>CM055315.2:68353680-78353680 GCA_029255685.2 Silene conica | reverse complement strand
TCACATGTTGATGCTCCTATTGACGAAACTGTCTTCCAAGAAGATGCGGTTCTCAATGATCACTCAGTTTCGCCAGTTGTGGTGGAAGAGACACAAAGTGAAGATGAATATGACGTGGTTGTAGAAAGGGGTGAAGATGAATATGAAGTTGAAGAGGATGAAGATGATTTTGAAGAAAGTATAAGAGAGGAAAATGAGGAAGTCGATGAAGAAGTAGGAGTACTATTTTCAGATAACGAACCTCTTTTGTTGTCTAGTGATAGTGATAGTGAAGATGACTAGTTGTAGAAATGTATGGATTGTTATAACAATTGTAAACATTCAAGCAGTTTGTTCTATTGCTTTTATTTAATCAATTTGTTCTATTGCACTTTTATATGTATCATCTAAATTTGTTATGTTGCAATTTGTTTCATATAGCTGGTGTTGTTTTAGTGTTTATCATGGTAGGTGGTGGTTTTGTTAGACGATATTTAGGTGGGAATAGTAATGCCGGAGGACGTCGTCGTCAGGAGGAGAACACACAGATTCCTGAACCACAACAACATGCTGATGAGGATGAGGAAGACGGCGGCGACGACGACGCCCCGTATGAGGAACCTTCACACGAGGATGAGACCGCAACGGTGAACCTGTCACGTGATCCTGAACAGGGGTATTGGTAAGTGTTTCATTTATTTTATTTTTTATTTTGACTTTACCATAATTCACAATATAATGCTTATGTATATGTTTTATTTTCAGGTGGGATGACCAGCCAATCAAGGACTATGTCACTTGGTCATTCACCCGTAATTTGGGGAAAGAGTTTTTCACCAATTGGAGTCAAGCTAGCCATGGACAACGTAAGAAGATGTACACTTACTTCCAGGTATATAAATTTCCAAATTATCATTTTTTAACTAAGCTTGTTTAATTCAATCATAACACAGTTTTTATAATATTCCATTTTTTTTTAACAGAATCGTGTCAAAGTTGTGGAAGTTGGCTATGATCCCAAGACCGAGTGGAAGACTCGTGTTTCGCGGAGGATTACAAGTCTCGTCAATGGCACCAATTATAACCGGAAAAGGCCAAATTGGTACCCCGAGAGGTGGTGGGTGAAGCTTCAAAAGAGGGCTGAAGATGATCCTGACTATGCCAAAAAATCTGCAATTAATAAGGCAAATAGGAGATCCGGTGGTGTAGACGGGAAAGCGTTGGGCACCCATACTCTTGGCCGGAAGAGTTGCTCGGATGCTTTCAAAGAATTGGTAAGTAATATTTATATTTATATATTTTTCACAATTTGGTTAACCAATCCGATTATATTTTCATCAACTTTTGTATTCAAACTTATTTCAGGGTGACGAGGCAACGCCGTATAAGCTGTTTGAGTATACTAAGAAGAATAAGTTTCAACAGTGGGTCAACCCTCGAGCTGCGAAGATCGATGTAAGTCAATCTATCTACTAATTAATTTACAAATAAACTAGTTAATTTTTTCGTTTGAATTTTGATGATAAGTATAACATTTTTTTCTTAATTTTTTTGTTTTCCAGGCTGCTTATAAGGAAATCATTTCTCAGCCCACTCCAAATGGAGAGCCTCGAGACGAGTATGGGGACTTCTACGAGGCTGTTGACGGGTTTGACAAGAAGTCCAGAATGTTCGGCACCGGTTCGATAGGGCCAACAGTTTGGTACGAGCCTCCAGGAAACAAAGGCCGTCGATCCTGCTCCTACGCACCCACTGAGTACACTCGCATTCAACAGGAGTTGGGTAAGGAGCGCGCCGCGAGAGAGGATCTTCAGCAACAAGTCATCAACAACAAGAAGGATATGGAAGAGCGCATGGCTGAGATGTGGGCACAAATGCAAGCACATTTGCCCCCGAACACCTGTTCAGGTTTTCCCCCTCCTAACAGTAGAGATCCCCCTCCAGACGATGGATTTGGTTTTGGAGGTGACGGTAGTATAGCCCCCATAGGTTAGATTATGCTTTAGGTTTCATGCTAGTTAGCTAGTTGGTGTTAGTTTATGACTTAAGTTAGTTAATATGTAGCTAAAGAATTGATCATGTTGAGCTTTTGTGTGGTAGTTTAAACAAATTATGGACCATTGTATGATATTTGACTTTATTTATTAAGTACCTTTGGATCCTGATACGCGGCTGATGTGGAAATTGGATTCCCGCTTTGCGGTCGACGAGTGTGTTTGTTTGTTGCAGGTTTTGATAATGAACGCGTGAATATGTAAAACAATGTTTCAATAACATTGTGGCTGGACAGCAGGCTGCTGTTCCCGGCTATACTCGCACAAATTACTGACGGAATTTCCGTCGGGAAAGTCAACAAGAATATTGACCTTACTGACGGAAATTCCGTCAATAATATAAATACTGACGGAATTTCCGTCAGTAAAGTCAACAACGAGTTTGACCATACTGACGGAAATTCCGTCAGTAATATATATTTGTGACGGAATTTCCGTCAGTAAGGTCAAACTTCTTGTTGACTTTACTGACGGAAATTCCGTCAGTATTTATATTATTGACGGAATTTCCGTCACTATGGTCAATATTCTTGTTGACGGAAATTCCGTCAGTAATATAGATTACTGACGGAAATTCCGTCAGTAATTGGTTTTTAGTGACGAATTTTAGTGACGGAATTTATTGACGGATAGTCCGTCAGGAATGCTGTTTCCTGACGGATTTCAGCTGTTTGTGACGGATTTCTTCCGTCAGTAAAACGCGTGTTTTTTGTAGTGCCTGTACATAAGCAAAGGCAGTGCACGGATGCATTGTCAACTGCTTGTACAGGTCTGAATCGTGATGTAACCCCCTGCGGAAGGCTTCGATGGCAGTAGGTACATCACAATGTGGAATGGCAACCTTCTCTTTGTTGAATCTGGTGAGGTAATCTCGAGTTGTTTCCTCGAATCCTTGAACAATTCTGTAAAGATCGCTGGTCTGCTTTTCTGTTTTGATGTTGCTAGCAAACTGCTGATTAAAGGCATTAACCAGGTCAGCAAAGAAGGAGATGCTGCGATTGGGCAATCCTACGAACCAGTGCAGGGCTGCTCCAGACAGGGTTGATCCGAACCCCTTGCACATACAGGCCTTCTTGAGTACTCTGGTTGCGGTCACCACCATCATTTTCTGCTTATACTGATTGATGTGGTCCGGGGGGTCGGCTGTACTATCGTATAGTGTCATTATTGGTGGCACAAACCCCTTGGGCACGTTGATCAGGGCAATATTGTCAATGAAGGGTGAATCTGCATAGCTGTCTTGGGAAGCTTTCTCCAGGGGCCTTGGCATGCCTGGTATCTTGGTGATCATGTCCTTCAGCTCCTGGTAGTGCTGGTCTGAGAGACTGCCTGCTCCAGGGAACGGATTGGATGGCGGAGGGAAGAAGCCGGGAGGGGCTCCTCCCCACGGGCTTGGAGACGGGTTGACTGGCGGAGGGAAGAAACCTGGTGGGGCTCCTCCCCAAGGGCCTGAGGACGGTCGGCTGGCAGGTGGGTTGGTTGCCACGGATGGACTGAACCCTGGCCCTGGATGCCAACCAACTGCTGACTGCACGGGTGCTACTCCTGCCCATCCTTCGGCGCTGGACTGGCTCACTGGTGCTGACCCTACGGGGATCTCCGTCCATCCGAGTGTTGGCTGCGGAGGTGTACCTGAAAAAGTCAAAGGATTAGTCCCAGGAGGAAAACAAGGTGTAGGATTACCTACAGGCTGAGCTGGACTGGGCTGCGGTGCTTTGAACACAGATGAGTCCAGATCCAGTATCTCTGGGCCGCTGCTTGGGGTGGTGACACCTAGATCCAGCCTGGTGACGATCTTCTGGGGAATCGGACGGTTCAACCCTCCTCTCCCGAGGGGATTGAAGGTCTGTCCAGGCCCTGGCTGTAACATTCTGAACGGCTGTTCTGGGAGTGCGACTGCGGCGATCTACTCTCTCAGGTTCAGATTGTCCTTCTTCAGGCCCTCTATGGTTTCCTACAGAGCACTCATTCCCTGGACCACCATCTGCATCGGATCTGGGCTGGGAGCCTGCGGCTGCAGGCTTACTCCAGGTATCTGGGCTTCTCCACTTCTGTTGGGGCTGCTCTCTCTGCTCTGCCTTGGGGGAGCAGACACAGGGGGTGATCTGGTAACCTGAGGAGGTTTGCTGGATGGAGCCACAACCCTTTGGGCTGTGGTCTGACTCACGATGGGGGGTGATCCTGCGACACCAATGGACACAGTAGGGTTGGTCCCGCTGGACTGAGTTGGCATGCTCTGAGAACTGGAAGGGTTAGCTTTGGTCCCAGACATGTTTTTGTGACGAGATAACGGTTTCTGATATTGGAATGCGCATTATGCCCCACGGTGGGCGCCAAATTGTTTTGGTAAAATTTCTACCGGGTCAAGTGATTGTGTTTGTGAGTCAAAGTGCCAACCAATATGAGAATTTACGTAAATAATAGATGCAAAGAACGAAAAAGACAAAGAACGACACAAGAGATTTTGGTGACGCGGAAAAACCCAATGGGGGAAACAACCGCGAGGGGAACGGAATCCCACCAAGTTTTTCACTATTTTCAAGGATGATCGCTGTTTTGAGTGGAGTACAAGTGTATGCGTGCGTAAGTAGAAAATTACAACGTAAGAATATATATCTAACAAATGCCCTAATTCTCCTTTTTATAGGCTTTGGACTCCTGGTCAGCTGGTCCTGGCTTTGGTCCTGGTCAGCTCCAAGAATGTAGGAGGGAGTCTAAGGGAATATTCCTCTAGGGTTTTGACCTTTCCCACTCTCCAACGACTCTTTTCTGGATGAGTATCCGCCTCTTTGGTAGGCTGCTGCTTCTGAGGCTGCTTATGGGCGCAACAGCTCAATGGCAATTTTTGGGCTAAACAGTAAACGCATTAAAACTATTCAAATGCATATGAAATATATTTCATTTTTGTAAGTTACATTAATAGTTCAACAATTAGGGTTCTCCAAAATCTTAAGACTGTGACACATAAAATTTTCACTAACTTTTATTATTTCTTTATGTTCAACTCATATCAGAGTTTAAACATTATACGTCAGACGTATCTCAAGTCCTAAATTTTATTTTCTCCTCTTTTTTTTAACAAATAAAAATGACACATGAGAAATACACATTAGATAATTACATTGAAAATGGGATCAAATGAAGTGGTGAGGAGTGAGGACTGAGGCGTGCGTGGGGTTATGAAACAGTTTAACCATGTAACCATCATCGTATATAGTCGAATTGACTAATAAAATTACCTTAATAGAGGTTATCATGTTCGATTCAACGATCGGTACTCAACAAATTCCGTTATAGAATAATGAACATAAGATTGTTAAAATAATTGTCGCTTTCTTAAGTGTCATGTTTATACTAAAATGTATGTGTATAAGGAATTAAGGATATAATGATATAATAATAGGTTACGTTCCAATTATATATGACATAATGATAAACTAATTAAGGTAACTAGTTTTAATCCCGTGCAAATTGCACGGGATTGCAGTTTCAAGTATTATTATTTATGAATAATGTTTAAAATAATAATTACCCGTATTTAAAATTTTCGATTTGTAATATAATTCCATATGACCGACATACTAAAAATATTGTAATATTAACAACATAGTTTATATTCAAAGTATATCAAAACTCAATGATCTATTTAAATTTGAAATATCATAACAGAATTACAATATACGATGATAAGTAAATGTTATTACAAAAATCTCAAAATTTTCTTCATTATATATGCATTTTTTATTGTCACAACTCACTCATAAATCAGAGTTTTCAACATGTCGAATTCTTTGGAGATGGTTTGAAAGCCGATGGTTTCAAGTTACCTCATTCAAAATAATGAAATAGGTTGGTCCTACTCTAGAGGATCAATATAGTTTTTTACCTTATCAGAAAAAAAAATGATTGTCCACAAAACCCGTCATTATTCGTATTTTTGTGAATGTTAAGTATATCTATTATGGTTCTTTTCTTTTGCAATTTCAATATCCCATTTTTTTTTATCGTGTCATTATTATTTAACTTTACACAATTTTTTTTTCGATTGCAAAAATCCACGGGTCATAATTATTATATTGTTTATTGTAATTATTTATTGAATATAAATTGCTATGTAATAGTTTTAGAAGGACGTTATTCGAAATTATTATATTTTATTTTTTGAGTATATAATATTACAGTTATTAATGTAATACGAATGACCTAACGTTGTATTATTTTATATATTATTATAATATTTAATTTCATATTATATAAACTGTATTTGTATATCCATTATTTAATATTTACGAAAGTATATCACAAATGTTACGTAATATTTCTAAAACTATGGTCAGACATGCAATATCGAATATCAGGTAGTTATCGCGTAGGAAATTCATCAAAGAAATTGCGGGTCCCACCTGATAGATTAAAAAAAACGGTGTGTTGATGATGTGGCTCAACCAGGGTTTCCTAAATGTTTCTGTAATTATATAGATAAGATATATCGAAATAATTAAATTTGTGGTCTTTATGTATGGCTAAGATAATTTAATTTAAAGAGTCTTGTTTGTAACGAATATATCCGTCACAAGTTGAAGACGGATATTTTACTCTCACAATAAAGCAAGTGGATATGCAAGTGGGAGAAAATGGAGCAATTTAAGAATAGTGCAACTTCCATCATATGAAGGAGCACTATCGTTCTTCAGTTTGTGACAGATAGTGGGGCTGGTTGTTGGGTGTACCTGGCCACGTCTGTATTGTGGTATGTGTGTTTGTTTATGATTTTAACTAGTTTTACACCCGTGCAAATAATGCACGGGTTAGTTTTTAAAATTTTGACATTTAATATATTAGTAGAGTAATATTACCAACTTTTAGAATAAAACGGTGTCACGCCATAAGACGGTCCACTTTTATAATAAGTTTACTCATTTGATACTAATATATGAGTTTTATTTTTATATAAATAGACCGTCTTATGTGTGAGACGGTCTCACAGAAGAGTTATTGTATTGTTATATATTAAACATGTACGAATATAATTTCGGGCAATTGAATATTCAATAACTTAACTAAATTCATATAAATAATGAAAAGTAAGTTCCACATAAATTTTAATAATAGTATCAAACAACATTTGGTATAAAGATAAACTGTCTTTATGCCAAAAATACGTTCATAAGGTCCATTAAAATTGGTGTGAACACCAAAATTAATACATCTATCCTAAACAGTAAACAACCATAGTACGAAAAAATGGGCCCAAAATAATTAAAAGGTCCAAATTTGACGGGTCTCTCATAAGACGTCTTTTTTGGTAAGTTTTGAAGTAAATCTCATACATTTACATAATACTCCGTAGCTATTTGCTTTTCACTTGCCAAACTCATGTGATTCCATACAGATCACTATAAGATACTAGTCTTATGCCCGTGCAAATAGCACGGACTTATACTTTAAAATATTGTAAAAAAAAATGCTGTTAATATAAGTGTTTTCTTTAAATAAGGTCATATTTTACCTAGTTAGTGTGGTTCAATATATGGAGATGATTTTTAAAATAGGGTAACAAAAAAAACAATTGTTTTAGTCATATATTATAGCATAACAAAAGTAGAAAAATTTAAAAAGAAGAAAAACAACACAATGAGCACTAATGGTGTACAATCATAATTACAATTGTACTATAACTTCTCGAAATTGGACGCGCGTTTCTCATCATCGCAAATAAGAACCTTTAGTCTCTTTTTGCTTGTGACTCTCGAAATGGCTACATAGAGCTGACCGTGTGTAAACACTGACTTACGAAGATACTAAGAAAATTCAAATGGAAGACACTATTCTATGTGAATTTCAAAAATGTCAGCATAAGACTATAAACCCGTGTTATTATGTATTGAATGTTAATTAGCGCCCGTATATTAATAGTGTCCTATAAATTGCACATGATTGTTTTCACATGTTGGTTGTTAATTAGGACCTATGTATTAAACTTATTGAGTAAATTAAAGCGCGTGATTGATCAAGAATTTGTAATCTGAACCCGTGTAAACACCCACATTGTGAAATTTGAAATATGAAATTTACACATACTATACGTGTATGAGAGAATTTGAAATACAGGCTCGTGTATTAGAACTATAATACGTAAGCATGTGTAAAACAAAACCTTGCAAATTGCACCAGAATGCTTAAATTACCGCGTGTGGTTTTTCGGTTGTTTCAATGAGAGACAATTCCGTGCAAATTTTTTTTATGATTGTTCCAATTTACACATACCCGCGAATTTGGAAGAACGTACTTTTAATTTTTAATAAATATAGACTTATTTGTCGCATATCTTTAAAAAAATTTTCTTAACATATTTAATTGGAGTAATTAAATGGATGAGATAAGAAAATCTACAAAGACATGCTATTAACGACCCATATACCAACCCACCATAGCCACACATACAACGTTGTGCTCTCTGATCTCTCACCCTAAATCAAACTAGCTTTTCAGAACATACTACTTTGCCTTCTCATTTGATTTCCGCCTTACCCAATCTGATACACTCGTCATTTCAAGATCATTTGAACTCGCAATGTCCTTATTCCTCTCTCTCGTTGCAATCCTTCATACGGAGTAATTTTTCTGCCGTATTTTTCATATTTCAATAAAATAATTTATGCATATGAATATATTTTTGTCCATATTTTTGGTTTTCAATATTATTATGTTTTTTTTCTTTTTATCAAAGTATTTCTGATTTTTTTCGATTTAATTAAATTTATCAATGGATCTTAGTTATTTCCATATTTCATACAAAATTCATCTCATGTGAATAATTTATGTGAATTATATCCATGAGCAATTGAACACCATAGATATAGTGACTTATTTAATTTTAATGTTATATATGTGGATATTTTTCATGTAATGCTCACCCTATCTAATTTTTTTTTATAACAATTTATGTTTTCCTTTTATTCGACTTATTTTTCAATAATTTTTTTCTTGTAATAATAAGTGTTTTAAAAATATTGTTGAATAATTTTCCTATTTATACCATAATTAATTTAACTATCAAAGTTATTAATGATTTTTTTAATCTAGTTATTTAATATGCAATCCACATATATGAGTAATTTGTCAGATTTATGGTTGTAAATGGAAATAAAAGTGTTTGTATAGGAAATAAAAGAGAGTGGAGAACATGGTGGACCACCTTTTAAAAATAAAATAAAAAATAAACTTTCAATCACATCGCGACACCTAAGCACTTTGGTTGTTGTTTTTATATATAAGATAAATAAATAAAATAATTAACACATTACCCTACCACATTTTTACGAATAGACTCATATGCCTCAGTGTCACTATACTTTTTCAATTCCTCCTAATATTCTCATTTCATCTATCTGTTCTACGAATAGACTCATAGTGACCTTCATCCATGCATATCTCTTTATTCATGTCTACAAATCCGCAACTCGTTAATCTCCTTATTTTCAAAATATGGTTTGTTTTATGATCTTATCATTCACTTCATTTTCAATTGAATCCCGAAATTTCAGTTGTTTGTTACCATGAAATTATATAGCACAAATAGAATTATACATTCAGATATATATGGGATCGTACATCTAATACAAATTTAATTGAGCTTATGTGCAATTTTGTTGAGCTTTTATAACATTTTTTTTGCACTATAATTTTTTAGTGTTAAAATTAAAATCTTTGAGTTTTATATGTATTATTTTTGAGTTTCAATATAATGTTTTAATTTACAATTTTTTTATAAAGACGTTCAGATTTTTTTCAATAAAACTCGTAAAATATATGTATAAGCTCAATTCTTTGTTATAAAACTCGAAATCTATACTAACAGGTGTATGCATCTGGTTGTATAATTCTCGAATTGATTATATAGTGAAGATTCATACTCCAATACTTATGGAGTTTTGTTTCTGATTTTTGTGCTATGATGATTTCCTTTAAGTTTGGTCGATTTTTCAAGTTTTCCTAATTTGTTTAATTTGTATGGTCAATTTTTTTTTATTTAACTAATTTTTAAAAACATATAAATAAATGCAGTAAGTTCTTTTTTTTTTCTTTTTCTATTTTCACATCTTACCGAGTTAATAATAATTCACATAGTCCAAGTACATATGTAAAAATGTATCATCAAAAGCGTATATAATTTCTTCAAAGATACAATTTTTTATAAATATGTACCTATCGAATTGAATGAAGAATGATTTACTTTTAATTATTTTCGGCATAAAAAAAAGTTCGAATAATTATAATACTATACATTTTAATCTTGAGAGATTATTTTTTACATGGTAAATATGATCGTTTTTGCGAATCCAACGAAATTTTGGTTTATATTTTTTATGGTTACAAAGATTTTGGAAATTTTATGTTTTATATGAATTATAATTGCTAATTTAATAAAATAATGAATCAATCATTTATTAAAGAATGAAATAATATAATTACAATAATTAGATTTAGAACATTAAAGTATAAGTACAGAGGAGAGAAGATAATTAATTAGAGGAAAGAAAGTTGGGAGGAGAGAGAGAAATTAATTAGCAGGAATGAGGCTAGTTAGTTTTAGTTTATTTTTTTACTCCCTACAAATCAATAGTCAATCAAAATCCTTTAAATGTCCTTCCTTTTATAGATAGAGGATTTTTCCTTTTTTTAAAATTTTTGATATGTTTTAATTTAGTTTTGTTTCTAAAGTTTCGAGTTTATTATATTTTCTTGATTTTTGGGGATTTCGATTTCTCTTCTTTCTCTCTTTTGTTTCTCCGTTGGTAGGGATGAAAAATGAGGACAGTATATTTGAAATAAGTGTAAAAAGTGCGTGGAATTTAAGTAAAATTATGGGATTTACCAAGTACCATCAAATAAAATTTAAATATAATGCAGAACGAACTACACAAAGTGTTTAAATCGGCTATTAAAATATGAAAATTTGGAAAATACCCGTATAGTCTTGATGCTTGGTTTTTGAAATTGTTGAAATTCCCTGTTTAACGCAATTTCTTTTTCTTGCATGGATAATTGGATGTCTCTTACTCCATGAACAAATAAAAATGAACAAAAACTCACTAAGATGGCGAGTTTCTGAATAAACATATTTTTACTTTTGTTATTAAATAATGCTAATTTTCAAATGGTTTAATTTAAACTTAACAAGCAATGAGGTGTTCCTTTTACAGGAGATTTTGATTTTAATTGACTTTAATATAAATAATTGAAACAAGGATGAATGATTAAATTAAAGGAAAGTTAATTTATATAATAGGTGAAAAATATATAGCTTTTTAATTAACTCATATACAATGTATTGTGTTAATACGTTCCTTAATAGTTATCGGGTGGATATATTAAATTGAGCACAACGAACAAAAATTTGACAACAAAAAGTAATGTACACAGAGCCATGTTGACTTTTTCTCTATATATTTAGACACCCATCAAACAAGTGTCAATGGTATTTGGACATCTCAGATATGTGTTCAAATACATGTTCGATCAAATAAAGGAAAAAGTCGGGCTTTTCCATAATTTACTTTTATTGTTTTTGTTTCAATTCTTAGCATTAATATGTTTCCAATTTATACTATATTATTTGTAATCACGGTTTTTGTTCGTTGTGTGCAACTTGATATATCTACCCTACTAGGCGACCCAAGTAGAGCCTGATAACTGCCACACCATAATCCAAGAAAATTAAGAGAAAAATAAAATTTACTTCGCCATTAAATTTCGTAATTTGTCAATATATCCTTGGGTAATACTTATTCGCAACTCCTAACGTCATAATTTCCATAACACATTGATCATTAATTGCTTAATCAGTTTACACTTTCCAAATTCTCAAAGAGATAAATTGATTAAAATTTTCGTGGTTCTCTATGTTTTGATAGTTTGTTTTCATAAATTTGTTTATGTTTTTGGTAAAATTCAATTTATTGTTACTTTTTTAGCAATTAATAAATATAAGTTAAATGATAGCAATAAGTTTTTACAGGAAAAAAATAGCAAATCCTTGAAATTTACGGACATATTAATAAGCAATATCGTAAATTTGGACCAATAAATAATTTGTTTGAGAATTGTGTTTTTTTAGAGAATCTCATTTAAGACAACGCTATATGTCTTTAGCTTAAAACGTGTCAAATATCATATCATTTGAATAGATAAGACAAAACTAAATATTTATTACTCCGTACCTAACTTTTAGAGAATTGTGATTGGCTATTGATTTTAAGAGGTGTGAAAACATTTTTTTGTAGGGCCTCTCATGTGATTTCAACCCATACCGAACTCGTCCAATTTCAATTCCAATTTTATTGCCTCATTCTCTAACGCCTTTGAAAAATTGAAATGGGAGATTGAATTTCATGTGATTTCCAAACAAATTTTTGAAATTGGATTTAGAATTGAATTCTTTTAAGCTTTTAGATTTTTACAATTAAGATCATTAAAATTAATCCAATTTCAGGTTTCCAAAATCTACCTATAAACATTCTTAATATAAAAAGGTAAAGACTAGTATTTAAAGGTTAAAAAAGTATACCATATAATTTTAAAAAGGCAAAAGTACAACATGTAACTAGAAAAACATTCATTAAATTTTTCTTATTTTTACGAATCTAATCATACGTTATGTGAACTACAGTATTATGTTTTATATTTATATTCAAAATGGTAAACAAAGCCATTTTTTTCTCTAATTGCAACGGATGTTCTTTTAGATGAAGCCCGTCTTTGCATAAAAAAAAACAGGTTTTTTCAATGTGACAAAGAAATAATTGATCAATGAAGTCAAAAGATCAAAATTGTCCAACATAAATTGTTCCGATAAAAACAGTAAGCAAAGATGATCTTAAGAATATCAAAAAATTCACAAAGGATACACCAAATATAGCATTCCTCCTGAAACTCATGTAAGATTTTATTTTAAATAGATTTTTTAAGAAAAGAGTAATATTCACGTTGCTTTCTAAAATAATACTATTAAGTTGCCAACATTATTTCACGGGTTGACTATTTTCGACCCCATTTTACTATTAAGATTTTGTTTTTTTGGTTGAAACGAGCTGAATTCTATTAAATGAAGTAACTTTAATTAAACTAAACTGAATGACACTGAGTTAGAGTGAATGTAGTTGAATTAAAAGTTATATGTGTAAAGAGGTTATTGAACCTATATAGAACTTAACAGAATACAGCCAAACAAAACTGAAATAAGTCGAATTAAGTTAGAAAGAAAATAGTGTAAGTGTTCATTTAGCAGTTTTTGTGGTAGTGAGTTTGAAAGTTATTTTTTAAAATGCCTATCTTTAAAAAGCGCGAAAGTGACGATAAACCCCCATAACTTTAAGCAATTGTGAGATTAAGCCCCATAAGTTTCAAATGTAGTGATTAGGCCCCATAACTTTGAGTGAAAGTGAAATTGAATCCAATTGTTTTATTTCCAACAAAAATTGCACCAAAAAAAACCAATTTCATTCATTTATACAATTTATTAATACAATAAAAGTTGTTATAAATTTATAAATTGTATGAAACTTATTACACATTTCGGGGAAAAATTAATATTTGAATGAATTACATAAAATTTAAATTTATAAAGTAATTTTATATGTATATCAATTATATTAAAACTAGTTAAAATATTTAAAATATCCTATATAAAAACTATGTTAGTTAATATATTATTTAAATTTTTGTAAAATATTAAAAATTATTTAATGTACAATGAATATAAATATAAAGTTATTTATGATATATTTTATGTTAAAATTAAAAATAGGGTTTGATTTCACTTTTTGTCAAAGTTACGGGGCCTAATTGCTACATTTGTAACTTATGGGGCTTAATTTCACAATTGCTGAAGGTTATGGAGGCTAATCACCACTTTCGCGCTTTAAAAAGTATAAAAGAGGAATCATTAGACCCATGGGCCATGGCAATCCCATTTTCACATTAGTTTTTTTCCAGCCTAAATATAATCAATAATTTAACCATCTTTTCAACATCTCCTATCTACATATCATCTATATAAAACTACGAAAAATACTACCGTGAATAATTTGCAAATATTATATCAAGATGGACTCTTTATAATTTACTACCCAAAAATAATAATCTTATATAATCATTAGTTAAGGATTATAAGCAGCATAATTTATTAGAGTATTTATTGTAGTACTAATCATTATTACTATAAAAGAAACTTGTCATTTAGCCTACGGGAGGCAATATCGTTTCAACATTCACCTTTTCAAGCCCTCACATTCTACCTTGTTTAGGTAAAAATTCACCTAGTATTTAGTTTCGAGGTTATAGTGATTTCTAGCCTAAGTGGATGAAGACTTGGATTAGTTGGTTGTTGAGGAGTATGGATGAGACGAATGAGGATGCAAGAGAGATGATGACGCGGAAACCCGGCCCCTTAGGGAAAAACCGCGGAAGGATGGTATCCTCCAAGTTTCCACTAGAATGTTCTTGCAGAGTATGTTCCGTGTTACAAGTACTTCTAGGGTTTTCTCTAAGTGTTTTGTGTGCTAAGTATGTGAATGAATCTACAATGTACAAAGTTTTACATATTTATAGCCCCTATGCTCTTGTGGACCGTTGGATTGAGCTGTTATCCAACGGATCCTTTGCTCTCCTTTCGTCCTCTTTTAGCTTCTTTCTTCTTCTTCCTTTTTCTGGGCAGACCTGAGTGTGTGGCCATTTATGGGAAGTTTCGAGCCTTGTTCCCACAGCCTTTCTCCTCTCCTTGTTCTTGCTGCGCCTCTCCCTTCCTCCATACTCTTCTTCATAGTTGACCTAGTCTCCTTTGTATAATATAGTCTCGACCCAATTATATGACGCCACATATCGATACACAAAATAGTCGATTTTGGGGCATAACATTAGCCCCCAGTTCTTGCATAAATGTATTTATGCGAGAACTTCTACAGCTTCTGGATCCAGGATCTGGACACGGGTTTCGGGTAGAGACTTCGGGCAGGATTTCCAGGCAGGGGATGTGGATGGGACGTGTAGCGGTTTTTTCCCTTTAAAGCTTCCCAACCACTTGCCAACTGTCTCCCACCCCAAACTTTTGAATTTTAAAAAACTTACTTCCCTATTTATTACCCTTTACTTACTTTTACCCTTTACCCTCTTTCTCCTTTTCACTTCTCTCTCTTCAACTTCTTTGAACTTCCGCCTCCTCCGACTGCCTTAATCTATTACTATGATTAAGGTACTGTCCTTTTGCGATTTTCCTTTGTTTTTGTTGCGATGGCTTCTAATTTGTTTCCGTCACGTTCCTTGTTAAAAGATGATTACCGTATCGATTCCTGCTTTTCCCTTATGGATCTGTCCACAGTTAAGGATTTCTTCCCTTTTGATGAGAATGTCGACTTTGTCGTTCCAAACCGGGCCAAGTGGCTGACGCTTGTCGCCCCGGTTGGACTATCTTCTATCTGTACCCTTTCTCGTTAAGGTTGTCTTTCCCCTTTCCCGCACTTGTGCAGGAATTCCTTCGCCACTCCAAACTTCCATTGTGGCAAATCAATCCTTATGCATGGAGGATATTACTCTCCTTATCCTTGCTGAATGACCGTCATTCCCTTGGCATTACTTTGGGCGACCTCGCCCAAGTCTATACTGTTCGCGGTATGGGTGGTGCGCAGTTTACTATGCGCGCCAAGTCCAAGTCAGATCTTCCCATTATCTTCCCACCCAAGCCTAAGACGCAGGGTGGTCTGCACAGTTCATTTTTGTGCGGGTGGACTCGCTTCCTCCGCCCACAGACTACATTTTCGTTGATCCGGTGGGGCCCAAAGGTACTTGTAGCCCCCCTCTTTGTCTTCTTTCTCGTTATTGCTTACGTTCTTACTTTTTTCTCTGCGCAGGCGTGAAAGATTTCGTCCTTTCAACCAACGCCACCCAGTCTTACAGCAAGCTTTTTGGACTAGATCCAGAATATCGCCACTTCAACAACCTATTCGCTCAGGACGATCAAGAGGAGATGTCGACTAGCTCAGCCAGGACGAACAAGACTCCCGCAGAGATGCTTGCTGACCGTAAGAAGAGGGCTATGGTTTCTGCAGAGAAGCCTCTTGCAAAAAGAAAGCTGGAGCCAGATGAGCCACTACCTGCCCCCAAGAAGGCTGCCCTACCTGCTCCTTCAGACTCGACTCCTTCCGTTGGCCATTTCCGCCTTCCTCCTGCTATTTCCTCCAGGACTCGCAACAAGGCTTCCACCTCAACTGCTCTTGCTAGGAAGTCTTCCTCTCACGTGGTAGAGGATCTTTTCCAGGATATAATCTACCTGCCGGAGGGTTTTAGTTGCGCTCTGGAGGTAGATCCCTGGCCTGTCCTTGATCGCCTGCTGACTTCTGGTTCTGAAGTACTGCTGAAAGACCAGCCTATCATGCCGTTGTGGCGTCAGGCCACAGAGGATATTTTCTCGGTGAGTTCTACTTTCACCATCTTTCTTTTCTTGCAGTGCCCATATGTTCGTTTGTTTTAACTGACCACTGGTGAACTGAACCTTTCCCCAGGGGTTTCAAAAGATGCTGATGGGGTGCCGCAAAACTGAGGTTCTGTCCCAGGAGGTGCATTCCTTTAAAACTGGGTTTAATGCTGAGCGAGACCTTCGTGCAAGAAAGGCGGAAGAGTTGATGTTCTCCCAGGCTAGGTTGGATGAGTTGGAGGAGGCCCTTGCCAAGTTGCGTGAGGAGAAGGACGCCCAGTTGGCCGAGAAGGATGCCCAGTTAGCTGAGAAGGATGCAGAGCTGAGAGCCGTGGTGGCCAAGAAGAAGACACTGGCGAAGGTGTTGCACGATATTGCTCCTTACTCTTCTCTGGAGGGAAGGATAGCTTGCCTTCGGGAATAAAAGGAGGGAGAGCACGTGAAGTGGGACCTGGAGGCGGAGGAGCGATTTATGGCGGACTTGTTCCCTGTTACTCCCGTGGTCCCTGAGCTTTCAGACATTAATTCGGATGGTTCTCTCCGGTCACCAATTCCTGGTTCCCCAGAGGTCCAGAGTGCTGTCCCAGTTCCTCCTTCTCCCGTTGGCGTCGTTCAGGACCAGGTTGTTGATGTTCCTGCTGAAGAAGGTTCTTCCTCTACCAAGCATTCTGGCGGTGAGGCGGTGGTGGAGGAAGCTGTTGATAATTAGTTTCTGCGCCCTGAGTGGCATTTGAACTTTGTTGTTTTGTCTTGCTGTTTGGTTGGGCTAATGCCCTTAACATTTTCTTGTGCCCTGGGCCCTGTGTAGCGTGCTTTGTTTTTTCTTTTGTTTTTGTTGAACTGCACTGGGTACTGCCCAGGAATTTCTAGCAGCTTTTCGTGCTGCTTAATTATGTGTTTTGTGGACGATTTTGTGCATCCTGCGTGTTTTTGCTTTGTTTTGTTTGTTTATGCATGCTTGTGTATATTTGGCCATGTGTGGGTGCTGGCTTCAGGGTATACCCAACTTAGTCAGAGGCTGCCAGGCTTTCGCGGGTGCTAGGTATCGTGGGCGACAGTGTCCCAGTTGCTTGTACTTTGCTATGCCCACGCAGTGTAGAAAATTGAGTGTGTTTTAACTCGTGTTCGTTTTCAGAAGAGGTAACATGTTGCAAGTATTCGTAGTAGGAACAATTTCAAGTAGATTTTCATTAGCAACATGCAAATCGAATTTCCACATTACTCCCTCAGGATGGCTGGATCCTGGGGGTGGTACATTTTTAGGTAATTAAAACATGAAATGCAAAAACGAGTAGATACCCTAGAGTCTGGACGCAGGTTCTGGGCGCAGGCTCTGAGAGTATTCTGAGATGCTCTTTCTTCATATATGGTATTTCTTCAGATGGAGGATATTCCAAGGCCTGGGTACCATGTTCCCCTCCATGTCCATCAACCTGTAGGATCCACTTCCTGTTGTACTTTCCACCTGATAGGGTCCTTCCTAGTTGTAGGCGAATTTCCCGGCTTTCTGGTTCTTCGTGTTCTGGAACACTTTCCTGAGAACTAGGTCTCCTACTTGGAGGGTCCTGACCTTCACGTTCTTGTTGTAACTTCGGGCTACCATCTGCTTGTAGGCTGCCATTCTGATGGCAGCGTTGGTTCTGAGCTCGTCAACTGTGTCTAGGCTGCTGGCCATTTCTGCTTGATTGCGTTCTTCCGTCAGGCAGCCGTATCTCTGGGTTGGCACCTTTACTTCTGCTGGGATGACCGCTTCTGCTCCAAACACCAGGCTGAAAGGGGTCTGGCCTGTTGCTGTTTTTGGTGTGGTTTTGTCAGACCACAGGACTAGAGGTAACTCGTCTGCCCATTTGCCTCCGGCTTCCTCCAGCCTCCTCTTCATGTTGTCCATGACAATTCTATTGCTGGATTCTGCTTGGCCGTTTGTTTATGGGTACCTGGGAGCTGTAACTAAAGCAAGAACTAGCTTTTCAGGATCTGTGTACCTGGTCTCTACAAGAAGCAGAGACTTACTGACGTAATCAACTGGATGCTGGACCCCCTCATGCTCCCGTACCAGGACTGCACTGACTGCCACTTCCGTTACTGAGAGATATAGGTACAATGACTCCCCGGGTTCTATTTTGGACAGGAGTGGAGGAATACTGAGGTATCGCTTCAGCTTTGGAAACGCTTTTTCGTGCTCCTCTGTCCACTCGAATCTTTGGCTCTTTCGTAATATGTCATAGAACAGCCTGCATCTGTCGGAGGACCTGGATATGAACCTATTGAGGGCGGCCACTCTGCCAGTCAGCTTCTGCACGTCTTTTGGTTTTTGGGGGGACTCCAGCTGAAGGAGTGCTTTGATCTGCTCGCTACTTGCTTCGATCCCTCTCTGCGTTACCATATACCCTAGGAACTTTCCGCTAGATACCCCGAATGTGCACTTAGAGGGATTTAGCTTCATTTGGTATTTCCTCAGTATGCTGAAGGTTTCTTCCAGGTGTTGGGCATGCTGACTGGCTGCTTTGGATTTGACTACCATGTCGTCTATGTAGACTTCCATGGTTTTGCCTATTTGATCTTTGAACATCATGTTCACCAGCCTTTGGTAGGTGGAACCTGCATTTTTTAACCCAAATGGCATAACGTTATAGCAGTAGATACCTCGTTCAGACCTGAAGGCCGTTTTTTCCCGGTCCTCTGGATGCATCTTTATCTGGTTGTATCCACTCCATGCGTCCAGGAACGTAAGCATCTCGTGGCCTGCTGTTGCGTCCACCATAGCGTCTATGTGCGGTAGGGGGAACAGGTCTTTGGGGCATGCTTTGTTCAGGTCGGTGAAGTCCACGCATACTCTCCACTTCCCGTTCTTCTTGGGGACCACTACCACGTTTGACAGCCACTCTAGATACTTTACCTCTCTGATTTTTCCTGCGGCCAGGAGGTCATCTACCTCCTGGTTTATCACCTGATTCCTTTCTGCGGCAAATTTCCTTCTTTTCTGTTGGACCGGCTTGTAGCCGGGGTTTACACTTAACTTGTGCGAGATTATGTTTGGGTCTATTCCCACCATGTCCTCGTGGGACCACGCAAAACAATCAATGTTAGCTTTTAATAACTTTAACAATTCTAACCGAACAGTACCTGTACATTCTGCTCCTACCAGCACCTTCATTTCTGGATGCAGCGGGTCCAGGGGGATTTCTTCCACCTCTACTTGAGGGGGCTCTTCATAGGTTCCCTTGAACTTCCTTTCCTGTGATTGCTATGCTGGGGGAGGAGTGGCCGTGGGCTTGAGTGCCACCTTGTAGCAACTCCTCGCTTCTTCTTGGTTTTCTCTTATTGTCTGAACTCCCCATAGTGTAGGGAACTTGAGGCACTGGTGGTATGAGGATCGGATGGCCTTCATGTCGTGTATCCACGGCCTGCAAAGGATAACATTGTAGGTAGAGGGACTGTCAATTACCAAGTACCTCACCTGCTTGTTGATTCCTCCGGCATAGGTCGGGATCAGAATCTCTTCGAGAGAGTGCTTAGTTTCTCCGCTAAATCCCACCAGCGGTACCGTCTTTTTGGTCAGGTCTACTTCGTCGAACCCCATACTTTTCAAGGTTTCTAGCATGATGATATTGACCGAGCTTCCCGTGTCCACCAGGATTTTCTTTACTCTGCAGTTCCCTATGGATAGGGTGATGATCAGGGCGTCATCATGGTACTCTGCGCCTTCCTCGACGTCTGTTTCGTCGAAGCTGACGGCTGGCAGATCCTGGGTGCTGATCCTGCGCGAAAACTCTGTTTTGTCTCCCTTGGTTCTTGCCGCGTGTCTTTTGGCGGCGGAGTATGTGAGCCCACACAATTCTGAGCCCCCTGTTATCACGTTAATGGTTCTAGTGCAAGTAGGAGGGCTAGAGGGTGCTACCTGGCGGGCCGCGTTCACCTTGGTTCCTTTTGGCAGGATGTGCTTCAGGTTGCCCTGCTCGTACTGATATCGGACCTCCTTTCTGAGGGTGATGCAGTCCTCCGTTGTATGCATGATTTCCTCGTTATGGAAGTCGCACCTCAGGTTGGTGTCCCTTCCATCCTTGCTCATTTCTTCTGCCCTCTTCTTGGGCCATTTGACTTTCTCTCCTAGCTCTTTTAGAGTTTTGATCAATCCTGCAAGGTTGACAGTAAAACCATACTCGTGTACCTTTGGCAGCAGGTTTGGGTCGTTCTTCCAGCTTTGTCCTCCAGAGACCTTATGCACTGGCCTGCTATAGGGTTTTGGTATTTCCTGCCTGTCTGCTAGTACCTTCCTGCTGGTGGATGCGGTGCTGCAGCTGATCCTTCTTGGCCCCGCGTCCTCCTCCAGCCGAATGGCATCCAACGCCTTCTGCTGAACCTGAGCGTATGCGTGCACGACCATTTGGTTAGCTCTTTGTATAGGTCGGAGGCCTGTGGTAGCCCCCAGCTGAAGGCGTGGATGGCAGTCTTCTCCTCGCAGTGGGGTATGGATACCATCTCCTTGTTGAATCTGGCTAGGTAATCCCTGGTGGATTCCCCGTCACCCTACTGGATTTCGTAGAGGTCGCTGGTTTGCTTTTCTGGCCTCCTACTGCTGGCGAACTGCTGGTTGAACGCGTTCACCAGTCCTACAAAGCTGGAGATGCTGGAGTTTGGCAGGCTGACGAAGGACTGGAGGGCGGCTCCTGAAAGAGTGGATCTGAATCCTTTGCACATGCATGCTTCCTTCAAGGGCCCGAAAGCTGTCACCACCATCATTTTCTGCTTGTACTGGTTGACGTGATCTATTGGATTAGCCGTTCCGTCGTAGTTCGTCATGTTTGGGGGAGTGAAACCTTTGGGCACGTCCACTGAGACTATGTTGTGGGTGAACGGCGAATCTACGTAGCTGTCTGGGGCTGCCTTTTCCAGGGGTCTTGGTACTCCTGGTATTCGGCTAACCACATCCCATAGCTCTTTGTATTGATGCTCCCAAGGGTCTGGTCCTGCAAGAGGGTTAACAAGATTCCAAGAGGTACTATGGGTAAAAGGTGCATACCCTTGCGCTCCAGGGGTCTGACTGACCATGGTTGACCAAGTATGGGTTGACTGAGCGGGGTGGTGTAGACTATCGACGGCGTCTGCTGGGCGGTACACCCTGATGGTCCAGCTCCCAGCAGGAGTGGATGCCTTGCTGACGATCCTTCTCCTTGCATCCAGCCTGGGGTCGGCGTGGATGAAAATCCTGCATTACCATGATGATTAGTATTAACGGGTAACCTCACAAGTCCGTTACCTGGGGCTCCTGTTTGCGGCGGAGGCGAGTCCAGGTCGAAGGAAAGATATCCTAGCCCTGTAGGTGTGATCCTTTCTGGTGGAGTTACTCCTGCGAGGTCTAGCCTGGTGACCAGCTCGTTGGGGATAGCCCTCGTCTCGCTTCTGCTTCCTGGAGGCCTCGGGACCCTGATTCCCGCATCTGATGTCCCACTGGTATGCGGAGGCTGGTTCTGTGTACTGGCTAATTTCCTCAGCTCTTGGTTGTCCTTCTTCAGGCCATCTACCGCTTGGTGGAGGGCGAAAATTCCCTCCATCATGGTTTTCCACATAGCTGGAGTTGGAGCTTCTCCACCACTGCTGCCTGAGTTGGCCACTGTGCCGCTAGTGGTGGTGTCTGACTGCGCCTGGGGGGTGCTGCCGCTGAGGGGCGCCATTGTTGCCGCTGATGGAGTTTCTAGAGCTCCCATTGAGGTGGAGGTGTTGCTTGCCACCGAAGAAATGGGTTGTGAGGTTGTTTGAGAGTTTGTGTTTGTCATTTTTGAGAGGTTTACAACGAGTTTGAGTTTTTCACGCTTCTTGGGTTGAATAATCACTATAGCCCCACGGTGGGCGCTAAAATGTTTACGTAAAAATTCACCTAGTATTTAGTTTCGAGGTTATAGTGATTTCTAGCCTAAGTGGATGAGGATTTGGATTAGTTGGTTGTTGAGGAGTATGCATGAGACGAATGAGGATGCAAGAGAGATGATGACGCGGAAACCCCTTAGGGAAAAACCGCGAGAGGATGGTATCCTCCAAATTTCCACTAGAATGTTCTTGCAGAGTATGTTCCGTGTTACAAGTACTTCTAGGGTTTTCTCTAAGTGTTTTGTGTGCTAAGTATGTGAATGAATCTACAATGTATAAAGTTTTACATATTTATAGCCCCTATGCTCTTGTGGACCGTTGGATTGAGCTGTTATCCAACGGATCCTTTGCTCTCCTTTCGTCCTCTTTTAGCTTCTTTCTTCTTCTTCCTTTTTCTGGGCAGACCTGAGTGTGTGGCCATTTATGGGAAGTTTCGAGCCTTGTTCCCACAACCTTTCTCCTCTCCTCGTTCTTGCTGCGCCTCACCCTTCCTCCATACTCTTCTTCATAGTTGACCTAGTCTCCTTTGTATAATATAGTCTCGGCCCAATTATATGACGCCACATGTCGATACACAAAATAGTCGATTTTGGGGCATAACATACCTCACAAATCAATTTTCCTTAACCAATGAAAAGCTTGGAAATTAATTTGACAACTAAGCTTTCAAAAAAATTACAATAAACGTGATATCTGTGATTCATGCAAATCACATTATTGTTTCCTTTTATCAAAATATTCTACAATCGATTCTATAATTATTACTATAAAAGAAACTTGTCATTTAGCCTACATGGCGCAATATCATTTCAACATTTACCCTTTCAAGCCCTCACATTCAACCTCACAAATCAATTTTTCTTCAACCAATGAAAAGCTTTGAAATTTGACAACTAAGCTTTCAAAAAGATTAAAATAAACGTGATATCCGTGATTTATGCAAATCACATTATTATTTCTTTTACCAAAATATACTAATTTGCTTATTTTTGGTCAAATAACTTAAAAAAAAAAAATCTTTGTAACGTATTGGTAGTGTGATATATGCCATAGTTATGTAATCTCAAGTTGGTCCAATAAATTTAGTAATTTATTTTATTTTATTCGAACACTTATCTTCTCCAAAATTTCCATACCAAAACCCGTATAACAAACAGATTTTATCCGTGAGGTTTTATTCTACATAAAGATTTTATTAAAAACCGTATAACAAACATATTTTATTCTATGGCTAAAGATAATTAGATTTGAAATATTGCTTAGTTTTGGAAAGATAATTGTAAAAAATAATCTTTTAATAAACGTGAAGCAAATGACAATTATTCTTTTTTACTAAAATATTCTACAATTAAGAAAATATCTTTGTAACGTATTGACTTATTTTTGGAATAATAACTTAAAAAAAGATAGTCGACTCTAACTACGTCTTTTACTAAAATATTCTACAATTAAGTAAAGATCTATGTAATGTATTGGTACACTTATCTTCTACAAAATTCCCCTACCAAAACCCGTGGGTTTTAGTTTCTCTTCAGCCTGTTATTGTCTTATAAAATTAAAATTATTCATCATAAAATTATATGATTATTAAATATATGGAAAGATTAAATAATCATTTCCCTTTTATTCTTGACGTAAATTCAATCATTAGCAAACTTTGTTAGAGAAATTAATCTTCTCTACAATTAAGAAGATTTTATTTTACCTAAATACCGGCTTAATAAATCACATTTCTATTTAAAAAACAAGATAAAGTAAAACAAGTCAGATTTTCTAATTTGTCTTTTCCATTCGTACATATTTTCCATAAACTCGACTCTAAATACATCTTTTAAAACAAGTCATGTTGGAGCCAAACAAAATAAAATATTAAAATTTCGTTTGGGTTTTTTCAGTTTGGGCTCTAACCACGACCCAAATTAAAATGAAAATTTGTTTGGCGGTTTTCATTTTCTCCGACCTTTAAGCACGATTCAGAATCTGTTATTCTGTTTTGTTGTTTTATTTAAATATTCATTATGAAAAGAATTGTTAGAATCGATTTGTATATTATTTTCATTTTCTGTAATATATAAAACTTAATTATCTTATTTTTGATTTTTTTTTTGATAATTTATATAACTTAAATTACTTAAATTTGTATGTTATATTTTTCTTTTTTAACTATGTCTTAATTGTTTCATTTTAATCCTGTCTTACAATTGTTACTCCTATTAACATTATCATGTGTTAGTTTATTAACTTATATAACTTAAAGTTCTCAAATGTGAATGTTACAATTTCCGTATATATATTTTAATATATAATGATATTGTATTATTTCTTTTCGTTTATTTAAAAAATACACATGTTCGAATAAATAGAATTTGTTATATAATAAGTAAAAATTATAGTCATCTTTAAAATAAGCGTACACAACCCCGTGATTTTTCACGGGTGTTACACTAGTTATAAATTATTACAATATTATTGTTAACCCGATTTAAATTTTATAGTGTTATAAATAAAAATTATTGCATTATTTTGATGTATTTTATTGAATTTGATTATAAGTTTTATAGTAATGCTAAAATGGTTGTGCGAGTGGTCTCTATGGAGGTAACAATTTTCAAAGTTGCAAGATTTTTTCTATATTTCTTTTGAAATATATCATTTGATTAAGTCTATATTTTTGTTGAGGTGAATGTGGTAATTTTTTTAGCCTCGGCAACCTGATATAGATTCAGAGAATAGTGGACAATTAAGAAGACAAATAATAGCATAATTAAGAGGGAATATTACGGCTTAATGATGATAATTACTCATTCAAAGCAAGCACCTTATATAAGGTGTACAAGGAGAATATTCAGACACAACGCAAGAGAACTACCAGCAACTGGCACATTACAACATATTGATAATATACTTTTTTTTTTTTTTTGACATGGTTCATAAAATAGAAGAGAACATCACCTAAGCCACAGACTTGGCTAGATCATGTACAATCCTATTCAGATTACATGGACAATAACTAAGAGAGACACAACGAAAAGAAGTTAAAAGCATATCCATTCTACTAGCTACTCTTCTAAGACTCCTATCCAAAATAGCAGTACCTGAGAGCTGATAAACGAGATTGAGACAATTAGAGGCAACATCCAGATGTCTGAGTCCAAGACCTAAAGCAGAATTCATGGCCTCCAAACAAGCCAAACCTTCTGCATGAAGAGGACTGAGAGCCCAAAAGGCTGATCTTCCTTTATGCCAAACGACCCCTTTGTCATCGAAAATAACCCAACCAGCAGCACCCTTAAAAGTTCTTGACCAAGCTGCATCAAACTTCAAACGAAACCATGAACGACATCTAGAATAACCCACCAGTTGTCTAGGAAAACTCCTTCGAATAAGCTCAAAATCCGAGAGACAGTCTATCGAAGAAGAGGAACCAAGACCATCTTCGTTAGATCTAAACGCAGAGGAAGAAGCTTCAATATCAGACCCATCCCTATAAATGTTATCCAAATAGACAGCGATATCCCCATGAGAATTCCGAAAGACAACTGAATTCCTAAAACACCAAATAGCCCATAATGTCGCAACAAAGAAAAGCCCCAACTTGAAAGATGGATCTAATTTCTTCAGATAGACAATCCAATTAGAAATCCAATCGAAAATAGGAATGAAATGATCAAAAGACACTCGGATCCCTAAAGGAGAGCTACTCCAAAAACGTTGAGCAATCGGACAATCCCTAAAAAGATGCGAAACAGATTCCACACAGGGAGAAGCAGAGCACAGAGAACAAAACTGAAACGAAGCCAGATCCCTACCCAGAAATTCCTTACCCACGGGAAGAACATTTGTGAATATTTTCCATAAGAAAATTTTCCACTTATTGGGGATGGATAAAGACCAAATTTTAGTCCTCAAAATAGATGTCGATGAATCTTGCAGACGCCTCAAGTCCCGTTTGCTTGCCTTCGTCTTCCACAGGTCCTCAAAAGCCATAAAATAGCCACTTTTAGCTGTATAATTCCCACCAACCTCAGGTCCGCAAACCACTGAATCCTCGTCGTCCAAAGAAGGAGATGGCAAGTATAACACGAGAGGAAGAAGCGCATCTCCACAGACCTGACGAAGTCTATCCACATCCCAACTAACATCCTCTAACTGAAAATAAGAAACCGGTAGCGCAGGAGAAGCAAGAGGTCCCAAAACCTGATGTCCTAACAGTGACTCCATTGAACGTCCATTAACCCATTTGTCCTTCCAAAGCCTCAGAAGAGAAGGAAGACCAATATCCCAACACAAACCTTTCTGAAGTAAGGAAAATCCCCACAAAATGCTCCTACCTCCCCAGCTTTTCCCTTTGATCAAAGGAGTCTCCAAACTAACCAACTCCTTCGAAATCTTCAGCTGTGGCCCCAAAGTTTTAGCAATCAAAGAGTTAGGATTTGAGATAATCCTCCATGCAACCTTCGCAAGAAGAGCCTGATTAAAGCACCTAATATTCCTAATTCTCAAACCTCCTCTTGACTTTGCCAAATTAAGAAAAAGATTGCTACACCAAGGTATACCTCTGCCTTCAACCGTACCTTTCCACCAGAAAAGCGAGATCATTGAAGAAATCTTTGAACTCACACTTACCGGCAGTTTAAAAGCCGATAGAGAATAAAGGGATAGTGAAGAAAGTACAGACGAAATAAGAGTAAGTCTACCCGCTGGTGAAAGCAAACAATTTTCCCAACTTAGGACCCTTGCACGAACTTTTTCAATTGAAAACCTGAAAACCTCTTTCTTAGATCTTCCAAAATCTGTAGGCAAGCCCAAATACGAGCCCATACTCTGCTATCGCTTGATCTTTAAAGCTCTCAGACAACCCTGAGTATTCCGCAGAGTACAATTCGGACTAAAAACAACCGCAAATTTATCTTTATTAAGCATTTGACCCGACGCCTTACAAAACAAAGAAATAGTCTTCATCAAAGATGCACAGGCTGAAGGAGAAGCTTTAATGAAGAAAATAACATCATCTGCAAAGAGAAGGTGAGAAATAGGCTGTGCAAACCTACCAACTCTAATACCCATAAGTAATCTATCTTCCTCAGCCTTGACAACTGCACGTGAGAAAACCTCAGTGCAAAGAGCAAAAAGAAAAGGAGAGAGTGGGTCACCCTATCGAAGTCCATTTGATGGTTGGAAAAACTTGTCAATAGCCCCATTAAAAGAAATGTTGTAGGTCACCGAAGTAACACAACCCATAATTAGAGCAATAAAAGCAGAAAGGAACCCCATAATGCTTAGCGATTTCTGAATAAAATTCCAATGTAAACGATCATACGCTTTGCTCATATCGATCTTAAAAGCAATGACACCTTGCGACCCCTTCTTTTTATTAGAAATATGAGAGAAAAGTTCATGAGATATGAGAATATTGTCAGTAATATTTCTCCCAGGGACGAAACTGACACCCGTCGTTGAGGGGTGCCAAAGATAAGATTTATAAAACCTCAGCTTAAACTAGATAGGATAAGTTAAGGGTCGAACCACAGAGAGACAAGGTTAATTATGTTTGTGAATTTAAAGTCTATTGGATGTAACCAAAAGAAAGGGTTTTGATTTATGATTGGAACTAACAACTAAAAGAGCAAAATAACAAGAAAACTAAAATAAGGTGGAAAGGAGATTAGGAACTTCGGTTCCCCATGGCTAGGGCAAGTCAATAAAGGGTAAAATAACCAAATAACACAATCCCAAGGAACAAAGAATAAACCTTTAGGTCAATATTCTACCCAATCCTTACGGTCTTAGGGTTCCTAGAAAAGCACTAAACTTTCGTTCATAGGACAATCCCAAAGTTGTTGTTAAACTAATCCTAACAATCTTTCAATCTTAAAGAATTAGTTCACCAACAAAAATGGGGAATTGGTAATTTAATCATAAAACTATCAAAATCAAGTTTTGGCCATGGTTCCCCTAATTCCTAATCACAAGAATTAGCTATGCATAATCTTAATCATAAAACTAACAATAACAAAATTGAAGAACATTAAAGGAATTAACATAATTAAAGATGAGAATTCAAAAGAAAGAAACATGGATTGAATAACAATAATAAGATGAACAACAAAGTTAATTAACAAAGAAAGATTAAATTGTAGCAAACTTACAAAACTTAATTGGAAATTAAGAACAAAGATGAAAACTTGGGAAAATCTTCTCTCTAACTATGGAGTTTTGGCTAATATGGACTGCTTAACCTAACTATGAAGTTTAGGCGTCCTTAAATAGACTCCTAATTACAAGATTAAAAGAGTAAAGCCGAAATAAAAATCGCGGAATCTGTCGCCAGGTCGGTCGACCTCCTATGTCGGTCGGTCGACCTCTTATGCTGTTGTCAGGCCTTCTAAATTCTCACTACAAAAAAATGGCCCTTGCGCCACGATTTATGTCACGGGAATTCATAATTCGTGACCTAAATTTGCTTAGTCACGGGAAAAAAAGTCCCCTTCCTTCAAAATTAATTGGTACAAAAATTTATGTCACGGGAAAATATATCCGTGACAAATAATTGTTTTTAGTCACGAATTAAGCCATGACCGTGGCTAACAAATGCGTTTAGTCACGCATCAAGTCACGAACGTGGCTAATAATTATTTTTAGCCACAATGTCGTGGCTAATTATGATTTATTGTCACATGTAAGTTAACCGTGACTAATTAGTGTGTTTAGCCACACTGAATTCTTAACGTGGCTAATTATGATTTATTGTCACAGCTAAATTATCCGTGACTATATTGCTCTTAGCCACACACTGAATTCTTACCGTGACTAATTGTGATTTATTGTCACAAGTAAATTACCCGTGACTAATTATTGCTCTTAGCTATGCACTGGATTTTTACCGTGACTAATATTTTTGATTTGATAACAAATACTAGTACAAAATTATTAGTCCAACATGGTGTGTACTGTGACATCAAGATGATTGCGCCGTATTATTGCGAGATGTGAACAATATTCGTACTTAATGTTCTTCACTATTGACGTAAATGATCCTATTATGATTATTCTTATTATTGGATTTAGTCTGTCACAAGTGAGAATTTGTGTAATTTATTATGATTATTCTTATTAACACTACTGACTTGCAAATGAATATGATTATATGAATAAATGATTGTTGTTTAACAATTTATTTTGCTTTATTTTCGTTGAATGCAGCTTTACTTTAAGTATACGTTTAATTATGTAATGACAATTTTGTAATTTCAAAGCTACTTACCAGTTACTCAATTTATTAAATTGCGCAACAAGACCGACAAAAAACACTACAACAAATTGACACTTGCGCCACGATTTATGCCACGAGAATTTATAATTCGTGGCTAAATTTTGTTTAGCCACGGAAAAATTTTATTCACAATTTTAGAAAAATTTTATGCCGTGGGAAAATTTTTCCCGTGACAAAAAGTCAATTGCGCCACAATTTAGGTTACAGTCGTGGCTAATAATCATTTTTGCCACGAACAATGTCACACCCATGGCAAATATATATTTATAATTCTTTTTTTGTTAAACTTATAATATTGAGTAACTTTATTTAGAGACCGCATCACATTTAAAGAGAAAGTATGTCCAATTAAATAATTAACTTATTAACACCTATCATTCAGAAGTCTGAAACTATTATATTGTTAAATAAGCTTTTCATTAGAAAATTGATTTACAACTTTATTTGTAAAATATTTCTACAAGAACTTGAATTCGAGATGTTAAATTGGAGAAAAATTGGGGAAGTTTTTAAGGAGAAAAAAAAAAGAAAAGACAATTAGATTTAAAATATGATTAAATAAAAAAAGTAGTCTAAAAAATTAAATTGAAAATGATTTCCAACAAATCATTGAATAAAATGGAAAAAAAACATATTGATAAAATAATCGATATAAAATAAATCAATATAGAAAAACATTTTATTTATTGAAAATGAGCGTATGACACCGAAAAGTAAAATGAAAATTAAAATATTAAATTTACATGTGTAAATAATGTGAAATTTTGTTGACAAAAAGAAATATCAAGAATAATGAAAAGAAATCAATTTAGAGAAAACAAAAATTTATACGATATTTTCTGTGTTTTTTGGGCAAAAACTGATTATTTTCGAGTTAATAATGTCTTGGTCATTTATTTTAGTAATAAAACTCGGTCATTGATACCTATATGTAGTCATTATTCAAAAGTGATCATTACTTATTCAAAAGTGATTAAACTTATTTTCGTTACAAATACGACGATCTTACAAATAGTATTTGTGTGGAAAAATATATGAAAAAATGGATAAAAGAAAAACAAAATAAAAATGCCTACAAATGAAAAAAAATAAAAAAAAATGTATTAGGGAAAAAAATATAAGGAAAATGTGATTAAATAGTTTGGAGAAAAATGGTTTTGTTGACTCGGGAAAAAAATAACCCGAGCATCATTAGTCGGGAGGTCAACATTGAAAACTCAAGTAATTTGAGAAAAATAATATTTTTTTCGCAAAAATATGTAAATCATTTAATATTTATTCGCAAAAATAATAGTGAAGGTAATTTAGAAAAAAAGGAATATAATTTTAAAAGGTTTCAAAGTGTTAACTATATCAACAAGCTTAAGTTTCATTTTCGGTAGCTCATCATCAGAACTCCACTGTTAAGCGTGCTCAGGTGAGAGTAGTATTGGGATGAGTGACCTCATGGGGAGGATATACGATTCGCAAAAGTGAATGACTTGTGATTGTAAGTAACGAGTTGAGATAACTAACCAAGCAAGGATTAAAACTTGACAAAATCCCATATGTAACCAAATGTGTTTGGTAGTGTGGTGGTTGCTCACCTCATCCCTTAACCCTGAGGTCAGGGGCTCGACTCCTACCCATGGGAATGGAGCAACTCTTTGGCAAGCAGTTTACCTCTTCGTGTGAGAGCCCGCGGCGAGGGGATTATACACCGTTGTCGACACGGTGGACACCCCGGTTTAGACCGAAAAAAAAAGATTCCATAAATGAAAATATGTTCATTATAAGTAAAAAATAATATATTACATTTTGTTTATTTATTTTTTATTTTTTTGTTTGTCACGGGAATAATTTTGGTCACGAGAATTAATTTTTGGTCACGGGAATTATTAGCCACGTGAGAATCTGTGGTTAAAAATATAATTTTAGCCACGTTAATGTTTTTCCCGTGACTATCTGTTAGCCACGGCCACTTGGGCCACGGTAGGTATTTCCGTGACAAAGAGCTTTAGCCACGGGAAATTAATACTTGCGCCACGAATTTAGTCGTGGCCCAAGTGCTTAATTGTAGTAGTGTCTGCGTGCTGGTCGGTCGACCTCCTATGTGGGTCGGTCGACCTCTTCCTGTACGTTCCAGCTTTAAATTGGCTTATACGCACCACTTGGCTAGGAGTCCGGACCCTTGCTTCGCGTGAACACTCAAAATAGCTTCCGGAGGACGGTTAAAGTTCAGTTTTGCTCACTTCCGCATATTCCTACATTTAAAACATAGAAATGTCAAAGTAAACCGTTTCGGGAGCAATAGCAACTAAAAGTCACGAAAATGCATATAAATACGTGACGAAAGTATAAATAAAATGCATAATATAGGCACGTGTCAAACTCCCCAAACCAAACCTTACTTGTCCTCAAGCAAGCACTAAGACTCAAAAGAAAAAGAAAAACTTCTATTGGAACGGATTTCATACTCTTAGAACCAAACACAACACCATGCCCAACCAATTTAATGCAACTTTCAAAGATAATCAAGCATAATGTCAAGAGCAAAACGAGTTGAACATGTTGGAATAAAATGCTAAACTTTCAACCTTGCAAGACTCATTCTAAATGGACTCTCGCGGTACGCTCGAGACACTCATGAAGCAATGGGTCAAATATATATGTGAAAGATAAGAAGATAAATAAAAGTAAAGACTCTCACCTATATACGACCCATAAGAACATGCCTGCAAGCTAACATGAATAAAATCTCTACAACCGTACATATGCATTCCCACACTAAATGGCCATGACACATGCCGAGGCAATTTGGGATTGTGAGGCTAGAGGTAAGAAAGGGTTAAAATGAGTTATGGAAAGAGGGGTTAAACCGAGCTAACAACCATCCAACCACACTATAAGATTGCTTTCATTATTTCTTTTAAAACATGCCAATGCTCAAAATTTGAGAGCAAAATCACAATTCCTCTTTTTTTCTCCCTTCTTTCTCCTCTTTTTTTTTCAAAAACACACCCTGTTCAGTGGTCGTGGTCGACCGACCTTGTAAGTCAGTCGGCCGACCACCCCTGAAAACAGACAGACTCGAAATTTTTTTTTTTTCAGCTGATTTTTTTTCATTCTTCTTCTTTTCTTTTCTTTTCTTTTTTTTTTCTGATTTCCATCACCCCTTTTTTTTCATTTCTTTTCTTTTTCTCCTTATACCATTCTCACAATATCAAGTTTTATCAATGAAACACAAAAACCAAAAGATGGCCAAAACAGCCCCATCATACTACGTTACTAGCTCGGCTAGGGTAAGCAAATTTTTGGATGTAGTACATGGGATAAAAGAGTCAATTTGGCTATGTGAGGATTATGGGTAAAATAAGGAAAGGGAACCTCTACCACATGTGTCAACAAACCACAAACCGAATGCATATAGGTATTAAGTAGACAAAATTCATGCTTATGCACATTGATGTGACATGCCTCAGGAGGAGAAACTACTCACAAACCTATATGAAATCGGTCATGAATGTCACCGATTTATTAAGCTCTAAACCTTAGAATATGTAGTAGTTTGCCAAGAAGAAAGTCAAGTCTAATAATTTAGCATGAAATCAACAAAAATTCGTAGATAATGCAAAAGACTAGCTTGAAAAATTCTTTTGAAAACGCAAGGCAAGGCAATAAGTGACATGTGAGGCATAAATCATATCCGTCCGTTCTGACTCGACCTATATGCTAAAGAAACGTGCATTTTTTTTGAATTTTTTTTGTATGTATGCAAACTGAAAGGAGAAAAAGTAACTGAAATGCAATAAACGTGCGACAGAAAAAAATGAAATACAGACACAAACACAACAGAAGGAAAAAACTAAAAGACACCTAAACAAATGCAGACTCAAAAGGAGTATGCAAATACCCTCCCCAAACCAAAACGCACAATGCCCCCATTGTGCTCATCAGCATAAATCCACAGCATAGGGATGGGGGTAGGCGAAAACAAATAAGAAAAGGAAAAAGTCTAAAGCCTGCAAAAAGAGGCTAAAGGAAAAGAGAGGGAAAACTGGAAATCTAAAGAAAAGAAAATAAAAAAATACTCACAAGGCTCGTCACTAGTCTTCTGGCTCATATTCTGAGCCAGACTCTTCTCCTGCCGCCTCTTCCTCCTCCTCTACGTCATCGGACCCTAAGCCTGCTGACGAGGCGGATCCCGAAGCTTCTCCGTACCCTTGATCGCCCGCCTGAGGTGTGTACCAGGTGGGGTGAGTCCAAGGGCCGGTAGGGAGCCTACCCTGAGTAGCATACTCCGAGTAGCCCGGATACTGGTAGAGACAATCGTTCAACTGTTTCCGGTTGAACTGCCTGCAAAGGTCTGCCACCATGAGTGGGAGAGATTTGTGATCAACGACAGGAGGAATAGGAACATTAGAAGGAGCAGTGAAATCAATTGGGTACCCCGTCCCGGCTGCATCAAAGTGGGCACCAGGAGCAGGGACCCTACGGCCTCTAAAGGTGCCTCCTCTAAGCGGAAGGCGGTAGGATGGAAGGAGTGGTCTAGGCTCCCCCTGAAAAGTATCAAGGGGTAACATTGGGGGGGCCATGGTGATGGGGATGCGATCACTAAGGTAGGTGTCTACCTTCCAATAATCCTTCTTATCCACCCAATGCACGGACTTGACATAAGTCATATCCATGTACCGGGAGGTAGGGTGAAGCGCATCCTCAAAGCGAGGGAACTGAGGAACAAGTGAGCGAGCCAAACGAGTGACTAGCCCACCACAAACAATAGTAGTCAAAGAAGTTCCCTCGCCCACTGCCACAAAGTGGGAGGCGACCAAATAAGCAGTGTTAAAAAACTGCTGACCCTTACGTCTGACATTAAGATAGCCAGACAAAATAGAGAGCTCAATGTTTTTAACATTTTGAGACTCTTTACGGCCAAAAACAGTGTTAGCCAAAAGACGCAAATAATAACGGGGGCGGGTAAGTGAACGGTACTGTTTTTCTTCTTCCTATCGCTGGAATCAGAAAGACAGGACCACATGACAGTGTACGACTCAGAAGAGTCACCCGTACGACCCATAGAAGATAAGCCTAAATATTCGGCAAATTCATTTAAAGTTAAAGAATATGTTTCATTGAATAACCGAAAAGAAATGCACTTATTATCATAGCCGGGATCATAAGCTTGAACATTAAAAATAAAGGAGGAAAAGAATTCAAGAGTGAGAAGGGTATAGGTGAACTCATCCATTGTGAAAAGTCCCGGAAAACCCGTCCCGTTGAGCAAGGACACCACATCATCAAGACAACCCAAAGCTTGCAATGCCGGTGCACAAAGGAACCGGGTGACCACCACTAGGCAGAAGGTAGAGAGGTGAAGGAACCGGGCTTTCTGCGCCAGAGTATGGAAGATGATTTGCGGATAGTTTGGTAGACTATCCGTATCAAGCACCGTCAACCCTCCTGACCCACTAGCACGGCCTCTTGATGTACTTGCTCCGGAAGTGCGAGATCGTTTCCCTCCATGTCCTCGGCTAGCCATAGTAAATCTGCAAAAGTTCAATAATTGTTCTCAATATTTAAGCTTTGTGCAACATTAAAACATTTATTTAGCAAAAAAGAAGAACAATGTTGCGAAACAGAAGTCCCTGTAACAGTAATGGGGTCGGCCGACCTCACCTCGAGGTCGGTCGACCAACTATCGGTAAAATCAGAATCCCTGTAACGACACTGAGGTCGACCGACCTAACACCCCGGTCGATCGACCAACCAAACGAAAATCGAGTATCTGGAAAATTGCAGTTTGGTCGGCCGACCCTCGTTTCAAGTCGGTCGACCGACGATAGTCTCAGTATGAAGGCACGGTTTTGGAATTCGACAGAAATTAAGCATAGAAATTGTAGGGGAAATTCATACTAACCCTAACAGCACAAAACCACACACAATTACAGATCTGAAACTATAGAACCTAAAAGAAGAAGGAAAATCAAAAGGAAAACACAAACATGTGAAAAAACAAATTCTAGGAACCAAAACAAACTGGAAAAAAAAAAAAAAACTACCTACAACGGAAATAAGATGCTATGGAACGAAAAAGAAGAAGAAAGAGCTAAAGAACACTTACCTTTGATGGGAAAATGAGAGAAAGCAAGAAAAAATGAGTGAAGGAGGAAGGAGGAAGGTAGTTAGGGTTTTTAAGAGAGAGAGGGATGTTCAGAAAGTGTGAGGAAATAATTTGTTTTCAAACAAAATTAGACTTAAGACCCCTAACTCAAAAACCCGGACCACTGCTTCGAGGTCGGTCGACCTAATATTGAGGTCGGTCGACCTCCCTCCTGCGTACCTGCTCTGTCAGAAGCCATTTATTGCTGTCAGAAGGTCGGTCGACCTCACTAGTCGGTCGGTCGACCCATATACCTGACAATTCGTCCTATTTTTCCTGCAGAAACTCAAAATTCCATCAAAAAGCCTAAAAACACGACAGAAAAAGTGCACAAAAATCACAGAAACATAAAATTAAGCTATAACACGGGTTGTCTCCCGTTTAGCGCTGGTTTAAGGGGTCCCGCACGACCCTATTACCTATCATGAAGCATCCGAAAAAGGGTCAAAGTAAGAAACTTCAACCTTACCAATAAATTCATTCTCTCCACGGAAGTGCTTCACATACTGGCCATTAACTTTGAACCTCTCACCGGATGAGGTTTCTAACTCAATTGACCCAGTCTTGGAGACAGCTGTGATAGTGTAAGGTCCGCTCCACCTGGATTTCAGTTTGCCAGGAAAAAGACGAATACGAGCATTAAAAAGCAACACCTTATCACCTACCTGAAAATCACGCCTAATGATTCTCTTGTCATGCCAGCGCTTTGTTTTCTCTTTGTAAATTCTGGCATTGTCATAGGCTAACAACCTGAATTCCTCTAACTCGTTGAGCTGCAACAAACGTTTCTCACGGAAAGGTTAGGGTCTAAATTAAGATCACAAATAGCCCACCAAGACTTACGTTCTAACTCTACTGGTAAATGACAAGTCTTACCATAAATCAACCGGAATGGTGACATTCCGATCGGGGTTTTGAACGCAGTTCTATAGGCCCATAAAACATCATCAAGTTTTAGACTCCAATATTTCCTAGATTTAGAAACAATTTTGGCTAGGGTCTCCTTGAGTTCTCTATTAGAGATCTCAACTTGACCACTAGTCTGAGGGTGATATGCTAGACCCCTACGATGTTGGACACCGAATTTATTTAGCAAGTCACCTAATCGTTTCTCTTTAAAATGCATACCTCCATCACTAATGACAACCCTAGGGACACCAAAACGAGGAAATATGATTTTCTTAAACATTTTAATAACAGCTTTCGCATCACAATGGGGAGTAGCAATAGCTTCTACCCACTTAGATACATAATCAACAGCTACAAGAATATACCTGTTACCCTGACTACTAGGGAAAGGTCCTTGATAATCAATGCCCCAAACATCAAAAATCTGTACCTCTAAAATACCAACCTGTGGCATCTCATGTCTTTTTGAGATATTCCCAGTTCTTTGACAGGCATCACAACTACCTACAAAATTCCTACAGTCAGCATGCAAAGTAGGCCAATAAAAACCAGACTGTAATACCTTGGCCACGGCCCTAGATGGACCGTGGTGACCACCATACGCAGAGGAGTGACATGCTTCCAGGATTTCCTTCACCTCCCACTGGGGGACGCATCTTCGGATAAGTCCGTCTCCGCATTCCTTGAAAAAATAGGGGTCATCCCAAAAATATTGTTTTGCATCAAATATGAATCTCTTCTTTTGTTGCCATGACAACTCCGGAGGAATTTTACCTGTGACAGCAAAATTAGCAAAATCAGCATACCAAGGAGGGGAATAAGAACCTGAACTATTAATGACAAATAAACTCTCATCAGGAAATGAATCATCAATAGGTAAAGAGTCTTCCCCATCAGTCAACTGAAGACGAGATAGGTGGTCAGCTACCACATTCTCCGCGCCTTTCTTGTCCCTAATCTCAATGTCAAACTCTTGGAGGAGGAGAATCCACCTTAAAAGCCTTAGCTTTGAATCTTTCTTCTGGAAGAGACCTTTCAAAGCTGCATGGTCAGTGTAAACGATTACCTTATTACCTACCAAATAGGACCTGAATTTCTCTAAGGCAAATATCACAGCTAGCATCTCCTTCTCAGTGGTGAAATAGTTGACTTGAGTCTCATCTAGGGTACGGCTCGCATAGTATATAACATTAAGAGCCTTATTCTTCCTTTGGCCTAGCACAGCACCCACAGCATAGTCACTGGCATCGCACATGATCTCAAATGGGAGATCCCAGTCCGGTGGCTGGATGATTGGTGCTGAGACCAAAGCTTCCTTCAACCTGTTAAAAGCTGAAAGGCACTCATCAGTAAAATCAAAGACAGCATCCTTAAGGAGCAATTGTGTAAGTGGTTTAGCAATCTTAGAAAAGTCCTTAATGAAACGCCGGTAAAAACCTGCATGTCCTAAGAAACTTCTCACCCTCTTAACATTAACAGGAGGGGGTAATTGCTCAATCACCTGCACTTTTGCTTTATCTACATGTATACCTTTATCAGATATTAGATGCCCTAACACTACCCTCTCAGTAACCATAAACTGACACTTTTCCCAGTTTAAGACAAGGTTTACATCAATACATCGCTGCAAGACTTTATCAAGATTAGCTAAGCACTGATCAAACGCATTACCATAAACAGAAAAATCATCCATAAATACCTCCATGATGTTTTCTATAAAGTCAGAAAAGATACCCATCATACACCTTTGAAAGGTGGCAGGAGCATTACACAACCCAAAAGGCATTCTGCGGTATGCAAAAACACCCTGTGGGCATGTAAAAGTAGTCTTACTCTGATCATCAGGATGGATGAGAATCTGGAAAAAACCTGAATAACCATCTAGAAAACAGAAGAATTTATTAGAAGCAAGCCTTTCAGTCATTTGGTCAACAAAAGGAAGGGGGAAATGGTCCTTCTTGGTGGCGGCATTTAACTGTTTATAATCAATGCACATCCGCCACCCAGTTACTACTCTAGTGGGTATTAATTCATTTTTATCATTTTTAACCACTGTGGTCCCTCCTTTCTTAGGAACCACCTGAACTGGGCTAACCCACTTGGAATTGCCAACTGAATAGATAATACATGCATCAAGAAGTTTCATTACCTCGGCCATAACTACATCCTACATCTTAGGATTCAACTTACGTTGACCCTGTCTATAGGGCTTATGCCCTTCCTCTAACTCTATCCTACGCATGCAAACATCAGGACTGATGCCCTTAATGTCATCCAAAGAATAACCTAAAGCTTTCCTATTCTTTTTTAGAACAGTAATTAAGGCAGAAAGTTGGTTAGGGTCAAGTTTAGAACTAACAATTGCACGGTATTGCTCAGTATCATCGAGGAAAACATATTTAAGATTAGGAGGAAGTGGCTTACGCTCTGGTACCTTTACCTCAACGGCCTGAACAGAATCAGTACTAATGGAATAGCACATGTTTACCAGATTAGCATTAGCCAAGCTTATGAGCTTCTCATCTTCTTCATCAGTAAGCTTATATTCCTCTATCTCTGTTTCCACCACATCCAGCTCTTCAGCATCCTCGGCTGGATTACCTGCACACTTATCCAAAACTGTCAAATCATCTAAGGGATCCTTGGTCAAGGATTCCCTCCAGTTACGGATAACATTCCTGTCTATAATATCAATGGAGCAACAAGTATCATCAGTAAGAGTAGTTGCCTTATGGGCAAGACTAAACTCGATAGTGTCATCTCCAACCTCTAAAGTAATGATCCCGCGTTTGACATCTATTACAGCCCCAGCTGTGTGTAAAAAGGGTCTACCTAAAATAATAGGTATTTGACTATCCTCAGCAATGTCTAAAACAACGAAATCAACAGGAATAAAGAACTTTCCCACTCTAACTGGGACATCCTCTAAGACCCCTAATGGTATTTGGGTTGATCTATCAGCCATCTGTAAGGTAATATTGGTGACTTTAAGTCTACCTATGTTGAGTCTATCACAAACAGAATAAGGCATAACACTGACACTAGCCCCTAAATCACAAAGGGCTTTCCCTATAACATGATTACCTATAGTACAAGGGATAGAAAAACTACCTGGGTCTTTCAACTTGGGTGCTATATTATTTTGTGAAAGAACATAACATTCCTCCACAAAAGCAATAACACCTTCGTCCTGAAATTTCCTCTTACGACTCAAAATATCTTTCATAAATTTAGCATAAGAAGGTACCTGGGTAATTAGGTCAGTGAAAGGGATGGTTACCTCAAGATTCTTCACCATCTCCAAGAACTTACCAAATTTCCGATCCTCTTTTGAATTCTTCAATCTTTCGGGATACGGAACGGTAACACTAGCCGTAGGATCAGCAACCTTTGGCTTTTTCAGCTGTAAAATCTCCGTGAGGTCTTGAATAAGGGAAGGGTCCAACGATTCAGGAGTAGAAATTGCAATCTGCTCAGGTACTCTGGTCGGTCGACCTGGTACAGTGGTCCGTCGACCAGACGCTGTATTATCGAAATTTTTCTGCTTTCCAGAAACTGATCTCACGTCAGGTATCTCGGTCGGTCGACCCGATGTTGTGGTCGGTCGACCTCCTGACCTGTGCACGGGATCAATTTCTTCGTCCTGAACTTCGGCAGAATCATCCCTTGGGGTTGGTCCTTCATAAGCACGACCACTCCTAAGATTTATAGCATTTAATGTCTCCATGGAACTCTCACACCCGACCGGAGAGCTAGCAATCTTATTAGCAGCTAAGATTGCTAATTGGTCTTCAAAAGTCTTCAAAGAAGCCACTTGAGCCTTTTCCATTTCCAAAACTTGTTTCATTAGAGCATGAACAAGCTCTCTCAACTCCGCAGTCTCACCCGTGTTGTCAACCGTAGTAACTAGGTTCGCACTTTCAAGCTTCAACTGGGTTGCCTCAAGCTTTTCAAAACGGGCTTCAACGGTTCTATCCATCTCCACATTCAACCTACGCGAATTCCCACGTGAACTCCCAAATTCGGCTCTATGCACCGCCATGTCTTCAATGGTGTTCCAACCCTTCATATGGTTGGTATTGTTTTGGAATCTTCCATTGGCGGCCGCATCAAGAATCACCTTATAATCATCGTAGAGAGCGTTGTAAAATTGGTTATACAAGTACCATTGAGGAAAACCAAGGTGAGGAATAGAACGGACCAATTTCTTGAACCGGCCCCATGCTTCACAAAATTCTTCATCCGGACCTTGTTGAAAGTTAGTGATTTGGCTTCTCAAGTCATTGGCCTTCGCAAGAGAGAAGTATTTTTTATAGATTGCCAATGCCAAGGAAGCCCAATCTGTAACCTTCTCAGCTGCCCTATCAAGGTAGCGGTACCAATCTCTCGCGGCATCCTTCAATGAATAAAGGAACATCATTGCCTTCACCTCATCCTGAGTCACCCCGGCAGGTATATGTATGGAACAACAGTAATCCGTGAATGTCTCAACATGCCTCAACGGATCCTCGTCGGGTAGACCAGAAAATTGATTCCGCTCCACCAAAATGATGTAGTTCGGGTGGAGCTCAAAGGAACCAGTGGTAGGAGTAGGCAAGCTGAACCCCTTCGGTAAATCCTGGACCTTTGGTTGTATGTGGTCATAAATAGTAGCCATGTCTAAATATGAGAGTACTCAAACCTTCCTCTCAAAAACCTGTCTTCTAATATGCAAAAACAACACTAGAAGAAAAGGTAAGTAACGGTCTTAAGGAACCTAAGTTCCTTAAGACAAGAAAAATAAACTAAAAATCTACAAACAAAATTATACCATCTCCCCGGCAACGGCGCCAAAATTTGACACCCGTCGTTGAGGGGTGCCAAAGATAAGATTTATAAAACCTCAGCTTAAACTAGATAGGATAAGTTAAGGGTCGAACCACAGAGAGACGAGGTTAATTATGTTTGTGAATTTAAAGTCTATTGGATGTAACCAAAAGAAAGGGTTTTGATTTATGATTGGAACTAACAACTAAAAGAGCAAAATAACAAGAAAACTAAAATAAGGTGGAAAGGAGATTAGGAACTTCGGTTCCCCATGGCTAGGGCAAGTCAATAAAGGGTAAAATAACCAAATAACACAATCCCAAGGAACAAAGAATAAACCTTTAGGTCAATATTCTACCCAATCCTTACGGTCTTAGGGTTCCTAGAAAAGCACTAAACTTTCGTTCATAGGGCAATCCCAAAGTTGTTGTTAAACTAACCCTAACAATCTTTCAATCTTAAAGAATTAGTTCACCAACAACAATGGAGAATTGGTAATTTAATCAGAAAACTATCAAAATCAAGTCTTGGCCATGGTTCCCCTAATTCCTAATCACAAGAATTAGCTATGCATAATCTTAATCATAAAACTAACAATAACAAAATTGAAGAACATTAAAGGAATTAACATAATTAAAGATGAGAATTCAAAAGAAAGAAACATGGATTGAATAACAATAATAAGATGAACAACAAAGTTAATTAACAAAGAAAGATTAAATTGTAGCAAACTTACAAAACTTAATTGGAAATTAAGAACAAAGATGAAAACTTGGGAAAATCTTCTCTCTAACTATGGAGTTTTGGCTAATATGGACTGCTTAACCTAACTATGAAGTTTAGGCGTCCTTAAATAGACTCCTAATTACAAGATTAAAAGAGTAAAGCCGAAATAAAAATCGCGGAATCTGTCGCCAGGTCGGTCGACCTCCTATGTGGGTCGGTCAACCTCTTATGCTGTTGTCAGGCCTTCTAAATTCTGCGCGTTGGTCGGTCGACCTCTTCCTGTACGTTCCAGCTTTAAATTGGCTTATACGCACCACTTGGCTAGGAGTCCGGACCCTTGCTTCGCGTGAACACTCAAAATAGCTTCCGGAGGACGGTTAAAGTTCAGTTTTGCTCACTTCCGCATATTCCTACATTTAAAACATAGAAATGCCAAAGTAAACCGTTTCGGGAGCAATAGCAACTAAAAGTCACGAAAATGCATATAAATACGTGCGGAAAGTATAAATAAAATGCATAATATAGGCACGTATCAGAAAACCATTCTGGAAATTCCCAACCAAGAAAGACATTACCGTAGAAAGCCTATTAGTAATAACCTTTGTAACTAATTTCATAATAACATTGCATAAACTGATCGGACGATACTGATTCAAAGTTTCAGGACACGGTCCCTTGGGGATCAACGCAATAATCGTCCGATTAAACTTTGATGGAATCTGACTCGTAGAGAGGATATGTAGAACTGCTTTAACAAAATCTTCCTTAATATGAAACCAGAGATGTTGAAAAAAAAACCAGTAGGAATACCATTCGGTCCCGGAGACTTCAAAGGTGAAAGCTGAAACACCGCCTTTCTAATTTCCTTCCTAGAGTAAGGTCGTGAAAACCAAGACTCTTGTTCGGTAGATAACTTAGAATCAATAACCGAAAAATAACGCATATGACGAAGAAAAGGAAGAAAAGTCACGAAATCTTTTCCGGAAACCATATAACTCCTGAAAGTAATTTTCAAAAACGGCTCTAATCTCAACATCCTTGAAAACCCAAATTCTTTTAACATCCTTGACACCAGCAATGAAGTTTTTTCCACGTCGATTCCGAACCGAGTTAAAAAAATACTTCGTACATGCATCCCCTTCCTTTAGCCAATGCAATTTAGCTCTTTGTTTCCAGAAGATAGCAGCTGCTTTGTTAAATTCCAAATACTCATCATGAAGTTTATCAAAATCAGACTCGGATTTTCCATTAAAAACATCCTCCAATAGCGGCTCAAATTTGGTATCAAAATCAGTCCACTTATGGCCTCATTCCTTCCTCTTATCCAAAGTCCATCTCCCCAACATATTGGACACACGGTCCAATTTTCCTCCAAGAATAAAAGAAGGAGATCCCCTCACATTCCATGACCACACCCTCCTGACTAAATGCAAACGCTCCTCATATTTAAAAGCCCATGCATCCATTTTGAACCCCGATCTACGCTTCCTACACATGAATTCTATATCGAAGATAATCGGTGCGTGATCTGAAGCCTGAATTGACAAGTGTCTAATTCCAGAATCCGGGAAAAAATCAAACCAAGACGAAGAAGCCAAACCTTTATCAATTCTCTCATATATTCTTTTTGACCCCTTCCGATTATTACACAAGGTGAATCTAGGTCCTTTGAAAGGAATATCAGATAACTGATTCCGTTCCTTCCATTCCACGAACCTGTTGACAGAACTCGAAACAACTCTATTGCCACCAAGCTTATCATCAAGCCATTCAATTTGATTAAAATCACCAATCAGCATGAAATGAGAGTCCAAAAGAGAAATGATAATATACTCTTATTTATACTCTTATTTACACTTGTAATCCCAAAATTCTCCCAAATCTATAAAATCTTATTAAAACGGTACCTAAAATAATGTGACATGTCAAATTTTAATGTGACGTGACATATTTAAATATGACGTGACATATTTTTAATGTGACATGACATATTTTTTTCAATGATGAGTCTCTCTTGTGACGGGTATATCCGTCATAAGCTTACGACGGGTCAAGTATATCCACATGTTTAAACAAGACAAAAATAATAGTGCATAAAGAATCACAAATGGTTTGTTTTATCTCCCCAAATAAGTTTTATTTGACCCGTCACAAGTTTGCGACGGATATTACCTTCACAAATGAGAATTTATGTATTTTTAATGTGACATGGCAAATCTTATCTATATAATTGCAAAATCATTTAGAAGGCATTGGTTGATCCACGTCATCAATCCAATTTTTTTTTCTTAATTTATCGTGGTGGGACCCGCGATTTTATATAATGATTTTAATTTGAAATAACTGTCTGAAATACATGTAGCTTTTATCAATATAATAGAAATTGAGTACAAAATATTCACGTATTATTGACACAATCCGCTAAATATTAATTATCTACAATATTTTTCTAAAAAATTGCATGTGTGGTGCTCATTCATGAACGACATTTACTCCTTCATGGACGTAAATGTCCATTATACCCTTTTCATTTACTTTAATTACTTCATTTTTTCATCATCAAATTCAATTTATTTCAGTTTCTCACAATAACTACCACCATCCAAACACCACCACTCGCCAATCACCATCACCACACTCACCGCCGCCCCTGCTCCACCGACTAGTCTGACAACCTCCTCAGATCGGTCATCAGACGATCTGATGACCGATCTCACGGACTGCCTCCCACTCCATACATCCCCTTCTCTAACACAAATGGACCACGACAATTCATGAATACCGACAACTTATTCATATGGCTTCCAATGTCAATATATTATTAGCAAATGATACTATCAGATCCAGAAGAATAAGAATGAATTATATGATAATTACCTTGATCGTGTTTCTTGCACTTTGAAAGCATCAAATCCCATCCAATTTTTATTAACCCTAATTTTTATAAACCCCAATTTCATGAATGCTAAATAAATTAATTAAATCTTCTTAATATAGTATAATTGATGCAAATTAGCTAAGTTAGATTCATTATTTGATTAACTAATTTTCGTAAACCCCGATTTCATTGAGTAATTAATTAATTTGAGAGAAGTGATATAGAGAAATTTTTTCTTTTGTTTCTAGTAGACGGGTATGGTATGGAAAATAAATGACAAAAGGTCCATGAAAAAGTAATTTGTGTACATGAAAGAGCAATACGGGTTGAAACTAGTTAATGTGAAATAGAATATCAATTTATTATTACATGACATTAATTTAATTCATTTATCTATCAATTAATTTTAATTCACTTATTTATAATATTAAACTGTATTTTCATTATTCATAAAATAATTTTTTATATTAAATATATTGTTTTCCATAATTTTTGTAACGCTTTATAATATTTTAAAATTTATAATGAATATTGACATTTTAATTGAAATTTTTGTAATAAAAATTTCATAATTTAAAATTAAATTAAAATTAAACCTTTAATTAAATTTTTGTAATAAAATATGTTAATAATTAATTACAGTTTTTCATATTACTTAACATCAACCATTTTTATTAACATTTGTTTCTATTTAATTCATTTTCTTAATTAAACATGGTAATAAATTAATTAAAACTCGTCATAATACTTAACACCCACCAATTTAATTAAAAAGTTTTTCCTATTTAATTAATTTTTGTAATATAATATGTTAATAAATTAATTAAAACTCTTTATATTACTTAACACCCCATAATTTTTCATTAGCAGCATGTGTAATATCCGGCCTAATGCAAACCATGACATACATTAAACTGCGAACTGGCCACTAGCATAGGGAATCATTGACATATAAGACTTCTCAGCTTCAGTTTCAGGTGCAGAATATATAGTTAGCTAACCGACAGCATAAAGAGTGTTTAAAGGTTTAGCATTAGTCATACCAAAACGACCAAGTATCTTCTCAATGTACCTTTTTGAGATAAGACATACTAAAACTGAAACCAATGGGCAGTACTTGTTGGTAATTTAAGTGTAATTACTGGTTCATTTTTTTTATTTTGGGTTTGGTTCAAGGACGGGCGAACTTATAAATAATGAAGCTAGTTCGGGAAGTACGGAGTGTACAATACTCTATTGTTTACAAGTTCGCAATATAGTTGTCAAAGCAATTATCCGAATAAACAGGTTTTGGCGGTTTATTTTGAAGGGTTATAACTCTTCAGAATTCTGACTCAATCCCTTCCCTTTTCCCTTTCATTTATCTATATATATACAAGATAAATGAATCAGTTTTCTTAAGAGAAAAATAACTGATATCAATCTTCTTGAACATAGAAAACAAATTACACACAAAAACTTCGAAATTACATCTCTGTTTTTCGTGCCAAAAACCGAGGAACACCGTCTTATCTTTGTAGAAAATTAGGAACATCCCGGACACTGATATACGGGACGATTTGTTCTATAAGGATAGCGTAGCGATTCGGTGTTGCTTTCATTATTTTCCTTTCCTTTACGGTATTTTAATAACATTACTTGAGTATAGCCAGTAGGGGGTCGCCTTTGCTTAAAATGGAAATATTTAACATTTTTTAGTAATATTTTTCAAACTATTTTCAAATGTACCTTGTAAAATTACATGTTTACTCCTATAAAATTGTTATCCCTCAACGAAAAATATTAGCTCCATCACTGGTCGTTACCAATGGGCCATCTACTTCACCTTATTATGCAAAGACCCACACTTTATAAATTAATGACAATTAAACAACACAAATAATCTTTCTAAAATACTAATTTTGGCAAAGACTAGTCCAATTAAATAATTTAATAAATTTGTAAATAAATAATTTATTTTGATAACATAATATTTTATTTTAATAACCTATACATTTAAATGTGTCAGTATTCATCATTAAATACCGAGTAATAAAAATAAAATATGAAAATAATGAAATGAAAATTTGGATTTTTCTTCCTCTAGGCTATGTTTTTTTCGACTTAATTTCAGCTCATTCATTTTAACTCAGCTCCTTAGCCTCTATTTAGTTCAATTTTGCTCAAGTATCATCAGTTATGTTCAACTTAACTCGTCACAAAGTTAACTGTTATTTCAACTGCATTCAGTTCACCTCGACTCCATGCCTCCGTTAAGTTCAGTTCTCTTCCGCTCAACCCTATTTAATTCAGTTTAGCTCGTTTTAGCCTAAAAAACAAAACTTTTTAACCTGTCTTATGCTATAAAATGGTCCCATAAAAAATCGTTCCTAAAACATTGTGATTTTATTGGAATTGGCCTACTCAAATTCTTTGATCATTCATTGATCCAAAAACAGGGAGTTCAAATGAAGATGACGAGATTGTGCTCAACATCGAGACCTTAGTGGACGGAAATTTAGCTCAAAGTCATACAATTTCCTTTTTGAACCATAAATGATGAACTAAAAAAAGTGCCTTTTGTGTATCTATCTTATTCCAAACTAAAAACCCACAACTAACTGAAAACACAAGCAAAAGTATTATTATGTTGCTACCAAATTTAATAATCATTTTCACAAACTTTTTATTTTATTTTATCCCTTTTATCATTCAATATATAGCCTAACAAATTAGTGGTCAATCAATGATATCAATAAGGCAAGGCAAGGCAATTTTAGGAAATAAAGACTTTGTGTTTCTATATATTTGTTCTTAGGTAACCTATTTACCTAGTGATAGAGGCTTAGTCCTATATAAAGGACATTTATGGCTATATGTAGTTGTTTTATCATACAAGTTTTATAAGAATTCGACGCGTTTTCGATCCAAAATTCGGTTATAGTTTGATCCCTATTGTGCAAATTATAGGTTTAACTTGTGCAAATATCCTTTCGTTTTGGTATTTCGTTTGTTGAACGTGAGCTTATTATAAAATCACATAAATTAATTCTAAATTTTCTTGAAACAGACGTACAACTTCTAGTTCCCCATTGTTTGTTCTTGCTAACGCATTTAGTCGAAAATTGTTAATTTTCGTATCAACCTCTTAATCCTCCTCCTTCTCTTCCTTCTTCCATTCTTCCATTCTTCCAACACGAACATGTCTGAATATAAGGTATTTTTTCTAACCCTGTTTCCCTTTTTTTGTTTACTCTTCTTCTTACTTTTGCTCCTTACATTTCTGGGTTTTTACTCTTTTTCTATTTCATCTCATTTTTGTGTCTTTTACTCATTTACTCTTCTTTCTTTACTTCATTTTGCTGCTTTTACATTTTTAATGTTTTTCTTCTTTCTGGGTTAAACTTACATTTTACTGTTTTAGCTTCAGAATTATGCTCACTGTTTTTTTCTTTTTTTCGTTATTGTATTAATCTTATTAATTTCTTATATCTCCGTCTCCTAAAAGCAATAGCAATAGTAGAACTTTATATAAAATTCTACACATGACACATCAAAATACACCAATTCCAAGTTTTAAGAATTTTTGTTCACAATAGAAGAACTTTATATAAAGTTCTTATATTGAAAAAAATTATAAAATAAATAATGTTAAATGGATTTTCACATTTTACAAAGTTATATTAATTGGTTGTTCATTTTCCAATAGTTAAGAACTTGGTTCTTATTTTAGAACTTGGTTCTTAAAAATAAGAACAAACTTTTAAATGCAATAGAAATGCAATAGAAGAACTATAATTTTTTAAGAAACCTTACAATTTTTGCAAATTAAATCCTCAAAATGAATAGCTTTCGTTCAGCCATTCTGTTTCTACCGGTATTTCTTATCGCAACTTTTTTTTGTTTTTTTATGAGGTTTTTGTTGTCTCATTTTTTGTTGGTATGTAGGTAGTATTTATATGCATGATAATATACTTTGTATATTTTATCAAATAAATGAGAATGTAATATTTTTGTTTGAAACATCATGTCTGTTTATATTGCAAAAATGACCCAATACATAGAAGAAGCTAGAATAAAATAGAAAAGAGGGCCGATTTATGAACTAAATACTCCGATATATTTTAGAATTCTTTATTAGCATCGCCCCATATAGAGTAAAAGTTTTTCGTAATAGTCTTGAAATTTCACACTATGTTATTTTCCTTTATAGATAAAAAGTTTATTTTATTGTTAAACTTTTTATTAAATATTCAGTTTTAGGTGGCAGGAAAATTAAATCACCCTAATAAATAAACATAAAGTTATAATTAAAAAAAAGATCCATGATTAAGATTCTTTTAGTTACCTTACTTATCTTTTATTTTCTCACTCCTAAATATTTTCCCCTCACCAATATCTCTCGCCTATCACTGTTCAATTTTATTTTCTAAGAACTTATTCATCAATCAAATTTATACAATTTTTTATCTACCACAAATCAATGACAATCGATCCAATCGATTTCGGTGCAATGAGATCTCGTCTATAAGTTATGTAGTTTTTATTTGCGTATTAATTTTGTGTATAAATTGTTGTATCTTGAATACAAATACAAATCAATTGAATTGTGCATTTTTTAAGTAATGATTGGGCATTGTTTTTAATTGGTTATGTCAACCAATTTACTTTTCATGTTTGCTTCACCATACTACACTCTATCTCATTTTTTATGCTTCAATTGTACTATAGAAAATAGGTAAAAATAATTTTAACTGTACTATAAAGGAGATTAATCACATAAATATTGTCTCACTTATTTCCGCTAAGAAGAGGGAAAAAGATGTCCATACACGAGAAGATTTAAATCCCATTTTTTGTATAAAGGAGTAAATACATTTAGAGATTTTATTGTATGTGATGAACTTATAAATTAATTTCTTTTATGTTAGAAATTTATAATTTCGTTTATATAATTTCACTGAGTTGTTCAGTATTAGCCGTTTAGGTATGAATTTGAGTAAAAACAAGTCAAACTTCACAATTTATGAAAATCATACAGAGAATATTTATGAGAGAGGGACAGATACTAATGGGTGGAAAAAATATTTAGGAGTGAGAAAATAAAAGATAATTAAGGTAAATAATCTTAATTATGGATAATGCTTAACCTATGCCTAGCTAACTTATGTGTGCCCTTAGGGCACGCATTAGAAAAACCGATAGTAAATTTGTAATACTGTAAGTCTGTAATACTAGTCTTCTTGCAAGGCATTTTTTGTTCATAAAAAAATTAACATTTCAGAATATTTGATACGATTTAATTATCTAAATTTGATTATCTTTATAAAAAAGTTTTCAAACAGAGTAACTATTGTAAAAACTCTCGCATAAAAGGTTATTACATTTTTTGTTTAACTAATCTTATACCCATGCAAACTGCACAGTACTGCACGGATTTGTTATTTCAAAAAGATTTTTTGAGAAGGTATATATAAAATAATTTTTATAATAATTAATTAATTAATTATCTTCATTTAAAGTTATTTATTTTAAAAAATAAAGTTCTAAAATAAAACAATAAAACCTCTCTATATTTTAATGAATTTTAAATTAGCAATCTAAAAACCTGTTATTATCAAAATTTTAAGGGAGTATAAATATACACTCCATAATTGTTATATAATGTGGCACTATAGAGTTGTTTTTTTAAGCGTATTTAAATATTTTGATTACAATAAAGGTGATGTGATATCTTGTAACTATTTTTTCAATTGCTTTCTCTTAAGATAGTTATATGTATATTTCTCTTAAAAATAAAACGGGTCAAATAATATCCAATTTGGTTAGATAGGACAATTATTTTGTACTATCTCTGTCCCAGTGGGATGTTTACACTTCTTTTATTTTGTGAGGGGGAAATAGAGGAAGTGTAAACATATGACTGGGACGAACGGAGTAGTCATGATCCATTTTATTTGACCCGTCTTAAAGTTAAGACGGACAAACCCATCTTAAATGAAAATTTGTCTTTTCACCTACACCAAAGTACCTCATCTAAATTCTACTATGTCATAATTGTGAGGGTAAACAATAAAAAGCATAATGACAACGTTTGTTGTATTGCGGCGATCCAATTGATGTCATATAATTTAGTTGTTTGTTTTGTTCAATCCATGTCAGATCGGTTGTCACAATTTCAAAATAACAAATTAAGTAAACATGTATTCACTGATATACAAAAATGATATATACTTTAATAATTGTAGAAAATATACTCAAAAATACGATTTTCTCGTGTTGTCCATACCCATATATATTTGGTTTTACACATGGCTTCCTCGTGTTGCTGATACGATATATATTTGGTTTTAAAATGAACTACTGTGCCTAAATGGTGAAATTAAAAAATTCTACCTGATAAATGTAAGCACGACCGTGTTTTATATTCACAAAATTTGTCGATAATTTTTAATGATTTGGCTCCAAATGCACTAAAATAAACGGACCAAACTTACATTAATATTAATCTCACACTAACGCTCTCGTTAATAGAGTCAAGTTAAAGTAACAACCTAATTGAGATAAACCCAGAACATGGGCCTTAGCTATAAACTATTCCGGAAATTCCTATGTGCTATTATCTCTACCTAATTATACTATTTCACCTGAATCTTCCCCAAGGTCCAATTTCCTCCCCAAACTCCATAACAATTGCGCGTTTATAGTCCTTCTTCAACTATTATTGTGACTCTTGATTTGTAAATTACGACTAATTGTATCCGAGTCACTCTATTTTTAAAAGGTAATATTAAATTAATTATTTTAGTGTTTCTTTCATCAATATTAAAGTCGTCCCTAATTTTTTTCACTCTTTTTTTACTTTGTTTCACATATTATAATTTTTTTAAAAAAAATTTCCTGATAATTTTTTATTTTAAATAAATAATTGCCGTTTATAATTTATAAACAAAACTTTTCTTTATGGTACTAGTTTTATGCCCGTACAAAAAATGTACGGGTCTATTTCTAAAAATTTCGTAAATATATTAAAAAAGTAGTACAAATATAATTTAATATGAACTTAAATGAGAAATATATAAATTATGAATTCAGGGATGATTTTGACTCCAAATAATTGATTTACTGGTATAATTAAATTTTTTTTAATGATTATATAAATTGAAATAAATAATCATGACATTATGAAATAAATTTGAACCATATAAAATAGATAAAGAAATTGTATTGTATTTCTATATCTTACCCTTTAAATAACTTACTCTCTAAATGAATGTAAAATGATAGAAATATTTTTAATAGCAGTCTCTTAAAATTTGTGGATGATTTTATAAAGAAAATAATAATGTATTGTTATTAAGACCATTTTTTTACTCGATGTTAACGTAGTTTTAATTGACTAATTCTCGAAGGTTGTTATATTTTCTTAAAAATCGTAAATTTATATGTTTTTTGTTAATTTAATGGGTTGGGTTTATTTGATCTTATTCAAAAAAAAATTGATCTACGTTTCTTTCATTTTTTAATCTACGTTTTTTTTGTTAATTTTTATCTCCTCATGTATTTTTTTCATTTTTTTAATTTTATGGGTTGGGTTTATTTGATCTTATTCAAAAATCTTTGATCTACATTTCTTTCATTTTTTAATTTATGTTTTTTTGTTAATTTTTATCTCCTCGTGTATTTTTTTCATTTTTTTAGATATACGTATGTTTGTTAATTTTTAACCCTTTGTATAATTTTTTTCGTTTTTTTTTTCGTTTTCATACCTCTAAATATTTGTTAATTACTTCTAATTGTCCAACTTTTTCAATATTGTTGAATTTTATGTTTCTGGGTAGAATTTTAGTGATTTTTTTATTTTCGAATTTGGAGTAAAGTTGTTTTTTTTTATTATGGAGATAAAAATTATTTGTAACTTTAGAATGTTAAATGGAGAAAAGTAAAATGAAGAAAAATTAAAGCTCCTTGTGTGAGTGGTGGGACATGGCGAGAAAGAAGGTTTTTAATTTTCTAAAATTACGCAACCAATGAAAAAGCAGGAAAAATTGTTCCTTTTATAAATAAGGGATTTAATCTAAAACCGTATATAATAAAACGGCATTGTATATTTTTGTTGACCCCAACTATTTCTGAGCTCGTAAAAATATATATTTTGGACTAATAGACCATAAAAACATGGATCGATATAGATGCATGAGTCGACAATATCACCTAATAATAATTATTACTCGTATTATTTTATGTAGCCTTAATTTACCATTTCGCAAAATTCTACTTTACGACGGTCGCACATGCGACCAGTAGGAAAGTTATCACATTTTGATACGTTGTGACCACTTTTGATTAAATAGTGACCTTGTTTTTCATATTTTCGGAAATATAGATATTCTTAGGATTTATTTTTCATCAAAATCTTAAAATTTGGGCCTCGTGTTAAATTTAATGTATATGTTTATATAGTATATAAATTTGCTTTTATACATTTTAATTGTCACAAATTATAGAGTAATACGGTCTCATATAAAAAGTTGTTCCTTCAGTGCTAATAAACGATTTTTCTTTTTATATATGTTGATCGTCTTATGGTATGAGAGTATGAGACCGTTTATACAAAAATTCTAATTTAATTTTAATTGTCAAGGTATCCAAGAGGTTAATTTTCCGAAATTATAATTTTTTTTTATTAAAATTTGTTGTCCCCTATATAGATTTCCGATTTTTTAAAAATTTTCTTTTATTGGAAGGTTGAATGTGATTAATTTTTTTTATCATAAGCTTTTTAACATATGAATATGTATATGAAAAATAATAAAAAATGAGGAGAGAAGGTAATTAATTAGAGAGAGAGTAAGTGGAGAGAGTGGGGTTAGTTAATGTGAAAAAAATAAATTAGAAAGTAAAAATTGTAGCCAATCACAAGCCTAGAAATAACCTTCCTTTTATAGATAGGGGATGCTCTACTATAAACAAATTTATGTTTTTTGTAAGTACATTAATCAAGCGACTATATTGAACATGTTATTATTTTTTTAATTTTAATAATGATAAAATTGATATAATGGATTTTTTCGTTTATTCATTTTGTTAATTTTTATATCATTATCGATCTAAATTGATACAACGGAAAGATTATTGATGATTATTCAGTGAGTTTAATTAATCAACGACGCATATCAATAACAAATCAAATAAATTAATTGGATTGATTTTTTGTTTATTAATCAGGTAAATTGTATACAACGGTTACTAATATCTTCCATAATAATTAATTGCTTTTTCAATGTGGGCTTTAATTAAATAAAATTAAAAATACAGAATTAATTACAAAGCGACACCCATCTCTGTAGTTATTGCTTTAATAAAGAGGATTTTATCCTCTTTATTACTTTTGTTGGGACTCAGTTTTTTTATATTCTTCTTTTTCCATCACCCGATATAAAATGGGCACAAATATGGTGCCCTTAGTTATCTTGACCATTTTTTTTGTTTGTTTATTTTTTGTTGTCGTTGGTCGTTTCCTGTTCCACTACTGTTGGCAGGGAGCCAACAGGCGTGTTGGACCAGCTCCAGCTGAGTTAGAGTTAGGTCCCGTCTAGGATTAGTTCTAACAAAAAACATATAGGTAAATAAAGTAAATATATTGTCGACTAAATAAATAAAGTATTGCGTAAATTTTCCAATTTCAATTTTTGCAATTGTCTCACCTTCGATCAAAATCGTAATTTTTCCAATTTGAAGGATGTGTTTTTGAGCCTGTTTATACAACAAACAAAATTTACAAATTATTCTATAAAACCGATATTTAAATACGGCTAAATCGATAAATTAAGCCAACAATTTTACTTAATAAAAATATAAAATGTATTTTAAATTGATAACTTTCATACTTAACGTATGTTAATTTTCATTAAATGTTATAAATTTAGCTAGGATGTTGCTCTTTCATGTACACTAGTCTTAAACCGAGAGTTTGGATTCTTGGGAGAGAACGGAGAAGGAGGAATGAGGTGAAAAATGAAAGAGAAAATAGCCAAGAACATACTAGAATGAGTAAATGTGTACTGCGAATCAATACATTTATTAAAATTAGGAGAGAAAATAAGTAGAATTACTAGCCGGTATGTGTACCACCATAATACATAAGACGACCCCAATCACTACCTTGGTTACCATCATCTAAAACATTATAAAACGGAACACAATCTTCACATTTTTCGGTATCACGACTAGGGTCTACAGTTTGTGTGTTTTCGCTCGCAACCGTAACTTTCTTAAAATATGCGGATATAGATGTATCATAATATGCATGAATACCACTACCCATTTCGGATTGCGGGTATTTTGCACCGAGATTATCGATCTCTCCTCCCCATTCTACTTGTGACGCTATCCCAGCTAACGATGTGAATAAACTCTTAGGCCAGTAACCCATCGAAACCTTTATCTTACTTTCCTTCACAAAAATTGACAACCACCAGTTTCCATCGTCTTGATGCTACAATAATGTTAGTATCATCGAGCAAATCATATTGTTGTTAGTACTTAGTAATGCTATGGGTAGCACTAGAGCATCAGAGCAATAATATTAATAATAATAATAATAACAAAGCGTCCTGCTTGTTAAGAAAAAGTAGGTCAAATACTCAAATTGCTATATTTAAATTGAAAAATGTCATGTTTAAATAAGATAATTGTCAAATTGGTTTAATAGGCTAATTTATTATTAGGTCATTTGACAAATTCAGTGAATATTAAGTGACACGCAGTTCAAATTAATTAAGGCTTAAACAATAATGACAACTAATGTTGTCATTATTGGTTTAATATTTAGTTGGACCAATTTTAATTCACCCGCCCAATTTTAGATTTTTTCTAGTCAGATTAACTTTTATTAATTTCGGCAAAAAATCAAATGTATGTATCATCTACATTATTTTGTTTAATTACGGAGTATTACCTTCTCGATGGTAATGTCCCAAAGCCATCTCATGCCATGAATTTGAGAATATGTCGTAGGAATAAAGCCTAGATGAACTTTCCTATCAACATGTACGAAACCTGGATAATGTGTGTTGATTAGACTTGGCAAACAGATCGGATCGTGTCGTGTTCGAGTTTGTGCCACAAACCCTCCAACCCAAACCCAACCCAATTAAATTTCGTGTCGTGTTCGTGTCGACCCACTTAGATAAATAGATCATCAAGTCTTAAACCTAACCCGTCGGGTTCGTGTCGTGTTTTCGTGTCATGTCCATATTTGGAAAGTTTAAGTACATTTATGTGATGGAGGATAAAAAATTAGAATTAATTTAGTAAACAGGTCATTCGTGTCGGGTTCGTGTTTAAATAGCTCAACCCAAACCTGACTCAATTAAATATCGTGTCGTGTTCGTGTCAATCCACTTACATAAATGGGTCATTAAGCGTCAACCCAAACCCGCTAATTTTGTGTCGGTTTCGTGTCGTATTTTCGTGTCGTGTCATTATTTGCCAGCTCTAGTGTCAATGCATGTTTTTCCACCTGCCTATAACACAATTATTTACAAAAAAATAATCAAAAATCTATTTTTGGGGATATAAATTGACCTGGTAAACAAGTTAATCGGTCAAGTTTGGGTTAATTTCGGGTTTGTGAGTTCGGAGCGAATCGGGGCTGGTTAGATCATTGTGGTTCGAGTCATTTTTGAATCAACTATTATAAAGGTATTATTTTTTTTGATTTAATTTCAAATCCTTTTAGTTCAACTCTATTCAGTTCGATGAGCCCTTTTTTATGGAAAAATCCAGATATAATATAGATAGCATTTCTTTCTATGAAAAAAATGAGTCTTACAGAAAATTTCGCATATAAATGAGTTTCGGAATCCTTAAACATGATAGGATTGACCTAAGGCAAGCCAAAAAAACCGTGTTACTACAAAAACTAAATAACATTCAACAAAGTACTTAAATAGAATAAATCAAAGTTTATATCTTTAAATATCAAGAGTTGTATTTCTTTAAAATAGGAGTAGTGTAAGAGAAAGTATTTTAACTGACCATCCAACCCGCCTTGATGCTGTCCGCCCCATTTGAAAGTTTCATCCGACCCGCAGACCATTTCCGGGTTAAGATTCGGTTTATGAAGAGATAGGAAAGCTCGTGTTCCGAAGAATTTCTTCGCATCATTTGGTCTTGTACGTACTACAACATTCTGTTACCAAATAAATAACATTAATTATAATGTTAGATGACAATTCAAAATCTAATAAATAAAATGTAATAAAATCGTCTTACACAATGATTTTTAGCGTCGTGGTAGTACGGAGGAGGCATTTGATCGATTGATGCATCATATTGGAAATATTACCTAAACCGTCGATTCTTTCCTAATTTTGTTAATAATAGAATTTCCTTATGACTACACTTCCTATTGTGAATATTCCTATTACATTAAGAAAACGATTACCCATGTAAATATCTTGTATTAGTATAAATAGAGATCTTGTATCACATTGTTATTCATGGAATTTCTCAATAAAAACCAATCTTGATAGAGGGTAATGTTGGAATAATTGCTTCAAAAGAAGCATTTGTTGTCTTTACCGAGGAAGTATTTAATCCGTCCTCTTATTTGTTTGTGCAATCAGTCGTGTTAATGCTTACACACTGAATTGGTGAGTCATCTTGTTTTCTCAAGATTGAATGTGCACAGAATTCGTCCCACCATAAATGCTACGTACTATGAATCTTACATATCCTCATGGCTATATAAACCCTCCCTCATCAATCACAAATCTCACTCAACTCATCACTTCTTCTTCTCAGCAAACTTTCTCTCCTAGTTATATTTTTCTGTCTACTAAATAATTCTAAAGGTTCTTTGGCAACGAACTTGGCTTTGTTCATCTGTTTCTCCGCCTACACCAGAGAAACAGCGGTTGTGTAATCCTGGGGGTTGAGTGCCATTTGAGGCCGTGTGTAGTAGACGGGGCATAAATCAACTTTAGGACAGTGACGCTTGTCACGCCACAACCTTCCGTCTCAGATAAAATCTTTACTGTTTTTCTTTTCTCTATTATTATACTTTCTACGCTAATACCTACTACCGTGATAACAATCTAAAGTTGATTTATTTATTTTTATTACGGTCCCAGCGAACTGAAGTTGGTATGACTGTGTTGTTTATGCTGTTGATGTTGTTAGTATACCTATCTTTAAAACACCAAACTGAAAAGCCTTTGTAATAGCAATTTATATTTTGACATCAATCTTCCCTTTGTACTGTAAATTTAATTTTTTTTTTTTCCTTCCAAATTTACTTGGTAAAAAACAATGATGGTAGTTTCCAAATTTAGTCACCCATATTTTCAGCCTATTCTTTTTATACTTTGCAGGATTATTCTTCATTGTTTTGTTAGTAGATAAGAAACTTTTACTGAAGTTTGTGATGGAGTGTATGTTGGTGATTGGTTATGTACCGTGATAATAGGGCTAGTATTTTCGTTGTTTCGAAATTTCTTTGTTTTCATTGATGTTAATGGGTTTGATAGCAGTGGAAAATATCTCCACCTAATTCTCATCTTCTTCCTCTGAAGATTCCCAACTCTTGAAATTCAATAGCAGTGGAAAACTGGGTTAATGGGTTTGATAAAAATTGGTACTCGTGTATTCCTATTTGAGATACTCGATCGATGTTTTTGCTTCGCCATCAGAGAATAGTAAGGATAAAATTATTATTTTGGATAGTCATAGTTTACCAATTTCACAATTTGATTTCTGTTATATCATGTTTATTGAGTACAATTTTTTAATGCTTTTTGGTAGACCAGAATGTTTGATATTGGTATATTTTGATCTCTTTTGGTTGATGAGATGGTAATTTTCCTTTTTAGCTTTGATAATTTTGTGAGATCTGTTTGCATTAGATTTGTTTTTGAATTAGTGTGCTTAAAGAATTTGGTGAGAAATATAGTTTTGGCGTTTGGTAAATGGTAAGTTGTACCCATGTTTATATTTTAAGTTTCGTTTAAATCTTGATAATGATATACAAGTTGGATATATACGGCCTTTATGCTTGTTTACCCGTTAATATTGATAATTAGTGGAATCACTTTATATATGTGTGAAAATGGAGATATAGTCTTGCTTTATATTTAATTTGTTATCAGTAAATTTGTTTTCTAGATTGCACTGATAGTTGAGATACATGTTAAGAGGATAAATTATGAAACTCACTGTTTGTTTTTTCATATGCTCAAAAATTGTTAGCCAATTCAAGCATATGGTTTTATAATTTGGTGAATGTCATCACTGTTTACTTTAATGCTTTTACAGTTAAATTTCCGCTAATGGCATGTGTGAGTATTTTGTTAATGAACATTTATTAGTTCATGCATTATACTAATTATATAAAGATGTTTTTTTTTTATGAACAATCTGACAACATGTGTGGGATGTAGACTAATGTCCTATCAATTAAATAGGTAAACTTTGTAAATTTTTGTCCATTCTTAATCCTTAAGTTGTGATTAATGTATATCTTATATATGTGATATACTTGGAAATATATGGAGCGCGTTAAAATAACTTTTGTATGGTTTGAGCAATACAAAATTGGATCTTATATAATTCGTTATGGATAAGTTGTTTGACAATGAATAATTTGACATCTTGATTTATGAGCTTAATACATATGAAAATGATGATCTTTGATGACATGTGTATCTTTTGTCAATGTATTTTTCCATCCTGATTGTGAACCGAGCCCAAAAAAAAAAAATGTTTTTTTTTCTTGAGTTTCGTAGTTGAGCTGAAAGTGTTAAACTTTTATTAAGATTATCTCGTCATAGAAATTGTCAATACGTGTATGTTCAGTTATTATTTTCGAGGTCACGAACTGTGGGGGTTTTTGACCGAGTTTTTTCTAAATAAATTGAGCCTACCTTTTATTTTCTTGCGACATATTTAGATAATGTGGAGATTATCCTTGTTAGTAGCGTTGTTGTGAAAGAAAATTGTATGATTGATTTATTTGTGATCTCATGGTGTTGAACTTATTTTTCCAGTTAAGAAATTTGAGCGCTGACTATTTTTTCAAATAGCGTAAGTTTTGGACTTGTTTGTTCATTTGGGGTCGTAAGTTCGATGCATGTGGTTAAAAACATTATCTGTTGGTTTTTGTTTGTAAAATGGATGTATTTTGCTTTATTATTTGTTTACCATATGAGTTATTCTCACTAATATTATCACAAACTCTACATTCTCAGAGGACTTATTGAGTTTTAGTAATTAAAGTGGTTATAATGGCAATTACATGGGATAGATACTATTTAAAATGTGAATATTCTAATATCGGGATTGCTTAAACTTGTTTTTCTAGTTTAAGAAACTTATGAACGGCTGTATGATTATACATGGAGTAATTATTCTGTTTATTTGGTATAAAAGTTGGGAATGGTTTTGCAATTTTTTTTTTTTAACGTCGAATAATTATGATATTTATTTGACTTTGGAAAATTGTTTCTTTCATAAGACTATATCATACAAGTTATAGATGCATAATTATATTGTTGGATATGTAATGGAGATGCATATATTGTGAAGAATTTGCAGGATAAAAAACTAAATAGTTAAGTGGTTGTATTCCGTTGTGAGAATATTTTAACTCTATTAATTGTTTGCATCATAACCCGAAGCATCCGATTGTTTGGCAGATTATCAAGAGTGATGGATAATCTGATCGGATATATAATGTGTTCACAAAGTTTGTGAATTATAAGTGGATATTGAGATCCCTTATACAAAGTGATATATAGTACGTACATAAAATCTGAAGAGGATATTGAGATCCTCCTACCAATGGCCATGGTAGAAGTGCTGGTGTGGCAGCACAAGGAAATGGGATTAAAGCCAATTAAGGAGTAAGTTGTGATTGATACCCAACTTAGTTAAGCTAAGGTCAAATGCGGTCAAACGAAGTCACAACAAACTCGAGATGTAATGTCAACACCCTTTCCTCTTTAAAATTTGTTATATGACATTTCTTTTTCTTTTCAAATTACTGTCGCGTGTTTAAGGTTGAGCCATAGCTCTTAATAAATTCATAGTCCTAACGGATGGTTTGAGACAGTCAGACCTGATGAATTTACCTATGTGAATGTGGGGGCTATTGCTCTAACCCCAAGAGAGTTTCAGGCTTTAGGCTCTCTAGAGGCATTCACGAGATTACCGGGATTCATGTGGGGAGCACTTGGGAAGTCCAAGTAAAACACTTACCATATATGTTGCGTTCATGATGAGTTCATGGATGGTGCGAACATTAGCCCTGTTTTTGAGATTGGTAAGTGCGCAGCTGATCTTTCACCAACTCCATTCAAAGGTTCAAGGCTTTGATCCACCTCAAATGGCGGTCTAAGGTTACTGTATGCACTGGGTGTTAGTTCAAGTCCATAAGACACTAAACATCTAAATTCCAAATCTCCGTTGCCAAACAAATCTTTTTCCTCCTTTTTTATTTCTCTATTCTTTTACTCTTCTTTTGAATAATGTGGGGGATTGTTGGAATAATTGCTTCAAAAGAAGCATTTGTTGTCTTTACCGAGGAAGTATTTAATCCGTCCTCTTATTTGTTTGTGCAATCAGTCGTGTTAATGCTTACACACTGAATTGGTGAGTCATCTTGTTTTCTCAAGATTGAATGTGTACAGAATTCGTCCCACCATAAATGCTACGTACTATGAATCTTACATATCCTCATTGCTATATAAACCCTCCCTCATCAATCACAAATCTCACTCAACTCATCACTTCTTCTTCTCAGCAAACTTTCTCTCCTACTTATATTTTTCTGTCTACTAAATAATTCTAAAGGTTCTTTGGCAACGAACTTGGCTTTGTTCATCTGTTTCTCCGCCTACACCAGAGAAACAGCGGTTGTGTAATCCTGGGGGTTGAGTGCCATTTGAGGCCGTGTGTAGTAGACGGGGCATAAATCAACTTTAGGACAGTGACGCTTGTCACGCCACAACCTTCCGTCTCAGATAAGATCTTTACTGTTTTTCTTTTCTCTATTATTATACTTTCTACGCTAATACCTACTACCGTGATAACAGGTAACACCTCGGAGTAGATCCTTAGGTTGGAAGTTAAAGTACCCACCCAAAATCCGACTTTTTTCCGGCCATATCAAAAACCTTCTTCCACCACCTTGGGAATTGCAACAAAGCAACTATCATCTTTATGGTCACCAACCTTTTCAACAATAAAACCTGGCCAGAACCCTCTAGGCCAGCAAAACTAGCCACCCACAGCTTGTTTGACTATTATCAAATATATTACCACCGTTTCGGTCACCCACCTTACGAGTTACTTCTTCCGCTGTCACCACCTTGGAAATTGCATCAAACCAACTACCTTTATGGTCACCAACCTTTTCAACAATAAAACCTGGCCAGAACCCTCTAGGTCGGCAAACCTAGCCACCTATAATTCGTTTGGCTATTATCAAATATATTATCACCGTTTCGATCACCACCTCGTGAGTTATGCACCCCATTATGCACGAAAATCTACTGGCAGAATTTATGATTATCAACTACGTTACCGACCAACTTATTAGTCTAACTCACACCTCATCCGCTCATCGTCACTCATCTTGTCCAAGACTGCACTTACTCTTTGATCGTCCGTCTTGCGGGAGCGTATTGAAAATATTACCTAAACCGTTTCAAAGATTCTTTCCTAGTCTTGTTAATAATAGAATTTCCTTATGACTACATTTCCAAATTGTGAATATTCTTATTACATTAAGAAAACGATTACCCATGTGAATATCTTGTATTAGTATAAATAGACATCTTGTATCACATTGTTATTCATGCAACTTCTCAATAAAACCAATCTTTCCAATATACTTTATACGTCAATGCCATACAAAATTGGGACAGTCCCTAAAGGGCAACTTTCTTCAAGCCCAAAATTGCTCTGATTTTGGCTTTGAATTTCAAGGATGTTTTTTAGAGCCTGTTTATGCAACAAATAAAATTTAAAAATTTTTATAAACCTGATATTTAGATATGGCTAAATCAATAAAATTAGGCGCCGTTTTACTTAATAAAAATATGAAATATGTTTTAAATTGATAACTTACGTATTTAAATATGTTAATTTTCATTAAAAGGTATAAATTTAGCAAAAAAAAGTAAATAAAAAACTTAATATATAAATGATTTTGTTTGTTTCTTATTGGTTCGGTGTTATAAAACGGTTATTCTATTAGGAATTATTGGAATTCGCCTTCATATTAAGAGAATAAAAACTCTTTAAATTTTTTCCCCGCAAAAGAATTCCGTTAAAATAAGGAAACAAGTCTTTCTTTCATTAAATTATTAAGAGTGATATTATAGTTTTATAACCAAAATTCATTAAAAGTATTTATGAAAATCTATATAATAACATAAAAAGGCATGTAGAGTGTCTCATTGATAAGTATTTGTATTTTCTAGCTTATGGTAATGCCACGTCACACCCTTCTAAAATTACGCAAATAACCTTCAACAAAATTCTAATTTCCTACAAAAATGTCATATTTTGTAACATACAAGATGAAGCAAATCAAAGGACATCATTATTGTTCAAATAATCAAATTAAATATGTGATTAAATATTCATTAAGCTAAAAAAAAATATAAAGTCTTCTATAAATTCACATCCAATTAAGTGTCATGATTTATAATTAAAATTGACATTTGAATTTAGAAAATTAATATCTATAAAATCTTATTATAAGGATAAACTAAAATATTAAATTAATGTGACGTGATAAAAATAAATTGTGACATGACAAAAATTATTGTGACGTGACACTTATCTATATATTATTAAACTAACCCCTTTCATATACACATAAATTAATTATTCATATTAAATATTTGACGAGATAACAAATTTTAAAAGTGATGTTACCTCTACAAAAATGGCACGACGATAATAAACTCCGCTACAACACTATATTAAAAAAGACTAAGAACTTTAAACTCACGTGTCATTTAAAAATCATCTCCAAATATTACGAGTCACATGTTTACACGTACAAAAACTTTAAAAATATTAGTTACAAACTCAAAAAATAAATTAATACAAACCTTTTAGTTTCACTCACAACTTTGGTTCTTAATCTATGATATTCTATTTAACATGTACTTCTTTTATTTAATGGTATGTTTTTAAGGACCATTATTATGCTTTATAGTTATGTTATCATAATTTTTATAACTTTTCATTCACAACTTTTCTTCTTCCCCTAAATAAATTGTTGAAATTAATGCAAGAATTAATTACCAAAATGATCTTATATAACTATGACACTAATCCTATTTTTTATTTTTATTTAGAAAGTTGGTAGGTAAAGTATAAATAAATAAATAAATTGTTTCGCTTTTTATCTTTTTATGTTTTGAATAAATAGTTAGAATTGGAATCTAATTTAATTATCATTTTGTGTTTGTACTTAAATTTCAGGAGATTAACATTTTTACATATCATCAATAGCATTATATGGAATTGGAAAATAATGGTAATAAATCTTCTTTCCACTTTTCTTTTGGTTTGAATACTTTTTTGTTTTGTCAAGTTTTCATTTTTTTACTATGGCGTGTGGCGTGTGCAATATAAAATGGTAGTATGAATCTCTCATATATAATGAGATGTTATATTATATATTATAACCCTTATTTATTAATAGACAAATTTTGTAAATTGTATTGCACTGTTTTTTCACTCTTTCACGCAGTTTAGTTTTCCATGTAAAAATTCTAATTCTATTTTGTATTTTGTCAAACAGGTTATAAATCAAATATTTTGGTTGAAGTGAGGAAGTATGCTACAAATATGTCAATCTAACATTTTAATAGCGTCGTATAGTGAGTAAATATTATAGTTATCGGTTGTAATGCAATGCTCATTCTCCAATTCGTTATTTGAACTTTAAATACTTTCATACTTTTAAGTCATTTTTCCCCACCTAATATATTCATTTAGCACTTGCAATGTATATTTTTCTTCGATATTTATTTTTATTTTTAATTTGTGTATATTTTATTTTCTCATGAATCAAGAAAATTAATAGTTCTGAAGAATTATAATAGTATTGTTATGATTGTAATATTGGATGAATGAAAATAAAACAACTATGCTTAAATTGTACAAAATATTTTTGAATCATATTATGTATGTTTTATAATCTAATAATTATGCCATTTGAGAAAATGTGTCGTTAGTTTTGCTAATTTTCCACTACTAAATTTACAAATCCCTTTACTATAAAAGTAATAGATTTTAGAAAATTTTGATTGGTCGATGAAAATTAGGAAAAGAAAAAAAATTAATTGATGTGGGGTCTGCCATGTTCATTTACATAATTAATTACCTCAATTTAATCTTCTCACTACTTTCATAATTAAATAAGTTACACTATAATCACACATTGAATACGAAATATTCCGAAATCCTAACTATTTCAATTTCAATAGTAAAAATCAAATTTTTAATGATCATTAATAAGTTAACTAATTTTACATAAATTAAAGGTATAGATTAAATATAATAATATATACGATTGAGACGCCTCGACTTTACAGATATAGTATATGCCAAGATTAAAGAAGTTGTTAATACTCCATTTAACATACAGCTAATAAAATGATTAAAGTGAGTGACAAAGAGTATAAAACAGAAACAAAAAGTGAATATCAAATATAATAATATATAAATTGGCAAAAATTAATTCATTCAAATACTTGAAATCAGCAAATTAAAATTGTTGAGAATTGGAAATCAACGAAATTATGTAACTCAGTCTTAAATGTACATAAAATAGATAAGGTTTATATTATATGGTCGGAGTATTTTGGGTAGTTAGAGAATCGGACTAATAATAATTTGGGTTCATTACGATGGTTATGCACTTAGAATTTAAAAGTTAAGTATAATTTTAAAATCTATATATGTTTTTACTGCCTATTATCCGTCTTAAATTTAAAACGGGTGAGTATCACTCTCTCATGGGTTATAGAACAACTATTTTATTTTCGCCATGCATAATGCTTTTTTTTGTCTGATTTATCCTACATATGTATATTTGATCTGTCCTAAACTTAAACCGATAATGTCGTCCTATATAAGAATTTGTATAACTTTATAATGTCAAACAAATGCGTTATTTTACTTACGTCTAAGTTAAGCGTATAAATTCATTTTATTTTTTACATCGATATAATTGCAATACTAAAATTATATTTTTTATTAAATATATTCACCTTTTAATTTTTATTTTTTCAATTTAATAAAATTAAACCCGTGCAGTTTTTGCACGGGCGTAAAACTAGTCCACTTCTAAAGTTTTACTACTTACCTTTTTCTCTCACTATTGTTATACTTTTACATATTATCATAATTTTTTGTCTACATTCACAAAAAAATTCTTCTCTCGAATATATTGTTGAAATTTATATAAACAAAAATTAATTACACATTTGTTTTTTATGTAACTGTCACAAAAATCATAATTTTCATCTATAAAATTCCTTTAAAGGGTAAATCCTCTACAATATTATATAAAAAAAATAATACTAAGTATCTCACTAAGTCACGTGTCATTTAAAATTCTTTTTAAATGCTATGAGTCACATACATGATAAGTACAAAAAAATATATAAAAAAATATTAATTGCAAACACAGAAATTAAATTAATACCGGACCTCTTATTTTCCATTCACAACTTTGGTTATTAATCTATCATATGTATTTAAAATATATATCTTTTATTTAATGTATATTTGTTAGTCACCATTATTATAATTTGTAATTTTTTTATCTTACTTTTTTACCTTCCCTTTTATCCAGAAAACTTTTATTATTTCCCTAAATAAATTGTTGAAATTAAAGCGACAATTAGTGGGTACAAATTAGACTATAAATATATTATATGAGTAAGCATTAAATTGATAAGCTATATAAATACTTTCATCCAAATAAATGATATATAAAAATTATTTCACATCACCAATCTTTTTGCCTATACGTTGAAAATCCATTGAAATGACAAGGAGGATGTTACGATGATTTTGTACACGTATTTGCCGAAAAGGTTTATCAAACTACATTGTATTTAAGAAATTGAACACTAATTTTTAGCCTGATTATTAAGATGAAAGTAAATTGTATTTTAACATAGCGTTTTCATTCTCTGTATAATTCCTATCGTCTTTAATAGACGAAAGACAATATGAAAAGTGATAAAATATTATTATTATGCATTTATTTAGAGATTTTACATGTAATACGGAATATACGTAGATGTCTATCCTTTGTTTCTTTTCCGATAAAGTTAAAGCCAAAAGTTTTAGAACTCACCAAAATGACAACAAACCAATAAAACAAGTACTAAAATACGAAAATGATCCCATGCATCTACACGGGCACAAAAACTAGTTATAAATTAAAATCATTAATTTTGACTTTTGTGGTAAAAATATATTCATTAAAATACACATTTTATGACTACACTAATTCCTCTTTAATTTATTATTATGAAAATTAATGTCATCTAAATTTAAAGTATATGAATAATACATTAAAAAATATTGTTTTATATATACCGCGCTTTTATACACGGATATATATATACTAGTCTATAAATGATAGGATAATAAGTAAGGGTATTCACTAGTTTGGGATCAGATTGGACCGAACCAAACTCTTTGGACCAAAAACCAAACAAGGGTTAAAAGACGGACCTAGGACCGAATCATATTAATATTGGCCTGGTCCGATCTGGACCATAAAAAGGTGTGGACTGGACCGGACCAAATGAACCAAATGTGATAGTCATTGACATAATTTAGAATATAAAATTAGAACTGGAGAAATCCGTAACGATTAAAATAAGCAACATTAGTTTTTTTTACTAGATTTAAGTGCATAATTACACATCATCTTATAATCGATTTCTCATATAAGTTCGGTCCATTATCTCGTCAGAGGTTCAGTCGGTTGGTCCAAGACCGGACTGAGGACCGAAGTAGAGTAAATAGGTGAACCAAAATTGGACGAAAAACCAAAATAGAATAAATAGGTGGACCATGGACCAGACCAAGTAATGTTCGATCCGGTCTAGTCTTTGGTCCGAATCAATGGATAAGCACCCCGTAATAATAAGTAAAAACTATGTAAATATTTTAAATTATCATGTATGTGATATGTCATATTAGTTTCTAATTGAGAAATTGTTCAAGGAGATGTTTTAACTTTCTATTTTTTTCTTCGTGGTTGTCAAAATTGATTTTTTATTTGTATAATTACAATTTTATGATAGAATAGTTGTAAGATTTATAACATACCTCAATCTTGATGGAAGGATGACTAAAAGCAAGTTGTTGGTAAAAAGGAATACAATTATAAATTTGTCCATTCTTCGTCTACAAAGGATAAAACCCACTAATTAATATATAAGTAACATTATTACATAAACTACGGTTTAACCATATAACCATCGTATATAGTCGAACTGCCTAATAAAATTACCTTAATAGAGGTCGCCGTGTTCGATTCAACGATCGGTACTCCGCAAATTCCATTATAGAATGATGAACATAAGATTGCTAAAATAATTGTCGCTTTCTTAAGTGTCATGTTTATACTAAAATGTATGTCTATAAGGATATGATGATATAAGAATAGGTTACGTTCCAATTATATATGACATAATGATAAACTAATTAATGTAATATATCGAAATAATTAAATTTGTGATCTTTATTTATGGCTAAGATAATTTAATTTAAAGAGTCTTGCTTCTAACAAATATATCATAATATCTGTCACAAGTTGAAGACGGATATTTTACTCTCACAATAAAGCAAGTGGATATGCAAGTGGGAGAAAATGGAGCAATTTAAGAAAAGTGCAACTTACATTATGTGAAGGAGACACTATCCGTCTTCAACTTGTGACGGATAGTGGGGTTGGTTGTTGGGTGTACCTGATTTTAATTTTTCCTTTTTTTTAAAATTTTTGATATGTTTTATTTTAGTTTTGTTTCTTGAATTTTGAATTTATTATATTCTCTTGATTTTTGGGAATTTTGATTTCTCTTGTTTCTCTCTTTTCCGTTGGTGGGGATGGAAAACGAGGACAGTATATTTGAAATAAGTGAGAAAAGTGCGTGAGATTTAAGTAAAATTATGTACGGGATTTACAAGTACCAAACATAGTTAACCTTGTCATCAAATACAATTTAAATATAATGGAGAACAAACTACATAAAGCGTTAAATCGGCTATTAAAATATGAAAATTTGAAAAATGCCCGTGTAGTCTTGATGCTTGGGTTTTTGAAGTTGTTGAAATTCTTTGTCTAACGCAGTTTCTTCTTCCTGCATGGATAATTGGATGTCTCTTACTCCATGAACAAATAAAAATGAACAAAAAGTCACTAAGATGGTGAGTTTCTGAATAAACATATTTATATTTTTGTTATTAAATAATGGTAATTTTCAAATGGTTTAATTTGAACTTAACAAGCAATAAGGTGTTCCTTTTATATGGGACTAGTCTTATGCCCGTGCAAATTGCACGGGCTTGCACTTTAAAATATTACTAGTTTTATACCCGTGCAAATTGCACGGATATGTCGTTTCAAATTTGTTAGTATAGAGAGTTGACATTTAAGATTATTGTTTTATTAATTAATCATCTTCTTTTAAATTTAGTTATCTCTGTACATAAAGTTTTGAAATAAATTAATAAACTCTCTGCTCGTTTGGTTAACAATTTTAAGTTAAAGGCATATTAAATAAATTGAATTATAAATTTGGTTTGAAATTACCGTAAATAATACTCTGTATATTATAGGCCATTGGCCAAGTAATTATTGCGGTTATTGTAGTATGTTATACTCGTGGTAACTAAATTTGAGTTTCTAACCATTTTTTTTACTCGGACGATTTTATATGGACTGGACTTATGTATCGAAAAATATTACTCGGATGATAAATGACACAAAATTAGTAAAATTACACATGTTTGAATAGTTAGATACCCGTGAAAATTAGTAAGCCTATTTTTCATTTAATCTAAGTTATGCACGTTTATAAAACTCTTGCACGGACAATATGTAAACTTTGACCCGTGCACATTTTGGATAACATTTTTTGCCCAGTTTTATCTGGTATATATTTTCTTCCAAGTGTTATCTTTGAATTTTCTCCTTTTGAATCAGTCCTATAAAAAGTTATTGTTCCAAAAATGTTTTAAACTATAAATCCATAAAAAACAATATACAATGGTAAATTGGGTCGTGCCTAGCTAAACCTAGAGAGATATATACGAAGCACACCATACTGTACAATATTCTACACCTCCCATTATTTGTGGGATGTTCTTAAACACATTATCACTCCCCTTAACCTAATTACTCCCTCCTTTCCGCCGTTCCCTCTTAACTCCCCCCCCCCCCCCCCCACCGTCCATTTTTATCTTTTGCTCCTCTTCCTCCTTTCTCAACTCTATTACCTCCCATTTTACTCACTTCATTCAAAAATTAATAATTATTTCAATTAAATTTATTAATTACCCAATAATTTCATAGATATAAGGTGATTAATAATTCGTTTCTTTCCTTGATATTTTTAAAATCTTCAGGTGATTAAGTTGATAGTGAGGACACTCCAAAATATATTTATTGAAGTGGATTAATCAGTAGATTTGTTTCGTTGAGTAATGAATGCGGCAGATTGGGTCGAGGAGTGGATATTCATGCATGCAGAGAAGAATATACCGTATTTTTGATCAATTTTTATATCTTTATTTAAAAATTTTAAAAGTTTGATTTTTTTTGTTCCAATTAAAATTTGATTTTATGATTTATTTACTCATACATGTAGAGAAGATTACACCATATTTCTATCAATTTTTATATCTTTATTTACAAATGTCAAAAGTTTTTTTTTTGTTTCAAATGAGATTGTAGTTGATTTATTGTAAACAATTTAAAATAAGAATTTATTTATGAGATTATAGTATTTGTATTTTTTTGTTTTAGCATAAGACGGTGTATATGTTTAGTTAGCAGATTGAATTATTTCATTTCCTTTGTATAAATAGAAATTATTGATAGAAATTTTATTATATTAATTAATGGGTAATTCACGAAAGTCATATATTGTATCTTGTTCAGCTTTATTGATCTATAACGAAATTTGTTTGTGCAGAAATTAAAATGGCTATGAGAAACATGGGGTGTAGGGTGGGGACACTTACTTAAAGAATAAAATATTGTACTTTCAACCACAGATCGACACGTAGGATCTGTGGTTGTTGCTTTTATATATTAGATAAAAAATGTCGTTAATATAAGTTGTTTTTTAAATAAGGTTACATTTTATCTAGTTAGTGTGGTTCAATATATGAAGATGGTTTTTAAAATAGAGTAAAAATAATAATTGCTTTTAGTCATATATTATAGGATAACAAAAGTAGAAAAATTTAAAACGAAGAAAAACAACACAATGAGCAGTAATGATGTACAATCATAATTACAATTGTACTATAACTTCTCGAAATCGGAGGCGCGTTCATCGCAAATAAGAATCATTAATCCTTTTTGCTTGTGACTCTCGAAATAGCCACATAGAGCTGACCGTGTGTAAATACTGACTTATGAAGATATTAAGAAAATTCAAATGGAAGACAATATTTTATGTGAATTACAAAAATGGCAACTTATAAGAGGATATAAACCCGTGTAATTGTTTTACATGTATTGAATCTTAATTAGCATCTGTGTATTAATAATGTCCTATAAATCGCACATGATTGTTTTCACATGTTGGCTGTTGTTAATTAGGATCTATGTATTAAATCCCTTTACTATAAAAGGAGTAGAAAATGAAGGCCTCCTCTTGGTTCTTCATTTTAAAGTTAAAAAAATAACTTTTTTTTGTAGGCCCCCCATGTTTTACACTCAATTTAATTTTTTTATTTTTTATTTTTTATGTTTTGTAACTACTTAATTTATGATTCCAAATTTAATAACACAAACTATGCAACATCATACATTATACATTTGTTATTACTAATACAATATAATTTAACCATTCAAAAATTACAAATTAAATAATTACAAATACCAATTGACTATAATAAAAAAAATCTTCACTGAAAAGTTAAAACATTTTCTATGATATTAACAATATAATATAAAAAAAATTATAACCTAGATATAACAAAATATTACTGGAGTACATTATTTATTATAAAAAAAATAATTTATATACACGGATGAGTTATTGATAATATGAAAAGAAATGGTTTAGTGAGTTTGATTATAGGAAAAAAATGGATGGGTTATCGATAATGTGATAAGTGATAACTATGATTAACATTAGGTACGGGCAAGTGGAGATTGATAGTATCATAACTTTTACTACTAACTTTAGGCAAAATAGTAACGTAAAAACAAAATTGTTGAACCTCCTCCCTAGACTTGGTAAAATGGACAATCAAGTCGGTTTATTTGATCGATCCTGGTTATTTCGGGTTTGAGTTATTTTTGAGTTAATTATTAACAAGTTATTTTATGTCATTCAAATCATCTTTTAAAAATCTCAAATGCCGAAATCGTTTTAAACAATTTTTTCTCAAATAAAGAAATTACTCAAAAACAACAATAATACTGGAAAATTCGTAATCAATAATATTTTTATAGAAAGATAACCGTAATCACCAATATTTTTTTGCATGGATTTAAAAGTCACTCGTGCATTATTTGCACGAGATTAAAACTAGTTTATTCGTAAAGCACGTGATTGATCAAAAATTTGTAATCTGAACCTATGTAAACACCCACATTGTGAAATTTGAAATATGGAATTTACACATACTATACGTGTATGAGTGAATTTGAAATACGGGCCCGTGTATTAGAATTATAATAAGTAAGCATGTGTAAAACAAAACCTTGCAAATTGCACCAACATGCTTAAATTACTGTGTGTGATTTTTTTCTGTTGTTTCAATGGGAGACAATCCCGTACAATTTTTTTTTCTTTTATGATTGTTCCAATTTACACAGACCCGCGAATTTGGAAGAACGTACTTTTAATTTTTAATAAATATAGACCTATTTGTCGCGTATCTTTCAATTTGTTTCTTAACATATTTAATTGAAGTAAATAAATGAATGAGATAAGAAAATATATAAAACTACAACCCGTAAAACCAGTTGAAATTATGGTAATTTTTTTTGAAACAAATGGTCGAAACTTAGACTTACTTTGAGCGCGTTTACCCAAAACACACCAAGTCCAAAGATATACTATTAACGGACCATATACCAACCCACCATAGCCACACATACAGCTTTCTGCTCTCTCATCTCTCACCCTAAATCTAACTACCTTTCCATAACATACTACTCCGTATTTTGTACCTTACATCTTGCCGTCTTCTCATTTGATTTTTGTCTCACCTAATCTGTTAGGTTCGCCGTTTCACGATCATTTAAACTCGCAAAGTCGCAATGTCCCAATTCCTCTCTCTCGTTGCAATCCTTTATACGAAGTAATTTTGTTGCCGTATTTTTCAGATTTCAATAAAAAAAATTATGCATATGAATATTCTTTTGTCCATATTTTCGGGTTTCAATATTATTATTACGTTTTTTTTACTTTTTATCAAAGTATTTCTGATTTTTTTCGATTTAAGTAAATTTATCCATCGATCTTAGTTATTTCCATATTTCATACGGAGTTCATCTTATGTGAATAATTTATGTGAATCATATTCATGAACAATTGAACACCATAGATATAGTGATTTATTAATTTTATTGTCATATGTGAATATTTTTCATGTTAATGCTCACCATATCTAATCTTATTTGACTTATTTTTCTGTATTTTATAATAGGTGTTTTAAAAAAAATTGTTGAATAATTTTCCTATTTATATCATAATTAATCTAACTATAACAGTTATTAATGATTTTTTTAATCTAGTTATTTAATATGCAATCCACATATAGGAAAAATTTGTCAATTTTATTGTTGTAGATAAGAATAAAAGTGCTGCATAAGAAATAAAAGGGGTGGAGAACATGGTGGGTCACTTTCTAAAAATAAAATAAAAAAATGAACTTTCAACCACAGTACGACACCTAAGCACTGTGATTGTTGTTTTTATATATTAGATTTTAATTGACATTAATGTAAATAATTGAAATAAGGATGAATGATTGAATTAAAGGAAAGTTAATTTATATAATAGGCATCTTCGGTAAGTCTCTAAATTTTAATTTGAATTCTGGGCTTGTTGTGGAGTCGGATAAGGTCAGTGCATCGGAGATGGAGGTTTCTTTCTCTGCCGACAACAACGAGGGTATGGGTGTTACTGGTTCTGATTTTGGGGGTGGGAACAGAACTGATTGTGAGATGCAGGGACCAGTGGAACAAACAAACCCAAATTATGATTTGGGTAATTAGCTCCGATTGGAGCCGGAGGATGTCGATGATGAAATTACATATTGGCAGCAAGCAGTAATGTGATTCATTATGTCAATCCCCCTTGGGCGATTATTGAAGGATTTATGCAACGAATTTGGTCGAAATACCAGATTGACAAAATCTCATTCATGAATAATGGGGTTTTCTTAGTTCGATTTCAGACTATGGAAATGAAGGAACAGGTTCTGAATTCTGGTTATTATCTATTTGATAATAAACCGCTGATTGTCAAGCCATGGTCGAAGGATGTGGATTTGAAGAAGGAAACAATTCAAGCGGTGTAGACCTGATCATGGGCCGGGCTGGGCCGGGTTTGGGCCGGGCTCGAGCTAAATAAATGGCCCAAATGCATGGGTCGGGCCGGGCCGGACCGAAACGATGGGCCATATTCTTTGGCCCAAGCCCATAATTGTTCGGGCTATAATGGGCCTCGGGCCAAAATGGGCCAAAACGGGCCAAAATAATACATTACGAAATAATCAACAAAATGGATATTTGAACAAACTATTAGTAACGAAATAAAATTTTCAAGTCTTAGGTGTTTGACTTCTACTCTTTTGGTTAGGAGAGCGATACCATAGTACCTACCATACATGACTCATGAGTTGACAAAAAATTATTAGTACACTAACTAATTAATATTGTACGATAAAAATATAAAAATATCCGCAAAGTTGATAATTCAATGCATTAGTGATGTTAGATTATTAGCGTGATCTAATATACCATTCCAACTTTTGAAATTTTTTTTAGAAAAATAATAATTTCGGGTCGGGCCGGGCCAAAAATTGGGCCTTTACGTTGGCCCAAACCCGGCCCTATATTTATATCGGGCTTCTTTTGGGCCGGGCCACGGGCTTTTTAGGCCAAACTATGAGGCCCAAACCCGAGGGAAAATCGGGCCGGGCCGGGCCGGGCCTGGGCCATATGATCAACTCTAAAGCGGCGCCGGCTTGGATACAACTACACAGTTTGCCCTTAAAATGTTGGGGGAAGGGTCTGCCCAAAATAGCTAATTTGGTGGGTAAATACGTGAAGAAGGATGCAGCGACGGAAGGCAAGACTCGCTTGGGTTTTGCGCGTGTTCAGGTTGAATTGCAACTTGATCAAAAGTTCCCCAAACTAATTGTGTTCAAGGATGAGAAGGGGGTGATTGTCACAGTCCAAGTGGTGTATGTATGAATGCCAATTTCGTGTCTCAGCTGTAAGGGGATAGGACATGATAGTCGAAATTGTAGAAAGAAGGAAGCGATGGCCCCTTCTAAGGCCACCACTAAGGTATGGCAACCTGTCTTGAAGGCTCCTAGTGTTGCCAATGGGATTGGAACCCAATCCTTCAAAGACGTATTAAAAAATTCTAGGAAAGGAAGGTTGTCGAGAACTGGTCCGCAAAATATCAGGAGCTCTAGCGGGTCTAATAGTACAGCAGTAAAAGGGATTGATAGGCTGGCTGATTCTCAATTTCCGCTTCTGGGCAAAGGTGCTACAATAGGGCTTGTCTTACTGCCTCGGGGTAGGGACAGATGGTCTGTTGCAGCAGTCAGATCCAGACAGGAATGCAGGAATTATCTGAATATAAGGAGTCTCCAACGGCAGACGTCCAGCGTGCAGTAGTTTGCTACTGGTAGGCGTGGGCGGATGGTTGGTGTAGCAGTTCTGTACGGTTGCAGGGAAGTAGAGTCTGCAACTTACAGTGTTGGTTTGAGGCCAGTTGAGGCTATGCGGCAGAGAGTTGGTAGTGTTTTTGTACTTTAGATGGATGTTACTTTGCTGCGTTTGGCAGAAGTATTCATTGCGATGAAGTGCAGCAAACTGTGTTGTTAGGCGTAGGAAGGGGACGAATAAACAATCAAATGCTAAAATGTGGATAAGGTGTGCTGGGCATTTTTGATGGGCAGTTTGATGGGCGTCTTTTTTGAGATGCTACTGGTTTGACTTCATCTTTTGAGCGAGTGCTGCAATTTAGATGAGGCGTTTTCTTAAAGCACTCTTTCACAAGGTTGAGATATAACGTAAATACTTGTATAGATATAAACTATCCTTGTATTTGTGACTTTGGTTTTGATATATATATATATATATATATATATATATATATATATATATATATATATATATATATATATATATATATATATATATATATATTACTTACCTTTCATAAAAAAAAAAAATTATATAGTAGGTGAAAAATATATAGCATTTTAATTAAGTCATATACAATGTATTGTGTTATTGTGTTAATACATGCCTTAATAGTTATTGGGTGAATATATCAAATTGAGCACAATGAACAAAAACATGACAACAAAAAGTAATGTACACAGAGCCATGTCTGACTTTTTCTTTATATATTTAGACACCAATCAAACAAGTTTTAATGGTATTGGGACATCTCAAATATGTGTTCAAATACATGTTCAATCAAATAAATGAAAAAGTCGGACCCAACTTAATATATCCACCCAGCTAGCGGACCTAAGTAGAGCCGGACAACTGCTACACCATAATCTAAGAAAATTGAGAGAAAATTAAAATTTACTACACCATTAAATTTTGTAATTTATCATTAATTATGTTTATCCTTCGGTAATACTTAGAGCAATAGCAATAGTAGTTCTTAGCATAGGGGTTGTTACCAAAAACTTTATTTTTATAGTTCTTCTATTGCATTTAAAGATTTGTTCTTATTTTTAAGAATTAAGTTCTAAAATAGAACCAAGTTCTTAACTATTGAAAAATGAACAACCAATTAATATAACTTTGTAGGATGTGAAAACCCATTTAACATTATTTATTTTATAATTTTTTTCCACCTAAGAACTTTATATAGAGTTCTTCTATTGTGAACAAAAGTTTTTAAAAATTGAAATTGGTGCATTTTGTTGTGGCATGTGAAGAACTTTATATAGAGTTCTACTATTGCTATTGCTCTTATCCACAAGTACTTAATTACTCCCTATTTTGCTCAAAGTATTTATTTACTCTTAACATCACAATTTCCATAACACATTGATCATTAATTGCGTAATCACTTTACACTTTTCAAATTCTCAAAGTGATAAATTGATTAACATTTTCGTGGTTCTCTATGTTTTTATAGTTTGTTTTCATAAATATTTTTATGTTTTTGTTTAAAATTCAATTTATTGTTAGTTTTTTTTAGCAATTAATAAATATAAGCTAAATGATAGCAATAAGTTTTTACAGGAAAAAATAGCAAATACTTGAAATTTATGGACATATTATAAGCAATATCGTAAATTTGGACCGATAAATAATTTGTTCGAGAATTGTTTTTTTTAGAAAATCTCATTTAAGACAACGCTATATGTCTTTAGCTTAAAATATGTCAAATATCATATTTTTCGAATAGATAAGACAAAACTAAATATTTATTACTCCGTACCTAACTTTTAGAGAAATGTGATTAACTCTTGATTTTAAGAAGTGCGAAAACATTTTTTTTGTTGGGTCGTCCATGTGATTTCAACGCATACCGGACTCGTCCAATTTCAATTCCAATTTTATTGCTTCATTTCCTAACGCCTTTGAGAAATTGAAATGGGAGATTGAATTCCATGTGATCTCCAAACAAATTTTTGGAATTGGATTTAGAATTGAATTCATTTAAACTTTTAAATGTTTACAATTGAAATCATTAGGTAGTGTTTGGAAACACGGAATTAGTTTTATTTTCATAATTTCAATTGTAGAGATCCAAATGTTTGAATTCAATTCAAAATTCAATTCCAAAATTGCGTTTGGGAACTCATAGAATTGAAATTAGAATTGGAATTAGAATTAGAATTATACTTGGGCGAAACGGATATAGGTCGAGGTCATCGGATTTTTATATTTAAAAAAAATAAATATTGTCAAGAAAAATATTTGTGCTCGTAAAAAATATCATAAATAAAAATATTACGATGAAATTTGCATTGCAAAATAAAATGTAAGAAGTGATGAAATTAAAATAATTACTATATGGTTGGTATTCGAGAGTCTCAAATTTTAATTAATTAGCTTGGAATTGATAAGGACTTGAGTCAATTCCAATTCCAAATCCTAGTGGTTTCCAAACACTTTAAATATTTTAATTACGGAATTTAATTGCAATTGAAGTTTCCCAAACATGTCTGTAACAACAAATTTGCGTTAAATCTGTAAACAAGTAGATAAAACACAAACAAATGTAACAAAATAATAATGTTATTAATTCAAAGGATTTAGGGTACAATCTTCTAGGTATTCTACTGATTCAATTTCCGCAAATGTAAATGAAAAGGAGGGTCTTGATTTGAAGACTTGATTCTCCTTAGTCGACTTGACTTGCTTTTCTTCAATTGACGACGATGAATGCTTGGTGTCGGATTGAAGGGTAGTTTTCCCTTTTCCTCTAGTTTTCTATTGAAAGAGATTTTTGTAGAGAGGGTTTGTAGAGAGGTTTTGTTTGTAATGTGATTTTCTTTTGTAATTTTCTCACTCGTCTCAAGGTGAGAGTTAGGGCTTGTATTTATAGGAAACTAGTTTTAAACCCGTGCAAAGTGCACGGATATGTTGTTTCTGAATTTATTATAAAAATTGTAAATATATATTAAGTTTTAAAGTAAACTAATAAAATCTTCCTAATTTTTTTGAAAAAATTTAATTGATCAATGTAATAATTAAGTAATAAAGAAAATTCTAAATTTGAATTAAAAATTTCACTTGCAAGTGTTATAAATGATACAAATATACAATAGTGTCAATTAGTCGGATAATTATTATAGTAAGATATCGCTTTCTTATCGGTTAATGCTTAAATGTGAGTTTCTACTCGACATTCTTACTCAGACAACCTTAGAAAAAGTTGAGTTATATAGGTAAACAAAATTATTCATACAAAAATGATCAAAGAATTAGTGAAATTGCAAATTGTTAGCCCGTTTTTTTTCTTTTAAATACATCGATACAGAGGGTAAAATTAAAGTTTTAACCCGTACATATATTTAAATACAAATTTTGAACCAATTTTCATTTAGAATAAATTGTTATTTATTAGACCGAACAAAATCATAATTGACTCGTGCACCTTTCATTTAAACCGGTTTAATCAACATTTAAACCCGAAAAATTATCATAGAAAGATAAATTATAAGTTGTTAGAAAAATACTTCATAAATATCAATAAGATGTACTCCATCGGAAACACTATCAGATTTCATATGTTGGAAAAATTCCATGAATAATTATTGTTAAAAGAATTTTAAATAGTAATTCATATTTGTCATGCCTGAAAAAACATTTAATCCATAAAATAATTACCAAATTACTATCTCCGACCCAGACTTGTACTCCTTAAAAAGTAATAAGCCAGGTAAAAAATTATAGGTTAGCCTTCCTTAAGACGAAGGTATTCCTCTTAACATCAAAATGAGTTAAATATCATCTCTTTATGCATAGCAAAGTTGGTGCTGATCGAGCTCGATATATTATGCTTTTATCTTAACCATATTATCTAATACATCCTAAACTTAAGACAAATACACCTGTTTTGAATAAGACCTTGTAAAAGAATCGAGTAATACACGAGCCGGGTAAATCCGTTTTAAGCAACGCGCTAAAATGAACTCCATATTAACACATAAATCACACAGGCCACACCCGTGCGAATAGACATCATCATACTTTCATGTGCATATAAAATCTTCCTAACAAACCCCACCCACAATTTACTCTTTTTCTCGCTTCTCACCTGCCAATCTGCCATCACTCTTTCGCCTCTCTCTCTAAATTTCACATCCACTCCATCACTAATCAGTATCCCGGGATATGATAATCATCACTTGTATGATATTTTTTGTTGTTCTCATTATTTTTTTATCAGTTTAAATGAAATTTTTAGACTTATTTTTTAGTCTTCTTAGTTTAAAAGTGATGCGGATTTTAGTTTAATTTTCATTAATTTCAAATAATAATTTTTATTTGATTTTTTCATATTGTTTATCAATTTCGATCTAGATCAATATGTTCATTCATTCAATTTATTCAATTGTATTTTGGTGCAGTGTAGTTTTCTAACATGTTTTCTAACATTAATATTGGTCAGTAATTTTTCTCAAGATTTTATGCTTTTTTGAGATAATTTATTTTGTTAGGTTTTTTTTTCTATGTTTTATAACTAAATTTACCAACTCATTATTTACATCACTGTTAATTTTTATTAACGCTGTCTAATTTGATGAATGACTTATATTAGATATTTATTTTCCTTGCCTTTTGTATTATTGCATGGTTTAATATATAATAGAATAGACATATATAATCTATTTTAATTCACTCATTTCTGATTATGCAATTACATCAGAAAAAATGGGTATTATTCTAGATAAGACTACGTTTTTGTTGCATGAACGAATTCGTCTTTTATTATACATAATTATCATTATGTATTTAAATAATAATTATTATTATGTAATCGTAATTTAAAATTTTATTTATTTATATCCTATTTATTAAAGTAACAACCACAGAGCTGATGTGTCGCTCTGTGGTTGAAAGTGCATTATTTTATATTTTATTTTATGTAGGCCCCACCATGTCCCCCACCTCCTATTTTTTTGCTTTTACGTAAATAATTTGTGATACAAAAATCAAGTTATAAATAAGATATAATATATATATAAGATATAAATAAATAAAATTTTAAATTACGATTACATAATTTAAATTTTAAATTACGATTACATAATTTTAAAATTTTAAATTACGATTACAAAAATCAAATTAAATAATATTTTTGCTCTGTGGTTGAAAGTGCATTATTTTATTTTTTTGCTTAAACAATCGTATGTTGACTAATACTTAAAAACAAATTTTGTAGATACAATATATATAAGATATAAATAAATAAAATTTTAATTTTTGTATCAGAAATTATCTACGTAAAAGCAAAAAAAACATAGGAGATGGGGGACATGGTGGGGCCTACATAAAATAAAATATAATAATGTGCTTTCAACCACAGAGCGACACATCAGCTCTGTAGTTGTTGCTTTAATAAATAGAATGAAAAGGCTTCTTCCACTCTTCATGGACTAGGTAGTCTTTCTCCTTTTTTTTAATGGACTTGGTAGTCGTCTTGGCCCATTTGAATGGATTTGATCCGTCTAATGAATCTGACTCATTTACCGGATTTTGCCACTTTGTAGAGATGGACCAACTAAAAATAATCAAATTGGACTATCTTTAAATCATTTTCGTCCAAGTCGATTTCATTAGTTTACATTTCCTTTGACGAGTCAACATCTGACCTTTGACTTCCGACGTGGCACTTGTACAAAATTTACGTGCCTACAAATTGCCCCCTCGAGACTTGGTCATGTACGTGCCTTAGGTAATACATGATCGGGTCTCGACTTACGAATTGCGATAACTACAATTCCATCCGAATTTGAGCGAATTGGTTCATGCCATCGAAATAAGGAATTGGTTTGTTGGTGCGGTGATCTTTAGCTCGGTGTATTTGATTAGTATGCTCCAAATTTCCTTTTGCATACACGACTTGTGTATGATGTCTATATTCAAAACTCAAAAAGAAAGAATGCTAGGGAATATTATATTCCAAATTTCTTGAGCATACTATCCCTTTTTCTGAAGAATAATGATATAGCGACATCGGGTGTTACTCAAATTGAGCGACATTCGGGATATTAATAGAGTATTATACATAATATTTTCCTTACAAATTATTAAATGTTATAAGTTTTTGTACAATAGGTCCATAGTATAAATTACCAAATATTGTATTTCCTTCGTCCTTTTTTATTTCCTTCCTACTTTAAAAGTCGGAAGAAAAAAAAAAGGAGAAAATGACATTTTTGTTTGTTACGCGTTAAATATTACACAATTTATTTTTATAAATTAAATTTTGAAAGTGTTAACCTTTGAAGATATGAATGTTATCATTAACGACACACGACAATAGTCCTGAAAATGATTTATTTTAATTCCAAATTAAACTGTGTGGTTGTCGTGGATAATCACAAACAAGCCATTAGTTAAGAAAATACTCCGTATATATTTATGCACTCATTTTAATAGGTAAAAGTTATAAATTTTTCGCTACCATATATTTTAATTATTGGGTTCGCCCCTGATATACGGTAATAAATAAATTAGTTATTGTCATTGTTGCGGGAGCATGGGCCAGGAAAAAGGATCGTGACCCACGATCTAAAAGGGAACTTAAAATGTTCGAATTGGGCTCAATACGTATATTCAAGTTAGCTTGGGAAGACGTGTTGCAAGAGCAAGGGAAGCTTCCAAGAAGCTTCATGAGAAAACGTGACAACGGTCAAAGGGTTTGGGACGTGTGGTTACACGGCCAACCTAGTATTATGTTAGTAGTATTTTAGTCTTAGTTTATTTTATGTTTAATAAGGACTAACGTGTTATAGTCCAAGTAGGAGTCTTTGTAAGATTCCTAATACAAATAGGAAATCCTAATTTAAATAGGAAACCTAGTTGTAATAGGATTCATAGTCCTATTAAACCTAGTTGTAATAGGATTCATAGTCCTAGTAGAATTAGGAATCCTAATTGTTGTAGGATTCATAATCCTAATAAGAGTAGGAGTTCTAGTATTTATAGGATTCACAATCCTAGTAGGAGTTCTAGTATTTATAGGATTCACAATCCTAGTAGAATAAGGAATCCTAATAGTTATAGGATTCATAGTTTGTGTAGGAATAGGAGCCTTAATCCTAGTCAAACTAGTTGTTTGAACCTAAGTAGGATTAGGTATCCTAATCCTTCTTAAATTAAGGTATTCTAACTTTAATAGGAGTAGGATTTTAGGGCTGGTCGTTCACCCTATAAATAGGGGGCAACCATGTTTTTTACACAATTCAGAAATAATTTAAGTTTCTTTGTGAGCTTATGTGTATTGATTAGGTTTGCGAGCTTAATCTTTAGGATCGACTTTGCGAGGTTGATTTGCAGGGTGACATCGAAGTTCTTCTTTTGCGAGAGAGGAGTTAGATTCATCAACTATCGATCGACATTCATCACCATAGTCCATCGTTCATCATTCAATCGTCCATCCTCCATTGGTCACAAGATCATTGTTCACGAGCCATTGTTCATCGTTCATCATCATTCGTTCGTTCATCATTGGATCATTCGTTCATCATCATCATATCATTGTTCATATATTACTTAGTTTTCTTCAAGATTCTAATATTTACATTACAGATTCGCAAGATTATTATTCCGCTGCACTAATATTTTTAAGAAGGATTTTTTACATCAATCTAAGCTAGAGATCCGCATCAACTTGGTATCAGAGCTTCGGCTCTTGATCTAATTCTTATTAGATCTATCTTGGGAGATCACGGTCATGAAGGACGAAAGAGAACACCGTTCGTGGGAAGATAAGTCGAAGGCATCCGTTTCACAAAGAGTAGCAATGCAGGGAGAGTGTCTTATGATAAGGAACTTACACATTGAAACCACCACCGAAGAAAAGAACCAAAGGGAGCAGATTTTTCGAACAAGATGTAAGGTACACAACAAAACTTGTAACCTTATTATCGATAGTGGATCATGTGCAAACCTTGTGTCATTAGAACTCGTAGAGAAACTCAAACTACCCACAAGAGACCGAACCAAACCCTACACGTTACATTGGTTAGATGGGAATGGAGGAATCGAAGTAAAAAAAACAAGCCCTAGTTACCTTCAACATCGGACCATACCACGATGAACTATGGTGTGACCTCGTTTCTATGAATGCTAGTCATGTTCTTTTAGGAAGGCCGTGGCAATTTGACCGTAGGGTTGAGCATAAAGGGAGAGCAAACATATATAGTATCATCAAGAATGGCACAACATATAACCTAAAACCTATTTTACCAAAGGGGGCTGTCGAGAGAAAAACAAAAAAAAGAAAGCATATTGATCGAGGCTAAGGAGGTAGAAGAGGCGATTGGGAATGGCGAACCGAAACCAAAAGCCGGGAACAAACCAGAAACGCAAGGTATGATCCTCGAAGGGAAAAGGGAAGATAAAGCCACCTTAATTAAACCAAGGGGGAGTAACGTAGATCAACTGGATACAGTAGCTAGTAGCTTGCAACTGCAAGTTGTTCCGTTCATTATGGTTCTTGATGTTACCGATAATAAGGACAAGCATGAGGATGAAAAGGGCGTAGCTGACGAGCTGGGTATGAGTGATCCAAGGCTGTTTTGAGGTCCATCTAAAACTGAATTGGACCGTGTTATTAAACTGATATTGGGAGTGTTCGGGAATGATGGAGTTTACAAGGGACGAGCTAATCACGGTAGAAATAAGGAGCAAAGGGAGCCTGATTTTTTACCAAACATATATAAGGAATCCTTGGGCGTAAGCATTGATGGGGAGTCACTTAGTGAGAGTTTTAGTCAAGTTTCCGATGCAAATTCTATGATCAATCAGGATAAAGTGGCCATATCCAAAACAGCTTGTTGTGATCATCATAAGATTGTGCAAGACAAGGGGAATGGCAAGAGGATACATGGCAGGAAGCTTGGTCCATTAATGAGTCTGAATCCTATAATTAAGGGTAAAGTTACTATACCACGACCACTTTTTTCGGTTCATGATCTGTTTGTTTGGGGAAAATGGTTTGATGAAGGTAACGTGGAGACAAGAAAGCAAAAGCGTAAGTTGAGTTGGATCGAAGATCATAGGAATCGTAAGAAAATTGCTACTATACAAGGAACTGGGGGATTACCTAGTCTTGTTGTTACAATGATGGTGCGACTTGGAAGATGTAATTTTGATCTAGGTGGAGGCACCTACAATCTAAAACCATTGTCCATAAAACCTAAACTCACCAGGTCCAAGAAAAAAGGTTTATTTGTAACCTTAAGAGAGGGCGAGAAGGATCATGGTGAGGGTGTGGGGTTAGAGGAGAGTCACGAGGGGTTGGAGGCGCGACCAGGTGGGTGTGAAGAGATACACGGAGGCCACGGTGGGTGTGAGGGATTACCAAGTGGCGTGAAGTTGCTACCCAAAGAGGATTGCGTGGGTTTGGTTGAGATAGGAGGCCACGAGAGTGCTAAGGCCGTGGGTGTGGAGCTCGGAGATCACAAGGGTCCTCGGATCGCAAGTTTAGTGAAGTCAAGGGCAACCATATTCAAGGCTAAGCGTGGATTACTCAATTTTAATTTGAGGTCAAATTCTAAAAAACAAAGAGAGTATGATGCGGGAGCATGGGCCAGGAAAAAGAATCGTGACCCACGATCTAAAAGGGAACTTAAAATGTTCGAATTGGGCTCAATATGTATATTCAAGTTAGCTTGGGAAGACGTGTTGCAAGAGTAAGGGAAGCTTCCAAGAAGCTTCATGAGAAAACGTGACAACGGTCAAAGGGTTTGGGACATGTGGTTACACGGCCAACCTAGTATTATGTTAGTAGTATTTTAGTCTTAGTTTATTTTATGTTTAATAATAAGGACTAATGTGTTATAGTAGGAGTCATTGTAAGAGTCCTAATACAAATAGGAAATCCTAATTTAAATAGGTAACCTAGTTGTAATAGGATTCATAGTCCTAGTAGAATTAGGAATCCTAATTGTTGTAGGATTCATAATCCTAATAGGAGTAGGAGTTCTAGTATTTATAGGATTCACAATCCTAGTAGAATAACGAATCTTAATAGTTATAGGATTCATAGTTTGTGTAGAAATATGAGTCTTAATCCTAGTCAAACTAGTTGTTTGAACCTAAGTACGATTAGGTATCCTAATCCTTCTTAAATTAAGGTATTCTAACCTTAATAGGAGTAGGATTTTAGGGCTGGTCGTTCACCCTATAAAAAGGGGGCAGCCATGTTGTTTTTACACAATTCAGAAATAATTTAAGTTTCTTTGTGAGCTTATGTGTATTGATTAGGTTTGCGAGCTTAATCTTTAGGATCGACTTTGCGAGGTTGATTTGCAGGGTGACATCGAAGTTCTTCTTTTGCGAGAGAGGAGTTAGATTCATCAACTATCGATCGACATTCATCACCAAAGTCCATCGTTCATCATTCAATCGTCCATCCTCCATTGGTCACAAGATCATTGTTCACGAGCCATTGTTCATCGTTGATCATCATTCGTTCGTTCATCATTGGATCATTCGTTCATCATCATCATATCATTGTTCATATATTACTTAGTTTTCTTCAAGATTCTAATATTTACATTACAGATTCGCAAGATTATTATTCCGCTGCACTAATATTTTCAAGAAGGATTTTTTACATCAATCTAAGCTAGAGATCCGCATCAACTTGGTATCAGAGCTTCGGCTCTTGATCTAATTCTTATTAGATCTATCTTGGGAGATCACGGTCATGAAGGACGAAAGAGAACACCGTTCGTGGGAAGATAAGTCGAAGGCATCCGTTTCACAAAGAGTAGCAATGCAGGGAGAGTGTCTTATGATAAGGAACTTACACATTGAAACCACCACCGAAGAAAAGAACCAAAGGGAGCATATTTTTCGAACAAGATGTAAGGTACACAACAAAACTTGTAACCTTATTATCGATAGTGGATCATGTGCAAACCTTGTGTCATTAGAACTCGTAGAGAAACTCAAACTACCCACAAGAGACCGAACCAAACCCTACACGTTACATTGGTTAGATGGGAATGGAGGAATCGAAGTAAAAAAAACAAGCCCTAGTTACCTTCAACATCGGACCATACCACGATGAACTATGGTGTGATCTCGTTTCTATGAATGCTAGTCATGTTCTTTTAGGAAGGCCGTGGCAATTTGACCGTAGGGTTGAGCATAAAGGGAGAGCAAACATATATAGTATCATTAAGAATGGGACAACATATAACCTAAAACCTATTTTACCAAAGGGGGCTGTCGAGAGAAAAACAAAAAAAAGAAAGCATATTAATCGAGGCTAAGGAGGTAGAAGAGGCGATTGGGAATGGCGAACCGAAACCAAAAGCCGGGAACAAACCAGAAACGCAAGGTATGATCCTCGAAGGGAAAAGGGAAGATAAAGCCACCTTAATTAAACCAAGGGGGAGTAACGTAGATCATTTGGATACAGTAGCTAGTAGCTTGCAACTGCAAGTTGTTCCGTTCATTATGGTTCTTGATGTTACCGATAATAAGGACAAGCATGAGGATGAAAAGGGCGTAGCTGACGAGCTGGGTATGAGTGATCCAAGGCTGTTTTGAGGTCCATCTAAAACTGAATTGGACCGTGTTATTAAACTGATATTGGGAGTGTTCGGGAATGATGGAGCTCACAAGGGACGAGCTAATCACGGTAGAAATAAGGAGCAAAGGGAGCCTGATTTTTTACCAAACATATATAAGGAATCCTTGGGCGTAAGCATTGATGGGGAGTCACTTAGTGAGAGTTTTAGTCAAGTTTCCGATGCAAATTCTATGATCAATCAGGATAAAGTGGCCATATCCAAAACAGCTTGTTGTGATCATCATAAGATTGTGCAAGACAAGGGGAATGGCAAGAGGATACATGGCAGGAAGCTTGGTCCATTAATGAGTCTGAATCCTATAATTAAGGGTAAAGTTACTATACCACGACCACTTTTTTCGGTTCATGATCTGTTTGTGCGGGGAAAATGGTTTGATGAAGGTAACGTGGAGACAATAAAGCAAAAGCGTAAGTTGAGTTGGATCGAAGATCATAGGAATCGTAAGAAAATTGCTACTATACAAGGAACTGGGGGATTACCTAGTCTTGTTGTTACAATGATGGTGCGACTTGGAAGATGTAATTTTGATCCAGGTGGAGGCACCTACAATCTAAAACCATTGTCCATAAAACCTAAACACACCAGGTCCAAGAAAAAAGGTTTCTTTGTAACCTTAAGAGAGGGCGAGAAGGATCATGGTGAGGGTGAGGGGTTAGAGGAGAGTCACGAGGGGTTGGAGGCGCGACCAGGTGGGTGTGAAGAGATACACGGAGGCCACGGTGGGTGTGAGGGATTACCAAGTGGCATGAAGTTGCTACCCAAAGAGGATTGCGTGGGTTTGGTTGAGATAGGAGGCCACGAGAGTGCTAAGGCCGTGGGTGTGGAGCTCGGAGATCACAAGGGTCCTCGGATCGCAAGTTTAGTGAAGTCAAGGGCAACCATATTCAAGGCTAAGCGTGGATTACTCAATTTTAATTTGAGGTCAAATTCTAAAAAACAAAGAGAGTATGATGCGGGAGCATGGGCCAGGAAAAAGAATCGTGACCCACGATCTAAAAGGGAACTTAAAATGTTCGAATTGGGCTCAATATGTATATTCAAGTTAACTTGGGAAGACGTGTTGCAAGAGTAAGGGAAGCTTCCAAGAAGCTTCATGAGAAAACGTGACAACGGTCAAAGGGTTTGGGACGTGTGGTTACACGGCCAACCTAGTATTATGTTAGCAGTATTTTAGTCTTAGTTTATTTTATGTTTAATAATAAGGTCTAATGTGTTATAGTAGGAGTCATTGTAAGAGTCCTAATACAAATAGGAAATCCTAATTTAAATAAGAAACCTAGTTGTAATAGGATTCATAGTCCTAGTAGAATTAGGAATCCTAATTGTTTTAGGATTCATAATCCTAATAGGAGTAGGAGTTCTAGTATTTATAGGATTCACAATCCTAGTAGAATAAGGAATCCTAATAGTTATAGGATTCATAGTTTGTGTAGAAATATGAGTCTTAATCCTAGTCAAACTAGTTGTTTGAACCTAAGTACGATTAGGTATCCTAATCCTTCTTAAATTAAGGTATTCTAACCTTAATAGGAGTAGGATTTTAGGGCTGGTCGTTCACCCTATAAAAAGGGGGCAGCCATGTTGTTTTTTACACAATTCAGAAATAATTTAAGTTTCTTTGTGAGCTTATGTGTATTGATTAGGTTTGCGAGCTTAATCTTTAGGATCGACTTTGCGAGGTTGATTTGCAGGGTGACATCGAAGTTCTTCTTTTGCGAGAGAGGAGTTAGATTCATCAACTATCGATCGACATTCATCACCATAGTCCATCGTTCATCATTCAATCGTCCATCCTCCATTGGTCACAAGATCATTGTTCACGAGCCATTGTTCATCGTTCATCATCATTCGTTCGTTCATCATTGGATCATTCGTTCATCATCATCATATCATTGTTCATATATTACTTAGTTTTCTTCAAGATTCTAATATTTACATTACAGATTCGCAAGATTATTATTCCGCTGCACTAATATTTTCAAGAAGGATTTTTTACATCAATCTAAGCTAGAGATCCACATCAACTTGGTATCAGAGCTTCGGCTCTTGATCTAATTCTTATTAGATCTATCTTGGGAGATCACGGTCATGAAGGACGAAAGAGAACACCGTTCGTGGGAAGATAAGTCGAAGGCATCCGTTTCACAAAGAGTAGCAATGCAGGGAGAGTGTCTTATGATAAGGAACTTACACATTGAAACCACCACCGAAGAAAAGAACCAAAGGGAGCAGATTTTTCGAACAAGATGTAAGGTACACAACAAAACTTGTAACCTTATTATCGATAGTGGATCATGTGCAAACCTTGTGTCATTAGAACTCGTAGAGAAACTCAAACTACCCACAAGAGACCGAACCAAACCCTACACGTTACATTGGTTAGATGGGAATGGAGGAATCGAAGTAAAAAAAACAAGCCCTAGTTACCTTCAACATCGGACCATACCACGATGAACTATGGTGTGATCTCGTTTCTATGAATGCTAGTCATGTTCTTTTAGGAAGGCCGTGGCAATTTGACCGTAGGGTTGAGCATAAAGGGAGAGCAAACATATATATTATCATCAAGAATGGTACAACATATAACCTAAAACCTATTTTACCAAAGGGGGCTGTCGAGAGAAAAACAAAAAAAAGAAAGCATATTGATCGAGGCTAAGGAGGTAGAAGAGGCGATTGGGAATGGCGAACCGAAACCAAAAGCCGGGAACAAACCAGAAACGCAAGGTATGATCCTCGAAGGGAAAAGGGAAGATAAAGCCACCTTAATTAAACCAAGGGGGAGTAACGTAGATCAACTGGATACAATAGCTAGTAGCTTGCAACTGCAAGTTGTTCCGTTCATTATGGTTCTTGATGTTACCGATAATAAGGACAAGCATGAGGATGAAAAGGGCGTAGCTGACAAGCTGGGTATGAGTGATCCAAGGCTGTTTTGAGGTCCATCTAAAACTGAATTGGACCGTGTAATTAAACTGATATTGGGAGTGTTCGGGAATGATGGAGTTCACAAGGGACGAGCTAATCACGGTAGAAATAAGGAGCAAAGGGAGCCTGATTTTTTACCAAACATATATAAGGAATCCTTGGGCGTAAGCATTGATGGGGAGTCACTTAGTGAGAGTTTTAGTCAAGTTTCCGATGCAAATTCTATGATCAATCAGGATAAAATGGCCATATCCAAAACAGCTTGTTGTGATCATCATAAGATTGTGCAAGACAAGGGGAATGGCTAGAGGATACATGGCAGGAAGCTTGGTCCATTAATGAGTCTGAATCCTATAATTAAGGGTAAAGTTATTATACCACGACCACTTTTTTCGGTTCATGATCTGTTTGTGCGGGGAAAATGGTTTGATGAAGGTAACGTGGAGACAAGAAAGCAAAAGCGTAAGTTGAGTTGGATCGAAGATCATAGGAATCGTAAGAAAATTGCTACTATACAAGGAACTGGGGGATTACCTAGTCTTGTTGTTACAATGATGGTGCGACTTGGAAGATGTAATTTTGATCTAGGTGGAGGCACCTACAATCTAAAACCATTGTCCATAAAACCTAAACACACCAGGTCCAAGAAAAAAGGTTTCTTTGTAACCTTAAGAGAGGGCGAGAAGGATCATGGTGAGGGTGAGGGGTTAGAGGAGAGTCACGAGGGGTTGGAGGCGCGACCAGGTGGGTGTGAAGAGATACACGGAGGCCACGGTGGGTGTGAGGGATTACCAAGTGGCGTGAAGTTGCTACCCAAAGAGGATTGCGTGGGTTTGGTTGAGATAGGAGGCCACGAGAGTGTTAAGGCCGTGGGTGTGGAGCTCGGAGATCACAAGGGTCCTCGGATCGCAAGTTTAGTGAAGTCAAGGGCAACCATATTCAAGGCTAAGCGTGGATTACTCAATTTTAATTTGAGGTCAAATTCTAAAAAACAAAGAGAGTATGATGCGGGAGCATGGGCCAGGAAAAAGAATCGTGACCCACGATCTAAAAGGGAACTTAAAATGTTCGAATTGGGCTCAATATGTATATTCAAGTTAGCTTGGGAAGACGTGTTGCAAGAGTAAGGGAAGCTTCCAAGAAGCTTCATGAGAAAACGTGACAACGGTCAAAGGGTTTGGGACGTGTGGTTACACGGCCAACCTAGTATTATGTTAGTAGTATTTTAGTCTTAGTTTATTTTATGTTTAATAATAAGGTCTAATGTGTTATAGTAGGAGTCATTGTAAGAGTCCTAATACAAATAGGAAATCCTAATTTAAATAAGAAACCTAGTTGTAATAGGATTCATAGTCCTAGTAGAATTAGGAATCCTAATTGTTGTAGGATTCATAATCCTAATAGGAGTAGGAGTTCTAGTATTTATAGGATTCACAATCCTAGTAGAATAAGGAATCCTAATAGTTATAGGATTCATAGTTTGTGTAGAAATATGAGTCTTAATCCTAGTCAAACTAGTTGTTTGAACCTAAGTACGATTAGGTATCCTAATCCTTCTTAAATTAAGGTATTCTAACTTTAATAGGAGTAGGATTTTAGGGCTGGTCGTTCACCCTATAAAAAGGGGGCAGCCATGTTGTTTTTTACACAATTCAGAAATAATTTAAGTTTCTTTGTGAGCTTATGTGTATTGATTAGGTTTGCGAGCTTAATCTTTAGGATCGACTTTGCGAGGTTGATTTGCAGGGTGACATCGAAGTTCTTCTTTTGCGAGAGAGGAGTTAGATTCATCAACTATCGATCGACATTCATCACCATAGTCCATCGTTCATCATTCAATCGTCCATCCTCCATTGGTCACAAGATCATGGTTCACGAGCCATTGTTCATCGTTCATCATCATTCGTTCGTTCATCATTGGATCATTCGTTCATCATCATCATATCATTGTTCATATATTACTTAGTTTTCTTCAAGATTCTAATATTTACATTACAGATTCGCAAGATTATTATTCCGCTGCACTAATATTTTCAAGAAGGATTTTCTACATCAATCTAAGCTAGAGATCCGCATCAGTCATGTAAAAACATGTACTCAAATTCAATTCAATGTCTATCACTTATCAGCCCATTTCTTTAATTTTATAATTATCGCTATTGTAATTAAAATTATGCGTTAAATTATTGTGATTGTAAGTTGTAACCCATTGATTAAATTATTAGTGTTTATAGTATAAATTTTATTAAACACCCAATAAGATCTTAAATTCGTCACTGTTCATAATATACGAAAAATACCGTTTTGTCTTAGCAGATTCTTTACATTTGTATTAAATTACTTTTTTACAATTGAATAGAAGTGTAAAGAATCTACATACTAGAATAGCTTAATACAGAATAATCATCAATTAAGGGGGAGTAGACGAGTAGTTATCTAATTTTGTTGGTTATGCGTGAGTGCGTGACACCATATTTTCTCCTTCTAGGGGTCTATAACTTTTACTAATAGTACATTTGTAATAGCCTTGTTTTTTTTTCTTTTTAGAACTGAACTGAATTGAGTTGAAATGAATAAGACTGAGCTGAACTGAACTGAACTGAACTGGACTGAACTGAACTGAATCGAGCTGAGCTGAACTGAACTGAACTGAACTGTACTGAGCTTAGCTGAACTGAATCGAGCTAACTGAACTGAACTGAACTGAATTGAGCTGAATTTAATCAAGTTGAACTGAACTGATCTAAATGAAGCTGAAATTAATAGAAATAACTTAAGTTTAATTAAAGTATACTAAATAATAATAATAATATAAAAAAAATGTTTGATTAATACAAATTTGCGATTTTTTAAAAAACAATTATATTAAAAAAATATTAATTTATAAGTATTCTTTTTGTAGTAAACTCTAATGGACTTTGCTTTTTTATTTTCTTGTGTTTTAAAATTAACAAAAGCAACATTTAAATATTTTATGTCTAATTAACATAAATTATTTTTTTTATTATCTAAACATTTTATGTCTAAATGTGGTAAATGTGACATGTATTTCATTTTTTTTATTATCTAAACATTAATTACTTTTATATATAAACATATATAGGTAATTATTATTTGGTGGATTCGGGATACCCAAATACACTTGGGTATTTGTCTCCTATTAGCCATCCAAACGTAAGAAACCATGTGCCTGAATATAAGCATGCACCTCCTAGCGGAATGTTTGAACATTTTAATTATCGACATTCGTCTTTGACGATGACAGTTGAAATGACGTTTGCTCAGCTGAAGAGGAGGTGGAAGGTGTTAAAAAACATGCCACAAATGACAACGAAATATCAAATGTCAATTATCGTATCCGCTTTTACACTTCATAATTTCATTCGGATGTATAAACCTGGTATTCCAGTTATAAAACATCAAAGTATTCAAGGAAGAACAGATTCAAACATGGATGATAAAGAAAGAAAGAAATTCATGGACAAAGTTCGGAAATAAATTGAAAAAAAGGGTGCGATACTGGTGTCCATAATGACCTCAAAGATGATGCACATCAAGATGATAACAATAATAATCATAATAAGAATTATTAATTAATAATAATAAATAGAATAATAAATAAATAAATATAATAATAATAATAAGAAGAAGAAAAACAATAATAATAATAATAATAATAACAAAAAAATAATAACAAAAACAATAATAATAATGTGGGGAATAAATATGTATTCACCCTAAAAATTTCAGGATTATAACGAAATTTACATATGTGATTATAGTCATAAGATAAAAACAACATGAAAAGAGATACAACCTTAGGTCCTTTGTGCGAATGGCCTAAGAACAGGAATTAAAGTAAATTCCCTCCTATAACTTGCACCCAAGACTTTGTCTGAGACGATGCCGCGTGTGCTAGAAATGCTCTCCAATTGCCTTGCAATATGGGGAGAGGTTTTGTGAGGTTTTAGATGTGAGATCTAGGTTTTTGGGAGAAAGTTGTTCTCAAAAACCCTAGTTTTCTATGAGATGAATTACCAGTCAGTAGAATCATCAATCTGACAAAAAGAGAGTCTCTCTCTATTTGTAACACTCGGCCGAAATTAGGTCAAGGTGAGAGTGGGCTTTCCACTCTTACCTTATTCTAATACGTGATTCGACCCTAAAGCTAAAATATGATTTGCAGGATATAATTATAAATTGTATACTCGTTATCAGATATTAATGTAGTCGATACATTAATAAAGGTCTGACAAAAATACAATATTGTATAATTATGTCAATCAATATAACTGCTTATATTAATAATTACGAATTCAATATTTAATTAAATGTAACCGTTTATATTTAATTTACGAATTAATCATGTAATCCGTATTAGCTAAAATTATTTAATCCGTATTAAATAATAATCTTAACATCTCATTGACTAATTTAATAGTAAATACCTCTGACTAACTGTTTAGTCGTATCCGGCATAAATGTGACTGTATTTTCATACCTTCACATCTCTCAAACGTGTCTTATAGGTGTGACGTATAGGGACCAGTTGATCACCGCCATCCGTATGACAATAACGTCAAACTTATCTAGCAAGCCAACCGTTATTGATAAACGTGGATCAACTAATAATACTGAAGTATGCCCTTGTGATCCTTCAAGAGATTTAATGAGTCATTGTACTAACTGTCAAGGACACCAGCCCCAACAATCTCTCACTTGTCCGTACAAGGGTATGTGCAATGACGTTATCACACTACATGTGGAGGACACTAGCTCCAACAAACTCCCACTTGTCCGTACAAGTGACCTTGACTTAATTTCGGCCAAACCGAGTATTACAAAAGGAGAGGACTTCTCCTTTTGTCAGAAAACATATACTACTGATTAATAATTTTTGTCAGAAAATTAGGGTTTTGAGAACTGTTTTCCCAAAACCTAGATCTTACAATCGATCTGTATCAAGATTGGTTTCCCCGACTAGAGAGTAAACTTAACTGATAAAATGAATCTGTATTCGAGCATGGCCATGCATTTCAGTTACTACTCCTCGAGTGGCCCTGAGAAATGATAAAATCTTGATAAGGGTTTGGATATTTCCCTCAACTCGAATCCTGCAGATGTAAGCGCAGCATGAAATAACCCAGAAAAAATCCTCTTGGCCCCTGTTACGGAAGACCGTGGGAAAGAAACCAAAGTTACCCAAAATCTGCCTTAATCTCAAGAGACATTTGAAAGTCAAAAGACTCGACTCTAAGGAACACTATGGAGGTCATATCCACGACCTGGCACTCAATGTTATAAAACATTTAGGACTCCATAACGTTGTCACGGGGTGTCCTACGAGATATCCGTATAACTCGCCTTTGTGATTGGTCAGTCAACTGTTTGACTTATGGCTCGTTGAACCCACCATCAACCAACGTCACAAAATGATTACCTGAGTTATCAGCTCAAGTGGTTAATCAAGGTCCAAAACGATGTAATGTTAATCAGTTCACTTTGTGGTGTTCAAAATTGGCGTACAATTCCACATGAAAAACAAAACATAAAATATCATAACAATGAAGTTGTATCAGAGTACACAAGAAAATGAATTATAACATGTATTCATAAAAGAGTACTACAACTCAGGAACACATTTAAGTCCCATGGAATTAATGTGTCCTTCATGCTTATCACGTGGTAATGCTTTAGTGAGAGGATCAGCTATGTTGTCATCCGTAGTGATCTTATCAATAAATATCTCCTTTTGCTCCACGTAATCTCTGATTAGATGAGCTTTCCGTTGTACATGTCTAGCTTTGTTGCTAGACTTATGCTCCTTAGCTTGGAAGATGGAACCTTTATTGTCACAATAAACGGTGATCGGGTCATTCGAACTAGGCACTACTGATAGTCCTTGTAAGAATTGACGCATCCATATTGCTTCCTTAGCTGCTTCCGAAGCGGCATAGTACTCGGACTCGGTTGTAGAATCTGCTGTAACACTTTGTTTAGAACTTTTTCCAACTGACAGCAGCGCCATTAAGATTAAAAACGAATCCAGACTGAGATTTCGAGTCGTCTCGATTCGTTTGGAAGCTAGCATCTGCGTAACCAGTGGCGCAGAGCGTCGAGTCGCCTCCATAAGTCAATCCCCAATCTTTAGTCCTCCGTAGGTACTTAAGAATGTTTTTCACGGCCATCCAGTGTTGTTCACCTGGATGAGCTTGGAATCGACTGGTCATGCTCAATGCATATGCAACGTCTGGACGTGTGCATATCATGGCATACATGATCGATCCTATAGCCGAAGCATAAGGAATCCGACTCATGCGCTCTTTCTCTTCCAATGTCTTAGCTTCTTGAGACTTGCTCAAGTGAAGCCCATTAGCCATAGGAAGAAACCCTTTCTTGGAGTTCGTCATGCTGAATCTCTCTAGAATCTTATCTATATAAGACTCCTGACTGAGAGTCAACATCCGTCGTGATCTATCCCTATAGATACGGATGCCCAAAATTCTTTGTGCCTCTCCCAGATCTTTCATCTAGAAATGGTTTTTCAACCATGTTTTAACCGAAGATAGGAGAGGTATGTCATTCCCAATCAGGAGTATGTCATCGACATACAATACTAGGAAAACAATCTTGTTCCCACTCGACTTGATATAGAGACATGGTTCCTCGACTGATCGAATGAAACCATTCTCTTTTATCACTTGGTCGAAGCGATGATTCCAACTCCGTGATGCTTGCATAAGTCCATAAATGGAACGCTTAAACTTGCAAACCTTCTTAGGATGTTCAAGATCAATAAAACCCTCGGGCTTTACCATGTACAGCTCTTCCTCCAAATAACCGTTTAAGAAGGCGGTTTTAACGTCCATATGCCAGATTTCATAGTCATGAAATGAGGCGATCGCTAAGATAATCCGAATGGAACGTAGCATGACTACGGGTGCAAAAATCGCATCGTAGTGCAAGCCTGGCACTTGAATGAAACCTTTAGCAACTAGTCTTGCCTTGTGGATATCTTGTTGTCCTTCCACGGCATGCTTTATCTTGTAAAGTCATTTGCATTGAAGGGGGCGTACCTTTGCATGTAGGTCCACAAGATCCCACACGTTGTTCTCATACATAGATTCCATCTCGGATTGCATGGCATCTAGCCATAGCTTTGGGTCATAACTAGTCATGGCACCTTTATAGGTTGTGGGTTCATTACCTTCCAGGAGTAAGATGTCATCTATGTCATGTTCCTCGACCATACCAATGTATCTGTCCAGAGGAATAGAGACTCTCCCGACCTCCTAGGTTCCTCAGGAATATCTACCGCAGCCGAGGTTGAAGGAACTGTTTCCTCCAATGGTTGCTCGGTAGTTGGTTCTTGTATCTCCGATAGATCGAAGGTTCTATTACTCGACTTGTTCTCGAGAAATTCTCTCTAAGAACGTCGCACTAGCCGCAACAAAAACACGTTGTTCGGTTGGCGAGTAGAAGTAATGACCAAAAGTTCCTTTTGGATAGCCTATAAAGTATGTCTTGACCGATCGCGGGCCGAGATTATCCTCGTGTCTCCACTTGACATAAGCCTCGCAGCCCCAAACCCGAATAAAGGACAAGTTAGGGACCGTTCCCTTCCATAACTCGTATGGAGTCTTGTCAACAACTTTAGACGGACTTCGGTTAAGTATTAGAGCGGCTGACAAAAGAGCATAGCCCCACAATTGAGAGCATAGCCCCACAACGGTGTGACTCATCATGGATCGAACCATATCAATTAGAGTTCGATTTCTCCGTTCGGACACACCATTTAATTGTGGTGTTTCAGGTGGAGTCAACTGTAGAACGATGCCACAGTCTTTAAGGTGTTGATCAAACTCGTGAGAAAGATATTCGCCACCACGATCAGATCGTAGTGCTTTAATCTTTCTTCCCAGTTGGTTTTGTACCCGATTCTGGTATTCTTTGAACTTGTCAAAGGATTCACTTTTATGTTTCATTAAGTAGACATAGCCATATCTACTCAAATCATCCGTGAAAGTGATGAAATACCTATAGCCTTCTCGTGCGTTGATCGACATAGGGCCACATACATCCGTATGTATGAGTCCTAATAGGTCGGCAGCGCGCATTCCAACACCTTTGAAGGAAATACGAGTCATCTTACCGATGAGACATGATTCACACGTGCCATATGATTCGAAATCAAAGGCCGAGATAGCTCCATTCTGTATGAGCTGTTTTACGCGTTTCTCATTTATATGTCCCGTACGGCAGTGCCATAGGTAGGTTTGATCTTTGTCACCAACCTTTATCTTCTTGTTATTCACGTGTAATATTTCGGTAGTTTGATCTAAAACATAAATTTTATTTATGGAAACTGCCTTGCCATAAATCATATTGTGTAATGAGAAAATACAACTATTGTTCTCTATTACAAATGAAAAACCGAGTTCGTCAAGTGCAGAAACAGAAATAATGTTTTTGGATAAACTAGGAACATAATAACAGTTATACAAAGATAACTCGAATCCACTTGGAAGCTGGATCACGTATGTTCCGCTCGAGACTGCAGCAACTCGTGCTCCATTCCTGACACGCAGTTCAACTTCACCCTTTATGAGGGGCTCTTGGTTTCGGAGGCCCTGCACATGATTACACAGATGAGAACCACAACCAGTATCTAGTACCCAAGTTCCGTAACTTGCATGGTTAATCTCAATCATGTGAATAAAAGAAGAAGAAGAAGACATACCAACAGGAGTAACGCGGCCTGCCTTAATGTCCTCGCGATACACGGGGCAAGTGCGCCTCCAATGCCCAGTCTTGTGGCAATGGTGGCATTCCATGCTTGTATCCTTACTCTTTGTCTTGCCCTGTGTGTTGCTCGACTCACCGGGCCCACTCTTAGCAAATCCCGACTTCTTGAACTTAGGCTTACCTACCGCTAGGTCGCCTTGAGCTTTAGCCTTCCCTTTACCTTTACCCTTACTGGAGATCATGAGAACATCCTGCTTCACGCTCCCACTTAATTTCAGATCCTTCTTGGTCTGTACGAGAAGGGAGTGGAGCTCATGAGGAGTCTTCTTCATGTCGTTCATGTAATAGTTGGCCCTAAAGAGGGCGAACCCATCATGAAGCGAATGAAGCATTCAATCAACGATTATGTTCTCACTGATCTTGCAGTTTAGGGCCTCGAATTTCTCGATATTCTCAATCATGTTGAGAATATGTGGGCTAACGGCTTGGCCCTTCTGGAGTTTCGCTTCAAAGAAGCGACAGATATGCTCATAGGAAACGATTCTCGGAGCTTTCAAGAATTCGTTAGAGAGCTTGGTGAAAATCTTGTTTGCACCATGGGAGATGAAGCGTCTATGCAAATTGGATTCCATTGCATAGATCAGTACGTTCTTTAACGCACCCTCTTCCATGACGAAGTCGCTATGAGCGCGAACTTCGTTGGCTCTAGCTCCAGTTCCTGGGTGTGCCGGAATAGGCTCAGTCAAGTACTTGAGCTTTCCGTCAGCAATGGTAGCATTCCGTAATGCTGCCTCCCAGTCAGAGAAGTTTGACCCATCATTCCTCAGTCTAGTCGACTGATTCATGGAGTCCATGAAGGCTTTAAGCCAGGATTCACGTGCTAGCTTGGCACTTGGCATTGGGTCTTCGCCAGCCATTTGTTATTTAGCAGTTTAAATTTGATCGTGTTCTACACTGAAAAGAAGATAAAACAAAACCATATAAGCAACTCATCGTTGTGATTTAAGTCTATTTTAAATTGAATTTAAACTCGTAGACCCATGCATTTATATAATTGATCTCCCTCAAGAATTATATAAACGATCCCAAGACTCAATTTCCGTAAATTGATAAGCCCATAGCTTGGCTAGTTCCACAGTTGGAACTCTTGGTTGGTAGATTTCCGTAAATCTCATCTTTTAGTCCATCATAGTCGCTAGATAGTAACTAGTGACCATAATGTTGAGATAAAATAAATCATCTGTTCCCATTTACCCGACGTAGAAGGGGTCATATTATGCCTACCGACGAAGAAGGGATTCATGGGAGTCTGATTTATAAAGACTAGTCTCAATTTTTGGTTATACGAGGAAGACCCCATCAACTTATATTTATCCATTTTAAGTGAACTAAAATATAGCATAGACGTGAATGAATGAAATAAAGTGATGGCTTTATATGTGACACGTGACATCTGTATGTCACAGAAAACTAACGCGTAACCTCTACATGAGTAAGTTTTCAGGCATGTTATAGGTGGTTTGGTTTTAGGCGGAATATGATGCAAGCTATTATCGATGAAAGCATAAATGAAATGCAATAAACATAAATACAAGTCCTAGTGTGGCCTATCCTACCAAAATAAACATTAAAACAACTTTGAATCTACCGTTGGACCCTAGAAGCTTATCTTGATGTTCCATCTTGGTCTTGGCAGCGGGAGTGAGCATCCGGTCTCCGTCTTTGGTCTTCACAAAATTACTAATTTAAATTACAAACATAATCCTATTTACATTCTAATTTAAATACAAAAGTAATTACATGGCAAAAACCAAAACGGCGATACAAGATCTCAAAATTACAAACAAGACTGTGTTCCATCATTACGGTAACACAATCTTCTAAGGCCACACTAAGTTACAACCGTTTGCAAATATTAAATACGTTATAAAAGACATTCATAAGCATTCAACAAGACGATAAATAAAATGCATCAACTAAAACAAATTCATTTGTGACATAATATCGTTATTATGTTAAATAAATTTTACCAAACCACCTTACGAGATTAAAATTATGTGATTATACCGTTTTAATCACAGTAATCTTAATGATTATTATAATCCATTATTTTAAACCGTTTTAAAACAATATGTATCTTACGAGTGTGAACCGTTTCACAAAAGTCAATATACTATTTCCGTATATAGTATATTACTATGGGCCAAGAGAAAAAAAAATATAATTTATTTTCGAAAAATCTGCCAGAACAGGGTCTGCTCGATCGAGTCACTAGAGTACTCGATCGAGTAACCTTGACAGACTGGGTTTTACTCGATCGAGTAAAACAGGTACTCGATCGAATCCCTAAAATGTCAGGAAACCAAAATTTCCAAAAAAATTAAAATGCCCTGAAAACTGTTCGATCAAATTAAAGCGAGGTCGATCGAAGAACAGTGTCAGACGAGGTGCTCGATCGAGCAAAACAGGTACTCAATCGAACACAAAAAATTTCAGAAAACTTAAAATTTTCAGAAAAGAAAATATACCCTGACAACTGTTCGATCGAATAAAAACATGATCGATCGATGAACAGTGTCACTCGATCGAGTACAGCAAGTCTTGATCGAGTGACGGGTTAACGAAGCAGACTACGAACGAGTAGAAATGCGCTCGTTCGTAGAATCCAAAGTATTGATCGATTCACAAGGTGCTCGATCGAGTGACTGATTTCTGAAAAACTGCTCGATCGAGCCAAAAAGTGCTCGATCGAGTGACGGATAGCAGAATAATGCTACGGGCTGTTTAAAACCAAAAACATGTGTTTATCATTGATTTTAACCGTGTAAATCAACAATGAACAACAACAAAACTTACATACTGTTAAAAATATCGATTAATTAACAATATGCAATTAAAAATCGAAAAACATGATCGATTTTTCTCAAAATTGGCACACGGTCGAGACACCAGTGCGAGATGCAAATTTTCAGTTTTAAAACTTATAAAAAACACAATTGTAAAAATTTTCGTGGCCTTTGCTCTGATACCACTTGTGGTGAATAAACATGTATTCACCCTAAAAATTCCAAGATTATAACGAAATTTACATATGTGATTATAGTCATAAAATAAAAATAACATGAAAAGAGATACAACCTTAGGTCCTTTGTGCGAATGGCCTAAGAACAGGAATTAAAGTAAATTCCCTCCTATAACTTGCACCCAAGACTTTGTCTGAGACGATGTCGCGTGTGCTAGAAATGCTCTCCAATTGCCTTGCAATATGGGGAGAGGTTTTGCGAGGTTTTAGATGTGAGATCTAGGTTTTTGGGAGAAAGTTGTTCTCAAAAACCCTAGTTTTCTATGAGATGAATTACCAGTCAGTAGAATCATCAATCTGACAAAAAGAGAGTCCCTCTCTATTTGTAACACTCGGCCGAAATTAGGTCAAGGTGAGAGTGGGCTTTCCACTCTTACCTTATTCTAATACGTGATTCGACCCTAAAGCTAAAATATGATTCGCGGGATATAATTATAAATTGTATACTCGTTATCAGATATTAATGTAGTCGATACATTAATAATGGTCTGACAAAAATACAATATTGTATAATTATGTCAATCAATATAACTGCTTATATTAATATTTACAAATTCAATATTTAATTAAATGTAACCGTTTATATTTAATTTAGAGTTTTTTGTAAATACCCCTTTTATATACGGTTTTTTACGAATAAACCCTTTTATGTCTATTTTTACAAATTACCACCTTCAATATAACTTAATTCTAAAAATCACCCCCAAATGTTAATTACGGAAACTATATTTATAAATCACGATCCACGTATGATATTACGACTTAAACTTATATAATATCCCTAAACTACCCTCGCCCTACTCATATAACCATAGCCGTACCAAACAAAAAAAAATTCATTCACTCATCTCTCACTTTAGCTAGGGCTGAGCATAGGTCCAAAACCGGACCGGACCGGACCGAACCGGACCGAACCCGAAACCGAATTTTACTAAAATGGGGACCGAAGACCGGACCTATAAGGTTCCGGTCCTGGACCGGACCGGACCGGTAAAAACCGGACCAACCCGAGACCGGACCATTTGGACCGATTTCACATTTGATCAAATTTTCTTATTTAACTAACGATAAATTTTTTGAATAAAAACACATACTCTAATTTGTACTACTTTGCACATCACTTAGAAGAACACATAAGTAATAACTAGCCAAAATAACACATTAAAAAACTTTAAAATTCAGAAGTCAAAAGTTGAATAATCACAATCTCGACTCAATCCGGTCCTATCGGTCTGGACCGAAAATTTTCGGTTTTGGACCGGACCGGACCGAAACCCGAACAACATAAATAGTTGGACCTAGGACCGGACCGAAACTCAACCGGTCCGGGTTCGGTCTAGACCGAACGGTCCGGTTCGGTCCATTTATCCGGTCTGGACCGAGTTTTGCTCACCCCTAACTTTAGCCTCAAATCCAAAATCAAACCATGAACCCTAAATAAAAGCCCCAAATCAATTGATTAACAACATAGACAGCACAAATTCCCCCAAATCAATTTAGAACCTTGAATTGTTGCCCAAAATAATGTTATCTTCTTTAGTTTCAAACAAAATACTTAGAGTAACGGGGGCCTGCTGTTTCAATATACCAGAAAATGTCAGGATATTAACAAAGAAGATTTGTGTAAAAAGTATTTACATCTCCACATTTTTTACACTCATCAGATCTCTAACTTGCTCAGAGTCTTGCCGCCCACCTTCATCAGCGTAGATGAAGTAGAGAATACAATGGAAAAGGGAGTACTCAAAGAAGAATATGGATAAGGCTTACATGGATTTGGTTAAGAGAAATAAGAAACAAGCAAAGAGTTTATGTATTGCCAGTTGTATGTGGATGTATTCTTCTCTGTATTAGTAAATTAAATTGATTTGGGAAATTCGTGTTGTTTATGTTGTCAATTGTATGTATTCACGGTTCTATATTAGAAGATTAACTTAGTAAGTTATCAGTAGAATTTGTAGTAGATAAGTTGAGTATTGTAATTGTAATTACTTGTTGAGATGCAATGTAATATTTTATTGTGCACTTTTAATGGAACAACTTCTTCCATGCTCATGTTCAGCATCAAAATCTTTTGTGTAAACATCCTTGCTCTTACTTGAGACGGATGTATCCGTCACAATCTACAAAATACTACATAAAGTACAAAATACACATAAAAGTACTGTAAATCATCTGAAAAAATGAATTATAACAAATCTCCACCTAATATAATAGCCAAGATGAACACTGCAGCAACTGTCAAAATCTGAAAATGGCCTGCACTTGGAATTAGCTCATCATTTTAATGTGCGATGTGCGGCAGACCTTCCAGATTTTGCTGAGGTAGAACCACAAGAAACATTTGCTCCCGGAGACTGAGTAGTATTCCCGTCGAAAGACAGAGGCTTGGTGGAACCATTTGATGAATTACCAATATCAGACGTAGTAGAAGTTCCGGGTGAGCCCGTTGTTCTCGGAATACTTGCTATGAAGGTAAAAAAAAACCCTGCAATTAGCAATTACTACTATATGATATAAAGTATATGCAAAAGTATCTACAATGACACGGCCAAACCAAATCTCAAATGATCGAACATTAAATATTACGTAAACGATTTGATTCAATTTGTGTTGTTTACTTGAAGGTTATTAATTGATTTAGGGGTTTTTAGTTTAATTTAGGGTTTATGTCTTATTTTGAAGTTTGATGAGTAAATGAATACTCCCTCCATTCTTTTTATATCACCCAACTTTTGTTTTGACACTATTCACAATCGACTATTTAACGTCGGTTTTCTCTCAATCCGTTCACGGAAATATATTCATGTGAGATCTTTTTTGGATTGTCTTGATAAGAGGATTTAGAATATCAAACTTTTATAATTTTCAGTAGTATGTAGCTAAAGATATAATCAAAACAAAATGAATATCGGCATACGTGAATAATGAAATGGGGTGATATAAAAAGAATGGAGGGAGTAGGTGGTTAAGGGTAATTTAGGGATATTATATAAGTTTAAGTTGTAATATCATACGTAGATCGTGATTTATAAATATTGTTAGCGTAATCAACATTCGGGGGTGATTTTTGGGATTAAGTTATATTGAAGGTGGTAATTTGTAAAAATAGACATAAAAGGGGGTTATTCGTAAAAAACCGTACATAAAAGGGGTTTATTTACAAAAAACTCTTTAATTTATGAATTAATCAGGTAATCCGTATTAACTAAAATTATTTAATCCGTATTAAATAATAATCTCAACATCTCATTGACTAATTTAATAGTCAATATCTCTGACTAACTGTTTAGTCGTATCCGGCATAAATGTGACTGTATTTTCATACCTTCACATCTCTCAAACGTGTCCTGTAGGTGTGACGTATAGGGACCAGTTGATCACCGCCATCCGTATGACAATAACGTCAAACTTATCTAGCAAGCCAACCGTTATTGATAAACGTGGATCAACTGATAATAATACTGAAGTATGCCCTTGTGATCCTTCAAGAGATTTAATAAGTCATTGTACCAACTGTCAATGTAACACCCCCATTTATTTAAGAGCCTTTAGCTAGACATTCTCAAATAAATAAGACTGTTAGCATCTCGGGATGACCGAGGTAGTGAATAACAAAGTACAACTTCGAAAGTACATTATATAAAATTGGTAAAATTTAAACTTTGATATTACAGAAACTACATAGAATAATAAAAGTACAACTGGTGACTACGTTATATGTGATATAGATCTAAGTCAGTCCCGAGTCCGCATCTCACATTCCCGTCCCAGCTCCTAGCACGTCTGTCTCTTTCCTGTAGAATCTACTCCCTATTCCGGATCATCGTAGGTGTCACACGAATACACAGGGTCAACCACGAGGTTGAGTAGGGAAAGCATCAACAAGACATAAATAAACATACAATAACTTCTTTCCACCTCCTCACACTACAACATTACATACCTTTTGTGGCATTTATCTAACAGCATAAAAAACAAATGCCACCTTAATTAGACTTATGGTGACATTTACTTTGACAAATAAAATAAGTGCCGCCTTAGCCTAATTTTTTCGTTGGCGCGTATATACTTTAGGTTTACCGCTATTTTCAACACTATTTTCTAATCACTCCTTCCTAAATATCAAAACCCCTAAATTACTTTACAATTCCTGAATATCAAAACCCTAACTCGATTTTTGGCTTTCATCTTCCAGGTTACATCTTCTCTTCTTCCTCCTTTTTAATCATTGATCATATGTCATCTATGTTTCTATTTGAATTGAATTATTTTCTTCTTTTTTGCCAATATCGAATTGTAATCGAACGCTTGTTTGAATTTTTTGCTACTTATTCGAACAAACTCAAATTTTATTGGCTAAATTTGGGTGATTAAGCATGTACGATGTGTTTTTGATTTATTATATTTGATAGAGTTTGGGAATTTGCTGGGTAATGAAATAATTAAGAAGTTTGTTTGGTAAAATTTGATGCAATTGATTTTGATCTCCAAAAATAATGTTGTATAATGGGTATGCACTCGGTAATTGTATATTATTAGATTTAGCTTTTTTTTGCGATACCCATAATTAACCTAAACCTCTGAGAATGCAGTTTGGGGAGATTACATTAGTGATAGACTGAGTAGTGAATATGTTTAGTACAGTAAACTTATTTCATTTATTGAGTAAACTTAAGAGCATGTTCCTGTCTTCTCATTTTAGTCTCCGAGTATCACTTATCTATCACTCTATCAGTATGGGTTTGTGCAAACTCCAAACTGACTACCAGTTAGTTCTTGTTGAAATTGAGTTATAAACTTGGAAAATGCATTCATTTTAAATTGGTATGGCCTATTTTAGAATCCAATCTATTTGCCCCTCTAGTTTCCTTGATTCCGTTAATTCTGAAATCGAATCTTAGAACTGTTATATTGCATGCTACTTATTGTTCTGTCGTTGAGGTATCTTACATGATGGAACTTCCAGCATCTTCGCCGCTAAACTGGGAATAACGGTTGTCTGTATCCGACCCCTTATCTGCAATTTTTAGGACCCGATTGAGATACTGAGTCTATGCTTTTATTAGCTTTCTCTATTTTTCACACTTAAGAACGCTATATGTTGATGATAACTTCAGAAATTTTGCTGTAAATTTCAGTCTCATGCTATCTACTTTCCCTTTCTCGTATTATTTTTAGCTCTGATTTAATATCTGAGGTTCCTGTGAAATATGAGGGTTTCTGAGAAATTATTAATCAGTGAAGTTCTCTGGTATCCAAGATAGTGTTATTTCCTAGAATGTGTCCAGTGGTTTCCACCTCCTGATGATATTGGGCAGTCTATTTATCTTGCATATAAGCTGACGTTTTTTTAGTATGTCGCTATCTTACTTGTTTCAGGTCAATGGTGAAAAAATGACCTCGTACTGTGAATGTCCAATTTGGTTGTGATGACATTACATCTGTTCAGACTCCACGACCACCACCTAACTCTCTTCAAGGTTCTGAAAACGAAGTGTCCGAGCCTCAGGTCAATTATAGCGATGAATGGATTTTTGTAGACATGACTCTTGAAGGTGTAAATGATGGAGGTAAGATGACCCTTTCTTTTGAAAGTTATTCTCATACACATCATAAAGTTAACTATGGGGGTCCGTCTCATAAACAACTCTACTTGGAGTGACTGACCTATCATATTTTCATGTTTGAGAAAATGTGAAGAATTTACCATTGATCTGGTTAGGAGTGCGTGGACTGTAACAAAATCGATAGCAGGGATCTGGTTGTTTGTAGTGAAATCTGTTAGGGTTGATTATGATCTTATTCGGGGTTGAAATATCAGGAGTATAAGTTTAAATTGATAACTGTTAGGGTTGATGGTAATGAATACATAGAAGGTGGTGGTGGCCAATATATAACGTATTGATGCACCAATTGAGTCACCTGCCTTACTTGCTGTGGTTTTCTGCATTTGAATGATTAAGGTGGTGGTGGCCAATATATAGCGTACTGATGCACCAATTGACCCACCTGCCTTACTTGTTGTGGCCAATATATAACGTACTGATGCACCAATATATAACGTACTGATGCACCAATTGACCCACCTCAAGCCGAAAAGTATGTGTTGCAATCAATGGGAAGAAAATGGAGTAATTTCAAGGCCGAACTTAAAACGACTTCTACGAACCCACTCATAGAAATATAAGTAGTGTCTTGAATGCTAAACCTGATAATGTACCACGTGACCCATGGATTTTATTAGTTACTTATTGGAGTTCAACAAAAGGAAAGGTATGATGTGAATCTCTAACTTTGGTTACAGTAAATCTATTTTTTTACAGTATAGCCATTGGTTAATTGTTTTACAGTACAACCATGATTTGTTCAGTTTAAAACTTTGGTTGTCCTTGGTTAGCTTTGGTTAAAATGAACAGGTGCGCAATGTTATAAATAGACAGAGTCGTGACTCGTGAGTGTCAGGTTATGGCACACACTGCTGGATCGAAAAGTTTTGCGTGTGTCATTGAAGAACAGGTTTGTGCTGGTCTCTTATGGTTATAATTTATTAGCATAGATCTTATATGTTCGTAATAAAGGTGATTTGTCACATGAATTTTGTTTTACCAGACTGTTGATGGAGTTCCTCCATCCCGAGTGCATGTGTTCTTAGAGACTCACAAGGACCGCAAAACTGAACCTGCTCCAATGGATGAAAAATCAAAGCAAGCAGTGGTGGGTAGAGATATCATTAGTCATGGTACATAGCCGATGCCGCTACAATGGTTGCACGGAGAAATAGTTTTGCTAAGAGAAATGGTTGCACGGAGATTCATGGGAATTTTTTTTGTAAATGTCCTATTACCTATATAAACTCTAACATTTTGATTTTTGGATGATACCAAGTTAGGCTCGAGGTTATCTTTTGATAAGGTGGTAACGAATTGAGTTATTTTTTACTTATACCCACCCTTGTAATGACAAGTTTTATTTTCAATATTATATATTATATTTCATTTTATATGTTTCATCTTTTTTATTAGTTATAAGTATTTTTTATTTTATGGAAAACAGAGAGATATAAAAATTTGAATAAAATAAACACTATTATTGTATCTAGGCAGCCAAAATAAAAAATTTATATTAAAGAAAAAAAGGAAAATGACGAAATGTATTAATTCATAAAGAGGGATTAGATGGCGTTTATATATGCATTTACCAGCATATCCGTTAAATGCCAGTATAGCTTTTAGCGACACTGCATAAGGCGGCATTTAATTATACGCTGCTATTTGTTTACGCGGCATTTATATACGCCGCCAGAATCAAAATTAAACGCTGCTAAAGCTATGCAATGTTGTAGTGTCATCGTTCAGTCAACCACTTCACCTCCATCACACCACCCCTTCCATCACACCACACCTTCCATCACATCATACTTCCACCACACCACACCCACCATGGCCATATCACAAGTCCCATATCACAAGACCCGTATCACAAGACTCATTTCACAAATCCCGATCTCCACAGTAATCAATAATAATAAATCAATCACAATACATCCATGATTAAATATATATCAAGCATATAATGAGTAACCTCATGCCATAACACAACCATAGACATAAATCTCCCCTACCTCAATTGCGGAATGACAACCGAACAGCTGCTAGCAATGTTCCAAGCGGAAACCGTCACCTAACATATATTACGTAACGATTAATAAACCTTCCCAAACCCCCATATCACAATGTACACCTACTATAAATAGCAACCTTCTAAAAGTGGAAAGTTTCCTAAAATGGAAACTTTCCCGAAATAGTGACTTTCTTAGAAAGAAAACTCCCCGACTCGTAAACACCTTTAACTAACACAGTTTAATAAATTACCAACTATTTCTATTACCACCAACACAATAATAATACTAGTAGTAAAATATTTATAAAAGCAACAATGATAATTAATATTAATAATAATATGAATAATACTAAAAGGAATAATAATGAAATAATACCAATAATAATACTCATTACTTCGATAATTAAGTTATCGAACAATTATAAGCTCATACGATAGTAACAATAATACAACTAACATTACAACATTAATAAAGTTAAACAATACTTACAAATAATATTAATCATACTATATTAAAATAATAACAAGACAACAATAACTATTATTATTATCACATACTAATAATAATTAGAATAATATACTAGTAATAATAATTATTGGGAAAAATTACAATTTACCACCTAATATGTTTCCATTTTTACAATTTACCACCTAATATGTTCTACTTTACAAATAACCACCTAACTTTGAGAAAATTCTACACCAATCTCACTTATTTTACATTCGTGTAACGTTTTTACGTAATTATCAACTCAATTTTATTTTTACGACTTCCTATTATTTTCATGACTAAACTACCCTTGCCTAGACTCCGTATTCATCAATTTTCCTAATGCTCATTCATCCAATTCAAACAACTCCCAAATCCGGCAAAAAAATCCATAAGTCGTTTACAATATTAACCTAGGATTCTTCCTCATTTCTGGGCAATTTCAGATTTGTTTCCCCATTTATTTCTTTAATCTTAATTAATTTTCGAGTGAGTAAAGGCATGAGATGAATTCTATTAATTCTACTGTAAGTTATTATTTTCCGCGGAAGTGTTGTCTACTTGAATACTCACGAAATGAAGGCACTGGATCTTCCCATAGGAATCTAACAACCTAGAACAATTTCAGAAATACTGTTGAAGGTGGATGTACTCATTTCACATCAAAACTCAACGGAAGGACATCATTTGCCAAGTCTTAAATGACAAGACAAAAGTTGACAATTCTTTTGTAGATATTAGCCAAAAATGACATTTATGCTTGGAGGAGAACAATAAGATAGTTGCTGAAAATGGAGCTTTGAAATAGCAGGACAATTAATTGATTGAGGAATGCAAATGGGTAAAAAGATGAAGAACAAGTGAAGGTGACAATCAATTGATCTGGGAATCAAAATGGAGTTTTGAAATTGAAGAACAATCAAGTGAATGAAACATTTAATGAATGCTTATTTCATGATAAAGGGTGAAGAAAGAGGAAAATTGATTTCTAGGGTTCATAATAAGTGTCGATTTTTCCTAGAAATGAGAAGTGAGAAGTACTAGGATTAGGAATACCGACGTCAGAAGTCTAGGTAAGTAAGGGTAATTTGGTCTTGAAAATGATCGGAAATCATAAAAATGAAATTGAGTCGATAATTACGCAAAAACGTCGTACGAATGTAAAATAAGTTAGATAGGTGTGAAATTTGTTCAAAGTCAGGTTGTTATTTGTAAAGTAGAACATATTAGGTGGTAAATTGTAAAAAGGAGAACATCTTAGGTGGTAAATTGTAATTTTTCCTAATTATTACACAACAATAATAATTATAATAATAATAATAATAATAATAATAATAATAATAATAATAATAATAAAACACAATTAACAAAAGTCCCCTTACCATTGATCCAAGGATCAAACCCCCCGACTCACAACCAACAGACCCTATATTTATCGCATTCTCGCCCTCGTGTACGCTCATACTCACGCTCCTACCAGCACTAATCTGGCCACCCTCGGCCTCCACTACCAGCCCCATGCTCTCGCCTGCACCGCCCACTATCACTACCATGCGTTGGACACCGCCAGGGGTCACCACATCCACCACCACGACAACCCTAAACCACCTGTACACGCACCATCCCTCATGTTTCAGCATTTAACTCCAACTCCCTCTTTTCCACGCTCCTCTTTCTCTCTCCACCGTGACCCACACCACCTCTGGCCACCACCATTGTCACCACTGACTCACGGTGGTTCTAGGGGTGGTCATCTCCCTACCTGGTCCCCCTATAACCGTCACACAGACGTACCAAACCCAACAACCCCACACGCATCAACCCGGTTCATATTATGACTATTATCACCACCCCCCACGAAACCCACTGCCAACACCAACACCAGACACCATAACCACCGTGACAAACACCACTCCACTCCCTTGACTACCACCCATCCATTACTTCAATACCCAGAACCATACGTACCCAGAGACTGCATCGAAATCACACACGACTCAAACGGGTTCAAGCACTCTGTTTTGCAAACGAGGAAGATGACTCTGACACAAGCGACAAAACGCCATTATCGACGATCAATGGTGGTCAAATACGACTCTACACTGGTCCAAACATGACTATTAAACATTCTTAGAACAAAATTACGTAAGTAATCAGAACCACACATGATTATACGATTGGTAAATTTCGAATTGAAAGGAAAGCTAAAACCGCGAAATAGAGATTGAAAAACGCGTGTACCATGTTTCAGGCGTTAACGAACCACCGAGGGCCACCCACAACCACCGTGCAACCCATCCTCCTCAAACTTTGCTGTGGCGGCTGTGATGTGAGTGTAGAGATAGGATGTCGATGTAGGTAGAATTAGGTTTACGGTAGGGTTGAATGTGTTGGCAGGGTGAAGTGTTATATCGAGATGTGTTTCTCTTATTTGTCGAGTTGGGTATAAGGTTGTCGAGTTGGCACACAAATCGAGGCCCAACCAAAACTTAAACACAATATACCAACTAGTACTCAAATTCGACATATTATCAATAGCATATAACATATAATAACGCTTATTAAATTAAATTAACACATGACCACATTCAGGTGCTATCGACTTGTCAATATAAATAATAATTATTAAAATGAAATACGGTAAAATACGGAGTATTACAGTCAAGGACACCAGCCCCAACAAATAATAATAATACTAATAATAATAATAATAATAATAATAATAATAATAATAATAATAATAATAATAATAATAATGTGGGATGTACTTAATAAATTCGAGCTGAACTGAACTGAGTTAAATGAAGCTGAGCTGAACTGAACTGAACTGAACTGAATAGAGCTGAGCTGAACTGAAACGAGCTGAACTTAACTGAACTTAACTGAATAGAGTTGAGCTGAGCTTAACTGAGCTGAACTGAACTGAACTGAATAGAGCTGAGCTGAACTGAAACGAACTGAAAATAAGCCAGAAAGAACATGGCCTAAGTCTGTAATACTAGTCTTCTTTGAAGGCATTTTTTGTTCACAAATAATTAACATTTAAGAATATTTGATACGATTTAATCATCTAAATTTCATTATCTTTATAAAAAAGTTTTCAAACAGAGTAACTATTGTAAGAACTCTCGCATAAAAGGTGATTACATTTTCTATTTAACTAATCTTATAACCGTGCAAATTGCACGGATTTGTTATTTCGAGAAGATTTTTTAAGAAGGTATATATAAAATAATTTTTATAATAATTAATTAATTATCTTCTTTTAAAGTTATTTATTTTAAAAAATAAAGTTCTAAAATAAAACAATAAAATCTCTCTATATTCTAATGAATTTTAAATTACCAATCTAAAAATTGAATTATAAAATCGTATTTAAATATTTAAACATTATATCAAACAAAATTATTTGGATGAAAATAAAACAAAATTAATAAAACTGAATCGACTGGAACAATTGCAGAGGGTAAATGTTAAACTTGTTTTTCATTAAGTCAGACTTGTGGAAGGTTAAAATGAAAATTTTGATCTGCGCACGTTTTAAATGAAAGTTTAGACACCGTTTTTCATGTAATACCCAATTGTTAATTAGTGAAACGGAATCTAGTGAAGATTATGACCCAATGCATTTTTAAAACAAAAATTTAGTCTCATGCACTTTTGAAATGAAATTTTGGCCCGTGCATTTTTAAAACGAAAATTTTAGCTTCAGAATTATGCTCACAGTTTTTTTCTTTTTTCGTTATTGTATTAATGTTATTAATTTGTTATATTTCCGTCTACTAAACTTAGTTACTCTCTTAAAAATACATTTAAAACAAAATGATATTTATTTTTTACTCAAATTAATTTACTTCTTCAAGGACAAACCTGGAATAAAAAAAAGTAGGGGCATAACAAGTAAAATAGGGGTCATGATATAGAAAATCCTTATTTTTTTAATTCAAACTAGTATAACACCCGTGAAAAATCACGGGGTTGTGTTTTTTTTTTGAAAGAAGACGACAAATTATAGTTATTATATAATCAAAATTGTTCATAAGTACACCTTGAAGTTTTCGTTTTATTAGGATCGTTTAAGATTTTGTAAGTGTCTTAAAGTTGTTAAACTTATTGAAAAAATAATGGTGCGTTAATGTCACTGTTGCTATTTCAAATTCTGTAAAATGACGGGCATTAAAATACGTTCTTACAACCACACAGTCCTGGCATAATGAAGGTTGTCTTCAGCATTTTATTTTCTAGTGTAACACCCATGAAAAATCACGGGGCTGTGTATTTTGATTTTAAAAGAAGACGACAAATTATATTTATTATATATATAACCAGAAATTTTGTTTATTGAACATGTATACTTAAAATAAAAACGAAAAAAATTAATATAAATATACATAAGGACATTTGAAAAAATTGTTGATAATATATAATAAGATAACATATGATAATAATAATAGGAGTAATAATTGTGAGGTGGTATAAAAATGGAACTATTAAGACATAGTTAAAAAAGAAAACTATAAAATTCAGATTTGAGAACTTTAAGATATATGTAAAATTCATGTTAAAAAAAAATATATGTAAATTAATTAAAGAAACAAAATTAAGGTAATTGTATTCGATATCTATCTCTATAAAAGGAGTAGATTTCCTAAGCTTTTGATTGGTCCCTTAAATTAGGGAAAATATGGCCCCACCATGTTTCACAATGAATTAATTTCCCTGCGTGTATTCCCTCCTTATATTCAGAATTATTTCTGTTTCATAATTCCCTGCGTATATTCCCTCCTTATATTCAGAATTAATAATTTTGTTCCATAATTTTGTTCCGTAATTAATTTTAATCCGTAATTCCGTATTCTGATCTTTCCTCATTACTATTTATATTTACTTAATCGATTGCAGTAGTACATTTCGTCATTGTCATAATAAAATACGATATGTTCAACTTATTGTTAATCTTATCTATATTAATATAGAAACATTGAATGATTTCTGGTGAAGCCACGTCATTAATCCATGATTTATTTATTTTTAAAGTCATTTATGGTGAGACCTACACTCCTACACCAAGCTTTATTGAATTAATTTACGAATAACTAGCTACATTTAGTTTCGTGGTATAAATATTACGTTTTAATTTTGATTTATTTTGTAAACAATAATTTCTACGTCAACGCTTACATTTATAACGTCAACTTATATGTTATATATTATATGTTATATATTATATATTATATATTATGTCAATGTTGATTTTTACATAATTATTAAATAAATATTTATGACTAATAATCAATCGTATAAATAATACATAATTATCATAAATTACAATAAATACTAAAAAATTACATTTTATAGTAATATTTACATTTTTAGGTACTCAATACGATGTTTTCAAACTTAATTTGAATGTGTGTTTTAACATATTGTCAACATAAAAGAAATTGAGTTGCAAAATATTCATGTATTATGGTCACTATTCTGTAAATGTTAATTATCAATAACAATTTTTCTGAAAATATATACGTGCATTTTTGCACGGGTTAAAAACTAGTATTGCAGAAAATGGAAACAATGTAAAAATCGGTTAATGTAAAAACTAAAATTCTGAGATTGAATGAGAGAGCTCCATTAGACTAATTCTAAAACCACTTTGCGCCACATCAGCGGTTTTACAAGATTTTTTAATATAGATAATGATGATAATGATTATTGGCTAATGTGCGATTGTATTAACTAATAATAGTACTTACCAGTGCCTAATAGATTTGTATAAATTCTCTTGGATGAATAGAGTATTATACATAATATTTTCCTTACATATTGTTATATTTTTTTTTTTTGGTTTCAAACCGGGGTGTCTACCGTCGACAACAGTGTATAATCCCTCGCCGCGGGTGCTCTCACGAAGAGGTAAACGGCTGGCCAAAGTGTTGCTCCATTCCCATGGGCAGGGATCGATCCCCTGACCTCATGGTTAAGGGATGAGGTGAGCAACCACCACACCAAACACATTTGGTTCATATTGTTATATGTTACAAGTTTTTGTACCATAGTATAAATTACCAAATATTGTACTTCCTCCGTCCTTTTTTTTCCTTCCTATTTTAAAAGTGGGAAGAGAAAAAAAAGGAGAAAATGACATTTTTGTTAGTTACGCTTTAAATATTACACAAATTATTTTTATAAATTAAATTTTAAAAGTGTTAACCTTTGAAGATATGAATGTTATGTTATCATTAACGACACACGACAATAGTCCTGAAAATGGTTTATTTTATTTCCAAATTAAACTATGTGGTCGTTGTGGAAAATCACAAACAAGCAGTTAGTTAAGAAAATACTTCATATATATTTATGCACTCATTTTAATAGGTAAAAATTATTTTACAATTGTGTAGACTCAAAATTTTTTATATTCTTCTTTTTTCATCAGCCGATATAAAATTTGTATTACTTTTACAGGTACTGCTGTTGGTGATTCTACTCGCCACTTTAATATCGGCAGACCAGTTTGACCCGGGAGTCGGGCACAGAGGCGCCAGCAAGATGGGAACGGATGCGGTGCCGTTAGTTATCTTCAGCATATTTTTATTTGTTTATTTTTCGTAGTCGTTTGTTTCCTGCTGTAATACTGTTGGCAGGGGACCAACAGGCGTGTTGGACCGGCTCCAGCCGAGTTAGAGGTAGGTCCTGTCTAGGATTAGTCCTAGACAAAAAACATATATGTAAATAAAGTGAATATATTGTTAACTTAATAAATAAAGTATTGCGTAATTTTTTTCAATTTCAATTTTTGCAATTGTCTTACATTCAATCAAAATTGTAATTTTTTCAATTTGAAGGATGTGTTTTTGAGCCTGTTTATATAACAAACAAAATTTAAAAATTAGTCTATAAAACCGATATTTAAATACGGCTATGTCAATAAATTAAGTCAACAAATTTACTTAATAAATATATAAAAAGTCGATACCTTTATTAAAATTAGGAGAGAAAAATAAGTACAATTACTAACCGGTATGTGTACCACCATAAAACATAAGACGACCCCAATCACTACCCTAGTTACCATAATCTAAAACATTATAAAACGGAAAACAATCTTCATATTTTTCGGTATCACTAGGGTCTACAGTCTGTGAATTTTCGCTCACAACCGTAACTTACTCGAAATGTGCGGATATAGATGTATCATAATATGCATGAATACCACTACCCATTTCGGGTTGTGGGTATTTTACACCGGGATTATCGATCTCTCCTCCCCATTCTACTTGTGACGCTATCCCGGCTAACGATGTGAATAAACTCTTAGGGCCAGTAACCCATCGGAACCTTTATCTTGCCTTCCTTCACAAAAATTGACAACCACCAGTTTCCATCGTCTTGATGCTACAATAATGTTAGTATCATCAAGCAAATCGTATTGTTGTTAGTGTAAAGTTTAATGTTTGATATTGTATTGATGATAATTATGATTGTACATTGAGTAGCTATTTATAGTAATAGTATTCTAACAATAGGAGAAGAGTACTAGTAATAGGAAACTTTAGCTAACAACATACATAAATTAGGAAAGTTAAAGTAGAGTCCTTCTAGGACTCTAAGTAGTCTCAACATCCCCCCGCAAGATGGACGGCCTTTGGGAAAGTCCAATCTTGGATAGCAACATCGTGAAACGTGGCCTAGGCAAGGGCTTTGTCAAAGCATCAACAAGTTGGTCATCATTAGCAATGGGCACAGCGCGAAGAGAGCCAGCTTGAACCTTCTCACGGATAAAATGAAAATCAAGAGCAGCGTGCTTTATACGGGAATGAAACACCGGGTTTGCACTTAAGCTTGTAGCACCAATATTATCACAATAAACCACGGGAGGGGAAGTGACTTTAAGATAGACTTCAGAAAGGGGACTAGTGAGCCAGGTGAGCTCGGCACTAGCATTAGCAATGGAGCGGTATTCCGCTTCAGTGGAAGACCGAGCAATAGTACGCTGTTTCGTTCTTGGAGCTTCATGAGATAGGATTGCGACCAAGGTAAACAATATACGCACCTGTAGAGGTAAAGTCAGTGTCATCATCACCCCAAGCTGAGTCCGAGTAGGCGTGAAGTACTGGTGGTGAGTTGCGATGGATGAGTAGGCCGTGGGACAGAGTTCCGGCGAGATAACGGAGGAGACGCTTTAGCGCCGCCCAGTGACACGTAGTTGGAGCATGTATGAATTGAGATAACTTATTGACGGCAAAGGCGACATCAGGGCGCGTGAGTGATAGGTATTGCAGACTCCCGATAAGGGCGCGATACTCAGTGGGATTATCATGAGCCGAGCCATCACGGAGATTGAGTTTTAGGACGGAGTCCATGGGTGTGAAAGCAGGCTTAGCATCCGACATGTGAGCACGGGCAAGGATATCAGAAGTGTATTTTTGTTGATTTAAAAAGAGTCCCTGAGAACATGGTTGGACTTCAACGCCTAGAAAGTAGGACAATGAGCCAAGATCCTTCAGCGAGAAGCGAGCCGAGAGAGAGGCAATGAAGGATGAGACAGCCGAGGTGCAGGACCTTGTAACAATAATATCATCTACATATACCAAGACAAAAAGAGAGTGAGAGCCATGATAAATAAATAGAGATGTATCGGTGACAGAGTTCCTGAAGTCGGCGTGAAGAAGGAAGGAGCGGAGCTCCGTATACCACGCACGTGGGGCCTGTTTGAGACCATAAAGAGCTTTGCGTAGGCGACACACATGAGTGGGTTTAGATGGGTCGGCGAAGCCGGGTGGTTGAGCCATAAAGACTGTATCAGTGAGCGTTCCCTGAAAGAATGCATCGTTAATATCAAGCTGACGAAGCGGCCAGTTGTTGGTAACGACAAGACTCAGTATTAGACGGACTATGGCGGGTTTAATGACAGGGCTAAAGGTTTCGGTATAATCGATTCCGGGGCGTTGGAGAAATCCTTTGGCTACTAGGCGGGCTTTGTGTTTGTGAATGGACCCATCGGGATTATATTTAACCCGAAAGACCCATTTACAACCAACAATGTTTTGGGTGGGTGAAGGGGGAACAAGTTCCCAGGTTTGATTTTGTTGGAGAGCTGAAAACTGCTCCTCCATGGCAGCGCGCCATTAGGGTCAACAAGAGCTTGTTTTATGGTCTTGGGTTCAGGGGAGTGGAGTTGGGCTGGGAGGTTGAGTTTGCCAATGGGCTTGAATATGCCATGAGAGGCGCGGGTGGCGTGGTGCGGTTGGGGATGGGGTGGAGTTGTTAAGTCGAGAGGGGAGGAATCGGGGTCAGGGGAGGCGTGGGCTTCGGGTGAGGCAGGGGTTTCAGGTGGGGGGGGGGGGGGGGGATTTGGGGTGGCAGGTTGCAGCGGAGAGGGAGGGTTTACGGGAGGGGGCTGGGTAGCGGTACGGGGTTAAGAGGGCGGTGTGTGGGGTGGCGTAGAGAGGGGAATGTGCAGAGGAGTTACGGGAGGGGTAGACGCGGCAGGGGGTAGACATTATTATCGGTGCAAAACTTGGAGGCAGATATAATATTTTTGTGTATTAAGGGAACATGAAAAACATTATGTAATTTAAATTGAGAGGATAAGAAGGTAGAACCAATGTTGTGGATTGGAAGACTCGACCCATCACCTAAGACAATTTCATCGGTGCCATCATATGGAAAGTGGAGGGAGAGGTTAGCAAGGTCGGTGGTAACATGGTGAGAGGCTCCACTGTCGAGAAGCCAGGGGGAGGGCGGCGATTGAGGGGTAAGGGTGGTGGTGTTGGCTTGGGCGGAGGAGGAGTTTGTAGGGTTGCGAATGTAGCGAGGGACTTGAATGGTGGGGTGGAGGTTTTTGAAGGTCGTACAATAGTAGAGGGTGTGTCCTTGGTGAGAGCACCATTGACACTTGCCTTTAAAAAGTGTCTTAGGGGTGGGGTTAGAGTCGGCGGTGGAGGGGCGAGTCGAGTGAGAGGCGGTGTTGGTGTGGCGGGCGAAGGTGGCGTGGGCGACCGCCGGGAAGGCGGCGGCGGCGGGTGCGGGGGCGGTTTGAGTAAGGGTAAGTTCGCGGTTGATCAATTTTTCGAGAAGGGCAGGAAAGGTAATAGGGTGATCACGGGCATTAATTGCATCAATAACGGGTTGGTAGGATGAGTCTAAACCATCAATAACATGATCGGTAACATCTTCATCGGGAATGATGGTACCTAAAAGGGCTAAGTCATCGACGGTGGTTTTAATTTTGGCCATGTAATCGGTGATGGAGGAGGATCCTTTTGTGATGTGTTTGAGTTTGTGACGAAGTTGTTTGATGTGACCACGAGAGGGGAGGGCATATGAGGACTCAATAGTTGTCCATGCCTCATAGGTAGTAGTGGTGCGATTAAGGAGAGGACTGAGGGCGGAGGTGAGGGTGCTTGCCAAAGCACCGACTAATAATTTGTCTTGCCGAAACCAAGTTTTGTATGCCGGATTGGGAGATGCGGTTTTGTCAGGAGTAGTGATTGTTTGTGAGGGAGGGGCAGTTCATCGATATAGGCTAGGAGACCATAACCATGGAATAGTGATTCAAGTTGAAGGCGTCATTGACGATAGTTGGAGACATTAAATTTTGCAACGGAGTGAACATTAAGAAGAACGAGTGGTTTGAGGGGTTCGTCCGAATTTGGAATTGTGGCGGAAGCCATGGGGGTATTCGGTCGGTTTGATAAGAAGGGAAATCGGGGAAGGAAAGAACCTTTCTCCTGATACCATGTAAAGTTTAATGTTTGTTATTGTATTGATGATAATTATGATTGTACATTGAGTAGCTATTTATAGTAATAGTATTCTAACAATAGGAGAAGAGTACTAGTAATAGGAAATTATAGCTAACAACATACATAAATTAGGAAAGCTAAAGTAGAGTCCTTCTAGGACTCTAAGTAGTCTCAACAGTTAGTACTTAGTAATGCTATGGGTAGCAATAGAGCATTAGAGCAATAATAATAATAACAATAACAAAGCATCTTGCTTGTAATAATCGAGTTGTTAGGAGAAAGCACGTTAAATCGCTATATTTAAATTGAAAAATGTCATGTTTAAATAAGATAATTGTCAAATTGGTTTAATAGGCTAATTTATTATCCGTCATTTGACAAATTCAGTGAATATTAAGTGACATGCAGTTCGGGTAATTAAGGCTGAAACAATTATTGGTTTAATATCGAGTTGGACCAGTTTCAATTCACCCGACCAATTTTAGATTTTTTCTACTTAAGTAACTTTTATTTGTTTGGATAAAAAATCAAATGTATGTCTCATCAACATTATTTTTGAAAATTTTTAGTTACAGAGTATTACCTTCTCGATAGTAATCTCCCAAAGCCAATTCATACCATGAATTTGAGAATACGTCGTAGGAATAAAGCCTAGAGGAACTCTCCTATCAACTTGTACGAAACCTGGACATGGTGTGTTGACGCATATTTTCCACCTGCCTATACACAATAATTTATAAAAAACAATCAAAAACTATTTTGAGGATATAGACCCGGTAAACGAGTTAATTAGGTCGAGTTTGGCTCACTTTCGGGTTTGTTGACTTCGGGTCGAATTGGGGCTGGTAGGATCATTTCGGTTCAAGTAGTGATCGGGGTCGACTATTATATAGGCCCTCTTTAGCTCTATTCAATTCATTTCAACTTTTTTTTTCACAATTTAACTTTTACTTTTAGTTCAACTCTATTATGTGCAGTTCAGAGAGTTTCAATCCAAAGAAATCAGGACCCAAGTTATTTACAGATAATACTCGTTTGCAACAATAAATATTTGGGTCGGGTTATATTGATTAGGGTCAATTCGGTTTCTGGGCTAGTTCGGGTGTCGGGTCGGATATTCAAGGCCGGTCATATTTGCCATGTTTAGATATAATGTAGCTAGCATTTCTTTCTATAGAAAAATGAGGCTTACGGAAAATTTCGCATATAGATGAACTTCGGAATCCTTAAACATGGTAGGATTGACCTATATCAAGAAAAAAAATCGTACTAATACAAAAGTTAAATAACATTCTACAAAGTATTACTTAAATAGAATAAATCGAAGTTTATATCTTTCAATTTTAACAGATACTTTTTAAAATTGTAAGAGAAAGTGCTTTAACTGACCATCCAACCCGCCTCGATGCTGTCCGCCCCATTTGAAAGTTTCATCCGAGCCGCGGACCATTGCCGGTTTTTAAGATTCGGTTTATGAAGAGATATGAAAGCTCGTGTTCCGAAAAATTTCTTCGCATCATTTGGTCTTGTACGTACAACAGCATACTGTTACCAAACAAATAACATTGATTTTAATGTGAAATGACACTTCTAAATCTAATAATAAAATGTAATAAAATCGTCTTACATAATGATTTTAGCACAAATAGGATCCTACACCCAGGTGTATAGAAACATGGTACATCAGGCCACCTGATATATAATTTTCTAATTTTCTATTAGAATCCAGTACAAAACAATTATCTAATTATCAATTAACGTAAACACTTTCTCAATTCTCTCTTGACGACAGTCACAACAAATTTCTCTCCCACCAAAATTTGATCCGAAGATGGCGGAAAGGAAGCGATTGGTATGTTCAACAAGGCGGAAAAATGCATCGAATAATATTTCGGTGAACGAGAAGCAATTTGCATCGACATCAAGAAGGAAAAACGCATCAAACAATACTAATTTGAGGTAAATTTTTACATCAATCATAACCCTAATGAATATTTAGGGTAAATTTTATGACCCCAAAGCACTTAACAAATTAATATTCACGATAAGCTTCATAATCATTATTCTCTGAATCAACTTTAAGTTTAATCAATTCTGATTGTTCAGATTCATTCCGCGCATTTGTGGTACACGGAAGCACATTAAGTACTCATTAAAATTTGATGATATATGGACACATAAAAATGCAAGCTATTACGATAAGAATACGAGTTAATATAAAAAGAATACAAGCTAATATAAAAAATAACGGGTTATTAAAATAAGAATACGAGCTATTGATATAAGAATACGAGCTATTAATATAAAAATACGAGCTATTAAGATAAGAATACGAGCTATTAATATAAGAATACGAGATATTAATATAAGAATACGAGCTAATGTAAAAAATACGAGTTTAAGAAAATCACGAACTAAAAATACGAGCACAAAAGAATACAAGTTATTAACCTAAGAATACAAGCTATTATAAAAAGAATACGAACTAATATTAAAAGAATACGAGCTAATATAAAAAAATACGAGTTATTAAGATAAGAATATGAGTTATTAATATAAAAATATGAGTTATTAAGATAACAATACGAGCTATTAATAAAGAATACGAGCTATTATTATAAAAATACGAGCTATTAATATAAGAATACGATGTATTGTAAAACGAATGGACTAATAAAATAAAAATATGAGTTATTAAGGTAAGAAAATGAGCTAGTATAAAAATTATTTGAGATAATGTAAACAGAATACGAGCTAATATAAATTTTGGATAAAAAAGTTTATTCAACATAGTAATACACAACAATTCCCCAAATTTTGAACAACATGTAAACAGAATACGAGCTAATATTAACTAAAAATACAAGCACACAAGAATGCAAGTTATTACCCTAAGAATACGAGCTTATATAAAAAGAATATGAGCTACTATTAAAAGAATACGAGCTAATATAAAAAAATATGAGTTATTAAGATAAAAATTCGAGTTATTGATATAATAATACGGGCTATTAAGATAAGAATACGAGTTATTAATATAAGAATATGAGCTAATGTTAAAAGAATACGAGTTTAAGAAAATCACAAACTAAAAAATACGAGCACAAAAGAATACACGTTATTACCCTAAGAATACGAGCTAATATATAAAGAATACGAGCTAATATTAAAAGAATACGAGCTAATATTAAAAGAATACGAGCTATTAAGATAAGAATACGAGTTATTAATATAAAAATATGAGTTATTAAGATAAAAATACGAGCTATTAATATAAGAATACGAGCTATTATTATACGAATACGAGCTACTAATATAAGATTACCAGCTAATGTAAAAAGAATATGGACTAATAAAATAAAAATTTAACTTGACATAATAATTAATAAATTGAAAGATGAAGATATAATAATTAATGAGAAAAATCAATTACTGGATGATGGATGAAAATGAGTTAGAAAAATAGGGAAGCAGTTACATAAAATAGAAAGTGGGGAAGAATGAGATTACTGACTTTTTTTTCAAAAATAAATAAGAAAAAGACTGAAATAACCCAGAAACTGTGATTTTAGCGTCGCGGTAGTACCAAGGAGGCATTTGATCGATTGATGCATCAATGCCATACAAAATTGGGACAGTCCCTAAAGGGCAGTTTCTTCAAGCCCAAAATTGCTCTGATTTTGGCTTTGAATTTCAAGTATGTTTTTTAGAGTCTGTTTATACAACAAGCAAATTTTATAAATTATTTTATAAAATCGATATTTAGATAGGCTAAATCAAGAAAATTAGGCACAATTTTACTTAAAAAAAATATAAAATATATTTCAAATTAATAACTAACGTATTTAAATATGTTTTTTTTGCGGGGACGTATTTAAATATGTTAATTTTCATTAAAAGGTATGAATTTATAAAAAAAAAAAAAAACTTAATACAAGTATATAAATGATTTTCCTTGTTTTTTTATTGGTTTGGTGTTATAAAACGGTTTTCTATAAGGAATTATTGGAATTCGCCTATATATTAAGGGGTTGTTTGGTTGCCTCTTAAAAATATGGGAATTCGAAAATCCTGCGAAATTGATAAATGGAGTGTTGTTTGGTTGTCTAACTCATGGGATGTAACAGCCCGTATTTTCGTAAAATCTAATTTAAGCGTTTTAATTATTTTAAGTAATGAAATAATAATTTAATAATTTATCTCGAAAGATTTTAATTTAAATAGTGAGATCCGTCTTAAGAACCTTAAGTCCTTAAGACGAATACTGCTTGATGAACTTAAACTCGAATGATAAATATCCGTTCAATTGTCCGACCCATTTAATTGACTCGGAAAGGACAGTCCATAAACCCTTAAACCCCCAAATGTGTCGACATATTGTCCTTCACAAATGCAAACCACAGTAACCTTCATTTCTCAAAAACTCTCTTAAATCTTCATCTTCTTTCTCTCTTTTCTTCATCATCCGTTCACCGAATCCAAGTAACAATAACATTTTCGGAATCCTCATTTGATTTCCAAGCCATCTATCACTTTCTTTTTGCAAATCCTTAAACTCGAAAATGGGGCTGTTTTCCCTAAATTCCGTTTTGAGTCCTTAAACCCGTTTCCTATGTTTGTAGGTGTGGGCTTAGTCGATCCAGAGGGTGTTAGCAACCTGGTTGAGGAGGATCTTTAGCCGGAATCGCTCGAGAGGTGACGATAATGAGAAACTCGGCCTTTATGTGTATATTAGCATGTTGGTTGTGATTCTTGTGTTGATTTCTGTTTTTGTTGTTATACATTGATCAAAGGATTTAGTAACATGTTTAGGATGAGATTGTTGTGATGAATTCATGCTTAAACTTGTTGTTAAGTGTTCTTAAGTATATTTTCAGTTTTTATCATTTTGCGACGGATACATGTATAAATCGTTTGAGGATTGTTATGGGACTTGTTTTCTGGTAGATTGATAGTATTGGATGATTTATGTTAGTGGGTAAACACAATTTGTAGTGCTATCGAAGTTTAGAAGTCGAATTGTGAAGTTTGTGTAAGATTGGAAAAATCACGAATTGGTTACAGGCTCTCTGAGCCGGTCGACCGACCGGCCGCCGGTCGACCGGCTGGGAGAGCATTTAGGTGTTTTTCTCGCGTTTTTGGAAAAATGGCCTAGGACTGCCAGCCGGCCGACCGGCCGCCTGCCGACCGGCTGGTAGTCATTTTGCCTTGTGTTGTTACGAAAAACTTATATAGGATGGGAGCCCAGCCGGCAGACCGGCCGCCTGCCAGCCGGCTGGGAGTACATGTGGGGATGGTTTCGTTTGAGAAGGCTTGGGAAGGTCTTCCCAGCCGGTCGACCGGCTGCCTGCCGACCGGCTGGGAGGCCTTTTGTGTTGTTCTGTTTTTGAAAAGAAAGGAGGAAGGCTGGGAGGTCACCAGCCGGCCGACCGGCTGCCTGCCGACCGGCTGGGGACCCCCGTAGGCTATTTTGAGGATTTTGTAAATTGAGTGTAACTTTCAAATGGTTAATCGGTTTTACTTGAAACTTGTTTTGTGTACCTTTGGCATGTACTTGAGGTCCCCGGAGGATGGGCAACAATATATTGGGTTCGGGAATGGAGTGAGGATAGAGACCCCCCGGCCGGGCGACCGGAAGGGAGACCGGCTCTCCCTCAACTTAGTTTTCGGGATCAATTAAGTGTTGATTAGAGGTTAAGAAAGTAGAGCTATAGCTTAGTTCATAGACTTGGATGAAATTGTATTGATGCGTATTAAGGTATGCCTTAAGCTGGCCTCTGAGCTTAATACGTGAGTTGTTTGCCATATATGGGGATATGCCTTAAGCTGGCCTCTGAGCCCTATATGTGTATGTTTGTCGTGTCTGGGATATGCCTTAAGCTGGCCTCTGAGCCCAGACATGTATGATTGTGACCGCGTTGGAACATGCCTTAAGTTGGCCTCTGAGTCTGACGAGTAGAGCAGCTGCACAACGGGGCATTTAGGTCGTAACGCCTCACCCGGAGTGCAGATGTTTGGTGCTAGAACATGCCTTAAGCTGGCCTCTGAGTTTAGTACCTTGTGATGTGGTGAAGGGACATGCCTTAAGCTGGCCTCTGAGTCCTTTACTTTTGGATGCTAGTCTATGCCTTAAGTTGGCCGCTGAGTCTAGTGTCTTGCTGATTGGCAGGTCCATGCCTTAAGCTGGCCTCTGAGTCCTTGCTTGCTGAATGTTGTGGTGTTTAGGTTATGTCTTAAGTTGACCGCTGAACCTTTACACTTGCTGAATGTTTTGGTATAGGTTATGTCTTAAGTTGACCGCTGAACCTTTACTTGCTGATGTTATCTTCTTACCTTGAGTTGGTTTGTATCAGAGATGGTTTGATAAAAATGAGTTCTTGAATGTTTATTGAGTTGTGGTTTAATCATCCAAGGCATTGGATGACTCTTGTTCGGTTTCATAAATAGTGGGATTGAAAGACCCCCCCGACTGGGTAACCAGTAGGGAAACCGGCTCTCCTTCCTATTTGTTTATGAAGTTGGTTAAGAGCCGTGCACTGTAATCGCATGTTAGTAAGAGATAAGATGATGAGATGTTTATGCTTCACATGTTGATATATGTTGGAGTGTTCTGTATTGTTTATATGTTACGTGTTGTCACAAAAGGTGGCTAGGAGAACTCTAGTCACTCCCCACTGATTGTGGCGTACATGTTTTCATGTATGTAGGTACATGCAGGGTTGGAGATCAGGGTTACAGGAGAGCTAGCGAGTGATGATCCGTTCATCAGTTGACTTACCCGTTTACGCTTAGCTAGACTCTTAGACTTTTGTTGTTCTTGTTTTGGTGCCGGTAGGGATGTGCCATCCCCGGCTGATGTATTTATTTATGTTTCAGTTTGATACTTAGTACGGTTACTTATCTATTTGGTTTCAGTTTCAGTTTACGTTTCAGTCTAAGACTTCTCGCATGTTTTATCTTTAAAAGTTTTAATTCCGCTGCAATTTTGGTACTTTTATGTGTTTATAATTCCGCTTTCGCGAGGGGTTTTACATGGGAAGTGCAACTTCCCATGTAACCTCCAATTCCTACATAATGTAGAAAGTCACTTACCTAGGCCTAGGGCTAAGCAAAAGCGGTATACCGCACCGGTTTTAAAATTCGGAGCGGTACCCGGTTTTTAAAAAATTGGATTTCAAGGAACCGATAACGAACCGGTTTAAACCGGTATACCGGTTTTTTCAAAAATTGGAAACCGGATCCGGAAATCCGGATTACCGCACCGGTTTTGAAACCGGTTTCACTAAATTTTCCTCTTTAGACGTTTAGAATTTAGTTATTAGTTAGGCTTTTTTTTGTTTTTTTTTTCAAAAAATTTATAAACCGGTTTGAAATCCGGGGTCCCGGTTTTCAATTATTCAAAACCATATCCGCTCCGGTTTAGCATAATTTAATCCGGTTCGGATACCGCATCCGGAAAAAAAACCAAATTTTCGGTTTTCTTTTTACGGTTTTCGGTTCAGTTTCGGTTTTATAATTCGGATCCGATTTTTTTGCTCAGCCCTACCTAGGCCCCCCTAGGTAAGTGGGAATTCCCATGAATTGAACTTCCCGCATTCAACCAAATAACATTTAAACAATTCACGTGATTTTGTTTTTAATAGTGAGTGGGCAAGGATGGATGACGACTATCGTGGGCTAAATCAGACTTTTGACCCTCCTGAACTGGGGTTACCAATTGTCTATCGCTATTCGGATGGACATGTGGGGTTAGAGGAAAGAGTGGGGGAAGCCATACATGTGCAGATGGCTACTGATGAAGATGGAGGGGAGGATAATGTCATTATTATCAGTGATGATGATGAGTCCTCTCAGGAGACTGATAATTACCCTTACCATTTATACAATCCTGCTGCGGGTACTCCTGAAGACTTCTCGGAGTTTCATCACAACTCTGCTATTAATTTGATCTCTGATGAGGAGATGGGGGAGGAAGTTACGGGAATAAATATTGAGCTACAATTGGGAGTCCAGGAGGCAGGGGAACACAGTCTGGAGGGTGAGAGGGTTGGAGGTGTTGAAAATCTTGATCTTACTTTGAGGGTTCCTGATTCTTTGATTCAAAAAGGAAGGGAAATTGATAGGTGGTTGTCCAAGTTAGAAAGGATTGTGGAGGAAGTAAGAAGGGCTACTGAATTGGCTGTTGAAAAGGGAAAGGAAGTGATCAGAGAGGCTGGAGAGGCTGGGGAGGGACTGGGTGAAGGCAGTAATGGGGAAGAGATGCAGGATGAAGAAGATAGGGGAAAGAAAGTGAAATTGTTCGATATTCCTCGTACTGGTGCTTTTTCATCCTTAATGGCATCAATTGATCAGCCTAGCAATTCTGATGGGACACTTGGGATGTTTGACGTGTATTATAAAGATGATATTATGGGGGCTGAATTCAAGGAGTAAATAGCTAATGCCAAGAAGCGTAAATGTGCTACCCAGACAGACTATGTCTTGATACCGGAAGAAGAGTTGAAATCTGTTGCAAGTGCAAAAAATTATCTAAAGAGAATGAAGAAGAAGATGTGTACTGGTAATGGGGTGAAGGGAAATGGAAAAGAGATCATGAGGGATGAAGATGATGCAGATGGTTTTATGAAGCTGATGGAGAAATGGGAAGCACGACAACCAAGGACTGCTGGTTTTGCTTTGGCTATCAAGGACACGGATATGATTGAGTCGTCTGACTCCTCTGGAGAAGATGAACCGACGGGCTTTGCGGAGGTTGGGCCTTCACAACCTCCTCCGGCCCCATGAACGGTTTGGTTTGGAATTGTAGGGGGCTAAATAATACGCTCTCCCCTACAATTCTTAAATTAAGAGCGTTACTAAATAAGCGGTCTTATGATTTTACTTTTCTATTAGAATCCAAATGTAATAGCGGTCTAGTTGGGCCGTTTTTTAGATCTATGGGTTTTGTGGAGTTTGCCGGGTTTGATGCCCGAGGAGCGGCTGGTGGTTTGTTTTTGGGTTGGAGAAGGGGTGTAAAAATGACCCTTAAGCATGCTTGTAAGAATTATCTAATCGTATTAGTGAATTATGGTTATGGTCGGTCGTGGTACTATATTTTTTTCTACGGAGAACCTTGTCATAATAAGAGGCAACAAGTACTTGACAACTTAGAACAAACCCTACAATGCATGGACTTGCTATATTTGATCATAGGTGACTTTAATCAAGTTGAATACGCTTGGGAAAAACATAGCAAGAAAAAAGGACCGATCTTAGGGGCCTTATCTTTTACGGAATGGAAAATTAGAAATGAATTGATCGACATCCTTTATAAGGGACCGTGTTTCACCTGGTGCAATAATAGAAAGGGAGAGGCACGAGTATATGAAAGATTAGATAAAGCGTTGGGTTCATCCGATTGGCTGGTGATTTTTCCGGATTCAGGTATTCAACACCACCCAATACAGATATCCGATCATGCTCCAATCGAAATAAATTTGATTCAAACCAAGAATAGGGAGAGGAGACCGTATAAGGTGGACGCTTGGGCGTTGGATTACCCTGATTGTTTGAACCTTCTGAAGGAAAAATGGTCCATTTATATAAGAGGATCTCCCTATTTTTGCTTAACCAAGAAACTGGGGATTATGCGGAATGAAATAAGAAAATGGACCCTTGATAAAAAAGAGGGTTGGAATAAGAAGTGGGACGAGTTGGATAAGAGATTGAATGAGGGACAAGAACAAGCGATTTTATCAGAAGAGTGTGAGGTATATGACCGAGCACACCATGAAGTTAAGGAATTTGCGAAGGCAGCAGCGGTGTATTGACGGCAGAGAGCTAAGGTTAAGTGGGCTATTGAAGGTGATATATGCACTAAATATTTTTTCAATTGGGCAAAAGGTAGAGCTGGAAGGAATTGTATTGTAGGTATAAGAAAGGATACAGGGGATTGGGAATATGAATTTACTGGTATGGGGAATTTATTTCAAAATCATTTTAAGGAAATCTTTGAACCGGTGGAAATTTTGTCAGAAGAGGTACAATTGGGAGACTTAAAGGCTTTCGTTAATGTTTTGGATGTTATGGTAAAACAGCAGGACAAGGCTATTTTGGGTCGACCGTTTACAGCAAAGAAGGTTCGAAAGGCTGTTTTCCAGATGGGAGCCCTCAAATCACCAGGACCGGATGGAATTCCAGCTAGGGCTTTACACAAATGCCGGTACTTTATCAAAAAGGATTTTACACACGCAGCACTATCGGTATTGAATAGTGGGAGGGTTCTGAGGGAGGTTAATAGAACTTTCATTGTTCTGGTTCCGAAATGTGAGAGCCCAGAAACGGTAAGTGATTACAGGCCTATTAGTCTATGTAATGTTTTTATGAGAGTAATTTCTAAATGCATAACGAATAGAATGTCTAGGGTCATGGGGTACTTGGTGGGATGTTATCAAAGTGCTTTTATCCCAGGCAGAAGCATCGGTGATAATATTCTGTTGGCTAACGAAGCCATTTTCAAAATTAATAGCTGTAACAAGGGGACTACTGGGAAGTTAGCGTTAAAGATTGATATGAGTAAGGCTTACGATAGAATGAGGTGGGACTTTGTGGAGGAGGTCTTGAAGAAACTTGATTTCCCGGCAAATTTTATTCAACTTGTCATGGGGTGTGTTACATCGGTGTCTTATGAGGTTTTGCTTAATGGTGTTCCCCTTCGACGTTTTTTGCCTAAAAGGGGACTTAGACAAGGTGATCCCCTTTCTCCTTTCCTTTTCGTTCTGTGTATGGAAGTTCTATCGAAAAATATTTTAAGGGCACAAGAAAGGAGCCTCCACTGGGGACTTAATCTGGCTCAGGGGAAGGAAAGACTTTCTCATTTATTCTTTGCGGATGATGCGGTTTTCTTTATGGAGGATAAAGGGCGAAGCACAAATAATCTTATGAGTATTATTGATGAATTTTGTGCTCTGTCGGGTCAAAGACTGAATGAGGAGAAGTCTGGAGTTATTTTCAGTCCTAACATGACGCTGAGGAGGGTACAGGACTCTTTAAAGGATTTTAGGGTGATACGAAACAGAGGGATTGGAAAATATTTGGGAATTCCAACTGACCTACAGGGTTCGAAAAAGGACTTGTTTCAAGGTCTAATTGAGAATGTTAAAAATAAGGTGACTTCCTGGAATGGTATTTACTTGTCTCCGGCTGGGAGGTTAACCCTTATTACTTCTATCTTGTCAACCATCTCCAACTATTTTCTATCGGTTTTTAAAATACCGGTAAGTGTGACTCGTAAGATTGATTCTTTGTTGTCACATTTTTGGTGGGCAGGATGTAAGTCAGGGCGTTCTATCCACTGGTGTAGTAAACTGTTCCTGCGTCTGCCTAAGGGAAAGGGGGGGCTGGGTATAAGGAATATTGAGACCCTCAATAAAGCCTTATTGGCTAAGCAAGCTTGGAAATTAGTCTCTGGAGAGAATGGCTATGGGATGTCTATCTGTAGAAAGCTTTTGGGATTTGAATGGGATAATGGTTTTGGATTTCGGGTTAAAGACAAGGGGGCTATGTCATGGGCTAGGCGAAGCATTATTCATGGTTTTAACGCCATTAATGATCTCTTGGCATGGCAACCGGGTTGGCAATCGTCTCTAAACGTCTGGACTGCTAAGTGGGTGGAAGGTGCTATTCTAGAGCCGAATAACCTTGTTTTAACTAGTGACTATGCTTACTTGAAAGGGGTTCAGATTAAGGATCTTATTAATGGCAAAATTGAATGGGATAGGGGGAAACTGGAGTTTTTGTTCGATCGTCAATCGGTCCAAAGGATCTTGTCTATTCCTCTACATTCTAGGCGAGGAATCGATAAGATCTTATGGCCGTTTACTTCATCTGGCAAATATACTGTTAAGAGTGGATATGGGGTTCTGTTTGAAGACTTGTATGGTAATGTTGCAACATCTACTGATAATCATAGGATATCAGGCCAGGGTAGGGATTTTGCAAGAAAGAAGCTGTGGCAATTACCAATTCCACAGACTTGGAAGGTGTTGGTGTGGAAAATTTTGACAAATACTTTACCGGTGGGATGGGAGTTCAGAAGGAGGGGTATTTTGCCGGATGAGAACTGTAAGTGCCTGTTTTGTTTTCAGGAGGATCATTTTGTGGTTGAAATTGTCGAACATTTGCTAAGGGATTGTCCTTGGTTGGTAGACTTTGGACGGGATCAGGGTTGGGAATTCGTACGTCGCTTGATATGAATATTCCGATGGGTGAGTGGATGATGAATTGGCTGTTGTATCTTGGGTCATTGGAGGATGCGGATCATAGGATTATTCAGTTTGTTGCTTTGATTCGTAGTATTTGGTTTGCAAGAAATGAAGTATTATTCAAGGGGGCAAACTTTTCAGTAAAAAATTTATATAGAGCCTATGGTGCGATGGTGGCAATTGCGTTAGAGGCTAAGGAATGTCGGGATTCTAACGTGGGGAGTCTGCCTTCTTTAGAGAAAAGGGATGTGGAGGAGGATGATGACAGGATTAACTGTAGGAATTCAAAACCAATCATCCTAATAGGGAACACAGGCAGGTGTAGATGTATGCGGATTAAGGTGGATGCGAGCTGGAAGGAAAGTAAAGAGGCGGGGATAGGATGGGTTGTTTCTGACGAAGGGGGAGCTGTTATTTATGAAGGGGGGTATAAGTTTTGGGCGACATCTCCTCTTCAGGCGGAGGTGACTGGTATTAATCACGTGGTCAAGTGGGCTAGTCAAGAAAAATTCCGTCATGTTGAGATTCTGTCGGACTGTCTGAGTGGTGTGCTTCAAATAGCAGGGATTGACCATCTACACCATCAAGTGGAGGCTATCGTTGAAGATTTGCAGCCGACTTTATTTTGTTTTCATTGTTTGAGTATTAGTTATATTTCTAGGTCTCTTAATAGGATTGTGCATAACCTAGCAAGTAAGGTTATGCGGGCTTAGGTGCTTTCCTTTCGAGTTCCAAAAAAAAAGATGTTATTTTTTGGTCTTTTGTTAGTAGAAAAAACAATACCGTAGCACATGAGATAGCTCGTTTAGGCTCGTCGGAAAACGAGATGTGTGTGTGGAGCTCGTCTAAGTTCCCACGTTACATTACTGAACTTGTTTCTCGTGATTTGAATGGAATGGATTAATCCCTCCTTGTGGGATTTCAAAAAAAAAAATGTATGTGTAAGGATTTAAGAATTGGCTACGTTCTAATTATATGACATAATAATAACTAATAAGCTAATTAAGTAAATATATTGAAATATTTAAATTTGTGATCTTTATGACTTTATTCATGGCCAAGATTTCTATAACTATCACATTTTCCATTTGAATATGAGATTTCATTTTTATCGAAATTACTTTTATATATATATATATTTTGTCATTTACTTTTTATTTATATCTTTAAATTTCAAACCTAATCAATTATAAACTTTTACTCCTACCATTTTAATAAAACTTAAATTTAATTCATCAACGGACTTTAACAATGAAATGATAGATCTTAATTCACTAATTGATAAAGTAATTTATTTATTTATCAATTGTTAATAATATTTAATAGAGTATAATTTTTTATCAATTACCAAGAATTTGCCCATATGTATTGTTAACTATTGTATCACCCGTGAAAATTTACGGGGTTGTTCAATTTTAATTTTTTTACACGAAATGATCCATTACAGTTGTTAGAGAGACTAATAACTTATATGGTATATATATGTAAATGCTTTAATAAAAATAAATCAAATTAAGATATATAAGAGTAGTTTGACATTTAACGTTTAAAATGTACTTTTTCAAACGTCAAATATAATTAAAAACGGAGAACTATTTACTTTCTATACACGTAAAGTAGCTATTAACTGAAACTTAATTAAAATATAAAAATTAAGTAATCTAATCACGGAATTCGTAAATATAACAATAATATTATAACCCAACTTTAATTAATTATTGATTTAACAAGTTAAATACAGGGTCAAAATTTTTTTATTGTTTAACAATGTCGTTGTAGTTAGAAAATTGAAAAAAATGGTGAAAAATTCTTATGACCTGAAAATTAGTTAAACTTTTTGAATTAAGTAATATCAACACGATATTCTCGAGCAAGATTAAGATATAAGGGATTGTGGAAGAAGATTGATTGTTGGTTGGTGAAATTCTCGAGCAACATTAAGAAACAAAAGCGATAGTGGGAGAAGATTGATTGAGTGATGGAAGAAGATTAATTGGGTGATATAAAAGAAAATTGTTTGGGAAAATACGTAATTAATGTAACTGTTTTATTATATTTATTAGGATGTAATTAATGTGTTTTGTACTCATTAGGATGTAATTAATGTAATTAATTTGTAATTAATGCATTTTTATCTTATTTGCTTATTGAGTTGATTCTTATTAGTGGTTGAATTGCCAATAAGAAGCCCAAAGTAAACGAGAATGCTTCAAAATACAAATTCTGAAATATTGTTGCGTCATATCAGCAGTTGTACATTCTTCTTTTATATATATAATGATTACCATATGTTGAAGTTTGGGTTTATAAGTTAAGAGTAACTGATAGAGAGGTAAATTGATTTGAGCTGAACTGAAATGAAATAAGATTTGTAAATAGATGAGTTGAATTTAAGTGAATAAAGTTAAACTAAACACTAGATTGTACTCGAAATCTTTTGATTTAACAAAATTATTATTTTGTTGTTTCGTTTGTGTTTTCTCTATTTATTGCAGATTAACATAAATTTGTCGCTACAGAGACAAAAGTATGTTCTCATTCCATTATGAGGGGTATATATACACATACAATGAGATAGAGTTTCCATAAAATAAAATACTCTAAGATATTCTAAGAAATAGACATCCATATAATATTATACTATAATATTTCATAACAATTGTGTAATTATATCGAGCCTCAACATTTTAGAAATCTCCTAATATCATGAACTAATTTAGGTAGTTATGATTATAATTAATTTTAATATACATCATTACACATGGCGTATGAACAGATATTCATACATGGCAATTAAATAGACTCTCGTATTTGCTTTAATATAATATATAATATAATTGTTCTTTTTTATCAGTACACCAACAAGGTCACATGTATTATAGACTTGGCAAATTTAGACTTGGCAAATTGGGCGAGGTGTGTTGTTTTAGGTCGGGACAATTTGGAATGTACATTTTGGGTTTTGCAAATTTTCAGGTTTGTTTGGATTGGGTCGGGTGATTTGGGTTACGCGTATGTTTCGCGTTAGTTGAACTGGTTTGTTTCGAGTCAAGTGGGTCTAGATATTTCGTGCCAATTCATTTGGAAATAGTGTAACTATGATCATTGCAATACGTAATTAAAATCATTCTAAGCTTATCATGGCAAAACTCAAAATCGAGAGTTTGGATTCATGGGAGAGAAGGAGGAATGAGGTGAAAAATGAAAGAGATGAAATAGTCAAGAACATACTGGAATGAGTAAAATGTGTACTGCAAATCAATACGTTTATTATAATTAGGAGAGAAAAATAAGTAGAATTACTAGCCGGTATGTGTACCACCATAATACATAAGACGACCCCATTCACTACCTTGGTTACCTTCATCTAAAACATTATAAAAGGGATAACAATCTTCATATTTTTCGGTATCACTAGGGTCTACAGTTTGTGAATTTTCATTCACAACTGTAACTTTCTTAAAATGTGCGGATATAAATGTATCATAATATGCATGAATACCACTACCCATTTCGGGTTGCGGGTATTTTGCACCGGGATTATCGATCTCTCCTCCCCATTCTACTTGTGACGCAATTCCGGCTAACGATGTGAATAAACTCTTAGGCCAGTAACCCATCGGAACCTTTATCTTGCCTTCGTTCACAAAAATTGATAACCACCAGTTTCCATCGTCTTGATGCTACAATAATGTTAGTATCATCAAGCAATAGAGCATTAGAACAACAATAATAATAATAATAATAATAATAATAATAATAATGCGTCTTGCTTGTAATAATCGAGTTGTTAGGAGAAAGGACGTCAAATCGCTATATTTAAATTGAAAAATGTCAGGTTTAAATAAGATAATTGTCAAATTAGTTTAATTGGCTAATTTATTATAAGGTCATTTGACAAATTCAATGAATATTAAGTGTAATGCATTTCGGATTAATTAAGGCTGAAACAATAATGACAAGTTGACAACTAATGTTGTCATTATTGGTTTAGTATTGAGTTGGACCCGTTTCAATTCACCCGCCCAATTTTAGATTTTTTTCTAGTCAAATTAACTTTTTATTAGTTTCGGTAAAAAAAATCACATGTATGTATCATCGACATTATTTTTGAAAATTTATAATTACGGAGTATTACCTTCTCGATGGTAATGTCCCAAAGCCATCTCTTACCATGACTTTGAGAATATGTCGTAGGAATCAAGCCTAGAGGAACTCTCCTATCAACTTGTACGAAACCTGAACATTGTGTGTTGATACATATTTTTCCACCTGCCTATAACACAATTATTTACAAAAAAAAAAAAGAATAAAAAAGCTATTTTTGGGGATATAAATTGACCTGGTAAACGAGTTAATCGGTCAAATTTGGGTTAATTTCGGGTTTGTGAGTTCGATCGAATTGGGGCTGGTTGGATCATTGTAGTTCGAGTCATTTTCGAATCAACTATTATAAAAGTATTGTTTCTTTCGATTTAATTTCAAATTATTTTAGTTCAGTTCAGTTCAGTTCACATTATGGAAAAATCCTGATATAATGTAGCTAACATTTCTTTCTATGAAAAAATGAGGCTTACAGAAAATTTCGCATATAGATGAGCTTCGGAATCCTTAAACATGGTAGGATTGACCTATGTCAAGCAAAAAAACCGTGTTAGTACAAAAGTTAAATAACATTCTACAAAGTAGTTAAATAGAATAAATCGAAGTTTATATCTTTTAATTTCAACGGTTATATTTTTCTAGATCGTAGGAGAAAGTGTTTTAACTGACCATCCAACCCGCCTCGATGCTGTCCGCCCCATTTGAAAGTTTCATCCGAGCCGCGGACCATTGCCGGCTTTTAACATTCGGTTTATGAAGAGATAGGAAAGCTCGTGTTCCGAAAAATTTCTTTGCATCATTTGGTCTTGTACGTACTACAGCATACTGTTACCAAACAAATAACATTAATTTTAATTTGAAAAGACAATTCAAAATCTAATAATAAAATCACAAATTCTCATTGTAGACGGAGGGTATCCGTCACAAGGAGAAGACGGATACCATTTTGTCTCACAAAATGCCAACTTATAGGAGAGAGGAAAGCACATGGGGTGCCGAGTGTCATTATCTGTCTCTCCACCTGACCCGTCACAAGCAAGATTAACGGTAATAAAATGTAATAAAATCGTCTTACACAATGATTTTTAGCGTCGCGGTAATACGGAGGAGGCATTTGATCGATTGATGCATCAATGCCATACAAAATTGGGACAGTCCCTAAAGGGCAACTTTCTTCAAGCCCAAAATTGCTCTGATTTTGGCTTTGAATTTCAAGGATGTTTATTGGAGCCTGTTTATACAACAAACAAATTTTATAAATTGTTCTATAAAATCGATATTTAGATACGGCTAAATCAATAAAATTAGGCACCAATCTTATCTATATAATTACTGAATCATTTCAGAAGCTCTCGACGTGCCACGTCATTAATACAATTGTGATTTTTTTTATTTTTTTTAATTTCTCTCAGGTGGGTCCCGCAATTTCTTTTATGAATTTCCTAGGAAATAACCGCCTGAATTTCTAAATATATACCTGATATCGTAGTTTAAGAATATTACGTAACATTTTTTGTGTAAATTCGTAAACATGAAATTTAATTTCTGGCGAGACTATACCCGTTAAATATACCGGTGCATTTTTGCAATCGAAAAAAAGTGACAATACTAAATTTAAAAACAAAATTGAGTAAAGTTAAAAAATTCCAATAAATAATTACAATACCCAATATATCCATTATATTATATCGATGTTCTTAAAACTATACCGGTTAAATATACCCGCGCTTTTTTTTTTATCGAAAAAAAAAGCGACAATACTAAATTAAAAAACAATAAAAATAACATAATATTAATATAACAACCAATAATAGCGTACAAATTTATATATTTTGCGAAATCAAATCATAAACATAACGGTACAAAATAAATCTTGAAATAACATCTATATCGATTTAAAAAAACAATAAAAGAATGGATATATAAATACTATTATTATTATCATGTGCATTTTAACGTATTATCAATATAATAGAAATTGAATGCACAATATTCACATATAATTGACACTATTCGGTAATATTAATTATTTACCATTTTTTTTTCTAAAAATATACCCGTGCAATTTTGCACGGGTTTAACACTAGTTTACTTAATAAAATTATAAAATACTCGTATATTTCAAATTGATAATTATGTATTTAAATACGTTAATTTTCATTGCATAAATTTATCAAACAAATAAAATAAAAAACTTAATATATATAAATGATTTTTCTTGTTTTCTTATTGGTTTGGTGTTTTAAAACGGTTATTCTATAAGGAATTATTGGAATTCACCTACATATTAAGAGAATAAAAATTCTCTAAAAATTTTCCCGTCAAAATAATTCGGGTAAATAAGGAAACAAGTCTTTCTTTCATTAAATTATTAAAAGTGATATTATAGTTTTATAACCAATATTCATTAAAAGTATTTATGGAAAATTATAAATTAAAATCATTAATTTTGACTTTTGTGCTAAATTTTTTTCATTAGAATACACATTTCATGACTTCACTCATTGCTCTTTAATTTATTAGTATGAAAATTAATGTCATCTAAATAAGGGTTAAAAGACGGACCTAGGACCGAAGCATATTAATATAAGTTTGGTTCGATCTGGACCATAAAATTGTGTGGATCGGACCGGACCAAGTGGACCAAATATGATTGTCATTGACATAATTTAGCATATAAAACTAGAATTCGAGAAATTCGTAACGATTAAAATATTCAACATTTTTTTACTAGATTTAACTGCATAATTAAACATCATCTTATAATACATGTAAATAAAATATAACATAAAATAAATTATATTACAATTTAGAAAATCATTTTTTCATATAAATTTGGTCCATTATCTGGTCAGCAATTCATTCGGTTGGTCCAAGACCGGACTGAAAACCAAATTAGAGTAAATAGGTAAACCAAGACTGGACCGAAAACCAAAGTAGAGTAAATAGGTGGACTATGGACCAGACCAAATAATGTCCGATCCGGTCTGGTCTTTGGTCCGTAAAAACTATGTGAAGATAAATTATCACGTATGTCATTACATTTCTAATTGAAAAATTGTTGAAAGAAATGTTTTAGCTTTCAATTTGTATTGTGGATGTCAAAATTGATTTTTTTATTTGTATAATTTCAATTTTATGATATAATAGTTGTAAGATTTATAACATACCTCAATCTTGATTGAAGGATGACTAAAAGCAAGCTGTTTGTAAAATGGAATACAATTATAAACTTGTCCATTCTTCGTCTGCAAAAGGATAAAACCCACTAATTAATATATAAGTAACGTTATTACATAAACTACGGTTTGACCATGTAACCAACGTATATAGTCGATTTGACTAATAAAATTACCTTAATAGAGGTCACCGTGTTCAATTCAACCATCGGTACTCGACAAATTCCATTATAGAATAATGAACATAAGATTGTTAAAATAATTGTTGTTTTTATAAGTGTCATGGTTATACTAAAATGTATGTGTATGAGGATATGATGATATAAGAATAGGTTACGTTCCAATTATATATATGACATAATGATAAACTAATTAAGTAATATATCAAAATATTAAAATTTGTGATCTTTATTTATGGCTAAGATAATTTAATTAGGATAACTTATCTATCTATCCATATTCTTTATAAAAGTATGATAGATGAACTCACATATCAAATCTCACATTCATTTTTTAATTGAGTTTTATCACCCAACTTCACAAATTGTAAACCCAAATGCTTTTGATTCTTTCCCGAAAATGTACATTAACATTCTTAAAATGTACAGTGCCATAATATCATCAATGAAACTTGCCTAACTTATGTTTATTATTTTTCTTAATCAAAGTAAAAACACAACGTATGGATTTCGAAATAATAAAATAGTCTATCATTTTGAAAGTGAAATTTTCTCAATTGGCAAATATTTCCTAGTTTGTGTACCTTTGATAATATGGTATATAGTATTTCTTATAATTATGCAACGTTTGTTAAATATCTTTTTAACAATTTTAATTTTTTGTTTACTTTTGGATATTTAATTTTATAATGTATACCCTCAAACTAGATGTTATTAAAGTAACAAAAACGGAATACTGAAGGAGAAAATATTATGGTAAATGCATTAAAACTTTTCAAATGCATATGAAATATATTTCATTTTTGTAAGTTACACTAATAGTTTAACAATTAGGACTCTCCAAAATCTTAAGACTGTGACACATAAAATTTTCACTAACTTTTATTATTTATTTATGTTCAACTCACATCAGAATTTAAACATTATCCGTAAGACGTATCTCAAATCCTAAATTTTATTATCTCCTCTTTTTTTTTAACAAATAAAAACAACACAGGAGAAATACACATTAGATAATTACATTGAAAATGGGATCAAATGAAGTGGTGAGGAGTGAGGACTGATGCGTGCGTGAGGTTATGAAACGGTTTAACCATGTAACCATCATCGTATATAGTCGAATTGACTAATAAAATTACCTTAATAGAGGTTATCATGTTCGATTCAACGATCGGTACTCAACAAATTCATTATAGAATAATGAACATAAGATTGTTAAAATAATTGTCGCTTTCTTAAGTGTCATGTTTATACTAAAATGTATGTGTATAAGGATATAATAATATAAGAATAGGTTACGTTCCAATTATATATGACATAATGATAGACTAATTAAGGTAACTAGTTTTAATCTCGTGCAAATTGCACGGGATTGCAGTTTCAAGTATTATTATTTATGAATAATGTTTAAAATAATAATTACCCATATTTAAAATTTTCGATTTGTAATATAATTCCATATGACTGACATACTAAAAATATTGTAATATTAACAACATAGTTTATATTCAAAATATATCAAAACTCAATGATCTATTTAAATTTGAAATATCATAACGGAATTACAATATACGATGATAAGTAAATGTTAATACAAAAATCTCAAAATTTTCTTCATTATATATGCATTTTTCATTGTCACAACTCACTCATAAATCAAAGTTTTCAACATGTCGAATTCTTTGGAGATGGTTTGAAAGCCGGTGGTTTCAAGTTACCTCATTCAAAATAATGAAATATGTTGGTCCTACTCTAGATGATCAATATAGTTTTTTACTATGATTGTCCACAAAACCAATCATTATTCGTATTTTTGTGAATGTTAAGTATATCTATTATGCAGGGCCGTCTTTGCGCCCGTGCGGGCCGTGCGGTCGCACAGGGCCCCCAATTTTTTGGGTCAGAAATGAAAATAATAGTAAGAATAAATAAATCCAGTACACTAAATATTCAATCAAAGATAATGTCTTAGTGGATAGAAATTAGGTTTTTAGACATGAAGTCTCAAGTTCAAGACTTACTAACTACATTTTTTACTCTTTTTACTTTCTTTTCTAAAATTTTGGGGCCTCATTTTAAAAAAAATTGTTTATTAAAATGTTATGTAGGGGGCCCATTTCTAGAGCTCGCACAGGGGCCCCTAAATTCCCGAGACGGCCCTGCTATTATGGTTCTTTTCTTTTGCAATTTCAATATCCCATTTTTTTATCGTGTCATTATTATTTAACTTTACGCAAATTTTTTTCGATTGCAAAAATCCACGGGTCATAATTATTATATTGTTTATTGTAAGTATTTATTGAATATAAATTGTTATATATGTAATAGTTTTAGAAGGACGTTATTCGAAATTATTATATTTTATTTTTTGAGTATATAATATTACAGTTATTAATGTAATACAAATGACCTAAAACTGTATTATTTTATATATTATTATAATATTAAATTTCATATTATATAAACTGTATTTGTATATCCATTATTTAATATTTACAAAAGTATATCACAAATGTTACGTAATATTTCTAAAACTATGGTCAGACATGCAATATCAAATATCAGGTAGTTATCGCGTAGGAAATTCATCAAAGAAATTGCGGGTCCCACCTGATAGATTAAAAAAAACTGTGTGTTGATGACGTGGCTCAACCAGGGCTTTCTAAATGTTTCTGTAATTATATAGATAAGATATATCGAAATAAATAAATTTGTGGTCTTTATTTATGGCTAAGATAATTTAATTTAAAGAGTCTTGCTTGTAACGAATATATCTGTCACAAGTTGAAGACGGATATTTTACTCTCACAATAAAGCAAGTGGGTATGCAAGTGGGAGAAAATGGAGCAATTTAAGAATAGTGCAATTTCCATCATATGAAGGAGCACTATCGTTCTTCAGTTTGTGACAGATAGTGGGGCTGGTTGTTGGGTGTACCTGGCCACGTCTGTATTGTGGTATGTGTGTTTGTTTATGATTTTAACTAGTTTTAGACCCGTGCAAATAATGCACGGGTTAGTTTTTAAAATTTTGATGTTTAATATATTAGTAGAGTAATATTACCAAATTTTAGAATAAGACGGTGTCACGCCATAAGACGGTCCACTTTTATAATAAGTTTACTCATTTGATACTAATAAATGAGTTTTATTTTTATATAAATAGACCGTCTTATGTGTGAGACGGTCTCACAGAAGAGTTATTGTATTGTTATATATTAAACATGTACGAATATAATTTCGGGCAATTGAATATTCAATAACTTAACTAAATTCATATAAATAATGAAAAGTAAGTTCCACATAAATTTTAATAATAGTATCAAACAACATTTGGTATAAAGATAAACTGTCATTATGCCAAAAATACGTTTTATAAGGTCCATTAAAATTGGTGTTCAAAATTAATACATCTATCCTAAACAGTAAACAACCATAGTACGAAAAAATGGGCCCAAAATAATTAAAAGGTCCAAATTTGACAGGTCTCTCATACGACGTCTTTTTTGGTAAGTTTTGAAGTAAATCTCATACATTTACATAATACTCCGTAGCTATTTGTTTTTCACTTGCGAAACTCATGTGATTCCATACAGATCATTATAAGATACTAGTCTTATGCCCGTGCAAATTGCACGGGCTTATACTTTAAAATATTGTAAAAAAATGTTGTTAATATAAGTGTTTTCTTTAATTAAGGTCATATTTTACCTAGTTAGTGTGGTTCAATATATGAAGATGGTTTTTAAAATAGGGTAACAAAAAAAACAATTGTTTTAGTCATATATTATAGCATAACAAAAGTAGAAAAATTTAAAAAGAAGAAAAACAACACAATGAGCACTAATGGTGTACAATCATAATTACAATTGTACTATAACTTCTCGAAATTGGACGCGCGTTTCTCATCATCGCAAATAAGAACCTTTAGTCTCCTTTTGCTTGTGACTCTCGAAATGGCTACATAGAGCTGACCGTGTGTAAACACTGACTTACGAAGATATTAAGAAAAATTCAAATGGAAGACACTATCCTATGTGAATTACAAAAATGCCAACATAAGACTATAAACCCGTGTTATTATGCATTGAATGTTAATTAACGCCCATATATTAATAGTGTCCTATAAATTGCACACGATTGTTTTCACATGTTGGTTGTTAATTAGGACCTATGTATTAAACTTATTGAGTAACGCGCGTGATTGATCAAGAATTTGTAATCTGAACCCGTGTAAACACCCACATTGTGAAATTTGAAATATGAAATTTACACACACTATACGTGTATGAGAGAATTTGAAATACAGGCTCGTGTATTAATACGTAAGCATGTGTAAAACAAAACCTTGCAAATTGCACCAGAATGTTTAAATTACCGCGTGTGGTTTTTCGGTTGTTTCAATGGGAGACAATTCCGTGCAAATTTTTTTTATGATTGTTCCAATTTACACATACCCGCGAATTTGGAAGAACGTACTTTTAATTTTTAATAAATATAGACTTATTTGTCGCATATCTTTAAAAATTTTTTTTAACATATTTAATTGGAGTAATTAAATGAATTAGATAAGAAAATCTACAAAGACGTGCTATTAACGACCCATATATCAACCCACCATATCCACACATACAACGTTGTGTTCTCTGATCTCTCACCCTAAATCAAACTACCTTTTCAGAACATACTACTTTGCCTTCTCATTTGATTTCCGCCTCACCCAATCTGATACACTCGTCATTTCAAGATCATTTGAACTCGCAATGTCCCTATTCCTCTCTCTCGTTGCAATCCTTCATACGGAGTAATTTTTTTGCCGTATTTTTCATATTTCAATAAAATAATTTATGCATATGAATATTTTTTGTCCATATTTTTGGTTTTCAATATTATTATGTTTTTTTTTCTTTTTATCAAAGTATTTCTAATTTTTTTCGATTTAACTAAATTTATCAATGGATCTTAGTTATTTCCATATTTCATACAAAATTCATCTCATGTGAATAATTTATGTGAATTATATCCATGAGCAATTGAACACCATAGACATATAGTGACTTATTTAATTTTAATGTTATATATGTGGATATTTTTCATGTCATGCTCACCCTATCTAATCTTTTTTTATAACAATTTATGTTTTCTTTTTATTCGACTTATTTTTCAATAATTTTTTTCTTGTAATAATAGGTGTTTTAAAAAGATTGTTGAATAATTTTCCTACTTATACCATAATTAATTTAACTATAAAAGTTATTAATGATTTTTTTAATCTAGTTATTTAATATGCAATCCACATATATGAGTAATTTGACAGATTTATGATTGTAAATGGAAATAAAAGTGTTTGTATAGGAAATAAAAGAGAGTGGAGAACATGGTGGGTCACCTTTTAAACATAAAATAAAAAATAAACTTTCAATCACATCGCGACACCTAAGTACTTTGGTTGTTGCTTTTATATATAAGATAAATAAATAAAATAATTAACACATTACCCTACCACATTTTTACGAATAGACTCATATGCCTCAGTGTCACTATACTTTTTCAATTCCTCCTAATATTCTCATTTCATCTATCTGTTCTACGAATAGACTCAGAGTGACCTTCATCCATGCATATCTCTTTATTCATGTCTACAAATCCACAACTCGTTAATCTCCTTATTTTCAAAATATGGTTTGTTTTATGATCTTATCATTCACTTCATTTTCAATTGAATCTCGAAATTTCAGTTGTTTGTTACCATGAAATTATATAGCACAAATAGGATTATACATTCAGATATATATGGGATCGTACATCTAATACAAATTTAATTGAGCTTATGTGCAATTTTGTTGAGCTTTTATAACATCTTTTTTGCACTATAATTTTTTAGTGTTAAAATTAAAATCTTTGAGTTTTATATGTATTATTTTTGAGTTTCAATATAATGTTTTAATTTACAATTTTTTTATAAAGACGTTCAGATGTTTTTCAATAAAACTCGTAAAATATATGTATAAGCTCAATTCTTTGTTATAAAACTCGAAATCTATACTACCAGGTGTATACATCTGGTTGTATAATTCTCGAATTTATTATATAGTGAAGATTCATACTCCAATACTTATGGAGTTTTGTTTCTGATTTTTGTGCTATGATGATTTCCTGTAAGTTTGGTCGATTTTTCAAGTTTTCCTAATTTGTTTAATTTGTATGGTCAATTTTTTTTATTTAACTAATTTTTAAAAACATATAAATAAATGCAGTAAGTTCTTTTTTTTCTTTTTCTATTTTCACATCTTACCGAGTTAATAATAATTCACATAGTCCAAGTAAATATGTAAAAATGTATCATCAAAAGCGTATATAATTTCTTCAAAGATACGATTTTTTAAAAATATGTGCCTGTCGAATTGAATGAAGAATGATTTACTTTTAATTATTTTCGGCATAAATAAAACTTCGAATAATTATAATACTATACATTTTAATCTTGAGAGATTATTTTTTACGTGGTAAATATGATCGTTTTTGCGAAGCCAACGAAATTTTGGTTTATATTTTCTATGGTTACAAAGATTTTGGAAATTTTATGTTTTATATGAATTTATAATTGCTAATTTAATAAAATAATGAATCAATCATTTATTAAAGAATGAAATAATATAATTAAAATAATTAGATTTAGGACATTAAAGTATAAGTACAGAGGAGAGAAGATAATTAATTAGAGGAAAGAAAGTGGGGAGGAGAGAGAGAAATTAATTAGTAGGAATGAACGTGGGGCTAATTACTTAGTTTATGTTTTTACTCTCTGCAAATCAATAGCCAATCAAAATCCTTTAAATGTCCTTCCTTTTTTTTTTTTTTTTTTATTTTTTTAAAAAAATTTTTTGATATGTTTTAATTTAGTTTTGTTTCTTAAGTTTCGAGTTTATTATATTTTCTTGATTTTTGGGGATTTTGATTTCTCTTCTTTCTCTCTTTTGTTTCTCCGTTGGTAGGGATGAAAAAAGAGGACAATATATTTGAAAGACAATATATTTGAAATAAGTGTGAAAAGTGCGTGGGATTTAAGTATAATTATGGGATTTACCAAGTACCATCAAATAAAATTTAAATATAATGCAGAACGAACTACACAAAGCGTTTAAATCGGCTATTAAAATATGAAAATTTGGACAATACTCGTCTAGTCTTGATGCTTGGTTTTTGAAATTGTTGAAATTCCTTGTTTAACGCAATTTCTTTTTCTTGCATGGATAATTGGATGTCTCTTACTCCATGAACAAATAAAAATGAACAAAAACTCACTAAGATGGCGAGTTTCTGAATAAACATAATTTTTACTTTTGTTATTAAATAATGCTAATTTTCAAATGGTTTAATTTAAACTTAACAAGCAATGAGGTGTTCCTTTTACTGGAGATTTTAATTTTAATTGACTTTAATGTAAATAATTGAAAGAAGGATGAATGATTAAACTAAAGGAAAGTTAATTTATATAAGAATAAATTAATAATTACTCCCTTCTATATATCACTTTTCTAAAAAAACTCCCTTTTAAAAACTTTTTATTAAATTACTCCCTCAAATTGCACCCAAATTGATTTTCCGGCAAAAAATCGTATTTTTAGACGAAAATGCCCTTGTATGATTTTTTTTTGTTCTTTTGTTCTTCTTCGTCCATGGCTTCTTCTTGCTTCTTCCTTCTTCCTGCTTCTTCCTTCTTCCTTATTCCTGTTCTTCTTCTTCTTGTTCTAATTAATTTCATTTTTTCTCTAAAATAATTTAAAATCGAATTCAAAAAAATAAAGATTATCTCTCTTTTGTTGTCCAATTCAATTATTCAACTAATCCCATTACAATTTGACAAATCCCAAATTAATCAGACCAAATATTTTAATCTTTTCGAGTTTTAGTTAATGGGTATACTAATTTTGTTAAAAGGGGATAAAAAAGGCAGAAAAAAGGAGAAAAATTAAATAGAGGAAGAAGATGGAGGAGCCAGAGCGGGGAAGAAGAAGAAAAAGAAAAAGAAATTGAGGCCGCTTTACAGCGATTTGTGCCAGGGGCTGTAACCGGTTGTTTAATGACCCAGGCGAAGATAAAAAGTGGTTTTATAGCTTACTGGAGAAGGAGGGATGATTGGTTTTGAAAATGACTGAGCTCGAGGAGGCTAACATGTGCTCTTGATCTTCATATATGCAGGGAAGAATGAAGAAGAACAATGAAGAAGAAGATGCAAGAAGGAAGAAGGAAGAAGGGAAAAAGAAAGAACAAAAGAAAAGGGCATTTTGGTCATAAAATTAAAAATTTAAACGAAAATTTGAATTTTGACGGATTCCGTCACCGGAATGGCCATTTGGGTGTAAATTGTAACCTGAGAACAATTTATAGGAGTAATTTAATAAAAAGTTTGTTGAGTAATATATTCTATATACCTGGTTGATGGATACACGAATGGTGAGTGGACTGGCAGTGGCTCTGATTTTACGACTGCGGGGTGCTATGATTGGCTTCGTGAACATAGACCTGCTCTGTCATGGACTTCAGTGGTCTGGAATGGCCTTGTGGTTCCTAAGCATCAATTTCATGGCTGGTTGTATATGAATAACGCATTACGAACGAATGATAAACTTATTAGGATGGGCATTGACATTCCTCCTGCTTGTTATCTTTGTTGGCAGACTAATGAAGATGCTGAACATCTTTTTTTTCGTTGCATTTACAGTAGCAGTGTGATACAGTGCCTAAATAAAATGGGCAGCCTTGATATTCCAGGCCAGCACGCAGTACAGTGGTGCGAGGAGCGTCAGGGTAGCGTGGTTCAAAAGGGGATTTATGCGGCATTTATTCTAAGCGCCTTATACCATATTTGGCAACAACGGAATCAGAGCAAGCATGAGCATCTCGTTCATGTACCTCGGAAAGTTGCTGCCTCTATTCTGGATGACATAAGAGCTCGTATTTGTCGTAAGGATGTAACTAGTTACCATCGTCTTGATTTAGATTGGCTTAGGCAACGAACTCTCTTGTAATTGAGAACTAGCCTTTGCTTGTTTTGTTTTTGATATATCATACTTACCTTTTACCAAAAAAAAAAAAAAATATACTGTTTTATGTTTTAATAATGACAAGTCTAAGTAATTATGTTTTATATGCATATACGTGTAATCGTGCGTTTAAGTGTACAGTTAATTATAGAGCGAAGATCATAGTTTAACAAAGTATAATTCAATCGAAGAATTGAAGAAAGATCAAGCTCATGTTAAGTGTCAAGTTTTTTTGAAGATGTACAAGACACAAGTTTTATTACAATGTCAAGAGTTCTTAAGTTATGGATCATTCCTATAACTACCGAATAAATGAGATTTGCGTAATATAAGTCAAAGCGTGAAGATTTATGCGTGATATTAATATATTATTATATATTAATTTAGTAATCTTATAAACAGTTTAGTTAACAAGAATTAAAATATTTATCTTATGAGGTAAATATTAATTCTAAAATACTAAGGATTTTATTTTAACCGTTATTATCAAAATTCAAATTTCTAGGGATACATGCTTCGAGAAACAATGTCTCGAAGAAACGTGGTCTATGAAACGTGTGATGGAAGTCATGCATAGGGATGCGTGCTTCACGTTTCTCTATACGAATCCTAGTACGTTTCATATTATCTTTATGGTTAATTAAATAAATAAATTTGTTTATTTAATCTACTTAAAGATTGACTAGGATTTGATTAAGAATATAATTTATTATATTACTGACAAGAATTAGGATTTGATTCAAAGTAGGATTCTATATTTTATGGTATAAGGGTGTTTCCTAAATCAAATAGGATTATGGAAATATTATCTTATGTCTTAATTTAATATTATTCTATTAGAGTCCTTTCCTAATTCATATTAGATTAAGTTTTGAATATTACCTAGAATTAGTATTCTAGATAAAGTAATATTCCTAAACTATCTAGGATTTAAACCTATATCTAAATTAGTATATATGCCTTCAATATCACACGCCAAAAGGACCTCACGAAAAACACGCCTCACGCTCAAAGAAGAAGAACGAACGATACCTCACGTACGTCTCGATATTCGTGCTAATCATTGTCAAATCTCGTAATCAAGGCTACAAGCATTGAAGAATATTTTCATACATCCAAGATCATCAATTACAAGAAGCTGTTGAAAAGTTTATCTTACTTACTTAAGATAGATTCGAGTATTTAGCGGTACTCATTGTAAGCAAGTATTTAACGGTACTTGTCGTAGCTAGATATTTAACGGTATCTAGATTGAGTTACAACTAACATCAAAGTTGTACGAGTTGGGTTGATAAAATTGTAATCCGGAGAAGGTACTAATTTTATTAATCGAGAATAGTGGACGTAGGTTTCGATTTGTGAAACTGAACCACTTCAAAAGATCGTGTCTCCTTATTTTATCGTTCTTACTCGTTACTTGCTATTACTTCGTCACAACAACTCACATCGAAGAAGAATCGAAAAAGTTGGCATACTCAATTCAACCCCCCCTTCTTGAGTATATCTAGGTCAATAGACTCTTCAATTGGTATCAGAGCCTCGTGCTCTTGAAAGCCTTACAGCTTGAGATTGATCCTTCTATTGATTTCCAATGGATTCAAAATACCTTAAGTGTCCTATCTTCGATGGAAAGAACTATAGCTTGTGGAAGAACATGATGACCCATTACATCAAAGGATGTGATTGGGAATGCTGGAAGATAATACAAAACGGACCAAAGAAGATCTTGGTTGCCTCTGCAAATGGAACCACATATGAAAAATCAGAAAGTGATTATGTGGAAGCTGATTACAAGATTGCTGAGAAAAATTCAAAAGCCATGAGTCTACTTCAAAACGGTATGATTACTTCTGAATTTGATCGCTTCTCTTCTTGTAACTCAGCTAAAGAAATATGGGATGCCCTAGAACTTGCCTACGAAGGTACCTCCGCAGTCAGGAAACATCGTATAGACTTGCTTATTCAACGATATGAACTTTTCACTATGGAAAAGAATGAATCGATTGATAGCATGTCTGCACGATTCTCTTGCATACTTAATGAACTGCGGAACCTTGGTAGGAAGTATGATTCTGAGGACATAGTCAGAAAGGTCCTTAGAAGCCTTACCAAAAAGTGGCAACCTAAAGTCACTGCAATTGAAGAAGCTCGTGATCTCTCGACCATGACTTATCAAGAACTTATTGGATCTCTAATGGCTCATGAGATCATGCTGAATAGAGATGATGATGATCATCCTAAAAACAAAAACATTGCCTTACAAGCCTCTACAAGCGAAGAATGCGAACCTGAACTGGAAGATGAAACAGTTCTATTCGCAAGACGCTTTAAAAAGGCAGTCTTCAAAGGTAGATTTACCAAATCGAACAATAAAACAAATGACAAGAAAAAGAATGACTCTAAGCAAACCTTCTTCAAACAAGGGTGCTTTAAATGTGGTGATCAAGGCCTTATGATCAAGGACTGTCCAAGCTGGGACAAAATTAAAGACAAATCCAAACGAGATAAGACCAAGACTGAATTCAAGAAAGTTATGCTCGCATCTTGCTGGGGAGAATTAGATTCCGAAGATGACGAAGACTCAGAGGAAGAGGAAGTCGCTAACCTGTGCCTAAGCAACATCAGTTTGGATCTAATCTCAGACGATCATGACTCATCACAATTCTGCCTCTATGGAGAATCTGATTCAGAAGATGAAGACCAAGAGGTAAATTTTTTAAAGCTTAAGAGTCAAGTTAAAAATTTATCTAAGTCTGCTTTAATCAATTATTTCGAACAAACCTTAGACCAATGTCACGAACAAAGTCTTGAATTAGACGAATTGAAGGAACAGATCCTTGACATTGCAGAGGAAAATCAACTCCTAAAGGCCAAAGCTAAGAAACTGAAATCCAAAGTCAACATTGATACAAATGTTAAATTGGAAACAGTAATGTCTGAGAAGAAAATTCTTGAGTCTAAAGTTACAGCCAATGAAGCTGTAATCTCAAAATTAAAACTCAGCATTAAAGAGCTTGAATCTAAGATTATAGCCAATGAAGCTATAACCCCAGATTTAAAAAGGTCTAATGAACTTCTAAAGAGTAAATCTACACCAGTTGTTGTAGATGAAACTCATCTAGAAGAAGTTGAAATCCTCGAGCAAAAAATCATGGATCTGGAATTCAACTTATCCAAAATTAAAAAGGAACATGCGCAAATCGTGTTCAATTTTAATAAAGACATTCAAGACTTAAAAGATCATAACAATGTTGACCACTCATCTTGCTTAAAAGAAATAGATTCTCTAAAAGACCTTCTTCTTCATGCTCTTAAGGTTCACGAAAAATGGGAAGGAAGTACTAACGTACTAAACTTCCTAACTGAACAATCTGATAACAACATGAAGATGGGTCTAGGTCATGAGTGCTATGGTAGGAGAGACCATTCTAAATGTCAACAAAAACCTGATGAACGTGACTTTAGAAAAAGAAAGTATGTGGACTTGCCTGAATACTTAATTTGTACTTATTGTGGTCATAATGGACACCTACGAGAAAACTGTGTAAAACACGCACTCGACTTCAAAACTGGAGTCAAATTTGTTAAATCTCTAGGAATACCAAATGATTCCATATCTATTATTGACAGTGATGAAGGTAATGAAAAGGTTGAGGAAAGAAATAATGACCATAGATGGTTCTATGACATGTCCTTCAATTACGCAGAAAAGAAAAATAGAACCACTCAAATTCCTAAACCTACAACCTATAAGAAACAAAACCCAAAGACTTACACTAGATCAACAAAACCTAACTACCACAGATCTAAGAGACCTCTAGTAAGACAATTCTGGGTTAAAAAGGAAGATGTTTTTATTGTCAGTAACTCAAAAGGACCCAAGTATGCTTGGGTACCTAAGTCCTGTCTTTAAACTACATTGTGCAGATAATCGCTAAAGAGAATAATCTATGGTACCTCGACAGTGGATGCTCTCGACACATGACAGGCGACGCCAACCTATTCACTACCTTGTAACCATTCGACGGAGGAAAGGTCACCTTCGGTGACAACAAAAAGGGAAAGGTAATAGGTGTCGGTAAGATAGGCATCTCATCTTCTCACTCTATTAGCGATGTATATCTGGTAAGTGGTCTTAAACATAACTTAATTAGTATATCCCAATTATGCGACAAAGGAAACAAAGTTGTTTTTCATACAAATGTTTGTCGTATAATTATGGAAGGTACAAGTAAAGTTATTCTTGAAGGTCATAGAAAGAAAAATGTTTACATGATTGATTTAAACGTTGTGCCTACTGACTCTCTCTCATGTATGAAAGTTACGTTAGATGATCCATGTCTCTGGCATAAGAGATTTGGACATATTAGTTCTCCTATTCTTAGCAAATTGAAGAGATGGGACTTGGTCGAAGGTCTTCCCAAGATCAAGTTTGATCAGGAAAAGATGTGCGACACATGTGCACGATGTAAACACGTCAGATCATCCTTCAAACCAAAAAGAATAGTAAGTACTAACCAAGCTCTTGACCTAGTACATATGGATCTCTGTGGCCCTATAAAGGTAAGAAGCAGAGGCGGTTCCAGGTATGTTTTCGTTCTAGTTGATGATTATTCTAGATTTGTTTGGCCAATCTTTCTTCATTCTAAAGATGAAACATTGATGAATTTGTTAGTCTTATGAAACTTGTTCGAAACAAATTAAAAACTAATCTAGTAACTATTCGAACTGACCATGGAACTGAGTTTGACAACCATGCTTTTATTGAATTCTGTAAATCCAACGGTGTTGGACATAACTTCTCTGCACCTAGAACACCACAACAAAACGGAGTAGTAGAACGCATGAACAGAACCCTAGAAGACATGGCTAGAACAATGCTTCTTTGTAGTGGCCTACCTAGAAACTTTTGGGCTGAGGCTATCAGTACAGCTTGCTATATTCATAATCATGCTATGATTAGACCTATCCTTAAAAAGACACCGTATGAACTTTTACGTGGTCGTAAACCTAATATATCTCATCTAAGATGTTTTGGGAGTAAATGCTTTGTTCATAACAATGGTAAAAATCGCTTAAGCAAATTTGACCCTAGAAGTGATGAGGCAATTTTCATAGGATATTCTGATCATAGTAAAGCCTATAAAGTTTTTAACAAACGTACCTTATGCATAGAAGAAAGCATACATGTTATCTTTGATGAGAATAATGCCTTCGACAAGCCTTTACAGGACGAAGAGGAAAACCTAGACGAACCTGACTTTCGTTTGTCAAGGGAAGATCCTCCTGAAATAGAAAATAATAATGAAGGCGAAATTCAAGGAAACAATGATGAACTTGACTTGGAAGGAAATGGTGCGAGAGATGAAACTACAGTTGATAATACTGTAGATAACTCTCAAACCAATGACTTAGAACCCAGAGTTGTAGCTAATGAAGCTACAACTTTGAATCAAAACCAAAGGGAAGAGGTCATAGTTATACCTGACTCTTCTACAAACCCTGGTTTGGATTCAGGGGGAACAAGCCAAAATCCAGAGTCAAGCAGTAGCAATGAAAACAATCAATCAAGAAACTGGAGATATAAAGGCTCTCACCCTCTGGATAATATCATAGGAAGCCTTACAGAAGGAGTTCAAACTCGAAGAAGCTTAAACAACTTCTGTTCCTTCTACTCCTTTCTCTCTACAACTGAACCTTCAAATATAAAAGAAGCTCTTTGTAATACCCCGTATTTTAGCTTTGGTCAACGTCAGTCAAACCATGTTTTGTAACAGTATTTTAGATGGAATGTTTATAAAGTATTTTACGTAAATTATTATTATTTTTTAATCGTATTTCTACGATTATTTCGTATTTGATAATCGTTTTATATTGGATGATTATTCATCAAAATGTCAATTAATTCGTATTTATTTATTTTGATAATATATTTATAATTAAATATATTTCATATTTTATGTTATTTCTCATTTATACTTATTTTATTATTTAAGTCATAATTATACTTAAATCCTAAATTTTTATATATTTTATGTTATTTCTAATAAAGTTATGTTCTCATAATTAATTTAATTAGTATATATATATATATTATATGTATACTCGTTTATTTTAAGTTACGAGTCGAGGACGGTAAATAGAGGTCAATTAACTAAAGATGCGTGACGGACTTTTAGTAATGGACTTGGACTCGGGTTTATCGTGAGAACCATGGGATGCAACCCAACCCTACCAATGTTAACAAAACCCTAGCACAAATAAGCCCATCAACATACAAAAGAAAACCCCTACATCGACACTTTCTTTTGCCTCCATCGACATTCACAAACCCTACTCCTCTATCACCTCGACTACCCTATCATCACCATCTGCCTCCCCTAGACCATCTTAAACAAAAAACCCTAATCTATAGTTACAACCGTGGTTAGAAGAGAGCAAAACAACAGCAACATCCATCACAACGTGTTTTCATCCTTTTCGCATCAGGGAGTTTGTAAGTAATTTTTGTACCCTTCCAGATCATTGTTTTTAATGTTTTAAAGTTGTATGTAATCTTTGTAGTATGAATAACATGTTTATAGTCTTTAAATCGCCATAGGACCCCTGTAACTATCACTAAAATCACCATAAAGTTGACAGCAATAACAACGATTTCATACTCTGTTTTAGGGGTTGTGACTGTGCCTTGTTTGAGTTCGTATTTAATCGTGTTGTACTGTCAGTTTTTACGGTGGGTTCATGGAAGCTGGTAGTGGGGTGTTTGTAGGGTATACTGGTGGTGATGAGGTGGTGTGTAGTGGCCGGATTTGTTGTTGGCAGTCGGTGTTTAGGAGGTGTCAGTTATAGTTCGAAAAGTGATGTGTTGGGGCAGGGGTTTTGTGACGGGTATTGTAGTTGCTGGAGGAGAGTCGAGAGGGAGTTTGTACCACCCCTGGGACCACCGTGGGTCAGTGGTGACAACGGTGGTGGCCAGAGGTGGTGTGGGGCTTGGTGGTGAGAGAAATGAATGGGAGAAGGAGGGGGTGTACACGGGAATGACTGGAAAAACAGGGATGTCGTGTATGTACAGGCTGTTTTGAGGCGTCGTGGTGGTTTCAGTGGTGGTCCCTGGTGGTGTCCAAGGCATGAATTTGGTAGTCGGTAGTTCGTAGTTGAGTATAGGACAGTTGGTACGGGTCGTAGGTGGTTTGGTTGGTCGTGGTGGTGCTGCGAAGTAAGAGGGCAGAGTTGCGAGTAAGGGGTTGGTCTGAATGTGATGTGGGTCGTGGGGTTTGATCCCTGGACCAAAGGGTAGGGGGCTGTTTTGATTGCTTATGTTTATTATGTTTATTATTATTATTATTATTATTATTATTATTATTAGTAGTAGTAGTAGTAGTAGTAGTATATTTACTCATGTTGTTAATTACTAAGATCGTTAGGTGAATTATTATATGTGACGGTTATCAATTGTTGATTATTATATTATATTTTCTATATTCGTTTGTTTAATCGAAGTCAGTTATAAAAGTAATAGGGACGGGTTAGTCAAGTCAATTGAAGTAGTCGTGTTTAATACGGTCTCGTTATGTGTAATATATGGGTTAAATAATTAATTTGAATAATTAATATATATTATATTTGTTTACGCAATTATATTAGTTAGTAATTACGTATATTATATTGTTAGGTGACGATTTTGAAGTGACATTATTCTGTTTACTCGTTGGTTTGCTTTGGACTATATTGCTATTCAGGTAGGATACACTGACTCTATACTTTATGAACTGATATGAATGGGTGTTTACTCTGTGATATGTTATGAAAGGATGTTGCCTTATATGTGATGGATGCAAGCATGAATTATATAAGAATGATATTGGTTGGATTGACTGTGGATTATTTGCAATGGCATGAGTATTTCAGTATTTGATAGCATGATTAAATATTTATATTGTGGCATTCATGAGCATGCATATGCATTGGTTACTGAGATATTGTGGATCAGATATTGTTCTGATATAAAGCCCAGGGTGGTTCTGCAGACCAGGCCTGGTGTCTTATCAGCTATTGAGCTGGTGTTCGGTGACGACCGATTATAGTCTGCCGGGAGGTTCGGTATGGCTTGGTGCACGGGTATGAGTTTGAGATTGAGATTGAGATTGAGCTCGAGCATGTCATGACATTTGCATATCATTTAACTGTTGCATTATAATTATTGTGTTACCCTACTCAACCGCGAGGTTGACAGTGTATTCGTGTACACCTACGATGATCCGGAATGGGGAGTAGATTCCACAGGTCAGAGACAGAAGAGCTAGGAGCTGGGCAGGAATGTGAGATGCATACTATGGACCGACTTAGTACTATATCACTTCTAGAGGAGTCATCAGGCGTATCTTGTTTTTCCACGATGTAATATCTGTAATAATCAAAGTTTAAATTTTATCACTTTTTATATAAAGTACTTTGGTTGTTTTACTTTGTTATTCACTACCTCGGACATTCCGAGATGGTAACAGCTCTATTTATTTGAGAATGTCTTGCTAAAGGCTCTTAAATAAATGGGGGTGTTACAAAGTGGTATCAGAGCGAACGATCCTCAGGCCTAAACCAAATGAAAAATAATGAACATATGAAGAGTCAAATAAAATGAACCCCAGGCTAGTAACTGTTAGGAGCCCCAGGATTTGGAATGAGTTAGGGGCCCCCTCAAACCAAGCCACTGGCCCTTTCAGTCTAACCTGGTCACCATTGAGAGATGTAGAGCGTGGGTAGTATAGAATAAAGAACAGGACCCAATATATATATATTGTATCAACGTTTTCGCAGGAAAAGGGGATGAGGTAAGTATGATGTGAAATATGGTTGGAGATCTGTGTTGTATGAGACTTATATTGAATGTTGATTGAGTTGTATGATCTTCAAGTGTTGAGAACATGAAAATTGGAATGTGATTTTGAAACATAAGCTTGACTTGTATGATGATGTGCCTTAGAAGAATACGACAGATTTTGAGATGTTGATTGACCTGAACGATTGCATTGAAATTTTAGAGAATGGGTGTCTATTTATTGAAAAATAATTTTGAGTGATATTAACATGTGATTTTGGTGTTTAGAAATTTTATATGATATCTGGTTAATAAATGACTATCGTAACTATGTAATATATTGTCTTGAATTTGAACATGAATGATCGGATTTAAATGTTATAGTAATCTATGTCTAGTGATATGCAGAATGTGTTGCCCTAAGCCATTAATGTCATATAGCTATGTGTTACATTCGTGTATACTTGTATGAATATTAATTTATTTAGTTGATCCTACCTTTCGGTTTCGCAATCTTATCGCTTTCATGATAGTAAGTACAAATTGAAATAATGAATAAATATTAATATAGTGCGATGTCATTTCTATTGAAATATATGCGTCAACATGTTTTGAGAATAGTTGTGTTTTAATATGATGATGTAAAGTAATAATGTGAAATATTAAAGTAACCAACGTTGTAATAAGTTTCCAGAATGTTATCCATTTGTACAGGTTGCCGTTTAAAAATGTGTTCTCTATATGAATGTGGAAATTTTATGTGTGATAACCTTCTGATTTAGCTTTTTAATGCTTTTGGTTTCATGTTAATACGAATTATATTTAGGGAGAAATAAACATTTTAGTTGACAGTGATCAGATTGTTACTGTACCTTTTTTGTTTTGACCCATGTTTTTGCAAAGGAAATAATTTGAAACGTGATTATTGTTTGTTCATAGTTCCAAGTTCACTATTTAGAATATTCATTCATGTTTTCAAAATGATAAGCCACGTAAAATCTTAATGAGTCGTTATTTAATAGTGATTTTGCAAATTGTCCAAATTTCCGTGTAAGCGCTGTAAAGTTTTGTTCAAACCCACTGAGTTGTAAAATTTATTATAAATAAATTCCTTAAGCTTTGAATTGATTGTTCTTCCTATGATTAGTTAATTCCTTATGGTTTTAATTATGGTTTTTGGAAGTTGCTAAGTGATGTTTGATTGTTGAAATGGTAAAGTTTAAATATAAAAGTTTAAATCAAATATGAATTATGCTATGTAATCATGTAATATTCCGATATGACATTAGTAGCATGAATAGTAGACATATTATATGGATATGAACTTTGTTATATAATAATACAAAGTTAGTTTCTTTTATACCGACGCTATTGTTATGCCACAAGGTGATTTACATATTGTTATGTTTAAATCTGATCACAATATATTGAATTAGTAATTTGGTCGACACGTGAATTGCGTAAATGCTAGTCTTGTTTTCGATCTATAACTTGTAAAATCGTTAGTTGATTCGTGTTTATAAACTGTCATTAATTACAACTTCATTGTTTTGAAAGCTTCAAAATGTGTTCAAAGTGATAATCCGTGATAAAGCTGATGTTTGATGATTGTGGTAATTGTTTAGAAACATGATAGAATCGGTAGCTACATGTGGATGAAGTTTTTGCCTGAATATGAAAATGTTCCACATGTTATAAATCTCTTATTTTGCAAGTTATATGTATTACTAGTGTTATAATAAATGATGTAATGTGAGTAGATGGAAAATGTACCTAAGTGATTTTATCCTATGTATACCTAGAATACTAAGTTGTCTTGCTCGTCTATGATTGGTGTATATCTTGTCAAATAAGCCGATGCTCCATGTTTAATTATATTGGTTAAATTTTGCCTTATGTCTTTTCTAGACTATGATTTCGTTTCTATAATATGATTATGAGCATGAAATGTTTTGATTTGTCAATTTTGATCTATGAGTTAGCTGAAAGTCTACATTGGTGTAAATACGTTAAGTTTGTGTTAAAATAGGTACTAGTAGTTACCTTGATTTTGTTTTACTGCGTAGCATGAAATTGACAAATATGATGGTTGCTTCAAAAGTCGGATGCTAGTGGTAATTACCTTATCATATAATTTGTGACTGATGTTTTGGTGATCTTCTTGAGCATTGAATGTGAAATTTGTAATGGGGTTACGAGGACGTAACCATGTTTTAAGGAGGATAGGATTGTAAAATCTTGATGCTTTATGAGATGGCTAGTTGATAATGATAATTAGTATGTCGTGATTGTTTGAATATATATATATTTGATAATCCTGTTTACTTCTGTTATGCATCAAACCGTGATTCGTGATATATCTTTTAAGTTAGTTATGCGTTAAACTTTGAGGACAAAGTTTCTTAACGAGGGTAGAATGTAACATTTCGTGTTTTAAAGTCTATGTAAGTGCTACTTGTGATTGTTTCCTCCTTGTTATATGTTTCCTTACCGTTATGGGGTAGCGAACTTCGGGACGAAGTTCATTTTAAGGGGGGAAGACTGTAATACCCCATATTTTAGCTTTGGTCAACGTCAGTCAAACCATGTTTTGTAACAGTATTTTAGATGGAATGTTTATAAAGTATTTTACGTAAATTATTATTATTTTATAAATCGTATTTCTACGATTATTTCGTATTTGATAATCGTTTTATATTGGATGATTATTCATCAAAATGTCAATTAATTCGTATTTATTTATTTTGATAATATATTTATAATTAAATATATTTCATATTTTATGTTATTTCTCATTTATACTTATTTTATTATTTAAGTCATAATTATACTTAAATCCTAAATTTTTATATATTTTATGTTAGTTCTAATAAAGTTATGTTCTCATAATTAATTTAATTAGTATATATATATATATATATATTATATGTATACTCGTTTATTTTAAGTTACGAGTCGAGGACGGTAAATAGAGGTCAATTAACTAAAGATGCGTGACGGACTTTTAGTAATGGACTTGGACTCGGGTTTATCGTGAGAACCATGGGATGCAACCCAACCCTACCAATGTTAACAAAACCCTAGCACAAATAAGCCCATCAACATACAAAAGAAAACCCCTACATCGACACTTTCTTTTGCCTCCATCGACATTCACAAACCCTACTCCTCTATCACCTCGACTACCCTATCATCACCATCTGCCTCCCCTAGACCATCTTAAACAAAAAACCCTAATCTATAGTTACAACCGTGGTTAGAAGAGAGCAAAACAACAGCAACATCCATCACAACGTGTTTTCATCCTTTTCGCATCAGGGAGTTTGTAAGTAATTTTTGTACCCTTCCAGATCATTGTTTTTAATGTTTTAAAGTTGTATGTAATCTTTGTAGTATGAATAACATGTTTATAGTCTTTAAATCGCCATAGGACCCCTGTAACTATCACTAAAATCACCATAAAGTTGACAGCAATAACAACGATTTCATACTCTGTTTTAGCGGTTGTGACTGTGCCTTGTTTGAGTTCGTATTTAATCGTGTTGTACTGTCAGTTTTTACGGTGGGTTCATGGAAGCTGGTAGTGGGGTGTTTGTAGGGTATACTGGTGGTGATGAGGTGGTGTGTAGTGGCCGGATTTGTTGTTGGCAGTCGGTGTTTAGGAGGTGTCAGTTATAGTTCGAAAAGTGATGTGTTGGGGCAGGGGTTTTGTGACGGGTATTGTAGTTGCTGGAGGAGAGTCGAGAGGGAGTTTGTACCACCCCTGGGACCACCGTGGGTCAGTGGTGACAACGGTGGTGGCCAGAGGTGGTGTGGGGCTTGGTGGTGAGAGAAATGAATGGGAGAAGGAGGGGGTGTACACGGGAATGGCTGGAAAAACAGGGATGTCGTGTATGTACAGGCTGTTTTGAGGCGTCGTGGTGGTTTCAGTGGTGGTCCCTGGTGGTGTCCAAGGCATGAATTTGGTAATCGGTAGTTCGTAGTTGAGTATAGGACAGTTGGTACGGGTCGTGGGTGGTTTGGTTGGTCGTGGTGGTGCTGCGAAGTAAGAGGGCAGAGTTGCGAGTAAGGGGTTGGTCTGAATGTGATGTGGGTCGTGGGGTTTGATCCCTGGACCAAAGGGTAGGGGGCTGTTTTGATTGCTTATGTTTATTATGTTTATTATTATTATTATTATTATTATTATTATTATTATTATTATTATTATTATTAGTAGTAGTAGTAGTATATTTACTCATGTTGTTAATTACTAAGATCGTTAGGTGAATTATTATATGTGACGGTTATCAATAGTTGATTATTATATTATATTTTCTATATTCGTTTGTTTAATCGAAGTCAGTTATAAAAGTAATAGGGACGGGTTAGTCAAGTTAATTGAAGTAGTCGTGTTTAATACGGTCTCGTTATGTGTAATATATGGGTTAAATAATTAATTTGAATAATTAATATATATTATATTTGTTTACGCAATTATATTAGTTAGTAATTACGTATATTATATTGTTAGGTGACGATTTTGAAGTGACATTATTCTGTTTACTCGCTGGTTTGCTTTGGACTATATTGCTATCCAGGTAGGATACACTGACTCTATACTTTATGAACTTATATGAATGGGTGTTTACTCTGTGATATGTTATGAAAGGATGTTGCCTTATATGTGATGGATGCAAGCATGAATTATATAAGAATGATATTGGTTGGATTGACTGTGGATTATTTGCAATGGCATGAGTATTTCAGTATTTGATAGCATGATTAAATATTTATATTGTGGCATTCATGAGCATGCATATGCATTGATTACTGAGATATTGTGGATCAGATATTGTTCTGATATAAAGCCTAGGGTGGTTCTGCAGACCAGGCCTGGTGTCTTATCAGCTATTGAGCTGGTGTTCGGTGACGACCGATTATAGTCTGCCGGGAGGTTCGGTATGGCTTGGTGCACGGGTATGAGTTTGAGATTGAGATTGAGCTCGAGCATGTCATGACATTTGCATATCATTTAACTGTTGCATTATAATTATTGTGTTACCCTACTCAACCGCGAGGTTGACAGTGTATTCGTGTACACCTACGATGATCCGGAGTGGGGAGTAGATTCCACAGGTCAGAGACAGAAGAGCTAGGAGCTGGGCAGGAATGTGAGATGCATACTATGGACCGACTTAGTACTATATCACTTCTAGAGGAGTCATCAGTCGTATCTTGTTTTTCCACGATGTAATATCTGTAATAATCAAAGTTTAAATTTTATCACTTTTTATATAAAGTACTTTGGTTGTTTTACTTTGTTATTCACTACCTCGGACATTCCGAGATGGTAACAGCTCTATTTATTTGAGAATATCTTGCTAAAGGCTCTTAAATAAATGGGGGTGTTACACTCTTGCAGAACCTGACTGGATAGTCGCCATGCAAGAAGAACTACAACAATTCGAAAGGAATAAAGTATGGCATCTCGTTCCTCGTCCAAAAGATAGATCAGTAATTGGAACGACATGGGTATTCAGAAATAAATTGGATGACTCAGGAGTCATCGTTCGTAATAAAGCAAGACTGGTCGTTCAAGGATACAATCAACAGGAAGGGATCGATTATGACGAAACCTTTGCTCCTGTTGCTCGGCTTGAAGCGATTCGCTTGCTCATAGCATTTGCTGCACATAAAGGAATGAAATTATTTCAAATGGATGTTAAGACTGCATTCCTTAACGGATATCTTCAGGAGGAAGTCTATGTCGAACAACCTCCTGGATTTCCTGACAGCAAATTAAAGGATCATGTGTATAGATTGGATAAAGCTCTCTATGGGCTGAAACAGGCCCCTCGAGCATGGTACGACAGACTATCAAAGTTTCTGTTGGAAAGCGGATTCAAGAGAGGCTCAGTAGATAAGACACTATTTCTAAAAAGCGAGAATTCCGACCTTTTAGTAGTCCAGATCTACGTTGACGATATTATATTTGGCTCAACCAATAAAAAGTTGTGCCAATACTTCTCAGAGTTGATGACATCCGAGTTCGAGATGAGTATGATGGGAGAATTAAAATTCTTCCTTGGTTTACAAATTCAACAAACGAACGAGGGTATCAAAGTCCATCAACAAAAATATGTCAAAGAGTTAATAAAGAAATTTGGAATGGAATTCTCTCATCCTATGCCTACTCCAATGGTAACAGATAAGAAACTCACCAAAGACGAGGACGGTAAGTCAGTAGATGAAACTACTTATAGAGGTATGATCGGTTCACTTCTTTATCTTACTGCAAGTCGTCCAGATATAATGTTTAGTGTCTGCGTTTCTGCTCGATTCCAATCTGCACCAAAAGAATCGCATATGATTGCAGTTAAGAGAATTCTAAGATACCTAATCGGAACATCAAAATTATATCTATGGTATCCTATGGACTGTAATTTTAACCTACTAGGATATTCAGATGCGGATTATGCAGGTTGCTCTTTAGATAGAAAAAGTACTTCTGGACTTGCGACCTTCGTTGGACCATGTATTATATCATGGGCATCCAAGAAACAAAATTCAATCGCCTTGTCAACCGCAGAAGCAGAATATATTGCAGCCGCACTGGTATGCTCCCAATTACTATGGTTAAAACAGCAGTTACTTGATTATGGTATCGACGTGGGATGTGTACCTATATTTTGTGATAATACGAGTGCTATTATAATATCTAAGAACCCGGCTCAGCACTCGAGAACAAAACACATAGAGATTAGACATCACTTCTTACGTGACCATGTAGAAAAGAAAAACATTAAGTTGGAATTTTGTAGTACGGAAAAACAATGGGCGGATATTTTTACTAAACCTTTGGCTAGAGAACGATTTGAGACTTTACGATTGGAAATTGGTTTAATCGGTGGCACCTAATCAATCTTAAGAGCTGAAAATAACCCAATGACTGACTATGAAAAAGACAGAATTATATGACTGTGTCCGTATATTCCGCTGCATGCCTATGTGTGTTATTTTTTATTAAATGCTCAATCTTGATTATATCTTGCTACGCGTTATACGAACGTACACAACCAATTTCTCAGGTCAAAATCATAATATTCACATATGAATAATTCATGCCCACAATATTATATTAATAATATATATATATGTATATATATATATATATATATATATATATATATATATATATATATATATATATATATATATATATATATAGTTACGTATCTCAAATACGTAACTTATAATAAAACCGTACCAATTAAAATTACCAAAATTACGTACCATATATACGTACCAAAATTTCCGTAAAATATCTAAACCCGTCTTATTTGTTTACCCTCCAAACTTACCCTATTTACTTCTACTACCTAACCCCCCACGTGCCTACCCCACCATCACAACTCTCACACTCTTTCCTCACCGTCCCCAAAACTTACTAAAACCGATAAAACCAAAAAATCAAGAAATCACCATTAAAGCTTCATAAAAACCGTTAACCAAGCTAAAATAAAATCATCTACTCAAACACCATACTCCGACACCAACATCCTCGCCTCCACCGTCCCCCGAACCCATTTCCGTCACCGTTCCGAAATCAGAAGCAAGCAAGAGCCGAAAATTAGAAAAAGGGAAATCGTTAATGGAAGACGAATTTCAAGATTACGATCAAATACCTCGTCCTCTATTCCGTGATGTTTCTGGGGATGTTGCAAAAGAAAGGTTGAAAAAGTTTGAATGAAAAAAAAAAAAGGCGAAGGGGTGGTAGACGTTGGCTGTTACGAAGTTGTGCTCCATGATCGAATGAATGATAAATTGATAAATTTAATGGTATTCTAAGCAATGGACGTGAATTGCGATTCGGTCGTGTTGATAAGGAGTTGCGAAGTTGGATACAACGGATTGATGGGAGTCTTGAGAAGTTTAAATCGTGACCTTAAGAAGGTTGAAGAAGCAGTGCTTGTGATTAGTGGCCGTCACCAATTCCTCACGACTCAAGGAGTTCTCGTCCGTGATAATTGGATTGTACGTGACGATGGTGGTCAATGTTTGGCCTCGGTTAGAGCGCTTTCTCTTAAGGTTCTCAACTTTGAACGTACGGTGGATGCTCAAACAAGGAACATCGAAAGTTGTTTTGATCGGTTATCTACTTTGAAGTACTATGTGTTGCTCTGTTTTGGCAGAGGTGCGGAAATTGGTTTTGGGCTCCCTCGGTGGATATCGTATTTCTATCATATTACCCTATCTCTCTCCTTAAAACCGCTTAAGACATTAGCCCTATTTTGCTTTTTGGCCGTGATACTTGGCCCAGAATATGTTTGATTACTTTAACTCTTTTGGCCCATGACTTTTCTACCTACAAACTATTCGGCCAATTAGGCACTTATTCGACACATTCGGCCCATGTGGTTTTATTTTACATATTCGGCCCATCGGCTTTCTAGTATTTGGTTGTGTGTCGATTTCCCGTTCGTATGTCGTATTTGCTTGATTTTACTCATATTTGTGTGTTTGATTTAGAATTGCATACTTAGGTTTGTTTCGTATTATATCATTCTAGTCGTTTTATGTCTTTGTTTCCGTCTTTTCAATGATGTCAAGAGGCGGAAAAGAATGCGACCTAGATTACGAATTTGCCTAAGATTGCTCCTTGTCGTAACGTATTGTCTCTCATAGTTCTTTTTAAGTAATTGGTTTAGTCTAAAAATAAAAACCCTAGTTGATCTATATTATAAAAGACCAATATTATGTTGAGGGGGAACGTTACTACGTTACACTTAGACACGATTCTCGGTAAGACTTGCCATCATTAAAAAGGGGGAATTTGTTGAGTAATATATTCTATATATGTAATATACTGTTTTATGTTTTAATAATGACAAGTCTAAGTAATTATGTTTTATATGCATATGCGTGTAATCGTGCGTTTAAGTGTACAGATAATTATAGAGCGAAGATCATAGTTTAACAAAGTATAATTCAATCGAAGAATTGAAGAAAGATCAAGCTCATGTTAAGTGTCAAGTTTTTTTGAAGATTTACAACACACAAGTTTTATTACAATGTCAAGAGTTCTTAAGTTATGGATCATTCCTATAACTATCGAAGAAATGAGATTTGCGTAATATAAGTCAAAGCGTGAAGATTTATGCGTGCTATTAATATATTATTATATATTAATTTAGTAATCTTATAAACGGTTTTAAAATAGAAATATTCTTTAGTTAACAAGAATTAAAATATTTATCTTATGAGGTAAATATTAATTCTAAAATACTAAGGACCGTTATTGTCAAAATTCAAATTCCTAGGGATACGTGCTTCGAGAAACAATGTCTCGAAGAAACGTGGTCTATGAAACGTGTGATGGAAGTCGTGCATAGGGATGCGTGCTTCACGTTTCTCTATACGAATCCTAATACATTTCATATTATCTTTATGGTTAATTAAATAAATAAATTTGTTTATTTAATCTACTTAAAGATTGATTAGGATTTGATTAAGAATATAATTTATTATATTATTGACAAGAATTAGGATTTGATTCAAAGTAGGATTCTATATTTTATGGTATAAGGGTGTTTCCTAAATCAAATAGGATTATGAAAATATTATCTTATGTCTTAATTTAATATTATTCTATTAGGGTCCTTTCCTAATTCATATAAGATTAAGTTTTGAATATTACCTAGAATTAGTATTCTAGATAAAGTAATATTCCTAAACTATCTAGGATTTAAACCTATATCTAAATTAGTATATATGCCTTCAATATCACACGCCAAAAGGACCTCACGAAAAACACGCCTCACGCTCAAAGAAGAAGAACGAACGATACCTCACGTACGTCTCGATATTCGTGCTAATCATTGTCAAATCTCGTAATCAAGACTACAAGCATTGAAGAATATTTTCATACATCCAAGATCATCAATTACAAGAAGCTGTTGAAAAGTTTATCTTACTTACTTAAGATAGATTCGAGTATTTAGCGGTACTCATTGTAAGCAAGTATTTAACGGTACTTGTCGTAGCTAGATATTTAACGGTATCTAGATTGAGTTACAACTAACATCAAAGTTGTACGAGTTGGGTTGATAAAATTGTAATCCGGAGAAGGTACTAATTTTATTAATCGAGAATAGTGGACGTAGGTTTCGATTTGTGAAACTGAACCACTTCAAAAGATCGTGTCTCCTTATTTTATCGTTCTTACTCGTTACTTGCTATTACTTCGTCACAACAACTCACATCGAAGAAGAATCGAAAAAGTTGGCATACTCAATTCAACCCCCCCTTCTTGAGTATATCTAGGTCAATAGACTCTTCAAAGTTTTTAAAAGGGAGTTTTTTTAGAAAAGTGGTATATAGGAGGGAGTAATTATTAATTTACTCTTTATATAATAGGTGAAAAATATATAGCTTTTTAATTAAGTCATATACAATGTATTGTGTTAATACGTTCCTTAATAGTTATTGGGTGGATATATCAAATTGAGCACAACGAACAAAAATTTGACAACAAAAAGTAATGTACACAGAGCCATGTTGACTTTTTGTCTATATATTTAGACACCAATCAAACAAGTGTCAATGGTATTTGGACATCTCAGATATGTGTTCAAATACATGTTTGATCAAATAAATAAAAAAGTCGGGCTTTTCCATAATTTACTTTATTGTTTTTGTTTCAATTCTTAGCATTAATATGTTTCCAATTTATACTATATTATTTGTAATCACGGTTTTTGTTTGTTGTGTTCAACTTGATATATCTAGAGCTGGACAAAAGTGCGGGCCAGCCCGTCCCGGCTCTGTAACACGGGCCAACTTTTTCCAGCCCACATAGGGCCAGGGCCGGGCCAGCCCAGCCCGGTAGATGTTAGGGCCAGGGCCGCCGGATTTTGGCAGCCCGGCCCTATTATCAGCCTGGTACAAATTATAGCCCGGCCCGGCCCAGCCCTATATTGTTAAGAATAATTAAATAGAACTCACTTGGGTAGTTAAGGATAATTAATTTGTGATTACATTTTTACTTTTATCTTATATATTATGTTGAAAATAATTAGCCCGTCACAAACTTGTGATAGCTCCGTCATAAGAAACCTATTATCCGTTCTAACATTTGTAAAATTTACTTATTTTACAGAAAAAGATAGAATCTTTTTGCTTTTTTCCTATATAAAGGAAGATATATGTTTCGAAGTCTGTCTGTCTATACATGTTTGTTAGAATCAATCACATTTAACTTGAGAGATTACCCTCTGCCACTTTGTTTTGGGAAAAAAAGAAAAGCCTGGCCCGGCCCGGCACGGCCCGGCCCAACAGCCCAACCGACAGCCCTATGGGGCTTAGTCAGGGCTGGCTTTTTTTGGCCCAGCTCAGCCCTATATTGTTTTAGGGCCGTGCCAAGGCTGATTTTTTACGATCCAGCCCGCCTCCGGCCCGGCCCAGCCCAGTGTACAGCCCTAGATATATCTACCCAACTAGGCGGACCCAAGTAGTGCCTGATAACTGCTACACTATAATCCAGGAAAATTAAGAGAAAAATAAAATTTACTTCGCCATTAAATTTCGTAATAATTATACAAATAAAAGAAGAATGTAAAAATGCTGATGTGGCACAACAATATTTCAGCATTTGTATTTTGAAGCATTCTCATTATACATTTTGAAGCACAACAATTCAACCAATAAGAATCAACCAAGTAAACATGTAATTGATGAGTTAAAGGTAAAGGAGAGAATATTTAATCGAAATATATTAATGAGAGTAATTTAGATAAGCAGAGAATTTTACGATTTTCAAAGAAATTAATACCTCTGATTAATATTTTTAGTAGTCTCTAAACATTTACAATTTTCAATGAATCATACTCAAGTTGAAATGAGGATCATAATGAAAGTGGGTGGAGCCTTTTCCCATCTAATATCTCCGTTGTCTACTTTGTTTATTTTTTTGTTTTTTTTTCTTTAAAATTTAATCTTATTTATGAAAAGATTTGGTATAATCGTTTTTACACTGTTTCTATTTTATGCATTTTATAGATTACAAAATTGAAATTAACAGTCCCGTGAATTTTCACGGGTGTTACGCTAATTTGTCATTAATTATGTTTATCCTTGGGTAATACATATTCACAACTCCTAACGTCATAATTTTCATAACACATTGATCATTAATTGCTTAATCAGTCTACACTTCCAAATTCTCAAAGAGGTAAATTGATTAAAATTTTAGTGGTTCTCTATGTTTTGATAGTTTGTTTTCATAAATTTGTTTATGTTTTTGGTAAAATTCAATTTATTGTTATTTTTTTAGCAATTAATAAATATAAGTTAAATGATAGCAATAAGTTTTTACAGGAAAAAATAGCAAATACTTGAAATTTACGGACATATTAATAAGCAATATCGTAAATTTGAACCAATAAATAATTTGTTTGAGAATTGCGTTTTTTTAGAAAATCTCATTTAAGACAACGCTATATGTCTTTAGCTTAAAACGTGTCAAATATCATATCATTTGAATAGATAAGACAAAACTAAATATTTATTACTCCGTACCTAACTTTTAGAGAAATGTGATTGGCTATTGATTTTAAGAGGTGCGAAAATATTTTTTTGTTGGGCCGCTCATGTGATTTCAAGTTTTCAACCCATATCGGACTCGTCCAATTTTAATTCCAATTTTATTGCCTCATTCCCTAACGCCTTTGAAAAGTTGAAATGGGAGATTGAATTTCATGTGATTTCCAAACAAATTTTTGGAATTGGATTTAGAATTGAAGTCATTTAAGCTTTTAGATTTTACAATTGAAATCATTAAAATTAATCCAATTCCAGGTTTCCAAAATCTACCTATAAACATTCTTAATATAAAAAGGTAAACAAATGACCGAGACACACAAAAATAGAATAAGTAATAGAGGAAATTAAAAATTACTCCTTCCTATATACCACTTTTCTAAACAAACTCCCTTTTAAAAACTTTTAATTAAATTACTCTCTCAAAAATCAAAATGTCCTCAAGTTACTCAAGTTCTAAATTGCACCCAAATTGACTTTCCGGCGAAAAATCTTATTTTTGGACAAAAATACCCTTGTATATTCTTTTCTTGTTTTTGTTCTTTTCTTCTTCTTCCCACCATTAATGGTGTTGCTTCAATGAGCGGGTTATACCACCAGAGGTATACACTTTTCTGTACATATTTTGAGCTTTTTAATAGAAAATTCGAGCTTTATTAGAAAGAATATGAGCTATATGGTAAAATTTATGAACTCCTTGAGAAAATATTGAGAATCGAAAATTATTATACAACTAAAACACAATACATATAAGTTGAACTATATTTTAATTTTAATATAAAAAACTAAAATATAACTCAAAATAGTTTAAAAGCTCAACAAATATACACATAAGCTCAATAAAATACATCATGGTTGTACGATGCTATTATACATCTGGTTGTATAATCCTTTTTGTGGTGTTGCTTCTTCTTCTTATTATTTCTTTTCTTCTTTTCCAATTAAGTTCCTTTTTCTACACCTCTCTCCCTCGTCAATTCCCAGATCCAATCACACTATTCATCTAATTTCCCAGCAAACCCAGATCACCATGTCTTCTCTATTCAAACGATGATGAAACGACACTGTTTTTCGGCTTCTATGGAGCTGTTGCCGCTCTTATTTTCTCAGGTAAGTCATCATTATTCAATTCTTCAATCAATCTATCATAATTATCCATCATCATTAATTTTCATTCTTAAAATATCTATTTTTATTGTAAAAAGGAGAAAAATCGAGGAGAGGAAGAAGACGGAGAAGGAGCATGGTATTGTAATTCATAACTGGGCTAATATCAGTCATCTGTAACAATTTGTGTAAATTGACGAAGCCCATTTTAATCGTTTCTAGCTTCTAATAAATACTCAGTCGTGTAATTGTTTCTGGGTTTGTTGTCGGTAGTGCTTGTTACGGCTAATTAAAGCGGTTCCAGTATTCAAAAAGGATTGTGGGGAAGGAGGAAGTTAGCTGGATAATTTGGCAGAATTCGATATCAATATGGAGAAGGTATTGTCCATTGATGTTGGGGAAGGAATTGAGAGATGCAACGAGAAGATGATGAAGAAGTTTTCTGGAAAAAGAAGAAAAGAAGAAATAGAAGAAGAAGGAAGAAGGGAAGAAGAAAGGCAAAAGAAGACAAAAGGGTATTTTGGTCATAAAATTAAAATTTTAAACAAAAATTTTGAATTTGGACGGATCCCGTCGCCGGAATGGCCATTTGGGTGCAATTTATAACATGAGAACATTTTGAGAGAGTAATTTAATAAAAAGTTTTTAAAAGGGAGTTTTTTTAAAAAAGTGGTATATATGAGGGAGTAATAACTAATTTACTCTAAGTAATAAGCAAATGATCGAGACAGAGGACTAACAAAGTAACAAACTAAGTTAGCAAATACAATCAATAAGATCATGGTATAGACTGGTATTTAAAGATTAAAAAAGTATACCATATAATTTTAAAAAGGCAAAAGTACAACATATAACTAGAAAAACATTCATTAAATTTTTCTTATTTTTACGAATCTAATCATACGTTATGTGAAATACAATATTATGTTTTATATTTATATTCAAAATGGTAAACAAAACCATTTTTTTCTCTAATTGCAACGGAGGTTCTTTTAGATGAAGCCGGTCTTTGCATCAAAAAAACAAGTTTTTTCAATGTGACAAAGAAATAATTGATCAATGAAGTAAAAGATCAAAATTGTCCAACATAAATTGTTCCGATAAAAACAGTAAGCAAAGATGATGATCTTAAGAATATCAAAAGATTCACAAAGGATACACCAAATATAGCATTCCTCCTGAAACTCATGTAAGATTTTATTTTAAATAGATTTTTAAGAAAAGAGTAATATTCACGTAATCACGTTGCTTTCTAAAATAATACTCTGTATTAAGTTGCCAACATTATTTCACGGGTTGACTATTTCCGATCCCATTTTACTATTAATATTTTGTTTTTTTCGGTTGAAACGAGCGGAATTGTATTAAAGGAGGTAAAGTTTAATTAAACTAAACTGAATGACACTGAGTTAGAGTGAATGTAGTTGAATTAAAAGTCATATGTGTAAAGAGGTTAACTGAATATAAATTACTAGTTTAGAACCCGTGCAATTTGCACGGGTATGTATAAGAGAGTTTATATATTAATGTATACACAATATTTAATAAATTTATGAATTATATTGTTGATTGATCAGGCTATGAAAATGTCTCGGTATTCTTAACGTCCGTTAGAATATTTGTTAAGATATATTTATTAAAATGTACGGGATTTATTTTACATGTCTTCTATTAAATTAAATTTCCGTATTATGTCCAAACAGAATAGCCCAACACAAGAGCCCAACATTGTATCACATAGACGAACCAAATTAAAATAATTTTAACTCTCTGAATATTTATAGACAACTTATAAGTAAATTATAAAACATAAAAAATAAATATAATATTAGTACCTTATATTTTTTTTATAATTAGAGAGTTAACTTATTTATTTTTTGATAAAATGTGAGTATATTATTAAAAGGAGATCGTGTCATCTCTGTCCGGTATAACATTATTGTTCTATTTGAAAGTACTAGTTTTATACCCGTACAAAAAATGTACGGTTCTATTTTTATATATTTGGTTACTCATAAATATGTGACTAATTAATACAAATATAGTTCAAAATAAAAATTAAGTAGATAATATATAAATTATTATAAATCATCAATTACTAAAATAGACGATTTTTTCTGCTATAAAATCCGACCTATTTCATTACTAATGTAAAAGACAAATTTTATTTGTTATGCTTTCAGAATTAACGGATTTTTTTATTAGAATTATTAATCCCGTGTTTTTTATTACCTACTTGTGTGTTCTTTTTAACTGTCAATTATTTAATTATTATCAATATCGTCTAAATCTCTTAGGAGTAGATCTACATGAATATATAAGATCTAGGTAGCACGGACACTTCTCGTAATGAGTTGTACCGTGTCCGACAGCGACACTCCGATCCACGGACACATGGCGAAACATGTTGGACACCAATAAAGCCGTGTCTAACTTTCTACATTTATTTGGGTACGTGTTTGACGCGTGTCCATGTTATTTGAGTCGTGTCCATCGCATGTCCACGGTATTTGGTCAACATTTGGGGTGAATGATGTTCTTCAAACGGGAAATGCGTTATCGAAAAAGATTAATTAGAATATTGGTTCGGATGGAAAATGAAAATGAGTTATTAATATAAAAGGCAAGTTTTACCTTTACTTATTTAAAATTAATATCAAATACTTTTACAAAAATGAAATCAAATATTTATAACTATAAAATGTATATTTTATTAAATTTAAATAACGTGTCTTGTGTCCTAAATTTCATGACATGCTGTGTCACGTGTTCGTGTCCGTTTTGGTGCTACCTAGAATATGATTAATTTGCAGTTTTTTTAGCGTAATAAAATTATAATTTTCAGATTTTTAGTTTATTTCCAGTATTTTATTCCAGTATTTTATTAGTATTAGTATTATAATTAGTATTATCATTAATCATTAATATGCAACCTGATTAATAAACGTAATATCCTCACCTGAATAATTTTTAGCTGACTTTGAGTTATTTAGGTTGGAATTCCTGTTTTGTTTATTTTTTGTGCTGATTTTCAGTTTTTTTTCTAATATACAGGATTTTTATTACGACATTGGCGAACATGTAATAATTTTGATATATATTGGACTGTTGTATATATCGTATTTTACCGTATTTTATTTTGTTTGGTATTTTAATTTATATTTGATTTGATTGGAAAATTGGAGAACATAATGTAATTTAATCTTTGGACTTTTATTTTTCGTGATTGTAATTTTTTGTTTTTCGGATTTGATTTTTGGACCGTTCTATATCGTATTTTATTGAAACGTTTTATACTGTTATTTATATTTTCGATGAACAATAATTTGATCGTATCGTATTTTATTATGACAATGAGGAAATATAATACTGCAATCAATTACGTAATTAGGAATGAGAATTCTAAATTTAGGAGAGTGGAAATTAAATCAAACTAAAAGTTAGTGGGTAGTTTTTTTCATTATTTCAAGCAACCAATCAAAATGAGTTAAATTCTACTCCTTTTATACAGATAGATTACATAGTCAGTTTAAAAAATTAGCTAATTAGCTAATTAGCAATACGACTAATATTTCGAACAATCTCGAAATAAATAACAAAAGAAAAATTTCAAATATACACTCCAGCACAACACCAATTCAATCCTAATCCCCGACCGACCCAATTCCATCCTAATCCCATGAGTTCCAGTTGACCGACCCAATTCCATCCATTTTCATCATCAACCTCCGAACTTAATTCGCCATTTTCGTTTTGTTGGCTTTTGCTCCTGGATTGTCAATTCAGCGGTCTTGCTCCTGGATTGCATCATCATCTCAATTAGACCATCAATCCTAACCAGGTAAGCTTCCACATTAACACATGCAATACGTAATCGATTTGTTGGCTTTTACACAGCGGGTTGTATATTCATGTATTTATTAGATTAGTCAAAAATTGGGTCTGCATGTCAATGAAAATGGCGAAGCCTCCGTCGAATTATCAAGTGACAGTTGTTTTCGGTGAATAATTGTAGATTTTACTTGTGGGTTGGAATATTATTGGTTCATTTCTGGGTTTCTCCTTGACAATTTTCAGATATGAATTATAGACTTTGTTCAGGATAGATATACTTCAATCAGAACCTACTATTGGAATAATAACAACGGCTAAGCGAAAATTAGTTAAGCAATATTGCTCCCTCTTAGAACTTGTTCAATGTAGTATAGAGGATGGATTTTTCTGATAGTATATTTGTTAGTTGTATGTGTTATTGAAATTGAATTTGACAATTATACTATAATTATTTGTGCAAAACAACTCTACTAAGGCCTGCCTTCACTGCTTTTTGTTTGGGATTTTATTTGTAACTTCTTTCCCTGCAGTATGATAAATTATCAGGAGAAACTGTCATGAGAGAATTTGTGGCACTTGTGTCTTGATGCAGTTGTTTTTTTCACGATGAATGATAGCTGACCACTTAGGGTGTCAATCTATTGGTCAACCCAGAAGGAGTGTTCGTCATTTATCATTTATTTCTGATGAATGATAAGGAGAAGCTAGAAGAGAGGTTGGCTAAGCTTTCGGAGGTTGTTGTCCCGAAGGTTTGTTATACTGTTTCATATTTGCGTCCTTCAGTTACTAAATTTCTGAAAGTATTTGTTTCTATGCAGGGACGAAGCTAGGATAAAATTATAGGAGGGGCCGGTTTTTCTGTTCTCTCTTTACACTCAATTTATTATAAGTTTCACATTGTTACTTTAGTATTACAGGTAATGTTTGTCAGGTTTTTCGCCTGATTAAGTATATCAAACAAACTTCTTCCAAATATTTATTCTAATACTACTTATCAAATTATAGTGGTTTTTTTTATCAATATGCTACATAAAAATTTGGAACCACGAATAATAAGTAAAGTATCTTATAAGACGGTTAGACAAAAGAAGAAAACTATAAAAATATATTTAAAAAAAGAATAAATGGCTGAGATGGAATCTTAGACAAAAAAGACACTCTAAAATATTTTTAAAAAAAACAATGAAAATAGGGTTTTGAGTCTCGAACCTGCGACCACGTGACTAGACCAACTAAAGTTGAATGATAATCTTGTTACTATTTATTACATGTTCTTGAAAATCCACCCCGGGCCCTGGCCTATACAACCCAGGCATAACTTTGCCTTTGTTTCTATGCATCGTACTACTATGTTTCCGTATCACGCTTTGTGGTTCCCCTGCATCATTCTGAATACTTCCACCAATAAAATCCGCATCTGAGTTACAAAGACCATCATCACCTATCCCCCTTCCACTGTCATACAATAAATCAATAAATCGGACATGCTTGTATTTCAAATTGTGTTAGATGTGATACTCTTATTTGGTCTTTCAGATGTTGAAAATTGTAAAGTCAAATTGATCTCAATTATATAAGTTAGTCAATAATAGTCATCAGTGAGTTTGGCTTTAACAATATTAGTTATCAGTATATAATTTTAGTGGTTATGGTAGTAAATAAATTACAAAGCCTATATAATATGAAGTTTTTCAAATACTATAAATTATCAAAAACAATCCGGTTAACATAATGGTGAAATGAATACGATAGACGCTATAAATGCTATAAATTCTCAAAAACTTCTTTGTATACTACGTTTTCTGTAGTATTGAGAATACGACGGTCGTGGTCGCATATTATTAAGCCCCTTTTTGCTTGTGACCCTCGAGACAGCAACATATAGTTGACCATGACTAAATACTGGTCTTGGAAGATACAAACCAACATGCGAAAGAGACTGTCCTTGGCTTTTGTTGATAGTCATTGCATAATAAACCATTACTGGAAACTGTCTTCGCTGAAACTTTACGGGTAGTGTACTGGAGTCGGATGGGTTTAAAGTTTTGTTAAGTATATAAGAGGAAGAAGGATAGTGGAGGAAGTTTTAATTATTATTATTATTGTAATTTACACGTACGATCATTTTGGTTTATATACAGGAATTGGTTCCAAGAATCAAGCTAGTGATTGATACAATTAAGTAATAAATTAAACTAAAAGAAGTAATTATAAACAATATAAAGATTTACAATATATTTGCTGATAATAAAGATATAAAAAAGATATAGTTTGCTATCCTTTGCTTGATTGATGCTGCGTTTAATTTGTTGCCTTAACAGAGTACTCGTTCGTTTGTTGTTTGCACAGGGCCGTTGCTCATCACACCTCAAAGAAGTCGTTGTTCTAAACTTACGAAAGATATTATTTCATTGTGTATATTTGCCAAAATTGGAAAATTCATTGGTGTATATGTTGTGTATATTATGTGAATGATCTTTAGTTATAAGGCCCAATAACACGTCCGGAAGATATTATATGAATGAACTTGGAAAATACTTATTACGGATGATACAAAATCTATACCTTCCCATGCCATAATACAATAGTTTCCAAAAATCAATTATTACACGTCCACAATCAAAATATTCCGCTGTGTATAGCTATAATTCCATTGTGTATATGTGTATATTTGCTTAGACGTAAAGACGTATAATGTTTTGATTATGACAATATTTTCCAAAATTAATTTTATAACATGGGATGATGGCGGGAAAATTTTTAACGTGGGTGTGACACGTGTCCAAAAAATGTGTAGCTGTTGTTCTTATATACTTTTATATAGATTGAACCTATATAGAACTTAACAGAATACAGCTAAACAAAACTGAAATAAGCCGAATTAAGTTAGAAAGAACATAGTCTAAGTGTTCATTTAGCAGTTTTTGTGGTAGTGAGTTTGAAAGTTATTTCTTAAAATGCCCATCTTTAAAAAGTATAAAAGAGGAATCATTAGACCCAGGGTAATCCATTTTCACATTAGTTTTTTCCAGCCTAAATATAATCAATAATTTAACCATCTTTTCAACTTTTCCTATCTACATATCATCTATATAAAACTATATATATCAGCGAAAAAATACTACCGTGAATAATTTGCAAATATTATATCAAGATGGACTCTTTATAATTTACTACCCAAAAATAATAATCTTATATAATCATTAGTTAAGGATTATAAGCAACATAATTTATTAGAGTATTTATTGTAGTACTAATCATTATTACTATAAAAGAAACTTGTCATTCTACCTCAGAAATCAATTTTCCTCAACTAATGAAAAGCTTTGAAATTAATTTGACAACTAAGCTTTCAAAAAGATTACAATAAACGTGATATTCGTGATTCATGCAAATCACATTATTATTTCCTTTTATCAAAATATTCTACAATTGATTCTATAATTATTACTATAAAAGAAACTTGTCATTTAGCCTACGTGGCGCAATATCGTTTCAACATTCACCCTTTCAAGCCCTCACATTCAACCTCACAAATCGATTTTTCTTCAACCAATGAAAAGCTTTGAAATTGACAACTAAGCTTTCAAAAAGATTACAATAAACGTGATATCCGTGATTTATGCAAATCACATTATTATTTCTTTTACCAAAATATTCTACAATTGATTCTATAATTAAGAGTTTTTCCTAAATATACTAATTTGCTTATTTTTGGTCAAATAACTTAAAAAAAGATCTTTGTAACGTATTGGTAGTGTAATATATGTCATAGTTATGTAATCTCAAGTTGGTCCAATAAATTTAGTAATTTATTTTATTTTATTCGTACACTTATCTTCTCCAAAATTTCCATATCAAAACCCGTATAACAAACAGATTTTATCTGTGAGGTTTTATTCTACCTGAAGATTTTATTAAAAACCGTATAACAAACATATTTTATTCTATGGCTAAAAATAATTAGATTTGAAATATTGCTTAGTTTTGGAAAGATAATTTTAAAAAATAATCTTTTAATAAACGTGAAGATCTTTGTAACGTATTGACTTATTTTTGGAATATTCTACAATTAAGAAAAGATCTTTGTAACGTATTGACTTATTTTTGGAATAATAACTTAAAAAAAGATACTCGAGTCTAACTACGTCTTTTACTAAAATATTCTACAATTAAGTAAAGATCTATGTAATGTATTGGTACACTTATCTTCTACAAAATTCCCCTACCAAAACCCGTGGGTTTTAGTTTCTCTTCAACCTGTTATTGTCTTATAAAATTAAAATTATAAAATTAAAATTATTCATCATAAAATTATATGATTATTAAATATATGGAAAGATTAAATAATCATTTCCCTTTTATTCTTGACGTAAATTCAATCATTAACAAATTTTGTTAGAGAAATTAATCTTCTCTACAATTAAAAAGATTTTATTTTACCTAAATACCGGCTTAATAAATCACATTTTTATTTAAAAAACAAGATAAAGTAAAACAAGTCAGATTTTCTAATTTGTCTTTTCCATTCGTACATATTTTCCATAAACTCGAGTCTAAATACATCTTTTAAAACAAGTCATGTTGGAGCCAAACAAAATAAAATATTAAAATTTCGTTTAGGCTTTTTCAGTTTGGGCTCTAACCACGACCCAAATTAAAATGAAAATTTGTTTGGAAGTTTTCATTTTCTCCGACCTTTAAGCACGATCCAGAATCTGTTATTTTTTTTTGTTGTTTTATTTAAATATTCATTATGAAAAGAATTGTTAGAATCGATTTGTATATTATTTTCATTTTCTGTAATATATAGAACTTAATTTGTAACACCCCCATTTACCTAGGAGCCTGAACTAGGACTTCCAGGGTAAATAAGACCGTTACCATCCTGATGGAACCAGGGTAGTAGATAATCGTAGTCAAAGATAGACAGTACATTAGATATAATTTGTTAACTGAAAGCTGGTACAAGACAAGTCTATAAAGAAGTCCAAAAATCCATACAACTGATAACAACCACCACTAATACATGTGAAACTAAGTGATCTAGAACTAGGTCGGTCCATGCCATGTCTCTCATTCCACGCCCAGCTCCTAATCCTGTTGTCTCTGACCTGAAATATCTACTCCCCATTCCGGATCATTGTAGGTGAATACGAATACACTGTCAACCTCGCGGTTGAGTAGGATAACACAATAATAGACAATACAAACAACTATGATATGCAAATGTCATGCAATGCTCGAGCTCAATCAAAACCTCATTCTCATACCCTTGCACCAAGCCCTACCAAACCTCCCGACAAACTATAATCGGTCGTCACCGAACACCAGCTCAAAAGCTGATAAGACACCAGACCTGGACTGCAGAACCACCCAGGGCTTTACATCAGAACAATATCTGATTCATATCTTTCTAAATACCAATGCATATGCCATGATTATGAATGCAACACCAAAATAAATAAACATAAACTATCATGCTCAGAACTCATACTTGCATTCCTAACATACAATACACATCCACACAGAACGTGATACAGAACAAAGCACCAGTGTAACCTACCTAGAATAGCAAATCTGGACAAGCAATCACCGTCTAATAATATTTCTCCTCGAAATCCGTTCCTATAATTATTACTCTTATCAAATTCTACTCATATAAACAAACGCTACTAAAATTACTTAATCATGTTCCTAATTGATTTATTTACAACACATTGTGAGTATACCCACACATAAGCATGCCTATAACATACAATTATCATTAAGCAAATATAACTTACTATTTTTAGACTTACTATTTTTAGACTTACTAAAAATAGCATACGATCAAATAATCAAATATCACAATATTCATCAATAAAATAATAATAATAACAACAAATTCTTATATCATAATATCTCATATCATTAATAATAATTATACAACTAAAATTAAGACATTAACAATAATAATAATAATTGGTACAATTTTAGCTAATCATGACATTAATAATAAAATAAAAATGTATGCAAATGATGATTTGATTAATAATAACATCAGACCCACAAATTAACAATTATCATTACCAAAATTAATCAGCATAATTGAATACTAACAAGCAAACATTCAAATCAATGATTCATGAAAAACACGTACAGCAGCCAAACACGATCCCAGAACAGCCCGACCAACCCCTTTACCGCCAGTCCTTGCACCACCGGCAGCCCCTGGCTTCCCCACTAGCACCACCAGGCTCGTCACTAAGCCACGGTGGTTCCAGGGAATGATTCAGCAGCCGCCGGCCACCACCCACGACACCAAACAACCGCTTTAAACTAGACAACACCACCAGCGCATTCTGTTTTCACAATTCTGTACCCTCAACGAAACTGGTCTTAGTCATGAACACGACAACCACGAACCACCGTGTTAACCCCCATTACAGACCTTATACTACCCTCTAACGATCTACTTTAATACCTGTAACAACCGTTCCCAAAAACGCATTCGAAAACAAGCATAAAAACACACGTCAAAAATACTCTGTTTCTGAAATATCCCGCGTGCCTGAACTGTCAACAAACAACCCCTTATAGGTGGTCCTAGGTGGTCAACGACGACTCTACAAGGGTCAAAATACAACTATCATACAACCTAGACGAATATCACGCAGTTAATCTGAATTATAACATGATTTAAAGACTTAAATTACGAATTGAAAAGGGGTGAAAAATCTGCAAAGTGAACGAAAGTTGGTGAGTGCACTGCCTTTCAGACGAAAACGAACCACCCCTGGCAACCCGAAAGCACCGTGTGAACCCTCCCCTTAGATCTCTAACACGGCGGCAGCAAAGTGTATTTTGTTGTTTTGTGTTGATAGGTCAAAATAAGATCTTAAAAGTGTGTATAAATAAGGCGGCTGGGGAAGGTATTCTGAAATTTCTGATTTTCAGATGTTAAAGTCGTGTATGGGCTAGGTTTGCACGCAACCCTAGGCCCAATGACACGGCTATCCCTGAATGGGTCAGACCCTTCACGCACTTCAATATCCAAATAACATGAATCAAACATGGTTTTGTTAAATACTCGCGTACACGACCCAAAATACTTACACATAAGGTACCTCGTTCACCAATAAATTTTCGCTTTAAAACCCGTCGCCATACAAATAAATATTAAATATTAATTAAAATGAAATAGAAAATACGTGGTATGACATAATTATCTTATTTTTGATTTTTTTTTTTGATAATTTATATAACTTAAATTACTTAAATTTGTATGTTATATTTTTCTTTTTTAACTATGTCTTAATTGTTTCATTTTAATCCTGTCTTACAATTGTTACTCCTATTAACATTAGCATGTGTTAGTTTATTAACTTATATAACTTAAAGTTCTCAAATGAGAATGTTATAATTTTCGTATATATATTTTAATATATATAATGATATTATATTATTTATTTTTGTTTATTTAAAAAATACGCATGTTCCAATAAATAGAATTTGTTATATAATAAGTAAAAATTATAGTCATCTTTAAAATAAGTGTACACAACCCCGTGATTTTTCACGGGTGTTACGCTAATTATAAATTATTACAATATTATTGTTAACCCGATTTAAATTTTATATATAGTGTTATAAATAAAAATTATTGCATTATTTTGTTGTATTTTATTGAATTTGATCATAAGTTTTATAGTAATGCTGAAATGGTTGTGCGAGTGATCTCATCTACTCTACTGGAGGTAACAGTTGTCAAAGTTGCAAGATTTTGTCTATATTTCTTTTGAAATATATCATTTGATTAAGTCTATATTTTTGTTGAGGTGAATGTGGTCATTTTTTTAGCCTCGGCAACCTGATATAGATTCAGAGAATAGTGGACAATTGAGAAGACAAATAATAGCATAATTACGAGGGAATATTACGTCATAACGATGATAATTAATCATTCAAAGCAAGCACCTTATATAAGGTGTACAAGGAGAATATTCAGACACAACGCAAGAGAACTACCAGCAACTAGCACATTACAACATATTGATAATATACTCTTTTTTTTTGTTTTTTTTTACATGGTTCATAAAATAGAAGAGAACATCATCTAAGCTACAGACTTGGCTAGATCATGTGCAATCCAATCAGATTACGTGGGCTATAACTAAGAGAAACACAATGAAAAGAAGTTAAAAGCATATCCATTCTACTAGCTACTCTTCTAAGACTCCTATCCAAAATAGCAGCACCCGAGAGCTGATAAACGAGATTGAGACAATCACAGGCAACATCCAGATGTCTGAGTCCAAGACCTAAAGCAGAATTCATGGCCTCCAAACAAGCCAAACCTTCTGCATGAAGAGGACTCAGAGCCCAAAAGGCTGATGTTCCTTTATGCCAAACGACCCCTTTGTCATCGAAAATAACCCAGCCAGCAGCACCCTTAAAAGTTCTTGACCATGCTGCATCAAACTTCAAACGAAAACATGAACGACGTCTAGAATAACCCACCAGTTGTCTTGGAAAACTTCTTCGAATAAGCTCAAAATCCGAGAGACAGTCTATGGAAGAAGAGGAACCAAGACCATCTTCGTTAGATCTAAAAGCAGAGGAAGAAGCTTCAATATCAGACACATCCCTATAAATGCTATCCAATAGACAGCGATATCCCCATGAGAATTCCGAAAGACAACTGAATTCCTAAAACACCAAATAGCCCATAATGTCGCAACAAAGAAAAGCCCCAACTTGAAAGATGGATCTAATTTCTTCAGATAGACAATCCAATTAGAAATCCAATCGAAAATAGGAATGAAATGATCAAAAGACACTCGGATCCCTAAAGGAGAGCTACTCCAAAAACGTTGAGCAATCGGACAATCCCTAAAAAGATGCAAAATAGATTCCACACAGGGAGAAGCAGAGCATAGAGAAAAAAACTGAAACGAAGCCAGATCCCTACCCAGAAATTCCTTACCCACGGGAAGAACATTTGTGAATATTTTCCATAAGAAAATTTTCCACTTATTGGGGATGGATAAAGACCAAATTTTAGTCCTCATAATAGATGTCGATAAATCTTCAAGACGCCTCAAGTCCCGTTCGCTTGCCTTCGTCTTCCACAGGTCCTCAAAAGCCATAAAATAGCCACTTTTAGCTGTATAATTCCCACCAACCTCAGGTCCCCAAACCACTGAATCCTCGTCATCCAAAGAAGGAGATGGCAAGGATAACACGAGAGGAAGAAGCGCATCTCCACAGACCTGACGAAGTCTATCCACATCACAACTACCATCCTCTAACCAAAAAGAAGAAACCGGTAGCGCAGGAGAAGCAAGAGGTCCCAAAACCTGATGTCCTAACAGTGACTCCATTGAACGTCCATTAACTCATTTGTCCTTCCAAAAACTCAGAAGAGAAGGAAGACCAACATCCCAACACAAACCTTTCCGAAGTAAGGAAAATCCCCACAAAATGCTCCTACCTCCCCAGCTTTTCCCTTTGATCAAATGAGTCTCCAAACTAACCAACTCCTTCGAAATCTTCAGCTGTGACCCCAAAGTTTTATCAATCAAAGAGTTAGGATTTGAGATAATCCTCCATGCAACGTTCGCAAGAAGAGCCTGATTAAAGCACCTAATATTCCTAATTCTCAAACCTCCTCTTGACTTTGCCAAATTAAGAAAAATATTGCTACACCAAGGTATATCTCTGCCTTCAACCGTACCTTTCCACCAGAAAAGCGAGATCATTGAAGAAATCTTTGAACTCACACTTACGGCAGTTTAAAAGCCGATAGAGAATAAATGGATAGTGAAGAAAGTACAGACGAAATAAGAGTAAGTCTACCCGCTGGTGAAAGCAAACAATTTTCCCAACTTAGGACCCTTGCACGAACTTTTTCAATTGAAAACCTGAAAACCTCTTTCTTAGATCTTCCAAAATCTGTAGGCAAGCCCAAATAGGAGCCCATACTCTGCTGTCGCTTGATCTTTAAAGCTCTCAGACAACCTTGAGTATTCCGCAGAGTACAATTCGGACTAAAAACAATCGCAGATTTATCTTTATTAAGCATTTGACCCGACGCCTTACAAAACAAAGAAATAGTCTTCATCAAAGATGCACAGGCTGAAAGAGAAGCTTTAATGAAGAAAATAGCATCATCTGCAAAGAGAAGGTGAGAAATAGGTTGTGCAAACCTACCAACTCTAATACCCATAAGTAATCTAGCTTCCTCAGCCTTGACAACTGCATGTGAGAAAACCTCAGTGCCAAGAGCAAAAAGAAAAGGAGAGAGTGGGTCACCTTGTCGAAGTCCATTTGATGGTTGGAAAAACTTGCCAATAGCCCCATTAATAGAAATGTTGTAGGTCACCAAAGTAACACAACCCATAATTAGAGCAATAAAAGCAGAAGGGAACCCCATAATGCTTAGCGTTTTCTGAATAAAATTCCAATGTAAACGATCATACGCTTTGCTCATATCGATCTTAAAAGCAATGACACCTTGCGACCCCTTCTTGATGAGTCATATTTATATATACTTTAATGCCTCCTCTTAGCATCTTTTGTTACGGTTCTGTGATTAGAATTGGTATTTATATGTCACTTTTAGTAGATATCGATACTTCTGTATTTATGTGTTTAAATGCAGAATAGATGCATTTGTGGAACATAAGAGTGATATATAGCTCCATGGAATCAACAAGACAAAGTACAAGAAGATATCCAAGAACTAAGGAAGAATAAAGGATAAGAATTGAAGCTAGGCGAGCGAAAGAACAACTCCATATAACTAGTATCTAGTTATAAGGGCCATATCTCAGGATATAAAATTGATAATCAAGCGATTTCAATTGGAGGTGAAAGCTTATCCTTTTAGCTTTCCAACGCCGCAAAAATCACTTGATTCTGACAAGTAACGGAGAAATGGCGGACGTTTGAACTTCAGTGCGCAAAGCAGGAATTACGCGCTGAGAGGTCCCTCGATCGAGGACAACTCACCCTCGATCGAGGAACCTTTTCTCAGGAATGCGTAGCTACGGCATTAGGTCCCTCGATCGAGTACATCTTGTCCTCGATCGAGGAACCCTTCAGCGACGGGTTTCTTTCCGGAAACCTTCCAAAGTCATTCCTTATGTTTTATTATATAAGGAGTCGTGCCCTTTGAGTCTTTTATGCTTCTTCCTACCCTAATTTCAGTCCTCTTTCTTTCTGTTACACTAGTTTTGTTACTTTTCTTTCTTCTACATACAATTCGCTCAATAAAATCTAGTTTTAGTTTAGATCTAGCTTATAATTTATGCATTGCAATTCCGGATCTCACTTTCTTTACGGTATTCTTCAATCTTTCTTTTAATTAAATTTCAATTATTGTTTTGTATTCCTTAATCATGTTATCAATCGTTTTCCATCTTGATTTCGTTATTGTTGTTAGAGTCAATATGTGTAACTAAATTCTTAATCTAGGATGAAGGGGATCCAAGTATAGTAGAAAGAGAATGTTAATTGATTGTTAGTAAAATCACAAGGATTGTTGTTTGATTATTGTTCTTATTCTAATTAATTGATTTAGGCCTGAATTGATAATTAGTGTAGCGAATTAGTTCTTTCACCGATCGGGTTAGAATTGATATAGGCTGTGATAATCAAATAGGTTGATTCTAATAATAGCGACCGCATGTTAGTTTTTAACCTAAAGAACACAATAGTATTGACCAATCTTGTGACCTTGAATAATACGATTGAACTAGTGATTAATTAAGAATCCCAATAAAATATACTTGGTGACCCGGAATTCCTAGACCTTTAATATCTCTGTTACACATCCTTTATTTTAATTGTTTTTAGTTATTAGTCAAAACAAACAAACCAAAACCCCCATAAAACTGTTACTTTTAGACTTAATTACCTTTAGCAAACTGTTTATTACCGCCTCCCTGTGGATTCGATACCTGTCTTACCACTAGCTATTCTGTTAGTATTGAGATAGTTTTACTTTGATTAAGGTGATACGACTTTAGCCTTATCAATTTTGGCGCCGTTGTCGGGGAGGCAACAATTTTCTGTTTGTTTTTGTTAATTTTGTCTTTTGTCTCAAGGGACTTCAGTTCCTTGAGACCGCTCTCATCCTTTTCTTGTTAGTTTCGTGTATGCCCAGGTCGAACAGGTCTGAACTCTTTACACCAAATTCAGAACCTGAGAGGAGATTTCGGAACAGACGAAAGCATAACAGAGAAGTTGGTCAAGTAGAAGACTTGAGTATACTTGACGGAGACGCGGAGCACTCAAATTACTTCAGAAAATCTGTCCTTTGACGAGGACACCTTATTTTTTGAAACAGAACAAATTACTTCAATTCTTAAAATGCCTACTTTAGCAAGTCATTCAGAACCCACCTTGGATTCTATTACAAAGGGGTTTAAGCTCCCTAGTACTGATAAAGGAACATTTGAAATCAAACCGTCCTACATCAATCTAGTGGAGCGTAATCTCTTTGGAGGAAGACCTGGTGAAGATCCTGCTCATCACATGGAAAAATTTGTTACTTACTGTTGTTCTATCCCTTTGATTACAGGAGTAACTCAGGATCAGGTGAAACAAACTTTATTTCCTTTCTCCCTGAAAGATGATGCAGCGGAATGGCTGAGAGAGTTGGATATGACTGATATCACCGATTGGAACTCCTTGGCTCTTGTATTCTACAAGAAATACTTCCCTCCACAGAAAACCAATAACTTGAGAAGCCAGATCACAAGTTTCAAGCAGTCTCCTACTGAGGACTTGAACGAGGCATTTGTGCGATTCAAGAAGTTGATTAGATCTGTTCCCCATTATGGCTTTGAGAAGTGGTTCCTTTGCAACCAGTTTTATAACGGGTTGTTTGACGATCATAGAGCCCTCCTAGATTCTTCTGCTAATGGGAGGTTTCAGAACAACACGAATGATGATGCCGCGTGGAAGCTTATTGAGGAGATGGCTACTCACACTGCCGAGTATGGAAACCCGAGGGGAGCTACTAGAGGAAGTGGCTCAGATAGTGCAGTTGCAGCTCAATTAGAAGCCCTTACTGCTAAGATTGCTGAGATGCAAACAACACAATCCTTGGGAAATAAGCAGACGGTTCATGCCATGGTTCACCAAGAGGTGCCTTGTGAGAGATGTGGTATTGATGGCCACATTGCAGCCAGATGTATGAGCTCCATTGAGCAAGTACATACCTTCCAGTCCTTCAGACAAGGTGCTCCTTATCAACAATCCACCTATGTTGCTCCTCCCTTTCGTGGTAATCAACCACCACAAGGGAACTTTCAAAGGCCGAATCAAGGAGGTTTTCAACCAATGCAACCCCCTCCTCCACCTCCGAGCAATGACTTCGGAGAGATGAAAGTTATGTTGCAGCAGAGTTTGCAGATTCAACAGAAACAGACTACCCAAATTTCTGAAATTATTGCTCACAATAAGATTTTGGATACCCAGGTAGCTCAATTGGCAACTCAGAACCCATCTCGGCAATCTGGACAACTCCCTCCACAAGGTAAGCAATCTCATGAACACGTGAATTTCATTTCCTTACAAAGTGGTACTTCTTATGCAGGTTCGCAAATGCCCCTAATGATGAAGATGAGGTTGGAAAAGAAAGTGTTGATAAGTCCCAAAATGTGAAGAAGAACGAGGAAACTGCTCCCAGTACCGAGGTCCCTCGATCGAGGTCCCCCGTACTCGATCGAGGAACCCATCCCGAGAATGCACAGCCACGACATACGAGGTCCCTCGATCGAGGACAGACCTTACTCGATCGAGGAACCCTGGTACCTGACAACGTCGTTCCTAAAGCTACGGAAAAGGCCAAAGCCCCCGAACCCATTCAAATTCAACTACCTTTTCCACATCGATTGATGCAATCCAAACTTGAACAACAGTTTGGGAAGTTTATGAAGGTAGTCAAGGATCTTCAAGTGAGTGTACCATTTACTGACTTGGTCACTCAAGTACCAGCCTATGCTAAGTTCTTGAAGGATATTCTATCAAAGAAGAGATCTTTCAATGAGATAGAGACCGTCACATTCACTCAAGAATGCAATTCCAGCTTCCAAGCCAATATTTTACCTAAGCTGAAGGATCCAGGGAGTTTTTCTATCCCTTGTTATCTTGGTAGTATAGCGATAGATAGAGCATTATGTGATCTAGGGGCTAGCGTTAGCGTCATGCCTTATTCTATTTTTCAGCAGTTAAACATGGGTCAATTAAAGGCTACTACTATGACCCTACAAATGGCTGACAAATCTTTAAAACACCCTTTAGGTGTCTTAGAAGATGTGCCAGTCAGAGTAGGGAAGTATTTTATCCCGAATGACTTCGTAGTAATGGATATTGCTGAAGACTCTCGTGTTCCTATCATTCTTGGGAGACCCTTCCTTAACACGGCAGGGACGCTCATTGATGTTAGGGGCGGTAGTCTAACCTTTAGAATAGGAGATGACTCTATCACTTTTCGCATTCCTAAAACTTCTAATCCATCTAAGCATGCGGCTACTTGTCATATGATTCATGTTATTGATGCTCCTACTATTTTTTTCTTCTGATCCCAGGAGCATATGGTGTAAGGAAGTAGATGAAATCGAGCATCTGCTTTACGGAGATGAGCCTCATCCTCCTCCAATCTCCAATTCTGAAATAGATGACGTCATAGAAGCCGAAATGGATGCTTGGGAAGCTGAAATGCTCAAAGATGACCAACCATCTAAGGAGCATGAAGATATAAAGGATCTCACTGATGATCCCATTTTAGACCTACCTACCTCGAAAGACTTTGAACAATTTTGTTTTTGCGAATTTAGCTTTGTACCTTTTGAGACGGAACTTAAGCATTTCGTTTTGCTTATACTATACACTTGTATCATTTTGTGGTGCTACCTAAGCCTGTGGGTAGCACATGCAGTTAGTTTTGACCTTCTTCTACGGGCATTGAATTGTCTTGATACAGCCGCACTGGAACTTTGAAGTCACAAAAAGTTGCCTTGGTTACGTATGAATCGTCAAGACCCCCATTTTGCAGTTAGTTTGGGGGAGCTCTCATGCCTTCCAACTGGTATTATCTTTCCTTTTTTTTACTTAGTGTGTGGTTTTTTTCCTCTTTCCGATTGTTAGTAATGTCCTTTAGGGTGCTGGTTATATTTTATATTGTGCCTTACATGTTGTTTAGGTCACAATGAGGACACTGTGACATTTAGGTTTGGGGGAGAGTCTTTACTTTATATTGTGTGGTTAAAAAAAAATGTGTTTCTTTCATTTTTTCTTTTATTTTTAGGTCGAGTCTTGGTGAATTTAGTTAACAATGATGATAATTTGCCTTTGTTTTTCGCATTTGAATCCCAAATAGCTATCCATATACATTGTTTTGACCCGTTAGCCTATGAAAACAAAGCTCAATGATCAAGTCTTGACCGTAATTGACATGCCTTATATTGATTAGACTTGACAAATTAAGTTGGTAAACTACTTAAATTCTGAGGTCTATAGAGCTTTCTAGGCCAGGAACATTAATAAACTGGTCTCATTGTCAATTAGGCTTGAGTGTGGTTCTCCTTGTGGAATATGTAATATCAAACTGCATAAGTGTGAAATTGATTTCTTGATACTTTTATTGCTTTCATATGACTAAGTACATGTGGATAGGCGGTTCTTACCGTTCAAATAAGCCTTACAGATTACCCTTTTGTTAGCCCGTTTGAACCTTGTGGCCATTTCATATCTCATCTAATAGCTACAATCCAGAATTTGCCTACCTTTATCGGGACAGTTGCAGTTGCTTGTTTACCATGTTTATTCTTACTACTATGGTTGGGATAGGGACTTATATTGTCACTTGTGGGTGTAGTAGAAATATTTTGAGCAATTGTGTTGTATCTCTTATGATGGAAAAAGGAGAAAAATGTATGAAGCAGAAAATGAAAAAGAAAAAAAAAAAAGGAAAAAAAAATGAAAAAATGAAAGAAAAGAAAGAAAAAAAGAAAAGAAAGAAAATATACACTTTATTTGATTTTGTGAAGAGATCGAAAGGATGATTACTGGAGTCTTATGCATCTTTGGAGGGTAGTTTGTTGACTCTCATATGTTGTAATATTGAGATAATTTCTCTAGATTGGGATGAATTGTGATACTTATTATAGAATTGGTTTTGGTTTAATGCTGCGACTACCGTCTTAGCCCCACATATCCATAACGTGCTTCGGCACAAACCATTTCTATACCTTTGCCCATTTGCCATCCTTATTGTCCTTGATACATGTACTTTTGTCTACATTATGATTGCATATTAGTTGGGGAAATCTCTATTACATTAGATTGCATGCATGTTTCATTAAGTTGAGTGAGTGTTCTTATTTCTTTCTATCTTCACTTATAACACACCCTTACATATACTTATGAGCATGAGTGAATCCGCGAGAATCCGACTGAAATTTGTCTTGCAAAGTCGAAAGATATTTGGTTTTTGTCTATATTACACCGTCATATCAACCTTGTGACTTGAGCTGCGTTTTCTATTACCCGTAACTTTGAATCTGTTTCATTGGTACATTTGGTCATTACTTTCTTATATCTATAGCTTGGGATTTATTGCATTAACATTAGCTTTGAGTTATTTTATTCACCATAGTTTTTTTTCTTCTTTTGTTTAGAGTCTTGGCTTTGCTTGAGGACAAGCAAAGAGATGGTTCGGGGGAGTTTGATGAGTCATATTTATATATACTTTAATGCCCCCTTTTAGCATCTTTTGTTACGGTTCTGTGATTAGAATTGGTATTTATATGTCACTTTTAGTAGATATCGATACTTCTGTATTTCTATGTTTAAATGCAGAATGGATGCATTTGTGGAACATAAGAGTGATATATAGCTCCATGGAATCAACAAGACAAAGTACAAGAAGATATCCAAGAACTAAGGAAGAATAAAGGATAAGAATTGAAGCTAGGCGAGCGAAAGAACAACTCCATATAACTAGTATCTAGTTATAAGGGCCATATCTCAGGATATAAAATTGATAATCAAGCGATTCCAATTGGAGGTGAAAGCTTATCCTTTTAGCTTTCCAACGCCGCAAAAATCACTTGATTCTGACAAGTAACGGAGAAATGGCGGACGTTTGAACTTCAGTGCGCAAAGCAGGAATTACGCGCTGAGAGGTCCCTCGATCGAGGACAACTCACCCTCGATCGAGGAACCTTTTCTCAGGAATGCGTAGCTACGGCATTAGGTCCCTCGATCGAGTACATCTTGTCCTCGATCGAGGAACCCTTCAGCGACGGGTTTCTTTCCGGAAACCTTCCAAAGTCATTCCTTATGTTTTATTATATAAGGAGTCGTGCCCTTTGAGACTTTTATGCTTCTTCCTACCCTAATTTCAGTCCTCTTTCTTTCTTTTACACTAGTTTTGTTACTTTTCTTTCTTCTACATACAATTCGCTCAATAAAATCTAGTTTTAGTTTAGATCTAACTTTTAATTTATGCATTGCAATTCCGGATCTCACTTTCTTTACGGTATTCTTCAACCTTTCTTTTAATTAAATTTCAATTATTGTTTTGTATTCCTTAATCATGTTATCAATCGTTTTCCATCTTGATTTCGTTATTGTTGTTAGAGTCAATATGTGTAACTAAATTCTTAATCTAGGATGAAGGGGATCCAAGTATAGTAGAAAGGGAATGTTAATTGATTGTTAGTAAATCACAAGGATTGTTGTTTGATTATTGTTCTTATTCTAATTAATTGATTTAGGCCTGAATTGATAATTAGTGTAGCGAATTAGTTCTTTCACCGATCGGGTTAGAATTGATATAGGCTGCGATAATCAAATAGGTTGATTCTAATAATAGCGACCGCATGTTAGCTTTTAACCTAAAGAACACAATAGTATTGACCAATCTTGTGACCTTGAATAATCCGATTGAACTAGTGATTAATTAAGAATCCCAATAAAATATACTTGGTGACCCGGAATTCCTAGACTTTTAATATCTCTGTTACACATCCTTTATTTCAATTGTTTTTAGTTATTAGTCAAAACAAACAAACCAAAACCCCCATAAAACTGTTACTTTTAGACTTAATTACCTTTAGCAAACTGTTTATTACCGCCTCCCTGTGGATTCGATACCTGTCTTACCACTAGCTATTCTGTTAGTATTGAGATAGTTTTACTTTGATTAAGGTGATACGACTTTAGCCTTATCACTTCTTTTTATTAGAAATATGAGAGAAAAGTTCATGAAATATGAGAATATTTTCAGTAATATTTCTCCCAGGGACGAAACCATTCTGGAAATTTCCAACCAAGAAAGACATTACCGTAGAAAGCCTATTAGTAATAACCTTTGTAACTACTTTCATAATAACATTGCACGATACTGATTCAAAGTTTCAGGACACGGTCCCTTGGGGATCAACACAATAATCGTCCGATTAAACTTTGATGGAATCTGACCCATAGAGAGGATATGTAGAACTGCTTTAACAAAATCTTCCTTAATATGAAAACAGAAATGTTGAAAAAACCAGCAGGAATACCATCCTGTCCCGGAGACTTCAAAGGTGAAAGCTGAAACACCGCCTTTCTAATTTCCTTCCTAGAGTAAGGTCGTGAAAACCAAGACTCTTGTTCGGTAGATAACTTAGAATCAATAACCGAAAAATAACGCTCACATGACGAAGAAAAGGAAGAAAAGTCACGAAATCTTTTCCGGAAACCATATAACTCCTGTAAGTAATTTTCAAAAACGGCTCTAATCTCAACATCCTTGAAACCCAAATTCCTTTAACATCCTTGATACCAGCAATGAAGTTTTTTCCACGTCGATTCCGAACCGAGTTAAAAAAATACTTCGTACATGCATCCCTTCCTTTAGCCAATGCAATTTAGCTCTTTGTTTCCAGAAGATAGCAACTGCTTTAATTTGTTAAATTCCAAATACTCATCATGAAGTTTATCAAAATCAGACTCGGATTTTCCATTAAAAACATCCTCCAATAGCTGCTCCAATTTGGTATCAAAATCAGTCCACTTATGGCCCCATTCCTTCCTCTTATCCAAAGTCCATCTCCCCAACATATTGGACACACGGTCTAATTTTCTTCCAAGAATAAAAGAAGGAGATCGCCTCACATTCCATGACCACACCCTCCTGACTAAATGCAAACACTCCTCATATTTAAAAGCCCATGCATCCATTTTGAACCCCGATCTACGCTTCCTACACATGAATTCTGTATCGAAGATAATTGGTGCGTGATCTGAAGCCTGAATTGACATGTGTCTAATTCCAGAATCCGGGAAAAAATCAAACCAAGACGAAGAAGCCAATCCTTTATCAATTCTCTCATATATTCTTTTTTACCCCTTCCGATTATTACACCAGGTCAATCTGGGTCCTTTGAAAGGAATATCAGATAACTGATTCCGTTCCTTCCATTCCACGAACCTGTTGACAGAACTCGAAACAACTCTATTGCCACCAAGCTTATCATCAAGCCATTCAATCATATATTTACCTAATGCAGAAGTCAAGCCGCTGACGTGGCATCACATAAAACAAGCTCCGTCTTACGTGGCGCGATTTAAAGCCTACTAACATATTACTAAACTGATTGTCCAATAAAATTTTTAAAATCCGTCAAACATGGTCAATATCAGTGAATCCAACACAAAAATTTCGAAATCCGGGAATCATGTTCAATAAATTTCCTAAACTGAAAAAAATAATAATAATAACCTAAAGCTTTGATTGAAATTAATTTCCAAAACAAAATTTTTAAAATCCGTGAATCATGGTCAATAAACTAAACTGAAAAGAATAATAATATTAACCGAAAGATTTGATTGAAATTAATTTGCAAAACAAAATTTTTAAAATCCGTCAAACATGGTCAATAAATTAATTTCCAAAACAAAATTTGTAAATTCCGTGAATCACGTTAATTTTGTTTAAATTTCCTAAATTGAAAAGAATCATAATCATAATCATAATAATAACTAAAAGATATGATGCACAATTAATTTCCTAAACAAAATCTCAAGATTCCGTGAATCCTTGAATTATGCACAATTAATTGACATAATCTGAAAAGAATAATAACTGAATGATTTTAAATATGGATAGATTATGGTTTAAAATTAATTTACTAAACTTAATCCTAATGTGAAACAATAACTAAAGCCGTGCAGATCTTTTAATATTGAAATGATACAAATCGTGCAAAATATTGAATAATAACTCCCGTGCAAAATTTCCAAAACTGAAGCCGTGCAGATCTTTCAAACCTGCAGATTTTATAATCAGAATTTTATAATCAAAATAATTTCTAAACTAAAAGAATAATACCTGAAAAATTTATGATTATCATCAGAATTTAAATACATTATTATATCTTTTTATATCTTTTCATTTATTATTCATGAAATATATTATCCCAAATACATCTACATAAAAAAGAAAACACGCCCTTGCCCTAGCATAGCCCGGAAGTCACACAAATATTTAGAAACAGCCAATATCATATATTTAGAAAATATATCAGCATAAACAAATCGTGCCTTGTTTAGAAAATATATAAAGATAAACAAATCTCTCATCATTCACCATTAACAAATATTAACAAATACCTTAAGCAACCAGAATTGTTTTATGGCTTTGAACTGCACCCCCGTTGCCATACGTCACTTGACCTCGGAGATCCTCACTGCATAAATTGTGGTACGCGTTGTACACCTTTAGAGAGAAAACGTTTCTACAACTAAGATGATACTCTATCATTAGAGATGCTTTTATTTGATTCAAAGACATGTTTCACGTTTAATTGACTTTTTTATCGACTATGTATTATTTACTAATATTATTACAATTTTCAGAAAAATATATATAATTCAGGCTACTATCCGCAAGAGTATCATTAACAAATTGAAGAACAAGATCAATGAGGGACATTTATACAAATTATCAAGATTCACTATGGAAGCAAATAAGGGGGCTGAACTTGCAACTTCTGCTGAATTACGCATCTACTTTTCATATCCAACAATGGTTAAAGAGGTTCAGAATTTACCCATCAAAATAAACTTAAAAATCAATCAAATCATATTTTAAAATTCTAAAATAATTAATTTCTTTATATTTTAATTATTCACAATATTAATTTAATATTATTAAAGTTCTAAAATAATTGATTTATTTTCTCTTAATATTATTAACAATATTAATTTAAAATACTAAAAACAAACCCGTGAAAATCACGGGTTACAACCTATCTAGTTTGATTAAAATTATCAATCAACATGAAATGAGAGTCCAAAAGAGAAATGATAATATACTCTTATTTATACTCTTATTTACACTTGTAATCCCAAAATTCTCCCGAATCTATAAAATCTTATTAAAACGGTACCTAAAATAATGTGACATGTCAAATTTTAATGTGACGTGACATATTTAAATATGACGTGACATATTTTTAATGTGACATGGCATATTTTTATAATGAGTCTCTCTTGTGACGGGTATATCCGTCATAAGCTTACGACAGGTCAAGTATATCCACATGTTTAGATAAGACAAAAATAATAGTGCATAAAGAATCACAAATGGTTTGTTTGTATCTCCCCAAATTTGTTTTATTTGACCCGTCACAAGTTTGCGACGGATATTACCTTCACAAATGAGAATTTATGCATTTTTAATGTGACATGGCAAATCTTATTTATATAATTGCAAAATCATTTATAAGGCATTAGTTGATCCACGTCATCAATCCAGTTTTTTTTCTTAATTTATCGTGGTGGGACCCGCGATTTTATATAATTATTTTAATTTGAAATAACTGTCTGAAATACATGTATCTTTTATCAATATAATAGAAATTGAGTACAAAATATTCATGTATTATTGACACCATCCGCTAAATATTAATTATCTACCATATTTTTCTAGAAATTGCACGTGTGGTGCTCATTCATGAACGACATTTACTCCTTCATGGACGTAAATGTCCATTATACCCTTTTCATTTATTTTAATTACTTCATTCTTTTATCATCAAATTCAATTTATTTCAGTTTCTCACAATAACTACCACCATCCAAACACCACCACTCGCCAATCACCATCACCACACTCACCACCGCCCCTGCTCCACCGACCAGTCTGACAACCTCCTCAGATCGGTCATCAGACGATCTGATGACCGATCTCACGGACTGCCTCCCATTCCATACATCCCCTTCTCTAACACAAATGGACCACGACAATTCATGAATACCGACAATTTATTCATATGGCTTCCAATGTTAATATATTATTAGCAAATGATACTATCAGATCCAGAAGAATAAGAATGAATTATATGATAACTACCTTGATCGTGTTTCTTGCACTTTGAAAGCATCAAATCCCATCCAATTTTTATAAACCCCCAATTTCATGAATGCTAAATAAATTAATTAAATCTTCTTAATATAGTATAATTGATGCAAATTAACTAAGTTAGATTCATTATTTGATTAACTAATTTTCGTAAACCCCGATTTCATTGAGTAATTAATTAATTTGAGAAAAGTGATATAGAGAAATTTTTTCTTTTGTTTCTAGTAGAAGGGTATGGTATGGAAAGTAAATGACAAAAGTCCATGAAAAAGTAATTTGCGTACATGAAAGAGCAATACGTGTTGAAACTAGTTAATGTGAAATAGAATATCAATTTATAGAATATCAATTTATTATTACATGACATTAATTTAATTCATTTATCTATCAATTAATTTTAATTCACTTATTTATAATATTAAACTGTATTTTCATTATTCATAAAATAATTTTTTATATTAAATATATTGTTTTCCATAAATTATGCAACCCTTTATAATATTTTAAAATTTATAATGAATATTGACATTTTAATTGAAATTTTTGTAATAAAAATTTCATAATTTATAATTAAATTAAAATTAAACCTTTAATTAATTTTTTTGTAATAAAATATGTTAATAATTAATTAAAGTTTTTCATATTTCTTAACATCGACCATTTTTATTAACATTTGTTTCTATTTAATTCATTTTCTTAATTAAACATGGTAATACATTAATTAAAACTCGTCATAATACTTAACACCCACCAATTTAATTAAAAAGTTTTTCCTATTTAATTAATTTTTGTAATATAATATGTTAATAAATTAATTAAAACTCTTTATATTACTTAACACCCCATAATTTTTCATTAGCAGCATGTGCAATATCCGGCCTAATGCAAACCATGGCATACATTAAACTGCCAACTGCACTAGCATATGGAATCATTGACATATAAGACTTCTCAGCTTCAGTTTCAGGTGCAGAAGATATAGTTAGCTAACCGACAACATAAAGAGTGTTTAAAGGTTTAGCATTAGTCATACCAAAACGACCAAGTATCTTCTCAATGTACCTTTTTTGAGATAAGACCTACTAAAACCGAAACCAATGGGCAGTACTTGTTGGTAATTTTAGTGTAATTACCGGTTCATTTTTTTGTATTTTGGGTTTGGTTAAAAGACGGGCGAACTTATAAATAATAAAGCTAGTTCGGGAAGTACGGAGTGTACACTAGTCTATTGTTTACAAGTTCGCAATATAGTTGCCAAAGCAATTATCCGAAGAAACAGGTTTTGGCAGTTTATTTTGAAGGGTTATAACTCTTCAGAATTCTGACTCAATCCCTTCCCTTTTCCCTTTCATTTATCAATATATATACAAGATAAATGGATCAGTTTTCTTAAGAGAAAAATAACTGATATCAATCTTCTTGAACATAGAAAACAAATTACACACAAAAACTTCGTAATTACATCTCTGTTTTTCGTGCCAAAACCAAGGAACACCGTCTTATCTCTGTAGAAAATTCGGTACATCCCGGACAATGATATACGGGACGATTTGTTCTATAAGGATAGCGTAGCGATTCGGTGTTGCTTTCATTGTTTTCCTTTCCTTTACAGTATTTTAATAACATTACTTGAGTATAGCCAGTATGGGGCAGCCTTTGCTAAAAATGGAAACGAGAGGAGAGCGAAGCGAGGTTGACTGAGGTATTCAACATTTTTTAGTAATATTTTTCAAACTATTTTCAAATGTACCTTGTAAAATTACCCGTTTACTCTTAAAAAAATGTCATCCCTCAACGAAAAATATTCGCTCCGTCACTGGTCATTACCAATGGGCCATCTACTTCACCTTATTATGCAAAGACCCACAATTTATAAATTAATGACAATAAAACAACACAAATTATCTTTTTAAAAGACTAATTTTGGCAAAGACTAGTCCAGGGGCGTCTTTGGGGCCGTGCGGTCGTACAGGACCCCCAATTTTTTGGGACATAAATGAAAATAATAGTAAGAATAAATAAATTCAGTACACTAAATATTCAATCAAAGATAGTGTTTTAGTGGATAGAAATTTGGTTTCTAAACATGATATCTCAGGTTCAAGACTTACTAACTACATTTTGTACTCTTTTTACTTTCTTTTCTAAAATTTTGTTTCTTAAATGTTAAATTGGGGCCTCTTTTTAAAACTTTTGTTTATTAAAATGTTATATAGGGGCCCATTTCTTGAGCTCGCACAGGGGCCCCCAAATTCCCGAGACGGCCCTGGACTAGTCCAATTAAATAATTTAATAAATTTGTAAATAAATAATTTATTTTGATAACATAATATTTTATTTTAATAACCTATACATTTAAATGTGTCAGTATTCATCATTAAATACCGAGTAATCAAAATAAAATATGAAAATAATGAAATGAAAATTTGGACTTTTCTAGAAACCCGCAACTAACTAAAAACACAAGCAAAAGTATTATTATATTGCTACCAAATTTAATAATCATTTTCACAAACTTTTTATTTTATTTTATCCCTTTTATCATTCAATATATAGCCTAACAAATTAGTGGTCGATCAATGATATCAATAAGGCAAGGCAAGGCAATTTTAGGAAATAAAGACTTTGTGTTTCTATATATTTGTTCTTAGGTAACCTATTTACCTAGTGATAGAGGCTTAGTCCTATATAAAGGACATTTATGGCTATATGTAGTTGTTTTATCATACAAGTTTTATAAGAATTCGACGCGTTTTCGATCCAAAATTCGGTTATAGTTTAATCCCTATTATGCAAATTATAGGTTTAACTTGTGCAAATATCTTTTCGTTTTGGTATTCCGTTTGTTGAACGTGAGCTTATTATAAAATCACATAAATTAATTCTAAATTTTCTTGAAACAGACGTACAACTTCTAGTTCCCCATTGTTTGTTCTTGCTAACGCATTTAGTCGAAAATTGTTAATTTTCGTATCAACCTCTTAAATTGTTAATTTAAAACAAAATGATTTTTATTTTTTACTAAAATTAATTTACTTTATCAAGGGTAAACCTGAAATTAAAAAAAGGCATGATATAGAAAATTCTTGTTTCTTTAATTCAAACTAGGTTTGAACCCGTGAAATTCACGGATCTGCTTTCACAATTTTTCATAAATATCGTTAATCATAGTAAAGATATTAGGATTTAATCATGGTGAAGGTATAATTATAACTCATAGTTTTCTTATTTAATTGGTTCGTTTTACCGAGTAAGACCGTCTCACACTATAACTTTTGTACATCAAAATATACAAAACATCAAAATATATACTATTCTGAGTTAATAACAAATACTCTATATAACAATAACCATAACCCATATTTTCTTATCAAATTGGACCGTCTTAACGTGTAAATCCGTCTTGCACTATAACTTGTATACAACTCGTATACATCGAAATATAAAATGAAATGCATAACATTCTAAGTTAATAACTAATAATTTCGTAATAATTATTTCAATATGTGAAAACATTAAAGTAGGAAAATAGATTAAGATAAAACTCGAATGTGAATAACATAAAATAAGAAAACCCATGAAAACACTCTTATCTAACTGATCAATCAAACACGAGAATAGATTAATATGAGAGATGGGGTATATGATGGACTACTATCATGAAATAATCCTATTTTTAAGGAGTAAAAGAGAGAACATATTTTTTCATGTCCTCAATTATCATTTTAGAGAGAATTGACATAATCTGCTAATTTAATTATACTAACTAGGTTGTAACCCGTGAACTTCACGGGTCTGTTTTTAGTATTTTAAATTAATATTGTTAATAATATAAAGAGAAAGAAATCAATTATTTTACAACTTTAATAATATGAAATTAATATTGTTAATAATTAATAGATTAAAAAGTTAAAAAGATATAATAATGCATTTAAAATCTAATGATAATCATAAAATTTTCAGTTATTATTCTTTTAGTTTAGGAATTATTCTTATTATAAAATTCTGATTATAAAATTTACAGGTTTGAAAGATTTGCACGGCTTCAGTTTTGGAAATTTTGCACGGGAGTTATTATTATTATTCAATATGTTTAGGAAATCATTTGTATAATTAGTAAATTAATTATTAATTATTAATTATTAATTAATTGTATAATTGTATAAGTAAATTTAGTTATTGTTTCACATTAGGATTTACTTTAGTAAATTAATTTCAAACCATAATCTATCCATATTTAAAATCATTCAGTTATTATTCTTTTCAGATTAAGTCAATTAATTGTGCATAATTCATGGATTCATGGAATCTTGAAATTTTGTTTAGGAAATTAATTGTGCATCGTATCTTTCAGTTATTATTATGATGATGATTTTTTTTCAATTTAGGAAAGTTAAATAAAATTAACGTGATTCACGGAATTTATAAATTTTGTTTTGGAAATTAATTTATTGACCATGTTTAACGGATTTTAAAAATTTTGTTTTGGAAATTAATTTCAATCAAATCTTTCGGTTATTATTATTATTCCTTTCAGTTTAGTTTATTGACCATGATTCACGGATTTTAAAAATTTTGTTTTCGAAATTAATTTCAATCAAATCTTTAAGTTATTATTATTATTCTTTTCAGTTTAGGAAATTTATTGAACATGATTCACGGATTTTAAAAATAAATTAATTTCAATCAAATCTTTAGGTTTTTATTATTATTCTTTGCAGTTAAGAAAATTTATTGAACATGATTGACAGATTTTGAAAAAGTTTGTGTTGGATTCACGGAATCTTGACCATGTTTGACGGATTTTAAAACTTTTATTGGACAATCAGTTTAGTAATATTATTGGATAATAGAAGTCTTAATCATAGTTTGTTATAAGTAGTTAAGTTTTAACTATGGTTAAAAAGTTTGTTATAAGAAGTTTGTTATAAATAGTAACAAACTTATCATTGTAATTCACTTTTCATATAACAGAATTATCAATATCAATTTTATCTTTCACAAATTCAATTCTATTCTATAACCATTTGTTCATATCAAACATACATAATTCCTATTCTATTATTCAACATGGTATCAGTATACAGTTCATCAATTCTGGGTTTATTTTCTATATTTCTTGCTTGAATATAACAAGGAATAAATAAGTTTTTTTTCTTCTTTTAAAATCGCTTCCGCACTTTCTTTTACGTTTTTCTTCTCATCATGCCTGAAATTCCTGCTGATGCTTCTTCTTCAACCTTTGATTACTATGATGATCCATTATATCTTTCCACATCTGATCAACCAACTGCTACTCTGTCATCTTTTCTTTTTGAAGGCCATGACTTTCTTGGTTGGAAACGAGAGGTCCTTATGGCTTTGGCAGCCAAGAATAAAGATGGTATTCTGGATGGCTCTTGTCCTATGCCTCCCTCCTCTGACAAACGACATAAACAGTGGAAGAGGTGTGATTTCATGATCATGAGGTGGATTTCTAACTCTTTGGATAAGGGTCTTCGTGACAACTTCAAGTATGTTGGTTCTTCCAGAGAATTTTGGAGTGAGTTGGTTGAACGTTTTGGTCAATCCAATGCTCTGGAAGTATACCAATTAACAAAAGATCTGGGTGCTATTGCTCAGGAAAACCTTTCTCTTGTTGAATATTATAGCAAGATGAAAAATTTATGGGAGACTCTTGATTCTCTTGATCCTTTACCTGCTTGCTCATGTGGCAAGATTACCTTTTGTTCTTGTGCTCTCGTTAAGAAAATGATTGACAGAGAAAACAATGCCAAGATTATACAATTTCTTATGAATCTGAACAGCAGCTATGATGCGATAAGGACGCAAATTCTTTCCTTAGAGCCATTACCTTCCATGAATAAGGTGTTGGCCTTATTACAAAAGATTGAAAGGCAAAAGCAGATCACAGATGCTGTGTCCACTTTGTCTGATTCTACTGCCTATGCTACTTATAAGCATTCAGATACCAAGAAACCAAGTTTTCAGAATAATAAAAATTCTGAGACAAGTGTCCATGCCAATAGCAAATACTGTGATCATTGCAATAGAGCTGGCCATACTAGAGAGACTTGTTTTGGTCTTAATAAGTGTCCTCATTGCAACAAAACAGGTCACAATCCAACTAATTGCTTTGTAATTCGAGGTTTTCCTGGTGATAAAGCTAAGAGTAAAGAGAAGGTTTCTCAAGCCAAGTCAATTCCACCAAAGAGAGCAGCCAATTCTGCTGATGTTCTTGATTCACCTTTGGAAGAAGTTGTTTCAGAAGACATAGTTCATGCTGGCAATAATGCAGTTAATCTAAATACTGAAGCATTGGATGGTATTATTACATCTGTTGTTGATCAGGTTCTTAAAAGAATTAATGATCAACAATCCACCCTTTCTTCGAATAATTTTGCAGGTATTATTTCCTCTTCTCATGTTTTTACTGTCAATAAATCTGCTATTTTATCAGACTGGATAGTAGACACTGGAGCATCAGATCACATGACGTATGATGTTTCTCTATTAGCTAATTTACATGTTCTTCACAAACCTATAAGAGTTGGACTACCTGATGGTAGTGTTAAGCTTGTTCATAAAACTGGCACAGTATTTTTAACAGATACACTTACACTGTATAATGTTTTTCTTATTCCAGACTTTACACAGAACCTATTATCTGTAAGTAAGTTGTTGGATCAAAGTCAGTTATTTGTGTCTTTTAATCCTCATGATTGTTTGTTTCAGGACATTTCAACTAGTAAGATTGTTGCTAAGGGCAGACGAGTTGGGGATCTATATAGATTTCATGCACAGTCTGTTAAGAATGTTTTTCTTGTTAATTCCATTAAGGATCTTGTAGCTTCTAAGTTTCTTGCTTACTCTGCTGCTTCTGCTGTTAATACTCAGTCTCTTAGTTTAATTCATGCACGAATGGGACATATGTCTAATGATAGACTAAAGTTTGTATCTGCATATAACAAAGTAATAAAACCAGACCAGTTTCAGTGTCAATCTTGTGTTCTTGCAAAGCATCATAAGTTGCCTTTTCCTCTTAGTTCTAGTAGAGCTACTGCTTGTTTTCATTTGATTCACATGGATGTTTGGGGTCCATATAGGATCCCTTCTATGTCTGGTGCAAGATATTTCTTGACTATCCTAGATGACTATTCTAGGAATACTTGGACTATTTTGTTTCAAAACAAAGATCAGGTTCTTGTTTTGGTGAAAAATTTATTTGCTTATGTTACTAATCATTTTCAAGCTCATATTAAGACCATTAGATCTGACAATGGTTCTGAGTTCTTACAAGTGCAGTGTGGTTCTTTGTTTAAGGAGAAAGGTATATTGCATCAAACTAGTGTGGTTGGTACCCCTCAACAAAATGGTAGGGTTGAACGCAAACATAGACACTTGTTAGAAACAGCAAGAGCTTTGAAGTTTCATACTAATCTGCCAATTAAGTTTTGGGGTGATTGTCTTCTAACAGCCACTTATTTGATTAATCTTATGCCTACTCCTATTATTCAACATAAAACTCCTTTTGAGCTGTTATTTGGCAAATTGCCTTCATATGATTCTTTGAAAACTTTTGGTTGCTTATGTTATTCAACCATGCCTCCTACCTTTTCTGATAAGTTTGGTAGTAGGGCTAGGGAATGCATTTTCATTGGTTATCCTCATAACCAAAAAGGATACAAATTATATGACTTAAATTTACACAAAGTGTTTGTTAGTCGAGATGTTGTTTTCAAAGAACAGGTTTTTCCTTTTCATAAAGAAAGGCAACATGAGGACTTGAACATTACATCAACTACTCTGGTGAATCCAGCCATTTCTTCTGTTCTGATTTCATCCAACAAAGAATCTCTAGTGACTGTTTCACCAACAGTTTCTGATGCTCATACTGGCACTGATGCTGCTGCCAGTATTGATGCTCATACTGGCACTAATGCTGCTGCCAGTACTGATGCTTCTCTTGCTCCAAATGCTGATGCTACTGACAGTGTTGTAAATCAGCATATAGAGCATCATAACATCAGAAAATCTTCAAGGCCTAGGCAGCCTTCTACCTGGTTGCAGGATTATCACTGCAAGTTGCCTGGTCAGTCTACTGCTGGTTCAGTACAGCATTCTGTCTTCCAGTCTGCTGTCCTTAGCAGACTTGAAGATTATCATCCAGCCTATGTTGGTTCGTTGTCTACTGTTTTCCAAGAGCATGAACCATATTCTTTTAAACAAGCACAACAAGATCCAAGATGGGTTGAAGCTATGCAAAAGGAGATTACTGCTTTGGAAACAAATAGAACTTGGGATGTTGTACAGTTGCCCACTGGACATAAGGCAATTGGTTCTAAGTGGGTTTACAAGATTAAGTATTTGCCTGATGGATCCGTAGAAAGATTTAAAGCGAGGCTAGTGGCAAAGGGGTTCAATCAAGTTAAAGATAAAGACTATAAACACACGTTCTCTCCAGTTGCTAAATTCACGACAGTCAGAACCTTATTGGCTCTTGCTGCTGCAAAAGGCTGGCCTCTCTTTCAACTTGACATAAACAACGCTTTTTTACATGGCTTCCTTGATGAGGAGGTGTATATGAGACCTCCAGAGGGATATACTGTTGAGAAAGGCATGGTGTGTAAACTGCAGAGGTCTCTATATGGGCTCAAGCAGGCCTCTCGACAGTGGAATAAGGAATTGACTGCGTTTTTACAAAAACTTGGTTATGTTCAATCCAAACAGGATTACTCCTTATTCACCAAAAACAGTTCAGAGGATGGATCTTTTACTGCTATTCTAGTATATGTAGATGATGTCCTATTAACTGGTACATCAGTTTCAGAGATTGATCATGTCAAACATCAGTTACATTCAGCCTACTCTATCAAGGATTTAGGACATATGAGATATTTCTTGGGATTAGAAATATCTAGGAATGCTACTGGTTTGATAATCAATCAAAGAAAGTATATCCTTGATATACTCCAAGACTTGCAAATGGAAAATTGTTCCTCTACCAAGTTCCCTATGCAACAAGGTCTGAAGTTATCAATTGATCAAGGAGAAATTCTGGAAAATCCAGAGCAATATCGAAGGCTAATAGGTAGATTGCTCTATCTGAATATGTCTAGACCTGATATTTCCTATAGCATTCAACACTTGAGTCAGTTTGTAAGCCAACCACGACTGCCTCATTTGCAAGCTGCATTACACGTTGTCAAGTATCTTAAAGGAACCATCAATGCCGGTTTATTTTACAGTGCACAGTCTAACTTTCAGGTCACTGCTTATAGTGATGCTGATTGGGGACAATGCGCCTATTCCTGCAAGTCATTAAGTGGATACTGTGTTTTGCTAGGCTCTTCTTTGGTTTCATGGAAGACCAAAAAGCAAGCAACAGTCAGTAAAAGTTCTGCAGAATCTGAATACCGCAGTTTGTCCTACACCACTTCAGAATTGGTTTGGTTGCAAGCTTTGTTGCAGGATTTGGGAGTGCCTATTACACAGCCTATTGATCTATTTTGTGACAACAAAGCTGCTCTCCATATCTCAGAAAATCCTGTGTTTCATGAGAGGACCAAGCATTTAAGTATAGACTGTCATTTCGTAAGGGATAAACAGCAACAAGGCTTTCTTCAAACCAAATATGTCAAAACTACTCTACAGTTGGCAGACCTCATGACGAAGCCTCTTGGGTCTGTTCAACATCAGTTTTTCTCGTCTAAGCTTGGATTACTCATTCAAGATAATCCACCTTAAGGGGGGAATATTGGATAATAGAAGTCTTAATCATAGTTTGTTATAAGTAGTTAAGTTTTAACTATGGTTAAAAAGTTTGTTATAAGAAGTTTGTTATAAATAGTAACAAACTTATCATTGTAATTCACTTTTCATATAACAGAATTATCAATATCAATTTTATCTTTCACAAATTCAATTCTATTCTATAACCATTTGTTCATATCAAACATACATAATTCCTATTCTATTATTCAACAAATATGTTGGTAGGCTTTAAATCGCGCCACGTAAGACGAAGCTTATTTTCTGTGATGCCACGTCAGCAGCTTGACTTCTGCATTAGATAAATATATGATTATTGACTAATGTGCCACTCTATTAACTTACTCCTCAGTTAGTAGATGCCTCACTACCTAATAAATTATCTTGGATGAATAGAGTATTATACATAATATTTTCGAAACAAATTGTTAAATGTTAGTATAAGTTTTTGTACCATAGTATAACTTACCAAATATTGTAGTTCCTCTGTCCTTTTTTTCCTTCCTACTTTTTTTTTTTTTTTTTTTTTTTTTTTTTTTTTTTTTTTTTTTTTTTTTTTTTTTGGTTCAACGAAGCGCGCACTTAGTCGCATTACAATAGGGGAGGGGGGATTCGATCCTGGGACCTATTGTCCACAATACCTCTGTCTTAACCACTAGACTAAGACATCCTCGGTTCCTTCCTACTTTAAAAGTGGGAAGAAAAAAAAAAGGAGAAAATGACATTTTTGTTAGTTACGCTTTAAATATTACACAAATTATTTTTATAAATTAAATTTTAAAAGTGTTAACCTTTGAAGATATGAATGTTATTATTAACGACAAACTACAATAGTCCTGAAAATGGTTTATTTTATTTCGAAATTAGACTATGCGGTCATTGTGGATAATCACAAACAAGCCATTAGTTAAAAAAATACTTCATATATATTTACGCACTCATTTTAATAGGTAAAAATTATTTTACACTTGTGTAGACTCAAAATTTTTTATATTCTTCTTTTTCCACCCGATATAAAATTTGTATTACTTTTACAGGTACTGTTGTTGGTGATTCTACTCGCCCCTTTAATATCAGCAGACCAGTTTGACCCGGAAGTCGGGCACAGAGGCGTCAGCAAGATGGGCACGGATGGGGTGCCTTTAGTTATCTTCAGCATATTTTTTATTTGTTTATTTTTCGTAGTCGTCGGTTTCCTGCTGTACTACTGTTGGCAGGGGACCAACAGGCGTGTTGGACCGGCTCCAGCCGAGTTAGAGTTAGGTCCTGTCCAGGATTAGTCCTCGACAAAAACATAGTATATGTAAATAAAGTGAATATATTGTTAACTTAATAAATAAAGTATTGCGTAATTTGTTTCAATTTCAATTTTTGCAATTGTCTCATATTCGATCAAAATTGTAATTTTTTCAATTTGAAGGATGTGTTTTTGAGCCCGTTTATATAACAAACAAAATTTATAAATTAGTCTATAAAACCGATATTTAAATACGGCTAAGTCAATAAATTAAGTCAACAAATTTACTTAATAAAAATATAAAAATTCAATACCTTCATTAAAATTAGGAGAGAAAAATAAGTACAATTACTAACCGGTATGTGTACCACCATAAAACATAAGACGACCCCAATCACTACCTCGGTTACCATAATCTAAAACATTATAAAACGGAAAACAATCTTCATATTTTTCGGTATCACTAGGGTCTACAGTCTGTGAATTTTCGCTCACAACCGTAACTTTCTCGAAATGTGCGGATATAGATGTATCATAATATGCATGAATACCACTACCCATTTCGGGTTGCGGGTATTTTGCACCGGGATTATCAATCTCTCCTCCCCATTCTACTTGTGACGCTATCCCGGCTAACGATGTGAATAAACTCTTAGGCCAGTAACCCATCGGAACCTTTATCTTGCCTTCCTTCACAAAAATTGACAACCACCAGTTTCCATCGTCTTGATGCTACAATAATGTCAGTATCATCAAGCAATATAGCATTAGAGCAATAATAATAATAACAATAACAAAGCGTCTTGCTTGTAATAATCGAGTTGTTAAGAGAAAGCACGTCGAATCGCTATATTTAAATTGAAAAATGTCATGTTTAAATAAGATAATTGTCAAATTGGTTTAATAGGCTAATTTATTATCAAGTCATTTGACAAAATCAGTAAATATTAAGTGACAATTAAGAAGATGTTTACGTTGATTGATAATTAGATATTTGTTTTGTATTGGACTCTAATAGAAAATTAGAAAATTATATAGCAAGTGGGCCTGATGTACCATGCTTCTATACACCTGGGTGTAGAATCCTATTTGTGGATAATTAAGGCTGAAACAATAATGACAACTAATGTTGTCATTATTGGTTTAGTATCGAGTTGGACCAGTTCCAATTCACGCGCCCAATTTCAGATTTTTTCTAGTCAGATTAACTTTTATTAGTTTCGATAAAAAAATCAAATGTATGTATCATCTACGTTATTTTTGAAAAATTTTAGTTACAGAGTATTACCTTCTCGATAGTAATCTCCCAAAGCCAATTCATACCATGAATTTGAGAATATCTCGTAGGAATAAAGCCTAGAGGAACTCTCCTATCAACTTGTACGAAACCTGGACATTGTGTATTGACGCATGTTTTTCCACCTACCTATACACAATAATTTAAAAAAAAAAACAATCAAAAACTATTTTTGAGGATATAAATTGACTCGGTAAACGAGTTAATCGGGTCGTGTTTGGCTCACTTTCGGGTTTGTTGACTTCGGGTCGAATTGGGGTTGATAGGATCATTTCGGTTCAAGTAGTGTTCGGGGTCGACTATTATATTGGCCCTCTTTAGCTCTATTCAATTCATTTCAACTTTTTTTTTCACAATTTAACTCCTACTTTTAATTCAACTCCATTAAGTTCGATTCAGTTCAACTCTATTATGTGCAGTTCAGAGAGTTTCAATCCAAAGAAATCAGGACCCAAGTTATTTATAGATAATAAACCGTTTACAACAATAAATATTTGGGTCGGGTTATATTGATTAGGGTCAATTCGGTTTCTGGACTAGTTCGGTTGTCAGGTCGGATATTCAAGGCCGGTCATATTAGCCTTGTTTAGATATAATGTAGCTAGCATTTCTTTCTATGGAAAAATGAGGCTTACGGAAAATTTGGCATATAGATGAGCTTCGGAATCCTTAAACATGGTAGGATTGATCTATATCAAGAAAAAAAAAACCGTGTTAATACAAAAGTTAAATAAGATTCTACAAAGTACTTAAATAGAATAAATCGAAGTTTATTTCTTTCAATTTCAATGGTTATACTTTTTTAAATTGTAAGAGAAAGTGTTTTAACTGACCATCCAACCCGCCTCGATGCTGTCCGCCCCATTTGAAAGTTTCATCCGAGCCGCGGACCATTGCCGATTTTTAAGATTCGGTTTATGAAGAGATAGGAAAGCTCGTGTTCCTAAAAATTTCTTCGCATCATTTGGTCTTGTACGTACTACAGCATACTGTTACCAAACAAATAACATTAATTTTAATGTGAAAAGACAATTCAAAATCTAATAATAAAATGTAATAAAATCGTCTTACACAATGATTTTTAGCATCGCGGTAGTACGGAGGAGGCATTTGATCGATTGATGCATCAATGCCATACAAAATTGGGACAGTCCCTAAAGGGCAACTTTCTTCAAGCCCAAAATTGCTCTGATTTTGGCTTTGAATTTCAAGTATGTTTTTTGGAGCCTGTTTATACAGCAAACAAAATTTATAAATTATTCTATAAAATCGATATTTAGATAGGCTAAATCAATAAAAATAGGCACAAATTTACTTAATAAAAATAAAAAATATATTTCAGATTAATAACTTACGTATTTAAATATGTTCTTTTGCGGGGACGTACTTAAATATGTTAATTTTCATTAAAAGGTATAAATTTATCAAAAACAAAAAAAAACTTAATACAAGTATATAAATGATTTTCCTTTTTTTTATTGGTTCGGTGTTATAAACGGTTATTCTATAAGGAATTATTGGAATTCGCCTACATATTAAGAGAATAAAAATTCTCCAAAAATTTTCCCCGCAAGAGAATTCGGGTTTAAATAAGGAAACAAGTCTTTCTTTCATTAAATTATTAAAAGTGCTATTATAGTTTCATAACCAATATTCATTAAAAGTATTATTTATGTATTTTAGATTTACATGACATTAATTTTCATACTAATAAATTAAAGAGAAATGAGTGAAGTCATGTATTTTAATGAATATATTTTTACCACAAAAGTCAAAATTAATGATTTTAATATAATTTTTCATAAATACTTTAAAAATATTGTTTTATATATACCGCGCTTTTATACGCGGATATATACTAGTTTATAAATGATATGATAATAAGTAGGGGTATTCATTAGTTCGGGATCGGACTGGACCGAACCAAACTATTTGAACCAGAAATTAAATAAGGGTTAAAAGACGGACCTAAGACCGAACCATATTAATATAGGTCTGGTCCGATCTTGACAAAAAAATGTGTGGACCAGGCCGGACCGGACTAAATGGACCAAATATGACTGTCATTGACATGATTTAGCATATAAAATTAGAACTCGAGAAATTCGTAACAATTAAAATATGCAACATTATTTTTTTTACTAGATTTAACTGCATAATTAAACATCATCTTTTAATGCAGGTAAGCAAAATATAAAATAAAATCAATAATATTACAATTTAGAAAAATTGATTTTCATATAAGTTCGGTCCACTATCTAGTCAGCAGTTCATTCGGTTGGTCTAAGATCGGACCGAAGACCAAAGTAGAGTAAATAGGTGAACCAAGACTAGACCGAAAACCAAAGTAGAGTAAATAGGTGGACCAGACCAAGTAATATCCGCTCCGGTATGATCTTTGGTCCGGAGGAATGAGTAAACACCGCAGTAAAAATTATGTAAAGATGTTAAATTATCACGTATGTCATATTACATTTCTAATTGAAAAATTGTTGAAAGAAATGTTTTAACTTTCAATTTTTTATTGTGGATGTCAAAATTGATTTTTTTTATTTGTATAATTTCAATTTTATGATAGAATAGTTGTAAGATTTATAACATACCTCAAACTTGATTGAAGGATGACTAAAAGCAAGTTGTTTGTAAAATGGAATACAATTATAAACCTGTCCATTCTTCGTCTGCAATGATAAAACCCGCTTATTAATGTATAAGTAACGTTATTACATTAACTACAGTTTAACCATGTAACCCACGTATATAGTCGAATTGACTAATAAAATTACCTTAATAGAGGTCACCGTGTTCGATTCAACGATCGGTGCTCGACATATTCCATTATAGAGTAATGAACATAAGATTGTTAAAATAATTGTCGCTTTCTTAAGTATCATGGTTATACTAAGGGGGTGTTTGGTTGGGGGGTATGGAATGGAATGGAATGAATAATACTCATTCAAGTGTTTGGTTGGGCACTTTTGGAATGAATTTAGAAACCCAATGGATTCTAAATCCACCCCAACCCTTTGGAATCCCATACTCTAGTCTTTCCCCAAGTTTCTAAATCCAATCCCCCCTTGATACAAACCCTAAAATTAAGAAAGAAGAAAAAAACCCCAAATTGCTATTGTTCTACTGCATGTAAGTCTCCATCTTCGACTTTCATTATAATTTTTTTGCTTTTATAAGATAAATTACTTGTAATTACTCATGAATATATATATGATTAGCTTCAATAGTACATGTATCTATTCATTCTATTGTTTTAGTTTATATTATTGTCTTTTTCTTTAATATAAAGGCCTATAACGAATTACTAAACAAATTACGAAATTATCTCTAATTATCATAGTAATCTGGATTAAAGCGTGTAATATAATTGATTAAAACATGTAATATAGTAGTTGCTTACAACATGTAATTATGCTAAAAATCAGAAAAATTAAAGCGTAATTCTTTTTGCTAGCTTTTGGGCCAACTTCAATAATTCACGTATGTATGATTTTTTTGGTTGATTTTGCCTGTACTTTGCATGATTTTGTTATCACGTATGTATGTCTTGTTTTGTTATTTCTGTGTAATATAATTGATTAAAGCGTGTATATTTATGATACGACCGTCTTAAGTTTGTCTTATCTATGTAAATGAGTTATTATTTAAGACGGATACATTCGTCTTAAGTGAAAATTTGTGTTAGTTAATAATTTGTCTTATTTTTTTTGTGTTTTTAAAGGGAGTTGATTTTATTTTACCCGCATTATTGTACTAGTTGGTTAGAAGTTTAAGGGTAGATATAGAGTGTGACTTTATTTGTTTAGGAGCTTTAGATGGCACATACATTAGTGTTCAAGTGCCAAATGAGGTTAGACCAAGGTATCGAACGAGGAAGGGTTCTATTGCTATGAACGTATTAGGTGTATGTAATCCTTTTTTGGAGTTTATATATGTACAACCTGGTTGGGAAGGATCTGCGCATGATGGTCGTGTTCTTCGAGATGCTATTAGTAAACCTCATGGTTTAAAAGTCCCTCAAGGTAATAAAATAATAATAAAAGAAAGTCCCTCGTAAGTTGTACTAAATATTTACAATTTAAATAACTCTTTGTTTTAAATTTGAAGGTTTCTATTACTTGGTTGATGCCGGATATACAAATTGTCAAGGTTTTTTAGCACCATATAGGGGCCACAGATATCACCTCAAGGAGTGGGGGGATCGACAACCAATTAGTGCCGAAGAGTATTTTAACATGAAACATTCTAAAGCTAGAAATGTTATTGAAAGATGTTTTGGATTATTAAAAGGGAGATGGGGCATTCTTAGGTCCCCTTCTTTTTATTCGATACGCACACAAGGTCGTATAGTTCAAGCTTGCTCCTTACTACATAACCTCATTCGAAAATATATGCCAACTGATTATACGATATATGAGGAATCAAATGGTGACGGAGATGAAGAAAGTAGTTCAAGCTTGCTCCTTACTACATAACCTCATTCGTACTTTGTGTTTTTAATATGTATTTTTTTTTTTTTTGTGTTTCGGAGACTGTCTGAATCTTTTTTTATATAAAAACTTATGTTACATATATTATTTATATGACAAAGTGATGCAATGACTATATTTATTAAACTTTGTTTTTCTTATTAACATTGTTTTTCATATAGCATGGAAATTGGACAGGCATCTCAAAACGGAAGGGGAAAAAATAAGCGTATTTGGACTAAATTGGAAGAAGAACATCTAATTGACGGACTACTAGAACTGAATAATGATCCGGAATGGAAAGCAGATGGTAGTTTCAAGAATGGTTTTAAAAATAAGTTGGAGGATATGTTGACTAAAAAATTTCCAGGATGTGGATTAAAAGCGGTTCCTCATATTGAATCAAAAATCAAATGGTTCAAGGACAAATATAATGCGCTTACAGAGATGTTTCGCACTTCTGGTTTTTCATGGGATGAGGAGAAATATATGATAAAGTGTGAAAGACAATCTTATGAAGATTTTTGCAAGGTAATGAGCTTTAATGAAAATTATTCGCATGTTTGTAATCTGAAAATTATTTGATTTTCTCTACATTGTTGTTGCAGCAAAACAAAAGTGCTCAAGGATTATGGAACGTTCCGTTTCCACACTTTGATAAATTAGCAATTATATATGGTCCTGATCGAGCTACTGGAACTAATTCTGAGACTTTCGTCCAAGCAGTGGATAGCCAACAAAATGAGGCTATTGACTTAAGTGACGAATATGACAATATTGATGAAGATGAGCCACTTTATAACCCTACTCAATCTAGTCCTAGTGAGCCGTCTTCAAAGAAAGCAAAGATTGGGAAACAAAAAACAAAGAAAAGAAAGATGCCAGAGGTCGTGGATTTGACTACGTCTTTCAAAGATATGTCTTCAAACCTTTCTGGATTTATGGATGGAATGAATGTTCACATGTCTACTATTGCAAATGCATTATCAACCACTCAACAACATGAACAGGCCATCATGGTTAGGGAACAAGAGTTTGAAGACCAAAAGAAAAATTTAATAAATGAGCTACTTGCCGTACAAGGGTTAACTAGATATGAAGCATTATTAGCTGCACAAAAATTGGCATCAAATCCGAGTGATTATCTCTCACTTTTTTACCTGAGTCCCGATGAAGCATGGAAGAGAGAGTTTGTTATGAACCTCATTCATCCGCACTTGTCTCGAAATGGAAACGTCTAATTTGTTTTGTTTAATGTTTAGACTCATCAATATTTTTCATGAAACATTTGTCATGAGTGTTTTTGTTTAACAACATTTTATTTTGGACGCCTAATATTGGTATGGATAATTTGGATTGTTATTTCGCTATAATTATTCGTTAGTAAGTTATATTCAATAGAAAAAAACACAACTCTTTTTGTTAATTAATAAAACCTATTTACTATGATTAGAGAAAAAATTGGATATTGAATCCATTCCAAAATGTGAACCAAACACAATGAATGGCATATGGAATCCATTCCAAAATCAAACCAAACAAGTATTAAAAGGTATGGGGTTCTAAGTCCATTCCACCCCGGATTCTCATCACAATCCATTCCATTCCCAAACTTTGAACCAAACGACCCCTTAATTAGATGTTATTGTAAACGCATTAAAACTTTTCAAATGCATATGAAATATTTTTCATTTTTGTAATTTACACTAATAGTTTAACAATAATTTTCTTACGGTTCTCCAAAATCTTAAGACTATAACACATAAAATTTTCACTAACTTTTATTATTTCTTTATGTTCAACTCATATCAGAATTTAAACATTATCCGTCAGACGCATCTCAAATCCTAAATTTTTATTATCTCCTTTTTTTTAACAGATAAAAATGACACGTGAAAAATACACGTTAGATAATCTAATCTATAAAAGCAACAACCACAGAGCCTACGTGGCGCTCTGTGGTTAAAAGTAGATTTTTAATATTTCTTAAATAAGGGTCCCACCATGTTCTATGTTCATCTTTTATTTTCAGAATTGTATTCATCTTCAATTTACAGAATAAATTTTGTATATGTGTCTACAAGTTGTAGAATACAACTATTCAATAATCAATACGTGTATGTGATCAATGTAAATCGCCCATTGATTAACTTCGGTAAAATAATTATTTATAATTTTAATTGTTAACTTGGGTTATTAAAAAAAATAAAGGAAATCATCATCTCGAAAATACCATTTTGAAATAATTGTTTACAATAGAGGCATACACTTGAGCTTTGGCTTTAATTAGAAAAAAAAAATCAATTATGTTTAGAAATTTAGAAATACAGATAAATAAAATAAATATACCAGAATCTAATTTATTAAAGCAACAAGCACAGAGCTGAGGTGTCGCTCTTGGTTGAAGGTGCATTATTTAATTTATTTTTATACAAGACCCCACTGTTTTCCCTATGTTCTATAATAATTTATTTTAAATGCAATTAATTTATACCTTTTGTAATGCCGTAAAAATATAGTCTACAATTTTAATATATGATCGCACCAAAAAAAAAATTAATATATGAGCACTTCATGATAAACTAAAACAAACAAAATATAAGCTCATTAAATAATTAATATTTTAGATTTGACATATATATAGCTATATTCAGTAAATTGTTTACAAACAACTTACACTAACACATCATTTGAAAGAAAAAAACATATTTAGATATTTATAAATACAAATATAGGAATTAATTTCCAATATGGTTGAATTATTTTTCATTACCTATTGATTATCCTATATATTACAGCAACAACCAAACCACTTTTATTTTGGAATTAATTTTCAGTATACCGTATACTACTACAAACATTACAACAATCAAATAAAGCTTACCATATAGAATTATTGACCATTTAAACAAAAATAGGTTACATTTATCATAACTAATTTATAATAAAAAAATCATAGATAAAGAACAGCTTATGATAAAAGTTTAAAATAATATTTTATAAAAATAATAATAGTACTAACAAGAAATTTCACTTTAATAAAAAACAAGTCATAGTTTACAACAATAATACTAAAATTAATGCTTAAAATGAATTTTTGATATACAATAGTGAAAGTTAATAATAATACAAAAAAATTACAAAACAATGAATTTAGCGAGGATTTTTAAACATGGGTTTTTACCGGGTTAAATTTCAACCTGTAATGCAGTGTATAAAATAATATTTGAGAAGGTGTAATAGTGTAGAATTATCTTATTTATCAATGCAACCACGTAGAAATATCTCTAATATTACTATACTTAAATTTGAAATATTTATATATCACTTTGTAGCTTACATTATTACAAATAAGTCTCTCTTGTGACGGGTATATCCGTCATAAGTTTATGACGGGTCAAGTTTCTACTACTTGTGTAGATAAGATAAGTCGAGGGAACCGTTACAAGCTTGTGACGGATATCTCTGTCACAAATGAGAAATTGTGATTACAAATAACACACATTCTGTTGAATAACACAAATAAAAGCAACAACTAAGTTGCTTAGTTGCTTAAAAGTAATAAAGTTAAAGAGAGCACTTTTATTTTGGGATTAATTATTTGGATATTACAATGAGAACACCAGTGTACCACTATAAATAAAATTTCAACAATTAAATAAGGCTTACGACTTATAATGTTTACAATTTAAAAAAAAATAGTTTAGTTTTATCAATACTATATTTTATAATAAAAATTTCATAAATAAAAAATTGCTTATGAAGTTCAAAATAATATTTTATGCAAATAATAATAGTAATAACTACAAATAACATTTTAATAAAAAACGAGTTATAGTTTACAACAATAATACTAAAATTAATGCTTAAAAGAATTTACGATATTAGTTATGAGAAGTTTGTAATAATACAGAAAAATACATAACAATTAATTTAGTGATAATTTTATCATTCATATTTTCATATGATTAATTATTTTCATGTATATATTTCCTTGATTTATGATTTATCTAATTTAAGAGTATAGATACGCATTGGATGGACGAATGTTGTCCTTAAATTAGTGGGGTCCTTTTAAGACACAAGTCATTTATTAGTAGGTCAATTTTCAATATTTTTACAGGTGACATTTAGCGGAGTTTTTTTTAAGACACGAGTCATTTAACGGGTCAATTTTCAACATAAACTATAGTATATATATAATTATATAAAGTAATATTTGAGAAGTTATAGTAATGTAGTACTATCTTACTTATCAATGTAAAAGTATCGCTAATATTACTATACTAAAATTTAAAACATTTACATATCACTTTGTATTCAACTTAAAATAGAACATATATCCTATAAAACATAACATAAAATGTCAACCGTGCAATTTGTACGGGTTTAAGACTAGTTACATTGAAAATGGGATCAAACAAAGTGGTGAGGAGTGAGGACTGAGGTGTGCGTAGGGTTATAAAACGGTTTAACCATGTAACCATAAAAATTACCTTAATAGAGGTCACCGTGCTCGATTCAACGATCAGTACTCGACAAATTCCATTATAGAATAATCAACATAAGATTGTTAAAATAATTGTCGCTTTCTTAAGTGACATGGTTATAAACTAAAATGTATGTGTGAGGAATTAAGAATTGGCTACGTTCTAATTATATATGACGTAATAATAACTAATAAGCTAATTAAGTAAATATTTTGAAATATTTAAATTTGTGATCTTTATTATGGCCAAGATTTCTATAACTATCATTGATATTGATAAAGATAAAGATAAAGACTACATTTTCCATTTGAATATGAGTTTTCATTTTTATCGAAATTACTTTTTTATATATATTTTTTGTCATTTACTTTTCATTTATGTCCTTTTAATTTCAAACCTAATCAATTATAAACTTTTACTCCTACCGTTTTACTAAAACTTAAATTTAATTCATCAACGAACTTTAACAATGAAATGATAGATCTTAATTCACTAATCGATAAAGTAATTTATTTATTTATCAATTGTTAATATTATTTAATTGAGTATAATTTTTTTATCAATTACTAAGAATTTGTCCATATGTATTGTTAATTACCATATGTTGAAGTTTGGGTTTATAAGTTAAGAGTAACTGATAAAGAGGTAAATTAAACTGAGCTGAACTGAAATGAAGTAAGATTTGTAAATAGATGAGTTGAATTTAAGTGAATAAAGTTAAGTTGAACAGAACTGGGACGGTGCTATTGTATAGACGATCTTGTGTAACAAATAAGGTGTTTACTTGAGTATTAGCCTAAAAGAAAGTAACCCCATATGTTCACAATAGGGGTGAGCAAAACCGTATACCCGATACGGTTTTCAATATGTTCACACTAGGGGTGAGCAAAACCGTATACCCGGTACGGTTTTGAAAACCGTATCGGGTACACGGTTTTAAAAATCGCAAAAATCACTACACGGATCCGATACGGTTTTCGGGTACCCGGAAAAACCGTGTATACGGAATCCGTATATACGGATACAGTTTAGTGAGAAATGCCAATTAAATATTGTAGTTATTCAAGTGTCAATAATTACTTCTAACATGCATACCTCTAATGAAAGACTAATTTTTTATTTATTAAGATAAATTAGTAAAATAAGTTATAAAAAACCATTAAGAGTGGAAGTTGAAAGCTGAGCTTTGCGTTTTATTAATTTTTTTATACAAAAATTACAAACCGTGTCAAAAACCGTATATACGGTTTCGTTTTTGCCCGACCCGGATACGATGCGGTTTTGTGAAAACCGTATCGTATATACGGATTTCCATATCGTATATACGGAAATTCGTATAATTCAATCTGTTTACCGTATCGTATCCGTATTATAAAACCGTATCGGAATTTTTTGCTCAGCCCTAGTTCACACGCATATTTAATTATTTATCTTTGACTTTGTAATTTTATTTTATGAATCTATAAAACCTTATTAAAAGGCTAAGCTAAAACGCCAAGTAAAAGCCACATCGGCAACAATAAAAGCCACGTAGGATTACCAAAAAGGCCACCTCACCCAACAAAATCTACGTCCACAATCCTACATGTCAACCTCTATACAATCTTATTAAAATGCTAACTTAAATAATGTGACATGACATGTTTTAATTTTAGATGGATAATCAATTTATCATATTACATTAATTTAATTCATTTATCTGTAAATATATAAATAAAATAAAAAAAGCAAGCAAGTCAAAAGTATGTCATTCCAATATTAAAATATTAGAAAGTCACGTCATTATTTGTAAAATTTTATTAAAAAGCAACATAAAAAATGATTAAATGTTATATATATTTCGACGAAATAACACCTACCACGTCATTCCCTATACATAATTGTCGAACTGTTCCGTCATTTACCAATATACACATATCTATATATAATTAAAATGATACTTGGGGTAAACTAAAATGATTTTGATATCAAAAAATAATTTTTATCTTCTAGAATAATTACTCTTGTGTTATCTATACAATAATTAATCATCACTCTATTCAATTCGCGTATTAATTTTGAAATAATTCTATAATTATAATAATAGGATACTTGGGCAAACTAAAAGGCCTATATTGATTTTGATGTCAGAAATAATTCTCATCTTTAAACATAATTATTCTTCTCATATTTATGCAATAATTAACCATCACCCATTCAACTCCCATATTAACTTTGCAATAATTTTTATCATAATTAAAATTATAAAAACAACTCATAATAAGCTACAACCCTTTGAATGCCAAAATCATTATCCTTTCCTAATTAATATTAATGTCACTAAATTTTAATATATATATGATTCAACTTCTAAATCTAAATTAACATTATTTAACCTCTTCTATTTAAGATTGTGCTTTTACTTCTTATAAAATAGTTATGTGAGGGGTGAAAATTTGTGTAGTTTATTTGATTTCCTTAGCTTGAATTTTGTAAGATAAATTACTAATTCGTGGTGTTTTTTGTTTGTCTTATGTTGTGTAGGCGGTTGTGAAGGCGTTTTCATAAAATCATTGGCTTAGCCAACTAATAATGTCATGCGCAGGTAAATTTAGTTTTTAGACAATAAGTAAATTAAATCTTCGATTTCTCTATGAAAGTTTTTTTTTTATTTCTATATAATTAAATTCTAAATTTATGAAAGTTAATTTTGAAGGGTGATATTTTAGTATAAAATATGCATTTTGATAGCAAATTTGATTTGATCTTCTTTGAAAAACTAACCTCTTTATTACCATTTTTTAAAAGAAAATGACAATTGCTAGCCATCTTCGTTTTTATTTTTTTCCTAAATTATATGGGGTTATAAATATCATATATAGTCGAGTGTCGTATATATAAAAATCTAGATATATACAAAAAATGGACCCGGTTTTTGCCAAAGCTCATATTAGTATATTACACATTTTTCATTTATCATTATTATCTTACCAAAATATATTGTAGACGTTAGATCATCAAAATGAAACAATAGTTAATTTTGAAAATTAGACCGATCAATAAACCTATAAAATGGACCATGTCTTATTTTGTTATGCCTAATCTCTTATTACACCCCTTTTTTCATCCGTCATTATTATCTTATTACAAAATATTGTCATATATGTTATTTAGACGATCAATCATTCTAAGAAAACGAGAGTTAAACATAAAAATTAAACCTATCATCATAACTCACACCAATGATGGATTTATGGGTGAATGGAAAAAATTGTAAGTTATGACCATTTTATTATTGTCATGTAATTACATACAATTTGTTACAAAATGAGATATAATTTCACTAAAGTAGAGAATGACGGAATAAAAAATAAACAACTTTGATGAGAACATAATTGTACACTTTATAAGTTATGTGTTTGTACTTTTTATATATGGAAAAAAATCGTTTTTCTAGCATTTGAATAATAATGGTTTACTTTGTTAAATACAAAAGTGGTGCGGTGAATTGTTCTTTACTATGTAAGCACGAAACATGATATCTGGTACAAATACAAATATCGGTTATACGAATTATGACTAAAGATGTTGGTATCATTGTTTTCTTATATGGATTTTAATAGAAGACGTTCAAATTAAGAATGTTAACACTCGATAATGTTGTTATGAGTGCAATGATAATATAATTGAAAATTCATATTATAATATTTTGTATCCTAAGATCTATTGAGCCTAGGCCCCGACCTTGGCTTTATACGACAATCTTCTTATCTTTTTGTTCACTCAAACAAAAAAGTAATATCTATATTAATGCATTGGTGCTTAAACTTGGTTTTTTAATCAACTTTAATTTATTTTGGCTCATAAAAAAATGGTGGTTGGTAATAAATAAAAGAAAACACAAAACATGTACATATTAATTGAAACTCTAAATAGTTTATATACAAGTCGAACTATAAAGGAGAATTATGTAGATAATATAATGTTATTCTGATCTTCAATTTTCTAAAATTTTTATATGACTCAAAATGTAATTTATGATGACATGATTCTAACTGTATGGAGAATATTTAAAATTATCATACTAAGTTGGCAACAAATATTCTAACCCAATTTATTTTTAAGTCGGAAAATAAAAAATCGAAGATTAAAATAACGGGGATGTTAATTGATTACATTGCCGCCACTACATTTCATGTACAATTGCAATAATACTGGCAAGCTATTAATTGAGAAGTAGAAAACAATCAAATTATTTAATTTAAAAGAAATTAGAAAAAATAACCCATGATTTTTACGGGTAGAAAAACTAGTTATATATTAAAAAGAGAAAAAACTATCATTGTTCAAGACTTGGCGAGTTGGCGATATAAAGTTATCAACGGATGACACAAGATAAATAGTGCGAGTTCGACTCGAACTTGTGTGATAATATTGTGGCATATTAATTGTTTTTCTGATTTGTCCGATATTTTATATAAAAGTTTTAAATACTCTCGAGTTCAGCTCAAGCTTAGGCAATGATCTAAATTTTTTAAATTTAGTCGTATTTAGATCTGCTCGAGCTCGAGTATTGTTTACAAGCACAAGTCGAGTAACTGAGTAAGGCCAACCTCGAGATCAACTCGGCCCGTTTTCACCCCCTAGTCAGGAATCTCAGGATTACAAATAGCAAAACAAAGCCACCTAACCCAAAGTGAAATCCGAGTTTAACCCATAATCCTAATTCACCTAACCTAACCTAACCCGCCCTGACCTGAGTGTTAATCTCACCTACAAATCTTTCTCTTTATATAAGTTTGTAATATATATACCCGTCACAATGAGGAGTTAAATACAATAAATTAATTGAATCACATTTTTATATTTTGGACAAGTTTTGAAAATACTTTTCGGACTGCTATGTCCCATGGCTTAAGGCCATAAAAATGAATTACTTTTTGCAGATAAAGGAGCAACATGCTATGTCCCGAGTGTCTCGCCCTCTCGCCCTTTTTATGGACGAGAGCGTCAGGAACGAAACAATGTCAATTTTTCGGTTTTAACAAATCTAAGATGGAAGGGAAATAGAAGAAAGCGAAAAATAAATCACATCGTTCCTTCGCAGGTCGATAAATAAAGGGCGGGAAAAAACAGAATTGTTACAGGGATAGTGTTACAAGGAAAATTAGCGTTCATTAAATGGATCATTACAGGAATGACAATGTTAGGACAGAGATAATACTTTACCAAAAAAAATTCCGATTTTACTCACATCGTCAGTGGTCCGTCTCGTTCTCTTTGATCTGTATTTCGGATGTGGTATCACAACCTTGCTTATCAAGCTTCAATATCCATCTCGATCCCTTTGATCTCTATTTCAGATGAGGTATGGCAACCTTGCTTATCAAAAGCTTCAATATCCATCTCGATCTCGTTGATCTGTATTTCAGATGTGGTATCACAACCTTGGTTATCAAGCTTCAATATCATATCGGTCTTAATCTTATGCCCATTTCCGTATGCTGCGATGAGTAGTGCCTCCGCTCGACCTTGCATATACAAACAATCTGCGTCAGCATGTTTTTCTTAATCGGGTTTGGAGAAACTACTACTGTCTCCATAAAAGTCATCTTACCGCATTTGTTATCTTTGCGTACGTTTGGTCGGTTTGGACAGTCTCGTTAACGCCGCAATACGTTTGATTCGGGAAAGTGTAAGGGAATGAAATGAAAAACGGAATAAAGGGGAAAGGAAAGGGATTACTCCTAATCTATTCAGTTGTTTGGTAGAAAATTACACGGAAAATGAATCATCTTTAACAATCAGCCTCAAAAACAACATCAATCACTTGCAACCACAACATTTACAACCTCACAGTTGCGATGCTGGCGTCCCACCACCGACCACATTCCGGCATTTCACACCCACCAACCCCAACCCATAAGCCTGTGATAGGCGGTCCATGTAACGGTCAAATGGAGTGGCTCCGGTGCAGCCGGTGGTGGTGATGCAGGTGCGAGGGGCGGTGATTGGTCTTGGTGGTCGTGTGGTGAGCGGGAGTCAATTTGGAGGAGTTTGGGATAATCCCATTCCTTTTCCCTTTCATAAAGACCCGCAACCAAACACCCCCGAATATGCAAAGCTTCAACTCGTAAACCAGGAGTGACCCAGCTCAAGCCAAGGGTGCAATTTCAAAGGGTAATGACATGATTGCCAGACCCTTAGTAATCGAGAATCAACTAATAATCTCGACATATAAGAAACCAATATGATTAAAAGATAGCATTTGTACCATGGTCCTTTTTCCTCTTCAGCATAGTGCTCAAACTGGGGAATAGTTGTTTTGCAAGCTCCCTGCTCTCGTCCTACGACAGTAGATATTCAGCACAACATTTCATAAACAGTAACAAACTGACCAGACGTTACTCAGTAATAGTTACAATTGACATGAAACGACTTACCTTACTGGTTCGGCCTCGAGCAAGTTCAAGCTCTTTTTTCCATACACTCGACGGCACGGGAACAACAGAAAATCCAGATGCAACCAATACGCCAATCCATAAACCGTACGCAAATCCTCCACTCCACCAACCCTAAATCTTACAATACAGACATAATAGGACCAGAATCAGTGCCACACTATGATGAAATCACTTAATTTAATGATGGTACGAAGAGAAAAATACGTCAGCACAGACAAGGGCATGGCGGTAAAAGAAGCAGAAGCTACAACTTAGCTGACAATTACCTGCTTTCCGTCCTGAGGGAAGGGAGTAGACTGTTCGAGGTATGCAACTGTACCTGTCAGAAAAATGACGTGTTCAGAAAATTGGAGCACTGCCAGTAGGATCAAAACCCAAGCACTAAAACTGTGCAATGCCGACTAGCTTAGAATTCAAAGTTAAAAAATTTCGATGCTGGCAGTAGGATCAAAGCTCCAGCCTAACTTTAGCGGACAAATATGATGGTTTATTCGAACTCAAGTTATGAGTGCTACCACGCAACACACAATGACTCACACTATTTCCCCACACAAAAAAGTCCCGAGAAATTCTGAATGGTGAAACTTAAGGATCATTGACAGATTATTTATTCCCCAGAAAGAATTGTAGCAGGGAACATCCCGAGGACTAGTAATCAATCTATATGCATTGAAAACTCTTCAAAGTGGAAAAGATGTAAGCAAGGCAACCCTCGAGTAAAAATTAAAAATGTAGCATAGCCATGGAAAAAAACTCGTCACAGCAATTTCCCAATTGGAAAGAACAACAATTTACTCCTATTTAATAGAAAAAAAGGTCACAGAAACGAACATTGAACAGATGAGAATTGATCTGGTACCTGTAGGAGCATCAAAACTCTGCAACAACTGTATCATAGATCTCGCATCTAACCGGTTACGAAGTCGACTCCCAACAGCAACTTGCACAACCGGGGAATCAAAAACCTGAGAAAATAGATATTCAACAACAATACTATAACAATACTGAATATAGCATGGACAAGACCAACCAGAGTAATTAATTCGTAATTCACGCTTCTGGAGCCGAAGAATATGCAAGATAAAATTCCAATGCTGTAGGAGGTCAACACGAGCAAATTAATTTCGCAACTCCAACAACCCTATAATTTTAATGCATCTAAAGTAACATGTTTCACATACTACACACCGCCTGCTTCTTACATTCTACGTTTCCACGTCCAATCGACTGATTCTCGCATAATACACTGGAGAAAGATTGCTTAAAAAGGCTCCTAAAGTCCTAACATAATACTCCACAACATTTTAACTCAATGAGCCCCATCCACTCTAAGCGAAACTCAACAGACAAAGGCACACGCAGACAGCTACAACAACAACAACAACATTACCCCAGACCTCAATGGTTCCCGCAAATAATTAATTAAGTAATTAATAATGTGACTAATCCAAATTCAGCACCAGTTAATCAAGTAACGCAGCTATCAAGCAAGCAACTTTAGCAAATTATACCCAAGTACTATGTCACTCCGACTCTTCTAATTCCCTCGCATACGGTTTCCCACACTCGACACTCGGACATGGCTATGACACTTGGACACCAATATGCTTATTTTGGCTGACATGAATCATCATTTAAAACGGTAGTAAAATGACCGAAGATACAACCAAATCACTGCAATTAACTGGTAAATAAACAAAATCAAGCATAACAACAGAAACCCACTTGAAAAATCACCCAAACAACTTTATGATACCTAAGCAGAAACAATGCCAATTAACTGAAAACCCCTAATTCTTCTATAAGGCCGCCTTACACAAAAATTTGTTAAGAACTTTTTAAAGGGATTTTTTCTTCTTTTAAACCAAAATGGTTATCTATTTTCCACAGTATTAGTGTAAAACCGTCTTACAAGCCACTAATTAATCGACAAACTAACAAAATAAACATAAAGATAACAACTTTATGATACCTCCGCAGAAGTAATCCCAGAATCATCAGATTTCAACAAAGCTAATGCACCAGAAACATCAGGATCAACACCAATTACCCATTTCGATCCAACATTATCTCCCTCATCTTCATTTTTGCTGTTTTTCAACCCATTATTTGAAAGAGAAAACAACCATTTTTCCTTAACTATCTGGATTTTTTCTTTAGTATTAGTTTTGGGTTTTCCCTTTGGTAATTTAATGACTTTAGTAGGGTTTTCTATTTGCTTGTAGATTGTGCAGGGAACTGGGAATTTAGGAAATTTGGGTAATTTTAGTAATTTAAGGGGTTTAGAGAAGAGGGTTTTAGGTTTAAGGTAGTGTTTAGGGGAATTTGAAAGAAGAGGGTAAATAATCATTAAATTTGGTGGTGAAATTAGCTGGTTTTGGTGAGGTAGGAGAACAGCACATTCCATGCCAGATACACAGATGCAAGTTTTGGGGTTTTCTACATAAGGGATGAAAACATTGTTTTTGAAGGGAAACAAATAGAGGTAGGGCGGGATCGAGAAAAGGCGATACCGGTTCGGGTGACCTGGTGTAAGTGAGTACGGGGTGAATTGTATTAGCTCGTTGGTGGGTTCACCTTATAAAGTTGGTTTGTTTTGAATGGCTCAACACGATAAGGTTGATGGGATCAGAGAAGTGGGTTTGGAATGACTTGTTAAGGTAAATTCTGCTCTTAAATTGACCCAAAAGGTCGCAATTTGAAATGGCTCGATCCGGAATGACTTGATAAATCGTTGATCTGAAAATGACTCAGGTATTAGTTTTACAATGCTATATTTTCGCTTGAAATCAAATTCGTTAACTCCTGCAATGACTTCGAAGAAGTGTTTGAAGAACCGAAAGAAAAAAAATATAGTCCGGTAAGACTTCCGAAACGGCGAAATTGTAGGGTATAATACACGGTTTTCGGAATACCAGGTCCCGGAACAAAATTGTCCGTAAATTACACAAAATGTTTCTAATATCAGATAAAGTGGCTACACAAAAATTAATGACCAACATACGTCGTTTCCCGATTCCGATATGCGATAAACCAACATTTGTGAAATCTCCGATGATCGTGAAAAATGAATTAATACTCGTTATTTTGTACTGAAATTAAGGTTAACTCCTATAATAACCTCGAAGAAGTGTTTGAAAAACCAGGAGAAAAGAAATTCTGATCTGGTACGGCTCCCAAACAACTAAATTGAGTGTATAATACACGGTTTTCAGAATTCTAAGGTCCTAGAACAAAATTTGAGTTGATTAAGGTTCGAGTGTATCTTATCTATATTAATACAATAACATTTCGTGCAATTCTGTGAAGCACACATCACCACAACCAGATTTTTTTAAGAGAAAATTGTTAATTACAACCTTTTAAAAATCAATTTTTGAAAATTACAGCCTTATAATTTTTTTTTGTAAATTATACCCTAATATTACTTATGATCATAAATTACAGTCAAAATATTAACTCCGACGGAAAATTAATACCAATTTGAATTTTTTGGACTTAGGTTCATTTTTTATGACAAAAATACCCTTGCCTTCATTTTGTCTATTCTCTTATGTTCATCCCAAATCAGATTTTACAACTCTATTTTTCACTAATTCTTCATTTATTCAACAATTTCACCTAATCTAATTTAACCTTATTCAATTTAATTGATTTCTAATTCTATTATTTTCATTCTATCTTAAAATTAATTAGTGTTCTTCATCATCCCAAATTGAAAATAATTAGGTTCTTTAATTTTCCCCAACTTAAAATAATTAGGGTTCTTCAATTTTTCCCAAATAAAAACCCTAAAATTCGATTAAATCAATTGAAAAACAACAAAATGATTTCCATTGTATCTCAAAATAATTAATGTTCTTCATCATTAATTTTCCCCCAATTGAAAATAATTAGAGTTCTTCAATTCACAAATTGAAAATAATTAGGGTACTTCAATTTTTCCCAAATTAAAACCCTAAAATTCGATTCAATCAATTGAAAAACGAAAATTGTGGACAATATCAGATTTGCATTAACACTACCAACAACAACAAATTAAACATAAATTAAAGAGAAATCCAAATGTACGATTTCGGTAAGATTTGGGGAAAATTTTAGAGGAAGTCGAAAGAACTGAATGAAAAAATCTGGGTAAGTAAAGACAAGGGCATAACGGTCAATTTTTGATAAAATTGACCAAAAACGGCATCGCGGTGCAATTTTTGAAGAAAAGTGATATTATAGATGTAATTTTCAAAAAAAATAAAAATTATAAGGCTGTAATTTTCAAAAAGTGATTTTTTAAAGGTTGTAATCAACAATTTATTCTTTTTTCAAATAGTAAATATAGGACCCACAAGTTAGAATATGAAATTAATTAATGAAAAACAGTTCATATTTATGTTTTGTGCGTAAATACTAACTAGGTTTGTGACCCGTGAAACTCACGGATTTATCTGTTTTAGTTTTATTCTTTTATCGTATTGTTAAGATTTGTCCGAGTAATTAGTTTATCCATTTAAGAAGATATAGTCTTCAAATACATAAAGTTAGATAGTTAATGTCTTATTTCTTTGACAACTCAGATTTATTTTTAAAGCTATAAATTGTATTTTAGTTTTTAATTTGATTAATATACTAATAACGTATTTTTTTTTAAAGGAAGGTGTCAACAGTCGTTGGCGAAAAATAAATAATAAATAAATCGAAATTAAATTTTGCGATCCTATAATTATAAACTTTTATATTAAAAAACCCCAACAACATAGGTCCATGAATATGAACAAAGTTAATTATTAATAAAAAAATTATTGTAATTTTTTTAATAATTTAGTGTAGTTGTTATGTGGCAAAAAATTAAATGTTTAAGGTTGCTTTTTAATTAGATTAGATTGTATAGATAAATTATGTACCAAAATTTTCTATAAAAAAGCTTCAACGACCCTTTGGTATCTAGCTATATGAAGTTCGTGAGTGAAGACGAAAGGGCAAATTAATGCATAATTTTTGATTTTTTTGATTTTTTTTAGAATGATAAAATTCCCAGTGTAAATAGCTTAAACCATATATTTTAATTAAATTAGAGGGATTTTTATCTCAATATTTTGTTTCTTATAAAATCATATTTTTTGATAGTAGCATATTTATCAAGTTTAATAAATGCTAGTTTTAATATAACATCTATATCAGTTTGTCAAAAATCCTAAATTTTAAATTTTGCAAAAATGATAAATTAAGTTAAATAGTAGCCTACTACAAATGGTGAATTGGTGAGGAAAACTAAAAAGTCATCATATTAAATAAAAGAAATAAAAGTCAAATAAATATTTAGGTTAATAACCAAATTTAGGAAAGGAAACTAAATAGTTTGTGTTAATTTATTTTTGTGTTTGCAATTAACATTTTTTATTTTAATTTTATTTGTATTAATAAGCATGTGACACATGATTTTAGATTTGTCTTAGTATTATCTTTTTAACTTCGATGCTCAAAAGTCATGAACCTCGATTAATATTTATGTCTATCTTAAATTTGATAATAATAGAAAAAACGCTCAAAAGTCATAAAACATATCTCTAATTGTTTATAATTTTTGATAGGGGCAAAAATTTGTAAGCAATTTTTTTTCTATCCATATCGTCAATTGAATTGTATGTGTCACTAATATGTCTTATCTGTCTATTCTCATCAAGTTAAGTGTATTAAGGTTTTAAATTGATTAAATAATTTTTTTATTATGTAAGTTTCATTGTTGGGTTATGAGATATTCATCACATTTTCAAACTTCGTCGTACGCGTTTATTTTGTTCAAATTTAGGTTTATCAAGATTTTTGGTATTAATAAGATACTTAGTCTTGTCTTTTTACAATATTATAAAAATAAATGAATAATCAAGTACTCAATAATATAGATGAATTATGTATTAACCAATGTAATTTTGACATGTTGATTAAAATTAAATGCTTTAAGTAGCCTTGTAACTATATTGTAGGCATAAATATTAATAATAATGTACATATGGCCATTATTCATGAACATTCATGTTTTCAATCGTGCCGTTAGTTTATAATATAGTATTGAGGGAAATATGAGGAGTATTTGTTTAAGCAATTCTAGTATTCTCTTCTTCATATAGTTCTCTTTCTCAATTGACTAATGAATCATCCTTACAAAAAATCCACTTAGCGATTAATAACAAAACAAATGGTGGAATTTGATTTATTTAATATTTACATTGTGATTATATTAATTTAATTTTTTTCTTAAATAATGAAAGAAATAGTGCATTAAATAATAAAAATGTAAGTAAATTTTATTTTTGAATAGCACAACTCCACAAATTTTGGCGTAGCCCCTAAATAACAACAAAATAACATATATGTGACGTTAAAAAATGTGATAGTACTTCATAACCAATAGAACTTAAAAATAAGAAAATAAATTATTAATTTAACACCTTAATACACTTACCTTACCGTAATACATTTACAATGATAAGAATGATTATTTACACATACAATTCTCTCGGTGATGGGGTAGACATATAGTCCTCTTTCTCCAATGAATCATTTCTACAAAAAAAATTCATTGAATGATTACTAACAAACAAAATGGTGGAATTTGATTTTTGTATTGTTAACCTTATCGTTGTTAGTTTAAGTTTTTTTAATATAATAAAAGAAATAAGACATAGAGTCATAGAGTCATAGAGATGCAAGTATATTTACCTTTGAATATCACAAACCACAAATTTTGATAGTCTTAAATGAAAACAAAACAACATATATGTGAAGTTAAATGAGTCATCCATAGCCAATAATAAAACTTATAAATAAATAATTAAATAAATAAAACCTTAATATACTTTGCTTACCTTAATGTTGAGACAATGATAAGAAACATTATTAACACATATTATTTTTTTGGTGATGGAGGCATACAAAAAAAGTTGGCTTGAATTTTGGCTCACAAATATTGTCTTCATCAAACATTTATAACCGATTGAGGATGCAATTTACGACTTTTGAAAGCTCTTTTTTTTATCATTATTAGCAAATTTAATATATACATAAATATGTAACACGATTTTAATGTTTTATGACTTTTGAGCATTCTTTTCATAATTAGCAAATTTAATATAGACATAAGAATAAAGTAAAGATAAATGAAATGTAAAATGTTTGCTTTATATTTTAATTAATTTGGTTGGGGTTAAGTATGAAGAATTTTAATTAATTTATTACCATGGTCAATTAAGAAAATGAATTAAATAGGAAAAAATGGTGGGTGTTAAGTAATATGAAAATTTTTAATTAATTATTAACATGTTTTATTAAAAAAATTAATTAAAACTTTAATTTTAATTATAAATTATGAAATTTCTATTACAAAATTTTCATTTAAAATGTCAATATTAATTATAAACAATGAAATTTTGAAGGGTTGCATAAATTTGGGAAAATAGTATATTTCATATACAAACTAATTTATGAATAATGATAATATTAAAAGGTCAATGTTTAAAATTAGAGTGGTGTAAATTTTTATTTGTCGTTTAATCTTTTCTAATTTTAAAAATTAAAAGGTCAAATGTTTAATGTAGTATGTTATTATTTCTCCTTAATATTTAAAACTTATATAATATTATTTTATAAGTTGTGTATATTAATTTGTTGTTTCAAATATTCTAACAATAAACGCCGGAATTTAAAATTTAGTATTGTATGAACTTTGATTTATATTTTTAATTGTTGTGTAAGTTATCTAGAAATTTAAGAGGTAAAAGCTTTATTTTTTTTACTTTTAAAATAAGAAATAATGAGGTGACTTGTTAGTATTCTAGTGGTGAAATAAGATACTTTTGGCTAACCTTTTTATTTTATTTATATATTTATTGGTAAATGAACTAAACAAATGTCATATAATAAATTGTTAATCCATGTCACATTAATATGCCATGTCACATTTAAACTTGCCATGTCATATTTAAAACTTGCCACGTCACATTTTTTTTGCTAGCCTTTTAATTAGATTTTATAGATATATAACCATTTATGAATAATTTATAACAAATAATTCAAACGCAATATTTATTTATTTTCGGTGCTTTCTATCAATATCCTTGATTATTTTTCTTATTTAATTTTTTTATTGCACGGTTAAAAAGTCCTTGATATGAATTATATCTTACTCGAGTGATTTAAAATATACCCTTGGAGTGATGTATTAATTGACTAAATATTTATACCATTAAAAATGTGAATAAATTATAGTACAATCACTTTAATTTTTATCATAGCATATGTGAAGTGTATTAATTGAGTAAAAAACACATGAACATTACATTAGATCCAAATTGAAAATAAAAAAGTACAAAAATATTAAAATATAAAATAATACTCATTTTTTTTATAAAAAATGTATGAGAACTATTTCCCTTTCTTGCATGTGATTTAAAAATATAACTTTTGTTAAACAATATAAGTAAAAATATATTAAATCGAGACTGTTAAGAATATCAAAATAGATATTAAACACACCTTAAATACTAAAGTAAAGATCTAAAAAGAATTCAGTAATTGACCGTGTAAATTTGGCCCGTTTGATTAATTATAGCGAGTTGTCATATACTCCCTCCATTTTTATCCATTTGATACATTTGCCTTTTTCACGTTTGCCAACGCACGTTTTACGTGCTTAATATCTTTAGCTACGTATTTGTAAAAAATATAAAAATTATATATTTTCAATGTACTCGTAAAGACGAATTAAACAAGATCCCACATGAATATGTTTTTTCTTACATATTGAGAGAAAATTGAAATTGAAGGTCAACTTGTGAATAGTGTACAAAAAACAAATGTATCGAATGGATTCGAATGGAGTAGTAGTATATTGTTTAATTCACTCATTTGCTAAATTATTGGATATTCAATCACGTGCAATTTTACATGGATTGAAAACTAGTGTGGATTAAAAAGATAAATCAGAATGGTAAAGAATCCCTTTACTATAAAAGTAATAACTTTTAAAGGATTTCTATTGGTTGATAAAATTATGAAGATTTTTTTTAATTAGAGTGGGGTCCACTATGTTTTTTTATACATAATGAATTACTTTCCTCAAGTTTTGATCAATTTAATCTCTTTGGTGTTTCATTAATTAAATAAGTTACAATATATAACCACACAATGAGACATATGGAGTCTTTCGAAGTACTTACTTCAATTTTAACCGTAACAATCAATTCTTTAATGATCATTGATAATAAGTTAAAACTAATTTTACATAATTTAAAGACATATATTAAATATAATAATATGATTGAGACACATAGACTTTACAAACGAGTATATTGCAAATTAAAGAAGTTTTTAATATTATTTTAACATTCAGCAACTAAATGATTAAATTGATTGATGATGTCTGATGAGTATAGTGTTAGGAATTTAGACCTCATTATACTCTCTAATGATATTAAAATTACAAGCTAATTTTATAAGGTGGTCGAAATAATACATGCATGCAAAAATTAATAAGAAGAAATTTTCTTACATTGGTAAGATGGCATTTTTGGCACTACAAATGTCTCCTACCTTTGTAGTTCTTGAGCTATAATAGTGTAGGATGATCCTCCATAACCCAAGTCACCAAAATAGGTGACCTCCTTTGGTTGCACCCAAGACTAGCCCAAAAACACTAATAAGTATATTAACTAGATATAGTTTAGTGTAAACCTTGTTTTTTTTATATTACAAATATTATTACTTTGATAATATAAGTAATATATTAATTTTTGTGAACTTATTTTGATGAAGATTGATCAAATTTTAATCAATTTTAGAGGTTGAAGATGAAGATCTTAAGTCTTCTCTTTTTCCTCTTAAATGGCTTAACAACAAGTATGTATTTTGAGGATTTTGATTCTCTAGATTTTTTCCACTTAAATCAAGTGGAATAGTAGCCTATTTATAGGCCATCAAATGTAAACAAATGAGCTTATAATACTCATAAACATGAGTGGAAGACAAAGACCTATTATGGTCACATTATCTCCATATTCTCGGTTTACATATAATATTCCGGGTCTTATTTCGTCTTTCGACATTTGTCCTTCAAATGCTTATAAGTCGTTTATTTTATTATCTTATATAATAAAAATATTTATCTGATTATTTAACACTTAAATAATACAAAGTATTAAATAAAATACATTTAACATTTAAGTGTCATTTTATCACTTTCAACATAAAATGAGTCTTATAAAACCCGTTTGGCTAATTTTACAACTTCTTGTAACATTAATTTGCTAATTACCTCCACCTCATAAATAATACAAACTACGTATATATTTAGTAAATTAACTATTAATTACTAAATATCGTATTACATTTATTATTCAATTATCATATAACCGAATAATAAAATCCTATGGCCTGAGTACTTTATTCTTCATCAAACATTAAATTCACTTGACTAATAAAAGTCAGCCTAAACAAGGAATTAATTAACTTGTATCTTATACAAATAATTAATTTTTCCATTTGGGCATCATCCTATAGGTGTGACCTAAAGGGATCAACTGGTCACCGCCGTCATACGACAGTAATGTCAAACTCTAGTCAGCCAATCATTACCGATTAACGTTGACCAGCTGACAAACATATAAAATATAAATCCCTCATATTCCTTGTACGAGATTTATTATGTAGAAGCATTATTGTGGAGGACACTACTCCAACAATCTCCCACTTGTCCAACACAAGTGTGCGCTACCAATTCTCTTGTCCAATATTATCTCCCACTCAATGCAAGAGGTCTTTCAGGTCATTCTTGCACGTGATCATATCATAAAGTGGTTTCCTCGATCTGGAGAATGACTGTCTGACCGGATAATCTACTATAGATCACATCCGAGCGTGGCCACGCATTTCCAGTCACCTCTCCTCGAGTGGCCTTGAGATATATATATATATATATAATGACATGGATGGACAATTCTATTGACCTATTTTCTTCGTTCGATACAGATCACAATGACCCAGTAAATGTCCATCAGCCTCCTTTTACGGCGCGACCTTGGACAAAAACCAAAGCCACCGAAAAACCATACCAATTTAGACAAATAGTCGCAAGTCTAAAGAATTGACTCGAAGGAATAATTGAAATCCTCGCCACGACCAGGCAACATAAAGGACTCTATAAATGGTCACTGTCCGACAAAATGTCTCTACATTCTGCCTATGTAATCGACCAACCATCTCTATGGTCATATGACAGTCGAACTCGTCATCTATCGCCTTACAATCTAGTCACTCCGAGACGTCACCTCATTAAGTAACTAGGGACACTATACAATGTTAATCCAGTTCACTTAATAGGGTTCGACATTGTCACTACAACCTATTTGGATAAAAACAAAGTATTACTAATATCCAGTTAGCCCTGAATATATAAGAGTTGGAAAAACTCAAACGATAAATGATATTATCATATATGTAAAAATTGATACACTATCAGATTATTACACATCATATAATCTGCAGCAATTCAATTGCCCTATTTCGATCACATTGAAACGACATGACTATCATGTTTAGCCTTCAACAAAACTTTGGTTTAAAATCAATGACACCTCATTTTATCAAACCAACAATTGCTATTTCCCATTGCTTCACATAACTGAAATCACATGTAACTTAATTAAGTACATGTCTAGACTTAACTCTAGACTATGACACCCCTACCTCGAAGATAGCTCCCACTGTTTTCACAGTATATCATGATAGGATATGCGACTGCATGAGCTACTACTAGTCCTTGCATTATTGTCAAATCCAAGCTACTTCGTATCGCAACATCGAATGTTATGAAGTACTTAATTTCCGTTGTAAAATCCGCAATGTATGACTTCCTGAAACTCTTCCAGCAGATCAACTCCTCATAGCCAATACGGGATTTCAAACAATCCCTATATGTTTTAAAGGATGGTGTTTAATGTATCTTTTACATAAACAACAACAAACATCCATCTAACTCCTTACATGAATTATAAATATCAAAACACTTAGTTTTATTTACTTAGTTCTTCTCAAGTACTAAATAATAACTAATTTGGATATTAAATGACCTTCACTTAACTTCTATATAATAAAATAAAAAGGTTAGATTGAGCATGACATTGTGACACGTGGCAGCGCGAAATCAAGGCAAATGTAATATGAATTATAATTAAAAGAGATATTATAAAAAAATTTATTTACTAACTTAAATCAAAGATAACCAAGAGTCCGAAATTTAATACATCGACCATTTTTCTTATATAACTCTTATCATTCTCCATTAAATGTCTAATTAATCCCATTATATCTACATTGTTAATAGAGGAGATGAAGATTTTATACCATTAGAGTAGTCTTTCTTATCTCCTATATTTTGTAACATACAAATTAAAGAAAATAAAAAGACATCATTATTATTCTAAAATTAAATGTCTATAGTAAATATTTGATAAATTAAAAAAAATCAAAATTAATATAACTTCTACAATTTCATAACCGGTGATTTATAACTAAAAATGACATTTCAACTCTATCTATGAGGATAAGAAGATAATACAATTTTTGGTGTTATTCTTTATATCAATTAATATTTTAGTTAATTTTTGTTCCCATTTTATAAAGATTTCACGTTATTTTATATTAATGAGCAATCAAACTGTATATTATGTTATTAAAAAGTATCAATTTGCTTATCAGAAAAAAAAAGTTGGAGCTATTATATTTACTTATTGTTGATTCAACATATTAAAGTTCATTTTCGCTCAATGATATTTGGTATAACTATTTATCTTGACGATAAAGATGTATTCTTTTACTACGCATATTGGATATGAGTCTAATTTTAGATTCAGACTTCAATGCTCCATTAAAATTTTAGCCATTTCGGTGAAAAATGGTGGATATTTTTGAAAAATAGTTTTGAAATAGACTTGATGATTTTAAAGACGTGCTTTTTAAATTAGTTGATGGTGATAATGATTGCCACTGTAGCAAACTAATATCGACCACAACTTAAAATTGTGAAAATGATCGCCGTCTTAATTTGCAATTTCCTTTATCAATTATATATGCGTAAAACTATTTGCAAACCCGCGATTTTCGCGGGTCATAAAACTAGTTGATTAATAAAAACTCAAAATACTCAAAGTATATGAATTGTTAAGACAATAATACATCATAGCGTATAGAATTAATCTGACAGCGGAAGCAATTAGAATCAATTCTAATGAGTTCAACTTGTTTGAACTTGTCAAGAATTTCACCTACATAAGACTTCTAATAAAACGCATATATCCCTCCTTGATTTATCTAATAAATCTGGATATATTAAGATGTATTAATATTCTCCTAAGTCTTCCATCATTCCAAATGATTTATATACAGACTATATAAAGACTCATAAGACCACCATACTCCCACTAAACTTCATGTGTGAACATAATTCCTCAACATCTTGAGAAATTTTTTATAATACGATCTATTAATCATTCCAACTCAATGATGCTCTCTTAAGATTTCTTCAAAAGTTTGCTACAATCTTAAGATTGTAAGGATCTACAAAAAACCCTCTAAATGTGTCAAACACACTTCTTCTTCTAGAACGAATCAAATTCGGGAAGATGGTTTTGATATCCTACTATTAAATTGACAATTATGAAATGCAACAATTGCCAGTATAATCCGAGTTTATAGAAGCATTGAAACTGGTGCAAAACCTTTTTTTCACCAAGTAAGCCTAGAAAACATCTTTTTATTCAAGTCAATTACATTGAAGAGGTCAAACTTCTTCATGTAAATATACCAGGTTATTTACCAGATAATTACACTTGAATTCTAATTCGGATTAAGATGACTTCTATAGCCATTGCATAGAGTTGAAACTAGAAGCAACCTTTTAAACAACCTCTTTGTAAGTAAGAGGTATCATAATTTTTTAAATAACGATTTATCATCTCTCATCACTTTCAAAAAAAGTAACACTTATATACTCATCTCTAAAGAGTGATGGATTTTATCCCGACCTCGTATATTCCGAACAAATATACACTCTATTTGACAATAAGAAAACAATTTTCTTGTGTCATTTGTGGTTCTTCAATATTTTCTCCCACTCTGTCATTTAGAAATAGTCCTCTTTTCTATAAAGACAGCATCATGAGCCACAAACACTTTATTCTCATGAACTTGTAGGATAATTGACCACATGTTTTTATTCGGACAACTTACAAATTAGGTACTATACCTTTCCATATCTAATACGGAGTGAATATGGTTGTTTAGAAAGGTACTTTGACTTAGTGGGAAAAAGAAATTAGTAGACAAAATAGAAAGACCCCAATTATAAAATCAAGTGGCTCAATAAAACTTGACTAAGATAAAAAAAATTCATATCGTATAAGTTCTATATTATCTCTTTCCAACCACACCTTATCGAATAATGTGTGTTACGGAAAGATTTTAACTTGTGATACTGTATCACATTACTTTTGGTAACAAACAAAAAACATCACTTAGTTATACTTTCCACGATCGGATCGTGAAACTTTGATCTTATAGTCTTACTGGTAATCATATTTACAATAAAAACTCTTTGATCTCATGAGATTCACAATCAAATGATTCACGAAGACTTAGTTTACACTAGTCCATGAATGCAATTTCAATTCAGAACTAAGATTAGATCGGGGTCACCAAAAAAATTTATGAACCTTTTATATGCTATATGATATATATAAATTTATCTAGTTTAGGTGAAAAATAACCAATATTTTGATTGGCATAGCCATAGATCAAATCATGGCAAATTTGGGTACAACATTTGTTTATATCATATAAGTAAAACCCTATGTGTCTTACATAAAACTTTTATTAAAGCACAATTCTAAACCAAAAAACTAGATTAAGTACATATTTATAACACTTATAAGCCTCATAATGGAATGACAACTATTCTAGTTCCATTTCCTACGAGATAGTTAACATTAGTTAAAAGCTAATCGTCACACGACTATCATCTCATGAACCAATAACAATTATTATAACCACTATCGATATTAAATATTGATGAAGTGGTAGAAGTATAACTAATGTCAATCATATAGATATCTAGAAAAGAACGAACCTTTTAGGTGTCACACACCTAACTTTCTTATTCAAAAATTAGGGGTATTTTTCTATTAATGTAATATTTCAATTAAAATATCAACAAATTTGGTTAGGGTTGGCCTTGCACTATGGTTTGGTGTTGCTATTCACAATAGCTTATCCTTATTAACCGTACCTTTGCCTTAAACCAAATACTTAAACCAAATTCTCTTTTGAACCTCGTCCTAATCTTAACTATTAAGATATATACATCCCTCTTAGAGCTCCCACTCACTTCTAAGAAACTTAATAAAGTGAATGTGGTCATTGGTTAATCATGATTTCGATTGCAAATCATATTACGAATCAGTTCCCAACGAATTTAACAAGTACTTAAACAATTTAAGTATGTATAACCATTTATCTCACGAGCAATAAGATTGTAGTAATATTGTTGTAAATAAAATGATATTGTAAAATCGAAACACTTTTGATTTAAGCAAAATTCAGTTTATCCTCTTCATAAGAGATCTTTACAACAGACAATATGAGGATCAAATGTAAATGCATTTTTCTAATTAGCTATGGTGGTAAATCGGAGAAAAGATGAATAATCGATTAAACAAGTTACCGTATACTCTTAGAAAACTATTTTTCATGTATAACGGATTATCGATTCTATAAATGGAGGAGCGGGTTGAATATATAGTCATTGCGCGATATAAAATAATAAACGGAATAAGTGGGAAAGTTAACATTCATCGTAAATAAATACTTGAAAAATAACTTTAACAAGTTTCAATAAATAGGCATTTATATAATGATCTCCCACTGAATTATATAAACGATTCCAAGACCCATCTTTATATGAACACGGGCACGGTGAGCCGATTCATCCCTTATTTATATAAATTTGGTGAGTCAACAATTTGACTGATTCTACTATTAGAACTCTTGGTTGACAGATTTTCTCAAAAAACTATCTATTAGCCCCAGAACTAATCATGGGCACGGTGAGGCCGATTCATCCCACATTAATCCCGTTGAGTCCAACCAATTTTCACGTGTAATAGCTTTTATTACCCTACTTACCCAACGTAAAAAGAGAGTACCCCGGTGAGCCGAGCCTACCTCTAATGAAGAAGGGATTCATAGGTGCTAATATTTGGTAAGGCTTTATCTCAATTTTAAAAGTGAGAGATCTTATCAATTTAATTGTCTATCACTTTTAAGTGAACAAAATTGGTGAATGGTAGACAATTGAATCGATAACAACGGAAAAATAAAAAAAAAAAAACATGTAATGACAATTTGGCATGAAGATAAGCAACAAATAAAATCCTTATATGACCACCTAGGTAATCTAATTAACTATTCTATTACACTTCGGAAACCAACTCCTTGGTCCCTAGGGTCTTCAATGAAATGACCTCCTTCTTTTGGATTTCGGAACTCCTTTCCGAAAATAACGCCGTCTTTTAGGAAACTCCGTCTTTTACAAAATCAATAATACTACTAGAAATAAAATTACATGGCAATATCCTATTATACAAATTGTAACTAAAATAAAACTATTAATTAATTACAAATTAGCGATACGAAATCGCAATAAATTACAAATTAAACCGGTATTCCCATACATTGCGGATAATACCAATTTCTACCTATGGCCATATAAGGTAAAATTACATTAATTTAAATACATTCATCCATATGAATAATAAAATGCATTGTAATAAATATGACATGCCAAATCGTCCAACTTACCAACAACGATCATGCGAGCTTGTTAAGCGGAATTTTTAACCATTAAAAATTCCTAATCAATTCTTAAAACAATTTTAAGATGGATCTCTCATTATAATCTGGTCCAACCTCAAAATGATTAGTCACACTAATTAATTTAACATTATATGGGTTTAAAATACATTTTATGATAAAAATAACATAATAATTCATGATTATTATGAAAACAATCCATTAAATTAATAAAAATTATGGAAAATAAAATTTCAAAATTTTATACATTATGGTATTGTACCAATATGCCATGCATGTGGAAATAAAAAATGGTTATGAAATTGATTCAAACATATATCACAATATTTGTCGGTAAAATGCAATTTTACGATTTAATTCCAAATTAAATCATAAAAATTAAAATAAATTTAAAAGAAAATTTTTGACATTTTATAATATTTCCAGGAGCTTAAAAAAAAAATTTCGTGCCCCAAAAATAAAATATTTATTTATTTTAAAATAACCATTATTTACCAATTTTTATCGAATAAAAATCAATAAACTATATAAATTAATCACATTAACTTAAAAATTTCTATGTAACACAAATAGAACATGCATGTGGTTATTTCCAAATAAATATACATAAAATTAACATGCAACTTAATTAAAGTAACTCTTAATCAATTTTAATGCATGTTCTTCCAATTTTATGCCATATTAAGTAAAAATAAGTCATAAATTTTTACATAAACTAAATTTTCGACCCATATAACAATATGACCAGATTATATACATGCAAGACCATATTTTTTTTGATAAAACTAATTTTAACATCAAAATATCAACTTTACTAATTTATCTCATAAACTCATAAAATCGTCTTAAGACAACATGCATGTATGTAACAATGCTCTGATACCACTTGTTAGGAATTTAGACCTCATTATACTCTCTAATGATATTAAAATTACAAGCTAATTTCATAAGGTGGTCTAAATAATACATGCATGCAAAAATTAATAAGAAGAAATTTTCTTACATTGGTAAGATGGCATTTTTGGCACTACAAATGTCTCCTACCTTTGTAGTTCTTGAGCTATAATAGTGTAGGATGATCCTCCATAACCCAAGTCACCAAAATAGGTGACCTCCTTTGGTTGCACCCAAGACTAGCCCAAAAACACTAATAAGTATATTAACTAGATATAGTTTAGTGTAAACCTTGTTTTTTTATATTACAAATATTATTACTTTGATAATATAAGTAATATATTAATTTTTGTGAACTTATTTTGATGAAGATTGATCAAATTTTAATCAATTTTAGAGGTTGAAGATGAAGATCTTAAGTCTTCTCTTTTTCCTCTTAAATGGCTTAACAACAAGTATGTATTTTGAGGATTTTGATTCTCTAGATTTTTTCCACTTAAATCAAGTGAATAGTAGCCTATTTATAGGCCATCAAATGTAAACAAATGAGCTTATAATACTCATAAACATGAGTGGAAGACAAAGACCTATTATGGTCACATTATCTCCATATTCTCGGTTTACATATAATATTCCGGGTCTTATTTCGTCTTTCGACATTTGTCCTTCAAATGCTTATAAGTCGTTTATTTTATTATCTTATATAATAAAAATATTTATCTGATTATTTAACACTTAAATAATACAAAGTATTAAATAAAATACACTTAACATTTAAGTGTCATTTTATCACTTTCAACATAAAATGAGTCTTATAAAACCCGTTTGGCTAATTTTACAACTTCTTGTAACATTAATTTGCTAATTACCTCCACCTCATAAATAATACAAACTACGTATATATTTAGTAAATTAACTATTAATTACTAAATATCGTATTACATTTATTATTCAATTATCATATAACCGAATAATAAAATCCTATGGCCTGAGTACTTTACTTTTCATCAAACATTAAATTCACTTGACTAATAAAAGTCAACCTAAACAAGGAATTAATTAACTTGTATCTTAAACAAATAATTAATTTTTCCATTTGGGCATCATCCTATAGGTGTGATCTAAAGGGATCAACTGGTCACCGCCGTCATACGACAGTAATGTCAAACTCTAGTCAGCCAATCATTACCGATTAACGTTGACCAGCTGACAAACATATAAAATATAAATCCCTCATATTCCTTGTACGAGATTTATTATGTAGAAGCATTATTGTGGAGGACACTACTCCAACATATAAAACAAGAACAGAACGTGAATACCAAATATAATAATAATATGTAATTCGGCGAAAATTAAAACATTCTAATAGTGGAAATCAACAAGTTAAAAAGTTGAGAATTGAAAATCAACGAAAATATGTATATTCGTCTTAAATGTACATAAAAAAATATGGGTTTATAATAATTATATGGTTGGAGTTTTTTTTGGGTAGTTAGAGGGTTGGAGTAATAAAAAATTGGGTTCATTACGATAGTTTGGAACTTAGGATTAAATCCGTAAATATTTTTGAAATCTATATATATATTTATCGGCTACTATCCGTCTAAGTTTAAAATCGGTCAGTATCGCTTTTTATGGATTATAGCACAAATATTTTATTTCCATATGCATAATGCTTTTTTTTTGTCTTATCCATGCTTACACATGTATATTTGACCCGTCTTAAACTTAAACCAATAGTGTTGTTCTAATCAGATTTGTGTACTTTTATAATGTCAAGCAAATGCATTATATTTAGTTAGGTCTAAATCAAGTGCATAATTTTCTTTATTTTTTACATTGATATAACTACAATACTAAAATCATATTTTTATTAAATATATTTACCTTCTTATTGATTTTTTCAATTATAAAATTAACCCGTGCATTTTTTATACGGGCATAAAACTAGTATGTGGTAGAAGCTAGGTAGCACCAAAACGGACACGGACACGGACACAGACACGACACGGACACGTGACACGGCATGTCATGGAATTTAGGACACGGGACACGTTATTTAAATTTAATAAAATATACATTTTATAGTTATAAATGTTTGATTTTATTTTTGTAAAAGTATTTGATATTAATTTTAAATAAGTGAAGGTAAAACTTGTCCTTGATAATAACTCATTTTCATTTCTCATCTAAACTAATATTCTAATTAATCTTTTTCAATAGCGCATTTCTCGTCTGAAGAACATCATTCATCCCAAATGATGACCAAATACCGTGGACACGCGATGGACACGACTTAATAAAATGGAAATACAATTGACAGCGTCGGACACGTGTCCAAATAAATGTAGAAAGTTAGACACGGCTTTATAGGCGTCCGACACGTTTTTGCGTGTGTCTGTGGAGTATCGGTGTCGAACACAATGTCTGACACGGTACGACTCATTACGAGAAGTGTCCGAGGTAGTAGAAGTCAGGTCAATTATTGCTTTTGAATGAAGATTACGCTCTCAAGTCAATTATTGTTTTCGAAGGAATATGCGGTAAAAGTCATGTCAATTATTGCTTTTGAAATTAGTCCAACAAAATTTCACACATACAGTTCACACTTGAGAGTGTAATCTTCATTCATTTGCCAAATAGACACGACATTTATACGTAATAACGGGTTTTTTTAATGTGTGTACTAATAGCTAAATGTGATAAGAATTACAAGATAAAAATAAATTTATGTTTGAATATCTTGTAAGAATATATTATGAATTTTATCACATTTAAGTTATTAAGGCGTATCCTTACCACACACTAAAATAACTGTAATAATAATAATAATAAAAAAAAAAAAAAAAAAAACCTAAATCATGAAAGATAACGCTTTTGAAATTAGTCCAACGAAATTTCACACATACCGTTCACACCTAGCCCATTAAAAGGTAATATTCGATCCCTTTTTATATACTTCCATTTAAGACATAAAAGTTTTTAAAAAAAAATATGAGGTTTACAAATGTTTGCCTGGTTTCTCTGATAGTACTCGTCTTCCTTTGTCCAAATATTCACGCTTGGGGCGTCGATGGCCATGCAGCTGTTTGTAAAATTGCCCAGGTTCTTTCGCTATTCCGTAATTAACTTCAAAATGCACTATTTGCTTCATTCCAGTTTACCTTCTTTTCAAAGGTTATTTTGGTCAGTAATAAATAAATAAATGATTAGAACGAAAGTGTCATGGTCAAAATGTAAACCGTATGAATTATGACTCCCGAGTTTTATACCACACGAGTTTACGGTGCCAACTGATACCCAAAGTGTCCCGATTTCCAGGTGTAGGGAAGGAGCCATTGCGGTTCTATATCAATTGTTGTTTAAAACGCATCATAATAACTAAACATAACTTTACAAGTTAGGGTAGGTGAGTTGCGCCGAAAACCATATTAATTAATGATATTGTTGTGTAATGAATAACAGTCAAGGCTAAGTAAAGGAGCAAATGCGGCAGTGAAGGATCTTCTACCAGACTACGCAGAAGGGGAGTTGGCGAGTGTATGCTCCTGGGCTGACCGTGTTAAGTTCCGCTACCATTGGTCGTCACCCCTTCATTACATTAACGTCCCTGATTCTGCCTGCGATTTTCAGTATGCTAGTATGTCCCTTTTCTCTAATTATTTCTTCTTATTTTTTTTGGTTAAAATGACTGCACTATGTGAGTATGTGTCTATGTGTGTGTAAAAAAAAGGGGATTGCAAAGATGAAGATGGAGTTAAAGACAGATGCGTCGCCGGGGCAATCAACAATTATACTTCTCAACTTCTTACTTCCAAGGACATTCTGGCTTCTCATTCTGCTCAATGTCAGACTCTCTCTGTCTCCTAGTTTCACAATTTTCCCATTTTAACAACCTTACACCATGTTTATCCGTCGTTCCTGTAGCCCTACCTAGACCCGAGTCCATGCATTAAAATACTGATATATACTTCCTAACCTACTTACTAGACCTAGTTTCTGATTTTGTTATTTTACCAAGCCCTGTTTAGACCTAGAAATTCCGACATTATTTTTGGTTAAATTAGAGTCACGTATGGGGACCACATGGAAATACCAAGTTCCTAAACATGTTCCAACAGGTCCATTTCAGACCATTTGAACGGAACTAGTTACTATAATTTATTTTACTTTATTTTTTTTATTTTAATTAATTTTTGTCCTTATTCAAGACCTAGCTCTTGTTAGAGCTACCTATAAACGTAGTCTTATGTAAATTAAGAGGCCATATACAGATGTGTGATTCGGGTTAACTAAGTGCATGGTTTTATATCAGATAATCTCACCGAAGCACTACTCTTCCTGTCGCATCTTATGGGAGATGTTCATCAGGTATGCACATTTGCTTTTCATTACATTTCATTTTCATGATTGATTCTGAAGACAAGAAATGGAAGATTATATTGGGATTGAATGGGGTTTTGATGATTCGTAAATGAGATACTCATACAAATGATTTGATGAATGTGTAGCCATTGCATGTTGGGCATACTTCTGACAAGGGTGGAAACACAATTGATGTGCATTGGTACACAAGGAAGACGGTGCTTCATCATGTGAGCTTCTATCTATTCATCTATCTAAAAACGATATATCATGTCGCGCTACTTCATCTTCTCATGAGTTTCATACAGTGATCTGTGACTTACATAACTTAGAAATATAAACAACTGCTTCAATCAAAACAGGTTTGGGATAACAGCATAATCGAGACAGAAGAAGAAACAAGTTACGACACACAACTGGATGAACTAGTTGATGCACTCCAGCATAACATTACGGTAATTAAACCACTCATCTTCTTTACTTTAATCTAACTAATTTGACAACCCCATTAATCTTTACTTTTTACAGACAAAATGGGCTGACCAAGTTCCAGAGTGGGAAAGCTGCTCTCGCGATAGGACAACATGCCCAAACATGTAAGATTCTGAGTGTTAATACCGAGAATGCCTAAGAAATACTCTGTAATAGAATCAAATATGACTGCGACTGCGTGCAGATATGCATCAGAAAGTATCAAGGCAGCCTGTGATATCGCCTACAAAGGGGTGGAGGAAGACTCGACTTTAGAAGGTAATAATCATCCCATTTCTCACCAAAGTAATGCTATTATTCTCGACTTAATTGCCACAACTGATCCCTGGGTTTCCATCCTACAGATAAATATTTTGAGTCCCGTTTGCCAACACTTAATTTACGCTTAGCTCAAGCTGGAGTACGCTTGGCTGCTACACTCAACAATATATTTGGTTAACAGGGTTTTCTTATTACGGATACCTCTATCTTTTGATCGTCTTCCAACTCCTCCAACGGCTTGTCAAATTCAGGTCCTTTCTCTCGATACCTGCAAATCAAACACATACACGATTAATTCCAAAAGAGAAAATAAACGACTATGATAACGGTACAAAAAGGCCAGGATTAGTGCGTGCAATGTGTCAATCATTTGTTCACGTTTGATTAAAAAGTAAACAAATGACAGTGACGCGGAGAAATGGTAAAAATGATATAGTGTGTGACTGATAATCTGATATACGGAGTAAATGACATAATCAACCTATTGAGATTAGCTGATTAGGTGAGCAATGTCGTAACTATGATAGCTCTATGGTGTGAATATGAATGATATAACGTGTGAATATGTCATCAACAACGTTGACTATTAATTAGGGAAATGTAATCAAGTTTCGTGACTATGATAATTATTAATATGAATGAGACTTCTTTATCGGGTTTTCTACCATGAGTTTGTTAGAGTTCATTATTATGATAAGTTATGTAGAGTGAATATGATATGAATTTTCTTGTTAATAAAAACAATTGTATGTTGTGAAAATGTCTTTTTCTTTCATGATTTATGATGCAGTGTTGGTGCCAGAAACAGCAACAGAGATGAAGAATATCGAGTTAAAAGTGTTTTATGATTTATGATGAAGAATGTTGAGCATAAAGTTATTAAATTGAGTAGAAATTATTGAAAACTATGAAATAAAGAGTTTGAATAAACAGGAACAAGGGGTATTTTACTCTCTACTTTTAACACATAATATAATTTATCCCTGTCATATGACAAAATTCACATGTTTTACTAAAATTCAAGTCGAACCACTTTACTTTATTATATGAAAATGAAGAGATCAGATGTCACATATTTGTGGACTTTATTGCATCCTCCTAAGACCTTAACTCTGGGACCATCGTTGATAAGACCCGAAAACATCATACAAATCCGATACAAAGTTAAGGAGTCGGGATTAAAACGTTGGGCCTCATTTAAGGAATTGTCTTGTTACAAAAAACTTAAATGACGGTTAGGTTAAACTTTTTTTTACTCGAATCTGATTCGAACAACTCAGTTATTAAAAAGCGTTGTTATATGTTTGCTCAATAATCTAACCAAACTGCTTAGATTAAGCATTTTAATTTATTACTTTTGCGATAATGATTCAACCGAACATGCTTAAACATAAATGGGTAAAACTAACGGGTTGGGTTATAGAAAAATTAAATGAATTGGAAAATGGTTGAGACAATTGACATGTTTATGTAATTGGGTCGGGTCAGAGTCGAGGTAGTGGTCAAAGAGTTAGTTAGATTTTATTTTATTTTTTTATTTTTTTGAGTTAATTCCAAGCTTTGATTTCAAGAGCTCGGGCTTGAGTTTGGATTCGATTTTTACACTATGAATTAAGCAGTTTGGCTCGATAAACTCTAGGTTTTAGTGTTTTACTATATCAAACATGAAAATTATTTCAAGCTTCACAGTTAATTAACTTTTTATTAGGAATGCCTAAAATCGAAAACTAAATTTTTTAAACTCAATTTGATCCACTAATTTTAACACTTAGCCAGGGCTAGTTCTCCTGCTACCGCCCCTAGCTCTACCGTTACTAACAAAACATCATGAAATTAAAACTTTTGTGAATAATAAAAATAATACGGAGTAACATTTTCTTGGTGTGACATACCGAAACTAGTGTTTAACAAATGTAAAAAAAACAAAATGAGAATATTTGAAGATTTATTATCTATGTAGCATGATTTATGCAACCATTCATATTATTCCGTGCATTGCGCGGGTTCGTGCCCTATATGGGCTATATCCCTATAAATACCACCAAGCATTCTCCAAGAATTCCATAGCAAGAGATATCAGCAAGTCTAACTTTTAACCGAATCTCATTCGAATCCTCTTTCCACAAAAGGTTTGTCATTTCATCTCGTAACCCTTTTATTGTTAAATCATAGCTTAATATAAGTATATAATTCTTTAATTTCGTATCTATTTTACAATTTTAAATACATACTTAAGAACATGACGTATCATGATTAAAACTGCGGGATCTTTGACAAATAACGCTTTATATTGTTAAATTTTGTTATATTTATTTCGGAAAATCCACGTGATATCCTTGAGCTTTGCCACGTGATGTTGGTAAAAATGAAATAGATTAAATAACAATGAAACGAAAGTGCAGAAACGAGTGATGGCAGGTAATGTGTTCGGAACACCAGTGACGGATGCAACATTGAAGGGAATGACAGAGTATCACGACAAGGCGATACAAGCTGATGACAGAGCTTGTGTGGCGCTGGAGATGAAGAATGCAGAAGGAAAGGACGCTGATGCTCGAAATTTTGTTGATAAGATTCAAGCAGAAATTGAGAAGAAGGGGGTACGATGCCTAATCTACAATGCTACTGGCGGTCCACTGAAACTAGCGATGGCGTATGACTATGCTGGATGTGTCTCAGAGGCGCCTTACGCGACTCTACTTCAGAATGGCCAATGGACCTCTTTCGTCCATGAAAAGGCGGAAAATAGGTCTTCTGCGGCCATTGTTTACGAATCGACCCAGGATAAGCCTGGAGTACAGTGGCTGTTTGGTTGGAATCAGACGGATGGTGTGCCAAGCATGGTATGTTTGCTTCTTTTCGTGACGAAAATTTTAAACAAACGGTTCGACTGCAGGTCAAGCTAAACTTTTAACTTGTCTCAAATTGGTTGCAGTGCTATGCAGAAATTCGACAAGAACGTTACTACTGTCTGACCACTCCATTTTCTGCATTTCTCGACACTCAAATCAGAAGTTCAGGACTGATAAACGCGGCTGAAGGCAATGAAGAACTCATTTTTACGACCATTGGAAATACGGCTTTCCCTATATTCGAAGTAATCATGACGAAGAGACCCATTGGCCACAGCACACTACCTATCATCATCGCTACCTATTCCTCTTATTTATCGCTTTGTTTCTTTCTCTGTTAAAATAAAAATGTCGCCCACCGGTCACCAGAGAGTGTTATACACTCCCGAATATGCGTGTTTTGTGGGCGATGCGAACCAAGTTCCACCATGTATAATGATAAAACATACGAGAAAGAAAAAAGTTGGAAGGGTGTGAACAAAAAGTCGTCTAGAAAAATAATAGTTCGGAGTAATAGACTTACATAAACAATAAGAGCGTGATAATCGAAGTAACCAGCAAAGAACTACTGCAGGACGATTTCAAATACAGTTTGCAAGTTTCCAACTGCTGAACAGGTTTCAGCAACCTTTTTCATCGACAAACCATGTCGGTTTGCTTCAACACATATCAATTTGTCCATTCTGCATAAAAAGTTAAACAATCTCAGCTCGCCAAATGCTAAAAACTCGATAAGTCAAATTATGTCGAGTTTGACCTATACATACACACCTTCCAAAAATGATACGGAGTAAATGTAACTGTTTTAGAGAATCAAAACATGAAAACTATCGATAGATTATGGACAAGCAAATAAGCTACTCACACTTTGGCACGAGAAACATAACCGAGAATGAACTTAGAACGGCCTTTTCCTTTTATTTGAAGAAGCTGCTCAACTGTACTGAAAAGTAACGGGATGCTAGATTGTTGGAAGCTTACAAGGTGTCAAGGCCGTCAATCAATAAGAGAAGAGAAACAACAAGAATCACACTTTTCATCAGTCAATTAAAAGCGGAGTTTAAATACGCAAAATTAAGGATATAAATATCAGCGCCAAGGATTAAGTCAAAGCCTTGAGGATATCCCTGCAGCAATGCATTTATCTGCTCACAGCTGCCCCACTCAAGTTTCTCAGCTATCAGATCTGAAGAGATTTGAAAAACACCTCAATTAGTTGCGGTCTTGCAGATCGTAAATGAGCTTCCAATTATTTTCTCATACCGCATGTAGATTTTTCAGTTGATACATGATGCTCGATATTTTTCTTCAAAATCTGCATACGTAACAAACGGTCAAAATCTTTCACCCCGTCAAGCAAGACTCGAAATCAAGTCTGCGGCTACAGATGTCTATTGCATGACCTTGCCTTAATAACTTCATCGTTATGGTCTGTCATTACAACTTGTCTGCAAAATCTACCACAGAGCAACCCGGTAACACCTGCAATTCAATAATTGAAATGTCCCAACTTAATAGAGAGACTGGCATAAGTATTTTAGGATCACGGAACATAAACATGTCGTCCAAGCGACTTCAACTCTTCAATAACACCCATTGTTAACCCAGCTCACTGATGGTAACGACGGATACTATACTGATGCAAAGGTGGTATCTTTGGGAAGATGAACTTTACGATATGTAATGCCTCGCAATTCATCATGGTTTCAGGGTTTTGTTAGTTCTTGAAATGCTCTCAGGTTCGGAGAAATGGGTATTACACTTAGCAAATTAAAGGTGTTTCGTCATTCACATAAGATTGTTCCATAAAGATTGCAATTTCAGTAAAATGGTATCCAAACTTGATGTAAGGTTTCTACAGGTTTCAGTACGCGTACAATTACAGCCTAAATCCGAAAAATTAAGATCAAAATTCAATTAACAAAGAAACTAATCACCCGAAAGGATCACAAGTCATAACACAAGCTCAATGTAGTTACATTCCCATATCAGTTTAACAAAATTCTCGTGTATAACTTAATTGAAACAAAAATGAGAGCCATATTGCATTACAATAGTGAGTGACATACCAACACCAGAACCCAACTCAAGGATGGAAAGACCTTGAAGCTCGTCGACATGTTTTGAAAGATAATCATTCAAGAGAACTGCCCCAGGCCATACCAACTGACCTGTTAGATCAAAATCAGCTGCCCAAAAACACATATCCCATGAGTATACTCTATACATACATTTTCCCAATTCACATACCAAATAATTAACTCATTAATTCCATTATCATGTACTCCATCCGTCTCAATCATTTGTCCCCTAACGAAGAATAAAAGAGGCAAACAGATGATTGCGACAAGCAAATGACTGAGACAAAGAGTACAAAAGTTTAAACAGATGAAAGAGCCAAACAGATTAAAATACTCCCTCCGCCACAATCATTTATTTGCCTTTGATTAATCCTATTATCATGCCCTCCGTCCCAATCATTTTTTTGCCTTTGATTAATCCCATTATCGTGTACTCCCTCCGTCCAAATCATTTATTTACTTATTTTTTTTATTAAAATACCGTTACAAAGAGTAAAAAGGTTGAAACAAATGACTGACACGGGAAGAGTATCTCCTAAGTTAACCTCATCTAACATGATATAATCCAAAAAAGCCACTGTCCAAATCCCAAATTCCCAATCATCTTTCTACATTTGATTAAAATACCCATCACAAAGAATTAAAAAAAAAAAAGTAAACAAATGATTGAGACCGAAGGAGTAATTTCAAAGTTACTAACTTGAAGCTGACTGCAGGCAGAAGAGCTCAAGAACTTGAGACCCAAACGTAAATGTTGTCAGTTGATAACTGCACAAACAAAACACCAATAAATTACAAAACTTTGATTAACAAAACATCATTTAACTAAAAATAAAAATAATCAAAAAAAAGAAAAAAAGGGTACTCGTCATTAATGAAGAAAGATTCATCTAAGCACACAATATCATCATCTTCTTCTTCTTTGCTGACCATTGACATGTTTTCTGAGATTTTTACGGTTACGGTTCAAGTCAAAAACCTACCTGTGTTCAGAAATTCAGTTGAAAAAATGGAGTTAACAGTCAACATCTTTTGTTCTTTTTGTTTGGTTTTGTTGGTCCATGTTTGTGTGGGTAGTGAATTGTATTGGGCTTCATTGCTTGAACAATCGGATCGGTTGTTAGTTTCGATTTGTCGATTAGTTTAGGGGCATGTTAAATATCGTCGACACATTAACATGAAATACCCATTTTGCCCCCCACAATCCTCTATATCTACAACTTCATTTTCGGACTTAAAAACCATATCGGGTTTTTACGGAATTCAAAAACTCGGTTTTCTTTGAAAATACAAAAACTCGGTTTTCCTAGAAAATACAAAATCCACGTTTTGAAGAACGGTTTTCAACGTTGAGCGACAATGACGAGGTTAGTTTACGATTTTAATTTGTTTGAAATTTACGATTTTAATTTGTTTCAAATTTAGGATTTGTAATATTGTAGAACGGATTAGCGTAGATTCCCGAAGCCGGTTTGAAAAAAAAAAACAAAAAAAAATATATAGGGTGTGGACGAAAATCATTTTCGTCCAGGACAGGTGGTGGACGAAAATAATTTTCGTCCAGAACAGGTCTGGGACGAAAATTATTTTCGTCCCAAACCTGCTCTGGACGAAAATCTTGTCTGTCCCATATTTTTTTTAAGAAACCCTAACCCTAACCCTAACCCTAACCCTAACCCCTAAACCGTAATCATGAACGTAGATATCAAACCGTGTGCAGGTTTATGACGATGGAGACGGTGTTGACTACTTTAGTCATTTTACCACCGATAGAGTTTTTGGTTCGACTGGAGATGGGTTTACTTGGGCATTTGAGATAACACTTAGGGTCTGTTTGGCAAAACTAGCTGAAAAGGTAGTTGAAACCTGAAAAGTACCTGAAACCTGAAAAGGTAGCTGAAAAGGTACCTGGAAATTAAGACCTGATAAGGTAGCTGATTTTTGTTAAAACTGTTTGGAAACTAGCTGAAAAGGTAGCTTATATTTGACAAAATGACGTAAAAAGACATGCTTTATTATTGATATCTTTTACGTTTTTACTATTATTCTTGTGTTATTGTAAATAAATGACCGAAACAAATTGAGTAGTAACTTCTGAATAGAATCGTGCATTTAAAATGGTACTGAAAAATGTCTGCATTGCTACTTCCATGATTTCTTCATGCACACTGTTTCGAATGAATTGACCATTAAAATCAAGTTATAGGAATAGTTTCAACTACTAGCTTTTATATATACAGGATTCATATTCAAAGAATTTCAAAACTTAATATAAAACTACTATTAAGTAAAAATAAAATTCAAACAATATATCCTCAAAAATATACTATTGATATAAAATTAGTTTTTTTATTAAAGTCATACACAAAAAAAAAAAAAAAAATTAATTAAGTTTACGTAAGAATTTTGTATTGTGTTTAAATTTGTTAATAAACGTCATAAAATCCGAGGGTAGAGTAGGTAAATAAAACTGAATCAGGTACCTGATTTGTCAAATGCTACATGAGGTAGCTTTTTATTTCAGGTACCTTTTTCACCATTTTTCAGTCAAAACAGGTAGTTGTCAAACGCTTCAAAAATAATAAGTTACCTGATTGTTTTTGCAAAAAAGTCATTTCAAGCAAATCAGATAGCTGAAATGGTTTGCCAAACGGAGCCTAATTAGTCTCGGGTAATTGAAGCTGGAGATTACGAGGGAGATCTGGCTTCTTCATCTTCATCATCCGAAGATAATTAAGATCTGTAACCTTATGTTTTATGTCGTTTTGTTTATTTCGTATTATGTTTTATGTTTTATGTCGTTTAGTTTATTTCGTATTATGTTTTAAGTTTTATGTCGTTTAATTTATTTCGTACTATGTTTTATGTAGTTTAATTTATTTCGTACTATTTAAAAAAAATGTCTTCGTCTTTCTAATTTCTTATATGCATTACGGGCTACTACCAAATTACTATTAAAAAAAACAACGAGTTACTAAATAAATTAAAAAATCCGAACATAGGAAAATTCGCAACAAATAAAATAAAATTCATAAACACACAAAAAATCTACGATCCGTCATCATCACTATCCGAACTAGTGTAGACACAATCATATCTACGCTGAATGCGATCACTCACAGTTTGTCGGGGGCCTTTGTTCTTCTCAATGCGGCTCCTAGTAGTGTCTAGCAGTGGTTTGACGGACTTCACAATTTTAAGGAAGTAGGCTAACTTCTCCATGTCATCCGTTATCTTCTCCGAATCGACGAGCTGAGCCACCAAAGCTTGTGCACTCTGCAATTTTACAAATTACAGTCAGAATATGTAAACAAAATTAAGAATAAAATAAAATATTTAAACAATTTTTACCTCAAGAGTGAAAGGGGCATCGTCACGTGGACCGGGAGCCGCGCTGTTGTAAGAATCAATGATCAACGGGTGAGAAGCGAGCTCATACCATCCCATATAATCTTTAGCCACCTCGCCAAAATAAGTAACGGGTGTCGACTTACGGGCAAGCTGAATAACGTGATCGTCCCAACAATCCCATAAACCTTCGCCCACGCCCCCTACCCTAACATCGTACTCTCGTCCCGATGCAGGCCGGTACGCATCCAACGGCATAATAGGATTGGGTAAAACTTCCACATACCCAAACTACCGTAAACACCGATCGGGCAGGTACATCTCAGCTATGTCCATGAACTGAATGCAACCGGAGTACAGAGTACGAGGATGAACCACATCCTGACGCAGCCCAAACGGCTCCCACTTAACTGAAGCATGGTTAAGACCATCCAAAATCCTACGATACTCAATCAACCTCTCTACAGTCTGGGGGAAAGAACCAACATGTCTCCAGCAACAGGCCCAACACTGGGTATCACCAATGTCCAGTGGTGGATCTGGTCTAAACATAGAGAAGTACTCATAGATCCAAGACTGTAACAGAGTCATGCAACCACCAATAGTCTTCACACCAGCCCGTGAAGCTATACCCAACTGCCGGTACATAAAGGCTAGCGTACCGGCTCCCCAAGCAAATTCAGTAACCGAACTGGGATCATGCAATAAGGGTAACAGCTGGGGACGTAACCTATCACCTGATTTGTCGACGAAAAGTGTCGACCCCAAAACCACAGTGAAGAACCCCTGAGCGGCAACAAAGTCACAACTCCTCCTCACCATCTCCAAAGTCGAGTCCACCAACAGACCCCCACTCTTGTAAATAGGGACCCTCTTATTAGGATCTAAGGGCTCCCTAAGGCCTTCCACTGTCCTCGAAAAGAAGCAACAAGCATGCATAATAGGATCCGCCAACGTCCCATCATCATTATTAACCCGACAATTTCGACCATCTACCCGAACACCTAAGATGTGCGCAACATCATGAAGGAGTATGCTGATCTCCCCAAGAGGCATGTGGAAGCTGTTGGTGTCGGGTTGCCATCTCTCAACGAAAGCAGAAATAAGCGGCATGTTAAAATGCTCGGTCATGGAACCTACAAGGTGAGCAAGACCACTCTCGTCATACATAGACTGAACGATCGGAGATAGTCGCCAGTTACTCAACACCTTCGCCTTACCAAATCGGTGGTAACCCGTCAACACTGGTCGACCTACATCGTTAGGAGTCGCCCATAACTGGTTGGCGATGTGCCCCCCTAAGCTCGGAATCACGCTACCAACAGTTGGGCCTCCAGGAACAGGACGGGTAACCACCCAAGAATTATCCTTAGCGGACCTCTTCTTCTTCGGAGCCGCTACACTGCTAGAACCCTCCTTACCCGCAAAACACCCGTCACCCCGTCTACGGGACCCCTCCTCACCCGCTCCTCAGCCCCAACCCTCTCCTCACCCCTCTCCTCAGCCCGCTCCTCAACCTGCTCCTCAAAACCATGAGCTACCGACTCGTCGGCTAAAAAATCAGCAGCAGCAGCTAAATCCTCCGGCTCAAACCGTAACTATTTCTCAGCCCATTCTGATGCTGTCACCTTTCGAACTCTCACATTTCTGTCATTTCCTCGTCCGGCCATCTATTCACAAAATTACAAATACAAATAAAATAATACGATACTAAAACAAAATAATTTTTTATAAATCAATAATTAATTTAAAAAAATTAATTATTTTACGTTAACAAAGCAAGACGGAACTGATAAATTTTTTTTAAAAAAAATAATAACCGGGTAAGTAATTTTAAAAAAAAAAGAAAACTTTTTTTAAAAAAATATTTCTAAACCCTAAACCCTAATTTTTTTTTTTAAAAAAATACACTAGACAAAAATTTTTTACGTCCAAAACACCCCCCAGACGAAAGGAGTTTTCGTCCCCTACCCACCACGGACGAAAATCCACCCCGTCCCAATCCCCTCCCAAACGAGCTGGGGATACGTCCCAAGCCCACCCCAGACGTGGTCATGCTACGTCCCAACCCGACCCCAGACGAACAGTTTTTTCGTCCATCCCCCCACCCAGACGTCCCTGTTCTTCGTCCACTTTTTTTTTGTTTTGTTTTTTTCCGAGCAATTTCAAACCAATAATTCGACACAAAAACGGGTGAAATATAACTACAAATCCAACAATCAAACTACAATTCAATCCTAATTCCGTATAAAACTAAGGCATCTATCCTAATTTCGTTTCTAATCTATCAAATTAACAAGAAAATAACATATAAACAAAACTACTAAGTAAAGAATACATACCGTGTTCAAGTTTCGAAATTGAGACGGAAAAATTGTTGTTGAAAAAATACGGTTTTTGAATTTGAATTTGAATTTTGTTAGATGAAGAATGAAAATTGAGTTAGTTTTATTTGAATATAAAGGAAAAAAGGAAAGGGGATGGGAGGGGTAGTTTAGGTAGTTCATTAATTTGTGTCGACGATAATTAGTAATGTGTCGACGACGTATAGTAGGTTGGTTAGTTTAATTGTTGATCTGTAGTGATCCAAACGACCAAGAGTGCTCTGATCAAAAAAAGGACTCGACCTAATAATTATTGACCCAAAAATTAGTGAGATCTGAAATAACCCTACCAAAATCCGACCCGAATGACCCATTTGTCAGGTTTAATTGTGAGGGTGATTTTGATAGTTAATTTGATTTGTTGATTAGTTTAAATGAAGTATGTGGCTTGTTGAGATGTTTTGAGTAGTTAATCAAAATTTTCGATAATAATTAGGAATTTGTCGATCACAAATACTAATTGGATTATCAAGCTGTGCGGATCTTAAGATGAGACGGGTGATTTGAGTAATGTATATCCGAAAACTAACTTGAAATTCAAATATCGAGATTATAAAACCGGAGTGGAAAAATAGGTCATGTATGGAAAAATCTAGCAAGACTATGACTATTAATTGACTTTTAAAAATAAAATGTCAATTTGAAGACTTTATTTGAGTTTATAAGAAAAGCGAATTAGCGATATTAACTTAAACCGTATTTTTAAATCTTAAAATCAAGTGTGTTTAGTTCAAATCCGCACTTAAATCATTTTTAAAAATTTAAAATAAATACCAATTATTCTTGGATTAAGAGTTTTTAGTGGAAACTTATGAGCTCCACTTTACCAATTCACTCCACTGATAGTCTCATCACTCTCATGGCACCCACCACGGTCCATGGGTCCACGACTCAACCTCGATCCTTTGACCGACCTGTCATTGCCATCCCTCTACCTCTGAACACCACTAAGGCACTGACCAGTGACTGCATCATACATCAGCAGAAACGCTAGTACTTGGTGACCTCCGTCACTCCCAGAGCACAACTCAACTCGTAATGTAGGCGATCTTGTATGTTTGGGTGAATCAGGTCGGTCAACGACAGGCTAGTAATGCAATAACAAACAGATTCACAGAACCGAAAACATCTATAAATGAGCTGTGAAAGCAAACTACAATCCCGATTCAAAGAGTAATATGAGTCGAGGTTCAAAAACAAGAACATAACCCTTTAAATCTCGGACAAGTGAACTTCCCACAAATCAAGGATTCGTAGTTTCATACTAAACATCAAGCCTCATATAGCTGGGATTGTCACCGTCACCAGATCAACAATCACTCAATCAGTCATGCAGAGTTCCGAGTATGTCCTCTTCCCTGTAAAGATGATACCTGCAAGCAAAACATTCAAAGGCGATATAATCATCAGTAGAAATAAGAGCTCGAAAGTCGAAACTCGAAACTACTACCAATCACGTTCCACAAGAAGCAACTGATAGCATGGATGCACTCAACACAGCATATGTATACCAGATTGAAAAACTCCGTCTTGAGATTGCAAAACTCGTCTTGAGATACATGAGGGTTGCTAATTTAACTCGGAATCACTATGCTACGACTATTAATCTCCAATAGGGTTCTAGATTAACAGCTCACGAGCTGAAACGCCAATTGCCATCAAAGTACAGCCACAGATGCACTCAACACAGCATATATATACCAGATACATCAGCAACCAGAAAATGTCGAAAAGGGAACAAAAATACTTAAAAAGAAACAGGAGCTCACGTTTTATCTTCAAGCTTGAGCTCTTGGCCACCGTAGTCGGGCAATAGAACAGTGTCTCCTTCCTTAAGGCTCACAGCAATCACCGTCCCTTCATTTGTATGACTTCCTGGGCCCACAGCAACGACTTTCCCAGAGTTCAGCTGAATCAATTAATAATAACACAGATTTAGGTATTCAACTCTTTCATCAGGCCACCTAGTACTTAGGATCTACATTGATGTCCATAAATATGACAAGATACAATCTTTTCACAAAAATTACTAGAATGCAATCATTTCAGAACGGATTAACCTCTGCATCACACAATACGATAACAAAAGCAGTAAACTTTACGCAGAAAAATCCAGAAAAGAAAATACGATATTACAATAGCATATGAATATAAATAAATACCATGTTCGAACTTCCAATATCTTCAACTAGATCAAAGGAATCAAACCTTACTCTAAAACTAGTGTTGCATTCATTCAACCATATCACTATATGATTCCAAATTCCCCTTACATATTCGAGAAATGTAGTATTTTAACGTCCACAACATAACAATGCAAATACGTCCACATTTAAATCAAAAGAAGCAATCTTTATAACACAACATAAGCACAAATTGTCATTTGTAACGGACAAAATCCGTCACTTTGAAGAGACGTGAGACAAAGAGGCAAGTGGGAGGGCAAGTGGGGACGAGCTGTGAGAGGTCTCTCTGAAGAGACCGTCACAGTCTTGCCTGCAACATAAGAAACCGATATTCTAAGTTGCTTAAAAAGCAACTTTATGCCGAAAAATCCAAAAAGAAAGCATACAATATAGGATATGAGCAAGCTTCTTCCAATACCTTCAATTAGATCAAAGGAACCAAATCTTATTCTAAAATTACTACTGCATTCATTCAAACCATCCAACTTACGCATTCTAACCCCATTTCACCCGGAAACAAACCCCATCTAAGCAATCTGGTAAGGGGGTGATGCTCTACCAGTCATGTTTACAACAAACTCGCAAATTTTACAAAATATAATGAAAAGTATTTGAATATTCACATGATCACAACATAACAATTCAAATACTCACAAGATTAATACTAGAATGTCCACATTAAATCAAAAGAAGCAATCTTTATAACATAGTTTTCCCATTCACTCCGTCCCAGTCATTTGTTTACCATCGATTAAAATACGGAATACCCATCACAAAGAATAAAAACATAAACAAATGACTGCGACGGAAAGCCTAAAAATAACCCATAATCAAAGTTGCTTGTAAATAAACAAGATTAAGATTATAAGTAACCTTAGTAGATGATTCGGGAAGCAGGATTCCAGCAGAAGTTTTGGAAGGAGCAATGATTTTCTCAACCAAAATGCGATTTAAAGTGGGAATCAATCTCTTTGCAGCTGCCATCTCGATCTAACTTTTGATTGCAGAAAACTGGATTTTGACAGCAAAAATGATGAGTTCTTCTTAGGGTTTATCTGAGAATTATGGAGGAGTTTTGTTTGGTGTTATTGGCTTCTAGTCGGTATGGGCTTTAGGTAGATGGGTAAATTTGACAAACGGGTCAATCAAGTCGAGTTGATCGGGTAGCTTTGATCGGATTATTTTCAAGTTTGTAAGAATTCGGGTTGATTGAGTTGTGTCAGCCTATCAGGTTGGGTTAATTCGTGTTTAAAACGCTATTGGGTAAGCATTTTCATGTTATTTAGGCCTATTCCGTCCGACCTGTTAATAAAGCGAGCTTGGACAATGTATTTTTAAAAACAAACCATCACGTCAGATCATATTTAACAACGAGTCTCCTTGTGACGGGTCAAATACTACTCATATGGGTAGATAAGACGAAACAAAATTCCATTTCCTAGGCACTTTGCTTTTGTCTTATCTCCCTATATAACTAATATTTTACCCGTCGCAAGTTTGCAACGAATATACCCATCACAAAAGAGAATTTGTGGATATTTAATCGGGTCAAATTGGGGTACCGGGTCAGGTCATTCGGCAGGGTTAATTTTGCCAAGTCTAGCTCAATGTGAGTCGATTCTAGCCACTTGATTATAGTTATACCAATTTTTCTGGCGTGAATTGAAAGATTTTTTTTGCGTGTTGGCAAATTTTATGAGAAAAAATTAGCATTAAATACAATAAAAATGAATTTACACTTCAACTCCAATAAGGATATCTTGTTTATCTTTTAATATGTAAGCTTTCTATGAAACACTATTTAGAAAAACCGTGCGTTTCCTTTTTTTCCTAAAAAAAATTCCTGATATCCGATCAACACAAACAAGGAAACTCTAAATTCCCTCTTCTCCCTCCACCGCTCTCCTCTCGTCAACAGTTAGACCATAGAAATGGTTCATCTCGGATGGAGCATACGACTACTAAAAACTCGACTATGCCGATATGCAGTGCAATACTGCCATATAGTTCAAAAACCAGGTACAAAATACTGGCAATACTATAACAAAAGAGTTGAAATCTCGCACAGTACAGCAACTAATACATCTCACACTATGAAAAACAGGACGCTTTTCCGGGTTTCAGTAAAACCATACTAACTAGCTCAGAAAATCGTAAGAGTATGACTACTGCGCGTACTCCTCCATTCCTTCTTCCTCGTCATCATACTCAAGTTCTTCGTCAGCAGTAGCATCCTGATATTGCTGATACTCAGACACAAGATCGTTCATGTTACTTTCAGCCTCGGTGAATTCCATCTCGTCCATGCCTTCCCCGGTGTACCAATGCAAGAAAGCCTTCCTCCTGAACATAGCAGTGAACTGCTCGCTCACCCGCCTGAACATCTCCTGGATGGAGGTTGAGTTTCCCACGAATGTTGACGCCATGGATAGGCCGATTGGGGGGATGTCACACACGCTTGACTTGACGTTGTTTGGGATCCATTCGACAAAGTAGGAAGAGTTTTTGTTCTGGACATTGATCATTTGTTCGTCTACTTCCTTGGTGCTCATCTTGCCTCTGAACATGGCAGATGCTGTGAGGTAGCGACCATGACGTGGGTCTGCTGCACACATCATGTTTTTGGAGTCCCACATTTGCTGGGTGAGTTCAGGGACTGTTAGTGTTCGGTACTGCTGAGACCCACGAGATGTCAAGGGAGCAAATCCGACCATGAAGAAGTGGAGGCGAGGGAATGGGATGAGATTCACTGCAAGTTTGCGGAGGTCAGAGTTCAGTTGACCAGGGAACCTCAGACAGCAGGTTACGCCGCTCATGGTGGCTGAGATCAGATGATTCAGATCACCAACTGCAAATGCGGAAAAAAGAACCATCAGTCATATATCCATCCACACACCGTAAAGAAAGGGAGACAAGGATACGGGCATACGACTATTATGCCAGCAAAATGTTCTGATTTATTTTTCACAAAAAAGTTATACTGCCTCTTTTTCTGATACACCGCACTAAGAAACAAAGAGGCGAGGCTTCCACCAGCGGTCCATTACAAAATAATTGTTGACCAAAGTCGATGTTTAGAGACAGATCATTTAGATAGAAAGCGAGTAAGAGTGTATACTCACAGCTAGGAGTTGTCAGCTTAAGAGTCCTGAAACAAATGTCGTAGAGAGCCTCATTGTCCAGGACCATACACTCATCCGCATTCTCAACAAGCTGATGAACAGAGAGGGTAGCATTGTAAGGCTCAACGACTGTGTCCGAAACCTTAGGTGATGGGAAGACTGAGAAAGTAAGCATCATTCGATCAGGGTACTCCTCCCTAATCTTTGAAATGAGCAAGGTTCCCATCCCAGAACCAGTCCCGCCTCCAAGTGAGTGGCATACTTGGAAACCTGCACGACGACAGCTAAATAAGCCACGCTCTAAAAATAAAACAGTTTCTCGAACCCAGATTTGATCAACAATGCTTCGGAAACTGACAATGTACCTTGAAGACAGTCACAGTTCTCGGCCTCTTTCCTGACAACATCAAGAACTGAATCGATGAGTTCAGCTCCCTCGGTGTAGTGTCCCTTAGCCCAATTGTTTCCAGCACCCGACTGTCCAAACACAAAGTTATCAGGACGGAAAATCTGACCATATGGTCCCGTCCTCACACTATCCATAGTGCCAGGTTCAAGATCCATGAGCACTGCACGAGGAACAAACCGCTCACAAGAAGCCTCATTGTAGTACACATTAACCCTTTCCTTCTGTATATCCGAGGTTCCACAGTACTTTCCGGTAGGATCAATGCCATGCTCCGCACAGACAACCTCCCAAAACTTGGAACCGATTTGGTTACCACATTGGCCTCCTTGAATGTGAAGAATTTCTCTCATCTTTTACCTGTCGCGTATCAATTAAAATCAAATATCATCATGGAACTCGTAAAATACCCAACATGAAAATAACACTCTCCCGTCACAAGCGGATCCACGTATTTAGCGTAGAAATCGTATCAATTTGTTTAATTTACGATTTAAAAGCTACACGAGAAAACATAAGCAATGTATCAATCAATCAATACGATTTAAAAGCTTAATTTCCTATTACGATTCAAAGATAAAGATATCAATAAGCGAGAATGAAACTAGCTCAACTCTATCAACATTATCCGTCTATGTTACTTGAACACTTCACCATTTCACTACCGTTAAAATGCTAGTGACGGATTTGTCACTCCTAAAACTCGAAACTCGTGATTTCAAAGGAACTTAATTAAACAATCTATTACAACAACAGTTAAATAACTAATTAAGCATCCGTATGAAAAAAATCGATTAAAACCTAATTAATCCAATTAACACACACTATTACGTTATGTAATAATAGCATTAAGGCCTAGAACGAAACTAGACATAAAGATCTCAACAATCCTGAGAAAGTAAAGTGTGTTAGAAACACTTCTAGTAAGAAGGAAATCTGGTAGGAGAAACCTAGAAATGGTTTTCTAAAGCTAAATTAAGCTACTTTAGGATATTGTATAAGAGATCATAATGGTGAAGTCGTGTTGCTAGGTGCAAAAAAGTGCGGATCTAATAGTATTATTGTCGCAGAAGCACTCGCCTTAAAAGAATGTATTTTAGCCGCTAAACACTTAGGAATCTCTAAGTTAATTGTGGAGGGTGATAATCTATGTGTTATCAACTCCCTCCGTAGCACTTGATTAATCCCGTGGGAAATCTCTAGTATTATCAAGGATGTGAAACTTGATCTTCCTCTTTTCGATGAAGTGATAATTAAACATTGCTTCCGTGAAGCCAACAAGGTTGCTGACTTCATGGCTTCCGTTGGACATTCATGTCCAACTCTTTCGAGGTGGGTTGAAAGCCGTGGCTTCAACTTACCTTACTCGTTCGAAAGGATGAGATAGGTTGGTCTTATCCAAGAGGATCAACCTAGTTTTCTTACCTTATAAAAAAAAAAAAAAAAAAACCAAAAAAAAAAAAAAAAAAATTCCAATTAACACACACAAAATCTAATTAATTACTCCGCTCATCCAAATGAATTTCATACGTTTGCTTAATATGTTCATCAAATATCAAATGCAGAATCCTAGGATTTTGCTGCCTTTAGGTTTAGTAAAATTCAGCAAAATCTAATTAATTACTCCGTTCATTCAAATGAATTTCGTACGTTTACTTAATATATGTTCATGAAATATTAAATTCAAAATCCTAAGATTTTGCTGCTTATTCGCCCGGTTAAATTCAGCAAAATTGATCAATCAATCAATCTACCGTTCTATAAACAACAGCAGCACAAGTTAACGTAAGATCACTCGCACTACATTGAATCGCGCTAACTCCTAACTTTAACTCATCGATCTAAACGTGAGAAAAAGCATCTATTAGTATAAGAAAAATAATTGATAAGAAATTTAGTCAATCGTAAACAAATGAATGAGACGGTATTAGTAAAATCGAGCATTGAATACACAAAAGCAAGATACATTCAAATGAATTTCATACACTTGCTTATGTTCATGAAATATCAAATGCAAAATCCTAAGATTTTGCTACCTATTCGCTCAGTTAAATTCAGCAAAATCGATCAATCGATCAATCAATCTACTTCTCTATAAACAACAGCAGCACAAATTAACGTAAGATCACTCGAATTACATTGAATCGCGCTATCTCTTAATTTTAATAAAGGATACCTAATCGATCTAAACGTGAGAAAAAAGTATAAACGTAAACAAATGATTGAGACGGCATTAGTAATATCGAGTATTGAAATAGACAAGAAGCAAGATACATACTACTAATATGCAAACTAAAATCAAATGTATGAGTTTATCCCAATCATTTGTTTACCGAAGGAGGAACGAAGTACTACGCTATAAGATATAAACCAGTATTTAACCAATAAAAAACCCGTCTCATATAAAAATTACTTACAAATGATGAAAATGTTGGGAGAGAATGAGCAAATGGTGAGATATGAGAGATTAAGCAGTTTGAGAGTGGCAAATGAACCCTAGACAAATGGTTTAAATAAGAAATGTAGTGGGAAAATTTCACATTTAAAAATAATAATAATATAAAATATTAAATTATAAATAGGGTCGGATGGTCATAAATTATTCCTTTCTCTCGATGAACGGCTTAGATTTAATCTGTGGGACCCATTGAGGATGTGGCATTTTCAAATTATGCGAAATTACCGTGGTAGGCGTTTTGTAGTCGGGTTCAATGTTTATGCAAATCGTGAACAATATAATCAATTGTATAATCTTTGGAGTTTTATAGCAGAAGACTTTAGGTTGGGTGATATGAGTTTTATATATGTAATATAAGTTTAAATAGATTTGTATTGGAGGTACGATATATTTAAAAGTCCTATTTGTGTCACGTTAGTGTTTGTGAGTGTGATACTTGATGATTGATAACTATGATAAGTCATTGTATGTATATAACCGTTTTTTTTGTAGACGATTTAGATATTTGTAGTTATTTTTTTGGATTATTTGTTTGAATAATTATTAGTTGATTATTAACTAAAAGAGGGTTGTTATATGTATACAATGGTCTTATTTGAGTTTTAGGTGTTTACTCTAAGACAATAGTATGAGTGTAAACTTCTTATATCCTCTTCCTATGTTTTCATATTAAAACGAAAATTACTCATAAGCTTTATCTTCAAATTGGATTAATAATCGAGAGACTTGTACAAGAAAAATGTATACTTTAATAGTTCAGGATTCGAACTTGAGAGAATCTTGTTGTCAACTTTACTTCTTCAGATTGTGGTAGAGTTGGTTTCACCTCCTCTCAAGTCTTGAAAAACAAACATTTAGAAAGTTCGGTATGACTTAGCCTAGCCGTAGCCGATGGGAAATTACCCCGGTTGGGGTCAGGTAGTAGTCAAGTTGGGTTGATCGAGATATTAGAGTGCATTATGCATTGTTGGAGCAATCCATGTTATGTGTCTTCTAGATGCTTATTTTTGGGTCATTTCAACTGGATCAATTCAGGTGGAGTCATTGGACTTTAAATCAGCATGTCTTAGATCGGTTCGACACATATGAAGTTTCTGGAAGAGTTTTTGCTTCCCCCCATTATTACCAATTTACCAGTCACCAGACAACAATAATATGAACACTTGGGTAAAGTGGACAAAAGTAAGAAGTTGAGTCACATGACATAACAATGCTGTTCCATGTGACTAGCCAGCTTGCTTTTCTCTTTAAGATTTTTCATTGACAGTAAATATAGGACATGATACTCCAGATGTTGATGCTTGCTTGTCTACAAAGATTATGTGAACCTTATCATTACATACAGATCACGCACATCGCTACACTAGGAGAAGAAAAGAAGAAAAAAGACGTGCTCTGTGTACACGTCATCTAGCTTCACTGGTAAAGTCTGTAACTAACGAGGTTACTCACATGGATTTGAAAGTTTAGAACCCGTTAAAATCAAAATTGCCATCGTGTATCTTTACAGACTGCTGTGTCGTGACTGGTGACATACTACAGCTTTGCAGGAGGAATCGCCATCAATGATCCACATTCCTAGTTGCTGAAGAGGGTCTGTCACTAACTCAATGTCAGCTGCAGGCAACCAGGAAATCGTCTAGGTATTTGTTGGCACTGATTGGTTAGTAGTGACTGTCTCGAGTTTTAAACTGAAGTCATGACTGGTGACAGATTACAGCTTTGCAGGAGAAATCGCCATCAATGATCCACATTCCTAGTTGCTGAAGACGGTCTGTCACAAAATCGCTGTCAGTTGCAGGCAGCCAGGAAATAATCTTTGTATTGGTTGGCACTGATTGGTTAGCACCGACTGTCTCGAGTTTTAAACTGAAGTCTGTCTCATCAATGACCTTTAATCTAACACCTTGTTTTCTCGAAACCTTTTCAATAGCATCGACAAAATCTCCGCCATCATGAGTAACCAGAGACTCGACAGTATCAGCAAGTTTCTGCACAAAACTTTCACCCCAAATCTTACTAGAATCGGAGGAGCTCTTAGCAAAGAAGTGTCTGGATCTCTTACCAATGTAGAAGTTGTCCGCGGAGTCACCGGAATCAAGTACCGGGTTCCCGCTTAGCGGAAGCGTGTTGCCGGAGATCACCAACAAGTCAAACCCAGACTCTAAGCATTTTTTTGTTACATACGCTTTTACTATCACGTCCTTAATTAGTTCAGAACTGGACTTTTTACTTACAACACTGTTGAAAACTTCTTCTGTATCAATCACAGGGTGTCCCCTTCTCGCCAAATCCGTCAATAAGTCCAATTTAGAATGAGGGACCATAAAAATGTAATTCCGAATATTAAGCCTCTCAAAGTGGCAGATCAGATTTCTAACGGTCTTTTCTGAAGCTTCCAAAACGCCGACCAATACAATTAGCTTTTGTTTTTCCATGGTGTTAAGGATGTCGGATACTCCGTCAAGTTCCTTTGCAACTCTCCCAGGAAGTACTTCTCGAAAGCAGAAATCATACCACTTCATATTACTTAAAGGTTGGATTGTTAAAAGATCGATATCACGAGAATTTTCAATGAGTTGTGAATCTGGCCCTATTGATTTCCCGTAATTTACACCAGCGTCTCTGTGAGAAACGCTAAGAGCACTTTCACGAGGAAAGTTAGTGTAGATGTTAAAATAGCCCCGTGAATGAATAAACTTGATGAACCATGGGGTCCATATTCTTTCTCCCATCTTTTTGTACCATCCGTTCGTCACCTGTGAAAATAACAAGGGAGTTTACGGATTCAGATTCAGGACTTATCAGCAAGACGACAACAAGGTGTACGTCAGGAAGCTAAACGACAGCAGAAAGAAGAAGTTACCATTCCCTCGAGAAATGGTTTGATTTCCTTTGCTTTATGATCGTCATACCAAAGGCGAAATTGCTTCCAGGGTTTTGGAAAGAGAAGTTGGCCCCAGGTTCCCACCAACGGGTAGAGGAAGAGTCTAGTTCCACTGTCTAAGTTCATTTTGTTTCCATGTTTGCCTGTAGTAAGAATACGAAGAGTAAAATGTTATAAATATGGAGACGGAGATGATTCCCACAAACACAAAGACTTGCTATTACACATCGCTTGCAGGCGAGATACAATTCATTAGATATCAGCAAACCTTCTCGGGTACACGCTGAAAAAAAAAGTAGCAACAATATTACCCCATGAGTCGATGGTTTCCTATCTATGATGAGGTACGGGGGGTCAGAAATACGATTGTACAAAACTTTCCTTTCTACATAAAAAGAATATTCGCGAAAGACACACAATGACATTTGAATCAAGATTTACGTCAAATGAGAATCGTAACCATTTGGCTCTCGACAATCATACTCCAAAAGTCCAAATCCAAAGAACATGATAACGACCCTTCTAGTAACATACTTATTCGTCAGGAAATTACTACAACAACAACAACAACAACAACAACAACAACAACAACAACAACAACAACATCAGAGCCTTAGTCCCAAAAAGTTTTGGGGTCGTCAGGAAATTACTCCAGCGCAAAAATGGATTTTGAAATCCGAAGGCGAAAGTAAACATACTTAATCCCACTTAACTAGTTTCACCCAATATACAAACCATTATATTTCTTCTTTAACTATTAATTTCTCATCAAATAAGCGAAACTAAACTAACTTCAGGGAAAAAAACCAACACTCACTATTACCAAGACCCAGATGAGCACCGTCCTCAAGGTCTCACCTAACAACCACTCTGTAAATATTAACTCCTACCGTCCTAGTTCCATCGAATTGTATATGGCTTACACTTTACATGAATCATCAGAGCTCATCTCCGAAACCCGATGAAACGGCAAATAAACTAATTTTCCTCCATTTAATAATTCTCATCAATAAATAAGCAAATGTACTGCATTTCGAACAAAAGCAAAAAAAATTTAAAAAAAGAAAAAAACGAATAACATCATCAATCAGCATGGGAGAGGCGAACAAATCCTCTCAGGATACCTAAAATTCTATAATTCTGTCACCTAACATTTACAATTGCTAAATATTGCTTCTCCGTTCCAATGAATTCTATACGTTTTTCAGAGTATCGGGAGTACTCAGTTCAAGTTCATCAATCATCAGCTGACAAACTTATTTAAACAACAAAGAATCTAACTTTCTCCTATTCAACAAATCATCATGGTTTAAAATAAGCAAAGCTACATCATTTCACTACAAATGTACCAATCTTGCTACTTTATTACACAAATTTCACCACACGGGGTCATCCGGGAAAACCCTATTTGTGTTGCTAACACGAAATTACGGTTGTGTACATCCCCCTAAAGCGTACCCCCACCCAAGCAAACCTACGTCATTTCACTACAAAGCATCAATAACATTAGACAAATACACAAATTTCAACCTACAGGGTTTTTCAAAAACAACCTCTTCGAGTTGCTAACACAAAGATAAGGCTTCGTACATCCCCACCTCCCACACCTAAGCAAACCTTACTCTTTTCACTACAAAGCATCAATCTTTTTACATAATTACCCAAGTTTCACCATAGAGGTCATTCGTAAACAACCTATATGGATTGCTACCACAAGGGTAAGTTGCGCATATCCCCCTACGGCCCTATCTAGGCAAACGTACTTCACTTTCACTACAAAACATCAAGCCTTTTACACAAACCTTGGACATAGAATTAAATACCCTCAAAACAACACCAAGCCTATTAATAATTCTTCCTCAACAACTATCCACAGACAAGCCAAAAGAAGCCACCTTTCAAAGTTTCCATCCTCGAAAAACCTTCCTGGATGAAATAAACAAACATGCATAATTTATTGAATTACAGCGTCCCTTTTAGTAATAGACTTCTTAATCAAGAATATATCGGGTGACATAAAAGGGTTTTGAAATCCGGTGTCAAGCTGATACGCAAAACTACTTCCTTTCTCATCAAATAAGCAAACTAAACTAGAGTCCTCCCATTTAACAATTCACATTATTCCTCTTTGAAGAGCTCGCGTCCTAGGCAAACTAAACTAATTTTCTCCCATATTTCAACCCATTATTTTACCTCTTGAAGATCCCAAACTGAAGCACTAATTGCTCATCAAACAAGCAAACTAAACCAACTTCTAGTAGCTCTACGCCTCTACCACTCATCAAAAAAGCAAACTAAACCAAGAATCAGATGAACAATCCACTCGAGGTAGCTAAATTCCTCTCAAATAACATTAACAGATAGTAATATTACTAATGAATCATCAGAGTTCATCTCAGAAACTGGATGAACCGCCCAAGAAACTAAACTTTCACCCATTTAAAAGATCATCAGAGAACCTACTTCCAAGTTCCAATGGCGTAACCGGCATTTATAGCTATTAGGCGAACATTTTCATGGCGCTATTAATGGGATAAGTTACTCCCATTTAACAAGTCGTGATTATTCCTCTTAAGAAGCTCACATCCTAGACTACTTATTTCTCATCAAATAGGCAAGTACACTGGTTTCACCCATTAAACAAACCATCATAATTCCTCTTAAAAGCTCATACTTCCCAAGTACTAGTTTTCACCAAATAATCAAACGTAAACTAGCTCGAGAAAAAATAAACTTCTAGTAGCTCTAACACTCACTATCACAGAAATTAAGATGAACAACCCACTCTAGGTAGCTAAAATACAGCACCTAACATTTAAAAATACAACTCCGTATATATTACTTCTTTCAATCCGCTGAATTGTTTACGGTTGACAAGAAGCTAAGAAACAATCCGCTCAAGGTAGCTATTATTCTCTCACCTAACATTTATAATTATGTAGTGATAAATATTACTTTGCCGTTCCAATGAATTCTATACGTTTTTCAAAATATCGAAAGTACTAATAATCAGAGTGTCTGCGCTTTCTGGGAGTTCAGCCATCATCATCTCAAAAATTTATTGAAACGCCAAAGAATATAACTTTCTCCAAATCAACAAGTCGTCATGGAATGTATAAGCAAACGTACTTCATTTCACTACAAAGCATCCATCTTTTTACACAATTACAAAAACTTCACTACACGGATCCTTTGTAAACAATCTCTTTTGTGTTGATAACACATGGGTAAGGTTGCATACATCTCGCCGACACCACCACCTAAGCAAGCCTACTTCATTTCACTACAAAGCATCAATCTTTTTATACCATTACACAAATTTCACCACACAATGTCATACTGAAACAGCCACTTCGGTTGATAACTCAAAGGCAGGGCTGCGTACCCCACCCCACCTCAAACCCCTAATTAAGCAAACCTACTTCATTTCACTACGAAGCATCAATCTTTCTACACAATTACACAAATTTCACCTCCCAGGCTCATTTAGAAATAGCCTCTTTGTGTTAGCAACAAAAGGGCAAGGCTGCTCCAACATTTTCCTCCAAGTTTCCAACTTGATAAAACACCAAGTAACTAACTTTCTCCCATATATTCATTATTAACAAATCATTTGAACCCAGTGCCTCGTGAGCTCCCGCAACACAAATAGACTACTTCCGAATGACACATGATGAAAATTGTATTGGGAACCGCACTCAAAACATCAATAGTACGCAAACCTACTTCATTTTGCTCCAAAAGATCAATACTACCCCAGTGCCTCAAGGGCTCCAACAACACAAATAGACTATTTCCGAATGACCCATGATGAAAATTGCACTGGGAACCGCATCCAAAACATCAAATATTAAGCAAACTTGCTTCATTTTGCTCCAAAACATCAATACAACAACAATACTACCCCAGTGCCTCAGGGGCTCTAGCAACACAAATAGACTATTTCCGAATGACCCAAGATGAAAATTGCATTGAGAATCGCATCCAAAACAAAACAATAAAGAATCCACAAATAACAAACAATTGAAAGGGTACCTGGAACAAACCTTGGACGCTGAAGAGACGCACCAAAAACAAACGGGCTAAAACCCGACTGATTATAATAATAACCCGAAATAACCCGCTTCAAAAACAAATAATAAAACCTCGAAACAACAACATCATCTTCAACAACAAACACAAAATCATCGTCATTACTAGGCCACCAAGCTTCCAACCACTGAGCTTGTAAACCCACATTACCAGTCCTATAGTGAACTAACTTAACCCCATGAACCCACTCAAACCCATCAACAAACTCCAATATTTTCCTCCAAGTTTCCAACTTTTGTCCCACATCGGAAGAGGACGACGAGTTGGGGAAGTGATCAATGTATATATGAAGATGGACGGTGTCAGATGCGTAGTTGGCGCGTGAGAGGGAGTTCAGGCAGCGGGTTAGGGAGGTGAGACGGTTGAATGTTAGGAGTTTGATTGTGAAGGTGAAGGTGTGTGGAGATGGGGAGAGGTGTGGTGTGAGTGTGAGTGTCGGTGGAAGGGATTGAAGGTAGTGGGTTGTGAGTAGAAGGGTTGAGATGAGGAAGATGAAGAGGAGGAGGATGGTGAGTTGGTTGAGCTTTAATGGTGGTGTTGCCATGGGAGGGGGAGAAAGGAGATCATGAGAATGATGGGATCTCAATTCTCAAGTAATGAGGGAGATTGAGAATAGAGAGAGATGGTTGGGTTAGGGTCACCCTTGCTAAGGGACGGTCTATTTAGTTACACAAATTCTTATTTATAACGGCACCAACCGTCGCAAGCTTGTGACGGATACCGTTTTCTCTCACAAAATGCCCACTTTTTCTATCTCTCCAACACTATTCCTGTGGTCCCCTTTCTCCACTACTCATTTTGTATCCATTTTATCTAACAAAATATCCGTCACAAATGGTGACCCGTCGCAAGCAAGACTTACTAATTTAGTTAAGCCGGTTTTATTCGACTGAGGTTAACCGTATTAGTCGGGTTGGGTTGGATTGGAGTAGCTAACTGGTGTTGTTGAGTACATGTTTTGTAACTCGTTTTAATCCGTGAAATCTATGTAAGGGTGTTTATCAGGCCAAAATCGGACCAGATCAGATAAAGCTGTGGATTGGATAGTCACCAACGCTAAGATCACGAATCGGACCACACTGGAACCTTTTACGTCCGGTTTTTCCGAGTTTGGAGCAGACTGATACTACTTTATAAATTAAATTGAATTTTACTTTTTTACCAGGACCGGGCGGAGGCCGTCACCATATTTTTGGGACTCGGAGACCGGGCCAGTATGTATCTGGATTATACCAGACCAGGGGGTCCGGGTCAATCCAGTTTTTCGGTCTAGGCCACTTCTTGTTCACCCGTAAACCTACGCACCGATTTAGGGACGAGAACATAAGGTTTGTCATGTCCGCCCAAAAATAAGGTATTACAAGTCGAGTCATGTCCAACTATAAATCAACCTACCCAAAACGAAAAGTATAATGGGTCGAGCTATAGCCAAGCTTGGGTCTGCTCGCCTATGACGCCATGAGTGGCAAATTAGAGCGATTGATGGGATCTGATAAACGGTAGAGATGAAGATTAATGAGGGTTTTTGTATTGGGCTCGGCGCCTTAATACCCTAAGAGTAGGTGATTTATGAGGGTTATCTACCCTGCTTCGTCACATTCTGAAAATCTTGCACAAACATCATTTTTTTAAGTTTGAACACTTCATATTACCATGTGATTTCTCACAATCAAACGATTCCACATCAACTACATCATCATCACGTATATCTACTCCTTACTAATCTACTCCTTACTAAAATGTGAGTAAGCTAAATTACTATTCATAATGAATAGTAACCAAGCACCAATACTTTTCTCCTTTGACCTTCAAAACACATTTCATCCCCTCAATTATTTATATTTACCACTCAACTCAATTGTCCTTTGGCATTAACATGTAACCAATGTTTTTCTTCTTGTAGGGTGGTGGCCACCTATTAATTTTATCCATATTTTTCAATGTAATTTCTTCAATATTTGGTAATTCTTCTGGAAATAAGAACTTAAAGGATAAGCCTCATATCCTTGAATTCAGTTTGTTATTGTAAGCAATGACAAAACCATTGTCTTGAGAGGCTTTCAAGGTTTGTTCAAGCGCCTTAAAATTTTTTTGATCCATTGCTTTGCATTTAAGGCTATTGAAATGTAACAATAATTTTGAAAATGCTTTTACATTCGGTATTCGTGAATGTCAAGATGTCGCCCATTTTTAATTATACTGTTATATTGGCGAATGACGAATGGCTTTCAAAATCTGATACGGGTTCTTTGCCAGCTGCTCTGTTTTCGACTTTCAATTTCCAATCAGAAGTTCTCCAAACTCCAACTCAGTTTTTTGTGCCAAGAATTCAATTTGTTTGTCAGTGTTCATGGGTTGGAATTAATTGAATGTTGTCATCAGTTGCCGAGGAGATGCTGCCAGCCCTTCTTTGATTAAGGGACCAATTTCCTACTTCTTCTTTTGGTTTAATCAACTTTCATTAATGTATGGCTTTTCAATGCCTGTTGTATTCGGCTATTTATAGCTCTTTCTTTTCTGTTATTTTTAAATCATCAATCAGAATTAAAACCCAAAGTTCGTCTCTTCTCTCAAATTGTTGCGTGCAGTTTGTTTACTTCGTAAGATCGCGTTTTCTTGCGTAGTATTTCGAGTCTTAAATCAATAGGTCTTGGTTTGGCTCACGGTTTTCGAGCTATAGGTCTAGTTCGTTAATCATTTATCTCGTCCGTTTTATTTTCCGCTGTAAAATCGTATCATAAGTGGTATCAGAGCTTCGGCTCTTGATTTCCGTTAATCGAGACGATCCCAATTACGTTCAAAAAAAAAAAAAAGAAATGGCAGAACAATTCGATGACGATTTTTACGACAGACTACAGGAGTTACTAAGGAGTCGACCTACCGGGAGTCGGACCGGTGGAAGGGCAAAACAAGATGAATTTAAAGTGACAGACTTACCCGATTTCTACGGTGGTACAGACCCGGAAGATTACTTGGAGTGGGAGCGTAAAATTGAGCGATTATTCGATTTTAAAAATCTCACCGATGAGAAACGTTGCCAATACGCCATTCTCAAACTCAGCAAGGGAGCCTCTTTGTGGTATGACGGAGTAAGAATTCAGCGGATTCGCACGGGAAGAGAAGCAATTACCTCCTGGGAATCTTTGAAAAGAAAATTGCGAAGTCGGTATGTACCCATGTCTCATAAAGTTTCCATTTATCGTAGAATCGCCGAATTAAAACAAGGGAAAATGAGTGTCAGTGAATATATTAACGAATTTGAGAATTTAGCTTTAATAGGAGACTTAGAAGAAATCGAGGAACAAAAAATGGCAAGGTTTTTACGGGGATTAAACTACAATATCTCGAGTGTGGTGGATTTGTACCCTTATGCGGATTTCGATACGCTTTGTGGGTTGTGTCAAAAACTCGAGTCCAATGGTAAGCATAAATATGGGGGCGGGTCTAATAGCGAGGAGCGGACCAAATCATGGGCTAAACCCGACTCAAGTTTCAAAAATAATTCCCCTACTCCTAATAACTCACAAAAAAACAATTCCCCTAATTTCTCGAAACCCAACCCCTCTGAGAAAACGCCAAGTTCGAAGGAGACTAGTTTGTCGAAAGTTAGGTGCTTTAAGTGTCAGGGATTTGGGCACTATCAAGGGTCTTGTCCAAATCGAAGGATTGTGACGCTGAGAGAGGCAGTTGAGGCTCGTGAGGAATTGTACCAGGAGGAGGAACGGCTGAGTGATTTATTTAACTTTGAGGAGAATGAGGAAGAGGAAGTAGTGGAGGAGTTTGAAGCACCAATTTATGACACGGCTTTAGTACTTCGAACCTTACAAACTAACACCACACCCATAGCATCTGACCAGCGACAACAATTATTTCACACAAAATGCCAAGCTGGAGATAAGTGGTGCAGCCTGATCATAGACGGTGGCAGTTGTACCAATGTCGCGTCAAGTGAGATGGTCACGAAACTCGGGTTAACCACCACCGATCACCCTAGACCCTATGCCCTCCATTGGCTAGATAATGGCAGTAGTGTGAAGGTAACCAAACAAGTCAGGGTGGGTTTGACGATGGGGTCCTATGTCGATGAAGTTATATGTGACGTAATTCCTATGGATGCGTGTCATATTCTGTTGGGTCGTCCTTGGCAATTCGATCGAGATGTCACACATAAGGGTAGGAGCAATGAATACGAATTACGAGATAAGGGCAAGAGAATCGTGTTAAAACCAATGTCGGCTGACTCGGTTCGTACCATGACGGTTCAAACTCGGAAGAAAACTAGCCACTCTTTGCTAATCAGTGAAAGAGAAATTAAACAAGTTTTGAATCAAGGAAATTTAATATATTTGTTAGTTTCCAGTGACAGGCTTCCAGAAGAATCAGACTCCAACTCAAACACTGAAGTCAGCAAGTTGTTGAAGGAATATCGAGATATTTTCCCGATAGAACTACCACCGGGGTTACCTCCTATTCGGGGAATAGAACACCAGATTGATCTAATTCCAGGAGCCTCTATACCAAATAAAGCACCATACCGTTGCAACCCAGTCGAAACTAAGGAACTCCAACGCCAAATTGATGAGCTACTTGACCGCGGTTATGTGAGGGAAAGCATGAGTCCATGCGCTGTTCCCGTCTTATTGGTCCCTAAAAAGGACGGATCATGGCGTATGTGTGTGGATAGTCGGGCCGTGAACAATATTACTATCAAGTACCGATTCCCGATTCCTAGACTTGACGACATGCTCGACGAGCTCCACGGCTCAACTGTTTTTTCTAAAATTGATCTGCGTAGCGGATATCATCAAATAAGGATGCGAGAGGGGGATGAATGGAAGACCGCTTTCAAAACAAAACACGGGTTATACGAGTGGACCGTGATGCCTTTCGGTCTCACTAATGCCCCGAGTACCTTTATGCGATTGATGAACGAGGTCTTAAAACCATGCTTGGGCAAGTTCGTGGTGGTCTATTTGGATGACATTTTAATCTACAGTAGAAATAAGGAGGAGCACATGGGTCATTTGAGGCGGGTTTTCGATATATTACGAACTCAACAATTATTTGCAAAAGAAGAAAAGTGTTCCTTCCTTGTGGACAGAATAATATTCTTGGGTTATATAGTTTCGAGTAAAGGAGTAGCTGTGGACCCGACTAAAATCGAGGCGATCAAAACTTGGCCGAGTCCCAAAACCGTTAGTGAGGTACGTTCTTTCCATGGCCTTGCATCATTTTATAGGCGTTTTATACGCAATTTTAGCAGCATTACCAGCCCAATTACGAATTGTTTGAAGAGGGGGGTGTTCGAATGGACTAAAGAAGCTCAAGAGGCTTTCGAATTGATTAAGAACCGTCTGTGTAGTGCACCGTTGTTAGCCTTACCGGATTTTTCGCAACCTTTTGAGGTTGAGTGTGATGCAAGTGGGGTCGGAATTGGGGCGGTATTAATTCAAGGAGGCCGGCCTGTGGCTTACTTTTCGGAAAAATTGAGCGGTGCCCGATTGAACTATTGTACCTATGACAAGGAATTTTACGCTATCGTGAGAGCTTTGAGTCATTGGAACCACTATCTGCGCCCGAGTCACTTTATTCTACATTCCGATCATGAGTCGTTGAAGTATATTAATGGACAACAAAAATTGAGTCCTAGGCACGCCAAATGGGTCGAGTTCTTACAATCATTTCATTTGTCGTCAAAATATAAAGAGGGGCGGAGTAACATCGTGGCTGATGCTTTATCCCGGCGAGTAGCATTACTAGCAGTCCTGGATGTGAAGCTTTTGGGTTTCGAATCGTTAAAAATTTTTTATGCCAAAGACACTGATTTTGGTGAGATTTTCAAGAAGAGCAAAGTTGGGGTATTTAACGATTTCATGATTCAAGAAGGTTTCCTATTCAAAGGCAATCATTTTTGTGTTCCGAGGCATCCGATCCGAGAATTGCTCATACAGGAAGCACACAGTGGCGGTTTAGCAGGCCATTTTGGAATCACGAAGACATTAGAGGTATTAAAAGAACATTTTTTCTGGCCCAAAATGTTGGGTGATGTCACAAAAATTGTAAGTAAATGCATCTCTTGTCACATGGCCAAAAGTTCATTCAAGTCGGGTTTGTACACGCCGTTACCAGTTCCTATTAGACCTTGGGAAGACGTTTCTATGGATTTCATAGTCGCCTTGCCTCGAACTCAGCGTGGCAAAGACGCCATAATGGTAGTGGTGGACCGATTTTCAAAAATGGCTCATTTTGTTGCGTGTCATAAAACCGACGATGCCGGTAATGTGGCAGATTTATACTATCGAGAAATTGTGAGACTTCACGGCATTCCCAAGACAATCGTTTCGGATAGGGACTCGAAATTTCTGAGCTATTTTTGGAATACCTTGTGGCGGAAGGTTGGCACCAAATTACTTTTTAGCACTTCCCATCACCCACAAACTGACGGTCAAACGGAGGTCACAAATCGAACCGTGGGTGTGCTCTTACGGGGAATGGTGAGTCGTACACAAAAAGACTGGGATGTAAAGCTGTCCCTCGCCGAATTTGCATACAACCGATCCCCGACTTATGCAACGGGTCGTTCACCCTTTGAGGTAGTATACGGAGTCAATCCCTTCATACCATTGGATTTAATTCCTATGCCTAAAGACGAGCTAGTACACCGAGATGCGGAATCTAAGGTAAAAGCGATGCTGAAACTTCATGAGGATGTTCGGAAGAGAATTGAAACCGTGAACACTGAGTACCAACGCAGGGCCAATAAAAACAGGAAAACCCGAATTTTCAAAGAAGGTGATTTAGTTTGGGTTAACTTAAGGAAGGAACGATTTCCGAGCAAGCGGAAGAACAAGTTAATGCCTCGTGCGGAAGGTCCCTATGCAATTACCAAACGAATTAATGACAACGCTTACCAAGTTGAGCTGCCCGGAGAATACGGAGTCCACGCCACTTTCAATATAGGCGACCTCACGCCTTTTGTAGACGATGACGGACTTGCTGAATTGAGGACAATTCCCTTTCAAGAGGGAGGAGATGATACGGGTTCTTTGCCAGCTGCTCTGTTTTCGACTTTCAATTTCCAATCAGAAGTTCTCCAAACTCCAACTCAGTTTTTTGTGCCAAGAATTCAATTTGTTTGTCAGTGTTCATGGGTTGGAATTAATTGAATGTTGTCATCAATTGCCGAGGAGATGCTGCCAGCCCTTCTTTGATTAAGGGACCAATTTCCTACTTCTTCTTTTGGTTTAATCAACTTTCATTAATGTATGGCTTTTCAATGCCTGTTGTATTCGGCTATTTATAGCTCTTTCTTTTCTGTTATTTTTAAATCATCAATCAGAATTAAAACCCAAAGTTCGTCTCTTCTCTCAAATTGTTGCGTGCAGTTTGTTTACTTCGTAAGATCGCGTTTTCTTGCGTAGTATTTCGAGTCTTAAATCAATAGGTCTTGGTTTGGCTCACGGTTTTCGAGCTATAGGTCTAGTTCGTTAATCATTTATCTCGTCCGTTTTATTTTCCGCTGTAAAATCGTATCAAAATCGCCTTATTTTTTCCCGGCGCTTGTGAACGAGTGATGAAATTCGTCGTAGAATAAAACTACGTTGAGGAAGTAGAACTTCATAAAAACAAAATTGAGAAAACATTGCTTCATAAGTGGTGATAACCAAGTAGGCCTTTGTCCTAAAATTATTTTGATGGATATTTGGGGAAGTAATAAATCCAACTCCATATATATACACACATGAGAAGGCTAGGATGGAAAAATGAAACGATGGAGTAGCCATGTGTTTATACATTGTTTTACTCCATAATACCTACTACATTAATTTTAAATCACGTAAATATTGTCAGCCATGGTTCATATAATCATTGTACATACATGTGCAGGAGAAGTGAAACGAGAGGGACCATGATTATTAATGGGATATGTTATTGTCATTTTTTTGCCGGTTATTTGTTGTTCCTAATCATAGGTATAGCCGCTTCTCTAAATGAAATGGAAGAGCTCAAGGTCGAAGTTTAACAGCTTGAGCAAAATCGTATTGACCTAATTCACCAGGTAAAAAGTACAATTTTATGCATAGAGTCTAGGAATGACAGTGGGTCGGGTACCCAACCCAAACCCTAAGGGTCGGACCCTAATGGGTCGGGTATGGGTCTGAATTTTTGAGATCCACTCGGGTATGGATCGGGTATGATATAAAAAAACATCGGGACCGGGTCCGGATCTTGGTGTTAGGACCCTACCCGACCCTTAGACTCTTATATTTATTTTTCACTTTTTAAAAACACGCATACCAATGTCAATAACTCAAATAATACACACATACATACAACCTTTTTTAGTTATCACTAATATATTATATGCGTATTTAAATAACCAATAAGAATAAAGAGGAAATTGATGAAAATGATAAGTTTGGGCACTAGGTAAATGATTGTTTTGTCAAAGAAAAAAGCAGACCCTAGGGTAGACCCTACCCAGAACCGGACCCTCTGGGTCGGGTATGGGTCCATTAATTTCATACCCTTTCGGGTATGGGTCAGGTATGGGTCTAAGGTACGTTCCTAAGGGACGGGTCCGGATCTTGCTGGACACTAGGTAAATGATATAATTTAGGGAAAAAATTGTTTTGTCAAAGAAAAAAGCAGACCTTAGGGTAGACCCTACCCAGAACCGGACCCTCTGGGTCGGGTATGGGTCCATTAATTTCAGACCCTTTTGGGTATGATTCAGGTATGGGTCTAAGGTATGTGCCTAAGGGTCGGGTCTGGATCTTGATGGACCCTACCCAGACCCTTCCCATTGCCAACCCTAATATTAGAGTCATATGGAGTCTCCTAGGGTCCTTCAACATCTGTTGGGAGGTCTAGCATTCCTAATAAAAAGTACAACTTTATGCATATGTAAATGTTCAAATTCAATGTAAAAGACGCATGGATGAAAAATATGGACATTAATATTTTTGCTAGGTAATAGCCGCTACTCAATTGGGTTCAGGGGTTTACTTGTAATATGCTATTTTTTATATATTTGGTGCATGTCGTTCATTCTACAATTATCTAATGACTGATTATTTTTGTTTGGTATTAATGTCCCTTCCCGATGTTAAGGTAGTGTGACAAAAACGAAAAGAAAAAAATCTCAGTTATGATACAAATGAACTCTATCAAGGTCATGTGTAAGAGAGTAGTAATGAACTCTATCAAGGTCATCCGTAGGTTTTGTGGGTAGCTGCGTGATCAAGCACAACTTCATTTTGTAGTTAGTGTAATTTTGTTCTGTTTTTCTAAATAAAGATCGCATATGTGGGAATGTAGATCTCGAAAAATTTTGGAACTTTACCAATAGCAATATAGCAATTAGCATGGCCGAATAATAAAGATCAATTAGATGGTCGTTAGTCAAAAACTATTGCTATGCTTCGATCAATATGTAATATACACATAAAAAAAGTAGGACACCAAATAGCACCGATTTAAAATACTTGGAGTATCGTGTGTATCAACCTACACCAAGATTTTTACAATGCCATTGAACAAAAGCCATTTTTAAAATGCACTCTCTCAATTTTAAGTAGTTTTCAAAAAGTCGTGTAGTTAATTTCATAATTTGCCAACATTCTTACAAAATTTTAGCTATAACATAATTCAATCTTAATTTTGATGTCGGACAAAAATTAGGACATGAGCGCACATTATCCTAAGAGCATTTTTATTGAATGCCAAAACTTAGATTTTTACAAGTCATGATAAAAATTTTGGACTCCCTTTTTTTTTACTCCAATTATGTCATTCGAAAAAGAAAACTCCGGTCTATATCGATACAAACTTGATGAATATGGATCCAATATTTCACATACAAATTAAACTACCACAAATGAATTTTTTTTAATGATTCTGACTCTAAATAGCGGTTAGACCTTTTATAAAGACGGTCACAAAGAAAAAACAGTCTCAATTGCGCGTGTTTATTATTGTAGCGCCTTTAGTGAGCTTGCTACGTTAAGGGAATCAAACTATCCTAATATAACTATCTTGGGGTATGGCACGCGAAGCGCGCCATACAACAACTAGTCTTCAACTAAAAGAGGATACGAAAACGACTTTTCTTGTTCAACTTGTCATATTGTCAAATTGCTTTCCCTCTTCTACAAATTACCGTACCTCCAAAACTTAATATTTTAGATTTAATTAATTATTACAAAGTTTTTTTGAGAGTAATTATTATTACAAAGTTTTAAATATTATAATAATAGAGTAACTTTTATTTTTTTTTTAATAATGAAGGACTTAAATTGTCACAAATAAACCCTTATTTAAACTTCCATTAACCAATTTAAACACACTTCATTTTCACAAGTCAATTTTTTACATAAAAGACGGTTTTAAACAATAATATATCGGTTTTCTAATGTGTGTCTTCAGAGTATGTACTAGTTTTAAACCCGTGCAAATTGCACGGATTTGTTATTTAGGATATTTTTGCAAAGCGTGTTATTAAGGGTAGTTACTTTTTAATTGAACTCATATTTTGCTCTCTATGTGTGTTATAATTTCATTTACCATTACCAAATTTGTACCTATCAAGCGTATCTAAAATATAACAATAATAAATCTGTTATTTATATAGTCATATATCAAACATAACAACGATAGTCAAATTTCAAAGAAAAAAAAACAATGAACTATTATAGTGTATAATCATAAGTAGTAAATTGTACTATAATTTTTCGAAATTTTCTTTATACACTACGTTATCGCAAATTAAAATATTCAGCCCAAACCTTTGCTCATGGAATATCATGAATCACATATATTTCGAATGTGTTATTATGCTAAATGTTTTGTTCAGTGATATTTAAAGTATACGTTGTTTCCGATATGTTATTATACAAAAATCAATATTATTTTAGATTTTTTTTATATTAATTAATTATCTTCACCTAAAGTTAATTGTCTTTAGAAATAAAGTTTTAAATCTTTCTAGTTTCTACCTTTATTAAATAAAAAAATAAAATCATATTTAAGTTTTTAGAATTGAATAAAAAATTACATTTTCAATTAACGTAAATGATTCTCGGTTTGTTAAGCAGTTGTTATAGTGTGATACATCGCCTTAGTTAATCAAATTTGAGTTTTACTTTATTTTATTACGTTTAAGTGAGACAAAATCTATTCGGATAAAAAATGGTTTTTAAAATTGGACATGTTTTAATAGAGTTGTAAGCCCGTGCAAACGTTAAAAACTGTTTTTCATTTAATCTAACTCATACGCGGACAATGAAAATTTTGAATCGTGTAGGTTTTAAAAATTTTATTATTTTATCTCTTTTCCATTTAGTACATCTAACATGTTCTCTTTAATTCGTCATATGTTTTTATATTTTTCTTGTTCGATATATCCAACTGAAGTTCATTTATAGGATATATGTATATTTACAACAACATAAGCACCCTTCAAATTTTCATGCATGTAACTATGTAAGATTCTAAAAATTAACTTTGAAGCAATGTAAACAACATATAAATGGAAAAGAGTATTATAATATGTCAATTAGGAAAACATAACAGAAATAAAAATTGTGGCGTATACATGTTTAGAACTATTTAATTGAATTGTTAAATATTGATATCATCATATAAATATATAGTAAATAAAAAGTAAACCTTAATATTATATCATTCATAAATTTCTATTTATCTAACCCAAATTCTCATTATGAAATCACTCTTTTCATAAACCTTCTCATTCTTTAATCCTCGCTTCCGCCGCTCCCTTTTAATTCCAATATTCCAGGGTTCCATTTCTTTCTTCTACACTAATAACTTCCAATTTGTACACAAATTAATTCAGCAATGTATCTATATCTATATATCTAGCTAAAGAAATTTCGAGTTTGTATATTTTAATCAATGATTTATTTAATTTGGATGTATAATCCCAAATTACCGATCTTGAGTTTATTCTATTGGTATTGCATTTTAAAGAGTTCAATGTTTTAGATTTATAATATATGATGTGATTTTCTTGTAAAATACTATTTTATGGTTTTAGCACATTAGAAAATCACTCACTTCTCAAGTATTTTTTTTAACATTTGTAATAAAGCCAAAAATTTTGTCCTATAAAAGTAAAAAGACTCAAGATTAATTTTTTGCATCTTTTGCTTTTGCATTTTTTTCCATTTACTTTTGCATATTTTATGCTCCTCTTTTCATTTATCTATGTGTTTGCTGTCATTCAAGATCAAATTTGGTTGTTTCTGAGCCCCATTTTTCTTTTAATTTAAATGATTTAATTAATATTGTCCGTAACTATAAATTTAGTAGTAAATCTCTAAATTTTCGTCGTGCTTTTCTTTTTTGTCGTCCTCTTTGATTAATTTTTTAATATGAAGATTTATTTAATTATCTTAAAATCTGGAAGTTATATACTCGTATTTACTTAGTATGGAGTATTTTGTTTTCTCTAGTTCTAGTTTGGAGTACATAATATGATCCGATTCTCAAATTCCAACAATTTCTTAATTAGTTTAAATGATTGCGTTTTTAGTTGATCTCGTTACTTATTTACTGTAATCATAAATATCAAATTATGTGATTATATATTCGTAATTTTATTTATTGCTCCATATTGTATTGCACAATTAAAATGATTGTTTTTAAATCTACTAAATTAATTTGTTAAAAATAGGTGGGCCCTTTACTTTAAAAAATAAAAGAAAATAAAAAAAAATATGCAATTAACCACAGGCTGACACGTCAGCACTGTGGTTGTTGCTTTTATAAAGAAGATTAGTAATCCGCTGCAGAAAAAGTTACCGTATATTCTCATACGATTCTTAGGTTGAAACTCGTTTTTACCCTAATTAATAAAATATAATACTATAAATTTTTTCGTATTTTAATTACTAATATACAGAATATACCCAATGGCACACGTTAAAAAAATCGATAATATATTCCGTATAAGGTATCCTTAGATTAAGAATAATGTCGTGCAAAAAACACGATACTCAACTTTATCCAACTAACCTTTTGAAAACACATTCCATAGTTTCATACTCCACTTGTCTCTACTCTCTACTCTCCATATTCATCCTTCTCATTCTCTCAATTCATCCTCATACAACCCACATTTTTCCACAGCATTATCAATTTCTCATGATCACGTATGCCCAATTTCCTTTTGTTTTGATTACTCGTTCCGTCTCAATCATTTATTTACCGTTTTAATAGTAAACAAATAATTGGAACGGATGAGATACTTTGTTTTGTTTTGGTTTTGTTTGAGAGTATACACTGTTCATGGCATTAGCTTAAATGGGTATGCTAGGATTTACGTTGATTTGCTTAGAATTTTATAAAAATCAGAGCTTTATATTTATGTAATTGTTCTGTTGACTTGATTTTGACATTTCTTAATGTATGTTCTGAAAGATTTCATCTTGGGTTGTATTGTTCTATATCAGATGTTATTAATTATCTAGTATTCGGCCTTGTTTTTTTGGATTTAATTTCAGTTAAGTTCGATTCAATTCAGTTTAGACGGTTTTAGTCCAAAAGAACGCGGTCTTACCCTCAGTATCAGCCCCCTTTTTTGGGATTTAATTTCAGTTTGGAACAGTTCATTTTTATTTGTCAATTTAATTTGATTCAAATCAGTTTGGTTTAGTTCATTTTAGACAATTTCAATCCAAAAGGACGGGTTTTACTCTCAATTTCAGCCCCCCTAGTTTACCCCTTATGGTATACTAGTAATGAACCCTGGTAAAAATACCATTTTTTGGATCATGTTATTGTGTTCTATCATCTATAGAATTGGTTTTGTTGAGTTGTTTCGATTTTGTAAGAGAAGGGAGTGTTAATTGGGTGATGGGTTGTTAGATATTGGATTAATTTAGGGTTTGAGTTGGGTTTGGTGAACATTGACCCACATTTTGAGAGGATTTGGTTGGGAAGTCTTTATAATAATAGTACTTAGTTGTTGATTTTTGACAGTCTTAATGATTGGTTGTTGGAAATGTTGTAACGGCCGGTACTTATATTGCTGCACTTTGATGAACTATGATGCAGCATTGTGAGAGAGACGATACCATGACGAGGTTTACACGTGATTTTGCAACAATGCATAAGGAAAATATGCCGGCTGTTTCTGCTGATGTGACATTCTTGTCAAGTCGGTTTCCCAATTACAGGTTAGGATGTAATGACCAGGTGTTGGAGGTGAAGGATAATCAGAAGTCATTTTCGATGAAGGAAATTGTCGCTAGGGAGACTGCAATGTTGCTGGATCATCAGAAACGAATGTCAGTTCGTGATCTTACCTACAAATTTGAGAAAGGGTTAGCAGCTGCTGCTAAGTTGTCGGTAGAGGTATGTTATTTATATTAATTTCAGTAGCAAAGGTTTAATATTTAGTTCCGGGATCCGTTAGGTTAATGCTAGACTTAGTTTATGGGAGGCTTTTGGTGTTCTCTTTACACTGTGGTGTAGAAATCCGGAAGTGCTGGCGTATGTAACCCCATCATCAGTGACCTACCAAATTTTAAGTTTGAGGTCTATACCTACTTAACAGGCATCGAATTATGGTTGTGTAAAGATCATAGCATGTGGACTTCTAGCCTTTGATGTTTTTGTTAAGTTTTCTAAAAAAAAAATTTTCTTTTTGATTTTGTTACACTTTTCCCCCAAAACTCTTATATTAAATTTTACTTCATTTCTCAAAATCACTTTAAACTTTATCCTTGATTTATTGTTTTGGGTTTTTATACATGTGATAAGTTCGATTTAAAATCTATAAAACCCCTTTGCCTTTCATTTCTTTGTTTCACTCCACTTCCGTTTTTTTTTTTCTTTTTTTTCTTTTTTCTCTTGTTGAGATGAGAGTTCACTCATGACGGTTCCAAAGGATGATTCATGTCAGCCGACCCCAAAACATTTTGGGACTAAGGCTCTGATGTTGTTGTTGTTGTTGTGTAAAGATCATAGCAAAAGTAAGATACTGATGATCAATTGATCCTTTTTTTTCTTATGACATTCCGTTAAATAGCTAACTCTTCTAGTAGTTACAACTTGAAGTGGTAAACTACGAAAAAGCATGCAAGGGGATCATGTGTCAACTTTAATGTGGACCTAAATATGCTCTTCATATGCAGGATAAACTGAAGGAAGCGGCTTCCTTGGAGAAACACGTGCTTTTGAAGAAGCTTAGAGATGCTTTGGAAGCCTTACGTGGTCGTGTGACTGGTAAAAATAAGGATGATGTTGATTCAGCGGTTTCAATGGTAAGTGTTTAATTTTTTCCTCTACAGTTTTAATATTTGCTTTTCCAGCCTACAATTTGCTGTTGCGAAAGCAGGATCGTATCAATCCGTAGTCTATACGGGTTTAATGGTCAAACCTAATACTTGGAATTGTTGAATTAGTCTTGCAAAACTCCAAGGGGTTCACGATAGATAAACTCTGTTTCGAGAATTCATGTTTTGGAGGCAACTATTTCCATCTTCAGAGATCATTGTTGTAGCTTGAATGTATTAAAAATGTAGAGCTGAGAACAAGATAATTGTCCCCTTTATTTTCTTACTACTTAATAAATAGTGTGACGGGTCTAAGGAATTGCCCGAGTGAAAAATATATGCGAGTCTTTCTTAATTCACTGCTGATATTTGGGTGGTGAAGGGCGTGCATATTCCGCAGATCTGATAGACCTTTGTAAGAAGTCAACTGGTGACGGCTTAGTGATTTGTTTGACGAGTCTAATCAATATGAACTTTCATAGCAGTCAGAGCTGTGTCTGTTCAGAAAGAATTACGTGAACTTGAGGTGGTTTAGGTCGTGAACTAACTGTTGATATTTGATAGTGATTACTTATATGAAATGTAATAGTTAATCATATGTGATTTTCGATACACGGATGAATTTTGTTGAAGTGAAGTTTCTGCAATATGGTTTATGTGTAATTGCATCATATTATGCATGGGGTGTTGTATAATGATGAGAGCAAGTTAAGTTTTGAATACCATATAAAGTAAAAGGATTGTATGTCCTACTCTCTTTGTATAAGAATATCCACATATACGTAACTAGATTAATGTTTATCTTTTAGGTTGAAGCTTTGGCTGTCCAGTTGGCGAAAAGGGAAGGAGAGTTACTTCACGAAAAGGAAGAAGTGAAAAAGCTAGCAAATTTTTTGAAGCAGGTATGCTGAGGACTGAGACCAATTTTTACCGTGATTCGGCTATTTATTTCTAACTATTCTAAGCAATGCTTATTGTCTAGTTCCACAACTTTTAGGTAGTATTTACCGTGTTTAGGTCCATTACATGACACTTGGCAGTGTTTTCTTTTTACAAGCGAACTTGAATGATTGGCTTCGGATAACGAACCATTGTTTCAGTGCTATGCTTATAATCACTTTTTGTTCCTGTCAATTAGGCCTCTGAAGAAGCAAAAAGGCTTGTCGAGGAGGAAAGATGTTTTGCTCGTTCTGAAATCGAGAATGCTAGAGCAGCAGTTCAGCGTGTAGAAGAAGCCTTACAAGAACATGAACAAATGTCGAAAGCTTCAGGAAAGCAGGTCTGACGAAACCCCTTTTTATGGCTGCACATCAATCTAATTTCTGAGAATTTACTAAGCTTTGTCCAGTAATCACTGCTTTCGCATTTGTTTTTCTAGTTCAGATTTGGTTGATTTCTTACTACTTAGCATCTGCTGTAGGCTGAAGTACTCCATTGTACGCCGTAGTTGAGTATTTTGTAAAAAAAAAAACGTTTCATCTTGTTGGCACATATATTGAATATCTAAGGGTTGAGTCTTGGAAATTCGACATATTGGGCGTTCGACATACAACCCAAATTGTTGAAACAGCATAAGTTTAGCTCGGCAAGGAGCTAACCAATTGTTTTGAGTTGATGATGTGATTGTTAGCCATAACTTCCATGTATTGTATCCAATAACATTGATGGTTTACTTCTTGTATAACTCAAAAATAGGTTTCTCCTATTTTATATTGCTTTGTATATCTTCAGGACTACGACGAATTACTAAAGGAGGTTCAAGAGGCTAGACGTATCAAAATGTTGCATCAACCTAGCAAGGTATTTGTGCATTGTTTAGTTGGTTTTTTTGTCTGATTTTTTTATGTCCTTAGGCTTGTATGGCATACGTATTGTCGTATTGATGATCCTGTAATAGACAATCTCTGAAACTCCGACTGTGACCAATGAAACCTCTCTTAAAAGAAGATACTAGTAATTAGTGACTAGATTGTCCCTTGAGTCGAATCTCCGTTGAACAAGAGTAATATCTTAAACCAACTGCGACCCCTGCAGGTTATGGACATGGATTTCGAACTTCGAGCATTAAGAATTCAGCTCATGGAGAAATCCATGCGTTCCGCTCATTTACAAAAGGAGGTATTGAAACATTTTCTCTCTTTAGTTATCTCCCTATGATGTTCTTGCAGAAGATGAGCCGGAATTTTGATAATGCTTGGAGGACGGAAAATAGATCCCTCTCCATAACGGAAATTGAATCACTCCATTTCCCACCCTTCCCTTATCCTCCGAATTCCTCTATCCAAACAAACCCTTAGGCACTGATTAAATCAGAGAATCTGTTGCAGTTCCCAATTTTTTTATATGAGTTTGTTGATATTGTAGATTTGTAACGGTATGAGATTTATTCAAATTTGCTGGATTCAACAAAGGGCACACCATAATATCGAAAAAGTCCATAGTCGAACCAAAAAATGAAGAGGAAAATGAAAGTAAATATACTTCAGTAACAACGATATCGTTTGTATAGTGAACCAGGAGATGGCCTTATGACTCAAGAGTGACCACTTTTCTCCGTGGTCTGATCTAAGTCCCGTCCTTTCCACCTTCCCAGCGCCAAAAAATGTTTAAAGAATGAAGTCTGAAAGTACTTCATGATTTCAGTCTCAAAGTTGGCTGTTTGCGGTTAGCTTAGTGCCAAGTCAGATTTCATCCTTCATCAGTTCCAGTATCGCTCATCAATTTCATTTCTCTTGCAGTTGACTATGCTGAAAATGAATGAGGATGAACTTTCTCATATATATGAAATAGATGGCCAAGAACTATTGGGTTCGTGTCTACTGATCCAAAAATGTTTCGATGAGGCTGCGGATCTCTCAGAGTGCTTGATCCAGTGGTACCGTGTCACATCTGATAGTGAGAAAAGAGATCCCATCTCAGGTAAAAACATGTCGACTTTTAATGGACACATCTGATCAGCGTAAAATCACACATTGGTATGTTTTTGAAAAATTAGTTTAGCCAAGCATTACCGTCTTTTGGCTCACTTTAGCTACTGTATTAAGCCTGTAAGATGATCCGATTTATCACATTCATGAAAATGCGATTATGTTTTACCATGTTATGTACTCTCAAGCTAGATATCTAAGAAGTCCAGAACCTGCATACAAAATAACTACATTTTTCGTTCTTTGTATGTAACTAAGCTTACCGTTTATATTTTTCCTTATCTTAGGAGCCACCAAACCAGTCTATGCTCCGGAGCCTTTCGATGTTGGACGATTCCTGATAGCAGAAATTGTTCACGATGGCAAAAAATTTACAGCATCCACCACAAGCCCCATTGACCCGGGTTTGTTCATGATACATGGCCTAGTGAGTTTTTAGCTGGTATTAGCGTTTTAAACTGAATATGAATTCATTTTCTTCTGTACAGCTCCAGGTTTGGGAAGCTATGTCGAGGCTCTTGTGCGTAGACATGATACGGAATTCAATGTGAGTTACCTTAGCAATATTATATTGGTGCCATCACTATTTTATTTTTCTTCAACGTTGCATCTGCTATGTTGAGTCTCTTCTGCGTCGACATGATACCAACTAAACACAACAGTCACAACCCGCAACACCTCAACCACTATCAGTGTAATGACTATTTTAAATGTTGCTGTTTAAAACTTAGTTCTTTGTATTCTACAGGTAATTGTCACCCAGATGAATGGAGTAGATCAACAGTCACAAACGATTCATGTCCTTCACGTGGGAAAGATGCGGATGAAACTCTGTAAAGGAACGACAGTGGTGGCCAAGGAATATTATTCCTCTACAATGCAGGTGTGCGGATCTTGAGTGATAAATATATGTAGTAAAGACTTGAAATTTTTGCATACGAGAGCATGGTGATTCTGGATTACGGTGATAGACCATAAAGCCACGAACCCATGATAGTGTCGGTGTTGAGTTGCGCCTGGTCTCCTGTTTAAACTTATAATACTGCCTACAGAATGAAATCTAGCAGTAAAGCATCGCCTTTACCATTTTACTGTCAATTAATCACTTGTAACTAGAGTTAGACTGGTTTCTGTTCATCGCTATCAAGTATAAAAAATTTCGGAAAGATAGTTCTGATATTATTTTGAATCTTCAGCTTTGTGGGGTCAGAGGTGGTGGGAACGCTGCAGCTCAGGCTTTATTCTGGCAAGTAAAACCGGGATCAAGCTTCACTATAGCATTTGAATCGGGAAGGGACAGAAATGCCGCTATCTTACTTGCAAGGAGGTTTGCATTTGACTGTAATGTAAGTTGCATTTTAAGTTTTTAACTCGATAATTCAGAAGCCTCTTAAATTTTCTAAAATAATAAAATTATTTAACAAACCAGCAAGTCTTGTTTGTGACGGGCATATCACTCGTAAGCTTGCGATGAGTCAAGTAGTACCCATGTGAATAGATAAGACAAAACAATTTGTTATTCCCACATGGGTATTACTTGACCCGTTGCAAGCTTGCGACTGATAAACCCGTCACAATTCACAAATGAGAATTTGTGTTAACAAAATGGGGTTGACGGGAAATTTCTAAGTGAGTGTTTAAATAGGTCCACGTCCGATTGATATTATTTTTCTTGGCTCAGAAATGTACTTTTAAAATCGCTGTTTTTTCTAACAATCTTCTTGTTCTTCGTCAAAGTAATTCATGTCCCGACAGTTTTCTCCCAACCCCATTTTAATCGATTCATTATAATAGAACATTAAAAAAGAGATCCAAAATCCGATCACGAGCTTAATATTTGGAGCAAACGAGGCCACTTCTAACAATTACCGCTGTTGTGAATGCTTGGAATTTGCAGATTATGCTTGCTGGCCCTGGTGACAGAACGCCTCTCGGGACATGAACCTTTAACATTCCGATCTTCATCCCCTAATGTATGTATCATATCATTCATACGTACCATGTATAATTTAGGCTGTAGTAATACAAAGGTCTTATCTTAGTCTTCTAGGACAGCATCTTATCTACTCAGTCCCGCTCCCGCTCCCGCCCTTCCATCCCCCTTCCATAACCGGAAAGGTGTCTTTTTTTCGTCTGCCTTTCTATTAGGTTGCTGTATGATAGCTCTTGGCTTGTATTCTTACTCCCATGTCTTTACTCTTTATTATTGCGCCATCTTTAACCTTCTTGCAAAAACATTAAGGTAGGCAGGCAGTGATCGACGACCTGTTAGTATTATTAACAGAGATTTCATAATATCGTTTTTCCATGTACCCGTGTTTTTTACATCTCTAAAACACGATGGATCACGATAATAGCTCATAACTATTCGTGTTGGTGAATAAGTGGCTTCCTTACAAAACCGTCTATTCATCGTGTTGGTGAATAAGTGTCTGCCTTACAAAACCGTCTATTCATCGTGTTGATGCATTGTCGGTTTGGTGTACGATGACGTGATATGTCTGGTGTACGAAAAAGTAAGTAAACGTTTGGAGTAATATTCTGTTGCTGTTAATTCACGCAAAGTAGGTCCACTGATGTTTAAACTTCAGTGGCTGAAATCATTCACAAGTTTTTACTTTTGACTTTGAGAATCTGCCATCATTCTTGTCCTGTCAGATACACTCAGATTCTCCAAATTCATATTCAAATTTACTGTATTTCCTAGGTTATTTATTTTCAATTTATTTAAATCCGTTCCGACAGATTTTTTAAGTTAAAATGATCAGAACCTAAAGTAATAAAATTTAAATGGGTTTTTTAACGTGTGTCCTAAAAACGTATATAAATAAGCTAAATTTTATTAATATGTGTAATTAGGGTCACGTTAGAAAAACCGAAATTAAAAAATAGAATGGCGGGATTATTAAGTTTGATGATGATTGAGAAGAAGAAATATACATCAATGTATTATCTTGTTTTTTTAGAACTAATTAAGGTTTAAAAGTTGGATTTTAATTTTTTTCCGTCAAAACACAAATTTTATGTAGTTTATATGTAATGTTTTTAAGTTATATTGTAACTTTTTTAGCTTAATACTTAAAGCCTAGAAAATTAGTGGTAATACATGAGATATATCAATAAGAGTTTTTCTTGACGATATATCTGTCACAAGCTTGCAATGGTTAAGTAGACCCACTTGTACATAAAGAATGGTCAAGTAAACCCACCTGATTAGATAAGACAAGAACGAAAGTAAATAAAGAATGATAAATGGTCGGTCTTTATCTCTCCTCATATGAGTTTTATTTGACCGTCCTACACTTGTGACGGATAAGACCGGTGAATACATACGGAGTATAATCCACCGATCAAGTTGGGTTCACATTTGTTTCCTTCAATAAATGCTTCGATGCATGTAATCAGGCGATTGCCTCAACAGTCAACAAAAACTCATTATATACTCATTTTCAAATAGTATTAATTTAACTAATTACTATGATGATCCTAATTTATTATTCTCACTAATGTACAAATTTCACATGATTCCTTTAAAATTTTACCTATCTTTAATGATGTTTTTTTTCAAATAAGTACATTTAAAACTATCTATGTATTAATGTATCGGCATCCTAACAAAAAAGATTATAAATCACCGTTATTTTGTCACAAAATGTATTAGTGGGCGTCTGAGCGACCTTTTTCATAAGCGGTGATTATTAGTTTTAATTATTTTTTTTCTTTTTATTAGTTAGCATTTAGCTTTTTCATTGGTTGTTTCTAATGTAATGAGAGTCTCACAAAAACTTATTAATTACATTAACGTTATGAAAATATTGGTATAATTTATGAATACAATCATTTCCTAGTTTAAATATGATATGTACATAAGAAATTCGATGTCATAATGTCACTCGATAATAGAGTATATTTCATTGCTGTCAAACGCATCTTTAGAAACGTTTAAATTATACTACCTCTTAATCATCACGTTGGTTTTTTTTTGTAATACAAAATCAATTTCACGTCCAATAGAATGTATTGTGTGATCCAAAATTATTTTCTTAACTTTGGTACTCAGAAGAGATGATGTAGGTTATAAATATGAAAGAGTACATTTCCTCTTTAACGTTATCGTTTCTCAACATCTTTTACTCGAAACATGTAACTTTTGTTAATTATTGTATTAATTTATTAGACTTTATTATTATCAAGTACTACAGTAGTTCCCTAGAAACTATACACATGAATTACGCATGGTAGCAAGTAAATTTACCTTTTAACTTGCTCTATTTGCATTAGTTTTAAACCAAAACAAAACATAAAAAACAATTTATCAAGACGGGCATTATCCATCGTAAGCAAAAGATAAATAATACTATCCCTTTGTAGAATGTAAGTTGCACTAGACATGAGATGCTTTATTTTCTCTCACTTATATAATGGTATCACTTGCTTTATTTTGGGCATAAAATATCCGTTTTTAACTTAGGACAAATATTATCCGTTACAAATGAGATTCCTTTAAATAAAACAAACCTTCTTCGAATCCTATGCCACTTTCATTTGATTCATTTCCCACCTCCCATAAAAACCATCTCCTATCCCCATTGTTCATTCTCCCTTTCTCTCTGCCCTCCCGATACCTGACTCGAGTTCAAGTAGAGAGAAAGTGAGAATGACGGTGAGAGAAATGACGGGATTTGCAAATATCCGTCAAAAAGATCGAGATAATTGCAACTCCCGCCATCATTTCTCTCGCCTTATGAAATCATGTTGTCCCAACCCCAACACTCCCAATTCATTCATCCCGCCCAACCCCATCGTCTCCAAACCCAAATTATCGGCTTCATTCACGTCCATACACGGTCTCCCGGACGACATTTTATACGAAATACTATCCCGAATCCCGCTTTCTTCTCTTGCTTCTGCTTCCTCCGTTTGCCGGAGGTGGGGCCACTTGCTAGACTCTCATTGTTTCTCTCTCCTCCGACGTCGCCACGCTGTTCTTCATCCTACGCTATTCGTATTCTCGCTCGTTAATACGACGTCGTTTTGTACTTTACGTCTTTTTCGAGATGACGAGTGGAATATGAATACTCCTCGTAACGACGTCGTTTTGATGAACATTCCGTCAGATATTCTCCCAGATATTTCGCACGCGAGGATTGCAGTTGTTGGTAGAAAGGTGTTTATCGTAACCCGGTCTAGTTCTTTAATTTTCGATCCTTGGACCGGGTTGCTGAAAATTCGGTCTGGACCGATTTTCCCGAGAAAACGGTTCGCTATTGCCTCAGTTAACGGTAAAGTCTACGTGGCAGGTGGGTCCACGTATGACTCAGCAGTAGAGGAGTATGACCCAGACGCGGATACATGGAGCGTGGTAACGGACGCGCCACGTAGGAGATACGGTTGCATTGGTGTCGGCATCGACAACGTGTTTTACATAATCGGCGGGTTAAAAATCGGTACCACGTGCGGCGCGTTGGACTCACGCGCCACCGTATCCGGCGCGGAGGCGCGTGTGTATGCCAGCTCAATGGACTTATATGACACGGCGGCGCGTGGGTGGTTGAGGAGCCGGGTGGTACCGGGTGGCGGGTGTGTGGTGGCGGCTTGTAGCGCAAATGGGTACCTTTACATGTTGGCTAGTCACGCGGTTGAATTGTCGTTTTGGCGGTTTAATGCTAATCGAAATAGCGTAGCAGGAGGAGGAGGAGGAAGCGGGTTTGGGGAGTGGTGTCGAATGAGGGGGCCGCCGATACCGGCACAAGTGAGGTTAGGGGGAAGGGTGAAGTTTAGTTGTGTCGGGGTGGCGGAGAAGGTGGTGTTGATACAAGTAATGGGAAGTGTTGATGATTTGTTAAGACGAAGTGGAAGAATTGTTAGAGGGATTAATAATAACAATAATAATAATAATAATAATAATAATAATAATAATAATAATAAAAATGGGATTATGTTTGTGTTTGATTGTGTTACACAAGAATGGTGTAGAGGTCCTAATTTGCCTCATTTGGTTCAAAGAGCTTCTTGTGTTTGTGTTGATTGCTAAATTTGATTGTAATTGAGTTGTATATTTGATTAAGATTTTATTAATCTATGGATTATAATCTTGTGTTTGATAAGGTTGCGTTATTGGGTGATACTGGTTGAGTTGTAGTGATTTTTGTGTGAGTTTGTTGCATAGGTGTTTTTTTGACATAATTTCAATTTCTTAAGAGCATGTTTGGTAAGTTAAAATTGGAATTGCATTCCGTAATTGAAACATTTCGAGTGTTTGGAAATCTCTAGAATTTGAAATTGGAATTGGACTCAATTCCTTACCAATTCCAACCTAGTTAAAATTTGAGTCTCTCAAATCCCTACCATATACTAGTTATTTCAATTCCATCACTAGTTACGTCTTTTTTATATCCAAATTTAATCGTAATATTTTAATTTTCGTCATTTTTTCCGATCGCGAATATTTTTCGTGAAAATTTTTTCTTTTCCCCAAAATAAAAATTTCAATCACTTCGACCAATATCCGTCTCGCACAATTCCAATTTCAATTCCACGGGTTTCCCAAACGAACTTTTGGAATTGGATTTCGAATTGAATTCAAACATTTTGATTTTTACAATTGAAATCATCAAAATGAAATCAATTCCGTGTTTCCAAACGCGGCCTTAAATGATTTTGTTCAGTTTGAATTTGATTGTGCTGATAACTAAATTTGATTGTAATGGGAGTTAGTATATTTTATTAAGATTTGATTAATCTATGGATTATGATCTTGTGTTTGATTGTACGAAGTAGTTTAGTACTAGGAGTTCATTATTTGATTATTTTGGATAAGATTTGGTTACAGGGTGGTACTGGTCGAGTTGTCGGTTATGTTAATTTAGTTAGATTTGTGCAAGTTTGTTACATACCTGTTTTTATAGATTTAATTTCAATTCAATTTAAGTGATTTTGTTCAGTCTAATAAGGACTCACTCAAAAGCCAAGTTGGATACTTGATAATATGCTTGTAAATGCTAAATGTATGCATTTGTTCATCTTTTAGTGTGTTTATACTACCTCCGTCTCAATCATTTATTTATATGTAATCACTGGTTACTCGTAGATATATTCAAAACAGGTAAAATAAGTAAATAAATAATCCGGCATTCAAGGAGTATTACTTAAAGATCTGTTGAATGCATTCTTAATGATACAAATGATGAAATGGGGTAACCACATTGTGATTTGTGATGATTAATGAGGAGGTTGGATTCATGGGATTGTTTAGAAATTAGTCATGTGAACCTCAAATTGTGATAGGATATTGGAGGTGAGGGAAGTTGGATTTAGTGCATTTTTCTTCATATAATAATGACTCTATTAGATCAATGTGGCCTACTCTTCTTTCTTAATTGTCCTATCAAATACAAGTTCTAATCTCAAAGTTTAGTTCACCAATTCTTGATTTTGATTTAAGTTCACTACCCACTTTGGTTGACAATAACGGGAATAGAAATACATATCACCATTCGCACACTGGCAAATTCGTTATAAGGTGAGAACGGGTTAAGAAATATTCAAATGAATAGATAAACCAAAAGCAGAATGTTATCCACTTGATATTCTGCTTTTATCTTATCTATCTACTTGAATGCTACTTGACACGTTTTCAATTTGTGACGAATATGTTATACGTCTGTTTTCAATGAGACTTGTTAATCGTTCTATATGAGAATTGGGTCTTGTTTAGTAAACAGCGGATTAATATTGATAGAAGCAGATTGTAAAAACATATTGTAATTAACAGAACTTGTTGGCAAATTTGACTAGCATATTCAATTAGCATAATTTGTCAAGGGTGTTGTTCAATCATGGACGAGTTTTAATCAATTATGGACAAGATTCACCATTATACCCCTAACTTTTCACTATATTTACAATTTTATTTCACCTTGGTTCTCACTCCAACTATCAACCGCTGAGAGTGTCGTGCAACACTATTTTCCACCGCCCCCCTCCCCCCTCCCCCGCGGCGCCGACATGTATATCCGACCAGGCCAACCTCCCCTCCTACACTCACCCCGAGAAACAACGCCGCTCCCACCGTAGTCATTCACAATGACCACCTATACCACAACCTCCCCTCCAATAATTAACAAAATATTCTACCTATGCCCAGATGCCCCTTCCCCTTCGATATCTATTGACTATACCGAATTCGTCACTAATTAACAAAATAGGTTTGCAGGCTAATGTTGATGGCTAATTTTGCTCCCAAGATAGCAGAATAATTGATGTTTGTCGTCCCCTTCGATATCGAAGTGACAAATTTCGTTGTAATTAACAAAATAGGTTTGTAGGCTGATGTTGATGGCGATGAAACTATTGACTATACCGAATTCGTCACAGCAAAAATGCATAGACACAAATTGGAAACTGAGGAAAATATCTTGAAAGTTTTTTGATATTTTGACAAGGATAACAGTTGGTAAGTTCAGAGATGCTGCATAATGATTGTCTTGGATGCTTCTTAACAAACGCAGGATGGACGAATCAATTATGATGAATTTTATACAATGATGAAGACCTGAAATAAATGGGTGCAATAGATGCAGGATTTTTGATCAGCTAATAATGTAGACTGGTTTGTATAGTTGGAACAGTTCGTGTTAGCCGACTCCAAGTTTTTGGCGAGCAAAGTTTTGTTTTAGTGGAAGCATGTACTCCGAGCAAAGTTTTGAACAAGAAGAGGAAGAACCAACAGCCCCTTATGGAATTGAACTCTCGGACTGCAAGTGTGATGACTGTTCGAATAGCTGTGACTTCAAAATTTCCCGAATAAAATCTTACTGTATAGGCTCATCTTTCTCTGTACCATTATCAGTCGTCATGTGCGAAGCTGTACTGTAGTGTACGGTAAAGAGAAATTTAGCCAAGTTTTAGATTCGATCTGCAAACTAAACGTTGCTAGAATTCATCGGCTTCGAAAATTGGACGTGATAATGAATCGAAAAAAAAAATTAAATTGAGCACGCGTTTTTATTTATGTTCATACAAGTAAACAAAATACTTGTAGAATAGCAGTATTATAGAAATTATGCTTGTTCACTACTCGTTAAGTATAATTTAAAATTGTAAACAAGTTCTTGAAGAACAGCAGTATTACAGGAATTACAGTCCCAACAAAATCGCTATTTGTTACGTGATACTATAAAACTGTCGAATATTTCTTAACCGAAACCTCCATGACAAAGCTGCAAAACCAGCTAATTCATTTTCGCTGCAAACATACTCCGTGGTAGTAGAGCTAACAATAGAGAAACTTGAACACCACATTATCACATTAGAGGCCAAGTTTGTCCGTTATCTATCATTTTTGCAGAAAATTCTTCATACTCATCCAGCTCTAAGTCTGAGTCCTAAAATAAAAATAAAGATGTTATTTGCTTTGCTTGAATTTACTTTGGATTTATTCAAATCTTTAGAGCAGCATCATTGGGAATTGTAAGAAAACTCGTGGTATCAGTCGCAGTAAACAAACGGAGTAAGACTTCTTTGCTCAGTTTATTCTTCAAACAAGTAGCAATTTAATTAAAGTAGTAAGTCCTGTGTATACATTTTTTTTGGTAACGAGGGGTTTAATCCCCCGGACTCATGCATTCCCGCACTACCACATGGACCATGTAAGCCACTCCCGACCATGTAAGCCACTCCCTTCGGGAGCTGCAGTGGCCAAGTGGTCATCGCCCCAACCGGTAATCGAACCTGAGACCTCTCAACTCCTGTTTTTCTACAAGTTTTAAGGTTTAACTCAGTTACTACTGGACTAACACCACTTGGTTTGTGTATACATTAATAACTCCAAAAGTGAAAGCATCAAACAAAGGGCAAAATTATTGTGGATGAAATCCTCTGAGTTCTTCGTGGTCATTCGTAAATCCATGTCTGATGAGAGCAACAAAAGCTAACTCGAAAAACACTCAAAATAAGTACTAAACTTGTTAAGGGCGGGATCAAGGAACTAAGTGATGCATGTAGCGGTGAACAGGAGACAAGGAGAAATGAGGAGCTAACAAAAAACCGGATAGATGATTTTGATAATCATATTTTTGAAAAGGCCGAAAGTATGAAGGATACCAGTAGTAGAGTTTTATTTGAGCATTGCATTCCTATACTAGCAACGCACAACACAAGACCCAAACAATACTACGAACATAACACTGTCAAAGTAAACCGCTGAACTGTCAAACTTCGTTATTAATGATTGAACATCCCACAAATCTAATATTATTGTGACGGAATTCAATCCAAATAACAATGAAAAAGGGAAGAATAAAAAAGAAAATGAACAAAACTGAAAACGATTTAAACAAACCCTAATTTGATTAGTCTAAATCAATTTTTTAATTTCATATAATATAATTAATAAAGATAGATATTAGAATTATTAGATGGGTACGAGAACTAGCATGTGGTTTTGACGGATTTGAAAATTTTGATTAACTTTGTGAGGGTGAGAATTAGAGAGAGTTTTGTTTAGCAAAGGATATAGAATGAAAAAATAATGAAAAAAAAATACATAAATACGTAAAACGCGTATATGAATGAGCAACTTATTTATCAAAATGACATGAATGAGCAACTCGTACATGATTAACATGAATGATCAATCAAACTAGAATGAGCAATACTTTGGTAAATGACAAAAAATGAGCAACTAGTATATGAATGGCAATCCTTTGATAAATGACAAAAAATGACATGGATAAATTATTGACTAATATTTATCAAAATACATCACACAAACAACTTTAATGACTAACGTCGATTTCTTCTACTAGCCATCAAACTAGAAGTAATATTATCGCGGACATTTGACATTTCTTTATTTCTGGAAGACTCGGTTGCAGTTTACGAGGAATGATTAGTCACTTCTTGTAATAAATCTGTAGGTATAAAATCCGGGTGTTCATTAATAGCGTATATTACTTAGTACTTTTTATAAAAATTGAAAAAAATAAGTTAGAGAAAAAACGTACCTTTTACAGAGATAAGATAAAATGAGAAACTATAGAACAAAAGTAGGTTTAATCTTTTTTGAAGGGTAAAAAAATAATTTTTTTTTATTTCTCCTAATCTACTCTTTAAACACACTGGTGGGAGCAGCATATTTGAAAACAGCATATTAAACCTCAATCTACTATTTCAATATATTGTTTTATTAAACAGTCTAAATAACATATTGATTCGTCAAATATTTTAATTGCCTCAAATATGCTATATTTTTTTTGCAATATGTTGTTTATCAAACAACGCCTTAACGTGTAAGGAATAAGAGTATAGAATAGAAGTATACAATATTTTATTTTTTTGAATTGTTTAATATTGACTGTTTTTAATGAAGTTAATTTAAACTTTCTCAATTTTGGTTTCGGTCAATTTGTTGAGCTATGCGGCTCACGAGTTGTGTCATGGACTCATGCTTGGCACAACCACTCTTGGGCCAGCCCGTTTCGCCATCTCTCGGTGTAACTAAGATTACTAGCGTCGTATATGAACACTAAAATTTTCCATAAATAAAACACTCAAGTTCAAAACAAAAGTTTTCCATAAATAAACCCACTTCCTTAATAATAAAATTAATTTTGTTAAATCGACCAAATCTTAAAGATTAATAATAAATAAATAATTAAATACTCCATAGATACCTAATTTATCCCTTTTTTTAAGGAAACTAACCTTATTATTATTGGCAATATATAAGTTTGTCTTTTTGGACTATAAACCCTATTACAAAACCTCAGCAAATTTCTCCCTTCTTCCAAATAAATTCCTTTTAGATTATAAAAAAATTATGATTTTAAACAAGAAATACTTGATGCTTAAAATTTTTTAGCATCAAAGTATTTTTTTTTTCGGGTTTAATTGTATTCATATCGAACTGTACTGAATTTATAAGAATAATGGAGACTACGGAGATTATTCAAAACAATAACAATGAGGAAAATACGAGCAATCCATGCAATAACACGGAGTTTCCGGACGGTATGAGAGTTCTCGCTGTGGACGATAATTCGGTTTGCCTTAAGCTGCTTACGGCTTTGCTCAAGAAGTGCCGATATCAAGGTTCGTATGTCTAAGACGTTCGTTTATTTGTTTTCGATAGATTACATTGTTCACGCGTTTCAAAATATCGTGTTTGAAAAATTTGGTGTCTGAAATTTAGGTTACGGTCGATATGTTTATTTGGACGACTTCGTTAGGGTTTCAATAGTCTGTGTTATTATGTGTTAATTGTTATTCCTTTGTTTGCATAATTACGGATTAAAATTAAAGAGTTAGTTTAACACGGGTTAAATAAATTACCAAAAATTAAGAGAGACGTGTGAGATTTAATCCAAACAATTAGCATGTAATTCTAACTCTTGATTTTCAATCCATTAATTTTGATATTTGTATACTTGTATGACTTCTTCAGTCCAATAAGGTATAAATATATTTTAAATTTATGTTCGAGAACTTTGAAGAAACGTAAATAATTCAAATAAAACGGAGAAATTAATGTTAAATTTTTTGTTTCACCTTATTGTGTATTGTTTTGAAGCACGATTAATTTAATTGCGTTAATTTGTATCTTCGATATCTTATCCCTTTTCTTTACCCGTGTTAATTTTTGATTATTATCGTATTTAATTAAACATTCAAATTAAAGATTTTCACTTTATTCCCTTGCAGTCACTTCATTAAGTAACAAAACGGAAGCACTGGAACTGTTAAAGCAAAATGTAGACGATTTCGACATCGTTTTAACTAATGTTTACGTCGATGAAATGGACGGGTTTGCGCTCCTAGAATCTGGGCAAGCGTTGAATATTCCGGTAATAATGATCTCGGCGAGTGAAAGCAGAGACATTATCTTGAAAGGTGTAAGGTATGGAGCGGTCGATTACTTGATTAAACCCATTCGATTGGAAGTCGTAAAAACGATTTGGCAACATGTGTATCGGAAAAAGCTCGCTTGTTCGCGTACAACTCCTTTGGTTGACGCGAACACAACTCCGACAAATAATGATCATATAGAGGAAGAGGTTCGAGATGTGCAAAACAGGACGAGTGTCGAGAATGGTTGTATTGAGGAGAGCGATCAAGGGACGAGTAAGGGTTCGGGGGAAAATTGTAAGAAGGAACGGATGAAATGGACCGAAGATCTTAAGGAAAAGTTTATTAGAATAGTTATGTTACTTGGCGGGATTGACAAGGCTGTACCGAAGAAAATACTTGAATTGATGGACGATGAACGGGTGACACGAGAACAAGTCGCGAGTCATTTACAGAAAGTTCGGAAAAGTTGGAAGGATAAACAAGATAATGAACATGGATTGAACCAGAACCAGAACCAAAACAACCCGAACGACAACATTCGTCAGTACCAGAATCCTATTGTTTCTACCGTGGTGGCAGGCTCATCGAGTCACGAGCAACAGCAGACGGTTCTAGGGAATAGTGTGTCACAAGGCGGGTTGCCTTGGTTGAACTACCAAAGCCAGCTTAATTACAATTATTGGCAGAGGAGTCCATCGATTGGGTATAGAACACCGATGTTTGTAGATAAGTCGAATGAATCGATTTTGCAGCAACGGAGAATGTTGTCCAGCGGTGGGAAGTTTATGGGTTCGAGTTCTAGTAAACCAATTGAATCGGGTTTGCAACAACCAAATTTTATGGGTTCGAGCTTTAGTAGGCCAATTGAATCGGGTTTGCAGCAAGCGAATATGATGTCCAACGGTGGGAACTTTATGGGTTCGAGCTCTAGTAAGCCAATTGAATCGGCTTTGCAACGGCCGAATATGATGTCTAATGGTTGGAACTTTATGGGTTCGAGCTCTGGTACGACTTTGCAACAACCAAATATGATGTGTAACGGTGGGAACTTTATGGGTTCGAGCTCTAGTAAGCCAATTGAATCGACTTTGCAACAACCAAATATGATGTCGAATGATGGGAACATTATGGGTTCGAGCTCAAGATGCAAGATCGAGAAACGCCACATCCCGGATGACCAGAAGCTGCAATTACCGGAGGTGGTGTTGGACCAAGGTCCTTCAACGATGGATTCGACATATGAGTATCTATTGAACGACATCTTGGACTCCTCATATGACTATCCTACATCATTGGATTTTCTCGAAGATGACAATAAAGACTACACAAACTGCTAATTCAGTCCGTCTTGCTCGTGATGGTCACAAGCTTTGACCTCTCAAAATATTTCCACTTACACTCCCATTTGCCCTTCCACTTGCAAATTTGTCTTTGACGGATTTAATCCGTCACAAATGAGAATTTGTTCTGTTGATTATTGGACTACCTTCTATTTCGTGTTTAATCCCTCTGTTCCAATCATTTTTTCTCTCCATGGAATTTTCATTTTAGCAACCGTAAAATTATTTGAATTGTAAGATTGATCCCAAGTAAAAAACTGATATTTGAGAGAGCGACTCATAGATATAGAAGACGCGTCTCAGACATACGCTTCGCTAATGTTGCAAAAATACTGTCAAGTACCAGTGGATATGAGACTGCTTGATTATCGCTGTATTTTACTTTTGTTATGAACTCAGCAGTTTTGTTTGTTCTGTTTCCAATCCATCAAAAGTTCTTAATCGTAAAAACTAAGAAATGCAGTAGAGTTTAAATTGGTGCGATTGTTAGACATCCATAGATCACTCACGAAAACTGCAACGAAATTAACTTCAGTTTCGTGTTCAACATTACATAGATGATAGTCGGAAGTAGCTGAAATTTACAGAGATTGAACTAGTAGTCTAGTACAGAGGCAGAAGAACCGGGAAATCTACGTAATCATTCTAACTTACATCACCGATGAAGTGATGAACACCTAAAAAAGCGACAACAACAAGACGATCTGAACGTGAAGTCCAAAAAGGAGCGAAAATGTTGTTCAGGATCTCAGTAGCAATTGCTGAATGTCTAAACTCGACCATCCCACAAGCTTTCGCTCTGAACCTTGCATGACTGCAACAAGACTTCAATCTCTTTCGGAGGGTTCAATCCCAATTTCTTTGCACGATTCCAACGATCAAGTCGAGAGGTGCCAGTGCACGGTCCATAAGCCATATTCAAGTCGAATTGCCTCAGCAACTCCTCATTTGCATCATAGTCCTCTGTCAAAGTAAAACAGATTTCGTTTCAATGTAAGAAATTGTATTATATAGTAACACAGGATGATTCTACTACTGTTGAACAACTTCTCATTGAATTAAACATAGCAACTGGCTAAAAACTCGGTACAAAATGAAACTATAACTACTCCGTAATAATTCGCCCACATGAAACTATAACTACTCCGAAATAAGAACCTTAAGTTAATCCCAACAATCAACAAGGCAACAATTCCACCGCTAATCGACTAACAGCACAAGTTTCAACAAATTAACAATTATGAATCAGATTAGTCTAAATAATCACGAGTTCACGACCTCGGAAGCTCAAAGCAGGCTGAGATACTAGAACAACCACAGAAGCTTAAAGATAACCACGACATTCCCCAGCAAAAAATTCACAGCTCACCACCAACGCAAATTCCAAATTCTACAGTTTTCACGAGTGATCTACGGGTGATCATACGGGAACCAACAAATTAACAAATGCAAATGAAAACCTTGAGTTCATCACAACACTCACGACCAACGCAAATTTCAAATTCCAAATTCTACAGATAATCAAGTAATCATAAGAGAACCAACAAATTAACAAATGCTACTACGAATCAAAGTTAATCTCAACATTCACCACCACAGAAGCTCAAAGCTGATTGAGAAACCGGAATTCAACTAAAGAAAACCCTAATTTCGTTTCAGTATGCAGTTGCACCACAATAAAAAATTAAAAACCTTGAGTTAATCTCAACATTCACCATCACATAAGCTCAAAGCTGGTTGAGAAACTGGAACAATCCCCACGAATCAATAAACCTAATTTCATCTCAGTATGCACCACCACAAAAAAATAAAGACCTCAAGTTAATCACAACATTCACCAACACAAATTCCACAGCTAATCTACTAATCATACAAGTTTCAACAAATTAACAATCTCGACAGATTAACAACCCTAACTTACCGCAACATCCATCAAAACAAACTAGCAGTTTCAATGAAATACGAGCCCTAAATTCATCTCAGCAAACAAAATCACACAAAAATCAACCACAAGTTACCGAAATGTCTCAAATTTTCGCAAATTAACAAAATATTTGATGTACATTTTACAATTAACTACTCCATAATCAATCAAACCGTTAATCAATTCAAAAAACCCTAACATTTCCTCATCAATCTGCCATTCCTTCAAACAACCTAAATTCTACTTTCTTCAGTTCCGAAAACAGCATTTTCAATGAAGTATACAATCAAATGGAACAGACAATTACATAAGTATACTACTCACTCCGTTCGATGACGGACAGTTTCATCGAACATTTGAAAAATATACAATCAAATGAAACAGACGAAGTACATAAGTTCCGACAAATCGATAATAAAGAAATCAACAAAATTAATTAAAAAGTATACTATTCCTCAGTCCTCACTCCGTTCGGCGACGGACATTTTAAAAAACGTATACAATCAAATGAAACAGATGAAGTACGTAAACTACAACAAAGCGATAATAACATAATAATAAAAAAAAAAAAGAATTAAAAAAGTATACGTTGAAGATCAGGAGAACCGTGGTGAGAAACGAGAGCAGGAGGTTGAACGACGTCGGATCGTAAGGAAGCAGAGCGAGAAGAAGTAGGAGTTTTCTTGCTTGCGCCACCTTTTGACTTTGAGATGACGGAATTACCCCTCTTCTGTTGCTTGTAATATTCTTCCATGTTCACTCTTGGTGTCGCCATTTTCTTGTTTCTCTCTCTCTAGATTTTTTCTGTTTGATTTTTAAATTTTGAAAATAATTCTGGAAACTTCCTTCGCACGATTTTTGAGTAAGAAGGGAATGTTGGACTTGTTTGGGCCTAAATGGATATTTTTGGTGAACCGGATCCGAATAACCCGACTCAATATCTGAAATTAAGGATGTGACATAACCCGAGTATGATTTTGACCTGAAAGTTAATTATTATAGATGGTCTATTAGTATAAATTACTGTAATACCCGTGAAAATTCACGGGTTGTTCAATTTTAATATTAACGGAAAATGATCAATTAAAGTTGTTAGATATTAATACTATATGGTGTATATGTAAATACTTTAAAGAAAAATAAAAATGTATATCTATAACATAAGATATATAAGAACATGTTGACATTAAAAGTTTGACGTATAACTTGAAAAGCGTAAAATATAATTAAGAAATGGAAACTAATAACTTTCCAATAAAAGGAGGTCTTAGTAATAGAATAAAAATTTCTCGTAGAACATAGTTGGTTAATAGTAACGGTGCAATAGCCATGATGGTAATCCGATTTTGTGATTTTGTAGAAGAGAAATTGTATTGTTTAGAGACTTCAAATTTCAGAATAGGAAAAATTATGTTGGTCAAATTGGTATTTAACTATTTACATATTATAGAAGACAATGGAGGAGAAGAAAAAGAGAAGGTTGACTGTTGCACTTTTCGAGCAATATAGAGAAACCAAAAGGGTTATTGAAAATATAAATGTTAGCTCTATATTAATATTTTGTTGGTAATTACATTATGTAATTAATAGTAACGATTTTATTATTTGACGCGTGGAAAACCAATAGAGTATAATATAATGGTTTTATTATTTGACTGCGTTGTGCTCCTGCATTTTGATAGTGAGTATTCCTAAAATTATTAACTACAGTAATTAATACTATTGGAAAGATGACAACTATTGTAGTTAATAGTATCATAATTATTGTAGTTAATACTATCATAATTATATGCATTGGAAAATCAATCAGTATTATTATTATTATTATTATTATTTATTGTTTATTATTATTATATATTAAAGTTGGCTTACTTTTATTGGTCAAATTGGATGTAACATTCTAAGAATGAATGAGAGGTCTCCATTATGCAAATATTAAAATATTATAGTGCCGCGTCAGCATTTTAACATCCTTCTTTTATATATATAATGATAATGATAACTTGATAGTAATAGTTTAACTGAAAATGATCAAATTTGAATTGACTTCTATTAAATTAAAAAATGACCAAGCTTGCCCTCAAACCGATTTAATTAAATGATTTTCTTGTGAAAAGTCGGGAAGGTAGCAGTTATATTAAACCTGTTTTTTGTAAGAATTTGTGACCTTATTAACATAAGAAAAAAATATTGGTTATACTGATACCATATTAGTAATCTTTTGGGTGTAGCTTAGACTTGATCTTGGGTCGGGCTCGTGCTAAAAAAAACGGCCCAAATACATGGGTCGGCCGGGCCAGAAAGGTGGAACAATTTTTTTGGCCCAAGCCCATAATTGTTCGGGCTATAATAGGCCTCGAGCCAAAACACTACAAATAATTAACAAAATGGATATGTGAACAAACTATTAGCAACGATATAAAATTTTCAAGTTTTAGATGTTTGACTTTTACTCATTTGATCAGGAGAACAATACCATAGTATCATACATAACTCATGAGTTGACAAAAAAATATTAGTACACTAACTAATTAAAGTTGTACGATAAAAATATAAAAATATCCGCAAAATTAATAATTCACTGCATTAACGATATTAAATTATTAGTGTAATCTGATATACGATTCCAACTTTTGAATTTTTTTTTTCTTAAAAAAATAACATCAGGTCGGGCCGGGTTTAGGTCGGCCCAAACCCGGCCCTATATTTATATCGGGCTTCTTTTGGGCCGGGCCACGGGATTTTTCGGCCAAAGTATCAAGCCCAAACCCGAGAAAAAATCGGGCCTGGGCCGAGTCGGGCCATCGGGTCTGGGCCATCTGATCAGCTCTAGTGTAGTTCCCTCGTTTTGTTCTTTAATTATCGGGCTTTTACCTGCAATTTAAATTCTAATTAATATGATCTGACCCGAATATTTATAATTGTACATGGTCTATTAGTATAACCCAATTAATAAACGTAAACGACATTTTAGTAAACGTAGACGACGTTTATCATAAAAATTACGCTCTCTACCCTTGCTCTCTCTCCCTCACTCTTGCTCTTTCTCTCAAACAATCAACAACAACAACGACATTCAACAACAATACCCAAACACAACAATCACCCTTACCGGCCCCACGACCACCGTGCCCCACCACCACCCACGACAACCGTACAACACGACCACAGCACGCAACTGAAAGGTTCTAAGGTCTCAAAACCTAATATCTTAGTCATACTAATGAGAAAAATAATTAACATTTATATTTTATTTAGATCTTATGCATGCTAATACTTATGCGGAATAAAGGAATTGAATGCTTACAATTCGACGAAACCGGTGCAAGGATGATCCTCCTTAGTATCCAAGTAGAACACCTCCTTCAAGATGCACCCAAGACACCCCTTAAAACCGAGACTATCACAAGCTAGGGTTTTAGAAACGGTTTCCTTAAACTAAGTTCTAATCACTAATTAGAACTTATTAAAACTAATATTATAACTTATTATAGAATTAGTATTATTATTATCTAACAATAATTTTAGAGGTTTTTGAAGTTTTTCTCTCTAGAAAATTTTGCCAAGGATTAGAATGAATGAATTGTGAGTAAGATCACAAGTTGTATTAGGGTTGCATTGGATATGGGGTAGCCGACCATGGGAAGACACAAAAGGGAACAATTTCTCTTTTCAATGTGTTTAGGGTGGCCATAGCTTTAGTTCTCAAGACTACTTTAAATGATTATGTTTTTAGGGTAATTAAGAGCAATAATCACCCCTTAACCACCTCCCCAAACCGTCCCATTTTATGCATAAAATGGACATCCATTTTATATTATATCATTTTGTATAATTGTACATCTACATATGTAACATCTAAAGTGTTACATTAAAATAAGTAACAATTGATTTTAATTTAAAACGCATATTTATCAAATAAATATCATTTCTAAATTAAATAAATCATATTTAACAATTTGACAAGTAATTCAAAATTACTTTAATATAAAATGGTTATTATCATTAATCGTCAATACGATTTACAACCCTTGTAATAATATACAACCCGATTCATTCTAATTATGATATTATAAAATATCGTTCAATGTTTGATAATTGACACATTTCAATTATAAACATAAATCTTACAATAAGATTTAACCTCTGATTTCTCGATATACGAGTTTAAGGAATATGATCAACTCGTATCAATATACATTTGATCAGTTTATAATATAAGGGAATTGTCCTATAGGTGTGACCTAAAGGGATCAACTGAACACCACCGTCATACGACAGTAATGTCAAACTCTAGCTAGCCAATCATTACCGATTAATGTTGGTCAGTTGACTAATATAATTTCGTATCATCCCTTGCGCATTCTCGTCATGAGATTTAATTATGTGATCGCACTATTGTTGAGAACACATTTCCCAACAGCAACAACCCAAACAGTAAGTTTTCCGTTTTATTTTTTTTCGAAATGTGTTGATTTAATTTTAAATTAATGTTTCAAATACCAAATTGATACTAAAATAAGTTTCTAAATGATATATTGATATGAATATGTAATTAGTAGCTTCAATTTGGGCGAAATTTGGGTAATTTCTGGAATTTCGAATGGGTTTGTAATTTCTGGGAAATTTGGGGTAATTTGGGTCGAAAAATCTGTGTAATTTCTATGAATTTGTTAGAATGATGCTCATAATGTTATTAATTGTTGAAATTTTGGGTTAATTTGCTTCAAATATGGTTCGAAAATCTGGGCTTGAAGGTAGGGAATTCGAAAATTCTGGGCAAGTATGTCGCACGTTGGATTTGAAGGTGTGGCCTTGGGTGAGACAATGGCAATCAAAGTCTTGCCTGGGGTCGCACAATGGGACTGAACGTGTGGCCTTGGGTGAGACAATGAAATTCATTGTCTTGCCTGGGTCACATGTTGGGACTGAATGTGTGGCCTAGGGTGAGACAATGAAATTCATTGTCTTGCCTTGGTCACACGTTGGGACTGAATGTGTGGCCTAGGGTGAGACAATGAAATTCATTGTCTTGCCTGGGTCTCACAATGAATCTAAACGTGTGGCCTAGGGTGAGACATTGAGATTCAATGTTTTGTCTGGGGTTGCACGTTGGGATTCAATGTCTTGCCTGGACACTAACATTCATAATTTTTTCAACGGGTTAGGGTTAGGTTAGGGTTACGATTTAGGTTAGGTTAGGTTAGGTTAGGTTAGGGTTTAGGTTAGGGTTAGGGTTAGGGTTAGGGTTAGGGTTTAGGGTTTATGAATTATTTTTTTTAATTTAATTTTCATTTTCAATTTTCAATTTTTTTTAATTTTCAATTTTCATTTTATTTGTTAAATTTTCATTTAATTTCATTATTTTTTTTTTGTTAAGATGTTTTTATTTTGTTAATTTAAATTTGCATTTTATTTGTTTAGTATTTGAATATGTCTTGGAACATTTTTATATTATTGATGCAGATGACTAGCAAAAACTTAAAACAACATAATACATAATTCAATTTAATTAAAATCATAGAAAACTTAAAACAACATAGTACATAGAAAACTTAAAACAACATAATACATAATACGACATATTAATTACTACAAATTAGTTATTTTCCGAAGTTGAGGACTTCATGTCTTCTAAATCGTCCTCTGGTACTATTTCTTCAGGTTGCCTAGCAATGTAGTTGTCGTAAACAGAAAGAATGTTGATTTTTTTCGTTGTTCAGGTTACCAGTGCTTCCAGCGCATAAATTTGACAATGTTGCATAATCCAGTACGTTTCGAACGCGAATCAAGTAAATGATGATATCATTCTCTAAGCGAGCATGCTCCCACTTTTTCTCTTGCAATGTCTCAGTAGACACGATTTCATCAAGAACAGGAGGGGTCAACACATCTTCATAGTTTCCAGCTAAAATGATACAAAGCAATCCAATTATTGGAGGATGTTCTAGCATATTCCAGACTGTAGCACTTGGTATGACTAACTCAAGGCAGTCGACTAACTTTGGTAGCTCATAAACAAGTGTATCTATTTTTTGTTGAATTGCTCTAATTATTTGAGCATTTGTTGCCATTTTTGTTTTTTGTAGTTGATGAGAATTGAGTTAATATGAATGGAATCGCATGTATTTATAGGCAAATAATAACGGGTACTTAAAATGGTAACATTTTTTAATTATAACGGTAACATTTTCAAATTAAAACGGTAACATTTGCAAACTAAAACGGCAACAATTTCAAACTACCGTTGTTTTTCCATTCTCGGTAACGTAGTTTTGAACGACTCGAATTCTAACTGGACAATTACACCGACTTGACCTCGTACGCCTCTCGGGATCATCACTTGGAAGAGGTAAACCTTGTCTTGAACTTGCTAGAATGCTTCATCACGACTTTTAAATCAAAACCGTACGAAAAGGCAATCGATTTTGCCCAACCAAATGTGGGGAATATAGCATGTATTCGCCCTAAACTTGAAGGATTATAATGAAATTTACAGTTGTGAATATGGTCATAAGATAAATAAAAAACATGAAAAGAGTACAACCTTGGGTCCTTGCTTGAATTGGCCTAAGAACAGGAATTAAAGTAAATTCCCTCCTATAACTTGCACCCAAGACTTGATTGAGATGATGCCGCGTGTGCTAGAAAATACTCTCCAATTGCCTTGCAATATGGGGAGAGCTTTTGAGGTTTTAGATGTGAGATCTTAGTTTCGGGAGAAGAATGCTCTCAAAAACCCTAATTGTGAGATTTATGAATTACCAGTTTCAGTGGCCTGACAAAAGGAGAGTTCTCCTCCTTATGTACTACTCGGCCGAAATATTAGAGTAAGGTGAGCGTGGGCTTTCCACTCTTACCTTATTCTAATTCGTGATTCGATCAGATTTGCTAAAATACAATTCGCGGGTTCTTAATTATAAATCGCATACATGTTATCAGATATTAATGCAGTCGATGTACTAATAATGGTCTGATAAAATTACGATATTGTATAATTACCCAAATTAATATAACTGTTTATATTAATACGCGAATACAATATTTAATTAAATATAACCGTTTATATTTAATTTACGAATTAATCATGTAATCCGTATTAGCTAAAATTATTTAATCCGTATTAAATAATAATCTCAACATCTTATTGACTAATTTAATAGTCAATACCTCTGACTAACTGTTTAGTCGTATTCGGCATAAATGTGACTTTATTTTCATACCTTCACATCTCTCAAACGTGTCCTATAGGTGTGACGTATAGGGACCAGTTGATCACCGCCATACGTATGACAATAACGTCAAACTTATCTAGCAAGCCAACCGTTATTGATAAACGTGGATCAACTGATAATAATACTGAAGTATGCCCTTGTGATCCTTAAAGAGATTTAATAAGTCATTGTACTTAATTGTCAAGGACACCAGCCCCAACAATCTCCCACTTGTCCGTACAAGGGTATGTGCAATGACGTTATCACACTACATGTGGAGGACACCAGCTCCAACACCAAATGTTTCATCACGACTTTCAAATACACGCAACCAAATTCCTCGAACGAATCCTATTAATTGAAAATTTATTATTTGTTAGCATATATATATTTTAAATTAAGCAACATAAATTAACTTAAACGGAAAACAAAGTACTAAATTACGTTAAAATGAGGAATACTAATCAAAAATTACAAAAAAAAAAGTATGTCCATGGGCTGGACGTTGAATGTCATTACTCATTCCATGGTCGGACATTGACATTCAATGTCTGGCCATGGAATGAACAATGACATTCTATGTCTATCCATGGTCAGACATTGAATCTCATTGTTCATTCCATGGCCGGATATTGAATGTCAATATCCGGCCATGGAATGAACAATGAGATCCAATGTCTGACCATGGATAGACATTGAATATCATTGTCTAGTCCATGCCCGCACATTTACATTCAATGTCTGGCCATGAAATGAACAATGACATTCAATGTCCGTTTCATGGACAGACCGTGAATGCTATGTTTGTAACGCATTGAAAAAATCGATTTTTATCATTAATCTAAAACGAAACTAAAAACTAAACATAACATATAATTAATTGTTCATTCCATGTTTTTGGTGTTTTTAATTTTTTCGGGTTTTAGATGAATTAATCGGGTTTTCGCATGAATTTCAGAGAATTTTTCTAGTGAGAGAAAGTGGTCAAGGGCATTTTCGTCTTTTTTATGAAAAACGCCGTCTACGTTTACTAAAATGTCGTCTACGTTTACCAACCCCCTAGTATAAATCACTTATAATAATTTAAGTGAAAATGACTTAATTTTAAATTGATGTGACGTAACTTGAAAGCGGTTAATTCAAAAAATGACCTCGCCCTACCCCAACCCAATTTAACTAAGGGGTTGTTGGGTTCAAAGTTTGGGAATGGAATGGATTGGTATGAGAATCCAGGGTGGAATGGAGGTAGAACCCCATACCTTTTAACGGTTGTTTGGTTTTATTTTGTAATGGATTCAATATGTCAATCATCTTGTTCTTCCTTAGACTTTTTCAATTTCGTCTTATTCATACAAATGAATATCACTTGACTCGTTTTAACTTAAAACGGATACAACCGTCTTAAAAAATATTTTTTGTCCACTCAATTCCCCAATTAATCCACGCATACTCCCACTCCCACAATTATTCAACGAGCAGAATCACGTTTCAATTTTTTTGGTTTTCAACCATAATTATTCTATTGAATTTCACAACGGCCATGTATGTAACGGTCACACTCAACTCCACGTAACTGCTCTAATTAACATGCTAATAAATCACATTAAATTAGATAAGTTAATGTGATTTATTTGTCTTCTTGTAACTCCCATATGGGGATTTATATGTGTATACAAATAGGGGAAATTTATATTAATGTAGATAAATACAACACATGATACACACAAAGATACAATCTCTACAGGCTAAGTCTACAATCTATGTGACTTGGGATTTGGGGTGTGAACTTATTCTGGGGCTCTAGTAGCCGTCAGAGGTACAATATACGGTAGTGGGCAGTTAGCGAACACAACGATCTGATCGCTTCCGCATAAAGGTATGTCCTTATATATTTTCCTACAGTGGTATCAGAGAAAATGTGTTTTGCTACAGCTCCTACTATATTGATGCATTGGGATTGAGATGTGTTCCGTCTCTTATAATTTCGTATTATAAATCCGTTTTCTGTACTGATTTCATATATAAAGTGTTCGTTTAAATGTCTTTGGATATTATGAGTTTACAATGCTATCAATTTGTTTGGTCTGCATATTATATATATGAATATGTTTCATATAAAATCTAGTATGGATCATATGAATGTGCTTTTTGTGTATAAAAGCGTGAGGAGTATATAAATGTGTTTTATATGTCCTTTTAAATCTTAGTGATTTTAATTATATTCTATAATTTTTTACGAATATGTTTCGTAATTCTCAACTTATGCATCTGATTGTGGCTCAGATTCGTTTTTTTTTCACAAGATTAGTTCTTGTTAATCTTTTTTTTTTTTTAATATATTAAAGCTTTTTTAGTTATGTGTGCTGAGATGTCAATCTTAATACGTCTTTGTGACGATGTCAACCTTACTGTGTCTTTGTGATTGATTTTTGGGTTCGTAGAGGGAACTAACTAGATATGTTCTAGATTGTTATATACGAAAGTTGTTTTAGTGAGGCAACAAAGTGGCGGACGATATGAGATCGAAACTAGAGCTGATCAAATGGCCCAGGCCCGATGGCCCGACCCGGCCCAGCCCGATTTTTTCTCGGGTTTGGGCCTAATAGTTTGGCCCAAAAAGCCCGTGGCCCGGCCCAAAATAAGCCCGATATAAATATAGGGTCGGGTTTGGGCCAACCTAAAGGCCCGATTTTTGGCCCGGCCCGACCCGAAATTATTTTTTTAAAAAGAAAAAAATTCAAAAGTTGGAATCGTATATCACATCATATTAATAATCTTATATTACTAATGCATCGAATTATCAATTTCGCAGATATTTTTATTTTTATCGTACACCTTTGCTTAATACTATTCATTTTTTGTCAACTCATAAATTATGTATGGTACTATGGATGGTTCTCCTACCAAAAGAGTCGAAGTCAAATACCTAAGACTTGAAAATTGTATTTCGTTGCTAATAGTTTGTTCACATAACGATTTTGTCGATTGTTTCATACTATATTATTTTGGCCCGTTTTGGTCCATTTTGGCCCGAGGCCCGTTATAGCCCGAACAATTGTGGGCTTGGGCCAAGAAATTTGGCCCATCGTCGTGGCCCGTCCCGGCCCGGCCCGTGTATTTGGGCCGTTTATTTAACACGGGCCCGGCCCAAACCCGGCCCATGATCAGGTCTAATCGAAACCCTTCACTTTGGTTCAAAACGTTGATGACCAATGTGTGTTAGTCGCACATTCGTCACCAGTGACATCTATGGGATGTGTTCTCTGAGATTTCTAGTTTTTAATGCGACGGTGATTGTCGCGAACGACGAACGTATGGGTGAAGTTAAGGCGAGAAATCATTGGTTATATTTTTTTCATGTGGATCCATTCGACCTTTTAAAAGGAGTAATATTAGTTTTTGTTGGATGTACGCTAGAACATGGGAATAGATATGTTGATTAGTCTTTTTCGTTTTTTTAACGAATGTGTTTCAATCACATGTAAGTTTACTTTTATCTAAGTGCAGAATGTTACGCTAATTAGTTTAGCGAGTGTCGTTAGTATATAAATATGTTTTATATACATTTTGTAACGATAATTGTTAATTCGTTTTAGTTACTTTAATATCTTTGTGATATTCACTATAAAAGATTTTTGTTAATTTGTTTAGCTAGATCTATAAGTTTATGCATATATATGAATATGTTTCATACATGTTGAATTTGAGTCGTATAAATAAGTTTTATATGTATGATTATATATCTTTGTGATATTATAATATACCAATGTGTTTGATTAAAAGTACGATTATATGAATACGTTTCATATGAAAATAAGCATGAGCCATATAAATTTGTTTTATATACATAAATAAATTTCTTAGTGAAATTACCTATATCCAATAACTTTATGAGTGTGTCTCATCAGTTTATTTTACGTTTAAATATTAAATTTCCGAGTGATATTGTACAAGCTAAGTTATGTAAATTTATTCTTGTATGTACATTTTAAATGTCTTAGTGACATTTTGCTTTCATAAGTTTGGCTAGCATAATTCATGAGTATGAGAAATACTAATTTTCGACTCCGTGTTCGATTTGTATATGCTACTCCTAATTATGTTGTATATCGATCGTATTTTACAAGATAGTGTTAAAATTTACGAATTCGTTTCGTTTATTTTGTCTTGTGAATATTGTGTAATTTTGTAATACATAAAAAGAAATATCTTATTAACATTTGTTGTGCATGAGATTTTCTAATTTACATACAAGCGTTATATCTTTGTGATATAATAGTAATCGTAAATTTGTTTTACGAAAGGATTTATATCTCCGTGGTATACTTGTACTTGTAAATGTGTTCTATATTAAAAAAAATTCTTATATCTTAGTGATATATATAATAATGGTACATGTAAAATTAGTTTTTACACGGGAGATGAGAAAAGAATTGAATACATATTAGTTGTGTATCAATAATTCATTAAAACTGTCATATGCGTTATGATTAAAGTTTTTTTTAATTATTTTTAAAGACGTGTAAATTTGTTTTGCATAGTGTTTTGATAATATCAAAGTGATATTATTGTTCGTGCTAATTTGTTTAGCCGTTATTATAAGGGTAATAGCTAATTTGTTTAGCGTATTTTAAATGGTTAAGTGATTTTGTTTCATTTAATCTCAAGAGAGCTAATTAAATTGTTGAAATTTCTAGTTTATTACGTTTGTGATGATTATGAGCATAGCGAAATTTTCGAACGAACAATAAAAATGAAGAAATTTAAATAATTTAATTGGAATTGTGCCTCCATCCATATACTTGTGTATGACAACAAGTGTTTTTTTATTTTTTGGTGATTTGTTCACCATAGTGATGCGGTTTGAACTTTGATAATTAGAGTTAGAAGATTTTGTATCTTATTAATAATCACGATTTGAGAAATTGTGATCACTATTATCTAATCGAGGTTGAATATCTTACTAATGAGTAGGATTATGAAAATCTATGCTTTTACCAGTATTTACTCATTCAAATATAGTACGCTTGATTCGTGCAAAATTGTGTTATTTTGTATGTAGATCTATTAAACTATTTTGAGACAGGTCTTATAGCTTATGTAGCGTAAGAATAATGTGTAAGTCAATTTTGTTTTGACGTGGGATACAAGGTTATGTGTCTTGACCCGGAGTATTTGAGTATTGTTACTGTGTTTCATTTTTTTCTTACGTAAAATGTTTTTAAACACGCGGTTGGTTTACGAAATGAGTTATTTTTCCATGGTAATTTGTTTGCCATCCGACTCTGGGATAGAAAAATGGAAAATCTTTCGTCGTAAGTATACTCAATCCTTAGTAAATGTCTCAAAAAACTTATCCGGGAGAAAAGTCTCAATATTTTTTGATTATTAATAGTCTATGTTCTTCTTACTATTTAAGACAAATATGTAGTACTTCGTATTGTTTAATACGTCTGACTTAGTGTCGACGAGAGAAAAGTATGGAGATATTATTTGTTTGGTTCATATTAGTTTTGAGCCAAATAACATCATTCTCCATCAATTCGAGTTATATGTTTGTTTCTTGCATCACCTGTTAATTCTTGTCCTGTGTGGATTTAGAAACAGAGCGAGAATTATTATAACTCGTAGCTGGGTAATCCATTGTTTGTTGATGGGCAATTCAAATAGGCTTTATGCTACTTTGACTTGTTAATTTTCTACGTACTTAGAGCGTGTGATTATTTTTTCAATAATTAGTTTATTGGAAATCATGTTTTTCTATTTAACCTCATGTTTGTAGTTCATTATGGCTATGTGTTTAGCCATGTATATATGTTTACCGCATTACTTTATTCAATTTTGGATTACATTATCATATATGTACATTGTCTCTATTTTTTATATTTCAATCCATTTTTTACTTTATTTGTGGGTAGTTAAATGCTAAGGATGCATCATGAGATCGTATGTTTTTTCCCTTCTTCTTTCGAGAGGATTCACGCTATATGAGTGTGTATTATTTATTTTGTCATTTTATAAAATGTTTGATATGTTCCAACATTTTTATGATAAAAGTGAAAACCAACTTCAAACTTAGAATCAGGACTCTTAGTATATGTGTGGGTTATGATTAACGGTTTGATATGTTCAAAACGTAAATGAGGAAAACATTGTGCGTCGATCATACAAATCTTAAACACTATGACAATGTGTTGTTTTAGTTGAAAAAATTGTACATCACTTGATATGATTAAGTGAAATATAACGCTGATCAATTTTCCGCATTATGGATTAGGGGAGATTCCTTAAATATGTTTTAAGGAAATTTTATTGACTCCAAATAAGTTTTGGACAATAAATTGGTTATTCATGCTTCATTTGTTATTGTGTTTAAAGTGACCCACAATATTTATTCACTTAAATGTGTTTCTAAGTGTTGGTGAAGGCTAGTAGATCTATGTATTGTATTCGTTACAATACAAATAACTATCTCTTGGTGAGTGGGAGAATTTTTTTGAACCCATTTAGACACCAATGATTGTTTAATTCTCTCTATATTTTGGATAGTGTGAGTAGTTCCATGATCCAAAGTAAAAGATGAGAGTTAATCTGCTAATGAGTAAATTTTAACTCGTGTGTCAAGTTATAATTAAGGATTAACATAAGGTCGATCCTTAAGGTGTTTTGCTCATGACGGACGATAGTGGGAGCTGTTCCTTCTATTCGTTTTTCGAACCACTTTTTAGTAAGTGGGAGTTATCACTTTTAGTAAGTGAGTTTTTTTTTCTCCAAGTAATAAAATGGATTGTTATTATAAGAGTATAAACATTGTGATAACGTGTGTTTATGACAGTTAGGTTTAGATTATTATGAGATATGTTCTCAAATGTTCGGATTTGTTCCGCTTTTCTTCTAAACTTTGGTCATTTATTTGGATTGTTTTCAAATGAATAAAAAGACTATTTCATATTAAGTTCCTCAGAAAAAAAATATGCATAAATTGTTCAGCTGAGTTTGTCTCAAATGATTAACATGATATATATATACATATATGTGTGTATTAGCTTATTCATGTGTTGAATGACTTTTTAAAATATATTTTAAATTCCATAAATCATTTGTTTGATGATTTTGTTGGAATGGTGGAATTAATGTGGTTATGTCAAAATTATAAAGGAGAATAAGTTCATCTTTGTTAATTGGTGACATATTGGTACTTAGAAGAAAAATTAAGTTTTTATGTCTAAACCTATGCTCAAAAGTAAGGAACGATTAAGTATTGTTTCTTGTTCTAGTGTTGTTGGTTTTTTGATGTGTACCTTGTTTAGTACATAGTTGAACGTCAATTTGTGATTGATAAGTATTTGTTACCTAATCAATCCTCTACACGCACAATGATACGTAATCAAGTTTTTTTTACTTTTGCTTTTGTGACAAGAGTGAATTAGTTCTTGTGTAGGACTAAGAGTTGTCTTCAAGTAAGATTAACTAACAAGAGAATGTTGACGCATTGTTTAAAGATGTGTTCTTAATTAGTTCATGTATTGAGCTAATTTGCGCGAAAAAGTCAACTTAAGTTTTAATCTTGTTGAGTTGTGGATGTGTTTGATGATGAACATTTTTTGGATAAAGATTTGTATCTTTTCAAAATGTCTATATGCTTTTGTTGCATGATGAGGCACATAAGATATCACCAAGCTTTTAGATTGCCTAGTCACACAGGTAATCGCCTTGACACTTGTGTAGTGGACAAGATGAGACTGAGTCAAGTTAACACTTATTGAGTGTTCGAGATTATCTTTGTACATGAGTTGTATGGAAAAGATATTGACTCGTGATATAGTCGCCTTAGTAAGTCTATGATGAGACTTTTGTAGTCGAAGTATGACAAGACACTCTATTTTCATACTAAAGCTTTGAACCGAATCACAAGTGTCAGATTGGATATGTGTTATCAATCTAGTGGCTTGGGTTAGATACTTGAGTAGTATCTAGACTTATGATTCGCACGACATGGAAGCGTGATATGCCCACCGTAGTGGGAGCTATGTTGTGACACATATATCATACTATGCGTGTTAGTAAGTCGACCGTTAGGAGTGACAATGATTCCCTACTTTGTCACTGTGTGACCCTATGGACTGTGTTGTCCAATTTTGTTCGGTGCCCTTTGACTTGGAGCTATGATATGAAGTTAATTCTTGATGTTGCTACTTTAATATGAATTCTAAGGGCCTAAAATATTAAGGTTCAACGGATCATGTTAGGAAAGCAATTAGGTTGAGATGGATTATTATTATTGTCGGAGGAATGATCAATTCAACTTCACCATAATTTCCTGGCCAGGGGTTATATTGTGTATATAACTAAATGATTATGGTATCATATAGAGGCTATGTATGTTAACGGTGATGTTTGAGTGATTTGGGGTATTGATAATGTGAAAGTGTTATGTTAGTTTGATGGTAGCTTAATATAACATTACTTTGTTACTTTTTGGTCGCACACTCCATTTCCCGTATGAAGCATTAGAGGTTGTTCACGTATTTTGTGTGTGTTCTAAATAACTTGGTTGTGTGACCAAGTGTGTTTCTCTATCTTTGTGATCGAGTAAAATAATTATCTTGACTTTGTGATCAAGTGTCGTAACCCTTGGCTTAGTGACCAAGTGGGAGCATCGACTCGGTTGTGTGGCCGAGTGGAAGTATTGAATTTCATACGGCCATGTATGTAACGGTCACACTCAACTCCACTTAATTGCTCTAATTAACATGCTACTACATCACATTAAATTAGATAAGTTAATGTGATTTATTTGCTTCTTGTAACTCCCATATGGAGATTTATATGTATATACAAATAGGGGAAATTTGTATTAATGTAGATAAATACAACACATGATACACACAAAGATACAATCTCTACAGGCTAAGTCTACCATCTATGTGACTTGGGATTTGGGGTGTGAACTTATTCCGGGGCTCTAGTAGCCGTCGGAGGTACAATATACGGTAGTGGGCAGTTAGCGAACACAACGATCCGATCGCTTCCGCATAAAGGTATGTCCTTATATATTTTCCAACATATTCCTTTACGTACATAATTTCGATCGTTAATAGTAATTTATTTATCAAATCATCATTGAAAATTAGAGATATTTTTGTAATTTGTTTAGCAGATCGTCATAATCTTTTATATTAAAAAAAAGAGATAATAAAATAAACTAAAGCAGTAGACACATGTATTATTGGCACTAATCATATATATCCATGAACAAATATAAGTAATTTAACTTATAAAACCAAAAAAATTATAATGAAAGTAGAAGATAAAGAGTAAAGACTTACCTGCAATATAATATAATAATAACAATTGGGGTTTTTTTCTTCTTTCTTAAATTTAGGTTTTGTATCAGTATACTTGACAAAGGTAGTTTTCCTATGCAAAGGTGGAGGGAGGTCCTTCTCGCCCGCTAGAACCGAATACTGGAGTTGGGCTCGGAGGTTCGTCGGAAGGAAGCTTTCGTTCGGTGGCTTGCACCGCCGGAGGGTTGGGTAGCTTTGAACGTTGATGGTGCATCAAAAGGAAATCCGGGAGAGGCGGGAGCGGGAGGTATATTTCGGTATCCTTCGGGTATTGTTCTTGGTGCTTTCGCAGAGAAGCTAGGGGAAGCAACGGTAACTCGGGCTGAATTGCTTGCACTCCCTAGGGGCTTGATAATTGCTATGGAACTCAACATCGAAAAACTCGTAATTCAGACGGATTCGCAGACCATTATGGGTTTTATGGAATCCCCTTCGACTGTCCCGTCTGCGCACTCCCATATGATAAATATTTGTCAGTCTTTTATTCGGGACTCTCTTTGGAGGGTGGAAATTCATCACACGTATCGGGAAGCTAATTCGTGTGCGGATTGGTTAGCTAATCAAGGTGTTGTGCAATCCCAGAATTTAGTTCGGTATGACCTCTCGAATATACCGACGCAAGTCCGCAAATTAGCTCAGCAGGATATTAGTGGGGTGGCTTGGCCACTGATGGTGCTGAACCACTCTACTGAGTAGTTTCCTTTTTCAGTTTCTGCTTTTGGTTTCTGTTTTAGTAGGCTTCCGTTTTCTTGTATTTTTTTCTTTCTTATGGGATAAAACCCGCTTCGCTTTACCCAAAAAAAAAAAAAATATAGGTTTTGTATCCAAGGAGGATTGGAATTAGAAACATGGGTAATGAGATTTCAAGGGTTTAGAGTGGATTTAGAATCTATTGGGTTTCTAAATCCATTCCAATACTGGTGAACTAAACACTTGAATAATTTGCGGGTTGGAGCTCGGGAGGTAGTAACCGGTTTTAGTGTGATCAATTTTTATACTTCATAAGAATTTGTGACATTACTACAAACATATTTAAGAGAAGAATATTGGCTCCGCGAAACTAGACTACTACTGTATATCTTTTCTGGGCGTAGTTATCCCTCATTTTGTTCCTTAATTATCGGGATTTGTCCTAATATATACCGAAAGAAAAAAAAATACGAAGCAGTAATTACTACCTCCTATTCATTAAAATGTTTACATTTGTTTTCGTTGTGGGTGTTTAGGTGAGACCAATGTGCAAACGGTCTATCAATGTAGTAAGTTTGCTGTCATCCATCCATCACGATAAAAACTTCATCCAATCCTTCAATCCGGTGATTAAACGGATGGATCAGTTGATAAACGGGTTATAATTAATTATGTTTATAAGTTTAAAAATGCTTAGTAATCTTGTAACTTGAGTAATATATTCATGCAGGATCTTGTTTGATTCGTTTTCACGAGTACATTGAAAATATCTAACTTTTATAATTTTTGCGAATACGTAGCTAAAGATATTTAACACGTAAAATGTGCGTTGACAAACGTAAATGTGTAAAGTGGATATAACGGAGGGACACATATTGATTTGAGTGATCTTGAGTTTTCTTTTTCAAGAAAAGAACATTGTGTAATACGGAGTAGATTGAATTTAGCTTAATCTATTATCCATATATTTTGAATTTTTGTCAATCTATTTAATCCAGGGGATAAGTAGATATTTAACGAGTATGGGTGAAATTATTATCCCTAATAAATTCTCGTATTTGATACATTCTTTACAGGCTTCAATGCAAGCCGTCCCTAAATTTTTTGGACAATTTCGCATGCCGTCAAGAAATAATTGTATTGCATTCCAACTTCCAACTAGTACAATTTTTTTTTTGTTTTAAGTGAATACTAGTTTTACACCCGTGCAAAAAATGCACGGGTCTAACTTTATTAAATTAAAAAAATTAATAAAAAGGTAAATATATTTAGCAAAAATATGATTTTATTATCGAAGTTATATTAATGTAAAAAGTAAAGATAATTTATATATTTGACTTAGACGCAAGTAAAATTAATGTTTCTACTTGATATTATAAAACTACACAACTCTTACTTAGGACGCCTTTTGGGTTTAAGTTTAAGACGAGTAAAATATCTATATGTCGGATGAATAAGACAAAAAAACATTATGCATGACAAAAATAAAACATGTCCTATAACTCATGAGAAGCGATACTAATTCTTTTAAACTTAAGACGGATAGTAGCCGATAAAAATATATATAAATGTTAAAATTATGCTTACGGATTTAGTCCTAAGTTCCAAACCATCATAATGAACCCAAATTTTTTTTTGTTCGACCCTCTAACTACGCAAAAAAACTCCGACCATATAATATAATCTCATACTTCCTCCATTTTTATCCAAATACAAGATTTGCTTTTTGTACACTATTCACCAATCAACTTTCAATCTCATTTTTCTCTCAATACGTAAGAAAAAATATATTCATGTGGGGTCTTGTTTAGTTCGTCTTTACGAGTACATTGATAATATATAACTTTTATAATTTTTACAAATACGTAGTTAAAGATATGAAGCACGCAAAACTTGCGTTGGCAAACGTGAATAAAGCAAATCTTGTATTTGGATAAAAATGGAGGAAGTATCTTTTTTTACGTATATTTAGGACGGGGTTACATATTTTCGTTGATTTTCAACTCTCAACTATTTAATTTGTAGATTTCCACTATTTAAATGTTTTAATTTTCGCCGATTTATATATTATTATTATATTTCGTATTTGCTTTCTATTCATGTTTTATACTCATCGTCACCTAATTTAATGACTTTAGCCGATGCATGCGTCTCAATCATATTATTATATTTAATATATATACATTTAATTTATATAAAATTAGTTAACTTATTATCAATTATAGATCATAAATTAAATTGATGAAAACTTGAGTTAATTAATTATGCATAAAAACATGGTGGACCCTACCCTAATTAAAAATAATAATCTTTCTAATATCATCAACCAATAGGAAGCCTTTAAAAGCTATTCCTTTTATAGTAAAGGGATTCCATGTTAAAGAAGTTAAGGCACCAAATTTCTTCTTACTTTTCACCTACAATTTTGATTGAACAAAATACATTGAAAAAACAAACGCACTTATTCTCCCACTTGCTTTTTGTGAGAAGTCACGAGCTTGTCACAAAATAGTACCGTCATGAATGAGAATTTATGTTGAAAAATATATAAATAACTTTAGAGGGAGTATTAAAAGTGTGACAACCGGAAAACAATCTGAACATGAAATTTAAAAAAAAAAAAAGCCAAAAGTTAACCTTTATATCTTTTTTTATAAAGGCTCTAATTCCGTAACTAATTACAAAAAAGCATTACTTAATCTAGATCACAAATTCTAGATTTACAATCTATAGTACCAATTATTTTAATGGTAAAATAATCTCTCGATAATTTCTTCTTTAAAGAGACCGTCATTTAAAAACTTAAAACTCTAACGCACTACCTTGCGGCCATGCCCTAAGCATTCAGTCTGAACCTTGCCCGATTTCAACAAGAGTTCAATCTCTTCTGGAGGGTTCAATCCCAATTTCTTTGCACGATTCCACCGTTCGATTCGAGACATGCCAAGGCACGGTCCATATGTTGAATTCAAATCAAATTGAATCAACATCTCCTCATATATATCATATTCCGCTGTCATTGTAGAATTTATGAAGTACGTAAGTTACTAAAAAACAAATTAAAATAAATTAAAATAAATATTAAAAAATATAACAGTCAAATTATATATACAATTAGTTATATAACAACTAATTGTTTATTTTCGGATCAGTTTAATCTTGTTTTAAAGATCATGAACATTATTATAAATAAAGTTACATTAAACTAAAATAACTACAATATAACTAAGAAACTACACATATAAATTCAGTTAACTTTTATTCCTAACGTTAAATAATTATAAGGTAACTTCTATAAACATTAAAAGCTTAGAAAAATACACACGAGCTCAATTGCTAAAAACATATCAATATAACAGTATATTACTACTCACTCCTTTCGGTGCGTGGTTCGGTATTGAAAATATTTAAAAAAACGTATACAATCAAATTAAACAACGACATAAATTACGAGAAACCGATAATAAAATAAATTAATAAAAAAAGAGAATTTAGGAAAAAAATATTACGTAATGGAGGTGAAATAGGAGTCTTCTTGTTGCGAGCTTTGGACTTTGAAATTACGGAATTACCCTTCTTCTTTTGTTTGAAGAATCCATTCATGTTCACCCTCGGTGTCGCCATGGTTTTTTTTCCCTCTATCTAGCTTATTAATAATTAATAATAATTTTGGTTTTAAAAGTTTCGTTATAAAGTTTAAAGGGGAGTTGAGAGATTTTTTTTATAGAGTGATATTATTCTTGTTTTAAATATAATTATATATGGCCTTATTTATAGCGTCTACCGTCGTGATTGAAAAAAACTAAAAATTATTTTATTTCTTATTATCTTAACCTAATAATATAATCACTTTCCTAATCTTATATTACTTCTAATACTAGGTAGTTGATAGTTAATACATATTGTATGTATAGCAGTATAGTATTATCCTACAGATAGAATATTGTATGTATAGTATGACAAATAAGGATTGAGTTGTTAATAGATAGAATATGCCTTACAGATTAGGCTTCGATCATATAATTCTGGTAAAAAGATAGTTAATTTTGTATACATGATTAACAGTCTATCATATATATACAAAGCCATGAATTTATCAAATAAACACTTTTTATTCAGTGGTGGAGCGAGGGGGCTAGCAGGGATGGACAACCCCGCTGGAATTTAAAATATTCCAAAATTTCTAGTTAAAATTTTCAATTTTTCTGAGTTTAACATGTAAAATTTGTTCGCATCTACTGACTTAAAATCGTGGGTTCGCCATTACTTGTATTCATTGTCATGACTTTGAATTTAGTCGTTACTAGTTTTCTTTGACAACAATTAACCAAATATTTGATCCAATATTTACAGGTAATATAATCAACTATGTAATTCCCACTAGGCCCATAATTTTGCACCCATTGTTTACGTATCTCTAGTTCTCTCTAATATGTTTTGTTTGCGGCAATATATTCGTCAAAAACACGTTAAGTATCATCCACAAATAGATAAAATAAAAGTAGTATGTACAGAAAATTACAAATAATTTATCGTTATTTTTCATATAGATTTTATTTGGCTGTTAAACTTGTGACGGATCTCAATCGTCTCACGTAAGAATATGTGAATTCTCTATCCTTTGATCTTCTTACGCTAATTATATACGACCTTGAGTCCTTGACTCGACTTATGCACTGGTAATGGTAATGGTTTTACCATATTACTCCCTCCCTTTCCATTATCACAAATTCTCATTTGTGACGGGTATATCTGTCAAAAGTTTGTGATGCGCTAAATATTAAATAATACCCACAAAGGGAGATAAGACAAAAGTCAAGTACCTAGGGGGTAACATTATGTTTTGTCTTATTTACTAATATTGGTAGTAACTGATCTGTCGGTCGTCGCAAGCTTGTGACGGATATATCCGTCATAAGAGAGACTTATTGTTCGGTTATTTATTTAGCTTTAATTTTGGTACAATAAGAGCATCTCCAATAGACAGCTACAACACGTTGTAGCTTGATTTATTAATACGGTTTTTTAAGCTATTTTGCGCTTCGACTATTTATCGCTCCAGTGGTTGGATACAACATTTTCTAACATTATGGGTCCCACAATAAGATATTCCTCCAATCATAAACTTACCTTTTATTTTATTTTTATTTTTTTAAAACCTAGCTACATGCGTGATAGAGCTACCATGCTCATAAGCTACATGAATATTTCTTTACTCCAATGGTAAGCTACTTGCTTGCTATTTTATAAATATTGCAAGCAAGTCCCTAAAACAAACCATTGTAGATGCTCTAACCAAATAAAGAGGAGGTCGGTTATTAAGTGAGTATAGAGATAAATTATTCGTCAAATACATTCCTAAAATAAAAAGATAAATAATCGACTACAACACCCAAAATAAAATAATTAACAAATGTTCGATCGAGGTTCATAGGTGAGCCGCCTAAAATATCCGTCAAATTCTTGTTGAAAATGGTAATATTGCTTTAATGATAAAACCGATCTGATTACATACTTTGTATGAATAACTTATAGGGTCGATATCAAATTGAAGTATTTAAATTTATTTTACCATTAAAATGAATACGATCGCTGTAAATTTTGACGTCGTTAGTCGGCCAATAAAGCATATATACGTTACTTGTAAAAGTCATAGCATCACACGATGATCTAAAGACTAGTCAAAATGTCAATTTTCTTTAATGACACGATACAATAAAACTAATTCGTACTCATATCGCAAATAACGATTCGCCGAATATGACTGGAATTATTCTTATTTTTCAATATAATAAAACCTCATGCATGTCTATAAAAGGACGTACAAATGCTAGCTTTTATATCATACAAAAAACTACAAAAGTATATTAGTAACATAAACAAATTAATTAATCAACGTGAAATTTAAGTGCGGAAAAATGGCTAATATGGTCGGAGGTATTGTGGATAATAGTGGCTCGCAGAACAGTTTGGAGATCATCAATCTTGCCAAGTTTGCTATTGAGGAACACAACACTAAGGAGGTAATGTTAAGATATAAAACGAATAAAGGAACTTCAACCATCGGCTTAAGCTTTTGGTTGAGTTGGTTTCTTGACATGGTATCAGAGCCATGTGACCAAAGGTCACGGGTTCGAATCCCACCCCCCTCCATTCTAAAGTGGATAATCAGAACAGGCCAGGGAATCCCGCCTGCACCCACACTTCTAGCCCAAAAAAAAAAAGAAAAAAGGGCCTTCGTGTGAGGGGGAGTGTGAGAATATAAAACGAATCAAGAAACTCCAACCATCGGCTTAAGCTTTTGGTTGAGTTGGTTTCTTGACAGGTAATGACTCTCACGCATTTATTCCATTTTGCTTCGTGTAGGGTTGCTAATGAGTCTGAGATTGATCGACTTTGTTTCGGTTTATATTGAGTCGATTTTGTGTAGTTCACGTAGGGTTGCATTTTAAAACAGACACGAAATAATTAGATAAATTTATGCAGAACGCAATGCTAGAGTTGAAGAAGGTGGTAAAGGTAAAGGAACAATCGGTTGCTGGTACCATGTACTACATTACTATGGAGACTGTCACAGCCGGGAACGACAATGTCGTAAGCTATTATGAAGCAAAGATTTGGGTTAAGTTATGGGTGGATTTCAAGCAACTGGAGGATTTCAAATTCCTCGGGAATTCGATTGAAGATTGCAGTGTTTGATCAGCTGCAGAACAGCAATTTGTATTTCAATGGATATTATTTATGTTTTCTACGATATGTGATGTGATATGTGATAAGTTAAGCCCAATTTGTAATATTCATGGGATATTCTACTATGTACCCCGTGTTTTTCGGTTTTTTATCTTGTACCCCTACATTTTATAATTTCTATGGTATACCCTTAAGTTTCTTAGTTATTCTCCATAATGACCTCCTTCAAATCTCCAATAATTTTATCACTATAAAAAGTCGTAATTTGACCTTTATTTTGACCAATAAAAATGGTATCACCATTCTATATAGGGAGTATCACAAATAACTTTAAATAATAAGTATAAACTTCTATTAAAAACATATGTTATAATCATGAAATAACAACAGCAATTTGATGAAATTGAGTTAGATTTGTATTCTATTTGGTTGGTTAATGGCAATTCGGCGGACTAATAAGTAAATGAGTAGATTGTCGAGCGATTGAAATGTTATATAGACGATTTAATAGATAAATTGACTAATGTATAGAGTTTAAGGGCATATCATAGAATTTAAAAAAAAATGTAGGGGTACACCATAGAAAATTGAAAAACTCACACTGTAGAATATACCAATATTCATTTTCAAGTAACCGTCTATCCATGTAACTAAAGTAGTAACATTCAAATATCAATATATTTTACGGGTCTAGATTCACCCGAAATGTAAATAAATGAATCAGCATAACTTGCTTTTATCATTTATCAACCTCAAAAGTCAAAACCCATCAGATTTCAAATTTATTAAACTCCGAAATACCATGCAGGTTTTTACAGAGTATCTGAATCTGAAAAAGAAAACTCAAATCAATCACCAAAAACTCTATAGAAAAGGGCAACCCTTCTATGAGCAAAGAAGACGCCGAATATCTTCCTAATTAACATCACGTGTTAGTCCATACCGTGATTATTGAACATTTTGGGCGATCAGCCCAAAACAATGACAACTTTACACAAAAAAAAATCTTCCTAAATCGTATACTTGTGTTCATCGTGCGTACCAGATTATGCGGCTGTTTTCTGACAGTGCTTCTCAAGCCATTCCATGGTCACACTTTTGGGTCGCTCCAAGGCTAATCCAAGAGCTCGGTCCCATATAAGCTGTAAAACGTAACCGATGATATAAGTCGTAAAATTTTGTGGAAGAAAAATTGAAAACGTAAGAACGTTAGCAGGATATGAAACCTGAGAGCAGATTCCAATGCTCCTTGACACTCCAAACAGCACAGTGTAATATCTGCAGGGGAATAATTGTAATTCCGTTAAGTTTAAGTTTTGCGAAATAAACTTGATTGACAAATATATCAAGTGCAGAAAATTTTTACGGACCTTGCTTCTGTCAAACCATAATAGTTCAACAAGACGCCACTGTGGGCGTCAACATTTGGCCATGGGTTCTTAACCTGCAATCACCAGAAAATTACGTCAAGATGAAAAAGTTCAGTTCTATGATAAAACACCACAAGTCACCAACAAGTCGTTTAGTCACAGAACTGACTAACTTCCAAAAATTTAAGACAGACATTATCCGTCTTAAGCTTAAGACAGGTCCAAATTTGATAGTATTTGACCCGTCTTAACCTTAAAACGCATAGTACCCGTCTTCAGCAAGACTTACTGGACTAACTTCATGTTGTAAACCTCATCTTGTAAATAAGTTAATTGGTCGTATACAACACTCTTACACAAGACTAAATGGAATGAGGGACATGCTGACTCCGGTAATCCGGCTTAGCGATAAACTTAGTGAAATTGTCGGTGATATTGAGATTAGAACTCGTTTGCGTAGTTCAAGGCGTAAAAAAGAGCCACGAATATAAATCGGATTCAAATATAATACAAATTAGTCTTTCTGATATTTAAATCTTTTATTTTATTTTACTTTTCGGAGAGAGGGAACAGAAGGTTTTCATGGTTGACACAAACGTCGCCACAGTCATGCATCACGAATAAAGCAAATTTAGGGAGAAAGCGACTGTTTAAGAAATTAAATCTCTGTACTTTTATAGGAGAGAGGATTACCTTTCCGAGTTCTAATAGAATGGGAGGCACCACTTCATAGAGCTTCGACACCTGCAGAACCAAAAGCTCGCTGAGAAACAGAGATAGAACATTTATATTATTTCTAAGGAAACAGGTATCATTAAATACCAGTTGAAAAAGTGGGTCGTTAGGCAGATGCTTCAATGCAAATTCTCTCTGACATGTGTACCTAGGATCTGTCTTACGCAGGACTCCATGGCCAAATCCAGGAACAACCTATTGAGAAGTAAGACACATATTGCATATGAGAATCAGAGTTGGAGGGCATAGTACTAAAGCATTCTCAAAACATAATATCACCGCGTAACTGTGTAAGTGTTCAAATTTGATAGTAATATCCACAAAGAAAACCATGAAAAAGGATCATTAGTACATCACGGCACCACCTATTTTAGATCCACCACCACACTGCTATTTTAGTCCCCATCCCCCCAAAAAGTGTAGCCATTTTTTCACTGGTGGTGAGATACGGAAAACTACCGCAGAAGACTGGTATATGTATATATCTACAAATCACACCTAGATTTCCAAGAAAAACAGAACAGGTGAACAAAAAAGTTACTAAGATGGCTAAAACTATTATAAATTGCTTTATGAAACATAAATAATTAATTACAATCTCCTACAACTAAAAGTCATCTGCTATTCTGCTTACAAAAAAAATGCAAATCCTTCGCAGTCTAGCCCCCTTCCATTAAAAAAAGGGTAATCTTTTTTTCGCTTGTCTTCCTATTGACTCGTTTGATAAAATATAAAAAATTATTTCAAATGAAGCCAAAGATTCACTACTTTTTTTTGTCTTTTGACGTATCATAAAATAAAGGGAAGTTCTACACAATACGCTATATGCGCTTCTTACGTTATGGAGTAACTTCCAAGCATCACTCACTAAGGATCATCTGAAAACAATCTCTAGTTTCAAAGAGGGATAAGGATGCATAAATCTAACATGCTACTAGAAAGGGTAATGTAAATGTAGGATTAAGGGGTGAGGGGGAAAGTAGAATAAAGGTTTCAACAACATAAACACACTGTAAGTGTCAATGACTAGTAAACGACGGAGACAAGAAAAGTTCAAACGTATCATGAACAACCGTCGGTAACTTCAGTTAACTTCAGAAAAAAGTGACATACCACAATCTATACCAAAAAATAACACTCACCTTGCCACTGTTCAGTGTTTTCCACACATAATCTTTCAGTTGCTCAGAAGTGATGTTTTCTCCGCATTCATCAACAACTGACTTGATCCACAACAAGACTTCCTGGAACAACGTAATGTCATCATCATGAGATTTGGTACTACGAAAAAGAAACAAAAGACGAGATGCACAAGACGCAAATAAAACAAGTGACCGTTAACAACACAACACAAACTCAAAAAAATCGTGTCAGAAATTGGTTCCCCCGGACCTGAGTGGAACCTTACTAAATAACACAAGAATTATTACATGAATGTCCTTGGTATGAAACCGTGAAATAGCTTCCTTTATGACCAAAACTTGTAAGCAAGTGCAACGAATCATTTCTCAAACAAAAAAGCTGTGATAGTCATAAAAAGTTACAGCTGCTGACATGTTTATGTTCAAGATCTCAACACCAGAAGTTAAAGAAGAAAACAGGAGCTCTAAAAGTACGAGCACCACACCAGCTGAACCAACATCCAAATAGAAAGAGGATGAGGGAAAGAGCAAGTAAAAAAGATCTGCTTATTGTTGTCAATGTCTTCATAGGCTGGCTTAGAAGATTAACAGAAAGATAAATGACCAGGAAGCACATCAACTGATGCACTCTAAGCATAATAAAACCAAGAACTAGTTAAGCTGCCTCATCACGTTAATCAATAGTAGTGGGGAGCTGTGGAGGGGCGTAATACCTGATTGGCTAATCCGTGAAGCGGGCCTGCCAAACCATTCAATGCAGCAGCAAAAGAGAGGTAAGGGTCAGAAAGTGCACTGCCCACCTGCATAGTGGTCAGAAATATCAACTTAGCATTTTCGGCGAAATAATTTCAACTAGAGCTCCCAAAATAGAAAAAATTTATAAAGCACGTTTAAGGGACATAAAATAATTTTTAAGATACTTTACCAGATGGCCAGTGTGAGCGCTGACATTTCCACCCTCATGATCACTGCAAAGGATAAGGAAATAAGCCATTTAACTCTTAACTATTTAATATTCAGGGAAGGGTTAATAACAAAGGCTAGACTGATGCTTACGTGTGAATTGTGACGTAAAGTCGCATCAGCTCATACATCTCCGGGCTCTCAAAACCCAACATGTTTGCAAAATTAGCACCATAGTCAAGGGAGTCGTCTGATGGAATGGTTTGTCCATTCTTATACATCCTTCAGAAAGAAAATGAAAATTTTGAGATTCCGAGTGAGTGATCAAACCAATTGACTCTACAATGATGAAAATGTATTCATTGTACAGTGTACACACAAACCAACCTGAGCTATGTTTACATAATGTCAAGGACTTAAGATTGAGTACACAAATCCCACTATTGGGATTCAGAATATACTTATCTAGCAAATGAGAAGTTAAATGAATGTCTTAATTTTGTCACTCGAAGTTTACCATGTTTAAGGTCGAAGAGAATGATGAGTAGATTTTAGATATCTTTCTGTTTAATGGTTAGACAACCGGAAGAGAGTATCAATTTTCAAATGCTGGAAAAAAAGGCTTACAGTGCTACAGATAACTAATACATTTTCCGGAAGAGAAGTATGAATTTCCGAGTACAGGAAAAAATTGTTACAGTGTTACAAATTACGAATACATTTTATTGACACCTTACGAAATATATCATTGATAACAAGCAATGCACCTTTAGAGAGACATCCTTACAAACGTTTGAGGCAGACAGACTCTCAGGCATAATGTAGAAGTTTCTACTCATAGCTCAGCTATTTACCTGACGATAACATAAAATTTACTGACCTTCGATAAATATAAGCAGCAACAACAGGAAGCTTTGCAATCAAACTAAGGCAGTCCTCGTATGTTGGCTCCCAAAACCTAAATGTACACGTCAGTAAGATCAGGACCAACTTTTACTTACTATTAGAAAACACAGTATCACGAGGAGAGACACTCACTTTGATTTATGGATTCCTTTCTCATATGCTTTCTGAAATTCACTTTGAACCTGAGAAACCAAGTGCAATCATTACAAACTGCTACACTGGCTTGGAAGAATAGGTTCAATAACAAAGGCATCACATCAGCCAAATGGCTTTATAAAAGGAAGCGTTTGAGTTTTTATTAGTTTTTTTTGGGCAAGGCATGAGAGCTCAAGAACCTACAGAGAGTTATAGGTATACAGTACTGAAAGGAGTGAAAGATCAAAGATAAAGTAGCGATGACAAGAACTAGTTGACTGTGCTAACAGATCTTTTACAAGCATCAAGAGCACATAATAAAGACATAAAACACTCTTGAGCACGGAGCGGTTATAACACATTGGCAGAAGATAACAGCGAGGAATCCGTGTATTAACCTGAAGGGCCATGACACCAGTAGCAAACTGAGTCATTGGATGAGCAGTTACAGGTAGAGCATCAATAGTTTTATAAACATGGTCTGCAGTGGCAAATTAAAAGTGTCAATAATCATATCCAGCATGAAGAACATAAATATTTTATATTATCGCATGAGAAAGGAATCCGTATATTAACCTGGGACAGAAGAACGGCTACGTAAATCTGCTGACAATGCATCAACTTGCTCTTTGCTGGGTACCTAAATAATCATATCCAGCATGAAGAACATAAATAATATAACTACAATAACAACATGGGGTCGGCAACATTAAAAAATATAAATTGAGAAGAATTTTTTCAGATATATTCCGACATGAGATTGAAGTGGACATATATCAAAGGACTTGATAATATAATACCGATCCTACTGTCTTGTGCCAGCAATCCCAGCTATCTATGAAACATAGAGGCACATGACGGTGTGATAGAACTGCTCATTAAAATTACACTTCCACATTCAAATTTTCACTTAAGAATATGGCCTTTTATTAAGAAAATTGATCATGCAGTCCGGAAAAAGAAGTCTTTCGCCCGAGATAACTGGGGTAGAACCTTAAGCATCGTACCCTCCATGTCAAATGTTTAATAAATTGAGTTATCATCACTAAGTATTCGACTAAATCTAATTATAATGCAATCAGTTATGATTATACTTTATAAATATAAAACCCTGAACTAGTAAGGAGTTGCTTACTTTTCCTGTCAAAAGTAGCCAAAGAAGACCTTCAGGTAATGGCTCACCACCAGGCTTGGCAGCAGGTAAGAGCTTCTGACACTCAGGGATAGACAAACCCCTGAACCTAATACCCTGAAAATAAACATAACATTATCGATAAAAATGTAAATAAACAATTCTCAGTCATTTTGAGAAAATTTGCACCATGTGAGAGAAGTAACAAACCTCTTCTGGATCAAGTAAAGAAGTTTCCCAAAGCAAACCCGTCATTCCCCTCATTCCACCAAGAACCTATGAATTGAAAAGCAAACTCAGGAGAACAATTCATCATCTGATCGTATATTAATCCGAGAAAGTTCAAATGTGGTCTCAAAAAAAGATTCAGATGCCACTGACTATGTATTACAGAAAAATGAGCAGAATAAAAAACCTTGACTAAACGATAAGCTCATACCATGTCCACATTAATGTTCCCAAGCTGAACACTTCCATGTTCTTTCTTTAACTTCTTCAACCGTTCCTACAGTAGAGCGGTGACGAAAATATTAATCCGCAATCTTAAAAAAAACAAAGGCTTAAGTGGTGAAATTCGTTGAGTTAAAGTGGATGTCAAATGATCATTAAAATTACCTGCTGTTCAGGAATCATTTCTTGCAACTCTGAGCGAAGGTCCTACAAATTTTACAAAAGGATTTTAAAAAATGTATAAACTTTGCAAATGAAGCAATTAAATATGCAATATTCACAGCAAAACAAGGAGTTAAGGATGAAGGGAAAAAAATTACAAGATTAGAGGAACTTTGCATCTGAATCCATCTTACAGAACCTTGACCCTGTGAATTACAAACAATTTAGATAACAGCTGGTGAACTCTATGCTAGAATCATGATTACGACAATATTAGTACGTGCAGCCAGAAAAAATATAATATTAATGATATATATGAAAATTTGCTGAATGAGGAAGCAATTTGTAAAAGATCAAAAACCTAATTGGTACCATATGAAACATTAGATTTTCATCTAATGTAGAGAAATAAAGTTGCAAGAATTAGAGAGAGAAGTGACGAGAGAATGATGGAAGAATTGTAACGAAATTATATTGATCAAAAGTTGTTATACAGAGTTCCATCATATGCTTACATAGTCGGTTTATCTTAACCAACTCTTAACAACCTCACATCAATATAACGAACTAATTAGTTGAGATGTCTTGTATTCTCATTTCTCATAAATGCCCCACAGGCCAAGTAGCCAACTATCACACACACACATTATCCAGGTGCTTTAAAATGCTCCGCTCATGGCAAGTTTAAGGAGTAAAAAGCCCACAGCCTTACCCAATTGCTGAGCACATATAGCTTGTTTCAAACAAAAAGTGAAAATTGTGTCACGAATTGTGAATTCTATGGAACATTACAGTTTAGTGAATCATTTGCTTTATTCAATCAGTTTACAGAGCTAGTGCAATATGGAACTAAGCTAAATTGAACAGAGCTAGTGCAATAAAAAGTGAAAATTGTGTCACGATAGTGCAATATGTCTACATCGGAAATTAAGATGTAGACCTTGTTAACTTAATGGAGCTGAGTCGGAGTGAACTAAACTGAATGGAACTAAGCTAAATTGAATGGAGGTGAAGTAAGAGTTAATTCGTAAAGATATTAGTTGAATTGAACCCAATGAACCTAAATTTAACCGAATTGAATAGCGCTGAGCACAAATGAAACGAGCTGGAATTATCTATGTTTGAATTTCCCCTCGCATAAAAAGACAATAGATAACTATTAACTAGGACGGAGGAAGAACAAAACGTCCAACAAGTACAAATCAAAGCAATTTTCTAAGGACGGAAAATATTGCTTAATTAAGCAGATGTTACACCAACTCCATTTTCTCAAGAAGAGCAAGCTTCATCCAAAAATCCACACCATCTTTCATTTATTTATTTATAAAGAGAACTCAAAAATAATCTTAAATACATGTTGAATTTAGATTAACCTTCACCAAATCCTTGATTAAATGCGCTCATTTACAACGGCGAGTAATTCAAATTCACACCGTCTTTTTCTTTTATTTAGATTAACCTTCACCAAATCGTTGATTAAATGCAATCATTTACAACAGCGAGTACTTCAAATTCACACCGTCTGTTTCTTTTATTTAGATTAAAATTCACGAAATCTCTGAATAAATGCAATCATTTACCACAGCAGGTAAAAATTCAAAAAATAAAAAACATTAACTGACTCCAGAACGGCTACATATTATTGTGTAGAACTCGTCTTCCAATATAAAAACATTCATTTATTGATAGTAAATGAGTAATACATCAATGTTTAACCAATCAAATAAACTGTTGACTATTTAAGAGGTCTTATTCTATAATTTACAAATCATCGCAAAATTATCATCCGAACGTAAAATTCAGCAAAATGTAAAAAATCAAAAATCAAAAATCAAAAACTGAAAACCGAAATCGAAAACTTACAGCGCGAGAGCGCAGCTTCGAGAGAGAAGAAATTCCTCGGAAGAACGACATTAATAAATCTATATAACATAAGATAAATTCACAATCAGCAAAACAGAAATTAACCTAAGTACGGTAATCCGGTTAAATGCAGCAATAACAAAAATGACAGATCAATAAAATTACAGAATAATTGAGCAGTAAAAATGCGATTACGAACAATAACTTGATGAACAAGGAGGAGTTTAGAGAGAGAAATAAGGAAACCTTGAAAAGTTAGGGATTTAGAGAGAGAAAGAGAAAAAGGAACGCGATTCGAAGGAGACGGTAACTCGGTAAATGTTGGTGGTTAGTTTTATTTTAGTGTAATGTGTATTTATAGGTTGAATATTATGCGCGCATGATTATTTATGTAATCAAATCAAAACAATTTTTTATTTTTATTGTTTATGTTAAATTGTTAATGAGAAGAATGTTTAGGGTGTAGAAAGGTCGACAGCCCAAATGTACTTAGAATAGTCAGGTCAAAATGTTCCTTCTTTTTCAATGATTTCACATTTGGGTTTTATTCATTTCGATCAAAAGAAAGAAAAAAAAAAATAATAATAATAATAATAATAATAATTGGAGTTAACTTAATTGAATAGAATCTGGGGCGGATTCAGAACGGGGTTTGGGGGCAGTGTCCTTCATAAAATTTGAGAAATAAAATTTAATAAGTATCTAAATTAGACATTATTACTACAAAGTTGGTAGATGTATTGAGATCTATTTAAGAGATATGAGGTTCAATTTCTATTATCAATTCTCCTAACTTCTAAATGACTTATTAACTTCTAAATTATTGAACCACTCACACTTATTATTGAATCGAGTATTAAAGTGTGTTATATTCTAGAATAACAAGACTATTTATACATATATTTAGAATTTAAATTATTTTAGATGAAATATTTCTTTTTGAGAAAAGATATCTATAAAATCAATTATTTTGTTTCATCTTTTTAGTTATATATCTAGTTTTGTGACCCGTGAAATTCACGGGATATTGAGTTTGTAATATGATACTTTAGTGATTTGATATCATAATATAATACGATCAACTCAACTTACGGTTTTCAAGTTCTAAGAGGCATATAAAGCCATTTAGTCGTTTGTACAACAATTTATCATAAATTAAAGTGATATATAGTAGATATTAAGACACCCCGCCAAAACTAAAGTAAATCAATATAAGCTAAAATAATTAATAATATATGTATTCATATAATCAAATTATACAATACTATATTAACAAACAAAAATCCCAAAATAGAGTACCCTCGTCAATTAGATATTAAAATTTCAACAACTATTATGAAAATAACATAAAACACGCGATTAGAAATGTTATGAATGACAAAACTAATAATATATATCGATCCCCATAAAATTAAAGCTAATACAACAATAAATTGTGGAACTAAAAATTTTAAAGCAGCAACTTGAACAACAAGTCAACAATTAGATCATTAATGTCGAATACTGCGTCTATTAAACAATCTTATACAAAAATGTGAATAGAATTATAGTAGGAAATATCAGTGACACATACCATTTTACTAATGATAGAGATAAAAATGTTTTTTGCTTACAAGTTTGCCTTTTATCAAAAATATAAAAACAATTGAGGATGCATTTTATAGCTATTAAATATACTCTTTTTTATTATTATCAAATATAATATTGGCATAAAACAGATCAGGATTCATGACTTTTGAGCATTCTTTTTTCCATTATTATGAAGTTTAATATAAACATATATGGAAAAATGTGATATGGTATGTAAAAGGTTTTTTTATTATTATTATTATTATTGTTGTTGTTGTTGTTGTTGTTGTTATATTATTATTTTACAAAATCCCCTTTGCATGAAAGTGGTTTGAGAAGTTATTTTATGTAATTAAAAATATGATATATGGTTGATAATAGATAGTTTGGTTCGCCTTTTAATTATATTAATAGATAGATAGATAGATATTAGTGGCTTTATAATCCAAATTATTAGACTTTTTATTACTACATATAAGACTTTTTAACTACTATATTTATGCTTAATGAATAATTAGATGGAGAAATTGTAACATTTAAATGATGAGAGTAAATTCGTAATTTATTTTTATAATTTAAATGAGGATCTTATGGTTTCCACCAAAAAAAAATGATAGTAAACCTTATAAAGAGTTTTAATAAATGGCTATAAAATAATTTTAATATTAACCAATATAAATTAATAAAATTTAATTATGATAGTCTTATGTGACAAAAAATTAAATATTGTTAAACTGTCTTTTAATTATATATTATAAATATAGATAGAAGAATACTAATCAATTTATTAACAAATTATATTAAAAAAATTAATTAAATAGAAGAAACTTTTAATTAATATAATTTGGTGGTTGTTAAGTATTATGAAGAGTTTTACTCTATTTAATACTATTTAATTAGATAGGAAAATTGTCAATAAAAATGGTGGGTGTTAAGTAATATGAAAATTTTTAATTAATTATTAACATGTTTTATGACAAATATTCAATTAAAATCTTAATTTTAATTATGAAATATGAAATAATTTTACATGTTTTATTACAAAAAATTTCAATTAAAATAACATTATAAATTATGAAATTTTGATATAAATTTGTAAGAGTTATATAAATTATGCAAAAATATATATATTTAATAATAATAGTAATAATATCCATTAATATAATAAATAAGTGAATTAAATTAGTTTATAGATAAATAATATAGATCAATGTCATGTAATAATAAATTGTTAATCTATGTCACATAAATTCTCAATGTCATATTAAAAATACGTCACGTCACAATTAAATATGCCATGTCACATTAACATTTGCCATGTCACATTAAAATTTGTCATGTCACATTAAAACCCTTTTAATTAAATTTTATAAATTAAATATGTCATGTCGTAACTCCAATTTTAATCTATGAGAAAGAAAAATGATTTATAAGAAAACAATAAATTCCAAATAAAACAAACATTTGAAAGTTCATGAAATTCTAATTTTTTTGCTAGGATATAGTATTGAGTGAAGTGGATGGAGAATTTGTTTAAGCAATTTTAGTTTCTTCGTCGTATAGTCTTGTTTATCTCATGAACCATCCCTACAAAAAAACATTGAGTATTAATAATGGACAAAATGGTGGAATTTGATTCTTATGTAATATTAACCTTATCTTTATTTATTTAAGTTTTCCCTTAAATAATGAAAGAAATATGACATTAAATTATAAAGAAAGTAAGTATATATTTATCTTTAAATAGGAGAACACCACAAATCTCGATAGCTCCTAAATGAGAACAAAATAACACTTAAAATAAGAAATTTAAAAATAAATAATTAATTAATTAATTTAAAAACTTAGTACAATTAACGTACCTTAATATACTCACCTTGATTTTGACACAATCATAAGAAAAATTATTGACACACACAATTAATTAATTAATTAATTTAAAAACTTAGTACAATTACCGTATCTTAATATACTTACCTTGATTTTGACACAATCATAAGAAAAATTATTGACACACACAATTCTGTTAACGATGGGAGTACAAAATATATTGACTTGAATTTTGGCTCACAAGTGTTGCCTTCCCTCAAAAATTTATAGTCAATTGAGGATGTGTTTTATGACTTTTGATCATCTTTTTATATTATTATCAAATTAATGTATACATAAATATGTAGTAAAGTGTTATGATTTTTTAGCATTATTTTTCATTATTAATTCGCAAATTTAATTTATACATAAATATGGATCAAGGAAACATGAAATGTAAACGGTTTGCTTTAATACATAAATATGTAGTATAATTTTATTACTTTTGAGCATTATATTTCATTAATAATAGGTTATAAAATTAGAGATTGTAAATTTTTATTTAAAGTTTAACCTATTATAGTTTTAAAAAATAAAAAGGCTAATATTTAATGTTAAGTATGTTATTATTTTCCCTTAATATTTACAAATTTTTATTTTTTATAAACGGCGTAAAAATTGGAATTATATGTATTTATTTGTTGCTTAAAATATTCTAACAATAATTAAACATTTATATTTTAAATTTATTAGGAAGTTTGATTTTTAATTGTTATTTAATTAATCTAAAATTTAAAAATGTCAAAGGTTAATGTTTGTTATGTTATTTGCATTTAATGTTTTAGTATTTTTTTTCATTTTTCTTTTTAAATAAAAAAATGATGTGGCTCCTTGTCATGTGTAACAAGTGACGTGACTTTTTGTTAATGTTATGTGGCATTGTCTACGTGCCATTTTATGTTACCCTTTTAATAATATTGTATAAATAACTAATTTCGGAAAATAAACTTCAAAAGATAAATATATTGCCTTAGACATCTAGACGTGCGTAAAAAAAGTGTCGAAAAAAATTTGTGCACTCATAATACTAAATTTGTAGGTCTATCTATCACTAATAGAACTTATTACTTAAATTGAATCGAGTTGAAGTAAGAGTTAATTTGTGGAAAGATTAATTGAATTGAACTAAAAGTACTGAATGAAACTAAATTAGAATGAACTGAATAACACTAATAAGAAATAAAACGAGCTGAAATTAAGACAGAAATAACAAAACCTTATATTGATTAATATCAAAAATGGTTAGTGTGAACGTCAAAAGATACGAATTTTCGATAAATGTTATTTCATCTCATTCGATAATATATAGTCATTTATTTGTACTAGTGTTGTTACACTTAAAGATATAGTCATTTATTTGTGCCAGTGTTTTTACACTAAAAGCTCGTGAATTTGTTGTTGGTCAGGTGAAAATGTGAAATAGAGGAAACTAGTGTAACACCCGTGAAAAATCACGGGGTTGTGTATTTTTTTTAAAAGAAAACGACAAATTATAGTTATCATATAATCAAAATTGTTCATAAGTACACCTTGAAGCTTTCGTTTTATTAGGATCGTTTAATATTTTGTAAGGGTCTTAAAGTTGTTAAGCTTATTGAAAAAATAATGATGAGTTAATGTCAGTGTTGATATTTCAAATTCTGTAAAATGGCGGGCATCAAATATTTTACTAATGCAATAGCCACATCGCTGACTTGGCATCACAGAATTTTTCCAAAATCTGATGTGGCTGAAAATTAGAGCTTCTACAAAATTCTAAATTTTTTTTAATATAACAACCTAACTATGGAATGAAATCAGATTAAATTTTAAAAACAAAAATATTATGAATGGAATCAAATCAAATTTGCAGTAGCCAAATATTATGGAATTATGGAATATTTTTTAATTCCATAATATTCGGAATTAAAGAATCATATACTACTTTAATGTTTGAAGTATTTCTCTATTGCAATTCCATAATATTCGAAATATTATGGAATGAAATCAAATCAAATTTGAAGTATTTCTCTATTGCAATTTTCAATCTTAATTTAGTTTCCTACTTTAATATTTTTACATATTGAATTAATTGTTACGAAATTATTAGTTATTAACTTAGAATGTTATGCATTTCATTTTATATTTTGATGTATACGTGTTGTATACAAGTTATAGTGCAAGACGGATTTGCACGTTAATACGGTCCAATTTGAAAAGAAAACTATGAGTTATAGTTATTGTTAAATCTTATCTATATTAAAACAGAAACATTTAAAGCATCCACATTCATCCACCTCACTTTTACAATACCTAAAGCTTATTGGCTAATGGCATGTGGTGGGCCAGCTTGAAAATAATTAATTAATTATGCGATATTACTATCATTTTTTTCTCACAAACTCATACTATTTCAAGTTTCTTAATTTTGTGACTAAGGACATAAATTTTTACTTTTATAGTTCTATAACATTTTCCTTATTAAAGAGAGAGAAAAATTAAAAAATTATAATGCATTTTATTAGAATTTAATAATTTTTTGCTAAACCGTATCAAATTAACAAAAAAATTGTAAATTGTAGATACATTAATCCAATGCCTATCAAATACATGTGAATGAGAATTTTAAAAATATAATGAAAGGACATAAGCGAATTTACAATAATCCTTAAAAAAAATTATAAATACACTAATTTACGTCAGTATTGTTTATTTTAATTCACTATTTTATTAAAATAAATAAATAGACAAACATTGTTGTAGATTGTTTTTTTTTGAATAAAATTTATATCAATATCTTTATACTAAAAAAATGTAAAACTAAATAAAAAAAAAAATTTTACCAAGTACTACGTAAAAGTTAACTTTTTGAGACAACCAAACAAAGATCTCGGTTGCAGGTTACAACCCGTGCATAATTGCACAGGGGTAAAACTAGTTTGTTATTAACTCAGAATAATTTATATTTTGGTGTACAAAAGTTATAGTGTCAGACGGTCTTACTCGGTAAAACGATCAAATTGAATAAGAAAACTATGAGTTATACTTATATCTTCACCATGATTAAATCCTTATATCTTTACTATGATTAACGATATTTATGTAAATTTTTGAAAGCATACCCGTGAATTTCACGGGTTGAAACCTAGTTAAAATACGGCGTTCTTACAACCAACACAGTCCTGACATAATGAAGGTCTCTCATTCATAATGAAGGTTGTCTTCAGCATTTTATTTTCTAGTGTTACACCCGTGAAAAATCACGGGGCTGTGTACTTTTATTTTAAAAGAAGACGAAAAATTATATTTATTATATATATAACCAGAAATTTTATTTATTGAACATGTATACTTAAAATAAAAACGAAAAAACTTAATATATATATATACACACATAAGGACATTTGAAAAAATTGTTGATAATATATAATAAGATAACATATGATGATGTTAATAGGGATAATAATTGTGAGGTGGTATAAAAATGGAACTATTAAGACATAGTTAAAAAAGAAAACTATAAAATTCAGATTTGAGAACTTTAAGATATATGTAAATTTCCTGTCAAAAAAAAATATATGTAAATTAATTAAAGAAACAAAATTAAGATAATTATATTCGATATATTGCAGAAAATGGAAACAATGTAAAAATTGGTTAATGGAAGGTGACATGGCTACTATTGTTCACGTTATTGGCTGAAAAAAACTAAAATTCCGAGGTTGAATGAGGGAGCACCATTAGACTAATTCTAAAACCACATTGCGCCACATCAGCGGTTTACAAGATTCTTTAATATATATAATAAATAATAATAATAATAAATAATAATAATAATAATAAATGAATAATGATGATATAATGATAGATTATTCCCCTCTAATAAGCGTATTAAGAAAAATTTGAATAGATAGTATAAAAATAAAAACAAAATACTGTATTTACATATTTAGCAAAAAAAGTTGTCATTGAGTAGGCGACTATCTCTAATAAGCTTTTTTAAAAAAAGGTTTACTAAAAAGATAATCAAGAAAAATTGTTGGATACACTCGGTGTATCACGTCCTCGTACGCTCTAATCAATCAAAATATTAAATTACCACTCTCTCAATAAACAATAAATCAAAAATCTAATTAAGTGGAATAGGATAAAATATTTATCGTTAGCTAGGGTATACGATAATCTTATACACCCGGCGTACCCAAAAATTTATCAGTAATTAAATAGATAAAAATCACTATTAAAAATAAAATGGGTACATTTATTATATTAATATGTACGAAACTAATGTGTCATGATTAACAACAAAAATATTCTGAAATACATATAAAAAATACGAAAAACAAACTCTCAATAACTTATTAAAAATTGTCTCTCCCGTATTTTAATTCGCAATAATTTTATGTTTAGTTCAACCCCTCAAAACCAAACACGTAGTAAAAAAACATGAGAGTCAAAGAATAACATAACACGTATAAAAATTACGACCACCGTAAAAACTAAAAATACTCCTAATATTGGCCCGAGTCCATGCCTTAATAGACTTCGAGCCTGTCATCCTCGGGTGGCTGACCTGGTGTAGGTGGTTTGCAGGCTATCACATATGCCCGAGGGTTTACCAGTGCGCACCAAAAATAGCTGACGCGGTTACCTCGTTGAAAAAAAAAAAAAAAGTTATAACCGACGAAACAGTAGAACAGTAACAAACTAACAACAGCAAGAAAACATAAGCCGGGCCACGTCCTTCCCCCATCTTTTTATTACCTGCCTTTTTATCCTTATTTTATTACTATTTTATATTATTATATTAATCTCCCTTTTTATTTTTATTTTTTCATTTCCCCCAATTATCATCATCATCGTCGTGCTCGTGTTTGTATCATATCAATCAAAAACCCTAATTTTTCATTTTATGTGCCTCGCATTTTCTCTCTCTTCAATTTTCCCCCAATTTCCTCTCTTTCTCTCTCCTCAATTTCCCCAATTTCTGCAATCAACAATCCCTAATCCCTAATCCTCAATCCTCAATCTTCAATCAATCAATTGTTCTTACATCCTCAGGTTTGTTCTCTTCTCCTTCAATCAATTTTCAATTAATCACAAATTTTTGCGTCATTTTTTGATTAATTTGATTAGTTTTGTTGTTTTTATGTTATTTTATGGTTGTTTCGTGGAGTTTTGTGTGATTTGGGGGTGATTTTCGATCTGCTATTCATGAGCTAGGGTTTCGTGAAGGGTGTTTGGGTGTATGAAGGGTGATTGTCTGATTATCTTTCATCAACTCATGTATGAAATTTTGTGTTTAGCTTGTTGATTGATCGATGGATTGATGGTGCATGGAAATGTATAGGAACAATTGGCTGCATTAGATAGAATTTGTCGATTTTCATAGGAAGGTCTGAAAATTGGTGAATGATCATGAATTCATGATTAATTTCTATTAAACCGAATGGTACGAGGACGGAAAATGTTTTTTCGCGTTTTTCTGCTGACGAAAAGGTATTTGGATTTACGCAAATTTGATGTTGTGCCGTACGGAATGTGTGAAGAGAAACAGAATTGGGATGGAGGGAGGGCGACATGGAACATGGAAAGAAGCTTCGGGGTTTGCACGTTGGGCTTCCAGTTGTGGAATGAGGATCAATTTGTTTTGTGATCTTGATAAACCCTTGCATATTTAAGCCTTTAGAGTCTAGAGGGTTAGTTTTTAGACGATACGATCCTTGGTCCCATTCGCAATGGTTGTAAACTTGTAGACTTGTAGCCAGTGTTGCCCTTGTATGTGAAATCCCCATGGAGATCACGGGCTATGTATGTTACTTGGGCTATGTTACTTAGGCTCGTTTAGAAATATCCGACACGGGTACACGTTCAAGTGTTGTACTCCGCTATTTTATTGAAAAATCTGCATGTTTTGGTCTAAAATGAGGTGCACGAAGTGTCATACCCATGTCCGAGTGTCGAGTGTCGCACACGAATACGTGAGGAAATTAGAAGAGTCGGAGTAACATAGATATTCACGGGAGAGATGTTACATTTACGGAGCATTTTATCTATGATGACCTTCTCTTTGTCTCTTGGATTGTCATTGCATCACTTGCATGAGCTCTATAATAGCATATATGGTACTCACATCATTCACAATGGCTGTAAACTTGTAGTCTTGTAGCCAGTGTTGCCCTTCTATGTGAAAACCCCGTGGAGGTCACGGGAGAAATGTTATGTTTATGGAGCATTTTATCTATGATGACCTCTTTAGCTCAGATTGGTATTGCATCACTTGCGTGAGCTCTATAGTAGCATTTATGGCACTATCACGGTGTGAATTTGATGTTCATATTCTTGCTTTAGATTTACCCATGAGGGCCATGACCCAGATGGTCAGCTATATTAAATGTTTTGTTTTTTTGTAATATGGTTAGAAACAATTAACTAATGATATATAGCGTGATGTGAACATCATGTTGGTTGTGTTGATTGTTAGCGAGATCTAGTGAAGTAGTCTTAAGCATCAATTCTTTATTATTTTGATCTGAATGCTTGAAAAGTGGTAGTAGTAAACTACCTCCGTTCCATACTCCGTCCGTCTTTAGATAAGTTTCGCAACCTCCATGACACTAGATGACTAGAATTAAGGAGGGTCAAAATGTGTGGAAGAAAATGCAGGTTCGAAATATGTGCGGGGTCACAAATTAGGGGAATCACAGACAACGTATTGGAAAAAAAAAATAAGGCAAAGTGTTAAACTTATTCGAGACAGCCTGAGAAGGAAAGTGTGAACCTTACTATTGTGACAGAGTTTTAAATCTTGTCTTGTTCTAGGCGTGCCTTTGACTTTTGATTTTTTTAGTATAAGCTTCACAATATTACTCGTACGCTGTTAGAGATATCCAAGAGAAAAATGAGTTTGTCGAATTATGAGTGACTTAGAATACGGAACATGGGTGTTGATTTTTTGATAAATGTAGTGGTAGTGTGGTACAAAGTGTTGGATTCTTATCACACAAGAAAGTGCATATGTGGATAGGCCTGAAAGTGGTGGATGTTGATATCCAGGATCTTGGCCGGTCATGACTTAGATTTGTGTCAGCTGTCAGTGTTAAATTTGTCTATGTTTTTAGTATGATTACGTTAACTTGTGAGAGTTTGGAAATGTTTGAAGTAATGATTAGTTCAACCAGTAGCAGGAGCATCGAATGTTGTTTTCGTGTTAATTGGTAACTATGGTTTACATTGCTGCGAATATATCATGTATTTTGTTTTTTTCTCTTATTTGTGCTCACTCAGTTTACTTCGTCTCGCAGGATAAGATGTCTTCAATTTCTAAATCCAAATCCAAGGACAAAAAAGCAGCAAAGGAGCAAAAGACACCTTCAAAGTCCGCAGTTGTTGTAAATGGAGGTAGTGGACTTCCTGCTAGTGCTTATAATCCGCTGCTGGGGACATTTCATACCCTCGATACATCATCTATACCTGCAGCTCAAGTTCTTCATGGGAATGGCCGTTTTCGTGATATAGATGATTCAGAGGACCATACTACTCATGGTAACGGTGGTGAATATGACACTGCCTCGAACAATGATACTCGGTCTATGGAATCGGAAGAGCAAAATAAAGACAAATCAAATAAGCAGGAGGTGATCCCGGGGGTTGACAATGACAAGCGAGAAAAGATACGTCAGAAAAATGAAAGAAAGCATCAACGTCAAAAGGAAAAGCGGGCGCAAGAACTGCATGAACGTTGTAGTGGATATCTCATGTCCAGAAAGTTGGAAGCTCTTGCCCAGCAGCTTGTGGCCATGGGTTTTTCACAAGAGCGATCGACCATGGCTCTTATACTAAATGAAGGTCGAGTAGAAGAAGCAGTAGCATGGCTCTTTGAAGGAGGCGAAGATTCCGACAAACACAAAGATCAGAATCTTGAAACAGGGAGCAACTTAAAGATAGATATTTCTGAAGAGCTTGCTCGAATTGCTGAAATGGAAATAAAGTACAAATGTTCAAAACAAGAGGTAGAAAGAGCTATTGTCACCTGTGAAGGTGATTTAGAGAAGTCTGAAGAAACCCTACGATCCCAAAAACAGGATCAACCGGCAATTTCGCCAAAGTCGGAAGACAATGGTGATCCCCCAGCTTTTAGTAATGGTAAGATTCCGGTAGCTGCTAGTCAAAGTAATGTGAGGCTATTGCAAACAAAGCTCAATTCAATATCCTTATTACCCCAGAGAAGGGATGATAAAGATTTTAATTACACCAAGGCTGTAGTTACCGTTGGGCAGGCCCCAAAATTAGTCCCTAAAGCTGCTGTCCAACCGGTAACAAGAGTCCAGCCCAAACTAGAGTGGGCCAGACCCCAGCAAATGCTTACACCAGCAGAAAAGAGATGGCCGGTTGGAGGAGGTTCTAGTCCTTCAGTTTCATATTCCCCAGCTCCGCCCCCACAGGTTTCATCCCCACCATTAAAGGTTGAAAATCGGTATGTCGCTGCTGGCGATGAGTATAAGAACCTTCAACCTGGAACGGTTAGGGAGCCTGTAGTAATGATGCAGCGACCCCAGTTTGTAAATACCAAACCTGCCCCTGTGAATAGCATCAGTTCCTCACCTTCAGGTGGTGGTGTTAACTGGTATACCCATAGTTCCGAGCCGATGAAGCCTAATGGGTTATTGCCTAGAAGCCCTAGTCCGAACAATGTAACCTCAAACCAGTACTACCCCACACAATACCAACAGCAACATCAGTCTTATATACCGGGTAGTAACCCGATGGATAACTTGGGGCCCAGCCGAGTGAATGGGTCATTTTCAAGAGTGGGTCCACCAACAACCCTTGCTGCAGCTACCTCCCTTGGGCTTTTCTCTGGGCTTGGTTCTGCTTGTTCGTCGGGGTCAACTTCACCAGTGGACTGGAATGCTAGTAGCGATATGCCGTCATGTGATTATACCAGCATAGACTGGAGCTTGGACAAAAGTTTTCTCCATTCGAAGCCCAACGGGTTGTGGGTCGGAATGGGTGGGCCGTACTCGAGGAGCAATGGTCACATGTACGATTCAGGTGCCGCAACCATGGGAGTCAACACAGCTATGAGACCTTCAACCAACATAAACGGTGTTCCTATCACAGGATTGCAGGATGGTGGAGCAGCAACAGCTGATCCAACGGCTGCTAGTTCTCGAGAGTGGACATCGCCTTTCGAGGGGAAAGATCTTTTTAGCTTGCCTAGACAGTTTGTTTTTTCTCCCTCTCTGTAGGGTTGTGGCGTGGGAAATCTGGTGAATAAAAGTTTAAAATTATGAAAAGAAAAAACCCCAAAATCTGTGCTTGAATTTCATATCTGGTGTTCGTTCTAATGTTGCTGTTTCCTGGTTGTTTTCAGTTTAAAAAAAAGGCTTCTAAGTTTCTCATAGCAGTGCATTTGCTTGTTTTACCCCATTTACGAGTTTAATTATAGCATACGGTAAGCACAAAATTCTACAGATTTTGTTGGATAAAGGAGAACCGCCGAAGGTTAAGATGCGAAACCACTGTCAACTACGAGTATATTTCGTGCTGTCAGTTCTATAACTTGCACGTCTTGATAGAAATAATGTCGAAGTATGACCATCATACAAATATACAATCGTACTTGTAGTTCAGCTACATGCAAGCCATCTCCAGCATTATTATGCTATTATTGCTAGGAATTGCTAATAAGAAGAATATTATTGGTGAGCATTAATCTAAATGGCAAAAATAACTTCTTAACAAATTAACTACTTGATCCGTCGAAGTGAAAACAGTAACAGTACGGATACTAGATTGCTAATCAGATACAGATACAGATACCGTTACCACAGTTCATACGCTTCAGGCAGGCTTGTCATCTAGTAATCACCGGAATAATGAAACTCAGGATAAAATAGGAGTTCTTGAGTCATCATATCAAGATCGAAATCTACTACACTGCCAACAATATTCCTACGTCATGCAAGGTTTTTACAGCGTTGCAGCAGCAGCAGCAGGAGCGGGAGCAGCTGCGCCTGCACCCTTTGCATTAAGGTTCAACAGTAGATCCTCGGAACTCAAAAGAATTTTGTTAGATGCATTAGCTAGGGTGTGTGCTATCTCCCTTGATGCTTCAATTTGCCTCAATGTGATAAAAGCCGGATTGTTGGCAATTGCCTGACCTATAAGTTGAGCACTCTTGGCCTCTCCCTGTCAATCAAACAATACGATTTTACCATGTAAACTACGGATGTATCTAGCCCTTGTTTTTACACTTAGCACAATAACAAATTTCAGCAAAGTGTACAAGATCTGACGAGGTGTTATCTTGTGTTAACCACTCGGAAAATTTATCGTGCTTGATATGCAAAACTTCTACTTTTAAGGGTGATGGTCTATGTTACTCAGACTCATACAAAACTTCTACTTTAAGGGTGATGCACAATCTGATGGTGTAACTGACATTAAACAAATTCTCGGTACTTGGTTCATAAGAACAATTAGTACCAATTGCCAGAAACTAGAGCATGCCTTCTGTACTGTTTATTTGATTGTATTTGCATTAACCTTGTGTCTCGAAGCCTCCCGCATATGGTAGCATGAAGGGGGTTGGATGTAAAGTTACTCCCATAACAAAGTACAGCATAACATAAACGAAAAACAATTAGGTTTCTCACCTGGGCTCTAATAATGGCACTCTTTTTGTCTTGCTCAGCCTTTTCTACAATGAATTTGGCTCTTTCAGCTTCTTGTGCAGCCACCTGTTTCGCTTCAATTGCGTGGGTAAACTCTCTACCGAATGTAAGCATAGTGATGGAAACATCATCCAGGGCAATGTTGAACTGTGTCGCTCTTTCCGTCAATATCTTCCTTATTTCCCGACTCACAGCCTGAGGAAAATACAAGTCACTCAAAACTTAAATGATTTTGAAAAATCTACTGTTTCTTCGTCTGATAGATATGACTTTCTTACGGTTGCAAGTTTGTCACTAACAATAATGAATCTCAACACGAAGAACGAAGAGAGAAGGTGGCGACGTACCTCTCTCTGCGTAAGAAGTTGACTCGCATTGTATTGAGCAACCACAGATTTCAAAGTTTCATGGATAATGGAAGGCAATACCCTTTCATTATAATTCTCACCGAGAGTACGATAGACAGTAGGCAACATATTGGGAACAGGACGAGTGAGAACTCGAAGACCAATCTTGACCTGCAACCCATTTTGCAAAATTAAATAAATTAAAAACAAAGTTAAATACGCAAATTGGTAAGTCTAGAATTTCTCCCTACAGTACACGGTTTACACTAGTATAAAGCCCTCTTTCCATAAAAAATCGAAAGGGTTAAGAAAATATATGTTACTCATGCTTGCTTAAAAGCATCCGAGACATACATGTTCGAATGTCAGATAACTCAGATTCGGCTATGTCAAAGAAAAATCGTCATTTTATTGGCTGGCTTAAAATAAAGTGTCTTAATATTGTGTGTCAGGCATGGGTATTTGATATAACGTGATAACGTACGACGAGTCTGAGAACAATAACAACAACATCAGAGCCTTAGTCCCAAAATGATTCATCCTTTGGAACCAAATTCCGATTCATGTCCATAAAATGTGGCTGATTGATGAGTCTGAGAAACGAAGAAGAAAATTAGAACGATCAAACGCAAAGGAACTTAATTGAGGGTTTTGCAAAATATACAAAGGGTAAGCAAAAAGTTACTCCGTAGTAAGCAAACTAATGACAAATGCACACTCACATATTAGCAACGAGTTCAATTTGTGACTGTTTTTTACGCTTTGCGAGCTCGAAAGTATGAACCAATAATAATATTTAGAGAGTACTTCTGTAGTTATGTTGCCATAAATCCATAATTTTTTTTACAATTTTTAATGCACTACCAGCAAGGAAGATCAATCCCTGAAAATAAAAACCCAACACGCAACACAAAAATGAGCATCAGGACCCATCAGCAGATATATATAAAACTTACATAATAACAACTCACGGGTTTACGTCTACTTATTATAACCAAAATTCCATTACCCATAAAAAGCTTGCCTAGATTAGAGGCTCGGAGCTAGAAATACCAGATATTTAAATACTTCACGAGTTTACAAGGATCACGCCATTATGTCATATAAAAGGCACAGAGAAGTGGTGGGATGCTGAAAGAGGAACCTAGAAACAGGTGTCGAATATGATAAGAGTTTACAAGGATTACGGCATTATGTAAGGCACAGGGAAGCGGTGGGATGCTGAAAGAAGCAACCTAGAAACAGGTATCGAATATGATAGAAAACACTAACATCTGACATTATCAGTTGCCCGTAGAGATTGAACAGAAACTACAATCGCCGTGAAGTACATAATTTTTGTTCTGACGACGTGAGATGTGAACACTATGCCTATATGCCAAAAATAGAACTTCGGAGACAAGTTTTCAGTTTGCACACAAAACAGATTAAAGCTATCCAATAATGGACTTCTATAGTTCTATGTAGACAAACAACTGTTATAAAAGTAGACAACGCACTGGCTGAATGGCTGATACATGTAGGAAAAACAGCGGGGTAAAAGGTTACCATTTGAAGATCACGGCTCCCAGACGTACTCTCTACCAGATGAGGGCGTGCACGAACATCGTAAATGACAGGCCTCTCAAACCATGGAATCATAAAATGTGTCCCTTCAGGGTAAACCTGTCCACCAAGATTTTGGGAGTAAATTAAGTGCGGAATTAAGAAAACAGCACACCAGCAAAAGGATAAGGTAAAAATCCGTAAACCACAGATCTAAGAGCACTTAAGGGCAACAAACCTTATCCTTGACACCATAGATACGATTGAACACAATGGCTCTATGTCCTCCATCCACATTGTACAAACTGTTGGCAGCACCGTACAATCCGAGTGCCCCAATAATCCCAACCTTAACCAAAGCAGAAGCTGCCCCACCACCAGGTACTTTGACGTTTCGGAAATTCATCTTTCAACCAGGAAAACTGTCCATATCCAATCAGGCATGAAACGTTAAACTTAAATTCGAATAACTTTCTCTTTACCTTATAGAACGATATTAGAGAGCAAGTAAACACTTCTACTGGGACACAACAATCATGGTTAACATAAAAAAAATTCTTAATTTAGCATCCTACGGCACTACATCAACAGCAACAAGAGAAAAGAAGTGCAGAGGAGAAAGAAAAGAAGTGCAGAGGAGAAAAATCCCGTTTCATCAAATCAAAAGAAAGCATGAATCCACCCTCAATGTTCGAAATGAGTCAAACTGTCCAACACAATACTTCTGCTTCCAATGACAAATAACTAAACTAAACTAAACGTACTATAGAGTACAGGCATTGTGTCACAAATTACATACAATCGACATTCATGTTTGCACAATTCCCATTTTTGGTACCCACTAAATCAGCTAACAATACCATCAAGTTCAGTTGCATAGATAATATACCATAACCCCCTACACAACCACAATTGATCCACCGAGACGCATAACACCAAAAGTACAAAATAACAAATGATATAGACCTTCAATCAAGCCTTAACCACTTCCCTCATACGTCATTATAAGACAACATACAATTAATACAACACAAAATTAGATAATTAACATCACAAATACTCATGTAAGACGGTCTTACACAAGTATATTGCAAAACAGACCCTTTTAGTTATTACTCCCTCCGTGTCATTCATTTGTTTACCTTTACTTAAAATACCCCTCACGAGAAGAAGATAAAAGTAAACCAATGATTGAGACAGAGGGCGTACTTTGTAACATCCATGGGCATCATCTAGGTAGTTGGGATCAAATTTACACAATATTACCGTAAAAACCGCCTTACAAGAGACTAATTGATTCAACATAAATCAATGTGGGCAACTAGTAATCATGGATAAAAACTTAATCTAACACAAACCCAGATGAGATATATATAAAAATAGTAAAATAAACAACTTAATTCAAACCCTTAGCCCTTAAATCGCGAAATTTATACAATTATTAACCTAATAGATACGAAATACTAATTATGAAGTGAAATGCAAAGGATAAATGATAACTAAATCTAATTGCAATTACTAAAAATTCCGTAAAAATAATAAAAATCCAAAGATTAAGCAGGGTGAAGAAGATTACTGGATGGCAATTTGGAGAAAATTAGCGCGGTTCGGGGAGGTTTAGGGTTTAAGACGAATGAAATGAAATACATTCATTGATTATATGGTTGTGAACCGGGTTTACCTCCTCTTTTCTTTTTCTCCAAGTTTTCGATTAATTTTTTTTTTTTTTAAATTGACTTTTTTATGTAGATGTTAGAGAATATTGAACTTGAGAAAAAATGCCCATTCAACATATGAAAAATAAAAACGTTACATTAATTACATTATTTTAATTTTAAAGTGTCTTACGGTACGATAGAGATTTACCGTAAAAGTGATAACATAGTGAGTGAAGAACGATGAACAGGAAAAGAAGATGGGAAAATTGATTGTATATTGATAATTATAAATAGTAAGTCTTGCTTGCGACGGGTTACCATTTGTGACGGATATTTTGTGAGATAAAATGGATAGAAAATGAGTTAGTGGAGAAAGGGGACCACATAAATAGTGTTAAAGAGAGAGAAAAAATGGGTATTTTGTGAGAAAAAACGGTATCCGTCACAAGCTTGCGACGGATAGTGCCGTTGCAAATAAGAATTTGTGAATTATAAAACGATACACTGAGAAGCTTATGTACAATTACACCATTATTTACTTCCTAATTGTGATAATATACTTTCTAAGATTAGTCAAGATATTATACATAAAGATCATAATAATATTGTAACGATATCGTAATAATATCGTTACCATATTATCCACTACTCCCCCTCAAGTTGGCGCACTTGGCAAACCAATGCCCAACTTGGACTTCAGGTACGGAAAGCTTCTCCTGCTAGTGCTTTCGTAAAGATATCTGCGATTTGTTCCTTACTCCTTATATATGACGTCGTGATGGTCATATTAATGATATGATGCCGAATAAAATGACACGCAACTTCTATGTGCTTGGTGCGGTCATGAAAGACCGGATTTTTCGCGATACTCAAAGCTGCCTGGTTGTCACAGAATATCTCAATGGGTCTGTCACAACTTACTCCCAGTGACTTGAGGAATGATTTCAGCCAAATGATTTCACTGGTTGAAGCCCCTAACACCCTGTATTCGGCCTCTGCGGTGGATGTCGCCACTGTCGCTTGCTTTCGGGCCTTCCATGAGATAGGAGACTTTCATAATGATACAAAATAACCAGTGATTGATCGTCTTGTTAACGGGCATTTCGCATAGTCCGAATCGGAATAGCCGCGCAGCAACAAATCACCATCACGCTCAATGAAAATCCCTTTTCCTGGACTGCCCTTTATATATCGAATCACCCTAAAAACAGCATCCAGGTGCTCTTTTCGAGGGGCATGAACAAACTGTGACAGTATATGGACTGCATATACTAAATCTGGTCTCGTTATTGTGAGATAAATGAGCTTTCCTACGAGGCGCCGATATTTCATTGGAGCATGCAGTAGTTCACCTTCGGCCAATGCGAGTGATGGTTAGGCTGAATTGGCGTGTGTACAGGTTTTGCCCCTTCTAACCCGGCCTCTTTTAATATTTCTAGCGCATACCGTCTTTGACAAAGGAATAAACCACTCGACCCGGTTGCCACTTTGATACCTAGGAAAAATTTGAGTCTTCCCAGGTCCTTTATTCCAAAACTTCGATCAAGAAAACCCTTGAGACGAGTGCTTGCTTCCTCATTATTACTCACAACTATCATATCATCCACATATACTAAAATTCCAAGAAAAATATTGTTTTTGTTGTAAGTAAATAATGAGTAGTCGGCCATAGACTGGATAAAACTGTACCTTGTCAATGACTCGGTTAACTTGGCAAACCAATTCCGCGAAACTTGCTTAAGTCCATATAATGACTTCATTAATTTGCAAACTTTGTTTGATCCGCCAACTTCGAAACCAGGCGACATTTTCATATACACTTCTTCATTCAAATCTCCGTGTAGGAACGCGTTAACGCGTTGTTGACATCCAATTGAGCAATAGACCATCCTTTGGAGACGGCTACTGCGAGTAAGGCACGAACGCTTGTCATTTTGGCTACCGGAGCAAAAGTTTCGTGATAGTCCACACCTTCGATTTGTGTGTAACCTTGCGCCACTAATCGCGCTTTATATCGTTCAATAGTTCCACCCGCCTTATATTTTACTTTGTAAACCCACCGACATCCACTGGGTCTTTTTCCTATGGGAAGGTCAACGATAGTCCAAGTTTTGTTGGCTGCCAACGCGTCAAACTCCTTCGACATGGCCAATCGCCATTCTGCCTTTGTCGCAGCTTCCTTATAATTACGTGGCTCCTCGATTGCATCGATTTTGGCTAGATAACTCCTGTGATTGTTATAAAAATAATTGGTAGTGACATAATTAACCATCGGATAGCGAGTACCTTTCTTTGGGAATGTCGATTGGAGCGGGTGAGCATTTGGAGTGGGGTATGTGATTTGGACAGATTTCAAGACGTAGTCTTTCTTCCAATACGGCTCAAATTTGTCACGCGCTCCTCGACCAACCTGTTACTGGGCACTTGTTCCATACTTTGTGTCACGGGTTCTCTGCCAAGTTCAGGCCTCTCGTATAGTTGGCCAGTACCAGCCCATGTTTCCTCGTTTTGCTCTCTTTCGGTAGTTGGGATTTCTTTCTCATTTTCGTGGCTAATGTGTGGGTTTTCAGAATTTATTTGGTCATTTAGCAAGTCTATTTGGTCTATAATGGGTTAATGGGGTGTTGAGATAGTCTGTTGTTGGGTTCCATGTTGGTCCGTAACAATCATGTTCGTAAAAAATAACATCCCTTGACTTAAATAACTGCTTTTTCTTTAAATCGTAAACCTTCCAACCCTTCTTGTTATACGAATATCCCAATAATATACACCTCTTGCCTCGTTCATTAAATTTGTCTTTTCGTTTATCTTTATTGTGGACATAACAAATGCTTCCAAAAACTCTTATATTGTCAAGGCAAGGACGTTCCCCATACAAAACTTCATAAGGTGTTAGGCCATCAAGTAAGCGAGTGGGTGTCCGATTAATTAAGTACGCAGCGGTTAGGACACACTCCCCCCAAAATTCTAATGGTAAGTTTGATTGAAAACGGAGGGCTCTTGTTTTTTCTAAGATGTGCCTATGTTTTCTTTCTACCCTACCATTTTGTTGTGGGGTATCGACTTGGCTAGTTTGATAAAGCATACCATGTTCATTGTAGTAATCCTTCATTATTCCCGAAAGAAACTCTGTCCCATTATCGCTCTGCACAATTTTTACTTCCTTTCCAAATTGAGTTTTAGTCATGGTGCAGAAACTTATCATCAAATGACTTACTTCCGTTTGATCTCGCATAAGGTAAACCCAAACCCCTCTACTTCGGTCATCAACAATGGTGAGAAAATAATGTGCTCCCGATAGGCTCGGGGTATGGTAAGGTCCCCAAATATCATAATGTATGAGAGCAAATAAATCAATACTCCTCTTATTATTAGATTTAAAGACCGAGCGAGTTTGTTTGGCCCGACAACAAGGGTCACAAATGTCACTAGTATTCCAAGATAAATTAAAACCAACTAAATTTGAGAAAAGAGGTAAAATACTGGCTGGTGGGTGTCCGAGTCTCTTATGCCAAAGCCTCGAATCATCACGTACACCGGCTCGGGCCAAAGTATGCTCTATCCCGCTCTTCCAGTAATAGACCCCATCCTTGTGCTCACCTCGTCCAATCTTCATCCTCGTAGATTGGTCCTGCATTATACAATGGGTATCATAAAACGTCACAACACAATTATTTTCTTTGATCAACTGGTTAACGGAAATTAAATCGCAAGTTAACCCTTTTACATAAAGAACATCTTTCAGTGTAAAAGTATCATTTATTTTTACACTTCCATGTTCCTCGGCTATCATGCTCGACCCATCCGACAATCCAAAAGTTGATGCTTTTCCATTCCATATATTTTCTAGCAGATCTCGTCTACCTGTCATGTGATGCGAAGCCCCGCTCACTACAACGAAAACTGAAACGGGCGACAAAAATTGGTGACTGAAATCAGTCGCCAAATACCTATTGGCGACGGAAAACAGTCGCCAAAAAGTCGTCGCTGACTTTTGTCGCCAAAAAAAATCGGGCGACTAATGTCAGTCGCCAAATTTGGCGACGGAAATGGTAGTCGCCATACTTAGAAATTGGCGACAGAAATGGTAGTCGCCAAATTAGCGACAGAAGTAGGGTAGTCGCCAAATTGGCGACGGCCAGTCAGTCGCCAATTTGGCCATTCCGTCGCCAAAGTCCCTGACTTTCCAGGGGTTTTGGTTTTTGTTGCTCTGTTTTGGCGACTGAATTCAGTCGCCATTTACATCGTGTCAGTCGCTAAATTTCCTGGGCATTTTTCATGAAAATTCATTTAGTTTCTGCCAAATCCAATGCGAAATAAATTCAGTACACCTGCAACCAGAAATTAACCAGCAATTGGTGACGAACACCCTTTGAAACAACAACCAAATCTCCTTTTATAGAAAAAGAGAACCATTATCAAATTACAAGAACCCGTTACCTAAACTAATAAATCTCCACGTTCGACAATTTTTCCTAAGTTACTAAACTAATTAACTACTTGAAATCCCATGCTAGCTCCACTACCGTCGCCTCCCTTTCCACTTGGATCGTTAGGATCTTCATTAAATGGCCGTGAACCGGGGTTGCAAGAGTAGAAATATGTCTCCATGGCCTTAAGACGTTCTCTCATCAACCGCATATCCTCATCTCTTTCCGCATTTGCGGCTCTTTCTTGGTCAAGTTGCGATTGCAATTGACTTACAAGAGACGGCTCGTAAGTTTGTCGCGGCTCATATGAGGACCTTCTAGCCGGTTCCTTGTAAAACACCCCATGAGCTTGTCCGGTCCCATATACCATACCCTTCTTGTAACCATCCACCAATTTGAACCAAATTTCATTATCTTCCCGCTCATGGTGGGCCTCTTTCTCTGCCTCATATGCCTCCTATAACATTAAGAAAAATATTATTAGTTAAGCAAAAACAATCATTATCGAAGTTAACAAAAAAACATCATTAGTTGAGAGAAACTATCTTACATATAACTCTTTGTCCTTTGCCTTCACTACTACAAAATACAGATACGAAGACGGTTAAAAACCGTTCTCCTATGAGAGGCGGAACCGTGCTCCCCCTGGCCGTGCTCTTTACCTAAGAGAACGGTTCAACCGTGCTCTTAGTAATGCACTTACCAGAACGATTCTGACGTGAACCGTGCTCTTATGTCCTGCTCAACCGTTCTCTTTTCCCTGTTTAACCGTTCTCTTTGCCATGTTAAACCGTTCTCTTAGGGGCCTTACCAGAACGGTTGTGGTTTGAACCGTTCTCTTTTGTTACTCACAACCGTTCTCTTTTCCTTGTTTAACCGTTCTCTTTGCCATGTTAAACCGTTCTCTTAGGGTGCTTACCAGGACGGTTATGGTTTGAACCGTTCTCTTTTGTTACAACTCCGCGCCATATTTTTGAATTAATAGAGCACGCTTGAGAACATAACCGTTCTCTTTGCACCTGCTATTTTTTTTTTAATAATTTAATTTATAATTCATCCGGCCTATAATTTTTCCTGCAAATAAACGTACAATAACATTGCTCCAACAACTACATCATTCATATAACATTGCTCCAACAACTAAGCTACATCATTCCTATAACATTGCTCCAACAACTAAGCTACATCATTCATATATACAACATACTTTCCGATCCACAAATTCTAGATACAATACGTATGTACTTAAGCTAAACTTCTAGCTACGACTTAAGCTAAACTTCATCATCGTTCATGGGTGACTTAAACTGGAGCGCAAAGTTAGCCCATATATCCCTCACCTCGTCAATCAGCTCAAGCGGATATGTCAATGGGGCTCTAAGCATGAACTACAAACAAATTTTCAAAAATTGGTTAGAAAATTTTTATCCAAGACTCCTATATATATAAGTAAAATGAACTAAAAAACCAAAAACATACGTACATTTGGAGTAATAGTAACATATCTTCCTTTGATGACGTCCAACATGTATCGACAAATATAATATCCACATAAAACGGAACCACAAGGCTGCAAAGGGGCCTGAAAGGGTAGCTCATATTATAAATAAATACTTCACGCACATGTACTATACTTAATAAGAGAAACAATATGTTAATATATATATATATATATATATATATATATATATATATATATATATATATATATAGATATATACTATATACACAAGAAGTACCTTAATCTTTTTCCAAACAACGCCATTGGCCTCATATTTTGCAAGTGGATCGATAGAGTTCCTTTTCTCAAAGGCCCTGTATATATAGATAGCCAGGTTTATATATTTATTCAGTTTTAGTTGATAATGAAGCGTTAATTTAAAGTATAATAGAAAAACAAGCTAAGGTCTATGATTGATGGCTTTTGGGTGGCTTAACTTTTGTTCCTAGCCTACAAAAACATTTTAAGGCAAATGCAGGGGAGTAACGGGAGGTATAATATATGAAGGCAAAATAAAAAAGATCAGAAATAAGTTAGACATACTTGGTAATTGTATCCATGAAAAATTGACGAGGCTCTGTATGTCCGGCAGGATCACACCAATACACTGTACTTTGAGCCGGATTGATCACGCCCAACATCCAATGCTTACTACAAGTTATAGAAAAATACAACGAAGATATCAACTTAAATATTGACAAAAAATAATAAAATAATTAATCAAGTCATCAATAATAATACTATGAAAAGAAATTTATAATTACGTACCCCTGGGCATATGGAGCAAATATAAGTTTCCGACCTTTTCCACAATCGGTACATGTCATTGCCCTTGCAACATAATCGGATCGATAATTTTCATCCGGAGCAACGGATTCTGAGGACAATGTCTCTGGGCACAAGAATCCATAGTGACTACTAATTTGCATGGTATCGGCAAGATCACTCAAATACCTACAACAATAAGAATCCATAGTAACTATCTAGTACTAGTTTGCATATTATCAGATATATACTAATGGGATTGCAAAGGGGAAGCTTAAACAAAGAGACCGAACCTCATAAAGAGTGTGATGTGAGAGGCACCAATCATTTGTTCATCTAACAAATGAACAACCTCCTCATAACTAAGGTAGCAAGTTTGTTCATTGTGTAACACATGTTCGTCAATGGGAACACTGATCATTGTCCCACTTGCCTTTAAAACCCGAGCCTCAGTTGCTAATAACTTCAAATCCATGGTCCTCTGCTTTTGCTTAAAATTGGGACTAACTTCAATTCCAAGGAAAGATGGCGAAATCGAGGGCGAACACTTCTGAGGCTTGGACTTCTTTGCTGCTGCTGCTTTATTTTTTCCTTGATCATTCTTTTTCATGGTTATCTAAAAGTTGGCATAAATATATAAGTTGATAAATGGTATAACTCTCAGTGTATCTTATATCATTATATATACTAGCTAGAAATCTTAGTTACCTTCTCAACAGGACTATGTATATGACTTTGCGGCCACTGAATAAATGAACCCTTAGCATGAGTCAATGTTATCATATCACCAACAGGCATTGGTAAATCAACATTTTCCGACCCAGAATAGATTTCCTTGATTGACACTTTGCTAAAACCATCACGAAGGGCACTGCCATGAATGGAAACAAATTCGTCCTTACTTGATAGGTATACCATTCCTGAAGCCACTATCTTCGATGATTTGTTTGGCAGTGATAGCTCACAATCTTTCCAAGCCTGAAAATTTAAGTTATAGTAGAATTTCAAACTTTTTTCATTTACTATAAAGTAGCGTCTTTAATGAAAAGCTTACATATATACCTGTTGTGTTACTGGGCCAGGAGTCTTCAAAACATTGGTCACGGGTGGATCCTCAGTCACTTGTAGTGATTGCACTCCTTTTAGTGAGAGTGATTGCATGTGAGACCCCTGCATAGATAGATTAGTGTTTTAAAACTTTTTTCATCGACTTTGAACTAGATAGTGTTTTAAATGCAAAGCTTACAGATCCTTCTTAATGAAAACCTTTTACAACCTGCCGTGGTGATATGGTAGGAATCTTCAGAACATTGGTCTTGGGTGTTTGATAATCCTCCTCTCGGGGTGTCTCCTCTCGGGGTGTCTCCTCTGGGCGTGGCTCTTCACTCACGTGTAGTGATGCGGAATTTGTCGATCCCTCGGTACTCATAGATGCTCCTCCGTGCATTAAATCGTCTAATACTTTAGTACTTGGCTTCTCACCAGTTAGCCAAAACTGCATCATCACTGATTTCAGCTTTTCCAAGTCATCAATTTGGTGTTGCATGTAATTGATCTTCTCGCACAACTCTTCTCTTGTCGGTTTTTTTGGTCCCTTCCCAAAATACTCTGTTATGGAAATACCGTTAGGAATTCCTCGCACACGGCCCGGATGCTCAGGCTTGCCTATCGCCTTAGCGAGTATGTCTTCCCGTCCTTCGGGCACAAATAATCCAGCCTCAACATCCTTTTCAAGGGATTCCTGCAAATCAGCAATATTAATTAAGTTTTTAGCAGCCAAAAAAAATGAATAAATAGCACTAATAAATTAAACAACTGAACTAAACCGAGTTAAATTACAAAAATGTTCAACTTACAATTTTCAAAGCAACTTCCTTATCATAATCAGTCATGTCCCCTTTCGCTGACTTGTGAGCCCTTAGCCAAGTTAAATATCGATCAACTTTTTCCACTTGTTTTCCCTTGGCAGCTAAATCTTCTTTCTATCAAAAAAGAAGAGAGTTCATGAAAATTCATGCCAACTTTTGACCTGGAAGTTAGCTAAAAAATGAAACCAATACATAGAACTTACGACTTTAACTTGAATCCCTCGATATCCTGCTCGTGAGCCAAAGTATTTCCCCTTTTTTTTAGAGGCATTCTCCTTGTTCTTATCACTGATCGCCTAATAACATAAATCATATAGAGTGAAAAATAGTACGAGATACTATATACATATATATATTATCATGAAATAATTTGCGTGTCTACAAAAATAGAAATATTACCTTGAATTTTTCACTAGTGTGAGATGCCAGAAACTTGTTCCAATCATCTTGTGTAATCTGCTTATACAAGGGTGGTGGTGTCTTCTGGATAGCTCCCGTCTCATCATACATCCACTCACGAACCAAAGTGCATTTCCATTTTCTCCATAATTCAGCCATCTTTTGGAGACACCAATCGTGACGCTCTTCAATGACATGGAAAGCACCCTGAAATATAATATGAACAAACTTTTAATTAGTTTAGACAACCTTACACATTATTTAACGAGACTAACAATTGCCATGAATTAAATAACCTACTATGGTAAGCAATCAAATTTATAATCAAATTTTTTGAAGCTAATCTGTACGACTGTATGATCTCAGCTGTTCATGAGAAATAAGCAATTTTATGGCTAAGATAAAGTGTTAAATGAGATATTGAGACTCATTTTTACATTGTATGTTCATCAATTTAATAAACAACCTATATATTGAAGTTCCCATTCATCTAAGAAGTTCGATGAGCCTATTCCATGTCTATGAGCATCAGAGAGAGTGTAAGAAAGAAGTAAGCAACAAGCATTGAAGTTTGAACAAGCATTGAAGTTTGAAAGACGATCTGCAACTGAATTCGACTTCCTGCCCATATACGTCATGAACACTGGCCTGGTGTTCACAGGAAGAACTGGCCAGCAACTGTAAGTGCATCTCTGGTATGAACGAGCATAGGCAGTAGCACGTATAGACTATAGGCATACTATTTAGTGCGTGTGGTATGTAGCAGACCAGAAACAGGCCATATACGTCATGAACAGACCTTATATCAGACCAGAAACTGGCCAGCAACTTGAAATAGACGCAAACAGACCCAAAAATAGACCCAAACAGACCCAAAAATAGACCCAAACAGACCAGAAAATGGACCTGAAATAGACGCATAAATCAGACCTGAAGCAGACCTGAAATAGACGCAGGAACTGACCCGAAACAGACCTTATATCAGACCCGTATCAGACCATAAAAGAGACCGTAACAGACCCATCAGTGGAGAGTGCAAGGCGGAGATTTCTGGGTTCTTTGCCAAACTCGGGATATTTTGCATCAATAAACTTCCAGTCTTTCCCATCGGCCGGGTGTCTCAACTTCCCATCATTTGCTTTTGATGTACTATGCCATGTGAGTAATTTGGCATCATCTTTATTCGCAAATAATCGTATCAACCTAGGAATTATTGGAAAGTACCACAAAACTTTAGCTGGGATCCCCTCCTTCTTTTGATATCGCCATTCCTTACACACTGGACAACTAGTGAGATTAGCATATCCTTTGCGATATAATATGCAATCATTGGGACATGCGTAGATTTTTTCATATTTCATACCAATTCCCCTAAGTAGCTTCTTTGCCTCATATGTACGATCGGGAAGTACATTATTTTCGGGGAGCATGTCCTTTAATAATTTCAGGAGGTCTGTGAAACTCTTGTCACTCCACCCATTTGTTGCTTTTAAATTATATAACTTAACAAGAGCTGCCAATTTAGTGTGCTTACAACTACTATAAAGAGGCACTTCGGAATCTTTCAATTTCTCCAATACAACACTGGTATCCTCCAAATCATTTTCATCAAGATCCTCATCAGTTTCATCTACAATACCTTCTTGCTCATCACCTCCAAACATATCTCCCCATGATTTATCCAACATATCGTCACACCCATCTCCTGCCTCAGTATTCATATTACAACCCGGATCTTCTAGTGAATTAGACTCATCGGGCTCTTCATCGTCACTCAAGCATGTTTCTCTCTCAATCTCCCCAAATTGGACATCTATTCCATCTAAATTTTGTGATTCTCCATGGAAAATCCAACAAGTGTATTTTGGATTAAAATTTGTCTTATTTAAATGTATTCTTACATCTCCAAAGCTCATATACCTAATATTCCGGCACATATCACAAGGGCACGCCATACTAGATTTGTCTTTCACGTTCTTTATTACGAAGTCATAAAATTCAGCTAACTCGGCATCATATTCTACTTCGCCCTTTTTCCCATTAATCATCCATCCAAGTACGAGCCATATTCGGCTACATAATTACAACATAATTCAATTATTAAATTTATAATTCAATTATTAACGATAATAATACTAATAGCAATAATAATACTAATAGTAATAATATAACTAATGTTAAAAACAACAATAAAAGGACGATATTAATATCAACAATACTCAAATAATAATACCGTAATGATAATAATAATAATATCATAAATAAACATAAAAAACAAACATCCCCCTACCCTTTGATCCAGGGATCAAACCCCACGACCAACAACCTAACCTAACCATGACCCGACACCACCCTAGACACTACGCAACACCCACGACTCCCTGGTGGAAAGCACCATCCTTCGAAACCACCCAAAAACCACGAAAAGCCGTGTAAACAGGCTGACCAGAATGTCCCTGTTTTATAACTGTTTCTGCCGCCCCTAAACAACCAGGCCTCTGGTTGTGCTCCGGCCACCAATTACCACACTACCACCACCGTTATATCCTATGAACACCCTACAACGAGAACCCAGGTACTCGTATCTAGATAAAATCAGAAAGCAGTTCGAAAGACAATTAAAACAATGCAATAGAATAACACAAAACAACACAAAATAACACAAAACGAATAAAACAAAGGCAATTAACAACAGAATTCAGGATTAGCATACTTACATATACTAATTTACACAATGGTATTGACAATTACATCTTAGGTTGATCTCAAACACAAAAATTCAACAAATTTTCGAAACCCATTACTAAATTTCGAAATACCAATATAATTTTCGAACCCATTACTAAATAATTACTAAGTTTCGAACCCCATTACTAAATTTCGAAACCCATTCCCAACCACAACAACTCATATCACGGCCAAATCAAATTGGTAATTCGAATAATTGAGGAAAAAAAAGAAAACAAGAGTAAAGGAGAAAGAGCGCGTACGAATTATCGATGCTTGCTTCAGTTGCTTCGAAAATTGTCGTAGTACTGTATTATTACTTCAGTTGCTTCGTCTTTGTGTTTGAGAGGAGAAGCTATGGCTGTTGGGTTGTATCGTCTTTGTGTTTGAGAGGTTTTCAAAAACTGACGTTTAAGTTGTATACTGTTCTTTTGTGATTTTGTTTCGAATTATGAAAGAAAAAAGAGAACGGTTGATAACGGAACCGTGCTCTTTGCGGAGACCAAAGAGAACGGTTGAGAAAAGAACCGTGCTGGAAGATTATGAAGAATAACAAAGAGGACGGTTGCTAAGGGAACCGTGCTCTTTGTTAATGTAAGAGAACGGTTGAAAAAAGAACCGTGAGAATAACAAAGAGAACGGTTGAAAACAGAACCGTGCTGGTTGATTATGAAGAATAACAAAGAGGACGGTTGTTAATTGAACCGTCTTGGTTGTTTATGTATGAATAACAAAGAGGACGGTTAAGCATTTAAACTGTTCTCTTTGGTTTTATTTTAAACTATAAAGACGGGCATTTTATAGAACCGTCTTCTATTGCTATATTAAAAACTCGCGCCCACTTTTTGTGACAAATTAAGACGGTTCCGCAAAATTTCGTTCCTTAATCCCCGTCTCCTAAACCTATATTTGTAGTAGTGCTTAATCCAGATTCTTCTCTGCGTCTTTTCGTTGACCTTGGAATGCGTGTCAAGGAAAAGTTCGGGGACCGTCATCATCGGCTTCTTGCCGCCGTCTTTGTTGCTGCCGTCTTTATTGCTGCTATCCTTCTTCTTCTTCTTCCCTCCCTAAATAGGGAAAATTGTTAATATAAGAAGTATAGTATATTCATTCAAAAAAGAAGTATTCATTCAAAACTTACACTAAAAATACGCGTAAAAAATGATCGTGATCCCCGTGATGGGTAGGCTCGACCTCTGCATCTTTCTTCCCTCTTCTTTTGTTGATCTTCTTTTGAGCGGACACGGCTTGGAACTCGGGAGTCTCGCGCCGCTTCATGAGATCTTGATATTTCTCACCTACAATTAAAAAGTATGTTAGTATTATTAAGATATTTCATTAATTCTTGTATTTACAAGTGACAAAACTTATATATTACATGTACCTTTAAGATGCTCCGGTTCCTTCTTTCTTGAAACAATCTTGTAGATATAGTCTCTATATCTTGTTTTACCAATTTCATGGTACCTATCAATGACGGATTGTTCATGTTCAGGAGCCCAATAGAAAGATTGCTACACAAAAAAAAAACATTAAATGTAATTAGTAGTTAGCTTAATGAGTTAAAAAAACAACGATATTAAGTATTTGACTAAAATAATTAAAAAACAACTATAATTAATGCAATTACCCGATACGCATTGAACCAAGCTTCCTTTTGAGCCTTATTAGCTTCCCCCCAAGAAGTAGGCACAGGACCTAACAAACTCTCCTTTGTGCTAGCAGTTACCCCTCGACGAGGAGTTTGATGTCTAAACCTGTAACAAAAATTGTTAATTATAACAAATCAATTTATTACTTTAAAAAATAAATAATACACATTTAATAAACAACAACATTTACCATAGCCCCGCCGGATGAAGTATAATCCGGCCATCCTGGGTGTACTGGATCTGTACACCATCGTCCGAGTCCTCCTCCACTTCAGGCTCGATCTGTACCTCTTCTTCTACTGGTTCCTCTTCTTCTTGCACGGATGACATATTAGCGCGATTACTACCACCGCCTCGCTGTCTACCTCGACCTCCTGCCATCTACAATCACATAAATGAAAATCTGAAGCATATCCATCAGGGAATTTCAGATCTCGTAACCACTCACATAATACCTTCCTTTGTGGTTTGTCAAGAGTGTAAATGGCTTTTGGCTTGGACCCATCATTGCGAATATGTAATTTGGGACGATCACAAAACATCTTCAAGTCTTTTCTTGATCCAATAGTGTCACATGTTTCGCCTTGGACATCCATGATCATGTCAATTAATTGCTCAAAAAAATTCTTTTCTATATGCATCACATCCAAGTTGTGTCTGATTAACATTGTTTTCCAATATGGAAGGTCCCAAAAAATGCTTCTTTTAAACCAACCATTTTTCTTCTTTTTGAGTTCTTTAAACTCTTCTTCAGTACCATCAATAGAAGATGGGAAATCACATACCAACTCCCATACCTCAGCACCTGGAAGATGATCTGGGGCATCATCAAGTACCTCTTTCCCTTTTTTGAAAGCTTTCTTGTTTCTCCTAAGAGAATGATTTAGTGGTAAAAAACATCTATGACAATCAAACCAACTAATTTTCTTGGAATTCGGAAGCCAAAAGGCTTTACTTTCACCCATGCAACGAGGACATGCTTTTTGTCCCGCAGTAGCCCAGCCAGATAGCATACCATATGCGGGAAAATCGTTTATTGTCCATAAAAGTGAAGCTCTTAGTTGAAAATTCTGCTTTCTGAAAACATCATATGTTTCCACCCCAACTTCCCACAATTGTCTCAATTCTTCCACTAATGGTTGTAAATAAACATCCAAATGGCCTTTCGGATTTTTAGGACCGGGAATAATGAGAGACAAGAAAATGAATTCTCTTTTCATACATAACCAAGGCGGTAAGTTGTATGGTGTGACCATTACGGGCCAACAAGAGTAATTCTTACCAAATTGGGTAAAAGGACTAAATCTATCCGTACACAAGCCAAGTCGCACATTCCGGGGTTCCTCGGCAAATTCAGGATAGATTTGATCAAATCGTTTCCATTCTTCCCCGTCACTTGGATGACACATCTTCCCCGGAGTACGTGGATTTTCTTTGTGCCATGTCATTTGTTCGGCAAATTTTTTGGTAGAATAAATTCTTTGAAGTCTTGGGGAAAGAGGAAGGTAAATTAATTGGTTTTCTGCTATTGGTTTCTTACACTTTTGACCCCTTTTACCACTCTTGTTACCTTTTTTCGTTTTGAAAACAACATCTCCATCGCTTGTCTGAAATCTATCCCTTCCACATTTTCTGCACTTGTCAAGTAACGCATTATCTTTCCAAAACAACATACATCCTTCGGGACATGCATCGATCTTTTGATATGGTAACTGAAGACCTTTAACTATTTTTTTGGTGTTGTAGAAACTTCGAGTCATGACGTTATTTTCGGGGATAGCATCCTCAAGGAAAGAAGCAATACCATCAACGGCAGGAAATGACATATTATACTCACACTTCAAGGTTACTATCCTAGAGGCGGCTTGTAATAATGACATTCTGCTCCCTTCGTATAAAGGTTGTTCCGCAGCTTTTAACATGACAAAAAAAGCTTTTGCTTGGGGATTTGGAGGTTGCTCTTCATTCAAGGCTACACGGTCATCATTATTGGCTACATTAAACTCCAAGGCATCAACAACCATATCTCTATATGGGTTCTCGTCAATATGTTCGATGTGAGGTTGTTCTTGAATTGGGGAATAGGCTTCTCCATGAGAAATCCAATTATAATAATTTGGACGAAACCCATTTGTATAGAGATGTTCTTGTACCTCAATGACATATAGGTATTTCATATTTCGACATTTGCTACAAGGACACCTAAGTTTATTTTCTAACGAGTCATATTCCTCTTGTTTCTTAGCAAATTCAATAAACTCGGCAATTGATGAGTCATATTCGTATACACTTCTATGCCTCCCCTTTAGTTGTTTTGAGATGATTCTTGTGCTAAATTGTGCCTTTTATATGCTATTTATATTAGAATGTCGATACTTCCGACTTTCAGTGTTTAATGCAGGATTGGTGCATTTAAGGAGCAAAATATGGATTGGGGCACCGCGGACCCGACATGAAGGAACACACGTAGCATGGCACGAGGATCTAGGAAGGAAGAGTTAAGGAGATTATCGAAGGCAAGCACAAAGAAGAGCCCCATATAACTAGTATCTACTTTGAAGAGCCATATCTAGAGTTCTAAAAATGATAATCAAGTGATTCCAATTGGAGGTGAAAGCTTATCCTTTTAGCTTTCCAACGCCGCAAAAATCACTTGATCCTGACAAGTAACGAAGAAATAACGGACGTTTGAACTTCAGTGCGCAAAGCAGGAATTACGCGCTGAGAGGTCCCTCGATCGAGGACAACGCATCCTCGATCGAGGAACCTTTTCTCAGGATCGTGCAGCTACGACAATAGGTCCCTCGATCGAGTACACCTTGTCCTCGATCGAGGAACCCTTTAGCGACGGGTTTCTTTCCGTAAACCTACCAAAGTCACTCCTTATGTTTTATTATATAAGGAGTCGTGCCCTTTGAGTCTTTTATGCTTTTTTCTACCCTAATTTCAGTCCTCTTTCTTTCTTTTAGTTTAGTTTTACAAATCTCCAAATTAAATTAGCTTTTAGTTTTATGCATCGGATCTTGCCTTCAATTACGGTATTATTGTTAATCTTTCTTTATTTCTTTTTTCAATTAAGTTCTTGTTATTCCTTCATGCCTTTAATTATGTTATTAATCCCTCTTTTCTTTGTTGTTGTCGTTGTTGTTATCATGTTTAGCTAATTTAGTTGTCTAGGGTGAAAAGGGATCTAGGTGATTAGAAAGGGGAATTAAACTTTAATGATCTTGAATTGTTAAACTGCTTATTATTATTGTTTCATTGTTGTTTTAAATCTGATTAGTTAATTACTGGCCAGGATTAGTTAATTAATCTCACAAATTAGTCTTAAATCCGACCGTAGATTAAAACTAAGATAGGCCACAACAATTGAATGGATTGACCTAATTATAGCGACCGCATGTTAGGTTTAGATCTAAAGATTATATGAATACCGATCGGACATATGATCTTAAATAATAATTTTGCCCAATTGAATTAGTTAAAATCTCATTCCCCTGGATAATTGCCTATGTGAACTTGATCCCTAGATCTTTCTTAATACTTGTTTACATCTTTATTTACTTACCTTGCAACTAGTTGATTAGAAAACAAAAACATCAAACAACCAAACTTGTGACCCCTTAAGACGGATATAAATATTAACAAATTGAAATTAATCACCGCCTCCCTGTGGATACGATACCCTACTTACCTCTAGCTATTTGTTAGTAGTAATCTAGGATTACTTTGATTAAGGTGATACGACTTTAGCCTTGTCTAATTTGGCGCCGTTGCCGGGGAGGCAACTAATTTCTATTTGTTTTTAATTATATTTGTCTTTTCGTCTCAAGGGACCTTAGTTCCTTGAGGCAGTTTTACTCTTTTCTTGTTGTTTCTGTGTATGCCTAGGTCTAACAGGTTAGAGATTGCCCCTTTCAATCCCGAACCCGAAAGAACCTTCCGTTATAGACAGGGCCTTTAGAGAAGAAAAAGTCTAATGGAAGACTTGAGTACATTTGTCTACGAGCAGAGCATATGGCGCATGGAGCTAGATGAAATCGAACATTTGCTCTATGGAGTTGAGTCGCATCCTCCTCCAATCTACAATTCCGAAGTAGATGGCATCATAGAAGCTGAACTGGATGCTTGGGAAGCTGAAATGCTCAAAGATGACCAACCATCTAAGGAGCATGATGAAGATGCAAAGGATCTCACTGATGATCCCATTTTAGACTTCTCTTCCTTAAAAGACTTTGAACATTTTTGTTTTTGCAATTTTGGCTTTATACCTGTTGAGACTGAAAGGGAACAAATTTTACTGCTTGTATTATATGCTTGCATTGTCTTATGGTGCTACCTAAGCCTGTGGGTCGCACATGAAGTGAGTTTCGACCTTCTTCTACGGGCATTGAATTGCCTTGATACAACCGCACTGGAGCTTTGAGGTCACAAAAAGTTGTCTTCGTTGTGTATGGATCGCCAAGACCTCCATTTTGCAGCTGGTTTGGGGGAGCTCTCATGCCTTTCAGCTGGTATTATCTTTCCTTTTTTTTACTTAATGTGTGGTCTTTTCCTCTTTTCGTTTGTTAGTAGTGTCCTTTAGGGTGCTGGTTATATTTTATATTGTGCCTTACATGCTGTTTAGGTCACAATGAGGACACTTTGACATTAGGTTTGGGGGAGAGTCTTTACTTTATGTTTTGTGGTTAAAAAAATGTTTTTTCTTTCATTTTTCTTTTATTTTTAGGTCGAGTCTTGGTGAATTTAGTTAACAATGATGATAATTTGCCTTTGTTTTTCGCATTTGAATCCCAAATAGCTATCCATATACATTGTTTTGACCCGTTAGCCTATGAAAACAAAGCTCAATGATCAAGTCTTGACCGTAATTGACATGCCTTATATTGATTAGACTTGACAATTTAAGTTGGTAAACTACTTAAATTCCGAGGTCTATAGAGCTTCCTAGGCCAGGAACATTAATAAACTGGTCTCATTGTCAATTAGGCTTGAGTGTGGTTCTCCTTGTGGAATATGTAATATCAAACTGCATAAGTGTGAAATTGATTTCTTGATACTTTTATTGCTTTCATATGACTAAGTACATGTGGATAGGCGGCTCTTACCGTTCAAATAAGCCTTACATATTACCCTTTTGTTAGCCCGTTTGAACCTTGTGGCCATTTCATATCTCATCAAATAGCTACAATCCAGAATTTGCCTACCTTATCGGGACAGTCGCAATTGCTTGTTTACCATGTTTATTCTTACTACTATGGTTGGGATAGGGACTTATATTGTCACTTGTGGGTGTAGTAGAAATATTTTGAGCAATTGTGTTGTATCTCTTATGATGGAAAAAGAACAAAAATGTATGAAGCAGAAAATGAAAAACAAAAAAAAAGAAAAGAAAAACAAAAAACTGAAAAAAAAAGAAAAGAAAAAAAATATATACGCTTCATTTGATTTTGTTAAGAGATCGAAAGGATGATTACTAGAGTCTAATGCATCTTTGGAGGGTAGTTTGTTGACTCTCATATGTTGTAATATTGAGATAATTTCTCTAGATTGGGATGAATTGTGATACTTAGTATAGAATTCGTTTTGGTTTAATGCTGCGACTACCGTCTTAGCCTCACATATCCATAACGTGCTTTAGCACAAACCATTTCTATACCTTTGCCCATTTGTCATCCTTATTGTCCTTGATACATGTACTTTTGTCTACATTATGATTGCATATTAGTTGGGAAAATCTCTATCACATTAGATTGCATGCATGTTTCATTAAGTTGAGTGAGTGTTCTTATTTCTTTCTATCTTCACATATAACTCACCCTTATATATACTTATGAGCATGAGTGAATCCGCGAGAATCCGACTGAAATTTGTCTTGCAAGGTCGAAAGGTATTTGGTTTTTGTCTATATTACAGCGTCATATCAACTGTTGAGTAATATATCCTATATTTATAATATATTGTTTTATGTTTTAATAATGACAAGTCTAAACAATTATGTTTTATATGCATATGCGTGTAATCGTGTGTTTAAATGTACAGTTAATTATAGAGCGAAGATCGTAGTTTAACAAAGTATAATTCAATCGAAGATTGTAAGAACGATCAAGCTCATGTCAAGTGTCAAGTCTTTTTGAAGATTTACAAGATAAAAGCTTCATTACAATATCAAGAGTTTTTAAGTTATGGATCATTTCTATAACTATCGAAGAAATGAGATTTGCGTGAAGTAAATCAAAGCGTAAAGATTTATGCGTGCTATTAATATATTATTATATATTAATTTAGTAATCTTATAAACGGTTTTAAAATAGAAATATTCTTTAGTTAACAAGAATTAAAATATTTATCTTATGAGGTAAATATTAATTCTAAAATGCTAAGGATTTTGTTTTAACCGTTATTGTCAAAGTTCAATTCCTAGAGAAACGCACTTCGAGAAATATGTCTCGAAGAACGTGTTATGTACGTTGGGAATCGTGCATAGAGAGGCGTGCTACACGTTTCTTTTTGTACGAACCCTAATACGTTTCATATTATCTTTATGGTTAATTAAATAAATAAACTTGTTTATTTAATCTACTTAAAGATTGACTAGGATTTGATTAAGAATATAATTTATTATATTATTGACAAGAATTAGGAATTGATTCAAAATAGAATTCTATATTTTAATGATATAAGATATTTCCTAAATCTAAAAGGATTGAAGAAATATTATCTTATATCTTAATATAGTACTATTTTATTAGAATCCTTTCCTAAGTCAAATAAGATTAAGTTTAAATATTACCTAGAATTAGTATTCTAGATAAAGTAATATTTCTAAACTATCTAGGATTCAACCTAGATCTAAATTAGTATATAAGCATTCAAGCATCACACGCCTAAGACACCTTAACGAAATACAAGGAGCCTCACGCAAACCGAGAAGAACAAACGGACGTAGTCTCTCACGCGTCTCGATATTCGTGCAATCATTGTCAAATTTCGTATACAAGACTACAAGCATAGAAGAAGATTTTCAAGCATTCAACCATCATCTATATAAGAAGTTGTTAAGAAGTTTATCTTACTTACTTAAGATAGATTCGAGTATTTAGCGGTACTCATTGTAAACAAGTATTTCACGGTACTTGTCGTAGCTAGATATTTAACGGTATCTAGATTGAGTTGTGACTAACATCAAAGTCATACGAGTGGGTTGATAAAATTGTAATCCGGAGAAGGTACTAATTTTATTAATCGAGAATAGTGGACGTAGGTTTCGATTTGTGAAACTGAACCACTTCAAAAGATCGTGTCTCCTTTATTTTATTGCTCTTACTCTTTACTTGTTATTACTTCATCTCGACAATCATCATCGAAGAAGAAACGAAAAAGTTGGCATACTCAATTCAACCCCCCCCTTCTTGAGTATATCTAGGTCAATAGACTCTTCAATTGGTATCAGAGCCTCGTGCTCTTGAAAGCCTTACAGCTTGAGATTGATCCTTCTATTGATCTCCAATGGATTCAAAACACCTTAAGTGTCCTATCTTCGATGGAAAGAACTATAGCTTGTGGAAGAACATGATGACCCACTACGTCAAAGGATGTGACTGGGAATGCTGGAAAATAATTCAAACTGGACCAAAGAAGATATTGGTTGCATCTGCAAATGGAACCACATATGAGAAACCAGAAAGTGACTATGTGGAAGCTGATTACAAGATTGCTGAGAAAAATTCAAAAGCCATGAGTCTACTCCAAAACGGTATGATTACTTCTGAATTTGATCGCTTCTCTTCTTGTAACTCAGCTAAAGAAATATGGGATGGCCTAGAACTTGCCTACGAAGGTACTTCCGTAGTCAAGAAACATCGCATAGACTTGCTCATTCAACGATATGAACTTTTTACTATGGAAAAGAATGAATCGATTGATAGCATGTCCGCGCGATTTTCTTGCATACTTAATGAACTACGGAACCTTGGTAGGAAGTATGATTCTGAGGACATAGTCAGAAAAGTCCTTAGAAGCCTAACCAAAAAATGGCAACCAAAAGTCACTGCAATTGAAGAAGCTCGTGATCTCACGACCTTAACTTATCAAGAACTCATTGGATCTCTAATGGCTCATGAGATCATGCTAAATAGAGATGACAATGATAATTCTACAAATAAAAACGTTGCACTACAAGCCTCTACAAGTGGAGAATGCGAACCTGAACTGGAAGATGAAACAGTTCTCTTCGCAAGACGTTTTAAAAAGGCTGTCTTCAAAGGAAGATTTACCAAGCCCAACAATAAAGCAAACGACAAGAAAAAGAGTGATTCTAAGCAAACCTTCTTCAAACGAGGATGCTTTAAATGTGGTGATCAAGGACATATGATCAAGGATTGTCCCAGCTGGGACAAAATAAAAGACAAATCCAAACGAGATAAAACCAAAACTGAATTCAAAAAGGTTATGCTCGCATCTTGCTGGGGAGAATTGGATTCTGACGATGATAGTGACTCAGAAGAAGAGGAAGTTGCTAACCTGTGCCTAAGCAACATAAGTTTGGATCTAATCTCCGACGATCATGACTCATCACAATTTTGCCTCTACGGAGAATCTGATTCAGAGGATGAAGACCAAGAGGTAAATTTTTTACAGCTTAAGAGTCAAGTCAAAAATTTATCTAAGTCTGCTTTAATTAATTATTTCGAACAAACCCTAGATCAATGTCACGAACAAAGTCTTGAATTAGACGAGCTGAAAGAACAGATTCTTGATATTGCTGAGGAAAATCAACTCCTAAAGGCCAAAGCTAAGAAACTGAAATCCAAGGTTAACATTGATACAAATGTTAAATTGGAAACAGTAATGTCTGAGAAGAAAATTCTTGAGTCTAAAGTTACAGCCAATGAAGCTGTAATCTCAAAATTAAAACTCAACATTAAAGAGCTTGAATCTAAGATTATAGCCAATGAAGCTATAACCTCAGATCTAAAAAGGTCTAATGAACTTCTAAAGAGTAAATCTACACCAGTTGTTGTAGATGAAACTCATCTAGAAGAAGTTGAAATCCTCGAGCAAAAAATCATGGATCTAGAATTCAACTTATCCAAAGTTAAAAAGGAACATGCGCAAATCATGTTCAACTTTAATAAAGACATTCAAGACTTAAAAGATCATAACAATGTTGACCATTCCTCCTGCATAAAAGAAATAGATTCCTTAAAAGACCTTCTTCTTCATGCTCGAAAGGTTCACAAAAAATGGGAAGGAAGTACTAACGTACTAAACTTCCTAACTAAACAATTTGATAACAACATGAAGATGGGTCTAGGTCATGAGTGCTACGGTAGGAGAGACCATTCTAAATGTCAACAAAAACCTGATGAACGTGACTTTAGAAAAAGAAAGTATGTGGACTTACCTGAATACTTGATTTGTACTTATTGTGGTCATAATGGACATCTACGAGAAAACTGCGTAAAACACGCACTCGACTTCAAGACTGGAGTCAAATTTGTTAAATCTCTAGGTATACCAAATGATTCCATGTCTATCATTGACAGTGAGGAAGGTAATGAAGAGGTTGAGGAAAGAAATAATGACCATAGATGGTTCTATGACATGTCCTTTAATTACGCAGAAAAGAAAAATAGAACCACTCAAACTCATAAACCTACAACCTACAAGAAACAAAATCCAAAGACTCACACTAGACCAACAAAGCCTAACTACCACAGTTACAAGAGACCTATAGTGAGACAAGTCTGGGTCAAAAAGGAAGATGTTTTCATTATCACTAACTCAAAAGGACCCAAGTTTGCTTGGGTACCTAAGTCCTGTCTTTAAACTACTTTGTGCAGATAATCGCTAAAGAGAATAATCTATGGTACCTCGACAGTGGATGCTCTCGACACATGACAGGTGACGCCAACCTATTCACCACCTTGGAACCATTCGACGGAGGAAAGGTCACCTTCGGTGACAACAAAAAGGGAAAGGTAATAGGTGTCGGTAAGATAGGCATCTCATCTTCTCACTCTATTAGCGATGTATATCTGGTAAGTGGTCTTAAACATAACTTAATTAGTATATCCCAATTATGCGACAAAGGAAACAAAGTTGTTTTTCATACAGATGTGTGTCGTATAATTATGGAAGGTACAAGTAAAGTTATTCTTGAAGGTCATAGAAAGAAAAATGTTTATATGATTGATTTAAACGTTGTACCTACTGACTCTCTCTCATGTATGAAAGTTACGTTAGATGATCCATGTCTCTGGCATAAGAGATTTGGGCACATTAGTTCTCCTATTCTTAGCAAATTGAAGAGATGGGACTTGGTCGAAGGTCTTCCCAAGATCAGATTTGATCAAGAAAAGATGTGCGACACATGTGCACGATGTAAACACGTCAGATCATCCTTCAAACCAAAAAGAATAGTAAGTACTAACCAAGCTCTTGATCTAGTACATATGGATCTCTGTGGCCCTATGAAGGTAAGAAGCAGAGGCGGTTCCAGGTATGTTTTCGTTCTAGTTGATGATTATTCTAGATTTGTTTGGCCTATCTTTCTTCACTCTAAAGACGAGACATTTGATGAGTTTGTTAGTCTTATGAAACTCGTTCAAAACAAATTAAAAACTAATCTAGTAACTATTCGAACTGACCATGGAACTGAGTTTGATAACCATGCTTTTATTAATTTCTGTAAATCCAACGGTGTTGGACATAACTTCTCTGCACCTAGAACACCACAACAAAACGGAGTAGTAGAACGCATGAACAGAACCCTAGAAGACATGGCTAGAACAATGCTTCTTTGTAGTGGCCTACCTAGAAACTTTTGGGCTGAGGCTATTAGTACAGCTTGCTATATTCATAACCGTGCCATGATTAGACCTATCCTTAAAAAGACTCCTTATGAACTTCTTCGTGGTCGTAAACCTAATATATCTCATCTAAGATGTTTTGGGAGTAAATGCTTTGTTCATAACAATGGTAAAAATTGTTTAAGCAAATTTGACCCTAGAAGTGATGAGGCTATTTTCATAGGATATTCTGATCATAGTAAAGCCTATAAAGTTTTTAACAAACGTACTTTATGCATAGAAGAGAGCATACATGTTATCTTTGATGAGAATAATATCTTCAACAAGCCTTTACAGGACGAAGAGGAAAACCTAGACGAACCGGACTTTAGGTTGTCAAGGGAAGATCCTCCTGAAATAGAAAATAACGATGAAGGCGAAATTCAAGGAAACAATGATGAACTTGACTTGGAAGGAAATGGTGCAAGAGATGACACTACAGTTGATGATACTGTAGATAACTCTCAAACCAATGACTTAGAACCCAGAGTTATAGCTAATGAAGCTACAACTTTGAATCAAAACCAAAGGGAAGAGAGCATAGTTATACCTGACTCTCCTACAAACCCTGGTTTGGATTCAGGGGGAACAAGTCAAAATCCCGAGTCAAGCAGTAGCAATGAAAACAATCAATCAAGAAACTGGAGATATAAAGGCTCTCACCCTCTGGATAATATCATAGGAAGCCTTACAGAAGGAGTTCAAACTCGAAGAAGCTTAAACAACTTCTGTTCCTTCTACTCCTTTCTCTCCACAATTGAACCTACAAATATAAAAGAAGCACTTGCAGAACCTGACTGGATAGTCGCCATGCAAGAAGAACTACAACAATTCGAAAGAAATAAAGTATGGCATCTTGTTCCTCGTCCTAAAGATAGATCAGTAATTGGAACAAGATGGGTATTCAGAAATAAATTAGATGACTCTGGAGTCATCGTACGTAATAAAGCAAGATTGGTCGTTCAAGGATACAACCAACAGGAAGGGATCGATTATGACGAAACTTTTGCTCCTGTTGCTCGTCTTGAAGCAATTCGCTTGCTCATAGCTTTTGCTGCACATAAAGGAATGAAATTATTTCAAATGGATGTTAAGACTGCATTCCTTAACGGATATCTTCAGGAGGAAGTCTATGTTGAACAACCTCCTGGATTTCCTGACAGCAAACTCAAGGACCATGTATACAGATTAGATAAAGCTCTATATGGGCTAAAACAGGCCCCTCGAGCATGGTACGACAGACTATCAAAATTTCTATTGGAAAGCGGATTCAAGAGAGGATCAGTAGATAAGACATTATTTCTGAAAAATGAAAATTCCGATCTACTAGTTGTACAGATCTACGTTGACGATATTATATTTGGCTCAACCAACAAAAAGTTGTGCCAATACTTCTCAGAGTTGATGACATCCGAGTTCGAGATGAGTATGATGGGAGAATTAAAATTCTTCCTTGGTCTTCAAATTCAACAGACGAACGAGGGTATCAAAGTTCATCAACAAAAGTACGTCAAAGAATTAATAAAGAAGTTCGGAATGGAATCCTCTCATCCTATGCCTACTCCAATGGTAACAGATAAGAAACTCACCAAAGACGAGGACGGTAAGTCAGTAGATGAAACTACTTATAGAGGTATGATCGGCTCACTTCTTTATCTTACTGCAAGTCGTCCAGACATAATGTTTAGTGTCTGCGTCTGTGCTCGATTCCAATCTGCACCAAAAGAATCACATATGATTGCGGTTAAGAGAATTCTAAGATACCTAATTGGAACATCAAAATTATATCTATGGTATCCTATGGATTGTAATTTTAACTTATTAGGATATTCAGATGCGGATTATGCAGGCTGTTCTTTAGACAGGAAAAGTACTTCTGGACTGGCGACTTTCGTTGGACCATGTATTATATCTTGGGCATCCAAGAAACAAAATTCAGTCGCCTTGTCAACCGCAGAAGCAGAATATATTGCAGCCGCACTGGTATGTTCCCAGCTACTATGGTTAAAACAGCAGTTACTTGATTATGGTATTGACGTGGGATGTGTACCTATATTATGTGATAATACGAGTGCTATTATAATATCTAAAAACCCGGCTCAGCACTCGAGAACAAAACACATAGAGATTAGACATCACTTCTTACGTGACCATGTGGAAAAGAAAAATATTAAGTTGGAATTTTGTAGTACGGAAAAACAATGGGCGGATATTTTTACTAAACCTTTGGCTAGAGAACGATTTGAGACTTTACGATTGGAAATTGGTTTAATCGGTGGCACCTAATCGATCTTAAGAGCTGAAAATAACCCAATGATTGACTATGAAAAAGACAGAATTATATGACTGTGTCCGTATATTCCGCTGCATGCCTATGTGTGTCATTCTTCATTAAATGCTCAATCTTGATTATTTCATGCTACGTGTTATACGAACGTACACAACCAATTTCTCAGATCAAAACAATAATATTCAAATATTAACATATTTATACCTAAAAATATTATTTTATATATATATATATAGTTACGTATCTCAAATACGTAACGTTAAATAAATTTGTACTTACCAAATTCACGTAACAATAAAATTGTAACAAAATACATACGTACCAACTCACTTAAAACTTACCCCACCTAATTTACCTACCCCACGTGTAACCTCCCCCTATCCCTCAAAACTTACCTTACCCTTTATTACACTCTACCCCCCCTCCATAACCGTCTTCTACCTCTTCACTCTAACTTCACCCTCACATCAACTCCTCACCCATAACTCTCTCTCATAAACTTTGTTAAAATCAAAAATCCTTTCACAAACTCACCTATAACTCTCATCTCATCAAACAAAAATGCCTCCCATTTCTGCCCGTCGGTCCTCACGACATAAACCACCCTCACCCACTCCGACGCCTTCGCCACCGCCATCACCTGAACCACTCATGGTTGAAGTTCCTAAAACCGAAAATAGCAAACGTCGCAAGTTAGACAAAGGGAAAAATGTTATGAACGACGACTCTTGTGCTCCAGATCCTCGTCCTCTGTTTCAAGACATTTCTGAAGAATCAACTAGAGAAGGGCTTGAGAAAGTAAGAATGACGAAAAAGGAAGGTATGCTCATAGACCGTCTTTTACCATATTCAGTACATGCGGGTCGTTTTTACCCGACTTCTTGGGTAGACGGAGTTCCTGCCCTCAAGTTCTTTAAAAATTTTCTTTTATTTCAAGACTGGGTTTATATAAGTAATTTTTCGGGTCTGATCTTTCCCATTGAGTTAGTTCAGTTTTATGCTTCGGTCAAGTTAGTCGATGATGGGGTTGTTGCCGTTGTTAATGGAAGGGAAATTAGGATTACGATAGACGATATGTGTAGGGTCTTTAAACTAAAGAACGAAGGACTCGTTCTTGATCCGAGTAAGGAGTGGTCTAATGTTACTAAAGATGACAAGATGAAAATTAAAAAATATTTCGATAATGAAGCTACCGAAGTCAGTCCCTTGCTCACAAATTTGTTTAATCCCATGTTAAAATTCTTTGTTAATTTTCTATGGAACTCGGTTTTGCCACGACGGGGTGGTCGTGACAAACTTAGTTGTTGTGAAGCGGTTGTGTTGTTTAATTGGTTAACCGGAGTTAAAATCAATTTAGCATCATTGTTCTTTGCAAAAATTGGTCAGATTTCGAAAATCTTGGTTAAAGAACATTTTAGCTCAACTCTTGACATACCCTATGGCATGTGGGTATCGGCGCTATTATTTGATGCCGGAGTTGTCGATAAGGAAAGCTATGGTGTTAGTCCTAAAGATAGGATGAATGATCGGTTAATGAAGTTAATGGGTATTTTCGGGAAAGATGGTATTCTGTTATTTGGTAGGGAAAGTGAGGAGGTTAAGGGAATGGGCAGTCTTGGTGTCCTTGAAGGAAAAGTGGATAAGTTGTGTTCGTTTGTTGCTGGGTTAAAAGACACAAAAACAGAGAGTGGTCCAGGGACGGGAATACCTACTGGTGATATTCGGGAATGGATGGAGAAGATTAATGGTACTCTTACTAATCTTACCCGAGAGCTCAAGTTCGTAAAAGAAGAGATAATTGCAGTGAGTGACCGTCATCAGTTTCTGACCACTCAAGGAGGAGCTCTTGTTCATGATACACGGTTGCTTCGGGAGGATGGTACTCAGTGTTTGTCCGCGGTTAAGGCGTTATCCCTCAAAGTCTTGAACTTTGAGCGCGCCATCGATGGTCAAGGGCGTAATGTTGCTAGTTGCCTTGATCGTTTGGATACCTTGGAGTTTCGCTCTCGTCCTGGATATGTTAATCCTAACATTGTTCGTCATCCTCATTGAATATTAGTCGTATTGGTATTTTGGCTTGCTTCGTTTTGCAGGAAAGGAACGTTGGCCGTGGGTTCTGTTGATGGATGGTGATTTTCATAGCCCAATTCCTTTTCCTAAACCATCTCATATTAGCCTTGTTTTTTTTTTTTTGACTTGGCCCAATTTTCTTTCTACCCTAATTCGGCCCAGTTGGCTTGTATTAATACCTTTGCACTTTTATTACTTTTGGCCCATTAGACAAACTCTGACCTAACTTTAGCCCAAGAGGCTTATGTTCTGATTCGGCCCATTTTGGCATTCTAGTACTTGGTTGTGTGTTATATTTCCGTTCGTATATCGTGTTGTCATGTTTAATTACGTTTGTGTATTTCTTTAGAATTGCATGCTTAGGTTTGTTTCGTATTATATCATTCTAGTCGTTTTATGTCTTTGTTTCCGTCTTTTCAATGATGTCAAGAGGGGGAAAAGAAAGCGACCTAGGATTACGAATTTGCCTAAGATTGCTCCTTGTCGTAACGTTTTGTCTCTCAAAGTTCTTTTTAGTAATTGATTTAGTCTAAAAATAGAAACCCTAGTTGATCTATATTATAAAAGACCATTATTGTATTGAGGGGGAACGTTACTATTAAACACGATTCTAGGTAAGACTTGCCATCATTAAAAAGGGGGAATTTGTTGAGTAATATATCCTATATTTATAATATATTGTTTTATGTTTTAATAATGACAAGTCTAAACAATTATGTTTTATATGCATATGCGTGTAATCGTGTGTTTAAATGTACAGTTAATTATAGAGCGAAGATCGTAGTTTAACAAAGTATAATTCAATCGAAGATTGTAAGAACGATCAAGCTCATGTCAAGTGTCAAGTCTTTTTGAAGATTTACAAGATAAAAGCTTCATTACAATATCAAGAGTTTTTAAGTTATGGATCATTTCTATAACTATCGAAGAAATGAGATTTGCGTGAAGTAAATCAAAGCGTAAAGATTTATGCGTGCTATTAATATATTATTATATATTAATTTAGTAATCTTATAAACGGTTTTAAAATAGAAATATTCTTTAGTTAACAAGAATTAAAATATTTATCTTATGAGGTAAATATTAATTCTAAAATGCTAAGGATTTTGTTTTAACCGTTATTGTCAAAGTTCAATTCCTAGAGAAACGCACTTCGAGAAATATGTCTCGAAGAACGTGTTATGTACGTTGGGAATCGTGCATAGAGAGGCGTGCTACACGTTTCTTTTTGTACGAACCCTAATACGTTTCATATTATCTTTATGGTTAATTAAATAAATAAACTTGTTTATTTAATCTACTTAAAGATTGACTAGGATTTGATTAAGAATATAATTTATTATATTATTGACAAGAATTAGGAATTGATTCAAAATAGAATTCTATATTTTAATGATATAAGATATTTCCTAAATCTAAAAGGATTGAAGAAATATTATCTTATATCTTAATATAGTACTATTTTATTAGAATCCTTTCCTAAGTCAAATAAGATTAAGTTTAAATATTACCTAGAATTAGTATTCTAGATAAAGTAATATTTCTAAACTATCTAGGATTCAACCTAGATCTAAATTAGTATATAAGCATTCAAGCATCACACGCCTAAGACACCTTAACGAAATACAAGGAGCCTCACGCAAACCGAGAAGAACAAACGGACGTAGTCTCTCACGCGTCTCGATATTCGTGCAATCATTGTCAAATTTCGTATACAAGACTACAAGCATAGAAGAAGATTTTCAAGCATTCAACCATCATCTATATAAGAAGTTGTTAAGAAGTTTATCTTACTTACTTAAGATAGATTCGAGTATTTAGCGGTACTCATTGTAAACAAGTATTTCACGGTACTTGTCGTAGCTAGATATTTAACGGTATCTAGATTGAGTTGTGACTAACATCAAAGTCATACGAGTGGGTTGATAAAATTGTAATCCGGAGAAGGTACTAATTTTATTAATCGAGAATAGTGGACGTAGGTTTCGATTTGTGAAACTGAACCACTTCAAAAGATCGTGTCTCCTTTATTTTATTGCTCTTACTCTTTACTTGTTATTACTTCATCTCGACAATCATCATCGAAGAAGAAACGAAAAAGTTGGCATACTCAATTCAACCCCCCCCCCCCCTTCTTGAGTATATCTAGGCCAATAGACTCTTCATCAACCTTGTGACTTGAGCTGCGTTTTCTATTACCCGTACCTTTGAATCTGTTTCATTGGTACATTTGGTCATTACTTTGTTATATCTATAGCTTGGGATTTATTGCATTAACATTGGCTTTGAGTTATTTTATTCACCATAGTTTTTTTTTTCTTTTGTTTAGAGTCTTGGCTTTGCTTGAGGACAAGCAAAGAGATGGTTCGGGGGAGTTTGATGAGTCATATTTATATATACTTTAATGCCTCCTCTTAGCATCTTTTGTTACGGTTCTGTGATTAGAATTGGTATTTATATGTCACTTTTAGTAGATATCGATACTTCTGTATTTCTGTGTTTAAATGCAGAATGGATGCATTTGTGGAACATAAGAGTGATATATAGCTCCATGGAATCAACAAGACAAAGTACAAGAAGATATCCAATAACTAAGGAAGAATAAAGGATAAGAATTGAAGCTAGGCAAGCGAAAGAACAACTCCATATAACTAGTATCTAGTTATAAGGGCCATATCTCAGGATATAAAATTGATAATCAAGCGATTCCAATTGGAGGTGAAAGCTTATCCTTTTAGCTTTCCAACGCCGCAAAAATCACTTGATTCTGACAAGTAACGAAGAAATGGCGGACGTTTGAACTTCAGTGCGCAAAGCAGGAATTACGCGCTGAGAGGTCCCTCGATCGAGGACAACTCATCCTCGATCGAGGAACCTTTTCTCAGGAATGCGTAGCTACGGAAATAGGTCCCTAGATCGAGTACATCTTGTCCTCGATCGAGGAACCCTTCAGCGACGGGTTTCTTTCCGGAAACCTACCAAAGTCACTCCTTATGTTTTATTATATAAGGAGTCGTGCCCTTTGAGTCTTTTATGCTTTTTTCTACCCTAATTTCAGTCCTCTTTCTTTCTTTTAGTTTAGTTTTACGAATCCCCAAATTAAATTAGCTTTTAGTTTTATGCATCGGATCTTGCCTTCAATTACGGTATTATTGTTAATCTTTCTTTATTTCTTTTTTCAAATAAGTTCTTGTTATTCCTTCATGCCTTTAATTATGTTATTAATCCCTCTTTTCTTTGTTGTTGTCGTTGTTGTTATCATATTTAGCTAATTTATTTGTCTAGGGTGAAAAGGGATCTAGGTGATTAGAAAGGGGAATTAAACTTTAATGATCTTGAATTGTTAAACTGCTTATTATTATTGTTCCATTGTTGTTTTAAATCTGATTAATTAATTACTGGCCAGGATTAGTTAATTAATCTCACAAATTAGTCTTAAATCCGACTGTAGATTAAGACTAAGATAGGCCACAACAATTGAATGGATTGACCTAATTATAGCGACCGCATGTTAGGTTTAGATCTAAAGATTATATGAATACCGATCGGACATATGATCTTAAATAATAATTTTGCCCAATTGAATTAGTTAAAATCTCATTCCCCTGGATAATTGCCTATGTGAACTTGATCCCTAAATCTTTCTTAATACTTGTTTACATCTTTATTTACTTACCTTGCAACTAGTTGATTAGAAAACAAAAACATCAAACAACCAAACTTGTGACCCTTTAAGACGGATATAAATATTAACAAATTGAAATTAATCACCGCCTCCCTGTGGACACGATACCCTACTTACCTCTAGCTATTTGTTAGTAGTAATCTAGGATTACTTTGATTAAGGTGATACGACTTTAGCCTTGTCAGCAATACCCTCTATAAACCTAGCATTAGAACGTCTCTTCTTAATATCTAATAACCCTCCATCATACATCCATGAACGTTCCAATCTCTTCATTTTAATCTAAACAAAAAAACCCATAAAACAATTTTCAACAATAAAAATACATATATCTAAATTAAAATTACACACACTTAATTAAAGAACAACCTCAATCACATAATAATAACAATTTATTAACAACAATTTCCAATTATACAATTAACCACAACCTAATAAGCTAATTTAAGACGGTCTTAATAAGCTAGTATAATCTAACTAACATCCTAATAAGCTATTAAACATCCAAATCGACTACTTTAATCTAATTAACCAACATCAATAAGGCTAACAACATCGTCTTATACAAACTTGTTATAAACCCTAACCCACAATTATCTAATTAATATGATAATTGGCTTCTAATACCTAATTAATCACAACCTAATAAGCTAAGACGATCTTAATAACCTACTACAATCACTAAATGAACAAAACAAACCAACAATCAAACAAAAAATTGAAATTGAAATTGAACTACAAGGGAGTATACAAACCTTAAATGAGTTGAATGAAGGGAAGAACAAGTAGGGTGGTGGTGGTGGTGGCCGGAATCCGGTGACAGTGGTGTTGAGGGTGGCCGGAACACGTAGGGTAGGGTGGTGGTGGTGGTGGTTTTCGCGGGTTTGTGTGTTTGTGTGTTTGTTTAATTGCGAATAAGGAAGGGGATTGCAGCTGCTGTTTGTATACCGCTATTTGGCGACGGACTCACCAAATTGGCGACTGAAAACTGCTGTCGCCAAATTTGGCGACTACTTTCTGTCGCCAAAATGCGTTTTCTGTCGCCCGGTTGTGTCGGTGGTGGGAAATTTGGGGAAAAAGGCCAGTCGCCAAATTGGCGACTGATTTCAGTCGCCCGAATTTTCATTCCGTCGCCAAATTGACGACTACCCGTTGCAGTCGCCAAAAACTGTCGCCCGATCCAGTTTTTCTTGTAGTGGCTATCAATTAACCAATTAACAATTTTATTACTCTTTATACCTGTTTCTGATTGTGATTGGCTATTTTCTGCTTTGTTGCTCAACAATGTTCGTAATTGGACAATTTCTGCCGCAGTGAACTCTTGTTTTCCTGCATCATTCTCATTCATGGTTGTAGCATTTGCTTGTTGGTTTTGGCTACCTCGTCCTCTTCCTCCTCTGCCACGACCTCCATTACGCCCGCGGCCTCTGTCTTCTCCTGGGTAACCGTGTTTATCCCAACATACATCTTCAGTGTGCCAAGGTTTGAGGCAGTGCGTGCATCGTGTTATTGATCTATTTTCTGCTTCTTTGGATGCCTCATTACCACTACTGCCTGACATCCGAGTTGCCATGGCTGCCTCCGCGTTCTCTTCCTTGACCTTAATCACTGTTCGGTGTCTTTCTTCGCGCAGAATCAAAGCGTATGCCCCTGCTCAGAGATGTGATTTCTTCTTCCATTAACAGATTTGATCGGATGTGGTTATAAAGGGCGTTGTCGAGTCCCATTAAGAATTGGTGAACCTTCTCCGCTTCTTTCTCTTTAAGCATAGCTGCTGCCGATCCACACGTACAATTTGGCACCTTTGAATGATTGGCCAATTCGTCCCAAATGGCCTTCAACTGAGTATAGTACCCGGTCACTGACTGACCTTTATGTTGCTTGCACTCATTAAGGTCGCTTTTCAATTGATGGACCCTTGGTGCATTTCCAACAGAGTATCGATCTTGTAGTTCTCTCCAAATCTCCATTACGGTCCCGAAAAAGCAATACTAGGATGGAGTGATGGATCGATTCCATTTCGCAACCACGCTTTTACCATCGCGTTGCACTGCCGCCAAGCCACGGCCTCTAATGTTTCTTCCCCGCCTTGTACAGTTACTGGTTTTTTAACGGACCCCTCGACGAAACCAAGTTTGTTTTTTGCGTCGAGACCGTTACGTACTGCATCCGCCCACAAATCGTAATTTTTTCCATTGAAAATGGTTTGGGAAAGACTCAGATTTGGGTGATCTCCTGGATGAAGATACAGAGGTGAGGATGGCGGTATTACCTCAACTTTTGTTACTGTTTTCTTGACTCCTTCTCCTCATGTCATCGAAAAGGTTGTTCTGTTTTGTGTGTTTGTTTGTTCTTTTTTTTTTTTTTTTTGAAACCAACCAGGATCAATCAATCGTGCTCTGATACCATGAAGAACGATGAACAGGAAAAGAAGATGGGAAAATTGATTGTATATTGATAATAATAAAACGATACACTGAGAAGCTTAAATACAATTACACCATTATTTACTTCCTAATTGTGATAATATACTTCCTAAGATTAGTCAAGATATTATACATAAAGATCATAATAATATTTTAACGATATCTTAATAATATCGTTACCATATTATCCAATAGTGAGTCCTAAACTCCGAATACAGTAAGCTTCGATCATGAAGTGACATATCGAGTTATCTTCACAAGAAATCTAGAGTATTTAGCCTTTGGTAGAGATAGTAATTAATCCGATAAGACATTTTTAGGGTCCAGTTGCACATAATGCTTTACCTTTGAGTATGTGATTATGTTCTCGTGTCAATTAATTGGACGATAGTTGCACACAGAGGCAGACCTTTGTTGTCCCACGCCGGGGTCAGGCTCCCTGAGTTTTGGGCCGGTCTTAAGTGAAATACTAAATTTTTCTCATAAACTACTCAATAAATGAAAAGTTGGGCCAATAATTGAAGAGTTGGGTCTCCCTGTCTATCCATTCAAACCGTACAAATTATCAAAATGAATAGAACTAATTTAAGTGACCCAGAAGCCAACATGACTTACCCAAAAATTAATTTAGTTTTCCTAGATTGTAATATTTGGGCCGCCATGAAATAAATACTAGAGTATGATATACCAGTACAAAAGTAGTTTATAAGTATTTTATTTTTCTAAAGTTTTCATAATTATATAAACGTTACGCTCAACTTAACCTCCTTTACAATTTTTATAGTAGATATATTGTATTGATTGTAATTTTAATGGAATAATGAATAACGACTATAAGAATACTTTTAGAATAAAATACTTCTTCATCAATGTAAATTTTAATTTATTTCATTTTTGTTGTTTTGATTATTTTGATGGAATATAAAATTTGTTATTATGCTATTTATCCGATTTAATGTTTTTTTTTCTATTGAGATTATATACATGTAGTTTATTAGATAATTTCTAATTTTATTTTGGTATTTTTAAGTCTCGTCTTATGTATATTTTTATTAATTAAAAATATCAAATTTGATCTAAATTTAATTATATGCAATCATTTGTGCAAATAGTTTACTATTCCATACGTATTGGTACAAAGTAAAAATCTTTTAATTTTAAGCCAATTATTGACGATATAGGCCCTGGTTTTAGACTGAAAGCGTCTGAACTGAATTTAATGGAGTTAAATAGTTCAATATTTAGAACTTTAGGCTGAATTGTATGTAAAAAAAACTCAATTTAGTAAGCTACCTAGTTGTTTGAGTTAAAAACATAAAAAACAATGCGACTATGCTCCGTTCCGGCCCCCTTAATAAAACTTCTCAAGATCCACCACTGGTTGCACATAATGCTTTACCTTTGAGTATGTGATTATGTTCTCGTGTCAATTAATTGAACGATAGTTTGAGCTTAGCTATTTGGCTCGGGAACTTCCATTCACTTATTTCAAAATAGGAAGATAATTCTCGATGTTATTTCCATCACGCGTGATATAGTTACATCTTAGGTACGGAAATGTTTGCGTAAATTCGATCATTCTAAAATGTACTCTCCGTTTCGGTTATTTTTTTACATTTGATTTGAGATCACTTGTGATTAGTGTTATTGAATAACAAGTGGATCATTATCGATATAAATGATCAAAATACTCATAAAAAAACCACCCCGAAATAATGTAAACAAATGAGCAAGACACCTTAAAATGAAAATAGTAGAGCATGGAACAAGTTTACACTGCAAAACTTGGTTTAAAGCCATCTACAAGCCTGATGGTACAGCATACAACAAGAGTGGTGATAAGGAATAAGGATCATGCCACAGCGCGTCCCAATACAACGGGTTTTGGTCATGGTCATGCCGTAACATCTTGGTACAACAGGCTGAGGTCATGGCAAGCTGATACAACAGAGGTTGGTCATAACATGTCATCGATACGAGATAGAAGGTAATCAAATGTAGATTTGGGTCATGCAGCAAATAGCTTAGCAGGATGCACAAACTTAATAGTGCAATTCTTGAAGTAATCCTCAAACAGTTCAAATTGAAGTTTAAAATACAGTTTTCAGGAATATAGGGTTGAAGAACAAAAATGTCCTGATATCGCACAAAATATTACTCATGCCAGATAAAGCGGCTGGTCAAATTTTGAGTAACTACAGGGACATTTGAGGATGTCGGTGTGCGAGGGTGATTCCAAATGAGCACAGAGAAGTTAACATCAGGAACGAGATGCACCAGCTGGCGTAATAGAAACATATATTACATCATGATTGAAAGAAACACTCATACCCTGCAGTTCTTGGGGCCAAAACAACTTAGTCGTGTCCCAGAGACAGCATTTTGTCCGCGTAACATATTTACTGAATCCACATAATATAAATAAACATCGGTTCACATACTTATTTAGTAATCAAAAGGCCAACCGGAGTAGTGCATCTCGTGATTCTCACCATTACCTGTATTTGTAGGAATTATAGCTGGGTTACTCCTGGTTGTTTCAACATATTCTCTGTTGCTAGTGTTTGATGAGCGGAAAGGCCACAGGAATGAGAACGGACTCCTCCTTCCGGGGTTCTGACCATTTCTCGAGTTTCCACCAGCAGCACTTCTACTGCCAATACTTGGGTTAGCACCCGTCCCCATTTCTTGGCGACAAACAGGGCACGAGTTGTGTCGGACCAACCAAGGGACAATGCAATCAGAGTGGTAAATATGGTTACATGGCATTTGCCTTGCTTCCGAGCCCAACTCAAACTGATCTTTACACACAGGGCAGTGCGAATCAGTCTGCAGGTGGGCTTGGGTTATCTTGATCGTGGGCATTCCATCAATTGCAGATCGAGGAGCCGGAACTGGACCACGCGGTCCACGCCTTTCAACTGTTAGCTCTTGTATCAAATCATGCAAGCCAGACTGTACAAAGAAATCTCCATTGTTTCCACGAGTTCCTGGACGGTTTCCATTGAAAAACATCTCAAACCCACCACTTCTAGACATCCTACCCGGCACTTGCTCTTGAGAAGCCAACAAAGAACTACTTCTTTGTCCCATAAAAGCATCCAAAGTTTCCATTAACCTGACCCTGTGCTCCGGGTTACTCCGAAGCATCAAAGAGTCTAACGCTTCTATTATTCCGGACAATTGATTGGGACCATCTCCATTTGCAACCGAGCCATACCTATGACTAATACTACCACCCCTACCGCCACCTCTACGTCCACCACACTCTTGTAATTCTTGTAGAAACCCTCCGTCACAATGAGGACATACTGTGCCTCGCCTTCGAGGGCAAACCGGTTGCTGGCATTGGTAACACCAGTGTGTATTCCCTCCACCACTAGACATTAGATCTGTCTCTCTAGCTTCTTCCTTCCTTTCAGTTTTCCACCACTAATCTCAAAATCCACTTACCAAATTATATTTTATTCTGCATCAACAAATTCACTCAATTTCAGGTTCAGCAACAAACACACAGCAACATATCAGAAAAGTTGACAACATATCCAGATATCCAGATTTCATTAATTAGAAATCATATTTAATATACAATAAACAATATACAATTCTCGACGCAATTTTCATCTCGGGTTATTCGGCAATAATCTCTTTGCGTTGCTAACACAAGGGTAATGCTACAAACATCCAAACCCCATTATCCCGCAATTTGCGGGAGCGATTGAGGCACTAGGTAATGTGGATGTTGTTGCTATACAATAAACAATATTTAATATTATCGTGTTATTCGTGTAAGACCGTATTACACTATATAAGAGTACATAAGACGGCACTTCCGACTCTTCTAATTCCCTCGCATACCCGTGTCCGACACTATGGTATGACACTTGGGCGCCTCATTTTAAACCAAAATATGTTTATTTTTCACAAATACAGCCGAGTTTGACATTTTTGATGCTTCTAAACGAGTGTGGGTAACATAGGTAACAAGTAAGTACTCTATTTAAGTGTCTCACTGTATAAGACGGTCTCATTCTATAATTCGTGGCAATCAAATTGAAGAAGAACCCAATTAAGGAAATCAAAAGACAGCATCATTCCCTCACTACTGATTGACAGTATAATCTTAAATTAGAAAGTAGCCAAATTAAAATTAGATTTTTCAATTCAATTCAATTCAATTCAATTCTAAGTAATTACCAAGAACAACTACACAAAAATAGAAATAAAATCAAACAATGATGAGCAAGGTCAATATTAAGAACACCCAGATATCATATTAATACTTTCGGAAAACCGTCAGTTGTTGCTAACCAAAGGTTAAGACTGCGTACATCCAAAAACCGATACTTTGGATACTATTATTGTTGATTTGTTAGGATCATATTAATATTATAGTATAGATACGCAAAATGTTCATATAATCACATGTCTAAATTTTAATGAATAATTCGAATAAAATTAAACAAAGCCCAATAAATAAAATAGAAATAAAGGAATCACGAAAAGAAAGGAGAAAATGATAGAAGGATGAGGAATTACCATGAATGAATGAGATTTTACCATGGAAAGTGGAAAAAGGTTAGAAGGTGTTTGTGCCGTGTGGGTTGGTGAGACTTGAGTGTGTTGTGTGCATGCTTTAGAGGGAAAATAAAAAAGCCAAGTAAACAACCCAACAAGTTAAGAGTAAATGTTTAAATAAATAGTTTAAATAGTTAGGAATATTCTGCGCGGTACCCTCGTGGAATTAATAAATTTTGATCGTCTATAGTCTATACCCTTGCCACAAACTTGAAAATGATAATTTTTTTCGAATTAAAGATCTTGTAAAGACGAATAATTTGAAGAAAAAGGAAATTGTTACTTTTCGAACTCGTAACGGTGAGATATAGTCGCCTAGTCGGTCAAAGTTTATTAGGCTAAAAATATTTTATTGACCGTAATTTACTAATTTTTTGCAGTATGTTCCGAAAATAGTAGTATTTTTTTCCAAATCGAATATCTCTTTAACAAGATCAATTTGAAAAAAAGAATCGTTGCGTTTCATACTTGTTACCACGAATTATATGGCCGGAGTCAAAGTTTTTTAGTGGGAAAAGAGAGGTACCCGTAAAATATGAAAAAAAACATAAGGATACCATCTAAGTTTTAAACTATGTTTTTTTTTATGACGAAAAAATGTGACCGTTTTAATAATAAAAAAGGGATATTTCAGAGTTTACTCAGGAATTTTTCGGTTTTTTATATTGTCCTACATTTTTGAAATTATTTTTCGTTTTTTTATACTATACTCCTATATTCTTGAAATTCTATGGTGTATATAACTTCTCGATCATGACCTTCTCAAATCTCAATTAACTTTATCACTACCAAAAAAGCGCATATTGACCTTTTGTTTGATCCATTAATATTATATCACCATTCTATATGAAAACATTACAAATTACTTATAAGTACAAACTATAACTATTATTAAAAGAAATCGCTATTAAACATCAAATGATAGTGAAATTTTGATGAAATTGAGTTAAATAGGATTATTAATTGGCTGGTTAGTGGGCCTAGTAAGTAAATGAGTTCGTTATCGAGTAATTAAAGTGATAAATAGACAATTTAATAGATTAATTAACAAACTAAGTTACAAAGACAATAAATAGGTCATGATATAGACAAATATATCGAGTTTAGAAATACATTAGAGAGTGTTTGACTATATGAATATAATTTGAATTGTGTCATTTGAAATTAGCAAAGTAAATATAAGGATTTGGAAATGAGGGGTTGGAGGGTGGATTTCAAATGTGGTTATTTTAGGCTTACTTGGATTTGGTTGAATTTCCAAATTCAAATCCAGTAAGTTTGTCAAACAAGTAAATTGATCCAAATCCAAATTTGAAAATACAATATTGATTTCCAAACACACAATTATAGAATTTTAAAAATGTAGGGATACAACATCAAAAATTGAAAAACTCGGGTACATTATAACATATCCCAAAAAGAATAATTACTTATAAATTTTTGTTTATTATAATGGTAGCATTCTATCGTAAGACTTTGTTTGACAAGTAAATTTAGATAGTTTATTTGACCAAAATTTCAGTTATCTATTATCTGAAATAAAATGTTATTTAGGATAACATTTGAGATTTCAAGTATTGAAGTGAGATTTCATCTTCTTGTGTTTACCCTTTCATTCTGTTATACTCCCTCTTACCCAATTTAAGTGTCCCATTGTTATGAAAGAACAAAATTTATGAGATATTAGTTGTTTAATATTTTGGTTGAGTAGGGTATGTAAATTGGAGAGAGGGTTTTATGATTTGTATAAAGTAAGTACGGTAATATGTGGGTGGGTGAGTAATAAATGAAAATTAATAAGGGTAGAATGGTAAAAGCTTGGTAAAAAAACTTACTAAAAATGGACAACGGAACACTTTGATGAATAGACGGAAATGTACAATGAGACACTTTAAATGGGTAGGAGCGAGTATTAAATTAGTAAGTCTTGTTTACAACCGTGATAAGTTACAACTAAGGGGTGAAGAGCACAATCACCCCCTACCCTAAAAATGTTGGTTTGGATAGATTTAGGGTTTGTTTGGCAAGCCATTTCAGCTACCTGATTTGCCTAAAATAACTTCTTTGCCAAAACAATCAGGTAGCTTATTATTTTTAGAGTGTTTGACAACTACCTGTTTGGATTGAAAAAAGTTGAAACAGGTACCTGAAATAAAAAGCTACCTCATGTAACATTTGACAAATCAGGTACCTGATTCATTTTTCTTTACCTATTCTACCCTCGGATTTTATAACGTTAATTAACAAAATTAAACCCACGACAAAATCCTTACGTAAACTTTTTTTTTTTTTTTGTGTGTATGACTTTAATAGAAAACTAATTTTTATATCAATAGTATATTTTTGAGGATATATTTTTTAAATTTTTTTTTACCTAATCGTTATATATTAATTTTGAAATTCTTTGGGCATGAATCATGTGTATATAAAAGCTAGTAGTTGAATTTATTCCTATAACTCGATTTTAATGGCTAATTCATTCGAAACAATGTACATGAAGAAATCCTGGAAGTGTAGGCATTTTTCAGTACCATTTTAAGTGCCCAATTCTATTCAGAAGTTACTACTCTATTTGTTTCGGTCATTTGTCTATAATAACACAAGAATAATAGTAAAAACGTAAAAGATATCAATAATAAACCATGTCCTTTTACGTCATTTTGTCAAATATCAGTTACCTTTTCAGCTAGTTTCCAAACAGTTTTAACAAAAATCAGCTACCTTATCAGGTCTTAGCTTTCAGGTACCTTTTCAGCTACCTTTTTAGGTTTCAGGTTTCGGGTATCACCTTTTCAGTTAGTTTTGCCGACCCTTATACTTGTGTTGTAAGGAATTTGTGATATTAAATTATTTTCATATGTTCTTACACAATTTCACCAAAAATCAACTAAATTTTCATTTATTTTACCAAATATTTATTAAAAATTAATGTTAGCTCATAATTTCAACTATATTATTAATTTTCAGTTTTAGCTAGTTTTATAAGATGTGGTTTTTGTAGAATTAAAGTACAAATATTGGTATAATTTTTATTTAAAAAATTAAAGTTATATCCGTTTATAAGAAATAAATAGAATTAAGTTTATTTTTATTTCTACATGTCCTCTTTCACCATGTTATTTATCAAACAGGGTCTTAAAATATTAATTAATAATTAAACAAGTTAAAACTCTTAAATATATTAAAAATCAATTAATATACCATTTACCAAATACCTCGTAATCTACCCGACCATGAGAGAACACATGTATGTCTACTAATTCCTAGCACACAAGATCGATAGACCATGTAACTTTTTTCATTTTCTTTGTATTTTTGGTTATTATTAATCCATCAAATTTGACATTTTAAACTTTTGGTAAGTTGAGACCACGATTCACCATTTATTTAAAACAAATCATCAACTTAGGATGACATATATACAGTCTTTATTTTTATTATCATTAAGTGAGGTAAATTAAATTGCATTAGATACACTCATTAATCATTATAAACCTTAATAAGTAGAGTTGTAGACAACTAATAGTTCAATTGTAAAGATTAAATTAAATAACATACAACAAGATTAGAGGAAACTAAAAAGTTATACACTTACTTGAGCATAATAAGTGAAATAGTGTCGCTATATTAATTCATTTATTTGTGATATTTTAGAGCTAGGAGAATATTTTCACGGTTTTAATACTCGTTATATTTCTATATTCGTTAATCTTCTGGCGCATAATATAGTTAGAAATGCTTGAATCGTATAAAAACGTATCCGATTGTTAAAAAAAGAAAGTGAAATACTTCCTCCATTTTTCATTTTTCTTCCAATTTTTTGAACTTTGACCGTAAATAAATTGAATAATAAAAACTATTTATTTATAAATTTAAAACATTTACGATTAATATGAAAAAACGGTCAAAGGTACGTTTTGAAGTTTTCAATGGAGCAAATCGAAAGAAAATAGGAAAATGGAGATATTAGTAAATAAAAACCACATTATATAGCTAAACAAACTGTGGATTATTGCTATGGTTTTGGTTCCATAAAAAGGAAACGAAGAAAATGGGTTGAAATTAAAGAGTCAAAGACTAACCCCATATATTAAGGGAAAAGAGTGCAAAGAAATATCCCAACAAATTAAATAAATTTAATTTGAAGGCCATAAGATAAGGAGGTTAAGGAATAAGGAACTTTCCTTTTTCCATTCACAAACTCCCATAGTAGAAATAATTAAGTCCGTAACATAGAATTTTATCTCAACCTTAGTTTTCAATTGTTTAAAGTCTATGAATGAGTCTCACTAATTGGTCTATAAATGATGTAATTTTTTTTCAAAATTTGTTCGATTATTCCGGGTGTATCAGATTATCGTACATCTTAATTTAAATAATAAATTTTATCATTATTACGCCTATTTATATGACTTAGTTTACTCTAAAACGATTAATTGGGTTATTTTATTACGGGGTTTACAACATCATTTAGGTAAAACGATTATATATAGATTTATTAAACTTTTATATGAACAATGTTATCAATTGCAAAATTCTTACTAATTAGGGTGTGCGGTGATGTAGTTTCGATGAACATATATAACAATTTTTCTGTTTTTTTACAGCAGATTATCAGTGACGATTTGATCAATCACACTGCCTTAAATTCCTGATTTTGAAAAATCCGATCTAAATATTATTTTATCTTATTAGTACCTCATTGTTTATATCATATTTACTTAAAACAATTTTTAACAAGAGTACGGGTAATATCAAGCTTAGCACTAGTGTAATATCACTTGATTTTGCAATACTTTTCAAAATAGTTTTATATTAGAATGATTGTAATATGGTCTATGTTATTAGCTCTAGTTTTCTTATTGATTAAGGTATACGAGTGATGTAGTTTCGATGGGACATATATAACAAAATTATCTTTTTTTTATAACAGATTGTGTGTGACGGATCTGGTCGATCACAATGTCTTAAATTCCTAATTTTTTTTCCTGAATACTCTGATTTAAATACCATTTCACCTCAATATCTCGCATTTATGCTATATTTACTTACAAAAAGTTTAACAAAAGTGGTAATTTCAAGCTTACCCGGAGTGGTATAATATCACTTCATTTTACAATACTTTGTAAAACAGTCCTATATAAGGACGATTGTAATTTGGTCAATGTTATTAATTCTAGTTTACTTATTAATTAAAGCGTATGATGATGTGAGAATAAGAGTTAACTCAAGTAATAAGAACACTTTTATTTCAATCATGAAGGTGTGAGTTCGATTCTCACCCTTAGCATAAGTGCGCTGATTTGAAACAAAAAATTATCTTTTTTTTACAACATATTGTGCGTGAGTGAGTGATAAACTTGGTCGATCACACCGACTTACATTGCTAATTTTTTTTCTAATTACTATGGTCTAAATAAAACTTATCTCGTTATTTAATTTAAAAAAAGTTTAACAAGGGTGGTAATATCAAGTTTAGCATGAGTGGTAATATCACTTAGTTTTACAATACTTTGTAAAATAGTTTTGTATAAGGATGGTTTTAATAACGTCAATGTTAATAATTCTAGTTTCTTATTGATTATGGTGTAGGTGATGTACTTCCGATGGATATATATAACAAATTATCTTCTTTTTTACAACAGATTGCGTGTGTCGATCTGGTCGATCATACCGCCATAAATTCCTGATTTTTTTTCGAATGTTCTGATTTAACTACTATTTTGTCTCAATACTCGTATTTATTCCCTATTTTGTTACAAAAAAAATTCAATTCTTTCTATAACTCAACCTTAGACACTTGTTAGAAATACCGTTTTATAAATTCGAAAGATCTCAACTTATAAAAAATTAGGTAGTCTAAGTAAAATTTTTTGAGCTAGCTAGTCCTAGAGTATCCATTCATGATAAGCATGTTGATTATTATCTCATACTCCTCACTTTTTTTTATATATCTATGTTTTGCCAATACTTACTCGTATATTTTGGAAAAAAAAATGTTCTTAAGAATATCAAAATGACGTGTGTATACGGTATATATAATTGGTGATATTATTCCTTTTTTCCCTTGTAAATTAAATAAAAACAATTAACTATGCTTCTCTATTAGACTCGGAAAAATTGTTGTGTCCTTCGTGAATGAAACATTATATTTTTAAAGATTCAAGTATAAGGTGAACGATCCTCCAGTAAAACACCAGAATTTGTCATTACCTTCCACAAAACTCCAATTTTTTTTTTCTTAACTTAATTTTTCACCACCACCACCACTACTCTTCAAATAACAACCTCATCAATTCAATAAAATACACATTTCACAAATTTCTAAGGGAAACGTTCTCTTATTAATATCAATTAGAGACCTTTTTCATAAGTTAATTATTTTTATATAATTTACTTTTTCCTTTAGTTTATTTTTAGCTTATTTACTGATTATCACTCGTTAATATAATAAGAGACGGTCTCTCGAAAATCGGAATACTCCACTTTAGTTTATAATAATATCCACCACTTAGAATTGAGTATATCTTTTAATTAGTCACAAAATTATAGACTAATATATACACATAAAATACTTGAGATATATACTCTCCTCATTTCCTAAGAATCCTAAAAGCCGCCTTCTCCTTCTCCCTCTCCTTCTTCTTCTCTTCTTAATTCTTGCCCTACTTTCACTTGCCTTCTTTCCTTCATTTAATTTATTGATTCATACCCATTTTTCACTAGCTCATCTTCTTTAATCTCATCCATCCATGGCGGAATCTGACTCCTTTTTCACTCAAACAATCACTCCTGATAACTCTCCTAAGCTTGAAGAATTCAACTCTAGTTTACGAATCAAGCTCAAATTACCTAAAAATGAACAAGATTACCTTCAAAAAAATAATACTTTAATTAATTCAGCTTCCAACAAACGAGAAGATGACGAAGATCGACACGAAGAAGATCATGAGAAGGAAGTGAATTTACGGATTTGTGAATTTTGCGACAAGACTTTCAGTAATGGAAAAGCCCTAGGAGGTCACATGAGGGTTCACGCGCCTAACTACAAGGCTAACAAGAAGGTCTCCGCCAAGCTGGGCTCGACATCAAACTCGATGTCGAGCCCAGAAGTGGCGGAGACTGGAGAAACACACAAAGGTGTGTTTAAGTGTGAACTTTGTCCTAAGGAATTCCCTTCTTTGAAGTCTTTATTTGGTCATATGAGGTCTCATCCCAACCGTCATTGGCGCGGGATGAACCCACCTCAGCACTACGTAGCCGCAGAGGAAGCGGCTTCCTCCGCGGCTGAGGCTAGGCTCAAGTGCTTGGGATCTTGGAGGGTTACTGGGAAGCGAGGCCGAAAGGGTTTGTGTTCTTCCCCGGTTGGGTCTTCTTCTTCCAGCTTTGGGTCCCACGCTGAGGCTGCTGCTGACCTAATGTTGCTCTTAGCTGGCGGCGGTGGGGCCCGGGACCGGAACGAGTCCTTTCGGGTTGGTGATGGTGGTGTTGAGGGTTTTGATGAGGATGAGGATGAGGATGAAGATGCTAGTAGAGCTAATAAGAAGGGTAAGGGTTTGATTGTAATTAATGATGAAGATAATAAAGAGAGATTTTTTGACGAAGATGAAGTTTATTATCTTAAGAATTTGGGATTTTTGCCTAATTATAAGGTTAATGATGATGATGATGGAGTAATTAGGGTTCATAACAATTTTGATAATCAGGGTGATTCATCAAATAAGGTACTGCCTTCATCATCCTCTCCTCCAATAATCAAAGGGATTAATGATGAGAGAGTTGTGAAGATCAATAACAAGACGATTAATTATCATTCCGAGTCGATTGAGCTTAATCATCATTATCCTAATCCAATTGAGATTAATGTTAATAAGTTTGTTTGCACTACTTGTGGCAAATCATTCTCTACCTATCAAGCTTTGGGTGGCCATAGGTCAAGTCACAACAAAGACAAGTACATGGTTCGGGGTGTTGACGCGTCAGGGTTAACAGATACCGGACTAATTAGTGATATTGGTGGTGATAATTATAGTGAGGATGGTTTGGGTCAAGATGATGTGGAAGCGGCCGTGATTGGGGAACATAAGTGTAAGACATGTAACAAGACATTTGCATCCGGGCAAGCCCTAGGAGGACACCAACGGTCTCATTATGTTCCTTGGACGGATAATATCTCGTCGTCACCGGGTCAAACTGGTTATCAAACGGGTTGGAATGGTAATTCAGAGCCTTTTGATCTTAATGTTGAGCCACCAATGATGAACGATGTTAATAACGATGAAGATGATGAGGTTGGTGATGTTATCACTTTTGATTTTGAGTAGCTAATTAATCATCCGTTTGATTAGTAACCTCAATTTTAGCTTTAATTAAGTGTATTTTTTAGTTTAATTTTAATTAGAAATTGTCCCCAATTTATAAAATTAATTGGTCTGTTATTATAATTATTGTTTTATGTAACTATAGACCGATAATATAGTGGGGATAATTGTAAATATAGTTTAATGATCAATTAGGGTTCATCTACATGTGAACCTAATTTTTAGTCTAGGTTTTATTTGCTTATAATTAAGTTTGTGCAATCAGTGTTTGGAAGTGACAAAGGGCATCATCATCTTCTCGTAAACAAGTGATTTTGTTAGACATCGTTTATGAAATTATGGGTTGTACTCCGTATATTACTGATCAATACAAAAATGAAATTCAAAATTGATAATTTTATGCAAGAATTCGTGTTATTTTTAATTTGTTCGGAGGGATAATTAGAAAAGAAATTAAATTTGGCGAGGAATAAATTTTCATAATTTTATATTTTGAGTTGTGGCCTGTGGGTATAAGTGTGAAGATAAATTGCAAATTTGTTTTAAAATTTGAAAAGAAGATCATAAAAGTTGATTTATTAGGCAAAATGGTCATGGGAAAAGAGGCAATTATGTGTATATTTGACATAAAATCTCAAGTTACCATTTAAGTTTCTCAACAATATAGTCCATATTTGGGAAGATATGATTTTTGATATATTTATATATTAGGCATATATACTTACATATGAGTATGACGTAGGAGTATATTTTTTATTTGCTGATATTGATAATCTTGTGCAAGACGGTTTTACATAAAGTTATAAAACGAATTCAAACATAGCAATCTGAATTAGTGGGTGAAATTAATTATTGAATAAATCCGTTTTAGAAAACTGGTGTAAGACCACATTTATGTATTCGTTTTTAATAAGATGATTTGATATTAAGGTGTTAATGTGATACCAATAAAAGAGAAAATTCGAATGTGCAATATATATATCCTTTAGAAATCGCAATGCATATGTATCCATCACTAGACTAACACAAATAATTTTAATTAAGACATCTTTAATATTTTAAACTTGAGAATTTTTTTGACTAATTATAATAAAGTTAAATAGAAGAAATATGAAAATAAAAGGGAAAATACGAATGTGTGATATAATAAGATGATTCAATATTAAGGTGAAATTAATTATTGAAAGAATCCGTTGTACAAAACTAGTGTAAGACCACATTTTTGTATTCCTTTTTAATAAGATGATTCGATATTAAGGTGTTAATGTGATACAAATAAAAGGGAAAATTTGAATGTGCGATATATCCTTCAGAAATCGCAATGCATATGATATGTATTAATCGCTAGACTAATACAAAATATTTTTAACTAAAACATCTTTAATATCTTAAAATTGTATTTTTTTTACTAACTGGAATATGTTAATTAAGTAGAAGAAATAAAAATGAATATAAATTATGTAAACAAATGACTTAAGCTAATTGTCACAATTTCCATGATTTTTATGTACGTGTAATTTTGTGACAATTTTTAAGTTAATTAAAGCAATTAACTCTAACAAGAAGATATGATCAACTTTGGTGGAGATTTCAAAGAATAATATCGAAAATGGGAGCTGTCAGTTGACTATATTAATTCCATAATTTCCATGTGAAAATTTCCCTAGTTATTTTTTCTAATATTCTTATTTGTTTGAATATACCGTGAGCTGATACATTCGATATACATAACAAATTTCCCTTTTAAATGGCATATATGGTTTTTTCTTAATTCAATTGACCTAACTAGTTTATCGATAGTTAAAATAATAATGATGAACTTAAAAGGGGTAACGGCATAACGTTAAAAATTTAGTTAATATAAAGTCGTTACTTATATGTAATCTTTTGTCCGTGCTTACACGGTTACACATTTATTCTATGATGCATGGTTTTAGTATGGCGAGTGGATACCAATAAACCAACAATCTCGTACGACGGGAATATATAGATTTTATCCGTATTTGTACAGTTAGTATTTACTCGATGATCAATGTTTGTCTATGGCGATTGTATAACAATGACGAAAAACAATCTTAAACAGGGAAGGCAATATAACAACTTGTCGAGCCATAGTCAGGTCAGCCTGAGTTTAACTTCATTTTCGATCTAATTTGACAAACATTACCAATCACAAGAAATACATGAAGAATCAAAAGGTCATTTGTTTGCTTTTTCCCTTTGTTTCCTAAGGAAAAAAGCTAATTAAAACCGTCCAAAACTCACATTTTTTCTACCTATAATATCCCTAATTCTAATTGATGAATCACAAAATAGTCAAAACTTAAAAATGTAACATAAAATCATAAATAAACGAGACTAAAGTTATAAGTACATGCATGTATGATCTTGATGGATATGGATCCCATTTAAGCATGCAAAGACTATACTTGCTGAAAATGGGGAACAATTATAGGTTAGAATACCTCTAGGACTGTACCTACCCTAATACGGTTATAAGTTTTGACGGTATTTACAACTGATTTAAATAATAATGTTAAAAAGGGGAACGATTAGAGACTAGAATACCTCTAAGAACACCTACCATGATACGGTTATAAGTTATGACGGTATTCACAGATAATTTAAATAATGCTAAAGATAAAAGGGGGAACAATTAGAGACTAGAGTACCTATAAAAACACCTACCCTGATACGGTTACAAGTTATAACGGTATTCACAGTTAAATAATGCTACAAATAAAAAGGGGACAATTAGAGACTACAATAGCTCCAGGAACACCTACCCTGATACGATTACAAGTTAGGACGGCTGATCTAAATAGTGCTAAAAATAAAAAAAAGGGGGAGCAAGTAGAAACTAGAATTCCTCTAGGAACACCTACGATACAGTTACAAGTTATTACGGTATGTACAACTGATTTAAATAATGGTAGAAATAAAAAGGGGAACATAGAGACTAGAATACCTCTAGAACACGTACCCTATACCGTTACAAGTTATGACGATATTCACAACTGATTTAAATAATGCTAAAAATAAAGAGCGTTATGAGAACGTCACAAACAAGTTTATTGTATGTATCATTATTCATTATTACTATAAAAGAAGGATGGATTTCCGCTTACGTGGCGCAATCATGTCTCAGCGTTGGGTATTTCGAGCTCTCACATTCATTCTCAGAAATTTCGGTTTTGTAGACCAATCAGATTTACTCATCTATGTCATCTCATATTAATTTAATAATTTAATAATTTAATAATAATTTATTTATTATTAAATACAAAAATTTGACCAGAATACTATCCTTCCAAATTTGACCAGAATACTATCCTTCCAAATTTGACCAGAATAATTTAATAATATACTATAAAATCATTCTCGGAATCATTCTCAATTTACCAGAATACAATCATTCTGAATACAATCATTCTAAATCGTTCTAAATCGTCTCTTTCCTATATCCAATTCTCAGAGTCATTCCCAGCCATCACTTTTGATAAGTCTGAGTAACGGATGGTCTTGGACCTCCAGATGTGTGTGGAATATTAAGCAACCAGTAGACAACAGTAATAGCATCACTTGGCAGAGTGTGTAATACAACAAGAGCAAATCAAGCAAACAAGCCGTAAGTACTGCTTTCAATTTAATAGACCATATCTTAATTTTACTTTGCTGATATTACGAAATTATAATGTTTCCCGTCCTTTCTTCTTTCCTGAATTTTGTGCAGAAGGTCTTCTTCAATGCCCAGAAGCGGAACTAACAAGCATACCTGAATAGAAGTAATTTCATTGAAATTCTTTGTGTTTGGAATCCCAAGACAACGCATTCCATGCTGGTGACGCCATTCCTTAATATGTCTCTCAAAAGCTCTACGTCCCCAGTAAATATGATTTCCACATATTTCACACTTGAATTCCTGAAGTACAGAAAAGAGAACGGCAACAGAATTCAGTGTCTTTTAAGTACAGATTACACGTTCCATTGACAAGGATTCACATTCAGGCATAGGATTAGAACAAATGCAAACAACTACGCCATCCACACGGGTACGTGTCCAAGTGTCGGACTCGGCTATTCTATTGAAAAATATGCACATTGTGGTCTAAAATGAGGTGTCGATGTGTCATACCCATGTCCGAGTGTCGAGTGTCGGACACGGGTACGCGAGGAAATTAGAAGAGTCGGAGTACCACTATAAGATATACACCATATAAATTCAAATACTCTGACCGTATTATAATAAAAACGTGTATTTGAAATTAAATTAAGAAAATATTTCCATAAAGAATTAAATAGAAAGAGTCTTACTGTATATACAAATCAAGCATATAAAATATTAAATATTAATATTCTATAATATTTGCAAAGGATATGGCATCTATTCCATAAAATTTGACATACACCATATAAATTCAAATACTCTTACCGTATTATAATAAAAACGTGTATTTGAAATTAAATTAAGAAAATATTTCCATAAAGAATTAAATAGAAAGAGTCTTACTGTATATACAAATCAAGCATATTAAATATTAATATTCCATAATATTTGCAAAGGATATGGCATCTATTCCATAAAATTTGACATACACCATATAAATTCAAATATACCATAATATTTGCAAAGGAAGATTCTTATTGTATATACAAATCAAGCATAAAAATATCAAGCATAATTTGACCCGAGTCAATAACTAAATTAAAATCAAAAACAGAAAAATATCGAGCATATCTATTCCATAAAAAACGAGTCAATATCCTAAACATCAAGCTATTATATTTAGGAATTAATATAATAAATATAAAATATACATTCTACACGGATATTTTAGGAATATTCTACACGGAATATTCTACCCGAGTCAATATACATACTACAGCTATTATATTTAATATTTTATAATGAAATAATGATTCTATGCCATAAAAATCGTAAAACCAAAATTAACTAAACTGAAATTAGGAATATTGTGAAATATCTGTGAGATAATAACTTAATAGGAGTAATAATCAGCTGTTATATTTAATAACGTGTTACCATAAAAAACGTGTTACCTAAATACAGAGTCCTTAGGGGTGTTACCAAATCATATTACATATAAACAGAGATTTACCTCTAGAGAATTTCACTTGATAAGAACTATCCCCGAATTATAAATAGAGACTTCAAGCAGATACAAAGTACCTGCATCCACAATATATTATTCAGCCGTGTAATACAAAGTACCTCAACAATTATTCATATCAATGGTTATGACAAGTTTTATGACTATTAGCGACCTCAAGTACGGGGTTCGCGTTACTCAGATGAACGTAAGAGTGGTACACAAATGGGAGAGACCCGAATTTGCTTTCAAAAACAAAAATTTCGAAAAAAAATCAGATACTTCTAACAAAAAGAAACTCGATGCAAGAGAGTTGCTATTTGTGGATTCCAAGGTTTGTCTTTTTTCTACCATTTATTCTACAATAATTTTATACGTTATGTGTTCTTTTTATATATACAAAAACTGATCTGAATTTTATTTCTATTGTTTTCAGAATGATTTTATCCAAGCCACCATAAGGAAACAATTGATTTCACACTTTGGATCACAGTTGTGTGTCGGTGAAATTTACACTATTCGAAACATAACCGTAGACAACAACACAGGCCTTGACAAGGCAACCCCTCATCCTTATAGATTGAGGTTTGAATACTCAACACGAGTCCAGAAAATCAGTGATCCTACCATACCAAATAGTCTATATCGTTTTTCAGCTTTTAAAGACATATTGGATGGTATAATTCCACCCACACATTATATAGGTACGACTCTTACATATTATATTCATTTACTCTATTTTATTAATTGTCGACTATGATTTTAATTTTTTACATATTTGACAATGCAGAAGTTATAGGAAAACTCTATGAGATTGGTCCTATAACGGAAACTCCGAGTAAGCATGTGTGTCGCACAATATCCCGTGTTGTTATATCTAGGGTCAAGGTCAGTCTCTATCCCGTGTTGGACTTTATCTTCCAAGACCGGTCTTTACCCATGGCCAACTGTACGTTGCTATATCTAGGGTCACGAGTAAGAAAGGGCTAAAAGTGCTACTTCTTGATGAAGAAGGAGGGATGACTAATACAACAACAAATGTTGTTTACAAGGAGGTTTTCGAGAAACTGTAATTTTCGTGTTGGGTTATCGAATTTGAATACACCGATTTAATTTATATTTGTACCTGATTAGTTATTATGTTCATCGTATTAGTCCGTCAAATTATGATCCGTAAGTATTTCATCAAAAGACAATAACTTTCCAAAGTACTCATTATTAGTTATTTAATATTTTTTTAGTCGTCTATTGTTTTTTCTTATATACCTTATTTATTAATTTTATCATAAGTAATCCAAATATTATCATAATTACTAATAGCTATTCGAAGATTAGTGCACCAGCAAATTCATCTTTTCACCTAATATATCTTATATTCAAACATCCCGTTAAAAAATAATTCGTCCGAATAAACAGAATTGCTATATATTCAAATAAATATACCGACGGCGTCTTTAAAAATAAGTGTACACAACCCCGTGATTTTTTACGGGTGTTACACTAGTATATTTAGATTTTACAATAGGGATACATGAAATAATCACTCTATTTATTTGTTACGGGTTTTTCGGAAGCATTTTACTCCCGAGTAACGGTTTGGAAGACGATATCATATTATACCATGTAATATATGGTTGGAAGACAATATCGTATTATACCATGTAGTATGTTATCGTATGTTAAGCCAATGATACAAATATTACTAAAACTAGGGGCCTTTTTTTTGTTAAAAACATAACGGAATAAAAAGTTTTAATTGGCTAAGGTGTCTTATAGCGATACATTAAATAATCCCCTTATTTATTTGGTACGTGTTTTTTTCGAAGCATTAACGCTCGTAACGGTTTGGAAGCTAGCATATATATCGCCACATACTATGTCATTATATGTTTTTTTTTTGCGAGGAACACCCCCGAGGGGGTTACTTCATATCATTAAAATTACTAGAAAACGAATCCACAAGAGCCTGAGCAGACTCCGAAACCCATTCCCGTCTGCCGAAAGACCACGGAGAAAGATGAGCTAAGTTATATATGCGCCTGCCAATTGTTCGTACGCCTAATAAAACGAAAATTAACCGAAAGGAAATCTAACATAAACAAATAAATATCATCGTAAACTAGATGTAAATCCGCTTTGCCTTTGATCCGAGCATTGAGTTCTTGAATAACGCCTAAGCAGTCACTTTCCAGCACCACTTTCGTATAGCCTCTTCGCTTTGCTTCCTGCATTCCGAGTAGAATAGCTTCCGCCTCCGCCATTTTTGAGTCTCGTATATCCTGCACCTGTTTCACCACTGCCCACTCAACCTCACGCTTATAGTTTCTGCACAGCACGCCCAAACCCATCCCCCTCCCTTGCACAAAGCCAGCATCTGTACTAATACTGAACTCCCCTTCCCTCACGTCCCAAACTCCCTCTGGTTCTGTAAAAAAACCCTGCCCCCTCTCATTCCCCTCCTGCCTTTTTCGTTTCCCCTCACCCATATCTATCCTCTTGCCACCATTATTACCACCTTCGTCTCCCTCTCCCGCTATCATCAGCTCCTCCCTCAACTCCATCACCCTACGCAGCACACCTCTCACATCACCCCCTCCTCCCTGAAAAATCGTTTTATTTCTGTTCTCCCAGACAGCCCAACAAGTGAGCATAAACACACTCCGCTCCCTCGAACACAGCTCACGCAAGACGCCTTCCACCCACTCCCTCACCCTCTCAGTCCCAATGTCCACCCACTCGCCCAAACCCACCCCCTCCCATATATCCCCCACCCACCCACAATCCCGTAACAGATGGAGACAAGTCTCCGTATGAAAATTACACCTGGTGCACCTTTCGTCCTCCACTTTCAGCCTCTTTGCAACGTTATTTCTGGTTGGAATAGCGTCATGACACAGCTGCCACATGAAGACCTTAATACGGGGCAGGGTTTCAGTCTTCCAAATCGTGTTCCAGAGCCATTTATCCCTCTTGTAGTCCGATTGTTCCACCCCTTCTCCATTTCCATTGAGCAAGTGATATCCCGCTTTCACTGTGTAATCCCCGTCTTTAGAACCATCCCAGCACCAGGTATCCACACACCCATACTCGCTAAGTCTGATATCTCGAATACGTCTACATTCGAAAGGCAGGAACATGGTATTGAGCAGCTCTTCATTCCATTCGTGCTTCTCATTTCGCATTAAATGGGCGACTTTCAGTTCTGGGTCAGAGCCATTGCGAGGGGAAATAATCCGACGGGATTGGGTATTCGGGATCCAAGGATCCATCCACACCAGAGTGCTCCATCCATCCCCAATCCTTTTCCTCGCCCCAAGCTTTATCACATCTCTTGTCTCCCATATACTGCGCCACGTATAACTCGGGTTTTGGCCCAATTCCGCTTCCAAGAAATTTCTGTCCCCAAAGTATTTTCCCCGTATTACCCGAGTCATGAGACAGGAATCCGAGGTAAGAAGGCGCCACCCTTGCTTGGCCAGCAAAGCCTTATTGAAAATACGAAAGTCCCGGAATCCTAACCCCCCTCTTTCCTTGGCTCGGCACATTTTCTCCCATGCCACCCACGGGATTTTCCGTCTCCCATTTTCAGCTCCCCACCAAAAACCTGATATCATCCCACGCACTTCTTCACAAAACGAGTCAGGCAGCTTAAAGACCGACATAGCATATGTGGGGATGGCTTGTGCTATAGACTTTATTAAGGTCTCCTTTCCCGCTTTACTGAGCATAATCCCTCGCCACCCTTGAAGCCTCCTCTGTAATTTTTCCCTAACAATTTTGGTGAGCTTCTCCTTCGACCTCCCCAGAATCGTTGGCAACCCGAGGTAAATTCCCTGTTCATGAACCATACGCACCCCTAGAATATTAGTCACCGCGCTTTTCCTCGTGTCATTGGTCCCCTTACTGAACGAGACAGTTGTTTTTTCCAGACTCACCCGTTGACCCGAGACATTCTCGTACCTGTTAATAATCTCTTTCACCTCTCGTGCCTCTCTGACATTTGCTTTGACGAAAATAATGCTATCATCCGCGAAAAAAAGATGAGACACCATAGGTGCTAAAGGGGCAACTCGTATTCCATGGATGGCTCCTCTCTCCATAGCCCGTCGCAACATACTAGAAAACACCTCGGCGCAGAGTATAAAGAGGTAGGGAGATAGGGGGTCTCCCTGTCGTAGGCCGCGCTGCGGCGTAAAGCTGTCCGAGAGCTCCCCATTAATCATGACCGCAAAAGAGACGGATGTGACACATTCCATAACCCTCGTTCTCCACCGTTCCTCAAACCCCATGGCCTTCATGACCCTCTCAAGGAAGCCCCATTCAATTCTATCGTAGGCCTTTGACATGTCAAGCTTGAGTGCCATATGCCCCCCCTCACTTCGCGAGTTTTTCATATGGTGGAAAAGTTCAAACGCCACCAAAATATTGTCTGTAATAAGCCTACCCGGAGTGAAAGCGCTCTGATTTTCGGATACAATCTCTCCCAAGAATTTCTTCAGTCTGTTAGCTAAGACCTTGGATATTATTTTATATAGCACATTACATAAACTTATCGGTCTGAAATCCGCCATTCTTGTAGCATTTTTCTTTTTCGGGATAAGCACAAGATGTGTCGTATTAAGATTACCCGGGATCCCCGCACCATTAAGAATGTTCAAACATGTTTTGACCACTGACCCACCCACAATATGCCAATATGTCTGAAAAAATAACGCATTCATACCGTCTGATCCTGGCGCCTTAAGCGGATGCATTTGATTGAGCGCTTCTATAATTTCCTCCGCGTTGTAATCCTCACTGAGCCCCTCGTTCATTTCACGCGTCACCCGACCTGTCACGCCCTCCATAACAGCTTCCATATGTACCGGTTGCGATGACTCGAACAGATTTGAAAAAAATTGGACGACAGCTTTCTTTTTATGCTCCTGGGATACATGTTCACACCCACTCTCATCAATAATCATGCCAATATGATTTTTCTGTTTTCTCTGTTTAGCCTTCCGGTGAAAATACTTGGTATTTTTGTCCCCGTCTTTAAGCCACAAAACCCGGGACCTTTGCCTCCAAAAGAGCTCTTCCTGCTTAATAAGGGTCGCTATTTTATTTTTAATATTCTTCCGTTCTTGCACATTAGCTATGGTTCGGTCTTCCCTTTCAATTTGATGGAGCTTCTTACGTTGCAATTGTAGGTCTTTAAGCAGCATACCAATATTTGCCCCCTTCCACGACATAAGATGGGCCGCACATCGACTAATATTTGTTTCGATGTCCTCTCCCGGGTCCCATGCCATCCGTACCGTATCCTCGCATCCCTCCTCTCCAATCCACATTTGCTCAAACCGAAATATTTTCCTCCTCCCCTGTGCCCTCTGCTCGCACGAGTCAAGATACAATAATGGGCAAATGGTCAGACCATTCTGCCCCTAAATGGGCCAACTTCGCGTGAGGGTATGCTTCCAGCCACGCCGCATTCACCATAGCACGATCCTATGTCATTATATGTTAAGTCAGTGATCAAAATGTCACTAAAATTAGAGGCGTTTTTTGTTAAAATCAAAGCAGAATAAACGCTTATATCCGACTATGGTCTATCATACGGGTGTTGTTAATAATATTTCGTCCTTTTTTTTACAAGAAAATAATGAAGGTAAATCCGAATACAAAAAAAAAAAAAAAAAAAAAACTAAAACACAGTACAGTTGAAGAAAATGATTTAAGAATTATACTATACATCATTGTGTTAGGGTCTTTACGAGCAAAACATTCTCGAAAACAAGTAGCCATGGCAGCCCTGCACAGCGTCAAGTAAGGGCGCAGTTTGGCACGCATCCTCGACATCACGATCCTTCCACTTGTTAAGAATCTCCTCGGCTATGGAAGCCACTCGATGTTGCAAAATGGCTCCAGCCTGGGGGCCGATCAAATTCAATCGGGTGGCAGCAGAAATAACATCTCTCAATGTGGTAAACAGGTAAGCTCGCTGAGAGATACGAGGATCAAGGCCTAGAAGCCCACATACAAGGCCAAAGATAGGAGCGTGGTGGAAAGAGACAGTCCGAGTTTGCAGTGATTCTTGTCTCATTGCTTTCAAAGACGGAAATTCTGTAAACATGGCTGAAGCAATTCTTAGGAGTGCTGATCCTTGGGTAGTCGAAGCCTTACGAGCAACTTCATTGCTCAGCATTGCATTCAACAGTTTGTCGAGCCTATGCCACGTTTCTATGTCATGAGATGTTGTTGTAGCGTATACAAATGGGAGAAGTAGGCTCCCGGTATTTTCCAACACATGTGTCACAAATACTTGGAGATCTTCCGGGCAGTTTACTATACGAGCTTGCATAGCAGCCTCGAGGCCATATGAATGTGCAAAACCGCCTGTTGGCAAGATAGAATCGAGCAGTTGCCATAAGCTCCATTCTTGCGAGTATCCAAGACGGAGCCGTTTGCTCTCTCTTTCTTCTTCGATTTCCATATCCATCTGAACAGTAAGAAATTCAGGAACGTGACATTATTATCACGCTGAAAAGCAACACAAGCAGAAAGTTTGGAGGCAAACTCTTACTGACAATACCCGGAAGAAAAAGCAACATTATTGAATATTTACAATGTCCAGTAATTGTACTTTCGACATTTAAATTTTATCACATATACCAGTGCGGCGACGCAACTTAATGCATTTAACATGGACCAACTTCTTACTGACAATATCCGCATCTATGTGGTACGATGTTTCTATACGAGCAGGTTAATCAACAGCTCTGCGCAGTCTTATAATCTTTGTTGTTAAGAAAAACAACAGACCACCAGCATTCACTGTAATTAAACCAGAACCAGCAAACAAGTACTTGAAGCGATAACTAGTTAACAATAGAAACCCAGTCAGATTTTCAACTCAAAAGAAACAAAATTTGGACGGCTTCCTTGCTCTGTAACGACTATAAGGAAAGACTAAACCTTGTTTGCTAGGAAGATGGGGTCGAGAGGTAAGGAAGGTAAATCAGGGGTTTCATTTTTCGTCTTCCCTGGCAAATGAAAATTCTTCCGATTCAAGTAAAATTTGGAAAAACAAAACCGCACCAGCTCCATTGGCAGCACCTTAAATCTCAACGTCTCCCATGCCCACCGGACTTCTTAACCAAACAATCCCTAAATCCGTAACTGTCTTACAGCGATAACCTCATTGTAGGAACATCATTCACAGCAGACGCTACCCGCATTAGTCCTACTAATAACAACTGTATCCGATTTCATCACTGACTGCAAACGGTGATTCACGAATTCACATCTCTTCTACGTTTCCCATCACATATGGGCACATCAATTTTAACACAGTAATGACTGTGCATTATCATTTAATCTCCGCCTAACGATTAAGTCACAGGTTCGAATCTCATCATTAGCGTTTTTTTACGTCTTATTACGAAAAGAAACTACGGCTACAAATTGGGTCCATTTACTGATCATTAGCTAAAGAACAACCACAATTACCACAGTGAATGATTACAGCTTTATATTTTACATTCACAGCAAAACCTGAGATGATCAACAAGAACTAGTGCACACCAAGTGTTTGTCAAATTGTCTAACTGAATATTATTGCCGTTACCGGATTCGCTTGGTACCCTACGAATCGCAAATTGTTCAATTTGCAGCGTAATAAAAATCCACATAACACACATTCTGTAAGAGCGAATCGCGAATCGGTATGAGCGTATTCATAGCGAATCTGGTAACAGTGATTGCCAACATTAACATATTGCAGTTAAATAAATATAACAATTAGCAGTCAAGTAAGCCCATTTAGGCATAATTGCAATTGATCATACAAGAAAATTGAGGCTAATTAATTACTCCTTTCCCGTTCATTTGTTTTTACACTTATTTATTTTTCGAGACCTATGTTAATTAAAGGTAAATAAATAATTGAGGCGGGGGAGTCAGAGACCGGAAAATCTGAAATAATAAAAGGGAAAGGGTAATTTGAGGAAGTTTACCTAATATGCAGATTATTGGATTAATTTTGATGGATGAATTTGTTGCTAGAGATCTCTTTTGTGGAGTGTGTAGGAAACTAGATTAGTCAACTCCAAGGCTAAAATGCATGTTTTTGGTGTTGGTACAAAAGACGGACAACCCCGAAAATTAAGTAGCTATAACACGGAAAATAATCAATCCTAAAATATCCTCTCGTAAAATATTGCGAAGATTTCGTGAAGAATGCTCAATAAAACTATAAAAGTCGTTGAATGGCTCAAGCCTACCCTTTGATTTGCTAACCAATCTACTGCTCTCAGTGTAGCTGTGTCCTGTGTGCGGTTCCACCTACCAACTACTGTAAGAAATAACGCTTTGCACCGATTAATAACAGGTCGGAGATCGTTGCTCACAAGTTGGTCTTCTTGAATAAGAACACAAATTCTCATTTGTAACGGATATACCCGTCACAAGGAAGACTTAGCGATGACCACATGTTAACTTTGAAAAATTGATAGCCTTATCTAACGGATCAATCGAGCAGAGTCATTTTGAATTTGAAGAATTTGGGTCAGGTTACTTTTAATTGCGTTGTTCTTCAATTATTTAGGAATAGCTATCAATTACATTGACCTATATAAAAAAAATGTATTTCATTAGGTATTAGATAAAAAAATTAGGGTTTTTTTTACATGATATCCCTGTATTTTTTTTGTTTTTACTTGTATCGTGTTTTTTGAAAGTAGTAGTAACACCCCTAAATTTAATGAAAACATTAAAATTCCTATTCCTAAAATGCTTTAATCCACCTCATTTAAATGTTTAACTTATGCACCTTGGATTGCGTTTTTGGAAATAATTTATCATGTTTGCATCGTTTATTCAATTGTAATTTGTAAACATTTTTCAGTAGGTCTTTGAGAGACCGCCTCTCAGAGACTATTGTACAAATTTAAGAAAAATGGGTAATAAATGTAATAAAATAAGTACAAATAATGATTAAAGATAAAATGAGTACATTTATTATGTAAATAGGTACGAAATTACTATACTACAATCAGTGACAAAAGATCATCAAATACAAATAAAATGATACAAAATAATGTAAAAAAGTCCATGAATAACTCCTACATAAATGAGCAACTACGATAAATTATTGAAAGACCGTCTTTCTCAAGTTTTATTGTATTTTTTTTCTCAAATTTAACTGTTTAAACATGTATTTTTTAGTAGTTTGAGAACATTTTTACAAAATTTAGGGATACTAATCTAACTCTATAAAAGCAATAGAATTTAACTTAATCTTATTGGCTCCTTGAAATAAGGAATAAAAGAACCCACTAACTTTTGCAATTTTAATTTTCCTTCTCCTAAATTGAGAATTAATCTATCTTTCATCATCCCTAATTATGTATTTTGATCGTTCCCCATCCTAATTACGTAATCGATTCCAGTATTAAATTTCGTCATTGTTATAATAAAATACGATATGATCAAATTATTGTTAATCGAAAATATAAATAACAGTATACAGTGGTCCAATAAAATACGATATATAACGGTCCAAAAATTAAATCCCAAAAACAAAAATTTACAAACAGGAAAAATAATTACAGTCCAAAAATTAAACTACATTGTATTTTCCAATCAAATCAAATACAAATTATTAAGATACCAAACAAGATAAAATACGGTAAAACACGATATATAACGGTCAAATATATATCAATGATTACATTTCGCCAATGTCATAGTATAAAAATAAAAATCATGTATATTGGACAAAATAAAAATCGTGTATATCAGCGCAAAAAATAAGCAAACGGGAATTCAACCTAAATAACTCAAAGTCTTTTTGTTGAATTTAAATCTTTTGTTAAATTTTATATAAACTCAACTAAAAATCTAAACAATATGAGGTTGACAATGAAACAAATTAATCGGTTTATTTGAGCAATTTCTGGAATCTTACTATTATGATAATAACAATAAAATGCACATAATAAGGAAACAACTTAATCACGTTCAAATCCCTTATCTATAAAAGTAATAACTTTTATTGCATTTTCATTGGTTGCTCAATTTTAGGAAGCTAAAAAAACCTTCTTTCTCACGCCGTCTCACCACTGACCCAAAGAAGTTTAATTTTTCTTTATTTTGCTTTTCTCCATTTAACATTCTAAAATTACAAATAATTTTTACCTTCATAATAAAAAAAAAACCCAACTTTACTCCAAATTAGAAAATTAAAAAATCAAGAAAATTCTACTCAGAAACATAAAATTCAACAATATTAAAAGAAAGTTGGACAATTAGAAGTAATTAACAAATATTTAAACAAAAAAAGTAGTCATATAAAGGTATATAAACGAAAAAATTATACGTACAAAGAGTTAAAAATTAACCAAAAAAAAACCGTAAATTTAAAAAATGAAAAAAAATATATGAGGAGATACAAATCAATAAAAAACATAGATTAGAAAATGAAAAACACGTAGATCAAAGATTTTTGAATATTATCAAATAAACCCAACCTATAAAATTAACAAAAATATAAATCTTCGATTTTCGAGAAAATATAACAACCTTCAAACTTAGTCAATTAAAACTATAACAATATTGACATCGAGAAACAAAGATGTGTTATGAAATATTATAGTATAATATTATATGGATGTCCATATCTTATAATATCTTAGAGTGTTTTATCTTATGGAAACTCTACCTCATTGTATATGTATATATACCCCTCATAATGGAATGAGAACGTACTTTTGTCTCTCTCACTTTCTCTTTACAATTCTCTCTCGTCTTTATTTCACAACACGTTATCAGCACGAGTCTTTACCGATTGAGCCAAAAAAAAAAAAAAAAAAAAAAAATGTTTAACGAGGTTTGTATAAGCGATTCAGCAGAAAGGAAAGAGAGGTTTGCATATATAAGATCTAATGCTATTATTTTCTTTTCCGACTCAGGTTTGCATCATACTTGTCATTCATATATACTCGTAATATATACGGAGTATCCTCTCTATCTATACTTTTCCCTAAGTATACCGTCTACATAAATTTTGATGAGATTAGTAACACATATTCAATTTATGAATTGCTTACATACATGTTATATATCTACATGCTTACCCGTTTTATGTTATCATATATAGTATGATTAGTTGATTACACCTATTTCTACTACTTATAGTAAGAATGATAATGGAAGATAATATACGCTTTAAGTATAATACAATACATGATATTTATTGGATGTGATTTTCAAACTTGTTTTTAGCAATAAAATTATCATGTGCAAATTGCAATACATAATAGAAGTAACGAACTCAATCACTCTTGTTTGAATTTATGCTTAATTTGATTATGTTCGTTCCTTATCATAAACTTTCATATTTCACGAGGGAAATTTAGCACATGAATGAATGTTATTTATGCTTAATTATGCCTATTTGAGAAATCTCTGATGAAGAAATATTATTTTGGAACTAAGTTTCATATAGGGAAACATCTTTTGAAAAATGATATATCATGTAATTTTGGGTCTATTTTATATAGATAGGGAGATATGTCCATATTATGACTTTAACTTGAAGTTCAAAATTTTAAGGGGTGTAAATTTAACATTATCTCATAAGGGAGATATGTTTATATGACTTTGACCTGAAGTTCAAAGTTTTAAGGGGTGTAAATTTAATACTGTCTCATAAGGGAGATATGTTTATATTATGACTTTGACCTAAAGCTCAAAGTTTTAAGGGTGTAAATTTAACACTGTCTCATAAGGGAGATATGTTTATATTACGACTTTGACGTGAAGTTCAATGTTTGGTGTAAATTTAACACTGTCTCATAAGGTATGACTTTGACCTGAAGTTCAAAGTTTTATGAGGTGTAAATTTAAAACTGTCTCACAAGGGAGATATGTTTATGTTATGACTTTGACTTGAAGTTCAAAGTTTTAAAGGGAAAATATAACACCGTCACATCAATACAATATATTCATACTGTATTTTGGACTTAAAGTTTCATATGGAAACACCTCATACTATCTTGGGCCTGAAGTTCCAAAAGATTTATTTTATAAAGATGGGGAGATATGATATTCATATTGGATTTTGGCCTGAAGTTCATAAGTTTATATTATATAAGGCAAGTGGCTAGAAGTCCACATGAAAGCTAGTGGCCAGAAGTTCACGGCTGCGATTTTGATACGCATTTGAGTTTTAAATGAATAAAACGGTTTTATTCAAGGGAAATTATTTCTAAATTGATTATTGTTCACCTGAAGTTGAACAGTATAATGAGATTTGAAATTAGATCCATTCCTGGAAGTGAATGCGACATCTCATAAAAGACTCTGCCGGTGACAGAGATCGAGAACATGACATTATGAAAGCTTAATGATGTGGCCTTATTGATAACAAGCTTAATGATGTGACCTTATTGAGGCTAATTAATAATAGGGGCTCAAGTAAAGAAATTTTAATTGAGCTTAATGATGTGGCTTTATTGAGCCTAAGAAGCCTTTTTGAGCCAAAATTCATTTCATTTAAAGTAATGAAAGTCGGGTGAGACTCATATATGCTCAAAATTTGATACGATAAAGGATAAATTATTATGGGTTGAAATTTTGACATTCACACTATGGCCTGAAGTTCATAGCGTTTGCAAATAATGAAATTATGGCACGAATTATGACCGAAAGTTCATAATGTTTACAAATATTAAAACTGTGGCCTGAAGTTCACAGTGTTTGCAATTTATTTTTGTATACGGTGATACATTTTATGTATTAAAACAAAAATAAAGTCGGGATTTATTCATGAATGTCAAAAAAACTCATAAATTATGGCATATGGGATTTTGCAATGATGCAATATACTTTTCATTTCACTCATATAATGTAGTCTTGAAGACACAATATCGTGAAAAAAAAAAAATGTTTTGAGTGAAATTATTATTTTATTGGGAGTAAATTATGTCAACGATAGTCCTTATATAGAAGGACGTGGTGTGTTTATTTTATAACACTTATATTACTATCAAAAGTGTATACTTACTATACTCTTGAAAGAAAGAGGACGTGGTGTGTTTATCTTGAAACACTTATATTCCTATCCAAAGTGGATATTTAATATACTCTTGAAAGAAAGGTGTTAATGTGACGCTCATAAGGTATTATGAGGTAAATTGTCGGAAAAATACAACTAATTTTTAAGTTGTTGGAACCTTTGTGGTTAAGAGAATAATTGATTTGTAAGTTAAATTAGGATCAATTTACATATATAATTATCATGTTATACGACACATTAAAAGGATGTCATAAACATGAGTATGTCATCATTGTATATGTTGACGATTATAATTATTGGTCACTTGAAAAAACTCAAAGAGGAATATATTTCCTATTGGAATAATATTGATAAGTCTTGCCTACATATATGAGACACTTATTGTGTCATTTGTCACATCAATTATCAGGTTGAATAAAGTATTGTTGATAACAAATTTAGCATGCGAAATATAGTCAACTTGGAGTGACGTTCAATAAGTGAAATTATTGAGACACGGCCGATTCTTATTAAAATTTGCCATGAATTAATTGTGGGCAACTTAGAAAGTTGACATGAAATAATTCAGATGTGACATTTTAAGGCCATCCGGGTTCTTACTTTACCCGTTTCGATAAACCTGAAGTTTATCCTAAGGAAAATATAAGTGCTGAAACTCTTTCGTGTAAATTTATTAAAAGCAAGACGTTACACGGAGATTGAGTATATTCGATATTTGAGATCTAACAACTACTTGGAGTGTAATAAAGAACGTCAATGTTCATTTATGGATTGCCATTATATAAAGGGGCTTGTAGCCACATAATGATTTTTTCTGAGTAGTTATTGTGTGGTAATCACAGCTTATTATATCAAATCGTTAGTCTCCAAATTGGGCATTGTGATTCAGCACATTTAAAATCCAACTGCATTATATGGTTATTATACAAAAAAATGCCAATATAAATTCTCATCGGTGAAATGAAAAATTAAGGTCTAAAGTGGTTATGGTTTTTACCACATTAGGGGGAGAATGATAAGGAAAAGCTGGCAAAAACAAACAAGTACATTATCCCCAACTGGACATGATGTTCAGCGATTTGTTTCAAATATGAAATACATCACATAGAGGTTCATGGAATTAAAAATGATGGTATTCATTTAATAGTGAAGATGTATTAATAATACCAGTTTGATTATCTTATCAAAAATGTGATATGTTCATACAATGAAATCTATGATTTAATTATAGACAGATAGCCCTATATGTGGTATAGCGATCTATAAATTAGTCATAGAAAGTTGGTGTAACGAAAATTAGATTCTTGCCAATTTGAACAACAAACACACAAGAAAGGTAGTGTGAAAGTCATATCGGTTCACATATTTTAAGCAATTAGAAAATGGCAAGCATGAGCAGTTGGTACTCTTACAGAGTAAAGAAGTTTGGATGTCCCAGAAGTGACATAGATATCTGAATGATAATAGATGGCCTATATAGAAAAAGAAATGGTACCGTATATATTCAGATATCACTGATTCAGTACTGACAAGATCACGAGTAGATATTTAAATTATATCGATATGGTTAAGGAACCGATATGCAATTGCGCGCGGAATTTAATGGACTAGATAAGGGGGATCTTATAAATAAGTCCAATTTTATTGTCGACACATAATCAATGATTATGAATGAGCTCATGGACCGGAAGTCCATTTATTCACCGGAAGTCATTTTAAGTTATGAATGTTGGTAAACAAAACTGTACAGTTTGCATTATCGAGTCATCATCATGTGCATTTTGAGATTAAGTTCATCATTGCATTTAGTTTCAATATTTTCATTATTATTTGTTTTAGAATGTTAAATAGACTTAGTTATACATCATATGCATGCACAAGATTAATTATGTTGTTATATTTTGATAAATGTTTAAAAAGGAGAAATATTATCTTATGAGATACTCAAATGAGAATAACTCCTTATAGGAGCCTCTTAATATAAATGATCATCAAATGGTGATGTTTTATTAATTGAGTTTTGGGAACTCAGGATTATATATAAACCTCTACGACACGATTGAAAGGTTACCGTGATTATTTCCAAAATGGAAAACTTCAAACTCATGTAGATTCAAGGAAATTATTATTGTGTCAAACTGAAGTTTGAGCATATGAGTATAATGATTTAAATGAGTTTCATGCTAAACATTTGAAATTAGTTTATTGTGGTCCAGAAGTACCATAATAGTTGGAAAATATTGTAGTCAAAATCTACAATGAGGATGTCAATCAATACATATATGGTTTAACAAAGAAAATAGCTCAAATATATTGGGTGATTTATTCAGTGATTATCGTATTGATTCTCCTTAATACGAGGAATTAAGGAATGATGGCTACACTCTTTTTCCCTTCGACTAGATTTTTGTCCCAACGGGTTTTTCCTAGCAAGGTTTTTAACGAGGTAGCAATATAAGCGCATTATTACGCTATAGTCATGATCGTCATTATTATTGATGAGAAGACAATTATTTTCGACATATAATGTTATGTCGTGTTTGTGGAGAAGTTACATCATTTTTGTGGAAGTATCAATTGAAATGAAGATCCAAGAGTTAGTATGAAATGATTAAGATCCAGAGTGTGATTTCTCAAAGAAATGTGATATTGAAACTGTCATGGATTTATATTTACCGAAGATTCAAGTTTATAAACTACATTGGGTATTACTTCAACGATCGAAAAGTTATATTAAAGCATGGATCATTTCAAGATTTATCAAGTTATGTAATCATCAGGGGGGAGTAACACGGGCTGTACTCTTTTTCCTTAACTATGGTTTTGTCCCACTGGGTTTTCCATGGAAAGGTTTTAACGAGGCAGTTTTGCTATGCGTGTTTGAAGATTAGTGTACTCTTTTCCTTCATTAGTATTTTCCCACGAGGTTTTCTAGGAAGGTTTTTAACGAGGCATCTTCTTCAGTGATGGACATCCAAGGGGGAGTGTTATGAAATATTATAGTATAATATTATATGGATGTCCATATCTTATAATATCTTAGAGTGTTTTATCTTATGGAAACTCTACCTCATTGTATATGTATATATACCCCTCATAATGGAATGAGAACGTACTTTTGTCTCTCTCACTTTCTCTTTACAATTCTCTCTCGTCTTTATTTCACAACAAGATGGTCTTAATAACAATACATTATACATTATTATTTTCTATATAATAACATTTCTTTAAAAATTTCTATCATTTTACTTTCATTTAAAGATTAAGTTATTTATAAGGTAAATTATAGAAGTACTACAATTTCTTTATCTATTTTATATGGTTCAAATTTATTTCATAAAGTTTGATTATTTATGGTAACAACATTAAAATTGAAAATTTATTTCAATTTATAATAATCTTTAAAAAAAAATTAATTAATTTAATACTAGTAAATAAATTAGGAGTCAAAATTATTCTCGAATTGATGATAATTTATATATTTCTCATTTTAATTCATGTTCAATTATATTTGCACTAATTAATCAATATATTTACGAAATTTTTAGAAACAGACCCGTACATTTTTTGTACAGCCATAAAACTAGTGTTGTTAAAAACATAAGAATACCAGTAAAATTCAAAAAAATACAAAGATACGGCGTTAAAGAAAACCCAATAAATTAAATACATTAGAGAAAAAAGTTTCTGAAATTTTTTGTTTTTATTTTTTTGCTATAGATTTATAGCATTGCTTGGATACATACAATAATTATACAACAGATTTCCTCACACAAATTGTTGCCAAACAATACATGATAATCTCCGAAATGAATAAAAATCAACAACAAACTTAAAATGTAAACTTTTTGCAGTTCAAATTAAAATGCTAACTTAGAAATGTGTATAACCCTATAAGAAATGTTACATATGATATGGAATTGGCTTGGGTAATCCCTTGACCATGCCACAGATCATGGTGGTTTCGGGGAGGTTGTATTCGTCCCTGAGTGACCTTTCTGGTGACAGAACACTCACATACATTTGCTGTCCTAGGTATGATCTTTCCGGGGACTCGTTCCTTAAATGCCACATTCCTGCATTGTCGAATGTCAGCATGATTGCTGCCCATGATTTTGGGTATACTTGGATTGTGTATCTGCTCAACCCGTCTAGGAGATTGTAGTTCTTCCTCTTCTCGGGTGTCCAGGTCCCGACTTCAACCCTGTATCATACATGTCAACCAACACACATTGTAAGGAGCCAAAGGAGGTCATTAGTTTTTGGGGTAATTTATACGTTTCTTTTCAAATAACTTACGCGACAGTGAAGAAAGAGTAGCCATCCAAATGCCAGGTTTGAATGCTCTTTTCATGGTTCTCGAAGATGATCTCGACAAAGTTCCTGAAGGTGGCATTGAGGACATTGGGTCCGATGGTGAACTTATCTAAGGTGTCGATGTTAGCTGGTGGCTCATCACCAATGGTATCGTACTTGAACAACTTGTCAGCAACACCATAAAACTCTGCAAGCTTCAATGGGGTGTCAACATCGGTGTGGGAGGCACCGTTGATGGCATAACGAAGCTTGCCATCGACAATAGCTGCTGTGTTAACCAGCTTAATGGTACGGGTAATGTTGATTTGTCCGTAATGGTATGAGCCTTGTGGGTTAGGCCTTGCTGCGCTAGCGGTCAAGTTCCACCTTAGTGACCTGAACTGGTTCAAGGACCATGCCCAGCCTACTGGTGCCTCTGGTAGGACGGTGGATGCAGCGCCTGTTGCGCCTTCATAGCGTACAATGCCTGTCGCTTGGAGGTGATACTTAGTGAACCTAGCAGCAATCCATTGAATTAGTTAGTATATATATATATATATATATATATATATACTCTCGGTGAAAAGAAAAGATTCAGTGAGCGTCCGAGTCACCTGGAGGAAGCGACCATGTAGTAGTCCTTGGGATCCTGATCAGCGGTAACAAGAACCGAGTAACATTGTCCAAGGTGAATATCAAGAGAATCGTAGATGTTCTGAACAGTGTGCGATCCCTCAACCTCGACCAATTTCATGGTGTGGCCTTGGAATCGGAAGTTAATTGAGTTCTTCATTCCGACATTGCAAATTCTGTACCTGTAAGTCTTACCTGGCTTCATGGTAAAGAGCGGCTTCTCATTACCGTCACCAACTTTACCTTGCCTACCGTTCATCAGAACACCGTCTGGCCTAGCCAAGGATTTTCCACCATTAAGTCGCTTCCTGAGAACAGTGTGGCTGTCTGCGTACCAGTCACCGACCAGGACAGTGTAATCGTCCTCAGGATCAGCAAACGGGACTGGGATTAAGAGACGGCTGTTGATGCGAAGACCACCAAACCCGCCTGAAGCCTTTTGGAAGCCGGTAGTTGGGAAATAGTAGTAGCTTCCAATCTGATCTTTTACCTGAAAATGGTATGTGTAGTTTGTTCCTGGTTGAATAGGGCACATTGTCCCGGGTGTACCGTCTTGCCACGAGTTCTTCCTCTGTTGAATTCCGCTCCTGCACAAAAAAATTACATGTTATGCATTGCATCGACTTCAGGCAAGCCCAAAACCCGAAACACATAATCATTACATACCAGGTGAAGAGCACCGGCTCGTCAAGATTATTGAAAATATTAATCACGACGTTGTTGTTAGTAGTTGTGTTCAAATTCGGACCAGGAAACTCATTGTTAATGAGAATAACTTGTTGAGGAACACCCAAAGGCGACCGAGTACCATAACTAACATTCCATGTAAAAAACAAGTAAGGGTCCTCAGCTCGAACCATCATAACAATCATCGAGAATAGCCATGGCAACAAAGAGGACGTCTTGCTTAGCGTTGTCATCTTTCCGATCTTCATATATATAAATATATATATAAAACCCGAGCTAACAAGAAAATGGATTTTCAAGGTCCCTCGAAAACTATTTCCTAATGTAAATTCGCGTAAATTGTTAACTTTCGATTAAGAGATGGATAATGAGAGCTTGTTGCTGAGGCTTGTTAGCTCATGATGCTTGTTTATAAGCATAATCCTTCTTATATTCATGCCTTAATTGATGAACAAATGTTTTGCTTACCATTTTTTCTTGATTAGTCTTCCACAAATTGTGGTTAACCTTAGAAAATGTTCTAATTATGGTTTTTTGCCTTTGTAATTATGTTCTAAAAATTGTTGTAATTCTAATTTTAGTGTTATTTGTAGATCATTATGTTATATCCTTTGGTTTTATGTAATAAAGTTGCGCGAAAGTGGTAATTAACCATGATTATGAGCTGGAAATAAACTAGTTTTTTTTTTGCTAAATTTGGTTTTCTTTTTCATTGTCGAATTAGAAATAATAACGTCCCGAGAAAAAAAAATTAAATAACTATAGTTTACATTATTTCGTAATTTATTTTTGAAATGTTTTATTTGTTATTTAAATAGATTGAATGTATTTAGTTATAATGGCATTAAACTCATTTAGGAAGTTTCAAGGGATTATAAATGTAGATAATTAGTCATCTTAATTACATTCAATTATATTGATTAAAACATTTATTAAGAGCTAAATTGAAAGTTTTTTTTGGATTTGATATAATAGCAACTTTGGACGTACGGTCTCTTTAACGTACATTTTGATGTATTTTCCGAACCCTTGTGCAGTTATACTATTAACTAGTTGTTGTAAGGCGCGCCTCGCGCGCCATACCCCAAGATAGTGTGACTCATCTATTATAATTAGTATCGTTTTATGTATGTTGTATTGTTGTTTGTTGTACCGTCAAGGTTGGTTATTATCTTCGTTGTTTTGGTGATATATAGCGACGTCCGTAATCATTATTGTTCCGTAGAAAGTTTCGTTCTGTAACCACATTACACAATTTTCTATGTTTGAAGGTCAAATGAGTTCTCTTTCTAGCTTCTCCCTTTCCTTAGCGTCTTCTCCTTAGAGTTGAATTCTCTTCTTACCCCGTCTTACATGTCCCTTCCTGCCTCTACTTCCATTTTCCTTTCCTTCTAGCCTCTCTTTCTCCTTATCTTTCATTTCCCTTCTTTTTCAACTTAGCTTCCTTCGCAAAATTTCATGTCGATGTCGAAGAAAAGAGTAATTATGCATATATAATCTAGACTTTTACCGAGTCGAAACCACCCTCGTCTTTCTCCTTCTCATTCCCGTCACCCTCCAAAATTTCAATAGGTCAGAAAGCAATAAGATTGTGCAATAAACCTTTTTATTTATTTTTAAAAAAAAGTACTTAAATCTTACAAAACTTTCCAGAAAGTTATGAATAACTTACTTTTGAATTATGTTGAAATTAATGGGTTTCTGAACTATCATCCTACTTCAATTACTTTTTGTAACACCCCAAGAGAATGAGAGGAAAGTTGTGTTGAGATTTGTCCCACATCGGTAGAATGTGAGGCTTGTGATATGTTTATAATAAGTCTCACCCATCACTTAGTAACAAGGTCTTGTGCTTTTGGGCTTAGGTGAGGACAATTAATGGGCCCAAAAGTGCACACCCATCTTATTGGGGTTGTGTTATGACCGTGGTGGGTCGGGTTGTTACAAATGGTATCAGAGCGACCCTGCGACCGTGTGGTGAGCCTGTGGTCGAGAGTACCCGGGTCACCCACCTAGCGGGGAGGATTCTGGGCTTGGCTATGGTCAAGTTTGAGGCACAACGAGGACGTTATGTTGTTTAAGTGGGGGAGTTTGTAACACCCCAAGAGAATGAGAGGAAAGTTGTGTGGAGATTTGTCCCACATCGGTAGAATGTGAGGCTTGTGATATGTTTATAATAAGTCCCACCCATCACTTAGTAACAAGGTCTTGTGCTTTTGGGCTTAGGTGAGGACAATTAATGGGCCCAAAAGTGCACACCCATCTTATTGGGGTTGTGTTATGACCGTGGTGGGTCGGGTTGTTACACTTTTTCTCTTAATTAGTCCATTGTTCTCGCTCCCGTTATCTCCGTACCTCCTTGCATTTCCTGTACAATCTCCTCCTCTTTCCCATTTTCTTTTGCCTCACCCTCACCCCCATCCTTCTCCTTTCTATTCAACACCCTTCGCCACCCTCAATCTGAACCAAACTAAGCACACGCGATTTCATATCCTTTATCCCACCAATGACCTTATGTCTAAAATAAAGCATATGTGAGCTCTCATCCCCCGTCTCCCCGTCATTTTGAACAAAACCTAGCAAACCATATCGATTTCTCCCTTCATTGTCTCTCATTTTTCTTCATGTCTCCTTCGCTAATTCACTTTCACTTGAGCCTCTTCCCCCCGCTTCTAGTTCTCTTCTTTTCCTCTTTTCTCTTTCCCATTTCATTCATTTCCTCCTTACTTAGAATCATGCGGAAATCAACGGGATTTTCTTTGTCCTTTCCTTTCCCTTGCAACTCCTCATTCGACCAAACCATTTTCCCCTAGATAAGTTTATCGCACATCCACAACGTTATATGTCATCCATTGCTCCTCAAACCTTCCAAGGCAAGCCCGGGAATCGTCTGTCTAATTTATGGACATTTTTGTTCCGGGACCCTAAATCCCGAAAACCGTGTATTATACGTTTTATCCTAGCCTACATCACTATCCCCATTTCTATGTAAACTTGTACCATGTGAAGCTCTGGATTAGGATTTTTTGGAGTAATTATTTGATGATTCCTATCAAATCATTATGATTTTTTCGTTCTCTTTCAATGGATGATGGCTTTAGAATTATCATATTATCTTATGATTTTGGATTTGATGGATGATTGTCACTTTGAATTTCCCTCTATGAATGAAACAAATGTAAGTTTCGTGCTCTCTTTGTAAATCCCTCTATTTATAAGATATATATAGTGATTTGTTTCACTTTTCTTTTTTCCTCTCAATAGAAGTTTAGGAATTTTCGGGGTAATAGTATTTAATTTTCTTGTCTTCTTTTGATTTTGGTGTGTAGTTTTCATCATCATAAGAGTAATTTACATGATATTTCGGTGCTAAAGGAATTGAACATCTATCAGATTACCTTAATCTCCTCGGTCCTGATCACCAATTACAAGCTATTTCAAATTTAGGTCTCTGGTTATTGTTTATAACTTCCAAATATGTCGGGTGGACGTATACCTCTGAGATGAACCATTGTGCGCATTCTGCAAACCCTTACAATGGGATCCGCTTCAATATATCAACTCCTTATGTCAAAGCCTAATCAATCCAGCCCCTGGAAACCAAATAAATAATAAAATGATAAAGGATTAGATAAAACAGAGTTTTGAAAATAACATGATGAAAAGCCAAAATAGACCAAACCCAAATGAAAAATAGATCTCAATTTTTACAATATTATTATTATTATTATTATTATTATTATTATTATTATTATTATTAAAACACCAAAATGAATCAAACTTTTTCATGAAAATAAGATGATTAACCGAAAATAGAACAAACCTAAATGAAAAATAGAAACATCGTATCGAAAGGAGCGATACCCAGATGCCCCTACCTAGTAAATAGCCCTAAAATCCATATAATGACAACTTGTACTTTAGTCTCGACTGACAAGTTAATATACAAATTCCTTGGGAAAATGAAGATGAAATTGTGGGTTTTCAAGGGGAAAATAGTGTTGAAATTTAAAGGCAAATTCAAATGTAAACTACAAGAAATTAGATAAATACTTAAGTGTGATTCTCTCCTTCAATCATGTACACAACTTCGTAACAACCTAAACAATAACAAATGAACACGGGTACAATACAAATATAATTAATATGTCGATCAGTGTCTCCCATCAATAAAAAGTAAAAAAAAAAATTGTGTGAATAATTGAGGGGAGATGTAGTTGTAGAAAAGATAGAGGAGTATTGTGAATATGATATATGAGGGAACAAGACAAATGTGACAACGTAGTTGTGGAAGACAAAGAGCAGTACTGTTAGAGTGTTAATTAATGACACCAAAGGCAATCCAAATGAAAGTAAGAAAAGCCTAAATAAACACGACCCATAAAAGATGAGTGAATAAAAGTAAGAAAACTCCAAATAAACACAGACACACAGTCCATGAAATACGACCAATGAAAGTAGGGTAGAAAAATTATTATTCATTATGAGTAGTAATTTGTATTACCCATATTTTAGTTAGGGGAATAGTTTTTGTCGTATAATATAATAAGGATTAAATGACTATTAAACGAGTATTATCGTAAATTGAGCGTAGAATATATTTTGTTTTTGTTGTACTCGTACGTATAATATAATAAAGTTTAAATGATTATTAAACGGGTATTGTCTTAAATTGAGCATAGATTATTTTATTGTCATACATATAATATAATAAGGTTTAAATTATTATTAAACGAGTATTGTCTGAAAATAAGCGTTAGAAATAGGACGTCGATTAATAATATATGTAGTGAGTGTGGATGGATCAAATGACCAAATTCATTATATTGTATTGAGATTGATAGATGGGTATAGATGGGTATTCATATATATCACATGATGTGTTGAACCTCAAGCTTTTGGTTTCGGAACCGAATACAAGTTTTCTCAACCTTTTGAGGATGCTAAGTTGTATGTTAGAAACCCGCCTTTTAATATTGAAATTGTTTGATCATACGACCCAAAAAACTGAATGCATTTTTTTTAACAAAAGGTCCAACTACAATAAAAGACAAAAAATAAGTTTGATCGTATAGTAAGATTTTCGTAACCGAAGACGGGTTTTCTCAACCTCCCGAGGATGCTAAGTCGTATGTCGAAAACTTGCGAAATTATTTAATCATACGGGCCAAAAAGTGAATGCATTAAGTTTGATCATCCGACCCAATACAAATTTGAACTTCCGGTCCAATATATAGGCAATAGAAGACAAAACACAAGTTACTATTCATAATGAATAGTAACTTGTGTTGCTCACTTTTTAGGAAGGAGAAAGATGGGTATAGATGGGTATTCATATATATCACATGATGTGTTGAACCTCAAGCTTTTGGTTTCGGAACCGAATACAAGTTTTCTCAACCTTTTGAGGATGCTAAAATCCGCCTTTTAATATTGAAATTGTTTGATCATACGACCCAAAAAACTGAATGCATTTTTTTTAACAAAAGGTCCAACTACAATAAAAGACAAAAAATAAGTTTGATCGTATAGTAAGATTTTCGTAACCGAAGACGGGTTTTCTCAACCTCCCGAGGATGCTAAGTCGTATGTCGAAAACTTGCGAAATTATTTAATCATACGGGCCAAAAAGTGAATGCATTAAGTTTGATCATCCGACCCAATACAAATTTGAACTTCCGGTCCAATATATAGGCAATAGAAGACAAAACACAAGTTACTATTCATAATGAATAGTAACTTGTGTTGCTCACTTTTTAGGAAGGAGAAAGATTTGACTCAAAATGTCTCTTTTATTTCATACATATTTTCACAATAATTGTACCTATTTTATAATATATGTACATGTTTATTACTTTTTTTTTACCCTTTTTCATCTTGTAAATGTTCACTGAATAAAACTAATTAGCAAACCTTTTCTTTTAAGAATTTGCGTTAAAATATAATCTCCCGATAATTATTTTGATAAATCAATTACGACAAATCAAATTATTATTGCAATTTGCAACGGTGTGTGGTCATTTGGACAGTCAGGAAGAAAAATGAGACAATATAAACGTGAAGTCCTATTAAATTCCTTCTATTTCAGTCATTTATTTACTTGTAATTATCACAAATTATTTAATAGGACCGTTTTTAGCATAAGATCAGCTCCTAATCCAGAAACACAAACAATTAAGTATAACTCCCTTTTTTAATCAAATAACCAAAAATCATACACAATTAACTTATAATTCCGTTTTAGATCAGTTATATGTTATGAGACGGACCTATGAAAAAAATATTAAATTAAAATACTCCTGAATTAAAAAAAAGTACAAAAATAATTAGTACGGACTGAAAGCCCAAAAGAGATGATACAACAAGACCGATCCCGTAACCTGTCTGACCGACCCGTTTGACAAGCCTAGGCAGAAATAATAGACAAGGAAAAACAAGATCATTTGAACATTCAATGGCAAACTGAGTTGAAAAAAAATTAGGATGTAATAATTTTATTGAATACTTGTAAAATCAAAGCTAAAATACAATAATCATTTTTATACATGTTGCCTATAGAATACAAAATGCTGCCACTTTCTATGGATCAACGACCGAGACGAAATTTTTTTAAAAAAAATTAATTAAGAAGGCTTGCATCCGAGCAGGCGAACCCAAATACTACCCAAAACCCGAAACCAAAAATCCAATATGCCAGTGAACGAAACGACCAAATTCGAATGCAAACATAGCCGCATCCCTCTTGAATGACCCGTTAGGCCATCCGACGAGTCAATTCCCTAACCAATGCTACCACGGCTTGTACAACTAGTCTCGCAATAAGCTAGACTTAAACATAAGAGCTCCCCGAGGCAAAATTGGGGGGAGGAACAACTCAGTTCTGGCATGCACCTGTTTTCTGTTCCTCTCTTTCGTTAGCGACAAGATCACTGGACATGGCTGAGGGTATTCTATGTCGCTGCAAAATCCGGGAGGTTGCGAGTCTAGCTTTCTGGTAGTCCAATACAATAACTCTATCATCGTCAAGATCAAGTCTCAAGTTCTTTTCATTACAATCTTCTACAAGTTGGCACACGTGTTTTAAGTTGTTAATCTCCACTCCGTTCACTTTTTTCACCTGTAATCGTAATTAGAAATGACAGATCAACTAACGAATCACTATGCACTGAATGATAGAATGGCGTAGAGATGCATCGCATCTGACCAAAATATGACCATCTCGTACCTGTAATTCTGCTAGACGCTCGTATCCTGCGTTGATGTCATCCATCAGAACCTGAAAAGTGAGCATCATCAACATATGTAAATTTGCAGAAGTAACTGAGTAGTTCTTCGCACCAGCCAAAAAAAAATACCGAGTATTTCGGCAAAAAAATCCTAGCAAAAAGTGTTATTATTCAGATCTGCTGGAGAAGTTATGATATCTAAATTGCTAAATACTGGAAAATGTCATCAGCGGAAAGAGAAGTCGGAAAGTACCTGAGACAGTATGACTAGCTGTTCACCGGCCTTTTTAGGTTGCTCTCTTAAAGCACGCTCACACAACCTTCGAGGTGAGGCATTATACCAATCCTCCCCGTACTCATGTAGATAGGGCTGGGAAAGCGGGATGAAGACCAGACCGGCAAATATGTAGTAACTAGGTAGTTTATCAAATTGCTGGACAGGAACCAGTGGTTCCAACTGCGATCGAAAAAAAGTTGAGTTAATGGTAATATGAGTACTCTATAAAAGGTGCAATATAGTGAGACGGAACTATTAATTCCACAATATTTTCATAACCAATTTGGAGTACGAAATACAGTCCATTCCATTACATTGTCACCTACTATGACTCTATGAGTATGACCGATGTGGCAATGTCAATCATGTCATTATGCATCTATCATCGACTCATCGTAAAAAGAAAACTTGGGTGATGATGTTAACTCACCGGTTTAACAGTTATCGTGACATTACACTCTTTCCCATTTCGTAACACCTTCAGTTCAGCTTTTTCATTTGGTTTCTTCATGGAGACCAGATGATCAAAAGTTATTCGCTCTCTGTTCCTGAAAGGAACTGCCAGTACAGTGACTAATTCAGAATATCAGAAAGAACCAAGATAACTACAATGCTATCTTTGAGACTGCGTGTACGAATTCTAAGAGCACAAAAATGACCCGTTAAACAGTCCATATACAATCCAAAGACGTTGCCAATACGTAATCCTTAAGTTTATGTTAGTTCTTTTAATTGACTCGAGGAAAAGTGGACAATTAGTTTTGCAAGACACGCTATAATGGATCGAAATCATCAGTAGTCTACAAGTCTGGCGTAATACACAGATTTTAAATGCTGGACTACAAAGCAACTAAATGAATACCTGTCCCGTCGTTAGCTATAAGCACGCCATCAAATGCAAGGACAACATCATCTTTTTTCAGAATATTGTGTGCGTCGGAAAGTGGATTAATTTTACTGATGAGCACACCGGTCATTCCAGGATGCATACCAAAGTGTTCACGCATTTGCGGGTTTTCCATTGCTTGGCATGACAGACCCAACGAGCAGAAGCCTACATATTTACCACGTTCATCTACACCAGCTATGAAGTGCTTTATCACTGGTATGGGAATTATGTAACTGTATAAAGAAATTTAGAAATCAAATAAGAGACAAAGAAAATACGGTGTTGCAGAAAAGAAAAAAAATTACGAGATTATAATTCAATTTCTTTTAATGTTGAAACATTGACAAGAGCAAAACGGGAACGCTTCGCTTTCTCTAGCTGAGCCAGGGAGTGGGCGCTTAGTTGACTCTTAGCATCTATATATTCGTGAATCTTGAGACTCGGGTAAAGATCCCAGACAAGGGGGTACATATCCTGGTGGGACTAGGCACGATTTTTGTTACGTGTCCCAGCCACCTTGTGTCAAATTGGAAAGAGTCGGGTATGAATTTCATAATCATATCCTTGTGTGTCATTTCAGACAAGGGTACAACCCAAAAAGTGTAGAGTCGAAGTAACGTAAATTAATCTTGAATTTTCACATGAAGAACACTCACCCAATATTTTCTGCACCTGCAAGATTTTGGAAAGCTACTCCAGCAACTTTATCTCCCATGATTGCCGGCCCCCCGCTATTTCCTGGATTGATAGCTGCATCAATCTGTATTGCTAATAACTGAGAAGCACCATGAACATACTGTGTTGGTTCCACTCTGGAAACGACACCTTTTGTTACAGAGATATTGTCCCCTCCTGCAAGATAGTCAAAACCGTAGATTGCCAAGTAAGTATAATGAAGAACTCGGAGCTAACAAACATTGAGCAGTGCAAAATACAGTGTAAGATTCTCATGGTAATAGAACTATCAGATCACAAAACTAGCTAGCATGCTATTGAAGCCACTTGCAGAGTTTGTGGCTACAAGGTTTCACAAGTATTTTCTAGCAAACTTATCAACCTCGATCACAAGTGTCGCATCCAACACGATGTCTGAGTATTATATATGGCGATTTTGTGAAAACATCCCGTAACGTGCCATCTTTCTGGCCTAGCATAAAGTTGTATATGAGTAACAACCAAAGTTAAGGGTTGAAATGTTGAATAACTGTAATTTCCTAGAGTAATGGGTATTATGGTGGAGCCTTCGAGGTTTACAGGTATCCGACTCAAAGTCATACCAGACAGGGTACATGATAACAAACAATATTACTCGGTATCTCAATGGCTCTCACCTATGGCCCTATGGCAAGGTAAGAGAGGTCAGAACATTCTCAACTATTTGCTATAAGCACACATACTATTGGTGTACTTGGTTGCAGCAAAGATGAGAGTTTAATCAACGGAATCCCCAATATAAGATATATGTATATTTCATTTCCTTAAAACACCATAAATTAAGGTGCCTCGTGCTTTGGTGTTACTCAGCCTGTGGACGGGTCAAGGCATTTCCACGTGCACTCTTCATCAACACCATTTGTTTATTTTTTTCAGGAATGACACAAAAGCATAATTTTGATCAATGAGCATATCCAACCTCTAAAACAGATCCACTATACAGTTATATGCCTATACTATACATCACCTTGAGGATAACCCACAACAGCAACAGCTTCTTGCAAAAAAGGAATGTCTCCGAGTTCCAAATGCTGCATTCCCTGCCAAAATTCTTCACTTTCGACAACTAAGATCGCCAAATCACATTCATGTCCAACTGCATGAACTTCTGCTCTATACTTGGTAGGGGATCCGTGTTTCCTCACAAGGACAAATGTCTGATCCGCCACCACGTGGGCATTAGTGATGATCCTTCTCCCAGAAATCACGAATCCTACATTCAAAACATATCCACGAATAAGTTAGGTTAGCAGACGAATCACCTATTGAAATATATGGTAAATTTATAGAGGGCGTCTGTTCCATGAAACTTCTTGATAAACTTTTAAATTCTACTACCTAAAAGGACAAACCCTTGAAATTTATTTTGCAATTTACATGGATGCCTCTCCACTATCTCCTCACAATACAACTGACTGTACGATCTCCAAAAACATAAACAAAAAATAAACTTTTTACCATCCTCCAAAGAGAAACAGAAAAATAACTACATAGTCATCATGCAGATTAGATTCTAACAATAGTCATCGAGTAACACCATTCATGAGAGGTAACAACTTACACTAGTACTACACGTATACAACCAAAAACAATATTTGAGAATCCTTCCAAGTTCTAATCCCAGCTCTACGGTGATCCATTGGTACTCAGTCGTACCCTAACTAGTACAGAAATGAGAGAATACATAAAAACACATATTTTATCAAACTACTCCTAACACCCATGACGAAGAGGGGCTAGCCAAGAATGTCGCATCAAGCAATGCAACATATTACTTCCTCCGTCTCAATTATTTCTATAGTCAAACAACAATCAACTAAGATGGACAGAGTAACATTAAGTTAAACTTTTAAAACTTTTACCGAAGTTACTCTATTACAACAACAACCCGCTTCCTAAAGCTTCCAATCATCACTTTAGCTCCCGTAACTTCAAATCGTAACACCGCCACCAACTAAATCCAACAGAATCACACTTAAAAATCATCAAAGCTATAATCTTCGCACTCCATAACTCCAACAATATTAGTTTAGCTAAACAATTGATTAGCACATAAGGAATACTCACATTTTAGTTAAAAATTTCAAACTTTTCCAAAGTTACTCATTGCAACACCAGCTTGCCTCCTAAGATTTTCAATCATCAATTTAGCTCCCATAACTTCAGATCCTAACCCCGACACCAACTAATACAAACATAACTACACTCAAAATCATCAAGCTATAATCTTTGCATCCAAAAGTATACTCCCTCCATACCAATCATTTATTTAGCTTTAATTAAAACACGATAACAAAGAATAAAAAAGGTAAATATATCGGTCAAGCCATTTGTTCAATCTCAAGAAAAGAACTTCCTACTATTCTCCAAAGTGAAGCAGAAACATGACTATATTGATTATTGCCATCATCCAGATTTGATTCGAGTTACTTATTACTTCAAAACCTATAAACCTAACAGTAGTCATCCAGCAACACCATTCATGAAAGATTGAAAGGTAACAACTTACTCTACTACTACTACAAATGTGAAATCAAAAACAATATTGAGAATCCTTCCAAGTTCTAATCCCGCCTCTATGGTGATCCAAATGTGCAATAGAACTGAAAGAATACATAAAAGCACACATTTTTTTATTGAATTTACACCGATGACGCCGGGAGCTAGCAAGAATGTCACCCTAAACAATGATTCATATTACTTCCTCCGTCTCAATTGTATTCCAAAGTTAAGCAATTGACTAGGGCAGAGAGCTAAACAATTGACTGGATGGAGGGAGTTACATTTTAGTTAAAATTTTCTAACTTTTTTCCGAAGCACAATACCAACTCGGCTCCTAAAACTTCCAATCATAACTTCAGCTCTGATAACTTCAAATCCTAACTCCACCGCTAACTAAGAGCAGCACAACCACACTCAAAAATCATCAAAGCTATAATCTTTACATCTATAACAATAAACTAACACAACCTAACAAACCAAAACACTACTCCCTCCGTCCCAGCTCTCAATCATTTATTTACCTATTATTTACCTATGATTAAAACACGCTCACAAAGAATTTAAAAGCTAAACAAATCCTAAACCCGCCACTAACTAACACCAACACAGCCGCAATTGAATTCATCAAAGCTATAATCTTTGCAACCATAACCATTCCCTCCGTCCTAATCATTTGTTTACCCTCATTAAAAAATACCCTTCACAGAATAAACGAAGGCAGTAAAAAACACCATAAGCTAATAAACCATACAAACAAAAACATTACGCATCATTTATTTACCTTTAATTAAAAGGTGCTCACACACAGTAAAAAAAAGTAAACAAGCAAAACTACTGTATCACTTCCCCGTCTCGATCATTTATTCATCTTTAATTAAACTCAAAAAAAATAAAAAAAATAAACAAAAGCAATACCGGAACCCATAGTTTCGCGTTGTGATTTATTCTGCCAAGGAAGGAGATAATTAGGACTACTCGCAACAGTAAATATCTTAACAACAGAATCAAGTGCTAATTCAATAGCAGCAAATGCATCAGTTTCCGTTAACCTAACACTTCTTGTATCAAATCCCGAAACTACCCTCAACCCACTATCCCCTTCATCCCCTTCACCCCCTTCTTCAACCTCATCATCACTGTTACGTGAGTTGGAGTCAAGGGCACTTTGGTAAATTGGGTTTGTGCAGGTGGTGGTTGTGTTGGGATATTTTGGGACATTTATGGGGGTGGTGGAGGTGGTACTGAAGGTGGATAGGAGGGGTAGTTTGGGAATAAAAGGGGATTTTCGTGTGAAGTGTGGGAAGGAGGTGGTGAGCACGCGGACTGCACGGCGGAGAGTTTGAGCTTGCATTGGACGACTTTGCCCTTAACTTCCGGAGGTTTTGCGGTGCTTTTTGCGGTGGTTTTTATGGAGGTTTTTTCAAGGGTTTTAGGGAGTAGCGTAAGGGAATTTTTCTGAGTGATTGAGAACCTGGGGACCGAGCTGGGTTAAGTTAGGTTAGGTCGGGTTGGGTTAAACGGTTAGAGGTGTTTTTGAACGGGACGACTGACGAGTGGACGATCCATTAGAGCCGGCTCGTCCGACTAAGCTAACAAAGCATACTCGGACAATGTTTTTTTTCAAAATTTACAAAGGCTCAAATTATGAACAAATTCAAAACCCGCTAACCCTTATGTTAATGGGTTAAAGAGATCAGTTAGCTAGGTTGACGTTAGGTTGAAATTTGCATTCGGGCATTTTTAGATCGACTAACCGAGCAAGCTTAATTCTTCTTGAGTTAGATTAAAAGTGGGTCAAATAGGTTCGAGGGAACCTAAGAAAGTTAACATGACGATGATTTCTCGAACCTAAATAACCAATATTAATATTTCGTGAATTTTTATTTGACCAATTTTTCAAAATCAACCCAAATTCATTTTTATTCGACTAATTATGTAGTTTGTAGATCTATGTTCGATAAACTTTGACAAAATTTAAGTTTTGTCAATGTTTAATTTAATTACGTTGTTTTTTAAGTTAAAAATTGTTTAATGAAGTGTCGTTTATTTCTTTGTCGTTTCTCCTAATTTTAGCGTGTAGTATGTCAATTTTCCAAGACTATCCACAAGCAAGGTCGATAGGGAGTCGAGTCAAGTTAATTGTAATTAAGAAATAGATTAGGATTGACTCAAGCCGATTTGAGTCATCAATCGACCCAATTTGAAGTAAATTGACCCAAAAATCTACCTAATACGTGGCATGTTGTAATTGGTTCGAAACATTTAATAAAACGAAAAAACAAAAGAAAGCTAATAAAGTGGTTCTGTTGGGAGGGTTTATTGAGTTAGGTCCTGATTTTCTGCTTGGGAGGGTTTAAGTGGCTCAAAGTCAATAAGGGGAGATTAAGGTAATACTAGTGTAACACCCGTGAAAATTCACGGGATTGTGTACTTAGTTTTTAAATTATAGAAGACGATAAATTATAGTTATTATAAAACCACAAATATTATAATTTTTATATAAAATTTGTATATATATTTATAAAATATATAATAACAGTTGATTTTTTTTACAATAGGGAATTGGGTAACATATGGCAATGTTAATAAGTGTAATAATTATAAGACGGGATATGTAAATTTGGGAACATTATGATATGTAAATTTATAAAAACTCAAAACTAAGAGAATTATTTTCTATAAAATGCATAAAATAGAAACTGCGTAAAAAAAACAGATTGTACCAAACCTTTCCATAAATAAGATTAACAGGTCTCCTGAGAGACTACATCTCAATAAGCTTATTGAGAGATTATTGTACAAATTTAAGAAAAAGTGGTACTAAAAGTAATAATATTAGTACAAATCACGATTAAAGATAAAATAAGTACATTTATTAGGTAAATAGGTACGAAACTATTATGGTACGATCAATGACAAAAGGGTCACGAAATACAAATAAAATGGTACAAAAGAATTGTATCTCAATAATTTATTGAAAGACCGTCTCTCTCAAGTTTTAGTGAACTTTTAAAGAGGAAAAAAAACACTTTACACAACCGATATCTTAGATGGCAAAAGGCCAAGATCACACAGTATTCCTCAGAAGTCCATCCCCCTTGTCAACATAACCTAATCAAATTAGGTTTTCTCATCAATTTTATCCCTCAGACCTCCATCCCCTTTGTAAATCAAAATAACCTAATCAAATTGTCTTCTCTCCCTTGATAATCATTCTGTTAAAGTTCCGCCATAATCCCCAATTTTTTTTTAATCCCCAATTCTTATAATGATAAGTTGTTTATTTAAAGTGAATTAGAATGAGTTTTATGGAGAATTGAAATTTATAGGCAATAATTGTATACTAATGGTTTGGTAGATTGTGAATTTGTGACTGTTAGTTTTATACGGTTTTTACACGATTTTTATGCGTATTGTAATTAGTTTATTTAATGTGAATTGGAATGAGTTTTATGGAAAATTGGAATCAGACGTTTTTTATTGAATATAGAGTTTTATAAGCAATAATTGTACACAATTAATCAGACGTTTTTCTTTATGGAAAATTGGAAAATTGTAGTTTATTTAATGTGAATTGGAATGAGTTTTATGGAAAATTGGAATCAGACCTTTTTTTTATTGAATATAGGGTTTTGTAAGCAATAATTGTACACAATTAATCAGACGTTTTTCTTTATGGAAAATTGGAAAATTGTAATAAGTAGTTTATTTAATATGAATTGAAATGAGTTTTATCGAAAATTGGAATCAGACCTTTTTTTATTGAATATAGAGTTTTGTAAGCAATAATTGTACACAATTAATCAGACGTTTTTCTTTATGGAAAATTGGAAAATTGTAATAAGTAGTTTATTTAATGTGAATTGGAATGAGTTTTATGGAAAATTGGAATCAGACCTTTTTTATTGAATATAGAGTTTTGTAAGCAATAATTGTACACAATTTTACACGGCTTACATGACAGTTGACATGGCAATTATCGTTTCATTTTATTGGCTGAAAAAAACTGAAATGGTGAGGTTAAATGAGAGGCCTTGTAGAACACTTTTCTGAATTATTATTGCGCCACGTCAGCTATGTTACAAGATTCTTTTAATGATATAATGATACAATTGACCCGATTAAATTAATGACTTATTGTTGGGAATGGTCTAAGAGTCGAGTTTAGAAAAGTTTAGGCATTTTAGGGGTTTGAGAGAGTTTTTAAAAGGCTTTGTATTCAGTTTTTATACAAGTTTGAGAGAGTTTATACAAGACAAAAATACGTTAATTCTGCTTCAATCTCATTAATCTAAAACACACATAAAATTCTAGAGTAAATTAATAATAACTTCCTTATATAATTTTTTTTCTAAAATTACTTCCTTAAAATGTATTTTTATCAAAATTTGCTTCAAAACTCTAATTCAAGTGACTTATTTTACAAGTTTATGAATTGATTCCGTTTGTAACATAGCCAATTTATGCTTTTATAGGTATAACAATGTAGAATAAGTTTAAAAACATACAAAATAAGTAACCTAAATTGAAATTTTGGCAATTTTTAATAAAATTGCATCTTAAGGGAGTAATTTTGGAAAAAAATTTATATAAGCGAGTAATTTTAAAAAACCCTATTTTAAAAGGAGTTATTTTTAATTAATTCTATTAAGTCTTAGGTCAATTGGGTAAAAACGTGTTATTTTACATCAATTCGTCTGTAAGAATGTCATCAGAATACCATATCGTCTATATGCCTGAAGAAATGCTTCGGTTCAAAAAACCTAAGAAAAATATGTCTCTACGGAAAAGGGTGAATCTCGACACTGATGGCCTTGAGGCAGAAGCAAAAGCTGCAGGTTCAGGTGCTTCAGATCTTCGTTCACCTAGTTATAGTAAATTTCGAATTGGTAAAGACGAGCCAGAAAAAAGCAGAGGTTGTACGACCAAGTAGTGCCTATCAAGCTGCCTTTTCCAGGGCAGACGAGGCATCTAAGGCACTTCGACTTCTGGGGACGCTAGACGCCACTGCACGCCTTGCAGAATCAACTGTCTGCACTCAGTCAGCTGATGCAGAAAACTCGACTTCTGGTGATGCTTTGGATAACAAAATTGTCTTCACTGAACTGGAAGAGTTCGTCTGGTGTCTTCGTTCTAAGGAAGATAAAACAATAGTCGCTTCCGAGGAAATAAAGGACGAAACTGGTGGTTGGGCAGAGATCTTAGAACCCTGCAAGACTGAAAATAAAGAGGAAATCGTTCGAGATGATAATATTTATGAAGCCCCTGCAGGGAAAGGATTGTCTGGTGCTCTTAAACTGCTTAAAGAAACAGTCGAACAGGCTGACAGAAGCACATTGATCAATATTCATGGCGACGAAGGAGCTAAGGAGATAAATTTGGATCGGAGGGACGAGTTTGGAAGAGTGGTAAGTATTCATTTCCTGTCAATTTCAAGTCTTTCAACTAGAAACAGTTTGATAAACTTTCGATTTCTTCTGCAGGTAACACCAAAGGAAGCGTACCGTCTGTTTTGTCACGAGTTTCATGGAAAAGGACCTGGCAAACGGAAGCGAGAAAGAAGGATAAACCAGTACCAGGATGAACTAAAGTTAAAGCAAATAACTTCGTCAAATGTACTTCCACAGTCCGTGGATAGAATGCGAGAAACTCTGTCTCAGTCGAAATCACCCTATATATTGTTCTCAGTAAGCATGTTAGGCCACGATCGATAACAAATTTCTCCGACGGTTCTTTTCAGAATTGTCGATCTTTAACAAACCTACGCTGATCGTACTGGTACAGACTGTACAGTGTGCAGTATCTCAACATAAATGTGATAAAGTACCCAGTTATCGATATAAAACTGAAGTAAGCATATGACGGTTTTCTAGGAGAGTTGCCGATTTTTGTAAGTTGTACGATAGTTTGTTTGTTTCAGTTATTAATTGGTAGTAAGCAACATACGAGTCACATAATGATACATCTAGTGCGCAATAAAGATAGTGGCTACAGATTCCCTCGTCATCCAAAAGAAAGTTTTGCCACACAAATTGCTTTTGGTGAAGTATGGAAGTAATCGTGAAATGGGACGAGCCAGGGTGTATGGTCCTAATTAGTGGCCCAAATACCAAAAATAAGTGTACAAAATTTAAGATAGAACTTAGAAGAGACAAAATACAATGTTTAGGGTTTAAAGAGAAGTTTCTCTCATTTATTTAATTGGATTGCTATTTAATCATTCCGTCTCGTTGACATTTGGTTTTGACACAGAATAAAATAGGATAACAAATAATCAGAATAGAGGAAAAAACTCGTTTAATTTCAATATCAATAGAGATATACTCGTTAAAAGAGAGAAATCGATATGAATTATGGGCTTTATGGCTGTATAGTTTTAATAAGGTTCAACTTCATCTGTAACGAATAAGTGGGGACGGGGAATTCTTTTTCTTATTTACGTGTTTTATTTTGTGTCATTTTATGTGATGTACTTGATGTTGTTTGGGTGTTAATTTGCGCGGTAAGAATCATTAAGAAAAGTAAATTATACGAAATAATACACGAAAATGGACTATTGCTTTTTAGCTATTATCCCCTCTATCCCAATGAATAGTTTACGTTTGTTTTATTTTTGTTCGTGTTTCATTTTGTGTCATTTCATGTAATATACTTGATATTGTTCTTATGATCAAGAATTATATATCAGTAAGAAAAGTAATTAAACACGAAATAATGCACGAAAATGGATTGACGGTTGAGATTGTTGACTACTAATTCCTCCGTCTCAGTGAATAACTTATATTTATTTTATTCTATGAATAAAAAATAAAGCAAATGTAAGCTATTGACTAGAACAGTCCGTATACCTTCACAGAAATAATTTATTAGCAATAACCCTACTTAATAATAACAATTACTAAACTAATAACATTTCCCTCAACCTTAGCTTATCTTGCTCAATCACCTCAACTTATCATACATCACTTTCACCATTAAAATTTCTTAAATTTATTAAATGCAATATACTTGACAATAAACTTATATACTACATCTAAAATCCTTAATTTTGTTTCATAAAAACTTGACATTTTCTTATTATATATCGACGAAATGGCGATCAAGATCACGGCAACCTTTGTAATTCTACTCTGTTCAGCAAGCATTGTAGCAACAATTATCTGCTCAGTATGTTCTCAAGGTGTCGCAACGACTATGACATCGAAAAAACAATGCGTAAGTACTCTGTTTCAGTTACTTACGCTTGTAGAAAGGCTACGGTTTTTGGTATAACAGTAGCCTTTCAATATAAGAGAATAAAGATAAGCTAAGATTATTAATGTAAGGCTACGGTTGTTCGTTGCTCATTATGTACAGCTTGCCGGAGTGCGAACCAAAGACGGTGGTGCCAGGAAATTCTATGGAACAAGAGCTTCGCTTTCGTTCTATAAACCGAAGGTTTTAAACACTCAATCTTCGTTGACACGGGTCAAGTTAACAAACGGGGGAGAGAGCATTGAGGCTGGATACATGGTCAATCCAGAAGTTTTCAAGGATCATGAAGCGCATCTTTATTCTAAGTTTACGGTAAACTTGATTCATTTAGCTTGTTGAAGTATTAACTAGTTCTATTAGCCGTGAAATTTACAGGTTTGTATGAGCTAGTGTTAACTTGGTTAGTTAGGTCGGAGGAAAGGAGTGTATTAACACCCATTGCAGTAGATTTGTGGAGGTAGACACAAGGATGTCACTGGGGATCATTCCAAACACCTACTCCCAAATTCGAGGCGAAAAATCAACCTGGAACTTGACTATTGAGAAGGTATGTCAGACTATATAAACAAACGGTTTTCCAACGTGTGCACTAGGAGTAAGGATAGCGGCACCTACATCAGATTGTTATGGTACATTATTGCTAATGCTTCACAATAATTATAATTTAGGGACGAGCAGACGGGAATTGGTGGATAATTTTAACTGAGGGGGAGGACAAATTCTCCATTGGTTACTGGCCGAAACACCTGTTCTCATCAATGGCTGAGTACGCAACACAAGTTGAATGGGCGGGAGAAGTATACTATGGAATAGTATCCGATTCCCCGCCTGAAATGGGAAGTGGATACAATGCCGTCTATGATACTCGTGTCGCGTCCTTTTTCCGGGACGTGACCGTGTTGAATGAAGATCTTAAATTTGTCCAACCTGACAAAACAGAAGTGTTTTCTAACTGTCCTAAGGTCTACACAGTATTGGATGCTGGTTCTCAAGGCGAATACTGGGGCCGCCTAATGTTCTATGGAGGGCCCCGACCTACAAAGGGTATTCTAAGCTGGTAGTATGTCGGATGTATTTCAGATAACTTTCATAACGAAATCAAGTCGCTACAGGCACGCAGTATCTGTAAAGTTTTATTACTGTAGAAGCCATCTCGGCGACATCTCTACTTTGTTCATTTCTAAATTTCTAAGGATTGTCAGAGATTGAATCAGTTCAGGTTCATGACTCGTTCAAACCGCAGGCACCCAGCAATTACAAGCATTATTCGAGTAGCTCCTGTTCGCTACTCTCACCCATGATCGAAATTGAAACACACAAAGTTGCGAATGGTAAGTCATAACTCATAAGTCGCTAATAGCATGCATCAAATATTGCTTCGAAAGTTGAATTGTTATCCATTTATCGTAGATGGGTAGCATTCATCGATCATTATCTACCAATAATCGATAAACCGTAAGGTTTGATACTAGAACAAAACCAGACCCAAGCCAGTACATATCAGTATATCACCAATGTCGTTGGGTACGTCTCTTAAATACTCAGACGAACTTATTCACGGACGTCCATTTAATCAGCAGCTACTCATTTTATGCCGAGACTGAGAAATCAGAGGGTCACGAAACCCTTCTCCTTGAGGCTTTCAACGGTCTCCTTGAGGCATACTTTCAGTGGAATGTAATCGATGCCCAGACTAGTTATTTTTTCTTTGGAGACCTGATATGGTGGCACCAATGGCTTATCATCCGCACTCCTGCAAAATGTTTGGAGGGTCGATAAATTATTGGAAAGCAACTCTGGAGTAGTCATTTCTCGTAGGGTTAATTTGGTCTGAGAAGGGTTATTTTGTGCTCGGGTGCATTATCGAATAATTCAGGGGGTCAGAGACCACAGTCGGTACATGGACAGCATAATTCGGGTCTTGAAGTATTTGGGTATTGGGTAAGGTCGAGGTTAATTTTATCACGTTTACTCGTCTACGCTGAACTGCCAGAAATTTGACAATGAAGAGTGGAAGACAACCAAGGAGATATTACAAAGAAACAACTTACTTATCAGGAAGAGCGGCGTTAGGGTACAGCTCTTTCAGCATCTTCACAAGCTCGGAAAAGTGGACCACAGATTCGACTAAGCAGTACCTCCCATTGGCTGAAGGAACCTCAAACCCCAGAATGTGGGCCATGGCCACATCCTTTACATGTACCCAACCAAAGCATGCATTTTGATACGTTTCGGCCCCTGCATAGATTGAAAGAAGAACAAAGCAGAGAACTCCGTTACGCATATATCCGAAGTCTTGAGACGAAAGACTGAAATTACAGTTAACTTGATACTTACCAAACAATTTGCCTACAGCAGCAGCACTTGTGTTGAGAGTTGGCTGTAACAATGGTCCGATGACCATTGCTGGGTTTATCGTCACCATATCAATACCCTTCTCTTTAACAAATTTCCAGGCAGCATCCTCGGCCAAAGTTTTAGAAAGCACATACCACATCTATAGGCAGCCATACAGCACAGTAAATTTTAGTCAATGCTCATAGTGCGTCACTAAATCTCGTAAATAGAAGGGTGGAGTTAGGGGATATCAAATGTACAAAGCCTTGCTTCTATGTTAGAACAAACATTTACAATTTTAATCAATGCTCTTAGTGACGCTTTGGCTCCATTGAAATGAAACGTGCCAATGCTTGCTATAAATGACTGGGGATCACAATTGATAATTATTATACAAGATAATAATGATAATATGGCTTACTAGCTTCGGCCTCAGCAAGGAGGACTGGGTGTATGTAACCTTACTCTTGTAGTGAAATTAGCGAGATTTATTGTATGACCCGAAAATGAAATTATTGTCGAGAACTTCAGGGATTGAAGGTCGCCTCACAATATACAAAATTACAAAGTACAATGGGGGGAGTCGATTAAAAGCAAATATGCTATTTTCAGATGTACGGCATGTACTTCCAAAACTCTTGATGTATTACTAAACAAAATTATCAAGGGGAACTCGGACTGTCAACACTAGAGCATATTCACCATCGCAGAGTTCTAACACTACATGCATTTTTGTAGTCATATACTAAAACAAAACACAAAGCCAATAGAACTGCATAGTTCGTTCACTTCAAACGGCGAGCAAGCGAGATGATCAACGATTTCGACCTATTACGAAAACTGTTTAAATGTCTTCTTTCAGAAGTCAGATAAATGAGGGAAAGCTTTAACAAACTAAACAGAAGTAAGTCCTACCTAACTATAGGCTTATAGAATCAAAATGCTTCTAGATTCCGCGATTTATCATCAATGAAAGACGGATATCTAGTACAAGCACACTACGTACCTGTGATTCCCTGCACAGATCTGGATTTGAAAACCAAGTTTCATCAACAACCACTTCAGGGGTTCGAGGTTTGCCATTGTATGCAACTGCTGCCATTGAAGATGTTAGAACAACTCTCTTAATAGTTGGAACTTTCGCACAAGCATTGAGGACATTAAGTGTTCCCTTCACAGCAGGATCAATTAGTTCTGCCTGATACAAGGGGGGAAGTAATGGGCCAAATCAGTTTAACATTTTCCCACCTAGAAAACAGTTATAACTCACATCATGATCTTGACATCAGATATCTCTACACAAACACATTACATATACCGCTAACATTATCTTAAAGCTACATATATACATACACAGAATAGCCTCGATCAAAGGGGGAAAAGCAGCAGACTCAAGCACGACTTGTTAACAGTTATTAACATTTAACATAGACAAACCTCGAGCATTAAACTCGGTCCGTACTCCATAGCGAACAAGAAAATGAGTACAGAAGTGAAGGGCATGATTTTGAGAATCTATTGAAAATTGTGTCAGGGTCTTCCTTAGAAGTGTAAAAAACAAAGGGCAGCCCGGTGCACGATGGCGTCCAAGCTAGGCGAGGGTCCGGGGAAGGGCCCCACCACGAGGGTGTAATGGGGGCAAGCCTCCCCTTGCCATTTTGGCAAGAGGCCGCTCCCAGGGCTTGAACCGTGACCACACGGTCACAATGCAACACCTTAGAAGTGTAAACCAATAAAAAGAGTCCATGGCCAATGTCCACATATAAGTTGAATTGGTAAAAGGACTAGATGAGGGATGAGGTCGCCATATCGGGGAATTGGAAACATATTAAAGCGGAAAAGAAGAAACCAATTGAATATGACTGTTGTTCATTTGTACTCCGTACTCTTTACCAGCTTCAGCAGAGACAAAAGATGTACAAGACAAATTCATCATAGAAAAAACAAGAAAAAGGTCTAGAAATAAGAGTAATACAATTCTATCAATATAATAACCATCCTTCCATTACCGCCTTCCGGAAAAGAAAATATGAAAGTAACAGGAAATAAAATATAGGTTAACCTGTGGGTCTGTAACAGCGTGGTAGAAGGGAGATGCTGTGTGGAAAACGCATTCGCATCCCTCAACTGCCTGATCAAAAGAACCCTCCTCCAAAAGATTAGCGGGAAACAACTGAAGTCTCTCTTTAGCTCCATCAAGAGAGCTCAAATGCTCTACTTTCTTTGGATCATCTGTGGCAGGTAGCGGAGAAAGTAATAAGATAAACTCTTACTAAAATGGCTAAGAAAAGAATACATAAAACATTTTCTATTCCGTAACGTCCTTGCTTAGTTATGTGTATAACACACATAGTAATATGACTAGTAAATGAGCGGAAAACTCACGGGGAAAAAGGGATTTCATTCATACTTTCTACACCCAAGTCCTGATCAATAACACTAATCAAAGCCCAAGACTTGAAGTAATTGCCGCATGTTTAACATAACAGTGAACCTACTAAATAGTAATACTCACTTCCACGAATAACCAATGGTTTGCATAAACTTCTGCTCGCAGTTCCTGCATCTCGTATCATAAGACCCCATATATACCAGACAAGTCTAATTGACCACAAAGTTCATTAGCTCATATTCATTTTGCGGATTAAAAGAGGCGTCCAAAAGTTAAACAAGATATACAAACTATCTCAAAAGTATGAGAATGAAACTAAGTTTCGGGAATTTCAAAAGTAACCCTAACCTCTTTATCAACTTGATATTTAAATTAAATATTTTGAAGCAAATATTAATTAGTACCAGAGCCAACGGTATGCAAAAGTCGCTAATATTAACTTAAAGACTTGCCGTGCCTCTCGGATTTCCTGTTCATTGAGTTTTCTCCCTAGTTTGACTATGCTTCTTTGACAGCAGGGGTTCAGCTCCCTCTCCTCAAAATCCTAACCGAACAAAGGAAATTACTTCCTTCCAAACACCGCCCATCCCTTTCCCTCAAAATGCCCCTATTCAAACAAGGGTACGAGGAAAAACCAAACACGAGCTTCTTGGAGAGACTCACGTAGGCTAAACAACAAATCAAGCGGAGTGATCTTTGTACCTCTTGGCACTCATAGGCAGAGTCAGAGACTTTTCGCCACGTGCCGTCAACCAGGGACTATCGACTATTATTAAAAGATTAGGAAACATATATTAAAACGATCTCCTAATCGTCTGCTAACTATCTTAAGGCCAGTAGCATGTAAAGTACATCACACGAAAACCCATTCGTGCTCCTCAGAATGGGTTGTTAATACCAACTCCGTACAATTCTATACTAACCAACCCTACACTACATGAAAATCGGAGAGGCAGACCTCAGACAACATGGGAGTGGTCCTTTTGATGGATTATCCACCAGCAGATTAGAAGCTGTCTGGAAGATGTAGATTTGCGAAAGCTATGACTGAAAGTCTGAAACATATGTGACCCCGTGCCCTTGGTTAACGCATTTAATCGTTGAGGACGTTAACCGCTCATCTAGTTGCAATCATTACCAACAACAACAATATCAGAGCCTTAATCCCAAAATGATTTGGGGTCGGCCGACAATCCCGACATGAATCATAACCGTAGTTGCAATCATTATACTGAAATTCCTGCTAACTGTTTTAGCTGAAACGAAACTAAATATGATCTGCTCCCTACGTCCCAATAATTTGTATATTTTATTTTTATTAAAATATACATCACAAAGAATAAAAACGTAAACGAATGATTGAGATGACGAAGGGGTTACAACTTTCCTTCGTTCTCAACACACAAACAACTACTTGACCTATTTCTCCAAATTCAATCAACCCACTTCAAAAGGCTAATCAATCAAAAAGTCCAAACCTTCAACATTCAATTTACTCGAAATCGCGTAAAACAAATATAATCTTCCTAAATTCAATGTTCACAATTCACTCCGTCTCAATTATTTATTTCCGTTTCATAATTTTTGCGAGAGATTTTAATCAAAACAAATGATCAAGCTTATAAAATCGAGTACCCACACATTACGGTCACGGAATCAGGATTTATAGTTACGGGATGAAACCAATTAGAGTCAGAAACGAGTAAATACAATAAGGATAGTAATTGAAATTGCAAAATAAAAATAAAAAAAGTAAAAAGGAAAGAGGAATTACTAGGGTCACGGACGGTGGCCTTAACAGTATAACCACGTTGAAGAAGAAGCTTAATGATCCATGAAGCAATGTAACCCGACCCGCCTGTGACGCAAACTACTTTCCCTGACCCAGTCATTTTTTAATTTTAAATTTTCAAGATAATGAAATGTTGTTTGGTTTGATTGTGGAAATTGTAACAAGTGTAGAGAGTGTGGTTTATTTATGAGTTTTTTGTCAGATAACATCTAACATTTACACTGTCTGTAGAAATAGTATCTAAAGTTATTTTTTTTTGCCCAAAAACACCTAACATTTTATGTTTTTTTGTCAAATAACACCAAAATCAATTTTCCGTCAAAAAATGTCAACATTCCGTGTTGAATAACGGTTGACTTCGTTTGACCTTATTTCTTCCTTCTTCCTTTGCCATTGATGCATCTCAACACTTACTTCTCTATCCCTCACAAAACTCCCTCCATCAATCTCTAACAAATTAATAAATTATTTGCATTTTTAGTTATAAATAATGAATCTCTAACAAATTAATAAAGTAATTGACATCTGAATAATGAAAGGTATGTAATTGTATACTTCTTTTCATTTTGGATTATAAAAAATCAAATTAATAAATGACTTGCATTGATTCTTTCAAAGCATAATACTTTAAGAATTTGTGATTAATTAAATTTGAATAACCCTAATTTTTTTAATTAATTTGCCTCTATCTATTGTTGTTTTACTGTGATTTAATTAATTTGAATAACTCTACTATTTATTGTCACAGAATCTGTATTGTTGCATTATGATTGCTAATTTTTTATAGGATGAGTATTTTCGACAACCAGAAAAATTATGCTCACAACTTTGGGGATAATTTAAGAATCTATCATGATGGGTATTTTGTGACAAAAAACGTATAAACAAAACTGGATATGCAAATAATTTATTAATTTGTTGGAGATTGATGAAGGGAGTTTTGTGAGAGATAGAGAGGTGAGTGTTGAGAAGCATCAATGGAAAAGGAAGAACGGAGAAATAAGGTCAAACGAAGTCTACCGTTAGTCAAGACGGAATGTTGACATTTTTTGACGGAAAATTGATTTTGGTGTTATTTGACAAAAAACATAAAAAGTTAGGTATTTTTGGGCAAAAAAAATAACTTTAGGTACTATTTCTACAGACAGTGTAAATGTTAGGTGTCATCTATAAAAAAAAACTCTTTATTTATAGAAGTATTGGCTTTTCGTAATTTGTGCTACTTTAGGTATGTTGAAATTTTGAATGGAAAATGAGTATTATTTGATCACTACTGACGTACCAAAATGAGTGGTAGGTACTAGGTTGCTCGAATAGTGAGGGGATGGAGGTAGCCAAGTTCATTTTGTTTATGTTCTACTCAATGAGTGATAGGTACTAGGTTGCTCGAATAGTTTAAGGAAACATGGTTGGTCAAATACTCAAATACTATGCACGACAACTTGCCCCGCCCATAAGGCTGTAAGCTTGTAACAATGTAACACACCCATGGGCCATCCCTAGAGTTCAAATTTTAGCCCGGACTAAATAACCTGTGTTAGGCTCAGTCTGATAGATCCTACCTTGTGTCGTGCTGGCAAAATATATATGGTCCAACTTGGGCTTGCCTTAACCCTGACCCGTTTTAGGGCCGCCCCTAAGCTCGCTCTCAACACACGCTCGGGTCGATTCTTGGTTGTCGATTCTAGGTTGAGCTTGAATTGGCCCGACTTATTTAGCTTAGACATGTCAATCTGTTACCCTTCTCGGGCCGATTTTGGGTTGACCTTCATTTTGATTATGTACTAGTTAGATACGAAGTAGTTTACGTTTATTTTATCATGTGTATATCTTATAATAAAACATCATTATATAAAATGGTGGCTTAGAATTTTAGATGGTGGACTGGTTTATAGCTAATTACGGAGTACGTAGGAATTAAGGATGGTCAAATATGATTAGTGAACCATTTTTTTTTAAATTGAACTAATCGCATCTAAACTTTTCTGAATTGAAATAAAAGATTTTAAACTGAATTTATAAAGTTACAAGACATTATTTTTTTTAACTTGAAAGATCTAAAATGAACCGAACTATAGGATTTAGAACTAAAGTTATATTATTTTTAGTTTACTTTAGTATAAAATATATGCATTATTTTTACCACTTTGGTTACTATTTGTGCATTTCTGATGATTAGTGGTAGATGGGGCTAAGAGAAGCATCCGCCCACACTGGCCATTGAAAATTCTAAATAAAGTTTTAAGCTAAAATTTTCCAATTTTTTTCCTAAATACCGTTAAACTATTATCCATTTGCTCTCGCCAAGGTCAATTTATAGATTCCCCACGATTACTAATATGTGCTTTTCAGAATGATTCAAATTAATAATGATCGTTGTAGTGGAAATTCTAAATTAAAAAAAGTCAACAAAATCGAATTGATCCACAATCACACATTTTGAATGAAAAATAAAAATTAAATAAGTTCTCGATTAATTGTTCTAATTAATAACATCCTCACAATAATCATATATGATATGATACAATATGATATAAATAAAAAAATAATTGGTCGAGTACACTATTAATCAAACATTCATAAAAAAGGCGAATAACATTGAGATGACCAGAACCCAAAGAGGCACACTAGTTTCGGAAGACGACTCATTCCCTTGTGGCGAAGGTGCGGGAGGTTGCGGCACTGTTGCATTCACCGCGATTTTCATACCATTCCAGCAATAACCTTTTGTACAAATGAAATAGTACATCTTCGTCTCGTTAAGTTGATATACGTCCTTACCTCCGCCCTGAGTTACGTTTTTCAACATAAAATTGTTGTTGCATTGCTCATATCCTGTCTGGTTCACTTCGATTACGTCATACTGGAATTTGTTGTACCAAAAACCTGTTACATAATTGACGCGATTTTTAATAAGGTTCAAGGTTATATTACTTCGTTTATATCGTATCTATATGATAAAATTATGTGTCAAGTAAAGGAAACTTAACAGTTGAAGGATTGAATTGAAATTAAACACCTGTACTTCGTCCTATAATTATTTTCGTCTCAATCGAAGGTAAAACAATGATTGGGACGAATTAGGTAACTAAGATTGGCACAATTCAACCAAATTCACAACATATACTCACTATTCATCAACTCATTGAAATTGAAACTAAACACCTACAAACTATTAATTTAGTCGGTCTCATGATAAATTTCCGAGAGAATTTACGTCTTCAAACATGGACAAATTAATATTTCCGTCTCAATAGAAGGTAAAACAATGATTTTGGGACAAATGATTTAACTAAGATTAACACCATTCAACCAAATTCACAACATATACTCGACTACTCAGTCAACTCATCGAAAATAAAATTCAAAATTGAAATTGAAATTAAAATTGAAATTGAAATTAAGCGCCTATAGACTATAGAGTATTAATTTAGTCGATCTCGTAATAAATTTCCGAGATAATTTATGACAATTTTTCTTCGTTTCGTTCGATCTACAAGGTGACTCAATTGAACCATCAAATGAAACACAACACATCATAGAAACAATCAAATTGCAAAGATCGAAATTATTTCCTAAGTCAAATTAATCTGACAAAAAATTAAACTACATCTAAAAAAAATATATAAAAAATAAATAAATAATTGAAACGAAAAAATATCATAATACGTTGTACTTACCAATCCAATCACCGACAAAAAAAGACTGATTAGACGCCCATACACCGTAATCAACACCGGGTTTCCACCCATCGCCCTTTCCTCCGACATACACTAAGCGTCCGTCAACTCCGGTCATGAGCATCACCGCTATCGCTACCACCACCGCCACAACTTCAAACAATCTATTCATGTTTAAAACACTTAATTTAATTAATTTTATTTTTTTGTGTAACGTTTTTAGGTGCACTCAACTATTGTAACGTTAAACTAACGTTAAAACTCGTGAATTTCTCTATCTAAATATAATTAAATATATAATATAAATATATAAATAAAGTGCAAAATAATGTGGTTTGGAAAGTGGAGCAACTTTTTTTGTAATTATTTTAATTAGTGTGGTTTGATACTTTGATATATTAATTAATTAATGTGAACAAAATTAGGCGATGAAATTTTTTGGGTTAATTTCCTAATTAGCATGTACGGTTTGATTAGATGGTGTATTAATTATGAGGCTTGGAAATTATGTGGAAATTTCATTTATTTCTTGCACTAATTAGAAGTTCATGTACATGGTATCTATCCAAAAATAATTACAAGGTTAAGTAAAATTTGCAAGAAATAATTTATAAATGTTTTTTTGAAGTTCGTCATTCTTAATACGAACATATATTCATCGGATCCCATATTCATTTGTCAAGGTAACACATGTTGACCTTCATTTTGATGATTTACTAGTTAGATACAAAGTAGTTTACATTTATTTTATCATGTGTATGTCTTATAATAAATCATTATTATATAGTTAGATGGTGGACTAGTTTATAGCTAATTACGAAGTACGTAGGAATTAAGGATCGTCATATATGATCAATGAACTGATTTTTTTAAATTAAACTTATCGCATCTAAAATTCTGAATTGAAATAAAAGATTTTAAACTGAACTTATAAAGTTACAAGACATTATTTCTTTTAACTTGAATGATCTAAAATGAACCGAACTATAGGATTTAGAACTAAAGTTATACTCTATTATTTTTGGTTTACTTTAGTATAAAATATATGCATTTTTACCACTTTGGTTACTATTTGTGCATTTCTAATGATCAATGGTAGATGGGGCTAAGGGAAGCACTCGCCCACACTAGCGATTGAAAATTCTAATAAAATTTTAAGCTAAAATTTTCCAATTTTTTTCTTAAATACCATTATCCATTTGCTCCCGCCAAGGTCAATTTATAGATTCCCACAATTAATAATATGTGCTTTTCAGAACAATTCAAATTAATAAGGGTGTTGCTCAATCATAAACGAGTTTTACTCAATCATACACATAATTGACTATTATACCCCTATATTTTCACAACATTTACAATTTCGTTTCTACCTCTCACCCTAACATTAACCCAACTACCTACCTGAGAGGTGTCGTGCAACACCCTTCCCCACCGCCACCTCCCCTACGCACCGCCGACCCGTATTTCCGGCCAGACCACAACCTCCCTTACAATTGCCGACCCGCTCTAAATAATCCTCTTTTTGCCGAATTATTACCGATGTAATCATAAAAAAACTAATTTCTCAGAAATTTTTGCCCAAGCTTCAGATAAACTTTGATTTTCAGATAGCCCAGCACTTACTCTTCGGTATATTTCTTGCTGAAAGTATCCCTGATCCCATTGATAATGAGTGGGACCAAATAATTCGATCGGAGTAGTTGCTGAACCATAGCACATTGTTCCAGCAACACTAAAAGCTGCAAAAAAGACAGCAGCAATACTACTAGAAAGAACGGTTTCAATATTGCCCATACGTAATCCTTTGTATAGACTTTGAGGTGGACGTACACTAAGATGGAATAAACCTGCTAATATGCCTAATGTCCCTGCTGCAATATGATGAGAGGCTATTCCTCCTGGAACAAAAGGATCAAAACCTTGGACACCCCATGCCGGACTTATAGGCTGTACTTTTCCAGTTAGTCCGTAAGGGTCGGATACCCAGATTTCGGGACCATACAAGCCTGTTAGGTTAAAACTGAAAACGATCTAAAGAAACCCTAATCTAATTAGTCTAAATCAATTTTTTAATTTCATATAATATAATTGATAAAGGTAGAGATTAGAATTATTACCTGATCGATACGAGAGCTAGGATCCATAGTTGTGTGGTTTAGGGTTGGAGAGAATCAGAGAGAATTAGAGAGGAGAACTTTTCTTAGGCAGAGGGCATAGAATGGAAAAGTAATGAAAAAAAGGGGATGAATGAGTAAAACTCGTATATGAATGAACAATTACGGTTAATAATGATTGTTGTAGTGAAAATTCTAAATAAAAAAAAGTCAACAGAACCAAATTGATCCACAATCACACATTTTGAATGAAAACTAAAAATAAAATAAGTTCTCAATTAATTGTTCTAATTAATAACATTCTCCCAATAATCATATATGATACGATATCATATGATATGATATGACATAATAAACAAATAACTCGTTAAGTACACTATTAATCAAACATTCATAAAGAAGGCTAATAACATTGAGATGGCCAGAACTCGAAGAGGCACGCTAGTATCAGAAGACGACTCATTCCCTTGCGGCGAAGGTGGATAATGAAGTTGCAGCACTGCTGCCAGATCTGTTGCATTCACCGCGACTTTCATACCATTCCAGCAATAACCTTTGGTACAAATGAAATAATACGTCCTCGCCTCGTTAAGTTGATATACGTCGTTACCTCCGCCCCGAGTTACGTTTTTCAACATAAAGTTGTTGTTGCATTGCTCATATCCTGTCTGGTTCACTTCAATTACGTCGTACAGAAATTTGTTGTACCGAAAACCTATTACATAATTGACGCGATTTTTAATAACGTTCAAGGTTATATTACTTCGTTTACATCGTATCCATATGATAAATTTATGTTGAAGGATTGAATTGAAAATAAACACCTGTACTTCGTGTCTCAATTGAAGGTAAAACAATGATTGTGACGAATTAGGTAACTAAGATTGACAGTTTGACACAATTCAACCAAATTCACAACATATACTCGACTATTCATCAACTCATTGAAATTGAAATTAAGCACCTATAGCCTATAGAGTATTAATTTAGTCCATCTCGTAATAAATTTCCGAGATAATTTACGACAATTTTTCTTCGTTTGGGTCGATCTACAAGGTGACTCAATTGAACCATCAAATGAAACACGACATATCATAGAAACAATCAAATTGCAATAGTCGAAATTCTTTCTTAAGTCAAATTAATTTGACAAAAAATTAAACTACGTCTAAAAAAATATATAAAAAATAAATAAATAATTGAAACGAAAAATATCATAATACGTTTTACTTACCAATCCAATCACCCACAAAAAAAAACTGATTAGACGCCCATACACCATAATCAACACCGGGATTCCACCCATTGCCCTTTCCTCCGACATACACTAACTGTCCGTCAACTCCAGTCATGAGCATCACCACTATCGCTACCACCACCGCCACGACTTCAAACAATCTATTCATGTTTAAAACACTCAATTTAATTTATTTGATTTTTTTGTGTACTATTGTAACTTTAAACTAACGTTAAAACTGGTGAATTTCTTTATTTAAATATAATTAAATATATAAATAAAGTGCAAAGTAATGTGGTTTGGAAAGTGGAGCAACTTTTTTTTGTAATTATTCGGTTTGATACGTTAATTAATGTTGGGTAACAGGTAGATATTGAGCAGAAGTGTGGACTTTATCATTTTATAGGTGTGTAATTGTAAAATAGACAAGACGCAAATAAATACGACAACAAAATAGATAATATAGACACGCCGACTTTTACGTGAAAACCCCTTTGAATAAGGATAAAAACCACGGGACCCTTAGGCCGCTTAATATCTCCACTATAAGCAAAATAATGGGAAGACAACGTCTTTCCTAGTACCGACTAGGAGATTACAAATATTATTTTGGCTACCCGGATAAACACTCGGACCCTCAGAAATAATATTCTAAATGTGTGAAACTCAGTCGGAGATTTTTACGCCTTTCCGACTAGATACCGTACTGACAGGATTATTTGAGTAGTACCACAATACTTCTCAAACTCTCTGTATTTTTCTCATAAATAGATTATTGCCTTACTTACGGGCTTTTATGAGATTGCTGTAAATGTGGAATTGGGATGAATGAAATGCTCTCGGATGCTTGCTATTTACAGTACTCGACACCCTGTACATTTTGCGACAGAGCTCTTTAAAGTTAAAAACTTAGTGCACTATGCGTCTATGCCATCCTACTACTGGCATCGTCCTATATTACCTAGTATAGTAGTAAGTTGATATGCAATCTCCAGCAAACCTATTTTTTTCTTCATCACGTTTAATGCATATGAACCCCACTTGGAGGGACCCCATTATTCTTCCAACAATTAATTAATGTTAGAGGTGGCAATGGGGTCACTCAGGTCGGTTACGGGTCGGGTCAAAGCAGGTCGGGTCATATCGGGTTCGGGTTATGTCGGGTTAGTGACGGGTTCGGGTCGGTTCGGTTCATGTCGGGTCATCTTCGGGTCGGGTCATTAGCGGGTCAGGTTATTGACATATATTTTATCTTATATATTTAGTTTTAGATGATAAGTTTATGTTTAATTACTGTATAGATGTATTAATTGAAGTTTAAGTTAAAATAATTAAGAAGAATTATCAATTTGGTGTCATTTAAACCATTATTAAGCCAGTTCATTATAACGTCATCTATCGGGTTGAGAAATATCGGGTAACAGGCCGGGTCGGTTCGGTTCGGTTCGGGTTCGGGTTGGACAAAATAATGCTGCTATCGGTTAGCGGGTCGGTTCGGGTTGGGTCGGTTCGGTTTCGGGTCGCCCAATTCTCGGGTTGTATCGGGTCGGGTTTCGGGCAGGTCGGGTCGGGTTCATCGGGTCGGGCCAGCTTTTGCCAGCTCTAATTAATGTGAACAAAATTAGACAATGAAATTTGTTGGGTTAATTTCCTAATTTAGCATGGACGGTTTGATTAGATGGTGTATTAATTATGAGGCTTGAAAATTATGTGGAACGTGCATTTATTTCTTGCACTAATTTGACGTTCATGGTATTTATCCAAAAATAATTAGAAGGTCAAGTAAAATTTGCAAGAGATAATGTTTTTTTCAAGTTCGTCATTCTTAATACGAACATATATTCCTTTGTCAAGATAAAACATGTTAATATTATAAATAGAGGTAGTGGTGGATTTAGAAGGTAGCATAGGTCCTTAGACCCGTTTTTTCAACTGAAACGAACTGAATTAGAATAAATGAAGTGGAACTAAATTGAACAAAACTGATACCGAGATATCAGAGTGAATTAAGATAAATTAAAAGTTAATTTTTAATTACGAAATTACTTTTTCACATACGGATTTCACTCTTTCAGATACACTTTTTCGTAGTCTTTCCATATCATACCCTTTTTCATTGAGCTAATCAAATTAACTCTTTCATATACATTTTTCTCTAAAATTAAATCTAATTGCTAAAAACTTGAACAATGGAGTATAATTTTCTAATTGGTTAACGAGTTTTATTGTTTTGTAATTATTAGTATGTCTTGTTGAAATTATTAGGAGTCTGTCAATTAGTGAAAAATATATGTTTACTTGTTTATCCATTAATGAAAGCCAAAGAAAAGCATTAGAGACGAAAGCCGAAGAATGCATTAGAGACAAAAGCGAGGGTTCAACATTCATATATGTTTTGGTAAAATTTCTACCGAGTTGAATTATTGTGATGTAGGACAAAGTGCCAACCAATATGAGCGTAAACGTAAAAATAAATGCAAGGACGAAAAAGACAAAGAACGACACAAGAGATTTTGGTGACGCGGAGAAACCCAATGAGGGAAACAACCGCGGGGGGAACGAAATCCCACCAATATTTTTCACTATGATCGAGTAATTTCGCTGTTTTGTATGTAGCACAAGTATTTGTGTAAGTAGTAAAGTTACAACGTATGAACTGAATAAAAAATGCCCTAGCTTCTCTGTTTATAGCCTTGGACTCTTGGCTAACTGATTCTGCTCTGGCCCTGGATTGTAGGAGTGATTTTAGGAGGATATTCCTTTAGGGTTTGACCCCTTCTTCTGCTTCTAATGTCTTTCTTTTCGTCTTATGTGATCTGCGCTGATGATGGGCTTCGGATGTCTTTTCTTTTGGGCCCAGTATTAATAACGTAATTTTGGGCTAAACAATTTCCCCCAAATTTCAGCCTGGATTGGTTTTCAATTAGGCTGGAATTTTCCTCTGCCTCTGGGAATTATGGAATTTACGTGGGAATTCTGGAATTTACGTGGGAATTCTGATGTTGGGAAATGTGTCCTCAACAATAGTGCGATCACGTAATTAAATCTCATGACGAGAATGCGCAAGGGATGATACGAATTATATTAGTCAACTGACCAACATTAATCAGTAATGATTGGCTAGCTAGAGTTTGACATTACTGTCGTATGACTGTGGTGGTCAGTTGATCCCTTTAGGTCACACCTATAGGACAATTCCCTTAATTGATAAAGTGATCAAATGTATATTGATACGATTTGATCATATTCCTTAAACTCGTATATCGAGAAATCAAAGGTTAAATCTTATTGTAAGATTTATGTTTATAATTGAAACGTGTCAATTATTAAACAATAAACGATATTTTATAATATCGAAATTAGAATGAATCGGGTTGTGTATTAATACAAAGGTTGTAAATCGTATTGACGATTATCATTAATAACCATTTTATACTAGTAATTATGAATTACTTGTCAATTGATAAATATGATTTATTTAATTATATACAATATTTATACGATAAATATTTATATGATTAAATTAAGATAATTGTATTTTATTACCTTGTGAGTTGTGACATATAAGATGTCACATAATGTACAATTTTACAATTGACAAATTTATAAAATGAGTACCATTTTATGATTAAGTGGGACGGTTTAAGGTAGATGCTTTAAGAAGTGTTTAGTCTCTTAATGACACACTTTAAGCACAATTATTAAGCATGCTCTTGTAAATAGGACCTAGAGCCACCTATGATTGCATGGGTAAGAGAAATGTTCTCTTATGAGCCTGCCTATGGCCGGCTACCCCTAAACCAAGACAACCATAATAAAACTTGTGTTTTACACAAGAAATTCATTCATTCATCTTTGAGCAAAAATATTTTCTAGAGAGAAAAAATATACTAAAACCTCTAAGTATTATAAGATAATATTTATACTAATTGTAGTATTGTTATAACATATTTTAATAAGTAATTAGAATTTATATTGAGGAAAATCCGTTTCTTGTGCTAGTATACTCAAGGTTTCGGATTAATTAAGGGGTGTCTTGGTGCATCACTAAGGAGGTGTTCTTGTTGAACACTTTGGAAGATCATCCTAGCATCATTTGGACCGTGTGTAAGATCTAATAATATGTTAATTAAAATGTTAATTAAAATCATGTTTAGTATGACTAAAATAGTTAGTTTATGAGATAACTAAACCTTACAATTGGTATCAGAGCAACTAGATTGTTTGCATGCTTTCCGTTTAAGTTTTACGGAGTTATTAGGATAACAAAACAAAATTTCAATATTTCATTTCGTATATGATATGGCCGAAATATATTAAGCATGAATACCTACTGTTTCTAAAATGTTTTTAGAATATTTGGAATATATTTTGCATATATATTGTTCATTGATATTTTTATTTTCGGTTTTATTAGTTTTTAATGGTTAAAAATTGTTTATTTTGGGAAAAATAGTTAAATTAAGCTTCTGGCCGAGATTTTTCAGTATGTTATCACCTATATATCCAATAATATGAATATGAATTTTCGTAAATTATGGAGTCAAAATACATGGGATATGAATTTTAAATGTTAAAATGTAATAAGATGAATAAAAATGGGTTTGTATAGTTATATTTGGAATTTGACTATAAAAATTTATGAGTATGTCACATGAAATATTTAAAATGTATGCTAAAGTTTCCAGAAATTTATCTCATATATTGTATTATTATTGATTTTTAATGTAAAAATCGGGTAATTAGTGACATTATTTCGACTTTAATAGTTTAAGTTGGAATTTGGCCATAAAAATTTAACTCGATGTCATATATATTATTTACAGCATGTATAAAAATTTCGAGATTTTTATCTAATTTTATGCTTGAGAAATAATTTTAAAGGTTAAAACTGTACGATATATGACGAAAATCGTTAAAATTAGCAATAGTTGTTAAAATGGCCGGAAAATTTAACCCATAATAGTCATATATGATATTTTCATCACTAAATTATTCTTGGGAGCCAAAAGTTTCTTTTTTTATTTAATTTTAATTTGTTAAAAAGTTGCATTTAAAATTGAATAATAAGAGTCATATTTATTAAATTTCGGCTATTGGGCAGTGTGAGATTTATTTTTCTGTCTATTTCAGGTTCTTAAAATGTTTTGGAAATTGTAAAAATATTATTAGTATTTTATTTACATTTATGAAATTAATTGTTTAATTTTCCGACTTAAAATGCTCGTTTTAAGTATTATTTTCGAAATAAATATTAAAACCGTATAAATACTAATATTTTAAGGTTCTGAAATTTTAAGAACATTCTAGAATTTTCAAAATTTGAATTTTGAATTTTTCGAAATTTTTATGACTCTTTTGGATTTTTATATTATTTTTCCCTAAAACCGAGTAATACCGAACAATATTAAAATATATTAAGTTAAGTCATGTTCAAAGTTTGAGTAAGACTAAATTTTGAAACCTAAAAGAGTTGGGATGATTAACTTAAGAGTGAATTCCGATTCACATTATGCATAGTGTTGTTAAACGTTAAAACACGCAATTCCATAAACCGAGGTATACGATGACTATTTATATAAATGATATCTAAATAGGACGATTTGGCTTAGGGTTTGCATGATAGTTCATATATTCATAAGCATTGCATATTGTAATTATGAATGTCATGATTTTATTTACGTAATTGTGGATTATGTAATTTACTTAGTATGGCCTTAGTTTTAAATCGGTATTTCCCATAATGTAAGGGGTTACCGATTTGGATGTAATTAATGTGATCTCGTATCACTTTATTTATTGTTTTCTATTTTATAATGTATAAAGTAGACTAGAAAAGTTGTAATTTTTGTAAATTCCGGAGAGCCTTGAAGACGGTGCCATTCGGAAAGGAGTTCCGAACAAGACGGTGTTTACCTTGGGAAGCGTGCCTCATGAAGTTCAAGGGACCAAAGGAGTTGGTTTCCGAATTTGTACTTTTATTATTTCTTTTCTAGGAAAGGCCATACTAGGGTTTATTTTATGCTTTTATTTGCTTTATATATGTTTGCATGCATAGCCAAATCGTCATATATCGTGTCATGCATTTTTCGATTTAGTCGACCTAGTCATTATTTTATTGATAATTCACCAACTTAGTTCACTTAAACGGAGATAGATAATATTTTGACTAGATCTCTTACAAATAAATATTGAGACTTAGCCTTACCAAAAAGTATGGACCCATGAATCCCTTCTTCACAAGACGTAGGCTCGGCTACACCGGGGTACTAAAATTGTCACGTTGGGTAAGTGGGGTAATAAAGATTACACCTTGAAATTTGGTTGATCTCAACGAAAGTATTCGTAACCGTAGTTGCAATAAGTTTGGGCTAAAGACGATTTTTAGAAAATTGTCGACCGAGAGTTCTACGGTAGAACCGATTAAAAGGTTAATCCACCAAATTATACCGATACGGGTTGAATCGTCTATACCGTGCCCGGATTAGTATGGGTTTGGGTCTCGGGATTGTTTACTTAATTGGGTAAGAGATCGTTAAGTAAATAACTAATCTTGTTTTAAGTTTTAAGTTTAAATTATGAATTTTATAAAATGATGTTGTTTTTATTTCCTTTATTTTATTGTAGTTTAATTTTCAACATCATCAATGGCAACCAACGCTCCACCTCTCACTAATGTATCATGGCTTCGATCCTTTATGGATCGTTGCAAACTAGATAAGCATGGTTCCAATTTTAAGGATTGGGATGCGCAATTGCTTTTGGCCGCTCAAGGTGACGATAAGACTCGTTATCTATCCGAAGCCGCTCCGACCGCTCGTTCCGCGGTCCAAACTCGTGAGGCCTATGAAGCCTACATGAAAGAGTCCTCCGCTCTTAAAAATGTGCTTATCTTCTCCATGGAGCCGGATCTCCAAAGGAGTATGATTAAGTTAACCACATCATATGAGATATACACCAAGCTTGCGACAATGTTTTCGCAAACTCCAAGGGTGATACAATATGAGGCGGCTTCCGCCTTCTTCGACGTTTGCTTGAAGGAGGGGCAAAAGATAAGCCCTCATGTACTCAAACTAGTTGAGCTCGCGGAGACACTAAAAGTGCAAGGAGTTGATGTTCCCGACTCACTCATAATTGATCGGGTCCTTCACTCTCTAAATAAGGTGAAATCGCATGCTCAATTCCGGGTGAATTTCAACATGCGAAATCAAGAGACCACATTGGACGAATTGCATAAGATGTTTGTCCAAGCCGAGAGAGATATGGGACTTCATGAAAGTTCCACCAAAGATGTTCTGAACATCGAGAAGAAAGGGAAAACGAGCTTCAAGAAGAATGCCTTCAAAGGCAAGGGTAAGAAAACGTTCAAACCCAACACTACTACAGAAACCCTTAAGGACATCGGTTACTGGACATCAGATTTTGGAAAAATCTGATGTAATTAATTTGCACATCAGTTGATTACAAAAATCTGATGTCCTTATAAAATAAAGGACATCGGTTTCTATTTCAAACCGATGTCCATAAGTATTGATTTTAATGCACATCAGACTAAATGACAACCCATGTACATTAATTGATCAAGGACATCAGTTATTTAAGTAAGCCGATGTTAATTGTTGTTGTAAAAAACGCGCAAAACATAAAACCCTCGTCAGTGTCGTCTTTCATTCTTCTTTTCACTCTTTCTCTCCTTTCCTTTCACAATTTTTTCAACATTTTCATAATTCCTTCAAAATTTCACCATTTAAACCTGCAAATCCCCTTATAAACACATCTCCTTCACTTAATTATTCAAATTAAACAAACTCGTCCTCTAATTTTTCATCCCTACAATTCAGTTTTTGAGTGACTTACATATTAGGGTTTGCATAAATTCGAGTTTCTGTTAAATATTCGTTCTTCTCCTTGTTCTATTTGCATTATTGTGGATTCTCCGTTTTGAAGTAAGTATTCCTACTTCTTTTTCTTATTTAATTTGTTAAATTCAGCTTCAATTAACGAAATTAGGGTTTCTCTTTATTTCGATTTGGGGGTTTTGGTATTAGGCTGATTTTCAGCTTCGCCCACTACTGCTGTTGTTTGATTCACTACTACAATTTTTCAATTAAATTTGATTTTAATTTGGGGATAATTCCTTTATGGAATGTTGTTGTATTTGTATTTGATTCTTTTCGCCATTTTCGTAACTTGTAACGTTTCTATGATGTTTAGCAGTAGTTGAGATAGTGGATCATGTAATGTACACAAGTTATGCATAATGTATACTTCGTTTCGGATTTTTAAGCATCCTGCAATTTTGTACGAGTGTTATTGGAACCCGAAAGGAGGTGTCTTTATGGAAGAAAAGATTAATTGGCTAATAGGGTTTCATTGTTTCGTATTCATATATTGTTTGGGTCAAATTGTCACAGATTGGTGCTAAATAACATTGAGATAGCATTAATCTTATTTTCGATCCTTTATACTGAGAATTGGCCTAAATTTTGATTGCTTGATATTTGATTCTCTCCTCCTCCTCCCCCCCCCCCATAAAAAAAGAGACACTTCTTTTGCTCGCACAAGAATTTGCTAATTGATTTTGTCTCACTCTCTCTGTTAGGGATAATTGTTACCTCTGCCTTGATAATATGGAAGGCTTTGATGTGTTTTACTGGTAGCGAATCTCCTGTTGTGGTCGTTCTTTCAGGAAGCATGGAACCTGGCTTCAAGAGGGTGAGTCTTACCTTACATTTATGCTGCTTCTAATTCGTTCAAAGATATTGCCAGAGACTGAACTGGCAGTCCATAGGTTTAATATACGTTTCACTGTCCCCTATCCGTGGTGATATCCATGTGATGTTATCTGCTTGCTTGGATGGTTGATTATATTTTCGAGTGATAGTTCTTTTGCTCATTGACTCATTGTTCTATTATGTTGTTTTATGACTGTTCCTAGTGAACCACAAAAATTAAAACCTTACTAATGCTTGCTAAAGCATCTCATGATTGCCTTTTAAAAGAGAAGTATACACCTCATTATCCTGTATTCTTGTATCTTCACTTTACAGTTTTAGCAAAATTAAACTTCATTTTCAATATATAAAGTATGAAATTAGGACACCAGTAGTTTCTCATTGTAATTTCTCTAATCTTTTCCCATTTGGATGTTTGAAGGACAAAAAAAAGCAAATAAACCAAAACAGGTGATAGAGCTGTCCTTTACATTTGTAATTGTCTCTCAAACGAAGACAAATACCTTGACAGTACAGTACATTACATGATGAGTTTTACATTTTCAGTTGTTGTAGAGTCATATGCATTGGGATGGTTCATGGTTAGGAGTAGCTATTCGTTTTCTTATTTGATTAGTTTAATTAAATGAAATTAGAGGTTGGGATTTAAAGTGTTTCTTAAATAACTAAACTAATTAAAATTAGTAACAACAACTGAAAGTGTAAATTGAAGTTGGTAAGGGAAAACAAACAAATAATGCCATTAATAAACAAACAAATAATGGTATCAGGCAAACAAACAAATACAGGCGTTATGGGGAACACACATGAGTATAAAGTTTAAAGGTTTATGAGTCAGCAACTCACGTGTGTTAATTAGGGCTGTGTGTATAGAGATCTCTTGAGCTTCTAATAGCTTAACTGAATTTTGATCCACTCTTATGGCTTTGTTTGTGCTCTTTTTGCCCTAAACATAACATAAGCAAATTTTTGGCAGATCACAAGCAGCATAAATGACTTGCAACATTTACTTTGTAGTGAGTAGTTTGCCAGGTTGTTCATTGCGTCACCACTCAGAGTTGCATGGCCTTCTAATGAATTATGGTCCAGGAGTATATAAATTGTTCTTTATTTTTATACATTTAGCTGATTACTGACTATATCCTTATTGAATGCTTATTCAACTTGATTTTCATGCTTGAACGTATTACGTCCTTACTTTGCTTCCATATTAATTGTTCTTTGCTTCTGCATCATTCTAAATTGTGGGTTGGATCATTCACTGTCTATGAACTCTCTCGAATCTCGGTTGAAGTTATTTTTCCGTATTATTATTAAAGCTAGAATTTTATGTATTATTTACAGGTTTTCAAACACCGACTGCCATATTCCCAAGAAGAAATCGACGAGGTCAGGGACTTGTGGGCGGACTATTTTCTAAGTGCATAGTCTTTCTAGCTAGTAACGTAGTACTTTAATTTTGCAAACTAAGCCGATGTTTGGTTAGTTGTTGAACTTGTGATCTCTAGACTATTTTAGATGTCGTCTAAAATGACGCATAACTCTATATGTTTGGTTAGTTGATGAATTTGGATAATGCATATGAAAGACGACCGACCTTTGTCGTGATTTGCTTTGAACTTGTTTAATAAAAGACAAACGACTTTGTCGTGCTTCGCTTTGAATTTGTGTTTGTTTGGTTGATGGTATGGCAGTCTGGCTGGCATCTGAATAATGTATACTAGTGGTACAAATTACCATCAGTACCAGCTTTTTTTTTTAAAAAAAAAGAACATAAATGGACATCAGATTACAGCTAAAGAATGATGTGCATAAATATGAAAAACATCAGACTTATTAAACCTCCGATGTGCAATAACACATGGACATCGGATGTGAAGTTAAAGAATTATGTGCATAAGAATGATGGACATCAAACTTATTAAACCTCCGATGTGCAATACCATATGGACATCAGATGTGAGCTAAAGTATGATGTGCATAAGGATGATGGACATCAGACGTTTTAAACATCCGATGTGCATTAGCAAATGGACATCGGTTGCACAACCGATGTCCTTGATACCCATAATGGACATTAGGGAACTCTACATCGGTTGCTAATCCGATGTCCTTGACCATAAAAGTCCGATGTCCTTAAGCCTTTCTGTAGTAGTGCAAACCGGCCAAGGAAAAGACCTTTTCGAAAGGCGCTTCCACCTCGTCTTCAAAATATGAAGACAAGTGCCATTATTGCACGAGGATAGGACATTGGAAGCGAAATTGCCCCAAGTACTTAAGTGACCTCAAAAATGGAAAGGCAACCGCCGTAGGTAATAATTCTCGTTTAGATTCATGTCATTTATCAACTTATGTATAGTGATACAAATTGTTGATATTTACCCTTTTTAATTGTTTTAAAGGGCCACCTTCTAATGACAAGGGCAAGGAGAAGAAAGCATGAAGTTCCTTACTTGGATGGCTATGGTAGCATCCAATTGATTGAAGACTTAAGCGCTTGGCTCTAATTTTCATTATTGTCTTCTTTCATATTTTGCATTTTATTTCATAGAACAATTTACTTTCTTGTAAGACAAGGATTTGAATCCTAAAACAATGATTGTAATTTTGGATATTAGTGACTTGGTTTTCAACCCGAGTCACTACTTTTGTTCTTAATCAAATTCCTTAATTCCTAAAATAAATTGCAGACCTTGTTAAAACATGAATTATAGTGATTTTATCACGCAATAAGCAACATTGATACGATCAAGTATAAAATAATCAAAGTGTTGATTAAAACGGAGAACTACACCACATGAGGTACTTTCAATCATTTTGAGAAATTATTAATTCATTATACGATGATCACTTTAAGTGAAAATAAGAATGAATTCATCATACCTATAAACGTTTCGACCACTTACATACATTGGTTCTATCGAAAGAAGCTATCCTTGTACAAACAAAGGTTATTTTAAAGGATAGAGTGGGAGAAAATATTTCGACCCGAACCAATGATGTAAATATAGGATCTTAGAGAAGATTCCTAAATGGGATTCTTAAGAAGAAACCTGAATAGATAACAAAAGAAACTACGAGAGGACACTGAAGAAACTACGGGAGGACACGAGAGGAAATGTTCCTTATGTTCATTGTTTCAGTGGGGAAACCCCGTATGAATTCGGAAGGAATTCGGAAGGAAAATCGGTTCCTTGAAATAGTGATTTTTCAAGAATTATAAGATAATAGAGGAGAAAACATCTCAGTCCCCTCGACAGTAGTATATGTTGTATCAAAAGGTATGATCAGGAAAAATGGATCACTATAGGGATAGTGATTATGACAGCAAAAGATTAACATGCGAGAAATGAAAGGTTCATTTAAGAAATCGAGTGATATTGTTTTTAGTGGGAGCGATATTCATTAAAAGAATTAAGCCTACCATTTAGAGAGAATGGGTGATTCTCTAAAGTATAAAGAATAAGAGGTTCTCAATTCTAGATGAACAAAATACCTTATATCATATGATGATGGAGCTTCACGGGAAGGTTTATTATATTGATAATAAAAGGTCGCCCATTAGAAATAAAAAATGATTAGATATGTTATTCATATTGATGAAGAAAGCCTTAATCAAGTAGCCAAGATGATTGAAAATAATAAGAGTGATGAAACCATAATTGACTACAATATAGATTTCAGTACATAAGTGACTAGATATTTTCGAGTGATTAATTAATCCCTCTAGTATATCAATACTCACGAGTTATGAGATAACAGTGGGAGCTTCCCTCAGAAAAGGAAACTCAAAATCTAGAAAGATTTCTAGATATGTACTCAAATAAGATCATATTATGCGAGATAATATGAATTAGAAGGAGACCAAAATTTGTAAGTTTTGCAGTCATGAATAAAAGGTTTATTCGCAAAACACTAATACAAATAGATGATCATGCATCAAATGCAATGAAATAGTATTGACTATTTTTGCATAACAATATCATTTGAGTTATAATTAACTCAAAGTAAAAGATACTTTGTCAAAATCCAAATGGGTTGTAAGAGACAACTTTGAACCCCATAAAGTGAACTGGATTGACTTAGTATAGCCCCTAGCCGCTTACATGAGGTGACATCTCAAAGCGACTAGAATGTGAGGCGATTGATGGCAAGTTCAAGTGCCATAGAGTCATATGTGATGACTAGTCGATCACATAGGCAGACTGCAAGAGACACTCTGTCGGGCAAAGTGACCGCTTATAGAGTTCTGGAAATTTTATGATAGCCGGGTCGTGGCGAGAGCTGCTATAGTATTCTGGTGAGTCAATGCTTAGACTAAAGACTACTCTTCCAAGATAGTACAGTTTTGGCATAACCTTGATCCATTCTCTACGACTTTTCGTAACTGGAGTTAAATGGGATTGCTTTGGGTTGTGACTGACTGTGACTAGTTGAAGGAAGTAGTACGATAGAAATTGTCCACCCCTTGTCAGGGTTGTTCAAATCTCAAGGCCACTCAAGGAGAAGTTAACTGAAAATGCGTGGCCACGCTCGGAAGGTATCTATGGTAGATAATTCCGGTCAAACAGTTACTCTCCAGATCGAGGAAACCACTCATGATATGATCGAATGCAAGTACGACCTCAGAGAGACACCTTGCATTGAGTGGGAGATCGTAATAGGACAAGAGAATTGGTGACGCACACTTGTCGAGGACAAGTGGGAGATTGTTGGGAAATGTGTCCTCAACAATAGTGCGATCACGTAATTAAATCTCATGACGAGAATGCGCAAGGGATGATACGAATTATATTAGTCAACTGAGCAACATTAATCGGTAATGATTGGCTAGCTAGACTTTGACATTACTGTCGTATGACGGTGGTGGTCAGTTGATCCCTTTAGGTCACACCTATAGGACAATTCCCTTAATTGATAAAGTGATCAAATGTATATTGATACGATTTGATCATATTCCTTAAACTCGTATATCGAGAAATCAGAGGTTAAATCTTATTGTAAGATTTATAAATATAATTGAAACGTGTCAATTATTAAACAATAAACGATATTTTATAATATCGAAATTAGAATGAATCGGGTTGTGTATTAATACAAAGGTTGTAAATCGTATTGACGATTATCATTAATAACCATTTTATACTAGTAATTATGAATTACTTGTCAATTGATAAATATGATTTATTTAATTATATACAATATTTATAAGATAAATATTTATATGATTAAATTAAGATAATTGTATTTTATTACCTTGTGACATATAAGATGTCACATAATGTACAATTTTACAATTGACAAATTTATAAAATGAGTACCATTTTATGATTAAGTGGGACGGTTTAGGGTAGATGCTTTAAGAAGTGTTTAGTCTCTTAATGACACACTTTAAGCACAATTATTAAGCATGCTCTTGTAAATAGGACCTAGAGCCACCTATGATTGCATGGGTAAGAGAAACGTTCTCTTATGAGCCTTCCTATGGCCGGCTACCCCTAAACCAAGACAACCATAATAAAACTTGTGTTTTACACAAGAAATTCATTCATTCATCTTTAAGCAAAAATATTTTCTAGAGAGAAAAAAATATACTAAAACCTCAAAGTATTATAAGATAATATTTATACTAATTGTAGTATTGTTATAACATATTCTAATAAGTAATTAGAATTTATATTGAGGAAAATCCGTTTCTTGTGCTAGTATACTCAAGGTTTCAGATTAATTAAGGGGTGTCTTGGTGCATCACTAAGGAGGTGTTCTTGTTGAACACTTTGGAAGATCATCCTAGCATCATTTGGACCGTGTGTAAGGGTTCGAATCTTTCCTATTTCCGCACAAGTTTAGCATGCATAAGATCTAATAATATGTTAATTAAAATGTTAATTAAAATCATGTTTAGTATGACTAAAATAGTTAGTTTATGAGATAACTAAACCTTACAATTACTGTGCGACTGTGCCTCATTCTTCAAACTCGGGGTTTAGTAGAGTATAATTTAGTAATACAATTTCAGCCTGAATGTGTCTATTCTTTTGTTTTAGTTAGATAACTTTACCAGCCAGCCGGCCCCGGTAGTAGATGGACTCCTCCGGTGGATTCTTAGTCTTTGTGCCGAAAGCTTTTTAATTATAGTATAAGTTTTTCCCTTAAGTTAAAGACTTTACAGTATATGGGGGATATTCGCCTAATACTTAGAGTGCTATTGTGCTATCTTAAACTTCACCAAGGCAAGGGGAGAGACTAATTGAACTGCGAGTATGCATCTCGTTTTGCCAAGCCAGGTTGTACAGGGGTGAACCTAACTCCAAGCCAAAGATGTAAATTTATACCAGAGACACGGTGCCTGCCCAACCACTACTCTATAGTTGACTTCTCTGCCTATCTCCATTATTATACTCAAGACGAATGGAGAATCTTTACTTATAGGTAGCTCAAAGCTTCCCAATTGGATCGATGTCAAACTCTTTAACCACATTTCACATTAAAAAAGAGAGTAAAGCCAGGCTTCTAATCCTGGGACTCATTCTGCACTCCAATTCAAGGCCAACTCCAAGAGTTCCAAAGGACAAATTACTCGCCTAATACAAAGAATCTCTACTAGAAAACAGAAAACCATCTCAGGTTTTTCCAAGCTTAGTTATAAATAAAGAGAAAAGATCTTCTTATTCCAATTATATACTAAAATATATATATTAAGAAGTAAATCACATCTCTGACATTCCTGCACTTCCTATTTGGAGAGGTCTGTGCTGGCCCAGGTCATGCGCCATTAATGAAGGAAGATATAAGGCATAAGAGTTACTGTTATTGTTGTTCTTTAGTATCTGATGTTTTTTGTCGGATGTTTTCTGTTGTCAGCAGTTACTGTTTCCGTCTGCTGATGTTATTGTTGTAACGGAGGCGTCCCGTTACCCAAATAGTTAATTGATAAGGTGATAATAACAATAAATAACGAATGTAAATAAAGTTGACACAAGGAATTACGTGGTTCACCAGTAAAATAACTGGCTACGTCCACCCTTCAAGAAGATCAAACTTCACTATAATGGAGAAAATAGTACAACAGTAGATCGGTACACACGCGCTCAATATGAGCCAAAAGTATACCCTATTCTACCAATAAATATGGTAAGACGGAGGACAAATTATCTTGAGGCCAACATAGATCTAAACAAACTCCTCCAATCTTCAAAGACAGACGAACCTCAATAATAGGGCTTGAGACAAAATGAGTTTTCTTCTCCGGAAGAAACCTCACAAATTGACCCTCTTTATTGTGCTCTCAAATCTCTCTTAATTAACCTAGAATAAAACTTGAGTCTTTATATAGTTATTCCACCCAAGATAAAATATCTAGACTAATAAAGAAACTAGGAAACTAATATAATAGTTTTCTAATCTAATTCAAGTTCTCCTGCCAAAAATAAACTAAGAAAACCAAGTCTTAATAAGACACTTAGCTTATATCCGTCTTTGACACAAATTCAAGGCATAAATTCACAACAATTTCCACCTTGACTTGAATTACCCAAAGACGAACTCAACATAGAAGAACCAAAATCCAAATCAGCTTCAACGGAATCGATCCTCAAGTCACTATCTGTCCTGATAGTCTCCACTCTGACTTGAACACAACTCCCAAAAATGGACAAACGAACCAAGTGTGCAAAAAACGTGACCAATATACGAAGTACCCAATGTAATAAGCTGAAACTACCAAATGTACTAAGTATCCAATATATCTTCATACCAATAGAAAGGCCAAACATAGCAAACTCCAAAGAGACCAAAAGCTACCAAACGCCAACACAAAGATATGAGATACCCAAAGTCACTATGATGGAACGGTGTACCAAAACAACACACACAAGACTCCAAAAACAAAATCTCCTCCAAACTACATGGCTAGATGTACCGTCGTACCAAACTGTCCCTAAAGAACACAAACGCCACGAACAAAACAAATGTCTCACTTGAGTATACTAGGTGTCATGACCACCACAAATATGCCTACACCAAGGCAACAAAACTCAAGTCGAAACCAAACATTCTAAGCGAGCACAAATTACCTCCATCAAAGGTACAAACTGTTAGACTAGCAAGTCCAACCCAAAAGCTCTAAAGAATAAACTCCCGTCGAAGTTTCAAATGACCCCTTACGAGATCTCAACGACTCTCTTTCAAGAGTCACAATAGCTCCACCTGGAGCCCCAAACCGCCCCACCTCATGGGGCGCAGACCGCCTCATTGAGGCGACGAGATAAAAGTTGATAGCTTGTCTTGAGAACCTTGTAGTTTGACATGTACCGGAATAGACTCCACCTTACCGTCAACACCACCATTCTCACTAAAGCTATCCAAATCCAAAATATCCAGAATATCACCAAGTGACCCAAACTGGATGTGCTTCAAAGTATCGTTCACATGTCCAAGTTGCATATGCCCCAACTTAGACTCGAGAGAGACAGAAGAACGATTACCTGATGCTCCAACAGTCAGAACAGTGCCTTGAAGGACATAAACAGGTCCTTCCTTAGCACCTCTCCAAGCAACAAAAGAACCCTTACTAACGCACAATGACCCACCATCACCTTGAAAATTGTAGCCCTGATCAACTAACATCCCAAGTGATAAAAGATTTCTCTTTAAACGTGGAACATGCCTAACACTTTCTAGGAAGACAACAACACCATTACGTATCCTAACCCGAATAGTACCAACTCCAAGCACCTCACAAATAGACCCGTCACCCATGGCAACATTATCCCCTTGTGAAGCTTTATAAGAATCAAACCATTCCCTATTAGGACACATATGATAAACGCATCCCGTATCCAAAATCCAACTATCCAAAGAACGTGGAGCAACATCGTCAACAACGAGAGCATAATCTTCCTCAGAATCATATTTGGCAACTTTTTGTGCAACGGCAGAAATACCAGCTTCCTTTAACTTAGGACACTGATTTTTCCAATGACCGGATTCCTTGCAGTAATGGCCGACATTCTTACGGGGACCCTTAGACTTGGCTTTACCCTTACGAGAACCCCCTGAATCAGCAACAAGCCCCATAGGACTACTGTCTACAACACCACCACCTGACGCTACTCGGCGCAAATCCCTAGTGTGAAGGCTGACCTCACCTCCTCTAGGGTCAAAGAATCTCTACCAACAACAAAAGACTCCACAAAAGTCTCAAACGAATTTGGCAAAGAAACTAATAAAATCAAGGCAACATCCTCATCATCTACCTTAACATCTAAATTACGCAGGTCAAGTAAAATAGAGTTAAGACTGTCTAGATGGTCCTTGAGAGACGTACCTTCTTGCATACGAAGACCAAACAAACGCTGCTTAAGAAGCAAATTGCTGGTTAGAGTCTTTGTCATATACAAAGATTCTAACTTCAACCACAAACCTGTAGCAGTTTCCTCATCGGCAACCTCAATCATAACATAATCAGATAAACATAACAGAATTAAAGAATGAGCCTTTCTACCAAGACTACTTCTGCATCTGTCTTTGCTGTCTTTGCTGCATCAGTCGAACTACCTGCTGACTTTGCCTTTGAGATAACAGACCAGACACCTTGCTGTCTAAGCAAAGCTCTCATCTTTAACTGCCACAACCCAAAACTATTTCTCCCAGTGAACTTTTCAACATTCAAAACATTCGTTCCCGACATCTTTTCACCTGAAAATCAAGAAACCCAAATAACGCCTAAAAGACAACTAACGCGGAAGCAGATCCCAAATCAGAACCTTAGCTCTAGTGCCAATTGTTGTAACGGAGGCGTCCCGTTACCCAAATAGTTAATTGATAAGATGATAAGAACAATAAATAACGAATGTAAATAAAGTTGACACAAGGAATTACGTGGTTCACCAGTAAAATAACTGGCTACGTCCACCCTTCAAGGAGATCAAACTTCACTATAATGGAAAAAATAGTACAATAGTAGACCGGTACACACGCGCTCAATATGAGCCAAAAGTATACCCTATTCTACCAACAAATATGGTAGTCTCAAAGGGAACAAAAGAGACTACCCAAATAAGACGGAGGACAAATTATCTTGAGGCCAACCAAGATCTAAACAAACTCCTCCAATCTTCAAAGACAGACGAACCTCAATAATAGGGCCTAAGACAAACTGAGTTTTCTTCTCCGGAAGGAACCTCACAAATTGACCCTCTTTATTGTGCTCTCAAATCTCTCTCTTAATTAACCTAGAATAAAACTTGAGTCTTTATATAGTTATTCCACCCAAGATAAAATATCTAAACTAATAAAGAAACCAAAAACTATTAGGAAACTAATATAATAGTTTCCTAATCTAATTCAAGTTCTCCTGCCAAAAATAAACTAAGAAAACCAAGTCTTAATAAGATACTTAGCTTATATCCGTCTTCGACACAAATTCAAGGCATAAATTCACAACAATTTCCATCTTGACTTGAATTACCCAAAAACGAACTCAACATAGAAGAACAAAAATCCAAATCAGCTTCAACGGAATCGATCCTCAAGTCACTATCTGTCCCGATAGTCTCCACTCTGACTTGAACACAACTCCCAAAAATGGACAAACGAACCAAGTGTGCAACAAACGTGACCAATGTACGAAGTACCCAATGTAATAAGCTGAAACTACCAAATGTACTAAGTATCCAATATATCTTCATACCAATAGAAAGGCCAAACGTAGCAAACTCCAAAGAGACCAAAAGCTACCAAACGCCAACACAAAGATATGAGATACCCAAAGTCACTATGATGGAACGGTGTACCAAAACAACACACACAAGACTCCAAAAACAAAATCTCCTCCAAACTACATGGCTAGATGTACCGTCGTACCAAACTGTCCCTAAAGAACACAAACGCCACGAACAAAACAAATGTCTCACTTGAGTATACTAGGTGTCATGACCACCACAAATATGCCTACACCAAGGCAACAAAACTCAAGTCGAAACCAAACATTCTAAGCGATCACAAATTACCTCCATCAAAGGTACAAACTGTTAGACTAGCAAGTCCAACCCAAAAGCTCTAAAGAATAAACTCCCGTCGAAGTTTCAAATGACCCCTTACGAGATCCCAACGACTCTCTTTCAAGAGTCACAATAGCTCCACCTTTAGCCCCAAACCGCCCCACCTCATGGGGCGCAGACCGCCTCATTGAGGCGACGAGATAAAAGTTGATAGCTTGTCTTGAGAACCTTGTAGTTTGACAAGTACCGGAATAGACTCCACCTTACCGTCAACACCACCATTCTCACTAAAGCTATCCAAATCCAAAATATCCAGAATATCACCAAGTGACCCAAACTGGATGTGCTTCAAAGTATCGTTCACATGTCCAAGTTGCATATGCCCCAACTTAGACTCGAGAGAGACAGAAGAACGATTACCTGATGCTCCAACAGTCAGAACAGTGCCTTGAAGGACATAAACAGTTCCTTCCATAGCACCTCTCCAAGCAACAAAACAACCCTTACTAACGCACAATGACCCACCATCACCTTGAAAATTGTAGCCCTGATCAACTAACATCCCAAGTGATAAAAGATTTCTCTTTAAACGTGGAACATGCCTAACACTTTCTAGGAAGACAACAACACCATTACGTATCCTAACCCGAATAGTACCAACTCCAAGCACCTCACAAATAGACCCGTCACCCATGGCAACATTATCCCCTTGTGAAGCTTTATAAGAATCAAACCATTCCCTATTAGGACACATATGATAAACGCATCCCGTATCCAAAATCCAACTATCCAAAGAACGTGGAGCAACATCGTCAACAACGAGAGCATAATCTTCCTCAGAATCATATTTGGCAACTTTTTGTGCAACGGCAGAAATACCAGCTTCCTTTAACTTAGGACACTGATTTTTCCAATGACCGGATTCCTTGCAGTAATGGCCGACATTCTTACGGGGACCCTTAGACTTGGCTTTACCCTTACGAGAACCCCCTGAATCAGCAACAAGCCCCATAGGACTACTGTCTACAACACCACCACCTGACGCTACTCGGCGCAAATCCCTAGTGTGAAGGCTGACCTCACCTCCTCTAGGGTCAAAGAATCTCTACCAACAACAAAAGACTCCACAAAAGTCTCAAACGAATTTGGCAAAGAAACTAATAAAATCAAGGCAGCATCCTCATCATCTACCTTAACATCTAAATTACGCAGGTCAAGTAAAATAGAGTTAAGACTGTCTAGATGGTCCTTGAGAGACGTACCTTCTTGCATACGAAGACCAAACAAACGCTGCTTAAGAAGCAAATTGCTGGTTAGAGTCTTTGTCATATACAAAGATTCTAACTTCAACCACAAACCTGTAGCAGTTTCCTCATCGGCAACCTCAATCATAACATAATCAGATAAACATAACAGAATTAAAGAATGAGCCTTTCTACCAAGACTACTTCTGCATCTGTCTTTGCTGTCTTTGCTGCATCAGTCGAACTACCTGCTGACTTTGCCTTTGAGATAACAGACCAGACACCTTGCTGTCTAAGCAAAGCTCTCATCTTTAACTGCCACAACCCAAAACTATTTCTCCCAGTGAACTTTTCAACATTCAAAACATTCGTTCCCGACATCTTTTCACCTGAAAATCAAGAAACCCAAATAACGCCTAAAAGACAACTAACGCGGAAGCAGATCCCAAATCAGAACCTTAGCTCTAGTGCCAATTGTTGTAACGGAGGCGTCCCGTTACCCAAATAGTTAATTGATAAGATGATAAGAACAATAAATAACGAATGTAAATAAAGTTGACACAAGGAATTACGTGGTTCACCAGTAAAATAACTGGCTACGTCCACCCTTCAAGGAGATCAAACTTCACTATAATGGAAAAAATAGTACAATAGTAGACCGGTACACACGCGCTCAATATGAGCCAAAAGTATACCCTATTCTACCAACAAATATGGTAGTCTCAAAGGGAACAAAAGAGACTACCCAAATAAGACGGAGGACAAATTATCTTGAGGCCAACCAAGATCTAAACAAACTCCTCCAATCTTCAAAGACAGACGAACCTCAATAATAGGGCCTAAGACAAACTGAGTTTTCTTCTCCGGAAGGAACCTCACAAATTGACCCTCTTTATTGTGCTCTCAAATCTCTCTCTTAATTAACCTAGAATAAAACTTGAGTCTTTATATAGTTATTCCACCCAAGATAAAATATCTAAACTAATAAAGAAACCAAAAACTATTAGGAAACTAATATAATAGTTTCCTAATCTAATTCAAGTTCTCCTGCCAAAAATAAACTAAGAAAACCAAGTCTTAATAAGATACTTAGCTTATATCCGTCTTCGACACAAATTCAAGGCATAAATTCACAACAATTTCCATCTTGACTTGAATTACCCAAAAACGAACTCAACATAGAAGAACAAAAATCCAAATCAGCTTCAACGGAATCGATCCTCAAGTCACTATCTGTCCCGATAGTCTCCACTCTGACTTGAACACAACTCCCAAAAATGGACAAACGAACCAAGTGTGCAACAAACGTGACCAATGTACGAAGTACCCAATGTAATAAGCTGAAACTACCAAATGTACTAAGTATCCAATATATCTTCATACCAATAGAAAGGCCAAACGTAGCAAACTCCAAAGAGACCAAAAGCTACCAAACGCCAACACAAAGATATGAGATACCCAAAGTCACTATGATGGAACGGTGTACCAAAACAACACACACAAGACTCCAAAAACAAAATCTCCTCCAAACTACATGGCTAGATGTACCGTCGTACCAAACTGTCCCTAAAGAACACAAACGCCACGAACAAAACAAATGTCTCACTTGAGTATACTAGGTGTCATGACCACCACAAATATGCCTACACCAAGGCAACAAAACTCAAGTCGAAACCAAACATTCTAAGCGATCACAAATTACCTCCATCAAAGGTACAAACTGTTAGACTAGCAAGTCCAACCCAAAAGCTCTAAAGAATAAACTCCCGTCGAAGTTTCAAATGACCCCTTACGAGATCCCAACGACTCTCTTTCAAGAGTCACAATAGCTCCACCTTTAGCCCCAAACCGCCCCACCTCATGGGGCGCAGACCGCCTCATTGAGGCGACGAGATAAAAGTTGATAGCTTGTCTTGAGAACCTTGTAGTTTGACAAGTACCGGAATAGACTCCACCTTACCGTCAACACCACCATTCTCACTAAAGCTATCCAAATCCAAAATATCCAGAATATCACCAAGTGACCCAAACTGGATGTGCTTCAAAGTATCGTTCACATGTCCAAGTTGCATATGCCCCAACTTAGACTCGAGAGAGACAGAAGAACGATTACCTGATGCTCCAACAGTCAGAACAGTGCCTTGAAGGACATAAACAGTTCCTTCCATAGCACCTCTCCAAGCAACAAAACAACCCTTACTAACGCACAATGACCCACCATCACCTTGAAAATTGTAGCCCTGATCAACTAACATCCCAAGTGATAAAAGATTTCTCTTTAAACGTGGAACATGCCTAACACTTTCTAGGAAGACAACAACACCATTACGTATCCTAACCCGAATAGTACCAACTCCAAGCACCTCACAAATAGACCCGTCACCCATGGCAACATTATCCCCTTGTGAAGCTTTATAAGAATCAAACCATTCCCTATTAGGACACATATGATAAACGCATCCCGTATCCAAAATCCAACTATCCAAAGAACGTGGAGCAACATCGTCAACAACGAGAGCATAATCTTCCTCAGAATCATATTTGGCAACTTTTTGTGCAACGGCAGAAATACCAGCTTCCTTTAACTTAGGACACTGATTTTTCCAATGACCGGATTCCTTGCAGTAATGGCCGACATTCTTACGGGGACCCTTAGACTTGGCTTTACCCTTACGAGAACCCCCTGAATCAGCAACAAGCCCCATAGGACTACTGTCTACAACACCACCACCTGACGCTACTCGGCGCAAATCCCTAGTGTGAAGGCTGACCTCACCTCCTCTAGGGTCAAAGAATCTCTACCAACAACAAAAGACTCCACAAAAGTCTCAAACGAATTTGGCAAAGAAACTAATAAAATCAAGGCAGCATCCTCATCATCTACCTTAACATCTAAATTACGCAGGTCAAGTAAAATAGAGTTAAGACTGTCTAGATGGTCCTTGAGAGACGTACCTTCTTGCATACGAAGACCAAACAAACGCTGCTTAAGAAGCAAATTGCTGGTTAGAGTCTTTGTCATATACAAAGATTCTAACTTCAACCACAAACCTGTAGCAGTTTCCTCATCGGCAACCTCAATCATAACATAATCAGATAAACATAACAGAATTAAAGAATGAGCCTTTCTACCAAGACTACTTCTGCATCTGTCTTTGCTGTCTTTGCTGCATCAGTCGAACTACCTGCTGACTTTGCCTTTGAGATAACAGACCAGACACCTTGCTGTCTAAGCAAAGCTCTCATCTTTAACTGCCACAACCCAAAACTATTTCTCCCAGTGAACTTTTCAACATTCAAAACATTCGTTCCCGACATCTTTTCACCTGAAAATCAAGAAACCCAAATAACGCCTAAAAGACAACTAACGCGGAAGCAGATCCCAAATCAGAACCTTAGCTCTAGTGCCAATTGTTGTAACGGAGGCGTCCCGTTACCCAAATAGTTAATTGATAAGATGATAAGAACAATAAATAACGAATGTAAATAAAGTTGACACAAGGAATTACGTGGTTCACCAGTAAAATAACTGGCTACGTCCACCCTTCAAGGAGATCAAACTTCACTATAATGGAAAAAATAGTACAATAGTAGACCGGTACACACGCGCTCAATATGAGCCAAAAGTATACCCTATTCTACCAACAAATATGGTAGTCTCAAAGGGAACAAAAGAGACTACCCAAATAAGACGGAGGACAAATTATCTTGAGGCCAACCAAGATCTAAACAAACTCCTCCAATCTTCAAAGACAGACGAACCTCAATAATAGGGCCTAAGACAAACTGAGTTTTCTTCTCCGGAAGGAACCTCACAAATTGACCCTCTTTATTGTGCTCTCAAATCTCTCTCTTAATTAACCTAGAATAAAACTTGAGTCTTTATATAGTTATTCCACCCAAGATAAAATATCTAAACTAATAAAGAAACCAAAAACTATTAGGAAACTAATATAATAGTTTCCTAATCTAATTCAAGTTCTCCTGCCAAAAATAAACTAAGAAAACCAAGTCTTAATAAGATACTTAGCTTATATCCGTCTTCGACACAAATTCAAGGCATAAATTCACAACAATTTCCATCTTGACTTGAATTACCCAAAAACGAACTCAACATAGAAGAACAAAAATCCAAATCAGCTTCAACGGAATCGATCCTCAAGTCACTATCTGTCCCGATAGTCTCCACTCTGACTTGAACACAACTCCCAAAAATGGACAAACGAACCAAGTGTGCAACAAACGTGACCAATGTACGAAGTACCCAATGTAATAAGCTGAAACTACCAAATGTACTAAGTATCCAATATATCTTCATACCAATAGAAAGGCCAAACGTAGCAAACTCCAAAGAGACCAAAAGCTACCAAACGCCAACACAAAGATATGAGATACCCAAAGTCACTATGATGGAACGGTGTACCAAAACAACACACACAAGACTCCAAAAACAAAATCTCCTCCAAACTACATGGCTAGATGTACCGTCGTACCAAACTGTCCCTAAAGAACACAAACGCCACGAACAAAACAAATGTCTCACTTGAGTATACTAGGTGTCATGACCACCACAAATATGCCTACACCAAGGCAACAAAACTCAAGTCGAAACCAAACATTCTAAGCGATCACAAATTACCTCCATCAAAGGTACAAACTGTTAGACTAGCAAGTCCAACCCAAAAGCTCTAAAGAATAAACTCCCGTCGAAGTTTCAAATGACCCCTTACGAGATCCCAACGACTCTCTTTCAAGAGTCACAATAGCTCCACCTTTAGCCCCAAACCGCCCCACCTCATGGGGCGCAGACCGCCTCATTGAGGCGACGAGATAAAAGTTGATAGCTTGTCTTGAGAACCTTGTAGTTTGACAAGTACCGGAATAGACTCCACCTTACCGTCAACACCACCATTCTCACTAAAGCTATCCAAATCCAAAATATCCAGAATATCACCAAGTGACCCAAACTGGATGTGCTTCAAAGTATCGTTCACATGTCCAAGTTGCATATGCCCCAACTTAGACTCGAGAGAGACAGAAGAACGATTACCTGATGCTCCAACAGTCAGAACAGTGCCTTGAAGGACATAAACAGTTCCTTCCATAGCACCTCTCCAAGCAACAAAACAACCCTTACTAACGCACAATGACCCACCATCACCTTGAAAATTGTAGCCCTGATCAACTAACATCCCAAGTGATAAAAGATTTCTCTTTAAACGTGGAACATGCCTAACACTTTCTAGGAAGACAACAACACCATTACGTATCCTAACCCGAATAGTACCAACTCCAAGCACCTCACAAATAGACCCGTCACCCATGGCAACATTATCCCCTTGTGAAGCTTTATAAGAATCAAACCATTCCCTATTAGGACACATATGATAAACGCATCCCGTATCCAAAATCCAACTATCCAAAGAACGTGGAGCAACATCGTCAACAACGAGAGCATAATCTTCCTCAGAATCATATTTGGCAACTTTTTGTGCAACGGCAGAAATACCAGCTTCCTTTAACTTAGGACACTGATTTTTCCAATGACCGGATTCCTTGCAGTAATGGCCGACATTCTTACGGGGACCCTTAGACTTGGCTTTACCCTTACGAGAACCCCCTGAATCAGCAACAAGCCCCATAGGACTACTGTCTACAACACCACCACCTGACGCTACTCGGCGCAAATCCCTAGTGTGAAGGCTGACCTCACCTCCTCTAGGGTCAAAGAATCTCTACCAACAACAAAAGACTCCACAAAAGTCTCAAACGAATTTGGCAAAGAAACTAATAAAATCAAGGCAGCATCCTCATCATCTACCTTAACATCTAAATTACGCAGGTCAAGTAAAATAGAGTTAAGACTGTCTAGATGGTCCTTGAGAGACGTACCTTCTTGCATACGAAGACCAAACAAACGCTGCTTAAGAAGCAAATTGCTGGTTAGAGTCTTTGTCATATACAAAGATTCTAACTTCAACCACAAACCTGTAGCAGTTTCCTCATCGGCAACCTCAATCATAACATAATCAGATAAACATAACAGAATTAAAGAATGAGCCTTTCTACCAAGACTACTTCTGCATCTGTCTTTGCTGTCTTTGCTGCATCAGTCGAACTACCTGCTGACTTTGCCTTTGAGATAACAGACCAGACACCTTGCTGTCTAAGCAAAGCTCTCATCTTTAACTGCCACAACCCAAAACTATTTCTCCCAGTGAACTTTTCAACATTCAAAACATTCGTTCCCGACATCTTTTCACCTGAAAATCAAGAAACCCAAATAACGCCTAAAAGACAACTAACGCGGAAGCAGATCCCAAATCAGAACCTTAGCTCTAGTGCCAATTGTTGTAACGGAGGCGTCCCGTTACCCAAATAGTTAATTGATAAGATGATAAGAACAATAAATAACGAATGTAAATAAAGTTGACACAAGGAATTACGTGGTTCACCAGTAAAATAACTGGCTACGTCCACCCTTCAAGGAGATCAAACTTCACTATAATGGAAAAAATAGTACAATAGTAGACCGGTACACACGCGCTCAATATGAGCCAAAAGTATACCCTATTCTACCAACAAATATGGTAGTCTCAAAGGGAACAAAAGAGACTACCCAAATAAGACGGAGGACAAATTATCTTGAGGCCAACCAAGATCTAAACAAACTCCTCCAATCTTCAAAGACAGACGAACCTCAATAATAGGGCCTAAGACAAACTGAGTTTTCTTCTCCGGAAGGAACCTCACAAATTGACCCTCTTTATTGTGCTCTCAAATCTCTCTCTTAATTAACCTAGAATAAAACTTGAGTCTTTATATAGTTATTCCACCCAAGATAAAATATCTAAACTAATAAAGAAACCAAAAACTATTAGGAAACTAATATAATAGTTTCCTAATCTAATTCAAGTTCTCCTGCCAAAAATAAACTAAGAAAACCAAGTCTTAATAAGATACTTAGCTTATATCCGTCTTCGACACAAATTCAAGGCATAAATTCACAACAATTTCCATCTTGACTTGAATTACCCAAAAACGAACTCAACATAGAAGAACCAAAATCCAAATCAGCTTCAACGGAATCGATCCTCAAGTCACTATCTGTCCCGATAGTCTCCACTCTGACTTGAACACAACTCCCAAAAATGGACAAACGAACCAAGTGTGCAACAAACGTGACCAATGTACGAAGTACCCAATGTAATAAGCTGAAACTACCAAATGTACTAAGTATCCAATATATCTTCATACCAATAGAAAGGCCAAACGTAGCAAACTCCAAAGAGACCAAAAGCTACCAAACGCCAACACAAAGATATGAGATACCCAAAGTCACTATGATGGAACGGTGTACCAAAACAACACACACAAGACTCCAAAAACAAAATCTCCTCCAAACTACATGGCTAGATGTACCGTCGTACCAAACTGTCCCTAAAGAACACAAACGCCACGAACAAAACAAATGTCTCACTTGAGTATACTAGGTGTCATGACCACCACAAATATGCCTACACCAAGGCAACAAAACTCAAGTCGAAACCAAACATTCTAAGCGAGCACAAATTACCTCCATTAAACGTACAAACTCTTAGACTACGAGTCCAACCCAAAAGCTCTAGAGAATAAACTCTCGTCGAAGTTTCAAATGACCCTTTACGAGATCCCAACGACTCTCTTTCAAGAGTCACAATAGCTCCACCTGGAGCCCCAAACCGCCCCACCTAATGGGGCGCAGACCGCCCCTCATTAAGGCGACGAGATAAAAGTTGATAGCTTGTCTTGAGAACCTTGTAGTTTGACATGTACCGGAATAGACTCCACCTTAACGTCAACACCACCATTCTCACTAAAGCTATCCAAATCCAAAATATCCAGAATATCACCAAGTGACCCAAACTGGATGTGCTTCAAAGTATCGTTCACATGTCCAAGTTGCATATGCCCCAACATTAGACTCGAGAGAGACAGAAGAACGATTACCTGATGCTCCAACAGTCAGAACAGTGCCTTGAAGGACATAAACAGTTCCTTCCATAGCACCTCTCCAACCAACAAAAGAACCCTTACTAACGCACAATGACCCACCATCACCTTGAAAATTGTAGCCCTGATCAACTAACATCCCAAGTGATAAAATATTTCTCTTTAAACGTGGAACATGCCTAACACTTTCTAGGAAGACAACAACACCATTACGTATCCTAACCCGAATAGTACCAACTCCAAGCACCTCACAAATAGACCCGTCACCCATGGCAACATTATCCCCTTGTGAAGCTTTATAAGAATCAAACCATTCCCTATTAGGACACATATGATAAACGCATCCCGTATCCAAAATTCAACTATCCAAAGAACGTGGAGCAACATCGTCAACAACGAGAGCATAATCTTCCTCAGAATCATATTTGGCAACTTTTTGTACAACGGCAGAAATACCAGCTTCCTTTAACTTAGGACACTGATTTTTCCAATGACCGGATTCCTTGCAGTAATGGCCGACATTCTTACGGGGACCCTTAGACTTGGCTTTACCCTTACGAGAACCCCCTGAATCAGTAACAAGCCCCATAGGATTACTGTCTACAACACCACCACCTGACGCTACTCGGCGCAAATCCCTAGTGTGAAGCGCTGACCTCACCTCCTCTAGGGTCAAAGAATCTCTACCAACAACAAAAGACTCCACAAAAGTCTCAAACGAATTTGGCAAAGAAACTAACAAAATCAAGGCAGCATCCTCATCATCTACCTTAACATCTAAATTACGCAGATCAAGTAAAATAGAGTTAAGACTGTCTAGTGGGTCCTTGAGAGACGTACCTTCTTGCATACGAAGACCAAACAAACGCTGCTTAAGAATCAACTTGCTGGTTAGAGTCTTTGTCATATACAAAGATTCTAACTTCAACCACAAACCTGTATAGTAGCAGTTTCCTCATCGGCAACCTCAATCATAACATGATCAGATAAACATAACAGAATTAAAGAATGAGCCTTTCTTCCAAGACTACTTCTGCATCTGTCTTTGCTGCATCAGTCGAACTACCTGCTGACTTTGCCTTTGAGATAACAGACCAGACACCTTGCTGTCTAAGGAAAGCTCACATCTTTAACTGCCACAACCCGAAACTATTTCTCCCAGTGAACTTTTCAACATTCAAAACATTCGTTCCCGACATCTTTTCACCTGAAAATCAAGAAACCCAAATAACGCCTAAAAGACAACTAACGCGGAAGCAGATCCCAAATCAGAACCTTAGCTCTAGTGCCAATTGTTGTAACAGAGGCGTCCCGTTACCCAAATAGTTAATTGATAAGATGATAAGAACAATAAATAACGAATGTAAATAAAGTTGACACAAGGAATTACGTGGTTCACCAGTAAAATAACTGGCTACGTCCACCCTTCAAGGAGATCAAACTTCACTATAATGGAAAAAATAGTACAATAGTAGACCGGTACACACGCGCTCAATATGAGCCAAAAGTATACCCTATTCTACCAACAAATATGGTAGTCTCAAAGGGAACAAAAGAGACTACCCAAATAAGACAGAGGACAAATTATCTTGAGGCCAACCAAGATCTAAACAAACTCCTCCAATCTTCAAAGACAGACGAACCTCAATAATAGGGCCTAAGACAAACTGAGTTTTCTTCTCCGGAAGGAACCTCACAAATTGACCCTCTTTATTGTGCTCTCAAATCTCTCTCTTAATTAACCTAGAATAAAACTTGAGTCTTTATATAGTTATTCCAGCCAAGATAAAATATCTAAACTAATAAAGAAACCAAAAACTATTAGGAAACTAATATAATAGTTTCCTAATCTAATTCAAGTTCTCCTGCCAAAAATAAACTAAGAAAACCAAGTCTTAATAATACACTTAGCTTATATCCGTCTTCGACACAAATTCAAGGCATAAATTCACAACAGTTATTATTGTGCTGATGGTCAACAGCTGTTGTGCTGATGATTTTGTTGGACCTGTGCGACTGATGTTGTACTTTATTGTTGTATTCTTGTGTTGCTGGTACTAATGATTCCTCCTCATGAAATTTTCTATGTTTTTGGTATTTTCTCTCATTTAAATTTCTGCATTAATGGGTCCGATTCAATTCATATTTAAATTTAGCTACAGGTCAATTCAGAATGATTTAATTGAGCATTCTTTCGTGATTAGGTTTAATATTAGCCTTGAATATATCCTCGCGTAACAAAATTCTTCTAGTCTTCCAGTCACATTTCAAACACACTCATGTGTAATACAGCGAAAGTTCCTAATTATAGTTATTAGAAGTCGGTTGCTCTGTGAAATGATTCTTTCACACTTCCCTTTATCTCCCATGAGAAAATTTGATCTTTTTAGTTCCTGGATTTACTTTCTGGTCATAAAGTGGAATATGCCATATCTAATTCATCTTTTGAATTGCTGTTTCCTTGCTTACTATATTTTTTCTATATTTTTTTTTTTCCAATTTTGATGTTCTCGTGGTTGTTACAAGCATCTTATTGTGCTGCTGGAGATTTGCTCATGCTTCTATCAAGGTCTGAATGCTACCTCTAGTTTTTGAACCCATTTTGCTACTTTTTGAACCCGTTTTGTACAGTTAGAAGGTTTTTTTGTTAGTCCATTTTGTTTGTTTCAATAAGTACAGTTAGAAGGTTTTTTTTTTGTTTTTCTGTTTTTGGTTTAGTTTATTGTTGGTTAGTCCAGCATTTGATTCACGCTATCAGCATTTGTCTTTTCATAAGCTCATGCTGCAACTGGTCTACAGATCATACCTGCTGCCACAAAAACCTGCTACTGATAGCACTGCTCAACATAACTAACCAAATGATGAAGACTGGTCCATAAATCAGTGGCCAGAACTGCCTCAAACAATCGCAAACAACATTTTGAAATACTGTACAGAGCACCAATGCTCTATTTTCTACCAGGCCTGCATTGAAATTGGACTATAACCAGCACCATACCCCAACAAGCAGAAACCATATCAGAATTACTGCAAACTAGTAATTGTATGTGATTCTTCCATTTCGAACGGGCTTTGCTCCTTTGATTTCGTTGCGGTTTTGTTATAATGATATAGTGTGACTTTTGTTTTACGATTTTTTTGCGTTTGACTTCAGCGTTATGGTTTAAAGACTAAATATTGCAGCTGCCCTAATAATGAAGTAGTATTATATAAAGAAATTTCTCGAGTATGGTTACAATAACTGCTAAACTAGTAATTGTAATGCTGTTAATCTTATTTGATAAGGTGATTTCTTACTAGTCAATTGTCATATTAGATGTGGTTCTGCATGAAGTATGCTTTCTTAAATAGTTATGTATAACGCAGGTTGAGGCAAAGAAGGTTGTACCTAGAGATGATCAACACATGGTAAACAGAATCATGGCAGCCTTATTACACACACACCTTATTTGTTGTTTTGCAGTTTGACAAGGTTGATGACAGTGTGAAGATGTAGAGGTTGAGGAAGGAATATCCTAGTTTTAATATTGTAATAGTAGCATTTGATGTATTGCTTCTGGCATTTATTTTTTTAGAATCATGTACATTGTTTTGAGAACATGTACAAGAACGGAACGAAGTGTATATATATTTGTTTTGTAATTAATTATTATCTTAATCGAAAATTTTACATTTACCCAAAAATATATTATTGGAATATAATTTTTTTTAAAATTTTAATTAAGCAACGGCAACAGTTGTTAAAAATGAACCATTGCCTTTTATAAACATAAAGCAACGGTTACTAACAACAACCATTGCCAAAAATAACTTTTGGCAACGGTTACCAACATCAACTGTTGCTAAAAATAACTTTTGGCAATGGTTGATAACCGTTGCCGTAGGTGATTGTTTGAGGCAACGCCCCGATTTCCAACGGTTGTAGAACCGTTGTCATATGTGTTTTTTGACCGTTGTCAAATGACATTTCTGTACTAATTTAATATACTCGAACCAAATATAAAATTTACAAAATCTCAGTTCAACTACACCAAAAACATCTTTGTAAAGAAAAATACTTCGTACTATATATATATATATATATATATATATATATATATATATATATATATATATATATATATATATATATATATATATATATATATATATAGAGTTGGGATCACATGAGTCTACCCTAAATATTTGAGTCCATGAGTCTAACAATGATATCACAAGTTATATAAAAGAGTATCAAGTTTTTTCAATATCAAATTTTTCCCTTTGTTTGTTTTTTCTTTTTCAGTATTATTTTTTTTCTTTCTTTTTGCCTTTTCTTTTAAAATGATATTTTCTTTATTAAAAAAGAATCCCTTTTTCAGTTAGCACTTTTTTTAAAACAAACAAAAAAAAACGTTTTTTTTTAATAAAAAAACGTTTTTTCTCGAAGTTTTTTTCGAATTTTTTTTTCATTAAAATATCGCAAGTTACTCAATACAATATCACCGGTTCTTCAAAATAATATCACAAAAAAAAAAATTCGAGAAAAAAAATTGAAAAAATATTCTCGGGAAAAAAAGTTCTTGAAAAAATTTCGTGATATTGTTTAATATAGTGCGTGATATTGTTTAACAAATGACGTTTTTTCTCAAAACAAATTTTTGATTTTTTTTCATTACAATATCACAAGTTACTCAATACAATATCACCTGTTCTTCAAAATAATATCACCAAAAAAAAAAATCTGAAAAAAAATATTTTGGAAAAAAAATTCGAGAAAAGAATTGAAAAAAAAAATTTGAAAAAAATATTTCCGGGAAACAAATTTCGTGATATTGTTTAATATAGTGCGTGATATTGTTTAAGAAAAGGCGTTTTCTCGAAAAAAAAAATTGGTTTTTTTCATTACAATATCACAAGTTACTCAATACAATATCACCGGTTCTTCAAAATAATATCACCAAAAAAAATCTGAAAAAAAATCGAGAAAAAAAATATTTCGGAAAAAAATTTCGAGAAAAAAAATTAAAAAAAAAAATTTGAAAAAACTTCCGGGAAAAAAAGTTTTTCGAAAAAATTTTGTGATATTGTTTAATATAGTTCGTGATATTGTTTAACAAAAGGCGTTTTTTCTCGAAATTTTTTGTTTGATTTTTTTTCATTACAATATCACAAGTTACTCAATACAATATCACCGATTCTTCAAAATAATATCACCCAAAAAAAAAAATCTGAAAAAAAAATCGAGAAAAAAAATTGAAAAAAAAAATTTTGGAAAAAATAAATTTCGTGAAAAAAAGTTTTAGGAAAAATTTCGTGATATTGTTTTATATAGTGTGTGATATTGTTTCCTGTGATATTGTATTGAAAAGGTTGTGATATTGTAGACTTTGTAGTGTAAAAAAAACATGATATTTTTTAATACAACTTGTGATACTCTAATTGGACTCATGGACTCAAATATTTAGATGGACTCACCGGATCCCGCCTCTATATATATATATATAGGGTCGGGATCCGGTGAGAACCACCCTTATAATGAGAACCATGAGAACCCTCACTAAATCTCCACCAAATCTCGCTTCGAAAGTTTCGATGGATCATTTACTATTAGTTTTACTTATTCAAATACACACTTTAGTATCATTAAACAAAATTTATTGATTTTATTAACAAAATATATACTTAGTGTATCAAAATACAATTAGGTATACTAAAACGGCTATAAATGCACTAAAATGACCACTATGTGCATGAAATTTTTTACATGCATGAAAATGACTACTAGGTGCATGAAATAGTAGGCTCTACGTGCATTAAAACGAGTTGTAGGTGCATGAAAAATGATAGATACGTAAAAATCGGTAGTATGTGCATGAAAATTAACAAAATGTATCTCACCTCGATTTTCGTCACTAGTATATATTTTCTAGACCAAGAAATATGTTCTCTAGCCATAAAATTCCATGCCGAATCCAAATATGTTATTAATTTTTTTTAAAAAAGTCCGTAAGGTAGAGTTCTCATGGTTCTCATTATATTGGTGGTTCTCATAGGATCTCAATTCTATATATATATATATATATATATATATATATATATATATATATATATATATATATATATATATATATATATATATATATAATGCATTCCACGTATAAAACCATTTCTTTCCCAATATTTATACACTAAAACTTGAGAGAGTCGGTCTTTTAATAAATTATTGAGAGACAATTCTTTTGTATCATTTTATTTGTATTTCGTAACCATTTTGTCGCAGATTGTACCATAGTAATTTCGTACCTATTTACATAATAAATGTACTAGGTTTATGTTTAATCATGATTTGTACCTATTTTATTACCTTTAGTACCATTTTTTCTTAAATTTGTACAATAATCTCTCAATAAGCTTATTAAAAGGCGGTCTCTCAAGAGACCTACTGATATTTATATCCTATACTTTCTAAAACAATTGTTTTTATTGTTAGTTATAATTATGTTGTGATATGGAACGCAATTATTTTAAGTTTAAATATTTACTTCGTGTTATTCTCCCTGAACATATGCATGTAAACTAAACCTATAATAATAAAGTAGAGTAGAAATTTTGAAAAAAACAAAAATAATGTAACGACTAACATGATGAAACTGCATTATATATTTTGTATTAAAGCCGTGGAAATTGAACACACCTTCTTTTCTAATTGTTATTAGGTTACATAACATGTGTGAAATATTATTGTAGCTAGAACTAGAATTGTCGAAAGTTAATGACTCTTAATTAATTTTTTTTATTACTATTTTAATATGAGGTGTTTCGAAATAATTGAAAACTCTGTAATGACTCGAAAAAACTTCCTTTATTAATATTAATTAATTTTTCTTTTTATTTGTTATTGTTGAACTTGAAAGCAATTACTACAATTTTTCATATTTTGCTTATTAAAATATATGATGTACTAAATGAAAATAATGACAACATTGATCTCAGAAGTTATGTATAGACGTAAAGTATTGTCTTTGGCTCTTTGCTTTGCGATTTTTAGGATAATATAATATACTCAAACCAAATATAAAATTTACAAAATCTTAATTCCACGGGTTTAATACAAAATATATAATCCAATTTCATCATGTTAGTCGTTATATTATTTTTGTTTTTTCCAAAATTTCTATTCTGCTTCATTATTATAGGTTTAGTTTACATGCATATATTCAGGGAGAATAACACAAAGCAAATATTTAAACTTAAAATAATTGCGTTCCAGATCACAACATAATTAACTAACAATAAAAACAATTGTTTTAGAAAGTATAGGATATAAATGTTGGGCAAAAAAATGGTTTTATACGTGGAATGCATTATTCATCTATATATAGTACGAAGTATTTTTTTTTTACAAAGACACACCTTCTTTTCTAATTGTTATTAAGTTATATAACATGTGTGAAATATTATTGTAGCTAGAACTAGAATTGTCGAAGATTAATGACTCTTAATTAATTTTTTTATAACTATTTTAATATGAGGTGTTTCGAAATAATTGAAAACTCTGTAATGGCTCGAAAAAAACTTCCTGTATTAATATTATTAATTAATTTCTCTTTTTATTTGTTATTATTGAACTTGGAAGCAATTACTTCAATTTTTCATATTTCACTTATCAAAATATATGATATGATGTATTACTAAATGAAACTAATGACAACATTGACCTCGGTGTGCGATTTTTAGACCTCGATAATATAATATTCTCAAAGCAAATATAAAATTTACAAAATATTTGTGAAATATTTTAGTGCGATTAGGATAGCCTTTTTGTAAATATATCCCACATCCAAATTTTAATTCTAGTAATCAAAATAAAATTTACAAAAAAGTCTAATTAAAAGAGAATCTAAAAATATTCAATTAATGACATGACAAAAAGTTATTAAGACGTCAGTAATTTGTTGGGACATGGCTATACAATTTAATTATTTTTTTATATAAATGACATGTATAAAAGTCTCTCTAATCATAATAAATGTCTCAAAGATAAAAGTAATAAAACTAATAGTGTTAAACTGACTTAACTGAATTAAATTGAACCGAACCAAATGAATCAATCAATCAATATCTATCTATATTATTAAAGGAAGCTTTTTTCGAGCGATTTCATTGGTTGTTTTTTCCAGGCGATTTCATTGGCTGCTTTATTTAGGCGATTTCATTGGATACCGCTAATACTAATAAATAATGCAGAACCGCTTTTGACCAATAAAATTAGCTTATTATTTTATCATTATTAGTCTAATTTGAAGCTTAGTTGAAGTAAAATTCATCTACTCTGCATCCTAAATTTTCAATGCATGTATGTATACAACTAAAACCCTTGAAATTTCGTTAACTATTAATTTAATATAGTAATGAACATATATTAACTTAGCTAAAGTTTATACTTTTTACCAATTAGGTAGAGTATTTAATTAGCAATAATTAGCTTATTATTTTATCATTATTTAGTCTAATTTGAAGCTTAGTTGAAGTAAAATTCATCCGCATCCTAAATTTTCAATGCATGTATACAACTAGAACACTTGAAATTTTATTAACTATTAATTTAATATAGTAATGAACATATATTAACTTAGCTAAAGTTTATATTTTTTACCAATTAGGTAGAGTATTTAATTAGCAATTATGCATAGTATTTGATTAACATTGAAAGACAAACTTAACATATTTGCCTATAAATACAATGAGAGTAAAAAGTTCAATACCTTACACAAACGAGAGTATTGTCTTCCCTTCCTAAATTCAACATGCATATGTTGTCATTATTATATGCTTAATTATTATTATTTTTTTTGCAGAAAAGCAAAGGATCTTTCTCATATATCATAATTAAGTTGAGATTACAAAGACCCTAAAGCCAACTACAAAAGGAGACCAGTGTAGTCCCCTTCGAAAAAAACCTTAAAAAAGGAAAAAAAGACCAGAAAAACACCACAAGAACTTTGTTGTGTTGAAAAACTGGTGCAGTGCTAAGTGATACACTATCAGTGTAATAGCCTATCACAAAGCACCCAAAAGTAGCAGCCAACTTAAAAGTTGTTAATACAAAGCTTTACAGACAGTGGCTTCATTAAAGCCAAAAGACGAATGCGACATTCGAAAATTTACATGACCAACTATATCTTGAGTAATATGATCCACGGTCCTTTGAACCCCTCGAAAGATGCGCCCATTCCGCTCTTGCCAGATCAAATAAATGGTACTAACCAAGCAACATCGGCGCCTCCTCTTGACCCAACTAAGCCCTCTGTTGTGAGTTCGAAACCAATGCAAGATATCAACCAAATTGATGGGGCCAACACAGAAACTATAGACCTCCTGAATAGCTGCCCAAATCTGTCCAGAAAAGCTACAGGAGAAAAAAATGTGGTCATTAGTTTCTGCATCAGAAAGACAAAGACAACAGCGATTTACCCAATGAAGCCCTCGACGAATGAGAAGATCAACTGTAGGCAGAGACTGCTGGGCAGCCAAATAGGCTACAAACCGATGTTTAGGATAAGCATCCGTCGCATGAATGGTCTTAGTCCAGCAAACAGTAGGCCTATGAGTACGAAAAAAATCATAAAAATAACAAGTATCAAAGTCAGGAACTTTAATACTATCCTTAGCAGCCCTAGCACCAAGCCGAGTGACAAGATCAGTGCGAATGTGAAGGATATTCTTCCAGAACCAAGAGGAGGAAGCATTAGGATGCACATCCCAAATGGAATCCCCTCTAAGAACGTAAGCCTGAATCCATTGAACCCAAATAGAGTGAGGGTTGGTCTCAAGTTTCCAAAGCCACTTCACCGCTTGACTTTTATTCCAACTTAGCACTTCCTTGATGTCAATTCCGCCTTCCTCATGAGGGGTACACATATCCGCCCAACTCTGAAAAACAAATCTACGTCTAGAGTTGTCAAGACCCCAGAGAAAGCTTTTACAAAGTTTAGCAATACGTTTTACAACTCCTTTAGGAAGAAGGACACAAGCACCCCAAAAGTTGCTCATTCCAAAAATAACCGTATTAGTTAATTGAATCTTACCCGCATAAGTGATCTTATGCTGAGACCAACTACTAATTCTAGCACGAATACGATCAAGGAGAGGATTAAACATAGTTTGAGTCAACCGAGAGGTAAATAAAGGGAGACCAAGATATTTAAAGGGGAAATCACCCTCAGTAAACCCAGTATGATCAAAGATCTGCTGCTTCACATTAGGGTGAACACCACCAAAGTACACCGAAGTCTTCATAGGATTGGCTACTAGTCCTGAGAAGCTAGCAAAACTGTTAAGACAATTAGCCACTGCCAAAACAGAAGGAACGTCCCCACGGACAAAAACAAGCAAATCATCAGCAAAAACCAAGTGGGTTAACCTCAATTTAACGCACTTTGGATGAAAAGAGAAACCATCATAAGAAGGTAAAAGCCTCAACTGACGAGAAAGGACCTCCATGCAAAGAACAAATAAGTAAGGAGAGAGAGGATCTCCTTGACGAAGACCCCACTTCCCTCTGAAGTAACCCTCAACAGAACCATTAATATTATTATTATTATTATTATTATTATTATTATTATTATTATTATTATTACATTAATTTATTATTTTTATAGCACCGACATCCATGAGTACGCGCCTTGGCGCTAATAATATCCCTCATTGAAATATTCTCATTCGGATGTGTTATTACTTTGTTCGTTTTCAATAAAGTGAATAATGATTATAGTTATTTTCGTTAGCTAACATTGTTATTTTTATATATGATGTAGGTAAATAATAAACTGTGCTCAAGGCCCAAAGAAATATATTGAATATCATATACGATATACCGATTTTTATTTTATTAATTGTATTTTTTCCATATGTTGATTATTAATCTTGAGCTGAATTAATATTAGTAATAAGTATTTTTGCATAATTAATATGTCAATTACACAGCATACGGCGTGGTAAGCCATTTATGTACGAGTTCACCTCATAACATAATTATTAAAATAATAATTGTTAAAACTGAATCATTGTAAGTTTGTAACCTAGCCCCGCTAATTTAATAGCATAACCTTATACTAAACCTTAGTATAATGTTAAATTATAGATCACAAGTTTTCATATTACTATGACATAAATACATAATATCATGTTAATCCGTAATTTTAAAATATACTCGATATAACTTCAAAACTAAAGTTAAATGCCCTATGTAGGTCTCGAACATGGGATCTTGCCATCTTGGCCATAATAAGGTTTACAAGAGTGATTTTTGTTATCACAATATGATTTAGCCTTAATAAAGTTTGAATGAAATCATAGTTAGTTCAATCATTTAGTTTAACATTTAGTTTAGTTAACTTAGGGGTCTTTTGGTTGCCACTGAAATAACACAGACATTGCAAAATCCATGATTATAAAAAAAGTGGGTTGTTTGGTTGGCAAAAATTTTGGAAAACATAGGAATTGAAACTTCCCATGAATTTCCAACGCCTACATAATGTAGGAACTTACTTAGAAGTTCACTTGGAATTTAATTCCTACATGGGCAACCAAACAGTTTTTTCAATTTCACCCGAATTAAATTAACTTCCCTAATCAACCAAACGACTCCTATGTATAGAAGCAATACTTAGTTTAGTCCACCATTATCCCAATCTCACTATTGATGATAATATCTATCTGAATCATATTTAATTTAATCATTTAGCTTAACATAATGTGCTTCTTATTACTCTCATATTAGCATGTTGAATTATGGAAGCAGTGCACTCTTTTACGAATTCGACACTTCTATAGTTTCACTGTCTCCTATTTATAAAATTCCAAATTTCTAGACAGCTTACTTAAGCAAACTTATCTTAAAGTTAGGGTTTCGAAAGGAAGTTAATTCATAAAATGATAGTTCATGTTAATAAATGAAATTGTTAAAATTAAAGCGGAATCAATCAAAAGACAACTCAAATCAAGTTAGAATAGTAATCTTGCATTGAAAAATTGAAAGATCATAGGAAAAAAACAATTATTTATACGACATTACAAATTGGCCCGTGCATCGCACGGGCATTAAATCTAGTATATAATTAAAGGAAACTTTTTTCTAAGCACGTGGTAGTCTCCACCTTTTAAAAAACACTTATTTATAATATTTATAATTTTCTACTAGAAATAGGAAATAATTAATTATATACAATTTTTCTATTAGAATTAGAAAATTAGAAAATAGTTGTTTAGATAATAATTTATTTATAATTTTCCTATTAGAATTAGGAAATAAGAAAATAATAAATTATTTACAATTTTTCTATTAGATTTAGAAAAATAAAAAGTAACTGATTATTTACAATTTTCCTATTAGATTTAGATCATTATTATTCTTTAATATTTATATACTTACTATTTAAGTTTATTAACTTTATTCAACGTTTTTATTAAAAATGAAAATCGGAAATGAATTAGAATAATTGACTATTTACAATTTTTCTATCTTAGGACATTATTCTTTAATATTTATATACTTACTATTTAAGGTTAATAATATTACTCGGTGTTTCTATTAAAAATGAAAATGGTAAAGCGTAAAAAAGAACTATTTCAGTTTGCCTTCGTCTTAACATTAAAATGAGTCAAAATAGTCTCACGGGGATATAAGAGTAATAAGACAAATCTTTTACTTTTTTCTTATACATTATGTTCTTATCTTTAATTTCCATATATATATTACTAGACCATTCAAACTTAAAATGAATACCCCATCTTAATTAAAAACGTGTGGAACTAATAAATGAAATTAATTAAATATTTAAGTCTAAAAAAATTCCTACCTAAAAGGAACATTTGTGATCAATCATATTCGACCAAATTAAGAGCAACACTACTATTTTTTGGTACAAGAGTAACACTACTATTCAAGTGAATATTATGCACTTTCGTACTTAATTATGCGAAAGAAATGAGATAATTTCTTTAATTAAGTAAAAAGAAAATAAGATAAATGACAAATAAATTATACTTTAGAGAAACCCCAAAAATGTCAAATTTGGATTTAATTAGTATAAATAGAGCTGGCAAATAATGACACGACACGAAAACACGACACGAACCCGACACGAAATTAACGGGTTTGGGTTGAGGCTTAATGACCCATTTATGTAAGTGGGTCGACACGAACACGACACGATACTTAATTGGGTTGGGTTTGGGTTGAGCTCTTTAAACACGAACCCGACAAGAATAACCTGTTTACTAAATTAATCGTAATTTTTTTTATCCTTCATCACATAAATATACTTAAATTTCCAAATATGGACATGACACGAAAACACGACACGAACCCGACACGAAATTAACGGGTTAGGGTAGAGGCTTGATGACCCATTTATCTAAGTGGGTCGACACGAACACGAACACGAAATTTAATTGGGTCGGGTTTGGGTTGAAGATTTTGTGACCCGTTTACATGTGACACGAACACGGACCCGACACGACCCGATCTGTTTGCCAGGTTTAAGTATAAATATAAATATTAAAGACCACAATGATGATGTAGATAGGTGCGTGAAGTGGAATAATTGTGTGGATGACATGTGTTTTAAATGGGTATTGAAAGGTACGTAGTATTTCATAAATAACAATATTTATTCCTACATAATGTCACCTTATTATTTAACGATGAGACATGGTGTTATAAAATGACATATTTTTTTACGGGGGCGGAGATAGATAGGTTTTGAGGTAGGAGGTAATAAGTGTATTCAGGGATAGAGTTACTCTCCGATATTTAAGAATATTATTTGAGTAGTACAAGCAGAGATGTTCAAGAATACAGTTTATGATGATTCTGATGATCAAGTTGGTTAATTGGGTCAAGTTACGATTTAAGGAGTATAAATATAAATATATAAATATTAAAAAACATAATGATGTATGTAGGTGATCTGAGTTAAGCGGAATAATTGTGTTGATGAGATGAAATACATGTGGGTATTAGAAGGTATTCATAAAACAAAGTAATGACAAATAAATGGTGTTTTCGAGACGGATAGAATAAGCCGTAGAAAGATCAAAAGTATTTTTTAATTAGTATTAGATTATAGTTTATTATAGTCCGTATTCTTTTTTTCCACCATATATTCTACTTATTTTTTTACAGTTTGACATTGTTTTATAGGGTAAAGGTTGATTTTAAATTGTATTTGTCCATTTGTTTAGGGATGGAGATAAATAGATCTTGAGGGAGGAGGTAAGTATCTTGGGGGATAGAGTTACGCTCCGACGTTTAAAAGTGTGATGTAAGTTGCACAAGAAAATGTTCATAGGTTAGGGTTGTTTAGGGATACGATTGATTATGTTAATCAAGTTAGGTAGTTATGTGAGAAGGGTATGACGAATACTTAAACGGTGTCGAAAAAAGTTGTGTATGTACTATAGAATGATTAGAATAATTCAGCAAGTACGTAGGTAGATATATTTTATTTTAAGATTCTATTTTATGTGATAATAACAGAGGCACATGTGTTATGAAAAGAGCTTAAAAATCTCTAAAATAACATGTATGTATACTCAATTTTGATTGTTATAGGGCGGGTTTGATTTTACATTGGATATATTTATTATTTCGAGCGGTGTGGGTAAATAGGTTTTGAGAGAGGAAGTAAGTGTCTTAGGGTTTCCACAACATTGAAGAGTGTGAGAGTGTGTAGTACAAATAAATGTCGGTAGGTTGAGGTTTCCAGGGATATATTTTACAATTTATTTTAATGGTTAAGTTGGTTAAGTGGGTGAGAAGGGTACTCTATGGTAGAATTACTCATTGACGTTTACGAGTGTGATTTAGAAGATAGAAAAATATATTCATATGTAGGGCTGAGTTTGGTTGGTTAGTCGGGTGGAAAGGTTTGAATATGTGAAAAAGTGGATAGCGTGAGATATTGATTGAAGAAGGTAAATGAATAAATTTTATTTGAAAATGTGTATTATATGAGAAAAGAACCGACAAATATATAAAGATAGGCTAAAATTATTTAAAATATCATGTGTATAAACTCAATTTTATTTCTCTGTTAATTAGACACAAAACTAAACAATCAAATGTTATACTCTCTTTAGTCCTATTGAATGCATAATTTTTAATGTGGAATAACGTTATTGTGTTTTGTGTGGTGGTATTCTTGGAAATATTTAGGGGTAAATATAAAAAAATGTTGTAATGTGGAGTTGTAGTTACAAATTTGCAATGATAACATTGGAAATACAAGAAATAGAAGAAGATATTTATGTCAATTATTTTACCAAATATGGAAGGAAAACACTATATTAAATTGTACAAAAATAGAATGTGGGAACATTGGATAAGAATTAAGGAAGTATATGTCATGTCAATATTATATTGGGGTAAATAGGTCTGGAGGTTGTGTCTTGAGGATAGAGTTATTTTTCGACATTTAAGAGTGTGATTTGAGTAGTACAAGTAAATATAGATATGATGAGGCTGTTCAGGGATGTACATACGGCTAATTCTGAAGGTCAAGTTGGTTAGTTGAGTGAAAAGGGTACGAACAATGCATGAATGTTGTGGAAAATGGGGGGTATGTAGTAAGAAAATTGAGGAAGTAGATGAATTTATTTCAAGGTTGTATTATGTGTAAATGACTTAGGCATAGATGTTATAAAAATAAGTTAAAATTGAGGAAGTAGATGAAAATTTTCTCTGAAATATCATGTATGAAAACTCAATTTTGTTTTCTTTCTTGTGAAACACAAAAATAAGTAATCAAATGTTAATAAATATCATGTCAATATAGTATTGTTAACGTTTAACTATGTTACTTTTTTGTCTTGGTGATTAAAAAAACACCGTGGTTTGAATTTTACACCCAATTTCAATGTAACATCTCGAGTGTTACGTTCACCGTTCATTCCTTAACACTTCTCTCATACCTCTTTTGTTAACCAAACAAAAAATTGCATGTTTTTGTTTTCCCCATCAAGGATTTCTCATTCAAACAAGACCGGTTTTGAAAGCAGAAGTTAGCTAGGTTTCTCATAGATGGATGAGCTTTTCAAAGGGAGAGCTAACTTTGAGGGATAAGTCCGACTGTTTCGTGAAGGAGAGGTGACTTGAATATTTTAGGCGTGTATTGGAAGCTAGGAAAGAGTTCGATGATGAGTTAGATGGTTGTTTGAGGTAGCAATAAAAATGACTAAATCGCATTTGATGATTAATTTCATAATAGGTTAGTTAGTGTGGCTTTGGATTGTGGACCGTTTTATGCGTTCTTTGAAAAGTAAGAGTAGTGGTTTGAAGGATTCTTTCGTGTGGTATTGTAGATAATTGTGGCGAGTTAGTGGTAACTTTAATGACATAAATGAATATAAATGAGATAATTTTATTAACAAAATAACACAGGTATAGAACGAACTAACACTATTTTTAATTAAAAAAGTCTTATGATTTACTTTTGATTTACATGATGAAAATTTTATGAATATCACAAATTAATTTAGTATCCGTGCATCGCACGGGCAAAAATACTAGTAAAAATTAAACTAAACTTATAAAAAATAAAAATAAGTTCAAAAAAATAAGACCTTATAATTATTGTGTGTTTTATTAGGACACATGTTAAAAACCATAATTTATCCTTTATTAAATAATTCCACAGTAATTTACCGTGAGACCGACTTACAAAATATTACTCTTTACCCTATACTAAATTTTAGGATAATTTTGTGTACATCATAATATCAATATCAAAATTGAACATACTTCAAATAGATTGTTTTCCATTCACGAGCCCAACTATTTTCTTTTTCTTCTACCTAAATTTCAACGCAGACCGTCTCAGAGGCGTATCCAGGACTCGATCATAGGGGGTGCGAAAACTTAACAATTATTTCGACGATATGAACTAAAATTTAAACACAATAAAATCGTGAGGCCAGAGTAAAACACAAAATTTAAAAAATTGGTTCTAAATAATTCAATAAGGTATAAATAAAATAATTTGTATAAATTTGCAAGTACATAGCTCTTTAATGAGAAAAAAATACATTTTATAATATAATCCAGATAATTTTAGCCCAATAATATGATCTTAGAACATTAAATAGCAATAAAGTAAATTTATTACTAAATGAGAAAAAAGTACAAAAATGTCATACATGGAAGTCGAACCCGTGACCAAATTTGTAGAATTTCAGTATCTAACCACTACACCACCAAATATTTGATGAATCTTATAGAAACTAGTTTATAAATATTTTCGACCAAAGGGGGTGCGGGTGAACCCCTGCACCCCCTAAAAACGCCCCTGGACCGTCTTAGTACAAAATTACAAATAGTAACTCTAAACCTTGCTAACTTTGCTCATCTTCAAACTTTGCTTCATCAACCTGCTCTTAATAGAATTAACACATGTCATAATCTAAAAATAACATAAAACACGTAGATTAGCATAATATGGTTCCGTCTGTGAATTAACACGCAAACTCTCAGTTTAAGTAACAGTAGCTCTTAATAGAATAATAATGTTTTTGTTTTGCCTTTCCATATAACTATGTTGGGAAGGTTTTTGTAATTTGCCCATTTAATAGCATTATTGTTCTTTGCCATCCAATAATAGATATGAACTCGACACGAAATTAATAAGTTCGAGTTAAGATTAAATGACCAATTTATATAGGCGAGTCGACACAAACAAGATACAATATTTAGTTGGAATGTGTTTGGGTTGAACCTCTCTAACACGAATGCGACACGGATACCCTATTTACCATATTAATCATGATTTCTCTTGATTCTCCACCCCGCGAATAAATTTGAACTTTTCTAGACATGACACAAGAATGTGACACGAAATTAACAGATTTGGGTTAAAATTTGATAACCCATTATTAGGGGATGCTAGGCACATTAGGGCTGACTACGTCTAGGGTTTGTACTACTAGGGACACAATATAAGTTAGTCGATACAAACACGACTCAATATCTAATTGGGCCAGATTTGAATTGAAGGATTAATGACCCGTTTACACGTAACACACGCACGAACGTGACACAAGCCAATCTGTTTTTCTGTTTAAATACTACCGCTTTTAAATATGAACAATGCACGTAGTCACGTACTAGATTAGAGAGTAAAACAAAATAAAAATTGGAAAAATGAAGTAATTTACAAATTCTCATTTCAGACGGAGTATCCGTTTTAAACTTAAAACGGATCAAGTAATGTTCCATTTGTATAGATAAGAGTCTGCCCTAAACTTCATTTCTGTCTTATTGATACGAGTGAATATAACTTGGCCCGTCTTAACTTAAGACGAGAAACTTATTGACTATATAATTAGCTGGGTCCGTACAAAGAAGGGCCAGATTGGTTTCTTTTTTTCTTTTTGAAATCCCACGAGACGGGATTAAACCATATCATTCAAATCAGAAACATCCAAATTCTCAATGTATCGTGGGAGTTCTACCTCGTCCCACATTTGCCTAGGTATCACAGACAAACTTAAATGAGCTAGTTCATGTGCCACCTTATTCTTATCACGACTAACAAACGACCATAATAACAAAATATTAAAACCTACACTAGCTAACCGGATATCATCTAATAATAAATGGAAATCGCTCCTGCCTTCCTCCTTCGACTTTAACCCCTGCATCTACATTAAGCTTAACCATATATACCCCGTCTTGGTCTCGCCCATCCTCTTCGTCCCTCTTCATCCTCTACCTGACCAGCTTCTGTTTTATTGTTGTTTGTTCGTCCCGCCGCTGCACTGCTCTCCTCTGCCTCCCGTATCTCTTTCATCAACTCCACACTTCTTTGCTTCACCACCTCCACATTAAATTTCACCCCTTCAAGATTGGTTGCTATTTAAGACGTATAAAAAATACGAGCCGCGATTGAAACTCACTAAGTCACTAGCCAAACTCTCCTCTCCCGTTGTTGGTCAAGCTCTATAAACCGGAAGCCCGATGATGACGAGAATCCGTTCCATGATGGCCTCCATCCCGAATGAAGGGACGGAGGTTATCACCCCGACTACCTGGCACAAGAGCCAAAGGGGACCACTGCTGGCAGCGGTGACCGCTTTAGCGGTTGTGATGGTGGCGATAATGGTGGCGGGAGTCCTTTGGTGTTTTTGGCCGATACCCCGGGATGATGATGTCGGACTCCAAGGTGAGTTGGAGATGGCCGAGCAGCAGCAGCAGCAGCAGTAGATTAGATTAGATTAGATTAGTTTAGTTTTAAGTTGTATTGGGTAATTCTTGCGTTTTTTAAAGATTAAGTGTATTATTGAATGAAATTTGCACGAGTTTGAAATGATTAGGCTTTGATTTAAGTTATGAGTTAATATTGTTCCTTTTTTTAATAAAATACTTGGCAAGTGTACGTAGTGTACTTATTTTAAGATTTTATTAAGTTCAATGAAGAACATGGAAGTGTTAACTCGTCAAGGAAAAAAAGGAGGACGATCAAAACATCAAATCACTTCATAAACAAACATATATAAACTTAATTTGAATGAAGATGACGCCCAACTGTTCTTAGCTAAACCACACACAAGTTATATGATTAATTCATTTTACTTTTTTTATCTTCTGAATTATTTAGGTTTTTTAATTCAAACCGTCGTATTCATTTATTTACGTTTCCTTATATGGATAACATTCATTATTTAAATGACTCCTGTACTCTTATTTTACAGAAATATACTTTAATAAGTAAGTTGTAAGAAATAGACGTAAACAATTTAATGGAATGGATGAAAAGTAGGTAAGGAGTAAAAATTAAGACTTCATTGTACTGCTAACATTATTGATCAATCCTCTCCTTGTAGTCCCCCTCAACCCACAATTTTCGAATTTACGTGATCGAACACATATTCTGTAAGGGCTCTAACTAAACCATTTTTATCTAAATACTCTAACCTTTGATAAAAAAAATATCAGTTATGATAATTTAATTTAATTTATAAAATTGATATATTAATAATTTTAATATGCTATACTTCGTCTAATAATTTAAGTAATATTTTTTTAATTTCAAAGTGGAAAAAAAGATGGCTATAAATCTTATAATTATGTTTTGACCCGTTTTTACTTTGACCTAGCATGTTATGATTCAGTCCCGTATTTGACCCGTTTATATGACCCAAATTGTCTAAGATTTTACCCTTATTCCAAACAAACAGGCTCACTAATACACTCACCCAAACTATTGTAACTATTGTATGATCGCAAATTCTTATTTCATATGGGCTATTTCCCGTCTGAAATAAGACGGATCAAATGTAGTCGTTTTGCTATAAAACGTCACTATTTTCTTAGAAAATGTTGCTATCTTTTTGAAAGTGCTTTAGTTACAAAATTTTGTCATTAAATAGTTATATTGTATTAAAAAATGGTTACATTTAATCCGTCTTATTTCAGACCGTCTAAAACCAGACATATTATTGTATAAAAAATGTCTCATCAGTCATCACCTCGTAAAATGATTCGTTTTATAAAGAAACAACTTATACAATAACAATAATATAATTTCTTGTTGATAGAATTGGGCCGCCTCATGGTGGGAGACCGAGTTTACCAAAACCCAAACTCAAATCTCTCAATTTCACCCAATTACTACGAAAAGCTTGGCCTCTGCCCTACAAAGTACATAGCACATACTATGCCTCTGGCTATTTCATCTACTTTAACCCCAACTAGGGCTGTTAACGAGACGAGATAACTCGTGAGCAACTCGAGATCGACTTGGTCAAAGATCGGTCAAAGCTTGGCTTGTGTGAGCTCGACTTGAGCTCGGACTCGGCTCAAAACTTAACAAGTCAAGCCGAGCAAAGGCTGACTCGACTCGAAAAGCTCGCGAGCGGCTCGAACAATGGATTCATTTTATAAAGAAACAACTCATACAATAACAATAATAGAATTTCTTGTTGATGGAATTGGGCCGCCTCACGGTGGGAGACCGAGTTTACCAAAACCCAAACTCAAATCTCTCAATTTCACCCATTAGTCCATTACTACGAAAAGCTTGGCCTCTGCCCTACAAAGTACATAGCACGTACTATGCCTCTGGCTATTTCATCTACTTTAACCCTAACTAGGTCTGTGTTAACGAGACGAGACAGCTCGTGAGCAATTCGAGATCGCCTCGGTCAAAGCTCACGAGTCAAGCCGAGCAAAGGCTGACTCGACTCGAAAAGCTCGCGAGCGGCTCGAACATTTGAGATTACACAAGATATTAATCATATTTTATAAAAATATGCTCATATTTTATAAAAATATTTTATCATTATTATATCTTTGTAGCTTTTTTATCAAATATCTTGTTGATTTGCCAAATTTTTTTACATATAATTTTCGAACTTTGTTATTGAAAATATCGGTAGAAAAAAATTAAAAAAATAAACAATTTTATATAGGCTCGATTTGGCTCGTGTTAAACCTCGCAAGCTTTGTAACGAGCGCATTTTTTTCAAGCTCGGGTAAGATTGGCTCGAGTTCGAGCTCAAGCTCGAGTTTTGGTAATCGAGCACAAGTCGAGCAAGGCCAAGCTCGAGCTCGGTTCGGCTTGTTAACACCCCTAACCCCAACCCTCTCATCTAATATAAGACGTAGATTAATAATATAAGTAATGGAGTATGGAGTATGCCTTCAAAAACAAAGTATATTCGCTTTGTATTTTTAATAATTTTCTGACTTTTCAAGCGTGAAGAAAGTTGAGAAATGTGGAAAAATATAAAGATATTATATTGATCACCGCAATTATTAGAGTAAATCATTTGCTCTAGACGAATGTATAATAAGGACTTATAATTGTTAATTTTACTCCATATTTGACATTTTATTTAGGTTGATTTTTGTGTAAAAATATCGATTGTTTATTTAAATTGTAAATTGAAACTAACATAATGACATACACTATTTATTTTTAAAAGTTTAATTATACACGTTAATTGATACATTCTCATGCAATTTTTTTTTTAATTTAATTGATGTATTGCAGCCAGCCAACCATCATAACTTGAGAGTGAACAATCATCTAGCAGTTAAATCTTTGCTTTGAACGTGCTAGACAGAATGCCAAGTAGGTTTAGTAGTTGTTACTTTAATAATGAGGATTGAATTTAAAGATCGATATTAAATGTGGCTGAATCTTATTATAATAATAATAATAATAATAATAATAATAATAATAATAAAAGTGGGCGCCCAGCTAGTTTCGCGGGTGCCCACAAATTTCATGTAATTTTGCCTTTGTTTCTAATAAAAGTTCCCGGTTATAATAATAATAATAATAAAAAAAAAAAGTTATTAAATAGGAGAGTCAATAACAGGAGCAGGGCCGCCATAGAAAATAAGGCGGCCTAACTTAGGATCAGTTCGCTGACCACCATCAAGGACTGTATATAAGTCGGAGCAATCAGCGTATTTTTCTGTATCCGGTGGATTGATAACATTTCCATTTGTTGTAACAACAAAAGCTCGGTAAAAACAAGCTGAGAGGGTAGTATCATAGTCGGCCTTCCGTCCATTTCCCATCGGAGTTGGAGGGTCCGCTGCATTTGGGTTATTGATTTCTCCTCCGAATTCCACTTGATTAGCTACATTTTGTAACGACGAGAATAAGCTCTGAGGCCAATATCCAATTCCAATTCTTTGGCTTGTAATATATAGCCACCATCTTCCGTCATTACCCTACAAACAGGTTTCATTTTATGGAGTTACTTCTCATATTTCAGTGATATAATGTAAACGTTAACACTTAACAGAAGGAGTAATAATGCCGTAAAAAATCGTATGCTGATGTTGTACCTTTCTAATCATTAAGTCCCAAACAATTTGCTTATCCTTACTAGAATATTCATTCGGAGTTACGCCCAATGGGAGTTGAGTCGATGTTTGTACGAAACCAGGGCAATTTAAATTAATACATCCTCGCCCGTTTGCCTATATATGTAAATCATAAGTTAAAATCAACTAAATAAATATCGAATTCTGAGAATTCAATGGTATATATGAGAGAATTATAGATTCTTACGCTAAAACTAGCATAAAGATGGGCTTCATTATCTTTGAACACACTCGGATTAACCTATAATAAAAGAACAAATGTGAGATATGGATGCGATATAATAATGTTCAAATAAATTAAATTTGAATTAGGCATTTTTACAATTATTGATGTAACAAACAATAAATTAGGTATTTAAACAGAAGTTTTGAATTTTAATGGAATATGTCACCAGAATGTGAAGGTGGATGCAATTTTCTATCCGAGAACATTTGAGTAGAGTAAAATAATAATAACAATCGAAGAGAGTTTTTTTAGAAAAATGAAATGTAAAAACGAAGTAATAATTATTAATTTAGAGAATAATTATACCATCCATCCCGCTTCCATCATATTTCCCCCATTACGAACTCTGATTCGAGCCGAGGACCATTGGTTACCCGGAACGTTAGGTTTATAAATGGCTATTGCCCCGGCTACTCCCAAGAATTTCTTGCTCGGATTTGCTCTTGTTTGAACTTTGGCACTCTGTCGGAAACAAATTCAAAAAAAATTAATGATTAATAATTGGGGGATTTATTCCGATAGAATTAGACTTCTTGGGTCAAAATCATTTATTTAACTTTTATTAAAATCCCCTCATAAAAATATAAAAAAAAAACAAATAAATAACTAGAGAGTGATTATAAATGACAAAGATACATGTTCGGGGGAGTTGAAGGGTCCCATACATTGCTAATTGCTAATTGCTAATTGCTAATTGCTAGAAACTCCTCCGTAGCGCAATGCATTTAGTGACATATCCAGAAAATTAGTGTCGGGCACAAAAAAAAAATACGACGTGCTTTCTAAGCATATTTAGGACAATTTTTTTATATTTTAGAGTTTTTTTTTCTTAAATTAGTCATTATATAAGTAAATGAATGAATACCTTAAAGATTTCGTTTTTCAAAAGATAATGTTTTCTCTAAAATAATACTCCCTCCTATTTCATATTTTCTTCCTTATTTCCTAAAACGAATTTTCAGGTTTTCTTCCCCTTTCTTATTTTGGAAATTTTTATTCTTATTTTATTCATTTATATCTCCTATACTCCTATTTTATTTTATTTTATTTTAATGCTTTTAGCCCCACAATTTCTTATTTAATTCTTAATTATTCATCCCTCTCTTCTAATTCATTTATATCTCCTATACTCCTATTTTATTTTATTTTAATGCTTTTAGCCCCACAATTTCTTATTTAATTCTTAATTATTCATCCCTCTCTTCTAAGACCAAACCCTACCCAATTTTTTACACTTATTTTATTCATCACCTTAATATTTATGCCAAAAACAAAGGGAACAAAATATGGAATAAGAGGGAGTATAAATTCTGACTATATGTAGAAATAATATCACTTTTATAGAATGTAATTCATTAGAGTATTTATATTAACAATAAAAGTAGACTATGTAGTGGTTCAAGGTTAATTACTTGTTAAGTTAGTTAACCGCAGGTTAGGTGTTCAAATCTCATAATGCACTTACAAAATGAGAGATGGTGTTCAAATCTCATAATGCATTTGGAAACTAAGAGACTATCTATCTAAAATTAGAAAATGGACATCAAGAACATCTAAAATTGCATAACAGCATATTGATATGCGGTTTAAAAAACACGAAAATTAGCATATTGACCGGTCAAACATGCTAAAACACTTTAATATGCTAAAATTTATTTGGCCAATAGAAACTTTACCAAACAGAACCTCTTTATTGTTGTTGTCGTTGTTGTTTTATACCTGTATCGATTATTACAAAATCACAACATAGAAAACTTACGCAATGTCTTTTAGCATGAGGAGTTCCCTGGAGTGAAACTTCAGGATTTGCAATAAAATCATTAGATCGGTCTAATATCGGAACCGTTCCAAGTGGACATCGACGACTCCCGAGTCCAAGTCCGGTTACACTTTCTTGATCTTGAAGTTTTGTCAAGTTCGACACAACCTATACATGTAAATTGTATTAGGAAAATGTATAAGAATGTCGGAAAAACTATATATCGATAAGAAAAATATAGTACTAGAATATCAATTAAGTTAATAAACATATCATGTAGAGTTTATATTTTAACCGTGTTTATTAGATACGAGGGTAAAAGAAAAGGTCGATAACTTACCTCAAGGCCTAATGAGGAATCGCGAAAAGCAGGTTGTTTATGAAAATCCACGCACTTGAATGTTTGTCCATTCTCCAACTGTATGTACAAAATAATTCAAAACATATTTATAATTTATATTATAAATTATTTGATAATACCAAGACGAATTTCACATAACTAAATCAGAAAAATAACCTTAATAATAAGAGACGATGCGACAAAGTTTACATAGAAAATTAAACAAGCCAAAATAACATATGATATCATTATTTTCGCCATAGTTGTTCTCGAGTTACGTTTTGTAATCAACAATTCTCTCTACCCTAATTTTATAGTGGTTTAGTTACAATTTCTATAAATCATACAAGGAAAAAAATATGTATAATTTTTTAGCAAAATAAAATATAGCCATAAACGCAAATAATACAATGAATATGAATAGGAATATCAATACGAATGAATACAAGAATAATATTAAAGGTAATAATAGATCAACAATCATATTAATAATTTATTCCCTTTTAACTTTAGGCAATTACCATAATAAAGCCTTTTAGTGATTGTTATCATTATTGTTTTTAATTTACGTCCTTTTATATTATTTACTAGATTTCATGCCCGGGCGTTGTCCGGGTAATAACTTGACATGGTTTCAAAGTATTTATCGTAACAGTTAATCTTCTAAAAATACTTAGTATAATAAGCATATATAGAGAATAATTTAACTATGATTGTTTTAAAGGCTAATAAAATATCAGATGTATCATCATCGGAACAACATGTAATGTTGAAAGTGCATGAAACTCCATTAGAAACGGAAACATGTACCTCCAACTGAATGGTATTGGAAAGACACTTACATATTACGTATCATTGTCAAAATAATATTTTAAGCACATATATTTTTATAATAACTTCTATACTTTTCATTCGAGCATCATCTTGAAGAAATTATTTATCCAATATTTCTAATATATGAAGATAGTTGAAACTCGTATTCTTTTAATATTAACTCGTATTTATTTACATTAGATCATATTCTTTTTACTTTAACTCATATTTTTATCTTAATAGCCCGTATTCTTATCTTATTAGCTTGTATACTTTTTACATTAGCTCGTATTCTTATCTTAATAGCGTATTTTTCTTACATTGGCTCGTATTCTTTTTATATTAACCCGTATTCTTAATTATATGCTCGTATTTGTAAGTTCTTGATCCTAACCCGTATTCTTATATGCTCGTATTTGTAAGTTCTTATGTAAAACCCCTCGCGAAAGCGGAAATATAAACATACAAAAGTACTAAAAATGCAGCGGAATTAAAACTTTTTAAAAGATAAACAACATGCGAGAAGTCTTAAACTGAAAACTGGAAACAGAACTGATATAAACAACAATAGATAAGTAGCAGTCCTAAGTATCAAATCGAAAGATAAATACAAGCCTGGGATGGAACATCCCTATAGGCAGTATCAAAAGTCTAACAGTCTAGCTAACGATAGGGTATATGTCATATGATGATGGATCATCACTCGCTAGCCCTCCTGTGATCCCATCTCCAACCAGCATGTACCTACATACATGAAAACATGTACGCCACAGTCAGTGGGGAGTGACTAGAGTTCTCCTAGCCATCTTTTGTGACAACACGTAACACATACACTAGTACAAAAATACTCTATTGCGTCAAGTGATTTACGTCGGTTCTATTAAAACTGACGCAAAAAGTACTTAATTTTGGCGGGAGTGTGTTTTTAGCCCTATAGTTAAGCTATTTGCGTCGGTTCTATAGAGAAACTGACGTATTTTTTGCGTCAGTTTTAAGCGAAACTGATGTTTTTGATCAAATACATCAGTTGTTTATCTAAACCGACGTATTTGATATAACATTTTTACGTCAGTTATAACTAAAACTGATGCAAATGATATTTAATTAAAAAAATAAAACACTCGTATACAATGAATCTCGCCTCAAAACTCAATCTCGCTTGAAACACCTTCGCTCTCAAAACCTTCTACTCCTACCCTAGCACTGCTACTCCGTGATTGTCCCACCACCTGACCACCATCACCGACCTTATTCTTCTGTCCTCACACATCCATCACCGTGTCGCAATCCTTTTGCCGTCGCTCAGAACAACCATTAATTATTTAGAATCAGGTAATTTAATTATCCTTGCACTGTTTTTTCATTTTTATAAAAGTTTAGAACTTAATCGTTCGTTTGTTGGTCATATTGGTTTTATATACTTGTAAAAGTTAATTGTTCATCTGGATTTAGGCTTAGTTGATACAAAATTTGGGGATTTTGTATGAAGTTAGTGATTTTGTATAGTATAGTATACCCAGTATATGATAATTATACTCAGTACATGTTTTTGTGATGTATATGACCTTAATTTGAAATGATGATCTATAATTTAGCGATCTGGTCATGTGTACATTGAGTTTCCTAATATTTAGTGTTCTCTTATATTGAGAGTTCAGTTAATTAATGGGTTACTTTGCAGTCGAAGAGAAAAGACCAGAGAACCCAAGGCGGAAACTGTGACATCCATGTTTTACACTCAATATTCCTTATACTTGACGCAGTTCTGCAGTTTCTTTTGTGATGAGTGGTGAGGGCAATTTCATCTTGGGTAATTCTGAAACAACCTCTTTGTGTTGCTAATACAAGGTTAAGGTTGTGTAAATCCCCCCTCCCATCTCACAACAACACCCTGCAATTTGCGGGAACTGTTGAAGCTATTCTGATAATATTGTGTTGATGGGTGGTGCGGGCAACTTGATATTCCATCTATTATGTCCCTTTATGTGGTTGTGATGTTTCGTTTTGTGCTGTTGCGTAGTGGTACATTACCTTGCTTTGATTTGTTCTTACAGCTACGCTCTATCACTAAATAAAACAAGTGTGACCTGTTTTTCTCAGGTTGCTCCATATGAGCGTCCAGCCCTCAACAAAGCATACCTTTTTCCAGAGGGTAAGTGAGACGAACTGCATTATGGCTCTGGCCTTCTGTATTTAAAATGCCGCAATGTATAGTATCCCGTACTTTAGTCCATATTTGTTAAGTTGGTAAATAATCTAATCTCTATCTATTCGTGCTAGCTATCATACAGGTGTGATTCTAGGATTCTTCTAATAAGGGTTCGACATTTATGTGTAAAATTTTTGTGTTTTTTTTGCAGGTTCTACACCTTAATGGTGCTCTCTACGACATTATTTGGTAAGCCTGCTTTTAAAAATCTCATATGCAATGAACTTGTCCTTGCTGAAGATGGTAAAAAGATGAGTAAGCGGCTAAAGAATTATCCTGCACCCTCTGAAATTCTGAATGAGTATGGGCAGTAAGTTCATTGTCCTTTGAACAATTGTCCTTTCCAGTTGTTTAATATCCTTCGGTGACATTCCATTTTGAATCTATATGCACTTGGAATTTCTGATATGTTTTTTTTTGTATCAACTGACATAGTTTGTTTTTGGTATAGGATGCATTGTGTTTGTACATAGAAAATTCGCCGGTTGTTCGTGTAGAGCCTTTACGTTTTAAGAAAGATGGAGTTTATGGCATGGTATGCATTTATCTTAAAATATATTTTTGTAATCATGAATTTGGTAGGCATGGATGACTAATTTCACATTATTTATTGTCTACTTGTCGCGAGTTAATATCATAGACCTGTTCCTCCCATGGTACAATGCATACAGATTTCTTATTCAGAATGCCAAGAGACTATAAATTGAAGGCTTTGGAACGTTCATTCATATGGATCAAAGTGCTTTGAAAAGCTCTTCTAATGTTCTTGACCAATGGATCAACTCAGCTACCCAACACATGGTTCATTTTGTGCGACAAAAAATGGATGCATATAGGCTGTACACGGTTTGTGGTTTTTTATCACCCACTCAAGTTGCATTATCTACTTTTGTGAAATGCATTAGGGTCAGTTATTCTTTGACAAGTGATGAATTTTGCCATGAAATTTCTAGTCGGAGCACTTGTTCAAATTGTGTAGTGAAGCTGTATTTTTGTTGTGTTTGGAAAGTTGCGAGAGAATGAGAACTCTCTGAATTTTCAGCTTTTCAGCTTCTTATTGGTGAGTTGAATACAACTTGATTTTGCAGAACTGTTTTGAGCATCTCATATCTTTTGTAGGTTGTTCCTCAACTTTTGAAGTTTCTTGACGTCTTTAGAGATCATAAAAATTATTGGATCACAATCCAATTTTAAGGTTGACCTTCATCAAGTGAATGGTAATTGGATGCAAGGGAGTACCATTTGGTGAACCATTTGTCCAGTACTCCATTTCCATCATATTCCACAACCAAAAATAGCCTGTCTGATTCTGTTGTTTTATCTATGTTGTTTTTTTCTTTAAACCTTGCTTGCTGAATACATGAGGATAGTTGGACGATCAAATATAGATGAATCGGGGCACATTTTCAGAAGGTTGCGATAACAAAGGAAATTGTGTTTTGCAGGTACTGCTAGACTTCCTGGGTTCCATGTTTGCGTAGGGAGCAGGGGAGAACGACTTCTTCCCGAGTGGTATAAGGAAAACGGTATTGCAGTCTGACCCTTCTAAATCATTTATTGGCAGATTCAACTCTTATAGACTCTTTGAATAGATAGTTCTCAAAGAGATTTTCTTTCGAATGCTTTATAGATCTTTTAAAAAATCATGAAGGCTTATGATATGGTGGGTACATGAGATTGATAACCTGTTGGTGATATTTAAGACTTTAACAAAGCTATAGAGCAGTGCTTTTCATCTGTGATTGTTTTATGTACTCTGTGTTAAATCGAGTCCCAGTTTCATAGCTTACATTGAGTGTCATATATGCTACTGCCGGCATTCACTTAATTTATCTCCTGTGCTGGTTTTAAACTGTTAGATACTTCAGTTTGATGAGGGTTTAGACTTTAGAGGGCATGCTGAGAAAATAGGTCAGGTAAGGAAACATAAAAACAAAGATGAGAGTTATCCAGTGATATGAAGAGAACTAAGTCAGAGTTGATGAATAATTATGCTAGCCATCCCTCTCTAGATGATTCCATAACAAAATTATGGCCTACCACTCTACCCTGTGACGTGTTTTTGAGAAAAAGCTAATGATGTTAAGTGTGATTTCTACTTGAGTACGAAATATTTATGATTCCCATCGTGCCGCGTAGAATATTGTTCAACATTGTGTAACCTAGGACTTACTTGTTATTACCAATATTATCATTCACTTGGGTCATTATTGGATATTTGTAATTTTGTATATGCTGCAGGGGTTGAATTGATTTTGAAGATAAGTATTGATGGAGCTGATCTGTCTTCCAAAACTCTTACAAGTGCAGCCGGTGAAAAGTTTAAATACGACACTTTGTTCATCGCAACTGGTTCAAGTGTAAGTTTTGTGGGTATCCAATTGAATGCGGAGAATATGGCATACTTATGGCGCCTACCTGTCTTTTTTCTTTATCTGAACCTTAAATTAGCTCACTAAATTGTTTGCGCTTCTGCCCATGTGGAGTAGCATTGGTCACTAAATATTTCTTTTATGATAAAAATATGAACTCGCTAAATTGTTTGCACTTTTGGTTCATTTTATCAATTTCTTTGGTTATTTCATGGTTGAGCTTAATTGGATGATGTTGCATTGATAGATAAGCTGATTAGATCTTACCAAACAAAACTCTTTTGACAGCCCTCTAAGGCTTACCCTGTTGCTTTGTTTTGTAGGCTACTTTGTTTCTTGCCAAACAAGACTAATTTTCTAATATACTGACTGTGTCCTGAGCCTTAATGCGTTCAGGTTGCATGTGTATGACTGCTTGCATACGTAGCAAAAGATAGTGACCTGAAGATGGAATCCCTCATGTACTGATTGTATTTTTTTCATTGGCCTTTACTTAACTTCTGGCAGATATGTGAATAGCAATGCATGCGGCAAAGCTCTATGTTATAAGCAAAAGGGTCTAGATCTTTTGTGCCGTCTGGGTGGAAGACAACATTCTCATCTTCATTGGATTGATACAACAAGGTAAATTACCATTACTTTTGCGAACTATAAATACAGCTAATATTTAGTGGTAAAAATTTACCAAGTTTGAACGACCATAAAAATAGTCTGGAGTAAAACACAAAGTTTAGATGTGTTTGGTCCACTTGTCAAACTTTCTCCAGGGAGTTAATTATCGTCATCTGTTTTGATGAACCTGGATGGCAGTGGTCTGGTAGTTTCCTTCCTGATCATGTTGGCGATACACAACTTAAAATGCGGAATTATGTGTCTGGTACGTTGAATATGATACGGGTTGAAGTGCAGAATGCTGATGTCATTCAGGATGAAAAGATAATTGGGGACACTCAGAGGAAATCCAGAACAATTTTCATCCTTCTATCAGATGATGACCCGAGATTATGTAACTTTACTAGATGTTTAATTTAGTATAGATTAGCTTAGTGACTAAGACGTTTGTGGGATTATTTGTACTTTGAATTGTATTTGGAACGTTGATCGGAATGTCCTTTGGTTGGATATATTAATACAGGTGGTTTTAAATTTTTGGCGTTTTTGGGTATTAGTTTTATATGGAGGTGCTGCCGAAATTTCGGTAGCGATTTTTTAAAAAAAAAAAAATATAAAAACAATTTGCATCAGTTCTTACAACAAATGACGCAAATGGTAAACAGTAATTGCATCGTTTTTGAAAAGAAATGACGCAAAAAATAAGAGTAAAAGAGTCGGTTCCAGTCATAACTGACGCATATAACACTCTACATGGCGCTAAAATAGCTTATCAAATACATCAGTTGTAGAACAACTGACGCAAAAGGTGCACCAAATACATCAGTTCTTGAACAACTGACGCAAAAGGGTATGTATTTGCGTCAGTTCTGCCACTTTTTGCGTCGGTTCTGATACAGGAACCGATGTATTTGATGATGTATTTGCGTCGGTTTTTAGTTAAGAACTGACGCAAATAATGACCTTTTGCGTCAGTTTTAAAACCGACGTTTCATTAAACGTCCCTCCGATATACGTCAACCCAAAACCGACGCAATAGGTCCCCTAGAACTGACGCAATAGGGGATTTTTGTACTAGTGATAAAACAATACAGAATACTCCATCATATAATAACATGTGAAGTATAACATCTTATCATCTGATCTCTTACTGTCATGTGATTACGATGCACGGCTCTCAACCAACTTCATAAACAATTAGGATGGAGAGCCGGTTTCCCTACTGGTTACCCAGTCGGGGGGTCTTTCAATCCAACTATTTATGAAACTGAACTAAGAGTCATCCAATGCCTTGGATGATTAAACCATAACTCAATTAAACATCATTTACTCATCATGCATATCTGACACTGTACCATCATCAAGGCAAGCAGATAAAACATCCATAACTCATCATGCATATCTGACACTGTACCATCATCTAGGCAAGCAGATAAACATCCATAACACTAGCAACGGGTCCAGAGGTGAACTTAACACATATCCCATTACTACACTATGTCGGGTCCAGAGGTGAACTTAACACATATCCCAACATCCAATCAAGTAAAGGGTCCAGAGGTGAACTTAACACATATCCCTAAACTTACAATCATGAAAAGGGTCCAGAGGTGAACTTAACACATATCCCAAATCATCCAAAAGCAAAGGGTCCAGAGGTGAGCTTAACACATATCCCAAAGCTACAAACATGTATTGGGTCCAGAGGTGAACTTAACACATATCCCAATACGCAATCGCCGCACAACGGGTCCAGAGGTGAACTTAACACATATCCCGTGTACGAAAACCGATCACGTGTCAGGTCCAGAGGTGAGCTTAACACATATCCTGACACGCCCAAGCAAAACACGTAACGGGTCCAGAGGTGAACTTAACACATATCCCGTCACGCGACATAAAAACACGTAGTGGGTCCAGAGGTGAGCTTAACACATATCCCACCACGCGACAACCATTGTAACCACTAACATCCAAAGGTAGAAACTAACCTATAGTTCTAACTTCTTAAACCTCTAATCAACACTTAATTGATTCCGGGAACCAAGACGAGGGAGAGCCGGTTTCCCTTTCGGTTACCCGACCGGGTGGGTCTCTATCCTCACTCCATTCCCGAACCCAATATAGTGTTGCCCGTACACCGGGAACCTCAAGTATATATCACGGGTAAACAAAACGAGTTTCAAATAAAACTGATTAACCGTTTGAAAGTTACACGCGAAAACAACACAAAACGCCTTCAGGGATCCCCAGCCGGTCGGCAGGCAGCCGGTCGGCAGGCAGCCGGTCGGCCGGCTGGTGATCCTTCAGCCTACGCCTCTTTTCAAAATGACGAAAACATCACCAAGGACTCCCAGCCGGTCGGCAGGCAGCCGGTCGGCCGGCTGGGAACCCAATTCCTTTAGCCTACGCTAGATCGCAACCATTCCCATAAGTATTCCCAGCCGGCTGGCAGGCGGCCGGTCTGCCGGCTGGGACCCCTTCCTACTTAAGGTCTTTCGCAAACAAACCTAATACAAGAATGACTACCAGCCGGTCGGCAGGCAGCCGGTCGGCCGGCTGGCAGTCCAAGGCCACTATCGCAAAATTTACGAAAATCAAGCACTACGCTCTCCCAGCCGGTCGACCGGCTCAGAGAGCCTGTAACCAAAAATCGGGATTTCCAACCTTTCTAAAGTTTCACAATTCGACTTCTAATCTTCAACAACACTACAATTGATGTTTACCCAACAACATAAATCATTCAATACTACTATTCTACCAGCAAACAAGTCCCATAACAATCCTCAAACGAATTTAACATGTATCCGTCGCAAAATGAGAAAAACTGAAAATATACTTAAAAGCATATGACAATCAATTCAAACATGAATTCTTCACAACAACATCACCCTAAACATGTTACTAAGTCCTTTAACATTATATTTCGACAAAATCAGAAACCAAACAAAAATCACAACAAATATGCTAATATACACATAAAGGCCGAGTTTCTCATTATCGTCACCTTTTAAGCTTACTCCGGCAGATGATCCTCCTCAATCACGTAACTATCGGTGTCGGGATCGTCCAGGCTAACACCTACAGCATAGAAAACGGATTTTAAGTACTTAAAACGGAATTTAAGGAAAACAACCCGTTTTTCAAAGTCGACGAAATGAAAAATGAAAGTGATGGATGACTAGGAAATCGAACGAGGATTCCGAAAATGTACTTACTTTTGCAATTTGAAGAACAGATGAGGGAGAAAAGCCCAAAAGAAAGGAGTATTAATGGAGGTTTGTGAAGAATTTGGTTTAACAGTGAAATGAATTGATGGTGATGAGGAATGTCGATGGAAAGGGTTTTGTGGGGTTTTATGGACTGTCCTTCCCGAGTAAACAAAAATGGGTCGGATTATTAGAACGGATACTTAAGTCGGATATTTAAAATGATGCCAAGTTTGTATTCGTCTTAAGGACTTGAGGTTCTTAAGACGGATCTCACTTATTAAATTAAAAACTTCCGAGTTAAATTATTAAAATATTAATTTATTACATAAAATAATTTAAAACGATTAAATTAGATTTTACGAAAATACGGGATGTTACATCTTAATCCTCTAATATGCTTGTATGTTTTTTTTACATTAACTCGTATTCTTATCTTAATAGCTCGTATTTTTTTTACATTAGCTCGTATTCTTTGCTTAATATCTCTATTAGCGCGCATTATTCTTACATTAATAGCTTGCATTCTTATGTGCACGTATTTTTTACTTCCTGATTCTCTTAAGTTCTTATTCATTTTACATTAGCTCGTATTTCTTATCTATTCGTATTTTGTAGCTCGTATTCTTTTAATTATACCTCGTAAAGTTAAGTGCCTATTATATCATGAAATTTGACGTATTGTAAATATGGTTCTATTTTTTTAGCTCGAGAAGTGTTTCAATTAGCTCGTGTTTTCGTATTCTGTTTATATTAGCTCGTATTATCATCTTAATAGGCTGTATTCTTATGTGCTTGTATATTCAACTCCGTGATCCTTTTAATCTCATATTCGTATTCATTTGTACTCATATTTTAAAGCTCGTCTTATGCTAATAGCTCGTATTGTTTTTTCATTAGCTCGTATTCATTTGTACTCGTGTTTTAAAGCCCGTCTTATCTTAATAGATCGTATTGTTTTTACATTAGCTCGTATTATTAGCTTAATTAATAGTTCGTATTCTTTTTATATTAGCTCTTATTCTTAGGTTAATAACTCGCAATGTTTTGTGCTCGTATTTTTTAGTCCGTGATTCTCTTAAACTCGTATTCTTTTTTACCTTAGGTCATATTATTATGTGTTTGTATTCTGTAGCTCGTATTTTTTTAATTATACCTCGTAAATTTAAGTACTTAATATATTCATCAATACATCTATTTATACTTTTAATTAAATAAGAGAAGGGAAACAACAAATTATACCATAACTCCACGGTAGCCAAAACTCTTAATTTACAATCAATTATTTTATTAACTAATTCAATAATTACCGAACTGATATTTTATTACTATTTAATTATTTTTTTTATTTCTATAGTTAATTTATTTAACCAAAGTAATAGTCAAAGTAATCGCTCTAAAAAGAATAATTATCCAACTGATATTTTATTACCATTTAATTATCTTTTTATTTATATACTTAATTTATTTAACAAAAGTAATAGCCAATGAAATTGCTCTAAAACAATAGCTAATGAAATCAATTATTTTATTAACTAATTCAATTATTATTCAACTGATATTTTATTACTATTTAATTATCTTTTTATTTATATACTTAATTTATTTAAACAAAGTAATAGCTAATGTAATCCTCTAAAAACAAAAATTATCTAATTGATATTTTATTATTATTTGATTATCTTTTTATTTATATACTTAACTTATTTAACCAAAGTAATAGCCAATGAAATTGCTCTAAAACAATAGCCAATGAAATCAATTATTTTGTTAATTAATTCAATAATTATCCAACTGATATTTTTTTACTATTTAACTATCTTTTTATTTATATAATTAATTTATTTAACCAAAATAATATCCAATGTAATCGCTCTGAAAACAATAATTATCCAACTGATATTTTATTGCTATTTCATTATATTTTTATTTGTATACTTAAATTATTTAACCTAAGTAATAGCCAATGAAATTACTCTATGACAATAATCAATAAAATCGCTCGAAAAGTTCCTCTTTTAAGTATATATATTGATTTTAATTTATCGAAGATGTCTTAGTCTAGTAGTTAAGACGGAGGTATTGTGGACAATAAATCTCAGTTTCAAATCCCCCTCCCCCTGTTGTACACAAATAGGATTATACATTCAGATATATATGAGTATCGCACATGTAATACAAATCGAATTGAGCTTATATAAAAAAAAATTGAGCATTTAACAATTTTTTCTGACACTATCATTTTTTTATTGTTAAAATTAAAATCTTTGTGTTTTATACATATTCTTTTTTAGTTTCAATATAATGTTTTGATTTACAATTGTTTTATAAAGACGCTCAGATTCTTTTCAATAAAGCTCGTAAAATATACGTATAAGCTCAAATTTCTTGTAATAAAGCTCAAAATCTATACTACCACATGTATACATCTGGTTGTATAATCCTCTAATTACCTATTGTATTACGACTAAGTGCGCGCTCCGCTAAATAAAAATAATTATTTATTTTAATTTATTTCGTTTTATCATTGTTTTTTCATTTACTTCCTTGTAGGGGTGGTCAACAGTGCGGGTCGGCCGAGTCCGAGACGGGTCGAGGGGCGTTGCGGGTTCAAGGTATGGGGACCTAGACATAGACCGGGATCAGGGCGGGTCCGGGACGAGTTGGGGCCGGTTTTTGGGAAGTGTAACCCGGACCCGGTCCGGGGCGGGTTGGGGGCAGGTCTGGGCGCGGGTTAGGGGCGGGTCTGGGCTGGTCTCGTGCTGCTCTGGACACATACGGGGCCCCTTCCTGGCCGGACTCCAGAAATTGTACTCGGACCCGGTTACTTCACACACGGGTCGGGTTGGGTCGGGTTTGGACCCGGGTGAGACGGGACGGGTTAGATCCGGGTTCAGTGGCGGGTCGGGTCCGGGTTGCCAAAGCCGACCCACATTCTTGACCAGCCCTACTATTTCCTTGTAATGTAGTTCATCTGTTCCGATCATTTAATTATGGGTTAATTGATAGCAATAATACAAACTATGACCGTCCTGCTGAAAATAATATGAACTATAAAAAAACCCAAAAAAATACCAACTATGCCATCATTTAACTTCTATTACATTGGGTGAAGGGCAACCTGAAGAATCGGTTACCAATTAAACGTAAGTTGTGTTTTCACCTTATTTTCCCCCTTTTACCTCAGTTAACCCTAATTTCCCAATTTTCCCCCTTTTCGTGTTCATCATCTTCAATAATCAATCCTCCATAATCAATCAATCCTCCTTAATCGATTCATCCCCAATTCCACTATTCATCTTCGTCATTATTCCTCAAAATCATTGTCATTTTCTCCTTATTTCATACATAATTCCTCAAAATCAAACAAACACAAAAAAAAACACAAGAGTAAACTAAACAATATATTGCCATTTTCTCTCCTCTTAAGTGTCTTTTTACTTCATGTCTTAATTCCACCAATTCAGCCTTCAATTTCTGATTTTTGTTCTTCAACTTCTCAATCTTCTCTTTCAAAAAGTTATTCTCCACCAAAGCACCCCATTTTTCCAACTCAAAAAATCGACATGGAGTATGCTACAAAAACAATTACATCACATTGATTATGCTACAAAAACAATTACAAAAATATAAGACAATTGACATCAATTTTAAACAACTGAAACTACAAAACTTAATGGCCACAACGAACAACCGTAAAAATATTTACCCGCATTTGCCCCTTTCTTCACACACCTCAAAATCGCAGGTAATTGATGGTCGCATAGAACGGATCAATTCGTATTTCTAAAGGACGAGTTACAAGATGAAGAAGACATCAAGGGTGAAAAAAATAAAGACGGAATAACTCGGTTTGACAAAGGAAGTAGAATATGGTGAAAGAGCAATTAAAAGGTTGAAAAAAATTTAGTGGGAGAAAGAGAGAGAAATTAACTAAGGGAAGTAAATTATTGTTGAAGAACAACAATGGAGGAAGTAGATATATGCTTTAAGGCCTGATTAAGGAAATAAAAATTAAAAAAAAAAAGGTAACCTGCAATTAAGAAAGGATTACCGGGTAGAACAGGTCAATAAGAGAGCTGAACTAATATCAGTTAAATGATGGCATAGTTGGTATTTTTTTGGGTTTTTTTATAGTTCATATTATTTTCAGCAGGACGGTCATAGTTTGTATTATTGTTATCAATTAACCCTTTAATTATATTGGGTTTTGGCACAAAGACCGGGAAAAAAAAAATTATCAATTATTAGATGATAGGTGGAAGAGATTGATGGATCATTAAATGATTTTTGATAATAAAAAAATAAATAACAGCCTGAGACACCTAAAAATAAAAACGGAATTGGTAAACAAATAATTGGAATGTAAGGAGGATGTTTTTTTTTTTAACTTAGAACCTATCAAAAAAATATTTGATTGGAAATATCTCAGAAAATCCTATAATTCCATAATTAAATATTCTCATATCTTTATTACCTAACTAATCGACCAAATAACCACAACTTTTATCTTATAGATCTGATTGGGTAAACAAGATCTATATATCTATATTCTATATCTATCTATCTATCTTATTAAAGGAAGCTTTTTTTTAGTAATGTGATTGGTAGCTTTTTTCGAACGATGTGATTGGTTGAATAATATAATAAGAGGTTTTAAAATAAAGATAAGAAAAGATCAAATCATCATTATCATCTATATAATAACATAAAAAGCCTAAATTGAGTAGTAATAGAATGACATGTGGCGTACTATATTGCGTTGGTAGAATGACACGTGTCGCATACATTAACATGCTAGATCAATTTTTTTTTTATTTAAAAAAAATATAAAACAAGAAAATGAAAAGACAAAATACATAAAAAGCCTTAGATTAAGTAGTTAATTAATAAAATGTGGCCCACTACATTTAAATATTTGGCCAACTTTTTTTATTATTTTTTAAAAAAAGGAAAAATAGAAAATGAATAGGCGAAATAGTATTCAATAGACTAATTATTCATCTTATTTAAACTTTCATTTATATTCCACTTAATAATAATAATTTAGTACTAAACTTTTTATAGTCTACTATTACGAAAACATTTCACCTATAAAAGTAAATGAATTGATAAAAATTCAGCACATTCCTAACAAAAACAAATTAATGAAAAAAATTGTTTATTTTCACCAAATTATTACATTTGATTTATTGTTCAACAACTTTTATATCTTTATTTTGTGGTGAACATGAAAACAAATTGACAAGAAATGAGAAATAAGATAGAAATAGAAGAGAAGTGGAGAATTTGACAAACATTTCTATTATACAATTCATTTAAGACATTGTAAAATGCTTATGAAACACTTGAGATCCTCGATGATTGAGTATAATATTGGTGAATTGTGGTTAAATTTCTGTGAAAGAAATCATACCTTAACTAAATTGTAACTTTTAACTTTTTAATTTCACATTTTTAATAGTGATAGTTTGTTTTGCGAATATTTTTAATATATTCATGTGTATTGAATTTATTAATGTTGATATTAACATCAAATTACAAATATGACTAATGCAAGTTTACTATAAACATAGTATTATCTATATATTTAATTATGTTGGTTAAAATGGTAATTTTATATTTTTCTTGTGATTTGAGTGTTAATGAGATATGATGCATTTGATAAAATTGTCTTATTATTGATGTTTTGATGATAACATGGCAAAAATACATTGTATCTACCTATCGATTATTGATAATTTGTTTATATTAATTCTCTTAATATTTATTTGCATTTTATCCCCAAATAGATACTAATGAGTAACATATTTTTTCTATTTTGAATTTTCAATGTGAGAATCCATGTTGTTTTATCTATTACGTACCTCATTTATTTTATTTTTATTTTATTAAACGTTACAATAGTTTAGAGAAGATGAGTGAAGACTATTTAAAGTCTTAAATATCATCATTATTTCCAAACTAGAAAAATATATAGGTATCCGAGTTATGATTAATATTACATATTATTTTTATTACTAATACAGAGTATCATCGTTTTAATAAAGTTCGATTAACAAAAATATCATTTTGACGTTGATTAAAACTGATATTATTTGGTTACAAAAGTATATTATAATAAAAAAACACTACTATAAAATGATGTGAATATGAAACTACTACAAAAAATTGTAAAAAATATTTACGCTAATTTTTTTTTATTAATGAATAGTTTGAAAAATCCCGTGATTTCACGGGAAACTAAACTAGTTATATACTCCCTCCTATTCCGAATAAATGTCACATTTGCCATTTTCGTCTATTCACCTAATTGTCACATATTCCATTTTGGGACATTGTTTATACTTATTTTATTCACTCTAACCCCCAATAATACCCCACCTTACCCCACAACACTACTTATTTTAATCACCTCTACTCACAATAATAATCAATAATACATTCCCTCTCTCCAATCTTCACACCCCACACATTACTTTACATTAAACAAATGAATTCCTTAATTCCCGTACCAAACCCGAAATGTGACAGTTATTGGGAATAGGAGGGAGTATATAAAAGCAAAATGTAAAACTGCTGACGTGGCGCAACCAGGTTTTGAATTAGGCTAATGGAGCTCTCTCAATCAACCTCATAATTTCAATTTTTTTCGGTCAATAACGTGAATAATAATAGCCATGTCAGCTTCCATTAAATATCAAATTATTAATTAATATTCCAACCATATAATTACTTAAATTTATCTTTTATTCTTTCTCTTTCCTAAATCTTATTTTATCTCACTTAATCTTTTTCACCCTATATATCTTTTTCTATTCTATTACTAAAACCTCCTTTTATTGGAAAGTTATAAGTTTACATTTATTAATTATATTTTACGCTTTTCAAGTTATACGTCAAACTTTTAATGTCAACATGTTCTTATATACGAGTATATGTTATGGTATAAATGTACTTTTTTATCTTTCTTTAAAGTATTTACATACACACCACATACATTATTAGTATATCTGACAATTTTAATTGATCATTTTCCGTCAAAATTAAAATTGAACAACCCGTGAATTTTCACGGGTGTTACGCTAGTTTGCTATTATAATAAGAAATTAAATGATAAAATTTGAGAGAAGACACAAGAAAAGTAAATAAGTTAGAGATTAATAGTAAGTGTTTGTGTTTCTGTAATAAAAAGCTTTTTTTGAACGATTACGGAGAGTCCAACTTTTTATAACTACCTATTTATGTTAAAATATGTTAATTATATAAATCAAAAATTTAATTTTTAATCGTCATTTAATTAAAGAGAAAATTGTTGATTACAGCCTTTTAAAAACCACTTTTTGAAAATTACAGCCTTATAATTTTTTTTTTTGAAAATTACAGCCTTATAATATTGTCAAAAATTGACCGATATACCTTTGCCTATTTCTTTAGTTACCCATATTTTTTTCAATACCTCTTTCATCTTCCTCTAACATTTCCCCCAAAATCTCCCCAAATCTTACCCAAATCGTACATTTTGTTTATTTTGTTGTTGTTGGTAGTGTTAATACAAATCTGATATTGTCCACAATTTTTGTTTTTCAATTGATTTAATCGAATTTTAGGATTTCAATTTGGGGAAAATTGAAGAACCCAAATTATTATTTGGGGAAAATTGAAGAACCCTAATTATTTTCAATTTGGGGAAAACTAATGATTAAGAAAATTAATTATTTTAAGATACAATGGAAATTAATTTGTTGTTTTTCAATCATGAATCAAATTTTAGGGTTTCAAGTTGGGAAAATTGAAAAACTCTAATTATTTTAAGTTGGGGAAAATTGAAAAACCATAACTATTTTTGAATTTGGGGGAAATTGATATGAATAACAATAATTAAATTTAAGATACTATGGAAATAATAGAATTACAACTAAATTAAATTGAATAAGGTAGAATTAGCTAGGTGAAATTGTTGAAGAAATGAAGCAGTAGTGAAAAATAGAGTTGTAAAATCTGATTTGGGATGAACATAAGAGAATAGACAAGAGGAAGGTAAAAGTATTTTGGTCATAAAAAATGAACTTAAGTCCCAAGAATTCAAATTGGTATTAATTTTTTGTCGGAATTAATATTTTGACTGTAATTTATGATCAGAAGTAATATTGCGGGTGTAATTTACAAAAAAAAAATTACAAGGTTGCAATTTTTAAGAAGTGGTTTTTAAAAGGTTGTAATTAACCATTTTCACTTAATTAAAAGATCAAATTACAAAAGGCAAAATCATTAATAACCTATTTTGGAGACCTACGGGGTTACAACTTACCATACCATACTCATTGTATATAGTACGTGCACATAATTTTCTAGGTTGATATAAATTATATTACACGGGTGTTTTTTTAGAAACTACGTAGATTGTATGACTGTTTTATTTGTTCAGTTAACTTTTTTTATTTAATTAGTATCATGTTCTTACTTTTTTAACATAAGTTTCTAATAAATAGTTTCTATATTGCAGGTTATAACTACGCTGACTCGCATCATATTTGCTCATGTTGTATTTAATAATTAGTGCTGCGTATTATTAAGAATAATGAGGTAGGTACATTTGATGTGATCTTATAATGATTTTAACACTTAGAGACATACTCTGTATTTAAACAAGGGCTATATTAATTTCCATAATTGTCAATGTCTATTCATATAAAGTAAATATGTTTATGACGATTCTTTATTTTCTTGATCGATTGTATGGTAAGATGTTGTCAATCACTCCAGCTGTCCGTCATAGAGAAGAATCAAATAAGTGACTTATACGGCTTATAAAGCCAAGGGTACATCAAATAATGGCAGAATTTACCCGTAAATCTTTATTTATGAATTTCTCACTTTTATGATGGACAAATTAAATACACGGAGTAAATGAATAGTATAAAACCTCAATTACAATTTTTAACATTGTAATACACCAGTCTCTTCAAATCACAACTTATAAAATAAGACGGTGTTAGGGGGGACGAACCACTTTTAGAAATTAACAATTCATCTATTGTTAAAAATGAGTTCTTTTTTTAATAAAATTAGACCGTATTAAGGTATTTTTAAAGCGATTACCTAGAGTCCATCTTTTACGAATTACTTTCAAGCTGCAAGAGAGACTTTATTATTTATGAAATTATAAGAGTCAACAAAGAAAGGTTGGTAATTGTAACAACAAATTTGCGTTAAATCTGTAAACAATAGATAAAACACAAACAAATGTAACAAAGTAATAATTTTATTAAATTAAAGATTTTACGGGTACAATCTACTAGTTCTTCTACTGATTCGATTTCCACACTTGAATGACGAGGAGGGTCTTGATTTGAAGACTTAATCTCCCTGACGAATTCGGCTTGCTTATCTTCAATGACGGCGGCGAACGCTTGTTGTCGGATCGAAGAGTAGTCTTGTATTCAAATCTAGATGACTAGAATGAATGTATTTTCTTTTCTCTGGTTTCTCTTGGGAGAGACTTTTGTAGAGAGGGTTATTTTTAGAGAGGTTTTGATTTTGTGTAATTTTTGTAATTGTGTTGATTGGTGACAAATGAGAGTGAAAACTCACCTTTTATAACCTTTGTTTGTTTGGTTTGTTTTGTGAGTAAACACGTTTCAACAAATTTCCATTATTCTCGTTGACTAATCAATCCCTAGTCTCATGCACATTCTTCGTAGTTTGTTGAGCCAATTTCATGCGGCTATATGCCCTTTTTCCATCCTTTCATATAAATCAAATATAATAATGATTTATGTAGTATACATGCCAATCCTCACGTACGTACTACGTAGTAGTCTTTCGACAATATTTGCGTCTGCCGAACTCAATTTGGTGGGCTTACTCGAGCATGAGTCCAATTTTGATTTTGCACCGTTACTCTTGGACTTGTCATTCACGTCTCATGTTTTTGTAGTAACCGGAAGTGATCATTTTCCGAGTCGACTAATTTTATATTTTGCTCAGATGGACTTAATATCGTCATATTTGTTCGGTCTAAAATTTACCGACCCATTTTATCAAACGATATTTCTCCCAAATGTAAACAATTGACTTTGACCCATTTCGAGATGTAAGACATATTTTTATGTCTACAAATTTGCCCCCTCGGGATTGAGTCACGTACACGAATTTGAGTGTTTAAGCGTGAGACAGTCCCGATACTTTATTTGGGAAGCGAGTGAGCCATGTTTACCCCTTAAGAGCTGAATTTCAGAATTCTCATGAAGCCTTGTTCTTTTGCCGCTGTCGAAGATCCGAGTACAATCAAGGTGACGTGATTATTATAATAATCAAACCATTAATCCACAATTTCAGTGGAGCTGGCGCGGCGTCTCGGGTTATCTGTTTAGGATTTGCACTCCCTTAGAACACAATCACTTTCGTAAGTGATAAAATTTGACTTCCATTAGATATAATTCTTCTCATAAATATACTCAAGATAGGAATATATTTAAGATAGAATTTGTTAATCTTTCAATTTCAATCTCACCCAAACTCTGAATTGTAACTTATGTATTACTATAAAAGAAATAAAGAGCTGCACAACTGCCCAAATGTCATCTTGACTTTCGACGAGACCCAATTTTCGGAGCTACACATACGAAGTTCAGAGCTGCACAAGTTCAGAGCGTCTCTCAACTCTTGACGACGATACCCCAGTTACAGAGACGTAGTATTCAAATTCCAAATTTGAAGGTGAGCAAATATGTGAAATTTAACTCTCCACTTTTTTTTTTTTTGTGTGTGCAGCGTACAATTTTTTTTTCGACGAATCGACTTGCGGTTGCAGCGCATCCTATCAACCAACTCCAATTCCAAATCCGGTTCATGCCAGCTCCTCAAATCTCTTCATCTTCGGCCGACTATTTCTTCAAACTCCCACGAATCCCAGGTTTAGGTTTCCCAGAACTACTAATTTCAGCAACAGCAGGAATTGAAGCATACAGAATACTAATCTTTGTATGATCAAAAAGGGATTTCAGAATAACGAGCACCATGATCAATTTGCATCGTTTTAACATCCGGTGCTGTTACCTTGCAGTGAGGGCACTCGTATTTCGCATGTCCACCTTTTTCAACTCTCGTTCGATCGGCGAGGCGGGCTTTTCCGTCATGGTGAACTTGGGGATTCAATTGAATTGAATTGATTTTATTTCACATTTGGTGATTTTGAAATTCTGAGAAGTTTGTTTGTTTGTTTTGGCAGGGATTCACGTGGTGTAGTCGTGTACCACTGCCACACTACTCACCTCTTTATTTATTATTTATTTATTTTTATTTTTCTTTTCTTTATTTTAAGGTGGGCTACGTGGTACCACACCCCTTGTACTTTTTTTTTTTTTTTTTTTTTTTTTTTTTTTTTTTTTTTTTTTTTTTTTTTTTTTTTTGTCTCAGGATTCAGTATGGTGCATTTTGAGACGACCACATTTCAAAAGACTGGCGAAAAGTGCTTAGTGACGGTCGACGACGTCAATGATAATGCAGATAACGGAGTGAAACACGCCATCTTTCCCCCTGTGACTGGTCCCTTCGCGGAGTCTTGGATACCGATGATATATCCGCGAAATCTTGAGACTTGGTGGCAAAAGACTGAAGACTCATTACCGGTGCTTTCCCCATCACATCATCGAGAAAGCGACGGCATCCCGCTTTTGCCAAAATTGTTGCACTTTCGACGCTCCAGGAATGAAGTTGAACGAGATGTCAACTTTCGCTTTGGCTCTGAATTTTATTACATTCCGCGTTACTGGGAGTGGCTAGAAGACGTTATTCGCGAGTGTCGCAGTCAACTGAAATCTGTCTACATTTATGAAGCAGTTTATGCCTCGCTTTTCCTCTACCGACGCAGCACTCAATTGATTGAGTCATTTTGTGACTTTTGGTGCCCGGAGACAAACACACTGTTGACAGCGTCGGGAGAAATATCCATCAGCCTCTGGGACATTCGCTCCATCACCGGACTACCTTTAACAGGATCATTTTATGACGAAGTGGTACCTTCGGCCGAAGAGCTTCAAGGTTCTGATGAGAACGATCGTCCGTATTTGCCCCCTAGCTGCAAGTATTTATTTTCTGCATTTCATCGGATATCTCTTTCAGCAAAGAAGGATGGCAAAGTATCTTTCGAAGATTGGTGTCGTTTTTGGTTCAAAGGTGCACGCAAGTATTTTCCTTCATCTAAGACGTCTGACAAGAAGGGACATTTCCCAGTGCCACCGCAACATTTTTCTGCATACGGAGAGCCTTCTGAGTGGGACGAGACCACACATAACTTCTTTCTGATTTTAGGTGTTCCCGCAGCTGAGAGGCGAGAAACCTATCTTGCAGCCTTCATTTCTTGCTGGCTCTGTGCTTTTGTTCTTCCCGTTCGTGACCTAGGCCACATTCGAGCAAGCGTCTTCAAAGTTTCTTCTCTATTGGCAAGCAGTCAAGCAGTCTCTCTAGCGATACCAGTACTTGCGAGCATTTATCGCGGTTTGAATGACATTTCTACTTCGGCAACACCAGGCAAGGATCACGGCTACTTTGCTGCTCACTATGTTTATGGGTGGCTCGCTAAATATTATCGTTCCCACAAGATTGATAGTCACTCGCCCGCTGAGGGAACCATGGTTGAGTTTCGGGGTTTGAACGCCGTCAAGTCCTTTCGTTCCGTAGAGGCACAAGAACTAATTCAGTCTGGCACCCAGGTTTCGTGGCTTTCTACATTCAAAGGAGATAAGGAAGATGTGATATATGCAGATAATGGTAATAACATGCGTCGGCCCACAGATTTTCTCATCGCCTCACGATCGAGCTTCCTAACCCTCCGACACGACAACAAGATCATCGTCGAACCGTACAGCCCTCATCGGTTTGCGCGACAGTTGGGTTTTTACCAAGACGTTCCGGGTGTACTTATTCGAGACATTCGTAATGCCACCCTTGAGCAACTATTTCAACTATTTGAGTCTTGCGTATGCTTGGGATCGAATTCGAAGTTTATTATCCCGCGAGATGATCCAAATATTGGTGCTGCGATCACTTCAAATTATGCCACCTGGTTGAAGAACTTTTCTGATTTGATGCTCCCGAACAAGGTAAGGAAGTCTTCAAAGTCTCCTGACAGCAGTGCTTCCGAACAATTGGTAGAGGTCACGAAAGCACCGAAAGAAAGTGTGATAGTTCAAGCGCTTGCGATTCCAGAGAAAGTTTTGAAACGTCCTTTGAAAGTAAAGTTTACTCAGAGCTCACTCCAGCAGTCTGTCGATCCTATTGCGCCACCGCCGAAGAAGAAGCGTTTGCAAAGTCAGGTAAATAAAATTTCAGAGGAGAAACTGTCACCACCAAAGGAGAAGGAAAACCTGAAAGAGGTGACTCGTAGAAAATCGCCGAGTTTGCTGAAGGCGAATCTTACTCCGAGTCCGGCTCGTCGTACTCGATCAATCGAGGGTAAAGCCGAGGAACCTAGTATTAAGCACCTTCTTGACGATGTTTCTGAAGCGGACGAGATCCCTTCCCTAGACGATCTTCCTATCTTTGATGAGGTTCTTCTCTTTTCTTTCCCTTTTTTTTTTTTTAAAAAAAACGCTCTTATTTCTTATCTTTCTTTTGCTCATTTATGTTTTTTTTTTTTTTTTTTTTTTTAGAGCTGCATGCTTCCCATGAGTGCCTTAGAAGATTTTCCAGATGTTCATGTTCCATTAAATTCAGACAGTTCGACAGAGAAAACGGCGCTTGATGCCATCTTGGGACCACCCAAAAAACTTTCCTTTATAGAGAGTATGATCCTTGAAACACAACGCCAAGGCTATATCTCTATGGCTAATATGTTGCGAGAACGACTGTTGGGAGCTGCCACTGCCGAGATTCCAGAATTAGAGAAGGAATGCGAGGCCTTCGCGGAGTTCTTAAAATCGAGTGCTGTTGATGCATCGGTATTTGAGGCACACGTGAAGAACTATCTCGAAGCTGTTTTACACCTTCAGTCTGTGGGAGGAGAGCACACAATGAGTCAGCCTCATCCTTTGCAGTTTGAAGAACAGATTAAGGATGTCGACGACCGTATCTCGCGTGCCGTAATCTTAGGAGATCAAGCAGCAAGAGAAGTTGAGACGCTTGAAGGAAAATTTCAGGAAGCTGTGTTGCTGGAGGAGCAATTCAAGAAGAAAATGGAGGAAGCGCGCGCCGTGAAGCAACAGTTAATTGCCCCTATTGCGGATGCAAAACAAAAGAAATTTGATCAAGCTTCAGTTTTTAAGACTTTGACTGAAGAGAAGTCATCCTTGGAAGCACGCGCGTTGACTGCAAAGCAAGAAGTCGAGAAGATTGAACATGCTGAGAGGCTCCTTTCCGAAGTAACTGAAACCTTCAAGAATTCGCAGTGGTCTTTTTGATGTTATTCATTGTATTTTCTTTTTTTTTTGTTTAGATTTCTCTTTTTTTTGAAACACTTAAGAGTGCGCGTTTTTTTTTTTTACATGAATAAAAAAACAAGTTGAGTTTTTTTGTTCTATTTCTCAATCTCGCATATTCCTTTCTTTTGCACATCATTATTTATACTCTTAAGGGTCAAGAGTGATGGAGTTTTTTTTTTTGGTGTGGCTGGACTAAAGTAAATTGTTTACTTCAGCTGCCTACGTACCCATAAAGCACAAGTAATGTACTTCACGAGATCAAGCCAACGTAGTTCGGACGAAAAAGATTGATTTTGTTTGGGGGGTTTGGCCGCACCTAAGTAAAAGAGTTTCACTTAAGCTGCCTACGTACCTACAAAGTAGAGAAATTACTTCGCAGGATCAAGCCAACGTAGTTCATTAAAGGAGTTTGTGTAAGGGAATTTATTTGAGTTTTTTTTTTTTGGAAATTTTTTTTTTTGTGGAATTTTTTTTGTGGAATTTTTTTTTTGATTTTTTTTTTTGAAATGTGCAGTTTAGGGCTCGTGCTCAGGAGCTTATGTAGCAATTGTCATCTCACGCGTAGTAGCGCTTCAAGAACTTAGCGTTGATTGGACCAACACGTATTCCGTCTCCATCGACTATTTTGTAAGCGCCATTGGTGTAGACTTCTTGAACAACGTAAGGTCCATCCCACTTGGAAGTGAACTTATTCCCGGCCTTACGAGGCATGATGATTGGTCTCCGAACCGCCAAGACCATATCGCCAACTTGAAAAGATCTAGGACGAACCTTCTTATTGAATGCCCTTGATAGTCGCGCCTGGTAGCATTCCAATTTCTGTTGCGCATCAAGCCTTTTTTCGTCAAGAGCTTCAAGTTCAGCCAAACGCAACTTGTCATTTTCACCTTCCGCCAAGCCCATTTGTATGGCCATACGAATAGAAGGAATTTCTAATTCGAGTGGAAGGACTGCCTCCACCCCGTAAACCAAAGCATAAGGTGTTGACTGGGTCGGAGTTCTATATGTCGTGCGGTACGCCCAAAGTGCTTCCCCGAGTCTCTCATGCCAATCACGCTTTGACTTCGAAACCATTTTCTTCAACAAATTGCAAAGAGTCTTGTTGAAAGCTTCGGCGAGACCATTAGCTGGCGCATTGTACATTGAAGAATTGTGTTGGACGAACTTGAACTTTTCCATCAATGCATCCATGAGTTTGTTGAAAAAGTTCTTGCCATTATCGGTAATGATGAACCTTGGCACGCCATATCGATATATGATTTGTGTTCGAACAAAATCCGCCACATTCTCCTTTTTTACTTCTCGAAGAGGCACAGCTTCCGCCCATTTCGAAAAATAATCAGTTCCGGCCAAGATGTATAGATGTCCAGCAGATGACTTAGTTGGTAATGGTCCAACTACATCGAGTCCCCAAGCTTCAAATGGCCACGATGCGATTGTAGGGTGGAGCACTTCCGGTGGTTGATGGATAAAATTCCCGTGAAATTGGCAGGCGTCACACTTCTTTGCATACTCCATGCAATCTTGCACCATTGTTGGCCAATAATAACCCATTCTTTTGATTCGATCACACAACTTTGGCCCTGATTGGTGAGCACCGCATATGCCGGCGTGAGCTTCTTTCATGGTGTGCAAACCTTCATCTTCATCTAGACACCGTAACCAGAGACCATTAAACGATCGACGATACAGAGTCCCTTTGTAATAGATGAAACGAGAAGAACGACGTCGCACCTCCATCTTGTGTCTTAGGTCATTTGGTACTTTTTATGCTCCAAATAGTCCCTTCAAATTTACGCTTTGATTTTGGTACGTACTTAAGGATTGGTGTCGCCTTCCGCGTGACTGGAACAACTTTCTTTTCGACGGAGTTAGACTCCATTTGGTTGGTCTTTATGAAAACACTTTCGTGATGTTCGACTGTTACCGACTCCTTTGCGTCCAGAACTTTAACATCATCTGTCTTTTTTGGAACCTTAGTCCCTGTTGAAAGGATCGAGGATGGCAACATCTCGCTTGGTGCATCCTTCTCATCGTAGAATCGAGCATCAGCAAAGTAGGACTCTACCGTAGAAAAGGGTTTCACATCGCCATTTATCTTCTTCTCGCCATCTCTGTAGTATTTCAGGCACTGATGTAGAGTTGACGCTACAACACCGTTTTCATGAAGCCAAGGTCGACCAAGTAACAATTTGTATGACGTTTTGGCATCAATTACTTGAAATAGAGTGGTGGATGACATATCTCCCATGGAGAGTTCAACGCGTATCATACCAATTGCTTTTTGTCCACCGAGATTGAAGCCTTGGATCATCAAACGACTTTTGGCGAGTTCGTTTACAGAAATCCCAAGCTCTTCCATAGTGACTTTCGGCATTATGTTGACGGCTGATCCTCCGTCCACCAAAATGCGGCCAACTTTCTTTTCTCGAATGTATCCGGATACAAACAAAGGGCGATTGTGAAGCTTCGAGCCTAGTAACAAATCTTCATCGGTAAAAGCGAGAGCAGCATTGCAGGCAACACACCTATTTGATTGATCCGCGGGTTCTCCTGCAGCCTTTAGTTTATCGGCATACGCTTCTGGTTGAAGAATCGCCAAAGACAACTGTTGACGCATCTCCTCAGGCAAATGAAACATTTGTTGCCATCCCATTCGTGCAGGCAATGCGTCTAAAATTGCATCAATCTTGGCAAAAGCGGGATGCCGTCGCTTTCTCGATGATGTGATGGGGAAAGCACCGGTAATGAGTCTTCAGTCTTTTGCCACCAAGTCTCAAGATTTCGCGGATATATCATCGGTATCCAAGACTCCGCGAAGGGACCAGTCACGGGGGAAAGATGGCGTGTTTCACTCCGTTATCTGCGTTATCATTGACGTCGTCGACCGTCACTAAGCACTTTTCGCCAGTCTTTTGAAATGTGGTCGTCTCAAAATGCACCATACTGAATCCTGAGACAAAAAAAAAAAAAAAAAAAAAAAAAAAAAAAAATTAAAGATAAAGAAGTACAAGGGGTGTGGTACCACGTAGCCCACCTTAAAATAAAGAAAAGAAAAATAAAAATAAATAAATAATAAATAAAGAGGTGAGTAGTGTGGCAGTGGTACACGACTACACCACGTGAATCCCTGCCAAAACAAACAAACAAACTTCTCAGAATTTCAAAATCACCAAATGTGAAATAAAATCAATTCAATTCAATTGAATCCCCAAGTTCACCATGACGGAAAAGCCCGCCTCGCCGATCGAACGAGAGTTGAAAAAGGTGGACATGCGAAATACGAGTGCCCTCACTGCAAGGTAACAGCACCGGATGTTAAAACGATGCAAATTGATCATGGTGCTCGTTATTCTGAAATCCCTTTTTGATCATACAAAGATTAGTATTCTGTATGCTTCAATTCCTGCTGTTGCTGAAATTAGTAGTTCTGGGAAACCTAAACCTGGGATTCGTGGGAGTTTGAAGAAATAGTCGGCCGAAGATGAAGAGATTTGAGGAGCTGGCATGAACCGGATTTGGAATTGGAGTTGGTTGATAGGATGCGCTGCAACCGCAAGTCGATTCGTCGAAAAAAAAATTGTACGCTGCACACACAAAAAAAAAAAAAGTGGAGAGTTAAATTTCACATATTTGCTCACCTTCAAATTTGGAATTTGAATACTACGTCTCTGTAACTGGGGTATCGTCGTCAAGAGTTGAGAGACGCTCTGAACTTGTGCAGCTCTGAACTTCGTATGTGTAGCTCCGAAAATTGGGTCTCGTCGAAAGTCAAGATGACATTTGGGCAGTTGTGCAGCTCTTTATTTCTTTTATAGTAATACATAAGTTACAATTCAGAGTTTGGGTGAGATTGAAATTGAAAGATTAACAAATTCTATCTTAAATATATTCCTATCTTGAGTATATTTATGAGAAGAATTATATCTAATGGAAGTCAAATTTTATCACTTACGAAAGTGATTGTGTTCTAAGGGAGTGCAAATCCTAAACAGATAACCCGAGACGCCGCGCCAGCTCCACTGAAATTGTGGATTAATGGTTTGATTATTATAATAATCACGTCACCTTGATTGTACTCGGATCTTCGACAGCGGCAAAAGAACAAGGCTTCATGAGAATTCTGAAATTCAGCTCTTAAGGGGTAAACATGGCTCACTCGCTTCCCAAATAAAGTATCGGGACTGTCTCACGCTTAAACACTCAAATTCGTGTACGTGACTCAATCCCGAGGGGGCAAATTTGTAGACATAAAAATATGTCTTACATCTCGAAATGGGTCAAAGTCAATTGTTTACATTTGGGAGAAATATCGTTTGATAAAATGGGTCGGTAAATTTTAGACCGAACAAATATGACGATATTAAGTCCATCTGAGCAAAATATAAAATTAGTCGACTCGGAAAATGATCACTTCCGGTTACTACAAAAACATGAGACGTGAATGACAAGTCCAAGAGTAACGGTGCAAAATCAAAATTGGACTCATGCTCGAGTAAGCCCACCAAATTGAGTTCGGCAGACGCAAATATTGTCGAAAGACTACTACGTAGTACGTACGTGAGGATTGGCATGTATACTACATAAATCATTATTATATTTGATTTATATGAAAGGATGGAAAAAGGGCATATAGCCGCATGAAATTGGCTCAACAAACTACGAAGAATGTGCATGAGACTAGGGATTGATTAGTCAACGAGAATAATGGAAATTTGTTGAAACGTGTTTACTCACAAAACAAACCAAACAAACAAAGGTTATAAAAGGTGAGTTTTCACTCTCATTTGTCACCAATCAACACAATTACAAAAATTACACAAAATCAAAAAAACCTCTCTAAAAATAACCCTCTCTACAAAAGTCTCTCCCAAGAGAAACCAGAGAAAAGAAAATACATTCATTCTAGTCATCTAGATTTGAATACAAGACTACTCTTCGATCCGACAACAAGCGTTCGCCGCCGTCATTGAAGATAAGCAAGCCGAATTCGTCAGGGAGATTAAGTCTTCAAATCAAGACCCTCCTCGTCATTCAAGTGTGGAAATCGAATCAGTAGAAGAACTAGTAGATTGTACCCGTAAAATCTTTAATTTAATAAAATTATTACTTTGTTACATTTGTTTGTGTTTTATCTATTGTTTACAGATTTAACGCAAATTTGTTGTTACAAATTTGGCACGCTCGGTGGGACAAAGTTCTTGCCATTATCGGTAATGATGAACCTTGGCACGCCATATCGATATATGATTTGTGTTCGAACAAAATCCGCCACATTCTCCTTTTTTACTTCTCGAAGAGGCACAGCTTCCGCCCATTTCGAAAAATAATCAGTTCCGGCCAAGATGTATAGATGTCCAGCAGATGACTTAGTTGGTAATGGTCCAACTACATCGAGTCCCCAAGCTTCAAATGGCCACGATGCGATTGTAGGGTGGAGCACTTCCGGTGGTTGATGGATAAAATTCCCGTGAAATTGGCAGGCGTCACACTTCTTTGCATACTCCATGCAATCTTGCACCATTGTTGGCCAATAATAACCCATTCTTTTGATTCGATCACACAACTTTGGCCCTGATTGGTGAGCACCGCATATGCCGGCGTGAGCTTCTTTCATGGTGTGCAAACCTTCATCTTCATCTAGACACCGTAACCAGAGACCATTAAACGATCGACGATACAGAGTCCCTTTGTAATAGATGAAACGAGAAGAACGACGTCGCACCTCCATCTTGTGTCTTAGGTCACTTGGCAACTTTTTTATGCTCCAAATAGTCGACAATTGGTTGTCGCCAATCTTCCTTGTCGATTACATGGACGGAAACTAGGTTCACGTCTTTTCTCAAATCATCATCTTGTACTTCGATTTCCGGCAACACGACCCATCTTTTGCAAATTGGAACTGTCGACGGAATGCTTGCCCCCAGTGACAAAGTGGCTGCCAGATTTGCGAGAGCGTCAGCCATCTTGTTGGCACTTCTTGGTACATGATCCAGAGAGACGGAATCAAGTTTTCGTAGCAATTGAGTTGCCAACTTGTGATACGGCACAAGGCTATCTTCTTTTACGTCGTATTCACCGAGCAATTGATTGATTACCAATTGGGAATCGCCGTAGATGTCGAGATCTTGGAATCCCATTTCAAGAGCCATTTCAGCGCCTATGATCAAAGCTTGATACTCGGCGGCGTTATTTGTGCACAGTGTCGGCAGTATAAACGAATATGTCAAGAGATGTTTTTCTGGTGAAATGAAAACGACTCCGGCTCCTGCTCCATCTTGGCGAGCGGCTCCATCAAAATACATTTGCCAAGAAGGAAGCACATCGATGTAGAAGACCCCTTCTCCGGGAAGTTCATCGGAAAAACTCCACTCGCCCGGAATCGGATGATCTGCTAAGAAATCCGCCAAAGCTTGTCCCTTAATGGCTTTTTGAGGAACGTACACTATATCATACTGTTTCAAGAGCACGGCCCATTTGGCGAGTCGTCCCGAGAGCACTGGCATCGATAGAATGTACTTGATTGGATCAGCTTTAGAAATGACATGGACGGTGTGAGCTTGAAAGTAATGACGCAACTTCTGGATGGCGAAGACGAGAGCTAGACACATCTTCTCGATGGGTGAATAATTAAGTTCGGCTCCAACGAGTGTACGACTTAGATAGTAGAGAGCTCTTTCTTTGCCTTCTTCATTCTCTTGAGCACACAATGCCCCCATCGAGTGTTCTTGGGCCGATATGTACAAAATGATCGACTTCCCTGGGATTGGCGCGCCTAAAACTGGAGGATTTGACAAGTATTGTTTGATGTTATCGAAAGCTTTTCGACAAGATTCGTCCCACTCGAACGGAGCGCCCTTTTTCATTAGATGACTAAATGGATGACAACGTCCTGCCAGATTGGAGATGAACCGACGAATGTAAGCTAAACGGCCTTGAAGGCTTCGAAGGTCTTTCAGTGTGGAGGGCTCAGGCATGTCTTGGATTGCCTTGATTTTGGATTGATCTATCTCGATCCCTCGATGACGGACAATAAAACCCAAGAACTTTCCAGAGCTAACACCAAAAGCGCACTTTAAAGGATTCATCTTGAGTTTGCACTTTCGTAGTCTTTCGAAAACCGTGCGAAGATCTTTCACATGATCGGCTCTCTTCTTGGATTTGACGACAAGATCATCGACATAACATTCAACAATATCATGCAACATGTCGTCAAAAATCTTCTGCATAGCTCGTTGATACGTGGCTCCCGCGTTCTTTAACCCAAAGGGCATTACCTTATAACAGAATATGCCTTTTGGTGTTCGAAAACCGGTGGCTTCTTCGTCTTCTGGCGCCATTTGGATTTGATTATATCCAGCTGTACAATCCATAAATGACAATGCTTCATGCCCAGTTGTGGCGTCGATCATGATTTCTGTGACTGGAAGAGGGAAATCGTCCTTTGGACAAGCATCATTCAAGTCTCGAAAATCGACACAGATACGGAGTTGTCCATTTTTCTTTCTTACTGGGACGATGTTAGCAATCCATGTCGGATAGTTAACCTCTCGAATAAAACCCGCATCGATCAATTTGTTCACCTCTGCTTCAATTTCGGGCAATATTTCTGACCGAAATCGTCTTCGTGGTTGCTTTTTTGGAGAGACGCCTTTCTTTAGTGCAAGTCGATGAACTGCGATTTTTGGACTTAAACCCGGCATTTCTTGATAGCTCCAAGCAAAGACATCCTTATATTCGGATAGGAGATTGACATACTCCATTTGCTCTTGATTCGTCAGAAGTGCACTTACATAAACGGGTCGCGGCTCCTCACTCGTACCTAGGTTGATTTCTTTCAAGTCATCAACAGTTGCTTGGACTCCATCTTCAAAAGTTTTCGGAATCTCGCCAACCTCTATTTCGTCGTCTGAATTTGGATATTCTTGCACCGTCACATGGTTAGACGAGGCAAAATCCCGGACAATTTTCCTTTGACTCGACTCCTCTTGTGGATTTGTGAAAATGACGGTACGTCCTTTTACTTTTAACGACTTATCCATAGTCAGGTCCACCTCAAGATGACGCTTCATTTGGGAGGGAACGATACTGTGGATATCTTTAGTGAGGTCGATTGCAACTTCTGCTTTTGAGGACTCCTCTAGCTTTCGTCGACGCCTCTTTTGCACCTTAGGGCCACCAATGCGACTGAAGACTGATTTCTTTGCCCCCTTTCGTCCGATGCGAGTGAACACTGATTTATTTGGTCTTTGTTGTTGACTACTTGACGACATTTGTTCACAAATGGGCTCTTCCTTTTCTCCCAACCTATCGAACACGGAAGTGTGAGTTGTAGGAGTTGGCTGACCTAGTCTATCAAAAACAGACCTTTGCGGAAGCATTTCCGTGTTCTCGCCTTCACTTTCCACGAGATCTGCCACAATATATTGTGACGAAGCGTGCTTCCCCTTACGACGTGCAGAAATCCTTACAGGTTCAGGCGGCGAAAAACCAATACCAATCTTCCCGACTTCGAGCATGCTCCCCTGTTGGTGTAACTTCTTTTGCGTTTGATTCAAACCGTATGGGGTAGCTTCAATCACTTGCCCTAATGGAGTTGGATTTTTAAAATCGTACCCGGACTTCGACATAAGCTTGTAAGCATTTGGATCGAACCGTCCCCTTGTCGACTCTTCGGTCCCTATTTGGTCTTCTTTCGTCGATGCCGTTGTAAAACCTGACAAAGGTTGTTTGCTCGTCGTAGAGCGATTCGTTCTTGCAACTGGGATGATGACATTATTTTTCAAAGTCCGCAGACCTTCATCGTCTATTGTCCTATTTGATGCGGATGCTTCATTTTGGGGGGTACATTCTGCAAAAGGCGTTTCTCCGTTTTTACGCTTTGATTTTGGTACGTACTTAAGGATTGGTGTCGCCTTCCGCGTGACTGGAACAACTTTCTTTTCGACGGAGTTAGACTCCATTTGGTTGGTCTTTATGAAAACACTTTCGTGATGTTCGACTGTTACCGACTCCTTTGCGTCCAGAACTTTAACATCATCTGTCTTTTTTGGAACCTTAGTCCCTGTTGAAAGGATCGAGGATGGCAACATCTCGCTTGGTGCATCCTTCTCATCGTAGAATCGAGCATCAGCAAAGTAGGACTCTACCGTAGAAAAGGGTTTCACATCGCCATTTATCTTCTTCTCGCCATCTCTGTAGTATTTCAGGCACTGATGTAGAGTTGACGCTACAACACCGTTTTCATGAAGCCAAGGTCGACCAAGTAACAATTTGTATGACGTTTTGGCATCAATTACTTGAAATAGAGTGGTGGATGACATATCTCCCATGGAGAGTTCAACGCGTATCATACCAATTGCTTTTTGTCCACCGAGATTGAAGCCTTGGATCATCAAACGACTTTTGGCGAGTTCGTTTACAGAAATCCCAAGCTCTTCCATAGTGACTTTCGGCATTATGTTGACGGCTGATCCTCCGTCCACCAAAATGCGGCCAACTTTCTTTTCTCGAATGTATCCGGATACAAACAAAGGGCGATTGTGAAGCTTCGAGCCTAGTAACAAATCTTCATCGGTAAAAGCGAGAGCAGCATTGCAGGCAACACACCTATTTGATTGATCCGCGGGTTCTCCTGCAGCCTTTAGTTTATCGGCATACGCTTCTGGTTGAAGAATCGCCAAAGACAACTGTTGACGCATCTCCTCAGGCAAATGAAACATTTGTTGCCATCCCATTCGTGCAGGCAATGCGTCTAAAATTGCATCAATCTTTGCACCCTTGATCAAATCTGTTGAGGTATCTTTAGCCGAAACATCTTGATCTCGATCTTCCTCGACAACCACAGAAGACACAGTGTTCACCGAAATTTTAGTAAGGTAGGACTTGGGAAAATAGTCCTCTAATGTTACAACTCGGCGCGATTTTGACTTGACTTTTGTAGACGACACACCATTTGGTGAAGGGTCCACCACGATTTCTTTGTTTTTCTTGAGCGAAGCTCTCCCTATTTTCCGAGGAGTCGATCTTCGCGGCTGGGCTTCAGGCACTTGTTCGTTTTGTTTCTTTCGTCGGTGCCTAGTCACAAGGGTCCACCCTTCATCGTCTTCCACTTCTAAACTTTGCGTTGCAAAATTTGGTGACGCAACCAGCTTAGATCCTTCAGGCATGACGACGATTACTGGTTCAAGAGTTCCAAATTGGATCATCTGTACACAGCTTTTAACTTTCAATGGAGGACACGTGACAACTTCCTCATCGTCTACTTGGGCTACGATGTAATTGGATTCAGCGGCATCTTCGAGGTCCAAGAGAATTTTTCCGTCTTCGGCGAGCTGCATTATTTTCTCTTTGAGAGTTATGCACTTTTCCAACGGATGACTCACGACCCTATGATATCGACAATACTTTGGATCATTCGTACGCCCTGCTTCACTTGGTCGTTTAGACTCGGGTAGCTCAATTACCTTCTTTTCCAAAAGATCATCCAACATCCCAGCTAGATCAGAATCCGGGAAAGGATACGTCTTTTTCTCGAGTTCTCTCAAACTTGGTCGCGGCTTACGTGTATCCTTTGAATACGTCGTCGCGTTCTTTTCCGCCTTCGGTCGCGCCGTTATTTTTACTGGTTTTGAGGTAGAGACCGTCATGACTTCCTTTGAAGTGCTTTTGGATGTCTTAACGTTTTTCTTAAACTCTCTCTTCTCCGTCTTTGGCTCCGAATGTGAGAAAAGTCGCCCTCCGTGACTGGCTATGGTGATCTCCATGTCGTGAGCTCGAGTGGCTAAATCCTGGAACGTTCTTGGCTTGATGCCTTGGAGAATGTAAACCAGATCCAAATTCATTCCTTGGATGCACATTTCGACAGCAGAAGTCTCCAATAGACGGTCTTTGCATTCGAGGCTTAACGCGCGCCACCTACCAATGTAGTCGATGACAGGTTCATCCTTCCATTGCTTCGTGTTTGTGAGTTCCGTCATGCTTACAATACGCCTGGTACTGTAGAAGCGATTGAGAAATTCTTTCTCCATTTGGTCCCAACTGTCGATCGACTCAGCGCTTAGATCCGTGTACCAATCGAAAGCCATCCCCTTCAGAGATCGGACAAATTGTTTGACAAGAAGATCGCCATCAGTACCTGCAGTATTACAAGTTTCAATAAAATGAGCGATGTGTTGCTTGGGATTGCCCTTTCCGTCAAATTGTTGAAACTTCGGTGGTTGGTAGCCTGTAGGCATCCTCATGTAATCAATTCTCTTCGTATATGGCTTGACGTAACGATGATTACCGACGACTTGAAAGTTTCCGTCAAACTGACTTTTAAAGGCCTCCGCGATCATCTTTTGGACGTCTTTAGCAGTAAATGAACCCTTGTCGCGATAATCACTATCGTCGCTGGCTTCATCAGTGTCATCATCGTGAGATGGCGACGCACGCTGTTTCCCCAACTTTTTTGTCAAAGCGTCGATTTGCTTAGTTTTTTCTTCGTTTTCTCTTTTGAGTTCGTCAAGAATGGCCTTCATCTTGTTGAGTTGCTCCCCCATATTGTCGCCTTCGATGACCATGACAGGCGCCACCAAAGAGTATGACTGCTGACTCGATATTTCGCGATTTTGCCGCTGCGGTGACGACGGAGACGAACCAGCGCTACTGTGGCTATCCTCCACGGTTAACGGCTCAAACAAAGGGCTATTGTGCACGATCATCTCCTCAAAAGCTCCGCTCACTTTCTCTCGAAATGTTGACGCGACAAACTGAGAGTCGTTGACCCGAACGCGAGAAAATGAACCGAACAGAGGATATTCATATGGCCTAGAGTCGTCGGCACCACAAGATTCCCTGAGAGCATTGACAGTGACATTGGATTTGCGAGGCCTTGTAGGCACAGATGCAGAACGGAGTCTCGCTGCAGCGGTACGGATGAGGATGGATCTAGTCCTGCTTCTTGTGGACACACCAATGGGAGATCTGTCAAGAGACGCACCAAAACGGGTAGAACTTTCATCATCAGATCTGACTGTCATCCTCTTCGACATGTCGGCGATTTCGCTGAAGGCCATTGAAATGCTTTGTTACGAAACTTGATTTTGCGGAAAAAGAGATGAGTAGTAGAGACGTCCCACCGAGCGTGCCAAATTTGTAACAACAAATTTGCGTTAAATCTGTAAACAATAGATAAAACACAAACAAATGTAACAAAGTAATAATTTTATTAAATTAAAGATTTTACGGGTACAATCTACTAGTTCTTCTACTGATTCGATTTCCACACTTGAATGACGAGGAGGGTCTTGATTTGAAGACTTAATCTCCCTGACGAATTCGGCTTGCTTATCTTCAATGACGGCGGCGAACGCTTGTTGTCGGATCGAAGAGTAGTCTTGTATTCAAATCTAGATGACTAGAATGAATGTATTTTCTTTTCTCTGGTTTCTCTTGGGAGAGACTTTTGTAGAGAGGGTTATTTTTAGAGAGGTTTTGATTTTGTGTAATTTTTGTAATTGTGTTGATTGGTGACAAATGAGAGTGAAAACTCACCTTTTATAACCTTTGTTTGTTTGGTTTGTTTTGTGAGTAAACACGTTTCAACAAATTTCCATTATTCTCGTTGACTAATCAATCCCTAGTCTCATGCACATTCTTCGTAGTTTGTTGAGCCAATTTCATGCGGCTATATGCCCTTTTTCCATCCTTTCATATAAATCAAATATAATAATGATTTATGTAGTATACATGCCAATCCTCACGTACGTACTACGTAGTAGTCTTTCGACAATATTTGCGTCTGCCGAACTCAATTTGGTGGGCTTACTCGAGCATGAGTCCAATTTTGATTTTGCACCGTTACTCTTGGACTTGTCATTCACGTCTCATGTTTTTGTAGTAACCGGAAGTGATCATTTTCCGAGTCGACTAATTTTATATTTTGCTCAGATGGACTTAATATCGTCATATTTGTTCGGTCTAAAATTTACCGACCCATTTTATCAAACGATATTTCTCCCAAATGTAAACAATTGACTTTGACCCATTTCGAGATGTAAGACATATTTTTATGTCTACAGTAATACTAGGTTCATGGATATACTTCAAGCAAAGTGATCACAAGTTAGTATAATACAAATTGTGATATAGTATACGGTGTAGATAATCATTTATTACGAGTATTTACACATAATTTTATTTTGTATTTGTATTTGTATTTGTATTGTATTATGCTTAGTTTAATTATTATACGGTGTACATAATAATATATTCACTATGTTCCGTTAATTTAATAAAAATATATTTATTTTATTTTATTATTCCCCTAATCTAATCCACATCCATGGTATGGACAAATCAACCTAAGTTGTATTAACAGAGGCATGAGAGTAAGTTTCTTAAAGTGTAAAGACATGAATTGTTATCTTGGAAGAAAGTAATAATGAATTGAATACGAGGCATGTTCAACGTATTTTATTTTATTAATTGGGAGTAGACTAAGGCCCTGTTCTTTCTGGCTTAATTTCAGCTCCTTTCAATTTTAGTGGGTTGTATCCCGTTAAGTTTTATTTACGTTCAATCAATTATTTTCAATTAATCTCTTCACAAAAGTAACTTTTAATTCAACTAAATTCACTCCACTCCACTTCCACTCAATTTAGTTCAATTAAGCTCTACTTCAATTTATTCAATTCAGCTCGTTTCAGCCGAAAAGAACAGGGCCTAAGCAATGTTACAAGTTTCGGATTTCCAATAATTATATCACGTAAGATGTAATTGACTAATTTCAATTTTCATCATTATTTAACATGAGACTGTTTAACTTCATAATTGACGACAAAGTAAAACGCCAATTTTTTTAATATATGACAATTTCGAATTAATATAGAAAACATTTGGTTGTCTATTATTATTACTAAAAATATGTTAATTTTGATTATATTTTTTTGGGTTGTAATAATTACGTTCATTTGAGAATTATTTTGGGCGAGAAAAAGTATTTGCCAAAGAACTCTTATCTTAACCAGGCTTAAATAAAACCATATACATTTTTTATTATTGAAAAAGTAGCCATATGAATTTTTTATTATTGAAAAAAAGTCATTCACAAAGTTGGGTTTAATTAATAATGTTTTTAACATATTCAATAATAGTGTAAATTTTTTTACCAAAAGGCCCGTGCGTCGCACGGGCATTAAATCTAGTATAAGTATAATAGAAGAACGATAACCCATTAACTTGGACACATGTCGCTATGTCGTGGATTTTTTGGAAGGCGATAGAGATACACATTGTGTCTGGAAAAACTCATGCACGACCAATCACATGCGCCACGTGTATAACCATAGTTAATTTGCATGAGTTAGTGTTAGGGTATATTAGTAATTATACAAATATAGTTAACTTCTTAACCACATGTAGTTACCATAATTTAGAAATATTTGTTATTTTGTTAAGATTCTATCATGTTTTAAGTATTTTATTATTTTTGAAAAATATTTTGTTATTTTTTGTATTTGGTTAAATTTTCGGGAATATTAATTTATGATATTGTTGGAGTTTTTTTTTTTTTGTAAATTAATATTCTGGAAAATAATTTTTTTTGTATTTAATTAATTTACACGATTTTTTTATATTTTATTAATATTCTGTTGGAAATTATTTTGTAAATTAATATTCTGCAAATTAATTTTTTTTGTACGTAATTAATTTAGACGTTTTTTTTATTTTTGTATTTTATTACTATCCTTTTGGAAAATATTTTAGTAAATTAATATTGCACTTTTTTTGTATTTTAATAAGTTGGCTCGTTTTTTTTTGTGAAATCAATTTTTCGATTATTCAAATTTAATTAAAGATGACTTGCTAATTTTTAAATTTTTAAAATGTTGTTAGTAGGATTCGAACCTGCGATCATTGACACACAAGCTAATGTTTGCAAGTAGGGTTTTAACCATTTAATCAAGGGTATCAGCACGTCAATTTATGAATTACAATTGTTAATATTCTGAAATTACAATTTAAAATAAAAAAAAAATCTTTTTTTTTATGTAATGAATTTTGGTTTATTAAATGTAATGATTTCGTTTTTTCTAATTTAATGAATTTCGTTTTTTTAAATTTATTAATTTTCATTTTTTTTTATTTAACCATTTTTGTTTTTTTTTGTTATTTATTGAATTACGATTTTCCAAAAATATTTTAGTAGAGTTCAAAATATTGTATTTTTATTTAACCCGTAATAAAATATTACAAAATCTCACATTTTTCACCTTATCTCACTACAATAGGTAACTAAATTATACTAAATATAATAATATTTTTTTAAATACATCCTAACAATAATAAGATTCATTCCCTAAATATCTTATTTAAAATATCTAAAAAAAATTCATTGATGCCCGTCGTTGAGGGTACCAAAGATAAAATTTATAATTCCTAACCTTAACAATAGATAGCGAAAGTCAGGGTCGAACCACAAGGAGGTGGGGAATGTTTATTGTCTTAATGTTAATGTTTAAGGTAACAATTTTAGGGGTTGATTGGTTGATTACTATAACTAAGGCAAAGATTAAAATAAAACAAGAATTAAAAGATGAGAATAAAATATAATAAAAGGGGATGCTAGGATGTTTGGGTAATAATTAGCTAAGGTAAAATAAATCCTAAGGTCAACATGTATTGCAGTCGCGTAAGGGGGTGTAACATAACTTTTTAGGTCTATGCTACCTAATAGCTCCTTTCGGCCTATGCTATTAGTTCCTAGGTCTCACAATTATTGGGTGTCAACAATAAGGGTGATTCCTAAATCCCAGGTTACATACCTTTCAGCCTTGAGTAACCTATCCGTCTTAAGGTGTAAATCAATGCCCTTCCCGTATCTTTCAATCTTGGGTAGGTCATTACTAACATCCTACAAGTCTCCTATTGGTCTCATTGCAGGATATTATAATTTATAAGAAAAGACGAAATAAGAAAACAGACGCGAGTGGTCGACCGACCGGCTACTCCAGTCGGCCGACCACGGCCTCGGTCGACCGACCGACTATTTCAGTCGGCCGACCGTGGTCCTGCTACAGGTCGGATTTTCGGATTTTTATCTACCTATGCATATTATCCCCTACATCCTAACATATGAAAATTAGCTACTCATAACTGTTAAGATGAATATAAAATTGGGAATAAACATGGAAAACATAGTAAATAATCTAAACATGCAAGATTCAATAAAACTTGGGATTCTAACTTAACAATTGTAATAAAAGCAATAAGAACAATAATAAAACTCGATCAAAGAGGAATTACCACAATTGGGATTAAGGTAGAACGGAATCAACTTTATTGAATACTTGGGAACTATTGAAAGATTATAATTGAACTAAAAACTAAATAGAATTCTCTAAAATATGACTTGATAATCAACCCTAGCTACAAGATTAGTTTATATAGGGTAAGAGATTAGAGTTTCCTTAAGATTCTAATTCTACTTTATTTCCGAAAACGAATCGTACGGGCTTCGCTCTGGTCGGCCGACCCGTTTAGTTGGTCGGTCGACCACTTCCTGCTGGGCTTCTCTTATTTTGCGGTTTTCTTGAAATCTGGGCCTCATGAAAATTGGGCCTGGTCGGCCGACCCGTATAACTGGTCGGTCGACCGCTTCTGTACGGAAGTCTTCGGATTTCTTCTGTTTTGACTCTTGGTACTTGATTTTGACTCCAGTTGACTTTCCATTTATTCTTTAATTAAGCTAAAGGCTTGAGGATACTAATTTGGTGCTAAATTGTCTCTTTTCCGCATAAATCTGCAAAAGTGCATAAAAATACGAAAGTGCACAATTTGTGGGAAATAGAGGCTAAAACATAGTAAATGAGCGACCAAATACGTGTAAAAATAGATGTAAAACATCATAAAATAGACACGTATCAAATTCCCCAAACCAAACCCTTGCTTGCCCTCAAGCAAGAAATAGACTCGATCTTAACTAATGGAACGATTTCAATCTCAGAGCGAAATTTACATGTAAGCTTAAACCAATGCCTAAGTACAAAATGAGAAAGTATTTAAAATCATGCAAACGAGTTATGGCGTCGTCAAACTTGAAAACATAAAGACTATAGAGACTTATACCATGGACTCTCGCGGTACGCTCGAGACACTCATGAAGCAAAGGGTGAGTATATGTAAAAGATAGAAAGAAGTATATTTGTCATGACACTCACCTAACTGCGACCCATGGAAACATGCCTGCAATCTAACATGAACAAGAATTCTACAACTTTGTATAACAATCTCATTAAATGGCCTAGATACATGCAATTGAGGTAATGAAAGATATGTGAGGTAAAAGGTAAAAGTGGTTAAGATGTTTTTGGATATGTGGGGTTAGTAGCCAAGCTAGTAAAACCGATTCCCAACAACATACTTCACGACTTTTTGATATTAAGAAAGTGCTCTTTTGTAGCACAACTCTCACATTATATAAGAAAGGACTCCCAAAAATTTTTGAATGAGGCACGGGAGTTATAACGAATAAAAGAAAAGGATTTTTGGAACGAATTTTTTTTTTTTTTTTTTTTGATGATGTCAGTTGGTCGGCCGACCTGTATATGTGGTCGGTCGACCGCTTTCGTATTTTCCGGATTTTTTCTTTTCGTTTTTCTTTTCTTCCTTTTCTGAATTTTTCTGTTCTTTTTCTTTTCTTGCTTTCTTTCTTTCTTTTCTCTTTTTGCTCATGATAGCACACAAACCAAGATGCCTCAAAAAATAATCCAATGACCACAAATACTAGCTTGGAAGGGTAGGCTAAGTATGGGATGTAGTTTTGGGGAAATAAAAAGGCAATTTTGGCTATGTGAAGCTTTATGGGTAAATATGAGAAAAGGATCTCAAATGCACGTACCAAGACTCACAAAACGAGATAGTAAAACAAGTATATAGCAATTCAAGTTCATGTTTATGCATATTGATGTAACATGTTCCAAGGGGAGTACTACTCACATCCTAGACAACTGGTTTAAGAATGAAACCAGGAATAAGGCTCTAAAACTTAGAATGTATAAGTAGGTCGCCAAGATATAAGTCAAGTCTTAAGATATGCAAGTTGACAAAAACTCGTAGATATGCAAAAGACTCTCATACTAAAACAAGTTGACAAGGCAAGGTAAAGGCATAAACATGTAAGATAGCTAAATCATCCTTGAAATACTTTCGTTCCGACTCGACCTATATGCTAAAATAAACGTGCATTTTTTTGATTTTTGAATTTTTTAATTTTTTTGGAATTTTTTTTTTTTTTTTTTTTTTTTTTGTATATATAAGGAAAATAAAGAAAAGAACGATGCAAGACAGAAATGCAATAAACGTGTGACAAAATGCAATGCATGTAACACGAAACCATTCCCCAAACCAACCCGCACAATGTCCCCATTGTGCATTAGCCTAAGTAAAGGTTTCAGAAAATTAAAAGACAAATGCAAGTAAAATAAAATAAAGGAAAAACTGGAAAGAACTCACTGGGTCAAAAGATGCATGAGAAAAACCTCCCCAAACCAGCGTAAGCTGGGAGGTTTTTGGTGGCCAGCAGTGCCACTCAAGTACCCAAGTTGATTTCACGGTTCCTGAGGAAGAAAACGAAAGACTGCGACGGACAGTAAGTTGACCGACCGGTGTTTCTGGTCGATCGACCTCCTGTGAACAGCGGAAAAATCTTCGATACAGCGCGTCTGGTCGACCGACTGATGTTTCTGGTCGGTCGACCAGCTGAGTCCTGGAGGTCTTCGTTTTTTCTCGGAAATCCTGAAAAAGCAAGAAAATATGCGCGCCCAACAATGCGCGAGATGCCAAAACGATTCTAAAAGTCTTAACTACTAGCAAACAAAACTAAAAAGTCTCACACAACATAAAATAAATTGTTTTAAAACTGCAACTTAAAAACAACTATCCGCTGAAGATGCGGAGGATATCCGACCACGGCTTCTGACGGCACGCCGTAGTCTCCACAGTTTTTGCTTCAGTAGCAAAACACATCTTCTTTCCTCCGTCGCAAAGCATATGCGACGGTCTCTCTTCTTGAGCCTGCCTCCTCTTCTTTTTCTCTTCTCGATCCACGACATCTGGATCCTCATCTTCTTCATAGCTCAGGCATCCCATTCCTCCTCTCTGGATGATAACTTCCTTCTCCTTGGGTTTCCCCAAACCAGTTCCTGCAATAGTCACGATAGAAGTGTCCTCCCTATTGCTCCCAATCTGGGGCGGAGGTGTAAAAACAGATACAGGAACAGGTAATAAAGGTGGAGAAGTAGTGATGACCTCATACTTCTTCTCAGAAGTTATAGCATTACATGTAATGGGGGTCATAGCATCCTTCTTCCTATAGGATAGGCCATAGATAATAGAATGTTTACCTACTTTGAAGGTTAGAGTTCCAGTGCCTACATCTATAATGGCACCTGCAGTGTGAAGAAAGGGTCTTCCTAGAATGATGGGTATATGGGCATTCTCTGGGATGTCCAAAACAACAAAGTCTACTGGGAAGAAAAACCTGTCAATACGTACAGGGATGTTTTCTAACACTCCTATAGGTTCCATAGATGTGCGATCAGCCATCTGGACCGTCATACTGGTCACTGCAAATGCGGTCATTCCTAGTTTTAAGGCAACGCTTAGGGGCATGACGCTTATACTAGCACCTAGATCGCATAAAGCCTTTTTAACTGGGAAGGTTCCTATATTACAGGGGACAGAAAAACTTCCAGGGTCTTCTAATTTATGAGGGGCAATGACATGTGTTAAAAAGCTAGATGACTCTTCAGTGAGAGCCACAGACTCAACCTTTTCTAGAGACCTCTTTCTTGACAAAAGCTGTCTCATGAATTTTAGATAAGAAGGAACTTGTTGAACTAGTTCTAAAAATGGAACTTGAACATTTAATGAACGAATTACATCTTTGAATTTGTCAAAAGATACCTGATCCTTCGAAGGCACGAGTCTCTCTGGAAAAGGAGCAGCTGAGGATTCCGTATTTGCAGCCCTTTTTAAAAACCTAGGGGTCTTATCACCCCTGAAAAGGAAATCCCGCAAGTTATTTGGCAATTCTGGACGAAACGGAATTTCAGATGCTGCTTCAGTGGTCGGTCGACCAGTATCCTCGGTCGATCGACCAGTCTCCTGTTCAGTTGATATTTTCGGATCCTGCTCTGTGGTCGGTCGACCGGAATTTTCGGTCGGTCGACCGACTTTGCTGCTACTCGCTGTTTTTTCTGTTTCAGCCCCCACTTTAGTACCACTTCGCAGGGTTACAATGTTTAGAGTCTCCTTCTTCTGATCTGGTTTTGTCGGAAGTTGACCCGGAGCCCTAGTATCATTCTTGCTCGCGATCTGAGCAATCTGGGTCTCCAACATCTTCATTCCTGCCTCTCTAGCCTGTGACTCCTTCTGAACCAACCCAATAAGATTTTGGATAAGAGCATCTGTGTTGGGTGGTGGATTAGAAGGTGGTTGAGGGTTGAAAGGTGGTCTTTGGAAATTCTGTTTATGTGGGGGTACATATGTGGAATTTTGCTGAGGTTGCATGTGCTGTGGGTTTTGAACATTCTGGCTTGTCCACCTTAAGTTGGGATGGACATTGTTATTATTTGGATCATAGAAATTGTTCCCACGATAATGCTGAAAAGCGGCACATGTTTCATTAGATGAAGTGCAGAACTTTGACACATGCCCTTCTCCACCGCACCTCTCACAAGCAAAGGGTCCGTCCTGAACGGCGTTCACCTGGTAAATTCCTCCCTTGCTTCCACTCCCTAGATCGAGCTTTCCTGCAGCCTCAAATTTTTCTAGCTTGGCCGTTAAGGCCTCAATTGCTGCCAGGTTGTACTCTGATTTTCTCTGATTTCCTCTGGAAGTACCATGCTCAGCGCGGTGCACAGCAACATCTTCTATTAACTTGAGACCTTTAGTCTCTCCTGAATTATCCTGGAATCTTCCATTAGCTGCAGCATCTAAGTAGGCCCTGTTGTCATCATAGAGGCCATTGTAGAACTGGTTGCAAAGAAACCATTGTTCGAATCCGTGATGTGGTATGGATCGAACAAGTCTCTTGAACCTGTCCCACGCCTCGCTAAAGTCTTCATTGGGTCCTTGCTTGAAATTAGTAATCTGCGCTCTTAAGGCATTAGTCTTTGATGCAGAATAGTATTTCCTGTAGAAAGCTAGGGCTAAGGTGTTCCAATCTGTAACTCCCGCAGCAGTGCGGTCAAGGTCTCTGTACCACTCTCTTGCAGAGTCCCTAAGGGAGAAGATAAACATGGTCTGTTTAATCTGGTCCTGCGTCACTCCTTCTGGGGGTGCTATAGAGCATATGTAATCTGTGAAGATTTCAATATGCTTAGCTGCATCCTCATTGGCCGAGCCTCCGAATTGGTTTCTTTCAACCATAGTAATATAAGCAGGCTTGGCCTCGAATGGCTTCCCAGTACCTGCAGGTAAAGTGAACCCTTTGTATAGGTCCTTTGCCTGAGGCATAGAGTGACTGGCAATAGTAGCTTCTTCTGTCATGTTATCTTCTTCTTCAGAAAAAACTGGAAAGTGGGTAAAAGGTGGTGTTTTTGGTGAAAGTGGATTGATGGGTGAATTTGGTTGTGAAGGTGGTGTTTTTGGTGAAGACGGTGGTAACTCGAAAAGGTCTTCTTGAAATAAAGAGGATGGTGACCCTCCCTCTTGATTTGCTAGAAGTTGCTTTCCTCTTTCCCTAAGAGTCCTCTCAATTTCGAGATCAAGTGGTAGGAGTTCTCCTTGAACTGACCTGCGCATAAGAGGAAACTACAAGAAAAAGGTGAGAAGGTTTAAGGAACAAAAAGTTCCTTAAACAAAGAGAAACAAAAACAAAAAACAATAAACACTGGCGTCACCTCCCCGGCAACGGCGCCAAAATTTGATGCCCGTCGTTGAGGGTACCAAAGATAAAATTTATAATTCCTAACCTTAACAATAGATAGCGAAAGTCAGGGTCGAACCACAAGGAGGTGGGGAATGTTTATTGTCTTAATGTTAATGTTTAAGGTAACAATTTTAGGGGTTGATTGGTTGATTACTATAACTAAGGCAAAGATTAAAATAAAACAAGAATTAAAAGATGAGAATAAAATATAATAAAAGGGGATGCTAGGATGTTTGGGTAATAATTAGCTAAGGTAAAATAAATCCTAAGGTCAACATGTATTGCAGTCGCGTAAGGGGGTGTAACATAACTTTTTAGGTCTATGCTACCTAATAGCTCCTTTCGGCCTATGCTATTAGTTCCTAGGTCTCACAATTATTGGGTGTCAACAATAAGGGTGATTCCTAAATCCCAGGTTACATACCTTTCAGCCTTGAGTAACCTATCCGTCTTAAGGTGTAAATCAATGCCCTTCCCGTATCTTTCAATCTTGGGTAGGTCATTACTAACATCCTACAAGTCTCCTATTGGTCTCATTGCAGGATATTATAATTTATAAGAAAAGACGAAATAAGAAAACAGACGCGAGTGGTCGACCGACCGGCTACTCCAGTCGGCCGACCACGGCCTCGGTCGATCGACCGACTATTTCAGTCGGCCGACCGTGGTCCTGCTACAGGTCGGATTTTCGGATTTTTATCTACCTATGCATATTATCCCCTACATCCTAACATATGAAAATTAGCTACTCATAACTGTTAAGATGAATATAAAATTGGGAATAAACATGGAAAACATAGTAAATAATCTAAACATGCAAGATTCAATAAAACTTGGGATTCTAACTTAACAATTGTAATAAAAGCAATAAGAACAATAATAAAACTAGATCAAAGAGGAATTACCACAATTGGGATTAAGGTAGAACGGAATCAACTTTATTGAATACTTGGGAACTATTGAAAGATTATAATTGAACTAAAAACTAAATAGAATTCTCTAAAATATGACTTGATAATCAACCCTAGCTACAAGATTAGTTTATATAGGGTAAGAGATTAGAGTTTCCTTAAGATTCTAATTCTACTTTATTTCCGAAAACGAATCGTACGGGCTTCGCTCTGGTCGGCCGACCCGTTTAGTTGGTCGGTCGACCACTTCCTGCTGGGCTTCTCTTATTTTGCGGTTTTCTTGAAATCTGGGCCTCATGAAAATTGGGCCTGGTCGGCCGACCCGTATAACTGGTCGGTCGACCGCTTCTGTACGGAAGTCTTCGGATTTCTTCTGTTTTGACTCTTGGTACTTGATTTTGACTCCAGTTGACTTTCCATTTATTCTTTAATTAAGCTAAAGGCTTGAGGATACTAATTTGGTGCTAAATTGTCTCTTTTCCGCATAAATCTGCAAAAGTGCATAAAAATACGAAAGTGCACAATTTGTGGGAAATAGAGGCTAAAACATAGTAAATGAGCGACCAAATACGTGTAAAAATAGATTTAAAACATCATAAAATAGACACGTATCATTCATTATATGCAATAAGATTTTCGAGAATATTATTTTAATAGATTTCATTCCCTAAATATATTATTTTAGTAGATTACAAAATATTAACAATTGTAATTCATAAATAGACGTGCTGATACCCATGATTAATTGGTTATAATTCTGCTTGCAAACATTGGCTTATGTGTAACTGATCTCAGGTTTGAACCCCACTACAACATTTTTAAATTTTTTAAAGCTAATTCGTATTTTTTTTATAAAATTTCGTTTTTTTAAGTAATGAATTTTGTTTTTTTAATGTAATGATTTCGTTTTTTCTAGTTTAATGAATTTCGCTTTTTTAAATTTAATTAATTTTTGTTTTTTAAAAAAGTTGTTCATTTCCAAAATAACAATTTCTGGAATATTAATTTTATTAATAACTAAACCAATTAAAAAAATCGAAAAATAATATTATTACTTAAAAAATTATTATTATTGATTAATTACTAACTAAAACAAAAATTTAAAAATAAATTCCAATAATATTAATTGATTTACATATTACAGAAATATTTATTTTACAAATAAACTCATTCAACTTTGTTAAGAGAATAAAATTTAAACAAAATTAGCAAATTTCCTAAATTAAAGCTAACTACATGTTAACTACACTTGTAAAATTACTAAACTACCCTAAAATTAACTAATGTGGTTTAAGTCAAGTTATCTACGTGATCCGACGTGATTGGTCGTGTATGGAGTTTTCCATACACAATGTGTATCTGTAGCCTTTTCCAGATTTTTTTTCCTGCCCAAGTATCTAAAAGAGTAAGAAGATTATTATTCAAAAAATTTATCCTATGATAATTGCCAAAAATAATTCACTATAATCTATTAACACAGGAGCTTAATTATAGGCGATATTGTAATTACGGAAAATAATCTATCAACATTATTGCATAATAAGAGCATTTAACATTTTAACCTGTTGATTTATCTTAAAAAAAACAGAGTCGTGCATTATTTTAATATGCACTTAAATTTCTTTTAGAATTATTTTTTTTGTTATTATATTACTTTCAATTAAAAGTCATTGATTTATTTTACAATTACTTAAATGATCGCTCCTCATAAAATCTTTTGTTTTTTTATGACGAGGGGGTTGCATCCTCCAGCTCTTGCATTCTCGCACCACCAAATAGACCATGTAAGCCACCCCTTTCGGGGGCTGCAGAAAACCATTATTACAACGAACATGTTTTACGAGTGACTAAAGTTATCGATATTATGATTTTATCATAATTTATAACGTAAAATCGTTTTATATAAGACTTATCACGTAAAATCGTTTTATATACCTTCACCAAAAATAAGGGTAGTAACGAGTGTAAGTCTTTAAATAAAGTTATATAAGCAAACGGTGGAAGTAAAAAATTATAATAACGTTAACGGATAAAGTTTGCAAAATATGATAAAGTTTCCTTTCAGATACTTTGGGTTGCCTCTGAACACTTACAGGCTTACTATTAACATGTATGTTAGTCAAAGAGGACGGTTATGAAAGCGCGACCGTTCTTATAGTAGTTACAACAAGACCGGGTTGACTAAATTTCAACCGTTCTCTTTGATCAACGAGAAAGCCTGGCCACATGACGGTCCAAAACGCTTTTAAGGACGCTTTTGAACCGTTCTCGTTGGGCAAATTTGTAGTAGTGAAAGTTCAGGGGGTTGTACAACACTGGTCCACAAAATTCCTCTCTTTTGCATGAAAAATTCAACTACTTAATTCCATCATTTTTGGACTTGAGAACTTCTCGTGTGCTAGTGGGTTGCTGCCTGCTAGTGTGATTAAGATGATTAACAAAATGTGCAAGAACTTTTTCTGGAATAGTTCAGTTGATGCAAGAAAGCTGGTGATGAAAAGCTGGTCTAGCATTTGTGCTCCTAAAAATATTGGAGGCCTTGGCATAAAAGAAATCCTATCCTGGAATAAAGCTATGATTATTGTAAAATGGATTTGGCTGCTTGATAATGTCCATCAAGGTCTCTGGTGCAGGTGGAACAAGTGTTATATCTTCCCTCACTGCTCCATCTGGGAGATTTCCAGTAAATCTCACTTTGCAGACATTTTTAGAAGTATAATTGCAATAAAGGATATCCTTCTGCAGGAGACAGGTTCAGTGGTTACTGCTCAGAGTCTTATACAGAGTTGGGGGAACCAGCATAAGTTCAATCTATCTGCTGCATATGTCTGGTTTAGAAAAGCTAGTCCCTCTTTTCCGTATGTCAAAGTTCTTAACAATTCTGCAGTCTTGCCTAGATACTCTGTCATTGCTACCTTAGCAGTGCAGACAAAATTAGCTACTGCTGATGCTCTAAGGAAAAGAGGAATGATTCTGATTAACATGTGCACGTTATGTAGGAATGTAAATGAGTCTCACTCTCATTTATTCTTTAAATGCCCTTTTTCTCAGGAAGTTTGGAAGGAGATATTGAGTTGGATGAGTATTTCTGGGAGATCTAATAACTTTCTGACAGAGTATGAATAGGCTCAGCAAAAACGCAATCGAAAACATTGGAAGATAGCATGCATGGTTTTCAAGTTGTCTAGCAGGGGCAATATCAACTATTTGGACAGAAAGAAGTAGAAGAATTTTTCCCAAATAGGATCCTACACCCCGGTGTATAGAAGCATGGTACATCAGGCCCACCTAATATATAATTTTCTAATTTTCTATTAGAGCCCATTACAAAACAAATATCTAATTATCAATCAACGTAAACCTTTTCTTAATTCTCTCTTGACGACAGTCACAACCAATTTCTCTCCCACCAAAATTTGATTTGAAGATGGTTGAAGGTAAAAGATTGGTATGTTCAGCAAGGTGGAAAAATGCATCGAATAATATTTCGGTGAACGAGAAGCAATTTGCATCGACATCAAGAAGCAAAAACGCATCAAACAATACTAATTTGAGGTAAATTTTTACACCAATCATAACCCTAATGAATATTTACACCAATAATAACCCTAATGAATATTTACACCAATAATAACCCTAATGAATATTTAGGGTAAATTTTCTGACCCCAAATCACTTAGCAAATGAATATTTACGATAAGCTATTACCCTAAGAATATGAGCTAATATAAAAAGAATACGGACTAATATTAAAAGAATACGAGCTAATATAAAAAAATACGAGTTATTAATATAAAAATATGAGTTATTAAGATAAGAATACGAGCTATTAATATAAGAATACGAACTATTATTATAAAAATACGAGCTATGAATATAAGAATACGAGGTAAGATAAAAAAGAATGGACTAATAAAATAAAAATATGAGTTATTAAGATACGAATATGAGCTAGTATAAAAAGTATTTGAGCTATTGTAAACAGAATACGAGCTAATATAAATTTTGGATAAAAAAGTTTATTCAACATAGTAATACACAGCAATTCCCCAAATTTTGAACAACATGTAAACAGAATACGAGCTAATATTAACTAAAAATACGAGCACATAAGAATGCAAATTATTACCCTAAGAATATGAGCTAAGATAAAAAGAATATGAGCTAATATTAAAAGAATATGAGCTAATATAAAAAAATACGAGTTATTAAGATAAGAATACGAGTTGTTGATATAAGAATACGAGCTATTAATATAAAAATATGAGCTATTAAGATAAGAATACGAGTTATTAATATAAGAATACGAGCTAATGTAAAAAGAATACGAGTTTAAGAAAATCACGAACTAAAAAATACGAGCACAAAAGAATACAAGTTATTACCCTAAAAATACGAGCTAATATAAAAAGAAAACGAGCTAATATTAAAAGAATACGAGCTAATATTAAAAGAATACGAGCTAATATAAAAAAATACGAGTTATTAAGATAAGAATATGAGTTATTAATAGAAAAATATGAGTTATTAAGATAAGAATACGAGCTATTAATATAAGAATACGAGCTATTATTATAAGAATACGAGCTATTAATATAAGATTACGAGCTAATGTAAGAATAATATGGACTAATAAAATAAAAAATTACCTTGACATAATAATTAAATAAACTGAAAGATGGAGAGATAATAATTAATGAGAAAAATCAATTACTGAATGATGGATGAAGATGAGTTAGAAAAATAGGGAATAAGTTACATAGAAAAAGAAAGTGGGGAAGAATGGGAATACTGACTTCTTTTTTTTCAAAAATAATTAGAGAAAAAGACTAAAATGACCTCGGATGTACAATAGCATTGTACATCTGATGGTATAGTCCAGGAACTGAGAATTTTTGGTGGGCATGGTTCTACAATTTCTCAGATTACTTTTTCTCTGAAATTTACTATATGTGCCTTCCTTCTAAATGGGCATTTTCCAAAGTATGACTTTAGAATTTTGAGTGCTCTAAGAAATTAGTTGCCTTTTTGTTAGGCTTTAAGGGATATATTTTTGTATGATTGTATCTTTTTTTTTACTCTTAATGGAGAATAAGAAGATTATAACTTTCTTGAAAAAAAAAAAGTTTGCAAAATATGCTTAACAAGGTTTAAACTAAAATTAGCTGAAGTAGAAAAAATAAAATAATAATAAGCAGATTATATAAATTTTTTCTTATTTTCATATTTTTATAATTATAAAAAAAATCCTCATATGAGTCATACGGTACCTATCATGTTTTTAATAACTTAACCTCATAAGGTCTATACGAAAAATGTATTTACAAATTACACGGAGATTGTTGTGTAATGTTAAAAAACACAAGAGAAAAATCGTTTGTAAATATCAGATGTATACCTCTTAAATAATACAATATTTATTTTACAATGGGTGACGCACTTACCCACCCAAATTGGGGCAGATATCCATGGGTAGAGCGTCCGCAAAGGGGTACATATACAAATATTTCAGCCGTGAGGATGTGATGGGTGGTGGGACGGATATACCCACCTACAAATCAAATATGTTTGAATTTTTAAGATTTCAAAAATTTATGATATTTATTAAATAATGATTTTAAAAACTTATAAAACGAGTGTAATTCACTTACATTCGAAATATTATCATTGATGTGAAATAAGATATTAGTGTAAATACATTAGCATATAAAGGCTTGGGTGAAGATATGAGATACATGCATACATTTATTTTAACGATTATTTTATCAATTATATATCAATTTGGTCTGAATGTTAGGAGTTTTTATAAATGTTAAATCTCGATTAATATTTTACTTTAATTTAAATGTGTAAAATATTATACATTTTTACTATAATACTGAATAATATTGTAATTTTCAATTTTCAATGACTATTTATAAAAAAAATTATATACATGCCCGTGCAATTTTGCACATATTTTAAGCTAGTAATAACATAAATCCGCATATTGAGAGATAAATACGTAGATTGATCGGTTAGACCGTCAATAATTCAATATGCTCACTTTATACTTAACAAGATTTAATGCTCGGGCGATGCTCGGGCCAATTTGTAATAACATGTGATTATGATGTAATAATACTCTAAGTCTCTGTTTTTTTGCGCTGAATTTCGCTGAACCGAATCTATAAAAGCTAAACTAAACTTATATGGGTTTAACTTCATTGAACCAGACTTATAGGTTAACTTATAAAAAATGGGTATTAATTGAGCTTAACGTTTCTCAACTAAATTTATAATAGTTGAACCGATTTTGAAGGGAGTGATTTTAAGTTCGAAAAACAGGTCCCCTAACTACAAAAATTTACTACTATCCTTAATTGGCTCTATAATTTTATAGAGTTGTTTGGTTGCCCTTGTAAACTCATGGGAAATAGAAATTTCCATAAATTACAAAATAAGAGTTGTTTGGTTGCCTCAAATTTTCAAAAATGTGGTAAGTGGAAGTGTGGAACTTTTCATGGAATAAACTACCTAAAAAAATGCAGATGGTTGCTTATCAATACCCGTTGGTAACTTGTAATTTTCATGAATTAAGTTTACACTTTTTAGAAATTCCCGTGAATTAAGCAAGGGAGTTATTTCCTATGATTTTCTATTGCACATGAATTTGCACTTCATGCATCAACCAAACAACCCTTATTTATGGAGTAGTATATTGTGGTAAACATACGATTAGCCTAACAATATACACATTAATACCATCAAAAAAAGTCCGTAAATACGTAATTAGAGAGAAAAAACATGCAACTAATCATGTGGTTTGACAAACGAATGAACTATAAATAATAAAGAGAAGGGAAGCAAAAAGAAAAAACAATCTCATAATTATTGGAGTTACACGGTTAAAAATCATAATATATATACCCTTTTATGATTTGAATTCTATTGTAACTAAAACTGATCGATTTATCATCCTTAATTTAACTACTCCGTATAAAGTATTAACTATAGAATAGAATATGTATTGTACTCATTACCTAGGTACCACAGACACTTCTCTTAATTAGCCGTCCCGTGTCCGACACTCGGACACCCGACACTCGTTGGACACATAGGTAGACATATTATAGTTTAGACGAGGAATAAAATTTTAAAAAAGATCGATTAGAAGGTGAGTTTGGGTGGAAAATGAGAATTAGTTATAGTAAAGGTAGAATTGTACCTTTACTTGTTTAGATTTAACTTCAAATACATGATAAAAATAAAATTATACGTTATTTATAACCATAAAACATCTATTTTATTATATTTAAATGTCGTGTTCCGTGTCCTAAATTTCCTGGGATGCCGTGTCCCGTGTCCGGGTTGTGTCCGTGTCTGTGTCAGTGTCTGTTTTGGTGCTACCTAGCTCATTACAATACGGATTACATCTTGATCTCATCAATACATACTATATCAGTTATTTTTTCCTTTTTTTCATTTAGATAAAAATTGTTGATTACAACCTTTTAAAAACCACATTTTGAAAATTACAGTCTTATAACTTTTTTTTGTAAATTACGCCCATAATATTACTCATAATTTGACTTTTTGGGACTTAAGTTCATTTTTTATGACCAAAATACCCTTACCTTTCTCTTGTATATTTTCTTATGTTCACCCAAATCAGATTTCACAATTCTATTTCTCACTAATTCTTCATTTTTTCGACAATTTCACCTAATCTAATTCTACCTTATTCAATTTAATCGAATTTGAATTCTATTATTTCCATTGCATCTTAAATTTAATTAGTGTTCTTCATTATCAATTTTCCCTAAATTAAAAATAATTAGGATTTTTCAATTTTTCCAAATTAAAATACTTAAGGTTCTTCAATTTTCCCCAAATTGAAACCCTAAAATTTGTTTCAATCAATTGAAAAATAACAAATTGATTTCCATTGTATCTTAAAATTAATTAGTGTTATTTATCATTAATTTTCTCCAAATTGAAAATAATTAAGGCTTTTTAATTTTTCTCAAATTGAAAATAATTAGGATTCTTCAATTTTCCCCAAATTAAAACCCTAAAATTCGTTTCCATCAATTGAAATGTGGACAAATTTGTATTAACAGTACCAACAAGCACAAATTAAACATAAATTTAAGAGAAAATAAAATATACGATTTGGATAAGATTTGAGGAAATTTTGGGGGAAATATTAGGGGAAGATGAAAGAGGGTTTGATAATGCAAATAACTAAGTGTAGTAATATTTGCAAAATATTCTCACTAATTATGATAAAAAATGAGTTTAAACTTGAATATCTCATGAGAATATCTTGCAAATATTACCACATTTAGATTATTAATGTGTATAGGGCACACGTCAGAAAATCGATTGTAAAATCGATTGTAAAATCAACTTAAAATGGACGGGTAATGAAAAATTATTATCGTTTTACTAATGTTGTTCAAGTTGTGAGAAAGTCAATTGTAAGCAATAAGATACCCATATAATTAGCTTGTAATTGAGTGACATTAAACAAAACGGCAGTAATGTTGTCATTGCTCATTAAGTGGTCGCTTTTCTATTAGTCACATGTTCAATTATAGAAGAGAATTTGTGTTGTGCCCTAAAACTTATATCCTCATTAAAATGTAGATTTTTAAGAATTATTTGCATTAACTGTTGGCAAAAAAATTCCTCAATATTTCAAAATTGTAATAAATTGGGATTATTTTCCTTGCAAGGAAAAGGGAAATAGAGGCCTATAAAAAGATACAATTACAATATTGATTATTATTAAGAAGAGCTTTATTTATCATTTGATCAACAAATATGGTGAATAAAATGACGATATTATTCGCGATTTTGTTTTCTTTAACTCTAACCGGAGTTTTAGGAAGATCGCGTTTTGGCCAACAAGTTATTATCAAGGTCAGTATTCACTTTTTTTGTCTTAATCATTTGTTTATATTTACTTCTTTTTATAAAGGGGTATTGTAATGATATATAAACAAATAATTAGGAATGAGGAAATATAAAAGTTGTTTTGTAGGCAAATAATGTGATTTTTTAGTTTAGTTTTCCTAATGATATTTTTCTACTTGTAGGCAAATAATGGACCAATATACAACTGCGTTGATTTTTATAAGCAACCTGCATTTGAGAATCGTTCAGTAAATCTCGAGGTAAATTAATAACATTTTGAGGATCAAATTTGATTCGAAATCTAATCCTAGTTATTTTTGAACAATTTGATAATTTGATTAACAAATTAATGGAACTCCCGAAAATATTTTGAGCCTGAAATGGCCTAATTAATCCAAACTAAACGAACTTGTACCCGACCCTGATAGACTTGTTTGTCATATTTAAGTGTGTTATGGAATTGATACAATTCATACAAAGATAGTGTAAGCATACTGCATATGTACTAGTGGGTAAAACTAACTTGTTTTACACTAAATTTGTATAAAGTCGTCTTCTATGCTGAAGGAGTTGATTAGGGTGCAATTCATTACTCCGCCGTCTAATTATTTGTTTACCTGTTTCATATTTAAATAATGTCTCATTTATTTGTTTATTATTTTACATAAATGGTCCATAACGTTTTTCGTTAGTCCTTGTATCAAAAACCAAAGAAATATATAAAAATTGACGGGTTTACCCTTGAGAACTTATCTTATCATTAATTGGTTTATGTTCATATTAGTCATTACTTAATCATTTAAGATTATATATTTTAATTAAGTTTGCTAATAAATTTGTTAATTATAATATGTTTTTATAATCTATTTCTGGCAATATTAACCCATTTTTTTACTAAAGGAACCTCTGTGTTATTAATTCGAATTTAAGACAGCATTATGCATAAGAATGACTGATATAAAGTTCACAAATAATTTACATAAACAGGTAGTTCCAAACTTGGCAAAACTTCAACGACAACAAAGTGTTAGTGATTTTGGACTCGAAGGTCGAAAATGTCCGATTGGTACAGTTCCTATTATGGTTCGATCTAAACAGAACAACGATGAGTTTGTCGTCCCTAAACCAAACTATTTACCTCGTGCGATTGAAAACCGCGATTTACACTGTGTAAGTTTTAAGTTTACATAATTTTGTAGGAATTGTATATATTCGTCAATTCTAATTTATAAACATGTTAATATTATTCTACATCGTTTTAGTTTAATATTTTAATATTACGCTCTAAGTAAACGTATTAATTAACGTATTTTGGATATTATAATTTAATTAATATGTGTATTTACTTAATGCAGAGTGCTAAAGTGCGAACAAAAGCAAATAATCCGAACAAGAAATTCTATGGAGTTAATGGTACAATCAATGTTTTTCAACCTCTAGTTCAAAGTTCTCAATGGTCTTCCGCTCAAATTAAGCTTTTGAATGGAGCCGAGAGTATCGAAGCTGGATGGATGGTTTGATTCTTAACCTTAATGAATAACTTTTTGTATACTTATTATAATAGGTCCGCGGAGAGACCGCCTCTCAATAAACTTAGGGGGCGTTTGGTTAGAGAAAGGGAAAGGGAAAGAAAATAAGAAAGGGTAAGAGGGGGAAAGGAAGAGGATTACCTAAAACTTAATAGGTTGTTTGGTTACTCTAAGAAAGATAACTAACGGTCCACTCACACTCACTCCTACCACTAATACACACCACCACAAACAACCACTTCTCTACTGGCGGATAGTGATCGTGGTGGAGGTGTCATGGCGGTGGTGGCGGTGGTGGGGTGTTATGGCGGTGGCGGTGGCGACGGTGATGGTCACGGCGGTGATGGTGGGGTAGAGATGTCATGACGGTGACGGTGGTGGTGGTGGCGGTGGTCACGACGGTGATGGTGGTGGAGTGCCATGGTAGTGATGGTGGTGGAGTGTCACGACGGTGGTGTGGTAGGAATGTTATGGCGGTGGTGGCGGTGGTGGCGGTGGTAGTGGTGGGGGTAGGGGTGGCGGCAGCGGTGGCGTCATAGTGGTGGTTTGGTGGTGGCTATTGTGTTGGTAGTTGTAAGTGTGGTGGTAGGTGAAAAAAGTGGTTGAAGGGTAACAAGGGTAATGAAATCTCAAACTCTTGGAGGGTGGGGGTAAGGAATTAAAAAGATTGAGAGGGTAAAGGAGGGAGTTCAATTTCCTTTGATTGTGTCAAACAAACACCAACAAAGGAAATGAATAGTTTTGTTTCCCTTTCCCTTTCTTATAGACCCTCAACCAAACGCCCCTTATTTAGATACTATTTTACAAATTTAAGAAAAAGTGGTACTAAAAGGTAATATAATAAGTACAAATCGTGATTAAAAATAAAATGAGTACATTTATTATGTAAATAAGTACGAAATTACTATATTACGATCAATGACAAAATACAAATAAAAGGGTACAAAAAAATAGTCTCTCAATAATTTATTAAAAAACCGTCACTCTCAAATTTCAGTGATCTTATTACAACTTTTAATGACACAAGGCTATTCTTTTTCCATATATTTGTCTAAATAATTTTATGTACTTTATATTAAAAATAATCTATAAATCTATTAACTCGATTTGTTTCCCTTTATTATAATATATAGGTTAATCCCAAAGTGTTTAAAGATTATGGAGCTCATCTTTACGCAAGTTTTAAGGTAAGAACACGGACCTCATCGTTGTTAGAAAAACGACTCACTGCTGTATCGTTTGAATGATTGTATTTAATGATAATTATGATTGTTACCTTTACAGACTCTTGCTCCTAGAATAAATACAACTATTATGGCTAAGTAAATACAAAAGGAAATTATTACATAAGGAAATATATCACAGAATATATATAATCGGAAGGCAAATATTCTGTTTCTGAAAACCCGCAGATTTGCAGAACTTGCATGATTGGCGTGAGTAGCGTGTAGGTCTTGGGCTTCGTTGTTAGGCTGTATTACCCCCCCCCCCCCCCCCCCCCCCCCCCTCAAGATGGTGTGTGGATATTCGAGACGCCCAGCTTGGATAGCAAGGATTGAAATTGCGCGGGGCCAAGTGCCTTAGTATGGATGTCTGCGAGTTGATGAGTTGTGTGTATATATTCGGGCAGGAGAGTGCCGGATTGGATTTCGTTTCGAATGAAATGACAGTCGATTTCAATATGTTTCGTTCGTTCATGAAACACGGGATTGCGAGCTTTATTAAGGGCCGATTGGTTGTCGCAGAGAAGTCGTATGGGTTGCCGTTGGGGAATTCGGAGAAATGTTAGAAGGCCGCGAAGCCATTTGAATTCGCAAGCCGTGTAGGCCATAGCGCGGTATTCGGATTCGTTAGACGATAGGGAGACCGTGTTTTGCTTTTCCGTTTTCCAAGATATAGGAGCGGACCCAAGGAGAATGTGATATGCCGAGAGGGAGCGTCGTGTCGTAGGACACGCGCCGTAATTGGCGTCACAGTAGGCCGAGAGTGCGAGATCGTTCTGAGCGGGAAATAAAATGCCCAGTCCGGGTGCGTTTTTAATGTAGCGTACCACGTGTAGGGCCGCATCCCAATGTTCTGTTGTGGGGGCCTGCATGAATTGAGCAAGCGTGTGGACCGAGTAGATGAGTTCGGGTCGAGTGATGGTGAGGTAGACGAGACGGCCTACAAGGCGTCGATAGGCGTGTGGGTCCTTCATAATAGGGGAGGAACTCGTGGCTAGTGTATGATTGGGTTCCATAGGAACAGACGTTGGTTTCGAGCCAAGGAGCCCTGTTTCGGTGAGAATATCGAGCGCATACTATTGTTGAGAGACAAATAAGCCGGATTTATTACGCGCTATTTCAAGGCCGAGAAAGTATTTTAAGGTACCGAGGTCCTTCATGTGAAATGTTTGACACATGAAGCGCTTGAATTTCGTGATGAGAGCCGCATTGCTTCCACAAATGACGAGGTCATCCACATAAATGAGGACGTGAAGTTCGTTGTTTTGTTCGATTTTAGAGAAAAGAGAGTGATCGTAGGGACATGGAGCGAAACCGAACTTTAAAAGTGCATTGGCTAGTTTGTCGTACTAACAACGGGGGGCTTGTTTAAGCCCGTATAAGGATTTTCGTAGCCTACATACCCGATTGTCGGTACTCGGTAGGAAACCGGGAGGGGGTTTCATAAAGACTTCCTCACGAAGATCGTCATGAAGAAAAGCGTTGTGTACGTCCATTTGATGAATGTCCCATTGTTTGGCAGTCGCGATGGCTAGTAGGGTGCGGACAGTGACAACTTTGACAGTCGGAGCGAATGTTTCGATATAGTCGATGTCTTCTATTTGTCGATTGCCCATAACGACGAGACGAGCTTTATAGCGTTCGATGGTCCCGTCAGCGTTATATTTAATTTTGTAGACCCACTTAGAGCCGATAGGTTTCTTGTTCGGGGGCAAGGGTTCAAGTGTCCAAGTACAGTTGAGTTCTAAAGCATCGACCTCCTTTTTCATGGCGGCTTGCCATTCAACGTCCTTCATGGCTTCGGTGAAGGATTTCGGTTCGTGAGATGTAGTCACGGTAGTGAGAAGAAAGGTTTTATGTTTGGCGGAGAAAGCGTTGTTACTTACGTATTTGTGAATCGGATGGCGAGTGTGGTGTTTCGCGGAGTCCGCGTGAAGCATATGGGATGAGGAAGTGGGTTTGGAGAGAAGAAAATCTTTGAGATTCGTGTTCGGGAGTTTGATTCGATGGCCACGGCCCATGTTGAAGGGCTCGTTGGGGTGTGGTGTGAAGTCGAGGCGGTGGGGGGGTTCGTGTTCGTGGGTTCGTTGTTGGCTGTAAGTATTGTGTTGGGTGATTCGTGGGCTGGCTCGTCGAAGTTGGGCCCAATAGTTGGAGAAGGAGTTTGGGTTGTTAACAGTAAGTCGGTGGAGGTTGTTTCAGAGAGCTGAATATCGAATTCCAGATCATGGGCTGGATCAGTCAAAGAGGGTGGATCAGTTTCGTGTATAGCAATAGACTGATAAGGGTACGTATTTTCGATAAGAACGACGTCGCGGGAATCGAAATAGCGACCCGTATCAAGATCGTAGAGACGCCAACCTTTCTTGTCGTAAGGAAAGCCGATGAATATACATTTGCGACTTTTAGGGGCGAATTTATCGTGAGAACGGCTAAGAGTTTTAGCATAAGGTAAGCACCCAAAGGTGCGCATGTTTTCCATGGGTGGTGGTGGTTTAAACAAAAGGTCATACGGTGTTTTGCCGAGGAGTAATTTATAGGGAGTTCGGTTTATTAAGTATACGACTGTTAATACACATTCGCCCCAAAAGAAGATGGGGAGGAATGCTTGAAAGAGTAAAGCGCGAGCAACGTTTAAGATGTGCCGATGTTTGCGTTCGACCCGACCATCTTGTTGAGGCGTGTCAACATTGGAAGTTTGAAAAAGGACACCCGTTTTTTCGAAGTAAGGTTTAAGAGGACTAAATTCGGTGCCGTTGTCGGTTCGAAAGCATTTTATTTTCATGTTAAATTGGCGGTCGACCATTGCGAAAAAATTTAAAAGCTTTTGAGATGCCTCGCTTTTGTGACGTAACAGATAAACCCAAGTGGACCTAGAGTGATCGTCAACAATAGTTAAAAAATAACGAGATCCGCAGGAACCATTCGCGGAATATGGTCCCCAAAGGTCGCAGTGAATAAGATCAAATATTGAAATAGCATTACTAGTACTTAAATAAAAGGGTTCACGAACTTGTTTTGATCGTAAACAGATATCGCAATGTTTGCTTAAAAAAACGGAACGAGAGAGAGTCTTATTATTTTGTAAAATAGGAATAAAACGGGAAATATCGGTAGATGGATGACCGAGTCTTCGATGCCACAATTCCGTCGAATCAATAGTGCCGACCGTGAATACTTGTGGTTTAAAATTGCGGACATCGTTTAAATAGTAGAGTCCGTCACGTTGTTCAGATGCCCCAATCACCATCCTCGAGAAACGGTACTAAATTAAACATAAATGTCGAGAAAATTGAATGGTTAGAGAATTATCGAGAAGTAAACTAGAGACCAAAATAAGGTGACATTTAAGATTAGGAGCATATAGTACGTCTTTTAATACCAGGCGATCGGAGAGTATGATATCTCCACATTGAGTGGCAATGGTTCGTTCCCCATTAGGGAGGCCAACGGATAAAAGGGTCATATTACGTGTATTAGAAAAATGCGATAAACAACCCGACATATGGTGTGAAGCACCGGTATCAATAATCCAGGAAGAGATAGGAACATTACCATTGAGACGATCGGAAGTGTTGGACTTATGAGAGTGCCAGAGTTGCGCGAGTTCTGCCCGTTCGGTGGCGTTCATGTTACCGAGATCAAGTCCGTCTAATTCGATAGTGGTGGACGGTGTTTGAGAGGCGTTGACTTGCGCCATGTGAGCACGAGCAGTGTGCGAGTTTTGATGTCGTCCACGAGTATCCGGTATAACTACAATTTGATTTGGGTCGTTTGGGTCGGGGCCGACTTGAATACGATCACGCGGACGATTTCCCCACCATTCGGGAAAATCACCGGTGACCCGAAAGTAAATATCAAAATTATGACTTGGCCTTTTGCACGCAATACACGAGAGTTTCGGTTTTTTCAAAAGTGGGTCATTGGAGTTTGAGCGTGGTCCCCCCCCCCCCCCCCCAATCCCGAAGTCACGGGTTAAACTCGTGTAGCATATGCCATAGGGGTAGTGTGAGGATCAGTCGAAATAGGGTCAAGAGAATGACGCATACCGTCTTCTTGGAGAAGACGACTGTAAACTTGGTTGAGATTGGGAAGGGGGTCGGAACCGAGAATATGGGAACGAAGGGTAGCATAACGAGAGTCAAGACCCGTGAGAAAAGAGCGTACCCGTTTCTTGTCGCGATGACGGCCGAGGAGGCTAAGGAGATTGCAAGGACATGGATTACAATGACAAGAGGGAAAGCCGTCATTAGCAATTAAATCGTCCCACAGCTTTTTCATTCGGCCGTAGTAAGCCATGACGGATTCAGACGGACCCTGTTTACACGAGTTAATGTCATTTTCAAGTTTAAAAATATAAGTATCGTTTACCATTGTGAAACGGTGCTTGATATCCTCCCATAGCAAAGCCGCGTGTCTTGTAGAGAAATAGAGGTGCGAAGATCGGGGTCGATGGTGTTGAAAATCCATGCCGAGACGAGGGCGTTGGTCGAGCGCCACGATTTGAAATCCGCGGCAGCTTCGTCGGGTTTGGCGAGAGTGCCATCAATGTAATCGAGCTTTCCTTTAGCGAGGAGAGCAAGACGGAAACAGCGAGACCAATCATCATAGTTCTTACCATTGAATTCGACAGGGGTAATTTTCAACCCGGGTTGTTCGACGGGAACGATTGAGAAAGAGGACGTTTGTTTAGTTTCTGTTTTGGGAGATTCTTGCTCTGCGTTTGTCATGGTGGAACAAAAAGAAAGAGGCAGAGGAAAGAAAGGATTGTTTTTGTGTGAATAAAATATTAGTTTGAGACCTGAAAACCTGATACCATGTTAGAAAAACGACTCACTGTTGTATCGTTTGAATGATTGTATTCAATGATAATTATGATTGTTACCTTTACAGACTCTTGCTCCTAGAATAAATACAACTATTATGGCTAAGTAAATACAGAAGGAAATCATTACATAAGGAAATATATCACAGAATATGTATAATCGGAAGGCAAATATTCTGTTTCCGAAAACCCGCAGATTTGCAGAACTTGCATGATTGGCGTGAGTAGCGTGTGGGTCTTGGGCTCCGTTGTTGGGCTGTATTAGTTATATATATAATTTAATTCCCTTGCAATTTTATTATACATACTTTATTTTATATATTGATGTTGAATTATAGGTTGGAGAAAAAAGGTGTATAAATATGAATTGTCGAGGTTTCGTGCAAGTGTCTACTAGTATACCATTGGGCGTACCATCACATATGTATTCAATAATCGGAGGAAAACAGGTTGGATGGACCATATCGATTAACAAGGTAAAATTTTACTTTACTTTTTTTGGGTCTTATGAACTCACACTTATTAAATACCACTAAAGTAAATTAAAACAGATATTAATTGTCTTATTTGGTAAAATTATAAAGGTAATTCTCGTGGCAAAATAGGGTATTATAGATACAGGTATTACTCATTAGAGAATTTGATAATTAATTAAATTAATGCAATTTATCTTGGTTTTGAAAAGGGTGGAAATTTTGCATATATAATTTTAGCGAGATATTTTATTAGCGTTATTCGTGTAAAGTTAAATAATTATTGATGTTATAAAATAATTAGGAGATAAATATTGTTTAATAGTAAATATAGGTATAGAACATTAAATAAATAAGAACTAAATATTTTCCAATAAAATATTACCTAGGCGAGATGAGAGAGAGGGTGTTCTTGCATGACCGAGTTCAATCCCATCAGTATCAAATCGTGCTTGGGAGTCCCTTTATACAAAAAAAATAAAGTAAATCAAAATAATGTGTAAGTCTTGCTTGCGACGGGTCATTATTTGTGACGGATATTTTGTGAGGTAAAATGGATATAAAATGAGTTGGTGGAGAAAGGGGACCACAGGAATAGTGTTGCAGAGAGAGAAAAAGTGAGTATTTTGTGAGAGAAAACGGTATCCGTCGCAAGCTTGCGACGGATAGTGCCGTTGCAAATAAGAATTTGTGCAAAATAATAAGGCTATTATTGTGATTAGCATATTGATTTTACAGAAGTGGTATTGTAAAACAAAATGAGATTTTACTTAAATAATCCCGCTACATTGACTAGCACGATGCCACTATAAATAATAAATATAACTTTATTGTTTGACTGAAAATTTTGTTTGTTAAGATCATTTATTTAACTTTAATTAAACTTTAAACACGTGTTATAAAAAAATAAAAATTTGATTTAATACAAATTTGTGATATATATGCGTATTTGTATTTTGATTTACTTCATTATAGCATCAAAATGACGGAAATTGGTGGCTCACGGTAGCCAAGGTGAAAGTTGGATATTGGCCGAAAAGCTTATTCACAACGTTAAAAGATGTCGCTAATCAAGTAGAATTTGGAGGTGAGGTATATAATCCAGGCAAGATAAATCCCCCGCCAGCAATGGGAAACGGGAGACAAGCGACCGATAGACACAAGAAACTCATCATCTATTTTTGTCGATAAGAGATTTAACAATATAAATCCTCTAGACACCGAATCATTAGAAAATTGTAAATTACGCTATACAGTTTTAGATTCTTACAAGAATGATCCTAGTTTGGGTCGCGTTATTTTTTACGGGGTCCAACCAAGGCTGTAGTATAATACGAGCCCAATTAATCAAGCTTTAACTTCTTTGTGTCCCAGACAATAAAAATGTAATCGGGTTTTGCGAAATGCATATTCATAATACAATTTACATTTTTTCATTATAATTCATTTCTTCATTCTACATTTACTACACAGTAATGGATCAGTACTACTTTGGTTTAAAAAATGTCAATTTTTTAAACGGGATAAAATAAGGGTGTTGCTCAATCATAGACGAGTTTTACTTAATTATGGACATGATTGATCATTGTACCCCTATCTTTTCACAACATTTACAATTTTATTTTACCTTCTCACTCTAACTGTCAACCCCTAAAAGCCGTCGTGCAACCCCCTTCCCCACCGTCCCCCTCCCCCGCGCGCCGCCGACCTCCCCTTCCCTACCGTCCAGACTATGATTTCCGTTCAATAACTAGTGCGTTATGTTATTCGTCTCTTTTTCTCTTTACTTGATAGAGTTGGTGGAATTAATGGACTTATTTTTCTAGAAGTCAATTGAGCATTAAACACTAGCAATGCACTAATTCTAATGACGACTCCCTCGACTCTTTTCAATTGAGCATTACAATGACGGCCATAATCTAGTCTAGGAGTCAACTTTTCGAATTTTCCGGTATATACCAGCAACGCACAATAAATTATTGAATTGTCAAACTCCGTCATTAATTATTGAACATCCTACAAATCTAATACTATTTTGACAGAATTCAATCCAAATAACAATCGAAAAAAGAAGAATAAAGAAGAAAATGAACAAAATAGAAAACGATTTAAACAAACCCTGATTTAATAGTCTAAATTAATTTTTTAATTTCATACTAATATAATTCATAAAGGTAGAGAAAACTATTACCTGATCGATGCGAGAACTAGCATCATTAGTTGTGTGACGGATTTGAAAATTTTGATTAATTTTGTGAGGGAGAGAATTAAAGAGAGTTTTTTTAGGCAAAGGTAAAACTATCACATGGTGTTAATAACGATATTTTTTTGCATTTTTTAGGCAACTTGCCATATAACTTGGTATCTATTTTAGCCGTCTTATGATTTAAGACGAAGGTAATGATATTAGCTACAAAAAATTATATATTTGTCATGTAATCCGGTATATATATTTTGTGAGTGACATAACAGATATTACATATGATCCAGAAAATCGTGGAGGTTATAAACTAGTGGCTAGCCTTTGGTTAAAAGCTAAAACTGAGTTACTATGATGATAGGTCACGGATTTAATTTGATACCCCTCCCTTCACCTATATTGTACTGGTTTTGCGCTTCATTTAAAACCTAAAAGCAAACAAATGATTTTGAAAGAAAATGGTGTAGAGCGATAAACATAGGCCAAACTACCAACTTGGTAAAAAAATAGAGAATTTTGGACAAATTGGTGAAAAAAAAAGTAATATGTTGGACAAATTGGTAAAGAAAATAGCACATGAGACAAATTAGTAAAGAAATACTCCGTATATAATTAAGTACGAGTATTAATTAAGTCAAAATAAATAAATAATAATAAATATATTTTCTTAATGTAATGCTAACTAATATATGCCGGTTTAGTCGAACCATGTCAGGTTTGGGCCAACACTTTTGTCTTTTAACACGTGATAAATTTTCGGTTTTGGCCAACATTTTTGTCTCTTAACACGTGATAATCGTTATTTTAGGGAAACACGTGACAATTTTTTAGAGAACATCTTGTTTCCTGTTTCACGCATACCTCATTTTCGCGCAGGTTTTCAACACGTGTCATCTTTTTAGAGGACAGTATTATTTGTCTTTTGTGTACTTACTACATCGATTTGGCTTAACTTTGGTCGATACGACGGTGACATGCATGTAATATTTCACAATTTTTTTCCACTAATCTCCTTATTTCACTGTAAGCTGTAATCGATTTTTTTCATTATAAATGAAAATTTGCACTTTATTTACATACACTTTGTTTTTTAGCCACTGTTCATGAATGATGAGATCTTCCCGTTGAAATATATAAGAAAAAATATAGTCAGGTGGGTATTTTATTTCATTTGCCTATAAGAGTAAAATAAGACAATTTTTTCTAATATTTAACTATTTTTTATCGAGTATAAGTTGAGATTCTTCCGTGTAAATTGTATTTGCAATTGAATTGAGAGAGTAATTGTTAAGAATTTGGGAAGTTTATGGGCAAAATTAGACATGTATGTGGATTTTGTTTATTTTCACTATGAAAATAATCGTTTACATATATTAACACCCTTAGAACGTAGTATATATCTTGTTTAAGACGATTTTTACTTTCCTAAATTTGGGATTGTCCATCCGATCAAAAATCCGCTCACAAATTTTAGAAAAAGAGGACAATTCATACACCCGTAAAAAGTGTTATCTAAATCGAAAACATACACTCATAGTAGAAACTAATGCTTCATCTTTTGGCCATTTCGACATTTTATTTTAACTTCAATATTATTTCGACTTAATTAATATCAATCAGATTTGAGACACATTACTTTATTTTACGGAGTTAATAAAAACAACGGTAAGAAACATTTTATTTGAACCTAAGATCTCGGACCTCCATAATAAATGACACCGTCATAGCCACGAGACAGAACACCATAATACTCGTCACAGTTATTATAATACTCGGTAATTTTCGGACTGACGATGTTATGATTTTGATCGATAACTCGAGTATTCGAAATGGTAGCTGAATTTAAAGATTTAGCCTTCAGTCCATTTCCCATTGAAGGTGCATCCATTCGACGAGGACCGTAAACTTCTCCTCCAAATTCGACTTGTTTCGCGCTATCTTTCATTACTATGAATAAATCATTCGGCCAATATCCGATTAAATGTTTTTCCGACGTAATTGATAGCCACCAGTGTCCGTCGTCTTGATGCTACAATCGCGTAATCAGGGAATTGTATTAGCGTGAGCGAAAGCAATCGCAATAAAATCAATGTAGACATCAGAAACGACGAAACGTAATTGCTGTTTCATTCACGGTTTTCTAATTCATACACATTTTCCGTTATTTTTTCCAAAAAAAATTGTGTATGAAATGGAACTCTCTAAATTACAGTAAGTGGATTATACATCTGATATATTACAACCACTTTTATAGTTTTTTGAGCATTATAATAGAGTTGTTGAGTTTAGTTTTAGGAATTATGAGTTATATTATAAAGTTTTTGAGTTCATTAACTAAACAATTAAGCTCCAAAAAAATACAATAAACTAAAGAAAATTACATGCCAACTTAGTTAAATTTGAGTTTTAACGGAAAAAAAATTAAAATTTGACTTATAAACTCTAATAAGCTCGGAAAAATACACATATGCTCAAAAAGAAATAAAGTTTAAGGTAATAAGTTCGAAAAAAATACACGTATGCTCAAAAACAAGTAAAATCTGAGGTAATACATCAGATGTATATTTCTTTTTCTCTCTAAATTGTAATGGATATTGATGGTAATGTGCTGGAAAATTTACTAAGTGGGAAGAAACTAGAAGTACATCGCTACTATATAATGGTTGCAGGCCAGGTGGTAGCAAAATGTCGATTACCAAAAACACGCAATAACGTAAATAAATGATTAGAATAGAGGTATACCTTCTCGATGGAGATGTGCCAAGAAGCTTTTTGTGCTCCAATTGCAGAATACTTATTGGGAGTCATGCCCATAGGCATATCCGTCGAAACTTGTACAAAACCCGGGCAATCCATACTAAAACATCCTTGTAATCCCGACTAAATAGACAATTAATTAAAGAACTTGATCGGAATTTAAGAAAATTAGTTTTAACCCGTGCAAAATTGCACGGTATAGTTCTAAAATAGCAATATAATGATAATATTAAAAATGGTAAACCAAAATATATGTATATCTTATAATCTATTTCTTTTATAATGATCATAGTTTAAAACACGTGCAAAAATTGCAATCCGTGAAAAAATGCACGAATTCAATGTTAAAACATAATAACAATTTTTTTAGATCTGCTCATTTTAGTGGATATGCTCAATATCTATAACGAATTTATTTAGAATATTATTTTGACGGAATTATCTAAAATCTACTTAACAGAGTTTTATAGTTCATTTACTTTGTTAATATTTTGTAGATCTTATTTTTTAAATTGAAAATAAAACAGTACTATTTAATAACATTTTTTGTTGAAAACTATTTCTTATTCAAAAAATTTATTCAAAATTAGTAATATTTCGAAAATGTGCTATTATGATGGTCAAATGTTAGAGTTAAAAGCTTGTAAAATAATATAACGACGTTATTTGTTTTACCAATTGTTATCATTTTTATGTTCGTTGTCTAATAATGTTTTTTGTTCACCTTTTTTTAGTATTGATAGACTATGTGGATTATTGAGAAAATTATGCATTTTCAGATTGTATTATTTATGCAACATAAATGAAATTGAGGATATGGTTCATGGAGTTCTGTATTGATTATTCGATAAAATTCTATTAATAAAGTTGGTTTTCATAAATTAATTCCATATTTTTTATGATGAATCCTACCATTATTTAAAAATAAAAAATAAAATAAAATGGATGTGATGATGTGAACGCACGAAATTGCACGAAATGTTCTTTTATTAATATAGATAAGATAAGCAATCTTAAAAATTTACATATTGAAATACTCTTTAAACTATTTTAGATGCTGTATTAGACAAAAATATATTATCGAAAATCAAACTTTCAGGCCTCACTTGCTTATAAGTTTGAAAATCCCCACATCAAGTTGTTCTTGATTAAGAACTTGTATTGAAAGACATATGCCCACCTTAGATAAAGTTCTTTGCGATTTGCGATGAATCATTTTAGTATATCACAATTTACAAATTATTACCTAAAACATTTTTTGTCAAAGAACCAAAACTTTTAATGTCAATGGAAATTTATTACCCGCACCAAAATCGCTCCTCTCATTAATTTAATTTTATTTACACATCTTATCATCTTTTTAAAAATCACGCTTGTCAATAATTTTTGTTTTAAATTAATTATTTTCCTTTGTTAAAATTCGTACCTTTAGTTAGTTAAATGTGCATGTTTTTTTTCAAATTCTTGTTTCATTTTATATCATAGCTGCAAATTAATGATGCTCGCAACTTACCGGTCTATTATGTTATCTGCTACCATACTTTACTTCATTTTGTAACTTCATTTTGTAACTATGTTAAGATAATGTTTTTATTGTGATGTTGTTTTTATCATATATATCTTAATTAAATGATTTTCTTTTTACTTTTTGAATGGATCACATGTCATTTTTTCGGAATTATGCAATATATAGTTCGATAAAATTTATAACATTTTTTTTTTGCATTTTTAGAGCTAATGTGTATTATTATATTCTTCTTTAAAATTTTATTTTATCTTATTAGTATTATAGTGGATGTATTTTTTCGTACTTTATTTTAATTGTTATTGTAATTGCAATTTATAATTGTAGTAGAAATTTGGACTGGATTTTTAATAGTTGACTTAATTTACTGTGATTTATTAGTAAAACTTGGGTTGAATTATTTACGTTCTAAGTTATTCATTATTTCTTATTATTCACTAATACTTACGTGTAGAAAATATAAACGTAAACATTTACGTCTAAAACTTGAACATAGAGATTTTTTAGCAATTAATTACTTTTTTTTTCTGTGGGTCCCACATTACTTAAAATAAATAAAAGGATAAATTACAAATAACCACCACGTATTTGCGTATTTTTACAATTACCACCACGTATTTCCATTTTTACAAATAACCCCCAAACTTCAATGTATATTCCCTAATCACCACCGTATTGATATCTCGAACATCGTTCTTCTTATTTCCCGACTTGTTTAGTGACGAGTTATGCAAAATAACCAAACTTCCCTTACCAACTTAAGTTGAATAAATTATTAACCACCTCTTATGAGGTTTTCCCCTTCTGAATCTCAATTTCCCTATTTCTCCCAATTATTTTCAAACCCTAAATCCCCGAATCCGTATTTTTGACAATAACACTAAACAGTAACCAACATATAATACATTAAAGTCCTAAGATTCTAGGTGTTTGGATCTAGCAAGAATCGATTATTATTGTGATTAATAATAAGAGCTGAACAAGGCTCGTCACTTTTGGTAAAGACGACTTCCGTGGATCACAGAAAGAGGGGATTTGATTTCAATGCATGAATCAGCAATTTTGTTATTACTACTTTTACCCCAAAGCCAGTAAACTTCAACAGTTTCATACCTTAGTAGCATCTTAGCCAAGCACATTCTATTCTTATACTAATACAATGCCTAAAGAGAAATCCTAGTAAATTTCGTGAGAAAGGAGCACTATCTTGTTTTTAATTCTACAGAAAGTTTCTTGATCTATGTCGATGAAGAAGACGAGTTATGTTTTTTTATTAAAGCTGAGATCTAAAAATTTGAGAGTGATTTGGGTATTTAGGGTTTGGAAATATTAAGAAGAAATAGGGAAGTTGAGATTTAAAAAGGAGGAAATGTTATGGTTAATAATTCAGTCCGTAAGTTGTGTAAGTTGGTGGTAAGGGTAGTTTGGGTATTTTGCGTAACTCGTCACTATACAAGTCAGAAAATAAGAAAAACGTTGCTCGGGATACAAATACGGTGGTGATTGGGGAATATACATTAAAGTTTGGGGGTTATTTGTAAAAACGAAAATACGTGGTGGTAATTTGTAAAAGTATGCAAATACGTGGTGGTTATTTGTAATTTATCCTAAATAAAATTAAAAACATGAATGTGATGATGTGGCTTAAGGAGAATGCTTGAAATGTTTTTGGTTTTATATAGATAAGATGTTACATGAAGGAGAGTAATATAAAGGTTAATTAATTAAAAAAAAATTACTTACATTATAACGGCCGTAAAGATGAGCATCATTATCCTGGTACTCATCTGGATTAACCTACGAATATATATATTTAAAACGTAAACAAATACTATTTTTGCCAGATTTTAAACATTTGTAAAACTTTTTAATTAGTTCAAGTTAATTAAAAAAACATTATATAGATTAGTTCGGATATCTTATATTTTCACTGTTTAAGTCAGTAATTGACATTTACTTTTTTTCCTTATAAGTAAAGTAAATGTAAAATATTCACAAAAACAGAGGATATATAATATCTTAAATTCTTAAAATCGTAATATTTTTTTTAAAAAAAAAAAAAAGCGAAATAAGAGTATAACCATCCATCCAGCTTCGACGCTGTCCGCCCCATTTACGAGTTTGATTCGAGCAGCGGACCATTGAGAAGCTTGCACATTATCTGCTTTATACAGATCTAAAGAAGCATCAACTCCAAAGAATTGCTTATTATTCGGGTCATCTAACACGGTTTGAACTCGAGCACTCTGCATTAAATAATTAATTAATTATTTAATTATAATATTTTGAATTAATACTCTGTTTAGAACAACGATTTTTTTAACATGTGTTTAAAAACACGTGCTAGAAAAATGGTCATAGAAATTGTTATCGATAGTCCAATGAAACTTACACATATTGCGTGATCCGTCGGAACCGGTGGAGGAAGTGGTGGTGGCCTTATAAACTCGTTCACTTTTGGACGATTTGGTTTAGCCCGATCCAATATCGGAACTGTACCAATTGGACATCCTTTGGTTTCGAGTCCAAGCCCATTTACCTTTTTTTGTTGCTGGATTTTCACCAAGTTCGGTATCGCCTATACGTGTAAAATGTTATTTTAAATTGTTAGAAAGTTTGCATAAATTTGACTTCATAGACATATTATGAGACGATTCTTTTAATGTCGAAATACTCATTTATTATTATCAATAAACGAGTGATTTTATACATTGAAGAATCGTCTCACACTCTCATGATATAAGACGTCTTACCCAGTAATTACCTGGAGCTTTAACGATGGGTTGAGAAAAGCCGGTTGCTTATAAAAATCCACACAATTGTAAACTTTACCATTAATCTGTTTTGAAAATATTATTACATATAACAATTAATTGAATTCTGTATTGAAAGAGATTAAAAAAATTGATAAAAACCCCGAAAAACTCACATTTATAGTTGTACGAAATAATTTTCCGGAAATTACATCAAAAATTAGAGAAGCTAAAACCACAAAATGTATGATCTTATTCACCATAACTACTTGCTTTACCAAAATTTGAAAACTTTTTTTGTAATCAAAAGTTTTCGGTGCTCAATTCTTATATATAATTGTGCAAATGTGTGATGAAATAATGTATTGATTGCTCAAATCATTTTATAAATTAGTAATAAATAGAAGTAGATATTATTATATGAATGATAATTTTCTACCTTTTGTGGAGTTTTCTTGTTTACTCTCTAAAATAAGATAAATCGTACGGTCGTTGAATAAGAAGGCGATTTTACTCCGGAGTCTAACATACTGCGCTTTATGTATTGAAGTTTTTGCTTAATTAGGGGGCGTTTGGTTAAAGAAAGGGAAAGAGAAAGGTAAGGATTACCTAAAATTTAATTTGTTGTTTGGTTACACCAAAAAAGAGACACTAATGGTCCGGTCAGAGTTATTTTTACCACTAACACACAACAACACAAGCAACCACTTATCTATTGGCGGCGATGATAATGGTAGAGGTGTCATGGCGGTGGTGTTGGAGGTGTCATTGGGGTGGTAGTGATGGTGGTGGTGGTAGGGGTGCGAATGTCATGGCGGCGGTGGCGGTGGTCACGACGGTGATGGTGGTAAGGGTGTCATAGTGGTGGTGGCTATGGTGGTGGTGGAGATGCCTTGGTGGTGGTGACGGCGGCGGTGGAGGTCACGACGGTGATGGTGGTAGGGGTGTCGGCAGTGGTGTTGGTGGTTGGGGTGTCATGGTGGTGGTGGCAGTGGTACTTGTGGGGGTGGTGGCGGCGGTGGCGGTGGAGTAATGGTGGTGGCTAGTGTGGTGGTAGTCGCAAGCTAGTGTGGTACATGAAAAAAGTGGTTAAAGGGTAACAACCAACAAGGGTAATGAAATCAAATATCTAGGGGGTTGGGGGTAAAAAATGAGATGAATTGAGGAGTAAAAAAAGGAGTTTTATTTCCTTGTTTTGTGTCAAAGGAACACCAAAAAAGAAAATAACTAACTTTATCTCCCTTTCTCTTTTTATAAACCCCTAACCAAACACTCCCTTAGAGTTTAACCCGAACTATTCAACGTAACAAACAAGTCCTCATATATAGGGATGTCAATGGGGCGGGTCTTGGCGGGTCTTGGTGGGTCTCGCCCCGCACCCGCCCCACGTGGGGCGGGTGTGGGTAATGATTTCGTGGGTCGTGGGGCGGGGATGGTTTTCAAACGCATCATTCGTCGCGGGTCGCGGGGCGGGTGCGGGTATCACATGAGACCCGCCCCATACCCACCCCGCCCCACACCCACCCCGCTCGCCCCGCCCCGCATGTCCCCGCCCCGCTTATACCCACCTAATAAATAATAATATCTAATAGTAAAAAAATATAACTTAAAATATTAAAAAAAACTCTTAATAAATAAGTAACCCCTACCCAGTAGTCCAATCAGGCCCAAACAAGTAAGTAACTTCTACCCAGTAGTCCAATAAGGCAATAATCCTAGTTCACTACTCAGTATTCTGTATTTGGGCTGATGTTTGTGCATGTGTTTCGTAGTATATTTGTATGTAAAACCGTTTCATGGCTCAACGGACTCTTATTAATTGAATGTTAAGGCATTTTGCGAAAACTTATTTGTATAAGTAGTACGACTAATATATTTTAGATTCACGATTTACATTTTTTGAGGAGCTAGGCGGGTGTGGGTACACATTAAAAGTTCGCGGGGCGGGCGCGGGTTGACCCCCTCCGCACCCTCCCCGCCCCATTTACATCCCTACTCATATATCAATTAAATTGGGCTCAAATAGCCATGTGGCCTTGCAGGTTATCGGGTCCGGTCACCACCATCATCCCATTTTCAGACTAGTTGAGAGTTGATCGAATAACTGCCTATCCCTTGGGTATTTCATGTGCAAGTTATCGAATTTAATCTCCAATAATAACACATCAATGATTTTATCACAGCCTCACGGGTATCTCACCTTGGTCGCTATTTATCGAGTCAAGTTGTGGGCTTGTGGTGGAACACCGGCGAAAAAGACGGCTAAAGCACCAATATATTTATATTTTATTCTGAAAAAAATTGATGAAAAGTATATTTTCCAATGTTACAGGATCATTCATTCAACTTCGAAATGAAGCTAAGTTAAGATGGGAATTAAAAAATACAAAATAATATCTTTAACACGTCATCTAAGAAAGTCGCGATTTCAATTTGAGTCGTAATGCTATTCTCACACGCTAAAGTAACTAAGGTCTGAACCACCTAAAGCTATCAGAACTGTACACAATCCAAAACAACAACATTCGAAACCAGCCAAGAATGATTTGCCGTCTAGCTATAATAAGCTAACCGATGGATATCTTAAGATTTACATACGCTCAGCCTCATCGCATGGCTAGGGCACGCTGAGTGGCCTGATCAGAGGACATGTTACCGCTGTTACCCCATTGCTGACTGGATTGACCTTCCATGGCTCTAGAATCTGCGGAGTCATTCCCCTCGTCTTTACGGTTTTTGTGAGCCTTGGATGAGTGGGACTCGCCTGCATATGGTTTGGATACTGATAAAGAAACGCCCAAAGATCTAAAAGCTAGAAACAGCGAATGTCAGAATAAGAAAACAACCCAACAAACCTGAAGTCTTGTTATCTTCGCCGGAATGGTTGGAAGATTGCTCTCCACTCTTCTTTGCAAAACGTCCCCCAGTGCTCCGTGCTCTTCGTAAGGCATGTTGGTGTCGGGATTCATGTAGATATGGCTAAGAATGGAAAATGGTACACAACGTAAATATGCAACTTAGACAACACAGTGACTCATTTTCAGATCCAGAAACTTATCTTGACCACGTTTATCTATATATCTGGAAGTACATTATCATACAAAGTTTCCATAATTTTTAGTCATAACCCCAAGAAAGACAAAATGAAACAAACATTCCAGTGTTTTGGTTTCCGCAGACCGCAAAGACAGCTGAAGAATAGGAAATCCCTTTAGCAGATATCTGATTTATTCAAAAGTTTACACTTTGCTTTTGGACCAAAGACAAAGGTAAGCATGAAGAAGACAGTTTTACCCCTGATTTTTCATTCTTGCAACTGTACCGTTTCTCTCTCCTTCCTTCATCTTACTCAGTCCTCACAACAAGCCTTTCTCTCTCCTTCCTTCATCTTACTCAGTCCTCACGACAAGCCTCTCTCACAGCTAAGAATACAAAAAAATCCTCCCCCATATGTGTATTTGCAATGATAGGGTCGTTTCTTTCAGTACAGAATTTTCCTCAAAGTATCCTTCATATGTCCATCTATTGTGTTTAAAAAACCTGGTATTGATGAATGCTCGTTCACCCATGTAGCCTTCCACCAGTCACCACTCCCATGTGTTACCTAATCCAATTGCTCTCCACGGCCCCATCTTCCATGCGACCAACACCAACTGCAAGATATTAATAACAGAGGCAAGCTGATTTCTAGTGACAGGATGGAATGTCGGCCAAATCTGAATTTGGAATGGCAAATTGGTGATAGATGATGTCACAGTGGTTGTGGTGGCCGAGGGGTACGGATGTTGGGAGGAGCTCTAGCTAGGGGAAATTTTGGGAGGGATATGAAAGCAAAAGTGACGTCGAGTAGATCTGGTGTGGTCTCGAGGAGTTCTGGCAGTGGTTGATTATGTGTGGTCTCGAGGAGTTCTGGCAGTCGGTTGATTCTGTGTGGCAGTCGGCCGTAGTAAGGTGGTTAGACGTTTTTGGATGGTCAGACCTGTCACACCAGCACTGGTGGCACTGGTGGCACCGACATCCCATCACTCCGGCAACATCTTGACGCACGATCCCATCCTCATTGACCAATTCCAGCCTCCTTAAAACCCACCATACACACCATACTAACACCAAAAAAGACCCACCCACCCCACCGAAACCTCCTACGCCACCACCAAAGACACCAGATCTGGTGACTTTGGTGGTGGGGGAGGGAAGGGGAGGGGGGGTCTTTGTTTGTGTTAGCGTGGTGTGGATGGTCAGTTTCGAGGGAGATAGAGCCAGCGGCGAGGCAGTGGGCACTGGTAGAGGTGGATTTTTTTTATTTTTTTTGTGTGTGTGTGGGGGGGGGGGGGGGGGGGGTTAGTTGTTGATTGCGGGTCTCTTCTTTTCATTCCCATATTTACAAGGTTTGATATCAAAGGGAACCCATTCCCTTCCCCTTTTTTCCTTCCCCAGTATGAACTAAATGCCCCCGACGTAGAAACAATGTCAAATCAACATCATAAAAGTTAAAAAAAAAAAAACAACTTTTTCTCCGTCATCCTACAAAGCCTAAAAGTACGACAAGATGCATACCTTCCTCTCTTTGATGAGCTTCCTCTCTAACTCAGCCTTGGCACGGACCTGCCTTCTCCGCAAAATTCCATGATACTGCTTGGCATTGACATAAACTGGCTCTTGTGTCATTTCAAGAGGTAACGGCATCCTAGGCTGATGCATCCCATATAACTGTGGAGGAACAATTAGTTACTTTATAGAAAATCAGGATATTAAAGATAAACAAAATAACAAGGTTAAATTTTAGATGATACAAATCATACAATATCTAAATTGAAACATACTAGACTAAATGAACGACCAGGGGCGTCGATGCAATAAAATTGTAAAAAGGGAAGTTATCGTTACAGTCGGAATCAGGGCTGATATTAAACTACTGACTACTGAGGAAGAACTAAAATTGTTAGAAAAGAAGTTGGACATATACCAGAAAACAATCACCAACGCCGAAAAGGAATGAGGATCATGTTATATCAAACAGATGAGAGATGCACACTTCATGGTTGTTGGTTGATACCCAGTTAGAAACACAAAAACTGAAGCAGCTAGAGTTTGTTAAATAAAATGAATTTTGCTTGTGAGTTTTGAGCCAATTCTAAGCATCTCCTAGCAAAAAAAATGAGTAAATTCCACTCCCCGCATCCAGGTTTTAAAACTCATGAGTCCACCCCAATTAGATAGGAACTCACTATCAAAAAAGGTAGGCATCTTAATGTCAGGTAATCCTCCTCAAAAAAAAACACAATTAGGAGTTTCAGTTTCTCACTAGTTATAAAATATTCATGATGAAAGGGGAAGTGAATAAGTTTTCCTGACCAGTACTTTGTTCGAACATTTAGCACAGTTGCTTAGACAAAATAGAATAATTAATTCAAGTCTCAGAAGTTCACGTGGTATATCAATATGTCATGTTATCAGAAATTCAGAACTTCAAGCCACAATAATCTAATACTTATACTTTAAAAAATTAATTCAGTAACCAAACTTTTCGTAGCTGTTCAGACCTCAGAGTACCAGCGCTACAACCCAAAAAAACCTTATGAAAAGTCCACCTCAGCTGCGAAACATCTAAAACCACAATAATCTCATACTTATACTTTAAAAAATTAATTCTCTACCTTTGCGGAAAAATATACTTCATGGAATATTAAATATATCTTCTGTTCCCTGCGTATAAGCCTAGTGTAAATTTCAGATTAGCAGACCATGGTCTTGTGGGGAAAGTTCTCCTGTCAACCAAATTATCCATGCAATGGTATTGCCCAAACCAATAAGATAAATCCATTTTTAGTAAGTTATTATAGCCTGCTCTAGAAAAATATACCCCCCAACTTCTCTATAATATGTTTGCATTGGTTGAGGCGTAAGACGATAAATTAGTATGTTACTCCGGATCTACCCAATCTTTTACTGTCTGAGGTGTAAAGTGACAAGCTTAGCAATCACTACTAAAAACCAAAGGGACAATCCGCCTGTATAGGCCCCTTTACAATACACACATCGGCTTTTAAAAGTTCAGAACAAATAATTAATGGAAGATAATTAGCTGAAACGGAAGTTTACAACGCATGTAAGATAACCACAATAAATCCACAAGTGTACACATCTCCAAAAATCTTGTTTTGCTTGCAAAATCTTAGTCATACAGCATACTCCCTTATCCGTCAGAAGCCATTAGAGTGATAGACTAGAGAAGAAGGGCAACTAAAAACTAAGATAAATGCCTAAAACAACAATGTCCAGACTATAAGAAAATATTAACACCCCGAATGCCCTCAATGACAAGTTGCAACCATAAGCTTACAAAGCCCTATAATACGTCCAGTTCCATTTCTATATTCTTAACCATGGTTTCACTCTAAGTTTGTAAATCCTTAACCATGGTTTCGCTCTAAGTTTGTAAATAGCTAGTTCTATTTTATACCTAGTACGAAATGTGCAAACATTCAATCATAAAGCAAGAGTTAGGAAAAATTCCAGATAGCCGTAAAAAAATCATCCCAATGAAACAACATTAGACCAGAAGCATGCTTTCTCAATGTTAAACAACCCTGGCTAGGGTCACAAGTAACATACCAATGGATGAGGTCCATAGGGAGCCATCATTCCCCCGTAATACAAGTCGGGATAAGGTGCTGTTGCACAACCCTGCTGAGCAATAGGAAGAACTGTTGTAGTTGAAAACGGTTCATAAAAGTAGAATGTGAGAAGTTGAAATAGGAAAAAGAAGTGCAGCATCACTTACTACAGGGTGACCAAAAAGGTCAAGCTGTGGATGCTGAGGCAAACCAACCCCACTAACAAAAGGCATGGTCGACTCAGCACATTGAGATTTTTGACCTTCAAGTCCAGTACCCCCATCTGTGACAAACCACATCTCTTAAGTTACATGAATAATATCCATTTCTATATCTTTAATAGCTATATAAAAATAACCACACATCCATAAAGTACAAGCAGAAAAAAAAAACAGTAAACCATTAATAACAGTTTACCAGTAAAATTAACCCAACTGTAGTCTGATGAGGACAAGGACCCTTTGTTCTTTGATTTTGAATTACGAAGGAATAAAGTAAAGAGTACCCCAAACTGATTACGTTTATTTTTATTGTGAAGTAGTTTAATGCAACTGTCGACAAAATTTCATTATGGGTCATCCTATGCAACCTTTTTATGCAGTTATTAAAAAGGTAAAGTGCATACTTCCAATTTTCATTACCCATCAGTTGTGGTAAAACTCGTGGCACTAGAGGAATGTAGCTGTTACTCTAATCTGAATTATAAACTTAAGAGCAATACCTTGATGGGTGGAAGTAGAACCAGTTGCTGCAGAGTCCTTGCTGGCCTCATCGTCATCATCCTCAGCCTTTGTTTCCGATTGATCATCAATAGACTGTTCTGTCTCAACTGGATTGCCTAGCAATGCATGTTTAGAGCTATCGCCCACAGCATCGGATAGACGGGAAGGATCATAACCAGCAACTTGCCACCACTGTTCGGAATAGGCTGCAGATGGCCCAATAGTATGGGGATTGGGTTCAGCTTGATTAGATTTAGATGACATGCTTAAATCAGCGTTAAATAAAGCATCTACGACAGGGCAGGCAATTCAGTACCTGCAATATGCTCTACTGAGATTAGAATGTAACAATGCATCAGGTGTATCAAAAAACACAGGAAAAAATCCTCAAACACGGTACCAGTTTTGAGGTATTCATTGTGTATACAATTTTGATCTTAATGTCCCAGGCCTGAGGCCAACTTATGTTACTCAAACTTGGATACAACTATACGAGAGTCACAAATGGGTACATATCTCAGTTGTCTGACTAGCCGACTCAATTGCAGAGACACTGGAAATTTGGAACTATGTAGCACAATTAAAAGACAAGGGACACATCTTCAACATAAACTTACAGTTCCGACAAATAAATAGATAGATTATTCAAACATGAGGCTTAAAGTCCCTAAAAATCATATTAAATGTTTCATGTAGTTCATATATCCCTTCCTCCATATTCGTCATACAGAACTCCCTTTCAACTGCTACGAGGATAGGTGTCAAACTAGAAAGGGTCTGGTATGGTGATATGGAGTCAACACCCATATTCTTAATGCTTGTGTAGTTGTGTCGGATACGATTCTGACTCCATAATAGTAAAGTCCATGTAAACTATCACAAGTAATAAATTAAAATTACAAATGATTCACAAGTACTCAATCGATGGGCTTCGCTAAGGAAAATACTCTTACTAAGTCAGGTTGAAGTTTCAAGCGTAAATGAGGAACTGGCCTTGAATTTCAAGCCCTTTTACCGATACAAAACCGATAATTTCAAAACATCTACCCGATATGACTATATTACCCGTTCTAACATAACAATGGATCAAGCAACCTACTTGATTGTCAAAGCCAAAAGAAATAGTTACATCAAGAAGTAATTGTCCCTCGCTTAAGAACGTCTTAAGCTTACAATATAATCATCATAGCTAACATCAAACTAACCATATACTCCCTCCCTTCCAATCATTTCTTTACATTTGATTAAAATACCGCTCCGAACGAATAAAAAAATCAAACAAATGACTGAAACGGAAAGAGTAATCATTTAAACAAACCGTCAAGATTAAGACGGTCTCAAATGAGAATTTGATAACACAAACACCAATTGAATTTCAAATCTCACTCTAGCTCAATTCCATACAATAATAACGCTAAAGATCAATGCTCAGAATTCAAGATTACTCGAACAAAATCCCCAAACAAATGAGAATACATCATAATTCACAAATATAACATTGAAACAGCATGCATAAACCCTAATTACAATCCCAAAATACCCAATTCAAAAATTAAGAGTAGCATTTAACAGCAATTCAAATAAAATACAAATCGTGAAACAATTAAAAGAGAGAACTGAGAAAGCTCACTGGTAAGAAAGATTTTGTGTTCAGATTGATTGATAATAATAAAAGGGAAAAGAATGATTTTCGCGGAGAAAGAACCCTAAATATTTGGGGATTGGTTGACTGATGTTCTATTTTATGGAAAATTTTACATTGATTCTTTAATTATAGAATCCATTTTTTAAATAACGTTCAAAAATAAAATATATCGTTTTGGATTGGAAATGAAATTAATTGTCAAAATGGTGTCCACATAATCTCGGTTTTTCAAAATCTACCCGGCTTAAACTCGCTATTAGAAATGGCATCTATAGGGCAAGAAACACGTCATTAGCAATGGCGTGTTTACTCAAGGTAAGACTTTTGTATGAAACAAAAGCTTTTTCAAAAAAAATCTCATAGCCTGCTAAGACAGCCATAGGGGATGGCGTGTTTTTTTCAGTAAACCCGCCATTGGGGGTGGCGTGTAGCGTGTTTACGCAGAGTATTTTTTTTAATACAAAACCGACATTCACTTTACTTGTTCATAAAATTCGTGGTTACAACCCTCCCTCGTTATTCAATCATTCCCTCAATCACTCACAAAACAATTCTCAACCCTATTTTAAGTTCTCTTTTTCATTCATCATACTCTTCTCAGACAAAACTCCGGCAACTTATCTTTCATAAGGTAATTTTCTCCTCATGTTATTTGTTTAAATAATAATTTTTATGTTAGATTTCAATTTTTTTGTTTTCATTGTAGTTAATTAAGGTGTTTTTGTACTTGATTTAGTTTCAATAATGTTAATTAAATCAATTTGTTATGTATATAAAAACCTCCAAAATTTGAAACCCTAGGTTATTGAATTTGTAAATTATGTCTAGTTATTTGTTTTGGTGAATAGGTCGTATTTTGTTTATAAATTGTTGATTTATACTAAGTAAGTTCAATTTTTTTATAGAATGGATATTTTTGATCTTCTCCTTATTTGTTAGTGGGATGGAAAAGTACTGGAGTAAAATGGTTGTGTTACCTAAAGAGGAAGGAACTAATGTTTTATTTTAGCTAGTACAAAAAATGACATATCTTGAATTAGTTGAAAAGATATGCAAGGGAATCGACATTCAAAGTTTTAGTAGTCAATTGAGGTGAGATGAAATTTCCAAGTTTCGGTTGTTTCAAAGTTGTACCTCTTAACAATGACGAAGCCTTAAAAGCATTATTGGCAAGTGTTTGTCAATCAAATGCTCCTTCAATAGACATATTTGTTGAAATTTCCACTTCTCAAATTGTCCATCATACACCAAATATGCCTATTAGGCTAGATGATGTTAGTCAATTTGTTTCTATTGAAGCTAATGACATAAATGATGGGGAATTTGATAGTAATTTAGAAGGTGGTGATATTGATGAGGAGTTAGTAAGACTTGAGGAAAATTTGATGGAAAATGAAGAAGATGATGATGATGACCTTGGCTTTGCTAGTGCCCTCATTGTTGAGTTTAATAAATTTCATTCATTAGATGAGAAAGAGTTGAATAGTTGGAAAACTTAGGAGAATATGGTTCGACATGAACAAGGGAAAGAGTTCGCGGTAGGACAAATGTTTCCAAATAAATCTTCAATAAGTGATGAGGTGACCTTATATAGTGTCAAAGCAAACCAATTTTTCAAAGTTACCGAATCAAAGCCTAACACTATAACCTTTAAATGTGGGCGAACTCCTAACCCATGCAATTGGCGCTTAAGGGCAACACAAAAGGACTTTCATTCTAGAACTTTTACTATTGTCGTCACATACAAAGGTCCTCATGAGGAGTCGTGTGTTTGTGACATGGTTCCTCGTGACCATTTTAATTTGAAACGTGGTCTCATTAGTCATGAGATTCATAATCTTGTTGAGGGAGATTGGAGATATAAGGTGAACCCTGTTGTGTCTCACATTTTAGATAAGTTTGGTTACACAAGCTCTTATACCAAAGCTTGGAATGCAAAATAACGAGCAATTGAGGAAATATTTGGAGATTCGGATAAATCATATGAGATGTTATCTCGTTTCATGCAAGGTTTAAAAGAATCTAATCCCGGTACAATTGTCCATTTTTTAACTACACCAACAACAAACCCAAATGTGCAAATATTCAAGAGTGTGTTTTGGGCATTTAAACCATGCATAGAAGGATTTGTACATTGTTGGCCAGTTTTAATCATTAATGGGACACACTTATATGAAAGTTCAAAGACACTATTTTGACAGTTGTGTCAATTGATGCAAATAACCAAATTTTCCCTGTTGCTTTTGCTATCGTTGAATCTGAAAATACTGATAGTTAGCCTTGGTTTATGGTTTGCATAAGAACCTTTGTGACGAAAAGAACTGGGTTGTGTGTCATATCCGATAGGCATGCCGGGATAATGAAAGCAATGAGTGAAATTGGTAGTGGTTGGGAGGAGTCTTATGCTTATCATTGAATATGCATTGGACATTTGGCTTATGTTAATACAAGATTTAGGAATAAGCAAGTGAAGGAAATGTTTGGGTCAACGACAATGCAATATCAAAATAAGAAGTTTGATGTATGTTTTAATCGCCTAGGTGAGTTGAATAGAAAGGCATAACAATATATTGCCGAAGTTGGAATAGATAAGTGGTCAATTTGTCATGATGGTGGGCATAGGTATGGCATAGGTATGGCATAATGACTACTAACTTGGCGGGAGCATTTAATAATGTGCTAAAAAGAGCACGTTTTCTTCCAATAATCGTTCTTGTGAAGTGTGTCTTCTTTAGAGTTAATGCATACTTTGTGAGCAACGTGAGATGGCGAGGAAACGATTGATGAAGCGCCTTCATTATAGTAAAAAAATGACTACATTGTTGGAGGAAAATTGCAAGAAGAGAACATATCATAAGGTTGTTGCTTTTGATCATATTGAAGGGGTATACCAAGTGACAACTCGTAGAGGTTCACGAAACGGAGCATATGGGAAGCATTTACACACCGTTGATTTATCAAAGAGGACATGTACTTGTAACACGTTCCAAATCTACAAGTACCCTTGTTCTCATGTGTATGTCGGTTGTAAAAAAAAGGGCTTAAATGCTAATCAATTTGTGGACATCAACTACTCTACGGGAAAACACTTGGCTTCATACGCTTCTAAGTTTCAGCCTTTAAAAGATTGGGGTCCTTATAATGGGCCTACAATAGTGTGTAATATAATGAGCTCAAAAGGCTTGGGAAAGGTAGACGGAAGAGTAAGCAATTTCCCAATAAAATGGATGAAAAATCTATGAACATGGTTTCATGTAGCTTGTGTCGGGGTGGAGGCCACAATAAAAAAAAACTTGCACATTGAAAGTTAACAATCCAAACGGTTGGGTATTTACTATTTTTACTATGTAAAATTGTTTTTTTCGTCGTTTATTTTTTTTTTCTTTTCACTTTTTCTATTTTTATTGCTAATTTGTCTATTCTTTCATTTATGCAGGAATCATGGATCAACGTCAACACCGTCTACAAGCCGGCCCGGTGAACCCAGAACTTCTCACACGGTAAGAGCTTCACACGAGCAAGGTAATCTTGGAAATGGAGGACATCGGTTCCCTCCGATGTAGGTCGCACATCGTTTCGCATAAGGGGTTTGAAGTAAGTCCTCGAGTAGTTGATTTTATTAGGGAGTCGCAATTTTTTTTATTCATAGCATTGTAGGTTTGAAGTTTGATGTGGATTTAATATTCGCTTTGGTTGAGAGGTAGAGACCGAAGACACATACTTTTCACTTGACCGTGGGGAGGCTACTATTAACTTGCAAGACGTCCAAGTCTTGTTAGGATTAAGGATTAGAGGAGATGTTGTTAGTGGACCCACCACATTTAATTATGGAGCGTTGGTAGTTGAACTTCTAGGTAAAACATCGGGTTCTGGCAACCTCAATGGAGCTTCATTAAGGATTGGTTGGTTGTTAGCTAATTTAGCGGTCTTCCGGTAGATGTTGATTAAGAAGTTCTACATCAATATGTTAGGGCTTATTTGCTTTTTCTAATGGCGACTATCATATTTCCGGACAAGAGTGGTAATCATATCCAAACTTGTTTATTTGCCTTTGTTGAGGGATTTGACCATGTTAGACACTTACTATTGGGGTAGTGTCGTGTTTGCTACATTATATCGTAATTTATGTAGATCGAGTTTCCTCAAGTCCAGAGACATTGGAGGTCCCTTAATTCTTTTGCAATTGTGGGCATGGGAGTGAATCCCAATTGGTCGACCTATAGTCATGGATCCAATAGATAGACCCACTCATCAAGGACCAAACCCGTTAGGCACTCAACATTTACTAAGGATTGACTCATTGGGTCGGAGGTGGCTAAGTGTGAACCGTAAGAGAGCACAAAGCACATCACTACTTGGGTATAGGGATGTTTTTGATACCATGCGCCATGATCAATTTATATGGCAACCTTACACCCAAGTTTTATCTTTTCTACCGGACTTTTGTCATGATGACTCGGATGATTTGGTTGTCATAGCTCCTATGATTTGCTTTGATATTGTTGAGTGACATTTCCCTAATCGGGTAGCTCGCCAATTTGGGTGGAAACAAGATATCCCTCAACCTTGTGACACGGAGCCTAATCTAGACAAGGTAGATAAAAGAGGTGCCCATACACGAAATTGGATGGAAAAGCATACTCCATACATAGCAATTTGGGTTAGAAGAGGCAATTTAGGTTCCATGGTTTTGAGGATTATAATGAAATGCACTACAACGACCCTTACATGCTTTGGTACCGTGATCACACTCTTAGATTCATTAGCCCTGCCTCGCTACAATCGACTTATCAAGCACCATTTGGAGTCATCCAATATCTTGTAAATATACTATACAAACTTGTCTATTGATACTTAATTTTTTTTAATATAAATTATCACTTGTAACACTCACTCTTTTTTGTTTTAGGCTCATGGCGTTGCGGGTGTTCATATGACATGCAATAGGGAGCTTCAAAAAATGACTCTTGAAGTGGCCCCCCCCATTTCCGTTCCATGGTTGCTGACATCCGGGACTACTCCTCTCAAACACTTTAACATGTTGGCTTTTCGCATCTTCTCCAACCAAACGAACAACCAAACCAAGAAGCAACGAGGAATGAGTCGCTCGACTCAGTGATATTAGAAGACGATATGCCATTAGCACAATATTCTAGGCGCAGTAGACACTCTAGATCTTCCATGGAACCCATCACTAAACAAGGTACTCCTGAGCCATCAAAGGGAAATCGGTTTTGGTCTCGTTTTCGAGGGAGCAAGAAGTGAAATGTTACTCTATCTTTGTAATAGCTAGATTGGTGTGTACAATGATGAAGCTACTCTCAGGCCAAATGGGCCATGGCCCGGGCAGGAATTATATAAATTTTGCCCCAGTAACAAAGCATAGCTAAAATACAGCACAATTGGTATTGGTTTATGGGTACAGGGTACATGCCTTTGGTCGATAGATATAGTGTTCGACGCCCTGTTCCTTCGTTTTTTAAAATATTGCAGCTTTTTTTTTATTATAATTCCTACCTTACTTTTTAGGAAAAGTAAGTTTATCACTTTACTTATATAAAATGAATCATAAAGGTTTAGACTTAGAAACACTAATAAAAATATTCTAACCGTTTATTCTCGATAAAATAATGCGGAGAGGTTACCGTATTATCAACCTAATAAGAAACAATTGCTATCTATATCATTTTTTTAAAACAAATTTAAGATAAATTTTTAATCCTTATATAGTAATTTAAAAATGTCTCCCTCGATAAATAAACTCAAATAAATATTAAAACACTAAAATAATTATGTTACGTTTATTTTAGATGAAACATTTATTTATATAAATAAATAAAAGATCGGCCCAGGTTGTTATTTGATCCTAGCTTCGTCCCTGGGTGTGTGCTATGTTGTTAGATTTTAATAGTTAGATTTAGTACTCCTTGTGCGAAACAATTAGATATGCTTTAAACTTTATTTCAATTTCAATAGACAATGGTTTGATATTTCCATTTGGTGTGTGCTGTGTTACTACATTTTCTTCTTGGTTTGATTAATTTCGAGTAAACATCAACAAAATTTTAAAAATAATAAAACTGAACAAACACGCCATGGCCACTGGTGTATTCTTCCATAAGATACGTTATTACATGTGGCGTGTTTTGGCCTCCACGACATCTTTTGCTTCTGTTTCTTCTGGAAACTACTTCAAGACAGACACGTCATAACAAATGACGGGTCTCTTTCAGTAAACACGCCATTAGAAACGGCGTGTCTAAGCTGCCCCAACTCCAGTACCTTTTGTAACATTTATATTTTCCAAAACTTTACACTACTAAGGGCTTGTTTGGTTGACATAGGGGAATTAAAGTTCCCGGGAACTTCAAGATCACATGAATTTCCAATTCATGTGAATTCGCAAAAAGTGTTTGGTTCGCATATGGGAAGTTAATTCATGCGGGAAGTTCTATTGACCAAGGGGGGACTTGGTGAGTAACTTCCCACATAATGGAGGAAGTAAATTCATGTGGGAAGTTCTACTTCCCATGATATTGGCAACCAAACAACAACATAATTTTACACTTCCCAGGAAGTTCAACATCCCATGATTTTAATGGGTAACCAAACAAGCCCTAAGACACGCCAGTAGGGATCATGTGTTTTCTGAAACAAACCCGCCATTGGAGATGGCGTGTTTCTGATGCCCCAACTCCAGTACATTCTGTAACATTTATAATTTGCAAAATTCTACACTGCTAAGACACGTCATTAGGGATAGCGTGTTTTCTGAACTAAACCCGCCACTAGGAATGACGTGTTTAGGTTCCGTATTTCCAATCCTACGTGAACACCATTTTGATAAATACTTTCAAAATCAACCCAAGACGACAAATATTTTCATTTTGAGCATTGCTTCAAATAAATCGTTCTTAATTTATTAATTTTTTTAATTATTTATATAATTTTATACTTTCTTTATTCCAATAAATTTTATGCATTTTTTGAGAGAACCCTAAAACCATTTAGGTTTTTTATGTAAGGTAAAATTTTATTTTTAGTTTTAGTTTTGTATAATAAAAGTTTGTCTTAGTTATGAATAAGGCAGATATAAGCAGAGCGGGGACATGTGGGGTGCGTTGGGGAGGGTGGGGTTATCTTCATCGCGTGTGTTTATCTTCAACAAAGTTTTAGCGCTGCTGGGGAATGTGTATCCCCATGCTGGTGTTGGAGACACCCGACTAGTAATAATTTGACTAGTAATAACTTAAATAGTTAAATTAATGGTAGCTTAATCCGTTTTAGAACTAGTTTGATGATCTTGGTTTGTAAACTTGTAATTGTTGTTTTTAATCATAATTAGTAATAATCTATTTCCCTAAAGCATTCACATTCAATGAAAGGATTAAAGAAAAAGCGAGACGAGAAACATAATGGTGAAGTGTTGAAGATATTGACACGGTCAGATCTCACACTATCAAGACAGTGAAGCACGAATGTGAAATATTTAACCAAGAGTGGATATTTAATTACATCTCTACACTACACTTGATTTCACAACAACAAGGTAATTTTTACTCACTATCATCTAGATAAAGTAATGTTTACGGGTTATCATCATCTTTTGCCCATGGTTCAGAGTCAAGAACCTCTCCTGCAGTAGGCCTGAAGTCTGGGTCAATGTTAGTCATACCCAATATGAGAGAACAAGTATTCATGTCCAAATTAGTAGTTCATCCAAGTAAATTTCCTAAAGTGGCAAATGTTGTCAACTCCTCGTGTTCCCTGGATTCATCCTCATATCGATCATATCGGGCAAATAGTTCTAGAAGTATTACGCCAAGGCTGTAAACATTACTTTTCGGAGAATATTTTGTTCTCTCCTCTACCCTCAGCCTCAGTTCTGGGGCACAATAAAAAATCTGGACACAACTTTTCTTCTCCCCCAATGTTCCGTCAGCGGCAGTGACAAATCCAAAATCTCCGATCTTGATTGTCCGTTGTGCCTCATCTAATAATAAATTTGCAAGAATAGGTCACCGTCGGCGAATACATTTAGAATGAATGTACTTGACTCCAGCGACCATTTGACGAAAAATGTCCCAAATCCTCTCATCAGTCAATTTCCTACCCAATAAGTCTAGGACAGACCTATACATACATATGACAAATTATTATTTCAACATTATTTAGAAGTTAGTAAGTTTGATACCTAAATAAATTGAGAAATGTATATTTATATTACTAATTGACAGCTCATGACATGCAATTTCTTGATACACGATCACGTTTCACCAATAAAAGATTAAATTTTTTATTTTGACAACTTTCTTTTAGGTTGAATTAGTTACATAAAAATAATAATAATAACAATAATTGTGACAAAACATTAATAAACTTACAATATTCGTGGCAAAATAGTAATAATCCGTGGCAAAACTGTAGTAAATTGTAGAAAAAAATATTTTGACTATATATTATGCCAATATATGTAGTTGATTAACAATTTTTTTCTTGCAAGTAATTTTTGTCATCAAGGCTCATTGCGGCAGCAAATCAGCGTGATAATATATCTAATCCTGTAAATTTCACGGCTATTATAACTAATATTTTTTTTAATTGCATGCGACTTAATCTTGCCTTTAGCTTTCAAAACAATATATACATGCTTTAATCTTCATATATAAGTTAATTGTTGAATTAAAAGACGTAGGAGAGATTAGAGAAGAATATTGAGTAAATTCTAGTAATCGGAGAATAATATTCTCCTAATATTACGCCTAATACTAATTTTACAAAAAGAAAACAAAAAAACAATAAGTAAAATTTCATAGATTACAAACTTGATGATCTAAATTTAATCTAAAGCATCATAAAAAAAAAACTAAGAACTAGACTCACCTAGTACACTTTTCGTAACCGTAATCATATTCCAGAAATGTCTTTTTAATTGCATACCACTATTGATCAATAATATTGGATTTAGTTTTGACCACGATACCGAATGCACCTTGACCTAAAACTTCAGTTACATCGAAAGCTAGCGAATGTGCACTCCCTTTAGTGTCAAACGTTTCCAAGAGTACCGTATTTTGGAAACCATACAATCGTATCTTGTTCCGGACAAACGATTAGTATCTCCATTTTCCTAAACAAAAAAAGCACAACGTTCAAAACACACTAACAATCTCTTATCAAACACTAAACTAACACAGTAACATTGTACAAGTTTATACTATTTCCTTTTATTTTAAATAATTTTTTTTATTTTCTTTTCATGTATTTGCAATAGTTTTCTATTTTTGTTTTTAATAGTTGTTTGTGAGGTCCGAATTTAATTGTATGATAAAAATAATACTAGGGTATGAGTGAAATTAGAAAGTTTATTTAGAATAAGAAATATTACAAATTTTGGTGAGGTAAAGTCAACCACAACAAAATCCAAGTGACTTGGGAATTAAGCAAGTAATCTATGGTGTATAGAGAAACCATGAAAACACTGACGAAGAATCGAACTTGTTATCTCTCATTCAGTAGAGAATAATAGTTAAGGGTACGGTAATACATAATAATGCTCCATATGGACATAAGGTTATCATTTCGGTTTTTTGAAATGTATGGTTGCCATAGAGGATCCGGAAAAAATCAAGGGTCGTTGCATATAAAAACGTTATTGTTCTTTCAAGTACATCTATAAAACCTTATTAAAAGGCTAAGCTAAAACGCCAAGTAAAAACCACATCAGCAACAATAAAAGCCACGTAGGATTACCAAAAAGAGCCACCTCACCCAACAAAATCCACGTCTACAATCCTACATGTCAACCTCTATACAATCTTATTAAAATGCTAACTTAAATAATGTGACATGACATGTTTTAATTTTACATGGATAATCAATTTATCATATTACATTAATTTAATTCATTTATCTGTAAATATATAAATAAAATAAAAAAAGCAAGCAAGTCAAAAGTATGTCATACCAATATTAAAATATTATCAAGTCACATCATTATCTGTAAAATTTTATTAAAAAGCTACATAAAAAATGATTAAATCTTATATATATTTCGACGAAATAAAACCTACCACGTCACAAACCACGTCATTCCCTATACATAATTGTCCAACTGTTCCATCATTTACCAATATACACATATCTATATATAATTAAAATGATACTTGGGGTAAACTAAAATGATTTTGATATCAAAAAATAATTTTCATCTTCTAGAATAATTACTCTTATCCTATCTATACAATAATTAACCATCACTCTATTCAACTCGCATATTAATTTTGAAATAATTCTATAATTATAATAATTGGATACTTGGGCAAACTAAAAGCCCTATATTGATTTTGATGTCACAAATAATTCTCATCTTTAAACATAATTATTTCTTCTCATATTTATGAAATAATTAACCATCACCCATTCAACTCACATATTAACTTTGCAATAATTTTGATCATAATTAAGATTATAAAAACTACTCATAATAAGCTACAACCCTTTGAATGCCAAAATCATTATCCTTTCCTAATTAATATTAATGTCACTAAATTTTAATATATATATTATTCAACTTCTAAATCTAAATTAACATTATTTAACCTCTTCTATTTAAGATTATGTTTTTTCCTCTTATAAAATAGTTATGTGAGGGGTGAAAATTTGTGTAGTTTATTTGATTTCCTTACCTTGAATTTCGTAAGATAAATTACTAATTCGTGGTGTTTTTTGTTTGTCTTATGTTGTGTAGGCGGTTGTGAAGGCGTTTTCATAAAATCATTGGCTTAGCTAACTAATAATGTCATGCACAAGTAAATTTAGTTTTTAGACAATAAGTAAATTAAATCTTCCATTTCTCTATGAAAGTTTTTTTTTTATTTCTATATAATTAAATTCTAAATTTATGAAAGTTAATTTTGAAGGGTGATATTTTAGTATAAAATATGCATTTTGATAGAAATTTTGATTTGATCTTCTTTGAAAAATTAAGCTCTTTATTACTATTTTTTTTTAAAGAAAGTGACAATTGCTAGCCATCTTCGTTTTTATTTTTTTTCTAAATTATATGGGGTTATAAATTATCATATATAGTCGGGTGTCGTATATATAAAAATCTAGATATATACATTATACATTTATACTAATAAAAAATGGACCCGGTTTTTGCCAAAGCTCGTATTAGTATATTACACTTTTTTCATTTATCATTATTATCTTACTAAAATATATTGCAGACGTTAGATCATCAAAATGAAATAATAGTTAATTGTGAAAATTAGACCGATCAATAAACCTATAAAATGGACCATGTCTTATTTTTTTTTATGCCTGATCTCTTATTACACCCCTTTTTTCATCCGACATTATTATCTTATTACAAAATATTGTCATATATGTTATTGAGACGATCCATCACTCTAAGAAAACGAGAGTTAAGCATAAAAATTAAACCTATCATCATAACTCACACCAATGATGGATTTATGGGTGAATGCAAAAAATTGTAAGTTATGACCATTTTATTATTGTCAGGTAATTACATGCAATTTGTTACAAAATGAGATATAATTTCACTAAAGTAGAGAATGATGGAATAAAAATTAAACAACTTTGATGACAACATAATTGTACACTTTATAAGTTATGAGCTACAACCCTTTGAATGCCAAAATCATTATCCTTTCCTAATTAATATTAATGTAACTAAATTTTAATCTATATATTATTCAACTTCTAAATCTAAATTAACATTATTTAACCTCTTCTATTTAAGATTGTGCTTTTACTTCTTATAAAATAGTTATGTGAGGGGTGAAAATTTGTGTAGTTTATTTGATTTCCTTGTTGGAGGAAGTGTCCTCGACAATAGTGTGTTGACGTAATTAAAACTCATTTGAATGAAACACAACTGGGAGTGTTACTCTTTTAAAGTCAACTGATCAACATTTACCGATAATGATTGGCTGTCTAGAGTTTGACATTATCGTCATATGATGGTGGTGATCAGTTGATCCCTTAAGGTCATATCTTTAGGGAATTCCGTCTCAATGGAATAATTAATTAATATTGTATTGGATACAAATTAATTAATAACTGGAAATTTTGGAAATAATTTTAAATGACGAATATTTTTATAATGGGATTATAATGATAATTAAAGTCAAAGTAATAAAATTGTTTTATTACTCGGTTTTATTTATTCGTTTAAGAAACGATTAAAATTGAGAATGAACACGGTTGATCATAAAATTACAAAGAGTTGTAATTAAATTATGACATTACATTTTTGTGCAATAATAATTTCGAAATTATTAGTATAATTATTTAAATGTAATGAATTTGTAAATTATGAATTTTAATAGTTAAAATTGCACAATTAACAAATTGGGTCATGTGTTATGAGACATGTGTGACATGTTACAAATTAACACAATTGACAAAGATAAAATGGGTCCATATTAGACCCATTTTTCAGCCGTGTAAGTGTAGGTATGTGTGTGGATTGTGTGTATAAGTAAGCAACTATTGTGTGTGTCATACACAAGGAATATGTAAGGAATATCTTATGCATTTGTGTAAGTGTAAGAAGGCCATGCATTGGCTCTCCTTGGGAGCCTTGGCCGGCCATGAAGCTTGCTCAAGCAAGCTCATGTGCTTATATAAGGCACACCTTATTCATACAACATACTCTAGTTTTTTACTAAGGTTTTTGCATACAAGTTGTTGTTAGTTTGATGCTTGTTCATCCAACACACCAAAACCTCATTCTCATAATTCCTTAGCTAAAATAGGTTTTACTAAGGAAATAATTATTTCCTATACTAATAATATTAAGAGTAATATTGTTATTTCTAGTATACTAATACTAATTTTCTAGTAACAAAATTAGTAATAGTTTGAGATCGGGTCCTTGATACGCACCTTTAGGAGACGATTTTTGTTAGATCGTTACAAGAGGATTTCGGTATTGAAGACTCAAGTAATAGGTGATTATTGAGTATAAACCTTCTAAAACCAATGTAAGGACAATCTCATCTTATGATATCATCTTGCATGCATAAGATCCATTTAAGTTTTTATGACTAAACTTAAAGAAACAAAACTCATATTAGATTTGAGTATAAAATGTGGAACTTAGTTTCCAACAATTGGTATCAGAGCATTACGGTTGTTGCATGCATGATCGGATTCATGTTTTATGTTAAAATCGGTTTAACATACACATTTCGAAAATTTCGAAATTATTGTGTTTATTATGATAAATCACAAAATAATTTTGCATGTTAAAGTTTCTGTTTCTAAAATGGTTTTAGGACATAAAAATAATTTTATGGATTTTTATTGTTCAATTTTATATTTATTTGTATATTTTGTAGTTTAAATCGGTTTTAAACAACAATTAATGGGAAAAATAGCTAAAAATAGTTTCTGGCCGAGATTTTTTGATATGTTCTCACATGCATATTTAATATATTGTATATGATTTTTCATAAGAAATGGAGTTAATATGCATGGATTATGAATTTTATGAGATAAATAGTCATAATATGAGCAAAAATGGGTATATATGGTTATATTTCGAATTTAATCTTAAAAATTTTATGAGAAGTCACATGCAATATATAAAGTTCCTGTATGAATTTTCGAAATTATTGGAATTATTTTGCATGATTAATGATTTTTATAGTAAAAATCGGATTAATAGTGACTTAAATTCGACTTTAATAGTTATAGTTGGAATCTTGCCATAAAAACTTTACACAATGTCACATGCAATATTTACAGTATGTATGTAAGTTTTGGGAATTTATTCTCAAGTGATGCATGATTTATGATTTTAATGGTTAAAATCGGACAAATAGTGACTTATTGTGTTAAAAATAGTTAATCTTAATATTATGGCATGAAATTTTACCCATAGATGTCTTATATGATAGGAACATCAGATCTAAAAGTTAGATGTCAAAAAGTTTCTGTTTTTATGATTATTAATTTTAATGAGTTAATTAGTTAATAATCGTAATTTATGAGTCGAAAAAAAAATAAAATTTCGAGTATGGTCTGTAATTTTTGGTCTTTTTCAGATTCTAATATGTACTTTAGGATGACTAAAAATTTATAGCAATTTATTGCAAGTTTTTATAATTTAAATCGGATTTTAAACCATAAAAACGGCTTTTATACGATTTATTTAAGAAATAAGCCATAAATAATTGCAAAAGACCATTTTAATAATTTCTGAAATTTTAGAAAATTTCCAGAAAGTTTAAAATTTTTGAATTTTAAATTTCGAATTTTATTGACTCATTTGGCCATATTTTGTTTATTTTTTCCCGAAAATACAAGTAATTTATGAACAATAATGCAAAATCAAGTTAGATCATGATCAAATATTAGTAGAGACTAAACATTGATTCCTAAAGTAAGTTAGGATGATCAACTTGGACATAAATGAGATTTATGTAATTTTGGATGATTTTAATAGTTAAAATCGCGCATATCCGTAAAAACCGTAAACAAATATGAGATATTTGCTCCCATAAGGCGATTTGGCATTAAAAATTGAGCATGTGCATACATATTTTATTATTGCAATTTATTTAATATGAATGTCATATTTTGAATGTTATTTATATAATTTGGAATTATGTAATTTTTCTTAGTATGGCTTTAGTTTTAATCAATATTACCCGTAATGTAAGGGAATATTGATTCGGTTGTAATTTATGTGATCTCGTATCACGGGTTTGTAATTTAATTTAAATTTTCAGTTTTACAATAGAATAGTTGTATTATTTTATTGTAATTCCGGAGATCCAAAAGTCGGTGCCATACGGAAAGGAGTTCCGACAAGACGGTGTTTTCTTGGATGGCGTGCCAATGAAGTTCAAGGGACCAAGGAGTTGGTTTCCGAATTTGTAATAGTTAATTAGTTTTTCTATTACTAGGAAGGCCATACTAGGATTTTATTGCTTTATTGCTTTTATTTTTGCATTTTAATATGTTTGCATGCATAGCCAAATCGCCATAAACATGCATATTAGTTTAGATCGTTAAATACGACCATGTCAATTATAATTATCGAGTTCACCAATTTAATTCACTTAAAGGAGATAGATAATAAATTGACAAGACCTCTATATTAAACGAAAACAATTGAGGATTAGCCTTACCAAATAGTAGAACCCATGAGCTTCTATTTCGTGGGGTGGTGCTAGTCCAGTGGGCAGTACGAACCCCATTACGTAGGATAAGTGGGGCGATGGGGTGGATTCAGTCCAGTGGGCAGATCGCATCCCGATGCATTTGAAATTTGGTTTGTACTCAACGGAAGTGTAGAGGACCAGTGGTCAATGTGTTCCGGGCTAAGATGAATAAATAATTATTTGTCATCAACCAAGAGTTCTAGGGTAGAACCGGTTTATTTTAACCCACCAAACCATATTGTTGGGTCGGAGTTCCAGTGGTTCACGATTTCGATAGTATGGGTTTGGGTCTTGGAATCATTTATAAAATTGGATAGAGGTCATTTTATAGATGCATCAACTTAGTAAATATGTTTACAAGTTAAAATGAAAATTAAAACGATTAGCATTTAATTTCTTCATATGTTTAAAAATTTTGTAGTCCTCGTATCAATATCAATCATGACTACTTCCACTACTACAAACTCTTCATGGTTACGTTCCTTCATGGATCGTTGTAAGCTAGAAAAGAATGGGGCAAACTTTGCCGATTGGGATGCCCAACTATTGTTGGCGGCAGAGGGAGACGGTAAGACCGAATTCCTCATTGAAGAATCACCTCCCGAACCTGCAGAAAATGCCACCGCCGCGGCAAGACGACCTTATGATACTTATCAGAAGGAGTCTGCGGCAATCAAAAATGTTTTGATCTTCTCGATGGAGCCAGAACTTCAAAGGAGTGCCATAAAGATTGGCACGGCCTATGAGATCTACTCCAGGCTTGTGACAATGTTCTCAAAGGCTTCGAGAATTGTCCAATACGAGGCGGCATCGGCTTTCTTTGATCTCAACCTTAGGGAGGGGCAAAAGGCTAGCCCACATGTGCTCAAGTTAATTGAGCATGTAGAAACCCTAAGGATGAATCAAGTGGACATTCCAAAGGAACTTGTGATTGACAGGATCCTCCACTCCTTGTCTAAGGTGAAAACTTATGTACAATTCCGGGTGAATTTCAACATGAGAAACCAAGACATCTCTCTCGATGAATTGCACAATATGATCGTGCAAGCTGAAAGGGATATGGGCCTAAATGTTAGTGCCCCTAAGGATGTGCTCAACATTAATGTTAAGAGCAAAGGAAAGTTCAAAAGGAAGGGTAAGGCAAAGGGGAAGCAACCTTCCAAAGGTTCAAAGAAAGTGTCTTCTGAGGCAAGCACCTCCAATTCCAAGAAGAGCCCTCATCAAGGGGCCAAATGCTTTTACTGCAATGGCAAAGGACATTGGAAGAGGAACTGTTCCAAGTATCTCAGCGATCTCAAAGCTGGGAAGATTCTTCCAGTTGGTACGATAACTATCCCGATTTTATGTTAATCTCAACTAATGTATTATGATACAAGTTGTGATATGAATGCTCTTCTTACTTGAATTAGGGCATGAAAGCAAAGATAAGGGAAAAGAAAAACAAGCTTAATGGATCAAAGGGAACTAAGAGTAGCTCCGCTCGGGATGATCAAGGAGCTTTGTTTTTTCTCTTATTTAGCTAGCATTTCAAGTGTTGTGTGAACAATTTAGAACCTATGTTTATTTCCTTGTTGGACGAGGAAAAGGGGATCCTTGAACAAATTGTTGTACTTTGGATAATATAGTGACTTGGTTTTCAACCCAAGTCACTATCGGTTTTATTATCATGTTCATGTTTAGTTTAACATACACTTGCAAATCTTAAACATAAAATAGAATTGATTATGACATTTCAATGTATGACCATTGAAACCGAATTGGTATAGGATACCCAATTCAAATCAAATCAAAATCAAATTAAGTTTAGAACTCAATTAAAAGAAAAGGTTATCAACCATCCAAAACTATCTAAGCTTTAAATCGAATAATTTCTGTAATAAACCATAAGGATACACAAACCAACATCAAAGTCATTGCTTGTGGCCTTAGTGGCTATCTTTGGTGATAAAATGGGATTATTATTACAAAGATAGAGTGGGAGAAATTTGAAAGGCCACAAATAGCATATGATATTGACCAGCACAATGGATATGATCTATTAGTGAATAGTAGGATTTATTGTGTTTTGGTTATGTAAAAGATAAAAGGGAAGATTAAGTTGTGGATAAGATCTACGGTTTGGTAAAAATCTACGCCTTATATCCCAAGAGCAATCTACACCTTATGGTTGTAAAAGGTAGATTAGGTTGTGGATAAGATTCTACGCCTTATCATCCCAAAAGTTGAGGATAAGCCCAAAAGTTGTGGATAAGATCTACGGTTTGGTAAAAATCTACGCCTTATATACCAACGGCCCCGGCCCTGGAGGATACTTCAAAGATAAATTCTTGAAGTTTGTAAGGAAAAATTCTATACATGGATAAGATCCATGATATAGTCCTCGTACAGTACAAGATAAGATAAATGTGGGGAACTGAAAGTTCCTACACACAGAAATTGTATACCATAAGAAAAGACTCTTATAGAAACTACGGGAGGACACTCGAAGAAAATTATTCAAAAGATTTTGCAAAGGCTCAAGAAAGGGTTCTTGGATTTAGATGGTGATCTAAATATGCCAAATGCAAAGAACCATGAAATTTATAAGACTTACGTGCTGATAAATGAGATTTGTTGAGAGAAGCAGAAGCAGACATGTGGATGTCTGCAGTCTACAAAGTTAAGGGTAACTTTGTTGAAAGTATACAAAGTTAAGGGTAACTTTGTTGAAAGTAGTAAGGCAATTCATTGAGAATGAATTCAGTAAACTCAATAACCATTTTTCAAAAGGGTATTTGAAAAGGATGTGACTATTAGCACATATGGTTGAAGTCCCAACCATTTCAATTCATTGAATGTTAAGGAACATTGAATTGAGTGGGAGCTTTATGATTTACGGTTAAATGAAAAGTTCAGTGGGAGTTCTCGCTCCAGGATTTGAAGCTATTGAGTCATGGGTATGACTTCAGGATCTTCAGAATCAAGCAAGAACAAGAGTTTAGTGGGAGTAAACGTTATCTAAAACAACTCATTGCTCGTTTGGAATGAAGCATTGATACTCATGAAAGGTACACGAGTTTTTGGTTCTAGATGACATATTGATATGAATTAAATCTAATTGAACATAGGATGTTTAGTTGAGATTATAAGAGACATCTTGATGTTAGTATTAAGGTTGTTCATGGAGATGAAGATAGTATAACCATGATGGGATCATGGAAATTTATCGAACCTTAAGTACTATTGTTTGCACGTTTAAGTCACTAATGTTTCCGCCATTAGTATGATCGTGTAAAGTGGATGCGCACCGCTTACAGGACAACCCGTAGAGCAGGTTTTAAATCAATGATTAAACCTTGATCAATTGTCAAAGTATTCTCCAATGAAGATAAAAGACAAATTCAAGATCTTGGAAGATAACTTAGTCGTATGGTAAAAGGTTTGCAACGACTCAAGTTCCAAGAAACCAAGCAAAGATTTGAGATAATCTTTGGCTTACATTCATTGACTATGCATCTCAATGACTTGTATTTTAACTACATGGTCATCACAAGATTCTACAAAATGTGTAAGTTCATAAATTATGTAAAGGCATTACTGTGGCTGGGAGTTACACAATGCACATAATCTTATTCGCTAGTCATGAGAATGACTTGTCTCTTTCAGAGGAAAGATCAATGTATGGATATGATCCGCAAAGTGAACGATCGCACGAACCGTGGTAAACCTGGTTTACTCAAAATGAAGATAATTACAATTTTAGGGGATGTAAACGAGAGACCCTAAAGCTGATTGTAAATTAAATGGTGTTCAAAGGTTGACCACTTGGATGGTGTAATCCACTAATTGTTTGAGTTATTTATAACTCACGAAAGGTCAAGTAAAATTCAAATGGGATGGTAAGACCATATTGAACCCCATTAAAGTGAATTGAATTATCATGACCTCGCCCCCAGTTGCTTAAGTGAGGTGACATCTCAATGCAACCGGATGTGTGATGCGATTGATGGCGAGTTCAATTGCCATAGAGTCATACGGGATGACTAATCGATCACCTAGGCATAGACATGTTAAGATACATTTGCCGGGCTAATGACCGCTGATAGAGCTCTGGCGTACTCTTATTAAAAGACTGCCTGGTCGTGGCGGGAGCATCTATCGTGTTTCACATGAGTCAGTTCTTGGACTAATGACTGTTCTCTGAGGTGGCATAGTTTTCAGATTAACTTTGATTTATGTCCTAACACCTTCGTAACTGGGGTTTATAAGGACATATTTTGGGTTGTGATGGACTATGGCCAGCCGGAAGGAATAAGTCGATTAGGAATTGTCCACCCCTTGTCAGGGTTGAGAAATATCTCTAGGCCACTCGAGGAGAATAATAACTAGAAATGCGTGGCCACGCTCGGAAGGTATCTATGTAGATAATTCCGGTCAGTAGTTATAACTCCAGATCGAGATAAACCACTCTAGATTTTAATCAATTGCCGGCACGACCTAAGAGGACGCCATGCATTGAGTGGGAGATAGTAATAGGACAAGAGAATTGGTGACACACACTTGTCTCGGACAAGTGGGAGATTGTTGGAGGAAGTGTCCTCGACAATAGTGTGTTGACGTAATTAAAACTCATTTGAATGAAACACAACTGGGAGTGTTACTCTTTTAAAGTCAACTGATCAACATTTACCGATAATGATTGGCTGTCTAGAGTTTGACATTATCGTCATATGATGGTGGTGATCAGTTGATCCCTTAAGGTCATATCTTTAGGGAATTCCGTCTCAATGGAATAATTAATTAATATTGTATTGGATACAAATTAATTAATAACTGGAAATTTTGGAAATAATTTTAAATGACGAATATTTTTATAATGGGATTATAATGATAATTAAAGTCAAAGTAATAAAATTGTTTTATTACTCGGTTTTATTTATTCGTTTAAGAAACGATTAAAATTGAGAATGAACACGGTTGATCATAAAATTACAAAGAGTTGTAATTAAATTATGACATTACATTTTTGTGCAATAATAATTTCGAAATTATTAGTATAATTATTTAAATGTAATGAATTTGTAAATTATGAATTTTAATAGTTAAAATTGCACAATTAACAAATTGGGTCATGTGTTATGAGACATGTGTGACATGTTACAAATTAACACAATTGACAAAGATAAAATGGGTCCATATTAGACCCATTTTTCAGCCGTGTAAGTGTAGGTATGTGTGTGGATTGTGTGTATAAGTAAGCAACTATTGTGTGTGTCATACACAAGGAATATGTAAGGAATATCTTATGCATTTGTGTAAGTGTAAGAAGGCCATGCATTGGCTCTCCTTGGGAGCCTTGGCCGGCCATGAAGCTTGCTCAAGCAAGCTCATGTGCTTATATAAGGCACACCTTATTCATACAACATACTCTAGTTTTTTACTAAGGTTTTTGCATACAAGTTGTTGTTAGTTTGATGCTTGTTCATCCAACACACCAAAACCTCATTCTCATAATTCCTTAGCTAAAATAGGTTTTACTAAGGAAATAATTATTTCCTATACTAATAATATTAAGAGTAATATTGTTATTTCTAGTATACTAATACTAATTTTCTAGTAACAAAATTAGTAATAGTTTGAGATCGGGTCCTTGATACGCACCTTTAGGAGACGATTTTTGTTAGATCGTTACAAGAGGATTTCGGTATTGAAGACTCAAGTAATAGGTGATTATTGAGTATAAACCTTCTAAAACCAATGTAAGGACAATCTCATCTTATGATATCATCTTGCATGCATAAGATCCATTTAAGTTTTTATGACTAAACTTAAAGAAACAAAACTCATATTAGATTTGAGTATAAAATGTGGAACTTAGTTTCCAACATTCCTTAGCTTGAATTTTGTAAGATAAATTACTAATTCGTGGTGTTTTTTGTTTCTTATGTTGTGTAGGCGGTTGTGAAGGCGTTTTCATAAAATCATTGGCTTAGCTAACTAATAATGTCATGTGCATGTAAATTTAGTTTTTAGACAATAAGTAAATTAAATCTTCGATTTCTCTATGAAAGTTTTTTTTATTTCTATATAATTAAATTCTAAATTTATGAAAGTTAATTTTGAAGGGTGATATTTTAGTATAAAATATGCATTTTGATAGCAAATTTGATTTGATCTTCTTTGAAAAACTAACCTCATTATTACTATTTTTTAAAAGAAAGTGACAATTGCTAGCCATCTTCGTTTTTATTTTTTTTTTCTAAATTATATGGGGTTATAAATTATCGTATATAGTCGAGTGTCGTATATATAAAAATCTAGATATATACATTATACATTTATACTAATAAAAAATGCACCCGGTTTTTGCCAAAGCTCATATTAGTATATTACACCTTTTTTTCATTTATCATTATTATCTTACTAAAATATATTGTAGACGTTAGATCATCAAAATGAAACAATAGTTAATTTTGAAAATTAGACCGATCAATAAACCTATAAAATGGACCATGTCTTATTTTTTTATGCCTAATCTCTTATTACACCCCCTTTTTTCATCCGCCATTATTATCTTATTACAAAATATTGTCATATATGTTATTTAGACGATCCATCATTCTAAGAAAACGAGAGTTAAGCATAAAAATTAAACCTATTATAATAACTCACACCAATGATGGATTTATGGGTGAATGCAAAAAATTGTAAGTTATGACCATTTTATTATTGTCATGTAATTACATGCAATTTGTTACAAAATGAGATATAATTTCATTAAAGTAGAGAATGATGGAATAAAAATTAAACAACTTTGATGAGAACATAATTGTACACTTTATAAGTTATGCGTTTGTACTTTTTATATTTGGAAAAAATCGTTTTTCTAGCATTTGAATAATAATGGTTTACTTTGTTAAGTACAAAAGTGGTGCAGTGAATTCTTTACTATGTAAGCACAAAAAATGATATCTGGTACAAATACAAATATCGGTTATACGAATTATGACTAAAAATGTTGGTATCATTGTTTTCTTATATGGATTTTAATAGAAGACGTTCAAATTTAAGAATGTTAACACTCGATAATGTTGTTATGAGTGCAATGATAATATAATTGAAAATTCATATTATAATATTTTGTATCCTAAGATCTATTGAGCCTAGGCCCCGACCTTGGCTTTATACGACAATCTTCTTATCTTTTTGTCAACTCAAACAAAAAATTAATATTTATATTAATGCATTGGTGCTTAAACTTGATGTTTTAATCAACTTCAATTTATTTTGACTCATAAAAAAATGGTGGTTGGTAATAAATAAAAGAAAACACAAAACATGTACATATTAATTGAAACTCTAAATAGTTTATATACAAGTCGAACTATAAAGGAGAATTATGTAGATAATATAATGTTATTCTGATCTTCAATTTTCTAAAATTTTTATATGACTCAAAATGTAATTTATGATGATATGATTCTAACTATACGGAGAATATTTAAAATTATCATACTAAGTTGGCAACAAATATTCTAACCTAATTTATTTTTAAATCGAAAAATAAAAAATCGAAGAATAAAATAACAGGGATGTTAATTGATTACATTGCCGCCACTACATTTCATATATAATTGCAATAATACTGGCAAGCTATTAATTGACAAGTAGAAAACAATCAAACTATTTAATTTAAAAGAAAAATTAATTAGAAAATAGCCAAAGTAAGGACATCCAAAAAATAACCCGTGATTTTCACGGGTAGAAAAACTAGTATTTTACTTATTTATGGACTTTTGTTCATACCAACGAATTGAATTATTAAGTCCGAACGAAAATCAAATCGTATTCTTTCAGGTTCAGACCTTAAAGGGTATAAGACTTCAAACTTATATACCAATTTTAAAACTATAAACACTATTGATAATTCACAATGTACCAAAAAAAACTATTGATAGTACATCTATATCGACGGAATAATACTTTCTTTTAGGAGTATTCAATACTAAATTATAGTATTGATGCTATTGTTGCAACACCAAACGTAAATTATAGTATTGATGGATGCTACTATTGTAAACCTCGAGTCAAGCAAGCTGAACTGTGGAGTTCTTTCATATGAATAAGCAGTAAAAAATGCATTTTGTTGATACGGGTAGTACTTTCAATCCCTTTAAACATTAATGAGACTTACGATTTTAGAAAAAGTCATGACTTTCATAGTTTCATTTACATGATTTACTCAATCATGTATGTAAATGCCCAATATACCTTTCCCATTTCAACACAAGTTATTTCCAATTTTATTCTCATATAATTCCAATTATCCAATTCAACGAACTTACTCAACCACTCCGCCACCAACCGACCACCACGCCTACCCCACCGCCCGTCTGGTGCAACCATCACAAAGTCGCCCTTGCCCATCCGTCCGTACTTGACCCTATTCACCATGAGCGTGACAAAAAAAGCTCCCTCCATGAATTAACGTGGCGTATCTTCAAAAATTTGTCATGAATTCATCGTAGGGAAAAATAGTGTTGAATTTCTAGAATTCTCCTTTTACTTTTCATGAATTAATGTCACAAATTTGTCATCCAATGATTGAAATACACCATTTTCGGTTGTTGAAAATATGCAATTTATGTTGTTTGTTAACAAAATCTAAACGATTAGATTCGGAATTAGATAATTTTAAGATTAATTTGATCAAGTTCATACAAGAAAAACAAGAGTAATGTTGGTTTTCTCTTTTACGAGAAGGGTAAAATATGGAAAAAAAACTTTATATAATTGATTAAAATCCGTATTTAAAAGAGCAACTACGTTTAGTTGTCCGAACCTATATCCACCGATCCTCATTTTTTTTTTTTTTTTTTTTTTTGTATTACCGAATCTCAGCTTATCGAAACCAAGAATTATCTCAATCAAACTTGAAGACATAATACAAGAAGATAAACCCTCCAAAAACCACCCTGAAAAACCAACGGACAAAAAAGCTCAACCCCGGTAACAATGGCGGTCACCGGCAACATCGCCACCAATTCTCTCTCCAGAACCATCTCTCCGCTCCTTCCATCATCACCATTTTCGCAATCCTTCAATTTCTCCTTCCTTCCATCTCCTACTTCATCTACTCTCCTCCTCTCCACTAAAACCTTCTCTCTCCCCAGTTTTCGCGCCTCGGTTCTTCGTTCTCCAGGTAATTCGCAACTAAACGACGACGTTCAAGACAATTTTGAAGTCGAAGATGAAGACGAAGAGTTTGTGGAGTATGAAGGTTATGAGAGCGAAGCTACTGATGAAAACTTCGTAATTGATGAAGATGAGCTTGAAGCTGAAGCTAGGATTTTGGTTCAGGATTTTTCGAGGTCTCTTTCTCGTGAATTGACCATCGGTATGTTGATTTCTAGCTTTAATTTGAGTTAATTTCACTCAATTGTGTAGGAAATTATGTGATTAATTGAAAGCGCGAATATTATCGATTCAATTCAGAAGTTTTCGAGGCCTGTTTCGCTTGAATTCGCCATTAATACGTTTAATTTAAGCTTTTTAGTCCTTCATTTTAATCAATTTTGTAGAATGTTTATGTGTAATGATGATTAATTGAAATGCGCGAATGTTATCGCTTCAATCCAGAAGTTCACCATCTAATACATTTAGTTTTAGCTTTTTAGTCGTTTATTTTAATCAATTATGTAGGATGTTTGTCTGTAACAACGATTTAAATTGAAAAGCGCGAATGTTATCGCTCCAATCCAATTGTGTAGGAAATTATGTGATTAATTGAAAGCGCGAATATTATCTTTTCAATTCAGAAGTTTTTGACGCCTGTTTCGCTTGAATTCGCCATTAATATGTTTGATTTAGCTTTTTAGTGCTTCATTTTAATCAATTCTGTTTCTGTAGAATGTTTATGTGTAATGACGAATGTTATCGCTTCAATCCAGATGTTTCCGAAGCCTGTTTCTGTTGAGTTGGCTGTTGGTGACTTGGTGCATTAATTTTAGCTGTTTACTCCATTATTTCCGATTCATTATGTAGGAAATTATGTGTAATGATGGTTATTTGAATAGCGTGAACGTAATCGCTTCAATTCAGAAGTTTTCGAGACCTGTTTCTCTTGAATTAACCATTGGTGCGTCTAATTTAGCTATTTAGTCCATTATTATTAATCAATTTTATGTAGGAAGTTATATGTAATGATGGCTAATTGAAAAGCGCGAAATATCCTTTCGGATATAAAAGAGTTTGAGTGAAATGTAAGTGTCCAAGGTGAAAAGTGAAAAGTGAAAAGATCATGTAAAAGCCAAAAAGTTCATTTGAAGTCATTCATACTACGCCGCAATGTAAAACTCATCTATGTTTATGCATTATCCTTATGCCCACGTCGTTTCGGGATTTGAGTCATTATGCTTGTTTGCTTGCATTGGGATATTGCATTTGTTGGGTTTTAATTGCTCTCTACCCTTGACTTGATTTTTATTAGTCGTTGAATCGATAAGTTTCCGACGCCTGTTTCACTTGTTTTGAGTATTGGTATTGCATTTTACTTTATTACTGTATCTTCTGGTTACAATGTACAATGTGCATTTAGATTGATTGGTTAGAAATCGATGTAGTTGAACAAGAGGTATAAGGTCCGGTTCCTTGATAATGTACCAATGTTGAAACTCAAGTTAGAGTTTCAACGGTGCCATGTTGGCGGTGCAACGCAGTGGTGATCACTAGAGTTTGATAAATGGCTTTCTCTTCAATGTTGCACTGGTGCAAATTGCTTTCTTAAATGACTGTATTTAGCTGCTTTAGAGATGCAGTCTCGATTCTAGAGTTTGATAAAGCAGAATTTACTTGTAGCTACCGACTTAGTGGCTGTTTATGTGCCCCTTTGTCATTAAGTATTTATGGTGTTGACTTCTTTGTACACATCTGCAGAAGAAGAGGTGAAGGTTAGCAAAGAAGCAGGAAGAAAGCAGAAAAGCCAGAAGCCTGTGCGTAAAAGTGTGAGTTGCTTTGGCTAGTACACGACTTAGTTTTTTACTTTGTATCATAGTCTGGTCTCGTTTACTCTTACCAAGTCTTGTTGATTACAGTGTAAAATGTCTGTTTTTTTGGGATTATTTGATAGTGAAATGGATCTGTATATGCATACCACTATACCAGTCAGGCTATCGTGAATCTATATAGGTTGGAGGTTAGTCATTTTTGTTAGTGATATCTTTCTTTTAATTTACTCTTGCAGATACCTGACCATCTTCTCCCAAGGGTTGCTATAGTTGGAAGGCCAAATGTGGGTAAATCCGCACTATTCAACCGCCTTGTTGGGGTACGCTTGTTGCAACTCCTTACCTATGAGTTCTTACTAGTGTGATTATACCAGTAAACTTTATTCTATTTCTGTCCTGTAGGGTAATAGAGCAATTGTGGTAGATGAGCCTGGGGTTACTAGGGATCGACTGTATGGAAGGTCTTTTTGGGGGGAGAATGAGTTCATGGTGGTAGACACTGGAGGTGTCGTTACATTATCCAAGTCGCAAGAAGTAGTAGTTGAAGATTTGAATGTATCTACAACTATTGGTATGGAGGGAATCCCATTAGCTGCTAGAGAGGCAGCTGTTGCAAAAATGCCTTCACAAATTGAGAGGCAGGCGGCTATAGCTGTTGAGGAATCATCTGTCGTCATATTTTTGGTTGATGGTCAGGTGTGCTCTTTACTAGATCAGCGATTTAGATGTTTCTGGTCTTGCTTTATGTTTGTGTCCTCACATCATTCTATGTAAGAGAGATCTAGCCCGTATGGAATACGAGTATACTCATTGCTATCAAAAAGCTGTAAGAAATGATAGTTGATACAGAGTTTTTATTTTGGCATCTTTCTTTTGGTGACAAATTTTGAGTGAACTATTCTAGGCGATCTTGTAATTTTTCCCTTCAACTTAAGTCTCTTCATGAACTGCACCTCCCTAATTCCCTTTTTCTATTTAACTAACTGGAAAACTATACGGGTGTTTTATGACCTCCAATGTATCTTTGACTTCATTTTTGGTAATCTAGTGGGCTTTTCTAGTGTTCAGCTGCACAAACAGTAATTGTCGTTCAATGTTTCTACATACCCTGTCACCTTTTTCTAAGGATGGATGACCTCAGCAGATTGCCTTCTATCTGTCCTGTGGGTATCCTGGTTGATTTAGTCGGTAAGGTTTTGAGGCAGGCACATGTTCTCTTGTGATCACACTAGGGTCCCGATGACCCGTAAGATCAGAATGTTCCCGTCCATATCAATGTTGTATTTTAGTCAGCTAATATTCTTCATCAATGTCGTACACACTCCGGCAAAATGTTGTATTTTTAAGAGATTTGTTAAGTGATGATGCTAACTCTTTGAAGTTTGAACGTGACAATCTGATTTATAATTTGCATTGAAACACACAAACATTAAAATGAACAGACCTTTTTTCCCCCTCCGGGTTATCTCATTTATAAATTCTGAACAGGCCGGCCAAACTGCAGGTGATGTGGAAATTGCCGACTGGTTACGTAAGAACTATTCAGACAAGAATATTATACTTGCCGTCAACAAGTGTGAGTCTCCAGGTAAAGGGCAAATCCAAGCTTTGGAGTTTTGGTCTTTTGGGTGAGTACTTCATTACCTTCAATCATCTTCGACTTTGTGATGCTGCAATAGTAGGCCTTTCTGCAGGCTGCATCTGTGTTTGCTGAGCTACCTAAACGTGGATTGCTGGATAACTAACTTTATGTGTGTTAGTGACTCAGACCACTTGGTGAAGCTTATAGAAACAGTTTTGGTGATATTTTGATAAAACTGGAACATGACAGAATTTAACTTGTATCTCTACTTATATTTGGAGAATAAAGTGTCAAAATTAACATTGGTTGATCACAAAACTTCCAAAGTTAATCAGGGACTATAGAAATGGGAGGGAGATTGTAGAATTTATGACAAGTATCCCTACTGAACAGCCAAGGGTGTCTGAGATGGGATTATGAAAATAACGTTTCTGTATATTTTAAGCATAAAAGAGAGTACCAGGATTAACGCGAAGGATTTACATATATATTAGAGGCTTCATTACAAGGAGAAATGATTTAAATTTTGTGAGAATTTACTAAGTTGTTCTACGTTTTTTTTAATTCTGTTAGATTCATTGGGTTTAATAACTTAATACTCACAGTTTCATGGCTTTAACCATCCTGTTAAGTTTGATTCAACCAGTGAACCATTATCTGGGTTAGTCTCTGGCATTTAATCCAGACCTAGACATTGATGATTTTAGTTGCACAATTGTTCTATCCATATTCCACTCTGATTGAAGCACAACAAGTTAGGCAATTCCAGTGTGATTGAAATACAAGTAACAAGAATATTCGAACAATTGGTAACTATTGAGTGAGCTAACTGAAGTTCTCAGATTCTAGCTTTACCATACAAAATATCATCATATATGTTTATCAGACTAGAATTGAGTTGAGTCATTCTTTGTCATTTTTTCGTTTGGTGCTTTGGTCTAGTGGCTACTATCTTAGTCACATATTCATGCGATAATGAGGTCCAAGACCTTGGTAATGTACTTCACGAGGGTGCATTATTGTTAGGTTTTCTGATATTCTTATTTAAAAACAACAGATTGCGCAAAACTCTTAGGGAAGTAAGGCCCTGCTGAAACGCACTGAATTGAATTAATTGGAGTAGAGCTTAATTGAACTAAATTGAGTAAAACTGAGGCAAGTGAATTTAGTTGAATTAAAAGTTTTTGTGAAGAGATTAATTGAACATAATTGATTGAACGTAAATAAAACTTAACAGAATACAACCAAGCAAAATTGAAAGGAGCTGAAATTAAGCCAGAAAAAGAACAGGGCCTAAGTTACGCATGTCACAGATTCGTGGATCCTTCAATTTATGCGAATCCTTAAATTTATGAGACTGTTAGTTGGCTAAGCATTTATCAGTGCTTTGTTTGAGGCTGATTGTCATATTATGGGTGTCAAACGCTCTATTATTTTAAGTGCTCAAACTCAGAATGGCTTTCTTAATACATTTTGCTTTGTAGGTTTTCACCTCTTCCTATATCTGCTATCTCTGGAACAGGAACGGGAGAACTTCTTGATCTCGTTTGTTCGGGTCTGACAAAAGTTGAGGTATTCTGTCAATGTTCTTTCCAAAGTATCTACTCTTCACCTTGAGAATGATTGCTTAGTTGTGTTGAAGGACTTAGCCAGATTGAATTATTCTTGTGGGGTGGGGTAAACTAAAAAAACAAATCAAGAAGGAAAAATAGGAAGAAGAAGATTTGATTAGATGTTTTTCTGTTTTTCTGTTTTTTCCCCCTACTTTACTAGTTGCCCTGCTTGATGCTTGAGTTATTTGGTTGTGCAATTTTTTCGTAACAAACGTGGACAGTAAGTGAAGTTGAAGTTGTACAATTCACATGCTTCTATTCTGCACATGTAGGAACCAGTATATCTGGAAGAAGAGGAAAACTATGTTCCCGCTATGGCAATCGTTGGCAGACCAAATGTTGGTAAAAGCAGCATATTAAATGCATTGGTTGGAGAGGACAGGACTATAGTGAGCCCAGTCAGTGGCACCACACGTGATGCTATTGATACCGAGTTCACTGGACCAGATGGTCAGGTGTGTTCCGTATTTCTCTTTTTCGATGTTAGGTATTGTGTTTGTTTGGTGGGTGGGTTCAATGTTGGTTTAGAATCAGAAAATTTTGGTCAAAGGAATTGTTTTAACCAGTTTTTGTAAAAGTTTGATTACCTGGTTGATCATTGGGATTTTGTTTTTTAGTTTTCCCTCTCTATTTCGTTTGAGACTGAGACTAGCTAAGGAAGCAGTAAAATACATTAGAAATCTCACTTTTCAATACCACATTGCCTCACGTCGCCACCTTATGTCCATTTAGTGGTGGTATTAAGCTATTAGCACAAGGTGTTCCTTATATCGTGCAAAACCTCACACACTTCTCTTTGTAATCTCCAATGGACAATCTTACAAAAAATTGTGAAACTCTTGTCTTTTTATCGCTCTCTAGTCTCCAATTTTCGATTGTACAGCCTAGCATCTAATCACTGGATGCTGCCACTTTTGAGCCTGTCTGCTTATTACTGAGTCATGTTCTTTCCTGAATCACATCTATAGGAAAGATATCTCAGTGCTCTATCACCCTCTAATGTTGATGTGGATTGCGGTGATTGATTGATATGCTGAGAAGTCGTAACCTAATATGTTTGCAGAAATTTAGGCTCATTGACACTGCTGGAATCCGGAGAAAATCAACTGTTGCATCTTCTGGGAGCACAACTGAGGCATTGTCTGTTAATCGAGCCTTTCGTGCTATTCGCCGTTCTGATGTTGTAGCTCTTGTAATTGAGGCTATGGCCTGTATTACAGAACAGGTAGTTTTCTACTTTATCATTCTGGATAAGCTAAGTATGTTGGATGTCTATTCTCTAATAATGATTATTCTTATGAAGAATGTAAAAACTACAAAACTCTATCTTGTGGAATAGCCGAATAGGTTCTTTCTGTATTTCTATTCTTATTATTTTTCTATTTTTTTAAAGAGGGCTCTACTTGTATGGTTGCCATTGGTTTGGGCCACTATTCTGCACGTTCTTTCCTGGTTGAGGTCATCTGATCGTAGTTAACCCTAACCATAATTTTCTCCTGGTCTTGCTACAGCACTGTTTCATCCAAGGGGAATACATCTCTTATACGATCATAAACGTTTGCTTGTCTACACTTTTCAAAGAACATGCTAGTAGTAGCTGATGATATTTTAGAGTTTTTACTGTAGAGTGTTGCTCTCTTTTTTTTCAATGTACTTCGATTCTTCTTGTCATAACCTAAAACTAAAAATGTCAATGTTTAAGCAGGCGAGACAGTTTTTGTATTGTTTTTGTTTGCACTGAGGTCAATTATTGTCTTTTCCTATTTTTCAGGATTACAAGATTGCAGAACGAATTGAGGTAGAAGGGAAGGCCTCTTTAATAATTGTGAACAAATGGGATACTATACCGAACAAGAATCACGAGACAGCAACAATATATGAGGAAGATGTTCGACGGAAGCTCCGCAATCTTCATTGGGCACCCATTGTTTATGCAACTGCAATAACTGGACAAAGTATTGACAAGTATGAACTAACAACTGTCCCCTTAGGTCTCTTAATTAGTTGTCTGTCATGAGCTTAAGATCGTATTCTTAACAGGGTGTTATATTACATGTACAGTCCTGAAGCTTGTACAATAATTTTTGAGTTAGGGTAGAATCGGATTAACTGCTTGTCCCTGGTAAAGTATCTTGATTGTGGCCTCTTTGATCTTTCCAGAATTATTGTTGCCGCTAATATAGTTGAGAAAGAACGGTCAAGAAGGCTTAGCACTGCCACGTTGAATCAAGTGATTCGAGAGGCTGTAGCGTTTAAAGCTCCACCAAGGACCAGGGGTGGAAAGAGAGGCCGTGTTCTTTATTGTACTCAGGTATTAATTTGATACAAAGTCTATATTCTTGATGGTTAGTAAAACTGTGACAAATTATATTATTGCTTCTAATTTTCTGCTTTGGTCATTTTATCATGATGTCTGAACTCCCTAGAAGTGAAAAGACTCGGTGGAGTAGAATCTCACTGTGGTATACGTCAGATATGATCGCGTTTCATTCATCGCAACTCGCAATGCTGCAGAACTAGAACAGCCGTTTATAATATGAAATAGAGACGCCCCTAGATTGGTATAGGAGCTTCAAATCATTTAGTGGCGATTATCAATGAACAGTTTTTGATAGCGATTTAAAATTAAACTCATACTGCTGAGCAATGAAGGTGCCAGTTAAATGGCCTTGTTTAATTCATCAGTGGCGTATACTCCTCTTCTTGGTTAAAATTGGTTCTAATTCTATGCATGAAAAAATGTTAAAAGTCTTTTGTCAGTCAAAGCCTTCGGTTTATCACTGCAATTCTGCTACACTGATATTTGCTATAGATTTGGTCATTCACTGTCAGGAAGATTATATCATCTATCTCTTTGTTGGCAGGCTGCTATCCGACCACCTACATTCGTTTTCTTCGTGAATGACGCAAAACTCTTCCCTGACACATATCGACGTTATATGGAAAAGCAATTGCGTTCTGATGCCGGGTTTTCTGGTACACCAATCAGACTTTTGTGGCGCAGTAGAAGGAAATCAACAAAAGATTCAGGTCATTGTTCGTATTTTCATGTGAATGATTCTATTTCCATATCGAGTTCATGAGAAAACTGATACTCTAATACATACTCTACAGGTAGCAGCAATTCAACGAAGACACGTCCAAAACTTCAGTCAAATCGCAGAAAAGAAACAGTTGCTTCCTGATAGTGTTTCTCGTTCCCAAGTTTCAGGACGGCTGTGGCTAATTCCAGTCAAGAATTTGGATATCTAAGAACAGCGATGAAGATTTGGATGAAGATTAGATTTCCGAGAACAGCGATGACGATTTTGATTCCTGAGAATTGCGTTCAAGATTTGGATTCCTGAGAACTGTAAACTACGGTCGAAGATTGTAACTATACTTCCAGTTCCTACCTCTTAGGCAAGATCCATCTTATGAGCAAAACTAATTCTGTATTTACAATTTGATGCACTTGTTCATTCAATCTGTAAATAAACATGCTTCCACTTTTTATTTAAGACGGAGAAGTTACATATTACCATAGAAAAATACGGAAATTTCGACCAAAACCCAACACTGAAGGGGACAATCCATTTTCGGAAGCCACAAAGAAATCTTACTGCAATACAAACCAGCAAGCAAAATTAAGGCCATCATTCTTCCCACCAACAAGAAAGCACAAAATACAATAGCACATCGTACAGTAATACATGATCAACCAGTTTCCGTCTTACGGAACAATCTTATAAGCTTTCATCTTGTCTATCCAAGAAATGAAAGCATTTTTAGTGTTTCGAAACCCTAAGAATCCGTGTTCCTTGCTCTTGTTCATACTATCCAACTGGGCCTCCACTCCGAGAATCACATCTGCAAACCACCAATTCCCGACCTCCCCCAGCTTTGTCGGAGTCAAACCATTTTCTCTCACAATATCTTCCCACGCTCCTTCCTTCCCTTTCATCCAATCGGCAATGCTAAACATCCCCTCAGCTTCATCAAACTCTGCAAACTCCACCCCAAACTGCTCGGCTAATACCTTCCACAAGTGCTTCCACTTGAACACATCCCCATTGCTACAATTAAACGCCTCATTTTTACCATACGAATCAACGGAAGCCCAAATTTGATGCTCAGCTACCAAATCAGCGTCCGATGCCTGAGAGTAACATTCCCAAGCAGCTTTCGACCCTGGAAACTTCAGTGGCACTCCTACATGCTTACACACCGCTGCATAAACACACAATGTACCCACAATGTTCATCAAACTGTATGGTGAGAACCCGAATATAGTCGTAGGACGGTGGACAGACCAAGTTAACCCGTCCTTATTAGCCACTTCTACCTCCAATATATCCTCGAGCGTATAATAAAAGTTAGACACAGGCAACCTAGGCATGTCCTCAGTAAAAGGCGGCTCAATCTCGACATTAGCCTTCTTCAGTTCCTCACGTACTGAACTATCAAACGGGCCAACATAATGCTTGAGCCCCGTCTGCAAGCAAATATGCTTGAGATTCGTAGCAGACGGGACAACCGCCTTGAGAACATTCCTAAACATCCGACCATTCACCTCGCAATTCTCCGCCTCAGAAGCGCAATTCGCCCACGTGACATAGAACACGTGGGTGACATGAGTAAGCGGAGATAGCTTGGCAACAGTATCATCTTCATCCAAAATGTCACATTGGATGTATTCAATCGGATGATCCGAATTCCAATTCGGCCTCGGCCTGCGGGCCAACCCGTACACCTTCCATGGACCCCCTGGCGTGTCCGCCAGGGGTAGGATTTCTGCTAGACTGTTACCGACTATGCCGGTCACTCCTATGATCAGAGCTACACTCGGGTAGGTTTTCGTTGTGGTCGCCCCCAATTCATCCGTATCGTCTAATTTCTTCTGCAATCAGAAATTAAAATACAACAAAATAACTCAATCTCGGTTCCTCTGTCAATTCATTTAATTTCATTTCGACATATTGAATTAATTAATTTCTTCTGCAAATCAGAAATTAAATGCGATACAATCTCATAATTAGCAAAATCAATCTAAGTTACTCCGTCAATATCATTGATTAAAATACTCGAACAAATTACACAGTAATATTTTGTAATCTAGACATGAATAAATGATCTGGTGTTCAACTTTTTCCGTGTCATTTGTTTACTTTTGATTAAAAACCGTCACTACCTAATGATTGAGACGGAGGGAAAAGTAAACAAATGATTGAGAGAGAGAGGGAGGGAGTAAAATTGACATCGTAAATATGTTAAGTGAAAGAGGAGAGAGAGATGACCTTGGCAGCGCCGATAGCACCAGCCCACCACCAGCTCATTGTATGGTTTTAAAGAGAGATCGATTGATGATGTTGATGGTGATGATTTTGATGATGATGAAGAAGATGAAGAAGATGGAAGGTAGGAAAGGTAGATATGATCGCGGCAAATATAATGTATAATATAAATAATAATGGTGGTACAATAAAATGGAAGATAGAAGAGACGTGTGGAGGTTTTGTGAAATAGATGGAGGTGTGTCGTCGTCACTTGCGAGCTGGTGATGATTTAATTGATTTTAAATCTCCTTCTGACGCGAATTTATGTTAGAACAAATGATGCCTTTAAACGTACTTCCTAAATCCCGCACGCTAATTTGCTTAATTTAATACTTTTTTATCCTAAATTTTTATAATTGTCCTTTCTAAAAAAACAATAAAAAGACTTTTAAAGAATTTTAAAACTTTTCACCCCTTTAAACCTATCTCTTATTCATTCAACTATTATGGATCATAATTCGCATATAGCAAACGTTAGTTCTTCATTTCATCGTAATTTTTTACATTCCGTTTTTCTTAAGACGGGACACCATTTGTGACGGATATTTTGTGAGATAAAATGGATACAAAATGAGTTAGTGGAGAAAGGAGACCACATGAATAGTGTCAGAGAGAGAGAAAAAGTGGGTATTTTGTGAGAGAAAACGGTATCCGTCATAAGCTTGCGACGGATAGTGCCGTTGCAAATAAGAATTTGTGAATTTTTTATTAACTTCCGTTTTTTTTTTTATTCAATTTAGTTGATGTTTATTTTCTAAAAAGAGGGTTCTTTAATAATTAGGGTTTGGATTGGTTTTGGTTGATGAATGAGTTGTTGTGAGGGATTTTTGAATGTTCAACTGTTGAAATCGGAAAATCCAATTGCATTAAAATCAGAACCTTAAGTGAGTTGATTTTTTGGGAGAACGACTTGATCTTGAGCAGTTTTGGGGTTTATGTTTCTCTCTTAATTTTTTGGTGGAGATGATAAAAATGGGAAGGGTATATTCCGAATAAATGTAAAAAATGTGTGGGTTTGAGTAAAATAATGTGCGGGATTTAGCACGTCCCTTAAACTAGGAAGTTGGGGGTGGGTGGGTTAGGATTTAGGAGGGGCTACTCTAGCGGGTCGGGTCGGGTCGGTTTGGTGGTTTGTTGTCGATGACATGGTTTGTTTGACCTAATTCAACTCGTTTTTGAATATAGTCTGTTTTGGGCTGAGCGGACCCTTTCTTAGCCATGTTCAAATAGAGTCGTTCATGGATTGGCTGACGTATTAGGCCAACCTTTTCGGCTTCTAATAGAGTAGGATTGGGCATTGAATTCTCCATAGTTTACAAAGGCCTTGTCCATGAAGCCGTATGTTCGGGGGCTGGAAAATAACAAAAACAAACAGTGTAGTCATGGTATACAGTTTACATTACAATATAACAATAAGTCTCCCCTGCGAAGGATATATCCGTCATAAGCTTACTAGCTTACTGTATTAAGATATACTATCGGATCCTAGATATACGTTCACTTGTCAAGATTAAGAATGATAGTGGATCCAGGATCCTATCCGAATAGAGCGGATAGAGATCTCATCTTTATAGATCCAATGAATATGGGTAAAATATGGATCCGGAAAAAATTATGTGGATATGGATACAGAGTACGGACCATTGACATTTTAACTCTCTTATACGGAGTATTAGTTTTCTTATTTCATAGTCATTAACAAATTTACATACTAATTTAAATATTTGAGGAGCAACAAAAAAACATTTCATCGTACAAATAACTTACGCGGTAATTTATTACTTTTATCAATGACAAATATCGACGTATTTAATAATTCTATTAAAATTTCTATCGCATTTATGTAATTTTAATAGAAAAAGTACGTTTAGAAGATAAAGAAATTAGCAAACTTTTTGAAAAAGATGGACTCATTTAAAACCTAGATCTTTCCCAGATTCGTAGGGGTATGAAAATTTTGAACCATGTGAGTATGGGTTGGATATAAATCCAACGTATATAATATGAACAACAAGTCTCTCTTAAGACGGATATAATCGTTTTAAGACTAAAACAAGTACTAAAATATACCTAATTTCGTACTTATTTACATAATAAATATACTTATTTTATCTTTAATCATGATTTATATCTATTATATTATCTTTAATATTACTTTTTCTTAAATTTGTACAATAGTCTCTCAATAAGTTTATTGAAAGACGGTTTTTCAGGAGACTTATTGTTTTGCTAATATCTAGGCATTTTGTTTTGTGTTATATATATAAAGTGGTAGCTATTTGACCCGTTTTATTGTTTCAAACGAATATGTTTGATTTGAAACAAGAAATTGTGTAATATGAATAATGGGTATGAATCTTATAGACTCTACCTAAACATTACCAATTGCCATCCATAATCAAGATACGCTCGTAGATTTGTAATTCTACATGTAAATCTCTCTATCAAACAATTAATAAAATGGCAGAAAAGTAGTAATAAAGTACTCACATCGCTATTTGCCATACTTGCATGAAACTATTTTTTTTATACAAAATACAATGATCTTACATTTGTGCCTCAGCTTGTACAATCTAAAATCTAAAAATAATAATAACAGTTTGTGTATATAACTTAATAAATAAAGTGTATTGTGATTGTGATCAATTCTAAGCTACAAGTCTGGTACAGATGAACCAAGAAGTCGGAACTCACAACGACGACATGGAAATGGCATTACTTGAATTACAAGTACTTGGCCAACCATGGGAGGTCCTCACTTCCTTTCAGAGCAAATGTCACATCATCACTGCAAATTTATACAGAAAACAGCAAATGATTTCACAGTATTTTACGTAACATAATAACCCGACTGTCTAACAAGGGATATGGAATAGACCACTTCGGCGTCTTTGCAGAAACCAAATCAGTGTTCAGACAAGCAGAAGCAATACAAAGACAGACACGAAAGAGTGATCTCGTCTTTGCAGTATGATTTTAAATTAATAGATAGATGAGTTTGTTTCCTGTTTTCATCGAGTAAGATCGTCTCATGAGAATTGAGAAGTTCAAGAAATGATATCTCAACTTACCTCGGAAAATTCAATTGCAACTTTTGTAGCCGGTGCCTAAATCCTGCCTCGCATAGGATGATTCTGCTTTCACCAAGCTTACACCTGAAACCAGATACCGTAGCGTAAGGTTTCAGTCATCCCAGTAATGTTGACATTAAAAAGAAATTTTTCTACACATTGTGTATGCAAGGAATCGTCTCAAGACAAGCGGGGATCAAATTAGGTGGAGATGTTCTACTGTTTGCAACTTTGCATAGAAATTTTCTAATAGTTTGCATGTCATGGTCATCTTTGAGACGGACTGAAATTCAACGACTGGTAGTTGTAACTTGTAACGACTAACAAGTATCTTAAAGCAAGCAGTTCAAGCATTTTGGTACTTACACAACTCGTAAAAGGGTATCCCATCCTGGTAATGTCTCCCCGTTACTTGTACAAAAGCAGGATACAGTTGAAGCCACCTGCAACAATGCCGAAAAAAAGGAAGTGCTTCAGATAAAAACATGGTCTGAATAAAGAACACTGAAATCTTCGTGATATGGCAGTTCAGAGGCTAGTGAATCCTCTGAAAATCAGGATGTACTGGATCGGCGGAATAACGAGTCAAAAACTCAAGAATGTGTAGCAGTGTAAAATTTAACCTTTTCAAAGGTTGTTTCACCCATTCCTGTCTTGTAAAGTTCATGCACCATAGCCGCCAACACTATCTTGCTTAGTTTGGATGATCTACTGATCACCTGTAAGGCCGATCAAATTTAATGTACCAGTTAGTAAGAGGAACTGTACCGCCTAAAACGTGTTACAGAAGAGTAAGTTAAACAATGGTCGATTTTAGGAGGCACACCGACTTCTAACTAATGAAACACATACATTATTGTATTTAAAGTATCACAACTAGCAATACACTCACCTGCATGTGAGGAGCTTGGAACATTTCCTTTCTGGCCGCTTCAACTTCTGCCATACCAACAAGGGCTTTTCCTGTAACAGATGCATTTTCCGAAAGTTTAGCTCCAGCAGCAGTAAAAACAGGAGGCATTAAATATGCCATTATAAGCGATAAGGTAGCGGACTGGATCAATGGGTAACACCATCTCTATCCAACCGATGTTCTTATGATCTTTTAAAACAAGGATCGGGTTTTCTATCAGAACATTTCTGATCGTTGAAGTACCTGCAGATGCACTATCAGGGAGTGAGGCATGACTTTTGACCCGAAAGTCGGCAATCTCTGCTGCACGACGACAAATCTCCAAAGCTCTACGTGCATCTCCAGAGATAGCAGCTACCTGAATACAGCAATAACATCATCACAATATTATCAACACAAGAAAATTGATATCAAAACAATGACAGCTAGATTAAAGAGTTAAATAACAAGATAAAGCTTGAGCACCGTTCTAGAAGCAAATTCTACTGCTTGCTTCTCAAATGCGTCAATTCCTTTGAGCCGACTCATAATGATTTCCTGAAGTTGCTGGTAGGTATAGGGGCCAAAACAGATTCTATGTATACCCATCCGGCTTGAGATACGAGGAAGCAACTTCTCTGGAAGATCCATCGTATTAGCTATTCCTGCACAGACAAATATAGAGAAGATCCATGATTGACTGATAGCCTGATGTTTTATTCAAAGAATCTTAATTAATTGAGAAGAACGACCACATTAATCAATTATACTTCAAGAATGTGAAACCTTAATCATAACAGAAAGTTACCGATGACAATTAACTTGGAATTGGGTCTAGTAGGCCAATCAAGAATGTTGTAAAGAACCTGAAAACAAAAGAGTGCCCATTTCGTTTAATTGTCCTTTTGACAGACTACACAAAATCTCTTACGTAGTTCAGAGATTCTGAAGTTTACCGATTGGTTTCTAGTCACAAGCAGATCAAGCTCGTCAATAAGCAAAATGCAAGGCTTGTTCTCTCCTTTTCCGACTTTTTTCCCTTCTGAGAATCGCTCATTTAGTAACTGTAAAGCCTTTTTCCAACCAACTCTGTGCCCGCTCAGTGCCTCATATATGACCTGACAGGAATTTGTAGTTTACAGTCAAGTCAAGAGACTGTACTAGTAATGTAATTTGAATTTAGATGTAAATAAAAAGACAAGGATTTTAATCAGCTTTTAATACTAACCCTGTATATATTCTCAGCGGATGCTAGCTTTAAACCGTTAATCTCGATGAAACAGTATGGCTTAATACTTCCTGACTCAAGTTCAGACTTCAGATTCCTCATGACTGCAAGTACACTCATAGTCTGCAGTATGAAATCAATGAAGGAAAGCTATAAGTATGAAGGAAAGCCACGAGTATGTTACTGTGTGCATCCAATACCTAAAGAGGAAAATAAGAAATTCACCTTGCCAGTCCCAGGAACACCATGAATGTAGAGGCAGCGTCCTAGACATTGATCATCACATATAGCGCTTTTTATACATGAAGTGATCTCTTCCATTTCTCTGGATAGAAGAGGGGTCAGTAAAAATTAAGGCAAATAAAGTCAACCAGAGTGATAATCGACTAGTGGTAAGTGCATTACCTGTCGCGGCAAGGAAGTGACTTCGGCAGTGTCGCTAATAGCAGTGTCTGTTTGGCCTTCTCAAGTTCCGTTTGCTTATGACATCGTACATGCTGAGGGATCTTCTTTGTCCCGATTTTCTCCAATCCAAAGAACTGCCCCTTTCTTGAATTCTGTTATTTATTGGAGTATCAGATAAAATTAACTCAATTAGCCAGACTGTCAGATTACGAATTCAAGATGCAGCAAATCTTGTATGAGACGGTCTCACATCTAAGACCAAACAAAATCCTAATGTATCTCACATCACATAATACGGTTCATGGGTTGGTCTCCCATGCAAGATCATCTTATATAAGTTTTTTTGTGATAAAGAAGAAGGATATGCATCTTACAGCAGCTCGTTCATGAGTTGATTGTCCAGAAGTCTTTCTCTTCTCATTCTCCTCCTCAAAGTCCGTATCTTCTTCCGAGTCAGGGCCTATTTCCTTGTTAACTTTAAAATCTTCATCACTGACCTCATCATCGTCATCTCCATTGTCATCATCCTGTGACACCGATTGTATAACATCATCATTTATCAACCCTTAGTTCATTTATAGATTAATGGCTTAAACTTAGAGTTAGAAAGACTCACGACTTCTTCATCGTTGATCTCTGCAAGTCGCTTAAAACTATGCCAACGGATGTCGTATTCATATTCGCATAAAAAGACATCATCCCCTTCATTGTTTGCCTTGGTGAATTCTTTTGGAGTCATAACGTAGCAGTGTCGGAGCACAGATTCCATCTGTAGCAATGAAAGTGAAACATTGATGCAAAATTTAACATAAAAGGACAGTTCAGGAGTGTAACAGATAATAAACACACTTGCGCAGTGATAGATTTTTACCAGAAAGGGTCACAGTACAACTCAGAAAACCGGAAAATGCTTTGTAAACAAGAAAACCGTCTATACTGTAACTAAAGTGGCGGGATGTTCGTGTCATGACAGTATTTAAACCGGTGGACATCATATCCATCTTACGAGTAAAACACAGTCTCACCACTAGTTCAGTGGATGTTTATATGAAGTTATGATCACATAACGCGAAACTACTCAGATTGCAGGTAACTTAAACTAGGACATCAATAAGCACAGACACAAACAATGCTGAATAGCATCTTATCTTGAATCGTAATCCCAGTTACCTCAACATCTGCAAAATCATTAGTGCGATAAATCTCTCTTTTCAAGTTATGTGGCTGTCTCCCTGATGCAGTTTCCTCAGGAATCATGTACCAATGTGCCCGAAACCAGTATGTACCATTTACTTCTTTCCATATACTGCACAACATCATGAAAACTCCCAATCATATATACAGTATACTGCAATTGTCCGAAACTACTTCTAACTACTCCCATAAATCAATATCAATTACATATTAGTACACTGATACACCGAAAACCACATAGACATAGACGGACATTGTTACCAATTGAACTCAAATGTCATTAATCATTAGTTTACCACTCACTACGACTCCTTTTATTAAAATACTTGCCGCAAACAACAAAAACAGTAACCAAATGATTAGGACGGAGGAAGTATCACACAATTGATTATCCAATAATAAAGACGATGGAATCATGGAACCCTCAGTTTATTATACTACTCCGTACAGGAAGGCCTAACTTATAAATGGCCAACCGAGCCACCTTGTTCGTTCAATAATGTCCTGTTTTACAACCATTACTGTTGCTGAAACAATTGGAATTATGCGACAATGGGGGAAGTGGCAAATAAGCCCCATACGTTTACTACTCAACTTACAATACGTGCAAATTAACCCCATAACTTCATCATTTGGTGCAATCCAATTATATTATTAAACTTTTAATTCCAAAATCAATTCACAGGCAAAGCTAACAAATTAGGTCTGAATCAATCAAAGCAACAAATTCATTGAGAAAACAAAGGCTGAAAAAGTACCTTTGAATGCGAGCAGCCCACAAATCACTCGAAAGCAACTTCTCCCTTAAAGTCCTAACCCTCTTCTTCCCTTGAGGAGGAATCGGAACTTCACCGTTTTTCCCCGATTTCTTACCCTCGCAAATCCAACAAATCCAATCCCCTTCAGGGACCTCATTCAAAGGAGGCTTCAAACACTTCAAATGAAACCCACAAAGACAATCATCACATTCAATCATAATTTGTCGTCCCGTCCGAAAACAAACCCTACATTCCTCCACCTCTGGATCCTCCTCATCCGAACTCGCATCTTCCCTTCTCTTTACATACACATCATTTCCCACTGCAAATTCACCACCATCAAACACCACCTTCTTATAATACACCCTCTTCTTCACCACATTACTCGATTTCACCCTCACACTCCTCCTCGTTCCCGTCGTTGCCCTCGTGGTGGACACAGTTTCCAACTCCCGACCTCGCTTCCTCTTCCTCTTTTCGCTCAAATCAGGCGACTTTGGACGAAACTGCTCATCGATTTCAACTCTCTTACTCAAACCCCCTCCATGTTTCGATCTTTTCGCCGATTTAGGGGTTTTCGGAGGAATTTGAGTGACGGGTTTTTCCGGGGTTTTGGTAAAATCAATGGACAGCCGGCGAGACGATCTCCTAAGGGGAGTTGGCTCACCATTCTCCGACCCCAATCGTGACAAACCACGACTTGGGGTAAGAGAAATCGGGGTTGAAGGTGATGAAATTTTACTGAAATTTTGTAGATCTAATGGTTTTTTGTGTTTAATTGGAGTCGCCGCCATTGAAGCAGCTTCAAGTTATATAATTAAGGAAATAAATTAAGAAAAAATATTAAATAAAATGTGTGATTTTTAGAGAGAAGAAGAAACTGGGAAGAGATAGAAAGACGGCGGAAAAAACTGGGGATGAAGATTGTGAATATATATAGTGAAGGAAAAGGGGGAATTTTGGCGGGAAAAAATGTTCTTACATGTAGAAATAGAGCCGTTGGGAGGAGATTGGCGCGCTTTACTTGGGCTTTGACTTGAGTTAGGTGTGCCGTGTGGTCCATAAACATTAAGACTTAGGTATAGCCGTATCGGCTTGGTTATTTAGGGTTTGAGGTTTCGATCAGTTGTTTAAAAGATTTTACGAGAATTAGAGACGTGGTGGGAATTGGGTTACTTTAATATCGTATTTCTAATTTTTTGAGTTTTTAATGTGTTAATTTGTGTGTATTTACTTTTCTTGAATTTAAAGTTGGGCCTAAATTTTATGCAATCACAAATTCTCATGCGAATTTGTGATATTTACACGTGAGAACAGAGATGGAAGGTAACGCCATTTTCCTGTCGAGTTTTGATACGTAGTGCATGTTTTGTTATTGACAAGAGTTGAGACAGAGAGACCATCATAAGTTTTCGATAGTTCCAAGGATTTGAACCAAGACGGAGAAGTAGAAATATGACGGGTACCAAATGTACCCGAACCATGAATCATCCAATTTAACAAAGGCTTTACACATGAGATACGAGAAAATTGCCTTTTAAGAACCCGGGAAAACGAAGACAATGTGCAACAATGACTATCAAAAGCCAATTCTAGTAGCTATATATGATGCTTGACGATGCACAATTGCACATCCTTAGCTTCTAAGGAGTAATACAGTTCAATAGCAGCATGTAGATGTAACAGTGATCCACCGCGCTTCACCCTTGCGTGTTGAGGATTGAAGCATCCACGAGAGATTACATATACTAATGCGGCCCAGGAATGGATGAAGCTTGTCTTGTACGTGAGGAGGTTGTTAACCACATGGGTCGACCTAGAATTGCGGAGCCATGGACCGCCAGGTACGCTGCATTCAGCCTAGGTATGGTAGGAAGATAGATAAAAACAGGAAAATATTCAGCATTTATAATTAAATCACAACACATAGGCATAGGGGGGGAGGGAGAGAGATTACCGATCAACATCCGGTGTAGCTAGAGGATCAAAGGGTTCCTTATCCGGAGCAACACCAACTGCGCCAGCCATATCTTGCACGCCTTCAGGCTGCAGTGAAAAATTGGTAAAGGTGAATATAGCATAAACTGATGACGCGATAACTACCCCACACAGTTGCCCTTTTTCAGTGGGACGACAGAAGCACACAGTGATGTCAGAGTAGTAACAAATCTATGTACCCCAACAAAATCTATTCAACTTGCTTTTAGGGGCTCACTTGGATTGGGGGTCATCGTTACGAGAGCAAAGCAATCCCAATATCAAATATATACTAAAATCCACTCAATTAGCTAAGTATAGAAAGATAGAGAACTCACTTGTTGAGGATATTGAGCATAACCAGCATATGCACCATATGCATACGCAGATGGATCCTGAACGGCACCATATGCATAAGCGTCATAACCTTGCCCGTATCCATAGTATGCGCTCCACTGACTAGCATCAACTTGCTGACCCCAGGCAGTACCATCCTGAAATTATTTCACACATTAAGACTCGAGCTTTTGCTTTTGAGTAAAAGATGAAACGACTCGATTCAAGACTGCTTTAGACTAATATGGAGATTAATTGCATTTCTGAAACGAATGTCTTACCTGCTTAGCAGTTGGGCTCCTACCCCATGAAATACGTATTGCTTGCTGACCAATTACTGCTCCTTGTAGCTTTTGCATAGTTTCTTCCGCAGATGCCCTGCAAACAACATATATTGCAGGGATCAACAGACAGCACAAGCATCAATCTAAAGACCAACAATAACAGCATTTCCCCGTGCCTTAAAGAGTTCTACATATGGCAAAGTAAGGAAAATTGCATCGTGAACATTGATCCGGCAGTACTACACGATATATGAAGCCCGCCCATAGAGTTTGGTGAGCCATTTTACTTTATTCCATCACCTTTGAAAACCAAGGAAATAACATATCGTATGTAATGTAATGTAAAGTTGGAAGGTTAGATTCAAGTTCCCTTGAATTTGCCAAGGAAATTTTAAAATAAATCGGGTTTGAAAAAAAAGGTACTGCAGTAATAATATCAGAAGCGGCAGTTTTCAAGCTCGCAATTAGAACTCAAAAGCATTAGAGTAACTATGCAGAGATTACAGACATACTCACATGCCTACCTGACAGCAAACTGAACAAAAGCACAACCCTTAGTAGCCGGAATCTTTACATAGCCAATCTCCCCGAACTGCAAACAATGCTGTCTCAGTTCCTCTTCTGTTACATTTGGGTCTAAATTACCAATATAGATCTGTGAAAAGATGTCATCGATATTAGATAATGAATTAAGAGGACAGAGGAGCAAAGGAACCACACGAAAAATGACTAGCCCAAGAGTCCCTTTTTTCCCTTACCGTTGTATTGTTTGGGTCATGCTCCATTAGTAGTGGTTGAACTGGTTGCACTGGTGGCACTATATATGCTGGAGTAGGATATAGGGCTGTCAAGAGTAAACTTGAGATGGTCATCGAAAAATTGTAGAATGGTAACAGAGAGCTACTCAAAACACAAAGTACCTAAATGCATAACGACTATTCGCCATCCAGAACATAATTGAACATACATAAACAATTGAAAGTTACCTTTAGCAGCAACATATGGCTGCTGAACCCCAGGTGCCTTTTTTGGTGTAGCAGCACTAATCCGCATAGGCCTAGACAAACAATATTGGCCATTCATTTCAGTCATTGCCCTATTTCTCTCCATCTCATCTGCAAATTTAACAAACCCGTATCCCTTTGACCGACCTGTGCTTGGATCTGTCACAACTTTTGCACCCCTAACAGAAGGATAGAGAGCCCTAAAGGTCTCTTGCAACAAATAATCTGAAACGTCAGGTGCCAAATCCCCCACAAAGATAGAATGATCAGGGCCTGCATCAGGCCTTCTTTCTCCAATACCAAAAGAAGCCCAATTTAATCTGAAAGGTTGTTCGGTTCCAGGCATTGAAGTTCCATTGTATGCTTGTAAGACGCGTTCAGCAGCTGTATGTGACATAAACTCAATAAACCCATACCCCTCTGGATGACCAGTAATCTTATTGCGTATCACTTTTACAGAAACAACCTACATAAAAAATAGACTCACATTTGTTATTTCGATATCGAACTATTTACATGACTTCCTTTGATGTTCAGTGATCTATCATATAATATATCCTAGACAGGAACAAGTAATAAGAATGTAAATTCTGTGATTGCCTACATGCAACTAAAATTGTTTGAAAAGGTTGGTGTTTGGGGCGAGGTGAGAAGTAAAAGCACTCAAGACTAGACAGTAGAAACAACATTTCCTTACTGTAAGAGGATAAAAACACATTCAAATTTCCCTTGGCTTTCCCTCCCCAAACACCCAACTTATGTCTTACTTTCAATCCCAGAGTAGGCTCTAGATCCTTGTTCCTCCTCGACCACCACCTTCCCAAAAAACTTCCGTTCGCTCATGACACAGAAAGATCATAATACAACAACATCATAGCCTTAGTCCCAAAATGTTTTGGGGTCGGCTGACATGAATCATCCCTTGGAATCGTCATGAGTGAACTCTCATCTCAACAAGAGAAAAAAGAAGGAAAAGAAAAAAAACGGAAGTGGAGTGAAACAAAAAATGGAAGGCAAAGGGGTTTTATAGATTTTAAATCGAACTTATCACATGTATAAAAACCCAAAAAAAAAAAATCAAGAATAAAGTTTAAAGTGATTTTGAGAAACGAAGTAAAAATTAAAATAAGAGTTTTGGAGGAAAAAGTGTAACAAATCCAAACATAAATTTTTTTTAGAAAACTTAATAAAAACATCAAAGGCTAGAAGTCCACATGTATCATATCCCTCCATAGTGCCCTCTCCATCACCATCCCCTCCTGAAGCCCGAGAAATCTCATATCGTGCTCAATCACTCTTCTCCAAGTTTGTTTAGGTCTCCCTCTACCCCTAGCACCCGTTTCGGCACCTCAGGTCTCCAACCTCCTAACCGGAGCGTCCATAGGTCTCCTTCTCACATGGCCAAACCATCTTAGTCGGTTTTCCATCATCTTGTCCTCTATTGGGGCCACTTTTACCTTCTCTCTAATCACCTCATTCCTTAACCGGTCTTTCCTTGTATGGCCGCACATCCACCTCAATATACGCATCTCTGCCACACTCATCTTATGAATGTGACACTGCTTCACGGCCCAACACTCCGAGCCGTAAAGTAAGGCCGGTCTAATTGTCGTACGATAAAATTTCCCCTTTAATCTTTGGGGCATACCCTTATCACACAAAAACCCCGTAGCACTTTTCCATTTCATCCATCCCGCTTTAATTTTGTGGGTCACATCTCCGTCTACATCTCCATCTTTTTGGATAATAGATCCGAGATATCTAAAGGAATCTGACCCCTCAACAACCTTTCCATCGAAAAAAATGCTCCCCACCGCCGTCGATCTCGGCCCCGCAAATTGACACCTTACATACTCGGTCTTACTCCTACTTAGCCTAAACCCACGATTCTCCAGCGTATGCCTCCATAATTCCAACGTTCTCTCAACCCCCTCTTTCGTGCATCAATCAACACAATATCATCTGCAAACATCATATACCAAGGGATCTCGTCCTGAATATCCCTTGTCAACTCATCCATAACTATAGCAAAGAGAAAAGGACTAAGTGCGGAACCTTGATGCACACCAATGGTAATGGGGAATTCTTCCGTTCTCCCAACATTAGTTCTAACACTTGTACTAGCCCCTTCATACATGTCCTTTATGAGGTCGATATATTTTTTTGACACACCCTTTCTCGCCAAAGCCCACCAAAGTATTCATAATCTCGAATAAAAATTACACACAGAAAGATCATAATCTCGAATAAAAATTACATGATTCTAGCATTCATCGGATTATGGTTCTTATTTCTATAGCATACCAGACAACTTCACTGATTAATAATTTCTCAGAAACCCTCATATTTCATATGTAAGCCACTGACGTGAAACCTCAGATATTAGTCTATGTAAATAAGAGCTAAAAATAATACGAGAAAGCGAAAGTAGATAGCATGACACACTGAAGTGTCTCACGGGATCCTAAAAATAACAATATTTCCATCAGCAAATAACATTCTTAAGTGTGAAAAACAAAGAAAGCTAACAAAAGCACAGACACGGTGTGTCACGGGATCCTAAAAATTGCAGATAAGGGGGTCGGATACAGACACCCTTATTCCCGGTTTAGCAGCAAAGATGCTGGAAGTTCCATAATGTAAGATATCTCAGTAAATGTATCGAACGACAGAGCAATTAATCAAGGACAACAGAAGCTAGTACTACACTTCTAATACTTTCATAACCACCCCTAAATGAATGGATAATCCATAGACCAAATACCATTCACGCTTATATGATCACCCAAACATTACACTAAACAAGCTGAATCTTTGTAAATGATCAATGCATCTCATACCTCTCGAACGTTAGCATATATTGTCATCAAATTCTTCTCCATTCCTACCACATAACCACTACAACACCCACTTCCGCTGCAGTCTGAACCATACTATCTAACAACCCTCAAACCGCTCCTCCAAAATTAACCCCACATTCGTAATTCCGTATCCACAACTTAACCTCATCAACACAATTCGACTCTACTCGGCCACCTTATTGCCCCTTGTCAATCCACCCTCTTCCATTACATGACCTCACATTCCTACCACATAACCACTACAACACCCACTTCCGCCACAGTCTGAACCACACTATCTAACAACCCTCAAACCGCTCCTCCAAAATTAACCCCCCATTCGTAATTCGGTATCCACAACTTAACCTCATCGACCCAATTCGACTCTACTCGATCACCTTATTTCCCCTTCTCAATCCCCCCTCTTCCATTACATGACCTCACATTCTCGAATTCGACAACTAATAACAGATTTTGCAGTTCCAACATTTCACAGCTACGTAACATTCCTCCTTAATACCAAAAACACAAAAACCGATACTCCCTCCGTCCTACTCAATTATTTACTTTTTCCATTCATATTTTAATCAAAAAATAAACAAATGATCGGATCAAGCGAAATATAATAGAGGATTTTACGTGCAAGACCACCCCATAAACCCTTAATTAAACTTCAAATGTGAAACCATCTCACACAAAATTCACTAATCATATTATAAACCCTACCTCCGTCTCAATTATTTGTTTACCTTATCATATTTTCGTCGGATTATATAATAAACTGTCCCCTTAATTAAATGAGGGAAGGGTTTAGGTGCGAGACCGTCTCATACAAGACTCGACTCGACTCGATAATTAAAGACGAGAACGAAAGAATAAAAATGAATACCTCGCCGGTGTGAGCGAAACAAGAATGGAGATAAGATTCGTCAACCCAAACTTGAAGATCACCAATCCATAAAGTACGTACTTCTTCTAGGGTTTGCGGTTGTGGTTGCGGTTGCGGTTGTGGTTGCGGTTGCGGTTGTGGTTGCGGTGGCGCCGACATCATTGTCACCGTGTGGGGTTGTTTTTGCCGCCTAAACGGGTTTTAGTTACACTCTTTTTTGGGGCGAATTTTTGCCGTGGGGACTTGGCGGTGTTGTGTTGTTACTTTTTTTTAACTTCGAGTCTAATATTTTAGACACTTTGAAATAAGACGGATTAAATGTGGTCATTTTAATAAGATCAAATTATTCAAGGATAAAATTATAGATTTTGCGTGAGTGTGCGGTTTTTTCAAAAAATAAAAAATAAAAAATAAAAACAAAATTTTCGTCAATCAGATTGCTTAAAATGTTGTTGCTTTATAGAAAGGGTAGTAGACGTAACTTGCTTAATTTTCACAAATTTTCATGCTAAAATTACCATTTTTATGGTGGGTGGATAAAAAATTAATCATACTCTTTCTCGCAAATTTTCATACTAAAATAACCCTTTTTATACAGTGGGTATGGATCATATTAATCATACTTTTTTTTTTGCAAATTTTCATTTTAGACGATCTTTTTTCGTTTGAAATTAAAACAGAGACAAGGTCGATATTGTGTAATAAAAAGTTACAAAATATATTATTGTCTCATTTTTTTTCAGCGCCACTCTCTCACATGTACCCTTATCACATGTGAGAGGGTGGCGTCTGAAATTGGGCGCTACCATTAGCATTAACTCATTTTCCGATATGACACCACTGGGCGATGCCCAATCTCGGCGTCACTCTCTCACGTGTACATTTTATTATTTGGGTCTCCACTTAACACATTGTGAGAGTGTGGGGCCGAAGTTGAACGCCAACTGGGGATAACGCTAACTCATTTTCCTATGAAATAATGAAGAAATGTACTCTTAACTTATAGTATGATTATGTTGCAAAATCAATTACATTTTTATTGTCGGCACGGTACAAAGAAGTTTAAGCATGATTGACTGGAAGGGCATTATATTCCAGCCCAAACTGGACCCCCATAAAAAATAACGTGACCTAATCCACTCTTATAATAATCTAAAACGGTGTAGAGTAAATTACAATCTTCAAATCTTTCAGTATCTGGAGGATTTATATCGTTAAATCTTTCGTCGACGACGGTCACTTGGTCAATACATGAAGAATCTCGTGTGTCTAAGGTGGCCTGCCTCCCATTTCCCATTGCCGGCGGGGGATTTGTCATGCCTGGATCATCTATCTCCCCTCCAAAGTCTACTTGAGTAACGACAACTCTTAACGTTGTAAATAAATTTTTCGGCCAATATCCAACTTTCACATTGGCTACCGTAAGCCACCAATTTCCATCGTCTTGATGCTATAATCAAGTAAATCATATAACAAATAAGCATATATGTATGCCACTGTGGCATAATCTCAATAACATACGATTAATCAAAGTTACATAAATGATTAAAACAAACAAAATTAATTTAAATAGTTTTAAAAACACGATTATGTAAGTAGGATTAATCAAGTAATAAGATTATAAATTATAGTTATGCATATTTTCATACGAAACTGTTTGATTTAGTTTAATAATAAACAATCAATCAAGTACTAAAGACAATAATGTTATTAATAGGAATATTAATAATAGTTGTGTTTAAAGTTTTTCAACCACTATCTTAAAATTTTGATTGTGATGATTTATCTATCATGGTAGCAGAGCCAGTATAACCAAATGTCACAGGTTCAATTCCGACAACCTCAAAAATTCTGATATTGACTTAGGGCTTGTTTGGTTGACATAGGGGAATTAAAGTTCCCGGGAACTTCAAGATCACATGAATTTCCAATTCATGTGAATTCGCAAAAAGTGTTTGGTTCGCATATGGGAAGTTAATTCATGCGGGAAGTTCTATTGACCAAGGGGGGACTTGGTGAGTAACTTCCCATATAATGGAGGAAGTAAATTCATGTGGGAAGTTCTACTTCCCATGATATTGGCAACCAAACAAAACATAATTTTACACTTCCCGGGAAGTTCAACATCCCATGATTTTAATGAGTAACCAAACAAGCCCTTAGTGAACCTTGAACTTGTTTAGGAAAGTTAATGTTCCATCACTAATTATTCTAATGCAAAACCTCATTGTAGACAGATTAATTTTGTTTTTTAAAAAAGACGGGTCAAATGTTATTATTTTAATGGCAAAATGTGATCATGTGAAAAAAATAATCTGTTAACTTAGAAAATTATATTGGTTACATTTGACTTTAAAATGATAACATAGCGTAACGTTAGACCCGTCTTTTTGAAGAGACGAATTGTAACCGTCTTCTGCAAGACTTTCTGTTATTCTAATACATTGTTGTTGTATCTCTAAGTTAATTAAGAGAGATGTTTAAGAATACAACAAGAAGGGTTAATTTGTGAAGTTCGTTCTAAAAAAGAAAACTCAATTTTTTCCGGGCTCTATTATTAATGTTCTGTCACTTGCAGAGTAAATTTATACCTTCTTAATCGATATGCTCCAACCAGATTGTCTTCCTCCAATTATGGAATATATAGGCGCAGCTACGCCCAAGGGTATAGCAGTTGAGACTTGCACAAAACCGGAGCAATCCATATTTATACACCTTCTTCCCCCCACCTATACACAACATCAGTATAAAATAAAATGCAGTTTAAGACGGGTATTATCCGTCTGAAGCTTAAAACGGGATAAATATTACCAAATGATGGTAATAAAGACAAAGTAAGGTGCTTTGGTATGTGTTTTTGATCCGTTTTATACTTAAGACAGATAATGATGATGTCCTTCATAAATGAAAATTTATGAACAAAATAATGCATAAATATTTTTGTAAGAGTAAATTATAGATACTAATAAGGTCAATGTTCTTACGCTAAAGCTTGCGTAAAGATGAGCTTCATTATCTTTAAATTCTCTGGGATTAACCTATTACCTATATAATAAAGGAGATAAAATTAATTAAACAATTATACAAAATAAGAGATATTGTGCAAAAGGTCGGGATTAAGAATCTAACCATCCATCCAGCTTCAATACTCTCGGCTCCGTTTAAAAGCTTGAGTCGAGCGGAAGACCATTGAGAACTTTGAACTAAAGGTTTGAATACATTGACGTGACCACTAACTCCAAAGAATTTTTTATTCGGATTATTTGCTTTTGTTTGAATTTTAGCACTCTGCATCAAAAAAATAAATTATTACTTGTGTTATTTATTTTTATATATCATAAGTTTTTATTTATAAAAGAACATTGAAAAATGGGTGAAATAATGTAAAATACAGATTTTTTAACATTTAATGTAAGAATATACATTAAGAAACTAAATTAGAAAAACAAATTTACATAATTATTTCATTAATTAGCCTAAAAATTCTTTAATATCGTGCTTTAATTGTTAAGTTCTAAACGTTTAATTTTGTATAAGAGCACGCGTTAGAAAAACCAATTCACACTACTTGCTATAAACATATAAACACATTTAAAAACCGATTAGCTTATTATAACTTTCTTAGTCTTTATAGTAAAGTAATAAATAATTACTAGTTTTCAACCCATGCAACATTGCATGGGTATAGTTTTAATAATATTGATATAATGATTAATTAAAAATGTTAAACCAAAATACATATATATTTTATATTCTATGTATTTTTATAATAATAATAGTTTAAACTCATGCAAAATTTGTAAGAGTTTAAAGTTTACATATGTTTTAAATCCGTGAAAAAATGCATGGATTGAGTCCTAAAACTCATGCAAAATGCATGGATTGGACTATTGGGAAAATTCTGTATTTTCATATTGTATTATTTATGCAAAATAAATGGAATTTGGGATGGTGTTTCATTGAAATTTTGTCTTGATTATTCGATGAAATTCTATTAACAAAGTTAGTTTTACACAAATTAATTCCATATTTTTTTTGGTGGATGCTACATTTATTTAAAAATAAAAAAAAATAAAAGATAATGGATGTGAAGATGTAGACACACGAAATCACACGAAATATTATAAATAAGATTGGCCGAATCTAGAATTAGTATACGAGTTAAGTACATAAACACAGAGAGTAAAATATTTCCCGCAAAATCATGGAAACACAAAACTTACACAGTGTAGATCGCGGTTTTCAACCCCATGAGGTAAAGAGTGTGACTTAGAGACAACAAATTCATCATCGTTCTGTTTAGATCGAACCATAATAGGAACTGTACCGATCGGACATCTTTGACCGTCGAGTCCAAAATCAATTGCACTTTGTTGTACGTTGAAGTTTTCCCAAGTTTGGCAACACCTGTTTATGTAAATTACTTTCATAATGACATACTCCCTAATGATTCTAACAAATGTTTCGTTTGACGTTGTGATATATTTAATAAAAAATATAACTTTAGTATCGTAAGTATATCGATCTAAAAAATAAAAAGAATTTATACGATTAACTTAGACGTAAGTAAAAACAACTTATTTGCTTGACATTATAAAATTATACAAATTCTTAAGTAGGGGAAGGCTATCGGTTTAAATTTAGGACGGATCCAATATACATATGTAAACGACTTTTCTTTTTATATATATGTTGACCGTCTTATAGTATGAGACTGTCTCACACAAGAATTCTTGGTTAGTTTTATTTGTCAAGATATTCAAGAGGTTAATTTTTCCGGAATTGTAATTTTTTTTGTTATTATAAATTTTGTTGTCCTTTAATATATGAATTTTCATACAGATTTCCGATTTATTTTTTGTATTTTATTTTTATTGTAAGGTTGAATGTGATTAATTTTTTATCATAGGCTTGTTAACGTATGAATATATGAATGTACACTTATATGGAAAGTAATAAGAAATGAGGAGAGAGGGTAATTAATTACCTTAATGATAGTGGGGAGGAGAAAGGGTAATCATCATCATTATATATATTAAAGAATTAAAGAATTAGGTAAAATTGTTGATGTGGCGCAACGTGGTTTCAGAAAACCACATTTCAAGCCCTCTCATTCACTCTCACAATTTCAAATTTTCTCGGCCAATTAAAATTAGCCATGTCAGCAACCGTGATATTAAGATTTCTTTTTTTAATCAATATGTCACGTAATCAATAGGTTAATAAGGAAAGATTTCTTGCGTGATTTTTTCATGCGTGATTTTTTTATTAAGCAAAGATTCGTAATATTAAGATTTCTTTTTTAATCAATATGTCACATAATATTAAGATTGCTAATATTAAGATTTCTCGGCCAATATGTCACGTAATATTTCTTTTTTTAATCAATTTTTACTAAATATTAAGATAATCACGGAATCACGGAATCTTTAATAGCTGCAATATTACTTTAAAATAAGATTTTAAAATAATGGTTGTTATTTAAACTAATTTTATACTAATTTTACTTTTGATGAAAACTATTTTGTTATTTGAACCCAGAAACCCGAGTGCCTTCTAATATGAAGTATCATATACACACTGCATATCTCAATTCAATCATTCATAAATCATAACTATAACATCAAAATAAAGCTAATAATTATCAAATCAAAATCGACAATTTACACAGAACAGTGCAGAAATTAAAAATCGATAATACACAATAGTGTTAACAAAAAATGCAGAAAATGTGCATAAATCAATGGAAGAGGAACAGAAAAATGAAAAAATCAGAATAATATTTGATCCGACAAGATACGATCCGTTAGGGTTTGGATGTGTTCGTTTGGGTTAGGCAGGTATTTTTAATTACTTGATCCGACAAGATACGATCCGTTATTCTATTCATGATCCGGTTCGAATTTGTGGTTAATCGATCTTATATTTAGTTATTTACATTCCTTTTATCACGGAAATAAAAGACCAAATTTTACGTAAATTGATTGATATTATAAGTTTTCAATGAATAATAGTATTTGGTTAAAGTCGGTAAGAGTGGAGTTTAGTGGTTAAGACTTATTAGTTGAAATTCTCAACCGAGTACAAGCCTTTTCAAAAGCAAAATTTTATGAAACATTTTTGGCACGAGTCCATTCCTAGATAGAGTTTGAGTCTGTCACCCTCCGTAGTTTGCATTCGAAATTGATGGTGAAGTTCATTCTTTTTTTTTACTTTTCTGATTATTTCTTTGAATCATTTTATGAACGGCGGGAGTATTTTAATTTTGATTTTTTTATAATTTTGTTATAAAATCCGTATATATATCTTAATATATATTTATATATATAATGATATTATATTATTTATTTTTTATTTTTAAAAAGTACACATGTTCGAATAAATAGAATTGGTTATATAATGATTTATAGTCATCTTTAAAAATTAGTGTACACAACCCCGTGATTTTTTACGGGTGTTACACTAGTTAATTACTTAATGATGGTGGGGGTGGGGCAATTAGTTTTTTCTTTCATGAACAAAATTCCGTCCAATCAGATGTCTCTAAATGTTTTTCCTTTTATAGAAAGAGGATTCACCATAATTTGTTCTAGAAAAGAATATAATTATTGTCTTCTTAATATAGTATAATCAACATTCTTAATCGTGTCCTTTTATATACGACTAGTTTTACGCCCGTGCAAAAAATGCACGGGTTTAAACAGAAAAAATAAAAATAAAAAGGTGAATATATTTAATAAAAAATATAACTTTAGTATCGTAAGTATATCGATCTAAAAAATAAAAAGAATTTATACAATTAACTTAGACGTAAGTAAAAATAACTTATTTGCTTGACATTATAAAATTATACAAATTCTTAAGTAGGGGAAGGCTATCGGTTTAAATTTAGGACGGATCAAATATACATATGTAAACGACTTTTCTTTTTATATATACTAGTTTTATGCCCGTACAAAAAATGTACGGGTCTATTTCTAAAAATTTCGTAAATATATTAAAAAAGTAGTACAAATATAATTTAATATGAACTTAAATGAGAAATATATAAATTATGAATTCGGGGATGATTTTGACTCCAAATAAGTGATTTACTGGTATAATTAATTTTTTTTTAATGATTATATAAATTGAAATAAATAATCATGACATTATGAAATAAATTTGAACCATATAAAATAGATAAAAAAATTGTATTGTATTTTTATATCTTACCCTTTAAATAACTTACTCTCTAAATGAAAGTAAAATGATAGAAATATTTTTAACAGCAGTCTCTTAAAATTTGTGGATGATTTTATAAAGAAAATAATAATGTATTGTTATTAAGACCATCTTTTTACTCGATGTTAACGTAGTTTTAATTGACTAATTCTCGAAGGTTGTTATATTTTCTTAAAAATCGTAAATTTATATTTTTTTTTGTTAATTTAATGGGTTGGGTTTATTTGATCTTATTCAAAAAAAATTGATCTACGTTTCTTTCATTTTTTAATCTACGTTTTTTTATTAATTTTTATCTCCTCGTGTATTTTTTTCATTTTTTTAATTTTATGGGTTGGGTTTATTTGATCTTATTCAAAAATCTTTGATCTACGTTTCTTTCATTTTTTTAATTTACGTTTTTTTGTTAATTTTTATCTCCTTGTGTATTTTTTTCATTTTTTTATATATACGTATGTTTGTTAATTTTTAACCCTTTGTATAATTTTTTTCGTTTTTTTTCGTTTTTCATACCTCTAAATATTTGTTAATTACTTCTAACTAGTTTTAATCCCGTGCAAATTGCACGGGATTGCAGTTTCAAGTATTATTATTTATGAATAATGTTTAAAATAATGAATAGCCGTATTTAAGATTTCGATTTGTAATATAATTTTATATGGCCGACATATTAAAAATATTCTAATATTAACAACATAGTTTATATTCAAAGTATATCAAAACTCAATGATCTATATAAATTTGAAATATTATAACGGAATTGCAATATACAATGATAAATAATTGTTAATACAAAAATCTCAAAATTTTCTTCATTATATATGCATTTTTCATCGTCACAACTCACTCATAAATCAGAGTTATCAACATGTCGAATTCTTTGGAGATGGTTTGAAAGCCGGTGGTTTCAACTTACCTCATTCAAAATAATGAAATAGGTTGATCCTATTCTAGAGCATCAATATAGTTTTTTAGCTTATCAGAAAAAAAAAAAAAAATATGATTGTCACAAAACCCATCATTACTCATATTTTTGTGAATGTTAAGTATATCTATTATGGTACTTTCTTTTGCAATTTCAATATCCCATTTTTTTATCGTGTCATTATTATTTAACTTACTCAATTTTTTTTCGATTGCAAAAATCCACGGGTCTTAATTATTATATTGTTTATTGTAATTATTTATTGAATATAAATTGTTATGTAATAGTTTTAGAAGTACTTTATTCAAAATTATTATATTTTATTTTTTGAGTATATAATATTAAAGTTAATGTAATACAAATGACCTAAAACTTTATTATTTTATATAACATTTAATTTCATATTATATAAATTGTATTTGTGTATCCATTATTTAAGGTTTACGAAAGTATATCACAAATGTTACATAATATTTCTAAAACTATGGTCAGGCATGCAATATTGAATATCAAGCCCTTATCGCGTAGGAAATTCATCAAAGAAATTGCGGGTCTCACTTGATAGATTTTTTTTAAATAAAAATAAAAAATAAAAAAAAAATTGTGCTGATGACGTGGCTCAACCAGGTCTTCCTAAATGTTTCTGTAATTATATAAATAAGATTGTCCAACTTTTTTTAATGTTGTTGAATTTTATGTTTCTGGGTAGAATTTTAGTGATTTTTTTAATTTCGAATTTGGAGTAAAGTTGTTTTTTTTTATTATGGAGATAAAAATTATTTGTAACTTTAGAATGTTAAATGGAGAAAAGTAAAAGGAAGAAAAATTAAAGCTCCTTGTGTGAGTGGTGGGACATGGCGAGAAAAAAGGTTTTTAATTTCCTAAAATTAAGCAACCAATGAAAAAGCCGCAAAAGTTGTTCCTTTTATTGATAAGGGATTTAATCTAAAACCGTATATAATAAAATGACATTGTATATTTTTGTTGAACCCAACTATTTATGAGCTTGTAAAAATATATATTTTGGGCTAATAGACAACCATAAAAACATGGATCGATATGGATGCATGAGTCGACAATATCACCTAATAATAATTATTACTCGTATTATTTTATGTAGCCTTAATTTACCATTTCGCAAAATTCTACTTTACGACGGTCGCACATGCGACCAATAGGAAAGTGATCATATTTTGATACGTAGTGACCACTTTTGATTAAATAGTGACTTTTTTTTTCATATTTTTGGAAATATAGATATTTTTAGGATTTATTTTTCATCAAAATCTTAAAATTTGGGCCTCGTGTTAAATTTAATGTATATGTTTATATAGTATATAAATTTGCTTTTATACATTTTAATTGTCAAAAATTATAGAGTAATACGGTCTCATATAAAAAGTTGTTCCTTCAGTGCTAATAAACGATTTTTCTTTTTATATATGTTGATCGTCTTATGGTATGAGAGTATGAGACCGTTCATACAAAAATTCTAATTTAATTTTAATTGTCAAGGTATCCAAGAGGTTAATTTTCCGGAATTGTATTTTTTTTTATTAAAATTTGTTGTCCCCTATATAGATTTCCGATTTTTTTAAAATTTTCTTTTATTGTAAGGTTGAATGTGATTAATTTTTTTTATCATAAGCTTTTTAACATATGAATATGTATATGAAAAATAATAAGAAATGAGGAGATAGGGTAATTAATTGGAGAGAGAGTAAGTGGAGAGAGTGAGGTAGGTTAATGTGTCAAAAAAATAAATTAAAAAATAAAAATTCCAACCAATCACAAGCCTAGAAAAGACCTTCCTTTTATAGATAGGGGATGTTGACCGTCTTATAGTATGAGACTGTCTCACACAAGAATTCTTGGTTAGTTTTATTTGTCAAGATATTCAAGAGGTTAATTTTTCCGGAATTGTAATTTTTTTTGTTATTATAAATTTTGTTGTACTTTAATATATGAATTTCTATACATATTTCCGATTTATTTTTGTATTTTATTTTTATTGTAAGGTTGGATGTGATTAATTTTTTATCATGAGCTTGTTAACGTATGAATATATGAATGTACACTTATATGGAAAGTAATAAGAAATGAGGAGAGAGGGTAATTACCTTAATGATAGTGAGAAGGAGAGAGGGTAATTAATTACTTAATGACGGTGGGGAGTGGGGCAATTAGTTTTTTCTTTCATGAACAAAATTCCGTCTAATTAGATGTCTCTAAATGTCTTTCCTTTTATAGAAAGAGGATATTTATATTTCTTTGCAAGGAAAACAATCGTTACATATTAAGATTTTGAAATATTAAGGAAACAAATTCTTAATAAGTTTCAATTTTAGAAGATTATCATGTCATCAGGATGTCAATGGGTGGAATATGGATGAGGTGAAGCCGTATTTATATCCATATCCATTTAATTTATGTTCATCCATATCCCATCCATATGGAATATCCCACCCATATCCGTTTTTTTGCATCCATCCATATCCATATCCATATCGATCGAGTGAAGCAGGAGAAGTGAGCACCTGTTCGATATTTTCACGCTCATAAATTTAATGGCAATATAGAAAAAATATACACGTAAGACGGTAAATATAAAATCGTACATTACCTAACAAATCTGGGTTACATATCTTTCTGAGAAAATAGAATAATTCTTAATGTTGTTTACCAGACTTACAATTTTGAAACTTATAATTGTTGAACTAATCTGCACAATCTTTACACAGTAAGCAGAAAGCAACAAAACATTAGCGAGTAGTAGAGTTGATCATGTCTGGGCTAACCCGTTCGGCCCGCTATTTGAGCGGGTTTGGTCACGGAAAATATTAAAATAAATGGTTAATGGATAAGAAAACTCGACCCGCTAAATTAATGGGCGGGTATGGACTAAGTAAAAATGTTCGTGGACAACCCGCTAGGCCCGGTAAAGCTCATAATGTTATTTTTACTTTCTATATATTAGGTAGGAAGGGATCTTAGAGATAAGACTTCCATACAAAGCACAAATAGGTAGGGGGACAAAGGATCGCCCTGCCGCAAGCCCCGTTTACGAAGAAAAAACCCCTCAGCAGCCCCATTTACATTGATTGTGAAATAAGAGGAAGTAATACATGCTAGAATCCAATTAGGCCGAGTTTGGAAACACGGAATTGATTTCATTTGGATGATTTCAATTGTAGAAATTAAATGTTTGAATTCAATTCGAAATCCAATTCCAAAGGTTCGTTTGGGAAACTCATGGAATTGTAATTGGGCGAGACGGATATTGGTCGAGGTGATCGAAATTTTTTATTTGGGAAAAAGAAACATTTACACGAAAAATATTCGTGTTCGGAAAAAATGTCAAAAGTTAAAATATTATGATTAAATTTGAATATAAAAAAGACGTAAATAGTGAAGGAATTGAAATAACTACTATATGGTAGAGATTTGATAGACTCAAATTTTAACTAGGTTGGAATTGGTAAGGAATTGAGTCCAATTCCAAATCCTCGAGGTTACCAAACACTTCAAATGTTTCAATTACGGAATGCAATTTGGGAGGGAAACCAAACAGAGGAAGGCAGCGAGTAAGAAAATCCCAGTTTACAGTATCAAAAGCCTTCCTAACATCCACCTTCAGAATGCATCGAAGAGTCAGTAATTTCCTTGGATATTTGGCTGCCAGCTCGTGGGCTGGCATTGAGTTATCAAACAGGTCCCTACCTTCCACAAATGCAGCTTGTTCGACCCCCACAATATCCTTTAACATAGCCTTCCTATGGTTTGCCAGAATCTTACTAACAGTCTTGTAGAAGACTGTACAACAAGCAATAGGTCGATATTTAGTCACAGATGTAGGGGCTGCAACTTTTGGAATCAGAACAATCATGGTTGAATTATCTGCTTTTGGCATGATGCCTTTGATGAAAAATTCCTTAACAGCAGATTTGAAATCAGAACCCACAATGGGCCAACAATCTTTAAAGAAGCCAGAAGAGTAGCCATCCACCCCGGGCTCTTATTTCTAACAATGGAAGCAAGGGCTATATCTATCTCATTATCAGTGACCATGGAGTCCAGATAAGAGACATTAGTAAGAATATTCGAATTAAAAAGAGATACCTTAGCTTTCTGAGTCAAAACTCGAATTTCTGATTGTTTTAGTTTAGTATAGGAAAGCAACAGCTTCTTTTCCAATTCCAGCAGAGATCTATCAAGAGGAGAAGACTGGAGCGAAATCTGACAATCGTAGAGATTATTTTTAGCATCTGTAACCCTTTTTTGGATACTTGAAGGACCTGTATATCAGCAGATCAGAAGGAATATTATCAAGTACCAGAGGAGCATGGTCTGAAATCCCTGCCGGATGGACAACCACATTAGAGTTAACGAGCATTCTATCCAGCTAAGCCCATTTTGGATTTGAAGTACGTTTGTTATGCCAAGTATATAGACTTCCAGAGAAATGATGATCAGTCAATACACATTGCTGGAGGCAATTTCTGAACTCTTCCATTGCTCTGTGTTGATAGAGGCAGCCAACCTTTTCTTCTTCAGTAAGGCAAATGTTGAAATCACCAAGGCAGAGCCAAGGGATTTGAATAAGAGATAAAGAGATAAGAGTATCCCATAAAGGAATTCGTTCAACAGGCCTATTGAAAGCGTAGATAAAAGTAACAAGGACTTTCTTTTGAGTAATAATACGAACCAGGGAGCAGTGAATAAATTGAGGTCCCTTTGCAAGAACAGTAAGCTGAACTGTTGTAACGGAGGCGTCCCGTTACCCAAATAGTTAATTGATAAAGTGATAAGAACAATAAATAACGAATGTAAATAAAGTTGACACAAGGAATTACGTGGTTCACCAGTAAAATAACTGGCTACGTCCACCCTTCAAGGAGATCAAACTTCACTATAATGGAGAAAATAGTACAACAGTAGACCGGTATACACGTGCTCAATATGAGCCAAAAGTATACCCTATTCTACCAACAAATATGGTAGTCTCAAAGGGAACAAAAGAGACTACCCAAATAAGACGGAGGACAAATTATCTTGAGGCCAACCAAGATCTAAACAAACTCCCCCAATCTTCAAAGACAGACGAACCTCAATAATAAGGCCTGAGACAAACTGAGTTTTCTTCTCCGGAAGGAACCTCACAAATTGACCCTTTTTATTGTGCTCTCAAATCTCTCTCTTAATTAACCTAGAATAAAACTTGAGTTTTTATATAGTTATTCCACCCAAGATAAAATATCTAGACTAATAAAGAAAACCATGTGAATTAGGAAACTAATAATTAATCTCCTAATATGCTACGTACTACAAACATACAAAGTCAATGACCAAGTCCAATTAGGAAAGTGTACGTGGAACAACTTCCAATTCCACCAACTTTCCAAAAAACAAAAGGTTAAGTCTTATACAATAAGACGTCACCAACTCACATCTTGCCTTTGTTTCAATTTACTTCTTATGGTAACTTAGTCCGTCTTCGACACAAATTCAAGGCATAAATTCCTAACAATCTCCACCTTGACTTGAATTACCCAAAAAACGAACTCAACATAGAAGAACCAAACCCAAATCAACTTCAACGGAATCGATCCTCAAGTCACTATCTGTCCCGATAGTCTCCATTCTGACTTGAACACAACTCCCAAAAATGGACAAACGAACCAAGTGTGCAACAAACGTGACCAATATACGAAGTACCCAATGTAGTAAGCTGAAACTACCAAATGTACTAAGTAACCAATATATCTTCATACCAATAGGAAGGCCAAACGTAGCAAACTCCAAAGAGACCAAAAGCTACCAAACGCCAACACAAATATATGAGATACCCAATGTCACTATGATGGAACGATGTACCAAAACAACACACACAAGACTCCAAAACAAAATCTCCTTCAAATTACGTGGCTAGATGTACCGTCGTACCAAACTGTCCCTAAGAACACAAACGCCACGAACAAAACAAATGTCTCACTTGAGTATACTAGGTGTCATGACCACCACAAATATGCCTACACCAAGGCAACAAGACTCAAGTCGAAACCAAACATTCTAAGCGAGCACAAATTACCTCCATCAAAGGTACAAACTGTTAGACTAGCAAGTCCAACCCAAAAGCTCCAAAGAATAAACTCCCGTCGAAGTTTCAAATGACCCCTTACGAGATCCCAACGACTCTCTTTCAAGAGTCACAACAGCTCCACCTAGAGCCCCAAACCGCCCCACCTCATGGGGCGCAGACCGCCTCATTGAGGCGACGAGACAAAAGTTGATAGCTTGTCTTGAGAACCTTGTAGTTTGACCTGTACCGGAATAGACTCCACCTTACCGTCAACACCACCATTCTCACTGCAGCTATCCAAACCCAAAATATCCAGAATATCACCAAGTGACCCAAACTGGATGTGCTTCAAAGTATCGTTCACATGTCCAAGATGCATATGCCCCAACTTAGACTCGAGAGAGACAGAAGAACGATTACCTGATGCTCCAACAGTCAGAACAGTGCCTTGAAGGACGTAAACAGTTCCTTCCTTAGCACCTCTCCAAGCAACAGAAGAACCCTTACTAACGCACAATGACCCACCATCACCTTGAAAAGTGTAGCCCTGATCAACTAACATCCCAAGTGATACAAGATTTCTCTTTAAACGTGGAACATGCCTAACACCTTCTAGGAAGACAACAACACCATCACGTATCCTAACCCGAATAGTACCAACTCCAAGCACCTCACAAATAGACCCGTCACCCATGGCAACATTATCCCCTTGTGAAGCTTTATAAGAATCAAACCATTCCCTATTAGGACACATATGATAAACGCATCCCGTATCCAAAATCCAACTATCCAAAGAACGTGGAGCAACATCAACAACGAGAGCATAATCTTCCTCAGAATCATATTTGGCAACTTTTTGTGCAACGGCAGAAACACCAGCTTCCTTTAATTTAGGACACTGATTTTTCCAATGACCGGATTCCTTGCAGTAATGGCAGACATTCTTACGTGGACCCTTAGACTTGGCTTTACCCTTACTAGAACCCCCCGAATCAGCACCAAGCCCCATAGGACTACTGTCTACAACACCACCACCTGACGCTACTCGGCGCAAATCCCTAGTGTGAAGTGCTGACCTCACCTCCTCTAGGGTCAAAGAATCTCTACCAACAACAAAAGACTCCACAAAAGTCTCAAACGAATTTGGCAAAGAAACTAACAAAATCAAGGCAGCATCCTCATCATCTACCTTAACATCTAAATTACGCAGGTCAAGTAAAATAGAGTTAAGACTGTCTAGATGGTCCTTGAGAGACGTACCTTCTTGCATACGAAGAGCAAACAAACGCTGCTTAAGAAGCAACTTGCTGGTTAGAGTCTTTGTCATATACAAAGATTCTAACTTCAACCACAAACCTGTAGCAGTTTCCTCATCGGCAACCTCAATCATAACATGATCAGATAAACATAACAGAATTAAAGAATGAGCCTTTTCTTCCAAGACTACTTCTGCATCTGTCTTTGCTGTCTTTGCTCCATCAGTCGAACTACCTGCTGACTTTGCCTTTGAGATAACAGACCAGACACCTTGCTGTCTAAGCAAAGCTCTCATCTTTAACTGCCACAACCCAAAACTATTTCTCCCAGTGAACTTTTCAACATTCAAAACATTCGTTCCCGACATCTTTTCACCTGAAAATCAAGAAACCCAAATAACGCCTAAAAGACAACTAACGCGGAAGCAGATCCCAAATCAGAACCTTAGCTCTGGTGCCAATTGTTGTAACGGAGGCGTCCCGTTACCCAAATAGTTAATTGATAAAGTGATAAGAACAATAAATAACGAATGTAAATAAAGTTGACACAAGGAATTACGTGGTTCACCAGTAAAATAACTGGCTACGTCCACCCTTCAAGGAGATCAAACTTCACTATAATGGAGAAAATAGTACAACAGTAGACCGGTATACACGTGCTCAATATGAGCCAAAAGTATACCCTATTCTACCAACAAATATGGTAGTCTCAAAGGGAACAAAAGAGACTACCCAAATAAGACGGAGGACAAATTATCTTGAGGCCAACCAAGATCTAAACAAACTCCCCCAATCTTCAAAGACAGACGAACCTCAATAATAGGGCCTGAGACAAACTGAGTTTTCTTCTCCGGAAGGAACCTCACAAATTGACCCTTTTTATTGTGCTCTCAAATCTCTCTCTTAATTAACCTAGAATAAAACTTGAGTTTTTATATAGTTATTCCACCCAAGATAAAATATCTAGACTAATAAAGAAAACCATGTGAATTAGGAAACTAATAATTAATCTCCTAATATGCTACGTACTACAAACATACAAAGTCAATGACCAAGTCCAATTAGGAAAGTGTACGTGGAACAACTTCCAATTCCACCAACTTTCCAAAAAACAAAAGGTTAAGTCTTATACAATAAGACGTCACCAACTCACATCTTGCCTTTGTTTCAATTTACTTCTTATGGTAACTTAGTCCGTCTTCGACACAAATTCAAGGCATAAATTCCTAACATGAACAGTACTGGAGTTGCAGAGAACCCAAATTCTTCCACCATCATAAGTATCATTATTAATAATTTGTTTATTATTATTATTATTATTATTATTTTTTCTATTATCATTATATATATAAAAGAATCTTGGAAAACTGCCTATGTGGCACAATGTGGATTCAGAATTAGTCTAATGCAAGTCTCTCATTTAATCTCACACTTTTAGTTTTTTTAAACCAATCATGTTTAACCGCGTAGGTCATCTTTCCACTAAAACAAATAAAAAATTGAAATTAATTGAGAACCACATAATTAACCGTGCATAATTAATATAATTGTAATTAATTAATTTGGGTAACAATTCTCAAAACCTATTAAAAAAAACGGTTTTACTCATTGCAGTACCCAAGTCATCGCAATACCCAAAAAAACCAATAATAATATTTTCACTTTCCTACATTTCCATGAGATAAAAAAGTGTTGTACTAGGTATGTTTTAGTATTAATTCATTCATTCTGTCGTTCAATCTTGCATTGATAATTAAGTCCTACTATTTGCCGCTTCCTCATACTTTCCTCCTGGTATTTTTTTTCTTCTTATTTTACTCTTTTTCATATTTTTTTTTTGTGAACATACATTAATTATAAAATATCAATAACTACTAATCATCAATTTTGTGAAACCAATCACCTTATCAAATTGCCTTCCAAAACCTTTTACTTTCTCAATGTTGCTCGAAAATCTCGAAGGCGAATAACATCTTTTTCTTCTCCTCTTTTGTATTCTCAATAAACTCCTCGAAAATCACAGTTGTCTTCCACTTCTTAAGACCTAAAGTAGACAAACTGAATAAATAAAATTTCTGGTTATATAATAATTATAGTTTGTCGTCTTCTTTTAAAAAAAACTGCATAACCCCATGATTTTTCACGGGTGTTACACTAATGAATTAAAGGAACAGTAAACTAAAAAACAACAACGCGGTTATAATGAATAAGGAAATAATGTGAAATTGGTTATAATGAAATATATAATTAAGCAACACCAATATGAATTGATTTTTGAATAAGAAAAACCCATATAATTAAAATTGGTTATATCAAATATATATACTCAGTATGAAACGGAATAAATTATAAGGAAATAATGTGAAATTTGGGAATGTGGAATGAAAATAGTTCACGAAACCACCTACCGATAAAGACAATTATGCAACATAGGAAAAAACATAGCATTACATGCCTCACCAACAGCAGTTACATACATGACGTTCATACTATCAATTTAATTAGATCACTTCAATATTTATCACTCAAAATTGTTCAATTATAATACAACATCAAATCAGCTTGCACTATCAATGCAACTACTATAAAAAAAATCAGATTTCGAAAAAATTGTAATTATAAAACAATTATACTAGGTATTTACATTTTATCAGAATTACTTGGAATTTAATTTAGAGTATTGCCAAAATAATAATTACCACTTGATTACAAATTTAGAATTTTGTCAAAAACACGATAAACGCGCACTTCTAAACCATTAAAGCAGCACAACTTTATAGAGCAATTAACAAATGATGTTATTGTTGTTTTTGTATTCAATTTTTGTTTTTAGTTATTTCTACTCAATTTTCGGTGTTCATCTATATTAAACTTTGACTCTTTCATTGTTTTGGGTATGATTTATATTGATAATCTTTTAGGTAGTCCATCTTTCCCGTTAAGTTTGAAAGGAGACAATTTCCTTTAGCAGTTTGCTTTGGAATGACTATTAACAAGAGTCAAGGCAATCTTTATCCTGTGTTGGTCTTTATCTTCCTAGATCACTCTTCACCCATGGACAGTTATACGTTGCTATCTCCCGGGTTACAAATAAGGATGGTCTAAAAGTCCTTATTTTAGATGACGACAAACACATGTCTACTATAACAAGTAATGTTGTTTACAAGGAGATTTTCGAGAAACTATGAGTTTCTCTTAGACTTTCCAGTTTTTATATCCTACTTTATAGTACTTTGTATTTGAAAATACAAACTTTTCTTATTATATATAGACATTTTTTATTTATTTTTATTAAAATATTTACATATACACCACAACCGTTATTAGCTTATTTAACAACTTAATTGATCTTTCTCTATAAAAATTAAATTGAACAATCCCGTGAATTTTCACGGGTGTTACACTAGTTTATTTTAAAACCGGAAACTTTTATTATTATTTATTATTTATTATTATTATTATTTTATTTTTATTATTAATATCATTATTATTATTATTATTATTATTATTATTATTATTATTATTATTATTATTATTATTATTATTTAGTTAGTTCAACTTAATTAAACTTCATTTCTATTTGTTTCAACTTCATTAAGTTCAGCTCGATTAAGTTCAGTTCAGTTCAGTTCAACTCAGCTCGATTCAGTTCAGTTCAGTCCAGTTCAGTTTAGTTCAACCTCATTCAGTTCAGCTCAGCTCTAAAAACCCAGAAAAAACATAGCCTAAGTATGAATTTTACTGATGAGCGCGATATAATATAGTCATATATCATTAAAAATTTCAAAAAGTAAATAAATTCATTATATCTTTATGACAAACTATATTGATTTAAAACTTGAAATTAAGCCCGTAAAATTCACGGGTTAAAAGCTAGTTATGGTAAAAGTGAGTTTAACTAAACCAAACCGGTTTGACTAAACGAGTTACTCTTTTTTGCTATCTAATAAAATTAGATAAGTGTTGCCCTACCTTAAATTTATGAGTAATTGTGTATTGTGTATTGAGAGGTCAAAGATACATGTGAATAAAAACAAATCATAATTAGTAAAGTTAATTAAATACTTTAATCATTCGTATTATTTAGTGCTACTCACAACAATATGTTTTATTTATTATTGCAAATCCTACCCCAATATGTTTTTTTATAAGTCCTCCGTATTGCTAGTTGAGATTTGAGAATAAGTAACTAGAAACTTAGAACATGTGGTTTTAGCATGATAATAAAATATACTCGTATTAAAGTTTGAATTCATAAAAAATCCATAAAACTTTGCAAACAACTTTACGGATTGTAACTTTGGTTCTTTCTATGAGAAGTTTTTAAAAATAGTATACTCCCAAATACGAAGCTATGTCTGGGCTGGCCGGGCCATAACTCAGACTAGCTTTTAAAGAAAAAGTACTAAATAAGTATGCTAGTTTTCAATAAAATTTGTGTGGTACCGTGGTACCGTGGTAAATGGTAATAGGTTGATGACTTGCGAGTGGATACCTCTACGTGAGGTTTGAGGTTCCAGGAGGAATGGGTGTTGTAATTTATTAAGATTTATTTTTGAGTTTTGAGCTTTTAACAATTTGCTTCATTAGTTTAGATTTCATTTAAACATTTTTTTTTTTTGGCAATAATAGTTCTTTCGTCAAGTACTATTTATATTATTTTATTCCCATTTTAATTTATCATAAAAGACATTTTTAAGAGATTTATTATTGTTTATGCTTATAATTTTATCCATTGCTTAATCTAATATAAAAAATGTTTTATAAATATCGAGTAAATTTGTTTATTAAATCAATAATTTAACAAGTATGTTTTATACTCTCTTAAAAATCATATTAAATATAAAAAACATTGACATATTTGTGTGCCCTAATAAAGAGTATATATCGATAAAATAAAATCGACTCAGGTACATATTTCGTCCTAATTTCGTCCCTTTATATATACTTCCTTGGATATATGAAAACAAACCCTTTTGATTTCATGCATTGTGAATTATAATGTTTATGTCACTTCAATTCTAACTTTTCGTGAAGATCAATCTTAAGTTTTTTTCGAGCTATTACGAGCATCCAAGTTTTCTAACTTACTTAATTTATAACAAATCTATGAATAGTAGATAAAAGATGGAATAAAATAAAATAAAATAAAATAAAATAAGCAAAGTACGTAACGATCAAGTTTATATCTTAAACAAACTCCTATGTAACATAGGTCGGAGTATTTTATAATGCAAGGATCAAATTTATTCCAACCACCCATATAGATCTTTATCCTATGTTAAACAAATTCTTATATAATTATATATGCCATACAAAATAGTTTTTACATAGCCGTAATGAAATGTTTACATATATTTTATGCACAAAGATCAAGGAACAAGGTATAATGAGAGTGAAATTGCTTTTAATATTAGGCTACTAGTTCTTTTGCCCGTGCGATGCACGGATACTAAAATATTTGTATGTTCATAAAACTTGTCACTGTGTAAATAAACAATACTAAAGTACTTTTTTTCTTGTTAAAAATAGTATTACTTTGTTTTATAAATGTGATATGTTGTTAATAAAATTACCTCGTTTATATTCATTTATGTCGTTAATGCTACATCATCTATAAACATAGCATGCGTTCATCGTATTAAATCACAGATACATTTAACCACCAAACTCGCCGCAATCATCTTCAATACCACACGAAAGAATCCTTTAAACGACCACTCTCCTTCGAACAACACATGAAACAGTCCAGAATCCAAAGTCACGTCTACTAACCTATCATGAAATTAACCACCAAATGCGATGGAGTCGTCTTTATTCCTACCTCAAACAACCATCCAATTCATCATCGACACCCATCTTTTAGTTTCCAATACACACCTAAAATATTCAAGTCCCCCTCATTCACGAAACACCCAGACTTATCCCTCAAAGTTAACTGTCCCTTTGAAAAGTTTATCCATCTAACAGAAACTTAACTTTTACCTTCAAAATCGACCTTGTTTGAATGAAAAGTGCTTGACGGGGAAAACAAAGACATGCAATTTTGTGTTTAGTTAACAAATGGGGTAGGAGAGAAGTGGCAAGGAATGAATGAGGGATGCAACACCCGAGATGTTATATTGGAGTTTGGTGTAAAATTTAAATCATGACATTTTTTTTTAATCGATCACCAAGACAAAAAAAAAGCCTAGTTAAAAGTTAATAATATTTTATTGACATGACATCTATTAATATTTTATTAGGTATTTTTATGTTTTACAAAGAAAAAAAAAATTGAGTTTATAAACATGATGTTTTAGAGATTTTTAACCTATTTTTATTGCATGTATGTCTATGTTATTTACACATAATACAACCTTGAAATAATATTTATCTATTTCCTCAGTTTTCTTACTACAAACCCCTCATTTTTCACACCATTCAAACATTTATCATACCCTTTTCACCCAACTAACCAATTTGACCATTAGAATCGACCGCATGCGTCACTGGACAACCTCATCGTACATACATTTATAATTACTTGTACTACTCAATTCACACTCTTAAATGTCGGAAAGTAACTCTATCCTAAAAACACTCACCTCGACCTCAACACCTATCTAACTCTACCTCTAAAAAATAGACACATCCATTGTGAAGTTAACTCCCATCATATAAGTCAATCAAAATTGAGAATATTTACATGATATTAAGAGATTTTTGAACTTTTTTTAGCATATGTGCATATGTCTTTTCCGCATTATTATATAATCCTGAATGAAATTCTTATAATTATTTTCTCAATTTTTCTAATCATTGTCTTACTACCCTTTTTCACACCATTTGGCATTCGTCATATCTACTGACCCAACTAACCAACTTAAATCAACTAACTGTATGCCTGAATAATATTAACTTATCGGCATTTGAGTGCACTATTCAAACACTATTAAAAGTCAGAGAGTAACCCTACCCCTAAGACATTTCTACCCTTAATAATTTATTGTTTTCTAATTATAACATGAAGGTGGTAAATAACTTATTTTTTTTATAATCAACTATATTCTAGTTCTAATAGAAAAATAGTAAATACTTTCTTATTTTCTTATTTTCTATATTAATAGCACAAAAAACATTATGAAATCATTCAACATTTAAATGAGTATAACATTTGATTGTTTAGTTTTATTTTTAACAAAGAAACAAAATTGAGTTTATACACATGATATTTTAAAGGCTTTTAGCCAATATTTATAATATTTATCAATTCTTATTTTTATATAATACACTTTCAAATAAAATTTATCTATTTATCTTCTCCAATTAATATCTCACGTTACCCACCATTATTTTCCATATCCAACCATTTCCACCCGACTAACAAACCAAACCCTTCAGAATCAACCATAACCATAACCTTATCCTTGAACAACCTCAGCCCCCACATATGAATATATTTTTCTATCTCTTAAATTACACTCGTAAACGTCGGAGAACAATCCTACCCGTCGAGTACCCTTCTCCCACACCTAACCAACTTACCCACCAAAATCAGTTGTAAAATATATCCCTGGAAACCTCAGCTTACCGACATTTACTTGTACTACTCAAATCACATTATTCAACGTCGGAGAGTAACCTTACCCCATAAGACACGTATCTTCTCCCTCGAGACCTATCTAACCCTCACCCCTAAAAAACATAGACACATCTAATGTAAAATAAACCCTCACCATATAACAATCAAAATTGAGTATATATACATGTTAACTTCAAATATTTCTAACCTAATTTTACAATATTTATGGCTCTATTATTTTCAAAAAATAGAACTTTGAAATAAAATTTATCTACTTACTTTTGCAGTTGTTCTAATCATAACCTTAGTACACACGTACGTACCATTTTCCCATACCATTCAGGTATTCTCCGTACATTTCTCACCCCTAACTAACCAACTTGATCAACAGAATCAAATGTATCCCTGGACAACCACAACCTATAGACATTTTTTTGTACAACTCAAATCACACTTAAACGTCGGAGAATAACCCTGCTCCCAAGACACTTACTTCATCCCTTGAGACCTATTTACCCCAATTCCTAAAAACAAAAATCGACAGATCTAATGTAAACTTAACCACTACCCTATAAGACAATATCTTATAGTAAAAAATAAGTTGAAATTTTGGAGGAACAAAAGGAATACGGGCTACAATAAACTATAATCTAATACTATGATAAAAAATAATTTTGATTTTTTTTACTGATTACTCTATCCGTCTCGTAAACACCTTTTATTTCACATTACTTTGTTATTTATGAAATACCTTCTAATACACAATTAAATTTCATCTCACCACACAGTTATTCCGCTTGACTCACGTACGTCGTTGTATTCTTTGTTATTTATGCTCATTAAATCGAAACTTCACAATCCAACTAACCAACTTGATCATCAAAATCATCAACTGTATCCCTGAATTACTCCAGCCTATCGACATTATGTTGTACTACTCAAATTATACTCTTAAACGTTGGAGTCTAACCCTATCCCTTAAGACACTTACCTCCTCCCTCAAAAGCTATCTAACCCCACCCTCGTACAAAATACGTCACTATATAAAACAATGTCTTATCTATAAAAAATAAAATGAAAATATGTAGGAAAAAATATTTTGTTGTTTATAAAATACCCTTCAATACTCATTTAAAATAAATGTCATCCACACAATTATTCCAGTTGATCTATATATCTAAATCATCATTGTGGTCTTTAATATTTATATTTATACTCCTAAAGTATAGTATATTTGACATTTGTCTTATTTCTGTTGTTACTTAATTAAAGAAATTATCTCATTTCTTTCACATTCCTAAGTACGAAAGTGTATAATTTGAAATACTTAATTAAGCCCTTACAGTTATTAGTTCCACAAATTTTTAATTAAGATGGGGTATTCATTTTAAATTTAAGAAGATTCAAGTAATATGAAAAAGATAAAAACATAATGCATAAGACAAAGTAACAAATTTGTCTAATATCTCCAAGTATGACTATTTTTGACCCATTATAATGTTAAGATGAAGACAAACTGAGTTAAAGGTTGAATAAAGTTAATAAACTTAAATAGTAAATATATAAATATTAAAGAATAATGTTCGTAGTCTAATAGCAAATTTGTAAATAAACAATTATGTTCTAACTCAAAGATGAACTTTTCGAGCGATTTTATTGATTCAAGTTTTGTAAATTATTTAAGTTATAAAATATTGAAAAAAGTAATTGTCAACTATTGAAAAGTTATCTACGTAAATCGGTAAAAAAATCAATATTTATCTATATTAATTAAAGAAGCTCTTCTCGAATAATTATAGAGAAACCAATATTATTAAAACACTTGAAAGTGAAAAATAACAAATATAACAAAATACTGGATAAATTTGAATTTGATCAAATGTTTATTATGAACAAAAATTCTAGCTCGGGTAAAAACTTCTTTCTAACAAGTAACTCCTAAAACCTAACTATATAATTAGCAACCAATTTCAAAGTTCAATGTATTCCTAATTATACGTACATTACGAATAGTACGAGTATATTATTTACTTTCATTAAATTTAATGTGATATGTGATTGTGTTATTAACATTCAACTAGCTTTTTTACCCGTGAAAATTACGTGTCCTTTTAAGGTAAATTATCTAAGTTGACACTTACATAAAAAAAAAAAAAATTTAGTGAAAAATGTTGACACATTATTTATGTGTAAAGTTGGTATACCGAGTGTAAAGTATAATAATCTATATGCCTTGTTGAAAATCATCAAATACCTCAATATATTCTCTCAAATGAGCGTTGTTATACATATATAGTAAATATTGATATATCAAGCTAAATTGCACTATTTAATTGAACATTATGAATTATGATACATACAAACTTAGTTGTGTAAATTGTAAAATAAAAAACTTTATAACTATTTTTCAACATTAAAGGGTTAGCGGTAACTTACGAGGGTATTGACACTCGTCACTTGCCAAGTTACTACTTGACTGAAAATGGCTGGCGGAATTGGCGGCGATGAAGGTGTAAGGGGCCGGAGTGCTAGTGATGCGACGACACTTCTGTTTTTGTTTTTGGGTTTGGTTATTTAGTGGGGTATCACATTAATTTTTCTTTAATGTTTTACATTTTTTTTTTGGGCACCAGGTGTGTTTGATCTTTTATTTTCTTTGCTTATTTTTTGTATTCTTCCAGTATAGTGTATTTTTTTTGTTTGATTTTTTTCCTTCCAGTTACTTTTCTCTCTTCGCAATACACTTTTTTTGTTTATATTCATGCAATACTTCATTTTTGTATTAAAGTGTACGATAATTTGACTTTATAAAACTTCTTTTTATTACACTATATGTTATCCTCACAATTATACGCGGTACAATATGGGTACGTACTCCCAAAAATATAAAAAAACTCTTTGATATATTATAAGAAATTGTTTTGGTAACAATTCTACCGAATCAGATTATGTTAATCGTAGGTCAAAGTGGCAACCAATTATTTAATACGTAAGAGAAACAAAAGATAAAAGAAAAAATGACACGAAGAATTTTGGTGACGCGGAAAAACCCTAATGAGGGAAACAACCGGGGGGGGGGGAACGGAACGGACCCACCAAGTTTTTCACTATAATCGAGATAAACGTTGTTTTGGTGTAATACAAATGATACAATAATTAAGATTAGAATATTAAAAATCGAATGTCCTGTTTAATTGCCTAATTTCTCCTTATATAGATGCAGAGTCCTGGTCAACTACTCCTGGTCCTACTCCTGGAATATAGGAGTTGGTTGAAAAGATGCTTTAGGGTTTTGACTTCTTGTTTCGACTCGAATAGCTCTTTCTTGTGTTTTGCGGATTGATTTTCCTATTGGGGTATGCTTTCTCCAACGGGCCCAATTGTAACCAGACCCACCACGGTCGTAACACACCTTAATAAGATGGGAGGTATGCGTTTGGGCCCATTATTTGTCCTCACTTAAGCCCAAAAGCACAAGGCCTTGTTACTAAGTGGTGGGTGGAAATTATTATAAACATATCACAAGCTTCACATTCTATCGATGTGGGACAAAATCTCCACACAATCTCATATTTTTCCCATGTGGGATAACTTTCCTCTCATACTCTTGGGGTGTTACAAACTCCCCCACTTAAACTTAAAGAACACAACGTCCTCGTTGTGCCTCAAACTTGACGATAGCCAAGCCCCGAATCATCCCTGCTAGGTGGGTGACCCGACACTCTCGACCACAGACTCACCACACGGTCGCAGAGTCGCTCTGATACCATTTGTAACAATCCGACCCACCACGGTCATAAGACACCCCAATAAGATGGGAGGTATGCTTCTGGGCCCATTATTTGTCCTCACTTAAGCCAAAAAGCTCACCTCCCATCTTATTGGGGTGTGTTACGACCGTGGAGGGAAGACAGTAATACCCCGTATTTTTACGACTCGTTAAATAATAATAAAATAATAATAATAATAATAATAATAATATACGCATAATATACGTACACAATAATATACATTATAATTATAATAATAAAGTACTAATAAGGTGTACGTATATTATTATAATTATTATGTATATTATTGTGTACGTGTATTATACGTATATTATTATTATTATTATTATTATTATTATTATTATTATTATTATTATTATTATTATTATTATTATTATTATTATTATTATTATTATTATTATTATTATTTAACGAGTCGTAAAAATACGGGGTATTACAGTCTTCCCTCATTGAAATGAACTTCGTCCCGAAGTTCGCTCGCGAGCATCATATATCAAAACCCCAATTTCTGCCGATATGAAGGTGTAGTAGCACTAGGAAAAGAATATCATATAGTCGTAGTCGCGTACGGAAATAAAACATCACATGAAATAAAGCATGGTATTCTACCCTTCTAGCAAGAAAGTTACGTCCTCGTAACTTACCTTAAGTGAACAATTGGGGATATCGCTCCTTCATCGAGGCTTCCGTCTCCCATGTGGCTTAGCTTCCTCGATATTATGGTTGGTCAATAGGATTTTCACAAATACTGTCTCACCGTGCCTGGTTTTCCTCACTTTCCGGTCGAGGATCTCCTTAGGTATTTCTTCATAAGACATATGCTCATCGATTTCAATAGTCTCGTAATTCAATACGTGAGTGGGGTCGCTCACATACCTTCTTAATTGAGACGCATGAAATACGTTGTGGACCCTGGCTAGAGCTGGCGGTAGAGCTAAACGGTACGCCACTTCCCCAACTCTATAAAATCTCAAATGGCCCGATGAACTTTTGGCTGAGCTTCCCTCGTTTCCCAAAACGCATTACCCCTCTTATGGGCGATACCTTCAGTAACACTTTCTCGCCTACCTCGAAGGTGATCGATCTCACTTCTCTTCAGATCGGCATAACTTTTTTGTCTGTCTTGCGCGACTCTCATCTTCTGGCGAATTATCTGCACTTGCTCTATCATCTCTTGAATCATTTCGGGACCCAACACTACCACATCAGCCCGGTCGTCCCAACAAACTGGACTCCGACACTTCCTCCCGTATAAGGCTTCAAAGGGTGTTACTCTAATACTGGCGTGATAACTATTGTTGTATGAAAACTCTATCAAGTCTAGTTTGTCTTCCCAAGATCCTCCGAACTCCAACACGCAAGCTCGAAGCATGTCTTCTAGTGTTCGAATGGTTCTCTCTGTCTGACCATCAGTTGCTGGATGGAAAGTCGTACTCATTTTTAACTTTGTCCCAAATAGAGATTGGAGTTCTTGCCAAAACTTAGAGATAAATCTGGAGTCTCGGTCTGACACAATGTCCTTTGGTACTCCGTGCAACTTCACCACATTCTTGATGTAGGCTTTGTCTAGCTCAGCTTTGCTCCATGTATCCTTTATAGGTATAAAGTGGGCTGCTTTCGTCAGCCTGTCAACAATGACCCAAATCATGTTATTACCCTTCTGGGTCCTAGGCAGTCCCACGATAAAATCCATTGATATGCTTTCCCATTTCTCTTCTGGCACCTCCAATGACTGAATCTTCCCTTGAGGTCTCTTATGCTCACCTTTTACTCTCTGGCATACCAAGCATCGAGACACAAACTCAACTACTTTCTTCTTCATATTTGGCCACCAAAAAGTTTTCTTCAAATCCTGATACAACTTATCCCCTCCGGGATGGACAAAATAAGGTGAGGAATGAGCCTCATTAAGTATTTTTCTCTTTAACTCATCGTCCCCCTCTATGCACCATCTCCCGGCAAATCTCAGACTATCATCGGCATAAATCTCAAACTTGGAGTAAGATTTATTGTCATTAGCCTCTGCCACAGCCTTACGCCACCTCAATACCCTAGGGTCCCCTCTTTGTTTTTCCTGGATCTCTTCATATAACTCGGGCTCAATCCTCAAGTCCCAAGTGACTCTCCTTTCCTAATCACCGCAATTCCCATATTCCCTAACTCATCATACAATCTCACCATAGATTTGGCAGTACATAGAGTGTGGACGGATTTCCTACTCAGCGTGTCCGCTACCTCATTTGTTTTTTCTTCCTTGTAAATAATCTTCATATCGTAATCTCCAATTAACTCAATCCACCTTCTTTGTCTCATATTGAGCTCCTTTTGGGTGTATATGTATTTCAAACTTTTGTGGTCGGAAAATACCTTGAAAGTAGCCCCATAGAGATAATGACGCCATAATTTAAGTGCAAACACCACGGCTCCCAATTCCAGGTCGTGGGTCGGGTAGGTCTCCTCATAGGGTTTCAATTGTCGGGAGGCATACGCGATCACCTTTCCGTCTTGCATCAAGACGCATCCCAGTCCATTCTTAGAAGCATCGGTGTATACTTCAAAATTCTCATTTCCCTTTGGCAAGGCAAGAATAGGAGCCGAGGTTAGGCGTTCCTTTAATGTTAGGAATGCCCGTTCACAACTCTTGTCCCATTTGAACTTGTTCTCCTTTCTCATCAACGTTGTCAGGGGTTTGGTTATCTTTGAAAAGTCCTTAACGAACCTTCGATAATAGCCTGCTAAACCCAAAAAACTTCGGATATCCCCTACATTCTTAGGTGTTTCCCAGTTTGCAACAACTTTGATTTTTCCCGGGTCCACCGTTACTCCTTCTTTGGACACAACGTGTCCTAGAAAAGCGACTTCTTTTAACCAAAACTCACATTTACTCAATTTGGCATACAATTGATTCTCTTTTAGAGTTTACAACACTAACCTCAGGTATATGTTTATCATGATATTCTCGACTCTTGGAATACACTAGGATATCATCGATGAAGACCACCGCGAATTGATCCAAGTAGGGACTAAATACACGGTTCATTAGATCCATGAAAACAGTCGGTGCGTTGGTTAACCCAAATGGCATGACCACAAACTCGCAATGCCCATATCTAGTCCTAAATGCAGTCTTGGGAATATCCTCCTCTTTTATTCTCAACTGATGGTATCCCGATCTCAAGTCAATCTTGGAAAAGACACCGGCCCCGCTCAACTGGTCGAACAAATCATCGATCTGGGGTGAAGGGTACTTGTTCTTGATGGTATTGTTATTCAGTTCTCTGTAGTCTATACACAGTCTCATGGCCCCGTCTTTTTTCTTTACAAACAAAACTGGTGCTCCCCACGGCGACACACTCGGTCTCACGTAACCTTTTTCCAAGAGTTCTCCTAACTGATTCTTCAACTCTTCCATCTCCCTAGGTCCCATACGATACGGTGCTTTGGAAATCGGCCCAGTGCCCGGCTTAAGATTGATATTAAAATCTAGGTCTCGCTTAGGTGGTAGCCTAGGGATTTCCTCCGGAAACACTTCTTGGAATTCCCTTACGACATCAATTTCACTAGCTGGTGGTGTGTCCTCTCGGGTGTCCTGCACATGGCATAAGATTAACTCATCCTTTTTCTTCAAACAAGCCTTAAGGGCATTTACTATTATAAGTTTTACTTTTGGTTTCACCACAAATTCCCGATACGACACCCTCACTCCCTTGGGTCCTCTTAAGGTAACTTTATTTTGGTGACAGTCTATGAAAGCTTTGTATCGCCCTAACCAGTCCATTCCCAATATTACCTCGAAACCCCCCAGAGGAAACTCAATAAGGTCTGCCTTAAAATCCGCTTCCCCTATTCTAACGACCACTCCTTTAAAAATCCTACCACATGGTATAGACTCTCCGGACGGTATGGTTACGAAATCGTTAATTGACTCAAACACCTCTAAACCTATGGTTTTTGCGTGATCAACGGAAATGAAGGAGTGTGACGCTCCAGAATCAAACAAAACAAATGTAGGTTTAGAGTGTACAAGAAATGTACCAGTGACTAAATGAGCATCCTTCTTAGCTGCTTCCTTGCCCATAGAGAAAAACCTTCCACTACTCTTTCCTCCATTTTGACTAGTTCCGGCTGCACCACTCTGGTGGCTGGCCTCACTGAGTTTCTTTTGAAAGTTCCCATAACTTTAGCCCTGGTTCTGGTTTCCATGGAATCGGTTCTGGTTCGAATAACTGTTGTAACTCCTCTGGTTGTTGTACGCTCTTGTCCTAGAACTCCCTCCATAACTCTGTGCGGGCGTTCTATAGCCTTCACTCTGGTTCCCCTTGAAATTACTCCTCTCTTGGTTTCCCGTACTCACTCTACAATCTGCAATTTTGTGTCCAAACTTCCCGCACCTGAAGCATGTGACTCCTCCACCCGACACTCTGGTCGCATCACGATTGCCTCCACTTCGACTGGTATTCCCGGCTGGCGCACTGCTAGCAAAGTAAGAAGTATAGCGGTTCAAATTCTGCTTCTTATTCTCATTTCCTTCGCTAACGGTTTCCGCTTTCCTTTTGTCGTTTTTCTCTTTCTTCTCTTGCTTCAACATGTCAGCAATCCTCTCAGCTTGACCAACCCTTTGATATACATCCTCCACAGTCATGGGCTCTACCGCCATCAATCTCTTCTTTATGTTCACCGTCAGCCCCTTCTCAAACCTCAAAACTAGAATCTCTTCCGTGAACCCTAGATTAGCAACATACTCAGCCAACTGAATGAACTTGCTGTGGTAGGTCTCTACCGTCATTTTATCATTTCGTCAGTCATCCTGAAGGTGTCGAATGCGGCCCTCATCTTACTTTTGATATGCTCGGGTTGGAATGTTGTTGACAGGATCCGCTTGAAACCATCCCAACTTACAAAATCACTCCCATTATCAGTGGCAGCTAGCCTAATTGTCCCCTTGTTACGACTCCACCATCTCCCAGCCTTTCCCTTTAGGTAGTTAATATAAATATTACAAAACATCTTTTATAATTGTAGTTAATATAAATATTATCTCATAATATAAATATTATCTCATAATATAAATAAAAACGAAAACAAATAAAATAACCCTAAAATCCAATTTTACCGTTTTAATATCCCTTTTTTTGTTATATTTATATATTTGTTTTATTTATAAATCTTTATTTATAATTTAGTTAATACAAATATCATCACATAATATTAATAATAACAAAAGCAACAAATCACAAAAATAAGAAAAGGGCCGAAAAATAAAACTCACGGTAAAAAATACACGTTTTTTATTTATTTATTTATTAAATTAGGCAATTACATATATTATCAAATAATATCATGTAAATCGACATCTTCATAAGATATTTTACTATTTCCTTAAATAGTATAATCAAGGTAGAAATAAATTTTGGAAACTTTACTAATTCGTGAACTTTCTTAAAATTACTCATTGTAGCACAAAAATCATCTCATAATTTATGTGTTATAGTTCTAATCATATTAGATCTTAAAAATTTCCAAATATTGTCATTAAGGTTTAACTTTTAATTCATATGAACAATATTCATTCATCTTAACAATTTAAAACTAATCAATCTAATTCTAAAATTATGTTGATTGAACTTTTAATAAACATTGATCTATATCATTGTTATGAGTATCATCATTTGATAATTATCTTAACAATTAAAATAACAAAATAAAAAAAAAAAACGAAACAAAAAAAACGTCGTGAACCATCAGCCGTGACAATCACGGAAAAAAAATTTCAGCCGAGACATCAAAATTTTTTTTTGAGCCGTGGGAAAAAAAATTTGTGCTGTGGGATTTAATTCTCAATTAATTATCAAAACGATTTTGAACAATGGCTCTGATACCACTTGTAGGAAATAATTTCTCAAATTACTTATAAAAGTATTAATCATATTAATACTGCCAAGGATTATATAAAAAACGATTCAATAAAACCTCAATCGCAAGAATTAAACAGTCAAGAATATAGAAATAACCTTTAGTCCTATATGAGATGGGCCTAAGAACAACCTAGTATAAACCCAAATTTTAAGGTAGAAGTTCTCCTTAGATTGCACCCAAGATGACTGAGCAAGATCCCTTCAAAACTCCTCCTAAATTACTATTAATTTTAGAGGATTTGTTTTGGGATTTAAGATGATAAAATGATCTAAGAAAACAAGAGAAAAAAGCAGTTTCTTCTTTTCGTCCCTTGTACCACACGGCCGAATCCCTACTTATAGGGTTTTGGTTTGTGTTGGTATTGTACTTCTATTAGGAAACCTCCTTATATTATAATATTCTAAGTCAGTTTCCTTATTCCGAATTTCCTTAAAATATCATACATATTTTAATAATTTTCGGTGTACAATTATAATTCTCGGAGAACATTAATTAATTATCTTATAATTAATTAACCCAATTATATTATTCTAAAATATCATATATTAAAATATAATTAATAAATAATATTTATATATATTTATTAGAATTAACATTTAATTCATTCTCCTAATTATTATTAAATGTTTATCATCTTCTTAACTACATTTAGCTAAGTTTAACATTTACGTGATTATATCAATATATAATCACATTTCTCAGTACTATCCTATAGGTGTGACATTTAGGGATCAACATATTATCGCCATCATATGACAGTAACGTCAAACTACTAGTGAGCCAATCGTTATCGATAAACGTTAACCAACTGATTAATATACTAAGTATCCCTGTGTGATCCTGTAAAAGATTTATTCATATAATCACACACTGTGGAGGACATTTACTCCAACAATTACAGGGGAGATTAAATGGCTCAAGGGCTTGTTGGAGGACCTCAGAATCTCGCACTCTGACCCGATTGAGATTTTCAGTGATAGCAAGTCTGCGCTGCATATTGCTCACAATCCGCTCTTCCATGAACCCACAAAACTTATTGAAATCGACTGTTATTTTGTCCGCGATACCATCCAATCCGGACTTATCATCCCGTCTTATGTCTCTACGACGGTCCAATTGGCCGATGTCCTTACCAAAGCTCTTGGCGTATCTCAGTTTCAGTTATTGGTCCGCAAGTTGGGCCTCATTAATCTCTATGCTCCAACTTGAATGAGGGGTTATAGACCCGTTACGGGTCGCGTTCGTTCAGTCCGTAAGTGTCTTGGGCTGTGTGCCAGCCATTAGCAACTGAAACCCTATTATGTAATGAAACCCTATTATGTAATATACTATACAATCTCAAATATGGAAATAAGAAAGATTAAGGGTTTGTGGTTTATTGTGTTTAACATACCACTAAATGGTGGTAAAAAAGACAATTTTTTGGCTTTTTTATAACAAAAAGTAGGATGATTTGATAAGTATTTAACCTGTTTTAAACTTAAAACGGCAACTGATATGTCCATCTTATATGAAAATTTGTGAAAAAAATAGGGGGTTGCGAAAGGTCGTCGACGTTTTGCGAAAAATCGTCGACGTTTTTTTTGAAAAAAGACAACTCTTGCCCTTTTCTCTCTCTCTCTCTCTCTAGCTTTTATTCTCTGAAACAAAACAACAAAAACAACGTAAATTCATAAGAAACGGTTTCAACTTCGAACATCAACATCAAATAACGACAACGATTTAATGTCAAACGACGACAACGATTCATCGATAACTAACTTAAATCTTAGATTTTTTTTTCAATTAATTTTTGTTGAATTACATGTTTAAGCCTTGAAATTAGGTTGAATTAATCGTACAAGGCATAGAATAGACAAATTGAACTCAATCGAAATTTTGAATTAGACTTGAAAACTAACCGTCCTAGCGTGGAATGGACTTGAAAACTGGCCGTCCATACATGGTATGGACGTGAATAGTACACGTCCAAACCATGCATGGACGTGTACTATTCACGTCCATACATGGAGTGGACGTGTACTATTCACGTCCATACCATGTATGGACGTTAATCCTGGACGTCCATACATGGTGTGGACGTGAATAGTACACGTCCACTCCATGTATGGACGTGAATAGTACACGTCCATGCATGGTTTGGACGTGTACTATTCACGTCCATACCATGTATGGACGTGTACTATATTCAAGTCTTTATATTTCCGTCATTTTAACCAATTTTGTTTCGGTTGTAATATTGAAATGTAACCGTTGTGATTTCAAATTTCAAAATGTTACCGTTACAATTTGAAAATGTTACCGTTATACTATGGCTTCTTATAAATACTGGTTTTCATGTTGATTGTAATCGCAACAACCACAACATCATTCACTACTAAAATCATTTTTTTTAATATGGCTCTCACAAATGTTCAAAAAAACAGAGCCTATCAGCTAAGGATCGATCTTATAACTACGCAGTTCCCAGTACTAGTTTCTCGCCTTGAACTAGTCATTCCGAGTGACACTGTCTGGGACCTGGTAGAACATCCTCCAATTGCCAACCTTTTTGGCATCCTACACGGTAACCCCCTCTGCAGTCCGGTTGTTCCAGACGATGAAGTTACTGATGAGATTGTAACTGGGAAGATGTGGGAGTTCCGCAAGCTAAGAAGCGATTTCCTTAAATATATCGAGCTTATACTAAACTTGATAGACTACGCAACACTATCTGATTTGTGTGCGGGTAGAGTGTTCAATCTAGGTGTTGAACCATATATTCAAATGTATATATTAAGTATATATGTTTATGTTTTGATAATGACAAGTCTAGCTATGTATATATATATATTATATACTCGTACGTATAATCGTGTGCTAAGTGTACAGAATATTAGTAACAAGATCTAATCAGTCAAGTATAAAAGATTCAAGCATATTAGTCAATGAATTGACTAAGTCGAAGATTGATAGAAGATCACAAGCACGCATAATGAACTCAAGTTATATTCATCAACTATAGCTTTAGTACAAGATTGGTTCTAGTTATAGCCAGTAGCTATAACTCTATATCATGAAGAAATGATCAAGACTTATGTGTTTTAGTTGAAACAATTGTTTCCTAATTTGTGTCGTGTAGGTATTAGTGTTTAAATGGTATTCTATTTAAATATAGAATTGTTAATCTTAATAGGATTATATAAAATATCTTTTAGTTAAATAAGAAATAAATAATTGTCTTATGAGATAATTATTTATTACTAAAATAAACTAAAGATTTTTTATATGATTTTAATTGTCAAAATATATAATCTAAGATTTAGTTTGTTTCGATTTTGGTAATTGTGTGATATGTCACATTACCATAAATCGTGTAGGACTTACTTAAATAAATATTATGTATTTATTTAATGTCCTAAATAAACTAAGATTATATTATGGTAATATATTTTATTATCTTTGACATGATTTAGGAAGTTGATTTAATAAGGATACTAATTATTTATTATATAAAGATCTTTCCTAAATATGAATTAGGAAATTAATTCCTTATATAATACATATAGTATATTATTAAATCTTTCCTAAATATATTAAGATTAGATTTAAGGTAGTATTACTAAAAGACTAGTATTCTAGTTTAAGTAATATTCCTAAATCATCTAGGGTTTGAATTACCTAGATACATATTCTATATAAATAGACTACCATGATACATTAATCTACACGAAATACACAACACACATACACGCAAATCAAGAGAAAGCCGTCGGTCATATACTTCAATATTCGAGCTTTTCATTGTCAAATCCGATTCGAGATTCAAGTGCTCAAGCATTGATCTTATTTATTCAAGATAGTGACACCAAGAAAACATTGAAGACTTTATCTTATTTACGTAAGATAGATTGAGTATTTAGCGGTACTCATTGTAAGACAAATATTTAACGGTATTTGTCGTAGCTAGATATTTAACGGTATCTAGATTGAGTTGTGACTAACATCAAAGTCGCACGAGTAGGGTTGATAAAATTGTAATCCAGAGTTGGTACTAATTTTATTAATCGAGAATAGTGGACGTAGGTCTCAGAGTGTGAGACTGAACCACTTCAAAAATATCGTGTCTCTACTTTATTATTGCTCTACTCAACGATCATCATACAACTACTCACACATCGAAGAAGATTCCGAAAAGAAGGCATACTCAATTCAACCCCCCCTTCTTGAGTATATCATATCAATAGACTCTTCAATTGGTATCAGAGCCTCGTGCTCTTGATCGCCTAGCCGCGTGAGTTTTGATCCTTCTATTGATTCTATATTATATACTCTTTCATCAATGGATTCCAAGCATCTCAAGTGCCCCATCTTCGATGGCAAAAACTATAGTCTATGGAAAAATATGATGACTCATTACATCAAGGGTTGTGATTGGGAATGTTGGAAGATCATCCAAACTGGACCAAAGAAGATCTTGGTCGCCGCCGCCAATGGAACAACCTATGAAAAAATGGAAAGCGATTATGTGGAAAGTGACTACAAAATTGCAGAGAAAAACTCTAAGGCCATGAGCCTCCTACAGAACGGTATGATAACCTCAGAATTCGATAGATTCTCATCCTGTAGTTCCGCTAAGGAAATATGGGATAGTCTCGAACTTGCTTATGAAGGAACATCCGCAGTCAGGAAACATCGTATAGACTTGCTCGTTCAAAGATATGAACTTTTCAATATGGAAAAGAATGAATCTATTGATAGCATGTCTGCACGATTTTCTTGTATTATTAATGAACTGCGGAACCTTGGCAAAAAGATCGATTCTGAGGATATCATTCGTAAGATTCTTAGGAGTCTCACCAAAAAGTGGCAACCTAAAGTCACGGCCATAGAGGAAGCACGTGATTTATCTAAAATCACTTACCAAGAATTGATTGGATCCTTAATGGCTCACGAGATCATACTAAATAAAAACGATGATGATCCCAAAGGAAAGGGAGTCGCTTTACAAGCCTCCACAAGCGAAGTAAGCGAAGAAGAACTTGAGGATGAAACAGTTCTATTCGCTAGACGATTTAAGAAAGCAGTTTTCAAAGGTAGATATGACACCCGTCGTTGAGGGGTGTCAAAGATAAGATTTATAAAACCTCAGCTTAAACTCAGTTAGGATAAGTCAAGGGTCGAACCACAGAGAGACAGGGTAAATTGTGTTTGTAAATTTAAAGTCTATTGCAAGTAACCAAAAAAAGGGGGGTTTGAATTGGGATTTTAACTAACAATTAAAGTAACAAAATAACAGGAAAATTTAAAATAAGATAAAGAGGGGATTAGGAACTTTGGTTCCCCATGGTCAAGACAAGTCAATGAAAGGTAAGAATAACCAAATAACACAATCCTAAGGAACAAAGAATAAACCTTTAGGTCAATATTCTACCCAATCCTTACGGTCTTAGGGTTCCTACAAAAGCACTAAACTTTCGTTCAAGGGTAATCCCAAAGTTGTTGTTAAACTAATCCTAATAATCTTTCAATCCCAAGGATTAGTTCACCAACAACAATGGGGGATTGGTAATTTAATCATCAAACCTATCAAAGTCAAGTTTTTACATAGTTCCCCTAATTCCTAATCACAAGAATTAGTTATGCATGCTTCTAATTATAAAACTATCAATTACCAAGAATATTAAAGATGTGAACATAATCAAAGATGATAATAAAAGAGTAAACATGAAATAAGAAAATAACAACAAGATGAATAACAAGATTGGATTAAAGGAAAGATTAATTATCACAAACTTACAACTTGAATGGAAATCCTAAGAAGAAAGATGAAAGCTTGATAAAAATCCTCTAACAATGGAGGCTTCAAACATAGAGTACTTGGTAAAATTCCTAGGGTAGAAAATTGCTGAAAAACTACCTTTTTTAATAGAAGAGTTTTGATCTCCTTAAATAAGAAATATTACAAGATTAGGAAATCAGAAAACAAAACGGAAATCCCCGAAACAGGGTCTGGTCGGTCGACCTGTTTCCTCGGTCGGTCGACCGACTCTGCCAATGCGGACTTAATTTCTGCGAATTTGGGCTTCCGTGAAGAATTGGGCCGATTACGTAATTGACATCGGTCGGTCGACCTGTTTCGATGGTCGGTCGACCGATCCGCTTTATCTTCAGTTTCGATTCAGCCCGATGATTATACTTTGAACACACCATCCGAATTATTGCTCCAAAAACAGCTTCCTAAAGGCAAATAAGGCTTGGTTTTGCTTACTTCCGCGTATTCCTACATACAAAACACAGAAATACCAAAGTAGACAATATGGGAGAAAAAGCAACTAAAAAAGTCACGAAAGTGTAAGAAAATACGTGCCAAAAGAGTAAATAAAATGCATAAAATAGGCACGTATCAAATTCCCCAAACCAAACCTTGCTTGTCCTCAAGCAAGCACTAAGACTCAAAAGAAAATAAAACTCCTAATGGAACGGACTTCATACTTTTCACAACCAAACACAACACTATGCTTAACCAATTTAATGCATCCTTCAACTATGATCAAACACAATGTCAAGAGCAAAACGAATTAAACATGTTGGAAAAGCATGCTAAAATTTCGACCTTGCACGACCCATTCTAATTGGACTCTCGCGGTACGCTCGAGACACTCATGAAAGCAAAGGGTCAAATGTATATGTGAAAGATAAGAAGATAAATAAAAGTAAGGACTCTCACCTATATACGGGTCGGTCGGAGTTCAAAGGAGCCAGTGGTGGGTTTAGGCAAGGCGAATCCTTTCGGTAAATCTTTAGGCTTCGGCTGTAGGTAGCTATAAATGGAGTCCATAAAGAGAGTACTCAAGCCTTCCTCTCAAAAACCTGTCTTCTAAATAGCACTAGAAGAAAAGGTAAGAACGGTCTTAAGGAACCTAAGTTCCTTAAGACAAGAAAAATAAACTAAAAATTAACAAACAGAATTATACCGCCTCCCCGGCAACGGCGCCAAAATTTGATGCCCGTCGTTGAGGGTACCAAAGATAAAATTTATAATTCCTAACTTTAACAATAGATAGTGAAAGTCAGGGTCGAACCACAAGGAGGTGGGGAATGTTTATTGTTTGGTATTAATGTTAAGGTAACAATTTTGGGGGTTTGATTGGTTGATTACTAAGTCTAAAGCAAAGATTAAAATAAACAAATAATAAAAGATGAGAATAAAATATAATAAAAGAGGATGCTAGGATGTTTGGGTAATAAATGGCTAAGGTAAAATAAATCCTAAGGTCAACATGTATTGCAGTCGCGTAAGGGGGTGTAACATATCTTTTTAGGTCTATGCTGCCTAATAGCTCCTTTCGGCCTATGCTATTAGTTCCTAGGTCTCACAATTATTGGGTGTCAACAATAAGGGTGATTCCTAAATCCCAGGTTACATACCTTTCAGCCTTGAGTAACCTATCCGTCTTAAGGTGTAAACCAATGCCCTTCCCGTATCTTTCAATCTTGGGTAGGTCATTACTAACATCCTACAAGTCTCCTATTGGTCTCATTGCAGGATATTATAATTTATAAGAAAAGACGAAATAAGAAAACAGACGCGAGTGGTCGACCGACCGGCTACTCCAGTCGGCCGACCACGGCCTCGGTCGACCGACCGACTATTCCAGTCGGTCGACCGGGGTCCTGCTACAGGTCGGGTTTTCGGATTTTATTCACCTATGCATATTATTCCGTACATCCTAACATATGAAAATTAGTTACTCATAATTGTTAAGACGAATATAAAATTGGGAATAAACATGAAGAACATAGTAAATAAACTAAGCATGCAAGATTCAAATAAAGCTTGGGATTCTAACTTAACAATTGTAATAAAAGCAATAAGAACAATAATGAAACTAGATCAAAGAAGAATTACCACAATTGGAATTAAGGCAAAACTGAATAAACTTTATTGAATGCTTGAGAATTCTTGAATAATGTTAAAAGATGAACTAGATAGTAGAAGATGATATATGATAAAAGCATATGAAAAAGCATACCTAACCCTAATCACAAGATTTGTTTATATAGGGTAAAAACTAAGAGTTTCCTAAAAGCTAAGACTCTACTTTATTTCCGAAAAAGAAAAGAAATCGCATGGGCTTTAATCTGGTCGGCCGACCCGTATAACTGGTCGGTCGACCTCTTCTTGCTGGGCTTCTCTTATTTTCGGCCTTCTTCGAGAAAATTGGACTTTATGAAAATCGGGCCTGGTCGGCCGACCCGTTTAGCTGGTCGGTCGACCGCTTCTGTGCGGAAATCTTCGGATTTCTTCTGTTTTGACTCTTGGTACTTGATTTCGACTCCAGTTGACTTTCCATTTATTCCTTAATTAAGCAAAAGACTTGAGGATACGAATTTGGTGCCAAATCGTCTCTTTTCCGCATAAATCTGCAAAAGTGCATAAAAATACGAAAGTACACAATTTGTGGGAAATAAAGGCTAAAGCATAGTAAATGAGCGACCAAATACGTGTAAAAATAGATGTAAAACATCATAAAATAGACACGTATCAAGATACAAAAACTCTAACAACAAAACGTTCGACAAAAAGAAAACTGACTCCAAGCAAACATTCTTCAAAAGAGGATGTTTCAAGTGTGGACAACAAGACCACATGATCAAAGATTGTCCAAGTTGGGACAAAATCAAAGACAAGTCAAAAAGAGAAAAGACCAAAACAGAGTTTAAGAAAGTAATGCTTGCGTCATGCTGGGGAGAATTAGAATCTGAAGATGACGAGGACTCTGAAGAAGAAGAGGTAGCAAACCTATGCCTAAGCAACGTCAGCCTAGATCTAATCTCAAACGACAATGATGAAGATGACGCATCGAATATGTGTCTCCTTGGAGAATCAGACTCAGACGACGACGACGAAGAGGTAAATTTTCTTCAACTCAAAAGTCAAGTTAAAAACTTATCTAAGGCTATGCTAATTAAATATTTTGAGAAAACCCTAGACCAATGTCATGAACAAAATCTTGAGTTAGATGACTTGAAAGAGCAGATCCTCGATATTGCTGAGGAAAATCAACTTCTGAAAGCCAAAGCTAAGAAACTGAAATCCAAAATAAGCATTGAAGCTAATGCTAAGTTGGAAACAGTTATGTCTGAGAAAAAGGTTCTTGAGTCTAAAGTTATAGCTAATGAAGCTATAACCTCAAAACTAAAACTCAATATTAAAGAGCTTCAATCTAAAGTTATAGCTAATGAAGCTATAACTTCAGAATTAAGAAAGGTTAATGAACGGCTTAAGTCAGAATCTTCGACTATGGTCGAAGATGAGACTCATCAAGAAGAAGTTGAGATTCTCGAAAGCAAAATCATGGATCTAGAATTCAGTATATCTAAAATCAAGAAAGAACATGCCAAAATTGTGTCTGACTTCCATAAAGACATTCAAAACCTAAAAGAGTCTAGCAACACTGACCATAGTGAATGTAAGAAAGAAATAGACTCCTTGAAAGACCTCCTTCTTCATGCTCGGAAAGTTCACGATAAGTGGGAAGGAAGCACTAACGTTCTAAACTTCCTAACTGAACAATCCGACAACAACATGAAGATGGGGTTAGGTCACGAATGTTATGGAAGAAGGGATCACTCAAAGTGTAAACAAAGTCCAACAGATAGAGACTTTAGAAGAAGAAAATATGCCGACCTTCCTGAGTATTTAATATGCACTTATTGTGGCCATACTGGACACCTCCGAGAAAACTGTGTGAAACACGCACAAGATTTTAAAACCGGAGTTAAGTTTGTTAAATCCTTAAGAATTCCAAGCGACACTAATTCTGTCTCTGATAGTGATGGTGACAAAACTGAGGAAAGAAACATTGACCACAGATGGTTCTATGACATGACATTTGACTACGAAGAAAAGAAAAACAGAACCAAACAGACTCCTCAAACATCACACAAAAAATGGTCACCAAGAGTCCAAACTAAAACCTACACAAGAACATCAAAACCCAACCACTACCGATATAGAAAGACCTATGTAAGACAAGTCTGGGTTAAAAAGGAAGATGTATTTGTGATTACTAACAACAAAGGACCCAAGTATGCTTGGGTACCTAAATCCTGTCTTTAAAATTATTTGTGCAGTTTGTCGCCAAGGAAAATAACTTATGGTATCTCGACAGTGGATGCTCAAGACATATGACAGGCGACGTAAACCTATTCCAAACCCTAAAACCTTTTGACGGAGGTAAAGTCACATTCGGTGATAACAAAAAGGGAAAGATCATCGGAATTGGTAAGATAGGTATTTCATCCTCTCATGCTATAAATGATGTATACCTTGTAAATGGTCTCAAACACAATCTTATCAGTATATCTCAATTATGTGACAAAGGAAATAAAGTGGTTTTTCATTCAGATATATGTCGTATAATCTTAGAAGGCACCAGTAAAGTGATACTTGAAGGTCACAGGATGAAAAATGTTTATATGATTGATTTAAATGTTGTACCTACTGATTCTCTATCATGCATGAAAGTTACGTTAGATGATCCATGTCTATGGCACAAGAGATTTGGTCATATTAGCTCACCTATTCTAAGTAAGCTGAAAAGATGGGACTTGGTCGAAGGTCTTCCAAAGATCAAATTTGATCAAGAAAAGATGTGTGACACATGTGCACGATGTAAACACGTCAGATCATCCTTTAAGCCAAAAAGAGTGGTAAGCACAGAACAAGCTCTTGAACTAGTACACATGGATCTATGTGGCCCTATGAAGGTAAGAAGTAGAGGTGGTTCCAGGTATGTTTTCGTTCTAGTTGATGATTACTCTAGATTTGTTTGGCCAATCTTTCTTCACTCTAAAGACGAAACATTCGATGAATTTGTTAGTCTCATGAAACTTGTCCAAAACAAATATAAATCAAACCTAGTAACAATCCGTACTGACCATGGAACTGAGTTCGACAATCATGCTTTTATTGAGTTCTGTAAAACCAATAGTGTTGGACATAACTTCTCGGCCCCTAGAACCCCACAACAAAATGGAGTCGTAGAACGAATGAACAGAACCCTAGAAGACATGGCTCGAACAATGCTTCTTTGTAGTGGCCTACCTAGAAACTTTTGGGCTGAGGCTATAAGTACAGCTTGCTATATTCATAACCGTGCTATGATTAGACCTATCCTTAAAAAGACACCTTATGAACTTCTTCGAGGTCGTAAACCAAACATATCTCATTTAAGATGTTTTGGCAGTAAATGCTTTGTTCACAACAATGGTAAAAACAGATTAAGCAAATTCGACCCTAGAAGTGATGAAGCAATCTTTATAGGATATTCAGATTATAGTAAAGCCTACAAAGTTTTTAACAAACGTACTTTATGCATAGAGGAAAGTATTCATGTTATCTTTGATGAGAATAATGCCTTCGACAAGCCATTACAGGATATAGAGGAAAACCTAGATGAACCTGATTTCAGGTTATCAAGGGAAGATCCTCCTGAAATGGAAATTGAAGAAGGAGAACCTCAAGGAATTCATGATGAACTCAACTTGGGAGAAAATGGTGCGAGAGATGAAACTACAGTTGATGATACTGTAGATAACTCTCAAACCAATGACTCGGAACCCAGAGTTACAGCTAATGAAGCTGTAACTTTGAATCAAAACCAAAGGGAAGTGGCCAGAGTTATACCTGACCCTACTATAAACCCAGGTTTGGATTCAGGGGGAACAAGTGAAGATCCCGAGTCAAGTTCAGGGAATGCAAATGATCAATCAAGGAATTGGAGATACAAAGGCTCTCATCCTTTGGACAATGTCATAGGAAGCCTGACAGATGGAGTTCAAACTAGAAGGAGCTTAAATAACTTTTGCTCATTTTACTCCTTCCTCTCCACCATTGAACCTTCAAATATCAAGGAAGCTCTCGCAGAACCAGACTGGATAGTTGCCATGCAAGAAGAACTCCAGCAATTTGAAAGAAACAAAGTTTGGCATCTTGTTCCTCGACCTAAAGACAGAACTGTCATTGGAACTAGATGGGTGTTCAGAAACAAATTGGATGACACTGGAGTTATTGTGCGAAATAAGGCCAGACTAGTGGTTCAAGGATACAACCAACAGGAAGGGATCGATTATGACGAAACCTTTGCTCCTGTTGCTCGTCTTGAGGCAATAAGACTACTCATTGCATTTGCAGCACACAAGGGAATGAAACTTTTTCAGATGGACGTTAAGACTGCCTTTCTTAATGGCTATCTCCAAGAGGAAGTATTTGTTGAACAACCTCCTGGATTTCCTGACAGCAAACTCAAGGATCATGTATTCAAATTGGACAAAGCTCTCTATGGCCTGAAACAAGCACCTAGAGCATGGTACGACAGATTATCAAAGTTCCTATTGGAGAGTGGATTCAAGAGAGGATCTGTGGATAAAACCCTATTTCTTAAAAGCGAAAACTCAGATCTACTAGTCGTTCAGATCTATGTTGACGATATCATTTTTGGCTCAACTAATAAAAAGTTGTGCAAGTACTTCTCTGAGTTGATGACTTCTGAGTTCGAGATGAGTATGATGGGAGAACTAAAATTCTTCCTTGGACTTCAAATACAACAAACTGAAGAAGGAATCAAGGTTCATCAACAAAAATACGTCAAAGAGTTGCTAAAGAAATTCGGAATGGAAACCTCTCATGCAATGCCTACTCCAATGGTCACAGATAAGAAGCTAACCAAAGACGAAGATGGTAAGTCTGTAGATGAAACTACTTACCGAGGTATGATTGGCTCACTTCTTTATCTTACAGCAAGTCGTCCAGATATAATGTTTAGTGTCTGTGTTTGTGCGAGATTCCAATCTGCACCAAAAGAGTCACATATGATTGCAGTTAAAAGAATATTAAGATACCTAATCGGAACCTCAAAATTATATCTATGGTATCCCATGGACTGTAACTTTAACCTAGTAGGATATTCAGATGCGGATTATGCAGGATGTTCCTTAGACAGAAAAAGTACCTCTGGACTTGCTACTTTTGTAGGTCCATGTATAATATCTTGGGGATCCAAGAAACAAAATTCTGTCGCTCTCTCAACTGCTGAAGCAGAATATATTGCAGCCGCACTGGTATGTTCTCAACTTTTATGGTTAAAGCAACAGTTACATGATTATGGTGTTGATGTTGGATGCGTGCCTATTTTATGTGACAATACGAGTGCTATAATTATATCTAAAAACCCAGCCCAGCACTCGAGGACCAAACATATTGAAATTAGACATCATTTCCTTAGAGACCATGTTGAAAAGAAAAATATAAAATTGGAATTTTGTAGTACGGAAAAACAGTGGGCAGATATCTTCACTAAACCATTGGCTAGAGAACGCTTTGAGACTTTGCGATTGGAAATTGGTTTAATCGGTGGCACCTAATCAAATCTTAAAAGCAAAAATAACCCAATGATTGACTACGGTTTAGATGAGATTATATGACTGTGTCCGTATACTCCGCTGCATGTGTATGTATATATTCGATGATAAATGTTGTGATTATAGTTATATTATACTATTTACATATGAATGTGTACACAATCAATCTCACAATAATATTACGTCACATATTATAATTTACCTACATATACGTTTTACATATTATACAAATTCTAATACGCAAATATTACAAAATAAATTAAAACTTACCAATTTATCACACAAATTCCGTGTGATGGTCCCCCTTTAGCCACGTTACACCCAAACAACCCCACACTCACCTGACACGTGCCCCCTACTACCCGTAGACCTTGACTTACCCCAACTCCCTCAACTCACATTAACCATCCTCCATTATTACCTTACACTTACCATTTAACCCCCTTTACTCCACTATTACCACCCTCCACCCAAAGCTCCATAAAACCTCCGTAAACCTCCATCACAAAACCACCTAATCAAAACCCAACACCACCATTCCAACCAAAAATGCCTCCATCTCGTGCAATCAACAAAAGAAGCCTTCACCCCCTTCACCAACTTCGTCACCCCCACCATCTCCAACACCGATAGCCACCTCCGCACCACCATCTGACAAAGGCAAACGACGAAAACTCAACCGCTCATCTCCTTCCATTCCTGATGACATGCATGAAATGAGTTCTCCCTCTCGACATTCGCGTCCCCTGTTTTCCGAATATTCAATTGAAGCTACTAGGGAGGGTCTTGAGAAAGTGCGTATGACCAAACAAGAAGGTACGTTCATTAATCGAGTTTTACCTTACGCCATTCATGCGGGTCGGTTTTATCCTCAATCGTGGGTCAGTGGGTCAAAATCTTTGCGCTTCTTTAAAGATTTTCTCACGTATCAAGGATGGGAATATATAAGTGAATTCTCGGGTTTGTTGTTTCCTATAGAATTGGTTCAATTCTTTGCTTCTGTTAAACCTTGTGATGATGGTATTAAGGGTGTTGTGAATGGTCGAGATGTTGTTGTGACTAAGTCGGATATTTGTGAAATCTTTAAGCTTGATCAAGAAGGGTTAGTTCTTGACCCAAGAAAGGAATGGAGTGTAGTTACTAAAGATCAAAAATTGGTGATTAAAAAATATTTCGATGACGATGCTACTGAGGTTTCTCCTCTGCTCACTGTCAATTTTAACCCAAAATTGAAGTTCTTCTTGAACTTTTTATGGAATACTGTTTTACCTCGTCGGGGTGGTCGGGATAAGCTCGCTAGTGTTGAGGCCGTAGTATTGTATAGCTGGTTGGAGGGATAGAAAGTTGATTTGGCATCTCTTATTTGCCATAAAATCTGTCAAGTTTCGAATGTTCTTGTTAAAGAAAAATTTTGCTCTACCATCGACATCCCATATGGAATGTGGGTATCCGAATTAATGCTTAAAAAGGGTGTTGTTGATAATGCCAGTTTCGGAATTAAGTCAAAAGATGCTATGTGTGATCGTTTGTTGAAGTTGGTGGGTATTTGCTTTGATGGTACCGATCTTTCGTTTGGTAAGGTTGTTGGTCAGGAAGCTGCTTCGACTCCATCCCTACTCTTTGCCAATCTTGAGGCAAAAATGGATAAGGTCATTGATTTGTGTGAAGGGCAGAAGTGTTCTGGTGAGGCAGGGGGTAGTAGTAAGAAGAGAGGACGTGATTTTGAGGATGATGTTCACGAATGGATGAACAAGGTTGATAAACACTTAGTTAAAATTGGTTCAGAGGTGTCAGTTGTGTGCTCGGAGTTGCTAAGCATTAGTGATCGACTTTCTTTCATTACGACTCAGGGAGGAGCCATGGTTAGGGATCATGGGTTATTAAGGGAAGATGCGTCTCAAGCACTCGAGGCCGTCAAAGCACTATCCCTCAAAGTGCTCAACTTTGAAATTGCACTCAATGCTCAAGGGAGAAACGTATCAAGTTGTTTGGACAGGCTGGAGTCACTTGAGTATCGTACCAGACCCGATTATATGAACCCTTATGCAAAGACTCCGGGTTCAAGCTCTCGCTCTTGATGATCCATATCCGTCCCTGTTCGTGTTGGTTTACGGTTGTGATGTTGTTGTTTTTTTGCTCTAAGTCAGGTGGACTTATAAACACTTCTCTATTGAGGCCCAATCTAATTACCTAGCCCATTAAGGAATCCGAAGCTTATCCTCTTTTGCTTCTTCGGATCTCCTAAAATCTGACTTGGCCCAAACATTATCCTAACCGGCCTTGTTATTGTTTTGCTGTGGCCCATCTAACATTACCTCATTTTGGCCCATCTTCTATTCATATCTTTTACAGGCCTACTTATCCGATTACACTAGCCGGCCCAATTTTCTTTAAACACTTCTTCATTCGGCCCATTGGCTTAGTATTTTGGACTGATTGTGTATATTTTTAACATTCCGTATGTAGTTATGTGATATTTTCTATGTTCATATTATTTCGACTCGTTTATATGCTTGCTTATGCTTCGTACGTATATTATTCTAGTCGTTTCATGTCTTTGTTCTCATCTTTTCGATGATGTCAAGAGGGGGAAATATGCGACTTAGATTAGAATTTGCCTAAGCTTGCTCCTTGTCGTAATTCATTGTCTCTTAGGGTCCTTAAAGGATATGGGATAGATAGAAGATAGAAACCCTAAGTGACTCTTTGCTATGAATAACCATTATTATATTGAGGGGGAACATACACTTAGACACGAAATCTAAGAGAGACTTGCCATCATCAAAAAGGGGGAATTTGTTGAACCATATATTCAAATGTATATATTAAGTATATATGTTTATGTTTTGATAATGACAAGTCTAGCTATGTATATATATATTATATACTCGTACGTATAATCGTGTTGCTAAGTGTACAGAATATTAGTAACAAGATCTAATCAGTCAAGTATAAAAGATTCAAGCATATTAGTCAATGAATTGACTAAGTCGAAGATTGATAGAAGATCACAAGCACGCATAATGAACTCAAGTTATATTCATCAACTATAGCTTTAGTACAAGATTGGTTCTAGTTATAGCCAGTAGCTATAACTCTATATCATGAAGAAATGATCAAGACTTATGTGTTTTAGTTGAAACAATTGTTTCCTAATTTGTGTCGTGTAGGTATTAGTGTTTAAATGGTATTCTATTTAAATATAGAATTGTTAATCTTAATAGGATTATATAAAATATCTTTTAGTTAAATAAGAAATAAATAATTGTCTTATGAGATAATTATTTATTACTAAAATAAACTAAAGATTTTTTATATGATTTTAATTGTCAAAATATATAATCTAAGATTTAGTTTGTTTCGATTTTGGTAATTGTGTGATATGTCACATTACCATAAATCGTGTAGGACTTACTTAAATAAATATTATGTATTTATTTAATGTCCTAAATAAACTAAGATTATATTATGGTAATATATTTTATTATCTTTGACATGATTTAGGAAGTTGATTTAATAAGGATACTAATTATTTATTATATAAAGATCTTTCCTAAATATGAATTAGGAAATTAATTCCTTATATAATACATATAGTATATTATTAAATCTTTCCTAAATATATTAAGATTAGATTTAAGGTAGTATTACTAAAAGACTAGTATTCTAGTTTAAGTAATATTCCTAAATCATCTAGGGTTTGAATTACCTAGATACATATTCTATATAAATAGACTACCATGATACATTAATCTACACGAAATACACAACACACATACACGCAAATCAAGAGAAAGCCGTCGGTCATATACTTCAATATTCGAGCTTTTCATTGTCAAATCCGATTCGAGATTCAAGTGCTCAAGCATTGATCTTATTTATTCAAGATAGTGACACCAAGAAAACATTGAAGACTTTATCTTATTTACGTAAGATAGATTGAGTATTTAGCGGTACTCATTGTAAGACAAATATTTAACGGTATTTGTCGTAGCTAGATATTTAACGGTATCTAGATTGAGTTGTGACTAACATCAAAGTCGCACGAGTAGGGTTGATAAAATTGTAATCCAGAGTTGGTACTAATTTTATTAATCGAGAATAGTGGACGTAGGTCTCAGAGTGTGAGACTGAACCACTTCAAAAATATCGTGTCTCTACTTTATTATTGCTCTACTCAACGATCATCATACAACTACTCACACATCGAAGAAGATTCCGAAAAGAAGGCATACTCAATTCAACCCCCCCCCCTTCTTGAGTATATCATATCAATAGACTATTCACTAGGTAATGTCCGTCTGCGCATTTTAATGTTTTATGATCATTACGTGGCTAGTCAACTTGAAATAATTGAAGCTGGAGATTACGAAGGAGATCTGGATTCTTCATCTTCGTCATCTGAAGATAATTAAGTATTGTAAACTTGTATTTGATGTTTGATGTGTTTTCGTTAATGTCTAATGTATTCTATGTTTTCATCAAATTTTAGTTACGATTTATGTTTTATGTGCTTTTGTTCATGTCCGATGTAAGCTATGAGTTCTAATATGTATTAAAATATGCATAAAATAACTAATAAACTAACAAAGAAGTCACGAGAAAAATAAAATAGTCCGTACAAAAGACAACAAATAAAGTCCAAGCATAAAAAAACTAACTAGTAAACTACATCATCATCATCATCATCGTCCTCCTCCTTATCATCATCATCAGCCTGATCATCCTCAACGTCATCCTTCGATATGTAGAACCGCTCCATATCATCGACCAAGCGTCGCACGTACGGCCATTTCTGGTCGGGGTCTTGAGTATAAATCTGCGAGAAATGACGGCTAAGAGCCCGGCCAACCTCCGGCTCCTCCGTGAAAGGGGGAGCTTCCATCTCAACACGGCGTGTAGGAGGGTAGAAGTATGGGTGAGAAATCTTCTTGTACCAACTCATGTAACGTGGATCACACTGAAACCGCATCAAAGCCCTCAGCCCGTCCAACCTCTGCCTGTGCTGCTCCAACAACTCCTCATCTCCCCTAAACCTAGGAACCCGTGACCAAGCCTCGACAAGTGGTCGTCCCTTAACATAATATCTCGAGTGAGGCCTGAACGTCGGAAAGTACTCGTATATCCAAGCCTGAAGCAACGGCAGACAACCGCTAACCCCAGCTGCCTCCCTACGCGAAGCCATCCCCAACTGTCGGTACAGGTACGCCAATGTCGCGGCCCCCCAAGCATAACCGCCTAAATCATCTAAATCATCAAACAGCGGCAACATACGAGCGACAACCCGATCGCTGGACTTGTCGGTGAACATAGTCTGTCCAACCAACAACATCATGTACGCCCGTAGGGAGTCCTGCTGGCTCCCCTTCTCCACAACATCCATCAGCTTCCTCACCAAAATCCCCCCACCCCTGTAAAGGGGTGCAGTCACGGCCGCCACGTCGATGCCAAACAAGGCCGCGAACTTCCCCTTGAGACCACTCTCCCCTCTCGTACCCTCGTCCATAACCCTAGCGCCATCCACCCGTATGCCGAGGATCCTGTGAACGTCGTGCAACAGTATCGTAATCTCACCAAACGGCATGTGGAAAGTGTTGGTGTCCGGCTGCCACCTCTCAACGAACGCACTAATAAGGTTCTCATCCAACCCAGTGGTCAAACAGGTCCTAAGATGATCAAGCCCGCTCTCGGCAACTCTATCCATAACCGCAGAGCGTACCCTCAACTTACTCATCTTCTCCATAGCGCCCGGCCTCTCGTAACACGTGATCCACTGTCTCACGCTCCCCTCATCCGTCTAACTACAGCGAGCTACGTGGCCACCGAAGCTACGTAAGACAGTAGGTAGAGACGACCCCCCTCCAACCGGACCCTGTAAACGCCAGGAAAGATTCAGAGTCTTCTTCCTCCCGCCCGTGCTACTAGAGGCCCCACTCTCCACAAATGGCCTATATCGGCCGCTACCATCACGTACGATCACCTTAGCTGGTCGATCGGCTTCATCCTCGTCCAAAAACTAGGAGTCGTGCTCCTCCTCCTCCTCCTCAACCTCCTCGTCCTCCGAACTAAGTCGGTCCCTAAAAAAAGCCCTCGGTAGCTGTAGCTCGTCCTCGGGAGTAGGGTCGGGAGTCCTTATTAGGAGACCCTTTCCCCTACCCCTACCCCTACGCCTACCCCTACCCCTACCAGCTCGTGCTGCTGCTGCTGGTTGTGATGCTATCGGGACACGACGTTTAGATCCCGTCACTCTTCGGCCTGCGGTACGGCCAATCGCAGGCATGATATCATCCTCATTGTAAGACATCTGCATTTACGAGATTACAATAACATTAAACTAATATAATTAAACAAATTGTCATAAAAAACTAAAATAAGAAAAACTTAAATAAGAAAAAATTGAAAATATACGGCCTAAGCGTAAAAACAAACCCTAAACCCTAAACCCTAAACCCTAAACCCCAACCCACCATAAACCTTAAACCCTAAACCCTAAACCCTAAACCCCAACCAACCATAAACCCTAAACCCTAAACCCTACCTATACCCTAAACCCTAAACCCCAACCCACCATAAACCCTAAACCCTAAACCCTACCTATACCCTAAACCCTATACCCTATACCCTTAACCCACGTCCCAACCCACCCTAGCCACCCCAAACCCACGTCCCCACCCCCAACCAACGCCCCTAGCCCACGTCCCAGCCCCCCACCAACGCCCCAACCCCACGTCCCATCCCCCCACCAACGCCCCTATCCCACGTCCCATCCCCCCACCAACGCCCCAACCCCACGTCCCTCCCTACCCTAAACGTGCCCCCCACACGTCCCTCCCTACCCTAAACGTGCCCCCACACGTCCCTCCCTACCCTAAACGTGAACTACCCACGTCCCTCCTTGCCTTAGACGTCTACTTCCCACGTCCCTCCTTGCTCTTGCGAAAAATCGTGTCTAACCTAACCCACATTCGGCTTTTGATTGAAACCCCAAATTCAACTTACAACAAATCTAATTCTAACAACAATCTAACTAACATCAACAACAACAACAACAACAAACAACAATAACACAAAAATTGAATCAAAATCCCTAAAAATTGAATCAAAATCCCTAAAATTAAAAAAAACAACTAACAAAACAACTAACCTTGGTGGTGCTTGGTGTCGGCGGTGGGGTCCTCGGCGGTGGTTGTCGTCGGTGGTGGGGTCCTCGGCAGTGGTGGCGACGTGTGGTGGTGTGGTGTGGTGGTGTTCTCGGTGATGGAGGGGGAGAGTGTTTTTAATTTTTTTTAATTTGAATGAGAGTGTGAGTGTGAAAGGGTAGTATTGGTCTTTTGTTGAAAAAACGTCGACGATTTTTCGCAAAACGTCGACGACCTTTCGCGATTCGGAAAAAATAATGCATACTTTTTTTTTTGAAGAGATTTAAGGTCATAGAATAAAGAGATTTAAGATCATAGAATAAAGGAGATAAAAATTTGTGAAAAAATAAGTCAATGTTCTTACGCTAAAGCTTGCGTAAAGATGAGCTTCATTATCTTCAAATTCTCTGAATTAACCTATATAATAAAGGAGATAAACTGGGTTTAGAGATTTAAAAATTACTTTCAATACAAAGCAGATAAAATTAATTAAACAATTATACAAAATAAGAGATATTGTGCAAAAGGTCAGGATTAAACACGAACCCGACACGAATGACCTGTTTACTAAATTAATCCTATTTTTTTTTATCTTCTATCACATATTTATGTATATTTAAACTTTCCAAATATGGACATGACACGAAAACACGACACGAACCCGACACGAAATTAACGGGTTAGGGTTGAGGCTTGATGACCCATTTATCTAAGTGGGTCGACCCGAACACGACACGAAATTGAATTGGGTCAGGTTTGAGTTGGAGGGTTTATGACCCGTTTACATGTGACACGAACACGAATCCGACACAATCCGATCTGTTTGCCAGGTCTACTCACATGTACCTTTTGTTACTGGGATCCTCATTGATCACAAGTGAGAGGGGCACTGAAATTGGGCGCCACTGGTGGCGTTAACTCATTTTCTGATATGACGCCACTGGGTAACACTCAATCTCAGCGCCACCCTCTCACGTGTACACTTTACTATCTAGGTCTCCACTTATCATATGTGAGAGGGTGACACCGAAATTAAACGTCACCCGGTGACGTTAACTCATTTTCCTATGAAATAATGAAAAATGTACTCTTAACTTATAGTACGATTATGTTGCAAAACCGATTACATTTTTATTCTCCGCGCGATATAAAAAAATTTAAGCATGATCGACTAGAAGAGCATTATATTCCAGCCCAAACTGGACCCCCATAAAAAATAATGCGACCAAAATTAGGATCACTCTTATAATAATCTAAAACGGTGTAGAGTAAATTACAATCTTCGAATCTTTCGGTGTCTGGGGGATTTATATTGTTAAATCTTTCGTCGACGACGGTCACTTGGTTAATACATGACGAATCTCTTGGTTCTTCGGTGGCCTGCCTCCCATTTCCCATTCCCGGCGGGGGATTTACCATGCCTGGATCATCTATCTCTCCTCCAAAGTCTACTTGATTAGCGACAACTCTTAACGTTGTGAATAAATTTTTCGGCCAATAACCAAGTTTCACATTGGCTACTGTAAGCCACCAATTTCCATCGTCTTGATGCTATAATCAAGTAGATCATATTACAAATAAGCATATATTTATACCACTCACGCGTTATCTCAATAACAGATAATTAACTAAAGTTAAATAAATGATCAAAACAAGCAAAACAAATTTAAATAGTTTTAAAAACGCGATCATGTAAGTATGATTAATCAAGTAATAAGATTATAGATTTTAGTTATACGTATTTTCATACCAAAAAAATCCCTTTACTATAAAAGGGATAGCTTTTAGAGGATTTTCATTGGCTAGATGATTTAGGGTAACTTGATCCCACCATCATCTTCTTCTACTATTTAACTAGTCTCTCTCCTCCAATTTTATTTGCTTTTCATTTTACACACTTTCGATTTCAAAATATTCATTTTCATATGTTAAATTTATGATATAAATTTTTTATGCAAAACAAAAAGATACGAAAAATAAAAAATGAAAATTTTAAAAAGTACAAAAACTCATATGTTCCAACGATTAGAATTAATAATTTTCAAACTAATAAATTAAAGCAAATTCATATAATTATACACCAAATTTAACATGGATATCCAAATTATAATATCGGGATGAAAAGAACAAAAAAAATCAAATACAATTAATTATCGGAATAAAAATCATGAATAATCATTTTGTAGGTAGAAAAAATCAACCTCATATAATCCTATTTGGTCAGAGTTATTTTTTGGTAGATAGAGTGACGGAGTTTATATAATATGGTTGTATTCATCCTACATATATATTTGAGTAGTCTTAAATAAGAATTTGTTTATTTTTATATTGTTGAACTAACGTTTTTATTTTTACCTACATTTAAATTAAGCGTATAAATTATTTATACATTTTAGATTGGTCTAATTATAATACTATAATCTAATCTATATAAATTCTGAAACATTTATCAGGTTGTGGTTGCGCCACGTCATACATCCAATTTCTAATTTTTTTTTTTTTTTTTTTTTTTTTTTTTTAAATTCACTCAGGTGGGTCCCGCACAATAACTTATGATTTCCCTGCACAATAACCGCCTAATATTCTACGTATTCCAAATAAATGTCTAAAATCGTAGATTACGAAACATTACGCACATTTTTATATACATCAATTAATTAGAAATAGATGTTGTTATAATTAGACCACAATTTATTTAGATGATTAAAATATTATAATTAATAACAATTCACAACAATAATAAACCGAACATACAAAATTTGAAACATTATTAAAACATTTTTTGCGTGATTAATTAATTATTAATAAAAGTATACATTATCAGACGTATGTTCATTTAGTTTTTATTTTACAGACACATTTTTTTTTTAAAAAGTACGACAAAGATGAAAATCATAATTGTGAAATATATTAACGTAAATTTAATTCCTCTAAAAAGGAAAACAAAAAGAGTAAGCAATTATTATAATAACAAACTTTAAAACAGCATACCCGTGCAATTTGCACGGGTTTAAAACTAGTTATGCCTTTATTTTAAATATATTCATCTTCTTACTGATATTTTCAATTTAATAAAATTAAATTCGTGCATTTTTTGCACGAGAGTAAAACTAGTTGATTTAGTTTTACAATAAACACCTAATCAACTACTAAAGATAATAATGCCCCTATTGTTAGGAATTTTATGCCTTTGAATTTAAGTCGAAAACGAAAAGAGAAGAAGGACGAATCGAAGCAAAGGTGAAGAATTTATTGTTTCCTAATTAGACTCTGGTCTTTTTGGCTGAATTTCAGTTTCTTTAAATTTTGCTTGGTTGTATTGAGTTAAGTTTTATTTACGTTCAATCAATTAGGTTCTGTTAACTCTTCACAAAATTAACTTTTAATTTAACTAAATTCACTTCACCTTAGTTTCACTCAATTTAGTTCAATTAAGCTATACTCCAATTAATTCAATTTAGCTCGTTTCAGCCGAACAAGACATTGTCTTAGTCTAGCTTTTTTTATCTTGAAATAAGTATAAACAGATTCATATATTATTCTAGGTTGATTAAGAGGAAGATTTGGAAAATTCAGTTTGTTCCGGGTTTTATTATTGATGTTCGTTTGTCTAAGATGGGAGAAATTTGTTCAGATCTTGGTTCACCTCAAGATAGTTTATCGTACTTCGTACTACATTTATTTTCAAGATAATTTAAACACAAGTTATAAAAAAAAGTTGCGAAGAAATTATATTTTATGAAAGTTTTAGTAACTTTAGTAAGAGCGATTTTGAATATCCGCTAATTTTACTTAAATTTAGATCAAATTAAAATATATTTGAAGAAAAAATGGATAATTAATATAAAATAGAAGGGATATTTATTTACATTAGATGGATTAGGCAAAATAGTAATATTTTTTCCCTTAAAAAACTTAAATATGAAATTTAAAGTACAAAATATTTGAAAAAAATCAAAGAAACTAAGTCTCGTGGTCACAATTAGCATATTTAAGTTAACAAGTGCATGTATGAGGGAAGAGGAGGCCCCTCTCTCACTTGGACCCTGGTCCTTCGGACCAAACTGAATCCCTAACGGTCCGCCCCAGCCCCAGCCCCAGCCCCAGCCCCAGGGAGCCATTTCATAAAAGGATTAACTGGATATCGATAAAGCGATTAATTTGATATCGATGATACTCAAATTCATCTCATAAGCACCACTTTTCATAACTTAATAATGTTTAAATTTGAATTCGTAAAACCGTAAACCAGCATAGTAAATTTATACCTTGTTAATCGATATGCTCCAACCAATTTGTTGTCCTCCAATTACCGAATATTTAGGCGCAGCTACGCCCAAGGGTATAGCAGTCGAGACTTGCACAAAACCTCCGCAATCCATATTTATACACCTTCTCCCCCCCACCTATTACACAACATCAATATAATTTGTGAACTAAATTACCGCCGTAAGTCTTGCTTAAAAGTTAAAACGGGTCAAATATTACTAATTAAATGGTGGTAATAAATACAATTTTTTGGCTTTCTTTAGACAAAAGATAGGATGATTTGATAAATATTTGACCCGTTTTAAACTTAAAACGGAATGTGATAATTTCCGTCTTACATAAAAATTTGTGAAAAACATAATGCATAAGTTTTTTTGAAGAGATTTAAGATCATAGATATTATCATACTAATAAAGTCAATGTTCTTACGCTAAAGCTTGCGTAAAGATGAGCTTCATTATCTTTAAATTCTCTGGGATTAACCTATATAATAAAGGAGATAAAATTAATTAAACAATTATACAAAATAAGAGATATTGTGCAAAAGGTCGGGATTAAGAATCTAACCATCCATCCAGCTTCAATACTCTCGGCTCCGTTTAAAAGCTTGAGTCGAGCGGAAGACCATTGAGAACTTTGAACTAAAGGTTTGAATACATTGACGTGACCACTAACTCCAAAGAATTTTTTGTTTGGATTATTTGCTTTCGTTTGGATTTTAGCACTCTGCATTAACAAAATAAATTATTACTTCAGATTAATTGTTATTTATTTTTATACATAAGTATACATTAAAAAGCTAACTAGAATAAAAAAAATACATGATTATCTAAGAGCACTCGTTAGAAAAAACCGATTAATTACTTGTTATGAATATATAAACACATTTAAAAATCGATTAGCTTATTATATAATTTTCTTAGTCTTTATAATAAACTAATAAATAATTATTGGCCAAACCTAAAATTAATATATGTGTTAAGTAACTTATTAAGTACATAAACATGGAGAGTGAAAACAAAACTTACACAGTGTAGATCGCGGTTTTCAACTGCATGAGGTAAAGAGTATGACTTAGGGACAACAAATTCACCGTCGTTTTGTTTAGATCGAACCATAATTGGAACCGTACCAATCGGACATCTTCGACCGTCGAGCCCAAAATCACTTGCACTTTGTTGTTGTTGAAGTTTTGCCAAGTTTGGCAACACCTGTTTATGTAAATTATTATATACTCTGTAATTAGTTTAACCAGTATTTCGTATGATGTTGTGATATTAAAAATAAAAACAAAAAATACACTCTTATTAATATCGTATTATCATCTATTAAACTAAATAATTGAAAAAAATAAGAATAAACAATATGTTTATTAGTAAAATTTTAAAAAATAAAGATTTGTAAAAAGGAGTTAATCAAACCCGTTTCTAACCCAATTTCCGACTCAAAACCCGTATAAACCCAACCCGTACAAAACAATCTCGCTTGTACTATATGCGAGTCCAAAATAACAAAATTTGTAACCGTCCAACTGACCCATTTAATTGGTCTAGACTCCAAATATATTTGATCTTTGTATTGAAATTATCATAATCAGTAAGTGTGATAACTTTACCTGAAGATTTAACGATTGATTCCCAAAAGCTGGTTGCTTATAGAATTCAACACACTCGTATATTTGTCCATTATTCGCCTGTGATTGGAAAAATATGATTGGAAAAATTACCTAAAAAATCGCATTATTCGCAATTTGCAAACAAGCCAACTTTGATATTTCCTCCATTCTAATTATTTGTTTGCGTATTATTAAAGTACCCCTTAAACAAATAATTAAGACAAAAAAAGGACTACTGACCTTGATGATAGATTGTTGGCCAAAATGTGATCGTCCTGAGACTACACCGAGAATTATAGAAACCAAAATTACGATTATTGTTATTTGATTCACCATAATTTGTTCTAAAACAATATAATTATTGTCTTCTTAATATAATATAATCATCATTGTCGTATCCTTTTATATATGATATTCCTATTTCCTTGCAAGGAAAACAATCGTTACAAACTAAGATTTTGAAATATTATGGAAACAAATTCTTAATAAATTTCTATTTTAGAAGATTATCATGTCAATACTAAGGAATGACAATGGATGAGATATGGCTAATCCATATCCATTTAATTTATGGTCATCCATATCCCACCCATATTCGTTTAAGAATTTTTCATCTATGCATATACATATCCACCGAGTGAAGCGGGTGAAGTGACACCCGTTGGATAATTCAACGCTCATGAAATTTAATGGCAATATATCCAAAATATAGACCTAAGACGGTAAATATAAAAGCGTACATTACCAAATAAATCCGGATTACATATTTTTCTAAGAAAATGGAATAATTCTTAATCCTGTTTACAAGACTTACATTTTTAAAACTTATAATTGTTGAAAGAACATCAAGATGATATGGAAGTTAATAATGAAGCAATATAGATGATGTTTTTTGTTTTAATGATATATATATTCATCATGATTATGATTTTCGATCGTTTTAACCGATATTATTATTTGAATATTATCAAATTTTACTTCTCTGGTAACTTTTCTCTACTCTCCCATGTTTCACTAATAATAATAATAATAATAATAATAATAATAATAATAATAAACAGCAACAACAATATCAATGATAATAATAATAATAATTAATAATTAATAATAAAAAAATATAAATATAAATAAATATATAATAATAATAATAATAATAATAATAATAATAATAATAATAACTTTGCTGTATCTAAGGGGGTGGGAGTCAAGATTGTATCTCGGCTGCCCACCAATTTTCTGTGTCCCAGGATGCTGGATCGCGGAACGCTGCTTTTATTTTTACTCGCCTTAGTTTTGCTATTGCTAAGGAAGTGGGTGCCCAACTAGTTTCGCGGGTGCCCACAAATTTCATGTAATTTTTTCCTTCAATTTTAATAAAAATTCCCGGTTCATAATAAAAAAAAATAAAAAAAAAAATAAAAAAAAAATAATGATAATAATAATAATAATAATAATAATAATAATAATAATAATAATAATAATAATAATGCAGGAACTTAATAAATTTGGGCTGAACTAAACTGAACGAATATGATGCTGAACTGAGCTAAACTGAATTGAAATGAAATGAAAAGAGCTGAACTGAAACGAGTTAAAAATAAGCCAGAAAAAACAGGGCCTAAATGACACTACTTTTCGATCCATAAAGTGAATTGGACATTTCAAACAATATGATTATAGAAAAAAAGTTCAATAAATATGAATAATATTTCGATTTGGAAAGATATAATCTTTGGTGTACAAAATGGGAATTATTATTTGAATATCTACTATTTTTGTATATAATGTACTAGTTTAGAACTCGGGCAAAGTTGCACGTGCATGTATAGTATAAAATTTTACAATTTTATAACTTTCTTAGTCTTTATAATAAACTAACTAGTTTAATTTCCCGTGAAATCACGAGATTTTTCAAACTCCTTGATGTGTGCATTTTGTATAGACTTTTTAGTCTTGTTTTGGCACACATTTTCATGTAATTTGGTGATTTTATATCACTTTATGCCCCATATATGCTACTTTGTGTTTGCATTGCTGTTTTACAGGTTTTGACCAAAGTGTAGCAGAAACCGAGCTTTTTCTACCTCAAAGCATTGTATTTTAGTAGACGATGGAAGAAATGTGGCTGTTTGCGCATTTATCGAGAAGCGTGAGGTGTATAATAGACCATCCGAGGAGAAATCTAGGCGATCGACCAACTTTAGGCCTGTCGAGGGCCCAATCGAGGAAGAGAAGTCCTCGATCGAGCTGTCCTGTGCTCGATCGAGAGGTTCCAAAGATATAAGGTGCTCGGTCGATAGTTCTGTTGTTCGATCGAGAGCTTTTGAAGACAAGAAGAGTCGGTCGAGAACCACTTTCATTCGATCGACCAGTTTTGAAGGCTTTGTGCTCGATCGAGAGGACATTTCTCTCGATCGAGAGCTTTTGCTGACTCTTCGTGTTCACAGAACTTATTACAGCAGTTTATGTTTTTCTTTATTTAAGAACTCTTCTTGAGTTCATTAGGTTAATTTTTTCTTATCATTAGCCTCTCATCAGACTGTTCTTAGTTTTATTTTCCAGAAACTTGTAGCCGTCACAATAATTTTCACAATATTTTGGTTTCTCGTCTCTTTCGTTCTCAAGAATTGTGTTGCTTGTTCTACCCATTTTTACTAGTAATTCTCCCTTTCTTATCTCTTTTCTTCTGCTTCCTTTGTCATTCCTAATCTTATACTTGTTTTCGTTCTCTGTTACCGTCACTATCGCGCCCACTCTGTTTTCGTATACATCGTCGCATCTCGTTGTTTCTCGTTCGTTTTCTGCCTGTTTGTTACGTTTTGTTCCTGATTTCCTTTCCCATATAATCCCTGATTATTAGTTCAGTTCACTCATCCAATATCTCTGTTTAGAATCCCTTATCATCTCGTGTTGTATGCTTGTCTCCGTACCATCGTATTCGTTTTATGAAAATCGAAATCCGTGTCCCTTTCCCCTACTGTTTTTCGTCGTTTTCGAGTCCCCTATCCCTGCTTCCATATTCTGATTTTATTTCCCGATTCATTATGTCACATGCTAGTTCAAGTATAGTAATCGTAATTATCGTCAACACCGTCATGAGTAGCTAAATTTCTTTATATGTTGGGATGAGGGAACTTGTGTCAAATGTTTGATAAGTAGTAGTCCGGATGGACCGTTTATGGTGGGAGTAATCGTTAAGTAAATTAATTTTTGTTCGGTTTAGTGAGTGCACGCATGAGACCTTACAACTAGTTAATTCCCGACCTAGACCGGAAGGTTGGAAGGGTAAGACTTACTTAACGTTTTTAATTAGTTTTTGTGAGAGCGGAAGTTAAGCAAAAACGACCTTAGGGCGACTTAAGACCGGAAGGTATATTCGGGTTTGAGACTTGACCGTAATAACCCTGCCTTTCCTACCAATAAACTGGCCTATCCCAATTTTACCAATTATACATAAGACACAACGACCCGAGTTCCCAACATATTCCCTTTATCCATGATTTTATCTCATATCGTGTTTGTTCCGAAATTTTATTCTTTTGCACATCTCTTATCTCGTAGTTTAGTTTACTATTTTCAAACCCCCAATCGTGACCGATAAGTTGAAACCGATAGTTAACAAGTTCGCTTCCCTGTGGAGACTGACCCTATTTACCACTAGCGTATGTTAGTCGTGTATTAGGTTCAACTTTGGTGCTTACAACGACGGGCATCAAATTTTGGCGCCGTTGTCGGGGAAGGAACGTTGTTTTCTATTTTTGTTTTTATCTATTTTTGTCTTAAGGAATTTTAATTCCTTAAGACCGTTCTAATCGTTCTCTTTCAGTTTTGTATGCGCAGGTCTCAAAGGGGAGAATTGGTCCAACCCGATCCCGAACCCGAGAGATTATTCTTACGAAGAAGGAGAGAACAAGAGAGAATCCGTCTGGAGGAAGACTTGAGTACCCTTGACCAAGAGAGAACCGATTTCTTTGAGGAAAACCCCACTATCGAACCTAACCTTCAACCGAAAATGCCTAATGTAGCCAGTCAATCTTAGCCCACAGCTGAGTTCATTCCTAAGGGATTTAGCATAGCCACGGATGAGGAAGGTCAAACTTTTGATTTCCGACCTTCCTACATTAACATGGTAGAGAGAAACCAGTATAGATGGACTGCGGGAGAGGATCCCAGGAAACATATGGAGTGATTCGCTGATTATTACTCCTCAATTCCGGCTAATAGGGGGTAACCCAAGACAAAATCAAAGAAGCCCTTTTCCCATTTTCTCTAACCGACAATGCTAGGGAGTGGTTGTCGGATTTGGATATGGAGGCAGCCGGAATCACAGATTGGACATCCTTAGCCCTACCCTTTTACAAAAAATATTTTCCACCCCAACGAACAAATGCCCTACGAACTCAAATAACAAAATTTCAAACAAAAACCATCCGAACATCTGACTGAGGCATGGGATAGGTTTAAGGGTTATGTGAGAGCCGTTCCCCACCATGGTTTCGAACCATGGTTCATTTGCAACCAATTCTATAATGGTTTGTACGATGATCACCGAGCCATTCTTGATTCGGCCGCAAACGGGAGGTTCCAACGAGAGGTGGATGATGACAAGAGTTGGAGCTTGATAGAGGAAATGGCCACACATACATCCGAGTATGGTAACCCTAGGAGTGGAACTAGAACCGTTTTTAATATTGAAACCGAGGGTTTAAAGGCTAAATTTGACAAGCTTTTTGCAAAAATTGAGAGGTTGCAGAGTGAAGGTGTCGGGAACCGTCAAACGGTTCATGTCTTAAAAAGAGAAGAGGTTATTCTATGTGAAAGGTATGACGAACAAGGTCACGGTGCTGTTGATTGCTTCGCGGATAGGGAGCAAGTTTATTCCTTCCAACAATACCGACAAGGAGGGTATAACCACGGGTACGTCCACCCCAATCTGAGGTGGACCAGTCAAAATGTCTGTAACCCGTCCCCACCACCGCAACAACAACAACAACCATACGTGCCACCACACAAACAACAGTTTTCGAGGGCCCCACAATTTCCTAATCCTCAACATGGGAGTTCCTCAACCGGAGGGGTGTCCGAGGTTGGTGAGTTGAAGACCGTGATTCAATCATTGGCCACGCAGATGGAAAAGTCCGACCAAGCAAACAACGCAACAATTAAAATGCTTGAGTCGCAAATAGCTCAACTTGCTTCTAACCTGTCCGCAAGGCAACCGGGACATTTGCCCTCCCAATCTGAGAAGAGGAAGGAAACCCTTAATATGGTGACCCTCAGGTCTAGAAACACGTATTCCAATGATAAAATTGCTGACCGTACTGTTGTTGATGATGTTTCAGGAAAAGAAATCGTGAAAGAAGCTGAAAGTGTTGTTGAAGAGTTCGATCGAGAGGTTTAGACTCTCGATCGAGAGGAATTGCTGAAGAACTGCTCAATCGAGAGCCACAACATCCTCGATCGAGTGATATGAATGATGAAAGTGTTCGATCGAACACTGTTGAGGAAAAAGATGCTCGATTGAGAACGTTGGAAGGTCGATCGAGGAAATCTGCTGCTGAAACAAGTCGATCGAGCGAAATGGAGCCTGAAAGTGCTTGATCGAGAGCCCCTAATCAGAGAATGTTGAACAATGAATTGATTCGTGATACGCACAAGGCAAATTTTGATGTGCAATTTCCATTTCCAGGACGTTTAAGAAAAGAAAAGAAGACAGAACCGGAATTCGCCAGATTCGGTCAACTCGTCAAAGGCCTAAACGTTCATATCCCGTTTCTAGACTTGGTGAAAAAGGTACCGTCCTACCTCAAGTTTATGAAGGATATTTTGTTACGTAAATGTACAATTAATGAAATTGAGACCGTTGCCTTTACTGAAGGGTGCTCCGCACATCTTCAGTACCGAACCCCGATTAAACTGTCCGACCCGGGTAGTTTTTCCATTCCATGCCATATAGGACTTCATTTTATCGACAAAGCCTCACGTGATTTGGGCGCTAGTATTAGCGTCATGCCGTTGTCCTTGGCTAGGAGGTTGGGTTTTCACCAATTTCATTATACGAGCATGTCCATTCAAATGGCCGACAGATCAATGGCTAGACCTCTAGGACTTTTAGAGGACATACCAGTTAAGGGTGGGCGATTCTTTATACCGGTTGATTTTGTCGTACTTAACATTCCTGAGAATTCATATACACCTATAATTCTTGGCCGGCCATTTTTGCACACAGCCCAAGCTATCGTCGATGTTGGCTTGTGTACTTTGACCTTTAGAGTTGGGGGTGAGGAGCTTGTTTTCGCAAAACCCGCAACCCACAGAGGGCCAATGCACATCTTAGAGTGCAATGTCCTACATGCCGTAGATTCTGATTCCACTCCCATGGATGTGACACCGTCTACCGACTCTATGATTGTAGATGAACCCCCACATGTTGTTACTCTTCCGACCCCACTAACACTTTTGCCTCGTAATGAGAGCAAGAGAAAGGTACGTATTTCTGGTTTCAAATGTACAGGACTGGGTTGGGGAAACTTTGCAATCGAGTTAAGTACGGAAAAAGAGAAGAGTGCGGCGGAATTGTTCAAAGAATATAAAGAACAACGGAAAGCGGAAAATGAACCACCGGCGTGGCGTAGGAAGGTGAAGGCCAATAAAGGTGAAGCAAGTTCGTCGCAGCAAAGGCCGGAGGATGGCCAAAATGATTTGATGGAATTTTAGCCGGGTTTGCAACACCAGGCAATTTGTAAATAGGATAATTTCTTTTGGATTTACGTTTTAGACTTGTTGGATTTGTTTTTGATAGGACATCCGTAGTTAGACGATAGTAGTTAGTTTGAATTGTTTTTGATGACTCAGACAAAATTTCGTGATTTCGGGATGTTTTTATTACGCTTTTTGCAGGTACAAATAAGTCGCACCAAACAGAAACTCGTCAAAGTGCGTGCCAGATGAAAGGTACTCGGCCGAGAGGATTAATTCTCTCGATCGAGTAAATTTGGGGGAAGAAGTGAACGATCGAGGAGTTTACTCCTCGATCGAGTAGCTGAAGTGATCGATCGAGAGGTTTACCTCTCGATCGAGAAGAAAGAAGGTCGAAGGTCGCCGTTTCCTCGATCGAGAAGTCACTATTCTCGATCGAGCCATATCAGGTATTAAAAAGTCCTCGATCGAGGAGATTTTCCTCTCGATCGAGCACTTTTTCGGTCTATAAAGGAAAATTTTCGACCTTTTCACATTCATTTCATTCGACCGAGACTTTGTGTTCTTCCCCAAATTTTTCGAGCTTTTCATCCTAACTTGCAAATTAAGCGATTTTTACACAAATTACTCACTAAATTGTGTTACCCACTTACTATATACCTCAATTTAAACAAAAGCCCTTTCTAAAAACTCGATTAAGTGCCCCAATTCGAAATTTTCGACTTCTAGGGTTTCCAATTCGATTTTTCGAATTCGTGGTTTTTGTTCTGATCTTTTTGCAGTTTGTGGGTACAAGCATCATCAGTAAGTGTTCTTACTCCCCTTTTGCTTATTTAACACCCTCATTCCCGTATTTTACGATTTTTAGGGTGTTGGTTAGGGAGCTTTGAACCGAGATTTCTATACCCTTATTCCGTTTTCTTACTTGATGTATGTGTAGTTATGGACCCGGTAGCTCAAATCCCTGCTCCCGAACCTTCTGTCGAGACAATCGTCTCAAATGTTGTGCAACAAATAATAGAGCAACTCCCTGTTGTTACTGTCGCGGTACCGGAGCAGCCCCCTGTTGCTGCCACTGACATTGCGACGGTGTCTTCCGACACCGTCATTCCTGGGGGTGAGTATATCGTGGGTCTACCAGCTGTTGAGGGTACAGTTGCTCCTTAAGCAACTTCTGGTGCCCTTGTTTTAGTAGAGGACGCTGAGATGGAGTCCGAGAGTGGTTCCGAGGAGGAGACCGATTCAGATGAGGGTGAGGACGCTGGCCAGCCGCGTCCTCCGTTTTCTTTGCTAGCCGCGGGTAGGGATGGCAACGGGCCGGATCTGGACCGGGTCCAGTAGGATCCATATCCAGATCCGCATTATATACCCTGGATCCAGATCCGATCCAGATCCGGCGGGTCCAAATATGTGAGATCCAGATCCGAATCCAACGGATCCGGGTCGGATCCGGGTCCGTTGCGGGTCCAAGTTTCTAACCCCACATTATAAAAAACCAAAAAAAACCTCGTGCGTCATAACATTATTGATATTCACTTTTCGAAATACAATAAAAAGGAGAAGTAGCTAGTAGCGTGACAATTATTTTCAACCAAATATTACAAGTAATAATTATTATGACAAAGTAATCCAAACACAACTCAAGAAATAAAATAATTTAGACGTAAAACTTTATATTTTTACTTTGAAAACGGGTCCAGAAACGGATCTGGATCCTTCAGGGTCTGCGTAGGAGGATCCAGATCCAGATCCGTTTTAAATTAATGGATCCAGATCCGACCCGGATCCAACGGGTCTGAAAAAATACGATCCAGATCCGGTCCATTAGGGTCGGGTCTTACGGATCTGGACCGGATCTAGGATCCATTGCCATCCCTAGCCGCGGGTGCCACACCTAGGTATTCCAAGCTTCCTAAGGTCCCTCGTCCTCAACCTTTGGCCATCACCACCACTTCTCCTAGGCGTCCTTTGGTCGTTACTACGAGCTCCACTGAGACATTCACTGAGCTCACTACTACACCTGGTGCCACTACTGCCGATCCCCGAGTTTCTGAGGCTACTACTGCTACGCCTCTCGTTGTTGAGCCCACTTCATCTAGGGCTGTTGTCACTTCACGAGGGACAGACCTCGCTCCTTTGCCTAAAAGGCCTGAGGTACGCTTCATTTCCGGAGATCACCGCTCTAGGTTGTCAGCTCTTTTGACTGTTCCCCTCACCCCGACCCGTTTCCTCGCACGTACTGACCTAGAGACTCTAGGTATTTATGAGGAGGTTTGTAGTTTGCTTAACGGGACAGGGATGTCTGGCTTAATAGGGATGGGGGAGCTTACTTTGGATTGACCGACCTACGAGTTCTTTAGCTCCTTCACCTTTGACCCCGAGAGTTTTAGGGAGGACTGCAGTCTCCCCTGCATTCATTTTCGACTCATGAACGAGTCGTTTGACTGGACCTTGGGGCAGTTTGGGGAGGCATTAGGCCTCGTTAGTGATGGACTTATCGAGCCTCCTAGGAAGCTCGTACCTCAGTTATGGGCTGCCCTTTCTCACACTCCGTTTTCTGCTCGAAAGGGAGCCCATGTCCACAGCCCTGCCCCTCGTTATTTCCTTCGCTTGTTGGGTAAGACACTTTTTAGGCGACCTGAGCCCAATAACATCACCAACACTTAGCTTGCCATCTTAGTCGGGTACCTGAACATAGATTCACGTACCCCTTTCGTTCTAAACATTTCTTACCTGGTGGCTCAGTATTGGGGTGGTATTGGGAGGAAGGTCAAGACTGTTGTGGTCCGCGGCGGATTGGTCACTAGGATCCTCCGTCGCATTCGTCCTGCCTACATTGAGACCGTTGGCCAGTGGGGGAGATTGGCCGACTTGACATAAATGCCATGCGAGTTTTTCTATGGCTAGATGGTATGACGTGGAAGATTTGTGGCTACCTATCAGTGACCTTACCTTGTGCCACACTTCCTCGTCTCATGCCGCTCCCTACTGTTGAGGGAGCAAGACCGACTCCTCCCACCTACCATCTCACATTCACCACCGCACCCCCTCTTCTTCTGGCAAGAAGAGGAAGCGCGAGATTGGGCAGTCTTCCAAGTCTCCGACCCAGACACCGACTCAGGCTGGACCCACGTCCACGCCCGCGTCCACGTCCACGTTCACGCCCACGCCCACGTCCACGTCCACGCCCACGCCCACGCCCACGTTCACCTTCATGCCTACGCCATCACTCACTCGTACTCCCACTCCTTCTCCCATTACCACCACCATTACCACTCACTCACCTTCACCTTCGCATGCACCTACACCTACCCCTGCCCCTGCTTCTTTCGGGATGGTTTATCCTCCCAGTTTTGTATTACCTCCTGCCTTTGAGGCGTCTGCGGTCTCAGACCAAGGGCGTCGTGATCCTGTGCTTGAAGGCATTTGCAGGTACCTCACCGAGATGCGTCGGGACCAGGCTTTGGCCTTGTTCCCTATTTATGAGGACTACATCCGCATAGCACGTCCCCTTCCAGCGGGATGGGTTCACCCTTCTTTCTACCGATACCCAGAGGGTGGGTGCCCTGCCTCTTCTTCATTTGATGAGGAGAGGGAGGAGACACCGGTAGCGAGAGCGGTACGCCTACGTGCAGAGGCAGCAGCGAGGCGTTCTACTAGAGAGGAGGAGCAGGATCCCTCATATCGGGAGGAGGAGGCGCCTGGTGATGATTAGGGCTCCCCTAGTTCGGTACTGGTTTGGGGAAGCCAATTCTATGAATACCACCGTTTTTTTCCATCTTTTTAGTTTTACTTTTTGTTTTTAGGAGCATGTATTAGGTTGTTTACCCCTCTCCCATTGCCTGCTGGTTTTGCTGTGCTGAGAAGACAATGAGGGCGTTGTCTGTTTTGGTTTGGGAAGGGTATGCATCCTTTTGCGTCTGCATTTGCATCTCGTTTTGCATTCACGTTTATTGTTTTCATGTAAGTTTTAAAAAATTCAAAATTTCCAAAAATATTACGTTTTCTTTTGCATTTAGTCGAGTCGGATTGGAGTTTTTGATGATGACAAAGCTTTTTATAATCAACCATATGTCACGTTACGCCATTTTCGATCTTTGCCTTCTGAAGTTTTAAGTGTTGTCTCGAATTTTGTCATGGATTTCATGTTAGATCATTAGACTTGACTCATAGTTTTGGCAACCTACTACACATTCTGAGCTTAGAGCCTTTAAACTGGTGACACCTATGACCGGTTACATTAGGATTGTGAGTAGTATTCCCTGCATTTCATGTCTTGCATGTGTATGAGTTTTGGTTTTTTATTGCCTACACGCACCGGTTTGAGGTCGGTATTACACGTTAGGAGAACTTTTGCATCACCCTTTCCTCGTTCGCCCATTTAGCTCCACTTTTAGCCAAAAACTGCCTTTTGTCCCTTAACTACATCCTATATTTTGCCTACCTTTGTGCTGAGCTAGGAAGTAGTGAAGGAAATTACCTGTTAATATCAGTTTTGGGCTTGTTTTTATTGTTATTGGAGTATGTACGAAGGAATTGGGGAATTCCCACTGAGTTTTGCTCGATCGAGAGCTTCTGATGCTCGATCGAGAGGTTTCCTGGTATATTATGCTCGATCGAAAGCTTTTTGGAAAAATAGTGCTCGATCGAGATCCTTTTGCTCGGTCGAGTATTTTGAGAAGGAAAAGCTCTCGATCGACCTCCATTTTTGGTCAATCGAGAGGAATTACCACTGTTCAAACAACCGAGGAGAAAATTCATCAACAAAATTCAAAAGAAAAATTCAAAAAAAAAAAGAAAAAAAGGAATTCGAAACAAAAAGGGAAGAATGATGAAAAACTGGAAATTGAATATTCGGTTGACAGTTGGAGAGAATAATTTGGGTTGTGTTTTGGTTGCCTAATCAAAGGCAATGTGCTTAATGTTAGTCGGAAATTTGGGGATGCATTTTCATTTGGTTTGTAGGTTCTAGCTCGGCTTAAACCTCACTAATCCATACTTGTTTTGCCCCTTTTGTCCCACTTAGCCTCACTTTCCCAAAATTTGCAATAGTTCGGCGTGTAATGGATATTGACGGTGGTTGTGCGTGTGTAGGGTGCTTGAAACCTTTATTCATACTAGTCTAGCAATCATGATCTGTTGGTCGTAGTTTAGGCGAGAGTCTATACTTTCTTCTTCTTCTCTTCACATATAATTTGCCATTTGCTTGATTGAGAGAAGAGAGATTCCGGGAGAGTCCGAAACTATATGAGTCTAGCAACGTCGAAAGTCTACATGTTTTCCATGGTATGTGCAAATTCGTTCGCTCATTCGTTCGCTCATTTCTGATCTTGGCATTGGTTGATTTTGGGAATAATGTGCATTTGGCATTGACTATTTTGTAGCTTTGAGTCTTACTCCATCCATTAGGTCCGTAGTTTACTTTTAGTTTGCATTTAGTTTGCTTGAGGACAAGCAAAGGTTCGGTTTGGGGAAGTTTGATGTGTGCATTTTTTATAGACTTTTTAGTCTTGTTTTGGCACACATTTTCATGTAATTTGGTGATTTTATATCACTTTATGCCCCGTATATGCTACTTTGTGTTTGCATTGCTGTTTTACAGGTTTTGACCAAAGTGTAGCAGAAACCGAGCTTTTCCTACCTCAAAGCATTGTATTTTAGTAGACGATCAAAGAAACGTGGCTGGTTGCGCATTTATCGAGAAGCGTGAGGTGTATAATCAACCATCCGAGGAGAAATCTAGGCGATCGACCAACTTTAGGCATGTCGAGGGCCCAATCGAGGAAGAGAAGTCCTCGATCGAGCTGTCCTGTGCTCGATCGAGAGGTTCCAAAGATAAGGTTCTCGGTCGATAGTTCTGTTGTTCGATCGAGAGCTTTTGAAGACAAAAGAGTCGATCGAGAACCACTTTCATTCGATCGACCAGTTTTGATGGCTTTGTGCTCGATCGAGAGGAAATTTCTCTCGATCGAGAGCTTTTGCCGACTCTTCGTGTTCACAGAACTTATTACAGCAGTTTATGTTTTTCTTTATTTAAGAACTCTTCTTGAGTTCATTAGGTTAAGTTTTTCTTATCATTAGCCTCTCATCAGACTGTTCTTAGTTTTATTTTCCAGAAACTGTAGCCGTCACAATAATTTTCACAATATTTTGGTTTCTCGTCTCTTTCGTTCTCAAGAATTGTATTGCTTGTTCTAGCCATTTTTACTAGTAATTCTCCCTTTCTTATCTCTTTTCTTCTGCTTCCTTTATCATTCGAATCTTATACTTGTTTTCGTTCTCTGTTATCGTCACTATCGCGCCCACTCTGTTTTCGTATACATCGTCCATCTCGTTGTTTCTCGTTCGTTTTCTGCCTGTTTGTTACTTTCTGTTCCTGATTTCCTTTCCCATATAATCCCTGATTATTAGTTCAGTTCACTCATCCAATATCTCTGTTTAGAATCCCTTATCATCTCGTGTTGTATGCTTGTCTCCGTACCATCGTATTCGTCTTATGAACATCGAAATCCGTGTCCCTTTCCCCTACTGTTTTTCGTCGTTTTCGAGTCCCATGTCCCTGCTTTCATATTCTGATTTTATTTCCCGATTCATTATGTCACATGCTAGTTCAAGTATAGTAATCGTAATTATCGTCAACACCGTACGTCATGAGTAGCTAAATTTCTTAATACGTTGGGATGAGGGAACTTGTGTCAAAAGTTGATAAGTAGTAATCGGGATGGACCGTTTATGGTGGGAGTAATCGTTAAGTAATTTAATTTATGTTCGGTTTAGTGAGTGCACGCATGAGACCTTACAACTAGTTAATTCCCGACCTAGACCGGAAGGTTGGAAGGGTAAGACTTACTTAACGTTTTTAATTAGTTTTTGTGAGAGCGGAAGTTAAGCAAAAACGACCTTAGGGCGACTTAAGACCGGAAGGTATAGTCGGGTTTGAGACTTGACCGTAATAACCCAGCCTTTCCTACCAATAAACTGGCCTATCCCAATTATACCAATTATACATAAGACACAACAACCCGAGTTCCCAACATATTCCCTTTATCCTTGATTTTATCTCATATCGTGTTTGTTCCGAAATTTTATTCTTTTGCACATCTCTTATCTCGTAGTTTTTCAAACCCCCAATCATGACCGATAGGTAGAAACCGATAGTTAACAAGTTCGCTTCCCTGTGGAGACTGACCCTATTTACCACTAGCGTATATTAGTCGTATATTTGGTTTGTCTTTGGTGCCTACAACGATGGGCATCACTCCTCATTAATAAATTTTTGCCAACGTAAATATTTTTCACTGCGTTTTGTACTAGTTTGATATTCACGTAATTTTATAGTAATGTGTTTTTTTATTATAACATATTGTTTTGTTATTCTCATTCTCATTACTTTTGTAACCAAATAATATCATTATTTTTGCTGAACGTTAAAATGATATTTTTGATACTCTGTTAGTAACAAAAATAATATGTAATATTAATCGTAGTTTGGTTGCCTTTATGTTTTTCTAGTTTGAAAATAATGATGATATTTAAGACTTAAAATATTCTTCGTTCATTTTCTCTAAACTATTGTAATGTTTAATAAAATAAATGAGGTAAGTAAATAGATTAAACAACATGGATTCTCAGATTGAAAATTCAAACTAGAAAGATATGCTACTCATTAGTAATTTTTTTTCGGGATAAAAAACTAAAACATAAGTAAATATTAAGACAATTAATATAAACACATTATCACAAATCGATAGATATATTCAATGTATTTTTGCCATGTTATCATCAAAGCATCAATAAGACAATTACATCAAATGCATCATATCTCATTAGAACTCAAATCACAAGTAAAATATATATTTATGATTTTAACCAACATAATTAAATATATAGATAATACTATATTTATATTAGTATTGCGTTAGTCATATTTGGAATTTGTTGTTAATATAAATATTAATAAATTCACTACACATTAACAATGATGAATATATTAAAAATATCCGTAAAATAAAATATCACTATTAAAAATGTAAAATTAAAAAGTTAAATTTACAATTTCATCTAGCTAGGATTTCTTTCACAAAAATTTGACCACAATTCACTGATATTATATTCAATCATCGAGGATCTCAAATGTCTTCAAAAGCATTTGATAATGTCTGAAACGAACTATATGATACAAATGTTTGTCAAATTAATTCCCCACTTCTCTTCTATTTATCTCTTATTTTCTCATTTCTTGTCAATTTGATTCACGCTCACCACAAAGTAAAGATATAAAGGTCTTGAAAAATAAATCAAATGAAATAACTTGGTGAGAATAAACAAATGTTTTCATTAATTTGTTTTTGCTAGGAATGTGCTAGAATTTTTATCAATTCATTTTCTTTTATAGGAGAAATGTTTTCATAACATTAGAATATAAAAGGTTTAGCATTTAATTATGATTATTAAGTAGAATATAAATAAAAGTTTAAATAAGATGAGTAATTAGTCTTTTGAATATTACTTTGCCTATTCAATTTCTATTTTTACCTTTTTTTTTTAAATTAATAATAAAAAATTAGTCAAACATTTAAATGTAGTGGGGCACATGACTACTCAATTTAGGTTTTTTATGTATGTGCTTTGTCTTTTCATATTCTATTTTTATATTTTTTTTAATAAAAAGAATCTAGCATTTCAATGTAGTGCGCCACGTGTCATTCTAACATGTCAATGTAATGTGTCACGTGTCATTCTATTACTACTCAATCTAGGCTTTTTATGTTATTATATAGATAAATAATTATTGGCCGGACCTAAAATTAATATATGTGTTAAGTAACTTATTGTACATAAACATGGAGAGTAAAATAGTTCCTCCAAAATCATGGAAACACAAAACTTACAAAGTGTAGATCGCTGATTAGTCTACTTTAGTAGGTCTTAATAAATGTTATTTTGATGATTAATTGATGGATTGGGAAGTATTTTATTGGATTTTAGTGCACATGTCTTTGGTGTTGGTTTGGAATGGACTTGTGTATTTCCATGAGATAAATGGATTGATTTCTTGTTAGAAATGAAGATGGCCTTCTTTGGTGTTGGTATTGGGCTAAAGATGTTATGTGAGTGGTTTTAAAGCAAGTCAAAGCCCAAAGACTAAGACAAGACATTGAAACATCCAAGGCAGAGTGACATTGAATTCCACATTGTATTCTTACAACTCCTTAAATCTCATTCATTTTGACAATTATGTTCATTCTTTATGAGAGTTTATGGAGATGCTCTTTTATGAGACTTTATAAAGATGTTATTTGAAGACCTATATAAAGGAGTATTGTTGATCAATGGAGGGAGACGTCTTCTACACTTCTCATATACATATTTTCTCTACCTTTTAATCATTATAATACAATTTCTATAGTTTATTTTAGTTAGTTTTATTTGTATGGAATAATAAGTTATTCGTCTTGGATCAAACAATTGAAGCAAATGTATTGGTGTTTTGTAAGACTTTTTACTCTATATTTTTATCTCTTGAATATTGATTTTTATTCTCAACTCATTATTATGATTATTGATGGCTTTGTGCTCGATCTATCATTGTTGAATTGTAGGAGAATAATAATCATATGAATTAAAGTGTAGAACCGCTTGTGTATGCATTTGTTCTTCTTTGTTGGCTTCTTTAGTTATAATCTATGACATGATTGAATTTAGATACACTTGGACTAGATTGTCATCACCATAAGGGTTGTTTATATGCGCTTTTCGTAGTGAACAACTAAAAATAAGGAGAAGTAGAAAATCATGTTTTCACAACAAAGTATTTAATAGTAAATAGAGTCTAAAAATGTCAATGATAAAACCTATATCATTTGTGGAAATTGTAAGACCCAAGACTTCTTTTTATAATTTCATTTACTTGAAACTTTTAATATTTTGCTTTGTTAGATTTAGATTTAAAACCGCAAATACCCCCAATTGGTTACACTAGAATTATTTGCACAAACACACATTAAACATAGACCTTCCTTGTGGGATCGACCCCTACTTACCCTCGCTATTGTTGGAGTACGTAGTGGATTATAAATTGTGAATTTGGAGATTCGCGACAAGTCTAGCCAATCGCGATTTTCAACAGCATGAGGTAAAGAGTGTGACTTAGGGCCGGGACAACAAATTCATCATCATTTTGTTTAGATCGAACCATAATTGGAACTCTACCAATCGGACATCTTCGACCGTCGAGCCAAAAATCACTTGCACTTTGTTGTTGTTGAAGTCTTGCCAAGTTTGGCAACACCTGTTTATGTAAATTACTACAAATATACTCTGTAATTATTTTAACCAATATTTCGTATCATGTTGTGATATTAAAAATAATAAACAAAAAAAATACATTCTTATTAGGTTATCGTGTATTAAACTGAATAATTTAAAAAAAATAAGAATAAACAATATGTTTATTAGTAAAATTTAAAAAAATAAAATTTTGTAAAAAGGAGTTAATCAAACCCGTTTCGACTCAAAACCGTATAACCCAACCCGTACAAAACAATCTCGCTCTTACTATACGCGAGTCCAAAATAACAAAATTTGTAACCGTCCATCCGACCCACTTAGCCGGTCTAGACTCCAAATATATATAGTTGATCTTTGCATTGAAATTATCGTAATCAGAAAGTGTGATAACTGTACCTCGAGATTTAACGTTTGATTCTCAAAAGCTAGTTGCTTATAAAATTCAACACACTCATATATTTGTCCATTATTTACCTGTAATTGGAAAAATATTATTCGAAAAGTCAAACTAAAAAATCACATTAATTATTCATAATTTGCAAACAAGTTAACTTTGATATTTCCTCTATTCTAATTATTTGATTATATATTAGTAAAGTACCCTGTAAACAAACTAAAAGTATTTTTTTAAAGTAACATATTTATAAATTTTTTTATAAAAAATTAATTATACATATACATATTAATTTAGGATATCCGTCAGGTGATTAAGCGGGTGATAGATCATGATCCATACTCCACCCTAAATTCACCCATATGCTTATATATCCCACCCTAAATTTTAAAACAAATCGTCCTCCATATCCCACCTATTTAATTTCGGATGGATGAATATCCACAGAAACATGGTGAGACTATCATTTGTAATCATGATTTGTCAATTTGTGATCGAGATTTGACAAGATAAGTATAGGATAAAGAGTAATCTTTTGTAAGTCGGTCTCACGGTAATTTACTGTGAAATTATTTAATAAAGGATAAATTATGGTTTTTCACATATGTCCTAATAAAACACACAATAATTATAAGGCCTTATTTTTTGGACTTGTTTTTATTTTTTATACGTTTAGTTCTATTTATGTTCATTTGATTTGGTTTAATTAAATTCAGATAAGTTCAGTTTAACATTATTACTATTATCTTTAATATATTTATTATGTTTTATCTAGGGAGACTTTTATATATGTGACATTCATAAAAGAAAATAATTAAATTGTATAGCTATGTCACAACAAATTTTTGACATGTCTGATGTCTCAATAATTTTTTCCCAGGTCATTAATTGAATATTTTTGGATTCTCTTTTAATTAGAATAAAAAAAGAATTTTTAAAAAATTATCAAAACCAAAAAAATATGCAACTCGTCACGTGTGTAAGTGCTATTGAATGTTTATAAATGAATATAATGATCCATTTACAATTAAATGGGACTACTTTTCAATCAATAAAGTGAATTGGACCATTTCAAACAACACAAATTCTTATTTGCAACGGTACTATCCGTCGCAAGTTTGTGACGGATACCGTTTCCTCTCACAAAATATCCACTTTTTCTCTCTCTTCAACACTATTTATGTGGTCCCCTTTCTCCACTAACTCATTTTCTACCCATTTTATCTCACAAAATATCCGTCACAAATAACGACCCGTCGCAAGCAAGACTTACTATTCAAACAATACGATTATAGAAACAACAGTTCAATATAAACGTGAGTACTATTTTTTTTTTTTTGTGAAAGGAAAGGCTAACGCCTTTACTGCATTAACGATAAATCAAGAGCATGAGCAATGTTCGCAGATGACGGCAACTCCGTCCAAACAACCCGACCTACAACTGAAGGAAAAACATGTGCTAAAGCATGGGCAACACCATTGTTCACCCGACTCGTAAACAACCAAATAACAGAATTAAACGACTCACAACAACTAAGAATATCACGAATGAGCAAATAAAACACACTCCGACCGCTCGCCTTTCGCTTAAGTGCATTAATGACCGTCAAGCAATCACTCTCCACCTCGATACAAGGATGCCCTCTTTGACGCGCTTCGGTGACACCCTCGAGAATAGCCACGGCTTCCGCTACATGGGGTTCCCACACCTCACTCTGACCAACCGAAAAGCTCCACAGCACTTCACCCTCCATCCCGCGACAGACCCCACCCCACGCCGTTCCACAGCCCTCTTTAACCCCCGCATCCACATTTACCTTCACAAACCCGCCTCTCGGACCAATCCATTGTTGTCGCCGCTGTTCCAGAGCACCACCTGCCAGGTCAGATTGCCCCCTGCACCCCTCCCACGCGTCTGAAATCCCACCCCCCTGACTGCCCTCTGTCTCCGCTACAACATCCCAAACACGCTGTAAAACGTGCCCCACGTCTGCCTTCCGCTGCTCAAAAATAACCTTGTTGCGGTGCTCCCAAAGAGCCCAGCAACCTACCATAAATGCAATAATCCCCCTACGGTCCAGCCCCTTCCACCGAGCCTCCAGCCACTCCCTAATCCCCCCCACCAGTCTCCTCCTCCTCCTCTAAATCCAGACCCATCCACACCTGTTGTGAGAAAATACAAAACCGAAACAAGTGGACACTAGACTCGTAACAGGAATTACATAAAGGACAAATAGCAGCGTTACCTCGAACCCGGGATGCGATGTTATCTCCAGTTGCAAGGGCATCATGACACAGTTGCCAATAGAAGAGCTTCACACGAGGCCAAACCGGGACGTTCCAGAACCTGCTCCATAACCATTTTTCATTCACCCTATTCGAGCTCTCGCCGCGTTCCAAAAAAGCACTAGTCTCAGCTAAAGAGCGATACGCCGACTTAACCGAATAAACCCCATCCTTCTCCCCATGCCAGTACCACACATCCGCAGGCCTCGAATTCAAAAGCGGAATGCCCTTAATTCGCTCCCCATCAATGGGCTGAAATATGGCGTCAATCAGCCCCGTATTCCAGCCATTTTCGTCTATTATATCACTGACCCGCATCAACTCACGCCCCGGAGAGCAGGGGGACAGAACACGGCCTGAACGCGTTTGAGGCAACCAGGGGTCTGACCAAATTCGGATATCCCTGCCATTACCTACACATTTTCGAAGCCCATCCCCAATCGCTCTCCTAGCTTCAACTATTCCCCGCCACGTATAGCTCGGGTTATAACCGATGTAAGCCTCCTCAAACTCAACATTAGGATAGTAACGAGCTTTCATAAGGCGAGCCCATAGGCATTCCTTCTCGGTAAGTAATCGCCAAACTTGTTTACCTAAAAGAGCCAAATTAAATTGGTGAAGATCCCTAAAACCCAAACCACCTAAACTCTTAGGTTTACAAAGCCGCCACCACGCAACCCAACTAATACCCCGTTTGCCATCCTCATGCCCCCACCAAAATCGAGAAATCAAAGAGCGAAGCTCATCACAAAAATTAGCGGGAATTTTAAAAACACTCATAACATAGGTAGGGAGGGAATTGGCTACAGCCTTTATTAAAACCTCATTACCCGCCTTGGACAAGATTTTTCCACGCCAACCATTGAGTCTTTTACTTAATTTATCACGAAGCAAATCAGTAAGAACCTTCTTTGACCGACCCACCACCGTAGGAAGTCCAAGATACCTCGAATGTTCACTTACCTCAGTGACACACAGACGGGGGCAGCAAGGTAACTCCTTTGTTGAAGGGGAATACCTTTGCTAAATGAAACATTCGTCTTTTCAAGACTCACTAATTGCCCCGACGCAGCCTCATAGTCCCGTAATATGCCATTGATAACATCCACTGCCTCGACTGTAGCTTGGGCAAAGAAAATACTGTCATCAGCAAATAGAAGATGCGAAATAACTGGAGCCCCAGGCGCAATTCGAATCCCATGAAGAGACTCGTCTTCCACTGCTTTCCTCATCATACTAGACAAAACCTCAGCGCACAAAATGAACAAGTAAGGCGATAACGGGTCACCTTGACGTAACCCACGCGTGGGCTGAAATTGTCGAGTGGGCTGGCCGTTTAGGAGGACTGAAAAAGAGACCGTAGACACACATTCCATCACTCGGGCACTCCATCCTTGATCAAACCCCATAACTTGAAGAACCCGCTCCAAAAAAGGCCATTCAATACGATCATAGGCCTTAGCCATATCAAGCTTCAACGCCATAGACCCTTTCAACCTGTTCGACGTTTTCATATAGTGAAAAAGCTCAAAAGCAATAAGGACATTATCGGAAATAAGTCGACCCGGGGTGAACCCACTTTGATTCTCTGAAATAACCTCACCAAGGAAAACTTTGAGGCGATTAGCAAGGACTTTAGAAGCCAGTTTATAAGCGACATTACAGAGACTAATAGGCCGGAAATCTTTCATCTTATCAGGAGCTTTCTTCTTCGGGATAAGAACGATGTTCGTATTATTATAAGCTTCCGGTGAAACAGTCCCGCGAAGGATACCAAGAACTGTTGCCGTGACAATAGGCCCCACCGTGCTCCAATAAGTTTGATAGAATAACCCGTTCATACCATCCGGCCCAGGAGCTTTCAACGGATGCATTTGTTGAAGCGCGGTAATCACCTCCTCTTCACTATAATCATTACTCAACACCCTATTCATATCTGCCGTAACCCGATAACCGACACAATTAACAATATCTGTTGAGGTTGGCTGGGAAGAGACAAACAAGGACTGAAAGTAGTCACACGCCACAATCGCCATGCCATCCGCAGTAGAGTGAACAGCCCCACTATCATCAATGAGTCTAGAAATGGTGTTCTTACGCTTCCGTTCCCCGGCACGAGTATGAAAAAATTTAGTATTCCGATCTCCTTCTCGTAACCACAACGCTCTAGACCGCTGCCGCCAATACAACTCTTCCTTTTTGCGCAATTCACCTAGTTCCGCGACCAGCTTCCTTCGATCACTAACATTAGCTGCTGTTCGGGCACTGCCATTCAAGCGACTTAGCTGCCTGCTCTTAATCCCAATATCTCGAGTTATGGTCGCGATAGTAGTCCCCTTCCACGCTCTAAGTTCACGCGCATACTCCGTTAACACCCGCTGTAAAGAACCCCCACCCTTTTCCACACCACGCTCAACAGCCCACTTACACTCCTCCTCCCCCACCCAAACTTGTTCAAAACGGAACATTTTCTTTTTATTTTGAGTAATATCCCGGTGATTCAAGAGGAGCTTAATTGGAGCATGATCGGACCATTCTCTGTCGAGATAAACTAGCCGAGCATAAGGAAAAATATCGAGCCATTTGGAGCAACACATTGCTCGATCAAGCATACATTGCCGATTAGCCTCTCCACTTTGACCATTATCCCACGAAAAATTATTGCCCTCATATTGATTATCCATCAGTCCACACGCCTCCGTAGCATCACGAAAATTATTCATCTGCCGTTGAGACCGACTACCCCCACGCATTTCAGTAGAAAACAGAACCTCATTAAAATCCCCAATGCAAACCCAAGGCCGATTACATTGTTGATGGAGTAAGCGAAAGAGTTCCCAAGAAAGAGCACGATCAGTGACCGATGGCCACCCATAAAAGCCTGTAACTCGCCATTCACCATGTTCATCCCGCACCATTTGGCATCAATATGATGTAAAGAAGAGGACAAAAAATTACAATCAACTTCCTTCCGCCATAGAAGAGCTAGACCTCCCAACCGACCCGCACTATCCACCTCGAGACCGAAGTAACCACTAAATTTCTCACGCACCTTCCGCATTTCACGACCACTCAATTTCGTCTCACAAAGAAACACAATGGCCGGGGCCTCCCTCCGCACCAAAGCACGGAGAGCAGTAACCGCACCGGGGTTGCCCAATCCCCGGCAGTTAATACTAAGGATATTCATTGCGCCCGGCGGAGCTGATCAATGTCAGCCTCCGCCTCAGGTACTAGGACGCCCCCGTCTGTTAGACAAACTTTCTTACTATGAACAGCCGAATCCTCCATTGCTCTCTGCCGCTTCCCGCCTCTCCATATTTCTCCTTGAAGCCCCTCTCGATGACCATCCCCACGAGCCAACCGCTTCCATGAAACCAGCTTCTTACCCCCAGCCAAGTTCATCCCCGAATCCTGTGCTCCACATACCTCCCTCTCTGCTCTCACAGATTCAAATCCCTCCCGCTCACCCGTGCTACGGTCCCCCTCAATAAGACTTTGTGACTCACCACACTCACCAGCTATCACCCCCTGCCCCAGCTCATCCTCCGCCATATTCTCGCTGCTACTATCTCGACTCTCCCCCTGCACCAAACGTTCTTTCCCAACAGTCGACACCTCCCGCTGATTTTTGAAAGCTTGTCTACGCCCTCTCAAGTCCAAAGAAATAGTTTGCAGCTTTTGTATCATTGCCAGGAGAGCCCTATCAGTCGTTTCCTCATCAGCCTTCTCAAAACACGGCCCCAAGTTCCTCGCCACTTTCCCGTACCCCTCCTTCGCTGTTTTTGTAACTTTCCATGGTGATGCCCGTAACCACTCCCCCACCTGAAAATCCTCCTCCTCATAAGGTCCGTCCTCACAATCCTTCTCGCCATGACCAATACGACCACAACCATAACAATAAAGTGGTAATCTCTCATACTTAACCGGAAATTCGACTACCCGGCCAGATTGCATTCGAATTGGGATAGAAGCCTTCAGCAGTTTTGAAACATCGTACATAACTCGCACACGAATCGCCCTATCAAGCGATGTATTAGGCCCAAATTCGACACTCACAAACCTACCCAACTGATCCCCCAACCTCCTGGCATTGGCCTCATTCGTTCTTCTCCCAATGGGGAGATCATAAATACGCGACCAAACAGGAAAATGCGAAAGCGGGACATCAGTGAGTTTACCTTCTTGATTTGGTTCATTGAAGCACCACAAAAATTTATCGAAGTGCCAAGGTTGACCTTCGAGAACCCTAGCCTTGTCTTTAGCATCCCCGAAACGGAATATGAATGTCTTCTCCTTCGCATCCACCACATTCCCCATAGCCGGTTTAGATGGATTCCAAAGTCGAAGCATGGTATCAATGGCCGCCCGAACATTAACTGCCCTAGTCGCCCAAAGTTTGCCCACCAGCATTAACGTAACGGATTCCGCATCCCCAACATCTCGATCATCCCATAAAAACTCCCCTTCCCCCCCGATAGGTTCCTTCCCCTCCCGGTGTTGCCCTCGTGATCCGCTTGCCATCGGTTCCTGTACCACACAGCCCTGCAAACAAGAAAAAACACACAAGCAATCTCCAAAAACAGAAGACCGATCCTCGAGAACAAGGAAAAACAATGAAAACAGAGACAAAAAACTAGAAGAACCCTAGAGTAATCCCTAGGAAGCCCTAGACGGTTATTTTTGCAGTTATTTTCCCTTATTTTCAGAGAACTTTTTTAAAAAAATTTTCCATTTCAATGTTATTTTAATTGATAACGTGAGTACTATTTTGATTCAGTAAGATATAATCATTCTTGTACATAAGCGAATTATTATTTGAATATCTACTATTTTTGTATATAGTGTATATCTATATGTCCACTACCCCGTCGGAAATCCTAACTCGGCCTCTCATGGCAACCCTAACATGATGCCACATTCTACCACAGTAATAGCTCAGCCCTGATATTATCCCGAGAATGGAGAGGACAAGAAGAACTGGCGACCAGAATTATCAGTGGCACCGGGGATGACGATGAGTGGGGATACTTGGACTGCGTAGGTGCCAAACCACAGCTCGTGTCGTTGTCGCAATCCAGAGTTATAGCTCCGGTAGTAGTGGCCAGTACTAAAAAAAGTAAAACCTAAAAGAAACAGAAAGTATTTTAGAATAATTGTGTATTATCATTTTTAGAGCAACGTTATATAGAAAAATGGAATTTGAATATAAAGAAGATAATAAGATAATATTAAGTTCTAATATTAGATCTTTTATTCAAAATTGGATTTTCGAATAATATACCACCCTAAATCAAATGAATATGGGTTCATAAAAGATATGACGTTTTCATTGTGATGCAAATTTAATTGCACTATAGTAAAAACCCTATGTACAATTTCACTCAAAGAAACTTCTTGTCATAGGGTAATCCTTTTATTGGGTAATGGTTTTTATTGCTTTGGTGTGTATACATAGTATTTAATTATTTATTCGTTGTAATTTGTAACGATATGTTATGTGTACTTAAAACAATGACTATTTTGCGTCCCTTTTAGAATATGAGTTCGTTTCTAAAACACAATTCTCAAGGTAAGAAATCTAAATTTTCAATTATCAAACATAAAAGCTACCTTCATTTGAAGTTTATCCTCCTATGAAACATGCTCTGCGCATGTGATGATCTATCATTTTAGAGTATAATTTTATATAAGGGGATCAGTTAGTTTCCCTTAAAATCGTCTTAAATTAAGATCTCTTATAACCTTTATTTATTTTTACCTCTTTGTTATACCCGGGTGTGAGAGTTGCCTTAAATTAATACGGTTTTAAACAAAGTTTTTAAGAAATTCATGCATACACGGATCAAGCTAACACGGAAAATATTTGATTAAGATTTTGATGTGCACACCCTTCTATAATATAAGAATCTTAAACATACTTGAGATCTAATTAAATTCCAAAGGTCATGTAAACATTATTCCAATATTGAATTAATGTAAAAGGAGTCTTCTAATACTATAAAACACACTGCTTCTTACGCCTACCTACCATATAGATCGTATATATTTTGTATTTGTCCTGACATGGTTATTATTGATATTATTTTGCTCCCATCATTAGATCTTTTTTGAATGTTTCTTGTAATTTAGGGTTTGTTTAGTTCATCCAGGAAGTTATTTTCTGTAGAAAGTTGTAAATTCAGGGAACTTACTTTCCACATCAAGTTCCCACATGATTTTACAAAAAGATGTTTGGTTGACATGAATTGGATTCCCATATCTTGTTTGGTTGTACCAATCTAATTCCCATGATTTTGTTTATGAGTACCATTATGCCCTTTATTAAAAAAAAAACTATTCTATATAATTTTACTTATAAAGTAGTTGTAATTGTCATACTGTCCATATGTAGTCATAATTCAACCAAATTACATCATCAAAATAAAAGAAATTGAACATAATTCATAAAAAAAATGTTTCGAGTAGCATCACCACTATTGTTCAAGAAAAAAAAACACTCAAAATAAAAGTTTGAAACTTTAATAAAAGTTATGAGATATTACTAATTCGACTAATTAGTAATTAACAAGTCTTGCACATATGCATATCTAAAATCATTTTTAAAAAGTCGACTAATTCGTTTGGGTTTAGGTTAAAAAATATGGGGGAATATGAGATTTTTTTGAGTAAATAATAAGGCTAAAAAAGTCATTTTAATTATGATAAAAGGTGGGAAGTACACCACACCGAGGGGGAGTCGGTCATTAACTTCCCACAACATATGAGAAGTAAAATCCATGGGGGAGTTTGAGTTCCTCCATTTTCCACAAATGGGGTAACCAAACAACTCTCCAAAAATCTAATTCATAGGATGTTGAACTTCCCGTGAATTAAAAGAGTAACCAAACGACCCCTTAATGTTAGTTACATTGTTATTATTATTATGTAATTAATTTCTGATGATATGACTTTGTAACTTTTTTTCTTAAGACTACATAGACAACTACAATTCTACGATACCTAATATAATATAACAAGCGTAGAATCTACATTTCTTAGTTACTACATTAGACAGAAGACTATAAATTGGCATGTGCATCGCACAGACATTAAATCTAGTATCTAGTATATATACTTAAGAATTTATTATTGGTTCTAAACTTTTCTCTAAAGAAAAAAAAAATAAAAAAAGATAACTACGATAAAATTTGATGTACATTAGTTGTATTACACGTAAAAGCCAATTGGAGAATTTTACTCTTAAACAACTACATTACCTCCAAATTGTGAAATACATAGTACAATATAAAATTCAAGAGAATTTCAACTACATTACCTTCGCTATTCTATTTTATTTAAATGGTTGTTATATTAGTCAATGTTAACAATTGTTGTAAATCCTCAAAATAGATATTAATGTAGTAATTTATTTTTGATGGTTATAATCAATATTACATGTGTTTTAATAGGCGTGCAATAAATTAGTATTAAGAATATATATATATATATATATATATATATATATATATATATATATATATATATATATATATATATATATATATATATATATATATATATATATATATATATATATATATATATATATATATATATATATATATATATATATATATATATATATATATATAGTAGTGTATTAGAAGAAAATGAAATATGAGCAACGTGTCTGACGGGATATTTGTGCATGTACAAGTTTACACTACATTATACATAAGAGATTTCACAAATTTATGTACAATAGTTTTTATTCTAATAATAATATACCCCTTAATTGATATAGAAATTGTTTATAAATTTTTTGTCAACTAATGAAATTTTTACCACTTACATTAGTCCTAGGGAAGTCGTTAAAGATCAGATTATTATTTTATATGGAATCATATAAATATTGTATTGTAATACTTCTATAAGATCGAACAAGCTATTTCGTAGTAAGATAATATTATTAGGAGATACGACAGAATTTGAACTTATTACTTAGTTTTGGTTCTAAATAGATCTCTAAGGCATTCAGTTCATGATTATGAGGGAGAAAAGACTAAAGATGGGTTAAATGTATGTAGTTGTTATAATGCTATTAGAGTCCAATAATTGTACACTAATTCGGGTAACATTGAAAACTCCAACATTCGTAAACTATTTTGAGCTATATAAGAAACTACAACTTTTATTGTAAACTATTTTGAGCGAGCACTATTAGAGATTCCGAAAATTATAAACTATCTCAATTATTATAATTTAAAGTTTTAATTTTAAAATTATGAAGCTAAGTATTCTTATGGCCAATGATTCATTTAATCTTTAGTAGTCTATTCAGAGTTCAGACTACCATAAAATGATATATGGACAATAATATTGGAAATTTACATTAATTGTGTTATTTTTGTCTCAAGTGTTGTCTTTTACTTACAAACTAATTGTTGAAGTAATTAATTAAGTAAATAAATAGAGCATGTACATCTTATGTAAACTAAAGAAATCTTGTTTTTTTTTTAACAAATAAAAAGAGAAATTAATTAATTAATATTAATACAGGAAGCTTTTTTCGAGCCATTACAGAGAATTAATTAACAGTCGTTAACCTTCGACAATTCTAGTTCTAGCTACAATAATATTTCACACATGTTATATAACTTAATTAACAATTAGATAATGGAGATTACATATCAGAGGATCCAAAATGAAGAGAGCAATTATGAACGGGATAGTGAATGCAGTAACTTACCATGTCTGGAGGCAGAGAAATCAAGCAAGACTGGAAGGCCATATAGATAGACCAGAGAAAGTGACTAACGACATTAAGAAAGAGTTAGCAATGTATTATAGTAGCCTTCAAACAGGCTACTTAAGTAGAAGGGATACTAATTTTCTAGCTCGTCTCAAGTAACAGTCTGAGGGCTGTGGCTTTGATGTATATGGATACTTTATAGTGTTTTTCTATAATATACTTACCTTTAACCAAAAAAAAAATAATAACAATTAGAAAAGAAGGTGTGTCTTTGTAAAAAAAAAAATACTTCGTACGAAGTACTATATATAGATGAATAATGCATTCCACGTATAAAACCATTTTTTGCCCAACATTTATATCCTATACTTTCTAAAACAATTGTTTTTATTGTTAGTTATAATTATGTTGTGATATGGAACGCAATTATTTTAAGTTTAAATATTTACTTTGTGTTATTCCCTCTAAACATATGCATGTAAACTAAACCTATAATAATGAAGTAGAGTAAAAATTTTGAAATAAACAAAAATAATGCAAAGACTAACGTGATGAAATTGCATTATATATTTTGTATTAAAGCCGTGGAATTAAGATTTTGTAAATTTTATATTTGGTTTGAGTATATTATAGGATTAATTGATAAGAATACTCTGAACTATGGGCGTTCTGCTCAAAATACTCCAAACTATATTTTAACTACCAATATAACAAACTAATGCTCTTATTCTCTTTTATTATAATATATGACCTGTTACCTGCTAAATAAGTGAAGAAATTTCTAACCCTTCAATAACCCGTCTTTCTCTTTTTACTTCTATGTTAATCTATCACCTAATCACACAATTAAAACATGCTACGATAAGTTAACAAAACAACAAATTCTATTCAAAGCAAATGAGGGCATTAGTTGGTTATATTGGTAGTTAAAATAAATTTTAGAGTATTTTGAGCAGTTCACTCATAGTTCGGAGTATTTCTATCAATTAATCCTATATTATATTATCGAGATCTAAAAATCGCAGACCAAAGACAATACTATACGTCTATACATAACTTCTGGGATCAATGTTGTCATTATTTTCATTTAGTACATCATATATTTTAATAAGCAAAATATGAAAAATTGTAGTAATTGCTTTCAAGTTCAACAATAACAAATAAAAAGAAAAATTAATTAATTAATTAATTAATATTAATAAAGGAAGTTTTTTTCGAGTCATTATAGAGTTTCCAATTATTTCGAAACACCTCATATTAAAATAGTAATAAAAAAATTAATTAAGAGTCATTAACTTTCGACAATTCTAGTTCTAGCTACAATAGTATTTCACACATGTTATGTAACCTAATAACAATTAGAAAAGAAGTGTGTTCAACTACACCAAAAACATCTTTGTAAAAAAATACTTCGTACTATATATAGATGAATAATGCATTCCACGTATAAAGCCATTTCTTTGCCCAACATTTATATCCTATACTTTCTAAATCAATTGTTTTTATTGTTAGTTATAATTATGTTGTGATATGGGACGTAATTATTTTATCGTTAAATATTTACTTTGTGTTATTCTCTTTGAACATATGCATGTAAACTAAACCTATAATAATGAAGTAGTGTAGAAATTTTGAAAAACATGAGTACATCACACAATTATTAATATTTTTAAAATACTTTTAATAGTTTTACTAAATTTATTATATTTGATGTACATATGAAATCACTTTTACAAATATTCATCTTCGACTTCTCCCTTTATGGGACAAAACAATCTTAGTTGGGATATTAATTTTGATTTTCTTTAATTCATCAAATATTTAATATACACAATTAATTTTAGAGTAATAATGATGTCTTTTTTAATGCATCGAATATTTAATATATACACAATTAATATACACAAATATATGTGGTAATAATTATTTGATTTAAACTCTATTTAATTTTATACTCGTATAATGTGATTTAAACTCTATTTAATCATCCAAAAGTTTTATGCATTGTCCATTTTAAATTCAGAATTTTCAATATAATTTTTGGTTTGGACCAGATAAAATGTTAATACTTACTAGCATGTATATATACGTATTTGTATTCCGTCAAATTTAAATATTATTACAGAGTGTAGATTAATAAACACCTTCAAGTATAAGGTAAAACATACCACAATTTCAGCAATGACTTTGGGCTGAGGAAGAGGCTTGAAAGCGAAGGCGAGAAGGCGGGAGACGACGAGCAAGGGGAAGGCAGTATAGAGCGGATTATTACCTTCAAGGATTCTATATGAGGAGGTTTTGATACTTGTTATGTTAACAAGCGTGTTTTTTTTAATTATGTGTCTAATATAATATGATAGTTATATACTACGAAAAAAGTTAGAAGGTTAAACCGAAATGCTAAATTCTAGCTTTGTTTGAGCTTCATTATATTAGGGTGTGCACTGGAGTAATATTTGGGTTGGGGTATTTATAGCTAGCATGGACTTTGTAGTTGGTGGTACGTCTATACAGAAGCATGGAAATAGAGATGTGTCTTTTATTCTAAACTGTGAATAAAGAGTGAAAACCGTATTTAGAATGTGAGAATACAGAGTGATCTCATTGGTTAGGGTTAATAATTGGTTTACATCTGAACATCTCTCATACCCTTAGTTAGATTCTAGTTTTTCGTTCTAAAGTTTGCAAGTTGTTATCTAATTTATTTTACTGTTTTTGAGTTCCCATTTACTCACTTCCTTATCGCACCTAGTTTTACTATCTATAACGGGCTCACAGACATATTTATTAGCTGATATAGTGAGACGAGCTAGGGAAACTTCTAATACAACAAAAAGATGGCAGCTCTGTATTGTAGATTAAGATGTACTTTTTATGTGTACTTGTATCTTACTTATTTATTAGCAAGGTCTCATTTGAATCCCAAATTTTAGACTAATACATACATTTGTTATTACTATGAAGAGATTTTGAATATACACTTTTAGCTTATTAAGGGGAATACATTAATAATATGACTTTCTTGTGTGTTGTAAATTGATTGCTTTTGCAGGTATGTGCAACTTATTTGACCATGAATTTGAGGGAAACAACCCTCGAAAAATTAGAACATCGAGAATGATTATACTGCATGTGACGGTAATAATTAAGAATTTACATTGACAACCAAAAGCATCACTGAGATTGACAGTTTGAAGCGTCAAAATATAGAAAAATGACGCATAATTGTGCCTCATTAAGTGACGTAAAAAAAACATCAATAATCACTGAAGACACTTTTAAGCGTCACATTTGTTGACAAATAAAAGCGTCAATAGTCATTGAAGACACTTTTAAGGGTCACTTTTAGTGAAAAAAGAAAGCGTCGAAAAATAACGACGGCCCGTAACTTGATGCTTTTTCAGAGCGTCGATAAATAAAAATGTGACACTTTAAAGCGTCAAACGCTCCAAAAAGCATCATTAATGCACGAGATGTGTTGTAGTGCTTAGGAGTAGATTAGCAAATTGATTCAGTCATTCAACCCATACCTAATCTAGACATAAACAAATAACTCGATCCTAACCCAAGCTATGGTCTTACACTAGTCATTGGACCTTAACTTTCTAACCACGTAAATAACCTGATAACACTTGAAACTTATTGGTTACCACGTGATACGATATGATCCGTTCTGATCCGACTCGACTCGAGTACATTTAAGTAACTATGGAGTAGCCACTAGATAGGTTTAAATTCTCTAATTCGATCTTCGATCTTTGATCTTCTATTTTGTTATTTCTCCTTCGTTCTGAGCTATCTCGAGCGACGAATTTTCAAGTTTTCTCATATTTGTGTTATAATAAAATAAGGATTTTAATGTTACAATTTGTATGTTGTATTGTTATAATTAACATGTAACATAGATGAACATGTTTTGTACCATAATATAGTAGTACTTGCTACTTCTTTTTCCTCTCTTATTTTCGAATATTATTTCAGATACGGATCCAGACCCGCCTTGCCACGTCTTGATGCGAACCCCATTGGGAGAATGTTTGATAAAGCAGTTGGTGACTTTGATGTTAGATACACAAGCCCGAGAGTTGTGCTAACCTAAGCTAAGACTATGTTCATTGATAACTTGAGCAATAGCAGTGTTATCAATATAAATTTAATATTTTCACCTTTTATCACTCATCCATTTCTACAACATTCACATTTAGTTTTTTACTCTATCAATGACACTCTTGTAACATGGCTATGACACTTACTTTTTATTATTTAATTATATTAATTTTGTACACTATTTAATAATTGACCAATGAAAAGTTGACATGTGAGGATGGGAGAGAAATCACAATGTTGCAACACTAGTGTTGCAGGACAACCCAATGTCACGATTTTTTTTCCTCAAGCATTATTCTATTATTATTTTTGGTGATTTTTTTTGTCTTCTTTTGATGAATGTTGATGAATGTTATTGATAAACATAGTCCAAGCTGTTGATAAGTTACGTTGATTCTGGCATAGTAGTATTCATTAACAGTCGTTTTCGCGACATATCGTGCAAGTTGCAATCAATTCAAGTATGCCATCAATGTCATACGGAGTACATAGCTCTAACTCTAGTATATACTATATAAATATATAAAGTGTGTGGACTTTGTGTCACTATGTTATACTCAGGGCCGTCTTTGGGCCTGTGCAGCCCGTGCGGTTGCACAGGGCCCCAAAAGTTTGGGCCCAAAATAGTCAAAGTCCAAGTCGGATAATTCATTTAAAAAAAATTTGAGTAGTTGTAACACGCTGCTTTATTTCCTTTTAATCCCTTTCAACTTCCTATTTTAATGCATTTTTCTTTCCCTAGAAATCAGTCAGTTAATATCCTTCAAATATTTCCTTTCAAATCTTTCAATTTTTATCATTCTAAAGGTGCAATTTTTGTGTATATAATATCAATAATTTTCATTTTTAAACTCAATTATACTCATCTACTGTTGGAATTTAAGGTAATTTTTTCCTTATCAAACTTCTGAAAAATTTAATATTCTTCATTTCTCGTTATAGTTTGATTTATGTGGAGAAATTCGACTGATTTTTGATCTTTTGTAAACTGTTATAGATTGTAGTATGAAAGGAGAACTCACTTTATTTGCCAAGACTTTAATTGTGTTATTCCATCGATTAAGGAAGCTTAAAATTTAGTCTTTAATTGTGGTATTCCATCGATTAAGAAAGTCTTTTGCTACCCAGAAAGAGCAGCTAGTTGGGCATCCTCTTTTGGTAATCCCGGCAGAGTTTCTTGGGTCATTCAGGTGAGATGGTCTGTGTTTTTTTTAATTATTTGTGTATACAATTATACGTCAACTAATTTTGTTTATTCTTTTTTGCAGAAATAGAAATTAAATTGGAACAATCATTTATGAAATTACGGTTCAATCCTCAAATAAGTTGTTTCTTACTGTATATTCTTAACGTATATAATGTGTTTTGTAATAAATTCCTTTTGTATAACATAATGAGGGCCCCATTTTAGCATTTCGCACAGGGCCACCTAAATAGCCGAGACGGCCCTGGTTATACTCCGTACAATTGTACCTTATTCCATGACTAGGACCGCATGTAACATTCTTGATATCCAAATTATGGCAACCAGCTCCAATTATTATACAATCACCTGAAATGTCCAAAAACTCGTCAATTTTACTCCTCCGACCTCCACTAGTTTGCAATTGCCTTGATAATAATACCGACTAGTTATACTTGACAATGTAAAAAAGAGTAGGCAGTTCACCATTGGTCATGACTGAATTGTGTATGGTGATATCAACTGTATTCTCAAGATGAATTTCATCCGTGTTTCGACCGTTATCAGGTGATTTTATAAAGAGAGAATCGATATTGTGTTGATAACTAAAAAATTATATTTAAATATGAGGTATTGTAACTTATGCGATATTGTATAAGAAAGTTATCCCTATACCACAAATATGAGGTATTCCATATTTTGGACTCAATACTCATCTAATGGAGCGGACTCGCCGGAACCAGACTCTCTCTCTATATATTGAACGTATTTTAAAAATATTGTTAATAGTTTACTAAATTTATATTATATTTGATGTACATATGAAATTACTTTTACAAATTTCCATCTTCGACTTCACCCTGTATGAGACAAAACAATCTTAGTCGGGATATTAGTTTTGTTTTTTTAATTCATCAAATATTTAATATATACAATTAATTTTAGAATAATAATGATGTCTTTTTTTAATGCATCAAATATTTAATATACACAAATATACGTGGTTTATATAATTATTTGATTAAAACTCTATTTAGTTTTATACTCATGTAATGTGATTAATTGGAATGAATCACTCACTCGTTACTATATTGATAATATGGATTCTTTTAACCCCAACTAAATTAAAAAATTTGAAATATTTAATTTTAAGCTCCCATTTTAGGAGTAGATTAGCAAATCCGATCCAGACATTCAACCCATACCTAATCATCATATATTTCTCTATTGCAGTTGTCAATTGTTAGAACACAATGTGTTGATGATGACAAGTTACCCTTGATTATCTAATATTTGCTTGATTAGCACAAGTGATTAGCAAGAGACATAAAACCTATTGAAGATAATAACAAGATCATATGTCAAGAAGTAAGCAAAGACAAGTGAAGGCCAAGTCTAGGAAGATTGTTGTAAGCAAGGTAGTCAAATATACTCCGTTAATTGTTAGAAGGTGCAAAACTCATGCAACAGTCCCCCAGACTGTTTCAACAGGAGTTTCTGGTACGACTATGGAGATGTTTGTTGAAAATCTTAGATATTAAAAGAAGTTACCTTTTAACCAAACAACAAATTTTAAAAAAACATGGTTTACAAACTAAAAAGGGCATCAAATGAAATTCAAAATCACATGACACATTGGTCTTCATGCAAAATAGTAAAAAGGTTACTTTTTCCTCTTTTAGCTAAGAGACCTTTTCAATGGCAATATGTGTATTGTGTACTTATTGCCCAAATGGGAAAATCATTGAGCCTTTCAAAGAATGAGAAGTCCATTTCAAACAGTTTGTAAAAGACCACTCACTCAATGGACTTTTGGATAAAAGAGTGAATTGAATAAAATATGCTTTGAGAGCAATGCTCTCACACGTCCCACCTCTATATAAACACAACTTCTAAGTCATTAATTTCTAAGACTTCTAAAGTATTTATTGTGAACTTTGCAAAGCCTTTTTAAACATTATTCTTCAAAGTTTAATTTGCAAAAGTTTCTGTTTTCTAAAGAGTCTTCATTTGTTTTCGAAAACGGCTACTCATCTCCTTGTACTAGTTCGCATATCTAATAACTAAAAGAGTAGGTTCGATGAACCTTGTGTTTAGATCGTAAACGAAATCCCCATGTTCTTAAGTGAACTTTTGAGATAGTAATCGTGTAAACCATAAGGTAGAACATCAAAACTCTTAGAGCGGAGTAGCTTTAAGTTTGAGTCAAGTCTTACGAGCGGAGTAGGTCTAAGCAATCGCAACCGGAGTAGGTTTGGGAGTTGTTTTACTGTAAGGAGTTTAGTTAAGTTGAGTAACTTCTAGACAAGTAATAAAATAACGGTTGGACATAGGCTCCGGAGTAGGAGCTGAACCAAATTTTTAAATATCGTTTGTTCAGTTTGTGTGCTCGATCAGTTTTACTATTTAATTCTTGTTACTTCATTACTCTCATACGAAACAGGCATGTGCAACAGTTCCTCATACTGTTGCTTAGACATCTTTCCTTGCTTGCTACCTCTCAAGCACTCAAAGTAAACAAGATTTTTAAAAAGGGGCACCTAATTCACCCCCTCTTAGGTGCTTAATCGCCCTTGACTCTTCATTTGGTATCAGAACCTCGTGCTCTTGATTTCGGCTTTACCAAAAAGAGTAAGATCCATAGTCATGGACGATTCAAAATACACCAATTACCCTATATTTAAGGGAGAAAACTATGCTTGGTGGAAACACCGCATGGAAAACTATGTCAAGGAAGTTGACTATGAGTGTTGGATGATCATTCAAAGGGCTCACTTAAAATTGAGGTAGCTGATAAAGATGGTAACATGACACCTAAAGATGAAGAAAAATACAATGAAAATGACTATAAAAAATTGAGAAAAACTCTAGAGCTATGTCCATCCTTCAATATGGCATTGGCGAACAAGAGATAAATCGAATATCTGGATGTACTTCGGCAAAAGAAATTTGGGACACCCTAAGCCTAGCTCATGAGGAACGTCACAAGTTAAAAAATACCGTGTTGATCTTCTCATGCAACAATATGAGATGTTTAACATGGGCAAGGATGAGCCAACAAACAGTCTATCCTCTCGTTTCTCATGCATTGTTAATGAATTAAAAAGTTTGGGTCAAAACTTTGAATCCGAGGATTTAGTCCGAAAGATCCTTCGTAGCCTAACTGAAAAGTAGCAACCGAAGGTGACGGCTATTGAGGAAGCTAAAGACATTGTCGTCCTTTCACTAAATTAACTAATGGGGTCTCTCATGGCCCATGAGCTCTCACTTACAAAACACTCGCAAGAAATTTCAAAAGGGAAGAGACTCGCCCTTAATGCTCTCTCAAGTGATGAGGAGGATGAGGATGTCGAGTTTGTCATGTTCACTAAGAATATGGCCGGCATAATAAATGGCCGTGGGTCTCAAAAGTTTAACAACAATGCTAGCAAAAAACATTTTCCTAAAAGAAGATCGAATTCCAATTTTGGTTGCTTTAAATGTGATGACAAAGGTCACCAAATAAAATAATGTCCAAAGTTGGATGACATCAAATCCAAAGAAAAACGTGACCTTGCTAAACGAGATTACAAAAGCAAAGTAATGACTGCAATATGGCCATGTCCGATTCCGATGAGGATGAAAACATTGAGGAAGAATTGGACGCAAAATTGTGCAACTCTTCTCAATCAAAACCTGATACTTCAAAATCTTCAAAGAGGGAAACTGTCGTGTGTCTCATGGTTCATTCAGTAGATTCAAGTTCAGATTCTGAAAACGAGGTAAATAGTCTCAAGAAAAAAGTTTGATCTTTCTCTAAAGACAAAATTTGTCTCGTTTTAGATGACTTCATTGATAAGTGTCATGTCCAAAACAACAAACTTGTTGCTATGCAAGACGAGATTGAGAGCATAACTGAGGAGAATGTCAATTTAAAAGAAAGTCTAACTGAGGTAGATCAAAGTACTAGACCTGATCATGGGTCGGGTTGGGCCGGGTTTGGGTCGGGCTCGAGCTAAATAAACGGCCCAAATACATGGGTCGGGCCGGGCCGAAAATGCGAGCCATATTCTTGGTCCAAGCCCATAATTGTTCGAGCTATAATGGGCCTCGGGCCAAAATGGGCCAAAACGGGTCAAAATAATACAATACGAAATAATCAACAAAATGGATATTTGAACAAACTATTAGTAACGAAATAAAATTTTCAAGTCTTAGGTGTTTGATTTCTACTCTTTTGGTTAGTAGAGCAATACCATATATAACTCATGAGTTGACAAAAAATTATTAGTACACTTACTAATTAAAGTTGTTCGATAAAAATATAAAAATATCCGCAAAATTGATATTTCAATGCATTAGTGATATTAGATTATTAGCGTGATCTGATATACGATTCCAACTTTTGAACTTTTTTTTTTTAAAATAATAATTCCGGGTCGGGTCGGGCCAAAAATCGGGCCTTTAGGTTGGCCCAAACTCGGTCCTATATTTATATCGGGCTTCTTTTAGGCCGGGACACGGGATTTTTGGGCCAAATTATAAGGCCCAAACCCGAGAAAAAATCGGGCTGGGCCGGGTCGGGCTATCGGGCCTGGGCCATATGATCAGCTCTAGATCAAACCTGTACCATAATCAAGTTGGAAAAAGAAGTTAAAATGCTTCGAAAACAAAATCAAAGTCTAATAAAAAAAATGAAACTGCTCATGCAACAGACCAATGCTCTGTTGAATCAGAATCAAGCAAAGAAGTTGAGTCTCTAATAAAAAGGGTATCATCACTTACCAAAGAACGCGACTCCGTCCTAGTTGAACTCACTTCGTACAAACTAGACAACAAACAACTAGAGGAAGTAGCGATCTTGTTTGGCGATCTTATTATTATTATTATCGTTTGTCATTTATCGTTTTGTTGTTTTATCGTTGTATTGTTTTTGTTAATCATTAATTTAATTATTACTATTATCTTGATTATTGTTATGACATTATTTTTATAAGCTCATTTTATTGAAATTAAAATTATGACTAGTATTATTATTGTGAAACGATATTATATGTTTATATAACGTGGTTAATATTACGATAACTATTTATGCTGGATGTGTTTGACGATTTCGTAAAGAGAACGTTAGATATAATAAAATAATGAGACGATATTGGAAATGGGAATCAAGACCGAGTATTTAACGAGGCTTAACTAGGAGTCTTACGATGTTTGATTGGGGGTATTACGAAATATAAAAATCAACGTATACACCGAATACTTGTTAATTAAATACGTACATAAAGTACGAAACATTGTTTGTTTATTAAATGCATACATAAAATATTCCATGTATCAGTTATCACAATTCACACAGTAACTTTCCAATTTCATGTCAATATAAACGCTTCCTTCATTCTTATCTCCTTCCACGTCTCTGCTACGTGATCTTATGCTTCATCCTCTTCAATTTCTTATTCATTTATTTTATATTTCAAGGTACAACTTATATATCGCTTCTATCGTTATAATTCGTTCATCGCTTTGTTTTCTTTTGTTTATCGTTATTCGCTTAGACTCGTTTATCCCTTGAACCAATTGAGTACTGACCCAAACCTTAGACTAGACGAGTAATACACTGTTCCAGACCAAGGTCGTGACCAACCACCGTGGTAGTGGTGGTTGGGTTGAAATAGAACAGGGGTAACGCGGGAATGGGGCTGGTTTTGCGTCGGATTCGGAACCGTTAAGGAGCACTTGTTCATCTAGGCTGGTGGCTGGTGCTTGTTAGGGTATAGGCGATCACTCTGGTTAATGGGTGGTGGTCGTAGGTGGTGGCTAGGGTCGGTGGTGGCCGGGAAAACAGAAACAGGGGTAGACAGAGGAGTGAAGTCGTGGGGTTTTTGTTGCGTGTTTCTCGTGGTGGGAGCTGTTTTGGTAAAATTTCTACCGGGTCGAGTTTATGTGATGCGGGTCAAAGTGTCAACCAATATAAAGATTAACGTAGCAAACGAATGTAAAAGTTTAAGAAATAAAATAACGACACATGAATTTTCGGTGACGCGGAAAAACCCAATGAGGGAAACAACCGCGGGGGGAACGGAATCCCACCAATATTTTTACTATGATCGAGTGATTTCACTGCTTTGTATGAGTACAAGTGTTTGCGTAAGTAGTAAAGTTTACAACGTGTGAACTGAATGCATAAAAAATGCCCTAGCTTCTCCTTTTATAGCTGTGGAATTTTTGCTCAACCGATTCTGCTCTGGTCCGGGTCAGCTCCTGGAATATAGGAGAAAGTCTAGGGGAATATCCCTTTAGGGTATTGACCCTTTCTCACTCTCCAACGACTCTTTTTTGGATGGATGTTTGCTTCTTTGGTGGGCTGCTGCTTCTGAGATTATTTATGGGCCCAATAGTGCGATGAGGATTTTTGGGCTAAACAATTCCCCCAAATTTCAGCCTGACTTGACTTCAATTGGGCTGGAATTTCACTCTGCTCCTAAGCGTGCCTCTGGAATTCATACGGGTAGTTTGAGGGTTGCTGACGATGCTCACGTAGGCTACCCACTAGGTGATTTTTCCAACCACCCATTTATGGTATGTCCCCTCAACTATTTCAACTTCCCACTTGCATTTACTTTCTAACTTTTGAATTCAAACTTACCCTTTGTTTTTAACCGTTCATTTCTTCTATAAATTGCCTCTCATCCGACTTTTTCACTTTTACCATCTTCAAAATTCACTTCTTTCACCTGCTTTCTCTTCTTCTCTTACTTTCTTTTTCAAAGTAAAATTTGTTTACCTCAACCTTCGAAGTTTTATAATGTCTGCCCCTAGTTCCTCTGCTGTTACCTCTGCTGGATGTTCTTCTGGATCCTCACCTGCGCTGGGGGTCTACTCTGGTCCCTTTCCATCACAGAAGCTGTTGGACCCTAGACATCTCTGCGATTCAGCCTTTGATGAGTCCCACGCAGCTCTAATCAAGGTCAGGTTCGACTTCCCGGATGGGGTTGTCTACCACTTCCCCCTCGCCGATGAGAAGGCGGACTTCGCGAGGGAAGGGTGAACCTGTTTTTATGAATATCCCTTCCGCTTGGGTCTGAGGTTCCCGTTTCCTGATCTTATTGTTGATTTCTTGAAATTAACTAAATTAGCCATGTGTCAGGTCGCCCCTCACGCATGGCGTATTTTGCTTAGTATATGTGCTCTGAACCGAGAGCGTGGTTTGAACATTGGGCTGGCAGATCTTGGCCAGTGGTTTAATCCACGCTCTTTGGGTCATTTCCAGTGTACAATTCGCGGTCATGATAACATGCCCTCTGCTATTGTCTTTCCCACTACTCCGGATGACAGTAAATGGTTCACCCGTTTCATCTTTGTCAAAATTGATACGTTGCCTTCCTCTCCTGATTATATTTTCTCTGCATGGCAGCCGATTGAAGGTATGGTTTCTATTCTGGGTTTATTTCTTGCTTTTTGCCTTTGATGTTTGTACTCGTTCTGACAGCTGGTGTGTTTTTCCAGGGCATAACCTGGCAAAACTCCCTGAATCTGCGGATCCTGCTGCTTTGAAGGCCAAGCTCCTGGACCTTCCTGCGGAGGAGAGGTCTTTCTCCAGGCTGGTCCAGGATTCTGCTGCTCCGGCGGCGAAGAAGGAGGGTATGGTGTCCTTTCTGTTTGGTTATCTTCTTGAGCAGGGTTATACTTAACCTGTTCTGATTTTGCGTTTGTTTGATTTTCCAGGCAAGGCCAGGGTGGATGTGAGCAGGGTTATGCAACTGCGCAGAAAAAGATTTACTCCTGGGGACGCGGGGTCCTCGAAGAAAAAGAAGGTAGAGGTTGTTGAGGGGAGCTCTACTGGAGCTGGGTCCCAAGCTGCCCCGATTGAAGTTGACATTGTGGATCCAATCCAGGAGCTGTTCCTGAGACTCCCTATGTTGATCCATCTCCTCTTGAGATCCCTCCCACCATTCCTACTCCTAGCTTCAAGCCTATACTGGAGCAACTGCCTCGGACATTCTCTGGAGAGTCCTCCTCTCCTCCTCTACAGCTAGAGATTCCTGGAGGTTTTGGAGGACTCAAGACCAAGCTTTGGCCTACTTTGAACTCTTTGTTGTTCCCTGCCTCTGCCTCTATTTTGAAGAAGCGTCATTTTCAGGACCTGACTAGGCATGTGGCGGAGGTATCTTTTGAGGTAGGCTCTTTTCTTTGGGTTTTTTTTTTGTATCTGATCTGGTTTGGTGTACTCAGGCTTTGGAGCTGGCGTTGTGCACCAATCAACAGAGTGAGGCGTTGCTGGCTGATCTCCAGCGTATGAAGGTAGCTCATGATGCTGCTTTGGAGAGGATGGAGGAAATGGCGGCTCAGCTCAGCTCAGAGGAGGTCTTAAGGGGGAATCTGCGACAGGCTGTCGATCGTTTCCGTCGGGAGGTGATTGCGGGCCAGGAGAGGCTCAAGGCACAGGAGGAAAAGCTCAAGGCTCAAGAGGGGAAGCTCAAGGCCCTGGAGGAGGAGCTCAAGGCCCTGGAGAGGACGTCCCAGGACCAGTTGGCCACAACTCAGTCTAAATTGGAGCGGGCTTTAGCCTCTGAGGCTGACCTGGTTCTGAAGGTGGAGGCCCTGGAGCACAAAAAGGCTGGTCTGCAGAGAGCTTTGATTGATGCTGTTTCCTATTCTGCTGCTGAGACCCAGATTAAATGTGTCAAGGAGTTCCGGGAGGGTAGTCATACTACCTGGGACTTGACTGCTCTGGAGGAGGCCTTTGCTGCAGATTTCCTCGATGGCCTGAACATGGATCTGCTTTCGGATGATGAGGAAGAAGGCATGGTGGGGTCCCAAGATGTTGGAGAGGAAGTGTCCTCTGGTCCCAATAGTGCTGATGCTGCTGCTGCTGGACCTACTCCTGACGAGTAGGTCCTCTTTTTAAAGAATTTATCTGCTGGTCCCTGATATGGGCGTTAATATTTTATACCTGTGAACTTTTGGGTGCCCCTACGTGGGCTTAACTGTTTGTAATTTTTTGCTGCTGGTCCGGGTGGACCAGTAAAAACAATCTTGCTTTTGGGCTGCCTTAGGCAGCCTTTAATCGTATGACTCCCCGTTGTATGGGGTTTTGCTTTATCTATTTTGCTTGTCTGTCGTTTTTTCTGGCGTTTTTTTTCTTTTGTACATGCATGTTTCGTTCGTGTTTTGGCCATCGCTGTTTTGGTGTGCTGGCCTGGTGTTTTATATACCCATCCCTATACTGGGGTGCCAGGCTTGACTTAGGTTCTCCTGTGATCAGTGCAGATTTCCTCTTTAGGTCAGTCCACTAGGATAAGCAAATTCTGGTCCAGAAAATAAGTGATAATATTTTTCCTTTTTAAAAGATTCAAGAATTGACTCTAATTGCACCAAAGTTTGAAATTATAAGACTTAGGTTTTTAGACTTAGGTTAAAAATATAGAAGTAGGATAACATTTTAAACTCAAGTTTATAGAAAATATAAAGACAACATTTTAAGCTGAACCAGAGTAAACTTTATACAGAGTAGAACCTGAGGTCTAAGGGAGCTGCTCTGGTCTGGTGGAGGCACCTCTAAATGATACACTTTTTTAAGTGAAGTATATTCCATGATCTGGGTATCATTTCCCCTTCCATTGTCATTAGCCTGTAGGCCCCATTACCAACTATGCTCTCAACTTGGTATGGGCCCTCCCAGTTGTAAGCAAACTTTCCAGCTTGTCTGTTCTTGGTGTTCTGGAACACCTTTCTCAGGACCAGATCTCCTACTTGCAGGGTTCTGATCCTGACGTTTTTGTTGTAGCTCCGAGCCACCATCTGTTTGTATGAAGCCATTCTGACGTAGGCGCTGGTCCTGAGTTCGTCAACTGTGTCCAGGCTACTTGTCATTTCCACTTGGTTCTGATCCTCAGTTATACACCCGTACCTGTGGGTTGGGACTTTGACCTCGGAAGGAATTACCGCTTCTGCTCCGAAGACAAGGCTGAAGGGGGTCTGACCTGTTGCTACTTTTGGAGTAGTTCTGTCAGCCCACAGGACCAGAGGAAGTTCCTCTGCCCATTTCCCTCCCATTTCTTGTAGTTTATTTTTCATATTCTCAATGATGATCTTATTACTAGACTCAGTTTGTCCATTGGACTGGGGGTTCCTGGGGGTAGATTTCTGGAGTGATACATTCCACCCAGCACAGAAAGCCTCGGTCTTCCTCCCAATGAATTGGGAACCATTGTCACATATTATTTCTGAAGGTATGCCAAATCTGGTGAATATATTGCGCTTAATAAAAGAGATGACATGTGCTTCGGTGGTCTGGGTGAATGATTCTGCTTCGATCCATTTAGAAAAGTAATCTGTCATGGCCAACATATACATCTTGTTTCCTGGTGCTCTGGGTAGGGGTCCCACAATGTCCATCCCCCACTTCATAAAAGGCAATGGGGATATGACCGGGTGCAGAGACTCTGCTGGTTGGTGATTGACAGGTGCGTGCCTTTGATAGGCGTCACATTTCCTTGCATACTCTTTTGCATCCTTGCGCATTGTGGGCCAGAAGTATCCCATTCTGAGGGCTCTATTGGACAGGTTTCTTCCCCCTGCATGATTTCCACAGTCTCCGCTGTGGAGGTTATGCAAGACTGTCTGTGCCTCAGTCTGGTCCAGGCAGCGCAAGTACGGCCCTGCCAATGATTTCCGGAACAGGGTTCCATCAATTAGTAGGAACCTGGAGGCCTTCATCCTGAAACTTCGTGCTTCTTTCTTATTGCTGGGATGGATATCATGTTGCAACCAGTCCAGGTATGGCTTTCGCCAATCCTGCTCTGATCCCTGGTCTGGGTTATTGCTGCAAATAGGCAATTCTTCCTGGTCCGAATCTGGACCAGGAATGGCTGGTTTGAGAACATGGGTGATCGGTATATTGGCTACGTCCGCTGGTTTGAAGGTTGATCCCAGAGTTGCCAGTGCATCTACTTCTGCGTTCTGCTCCCGAGGTACCTGCTGGATGCAGAATTCTGCGAATCTACCGATTAACTCCTTTGCCACACACAAGTAGGCCACCATTGTGGGATCTCTTGCTTCGTATGCTCCATTGACGTGATTCACAATTAATTGCGAATCACTGTATACATTGATGCAGCTGATCCCCATGTCCAGGACTAATTGTAGCCCTAGGACCAGAGCTTCATATTTAGCTACGTTGTTGGTGGTTTTGAACTCACATCGGACTGCTTGGGTGATCAAGTCACCTTCTGATGATCTAAGGATCAACCTAACTCCTGACCCTCTGGCGTTTGATGCCCCATCTACTCGTAGCTCCCAGGTATCTGACTTGACATTTTGGTGTAGGTGCAGGATTTCCTGCTCTGCTTGGGTCTGGAGCGCTGGGCTGAAATCGGAGACGAAGTCTGCGAGGGCTTGTGACTTTATGGCTGTGCGTGGTTCAAATTGGAGATCATATCCACTGAGGTGCACAGACCACTTAGCCATTCGTCCTGATAATTCTGGCTTTCTCATAACCGTCTTCAGGGGGTGATTAGTAACCACTGAGATGGTATGAGACTCAAAGTATGGACGCAGCGTATAGGATGCTGTGACCAATGCCAATACTAGTTTCTCAAGTGAGGTATACCTTGCTTCTACTGGCAGTAATGATTTGCTGACGTAGTATACCGGATGCTGAGCTCCTTCGTGCTGCCGGACTAGAACTGCGCTTACTGCTGCTTCGGTCACTGAGAGGTACAAGAGCAGTACCTCCCCCTGCTCTGGTTTGGATAGCAGGGGTGGGCTACTCAGGTACTGCTTTAATTCCTGGAATGCCCTTTCATGCTCTGGTGTCCAATCAAACTTCTGGCTTTTTCTAAGGATATCATAGAATAGTCTGCACCGGTCTGAGGATCTGGAGATAAACCTGCTCAGGGCTGCTACTCTTCTCGTCAGACGTTGCACATCTTTGGGCTTCTGGGGTGATTCCAGCTGCAGAACTGCTTTGATCTGTTCTGTGCTGGCTTCTATCCCCCTCTGTGTTATCATATACCCCAGGAATTTGCCACTTGAAACTCCAAAGGTACACTTAGCTGGATTTAGTTTCATCTTGTACTTCCGGAGGGTGTTGAATGTCTCCTCCAGGTGCTGGGTGTGGTCCGCCGATTGCTTGGATTTGACCACCATATCATCTATGTATACTTCCATATTGCGTCCTATCTGGTCTTTGAACATCATATTGACGAGCCGCTGATATGTAGAACCAGCATTCTTAAGACCGAAGGGCATTACATTGTAGCAGTAGATGCCTCTTTCGGACCTGAATGTTGTCTTCTCCTGGTCTGCCGGGTCCATTTTGATCTGGTTGTACCCGCTCCAGGCATCTAGGAAAGTCAACATTTCATGGCCTGCAGTGGCGTCCACCATAGCATCTATATGTGGCAAGGGGAATGGGTCCTTGGGGCAGGCCTTATTCAGGTCTGTGAAATCCACGCAGACCCTCCACTTACCATTCTTTTTTGGTACCACCACTACATTAGATAGCCATTCTGGGTACTTGACTTCCCTAATCTTTCCTGCCTCCAGAAGGTTATCCACCTCCTGGTTTATGATCTGGTGTCTTTCTACTGCGAACTTCCTGCGCCTCTGTTGCACTGGTCTGAATCCTGGATCTATGCTGAGCTTGTGCGTTATGATCTCTGGGTCTATGCCAATCATGTCTTTGTGGGACCAGGCAAAGCAATCTACATTCTTTCGGAGCAGCTGGAGGAGCTGCTGGCGCAGACCTCCAGAGCACTCTGAGCCCACGTACACGGTCCTCTATAGGTGCTGCTCATCCAAGCGGACCTCATCGATTTCTGCCTGCTGGGGCTCGATGTACTCCTCCTGGATGTGCAGTTGTTGTAGTTGCTATGCTCTGGCGGCTGGTGGTCCTTTTGAGAGCTACTTTGTAACAATCCTTGGCCTCCTCCTGGTCTCCCCGTATCTCCTAGACTCCCCATGGTGTAGGGAATTTCAGGCACTGGTGATACGTTGACGGGATTGCTTGCGTTTCATGGATCCATGGCCTGCCAAGAATAACATTGTAAGTAGATGGACCATCAATAACTAAGTACCTTACCTGTTTGTTCAGCCCTCCGGCGTAGGTAGGGACGGTGATTTCCCCTAGGGTATGCGCTGTCTCTCCACTGAATCCGACCAGAGGAATAGCTTTATTTATCAGGTCCTTCTCGTCAAATCCCATGCTCTTTAGTGCATCCAGCATTAACAGGTTGACGGAGCTGCCTGTGTCCACCATGACCTTCCTGACCTCACAATTGCCGATGTTCAATGTGATAATCAGGGCATCATGGTGCTGCTCTGGTACAACTTCTGCATCTGTTTCGTCAAAGGTCACTGCTGGGAGGTCCTGCCTTGCTATTCTGCATGATGATTCTGGCTTGTCTCCCTTAGCTGCAGTTACACGTCTTTTGGCTGCTGAGTAGGTGCGCCCACACAGCTCTGATCCTCCAGTGATGACATTGACAATTCTATTGCAAGGAGGAGCTGGTGAGGGCTGCACCTGGCTGGCTGCATTGACTCTGGTGGACTTCTCTGGGAGCAGATGATCCAAGTTGCCTCGGTCATACTGGAATCGGACCTCCTTCCTGAGGGTATAACATTCATCCGTAGTATGACCTATGTCATCATGAAATTCACATCTTTTGCTAGCATCACGGCGGTCGTTGGGTCGCTCCTCTTTCTTCTTTGGCCACCTGACCCCCTTGAGTTCTTTTAAGGCCTTCAGCAAGCCAACCATCCCGGTGGTAAAGCCATACTCGCTGACCTTCGGAGGTGGATCTGCATCATTTTTACCACCGGTGCTCTAAGATACTTTGCTCACTGGCTTGCTGTAGGGCTTTGATCTTTCGCTCCTTTTTTCTACTGGTGCTTTCCTGGACACAGGTTCTGTGTCATAGGTACTTCTTCTGGAGGCAGCGTCTTCTTCCAGCCTCATGGCTGCAACTGCCTGGGCCTGTACATCAGCAAAGGCAGTGCATGGGTGCATGTTCAACTGCTTGTACAGGTCTGAATCGTGATGTAACCCCCTCCGGAAGGCTTCGATGGCAGTGGGTATATCACAATGTGGAATGGCAACCTTCTCTTTGTTGAACCTGGTGAGGTAATCTCGAGTGGTTTCCTCGAATCCTTGAACAATTCTGTATAGATCGCTGGTCTGCTTTTATGGTTTCATGCTGCTTGCAAACTGCTGATTAAAGGCATTAACCAGATCTGCAAAGGAGGAGATGCTGCGATTGGGCAATCCCACAAACCAGTGCAGGGCTGCTCCTGATAGGGTTGACCCAAATCCTTTACACATGCAAGCCTCCTTAAGTGCTCCGGTTGCGGTCACCACCATCATTTTCTGCTTGTACTGATTTATGTGGTCTAGGGGGTCGGCTGTACCATCATATAGTGTCATGGTTGGTGGCACAAACCCCTTGGGCACATTGATCAAGGCGATATTGTCGATGAATGGTGAATCTGCATAGCTGTCCTGGGAAGCTTTCTCCATTGGCCTTGGCATACCAGGTATCTTGGTGATCATGTCTTTCAACTCCTGGTAGCGCTGGTGTGAGAGACTGCCTGCTCCAGGGAATGGATTGACTGGCGGAGGGAAGAAGCCTGGAGGGGCTCCTCCCCAGGGACCTGAGGTCGGGTTGATTAGCGGAGGGAAGAAGCCTGGAGGGGCTCCTCCCCAAGGTCCTGCGGCTGGTTGATTGGCTGCCACGGATGAACTGAAGCCTGGTCCTGGATACCAACCAACTGCTGACTGCGCTGGTACTCCTCCTTGCCACCCTCTAGTGCTGGACTGGTTCACGGGTGCTGCTCCTATTGAGGTCTCTGGCGTTCGCCCGATGGTAGGCTGCGGAGGGGTACCTGAAAAAAATCAAAGGATCAGTCCCAGGGGGAAAACAAGGTGTAGGATTACCTGCAGGCTGAATTGGTCTGGACTGTGGTGCTCCAAACACAGACGAGTCCAGATCCAGTATCTCTGGGCCACTGCTCGGGGTGGTGACACCTAGATCCAGCCTGGTGACGATCTCCTGGGGAATTGGCCGGTTCAACCCCGCTCTCCCGAAGGGATTGAAGGTCTGCCCAAGCCCTGGTTGTAACATTCTGAACGGCTGCTCTGGACGTGCGACTGCGGCGATCTGCTCTCTCAGGTCCAGATTGTCCTTCTTCAGGCCCTCTATGGCTTCCTGCAGAGCACTCATTCCCTGGACCACCATCTGCATCGGATCTGTACGGGGAGCCTGCGGCTGCTGGCCTACTCCGGGCATCTGGGCTTCTCCACTCCTGCTAGGGCTGCTCTCTCTGCTCTGCCTTGGGGAAGCAGACACAGGGGGTGATTTGGGAACCTGAGGAGGTTTGCTGGATGGGACCATAACCCTTGAGGCTGTGGTCGGACTTACGACCAGGGGTGGTCCTGCGAGACCAACGGACACAGTAGGGTTGGTCCCACTGGACTGGGCTGGCATGCTCTGAGAACTGGAAGGGTTGGCTTTGGTCCCAGACATGCTTGTTGTGACGAGATAACGATTTTAAATATTGGAATGCGCACTATGCCCCACGGTGGGCGCCAAATTGTTTTGGTAAAATTTCTACCGGGTCGAGTTTATGTGATGCGGGTACAAAGTGTCAACCAATATAAAGATTAACGTAGCAAACGAATGTAAAAGTTTAAGAAATAAAATAACGACACAGAAATTTTTGGTGACGCAGAAAAACCCAATGAGGGAAATAACCGCGGGGGGAACGGAATCCCACCAATATTTTTACTATGATCGAGTGATTTCACTGCTTTGTATGAGTACAAGTGTTTGCGTAAGTAGTAAAGTTTACAACGTGTGAACTGAATGCATAAAAAATGCCCTAGCTTCTCCTTTTATAGCTGTGGAATTTTTGCTCAACCGATTCTGCTCTGGTCCGGGTCAGCTCCTGGAATATAGGAGAAAGTCTAGGGGAATATCCCTTTAGGGTATTGACCCTTTCTCACTCTCCAACGACTCCTTTCTGGATGGATGTTTGCTTCTTTGGTGGGCTGCTGCTTCTGAGATTACTTATGGGCCCAATAGTGCGATGAGGATTTTTGGGCTAAACAGGAGCCACGAGATGAGCGGATGTTGCGGGGTCAAGTTTTTAGGTTCTAGGCGGTCCTTGGTAGGTGTGTATTGTGGTGGTGACTGGTGTTTTATGTGGTGACTAGCGAGGGAGAACATAGGACACCACGTCTTGCGCGGTTTTGAGTAGCCTGTTTTGGGGCTGTTTTGTGGGCTGGCTAGTAAGAGTGAAGGTGAGGTAGAATGAGGGTGGTGGTGGAGGCAGTGTGAGGTCGAGTCTGGTGGTGAGTAGGGCGGTGATAAGTGTCGGATAGGGTGGTGGTTGGATGTGTTGGGTTAAACACGGGTTGGTTGATCCATGGTGTTAGCTTGTCAGTTCGTTATTCGGGTTTTTGTCGAACTCGTAACTTGTATATTAACTTGGACATTCATATTTAACTCATAGTATTTATATACGAGTCGTGTTTTCCGTAAATCGTAATAATACATCTTATTTAATTATTCGTTATAAATCATTTATAATTTGTATTTAATTATTTGTGGCTAATTAATAATTGGTGTTGGAACGAGTTTTAATATCGACTCTTGATGTGCGGTTTTCGTCGTCAATACCGGCATCAAACACATTTGTAAAAACCCAATTAAGTAGTATAAACGGGTTGTCAAACACGAAGACGGTGGGGATAGTTGTGTAATTATGTTCTAGTTTATGCGAGAGTCGGGGGTAATAGGTTTGCGAATGACTAATGACTAAAGATCAACTAAAACGAACAATTAAAGCAACTAAATAAGATCGAATCGATGGATGAGAAAACTAGGGTTTCGGGGGTCATTAAGGTGGCTAGACGAAGATGCTAGAAAGTAAACTAGAAGGTCTCAAACGAATAGTCTCGGGTAGTCTCTTCTCTCGAGTCGACTAACCTAGGTCGGAATACCCTAGCTTTCGCTACAAATATCACAACCAACCATCAAACATGCTAAGACAAACCCCCAACCGTCGCTAAAGGCAAGTCACGCTAAAATCAAAGCCCAACTTTCGTTGAGGCAAATCATCAAACACCTAGCATGCAACAAATGGAAGACTACTTTTTTAAGAACAACTAATCTACTTACTAGCATGGATTCATCATCTAAACAACACCCAAGATCACCCCTTGCCCTAGCAAGGAGACTACTCACTCATGGTAAATGAAAACATATGAATAAGGGATGAACAAAAGCAAAACATCATGAACAAACAAAGAATGAACAATTGATTCAAAGGAAACTTAAATAAAAGTAAAAACTAAGTAAAGATTAGAAGAATTATACCAATAACAATGGAAAAGGAAGTAGCTTGGATGACAAGTTGAAAGACTCTTTTAAATCTCCCAAAATACAACCCAAAATATCCTCTTACAATTGCTTAATAACAAGCCTAAGTAGAATCCTAAAGAGAGATTAACTAATAATGAAAGATTAAGTAAGGATCTAAAGAAGATTAAAATAAATTAGAGTGTTTTTGAGTCTAAGTGTTAAGTAATGGAACAGTAAAAACCCTAAAATAAGCTTAAGAATGCGTCCTCAAATGAAAGACTAAGTGCGGGTTTATATAGTGCGCGAATTTCTGAAAAGCGACTCCCAGCCGGTCGACCGGCTGCCGGTCTGTGACCGGCTGAGAGTCCAAATTTGACTTCTGAAACTTTTCTCTTCTTTTCTTCGATTTGGCTTGGATCACCAGCCGACCGGCCGGCTGCCGGTCTGGCACCGGCTGGGAGGCCTATTCTTTCACTCTGATTTTTCTTCATTTTTCTTGAGAGTACAGGTACCCTCAGCCGGTTGACCGGCTGCCGGTTGGCCACCGGCTGGGATCCCTTTTGCAATAATCTGCCCAACTTTGCATTTTCTTCAATTCACGAAATTTGGCTAAGTGTAGGAATGTAAAACCCCTCGCGAAAGCGGAAATATAAACACACAAAAGTACCAAAAATGCAGCGGGATTTAAAACTTTTTAAAGTAAACTAAACAACATGCGAGAAGTCTTAAACTGAAACAGAAACTGAAACTGGAATAAAATCAAAATAGATAAGTAACAGTTCTAAGTATCGGAAACAAATATATACATCAGCCTGGGATGGAACATCCCTACAGGCACCAAAACAAATGTAACAAAAGTCTAAGAGTCTAGCTATGCGATATAAGGTAAGTCATATGATGACAGCAGGATCATCACTCGCTAGCCCTCTCGTGAACCCATCTCCAACCTGCATGTACCTACATACATGAAAACATGTACGCCACAATCAGTGGGGAGTGACTAGAGTTCTCCTAGCCACCTTTTGTGACAACATGTAACACATAAAACAATACAGAATACTCCAACATATATCAACATGTGAAGCATAAACATCTCATTATCTGATCTCTTACTATCATGCGATTACAATGCACGGCTCTCAACCAACTTCATAAACATTTAGGAAGGAGAGCCGGTTTCCCTACTAGTTACCCAGTCGGGGGGTCTTTCAATCCAACTATTTATGAAACCGAACTAAGAGTCACCCAATGCCTTGGATGATCAAACCATAACTCAACAGGTATACATTTACTCATCACTATCGATATCTATATCTGACACGTACCCACTCAAGGCAAGCAGATAAATTCAGCAAGTAAAAGGTTCAGCGGTCAACTTAAGACATAACCTAATACCAAACATTCAGCAAGCAAGGACTCAGAGGCCAACTTAAGGCATGGACCTGCCAATCAGCAAGACACTAGACTCAGCGGCCAACTTAAGGCATAGACTAGCATCCAAAAGTAAAGGACTCAGAGGCCAGCTTAAGGCATGTCCCTTCACCACATCACAAGGTACTAAACTCAGAGGCCAGCTTAAGGCATGTTCTAGCACCAAACATCTGCACTCCGGGCAAGGTGTCAGTTCCTTAGCTACCCCGTTGTGCAGCTGCTCTACTCGTCAGACTCAGAGGCCAACTTAAGGCATGTTCCAACGCGATCACTATCACACATGTCTGAACTCAGAGGCCAACTTAAGGCATGTTCCAGACACGACAAACATACACATATAGGGCTCAGAGGCCATCTTAAGGCATATCCCCATATATGACAAACAACTCACGTATTAAGTTCAGAGGCCAGCTTAAGGCATAACTTAATACGCATCAATACAATATCAACCAAAGTCTATGAACTAATCTATAGTTCTACTTTCCTTAACCTCTAATCAACACTTAATTGACCCCGGGAACTAAGTTGAGGGAGAGCCGGTTTCCCTTTCGGTTACCCGACCGGGGGGTCTCTATCCTTACTCCATTCCCGAACCCAAATACAATGTTGCCCATCCTCCGGGGACCTCAAATACATATCACGGTTATACAAAACGAGTTTCAATTAAAACCGATTAACCGTTTGAAAGTTACGAACGATTTACAAATTCAAATTCAAAATTAGCTTACAGGGGTCCCCAGCCGGTCGGCAGGCAGCCGGTCGGCCGGCTGGTGACCCACTCAGCTCCTCTTTCTTTTCGAAACAAAACACACAAGGACTCCCAGCCGGTCGGCAGGCAGCCGGTCGGCCGGCTGGGAACCCCATTCCCTAGCCTTTACTAAATCGCAACCCATTCCCAATTGCACTCCCAGCCGGCTGGCAGGCGGCCGGTCTGCCGGCTGGGCTCCCATCTATCTATAGTTTTCGCAAAACATACACGAGGCAAAACGACTACCAGCCGGTCGGCAGGCAGCCGGTTGGCCGGCTGGCAGTCCTAGGCCACTTTTCTCAAAACGCAAGAAACACCAAAATGCTCCCCCAGCCGGTCGACCGGCGGCCGGTCGGTCGACCGGCTCAGAGAGCCTGTAACCAAAATCGCAAAAACGCAACATGATGAAAACTTCATTAATCGACCTACAAACTTCAAAATTTGCTACACAAGATGTTTACCCAACAATATCAAACACCAAATACTACTAATCTATCAGCAAGTAAGTCCCATAACAATCCTCAAACGAATTTAACATGTATCCGTCGCAAAATGAGAAAAACTGAAAATATGCTTAAGAACACATAACAATCGATTCAAGCATGAATTCTTCACAATAACATCATCCTAAACATGTTACTAAGTCCCTTAATCAATCTTTATCAACAAAAACAGAAACCAAACAAAAATCACAACAAATATGCTAATATACACATAAAGGCCGAGTTTCTCATTATCGTCACCTCTCAAGCTAATCCGGCTAAAGATCTTCCTCGAGTATGAAGCTATCAATGTCCGGGTTGTCAAATCCTTCGCCTGAAAACACAGAAAACCGGTTTAAGAACACAAAAACGGAATTTGTACAAAACAGGCCAGATTTTCGAAATGGGGAAAAGAGAAACCGAAGTGATAGATGACTTGGAAATTGAATGAGGATTCCGAAAATGTGGTTGTTACCTCAAATCGATGAACGGATGATGAAGAATTTCTCAAGAGAAGGAGAGGTTTATGGAGGTTTTAGGAAGTTTATGTTTACAGTGGAAATGAAATGTTGAAGGATGAAGATGTCGACATATTAAATATGTAGGGTACAATGAGGTGTCCTTTCCGTATTATGAAACGGGTCGGATAAAATAGAACGGATGTTTAAGTCGGATATTTAAATGCTGCCAAGTTTGTATTCGTCTTAAGGACTTGAGGTTCTTAAGACGGATCTTACCTTTTTAAATTAAAATCTTCCGAGTTAAATTATTAAAATATTATTTTATTACTTCAAATAATTTAAAATGCTTAAATTAGATTTTACGAAAATACGGGATGTTACAAGGAAAGCATCCCCAGCCGGCTGACCGGCTGCCGGTTGGTCACCGGCTGGGAGCATGATATGGGACTTCTGACTTTTTTGCACGAAATTGAAGTGAGATGGAACATTAGCCGGCAGGCCGGCTGCCGGTGGTTGATCGGCTGGTAGGCAGAGCTAAAATGGCTGTAACATTTCTTCAAATTTTCCAGGAAGTCAAGTCAATGCATCCCAGCCGGCCTACCGGCCGCCGGTTGGGGACCGGCTGGCAGGGCCTGGGAATGTTCCTTGCAAATTCCTTCACAATTCTTCATAAATCGCTCCAAATTCACCTCGATTTCTCTCGTTTCTTCGCCCCCGCCGTAATGCCTACAAAAATTGGACAGAATAGGAATATACTAGGCAACGGACGTAAAAACACCTAAAGACACGCAAATCGAGGTCGAATCATGACCGAAAACAAAGAAAATGTAAAGGAAATGATGACCAAAATGGAGCTCATCAGAATTCCCCACACTTAAACCTTACTCGTCCTCGAGTAAGAGATCCAGTAACTATATAACCCTTATTAAAAACAAAGAAACAAACTAACTAATCTATCTATAAGCCGAATCGGGTTTAGCTACACTCGTAGCCCTTTCAACTCACAATTTGACATTCATGAGGGAGAATGCCCTATTGCAAGGCAAGTAAGGTCTTGCTACAAAACTTTTGATGCCAACAAGTAAAAACAAAACACGTATAGACAAGCAACGTGCATCGGAAAAGAAAGAAAACCGCTTGCCTCATTCAAGCGGCGGAAAACAACTAAAAGGGAACAAATTCAAAATCGTAAACTCCCTCACAAATATTAATTCTACAAGTCACTAAGGCAAGAAGGATGACAACAAAACACCGCCAAATCATGCTAAACTAGGCTACTTTCATAACCGTTATCCAAACACTTTTGTCAAGGGCGATCGGATGGAATGGAATGATGATCCCCACAATGCTAAAGGCAAAAGATACAACAAGTCTAGATTCTTCACAAAGTAAAGGTCATGGGTCGTCCCAAGATCGATAAAACGGCATGGCAAAATAGATTTTTTTGGAATGGAATGCTCAAATCAATACAAAATGGTGGATTACAATCGAAACTTGACCTCATTCAATTTTTTTCATTTCTTTTTCATGCCATGAGTTAGGATGGGGTTTGTCCCACGCGTGCTAATGTCCTTTGCTTTCGCCAATCGCTTATTAGGCAACCGGTTAACCTCTAGACAATAGCTTATCGGGGTGACAATCACTCTGTCTTTGGGCGGTCGAATTCACAACCAATTGGGAAGCCAACTCAATGGCTACCCTCCAAAGCACATCGAAGTGGTACGCCTCCACCAAAACAACATGTTCTTATTCTTTTTCATTAACCATTTTCTTTTCTTTTCTTTTCTTTTTCACTTGAGGTTTCTTTTTTTTTTTTTTTTCAAAACATTTCCACTTCTTATGATCATTGACAAGAGCATTCCAAATTTATTCATGAAAGTTATTTTTTTTTTTTTTTTTTTTTTGGGTTGCCAAACCGTCAAGTCGAACAAGGTCACCAAGACAAGATAATCAAAACCACTTCACATCACGGGGGTGGACAAGGTGACTCACATGCAAACCCTTGACTTGGTATTGGACCATGGTCAGAAAGATACTAGAAAAGCATGACCTAGGGTGTTTTAAAAATCATTCTAAAAGACAAAGTCATAAGTAGAAGAATTATTTGCAACGGCCTAAACGATTTTGTCAAAGTTCTCAATTAGGCATTTTCAAAACATTATCCTAAATGCAACTATATGCCATGAATGCAACTAATATAGACATGTTATAATGCAAGTGAAACTATCAAACTACATGCCAAACAAAGCTAACGCATCTCCTAACAGCACAAAAGCACACAAGCCACACACAATCTCCACAATGTACTCCACATCCTCCAAATACAAGCCCATCCTCCTCATTTGCAACGAAAGAATGAAAATGAGAGTGAAATAGAGGTTGGAACGATCATACCGTGGTGTCTTCAAGATCCAAAGCAGTGCTCAAGCGAGTGTTACCTATGCGAAAGGAGAGAAAGCAAACACAAGTATATACAATTCTACACTAATAAGGTAAAAACATGTTTTTGAATTTTTCAAATTTTTCGATTTTTTTGGTATTTTTGAACTTTTTCATACTTACAAAAGCAATCAAATATTCACAAGGTGGATATTTTCCCTCCCCACACTTAAGACTTACATTGTCCTCAATGTAATAAAGTGCAAAGGGGGAAATGAAGTAAAAGAACGAAAACAACATGTTTTTGGCTTTTTTGAAATTTTTGAGAAAATAAAAACTTGTTTTTGTATTTTTTTGAAATAAACGGTTCTTCCTCCCCACACTTATTTATATGCATAATGTGAGGAGGAAAACCGGAAAATAAAGAACATATTTTTGAAAATTTTTGGTTTTTCAATTTTTTTGGATTTTCGATTTTTAAGAAGGCATTAAAAACAAAGGTAAACAAAAGAAAAGAAAAACTAAAAACTAGACTAAAAGCAAACTAAATGCTCTAAACTACATGTATGCAACCTATATGTGACAATATGATACAAAAATATAAATCTAATGCATCTAAATGAATGCAACTATATGCATCTAAACTAATGATGTGAAAACATGAAAACTAAACTAAAACAAACTAAGTAAACTAAACTAACTACTCTAAATGCATGTTATAAAGAAAATGCAAACTAAATCGAGATTTGGATTAAGGGAGTTACTTGTTTTGTTTTGGATTTTTCCATGGGAGCAAAGTCATCACCAACCACCTCCAAAGGTGGTCACTCATCACCATCACCGCCTACATCTTCTTCGCCATTGCCCTCATCAACGACCATGAAGTCGTTCGGGTTGTTCACGAAATCACGGAAGGGGGAGGCTTGAGAGCCACTAGCTCCCGCATCACTAAAGCCGCCATGGAAGGAAGAATGCCTCGGAGGGTCCGCATTTCCCCGGAAATTCGGGGGAAAGATCGGGTCTGAGAAATAACCCGGGGCAACATTAATTTCCCCGTAAAAACGCCCCTCGGGAGGCACATAACCCCTATCAAGAGGCATGTAGTATGACGGGCGACCACCATCCGGATGATGATAACCCTCGCGGACGGACCGATCATAACTCGGAAATGTCCCATAAGCTTGATCATGGTAAAGGTAATCAAGCCTATAGGTCAAATCCCTATGCCGCTCATCGGCTATGGCTTGGCGCTGGTCCGCTAAATCCGCTGCACTCTTCATGCCCAAGTCAACTCGGGCCATGAAATCAATAAGCTCTGGGGGGCATGAAGAAGAAGATGGACCGGAGGCGGAGGTGGATCCCTGGAAGTATGAGGGACCACTCTGGAACTGGGACATGGAAATGGAGGGCTGCTGAAAAGCCTCAAACTGGAGGTCGGTAGGAGTGGCACCGACTCTATCTCTGGTGTAGACTCTCGGGGCACGCTGGTCTGGTGGGAGGTCCTCGGGGTCCGCCTCGATATCAAGGAGGTAAGAGGTTTTCCCCGGCACAACTTTCATCAACTCGGTGTTTGGCAAAGGGACTGAATTCTTGAACTTGTTGTCAACCCGAATCTGCCAATACTCTTTGCGATCACTGGGGTTATACCGTACCCACCCCAAAGCATCCTGCAAGTATCGGCTAGATAACACATTCTCGCCCTGAATGAAGTCGACCGTGAAGTGCCTCTGGCAACGGTTGTTGGCAATCAAGGTGACCATCCCCCCAACACAAATGGGGGTAGTAAGCTGAGGTTGGGATGCCAACCTACTCAAGTGAAGGGCCATATGGTGAGCAATGTTTAATTTCGGGCCACCAACCAAGTAACAACCAAGTATCTCGAGCTCCGTAGTAGTGAAGTTGTGCGGCTCATCCCTAGAGAAAACGGTCCACCCCATGAACCTATGCCATATCCTAATCGGTGCCAAATGCACCCTATTAGCCGGTTTCTTTCTGCTTCTATCACTTACAAGACCGGTGATGGTTGTCCAAATGAGCTCGGTATCAAAGCCCTCCGGAGGCTTAATGGCTAGTTTTCCGTCTAGCCAAAAAATTAAGGCAAATTCCTCTAAAGTGAGACGATGTTCCCTATTCATCAATCGGAACTCTAAAAATGCAACTCTCCCCAAAGTTCGGTTCTTAGTAACAACCAACGAACTCAAAAATTCCCAAGTTAACCGGGGAGATGTGTGAACCGGTTTTGTCTCATACAAGGTTTTCATACCTAAACCCTCAAAAAGAGCCGCTGTTATTTTCTCAATCCCTAATTCTCTCAATCCGGCTCTATCAATAAACGTAGTTGGGTGAAGGGGGCGATTCTTAAAATATGTGAAATTACCTTTTTGTTGGATTGAGGCAAAGGTGAGACCGGGAAAGCAAGGATCCGGGCCAATGTTGCCACTCCCCATTACATTTTCGACCTCTTGCTCAACCGAAGGGTCGTGCCTTGATTTGGATCGCCTTTCTGTTCTTCCCGACATGGTTAATTGAAGGAGAGGTGATGAGGGAGTAAAGGGGGTTTTGATTTGAGAGAGTTTGGTGAAGTTTGTTGGGGTTTTTGAAGGTAAGGGATGAAGAGGAGTGAAGGAAATAAGGAAGAGAGTGGAAGAAAGGAGGAAGAAATGAAGAAGAAAGGGGGTGGTTATCTTTTAAAAATACCCGACAGAACACTCCCAGCCGGTCTGGGACCGGCCGCCGGCCGACCGGCTGAGAGTGAGGGTTTGGTAAAAAAATTTTGTTTTTTCGAAATTTTATATGGGATTTGTTTCTGAGCCGGCGGACCGGCTGCCGACCGACCGGCTCAAAAACAGGTCTTCGAAATCCTTCGTCTTCTCTTCTTCATTGCTCACTCACAAAAACACTCCCAGCCGGCGGACCGGCTGCCGGCCTACCGGCTGGGGGATCTTCTTTATCTTCTTTTTCTTCAACTTTGGTCACTTACAAAAACTCCCAGCCGGCGGACCGGCTGCCGGCCGACCGGCTGGGGAACCCTTCTCCTTTCTTTTCCTTGAATTTGGTTCAAACAACACATGATTCTCAGCCGGTGGACCGGCTGCCGGCCTACCGGCTGGGAATCACTTCCTCTTGAGTTTTTCCAATTTTGAACAAGTACTCGCCTTCTCAGCCGGTTGGCCGGCTGCCGGTTTGGTACAGGCTGGGGATGCAAAGTCTGAAATCTGCCCAAATAAACTATCAAAAACAGAAATGTGTCCAGGTCCTCCCGGCCGGTAGGGTACCGTCGGCCGGTGGGCCGGCAGGGAGTACCTGTACACAATTTCGAGAAATAATTTAATTTGAACATAAAAATCAACTTTGCCTACAACGGTTTTGCCAATATTCCTCCGACTATACTCATGAATCATCCACAAACAAGCAACAATCATATCCAAATATCTCATGCAAGCTAAAAATTAAACTAAAACCGAACTAACCATGAAACTAACATGAAAACTAGATGAACTAAAGGAAACTAATACTTACAACCGGTGGTTATTGAGTGACTCCACCAAACCTTTCATGATCAAACTTCCTTGAAATCAATCCTCCTCGGGGAGTGGGTCCCCGAGGTCAACAACTTCGACGGTGCCTTTGGAATCTCCTTGATAATAGCGCTTAATCCGATGCCCGTTGACTTTGAAGGTGCCACCGCCTTCACTTCAAAGTTCAAAGGCCCCATTAGGTGAAATATCCATCACTTTGAAGGGCCCGGACCATCGTGATCTAAGCTTTCCGGGAAAGTTCTTGACTCTAGAATTGAAGAGGAGAACAAGGTCTCCTATGCTCACATTCTTCTTCACTAGCTTGGCATCATGCCACTTCTTCGTTTGCTCCTTATAGAGTTTTGAACTCTCATAAGCTTCATATCTAAGCTCCTCAGGCTCACTCATTTGCAAGAATCTCTTCTCCCCGGCCATGTCTAAATCGAAGTTCATCTCCTTCAAGGCCCACCAAGCCTTGTGCTCAAGCTCCACCGAGAGGTGGCATGCTTTCCCGTACACAAGCTTGTAGGGAGTCATTCCTATAGGTGTTTTGTAGGCCTTCCTCAAAGCCCATAGCACATCATTCAATTTTTGGGACCAATCTTTCCGGTTCTTTTGCACCACCTTCTCTAGAATATCCTTGATTTGACGATTTGAAACCTCCACTTGCCCACTAGTTTGAGGATGGTAGGCAAGTGCTACCTTGTGGGTCACTCCATAGGAGGCTAGGAGGGCTTTGAATGTATGTTTCCGGAAGTGAGAACCTCCGTCACTTATCACTATTCAGGGTACACCAAAACGGGGAAAGATGATGGTCTTGAAGAGCTTTACCACTACCTTGGAGTCATTGGTGGGGGAGGCAACCGCCTCAATCCATTTCGAGACATAATCCACGGCTACTAAGATGTACTCATTCCCGCATGAATTGGGGAAAGGTCCCATGAAGTCAATCCCCCAACAATCAAACAACTCAATCTCCAAGATGGTTTTTAGGGGCATCTCATTCCTTTTACCGATGTTGCCCGACCTTTGACAAGCATCACAAGATATAACAACATCGTGAATGTCTTTGAACATTGAAGGCCAAAAGAACCCTCCTTGAAGAACCTTGGCTATAGTCCGTGAAGCCGCCAAGTGCCCTCCATAGGCGGAGTTGTGAACCCGATCCACAATTTCAAGCCCCTCTTCCTTTGATACGCATCTCCTCAAGAGCCCATCCCCACACTATTTGAAAAGGTAGGGATCATCCCAAAAATATCTCTTAGCATCCACTTTCAACTTTCTCCTTTCTCTTGCTTCCAACTCCTCCGGGATAAAGCCATTAACAAGATAATTGGCAATATCCTCAAACCAAGGCAACTTATTGCCTATTGCCATCAAACTATCCTCACGCAACCATTCATTGATTGGGCCATCTCTATCATGCAAACCATGATCCTCAAAAGTCAATCTAGACAAGTGGTCCGCAACCACATTCTCCGACCCCGACTTGTCTCTTATCTCTAGATCAAATTCTTGGAGTAAAAGAACCCATCTCAAGAGTCTTGGCTTGGCATCCTTCTTCAACATTAATTGCCTCAAAGCGGTGTGATCGGAGTACACCACCACTTTAGATCCCATGAGATAATGCCTAAACTTCTCAATGGCATGCACGATTGCCAACATCTCCTTTTCGGTCGTGGAATACTTTGCTTGAGTTGAATCAAGAGTCTTGCTTGAATAGTATATCACGTGGTGTTTCCTATCCACAACTTGACCTAGGACCGCTCCTACCGCGTAGTCGGATGCGTCACACATAATCTCAAAAGGCAATCCCCAATCCGGAGCACGAATAATAGGAGCCGTCACAAGCGCTTCTTTGATCCTAGCAAAGGCTTTAAGACAATCATTAGTAAACAAAAAGGGAGCATCCTTGAGAAGAACAGAAGTCAATGGTTTGGCAATTTTGGAAAAATCTTTGATAAAACGCCGGTAAAAGCCGGCATGTCCAAGAAAACTCCTCACCCCTTTCACATTGGTGGGGGGTGACAAGTTCTCAATGACCGCCAGTTTTGCACCATCAACTTCTATGCCCCTCTTGGACACTATGTGACCGAGCACAATCCCCTCATCTACCATGAAATGGCATTTCTCCCAATTGAGGACAAGATTGTGCTCCTCACATCTTTTCAACACATTTACAAGATTAGAAAGCCCTAGGTCAAATGAATCACCATGAACACTAAAATCGTCCATAAAAACCTCCATAGATTTCTCAAGGAAATCGGCAAAGATGGCCATCATGCACCTTTGAAAGGTGCCGGGTGCATTACACAACCCGAATGGCATCCGCCGATAAGCATACACACCTTGGGGGCATGTAAAAGTTGTTTTCTCTTGGTCTTCCGGGTGAATGGGTATTTGAAAAAACCCGGAATAACCGTCAAGAAAACAATAGTACGAATGCCCCGCAAGCCTCTCTAGCATTTGATCAATGAAGGGGATTGGGAAATGGTCTTTGAGAGTGGCCGCGTTCAACTTACGGTAATCGATACACATCCTCCACCCCGTCACCGGACGAGTCGGTAGGAGAGTCTCATCCTCTTGTGTAACCAAAGTTACACCCCCCTTCTTGGGGACAACATGGACGGGGCTCACCCACCGGCTATCCGTGATCTCATATATGATTCCGGCCTCAAGCAATTTAAGGACTTCACTCTTCACTACATCCGCCATTTTCGGATTCAATCTCCTTTGACCTTCCACTCTAGGTCGAATCCCTTCCTCTAGAATTATTCTATGCATGCAAAGGTTCGGGCTTAGCCCCTTGATGTCATCAAGGCTATACCCCAATGAGCTCCTATGATCCTTTAAAGTTGAAATGAGTTTGGATTCTTGTTGCTCATTGAGGTTGGCATTGATGATCACCGGGTAAGCCTCTCCCTCCCCAAGAAAGGCATACTTGAGGGAGGGAGGAAGGGTTTTGAGTTGTACCTTTGGAGGGAGCATTCCCTCCACCTTCTCAACTTCCTCATCTTCTAGCTCAATGTTCTCATCCATTTCCTTGTCTTCACTAGTTGTGATGCCACATAATTGTTCCATGTGGCCTTCCTCCTCTTCTTCCATCTCTACCATCTCCCTTACCACTTGCTCCACAATGTCCAATGTAAATGCTTCATCATGCTTTGGACCTTTCATCATAGTAGGTAGATTAAACTCAATTTTGTCATCCCCAACTCTAAAGGTGAGCCGCCCATTCTTAACGTCTATCAAGACGCCTCCGGTAGCCAAGAAAGGCCTACCAAGGATGATGGGAGTGTGGCTATCCTCCGGAATATCAAGGACGACAAAATCGGCGGGAATCAAATGCTTACCCACCTTGACGGGTACATCCTCAAGCACTCCCAAAGGGTGTTTGACGGACCTATCCGCCAATTGGAGGGTGATACTTGTAGGAAATAAATCATTCAAGCCAATTCTTTTTGCCACTTTCAAAAGAAGTACACTTACACTAGCTCCTAAGTCACAAAGGGCACGAGAGATAGGAATGCCACCGACTATGCAAGGGATAGAGAAACTCCCCGGATCACCAAGTTTCTTTGGCTCCTTTTGGAGGAGAAGTGCACTACACTCCTCCCTCATAGCCATTACTTCTTGATCACCCAAGGTTCTCTTGCCCGACAAGATTTCTTCTAAAAATTTGGAGTAAGTCGGCATATTCAATATCACCTCCGTAAAGGGAAGAGTCACTTCAAGTTTTTCAATCATTTTACAAAAATTTGTGAACTTGAAGTTTTCCTTTCCCTTCAAAGCTCTTGAAGGATAAGGCAAGCTAGTTGGTTGAGGGTTAGATAGTACCTTGGTGGGTGTTGGTTTGCTTGTTACCTTAGTAGTTGGTTGTGGAACCAACTCCTCTTGTCTAGCATCCACCTCCTCCAAGATAACTTCATCTTCTTTCTCCTCATAAGAGAGGTCCTCCACATAAAAGTCTTCATCCCTTGAATTGCCACCATCAACTTCTTTTCCTTTGTCTTTCACAAGTTCTAAGATAGGCTCCTCTTCACCATAATTGTAGTCTTTGTACGGGTCCTCTAGCTCCGTTCCACTTCTCAAAATCACCGCATGTGCTTGGTGATTGTGTGATGCATCTTTGGAACTTTGACCTTGGGCAAGGAAGCCGCCCGGTGGCCTTTGTGGATTGGCTAGAGCTTGAGAGGCAACTCGAGCCTCCATTTCCCGTATCTCCCTTTGGTTGGCACTCTTCAAAGTAGTCATCTCTTGGGTGTGAGTTGCTTGCATGTTCTTGACAAGCTTCAATAACTCACCCACTTGGGAATCACTAGTATCTTGGTGAGGTGCATTGGTGAGGGGCAAGGGGAACCCATAATCATTCCTTGCACCCCCACCTTGAGAGTTGCCCTTCGGAACTTGATTGTTGAAGTTTTGGCCTTGATTGTTTGGTGGAAAGTTTTGGTTGAAATTTTGGTTGTAATTTGGGTTGTTGGGATTTTGTGGGTTGTGGTTGTAGTTGTTTTGATTTTGATTGGGGTTGTTTTGAAATGGTGGTGGATTGAAGCTTTGGTTTTGGTGTTGGTTGTAGTTTTGGTTGTTGTTGAAATTTGGATTGAAATTTTGTGGATTTTGGTTGTTTTGGAAATTGGGGTTGAAGTTTGGATCATTGAAACTTTGTTGAAATCCTTGATTGGCTTGATTAGATTGGTTGCCTTGGTAGAAATTGTTCCTCGGGTTGAAGTTTCCACCCCTTGGTTGAAAACCGGGGGGGTTTGCCCTTGAGGTTGTTGAATTTGATGAGGATTCAACACATTGGTGCTTTTGTAACTCATATAAGGACTACCTCTAATCCCTTGGTGATAGTAGTTTGAGTTGGGGTTGAAAGTATTTTGGTTTCTAGGATTGTTGAATGCTTGAAAAGCATACAATTCTTCCTCACTTCCACTTCTCTCAATTGAGTTGTTTGCACAAACTTCAAATGTGTGCCCATTTCCTCCGCATAAATCACATGTGGCAACACTATTTACTTGGTACATCCCCGGGACATTGCTCTTGGTTTCTTTGCTAGTGGAGCCCTTTGTCAATTCTTCCAATTTCTTGGTTAACATGTCCAACTTGGCATTGGTTTCTTCGTTTGCCTTTGCATTGGAAAGGTGCTCACTAGGGTACTTGCTACTCTTCCTCAAGACATTCCCTCTAGTGCCATAATTTTCCTCCGAATCAACAATCTTCTTGATGAGTTCCATTCCCGTCTCATGTGGCAAGTGGTCAAAGCTACCACCCGCCAATGCATTAACCATTTCCTTAGTCCGGGGGAGAAGAGTCTGAAAAAAGGTTTGGGTTGTGTACCAAGGTGGTATCCCGTGGTGTGGGCACTTAGCTAGCAAATCTTGGTATCTATCCCAAGCTTCTCCCAAAGATTCTCCCTCGTCTTGTTGAAACTGAGTTATCTCATTTCGGAGCATTGCGGTCTTGGAGGATGGGTAGTACTTGGCAAGGAAAGCCGTTGCCAAGTCGTCCCATGTGGTGAATGTATTTGGGGCATGGACATTTAGCCACCTATCGGCCTTGTCGGTTAAGGAATAGGGGAAAAGCATAAGCCTTAGTGTCTCCTCGGGTACTCCGGTTTTCTTTATCATTGCGACTTTACCCTTGAATTTTCTTAGGTGCCCATGAGCATCTTCGTGAGAAGCCCCGCTAAAGGCGTTCTTCTCGATTGAACTCATTTGCGAAGGGTGTATTTCGAAATTTTGAGGAACAAGAGCCCCGAAGTTGATTGGATTGGTGGTGTCATTGTGATTAGGCCGGTTATGATCACGAAGAGCGGCCATTGTATGAATTGGGTGGTTGTTTGGAAAGTGTGGTGATTGTGGTGGTGATTGATAAAATGGATTGTCAAAATTGTCGGATGTTGGGCTAGGATTGCTTTGATTGGGACTTGGTGGTTCGGATGAAGAGGGGTTGTTTTGGCTAGTAGAAGCTTGGGACGCAATTCTTACCCTTGCAATGGTCTTCCTCCTTAAAGCCCGAAAGAGCCTCTCCGGTTCGGAAGATGACAACAAAGAGTTAGAGTCACCCCTAGGCATAAAACTTAGCAAACCAATTAGTCGTCCTAGTGCTTGTTAAACACTGGGGAGAGCAATAAAACAAGCACTCTACAATTAACTACCAAATCTTTGATCAAAACAAAACAAGCTCAACTAACTCTAGACTAAAACTAAAACTAAACTACACAACTTCTAACACCGTCCCCGGCAACGGCGCCATTTTGATGTGCGGTTTTCGTCGTCAATACCGGCATCAAACACATTTGTAAAAACCCAATTAAGTAGTATAAACGGGTTGTCGAACACGAAGACGGTGGGGATAGTTGTGTAATTATGTTCTAGTTTATGCGAGAGTCGGGGGTAATAGGTTTGCGAATGACTAATGACTAAAGATCAACTAAAACGAACAATTAAAGCAACTAAATAAGATCGAATCGATGGATGAGAAAACTAGGGTTTCGGGGGTCACTAAGGTGGCTAGACGAAGATGCTAGAAAGTAAACTAGAAGGTCTCAAACGAATAGTCTCGGGTAGTCTCTTCTCTCGAGTCGACTAACCTAGGTCGGAATACCCTAGCTTTCGCTACAAATATCACAACCAACCATCAAACATGCTAAGACAAACCCCCAACCGTCGCTAAAGGCAAGTCACGCTAAAATCAAAGCCCAACTTTCGTTGAGGCAAATCATCAAACACCTAGCATGCAACAAATGGAAGACTACTTTTTTAAGAACAACTTATCTACTTACTAGCATGGATTCATCATCTAAACAACACCCAAGATCACCCCTTGCCCTAGCAAGGAGACTACTCACTCATGGTAAATGAAAACATATGAATAAAGGATGAACAAAAGCAAAACATCATGAACAAACAAAGGATGAACAATTGATTCAAAGGAAACTTAAATAAAAGTAAAAACTAAGTAAAGATTAGAAGAATTATACCAATAACAATGGAAAAGGAAGTAGCTTGGATGACAAGTTGAAAGACTCTTTCAAATCTCCCAAAATACAACCCAAAATATCCTCTTACAATTGCTTAATAACAAGCCTAAGTAGAATCCTAAAGAGAGATTAACTAATAATGAAAGATTAAGTAAGGATCTAAAGAAGATTAAAATAAATTAGAGTGTTTTTGAGTCTAAGTGTTCAGTAATGGAACAGTAAAAACCCTAAAATAAGCTTAAGAATGCGTCCTCAAATGAAAGACTAAGTGCGGGTTTATATAGTGCGCAAATTTCTGAAAAGCGACTCGCAGCCGGTCGACCGGCTGCCGGTCTGTGACCGGCTGAGAGTCCAAATTTGACTTCTGAAACTTTTCTCTTCTTTTCTTCGATTTGGCTTGGATCACCAGCCGACCGGCCGGCTGCCGGTCTGGCACCGGCTGGGAGGCCTATTCTTTCACTCTGATTTTTCTTCATTTTTCTTGAGAGTACAGGTACCCTCAGCCGGTTGACCGGCTGCCGGTTGGCCACCGGCTGGGAGCCCTTTTGCAATAATCTGCCCAACTTTGCATTTTCTTCAATTCACGAAATTTGGCTAAGTGTAGGAAAGCATCCCCAGCCGGCTGACCGGCTGCCGGTTGGTCACCGGCTGGGAGCATGATATGGGACTTCTGACTTTTTTGCACGAAATTGAAGTGAGATGGAACATTAGCCGGCAGGCCGGCTGCCGGTGGTTGACCGGCTGGTAGGCAGAGCTAAAATGGCTGTAATATTTCTTCAAATTTTCAAGGAAGTCAAGTCAATGCATCCCAGCCGGCCTACCGGCCGCCGGTTGGGGACCGGCTGGCAGGGCCTGGGAATGTTCCTTGCAAATTCCTTCACAATTCTTCATAAATCGCTCCAAATTCACCTCGATTTCTCTCGTTTCTTCGCCCCCCGCCGTAATGCCTACAGAAATTGGACAGAATAGGAATATACTAGGCAACGGACGTAAAAACACCTAAAGACACGCAAATCGAGGTCGAATCGTGACCGAAAACAAAGAAAATGTAAAGGAAATGATGACCAAAATGGAGCTCATCAACTCTTCATAATATTTTTAGCACATAATTTTATATTAAAGAATGATTATTTATAAAATATTTTATACCGTAGGAGTCGGGTTTGGATATTCGTAATTTTTATTTTATCAATCGACTAATTAAGTTAACTAAATTAGTCGCGATTAATATAGTCTTGTTGTGCGTAATATCATAGTTTATTAATTAATTTAATTAATTGATATATTATAGTTGTTACGTATATTACATTTGTTAGGTGTCGATTTCATGGAGAATGTTCTAATTGGATAATAGCTGCGTACCTGCGTGTTGGATTGCTTGCCGAAAGGTAGGATAATTTAATCTGTCTTCTTGTCTGTTATTCTGTTCTGGGTGCTATTAGATGATTTATAATGTGAGTTGGTATGTTGAGTTATTGCATTCATCATTCTGGCATATGCATTATTATCATTTGGATATGAGTTGAGTTACGAAATAGCATGGTTGAATTAATTTACTGCTACTGGTTGGATAAGAATTGAGTTACGAAATAGCATACACGGTTGCATTCATTGGCATGGCATATGCATCGGTATAGAGGTTTAACCTGGGCATACATCAAGGTAAGAGCCTTCGGGTGATGTAAAAATAACTTACCGGCAGACACCGTTTTATACCTTCGTGGTGGTGTAGCTCAGCTGCTAAGCTGGTTTCTCGATGACGATCGAGGCAGACCCGGCCAGGAGGAGGCGGGTGGAAGTTTGGGGATGAGATCAGTATGAAGGCCATGGCATTGCATTTTCATTTGCATACTCATTCATTGCATATTCTTTGGTTTGATTATTATCATACTCAACCGCGAGGTTGACCGTGTATTCGTTTAACACCTGTGATGATCCGTAATGGGGAGCAGATTTGACAGGGAAGAAAATTATTTAAGAGCATGGGATGGCGTGAGCACTTGGACGGACCGACTTAGAATTAGACCATACTTAGAAGTTATCAGTTGTACCTTCTTTTCTGTTGTATAGTAATTGTAATATCAAAAGTTTAAATTTGATCAGTTTTATATAAAGTAGTTTGGTTTGTTTTACTTTGTTATTCACTAACTCGGTTATTTCGAGATGGTAACAGCTCTATTTATTTGAGAATGTCTTGCTAAAGGCTCTTAAATAAATGGGGGTGTTACATAACGTTTAGGTCATGTAAATGCTAGAACACTAAATAATCTTAGAAAACTTGATCTAGTCGAAGGTTTACCAATCATGAACTTCAAATTCAACTCTCTATGTGATGATTGTGTCAAAGGGAAACAAGTCAAAAGCTCTTTTAAATCCAAACGTGTGTTAGCACATCACGTGTCTTAGAACTTGTTCACATTGACCTTTGCGGACCCATGCGCATCATAAGCAAAGGTGGTAGTAGTTATATTTGTGTGATTGTTGGTGATTATTCTAGATATGTTTGGTTGTTGTTTCTTGGAAGGAAAGATAAAGCATTTTGTGAGTTTTTTATTTGGGTGAAAATGGTACAAAACAAATTTTCTCAAAACTTGGGGCATTAAGGTCCGACCATGGCATCAAATTTGAAAATCGCTCGTTTGAAGCATATTGCAATGAAAATGGTGTTAGCCACAATTTCTCGGCCACATGAACTCCACAACAAAACGGAGTTGTGGAACGAATGAATCGAAGTTTAGAAAATATGGCTTGGACCACGATCATTAGCTCCCAAGTTCAAAGAAAGTTATGGGCCGAAGCCGTAAACACCTCGTGTTGCGTCTACATTAGAGTCATGATTAGAAAAATCGTCAACAAAACACCTTATGAAATACTACGTGGAAGAAAACCCAATATCTAATACTTGAAATGTTTTAGTTGTAAGTGCTTCGTTCACAACAATGGGAAGGATAATCTAGGAAAAATTTGATGCCCGTAGTGACGAAGGCATTTTTGTGGGATATTCTAATCATAGTAATGTTTACAAAGTCTATAATAAGAGAACTATGAAAATGGAAGAAAGCATCCATGTTTTATTTGACGAATCTAGTCTTTTTTATCTGATGAACAGGTCAACAATGAAGAAGAGGACGATGAGTTTAAGATTGGGATGGTCCGTCATGACATGAACCATGTGTTAGAAGCTGAGGAACTTGCGCAACAGTCAGGGACTCCGTTGCATGGGGAAATAGGCCATAATTCAGGGGGAATCGATGCTCCTTCATCCTCAAATGAAATCAGCGCGTCAAGAGTGGATGAAGAGAACCATTGCTAATCCAGTGCTCCAACGAACACCAATGTCCAAATCCCTTCACAAAATCACCTCCATGCAACAGCCTCTTAGACTGTTGCATCAGAACAAAATGAACAAACTCCCGTTCCTAACACCACCATACCAAGAAGATGGAAACACCAAAACTCTCATCCTCTTGAAAATATAACCAGTGACCTTGATTTTCGGATAAAAACTAGATCTTCTCTCCGAAATTATTGTGCTTTCAATGCCTACCTCTCACAAATAGAACCCAACCACATCTCAATTGCCCTTACTGATCCTTGTTGGATTATGGACATGCAAGAAGAGTTGGACCAATTCAAAAGAAGCGAGGTATGGCATCTTGTTCCTAGACCGTCAAATCGTACCGTCATTGGTACTAGGTGGGTTTTTCGCAATAAACTAGATGATAATGGAGAAATCGTAAGGAACAAAGCAAGGCTAGTGGTGCAAGGGTATAATCAACAAGAAGGAATTGATTATGACGAAACCTTTGCACCGGTAGCAAGGCTTGAAGCCATACAAATTCTTACTGCTTCTGCAGCCCATCACGGAGTAAAACTTTTTCAAATGGATGTAAAATCGGCATTTCTAAATGGATATCTAAATGAAGAAGTTTTCGTTGAACAACCTCCGGACTTTGTAGATAATGAATCACCGAACGATGTCTTTAAACTCGATAAAGCACTATACGGTTTAAAACAAGCTCCTAGAGTATGGTATGATAGGATTTTAAAGTTCCTTTTGAAAAATGGTTTCATACGTGGTTCGGTTGATAAAACATTATTTATCAAGGCACGCTCGGATGTAATGTTGCTTGTGCAAATATATGTCGATGACATAATCTTTGGTGCAACGAGTGAAACTCTTTATGAATATTTTGCGGATCTAATGAATTCTGAATTTGAAATGAGCATGATGGGAGAAGTGGAGAACTAGGATTCTTCCTTGGTCTCCAAATCAAGCAAAAAGAGGAAGGCACAATGATCCATCAACAAAAGTATTTGAAGGAAATGATAAATAAGTTCGGGTTGACCAATGCGAAACCCGTCGCCACACCCATGGTCTCTACCCTCAAACTTGATCACGATCCAAACGGTAAGAGTGTTAGTGAAAAGGTGTATCGAGGTATGATAGGTTCATTGCTTTATTTAACCGCAAGTCGACCCGATATTCAATTTAGTGTTTGTGTGTGTGCTCGTTTCCAAGCAAATCCTAAAGAGTCCTACTTCAAAGCCGTAAAAAAGATCTTCAAATATTTGATTGGAACCCAACATTTATATCTTTTGTATCCTTTTTACTATGAACTTGATCTTGTAGGATTTTTCGAAACCGACTACGCGGGATGCATGATGGATAAAAAAAGCACTTCCGAGATTGCTGCCTTTATGGGTCCATGTTTACTTACTTTGGCCTCTAAAAAGCAAAGCATCGTATCTTTGTCCACGGCGGAAAGCAAGTACATTAGTGTCGCCCTTTGTTGCACACAAATACTTTGGGTTCGTCAACAATTGCACGACTTCGGTATTAACTTCGAAACCACTTGATGCGTATTTGGGGTGATAATCAATAAAGATAATCAACAAAAATACGGATGTTGCAGCGGAATAAAAATACTAATAAAATAATACAATCTTGAACGAATAAAGAACGAAAAGTAACATGCAATCTTGAACGAATAAAGAACGAAAAGTAACCAAGAAAGTTGAAAGATGATGACCGACGGTGATGACGTGGCCTGGTGGGCGACGTGGTGGTCAACGTTGGACGGTGGTGTCGTTCTTGGTGTTTCTTTGATGTTCTTGACGAATCTTGATGACGTAATAAGGCACGGCACTTAATACTTGAAAGATTTGTGGGATGATATAATGAATGAATTATGTATGTCGAAGGATAGGATAATTGATCAAACTCACACAGATATTCTCTCAATTATTTTGAAGCTCACACAGATACTTCGGTTTTAAAGCTCACACGGATACTTTAGGTTTGTAAGTAAAACTTAACAAAAGGTTTTTAATTTATAACTTGAATGAATAAAACAAACAACTAAGGATGCCTATTTATAGTAAGGTCATCATGTTGGAGCTTGTGTCCTCCACATGTAGTGTGATAACGTCATTGCACCTACCCTTGTACGGACAAGTGGGAGATTGTTGGGGCTGGTGTCCTTGACAATTAAGTACAATGACTTATTAAATCTCTTTAAGGATCACAAGGGCATACTTCAGTATTATTATCAGTTGATCCACGTTTATCAATAACGGTTGGCTTGCTAGATAAGTTTGACGTTATTGTCATACGGATGGCGGTGATCAACTGGTCCCTATATGTCACACCTATAGGACACGTTTGAGAGATGTGAAGGTATGAAAATACAGTCACATTTATGCCGGATATGACTAAACAGTTAGTCAGAGGTATTGACTATTAAATTAGTCAATAAGATGTTGAGATTATTATTTAATACGGATTAAATAATTTTAGCTAATACGGATTACATGATTAATTCGTAAATTAAATATAAACGGTTATATTTAATTAAATATTGTATTCGCGTATTAATATAAACAGTTATATTAATTTGGGTAATTATACAATATCGTATTTTATCAGACCATTATTAATACATCGACTGCGTTAATATCTGATAACAAGTGTACGATTTATAATTAAAATCCCACAAATAACTTATAGCTAAATGGGTCGAATCACGAATCAGAATAAGGTAAGAGTGGAAAGCCCACTCTTACCCTACTCGTTTATTTCGGCCGAGTGTAGTACATAAGGAGGAGACTTCTCCTTATGTCAGACACTCTTGTTGCACTGTAAAATAAATCTCAAGGAAAAATTAGGGTTTGAGAGCTTTCTTCTCCCATAACCCAGATCTCACATCTAAAACTCAAAAGGCTCTCCCTATATTGCAAGGCAGTTGGAGAGGATTTCTAGCACACGCGGCAACGTCTCAATCTAAGTCTTGGGTGCAAATTATAGGAGGGAATTTGCGTTAATTCCTGTTCTTAGGCCTTTCGCGCAAGGACTAAAAGTTGTACTCTTTTTCATGTCTTTTTAATCTTATGGCTATATTCACGACTGTAATTTTCATTATAATCCTGCAAGTTTAGGGCGAATACACGTTTGATTCCCCACAAGTGGTATCAGAGCCAGGCCATGAAATTTTACAATTGTGTTTTTCATAAGGTTTAAATTTTTGAAAAATCGTGACTTTTTGCCTCAACACTCGATCGAGTCTCTGTAGCACTCGATCGAGTGTCCTCGTAACAGGCACCGTTCGTGTGGTTTTGGGTTTGTAATCGATCTTGTTTTCGATTCTTATTTACATATTGTTAATTAATCGATATTTTTAGCAATATGTGAATCCCTTGTTGTTTTATTTTTGATTTACACGTTTTATATCAAAATAAAAAACTTGTTTTTGGTTCAAAGTGCAGCGATTTGCAGGTTTTAACAAGTCACTCGATTGAGCCCTGCTGCACTCGATCGAGTGACGCTGACACTCGATCGAGTGCCCCTGTTACTCGATCGAGTGCTCTTGTTTCTGGTTTTTTGTTTTCGAAAATATCTTGTTTTTATTTTCACATGGCCCAAAATAATATACTGTATACGGAAATAGTATATTATTTTTGTGAAACGGTTCACCCTCGATTGATACATATTATTTTAAAACAGTTTAAGATAATGGATTATAAAATTGTTAAAATTAAAGTGGTTAAAACGGTATAATCACATGATTTTAATCCTAAAAGGTGGTTTGATAAAAATTTGTTAATCATAATAACAGTATTATGTCATGAATGAATTTTAATTTTAGTTGATGCATTTTATTTATCGTCTTGTGAATGCCTTGAATGCTTTCAATAACGTATTTAATTTTTGCAAACGGTTGTAACTTAGTGTGGCCTTAGTAGATTGTGTTACCGTAATGATGGAACACAGTCTTGCTTGTAATTTTGAGATCTTGTATCTCCGTTTTGGGTTTTTGCCATGTAATTACTTTTGTATTTAAATTAGAATGTAAATAGGGTTATATTTGTAATTTAAATTAGTAATTTTGTGAAGACCAAAGACGGAGACCGGATGCTCACTCCCGCTGCAAGGACCAAGATGGAACATCAAGACAAGCTTCTAGGGTCCAATGGTGGATTCCAAGTTGTTTTATGTTTTTTTTGGTAGGATAGGCCACACTAGGACTTTTATTTACGTTTATTGCATTTATTTTATGCTTTCATCGATAATAGCTTGCATCATATTCCGCCTAAAACCAAACCACCTATAACATGCCTGAAAACTGACTCATGTAGTGGTTACGCGTTAGTTTTCTGTGACAATACAGATGTCACGTGTCACATGTAAAGCCATCACTTTATTTATTTCATTCACGCATATGCTAGATTTTTAGTTCACTTAATATGAATAAATAAAAGTCGATGGGGTCTTCCTCGTATAACCCAAAATTGAGACTAGTCTTTATAAATCAGACTCCCATGAATCCCTTCTTCGTCGGTAGGCATAATATGACCCCTTCTACGTCGGGTAAGTGGGAACAGATGATTTATTTTATCTCAACATCATGGTCACTCGATACTATCTAGCGACTGAGATGGACTAATAGATAGGATATACGGAAATCTATCAACCAAGAGTTCCAACGGTGGAATTAGCCAAACTGTGGGCTTATCAATATACGAAAATTGAGTCTTGGGATCGTTTATATAATTCTTGAGGGAGATCAATTATATAAATGCATGAGTCTACGAGTTTAAATTCAATTTAAAATAGACTTAAATCACAACAATAAGTTGCTTATATGGTTTTGTTTTATCTTCTTTTTCCAGTGTAGAACACGTTCAATTAAAACTGCTGTATAACTAATGGCTGGTGAAGACCCAATGCCAAGTGCCAAGCTATCACGTGAATCCTGGCTAAAAGCCTTCATGGACTCCATTAATCAGTCTACTAGACTGAGAAATGATGGGTCAAACTTCTCTGACTGGGAGGCAGCACTACGGAATGCTGCCATTGCTGACGGAAAGCTTAAGTATTTAACTGAGCCCATTCCGGCACACCCAGGAACTGGAGCTAGAGCTAACGAAGTTCGCGCTCATAGCGACTTCGTCATGGAAGCGGGTGCGATAAAGAACGTACTCATCTATGCAATGGAATCAAATTTGCAAAGACGCTTCATTTCCCATGGTGCAAACAAGATTTTCACCATGCTCACTAATGAATTCTCGAAAGCTCCGAGAATCGTTTCTTATGAGCATACATGTCGCTTCTTTGAGGCGAAACTCCAGAAGGGCCAAGCTGTTAGCCCACATATTCTCAACATGATTGAGAATATCGAGAAACTGGAGACCCTAAACTGCAAGATCAGTGAGAACATAATCGTTGATCGAATGCTTCATTCGCTTCATGATGGGTTCGCCCTCTTTAGGGCCAACTACTACATGAAGAAGACTCCTCATGAGCTCCATTCCCTTCTCGTACAGACCGAGAAGGATCTGAAATTAAGTGGGAGCGTGAAGCAGGATGTTCTCATGATCTCCAGTAAGGGAAAGGGTAAAGGGAAGGCTAAAGCTCAGGGCGACCTAGCAGTAGGTAAGCCCAGGTTCAAGAAACCAGGATTTACTAAGAGTGGGCCAGGTGAGTCGAGCAACTCACAGGGCAAGACAAAGAGCAAGGATACTAGCATGGAATGCCACCACTGCCACAAGACTGGGCATTGGAGGCGCTCATGTCCCGTGTATCGCGAGGACATTAAAGCAGGCCGCGTTACTCCTGTTGGTATGTCTTCTTCTTCTTTTATTCACATGATTGAGATTAACCATGCAAGTTGCGGAACTTGGGTACTAGATACTGGTTGTGGTTCTCATCTATGTAATCATGTGCAGGGCCTCCGAAACCAAGAACCCCTCATCAAGGGTGAGGTTGACCTGCGTGTCGGGAATGGAGCACGTGTTGCTGCAGTCTCGAAGGGAACATACGTGATCCAGCTTCCAAGTGGATTCGAGTTATTTTTATATAACTGTTATTATGTTCCTAGTTTGTCCAAAAACATTATTTCAGTTTCTGCACTTGACAAACTCGGTTTTTCATTTGTAATAGAGAATAATAGCTGTATTTTCTCCTTACACAATATGATTTATGGCAAGGCAGTTTCCATGAATGGAATTTATGTTTTAGATCAAACCACCGAGATATTACATGTGAATAACAAGAGATTAAAGGTAGGTGACAAAGATCAAACTTACCTGTGGCATTGTCGTATGGGACACATAAATGAGAAACGCGTAAAACAGCTCATACAGAATGGAGCTATCTCGCCATTTGATTTCGAATCATATGGCACGTGTGAATCATGTCTCATCGGTAAGATGACTCGTATTTCCTTCAAAGGTGTTGGAATGCGTGTTGCCGACCTATTAGGACTCATACATACGGACGTATGTGGCCCTATGTCGATCAACGCACGAGAAGGCTATAGGTATTTCATCACTTTCACGGATGATTTGAGTAGATATGGCTATGTCTACTTAATGAAGCATAAAAGTGAATCCTTTGACAAGTTCAAAGAATACCAGAATCGGGTACAGAACCAGCTGGGTAGAAAGATTAAAGCACTACGTTCTGATCGTGGTGGTGAGTATCTTTCACACGAGTTTGATCAACACCTTAAAGACTGTGGCATCGTGCTACAGTTGACTCCACCTGGAACACCACAATTAAATGGTGTGTCCGAACGGAGGAATCGAACTCTACTTGATATGGTTCGATCCATGATGAGTCACACCGTTGTGCCTGACTCATTGTGGGGCTATGCTCTTTTGTCAGCCGCTCTAATACTTAACCGAAGTCCGTCTAAAGCAGTTGACAAGACTCCATACGAATTATGGAAGGGAACGGTCCCTAACTTGTCCTTTATTCGGGTCTGGGGCTGCGAGGCTTATGTCAAGTGGAGACACGAGGATAAGCTCGGCCCGCGATCGGTCAAGACATACTTTATAGGCTATCCAAAGGGAACTTTTGTTCATTACTTCTACTCGCCAACCGAACAACGTGTTTTTGTTGCGGCTAGTGCGACGTTCTTAGAGAAAGAATTTCTCGAGAACAAGTCGAGTAATAGAACCTTCGAGTTATCGGAGGTTCAAGAACCAACTACTGAGCAACCAATGGAGGAAACAGTTCCTTCAACCGAGGCTGCGGTAGATATTCATAAGGAACCTAGTAGGTCGGGAAGAGTATATTCCTCCGGACAGATACATTGGTATGGTCGAGGAACATGATATAGATGACGTCTTACTCCTAGAGGGTAATGAACCCACAACCTATAAAGGTGCCATGACCAGTTCTGATTCAAAGCTATGGCTGGAAGCCATGCAATCCGAGATGGACTCCATGTATGAGAACAACGTGTGGGATCTTGTGGACCCACCTGCAAAGGTACGTCCCCTTCAATGCAAATGACTTTACAAGATAAAGCATGTCGTGGAAGGACAACAAGATATCCACAAGGCCAGACTAGTTGCCAAAGGTTTCACCCAAGTGCCAGGCTTGCACTACGATGAGATCTTTGCACCCGTAGTCATGCTACGTTCCATTCGGATTATCTTAGCGATCGCCGCATTTCACGATTATGAAATATGGCAAATGGACGTTAAAACCGCCTTCTTAAACGGTTATTTGGAGGAAGAGTTGTACATGGTACAACCTGAGGGTTTTATCGATCCAGCACATCCTAAGAAAGTTTGCAAGCTTAAGTGTTCCATCTATTGACTTAAGCAAGTATCGCGGAGTTGGAATCATCGCTTCGACCAAGTGATAAAAGAGAATGGATTCATTCGATCTGTCGAGGAACCATGTCTCTATATCAAGTCGAGTGGGAGCAAGATTGTATTCCTAGTACTGTATGTCGACGACATACTCTTGATTGGGAATGACATACCTCTCTTATCTTCGGTTAAAGCATGGTTGAAAAACCATTTCCAGATGAAAGATCTGGGAGAGGCACAAAGAATTTTGGGCATCCGTATCTACAGGGATAGATCACGACGGATGTTGTCTCTCAGTCAGGAGTCTTATATAGATAAGATTCTAGAGAGATTCAGCATGACGAACTCCAAGAAAGGGTTCCTTCCTATGACTACTGGGCTTCACTTGAGCAAAACTCAAGGAGCTAAGACATTGGAAGAGAAGGAGCGCATGAGTCGGATTCCTTATGCTTCGGCAATAGGATCGATCATGTATGCCATGATATGCACACGTCCAGACGTTGCATATGCATTGAGTATGACAAGTCGATTCCAAGCTCATCCAGGTGAACAACACTGGATGGCCGTGAAAAACATTCTTAAGTACCTACGGAGGACTAAAGATTGGGGATTGACTTATGGAGGCGACTCAACGCTCTGCACCACGGGTTACGCAGATGCTAGCTTCCAAACGAATCGAGATGACTCGAAATCTCAGTCTGGATTCGTTTTTACTCTTAATGGTGCTGCTGTCAGCTGGAAAAGTTCTAAACAGAGTGTTACAGCAGATTCTACGACTGAGTCCGAGTACTATGCCGCCTCGGAAGCAGCTAAGGAAGCAATATGGATGCGTCAATTCTTACAAGGACTCTCGGTAGTGCCTAGTTCGAATGACCCAATCACCGTTTATTGTGACAATAAAGGTGCCATCTTCCAAGCTAAGGAGCATAAGTCTAGCAACAAGGCTAGACATGTACAACGGAAAGCTCATCTAATCAGAGATTACGTGGAGCAAAAGGAGATATTCATTGATAAGATAGCTACGGATGACAACATAGCTAATCCTCTCACAAAAGCATTACCACGTGATAAGCATGAAGGGCACATTCATTCCATGGGAATTAGATGTGTTCCTAAGTTGTAGTACTCTTTTATGAATTCATGTAATAATTCATTTTCTCGTGTACTCTATTCAACCTTATTGTTATGATATATAATGTTTTGTTTCTCATGTGGAATTGTACGCCAATTTTGAACACCACAAAGTGAACTGATTAACATTACATCGTTTTGGTCCTTGATTACCCTCTTGAGCTGATAACTCAGGTAATCATTTTGTGACGTTGGTTGATGGTGGGTTCAACGAGCCATAAGTCACACGGCTGACTGACCAATCACAAAGGCGAGTTATACAGATATCTCGTAGGACACCCCGTGACAACGTTATGGAGTCCTAAATGTTTTAAAACATTGGGTGCAGGTCGTGGATAGGACCTCCATAGTGTTCATTAGAGTCGAGTCTTTTGACTTTCAACTGTCTCTTGAGATTAAGGCAGATTTTGGGTAACTTTGGTTTCTTTCCCACGGTCATCGTAACAGGGGCCAAGAGGATTTTTTTCTGGGTATTTCATGCTGCGCGAAAATCGGCAGGATTGGAGTTGAGGGAAATATCCAAACCCTTATCAGGACTTTATCATTTCTCAGGGCCACTCGAGGAGTAGTAACTGAAATGCATGGCCATGCTCGAATACAGATTCGTTTTATCAGTTAAGTTACTCTCTAGTCGGGGAAACCACTCTTGATACAGATCGCTTGTGAGATACGACCTTTGCGAATGCGGATTTGCAAATTGTCTTACATTGAGTGGGAGAAATTTTAAAAGGATATGAGAATCGGTTATCGCACCTACACTTGTACGGACAAGTGGGAGTTTGTTGGTGTGTCCTCCACATGTAGTGTGATAACGTCATTGCACATACCCTTGTACGGACAAGTGGGAGATTGTTGGGGCTGGTGTCCTTGACAATTAAGTACAATGACTTATTAAATCTCTTTAAGGATCACAAGGGCATACTTCAGTATTATTATCAGTTGATCCACGTTTATCAATAACGGTTGGCTTGCTAGATAAGTTTGACGTTATTGTCATACGGATGGCGGTGATCAACTGGTCCCTATATGTCACACCTATAGGACACGTTTGAGAGATGTGAAGGTATGAAAATACAGTCACATTTATGCCGGATATGACTAAACAGTTAGTCAGAGGTATTGACTATTAAATTAGTCAATAAGATGTTGAGATTATTATTTAATACGGATTAAATAATTTTAGCTAATACGGATTACATGATTAATTCGTAAATTAAATATAAACGGTTATATTTAATTAAATATTGTATTCGCGTATTAATATAAACAGTTATATTAATTTGGGTAATTATACAATATCGTATTTTATCAGACCATTATTAATACATCGACTGCGTTAATATCTGATAACAAGTGTACGATTTATAATTAAAATCCCGCAAATAACTTATAGCTAAATGGGTCGAATCACGAATCAGAATAAGGTAAGAGTGGAAAGCCCACTCTTACCCTACTCGTTTATTTCGGCCGAGTGTAGTACATAAGGAGGAGACTTCTCCTTATGTCAGACACTCTTGTTGCACTGTAAAATAAATCTCAAGGAAAAATTAGGGTTTGAGAGCTTTCTTCTCCCATAACCCAGATCTCACATCTAAAACTCAAAAGGCTCTCCCTATATTGCAAGGCAGTTGGAGAGGATTTCTAGCACACGCGACAACGTCTCAATCTAAGTCTTGGGTGCAAATTATAGGAGGGAATTTGCGTTAATTCCTGTTCTTAGGCCTTTCGCGCAAGGACTAAAGGTTGTACTCTTTTTCATGTCTTTTTAATCTTATGGCTATATTCACGACTGTAATTTTCATTATAATCCTGCAAGTTTAGGGCGAATACACGTTTGATTCCCCACACATCCGTCACAAACTAGAATCGAAATAGGAAAGAAATAAGAAACTCCTACACGGTTCCCAATAGCTTCGGCCAAACCGTGTACTACTACTACTTATCTTATTTTCCTAATTCTATCTTATGGATTAAAGATAATCCTTATTTAATCTAAAAGATAAAATAATAAATAAAAGATTAAGTTGTAGTAACAAACCCTAACAACTTAATAACAAACTAGTAACAAACTTAATTAATTGAATAAAATAAAAACAAGATAAATTAAATCACACAAACCCTAATAAAATTAGGAACCCTTAACCGTGTGGTCCCACACGTTGGGCACGGTTCCCAAGATCCCAACCCGGATCCTTCTTTTGTTCCTTTAATACGTCCTCCCAAGCTAACTTGAAAATCCGTATTGAACCCATATCGAACATTTTTAACCTTTCTTTGGGTCGTGGGTCACGACCTCGAATCCGAGCTAATGCTCCCGCATCACCACACCTATTTTTTGTGATAATACTAGTGCAATTAACATCTCGAAAAACCCAATACAATATTCTCGGACCAAACATATTGAGATAAGGCATCACTTTTTACGTGATCAAGTGGAAAAAGGAACAATTAGTCTTAATTTTTGTAAAACCGAAAATCAAATTGCGGATATTTTTACAAAACCATTAGAAAGAGAACAATTCGTAAAATTTCGGTTGGAAATTGGTTTGTTATGTGATATGTGACACTAATATGTTTGTTTCTCTCGATGATTGATTAGAGTGGGTGATGGTCGTGTTCGTAGTTTACGGTTTATTACATGCATGCAAAATAATTAAAATTGTCTACGTAATAAAGCTTGTGTATACTAGTTAAAGACATTGAGTCACTCAAAACTCACCGATAAAATCACCCTTCCCTCTTCTCCAAACCGTCCCCCACACTCAACCACCCAAAATTAAACACCATCTCTCCTCACTTTACTCTTACACACCTACCATTAACCATCATACAACTTCCATCTTTTCAAAAATAATCACTCAAAACCTCTCAAAACCGCCCTCCCTCTCTTATAAAACATTCAAATAATGTCTCCTAAAAATATCAACCGTGAACTTCAAAGACTTGCTAACACCTACAATCCCCTTTTCATAGCCAAGAAAACCATGTCATCCACCTCATCTCAACCAACCATTTCCCCACCAAAACCCGCTGCAAAACCACGACTTACCCGAACTAAGGCAAAAGCCAAAATAGGTCCCCAAGGGAAAAGAGGACGAGGCCATAGTGGTCGTGGAGGACTGAAACGAAGTCCGGCCATATCTATGGCATTAGACTACAGTGTTGACACGGAATCAGATGAAAAGGTCGAAGAATCCTTCGGAAAAGAAGTGTCTAAATAAGAGTTTGAGAAGGAGAAAAAAAAGATGTGAACACTAAAAAAGGAGAAAACAGTGTGTTGGAAAAGGAAGTAAAAAGTGCAAAAGAAAGAGAGAGTGAAATGCAAAATGAAAATGAAGAGAATGTGGAAAAGGAAATAAGCGGAAAAAAAAAGTGAAAAATCAATTGAACATGAGAAGAGTATTGAGAAAGAAATAAGTGACAAGGAAAAGGTTAGTGGAATGCCAAAAGAGAATGAAGAAATCATGGAAAAAAGAAATAAGTGTGGAAGAGAAGGAGAAATCAGAAGAAAAAGGAGATGATGGTGGTGAAAGAAGCGGGACAGGAAGTCGCAAGGGTGGTAAGGAAACAGAGGAAGAGGAGGAAGTTAACAAAGCTACAAGTGTTCATCAAGTGTCTGATGAAATGCTTGAACCACTTCCCCATGAAGTGACTGCCTCCAAGTCTAAACGAAACTTACCGAGTTATTTGGAGAGGATGATGATGAGCATAACCAACCCATCTCTCCCACTTTACCAAAACCAAAACTACGTCCAAACCAAAACAAAAACAAATCCAAAAATCAAAGAAAAGGGCAAAAGTCGAGAGAAGGAAGGTAGAGTATGCGAGTGATGAAGATCATAAGGAGCAACCACGCAACAATCCGTGTCGTGATCTGATGGCTGCACCCTTTGAAGAGCCATTTAAGAATGATGTCTTGGCTCACCTCAATTCCGTAGACCTGCCAGAAGAGGTGCTTAAGCTAAGTCATGGACTCCTAGCATGTTCATTTAACAATGGCCGTCGGTTCCCAAAAGATTGGTATGATTCCTCACCAGCCTTTACACTTTTTCGATTCCATATCTATGCCCAAGGATGGGCGAATCTCCTAGACAAATACTCTCCCACATACTTGTCTGAGGTTGTCTAGTTCTATGCAACGGTCAGGGTAGACGTTGCTTCTGGAAATCTCTTTGCCTATATCAACAACAAACCTTTTATCTTGACCATCCCCCAATTAGCCAAATACCTGTTGAATCCGTAGGGCCTGATGTGTTTCCCAAGGGAACGTGGGGAACGGTGGAGGCTTCGGTGGTCTCCAAAATAATGCAAAGTTTGCGCCCCAGAGTTGAACATGTGAGAACTAACATCTACGCCACCGAACTCAAGGCTAACCATCGATTCCTTTTCAACTTCCTTCAACGAGTAGTGGTCCCCAGTAACAACAACAGGGGCAAATGCTCCTACCTTGAGATGATCCTACTCCATTACCCGCTCATTAACCGTCCAATTAACCTTCACTGCCTTATCTTCCATCACATCCATGATATCTCAAATGACATTCGCAAGGGCCAATTAGACAAAAGGACCCTTCTTCAATATGGGATGTAGCTGTCCATCATCTTTCAAAAGAAAAAGCTTGTTAAGAAAGGAAGCCCTGCGGTCGAAAAACTCAGTGGTGAGATGACAATGGGGTTGCTATCTCAGATGACTTTGGACATTGTTAATGGGAAACTAGCTCGCAAATCCAGTGGACCGGGGAGGGGGTTGCAAAGGCTAGCTCGAGTGTTGATTTGGGTACGGTGAATGAGAAGATTGATCAGCTCTCGGGATTGATAACAAAGCTCCTTACGGAGATTGAGCGGTTGAAGGAGGAAGTTTCAGAGCTCAACCGTCAATCAGGATCTCATTGAACGAATTGGTGGCAACAATGAAGAATCCGAAGAATGAACCCTTCCTAACCCGATCCCTTTTCATGGCTATGTCTTATAAACTATTGCATGCATGCTTTTACTTCGTTTTCGGACATGTTAGTAAAAATTAACACTTGACACTTATCGGTTATCACGTGATACATTACAGTATGATCCGATCCGATCCGACTCGACCGAGTACATTTAAGTAACTACGAAGTAGACACTAGGCTTAAATTCTCTAATTCGATCTTCTATTTTGTTATTTCTCCATCCTTCTAAGCTATCTCCGGCGACGAATTTTCCAGGTTTCTCTCTCATTTTCCTTCTCCCCAAATTTCTTAATTCATTTGGACTATTATATGCATTATGCATCAAGAGAAATTAAATTAGGTATTCTGCAGTAATTCGCTGAATTAATTCTCATTAAATTAAATCAATTTCATTAGTTTTGTTGTTTATTATGATTTAATGCAATTTTAATTATAATTTGAATGATGTTTTATCGTGCCTAGATCCGATTTATTGTATTTATTTCTACTTTATTTGCATTTTGGCTATAGATTTGTTGTTCTACTGATGAATTTTGTTTAAATCAATTTGATGTAGTTATTAAGTATTAACTGTAAAATACTAAAATTCAGTGTTGTATGAAATGGTTTCAGCGAATTAGTATGTAATTGCGCGTTTTTCAGCTCTTGTTTTCGAAGTCCTGTGTATTTCGTTCGAGTTTGTGTTTTTCGGTTTGTATTGCTTGTTCATTCAAGTTCTCGGATAGTTTGGATCGTAGAGTTGTAAGATTACACTATTGAATTGCGATTAGTAGTAGTGTCTTGTGTTATAGATAGGATGTGAATTTTGCTTGTTTTGCCAACAAATTGCTGGTACACTACTGAGAGTGATTTGGTGCAAATACAGTGTTGTCGAAATCTTAAACTCGTTCAAGTCTGCCTTGCATTAGAATTTAATGTACAATTTGTTTTTTCTTATTATGCCACCCCTTCCCTCAAATCCTAGATCCTCCCCGGTTAGATTCCATCTTCTCTTCAATTTTCTCTCATCAATCTCTTCACTCTCATTTTCCACACAGTATGATCTCTCTCTCGCTCACTGTTTTTTCACTATCACTTCATTTCAAATCAATCATTTTTTCAATTCTCTATTTAAATCACATTGTGTTCATTTTGATCTCAACCTCATTTGTGGATATTTGTTTTTTTTTTGCAGAAATGATCCGGAAACTAGGTTTTTTGGCGATTTTGTTAATTGGGTCAATCTGTGAAGCTGCGATCTTTCACCCAATTTCAGTTTCTCATCGATCTGCTGCGCCCCAGATTTTTAAGCCTGTTGATGGATCGTTTAAGAGGTCTTCTTAAAAACCCCACTTAAACCCTTTTGTTGAATGTTTTGATTCCTTGATTTTATTGAAATGCTGGATTGAATCAATGTTTATTTCCGTGTTTTCTGATACCATTTATGTTTAGATGATGAAAAAGATGTTATTTGGGCGTTTTTAATGGATCCAATTCAATAAAGTTTGTAATTTCGTGTGATAAATGTGGGATTACCTGTGTTGGTGTCGTGTTGAGGGTACGTGATCTGTGGAGGTTATGATGTACAGAGCTTTACTTGTACGTAGAGAGGGGTCTGGCATTTTCAGCTGATTAGGACGGAATCAGTTTCGGTTGTGGCCTGTGGGCATTTCGGTTATTCAATTCAAGGATGGGAAATGATAAGAACAGGTGAATCATTGTACCATTTTCATAGAACTACAGTGGTGCATTTAGTGTCCTGTTGTATGCAGGGCGTGTGAGGTGCAAACTTGACGAAGAAGCTAGTCCTGTAAAAATTCATAGGAGTACAATTGTTCGGCTATTGATTTGAAATGTGTGCAGTTGCCAAAAGATGTTCGTAATGGATGAGGAGGAGAATGCTGATGTTGTTGAATAAGTAACTGAACTAGAGGGGGGGGGGGGGGGGGGGGGGGGGGAGGGGGATTGCATTGCCAATATCTATGGATACTTTGGAAGCTTATTATCATGCAAATGTAAATAAAAGGGTGTTTTCATTTGTGGGTTAAATCAAAGTAGAAAGAAGAGAGAACGTATGAATGTGATTTTACCGGCAGTTGCCAGTGATGAGAAAGGGTGTTTGGTGATTAAGGATTTTGTCGTACAAGTATCTATTTTTGTTTGTCAATAAGCTAAGTATTTGAGGTAGTGTTGTTTATACCAGCTAAGTTTACAAAAGTACTACTTTTTCTGATTCGTCGTATGTTCTAAATATACTTCTTTTCAAATCCTGCTCTTCAACTGTTTTGCATCCCCATGCCTCTTGTTTGTACTCTTTAGTACATGAAGTTTGACCTAAGATGTTTTTGTTAATGGACAGCCTTGATGAGTCTTATGAAGCTCTAAGAACATTCAAGATTCTTGGAATTAGCAATGTTGATTTAAGTACCTCAACATGCCCTGTGGTAGAGGAGACTCTGAAGTCCTCATCTGCCAGTTTGAAGGATGTTTATTTTGCATTAAAGTCAAATCAAATTCTTAAATGCAAGATTACTACAGAAAATTATAAGGTATTCTTTGTTCTTGGCTAAAAATACTATTTCAAACTTGAAAAAATGCACCTCACCTTGATTTGCTTCTCCTCCGAGCTACATCATCTTTTTTTTTCTTATCGCGAAGAAAAAAAAATATTAATCCTACCTGTCACTGTTCTAGGCTGTCGGTTCAAGGCTGCAAGCTGCTATCAGCGATGCAAGCTCATTGTTGGATTTCTACTTTCCAATCGGAGGATTAATGATTCTCAAGGTAACTGCTCACCTACATGGCATCCTCATTCTTCTCTCAACCTGAATTTATATTGTGTTTTTGGCCTCCGAACATGTAATTTTTAACTATCCATTTTTATTTATACAGGCTGGTGATTTAGATATTCGGCTTGAAAATGCTGGTGAAGTCTTTCGTTCTGTTAAGGTTGGTATATTTGGTCTTTTCATAGCTTTCAGTTGATCTTTATCTTGTTTTGTATTCTCTCTTATTTCACCTTTCTTTATTCACATGGATGTTTAAATGAGGCTTCTGCATTATTTTAGGCTCTCGCTCAAAGTGATGGCAGATGGCGTTACAGTTCTAACAAACCAGAGTCTAGTACCCGTGCTGCTGGTAATGATACATGCTACTGTACTCTCTCTTTTCTCGTGTATATTTATATATATGGTTAGGTGGTTGTTAGCTATATATTATCTTTTATCAGGCTCATTGTTTTTTATCAAACCTGTTGGTAGCCATATCATGTTATTATGTCTTGGCCTTAACTCCAAATCTCGACATGTACATTGCTTCGAAGGTTACTACAACTGCATTTATGGCCGGCCCAACGACTATGATCATGACAATTTCTAGATCAAGTCTCAACCCGAGATTTAATAACATGACTAGAGTTCTAGCGTCAGGATGCTGAGTACTGTTTTAAATGGAATTGTATTTCTCTTGCAGGAATTGCTCTGGAAACTCTGGCGGGGATAATGTCCTTAGCATCAGCTGATATTGATCAGTCACCAGTAAGTTACTTTCTCCTTACTGTCTGCAGATGGTACACCTGTTTCTTTAATCTATAGGAGATAGGTGATGCCTGCTATTTTTACATTGTTTTGTGTATCTTTTACACCCTCCATCCAAACAAAGGTGATCAGTCACTAGTAAGTTTGTGTTTATACGCAATCAGTCACTAGTAAGCTTGTGTTTATACGCAGTTTTGTGTATGGAGTATTATGGTGCCTCTGCAATGAATTTTTGTAAACTTTTATTCGATTAATGTTGCAGATTAGCGCTCTCAAGAATGACATAGTGAAACTTTTTGACAGCATTGAAAAATACGGTATGTGGTCTCTTCATATTTTGTCACTAGTTCATTATTTGGAATGTCACCTGATGATGCTCTTCAGGTCGGAAATTGGCTTCTACCCAACTAATTTTATTCCTGTACAAATTCGATTGACCTAAGTTAAAACTCCCTAATGGGCTGTATGCTTTTCCTTTTCTCTGAATTGAGCTACACGTGTGTGTGAATCAATTGATTTATGAGTACTCGATTTTGTAAATTGACATCCATTGTTGATGAAGCCTGGTTTTCTGTTGTTCGTAGTCAATTTATTGAATTTAGGCACATGTATTTACTGCTTTTTGGTGCAAGCTCTTTCAATTGACATACATCCGTGGCCTCGTTACAGATGATGGCGCCATGTTTTTTGATGAGAAAATTGTTGATTTGCACGAATATCAAGGCCCTCTGTCAACATCAGCCTCTGTTGTTCGAGGGGTTGTGGCATTCGCAGATGCAACTTCCGAGAAAATAGCTGTAAGTTGAATTATATGTGAAGCTCTGTAATCTGTTCTCAAATTAGGGTGGTTTCAGTTGAGAGTGCTTCATGCTTTCATGAGTAGTAATGTTTTTTTTGCTGAACTACGTGTGTAGCAAATTAGCAATGGAGTATTATCCAATTGTATTTATAAATTTTCAGGTTCCAGGGGACAAAATCTCAGGGTTGGCCAAATTCTTCCTTGGTATTGGGGTTGCGGGAAATCCTCGTGACTTCTTTGACCAGATTGATGCTCTGGCTTTACTGGAAGACAATAGGTATTCATTTTTATTGTGCTCAGGTTTTGTTGCATTTTTTTTGTGGGTTGTGCAGGCTGCTTACTTTCCTTTTTTATTCTTTTACCCACTCTTACCTTGTCATTTGCCCCTTTTTTCTTTTCGAAAAAAACATTCGACCCCTCTAACCTTCTCATATACAAGATTCCTCGAGGCACATGGGTATGTTACATCACTTGGCCCAGGGTTGCAAATTGTAAATGTATCAGTCTAAGAAACTCGAACACTTATACAAGAATGATAAAAGGATCATTGATAAATACCAGTTATAGATTTGTAAACCATAAACAAAAAATTTCTACAATATTTTCATGAATTGAAGTATAGAATGTTTGTTTGATTAATTAGACTAGATTGATACTGAGTGCTTTCATGATTTTAATTGACTGCATAATGGAAGATTCCAGACAGAAAACTTCCCTTTCTTTGGATGAGAGGCATTAGAGGGAAAGGAAGGAAGAGGGAACAAATTCCTTCGTTTGATTAGCAAATTCGATTAGACAAATTTGTGGGTGGGAGAGAGTCAGAGAGATAGATAAATGGAAGGATCCATTTTCCTTACAAGTAATATTAAGCTCCTTCCAATATAACCCGTCTACAATAGGCGGGCAATGTTAACTCAAATTTTCAACTAGGTGTTGAATCTAGGCGGGGACCGTGGCATTAAATCAAAGGCACGATAACAAATGACAACGTTTTTTAAAGGTTTTAAAGATCATGCAGCCAAATTTTGCTGCATTTTGGGGCAATTTAAGCTGCAGTTAGTTAGATTAGACCACAATGGCCGATGGTTGATACTGCAACTGTTACTGGAACCAATATTTATATACTCTTGTTGAGACATCAGATGGCTACCAATTTGTAAAGGATTCGCTGCAATGACATGTGGATGTGCTAGGTGTTGGCCACATTTATGTATAGGATTCACTGCAACGACATTTCTATGTGCTAGAGCCAGATTCTATTCATTAGGATCAGGCTGTGACAATCGATTCTAGTTTTCAAATCCAATATTTGATACCATAATATGCCAGCTTATTATTATCATTTGGGTTGGTATGACACATTTGATTACACTTGCGGGATATGCCAAATATTGGGATGAAGATATTAAGATTTCTGCTGGAGTAGAAATTCTAAAGAAGGGAAAAGAAGTATGCCGTGAAGTAGTTAAAAGAAGAGAAGGAAATAGAGGGAAGAAGAGATGAAAAATTCATATTAATTTGAATCGGATAATGGGATACCGGGAGGGGTATTTTTAATGGAAATCTTATAATCCCCCAAAAAGTTCTCTGTTTCGGTCCTTAAATGGTAGTTGATACTATGGGAAACTTGCTTTGAATTTATATAATATTCCGTCAATCTTGCATAAACTAAGTTATCCATGTTGATTATTGAATTATATTACTGATTTTTATAGGATACTCTGAGCTGTATGAATAAAAATATGAGCCCAAGTAACTCGTGACTGAAAAAGTCGTTAGTTTGAGAAACATAAAAGTGAAACTACAATGACACCGATCAGACTACTGCTGTGATTTAAGATTTGGGAGTGTTGGCTTGTTTTTAATCTGTTCCTAATATGTTTCTACATTTCTTTGGGCAGGATATCAGTCCCATTGGTTATTTCTCTACCTGCTACAGTGTTGTCCTTGACTCAGAATGACCAGCTGAAGGTATCATATTAGGCTAATCATTTAATATTTGAACCTATTTTTTGTCTTTATATTTTGAGAAAATACCCTGGATGATTCATATGTGGTGTTCCTTCATCATGTCTATGTTTGACCTAAAAGTTTCTGTTTACAATTGTCTGTTTCTTATTCCCGAATTTTAATGGTTGTAACCTTATCCTGCCAATCTATATCTATAAACCATTCTTCAATTAAATGGCAATGATCATCATCAGGTTAAAGTGAGCACAGTACTGGGATCTGCAACACCTCCTCTAACAGTGAAAATCGTTCAAGCTACCAAGTCTGGATCTAAAGATGCTCCTATAGTTGAGAATAAGGTAACATACAAACGAAGTTCATATTGCACCTGAATTTCATCAGAACTTGCTTGACTGACTGCTTGCTTGCTTATGTTCCCTAATCTATTGCAGGAACTCACATATGATGCCAATAGTGGATTTCATCTCTTTGATGCTTTTCTGAAAGATATTGATGTTGGGGTTTATGAGTTTGTTTTCAAGGTATAACTTCTCCATGTACCACTGATTTTTCATTCTTTTTTGCTTTAGAGTATGATGATTGACATACCTTTTCACTCATCATTTTTTCTTGTTTCGACGTTTAGATTGCTCTTCATGATTCCAGTGACAGTGGCATTTATTCCACCGGAGGTCGTACTCGAGTGCAAATTTTTGTTACCGGAGTAATTAAAGTCGACAATGCTGAGATATCAGTCCTTGATAGCGACCTTGGGAATGCAGATTCGAAGAAACCGTAAGTAATATGGGAAATTTTCATTGCCTTTTTTCAAGATTAATAATGGATTATGCTCTTTCTCCATTTTTAGTGGAGCCAAAGTCTCCTTAGTCTTTGATCCTGGATACAATGGAGCAAGCAAAATGACTAATTAAATTGGATGCGCTTCTTTAATTATGAATTAGCAGTCATTTGATGCAAATTCGAAATCTTGGCGCAATTATCATTTGGATCGTCGGGAACCAGCCTGTTTGTGTAGTTAACATGGGTTAGGTTGCATACGTCCGACTACCCCTTACTCTGCAATTTGCAAGAGCCCTTTAGGTGCTGTGATAATTTGTTGTATAATGGATTATGCTCAAGGACTGGTTAATACAATAATACTCCATGCTATTTATGAGCAGTACAGAAATAAATGAATTATGATCTTTTTCGTTGGTACTACTGAGACTATTTTTTTACCATGCAACTGGCAATCAATTGATTAGGAATTGAAAATGCTTCAGTTACTGAGAACAAGCTACCAATAGTAATTATCTTATGATAAATTATGGACCTGCAGGTTAGATTTGTCTGCAGATAGTTCAGTCTCATTCTCTGCAAATCATCTCCAAAAACTGCGCATATCCTTCCAGTTGTCTACCCCTCTTGGAAAGGCATTCAAGCCCCATCAGGTTTGATACCTTCTGGTTTCTTTCTCTGATTATTTGATTACCTTTTATTGTATGCTTATCTGGATGGGGTGCAGGTATTACTTAAGTTGAGACATGAGACAAACGTGGAACATGTATTTGTGGTTGGGAGCTCAGGGAGAAAGTACGAGATGACACTGGTAAATTTCTTGTACCGTTTTATATCCAATGATTCATATATGTTCCCTAGTAATTAAGCATGTGACTTTAATTTTTTAAAATGCATACCTAAATGACTAAATGAGTGAAAACCTCCTGACATAAGTCTCACCCTTACCCAGTCCACGGGTCAGCAAATCTTTCGCTGAGTATTCATTCGTTAGGCCTCTAAAAAAGTTGTTAACCCGATGCCAAAACTAAGGCCGGCTTTGTTACGATTTTGCAACACCCTGTAATTAAACTCTTGTAAATCTAAAAAAAATACACCAACATTCATAGTTTATCATGTTTATACAAACAGATACCACATAAACAACAAAATTACCCCAGTGCCTCCTCTGCCAGGGTAAGGGGGACCGGATGTACGTAGCCTTATCCTTGTGCTCGTAACACGAAGAGGGTGTTCCCGAATGGCCCAAAATAAAAATTGCATTGAGTACGACAACAAATATTCCGAATGGCCCAAAATAAAAATTGCATTGAGTACGACAACAAATATTTGTTACTTCACATTATAAAGAAACTCATCCAGTTTAGGGAGTCATTTTACTTTATTCCATTATAAATTTATAATCCACAGTCAAACAATAACGAGTCTTTGATTCCATTGGAATTCGGAATAATAAATAGTGACCACATATGGTATATTTATTTGCCAGTTTTGATTTTATCTACGTTTTATCAAAAGTAATATTCTAGCAAAATAAAGAAGCATGATGTTTTGCAGTATCAAGGAAGAGAAGTTGGGTGAAGGTAGATCACTAATAGAACATCAAAACATAGAATATTTCTTGTGATTAGGTTGTGGTAATGACCCAAAAACGTTGATAAAATTGCCATACGGTTAGTTGTGGGGAAATCAAATATTTGTGCAAATACAAATAGGACAGATGTCTAAAAAGATGCATTGTTACTAGGTGTCATATTGTTCAGTAACTAACATATTTGTGGCGTAGGATTTCCTTGGACTCGTGGACAAGCTCTATTATCTTTCAGGAAAATATGATCTTCAACTCACAGTTGGAGATGCTGCCATGGTAAGTAAAATTGTGTTCAGTTTCCAGTATCTGATTTACTTGCATTGGTGCATTTTTCTAACTCTTTTTTATAGGAAAACTCGTTCATCCGGGCATTGGGCTCTATTGATTTAGATCTTCCTGAAGCACCTGAGAAGGCAACTCGTCCACCAGTTCAACCTGTTGATCCTCTTTCAAGGTTTGGTCCTAAAGCAGAAATCAACCACATCTTTAGGGTTCCAGAGAAGCGCCCACCTAGCGAACTGTCCCTTGCATTCTTGGGCCTAACCTTTGTTCCACTTGCCGGATTTTTGGTTGGGGTAAGTTTACTCCTCTAACCTAAACATTAAATTAGCAAGTATATTTACGCTTCGCTATCAAGTACTTCATCTGATTTAGTTTCTTACCACTTGCCTTTCTTGGTTTATTATTTGGTCTTGCCATTTCCTGCTTGGTTAAATTTCGAATTTGTGAATGGACTAGAGCTCCCTTAAGAAATGCGACTTTGGAAGGAGATGATGTGTGAGGGGGAGGATCATTTTGGAATTTAATCTTAATGCCTCACCATAATACCACTTCCTGTGTTTCTTTCCCAAAAGCAAGAAGTCTTCCAGATTTATTATCCTCTATATCGTATTTGTACATGTTTACTCAACTTTTTTTTATATGCCTCTCTGCAGCTTCTTCGACTCGGAGTCAACCTCAAGAACTTCCCTACATCAGCAGTGCCTGCAACTTTTGCCACACTCTTCCATGGATCCATTTTAGCTGTTCTTTGTCTCTACGGACTTTTCTGGCTGAAGGTTTGCTCTTTCATATTTAAATATGATAATTAGTTTTGTAACATCTTTACTTTCCTTGATCTTCCACTGCCATCTGATCCCTCTTTTTTCTTATTCGCAGCTGAATCTTTTTACTACACTCAAGGTTTTAAGCTTCTTGGGAGTCGTCCTCGTGTTTGTTGGACATAGGACACTTGCCCACCTCGCATCGAAATCAGCCAAGTTGAAATCTACCTGAAAATGGTGATCTAGGAAGATGATTGTTGAGCATATATAGGGCACATGTTTGTTACAGGAAACCCTATCGGAGCTCCGAAAGACGAGTAGAGTTGGTAGACATAGATTCAGCTTTTGTAGAACTCTGTTTTTCCTCTATTGAGTTAGTGCTAGGCTTCGGTAGATAGTTTTATCTATACAAACATGTATTCACACCTTCTGATCTTATAAACAAGATTCAACATTCCTCTTTTCATTTTTTTTACCTTGCATGGAAACAAGATCCTCTCAATTTCTTTTTATGGACCATTTCTTCTCAACGGTCAACATTGTATTTCGGTGCAATCTAACGGCTCTATATTCCTGCATAAAATTAAGAAATAATAGTCTCTGAGAAATAGAGCACAATACATTGTTAGAGAGGAAATATGTTGCGTATGATGTAATGTTCTATAGAGTAGGGGCTATGAAGTAGCAAACGGGTGGGAGCATCATTTGTCTCGGCACAATTTTGGTAAAAAACCGAGCAAAAAAATTTAAATGGGCTAGTTACAATCACGTCAATTTTTACACGCTCCGTTCTAATCATTTGTCTCGCTGCAATAAAACTAAATTCAGTCATTCCCATAGGTGGCGCTCCAAGAGTTTCTGTACTCCGAGTGTGGAGACCATCGAAATGAAGATGTTGCATTAGCCGCGATTACTTTGAATGCGGCCCATTCACGGAGCAATTGAGACAAATCGGCCACTTTAGCCTTAGTAAACCTACAACAATTGGCATGGACCGTGATCACTGATTCAATAACCGAACTGTCTTCACAAAACCCACTGAATAATTTGGTATCGAGAAATCGAGCATTTAGGCTCAACTTCCGAAGTATGCCATGTTTTATTAACTTCTGTAGAACATTTTGTTCTTTCTCACCATGCGAATTATCTTTCAAATTATACCATTTGTTGAAGAGAAAGATGGTCTTGTTATTCAATTTAACAAAGTAGAATCCGGTATTAATAGGGTTACGAGTAGAAGATGGGTGGTCGTTGTAATAGCAATCGGTGCTGAACTGTATATCACAGCTTCGAGTCTTGCTTGTGCTTATGACCGTAAAAGGATTTCTTAACCACAAGACATCTATATCCTGTTTTTCGACATCACAAGTGATAGTTAGTCATTAACACAAGTTTCACAAAACATTACTAGAGATTTAGGCCTTGTTTGGATGACATGATTAATTTGGAGGGAAAGGGAGGGATACAACATCCTTACGTACCGTGAAGAAGAAATCATAGCCTTTCTCAAGGACCTCAAGAAGAAACAGAGTTCTTCTCCACATCATCTTAACAAAATCAAAAGACATGAACACTTCTTCCCTTGTGAAATCGACACCATCCGTTTCAAGCTTATAACAGTGAAGGTTACGGAGAAGATATTGGTCGTAGGCTATTTGATCGACCGCCACAATCAGCAGATGGTTCACAAGCTCACTTGTTCCTTCTTCTGCCTTCAACCCCTCTAAGAAGAGGTCTAACGTGTTTGGCATCACTTCTCCTTTCACATATGTCCGGTTTACGACCGCCAATATTACCTTTTTATTTGCCATTATTCCTTTTCGAGTGCTTGTCCTACCTTATCTTTGGAATTATGCAATGTAGTATGTCTCTGTAAATGGAAACGGTCAAAACGAACGTCATATCATATTATGACCCAAAATGCAATAATAGTGACACTCCTAATCATGCTTTACCTACCTTTGCTTTTGTCACAAAGACAAGGAGACAAGGAAACGAGAAAAAAACATTCTTTTAAGAAATACAAAAGTGAAAACATAACTTGATGCCCGACGTTGAGGGTACCAAAGATAAGATTTATAATTCCTAACCTTTAACTATAGATAGCGAAAGTCAGGGTCGAACCACAGAGAGGTGGGGATTGTTTATTGTTTGATGTCAATGTTTTAGGGTAACAAAAGTGGGGGTTTGATTGATTGTTACTAAGTCTAGAAACAAATATAAAAATAAAACAAATAAATAAAGATGGGAATAAAACTTTAGTAAAAGAGATGCTAGGATGTTTGGGTAAATAGCTAAGATAGTATAAATCTTAAGTCAACATGTATTGCAGTCGCGTAAGGGGTGTCACATATCCTTTAGGTCTATGCTACCTAATAGCTCCTTTCGCCCTATGCTATTAGTTCCTAGGTGTCACAATTATTGGATGTCAACAATAAGGGTGATTCCTAAATTCTAGGTCACATACCTTTCAGTCTTGAGTAACCTAGCCGTCTTAAAACGTAAACCAATGCCCTTCCCGTATCTCTCAATCTTGGGTAGGTCATTACTAACATCCTACAAGTCTCCCTTTGGTCTCATTGTAGGTTATTATAGATTACGAATTAAAGCGAAACGGAATTCATACGCGAGTCGGTCGACCGACCAGCTACCCCGGTCGACCGACCAGCTACCCCGGTCGACCGACCTCCTGCCTGCAACACGTCGATTCGAGAATTCATACTATCTACGCATATTTACTCCCTACATCCTAACATATGAAATTAGCTACTCATGACTATTGAAACAGTAATAAAAATAGAAGTAGACTGGAAATCATAACGAACATCAATCTAAACATGCAATAATAATAAAGGCAGGCTTGGGATTCTAACTTAACCGGAAGTAACAATTCTACACTAACGACAATAAAACATAAATTAAGAGAGGAATTACCGGAAATAAGGATTAAGGCAGAAAAGAACGAACTTTATTGATTATTGTGGAAAGATTGATGATGAACAATGTGTAAAACTAAAGAAAAGAGTTTGATGATTATTGAAAGATTAGAACTAAAACTATATCGTAACTCTATGGTAGATGACTGAATAGATCCTTGATAATTAACCTAAACACGAGATTAGTTTATATAGGCGGAAATAAAGAGTTTCCTAATGACCGAAACACTTCAGTGGGCTTTCGGAAAACTTCTGGGTCTGCGCTGAGGTCGGCCGACCTCAATAGTAGGTCGGTCGACCTAATGTCGGGCTTCAGTGATTTCTGGACTTTCCATAACAGAGGCTTGGTCGGTCGACCCACGTAGTAGGTCGGTCGACCTTAATTCCTGTAGGATTGCCTTGATTTGTCTTCGGTTTGACTTTTGGCACTCGTTTAATGTTTCGAGTTGACTTTCCTTCGTTCCTTGGTTGTGGAAAAAACCCGAGGGCATAAATTTGGTGTAAAATCGTCCATTTTCCGCATAAATCTGCAAAAGAGCATAAAAACACGAAAGTAGACAATTGTTGGGAAATAAAGGCTAAAACGTAGTAAATGAGCAACAAAATGCGTGTAAAAATAGATGTAAAACATCATAAAATAGACACGCATCACAACTCCCTATGCATTACATTTTCAACCTGTACATGCATGTTAATAATAGAAAGATAAAGAAATAACAGAGATACTAAATAAGAAAATATAAATAAATGATCGGGACATAATTTGTTGAAATACCTGATTAGGATAAGAAAAAGAGGATTGAAGGTTGATGAAGGATGTCGAAGAATGTAAGGAGAAAAACGAAAAGCCAAAGAAAAAGAGTGCTAGCCTTATTTTTGTGTTATTCGAATTCGAGTTTTATCTTAATTTATTTTCCTACTTTAATGTTTTCACATATTGAAATAACTAGATTTCATGCCCGGGCGTTGTCCGGATAATATCTTGACATGGTTTCAAAATAATTATCGTAAAAATACTTAGTATAATATGCATATATAGAGAGAATAATTCAAGTATGATTGTTTTTTATGGCTAATGAAACATCAGATGTATCATTGGACGTTGTCAGTGCATGAAACATCAATGGAAATGGAAATATATACCTCTGATTCAATGGTCTTGGAATATACATATTACGCATCACTGTCAAAATAATTTTTTAAGCACATATATTTGAGCATCATCCTGGAGAAATTTTTATCCAATATTTCTAACATATGAAGATAGTAGAAACTCACATTAACCCGTATTTTTTTTTACGTTAGATCGTCTTCTTTTTATTTTAACTCATATTCTTATCTTGATAGCTCGTATTCTTATCTTATTAACTCGTATACTTTTTACATTAGCTCATATTTTTATCTTAATAACTCGTATTCTTATCTTATTAGCCCGTATTTTTCTTACATTAACTTCTATTCTTTTTATATTAGCTCGTATTCTTATATGTTCATGTTTGTAAGTTCGTACTTCGTAATCCTCCTATATGCTAAAAAGTTTTTTTACAATAACTCGTATTCTTATCTCAGTAGCTCGTATTTTTTTACATTAGCTCGTATTTTTAGCTTAATAGCTCTATTAGCTCTCATTCTTACGTTAATAGCTCGCATTCTTATGTGCTTGTATTTTTTTAGTTCCTGAGTATGTTCTTATTCTTTTTACATTAGCTCGTATCTAATCTATATATCTATATATAAGTATAAAAGAAGAACTATTATTCATTAAACTTGACACGTGTCACGTTATGGTTAATTTTTTTCCCGCCTAATCCAAACCTTAAACATGCATACAAATATTTATTTTCAAAATTGTCATTTTAGATTATTATCTTCTTAAAAAAAACTAACATATTATTCTTCAAGATTATATTTTCCCAATCTATAAATTCTTTAACTTTTAATGTCATAATCTTCAGTCAGTCATACAACAATTTCTGCTATAAATTTTTTATTATAGATGAATTTTGATGCAATAAGTTTTTTGCGTTGCTAAGTTGATTTATACAAATATTAACCATATATCAAGTTATACTTTTTCAGAAGGTGTGAATTTTTTCTAGGTATTTATTCATCAGAACTTTTATCAACGAAATTAATTAATATTTTTATTTTTATTATTTAATTTCAAGATATAAAAAAGATAAATGTGAATTTTAGGTTTTAATACTTCCTCCATTTATTTGTTTTCTTCCCATTTGTTTTATTGCGGTCTCCAAGATGCACCTTTGACCATCTTTTTCGACGCCTATACGTTATTTTTTCCTATTGAAATTTTTTTTTCCTCAAAGACTTTTTCATAATAATTGTAAATGTTCTAATTTCATAACTTAAAATTTATTATTTTCTAACTTATTTACGGTCTCCAAAAAAGCAAATGGGAAGAAAATATATAGGAAAATGGAGGAAGTATGATTTTGCCATTTGTATTTCGAAAAAAAGGAACATACAAGATATACTACTTCAAGGCTTAACTTTTAATTTTTAATTTTTAATTTTTAATTGAGTTTATGTGTATTTTTTGAGTTTTTTGAAGTTTATAAGTTATACTGTAAAAAAATTCCGTCAAAACGCAAATTTAACTGAGCTTATATGTGATGCTTTGAGATATATTGTAATTTTTTAGCATAATGTTTAAATAACACATTTAGATACTTTATAATAAAATTCATAATCTTTAAAACAAACTCGAAAATCTTATTATAAAATTCAGAAACTATACAACTGATAGTAGTACATCAGATGCATAATCTAATTCATGCCGAGCTTTTAATAAATTTGATACTTTGTAATATAATTTCACTTTCACATAGTTTACTGTATAAAATTTCTTTTGGTGTTCATTGAATTCATTGACTATAGTATAAGCTAATTACGTACCATACTTTTTCTTAATTGCTACATATTTTTGGCAAATTTTGTGTTTTTCTTTTCAAAATATTTTGTATTAAATTGGATTGACAAATGACATGAAAGTTTTACCTTTTAATGTAAAAAACTGGAGATTACTTTTTGATAGTATGTCTTGCATAATATCGTCCTAACTTAAGACATTTTACAACCCTTTTTCTGTTTCCCTCTATTATAATTTGTTGTGAGAGTCGACTTAAATTAAGACGGTCTTAAATACTAGGATAATGTTAATGCTAAAAACGAATATTTAAAAAATGTAAGACGGTCTTAAAAAATGTAATACATGGTTTAAAAGTTATATACATTTGACTTTTAAATTAATTTTTGAATTATAAAATTAAGATTATATTTATTATTTCAAATATACTATAAAAATATTAATATTTTAATAATATTCCTAATTTATCTTCAAATCATCGGGTCGAACGGGTCGACTCGAATTTCAACCATAAAATAATGGGTTATTTTGGATTCGAGTCATTTCGGGTTGTGGGTCAAGATTTACGGGTCTTTGATTATGAAAAATCGGACCGGGTTGGGTCAGATTTACGGGTCGAGTCATGTTTTGACAGGTCAAAATAAAGCACACATTAATCTTTTTTATTAGTTTTCTTAATCTTTCTTTTGTTTCCGAGAGTCATGTTTTGGCAAGGATTATATATAAATTCTTTTGGTCAATCGATTGCGACATTATTAAATTAGTTTATGGTTAACGCAGTTAGGTAAAATTTTAATTTTAATCTAAAGTAGATCATTTACTTTATATACTCTTATTACTACATTGATAATATAAAATTGTAAAACTTCATCTATACAAACCCGTGCAAGTTTGCACGGGTTCTAAACTAGTTTCTTATATATTCATATTTTATAGCTCGTATTTCTTTAATTATACCTTGTAATCTTAAGTGCTTATTATATCATGTAATTTTACGTCTTGCAAATCTAGTTCTATTTTTTTTAGCTCGAGAAGTGTTTCAATTAACTCGTGTTTTCGTATTCTGTTTACATTAGCTCATATTCTCATCTTAATCGGTCGTATTCTTATGTGCTCGTATATTTAAGTTCATGATCCTTTTAATCTCGTATTTGTATTCATTTGTGCCCAAATTTTGAAGCTCGTCTTAAATAATCTTAATAACTCGTATTCATTTATGCTCCTATTTTAAAGCTCGTCTTAGCTTAATAGCTCGTATTGTTTTACATTAGCTCGTATTATTAGCTTAATAATTCATATTCTTAGATTAATAGTTCGCATTTTTATGTGCTCGCATTTTTTAGTTCGTGATTCTCTTAAACTCTTCTTCTTTTTACATTAGCTTATATTCTTATGTGTTCATATTCTATAGCTCGTATTTTTTTAATTATACCTCGTAAACGAAAGTGTTTAATATAATCATCAAGACATATATTTATGCTTTTAATTAAATAAGAGAAGGGAAACAACAAATTATACCATAACTCTACCATAGCCAGAACTCTTAGTTTACAATCAATTATTTTATTAACTAATTCAATAATTATCCAATTGATATTTTATTACTATTTAATTATCTTTTTATTTATATACTTAATTTATTTAACCAAAGTAATAGTCAAAGTAATCGCTCTAAAAACAATAACTATTCAACTGATATATTATTACCATTTAATTATTTTTTTATTTATATACTTAATTTATTTAACCAAAGTGTAATAGTCAATGAAATTGCTCTAAAACAATAGCTAATGAAATCAATTATTTTATTAACTAATTCAATTATTATCCAACTGATATTTTATTACTAGTTAATTATCTTTTTATTTATATACTTAATTTATTTAAACAAAGTAATAGCCAATGTAATCCTCTAAAAAAAATAATTATCTAATTCATATTTTATTGTTTTTTTTGCAAGAAGGTTAGTCTCATTTTTATTCATCCATGTAGAGAAATTTTTATTCATCCATGTAGGGAAAAAAAATGAGATAGTGTCTTACAAAAACAAAAGCCAAAAGATATCTAGAAAAAGGACCAAACGACAAAAAACTCTAGATTTAGAGCATTACAGCCAACCATTTACGAATATGAGGATCGCTACTTAGACTAAGGCCCTGTTCTTTCTGGCTTATTTTTAGCTCATTTCAGTTCAGCTCAGCTCTATTCAGTTCAGTTTAGTTCAGTTCAGTTCAGTTCAGTTCAGCTCAGCTCCATTCAGTTCAGTTCAGTTCAGTTCAGTTCAGTTCAGTTCAGCTCCACACAATTCAGTTCAGCTCGACTTTATTAAGTTCAGCCCACATTATTATTATTATTATTATTATTATTATTATTATTATTATTATTATTATTATTATTATTATTTGCATTATTATTGTTATTGTTATTATTATTTTATTTATTTATTACGTATTATTCTATTTATTATTATTAATTAATAATTATTATTATGATTATTATTGTTGTTTTTGTTGTTGTTTTTATTATTTCTTCATCTTATTATTATTTTATATATATTTTTATTGTTAATAATAATAATAATAATAATAATAATAATAATAATGTAATTGAGAAGTAAAATTTGATAACATTCAAATAATAATATTTGTTAACACAATCGAAAATCATAATCTGATAATATAGATAGCATTAACAAAGACATCATCTATGTTGCTTCGCTATTGACTTCCGTATCGTCTTGATGTTCTTCATTATCGAGGTCATTATGAACACCAATATCACGCCCTATTTTTTTTGGAATTTCTTTTCGAACTTTGTCCATGAGTTTCTTCCGTTCTTTATCATCCATGTTTGAATCTGTTCTTCCTTGAATACTTTGATGTTGTATTGTGATTTGATTTGGCTGTACTTTATGGTTCAATTAAAGGAAAATTCAAGGGTATGGCTGATAGTTTCTTCTGAATGGATTTTTTTTGGGTTAACTAGTGATTTGCAATGAGTTTTTTATTGGTTTTTTTTTAAAATTCAAGTGATTAAATTAAGTAAATACATTTTTTTTAGCCTAGATATCGGTAGTTTGGACAATACTTTAATAAAATGGTCATTTTGGTCTAGATATGGTTACTTTAATAATATAATTATTTTTTAAAAAATCGCAAATTTATATTAATCAAACTTTTTGTATTATTATTATTAATAATATTACTATTAGTTATTAAACTTTAATTAAACATTTATATTCAGTTTATTTCTATTAATTTTTGTTTCATTCAGCTCAGTTCAGTTCAGCTCGATTAAATTCAGTTCAGTTCAGTTCAGTTCAGTTCAGTTCAGCTCAGTTCAGTTCAGCTCAGCTCGATTCAGTTCAGCTCAGCTCAGTTCAGTTCAGTTCAGTTCAGCTCAGCCCCATTCAGTTCAGCTCAGTTCAGTTCAGCTCTAAAAAGCCAGAAAGAACAGGGCCTAAGTCTAGCTTTGATGGAGAATTTCACACTAGCCACCACTTGATCAGGAGATTTGAGGTGTCCGCCAAAAATACATTTGTTTCGAGCTTCCCAGATACCGTGGACTAACCCAGCAATACAGCAAGACATGATCACCTTTTTCCAAGTAGAGCGAGTTTTGTCCTCAAGAATTTTGTATAGCCAGTTCTTCAAGTCGACATCTGACCCAGGACCAGTGACACCAACCCAAGATAGCAGAGAACGTCGCACAGTTTGCGAGAAAGGGCAGCGAAAGACATGTGCCTATGCGTCTCAGAAGCGTTCTTACAAAGACAACATCTATTTGCCATCTGAAAACCCCGAGAACAAAGGTTATCAACCGTGGGAAGGTTGTGCTGAACAGCCTGTATCACGCAGATGCGGTGTTTGGGGATGATTTCTGTGATCTTCAACGGGGTAGTCCAGCCTAGAGTTCCATTTTTTTGACGAAACAAGTGGTAGACTTTACTAACCGAGAACGTACCCTCTTGGACACAAGAATCCATCATCTTCTGTGCACCCGTGGAAGTGCCAGCAACACTGAGTAAGGCGTTTTTGGTTCTGACAATGCTTTTCCAGCACTCGGCATGGTAGGGTTTGCAAGTCGCATCCCAAATCTGGATGTTGGAGAGGTTGTAGGCAAGGGTCCATCGGTCCGAAATCCCCTCTCCTTGTTGAGTTAAGTTCCAAATCCATTTACATAGCAACGCCTTGTTCCAACTTAGGATCTCTTTCACATTGAAACCTCCCTCGTCCCAAGGGGTACAAATAGACTTCCAGCTCTTAAACACCATTTTTCTCTCCCCGGTATCAATACCCCAAAAGAAATCTTTGCAGAGTTTGTTAACCATCTTGGTGACGTATTTCGGAAGCATAAGAACAGAGCACCAATAGTTTTCCAAGCCAAATACAACAGAATTAATGAGTTGTAGCTTACCCGCATAAGAGAGTAGGTTCCCTGACCAACCTTGGATGAATTTTTGGATTTTGTCAATCATGAGGTTGTACATGACATATTTTATTGTTATTTGATTATCTTTTTATTTATATACTTAATTTATTTAACCAAAGTAATAGTCAATGAAATTGCTCTAAACTAATAGCCAATGAAATCAATTATATTGTTAATTAATTCAATAATTATCCAACTGATTTTTTTTTACTATTTAATTATCTTTTTATTTATTAATTTATTTAACCAAAATAATATCCAATGTAATCGCTCCGAAAACAATAATTATTCAACTGATATTTTATTGATGTATACGAGTTGTATAGAAGTTATAGTGCAAGACGGATTTACACGTTAAGACGGTCCAATTTGATAAGAAAACGATAGGTTATGTATTGTTATAATTTGTTATTAACTCGGAATAGTATATATTTTAATGTTTTGTATATTTTGATGTACAAAAGTTATAGTGTGAGACGGTCTTACTCGGTAAAACGATCAAATTGAATAAGAAAACTATGAGTTATAAATAATTATAATTTATATTTTCACCATGATTAAATCGTTATATTTCTACTATGATTAACGATATTTATGTAAAATTTTGAAAACAGATCCGTAAATTTCACGGGTTCAAACATAGTCTAGACAAACAAATAACTCAATCCTAACCCAAGCTATGGTCTTACACTAGTCATCGGACCTTAACTTTCTAACCACGTAAATAACTTAATAACATTTGAAACTTATCGGTTATCAGGTGATACGATATCATCCGTTCCGATCCGACTCGACACGACTCGATTACATTTAAGCAAGTAGGGACTAGGGAGTAGACACTATGTTTAAATTGTCTAATTCGATCTTCTATTTTGTTATTTCCCCATCCTTCCGAGCTATCTCCGGCGACGAATTTTCCAGGTTTCTCTCTCATTTTCCTTCTCCCCAAATTTCTTAATTCATTTGTATTATTATATGCAGTATTCATCATGTTAATTTAGGTATTCTGCAGTAATTCGCTGAATTAATTCTCATTAAATTAAATCAATTTCATTAATTTTGTTGTTTGTTATGATTTAATGCAATTTTAATTATAATTTGAATGATGTTTTATCGTGCTTAGATCCGATTTATTGTATTTATTTCTACTTTTATTTGCATTTTGGCTATAGATTTGTTGTTCTACTGATGAATTTTGTTTAAATCAATTTGATGTAGTTATTAACTGTAAAATACTAAAATTCAGTGTTGTATGAAATGGTTTCGGCGAATTAGTATATAATTGCGCGGTGTTCGGCTCCTGTTCTCGAAGTCCTGTGTATTTCGTTCGAGTTTGTGTCTTTCGGTTTGTATTGGTTGTTCATTCAAGTTCTCGGATAGTTTGGATAGTAGAATTGTAAGATTACGCTATTGAATTGCGATTAGTAGTAGTGTCTTGTGTTATAGATAGGATGTGAATTTTGCTTGTTTTGCGAAAAAATTGCTGGTACTGACTACTGAGACTGATTTGGTGTCAATCATGCATCGTGATTCGTGTAGTGATTGGATGCGAGTAGCTGTTTTGAACACTATCATTTGCTTATTGATAAACACAAATTCTTAGTTGTCGAATATTTTTGTAATGCATCAGACGTAATTCTCTTATTGAGTGACCGATGGCTGGAAATATGTCACTGAAGTAGAAATTAATTTAGGTGCATATACAGTGTTGTCGAAATCTTAAAATCGTTCAAGTCTGCCTTGCATTAGCATACTGCAAACACAGTAATTTTTTTAAAAAATGGAGCGGTCGCTTATTGTTACTGACCCTTTTAATGCCGCCTTCGTGTGTTTTAGTTAGTGGTTATTTGCATCACAAATTCTTATTGAAGACGGTACTATCCGTCACAAGCTAGCTGACGACGGATAGCGCCTCTCTCACACAATGCAAGTGACACGACCCATAAAATGATCCATTTCCTCCCACTTGTCTTCCCACTTGCCTTGTTATGAGAGGATTAATATCCGTCTTCAGCTTGTGACGAATAATATCTGTCAAAAGCAAAACTCTTTGTATTTGCATATTGTTAGTAGCCCGTTACTAATCATTTTAGTTTGTACGGAGTAACATTTTGTACGTTAATGGTGATTGTTCTATATTGACCAGATAAGGTTTATTGACCGCATTACTTTCATCAATTGTGAGATTAAACCCATAGGTTTTATAAATCAATTTCATCTATTTATACAATCAAATTTGTTATATATTTATAAATTGTATGAAATTTATTATACATTTTGTGAAAACAAAAAATTTGATGAATTACATAAAAATTAGAATTTGTAAAGAAATTCCATATGTATATATCAATCATATTAAAATTAGTGAAAATATTAAAAATATTTTATCTAAAAACTATGTTAATTAATAAATTATATAAAAACCTTTAAAATATTAAAAATTATTTAATGTACAATAAGTCTAAATATAAAATGATTTAATGATTTATTTATGTTAAAATTAAAAATAGTGTTGTAATTCACTTTTTATCGAAGTTACGGGGCCTAATTGCTACATTTGTGACTTTTTGGGGATTAATCTCACAATTTCTCAATGTTATGGGGGTTAATCGCCATCTTCGCGCTAAGTTATGGAGTATAAAACTGCGTTATATGAGACTTGACTTTTTATTAGTTTTGCTTCTGTCCCGATCCAATGCTTAGCTTAGGCATTTCGAGTGGTGATGTTTGATCTATTCATTAGATGATGCTGTTTTTTTCTTGTCTTCTTACATGTGTTTTTTTAATTGCTATTTTTATCATCCAGGGGAAAATGGCTGAGATGAACAAGAAAACAGCTGGTCAACTTTACCTTCCCAATGGCTTATCACAAATCACACAAGCTCGTTATGGTTTGTTCCAAAACCCAGCTGTTCACCAAAGACAGACCTACGGAAACTACACTAATGCAGCTTTTCAATTCCCAACGCATGCTACCCAAGATCTATCATTTCTTAACAACATGACTTGCCCGGTTGTTGCTCATGCTCCACAAGAGAAAGGATTGGGCGCTTTTGCAATCGATTTTCTTATGGGGGGTGTTTCTGCCGCTGTCTCTAAAACTGCAGCTGCCCCAATTGAGCGTGTGAAACTTTTGATTCAGAACCAAGATGAAATGCTCAAGGCTGGTCGTCTTTCTGAGCCCTACAAGGGCATTGGTGACTGCTTCGGGAGAACAATTAAGGAAGAGGGTATGCTTGCCTTGTGGAGAGGAAACACTGCTAATGTCATCCGTTACTTCCCCACTCAAGTATGTCGTATGGCCATTTTTTTTCAATTTTGTTTACTCAATGATTTAGTTTGTATACACCCAACATGTTTTGTTTCTGTCAGGCCTTGAACTTTGCTTTCAAGGACTACTTCAAGAGAATGTTCAACTTCAAGAAGGACAGAGACGGTTACTGGAAGTGGTTCGCTGGTAACTTGGCATCTGGTGGTGCTGCTGGTGCCTCATCTTTGTTCTTTGTCTACTCACTTGACTACGCCCGTACCCGCCTTGCTAATGACTCTAAGGCTGCCAAGAAGGGAGGAGAGAGGCAGTTCAATGGTCTTGTCGATGTCTACCGTAAGACATGGGCATCTGATGGTCTTGCTGGATTGTACCGTGGATTTAACATTTCCTGTGTTGGCATCATTGTCTACCGTGGTCTGTATTTTGGACTGTACGATTCAGTTAAGCCTGTGGTCTTGACCGGAAAGATGCAGGTACTTTTCTTTCTTTATATTTCATTCTTTTAATTTTTGTTTCATTTTGTCACTGTTCTGCCAGCTTGTTAGTTGTTACCCATTGTCATGTCTCTTACGGTGTCTTGAATTCATGAATGTCGGAGTTTTGTTAAGTTGTAAATGCTTTGCTGTTTGCTTCTTAAGGATCCCATTCCGTCTATTCGAAATGTATCAGGCTACTCATATTCTTCCCTCGTTTACAATTTATTTTTATTGTATTTCTGTTCTATTGAGGGGAAAGCCCTGTAAAAATATAAATAACTAAATAATAAAAGAAGCAATGTTTAGAGATTCGCGGCACCACAGATTCATAATAGTAGACAGATCGTCTGAAGCATGCAGTTTTTCATCATTATCATTTTGAGTAGTTATAATTCTAGCTGTATGATTTTATACTTGGTTGAACAATTTTCATTTATGTTCTTTACGGTACTATTGAAGTGGGGACTATGAGAATGAGTACTGTTGTTAAAAGATAACGGAGATTTACTTGGCTTATTACTCGGAAAGTTTAATCTGACAACTTGATTTTCCCCCGGCTTTGCAAAGAAACAAAGAGTGAAGTTTGTTCTTTGAAGAAAATCATAGTACCTTTGGTCAAATACACATAGCTGCACGATAAAATTGCGTTGGCTGGTGTATGGTGGTCGGAAAGCTCTTACGGAACATTGTGTTTGTATGAGCTGCTGTTGTTTGCTTGGATACAATCGTAGGAGGAAAGGGGGATGAAGCTATGATTTTTTTCTCACCAAACCTTTCCTTTGCTTGTTTAATTTGGCTTGTTGGTGGAAACTGTTGATTGCATTTCCCTTATACAACCAACCAACCAAGCAAGGAAATTACTGACTTCCCTTTACCTCCTTCCAAAGATAGAGCTAGTGTATAACATGTTATTTGGTTTAAATGATTACAGGATAGCTTTTTCGCTAGTTTTGCACTTGGGTGGGTCATTACCAACGGTGCCGGGCTCGCTTCTTACCCCATTGATACCGTGCGTAGAAGAATGATGATGACCTCAGGTGAGGCAGTCAAGTACAAGGGCTCAATGGACTGTTTTGCTCAGATTTTGAAGAACGAGGGTGCCAAGTCCCTCTTCAAGGGCGCTGGTGCCAACATCCTCCGTGCTGTTGCTGGTGCTGGAGTGTTGGCTGGTTACGACAAGCTCCAGGTTGTCGTTTTTGGAAAGAAGTACGGTTCTGGTGGTGCCTGATTTCTTAACCCACTGCCCTATTCGGTTGTGGTAGATAATGATGAAATTTTTTAGCGAGGCGGTATTCGGATGCTTGGTTTGAGAGTTGTTATAATTTACCCCTTAGTTTAAAGATACTTACTTAGAGAGTTAGAGCCTTAGAGGTCCCTAGTTAGTAGGGATGACAGTTTCACACTTACTCCGTAGATATCCATCCACTTTATTATATTTCCATCTAAGAAAAAATATATTTTTATCTCAATTATTTATTTACATTTTTATTTTAGCTATTTATGAGAAATATTTTAATCAACCTAAACATAGGTAGAGCTGGACAACGTAGCGGGCCAGCCCGGCCCGACCCGGCCCAGCCCAGCCATGTTACGTGGGCCAATTTTTCTAGCCCACACAAGGTTAGGGCTGGGCCAGCTTAGCCCGGTAGCGAATAGGGCCAGAGCCGGATTTTGTCAGCCCAACCCTATCCGCGGCCCTGTGTAAAATGCAGCCCGGCCCAGCCCAGCCCACTAATAAAACTAACACAACTAACACAAATACAACCCACAAACATAACTAGCAATCCTATAGGGCTGGACCAGGGCTGACTTTTCTGGCCCAGCCCGGCCCAGCCCAACCCTATATTATTTTAGGGCTGTGCTAGGGTTGGATTTCTTCAGCCCAGCCTGCCTCTCCGGCCCAGCCCATTGTACAGCCCTTTACATAGGTGGAGGGAGTCTAGTACACTAACACATCGTCTTGATTGGCCTACACCCATAGGGCTTGCATATGATGCACCAAGGCCCAATGGGCCTTATTGTCTTATACATACCACATTTCAAAAGCCCAAACACAAACAAAACAAAAATCCGTTATCTGAACTGTAAGTCTTTAACCGGCTAACCGCACAGTTCTATTTCCCGCCATTTCTTTCCATACAAATAAATTCAAATTATTTTTCCCACCTTTCCTTATTTTTCTCCATAATCTCCTGGCATCGCTTAATTTTCTCCATAACCGCGCGGTACAGTTAGTTTCATGTTTAAAATTGGGGTTTGGGTCTGATGTTGTGTATGTACATAGCAGAGTTGTTCATGTGTTGGTTTGCACGCTAGGTGTTTGGTGAAAGTTGTACTCCCTTCGTTCTAGTTATTGGTTACAATACACCATCACGAAGAATATAAAAGGTAAACAAATGAATGGGACAAAAAGAGTACAAGGTAATTGGTTACTTCGATGAATGGCCAATGGGTATGTTGTTTTTCATTGAGGGAAGTTCGTGAGGACGGATGGTGAACGGGGCTTATATATAGGATCAGGTGATGATAATTGGGTCGATTCCTAATGGAGAGTCTGAGGTATGGCTGTAACGCGTTGATGGACCGTGTACTGAACGTGGAAATATTAAGGCGGCACAAGTCATCGACGAGGAAAACCTTGGTGTTCTGGACTGCAATAGTTGTGGGATATACCAAGCTCGGTATATCCGTATGGTGCATTGTAAGGAGGCTTTGATTTAGTTAAACAAATTGCTGCAAGCTGATGTGCTTGATGAGGTGACATTGGGATTTGGATTCATCAGTACATCGAGAATAAGAACTGAGTAAGAAGTTCTTTCTCAGTGCTGCATTGGTTACTCGTTTGGCTGATATGTACTCTGATACCGGCAGCAGAAACATTAAGAAGCACCTTAAGTTTTGAACTTGAAGTCGTTGAAGGTATCAGCACTTCTCGAACTGCAAGTTTGTAGCGCATCAATTTTAACCAAAATTTCGAGGTGGGTATCTCAGAAGGCTATCCTTTCTGTGTCAAAAACTCAATACTGTACATTAATTGGTAATGTACTGGTTTTAAAACATTTTTCCTCTGTTTTCATTGGTTTTGTTTGCACAGTTACATGGCAGTCCTGAAACATCACACCGGAAATATTTTGCACAAGGAAGATTTATGATGATATTGCTCTCCGCGCAACAAAGGGCTCTTATTCATACAGGTAATTTACTTGTACAAACATTCTTTATTTAGGCTCCTGAACACTCTTCCTCACCACACCAATCTCGGATTGATCAAAATTAAGCCATTTCCTGTATATAATACTGTATAGGTTTTGTACTTTTGTGAATTTGATTTGCATCAAATCGCTGAATTAACGTGCTTAAAAGGGAAACTCGGACATCGATTGAACAACAGTTAACTCAAAAGGGTACCTCAATCTTGCATATTATTAGGTTTCAGTTTAGAATACTCGTCACTGTATAGTACCCTTGCACAGTTGCACTTCATTGTGACCCGACCCGAAAAATCTATAACATCAGCTTCTTTTTCACTGTCAGTAACTTGTCTTCTATGATTATAGTAATACTTTTCCTTATCATTATGCTGTGAATATTGTATGTTGTGGAGTATGATTTCCAATTCCAATGGAATCAAAGACTCGTTCTTCTTTGGTTAATCTGAATCTATGATGAAATAAAGCACAACGAGTTGCTAAACTAGTTGCGTTTCTTTTGATGTAGTTCTCGATGCAATTTTCATCTTGAATATTTCGAAAACATCCTATTTGTTTAGCTAACACAAAGGTAAGGGCCTGTACATCCGAGTGATCCGACACCTCTCCCCCCAATATCTAGAGCCCTTGAAGCATTGGGTTAATGTTATTGTTGCGGAATTTATTTACTCTTTTATTCATGTGAGTCTCTGACTATTTTGGGCAGTGAATGCTGTGGCAAAGCATTAAAATACACAACATCGTGACATTGGAGTTACTGAATTGGATAAACCTACTGGCAACAGGCTACAGGTAAAGTCTGATTATTATCTTTATGAAAAAGCACCCTCAATTCAATTATTCAATTACTTCTTAATTATCAATTTTGCTGCAAAAAAGATAAAATTGGAATCTGCTAAGTTGTCTTTGTGAAGCATCCTTTCTTACCTGATATGATGTGATATTTGGGAAATCGGCAACTTTTTGCCTGTTTCTTCTTAAGCACCTTCTGATGGTACTCCGACACTTCACTTAACGTTCGTGTCGCGTGTCTTAACACCTATCGTGTTGACGCCGACACGACACCTCAACACTTCATTTTAGACCAAAAATTTGAACAATATGCCTTGCCTCATACGGTCTGAATTCTGAAATAAGACGAATCAAATCTCATAATTTTCCTAATAAAATGTAATTATTTAATGACAAAATGTGAGAATTAAAGTTGTCACTTTTTACATTAAAAATGATGGTAATATTTTATTAGAAAATAGTAACATTTTTATAGGCTACATTTCCCGTTCGAAATAAGAATTAGCAAATTTTGAAAAATTGATACAAAATTGTTATCGGGCACGACACCTGTGTTGGAGAGTCGGTGTAGCACAATATTCAATACTAATGATTTAACTAGAGCGTTAACATAAAAGTTGGTCTTGTTTCGTCGGGTTTTATAGAACGTTACCGTGATTGTGACCGTGTCACACTGTTCTCTTTCCATTTTCAAGAGACTTAAAAGAGTTGTTTTTTTTGGCTGTGAATTATGATTGAATAAAGTAAAATGACTCATTAAACTAATTATGCTTCGTAATGTTAAATACCCGTCATTTAACACGGTTTTATACATAATTTTAATTATTAATATCAATTAAATTCTTTATTAATCTAGTATTAATTCCCACCCTCTTATAGAGAGTAAGTAAGCCTAACATGTGATACCCATATAGAAATATGCATTGTTCAATTGTTGACATACTTGATTGAGCTTAAAAGGAACAAATTAAAAAGAAGAATATGTAATACTTTGTCATTACTTGCACGCTAGGTTTGGTTATTCTTAGAGCAAAATCATGTGCTCTATTCACTTTTTATGATTCTCAAACTTATTTAAGCTACTTATTGTGTAATTAATCATTAATCAAAATTAATCAACTTTATAAATTCTTAGTATTTTCAATAAGACTTTTTATATAATAGTTATTGTGTTTTTTTAGGGTTATCATTTCATGACTAGTTTCGGTGTATCCTCTGATAGAGTAGAATTATTTTCAGTGCATACTATATATTATATTTCTTTTTCGTATATGATCTACAAGCGTAAAATATTTAAGCCTAACTAGTTTAACAATAGAAAAACGGCTATTTTCCAAAAAATGTGGGCATTTTCATGACCCATTTTCTATAATATTATAATCTTAGGTGTTAAAAGAGTCAGTTAAAATTCGTAAATATCCTCTCTACATAAAAAAAAAAAACCTTGTAATTGAATTATTAGAATATTAGAATATGTTCTCCCATAACAAGTAACAAATGACAATACATTTTATATTTAGCATTATCATTTCTCTAATTATATTTAAAGAGGATTGTTATACATTTTTTTTCCCTCCATCCTTCTTTTCCACCTTTTTATTCTTTTATTCTCAATTCATTAATTTAATTTAATATATATCAAGTGAGGTAAAAAAAACAAGTATACAAAACAAATCAAACGATATTTTAATTAGTTGTGAGAAAAAGGTAGAAGAGAGGACGGAAAAGGGAACCCAATAAATTTCTCCGTTTTTTAACATTATGAATATGGCATGGGCCCATTATTAGCATTTTAGAAGTCCTGTTTTGCACACCATTTGTGACCCACTATCATATTTGTCTCCTCTGAATTTAGCAAAGTTACGTCTGATGTTTAGGGTATCATACTATTCTTACTCTTGCTTGTTACTTGGGCAAATTTATGCTTATTTGATTCTTGAGGGTAAACATGAAAAATAAAATAAAAAATAATCGAGATGAAGGGGATATATTATGTATAGTATTGTTTATTTTACAACTTTACATCATTGCAAAAACTAAATACTACTAGTATAATAAAGATCACATCTGAAAGAAAAATGACAAACACAAAGATGCACTAAAAATCCCACTATTTTGGAGTTATATTTTAGAGTTTTTTTTTTTTTTGTGAGAAACTACCTTATATTTATGTCCATTTGTGAACAACTATCTCACTTTTTATTTTTTTATTAAATATTACCTTACATTTTACTTTTTCTTTTTGTTAAAACCTACCAAAAATATAACTCAATCCAATATTCGACGATAACTTGGATTTTTTTGTTAAATATTTTATATTGTTCATTTGCTTCCCCATTAATCATTTTAATGCTTTTTCCTTAGCATAATAGGTCCTGTAATAACCCAACTCAATCCCCAACTCTTTTAACAATTTATTCTAAAAAGTGTTTACCTTTGTTTCAAGTTGAAGCTTCAAATCATCTATGTACCTCTCTACCAAATAGAGGGAAGTACACTTGCTGTTGTGGTCAATCTAACCATAATTATGGTCGGAACTTGGTATGAGTCATATTTTTGGTAGGTTTTAACAAAAAAGTAAAATGTAAGGTAATTTTTAACAAAAAAAAAAAGTAAGGTAGTTGTTCACAAATAGACATAAATATAAGGTAGTTTTTTACAAAAAAAACCCTATATTTTATGCCTGGTTTAATATTATGCGAATTATATTTGCATCCGCTCTAAGTCAATTGATTCTTTACATTAAAGTAAACATAAAATGAAGCCGTTTAATTAAAGAAATAGTAGGTCTTGCTTGTGACGGGTCACCATTTGTGACGGATATTTTGTGAGATAAAATGGATACAAAATGAGTTAGTGGAGAAAGGGGACCACATGAATAGTGTCGCAGAGAGAGAAAAGTGAGTATTTTGTGAGAGAAAATGGTATCCGTCACAAGCTTGTGACGGATACGGCCGTCACAAATGAGAATTTGTGTTAAAGAAAATACATGTTATTTTTTCTCATACTTCGTACTTGTGAATTTTACTTCAATTAGCCGTAGTATATGATTGGGTTGAGAGTAGAAATATAAAATATCAAATTGAGATAGATGTCTTCTCCGAACTTGTAAGTTGTAAAAATATTCTTATTATAAGGCTGAGTAGTCGTGATTTTCATCAGGTCCGGTCCTAAGTATTTGAAGTCCCTGGGTGAGGTTGTAAAATTGGGTCGTAGCTTTAATTTTTTTTTTCAAAGGAGGTTGATTTTTGAAAAATATAAGTAAATATTAAAAATGAAGAAAACAAGGTTTATTAGGGATAGAACACGTGACCTCTGGACACTTTACAACCTGAAATATCACTAGATTCCTTTCCATAACTTGCGTTTTACATGTGATAAATTCTACTTAACAAATAACACCCACTTAATTTTACAATAATGGCCCCCTTCCAAACTTGGGCCTTGTCAAATTCCAACCCTAACATCCCATAGGGCCGGCCCTGATTTTCATAGGTAAAAATATTCTTATTATAAGGCTGAGTAGTCGTGATTTTCATATGTTATTCTTATTTGAGTCAAGTATAAAGAGGGTATCGCGTATCTTTAATTGAAAGAATTTCAGTTCTAAACCGAATATAAAATTTATTTTAATCAAATTAATTTCAAAGGTTTGTTAAATGAGCTACCCTAATCTGCAACCTCTTACTCTAGGAGAACAACTTCATATTATTTCCATTTTAACACAAATTAATTACATTAGAAATACACAATTTTTTATTAAAAACAGACATTACTCATCACAAAATGGAGACGGGTAGTATACTCGTATCCCTCCTACAAAATGCAAATGACACTCTATTCATGTAATGTTCAATTTCCCTCACTTGTGCTCCTACTTGTCTTACTGTGAAAAAGACATTATCCGTCTTAACAAACAAGACGCTTTGTTAAAAATAATAGTTAATTTAAGTGGTGAGAAATCCATTACTCTAACTATAATAGGGGTCCGATTCTTTTCGGAAATAATTTCCCCCAACTTTTTTTAGCCTCTATGTCACATTATTCATGCTCAAATATTAATAATTGACGCATGGAATTACAAAGTAGTGGCTCAAAAAATTACCCCATATGCATCCCAAATTCCCAATACATTTCATTATAGACATGATTTTGCTGCACATTTATCATTTCTTAGCTGGATGTCCTCAGTGTCTCCTTTTACAAGAGGGAATCATTTTATATCTTTCATCATCAAACTAGGTTGGAAAAAAGTGGAAATGTTTTTCCCAATTATTAATATTTTGGCTTTGCATTACTTAGACCGAAATGTCGATTAATCATCGAGTTCCTCCGTTTCAGAAATATTTTTCATTTTCCGTATAATTACTTTTAATAAAATGTGTCCGAAATTTTGATGATGACTTACATTTTTTTGCTGTTGCGGTTGATAGGTAGTAAAATTTAAGATAGTTTCTTTAAATTTATGAAGAATATTAAAAAGCAGAATTCTACCACATAATATAAACACGACGAATAAAACAAGTTAAGAGATACTATAATTAGAAAAGTCAAGAATAGACGAGATAACCCTTTGTTTTAAATAATACGATAGAATAGTTTGATTAATCGGTAAATTTCCAAGAAAACAATGTTACTAAATTATTGTAATTCTTGTTTTTTCCTTCTGAAATAAGATGGATAAAATATTATCATTTTACGATAAAATATCATTATTTTATGATAAAATATTACCATCATTTTCAGGGTTAAAATAGACAATTTTAGTTAAAACATTTTGCCATTAAATTGTTGCATTCTTTTATGGATAATTTGTGAGAAACTACCTTACATTTATGCCCATTTGTGAACAACTACCTTACATTTTTTTTTTGGTTAAAAACTACCTTTCATTTTAATTTTTTGTTAAAAACTACCTAAAAAAGTTTTGAGCCAATTTCTATTTATTATTGGTTTCACACGTGTGAGTTCTCTAAATTTTCATTCTTATTTTGTCGTTAAACTTGATATCCAAGCGTATCCTTCTTATCTAAAGTTCTAAACGAAAGGGAATTCTTGCCATTAGCTTCAATTTCTTTCTTTAAGCATGTGGAATAATTGCTCCGGATGATGAACATGAGCTAAATTGTATGAACTCTATGCTATTAGTGAATAGGTGTTAGTCATGCATTTATTTGATAAAATGCACTAGTATTGATTGGTTTATGCATCTGATACATATTGTTCTACTCATTGTCGTATGATGCCGCAATACTTCATACTTCATTTGTAGCAGCCATAGTAACTCCCTCTCTTGTCAAAAACTACCTAGGGGGCAGAAGTAGGATGTCCAAGTGCTACTTGCTAGTGAAAGGATTTAGCAGGTCCTTTGGACTGCTACTGTGAATAAGTTTTTGAATGTGGTAATGGACATTGCAGCGTAAATAACAAAGTCCTATTGTGAATGTGCTACAGTAGCAGTCCAAAGGACCTACTAAATCCTTTCACTAGCAAGTAATTCCCTTTCGTTTAGAACTTTAGATAAGAAGGATAAGCTTGGATATCAAGTTTACGACAAAATAAGAATGAAAATTTAGAGAATTCACACGTGTGAAACCAATAATAAATAGAAATTGGCCTCAAAACTTTTTTTAGGTAGTTTTTAACAAAAAATTAAAATAAAAGGTAGTTTTTAACCAAAAAAAAAAGTAAGGTAGTTGTTCACAAATGGGCATAAATATAAGTTAGTTTCTCACAAATTATCCTTCCTTTATAAAATAATGACAATTAATTCGTTTTATTTCAGATCGTATAAAGTAAGAAGAATTAAATCTAAGATGTACCCTACATGAAGGACTTTAGTACTTGAAAGGAAGTAAACAAAGAACTTGTGAGTTGAAACTGCTTTATGTTATTTGTTGTCTTGTTGGTTTAATGAATGGAAGTTTGGCGGGAAAATTGATGGGATATCAACGGCCATATCAACCGATACCAACTTCCTTTTGTAAACAACAAGTTGGGATAAATCAGCTGAATTTGGTGATCTCTTTTCCAAACTATACTCTTTTTCCATTACTCTTCCAACCAATATACCAAATCCCATGCTCTTAGCTTTGACTATCCCACACCTATCCAATCCCATACCTATCTAATCCAAATTATACCACCAATTATTTATAATAGCCTTTTAACCTAGTACTTAATGTTGGGTGTTATTTTAGACGGCTTAATCCGTTTGAAAGTTTGAGATAACTTTTACACAAATTTTCATTTGTAACAGATATATCCGTCGTAAACTTGAAACGGGTCAAATATTATCCATTTGGGTAAGAAAATACATGGCATTTGAAATTTTCAATATTTTGTCTTAGGAAAAACTTGACCCGTTATAAAATTGCGACGGATATATCCGTCGCAAGAGACTTACAGTAAGTTTTATGTAACTTTTTTTTATAGCCAGGTGTGAGTATGTATGTGGCAATTTTTATACACTATTATTTGAGTTATTTGAGAGGTTGTACTGGATTAGGTTTTTCCTCTCGATTTTTCTACCATGTGTCTCGGGACACAACCTAAAATTTACTTATTCGACTATAAGTTGAAATAAGAACCTATTATTCATTACTCCTAATTATTCAATTTTCGTACGGGGGTCGTTAATCGCATATCAGCACCCTTAAACGTCCTCTGTTACTTCTCAAATTTGTGTGACAACTTTATCTGACTTAAAAAACCGATCGTGATACTTACTGACGTCTTTTTGTTTCGGGATCTTGGAATCTCGATAATCGTGTATCACATCAATTTCAACCATTTTGTAGGTTGTATTAAGCCAACTTCTCTATTCTCCCAATTTTTAACCGTGTATCACTTCAATTTTAGCTCCAAATAAAAACTACTAATGCATTATTCTAGGATTATCTAATTCACACTCGGCTCGTTTATCATTTAACGTGCCAAGTTACGCTTGAAATTTGGGTAGCAACCATATCTAACTTGAGGGACGATCCGTCTACTTTAGGGATATTTTTGTTTTGAGACCATAAAATTTCGAAACTGTGTATTACACTTCAATTTCAGCCATTCTGTATGTGTTCTTTAATCTCGAAAACTATGTATTATACACTTCGATTTCAGTCGGTTCAATGGTTGTACTGGGTCACCTTTTCTTTTTGTCTGGTTTTTATACTACGTGTTCTGGTTGGCGGGTTCGCATCGTGAGCTACCTATTCGAATTCAACTCCAAATAACTACTATTAACCTCATTGTTTGTAATTTTACGATCTGTGAACGAGATTGGTTTATCACATAGCTGCACCCTTAAACGTCATTTATTACTCCTTAAAATTTATGACGCAGTTTAATATGAGTTGAGGAATCGTTCATGTGAGTTACGGACATTTTTGTTCTGGGAACGTGTAATCCCGAAAATTGTGTATTATAGACTTCAATTCTGCATATCGGTTTCTCGCATACCGACACCCTTTAACGTTCTCTGTTGCTCCTTGAAATTTGCGTGACCGCTTTATCTGACTCCAGGAATCGTCCTTATAAATTACGGAAATGTTCTTTCCGGTACCCTAATATCCCGAAAACCGTGAATTATCGGCATCGATTTCAGCTCTTCCGGGGTCATACCATGTTACCTTTTCTTTTTGGTCGGTTTTTATACTACATTTCAAATTCAAATCGTGAACTACATTATCCAATTTCAACACCATATATCAGTATTAAAATTCATGATGAGAGTTTTTACCGATCTAGTGATCCTATCGACCCAAATCCAATTTAATCGGCCGGTATTCCCATAATGTGTGACAAATGAACTCTACTATGAGGGGATGGGACCTATTAATAATGGGTAGGCCCATTCTAAAGTCATTTTCTTAGTGTATGGGTTGTGAAAGTGGCTTAAACGGAAATAGTTAGTGAAATAATTTAACCATGAAATGGTAATGTAATTATTGATTATTGAGGTCTCCATTATGATTTATGTTTGGCTACAATTATAGTAAAAGGTGACTATGACATGGTTAATACTTAATACTCACTTACACTCATTTAGCTTGTTCTAATATTTTACTCTTATATTGAGTAGTTAGTATTCTATCTATTACGGTTATCTGTTGTCCTTTTTAATTTTGAGGTGTCTCAATAAACGGTTATCCTTTCTATTTTAAGAATATATTTGATGAATAATTTGATCATTCACGTTCATTTTGTTCTATCAAAGGACAACAATTGATCGAAACGAAGAGAGTATTTTAAAGGGTACACCTTGATAACTTTTGTATCAAAGTTAGGTGATGTGAGTGATAAATACTCTTTTCTTTTAAACAAGTGATCATGGATTCGATTCCTGCACATTAATAAATTACATGAGAAAAGATTTTTAAAATAATTTCATTAAAATGGTAATAAGACGAAAAACTTGAGGTGATTTATCTATATTTAATGCGAGATTTGTTAGTGTAAATATGTGATCTACATAGCAAACATCGAAATGCAATATTATATTACATTTACTTTAAGCAGAAGCAATCCCAAATATTATATTTATTTAATTTTTGTAAGGCAAAATATTATATTATATTTATTAATTTATGATTATGTATTTATTTATAGTTTTGACTCTTGTAGTAAGAGTAAAGCAACACATGTAGCAAATCGGATGACAATCCAAGATTCCAAATGTCTGCATATACATAGATAGATTACTCTTTAGTACAATTGTACTATAAATATATCTTAAATAAATTGGCAACATGAGTTGATCATGATTTTGTATGATCCCTTTTGTTTTACTACATTTCTTTTAATATTAGTGTATTTTTAATGTATCTATCCTTAAAGTTTTATAAAAAAGGATGTTTAATGTATAATATATTACGATTTACGAGATATCAAATAAAACAGAGGGATAAATCTGATCACGACATTATTTTCTATGCAATAATATAATATGAGACATCATTTTCTTGTAGTATCAATTATTTTAACTAATCATTTGACATTCTTAACTTTATTACATTTTATCCTAAGTCTGAATTGCACTAAATTTCTTGTAAGTATGTCTCGTAATAATATTTACATAAGAAATTAAATTAGTTACAAAATTACACTATCCACTGAAAAAAAATGTCATCATACCTTTAAATTTAGCATAATATAATGTTATTTCTAATAAAAAAAGAGTATAAAACCTATCAAAAATACCAATTGAAATTACCTAAAATACTTAACAAACATTAATTAAAATAAGAGTAATATTTTATTTTAATAATCTCATAATAATAACATAACCAAAGTATAGTAAATATGGAATATAACTCAAGACCATAAACATTTGAATCGACTCATAAGGAGGTTTAATTTAAGTAGATATCTCGAGTTCAAGTCCTGAAAATGATTAGTGTTAAAATTTACAATAGAGAGTATTTTTTTTTTTTTTTTTTTTTTTGAAATCCCACAAGGAGGGACTAATCCATTTCATTAACCTCAAAAGAAACAAGTTCACGAATATAAAGAGGTAGCTCACTGAAGCTCCAAAGTTGACGGGTCGTCTCAGACGAACCTAAATGAGCCAACTCGTGAGCAACCGAGTTCAAGGATCTACTAACAAACGACCAAGCACAAATTCTACTTTATGACAGTCGTACGTACGACCAAATAAAAAATGACCACTTTTTAATAAATAGTTACATTTTTTGTTAAATAGTAACCACTTTTTTAGTTCTAAAACGACCTATTTTTTCGAAGTGATTAATATTTATCAAGAAATGATTAATTTTTATTAAAAAAATGGTCACATTTTACAAAAAATATAGAATGAAACGGTTGCACATGACAACAATTAACAACGGTTAATGAATTACCATCTACCATTCTACTAGTCTAACTCGGGGTTAAATCTACCCTACAAGTCCAATATTATAAACGTATTATAAGACGGTTCATAAAACGGGGTTATATATTATGATGTGTCATAAGGCCACAAAGTCTGACATGGTTAACCCACCAACACTCCATAATAACTAGCTTCTCTCTTGATGCGTGAACTCCATTGCACATCCTCCTTTCCTCCATTAAACCAGGTAGAGAGATAAACGTAACAGAAAAGAGAGAGAAAGCTTCAACAAAACACAACACATTTCCTTAACAAGCTATATCAATGTCGGTCCTCTTTCTTTCACCTTTATTCTCTCTTTTTTATCATTTTATCCATTTCTCATTTATCTCTGTTACTTTGTTTATTGGAGTATTACTTTTTGTTCCGTCATTGAACGACGTCGGTTTATTGATCACTGATGAATTCTGTATGATTTGATTTGTGTACTGCATTGTTGAATGTTGAATCTGTTTTGGTTGCATTTGTCGTCAATTCTATGATCATGTTTTGTTCTTGTTTATTTGTTTACGTTTTATATTCTTTGTAAGCGATATTTAATGATTGTGACGTGTTTTGATGATTATGTTCATTTGTTTACGTTTTATGTTCTATGTGAGCGGTTTCTTATTCACGGGTAAACAAATGATTGGGACGATGTATTGATGGTGTTTGGAGATTCAGATTACGATGTAAAAGAATTAATCTTTGAGATGTTTTTGACGTTTATGAGGTGTATTTACTCCGTCTTAATCATTTGTTTACGTTTACGTTCTTTGCAAATGGTATTTATATCAAAGGTAAACAAATGATTGGAACGGATGAAGTACTCATCCTCATCTTTACTAAATATAATGAATTAATGATGATGTAGTTTTTGATTGATAGTGATAATGTTGTTGATCAATCGTTAGTTTAATTATTGTTGAACATTTTGTTAATGATCAATGTAATTAACAGCTAATGGTTCAAATTGATTTCTTTAGTTTTATTTTTTTTTGTAGTTTTGTTTATGATCTGATGAATGTGCATAATTTCTGTTTCTATTTTTAATCATGTTTCTGATTGATTTTCTTCAATGTCTATGTTTTGCGATTACTGATCGTCTATGCTTAGATTTTCCTGATTTCGGGTTTGATCCATGATTGTCTACGCTTTAATTTCGCTGATTGTCTACAATTAGTTCTTTTATGTTTCCACAAAATCATGTAATCTATGTACTGTTTATATACGGGGAGCCAAGTTTTGAGTATGTTTAGCGTTCTGGAACCATGCATCTTCGCTGATTTCTGAATTTTCTCCTCTTCTGATTCTTGGAGATTTCAATCAAGTTGAATTGCATTCCGACAAAGTTGATTTGTGTTTTTGCTATGCAGGTTAATGCAACGGCGATTCAGCATTGATCAATCTGTCTGCTATTACTGAATTAATCTATCAGCACCTTCGTAAATTGTCACCATATCAAGGTTAATACAGACTAATTCTGGTTGTTGTATTCATAAATTGTGAATTTCAGCTAAACAGTGCAGTGGAAGTTTTGTGTAAATACTGATTAGTTTTGTTTTTTGGATCACAGGATTTTTGCTCAAATGAGTTGGAATTCCCAAATGGATTCACATTACGCTGCATGCCCTTCCCCTTATAACAGTGCTGGAAGTTTTGTGGATTTCTTTGCTGGTCTTACTTATGATCATGTCAATTTCATCTTTTCAGGCTCTTCCCAATTGCAGGTGTATATACGCTTTTCTTCGCATGTTTGTTAGGGCTACAGCAGTATTTATATAAAGACCGTCATTGCTGTTGGTTTCAAAAGGCATGACTGATGTGTGCATAAAAACGAACTATTCATAAAAGGGGTGGCTGACATTTGGTGCATTAAACGATCTATTGACTATCTCTATTTAGACCGTTATTGGTGTAAGATACACTATTGAAAGGGGTAGAAGACTGACATTTGATAGTTCTTTCCGTAAATGGATCTAACCCGAGTAGTTGTATTAAAGTGTCTTTTTAATAATGATTGTGGGTCATGTTTGTTCTGTTGCTTAACTCTCCGTATAAACTGGTGCAGGATGATGCATATTCACCAGATAGTATGAATTATTACAAGTATGGTTATTCTGAACCTGTTCCAACACAATACTACGGTAATAGTCCGTCTTATGAGGTTTTCGATCATTTGGTGGGGATTGATGGATACAGCAGAAGGGATAGCGAGTTTCCTTCTACGCTGACAACTGAACATACAAGAGCAACAAATCAGCAGTCGGACATAGTGTCGAATACGAGGAATAGGAATTGTAAGTTTTTTATTCTACTGTATTTGTTTACATAAACTCGGATATTGGTCATGGCAGTGTCTTCCATGTTTGTTGGAAGTATCTTTCTGCTGGTCGTCGGATTGATGTTCGAATTGCTTTTCCCAATGAAGCTGTCTTGGTCCACTTTAACAATATTTTTTATCAGAAACTTATTTGTTGACCTACTGGGAATGCTGCTCCAGGGTAGTAATTAGTGGTGATGACTGGTGACTGTCAAAGCTGAAATCCATTCCACGAAATATAAGCAAATTCATTTGATTGTCATTAGTGGCATACCTGCATGCCATCTTTGTGGGGGGAAAGTTAACTCAGATTACATATATATTTTCTGTTATATGTTTGATTAGCTCATCCTCATGGCCAATGGACTTTAAACATGAGCCCTTGTAGTTTCTTCATTATCATATCAGTTTTCATTTTTCCCATTTCAATGCATATTGCTGACAGATAAGATAACTGCAATTACTTTATTCCGATATCTGGATATCTGAATATAATACCGTAAGTTGTTTATGAGGACCTGCGTCTTTTGTAATCTGCTTTTTCAGAGAGGGAGGGGGAGGGGGTCCGTTGTTGTAGATATTGTAATCTTAAGCCTGAATTCTGCAAACTTGTTTTAAAGAATACTGCCAAATGTTTTGGCTTTATGATGACTGTTGCAGTATACTTTCGTATAGAGTTGTAGATTGTTTATTTCAATCTTTTGATTTATTTCGATTGATTTTTTCAGGCCCCAGAAGTCACAATAATACACAAGAGTTTCAGGTAAATGCCTTTCCTTCTCAAGTCAAATTTTCGTTCGTTTAGTGGAATATGTGCAGTATGTTGTACTCGTAGTCCCCAACTGTAAGCTTTTAGTTGTTTATGATATGTCTGCCTCCACATTTTTAACTTAGTATTTTTGATTAATCTGGACTCCTATGGAACTCCATTCTGCTGGGCTCATATATTTTCAGATTGTATCACTGGTGTAAAATTGAACAGTGTTTTTGATTCTCTGTCCATTGTTCAATGCAGGCTATTTGGCAGGACCATATTGATCCAGACCACATGAGTTATGAGGTCCATATCTATCTTATTTTCCTTCTCCTCTCTTTCGTATTTTGGTAATTTGATATTTGATTCCTTGTTCCCCTACGATTCATACGTGAATAACCGATTACTTAAAACGCTGTAATTATGCCGCTGCGAATTGAACAACCAGAAATTCTTTTTTGTCAAGCCTAAAATCATCATAACTTACATGCCCAGTACTTTGTAGTGTGAATAACGTCTTGCAAATGGTTATGGAATCGGCGTACAGAAGAAAATTGTTAGGATTGTGACATAGAATGTCAACAGCAGCAAAAATATAAACTGAGGAGCTGGCGATCCTTCCAGAGCAGGGTTGTAAACTTGTGAAAGTGCAGGCTGCATCCTTATTACTCATACAATATATAATAAAGAGAGGATGTATCTGGATAAAGACTTGGGAATTACTTAACCCTTTGTTTGGATGGAAGGATCTAAAGGGAAAGGAAGAGGAGTGAGGGAGAGGGGCGATTTCCTTGTTGGGTTAGGAAAATGAAGTTGGATGTTTTTGGATTGGAGTCCTCTCAGAAGGCAAATTGAAATCCCTCCAGCATCGAAGAGATATGGTGGAGGGAAAACTCATTTCTTTCATTTTATTTCTGCTTCCCTCTTCCCTCTCGTAATGTCTGATTGAGTTGGTCTCGTTAAGAGAACAGGTACAGAATTGCAAACATTTATTTGAAAAACTAGCTGATTATTCAGAGTTTCAGACGCTATTTGGGCATTTGATGGCAACTGAAATTTTCGTTTTAAAAGTACGCTGTGATTGAGTCATCCAATTTTGGCTGTAATGTGGTTCTAACTGCAAGTGGAATATAGGAGGATAGTTGAACCTACACAATTCATTTCATGCCTCCATATATTTGTTTAGCTTGTGCAAGAACAGATAGTCAGATTCTTTACCCCCTGTACACGGGTGGATTTCTTTTCTGAAAATTATACACCATATTTGGTAAAACATAAAGATTAAATTGTATGTCTGAAAGCTGAAAGCGTGGTTTCGTAGCTGAGTAGAGTTGTAGTTTTCCTACTTTTGCTTCTTCAAATATTAAAATTCCTGATGGCATTAATCTTCCCGTCGCTATCAACCTTAAAACTAAATTCTTTAGTTTTCATTCTTGTAATGCAGGAATTATTAGAATTAGGCGAGACAGTGGGAAGTCAAAGTCGAGGTCTTTCACACGAACAGATTTCTGTACTCCCAGTGTCAAAGTTTAGATGTTGTTTCTTGAGAAGAAAGTCCCGATCTGAAAGGTAACTTTGTTTTCCCTATTTAACCTTTTTTACGTTTATCTGTTGCGGTGAAATGCAGTGTCTCATAGTACCTAGAATCAGCACAGACTATTCTACTTTTGTTAATTTTTACCTTTTGTTTTCCTGACTACCCCTGTTTTTAGTCGCAAATATATAAAGTAAAATCATATTATTATGAATCATAATAATATGATTTTACTTTATGAAACTCGAGCGAATGGGCATCAGGTGCTTGTTGGTAGCAACTGTTATTCCGCCATTGATGTACTTTCTTTGTTCGTCATCCTAAGAGTTTAATACTCACAGCTGTTTGTTTTTTTTCAACATGTTCACTTGAATCTTTATCGAGATAATTTTTCTTCCCTTTCTCCTGCTATAATATTTGTTGATTTGACATGGTTGCGTGTTGAAGCAGGTGTGTAATATGTCAGATGGAATACAAACGGGGAGCTCGTCTAATCACCCTTCCCTGCAAACATAAGTATCATATGGGCTGCGCAACCAAATGGCTTAGCATAAATAAGGTATCATCCACCCTCGACACTTTTTTGTATTTCAGAAGTTAGAACCTGAACATTCATGTACTGAGCCTCGCGTATTTTGCCAGGCTTGCCCGATTTGTTACACCGATGTGTCAGTCAATGGAATAAACAAATCTAAGTAGCTGCTTGAGACATGGGATACTTCATAAAGAATTTGTCACGGGATACTTCTTCCTTCACCTTCGTAGCATTTGTCGTAGTGGTAACTGGTAATTATGCCTTGTGTTAGTTTAATAGAAGTTGGATCGATGCCCTTGGGTTTCCGAATTAGTATTTGAGCATTTCCTGAATATCATAAATTCAATTACAGTCTTTGTACAGTTTTCTTCCATGACTAGAAATTAACACCTGATGATGACGCGAACCTGTCGTAAAAGTCTTGCAAGCGATATCTTTGAACCGTCCTATTAATCGGAACATACGGTACTAACACTGGCCAAAGAAGGGGAAAAGAGCTTTGCATTCGTAAGCCGGAAACATGTTGGAATATGCTAGCTGCCAGCCGAGTAGGGTGCGTATGGGCCGTTGTTTAGGATCCCAAAATATTAGTCACAAGAAAATCTGGAACCAGATAAGCCGGAACTATACGTCTATATGCAAGTCTTAGGTTTAGTTTTGCCTGCTGGTCGGCTACCCCGACTCCCTGACTACAACTTATTGAGCAAGTAATTGTAAGGCAAAGTAAAACGAAGTTTAACACAAATATTTCCGTCTTAAGGGAGTTTAACTACACATCTTGACTCTTGAGGCTCAGTCGAGGTCTCTAACTTCATTACATAACTTACGCACTCTCAGTGACAAATTTCAATGGATTCGGAAAGGTAGCTCCTAAAGTCGTTTCCAAATTGGACCATCATGTTCGACCATGTCGGAATGAGCTAAAGTTCTCGACGACAACTCGTATCCCCAACTAAGATTGTTTTATGTCACATTTAGGGAGAAGTCGAAAATGACATCATGTATCACATTATTGTTTGATACTGCATCAACTATGTAAGGATTCAGTTTGTGAGAGGTTTTTTCTTAAGACCGTCTTAGGTGAGACTTACCGATTAATCCGCAAGTTTATTGTAGAATCAGTAGAATAATATATGGGCCAATATAACGATGGGCCATTTGCTTAATGTAATGCGTGAAAACATAACTCAAGAAAGTTTTGTGAAGCCCAAAGACAAACAACGGCAAAGTAATGCATTGAAATCAATTTTTGATTTCCAGTCAAAATTGCACCAAAATAATTGATTCCATTCATTTATACTACCTAAGTCTCAGTGGTGTTAGAACACTTGATGTTGATGATGCCAAGTTACTCTTAATCACTTCTAATGTTTTTTTCTAAGTGTTGTGATTAATAGCAAATGATATCAAGCTTGTGAATGATCAAAAACAAATCAAGAAGAAGTCCCAAGATGCAAGAGAAGCAATCTAAGTCGAGTCTAGAAAGAGTGTTGTAAGCAAGCTAATTGATCATACTCATCTAAGTCATTAAAAGTGCAAAAGTCATGAAACAGTTCTCAGACTGTTGCATGACCTGTGTCTAGTGCTAGTTACGGAGATAATTTTCAAAGAGGATTTCAAATGTTTGAAATTGTTTTCAAAATATCAGCTTGTGTTTAAATAAATTATTATTTGAATCAAAGTTCAGAAAATCAAGTTGAAAATCTTATTCAAAGGAGACTTGGTCTTTGTGAAAGTAAAATCTTGCTTTATTTCCTCATTTAGCTAAGTGAGTTTCTCCATGAGGGAAAGTTGAATGCTTCCTTAGCTAAATGAGTGCAACATAGAGCCTTGTGTTTTTGACCAGTCCTTTTCCCCTCTTTGTCAAACTGATTCACCCTTTTACCCACCAAGTAAAGACAATCACATAGTTGTAAAAGGTGAACAAAGCACATGCTTTAGGGTTTCAAGGCCTTTGTATTTCGGCTATATATATGGACCCTTGGGTTCATTTATTGCTAAGACTTTTAGTGCATTCATTTCAAAACTTTGCAAAAATGATTTATGCTTCATTCTTCAAAGTTCTTTTGCAAATGTTTTCTAAGTTTTAAAGTCTTCAAAAAGGTTTTAACAAAGACATTATCTCCTAAGTACTAGTAGCACTCTTAATGCCTAATGAGTATGTTCAAGGACCTTGTGTTTAGATCTTAAATGAAGTCTCCATGTTCTTAAAAGAGAACCCTTGAGACATTGATCTTGTAAACCGAAGGTAGAACATCAAAAACTCTTAGGGCGGAGTAGCTCTAAGTTTGAGTCAAGTCTTTGAGCGGAGTAGCTCGAAGCATTGCAACCGGAGTAGGTTGGCGAGTTGTCTTATTGTAATAGTTCTAGTTAAGCGGAGTAGCTTCTAAACTTTTAATAAGATAACGGTTGGACGTAGGCTCCGGAGTAGGAGCTGAACCAATTTTTTATATCGCCTGTTTATATTCTTGCTTATTCTCTTATCAATCTTTCGAATGCTTACTACTTACGATAACTAGCAGGTCTGTGCAACTGTTGCCTATACTGTTGCTCAGACTCTATCTTTCGTTGCTTGACTCTTAAACAATCAAGTTTAAATCAGAAATTTTTAAAAAGGTCACCTAATTCACCCCCTCCCCCTCTTAGGTGTTAAACTCGTTGTGACTCTTCAATTGGTATCAGAGCCTCGTGCTCTTGATTTAGGTCTTACCACCAAAGAGAAAGATCCGTAGTCATGGACGAGTCTAAACACACTAAGTGCCCAATCTTCAAAGGTGAAAACTATGCTTGGTGGAAACACCGCATGGAACACTACGTAAAGGGGGTTGACTATGAATGCTGGATGATCATTCAAAAGGGCCCACTTAAGGTTGAGGTTACAGATAAAGATGAAAAAACGACACCAAAAGATGAGGAAAAGTACAACGAAAATAATTACAAAAAAAATGAGAAAAACTCTAGAGCCATGTCCATTCTTCAATATGGCATCGGTGATCAAGAGATAAATCGTATATCAGGTTGTACTTCCGCAAAAGAAATCTGGGATACCCTAAGCCTAGCTCATGAGGGTACATCTCAAGTCAAGAAGTACCGTGTTGACCTTCTCATGCAACAGTATGAGATGTTCAACATGGGAAAAGATGAGTCAATGAACAGTCTGTCGTCACGTTTCTCATGCATTGTTAATGAACTTAAAAGCCTAGGTAGAAACTTTGAATCCGAGGATTTAGTCCGAAAGATCCTTCGAAGCTTAACTGAAAAGTGGCAACCGAAGGTGACGGCTATTGAGGAGGCCAAGGACCTTGCCGCACTTTCCCTAAATGAACTAATGGGGTCTCTCATGGCCTATGAGCTCTCACTTACTAAACGCTCTCAAGAGAGTTCAAAGGGAAAGGGACTCGCTCTAAATGCTCTCTCAAGTGATGAGGAGGATGAGGATGTCGAGTTCGCTATGTTTACCAAAAACATGGCCGGCATAATAAATGGTCGAGGGTCACAAAAGTTCAACAATGCTAGCAAAAGACGTTTCCCTAAGAGGAGATCAAGTTCTACCTTTGGTTGCTTCAAATGTGGTGACAAGGGTCACCAAATCAAAGAATGCCCAAAGTGGGACGAGATTAAGTCCAAGGAAAAACGTGAGCATGCTAAATGTGACTATAAGAGCAAAGTAATGACAGCTATATGGGGCATGTCTGATTCCGATGAGGATGAAGTCCTTGAGGAAGAATTGGACGCAAAGTTATGCATTTCTTCAAAGTCGAAAACCGAAACCTCAAAATCAGCGAAGAAGGAAACCGCCGTATGTCTTATGGCTCATTCCGTTGACTCTAACTCAGATTCTGAAGATGAGGTAAATAGTCTAAAGAGAAAGGCCCGCACTTTCTCTAAAGAAAAAATTTGTCTTCTTTTAGATGATTTCATAGATAAGTGTCGTGTCCAAAACATTAAGCTTAATGTCATGCAAGATGAAATTGAGAGTATAGCTGAAGAAAATGTCAACCTAAAGGAAAGTCTAATTGAGGTAGACCAAACATGTACCATAACCAAACTTTAGAAGGAGGTTAAATTGCTTCGGAAACAAAATCAAAATCTAATGAGTAAAACTGAGACAGCTCGTGTAACAGACCACTGTACTGTTGAACCAGATCTTTGTAAAGAAGTCGAGTCTCTAAATGGAATGGTAGCATCACTCACCAAGGAACGTAACTCCCTCCTAATTGAACTTGCTTCATACAAGCTAGACAACAAACAACTAGAGGAAGTTGCATCCTTGTTAGGTGATGAAGTGAGTCATACCAAAGCCAAGTTAGAAAAAGTTGAAAAACTAAATCTAACTCATATAGGAAGGATATAGACCTTGACCAAAGAGTTGCATGATGCAAAACAGTTTTATCTCAAATGGGAAGGAAGTCAAAATGTCTTGGAATTTCTGTTAAAACAATCTCAGGAAAATGAGAAAGCTTTGAAAAATGCTGGACTTGGTTTCAGAGGCAACAGGAGCACTCACTGTTGCACCCGAAACCAAGACCCAAGCCAAACTGATTTCAGAAGGCGAAAGTATGCCTGGTTACCTGAGTACATCATCTGTAACTAATGTGGAAAGACAGGTCATGAGTTCAATGAATGTCCTAAACGAAAACATGACCTAGCAAGAAACACCAAAGAAGCACAAAAAATGTGGGTTAGAAAAGACTCGGTTTTGAGTGTTAAGAAGGGACCCAAACTTGTTTGGGTTCCTAAACTAACTGTTTGAACTTGCGTAGGCATTAGTGGGAGGCAGCAGCAATTGGTACTTAGACAGTGGATGCTCTCGTCACATGACGGGGGAAGAAAGCCAATTTCTCTCACTAGAAGCCTACAATGGAGGCATGGTGACTTTTGGCGATAACAAACAAGGTGAAATTGTTGGTATCGGAAAAGTTGGTAAGTCAAAATCACTATGCGTGGACAAAATGCTGCTTGTCAAAGGATTAAAACACAATCTACTTAGCATATCACAATTGTGTGATCGAGGTAATATCGTTGAATTTCATGCTCATGTGTGTAAAATCCTAGATGGAAAGACAAAGGAGTTGGTACTAGAAGGTAAACGAGTCAAGGATGTGTATATGATTGATTTATGTTCCTTATCCGGTCAGAAACTTTCGTGCATGAGCGTCCATAAAAATGACCCATGGCTTTGGCACAAACGTTTGGGCCATGTCAATGCTAGAACTTTAAACAACCTTAGAAGACTTGACCTAGTGGAAGGTTTACCAATCATAAATTTCAAATTTAACTCTTTGTGTGATGATTGTGTTAAAGGAAAACAAGTTATGAGCTCATTCAAGTCGAAGAAGTGTATTAGTACATCTCGTGTCTTAGAACTTGTTCACATTGACCTTTGCGGACCCATGCGTATCACAAGCAAAGGTGGTAGTAATTACATTTGTGTGATTGTTGATGATTGTTCTAGATATGTATGGTTGTTGTTTCTTGGAACCAAAGACAAAGCCTTTAGTGAGTTCTTAATTTGGCTCAAAATGGTCGAAAACAAATTTTCCCTCAAACTTGGAGCTTTAAGGTCCGACCATGGAACCGAACTTGAGAACCTCTCTTTTGAAACTTATTGCAATGAAAATGGTGTTAGCCACAACTTTTCGGCCACACGAACTCCACAACAAAACGGAGTTGTGGAACGAATGAATCGAACCTTGGAAAATATGGCTAGGACCATGATCATTAGCTCTAAGGTTCCAAGAAACTTTTGGGCCGAAGCCGTAAATACTTCTTGTTACGTCTATAATCGAGTCATGATTAGAAGAATCACCAACAAGACACCTTATGAAATTCTACGTGGAAGAAAACCAAATATCTCATATTTAAAATGCTTTGGATGTAAATGTTTTGTTCACAATAACGGGAAAGATAACCTTGGAAAATTTGATGCCCGTAGTGATGAAGCAATTTTTGTGGGATATTCTAACCATAGCAAGGCTTACAAAGTCTTTAACAAAAAGGACTATGAAAATGGAAGAGAGCATTCATGTCGTGTTTGACGAATCTAGTCTTTTTGTGTCCCCTGAACAGGTAAGCAATGAAGAAGAGGATGATGAATTTGAACTTGGAATGGTCCGTCGTGATATGGACCATGTGTTAGAAGCTGAGGATACTGAACAACAGTCAGAGGAATCGTTGCATGGGGAAGCAGGCCAAAACTCAGGGGGAATTGAAGGTCCTTCACCCTCAGACGAAGCTAGCACATCAAGAGCCGGTGAAGAAAGCCAAGGATCACCCTCTGATCCCACAAACATCAATGCCCAAACTCCCCCACCAAATCCTCCCCACACAACTGACCCTGAAACTGTTGCATCAGAACAGAATGAACAAGCTCTCGTTCCTAACACCACCATACCAAGGAAATGGAAACACCAAAGCTCTCATCCTCTTGATAACCTGACCAGTGACCTTGATTCAGGGGTAAAAACCAGATCATCACTCAGAAACTTTTGTGCATACAATGCCTACCTTTCACAAATTGAACCCAACCACATTTCAATTGCCCTCGAAGACCCTTGTTGGATCTTGGCCATACAAGAAGAGTTGGACCAATTCAAAAGAAGTGAGGTATGGCATCTTGTCCCTAGGCCGTCAAATCGGACTGTCATTGGCACTAGGTGGGTTTTTCGAAATAAGCTAGATGACAACGGAGAAATCGTAAGGAACAAAGCAAGGCTAGTGGTGCAAGGGTACAACCAACAAGAGGGAATTGATTTTGACGAAACCTTTGCACCGGTAGCTAGGCTTGAAGCCATACGAATTCTCGTTGCCTTCGCAGCTCATCATGGCGTAAAACTTTTTCAAATGGATGTAAAATCCGCATTCTTAAATGGCTATCTCAATGAAGAAGTTTTTGTGGAACAACCACCGGGTTTCTTGGATAATGAATCACCGAACCATGTTTACAAACTTGATAAAGCTCTATATGGTTTAAAACAGGCTCCTAGAGCATGGTATGATAGGCTTTCAAAGTTTCTCTTGGAAAATGGTTTTGTACGTGGTTCGGTTGATAAAACTCTGTTCATTAAGGCACACTCAGATGTAATGTTGCTTGTGCAAGTATATGTCGATGACATAATCTTTGGTGCAACAAGTGAAGCTCTTTATGATTATTTTGCAAGTCTAATGAAATCTGAGTTTGAAATGAGCATGATGGGAGAACTAGGATTCTTTCTTGGCCTTCAAATCAAGCAAAAAGAAGAAGGCACCATGATCCATCAACAAAAGTATGTGAAGGAAATGTTGAGTAAGTTCGGATTGACCAATGCGAAACCCGTTGCTACACCTATGGTATCTAACCTCAAACTTGATCTTGATCCTAATGGTAAGAGTGTTAGTGAAAAGGTGTATCGAGGTATGATCGGTTCATTACTTTACTTAACCGCAAGTCGACCCGATATTCAATATAGTGTTTGTGTATGTGCTCGCTTTCAAGCTAACCCTAAGGAATCTCACTTCAAAGCCGTAAAAAGGATTTTCAAATACTTGATTGGAACCCAACATCTATATCTTTGGTATCCTTCTTACTATGAGCTTGATCTTGTAGGGTTTTCCGATGCCGATTATGCGGGATGCATGTTAGATCGAAAGAGCACGTCGGGAATTGCCACGTTCATGGGCCCATGCTTGCTCACGTGGGCCTCCAAAAAGCAAAACACCGTGTCTCTATCTACGGCCGAAAGCGAGTACATCAGTGCTGCACTCTGTTGCACACAAATCCTGTGGGTTCGTCAACAATTGCACGATTTCGGTATTAATTTCGAATCCACTCCTATTTTTTTGTGATAATACTAGTGCAATTAATATTTCTAAGAACCCAATACAACACTCTCGGACCAAACACATTGAGATAAGGCATCATTTTTTACGTGATCAAGTCGAAAAAGGAACGATATGTCTTAACTTTTGTAAAACCGAAAATCAAATTGCGGACATTTTTACAAAACCGTTAGAAAGAGAACAATTCGTAAAACTTAGGTTGGAAATTGGTTTGTTGAGTGATGCGTGACATTAAATAATTTCCGTCTCCTAAATGATTGACTAGAGTCGAGAATATACGTGGATCGGTTTAAAAATGTTATTTGTGTTTGTGTACGGTTTTTAATGCAAGTCCATTAAGAAAATAAAGAGAGTAGGCATGCATGTGTTTATCCATTAAAGCAAGCTATGACCCGTCAAATCAATACTTATTATCATCTCAAATCACCTCACCACTACCCATAAACCGCCCCATTTAAATCCCTTACACTCAACCACCCTAAACCGTCTAATCCTTCATTTACCCATCAGTTATTAACCTCCCTCTCTCTCTCTCATACTTTTAATTCAAAAATAAAAAACTACCTCCCTCTCTCTCTTTAACCCTCTCATCTTCCTTCAACCGTCATCTTCACCATAAAACCTTCCCAAAATGCCTCCTAAAAACATAAGCCGAGAATTGAAGAACCTTGCCAATACTTACAACCCCAAGTTCGTTGCAAAACTCACCATGACTTCCTCTTCATCCCCTGCCAAAATTCAAACCACCAAAGCCAAAGGGAAAACTACGACCGCTCCAAAAACCAAGGCTGCTCCGAAAAAGGGAGCTACCACGAAAAAGATTGTGGGAGTTCCAATGGATGTTCCCTCAGAGTCCGAGTCCGATCACGAAAATCCAAATGAGCCAAGGGACGAAGACTCTGTTGCAGGAAATGAGGAAGAGGAACATGCAATCAACAAAAATGTTGAGGTAGTTGATGAAAACGAAAAAGGAAACGAAGAAGAAGAAGAGGGGGCTGAGGAAAGCGAAAATGAAGAAGAGGAAGTCAATGAAAGTGAGAAAGAAAATGAGGAGAATGAAGAAGTCGAGGAGAGTGAAGGAGGAGAGAAAGAAGAAACTGAAAAAGAAAGAGAGGGAAAGAAAAATAAGGGAAAAATAAATGATAATGAGATTGAAAAAGGAACCGAAAAATGCAAAGAAAGATACGGGAAAGAAAAAAGGAGAGGCAACCGAGAAAGGGCATAAGAGCCGGGAAGAAGGTGCCAAGGAAGTTGAACCTGAAAAAGGAAGTAATAAGAAAAAGAGTGTTGCCCAGGAAAGAAAGACAAGGGCTGTTGAGAGTGAACAAGAGGAAGAAGGCGAGAAAGAGAAGGAACCGGAAACAGTTGCACCAAATGTGAATGAGGATGAATATCATGATCATGAAGTGTTCGATGATGGGATTGATCCATTGGAGCACATCTCTCTCAAATCCAAACTCAAAAGATAGATCAGTGAAATGTTTGGGGAAGATGAGGAGGATGATGAAACATTCATTTCAAGCTTGAAGAAAACCAAAGCCACAAAAATCACCAAGCCCCCACAAAAATCAACCCGTCTCCTTACCAAAAAGACCAAAATCACACCCAAAACCCGTCTTCAAAAGCACACCAAAGCTCCTGATCAGCCCGGTTCCTCCAACCCCTGCACCACAATTATTGCAACTTCCTTCGATGAACCGTTCAAAAATGAGGTATGGGCGCATCTCTCCAATCTCCCTCTCTCCGAAGAGGTTCTTGACAAGTGCCACCGCTTGCTATCTTGCTCATTCAACACGGGTAGGCGTTATGCAAAAGATTGGTATGCTACCTCTCCCGCCTTTAATTTTTTCAAAACTGAAATGGTTGTCCAACATTGGGTTGATTTGCTAGACATGTACAGCCCTGTGTACGTATCTGAGGTCGTTCAGTTCTTTGCAACTGTACGTGTGGATGTTGCATCAGAAACCCTTTCCGCTTACATCAATGATAAACCCCTTGTCCTTACCATTGACCAATTGGCCACCGCCCTCAAAGTCATCCCTTCTGGCCTAGATACATTTCCTAAGGGAACGTGGGGGGAAGTTGAGGCATCCATTGTCACCGATATAACCAAAACACTCCGACCCGGGACTCAAAGAGAAGGACCCTCCAACATCTATAGTGCCGAACTTCGTGCTCCTCACCGCTTTATCTTTAACTTCATTCGACGTGTCCTTGTCCCTAATGTCTCCACCCGTGGTCGGTGTTCATACCTTGAAATGACCCTTATCTACTACATCCTCAAAAGCAGACCCATAAGCCTTCCACATCTCATGTTCTTCCGCATCCATGAACTTGCCAAGGAAATCAAGGTGGGAAAGTTCGACAAAACCACCCTCATCCCATATGGTTTGTGGCTCTCCCTTTTCTTTAAGAAGCATAAGCTTATCATGCATGGGAGCCCTGCTGTGGAAAGACTCAGTGATGAGATGACTTCCGGTCTCCTTTCTCAAATGGCATTGGTAATTAAGGAGGGTAAGTTGGTAAAGAAGTTCAGTGGAAAAGGAACAGATGCGTCAACTGTTGCACCAGGGCTAGCTAATGATAAGTTGGATCAAGTCTTGACTCTTGTCAAGAAGATGGCTGTGGACATTGAGTCGTTGAAAGAGGAGGTGGCTGAGCTGAAAACGGTGAATGAGGACCTCATGGAGAGGCTGACTGGAGAGGAGCAGGAGGCCGAGGACGAGGCCTAACCCCACCACCCAACCCACTCCCCTATCTTCTAGCTTGCTAATATTATTATTACTATCATGCATGTATTGCTTTTAACTCTGTTTTCTGGACTTGTTTTTTAGACTCGTATGCTTGCTTGAACTACTACTTTAATCCTCGTATGTTTCTCTTCTTGATGATGTCAAGAGGGGGAAGTGTTATAAAATTTATGTTGCTATTACTCAATGACTCTTAGGCTAACGTACACCGTAGAAATGTTTTAGCTACCATGATTAGAAGTCTAACTTAAGTTAAGATTGTCAAACCCTTGATCACCTTGATTACGTATCTCTTGATGTCCTATTAATTGTGGTTAACAAAGACCGACTCACCATGGGCTAAGGGGGAACTTGGGACAAAAATTTTATGAGTAACTTGCCATCATCAAAGGGGGAATTTGTTAGAACACTTGATGTTGATGATGCCAAGTTACTCCTAATCACTTCTAATGTCTTTTTCTAAGTGTTGTGATTAATAGCAAATGATATCAAGCTTGTGAATGATCAAAGACAAATCAAGAAGAAGTCCCAAGATGCAAGAGAAGCAATCTAAGTCGAGTCTAGAAAGAGTGTTGTAAGCAAGGTAATTGATCATACTCATCTAAGTCATTAAAAGTGCAAAAGTCATGAAACAGTTCTCAGACTGTTGCATGACCTGTGTCTAGTGCTAGTTACGGAGATAATTTTCAAAGAGGATTTCAAATGTTTGAAATTGTTTTCAAACTATCAGCTTGTGTTTAAATAAATTATTATTTGAATCAAAGTTCAGAAAATCAAGTTGAAAATCTTATTCAAAGGAGACTTGGTCTTTGTGAAAGTAAAATCTTGCTTTATTTCCTCATTTAGCTAAGTGAGTTTCTCCATGAGGGAAAGTTGAATGCTTCCTTAGCTAAATGAGTGCAACATAGAGCCTTGTGTTTTTGACCAGTCCTTTTCCCCTCTTTGTCAAACTGATTCACCCTTTTACCCACCAAGTAAAGACAATCACATAGTTGTAAAAGGTGAACAAAGCACATGCTTTAGGGTTTCAAGGCCTTTGTATTTCGGCTATATATATGGACCCTTGGGTTCATTTATTGCTAAGACTTTTAGTGCATTCATTTCAAAACTTTGCAAAAATGATTTATGCTTCATTCTTCAAAGTTCTTTTGCAAATGTTTTCTAAGTTTTAAAGTCTTCAAAAAGATTTTAACAAAGACATTATCTCCTAAGTACTAGTAGCACTCTTAATGCCTAATGAGTATGTTCAAGGACCTTGTGTTTAGATCTTAAATGAAGTCTCCATGTTCTTAAAAGAGAACCCTTGAGACATTGATCTTGTAAACCGAAGGTAGAACATCAAAAACTCTTAGGGCGGAGTAGCTCTAAGTTTGAGTCAAGTCTTTGAGCGGAGTAGCTCGAAGCATTGCAACCGGAGTAGGTTGGCGAGTTGTCTTATTGTAATAGTTCTAGTTAAGCGGAGTAGCTTCTAAACTTTTAATAAGATAACGGTTGGACGTAGGCTCCGGAGTAGGAGCTGAACCAATTTTTTATATCGCCTGTTTATATTCTTGCTTATTCTCTTATCAATCTTTCGAATGCTTACTACTTACGATAACTAGCAGGTCTGTGCAACTGTTGCCTATACTGTTGCTCAGACTCTATCTTTCGTTGCTTGACTCTTAAACAATCAAGTTTAAATCAGAAATTTTTAAAAAGGTCACCTAATTCACCCCCTCCCCCTCTTAGGTGTTAAACTCGTTGTGACTCTTCAAGTGGACTGAATGTTTACAGTTCTTTTATTTTGGGAGAGAGAAATAAAGGAAGTGTAAACATATCACCGTGACGGAGGAGTACTATTTATCAATATACAACAAAAATTATTATAAATTTGTAAAATTGAAAAATTGTAAAGTAATTTCTTATGTATATTAATTATATTAAATTTGCAGAAATCTGCATAACCTTCATTGTAGCTTTCATAGATAGGTGCTCTCTTTCTCCCGGGAATCATTTATTTACCTTTGATTAGAATATGCTAAAAGGTAAATAAACGATTGAGACGGAGGGAGTACTTAGGTGCGTATGGTATGTATATAATAAGAAGCCAAAAATAAACGCTTCGAAACTCGAAAGTTGTACGAGCTCAAGTGCAAACAGACCATTTCACTGTATACAAAATTTGCATATATCCGCTTAACGTTCTCAGACCGAGTTTGTACGACAATCGCTGTGTCTCGAGCCATTTTCGTTATCCTCTAGTTAAAAATTCTTCCATCTCTGCTGATTCTGCAGTGACTGTGATGACTGCGATAAACAACCTAAAGAGTTACTGACAGAAATTTATCTCGGTATACACAAGCTTAATCAAAATGCAAACCTGCTGCAGTTTCTGTTTCGGATTCTAATTGTTTCAAGAGATTCTGTACAAACATAGCAAACTTTAATCTTCGCTCCTCCTTCGCTTTCAGACACTCAAAATGCGTCCAACCTTCAGTTGTCCGTAATTTATATTTGACATGAACAGAAATCTTGGCTTTTTCTCCAATTTCTATGACTTCCAAGCTATGAAAATTTGGAGTAAAATTTTCATTCGGGTCACTAAGATGACTGAAAAGACGAAAAAAATAGTTAATGACTGATCTCCCAATTAATTAAGGTCAAGGTGCAAGATGAGTGATAACAACAGAAGCCTCACTTTCGGATCCTTTGTATCAAAGGGTCAATAATTTTCTTGTCCGGAGAACTTAAGAATGTGATTTGATCATTCCAATTGAAATTCGTCTGGTGGTTGACAACATTTTTTAGGGCTAACACCGAGTTTGGATATATGATTTTCTGCTGCTTACCACCAGTGCGGACCTCTGAAAAAATGGTGCACCAGATACCGATTCTTCTAACTTCAAGCTACACAAATCCAAAGGATATCAAATTATGTATGAACAAAAATAACATTACCCCGATACCACAAAGATTCCCGCAACTGGAGGACGCACCAGGTGATGCCTATATGTCTAACCATTTGAGTTTAAGGAGTGCGAAATGTAACATAAAGTAACTAACCAGTTTTCCATCAATGACACACAGGTCCCCGACGTCAAAGGGGTGAACAATATAAACGAAGATGAGGCCTTGAAACAGATTCTTAGCGGTGTCTCCGAATATAAATGTGGCCGCCAACAATGGTGATGCTATGACGACGAGAACTTTGTGGTAGCCAAGCCAGTGAGAAGTAGCCACATAATGCAAGTCGCAGCAATTATAATCCCACTTAAGACTCGATTCAAGCATTTCACCACCTCCTTTTCACTAATTAGCGTATTCGTAATGAACATACATCTGTTGTGGGCTCTTTCCTGATCATATACAACGTTATGAAGCTGTCATTTGTATAACATAAACCATAAAATGTTGTTTGCGAACTATAGTTTTCATTCTAGGATAATGAGTAGCAAAATATATAGGGCTTAAAAAGATGAAAAATGAGTTAAAGTACCATAAATGTTTTAACTTTCTGGAAAGTTATATCATTTGTGATGTTCACTTCAGGAAGCAGTTTAAGAAGCATTTCCCAATCCTCATCGAAATAAGAATCACCTTCTACTTGCACGACTTTCTTCAATATTTCTATGCACTTCCTGTTTCAAACAAATTAGAGAATCATGAAAGGCAAGTTTGTTAAGCATTATGATCTTGTAACAAATTGTTAAACAACAAAGGAAAGATTCTTACTCATTATCGTTTCCTGAATTGTTGCTTTGTAGATGATGGAGATTAGCAACAATGTCCCTCGACAATGCATATTTGGAGTCGCAAAATAGGTCAGCTGCCTTGTGTATGACATATGTGGATGCCTTTCGACCAGTATTGTCTATCAAATCCTCCTTCACACTTTCCCTATCCAACTTTGCCTTGAATGGGCCGTCAGCATCCATGCACCAGCGGAACCACCCTATCTTCTCTTTAGGCGGTGCATTAGAGCACGACCACCGACAAACATTTTCATTTGACTCAGAAGGTGATTCAATGAAACTATGATAGTGGTCATAACTAAGCAGAATAAGGAAGTACAACTGCTTCCCTATGTCCGTAATTTTAGAATGTAATCGATTATACACATTATGAACCTCCCAATATATGAGTATGCAAGATTTGAACAGCCAAAGAAAAGAACATATTAAAAGACTAACCAAACTCCAAGTACCCATTTCCAGAACTCTCTTCTTCTCTGGTGTTTTGTCTAGGTGCTTACCAAAATAAACCAGCCATGTAATAAGGAGCATCACCATGTTTAGAATCAAGACGATGCTCCTCTTTGTATTCTTGACAGTATACACCACATATTTTTCCTTCAAGATTATATTTCCTAAATCGACACAGATAGCTATATGTAAATCAAAGCTAAGACCTTTTTCGTGAGCTTTTAGATAATTTCCAAGTTTCAGCAATAGCCACAAAATGATATGAGTTGAAAATGTAATCATGTTGTTACCTATTACCAGAAACACTGATACCTTGATCCAGTTATCAGTGTCAATACCGAATATTTTGCTCTGCTTAAAAGTCGGGATGCTTTTCATGACCACAATTTCTGCCCATAAAAACAACAGACAGTTGATGATCCCACAGATCGATTCAAACAGAATTACACCTCCGAATTCGTCTTTTAAATCCATTGCTATAGAAGTCAGAGACACCCAAATAACTTGGCTTATAAGGTAGACCCCAATCAATAAACAAATTGTCTCAATGCACTTAGTTACCGGCAATCCGATGATTTTTGCAAGTTTTAAACCTGGAACATACTTGGCAATTGGATAAAATAGTCCTAATTCAACCAAAAGCAGCATAACAACCACAAATATCCAGTACCGCAACAAAAACTTAAATATAAAGTGTTTTCTATAGTCTTCTTCTCTAACAAAGAATTGAACAAAACGTACAACTACACAGAGGCATAGTAAAAGGGGCAGAACGGTAACAGTGCCAACGGTGATAAAAGTATATGCCACTGGTGCAAAACATACACCGAGCAAACAAAAAATCAGACATTTCAAGGGCTTAGGTATTGACATATAGTATGTTAAAAATGAGTCGCGTTTAGGTTCAGTTGGTTGTTCACTTCCTGAACTTGGGTTTTCGACTTTGACACTAACAGAATCTGTATCAGTATTTTGTGGAGGTCGGACGATTTCAGGTTGTTCTTCCATGGAAAAGGAGTTATCCTTCGATTTATTTTCCACAGGCTTTATGCTAGACATATTTTCGGAAGCCTAGAGTCTACGAATGTGAGGTATGGTATATATTGAGCATGAATGTCTACTGTGCTGAATGTTAAAGCAAATGAAAAACAAGAGGCGCAAAAAATAGAAATAAAAGTGTACTTTGAAATCTATTGGCTACTTTATAGAAAATGGAAACATGAACACCAGCTGGATTGTATTGCATATTCAAACAACACTCGATACACAAATTCTCATACGTCACAAATTGAGAACGGATCAAATATTACCCAAGTAATTAGATAAGACAAAAGTATAATGTTATTCTAGCCAATTTCCGTCTTCGGCTTGTGACGGATATACCCACTGCGAGTATTATACCGTAGCGGACCCAAAAATTAGTGCTAGAAGGGCACAAATTTTTTTTTATGAAAAAACTCGAAATTCCCACGTGTAAGGGTTATTCTACATCTTTATACTATAAAAGGAATGAAATTGAAAGATATTTGATTGATTGTTAATTTATTAAAATGAAAAAATTAATTTCTTTTTCTTTTGTGGTAGCCCTTATTGATTTAACTATCCTCTCTCCCATTAATTAGGTAGGTCTAAATTTAATAAAAACTATACAACAAAATGTATTTAATTCATTATTATTACATTTTAATTTAATTCAAAGTCGGTGCAATTATCTAATTTAATTTTAGCTCATATATCTTTTTAATTTAATTGTCGATAAAATGAAAATTATGTTATAAGCTAAGTATATCATAGTTGTAAAACCGACTCGTGCATTTTTTTTCACGAGAGTAAACTAGTTGTTAAAAAAGGAGAAGAATTATCACTATATAAGACAAGATGTTACTTCCTCTATAGCCAATTGGTTTTAGAGAGAACCCTTTTGGTAGAGCTGTCCAAATGCGGGTTTGGGCCGAATATCGGCGGAGCTGAAAGGAAAAATGTGTTCGATAAAACTATAGCGGGCGGGCTGAGCCAAAATAACGGGTCACTTCTCATCGCCCTTACCCGCCCAACTGCTAAATTCGGGCAACCCGTGGGCTACCAGACACATATTTTTCTGTTAACTTCCGAGAAATTATTAATCAAGTAATTAACAACACGATAAATTTGCAAAGCCGATATTGAATTAAGTTCGTAATTTTTAACATCAACATAAAATAGAAGCACGACTAACTTGGTCATATGAATATGAAGTTCCAAAATTCAAACAAGGGTAAATCCTAGGTTAAAATTAATTACACTAATTGTTCATATTACTTTAGCGGTCGGATGAGTCAGCTTGTTTTACATTTCTCTTGTCCCTTTCCCGACCTATTTACTAAAATGGGTTGGGCCAGGTCAGCCCTTGGCCCATTTTTTCAAAAAGATAAAGTCGTCCGGTAAAATTTGGGCCGGGTTTTCGGACAGTAACGCCCATGTACAACTCTACCTCTTGAATTTATGTCGTGTATTTTTTCTCCTTCGTTCGGGTGTGGTCTACCATTGTTGAATTTAACACACATTGATAAAAGTGTCGGTATATAAGAAAACCAACCTTCATCGATAAATACCACTAAATTCACTCTTCAATTAAGAAATACATCATCTATACAGCGAGTGTGAGGGTTCAACACCGAAATAAAAAAAAGAAAAGCAAAACAGACAAAAACGAGTTTATTTATTCGGGTTTGGATTAAAAGCTCTTCAGGAATCATAGTATCTATCTATCTATATTATTAAAGGGAACTTTTTCCGAGAGATTTTATTGGCTGTTTTTTTCGAACGATTTGATTGGCTGTTTTTTTTTTCATTAGCTGTTTTTTTCAGGCGATTTCATTGGCTACAACTACTACTAATAAATAATGCAAATTTTATCTACGTGAAAAAAACAATGCTTTTTTCAAGTGATTATAGAGTCTCCTACATTTACCAACTACTTTAAATTTATAAAATATAAAAACTACGAAATTAAATTAAAAAAATCATATATATATATATATATATATATATATATATATATATATATATATATATATATATATAGAGTCGGGATCCGGTGAGAACTCATATATATTTGAGTATTGAGTAATAATGCATGAAATAGGAAATATCACGCGCAAAAGTGAAAACTGCTCGAAGGAGGGTTCGAACTTCTGACGTTCAGCTCAACAGCAACATACTCAAACCAAGTTAGCTATTAAAGTTTACTTGATGACTATTACTCCATTAATATAAATATTCGTTAATTATTTAAAGTGCAAAACACGTTTCTTATATCAATATTCGTTAATTATATAAATATTTCAATATTAGTTTTTTTCCCTTTTCGTACACTTGTTTTTCGGTTCGATATCAAATTTTTTTTATTTTACGCTAAACAATATCACACGTTGTACTAAACAATATCACGGTTTTTTTAATATCATTTTTTTCCTATTTCATACCACTTTTTAGTATTACTTTTTTTTTCGTGTGACATTTTTTTTTGCTTCGTACCACTTTTGTTTTTTCTTTCCGTACCACTTTTGTTTTTCTTTTCAGTATGACGCTAAACAATATCAGACGTTATACTAACCAATATCACGTTTTTTTTAATATCAGTTTTTTTACTTTACGTACCACATATTTTTTTAACACTAAACAATATCACACGTTATATTAAAAATATCACTTTTTTTTAAACAATATCACACGTTATACTAAACAATATCACACGCTATACTAAACAATATCACCTTTTTTTACTAGCAATTTTTTTTTTTTTCGTACCACTTTTTTTAAGCTAAACAATATCACATGTTATAGTAAACAATATCACGTTTTTTTTAATATCAATTTTTTTCTTTTACGTACCACAATTTTTTAACGCTAAACAATATCACACGTTATACTAAAAATATCATTTTTTTTAAAACAATATCACACGTTATACTAAACAATATTACACGTTATACTAAACAATATCACGTTTTTTTAATAGCAATTTTTTTCTTTTCATACCACATTTTTAAGCTAAACAATATCACATGTTATAGTAAACAATATCACGTTTTTTTAATATCAGTTTTTTTCCTTTACGTACCACATTTTTTTAATGCTAAACAATATCACACGTTATACTAAAAAATATCACTTTTTTTTTAAACAATATCACACGTTATACTAAACAATATCACATATTATAAAGGTTGGTCTTATCCAAGAGGATCAACCTAGTTTTCTTACCATATCAAAAAAAAAATATCACACATTATACTAAACAATATCACGTTTTTTTAATAACAATTTTTTTTCTTTTCGTACCATTTTTTTACGCTAAACAATATCACATGTTATAGTAAACAATATCACGTTTTTTTTAATATTAGTTTTTTTCCTTTACGTACCACATTTTTTTTGTTGAGAATTTATGCCTTGAATTTGTGTCGAAGACGGATATAAGCTAAGTGTCTTATTAAGACTTGGTTTCTTAGTTTATTTATGGTAGGAGAATCTTGAATTAGATTAGGAAACTATTATATTAGTTTTCTAATAGTCTTTGCTTCTAATTAGGTTAGATATTTTATCTTGGGTGGAATAACTATATAAAGACTCAAGTATTATTCTAGGTTAATTAGAAGAGACAAAGATGTGAGAGATTTGAGAGCACAATAAAGAGGGTCAATTTGTGAGGTTGCTTCTGGAGAAGAAAACTCAGTTTGTCTCAGGGCTCTATTATTGGTGTTCGTTTATCTCGTTTGTCTTTGAAGATTGGAGGAGTTTGTTTAGATCTTGGTTGGCCTCAAGATAATTTGTCCTCCGTCTTATTTGGGGTAGTCTTTTCTTTTGTCTCTTTGAGACTACCATATCTGTTGGTAGAATAGGGTATACTTTTGGCTCATATTGAGCGCGTGTGTACCGGTCTACTGTTGTACTATTTTCTCCATTATAGTGAAGTTTGATCTCCTTGCAGGGTGGACGTAGCCAGTTATTTTACTGGTGAACCAGGTAATTCCTTGTGTCAACTTTATTTACATTCGTTATTTATTGTTCTTATCACCTTATCAATTAACTATTTGGGTAACGGGACGCCTCCGTTACAACAAGTGGTATCAGAGCCCAAGGTTTGACTTGGGCTAGACACGAGAATGCATCAGCAAGCCCAGGACTTGAAGTTGTACACCGTAACACATCGAACTCCTAGCTCGAGGTGAGTCCTTGAGCAAGCCCCGTCCAGGCTTAAATGGATGAAAGGCGTCATAGGTCTTGTGGGACAAAAGACCATTTGTGTACTAGAACGATTGATCAAGGTGGACCCTTATCAGATTGGGTGCCACAGGTCTGGTGGGTCCTTTCCAGGTTGGATGTCAGAGACCATTTGTGTTCTAGAACTTCTGAAGTGACGGACCCGGTCCAGGGTATATATTGGGTGCAGAGGAGGTTCAATATGCATGTGTAGCAAATACCCAAGAAGGGCACATGGACATGCTGGTATAGGAGCATGTGAGGGCACTCACTTGACCAGACGGTGACATGTGGTGCAAGACATGACTCGTGATAGCATGATGTGTCGGCTAAGGGGAGGTTATCAAGACTTGGTGATGTTTCGGGTGTCTAGAAGATGGGGCTGTAGAGTGTGGGAGTTCTCCATGGAGGTCAAGGTCCGAGTTAAGATGATGGTCCTTGGTTTGAGGGGAGGATTGTTAGGGTGCAAACCCATGTCCCACATCGATAGTATAAAGGTGAAAGATCATCTTTATAAGTGTCCTGAAAATATAATAGTATGAGGCCTTTTGGGAAGGAGCCCAAGAGTAAATCCGTGAGGGCTTGGCCCAAAGCGGACAATATCGTACTATTATGGACAGTGGACACCGGCGCAGCAGAGGCCCAACACGAGGTATTCACGCTTCCGCACAACATTTTTAACGCTAAACATTATCACACGTTATACTAAAAATATCACTTTTTTTTAAACAATATCACACGTTATACTAAACAATATCACGTATTTTTAATAGCATTTTTTTTTTCTTTTCGTACCACTTTTTTTACGCTAAACAATATCACATGTTATAGTAAACAATATCACGTTTTTTTTAATATCAGTTTTTTTCCTTTATGTACCACATTTTTTTTAACGTTAAACAATAACACACGTTATACTAAAAATATCATTTTTTTTAAAACAATATCACATCTTATACTAAACAATATCACACGTTATATTAAACAATATCACAACTGACACTAAACAACGTGTTATTAAAGAAAACCTGATACCAAAAAAAAACGTGTTTTTAAAAAAAGTGATGCTGAAAAAACATAACAAAAACGTGATACATGAAAAAAAAAAAAAAAAAAAAGAATAAAGTGATGTTAAAAAAAAGGTGATATTTTTTTTGTGACTTAAATAAAACATCAGACGTTATCCAAAATAATATCACAATTTACAATAAACAATATGTTATTAAAAAACGTGATACTAAAAACAAAATTGTTTAAAAAAATGATACCGGAAAAAAATACGATTAAACGTGGTACATAAAAAAAGCAAAAAAAAAGAAAAGAAATATTTATATAATTAACGAATATTTATATAAGAAACGAATATTGTTGTGACTTTTCCACATTAATTATAACCCAATATGTAGATCACTGAGTAATTTTTATCAATAAAATACAATAGCATAGGTGGTTAGTCTTTGTCACTCTTAACCTGAAGGTTGGGGGATCGAAACCCTCTCCCAGCAAGTTTAATTTTGCGCGTGACCTCCAAGTCAGAGGTTCGAGATCGAAACCCTCTCCCAGCAAGTTTATTTTTGCGCGTGACCTCCAGGTCAGAGGTTCGAGCCCCCCTACCAGCAAGTTCATTTTTGCGCGTCATATTTTCCTATTTCCTTCATTAATACTCATTACTCAAATATATAACGCATACTTACATGATCCCATTTCTATATATATATATATATATAGAAATTGAATCACGTGAGGCACCCTTCTTAGTGTGAGGCCGCCGTACCAATCTAGACCGTTAGATTAAAACACTATAGACACCCAAGATGGTGCCACGTGTCCTATCATGCCTCCACTATCCAACTCGTTTCGAAAGATCTCATTGGCCATCTCTCTAGTTCACAGTTCACACTAGTCTATCTCATTTCAACCGAATTATTCCCTCCTAAACAAGTAACAACACGCATAACACTGACCATTGACCATCAACCAAAGGCTCAAAGCTCTACCAAACACAACAACAATGGCGGAAACACCATCACCTTCACCATCATTACTTGCAGACGAAGACGAAGAAACCTTCGAACACACACTCCTCGTAATCCGTGAAGTCTCCGTCTTCAAAATTCCTCCACGATCAACTTCCGGCGGTTACAAATGCGGCGAATGGCTTCAATCCGATAAGATCTGGTCCGGTCGCCTACGCGTCGTTTCATGTCGCACACGCGCCGAAATCCGTCTCGAAGATCCGGTCTCCGGCGATCTCTTCGCCGCTTGTATCGTTGCCGCCGGTCACCGCGACCAGTCTGTTGAACCGGCGCTCGATTCTAGCCGTTATTTCGTGCTTAAGATCGAAGACGGACGTGGAAAACACGCGTTCGTAGGATTAGGTTTTGGTGAACGAAACGAAGCGTTTGATTTCAATGTCGCGCTTTCTGATCATGAGAAACATGTATTGAGAGAAAGTGATAGGGATAGTAGTGGTGGTAGTGGCAATGGCGGTGAGGATGGACAGAGTATTGATATCCATCCTGCTGTTAATCATCGATTAAAAGTATGTGCGAAATTTTGAGTTTGAGTTTACGGCGGATGGCGGTCCATGGTCGGAAATGTTGGTGGTCCAACCCGAATTAAGGGTCCTGTGAAACTGTGAAACTAGAAGCTTAACTTGTGAAACTAGATGCTTAATATGTGAAACTGGAAGCACATATTGTGAAACTGTGAAACTAGATGCTTAACTTGTGAAACTAGAAGCTTATTCTGTGAAACTAGAAGTTTAACTTGTGAAACTAGATGCTTAAGATGTGAAACTGTAAGTAAATATTGTGAAACTGTGAAACTGTGAAACTAGAAGCTTAATTTGTGAAACTAGATGCTTAACTTGTGAAACTGGAAGCAAATATTGTAAAACTGTGAAACTGTGAAACTAGATGCTTAACTTGTGAAACTAGATGCTTAAGATATGAAACTGTAAGCAAATATTGTGAAACTGTGAAACTGTGAAACTAGATGCTTAACTTGTGAAACTAGAAGCTTATTCTGTGAAACTAGAAGCTTAACTTGTGAAACTAGATGCTTAAGATGTGAAACTGTAAGTAAATATTGTGAAACTGTGAAACTGTGAAACTAGAAGCTTAATTTGTGAAATTAGATGCTTAACTTGTGAAACTGGAAGCAAATATTGTAAAACTGTGAAACTGTGAAACTAGATGCTTAACTTGTGAAACTAGAAGCTTATTCTGTGAAACTAGAAGCTTAACTTGTGAAACTAGATGCTTAAGATATGAAACTGTAAGCAAATATTGTGAAACTGTGAAACTGTGAAACTAGATGCTTAACTTGTGAAACTAGAAGCTTAACTTGTGAAACTAGATGCTTAACTTGTGAAACTGGAAGCAAATATTGTGAAACTGTGAAACTGTGAAACTAGAAGCTTGGGGATGCGTGAGGTCCGGCGGCCTCACCGTAATAGGCGGCCTCACGTGATCCGGCCTCTATATATATATATATATATTGTAAGAGCCATGTTATTTGTCATCATAGAATTGTAGAAGGGGCATGAGATAAGATAAGGTTAACATAAAACTCTAACCTAACAAACATTATATACCAGTAGGTATTATTCTATTTGCAAATAATACCGATTTAGCGTTAGAGTCCAGCTATATGTCAATATCAATCACTATTTATTCTATTTGGCTTTAATTATGCAGTAATCGGTTTAGTTATGACTTATGACATTTATAACACATGACTATATTTTTTTAATTTCCGATCTTATATGCCTTTTTAGCCTAATGCTTTTTATTGTTGTTAGTTTGTCAGCATGTTCATGGATTCTTTGTCATCAAATATACATCCTTAATGACTTCCAATAAGCTACGGGGTAAGTTTTAGGCTATGTTTGGCAAGGCAAATAAGGTACCTAATTTGTCTGAAATGACTTTTTTGCAAAAATAATTAGGTACCTTATTTTTTTTTGGTGTTTGGCAAGTACCTGATTTGAGAGAAAAAGGTACCTGAAATAAAAAGCTACCCCAGGTAGCATTTGAGAAATCAGGTACCTGTTTCATTTTCATCTACCTATTCTACCCTTGATCGAATATCCGCGATACGATTGCTACTTTAATTTCGGGTGAAGCTTAATTAATAGTATATTTTTTGTATGATTTTAATAAAGAATTATTTTTGTATCGCTAAAATATATTTTCAAGGGTATATTGCTTGAATTTTTGTACCTAATCGTTATATGTTAATTATTTTCTCATTCTCTTTCAAATATATTGAAAAAATTTCATTATAACTTGTTAAATTTATGCTTGAAATTAAGAATCTAAGAAAAAAATTTAAGAACTGGTATGTGAAGCCCGCCTTGCCCTCAGCCTAGTAAAAACGTAACGCCGTTAACGACAATAACACAAAAATAATAGTAAAATCGTAAAAGATATCAATAATAAACCATGTCCTTTTCCGTCATTTTGTTAAATATCAGCTACCTTTTCAGATAGTATCCAAACAGTTTTAACAAAAATCGGCTACCTTTTCAGGTCTTAATTTCCAGCTACCTTTTCAGGTAGCTTTTCAGGTTTCAGGTACCTTTTCAAGTTTCAGCTACTTTTTCACCTAGTTTTGCCAAACAGACCCTTAATAGAGAAAAAACAAAAGATACAACAGGTCTAATAATATTAGATAACATGGATCACTAACATACGGCTAATAGGTTTCGCCAGGTTGTCCCTTCTTAAGGATGTGTATTAAAAAGACACGTCTCCACGATATTTAGTCTAATCCACTCGATATTAGAAAGTGTTGTGTATAGAATTACTACTTTTTATGAATTTGTAATATTCCACTTGAAAGATAATATACATAAGATATTGCTGTATATATATAAAAGTATTGGAAACCAATAACCATAAAGCTAATTATATGGCCGCAACAGTATTATTGTACTTTTTAAGTCTTTTCCTGATCATAAACACAAGTAAATATTGGTTTTACTTTCTGGTGATGTTTGGTTATGTATTATAAGCTAGCAAAAGTATGATTATTGGTTAACATGTGTAATTTAATTTTTGACCACTTGAGCTATGTTCGATCTATCTAATATGAAAGATAGTTTATTGTTGCGGCCGAGTACATACAAATTTTCAACCCTTAATTTTCGTTTAGCTTATCTAACATGGTTAAACCCATTTAAAGCACAAATAAGATTATACTGATCAGTTGTACAATTGTGTGGTACAATCAACCTAAATCTAAACAAATTCATGTGTAGTTTTTACTTTTTTAAAGTATACTTTTCAAATGTTGAAGTAAACAGTAAACATCGTAATATTTAAAACAAAATACAAAAATTTCATTAAAAAATGAGGTTAATTAAAATCCTACACAGCCGGTGTACTATTTTGAAATATAAATTGTATGGAATTACAAGTTGGCCCGTACATCGCACGAGCATTAAATCTAGTTTATTATTTTATTGTAAGTTTATTCAGTACTTAAACATGTTATTAAGTATAAAAAAATCCTTATATTTACTATTTAGTATTGATGAGCTATATTTTGGTCATAATTGTCGTTGTATTTACTTCATTTTCGGTCCCAATTCGACCTTGTTTTGCGTGCCTTTGCTCGTTTTTACGTCCATTTCCTAGACTGTTTCTATTTGGTTTTCATGTTGTAGGTATTGTGGCGGGAGCGAAGAAACGGGAGCAAACAAGACGATTTTGGAGCGAAATGTGAAGAAATAATGAAGAAAGTGCTCCAGGCCTTCTCAGCCGGTCCCAGACCGGCAGCCGGTGGGCCGGCCAAGAGTCTTGACTTGACTTTTGGAAGAAAATTGAAGTAAAGTTACAGGAATTCAGCTCTTGACTATGAGTCGGTACCCGACCGGCAGCCGGCCGGTCGGCTAGGGATCATGCTTCTTCTAAAAAAGAGAAGAAAAATCATAAGTTCAAGAATGGGCTCCCAGCCGATGGCCAAGCGGCAGCTGGCCATCCGGCTGGTTGTAGCTGGCTTTGAAGAAAAAGAAAGAAAATGCAGAAGTTTGGAACCAGCCTCTCAGCCGGTACCCGACCGGCAGCCGGCCGGTCGGCTGAGGATCAAGCAAGTGAAGGAAAAAGAAGAAAAAAATCAGAAGTTTACGTTTTGACTCTTAGCCGGTTCCAGACCGGCAGCGGGTTGACCGACTGAGAGTCAAATCTCAGATTTTCGCATTCTATATAAACCCGCACTTAGTCTATTTTGAGAAAAGGTCTTTTACGCAATTTTCTTTTCCTATTTTAGGGTTTTTACTGTTCCATTCATATACTCTTAGCCATCAAATCTCTCTTAGAAACTTTAATCTTTCCTTAGTTTTCATTTTAATCTTGTAATTCTTGATAATCCTTTTTTTTTTTTTGGTAACGAGAGGTTTAATCCTCCCGGGCCCATGCATTCCCGCACCACCACATGGACCATGTAAGCCACCCCCTTCGGGAGCTGCAGTGGCCAAGTGATCATCGCCCCAACTGGTAATCGAACCTGAGACCTCTCAACTCCTGCATTTCTGCAAGCTTTAAGGTTTAACTCAGTTACCACTGGACTAACACCACTTGGTTAGTTCTTGATAATCCTTCCTTAGTCATTTTCCTAATTATTGTTCTTAGCAATTGTTCGAGGGTTTTTGGTTGTATTTGGGAGCATTTGAAAGGATCTTCCATTTGTAATCAAAGTTCATGCCTTTATTCAATTGTTTGGTATAATCTTCCTAATCTTTAGTTTGTTTTTACATTACTTCAAGTTTTGCTTAAATCAATTGTTTACCTTTGCTTGTTCATCATGTTTAGCCCTTGTTTACCTCTTGTCCACATGTTTTTCCTTACCATGAGTGAGTAGACTTATACCTAGGGTTAGGGGGGAACTTGGGTGTTGTTAGATGACAAATTATGCTAGTTTGTTGATTAGTTTTTCTTGATAAAGGGGTTTTCCATTTCTTGCATGCTAGGTGTTTGATGATTTGCTTCAACGAAAGTTGAGCTTTGATTTTAGCGTGACTTTACTTTAGCGACGGTTGAGGGTTTGTCTTAGTATGTTTTATGGTTGGTTATGGGTATTTGTAGCGAGAGCTAGGGTATTCCGACCTAGGTTTAGTCGATTCGAGAGAAGAGACTCACCGAGACCACTTACTTGAGACCAACTAGTTCACTTTCTAGTATCTTCGTCTACCCATCTTAGTGACCCCCGACACCCTAGTTTACCTTTAATTTATTTTTCATCATCTTAGCTTTTACTATTGCTCATTAGTTGTTAATCACTCTCAAACCTTATTATCCCGACTTAGGCTTCAATTAGGACTAGACAAAACGATTATCCCCACCATCTTCGTGTTCGACCCCGAACTAAATACTACTTTCTTTCTTATTTCCCCCCTTCTCTCTTACATTCCCAACCTACAAAAACTCCATAAAACATCCCAAATCAAACCCATTTCAACCCCTCATCAAATCCCTTCAATTTCACAATGTCAGGAAGGACCGAGAGGAGATCAAAATCGAGGCATGACCCGGCGGTTGAACAAGAAGTGCAAGATGTGCTTGATAGCAGCCATATTGGTCCTGATCCGGACTTTCCCGGTCTCCAATTCGCAATTATCCAATAAAAAGGTAACTTCACTTATTTCAAACACCGCCCCCTTCACCCGACTCGGTTTATTGATAGGGTCTCTATGAGGGAGTTAGGGATTGACAAAATTACTGGGGCACTCTTTGATGGTATGGGAATGAAAGCCTTGTACGATACTAGACCGGTTCACACCTCTCCCCGTTTGACTTGGGAGTTTTTGAGCTCTCTTGTGGTTACAAAGAACCGGGGTCTAGGGACGGTAGTTTTGTTTTGATTCCGTCTTATGAATAAGGATCACCGTTTGACTTTGGAGGACTTCGCCTTAATTTTTGGTCTTAATGGAAAATTGCCCATTCATCCTCCGGAGGGCTTTGACGCGGAGGCTATTTGGACAGCCATTACCGGTTTAGTGAGTGATAAAACAAAGAAGAAGCCGGCTAATAGGGTTGGCACCAATTAGGATATGGCACCGTTTCATGGGGTGGACCGTCCTATATCGGGATGAGCCACATAATTTCACAACTGCGGAGCTTGAGATCTTAGGGTCTTATTTGGTTAATGGGCCGAAGCTTAACATTGCCCATCATATGGCACTTCACTTGAGTAGGTTGGCAACCCAACCTCAGCTTACCACCCCTATTTGTGTTGGCGGGATGGTAACCTTGATAGCCGACAACCTTTGTTAGAGGCATTTTACGGCGAATTATATTCAGGGAGAAAACATCCTATCTCGTCGGTACATGCAGGAGGCCTTGGGGTGGATCAAATATAACCCCAATGACCGGCAAGAATATTGGCAGATTCGTGTAAACAACAAATTCAGAAATTCTGTCCCTTTGCCAAACACCGATAGGATGAGGGTTGTGCCCGGGAATACCTCCTACCTTCTTGACATTGAGGTCGACCCAGATGAGCTCCCTCCTGATCAGCGCCCTCCCAAAGTTTATGCCCGTGATAGGGTCGGTACTACCACCTCCGACCTCCAGTTTCAGCAGCCTCCAGTCACTTTGCCTCCTTTTCAGAGTGGTCCTACATTTTTCCAGGGCTCCACCTCCAGTTCCGTTCCTCCTCCTCAGCCTTTGCCATTACACCAGGACCTCATTGATTTCATGGCCCGAGTTGACTTGAATATGAAGACGGCAGTAGAGCTTGCTGATGAGCGCTAGGCATTGGCGGATGAGCGTCATCGGGATTTGACTTATAGGCTTGATTACTTGTACCACGATCAGGCCTATGGGACCTTCCCTAGCTATGACCAGTCTGTTCGTCAGGTGTACCATCATGCAGCCGGTGGTCATCCGTCTTACTACTTGCCTCCTGAGGGTGGATATGTGCCCCCGGAGGGACATTTTTACGGGGAGATTAATGTTGCCCCGGGCTACTTCTCTAGCCCGATCTTTCCTCCTAATCTCCGGAGAGATGGGGACTCAGGCCCTCCTAGGCATTCATCCTCCCGTGGCATGGTTGGTGATCCCGGAGCTAGTGGCTCGCATGCTTCACCCTTCCGCGACCTCATGCTCTACCCGGATGAATACATGCATGTGGATGGCAATGGAGATGATGATGGCAATGAGGACGGCGAAGGTTATGAGTCCGAGGATCACTTTGATCAGTGACCACCCTTGGTGGTGGTAGGTGATGTCTATGCTCCCCTTTGAAAATCCAAAGCAAGTAATCCCCTAAATCCAAATTTCTCTTTAGTTTTGCATTTTCCTTTTCGCATGCATTTAGAGTAGTTAGTTAGTTTAGTTAGCTTGTTTTAGTTTAATTTTTATCATTTCATATCATTAGTATAGTTGCATTTAGTTGCATTCATTTAGGTGCATTAGATTTCCTTTTTGTTCTAAGTTTCACATGCCTTTACATTCATCTAGTTTGCATTCATGTAGATTAGAGCACTTAGTTTGCATCTTAGTTTAGTTTTTAGTTTTTCATTTCTTTTGTCTATCTTTGTTTTTATTGCTTTCATAAAAATAAAAAATCCAAAAAAATTGAAAAACCAAAAAACTCCAAAAACATGTTCTTTACTTTTCGGTTTTCCTCCTCACATTATGCACATAGATAAGTGTGGGGAGGAAGAACCGTTTATTCCAAAAAATACAAAAACAAGTTTTTATTTTCTTAGAAATTTCAAAAAAGCCAAAAACGTGTTGTTTTCGTTCTTTTTCTTCATTTCCCCCTTGCACTTTGTTCCATTGAGAACAATGTAAATCTTAAGTGTGGGGAGGGAAAATATCCACCTTGTGAATATTTCTTTGCTTTTGTAAATATGAAAAAACTTCAAAAATGCCAAAAAAATCGAAAAATTTGAAAATTTTCAAAAAAAACATGTTCTTCCTTTCTTTTGTTTTTGTTCTTTGCTTGCATTGTATATATATGTTTCTTGGACTAACCAAGTGGCAGGTGCAACAACAATCTGAGGTATTAGGAGAATGAAGATGCTTGGTATACTCTTTCCTACTTCTTTCTTCTCTTCCCTATTTCTTTTTATGTTGATAGCATGAAGGAGAACGGGATTTTTGTGTCTTGGATGTTCCTTTGTGGAACTTGTGGTTGATGTGCTGCTAGTTTAGTCATCTTGTTGTTGCATGTTTGTTATGTTTGTTATTAGTTTACTTTAGTTTCACATGCTTTTCATTTTCATAGTTTTGTGAATATTTGTTAGTCGGTTTTTCTCTCTTGCATTTGTTTGTAAATATGCATAGGAGGTTGAATAGTGGAGAATATATGTCGTCAATGATGATATTTGTCTTGCTTGTGTCTTACCCCGCCTAATAGCTTGCACCGTTTGATGTCACCTTGTTAGGGTTCTTGCTTGCAAGAACCCGGAAGTCTAGGCTTAATGACCAAGTTTCGACCACCTTGTGAGACCGTGTTAGACCTTGACTCGACCTAGACCGACATTAGCTACTCAAATGTGAGGATAAAGCCTCCTTTATAGTCGACCCATCAAACCGACTCATTTTAGGATTGTGAGTAGTCCTCCTTACGTGGTATGTTATGTCGATAGGCATAAGTATGGCGCTCGTTCCTCATTTCCGTGTTTATTCATGTGCATGTGAGACAACTTTTGTTTAAATAAATCAACTTCACATTTGCCAAATTAGCCTTGTTTTATGACCCTTGCATCTTATTCCCTCTTTTTGTTTAGCCACTTTGAGCCTTAGCCTTTTCATTTGGCCTTAACCACTAAATGAGCTACATCCCCAAAAACACCCTTCCTTGATCAAGAATGGTTGCTTTTGTGGTACTTTGTTGGTGGTAGAGTCGGGATTTGGATGTTGGTTGGTGCACTCTTCCTCTTTGGTCACTACTTGTTGTCTTCTTGGTGAATGGAAGTTTGAGAAAAAGAAAAGAAACGAAAAAAAAAACGAAAAAAAAGAAAGAAAATAGAAAATCAAAGAAAAAAGTTGAAAAAGTTTTGAAAAATCCAAAAAGAAAAGTGTATACATGTGTTTTGAAAGAGAAAAAGGCTAGTAACAAATCCCTTCCATCAAGGGGAGATAGAAAAAGCCGTTGCTATAATAATGTGGTCTTTTGATGTTTTTACACGCGTGCCGGGTTTGCACAATTTTTGCATTTGATTTGGATTTCAAGTCTTATGTTAGGGTGTAGACGTTGTTCGGTGTTTTTAATAATGACCACTTTGTTTAAGGTTGTGATGGGTTCGTTCGTTTTTTCCAAAGTAAGTTGGGGTTTATGCAATTTTTGCTTGGTTTTGTCAAAATCAAAGTTAGGATATAGACGTTGCTTAGTTGTTGTAATAAGGAGTTGTGTTGATCACGGCAATCATTCTTGTTTTTGAGCCTCAAATTCTAGAACGGTGCTTGCACCAAACCATTTTCACTCAACCCAAGCCCCGTTGCATCCTTCTTGTTGTTCTCATCATGTACATTTGCATTTTCTCATGGATTTTTGGATGGAGTACCATTCTAGATTGCGAGCATGCTTCGCAAGTTGAGGTAGGTGAGTGATTTTGGTTACTTATTGTCACAAAAATTACCCCCTTTCTTTCCTTGTGTGTTGAGTGTCACCCGTGAGAGTCGGTACTTAGGGTTCTCTTATCGGTTATTGGTCTTGCATGGAGTCGAATATGCGTGTGTCGTGTCATTCTTGGAAGTATAGCTTAGTACTTCCGTTTGCCCGCCTTGAATTGGTTTCTTGGTCTTTGGTGATGTCATCTTTGGTTGCTTGAGCTTGATTTAGGGGTTTGACACCATGGTTGGACTTTGAGTCGGCATCCTCCGCTATAGACCTCCCTTGTTTAGTTTTTCAAAACCCCGCTTGGATGAGGCAAGCGGTTGGCTTTTTCCTTTTCCCGATGCATGTTGTTTGTTTATATGTGTTTTATTTTGACTTGTTTGCATCAAAAAATTTGTAGCAAGACCAAACTTGCCTTGCAATAGGGCGTTCTCCCTCATGAATGTCAAATTGTGAGTTGAAAGGGCTACAGGTGTCGCTAAACCCGATTCGGCTTCTAGTTAGCTTAGTTAATTTGTTTCATGTTTCTAATAAGGGTTATATAGCTTCTTGATCTCTTACTCGAGGACGAGTAAGGTTTAAGTGTGGGGAATTCTGATGAGCTATATTTTGGTCATAATTGTCGTTGTATTTACTTCATTTTCGGTCCCGATTCGACCTCGTTTTGCGTGCCTTTGCTCGTTTTTACGTCCATTTCCTAGACTATTCCTATTTGGTTTCCATGTTGTAGGTATTGTGGCGGGAGCGAAGAAACGGGAGCAAACGAGACGATTTTGGAGCGAAATGTGAAGAAATAATGAAGAAAGTGCTCCAGGCCTTCTCAACCGGTCCCAGACCGGCAGCCGGTGGGCCGGCCAAGAGTCTTGACTTGACTTTTGGAAGAAAATTGAAGTAAAGTTACAGGAATTCAGCTCTTGACTATGAGTCGGTACCCAACCGGCAGCCGGCCGGTCGGCTAGGGATCATGCTTCTTCTAAAAAAGAGAAGAAAAATCAGAAGTTCAAGAATGGGCTCCCAGCCGGTGGCCAACCGGCATCTGGCCAGCCGTCTGGTTGTAGCTGGCATTGAAGAAAAAGAAAGAAAATGCAGAAGTTTGGAACCAGCCTCCCAGCCGGTACCCGACCGACAGCCGGCCGGTCGGTTGAGGATCAAGCAAGTAAAGGAAAAGGAAGAAAAAAAATCAGAAGTTTACGTTTTGACTCTTAGCCGGTTCCAGACCGGCAGCGGGTTGACCGGCTGAGAGTCAAATCTCAGATTTTCGCACTCTATATAAACCCGCACTTAGTCTATTTTGAGAACAGGTCTTTTACGCAATTTTCTTTTCCTATTTTAGGGTTTTTACTGTTCCATTCATATACTCTTAGTCATCAAAACTCTCTTAGAAACTTTAATCTTTCCTTAGTTTTCATTTTAATCTTGTAGTTCTTGATAATCCTTCCTTAGTCATTTTCCTAGTTATTGTTCTTAGCAATTGTTCGAGGGTTTTTGGTTGTATTTGGGAGCATTTGAAATGATCTTCCATTTGTAATCAAAGTTCATGCCTTTATTCAATTGTTTGGTATAATCTTCCTAATCTTTACTTTGTTTTTACATTACTTCAAGTTTTGCTTAAATCAATTGTTTACCTTTGCTTGTTCATCATGTTTAGCCCTTGTTTACCTCTTGTCCACATGTTTTTTCCTTACCATGAGTGAGTAGACTTATACCTAGGGTTAGGGGGAACTTGGGTGTTGTTAGATGACAAATTTATGCTAGTTTGTTGATTAGTTGTTCTTGATAAAGGGGTTTTCCATTTGTTGCATGCTAGGTGTTTGATGATTTGCTTCAACGAAAGTTGAGCTTTGATTTTAGCGTGATTTTCCTTTAGCGACGGTTGAGGGTTTGTCTTAGTATGTTTTATGGTTGGTTGTGGGTATTTGTAGCGAGAGCTAGGGTATTCCGACCTAGGTTTAGTCGACTCGAGAGAAGAGACTCACCGAGACCACTTACTTGAGACCAACTAGTTCACTTTCTAGTATTTTCGTCTACCCATCTTAGTGACCCCCGACACCCTAGTTTACCTTTAATTGATTTTTCATCATCTTAGCTTTTACTATTGCTCATTAGTTGTTAATCACTCTCAAACCTTATTATCCCGACTTAGGCTTCAATTAGGACTAGACTAAACGATTATCCCCACCATCTTCGTGTTCGACCCCGAACTAAATACTACTTTCTTTCGGGTTTTATAAATCTTGTTTGATGCCGGTACTGACGGCAAATCCGGCCATCAAGTATCAGAGCCGAGTTTTCGCCTTTGCCTTGCTTGTTAATTTCCGAGTACAGTTTCTTCGTCCTTTTGATATTATGAATCTGCTTTAATTAATTCGTTTTCGTTTCTCCATTAAAAGCTGCTCATGATAAAATCGGTTAGAGCAATTGCAATAGTAGTTCTTAGTATTAGTGTTATTACCAAGAACTTTACTTTTATAGTTCTTCTATTGCATTTTAAAGTTTGTTCTTATTTTTAAGAACCAAGTTCTAAAATAAGAACCAAGTTCTTAACTATTGGAAAATGAATAACCAATTAATATAGTTTTGTAAAATGTGAAAACCCATTTAAAAATATTCATTTTATAATTTTTTTTCACCTAAGAATTTTATATAAAGTTCTTCTATTGTGAACAAAAGTTCTCAAAAATTGAAATTGATGTATTTTAATGTGACATGTGAAGAACTTTTTATGAAGTTTATTATTACTATTGCTTTAAAATCTGGAATTAATGTTTGTCTGATTTTATTTGTGAGATCTTTTGAAACCTGTTATATTTGTGAGTTTCCGTTTTAATGGAAAAAGACGGAGGTAGGGATGAAGTTTTGCCCCCATTTTGTTGTGTCATCCGTTTAACTTATGATAAAAGACTAGTACAGTATATGATAATAACATACACTCTCACGGTGTGGTTCATTTGTTTTTTGCAGAAAAATTCAGGAAAAAATTCTAAACCACACAAAACATCTTATTCCGCATTAAATTGATCTTGGACCATAAAAAAGTTACTAAGAAGAGAAAGAAGACTCATCACTAAACTCAAAGAGTCTTGCTTGTGACGGATAATAGTCTTCACAAGTTGAAAACGGATATTTTACGCTCACAAAAATGGAAGTCGACATGCAAGTGAGAGAAAGTGGAGCATAATATGCAGGGGCGTACCCGCACCAGGTGGAAAACCAAGGTCTTTCTCATTCATCCACAAGATATTTATTGCAAATTTGATGGGATACCATTTACAATATTTGGAGTAGCAAAAATCCGTCTTCAAAACCATTTTTTTAAAGTTTGGGGTAGCGGCCGCCACCCCTTGCTACTAGGTGGGTTCGCCCCTGATAATATGGATAGTGCAACTTGCATGATGTGAGAGGAGCACTTAGGGCTAAGTAAAAGAAATCCGATACAAATTTTTTTTCCGAATCCGAAAAGAAATAATATTCAAATTGGATATCCGATCCGGTTTTTTCCGAATAATATGGATTCGATGTGGATTATGATTTTCTTAAAATTGGATATCCGAATCCGATCCGAATCATAAAAACTAATAAAAAAAGGAAAAAAAAAACCAAAAAATCAAAACATTTTACCATTATGTTTTGAGTTGTTTGATACATATTGAGTGTTATTAAACATAATCGAGAAGTGTGACAAAAGAAGTGCATATTCATTTAGACATTGTTTTTTTTCTTGTTTGGTGTTGGAGCACAAAATATACTCATTAGTAGAATAAAGAATTTTTTCCAGTGATAATCTTTGAATGATTCATTTTCCACCGGACCATTTGTTAATTTTTTACTATGCAATTAAAACTGGATCTAATCCGGTTTCTGAAATCTGGATATCCGGATTTTTGGATTCCGAATTTTTGGATATCCGAATATTCGGATCTGGATGTGAATCACCAAAAATCATATTTTTAAAACTGGATATCCGATCCGAATTTCAAAACCAGCGCGGATCTCCGGTTTTTGCTCACCCCTAGGGGCACTATCGGTCGACCCCTAGGGGCACTATCCGTCTTCAATTTGTGACAGATGATATCCGTCTCTAATGAAAATTTGTGCACTAAACTTACATTAAAACGGAAACATGAACCAATATTGTGACTCACATGGAGTATGATAGATGACGATAACTCTATAAGACCATTCCCAAGCAAGAAATCAATTTAATCGGGTCAATTGCATATTATACCTTAATATCCCCTTATTGACCTTGACCCGCTTAAACCCTCCCAAGCAAAAAGTCACGACCTAGGTCAATAACCCAATCAATTTAATTAAGAAATCAAACAAAATCACTCATTCTTTTTCTTTTACTTTTTTCTTAAATGGTTGGAAGTGACTTGGAACCAATGAAAATGTGCCACGTATGAGGTCGATTGGTGAGTCAATTTACCTCAAATTGGGTCGATTTGTGACTCAAATTGACTTGAGTCAATTCTAATCGATTTCTTAATTACAATTAACTTGACTCGACCTCATATCGACCTCCCAATCGACCTTGCTTGGGGATGGTCTAAGTAGTCTTACATACTACATTTCACATGCTTTATGACTTTATGGAGTACAGCTCAATATCACCTTGATTGAAGTTGTACGGTGTTGCAGAAGGTTCACAGTTTTTGTTTGGGGATTGCTATATCACGCCCCCTGTTTTACTTGTTACGCCCCCTATTTTTCAATTTATTTCCATTTTGCCCCTGCGTCTTGCGTTGAGTTTTGACGTTCGTTGATGATGATGATCTCTGTATTTTTTTTGAGACGGTTTTTAAGACGGTTTTGGAGTTGGTTTTTGTGACGGTTTTTGAGACGGTTTTTAAGACGGTTTTTGAGACAGTTTTTGAGACGGTTTTTGAGACGGGTTTTGTTTTTTTTTTAGACGGTTTACGAAACGTTTTTTTGAGACGGTTTTTGAGACGATTTTTGAGACGGGTTTTGGGTTTTTTTTTGAGACGGTTTACGAAACGTTTTTTTGAGACGGTTTATAATTTCCCATCCAAATTATATTATTCCATACTATAGACGGAAAATAAAAAAATACAATGTCGTTTAAAAAAAATTAATAATCAATTGTCGTGTAAGAAATAAAATAAAAATACGAGAGTTGACATTGCTAGAAAGAAAATAAAAATTTAGAAAAAAAAAAAAAAAAAATACAATGTCGTGTAAAAAACACGACAGGACCTAGGCCATGTCGTGTAGACCACACGACACAGCCATGGCCATGTCGTGTGGACTACACGACACAGCCTAGGCCATGTCGTGTGGTCCACACGACATGGCCTAGGCTGTGTCGTGTAGTCCACACGACATGGCCAAGGTCGTGTCGTTAAAAATGAAAAAAAATGGAAAAATGCTAGTTGTGGGGTTCGAACCCATGCACTCTTATGTGTAGAAGATCTTAAATCTTCCCCCTAAACCACTCGGGCAAACCAGCTAATTGATAAATGATAGAAAAAATATATTCATATTCAATTAGAATATTTTAAATACTTGAAACTTTTTGAGAAAAGGTACAATTACTCGAGTAAATTATGATATAATGATATATTTACGACGTCGTTATATTACCTATTAGCACGCTTTTCTTTTGTTGGATGAAACAACAAATTTTTACGAGAGATACGCAAAATCGTTCCAAATTTTTTTCCTAATTCGCAATTAAACCGTCTCAAAAATTGTTTATTATTACCGTCTCAAAAACCGTGTCAAAATACCGTCTCAAAATCATTCTCAACAAAAAGTCTGAAATTCCGGCTACAAAATTATTATCAAAAACCGTCTCAAGAACCATCTCAAAAACCGTCTCAAAATCGTCACACAAACTATCTCAATTACCGTCTCAGAAAAAACCAACTTAAAACCCGGCCGTCAACAATACGTCAAAAATATAAAAAAAAACAAAAACCAAAAAATATTCAGGGGCAAAATGGGAATTATTTAAAAAGTAGGAGGCGTAACAAGTGAAACAGGGGGCGTGATATAGCAATTTTGTTTTGTTTTGTCCATTTTTCTGTTTTTGCTCATCTGAAACTCTGAAGTCTTGTTGTTGTGCATTCAATATGGGTAGTCTTTTTGTTTGATTACACGTTGTAAGATCATGTTTATAGGTTGGGTAGTAGATTTAGGTCTCGAATAAAAATAAAAAATTAAAATAAAAAATAAAAATTGTTAGAATTAAGGCCCTGTTCTTTCTGGTTTAATTTCAACTTCTTTTCATTTTGTTTGGTTGTATTCCGTTAAGTTTTATATACATTCAATCATTTATGTTCAATTAATCTCTTCACAAAATTAACTTTTAATTCAAGTAAATTTACTGCACCCCAGTTCCACTCAATTTAGTTCAGTTCAGCTCTACTCCAATTAATTCAATTCAGCTCGTTTCAGCCGAAAAGAACAGGGCCTAAGTCCCTTCATTATGGGATTTGATGTTTCTAATTGAGACATAATGAGAAGGAGTTTCTAACTCACAAAACTTACTTTTACCTTGATCAAGATTATAAATATAGTTAAGTTACATGGAAGTTATAGCTTGACATTTAGCTATAAAAGAAGAAGAAAACTATGTAATTTGTATCCTCATATTGTGAGTGATCAATGAAATTTCTAGTGCAATTATAGTGAGGATGTAGCCAAGTTGGTGAACCGACCTCGTAAATATTGTGTTCTTATTATTTTTTCCGATTCTTATATTTATTATTGTGTGTGGTCTATAACAAAAATTCCTACATAGACTTTAATTATTGCTCACTACCGTAACTTTTATGTGAGACTGATGTACGCACAACATAGTTTAGCCTTTGTTGAAAGTTTATACCGTACTTTTTTAATTTTTTTAAACAATAGACTTTATATACGTTAATATAAAATATAAAATAAAGTAAATGTTAAGTGACTTTAAATTTATTAGTTAGGGATTAGCCACAACATCTCTAATTCATTAAATATTTTTCAAAATCATATGTTGAAACTATATATTAATAGTAAGTCTTGCTTGCGACGGGTCGTTATTTGTGACGGATATTTTGTGAGATAAATGGGTAGAAAATGAGTTAGTGGAGAAAGGGGACGACATGAATAGTGTTGTAGAGAGAAAAAAGTGGGTATTTTGTGAGAGGAAACGGTATCCGTCACAAGCTTGCGACGGATAGTGCCGTTTCAAATAAGAATTTGTGATATATTAATGGTGATTTATTGTACGTAATGTGACGAGACTAATTATCCACTGGAATCTTATTATATTTGTATGATTAATTAGGATGTTATATTGAATTGTGTTTCTTAATCTAGCCAGAGGAGTTAAGAAATGAATATAATTTGATAGTTTCATCATAAAGTTTATTTTTATTACTCTAATTTAAGTAAACTTTAGCCCACATACAAATTTATGTCACTAGGTTCATATGAACATAATTTACATAGGTATGTTATGATAAGTTAAGTGTCAAATTTTGTTACTAAGCATCTATATTTCAATTTGCAACAATTTTACCTTTGAAGTTACTTTGATATCAAAATAAATGTTCCTGAGTAATTGGTGATAATTTTAAGGTGTGGAGAGAAAGAACTCTGATCTGCTCCATTTGGTGCGTTTCGATTACGCTGTACAAAATGATGAACCGATTAAGATAAATGAATTTAGCAAACTAGATGAAGTAGACCTTCGTCAAAAATGGGAGAAATCCAACTATCTTTGCACGATATTTATTAAGACTAAACTGTGTGTTAATATCCGAGGTTCATCGACCAATATACTAAAGTTCAAAACCTTCTTAGGGCTATAGATGAGCAGTTCGAAACTTCTGATAAGGCTTTGACAAACACCTTAATAACGTAGTTTACATCTTTGAAACTTAATGTCATTAAAGGAGTGCGTGATTTTATCATGTGCACGATGGATATTGCACCTTAACTTAAGGTATTGAAAATTACTATATCTATCTCTTTCTTGGTGCATTTCATCTTATGTTCTCTCCCAACTAAATATGCTCCATTTAAGATCTCTTACAATACACATAAGGATAAATGATCTCTTACTGAATTATTGCCCAAGTGTGTTCAAGAGGAGGGAAGGTTATTATTGGAAGAAGGTGAAAACGTGAACCTTACTATTTCTAATGATAAATCATCATCCAGTATGAAGAAGCATAAAGGTCACCCTAAAGATAAGGGAAAGGAAAAGATTCCAGTTGAGCAGGTAATTAAGAAAGAGTCGTGTTTTTCTGTAAAAAAAACAGGACACGTGTAAAACGAAAAAACTACTTCTTAGAAGTAGTTGCTGTTGAGTTCCCCGCAGCGGGCTTATTATTATTCTACCGATGTAGAACAATGCCCATAAGCAAGCTAAGTGAGGTTTCATCCTAAAACTAATTGGTGATAGTAGGAGTAGTCCACTTAGTTATTACAAGTTAGTATCTTCATTATTATTGTACCGATGTGGGACAATGCCCCTCACACACATATGAGAAAAGATCTCAACAATCTTCCCCCCTTCACATGTGTATGTGCTGAAACTCCCCCTCACTTGGCGCTACTCCGCACCAGACACAACGCCGTGCTGGGTCGACCATGCTACTCCGCACGATGCTACTCCGCATCTCTGGTCAACCAAGGGAGAGAGTCCAACGATGGTGCTACTCCGCAACCACGACGCTACTATACGCCATCTCGAGCGTAATTTTCGTATATTCGATCATTTCGGATCGTGTCATGGATACTGAAATTTTGAATTTTCAGATCGGATATACATCCAAATCGAAATGTGGTTTCAGATCATCCGATCCATACTCTGCCCTATAGTTACAACATAAAACCGACCAACAAACCAAACTCGTAATCGACATAGATAGAGATTAAACCTACCAAATCATCTCAAAAATAGTCTCGTCCGACTTATTTTTTTTGACTTCCATACACATGGCATCTAATAATATGCAAATTTCCAATCTCAATGAACCAAACAACCCCATTTTTACTACTCATTTTTTATAATTCAAGGAAACCGTTTTGATATTTAGGTAAAGATATTGTTTGATGGTGGTGAAATGAATGGTGAAGATGTAAAATAGCTTAATTCTTAAATTTTAATTTTAAATTACAATATTTTAATTAAAATTAACAAATACGAAGTAGTTAATTACTTATAACTTTTTTTTATTAAATTTTGGTGCGAATGAGGGGACAACCTCTAACCTAGATATTGTTACTACATGGGGAATAACACCCTGAAAATATCATCCCTAAGGATGCTCCTAAGATCACTCCAGAGAGACTCTAAATAAGTAGGAATAGTACTCTCAGACCTCTAGGTAGCACAGACACTTATCTTAATTAGTCGTCCCGTGTTCGACACTCGGACACCCGACACTCGTTGGACACATGTCAAAACATATTATAGTTTAGACGAGAAATAAAATTTTAAAAAAGATCGATTAAAAGATGAATTTGGGTGGAAAAATGAGAATTAGTTATAATAAATGTCGAATTGTATCTTTACTTGTTTAGATTTAGTTCCAAATACATTATAAAAATAAAATTGTACGTTATTTATAACCATAAAATATAAATTTTATTATATTTAAATGTCGTGTCTCGTGTCCTAAATTTCATGGGATGCCGTGTCCCGTGTCTGTGTCGTGTCCGTGTCCGTGTCAGTTTTGGTGCTACCTAGCTCGCAGTTGCTCCTTGATTAGCTAATAAATCAATAGATCTGTTCGCTTCTCCATAGATATGCTCCACCTTGATATTCTTAATAGAAAAAAAAAAATAATTAATTATTTATAATTTCCCTATTAGACAATCTCCAAGCAAAGTCAATAGGTGGATCATGACCATGCTTAGTCATGGTTAATGATGCAATTAGGATAATTAATTTGTGATCTTCAAAGATTAATTTGTGACCGGACTATTTTTTTGCTTCAAATGAGCGCACTATGACGCGGGTGAGAATCGAATTCCAACTTCATGGTTGAGATAAGAGAGCTCTTACCACTTGAGCTAACTCTTGTTCTCATTTGTAACCAAAACTATCAAAATGTCAATTTTTGACCTTGGTTGTGAAAAAATTGACCTACTAAGACCCTATTCTTTTCGGCCGAAACGAGCTAAATTTAATTAATTGGAGTAAAGCTTAATTGAACTAAATTGAGTAGAAATGAGATGAATTGAATTTAGTTGAATTAAAAGTAAATTTTGTGAAGAGATTAATTGAACATAATTGATTGAATGTGAATAAAACTTAACGGAATGCAACCAAGCAAAATTAAAAGGAACTGAAATTAAGTTAGAAAGAACATGGCCTAATTAACCTAGTATGTGTCAATTTCTTATTGGTTGTGAAAGATTACGATTTAATCGTAAATAATTTATTTATCTCGAGAGGTATTGCCAGTATGTTCGTAATTACTTTTGAACACATGTTCTTATTTCATTGTATTTTTCGATTATGTATTCGTTTTTTATATGTCAAATCATATTCCAGAAAAAAGTCATCAACTAATATATCAAATAAAGTCGTTACATTAGATTAATTAGAGCTGTTAAATCAAAATATAACCGCTCGATCGAAAATAGCCGTTGGATAACTTTCTTTGGGTCAACTAGTGGTTTTGGGCCAACTTTCTTTCGAGTTATATGTTAGTCAAAATCGTCAACTAATATTTCAAATACGTTCGTTAATAGCACCGATATATGAGTAAATTAATTATAGTCATTTTAATCGCCTAGGTATTTCATTTTTAATTGTTAATGATATCGTCTAATCACTCTCCGAAATTATGACCAAGTTATTTAAAAAAAATTCTCGTAAATTAAACCATAAGATTAATATAACTATAAAATATTTGGGTAGGTTTTATTTTATTAAGATATTTAGCATAATAGAAAAATGATTAAATTTATAAAATGTTAGGAAAATAATTATAAAGTGAGAGAGAAAAAAGTGAAGTAGAAAATGTGAGAAATAATTGGAATTTGGAAATGTTAAAAGGTGGAAAATTAATTGATTGGTGACCTAGGTCGCGACCTTCTACTTAGGAGGATAAATGTAGAACCTGATAATTAATGGGTGATTAAGAATAAAAATGGATCGTGACCTAGTTAGCACACCTTTTCTTGAAAAAATAATTAATTATTTATAATTTTTATTAGAAAACAAAAAATAATTTTAATATTTGTGCCCTTAATATTAACACATTGATCAACAACACTGCATTTTGTACTATCAGCCATACCTGTCAGTTTGCATCTAATTACATTGATTAATCAATCAACACATTAATACAATGCCTGATCCTTTGGGATATGCCCATGTGAATATGTGATTACATTATCTTAATACAATATTTGGAATTTGGATCTATTATAACTGTTGACCATAAACTTGTTATCAGGCTAAACCAGTCAAACTAATTCTTAAACACTTTCACATTACATCTGTTAATTAGCTTTCAGTAACCACAATGGATGTTGCAGCAGCTCTGTCTGTAGTTCAGACTCTTTTTGCAGCACTGCAATGTGCCACGCTCGAAGAGGTGTGTTCCTTCTTAGGCAAGAAATCTGAACTCAATGCCTTCAGCAATACTGTTTCTGACATTCGAGTTCTGCTCGTTGACGTGAAGGACAGGTGGGGGGAGATATCCCATGACGCGCTTCTCTTGCTCCAGGAGCTTAAGGATGCACTTTATGATGCTGATGATTTGCTTGATGAGTTAATCACTGTTTTAAACCAGAAACGTCTCGTGGAGGATGATCGAGTCTCTGAAGAGGTGTGTCTCTGTTTTTCCCGTTTTGACCTATTTTTTGTTGCTGATAATTTAGGTAAAAGGATTAAGAACGTAAGGGAAAAGCTAGGGACGATTGTCTGTGAAAATGATGGTTTTAAGTATGATGTTGACTTCTCTTGTGTTTGTGAAACGGATGTTTTTGGAAGAGATGACAATCTCACAAATATTGTGGGTAGGTTATTGGATTCGGAAGTCCATCATGATGTTTCAGTCCTTGCTATTGTCGGTGCTGAAGGGACGGGGAAAACTGCTCTTGCTCGACTTCTGTATAATGATGAGAGCGTAGTTAAGGCATTTCCATTGAGGTTGTGGATTTGTGTGTCTGATCTTGATCAGGAGGAATTTAATGTTAACGAAATTATTAGGAAGATTGTGAGATCGGCTACAGATCAGAAGCATAATGGGTCTGAAATGGATCAGGTGTATGATCAACTGATGGAGCTTATCGAAGGAAGGAAGTACTTGCTAGTGATAGATGGTGTTTGGATTGAGAATCCCGAACAATTTCTTAAGCTTGTAGAGGTCTTGAGGGTAGGTCAAAGTGGAAGCCGAATTGTGGTAACGACATGTTCTAGGGAGACGATTCCTGAGACAATAAGGGATGGTGCTATTTCTGAGTTGGAGGGTTTATCTGAAGAAAATTCATGGCGTCTATTTGAAAAGACGGCCTTTGGTGATGCGACTCCTGATAAATTGGTTAAGATTGGCCAAGAGATTGTCAAAAGATGTAATAATAATCCTCTTGCTATAAGACTAGTTGGAAGTCTTTTATATGGTCAAGATGAAAGTATATGGCAATCGTTTCAGAAACGTGGATTGGCCGATATCAGACTCGCTAACAATGACATTAAGCCTATTTTGAAGCTTTGTTATGATCATCTCAAACCCGAACTGCAGAGTTGCTTCAGTTTTTGTGCTGTGTTTCCGAAAGATTTTGAGATACAAAAGGATTTAGTAATAATCCTTTGGATCTCTCAAGGGTTTGTTCAGACATTAGAGGAAAGTCGGAGCATTGAAGATGCTGCTGAGGAATGTTTTTCAGTTTTACTGCAAAGACGTTTCTTCCACGATGTGAAAAAAGACGAGTATGGTGAGATTGTGTCATGTAAAATGCACGATCTCCTGCACGAGTTTGCCCGAGAAGTACATTTCTCTGGCAAGACCCGGAGTCGTAGCTTTTTTCAAGTAGGCAGAATGAATCAAATACCATTGAACCAATTACTAGAAACCTGCACTTCTCTTAGGACCTTAGTTTTAAGAGATTCTGATATAAAAACTCTACCAGAGTCAATCGATAAGTTGCTTCATTTGCGATGTGTAGATCTCTCGGACAATTCCTGTCTAGAAATTCTCCCAAGTTCAATTACAAATCTCTATAATCTACAGACATTGAGATTAAGATCATGCAACCATCTAAAAGAGTTGCCAAAGGATTTGAGCAGACTAGTTAACCTTAAGGTGCTAGATATAGCGTATTGCTATAGGTTGGCTTACGTTCCTTCAGACGTACATAAGCTGACTCGTCTTCACACCCTATCCGACTACAAGGTGTGTGTGGCAAGTTCAAGCTCCGCTGAATGTTTAGATCAGCTACAAGGCCTAAAGGCTCTTGTTAACCTTAAAGGTCATCTCTGGCTCAAACTCTGGTTCCCCCGAAATGCAGCCAATAATGTTAAGAAAGACGGTATAGGAGGCGCATATTTGAAAAACAAAGAACATCTAAAGCATGTCCGGTTTGATATTCAACATTCGCAAGGTGACGGAGCAAGTGATTACGAGATGGGCTTACTAGAAGACTTGCAACCACATTCAAATGTTCAAGGGGTAGTACTCTCAGGCTACAGTAGTACGAGATTCCCAACTTGGATAAGAGACGATAACTTCTCTTCCTTCCTCCCAAATCTTGTTCGGTTAGAATTTGTTCGTTGCACCAACTTGCAGCATCTCCCATGGCTAGGAAAACTACACAATCTTAAGTTCCTCTCCATCTTTGACTTACCTAATTTGGAATATGTGGAGACTGGTCTAGCTGGTGTACAATCAGTTTTCCCTTGCATCGAAGATCTTAGACTTTCCGGGCTGCCAAAGTTGAAAGGATTTAGGAATGAGGTGGTGGAAATTGACTTACCTGAGGATAGTAGCAGTAGCACCAAGAGGAGGACGAAGAGAATGACAAGGGTAAAGACGAGGAAGCCGGATCAATTGACTTCTCTGTATCTTCCTCAGTTGAAATCATTGCAGATAAGAGACTGTCTTGAAATGACATCTACTCTACATTGTCCCAAAGTCGAGGAGATGACTTTACGGGTTTTTAACAAGAAATTGCCTGTAAAAATTGCTTCAGATCTTGACATTCAGAAACATCCTAAGTTACAGTCGGTAATAACAGACAACACGACATGGCTAAATTCAATACCAACCGAAGCGTTTCATTGCCTTTCTCATATATGCATATATTGGGACAAAGAACTCGAAAGTCTATCAGAAGTTGAGGATATTTTCAGAAGCTGCTCATTTTCCCTAAGAAACTTAGAAATTTGTCATTGTCCCAAATTAGCAAGTCTGGCAGGTGGGTTAGAACATCTAAATGTCTTGGAAACTCTTGTTTTGGAATATATTGCAAATCTTGATTGGATCAACTCTAAAGATGAAGGAAATCAGTGGCGATCTCTTCATCAAAGTCTACGGTCTTTGGAGTTATTAAGTCTCCCGAAGATAGTGAATTTGCCGAAAGGGATGCAGTACTTGACCTGTCTGAGGTCTCTTAGGATTTCGGATTGTGATGAGCTGAAATCAATGCCGAAATGGGTGCAAGAACTCGTGTCGCTCAAGAAACTTGACATTCAGGGATGTCCTCACTTAAGTGAAAGATATGAAAATATAATGGGTTAAGACTGGCCTAATACTGAACACGTCCGGGATGTTTTAGTCAGGTGGTGAGTATATTACTGCAATTCTGGTACTTTATTTATACTGCAATAAACTTATAGACAGTAGTAAGTTTTTAAGTGTTGAATTCTCATCTAATCAAGCGATGTACTTGACCCGTCACAAGAGAGACTTATTGTATTTCGATTGGGAAGAAAAGTCAGCAAGAATACACGTACTCAATGTTCGTTTCCGGATTTCATCCATGAATAATTTGCAATTAACAAATAAAATACTCCCTCCTATTTTACATAAAGTTCTCACTTTCCGTTTTCGTCTAGTCACGATAATGTCCCATTGTCTATTTTTAGTAAACTTTTATACTTATTTCAATCACTTTAACTCACAACAATACCCCACCTTAATCCACAACACTCCTTATTTAATCACCCCTACTCACAATAATAATCAATAATATCTTTGCTCTCTCCAATCTTCTTATCACATACGGAATACAATACTTTAGATTATTTAATTCGATTCCTTAAATACCGTGTTAACACTCAAATGGGAACCTTATTTAGAATAGGAGGGAGTACATGTTTTAAATTCAAATTATCATCGATAATTGGAAAAATGATGATTAATTTGATACCTTGTTGAGTTATGAATTGAAAGAATTTGGTTTGGAGGTTTTTAGGTAGGGTATGATAATGGAAAGTTTTGTGTAAATAGTGCTAAGATTAGTAAAATACGTACCGCAATTCAATCAATTATGCTTCAGAGTGACGGTCTGTCAATAAAGTCCTGATATAACCCGAACGACAAAATGTACAACACATCAAACTGATCTGAACAACTTAATGACCCGTTTGTTAGTCAAGCCATATTTTCAAGGCGAGTAAAAGTGACATACAGGGTAAGCTAAATACAACCGGATAATGATACGACGTCACTCAATGGTGTACAATCTCGGTGCCACCCTCTTTTGTATACGCTATATTATCGGGGTCCCCACTTATTGCACGTGATACACTCAATATTTTTGAGACTCCCCAATTATTACATGTAAGAGGGTGCCGCCGAGATTGACTCTACTTACGAAGCCTGAAAGCTGTAAAAAATTAATCGCCGTATCTTCTGCCAGTTTCAATTACCCAGTTGTCAGATCATGTTCCAGTTCAACTAGTTCTACTACTGATGCTGCAATGACAATGTTAAGCAACCATAAGTATTGCATCTATAGATAAAATGTTCTCATTATTGACAGCTTAATCAGAATGCAAACCCGGAGTTTCTGTAGTGGATTGAGTTCCTGCAGCGGATTGAGTTCCTGCAGCGGGTTGAACTCCTGCAGCGGAATCTAGTTCTTTCAAGAGATTATGTACATAAATAGCGAACTCAAATCTCCGTTTCTCCTTCTCTTTCAGACATTCAAAGTACGTCCACTCTTCAGTTGTTGGTAACTTGTGTTTGATATGAACAACAATCTTGGCTTTATCTCCGATTTCTAGAATTTCCACGCTGTGAAAATTTGGAACGAACTTTTCTTTCTCGTCATTAAGATAACTGAACAAACAAAAACAATAATCCGTAGTTAGTAAAAGACTGATAACCCGATTAAATTGCAGGTTAAAGATGACTGACACCAGAAGGCTCACTCACGTCTCAATTTTGCATTTCAGAGGTTCGCTAATTTTCTTGTCCGGAGAAACTAAGAACTCGATCTGATCATTCCAATCGAAATCAGTCTTGTGGTTCACAACATCTTTTACAGCTAACACCGAGTTTGGATATATAACTTGCTGCTGCTTACCAACGGTGCGAACCTTTGAAAAGGTGGTGCACCAAATACCAATTCTTCTAACTTCCAGCTACACAAATACAAAGGATAACAAAAAAAACATTACCCCGATACCACAAAGATTCCCGCAACTGGAGGACACACCAGGTGATGCCTATATGGCTAAACATTTGAGTTTAAGGAATGCGAAAAGTAACTAACCAGTTTTCCATCAATGACACACAGGTCCCCGACGTCAAAGGGGTGAATAATATAAACGAAGATGAGTCCCTGAAACAAATTCTTAGCCGTGTCTCCGAATATAAATGTGACCGCCAACAATGGTGATGCTATGAGGACGAGAACTTTTGTGGTAGCCAAGCCAGTGAGAAGTAGCCACATAGTGCACGTCATAGCAATTATAATCCCACTTATGACTCGATTCAAGCATTTCGCCACCTCCTTTTCACTAATTAGCGTATTCGTAAGAAACATGCAGCTGCTGTGGGCTCTTTCCTGATCATCATATACACAATTTTAAGCTGTTAGTTGCCTATCATAAACGATAAAATGTTGTTCGGGAACTATTGTTATCATTTCCAGATCATGCGTAGATAATGTATAAGGCGTAAAAAGAGGAAATAAAAGCTCAAGTACCATAAATGTTTTAACTTTCTGGAAAGTTATATCATTTGTGACGTTCACTTCAGGAAGCAGTTGAAGAAGCATTTCCCAATCCTTGTCGAAATAAGCTTCACCGTCTACTTCCACGAGTATCTTCAGTATTTCTATGCACTTTCTGTTTCAGACAAATTACAGAATTACGAAATAGATGATGTTACAAATGTTATATCATGAACAACAAATGAAAGACTCTTACTCATTATTGTCTCCTGAATCGTTGCTTTGTAGATGATGGAGATTAGCAACAATGCTCTCCCTCGACAATGCATAATCGGAGTCGCAAAATTTGCGAGCTGCCCTTTGTATGGTATATGTGGATGCCTTTGGACCAGTATTACTGTCTATCAAATCCTTCCTGACACTTTTCCTATCCAACCTATCGGGGTACTCGCCATCAGTATCCGTGTTCCAGTAGATCCACCCTATCTTCTTTTTAGGCAGTGTATTAGAGCACGACCACCGACAATCATTGCTATTTAAACGTTCATTTGACCCAGGAGGTGTTTCAATGAGCTTCTGATAGTGGGTATAACTAAGCAGAATAAGGAAGTACAACTGCTTCCCTATATCCGTAATTTTAGACTGTAATCTATTATACACATTATGAACCTCCCAATATATGAGTATGCAAGATTTGAACAGCCATAGAAAAGAGCATATTAAAAGACTAACTAAACCCCAAGTACCAATTTCCAGAACTCTCTGCTCCTCTGGTGTTTTCTGTAGACGGTTAACGAAATAAACCAGCCATGTAATGAGGAGCATCAACATGTTTAGAATGAAGGCGATGCTCCTCTTTGTACGCTTGACAACATACAACACATATTTTTCGTTAAAGATGTTCTTTCCTAAATCGAAAGAGAAAGTTATTGGTAGTAGTAGTATTGCAGAGCTAAGATCTTCATCATCATCCCCTAGATAATCTCCAAGTTCCAGCAATAACCACACAATGATATGAGTTGATAATTTAATGATGTTGTTACCTATTAGGAGAAACAGTGATACCTTGATCCAATTATCAGTGTAAATACCGAATATTTTGCTCTGCGCAAAAGTTGGGACGCTACTCATGACCACGACTTCTGCCCATAAGAATAGCAGACAGTTGATGATCTCAGAAACCGATTCAAACACAAACCCACCTCTTATTTCATCTTTAAAATCTATTCGTAGTAGTATAAAAAGCAGAGAGACCCAAATAACTTGGCTCATAAGGTAGATTCCAATCAATATACAGATTGTCTCAATGCACTTAGTTACCGGCAATCCGATGATTGTTGCAAGTTTTAAACCTGGAACATACTTGATAATTGGATAAACTAATCCTAATTCAACCAAAAGCAGCATGACTACCACAGATATCCAGCAGCACAACAGAAACTTAAATAGAAAGTATTTTAGAATGTCGTCGTCTCTGACAAAAAATTGAACAAAACGTACGAGAACAAAAAGGCATAGTAAAAGGGGCAGAACGGTGACAGTGCCAACGGTAATAAAGGTATATGCCACTGGTGCAAAACATACACCGAGCAAACAAAAAATGAGACATTTCCAGGGCTTAGGTATTAGCATATAGTATGTTAAAAATGAGCCGCGTTTAGGTTCAGCTGGTTGTTCACTTCCTGAACTTGGGTTTTCAACTTTGACACTAACAGAATCTGTATCAGTATTTTGTGGAGGTGGGACGATTTCAGGTTGTTTTTCCGTGGAAACCGAGTCATCCTCCGGTTTATTTTCCACAGGCTCTATGCTAGACATATTTCCGGAAGCCTAGAGTTTACAGTTGTGAGGTATGATATTGAGTAGTTTGAAATGTATTGCCTACTTTATAGAAAATGGGAACATGAACAGAACACTCGAGCATTATACCGTGGCGGACCCATAAATTTAGTGCTAAGGGGCACAAATTTTTTTAGCGTGTTATCTATATTGTAAATTCTATGATTTCTATGATTTTATTTCTTTTGACAATGGCGGTATCCTGTGCCAGTTTCACTCAGGTACTAGGCAGATCTTGTTCCAATTCTGGTGATGCTTCTGCAATGACAACATTTAAGCAACCATAAGTATTGATTATGTAGAGAAACTGTTACTCATTACAAACTGACTTAACCAGAATGCAAACCCGGAGTTGCTGCAGCGGAATCTAGTTCTTTCACGAGATTATGTACATAAATAGCAAACTCAAATCACCGTTTCTCCTTCTCTTTCAGACATTCAAAGTCCGTCCAACCTTCAGTTGTTGGTAACTTATGTTTGATATGAACAACAATCTTCGCTTTGTCTCCGATTTCAGGATTTCCACGCTGTAAAAATTTGGAACGAACTTTTCTTTCTTGTCATTAAAAAACCCGAAGAATAAAATTTGGAATCGATAATGTTACAACTGATATCAAAAAAGGCAAGTTTCTTAAACATTAGAGTATGATATCCTCTCTAGAATCGCTGCTTTGTAGATGATGGAAATCGGTAACAATGTTAGATTTTTCAAATTAATTAAGTACTATTATTACTAATAATAATATTAAATTCAGTTTTAAGAAAAACAACCTTCATTGATACACTCTCCAATTAAGAAATACACCGTCTATATAGTGAATTTGAGAGTTTGGAACCGAAATCAGAAAGAAATGCAAGATAGACATTTATTCGGGTTTTAATTAAAAGCTGTTCAGGAATCCATAGAAATGGTTGGAGGTTTAAGTTTCGATCTTTATTTATGGCTTCCGCTATATTTATTTTATCGTATCTTTATTCAGTATTTAAACACGCTATGAAGTATAAAAATATCCTTATATTTGGTATAAGAGCCGAGTTTTCGCCTTTGCCTTGTTTGTTAATTCGTTTTCGTTTCCGTCTCCGCCCTTTTATTATGTTGCGTAAATACATAATTAACTTGGTAGAGCATAAAAGTTGACATCGTCTTATTTACCAGAACAAGTTAATTATGTATTTACGCAACATAATAAGAATTTAGAAGGGACAAAATTAGTATTTCTAACTAAAATATGCTCAACTATTATGCTCTACCAAATTATTTGTATCTAATTAATGAAAATAAATAAGTGCAAAAGTTAGCCTTCTCACTTTACTTTCATCATTACTTGTTTTTTCACTTTTTTGGCAACTATTTTCCGCGAAATTCTCATTTTCAAGTCTCCATCTATTTTACACTTCTTTTCATAATATTTAACTTCCTAATTCTCATGTAAGACGAATATATCGTGCCTTAACCTTAAGACTGGTCAAGTATCACACATAAGACAAAAATATAATACATTGATGTTATCAAGTTTGCCTCGTCTATCACAAATTCTACTCTACGACGGTCGCACGTGTGACCAATAGAAAAGTGATCAATTTTTGATAAATAGTTAACATTTTTGATTAAATAGTGATCGCTTTTTATGGTTAAAAATATACTTATTTGACGAGAATTTGTGTTTTCATATAACACTTATTTTAATTTTAATTTGTTTTCCTCAAAACCAAACTCATTATTAATATTTATTTGTCGACATCCCCTATATATAAAAGGAAGGTCATTTCTAGCCTTGTGATTGGCTGGAATTTTTAGTTTTTAATTTTTTTGTTTACACATTAACCAACCCCACTCTCTCCACTTACCCTCTCTCCAATTATACATATTCATATGTTGATAAAAAAAATTACACATTCAACCTTAGACCATCCCCAAGCAAGGTCATGAGGGTGGTCATGACCTTGTTTGGTCATGATTAGTGAGATAATTAAGCTAATTAATTGGTGACCATTTTGCTAATTTGTGACCATATGATCAACCAAGGTCAATTTGTGACCATTGTTGAACATTTGTGACCTTATTTGTGACCACCATGTGGACAATTTTAATTGGTTTAAGAATAAAAAATAATAAAATGATTGGTAAAAGAGATATTTTGGTGGGTAGAAAATGTGATAAATGATTGGAATTGTTGAAAAATGAAAAAATGATTGGGTTGATGACCTAAATCGTGACCTTTTCTGCTTGGGAGGATGAAAGTAGGTCAAGGTAAATAAGGTGGGATTAAGAGTAAAATCGGGTCGCGACCTAATTATCGCGACCACTGCTTGGGGATGGTCTTACAATAAAAGAAAGTTTTAAAAAAATCGGAAATCTATATAGGGGACAAAAAATTTTAATAAAAAAAAATTTACAATTCCGGAAAATTAACCTCTTGGATACTTTGACAATTAAAATTAAATTATAATTTTTGTATGAACGGTCTCATACTCTCATACCATAAGACGATCAACACATATAAAAAGAAAAATCGTTTATTAGCACTGAAGGAACAACTTTTTATATGAGACCGTATTACTCTATAATTTGTGACAATTAAAATGTATAAAAGCAAATTTATATACTATATAAACATATACATTAAATTTAACACGAGGCCCAAATTTTAAGATTTTGATGAAAAATAAATCCTTAAAAATATCTATATTTCCAAAAATATGAAAAAAAGGTTACTATTTAATCAAAAGTGGTCACTGCGTATCAAAATGTGATCACTTTCAGAAAATTTTAAAAAAATCGGAAATCTATATAGGGGACAACAAATTTTAATAAAAAAAAAATTACAATTCCGGAAAATTAACCTTTTGGATACCTTGACAATTAAAATTAAATCAGAATTTTTGTATGAACGGTCTCATACTCTCATACCATAAGACGATCAACATATAAAAGAAAAATCGTTTATTAGCACTGAAGGGACAACTTCTTATATGAGACCGTATTACTCTATAATTTGTGACAATTAAAATGTATAAAAGCAAATTTATATACTATATAAACATATACATTAAATTTAACACGAGGCCCAAATTTTAAGATTTTGATGAAAAATAAATCATAAAATATCTATATTTCCAAAAATATGAAAAAAAAAAAGGTCACTATTTAATCAAAAGTGGTCACTACGTATCAAAATGTGATCACTTTCCTACTGGTCGCATGTGCGACCGTCGTAAAGGAGAATTTTGCGAAATGGTAAATTAAGGCTACATAAAATAATACGAGTAATAATTATTATTAGGTGATATTGTCGACTCATGCATCTATATCGATCCATGTTTTTATGGTTGTCTGTTAGCCAAAATATATATTTTTACAAGCTCAGAAATAGTTGGGGTCAACAAAAATATACAATGTCGTTTTATTATATACGGTTTTAGATTAAATCCCTTATCTATAAAAGGAACAATTTTTCCTGCTTTTTCATTGGTTGCTTAATTTTAGGAAATTAAAAACCTTCTTTCTCGCCATCTCCCACCACTCTGACTCACACAAGGAGCTTTAATTTTTCTTCATTTTACTTTTCTCCATTTAACATTCTAAAGTTACAAATAATTTTTTATCTCCATAATAAAAAAAAAAAACAACTTTACTCCAAATTCGAAAATAAAAAAATCACTAAAATTCTACCCAGAAACATAAAATTCAACAATATTAAAAAAAGTTGGACAATTAGAAGTACTTAACAAATATTTAGAGGTATGAAAAACGAAAAAAACCGAAAAAAATTATACAAAGGGTTCAAAATTAACAAACATACGTATATCTAAAAAAATGAAAAAAATACACGAGGAGATAAAAATTAACAAAAAAACGTAAATTAAAAAATTAAAGAAACGTAGATCAAAAACTTTTGAATAAGATCAAATAACCCAATAAAATTAAAAAAATGAAAAAAATACACGAGGAGATAAAAATTAACAAAAAAACGTAGATTAAAAAATGAAAGAAACGTAGATCAATTTTTTTTGAATAAGATCAAATAAACCCAACCCATTAAATTAACAAAAAAAATATAAATTTACGATTTTTAAGAAAATATAACAACCTTCGAGAATCAGTCAAGTAAAGCTACGTTAACATCGAGTAAAAAGATGGTCTTAATAACAATACATTATTATTTTCTTTATAAAATCATCCACAAATTTTAAGAGATTGCTATTAAAATTTTTTCTATCATTTTACTTTCATTTAGAGAGTAAGTTATTTAAAGGGTAAGATATAGAAATACAATAATACAATTTCTTTATCTATTTTATATGGGTCAAATTTATTTCATAATGTCATGATTATTTATTTCAATTTATATAATCATTAAAAAAAAATTAATTATACCAGTAAATCAATTATTTGGAGTTAAAATCATCCCCGAATTCATAATTTATATATTTCTCATTTAAGTTCATATTAAATTATATTTGTACTACTTTTTTAAAATATTTACGAAATTTTTAGAAATAGACCCGTGCATTTTTTGTACGGACATAAAACTAGTTGTAATTAAAATTTAGTAGTTGTTGGTTACATTATACAATTATGAGATAATTAAGAAAATATTTATCATCTATATTATCTACATTTATTAATTTTTCCATATCTATTTCGCACAATCTTAATTAAAGACGGGACTTTCTTCGTAAAAGTCAACTTGTACATATAAATCCACTTAAAGTGAATTAGTTTTCATAATAAATGTCTCGCAAAAAAAACAAAAGTTTTCATAATAAATGTAATTATTTTGTTTTTTTATTAATATTTTTAGCTTTTGTTTATTTATGGTTAAAGTTGTTAATTTTGATCCTTAAAACTAAATAGAAAAGAAAAAATGGAAGAGAGTAATAAACATACAGCAAGTCTCGCTTGTAACGGGTTAATCCCGTCACAAGCTTATGAGTTATGACCTCTTATACGAAAAGGGAGAGGGATAAGGTGAGACCTGAGACATCCTTTATGTGTTTTCTCACTCAACTCTCATGGATATTTTGTGATAACGGTATCCGTCACAAGCTTGTAACGGATACCGTCGTCACAAATGAGAATTTGTGATAAACATAAGGGTATCTTGGTTAATTCTATGTGGTGAGGTTTTTAAAGCCGCCTAACAATAATATAAGTCCTTAAATCAACATTTGTTAATAATTGTTGTCCTTGTTGTGGACTTTACTCATTTGGGTTCCTTTTCTGGGTTCCTGTTTTAATGGAGAAAGACGTGGTAGGAATGACGTTTTGCCCCATTTTGTTGTGTCGTCAGCTTGACTTATCATTAAGGACTACTCCCTCCATTCATTTCCACTTGGTACATTTGCTTTATGCACGGGTTTTTACGCATTGTTAAAATATTAATAAAAGTACAATAAATAGGTGTAAAGTGTAGTATTGTGTTGAAAAAGTGGGCCTTAATAGTGTTTTTATAGTATTATAGTATTAAAAGTACAACCAAATAAGGAAAGGTGCAAAGTGGATTCGAATGGACCGAAATGGAATACGTGCAAAGTGGATATGAATGGAGGGAGTACTTCGTAACCATTTTGGTCTGAAATACAGTGGGTCTTACTATTGTGGGTCTTAGGCCCTGTTCTTTTGGACTTCAAGTCACTTAATTTAAGTTCACTTCAGATCCTATAAGTTCAGTTCAGTTCAGTTCAGTTCCTATAAGTTCAGTTCAGTTCCTATAAGTTCAGTTCAGTTCAGATCCTATAAGTTCAGTTCAGTTCAGTTCCTATAAGTTCAGTTCAGTTCCTATAAGTTCAGTTCAGTTCAGTTCAGTTCCTATAAGTTCAGTTCAGTTCAGTTCAGTTCCTATAAGTTCAGTTCATATAAACTCAATTAAGAAAAGTTATATACGGAGTATTATTTTTAACAACTGATACAAACATTTCGCTTTAATTATTCGATACACGTCATCTATAAAAAAACAACTCATTAATAATTTACCCGTCTTTTATTCTCTAATTAATGCCAAATTATCATCCTCATTAATGCCAAAAAACAACAACTCATCGTACGACGCCCTCACCCTCACCAATTGTCTCTCCCATTAATCAGTTTCTTCATCATCATTGTTAGAGAAAATAAATGGTTAGAGAAATTTGTAATAGTGAATTATTTTTTATCGTAATGTAATTGTAGTATAATGTATGAACTATGAACAAATCATTATATATAAAGTTGAAAATATTTTAAACTACCTTGTGTTTTAGACTAATTTTTTTATCAATGTAATCTATTGGATAATAATAATAATAATAATAATAATAATAATAATAATAATAATAATAATAATAATAATAATAACAACAACAACAACAATAAGAACAAGAATAACAATAATAACAACAACAATAACAATAACAATAATAATAATAATAATAATAATAGTAATAGTAATAGTTAACTTAAATTAAAATAAAGTTAATTAAGTTCGGATTTTATACGTTCAGTTCAGATCCTATAAGTTAAGTTCAGTTCAGATCCTATAAGTTCAGTTCAATTCAGTTCCTATAAGTTCAGTTCAGTTGCTAGAAGTTCAGTTCAGTTCCTATAAGTTCAGTTTAGTTCAGTTCAGTTCCTATAAGTTCAGTTCAGTTCCTATAAGTTCAGTTCAGTTCAGTTCCTATAAGTTCAGTTAAGTTCAGTTCCTATAAGTTCAGTTCAGTTCCTATAAGTTCAGTTCAGTTCAGTTCAGATCCTATAAGTTCAGTTCAGTTCAGTTCAGTTAAGTTTCAGTCCAAAAGAACAGGGCCTTACTCCCGACCATAATTTTGGTCTGAAATAATAAGACGTGATTTATAACCATTTTACAGTCAAATGTAACTATTATTTACAAACAAGTTATCATAAGATGTAACATTGACCATACTATTGTGGTTACATTTGGCTGTAAAATGGTTACAAAATCCCGTCTTATTATTTCAGACCAAAAGTTACGGTCGGAAACAAGAATTTGTGATCATAATAACATACAGAGTATGATAGAGATAAATGACTATACAAAAAAATCTTGCTTGTGATAGATAATATTCGTGATAAGTTGAGTTTACCCTTATACTATCCTCCGTTTTTATATAATGTTCCCATTTGTTGAATATATGAGTGTAGTATTTTAATAAAATGGGTACATTATATAAAAATGGAGGAAGTAATAAATAAGTGAATATGTAGTTGGGAGAAAATAAAACATATTATAAATCAGGGGCGGATGCAGGATTTTGATATAGGTTGGGCACAATTTTTTTCTCAATAAACTTTTCTTTAATTTATTACGCAATTTTTTTCTGAATTTTGTGCTAGAATATTATGGTATAATGTTAAAAATGAAACGAAAAAAATAATTTTCGATGGATTTTTTTTCCATAAAAGAATAAAGAATTTCATGTATTATTAAGAGTAACAATATCCATGATTACAAATGTTTCGATCTCAGCGGGTGCCTCTTCCATCATATTTTATCACCAATAATATACGGTTTGAGTTTTTCAAGTTATAAGCAACTTGATTTCCGCTAATATTGAATTTATTTTCGTAACAAATTTTAAAAAAGAACGTAAATTATTTTATAATTTGACAAGTATTTCTAGTAATGATATAACAAATTTTAATAACCAAATCAGCAATCAATTGTAATGGTGTAGTGGTTAACTAGTTTGTTTAGTACTATGAAGTTAAAGAATCGATCCTCCTTACATAAATTGATGTATAGTTTTCTGAATAAAAATGTGATCAATAGGATTTGTACCCAGGTCTCCTGGATTAGAAGACAACACTATTACCGCTTGAATTATAAAGATAATTATAAACACTACTACCGCTTGAGTTATAAAGATAATTATATATTTAATGAAGTTTATATATAATTAGTTTCTGAAACTCGAGGGAGAGCACGTGCCCACCCTTTCCCTCTCCAGATCTGCCGGCACTATAAATAGTGCAACTTACATTACATGGGAGGATATATTCGTGTTTATTTTGTGATGAATAATCCCTGTCCTCGACAATAATTTGTAATGGCTACAATAGTAGAGTTGACATGTTTTATAGTATACTGTAGACCAGTGCATTTCACAAGCTTTACTCCTTTATGGAGTGTGTAGCCTTTCATTTATTACTACTAATTATTACTTGTATCACTTTGAAGTTGTACGGAGTTAGATATGAGGTTCAGAGTCTTTTGTTTTGTCTCCTTTTCTTTTGCTTATCTGAACTCACTTGTTATGCATTCGCATGTTATTGGGTAGTCTTTTACTTTGATTACATCTTGTAATATCTACACTTTAATTATTGTTCATTACTTGAGTACTGTAGAATATTGAATTATGATATGAAGAAGAGGAAGATATTTGAGAGAATCAAAGAATGATTTATGATTGAATAGAATGTAATTAACAAACTTATGTTTCTGAAATCTATTTTTTAAAACATTTACAATGAATGGTTGTTAGTATATATAACAACCTATAACCAATTATAGACTACAGTTAGTTAATCTAACTATAGTTAGTTATAAACTAATCTATAACTAACTTATTAACTAACCCATTACTCCAATATACCCCCCTTAAGCTGGACTGTCATGAAATTGAAGACCAAGCTTAGAGGATAAGAAATGATGTTGAACAACACCCAATGGCTTCGTCATAATGTCAGCTAATTGCAGTCCTGTTCTGATATATTTAGTCTGAAGAAACCCTTGCTGCTGCTTATCTCGGACAAAATGGCAGTCAATACTTAGGTGTTTTGTACGCTCATGAAACACTGGGTTATCAGTGATATGCATAGCAGCCTTATTATCGCAATATAGATCAATTGGCTGACTTACTGTAACCATTAAATCCTTTAACAAAGCAGATAGCCAAACTAACTCTGAAGCAGTATATGAAAGACTGCGATACTCTGACTCTGCTGAGCTTTTACTCACTGTCACTTGCTTCTTGGTTTTCCATGACACCAAAGATTTCCCTAAGAAGACACAATACCCACTTAAAGACTTACATGTGAAGTCACATTGTCCCCAATCAGCATCACTGTAGGCTGTAAGTTGCAAAGTGTTTGGAGAAGCATAAAAGAGGCCTGTATTGATAGTACCCCTGAGGTATTTTACAACATGTAGTGCAGCCTGCATATGAGGCAACCGTGGCTGACTCACAAACTGACTACGATGTTGGATGCTATATGAAATGTCAGGCCTAGACATATTAAGATATAACAGCCTTCCTATTAATCTTCTGTACTGTTCTGGATTGTCCAAAAGAACTCCTTGATCAGTAGATAACTTCAATCCATGCTGCATTGGAAATTTAACTGATGTACAGTTTTCCATTTGAAGGTCCTTCAGTATATCCATGATATACTTCCTTTGATTAACCATTAATCCAGACTGATTTCTTGATATTTCCAAACCAAGAAAGTATCTTACCTCCCCCAAATCCTTAATTGAAAAAGCAGTATGCAAAGCATTCTTTACTGAGATAATCTCAGCTGTAGAATTGCCTGTGAGCAATACATCATCAACGTAGACTAGAGCAATAGTGAAAGTATTATCCTTAACATTAGCTTTGGTAAATAATGAGTAATCTTGTCTAGACTGATCATAACCCAAACTAAGAAGAAACTTGGTCAATTCCTTATTCCACTGTCTAGAGGCTTGCTTTAAGCCATAAAGGGATCTTTTTAGTCTGCAAACCATGCCTGGTTCAACCTCATACCCATCAGGGGGTTTCATATAAACCTCCTCGTCTAAAAAACCATGTAAGAAAGCATTGTTTATATCCAACTGAAACAATGGCCAATCCCTTGCTGCTGCAACAGCTAACAAGGTCCTGACTGTAGTAAATTTGGCAACTGGAGAGAATGTATGTTTGTAGTCCTTATCCTTAACTTGATTAAACCCTTTTGCCACCAATCGTGCCTTGAACCTCTCAACAGACCCATCTGGTTTATACTTTATTTTATAAACCCATTTTGAACCTATTGCTTTGTGACCAATAGGTAAAGAAACAATCTCCCAAGTTTTATTGGCCTCCAAAGCAGAAACTTCCTGTTGCATAACAGTAATCCATCTGGGATCCTTCTGTGCTTGTTTATAGGAATAAGGTTCATGCTCTTGGAAAGTATGAAACAATGAGGCAATATAATCTGTATGATAATCCTGAATGCTGTTTAGAACTTCTGTTTGAAAAGCAGTGGCTTGCACAGAATGAGCAGAAGACTGTTGACCAGGTAACTGACACTGATATTCCTGCAACCATGTACTCATCTGCCTTGGCCTTGCTGATCGTCTAATAGGTGGGTCATCATGAGGAACTTCTCTTGATGAACTAACAGGTGGATCATCATGAAGAACTTCTCTTGATGAACTAACAGGTGGGTCATCATGAGAAACTTCTCTTGATGAAATATTATCAGCAGGAGTAGTTGCAGAATGTTCTTCCATAGAACTCTCAGGATTCTCAGAAGTAGTATATGGAATAGTTGTGGCAGGAATAGAAACCAGAACAGTAGAAGATGCTGGATTAACTAAATCACTGGTGGTGATTTGCAAATCCTCAGATGACTTCTTTTTTTGAAAAGGAAACACCTGTTCTTGGAATACCACATCTCTACTAACAAAAATTTTATGCAATTTTAAATCATACAACTTATATCCCTTTTGATTATTTGGATAACCAATGAATATGCACTCCCTTGCTTTACTACCAAATTTATCAGTGAATGTTGGTGGCATAGTTGAGTAACATAAACACCCAAAAACTTTCAAGGCATCATAAGAAGGAGAAGAACCAAAAATTAACTCATAGGGAGTCTTGTTATCAATAACAGATGATGGCATGAGATTGATTAAGTATGTAGCAGTAAGCAAACAATCACCCCAGAACTTTATAGGCAGATTAGCATGAAATTTAATAGCTCTTGCAGTCTCAAGTAAATGCCTATGCTTTCTTTCAACCCTACCATTTTGTTGAGGTGTACCAACAACACTTGTTTGATGAACAATCCCTTTAGATTTAAAAAGAGAACCACAACGTTCTTGTAAAAATTCTGTGCCATTGTCAGATCTGATAGTTTTAACAGTGCCATTAAAATGAGTAGACACATAAACTAAAAAATCTCTGACTAATGTTTGAACTTGATCTTTAGTTTGGAAAAGAATAGTCCAGGTATTCCTTGAAAAATCATCCAAGATAGTCAGAAAATACCTGGCACCAGTCATTGAAGGAACCTTATACTGTCCCCAAACATCCATATGGATAAGTTCAAAACAATTAGATGCTCTAGAAGAGCTAACAGGAAATGGAAGTCTATGATGTTTAGCAAAAATACAAGATCTGCAATGAAAATCACCCTTCTTTATTGAACAATTGTAATTCTTTACAAACTTCATTCTATCTATGGACATATGTCCCATTCTAGCATGTAATAAATCTGTTTTATTAGCATTAACAGCAGAAGCAGTAGATAACATGTTATTTTGAACAGATTGATGCTTGTTTAAAAGTTGAAATTTCTGTAACACTAATTGCTTAACAGCATGGACTAAAACAGCAGAGGAAGATGAACAACTTTGTCTTTGAAATGTGTATAAATCACCAATCCTCTTACCCTTAGCCACAATATTATTTGAATGGTCCTGAAAAATGCATTCATGTGATGAAAATATAACAGTTAACTTATTGTGATCAAGCAATTTACTAACAGATAACAGGTTTTGCTTGAAATCTGGAATCAAGAAAACATTTTTCAAGGAAATGCTATCTGTCAATAGTACTTTGCCCATCTTGTAAACTAACTTAATGGTGCCATCAGGCAAACCAACTCTGACAGGCTTCTGAAACTCATGCAAATCAGTTAAAAGATTGGAATCAAAGGTCATGTGATCAGACGCACCAGTATCAACAAGCCAATCATGTTTATAAATGGATCTATTTGCTGTAAAAACATGTGAAATAGGAGAAGAAATACCTGCAAAATTAGCAGTAGAAAGAGTAGGCTGCTGTTGATCATTGATTCTTTTAAGAACCTGATCAACAACAGAAGTAATTAACCCATCAAGGACCTCTGAGTTAAGAGACATATTTGAATCAGTCCCAGCAGCAACCATATTACAGTCAGCAGAAACCTGATGATACGGAATGTCCAAAGGTGAATCCTCAAGAACATCAGCAGAATTGACAGCCTTCTTTGGAATAGTCTTAGAACCCTGATTCTTGTCTTTATCTTTAGTTTTATCTGGAAAACCCTTTATTAAAAAACAATTTGCAGGATTATGACCTGTTTTGCCACAATGAGGACATTTGTTTAGAGCAAAACAAGTTGCCTTTGTATGACCATCCTTGTTACAATGATCACAATGCTTGAAAGAACTATCCCCATTCTTGGAACCTTGAAAACCAGTTCTCTTGGAATTAGGCTGCCTGAGACTAGCTGAAGCATTAGCTTCAGTAAGAGACGAAACAGTATCTGTGATTTGCTTCTGCCTCTCGATCTTTTGCAACAAAGCAAGAATCTTGTTAATTGATGGCAAGGGGTCCAAAGACAGAATCTGAGTTCTTATTCCATCATAACTACTATTCAAGTTCATGAGGAATTGAATGACTTTGGCATTATTTTCCCTCTCAACCACCTTTTTTAAAACATTACAAGAACACAAAATGATCTTGCCACAATTACATGTAGGTAAAGGATCAAGGGAATCCAAGGTTTCCCACATATTTTTCATCTTACTATAGTATTCAACCAATGAAAGATTATCTTGAACAATAGCATCCAAATCCTTTGTAAGTTGATAAACCTCTAGTGCATTAGAAACACCAAATCTTTCATTTATCTCATTCCAAAGGTGATAAGAGGATGTCACATACTTGAAGTTATCCCTAAGACTCTTCTCCAAGGAATTAGATAGCCAACGCATCACCATAAAATCGCACCGTTTCCACTGTTTATGCCTTTTATCAGTAGAAACAGGCATGTTACAGGTGCCATCTATGAAACCATCCTTGTTCTTTGCAGATAAAGCCATGACAACCTCTCTTTTCCAACCAATAAAATCATGTCCATCAAATAGAAATGAGGACAAAACAGCACTGGTTTGATCATGATTAGAAAGATACAGAGGATCTTCATAATAATCGAAATTAGAAGCAGTTTCAGCAGAAACAGTTTCAGGCATTTTGAAAGAATGAATAGTGCGGAAGCGTTTAATAGGAAAAATTGAGTTCTTGATATGATTTGATCAAGAAAAATCACCCAGAAAAGATAATACTGTTTACTGATACCATGTAGAATATTGAATTATGATATGAAGAAGAGGAAGATATTTGAGAGAATCAAAGAATGATTTATGATTGAATAGAATGTAATTAACAAACTTATGTTTCTGAAATCTATTTTTTAAAACATTTACAATGAATGGTTGTTAGTATATATAACAACCTATAACCAATTATAGACTACAGTTAGTTAATCTAACTATAGTTAGTTATAAACTAATCTATAACTAACTTATTAACTAACCCATTACTCCAATAAGTACACTAGAGTAAGATTATTGACGAGCTTTAATACAAAATTCACATGGATATAGAGATAAGACTTGGTTAAGACTCCCACTAATTTACTTAAGACTTGACAAAGTTTTAAGTTGAATCTTGGAAATCCAAGACTCAACCTAAACACTCTATAAAAGTTTTGTCCTCACCGTTTTATAAATAACAACCAATAAATGACTAACATGTGTTAAAGTATCATCATTTTCCTTTTTATTTAAAATTCGATAAGAAAAGTGTAGTGGAAAAGTAGAGTTGGAGGATAATGTATAAAGTTTGGGGTGAATTTAAAGTGAGTCTAAACAATTGAATAATAATAAAAGTTAGTGAAAAGCAACTTTGGTGAATCTTACTGATAATGTTACCCTAACTTTTATGTTAAAATGATGTACGCACAACATACTTTGGCATATGTTGTACGGCTATACTATATTATTTTTATTTGTTTTAAACATTAGACTTTATATACATTCATTTAGTATATAAAATAAAATAAATGTTAAGTGATATTAAATTTATTAGTTAAGGAGTAGCCCCACGCCCACAACATCTCTAAAAAAGAGTTTTTATTTTTGAAATTTAATTTTGTAAAAGTATTTTTTAAAACTAGAAGTATCAAATTGTTGTTTCTATTTTTAAGGACAAATAGATAGTTTTTTAGTTTCTGAAAAATTAAAGTAGTTTTTTAGAAAATAATATATTTGGCTAATTTGCTTTTTTTTTTTAACCCAAATACACTCTTAGAAGCTAGGTCAAACACATAATTTTCTTCGAAATCATACTTGGAAACTAAAAAATGGTGATTTATAATTTGTGGATTTATTGTACGTAGTGTGATAAGACTTACCCACATGATAAAGTTAATTCTCAAATTTTGTTACTAAACATGTACTACTCCATTCAAATCCCAATGATATCTTTGCTTTTTTATATTGTCAACGCACGTTTTACGTGGTTATATCTTTAGTTACATATTTGCAAAAATTATAAAAGTTATATATTTTCAATATACTCGTAGAGATGAATCAAACAAGACCCCACATGAATATATTTTCTGTTATGTTTTGAGAGGAAATTAAAATTGAAGGTTCACCTGTGAATGGTGTACAAAATAGAAAACTATCATTGAGATAAAAATGGGGGAGTATATTTTAATTTGCAGCAATTTTTACCTGGAAGTTCCTTGGATATCAAAATAGATATTTTTGCGTTAACTTGTGATAATTTTAAGGTGTGGAGAGAAAGAATTATGCTCAATTTGGGTTTCATGCGTTTCGATTATGCTATACAAAATGATGACGAACCGGCTAAGATAAATGAATCTAGCAAACAAGATGAAGTAGACCTTTGTGAAAAGTGGGAGAAATCCAACTATCTTTGCACGATGTTCATTAAGACTAAACAGTGTGCTAGTATCTGAGATTCAGTAGACCAGTATACTAAAATTCAAAACCTTCTTAAGGCTATAGATGAGCAGTTCGAAACTTCTGATAAGGCTTTAGCGAGTACCTTCGATTTGATTAGGTTTATATTTGAGACTTGAAATTAGAAAGTTGAAACTACCCATCATGCCTAAGCATGGCCCAAAATCTTAAATAACCCGGAACACTTTGAATTCGATTTTTTGGAAATGAAATTAACTCAATTTAGTATTTATAAAAATATCTTGTGTCAACTTTTCTTCATTGTTCATTTCGTTTGCTAGCATCGACATAGTTAGCTTATTCATTGGTCAACGAGTAATCATTTTAACACACAAGTAAACAAAAACTCGGTATTATTTTACCAAAACAATAGCAAGGCGATAACTTGGGAGCCGCTCAAGCTCGGTTCAGTCAAAACTCGACTAGTGCAAGCTTGAACTCAACTTGATAATTTAACGAGTCAAATCAAGCTAACATTTGTGAAGCCCAAAAGCCGTAAAAAATGAAGTACAAAAAGATCCCGCCAATATTTTTAATCAAGAAAAATAATAAATTCAATCAACTATAAAATTCATGTTTTTTTTTTCTTTAATTTCACTATACATATTTTGCTTAAATCCACATAATGTTGTTAGGCCAGATACTTTAAAAAACCTATCCAATTTTTTTTCCGATGATGACGGTATCTTGTGCCATTTTCAGTCACCCTGTAGTCGGATCATGTTCCAATTCTGTAGACGATTCTGCAATGACAATGTTACAACCGTAAGTATTGAATCTTTAGATAAAAATGTTCTCATTTTAGACAGGCTTAATAAAATGCAAACCCGGAGTTGCTACAGCGGATTCTAGTCCTTTACGAGATTCTGACATAAATAGCGAACTCAAATCTCCGTTTCTCCTTCTCTTTCGGACATTCAAAGTACGTCTAACCTTCAGTTGTTGGTAACTGATGTTTGATATGAACAACAATCTTGAATTTGTCTCCGATTTCTACACTATGAAAGTTTGGAACGAACTTTTGTTTTTCGTCATTGAGAAACCTGAGAAACAAAAACAATAGTTAATGAAAGACTGCATGCAAGGGTGGAGTCCAGTGGTTAAAACTTGGGTGAAATTCCCAGGAGACTCGGGTTCAAGCCTCCTCAAGAACAAAATCTTGTGGAGCATTCTTGGCCCGATTCAATGCCTAAATAGACTTCGAGCCTGTCAGTAGCGGCTGCGGGTTTCCTCGTTACCAAACAAAAAAAAAAAGACTGATCAGCCTGTATAAATTGCAGGGCAGTGATTATAACAGAAGGCTAACGTTACAATTTTGCGTTTCATAGGATCGATTATTTTCTTATCCGGCCTGTATAAATTGCAGGGCAGTGATAATAACAGAAGGCTAACGTTACAATTTTGCGTTTCAGAGGATCGGTTATTTTCTTATCCGGAGAACTCAGGCATGCGATTTGATCATTCCAATCGAAATCAGTCTTGTGGTTGACAACATTTTTGAGGGCTTACACCGAGTTTTAATAGGAATATTAATAATAGTTGGGCCTCAACCATAACCTTAAGGTTTTGGTTGAGACGGTTCATCTATCATGGTATCAGAGCTAGTGTGACCGAAGGTCACGGGTTCGAATCTGGGCGACCTCAAAACCCCTCAAAAACCACACACGGTATGGGCACGGGTTCGAATCCGGGCGACCTCAAAACCCCTCAAAAACCACACACGGTATGGGGGCGCCTTAAGGTTTTGATTGAGACGGTTCATCTATCAGTTTGGATATATTATTTCCTGCTGCTTACCAACAGTGCGGACCTTTAGAAAAGTGGTGCACCAGATACCGACTCTTCTAACTTCCAGAGTTCCAGCTACACGAACCCAAAGGGCATCAGATTATGTATCGACATTTTAAAAGACGGGGTATGATAGTGCGCAGAGACGACCTTAGATGACGAAAATGGATGACATAACTAACCAGTTTATCATCAATAACACATAGGTCCCATTCCCAACGTCGAAGGGGTGAACAACATAAACGAAGATGAGGTCTTGAAACAACAGTTTAGCAGTGTCTCTGAATATATATGTGGCCGCTAATAACGGTGATGCTATGAGGACAAGTACATTTGTTTTAGCCAACCTGGTGAGAAGTAGCCACATTATACAGGTCACAACGATTATGATCCCGCTTATGACTTGATTCAAGCATTTCACCACCTCATTTTCACTGATTATCGTATTTGTAAGAAACATATATCGGCTGTGAGCTCGTTCCTGATCATCATATACAATTTTAAGTTGTCTCAGATCATGAGTAAATAATGTATAAGACGTAAAAACAGGAAAAATAATTTCAAGTAGCATAAATACTTGAACTTTCTGAAAAGTTATATCTTCTGTGGTCTGCACATCAGGAAGCAGTTTAAGAAGCATTCCCCAATCCTTCTCGAAATATGCTTCGCCTTCTTCTTGCACGACTTTCTTCAATATTTCTACGCACTTCCTGTTTTCAAACAAATTAAAGAGATCCAATTCCATGTTACAGATAATATCATGAATGAAAATCTTAAGCAAAAAGGAAAAATACTGACGCATTATCATCTCCTAAATCGTTGCTTTGTAGATGATGGAGATCGGCTACAATACTCTCTTTGGACAATGCATACTCAGCAATCAAAAACCGTTGAGCTGCCTTTTGTATAACATATGTGGACGCCTTTGGACCAATACGGTTTATCAAATCTGCCCTGACACTTCTTCTATCCAACATTTGGCAGAGCTCACCCTCAGCATTCGTGTCCAAAAAGACTCACTGAACCTGTAACACCCCCATTTATTTAAGGGCCTGTACTAGGACTCCCCAAGTAAATAAGGGTGTTACCATCTCGGTTTCCCGAGGCAGTAGATACAAAGGAAAATAAACAGTACTTTAATTAAATGTTAAACTTCGAAACATGTTCTTACAACTGTAATAAAACTGTCTTGTGAAAAGTAAGTACAACTCATGCTAAACGGACTATGGTGATCTAGACTCTAGTCTGGTCCGGATCCAAGCTCTCTCCTCCCACAGCTTCCCATAGTCTCAGCCACCTGTCAATCTGCTCCCCAATAATTTGGTTCATCACAGGTGATCACGAATACACAGGGTCAACCACAAGGTTGAGTAGAGGAAAAATAAATAAACTTATAATATATATATTGGGATCAATCATCCATCCCTTAACTCCGCACCGATCCAACACCAAATAAACTCCGCACCGATCCAACGCCAAATAAACTCCGCACCGATCCAACACCAAATAAACTCCGCACCGATCCAACACCAAATAAACTCCGCACCGATCCAACGCCAATATACTCCGCTCCATATCACAAGACCCATTATTCGTCACATCGCATCGTATCACAGAGTGGTGTAATCAAATAACACAATATACCAATCACATAATAATATAAGATGAACGTAATTAACATCAAATAATGAACAGATTAATCATCACCATGTACACAGTATTCCCCTACCTCAAATAGCAGGAATGCAGATAATCCAAGGCTTGCTAGAAATGTTCCACGCGATTCCCGCTACCTAAACATATATTACGTAACAATTAATAATCTTCCCCAAAACCCCAATATCACAAAGTACACTTACTATAAATAGCAACCTTCTAAAAGTGAAAGGTTTCCCAAAATAGAAACTTTCCCGAAATAGTAATTTCCTTAAAAGGAAATTTCCCGACTCAAAAGAATGACCTTCAGCTAAAACCAATTAATACCCACTTATTATAAACTACTACAACAAATACCATACTAATAATAGTAAGTTACTAATAATAATATAATGATACAATATAATAATAATAATAATAATAATAATATTAAAATAATAATATTTGTAGTAAAAACAACCGTACACCGACCCATGAATTCATGGAATCCTACGAATACGCGAAAACAAAACCAGACACCCACAGTCACGTACACCACCGCCCGACAACCACCACCCGCGACTCTTTCACCACCGACACCCCGCAACCCCTTCGACGGCTGTTCGTTCAACGCCCAACCGCAACTGACCGCCTGGACAGAGTTCCTGCCGGCAGCCACCACTCATGACACTCACCCTAGCCTGCCCCCACCACCGACGCCCCGAGGTGGGTCGCCTCTAGACGGCGTGTCCAACCACGGCCCTACCCAGACCTGGTTCGTCACCCGACGTCACAGCCACGGCTAACCTTTACACTCGCAACCACCACACGCAAACCAGACGTTAGCCCCCACTACCGCCACCATATCTGACACCCACAACCACCACTCGTGTTCCGACCATCATCAAACCCGACCCAAACGAAGCTTTACCCAGACAGACGCGAAACAAGGGTAAAACGGAAATAAAGCACGACACTCACCTTAAGTTTGCCGGAAACCGATTCGAAAGCTCCCTGAAAACACCCTCGCCACCGCACTCTCGCTCTCGTGTGACTGCTGACGTTGCTAGTGTCTAGCGGAGGCAGCCGCTGTGAAGGGAGTAGGGTTTAGGATAGGAAAAACGATTTAGGGTTTAGGATAGGAAAAATAGGTGTTATGGTAGGGTTTGTATGTATGGGGCGTGGGTTTGTATGGGTAGGTGCTAACCATGTCTAGCCCATATCACATGACATACAGTATACAAATCATCCCGACTTAAAGTCTGATATAACACGTAAACTTATAACAAGCTTATTCGACATGTACACATAATGATTAATACGGCTATAATTATAACATTAAACTCCGCGTTACCTTAATAATAAAGTAGTCTCGAGTCAAAACCCGAGTTTCAGAAATGCTAGGTATTACATATAACGTAAACACGATATACTTAACTAATACTCACACTCGTCATGCCACTAAAAGCGTATAAAATATAAAACACTTAAATAAAATACCAAAATAAATATTAATTTATCGAATACAACGTTTACATACTATCAACTCGTCAATATAAATTAATAAATACATAAATAAAATACGGAGTATTACAGAACCTTCTTAAGAGGCGGTTTATCAGAGCACGACAACCCACAATCAGTATCATCTACTTCTTCCTTCGGTGATTCAATGAGCTTCTGATAGTGGGTATAACTAAGCATAATAAGGAAGTACAACAACTTCCCTATATCCGTAACTTTAGAATGTAATCCGTCATACACGGTATGTGCCTCCCAATACAGGAGTATACAAGATTTCACTAACAAAGAAACGAGCATACTAAAATACTAACCAGAGTCCAAGTACCGTATTTCAAAATTTGCTTGTTCTGGGATGTTGTGCCCAGATGGTTGCTGAAATATATCGTCCGTGTAATTAACAACATCACCGTGTTTAGAATGAAGATGATGCTCCTTTTGACACCCGTGGCATCGTACACTACATATTTTTTGTTGAACGCTCCCTTTCCTAACTCGTTATAGCAGATCGACTACTGATAATGCAGAGTTAATACCTTCGCCAACTCCTAAATGATCTTCATACAGGTACGGTAATGACCAGACAATTGAATGAGTTAAGAACGTAATGATGTTGTAACCTATCAGGAAAAAAAGTGATATCTAAATCCATTTCAGAGTGTAAATTCCAAGTATTTTGCTCTGCGTAATAGTCGGGACGCTACTCATGACCACGACTTCTGCCCATAAGAACATGAGACAACCAAGGATCTCAGAAGTTGATTCTAAGAGAATGTAACCTTTATCATCTTCCTCGAAACTATTTGTAGTAATATAAAAAGTATAGTGACCCAAATAACTTGGCTCAGAAGAAAGATTCCGATCAATATACATCTTACCTGAGCTTGGGTTTTCGACTTTGACACTAACAGAATCCATATCAGTATTTTGTGGAGGTGGGATTTCAGAGTCATCTGTCATCCTCCGATTTATATATTTTCCACAGGCTCTATGCTAGACATATTTTCGGAAGCCGAGTTTTGATACGGGTGAAGGTACTAGTGACGACATTAACCTTATGCCGAAAGTTGACAGTAGCACTACGTTGGATTCAGTAGTGCGATGTGTATGCATGGTGACATACAATGGGATAGCTAGTTCTTTCAATTGCTTTGCTAAAATTGCTGGTTATTATGGGTCTTAATGATCTAGTTATGAGTTGCCCTTTGGATGCCTCTAAACGGTTTCTCGTCGTGGCTATTTATAGTCATCTAGTTGCTTGTAAATCTTCATTCACAGATCAATAACATTTCTCAGAAAACTGCTTGCTAGCAATTTCCGTTCTTATTCAAACGCACATTTGGATAATTACTAGTTCTATGACTTCTATCCCAATAGGTCTTGGGTTCGAACGATAAGAAAATAGGTTAAATGAGATTGAAAGGATAGTTTATTCACATTGTGTACATGTATTTATAGTAGAGCATTACAACCTAAGTAGGGAAAGGATTTTGTACATAAGGCATGATTGATGCTAAGAAGAAAATACTTTACAAATTTACAATGATAATTATCTTATTCCTTATTTTGATATTATTTGATGCTTGTGATATTTTGATTGTGTTGATGTGATCTTTTGTATTTGTGGGCTTGTAGTATTGTTAACACGCCTCCTCAAGTTGGACATTCGTTCGATGAGTTCAAGCTTGCTGCGTAAGTCATGAAATTGGGTCTTGTGCAGGGGCTTAGTGAGAATGTCGGCTAGCTGGTCCTTGCTTGCTATATGAGAGATGTGAACTTGACCTTGTTGTAGCTGTTGTTTCACTTAGTGGAAGGATATAGCCATATGCTTCATGCGCGAGTGAATGACTGGGTTTTTGACATAGAAGGTGGCTGAGATGTTGTCGCAGAAGATAGAGGGAGACGTGGTAGCTTGAATATTGAGTTCAGATAGAAGGTTATGAAGCCAGATTGTTTCCAAGGTGACGGGAGCAATGGCACGAAACTCAGCTTCTGTAGTGGATAGAGCAATTCCTTTTTGCTTTTTGGAGGACCATGCTATTGGATTGCGGCCAAGGTAGGTGATGTAGCCTGTTGTGGAGAAGTTGTCTCCGTCTCCTCTAAAGTCTGCATCACAGTATGCGTGTAGACAGAAGGGTGTATCTTTGTATAATTGGAGTCCATGGTGTTGAGTGCCTTATAGGTATCGAATGAGGTGTTTAAGAGCCATCCAGTGGTTCGATGTGGGGTGATGTAGGAATTGAGCTAGGCGGTTGACAGTGAAGGCAATGTCAGGTCTTGTGAGAGATAGGTATTGAGGACTCCCTACAATAGCTTAGTAGTCGGAGTGATCTTGGATAGGGTGTTGATCTTCTCGAATTAGAGATGGTGATGTGGCTATAGGTGTAGTATCGGGTTTAGCATCTGCCATATTGTATTTTGTAAGTAAATCATGTACGTATTTAGATTGGCTTAGGTGGATTCCGTGTATATTTGGTGTAACTTCAATGACTAAAAAGTAGGATAGGGGCCTAAGTCTTTGAGTGAGAAACGAGTAGATAATTGGTGATAAATGCTTGTAGTTTTGATGGATCTGGTCCTGTGATTATAATGTCGTCAACATAGATTAACATGTAGAGTGTGGTTGTTGATGATTGCAGTATGAATAGTGAGGGATCTGAGATTGATTGTTTGAACCCTACTGTATTTAGGTGGTTTTTGAGTTCAATATACCATGCTCTAGGGGCTTGTTTTAGTCCATATATAGCTTTATTTAGCTTACATACGAAGTTTGGTTTAGCTTGGTCGATGAAGCCTGGAGGTTGAGTCATGTAAACATTATCTTTGGGGTTGTCGTGTAGAAATGCAGTATTGATATCTAGCTGTCGTAGGGGCCATTGTCGTGAAATAACAATTGATAGTATGAGCCTTACAGTGGTGGGTTTGATTACGGGGCTAAAGGTTTCAGTGTAATCTATCTCGGGTCTTTGGTGGAAACATTTCGCAACGAGGCGAGCCTTGTGTTGTTTTAGTATGCCATCGGGGTTGAATTTGTTGCGGAACACCCACGTGCACCCTACTATATTTCGTGCGTTTTTGGGTGGAACTAAGGTCCATGTTGTGTTTCGGTTTAAGGCATCAAATTCATCCTTCATCGCTTGTCGCCAACTCGGAAGAACGAGTGCCTGTTTCACAGTGTTAGGAAGTGTGGTGATTGTGGTGGTTTTTTGGGCTGTTTTTGCATATTTGGGATTGAGTTTTCGGATGTTATTTGCGAGGCGAGTTGTGATTATTGTCGTTTTGGAGTGGGCTGACTGGGTGTGTCGATGAGTGCTTGTAGTGGGAATTGGGTCAACAGTGGAGGGTGTGATGTTGGGGAGGGAGGAGGATGTAGTGGTGGGAATGGATTGGTGGTGGTCAGTGCGGTCGTATGGGATGTGTTGGGGTCGATGGGGGGGGGGGGGATCGACACGGGGTTGTTGTGAGGTAGTGGATGTGACGAGAGGAGAGACATGGGTTTGGGCAGGGCTGCTCGTGGTGTTCGAAGGGTTGAGTGCTGGTGTGGAGGTGGGTCTGCGGGAGTAGACTTGAGTGATGGGTGGTCGTGTCGTGGGGGTGGTTGTGGTGGTGGTGTATGGGTAAATGGGATGGCGTGATGGGAGTCGATAATGCGTAAATTTAGTGCGGTCCATTCATCGATTGGTGTTGATGATATGGGCTCGTATGGTTTGTTTAAAAATGGGTAAATATCATCATAAAATTTTACATGGCGAGATGTATATATGCGGTTCGTTGTTGGATCGAGACAATGATAAACGCTTTGCGTGGTAGAATAACCCACAAACACACATAGTATTGAGCGGTCTTCAGTTTATGTTTTGTGTATGGTCAACCATGGGTAACATAGGCACCCGAAGTTATGAAGATTTGTGTAGTCGGGTTGTTTGTTATGAATAATAGAGTATGGTGATTGGCCTTGTAACGATCGAGAGGGCATGCGATTTATGAGGTAAGTTGCCGTACTAAATGCAAAGGTCCAATATTTTGTTGGTAGGTGTGCTTGTTTGAGGAGAGCGAGGCCCGTTTCGACAATGTGACGGTGTCTTCGTTCGGCGTAGCCATTGTGTTCGGGAGTGTGAGGTGGGGATGTCAAGTGTGAGTTACCGTTGTTAAGTAGGGTTGTGTTTAACTTGACGTATTCACCTCCGTTGTCGAAAAAGAATTGTTTTATTGGTTTGTTAAAATATTTTTCTACAACGGCTTTGAATTGATATAATACTAAGGTCGTGTCGGATTTGCGTTTTGACGGATATAACCAAATGTATTTGGTGAAATGATAGACAAATATAATAAAATATTTAAAATTGTCGAATGAGTGAATTGGACTTGTCCATAGGTCCGAAAAAAGAAGTTGTAGCGGTTCGGTTGTGCGAAACAATGATAGCGAAAACAATAATTTCTTGCTTTTGGTTAGGTTTCAAGCCTCACAGTGTTCAAAATTAGTAGTAACTAAAGATAAATTTTTATTGATAATTTTGATTACATCATTAGATGGATGTCCTAATCTATGATGTATCGATAATGGAGTGAGTCCTTTGTTGACGGTGAGGACGTGTGGTTTCGGTGAACGCCACTCGTATATGCCGTCTTTAACCGGCCCTTGGAGGAGTGTTGCTCATGTTTCCTTCTCCTTTACAAAGAAACAATTGTGTGAGAAAACGACATATGCATTGTTATCTTGGCATAGTTTCGATATCAATACAATGTTTCGCGAAATTTTAGGTACGTGGAGTACATTATTTAAGGAAATACCATTAATTTGAAAATTACCTGTGTTAGCAATTTGCAAGCCAGAGCCATCACCAATTAGGAGTTCGTCGAGGTCGGCGTATGGTGAGTGGAAGGCTAAGGTGTCAAGATCGTGGGTCACGTGGTGACTTGCACCACTGTCCAGGAGGTAGTTGTTATTGGGGTTCAAGTAGTCGGGGTTAACAGCGGCAGCGTGGGCTTGGGGTTGCTGATTGTAGCGGTTTTGGGGTGGGGCTGGGAAGGCGATATTCGGGAAAATTTTGCGAAATTGAGGACAATTCGCGATAACATGGCCCGTTTCACGGCACCATTGCCACCGTCCCTTGAACGGACGTGGGTTGGATTGGTTGGTGTTGGAGGCAGTGGCGTGGTTTTGAGAGTGGTAGCTATTATTGGCGCGGTTATTGTGACGGTTATAGTTGTTGTTTTTGAAGGAAGCATTGGCAGAGGGTTGATAATGGTTTTGTGAGGGGTGTTGTTGTAATATCAGTTCTTGTTGTAAAAGTTTTTTGTGTAGCGCTTCGAACGTAATGGGTGTGTCACGAGCGCGCACTTGGTCTATGACAGATTTATAAAGGTCATAACCGAGGTCGTTGAGGACTCTCGAGATTATGTCTTCTGAGTCTAGTATTTTGCCCATAAGGGAAAGTTGGTCGACACAAGCTTTGAGCGAGTGTATGTATATGGTGATAGATTGGTTTGTGGTTTTAGTTATTGAGTCGAATCGGGTTTTGATTTGTTGTATATGGATTCGCGAAGGGTTGGCGTCAGTTTGGGTCAAGATGTCCCAAGCTTCTTTTGCCGATTTCGCTCGCACAATTAGGGTTTGAAGAGCGGGTGTTATAGTACCCATAAGGGCACCAAGGATTAGACCGTCCCGAAGTTCACCGTCCCGCGGTTATCAACCTGGTTACTAGGCATGTAACAATTACAAAACAAGACACGACATAACATCAACCACCAATAAAATGCATAGCAGAAGTAACAGGGTCATCAAACATATTCAAACCATCACGATATACGAAATAGCCATGTCATAGAACTAAACATATCATAATTCGTTAAGACTTCACAATCCTATCCTCCTTAAAACATGGTTACGTCTCCGTAACCTCATTATAATAATTCACATCTCATTACTCCGTCTCACTCATTACTCCATCTCATAAAAACAAAGCTTATTACAAGTAACCACATATCATAATCTCATCGTCGAGCCTAAGACCAAAGACGAGGGGTGAGTGAACTGGCGGAATAAGACCGCAAATCAATACTTCCATTTCAATACCAATTCAAACTCCGAATATAATTCAATAACCAAGGTCACACTGGACCGTAAACACAATATGGCACAACGGCCTAATAACTCATATCTCAAAACCCCTTAACCAGTTCCCATCTTAATTTCAATATCGATATTGCCAAAGGTTCGAAGAACCATGCTCAACACTTAGAGTACGAACTTTAAGTTACTCACCCACAAGTTAAGGTCACAGAGGACGAAAATAAGGAAAAGAATGCAATACTAATTATCCGCAATCAACATATCAATCCCCAGTACCCGTATACTCCAATTCGGTCGTAAACCAGCAATAGAATAATTCTCTAAATAAAAGGACCAGCAATGTCTCGTAACATATGAACACTACGATATATACAATGAAATTCACAATACCAATTTCTCAATAATTATCAACATACAAATAGTCATCAAAACATGTCAGCATGAATAATTATTGAAGTGCATAGGATCGCTAACTCAATTAGCACACACACACACACACACACACACACACACACACACACACACACACACACACACACACACACACACACACACACACACACACACACACACACACACACACACACACACACACACACACACACACACACACACACACACACATATATATATATCCCCGAACAGAATAAGAATGATAAGATCGGTAGAATTAAGTTACGCAACCAAAACAGAATCACAGCAGCCACTACTACAGAAAGCCTTAAGGACATCGGACTTTTATGGTCAAGGACATCGGATTAGCAACCGATGTAGAGTTCACTGATGTCCATTATGGGTATCAAGGACATCGGTTGTGCAACCGATGTCCATTTGATAATGCACATCGGATGTTTAAAACGTCTGATGTCCATTATCCTTATGCACATCAGACTTTAGCTCACATCTGATGTCCATTATGTTATTGCACATCGGAGGTTTAATAAGTCTGATGTCCATCATTCTTATGCATATCATTATTTAGCCCACATCTGATGTCCTTCATATGTATGCACATCGGAGGTTTAATATGTCTGATGTCCTTCATATGTATGCACATCATTCTTTAGCTGTAATCTGATCACTACAAAAAAATACTGCCCTTGCGACGGAAAATTTGCGACGGATAGAAAATCCGTCGCAAATTTGGATTTGGGACGGATTTTGCGACGGATTTTTTTTTTTGCGACGGAGTTTGCGACGGACCTAAATTTCCCAGACCCGCGAAGTGAAAGTCAAATGGCGGGAAAGTTTGCGACGGAAAATCCGTCGCAAATATTGACTTTTGCGACGGAAATTCCGTCGCAAACATATTGACCAGACTTGACCAAAGGTTGGTCAAGGTCAAACTTTGACCAGATTTGCGACGGAAATTCCGTCGCAGAAGTCAAGATTTGCGACGGAATTTCCGTCGCAAATCTGGTCAAAGTTTGACCTTGACCAGATTTGCGACGGAAATTCCGTCGCAAACTTTTTTTATACAGACCCCGCGGGTCTTCTTTTTTCCCCAAATCGATTTCAAAATTAAAATTAAAAACCCTAAGTGCGATTTTGACGAACACCAAAACCACCCCAACCCACCACCCCCGGCGCCACCACCCCCGACCCCACCACCCCTGACACCGCCGGCCACCCTGCCACGTCGCCGGAGCACTCCCTCCTTCTCCTTCCTTCCTTCCTCCTTCCTCTCCTTCTCCTTCTCCCTTCCACCTCACCGCCGCCGCCACCACTACACCGCTGCCACCTTGCCGCCGCCACTTACTTCTTCATTCTCCATTTCTCTTAATGTATGTATACTAACTTTCATTATTTATATACCGTCTTAATTAGTTATGTTTAATCCGTCGCAAAATTCCGTCGCAAATTCCGTATTATTGTTTTTTTATTGTTATTAGGAATAGTTAGTTTAGTTTAATTGTTATTTGATTAGTTTAGTTAGTATTGTTAGGTGGTTAGTGATATTAGGTTAGTAGCTAATTCCGTCCCAAATCCGTCGCATATTGTTGTTAAGATGTTTAGGACGATTGATTTTTGATATAAAATTTGCATTGTTGTTGATTGTTAGTGTTGTTGATTTGTTTAGAATATTCTTGAATAGTACCCGTTCAATAATTACACATTAGGTGTAATTGTTGAATAGTCCCCGTTTTGGGACTGTCTTTGAATCTTTCATGCCATTTAGGTAGTAAACACTCTTATATTTTCTTGATTGTAATGAAACAAAAATTGGGCAACACTTCCTTATTGTTCTCCAAATACATTCTATATAATGTATTTGGAGAACAATAGGGAAGTGCTGCCCAATTTTTGTCTCATTACAATCAAGAAAATATAAGAGTGTTTACTAATGGTATGAAAGATTCAAAGATGGGTTTAGGTTGGAGAGATAAGGACCCCAGACCAATATATGTAAATTGTTTTTTTTGCAGGTTGGTGTTGGTGTTGGTGTTGGTGTTGGTGTTGTAGTTGTTGTTGTTGTTGTTGTTGTTGTTGTTGTTGTTGTTGTTGTTAGTTGTTGTTATATATATGTAGTTGTTATTTAATTGTTGTTGTTAATTAATTGTTGTTGTTGTTGTTAATAAGTTGTTAACTAGTTTTTGTTGTTAGTTGTTGTTATATATATATGTAGTTGTTGTTATTTAATTGTTGTTGTTAATTAGTTGTTGTTATTGTTTGTTAAAATATGTAGATTTACTATGAAGAGATTAGAAAGAAAATGGATGTATGAAAGGTTGGATTCTAGGAAAAAAATAAGGCAGGATTTCGTAATTTCTTTAATATGTAGATTTACTATTAATCTTATTATTCAAGTTTTTAATTACGTAAATCATTTCTTTCTAATTGTTGCTATATTAGTTTGATAATTATATGCCGGGCGGAAGACGACGAGGTGGTGGTAGTCGTCAGCCTGAGGGAGGACGATCGGGAGCTAATGATGATGAGGACGAGATTGTTCCACCTGAGCCTCAGCCGCCTACACATCGAATACACCTCGATCCGACTGATTACGAAAGCGCCAAGTGGTAAGTATCTTATTTGTTTACGGATAATTGATTATATATATGTATATATTGATTATAATATGATTACTTGTTGACTATTTTATTTTCACATTTAACTCTTTTTCAGGTTCAGTCACAAAGACGTTTCTAATCTTATAACACAGACCATTATTTGCAACTACAAGGAGTATGCGCCCAACTGGTCAGAAGCGTCGGATGCCATTAAGGAAGAGTGGTGGAATTGGTTTGAGGTATTTATTAACTGTTTACTACCTATTTCCGTTTTATTATTTATTACCTATTTATTGTTTCATATTTATTTAACTATTTTTTTTTTGAAACAGAAAAAACCTTTCACCCTCGTGATAGAGCAGCGGTTAGGTCGGCGTGGGAAGACATGATGAAAGACCGCCTTCGCAAAAGAATCCACTACGCTATGAGGAAAACAACGGAGCAAAAGCCGCAGTGGATACCGGCCGATATTTTCGAACAACTAAAGGGAAGAAAGGACGATCCAAAATTCCAAGAGAAATCCGACAAAAACAAGACCAACCGGATGTCGGGAAGTACCGAAAAAGGCAAGGCCTTAGGTACTCACATTATGGGTCGTAAAAACACCCTACAGATGATGGATGAAATGGTAATTTCTTAGTTTTTAATTCACTTTTTCTTGTCTTGAATAATTTTCACCCTTTGACAATCTTGAATGTTTTTTTTAACAAGTGCCGTTGGATTTAAATTGCAGGCTGGAGAAGATGGGAGGGATGTACCATCCGCCTTGAAGTTGCTGGAGAAGACAAAAAAGCATGCCAAGAAGGGTTGGCTATCAACGAAACCCAAAGCACTCTTTGTAAGTTAACAGAAACTTTTCTTTATGTTTTAGTAATTTGGTTTACTAATTAATTAACGTATACTAATCACATTTTATTTTTGTTTTGTAGGAAAAAGTTTTTTCAAGAAAGTCGAAAATGATAAGTGAAGGGATCCCGGAGCAAGATATCGACGACAACGAGATCTACTTCGAAGAACACGGCGGTTTCAACAAGAAAGGGTTGATACTCGGTATGGGAAATGCAGCCCCAGTCATTTACGAGCGTCGTCGTCACTCAAGTGCTGGGACCCAATCATCATACACCCCAGGTTGTATTTTATAGTTTATTAAAAATTAAGACTAACCAATTATTTAACCGTTTATTAAATGAATATAATATCATGTTTGGCTATTCATTGCAGGTATCGTCGGCAGAGTTCTTCGAGAGAATGCTCAGCTAAGAGAACGTGATCTCGAGACATCCCAAAGGCTGAAGGCAATTGAAGAATACTTAAGTCAACAGGGGGCGGAGTTCACTACTCAAAGCTGCAACCCGGGAGGCTTTTCTCAGCCGAGACGCGACTTCGACGATGATGGCGACGACAATGCTAGGGCGGCCACTCATTTCGCCACCCCACAGCCCACCGACACGACCGTTAGATAGGTTCTATTAGGTTGTTTTTAGTTGATGTACCGCGGATTATGTTTAGTTTTTAGTTGGATGATCATTTGTACAACCTTCATTTTAGTTATGAAAAGACGTTTTAAAAACCTTGTCTCCGACAAGTTTTTTGTTGCTGGGTTGTTTTTCTGAAATTGCAGGTTTACAGATCATGCAAAAGGGAAAAAATGAATCATTTCAATGGAAATGGGGAGCTGGAAAAACGGCTGAAACCGGAAAATCATACAGGAGTTTGCGACGGAAATGTCTCAATTTGCGACGGACTTTCCGTCGCAAACCTTGACCAGAAGTCAAGGTCAGTCAAGTTTTGCGACGGAAAGTCCGTCGCAAATAGTCCCCTTTGCGACGGATTTTCCGTCGCAAAACTTGACTGACTTTGACCAAAAGTCAAGGTCAGTCAAGATTTGCGACGGAAAATCCGTCGCAAAGGGGACTATTTGCGACGGACTTTCCGTCGCAAACCTTGACTGACCTTGACTTCTGGTCAAGGTCAGTCCGTCGCAAAATAAAGTCAATCCGTCGCAAAACTGTTGCGACGGAAAAATCCGTCGCAAATAAACTTTTTGCGACAAAAATATGGGACAGATGCAGTCCGTCGCAAATCCGTCGCAAAAACATAATTTGCGACGGATTTAACCCTTTTTGCGACGGACAATTCCGTCGCAAAGAGCACATTGTTTTGTAGTGGATGTCCATTTATGTTCTTTTTTTTTAAAAAAAAAAGCTGGTACTGATGGTAATTTGTACCACCAGTATACATTATTCAGATGCCAGCCAGACTGCCATACCATCAACCAAACAAACACAAATTCAAAGCGAAGCACGACAAAGTCGTTCGTCTTTCATTAAACAAATTCAAAGCAAATCACGACAAAGGTCGGTCGTCTTTCATATACATTATCCAAATTCATCAAAAAGATAACGAAAAATTAAACCAAAATATTCTGTACAAAAAGATGTCACTTTATTAGCAGATGTTTTCGACGAGTTTCCATGTAACGGTGCTTCTGCCTTCTCAATCCTTTTGATGTTGGTTATTGTCAAACCGGTTAATTCCTGTAAAATCATTTGTGTGTTAGAAACTAAAGGATTATGGAAAGACTTGAGAGTAAATGAATAAGAACCATGATAATGTCCTATATTAAAATTCCAAGCTGCTTAATATTAGTTGTTACTCCTGATTTAGCAAATTAATATGCTCTACATGTGAGACGAACGAAATCCTGCACTGACGAGCCCAGCCATGTTTTCACATGTGGAACACTCTCATACAAGTTAGTGTAAGTTTAACTGGAAATTTGGAAGCTCTACCTTAGTATATAAATCAGGAGACTTGCATATAATACAAAACAACTTTTCAGAACTCAAGCCGACCACCCAGTAACTTCCTCAATCCCAGCGAAAACACTGCAAAGCTATCTCAGTACTTGACCTAAGCAGGGCAAGGTCTGATAAAATTCTAGACAGCAATTCCTTCATTTTTGATATTTTATGTCCTACGGGTATTCAACAGGCTGCATAGTGCTTCCAGCTTGAATATGGCTCTGACATCTATAATACTTTCACTTGAATGGGAATCCTATCTATAATTGTAACTAGGGTTCATTGACCTGTACTGCTTTTCTTCAACAATGAGCAGTAACCATATAGACCACTCTTTTAAGTTTGGTTCCGTGGGTTCACTTATAGCATACACAAAAACTGAAAGTGCTAATACTAGGATTTTAGGTGTTCTGTGTTTAATTTGAAGACATAGCTAGAGAATACATGAATACATCAAAAACATATTGACTATTGATCCACATCATTGATATTTATTATCCATAATAAATTTCCTTTTTGTTAGTATGTTTCGCGATAAGCAAGCAAACATATTGACTATTGATCCACATCATTAAGAAACAAAATATAAGAGATGTACAACATTACCTGAAAACCCTTGGATGTTCGATAATATGGATCAAGTAACAAACTTGCAAGAGAGACCAACAGTGTTGTTCGATAATATGGATCAAGTAACAAATTTTGCAACTTCGACCTTTAAACTTTTTTTAACTACATTTTCTAAGCATTTCCTTTCAGGCTCCCACCAAAGGTAAGTTCTGTCCAGTAGAAAAATATATTTTAAGCTAATATCAATCCACAAATGGTGAGACACTGAGACCTACTTTCTAGACGTGCCAAACAAATCAGGCTGTGTCGGGTTCCAGCAACCTTTAAACAGGTCATTACACCGCCGGCGCCAACCCTAGGCCCTAGCCAAACCCACTCTGAATTCCTTGCTTGAAAAGTTCAACATAAGCACGCTCAGAAAGAAGAAATATAGTTTGTTCCCCGCTATAGTAAGGCATCGTGTCCAGATTGGGCGGGGACAACCATGAGATAGAAAAGTACCTATTGCATAGAAAGTTTCCGAAGCGACAAGAGAGCACACAATCCAAGAAATCAACTAAAAAAGCCTGCAATTGTAAAAAAAAAAAAAAAGTGATGATAACAGTCAACACTTTTAAGTAGCGCATTTCAGTTTATGCCCAATTATCTATGAAGCCTGTACTCACCGAAGAGAACTCAAAGGCAAAAGGGTACATCAGTATAATCATTGCTGTAATATCTTTTGATAGACTTAAGAAACTCTCGTGATTGAGTAGTAGCTTTCCATTTGCCCTGCTTATCTGGAAATACCTGACACAGAAAAAAAACTGTTATGCCTGTGAAGTAGAGATCAGAATCAAGATTTTAATATAGTGGGCTTTAGGATTATGAAAGTCAAGCATACCATAAATACAAGAAATTTAAGAAAGGCCTTAAATATAAAAATGATTACCGTGTTGTGAGCAGCAGAGCCACCATACTGTTGTGCAAGAGCATCACCCATGCTCTGATACATATCCATGAGGGCAGCAGCCATGCTACTATCAGGATCCACTTTATATTCCCCAGACATATCCATTGCCTGAAGTTGGCGACTCAAAGCTTCTAAACCGTAAGCATATTGAGCTACATTTGTGCGGTCTAAACAGTCAATGCAATTTGTTCGTAGAACCCCGCACTGAAAACGTGTTTCAGGCCCCATATAGCTACGCTTCCTGCTTTGCTGACTAAGATCAGATTCTTTTTCTTTATTAGATACATAAAGGATTACACATCTCGTTGGTGCTTGCACTTCGTGAGAGACCTCCAGAATTAGTCCGGAGATCACTTAAAGAAGCATCCCTGGATATCAAAATATCAGCACAATAGGTGTGACGAAAGTCCCAAAACGCTTCAGTGCTAGAATTTATGAAATAACACTAAAATAGTTCACTGCACATTTTTTCGTTTACTTCCTCCGTTCCATTGATTTCTTTACGCTTACTTTTATCACAAATATATTAAGGAGGTCAAAACAAGTGGGATAGTGAGCATTCGGCAAAGAAAAGACTTTATTACCTCTAAAGCTACAACTAACTCAGTACCAATGAACTCGCTTTCTCCTTCCTCACCAAATTCCACAGCCACCAAAGCTAAAAGCTTGAACCACCTTAATCACCACCCAAAATCAACAATTTGAACCACCATATGATCTCAAGGTTTGGTATGCCAGAGGAGACAAAAACGGAGCCGTTGGGTCCAGGCTTGAGACCTGGGAGCTGGGAAACAGGAGTGGGTAATGAGGTGCGTGAGAAGCTGCTGACTCTAACCTTACTGATGGCCATGTACCGGTGGCCGACTCCTTCTTTCCAAGAATGCTTCCCCTTACTGCTGTCATTGCTACCTCAGCGCGCTCTTCCTTCTTGGTGGGTGGGTCGATCGAGAAATAAGGTGCGCAATTACTCTAGTCTAGAGAGACTTGATTCCTAGGGACCCTTGAGATGGATGGCCATTCATGACAGGTCGAAGTCTCCTTCTGTTCTATAGTTAAGTCTCGAGCTTTATTTGACAGCCAGTATCCCATGTATGTAATAGAAGAATTAGACGGGATAGACTCAATTATACGTGTCAAAGCTGCATCCCATCAGGAAAACCTGTAACCACATGAAAAAAACTTCTCCTTAAGTTTTGTCGAGATGTGCTGGACTGCAAGTCGTAACAGATACAGGAAAGGTAGTCTCCTCCCGTGCTACTAGATATCTAGTTCGTTAGGTTTTGAGTGCGTGCTCTCGAGTTGCCAACTGCGCCCACTCATACAAAGGTTATTCAGTAAGCTCATCTTGAGCAGCATCATGTGAGAAGACTAGAGAGGAGAAAGAGAATCTATGTGTACTAGGTGTACTCCACCTATCCTTTGTGTATTAAGTATAAGGAGTTGCAGTAGCTGCAGGTTTCTAGGGGATTCGGATTCCTAAATCAGATTAATCTGTTGCGGGTGGGTAATGAATCGGACGAGGGCCTGTCTACAAAAAAAGAAATGCTTTCTCATTGACTTTTCGCCCTAAACATTCACTGGTGTTACTCGGAGTGACATTCCATCAAACACATGGAGCGCGCACAAGAGATTGTAATTACACAAAAATGAACATATTAGATTATTAGTCATTTACACATTCAGACCTACAGATTGTAGCAGTTGGATCCTAAATTTTTTATGAACACTAGCACTGATTGTAGCAGTTGGATCCTGAATGTGAAGTTACTGGGTTAGTTGAACAAAATGCTCAAAGAGAAAATGCAGAAACAATACTGATAACAAAACCCCCAATTTAAACCCTAAACCCTAAATCACAATCAATTTACTTCTTGAATCAAAATATAAACAAAACAAAACAAATACTAGTACACAATACAGAAAAATAATCAATTTAACTAAGAAAATTACCTAATAAATGAGAGAAGAAGGTGATGTAACTAACGAACTGAATGAAGGAACTGAATGAAGGACGACGACAGAGGCGGTGGTTGCGCGAATTTGAGGTTTATGATGGTGCTTAATGATTATCGATGGGGATGAAGGAATGGAAGCAAGGGTTTTGATGAAGAGTAGAAGTCGACGAAGAGATGGAGCAATGGTTTTAATTTCATAAACTGAGATAATAGAATAATAATACACATGAGGGTTTTATTTTTTGCGTGCTTTATTTCACAACAATAATTAACATCAGTTTACTTAAATAAATGTTGTCCTTGACCAATTAATTTACATGGGTTGTCATTTAGTCTGATGTGCATTAAAATCGATACTTATGGACATAGGTTTGAAATAGAAACCGATGTCCTTTACTCTATAAGGACATCAGATTTTTGTAATCAACTGATGTGCAAATTAATTACATCATATTTTTCCAAAATCTAATGTCCATTAACCGATGTCCTTAAGGGTTTCTGTAGTAGTGAGCTAACACACATATATCCTTGAAATTTTACACAACTTAACATGTTCACCCTAATGTAGGCCATCAGCAACTCCTAGTTCATAATTGACAATTAAAACCTTTCATGCTTATAACCATATTATCGAAGCAAAGTCATGTCTAACAATCATATTTTGGAAAGGCATAAGGTAAACTTAATTAACATTCCTATATCAATCATAGGCTACAAGACCGCTTAACATTCCTAGATATCAAACAGTTAAAATCACTCAGTTGTAATTCCCATCTACTCACATTACATCATTTATCATGAAACCATTCATATATATGTCTTATAAAATAAAAGGTTTATATAACGCGCATCAATCAGCATTCGGGCAGAATTGCGTCAACACGTAGCTACAGAATTTGTCATGTTGCAAGCAATCATTCTAATTATCAAACATCAAGCACAATCATCATAATTCTCAAACATCAAGCTTAAACATGGTTTATCACGTTGAAAACATTTGAAACGTTTGAAACATTGAAGCGGTAATCTGTGATCATTTATAAATACGAATAAAAAGGCAACAAGCTACAGATCGAAAAAAGGCTACACGGGGACATTCTGACTCTTCTTTACTAAGACGTTGTTCTTGACGCTCATGAATTATGAGAGTTTTTAACGATAAAAGTAAACGGATTCACAAGACTAGTAATTCATATTTCATATGTCAACCAATTATTAATTCCAATACATCGTGATCATATTTTATACATATCATTATGCATCTCACTTTATGGCATATCAGTATACATGAAAAGTTATAAAGATTGTTATCGCAGAGACTAGGCAAGCATATATCATCAATATACGAAAGAACATCAACAAGATTCACATTGTTCAAATAGTCACAATTACGTATAACAAACACATTGTTACATGACTTTAACTCATGTCATCGTGCTAATAAGCTTACTAGTTAAATTTCATTCGGTAAACATGGTATTAACATCACACACGAATATCACATCATTATTTAGAGGTCATATCACTAGAAAGTAGGAACGTTGGTATAATTGAAACTATTTTATATAGAACAAGCATGATGACGTTATCATATAGTAAGGTTCATATTCATATCATTTGCCTACTACTCATGTTACTAATGCTATATCAGGATATCACGGAATCACATCACATAATCCACACTTGGCTAAACTTTTATATGAACTTACATATCTCACAATTCACCAATTAAACATTAGGCAACAACTTACAAAAATCATAATTAAATGGTGGTTCGTTACGATTTTACATGGCATATCATTTTTAAAACGCGAACACATATTCTGAACAGTAGAGTTGAATTTATGCATAACAATCACCAGGTTTTTAAATAATTTCTTTCACTCCGAACATAAGCCGTTTTAACATGAACCCAGAAACATTGGAAGGCTAATTCGGAAGATTATCATACATAAAATTTCCATACATATATGGAGAACACATTTTAAATGGCAGCTCTCGCAAGCAAAGTAACATTCTGAATATTTATCAAAATTTATGTTTCTAAAAAAAAAAAAAAAAAAATCCACTTCCCGCTATTACATTTAAATATAACCATTATTTTTCCAAAAGCATGTTGACATGTCATTCGAAGCGTTGGAATCACGTTGTACCCAATTAACTTCATTATTTCAAACCGAAATTATCATCTACCAGACGGTAAGATTGCGAATTTGAGAAATAGCATCACGAAATAATTCAATAGTTATACATGTACGAACAATGCATTAGTTCCTACTATTGTAACAGTCACAACATGATAGTATGTAAACATATATACCAGAATCACCATGGTGCCATTTATAGAAACATGACTCTTTACTAAACTAATTGGGTGTTAAAAGAAATTGCCATATATACTTTAAGTATGATCTATGCAACACATAACCCTAGAGTACTCATGGTTTGGGGTAACACATTCCGCATTTCACTAGACTTGGATTGTTAAAGCAATTAGTAAAATAATAACAATCATAAATCTCAAATTCCGATCACATTTGCCTAGTAAGCCCATCAGTAAACTCATGCAAAGTATAAGGCATGCAAATAAGAAGTGTATACACACATAGAATAGTAACAGACTAACAGACAATTATCAACGGGCACGTCATCCGATTGGGTCTACTAGCTTTACACATACGACTTAACTTGGTTCCACATCCTATAACGACATAGCACCTACATCTATCCTTTTAGGTGACTATAGCTCATCAACTTACTACACATATCATTATACTATATCTCTACCTAACGGTTCAGGGATCATACAGCCGCATGCATATCACCATATACAAGTAAAGCTCATATTCAAAACTCTTGTTCTCAATACCAGAAATAGTATATCTCAATCAACATTCAACATCAATCTCATGATTCGCAGTATATATTACCAACCATATTTCACATCATAACTTACCTCATTCCTTCTCCTGCAAGAACATTAGTACCAGATAACTAGGTCACTATATAATCTACCCCAGTCTTCAATTACTCTCATTGGGTTCCCGAGACAGAACAGAAAGGGCCCAGGTTTGGTGTGAGGGGGCCCCTAACTCATCCCGTTCCTTTTTGGGGCTCCTATCAGTCTCATCTCGGGGTTCATTTTATTAGACTCCTCCTATGTTCATTATTATTCATTTGGTTTAGGCCTGAGAATCGTTCGCTCTGATACCACTTTGTAACACCCCCATTTATTTAAGGGCCTGTACTAGGACTCCCCAAGTAAATAAGGGTGTTACCATCTCGGTTTCCCGAGGCAGTAGATACAAAGGAAAATAAACAGTACTTTAATTAAATGTTAAACTCCGAAACATGTTCTTAAAACTGTAATAAAACTGTCTTGTGAAAAGTAAGTACAACTCATGCTAAACGGACTATGGTGATCTAGACTCTAGTCTGGTCCGGATCCAAGCTCTCTCCTTCCACAGCTTCCCATAGTCTCAGCCACCTGTCAATCTGCTCCCCAATAATTTGGTTCATCACAGGTGATCACGAATACACAGGGTCAACCACAAGGTTGAGTAGAGGAAAAATAAATAAACTTATAATATATATATTGGGATCAATCATCCATCCCTTAACTCCGCACCGATCCAACACCAAATAAACTCCGCACCGATCCAACGCCAAATAAACTCCGCACCGATCCAACACCAAATAAACTCCGCACCGATCCAACACCAAATAAACTCCGCACCGATCCAACGCCAATATACTCCGCTCCATATCACAAGACCCATTATTCGTCACATCGCATCGTATCACAGAGTGGTGTAATCAAATAACACAATATACCAATCACATAATAATATAAGATGAACGTAATTAACATCAAATAATGAACAGATTAATCATCACCATGTACACAGTATTCCCCTACCTCAAATAGCAGGAATGCAGATAATCCAAGGCTTGCTAGAAATGTTCCACGCGATTCCCGCTACCTAAACATATATTACGTAACAATTAATAATCTTCCCCAAAACCCCAATATCACAAAGTACACTTACTATAAATAGCAACCTTCTAAAAGTGAAAGGTTTCCCAAAATAGAAACTTTCCCGAAATAGTAATTTCCTTAAAAGGAAATTTCCCGACTCAAAAGAATGACCTTCAGCTAAAACCAATTAATACCCACTTATTATAAACTACTACAACAAATACCATACTAATAATAGTAAGTTACTAATAATAATATAATGATACAATATAATAATAATAATAATAATAATAATATTAAAATAATAATATTTGTAGTAAAAACAACCGTACACCGACCCATGAATTCATGGAATCCTACGAATACGCGAAAACAAAACCAGACACCCACAGTCACGTACACCACCGCCCGACAACCACCACCCGCGACTCTTTCACCACCGACACCCCGCAACCCCTTCGACGACTGTTCGTTCAACGCCCAACCGCAACTGACCGCCTGGACAGAGTTCCTGCCGGCAGCCACCACTCATGACACTCACCCTAGCCTGCCCCCACCACCGACGCCCCGAGGTGGGTCGCCTCTAGACGGCGTGTCCAACCACGGCCCTACCCAGACCTGGTTCGTCACCCGACGTCACAGCCACGGCTAACCTTTACACTCGCAACCACCACACGCAAACCAGACGTTAGCCCCCACTACCGCCACCATATCTGACACCCACAACCACCACTCGTGTTCCGACCATCATCAAACCCGACCCAAACGAAGCTTTACCCAGACAGACGCGAAACAAGGGTAAAACGGAAATAAAGCACGACACTCACCTTAAGTTTGCCGGAAACCGATTCGAAAGCTCCCTGAAAACACCCTCGCCACCGCACTCTCGCTCTCGTGTGACTGCTGACGTTGCTAGTGTCTAGCGGAGGCAGCCGCTGTGAAGGGAGTAGGGTTTAGGATAGGAAAAACGATTTAGGGTTTAGGATAGGAAAAATAGGTGTTATGGTAGGGTTTGTACGTATGGGGCGTGGGTTTGTATGGGTAGGTGCTAACCATGTCTAGCCCATATCACATGACATACAGTATACAAATCATCCCGACTTAAAGTCTGATATAACACGTAAACTTATAACAAGCTTATTCGACATGTACACATAATGATTAATACGGCTATAATTATAACATTAAACTCCGCGTTACCTTAATAATAAAGTAGTCTCGAGTCAAAACCCGAGTTTCAGAAATGCTAGGTATTACATATAACGTAAACACGATATACTTAACTAATACTCACACTCGTCATGCCACTAAAAGCGTATAAAATATAAAACACTTAAATAAAATACCAAAATAAATATTAATTTATCGAATACAACGTTTACATACTATCAACTCGTCAATATAAATTAATAAATACATAAATAAAATACGGAGTATTACAGAACCTTCTTAAGAGGCGGTTTATCAGAGCACGACAACCCACAATCAGTATCATCTACTTCTTCCTTCGGTGATTCAATGAGCTTCTGATAGTGGGTATAACTAAGCATAATAAGGAAGTACAACAACTTCCCTATATCCGTAACTTTAGAATGTAATCCGTCATACACGGTATGTGCCTCCCAATACAGGAGTATACAAGATTTCACTAACAAAGAAACGAGCATACTAAAATACTAACCAGAGTCCAAGTACCGTATTTCAAAATTTGCTTGTTCTGGGATGTTGTGCCCAGATGGTTGCTGAAATATATCGTCCGTGTAATTAACAACATCACCGTGTTTAGAATGAAGATGATGCTCCTTTTGACACCCGTGGCATCGTACACTACATATTTTTTGTTGAACGCTCCCTTTCCTAACTCGTTATAGCAGATCGACTACTGATAATGCAGAGTTAATACCTTCGCCAACTCCTAAATGATCTTCATACAGGTACGGTAATGACCAGACAATTGAATGAGTTAAGAACGTAATGATGTTGTAACCTATCAGGAAAAAAAGTGATATCTAAATCCATTTCAGAGTGTAAATTCCAAGTATTTTGCTCTGCGTAATAGTCGGGACGCTACTCATGACCACGACTTCTGCCCATAAGAACATGAGACAACCAAGGATCTCAGAAGTTGATTCTAAGAGAATGTAACCTTTATCATCTTCCTCGAAACTATTTGTAGTAATATAAAAAGTATAGTGACCCAAATAACTTGGCTCAGAAGAAAGATTCCGATCAATATACATCTTACCTGAGCTTGGGTTTTCGACTTTGACACTAACAGAATCCATATCAGTATTTTGTGGAGGTGGGATTTCAGAGTCATCTGTCATCCTCCGATTTATATATTTTCCACAGGCTCTATGCTAGACATATTTTCGGAAGCCGAGTTTTGATACGGGTGAAGGTACTAGTGACGACATTAACCTTATGCCGAAAGTTGACAGTAGCACTACGTTGGATTCAGTAGTGCGATGTGTATGCATGGTGACATACAATGGGATAGCTAGTTCTTTCAATTGCTTTGCTAAAATTGCTGGTTATTATGGGTCTTAATGATCTAGTTATGAGTTGCCCTTTGGATGCCTCTAAACGGTTTCTCGTCGTGGCTATTTATAGTCATCTAGTTGCTTGTAAATCTTCATTCACAGATCAATAACATTTCTCAGAAAACTGCTTGCTAGCAATTTCCGTTCTTATTCAAACGCACATTTGGATAATTACTAGTTCTATGACTTCTATCCCAATAGGTCTTGGGTTCGAACGATAAGAAAATAGGTTAAATGAGATTGAAAGGATAGTTTATTCACATTGTGTACATGTATTTATAGTAGAGCATTACAACCTAAGTAGGGAAAGGATTTTGTACATAAGGCATGATTGATGCTAAGAAGAAAATACTTTACAAATTTACAATGATAATTATCTTATTCCTTATTTTGATATTATTTGATGCTTGTGATATTTTGATTGTGTTGATGTGATCTTTTGTATTTGTGGGCTTGTAGTATTGTTAACACGCCTCCTCAAGTTGGACATTCGTTCGATGAGTTCAAGCTTGCTGCGTAAGTCATGAAATTGGGTCTTGTGCAGGGGCTTAGTGAGAATGTCGGCTAGCTGGTCCTTGCTTGCTATATGAGAGATGTGAACTTGACCTTGTTGTAGCTGTTGTTTCACTTAGTGGAAGGATATAGCCATATGCTTCATGCGCGAGTGAATGACTGGGTTTTTGACATAGAAGGTGGCTGAGATGTTGTCGCAGAAGATAGAGGGAGACGTGGTAGCTTGAATATTGAGTTCAGATAGAAGGTTATGAAGCCAGATTGTTTCCAAGGTGACGGGAGCAATGGCACGAAACTCAGCTTCTGTAGTGGATAGAGCAATTCCTTTTTGCTTTTTGGAGGACCATGCTATTGGATTGCGGCCAAGGTAGGTGATGTAGCCTGTTGTGGAGAAGTTGTCTCCGTCTCCTCTAAAGTCTGCATCACAGTATGCGTGTAGACAGAAGGGTGTATCTTTGTATAATTGGAGTCCATGGTGTTGAGTGCCTTATAGGTATCGAATGAGGTGTTTAAGAGCCATCCAGTGGTTCGATGTGGGGTGATGTAGGAATTGAGCTAGGCGGTTGACAGTGAAGGCAATGTCAGGTCTTGTGAGAGATAGGTATTGAGGACTCCCTACAATAGCTTAGTAGTCGGAGTGATCTTGGATAGGGTGTTGATCTTCTCGAATTAGAGATGGTGATGTGGCTATAGGTGTAGTATCGGGTTTAGCATCTGCCATATTGTATTTTGTAAGTAAATCATGTACGTATTTAGATTGGCTTAGGTGGATTCCGTGTATATTTGGTGTAACTTCAATGACTAAAAAGTAGGATAGGGGCCTAAGTCTTTGAGTGAGAAACGAGTAGATAATTGGTGATAAATGCTTGTAGTTTTGATGGATCTGGTCCTGTGATTATAATGTCGTCAACATAGATTAACATGTAGAGTGTGGTTGTTGATGATTGCAGTATGAATAGTGAGGGATCTGAGATTGATTGTTTGAACCCTACTGTATTTAGGTGGTTTTTGAGTTCAATATACCATGCTCTAGGGGCTTGTTTTAGTCCATATATAGCTTTATTTAGCTTACATACGAAGTTTGGTTTAGCTTGGTCGATGAAGCCTGGAGGTTGAGTCATGTAAACATTATCTTTGGGGTTGTCGTGTAGAAATGCAGTATTGATATCTAGCTGTCGTAGGGGCCATTGTCGTGAAATAACAATTGATAGTATGAGCCTTACAGTGGTGGGTTTGATTACGGGGCTAAAGGTTTCAGTGTAATCTATCTCGGGTCTTTGGTGGAAACATTTCGCAACGAGGCGAGCCTTGTGTTGTTTTAGTATGCCATCGGGGTTGAATTTGTTGCGGAACACCCACGTGCACCCTACTATATTTCGTGCGTTTTTGGGTGGAACTAAGGTCCATGTTGTGTTTCGGTTTAAGGCATCAAATTCATCCTTCATCGCTTGTCGCCAACTCGGAAGAACGAGTGCCTGTTTCACAGTGTTAGGAAGTGTGGTGATTGTGGTGGTTTTTTGGGCTGTTTTTGCATATTTGGGATTGAGTTTTCGGATGTTATTTGCGAGGCGAGTTGTGATTATTGTTGTTTTGGAGTGGGCTGACTGGGTGTGTCGATGAGTGCTTGTAGTGGGAATTGGGTCAACAGTGGAGGGTGTGATGTTGGGGAGGGAGGAGGATGTAGTGGTGGGAATGGATTGGTGGTGGTCAGTGCGGTCGTATGGGATGTGTTGGGGTCGATGGGGGGGGGGGGGATCGACACGGGGTTGTTGTGAGGTAGTGGATGTGACGAGAGGAGAGACAGGGGTTTGGGCAGGGCTGCTCGTGGTGTTCGAAGGGTTGAGTGCTGGTGTGGAGGTGGGTCTGCGAGAGTAGACTTGAGTGATGGGTGGTCGTGTCGTGGGGGTGGTTGTGGTGGTGGTGTATGGGTAAATGGGATGGCGTGATGGGAGTCGATAATGCGTAAATTTAGTGCGGTCCATTCATCGATTGGTGTTGATGATATGGGCTCGTATGGTTTGTTTAAAAATGGGTAAATATCATCATAAAATTTTACATGGCGAGATGTATATATGCGGTTCGTTGTTGGATCGAGACAATGATAAACGCTTTGCGTGGTAGAATAACCCACAAACACACATAGTATTGAGCGGTCTTCAGTTTATGTTTTGTGTATGGTCAACCATGGGTAACATAGGCACCCGAAGTTATGAAGATTTGTGTAGTCGGGTTGTTTGTTATGAATAATAGAGTATGGTGATTGGCCTTGTAACGATCGAGAGGGCATGCGATTTATGAGGTAAGTTGCCGTACTAAATGCAAAGGTCCAATATTTTGTTGGTAGGTGTGCTTGTTTGAGGAGAGCGAGGCCCGTTTCGACAATGTGACGGTGTCTTCGTTCGGCGTAGCCATTGTGTTCGGGAGTGTGAGGTGGGGATGTCAAGTGTGAGTTACCGTTGTTAAGTAGGGTTGTGTTTAACTTGACGTATTCACCTCCGTTGTCGAAAAAGAATTGTTTTATTGGTTTGTTAAAATATTTTTCTACAACGGCTTTGAATTGATATAATACTAAGGTCGTGTCGGATTTGCGTTTTGACGGATATAACCAAATGTATTTGGTGAAATGATAGACAAATATAATAAAATATTTAAAATTGTCGAATGAGTGAATTGGACTTGTCCATAGGTCCGAAAAAAGAAGTTGTAGCGGTTCGGTTGTGCGAAACAATGATAGCGAAAACAATAATTTCTTGCTTTTGGTTAGGTTTCAAGCCTCACAGTGTTCAAAATTAGTAGTAACTAAAGATAAATTTTTATTGATAATTTTGATTACATCATTAGATGGATGTCCTAATCTATGATGTATCGATAATGGAGTGAGTCCTTTGTTGACGGTGAGGACGTGTGGTTTCGGTGAACGCCACTCGTATATGCCGTCTTTAACCGGCCCTTGGAGGAGTGTTGCTCATGTTTCCTTCTCCTTTACAAAGAAACAATTGTGTGAGAAAACGACATATGCATTGTTATCTTGGCATAGTTTCGATATCAATACAATGTTTCGCGAAATTTTAGGTACGTGGAGTACATTATTTAAGGAAATACCATTAATTTGAAAATTACCTGTGTTAGCAATTTGCAAGCCAGAGCCATCACCAATTAGGAGTTCGTCGAGGTCGGAGTATGGTGAGTGGAAGGCTAAGGTGTCAAGATCGTGGGTCACGTGGTGACTTGCACCACTGTCCAGGAGGTAGTTGTTATTGGGGTTCAAGTAGTCGGGGTTAACAGCGGCAGCGTGGGCTTGGGGTTGCTGATTGTAGCGGTTTTGGGGTGGGGCTGGGAAGGCGATATTCGGGAAAATTTTGCGAAATTGAGGACAATTCGCGATAACATGGCCCGTTTCACGGCACCATTGCCACCGTCCCTTGAACGGACGTGGGTTGGATTGGTTGGTGTTGGAGGCAGTGGCGTGGTTTTGAGAGTGGTAGCTATTATTGGCGCGGTTATTGTGACGGTTATAGTTGTTGTTTTTGAAGGAAGCATTGGCAGAGGGTTGATAATGGTTTTGTGAGGGGTGTTGTTGTAATATCAGTTCTTGTTGTAAAAGTTTTTTGTGTAGCGCTTCGAACGTAATGGGTGTGTCACGAGCGCGCACTTGGTCTATGACAGATTTATAAAGGTCATAACCGAGGTCGTTGAGGACTCTCGAGATTATGTCTTCTGAGTCTAGTATTTTGCCCATAAGGGAAAGTTGGTCGACACAAGCTTTGAGCGAGTGTATGTATATGGTGATAGATTGGTTTGTGGTTTTAGTTATTGAGTCGAATCGGGTTTTGATTTGTTGTATATGGATTCGCGAAGGGTTGGCGTCAGTTTGGGTCAAGATGTCCCAAGCTTCTTTTGCCGATTTCGCTCGCACAATTAGGGTTTGAAGAGCGGGTGTTATAGTACCCATAAGGGCACCAAGGATTAGACCGTCTTGCTTCAACCACGACATGTATGCCGGATTAGGTGTTTCATGGTTGTCGGGTCCGGGAATAGTGGCGGCAGGGGGTGGGTTGGTTCCATCGACAAAGCCTAGAAGGCTTAGGCCGAAAAGGATATTTGTGAGTTGGAATCTCCAACTCGTGTAATAGGTGTAAGCTTGATCACGTTATTGAGGTTAGGGGCGGTCAAGGGTTGTGCGTCCTCATGAGGGTTTGGGATGAGAGCGTCGTGTTGTTGTTGGTTCATGGCAGAAGTCGGGGTGGGTAAGTGGTGTTTGGAGCGTTTGAATTGAGAGCGTTTTGGTTTGAGGAGGTTGGATCGATATAGACTCGTTGATACCATATAAGACAATAGGTTAAATGAGATTGAAAGGATAGTTTATTCACATTGTGTACACGTATTTATAGTAGAGCATTATGTTAGTGATATTGATCACAGGTTAATTTAAGTGCATTCGGGTTTCTTATATCAAAACGGTTTGAGCTCGTAATTGATATAATGTGAGTCGGGAATACGGAGTGTATGCTCATATAATCGTATATCGAGTTCATGTATATAATGGATAAGGGACACTAATTAATAGTGTTGTCGTAGTATATTATGTCCCCTATCGGGGTTATATACTCGGGGTGAAAGTATATTCATACTTAGTGAAATTCGAATAAGCAAAAATAAGAGTTGTTACGACCCCGAATTACGAGTCATGCGTGACATTACATATTATTAATGCACGGAAGTTATGTTTTGCGGTTATCATAATTGCTAATGATTGCCAATGATTGGTTGGTAAAATAACCAACATACTTATCCTATACATAATACACTTATATAGAAAACAAATGTGAGACAAAAATACTGCCTGTTGTTTTCGTTTTTGACAAAAAGTTGCTGTAACTTTTTCACAAAAAAGTTTATGTTTCATATTTTTCACATTTTTCTGATAAGTGTATGTTTTGTGTTTTGACAAAAACCAAATAAAACAAAACTCTTATTGTTTATTTTGTTCTTAGTTCTTGCCTTAAGACTAAGGAATCGTCTTATCCTACAGAGATTTCGTGTAACCCGAAGGCTATAGGGTCGAAATACTCTAAGGAAAACGTGTTTAGCGTGATTTGATTGGGTGTAATATATCGTCTTATTGTTTTCATTTATGTTTTTAGTGTCTTTGGTTGTATTATTTACATGTTCGTAATATTTGTAATATAAAACGTACAACATTCTTAGAGTATTTTCTACATTTGGAAATGGATTCAATCAAAGAGATGACTAGCAAGTTTGGAAAGTTGGAGAAATTTGAGGGTGTTGATTTCCGTCGTTGGCAAAAGAAGATGCACTTCCTTCTCACCGCTTTGAAGGTTGTGTATGTGTTGAGTACTCCCATGCCGGAGATTGTTGGGGATGAAACTCTTGAGGAAATTCAACGAAAGAAAAACAAGTGGGAAAATGATGACTACATATGTCGCGGTCACATCTTAAATGGTATGTCCGACTCTCTTTTTGACATTTATCAAAATGTAGAGTCCGCTAAAAATTTATGGAATCAACTTGAGTCGAAATATATGGATGAGGATGCTTCTAGTAAGAAGTTTCTTGTTGGAAATTTTATGAATTATAAAATGGTTGATGCTAAACCGGTTATGGAACAATACAATGAATTGCTCCGAATTTTGGGACAATTTTCACAACATAAAATGGAGATGAATGAATCTATCTCGGTGTCTAGTATTATAGACAAGTTGCCTCCTTCTTGGAAAGATTTTAAGCATATGTTTTTTTTGGTAAGGGATTTTAAGCATATGTTGAAACATAAAAAGGAAGAGTTGTCTCTTGTTCAACTTGGTAGTCATTTGCGTATAGAGGAATCTCTAAGGGCGCAAGATAATGGCAAGGGTAAAGGTAAGGATGTTATGATGGGATCTTCTTCTGTCAATATGATAGAAAAGGGAGAGGGTTTCAATAACAAGTTTAAGGGTAAAAAACGCTCTTTTAACAACACCAATGACGAGTTTAACAAGGCACCAAAAGGTGCTTGTTGGATTTGTGGAAAGACCGGGCATTTGAAAGCAAATTGCAAGGTTAGGAAGCACAAAAAGAACAAGGGTGCAAGTACTAGCCAAAGAGGACAAGGGTCTAATGACCAAGGTCCACCCACTAATCAAGGTCAGATTTTAGACTATGGTTTTAGTTCGGTTGTGAATTATGTACCACTAATTTCTGAAGCATTTTATGTGCAGGATGATGTAGTGGCATGGTGGATAGACTCGGGTGCAACCAATCATGTTTGCAAGGATCGACATTGGTTCAAGGACTATGAACTAGTGAAGGATGGATCCGTTCTTTATATGGGCAACGAGTCTACCGCTCCTATTATTGGTCGTGGCACAGTGGTGTTGGAATTTAGTTCCGGAAATGTTGTAAATTTAAATAATGTATTGCATGTACCCGGAATTAGAAAAAACCTTGTATCCGGTAGTTGTTTATGTAAACTTGGCTATAAACAAGTGTATGAATCTAATAAGAATGTTTTATCTAAGCATGGTGTGTTTATTGGATTTGGTTATTATTGCAATGGCATGTTTATGTTGAATGTTGTTCCAAATGAAAGTTCCATATTTATTGCTTCCTCTATGGATGATACTTCATATCTTTGGCATGTGAGACTAGGACATGTACATTATAAAAGATTGAAATCTATGTCTAAAGATGGTCTAATTCCATCTTTTAACATGAACATTAATAAGTGTAATACTTGTATGTTGACAAAAATCACAAAGCAATCATTTGGTAATATATCTAGGATCTCACATGTGCTTGAACTTATTCATAGTGATTTATGTGATTTTCGCAATTATCCGTCTTTAGGTGGTAAAAAATATGTAGTGACTTTTATTGATGACTATAGTTGGTTTTGTTACATATATATATACTCCATGCTAAAGATGAGACAATTGATAAGTTTAAGGTCTTTAAAAATGAAGTGGAATTGCAACAATCGGGTTTGATTAAAAGGTTGCGTTCCGATAGAGGTGGTAAATATTATGACCCATTGTATTTTGAGTCAAGTGGTATCATTCATGAAGTGTCTCCTCCCTATACACCACAATTAAATGGTGTAGCGGAAAGAAAGAATAGAGTTCTAAAAGAAATGGTTAATTCCATGTTGTCTTACTCGGGTTTGAGTGACGGATTTTGGGGTGAAGCCATGTTGACGGCTTGCTATTTGTTAAATAGGATTCCTAACAAAAGGAATAAAGACACTCCATATGAACTTTGGTACAAAAAGAAACCAAACTTGAATTATCTTCGAGTTTGGGGTTGTCGGGCTGTTGTAAGACTACCCGATCCCAAGATTAAAACCTTGGGAGAAAGGGGCATCGATTGCATATTCATTGGATATGCTGCGCATTCAAAGGCTTATAGGTTCTATGTAATTGAACCTAATGATTCTGTTTCGGTTCACACTGTAATTGAGTCAAGGGATGCGATATTTGATGAGAGTCGTTTCTCATCAATGCCGAAGCCAAAGGATCTAGTACCTAGTTCTAGTGGAGCTGTTGAGGGAAGTGACAATGTCACAACTCAAGAAGTAACACCTGAAATTCGTAGGAGTAAGAGGAAAAGGATTGCTAAATCCTTTGGTCCCGATTTTCATACCTATTTGGTTGAAGGTTCAAGGGATGGATGTGAAAACTATTATCCATATTGTTTTCACATTGATGAGGACCCTAAGACATTTAATGAGGCAATGAGTAGGTCTCATGACTCTTCCTTTTGGAAAGAGGTTGTGAATGATGAAATGGATTCCATAATGGGAAATAACACTAGGGTGCTTGCGGATTTACCTCATGGTTGTAAACCATTGGATTGCAAGTGGATCTTCAAAAAGAAGATGAAAGTTGATGGTTCTATCGACAAGTTTAAAGCTAGATTGGTTATCCAAGGCTTTAGACAAAAGGAAGGGATTGATTATTTCGATACCTATGCTCCCGTAGCTCGCATTACTACTATTAGATTGTTGATTGCTCTTGCTACAATTAATAATCTAGTGATCCATCAAATGGATGTCAAGACGGCGTTCTTGAATGGTGAGCTTAAAGAGGAGGTGTATATGAAACAACCGGAAGGATTTATTATGCCCGGTAATGAGCATAAGGTTTGTAATATAAGTTAATCAAATTATTGTATGGACTTAAACAAGCTCCTAAACAATGGCATCACAAGTTTGATGAGGTTGTTCTATCTAATGGGTATAGACCAAATCAGTCGGATAAATGTGTGTATAGAAAATTTGATGACAACGGTAATGGAGTCATTATTTGTCTATATGTGAATGACATGTTGATCTTTGGTACCAACTAAAGTCAAGTAGACCTTACTAAGGCCTTTTTGTCATCAAGTTTTGCCATGAAAGACATGGGTGAGGCAGATGTGATACTTGGTATAAAGATCAAGCGTGAGAACATGAGATTCTATTTGACACAATCTCACTACATTGAGAAAGTGTTAAAGAAATTTAATCATGTAAATTGTTCTCCGGTTAACACTCCAATGGATCCTAGTGTTAAGCTTATGCCTAATAAAGGTGAAGCTGTTTCACAACTTGAGTACTCTCAAGTGATTGGGTGTTTGATGTATGCTATGACAAGCACAAGAACGGATATTGCCTTTGCCGTTGGCAAGTTGAGTAGATACACAATTAATCCTAGTCTTGAGCATTGGGTTGCGGTAAAACGTGTATTGAGGTATTTGAAACAAACCATGGATTATGGTTTGAACTATGTTGGATTTCCTTCGGTTTTAGAAGGATATTTCGATGCTAGTTGGATCACCAACTTGGAGGATCATTCATCTACTAGTGGATGGGTGTTCTTGCTTGGTGGAGGAGCTATCTCATGGGCTTCTAAGAAGGAAACTTGTATAACAAGTTCGACTATGGAGTCGGAATTCATTGCTTTAGCTGCGGCCGGTAAAGAGGCAGAATGGTTAAGGAATTTGGTTTATGAAATTCCGGTTTGGTCAAGACCTATTCCTCCTATATCTATCCATTGTGATAGTTCAGCTACTTTAGCTAAGGCCTATAGTGAAGTTTACAACGGAAAGTCTAGACACCTTGGTGTTAGACATAGCGCGGTATGTCACTACTACAGAAAGCCTTAAGGACATCGGACTTTTATGGACAAGGACATCGGATTAGCAACCGATGTAGAGTTCGCTGATGTCCATTATGGGTGTAAAGGACATCGGTTGTGCAACCGATGTCCATTTGGTAATGCACATCGGATGTTTCAAAAGTCTGATGTCCATCATCCTTATGCACATCAGACTTTAGCTAACATCTGATGTCCATTTGGTAATGCACATCGGGGGTTTAATAAATCTGATGTCCTTCATTCTTATGCATATCATTCTGTAGCTCACATCTGATGTCCTTCATATGTATGCACATCGGAGGTGTAATATGTCTGATGTCCTTAATATGTATGCACATCGGAGGTTTAATATGTCTGATGTCCTTCATATGTATGCACATCATTTTTTTGCTTTAATCTGATGTCCATTTATGTTTTGTACATCGGAGGTTTAATATGTCTGATGTCCTTTATATGTATGCACATCATTTTTTTGCTGTAATCTGATGTCCATTTATGTTAATATACATCATACTATTGAATAAACCGCTGTCCTTGATGTTGCCTTTTTTTTTAAAAAAAAAGCTGGTATTGATGGTAATTTGTACCACCAGTATACATTATTCAGATGCCAGCCATTTAGACTGGCGTATCAAAACAGATTATAGGCCACCATCAACAAAACAAACACAAATTCATAGCAAATCACGACAAAGTCGTTCGTCTTTCATTAAACAAATTCAAAGTAAATCACGACAAAGGTCGGTCGTCTTTCATACATTATCCAAATTCAAAGTAAATCACGACATCTAAAATACTACGTTACTAAAAAGACTATGCATTTAGAAAATAGTCCGCCCACAAGTCCCTGACCTCGTCGATTTCTTCTTGGGAATATGGCAGTCGGTGTTTGAAAACCTGTAAATCATCATAATTCATAAAATTAATATGAGGTATTCTAAATGGAACAAATGAAGACGAAGAGGCATGCATGTAAAAAAAATATGGACTGAATTCTTCAACCTCATGAACGACAGATTATATCCGTGAACAAATGAAGACGAAGAGGCATGCATCTAAGATATTGAAGCAATGAGATGTCTTCAGAAGCTGATCATACCTAGCACATTTAATATTCATGTAAGTTTCAGTGACTATATTTACTATCAAGACTCAAGAATGATTTAAATCACACTTGCAGTCAGCATAAAGGACATACGCAGGGATTGCCAGGCCCAGTCCAAGCAAGCAGCGAGCTTCTTCCTCATGAAAATCAAAATGCTTTTGAATATGATCAACGTTGGCGTGCTCCAGATAATGCGCACTCATTTCCTTCCTGAAATATAAACTTAAGGCTCATAAACTGATAAACAAAGCAACAGCATAGGTCAAATAGAGGCAAAAGATACAACACCATTAAATGGTCAAATGAAATGTACACAAAAATACTCCCTGCAATCCAATCTTTCCAGATTTCAAAATCCCCCTCAAATGTTTTAAGACATGGGAATATTGCATTTGACTGGAGGGAGTAACATACAAAGATATTATCCTTGTAAAGGCCCCTATCTGTGACAAGAAAACAGGGGTCATTTGATAAAACCTATTCCCTATGAAAGCATGGAGACCAACAATAGTACATTAAGAGCTAGTGCCTAGTCCTGGACTCCTGGTGCATACTGAACTACCGAAAAAAAGTACAACAAAACAAGTAAGCAACCAAAAGAGAACTGATACTACAATAATTACTCTGTATCCTGCATACTGACTTTGACGACAACTGTGGCTTGTAGGTATAGAAAATTTCCATTTATACAGGCTTTATACTTTTAAAAAAATGAAAGGAACTGAGGTATTTACTCATTTTCTGAAAACAGTTCTCCATAGGAGATACCATCGGCATACTGAATCTTCTTAAAATGATCAACTCCCTGACAGCAGACAAAGACAAACCTCAGAAACATATAAAGCAGAACTGTGGAAGACCAAACAGCAAAACAGACCTGAAGAAGCATGAGGATCAACACGCTTGTCTACTGCACCAATATTTGCTAAAGAGAAGTGAATAAGTGTTAATATTACAATAGAAAGTACATACAGCTTTTTCGAGAGATCAACACGCTTGTCTACTGCACCAATATTTGCTAATGCCAGCTCCCGCAACTCAAGAAAAGAAGATAGATGTACAAGATTAGCTAAAAAGGACTTGGTCACTTCAAGGACAACTGTCTACTTGAGGTCACTACAAAATTCGACAAACATTATTTGAGCATACAAAACGTCCCTTTCTAAGTGATTGGCGCACTCCAGTGGGTGTCGACCCATCAAGTCTTGTATAGAAATATCCCTTCCGTGTCATAAACTTCTCCAGGATGTCTAACATCCTAACAAAATGAATCAACATAAGAAACATTGTATCACATCATCAGTTGCTGCATTTTAGCAGGAATCCACATCAAGATACCCCAATGAGCTTCATTACTGCCGAAACAAAGCTGGGAAGGAGTGCACATGCCAATCTATGAATTACTCGTACAAAAAATGATCCCAAAAGCGATACTGGTACATATTTAATCCTTTCCCGTATTTTCAACGATTAATTCACAACAATAATCCTACCTATGGACGACCTTCTCGTATTAATCCTTACTACAATTTAACTTAGAATAATCTCAACTATTGGCCTCGTCTTCCCAAAATAGAAAATGGAGAATTTAACTTTTTTAAAAGAAAAATTGATATAATAATAACTACTCAATTTACTCTCGTCAAAGCGATCACCTCCTCATATTCTTTTGTCCCGGCATTTAATACAATTGGGGTTGCTTATCAAGCGGAAGTTTTAAGCCAAAGACGTAGTAAAGTAACAGCCCTGATCTCCATGAAAATACAAGTTATGAAGCTGACCTTACAGAGTGACTGAAGAGGAGAACTTTATCACCATGTGAAATCCAAGATATCATTAATCTCTCTACAGCTTTCATTTTTCCACAATGCTTCGCGTCACTGAGACCCATAAAGCTTTCATTTTGAGTCTTCCCTCCTACCAAATCAATATCAGGACCAAAAACATTCTCAGCCAATTTAATTAGTTTGCAAATGGGAAAGTTGAATATAATCGGATATATTATATCCAGATGGGTGTGTGGTTAGATACAAAGAAAGCAAATATAATTCAAAATCAGTAAGGTCATGACATGTTAAATTTATACTCAAATTATCATGCATATAATGACGATAAAATATCAAGAATCAAGAAGAATGAAAGTTAAACACTCACCTTAAAAATAGCATCGGTTTCATCAAAGATGATGACATGCAGGTCACTTTGATCCCCTGGGAACATGAACAAAGACCTTACAATAGGAAAACAGATAAGCAGCAAAAGAGAATCCACAATTTTTTTTGACAGATAACTGTGAACAAGCATAACTGCACAATAACCAGGCAAGTGTGGAAAGTATCCGAAAATACCTCGAGTTCTCTGGTCTTGCTCAGCATCAGCAAATAAATCCCTGATGTTTTTTCAGTCTCACCAACAAACTTGCTGAGTACTTCTGACCCATTTCTAATCTGAGCACAAATATTTGTAATTACTAAACCAGCAAAATATGTGGTTGTCAGCAGGAAGAGATTGCATAATAGTAATTGCATGATCCACTCACAACTACTTAACCTAGCTAGATTGTGTTGAGCTAGGACACTATGTGGTTGGTCAAATTCACGTAACTTACGACATGATAGTTGTAGTTAATAAATTACTTGCTAGTGACATGGGCTGGAAACACCCTAGAGGCAAAAGCTCTTCTGAATATGTCTGCAAACTCAGCGCTCAGCCCACCAATACCAAGTGCTTTCAAATTGAATTCTTTCTGCTTAAAGATAGCTTTCCATGTTTTGACATCACAATCAAATTATGCAATCTAGTCGTGTCCAAAATATGAAGACGCTAATCTTAGCACCATAAACAAAAATCAAGCTCAAAAAAATCGACCTCTCTCAATACCAGCATTTTCCTGTCCCTCCACTACATCCTGGTTAACTGTGATGAGAAAGTTGTTGCCTTGGTACTCAAAAGTTATCTTCTGTCCAACTGTCAGAACATGTATACATGAGTTCAATATATACAGATATCTTATAAAGAACAAGATAAATTAGGAAACGTGAATAATAAAATCACCAATGGAAAAAACATTCAAAAATTCAATATAGTTTGAAGAATACTTTGGCAAAATAAAACTACAATAGAACATCAAACCTTCATTTTAATTTTCTCGTTTACAGCGTCTATAGCTGCAAGAGCTTGCTCCTTGGTCTCATAACTGCAAAAATGCATAGCCTGCTACAGTTGAAATGAGTATTTTATTAAAGATGTTAACTCGTAACCCTAAACCACAATCAATTATTCCCTTATCCCCCAATTTAAACCCTAAACCCTAAACCCCCAATTTAAACCCTAAACCCTAAACCACAATCAATTTACTTCTTGAATCAAAATATAAACAAGCCGGAACAAAACAAAACAAATATTAGTACACAATACAGAAAAATAACCAATTTAACTAAGAAAATTACCTAATAAATGAAAGAATAAGGTATGAAGGAATGAACTGAATGACGAATTGAATGAAGGAATGAACTGAATGACGAACGACGACAGCGACGGTGGTTGCGCGACAGCGGCAGGAGCGAATTAGAGGTTGATCGATGAACTAGAAGTCGATGAACAGTAGTAATTTAGAAGAGACGATAATTGGAAGAGACGATAGATGAACAGTAGCTAGGTATATATCGTATGTTTTATGTTTTACATCTGATGAGTGAGGGTTATTGTGATGTTTTGCGCGTAATTTTTCAACAACAATTAACATCGGATTAAATAAATAACTGATGTCCTTCATCAATTAATGTACATGGGTTATCATTTAGTCTGATGTGCATTAAAATCAATACTTATGGACATAGGTTTGAATTAGCAACCGATGTCCTTTACTTAATAAGGACATCAGATTTTTTTAAACAACTGATGTGCAAATTAATTACATCAGATTTTTCAAAAATCTGATGTCCATTAGCCGATGTCCTTAAGGGTTTCTGTAGTAGTGTGTGAGTTGATTACTCATGGGATTATTTCCGTTGATTTCGTGAGAACACATCATAATTTAGCTGATCACTTGATGAAGGTATTAGCTAAGGACTTGGTTTTAAAGTCGGTAATCGGGATGGGTTTAAAGTCCATCTAGATCTTTATGATAAGATACCCAACTTCCCTCTAACATATTTTAGAGGCTAAGTTCAATGTGGAAGGCTTATTGTGGAAGATTGAGGCACATGTTATAATCCCGAATGGTATGTGCATGACCTGCATGACAAGAGGTTGAAGTTTAAAAACTTCTTAATAAAATGTTTGACAAAGTGCATTTTGCAGGTGCACGACGAAAGATTTACCTATCTGAGCGTGAAGTGTAGCCGCTTCAAGAGGCTTGGACTTGGCTTCCTATACTCTCATGAAAGGATATGGACACAAGGCGGTCAATAGTGTCAAGTTTGTAACTTTAAGAGTTTATTGAGTCTATGTGTATGTTATCTTCATGTATTCAATATGGGTTGAAAGGTTCAATCCGTGGGACACCTTGATTCTCGAATATTTGGAATGTGTAATATACTAATGTGGAAGTTCAATCCTCGGGACACTTTCATTTATGCATAGATTTGCTTACTTTGTTGCTTTAATGGAAACAAGAGATACACTTAAATGGGGGAGGAATGTTAGTGATATTGATCACAGGTTCATTTAAGTGCATTCGGGTTTCTTATGTCAAAACGGTTTGAGCTCGTAATTGATATAATGTGAGTCGGGAATACGGAGTGTATGCTCATATAATCGTATATCGAGTTCATGTATATAATGGATAAGGGACACTAATTAATAGTGTTGTCGTAGTATATTATGTTCCCTATCGGGGTTATATACTCGGGGTGAAAGTATATTTATACTTAGTGAAATTCGAATAAGCAAAAATAAGAATTGTTACGACCCCGAATTACGAGTCATGCGTGACATTACATATTATTAATGCACGGAAGTTATGTTTTGCGGTTATCATAATTGTTAATGATTGCCAATGATTGGTTGGTAAAATAACCAAAATACTTATCCTATACATAATACACTTATATAGAAAACAAATGTAAGACAAAAATACTGCCTGTTGTTTTCGTTTTTGACAAAAAGTTGCTGTAACTTTTTTACAAAAAAGTTTATGTTTCATATTTTTCACATTTTTCTGATAAGTGTATGTTTTGTGTTTTGACAAAAACCAAATAAAGTTCTTAGTTCTTGCCTTAAGACTAAGGAATCGTCTTATCCTACAGAGATTTCGTGTAACTCGAAGGCTATAGGGTCAAAATACTCTAAGGAAAACGTGTTTAGCGTGATTCGATTTGGAGTAATATACCATCTTATTGTTTTCATTTATGTTTTTAGTGTCTTTGGTTGTATTATTTACATGTTCGTAATATTTGTAATACAAAACGTACAACACATTACAACCTAAGTAGGGAAGGGATTTTGTACATTGATGCTAAGAAGAAAATACTTTACAAATTTACAATGATAATTATCTTATTCCTTATTTTGATATTATTTGATGCTTGTGATCTTTTGATTGTGTTAATGTGATCTTTTGGTTTTATGGGTTTGTAGTATTGTTAACACGAATAACATTCTTGGGTTATAGCGACTTATAGGTCTAATTCAACAAATATCTGTTTTATTTTAGCGAGGCTAGGTATGATATTGAGCATGAACGTGTATTGAATGATGACAGAAATGAACAAAAAAGATCGAACAAAAGACGGAAAAAGAGGAATTTGAACTTCAGTTTCCAGCGATTAGCAGCTTTATCCCCAATTGAAACATAACATGGAGAACATGAACTGATGAACACATACCGAGTTTGTCGAGTCAGAGTCCGTCTTCTGGTCACTGTCATAATGTTGAAGCATTACTCGTCGCTCTTGAACCAGCCAGATTATAGTATAATAGAAAGACTGAGTTGATCTCGGATACAACCTCCCCGTATGATATGCAGGACTACATGAACACATACTGAGTTTGTTGAGTCAGAGTCGTCTTCTGGTCACTGTCATAACGTTGAAGCGTTACTCGTCGCTCTTGAACCAGCCAGAGATTATAGTTTAAAAGGAAGACTGACTTGATCTCAGATACAGGACTGCAGGAATATTGAAGACACAAGGGTAATGTTGTCGCACAACAAAGACGGACTTGATAATGATAAATTGATAATATCAACAGCAGTATCAGTTTTATTCTAGACAGGTTTACTTATAACTCAACTATTTGAACTGATCAATTGTTATAACGGAAGCACAGAGAAAGACTAAAACAAACAATAAAGAACAATACGCACAGATTTACGTGGTTCACTAATGGTGTATTAGCTACGTCCACAGGGCAGAAAGAGAGAGTTTTATTGATGTGAGGAGTTTTCCAGATTACAGATTCAGAACGATATGGAATATTGTGTGACTGTTAGGGTAGAGGTTAAGAGTTTATATAGTACTCTTAACCTAATACAAAATAGATTAGACTTAATCTAATAAAGCCCAGACAGAAACCCTAGCCCAATATAGAAATCAGATACCGTTTAGGTTAAGTAAGCGAGACCACCGCATAGTCGTTCGAAGCGGCGACTAATAGATTCAAGGCATAGAGATAGACCCAACATCAATATATATGTAATTATATGCATAATTCCTGTTATGTGCAGTTAATAGTGATTATGATTGGGGTCTTGGCGATGTCAATATCAGAGAACCATTTCAACGAAAACCTTAAGGTGATGGTTGAGGTCCAAGTAAACTCCTCTACCGTCAACACACGACCAAGCTCCCCTAGGTGTAAAAGCTGATTGATCGATGAGATAATCTAACAAAATAATGCAGCTTTTATACAGGAGTAGCATGTTAACACCTTAAGATTTCATGTAATCATGCTTCTGATCTAATTAAAACAGTAAAATATGCTATGAGAGTCGAGAAATACGACAATTTCTCATTTAAGACCGTTGTATAGATCATTATTATGAAATGACTCCAACTTCGTAGGTATTATAGGAATGATATGCATCTGTTTCATAGTAACGACCCATACAACAATCTTTCGTGACTTGATCAGCACCCGCATTTGCAAGCCAGTCTGCGCAGGTATTAGCTTCACGATAGACATGGACTATCTGCACACACCATGTGATGATGAGCGAATGCAGGATTTTTTGCATTCAGCATATGCAGTAAGACCCGCGACTCAGTTTGCAGCATCAATTTGGTTATATTTAGCTCTTAAGCCAAGCTGAGTTAGTCGTCTACGAAGTGCCCTGAGTTTAGCATGGGTACAACTGTACAAGTACCTAAACCCGAAATTTTCAGCAAAAGCAGACCTGTGTCTTCCCGCATCATCTCTAATGATACCTCCACTACCCGCAGGGCCGGGATCTCCTTGAGACTGCGGGAACACCCAGCGCACAAAAATTTCTCTTGGAAGTTTCGGTGTGATAAACGAGCTTTAGTCGAACATCCGATAATCGTGAAAAATGTATTAATACCCGTTATTTTAGCCTGAAACCGAACAACTAACTCCCGTAATGACCTCGTCCATGTGGTAAAAAATTCGGGGGAAAAAAAACGTGTTCCAATACGGCCTCCGCAACTGCTAAAATTGAAGTGTCTAATACATATTTTTCAAGATTTCAGTGCATGAAAAATTCACTACACGAAAAATTCTCGTAAATCCGCATAACCCTCTTAGACTAGGTACCTTCATTGGAGCTTTCATACATAGCTACTCTCTCTGTCCCTATCATTTGTTTACCTTTGAGTAAAATAACCTGTAAGGTAAATAAATGATTGAGACGGAGGGAGTATGTACTTCGGTGCATGTGAAAAATAAACGCTACAAAGCTCGAAACTTGTACTAAACTCAAGTGCAAAGAGCCCCATATGAAGAACAAGAAATACAAAAAAAGGTTCTTCATATTTCATTTGTTCGATAATCGTCTTGTCTGGAGCCGTTTTCCGTCATCCTCCAGTTAAAACTACTTAGCTTCCATCTGTGCTGATTCTGCAATGACAGTAATAAACGAGCTTAAGAAATACTCCTACTCGCGCGTGGAGGACCTTAGTTGCTGACTTCATACTCCCTCTGTCCTGATGATATGTTTACATTTTCTTTATTTTGTAAGCGGGAAATCAAGGAACTGTAAACATATCACTGAAACAGAGGGAGTATTACAGTACTACAGTGCATGTAAAATTAACAATCGGCCCGTCTTGATTGAATTATTGAGTCTTGAATAGTTTAAACCCCGGCCCTTCTTACATACAGGCTAAATCAAAATACAAACCTGAAGTTTCTGTCTTCGATTCCAACTCTTTCAACAGATCCTGTACATACATAGCAAACTCCAATCTCCGTTTCTCCTTCTCTTTCAGACACTCGAAATGCGTCCAACCCTCAGTTGTTACCCTTGTTGGTAACTTATATTTGACGTGAACAGAAATCTTGGCTTTTTCTCCGATTTCTAGAATTTCCACGCTATGGAAATTCGGAGTGAATTTTTCTTTTCCGTCTTTGAGATAACTAAAAACACGAAAAAAATAAATGACTGATCGCACAACTAATTGTAGGTCGCGATGCAAGATGAGTAATAACAACAGAAGGCGCTTACGTTTGGATTGCGAGTATCAGAGGCTTGGTTATTTTCTTGTCCGGAGAGCATAAGAACTCGATCTGATCATTCCAATTGAAATTAGTCTTGTGGTTGATGATATTTTTCAGGGCTAACACCGAGTTTGGATAGATTATATGCTGCTGTTCGCCAACAGAGCGAACATTTGAAAAAACGGTGCTCCAAATACCGATTCTGTTAACTTCAAGCTACACAAATCATAATGATATCACAGAAGTATTAGTCATGTTGTCAGAATAACACAAATACTTAGAAATAAATGGTTTTTGGTAACGGGAAGCTAACCAGTTGTTCGTCAATGAAACATAGGTCGCCGACATCAAAAGGGTGAGCAATGTATACAAAGATAAGGCCTTGAAACAAGTTCTTAGCTGTGTCTCCGAATATAAATGTGCCCGCCAACAATGGTGACACTATGAGTACGAGAACTTGTGTCGTAGCCAAACCGCTGAGCAGAAGCCACATGATGAATGTCACTACAATTATCAGCCCACTTATGGCTTGGTTCAAACATTTCACCACCTCGTTTTCACTAATAAGCGTATTTGTAAGAAACATACATCTGCTGTGCGCTCTTTCCTGAAAAAATCGATATTTCTACTGTCAAGGAGTGTCAACTATACGGGTAATCTGGCTCGACTACACTTGACCAGATCGTATAAGTACTCAATTATAGAAAATAGTAAAGGGACTAGCTTATAAGTAAGAAAAGACAGCTGAATTACCATAAATGTTTTAACTTTATCGAAAGTTATATCTTTCGTGGTATGCACATCGGGAAGCAGTTTAAGAAGCATTTCCCAATCGGCATTGAAATGAGCATCACCTTGAACCTGCACGACAGTCTTCAATGCTTTTACGCACTTTCTGTTCCAAATAGATTACAGAAAGAGATGTTACGAATGAACGGGACATGAAAATTACTACGTGATTGTTAGACAAAGGAAAGTTTCTTACGCGTTACTCTCTTCAGGTTCATTGCCTTGTAAATGACGGAGATCACCAACAGTATTCTCATTTGACAATGCATTTTGAGCAGTCAAAAATCTTTCAGCTGCCTTCTGTATATCATATATAGAGGCATTTTTACCAGTACGATTTATAAAGTCCGTCCGGACACTTCTCCTATCCAAACATTGGTAGGTGTAACTCACACCACTGTTGTCCGGAAGGATCCACGGTGGCAACTTTTCAGGCGATGTTTTAAAGCACGGCAAATCACAGTCAGAGTCAGAGTCAGAGTCCGCTGAATATTTCTTACCATAGTTGACGGTAACATTATAATGCATGTAACTGAGCATAATAAGGAAGTACAAATGCTTTCCGATATCCCTAATCTTAGAATGTGTGAAATTCTGTTGAATTTCTCCATATTGATGATGACAAAATGAATGAATGATAAAACAAGCAGAGTAAATAAGAAATAAAGTTTTGGTTTTGAATGTTACTGTTGTATTGATTGTATGAATTGGCTGCTGTACATTATATGCCGCTATATATATACGATTACATGGAGTGAATGATGTAAAACCTAGGAGCATAAAATGGGCTTAGAATTATGGGTTGTCAGTCATTTGAGGACATTGGATCAGGAGCCATATTGGAAAAAATGTCAGGCTGTTTTCTTCTGTCTAATTGCTCAGCACGTGGTCTGGTGGTACCACATAAATGAGGTGGAGCTGGTGTGTTGTTCAACACCCCCCGGCAAGCTGGAGGATGGTCCATTGGCAGCATACCCAGCTTGTGCAAGAGCTTCCAATGCTGAGCTGAGGGTAAAACTTTGGTAAAGACATCAGCAAGTTGGGAATGAGTAGGCAAATATCGAAGTTGAAGCATCCCTTCCAATATCTTATCCCTAGTGAAATGACAGTCAAGCTCGATGTGCTTGGTTCTTTCATGAAAGACGGGGTTCTTGGCAATGTGTAAAGCACTGTTGTTGTCACAGTGTAATGTGACTGGTTTGAGGTCACGAACTCCCAATTCTTCCAACAATCTGATGAGCCATGTGACCTCTGCTGCAGCTTGAGACATAGCTCGGTACTCAGCTTCAGCAGAGGATTTTGACACAGTGCTTTGTTTCTTGCTCTTCCAACTGAGAGGAGATTGACCTAGGAGAACTACCCAACCAGTAATAGATCTCCTGGTAAGAGAGCAGGCTGCCCAGTCTGAATCAGTGTAAGCATGGAGATATAGTTTGTCAGATCCTGTCAGTAGAATTCCCTGACCATTAGTGCTTTTGAGGTATTTTAACACATGTTCAGCTGCGTGGAGGTGAGCATCAGAAGGGTTTTGCATGAACTGACTTAGAACTTGTACAGCAAATGACAAATCTGGTCGTGTATGGGTCAGAAAGTTCAGTTTGCCAACTATCATCCTATAGTAACTGGGATCAAATGTAGTAGGAGAGGCTGATGTTGGGAACTTATGGTTCAAAGGTAGAGGAGTGACTACCCCTTTGGCCTCGAGAAATCCAGTTTCTTTTAATAACTCAGTGGTGAACTTCCTTTGAGTGAGAGCCATGCCTTCAGGGAGATATGTTACCTCTATGCCGAGGAAGTAATGCAGCTTCCCTAAATCCTTCACACCAAAAGCCAGTTGAAGTTCAGTCTTCAGTTTTTCAATTTGAGAAGCATCTGAACCAGTGACAATTATGTCATCAACGTAGATAGCCAGAATGGTAACGTTGTCATGATCCCTTCTAATGAAGAGGGAGTAGTCATTCTTGGATTGAGTGTATTGTAGGCCTTTCAGAAAATCACAGAGCTTAGAGAACCACTGCCGTGAGGCTTGTTTGAGCCCATATAAAGCCTTTTGTAGCCTACAAACCTTGTTGTCTGGATTTGGTACTCCATCAGGTACCTTCATATACACTTCTTCAACAATGTCACCATGTAGAAATGCATTGTTGACATCCATTTGGAAGATAGGCCAATTTCGTTGAAGAGCCACACATATGACTGCTCTAATTGTGGTCATCTTTACCACTGGGGAAAAAATCTCTTGAAAATCAATCCCAGCCTTTTGGCTACAACCCCGTATAACTAACCTTGCCTTGTATCTTTCCAAGCTTCCATCTGCATTGAGCTTTACTTTGTACACCCACTTTGATGAAATAGCCCTTTTTCCTTTAGGCAGATCAGTCAAAAACCAAGTGTTGTTGCTCTCTAGAGCTTGAACTTCTTTCTGCATTGCCTCTTTCCAATTTTCATCATTACTAGCCTCGTTGTAGCTTTGTGGCTCACAATAAGAATTCAGATTGCTTATGCTTGTTTGGGCATGAGATGGTAAAGTGTCAAAGCTGACAACATTGCACCAATGGTGACTTTGCTTCCCACTGAACTGATCTGGCTGTATAGAAGCAGGGATAGTGACTTCATAGTCTTGCAAATGGGCTGGCATCTTTCTTACCCTACCCGTGGTTGGTTGTTTGTTCAGTGAAGGTTCCTCATTTGGAGGTTCATGATTTAGAGACAAATCAGCCTGTTCACTGGGTGAAGTGTCTGCTTGGTCACTGTTTTCAACACCATCAACAGTGACAGCATCATTGGGGTTATGAGATGTGTTTGGTGTTTCTGAACTGGTGGTTGTTTGATAGTAGAAAATTGGGTCTGTCATTTCACTGGGCTGACAGGGCATGGCTTCTTTGTTAAAGTGCTTGGACAAGTTGTGAGTGTGAAAAGGGAATATGTGTTCATGGAAAATGATATCCCTGCTATGAAAGACCTTGTGGGTGTGTAGGTCAAGGACAGTATAAGCTTTCTTTCCCGTTGGATAGCCAAGAAAAACACATGGACTTGCCCTTGGTTGAAACTTATCTCTGTTTCTTTTCAATGTGGCAACAAAACACAGACAACCAAATGATCTTAAATGGTCATAGGAAGGGGCCTCCTTATACAACAATTCATATGGTGTTTTGTGCGCAAGGACAGACGAAGGCATTCTGTTAATGAGGTAAGTGGCCGTTAAAATGCATTCCCCCCAATATTGGATAGGTAGGTTGGCCTGAAAGAATAGACTTCTAGCAGTCTCGAGGAGATGTCTGTGTTTCCTCTCAACAACCCCATTTTGCTGAGGGGTGTCAACATAAGAGGATTGATGTTGTATTCCTTTAGTTGCATAGAATGTTAATGCCTGTACTTCACTAAATTCTAACCCATTATCACTTCTTATAATTTTTACATTTGCCTGAAATTGGGTTTCAATGTAAGTTATGAAGGCTTTTAAGATGGGTAAGGCATTACTTTTGTGGCTGAGAAGGTGTGTCCAAGTAGTTCTAGAGTAATCATCAACTATTGTAAGAAAATACTTATGTCCTAAATGTGTGGGGGTGTTGTAACCTCCCCACAAATCAACATGTAAAAGATCAAAAGGATGTTTGGAATTAGAAAAACTATCAGGGAACTTCAATCTGTGAAATTTTGCTTTGGGACAAATTTGACATATAGAGTCACTCTTCTGTTTGCAATTGTTGCTTACATTCAAATACTTTAAATTAGATAAAGAAATATGGCCTAATCTACAATGCCATGTGTCAACTGACACTGTAGAATTGCTTGCAGCAGCACAGGTCTGAGGTATGTTGTTTGTGGAATCTTGAGATATTGTGACAGTAGAGTCTTTGGTTGAGGTATTGAATTCAGCAAAGTAAAGGCCTTGTTTTTGTCTACCAAGGATGGTGAAATTGTTCATAGAGGGAACCTGGATTAGGCAGAAATTAGGAGTAAATATGATAGGAGAATAATTGTCTTTGGTGAATTGGCTAACAGAAATGAGGTTAAACTTAAATTCAGGCACATGTAACACATTATTCAAAGTGATAACAGATGAAATTTTAATGGTTCCAGCATTAACAATCATGACTCTTCGACCATTGGGTATGGTGATGTAATGTGGAGTCTTAAGTTTAAAATGAGTGTCAAAGAGATGCAAATGAGGGGTCATATGACTAGATGCTCCACTGTCAATGATCCACTCATGATTAGTAGAGTGAGGATTTATACCTGCCATCATAGCATGACTGTCATTGGGGTTTAGGTTGAGCTTGTTCAACTCTCCCATCATCTGGTTGTACTCCTGGGTGTTCAAACCTTGTCCATTTCCCATGCTTACTGACTGTTGCTCATTGTTGAAGGTATTAGTTGTGGCAGCAGTGGCAGCAGTGGTGTTTCTTTTGTTTTGCCTTAGTTCAGGGTGTAGGACGTAGCACCTCTGGTTACTGTGACCCTCGACATTACAGGCTGTGCAGAAGTAGTTGTTCTTCTTGTAGGTTACTCCATTCTTGTTGACATAATTTTTGTTGTTGTTGTTGGAGATTGGCCCCTTGAACTTACCATGACCCTGTTGGTTTCCATTCCAGTTCCTCGCAGCCATAGTAGAGGCTTCTATGCTTAAAGTTGATTGAGAGGAGGCAATCTCCCTCTGTTTTTCTTCTTGGATCAGAAGGGCATATACGCCATTGAGGCTTGGTATAGGGTTCATCATAAGAATGTTTCCCCTGACAGTGTTGTATGAATCATTGAGTCCCATTAAGAACTTCACAACCCTCTGATCTTCTTCATGCTTAGTGATAGCATCATAGACACCACATTTGCACCCACACTTACACTTGGGGATGGACCAAATGTTCCTTAGTTCCTCCCATGTTTTCTTCAACTTGGTGAAGTATGAGGAGATGGAATCTGATCCCTGAGAAGCTTGATTCAACTTGTCCTGCACTTGGTACAACTGTGCACCATTATATTGCTCAAATCTCTCCTGCAAGTCATCCCATATCTCTTTGGCAGTGTCGCAGTACAAGACGCTCTCACTGATTTCCTTACTGACAGAATTAAGCAGCCATGTGATAACAGTGTCATTACACATTTCCCATTCTCTAATCTTGGTTTCATCAGAAGAAGGCTTGACCACAGTTCCATTGATAAATCCTATCTTGTTTTTGGCAGAGAGAGCAATGAGCATGGACCTCCTCCAAGTGCCATACCCATTGCCATCAAAAGGGGAAGAAACAAGGCGTTGGATAGCAAGATCATTAGGATAAATAAAGAAAGGGTTCAAGACATTGATGGTGTTGTTGTTAGTGTTTGGGTTGGTTAAGGTAGTACTAACAGTAGGATCAGCCATGATAGAAAATGAATAAAAATGAAAACTTTCTGAATGTTAAGACCAGGAAGTACAAAGAACAAGTGAAAGTAACAATGAAGAAAAAAAGATTGAACCTTGCAGCAGTTGATGAAGAGACAGGGATTAACCCGCTCTGATACCATGTGAAATTCTGTTGAATTTCTCCATATTGATGATGACAAAATGAATGAATGATAAAACAAGCAGAGTAAATAAGAAATAAAGTTTTGGTTTTGAATGTTACTGTTGTATTGATTGTATGAATTGGCTGCTGTACATTATATGCCTCTATATATATACGATTACATGGAGTGAATGATGTAAAACCTAGGAGCATAAAATGGGCTTAGAATTATGGGTTGTCAGTCATTTGAGGACATTGGATCAGGAGCCATATTGGAAAAAATGCCAGGCTGTTTTCTTCTGTCTAATTGCTCAGCACGTGGTCTGGTGGTACCACATAAATGAGGTGGAGCTGGTGTGTTGTTCAACAGAATGTAATCTGTCATACACGGTATGAGCTTCCCAATACATGAGTATGCAGGATTTGAACAACCAAAGAAAAGAGCATATTAAAAGACTAATAAAAGTCCAAGTACCGATTTCTAAGATCCTCTTGTTCCGGGGTGTTGTGTCTAGACGGTTGCTGAAATACGACACCCATGTAATTAGAAGCATCGCCATGCTTAGAATGAAGATGATGCTCCTCTTGATACCAATGGCAACATACCCGATATTTTTTTTGCTAAAGTCATCCTTACTTACGCAAGCACAAGCACAACAAAGTTCCGATAATTCAGAGTCAATGTGTTCACCAACCTTTAGATAATCTCCAATTTTTGGCAGCGACCACACGAGTATATTAGCTAACAATTTAATGATGTTATGGCCTATGAGGAGAAAAAGTGATACCTTAATCCAATTCCGGGTGTAAATTCCAAATATTTTGCTCTGCTCAAACGTAGGGACGCTGCTCGTCACCACAACCTCTGCCCATAATAATAAGAGACAATCAATGATCTCAGAACTCGACTCTAAGATAATGAAAATCCTGGTTTCATCGACTTCTGAAAATACTTCCGTTAGTATTAAACTTAAGACGTACCAAAGGAATTGGCTTAATAGGTAGATTCCGATTAATATACATATTACCTTAATCCACTTGTCTATCGACAATCCAATGATCATTACAAGCTTTAATCCCGAAACATTCTTAGCAATCGGATAAAATAGTCCTACTTCGACCAGAAGCAACATCAGAACAACAGATATCCAATACCGCAAAAGAACCTTAACTAAAACGTGTTTTTCGTAGCATTCACCAACGACAACGAATTGAAACAATCGTAGAACTATAAATGTGACTAATAATACGGGCAGAATGGCTGCAGTAAAAACTGTAATAAGAGCATACGCGACTGGAGCAAAGCATACACTGAGTAAACATAGCATTACATAATAAAGCGGCTTAGGTATCGGCATGTAGCATGTTATAAATGAGTCACGTTTATTCTGAATGGAAGGACGTTTAGTTGGCTGTTCACGATCTGGAACCGGGTTTTCGACTTCTACATTAACAGAATGTGTATCTGTATTTTGTGGAGGTAAGATATCTGGTTGGATTTCTGGAGAAACGGATTCAATCTCCGCTTTACTTTCCCTGGACATTATGCTACTCGCCATGGTTTTAGAAGCCTTGAGCTTACGATTGTGGGTATGTGACATTGAACATGTATTGAAGATTTGAGGGAAAAAACCAGAACAAAAGATGAAAAAAAGAGGAATTTGAGCTCCACTTCATATCCATTAATAAGTTCATATACCATTGAATGATTTGAATCATCATAATAAAATAAGCTTTAAACTGTAGTTTTTTAATGGTACAGAAAACATAACACGCAGAACATGAATGCCAACTGGAGTTGTTTATCCACAGTCAAATCGGGATCCTAGTTTGGATCGAACATGGACTGGTAGGATCGGAAAAGTACAAATGCACCACGTAGAAAAAAACCGTGTATTTAGAAAAATAATGGATGTGCCCTTTAAGGTGCTGTGCGGGAACACCGGTCGGCCCATGTGATTCATATTCAATATTCATACGGAGAACATGCTTAGGATAATCAATACTCTGTATTATATACTAGTACAGTCATACATAACCTGCTATGTAGCATGTACAGTTAAAGAGTGATTATGACTGGCAATGTCAACCCACGACGCAACGACCAGATGACTAGCTAGATGAGTATGACTTGCGAGTTGTGAATTATGAGTAGTGTTAAGACGGAGATATCCGTCTTGATGTTAAAACGGGTTAAATATCATCTCATATAGGTATATAGGAATAGGACAAACATTTTGGTATGTGATAAACCAGCTTTAGTCGAACTTTCGATAATCGTGAAAAATAGATTAATACTCGCTATTTTGTCCTAAAATCAAACAGGTTAACTCCTGAAATGACCTCGGTCATGTGGTAAAAATACGGGGAGAAAAAGAAACGTGGTCGGCACAACTACAATTTTAGTGTATATATAATACACGGTTTTCAGGAATCCACTGACCTAAAACAAAATTCTCCTTAAATCATACAAAGGTTACTCGGATCAAATAAAGTGGCCAGACAAAATTTGAGTAGCAACAGAGATCATGTACGGTTGTCGGTAAGTGATAAACTAGCTTTTGTCGAACTTTCGATAATCGTGATAAATGGATTAATACTCGTTGTTTTTGACCTGAAACCAAACGGGTTAACTCATGAAATGACCTCGGACTAGTGGTTGATAAACGGGGGGAAAATAAATGTGGGCGTATATGGCCTCTCGAACGGCTAAAATAGAAGTGTAATACACGATTTTCGTGATTCTAGTGACCTGAAACAAAAGTCTATGTAAATCATACAAAAGGTTTCACGGATAAGATAAAGCGACAAAACAAAGTTTGAGGAGCAACAAATGACATTTGGGGGTTTCAATATGTGAACAGAGCTTTAGTCGAACCTTCAATAATCGTGAAAAATGGATAAATACTCGTTATTTTGACCTGAAATTGAACAGTTTAAATTCTGAAATGACCTTGGCCATGTGGTAGAAAAACGGGTAGGAAAAAAACGTGGCCTAGTACAGCCTCTCAAACGGCTAAAATTGAAGTGTATAATACACCATTTTCGAGGTTTTCAAGATTTCAGTGACCCGGAACAAAATTCTTCGAAAATCATTCATAAGGTTTCTCGGATCAGATAATGCAGCCAGAAAAAAAAAATTGAACAGCAACGTAGGACATTTTGAAATTTTGGTATGTAATAAACTAGCTTTAATAGAACCTCCGATAATCGTGAAAAATGGATAATACACGTTATTTTGGCCTGAAATTGAATAGGTTAACTCCTGAGCTGACCTCGACCACGTGGTAGAAAAAAGGGAGAAAAAAAACCGTGATCTGGTATGGCCTCCCGAACGGCTAAAATTGAAGTGTTTAATACATGGTTTTCGTGATTCCAAATTTCCAATGACCCGGAACAAGATTCCCCGTAAATCACACAAAAAGGTTTCCCGGATTAGTTAAAGCGGCAAAACAAAATTTGAGGAATAAAGAGCATTTGGGGGTTGCGGAATGTGATAAACCTACTTTAGTTGAACCTCCAATAATCGTGAAAAATGGATTAATACTCGTTATTTTGGCCTGAAATCGAACAAGTTAACTCCTTAAATGATCCAGGCCATGTGGTACAAAAATCGGGAGAAAAAGAAATGTGGACCAGTATGGCCTTCCGAATGGCTAAAATTGAAGTGTATATGATATATGATTTTCGGGATTTCAGTTACCCGAAACAAAATTCTCCGTAAATCACACAAAAGTTTTCTCGGGTCAGATAAAGCGGCCAGGGGGAGCACCATAAGACATTTGGGGGTTTCGGTATGTGATTAACCAACTTACCCGAATCTCTGATAATGATGAAGAATTGATTAATACTCGCTATATATTTTGGCATGAAATCGAACACGTTAACTCCTTAAATGATCCCAGAAATGTGGCAAAAAAATCAGGTTAAAATTAAAGTGTATAATATACGGATTTCGGGATTCCACTGACCGGGAACAAAATTCTTCGTAAATCACACAAAAAGTTTCTTGGATCAGATAAAACAGCCGTACAAAATTTGAGAAGCAACAAAAAACATTTGAGTTCTGGTATGCGATAAAGCTTCATTAGTCAAACCTCTGATAATTATGATAAATGAATTAATACTCGTTATTTTTGTCTGAAATCGAATTGGTTAACTTCCGGAATGACCTCACACTAGCGGTTGAAAAACCGGGAGAAAAACAAACGTGGTCCGGGACGACCTCCCGAACGGCTAAAATTGAAAAGTATAAATACACAGTTTTCTAGATTTTAGCGACCCAGAACAAAATTTTCCGTAAATTGCATAAGAGCTTTTTCAAGTCAGATAAAAGTGGCCACACAAAATTTGAGTAACATAAGACATTTAGGGATGTCGGTATGCTATAACCCAACATTAGTCCAACCTCGAGTACTCATGAAAAATGAATAACACAAATTCTCATTGAAAACGGACACTATCCATTACAAGCTGAAAACGTATAATTGTCTCTCTCACAACGTGCAAGTGGCAATATTCATGGATGCTATTATGAATTAGTTAACCCTCTTTGTAATATCGGCTAGCTTAATTGGTAAAGTCGTGAGTCGTGGTACTCATAAGTCATTACCTAGGTTCAAATACCCTCTGACTTAATTACCACTGAAATGAGAATCAAGATAAACTGAATGAACTATGACTATTTTGTTGCAGGAAATGCTACTTCTATCTAATGAACCCTCTTACCCAAATTAAAGGCACAAGGTGAAGATGAGCTAATCCATCTTAATAAGAAAATTCTAAATCTAACCCGTTCAAGTATTTGCCTATCGCTTCGATCATGCCATTTTCAGTCATCTTTCCTCACTTATTGATCAGTGGCTGCTATCACTGCAATGACAAGGTGATGCGCAACAGTCAGTACTACGTACTTTTGGAAAGAAAATTTTTACACGTCTGAGTTCAACTAAAAATGCAAACCTGTAGTTTCTGTTTTAGGCTTTTGTCGACTTAGGAGATTTCGTACATAGAACGCAAACTCAAATCTCCGCTTCTCTTTCTTCTTCAGGCATTCAAAGTAAGTCCAACCTTCAGTCTGTACATTATGTCTCAAATGGACAGCAACCTTGTCGTTATCTCCGATTTCTAGGAACTCCACGCTATGAAAATTTGGGGTGAATCTTTCTTTTTCGGTATTAAGATACCTGAAGAAACAAACATTATCTAAATGATTGATCGCATTGAAGTAGGCCAAGGAAGAAGGAAAACTAATAACAACAATAATTGAACTCACATTTCGATTTCTTCTTTCACAATCTTAGTCGTTTTCTTGTCCGATGAATTTAGACTGAATTCTAAGTAATCATTCCAATCAAATTCCGTCTTGTGGTTGATAAGATTTTTCGCGGCTATATCCACGTTTGGATATATGATTTCCTGCTGCTTACCGATACTGCGAACATTTGAGAAAGTGGTAGTCCAGACATCAATCCTTTTCACCTCCAGCTACACAAATTACAAGGACATGACAATAGGAATTACTGAATTAGTACTGGTTCGTTATATGATGTTAGCGCAATCATGAGCCAAGATATGGTGAGACCTATGAACCTTATTCCGTGATAAAGGAACCTACCAGATGAAGCAATCTTACATCGGAAAGGAACAGAAGCAAAACTACTGCAAAAGTAACATAAACCAAGTACATAACTAACCAATTTGTCGTCAATGACACAAAGGTCGCCAACATCAAAGGGGTGAACGACGTAGACAAAGATGAGTCCTTGAAACAAACTTTTGCAGGTGTCTCCAAATACAAATGTGGCCGCTAATAGTGGTGATGCGATGAGGACAAGTACATTTGTTGAGGCCAGCCGAGTAAGAAGTAGCCACAATATGAAAGTTGCACCAAATATTAACCCACTTATAACATTGTTCAGGCATTTCATCACCTCCCTTTCACTGATAAGTGTATTTGCAAGAAACCTACATCTGCTGTGAGACCTCTCCTGTTCATCAAAAATTTACGCTTGATTACCGACTCTAGCTATTTGAATAAACATTCTACTTCTCGATGCAAGTGGATCTGTTACCAACACAAGAGTAAGGCTAAAGGCTGCCAAAACATAAAGACATGGATCCATTTCCTGCAATTTCTTTTTCAACCCCATTTAAGCAAAAAGTTGGTGTAAATAGTTTCAGGTCTTAAGCAGGAAGTACAAAAAATGTACGAAAAAAAGGGGCCGAACTACCATCCATGTTTTAAGTTTCTGGAAAGTTATATCTTCAGAGGTATGCACATCAGGAAGAAGTTCAAGAAGCAGTTTCCAATCGTCTGCCGAATAGGATCTACCGTCGCGAATAATCTCTTCCAATTTTTCTACAATTCCCCTGCACCCAACAAATATAAGAATGAGATGTTACAAAAAGACAGCAAAACAAAATTACATAAGTATTATCAATTTATCATCTACTAAACGATATTTTCTTACTCGTCATTCTGTCCAGGATAATCGCCTTGTAAATGATGGAGGTCACCAGCAATACTCTCTTTCGACAAAGCATATTGAGCTGATAAAAACTGTTGAGCTGCCTGTTGTACTTGATATGTGGATGCCTCTCTACCAGTATAGTTTATTAACTTAGCCCTGACAATTTTCCTGTCAAAAGATGAGTATATCTCACCGTCTGAATTACTAGCCAAATGGACCCAATCCACCTTTCTCTTGGGGCAAGAAAAGGCACAGCGGATTCTGTGCTCTAAATCATACCGCGGCATTTCAATAACCTTATGAAAGTGGGTGTAGCTGAGCAAAACAAGGAAATACAAGTGTTTCCCAATATCCGAGAGTTTAGAATGTAATCTGTCGTAAACAGTACGAGCCTCCCAAAACAACACTATGCAAGATTTGATCAACCAAAGAAAGGAGCATATCAAGATACTAACCAAAGTCCATTTACCGATTTCTAAGATTCTCTTGTTCTCGGATGTTTTATCTAGATGGTGGCCGAAATATAACACCCATATCAGCAGTAGCATCAGCAAACTCAGGATGGTGATGATGTTTCCCATTATACCAATCGCAACATACACAACATATTTTTTCTTAAACGCACCCTTTCTTAAGTCTTCACAGCAGACGACTGATACCATTTTTGTAAGTTTTTTACCAATCAGTGAATTTTCTGCGAAAACTTTTTCTAGCGACCACACAAGCATTCGAGTTAACAATGTAATCAAGTTATAGCCTATGAGGATATAGAGGGCTACTTCAACCCACTTTTGAATGTAAATACCGAGTATTTTGCTCCGCTTAAAAGTTGGAACGCTATTCATAACTACGACATTAGCCCACAAGAATAGAAGACAACCAAATATCTCAGAAGCTGCATCCAGGAGAATAAAACTGCTTTCATCGTCGCAGACATTTACTTTTCCAATCACATAGACTATCAAGAGGCTAACGATTTGGCTCATAAGATATATTCCGATTAATGTACAGATTATCTTAATCCAGTTAACTATTGGCAACCCTATTATTGTTACAAGTTTTAAACTCGTAATATTCTTAGCAATTACAACATAAAACACTCCGATTTCAAGCAAAAGCAATATCACAGCGACAAATATACAGCATCCTAAAAGGAACTTAAGAAGAAAGTTTTTCTTCAAGTCTTTGTCTTTGATGAAGAGTTGGTTCAATCTTACGACTACAAAGGCGGCCACAAACAATGGCAGAAACGCGACAGTAACAACAGTAGTACAAGAATATACCACTGGTGCTAAGCATAAGTATAACAAGCAACGAAAAAAATAACAAAAGAGCTTGGAGATCGAGACATAGCGTGTTAAAAATGAGCGGCATTTAGCCTGCAGGGATGGAATGATTTTAGGCTCTTCAGTACCAGAAACCGGGTTTTCAACTCTTACAGTAACAGAATTTTTAACTGTATTTTGTGAAGGTGGGATTTCGGGTTTATTTTCCGGTAAAATGTCATCGACCTCCACCTCTGTTTCTACAGTTTGTAAGTTGGCCATATGTTGAAAGGCCTAAAGCTTACAATCCAGTGGTATGATGTCGAAGACCAAGTTTATCAAAGAAATTGGCAACGGGTCAAACATCGAAAACCATTTATAAATATAACACAATTAAATGCAGTTACTCTTCCTTAGGGCACAATTTCTTGTTAAAACGGCTCTCGCACCCGATTAAAATAAAAAAGTAGATTGTGAGAGATCTTAAGTTAAGACGGTTTTAAGCAAGACTAATATAAGACCTTCTCTTCCAAGTTCCCACTTGGCACGTGATCAGACTTTATAATACGGAGTAGCATCTTAGTGTGAGCTAGATAGGTTGTACTCTACCTATACAAAAAGACTGGAATTTGATATTGATAGTAGACTAGTACTAGTAGTCTATGCTCGGATCCTTCAATATTACCTCACATACCGTATAGGACACTAGACGGTCGAAATGGATTTCATTTTAGACAAAAAAACGTGATTTCTTTCCAATAAAAGCCGAATCCGTGACTTGGATAAGCACTCGTGTCGGGTACTTCTAACCAAGTCCGAGCAACATAGGTGATACGAGTAGTATATAAAAGGAAGACCGACTTGATTACTGGAGCAGCCTCTGAATTTAAAACATGAAAAAATTGCGCACATCACCCAATAAACATAAGACTTTGAGATTCATATAAAAGTCAACTGGATTCTGTAGAAAAAAACTGATAAAAAAAAGGATTAACAGGATGCATACAAAGAAATCGCATGTGCAATTGCTTAAATGGCGGAATTATAAACTCATTTCTCGTCCACTGCGTTCCGGTCGTTCACACGATGTCCTGCATTAATGACAATGTCACGAAGATTGAATTATTACCGAGAAAATATTAAGTATTTTAAATAGTTAGTGTACTGGAGTGTGTCACCCAGTGTTAATTTGGCATAGGAGAATTAATAGCATATTAGAACGTAAGACAAGAATTTTCCGGAATTTTTTTTTTAATAAATCAGACGTTCCGCGAGATAACCACGGCTACATATAAGCACCGAAAATTACGCGACACACAACTGTAGATACCCTTCTACCATAGAAATTTTTGTTCGTTGATCGTCTCTTCTTCAGACTCTCCACTGTCATGGGTTTGTGCAGCTGAACATCGATAGGGTTGCTCAAGTTAAAACAGGGCTGGCAGAAGAAGGAGGCGGGTTTGATTCGGGATGTTGGGATAACCTACACATGTAAAATACAAACATAAATAAGCCCATATGATATAGAAATACAGCTCAGTGGATCATTTAATTTTGAGCTTAACATACTGTAATTAATTGGCGCATAAATAAATATTATTATAATCGAATCTACAAATTCGTATTGCCTAGAAAGTCGTAAAACACAAGATTTTAGAATTCATGTGAATTAGAAAATATTGTTTGGTTGCCATGTAGGAAGTGCAATTTATGTAGGCATTTCCACTTACCTAGGGTGGACCATTTCCTCCATTATGGGGGAATTGCAATTCATGGGAACTTCAAATCCACGTGAATTGGCGTAACCAAACAAAAGATCGATTTTACAATTCACGTAAATTTAAATTCGTACGTTTTTTAATGGGTAACCAACGACCCCAAAGAAACCCAGCCCATATTATAAATCATGAAATCCAAAAAAATACCTTTCAACAACAATTCAATTTCACTGCGAGAAAAATTTACGTAAATCCACATAAAACATTCTTAGACCAAGTACTTCACTTACCCAACCATTTTAGCTATGTCCGGCAACTGCTGCGGTGTCTTATGTTATTTTTCCGTCATCCGCTGGTTTTAATTCTTCCATCTCTGAAATGACATTACATTAACACACTTAAAGAAATAGTCCAACAGAATATTTATTTCAGTATATACAAGCTTAAACAGAATGCAAACCCGAAGTCTTGGCCTTGGATTCTACTTGTTTCAGAAGTTTCTGTACTTGTATAGCTAACTCAAATCTTCGTTTCTCCTTGGCTTTCAGGCATTCAAAGTACGTCCAACCTTCAGTTGTTTTCAACTTATGTTTGACATGAACAACAATTTTGGCTTTATCTCCCATTTCTAGAATCTCCACACTACCAAATTTTGGAGTGAACATGTCTTTCTTGTCATCAAGATACCTATAAAACAAAAACAATAGGAGTAGTGGATAAAAGAATGATCACTCAGTTAATTGTGAATCGAGAAGCAATCGGTGATAACAACAAAAGGCTCGCCTTTCGATTTCTTGTTTCAAAGGCTCGGTTATGTTGGCTTCTGGCGAACTTAAGAATTCAATGTTATCATCCCAATCAAAATCAGTCTTGTGGTTGATAACATTCTTTTGGGCTAACACCGAATTTGGATATATAACTTGATGTTGTTTACCGAGAGTGCGAACCTTTGAAAAAGTGGTGCTCCAAATACCAATTCTCTTAACTTCCAGCTACACAAATCACGGGAAAATCACAATAATAAAAACGATCATGTTGTGAAGAGAAACAATGTTACCCTAAATTCTCAAGGCCATCAACCCTAAAGGAGGGGCACGAATTTAATGAATCATGTTAGATTGTTCCATAATATACCGGGACTTGGATAGTGTATTTTGGCTCAAGTAGAGTGTAACATCAAAATGAAAACGATTTTCGACAGCATAACAACAAAGTCGAAACTATGTCAGAGGACGAATACCAACTGACAGTAGGTACTAGGTAGGATCTAATTTTCAATAATGCGAAAAGTAAAATAAACATAACTTACCAGTTTTTCATCAATGATACATAGGTCGCCAACGTCATAGGGGTGAACAACAAATACATAGATGAGGCCTTGAAACAAACTTTTAGCCGTGTCCCCGAATATAAAAGTAGCCGCCAACACTGGTGATGCTATGATGACGAGTACCTTTGTTGAAGCCAACCCAGTGAGAAGTAGCCACGAGATGAAGGTCACAGCAATAATAAGCCAACTTATGATTTGGTTCAAGCAACTCGCCACCTCATTTTCACTAATAAGCGTATCTGCAAGAAATATACATCTGCTGTGTGCTCTTTCCTAAACATCATAAACAATTTTAGTTATCAACCGGTTCTCTTTAACAGGTCATGTGCAATTTCTTTTTCACTAACAAAGGTATCTGTAAGAAATATATTTCTTTCGTCCCAATCATTTGTTTGATTAAGACACGCCTCATAAAGACTAAAAAAGGTAAACAAATGATCGAGACGAAGGGAGTGCAATCTAAGTTGACTAGATGGATTAGTAATTTAGTACGCTGTAGTCTACTAACTTTGTTTGATTAGTATTTTGATTAGTACTACTGGTTCTACCATCTTTGCATAACATGTTAATAAAGAAAGTGTTGTTCATACTAAGCATATGTAAAATAGGATAGTATGTTCTCCCTGTTAATAGCATAGCATAGCATATTCTCTACTAGATTGGATTAGCATAGCTAAGAATTGACCCAACAAACCCGGCACATAAGCGTTCCAAACCCGACCCGGATATAGTCATGACTGTATATGACTTGAACCAATCAGACCCGGCCCACCTACACGATTGCCAGCTTTAGCTATGTGCCACGGTCAAGTGCCGGACCGGACCGTGGTGCTCACCCTTACCCGACTCTAGGGCAAGAATGCAAACAACAAAGGTCTTGTGCCAGTTAGGGGTGTTTAGAATACACCGAAAAACCGTACATTTTTAAGGTTCGATTAACCAAACTGTTTTGACAAAGCGGTTCGGCGAACCGAATCGTTAAATTTATCATCGACAAGGTTCGGTTAAGGTTTGCAATTTTGAGAAAGAGGTTAACTGAACCGAACCGTTTCACAAAAAAGTAAGCAAAAAATTAAAATATTATGTAAAAATTGTTCTTTCATTTAATTTTCTTAGTGTTTCCAACTTCAAAAATTGTGAAATTATTAATATTAAAGTTTCGCTAATTAACTTTGTTGTTGACTATAATATTCAATAAAAAATTTAATTAAATAACTAGATAAAATTCACGAAAACTAGAGAAAACAAATATATTTAGCACGTATATAGGTTAACGGTAACCGAACCGCAAAAAACCGTCTAAAGAGGTTAACCGAACCGTTTATAACCGTTAGGAACGGTGCGGTTTAGGTTCGATGTTTTGCCAAACCGAACCGTGTGCAAACCGAATTAAATACGCGGTTCCGAACCGAATCGCGAATGAACACCCCTGGTACCACTGAGTGATCGCCCACAACACGTTTTTCGGGACTTGGGGTGTGTACAGACGAAAGCATAAAAGTTGTAACATGTGAGAATCGAACTCGGGCCTGCAAGCTATTAGTCCCATACACTTACCACTAGACAAGTATCATTATATTTCCAACAAAAGATACTAACTTATACATATAACTAAAGTTTTTTGGGTCACGCGATGGGAGGAAAAATCATTGAGGGTTTGAGTGTGCAGAATAGCAATACGTTTTCTAAACACCTAAAAACGTATCTTAAACTAAAAACTAAGCTTCAAGATTTTACAAGCAGGAAATAGTCTAGGAGTACTAATAGAAACTAAAAACAGAAACGAAAATACACAAAATGCATAATTGAAATCTACAGAATCGAAATGAACAAACCGCGCGGGCATTCTCAGGGATTATGTGGCGGCTCATTACACTATGGCATGCCCAAGATTAATAAGACACATCAACAACATTATGCACGACACTGCCTCAACGCTCCCGCAAATTGCGGGAAGGGGGGACCAATCATCAAGAGTAAATCTTGTAAAAGACGTTCTCACATAATTGTACAGTAAATTGTAGAGTAATTAAAATAGTCATGAATTGACGATACAATACATACGAATGCTCATTAAGTCATTATGAGAACTTGTACTAAACACAAGAGTCATTTGTGGCCACAGTCTAATAATAACGTGAAAAAAAACATGTAAAAGGGTACAATAAAAAGTCTCTCAATAATTTAGTGCGACTGTCTCTCGGTCTCTCCCTCACATTTGTGCATCATCAATTTGTTCTTATCCAAGGAAAACATAGGAGATCATACAATTCATATTCTGTTCATGATAGCAGGTTTTCTGATAGAGATCGATCATTCTCATTCCTAGACCATGAATAGCCAATATATACTACGGAGTACTCCGTAGGAAGTTAATAAAATGACATACCATAAATGTTTTAACTTTATCGAAAGTTATATCTTCTGTGGTATGCACATCAGGCAGTAGTTTAAGAAGCATTTCCCAATCCTCATCGGAATGAGTACAACCTTCAACTTGCACGAGCTGCTTCAATACTTCTATGCACTTCCTGTCGCAAACAAATTAAAGATCAGATGTTACACATGATATCATGAAAAGAAAATTTGTTACGAATCATCATTTCTAAACAATAGTTGGTCAAAGACAAGTTACTTACACATTATCTACTCCTGAAGCATCGACTTGTAAATGATCGAGATCGCCAAGAATACTCTCTTTCGACAACGCATATTGGGCAGTCAACAACCGTTGAGCTGCCATGTGTAGGTCATATATGGATGACCATGGATAATTTATCAATTCCGCCCGGACACTTTTCCTGTTCAGCAACAAATCTTTCTCTTTCTCATTCTTATTAACTGAAAGGACCCATACTGCTTCTAGTTTAGTCGCCCTTTTCAGTAATGTACGTAATATAGGTACACTATTGTTAGACAACAACTCAACAAGGTCAACTCTAAAATTTCTGTCATATTCAACGTGCCTAGAAAACAACTCCCCAAGGCCATCTATTAAATCTATGTCACTGTCATATTCAACGCCATTAGTACTCTTGCTATAATGGGTGCAACTGAGCAAAATAAGGAAGTAAAGCAACTCCCCTATAACCATAATCTTAGAATGTAATCTGTCATACATGGCATGAGTCTTCCAATGCAAGAGTATGCACGATTTGATCAACCAAAGAAACAAGCATATTAAAATACTAATCATAGTCCAAGTAACAAATTCCCAAATTTTCTTATCCTTGGGTGTTTTGTCTAGACGGATGACAAAATACACCAGCCATGTAATTAGAAGCATCACCATGCTTAGAATGGAGATCATGCACCTCTTGATACAAATGGCAATATAGACTACATATTTTTTGTTAAACCCGTATAAAATCATTGTATTATGGAAACTTGCATTGCTCCTTGGATCACCTCCATTGACTCCATAAATTTTCAGTAGCAACCACACAAGTGCATGAGTTAAGAATGCAATTATATTATAACCTATGATGAGAAAGAGTGTAAAAGAATATTGAGAATATTCTTATTCATTGTACTTGCATATAGTAGTAATGATACTAATAAGTAGGAGTTATAGTAGGAGTTATTGTACATACGTTACTCTTGCTTAGTTTGCACTAGTTTTTGTATATATATTAAACATTAGTATAATGAGAAGTATTGAGTTTTCCCTCATCATCTCACTGTCTTCATTGTTTATCATGGTATCGAGAGCGTTTTTTCGATCCTTTTGATGAGTGAGCAGAATCCATTCTCTGCTGAAAACATTTCTTCTGACGACTCAAACAAAAAAATGAAATCCATTCCCATGAGCTCACCTCTTTATCTCCACCCATCAGATAATCCAAGTCTATCACTCACACAAATTATTTTCAACGGTGAAAATTACGATTTATGGGCCGACGCAGTCAAGAACGGACTTGATGCGAAACACAAATTAGCCATCGTAGAAGGAACATTCACCCAGCCAAAAGGAGATGAAGGAGATGAAAGCCTAGAAATGGTGGCATGGAAACAATGTAATGCCATGCTGAAAGCATGGCTTCGGAATGTCATAGACCCGAAATTATACGCTAGTATTGCCTTTAATGCGCCTGTAGCAGAAATTTGGGCCGAATTAAGAGATCGATATTCGGCTGGAAATGCTCCAAGAGTCCACCAATTAAGGGGTGATCTCAGCGAGTGCAAACAAGGTCGAGAATCCGTTGTTGAGTATTATACCCGTTTGAAGACGATATGGGATGAGCTCGCTAATTACAGCAAAGTTTCAACGTGTACTTGCGGAGCGGCAGTGTCTTTAGCCAAGGAACGTGAAGAAGAAAAGGTTCATCAGTTTTTGATGGGCCTTGATCGAAATTTATACGGGAGTTTGCGCACCAATCTTTTGATGGAGGATCCGATAACTTCATTATCCAGAGCTTATGCCCTGGTTCTCAGAGAAGAAAGACATGTGACGGTCACACGGGTTACCGAGGAGAAGAACGAGGCGGCTATGGCGATCAGGAATAATGGCTCGAACAGGAACACTCGTGGTGGGTTCATCCGAACAGAGCATAAGGATGATGAACCACCACAGTGTACTCACTGTGGCAAATACTATCATACGGAGGATAATTGCTACGATAAACACGGATATGAAAATGTTAGAGCTCGTGGACGTGGTCGGGGTTGCAGAGGAGGCAGAGGATATGGAACCAGAGGCGGAGGACGCGGTGACGAGCGTGGTCAATCTAGCAATCACCGTGTTAATGCTGTCGGAACAAAATCGAAGGAAGGTGACAACAGGAGCACGAATATCCCTTTCACAGAAGATGAGATTGCAAAAATTCGATCATTGCTGACACCAAGCATCGAAGGTACGGAGAAACAGTCAGGTATGAATACTACAATTAATCATGAATGGCTAATTGACAGTGGTTGTTCCCACCACATGACGGGAATACGAGGGTGTATGGTTAATATCCGAACAGAGGGGAAATCGTTAGTTGGGCTGCCGGATGGACGAAACATTGAAGCTTTTGAACATGGAGAAGTCAGACTTGGCAAAAACTTTGTGTTGAAGGACGTTTTATTTGTTCCGTCATTGACTTGCAATTTAATTTCAGTTCAGCAATTGATAAGAGAAACAAATTGTTTAATAACATTTCATTCCGATCATTGTGTAATGCAGGACCGGTCTATGAGGACGGTGATTGGGAAGAGTGAAAAACAAGATGGGGTGTATGTTTTTCGTGGATTTGAGAAGCAGACAGTGGCAAAAATGGTGAAGCAGGAGGATGCTCGGCTTTGGCACAAGCGGTTAGGTCATCCGTCAAACAATATTTTATCTCGTTTTTCCCCTCTAGTTAATGGCAATTTAACTTTGGATTCCGATTACGTTTGTGACCCTTGTTGTCGCGCAAAACAAACACGCTTGAATTTTGGATTGAATAATAAAAGGTGTAATGTCCTTTTTGGTCTGATTCATTGTGATATATGGGGTAAATACCGTGTTGCTAGTCTATCAAGGGCTCACTATTTCTTGACCATAGTCGATGACCATAGTAGAGCGGTGTGGGTCTATTTAATGAAAGAAAAGAGCGAAGCCGGTGAATTGATGCGAGTTTTTTGTCAAATGGTGAGAACTCAATTTAATAAAGAAATTAAAATCATTCAAAGTGACAATGGAACCGAGCTATTATCCGGACCTATGAAATATTATTATGAGGAAAAGGGAATCATTTTTCGAACTAGTAATACTGACACCCCCCAACAAAATGGAAGGGTAGAGCGAAAACATCGACACATTCTAGAAAAGGCGAGAGCTCTACGGTTTCAAGCCGATTTGCCATTACAATTTTGGGGGGAATGTGCTATGACAGCGGCCTATCTCATTAACCGTACTCCTAGTCGTTTACTTGAGGGACGGACACCATATGAGCTTCTTTATAATGAAAAACCGGATTTAAGTGGTCTTAAAATACTCGGATGTCTTTGCTATGTACATAACAAAGATAAACCGCGAGACAAGTTCGATGAGCGTGGGAAACGGTGTATGTTTATAGGTTATCCTCACAACAAAAAAGGATGGAAAGTGTACGATTTGAGAGATAAAAAAGTTTTTGTTTCACGGGACGTTAAATTTTATGAACATGTGTTTCCTTTTGACAAAATTGGTAGCATTGAGAAAAATCAAAACAATTGCAATAAAAATACTACACTTCATTCTTTGGGCCTGGAAACTTGGGAAGCAAATGAGTGTACAGAGGAGGATGAAATAAATGAAGTAAGGGGGAGTGAAAGTGGAAGTAATGAAGTCTTACATGATAGCGTAAAAATTGGTTCACCTTGCACACCTGAATTCGAAAATACAGACGAACATATTCCTGTTTTGGAGAGTATAGAGCAGCATATTTCTGAACCTCCTGCATCAAACCATGATGAAGTAAATAGCATAGGTGCAGATGCGCAGGAAGGTGCCGAGACAGAGAGACTAGGCAGGGGTGCTAGGGAGCGTTTTGAACCAGCCTGGAAGCGTGATTATTATTGCAAATCCACGCGAATCGTACATCCCATCGGCCTTGATCACTCAGCTCTATCATCGTTCCCAAAGGAAGGTACTCGTTACCCTATGGTTAACTATGTTATTAGCAATTGTTTTTCTAACTCTCACAGGTTGTATATGGCCAAAATTGATGAGATAAAGGAACCAACACATTACCATGAGGCAGCAAAAGATGAAAATTGGAGAGAGGCCATGAGGAAGGAGATTGCTGCCCTTGAGAGTAACGGGACTTGGAAGGTTGTGGATTTGCCACAAGGAAAGCACCCCATTGGATGCAAATGGGTGTATAAGGTCAAGTATAAAGCAGACGGAAGCATCGAACGATACAAGGCTAGGTTGGTTGCTCAAGGTTTTACCCAAGTTGAAGGAGTAGACTATCACGAAACATATGCGCCGGTTGCAAAGATGACGAGTGTAAGGTGTTTATTGGCCGTAGCAGTTACAAAAAATTGGTTGATCGAGCAATTGGATGTAAACAACGCCTTTTTGCACGGTGATTTAGATGAAGAGGTCTACATGAAAGTTCCGCAAGGCTTCGATGCAAAAGGAAAGAATAAGGCGTGTAAGTTACTCAAGTCGCTATACGGATTGAAACAAGCTTCTAGGAATTGGTTCGCCAAATTAACTAATTCTTTGAAGAGGTACGGTTTTGTCCAATCGTTGGCTGATTACTCGCTTTTTACATACAATACAAACGGAATTTTCATTGGAGTATTAGTTTATGTTGACGATATGATCGTAGTCAGTAACAACAATTCAGCATGTGTGACATTTAAATCCTTTTTAAACTCCACCTTCGGGATAAAAGAGTTGGGCAAGCTCAAATTCTTTCTTGGGATAGAAGTTGATCAAGGAAGACAAGGTTTGTTTTTAAATCAGCGGAAATACGCCTTGGGGATTATTGATGAAACGAGGATGAGAGGGGCCAAGCCGGCTCACACTCCGATACAGCAGCACCATGAATTGGCTTTGGCGAAAGGGGATGTGCTGAAAGATGTTATGAAATACAGAAGAGTCGTGGGGCAGCTTGTATACCTTACAATAACAAGACCTGACCTTGTGTACGCCGTCCACATTCTTTCACAATTCGTTCACGAGCCACGAAAAGAACATTGGGATGCGGCATTGAGAGTGGTTCGATACATTAAAATGAATCCGAGCAAGGGCATAATCATAGACAAGAATTGCGACTTGCAATTACGAGGATACTGCGATTCGGATTATTCAAGCTGTCCCATTACAAGGCGGTCAATTAGTGGTTACTTTGTGGCACTCGGGAAAACACCAATATCGTGGCGGACGAAGAAGCAGGCCACCGTGTCCAAATCAACGGCAGAGGCAGAATACCGAGCCATGTCCGCCGTTACGAGTGAGTTAATTTGGTTACGGGCTTTACTTGCCTCATTGGGTGTGTTTCATACACAACCAATGCAATTGTTTTGCGATAACCAAGCCGCATTACATATTGCAAAGAATCCCGTATTTCACGATCGAACTAAGCATATCGAAATAGATTGTCATTTCATACGACAATATTTGGTGGATAAATCAATCACTACATCACACGTTCGCAGTAAAGAGCAAATCGCCGACTTGTTCACAAAGGCTCTTGGAGGGGAGACATTCCGCTATTTAGAGGGCAAGTTGGGACTTGGTTTACCAAGTGCTCCAACTTGAGGGGGAGTAAAAGAATATTGAGAATATTCTTATTCATTGTACTTGCATATAGTAGTAATGATACTAATAAGTAGGAGTTATAGTAGGAGTTATTGTACATACGTTACTCTTGCTTAGTTTGCACTAGTTTTTGTATATATATTAAACATTAGTATAATGAGAAGTATTGAGTTTTCCCTCATCATCTCACTGTCTTCATTGTTTATCAGAGTGAGACAATAATCCAATTATGAGTGGTAATTCCAGCTAATTTACTCTGCTTAAAAGTGGGGACACTACCCATGATCACAATCTCTGCCCACCAGAACAGGAGACAATCAATGATCTCTGACATTGCTTCAAACAGAACAAGTTTTGACTCAGATTCATCCGAAATTACTAGTGCTAAAATATCCAGAGAGACCAATATAGCTTGGTTCAGAAGGAATATAGCACTTACTATACAAATTATATTAACCCACCTGGTTATCGGCAACCCTATGATACTTAAATGTTTTACCCATGGAACATACTTCACAATTGGATAAAATAACCCGATTTCAATGAAGATCCCTATAACAAACCCAATTATATAGAAACGCAACTGCCTCTTGATTAGCAAATATTTTTTCATGTTTTTACTACTACTAATGAGTTGAAACAATCGTACAATTCCTAATGCAGCGAATAGCAGGGGGAGAATGAAAGCAGTCAAAACTGCAAAAAAAGCATATCCCACAGGAAGCACAACTAAAAAACACAAAAAACCAAGTATTAAACCGTATGCTATCTTGGGTAGACATCGCATACATGAAGGTTTAGTAATTTGTTCACTATTTGAAACTGTGTTTTCAGGGGAAAAATCTGTATCTATAGTATTTTGTAGAGGTGGAATTTCAGGTTGTTGCCCTGTGGAAATGGAGTCACCCTCCGACACTATAATTTCTAGAGATTCTATCCCGTTAGCCATATTTTTCGGAAGTCTATAGTTTACAACTGCCAAGTATGATATATTAACCGGAGCTCCCACAGAGAAAATAACGAACACGATCGCTCGTGGTTATGGACTTACGGTGAGTGGATAAGTGTTTATGGTGAGACAATAATAGTGACTGGAGCTCGAGAGAACCAAAACATGAAATGGAGATGACGAAAAAAACAGTCGAACCACTTTAGAAGAAAGTCGCCCGGGTGAGGGTCGGCCTGAGAGCTAGTATTATGGTGAATGGATTAGTGATTTGAGTGAGGTTTAGGGTTTTGGTGAGGGTGTATGACTGATGAGTTGTGAAGGAAGAGGGTTTCAAATACATATTCGATACGGTTTTCATGATAACCGTATCTCATATACGAAAATTTGTATCGGCTATACAGAAAGCCATATAAATAAAACTGTATATTGTATCGGATATATATAATAAAATTATACCGTATATTTTACACTGCCCTAGTGTTACGTCATAGGATTGTCCTTCAGTTTATAATCTTACACAAATACTTGTTTCAGACGGACTATTTTCTTCGTTTCAAAAATGGGGATTTGTGACAATTTTATAGTCAAATGTTACAAAAGTGGTCCAACTCATTTTACAGCCTATGGTAACTTGTTTTTCCAGAGTGTCACATTTGACTGTAAAATGGTATTAAAATCACGTCCTTCTAGAAAAGACTAGACCAAAATGACTCGTATTATGATGACCAACTGATAATTTTATATTCAAGAACACACACCTACAAATGCTACAATTGTCTAGCTACACCATCACGCTACTAACTTCACTTCAGCAGTATAAAAGAAAGACTATATCTTGGAGTATGATACAGTCCAACTTTTTTGGCGGAGCCTTTTAAGGTGGGGTAATGTTGAAAACGTCGATAGAGAAAGACTAACATGTTTGTGGAGTAAAGAATTGTTTTCTTCTTGGAGTTAAGAAAGACTAAATTATATCCTCCAATGTCCTTCGGACAAGGGTAGTATAAAAACACCATAAAGATAATCAATGATAATTGATAGCCTTTAATTTGCTCGAACCTGGGTCAAGTTATTTAGTCTTAAAACCGCTAAGCAATCCTTGTCCACCTGGACCAAAGATGTGTGTGCATCAAGACCAGGATAAATGAGTTCTGCCACTGAGGAATACTCCTTTCGAATGAAGGGAGCTGCATTGCATTACCTCGTACTTCTTGAAAAGCCAATCTAACACTTAATTTACCCCAAATATGTACCTCCTTATAGCTGATGACCAATTCACATCCATTTCTCATTTTCGGAAACACAATTCCTTATCTCAATTTCGAGTTTATATTCAAGATCATCCCACACCTACTAACACGTACTACAATTGTCTAACTTCGCCACTGACTTCAGTAGTATAAAAGAAAACTACTTCTATATCTTAGATACAGACTCACTTTTGGCTGACGCCTTTGAGTAATAAGGTAATGTTGCTAATGTTGAAGGACAAATACTGCCTAATTTTTTGAGTAAAGAAAGACTTTCTTCTGTAGTCAAGAAAGACTAATTTAATTATATCAGTCATGCAAAACTAAACATTTTTTATTGCGGACAGGTTTATATCTAAAACCCAAACTACCTCCATAATGCTCCATTGCTATCGTACACAATTAGATTAATGATTAATAACGACGATCCATGTTAAGATAATGAAATTAACTTATGAGGGATGAAGCCACGCACTATCCGTCTTAAGTTGGACGCATGTGGCATGTCTTAAATGAGAATTTGTGTAAACCAAGAAGCTACTCTACCTATTTCCTACTCCGTGTTACTTTTAGGATGGAACCTCCTTGGATTCATGAGGCGGACAGTAGAGGGCGCAACCTAGGCCTATGTGTAAATCTAATATAATATGGTGCCGGTAGTGGTGGAGCCCGGATCTCAAGGCAGAGGAGACAAACGAGTAATATTATAAGGGCACCTTGAAGAAAATCAGAAATTTTAACTAAAAATTTCGAATTTTTCAAATGTCAGCGGTGTGACCTCTTTCTAAACTGGTTGGTCAAATTCCATGCATGCATCATCGTCTTCCCCTCATCAGCACATTCAGCAGACGTCTGCTCGATTTACATATTACATATTTTACTCATTACGGTACGCGGTTGATCATTTTACACCTCTCGTTTCACGAAACATCTCACAAAAGTACACTGACTCACACCACCTGTTGACCACCTTCACCACCACCGTTGACCACCCTCCTTCACCGCCCTCTCCCCTTCTCGCCGCGTCACTTACGCGGCCCTCCGCCTGCGCCGCTCTTTCCTGGCCGTCCGCCTACGCCGGTATCCCACCACCACAACACAACTCAAAACCAATAATTTGTGCTTACACAAACCCTAGATCAATTTAAAAAAACAAAGTCCAAATAAATGACAGGAACAAATTAATTTAATTCATAATTATGTAATTAATGGATAACTAACCTGATTTACAGCAAAATTATCATTCATAATTGAAAAAATCAGTTTAATTTTCATTTGTTCTTAGGAGTATGGAAATGAAAAATTGGGTGTAAAATGTATTAAATTGAGTGAAAAAAATGTATTGCTAAAATAAATTAGGATAAACTAGTTTTAAACCCGTGCAAAATGCACGGGTATATTTTTAGAAAAAATGTGATGGATAATTAATATTACCGAATAGTGTCAATAATACGTGAATATTTTGCATTCAATTTCTATTATATTGATAATACGTTAAATTGCACGGGTTGTTTTCAAATCGTATAATTCTAAATATGTATCATCAGAACTAAATTATAAATGTTCATAAATTTTGTTTTATATCTAACGTCTATACACATTTTTATCAAAATTTAATTTTGTTTTATATCTAACGTCTATATAGTCTTGTTTGTGACTTGATTTCGCAAGATATTTCAATTGATGATATATTTTGGACCAACATTTTAGTCAAAATGGTGTGTAGGATATATTTTGGACCAACATTTTAGTCTTTTTATAAGTATATATTTTGTTTTGCGGTTTAGTTTTAACCGTTTTGTTGATGACTTGATTTTCGCAAAATTAAAATTTAAATATATGCTTAAAACTAAACCATTATTGGGTATATATAAAATGGTTATACTGTATTATATTTATTATTTTAATTTTGATGATTAATAGAATACGGTTTATATATTTTGGACCAACATTTTAGTTTTTTAAGTATATATTTTATTTTAATGTTTAGTTTTAACCGTTTTGTTTATGACTTGAATTTCGCAAAATTAAAATATATGCTTAAAACTAAACCATTATTAGGTACTATTGGATATATATAAAACGGTTGTACTGTATTATATAAAATATTTTTTTTGCCGTAAATTGTTTATAATCGTAATGGTTATTCTAAGTATTTAAATTGTTATCTAATCGTTTTAGACGGGCCATATATATTCGATGACTCAATGAATAGTATCTTAATACGACTGACAAGGGCAAAAATTTTGCCAAGTAGATTGATAATGGAAAATCAATGTACATTTAAGCACTATCGCTAAAAATGACCACAAAAGGCCATACTCTGATACTCGAATACTAAAATAATTTAAAGGACTCCTTCGACTTTTTAGCACAGGGCCTCCCAAAAATTTAAGACGCCCCTGTATTTACAACATATTATCTAAAAACTAAAACATTTTAATTATTATTATATATCACATTCTAAAAAAATATTAAAAGGTTAAATTATTAGGTGAGGTTAATAGCTTCTAATATACTTTTGACCTTTCTTTTGTCTATAATAAATTTTGGAATTTAATCAACGTCTTATCTAAAATATTAAAGTTCTTTTGGAATATAAAAAGTAATAAATTTACTCCTTAATCATAAGTGAAAAATATATTTTATAAATAGTATACTTATACAATATAATTAAAACGCTAAATTATGTAGTTTTTTTATCATCATGTGTCAAGATAAGCTATTTATAAAGTGTTTATCTAAATTTTTTTTTATAAAATCTAATTAAAATGGTAGCCTAAGAAGTGTGGCATGACAAAATTAAGTGTGACATGACAACTTTAAATGTGACATGGCGAAAAAAAGTGACATGGATTATCAATTTAAAAAAAAAAATTATAAGTTAAGAAATTAAAAAATATAAGCTTTAAACACCCAAAAAAAATTAACCATTGATCTCTTCTCATAATTTTTGTCATTTATTTACCGTGTTATTAATTAACCATTATTTTTTTTTATTTAGTGAAATAACTTTTTAACTTTCTTTTCATTTACTATATATACTCAGTTTGTATATTCCATATTTTTTTTATCTTCGTTCTATTCATAAAATTTTGAGAGAATTAGTTGCAAAAAATTTCATATGTAACTATTATAATAACCCTAATTTCAACTTTATTCAAAAAATTAACACTAAAGTATACATAGAAAAATAAATTAGTTATTTCGTTTTTTTATTTTTATTATCTTTTGAATTAATTAGAATCTTATTAGTTATTATTTTTTGTGTTTGTTTTAATATTGTAAGAGAATAAGTTTTTATCTTTCGTCAAAAAAAATGGTAGGTGAGGTATTCCTAAAGCACTAAATTAATTATTCGTTTCTTATTTTAATTATGTTTTGAATCAATTATAATTTTAATACTTTTTTTTTTGTGTGTTTAAATTAATATTGCAAGAGGTTCAATTTTCAACTTTAGTCAAGAAAATTCTAGGTGAAGTATACGCAGAGAACTAAGTTAATTACTTTATTTTTATTTTTATTATGTTTTAAATCAATTAGAATCTTATCAGTTATTATTTTTGTGTTTACATTAATATTACATGAAATGACATACTCACATATAAATAACAATGTACGAGATTTGAAAATAATAGTTATGGATCTTCTTTACATATTTTTTCTTGATTTGAATGACTCTTTTATTTTTGCCCATTTTTTTTCTTTCTGCAATGGTTTATTTGTAACATCGAAAGGTAACAAAAATCTTTAATAAGTTATTGACATGTTACATTATTGTTTTTCACTATTTCCTGCACGTTGGTCTCCTTTGTAACACTTGTGTTCTATTTTTATTTTTTCAAACACGTTAGAAATCAAATTGCTTAGTCAAAGTGTTAAAGTACGATGCACATATGTCAATTTTATCATATCATAGTGTTACAAATATATTCACAATAAAAATATGCACGATTAGTAATTAGTTAGAAACCGATTCTTATTCTCCAATTTGTTGTTCCAATTCCAATGCTTTTAAGCCTTTAAATCATTTTTTTTTATTTCCATCAAATATATTATTCTATAACTCACAATGTTTTTTGATTGGAATGTTACTAATACCTTATTCATAATACTACGCACTATTGGGTTATAAAAGGAAAATACTATGTAGACAGGTATTTTCAGGAAAGCAATCTCGAGGAAAACCCGAGTTACATATGGCTTAGCATATGGGAAACAAAAGAGGTTGTCATGCTGGGAGCTAGAGAGCGAATTGAGGATGGTTGGAGCACAAATGTGTGGTTGGATCCCTAGATCCCGAATACCCAATCTCGGAGAATTCTTACTCCTTGCAATGGCAATGATGAGAACATGAAAGTGACCAGTCTTATGAACTCCGAAAGAAGTGGATGGAATGAGCAATTGTTAGGCAATCTCTTCCTGCCCTTTGAGCGAGACCGTATTCGGGCCATTCGGATTTGTAACATGCTGCCTAAAGATGACTGGTGTTGGGATCTCACCAAGGATGGACAATATTCAGATAAAACGACGTATCACTTATTACAAAATAACATCGGAGACACAGGAGTAGTCGGATTTTTCGAAGAGTTGAATTGGCCTGGAATGGATCTGGAAGACGCATGTCCTACCTCGGATTAAGACCTTCATATGGCAGTCGTGTAATGATGCGTTACCAACTCACTATAACATTGCGAAGAGACTGAACGTGGATGGAGTGGAGTGCCCTTTCTGCTCAAATGATTATAATATAATCGGATCTACATATATACATTTTGCCTTGTATTTCTTACACCAAATACATTAACATTCTAAAATTAATAGAACTTCAACAAATAGTTGGACTCGATTAAACATGTCAATCAAGCAAGCAATACCATTATAAAACCCGAAAGTAATACAGAATAAATTACAGAGAGACCAAACCCAAATTAAATCAAGAAATCAAAAAAAAACTATACAAATCAACAATAATTCAATTTCGCTACACGGAAAATTTGCATAACTCCGCGTATAACGTTCTTATTCCAGGTACTTTCGACACCCAGCCATCTTAACTTTGTCCGACACCGGCGTCTTGTGCCATTTTCCCGTCATCGTTCTCTGCAATGACAGTGAAAAACAAACTTAAGAATTACTCCAACAGAGATTTATTTCAGTATACACAAGCGTAATCAGAATGCAAACCTGAAGTTTTTGCCTCGGATTCTAGTCGCTTCACAAGTTTCTGTACATGAACAGCTAACTCAAATCTTCGTTTCTCCTTGGCTTTCAGACATTCAAAGTATGTCCAACCTTCAGTTGTTTTAAACTTATGTTTGATATGAACACCGATCTTGGCTTTGTCTCCCATTTCTAAAATCTCCACGCTCTGAATATTCGGAGTGAATTTTTCTCTCTCGTCTTCAAGATAACTGTAAAACAAAGACAATAGTTACTACAAGACTAGTTACTCAGTTAATTATCGGACAAGGAGCAGAAGTCTTACGCTTCAATTTTGTGTTTCAGAGGCTCGGTTATTTTGTTATCCGGAGACGTTATAAATTCGATGTAATCATTCCAATCAAAACTGGTCTTGTGGTTGATAATATTTTTTAGAGCTAACACCGAGTTTGGATAAATTATTTGCTGCTGCTCACCGACAGTGCGAACGTTTGCAAAAATGGTGCTCCAAATACCGATTCTCTTCACTTCAAGCTACACAATCACAATGATATCATATTATGTATCCACATTACAAAAATCATTGTCACAATAGTATTACGGCAATGCTCCAAGCTTCCATAAGCAGCGGGTTTGTGGCCTGTGGGAGTGGGATACGTGACCTTATGCTTTTGTTAACACGGAGAGGCAATTATAGATGACTCAAATGAAAGTCGGGTTAATTCAATTGATTGTTCCGTCATAATAAGGTGAATAAACAGAAGCGTAACAAGTATAATACAGCCAATTATTTCGATTTTTTCCATCATATCTAAAACCAAAGACTAGTCAGTCTTTGGCTTCACTAGAACTAGAGACAAGATACCCGAATATAGACCGTTTCATCCACGTGAAAATGATGCTCAACCTCATCACAAGTTGAAACTCGTGTGAGACGATGATATATAATAGGTTGACTCTTAGGTACCACCGTACCATGTATCTCATTTTCAGTAAAGCGAAAACACGAACATAACTTACCAGTTTATCGTCAATGAGACATAAGTCGCCGACATCAAATGGGTGAACAACGTAGACGAAGATAAGGCCTTGAAACAAATTCTTAGCCGTGTCTCCGAATATAAATGTGACTGCCAACAATGGTGATGCTATGAGCACGAGAACATTTGTCTTAGCCAACCCACTGAGAAGTAGCCACATTACGCAGGTCACAGCAATTATAACTGCACTTATGACTTGGTTCAAACATTTCACCACCTCTTTTTCACTTATAAGCGTATTTGTTAGAAACATGCATCTGCTGTGGGCTCTTTCCTGATCATCATATACATTTCCAATTGTCAACTATCTTTCATACTTGGGAAATACATAACATCAATCCCACTCGTAATTCAACGAGTTTTTTCCATTTCAGATCATGAATGAATAATATACAGAATATAAAGGAAAAACAGGTTGAACTGTGATGTACCATAAATGTTTTAACTTTCTCAAAAGTTATATCGTCTTCGCTATGTACTTCAGGTAGCAGCTTTTTAAACAAATCCCAATCCTCTTCAAAATAAGAATCACCTTCAACTTGCACGATTTCCTTCAAAACTGCTACGCATTTCCTGTTCGAAACAAATTAAAAATATATCATAAATGATGTCATGTAAGAAAAACAGATTTACCATCTTCTACGCAATTGTTAGACAAAGGAGAGCTTCTTACTCATTACTCTCTCCTGAATCATCGCTTTGAAAATGCTGGAGATCACCAACAGTATTCTCATTAGCCAATGCATTTTGAGCAGTCAAAAATCGTTGAGCTGCCTTCTGTATATCATATATGGATGCCTTTTTACCGGTATAATTTATAAATTCCGCCCTGACAATTTTCCTATCCAACTGCTGGTAGGTGTAATCTTCATCACTATTGTCCGGAAGGTTCCAGACAACCATCCTTTTAGGCGGTCCTTTAATGCATGAGGACAACCCGCAACCAGAATCTTTTAATTCTTTCGCAGCATAGTTGGCTGCCTGCCTATAGTGCTCGTAACTGAGCATAACAAGGAAGTATAACTGTTTCCCTATATCCCTAATCTTAGAATGTAATCTGTCATACACGGTATGAGCCTCCCAATACAAGAGTAAGCAAGATTTTAACAACCAAAGAAGAGAGCAGACTAAAAGACTAACAAATGTCCAAGTACCAAAGTCCAATATTCTTTGGTTCTTGTGTGATGTGTCTAGACGGTTGCCGAAATACAGCATCCATGTAGTTAGGAGCATCACCATGCTTAGAATAAAGATGATGCTCCTCTTGATACCATTGGCAATATACACTATATTTTTTTTGTTAAAGGCACCCTTAGTCATGTCATCACAGCAAAGTGATGAAAATTTAGATTTTATATTTTCACCTACCTCTAGAGGATCTCCATAAATTTTCGGTAGCGTCCGCACAAATAAATGAGTTAACAATGTAATGATGTTATAACCTATTAGCACACAGAGTGATATCTTAACCCATTTCTGAGTGTAAATTCCAAATATCTTACTCTGCTTAAAAGTGGGGACGGTACTCATGACAACAGTGTTTGCCCACAGAGCCAGCAGACACCCAGCGATCTCAGAAACTGATTCCATAACTATGAAGCCCTCTTCATCTTCATCGCCCAAACTTATATTTGCAAGTATACAGAATACGAAGGCCCAAATGACTTGGCCAATAACGTAGATTCCGATTAATATACAGATTAAATTAATCCACTTTGTTATTGGCAACCCTATGATCAATTCCGATTTTAATCCTGGAACATACTTCGCAATAGGATAAAATATTCCTACTTCGACCAAAAGCAACATTACAACCACAAATATCCAGTAGCGCAAAAGAATCATAACTATGAAGCGTTTTTCATAGCTTTCAGCTCTGACAATGATTTGAAACAATCGTACAAGTACAAAACCGATTAATAACAGGGGAAGGATGCCAACAGTAAGAACTGAAATAAAAGCATATGCTAGTGGTGATAAACATACACACAGAAAACAGCAAAATAGAAAGTAAAGGATCGATCTTTGTTTTATTTCAACGGCTAAAGGGTCAGTTTGTTTTTCACTACCTGACTTTGGGCTTTCGACTCTGACACTGACAGACTCTGTTTGTGAATTTTGTCGGGACGTGATAAAAGGTTGTTTAGTGGAAGTGGAGTCAGTCTGCAGTGGACTTTCCACAGGCTCTATGCTACTCATATTTGCAGAAGCCTAGAACTCAAATGCAATGGATGATGATGAAAATGAACATGTATCGTATGTTTTAGCAAACGAAGGAAAAAAAACTTTAACACAAGAGGAAGAAAAGAAGAATTTTAGCTGCAGTTCACAAACATTTGCTGCATTATATACAATTGAAACAATTAAACATGATTAAATAACCTCAAATTGTAATATTTTATAGCGTACAGTCCATCTTATGGTCACTGTCATAATCATAGCGTATAGTCATCACCCCTAACCAGCTCGATTGTATTGTTGCATACTTAAAAAAGACTGAAGTAGAGCAATAAAGAAAAGACCAACTTGAACTCAGATGGTATACAACCTCGCTATAGGCAGAAGCCTTCTAGACACCAGAGTAATGTCGCTACTGTTGAAGAATAATGACGGTTTTTGGAGTAAAGAAAGACTGACTTAATACAGTATTAATCAATTATGCAAACCTAACATGTTTATTTTAGACAGGTTAACTTGTAAAAGTCAACAACCTCGTTCTACACACTTAGATTAATCTAATTATCTAATTATTGATTAATAATCCCTGTAATGTACAGTTGGACGGATAATGATTGGTAATGTCAACACAAAACCAACGACCAAGACGCCCTCTTATTAGCTGATTGATTAATGATAATGATGCATGTTAAGGATAATTAAGTGAATTATGAGGGACTGAAGAGCTGCTTCTGGCTGTTTTCATGTGACATAGCTGTCGCAGGGATTTATATCCGAGGAAGGTACGACATGAACGAATAACGGTTGACTTCAGAAAAAACCTAACAAAATAATGCAGCTTTTATACAGGGGTAGCATGTAGAACACCTTAAAGGCTTGAACATAGTCAATAATCTAAAATACACTTATTCTGAAACTAATCCAACTTCTTGGGTATCAAAAGAGTAATCTATTTCCGATTCATGATAACAAACCATAGAACAATCAGTGAGACACGTTAAAAAAAAACTACAAATTTATGGAAAAAAATCACAGGAATCAAATACACAAACAGCAATTAGCTGGCAGTAATGCTGGAATCATTGACTGGAATAGTGGAAGATGGACTTACAAGTGCATGATTGGCGAAAAAATAATGTCACATCTGTTCAAACGGGTTGATCACAGTACATCCTCTTCTTTCCGTCATCAGCAAACACCTTCAAACGAGTATGGATCATCTCCATTTACTTTTCTCACCATTTCCTTCCATTTCCTCTAATAGAGCAATAGTTAAATATCATCCATTCTCAACCTCATCACTCAGCTGACCGACCATTAGATCACCTCGAAACAGAACTTAGACCACTGTGAGGAACTGGAAATAAATGGAGAGGATCCCAATCGCCTCAAACCATCGTCATGCTCTCTTTAACACTTCTATCTTCATCCTTGGTCAAGTACTCAAGTGGACCTATAAAAATATGATCATCCACTACAACGTTCAATATCATACACCAAGACTCTTCTTCTCCAACCCAAATTTGAATTCGCAAACCTGAACCTGTACGAGTACGACTGTCATAATCTCTCTGTCACATTTTTACTATCGATTCAGGCAGCTTTATCTTTGAAATTTTCTTCGATCAAATCAAACAAAAGAACCCATTTTACAAGGGAATAAACTGATCCAGTCTCCCAAGTGAGCAAAACTGACCCGATGTAAATGACGCTTTGATAAGGTGGAGAATTGAGACCCCAAACGCCCAAACTAACCCAAAGATATGAACCAAATCCTGATCGAATCTACCTATTTAACATCTCATTTGAGTTTTGTCGGACACAAAATTAACTCCATCCGAAATAACCTTGACAGTTCAATATTTTAAAACATACTACATACTTGGCTACTTGCTTAATCCCATCAAGCAAGAGTAGGAGGCTCTCAAGATTCGAACATAGTCCAGGCCTAATCTATAGTTCAATATGCTAATAAGCTATGTTTTTCAACACTTCATATGAGCTCCCATGCCCGGGTCGACACTTGATCCTTGGACATTGGTATGACACTGTGATACTTCATTTTAGACAAAAAACTTGAATATTTTTCATAAAATAGCCGTATCAGACACTTGGATACATACCCGTATCCGACCCTTCAAGCCGAGTCGAGGTAACATAGGTAATAACTACGGTACTATTTTGTTATACAAATAGACTGAATTAATTTTACTCCCTCTGCCCGCCCGGATCACTTGTTTACCTATTTAGCTTTTAGTGTCTCGTTCATTTGTTTATCATTCTACATCGAAATAATTTTGACGATTGATATGATAATCAGAATAAATAATTGCCTACTTTTATCCAATAACATTACCTCCCCTCAGCTCTTCACGATCTTTATGCGCAAGATACTGCCTAACCGGACCAACCCTAATGCTCGAATATCATACTTTCAAAAAACTCACTCCGTCTCAATCATTTATTTAGGTTCGATTAAAATACCCCAAGAACAATAAAGATAAACAAATTATCGATACGGGGAGTATTAAATTACTACTCATAATTAGATGCTCAATTCATTATTAAGAATAATCTACGATAAAATAACAAGAATTGCATGAATAAATAACAATTATAAGAATCAAAATCATAAATCATAAATCAATAATTATAAGAATCAAAAGCAGAAATTTAACGGAACTTACTGCTTAATTAAGTTACCGCATGATCATTAGCCACTTAAGTAACGTATTTAAGATCATTAGCGCTGATCTTACTGCCATTATCAATAATCATCGTCTACTGAAAATTAAACAATTTCTTCAGCGAAATTCTTAGCTCCAGCCTCCATACAAAAAGAAAGTTACGGTGGTGATTATTTTTTTACGGTAAGGTACGGTTTCACCAACGCAAGTGCGTGAAAGTTAAATCCGGTAAAGATAAAAGTTTCCTCTGCTCTTGTAGGTCCAACCGACCCGCCTCTTGACTCTTGACTCTTGACGGGTGGGTCGAATTCGGGTTAGTCAGGTGTGTCACGTTATCAGTTTAGTCACAAACTAGCGTAACACCCGTGAAAATTCACGGGTTGTTCAATTTTAATTTTGACGTGAAATGATCAATTAAAGTTGTTAGATATTCTAATAATATATGTGGTGTATATGTAAATAATTTAAAGAAAAATAAAAAAGTATATCTATAACATAAGATATATAAGAACATGTTGACATTAAAAGTTTGACGTATAACTTGAAAAGCGTAAAATATAATTGAAAATGTAAACTTATAACTTTCCACTAAAAATGAGGTTTTAGTAATAGAATAGAAAAAGATATAGGGGTGAAAAAGACTAAGTGATATAAAATAAGATTTAGGAAAGAGAAAGAATAAAAGATAAATAAGGCAAAAAAAGAGAAATTTAAGTAATTATATGGTTGAAATATTAATTAATAAGTTGATATTTAATGAAAGCTGACATGGCTGTTATTATTCACGTTATTGGCCGAAAAAAACTGAAATTATGAGGTTGAATGAGAGAGCTCCGTTAGCCTAATTCTGAAACCTGGTTGCGTCACATCATCAATTTTTACATTTTGGTTATATATATATAATGATAATGATATAATGATGATTCTCAATATATCCATCACAAGCTCGAGACGGGTCCGAGTTGTTAGATAAAATAAAAAAAATAATGTTATTTCCTAGGTAATTTACTTTTCTCTTATCTATCAAATTGATATTACCCGATCCGTCTTCACCTTATGACGGGTCGACTGTAGTTTAGTTTTGGACATGTTTCATTTTGGGTTTCAGACTTTCAGGTATATTGGTTGTCATTTTTGGTTAAGCGAGTCGAGTTATTTTTGGGTCCGTTGACTTACTTTTGGTCGGTTGAATCGAGTGTGATCATTACCTATTTATAATTTAACTAGCCTTTATGGAGGAATATAAGTGACTAATATTTTGCATTTCCATTTGCATCCTGCTTTTATCCTACTCATTTTATATGATCTTTGACGCGTCTCAAGTTTAAAATAGATATGCCCGTTTTAAAATAAAAATTTGTACTATAATTTAGTTTTGATTAAAGATTATTTATGTTAACGGAAATAATATTAATTGTGATTTCAAATTGGTTATTTTAAAATTTTCCAACTCATTGGGTTGGCTAGTTTTGGATCATCTCATTTTGAGGCGGTTAATTTATTGTTAAACAAAGCACGAGTCGTGTACAAGTCAGGTAAGAACAATTTGTGTTTCAGGTGACATTCGGGTGCTACATTTCAAGTCAATTTCCACTGAGTCAATTGGATCGAGTTAATTTTTGAAAGGCTTACATTTTCAGGTCACCGTAAGCTTAAGATGGACACATTCAACTTTTTGCTATTACAAAGTAACAAATCGAGCAAGCCCAAACTAACAAACAGTAGGTTAAGTCTACTAAAAAAAACCTCTCTCTAAAAAACCTCTCCCAAAAACTCTCTAAAAACCCTAACCTCCACCAATTCGGGGGCTTCCATCGATTATCAATCAATGGTAAGCCCCAAATTTATATTAAATTGCAATTAATAGTATGTCTATCTTTAATCTCTTCAATAAAAGTCTCCCTTTTGTTGAGAATCGTTTTTCCGTCCCTTATTTCAGGGTTTTCGTCCCGTATTTCGGGGTTTTGTCCTTTTATTCGTGGTTTAGTTTCATCTATAATATTGTCAAGAGTAGTTCGTTGATGGTTCGTAGCGTATTCTTTCAAAGGGTACATGTAATTGGTCGACGATCTTTGGAATCAGTCAGATTTATGTTTTATCTCATAAATCAAACGAGGATCCCTCAAAAGCTACATGAAGATAGCGATAATAGGACGAGCCGAATTGTCAATGTTGTTTTGAGATCCCTAGTTTATAAGAAAATTGTTTTTCTTTGGTTTTCATTAGATTTGTTTTCAATTATACTTGTTCTCTGTAAATGTCGTATGGCGTTCTATTAATGAATTGTTCTTTGTTTTCAAAAAAAAATAAAAATAACAAACAGTATGAATCTTGTCGAAAAGTGTACAAACTCGATTATAAAACAAGAATAATTGTCAATGCAAGGTAAATACTTGTTAAACCAGATACTATCTATATCCATCAATTTTAATTTTTTCCGTGTATTTTGCCATTTCCGTCATCCTTTAGTAGAGTTGGCAATTGGGTCACTCGGGTCGGTTACGGGTCGGTCAAAGCAGGTCGGGTCATATCGGGTTCGGGTAATGTCGGTTAATGACGGGTTAGGGTCGGTTCGGTTCATATCGGGTCATCTTTGGGTCGGGTCATCGGCGGGTGACAATTCAGGTCGGGTCATTAGCGGGTCAAGTTATTTACATATATTTTATGTTATATATTTAGTTTTAGACGATAATTTTATGCTTAATTAATGGATAAATGTATTAATTGAAGTTTAAGTTAAAATAATCAAGAAGAATTATCAATTTGGTGTCATTTAAACCATTATTAAGCCAGTTCATTATAACGTCATCTATCGGGTTGAGAAATATCGGGTCACAGACCAGGACGGTTCGGGTCGGGTCAGGTTCGGGATGGACAAAATAATGCTGCTATCGGTTAGTGGGTCGGTTCGGGTTGGGTCAGTTCGGTTTCGGGTCGCCCATTCCTCGGGTCGTATCAGGTCGGGTTTCGGGCAGGTCGGGTCGGCTTTTGCCAGCTCTATCCTTTAGTTAGAAATTCTTCCGTACCTGCTGATTCTGCAATGACACTGCAATGACAGTGATAAGAGCATTACTCTGACTGAGAAAAATTTCCCGTCATAGATGAGCTTAATCAGAATGCAAACCTCGAGCCTCAGTCCCCAATCAGGTTCATTTCTAGAATTACAAATTTAAGAACTTTTAAGTTTATACTGTGTAAACAAAGGAAAGCCTCAGAATTGCAGAATAAACATCAAGATCTCAAAGAAACCATTCAGTCCCGAAAGATGGTGTTTTTAATTCAGTTTTCATCTTTGGCTTTCCAACAACAAAAACCATAATTTGAATTTGTATAAAACCGTCTAATAAAATTGAATAAGAAATATATGTCTCATGGCAAAACCCAAATGGTAAAAGCAGCAACGCCGCTATACAAGGTGATGGAATATGAGACCGTCGATTAATGGAGTTTCCATTCGGATCCTACAACACTACCGACTCATTGTCTGACGTCTTACGCTTTGGGATTTACAAACATTTGATTATCTGCCCCAATTTTATGCGTAACTGGGATTCGTCGGATTCAACAAATCCCCGTCATTATACAACATAACAAACAGAATTAAAGATCAAAGAGTCCAAGCTGAAGCACTACCTACGATAGATGCTTTCAATGAAAATTGTGATTAAAGATATTTCAAAAGCAGTAACAGAAAAAGTGTTGGGCGATTAACCCCATTTAAAAAATAAAAAAAAAAAAGAGGAGAAAAACTCAGTTCAGCGGGGTTATCGACACGCAAAGAGGAATCTAAAGAGAAAGCCGTCCCTGCATTCCGGTCTGTTGAGCTTGAATTTTGGGAGTCGTCACTGTAATTCTCCGGTTTAAATGATTTTGTTACAAATTAAATAATTTGAGGAAAACGAAAGAGATGAATAATAAAAGGGAAAGGAAGGAAGATTAGAAGATGCAGATTGCTAAGTAGAGGTGCCTGTAGAAGAAGAGGGAGTATGGTGAGATTTATAGGTGAGATTGTTTTGGGTTTTATGGGAGGATACTCCTTTACTGCCAGTGTTGTGGGATAATACAAACTAGGGTTTATTTCCGGCTGATTTTATCATGGGCTTCCTCTTCCCAAATCCAACACCGCTCTTTTTTACGACTATGTCCTATTCTTAACTGGGCTACACATTTCACATAATCACAATTTTAGGTGTAGGGCGGTTTGATTACTTATTAGAAAAATTTTTGATGAAATGGGGTTATTAACCAAACTTTTTATCGCTTTGGGGCCCATTTGAAACTATTTCTTCCAAATGGGTCCACGTCATCACTTTTATTTTTTTTTTCATATTTTCGTACAAAGCCGCTACCTAAACCAGCGGCTTTAGGCGTATTGTTTTTAAAAAAGAAGCACAATAAAAGAGAACAATCGAAAAATAGGAAAAATAAAATAAAAAGGTAAACCGTCACTCTAGGGAGCGGTTTCCTCTTTCTCTCTGCACACTCCCTATATCCTCTGTAGTCTGTATAAAACTCATCCTCTCTCCCTCTTCTTTCATTTTCTCTCTTGTACTCTCACTCTCTTTATAATTTCTTCTCTAACCTCTTTCTTTTTTCACCTCATAATCATCATCATATACCTTCCTATTCTCAACATGAGTGATCTGCCCACCACCACCAAAAGTTGTTGTAACAAACTAACAACAAGTCAAGTAAGAGCTCTATTTTTGCTATAAATAGAGGAACTCTCGACCCAATCAGTTACACAACGCATCAACTCACTTCCTCTCGTTCTCTCCTCTCTACTTTCTCTGAAATTTCTGGGTAAATTTAAGTAAAATCGTTCCAATGGTCGCAGTCTCAAAATCGAGTGGGCGCTACTGCAAATGCTGCTCAAAAGGTGATCTTCAATTTATTGGATGGTTATGCGCAGGTATAATATTTATTATTTGTTTGATATTTGCAACGGTATACATCGCTATCATCGACTCTATTCGAGTTGAACAACATTTAGTGACATTCCAAGTCGATTTTCTTGAGGTTAATTCGATGAAATTCGCTCCTCCTGACACGCACTTCAGATTAAACTTTACTGTAGTCATCATATAACTTTAGGTATATTATGATGATGATGATGAGGTGAAAAAAAAAAGGTTAGAGAAGAAATTATAAAGAGAGTGAAAGTACAAGAGAGAAAATGAAAGAAGGGGGAGAGAGGATGAGTTTTGTACAGACTACAGAGGATATAGGGAGTGTGCAGAGAGAAAGAGGAAGCCGCTCCCTAGAGTGACGGTTTACCTTTTTATTTTATTTTCCCTATTTTTCAATTGTTCTCTTTTATCGTGCTTCTTTTCTAAAAACAATACACCTAAAGCCGCTCGTTTAGGTAGCGGCTTTGTACGAAAATATGAAAAAAAAAATAAAAGTGATGATGTGGACCCATTTGGAAGAAATAGTTTCAAATGGGCCCCAAAGCGATAAAAAGTTTGGTTAATAACCCCATTTCGTCAAAAAGTTCACTATTAGAGGTGGTAATTGAGTCATTTGGGTTGATTACGGGTGATGTTATATTATTCAGGTCGGTTTGGTTCATGTTGGGTCAGTTTAGCAACATAGATGTAATTTTGTGTTTAAATAATGAGGAAATGTATTAATTAATTCTAGTTCTAAGTGAAAATAATTCAAATGAATGACAATTTGGCGTTATTTAAACTATTATTAAACCAGTTCATTATTGGGTATCTATCTGGTTGATAAAATATCGGATCGGTTCAGGTCGGGTTCGATTGGAAAGAAATAAGGCTATTATCGGTTATCGGGTCGGGTCGTTTCAGTTCACCCAATTTTCTAGTTGTACCGGGTTGAGTTTCGGGCAGAGCGAATTCCACAGGCCGGGTAAGCTTTTGCGAACTCTGTGTTACCTGGAATTTTTGTTAATGATAAAATAAGATAAATGAAGTATGTACTTGAGGAAGTAAACCCGAAAATCTTAATAATCACAAAGCTAATCAAAGGAAATAAAGTGCAACGGTGTTGCCCGATGTGAAAGGGTTGGAGTTGGGATTGTAATTAAGTACAACTTGGTGGTGCTGTTATTATTATGTATTTTTCCTCTACTAGTTTAAATCAGGTTATTTTATCAAGATGGATCAATTATTTTAAGCAATGGTTGGAGGTAAGTAATTGATTTCTTTTGTTGCTTTCGCATTCAGTTTATACATGTTCATTATGAAAGTAAAACATGTTATTTTAGAGTATAAAACTTAAACTAGTAACAATCGGTTGACCAAATTCCAAAATTTAACTTAAACTAGTAACAATCGGTTGAGCAAATTTTACATTTACTTATTTAAAATTAATATCAAATACTTTTACAAAAATAAAATCGTACATTTATAACTATAAAATATATATTTTATTAAATTTAAATAACGTGTCCCGTGTCCTAAATTTCATGACATGTCGTGTGACGTGTACGTGTCGTGTCCGTTATGGACTTTTGGTGCTACCTAGCATATGACTACTTCGATAAAGTGAATCACTAAATAAATCATTAACAAAAGAAGCTATAAATAATATACCAGATGAAAGAGTCATATTAATAGACATCTAGAATCAAAATGTTACAAATCATACATAAAAGCCTAAAAGGATACGGAGAAAACGTTCTCTCAACAACTTATTGAGATACCGTCTCTCCAAAGTCATGACGTAACCATATTAGTTGGTAATGTTAAAATAAACATTGTAAGACTCATCTCTCAGTCCGAACAATGGCTCAAGAACATAGCTCCGTCTCAACCCTTTTGCGACAAAGCTGATCGGATGATACTTCTTGAGGCCCTCGTTCCAGACGAAGCTCATCGCCTCCTTCTTTGTCGAAACTTGAGCTTCGCAGCTAAGCTTCACACTTAAGTCTGATTTAGAGTTTAATCCACTATAAACAAAGCAACCCTCTTTAGTTTTCAAGGATATTGTTCCAGAAATCCCATTTAACCCTTTAACTACATAAAATTCAGCCAAACCCATGTCGTTATTACCAGCATTAGCCACGGTTAGAACATGACCGCTCCCTTGGTGGGCAAGTACCATTCCTGGAAGATCAAATGGCTCTAAATACACGGCTTTGTTGATGAAAGTTTCGGGTCCTGAGATTACTGTCTTAGAAGGTGTAGGGTCCTTTAAAATGAGCCTGAAAGTCGAGTGAACATAAGAATCGTTTCCTGCTTGAGGCGATCCTTGCATTGCAATATGTTTGCGCTTGTTAACGGAGATGAAAAAGTTTACATCTCCATATTGTTGCATGAGAGAAGCTAGATATGAGTTGGAGTCGGCTGGAACTGAAGTAATCCAATCTGAAGTCGGTTTCAGTGCTCCCGTTTGGATGTCATAGTCACCGGTAGATAAACCAGCAAGCAAGTAAGGCCCATACAGAATAGCTTGAAGAGAGGCGAATTGAGGCCGATCATCTGAAATTAATGTCTTATACGTTTGTTCTCGTAAAAAATGGCATCGAGTTGGACGGGATGAAATAATGCATATTTGCTTTTACCTTGAATAAACTCTGTTCTGAGCCCTAGAGGAAACTGCAACAGAACTGTATCTCCGTTTTCCCAGTTCCTAGATACAGAGAGAAAATTACCTGCACAGACGATGACATTTAAAGATCGATCAATTGTCTGCCTTTCTAGTATCGATTTTGCATAATTACTAGTACTCATCGGAGTACAAATGACCTGGAGTTGGCAAAGACAAAGTATCCCCATTCAGCGAGGCTTTTAGGCCACTCGAAGAACTCCATGAAGGTACGCGTAAATTTAAGGTAGCTGTTCCTGAATGCTGCATCAGAGAATAATTGCTTGTTTATAATGCCTAAAACCGTTTTAAAGAAAGCACTACGACTACAACCACCCTGCTCCGGTGCCTCGATTGTTATCAAGTATAACATCAAGAGGCTATACCAAGATGACCCGTGTTGAAAATTGCATGGAATGACTGTTACTTTACAATAATATGAAGCGCGTAGCCATATTTTTGAGACATTTTGCTTTATTCGATTTAAAAACATACCAAAGAGTTGCGAGTTTGTGATTTCATTACAAAGGGAAACGTTAAGTAATCACAATATATGGTTACGTATACCTGAGTCGCAACAGTTATTTTCACTTTCAGAGTTCGATCCCAGGAAACAACATTATCTACAACCTGGGTTAGGGAAAGTTGTGCAGAAGTCCACTCGATTGAGCTTGATATATACTGAATTACGTAGAGCCCGGGAACACTCCCCGTCTCCTCAAAGTAGATGGAATCACCCAACTTCGAGAATGACTCGATTCCTTTACAACAGAACATTTAGAAAACAGTCATCATTAAAGCAAATATGGTCGCCATTCTCGGGAAAAAAGCACTCCAAAAGCATGTAGACGGTAGACCATTAAATTAATCTATGCTGCGAAACAAACCTGTTCCATAACAACACCAGAAAGAATCAAACAACGTTCCCCATTGATGGTAACTTCTTCCTTTGGAAACTCCATGACCAAGAGGAAGCATGTAGATCATCACACCCGGTTCTGTACCCCTTTGTATGCTTAACACACCATTTGTCAGTGCACGCTCGTAGTAATCTGCATATATCATTTCTTTGCTCCATCTAAACAAGTTCCTGGACACCTGAAAGATTAGTGATACAAAGTTTATCGAATGCTGGATTGGATTAGGTCAAGTCGATTTCAGATTATAATCGGATCAAGTAGTTTCAGGCGAGCTTTGTCGGGTCTACTAGTTCTACCCAATACGCCAATTGTCATAATTAGAATTTTATGTTACGAAAATCCATTTATATTGATAGTGTTGGTGAACGATGATGATATTACTGGCCGTGTTTTGCGCAAACCATTGGAGTAAGTAACTCAAACAACAACGTGAATAGGATATGTTAAGGGAGAAGAAGAGAATGGTGGTCGTATTTGATTATTTGCTGGTCGGAGTAAGGAGAATGGCGGACATGACGAAGGTAGCTTGTCAAATCCTTGAATATTGAAGCAACTTGTCAGTTGTCCGACAAGTGCTAAATTTCAGGGAAAAAAATAAAAATTTCAAAATTGGTAAATAGTTTGAAACCCGCATCACTTTGTTAAATAGTTTGAGTTTCGATCCCATTTAAGCAAAAACTTCAATATTTAACCCGGGTTTATAAGAAAGAAAAAAAACCTTCAGCATGTTATATGTTGTACATGATTCTTCATCCTCAGTGAATAGCTTGTCCCCTAATCTGTTCGAATCATACCTGTTGAGAAATCGACTGAGCCTTACTAAACGATATAGACCGAGCCTGAACCGGATTGATAATAAGTAGTAATAACTCATCAAAAACAACAAAATATATCAAAATGACCCGACTCTTACCCGACCTTGATTAACGTACTTGTCACGCCCGCCTACACGATACTGGTGCAACATGTTATCATATTAGTATTCGTATTTTATCTCAGAACAACATATTTGCTCCTTGTGGGATTTCGACCCTCAAATGTGCAACGTTTCTTGTTCACTTGGGGCGTGAATTTAAGACTCAGACCAACCAGTAATTACTATTATTTTTAGTTACCAAGGGAGTACCAGAATTCAGACACTGAAGTCCCTCCAGTTGCAAAGCTGTGTGTTGAGTTTACAACATCCATGAAAAACATTCCGATTTCCTGCTCAATTAAGCAAAAAAAAAACTAAGCTAAGAAAGTCATGATCGATATCAACATCGTTTTGTATTTTAATGCTACCCACCCGTTATAGTTGGGTACGTAAAAAACTAAGCTCCGTAAATGAATATATCATTCTTGCTCAACTTTGTTTGAACCAGATCATACTACAGTACGTCGCTAACCTTATAGAGTTCATCTCCGGTTACTTCATATCGCATTTGAGCACCAACGACTATCGGAATGTGAGTGTTTGCATGAAAGCCTGATATATCATCAACCTTCAAGACCACAAAGAGAAATACAAAGGTAACGTATTGGTGCGAAAATTACTCGAAAGAAGAAGATTCATGGATTTGCAGCGGAATCAATCGAATTGAACAGTTGGACTAACTGTTTATTTAACGGATCTGGACGAATTATATGGTATTAGGCACTGTATGACACATAACTCAAATTTGTGAAGAAATCGATCTAAACCCATAGAACGAATAATGGTGAGAACAACAAGACCTATTGATTGCTACTCGTGTTAATGCTTGAAAACGCGTCAAATAACAATGATTTTGTCTCAAAAGCGCATCGAACACCAACCAGGACTGTTCGGATTACTCCCCAACAAGACAAGAGTTTTTTTCTTTGTTATTTTCTTCAATGTATGATTCTTTTAACTAACAGAAATGATCTTTAAATAGCCTTAAGAACAGCAAAAAGAAAGCTAGGAGACGGCTATTAATACTAGTTATTACTTATTATGTCACATAATGATAGACATGAAGACTCGCTAATAATAACTACGTACATTGATTCTAGTGCTTAATTGATTTCTAACATAAACAAAATGATTGACGTATTCGTATCAAGTATCATGTGAATTTAAAACAATAGCGGATGTTCTCAAATCTCAACGTTATTGAAGATACGGAAGAAATTAAAAGTGATTGTGCAGGAAGGATGTCGAGTACCTTCAATGCAAGTAATCCTAAGAAACATGGTTTGTCAAACAGATGAGCCAGCAGCAGATGCTTCTGATCATTCTGTGTAAACAATTAAGAACATACAGCAGCAACTTAAATTCGATCTGAACAACTGTCTGAATCGAGAAGATCACGATACAAACTTGCTAGCAGCGTACCGTGACAGTGTACAGGCGATACAGGACATCATTCATCCCACCGGTTTCTTCATTTAACGACAGCCAGTGTCGTTCGAGGGTGTATTTCATTATGACATTCTGTACACGCTTGTAAAAGTAATCAGCCATCTGTGTCACCATCTTTAGAGCTTGAGCACTTCCAGCAAGATTATACTGGTCTAATAGTCCTGCCATTATCTATCAATCGACACAAACAGTTAAAACAACATCGTCCCAATATCTCAAAGGCGGCCATTAACGTAAACAAGCCTTCGTATACCTTGTGGATAGTGTAATAGGGTGCCCACACAGGCTGTACAGCCTCAAATCTATCAAATAGCTCAGACGGAAACGCAGAAAGGTAACCGGTTCCCATTGCATCCTGACACTCCTTAAGAGCAGATACTAATGTGATCATCTTTTCCCTGAGCGCGTCGTTGTGGGTGCTAGCGCACATATGTGCCGTGGCGCTTAAGTAATGACCTTAATAATACGAGGATACGGGATACATGTTACATCAGAAAAACAATCATTGTCCCTTTTCGTTCTGCCATACATGATTCAGAACGAAACGACTATTATCATAAATCGTCAAAACTAACAAACCACCATCCGGCCAAAACCAAGCTAATTAACATTTAACATGACTATTAGAGTTAGATACAAGCTAATGTTCACGTAGAATAATTGAGCTAGTTTAGCTGATAAAGTCATTGACAGACAATGCTTATCAAAATATGTTGGCAAACAAAATTGTGCTTGTGATTCCATTTCCGCTAAAAAGACAACCTAGTATTCACAAAATTTACTTGCAAATCACAATGAATCAACAACTACCACCTAAGTCTAGGTCACATGGTTGATATAGGCACTGGTTTCCATCAAGAAACCATCTCAACCAAACGCTTAATTAAGCCGATGGTTGGAGTCCCAAGATCGGTTTTATACTCCAACATTTACAGTAGGTCTCCGGTTAGATACTACTACAAAACTGAACAAAAATGAAAGCACAACATATGAATGAATATGAACCAGTTATGAACAAAGTAAAACAAGCTAAGGCCAGAGAACAAACCAACAAAGTGACCGCGAAGCTCAACATCAGGAGCTTCCCAACCACCATAAGGACTACCAGGAGCAGCCAAACCCGCGGTTTTGCGAAAGCTCCAAACCAAGCTATCAACATCTAACATCAACAAATACTCTAAATTTGTTTGTTGAGCTACACCATGGACTGATTGAGGATCTAACCTCACATTATGAAGCGAAATTTCAACTAAAAAATTACTCGTATCATTTAATTTAAACTGATCCGAATACTTCATCTTTTTATACATGAAATTCCAACTAATTTCATCATCATCTTTCTTCAACATTTTTCTAGGAAATAAACTAGACCAAGCCGAATCATCGGTATGTGTAAGATGATGATAATCATGGTTATGAGACATCATTTCTTTTTTCCAAGTTTCATTTTTTGATGTCAAAACTTCATACCTCAATGTTTTTGATGATAATTCTGTAGGAGTATTAGTACATTCTTTTGCATAATTAACATTAAAAACACTTATAAAAACCATCAAACTTGCTAATAGTAAAACATTATTATTATTGCATAAAAAATTCATCATTTGCTTTCCTTTTTCAACCTTAAACCACACAAACTCAAATTCAGTGAAATAACTGAGAAGATGGGTGGAAAAATTATTGATTCATGTGATCATTTATAAGGGTAAAACTAGAGCTCTTCATGGACGGGATGGCCCATTAGACCCGTCCTGTCCGGCCTGCTAATAAAGAGGGTTTCGAGTTTGGACAACGTATTTTCCAAAATTTACAAAGGTCCGGCTCACGAACCCGCTCAAAACCTGCTAACCTACATGAATGTGCCCAAAAAGTCATGCTAGCCCGGCTCACGTTTTGTCCAAACCCCAGGGCCGTTGAACAGGGTGTTCAACCGGTTCTAAGAACCCGGGCCCCAAAGTTTTGGGGCCCAAAACTCAATATGATTAGAGTACATTAACCTTTTGTTGTACTAGATTAGTATTAATATGCTTGGGTGTAGTGGTTTGAGGATCACTTTTCAATTAGTTGTCCAATGTTCGATTTCTTTTGGTAGCAAAATCTCAACAATTTTATATTTTTATTATTTTAAAAAAAATATTATATGTTTACAAGCTCTATTAAGAATGGCCCAAATTGACAATTTGAACCGGACCTCCTAAAATCACTGGACGCCTCTGCCAAACCCGCATTTAACCACGTTTAGGTAAAACATATACTTCCTCTAATCCAACAAATAGTAACACCTGTTTTATTACACTTGTCGAGATATGTTTGCAACGTGAATATCTTTAATTATACATTATTAAAAATTATACAAATTTGATATTCTCATTGCATTTATTCATGACGATGATAAATCAATATAAATCGCACATGACTATATTTTGTCTTATAAATTAAGAGTAATATCAAAAAAAATCTACGACCATAAATAGTATCAAAAAACAAGTGTTATCATTTGCCTGGGTCGGACGGAGTATTAAAATGTAGCTTTAAGGACCTATCTTTAAGGAGCTTGACCTAAAGGAAGGATACACATATATTGCCATTTGTAACTTCATAGTATTTTCCGAAAAGATAATGAAAAGAAAATAGTATGATTGGATGAAATTAATACTAATGTTTGTTAGATTCTGTTATGATTCCGTTTATGAAGTGGGGGTAGGAAAGATACGAAGACTCAAGACTATGAAGTATGAAAACTACTTGGTAATTAAGTATGGTCCTAATTTGTCAAACTGACAAGAAAATCATGCCCTAAACCATCATACTATTCATACTATATTACCATGTATGTACGTACATGCCCTTCTTTTTCGGTGGTAAAGGAGGTCTAAGGAGTCACAAAGTCACAAATTAAATCTCTCTTTAAATATTCGCTTTAACATTAAAAACGGATTAAGAATTATCTCATTAGTACATTAACAGGTCTCGTGAGAGACCGTGTTAAAATAGCAAAACAAAAATTCCAGTGGGTCTTCACTCACTTATGTGAGAGGTTTCTCAATAACTTGGGTGACTGTCTCTTTGAAATTTTTGTGTTAATCCAGTGTAAGGTAAATTTATTGCTTTTTTTGTATGTATTTTACTTTTGTTATATTCTAACTATTTGACTCGTATTAAGTTTAAGACGATTATACCCGTTTTAACTGAGAATTTATGAGAAAAGTAAAAGAGAGAACTTGAATTTGCAGCACATTTTGATATATATGATGTTGAAGTTACTTATGCTGAGAATTTATGAGAAAAAATAAGAGAAAAAACTTTAAATTACGATTTTAGAAAAAATCTTGTTGTATTCATTTCTAGTGGTTAGGAGTTTTTGTAGGTTAAAAGTTTTTTTAACCGAACACAATTTGAGTCATCGATTTGAAAAAAAGTCATTATTTTATGAGCTTATAAACACGAGTTATGATCTAGTATTAAAATCTTTTGTCTCAAAAAATGGTTATTTCGTGAAAACTGCCGATTTTTTTGGTAAACATGTAAGTAATATTAAGAAACCATTAAGGTTTATAAGACCACCAGTCCAGGCTTTTACTATACACTGTAATACTATATTCACCCACTACCCCCATAGATGGTCCTTAAAAGCCCTTACTCCCTATCCATGAGCTCGAATCTCCGCTTCTCCTTCTCTTTCGGACATTCAAAGTACGTCCAGCCTTAGCTTCAGTTGTCCGAAAAGTATGTCTGATATGAACAACCACCTTTGCTTTGCCTCCCATTTCTAGTGTTACGTACTTAGGTGCAAACTCATATCCCACATCAGTAGTATAAATATGAAAAATCATCTTTATAAATGTACAAAATATAATAACATGATACCTTTTGGGATGAACCCAAGATTAAATCCGTGAAGGCTTCAGCCAAAGTGAACAATATCGTACTATTATGCATATTGGACACGAGATATTCATGCTTCCGCACAACATTTAAAATTTCCATGCTATGAAAATTGGAAAAAGTGTCAATAACACGTACGGAGTAGTAATTTCTCGACAGGTATACGAACAGACAATATGAATCGCTTTAAGCGATCCAAGTAAAAGAAATTAATTAAAGAGTTTCAATCAACAAATAATAAATCCAGCAGCCAGCAGGTACTTAATATATCCCATCCATTTAAATTTTCCGTCAATGGCCGCGTCTAGTGCCATTTTCCGTCATTCTTTAATCAGACATTGTTATCTCTGCTGATTCTGCTACGACGGTGATAACCAACCATTTAGCATTACTGTGACGAAGAGTTTTAACAGTATAAACAAGGCGAATCAAATTGCAGACCTGGAGTTTCTGTCCCAGATTCTAGTTCTTTCACAAGATTTTGTACATAAACAGCTAACTCAAATCTCCGCTCCTCCTTTGCTTTCAGACATTCAAAGTTCGTCCAACCTCTCGTCCCTAACAATTTATGTTTGATATGAACAGCAATCTTCGCTTTGTCTCCCATTTCTAGAATCTCCACGCTACGAAAATTTGGAGTGAATTTTCCTTCCTCGTGATCAAGATAACTAACAAATAAAAAACCATAGTTAACAAAAAGACTGGTGACGGCTAAAAGGAGTTAAGCTGAATTGAACTTAATTGAACGAAACTTAGCTAAATTTAATAGAGTTGAAGTAAAAGTTAATTCGTGAATTTAACTGAAAGAAAATAAACTGAACTAAACAGAATAACGCTGAGCAGACAGGAAACAAACTAAAACAAAATTGCTATATTCCGCCCCTACTTTACTCATTCCGCCCCTAATTTCATTTCAAATGTTGCAAGATTGCCATTGTCTTTGTGAAAAATATTTAACCCATTAATATATTGGTTAATCATATAATATAAGTATAAATAGTTACGAATACGCGTAGTTTAGTAATTTTGTTTACGGTAAAAACATTACGGGTTAATATAATTACCCAAAATAATCTTAAGATGAAAGTTAATTACAACACATCATCACTTTGTGACATTTTCTCTTTCGAACAAATTACTTAACAAATATATTTATCGATTAATGGGACCAATTTTCGATTATATTTTTGAATCGTACAATAATAATAGTTCTTACAGCAATGACGGAATCGATTTAACAATGATTGGAATGCGGAACAACATTATCGATATTACGATGAGTATAGTAGTCACCAACACGGAGAAGAAATCGGTTTTGTATACGTTGAAACAATACGGGTTCATATAATTATATCGAAGAAGCAAAAAATTAGGAATTAATCGATTTAATTAAATTCCGTCACATTATTTAATATGTAAAATAGCTGTAAAATGGCCCGTTCATGTGAATTACATGAACAGGCCAAGGCATGTTCATGTGAATTACATGAACTCGTCCAAGCATGTTCATGTGAATTACCTGAACTCTTCTAGGCCTTTTCATGTAATTCACATGAACTCGCCTAGGCATCATTATTACTATAAAAGAAGAATGTATAACTGCATACGTGGCGCGCTAATATTCCACCATTCACTCTTTCGCTCACTCACATTCACTCTCACAAAAATCAGTTTCGTAGACCAATAAGAACCCTCAATTTATGCCAAGTCATATATTTTTATGTATTATAATATTATAATAATAATATTATTATTATTATTATAATAATTCCAAGATTCCCTAAATATTATACCGAGATTCCCTAAATATTAAAAATATTATAATATTATACTAATAATAACCAATCAGATTATACTAATAACAAATCCTAAATATTCCATATATATTCCCCTTTAAGAACGGTTAAATGCGGAACCGTTATGTTTTGTCACTTTATTTTTGGCGCTCATATATGACTCCAAAAGAGAACGGTTATTTGTAGGAACCGTTCTCGTAGCCTAACAACGAGAACGGTTATGTTTGACCAACCGTCTTAATATATCAAAATAGTAACAACGAGAACACTTATTATGTATAACCGTTCTCGTAGATTAACGAAGAGAACGCTGAACATGTATGACCGTTCTCGTAGATTAACAAAGAGAACGCTGAACATGTATGACCGTTCTCGTAGATTAACAAAGAGAACGCTTATTATGAATGACCGTCTTAATATATTAATATATTAACAAAGATAACACTTATTATATAAGTACACTTACTATATAAGTGTTGCACGCTACATTCACAAATACAACATTTAATATTTATATAAGTGTACATTCACAAATGCAACATTTTTATGTAAGTGTTGCTTTGATTTATTAAATAAAGTTATACTTCTTAAGTAATACAGTATAACACTACTTATATTGACCGGAGTCAAAGGCATACCCGAATCAAAATAACAAAACTTCGATTCAGAATCAAAATTACCTAATCTTTATCATTTGACATGATTACCCGTAATTAAGACTCTTTAATAGTCAATTTCTTTTCACTTTTATTCGATGACGATTCACATATATATCGACTTCTCACTTGTATGAAGTATAAGTAAGAAACTTATAGGAGTTATATAAGTAAACTTGTCAAATCTCGACCAGACCCGTTTTTTCCACGTTTAAGAACCTAAAATCTCGATTTGCGATTCAAACCAGATATGATTCGTTAGTTCAGGTCGGCTCGTATTCTAACCTTACCCAGCCCAAAACTCGTATTTGTCATGACCCGCCCTATCACCTCGACAAGTTTAGTTACAACCCTTTATAGTTGGATAGTGGATATACTAGTATAAAAAACCCTATCACAACGCGGTTATCGTGGCATTTTTGATACAAAAGACGCAAAAGGCCCAAAAAATTGGCGAGAATGAAATTTTTATCTATATAGGAGTATTACCGTGGCGATTTAATTGAGAAATAACGTGATAACATAAGTTATTTATGGCCGTTCTCAATAAAAAATGCCACCATACCTTCTTTGTGACGGTTGTATTAACAACCGACATTAATAACGACTCTAATGATAATGTCAATGAACGATATTTTTAATGTATTTGTATATATTGAAAATATATACAACCGACAAGCAAGCAAGCAAAAATACTACGGGTTTTAAGTGATAATGCCACCATACCTCCATACCTCCATTAAAAATAACGAAATAACACTTAAATCTAATGATAATGCCACCATACCTTCATTTTTATATGTATTTGTAGCATTTCTAATTACAACCGACAAAACTCAAAAACCCTTTTGTGAAATTCACCTCTACCGATAATCCGATATACATGTATTGACCAATTTTGTTTCTTGTTCATGTTCCCAAATAATAAACTCTTCAGGATTCCCTCAAACATCATCACCCACATCGCCAACTGTCGTCTCCATTTCATCACGCCTCCATCGACACTCCAATTTGAACTCGCAGACTACCGGTTTTCGCATCAGTTAATACTACGGGTTTTCTGACTACACCACGCAAGCAAAGATAGGTATTTATCGTTCCATATCAATTACCGTACGTCACATATCAATTATCGTATCTTCATTAAAATTCTACGGAGTAGCATCTTATCAATATCATACCATCGATTGTTGTTGTGTTATTGAATTTATTGTTGATAAACTATATCATTTGAGTTCTTATTGTTTGGATTTATAATTTAATAATAATAGTATATGATTTGTTAATAATTTGATTGATAAACTATATGATTTGAGGAACCAAATTTGTTTTCTGGAACGGGATTGAGGAGCCAAGGAGAGGATGTACAGATTTAATGTTTTGGTATATTAGTATCAAAAATATAATTTTCAAGAATTAGAGGGCATAGTCGTATGATCCATCAAAATCTGTTGGCCAACATCAATTTGCATTAGAGGCTCAAAAGTTCTCATTTCAGGAAGTTCGTAACTGGATTGGGCATTACTGGTTACAATTTGCTAACACTTCTCATTTCCCTAAAGAGCTTACAATTGGATTCCTGCATAAATAGGAACTTTCGGAACTCTAATAGATGTACCAGGATATTCGGATCTTCGTAGGTAATACAATCATACAACAGATGCGGGCAACGGTTTTTATCCAGGTCCGTCTCTTTAAATTGGAACTTTCGTAAACTGGATTGGGCATTACTGGTTAACACATACCAAATGCCATGGAGAGGTGTCTTTGAATGGTAAGCCTATAACAAGCATCAACTTCTGTCTGTGATTTGTTCCTTCTAATTTCTTGATGTTATTTTTCAGGTAGGCAGCAGCCAGTAGTAGCCAACAGCAGCCAGCAGCCACCACCATCAGCAACCAGCAGTTGTAGCAGCCAGCAACAACCAACTACATCAACAACAACCAGCAGTAGCAACAACAACCAGCATCAAGTAACAGCAGCAGTAGCACTAGCTGAAAGAGTCACTATCGACATAACACCATTACGATTACTAAAAGAGTATGAGCTCACTTTGATTCTGATGCTTCTTGTATCAAACCTTGAAGCCATTGTTCGTGAAATTTAGATTTTTCTGTACTCTGATAACTGGTTGTTTGTTCAGGATGTCAAGCTGTTATCTGATGACATTAAATAGCTGAAACCAACTATACTTTGCACTGTTCCTTGCGTGTTGGATAGAATATACACAGGTAATACTAACCGCATTTCTACTGAGTTCATGTTTTTACCTCGAACGTCAAATTATAACAGCGACTTTACTCAAGTGCGTTACAGTCTCCGCTTTACTGAAAAACAGCGACATGTTTAAGCTTTTGATGGCGTACTGTCCCACACTCCCACTCTCAGGTTTAACGGAGAAGATCAATTCAAGTGGTACCGTGAAACGTACATTATTCAATCTCGCCTACTCCTAGTACGTAACAGTCCCTCGCAAAATTTATTGTACTGAAATCTGCAATTTCTGTTCCCCTCTCTATATTAATCCGATACATCCTTCCCACGTGGCCGTGTTAAATACATACCGCCTAGTCTGAGCAACACAATATCTCGATTCCCGGCTTAAATTTGAATCTAATTCTTCATTTGTCCTAAATTGTGTATATGCAGCAAATTGAGCAACATGAATTCAGGGTATAAGCATGAAGAAGCATCGCCTTTTTTTCGACAAGATTGTTTTCAGCAAGGTGATTTAAACTGCCCGAATTCTGATCATTAGTCACTCTGAAGTCTGAACCTCATTATCATTAACTTTGTTGCTTCAGTTAAAAGAGGGTCTTGGTGGAAGCCTGCGTCTAATACTGCATTCATAGTGCTTAATTCCGGTTTCAGTTTAGTAGCGATATCAATTGGTGTGTCGGCCTGACAGTCGTCCTTAGGCCTTAAAAATGGCTGATTCTATAGCCCTGTCCCTACTGTCCCTACTACAGGGTACTTGACATTAGGTGCATTTTGATTAACACGCTTTTTCGACAACTCTGACAGAGTTCGACTAATATTGATACAACTGATGTCTTTCTGATTCAGATATGGGTGTATGGAGATAGTTTTCAGTCCTTCCTGGCAGCCGTTGTAAACCCGAATACACAAGCTCTTGAATCATGGGCCGACGCAAACAATGTTGCTGTTAACGACTTCAGTTCATTGTGCCAGCATCCGAGGGCTAAGGCTTCATCATTGACCAACTCAACAAAATTGCTAAAGCCAACAAGGTCTCCATAACTTCTCACACAAATTCTCATTGAAGGCGGACATACCCGTCATTGTTCGATTTATTTAACTGAAGTGATCAGACTGATATTGCTGCTGTACGCTAGCATTTCCTGCAGACTTTGTTGCTGCATATTAGCAATTCCTGAAGTCTGATATTGCTGATGCATTAGAGCACTCCCTTCAGACTGATGTTGTTGCTGCAAAATGTTTGCTGACTGCTGCTTCTGCTGCACGGTGCTAGTCCCTGCTAGCAAAATTTGGTAATTTCTGCTTGTGGACAGCTTTCGATATTTGGTTACCAGTCAGTTTTTTGAGCTCTACTTGTTTGCCTCTACAATGCTTAGTTTCATGTCCAATCCTTGTTTGCCTCTACAATGCTTGGCTTCCATTCATATTCCAAGGTCACTGTAAGTATCTCTCCATGTTCATCGTTGAATCTGATTTTGTCATTGTATGTTTTACCAACAGCCAGTTCCACTAGAACTCTGTTGAATCTGATTTTGTCATTGTATGTTTTACCAACAGCCAGTTCCACTATAACTTTTGCAAATCTCAAGCGTTTTTTCTCCATTGTTGATTGATCAGCTCTTATGATTTTGTCCATTGTTGTTGATAGTCGCCTGCTCTCTAGGGTTGATTATTATTATTATTCCGGAATGATTTTTCATTTATGTTTTGTACGTATTTTTTATATTGATAGTGTTTAGACTCTTAAGCATGATAAAACTTTGTATTTTTTTTTCTCTAAGAATTTATTCATTATGAATTCAAAATAAATATAAAACATGCTGGAGTATTGAATTGTAATGCAGATTTAATTGTTTTGCTCTCTAGGGTTCATTATTATTTTTATTCATGAATGATTTTTCATTTATGTTTTGTACGTATTTTTGATATTTATAGCATTTAGACTCTTCAACATGATGAGACTTTGTATTTTTTTCTAAGAATTTATTCATTATGAATTCAAAATAAATATAAAGGTTTTAGTTGTATAAAACATGTTGGAGTTTCTGAATTGTAATGCAGGTTTAATTGTTATGAGCTATACGATTCAATCACGTAGGGGTTACGGAAAAAAACAGAAATATTTTTTTTAAAAAAAAGTTGGAACAACGAGGACGGTTCCTTGCATAGCCTGTTCTCTTTGACAATAACAAACAGTACGGTTGTAACATTATCGTTCTCTTTGAAATTAACAAACAAAAGGCGCTAAATAAATCAGTCTTATCAAAGAGACCGGTTCCGCGTGAAACCGTCCTCTATGACATATCAATGAGCACGGTTGTGGAGTCTTACCGTTCTTATTGTAATTACAAAGAGATCGGTTGCGTGTGTTATAGACTTTGTGATATATCAAAGAGAACGGTTATGGAGCGCGACCGTTCTTATTGTAGTAACAAAGAGATCGGGTTGACTTAATTTTAACCGTTCTCTTTGATCAACGAGAACGCCTGGCCACAGGACGGTCCAAAACAGCTTTAAGAACGCTTTCTAACCGTTCTCGTTGATCAAAATTGTAGTAGTGTCAATTTATGCCAAGTCATATATTTTTATGTATTATAATATTATAATAATAATATTATTATTATTATTATAATAATTCCAAGATTCCCTAAATATTATACCGAGATTCCCTAAATATTAAAAATATTATAATATTATACTAATAATAACCAATCAGATTATACTAATAACAAATCCTAAATATTCCATATATATTCCCTACCAATCAGATTATACTAATAACAAATCCTAAATATAAAGTTCGAGAATCATTGAAGATAATTACGTTGTAAACTAATAAAGTTGCCTTTAATGATTTGCAAATATAAAGTAATTTTTATCGAATCCTCTATTTTTCACCATTAACTTATTTTGCCACATAGTTTCAAATTCGTACAAAATATGACGGGTTAATTTAAGAATGTAACAATACCTTATTAAATTGGGTTAATTTAAATTTTATTAAAAATATGACGCCCTCACATTCACCCTCACAAAACAATTTTTCCGAAAAATATAATACTTTGAAATTTGACAAGTCAGATTTCCTAATTGATTTAAAAAACGTGTTTTATCTATCAAAAAAGACAACGTAAAACAAGTCAGATTTTCTAATTTGCCTTTTATATTCTCTAAACAATTATTTAGAGAATATTAATTATTTAGAGAATATATAGAAAGATTTCGTATGATACATAATCGTATTAATTAATGACGGGTACAAAATATGACAGATTTAATGACGGGTACACCAAATATGTCTATTATTTTTCTAGCTTATTAGATTTGAGTTAATATTTCAATTTTCAACTACAATTGATTTACCAACTACATAATCGTATTAGATTTACCAAATAGAACCGAATGCATGTCTAATACCACTGTCAAACTATCGTGAACCATGCATTGTAAAGAATTTTATTTTATTTAAGCGATATCAATTACTTTCTTAGTGATCCATGATGATTGACAAATATATTAATGTGGCATTACGAGGAATATAATATCCTATGGTATTTTGGAAAATGTGGTATATAATATGATATAATATATTCCATTGCTGAAATTATGTTAATGATTGTTAATATTTCTGAATATGAATTAAGGTTACAAAATATCCTAATTATACAGTTCCTGGACTATACCACCAGATGTACAATGCTATTGTACATCGGGGTTATTTTAGTCTTTTTCTTAATTATTTTTGAAAAAAAAGTCTGTAATCTCATTTTTCTCCATTTTTCTTTTTTATGTAACTTTCTCCCTATTTTTCTAACTCATCTTTATCCATCATCCAGTAATTGATTTTTCTCATTAATTATTATATCTCCATCTTTCATTAATTATTATGTCTAGGTAATTTTTTATTTTATTAGTCCATATTTTTTACATCAGCGAATGTTGTTTACAAGGAGGTTTTCGAGAAACTGTAATTTTTGTCCTAGATTATCGAATTTTAATACACCCATTTAATTTAGATTTCTACCTAATTAGTTATTTTATTCATCCTATTTGTCCGTCAACTTAAGTTCTGTCACCAATTCAGCAAATACAATAACTTTCCAAATTAATCATTATTAATTATTTAATCTTTTTTTTAATCGTTTATTGTTTTTTTCTTATATATCTTATTCATTTATGTTATCATAATTAATCCAAATATTTCCATCATTGGTAACAGATATTCGAAAATTAGTGTACCAGGAAATTCACCTTTTGACCGAACATATCTTATATGCAAAACAACCCCGTTAAAAATCAATTTGTTCGAATAAATAGAATTGTTATATAATGAAATGAATTTGCTTTTGTCATCTTTAAAAGTAAGTGTACACAACCCGTGATTTTTCACGGGTGTTACACTAGTGTTCATGTAATTCACATGAACTCGCCCAGGCCTGTTCATGTGAATTACATGAACTCGCCCAGGCATGTTCATGTATTTCACATGAACCCGCCCAGGCCTATTCATGTAATTCACATGAACCCGCCCAGGCCTGTTCATGTGAATTATATGAAAGAGCCATTTTTTTAAATTTTTTTTATTTATTAATACGGTTTCATTTGCGAGTTTTTGAAACGGTTTTTTTACTGAAAAAGTAACTATAAACAAAAAGGGGCAATTTGGTAATTTATAGGGACGGAATGAGTAAAACTAGCGGCGGAATATAGCAAAACCCAACTAAAATTGAGCTAAAAAAACAGGGCCTAAAAGACTCACGTTTGAATTTTTTGTTTCAAAGGCACAGTTAGGCTCCGTTTGGCAAACCATTTCAGCTACCTGATTTGCCTGAAATGACTTTTTTGCAAAAATAACCAGGTAGTTTATTATTTTGGGAGTGTTTGGCAACTACCTGTTTTGACTGAAAAATGGTGAAAAAGTACCTGAAATAAAAAGCTACCCCAGGTAGCATTTGAGAAATCAGGTACCTGTTTCATTTTCATCTACCTATTCTACCCTCGATTGTATAACGCTAATTAACAAAATCAAACACAATACAAAACCATTATGTACTTCCCAAATATAACCCATAAATCACCCTTAGTTTTTTCAATATATTTTCAAGGGTGTATTGTCGGAATTTTTTACCTAATCGTTATATATTAATTATTTTCTTATTCTCTTTTAAATATACTCCGTATTGAAAAAATTTCATTATAACTTGAAATTAAGAATCTAAGATAAAAATTTAAGAACTGATATGTGAAGCCCGCCTTGCCCTCAGCCTAGTAAAAACGTAATACCGCCAACGACAATAACACAAGAATAATAGTAAAAACGTAAAAATATCAATAATAAACCATGTCCTTTTCTGTCATTTTGTTAAATATCAGCTACCTTTTCAGCTAGTTTCCAAACAGTTTTAACAAAAATCAGCTACCTTTTCAGGTCTTAATTTTCAGCTACCTTTTCAGGTAGCTTTTCAGGTTTCAGGTACCTTTTCAGGTTTCAGCTACCTTTTCAGATTTCAGCTACCTTTTCAGCTAGTTTTGCCAAATAGACCCTTACTTTCTTGTCCGGAGAACATAGGACTTCGACATGATCATTCCAGTTGAAATTGGTCTTGTAGTTGATAACATTCTTTTGGGCTAACACCGAGTTTGGATATATAACTTGCTGCAACTCACCAATAGTGCGAACATTTGAAAAAGTGGTGCTCCAAATACTAATATTATTGACTTCCACCTGCACAGCGAACAAGGATACCAGTGAACAGTTATTAGGATCGAGATTCTACTTTGGATCGATAAGCTTACTACACTGGGTCTATACAAATTTTCAATAATGCTATAACTACTTCTATAATATAGAATAAACATAACTAACCAGTTGTTCGTCAATATGACACAAGTCGCCAACGTAAAAGGGGTGAACAACATATACAAAGACGAGGCCTTGGAATAGTCCCTTAGCCGTGTCTCCAAATATAAATGTGGCCGCCAACGCGGGTGACGCTATGAGGATGAGTACCTTTGTCGAAGCCAACCCGGTGAGAAGTAGCCACATTATAAAGATCACAACAATTATAATCCCACTTATGACTTGATTCAAGCATTTCACCACCTCGTTTTCACTAATAAATGTATATGTAAGAAACATACAACTGCTGCGGGCTCTTTCCTGATCATCATATATTGAGTAATAAGAAAAGTTAGTTAATGACGGTTAGCATAAAAGAAGTTAGTTAACTAACTCGGTTTTATATATTTTCATTTCTACCCTTAGACTTCGATTACACTCATATAATCATTCCAGTCCGCCACAAGCAAGACGGTGACTTGTAACCTCTCAAAACCCCCACCTGCCTTCCCACTTACGAGCTTAATACATGTTTAGTATATAATTTTTATACAATCGGTAAGAAAAAAAGTTAGTTTAGACAAGTTTTAATATTTTATACAATTCAGATATATAAGTTCAGTTCAGACGAGTTCAGCTTAAATATGTTCAGTACAAATAGTTTAATTCAATTCAGAAAAGCTGAGATCTTTTAAAAGAAATGAAAAAATTCAAGTACAAAAGAGTAAGTCGTTAATAATTCAGTATGTAAAAATGAGCAATGGCAGACGAAAAAGAAAATCGAGGTACCGGTTGGTGAGGTGTTGGAGAGGAAAGAAGGGGTGGTGGATGGTGGGGTAGTTGAGGAGATAATGGAGAAAAATGGGTGACTTTAACAGTCAGGGGTATTTTTGTCAAGAATGTGGGAAAATGGAGGGAAAATTAAAAAAGAAACAGAAATACTCACCGGAGTTGGAAAATGGTAGCAACTTTTGGCCTGAGATCAACTTAAGGGAGTAATTTTAAAAAACGAACATATAAGGGAGTAAGTTTAGAAAAGTGCAACTTAAAAGGGAGTAATTTATAATTAACTCTAAATGTTTTCACTCTAGAGAAAGTTATTTCTTCCTCGGTTTTCACGTGAAGGAGTTCAAGAAGCATTGCCCAATCCTTTTTCACATAAGCTTCACCTTCAACTTGCACTATCTTCTTCGCAAAGCTGGTCAATTTGGAAAAAATATGCCGTTTTCAGAAGTTCTGATCGTGAATTATGGCCAGTCAAAGCCACTTTTGTTAAAAACCAGGTTATCATATAGAAAATAAAAGGATTGTTTGATTACTTTTAAAATCACGGGAATTGGAAAATCATGGGAAGTAGAAAAATTAAGTCTTGTCTGGTTGCCCAATTCATGGGAATTAGAACTTCCCATCAAACTTCAATTCCTACATAAATGTAGGAACTCACTTACCTAGACCCCTAGGTAAGTGGGAATTCCCACATTGAAATTCCCGCATTAAACCAAACAACATTTACTTAATTCACGTGATTTTCAAGTTCATATGAATATAATCTTTCCGGGAATTTTAACTTCTCATGCCGAACCAAACGACTCCTAAAAATACACAAGTTACCACGTAGAATATCCAACAAAAACATATTACCAATGTTTTCATTAAAGGGAAGTTTCATGAGCATAATTATCTTCTAAACAATTGTAACTTGTAAGACGAAGAAAAGTTTCTTACTTATTACTCTCTCCCGGATCATTGTCTTGTAAATGATCAAGATGAACAACAATACTTTCTTGTGACAATGCATACCGGGCAGCCAAGAACAATTTTGCAGCCTTTTGGACGTCATATAACGATGATATCTTTGGATCAATATGAGTTATTAATTGCGCCCTGATAAGTTTTTTATCAAACCTCCAGCAGCGCCCATCCCCATCATCGGTGTCTAAGAGGACCCACTCCGCCTTATTTTTAGGCGGTGGTTTATTAAGGTACCACGACCATTGCTCATCAACCGACCACGATGGCTCATCATCAGTGTCATAAGAATTTAGGTAAGTGACATAGTCATTGTTATGCCCCAAAATCGACTATTTTGTGTACCGACATGTGGCGTCATATAATTGGGCCGAGACTATATTATACAAAGGAGACTAGGTCAACGATGAAGAAGAGTATGGAGGGAGAGAGGCGCAACAAGAACGAGGAGGTGAGAAAGGCTGTGGGAGCAAGGCTCGAAACTTCCCCAAAATGGCCACACACTCAGGTCTGCCCAGAAAAAGGAATAAGAAGAAAAAAGTTAAAAGAGGACGAACGGAGAGCAAAGGATCCGTTGGATAACAGCTCAATCCAACGGTCCACAAGAGAATAGGGGCTATAAATATGTAAAACTTTGTACATTTTAGATTCATTCACATACTTGCATACAAAACACAAAAAAACCCTAAAAACACTTGTAATACGGAGCACATTCTGCAAAAGCATTCTAGTAGAAACTTGGAGGATACCATCCTCCCGCGGTTTTTCCCTAAGGGGTTTCCGCGTCATCATCCCCTTTGGCATCCTCACTTGTCTTCTCCATATTCCTTAGTAATGAACTAATCCAAATCCGTACACATTTAAGCCAGAGATCACTATAACCTCAAAATTAAGTAATATTTGAATTTTGACCTATATATTTTGGCGCCCACCGTGGGGCTATAGTGATTATCTAACCCAAGAAGCGTGAAAAACCCAAACTCATTGTAAACCTCTCAAAAATGACAAACACAAACCCTCAAACAACCTCACAACCCATTCCCTCGGTAGTAGGCACCACCTCCACCTCAATGGGGGCTTTGGAAACTCCATCAGTGGCAACAATGGCGCCCCTCAGCGGCAGCACTCCCTAGATGCAGTCAGGCGCCACCTCCAGTGGCACAATGGCCAACTCAGGCGACACCGGTGGAGAAGCCCCAACTCCAGCTATGTGGAAAACCATGATGGAGGGGATTTTCGCCCTCCACCAAGCGGTAGATGGTCTGAAGAAGGACAACCAAGAGCTGAGGAAGTTAGCCAGCGCGCAGAACCAGCCTCCGCATACCAGTGGGACATCAGATGCGGGAGTCAGGATCCCAAGGCCTCCAGGAAGCCGGAGCGAGACGAGGGTTATCCCCAACGAGCTAGTCACCAGGCTAGACCTCGCAGGAGTAACTCCACCAGAAAGAATCACACCTACAGGGCTAGGATACCTTTCCTTCGACCTGGACTCGCCTCCGCCGCAAACAGGATCCCCAGGTAACGGACTTGTGAGGTTACCCGTTAATACTAATTATCATGGTAATGCAGGATTTTCATCCACGCCGACCCCAGGCTGGACGCGATGGGAAGGATCGTCGGCAAGACATCCACTCCTGCTGGGGGCTGGACCACCAGGGTGCACGGCCCAGCAGACGCCGTCGATAGTCCACACCACCCCGCTTAGTCAGCCCATACTTGGTCAGCCCATGGTCGGTCAGATCCCTGGAGCGCAAGGGTATGCACCTTTTACCCATAGTACCTCTTGGAATCTTGCTAACCCTCTTGCAGGACCAGACCCTTGGGAGCATCGATACAAAGAGCTATGGGATGTGGTTAGCCGCATACCAGGAGTACCAAGACCCCTGGAAAAGGCGGCCCCAGACAGCTACGCAGATTCACCGTTCACCCACAATATAGTCTCGGTGGACGTGCCCAAAGGTTTCACTCCACCAAACATGACGAACTACGACGGGATGGCTGATCCAATAGATCACGTCAACCAGTACAAGCAGAAAATGATGGTGGTAACAGCTTCTGGGCCCTTGAAGGAAGCATGCATGTGCAAAGGATTCAGATCCACTCTCTCAGGAGCCGCCCTCCAGTGGTTCGTCAGCCTGCCAAACTCCAGTATCTCCAGCTTTGCAGGACTGGTGAACGCGTTCAACCAGCAGTTCGCCAACAACAAGAGACCAGAAAAACAAACCAGCGACCTCTACGAAATCCAGCAGGGTGATGGGGAATCCACCAGGGATTACCTAGCCCGATTCAACAAGGAGATGGTATCCATACCTCACTGCGAGGAGAAGACTGCCATCCACGCCTTCCGCTGGGGGCTACCACAAGCCTCAGACCTATACAAAGAGCTAACCAAGTGGCCGTGCACGGCATACGCTCAGGTGCAGCATAAGGCGTTGGATGTCATTCGACTGGAGGAGGATGCAGGGCCAAGGAGGATCAGCTGTAGCACCGCATCCACCAGCAGAAAAGTGCCCGCAGACAGGCAGGAAACATCGAAACCCTACAGCAGACCGGTGCATAAGGTCTCTGGAGGAAAGAGCTGGAAGAATGATCCAAACCTGCCACCAAAGGTACAAGAGTATGGTTTTACTGTTAACCTTGCAGGATTAATCAAAGCCCTGAGGGAGCTGGGAGAAAAGGTAAAATGGCCCAAGAAGAGGGCAGAAGAAAGGAGCAAGGATGGAAGGGATACCAGCCTGAGGTGCGACTTCCATAACGAGGACATCGGGCACACAACAGAGGACTGCATCACCCTCAGAAAGGAGGTCCGGTACCAATATGAGCAGGGCAACCTGAACCACATCCTGCCGAAGGGAACCAAAGTAAACACGGCCCGTCAGGTAGCACCCTCTAGCCCTCCTGTTTGTACTAGAACCATTAACGTAATAACATGAGGCTCGGAGCTGTGTGGGCTTACATACTCTGCCGCCAAGAGGCATGCAACCAAAACCAAGGGAGACAAACCAGAATTCTCGTGCAGGATCAGCACCCAGGATCTGCCAACCGTCAGCTTCGACGAAACAGATGTTGAAGAAGGCGCGGAATACCATGATGACGCCCTGATCATAACCCTATCCATAGGGAACTGCAAGGTAAAAAAAATCCTGGTGGACACAGGGAGCTCGGTCAACATCATCATGCTAGAGACCCTGAAAAGCATGAGATTTGGAGAAGCAGACCTGACCAAGAAGACGGTACCGCTGGTGGGATTCAGCGGAGAGACCAAGCACTCCCTCGGAGAAATCCTTATCCCGACATATGCCGGTGGAATCAACAAGCAGGTGAGGTACTTAGTGATTGATGGTCCCTCCACCTACAATGTTATCCTTGGCAGGCCGTGGATACACGACATGAAAGCCATCCCATCCTCATACCACCAGTGCCTCAAGTTCCCCACATCATGGGGAGTTCAGACAATAAGAGGAAACCAAGAAGAAGCGAGAAGTTGCTATAAGGTGGCACTCAAACCCACAGTCACTCCTCCCCCAGCATAGCAATCACAGGAAAGGCAGTTCAGGGGAACCTATGAAGAGCCCCATCAGGTAAAGGTGGAAGAAATCCCCATGGACCTGTCGCACCCAGAAAGGAAGGTGCTGGTAGGAGCAGAATGTACAGGTACTGCTCGATCAGAATTGTTAAAGTTATTAAAAGCTAACATTGATTGTTTTGCGTGGTCCCACGAGGAAATGGTGGGAATAGACCCAAACATAATCTCGCACAAGTTAAGTGTGAACCCCGGTTACAAGCCGGTCCAACAGAAAAGAAGGAAATTTGCCGCAGAAAGGAATCAGGTGATAAACCAGGAGGTAGATGACCTCTTGGCCGCAGGAAAAATCAGAGAGGTAAAGTATCCAGAGTGGCTGTCGAACGTGGTGGTGGTTCCAAAGAAGAATGGGAAGTGGAGAGTATGCGTGGACTTCACGACTTGAACAAGGCATGCCCCAAAGATCCGTTCCCGCTGCCGCACATAGACGTCATGGTGGACGCAACAGCAGGCCACGCATGATAAAGATGCATCCGGAGGACCAAGAAAAAACTGCCTTCAGATCTGAACAAGGTATCTACTGCTATAACGTTATGCCATTTGGGTTAAAAAATGCAGGTTCCACCTACCAAAGGCTGGTGAACACGATGTTCAAAGATCAAATAGGCAAGACCATGGAAGTCTACATAGACGACATGGTAGTCAAGTCCAAAGCGGCCGGTCAGCATGCCCAGCATCTGGAAGAAACATTCAGCATACTGAGAAAATACCAAATGAAGCTTAACCCCTCCAAATGCACTTTCGGGGTATCTAGCGGAAAGTTCCTGGGGTATATGATAACGCAGAGGGGAATCGAAGCAAGTAGCGAGCAGATTAGGGCACTCCTTCAGTTGGAGTCCCCCAGAAACCAAAAGACGTGCAGAAACTGACTAGCAGGGTGGCCGCCCTCAATAGGTTCATATCCAGGTCCTCCGACAGATGCAGGCTGTTCTATGACATATTGCGAAAGAGCCAAAGATTCGAGTGGACAGAGGAGCATGAAAAAGCATTTGCAGAACTAAAGCGATACCTCAGCACTCCTCCACTCCTCTCCAAACCAGAACTCGGAGAGCCATTGTACCTGTATCTCTCGGTAACGGAAGTAGCAGTCAGCGCGGTCCTAGTGCGGGAGCACGAAGGGGTCCAGCACCCGGTTTATTACGTCAGTAAGTCTCTGCTTCCTGCAGAGACCAGGTACACAGCTCCTGAAAAGCTAGTTCTTGCTCTAGTTACGGCTTCATATAAATTGAGACCTTACTTTGAATCTCACTCCATATCAGTCCTAACTAGCTACCCCCTGAGACCCATATTGAGTAAACCAGAACTGTCTGGAAGAATGTCCAAGTGGTCTGTCCACCTAAGTGGCTATGACCTGAAATTTGAAACTAGAACTGCGATAAAATCACAAGCCCTCGCAGATTTTGTCTCTGATTTTAGCCCAGGATTGGAGAAAGAGGCAGCCAGAGAAATCCTACCTCCAGAAATGGACTCTGAAGAAAATTGTTGGACGCTGTACGTGGATGGAGCCTCCAACAGCCGAGGAGCAGGAGTAGGAATGGTGCTCAGGTCTCCTCAAGGGGACATGATCGTCCAGGCAGTACGGTGCGAATTCCAAGCAACCAACAACGTGGCGGAATACGAGGCCCTGATACAGGGACTCCAACTAGCCCTAGACCTCAAAGTCAGATACCTCCAGGCATTCAGTGATTCGCAACTAATAGTGAACCACATCAACGACGAGTACGAGGCCAAAAACCCAAGGATGATAGCTTACCTGGAAGTGGTCAGAGACAGGAAAACTAGGTTCATCACCTTCAAGATAGAGCAGATACCCAGGGAGCAGAATGCAGAGGCGGACGCGTTGGCTAACCTGGGAGCAACATTCAAACCGGGGGACATCTCCTCAATCCCCATCACCCACGTGATGGAACCGTCAACTTCTCAGGAAAACCGGGAAGTTGAAAACTCCAACACCCAGTGGGAAACAGGATTAGGCGTCCTCAGCAACACCGCAGAACAATAAGAGCCCGACGACTAGAGGACACCCTACCAAAACTGGCTACGGGATGGAACTCTCCCGGCAGACAAAAAAGAGGTAAGAAGATTCAAAATGAAAGCCTCCAGATTCGTACTGATAGATGGTGTGTTGTTCAGGAAATCGCTCGCAGGACCTTACCTGAGATGCCTGGGCGAAAAGGAAGGACAGACGGTCTTGCATTACCTCCACAGCGGAGACTGCGGAAATCATGCAGGGGGCAGGAGCTTGTCCAATAAAGCAATCAGGATGGGGTACTTCTGGCCAACAGTACGAAGAGACGCAGTAGAGCTCGCCAAGAAATGCGAGGCCTGCCAGAAGCACGCACCTGTCATACACCAGCCCGCCGAGCCCCTGCACCCAGTCATATCGCCTTGGCCCTTCATGAAATGAGGGATGGACATCCACTACAAGAAAAACTTGATCGGGCGACATTTTTTGGCGACCGCATAGGGCAGTCGCCAATTTGGCGACAGGACAAAAATTCGGGCGACGGAAATCAGTCGCCAATTTGGCGACAGAACCCTTTCCCCAAACTTCCAACCACCGACACAATCGGGCGACTGAATGGTGAATTTGGCGACAGAAAAGTAGTCGCCAAATTTGGCGACAGAAACTTTCAGTCGCCAATTTGGTGAGTCCGTCGCCAAATTACCGTATACAAACAGCAGCAATTCGTTCCCCTTTCATTATTCGCAAACACACAACACACAAACACTCAAACACACAAACGGCGAAAACCACCACCACCACCACCCTACCCTACGTGTTCCGGCCACCCTCAACGCCACTGTCACCGGATTCCGGCCACCACCACCACCACCATACTTGTTCTTACCTTCATTCAACCCATTTAAGGTTTGTATACTCTCTTTTAGTTCAATTTCAATTTCAATTTTTTGATTGATTGTTGGTTTATTTTGTGCATTTAGTGATTGTAGTAGGTTATTAAGACCGTCTTAGCTTATTAGGTTGTGATTAATTAGGTATTAGAAGCCAATTAGCATATTAATAAGATAATTGTGGGTTAGGGTTTATAAGAAGTTTGTATAAGACGATGTTGTTAGCCTTATTGATGTTGGTTAATTAGATTAAAGTAGTCGATTAGGATGTTTAATAGCTTATTAGGATGTTAGTTAGATTATACTAGCTTATTAAGACCGTCTTAAATTAGCTTATAAGTTTGTGGTTAATTGTATAATTGGAACTTGTTGTTAATAAATTGTTATTATTATGTGATTGAGGTTGTTTTTCAATTAAGTGAGTGTAATTTTAATTTAGATATATGTAATTTTAGTGTTGAAAATTGTTTTTTGGGTTTTTTTGTTTAGATTAAAATGAAGAGATTGGAACGTTCATGGATGTATGATGGAGGGTTATTAGATATTTTATGTTTTTTCTTCACCTACTAATATTTTCATTTATGTGATTGTAGATGGCAGGAGGTCGAGGTAGAGTGCGAGGCGGTGGCAGTAATCGCGCTAATATTTCATCCGTGCAAGAAGAAGAGGAACCAGTAGAAGAAGAGGTACAGATCGAGCCTCAAGTGGATGAGGACTCGGACGATGGTATACAGTTCCAGTACACCCAGGATAACCGGATTATACTTGATCCGGCGGGACTATGGTAAGAGTTAGTTAGTTTATTAAATGTGTATTATTCAATTTTTAAAGTAATAAAATGATTTGTTATAATTAACAATTTCTGTTACAGGTTTAGACATCAGACTCCTCGTCGAGGGGTCGTTGCTAGCACAAAGGAGAACTTGTTAGGACCTGTGCCTACTTCTTGGGGGAAAGCTAGCAAGGCTCAAAAAGAAGCTTGGTTCAATGCGTATCGGGTAATTGCATTAATTATAGTTGTTTTTTTAACTTATTAAGCTAACTACTAATTACATTTAATGTTTTTTTCTTTTGTGTAGCAATCTTTCTATTGGGCTCCTGAACATGAACAATCCGTCCTTGATAGGTACCATGAAGTTGGTAAAGCAAGATATAGAGACTATATCTACAAGATTGTTAAAAGAAAGAAGGAACCGGAGCATCTAAAAGGTACATGTAATATATAAGTTTTGTCACTTGTAAATACAAGAATTAATGAAAATATCTTAATACTACTAACATACTTTTTAATTGTAGGTGAGAAATATCAAGATCTCCTAAAGCAACGCGAGACTCCCGAGTTCCAAGCCGTGTCCGCTCAAAAGAAGATCAACAAGAGAAGAGGGAAGAAAGATGCGGAGGTCGAGCCTACCCATCACGGGGGATCACGATCATTTTTGACACGTATTTTTAGTGTAAGTCTTGAATGAATACCTCTTTTTTGAATAAATATACTATACTTCTTATATTAACAATTTTCCCTATTTAGGGAGGGAAGAAGAAGAAGGATAGCAGCAACAACGACGACGGCGGCAAGAAGCCGATGATGACGATGCCCGAACTTTTCCTTGACACGCATTCCAAGGTCAACGAAAAGACGCTGAGAAGAATCTGGATTAAGGCTAAGGACAAAGAGTTATATGTAAGATAGTTTCTCTCAACTAATGATGTTTTTTTTGTTAACTTCGACAATGATTGTTTTTGCTTAACTAATAATAATTTTTTTAATGTTATAGGAGGCATATGAGGCAGAGAAAGAGGCCCACCCTGAGCGGGATGATAATGAAATTTGGTTCAAATTGGTGGATGGTTACAAGAAGGGTATGGTATATGGGGCCGGACAAGCTCGTGGGGTGTTTTACAAGGAACCGGCTAGAAGGTCCTCATATGAGCCGCGCCAAACCTACGAGCCGTCTCTTGTAAGTAAATTGCAATCACAACTTGACCGAGAAAGAGCGGAAAGAGATGAGGAAATGCGGTTGATGAGAGAACGTCTTAAGGCCATGGAGACGTATTTTTACTCTTGCAACCCCGGTTCACAACCATTTAATGAAGATCCTAATGATCCAAGAGGAAAGGGAGGCGACGGTAGTGGAGCTAGCATGGGATTTCAAGCAGTTAATTAGTTTAGTAACTTAGGAAAAATTGTCGAACGTGGAGATTTATTGGTTTAGTTAACGTGTTCTTGTAATTTGATAACGGTTCTCTTTTTCTATAAAAGGAGATTTGGTTGTTGTTTCAAAAGGTGTTCGTCACCAATTGCTGGTTACTTTATGTCTGCAGGTGTACTGAAATTATTTCGTATTGGATTTGGCAGAAAAAAATGATTTTCATGAAAAATGCCCAGGAATTTTGGCGACTGAAATGATGTAATGGCGACTGATTTCAGTCGCCAAAACAGAGCACCAAAAACCAAAGCCCCTGGAAAGTCAGGGGCATTGGCGACGGAAAAGCCAGCTTTGGCGACGGACAGTCTGTCGCCAAATTGGCGACTGCCTCGTTTCTGTCGCCAATTTAGCGACTGCCCGTTCTGTCGCCAAATTGCATATATGGCGACTACCCCTGCTGTCGCCAAATTTGGCGACGGATTTCAGTCGCTCGAATTTTTTTGGCGACAAAAGTCAGCGACAAAATTTTGGCGACTGTTGTCCGTCGCCATTAGGTGTTTTGCGACGGATTTCCGTCGCCAATATTTGTCGCCCGATTCAATTTTCGTTGTAGTGATCGTAGGACCACTACCCAGAGCACCTGGGAACAGAACCTACATGCTCGCATTAACGGACTACTTCTCCAAGTGGATAGAGGCAGAAGCCTTCCCCCAGGTTACAGAAAATCAGGTGATATCTTTCCTTAAGCGTAACATAATCTGCAGGTTCGGTATACCTTCTGAAATAGTGTGTGATAATGGCTCAGAATTTATATCTAACAAAACAGAAGCATTTTGTGCTAGTTGGAATATCACCCTACTAAAAGCTGCTCCCAGGTACCCGCAAACGAATGGCCAGGCCGAATCCAGCAATAAAATCGTCATGGACAATATGAAAATGAGGCTGGAAGAAGCTGGAGGCAAGTGGGCAGACAAGCTACCTCTAGTCCTGTGGTCTGACAGAACCACACCCAAAACGGCAACAGGCCAAACCCCTTTCAGCCTGGTGTTTGGAGCAGAAGCGGTCATTCCAACAGAAGTGAAGGTGCCAACCTAAAGATACGACTGCCTAACGAAAGAGTGCAATCAAACAGAAATGGCCAGCAGCCTAGACACAGTTGACAAGCTCAGAACCAGCGCTGCCATCAGAATGACAGCCTACAAGAAGATGGTAGCCCGAAGCTACAACAAGAATGTGAAGGTCAGGATCCTCCAAGTAGGAGACCTGGTGCTCAGGAAAGTGTTCCAGAATACCAAGAACCAGAAAGCCGGGAAATTCGCCTACAACTGGGAAGGACCCTACCAGGTAGAAAGTACAACTGGAAGTGGATCCTATAGACTGATGGACATGGAAGGAAACATGGTACCCAGACCCTGGAATATCCTCCACCTAAAGAAATACCATACATGAAGAAGGAGCATCTCGGAGTACTCGCAGAACCTGCGTCCAGAACCTGCGTCCAAACTCTAGGGTATCAACTTGTTTTAGCATTTCGTGTTTTAACTATATTAATGTACCGTCCTCAGGATCCAGCCATCCTGACGGAGTTATTTGGGAAATACGATCCCTGTAAGCTAATGAAAATCTACTTAGAATTATCCTTACTATGAATACGCGCAACATATCGCCTTTTCTAAAAACAAACACGAATTGAATCACACTCAGTTTTCCACACCGCGTGGGCATGGCAAAGTACAAGCAACTGGGACACTGTCGCCCACGATACCTAGCACCCACGAAAGTCTGGCAGCCTCTGACTGAGATGGGTATACCCTGAAGCCAGCACCCACACATGGCCAAACATACACAATCATGCATGAACAAACAAAACAAAACAGAAACGCACAGGATAAACAAAGTTGTCCACAAAACACATACTTAAACAGCACGAAAAGCTGCTAGAGATTCCTGGGCAGTACCCAGTGCAGTTCAAAAGAAGTAAAAAGAAAACAAAGCCCGCCACACAGGGCCCAGGGCACAAGAAAATGTTAAGGGCACTAGCCCAGCCAAACGGCAAAACGAGACAACAAAGTTTAAATGCCACTAAGGGCGCAGAAAACTAAGTATCAGCTACATCTCCCACCACCGCCTCACCAGCAGAGCGCTTAGTGGAGGAAGAACCCTCTTCAGCAGGGACATCAAAGACTTGATCCTGGACGATGCCAACGGGAGAAGGAGGAACTGGAGCAGCACTCTAAATCTCTGGGGAACCAGGAATTGGTGACCGGAGAGAACCATCAGGATTAATATCTGAAAGCTCAGGGACCACGGGAGTAACGGGGAACAAGGTCGTCATAAACCGCTCCTCCGCCTACAAGTCCCACTTCACATGCTCTCCCTCCTTGTATTCCCGAAGGCAGGCTATCCTCCCCTCCAAAGAAGAGTAAGGAGCAATATCGTGCAGCACCTTCGCCAGTGTCTTCTTCTTGGCCACCACGGCTCTCAGCTCTGCATCCTTCTCAGCTAATTGGGCATCCTTCTCGGCCAACTGGGCGTCCTTCTTCTCACGCAACTTGGCAAGGGCCTCCTCCAACTTATCCACCCTAGCCTGGGAGAACGTCAACTCATCCGCCTTTCTTGCACGAAGGTCTCGCTCAACATTCAACCCAGTTTTAAAGGAATGCACCTCCTGGGACAGAACTTCAGTTTTGCGGCACCCCATCAGCATCTTTTGAAACCCCTGGGGAAAAGTTCGGTTCACCAGCGGTCAGTTAAAACAAACGAACATATGGGCACTGCAAGAAAAGAAAGATGGTGAAATTAGAGCTCACTGAGAAAATATCCTATGTGGCCTGACGCCACAACGGCATGATAGGCTGGTCTTTCAGCAATACTTCAGAACCAGAAGTCAGCAGACGATCAAGGACAGGCCAGGGATCTGCCTCCAGAGCGCAACTAAAACCCTCCGGCAGGTAGATTATGTCCTGGCAAAGATCCTCCACCACGTGAGAGGAAGACTTCCTAGCAAGAGCAGTTGAGGTGGAAGCCTTATTGCGAGTCCTGGAGGAAATAGCAGGAGGAGGAAGGCGGAACTGGCCAACGGAAAGAGTTGAGTCTGAAGGAGCAGGCAGGGAAGCCTTCTTGGGGGCGGGTAGTGGCTCATCCGGCTCCAACTTTCTTTTTGCAAGAGGCTTCACTGCGGAAACCATAGCCCTCTTCTTACGGTCAGCAAGCATCTCTGCGGGAGTCATGTTCGTCCTGGCTGAGCTAGTCGACATCTCCTCTTGATCGTCCTGAGCGAATAAGTTGTTGAAATGGCGGTATTCTGGATCCAGTCCGAAAAGCTTGTTGTAAGACTGGGTAGCGTTGGTTGAAAGGACGAAATCTTTTACGCCTGCGCAGAGAAAAAAGTAAGAACGTAAGCAATAACGAGAAAGAACAAAGAGGAGGGGCAACAAGTATCTTTGGGCCCACCGAATCAATGAAAATGTAGTCTGTGGGCGAAGGAAGCGAGTCCACCCGCACAAAAATGAACTGTGCAGACCACCCTGCGTCCTTAGGCTTGGGTGGGAAGATATTGGGAAGATCTGACTTGGACTTGGCGCGCATAGTAAACTGCGCACCACCCAGACCGCGAACCGTATAGACTTGGGCGAGGTCGCCCAAAGTAATGCCAAGGGAATGACGGTCATTCAGCAAGGATAAGGAGAGTAATATCCTCCATGCACGAGGATTGATTTACCACAATGAAAGTTTGGAGTGGCGAAGGAATTCCTGCACAAGTGCAGGAAAGGGGAAAGACAACCCTAACGAGAAAGGGTAAAGATAGAAGGTGGTCCAACCGGGGCGACAAGCGTCAGCCACTTGGCCCGGTTTGGGAACGACAAAGTCAACATTCTCATCAAAAGGGAAGAAATCCCTAACTGTGGACAGATCCATAAGGGAAAATCAGGAATCGATACGGTAATCATCTTTTAATAAGGAACGTGACGGAAACAAATTAGAAGCCATCGCAACGAAAACAAAGAAAAATCGCAAAGGGACAGTACCTTAGTTGGAAAAGGGGAACGAAATGGCAGTCGGAGGAGGCGGAAGTTCAAAGAAGTTGAAGAGAGAGAAGTGAAAAAGTGAAAAAAGGTGAAGGGTAAAGGTAAGTAAAGGGTAATAAATAGGGAAATAAGTTTTTTTTTTAAAATTCAAAAATTTGGGGTGGGAGACAGTTGGCAAGTGGTTGGGAAGCATTAAAGGGAAGTTCTGGCAAAAACCGCTACACGTCCCATCCATATCCTCTGCCTGGGAATCCTGCCCGAAGTCTCTACCCGAAACCCGTGTCCAGATCCTGGATCCAGAAGCTGTAGGAGTTCTCGCATAAATACATTTATGCAAGAACTGGGGGCTAATGTTATGCCCCAAAATCGACTATTTTGTGTACCGACATGTGGCGTCATATAATTGGGCCGAGACTATATTATACAAAGGAGACTAGGTCAACGATGAAGAAGAGTATGGAGGAAAGGAGAGGCGCAGCAAGAACGAGGAGGGAAGAAAGGCTGTGGGAGCAAGGCTCGAAACTTCCCCAAAATGGCCACATACTCAGGTCTGCCCAGAAAAAGGAATAAGAGGAAAGAAGTTAAAAGAGGACGAAAGGAGAGCAAAGGATCCGTTGGATAACAGCTCAATCCAACGGCCCATAAGAGAATAGGGGCTATAAATATGTAAAACTTTGTACATTGTAGATTCATTCACATACTTAGCATACAAAACACAAAAAACCCTAAAAACACTTGTAATACGGAGCACATTCTGCAAGAGCATTCTAGTAGAAACTTGGAGAATACCATCCTCCCGCGGTTTTTCCCTAAGGGGTTTTGCGTCATCATCCCCTTTGGCATCCTCACTTGTCTTCTCCATATTCCTTAGTAATGAACTAATCCAAATCCATACACATTTAAGCCAGAGATCACTATAACCTCAAAATTAAGTAATAGGTGAATTTTGACCTAAACAGTCATGGTGAATATGACTTAGCATCACAAGGAAGTAGTACTGACTTCCTACCTCCGTAATCTTTGAATATAATCTGTCATATACAGCATGAGCCTCCCAATACAAGAGTACACAAGATTTGAATATTTGATCAACCCAGGGCCGTCCTTGAGAATTTGGAGGCCTTGTGCGAAATTTTATGACGAGACCCTAAGCAAGTATTGTACATCATTCAAAAGTTTGTTCTTATATTTTTATCTTGAACAAAAAATTATCCATTTAATTTGTTTTTCTTCCGACTTTTTTAATACAAAATATATGTAAAGCTTATTTTATTGAAATGACTAATGAGATAAAAACAAAAAAAATAGAATGAAGCAAGTATATAGTAAACCTCATGATTACAATTTACAAATTACAAAATATTTTGCTATGGGTTAATATTTTCTTCCTAAACTTTCCACTTTATTATAAACAAAATAAATATCTCGTTTTTATAAGTACACATAAAATTAATATATACTCTATCCGTCTCAATTATTTGTTTAACTTTGATTAAAATGACGTTTATAAAAAATAAGAAAAGACAAACGAATAAATGAGACGGATAAAATAAATGATATAAAAGTTGTCTAAAGAATTGCTAAATATTAAAAATATACATAGAAGTTTAATTAAAGGAAAAGATATATCATATGCTAATTTAGAAAAAATGGAAAATATAAGATAGTGGGTACAATTAATAACTGGGTGGCCCGACGAGCAAAAAGAAAACAAAGTACCTCTATTGGGAGTCGAACACGGGCTGACTACAAGACCTACCAAAGTTTTTACCAGTTGTGCCACTTTATCATAATTGTATTTAATGGTGTCAATTTATTTATATTACTTAAGGACGTGTAGTAGAATTGGGCCCTGAAAATTTGGGGGCCCTGTGCGATCACACGGGCTGCATACCCAAAAGGCCGGCCCTGCATTAACCAAAGAAAAGAGCATATTAAAATACTGATCGTGGTCCAAGTACCAAATTCCAAAACTCTCTTGGCCTGAGGTGTTGTGTTTAAACGGTTGCCAAAATACACAACCCATGTAACTAGAAGCATCACCATACTTAGAATGAAGATGATGCTCCTCTTAATACCAGTGCCAACATCCAACACATATTTTTTGTTGAAGGTGCCCTTTCCAGAGTCACTATAGATAAATAATCTAAAAATACGTCTTAGTTCTTCAATACCACCTAGATAATCTTAATAAATTTTCAGTAGCGACCACACAAGTAAATGAATTAACAACGCAATAATGTTATAGCCTATGAGGACTAAGATCGATACCATAATCCAAATCTTGAGTGTAAATTCAAGATATTTTGCTCTTCTTAAAAGCGGGGACACTATTCCTGACCAAAAACTCCCCCCACAGGCCGTCCCTGACATTTTGGGGGCCCTGTGCGAAACCGAAAAAATAGGCCCTAATATATTAATACACACCTATGTTAAATATGAATATAAGAACATTTTTTAAAAATATTAACAATTTTGATTAAAAAAAAGCAAACGAGGCCCAACAGGTATGTTATAAATAAAATTGTGCTTTCAAAATATGTCAAGAGGGCTTCATTGGCATGTTGGATAACTGTTCATAGTTTCACATAGTCGGTGCGGGTTCGATCCTCACTAACATCACTCTTTCTGATTTTATAATGACTAGGGGAATCCAACACAGGATCTTCGAATTCCAAGGTGGGAATTCTACCACTTTGACACTGCCAGAATAGCACTAACAAATACTTCTATATATTAGAGTTGTTACACCACTGGGTCGTATATTGGGCCCTGTGCGACCGCACGGGTTGAACACCCCTGAGCCGGCCCTGCCCACACGCACAAAAGACAACCACTGATCTCTTCAACGGTCACAACTGTCAAACAAGAATATGTCACTGGTATAAGACATAAAAAGAGCAAACAATAAATTAGACGATATACGTACTTGGGTGGACAATAATGTACTAAAAATGAGCCACATTTATTTAGGATATATGGAGGTTCAGTTGGTTGTTCACCATCTGAAACCGGGTTTTCAACTGTTACACTAACCGATTCTGCATTTGTATTTGGAGGAGTTGGCATTTGAGATTGTACTTGCCACGGGGCGGAGTCTTTTTTTTTTTTGTTTTTTTGGAACTCGAGAGGTAAGGTGCCTACGTAGCTACCCTATATATTCGACATTGTCAGAGTCGGGTTTTATTAATACATTACTAGAATAAGCGATTAAATTACATATGGGATTGACAACAAACATCGGCTTTTTTAAAGGACGATCGGAACTGGCCAAATGAGCAGACACTTCTTTTCTCTTTTTTCTCAACGGGGCTTTGGGGGAGTACCTGCGACAAGACACACTTACGCCACGGGTCCACCTCCACTTTTCTTGCCATATTTTGAAAGCCTAGAGCTTATAATATGATTGTGATGTATGATGATGATTTATGAATGAACATGAATGTGTATCAGAAGATTTCGGCAAAAGAAGAAAAAGAAATAAAACAGAAGAAGAAAGATGATAAAATAACATCAAATTGTATTTTTTTATTGGCACCAAAAACATAACATGGAGAACATGAACACCTTAAATACAAATGAGGTTGTTGAGCCAAAGTCTCTCTTAGGGTCACTGTCATAATGTTATACTCCGTTGCGTATACTCTTCACTCTTAAACCAACTAGATTCTATTCCGTACTACAGAAGACTCGAGTATTATACTAGTACAAGCAGTAAAGAAAGATCGACTGATCTTGGAAACAATGTTTTATAAACGGGAGCCTTTGAGACACTGTGATACAGTTGTGAATGTTTTGGTAAACTAAGGTTATTAGACAAATTAATTGGGTTTATGGGGTTCATTTCAAACTATTTAGGGTCAATGAGTTCACGTACTCACTGTTTTTTTTTTTTATCGTTTTTAGCTAAAACCACTGGTTATATCAATGGCTTTATGTTATTGATATACTGTAAAAGAAATGAAAACAACACCGAATCGCTACGCTGTCCTTATAGAACAATTCGTCCCGTATATCAGTGCCTGGGATGTACCGAATTTTCTACAGAGATAAGACTGTGTTCCTCGGTTGTTGGCACGAAAAATAGAGATGTAATTTCGAAGCTTTTATGTGTAATTTGTTTTCTATGTCCAAGAAGATTGATATCAGTAATTTCTCTTAAGAAAAACTGGTCCATTTATCTATCATATATATAGATAAATAAAAGGGAAAAAGGGAAGGGTTTGAGTCAAAGTTATGAAGAGTTACAAGTCTTACAACCCTTCAAAATCAACCGCCAAAATCTGTTTATTCGGATAAATGCTTTGGCGCCAAACCACCAATACTACGAACTTGTAAACAATAGACTAGTGTACACTCCATACTTCCCGAACTAGCTTTATTATTTATAAGTTCGCCCGTCTTTAAACCAAACCCAAAATAAGGAAAATAAACTGATAATTACACTTAAATTACCAACACTTTATACTGAGTCCAAATATAAATCCCCCTATAACTTTGAGAATTGTGAAGCCAAAGAAACTGCTATGTAGTCTAGCTAGCGGGTTTTTGTCTTTGTTAATAAGCTAAATGTTGCTGGAAGTCAGACAAAAAATATAACCCAGCAAAGCCGCTACTGCGCTCAACGGCTTCAGTCCTTACTTTGCCACAGTTGTTGCTGCAACTTTTTTTATTCATGACAGGAACAAGCCGAACCAGCGGTTTTAGCTAAAAATATGGGAAAAAATAAGAGTGATGACGGACCCATTGACTCTAAATAGTTTGTAATCAATCCCATAAACCCAAATATTTTGTCAAATAACCTTAGTTTGCAAAAAAATTCTACTGTTATGTAAAAAAAACCGTCTTTCTAATGATCAATCATTTAACACTAGCAGTTCTATTCCAGACATGTTTACAAGAAAAAACCGGGTAGCTGAACGCTGGACCATTTCGACAGAATAGGTAGCTCCCTCACAAGTAGTGTTATGTACAGTTAACATTGATTATGATAGGCAATGTCAACACATGACCAATCCCCCCGCAGCCTGCTTGGTGTAAACGAGATTAAGAAATTATTAGATCGTTTCCTTCGCTGAGTGATTAATGATACCGATGCATGATTAAGAGAAAATTAACAACATGAACGTATAACAGTTGAGTTCAGAGAAACTTACCAAACATTAAGAAATGATTCTGCAATGACAATTGACAATGTTATTAAGCAACCATAAGTAATACTGGTTTCTGTAGAGAACTGAACTTCTTCAGATACGGAGTAATAGATAAGCTTAATCAGAACAACTTTCAGGCTCGGCCCGTAATGTAAATCAATCAATCACCCTTTTGTCAGCTCTTGTTCCACCTCTGTTAATGATTCTGCAATGAAAATACACAATGTTAAGCACCATAAGTATTACTGGCTCTTAAAGAGATAGCTCGCTTACGGAGTAATAGACAAGCTTAATCAGAATGCAAACCCGGAGTTTCCGTATCAGATTCTCGTTGTTGCAAAAGTTTATGTACATGAATAGTGAACTCAAATCTGCGTTTCTCCTTCGCTTTCAGGCATTCAAAGTACGTCCAACCTTCAGTTGTTTTAAACTTATGTTTGATATGAACAACAATCTTGGCTTTGTCTCCCATATCTAGAATATCCACGCTGTGAAAATTCGGAGTGAATTTGTCTTTCTCGTCATCAAGATAACTGTAAAACAAAAACAATACTCCGTAGTTAATAATAAAAGACTGATAAAGAGCAGAATTAGTGATAACAAAAATAGACTGCTCACATTTCAATTTTGTGTCTCAGAGGCTCAGTTATTTTGTTGTCCGGAGAAGTTATGAATTCGATGTTATCAATCCAATCGAAATGGGTCTTGTGGTTAATAATAGTTTTTAAAGCTAACACCGAGTTTGGATATATTATTTGCTGCTGCTCACCAACAGTCCGAATGTTTGCAAAAATGGTGCTCCAAACACCAATTCTCTGAACTTCAAGCTACACAAATCACAATGTCTGTCACAACAGTAATATTACCGCAATGCTCCAAGCTTCCACAAACAGCGGGTTATGAGGACAGGTATATGCGACCTTAACCTTTGTTAACAACAAGCAGAGGCAATTATAGATGACCCAAGTGAAAGTTATGTTAATTCAATTGATTGTTCCTTCGTAACAGAAGGCGTGGCAAGTATAATAAATCGTTTTGCATTTTAATAAATCATTTAAACTTAAAATTGGCTCCGTATCCAAATGATGTTCAAAACTCATTTGAATGGATGATACCCAGTAGACCATCAGGTAGCATGTATCTCACTTTCAATAAAGCGAAAAGTAACATAAACATAACTAACCAGTTTTTCGTCAATGAGACATAAGTCGCCGACATTGAATGGGTGAACAACGTAGACGAAAATAAGGCCTTGAAACAAATTCTTAGCTGTGTCTCCGAATATAAATGTGGCCGCCAACAATGGTGACGCTATGATGACGAGAACATTTGTCGTAGCCAACCCAGTAAGAAGCAGCCACATAATGCAGGTCACAATAACTATAATCCCACTTATGACTTGATTCAAACATTTCACCACCTCATTTTCACTAATGAGCGTATTTGTAAGAAACATACATCTGCTGTGAGCTCGTTCCTGATCATCATATACAATTCCAATTGTTAACTATATTTCAGACTAAATACATCAGTGCAACAGGTAATTCAAGGAGAGATCAAATATGTGAGGGGTTTTAAATATGTATGTTGTTGAACTATTATTTCCATTCCAGATCGTGAGTAAATAATGTATACGATCCTTAAAAAAACAGGGAAAAAATACCGTAAATGTTTTAACTTTCTGAAAAGTTATATCTTCTGTGGTCTGCACATCAGGAAGCAGTTTAAGAAGCATTTCCCAATCCTCATCGAAATAAGGATCACCTTCAACTTGCAGGACTTCCTTCAATATTTCAACGCACTTCCTGTTCCAAACAAATTTAAACAGAGAAATCACAAACGTTATCATGAAAGGAAAGTTTCTTAAGCATTATCATCATCATCATCATCTATGTTATTGTCAGACAAAGGAAAGCTTCTTACGCATTACTCTCTCCTGAATCATTGCCTTGTAAATGATGGAGATCGCCAAAAGTATTCTCATTTAAAAATGCATTCTGGGCAGTCAAAAATCGATGAGCTGCCTTCTGTATATCATATATGGATGCCTTTTTACCAATACAATTTATAAATTCTGTCCGGACAATTTTCCTATCCAACCGCCGGTAGGAGTAATCCCCATCCCTACTGAAAGGAAGGTTCCAGGCAACGGTAATTTTAGGCGGTGCTTTAAAGCATGACAACCCACAGCCAGAGTTACTCGAATCTTTCACAGAATATATAGTAACCTGCTCATAGTGCTGGTAACTGAGCATAACAAGGAAGTATAACTGTTTCCCTATATCCCTAATCTTAGGATGTAATCTGTCATACACGGTATGAGCCTCCCAATACAAGAGTAAGCAAGATTTTAACAACCAAAGAAGAGAGCAGACTAAAAGACTAACACATGTCCAAGTACCAAAGTCCAATATTTTTTGGTTCTGAGGCGCTGTGTCTAGACGGTTGCCGAAAAACACCATCCATGTAATTAGGAGCATCACCATACTTAAAATGAAGATGACACTCCTCTTGATACCAACGGCAATATACACTATGTTTTTTTTGTTAAAGGCATTACCAATCACCTCATCACAGCAAAATGATGAAAGTTTAGATTCAATATTCTCACCAACCTCCAAAGAATCTCCAAAAATTTTCGGTAGTGACCGCACAAGCATAAACATTAAAAAAGTAATAATGTTATAACCCATGAGGACAAAGAGTGATACCTTAACCCATTTATCAGTGTAAATTCCGAATATTTTGCTCTGCTTAAAAACGGGGACGCTACTCATGACGACAGCGTTTGCCCACAAAACCAGGAGACAGCCGGCGATCTCAGAAATTGATTCCAAGAGAAAGTAGGCCTCGTTGTTGCTGAAAATATCTACAACTATATGGAATATGAAAAACCAAATGCATTGGCCAATAACGTAGATTCCAATTAATATACAGATTATCTTAATCCACTTAGTTATTGGCAGCCCTATAATCAATACAAGTTTTAATCCCGTAACATTCTTAGCAATTGGATAAAATAGTCCTACTTCAACCAAAAGCAACATCGCAACCACAAATATCCAGTACCGCAATAGAAGCACAATTATGAAGCGGTTTTCATACGTTTCGGCTCTGACAATAATATGTAACAATCGTACAAGTACAAATGCGAATAATAACAGAGGCAGAGTGGCAACAGTAACAACTGTAATAAAAGCATAGGCTACAGGTGCCAAACATACAAACAGCAAGCAGTAAATTAGATAAGAAAGAGGCTTAGGTATAACTCTTTGTTTAGTTTGGATGGGTGGACGTTCAGTTGGTTCTTCACTAGCTGAACCTGGTTTTTCGACTTTGACACATACAGAATCGGTATCTGTATTTTGTGGAGACGGGATTTCAGGAGGTTGTTCCGAAGAAATGGAGTCAACCACCGGTTTTGTTTCGACTGGCTCCATGCTAGCCATAGTTTCGGAAGCGTAGAGCCTACAGTAGCGAGGTATCGAAAGTTTAAGTAAAACAAAAACCGGAATACAAAAATGAGGAAATTAAGCTCCAGTTTCCGGTCAGAACCTGCATTATACTTCCTCCATTCATATCCAACCTACATATACTCCTTTTTCATCCATTCATATCCACTCTACCACTTTCCTAAAAAAGAAAACAAAATGACTAAACTACTCTTATAGAAACCATTTATCTACATAAAATGTCACTACATGGCCCACCTATAATCCACCATCACACATTTATATTAATAAAAAAACATCTTACACACTTACAAATACTTTTAATAATTTTTTAATATCTTTCTTAATATTTGTGCAAAAAAGCATATATGCGCTTTGGATTCGAACGGAGGAAGTATTAAAAGTACCAAAAAAGCAAATAAAAAGCAAAGTGAGAGCAAAAAAATACAAAAATTGGTGCGATTTACTAAACAAACCACTCACTCTCTTATTATGTGTGCAAAAGGGCCCTGGACTCTTGACTTGTGTTATAACTAAACAAAACTACTCCAAGTAGTCCTGTCACAGTGTCACTACCCCAATTCTCCAAACAAGCCCCCTAACTCCACCACAGTCGATAAAAAATAGTCCTTACGGCGAAACTCCGGTTATTTAATGTCGTCGTTGCAAAATCATTGAAAAATAATGTAATAATCGACTGATTGAAATATTTAGTCTAAGATTGCTCCACCATTCCACCTTCCGTCTCAATTATTTGTTCATCTTTAATTAAATTGTTTTGACGAATAATTAAAAGGTAAACAAATGATCAAACAGTAAATAACAAGAATTACATGCAGAAAAAAATGACAATTGTAAAATTATAAGAGGATTACTGTTTAATCAAGTAATTGCATGATCATTAGCCTGATCTTATAATCATCATCTTCAATTCTTCATGATCTTCTGAAAATTGGTAAAAAAGAATCAGCGGAAATTTTAGCGCCATTACCAATTTTTTACTGTTTTTTTTCTGGTTGTGATTTTTACTTTTTACGGCGGGTAAGCTCGGGGTTTTGCTCTTTGCGCCGAACTTGATGATGCATTTGGATGTTCTAATTTCCCGTTTAAATGAATTTGGCTATAAACGGTTTAATTTATGAGCTTTTATCCTATTATATTTGTAATTGGGCTTTCATCTTATTATGGTTCTGTTTGGTAAACAGCGGATTAATATTGGCAGAAGCAGATTTAAAAAACAGATTTGACTAGCAGAATGTTTTAGCGGATTTAACTAGCAGATTTATTTAGCAAAATTATTTTAGAGGTGTTTGGTAATTAGCAGTTTAGATTAGCAGATTGTCTAGAATCTTTGTAAAATGACATATAAGTACACGAAGAAATTATTTATTAAATATATAAAAGAAATGTTAGTATTTTATTAAGAGAGTAAATAAGACATTTTTTTCTTTCTAATATGCTAATCCAACATGCTGGTAGCAGCAGCATATTGTAAAATAGCATATTGGACCCCAATATACTATTTCCCAATATACTATTTCAATATGTCGTTAACCAAACACCCTAAATAGCATATTGGTAAGTCAAACATACTAAATCTCTCAAATATGCTGAAATTTGGCCAATATGTTGTTTACCAAACCGCGTCTATATCTACGACTGGATTATACTAAACTTTGGCTTTTTTTACCGATTAATACAAAACATTAATAATAATTAATTTTACAATTTAATTTCAAATTGAGTTAAATATCAGTTCTATAAATGTTATTTTCTTTAATATTCTTATCTAAAAAATTGTGTATTCGCCCGAGATCTAAACTAGTTCTAAGTAAACCTCAAAAATATATTGGGCCGGGTTGGGATATAAGTCAAAGACGATTACAAGTCGGATTAGAATTTGAATATGGGCAAAGAAAAATTATGAGACTTTTTTATTTTTAAAATCAAAAACAAATTATATAATAAACAAAAATTTTATGTAGTACCTTTGTGGTTTGTCATTTTGTCATCGGTACTGCTATTTTATGTGTCAATGATATCCATGAGATTCAATATTTATATGAATGCCTTTGTTGGATAATGCACGTTATTTTATGTGTCAATGATATCCTTGAGATTCAATATTTACGTGAATGTATTTGTTGGATAATGCACGTTAAATTGATTAACAGAAAGAGTCTTGCTTATATTGGATATATCCGTCACAAGTAGAAGGCGGATACTTTACTTACAATAAAGCAAGTGAACATTCAAGCGAGAAAAAATGGAGCAATTTATGGATCGTGCAATTTGCATTATGTAAAAGAGACGTTATCCGTCCTCAGCTTGTAACTTATAGTGTCCGTTTTCAATGAGAATTTGTGATATGATTAAAGCAAATAGTTCAACTTGATTACTATCTACCGAGCCTAAAAGCATTATGAAGTCCTAAATTCCCGTTTTAAACAAGAATTTGTGCTAAAGTAGTAAGGTGGTACATATTGAAGTACAGAGAGAACCGGGTCAACCGGCCTATAATATTAATCAGGAAATCCAGAAATAAAACTTTCAAATCGACAAAAACTCAATTTCATAGCACGAAAAATTTGTGTAAATTCGCGTTAACATTCCTAAACCAAAATTCCCGTTTTAAACGAGAATTTGTGCTAAAGTAGTAAGGTGGTACATATTGAAGTACAGAGAGAACCGGGCCAACCGGCCTATAATATTAATCAGGAAATCCAGAAAAAAACTTTTCAAATCGACAAAAACTCAATTTAACAGCATGAAAAATTTGTGTAAATCCGCGTTAATATTCCTATTACACTCCCTCACTCGAATGCCCATTGAGCTTGAAGAGTGGTTAATAGTTCAGGCCCAATTATTATTAATATTTCCTATTAGTACCTTCATCGCAACTCTCATATACAAGTTAGTAGCGGAAATTACCAGCTTACAAAATGTAAACAAATGATCAGTTAGTTAGCGAAAACTTCTTGAACAAATCGTTTAACAGGAGCCAAAATAAACACTACAACACTCGAAAGTTGTAGTAACTCAAGTGCAAAGACCCCAAATTATAGATCAGATCAAGAGATTCGGAAAATTGTTTCTCAACCAACAATAACTCCATTTCGGTGCAAGTAAAATTTGCATGTAAAACCCCTCGCGAAAGCGGAAATATAAACACATAAAAGTACCAAATTTGCAGCGGAATTAAAACTTTTTAGAAGATAAAACAACATGCGAGAAGCTTTAACTGAAACTGAAAACAGAACTGATATAAACAACAATAGATAAGTAACGGTACTAAGTATCAAACTGAAACATAAATAAATACATCAGCCGGGGATGGCACATCCCTACCGGCACCAAACAAAAACAACAAAAGTCTAAGAGTCCAGCTAAGCGTAAACGGTAAGTCAACTGATGAACGGATCATCACTCGCTAGCTCTCCTGTAACCCTGATCTCCAACCCTGCATGTACCTACATACATGAAAACATGTACGCCACAATCAGTGGGGAGTGACTAGAGTTCTCCTAGCCACCTTTTGTGACAACACGTAACATATAAACAATACAGAACACTCCAACATATATCAACATGTGAAGCATAAACATCTCATCATCTTATCTCTTACCATCATGCGATTACCATGCACGGCTCTTAACCAACTTCATAAACAAATAGGAAGGAGAGCCGGTTTCCCTACTGGTTACCCAGTCGGGGGGTCTTTCAATCCAATTATTTATGAAACCGAACCAAGAGTCATCCAATGCCTTGGATGATTTAACCACAACTAAGTAACATCAACAACTCGACATGTATATCTGACACTGTACCATCATCTAGGCAAGCAGATAATCATCCATAACAAATCATGCATATCTGACACTGTACCATCATCTAGGCAAGCAGATACACATTCATAACACTAGCAACGGGTCCAGAGGTGAACTTAACACATATCCCATTACTACACTATGTCGGGTCCAGAGGTGAGCTTAACACATATCCCAACATCTAATCAAGTAAAGGGTCCAGAGGTGAACTTAACACATATCCCTAAACTTACAAACATGAAAAGGGTCCAGAGGTGAACTTAACACATATCCCTAATCATCCAAAAGCAAAGGGTCCAGAGGTGAACTTAACACATATCCCAATGCTACAAACATGTATTGGGTCCAGAGGTGAACTTAACACATATCCCAATACACGGTCATCGCACAACGGGTCCAGAGGTGAGCTTAACACATATCCCGTGTACGACAACCGATCACGTGTCAGGTCCAGAGGTGAGCTTAACACATATCCTGACACGCCCAAGCAAAACACGTAACGGGTCCAGAGGTGAACTTAACACATATCCCATCACGCGACAGATAAACACGTAGTGGGTCCAGAGGTGAACTTAACACATATCCCACCACGCGACAACCAATGTAACCACTGAACAACCAAAGGTAGAAACTAACCTATAGTTCTAACTTCTTAAACCTCTAATCAACATTCAATTGATTCCGGGAACTAGGGCGAGGGAGAGCCGGTTTCCCTTTCGGTTACCCGACCGGGGGGTCTCTATCCTCACTACATTCCCGAACCCAATATAACGTTGCCCGTACACCGGGGACCTCAAATACATGCCACGGGTACACAAAACAAGTTTCAAGTAAAACCGATAAACCGTTTAAAAGTTACGATCAATTTACGAAAAACTCAAAATGACATACAGGGATCCCCAGCCGGTCGGCAGGCAGCCGGTCGGCCGGCTGGCAATCCCTCAGCCTACATCTCTTTTCAAAAACCGAGGAAACACCAAGAAGGACTCCCAGCCGGTCGGCAGGCAGCCGGTCGGCCGGCTGGGAACCCCATTCCCTAGCCTTACTAAAATCGTATCCATCCCCATATGCACTCCCAGCCGGCTGGCAGGCGGCCGGTCTGCCGGCTGGGCTCCCTCCTATTCTATGTTTATCGCAAAAACATAACACAAGGGAAACGACCACCAGCCGGTCGGCAGGCAGCCGGTCGGCCGGCTGGCAGTCCCAAGGCCAAAATCTCAAAATTTAAGAAGAACACACAACCGCTCTCCCAGCCGGTCGACCGGCGGCCGGTCGGTCGACCGGCTCAGAGAGCCTGATACGCAAAATCGGATTTTCAGCTTGTCTCAAAACTTCACAATTCGACATCAACACTTCAACAATTACAACAAGTAAGATTTGCCCAATATTTCTAATCACTAACTACTACTTCCTACCAGCATCAAATCCCATAACAATCCTCAATGGTAAATTCAATGTATCCGTCTGAACTTAAGGAAAAACTGAAAATCACAAATGAACACATAACAACATCTTTAGGTATGAATTCTTCACATATTCAACATCCTAAACATGATACTAAGTCCATTAAACAACATACTTTAACACAATCAGAATCAACATACGAAACACAACAAAAGTGCTAATATTCACAAATAGGCCGAGTTTCTCATTATCGTCACCTTTAAGCTTAATCCGGCGAATGATCCTCCTCTACAATGTAAGAGTCCACGTCGGGATTGTCGAGACCCACTCCTATAACAAAGAAAACGGTTTAGAATCACCAAAAACGAATTAAAGGCAAAACAGCCCGATTTTTGAAGTCGATAAAATGAAAAACGAAAGTGATGGATGTCTTGGAAATCGCGCGAGGATTCCGAAAATGTACTTACTTTTGCGATTCGATGAACGGATGATGAAGATCTTTGCAAAAGAATGAAGGGTTTTATGGAGGTTTTGTGAGATGTTAAGTTTGCAGTGAAATGAAGCTTGAGGGAGAGGAAATGTCGACTTATTGCTTAAAAAGACACAAGTGAGTTGTCCTTTCCGAGTAAGTAAAATGGAGCGGATATTTACACGGATACTTGAGTCGGATATTTAATTATGCCAAGTTGTATTCGTCTTAAGAACTGGAGGTTCTTAAGGCGGATCTTATTTATTTATAAAAATTTCCGAATTAACTTATTAAAATATTATTTTATTATTTAAAATAATTAAAATCGCTTAAATTAGATTTTACGAAAATACGGGATGTTACAATCACCCCAACTTCAAAAAGTTTCGTCCTCGAAACTCGAACGGACATAAATCTATATACAATACCTCAATCAAATAAGAAAGGATGCGCAGCACGCATCGATGCCTCAGTCTCCCAAGTCTGCTCCTCGACTTCGCCGCAACGCCATAGGATCTTCACCAAGGGTACCACCTTGCTCCTAAGCTTCCTCTCCTGACGGTCAAGGATCTTCACTGGACGCTCTTCGAAAGCAAGACTCGGCTCTAAGTTCTCAATCTCTTCAGGCAAAACATGACTCGGGTCACTGATGTATCTGCGGAGCTGGGAAACGTGAAAAACGCTATGAACCTTGCCCAAACTAGGAGGCAAGTCCAATCGGTAAGCAGCAGCACCAATCCTCTTCACGATCTCAAAAGGTCCAATATACTTAGGGCTCAACTTGCCCTTAACTCCAAACCTTTTGACGCCCTTCATCGGAGAAACTCTCAAGAACACTCGATCACCCACCTCAAACTCTAAGGGTCTACGGCGAACATCAGCATAGGATTTCTGCCGGTCCTGAGCGGCCTTCATCCTACCTCTGATAAGCTGAACCTGATCAATAGTAACAGCTAACTGATCTGGTCCAAGGTCACGAACATCACTAGCTTGATCCCAACAAATCGGACTACGACACTTCCTACCATAAAGAGCCTCGTACGGAGCCATACCAATGGAAGCATGATAACTGTTATTGTAAGAAAACTCTACTAACGGCAAACACTGCTCCCAAGAACTCTGAAAATCGAGGGCACAAGCGCGGAGCAAATCCTCAAGTGTCTGTATCGTCCTCTCGGACTGACCATCGGTCGCGGCATGAAATGCGGTACTCATCAACAAACGGCTACCCATCGCCTCCTGCAAGGCCTTCCAGAACCTGGAACAAAACCTCGGATCACGATCTGAAACGATCTCCCTCGGAACACCATGATATCGGACTATCTCAGCAATATAAGCCCTGGCTAAACGGTCCATATCCCATGTCTCTCTGATCGGCACGAATCTGGCACACTTAGTTAGACGATCGACAATAACCCAAATCGCATCTTTGCCTCCCACGGTCTTAGGCAAAGCGGTGACAAAATCCATAGATATGCACTCCCACTTCCACTGAGGAACGGGAAGCGGCTGTAGCAAACCACCAGGTCTCCTGTGCTCTATCTTGACCTGTTGACAAGTCAAGCACCTACTAACATAATCCAAGATCTCTTTCTTCATACCAGGCCACCAAAACATAAGCCTCAAATCCTTGTGCATCTTCTCTCCACCCGGATGAACGGAGTATGGTGACAAATGAGCCTCATCAAGAACCCTCTTCCTCAAATTTGGCACATCAGGGACATACATCCTACCACGGAACTTAAGGAAACCATCAGCATCAATCACCAACTCAGGTGCAACACCACTCGAAATCTTAGCCTCGAACTTCTTGAAATCGGCATCTAAGGGCAAACTCTGGCGAATCTCCCAATATAAAGACGGCTCGGCAGTCATAGCAGCTAACCAATCAAAACCACTACCCACCATCTCTAATCTCAGCTTCCGGAACTCGGAACACAACTCATCGGGCAATACTCTCATGGCACTCATCGAATGAGAAGTCTTGCGGCTAAGCGCATCAGCAACTACATTGGCTTTTCCCTCATGATATAACAACTCGATGTCATAATCCTTCACCAACTCTAGCCAACGTCTCTGTCTCATGTTAAGGTCTTTCTGAGTGAAAATGTACTTTAAGCTCTTATGATCGGTGAAAATGCGGCAATGAGATCCCATCAGGTAATGACGCCACATCTTCAAAGCATGAACAACTGCGGCCAACTCCAAATCATGTGTCGGATAATTCACCTCATGAACTCTCAACTGTCTAGATGAATAGGCTATCACTTTACCACTCTGCATCAGTACACATCCAAGTCCTAACATCGAAGCATCACAATACACATCAAAGTCCACTCCGATCTCTGGCAAAGCTAACACTGGGGCGGAAGTCAATCTGGTCTTCAACCCCTGGAAGGAACTCTCACACTTGTCGGTCCACACAAATTTGGCTTCCTTCTTCAGCAACTGAGTCATCGGGCGAGCTAATCTAGAGAAATCCTCAACGAATCTACGATAATAACCAGCCAAACCCAAAAAGCTACGGATCTCTCCAACATCCTTAGGACTCTCCCAATCAACTACAGCCTCTATCTTCGCGGGATCTACCATCACACCCTCGCTAGATATCACATGACCTAAAAAGGCAACCTTCGAGAGCCAAAATTCACACTTTGAAAACTTTGCGAACCACTTCTGCTTGCGCAGAATCCCTAGAATCAATCGAAGATGCTCAGCATGTCCCTCATCGGTCTTCGAATATATCAAGATGTCATCAATGAAAACCACTACACACGTGTCAAGATACTCACTGAAGGTACGGTTCATCTGATCCATAAAAATCGCCGGTGCATTAGTCAACCCAAATGGCATAACTACAAACTCAAAATGCCCATATCTGGTACGAAAAGCAGTCTTTGCAATATCGGCCTCTCTCACTGGAATCTGATGATAACCTGATCGAAGATCAATCTTGGAAAACCTAGAAGCACCTCTCAACTGATCAAATAAGTCATCAATCCTAGGCAAAGGATATCTGTTCTTCACGGTCACTCGGTTCAACTCTCTATAGTCTATGCAAAGTCTCATGGAACCATCTTTCTTCTTAACGAACAAAACGGGAGCACCCCACGGAGAAGCACTAGGTCTAATGAAACCTTTCTCGATCATCTCTTCCAATTGCTGCTTCAACTCTTTCAACTCCGGCGGAGCCATACGGTAAGGAGCTTTAGAAATCGGTCCGGTACCTGGAACAAGCTCAATAGTAAACTCCACATCTCTCTCTGGCGGTATCCCTGGCAAGTCATCTGGGAACACATCTGGATACTCACGAACAATGGCTACATCTTCAAGCTTCGGTAGCGATGGTTTAGCAGCTGTAACAACACACAGGAAGGCTTGGCAACCCTTCCTAAGAAGATGAGAAGCTTTCATCGAAGAGATGACACGAACACCCTTTTGAGGGCGAGTTCCCCTATAGGAAACACGAACTCCTGAAGAACTCCTCAAGCAGATTTTCTGGTCGCGACACTCGAAGCGAGCATGGTATCGCGATAACCAATCCATACCGAGGATAATATCAAACTCCTCGAGAGGAAATCTCAGTAAGTCCGCAGGAAATGTGGCTTGACCAATAACAATAGGAACATCCCTATGGGACGAAGAGCAGGCAAATACGTCTCCAGAAGGTAAGGAAATAGAAGTCTCCTCAACCAATGAAGACTCAAGAGCTAGACGATCAGCGAACTGAGTCGATATAAATGATAAAGAAGCTCCAGTGTCGAACAAAATAAGGCACTCAGCGCCAAGAACAGAAAATATACCGGCAACAATGTCAGGATGAGCCTCTGCCTCAGCCCTAGTCATCACAAAAATCTTCCCTTTCGGCTTCCCTCCTTTAGTCGCTGCAGCAGCAGTGGCAGCCTTGCCAAGTGCGGTGTTCCTCTCAGGACACTCATACGATCGATGCCCAAATCCATTGCAAGTGAAACACTTATAGGCATTCTTGAAACAGTCAAAACCCGGATGAGAAGGTTTACCACAACGGTGGCAAACACTAGGAGATGTGTCGGTGTGAACAAAGGTCTTAGCAACCGGAGCAGAGAACCTCTCAAAACGCTTCTTCTGGGAAGAAGGCGAAGAAGTAGAAGGAACAAATGGTCTCTTCCCCTGGTACACGGATCTCTGATGAGAAGTGAAGCTGGAAGTAGCGGCACGAGTCTCAGCATCAATGGCACGAATAGAACTCTCGGCCCAAATAGCATCGTCATAAACCTCCACAAAAGAAGTAGAGTCACGACGAACCATACTCTCAATCCTCGGCCCTAGCTTCCCTCGGTAGAAATACACTCTCTCAGCCTCATCACGAACAAATCTCGATGCAAAGTGAGCTAACTGGTTGAACTTGTCAGTGAATTCTTGAACGGTCATCTTCCCTTGCTTCAAATCCATAAATTCTTTCAACCTCTGCGATCTCATCTCTTTGGGGTAGAACCTCGCCTCGAGTCTGTCTTTGAAAGCCTCCCAATCGAACATCGGGTCAAGAACAGCGGTAGGTCCAGTCAACGCCCACCAACGGTCAGCCTCCAATGTCAAGAAGTGAGCGGCTAAACGCACTCTATCCTCCCTAACGACTGAGTATAAGGTGAAGCTCTTTTCCATCTCTCTGAACCACTCTGTGAGGGCTACTGGGTCAGCCTCGCCTCCATAGGTCCTAACATGGCTTCGGGACATCTGAGAGGCAATCCAGGAAAAGCTACCCGGACGATTAGCATCGCCGCCCGGCGGTGGAGGAGGTGGAACATTCCCCGCTTGCTGTCTCTGAGTCTCAAGCAAATGCTGAATTGCTTGCAGCACAATGTTATCAGCAGCTCTGGGTCTCACCATCTTTAAAAGAGAAAAACAAGGATTAGCTTAACAATTAGCAATCACAAATAGACTACAACATAAGTCCTTAGATCTACCCATCTCTCATTCATTATTTGTTTATTTGGTCAAGTTAAGGTTGGGGGTCACATGAGTGCGTCGGGAGCAATAATGCTCTGATACCAACTGTAAAACCCCTCGCGAAAGCGGAAATATAAACACATAAAAGTACCAAATTTGCAGCGGAATTAAAACTTTTTAGAAGATAAAACAACATGCGAGAAGCTTTAACTGAAACTGAAAACAGAACTGATATAAACAACAATAGATAAGTAACGGTACTAAGTATCAAACTGAAACATAAATAAATACATCAGCCGGGGATGGCACATCCCTACCGGCACCAAACAAAAACAACAAAAGTCTAAGAGTCCAGCTAAGCGTAAACGGTAAGTCAACTGATGAACGGATCATCACTCGCTAGCTCTCCTGTAACCCTGATCTCCAACCCTGCATGTACCTACATACATGAAAACATGTACGCCACAATCAGTGGGGAGTGACTAGAGTTCTCCTAGCCACCTTTTGTGACAACACGTAACATATAAACAATACAGAACACTCCAACATATATCAACATGTGAAGCATAAACATCTCATCATCTTATCTCTTACCATCATGCGATTACCATGCACGGCTCTTAACCAACTTCATAAACAAATAGGAAGGAGAGCCGGTTTCCCTACTGGTTACCCAGTCGGGGGGTCTTTCAATCCAATTATTTATGAAACCGAACCAAGAGTCATCCAATGCCTTGGATGATTTAACCACAACTAAGTAACATCAACAACTCGACATGTATATCTGACACTGTACCATCATCTAGGCAAGCAGATAATCATCCATAACAAATCATGCATATCTGACACTGTACCATCATCTAGGCAAGCAGATACACATTCATAACACTAGCAACGGGTCCAGAGGTGAACTTAACACATATCCCATTACTACACTATGTCGGGTCCAGAGGTGAGCTTAACACATATCCCAACATCTAATCAAGTAAAGGGTCCAGAGGTGAACTTAACACATATCCCTAAACTTACAAACATGAAAAGGGTCCAGAGGTGAACTTAACACATATCCCTAATCATCCAAAAGCAAAGGGTCCAGAGGTGAACTTAACACATATCCCAATGCTACAAACATGTATTGGGTCCAGAGGTGAACTTAACACATATCCCAATACACGGTCATCGCACAACGGGTCCAGAGGTGAGCTTAACACATATCCCGTGTACGACAACCGATCACGTGTCAGGTCCAGAGGTGAGCTTAACACATATCCTGACACGCCCAAGCAAAACACGTAACGGGTCCAGAGGTGAACTTAACACATATCCCATCACGCGACAGATAAACACGTAGTGGGTCCAGAGGTGAACTTAACACATATCCCACCACGCGACAACCAATGTAACCACTGAACAACCAAAGGTAGAAACTAACCTATAGTTCTAACTTCTTAAACCTCTAATCAACATTCAATTGATTCCGGGAACTAGGGCGAGGGAGAGCCGGTTTCCCTTTCGGTTACCCGACCGGGGGGTCTCTATCCTCACTACATTCCCGAACCCAATATAACGTTGCCCGTACACCGGGGACCTCAAATACATGCCACGGGTACACAAAACAAGTTTCAAGTAAAACCGATAAACCGTTTAAAAGTTACGATCAATTTACGAAAAACTCAAAATGACATACAGGGATCCCCAGCCGGTCGGCAGGCAGCCGGTCGGCCGGCTGGCAATCCCTCAGCCTACATCTCTTTTCAAAAACCGAGGAAACACCAAGAAGGACTCCCAGCCGGTCGGCAGGCAGCCGGTCGGCCGGCTGGGAACCCCATTCCCTAGCCTTACTAAAATCGTATCCATCCCCATATGCACTCCCAGCCGGCTGGCAGGCGGCCGGTCTGCCGGCTGGGCTCCCTCCTATTCTATGTTTATCGCAAAAACATAACACAAGGGAAACGACCACCAGCCGGTCGGCAGGCAGCCGGTCGGCCGGCTGGCAGTCCCAAGGCCAAAATCTCAAAATTTAAGAAGAACACACAACCGCTCTCCCAGCCGGTCGACCGGCGGCCGGTCGGTCGACCGGCTCAGAGAGCCTGATACGCAAAATCGGATTTTCAGCTTGTCTCAAAACTTCACAATTCGACATCAACACTTCAACAATTACAACAAGTAAGATTTGCCCAATATTTCTAATCACTAACTACTACTTCCTACCAGCATCAAATCCCATAACAATCCTCAATGGTAAATTCAATGTATCCGTCTGAACTTAAGGAAAAACTGAAAATCACAAATGAACACATAACAACATCTTTAGGTATGAATTCTTCACATATTCAACATCCTAAACATGATACTAAGTCCATTAAACAACATACTTTAACACAATCAGAATCAACATACGAAACACAACAAAAGTGCTAATATTCACAAATAGGCCGAGTTTCTCATTATCGTCACCTTTAAGCTTAATCCGGCGAATGATCCTCCTCTACAATGTAAGAGTCCACGTCGGGATTGTCGAGACCCACTCCTATAACAAAGAAAACGGTTTAGAATCACCAAAAACGAATTAAAGGCAAAACAGCCCGATTTTTGAAGTCGATAAAATGAAAAACGAAAGTGATGGATGTCTTGGAAATCGCGCGAGGATTCCGAAAATGTACTTACTTTTGCGATTCGATGAACGGATGATGAAGATCTTTGCAAAAGAATGAAGGGTTTTATGGAGGTTTTGTGAGATGTTAAGTTTGCAGTGAAATGAAGCTTGAGGGAGAGGAAATGTCGACTTATTGCTTAAAAAGACACAAGTGAGTTGTCCTTTCCGAGTAAGTAAAATGGAGCGGATATTTACACGGATACTTGAGTCGGATATTTAATTATGCCAAGTTGTATTCGTCTTAAGAACTGGAGGTTCTTAAGGCGGATCTTATTTATTTATAAAAATTTCCGAATTAACTTATTAAAATATTATTTTATTATTTAAAATAATTAAAATCGCTTAAATTAGATTTTACGAAAATACGGGATGTTACATTGCATATATCGGCATTAACATTCTGAGACGAAGTACGTTCTATATTGAACCATTATAACTTTGTTCGACAACCATCGTGTCTTGGACCATTTTTCATCATCCTCTAGTATAGAAGTCTTCTATCTCAGCTGATTCTGCTGTAATGACAATGATAAAAAAAACTTAAGAATTACTTGTTTAGCCCAAAATCTGTCATTATGTTATAGGGCCCGAAGATGAGCCAGGAAGCAAGCAGCCCATTGACAAAGCCAGTTCACATACAAGAAAAGAGACGTTGAAGGGGTATGAATGAGTCAAAACCCTAGAGGAATATTCCCCTAGACTCACTCCTATATTCCTGAAGCTGACTAGGACTAGGACCAGGACCAGCTGACCAGGAGTCCTTGTTTATAAAAGGAAAATTAGGTCATTCATAATGGGTTGAACTATATATTCAAATATATATATATTAAGTATATATGTTTATGTTTTGATAATGATAAGTCTAGCTATATATATCATATACTCGTGGGTATAATCGTGTGCTAAGTGTACAAAATATTAGTTTAGAAGATCTCATCAATCAAGTATAAAAGATTCAAAAATATTAGTCAATGGATTGACTAATCAAGGATTGAAAGAAGATCACAAATGCATACAATGAACTAAAGTTATACTTATCAACTATGACTTTAGTATAAGATTGATTTAAGTTATAGCTCGTAGCTATAGCTCCATAAAGAAGAAATGATCGAAATATTTGTGATGGTTAAAACGATTTTGCTCTCGTAAAATCGTCGTGTTAAATTAATGGATAATTGGTATTCTAATTTTATGGAATTATTAATCTTAATGGGTTAATATAAAATATATAATAGTTAAAAAAGAATAAATAATTTTCTTATGAGTTAATTATTTATTTCTAATAAACTAAGGATTTTTATTTAACTTGTTTGTCGAGATAATATAATCTAAATATTGTTTGAAACGGTTTAGGAAATCGTGTGGTATAACACGTTCCATAAAACGTGTAAGGATACTTGAATAAATAAATATGTATTTATTTAGATATCCTAAAACAATCTAGATTATATTATGGAATATAATTTATTATATTTTGACAAGGTTTAGAAAGTTGGTTTTAATAAGGTTGTTATTTGTTTATTATATAAGATATTTCCTAAATATGAATTAGGAAATTGATTCCTTGTGTAATACCTAAAGTGTCTTATTAAATCTTTCCTAAATATATTAAGATTAGATTTATGGTAGTATTACTAAAATACTAGAATTCTAGTTTAGGTAATATTCCTAAGTCATCTAGGGTTTGATCAACCTACATATAGTTCCATATAAATAGGATACTGTGACACATTGATAGACACGAAATCATATACAAACATTCACGCAAATCAAGAGAAAACCGTCGATCATAATTCTTCGAGATTCGAGCTTAAATTGTCATATTCGTTTCAAGATTCAAGTGCTCCAGCATTGATCTTATTAATTCAAGATTGTGACTTTGAAGAACATTGAAGACTTATCTTATTAGCGTAAGATAGTTCGAGTATTTCACGGTACTCATTGTAAGCAAGTATTTAACGGTACTTGTCGTAGCTAGATATTTAACGGTATCTAGATTGAGTTAAAACTAACATCAAAGTTGTACGAGTAGGGTTGATAAAATTGTAATCCGGAGTCGGTACTAATTTTATTAATCGAGAATAGTGGACGTAGGTTTCAAATTGTGAAACTGAACCACTTCAAAAATATCTTGTCTCTATTTATTATTTGCTCTACTCAACAATCACCATACAAAAGCATACATAGAAGAAGATTTGAAAAATAAGGCATACTCAATTCAACCCCCCCTTCTTGAGTATATCATATCAATAGACTCTTCAATTGGTATCAGAGCCTCGTGCTCTTGATCGCCTAACCGCGGGATATTGATCCTACTATTGATTCTATATTATATACTCTATCAACATTGGATTCCAAGCATCTCAAGTGTCCTATCTTCGATGGTAATAACTACAATTTATGGAAGAATATGATGACTCATTATATCAAAGGATGTGATTGGGAACGTTTGAAGATCATTCAAACCGAACCAAAGAAAATCTTGGTCGCCGCCGCCAATGGAACAACCTACGAAAAGATGGAAAGTGATTATGTAGAAGCCGACTACAAAATTGCAGAGAAGAATTCAAAAGCTATGAGTCTCCTACAAAACGGTATGATAACTTCAGAATTTGTTAGATTCTCATCTTGTAATTCCGCTAAGGAAATATGGGATGGTCTTAACTTGCCTACGAAGGAACATCCGTAGTCAAGAAACATCGTATAGATTTGCTTATTCAAAGATATGAACTTTTCACTATGGAAAAGAATGAATCTGTTGATAGCATGTTTGCACGATTTTCTTGCATTATCAATGAACTACGGAACCTTGGTAGGAAGATCGATTATGAAGATATCATTCGAAAGATCCTTAGGAGTCTCACCAAGAAATGGCAACCAAAGGTCACGGCCATAGAAGAAGCACGTGATCTATCTCAAATAACTTACCAAGAACTCATAGGATCTCTTATGGCTCATGAGATCATGCTAAATAAGATGATGACGGCCTTAAAGGTAAAAGCGTCGCACTTCAAGCCTCCACTAGCGAAGCATGCGAAGAAGAACTTGAAGACGAGACAGTTCTTTTTGCAAGACGATTTAAGAAAGCAGTTTTCAAAGGACGATACAAGAATCCCAACAACAAAACTTTTGACAAAAAGAAAACTGACTCCAAACAAACATTCTTCAAAAGAGGATGTTTCAAGTGTGGACAACAAGACCACATGATCAAAGACTGTCCAAGTTGGGATAAAATCAAAGACAAATCTAAGAGGGAAAAGACCAAAACGGAATTCAAAAAGGTGATGCTTGCGTCATGCTGGTGAGAATTAGAATCCGAAGATGACGAGGACTCAGAAGAAGATGAGGTAGCAAACCTTTGCTTAAGCAACGTCAGTCTCGATTTAATCTCAAACAGCCATGATGAAGATGACGCATGTCATATGTGTCTCCTTGGAGAATCCGACTCAGACGACGACGACGAAGAGGTAAATTTTCTACAACTTAAAAGTCAAGTTAAAAATCTGTCTAAGGCTATGTTAATTAAATACTTTGAGAAAACCCTAGACCAATGTCATGAACAAAGTCTTGAGTTAGATGATTTGAAAGAACAGATCCTCGATATTGCTGAGGAAAATCAACTTCTAAAAGCCAAAGCTAAGAAACTGAAATCCAAAATAAACATTGAAACCAATGTTAAGTTGGAAACAGTGATATCTGAGAAAAAGGTTCTTGAGTCTAAAGTTATAGCTAATGAAGCTATAACCTCAAAACTGAAACTCAACATTAAAGAGCTTCAATCTAAAGTTATAGCTAATGAAGCTATAACTTCAGAATTGAGAAAGGCAAATGAGCTTCTAAAGTCTAAATCTTCGACATTTGTTGAAGATGAGACTCATCTAGAAGAAGTTGAGATTCTCGAAAGCAAAATCATGGATCTAGAATTCAACTTGTCTAACATCAAGAAAGAACATGCTAAAATTGTTTCTGACTTTCATAAAGACATTCAAAACCTAAAAGAATCTAGTAGCATTGACCATAGTGAATGTAAAAAGGAAATAGACTCCTTAAAAGACCTCATTCTTCATGCCCAGAAAGTTCATGATAAATGGGAAGGAAGCACTGACGTTCTAAACTTCCTGACTGAACAATCCGACAATAACATCAAGATGGGATTAGGTCACGAGTGTTATGGAAGAAGGGATCACTCAAAGTGTAAACAAAGCCCAACAGACAGAGACTTTAGAAGAAGAAAATATGTCGACCTACCTGAGTATTTAATATGTACTTATTGTGGTAGTGCGTAATGACTTGACCAAGATAGTAGATTCCGAATAATATACAGATTATCTTAATCCACTTAGTTATTGGCAGCCCTATGATCATTATAAGTTTTAATCTTGGAACATATTTCGCAAAAGGATAAAACAGTCCTACTTCAACCAAAAGCAACATCACAACCATAAATGTCCAGTTGCGCAAAAGAACTGTTATGATCATACGTTTTTCATAGTTTTCGCCTCTGACGATGATTTGAAACAATCGTACAGCTACAACTGTGACTACTACCAGGGGAAGGCTGACAACAGCAACAACTGTAATAAAAGCATATGCTACAGGTGCAAAACATACAAAAAGCAAGCAGTAAATTAGATAGCAAAGGGGCTTAGGTATCAATCTCTGTGTAGTTTGAATGGATGGATTTTCAGTTGGTTCTTCACTACCTGAACCAGGGTTCTCGACTTTGACACTTACAGAATCCGCTTATGTGTTTTGTGGAGGTAAGATTTCAGGACGCTGTTCCGGAGAAATGTAGTCACCCTCCAGTTTTATTTCCATTGGCTCTCTGCTAGCCATAGTTGGTTCTAATAGGAATATTAATAATAGTTGGGCCTCAACCATCATATTAAGGTTTTGGTTGAGATGGTTCATCTATCATGGTATCAGAGCCAGTGTGACCAAAGGTCACGGTTTCGAATCCTGACAACCTCAAAACCCCTCAAAAACCACGAAGCTGGAAACCAGCACACGATATGAGGGAGCATGTGCAACTAGCCACTATTCAAACACCAGCACACGGTATGGGGAGCCTCATTCTCCACAAATTCTCATTTGGGACGGCGATACCCGAGTCGAATACATACCATATTACATGAATGTGGTACCCGGTAGAATTGTCATGTGGGTCTCAATCACTAACATTAAACTGACTTTTCACATTAAAAATTAATTTGTCTATACATCATTCCCCATACAAGGATTTAACAATACAAAAATTTGATGAATAATACCCAGTGTAAATCAAACCCATTTTCTTAACTCTTTTCAAATCTCATTTTCATCTTCTCTTTTACAACTTCATCTTCACCATTTTCCTTCATTTTCTCTCCATTTTTCATTATTGACATCTAAAAATCTCTTAAAAACAATATTTTAACATTAAAAAATATATAAAAAAAAGGGTTTTTCCCATTGATGCCCCTGTGAAATTCACTTTTCCCACTTGTACCCCTACGTATAGCACTTTCCTAGACGTACCCCTAAACTTAATTAGTTAAACCGATCAGTAGCCAAACATGGTTATGCTGTTTGTTTTAGACGTTAAGTGCCATGTTGGCACTCTATTTGACAAATAAGCACTTGACTTGGCAAAGGATTTTTCCCATTTATGCCCCTATGGTTTTCACTTTTCCCATTTGTAACCCTGCGTAAAAAATAATAAAAAAGAGTGAAAAAATTGTTGGAATTGAAATTACATGAGTCGGATATCCGAATTAAAGTTCAAATTTTCCGATGTTTAATCCAAGGTATTACAAATATATCTTATTGTTGATATTCGAATATTTACCGAAACAATCAATTATTAAATTTACTTAAATAGTAAACGTGTTAGAAATATTTTGATTAAAAAATTAAAATTTTACCTGACCTCAAATTATCTGTAAAAGACTATAAAAACAAAATTTATTGAAATCGAAAAAATATGTGAAAAATTTATGATAGATCAAAAGAAAGCGGGGCTGAGAATCTAAATTTTAGTTGGTGCTTCAAAGATGAAATAGGTAAGTGACACCGCAAATTTTTTTTGAATAAAATAAAAGGTAATATATAACGGTATTATCTCATGCGATATAAAAAGAGATATAATAAAACGATATTTTACAATTTTTTATTAATTTAAAAGAAATATAATAAGCAATGCGGTTTTAAAGATATCGGGCTCAACATCGAAACCAAAAATACAAAAATGCAGGGATACAGGTGGGAAAAGTAAAACCATAGGGGCATCAATGAGAAAAACACATTGCCAGGTCAGATGCTTATTTGACAAATAGAGTGCCAACATGGCACTTAACGTCTGAAATAGACGGCATAAACATCTTTGGCTACTGATGGGTTTAACTAATTAAGTTTAGGGGTACGGCTAGTAAAGTGCTATACGCAGGGGTACAAGTGGGAAAAGTGAAAACCACAGGGGTATTAATGGGAAAAAACCCAAAAAACAAAATAGTAGCAGTTCGTTGTCTTTATTTTATCAAATTTGATGGAAATAAATTCATAATTATTTTTAAGATTCATAAATTGTAATACCTCGAACTTTTACGGTGTCTTTTTGTTACGATGTTATTTTATTATGACCATGTAGGGATTAGTTGGAGGTTTAATGGCTTGTTAAAATATTATATCGCTTTGAGTATACTTTTGTCACTCGTGGGGTTCGAGCTTGAGACCTTGAGGGCAGCTTTGGGCCTCGAAGGTTGTGCAAATTATCATAGCCTATGAATTCAAACCCTCAAGATAACACACACGTAACACACCCCCATACTGCCGTCATATAAGAGGCACCAACGACATAATATTTTAACCTATTCTAAACACAACCCATACCCTAATCCCACTGCCGTTACTACAAAGAAGGAAGGGAAGGATTTCACGGCCGTGTAGAGCACCCTAACACCTCTCGATTTGAGCAGGAACCAGGTAAAGTCACCTCTGTTGTCGGTCGTTCTTTGTTATCGTGTCTCTGTTTGTGTTTTGTGTTAAAATCGAAGGGGTTCTGAGTCATAGTCTTCAGTGTACATTAACATCTTTTTGTCACGAGTAGTCAGGGGAGTCGGGTGGAGGTTGTCACGGCGGGTGTAGGATCTGGGAATGCGTAATACCGGCGCTTGCGTATCCTTTGTTGCCTCTGTTTTCTTTATTGCGTGTACATGGGGTATATTGGGGGTGGTACCACCGTTGACTCGGGGGAGGTCGACACGGTGGTACCACCGTGGTTATGCGTCCTGGGTCAGAAGGAGTTTGGGTGGTGGTTTTGGCGTGGTGTTGGCAGTCGTAGCGGCGGCGGCAGAAAGTCCTTTAGAGGCGGCTGGAGTATTTTGGGTAAGGAACCAGACCTGGGTTTGGGTCTGGTTCACCTTGTCGACGGTCATCGAAGTGGTGCTGGGGTGTCGTGGGTGGGGCTGCTGGTCGAAGGTGTAGGGTCAGTAGTCGCTGGTGGTCGGGTGTTGGTGTCACACGATGGAGGTGGATTCGTATTCGTGAGTGATGCGTGGGGTTTGCGGGGTTAGTACGTGTCTTAGTAATTGTGAGACATTGTGTTAGTGCGTGTTAGTATTTTGGGATACAAGAATTATTATTATTATTATTATTATTATTATTATTATTATTATTATCATCTTTTGTTATTATTATTATTACCTTTTATTATTATTAATATTATTATAGTAAGTTTTGTGTTGTTTATGTTTATGGGTTAGTATTTAATGTGGCAAATATGAGCATGACGGATTTTAGGAAGTTACTATTTTTGGAAGTTACTATATTTAGAAAGTTGCTATGGGTAACCTCGTTTGTTGGGAAACTTTCTAAATATAGGAGGTTTCTATAAATAGAATGTGTACGCATATTACGAGATTTAGGGAGTTTTATTAATTATATAATATATGTCTAGGTGGAGGTTTCCGCGTGGAACACTTTTAGTAGCTGTTGCGTACTTGATGTTATCTTCCGCAGTTTTGAGGTAGGGGAATATCTATGTTGTAATTGTGATCTGACATGAGGATATTCGTTATCTGGTTGATATAATTACTTGTGATATATTGTGATTGAATGATTATTGATTATTGTGGAGAACGGGGCTTGTGAATGGGTCTTGTGATAAGGGACTTGTGATATGGTCATGGGAGGTGTGGTGTGTTGGAGGTGTGGTGGAGTAATGGTTGTTGAGGAGATGGAGGAATTGTTTATTGTGTTATTTCATGTCGTGATTATATTACCTACTCAACCGCGTGTTGACCTTGTTTGTTTGATTATGTCTGCGTTGATCCAATTTATTGGGGAGCAGAATGACAAGTTTAGACTTATGGATGTTGGAAGGGTGGAGAGAACATGGATCAGACCTGCCTAGTGCTAGATCATTCATTTAGTTTTTCACTGTGTCTGAACTTTTAGTTTTGGTTTAATAAACAGTTGTAATACCATTGAGACTTTTGTTTAACATTTAATTACTTAATAAAGTACTGAATTTCTTCCTTTGTTATCTACTACCTCGGGTAACCGAGATGGTAACACCCTTGGTTATTTGGGGAGTCCTAGTTCAGGCCCCTAAATAAATGGGGGTGTTACATAAATAAAAATATTACTCTTGTTGAAGGTAAAAGAAGATCCGTTTGTGTGGTTATGTTCGTTTTATTAAATTTGATTTCTTATTTGTTTTGTGAATAAATTCATAGTTATTATTAAGATTCATACGTAAAAATATTACTCTCGTTGAAGGTATGAAAAGATTTTTATTTGTGGTTGGCTTTGTTCTATTAAATTTGGTTTCTTATTGATATGGTTGAATTTTTGTTAAATTTACTTTTAATTGATAATGTTGAAATTTTGTTGCTGATTGTCACCAGTTTTAGTCTAATTGTTACAATTTTTGGTTCATTTTCTCACGATTGTTATATTTGATTATATTTATTAAATAATAGGAGACAATATCATATCGATTTCACTTGTTTATATATTAAAGTACTTTGTAACACATTTTAGAGATCTTACAGATCTCAGGAGATGGTAAGATACTAACCAAGTAAGTATACATGTAACAGATTAATATATGTTTTAATTTCCTAAATATTTGTGACCATATTTTAAAAGGGTGTACTCTCTTTACCACACACATATTAATTGACTGAAAATAATAACTTATGCCCTTCAAATTGTCACATCATAAAATTTAGATAAACACGTTCCAAAATATAATATATAACCATTTTAAGCATAATTGTTTTCATTTGTATATTCTAATGGTCTTATGTGAAACGGTAACATATGGTGACATATTGAATAATTTATGAACATGCTGCGATGTTTATTAAGTTTCCTTAATGCAACTGTATATTTATATCTTTCAACAAAATGTCACCACTTTTAAATTGGTCACATATTGGACGATAAAGTAAACATCTTGTAATACGAACTGTAACGTGTATTTAGCTTAATCTTGTAATGCGGTCTATGAATAAAAATGGTGACATATTAGACAATTTTCTTTTTGTCTAATATGTTATCATTTTTACTCACATATGTTATGATGATAAGATTCACATATGTCAATATTTCTATTTAATGTGTAACTACCGTATGTCTTATGACTCATTCTGTTGATTCAAGCTCTGATTCTGAAAGCGAGGTATATAGTCTCAAGAGAAAAGCCCGAGCCTTCTCTAAAGACAAGATTTGTCTTCTTTTAATTTAGATGACTTCATCGATAAGTGTCGTGTCCAAAGTAACAAGCTCATTGCTATGCAAGACGAAATTGAAAATATAGCAGAGGAGAATGTCAACTTTAAAGAAAGTCTAACTGAGGTAGACCAAACATGTACCATAACCAAGCTTGAGAAGGAAGTTAAAATGCTTCGAAAACAAAATCAAAGTCTATTGAGTAAAACTGAAACAGTTCATGCAACAGACCCATGCAATGTTGAAACAGAATCTTGTAAAGAAGTCGAGTCTCTAAAAAAAAGGTATCATCACTTACTAAGGAACGTGACTCCCTCATAGTTGAACTCACTTCGTGCAAACTAGACAACAAATAACTAGAGGAAGTTGCGATATTGTTAAGTGATGAAGCTAGTCACGTCAAAGAGAAAATTGACAAGGTTGAAAAACTAAACCTAGCTCATCTCGAGAAAATAGAGGCCTTGACCAAAGAATTGCTTGATGCAAAACAGATTTATCTCAAGTGGGAAGGAAGTCAAAACGTCTTAGAATTTCTGCTAAAACAATTCAAAGAAAATGAAAAAGCCTTGAAAAATGCCGGACTTGGTTTCAAATGCAACAGTAGCACACACTGTTGCACCCGAAACCATGACCCAAGCCTAACGGATTTCAGAAGACGTAAGTACACTGGGTTGCCTGAATACATCATTTGTAATTACTGTGGTAAAACTGGTCATGAGTTCAATGAATGTCCTAAAAGAAAACTTGACCTAGCAAGAAACACCAAAATTGCACAAAAAACGTGGGTTAAGAAGGACTCGGTTTCTAGTGTAAAGAAGGGACCCAAACTTGTTTGGGTTCCTAAACTAACTGTTTAAACTTGCGTAGGCACTAGTGGGAGGCAGCAGCAATTGGTACTTAGACAACGGATGCTCTCATCACATGACGAGGGAAGAAAACCAACTCCTCTCACAAGAAGCCTACAACGGAGGCATGGTGACTTTTGGCGATAACAAACAAGGTAAAATTATTGGTATCGAAAAAGTTGGTAAGTCGAAATCACTATGCGTGGACAAAGTGTTGTCTGTCAAAGGATTGAAACACAATCTTCTTAGCATATCACAATTGTGTGATCAAGGTAACATCGTTGACTTTCATGCTCATGTGTGTAAAATCCTAGATGGAAAAACTAAGGAGTTGATTCTCGAAGGTAAACGTGTGAAGGATGTGTATATGATTGATTTATGTTCATTATCGAGTCAAACACTCTCTTGCATGAGTGTCCATAAAAATGATCCATGGCTTTGGCATAAAAGATTGGGTCATGTAAATGCTAGAACATTAAACAACCTTAGAAGACTTGACCTAGTCGAAGGTTTACCAATTATGAACTTCAAATTCAACTCTTTGTGTGATGATTGTGTCAAAGGAAAACAAGTCAAAAGCTCTTTCAAGTCGAAAAATTGTGTTAGCACATCACGTGTCTTAGAACTTGCTCACATTGATCTTTGCGGACCCATGCAGATCACAAGCAAAGGTGGTAGTAATTACATTTGTGTGATTGTTAATGATTATTCTAGATATGTATAGTTGTTGTTTCTTGGAACCAAAGACAAAGCATTTGGTGAGTTTTTAATTTGGGTTAAAATGGTTCAAAATAATTTTTCTCAAAAACTTGGGGCATTAAGGTCCGACCATGGCACCGAATTTGAAAATATCGCCTTTAAGGCTTATTGTAATGAAAATGGTGTTAGCCATAACTTTTCGGCCACACGAACACCACAACAAAACGGAGTTGTGGAACGAATGAATCGAACCTTGGAAAATATGGCTAGGACCATGATCATTAGTTCTCAAGTTCCAAAAAACTTTTGGGCCGAAGCCGTAAACACCTCATGTTACGTCTATAATAGAGTCATGATTAAAAAAATCACCAACAAAACACCGAATGAAATTCTACGTGGAAGAAAACCAAATATCTCATACTTGAAGTGTTTTGGTTGTAAATGCTTTGTTCATAACAACAAGAAGGATAACTTAGGAAAATTTGATGCTCGTAGTGATGAAACAATTTTTGTGGGATATTCCAACAATAGTAAGACCTATAAAGTTTTTAACAAAAGGACTATGAAAATGGAAGAGAGCGTTCATGTCGTGTTTGATGAATCTAGTCTTTTTGTGTCTTATGAACAGGTAAACAATGAAGAAAATGATGATGAGTTCGAAATTGGGATGGTCCGGCATGACATGGACCATGTGTTAGAAGCTGAGGATCTCGAACAACAGTCAGAAGCACCTTTGCATGAGGAAGCAGGCCATAACTTAGGGGGAACTGATGCTCCATCACCCTCAAATGAAGCCAGCACGTCAAGAGTGGAAGAAGAAAACCAAGGCACATCCACTAATCCACCAAACACCGATGCTCAAACCCCCTCACAAAACCAACCCCATGCAACAGACTCTAAAAACGTTGCAGCAGAACAGATTGAACAAACTCTCGCCTCTAACACCACCATACCAAAGAGATGGAGACACCAAAGCTCTCACCCTCTTGAAAACCTAACCAATGACTTCGACTCAGGGATAAAAACTAGATCATCCCTCAGAAACTTCTATGCCTTCAATACTTACCTCTCACAAATTGAACCCAACCATATTTCAATTGCTCTTGATAATCCTTGTTGGATCACGGCCATGCAAGAAGAGTTGGACCAATTTAGAAGAAGTGAGGTATGGCATCTTGTCCCTAGACCGTCAAATTGTACGGTCATTGGTACTAGGCGGGTTTTTCGAAATAAACTAAACGATAACGGAGAAATCGTAAGGAACAAGGCAAGGCTAGTGGTGCAAGGGTATAATCAACAAGAGAGAATTGATTACGACTAAACCTTTGCACCGGTAGCTAGGCTCTAAGCCATACGAATTCTCATTGTTTTCGCAGCTCATCATGGTGTAAATTTTTTTTAAATGGATGTAAAATCGGCATTTCTAAATGGCTATCTTAATGAAGAAGTTTTTGTTGAACAACCTTCGGGCTTTGTGGATAATGAATCACTGAACCATGTCTTTAAATTTGATAAAACACTATATGGTTTAAAACAAGCTCCTAGAGCATGGTATGATAGGCTTTCAAAGTTTCTTTTAAAAAATGGCTTTATACGTGGTTCGGTTGATAAACATTATTCATCAAGGCACACTCGGATGTAATGTTGCTTGTGCAAATATATGTCTATGACATAATTTTTGGTGCAACAAGTGAAGCTCTTTATGAATACTTTGCAAGTCTAATGAAATCTGAGTTTGAAATGAGTATGATGGGAGAACTAGGATTCTTTCTTGGCCTCCAAATCAAGCAATAAGAGGAAGACACAATGATCCATCAACAAAAGTATGTGAAGGAAATGATAAGTAAGTTCGGGTTGACCAATGCGAAACCCGTCGCCACACCTATGGTTTCTTACCTCAAACTTGATATTGATCTGAACGGTAAGAGTGTTAGTGAAAAGGTGTATCGAGGTATGATTGGTTCGTTACTTTACCTGACTGCAATTCGACCCGATATTCAATATAGTGTTTGTGTGTGTGCTCGTTTCCAAGCAAATCCTAAGGAATCTCACTTTAAAGCAGTAAAAAGGATCTTCAAGTATTTAATTGGAACTCAACATTTATATCTTTGGTATCCTTCTTACTATGAGCTCGATCTTGTAGGGTTTTCCGATGCCGATTATGCGGGATGCATGATGGATAGAAAGAGCACGTCCGGAATTGCCACATTCATGGGTCCATGGTTGCTTACATGGGCCTCCAAAAAGGAAAACACCGTGTCTCTATCAACGGCGGAAAGCGAGTACATCAGTGCCTCATTTTGTCGTTGCACACAAATACTATGGATTCGTCAACAATTGCACGACTTCGTTATTACATTTGAATTCACTCCTATCTTTTGTGATAATACTAGTGCAATTAACATTTCGAAAAACCCAATACAGCACTCTCAGACCAAACATATTGAAATAAGACATCATTTCTTGCGTGATCACGTTGAAAAAGGGACAATTAGTCTTAACTTTTGTAAAACCGAAAATCAAATTACGGATATTTTTACAAACCGTTAGAAAGAGAACAATTCGTAAAGCTTCGGTTGGAAATTGGTTTGTTAACTGATATGTGACACTAATATGTTTGCGTCTCTCAATGATTGATTAGAACGGGTGATGATAGTGTTTATAACTTACAGTTCATCCTTTACATACAAAATAATATAACTGTGTTTACGTAAATAAGTCTTGTGCATGCTAGTTAATACATTGAGCCACTCAAACTCTCACCCATCAAATCAGCCGTCACTTTTCTCAAACCATCACCCACACTCAACCACCCAAAATTAAAACACCCTCTCTCCTCACTTTACCTTTACCCACTTACCAATAACCAACATATAAACCTCTCATCTTTCAAAACAATTACTCCAAAACCTCTCAATAACCGTCCTCACTCTATCTTAAAAAATCCTCAAAAATGCCTCCCAAGAACATTAATCGTGAGCTTAAGAGACTTGCAGACACCTACAACCCCTTGTTTGTCACCAAGAATAAAATGTCCTCAACATCACCTCAACCGTCCATAACCTCACCCAAACCCATCACAAAGCCTGGACTCATTCGTACTAAGGCACAGGCCAAAACAGGTCCTATTCGCACCAGAGGACGAGGCCGTGGCATTCGGGGTGGACTGAAAAGAAGTCTGGCCATATCTATGGCACTGGACCCAAGTGTCGACACTGAATCAGAAGAAAAGGTCGATGAAAAAGTTGAACATGAGGTGTCTATGGAAGAAATTGTAAAGGAAAAAGAAAAAGAGAACCCTAGAGAAGGAGAGAAGAGCGTATCGTAAGAGGAAGAAGGAAATGCACGTGAAAAAGTAAGTGTGACGGAAAATGAACCTGAAAAGGAAATGAGCGAAAGAGAAAAGGAGAATGAAAAATCTGTTGAAAAAGAAGAGTGTGGAGAAATGTGTGGAAAAGGAAATGAGCGAAAGAGAAAAAGGGAATGACAAATCTGTTGAAAAAGAAAAGAGTGTAGAGAAAGAAGGGTGTGCAAAAGAAACCAATGATGGTGAAAGAGAAAGAAGTGTGGTTGAGAAAGAAAAATCCAGAGATGATGATGGTGAAAAAGAATGGAGTGTGGTTGGGAAAGACAAATCCGGAGAAAATGGTTGTGAGAAAAGTGTTTCCGAAAGTCGAAATATGGGTAAAGCAATCATGGACGAGGAAGAAATGAACAATGCTACAAGCGTCCATCAAACGTCCGATGAAATGCTTGAACCACTTGCCTATGAACTTCGTGCTTCCTCATCCAAAAGAAATATTGCCGAGCTATTCGGTGATGAGTATGATGATGAGGACAATCAACCCATCTCTCGCTTTGTCAAAACCAAAACCACCCCACAACCCAAACGAAAACCAACCCAAAAACCCAAGAAAAGAGCTAAGGTTGAGAGGAAGATGGGCTGGTACCCGAGTGAGGAAGATGATGAGGAGCAGCCTCATAATAACCCATGTCGTGACCTGGTGACAACCCCCTTTGATGAGCCATTTAAAAATGAAGTCCTAGCTCATCTTAACTCCGTGGACATGCCGGAAAATGTGCTCAAACTATGCCATGGACTTCTTGCATGCTCATTCAACACCGGTCGTGGGTTCCCTTTGGATTGGTATGATTCCTCACCAACTTTTACATTCTTTCGAATCCATATCTTTGCCCAAGGATGGGCATCTCTCCTCGACAAGTTTTCTCCCACATACTTATCCGAGGTAGTTCAGTTCAATGCAACGACCAGGGTGGACGTTGCCTCTGGAACTCTCTCAGCCTACATTAACAACAAACTCTTTGTCTTGATCATTGTCCAATTAGCCAAGTACCTTAATGTTGAACCTGTTGGACATGACGTGTTTCTAAAGGGCACCTAGGGAGGAATTGAAGCCTCGATGGTAACCAAAATAACGCAAAATTTGCGACCCGGGGTTGCTCATGGACGCACCAACATCTATGCTACTGAGCTTAAGTCTAACCATAGGTTCCTGATGACCGGAATATGCCGTCACTACCACCTTCAAACAAGATTTTTAAACCCGAAGAAAAGTAGTACTTAGTTCGGGGTCGAACACGAAGATGGTGGGGAAATTGAATAGTTACGTTCTAATTAAAGCTTGAGTCGGGGGTAATAGTTTGGTTTATGAAATGACTAACAACTAAAGGAAAATAAGAACAATATGCTAAGATTAAATTGATGATAAGGAGGACTAGGGTGTCGGGGGTCACTTAGGTACGTCGGTAGCCAAACATAAGGTAACGGTCTTGTGTCACTTCTATGGTAAGTCTAGGGTCGTCTCTTCTCTCGAGTCGACTACCTTTAGGTCAAGACTATTCCTAGCTTTCGCTACAAACCAAGCTAACCTAACACATAAACATGCTCATAAAACTCAAGACCATCGTCTAAAGCAAACAAAGCGAAGACTAATACCCAACCGTCGTTGAGGCAATTCGTCGAACACGTAACATGCAAGATGTGAAAACTCAACCAAAGAGGCAAACAAGACTAACCCTAAGCATTTTTCATGGCTACTAACTACCCAAGCAAACCCCTAACCCTAGAATGAAACTACTCACACATGATTAGGAAGTAAACATGAAAAAATGAGGAATTGATGATAAACACTATGGGAAATGATAGAAGTAAACAAATAAACAAGGAAAACTTAAACAAAATGAAATAACTAAGTAAAGAGAGGAAAGATTATACCAACAACTTGATTAAAGTGAAGAACTTTGATTACAAGAGAAGAGTCTTCTCAAACCCTCCAAATTACAACCAAAAATCCTCTAACAATGGCTAAGAACAATACTAGGAAAATGACTAAAGAAGGATTATCAAGAACTAAAAGATTTAAGTAAAATCTAAGAAAGGATTCGAGTTTTTAAGAGAGTTTTGATGGCTAAGTAATCTCAATGGAACAGTAAAAAAACCCTAAAAATATCTCAAATGTTGCGTAAAAAGTGCGTAAAAATAAATGACACAAGTGCGGGTTTATATAGAGTGTGAAAAACTGAAATCTGACTTTCAGCCGGTCAACCAGCTGCCGGTGGTGGACCGGCTGGGAGTCCAAATGTAAACTTCTGGAAAATTTTCTCTTTTCTTCAAAATGAGCCTTGATCTTCAGCCGACCGGCCGGCTGCCGGTCGGGCACTGGCTGGGAGGCTGAACTTCAAATTCTGACTTTTTTTGCTCAATTTACTCAACATACAGGTACCACCAGCCGGTGGACCGGCTGTCGGTTGGCCACCGGCTGGGAACCATTTTGCCTGAATCTGCCCAAGTACGAGTTTTCTTCAATTCTTGAAATTTTGACTAAGTATAGAAATGGGTCACCAGCCGGCCTACCGGCCGCCGGTTGGTGACCGGCTGAGATACCAATTTAGAATTCCTGTAAAATATGCTCATTTTTGGTCCATGGTCAAGTCAAGATCCCCAGCCGGCCAACCGGCCGTAGGCTGGGAGGGTCTGGAAGGGCTTCTTGCACTTTCTTCTCAATTTCTTCACATTTCGCTCCAAATTCGTCTCGTTTGCTCCCGTTTCTTCGCTCCCGCCACAACACCTACAAAATGTAAACCAAAAAGGAATAGTCAAGGCAATGGGCGTAAAATCGAGCAAATGCACGCAAAACGAGGTCGAATCGGGACCAAAAATGAAGAATAAACGGTGGAAAACATGACCAAAATAAAGCTCATCAGTTCCTCTTCAATTTTCTGCAAAGAGGTGTAGTCCCTAGCAACAACAATAGGGGCAAATGTTCTTACCTTGAGATGATCCTACTTCATTACCTTCACATTGATCGTCGCATAAACCTCCCATGCCTTATCTTCCACCGCATCCATGAACTATCAAACGACATTCGCAAAGGCGACTTTGATAAACGAACCCTTATTCCATATGGGATGTGGCTGTCCATGATATTCCAAAAGAAAAAACTTGTTAAGAAAGGCAGCCCCGCAGTGGAGAGGCTTAGTGATGAGATGACAAAGGGGCTGTTGTCTCAAATGACTTTGGACATTGTGAATGGGAAACTTGCTCGCAACTTCAGTGGTCCAGGGAAAGGGAGTGCAAAGGCTGGGTCAAGTGTTGATTTGGGAGCAGTAAATGAAAAGCTTGATCAGCTCACGGGTTTGGTCACTAAGCTTCTTACGGAAATGGAGCGGATGAAGGAGGAAGTTTCCGAGCTCAAAACAGTTAACGAGGATCTCAATGAACGAGTTGGTGGCAACAATAAGGACTCCGACGAATGAACCTACCCTTCCTCAATCCTTTTAGTGACTTTATTTTATGAACTATTGCATGCATGAATCTATTTCGTTTTCGGACATGATTAGCTTGTCTTGTTTGTGATGTGAACTTGTTACTTTTGAACTCTACTCTCCCCAATTGATGATGTCAAGAGGGGGTAATTATGTGTTTACTTAATTGTTTGATGACTCTTAGGCTAAAGTTCACTGTGAAAATAGCTTAGCTTTTTGATTAGACGTATTACTTAGAATTAAGCATATTGACCCCTTGATCACCTTGATTGTGCATAAGTGATATGTTTTTTACTATGGCCAAAACAGACCGACTCACCATGGGTTGAGGGGAACTTGTCACATAATTTTTGTTGTAACTTGTCATCATCAAAGGGGGAATTTGTTAGAACACAATGTGTTGATGATGACAAGTTACCCTTGATTATCTAATGTTTGCTTGATTAGTACAAGAGATTGGCAAGAGACATGCTTATTGAAGATTACAAGATCATATGTCAAGAAGCAAGCAAAGACAAGTGAAGGCCAAAGTCTAGAAAGAGTGTTGTAAGCAAGGTAGTTTAATATACTCCTTTAATTGTTAGAAGGTGCAAAATCCATGCAACAGTCTATCAAATTGTTGCAACTGGGGTTTCTAGTACGATTGTGGAGATATTTTTCGAAAATCTTTAATATTGAAAGAAGTTGTCTTTTATCCTCAACAACATATTTTAAAATCATAGTTTACAAACTATAAAGGGCATCAAATGAAATTCAAATTACATAACACATAGGGTCTAATACTAAAAAGTAAAAAGCTACTTTTTCCTCTTTTAGCTAAGAGACTTTTTCAAAGGAAGCTAAGATTTGTGTTGTGTTGTAACACCCCAAGAGTATGAGAGGAAAATTGTCCCACATCGGTAGAATGTGTGGATTGTGATATGTTTATAATAGCTCTCACCCACCACTTAGTAACAAGGCCTTGTGCTTTTGGGCTTAAGTGAGGACAAATAATGGGCCCAAAAGTGTGCACCCATCTTATTGGGTTTGCGTTACGACGGTGGCGGGTCGGATTGTTACATGTGTACACCTTACCCAAATGGGAAAATCCTTGAGCCTCTCACAAGTGAGTAGTCCCTTTAATCAGTTTGTAAAAGACCTTCCACTCAATGAACCATTGGTTAAAAGAGTGTTGTGAATATAATATGTTTTGTGAGGAAGCATCCACACGTCCCACTCTCTATATAAGCCAACTTCTAGGTCATTAAATGTTAAGACTTCTAAGGCATTTATTGTAAACTTTGCGAAACCTTTTTAAGCATTGTTCTTCAAAGTTTGTTTGCAAAAGTTTCTGTTTTTCAAAGAGTCTTCATTTTTTTTTCGAAAAAGTCTACTCATCTCCTTGTACTAGTTCACATATCTAATAGCTAAAAGAGTATGTTCGATGAACCTTGTGTTTAGATCATAAATGAAATCTCCACGTTCTTAAGTGAACTTCTGAGATACAGATTGTGTAAACCATAAGGTAGAACATCAAAAATCTTAGAGCGGAGTAGCTTTACGTTTGAGTCAAGTCTTACGAGCGGAGTAGCTCTAAGTAAATTGCAATCGGAGTAGGTTAGGGAGTTCTTTTGTTGTAATCGTTTTAGTCAAGTTGAGTAACTTCTAAACATTCAATAAAATAACGGTTGGACGTAGGGTCCGGAGTAGGAGCTGAACCAATTTTTAATATCGTTTGTTTATGCTTTACTCAAACTCTTACTTACTTCTCGTTTATTTGCTATCTCCATAAAAGAACAGATCTGTGCAACAGTTCCATATACTGTTGCTTAGACTCTGTTTCTCGTTGCTTAACTTGCAAACACTTAAGCTAAAATCATAAATTTTAAAAGGTCACCTAATTCACCCCCTCCCCCTCTTAGGTGCTAATTCGTCCTTGACTCTTCACCAGTGCTTCAGTGATTCACACAAACTGCCGGGTAAGGAGGGTTGGATGTATGCAGCCTTGTGTTAGCAATACAAATAGTGCGTGTTTCCGATGATTCAAGATGAAAATTGTGTCGAAAACTATATAGTACTTCACAAAAATAAAGAATCACAATCACTTTAATGAGCCATTTTATTCCATTTTATGTTACCCCGACTCTTCTAATTCTCTCACGTACCCGTGTCCGAGTCCGACACTTGACACTCGGACAAGGATACTTCTATCTAATTTTAAATAAAGCGAAAAGTAACATAAACATAACTAACATGTTCTCCGTCAATAACACATAGGTCGGCAACGTCATAGGGATGAACAACATTCACAAAGACAAGGCCTTGAAACAGTCCCTTAGCCGTGTCTCCGAATATAAATATGGCCGCCAATGCTAGTGATGCTATCAGGACGAGTACCTTTGTTGAAGCCAACCCAGTGAGAAGTATCCACATTATAAAGATCACAGCAATTATAATCCACCTCATGACTTGATTCAAGCATTTCACCACCTCGTTTTCACTAGCTAACGTATTTGAAAGAAACATACAACTGCTCCGGGCTCGTTCCTGATCATCATGTACAAATTCCAGTTGTCGATTATATTTCATAGACCTTGTTAATCTGACTCTCTTAATTTAAGTTTAATTGGTATCACTGATTCTACCTTCTTTGTATAATATCAGCCAATATACGCGAATAAATGGCTCTACCCAGCTTAAATGAGTCGGTTCGTGTCAGAGAGTAAAAATCAGAAAACAGAAAAATACGTTGCACAACTATTATTTCCATTCCCGGATCTTGAAAAGGCCAAGTTAATACGGAGTATATAGGATGCAAAAAAAAAAACGGATCAAATACCATAAATTTTTCGACATTTGTTATATGTTATTTCTTTCGTAGTGTTTTCGCCAGGAAGCAATTTAAGAATCATTTTCAAATCATCGTCGAAATCAGCTTCACCTTTAACCGTCACAATCTTCATCAATGTATTTATAAAATTCATGCTTCAAACAAAATACAGAAAGAAATGTTACTAACAACACAAATACAAGTTCAAGACGGGTCAACTAATACCCAAGAAGCATAATGCCATTCGCCGTAGACAATTTGATTTTGTCTTACTTGACCCGTTTTGTCTTCAATGAGACACTTTATTACCAATTGTCTTGTAAATGACCGAAATGGTAAACAACAGTAGTAAAACAAAGTAGAGTTTCTTACACATTATTCTCTTCGGAATCATCTTCTTGTAAATGACTGTAACCGTGAGCAACAACACCTTTCATTGCCAACGCATATTGGGCAGTCAAAAATAGTTAAGCTGCCTCCTGTATTTCATATGTATGAAGTTGAATCTATATGATTTATCAAGTGTGCCCTCACACTTTTCCTATCCAAAGTACAGGAGAAAGAACCATTTGGGCCATCAGTAGCAAGGATCCACAGTACCTTCTTATTAAGAGGTGTTTTAGAGGAAGACCCTTCAAATTAGTACCCAAATTAGTGTGGCCAATGTGGGTGTAACTGAGCAAAATAAAGAAGTACAAGTGTTTCGCTTTAGCCACAACCTTAGACTGCAATCTGTCATACACGGAACGAGCTTCCCAATACAAGAGTATACAAGATTTGATCAACCAAAGAAAAGAGCATATTAAAAGACTAACCAAACCCCAAGTACCAAATTCCAAAAATTCCAAAACTCTCTTCTCCTCGGGCGTTGTATTTAGGTGGTTACCAAAATCTGTTTTATGCACAAAATCATGACTAGAAATTTTTTTTGTTGAATTTTATTTTACTTCAATTAAAAATCTGGAAATTACTGTTCAAATCTATTTGGATAAAATTTTTACTTCCAAAAATATTCAATTTTGAAAGATAAAAATCTTAAATATATAAAATTTTAAATGATCATAATGTATGTAAACCAGTATATCTAATATTAAATTGTAATTCTTATCATCATTTTTCATAACAATATTAACCAGTCACCCAATCTTTCTTGAATTATATATAATTTACAAATAAAATATTAGAAATTTTTATTTTAACAAAGTTCTTTTAGGTTGAATTAATTACATAACAAAAAAAATTTAATACAATAATAATAACAATAATCGTGACAAAACACTAATAAACGTAACAATATTCGTGGCAAAATACTAAAATGTTTAGTAAATTGTGGAAAATAAATTTTGACTATATATTATGATAATGTAGGTATTGATTATAGAAACAATTTTTTCTTACGAATCGCTTTTGTCATTAAGGCTTAGTGTGTAACATTACTAAATATCACATTACTAAATATCACAAAACAACATATAAAAATCACTACACCAGTATCATTACATTGTAAAACAAGGATACTAACTTATACATATAACTGAAAATTTTGAGCCGCATGATGACACTTACCCGCCATTTCCCTCCCCCAGATCCGCCACAGCTTGGTACCATTGATACCATACACCAGACATTTTTTGCTCAAGGCGCTCATTCTCATATGATCACAGAAAACATATGACAATAATGCATTTATGAGATCTTCACTAATCAACAGATGTTCTCCGAAAATAGTCGGTGCAGAACTCACAAATAAATGAGCTATAAAAGTAATGATGTTATAACCTATGAGAAGAAAGAGTGATACCATAATCCATTTCTCAGTGTAAATTCCAAATATTTTCCTCTGCCTAAAAGTCGGGACGCTACTCATGACCACCACCTCTGCCCACAAGAACAGAAGACAGCTGATGATGTCGCGAACTGATTATAAGATGAAGAAAGGCTTTTCGTGATTATCACCCAGAATTCTTCTTACTATCAGATATGTAAAGAACAAAAAAACTTGGCTTATAAGGTAGATTCCAATTAATAAACAAATTATCTTAATCCACTGAGTTATGGGCAACCCTATGATCATTACGACTTTTAAGCCTGGAACATACTTAGCAATTGGATAAAATATCTCTACTTCAACCAAAAGCAAAAGTACAACCACAAATAACCAGTAGCGTAGAAGAAGACCAATGTTCAAGTGTTTTTCAATGTCTTCATCGTTGACAAGGAACTGAACCAATCGTGCCACTACAAATGCGCCTAGTAACAGGGGCAGAATCACAACAATAACAGCTGTTATTAAAGCATACGCTACTGGTGAAAAACATAAAAAGAGCAAAAAACAGATAAGATAACAAAGGGGCTTAGGTATTGGCAAATAACATAAGCCGCAAGCTTGGATTTCAGACTGTTTTTCGTGAGAATCACTTACTTGTTTACTTCCTGAAACTGGGTTTTCGATATCTTTATTATGTAAAGGTTGGATTTCAGGAGAAACGGAGGCAGCCTTCTCTTTTGTATCAACTGCCTTCGTGCTAGCCAGATTTTTGGAAGCCTGGGGTTTACAATTGTGAGGTATGACCGTATGATTATGAACATTGAACATGATGCACAGCAAGGGATATTTTAGTAATTTTAGGCTAACCTTGCCCTCCAAGGCAATGTTTGGCTGTTTGCCATATTAGTGTAAACTATTCTTAAACCCGTGCAGATTGCACGGGTTTTAAATTGTATTATTAAGAAAATATTTATTTATTATTTGTTTATCCCGATTATTTTTCCGCTTGTCTCATTTATAACTTATATGTATCTCGCTCAATTGTTTACCTTTTGTTATTGAGAAATAATTTTAAATGTTAATTTGATCATCTACTTGACCTCTTCTTCACTTAGAGCATTAGCAATGGACAAACCAAGAATTGGTTTGTTCTTTGCCACATATACGTCACTTAAAACTAAACTCAACATTTTAAGAACTACTCACAACAATGACAAATGTTTTTCTCTTGTTCTTAAATGGGACCCACAATCCATTATCTATTAACCAACCATAAAAAAAGACATTATAAAAATATTTTGTAATTAATTATTTAATAACTTTTATAACTTTAATTTTTAAAACATAAAAACCAAACATGACATAAATAATTATATTCTTACATATGACAAACTTTTATTTTAAACAATAAGATAAGACAAACTTAAGCATAATTAAATACGATAAAATTAGATATCGACATTTTCTCCGAAACATTGCCAAATATGTTGAGTTGAGTTGAGTTGAGTTGGAAAAAAAACAAATTCATATGGTTCATGGAAAACGTTGAGTTGAGTTGAGTTGGAAAATACCATGCTGGCCCAACATATTTGTTTGTTGTTTTCAATACTTGGGATTTTTATTTCCTTGCTTTCTCTCTCCTTCCATATAAGAACTAAGTTTGTCAGTACAAACCCTTAAGTAAGAACCATAAAAGAACTGCATTCTTCAATGGTGTCACTTTTTTTTTTTTTTTTTTGGTGACGAGGGGTTTAATCTCCCCGGGCCCATGCATTCCCGCACCACCACATGGACCATGTAAGCCACCCCCTTCGGGGGTTGCAGTGGCCAAGTGGTCACTTTGTCCTTAGCTAAGAACCATATCTAAGAACGAGCCATTGTTAATGCTCTTATTACTCAATATTGATATTAAAGAGAGTACGTTATATATATTCAAGAAATATTGATAATTAATATTTTAATATATATGATTATATATATATAACCGTGTTTTACCACTTTTCTAATCGTAAAATCGAATCATGATTCTGACGAAAATTATCTTAACATATTTTCAATTACTTTTTTTTATTTTATTTTGAACTTTGTTTCAAATATTACTTATAGAAATATTTACTTATAACGTCTTGAATTTTGTAGATTAATGATTTATTTATTAATAAAGTTAAATGATTTATTTAAATAATTTTTTTCTATTTTTTGGAATTTTGTAAATAAAACATGGTTTTTGGGATTTCAGTGACCCGAAACAAAATTTTTAGTAAATCCCACAATTTTTCTCGGATCAGATAAGACGCCGAACAAAAATTTAGGAACATCAGATGACATTTGGGGGTTCCGGTATATGATAAACGAGCTTTAGTCGACCCTCTGATAATCGTGAAGAATATATTAATACTAGTTATTTTCGCCTGAAATTGAACATGATAACTCCTGAAATGACCTTGGACCCGTGTTAGAAAAAACGGGGTAAAAGAAACGTGTTCGGGTACGGCCTTCGAAACGGCAAAAATTATAGTGTAATAATACACGGTTTTCGGGATTTCAATGACCAGGAACAAAATTTTCTGTAAATGACACAAAAAAATTCTCGGATCAGATAAAACGACCGGAAAATTTTTTAGGAGCATCAGATGACATTGGGGGGTTCCGGTATTTAATAAACGAGCTTTAGTTGAACCTCCGATAAACGTGAAAAATGGATTAATACTCATTATTTTGACCTGAAATCAAACAGGTCAACTCATGAAATGACCTTGGACTGTGGTAGAAAAATCAGGATAATTCCGGTACGGCCTCCGAAACGACTAAAATTAAAGTGTATAATATACGGTTTTCGAGATTTCAACGAACCAGATTATTTTTTTCCAGTAAAGCACACAAAAGTTTTCTCAATGAAATAAAACTCCATGACAAAAATATTAGGAGCATCAGATGACATTTTGGGATTCCGATATGTGATAAACGAACTTTAGTCAAACCTCCGACGATTGTAAAAAATTGAAGTGCATAATACAAGTTTTTCGGAATTCCTATAATATATATTGATTTATCATTATATATAAAGCAAAATGTAAAACCGTTGATGTGGCGCAACAAGGTTTCAGAATTTCCCTAATAAAACTTTCTCATTCACCTTGGCAAAATTTAGTTTTAATTAGGTCAATCAATTACAAGTTTACAACTAACTATGATAATGATTATATAATATAATACTATTGATTACATAAGACCAAATTATATTTTCAAGGTTTCCATTAAAAACTAAATTTCACTTTTCAAAGCCGAAACAATTATAATACTATTAATTACATAACGTAATTACCAACAAAACATCAATTATACAATCAACCATTATATTTCCAATAATCCTTTTGTTTCTTTATGCAATTAGTATAGTTGACTGAATAATGTGGTGACATCCATTAGGTTTTCCTAAACCTTCGCTCACAATAGGGGTATATATACTCCGCTTTTATACGTTGTACACACACAGAAAATTTCCACAAAATTTTGTGTAAGGAGAATTTGTTGTCCAGGAAAGGGGATTGGAAGATGATCTGGGGTTTTTTAATGTATTCGGAATAACGTATTTATTTTTTTTATTTTATTAATTTAATTAATTTTCGATTCATAAGTTTTTTAAAACCATTTATTTCACATTTTTAACTCAAACCTATTTCATTAGAAAACAATAATTTTCCATTTCTTATATATATGTTATGCTCTTTCAAGTTATATGTCAAACGTTTAGTGTGTTGAGTGAATTTAAAAATAAATCACATGTTGTTGTGTCATATTAACGCTCTTTTTACTTTCGAACAATAACTCAAATTTCTATTACTGTTTCCCACTCGATCAATGGCCGACATTTTTTAAAAAACAAGTTTCTAAATAACGCATAATTTTATGTAGACCATTTTTGCTGTTTTTTGCTTTAACTTTTTTTCAACTATTTCGTAATAGAAGTTCTTATATATTTTATTATATATTTACTTTTTCATTTAATTTTATTAAAGGTTTTTCATATATATCAAATACAGTATTAGATTATCTAACAAATTACTTGATCATTTTCTTTAAAACTCAGAAATAAACAACCCCGTGAATATTTTCACGGGTGTTATACTAGTTATTATTAATACTATTGAAGAATAAGTTAACGTAATTGCTCATTCATGTACGAGTTTTACTCATTCATGAACTTTTTTTCATTACTTCTCCATTCTATACGCTTTGCAAAAAAAAAACTCTCTAATTCTCTCTCCCACAAAAAACCCTAATTTACAGACTCAAAACATCTATGCAGAAGTCACCAAAATACCCAATTTACAGTCTCAAAACATCTATACAACAAGGAATGAAATCTTCTTCAGAGACACAAATTCTCATATAAGGCAATTTTGATGGGATAGTTATGGGATATTATTACTTTTATTCAGTTTTCTTTTGGTAGGTGGATTTTTTTAGTCAGATGGATTTGTCTCACACTTAAATACCATGAGACGATCTCTCAAAGATGAATTGCTTCTCAAAATGGTTGACATAAAATAAGTGGTAAAGCTTTTATTATGGAGTAGTTGGTTAGGAATATTATAAATTTGAAACAACAAAACACAACGACAAATACAAGCATTGCCTGATATATGCCAAGGGACTCCTCCAGAATGCAGCGGCAGGGCGACAATTGGAGGGGAGGTTGTGGCGATGAGAGTGATGTTGTTTCTCGGTGGGGTGAGGGTAGGAGGGTAAGCGACGCTGTTGCACGATGGTCGTGGCCGTGGCAACCGTGGTGTGAAAAGATGAAATAAAATGGAGGGGTTGGTAGTTAGTGTGAGAAGGAGAAGGTGAAGGTGAAATAAGATGGTAAATGTTGTGAAAAGATAGGGGTATAATGGTCAATCATGTCCATGATTGAGTAAAACTCGTCCATAATTGAGCAACGCCCTAAGTTAATTACATACACCTTCCTTCTACCCTAAAGATTTCTTCTTCCCCATTTGTAAAGTTTTAGCCTTGTGGCACCATTAGTCAACACCATCTCCATGCGTCATCTCCACCTCCAATTCGCAGCAACCCAGGTAAAAACGTCTTAACCACCTCGGCTCTCCGTCATCTGCACCACCAACTATTGGTTAAAACCGTAATCTTCAGTTTTACTCGTAGTTTTGCAGTTAAATTCAATAACCACTCAAATTAGGGTTTTACCTTCATCCCCAAATTTTGATGACTGATAAATAGAATGTGTCAATGAGTTAGCAACCATGTGATGTAGATGGGGAGCCTCAACTGAAAAAGGTATATTTAGAAGGCCGGGGTTTTTTTTGTCATATATTTATTTGTCTTGGCTTGATACTTCCAAAAGCATATATAAAATGTGGTTCTTAGAACAAGATTTCAGGAAAATTCGCTGCTCGTTGTTTAGCTTAAAATTTCTAGGGCTATTATTTACCAACTAGTGTTAAACCCGTTCCAAAAATGCACGGGTCGAAATAACAATTGCTATTATTAGATGTAGAAAAATATAATCGAACATGGTTAATTTGCAATGCCGAAATAATCCAATAAGTTCGTATTCAACGTACAAATTAATTAAAGTACTAATCACTACTATACGATGCAAATAAAAAAAACGATGGAAATTATCTTATAATGTTATAAGTAATATTAACTTTATAAATACTGAAAAATTTCATGGTAAACTATGTTGATTGTAGTACTCGATGTACGCTTGTTGTTGGCGCAAATCAATAGCTTCGGGCCTTGTTTGTTAGTAACCTTAGAGATCGCTACATAAAGTTGTCCATGACTGAAGACCGGTCTTGGAAGATAAATGCCAACTTGAGATAAGGAGTGACCCTGACTTTTGTTTATTGTCATCGCAAAACAAACAGCAGTGGGAAATTGTTTTCTATTGAAACGGACTGGAAATTTACTAGAATCTGAAGGCGTAAGTGTAATGCGGGCAATGTGCACTCTATCACCTTTATGACTACCAGTCAACACTTTACAGCTAATAGCACGTCTCCCCAAATCTGTCACTATTAATCTGGTACCATTGCATAACCTACGTGATTGATCAATATTTCAAGCAGCATAACCATGGCACCTACTTTTAATCTTAATTCATGGTTTGGGAGGCCAGGACATGTAATACTGTTTAATAATTCAGTGGAGTAAATTTCAAGATCACTTACAGTTCTATCATCTTTACTAACCTCATCAACGCTTAAATATATGGTCTCTTGCCCATCAAGAAGAGATAACACATAATCATTTACATCTTCAACTATTTCGTGAGTGGGTGCAAGAGTAGCCCTTTCTTGAAGATAATTTGGATCCCATAAACGGTTTTAAAGCTTGGGATAAGTGATAGCTACTAAGGACGCAATGGGATATGCGACGTGCTGGATAAGTAAATCGTCAAGGAACTCTATGTTGGCCTCACCATCACCAACACTTGGAGTCCCGGCCAACCCATCTCCAATTTCCAAAATCCACTCCGAGAATCTCCTTATCTCATCTACAGTTGTGTCTGCACGATTTCTCGCTTGTAAGCGCATATTTCTAGTCAACGTAAGCACCTACAATTTAGGACACATCTTAAAAGAATTAAAGAAGATACAAATCAATTAAAAAGCGTTTGTTAACCTTTTGTATCCAAGTTTTGAACATACCTTACATGAACTCCACAAATACGATGAACAAAGAGAAGCATGCAAAATGTCAGCTCTACTTCCGTTAGGAACAACTAGTAATGTTAGGCGAATATCGCCACCAAAAACGACCACTTTACCGCCAAATAGTAGTGTTTCGTTACGCGGATCTACAATACGCATGACGTCCTTTAAACTCTTATCAACGGCCTCAAAGCTATGTTTATGTGTCATCGGTGCTTCGTCCCATATAATAAGCTTCGCTCTGATCAAAAGTTCTTCTACATCACTACCAGGTTTAATTTTAGGGCAAGTGGAGTCCTCGGTGACATTGATCGGAATGCCAAATCTCGCGTGCGCAGTTCTACCACCAAGTATCAACGTTACTGCTATTCCGCTAGATGCAACAGGCAAAACAATTTCCCCTTGCTTCTTAAGGCAGCACACAAAATTCTCTAGATGAATGTTTTACCAGTCCCCCCGTAGCCATACACAAAAAACCCCTCCTTGATTAGATGCAACATCTTCCATGATTTGATTATAGACCGACCTTTGTTCATCAGTCATTGAAGATATGTGAGACGTGTATTCTGCTTGCAACGCTTCTCTATCATAAGATAACTCAACCATGACCAACGTGTTTGTGTGATGTGACGTCGCAAATGTAATAGGTAGGGGCATTCCTTCAAATCTTGCTAAAGTACTCCCGTTTAGCTGGAGTGATGCTTCTATGTCGATCAATGCATAATTTTTCAACTCCTCATCGGTTAGTTCTAAACCTGTATTGATTTTTTTATTTTCATCATTAGGTTTTCACAAATATAATGGTATGTTTTTAATATATATGCGTAAAAAAAAAAAAAAAATAATAATAATAATTAAGATAGTGTGCAACAAATGTAAATTAAATGAACTAAAGACAAATCGTCAGATTGAATGAGTACCTCGGTTTTGAAAAATACGACGTTGTCTGTGAAGGATATCATCCGATAGAAGGCTCCATGTTTTCTCCCACACTCTGCTTGGCATGGACAATTCTCCGGATAACAATAAATTCGCAAAAGGGTTTCTAAGATAACATCCAGATCCCCATTCGCTTGCCTCCGTTATCGCATCAATGTACTCTCTATCATCCCCGAGCAAGCCAATAACATAACACGCTTCCCTATACGTGGGACAAGGAACATGGTTCACCGTTCTTATGTCCTCATAGCTTTTCGGCCCCCTTACATGGTTCAACATCATTCTCATGTAATATAATTCACCGCAAGTCGGGGGACATGTTGCAACCTTCCTATCGCAAAATTTTTTTCCAAAGGGTCCACTGCCGCTTTTTCCTATTCCACACAAATTTAGTCGGGAATTGACAGTACAATAGTTCCTTAGCTACCTGGAGGTCTTCCTGATCACTTCTATTAATCTCCATCCAAGATAAAAAGTTTGACACTTCAATCGAAGATCTACCTACGACCTCATCAATTAGGATCTTCATCATTAAATATGACGCTTTGCTCGCCAGGAAGATGAAACTGCAGCCTTTCAACAACGAGAGTCCTATGGTAAATGTCAAATGCGAATATCCTCCAGGAAGCCTCACATGCCGAGAGATACCTACAATCGTAGTATCGTCTAATTTCATCTACCTGTTCAGGATCTTCGTGGTTGCGGCGTCTATATGAAGACTACATTGTCACTCGATCATATCCCTTATTTATGTACTTGAATAGATATTTAATAGCTCGAGACTGGTTACACCACTCCACGTTGATATGCGCACGATACTTCAACATTAATTGCGAATTATATGGAATAACAGAGCCATTATCAAGTACGACTCCATCCTTATTTATTTCGGTCCTCTTTCACTTCTTTTGTATAAAGGATAACCATCTTTGTCAACAGTTGTTCTATCAGCATACTTCTTGGGGAAATTTTGAGCATTTTGACCCAACCATGCACTGTGATTGCAATCTTGATGTCCCACACGGTCCATGAATCATGTGTGTACAAACGACAACATGTAACACGGGATTCTCAACCGGGTCAGGGATCTCCGCGGAAATGATTTTATCGACATCTCCAACATCAAGGAAGACCGCGCATGAGATATGCGCATGAGGAAGACCGCGCTTCTGAAACTCAATAGTATATACCACTGTGATAGAATTACATCAACATTTTAGTTTTTTTATATATTACGTCATTATAAAATATGTTAAGTATTAAACACGAAAGGTGAAATAAAGCGTACATGCTCTAACCCTACTAAAGATATGACGCTCATTAAAGTCATTCATCAACTCTTCGAGTTTAATCTTGAACACGCGACACAAAATATCAGGACGATCCTCGGGGTTAAAACCCCTTTTACTAACAAACCAGGTGATTTCCGGCCACTTGGGATTACATGTAAACGTGATAAATAGATCTGGATAGCCGAACCAGCTGCAAATGGTCATGGTATCAAGGTAGTTAACTCTCATGTATGACCCACCTCCCACGAAAGAAGGCGGAACAATAATACGACTACCGACGGAAGACGGCTGGACATCCCCTTGTTCAACAGCTCTTGCAAGATTATTGTAATTTTTCACGCGAAGTAGATCTTGCTTAAAGCGTACAAACAATAACCTATTAGCTTCAATCATGAAATATCCATCAACCAAAAACTGTTGAAAGAGCCTACGACATAGCAACAGTATTGGATACTCTATGTACAATGGTTTATCTTGTATAGGAAATGCAAACCACTCTCTAAGTATCAATTTATTACGCGGGTATTCACATTCGCTAATCCCAAGAGTTTTTTCACCGTGAAGAATTCCAACTCGATAACCGTCTTCCCCGCATGGAAATAATAAAGGATATTGTAGTGCCATGTACGACGGGTGTAACTCAGATATACGTTGTAAACTCCCGCATGACTTTTGTACAATAATATCTCGTTTATCCATGTTTGGTTCTAAATCACCCTCAATCAACGCTGCCACCTCTGAAGCCGTAGGACGATTATATGTTCTCCCGTCCGTGTCCCTTCTAGAAATAAGTCTAATACTCACCTCAACGTCTTCATCGGAAGCCAATCTATCCCTAGTCATCCTAAAATTCTTTGCAACATGATTTTTCTCATCAACCATCTTTTTAAGCAATTCTATAAGCTCATTATCAAACCTATTTGGAGTATTTTGACTGGATTCACAACAATTAATAATGAGGTTCTTAATTTTTTTAATTAGATAATTAAATAAGTAGTAAACAATAGTTATTTTCAGATCTCAAGTCATATACCTGAGTGCATTTTTTTCGTCTTTGAACTTCTTCTTCAGTGTCATATATGTATAACTGGCAAAATTTGGGCATTGTTCCAGCGGATGGCAACAAACTTGTTATTCGGTGAATGTTTTGACCTCCCATCCTGAATGTGTAAGGACCTCAACCTTAATTGACTGAGTGATCAATCTTGCCACCCATTAATGTGAAAGAAAACATCGCGTTATAAAGTCGAATATTATCAATATAATGCTTACTTAAGCGATGTTGTCCACTTAATAAAGACTTTAGAAGTTGACGCGGTTCTTGTAGACATGGCAACACAACTTTGCCATCAGAGCAATACAATGAGAACTTAGGGCATCTAGTACCCCTTTTTTTGTCTTTTCTTTCTAGAAACCACATTTGTGCCCTACATTTCTCGCACTCGTATTCCGGGTCTCCAATATCCTAGTATCCTTCGAGAACTGAAAAAAAAGGTCAATAACTTAATTTTAAATAACTACACCTAACAAAAATCTTGAAAATACTGTACTATAACAGGAGATCTAACCTAATTTTTTTTAAAAAATAACCTTCATCGTTCGACTGGGAGGATTGATCTTGTTGACTTCGGGAACACTCTCCCCCGGAGCGAAACGACCTTCTTTCAGGGGGACCGTGTACGTCTTGATATCGAGGAAGTGAATTATCAACGCCATCATAAGTCTCACCAAAGTCAGAACATAAATCTCTGACTAATCGCTCCACGACATCTGTACGTAGTAATTATTGTAATCAAAAGATTATTGTTCTATATATATATGCACCAACTATAAGAAATATAAAAGTTTTCAACAACGTATTTAAATGAATAGGGAGGATTTGAAAAAAACGTGGTACGTATAAATGAATAAAATTCTTTTGATGTACGTGTTAAAATGATTATATTTGTAGATAATAATTTTGAATAAAATTTCCTTCTTCGGTCTGCATTTCCTGGTTGCGATGTGCCTTTTGACGTTGAGGTATCGAAGAATTAAGATCATCATAAGATTCACCGAAGGTCGTACATAATTCTCTTACTAATCGTTGGACAACATCCTCTTCACTATCGCTACATGTGTAGTCATGTTAAAAACACAATTTAGGATTTAGATTGTATATTCGTTACCCAAAAAATAATGTATTTATAAACATATTTAATATTTACGAACCTGTTGTACTGGAATTAATTGACGTAGTAGATCAATATGAACATTGGCAGGTGAAGACACGGGTGTTGATCGTCGTCTTGTTCTCGCTAATATAATAAAAAATATAAATATAATGTAATAAATTATCATAATTAATTAAAAAATTTAAAAATTCAAATTATCCTAAATACTACTCCGTATTATACAAACTATTATCTACGAAGTATCTATGTAATGGTTCAGGGACGAACCTAGGCTAAAATAATGATCAGGGCCGCTTTCTACTTCGTCTCATTAATATTTGTTTCATGTGATTATTAAATTATGCATTGTTATTTAATAGTCAATAGACTTCCTTACTTCATATTTTTTGATGAGTTATTTATTATATGGCAAAACAAATAGAAAACGTAAATGAAAATATATAGACGGTTCTACTATAAACTACGGCGAAACTATAATTAATAAAACAACCAACGAATATAGATAATAAAAATATTATGAAGGAAAAAGGAAAACAATAAGAAAATTTCAAAAAAAAACCGATCTATGAGTCAAACCCTTGACTTACTGTGGGTAGCAATGTGACATGAAATACTTACCACTATACAATTAGGACTAATGATGTTTGTTATTATTATATGTATTATTAATACTAATTGAACAAACCACTACCAGAGCAATGGACCAGATTAGGATATTGGTTGTAATAATGATAAACGGGCCATACTATGCCCATCTAATATGATGAACGGCCCATACTACCAGGGCAATGGGCTGAATTGTGATATTGGTTGTAATTATGGATTGCAAATAAACCGTAAACAACTTAATCTACTCATTTTACACACACATATATAAGCCAATCTTATCTTATTACATTAAACTCCAAAAACTCTCTTTCTTCTCTCCTTCTCACGCCTCCTCCCCCTTCTCTTTCTTGCTCATTTCTTAAATCATACAAAAATAATATACAAAAAATAAAATAAAATCTTACCTATATAAATTAATCTCCCTCTATTGTTGCCTAAATCAACTAAAATCAAATCAAATAAGAGTAACAAGCGAATCAAATAACATAAGAATGATGTATTTCCATATATTTCGATTTTTTGGTATGTTGGCATGTATATCTTCATCATTTTTTTTTTTCAGTTTTGAAAACCTTTTGTTTATGTTTCGAATTTCTCATCTGTATCCTTTTATTTATGTTTCGATTTTTTTCGATTTTTTTCGATTTGTTTATGTTTCGATTTATTTTCTATTTTTTTCGATTTGTTTATGTTTCGATTTATTTTCAATTTTTTATATCTGTATCGTTTCTTCATATGTTTTGTTTTTTTTTTCGATTTTTTTATTATGTTTTATTTTCATTTATTTTTTTATTATCTTTTTCATGCTTGATTTTCATACATCTTTTTCTTCTGCTATATATTCTACCACTCTTTGTTTTGGGTGGATGATCTTGCTCATTTTGAGGAAAACTGGCATTTTGCATTTCAATCTCTTTCTCGGATTCCCTCTAAATGATGGGTTCTTTACCTTTCCGAATCCCAGAGTCTTTCGATGAATTTTGACAATGCCAATGTCAGTTTAACGCTATTCTTAGAATTTCTATATTAGATAAGAGATTTTAAGTTATATTTGTATTTCGATTTTTCAATTTAATGAATTGTAGATAAATTTAAGTTTGGTATTTATTTCAATTTAATGTTTTAATTAAATTTAAATTTTTCAATTTAATGTTTTGGGTATGAATTTTAAGATATGGCTATTTTTGCATGTACTCAATGTATTCATTGAATTTTAATTTTTATATATAATATTTTTGAATGATTTTATTGTTTGAAACCTAGAAATTCATCCTTGGGCATGAATATACTCAGAAATTCATCCTTGGGGATGAATGTTAACCCGAGTCCAGACCCAAACCCGAGTCCAGACCAAGACCCGAGTCCATACCCGAGTCCAGACCCGAGTCCCGAGTACTTTAAAAATCTATTATTACTTTTTCTTGTAAATTCCTAAGGTCTAATCGAATTCAATGTGTTTTGTAGGCTATATTCAGCTTTTTAAATGAAGATTATGGAGCAATTAAAGCTGCGCAATTTTTCATCATGAACTTTGATTAAATTTTTAGTCCTTTATAACATTTGTTATTGTTTTTGACTCGAGCCCAGGTCTGACCCGATAATTATTTTATCTATTTTTGTGTTTTTTACTTAATTTTTAAAGTTTTAATCTAATTTAATGTGTTTTGTAGGCTTTTTCCGCTTTTTATATGAGTATTATGGAGTGAATAATGCCATCATACATGATTCGTATGAAGATTATGAAGATTATGGAGCATTTAAGTTATGTAACTCATTCATCAACTTTAATTAAATTTTTACGCCTACATAGGATTTATTATTGGGTTTTCTAATTTTTTGGATGTTACATGTTTCATGTGCTTCTGATAATGATTAATAATAAACAATAAATTACTGAAATATAACGTTAAAACCTTACTTGTATTTCCATCACCCGAACTATTTCTTCTCTTTTCACCCCTTCTGGAACAACTTCCTCTCTCCATGATATTATGTTTGCTTTTAGTACAGTTGGTTTGGATTTAAATTGTTTTGTGTTTTAATTTGATTCATTTGTGACACTTTTTATGAAAAAGAATTTTTCTATAAATTTGGTCTTTGGAATCTGACCCCATATTTATAGCTTAGATAATAACAGTTTATAAAAGTTATTAGTTACTTAGTAGTGCTTGGTAGTTACTTAGTAGTGCTTGGTAGTTACTTAGGGGCCGTTTGGTTCAGACAATTGGAATGGAATGGAATGGATTCTAATACCAAGGAGGTATGGAGTTATAATCTCATACTTATTAATGCTTGTTTGGTTTGATCTCGTCATGGATTGTAAATGTCATTCTTATTGTTTGATTCACATTTAGAATGGATTTCAAATTATTTCATTTTCTTTATCATAGATAACTGCAATTATATTATTTTGAATTAAAATTAACTACAACAAAGCCAAAATTCAAATTAATCCATAAAAATCAAATGACTCATGTTCATATAATACGACAATAGGAAAATTATTCTAAGACCGAAAAAAATCCACATAAAATGTTTTACGAAAAAAATCCACATAAAATGTTTTATGAACAAAATTCACATAAAATGTTTTATGAAAAATACGCAACTTTTTTTTATGACAAAAATCCGCATAAAATATTTTATGAAAAAAATTCACATAAAATGTTTTACGAAAAAATCCACATAAAATGTTTTACGAAAAAATCCACGTAAAATGTTTTATGAAAAAAATCCACATAACATGTTTTATGAAAAAAATCCACATAAAGTGTTTTATGAAAAATACACAACTTTTTTTTATGAAAAAAATCCACATAAAATATTTTATGAAAAAAATCCACAGAAAATATTTTATGAAAAAAATCCACATAAAATGTTTTATGAAAAATAGGTGACTTTTTTTATGAAAAAAATTCACATAAAATGTTATATGAAAAAAATGCACATAAAATGTTTTATAAAAAATACGTAATTTGGGATGAGGTGTAATGAAGTTAGAATCTTGGGTTGAGACATGGGTATGGGATTCCAAGGGTTTGGAATGTATTTAGAATCCCTTGGGTATCAAACTTCATCCCAAAAGGCTTCAACCAAACACTTGAATGGGTGGAATTCAATCCAATTCATTCCAAATGCCCCAACCAAACACCCCGCTGTTAAATCTTACTTGATTGTAGGGGTTATGGTTTTACTTACTATATTATGTCCTTAAAAATACTTGTTTTCATTAATTTTTTTCAAACTATTTTTTTAAAATTATGCTGACCTGACCCGAGTCCTGGCCTGACCCGAGTCCATTAAATTAATTGTTAATCTATCATTGGTTTTTATACGTAAATAAACCTATGAAACCTATTCAATAACTTTTATTAAATTTTTAAGCTTTTATAGAATTTATTAGTGTGAATTTATTAATAATTCTAATCACTTACTTGTTAACATGGAAATATCAATCATTTTTTAACAATGAATTAACTTAACATGGATACAATCACTCGTTTTTTTATAGTGACAATAGATTAGTGAAATATTAAATTAATAATACCAATGACTTACTCGGTTTTTTTTCATAATGACACATCTATATATTTAAGTACACGTCATAGAGCTAAGTTGCTGGAAATAATTTACTAACGTTAATAATTACTCGTTATGTACTTGTGTCACTATCTTTAAAAGCTAAACAACTGAATTTAGTTGTTTAAAATACACACCATGGAGCTAAGTTGCTGGAATTAAATTGCATGAAAAATGGGAAAAACAAAGGGAACTTAAGTACAAATCTCCAAGAGATCCATACATTCAAGTTTCCTAAACTGAAATAACTAAAATCTAAACTTAACAAATAAATAGGGTTTTTCTCTTCTATACTCCTGTGTTTTTTCATTTTTTTATTTTATACCCCTGCCTTTTTTTTCACCCTTCATTAGTACCCCTAAGTTAATTAATTAATATAATACGTGATCAAAGAAGCGATTAGTCGTTAAATACTCCGTCAAACATCCTACATGGCTGCTATGTTGGCATTTTATTTCCTCCTTTGATCTTCCCTTCATTCCTCCTTTTATTTATCCCCAATTTCTCTTAAACCTAATTAACATCATTTTCAATTGCTATAGATGTGGGGAAAATGCTATCATCAAGATATCCGGGTCAATTAATAATCCAAAGAAAACATATTTTAAATGTTTAGATTGCAATAATTTTGTGATGTGGTTGACTGAAAATCATTTGAGGATAACAAAAGGGTTGAATATAACATATGAAGATGAAGTTGATGATGCATCAAGTGGAAATCTGATGAAGGATGGAGTAATAGGTTTGATTGAAGGACGAGATTTTAGGGTTGTCAAGGAAGATGAAGTTTTATTTCAAGTGTAGCTTATATTTGTTTGTTTTCCTTATAATAGTCATTGTTATGAAGTAGTGAGAATTTCCAGAAAATTGTATGAATTGTTATGAATTTTGAGAATGAATGGTTATGAATATCAAGGATTAATGAATTGTTATCCAGAATTTTTCGATATTGTCAATGCTAGAATTTCTCGACATTGTTTTCCAGAAGAACGAAAAATTACACAGAGTATGAGAATGAACATTTTAAATTCCAACCATCAGTACTTGTTCATTACAAAACGAAGCCTTAATGAACCACACTTGGTTTCATTACAAAAAGAAGCCTTAATGAACCACACTTGGTTTCATTACAAAAAGAAGCCTTAATGAACCACACTTGGTTTCATTACAAAAAGAAGCCTTAAGCCTTAATGAACCACACTTGGTTTCATTACAAAAAGCAACTTGATAAACTACATTTGGACAGTTTAACACTTGAACATTTTAAGGCAAAAAAGTGATAAACAAGAACACCAACTATTGCTAATTTGTCTTCCTCCTTTTTCCAGTGCTAGTACTTGCAACATTTTCTTCTTGAGTAGTGCTCATAATCACTCCCTCTAACTCATCCAAAGACTTGAATGTGCTAGCAACTGGTGTCATTCTCATGACTTGGCTGCTTCTTTTCTTCGTCACCTTTCCTTCCATTTCTTGCCTTTCTCTAGCAGTGTAATGTCTTGGAGTTGTGGCCAAGACCTTTGCATTTATTACATCTTATGGTTATGGATATCTTACCTTTCTTCTGCTCTCCTGGTTCTCGTCTTTTATTCCTTGAAGGCCTCCCAATTGTTCTTCTAAGGGTAGGGGGTTCCAGAGTTGGCACATCAAGTGCAGGCCACTACTCAACATCAGGGATGGGATGTATTGGTAAGCCATATGCTAGTTTGTATGTCTTAACTGAGAACCAGTCACTTACAAAATCTGCAGGTTGCAGTCCAGCAAACAATATAGCTCTTATTCCATGCTTACAAGGGATTCCACTGATTTGCCATTGTCCACAAGTACATGTTCTGGCTTTCAGATCAACTGGCAGATGAGCACCACCATCAAACACTTCATACTCCCATCTATGTTCTGAAGCATATGCATGACAAAATCTGGATTCTTTTTTCAACTTCCTTAGCCTATGCATAATATTTGGCCAGACTCCATTATCTTTCACTTTTCAGTAGTCTGCTTCCTTGTTGCATGTCTAAACATTGTCATTCTTCTAATACCTTCAAGCATGCTTAAGACTGGGTTTAATCTGTGAACACCTATTGTGTTGTTAAAGCTTTCCACAAAGTTTGAGGTGTTTTCATCACTGCAAACCCTAGGGTCAAACATGTGATTTGCCCAACATTCTTTGCTACCTAGGTCTAGAAACCATCTAGCACAACCCCTACCTGCAATGTGCACAACAGACTCAAATGCTTTCTTGAATGTGAACTGAGAGGTAGCATTGACAACTCTCCAGAAGAGGTTATACATCAACAGACCAGGATATTCAATATTGAAGTTCCTGCTGAGATGCCTAGCACATAACCTTTTATATGCTTGAGGCCAAACCTCATCTAGTGCAGGTTCAACACCCTGTTGGACAGTTGTTAAAAATAAGGGTTAATTTAACATCATTGAACAATTAATGGAAGATGAAAGTAATAAAGTTAAGAACAAACCTTCTGCCTATCTGAGATGATTGTCCACTCGATCTGTTCTTTTATCATCTTGTAGCACATTCCTCAAGTGATGAAAGAAAAAGGACCAGTTGTTCTTATTTTCAGAATCAACAACATCCACAGCTATAGGAAATAGCTCATTGTTACCATCCATTGCTATGGCAGACGGCATAACCCACCATGATTCCCTTTAAGTGTGTCCCATCTACCCTATTAGACTCCTGCAGCCGGCTAACACTCCACTGAACTGGGCTTTGAATGAAACAAAGATGCTCTTAAACTGTAAGGATTTTTCAGGGTTATTCATCTCAACCCATGTACAGATGGCATAGCTACCAGAATTGGTTTGCTTAATAACCTCAGCATAAGTTGGCAGTAGCTTGTAGGACTCATCATGTCCACCATTTATCAATGTTAATGCTAGCTCTTTCATCTTATATATGGTAGATGTCTTCATTTCAAGCCCATACCTAGCCATTATTAGTTTATTAATGGATGATCCTGAGATGGCATTATTAGCTCTGATATCTTTCATCAATTATGTGCTACCCACACAGAGTTTGCCATAGGATTATGAGTTTTAACCCCCACACAACCATGGTCTGCTGATCTAATGCTCTTGATGGCCCATGTTCTCTCATCAGCAAGAACACTTGCATGAATTCTCCAGTCACAATTTAATGTTGCACACTCAACTGTGTATCTCAGTGCATCAGCTTTTATAACTATCAAATGAAAACCCTCTTGGATTCAAAAGTCCCTTAACACATCTTTGAAGTGATCCTTATCCATGAATAACATCCAAGGTTGTAGTCTAATAGCACCAAACTTGGCATCTTCATATAATTCACCATTCTCCCATAACTTTGCAGAGTATCCATCATCCTTACTACCAGACCAGACATGCTCTTAATACGGGACATACCCATCATCAATATGTCCAAGTGTTAAACATAAAAGGTTATCCTCTGCCTCTAAGTCACTAACATCCTCCTCATCCTCGGTCTTCATCCCCAGGTATAAAACTCCCCTCTGAATCAGAATCTTCAATTACACCATAAACAACCTTATTCCCTCCTACTACTTCCTTCACCAAGAGGTGGATTTAGGTAATTTAAGTTGATCATTAGTATTCATTTGTAGGTGACAGTGTACTCTGACTCAGCCTCAAACTTCTCCTTGGTGAACAAATGACACCCTCATTAACCCCAATTTCAGTTGATTTAGGTAAAGAAGGTCTAGGGACAACATTATCACTCACATTCTAACTCAGCCTCACACTTAGTAGGGCTCGAACACGCGACCTATGGAACACGCGACCTATGGAACAAACAACACCTTAAACAAACAACAATCAAGCAACCTAGCCACTATGAACAACTGATTACTTTACAATCTTTATTAAATATAATCATTACTCAGGACGTCGTTAGTGGGAAAAAAAAACCGTAAAAAAAGGTAATTCTACTTATTTTTTGTGAATTTACTTTAAAAATATTTTTTTAAAAAAAATATTCAATAGATGGGTAAATAAACAACAAGTCAACATAAAAAAAAATCTACTCTTTTTTTAAATAATAATTTATGTTTTTTTTATTAATTTTAATAAAAATAAATCAATTTATAATAGAAAAATAACGTATACCGTATAAATATGACATTAAAATACGAAAATACAAAATTAGGTATACGGATATTAGATAAAGTAATATATTAAAATAATCAACAAAATTAAAATATATATAAAAAAAAAAGTATAACGTATAAATAAGACCTACAGTACGTATACCGTATACCGTATACCGTATACCGTATACCGTAGAAATTGTAAACTAAATACAAAATACCTTAAATGTATTCTCAAAAACAAAAAGTGTTGAAAAAGTAATAAGTTAAACTATTATTAAGTAGGTAATTAGGTGGGTTAATTATGCAAGTGGACATTTAATGCAGGGAATCTTCTAAAAGATGCAAAAATTAGATTCCAATAAAAACGACACATGCCAGCCTCTTATTGGAAGTGTAGCAAACCCTTCCTACACTTGGTGTAACTCCAGCATCGTCCCGTTTAAGGCCAAATAGATTTTCTCTTGAAATGGGTGATTTATCCAAGGCAAGTGCAGAAAAGAGCAGGTTTTCAATCTTTCCTCGCATCTTTTTTTGTTTACATATCTTATATGTTACCAATTTTAAACGTAGATTAAAGTTGTATTGAGGAATGATTCACTAACTATCACTTGTAAGTCAATTTGGAGAGAAGTAAATGTATTACAAGTTATAACCAGTTATTGTAAAACCCCTCGCGAAAGCGGAAATATAAAACACACAAAGTACTAAAAATGCAGCGGAATTAAAATTTTTTAAACATAAACAACATGCGAGAAGAATTAAACTGAAATGGATACTGAAAACTGATATAAACAAAATAGATAAGTATAACAGTTCTAAGTACGGAAATCAAAATAAATACAAAGTCTGGGATGGAACATCCCTACAGGCACCAAAAGATAACTGTATCAAAAACTAAGAGTCTAGCTAATCGATAAACGTGTAAGTCATATGATGAAAGGATCATCACTCGCTAGCTCTCAAGTGAACCCCGATCCAACCTGCATGTACCTACATACATGAAAACATGTACGCCACAATCAGTGGGGAGTGACTAGAGTTCTCCTAGCCACTTTTTGTAACGACACGTAACAAGTAAAGCAATACAGAATACTCCAACATATATAAACATGTGAAGTATAAACATCTCATCAACTGTTCTCATACTAACATGCAATACTAATGCACGGCTCTCAACCAACTTCATAAACCGTTAGGAAGGAGAGCCGTTCCCCTACTGGTTACCCAGTCGAGGGGTCTTTCAATCCAACTATTTATGAAACCGATCATAGTCATCCAATGCCTTGGATGAACAAACTATAACTCAAGCAATATAAACATCAACTTCATCATGCATATCTGACACTGTACCAATCTCAAGGCAAGTAGATATAAACATCAATAAACACTAGCAATGGGTCCAGAGATGAACTTAACACATATCCCACTACTAAACAATGTCGGGTCCAGAGGTGAGCTTAACACATATCCCAACATGCAATTCAAGTAAAGGGTCCAGAGGTGAACTTAACACATATCCCTATACATACAATTCAAGAAAAGGGTCCAGAGGTGAACTTAACACATATCCCTAATCATCCATAAGCAAAGGGTCCAGAGGTGAGCTTAACACATATCCCAATGCTACAAACAAGTATTGGGTCCAGAGGTGAACTTAACACATATCCCTATACATCCAATTCAAGAAAAGGGTCCAGAGGTGAACTTAACACATATCTCTAATCATCCATAAGCAAAGGGTCAAGAGGTGAGCTTAACACATATCCCAATGCTACAAACAAGTATTGGGTCCAGAGGTGAACTTAACACATATCCCAATACACAGCTATCGCACAACGGGTCCAGAGGTGAGCTTAACACATATCCCGTGTACGACAACCGATCACGTGTCAGGTCCAGAGGTGAGCTTAACACATATCCTGACACACCACAAGCAAAACACATAATGGGTCCAGAGGTGAATTTAACACATATCCCATCACGCGACATACAAAACACGTAATGGGTCCAGAGGTGAACTTAACACATATCCCATCACGCGACATACAACTCAACCGTTAACATCCAAAGATAGAAACTAACCTATAGCTCTAAATTCTTAAACCACTAAACAACACTTAATTGACCCCGGGAACTAAGTTGAGGGAGAGCCGGTTTCCCTTTCGGTTACCCGACCGGGGAGTCTCTATCCTCACTCCATTCCCGAACCCAATATAGTGTCGCCCATCCTCCGGGGACCTCAAATACATATCAAGGATACAAGGAACGAGTTTCAATCAAAACCGATCAACCGATTAAAAGTTATCAACGAACTACAAATCAAAAACAAGTTACAGGGGTCCCCAGCCGGTCGGCAGGCAGCCGGCCTACCGGCTGGCAACCCCTCTCAGCTTCCTCAGCCTTTAAAATAAAAACAACACCAAGGACTCCCAGCCGGTCGGCAGGCAGCCGGCCTACCGGCTGGGAACCCATTCCCACTTACGAAATTTCACTAAATGAGGCTACCAGTCGGTTGGCAGGCAGCCGGCCTACCGGCTGGCATCCCAAGTTCTATTTTCTTAAAAACACGCAAGGCACTACAATGCACTCCCAGCCGGTTGGCAGGCGGCCGGTCTGCCGGCTGGGCACTCTATTCCTACGAAGGTCAAGTCTCGCAAAAACAACCAAGAAGCCTTCCCAGCCGGTCGACCGGCGGCCGGTCGGTCGACCGGCTCAGAGAGCCTGATGCGAAAATCGCATTTTTCCAGCAACAAAACATCCTTAAATCGATATCAAACTTAAAGAATTACAACATATGATGTTTACCCACTATTACAAATCACCCAATATCCTTATCTACCAGCAATTAAACCACAACACAATCCTCAAACGATTATTGTAAGTATCCGTCGCAAAACACGAAATTTCTGAAAATAACTTAAGAACATGTGTAACATCAACAAGGCATGAATTCCTTAAGTAAGAACATCCCTAAACATGTTTCTAAGTCCATAAATCATTCAACTTAAACAAAAATCAGAAACATTATCAAGAACACAACAAAACTTGCTATTTTAACAAAAAGGCCGAGTTACTCGTAATCGTCACCTCAAAAGCAATCCGGCTCAAAGATTCTCCTCTAAGATGAAGCTATCCACTTCCGGGTCGTCTAAGCCCACACCTACAAGCACGAAAAACGAGATTACGGACTGAAAACAGATTTTAGGAAAAACAGTCAGATTTTCGAAATGAAGGATTTGAAAAACGAAAGTGATAGATGGCTTGCAAATTCGATGAGGATTCCGAAAATGTTATTATTACCTTGATTTGATGAACGGATGATGAAGAGATAAGCAAAAGAAGGTGAATATTAATGGAGGTTTATGAGGAATGTGTTTACTGTTATTTGTTTTTGAAGATGAAGAGGAAATGTCGACATATGGGTCTTAAGGGGTTTAAGGAATTGTCCTTTCCGTTTAAATGAAACGGGTTTGGATATCTTGAACGGGTTTTTAAGATGTGAACTTAATTTACCAAGTTTGTATTCGTCTTAAAGACTTAAGGTTCTTAAGACGGATCTTACTATTTATTTAAAATTCTTTTCGATAAATTACTAAAATATTATTTTATTACTTAAAATAATTAAAAACGCTTAAAATATATTTTACAAAAATACGGGATGTTACAATTACCCATTTACAACCTCCACCATGGCATTGACATTTATCTCAATTTTCATTCTCTCGTTCATACTTTCCTATCAAAACTAGCACTTCGACCTGCGCACTCCATCGAGATGCCGTTAGTCTTGTTAGGGGGATAGTCGATTGTGCAGGGCTAAATGTAAAAAGAACAGTCGATTACTGATTAATTAACAAGAGTCTTTTTCCCACAGTGCATTCAAGTTGCATTCAAGGACTGTCAGGGGACCTCTGAGACGCATTATTTTTACTGCCTCTGGTGGAGCATTCAGGTTTGGAATCAACTTTCAAATGTTAGCCTGTCCATCATCAGCGAAAGTAGCCTGTTCATTGTCGCCTTTCACAGCTTCTATCTTTAACTTTAAAAGTAAGGGGGTAGGTCGATACATTCTCACTGCCTTGTAAAAAGTTCCCTAGCATTCAACCACAACCAACCTTCATGACTTCGAACTCACGACCTCATATAGTATAGATATATTAGGGGGATTTCTTTTTTTGTTTCGTCAGGTGTCGTATGATCTTATCATACAGCTGCTTTAGCAATTGTATGAGCAATCTTATTTAGATGCCTAGGACAGTGACTTAAAGAAAAACAATGACAACTAGAAATACATCGTAAAATAGCTTTGATTGTAGAGGCTATGTTTTTATCAACCGCTCCGCAGCCATTAACCTGAAGCACAAGATTCGGACAATCAGTCATAGCGTCAATTTGCCAAAAGTGTCGTTGTATTGCATCCTGACATGCCCATAGAAGGGCTAATGCTTCAGCATGAAGAGGAGAAATGGCCCAAAAAACTTTAGAATTCCAATGAACCATATTTCCAAGTTCATCTCCAAAAAACCATCCAGCAGAAGCCTTGAAATCTGATTTCCAAGAGGCGTCACATTTTAGTATGATATGTTGTAAACAGACGGAAGGCCCAATAAGTGAGATCGGATAATGATTACGAATCATAGTCGTAGTATCCAAATCTTTAACATCCAGCATCTGTGTAGATACATTCCTTTGAAAAGGAGTATCAAATTTAACAGCATGGTTGAATTTAACAGCATTATCTTCCAATTCCGACTTAATTCTGGCAAAAACATTTTCAGCCAAAGGTTGTTGATTCCTGAAACTGCAATCATTTCTTGCACACCACAGGCCCTATAGAATAGCGACAAAGTTGGAAATCAAACTAAACTTATCAGGTTGTTTAAGGAAATAAGAGATCCAATTTATGATCCAAAGTTGAATAGCCTGTTGATTTCCAGCAGATCCCCTAATCCCTAGTGAAGAAGAAACCCAAATACGATCTGCAAAAGAACAATCCCTGAAAAGGTGTTCTAAGGTTTCTGGAGACATAGCTGGTATGCATAAAACACAAGAATCATTATCATCAATGCAATGTCGTTTGATCATTTCAACAAAACAGGGTAAAGATTTTGTAATAATTTTCCAAAGGAAAATTTTCCATTTTGTTGATATCTGTAGATTCCACAAAGTTTTCCTGCAAAATATAAAACCAGTTGGGCATAGACGATTGATGTCCTTATCAGTTGATTTCTCATTCCAAAGAGATTTAAAAGCCTTAAAGTAACCAGATTTAGCAGAATAATTTCCGTCAAAGGAAGGATGCCAGACCAAAAGGTCTTTATCCTCGTCTGATGGTAACGGTGTAGACAAAATCAAAGAAACGATATCAGAAAGAACGGTATTCCGAATTTGTTGTTCATCCCAAATACCCAAAGGAGTAAGAAACTCAGAGACCTTTGGAGATGGCAGCAAGGATGCATCCAAATTAAGCAAAGAACACAAATTAGTGTTTCTGATCCATTTATCCCTCCAAAAATCTAATTTTGAATTCCATCCAATTTTCCATACTGAATCAGATTTTAGCAAAAGGAAACCCCATAGAATACCTCTTCTTCCCCAAGACATTGGCTTTGATTGCCAAGTTCTTGAACCCCAATTTTGAGTAGTATGAAAATTATATTTGACACCCACCAGGCCACCACCCGACTTAGCAAAGTTTCTGGTTTTGATATGATTTTCCAACTTAGTTTTGCCAATAGACTTTGATTAAACATTTGGCCGATCTAAACCCAAGGCCACCACTGATATTTTTTTGTTGAATAAAGATCTTGCTACACCAGTGTAAACCACTCATGGACTTATTATTACTCCGCCAAAATTGTGACAACATCGAGTCAATCTTCGAAGTCACACTTATCGGCATACGAAATGCAGATAAAGAGAAAATAGAAAGTGAAGAAAGAATAGAAGTAATGAGGGTCATTTTACCAGCATTAGAAAGAAATTTATTATTCCACGAAAAAATTCGGAGTCGAATTCTCTCAATCACTTGTGAGAAGATGTCCTTTTTAGATTTCCAAAATCCAGTGGAAGACCCAGATATAAACCCATTTCCCTTGCTTTTTTAATGTTTAGGATGTTAAGGCACTTCGATGTATTAGCCAAAGTACAGTTTGGACTAAAAGTGATAGTAGTTTTTTCTTGATTAAGCTTTTGTCCCGCAATATCACAATATAATTCCAAGATGCTTGTCAATCCTTGACAATTACTTTCAGTAGCATGAGAAAACAGAATGAGATCATCTGCAAATAACAGATGTGAAACTCTTGTAGCACCTCTTGCAACTTTAATACCTTCGATAGATGTGTTATGTTGTGCATTAAGCAACATCTGAGATAGCACTTCCGTACATAACGCAAAAATATAGGGAGATATAGGATCCCCTTGTCGTAGACCACATTTTGGGTTAACTATTGCCTCTGATTTGCTATTTATCATAATTTCATAATTAACCGAGGTGATGACCTCCATAATAACCATAATGAATTGTTCAGGAAATCCCATATGTAAAAGAGTAGCCCTAATAAAGTTCCATCGGATTCGATCATATGCCTTACTTATATCAACTTTCATCCCAAATAACTCCTTTTTTCCTTTAGTTCTAGATGAAATATGATGAAGAAGTTCATGGTTAATCAAAATATTATTAGTAATTGATCGTCCCGGGATAAATCCATTTTGATTCTCCCCAATCAAAAAAGACATAAAACCCTTCATCCGATTGGCAATGCATTTAGAAACAATTCTCATAAGCACATTGCAAAGACTTGTAGGTCTATAATGTTCCACCCTTTCCGGAAGTTTTGGAATAAGAACGATAGAAGTTCTATTAAATTTTCTTAAGACATGACCATCATTAAGAATGCGCGGAATTGCCTTAGTAGTGTCTCCTTTGATATGTATCCAAATTTTTTGATAAAAGATACCTGTAATACCATCTGGTCCCGGAGATTTATTTGTACCCATCTGAAAGACTGCTTTCCTAACTTCTTGAGATGTGAAAGGTTTATTCAAAAAATCTTGTTGATCATGATTCAGCCTATTCTTAAGTGTCATAAAAACACTTCTTGTTGTAGCCTCAAAGTCTTGAAAAGATTCATGAACAACATTTGTTTCATAAATGTTGTCAAAATATTCTTTGAAAATAGACGTAATTTTCGTTTCATCAAAACTCCATGAATCGTCCTCTAGTTTTATCCCAACAATTTTGTTCTGTCTCTGTCTCTGCTTGAAATAATTGAAGAAAATTTTTTTACATGCATCCCCTTCATTTAACCATTTTAGTTTTGCTCTCTGTTTCCAGAATATTGCAGCAGCCTGATTAAAAGCTATATATCGTTCATGGCACCGAATGTATGCATCCTCATTTGTACCCAAAAAAACTTGTTCCAAATTTTTTGATAATTCTTCATCAAAATCAGACCACTCTTTTTTCCATTCTTTCTTTTTATCTAACGTCCAAGTTCTAAAAAAACTTCGAACTCTATGTAATTTGCATGATAGTTGATACGAAACAGATCCTTTCGTTCTAAAGCCCCATGCCTTCTTTAAAACATTGAATATTTCAGGATAATTTAAGGTCCATCCTTCAATCTTAAATGAATGCTTAACCTTTTTTCAGATGTTGTTGTTAAAATAATGGGTGCATGATCCGAACATTGAATATGAAGGTGTATGATATTAGTATTCGGAAAAGAATCATACCAAAGATTAGAGACTAATCCACGATCTAGTCGTTCATAAATTCTCGCAGATCCTTTTCTATTGTTACACCAAGTAAACTTCGGTCCAGAAAAAGGAACGTCAAGCAAGGGGTTACGATTTTTCCACAACGTAAAGTCATATGCACCGAAGATTGATCCCAAGTTACCCCCTAATTTATCTTCCTTATACTCTGCTTGGTTGAAATCTCCAAGTAATACAAATGCTGTGTCTAAATTGTTTAGATGAGATTCAATTTCTTCCCATATAGAAGAACGAGCTTCCTTTCGAGATTCACCGTAAAAGCCACAAAAATACCAAAAGAAAGTAGGGTTTTCATATATTTTCAAAATAATAAGGTTTGGGGAAGCCCACACAGGCTGCATAGTTCTTCCTGATTTCCACCCCAACCATAACCCTCCCTTTGTACCAACAGCATCAACTCCTACCGAGGATGCATAACCAAAACGAGCAAAAAGACCATCAACTGTGGTCACCATACACTTAGTTTCAGAAAGAAATAAAAGATCGACACTACTAGATTTGATCATCGCTTTTAACTTAGTAATTGCAGGAGCAAGCGGATCATTTAACCCTCTGCAATTCCATGCCACACACTTCATTTGACAGTATGTAGGAGATTGATTTTGGCCAATCCCCGCAAAACCTGACTTTGAGACTTGTTGAGTTTCTGAACTATCTGATGAACTAGACGAAATAACCATATCGTCATCACGGATTATTATCTGAAAAGAACCCTTTGTACTCCAGGAAGAATCCACTTGACTTCGTTTTGAAGGACTTGAAAAAGATTGATACTCTTCCCAGCAATATAAATCATTAGTAGAAAAGGATTGAACTCCTGGATCCGAGGAAGCTTTACTTTTCTGAGAGCTGGGCGGAGAGACAGTACTATCTTTCAGCACCTTTTCAAGAACAGGCATACACTTCCCTTTACTATGGCCCAACGATGAGATACCAACAGTTTTGGAACATTGCCCTTCTTCAATCTTCTTAAACTTTGAGAGAGGATTATTACTAACCCGAGGAGGAGCAGTATCATCAGACAGAATTTTAGATTGGGAATTTCCCTCATTGAGTAGATGCTCAATTTCTTCCAGGGCATCATGAAAATCATCAGATTCATCAGACGAATTTGTTGAAGTATCCTTTAAGGAAGGAGACGATGAAGAAATAATCGGCCATTTTGGTGTAATAGAGCGATCTGAATTATTTTCTGCTCCTGGATCAAAAGTATTCCCCGACTGATCTTCAAATAAGTGATTATTTGGGCCTCTTGGTTCATGATAGACCATAGGCAGAAAAGAAGGCATATCAACATATTGTCCATATCCTCGAGCATCATTTTCATGCGAGACACGATAAGGGTCTTATTGGACTCTATTTGCAATAGAGTTTAAAATAAACCCAGCTTCATTGAATGGATATTCGAATTCACCTTGAATGCGATTATTACGCTGATAGATAACAAAAGGATCCTCAGGAAAAGCATTTCCTTGAGGAACATTCTCATTCGAATTATTATCATTATTTTCCAGACCAACCTCTGGAATTTGATTCAGAGGATTTTCTTCAATTCTCTATTGTCTCTCAGGAACCATCAGATTATCAGTTGCATTAGTAGCTGTATAGCCATTATGTCGTATCAAGGGTTCTTGAAATCTCCCATTTCCCCCAAATCAGCAGCTGGATCCTCCGGTACTCCAAAAAGGACTTCATTAATTTGATTACGACCCAACAAAAGATGAGTTCCCCCATCAATTTCCGGATCACCGACAATATCAATATCATTGTCCATATTAACTTGAACTCCATGATTATTCTCTACCATATTATCATGATGATTGTTTTCAAGAACAGAAGGAACATGACCATTTGCATGAAAATTAATAAATACCTCTGGACTAGGTACTCCCATATTGCCATTTTGACCAGATTTCCTGAGTTTCCATGATCAATATGTCCATTCTGCAATATCCCACCAGTATTAGGATCCCCCATTAATCCTTCATTTCCTATACCATCAACATCTACATGCATGTCATTGTTTTGAAAGGTTTGTGGATTTTCTTCTGCATGCACACCTTGCATGTCATTGTTTCGGTTGTTTTGAAGATTTCCTTCTGCATGCACACCTTGCATGTCAACATCTCTTTGATTTCCATCATGCACATTATTTGTATGAGCATTTCCTTGTTGACTCTGCGCATAAATCACTGGACCAGCAACGGAATAGCTGTAACCGCAAATTCCATTCCAGGATACACTCTGCCCCCATCTACCAACCCTAAGTCAAAGTCAATCACATATTCACTCAGAAAATCCGCAGGAACATATTCTCCTCTTCGCTCCCCAAGTCTAACCTTAGAAGTAATATACCGAGATGTAGAAGGAAGGGCACATAAATTAAGATTGAACATTGTAAACTGATATCTTGTTTGGAAGACAACAAAACCCTTATCAATAGCCCTTTCCAGAGATGAATTAAGCGAAGAGATAATATCATCCATTTTGTCTAGACAAATTCCTACCTTATGGCCAATCCTTCCACATCTTGTACAAAACTTAAAGAGTTCTTCATATTTAAACTGGATCCACAGAAGCTTTGTATCATTGCATGCCAGAAAGAAATCCAGATTAAGCGGTTCCCCAAGTCTTATAGTTACACGTAACCTCAAATAATCTTAATCAGGTACGCCAACAAAAGATTCCACAATAGTATCCGGACCAAACAAACGAGAGATGATGTTAGCCATATTCTGATTCAGAAACTCGAAAGGAAGACCGCATACTCTAACCCAAATTCGAGTTGTTGGAAAAGTAACACATCTTGGGATCATCCCAGATCTCCACTTTCTTAAAACTATTAAAGCTCTATCAATCACCAATATACTTCGTTCTAAAACATCCTCTAGGTCTTGCATGTTTTCAAAATGTAGAATATAAATATCCCCCATTCTCCGGACATGCACTTCTCCCCTTGTAGCCCAATGATTCTCAATAACTCTGTTTACACTAGTAGCTCTTAATAACCGATAATCAACTAAAAACCCAAGAAGACAGTGACTCCAAAACTCCAAAGATTCTTCTAGATTTTGAGGATGTGGAGAAACAACACTACCACTTCTAGGGAAACGCCATTCATTTAGCAACCCCGATGACTGAGTAACTGCAATTCTGAAATTAACATTGTGAAAAATATCTTCTAATGCTGGAATTGGATCTTCCACATAGAAAAAAAGGATTATTTTCCATGATGTAGAAAGAGAGTTTTGTTAATATTTTGTTTAAAGATGAAAGATACAATTCTAAAAAACGAAATAACTAAAAGAAGAAGAAATATAGTAAAGATTATGTCAGAAGTAGCAAACGACATTCATTCCCTTTCCATTTTTCATGCAACCTATAGGAAGAAGAAAACAAGCGTGCAGATAAAGAATAAATGTATAAAATTAAATAAAAGTGGAAAGTATCCAAGTGAAAGATCAGTTTTTGATGTGAAGATTGTTTTAGAAGTTAACTAGAGATTAAGAAAAGCTTAACAAGGAACAAAAAGGTATTTTAAAAATTTTAAGGACTCCGAAAATAGGAGAGAAGGCTCTTAGAGAGAGAATTTTGGGGCCCTGTGCAAAATTTTGAAATGAGTTATTAGGGGGATTTCTGGGTTTCACTAAATATGTATATTTACTAATGTGCATCCATTAAACACATCATTGCCAAACAAAAAAACATATTCAAAATCATTGATTTGTTGCGCAGACAGTTGTACAAGTCATTTATCTTTTACTAGATGTGATAATTATAACTGCTTATAAATATTGATTTGTTTATCTAGTTATTTGTCATCTGGAAGATCTTGAGCATTTGAGGTTGAAGGTAATATAATGGCGTGCCATACTTTGATCCCAAGTATGAAAACTTGAGCGTGTCCAGGTTTGTCTCTTCTTATGATAGATCTAATTATGTGCTCTCTTTAAGATACATCAGATGTTGACGGTCTCAATGGTTTTCAGGAGACTCCGTATAGTTGGTTGATGGTACATCATATCTTGTGAGAATATAGACAAGACCTTATGCGGATACAGCTCGCTATAAGAGCTACTCCTTCTACAGCCCCGTAGTAAGAAAAAGCTCTAACCCCAGCCAAAATTGCCCCCTCTTCTTTGTCATCGACTACTTTGTCTGCATTCACATTATTTGTTTTTTATTTGGTCTGCCAGGTGCGTTGGTCTGGTTTGGCGGGACTGCTTGCTCCGCAAATTCCTATGCTTGTGGGTATCACACTGGTGGCAGCAGAGGCAGACAATAATATGTAACAATCGTACAAGTACAAATGCGAATAATAACAGAGACAGAGTGGCAACAGTAACAAGCGTAATAAAAGCATATGCTACTGGTGCCAAACATACAAACAACAAGTAGTAAATTAGATAAGAAAGGGGCTTAGGTATCACACTTTGTTTAGTTTGGATGGGTGGACATTCAGTTGGTTCTTCACTAGCTGAACCTGGTTTTTTGACTTTGACACTTATTTCTGTATTTTGTGGAGACGGGATTTCAGGAGGTTGTTCCGAAGAAACGAAGTCAACCACCGGTTTTCTTTCGACTGGCTCTATGCTAGCCATAGTTTCGGAAGCGTAGAGCCTACAGTTGCGAAGTATCAAAAGTTTAAGCAAAACAAAAACTGGAATACAAAAATGAGGAAATTAAGCTCCAGTTTCCAGTCAGAATCTGCATTATATTAAGTACCAAAAAGCAAATGAAAATTCTGACAACAAACACCAAAAAAAAAAAAGCAAAATCAGTGCAAAAAATACAAAAATTGGTGGGATTTACAAATCAACCCACTCATTTTTATTTATTTATTTTTTTTTAACCTCAAAAAAAAAATCAAATTCCATAAGGAGCATCACCCGCTTCGGATGAAGATCAAGATGATGCTTCTCTTTATACCACAGTAACATACACTACATATTTTTTTGTTAAAGGCACATTTTCCGATGTCGTGACAGTAGACAAATGATACATGACCTCTAAAAAGTTTTGGCAGCCACCACATAAGTATATGAGTTAGCAATGAAATAATGTTACAACTTACAACCTATGAACAAAGAGAGACACTATTGATGGTCGCAACCTCAGGCGAGCAACTATCTCAAAAGCAGCTCCCAAAACAAGAGCCCAACTTTCTTCGTCTTCATCCTCAAGTGATTGAGCTAATTGGATAACATATTCCTATTTCAACCAAAAGCAATTTCACGACGACAACTACCCAATAGCATAACAACCTTAACCGAAAATAGTTATGTTTTTCTTAAAATAAACACTACAAAACTCGAAAGTTGTACTAACTCAAGTGCAAAGACCCCAAATTATAGATCCGATCAAGAGATTCGGAAAATTGATTCTCAACCAACAATAACTCCATTTCGGTGCAAGTAAAATTTGCATATATGGGCATTAACATTCTGAGATGAGGTACGCACTATACCGAACCATTATAACTTTGTTCGACAACCATCGTGTCTTGGACCATTTTTCATCATCCTCTAGTATAAAAGTCTTCTATCTCAGCTGATTCTGCTGCAATGACAGTGGTAAAACTACTTAAGAATTACCCCTACAGAGTAATTTTTCTCATTATAAACAAGATTGATCAAAATGCAAACCTAGTGCTCCTCTCCCAGTCCCAAATTCTAGTTGTTTCACGAGATTTTGTACATAAATAGCGAGCTCAAATCTCCGCTTCTCCTTCTCTTTCAGACATTCAAAGTACGTCCACCCTTCAGTTGTCGGAAAATTATGTCTAATATGAATAGCAATCTTTGCTTTGTCTCCCATTTCTAGAATTTCCACGCTATGAAAATTTGGAGTGAATTTTTCGCTCTCCCGCAGATAACTGAAAAAACAAAAACAACGCTTAATAATAGACCCATCACTCAATTAATTGTGGCTTAAGAAGCAAATAAAATGAGTAATGACAACAATCAAAGCGCTCACATTTCCAGTTTGTGCTTAAGAGGCTCAATTACTTTCTTGTCCGGAGAACTTAGGACTTCGATGCAATCACTCCAATTGAAATTAGTCTTGTGGTTGATGACATTTTTAAGGGATAACACGGAGTTTGGATATATTATTTGCCCCTGTTCACCGATTGCGCGAATGTTTGAAAAAATGGTGCTCCATATACCAATTCTCTTAACTTCCAGCTACACAAATCACAGTGATAACATATTATGTGACGACATTAAATATATCAACTTGTCACAATAACCCAGTATTACGAAAGTGTTCCAAGCATGGGTTGGTTGTACGCAACCTTATCCTTGGTATTCACAAAAGGTAACGCAAAAAGTAAGATAAACATAACTTACCAGTTCATGATCAATGAAACATAGGTCGCCAACGTCAAAGGGATGAACAACATATACAAAGATAAGGCCTTGAAACAAATTCTTAGCTGTGTCTCCGAATATAAATGTGGCCGCCAACAATGGTGACGCTATGAGAACGAAAACTTTTGTCGAAGCCAACCCAGTGAGAAGTAGCCACATAATGCAAGTCACAGCAATTATAATCCCACTTATGACTTGATTCAAACATTTCACCACCTCGTTTTCACTAATTAGCGTATTTGTAAGAAACATACATCGGCTGTGCGCTCTTTCCTGATCATCAAATACAATTCCAATTGTCAAGGAGAGTTTTTCCACCCTAATGGCCACTCAATCCAGCTTAAATAGTTAAATATATGTTAAAAAAAGGTTGAAGTGAAGTACTATAAATGTTTTAACTTTCTGAAAAGTTATATCTTCAGTGGTCTGCACATCAGGAAGAAGTTTAAGAAACATTTCCCAATCCTCATCGAAATAAGAATCGCCTTCAACTTGCACGACTTCCTTCAATATTTCTACGCACTTCCTGTTCCAAACAAATTTAAACACGGAAATCACAAATGATAGTATGAGAGGCAAGTTTCCTAAGCATTATCATCATCGTCATCTTCTACGTGACTGTCAGACAAAGGAAAGCTTCTTACACATTACTCTCTTCCGAATCATTGCCTTGTAAATGTTGGAGATCACCAACAGTATTCTCATTCGCCAACGCATTTTGAGCAGTCAAAAATCGTTGAGCGGCCTTGTGTATATCATATATAGATGCCTTTTTACCAGTACACTTGATAAATTCTGCCCTGACAATTTTCCTATCCAACCGCTGGTAGGTGTAATTGTCATCACTATTGTCCGGAAGATTCCACACGACTTTCTTTTTGGATTGCGCTTTAAAGAACAACGTCAACCAGCAATCAGAGTTATTTGACTCTGTCGCGGAATATCTGGCCGCCTGCTTATAGTGCTCGTAACTGAGCATAACAAGGAAATATAACTGTTTCCCAATATCGCTGATCTTAGGATGTAATCTGTCATATACAGTATGAGCCTTCCAATACAAGAGTAAGCAGGATTTGAACAACCAAAGAAAAGAACATATTAGAAGACTAACAAAAGTCCAAGTACCAAAGTTCAATATGCTTTGGTTCTGTGGTGTTGTGTCTAGACGGTTGCCAAAATACACCATCCATGTAATAATGATCATTACCATGCATAAAATGAAGATGACACTCCTCTTAATACCAATGGCAATATATATTAGGTTTTTGTTGTTAAAGGTGCTCTTAGTAAAGAATCCACAGCAAAGTGATGAAAATGTAGATCTAGTATTCTCAGCATAAATTTTCGGTAGCAACCACACAAGTGCATGCGTTAACGATGTAATGATGTTATAACCTATGAGGACAAAGAGTGATACCTTAACCCATATCTGAGTGTAAATTCCAAATATTGTGCTGTGCTTAAAAATGGGGACGCTACTCATGACCACAGCATTTGCCCACAAAACCAGGAGACAGCCGAAGATCTCAGAAATTGTTTCTGAGAGAAAGTAGACCTGGTCATCCTCGTTGCTGATAACATGTGCAAGTATAAACAATATGTAGAGCGTAATGAATTGGCCAATATAGTAGATTCCGATTAATATACAGATTATCTTAATCCACTTAGTTATTGGCAGCCCTATGATCATTATAACTTTTAATCCTGGAACATACTTCGCAATAGGATAAAACAGCCCTACTTCAACCAAAAGCAACATCAAAAGCATAAATGTCCAGTTGCGTAAAAGATCTGTTATTATCATGCGTTTTTCATAGTTTTCAGCTCTGACAATGATTTGAAACAATCGTACAGCTACAACTGTGCCTACTACCAGGGGCAGGGTGGCAACAGTAACAACTGTAATAAGCGCATATGCTACAGGTGCCAAACATACAAAAAGCAAGCAGTAAATTAGATAACAAAGGGGCTTAGGTATCACTCTCTGTGTAGTTTGGATGGATGGATTTTCAGTTGGTTCTTCACTACATGAACCAGGGTTCTCGACTTTGACACTTACAGAATCCACTTCTGTGTTTTGTGGAGGTAAGATTTCAGGACGCTGTTCCGGAGAAATGGACTCACCCTCCAGTTTTATTTCCACTGGCTCTCTGCTAGCCATAGTTGGTTCTTCACTAACTGAACTTGGGTTTTCGACTTTGACACTGACAGAATCGGTTTCTGTATTTTGTGGAAGTAGGATTTCAGGACGTTGTTCGGGAGAAATGGAATCAACCTCCAGTTTTCTTTCCTCTGGCTCTATGCTAGCCATAGTTTCGGAAGCAACGACAGTTTTAGGCAAAACCAAAAATGGAATACTACAAAAGATGGAAAAATGAGAAAATTGAACTCCAAATTCCAGCCAGAAGCTGCATTATATTAGATGGAATACTAACTTGACCATCTAGTGAGGTTGTGGAGCCAGAGTCAATTTTTCTGTCGTGGAATAGTATCACAGCATTTACTTATAACCCTTGAATCACCTAGATTGTATTATTCCATATTAAAGACGACTCGGGAATTATAGCACGAGTACTAAAGAAATACTAACTTGATATCGTACACAACATCGTAATAGGAGGCGGGCACCTTGAGACACTGAGATAACGATATTCCCACTATTAACCACACATTATCAAATAAGGAAATTATAAACAAAATTATTCCACAAGCAAACTCAGAAGCACAAAATCAATCACACCCTACAATCAAGGAGAATTGATTGTATGAATAATGTAAATAGAGGAAAGAATAATCTGTATTCAAGGCTAGTATTCTACCTACCATCTCCTCTGTATTTGTATATATATGTACTCACTTTCAGATCAATATACAATTCATTTTACACTCTTAAACCAAGTCTTATATGGTATCCACGAGCCACGAAAGATCTAACAACCTACGCCCAAAACGCCACAACTTCAAACGTCCTAACACCCTCCGCCTACCTACTACAATGGCTGCAGAACTCATCAACCACCAGATCCCAAACCCCCACAATGCAGACACCCCTCTCAGCACACCCAACCTCCATAACGTCATTAAACTAAGCCCCATGAATTACATCTCATGGCGGTTCCAGTTAACTCACATACTCTTTGGCCTCAGCCTATTCGGATTTCTGGATGGCTCCACCCCAACACCGCCTCCCACCGTCACCAACGCTGAAAACCAGGAGGTCCCAAATCCTGCGCACTTGTCTTGGCTGAAGCAAGACGGTCTTATACTAGGTGCTCTCATGGGCACCCTCACCCAAGCCCTCCAACCATTAATAGTTAGGGCGAAAACAACCAAAGAGGCATGGGATCTCTTAGCCCAAACCTACGCAAACCCCTCGCGTATTCATATTCAACAGTTGAAAGATAGACTCGATTCCATCATTAAAACCACCGACCAGTCCATCAGTGACTACATTCACAACATAAAAGCCTGTGTCGATCAATTAGCCCTCATGGGCAAAATAATTGATCCCGAAGACATCGTCTCGAAGGTCCTCAAAGGCCTCGATTACGAAATCTTCAAACCCGTCATTGATACTGTGAGAGCCAGAGACACACCCATCAGTTTTGAGGCCCTCCATGAAAAGTTATTACAACATGAATTACTAATTAAAAATCAACCAACGTCAAACCCATTCAACCCTTCTGCCAACCCCGCGTATCGCGGCAACCACCAAAACCGCAACAACTATCGCTACTCAAACCAAACCACCAACAACCAAATCTCTGCCAACCAACAACAACCCGCCAACTCCACCACACGTCCCTTCAAGGGGCGCTGCCAGTGGTGTCGCGAAACAGGACATGTTATCGCTAACTGTCCCTTGTTTCGTCGCCTCTTCCCCACCATCGTGTTCCCTGCCCCTACCTACAACCGTCAGCAGCCCTACTCCAACAGCAACCAGCCGCAGCAACAACCGCAAGCACACACCGTCGCCACTAACTCTGCCAATCCAAACCCTAATTACCTACTGGACAGCGGTGCAAGTCACCATGTCACACATGACTTGGATTCCCTCAACTTTCACTCTCCGTACAATGGCTTCGATGATCTAATCATTGGAGACGGTTCCGCAATACCCATCGCCAATATAGGTAAATTTGAATTACACTCATTAAAATTTAATAATGTGCTTCATGTTCCTAACATATCTCGAAACATAATATCTATCTCGAAATTATGTTCTGACAATAATGCTTATGTTGTGTTCTCACGTGACTGTTTTATTGTTAAGGCGATTGCAACGGGAACCACACTACTACGGGGCAACCTTAAAGACGGAGTCTATGAGTGGTGTCCTCCGCAACGACAAGTCCACACCTCCGTTAAAGGAACCACTTCTCTTTTATGGCATCATAAGTTAGGCCATCCAACCTATGATGTAATCAAATTAATTAATAAAAATGCATCCTTATCTATCTCTAATTTTGCACACTGTGAGTCCTGTAATATTGCTAAAAGTCAAAAATTACCGTTCGCGCAATCAACCCTAACATCACACGCACCACTCGACCTTATCTATTCCGACCTATGGACAAGTCCGGTTACATCATTTAATCATTACAAATATTACATTATTTTCGTCGATCATTTCAGTAAATATGTGTGGTTATACCCGCTAAAGAAAAAAATCTGACACCACACAATTATTTTTACAATTTAAAGCGCTCGTCGAAAAATACTTCAATCGACCAATTAAGCATTTTTTCTCCGATAACGGAGGTGAATACACCAAACTTAACACAACCTTACTCAATAACGGTATCTCTCATTCTACCACGCCCCCGCACACTCCCGAACATAACGGATATGCGGAGCGACGACATCGTCACATAGTTGAAACGGGCTTAGCTCTTCTCCACCATGCGCATATGTCCACCAAATATTGGCCATTTGCATTTAGTACCGCAACTTATTTAATTAATCGCTTACCAACCCGTTCCCTAAATACCGCATCACCTTATTCAATCATTCACACTAGACAACCCGACTACACCAACCTTCATAATTTCGGTTGTCTATGCTACCCTTGGCTACGACCGTACAATAAACACAAACTTGAAAACCGTTCCATTCCATGTGTTTTTATTGGCTACTCCACGACACAAAGTGCATATTACTGCATCGATCCAAAAACGCATCGAATATATACGTCAAGACATGTTAAATTTTACGAACATATCTTTCCATTCGAAAAATCAAACGGTCAAACAACCCCTTCACCTTCTCCTGCCGAGTGGACATCCATGCAACTCCATGTACTGCCTGACGCAATGTCCCCTCCGCTCTCCTCGCCGTCACCAACCTCTAGCAATCCACCTACTACTCAACGCCCTCCACTCCAGCATGTCTATCATAGACGGACCACCACTTCACAGGAGCATGCTACCACTACCCAACTGTCAACCGACGCATCTCCAGCTAACACACCCACCGTGTCCCCATCACCCGACCCAGACACTACACCCGACCAGCCCACCCCAACCCTTCCTCCTCAAAAAACAGTCACAACCAGACTCGATAATAACATTCGGAAACCAAATCCGAAATATGCCAATGCTCACCTACTCACGTTAACAACCACAAGTCTACCCAACACCGTCAAACAAGCTCTTGTCCTTCCTCACTGGCGTCATGCGATGCAAGCCGAATATGATGCTCTTGCTCGCAATCACACATGGACCTTGGTCCCACGCTCTTCCGCTCCCAACGTCATTGGTTGTAAATGGGTGTTTCGCAACAAATTCGACTCTAATGGCACACTAAAACAGCACAAAGCACGCCTCGTTGCCAAAGGCTTTAACCAACGACCGGGTATTGATTACACCGAAACTTTCAGTCCCGTAGTCAAACCAACAACTATACGTCTCATTCTCTCCATTGCCGTAGCAAACCAATGGTCCCTTCGCCAACTTGACATCAATAACGCATTTCTACAAGGCACGCTTACCGACACTGTATACATGCAACAACCACCTGGCTTTGTTGATCAAAATCAGCCTGATTTTGTCTGTAAACTAAACAAAGCCATTTACGGACTAAAACAAGCACCTAGAGCTTGGTACAATGAACTCAAGTCACATATACAAACGCTTGGCTTCACACAATCAATCTCCGACCCCTCTTTGTTTCTTTTACAAACCACGACCACCACCATATATATGCTTATCTATGTCGACGACATAATCATCACTGGACCAAATCCATCCAGTCTCCAAACGTTTATCACCAATCTCTCCACTCGATTCTCGCTCAAAGACCTTGGCCCACTATCCTACTTTTTGGGTATTGAAGTCACACCAAACCAACATGGAATTCACCTAAGTCAATCCAAGTACATACATGACCTACTAACCAAACATAACATGGCCGATGCCAAACCCAACACCACCCCTATGGCTACTTCTCCTCCCCTCTTCCGAGAAGACCAAAAACCCATTCATAACCACTCTGATTATCGTGCAATCATCGGAAGCCTACAATACCTATCACTTACTCGGCCAGATATTGCATTCACCACTAATCGCCTAGCACAGTTCCTACACCACCCCACTGACACTCATTGGACAGCCCTAAAGAGGTTACTACGTTACCTACAGGGCACACAACCACACGGCATACAACTCTACAACGCCAACCCACACAACCTACATGCATTCTGTGATGCAGACTTCGGCGGTGACAAAGACAATTACTTCTCCACCACCGGCTACATTGTCTATCTTGGTCGAAATCCCATTGCATGGTCTTCCAAAAAGCAAACTGGTATTGCACTCTCCACCACTGAAGCAGAATTTCGAGCAGTAGCTTCAGTCACCACTGAAAGTATATGGCTTCAAAACCTACTCTCTGAGCTACGCATATCTATCGACAAGCCCCCGACAATCTTCTGTGATAACATTTCTGCCACTCTGTACGCAAAGAATCCTGTCTTTCACTCCCGCATGAAACACATGGCCATCTCTTTCCACTATGTCAAACAACAACTGCAGGATCAACGCATTCGACTAGCTCATGTCTCCAGCAAAGATCAAATAGCCGACATACTCACAAAGCCTCTACACAAGCAACAATTCGGCACACTACGAGACAAGCTTGGACTTATCACAAGAACGTCCAACTTGAGGGGGCGTATTAACCACACATTATCAAATAAGGAAATTATAAACAAAATTATTCCACAAGCAAACTCAGAAGCACAAAATCAATCACACCCTACAATCAAGGAGAATTGATTGTATGAATAATGTAAATAGAGGAAAGAATAATCTGTATTCAAGGCTAGTATTCTACCTACCATCTCCTCTGTATTTGTATATATATGTACTCACTTTCAGATCAATATACAATTCATTTTACACTCTTAAACCAAGTCTTATACCCACAACAAAGACAGTTTACTAATTTCATTATCTAATTATTTTTACATAATCCTGTTGTAAAATGATTATATTAATTCATCGGCTGAGTGATTCACGATAATAATGCGATGAATTTATGAGGACCGAAGAGCAGCTTATGACAGTTCATTTTGAGTGAGACAGTTTGTAAAATGCCTATTTATCAAACATAATCCCTGACTTGTAGTCCTGCCACTACATAAACGTTTTTGTGTGCAGTCTAGATCACTACTTTTGTATCATCATACAAGTTGGCCAAAATGCCAATTTCACTTGTTACCTACAACTAGTCAACAACTCAAAAACGGTACACCTTATTAATTGGGCAAATCGTCTTGCTTGTGACGGACACTATCCGTCATAAGCTGAAGACGGATAATGTCCCTCTCATAATAAGACAAGTGGGAGGGCAAGTGGAGAGGAAATGAAGAACCCATGGGTATGCCACTTTCATATTGTGAGGGGGCACTATCCATCTCCAGCATGTGACGGATAGTATCGGTCTCCAATGAAAATTTGTGTTAATTGGGTGGTCCATAAAGATAAAGACAATGAAATAATGTTATAACCTAGGAGAACAAAGATTACATACCTTAATCCATTTCTCATTTAAGTTTCTGAGTGCAGAGGCCAAACATTTTGCTTTGCTTATATGTGGAAACACTATTCATGACCACAACCTCGGCCACAAAGATAAGACAACAAACGATCCCAGAAACAGCTTCAGAAACAAGAGCCCGCCTTCCACCGTTTTCATCCTCGAGTTATTGCTATGACAATTCCAAGTAATCCTGTCACTGTATAAATGAACAAGTTGGCCAAATTGCAGATTTACTTTGCAAACTCATTCACTTTTAACCTACAACTAGTCAACAACTCAGAAATGGTACACCTCATTAACTGTGTAGTCATAAATTCAAAGGAAAGATGTAATATGCCAAGAAATTGGTACTTAATGTGACAATGCAATACCATCCTATGTTTTAATTTCAGAATGTTGATCAAGTGCGGGGAAAAAATTTTGGCGTAGTAAATTTCATCATTGGGTTTACGAGTTCCTTTTAAAACGGTTATATGAACAGACTAACTAAAGTCCGGAGAACCAAATTCCAAAACTAAAGTAGGAGCATCATCGCGCTTAAGATGAAGATGATGTTTATCTTGATACCATAGCAACATAACCTCTAAAAGGTTTTGGTAGTGACCACGCAAGTATATGAGAACAAAGAGAGATACCTGAATCCATTACTCAGTCGGGGCGTCAAATATTTTGCTTGGCTTAAATGCGGGGACACTATTCATGATCACAACCTCAGCCGACAAAGATAAGAAAATAAGCAGTGATCTCCGAACTTTCATCATCTTCATCTCCAAGTGATTGTGCTAATGCTCAAGGTATAGAAACAAAATATCAGCGAGAACTTATAAGGCCTAATATAATATACAGAGATTTAAGTAAAAAGACTTGAAAATTCATACTGTTAAGTGTTAACCAAAAAATCCAGAAAAACCATTTCAAATCGATAATAACTCAATTTCACTGCACGACATATTTGTGTAAATCCGCGTTAACATTCCACGACCAAGTACCTTCATCGCAACTCTCATACACCAAGTTAGTAGCGGAAATTACCCGCTTACAAAAGGTGGATAGCTATGATACTTTGAATTCACAACAATTAATCAGCGAAAACTTCTTGGAACAAATCGTTCAACATGAGCCAAAATAAACAGTACAAAGCTCGGAAGTCGTACTTAGTACTAACTCAAATGCAAAGACCCCAAAATATAGATCCAATCAAGAGATTGATAAAGCGTTTTCAACCAACAGCATAACATTCTATCGGCATAAAATTCTTAGATGAGGTACTTTCTATACCGAACCATTTTAAATTTGTTCGATAACCATCGTGTCGTGAACCATTTTTCGTCATCCTCTAGTATAAAAGTCTTCTATCTCAGCTAATTTTGCTGCAATAACAAGATAAACAACCATTAAAACTAATCCTACATAGTAAATTTTCTCATTATAAACAAGAATGATCAAAATCCAAACCTAGTGCTCCTGTCCCAGATTCTAGTTGTTTCACGAGATTTTGTAAATAAATGGCGAGCTCAAATCTCCGCTTCTCCTTCTCCTTCAGACATTCAAAGTACGTCCAGCCTTCAGTTGTCGGAAACTTATGTTTGATATGAACAGCAATCTTTGCTTTGTCTCCCATTTCTAGAATTTCCACGCTATGAAAATTTGGAGTGAATTTTTCGTTCTCTTCCCTTAGATAACTGAAAAAACAAACAGTGGTTAATAAAAAACCGATTACTCAATTAATTGTGGCTGAAGAAGTAGGATGAGTAATGATAACAATCAAAAGCTCACTTCTCCAATTTGTGTTTCAGAGGCTCGGTTATTTTCTTGTCCGGAGAACTTAGGATTTCGATACAATCACTCCAATTGAAATTAGTCTTGTGGTTGATAATATTTTTGAGGGATAACACGGAGTTTGGATATATTATTTGCTCCTGCTCGCGAATTGCACGAATGCTTGAAAAAATGGTGCTCCAAATACCAATTCTCTTAACTTCCAGCTATACAAACCACAATGACATTGTATCATCCACAATAAAAATATCATGTCACGACAACCTAGTATTGTGCACGTGTTCTAAGGTCGGGCACGTGTTCAATAACGTAGAAAGTAACATAAACATAACTAACCAGTTCTCCGTCAATGAGACATAGATCGCCTACGTCATAGGGATGAACAACATATACAAAGATGAGGCCTTGAAACAGTCCCTTAGCCGTGTCTCCGAATATAAATGTGGCCGCCAACGCCGGTGATGCTATGATGACGAGTACCTTTGTTGAAGCCAACCCAGTGAGAAGTAGCCACATTATAAAGATCACACCAAGTATAATCCCACTCATGACTTGATTCAAGCATTTCACCACCTCATTTTCACTAATAAGCGTATTTGTAAGAAACATGCAGCTGCTGTGGGCTCTTTCCTGATCATCAGGATACAAATTTAATCGTCAACTACTCTTTTCATCTCGAACATTTGATTAACTATAATTAAAACAGTCCTCGCAAAGATTTAAAAAATAAATAATTAATTTCAACGAAAAAAGTACTCTTTCTGTTTTTTTTCCATTCACTTTTTTGGATCAAAGATGAAAAACTTTAAATATTTATATTTTTTATAAAAATATCTTTCACAAAACATGATTTTCGACAAAAGAAACAATGTATACAACTTGAAACATACGGTCAAAGTGACGCATTAGAGACAACGCAAAAGTAACGGGGAAAAAGAATACAATGGAGTATATTTTATAACTAGTAAGTCTTGCTTGTGACGGGTTATCATTTATGACGGATATTTTGTGAGATAACATGGATATGAAATGAGTTAGTGGAGTAAAGGCCTAAAGGGACCACATAGGAGAGAGAAAACGTGGATATTTTGTGAGATGAAATAGTACCTGTCGCAAGTTTGCGACGGATATGCCCGTTGCAAATGAGAATTTGTGTTTTATAACAGCTGATCAACTCTACTACGCTACGCTAATAAGTTCGATTGGTAGTTTGATACATAAGTTCCGACACTATGTGAGTTGGTTAGTTTATTTCATTTTTATTGTCGTAGTTTGACTAAAAGGCTTACTCCGTTTTAGTCGTTGTTTTGTTCCTTTTTTTATACACAAAAATTAAAGAAATGAATTTGAACCACACAAAACACTCTACTTATACAATTTGCACGGATTTAAGACTAATAGAATTAAATTTGAACCACACAAAGGTTTCCAAATAAGAAAAGAGGTAACAAAACTCGACTACAACGACTGGGAGAGTATTTAAGAAACTAATATCATAAATGTCTTTTGACCTATAAACTTAAATACAAGATAAATATACTAGATATAAGAATAGCAAAAAAGGAGAAGTTATTTAAATAGGGTATATTACTATATTTGGACAATTAATTTGGAAAATAAAAATTACAAAAAAAAGGACAATAAATATATTATTCACATGAACTATTGTGAAAATAAGGTCATGTTCTCTTGGACCGCAACTATTTAAACTGAACTTATTGGAGTTGAACTGAACTTAATTAATAGTTAATTTGTTAAGAGAAGATTGAGTTGAACTGAATGAACCGAAATGAGTTGAAATTAAGTTCAAGAACCCCGCCTAAGTGTATCTAAAAATTATTCACATGAATTAGATAGTGTAAACAAAAAAAAATATACTGACATAAAAGACCGTAAATAAAAAGTTTGAAGTGAACTGTGAAGTACCATAAATGTTTTGACTTTGTGAAAAGTTATTTCTTTTGTCGTTCGCACACCGGGAAGCAGTTTAAGAAGCATTTTCCAATCCTCACGGAAATATGGATCATCAACTTGCACAAGTTTCTTCAATATTTCTATGCAATTCCTGCTCCAGACAAATTTCACAGAAAAAAGACGTCACAAAATCCCGTTTTTTGGTTAGACGGAAGTAGTACGTCTAAAACAAGAATTTGTGTACGTGAAAAGGAAAGTTTGTTAAGCATTATCATCATCTTCTACGCAATTGTTAGACAAAGGAAAGGTTCTTACGCGTTACTCTGGCCTGAATCGTCATTGTCTTGTAAGTGATGGAGATCGCCTACAGTCCTCTCATTTGACAGTGCATTTTGGGCAGTCAAAAATCGTTGAGATGCCTTTTGTATATCATAAATGGATGCATCTTTACCTGTACAATTTATAAATTCCGACCTGATAATTTTCCTATCAAACTTGTGGTAGACGTCATCCTCATCACTAGAGTCCAGAAGGATCCAAAGTTGCTTCTTTTTCGGCCGTTCTTCAAAGAAAGACAACTCAAAGTCGGTGTATGACATGACCTTCTCATGGTGTTTGTAACTGAGCATAATAAGGAAGTATAACTGTTTCCCTATATCCCTAATCTTAGAATGCAATCTGTCATACACGGTATGAGTCTCCCAATACAAAAGTATGCAACATTTCCACAACCAAAGAAGAGAGCATACTAAAAGACTAACAAAAGTCCAAGTACCGATTTCCAAAATTCTCTTGTTCCGGGGTGTTGTGTCTAGACGGTCGTCGAAATACACTACCCATGTAATTAGGAGCATCACCATGCTTAGAATATCGATAGTGCTCCTCTTGATACCATCGGCAACATACAATATATTTCTTTTGTTAAACTTACCATCGCTTATGTCGCACAACTTCCAACAAACTGTCTTAATATTTTCACGGTCCTTCCGACGATCTCCAACAAATTTTGGTAGCGACAACACAACGATATAAGTTAACAATGTAATGCTGTTATGACCTATGAGGAGAAAGAGTGCTACCTTGACCCATTTTTGGGTGTAAATTCCAAATATTTTGCTTTGCATAATAATGGGCACTCTACTCGCGACCACGGCGTTTGCCCACAAAGCCAAGAGACAACCAAAGATCTCGGAAATTGATTCTATGAAAATGGTATCCTCTTCATCTCCTTCGTTTTCCAAAAATACAATTCTCATGAAAATAATAACCAAGAACCAGATGAATTGGCCAATAAGGTAGATCCCAATTAAAATACAGATGCTCTCAATGCATTTGGTTATTGGCAACCCTATGATTATGACAAGTTTTAATCTTGGAACATACTTTGCAATTGGATAAAATATTCCTAGTTCAACTAAAAGCAACATCACAATAACAATTATCCAGCAGCGTAAAAAAAGCGTAACAAGGAAGCGTTTTGCATAATTTTTGGTTCTCGCAATGATGTGAAACAACCGTATAACTACAAATGCGACTAATAACAGGGGAAGGATGGTAACAGTAAGAACTGTAATAATAGCGTACGCCACTGGTACAAAACATACAATGAGCAAACAACCACACACAAACCTAACGGGATAAGGCAGTGTCCACACATAGCGTTTTAAAAACATTGAGAGGAGTAGACTATGGATGGAACCGGTTTTAGTTGATTGCTCATCATATGAAATTGAGTTTTCCAAGCTGACACTCACAGAATCTGTATCTACATTTTGTGGAAGTCGGGTTTCAGGTTGCTCAACTCGCTCTTCTGTAGCTACTATTGAGTCAGCTTCTATACTAGCCATATTTTCGAAAGCGTAGAGCTTACAATTCTAACTTGTGAGGTATCACCGTATCGGAATGGTGAGCAACTGAGCATGAATACGTACAGAAGGTTTAGGGACAAGAAAAAATAAAATAACAAGAAACAGAAACAGAGCAAAAGAGTAAGAAGGGAGGAACATTAAATCCGGTTTCAAACATTATAAAATAACCTCAAATTGTAATTTTGTTATGACTTACAGAGGCACCAAAGTAGTAATTAATTATTCTCGAAGTTTGCTCAATTATGAAATTAAGCGCTCTTAATTTAAAATGTAGTAATTAACCCTCATATTTTAACCAAAAGTGACACTGCCTTATCCCCTTATATTTCTGTGAAATTAAGCCCAAGTAATTTGAAACATAGTAATTAACCCATCTAAACTCTAAATACCTTTGACAAATCAGAAAGTCTTGCATGGGACATTAGGACGCAGTATTCGTCCTAAACTTTAAAATGGATCTAAATACCATATAGTGTTAATAGACAAGTGTTTTGGCATTTTCTAGATAACTTGTGATGTAATTTGGTATGTATTTAATCCGCTTTAAGATGTAAGATGAAAACTTAAACGGGATACTTCGTAATTTGTGTTGATGATGTAATGTTGCTGATGTTAATAGAGAAAGACTAACTTGATTTTGGAGTAAAGAAAGACTTTTTTTTGGAGTTAAAAAAGACTTGACATTTATATGTAAAAGTCAACTAGCTTCCTCAAACCATCAGTCCATCATACACACTTAGATTAATGATTTAATAATCGACGAGTCTTCCTTGTGACAAGTTAAGTATCATTCATATGGGTAGATAAAACAAAAATTAAAGTGCCTAGGGAATCACAAATAATTTGTCTTGTTTACCCAGTTTTACTGAACTGTTACAAGCTTGTAACGGATATCGACCGTTACAAATGAGAATTTGTGTGTTCAATAAGAGCTATCCATGTTATGTGGATTGTGGAGAGGTGCTTCTGACAGCTTATTTTCAGCTGACACATCAGCCAAGGGAACTTGTATCCGGATAGCTAGGGTAAGTAGTTAAGAGTTAAGACAATAGTTGACTTAGACAACACCAAATTACAAAAATATTAAAAAAATACTAACCATTTCTACTAGCACAAATTCTCATTCTCATTTGTAACAGACAAAATCCGTCACAAATTTGTGACATGAAACAAAGGAGCAAGTAGAAGGGGTGAGTAGGACTGTAGGAGGATAAGTGGAATATGGTTGTAAGAGGTCACAAGCAAGACGGGTTTTCTACTGCAATAACCGAAGTTGTCTTCACTAATTATACATTACATAGGCATTTACAGGACTTGATAGACGAAGTGTCAAAAACTTCTAATAATTATGATTGAGTTATACCAAACAATTTGTCATTTAATTGTACAAAATGTAGGCTAAATTGACAAATTGGTGGAAAAAAGGTTGGGGTTTGTGGACAAATTGGTATAAACATTTTTACTTTGAACAAATTATTAAAAAAAAAGAAAAAGTTGGAAAAATACAACAAAATTTGAATGGAGTAATCGAGTCAAATTATTAAGTTCACTCTATACTCTATAATAGTATGTCATTTTGACTAACCAAAGTCCGAAGTACTAAATTCCATAAGGAGCATCACCGCACTTAGCAAGAAGATGATGTTTCTCTTGATACCATAGCAACACACTCCACATTTTTTTTGTTAAAGGCGCATATTTTCCAATGTTGTCACGTACAGCATACTAATGATAACGCGGAGTTCAATTTTTTCATTAATCATCACATGACTGCTAAAAAATTTAGGCACGACCACGCAGGTATACGAGTCAACAATGAAATAATGTTATAACCTATGAGAACAAAGGAATACCTTGATCCATTTCACAGTGCAGACTTCAGATATTTCACAGTGCAGACTTGAGTCAACAAAGGAATACCTCGATCCACCAGGACATTATTCATGGCCATAACCTCAGCCACAAAGATAAGAGACAAGCAACAAAGAAGCGGCTTCCAGAACAAGGGGGCGACTTTCATAGTCTTCATCCTCAAGTAGTCAAGTAATTGTGCTAATGTAAGACCTATATAGAAACAAAGGACTTGGTTGATCAGATAAATTACGATCAATATACAAATTATCTTAATCTGTTTAGCTATAGAGAAACGAAAGAATTGGTTGATAAGTATTAACTCTGGGACAGCTGATAACGAATTGCATATCATAACAACAAAGATAGCTGATAACGAACTACAAAACAGCTTAATATTTGTGGCAGAACATCAAAAGTATCAACTGTAACAAGCATATATCACTCGTAGTAAACATTTACTCCAACTGTCCAGCAAGACACGAAAGAGATAACGAACGGGCTGAGGAACTGGCATATAACAACGATCGACAGGTTGAATGCTAAATATATTTTCAGGGACCTAAAGCTTACAGTTGACACTTTTGGAGGTATGATAGATGATTAACAATTTACCCTCTACCGAAGTTATAGGCAACAATCTCTATGCACTAGGGAAATGTTGTTGTTGCACTACAAAACAATGCTCGCTTTGCGACGGAACTTTCCGTCGCAAAAAGGGTGAAATCCGTCGCAAATGATGTTTTTGCGACGGATTTGCGACGGACTGCGTCTGTCCCATATTTTTGTCGCAAAAAGTTAATTTGCGACGGATTTTTCCGTCGCAACTTATTTGCGACGGATTGACCTCATTTTGCGACGGATTGACCTCATTTTGCGACGGATTGACCTTGACCAGAAGTCAAGGTCAGTCAAGATTTGCGACGGAATTTCCGTCGCAAATGGTCCTCTTTGCGACGGATTTTCCGTCGCAAATGTTGACTGACCCTGACTTCTGGTCAAAGTCAGTCAAGATTTGCGACGGAAAATCCGTCGCAAATAGGACCATTTGCGACGGAATTTCCGTCGCAAATCTGGACTGACCTTGACTTCTGGTCAAGGTTTGCGACGGAATGTCCGTCGCAAATTGAGACATTTCCGTCGCAAATTCCTGTGTGATTTTCCAGTTTCAGCCGTTTTTCCAGCTCCCCATTTCCATTGAAATGATTCATTTTTTCCCTTTTGCATGATCTGTAAACCTGCAATTTCAGAAAAACGACCCAGCAACAAAAACTTGTCGGAGACAAGGGTTTTTAATATCTCTTTTCATAACTAATAAGAAAGTTTTACAAATGATAATCCAACTCAAAACTAAACATAGTCCGCGGTACATCAACTAAACAACCTAATGAAATCTATCTAACGGTCGTGTCGGTGGGCTGTGGGGTGGCGAAATGACTGGCCGCCCTAGCATTGTCGCCGCCATCATCGTCAAAGTCGCGTCTCGGCTGAGAAAAGCCTCCCGGGTTGCAGCTCTGAGTAGTGAACTGCGCCCCCTGTTGACTTAAGTATTCTTCAATTGCCTTCAGCCCTCAAACCAATTCCACCACTCTTCCTTAATGTAATCCGACGCTTCTGACCAGTTGGGCGCATACTCCTTGTAGTTGCAAATAATGGTCTGTGTTATAAGAGTAGAAACGTCTTTGTCACTGAACCTGAAAAAGAGTTAAATGTGAAAATAAAATAGTCAACAAGTAATCATATTATAATCAATATATACGTATATATAATCAATTATCCGTAAACAAATAAGATACTTACCACTTGGCGCCTTCGTAATCAGTCGGATCGAGGTGTATTCGATGTGTAGGCGGCTGAGTCTCAGGTACAATCTCGTCCTCATCATGATTAGCTCCCAATCGTCCTCCCTCAGGCTGACGACTACCACCACCTCGTCGTCTTCCGCCCGGCATATTATTATCAAACTAATATAGCAACAATTAGAAAGAAATGCTTTACATAGTTAATGAATTCATTAACACCAATTACGAAATCCTGCCTTATTTTTTTCCTAGAATCCAACCTTTCATACATCCATTTTCTTTCTAATCTCTTCATAGTAAATCTACATATTTTAACAAACAATAACAACAACTAATTAACAACAACAATTAAATAAAAACTACATATATATATATATAACAACAACTAACAACAAAAACTAGTTAACAACTTATTAACAACAATAACAATTAATTAACAACAACAATTAAATAACAACTACATATATAACAACAACTAACAACAACAACTAACAACAACAACAACAACAACAACAACAACAACAACACCAACACCAACAACAACACCAACAACAACACCAACACCAACACCAACACCAACACCAACACCAACACCAACACCAACCTGCAAAAAAGAACAATTTACATATATTGGTCTGGGGTCCTTATCTCTCCAGCCTAAACCCATCTTTGAATCTTTCATACCATTAGTAAACACTCTTATATTTTCTTAATTGTAATGAGACAAAAATTGGGCAGCACTTCCCTATTGTTCTCCAAATACATTATATAGAATGTATTTGGAGAACAATAAGGAAGTGTTGCCCAATTTTTGTTTCATTACAATCAAGAAAATATAAGAATGTTTACTACCTAAATGGCATGAAAGATTCAAAGACAGTCCCAAAACGGGGACTATTCAACAATTACACCTAATGTGTAATTATTGAACGGGTACTATTCAAGAATATTCTAAAAAAATCAACAACACTAACAATCAACAACAATGCAAATTTTATATCAAAAAACAATCGTCCTAAACAACTTAACAACAATATGCGACGGATTTGGGACGGAATTAGCTACTAACCTAATATCACTCACCACCTAACAATACTAACTAAACTAATCAAATAACAATTAAACTAAACTAACTATTCCTAATAACAATAAAAAAACAATAATACGGAATTTGCGACGGAATTTTGCGACGGATTAAACATAAAAAATTAAGACGGTATATTAATAAAGTTAGTATACATACATAACAAAGAAAGAAGTGGCGGCGGGAAGGTGGCGGCGGTGAGGTGGTGACGGCGGTGAGGTGGCAGGTGGAAGGGAGAAGAAAGGAGAAGGAGGAGGAAGGAGGAGGAAGGAGAAGGAGGAAGGAGCAGTGGTGGCGTGACGGTGTGGCGGCGTGGCGGCGGTGGCTCCGGCGACGGCGGCAGGGGGGTTGTAGGGGGTAGGGTAGGGTGGTAGGGTGGTGCTATCGTGGATCGCCAATCGCTTAGGGTTTTGTTTTTTTTTAATTTAGAAATCGATTTGGGGAAAAGAAGGAGATCCGCGGGTTTGTGTAAAAAAGATTTGCGACGGAATTTGCGACGGAATTTCCGTCGCAAATCTGGTCAAGGTCAAATGTTGACCAAATTTGCGACGGAAATTCCGTCGCAAATATTGACTCCTGCGACGGAATGTCCGTCGCAAATGTGGTCAACATTTGACCTTGACCAACTTTTGGGCAAGTATGGTCAATATGTTTGCGACGGAAATTCCGTCGCCAAAAGTCAATATTTGCGACGGATTTTCCGTCGCAAACCTTCCCGCCATTTGACTTTCATTTCGCGGGTCTGGGAAATTCAGGTCCGTCGCAAATTCCGTCGCAAGCAAAAAATCCGTCGTAAATTCCGTCGCAAAACTAATTTTGCGACGGATTTTCTGTCCGTCGCAAAAAATCCGTCGCAATGGCAGTATTTTTTAGTAGTGTTGTACGACTGCAGGAGAATCGGATTCATGTTAGGAAAAAAAGCCGGAATATCATAAAACCAAATATTTTCTCCGTTCCAAATTAATTTCCAATCATTTGTTTACTGATAAACAACCAAATGACTGAGATGTAGGAAGTAAAAGACCTCCTTACTCGGCTATAAGCACCGGTCCTTGTGCATTGGGGTAATGTCGTTGCACGAATTTGATGATTAGCAATCATGTAAAAAAGTCTACTCCAGAATGACCTTATGACCTTATCTCGGCTAATATCAGCAAATCTACAAGTAATGGCGGAGTCAAGAGTTAAATTTACAGTCCGTCTTCCTTGTAACAGTAATAAGCTTGTGACCTCTCACTATCCCTCCCACTTCCCCTCCCCACTTGTCCTCCCACTTCCAAATTTACTTCACGTTTGACAGATTTAACACGTCACAAATGAGAATTTAAACTAAAACTTTCAATTTTTTCCGTTGCTCGGGAGTGATGTCCCCGAACTCGCCCGTCACTCCACCACAATCGACAATCAATAGTCCGACACTCTGTTAATATCGTTGTTGCCCAAGTGTCGGGCTATTGACTGTCGACTAGTTATTACGGACGGAGTATCAATTACAAGTAGGTAATAATCGACTGATTCTCTTTCAAGTTCCGTTTCGATTACTTATTAACCTTTGAATAAAATACTATCACCAATAATAATAAAAAAAAAAAGTAAACAACTGAACGGAACGGGGTAAACAATAAAAATTACTGTTACATGCATACATAAATGACAATCGTAAAATTCAAGAGGAACAATTAAAAGAGGCTTACTGTTTAATCAACGAATTGCATAATTAGGTATTCCAGATCATTAGAATTGATCTTAAAATCATCATCATCGTCATGTTCTTCTGAAATTAATCAATTTTTGCAGCGGCAAATTTAGCGCCATTACCGAGTTTTTTACCTTTTTTATCTGGTGGTGATTTTTACTTTTTGGTTTTTACTGTCGGGAACGATTTCACCGAAGTAACTAAGCGAGTGTGTTGGGTAAGCTTGGTGTCACGGTCCGAACTTTGAGTCGGGTCGTGAAGCGCACCATTGTCTAACTCACGACAAGAATGAAAGCGATAGCGTCAAGCACTAGAGCATTCGTAATCGGTCTCGATTTGCGTGTGTCGGGATCCTAGTCTTGATCAACAACGGTCGACACACATGCTTGTTAGTAAGTTATGAAGGCAAGAGTCATTCATAAGAAAGCAAACAACAAGCAATATAAAGCAGGGTGAGAAGCAGATTGATTGACTAGTACTCCTCATAGAGGCAAATTTGATATTTCTAGTCTGGTAGTAGTGAACATTGATGTTGCAGAATGGTATCTCCTAAAAACGTACCTTAAACTAAAAACGAGACTCCAAGCTTTCAACACGCAGGAAGTAGACTTGGAGTACTAAATGATACAAAAAACTAGAAATGAAAATACAAAAGTAAAATACGAAATCTACGGGATCGAAGTGAACGAACCGCGCGCGCAATTTCTTAGCTATGAAGCTAAAATTGCGGCTAAATATGCGGGTCCTTACACTTGGGCTTTTACCCTTTGAAAGAGTCGTTTTACAGTTAATCATTCACACGTTTCGGAAATACAACACGTATTCGGTATGAAATTAATGGGTTAGAATTGAATTGTTATGATCCATTTAAATAATTGGATTAACATAGATGTCACGGAATTGAAGTGGATCGAATTAGGGTTAAGCTCTTTCAATACGAATGACCTATTTAATTAGAAGTGTTGTAATCAACAAAACAATTTGAAATAAACATTTTCAATCATCATTTTATAGATAATAATGTTAAAAAGCTTATTTTATTTTATTTGTTTATTGGGTTAAAGAGGTTACGTGGGTTAAAAATAAGCGGCTTAAAAATAAATTGGTTAAAATGTCTGAGTCACTGAGTGTGTTATAGAAAAATTAAATGATTTAGGTTATAATTGAGACAAATTTCATTCGAATTTAGCTCACTCCACTCCAGTTCAGTATACTTCAACTCAATCTAGTTCAGTTCGCCCAATTTGATTTTAACTTCATCACAATGCTTCTAGAGCTGGCCTTCGAGGCGGTTCAACACAGGCCAAGTCGAACTGGAACTGGGTTAGATTGATGGGTGGGAACCCTGAGCCCACACTGCGGGATGTAGGCGGTGCGGGTTGGGGAATAATGGTTCTAAGCCAGCATAGTTGTGCATAAAATAAGGAGAGTCGAGTAGGCTTGGACAGTATGGACTGGGGAGGTGAGAGCTCAAGACCGACCCAGGTATAGGGCACGGGCTTGGCGAGCTAGGTAGCAGACCAGCAGATTGAGGAGTTATTAAATCGGTGAGACGGTGCGAGTTGGGTCCACCTTTTATTACACCCTCGACCCCTTTTTTTGAGCTATTAAACCGGTGAGACGGTGTGAATCGGGTCAACCCACACTATTGTCCACCTTTTATTACACTTTGACCCCTTTTTTTGCTTTGCACCACCAGCAAAATAATTTCTCAATATTAATTAGTTTAATAATATTATTCACTCTCCCTTATTTCCACTTTTATAGTCTTTAACACTTTTCTAATTCATCTTTCCGCTCACTTTTGATCATGACTAATCCTTACTTTAATCATCATCATCATAATAATCATGATCACCATGCCACTAATTATCACTCTAATTCCAATCATTTTTTTCCTATTAATAATCCCTCATCATGTAGTAATAATACAAGTAATAATAATCACAATAATCCCATGACTCCAAGTTCTTCTTATCTAACAATTTTATTACTAATAATAATAACCTTATTCATAATAAAATTAATAATCAAGATTATTACCTTAATTGTAATAAAAATAATATTATTAATAGTGATAATGATATTAATTCCTCCTTACAATCACCACCTTATTCCCCTCCTCTAAGAGAAGCTCTTCCTTTACTTAACTTAATCCCATTAATTAATCACGGGATTAATCTTAATGATGACACTCATCATATCATTCATCATGATGATGATGATGATGATGTTAATCATTATGATGATGTGAATGTAAATGTTGCCCTTCAATTAGGGTTTCCGTGTCAAAGTACATATGATCTAAACCCATCAATATTCAATATCATCATCCATTAAACCACCACCACCATCATCATCATCATCATAATCACAATAACCATCATATTAAGTATAATATCATGATGATGATCAATGATGGAACGAGGGCGCTAGCAAGATGTTCACCCGTGTTTGAAAATTTCAACATTGCTAGTTAAAATTTTCGAATTTTTTCAAAGCCACTTTGGGGTGGATGATGATGATGATGATGATTGATGATACATGATGATTATGATATGGGTGATGATGATAGATCCAATAGTTCATAAAAAAAGTGGAAATATTAGTGAAGGAGGTGGATATTGCAAGACAATGGATGAAGGTCAATTAATTAAAGGACAATATTGGATGCCAACACCTTCAGAACCTTCAACATATACAAGAACATGCAGTTATTTCAATCTCATTTGTACGCTACATAAACTACACATTTTAATTGTAAGAAGTGAGTGTTCGAACCATTCGAAATGTCGTTCATAGTACAAGACCGTCTTATTTTTTAATTTGCTTATTTGCTGAAAATTTATAAATAAGCAACTTTCAGGTTTTTGTAATAAGAATATACTCGTATAGTCGTATACGTCTGACTTCAATCATACGGAGAATTACTACGTACTCTCTAGTCTCATGTTAATACATTTTTGTAAAAAAAATTCTCACAGAAAGCAAAGTCTGAAGCTTATGTATCGGGTTAAAATCGAAAACTTCATAGTCACATTGATACAGAGATCAAGAGGCACGACGACATCTTAAATTGTAGATCACGACTACAAACAATTTTACTATTATTCAATTAGTGTAATACCAACCAAACATGTACATGCACTTCAGCTCCGAGTTGTGATACTTGAGAGTTGAGACTTGGGTTTGAAATCCAACGGCAATAAAAGTCATCTTTGTGAATCCCTTTACACCAATAAAAAAAAAAAAACAAAGGTATTGTATCACTGGTAAACTTTAACCATCGACTCATTGCTGAACTTTAATCGTCAGATTCATTGCTGAAACTAAAAGCTTTACAAGTTTATTAAACTTTTTAATATAGTATGCAGTGGCTACAATAACCTACTAGTAATTCACATTAAAGAAGAGTTTCAAATGTAGTTTGATATGAACTCCCGTGCATCGAGTAAGTAGAAGGTTACCGGCTATAGTACTGTGTCGATAAAAGGGGGAGACGTTGCCAAGGTATGAGGTTACCAGATTTTCGTCACAGATCACTGTTCGGCTATAAACTCATATCTGCTGGTAGGCTGATTTCCAGAAAATACAAGCTGCAATTCCACAACAGTTGAAGTTAATGGGTTGCACCGTTGCAGGCATGCAGATAAAATTGGGACCTTTCCAAACGATTTTTTGTATGAAATTCGGTTGACAATTGTACCAACGACATTGGAAAAACCAACCACAACGAAACTTTGGGTGTACAACATTATTTACCTCGCTGACATAAAAGCCATGCCAAGGAATACGGCCTTGACAGCTTGTTTCTGACCAGCATAATCAAATGCCAACGGCAACATCTCGTGCAAGGTAAGAAACGCCATGACTCCACCAACTGCAAAACCCAAACCACTCATTAGATGATTAGACATGTATATGATATACGGAATATCCGACATTTGTCCAACAAAATGTACCTGCTCCAAGAAGACCCTCCAAAATCTCGGGATTTAGACTGCTCGGGAACAGGTATGCTACATCACAGAAAAATTTAAGTAAGAACAGTTCATCCGTCTAGAATCAGGCTATATACAGAGAAGAGGGTATCCTACTTTTGGATAGAGTTGGTGCCTTACCTACAATTATAACACCTAGGGGCTCCGCCAAACCGGAGAGTGATGCTAGCTTAAATGCTTGCCACTTGCTGCAGCACATCAACAAACGGATCTTATCACACTAGATACAGGAAATTCAGAAACTCGACATTGTTGCACATTTACATGGCGATCACAGAAGACCTTACGAGTTACGAAACATGAACATACACCTCAGATCAGCATATTTTCTACTTTAGAAACTAAAAAAACTGATTCTTTTGGTAAAGAAATTGACCACGGTGCTACTAGCTGTCAACGATTAACATTGGATTGGACTAAAGAATCTTTTTTTAATGAGTCTTAAGCTTAACATTACACAACCTTATTCCTGTGAGGTTGAACTTGTGCACATCTTCTAAGTTTCAGTAAGGCGTATATATGTCACCGACAGTCCTACCCCTCAATCTCAGCGTTTTTCAAAAAAAAAATTATTTACTTCTCGCTCCGACAGTCCTACCCCATTCTCAGTTTAATTACCTTGAGGGTAATGAAGAGATCATCAGAAGAAAACGTGACAGGAGGATGGGTGAAGTGGTGGTCGTTAAATGATCAGAAAATCGGAAGATTTATATCCTTTACGCTCCTTTACAACAAACAATAAACTCCCTTCATCCTTTTTTCCCTTTGTTTTAGCATCCACAACCCCTTAAATTTATCCTCGCTTCAAGTGATCGTAAGAATTATCCTTTATCATGGTCATTTCCACCTTACAACGAAAGACACAGTCGGTTTTATCAAGAGATTCACAAAAAAAGCAGTCTGAGGTGAGTCACGGGTCAACGCTATATATGAAAACTAAGATGATGACTCTTGTAGCTGTAAGAAACCCCAAGGTCCCAAACAGCTACGTGAAAATTCTTTGACAGGATGAACTACCTCTGTGTTGCAAAGTAAACTGGAAGAGCAACTGCAACGCCCTGTTAAAGCAAATCGGAGACACCGGTAAGACAAAGCATATTACAGATTTAACTTAATGCATACTCCCAAGTCCCACCTTCTTATATGATACTGTCTCTATTTGACCAGTTGGTCAATGATAACTCTAACCGCGTTTTCTTCATAATATAAATTAGGAACGACTTTACAAAAATGAGAATATGAAAATAGACATTTTGATAAATCATATGGGGTAAATTTTTCATGTAAGGATCGACAACCAAAGTCATATCGGGGAAATTATAAATGGGATGGAGTTTGTACAATATATTAACAACCCCCGTTATCACTTATCAGCACAAACAGGAGCGGGGATGTTAAAGGACATGAAGCAGAGTTACTCAAATGCTGATAATAGTGAAAGATACCTCAGGAATGTTGTGCAGGGCAATAGCCAGAGCCAAATTGAGTCCCACTCGAAGGCCCTGATACGACAGAACAATAAAGACATCTTAGAGGAATGGTTTTACCAGATTCAGGAATTAGTCGGCATATCCTAAATACAAATACAGTGCATCTGTGCACGAACATGAATTTTGTTTGCCGAAGATCTGAAAATCAGTGAACTTTATTTGACAGTGTCATAAGCATCAATGGGAGAAGACAACATTAGCAATAGCTTAAGTACAGCTAGTAGTTTCTGATTAGTTACACGTACAATTCTACAAACTACTAAAATCAATAATTTTGTTATTATTAGAAGCATGACAGGTCATGATGAGCAAATTAAGTCTAATTACTCTAATAAAAGACGTCCAAAGAGACTACACACTGAAGACACTCTCAAATCCAATCATTCGTGTAAGTGCATTACGTACTCACAGTACACTCTTTAGACCAAGAGCTCCATTTATGACAGTCAGACAATGCACACAATAAGCCACAAAAGTTGGGCATACGTACTACTACTTATGATACTACTTATGAGTTATGACCCGAATGAAAGCAATGTGTGCATGAAATCAGGAACAATGTCACTACAATATACCTTTATGGATCCAAGAAAAACAGCCATGCCTTCTGGAAAATTGTGTAAGCTTATTCCTAAACCGAAAAAAAAGGTTTCATAAGTTCTAACCCATATAGATAATTTTACTTTATTTTTATGACGAATATAAGCTGTACACAAGGAGATGCCTGGGCCAGAAAACAGCAGAAATTTTTTTGGGTTTTGATTTAAACTGATCTTTACGCAAATTATATAAAAAAGCACCACACTGAACTGGATTTTTCGACTGCAAAAATTCTGACTCGTCATTTAAAGAGTATGAGGACACAACCAGAGCATAATTTACATCCTGATTCACGCTTAAGCATTGCAACAAATTCCTCGTCATGCTCGGACATCTGGCATATGTTACTCTGGGTGTTCACGCTACCTTGTCGTTCCGTATTCCACTCAATACAAGGCCATGGCCCATGTGCACTAGGACACTTCATTTTGACCAGAATGGCAATAAGAAGATAGCTAAATATGAAGGAAATGAACTAGAGTACTTGACCGGACGGAAAAGGTCGACAAGTATCCAATATCATTACAAAAAAAAATCAAAAGTCAAAGTACCTATGGCTGTAATGATTCCACTGTACATAACTTGGCGTCGATGTTTTTTCATAATATCCTTTCCCTTCGCATGTCCATTTGTCTGATAAGCAGCGGCAGAATGTCAGCAAACCTTTACATAGTGGACCAGCTAGTAAGACTACACTTTTCAATAACTTAAAGCAAATTTAGTTGATACATCTCTGAAGGAAAAATGAAACTAACCTTCTTGCTTTTAACATCTGGAGTAGGAGCAAGTGTTGGTTCTGGGATGAAGTTCGCAATGAATGCAAAGAATATGACTCCTGAGAAAAACTAAAGAAGGTGGATTATGTGTTAGTAAACACGCCAGTTCAACCAAATTTCCACAGAAATGAAATGAAATGAAATTTAACGACGGTAACTTACCCAGATATTTCCTTTCAAAAAGCCTATTGAATTTATGGCATTGTGAGCCAAATCAAAGAATGATATGCTAAGCATTAGACCAGCAGCAAAGCCCTACAGGAGTAAACAGACAATTTTAGGTAACAGACGCTTCTAGGTAAAAAGGAAGGAAGCACTCTAGGAATGCCTTCAGTAATGGCGCGAGTATTGAGAAGTTCCTCATTACACTAACATTAGAAAGCATATGAAGCTGCTGATGTACTTCTAACTATGGGATAGATACAACGTTTCGCAACAAGATCGACTAAGATAATATTATGGTTTTAGATAACAATGTGGATAATATTATCGACTAAGAGAATGTTTCGCAACGTTTCACCTGTAACAGCCCAAGCATCTTCAAGTTTGGAGCATTACTGAGTACCACAAGAAGTGCACCTGTTTGACATCCAATGAGCCACAGTAAGCTTTATCGCACGAAATTGCTCCAATTTTTTTATACATGTTTTTGTTACACGACAATGTAGGCAATTTAGAGAAAAAAAAGCATCCAATTATCAACCACACAGACACTTAATACAAACTGGATTTATAATTTAAAACAAAGAAGAAAAAAAAGTGGTAACGGGTGATCAATACTTAATAGCTTAACAAAAACTAGTTCATGAAATTGTTCCAGAACAAGTTATTGATAATTCCACGTGAATAGACAAGATACCATCTCTGATCTCTAAGATATATCCGAAGTTAAATAGTGGAAGTCAATTAAATACAATCAGACAGGGGGCAAATAGTTCAAAGTCTTCAAATTCCATCCATCGAGAATCAGACTTTACATGGACTATAGGTCACACAAAGCTTTCGAATTCAGCTCTATCAGTAAAAGCGCCTAAAACATACAGTAATCCTACATTAACATCATGAAACTTGAAATATACATCTTAATTCAGCCCTATAACCTTCCCATTCCTCACTTTCTCCTACAAGAACAAAGTTTTCTGAACGTATGTATTTTGAATAGACAAGTTACCATCTCTACGCCAACTTTTACGACAGACGAATATAAAATATATCCGACCACTGATTGGCTGACTAAAAAGTGAAAGTCAAATCAAATACTATCAGACAAGGGCCAAATCGTTCAAAGTCTTTCCATCTATCTGAAATCAGACTTTACATTGACTATAGTTTGCACATAGCTTTCGACTTCAACCCTATCAGTAAAATCGCCTAAAACGTACAATTATTCTACATGAACATCATGAGACTCCAAATATACAGCTAATTCAGCTCTAAAAGCTTCTTTTTCCCCATTTTCTCCTAACAGAACCAAGTTTCCTGAACGTACACTTCATTCTTATATATTGAATGAATTATGATCAAAACTAGAACCAAGTCACTCTTTGGAGTCTTTAATAATCCACCATTCCACCCCCTTCGACTACAGGCATACATCTTCTCACATGATGAAATTACCCTTCTAACATACGGAGTATCATTTTCCAACTTCTTGCACTAATCAGTATTCAGTGATAGCTTCAGCCATTAACTCATACTTCTAACACAAATTCTGATTGAAGACGGACATTATCCGCCATACCCCTCTCACAAAATGCAGGTGGCACAACCCATGAAATGCTCCATTTCCCCTCTCCCAACCCACTTGTCCTCTCACTTGCCTTGTTGTAAGAGTAATAATATTGTCTTTAGCTTTGTGATGGATAGTGCAATATTGTTCGGGACACCATTACACCACCAAGTTATAAACGTTTTGGATTTTACCACCACTGCATTCTACAGCATTTTAAGTCAATGACGTTATTGACTACATTTAGCATGATTACGCCGTAACCATACTAACCAATACCGCGACCACGACTGCGACCGAATACAAAACACAATGACCATTATACACAAGAAATCATCAACTTCAAACAAACCTAACTACCATTCAACCGCAAATATAACACCAAATCAAAACTAAATTATTCAGTTCAAAATTCAATCAAATAACAATAATTGTACAAATTAAACTCCAGAATTGATCAATTAAACCAAGGAAATGTTAATTTCATACCTAAAGAAGTGCTCAATCCACCAACAAGAGACAACCCAAGAGCAACCAACACCTGAGAATCCATCACACAATACCCAAAACCCTAAATTGAAAACTACCCAGATATCAAAATCTTAACTTTTCACTAAAATCTCAAAAACCCAGAAAAATTAAGCAAATTTAGGAAGAAATTGTTCAATAATGGAGAAAAATTAGCAAAATGTATGAAGTGAAATGTATTTGTAGTAATAGTAATAGTACTAATTAAAGGGAGAATATTGAATTTGTTCTTTGTTTCTAGATTTAAGGAAGTGAAAAGAATCAAAGGAAAGATGGATGTTGAAAGAAAGAAAGAGATGGTTTGAAATGATTGAGCAAGAAACTGTCAGGTTTGAAGAAAAAGGCAAGAATTTTAGTTGGTTTTCTTGTTTAGGCATTCTTCATGCTCCAGGTTATAGGTGGCAATCGGGTCACTCGATTTGGTTACGAGTCGAGTCAAAGCAGGTCGGGTCATATCGGATTCGGGTTATGTCGGTGACGGGTTCGAGTCGGTTCGGTTCATGTCAGGTCATCTTTGGTTGGGGTCATCGACGGGTGACAATTTGGGTGGGGTCATTAGCGGGTCAGGTTATTGACATATATTTTATCTTATATATTTAATTTTAGATGATAATTTTATGTTTAATTAATGTACAGATGTATTAATTGAAGTTTAAGTTAAAATAATTAAGAAGAATTATCAATTTGGTGTCATTTAAACCATTATTAAGCCAATTCATTATAACGTCATCTATCAGGTTGAGAAATATCGGGTCACGGGCCGGGTCGGGTCGGGTCCGGGTTGGACAAAATAATGCTTCTATCGGGCGGGTCGGTTCGGGTCAGTTCGGTTTCGATTCGCCCAATTCTTGAGTTGTATCGGGTCGGATTTCGGGCAGGTCAGGTCGGGTTCATCGATTCGGGTCAGTTTTTGTCAGCTCTAGTATAGTTGTATACCAAATCAATGAAAATATTGATGCATAAAGGATTAATTTAACCGGTGAATATTTTATTTGGATTTTATTTGGATTGGATTAATCAATAGTGATGTCTATGATGACTTAAGTTGTTGGCATGGACTCTTGGACCTTGTTTTGTTTAGCTGAAAAAGGATTAATCGAAAGAAATTAAACTAAAAGTGAATTGAAGTAGTTTAACTAAATCGAAGTCAACTAAAATGAATAAAGTTGAAATAAGTTTACATAAATTAAATTAAACTGGATGAGCTCGAATTAAGTTGGAGAAAAGTGAGCGGTTATAGGTGTAGTGTGGGTAGTGGAGTTGGGCATCATGTTAACCCCTCAACTAGCCCAACTGCCTGAGTTTGTCATATCCCAAGCATACAAAACCTATGCAAAATTACATCCAAATTAACAATTAGAGAAAAATTATCTACCGTTTCATTTTCCTTTAAACGATTATGTGTTATGAAACGTTCTAGCTCATCAAGATGAGTCCTTTTTTTTTATAAGATAAGAAAATTAGATTAATTCTTTAGGGTAGGAGCAACATATTTTATTCTTTCGAATGAATATAGTCAGTTGAAGTCATCGACTTTCAAACTATGAAAACAAGTCCTTGTATGCAGTTACATACCCATGAGATTTGACTAATGGGTTTATAACATAAATCAAGAACCAATCATAAATATAACATGGCTTATATAATAAAAATCGGTATAATTTTACACATGGTCACTTTTAATGCGATAACACTACAAAATTCGTCAAATCTCAAAACCCCGGTCCACTGAGGTAGAAACACCACTAATTGTATGAGTTAGTGAGTTGCATCAAATCTAATTACCTATATACGGTAGTCGATTTTCTCTAATCGTATTACTTTTAGAGAGAAAATGAGGAAGATGGAATAAAGATGATTCAAATTGACAGACATGTTTGAGACGTTGCCATCATGTTAATATGCACTAATACACCAATTTCTAATTAACCATCTAATCAATGAAAATTAATAGCTTATAGAAAGTGATTTAGTTTACTTCTCCTTCTAAACAAACATAATTACAATTATATAAATCATTAAATCTCACACAATCTTATCTATATAATTACAAAAACATTTCAGAAGCCCTGGTTGAGCCACGTCATCAACGAAGATTTTGATTTTTTATTTTTTTTAATTCTCTCAGGTGGGTCCCGCAATGTGTGTGATGAATTTCCTGAAACATAACCGCCCGATATTCTAAATAAATGTCTGATATCGTAGTTTCAGAAATATTACGTAACCTTTTTATATAAATTCGTAAACATGAATTTCTACGAAAAACGGTCAATTTGTATAACATAAAATTAAATATTATATAATCGAATATATGTCCCGTCTACAACGATTAGACAACAATTTAAATAATTAGAATAAACATTATGATAATTAAAAATTTATAGAATAAAAAACCGACCATACAAAATTTAAAAAAAGATTAAAATAACGCAATATTAATATACAACCAGGAACAGTGTACAAATTAAAATATTTTACGAAAGTCAAATTATAAACAAAACCGTTAAAACTAAACCTTAAAATAAAATATAAATTAATTATAAAACAAACAATAATAATGATAAACCTCCTACGCAACAAGTTCCCTTAGCAAAACACACTATGCATGCATTTATCCATATTATAAACTCCTCCACAATTTCCTGTCCTTATCGGAGGATTCAAAATCGAACCATTCAATATCAGCGGACCGTAATTCATATAACTCAAAATTAACCCCTTAGACAAAAAAATCAATTAATAAAAACAATATAACTTCATTTACAAAAATTAAATATAAATTAATTTAAAAAAGCATGACTATATGTTCACTGATTATATATTTTACAAAAAACAATATAGTAATGTTGTATATTCTATATGCATATTATATATTCTATATGCATATTATATATGTACAAGTAAATTGTTAATAAATATAATTAAATAATTTTAGTAAAAACAAAAGTTAAAAACAATAATTAAAAAATACAAGGATTACAAAAAATTAATTGTTCTTTTTTTCCCAAATATTTAAATTGTAAAAATTCTCTAAGATCTGGTAAGATAGCCAATCATCGCCGAGAATTAATTTGGAGCAAAATGTTTCAGCGACTAACTACCAGCCGCCATTCCATTTTCGGGAAGGTGGCAATGATAGGCTACCGGGAACATTCCGCTATGACAAATCCGTTACAATGACAACAATATTCGTCATTTCAATCGATTGTCAATTCTATAGATGGCTACTATTCCGAAAAAAATCAAGGATAATGTAATCGTTATTCATTTGCACAACTGTTTTGATTTTATAGTAATATTTACATTTTTGGTACTCAATTTCATGTTTTAAATTTTAATTAAAACATGCATTTTAATGTATTATCAATATAATAGAAATTGAATGCAAAATATTCACGTATTATTGACACTATTCTATAATATTAATTATCCACCACATTTTTTCTAAAAATATACCCGTGCAATTTTGCACGGGTTGAAAACTAGTATTATTATAATTCTAAACAAACATAATTACAATTATATGAATCATTAAATCCCACACAATATTATTATAATTGTCAACTGCCTATTTCCTTGGATACAGACATTTTTTTTACACAAATAGGACTATACATCTAGATGTATATAAACAATGAACATCTAATAAGCTTATATGTAATTTTTTTTTAGCTTTTAACAGTTTTTTTTTGCACTATAATTTGTTAGTGTTAAAATTAAAATCCCTGAGTTTTATATATATTTTTTTTGAGTTTCAATATGATGTTTTGATTTACAATTTTTTTTATAAAGACACTCAGATTCTTTTCAATAAAACTCGTAAAATATGTGTTTAAGCTCAAATTCCGAAATCTATACTATTAAATGTATACATCTAGTTGTATAATCTTCTAATTGCATTTTTTACTAACCAAAGCACCGACCTCAATATCAAGTAAATTGTTTAAATTTTTTTTTAAATAAATGATTCCTGAAATTTGAGGTTGAATTCACATCACCTTTCTTTCTAAGGAAAAGCAAGAATATGAATATATTATTTTTATATATATTATATGCTTTTGGCAAATAATTTTCTATTCGAGGTGCAATTTCCATTATAAAATTTAATTAGTATATTACTTGTGCTCATTTGTGGTTCGTCAGAAAATATGAGATATACGTAATTATTTTAACTCATGTAAAATGTTTTATTGAAGTGTTGCATAACTTGAATTCAATATGATTGGAAAAAAATTAAAGATACTTTAGGAAAAAAGTTGTTTTTAATAATTTATGGATAATAAAGTTATTTAATTTGTCAATCTGTCATGGCTTTGTTCTTCCGTTTTTTCATTTACTTTTCATTTTTTAGTCCAATAACTAGTTAGTAGTCGTCACTTATTAAAACAAAACTACAACAATATAAGACTATAAGTAACACTTTGGTGAGATCATGTACCATGCGCAAAATAACCTAATTTCTCTAACTACTAATTTATCATGATTCGTCGTTTAGCTTAAATATCATACAAAAAAATAGTTATACTCGACTCAATAATTTATAAATAGGACTATACTTATAATTGTATAATAATATCGTGCAACTAGCCTAAATTATCTGATTTTTCGAATGATTACCTTTTTAATATGAATGGATGAACTCGTAAATTTTAGAGTAAAACTCATTAATTTTGTAAAACAAATCTCGAAGATTTTATTATAAATCACATAAACTATACATACTTTTAGTTGAACTACATTTTATAACATTTTAGATTTAAGTAGACTTGTCAAACTACTTAATTGGGTCGAGTATATTTGGGCAGGATCATTTTTAGGTTTAAAGAGTTTAGGTCGGGTCAGGTTTGGGGCATTCTTTGATTGATTATTATCAAATAATTTAGGGGCAATAAACAATTTCCTACGATAAATAATTAGGTCGAGCCTATTCGAATTGGGTCATATTGAAGGGTCAAATCGAGTAGGAGTCCAGCCGTAAAGCCCAAAAATTTGTTCACTTGTACTAATATTCCACAATATTTTAGACTTAAGTCAATTAGGTCCTGTTTTTAATTTCAATTGTTAAGCTCATTTACTTCAGTTCAGTTCAATTTAGTTATATTCAACCTAAAAGATTAAGGCCTTTCACCTTAGTTTCGTCATAAAACGGTTTTACATTAAAACCCGACACTCCACTTCCACTTTTATTCAAATCACTAGTTTACAATTTAATATAGATAAATAATTGACCGAAACGAAAATCAGAGGGGTAAACTGGGAAAATCAAATGGGGGTACCCATAGGGCTATACTCCCTTTTACTTTTGCTCGAATCAATCATTCGTTTACGTTCGACAAAGATAAATAATTGATCGAGACGGAAAACAAAAGGGGCAAAATGGGAAAGCAAGTGGGGGATGGGATACCAATACCAAAATGTAATGAATGAGAAGAGTAATCGAGTCGCATTTCGTTGGCGGAGAGAGAACGTCTCTCTCGTCTTTTTATTTACAACAACTACAACAACAATAACAACAACAAAAACAGAGAGAGAAAGGTGAAATTTTCAAGATTTGTTCAAACAATAACTTCTATTTTCTAATTTAATTTCTCCTTTCTCTCTCTCACGATCTCTCCTCTATTACCCAGGTTTGATTTTATTTATTTATTTATCTTATTTGACTAATTAATTATCCCAAATCCCCATTTTTTGAATCATAATTTTGTTTTTAGCTTTTTAATTTGTGTAATTTGGTTGTGATTTGCTGATTAGATTTGTGGGTTTGTTGATTTGAGCAATTTAAGGGTTGTTTTATGTTATATTGATTGATTTTTGTAGGTAAAGTTTTGATTTTTTATTTTTTTGAAAAATGAAATTATTTGAATATTTTTAATTGATTTGAAAATTTAGGGTTTTTGTTCATTTTTATGTAGATTAGGTTGTGGGATTTCTGGGTTTTGTTGTTTATGGTGTGATTTGATGAATTGTTGAATAAAGTTGTAAACTTTATGTGTTTTTCATTTGGGTTTTTAGTAAACTCATATTTTCATTTTTGACGCCTGTGACGTCTCGTATCCGATTTAAATAATGTTAAAAAGCGAAGGTGGTTGCAAATAGCTATGTTATAAATGTATGTTCTTCAATTTTTTTATAAAGGCAGGTTATGGAATTCTGGTTAAGCATCTGAAATTTTGGTATTTTTTTTGATAATTTGTTATTTGTTTCGTCGATTTTGGCATTTGAGTGGTGATTATTGTTAGCAAATTTGCTCCTATATCGATGAAATGACATGTTAGAAGGTTGTGATTTCGTCTGAGCTGTGTGTAGTTTGAATTCGTTGTGTATGTGATTGTTTGCGTGAAGAAAAGGTGATAATTTGTAGCTTACATGGGAGGGGAAACCGGAAATGTTTAGTTTGGTACGTGTTTCATTCATGTTGTGCTCCTTGAGCAGTCAAAGCTGTCTGTGGTGGTGCCGTAGATAGATGTCAGTCATGTCACGTTAGATGCTACGACATATGGTTGAGAAAGTCTAGACTATAAACCCATGTTTGTCTCTTGTATGATCGTTTTGTGTTGTTATTTAGTCAACCTCTTCGCAATTCTTCTGGTACGATGTAATGATTGACAGGAATGGTATGTGTTGCAGCCTGTCGACATTACGAAGTTTATGTGTATGAGATTGAATAGGTAGCACTTAGTAATTGCTAACGGAAAGTTGCAAACGTATATAACTAATAGTGCTACATCGTTGTTTTGGTGTATGTTTCCAATGCAGTGCCGAAGCAATGGACCACGATGAGACCGGATGCCAAGCAGCTCCTGAGGGCCCAATCTTGTGCGTAAATAACTGTGGCTTTTTCGGAAGTGTGGCTACAATGAACATGTGCTCCAAGTGCTACAAAGACTCCATTTTGAAGCAAGAGCAAGCCAAACTCGCCGCAACGTCATTTGAAAATATAGTCAATGGGTCATCAAGTGGCAATGACACGGAACCGCTTCTTGTCGGGAGTATTGATTTGCAAGTCGAACATATTGAACCAAAACCCATTTCGACACCGGACTCAAACCCTTCAGGCTCAGTGGAGTGTGTCGATACCAAGCCCAAACAAGGGCCTAGCCGATGCACCTCATGCAAGAAGCGGGTTGGCTTAACAGGATTTAGTTGCCGGTGTGGTAACTTATTTTGCTCTACACATCGTTACTCGGACAAACATGAATGCCCCTTTGACTACCGCTCGGCAGGCCGTGACGCCATAGCTAAGGCCAACCCTGTTATCAAAGCTGAGAAACTCGATAAAATCTGAGAGGAAAAAATGTCATCATCATTTTCTCGGGTTTGCATATGTTAGCCGTGTAATATCAGCAGGTGTCTTAAACGATTTGATATGTTTGGTTTCGGAATGGCATTTAGGGCACCCGTTGCAGCGTCAAGTAATTCTGTTTGTGATTGCCTAAGATAGTTGTTGGCTCCATTGTCTCTATGTCTACTGGTTTTATGAACTGTCTAAAATTTGCTTTGTTATGCATCTCCTTCGGCGAAAAAAAAAAGATGGCATTATATGAAGTTTATGTGAAAATAGTTTGTGTTATATGGAGTTGTTCCGAAAAATCCTCTTTAGTTCTGTAAATTATCAAGTGCCTTATGTTCGGCTTTTTACAGTGTCTAATCTGCAAGAACCGTTATTCCGTTAGCGTTTTTCCACGGGCTGAAAGGGCTGTTCCCTCGGACAGTCCGGTGTGTGTACAAGGCGTATGCATTCTCGAGGGCAGAAGGATTGCTTTAAATCTAAATCCACTGCATTCCCTAAATTGATTAGGAAAAGCTTAAACAGATGAATCCGTATAGGTGCGTAAACCTGCTAAATCACCGATCCTTGATATCAATTTTTTCGCTGTTGCAGACGATAGTCGAGAGTTGACAGGAGGTTTGCATGATAAAAGTAGATGGCTAAATACATGAATGAATCATTTTAGGTGATGTTTTGATATTCCGAAAATTTCATGTCCCAACATTTTTTGCTTCGGTCTTAAACGCATGTACAAAAATCATGTTGTGACGATTTGACACTTTAAAATAGTTCAATATATACCCTTGTGCGAAACTCATACCAGAGAGATCCTCGAGCAAAACTGCAAGTAATTCATACGAAGTATAAAAAAAAAGAGGGGCGAAAGACAAATGCATCGGCTCATGACCATGCGTGTATGAGTGTATCACAAATTACTAATCCGTACATAAGATTTAGGAGTCGGGAGTCAGGACTATCATATCTCGAATCCAAGTCAAAATTCAATGTCATCAGCTAACCAAATGATATAGCACGACTCGATGACAAACAAACTAGCTTAATTGCAAACTACCTTAGCTTCAAAAGTGCGACGGGACTTTAGTTTCAACCCTGGATCATTTATTCTATAACATACCATCAATTCTTCCTCTGAAAGGCATGTAAGTATGTGTTTTTCATAAGTTTGTTCATGCAAAGATGGAATAGATCTGAAGAGTCAGATAGACATCCCCCTCGCACGAGATTCAGCTTCAAGATACTTGCAAATTCTCTCCATAACTTCTCTACCCTTGGCACTGTTTTGAAGGAACCTGTCGACACATCGTTGTTCAACCTTCTCAGCCATGGAAGCAAGAGCCGAGAATGGTTTTATCTTAATGCTCGTCTCCTGTCTGCAAAGTGTCCACATAGACGGATTCTCAGGGTGTGGATCATACCGTATTTTTTCCTCGACCTCAATAAACTTTTGCAGGCTGACATTCCGAGTAGTAAGTTGCATTGACCGTGTTTGACCATCAACCACAGTTGATTCGACGCAGTGGCAGGTATCCTGGCCGACAATTCTATGTACGAACCAAGGCCCCGGAGCATGGATTTTGATTGCGCGAGTGGTGTAAAGCTTGCCAGTTTCAGGTTCTAGTTTCCGGTTTAATGTGTCTACTTCAAGTACATGAGATAGAGTGCTTTTATTCTCGGCGTCAGCAAACTTGCGCCAAGAAGCTGATGTTACTCGCTCCCATGGGTGCTTGTAAACATGTTCTTGTTTATATGCCTTCACCATTATTCGGTTATTCCTACAGATAAGTTCACCAACATAAGAAATTGTTCGACCCCATTTTATAAGAACTTTCGAACTTCTACACAAACAGGTGATAGCAACTGTCAGAAACAAATCACCATCGAAAATGGGGCAGAACAACACTGTTTAGATCGAAGGACTCAAACTTCAGAATTTTCCTATTTTAAGCATTCATATTCATATCTGAATAAAGCAGCTAGAATTCAATGGATGTTAACCAAACAGACTGGCGGCAACTCAGCGAGAAGGTGGTGGCAACTCAGTGTTAGCACATCACATCGCAGACGGGGTTAGTGGTTACAGACTTATAGCAACGATACTTTATCCATCCCCAAAAATGAGTAATCATGATTTCAGTGTGGTTGCTCCGAAAGAAATTGATCACTTTCTATACTAGGTTAACTTGAATTATACTTATGCTACACTCTCTACCAAATCACCATTTTCTAAGAAATTCGAAACCTCTACACAAACGGGTGATAGCAACTATCAGGAACAAATCACCAGCGAAAAAGGGTCAGAACAACACAAGCCGTTTACATTGAAGGACCCAAACTTCAGAATTTACCCTAATTCAAGCGTTTATAAAAGCAACTAGATTTCAACGCAAGATAACCAAAAAGACTGACGGCAACTCCGTGAGAAGGTGATGACAACTCAGTGTAAAGCACATCACATCATACATGGGGTTAGTGTTGCAGCAACAACACTCCATCTACCCCAAAAATGAATGATCACAACTTCGTTTATGTTTATTGCAAGATAACTGATCCGTTTCTTACTAGGTTAACTTATATTATACTGACGGTACACTCTAGCAAAAGAAGTATACGGAGTACTGAATATGGTTAAATGGGAATACAACTTAAACATGGCGGAGACAAGTGCTCCGTATTATGTCCTATTCATATTCTCGAAAAACAAACCCCTATCAAGTTCCCGTTCCCAGAGTTCAGATTGACCGACCCATAATGACCAATCTTTAGTGATGGAACCAGTACTACCTCGTAAGTAACTGACAAAACTGAAGTACCTAAACTACTATACTTCCTTCACACTGTTCATGTACAACTGAAAATCAAAAGGCGATTCATCAAACAAAGCAAATAGACTCCTATGAAATCTAACCAATAACACAATCATTCTCCATGCCGAAACCAGTAAGAATGCAAAGGTTCATCCCAGTTAATAATCAATGCAACTTAACAGCACTAACCAATATTGATATTTACTCCGTAGATGATTAGGAACACCCAAGTACACAAAGGATTCATAATAGAGATAAGGTCACTTATCAACTAAAGGCTATAAATTAATAGAAATTATCAACCAGTACGGCCCAAAATCCCAATCCAGAGTACGAGTATGCATCTATCCATCCGCTGAGTAAACAACTATCACGGAATCAGGAATTAAACGGGTAATTTTAACAATAATTCCTTTATAATACGAACATATTCTCCAACACCTTCCAACTATAAGAAATAGCTTCTTGCCTCACCACATTCCTCTGAAATCATCCCTTTTAACGAGCTACTCCCTCCATCGAATTGACGTACATTTTAACACCTTCCAACTATAAGATATCTTTTTGCCTCACCCCATTCCTCTCAAATCATCCCTTTAACGAGCTACTCCCTCCGTCCAATTGTCGTACATTTTAACACCTTCTAACTACAAGAAATAGCTTCTTGCCTCACCACATTCCTCTCAAATCATCCCTTTAACGAGTTTCTCCCTCCATCCAATTTCCGTACATTTTAATCACGGGTAAACAAACGATTGAGACGGAGAAAGTATCATTTTGATCATCTATCACAATTACCTCAACTTTACCAGATCCGACACATTAAGAAAAGCTAACAGTACAAACATAACTATGACTTCCTGCGTCTCAAACATTTATTTGCCGATCAAAATTCAAAACTAAAACAAATGACTGAGAGGGAACACAGTACAAACATAACTATATTACTCACTCCGTCACGATCATTTCTTTACCGATCAAAATTCAAAACTACGCTCAAAGTGAATATAAAAGGTAAACAAATGACTGAGACGGAACTAAGCTCAGCGTTCGAACATAATCATCAACACATTTCAAAATCCCTACCTCAACAAACCAAATTAAAACAAAAAAAACAACAAAATTAGCTCAAAAAATTAATAATTACCAAAAAATTATTGTGAAATTAAATTAATTAAGATCATGAAAATAACGAAAAAAGAAAACTGACCTAAAAAAGTGGGAGATTGAGAGAGGAGGAAGAGGCGACGATGGATGAAATGACGATTTTGACCTTGGGTAGCGAGTCGCGGGCAGCGGTGAAGAAAGGTGAAGATCTTGAGAGGTTTATGGGACGATGATTTATTTATGAAATTCTGTTTCAAACGGATATCTTCGATTTATTTACGACGGATATTATCCGTTTTTGAAACGGATTTATTTATCAGTCGTTGTATCTTTGAATAATATTATCTGTTTCTGTTTAAGACGGAATAAATATATATCAAATTATATGGTAAGTTGCTAAAAAATATCAAAATTTATGTCTTTATTTTCATTAATGATAGTATTTGAACCGTTTTATGCTTAAAATGAATCGTTTCCGTCTTAAACAAAACTTATTGGATTTATTTATTCAACCGCTCTATCTCTGAATAATATTCGTGTGTGACTGACTGTGTGTGGATTATTGTCCAAGTAATACTACGTAACATATATGGACTGGGCCGTGTTATTGTTACTACTTTGAGTACTAGTATTCTAGTGAGTTTTGGGGCTTTTACTTTGATTTTGGATTTTGTTTTATGTTGATGTCTAGTATCCACCATCGAACTCTTTTATACGTCGGCCTTGTTATGTTGGTTTGGGATTATATAAACTGAAGTGATCTAAATATAACTGAACTTAAAATAGTTAAATAAACTCAATTTGATGGACCAAAAATAAACTGAACTAAATTTATTAGAGTTGAATGAACTGAAATATGAGTTAATTTATGAAGATAAGAGTTGATCTGAACTGAATGAAGTTGAATTGAACTGAACTTATTAGACCAGAACTGAACTGAAATAACCTGAAATTAAGTCCAAAAGAACCGGAACTAAGGCTCCGTTTGGCAAACCATTTCAGCTACTTGATTTGCCTGAAATAACTTTTTTGCCAAAACAATCAGGTAGCGTATTAATTTTGGAGTGTTTGGCAACTACCTGTTTTAACTGAAAAAAGGTAAAAAATGTAGCTGAAATAAAAAGCTACTTTAGGTAGCATTTGACAAATCAGGTACCTGATTCATTTTTATTTACTTATTCTACCCTCGGATTTTATAACGTTAATTAACAAAATTAAACACAATACAAAATACATACGTAAACTTAATTAATTTTTTTGTGTATCTGACTTTAATAGAAAACTAATTTTATATCAATAGTATATTTTTGAGGATATATTGTTTGAATTTTGTTTTTACCTAATAGTTATATATTAATTTGTGAAATTCTTTGGCCATGAATCATGTGTATATAAAAGTTAGTAGTTGAAGTTATTCCTATAACTTGATTTTAATGGTCAATTCATTCGAAACAGTGTGCATGAAAAAATCATGGAACTAGCAATGTAGACATTTTCCAGTACCATTTTAAGTGCACGATTATATTCAGAAGTTACTACTCTGTTTGTTTCGGTCATTTGTTTACAATAGCACAAGAATAATAGTAAAAACGTAAAAGATATCAATAATAAACCATGTCATTTTATGTCATTTTGTCAAATATCAGCTACCTTATCAGCTAGTTTCCAAACAGTTTTAACAAAAATCAGCTACTTTATTAGTTCTTAATTTTCAGGTACCTTTTCAGGTTTCAGCTACTTTTTTGCTAGTTTTGCCAAACAGACCCTAACACTCTGTTTGGTAAAACTAAATGAAAAGGTAGCTGCAATAATAAAAGTTAGCTGAAAGCCTGAAATTAAAAACATAATTGATAAGGTAGCTGTAAATTACGAGCTGATAAGGTAACTAATTATATAAAAAATGTTTGACAAACTAACTTAAAAGGTAAATAATTTTGAAGAAATGACGTAAAAAAATATGATAATTATTTAATAATAATATATTTTTAAGGGGTAAAAAAAGTAAAAAACAAATTAGATATCTGAAATTTTAAATGATACTCTAGTTTAGGTAGTATTTCATTTCAGATATCTTACTTGGTTGAATAAGCTATTTGTCAAACGCTTTCGAAAAATTAAGGTACTTGAATTATTGGTCAAAATAAGCTACCTTGACCAAATTAGGTCCCTGAAAATCTGCAATGCATTGTCAAACATAGCCTAAAAGAGTAAGGATTTTAAAAAAAAATCGCCTAAGTGTAAGACTCTATAATTGGTTCTCACACTATGTTGACTTCATTCACTTAAACATTTAGTTCAAAAATTATAATAAAATTCAAGAACATTTCATATAAACTTAGTTAAATTTGAGGGTGATTATTCAACGTGCGAATTTAGCACACCCAATAACCCGCTCCAAAACTCGGGTCGGGCCCGGGCTTCCCCATACAAAACCCACACCACCTTAACCGCCTGGGCCACCCCCTTTTTCCGCATTTCTCCAACCGGGTCGGTTTAGGGCCACCATCCCTTAGTCTAGCCCACCCAAACTGGCACACCATGAGCCCGTGTTGTGGGCTCGGGCTCCCTCCCACCAGACCAGATCGCCTTAGCTCGACCCGACACACACCGACTTGACCCGATGTCAAGCTCTATTCACCCTCCTCCATACGTAACTATTAAGGGAGTAATGTCTGACTCTTTATATTGAACAAATATGAATTCATTTTATACCTAACGCACTAATTACACTTTTAACAAAACCGGAAATAGATTACCCATAATAATAATCCCCTTAACATTCCAAACTTACAAATAAGGAACATATTATTCCCGGACTATACTCACCGAGTCCCCGCTAATTATTTCCCTCAAAACATTACTGCACTGATTGTTTCTTTCATTTCAGACAAGCCCTAATTAAGAAATAAAAACTCAATTTTAATAAATTAGCTCAAACCTACCCTCCTCAATATATTACTACTAATGAGATATTTTGATAATTAGTTAAGTTTGTTTAAGATAATGGTTTGACATAAACGAAACAATGCGATGCACATGCATTTGATATATCGTCCCACTAGTGTTAGAGTAATGAATACTCAATAATTCTCATTTTCCCATATGTTCTATCGATTTTGAAAAGCTCCCACCATTTTTATGGGGTTGTCAACAGTCAATTCTCACTTGTACTTTTTTACTATTTTTGATTGACTACCAATTCAAAACCAATCAAACTTATTGAATAATTCACATTAAGAATTTAGTTTTATTGAATAATTTACATTTAATTTATTTTGTGAAGGAAAATAAAGTAAAGGGGCGTTTGATTTGGGCTTTATAAAACAAAGAAAAGAGAAACAAAATTACTCATTTTCTTTGTTGGTGTTTGTTTGATATAAAGAAAGGGATTGAAACTCCCTCCCTTACCTCTCAATCCATCTAATTCCTTACCCCCACTCCTAAGGATATGAAATTTCATTACCCTTGTTACCTTTCAACCACTTTCTTCACCTACCACTACACTTACAACTACCACCACAATAGCCACCACCAAACCACCACCGTGCCGCCACCACCACCACCGTGCCGCCACCGCCATAACACCCCACCACCACCATCGTCGTGACACCCTTACCACCATCACTGCTATGACACCCCACCACCATCACCGTCGTGACCACCGCCACCACCACCGCCACCGCCATGACATCTCTACCACCACCATTGCCCCACTGGCATGACACCCCACCACCATCACCGTCGTGACCACCACCGCCATGACACCTCACCACCGTCACCACCGCCATGACACCTCCACCACCACCACCACCATCACCATGCCACCTTCACCACCACCATTACCGCCAATAGATAAGTGGTTGCATGTTTGTGGTGGTGTGTGTTATTACTTATTAGTGGAAGAGGTAAATGTGAGTGTAACATTAGTTCTCTTTTTTATAGTAGCCAAACAACCAATTAAGTTTTAGGTAATCTCTTTCCCTTCCCCCTCTTACCTTTCTTATTTCATTTCCCTTTCCCTTTCTCTAACCAAACTCCCCCTAAATATAAACTACTTATTGGAACGGAGGAAGTAGTTTCAATTTCAAGGTGTAAGTTCATGTTTCATTAACATCGATAATATAGCGATCGATGATAGAGGATTTTTTTATTAGGTTTAGACTTTAGTGTCCGCCGACTCTAATAATATGAGAATTTTCAGGAAAGAGACAACGAGTGAATAAATGAGTTTTGGCCCTAAACAGATAATATTGTACTATTATGGACTATGGACATCGGCAAACAAAGAGGCTCAATTAGAGGTATCAATGTTTCCGCGCAACAAATAAGAATTGTTGTAACGAAGACGTCACGTTATCAAAGTTGTTAATTAGTTGACACATCGGTCAAAATTTGAAAACTCCTAAACCTCATAACTCGATTCTCATAAGATTGCGCCCAATTGTCCTCCTCTCCTTAACTAATCAACCTTAAATAGAAAATTATACAAGACTATTATTATGATATACAAAGCTTACTAATTAAACTAAACTAAACGCGTAACAACTCGAGTCCTAGTTAGTTGCTAGGTAGTATATACAAACTTTCTTCTTTACTAATAATGTGTTAGATACGTTTACAACTGCGAACGATGCTGTTAATTTTGATCTATCCTTAATGAAGTAAGCCGACGGTTTTTATCTCAAAAAAAAAAAGTAATGTGTTAGATACGTTTAGAAACATATATAAGTGAGAAAAGTTTTATTAATCTTGAAGACCGAGTACAAATTTCACAATATAACACATAATTAGGACTTTGAGAATACTTTCTAAATAGATGTGGAAAATAAGGCTAGAATATAAACCCAAACAAAACAATTATACTACTTCCTTCATTTCATTCAATCTATACATTTAATTTGCTTTACATACATATGTACATCAATGCTCGTATTCTTTTGTTTATCTCTTTAGTTAAATATTAATAAGAATTATAAAAAAAATGATTTTTTACAATATATTCAGTAAAACAATTTAAACAAGGTTTTACATTACTACTTTTGATGCTATATATTAGTAGAAGTTAATTATATCACAAATTCTCCCTACTTATGAATAATGCACAGTACAAAAGCAAACGTATAAAATTGAATAAAATGAAGGAATTATGTTTATACTCAAGACATATTTTAATGAGTAATTTCTTTGATGATCCTAGATTCCTATCGCGTGTTTTTGGGTCACATTTTAGAAAAACCGTACTTAAAAACGCAAACAATGTTTGATTTGATAGAATGAATAATTTCTATGATGATCTAATTGCATGTACCTCGGGACACACATTAGAGAAACCGTACTTAAAAATGCAAACAATATTTTTGATTTAAATTTAATAGACGAATAATTTCTATGGCTGTAATACCTCGTATTTTATTTTAATAATTATTAGTTATATTGACGTGTTGTTGGTCTTTTGAACGTTTATATTCGATAATTTATTTATCGAATACGTGTTTTTATGTTTTATACGTTATTAGTGTAATATCGGGTTTGAGTATTAGTTATTAGATCACGTTTTAAGCAAGTGTTTTGGGCCTCGAATTGCGTGCAACCAAAACAGCCCAAAACCGAAAAACACACACATTGACACAAACATCAGACCTCGTCCTCCTGCAGCCATATAAAACACTCCCCTAACCCCACTTTTGCCCTAATCGACGCTCAAACAACCACCAATACTCACTGCCGTCACATCCGAGGATACAGGGAAGGGTTTACACGGTGGGTTAAGGGGTGTAAGGCCATTCGTTTTCATAGAGAAGTAGGTATGTGCTTTATCGTTATTTCGTTCTCTGTTTATACTTTTTGTTTTCAATTCGTTTATCAATCATTTATACATGTTCATCGTTTTTTATTGTTATACCTCGTTAATCTATGGTGTTTACTCATTGTGTATTGACCCTAGTAGAGGCGTCGTTGACCTCCTAGAACCACAAGGAATAGTTGTTTTGCAACTGGTTCAATCTTCGGGTTTTCGTTTTCAAAACAGTAGCAAGACCACGTTTTGTGGTGTGTTTAATTCGAGTGTTTTGAATCCGTTGGTTATGGGTGTTGAAGTTTTATAAAGATGGTGGTTAGGGTGTTGGAATGGGGGTTGTCACGGTGGTTGGGGTCAGTCGTGTCGGTTGTAGCAGTAGTTCTCATGGTGGTTTGTCAGTCACGCAGAAACAGAGTAATGTAGGGTTGATGGGTTTGTTGCGGTTGTGTGGCGGTGGTGGTGGTGATCGACGGCCACTAACCTCCTCCCTGGCGTGGCTCAGGGGCGAGCCTGGTGGTGCCAGTTGGGAAGTCAGGGGTTGCAGAAGGTGTTGGGAGTGGTGTTTGTTACGGTGGTCAGTCATGGTTGGGTGTAAAGGGTTGTTCATGTTACGGCTGTTGTTACGTTGGGTTTGGGTTGTTGCACTTCGTTATTACTCTTACTAATTTGACTACTGGTGATTGATATGAATAAAGAGCTAATATTATCTGGTATGGATATGAGTATGTTGATATGTATATTTACAGTGTAGGATAAGTGTATCAATTACGAACATGATCGAGTAATTTTAGTAATGTTGGTTGTATGAATAGGGTTTCATATTAAGTGCTATTTATAGGAATTGAGTTCGAGGTGGAACACTTTTAGCAGTTTCGCAAGTGACAATTTCATCCGACGGTTTGAGGTAGGGGATATATCTGTGGTTTGTGTTATGACACGAAGTGTGTGTGTGATGCTTATTACAAGGTTGTTATAATTGATATTGAATGTTGTTGTGGATTATTTGTTTATTATTAAATGTTGTGGAGAACGGGACTTGTGATACAGGACTTGTGATATGGCCATGGAAGGAGTGGTGTGAATGTGTGATGGAGGTGAAGTGGATGACTGAATGATGTGGATATGTAGCGTGGAGTGATTTTGGGTCTTGTGATATGGAGACGGAGTGGTGTTCTAATTTATTATAATGTATGTCATATTGATGTTTACCTACTCAACCTCGTGATTGACCCTGTGTATTCGTTTGACACCTGTGATGATCCGTGATGGGGAGCAGTTTTGACAGGAAAGATGGTGCTGTGAGAGCATGGGATGGCGTGAGCACTTGGATGGACCGTACCGACCTAGATTTAGATCACATACTTCGAAGTTATAAGTTGTACTTTAGTTTCCGCTGTGTAATATTTGTAACATCAAAGTTTAAATTTAATCAGTTTTTATATAAAGTACTTTGGTTGTTTACTTTGTTATTCACTACCTCGGTCATTCGGAGATGGTAACAGTCTTATTTATTTGACTAGCTAAAGGCTCTTAAATAAATGGGGGTGTTACAATGGCGATCTTATTGCATGTACCTGTGACCCACATTAGAGAAACCGTACTTAAAAACGCAAACAATGTTTGATTTGATATAGAATGAATAATTTTTATGATGATCTTATTGCATGTACCTCGGGGACACACATTAAAGAAACCGTACTTAAAAACGCAAACAATGTTTGATTTGATGGAGCAAATAACGTGAGGTTTAAGTTGAAGAAGACGAGATGAGGTCACGTGTTAGTCGACATGAAGCTCGAATGCAGAGAAGACGATACTGAAGCAGTAACCAAGACATGGAAATGGTAGCTTAATCGAGTATTATTATTGGTTACGTAAACTTATGCACATGCATTATTAGATCTTTCTAACTAATTTAACTCAATTTAATTTAATTATTCTTCGCATATTTATTCATAGCTTTGCTGCACACAATGCCGTATATTTGTCCCAATTTAGTCAATTATTAATCATTGCTAACACTTTTTCTTACTTGTTTTTATCTCCTAATTAGTTCTTAATTTGTATTCGAAAAATAAAATAACGATACCGAATATTTAATCTACTCAATTTTAGTATCATTTTCTTACATATAATTATAATAACCATTAAAATAATAGTCATATATAAGGATCGTATGTAAAAGGATAATATCGAGATCAAATACTAACCATTGAGGCATTGACACTAATTTTAAGTTGTGCAATTAGCAGTAATTGGCGACTACCCTTCATATTATACATGCAATATGCACGCATCATGCATACCCGATAATAGTGAATGAAAAGTTTTAGGTTCTTGTTATTTTCGATTAATAGAAATTGAACTGAATTAATTTGAATAGAACTAAAATAAGATTTAATTTGTGAAAAAATGAGACACTACTACAAAAAAAAAGGCCAAAGAAACTTGTTGAAAAAGGCCTTAGGCACCTGTTTATAACAGGTGTCTAGGTCATATGTGTCTTTGGTTAAGAAACCTGTTGGAGGAACTGGTATCTTATCTAACAATTAAAGAGACTTGTTTTTATTAATAACCGGTGTCTTTGACTTATACCTGTAGGAAATTTAATGGTTGTACCATTGAGCCACAGGATATTTACTATAGATTTATTGGGATAACATTTAATTATCTACTATTTATCAATATTTGGGGTCGCAAAAAACCGTCTTTTAAACCAATTTTTTTTAAGTTTGGGGTAGCGGCTGCTAGGGCTGAGCAAAACCGGATATCCGATCCGATTTTGGCATTCGGATCGGATATCCGAATTTGAAATTCTCATTTTTCGTGATCCACATCCGATCCGAATATTTCGGATATCCAATAATCCGGAATCCAAATATTCGGATATCCAGATTTCGGAAACCGGATTTGATCCAGATTTAAAAGTGGAGAAAATTCCACAAAAGCTATTGGGCTATTGGCCAATGTATTGTTACAAACTAAAACTAATGACAATTTTAGTCCATTGCACATTTTGCAACCCACTTTAAAAGGGGTTTTCGATGACATAGATACAAGTCTTGAATCTTGATCGCATAAATTATTAAATCACAAGCCTCGATCGCATGCATTATTAAATTATAAGCCCCGATCGCATGAATTATTAAATTACAAGTCTTTATTACAAATTTCAAAATATCTCTAAAATCCGCATAAACTAAACATGAAGTTTCAAATCATTTTTGTATAAGTTTTTAAAATTCGGATCGGATTCGGATATCCAGTTTTATGAAAATCTTGATCCACATCCGGTCCAGTTTATTCGGAAAAAACCGGATCGGAGATCCATTTTAAACGGTATCCATATATTCGGAATTTTTTTTCCGGAATTCGGATCGGATTCGGATAAAAATTCGTATCGGATTTTTTTTGCTCAGCCCTAGCGGCTGCTACGCCTTGCTCTAAGGTGGGTTCACCCCTGTCTATGACGTCACTCTCATTTACAATATATTTAAGTAGATATTGATAATTATTATTTAAAGAATGTGTTTGGCGGTGGATTATGGTAAGTTAAGAGATAGAGGTATGCATGTATTACTTGGTGAATCTAGTAGAATTAATTAAACAATATATTATTTAAGATTAATTTATTATTATTAGTTATTAAATAAATTGTAAACTAATATATATAGGAAACCGGATTCTGGAGGATAGCTTTCTTAGTTATTAAATAAATTGAAAATTAATATATAGGAAACCGGATTCTGGAGGTCAGGTTTCTTAGTTATTAAATAAATTGAAAATTAATATATAGGAAACCGGATTTTGGAGGACAGGTTTCTTAGTTATTAAATAAATTGAAAATTAACATATAGGAAACCAGATTCTGAAGGACATGTTTCTTATTTAAACATTGCAAACTTGTTATATTAAATCACTGGTGTCTTACGTTAAGAAATCTGTTAGGAAAAAAAACAGGTGTCTTATAATTGATGTCTTAGGCCTTTTTTGTAGTAGTGAGATAAACTAAATTGAATAAACTGAGCTGAACTAAAATGAGCCGAAATTAAGGCAAAATGATAAACTAACAACTACTGTAATTACCTACTTAGTTATTAGTCTCCCTTTAAATGAAAATATCAGTTTAATACAATTAAAGCGGGTTAAGTAGTCAAATACTTCCCTTTTAAAGGAACTGAGCCCTGTTCTTTCTGGCTTAATTTCAGCTCCTTTCAATTTTTTTTGGTTTTATTTCGTTAAGTTTTATTTACGTTCAATCAATTATTTTCAATTAATCTCTTCACAAAAGTAACTTTTAATTCAACTAAATTCACTTCACCCCAGTTTCACTCAATTTAGTTCAATTAAGCTATACTCCAATTTATTCAATTCAGCTCGTTTCAGCCGAAAATAACAGGGCCTGAATCCCAAAAGGAGTTGAACCAACTTCTGTTATTCCTTAATTATCTTTTTTTCATTTTCTATCTAAATAATACTCCGTAATAATAAACCCGTTTAAAATAAAAACCAGAACCTCTTTCTTAAATAAGCACAAATGAAGAAGACTATCGATATATTAAGAAAACCTAGTCTATGCCTTATTGCCTTATACCTTAAACACAAGTTTAGTTTGACATTAACAAGACAAGTTTACTATTGGAGTACATACATAAACATACATTGATTAATTAATAAAACTATAAAAGTAATTAAGATTAAGAGACAGAGTTTCTTCATAGACTTGAACCTTTCTATATATGTTTATTTCGAGGTGACACGAGCATTTCCCCGGCGTTTACTCCCACCATTCCACACTTCCTTCTCTTTCCCAAAATACCCTCCTATTATATATTAATTGACCATAATTTTAGGGTTGTGCTTTTTCACATACAAATTTTACTCTTTCACATACACTTTTTACGATTTTAACCCTAACATTTTTCCTCCCTCCTTTCCCCTATGAAAAAAATAGACAAAACTAATCAGGCACCACCACCTTCGCAGCCGTCAAACACAAGCGGCCACCCCTTCAAAAACACTAGACCATCACCAACCGCAACCGTTGTACAACGCCATCATCATCACCCTCCCTCTTAAACCCCTCTCCTTTTATGATAGCCTCTTCCATATGATTTATTCGTTGACACCTCACAAAAATACTCCATTATAATTTCAAATTTCATAAAAGTGCGGTTGTTAAACAAAACATATTAACTATCAAACATTGATTCACATGTTGGTAAAGATTCAATGGGGTTTTTGATGATTATCATCATGAAAGTAATATCTTGATTACAATACTTATTACGTATTTTATAATGCTGGAATTAATTGGGATTTGAGTAATAAGATTTTGATCAGGTAAAAGGATTATGTATTCAAATCATATCAGCTGACGAACTATTAAATGTAAATCAACAAAAGATTTAATCATTGATTAACAAGTAATTTAATTCAATGATTTGAAAATTAGGATCTATTGTTCAAGTTCTAAGAACTAACTAGATTAGGTTTTGGGTAAAAAGGACTGCCAAAAGGAAAATTAATGAAAAAGTGTATGTGAAAGAGTAATTCCGTAATTTTAACGGAAATTCTTATTTCAGACAATCATTTTTCTTCTGAATCTTCTAACAAACCTATATGACTATTTTATGGCTTATTGTAAACGCAACTGTACAATCACTGTTACAGTTTATGGTAACTTGTTTTTCGATAAGTAATGGTCACATTTAAGTATTTAACTGTAAAATGATTACAAAATTTTATCTTATTCTTTTAGACCAAAATGGTACTTATCTTTGAAGAGATCAAAGAGCAACTGTTTTAAACACAATTTTTTGTTTAATACGGATCAAATAAGGTAAATGAGATAAAAGTAAAATATCTAGATACTAGCACGTCTGCACGTATGTATATTTTCGTTATCGGTACAGATGAAATATTACCTCCATTCCAATGAATTTAATCATACAATTACTTTATATATACGTTCATCAATGCTCGTTTTCTTTTATTCATATCTTTAATTAAATATTGGCAAAATTATAAAAACTTGATATTATACTCAATGTCCTCGATAATATAATTTAAACAAGATTTCACGTTATTATCTTTAATACTATATATTAAAAGTTATCGAAAATTCATCTCCACATTTATAAATAACATAAAAAAAACAAATGTATAAAATTCAACAAAATGGAAGAAATACGGAGTATTATCTAACTCAATTTAATCTTAAAACAGATATGTCCGTGTTAAAAGAGACCAGTTAAATTGAATTTTAAATAATGCTTCATTGGATTAAGAGAAATAAGAATAGATGGCACAATTATCTTCGTGAAGTTTGTCTTCAAGTTATGAAAAGGTTTGGAATTTTTCAATTGGAATTGCAGGTTTGTCTTAGTATAAAAGGTGTCTTAACTAGATACTATAAACATTCCAATCCAAAATACGGGACGTGTGTCTATTGACCTTGCTAAAACCATAATTATTTGTTCGGTTTTAAACGGGTTAAAAAAAATACCACTAAGTGGATTATACATTCAATATACTATCACTAGTATTATAATTTATGAGCATTATAATAATGTTTTGAGTTTCGTTTATAAATTGTGAATATTGCTATAAAATTTATGAATTTATTTATTACTTCCTCCATTTTTATCCGAATACAAGATTTGCTTTATTCACGTTTGCCAACGCAAGTTTTGCGTGCTTCATATCTTTAACTACGTATTTGTAAAAATTATAAAAGTTATATATTATCAATGTACTCGTAAAGACGAATTAAACAAGGCCCCACATGAATATATTTTTTCTTACGTATTGAGAGAAAAATGAGATTGAAAGTTGATTGGTGAATAGTGTACAAAAAGCAAATCTTGTATTTGGATAAAAATGGAGGAAGTAAAACATTAAGCTGAAAAAGTTATAATAAAATTCAAAAACACTACATTAAAAACTTCGTTAAATTTTTATTTTGATGGAAAAAAAATTAAAATCTAACTTATAATTATTAATAAGATCAGAAAAAATACGCATATGCTGAAAAATAAATAAAGTTTGAGCCAATAATCTCAAAAAAAAGACTCTCATATGCTCAAAAACAGGTAATTCATGAGGTAATATATCCGATATATGCTCTTTTTCCTCAATAACTATCCGGCATATAATAATATGAAGAAAATATAGCGAGATTCGAACATATAATCTATAAGTTACAATATTTCAATCACATATATTGTATTAAACTAAAGATCTTCGATAATCTATCTATAAGACTATAACCATCATCTCTTTGTCGTAAGTTTTAAATAACCACCAACAAATTAAAATGAAAAAAAAAAATGAAGATTACTACTTTTATTTCCATTATGTTTATGATAATACTCCACTATATCTGAGATTGTTGCATGTATACAACAAACAATGTTACTATAGTTTTTCATTTAGTACTTAAACTATGACTTAAAAATTTAAACATATAAAAACTACATCAAAGTGTAAATCACATATATATTAAAAGCTTAACTCATCTTCAAATTCTTTTGTTTAAATTTCCCGTTTTAGTGATATTATATGCTAGAAAATATTTGTTTCATAATTAATTAATGTTGACTATTTATATTTAGATTATTTACTACCCTTCAACAATACTCCGTATTTATATTCTAATCAATTTTATCTTCTAATCATTATTTATTTTTAGACAAACAAAACTAATAATATACGGAGTATCTCATTGTAATTATGGATGCAAATTTTCTACCATTTTATTTCATAATAAAATAAATTAAATCATTTAATTAATTGTCAAATTCTCTAATAATATCTATATTTAAAATACGGTGTGCATCTACACGAATTCTGTACTAGTTAGTGATTAAAGCTAATTAGACCAATGAAGTCTTGTAAATTAAACACTCTCAAACTTATCATGGTTATCATCAACACTTTAATTAGTTCTTCCATTGAAACATGTGTTGGTCTTTCTCGAGCATATATATTAACTACAAATCTAGAATGCATCACTCTCAATAATACTTCTCTCTCTTTATCCCCCTCTCCTTTTTCCCTCATCAATGGTGCAAACCCTAATTTTGCTTTCTTGGTAAAATCTTACCACTCCATTACTCACTGTTGTTGACGCTGAACACCTCGATTCACACCGGTGCAAACCCTAATTTTGCTTTCTTGGTAAAATCTTACAAACTCGATTACTCACACTGTTGTCAACGTTGAACAACTCGATTTACACCAAAAACTATATATATTCAATGAATTCAAACAACAATTGGCTATCTTTCCCACTTTCACCAACACATTCTCCAATTCCTTCACATCTTCAAGATGCTAATTCCGAACCTCATCAACATTTCTCTTTAGGTCTAGATGGTGACCAAATCGACAACCCTTTTGGCCAAGTTCAAGGTACTTTATGTTTATCTTTATCGATTCAATGGATTCTTTACGTTTTTTTTCAAGTATATTAGTCTTATGAAATAACGTACAAACAATCCGTCGAGTCGGAGGGAGTATTTATATATTGCACAACTTTATGGTTTCCATTTTTGATGGAGTCAAACAAACTCATTTTTCTTTTGTTTCAAAATGGTTAAATACAGGGAAATAATTTATTTTTTACTTTTCCCATTAATTAATGAATCAATAAATACAAATTATACGATAAGAGCAGCACAATCATAAAATTGACCATTTTATTGTAAAAAACAATTAAAATGTGAAGTGATAATTTTTTTTTTCAAAATGTTCACTTTGATGAATAATTTATCTTTTAGTTTTCCAATTAATTAATAAGTCCATGAACACAAATTTAACAATAAGCCCGTTGTATGTTACAATCATAAAAAAATGACCATTTTATTGTAAAAAAAAATCATTTTATGATAAAATGTAAGGTGACAATTTTTTTTAAATGGTCATTTTAAAAAAAAAAAATGGTTACGTTTATGAATAATTTGACTTTCGCAATATAAAATAAAAGTATTGCTTTTGACATCATTTCATTTTAGGCAATAATAGGGCTTTGTTTTTTTTTTTTGTCATAATAACAAAAAATGCTTATAGTAATATAGTAGCAACTATATTTTAATGCTGACGGAATTTGAAAACTGCAGAATGGAACTTGCTGAACTCACATAACAACAATGAAGTACCAAAAATAGCTGATTTTCTAGGAGGATCAAAATCAGAGAGCCATAATTCAGTCTTCAATAATGATAATAATATTAATCCTCAAGGAAGTGATCAATCAGATTATATTTTCTCTAATAACAGTCTTATTACGGTCCAAAACACCGTGCCAAGCGACTCTAGTTGCTTACAATCACTCACATTGTCCATGGGACGCACCGGAAAACAACAACAACAACAACCGAGTAATAGTACTAGTAATTGTGAGAGTGGTGACGATAATAGCGCTGTTAGCGTGGCAGCGGCCTTGACGGCTGTCCATGTAACCACCGCGATTACTCCGGTGGTTGAGGTTGGCCCTAGGAGGTCTTTGGAAACTTTTGGACAAAGAACTTCTATTTATAGAGGTGTTACAAGGTATTTAATCTTAATTCATACTATTGTTTAAGAATATTGTTTAATGATAGTCTTAAATAATAAAGAGAAATGTTGATTTAAGCTTTAAAACCCTAAATCGTGTATGCCAAATCCGTAATTAACGATTTAATACATGTTATTTTATCGAACCTCTTTGTAAAATCCTAGAATCGCCCCAATCTAAAATAGATATCGATCATACTCTTGTGGTGCCTTAATTTTATTACATTTATAATATGTTATGTTATAATTTTGTGAAAGAATTTCGATTACATAACTAAATATTGTACCCCATACTAATGATGTTAGTGTTATATACTCCGTATCATTTTCTTCAACTTATTTATCCTCAATTAATGTTTATGAACACGAAGATTATTGTGAAGTGCTTTTAAACTCGATCTAACAATGATTATTGTTTCGGTTCTTTCCTAATTATCAAGGTGATAATAGTGGAATAACAATGTTTAGGGCTTGTTTTGTTGCCCATTGAAATCATGACATCTTAGACTTTCTAGAAAGTGTAAAACCATGATGTTATTTGGTTGTCAAGATACTAAGGAGTAGAACTTCTCACATGAATCTACTTCCTCTATTATGTGGAAAGTCACTCACCAAACCCACTCCTAGTCATTGGAGTGCCCTAAACCCTAAACCCTAAACCCTAAACCCTATACATGAAGTGCCGGAAACTTTAATTCCCTTATGTCAACCAAACAAGCCCTTAAAGTTTCATACTATTGTTTCATTCCTAATTAAATATTGAGTCTATAATAACTAAATGAAATGTTGGAGTACGTAGGCATAGATGGACAGGAAGATACGAAGCTCATCTTTGGGATAATAGTTGCAGAAGAGAAGGGCAGTCGAGGAAGGGTCGTCAAGGTCACATTTTCTTATCTCTTCTAAATTAATACCGATCCGAGTTTTTATTTAATTAATAGCGTTGTATGCGTGAAACAGATATAATTAAATCAATGAATTCTCAATTTTTTTATTACTACATGATCAATTGAACAGTGATCAATCAAGTCAACGGTTGACTTCTGACTTCTCTGACTTATGATTTCTGTTATTCTTTGTCCATGTTGGATTATCACTTCCCCATATTCTATCTGCAGTCTATCTTGGTAAGTCATTTTATTAATTATTTTTGCCATTTTTTACGAGAAATGTATTGGCTGGTATTATCATATGAATACGGTTTTATATAAGAATATGTAAGATGGGTTCGCGACTAAATTTGAACATGATATCAGGAGGATATGATAAGGAAGACAAGGCTGCTAGATCTTACGATTTAGTTGCACTTAAGTACTGGGGTACTTCAACTACTACCAACTTTCCAGTTAAGTTATTGCAATTTATTTACTTAATTAATAAATTCATTTTTATTTATCTTATTTTCCGTGGTTAGTTCAGATGAATTTCTTTCTGTACATGGGGTACGATGACATGTTATTCTGGTATCTGGAAATTCGATCATAATTAACTCTTTTAGTTCTTTGGGAATAATGACAATAGATAAGCAACTATGAGCAAGAAATAGAAGAAATGAAGCACATGACTAGACAAGAGTTCATTGCGGCCATTCGAAGGTAAATAAAGTGCGGTTATTCTTGCTTGTGATAAAAAATAAATTATGAGTCGTGAAATCTCATAATTATTTTCCATTTCTAACGTTATTTTAACCAGTTGTGAAATGTCATTAAGCATGTAACGTGTGAATATAGTGATGTTCTCCAATGGTGTAAATGTGAGTTAGCTTAACGAGTAAAGTCATATATATACAGTGGCTTAGAATTTGAGGTTTTAATCCCGTCAGCAACATATTTACTCGTTAGCCGCAATTAGTTAATGCTTGATGTATTTTAGGAAGAGTAGCGGATTCTCTAGAGGTGCATCAATTTACCGTGGTGTAACAAGGCACCACCAACACGGTAGATGGCAAGCTAGGATTGGTCGAGTTGCTGGGAACAAAGATCTCTACTTAGGCACATTCAGTAAGTCCAAACGATTTTTCTAACGCGTGCCCTGAAAGCCGATAAATCCATCCAGGAGTTACATTTTCTACTTGTCCTTAGGTACGGAGGAGGAGGCGGCCGAGGCATATGACATAGCTGCGATTAAATTCAGAGGCCTCAATGCCGTGACCAACTTCGAGATGAATCGATACGACGTGAAAACGATCTTAGAGAGTAGCACGCTTCCGATAGGAGGTGGTGCCGCAAAGCGTCTCAAAGAAGCTCAAGCAATTGAATCTTCGAGAAAACGAGACGAAATGATTGCCCTAAGCAATAGTACTTTCCAATATGGTAGTGGTTCGACCTCAGCTCGATATGGGACCCACCTAAGCGGCGGGTACCCTTTACTTTCATACCATCAACCGCAGCAACAACAACAACAACCGTTACTAACGTTACAACATAACCAACATTGTCACGACACCGTCCCAGGCAACAGCGACATTTCTTTATCACATTACTCACAAGAAGCACAATTCCTTCAATTATACCAATTACAATCAAGTAATTACTCTAACCCTAATATGTATAATAATAGCGGTTACGTCCAATCCAACCCGGGTTCGCTCCACGGGTTTATGGGCATGGGTTCAAACTCAAGTGCACTTGGTGGAGGTTACATGCATGGTACTGATGAGATTAATGCAATGGGGTCCGTGTCAACGACAAGTAATGTCGTGGGTTCCGTTGATCAGCAACCCCATGAAAGTGGGTCCGGTGGTGGCGGTGATGGTGGAAGCTACGGCGGGTGGTCGTCTGAGTCAACTCATGGACCAAATAATGGAGTCTTTGGTATGTGGAATAATGAATGACCAGTTCAATATAATTGTGACATGTAAGTTGTAAGGATATTTTTTTTTGGTGTTGTGTAACATTCCGTTTAGTTCGGATTTGAGTCGGGTACGGGCCACTGGGCACTGGTACGGTTTACGATGGATAATTAAGGAGACTAATTTTTGAGCTAATTTAAATTTTAGTTTTTTATTGTGTTTTAAGGGAGGTTAATCATTTTGTCTAGATTAATAAGGGAATATAAATGATCTTAATTCGTAATTTTTCGAAAATGCTTATAATTTCCTATTTTTCCTATTCACGAATTTTTAATATAAAACCTTTATATAATTATAAAACAACGAACAAAATTCGCTACACCATATCTTTTGTTTAGATTTGGCCTAATACATCTCTCCATTAGGTGGTCATGGCCTAGGCCACATGCAACAAGCCATGACTAGGAGGCCATCCAACAAGCCATGACTAGGAGGCCATCACCGGCAATAAGAGATCATGGCGTAGTGCAGCAATGACTGTACGTACGTACTGTTTACCGTTTGGCTATAATTGTTGTAGCTGATTTATACTCTAAGTTGACGTTAAATTTTAAATTTAATTTTTTGTTTTATGAAGTAATTTACGTTATTACGTACATGCAGCCATGCACATAATTAAGCACATTAGCACTTTATTTTATTTTGGTTTATGGAACATATAAGCTAAGTCCGGTAAATTAAAATACTTAAAATAAAAATAAATAAGTCGTCACTTACACATTTTATTTACATTTTTATAAATTAATTATAACAAATATGATAAAAAGCGATTAAGTTGTTGATTAATTAATGAAAAATGTAAGATATGTAATTTTGAAAGTATTATCATTGTTATCATTGTTAATAGAAGGATAAGACCGCGCAATTCAACAACACCATCATCCCATGCTTATTGTGAAATTCATAAGAGGAAACTGGAAAGTATACTTATTATAAACTATTGTTATTATTCCATGTATCGCTCCAATTTTATAAAATGTCTCCAACGAGACGATAATGTGATTATTGTTGTAATCTTTAATTGTTGTTACTTTCGGTTCGTAGGTCAACGTTAACCCAATGACAAAAATAAACCCGTGATGCAAACCGTGTTTAATAGTACAAAGTGGGCCACAATTTGGGTCAAGGACACGGGCCCATTAGAATTTTAAATAAGACCCGGTCCGTTTTACGAATCTTTCAAGATACGACCCAAACATTTCGCTTTCGGCCTTGTCAGAAAACACCCAAGTCCTTCACTTGCCAATTTGCATGTTACTCGTTAATTGCCAAAGTGTCTTGTTAATTTTTTTATAACAAATTGTTCATTCAAGCACGAGTTTTACCCATTTATAAACTTTTTTTCATTACTTTTCCATTCCACGCCCTTAGCCTAAAAAGAAGTTCTCTCTCTAATTCTTTCCCCCACAAAAAATCCTAAACCGCACAATTATGGATGCTAGCTCTCGTATCGATCAGGTAATAATTTTAATCTCTACCTTTATCAATTAGCAAGATAATAATAACGTATTATCAGGCAACGATGAACACTTACAAGATAAACAATGAAGGTAAATGGAAACCCCATCCACCACCTTATTTCTCCATCTTTAATTTCCCAGACAAGTAACAGTGCAAAACCATTGAAAACGGTAAACACCTGACTAAATGTCTGGGTTAGTCAAAGACTACTTCAGGAAAACTACACAATCTCCTTAATTATTTATATAACATTAATTCGCTAATCGATAATCGCTAATCGCCAATATAGAGTCCAATTGAACCTGGGGATGTCAGGTAACGACATTACAAGGTCAAGAGAACACTGTCTATTTTCCTGACATTAAACGGTTTAGCACAGTATTACTGATAAACATCTGCCGATGTCCGAAATTACTTGTAAATTAATCCCAAATTAAGGAGTAACTGAGAAGATCGAGGAGGAATGAGGAGGGATAGTGGTTGGATGGCCGGCGGTGGCAGGGGTGGTGGTTGAGACGGTGGGAGAAATTAGGTTAAAATGAGAGGAAAATTGAAAAGAAGGAAAACTGAACTAGTGCTGAATGGGAGGGGTAAAATGGGAAATATGTACATGATTGAGTAAATCATGTACTTGAATGAGCAACACCTTTTTTTATAACAAATTCTCGTTTGTGACGGCAATATCCGTCGCAAATTTATGACAGTGAAATAAAATTTATTTTGGGAGATAGACAGACCATTTGTGATTTTCAAAACACTTTTATTTTTATCTTATCTAAACAAGTGAGTATACTTAACCCGTCACAAAAGAAACTTATATTTTTTTTTATTTTTTTTTCACAAATCTTTCCGTAAGACTTATATTTATGTAAGACTAGGGATGTCAATGGATCCTTGACCGATCCAGATCCGTAAGACCCGACCCTGATGGACCGGATCTGGATCCTAATTTTTCAAACTCGTTGGATCCGGGCCGGATCTGGATCCACTACTTTTAAAATGCATCTGGATCTGGATCTTCCTACGCATACCCTGAAGATCCAGATCCGACCCTGGACCCGTTTTCATAGTAAAACCATGAAATTTTACGTCTTAGTTATCTTGTTTCTTGATTTGTGTTTCGATTACTTGGTCATTATAATTACTACTTGTATTATTTAATTGAACATAATTGTCACGTTACTAGCTACTTTTCCATTTTATTGTATTTCGGAAAATGGATATCAATAGTGTTATGACTCATGAGTTTTTTTAATAATGCGAGGCTAGAAAGTTGGACCCGTTATGGACCCGGATCAGACCCGGGTCCGTTGGATCCGGATTTGGATCTCACATATTTGGACCCGTTGGATCTGGATCAAAGGTATACAATGCGGATCTGGATTTGGATCCTACTCGACCCGGTCCAGATCCGACCCGTTGCCATCCCTATGTAAAACTAATTCAGTAGTATAAGGTTCAACATAATTACTTAATAGAAATCTGATATAATACTTTTATTTTAATAACCTAATATTTTAGGTTAATAACTTATGTATTTGAATATGTTTAGTTTTCATTTCGTATTCAAGGTCGGTTTCGATATGTTGGTCGGCTCATTTTTGGTTCAACTCGATCGGATTATTTTTGGGCCAATAAATAAAGGTTAAAGTGTCATTTCTAAGTCTTTTCAAATCAATTTGAGTTATTTTTTGTCGGATTATTTTTCGGGTTGGTGGTTTTGGATCGGGTCATCTACTAGTCAGGTCAATCACAGGTCTAAAAAGCTCGGATCATCTTCGGGTGGCAATTCACTACCTTAGGCTTCACCACAGACTGACCCCAACTGAATCACCGGCTCTAATATCACTTATTAGGACTACCACCTCCATCCATCCATCACATATATACATATGATATTGTGCATTTTATACTAAAGTTTCTTTAAAAAGGTGGGTAAGGAATTCAGTGAAATCGAGGGAATATTTTTTTAGGCGTGAATCGGGTGTCCATCGTTGAAGAGGTCGTAAATAAATGGTCAAAGAGTTTGTTCCAATCTTATAAGTAGAGATCAAACCTCTAATCTCGTGGGCAAGAGCTGAAGTGACCAACCACCACATCAAACACGTTTAGTTAATAGATTAATGGAGACAATAATATGAAATGGCATTACTTGCATCAACTCACAAAGTCACATAATTTGACATCTCTAACCCCACTAATAGAGGTCCTAATGTTAAGTTAATGTTGATAATCAATCCGATTATTTGTGTTTTGTTTTTAATTTGAAGCGTTAGTCCAAAATGGGGTTTGCCACTAGTACAATTGACATATTGTCGTGATGGATTAATATTGTCCAACAACATAACACTATTAATCCAACCTCCAAATTTATAAACAATACGTTGGCTGTCGGGAGGCTAATATGGATATGTAAAATGAAAATAATGATCTATACAAAAATAGCGAAAAATATAGATCGGTACTTTATCTGTTTTAATCATTTGTTTTTATTAAACACGAAGGATAAAAATAAGATAAGTGGAAAATAAATAACCAAAACGCATTAAATAATTATTTACGGACTATATATAATTATTAAAACAGCTGTCTATTTTACTAAATTATTTACATTTTCTTTTTATAAGTTTGTCTTAGATATTCAAATAAGTGCAAGCATATGAGATCTTTTAAACACAAATTCATACTTCCGACAGGTCGAATATTAACCAAATTGGAAAGACAAGACGAAAGTAAAGGGTCTAGACTCTAGAGAATATCATTTTGTTATATCTTAATTATCTAATCATGTGGTTAATATTTAACTTATCATAAATCTATAATGCATATGTATGTCACAAGAAAGACTAGCTACTACTTCCTCGATTTTCTTATTTTCTTCCCATTTGCTTTTCGAAGGTCAAAGTTTCCGAACTTTGACCGTAAATAAGTTAGAGAATAATAAATTTTAAGTTATAAAATTAGAACATTAACAATTATACATATTATCAAAAAGTCTTTGAGGGAAAAAAATTTCAATAAAAAAAATAACGTATAGGTGTCGAAAAAGACAGTCAAAGATATATTTTGGAGACCACAATAAAGCAAATGAAAATAAAACAAATAAATTGAGGAAGTATTTTTTAAAATCATAACAACATTTTTCCTTTTCTCCTACAAAATTAAGTCAAAGCCAAAAGTAGGAATAATATGGGCTACCATACCGGCATACCATAAAAACACTATCTTAATAACTAAGTCATTTTTCTTTTTAAGCTTAATTTTAACTCGTTTTAATTTTGCTTATCTTTATTTTTCTTTAAGTTTTATTTACGTCTAATTAATTATGTTCAACTAATATTTTCATAAAATTAACTTTTAATTCAACTAAATTTACTTCAGCTCAGTTTCACTCAATTTAGTTAAATTAAGTTCTACTCCATCATTATCATTATCATTATCATCATTATATATATAAAAGCAAAATGTAAAACCGCTTATGTGGCGCAATAAGTTTTAGAATTTCCCTAATAAAGCTTCCTCATTCACTTTAGCAAACTTAATTTTTATTAGGTCAATCAATTACAACCAACTATTATAATTATTATAATACTATTAATTACATAATTAGATTTTCAAGGTTTTCTTTAAAAACTAACTTTCACTTTCCAAAGCCGAAACAATTATAATACTATTAATTACATAACGTAATTACCAACAAAACATCAATTATACAACCAACCATTATATTTTCAATAACTCTTTTGTTTCTTTATGCAATTAGTATATCTGACTGAATAATGTGGTGACGTCAAGTTTTCTTAAAGCTTCGCTCACAATAGTTGTATTATATACTCTGCTTTCATACATTGTATACACACAGAAAATTTCCACAAAATTTTGTGTAAGGAGAATTTGTTGTCATGGAAAGGGGATTTGAAGATGCTACGGGTTTTTTTAACGTATTTCGGAATAATGTATTTAATTTTCTTATTTTATTAATTTTATTAATTTTTCATTCATAAGTTTTGTAAAATCATTTATTTCACATTTTTAACTCAAACCTATTTCATTGGAAACTATAATTTTCCATTTCTTATATATATACTACGGAGTATATGTTAAGCTCTTTCAAGTTAAATGTCAAACGTTTAGTGTGTTGAGTGATTTTAAAAATAAACCACGTGTTGCTGTGTCATATTACCGCTCTTTTTACTTTCGAACAATAATTCAAATTTCTATTACTACTTCCCACTCAATGGCCGACATTTTTAAAAAAACAATTTTCTAACTAACGCATAATTTTATATAGACCATTTTCAGTGTTTTTTGCTTTAACTTTTTTTTTTTCAATTTTTTCATAATTGAAGTTCTTATATATTTTATTATATATATTTACGTTTTCATTTAATTTTATTAAAGACTTCTGATATACATCAAATACGTTATTAGATTATCAAACAAATTTACTTGATCATTTTCTTTAAAAATCGGAAATAAACAACCCCGTGAATTTTCACGGGTGTTATGCTACTTTAATTTAATTCAAATCGTTTCAGTCGAAAATAACAAGGCCTAAGAAGCTAAGCTATTTAACTTTCTAATTTTAAAAATAAGGGCTTGATTAATCCAAAAATAATATTCTTTGTACGTAAGTTTCTCGTAATTTGATATTCACTGAATTCCAAAAGCTCCTTTTATAATTTATAAAGATAAAGATATTGAGTAATTAACAGTACTTGAATTTACTGATAAAATAATGTCATACTTGTTAAATTTCTTTTGTTGTAAAAAGAGATACGTAATACAAGAACAAATTTGGTGATGAAGAGTTTTACACCCACAGAATAAATACTTCATACAACATTTCATCACTTTATTAATTGAATTAGCCGACATCCAATCTCTTAATATATACTCCGTAAGTTTGATGCTCCACCCCTTTGACTTTCAATATGTTGATCTTCATGGTGATTGAACATTTGTGATTTGGCCTATTTATCGTAAGCCAACATGCGACGGATCGAGTATTATTTATGTGGATTAAATAAGACAAAAATAAAATGGCTAGGAAATAATAATTTGTTTTGTGCTAGCTACACACATGATAGAGGCGATTTTAATGTTCTTAAATAATTACAAATTAGTTTTGAAAAAGTTTGTCAAATATTTATGGCGCAGGGTTAGAGACTTAGTTTCTATTCGTTCTGGTCTTGAGTTCGACCCCTGACCGACATTTATGCATACATTGTGACTTTAATGTTGATATCCCTACAATTATTTGGAATTAGTAGTTCTCTTGTGCGACGGCCTTATCCGTGTTTTTTTTTATAAATTCGACTATTTTTTGATAAAAAGTGATCACTTTGAAAAAATATGTCATTTTTTAACCCAAAAAAGTAGTAACTATTTAATCTAAAGTGATAACTATTTACCAAAAAATGGGTCACTTTTTTATTAGTGGCACATGCAACCGGCGTAGAGTAGAATTTCTAATTTGGAATATATTATAAAACGTACTATTTTCACATTAAAGAGCTATATACTTATAAATTTAAATAAAGTATTTTAGAATCGCCTCTGCCACATGGATAGTATTTCACTTATTTTCAGTTTGCGACGGGTATATGTGTTATAGGGAGGATTGTTGTTTTTTCTTGGAAAAAAAAAAAAAAATTAAAAAATAGAGGATTAGTGGGATTGATTAGCACACGGAATCAATGACCTAGTATACGCATAATATAGTGTAATATACGGAATATGACACATGATAGCAACAATCTAGCCGGGGCCATACTAAAGGAGGCTCGTCCTTATTCATCTACCATTTGCATTTGTTGCCAATTTGCCATCCATCCTTTTCATCAAAACAATTTTTATTTTAAACTTCTGTCTTATCAACCTCTTAAATACCAATTTTTAATACTTTAAATAATAAAAGTAATAAAAATAATGTAAACGGCCATTCAAGTAGGTATATTGTGTTAGAAAATTCAAAACATCCAATCCCTCTTCCTTTCCCAAAGTACCCTTGCTTCGCCGCCTAGTCTTTTCTTTAAATTTCAAGTTTGTTCAATCTACATTATTAATTTCAAGCTATAAACTTTTGATATTCGTAACAAATTTTACCTTATTTATCCTGATTTGCAATTAAATCGAATAGTGTTAATTCTTCAATTTTTCTAATTTAGCTATTTTGAAACAATAAGTCACTCCATTTAGAAATAAGCAAATTAGGTTAATGCATTCTCAAAATTTTATACCGACTCGTTTAAATTTGCTTATTTATGATCTAGAAAAACAACATAAATCCGACTTATATTTGACCAGATTTAACAAAACTGATTCGACTCGAACAACTCGTTTGAAACCCGACCCATCATTGATTTGAAGACCAAACTGATCCGAAGACTCTTTATCGTATATTGACCGTTATCACGAAATAACTTGGTAACAGCCCACCCAAAAATGACTATAACCCGAAATAACCAAACCAAACCAAACCAAATTTTTAGAGCATGTGTAATGGGAAGCTCTCCAAATGGTCCCCAAAAATGGAGAGCTCCTCATGTCTGTTTTTACACTACAATAAGAGCTCTCTAAGAGGAGAAGGGTGCTCTCCATGCCAAAAAATGAAGAGTAACTCTCTTAGTGTTCTTGGGGGAGAGCAAATGAGAGTTAGCTCTTCATTTGAAGTGGACTATAAATCCATAATCCACCAATAACTTGTTGTCAAATAAATAATTTGATAATTAGTGATTGTTGGTATATTTAATTTTTGTATAATATATAAACTAAAATCCTATATATAAAAGCAACAACCACAGTGCTTACGTGTCGCACTGTGGTTGAAAGTTCATTTTTTAATTTTTTTTATACAAGGGCCCACCATGATCTAACATTACATTTAATTTACGAGAATGAATTTAATTCGATGAAATAGTGTGCCGCAAAATTCAAATTGCTCAATATTAAAACAAATTTGTTAACTTGATAATGATAAAAAAATAAAATAACAAAATCAAATGCTGAAAATCCAATCTTCGAATTTAATATACAATAACATGAACTTAATAAAAACACCAGTAAATATTCAAATCTGTTAAATAGCACTTTGTCAATTTGATGAAAAAAAAAGGCTCGAAGAATAAAAAATACAGCTACTATTAATAATGACGTAAAAATGAAAAAAAGAATCATAGAAATTATCCACAAAACAAATTTATGAATAAGATATTACATAGTTAAATCTGTGAGTAAATTATTCACAACATAACATGTATTAGATCTACAAAGCTATAAGTAAAATATTCACATAAACAAATTTTAAATAAGGTGAAAAATATTTAAATATGTTAAATTTGCATCAAATGAAAAATAATATAGAGTATAAAAATTATTAAGATTGTAGAAATTATTAGAATTTTAAAAAGGCAAAAAAACTACTTTCCCTGAAAATAAAAATGATTGAAAAAACGTGGTAATGGTGGTATTCATATACAAAACTACCTATTGAAAATGGGGAATTGTCGTCTAGATTAGACAAGAATAGTTTGAGTGATTATACATTTATACCCTTAGATTAAATGGTTTGATTAATGATGATCTTGAGCAAGGGGGAAAAGACGTTTAAAATTTCATATATTTTGAGTGAGAGGGTGAATGAAAAGTCATGAGTAATGTAAGGAAAAGAGGCGCATTATAGGGATAGCGAGATTAGGGATGTGAATTTTTGTTAAAGCCATTAAAGGAGATTGAGAAAGATGGTGGGGTGTGGGAAGACAAGAGTAAAGTAGGTTAAAATTAAATAGAAAAGTGTAAAAAAATACTCCAATTGGGATGTGATAGTCATATTGGTCAATGCATAAGCCCAAGATATTTACATATCAATTGGACGAGTTATCCAATTGGGCTTATCGCTTCGTTTGGTGGATTACATAAAGCTGTTCGGTTTATTGTATTAATTCATTTCGATAGCCAATTGTTAAAGATTGTCGATATATTTTTACACATTAACAATATATTTTTGTTAAAATATCGAAGTCTTTGTTAGATTCGATGTTTACATTCTCTAAATTTTTTAAATTGCAAAAATTCAAATTTAAAATTGAATGGCTTGATACAAAACATATTCATCTTTTTGAATCCCTTCTAAATAATAACAATATTTAAAATAACATGTTCGTGCAATTTGACCACGTCTTTGTTATGTTTGTATTTAAATAGAAGTTTTGAACTAAATGAGATATATATTTTTATTGTTTGTTTAGGTAGTTTGAATATAAATGACTATTTATAGAATTAGAAGTATGTAACATTATCGTTTACTTTTAGTTACTATATATTTATTTAAATATTATATGTTAATTTCACGGGTTTAAGGATTAACAATTTGACTATTTCAATTTAAACGTGCACGGGTCAAAATTTTACTTTTGTCCCTGATTACTAATTAAAGGTCTGTACTCTACTTTAAATATGCACGGGTTCACTAAATGAAAAACGGGTTTAACAATTTGTACAGGTGTGCAATTATTCAGATTCATGCATTTCCACTGATTCATGCATTTCCACTAATTCCGTGTTAATTTTTATCCAAATAATTTTATTTCATCTTATACAAGGCAAACTTTTTTAAAGCCGCCCAAGTAACAAAACATAGTAAAACTCAACATTAGCCGAGAAAATGACATATTATATTAGAAGTATATATTAATTGACCCCAAAGTATCATTTATGTTAATTGCAAATAAATTTTTTAATTCACATCTATATAGTCTTAAATATGACTTTATAACACAATTATTACACATGTAAATTAAATTTGTTAACAAAAAGAAATTTATTTTACTACTTTACTTTAAAATTTATTTTTAAAGATAATTAAATTTAGAAGGAGATAATAATTAGTGTACAAACTAATCTCAAATATTTACATTTTCGTATAGTAGCAAATTTTTGAAAGCTTACCCGTGCAATTTGCACGGGTTTAAGACTAGTATATATTAAAATCACGACCTGATAAATTGAGGTGGAAAAAATGTTGGAGAGCTCGCTCCTTATTATGATGGTAGAATTAAAAGTTGCTCTTTATTTTTTGAGCTATTTGGAGAATTTCCCATTATACATGCTTTTACAAACCTGCTATTCTAAACCCGCTAAAACTCAATCTAATTGACCTGTTTACCAACTCTACCTCTAGAATTACATGGTAATTATTTTGTTTAGGAAAAAGGAAATCATACATTATGTTTACCAAAGAAAGTGATATGACCAATTTGGTAATTTTAAACACCTCATTATGTCATCATAAACTCATGAAACCTTTATGGAAGCAAACAAAACGTGTTTAGATTTCCAATAAAATGCCTACAAAAAATAATTTATTTATTTAACCCCAAAAAAACACATAAAAATCATAAATTTCCTCTCAATTAACAACACATTCATATCATTTCATATCTCCTACTCCTTTTCCTCCTATATATATTATCATTACAATTCTTCATCATTCTCATTTTCTCCATTTGCCCACCATCAATTGACTATATTACCCTCCACCCCCCTACCCTTCATAATTCAATTCTCCTCTTCTTTTTGTTTTAACAAATCTTCATTTCTCTCTTCATTTTTATTTATTTTCGGTGTCTACGTCTACTATAAGTGGGTAGCTATTCAAATACTTGATTAACCCGAGATTAACCCGAAAGAATTTTAGAGAACGAAACGATGGCTGCGCAAAATAGGGAGAAGGATGAGACTTTGGACCTCCAGGTCCCTGTTGAATCTTCCCTCTCTTTAGCTACGGCGACAACCACGAGTTCTGGGTGCGGATCCGTCGGGTCTGGTCGGGCTGATTCTGACCCGACGAGGATGGATCGAGGGGAGGAAGCGCAGCGTAGATCGGGTGAAGGTGAAGGATCGACTGGTCCGGTTCAGAACACGGAAGAGAGGAAGAGGACGGCTACGGATGCCGGTTCTGGAAATGAACCAGCGAAAAGGTCGGTGAACCGGTGTTCTGGATGTCGAAAACGGGTTGGGTTGACTGGGTTCAGGTGTAGATGTGGAGATCTGTTTTGTTCAGAGCATCGGTATTCGGACCGTCATGATTGTTCGTACGATTACAAGGCAGCCGGTCGTGCCGCAATAGCCCGTGAAAATCCGGTTGTTCGGGCAGCGAAGATCTTGAAGGTTTAAAAGCTGAACCGGGTTCGTGTTTATTGGACCGGGTTTATGATTGGTTTGGTGGGTGGATGGTAGGTGGGTGGGTGGATGATGAGGTTTCGGATTATTATTGGTTGTGAAGAGATGAGGTGGGGCCAAGAGGGTGGGTGGGTCCTGGGTGAGCTGTGGTTATGTCATGTTGTTGGGGGTATTATTGTCTTTTTAGCTGGAAAATGTAATGTGTGTGGTGAGAGAGAGTTGAGAGATTTTAATATTATTATTATTTTTTAAAATTTGTACTATTATTATTATTACCACAATTATAGAGGCTTTTTTTTAGGATAAACAATTTAAGGATTTTTATTTATGTATGATAAATTAGTAATTAATTAATTAATTAATTGAAAATCATACAATCGGACAATGTAATTTATGTTTTTTTCTTGTACCTTTATTTGCCATTTCATGTTTTATACCATGTGACACATTCACCGAATTTACAATGAGTAAATGAAAATACGGCTAATTTTAGCAATAAGAATCGGCTATACGTTAAACTACGATGATTATTTAGAATGGTTGAAACTTAAAAGTCCCCATGAAGTATAATTGGAGGAAATTCGAATTGAAATTTTCATAATTACGATCGCATGTAACAGATAACTAGTTTTGTACCCGCGATTTCGCGGACTTGTTCTATTTAACCCGTGTATTTTTGTTGACGTCTATCTTTAACTTATATATAAAATTCAAGGAAATCAAATAAACTACTTAAACTTTTACCGCTCACATAACTATTTTATAAGAAGTAAAAAAACAATCTTAAATAGAAGAGGCTAAATAATGTTAATTTAGATTTAGAAGTTGAATGATATATATTAAAATTTAGTGACATTAATATTAATTAGCAAAGGATAATGATTTTGGCATTCAAAGGGTTGTAGTTTATGAGTTGTTTTTTATAATTTGCAAAGTTAATATGAGAGTTGAATGAGTGAAGGTTAATTATTGCATAGATAGGAAAAGAATAGTTATGTTACAAGATGAGAATTATTTGTGACATCAAAATCAATATAGGGCTTTTAGTTTGCCCAAATAGGCAAGTATCATATTATTATATTATAAAATTATTTCAAAGTTAATACGGGAGTTGAATAGAGCGATGGTTAATTATTGTATAGATAGGAAAAGAGTAATTATTCTAGAAGATGAAGGTTTATAATCCAAATTATTGGATTTTTTCATTTACTACGTACCAGACCTACTATCTTTATTGCCAATGAGGAATTATGTGGATAGATTTTACAATTTAAATGATGAAAGTAAATTCTTAATTTATTCTTATAATTTAGTACATATCATATGATTTGAACTAAAAAATATTATTAGTAGCTTTATAATTCAAATTATTAGACCTTTTATTAACTCTATGTTGGATCTTTTAAGTTTTAACTACTATCTCTACGGTTAATGAAGAGTTAGATGGACAAAATGTATTGTACGATTTAAATGATGAGAGTAAAAGCTTAATTTATTTTTATAATGTAAATCATGATCGGTATTATGGCCGGTTTCTATCAAAAAATATATTAGTAAATCTTAAGGAGAATTTTAATAAATAAGTTTGATGTACCCTTAATATTAACCAATATAAAAATGACATGTGGAATAAAATTAGATGTTTTAAGAAACTTTTAACTATATTATATAGTGTTTTTTTTACAAAACAGAATAATAAAAAATAAACAATTTACTAAGATCCTCTGAATTCAAATTAAAAACTAAAATTATATTTAATATATGACATTTTTTTTAAATTGAATTATTGATAAGGATGATGAGATCTCATTCTCTTTAAAACTAATAAATAATTTCCTTCTAATACAATGGAGATCAGAAGAACTATTAAAGTAAACGCAATTTGAAAGATTCAAGCTACGAGTAAATGTTTAGCTTAATATAGGAAATGACAAAAACCACTATATAAAAATGTAATTAAAAAAAATTATTATCATATTAATACCTTAAGCTTGTATTTAGCTTTGTTCTATGGACGTCGATTGATGAAAACCTAAAAGACAAAGAAGTAAAATAACGAAACATAATTTAAGAAGAAGATATTACTACAAATAAAAATAAAAAGTAAAATCAAAAGAGTAAATTAACCAAATAAAAACAAAGGGAGAAAACATATGGAAAATAAATTAAAATTAAACAATAGAAGATGATGAACAAATAACAAAATAGATTCTATCTTTCGAATCTTCAAATTTTGGGCACGGATAACCTGAAAATATCAAAAAAAAAAATTCAGTGAAAAAAATTAACAAATCGGATGAGAATGAAATTTTAGTTCTCATATATATGAGATTAGATAAGCAATTAAATGGTAACATTGATTGAGAAAAGATAAAAGGGCATGTAACTCCTAAAGTAAGTAGTATGAAATTAAGTAAATAATTTAATTTATTTACTTAATTACTACTCAGGTTAATTAAGTTGAGAATAAATGAGAATTTTTTTAGAGATTTATTGAGTAATACCTTTCATATTTATAATTGCTTGAAATTTACGATAATATATTAATATGCAATATGTTGTGCATTTGTGAGTCTTTTTCTCATCGACATATAACATAGGAAAGATGTTAAGGCTAACCTTTTAATAGTATTTAATAGATAGATAGATAGATATTATAATAATATGAATAATTAATATATTAAGTAGTAGTTTGTTTTCATTTTGTTCACTTTTATTTTTAATTATTTTTTCCAAAATTATTAAATGTTGATGTGATTTTTGCAAGTTACAATTTTGTTTGGGGATTTTTCAACTCGTCAAATATATAATGTATATATAAATATTTAATTTAAGATTATTGATGTCCTTTAATTTTCTTTATTTGCATGTTATTACAAAATGTGCAATAACATTTTTATAAGGACTTTTAGCAATCATGAAATATTTTTTTTAAAATAATTATATCAAATAATCTATAATCCATATCATACTAATTTGATTGTATAGATTGATGGTGAGAACTGAGAAGAGAAATGAATTTTGGGGTGTAGTTTTTCACGTGGAGTTTGGAGAGAGAAAGAAGACACTTTGGTAAAATCTAATTATAAGAATTTGTATTTCAATTGTTGATTGTTGACATGGATGATTGTTGACGTGGATTTTGGAGGGTGCAAGGTGGTGTTTTGGTAATCCTATGTGGCTTTTATTTATTCCTGACGTGGCTTTTACTTGGCGTTTTAACTTAGCCTTTTAATAAGGTTTTATAGATATTCGTCATAAGTCAAAGAGGGGTATGTTTCTTTCACAACAAAGCAAATTAGAAGACAAGTGGGAGAAAATGGGGAAATTTTTTGGTTAATTAGCGTTAAGCAGCAAAATAATTAGTAAATTAGCGTTCATTTGAAACTATTTGGGTTTATGGTGTCCACGTCATCAGTTTTTATTTTTGTACAAATTTTACTTGAAACTGCTAAGAAATCTAGCGACTTTACCAAAATATGTCCAAATATTTATATTTGTTTTATTAATTAAAAAAAAAGAGAGAGAATTGATGAAAGCCGCTGATGTTCCCAGCGATGTCCACAATTTTTCAATAAACTAACACAAGTGAAAATCGACAGCATACCCAACTTCAAGCAAGAGCACCTCCAAAAACTCCTAAACCATTTCCCACGTACCACGAGAGAGAAGCCAAGATTCTATCACAAATATCGTACTTCAAATTTCCGCGCTCTTGACAAGGACACTAGCTGTATTATGGATGTGGAAGAATGCCCTAAATGCAAAGAAGTCAAGATATTATTCGATTGTCCTAGGGAATCATGTGAATGTTCTGGTTGCGACAATTGCATTCAGAGGTGCGAACGTTGTGGTGTATGCTTGTGTAATGAAGATGATGAACAACTCGGAGAAACGAGACGTCCATCACTAAGCCTCCCAGAAGGTTTACCAAAAAAAGTCATGTCATTCTGATACGGAACTCTGTCGAACGTAGCTGAAGCCGAACCCGTATATATATTTAGAACTCTAAATTCAAAACGGTAGTTAAAGCCGAACCCGTATATATATTCGGAACGTAGCTGAAGCCGAACCCGTATATATATTAGCTGAACCCAAATAGTTTCAAATTAAAAATAGCGATAGTAGCATCGTTAAAGGTACATCTGGATTGAAGGATCCTATATATATTCGGAACTCTAAATTCAAAACGGTTTTTAGCTATTTTTAATTTTGGGGACTCGTCTTCGGATACGGGTTCGACTTCAGCTACCTTCGACGGACTTCCGTATCCGAATGACATGACTTTTGTTTTGGTAAACCTTCTGGGAGGCTTAGTGATGGTCGTCTCATTTCTCCGAGCTGTCCATCATCTTCATTAAACAAGCATACACCACAACTTTAGCACCTCTGAATGCAATTGTTGGAAGTTTGTGAAAGTCGTTGAGAACATCAGGGGCTTTCATGAATTCTGTTTTTTTAAAATTAATAATACAAATATAAATATTTGGACGATGACATTTTGGTAAAGCCGCTAGGTTTCTTAGCGGTTTTAAGTAAAATTCGGACAAAAATAAAAAGTGATGACGTGGACACCATAAATCCAAATAGTTTCAAATGAACGCTAATTACCTAATTATTTTGTTAATTAACGCTAATTAACCAAAAAATTCGAAAATGGGGCATCTCATGGGTGGTGCCACTTACATTTTGTGATATGACCATTATTCGTTTTCAACTTGTCACGGATAATGTCCGTCTTCAACGGTTTTAACATATTTGACTAATTAATATGATAATTTCAATATTTACTGCTTATTGAAAAAACAAAAACATATTTGGAATTAATAAGCTATTCAGTATTTACCTAGTATATCAGTTAGCATGTGATAAAATAGGAAATTTTGTTACATTTTACAAAAAAAACTATCAATTTATTTATCGGAATTTGATAATTATAATATTCTAGTCAAACATTCTGAAAAATCTGTCATTTATAATCTATTTATAAAAGCTAATTTATTATTTACCAAACATGACCTATAATTATTTTATTTGTTTCTTAGAGAAAAATGAACGAAATACAAAAGAGATTATCAATAATACTCTATATTTTCTTTTTTGGTAACGAGGTAACCCGCAACCGCTATTTTCGATGAGCACTAGGTAAACCCTCAGGCGTTTGTAATAGCCTGCAAACCACATACACCAGGTGGCTAAACCACATACACCAGGTAAGCCACCCGAGGATGACAGACTCGAAGTCTATTTAGGCATGGACTCGGGCCAAGAATGCTCCACAAGATTTTGCTCTTGAGGAGGCTTGAACCCGGGTCTCCTGAAAATTTCACCCAAGTTTTAACCATTACAATTGGTCTTGCTTAAGACGGGTCGGTTTGAGAGACGGGTAATAACACTCGCAAAACGAATAGGAGGACAAGGTGGGGGCAAAATTTGACACGGCTGTCGCAACCCTATCAAAAATAACCAACTGGCCTAACTAATGTAGTAAGGAAGTCGGGATCGTATCCACAGGGAGACAGATATGAATTCTAAAAGCTAAACTAAAGTCTGTCAAGGTAACCAGATATTGGGGGTTTTGATTGTTTGTTTTAACTAAACTAAAAGTAGTGAAGGAAAGGGAGAAAAGAAAAGCGTAAGGAAAAGAGTATAAAAATATAAGGGAGAGAAAACTAGGATAGTCGGTTCACCAATGATTGTGTAACGATAAGGGGTTTAGGTCGCATATTAGTCGCAATTATCGGTCTAAGGGGTAGTGAAAAGGTCCTCTCGGATCGCTATTCGCCCTAGAATGCTTCTAGCGGGCTCTCGCAACTTACTAGGGCACTCTAAAGTTTGTAGCAGATCTAACCCTCACCAGGCTTTCGATCTTAGGTCGGGGTTTTATCAAATCAACTAATCAATCATGCGCATTAATTGACTAATTGCTATTAAATGCTACAATTAACAACAGAGACATACAATTACGAACTGGTCTAAACCTAAACGAACATCGTCACATCATCAAAGGATCACCTATATCCTAGTCGAAGGGATTAGCTATGCATAAAGGGATTAACAATTGAAATGAAAGAAATAACTAAAGAGGAAAACATGATCGCGAGATAAGCAGAGACGAATAAAGATAAAAGAAAGAAAGAGCAAGGAATAAAATTACCAATAAAAAGTGTTGAGTACTGAATTCCGGAAGGTTAGATCTTACAAGCTTGAAGATGAAATAAAATAAAAACAACTGACTAAAAGTTTATCTGAGGAAAAGTAAGGTAGAAGATAAAAGATTAGAGTAAAAAGTATCCCTAATGAAAACTCCCCAAACTGCTTAAAAACAAAATGTTCTGATAATCTTTTGACGACCTAATGGGCTTAGGTCAAATTGGGCTTCGGCAGAAAGAAACCGGTCGATCGACTGAACAAGTGGTCGATCGACTTTCCTAACGACCAAGATTGGTCGATCGACTGAGAAAGTGGTCGATCGAATTTACTATCGACCAAGATTGGTCGATCGACTGATTCTGGTCTTGACTTGGACGTTGACTTCAAAAATACGCTTCCTTGACTTGATACAAAGGGTGGTTCACTTCTCCTGACCTCCTAAATGCAAACTTGAGGACAAACTTCGACTCCGAATACGTACTTCCGAATATATTCCTGCAATTAATACAAGAAGGCTCAAAGTAGGCAATTCAGGGCTAAAAGTAGTAAGGTGTTTGGCAAAAGAGCATAAAAATGCATGCAAAAGAAGTCTAAAAGACTATAGAAATGACATGCATCAAACCTCCCCAAACCGAACCTTTGCTTGTCCCCAAGCAAAAAGTGTAAAAACAAAGACTAGGAGTCAAACATGAACAAGTAAACCGTGGACACCAAAAACTAAGCAAGGGATCATCTCAAATCGACAAATGCTATGGCAAACGAATCTATGCATGTTTCTCAAACAAATGGACTTTATACTTGGTTAGACTTATCAAGACCGGACTCTCACGGGTCGCTCAACCACTCCTGTAAACACAAGGCATAATATAGTGCAAGATAGAAAGAATTAAGATCACTCTCCTAACTGCGACCTATAAGAACACGTATGCAATTTAACATGAATAGAGTCTCTACAACCGTACATATGCATTCCAACCAAACTGATGACCATGATACATGCCGAGGGTTTTCATATGGGTAAAGTGAGGCAATGGGTAAGAAGGGGCTAAAAAGAGTTTGGTAGAGAGGAGTTAGTAGCCAAGCTAGCAACAATACGAACCAAACAAAGTGTATCATCCCAAACTTCGTACCCAAAATTATCAATACAAATGCTGTGCAAAATGGATGCACCCAACTCACAAAACCACAAATTTATTAGCTCCCCATAAGATACCAGTTAAACATGGGAGTGGAAAATGTCAAACTATTTCTTCAACTCTTCACAAATTTTCTTGATGGTTGTTTTTTTTTTTTCATTCCAATTTTTTTTTTTTTTTTTTTGAATTTCTGTTTCTGTTTTTCTGTATTTTTTTTTTTTTTTTTTTTTTTTTTTTTTTTTTTTGCTTTCTTTCTTTTTCCTTTTTCACCATACTTTCTTTCGACAAGAAATAACCAAAATGCAAAACGATACATTCCCAAAATGCTACCATTGCTAGCTCGGCTAGGGTGGGTAAAATTATGTATTGTAACTACATGGGACAAAAATTAGGCAATTCTGGCTTTGTGAAGCTTATGGGTAAAAAGAATAAAAGGGAACCTCTGCCACATGTACCAACAAACCTCAAACCCGAGTGCATACAGGTATAAAGAAGACTGAACTCATGTTTATGCAATTTGATGTTACGTGTCTTATAAGGAGTAACTACTCACTTTCCTAGATGAACCGGTCATGAATGTCACCGGTTTAAAGGCTCTAAATCCTTAGAAAGTTTTTGTAGGTTGCCAGTAAATCAAGTCTAGTCCATAATCCAACATGCTGTGAAACGAGATTCGAGAGAAATGCCAAAGGACGTGCTATATGAAATGAAACAAAAACCTAGTTTGAGCAATCCAACGGTCTAAAAGCACTGAGAAACTCCAACTGACTCGATCTAGTATGCAAAAACAAACATGATTTTTTTTTTTTATATGCAACAAAAATAAACTAAATGCAAGGAACCATGTGAAGAAATGCAATGAAACACATACCCTCCCCAAACCAAACTCGTACAACGCCCTCGTTGTACTCAACAGCATCACAACAACAGCAGTTAGGGGGACGGGAAATGCGAACTACGAAATGCAAAAAAAAACAATAACGGAGAAAAGGAATACCACAACCTGTATCAAGACCTCCCCAAACCGACTAGCAACTAGTCCTCCTCCTCCTCCTCCTCCTCCTCCTCCTCCTCTGCTGCAGCATAACCTCCCTGCGGGTACTGGTAAAAGTAAGGGTGTGGCCACCCAGCTGGTGGCAACCATCCCTCCCTAGCGTACCGCTCATAGATGGGGAATTGCGTCAAGGACTGATGCAACTCTATCCGTGCTACTGCCCTGCACAAACCAGTGATCATACTATCGCGAACCCCCTGATCAACAGTAGTGGGGTTCGTAAAAGATGGTGGGTTAGTGTAGTTAGAGGGGTAAACAGGAGCAGAGGAAAAAGCAGGGACATCTAAAGCGGCATACCCATATCGATGCTCATGAGGGTCAAAACGAGGCTCCTCAGCCTGTACGTGAGAGGTAAAAGGAGCCTGAGGTGAAGGACGTCGGCCTCTAGAACTCGCACCGGCCTCCCAAGTCGAAGGTGGAGGTGAAGGAGGGTGCCTAGGTGAAGGACGACGCCTAGGGCCAGCGCCGGAGGAGTCAATGAGATAGGAGGGTAGTGGAGGTCGAGTACGGCCTGTCACTGTAGTCAAGGGGGTGACCTGTGGTAAATAGGTACAAGGCAAGGACACAGTAGGTCGACCAGAAATCTTCCAAACTCGGTCATGTGTGAGCCAACGGATGGATTCCATGTATGGAATGTCCATGTAAGTGTTAGTACTAGGGCCCAAAGGTAACTCATGTCCTAAGGGTAGGTGGCCTCTAGGGAAGTCGGGAAAAAGCTGGCGGGCAATGTGTGTCACTAGCCCACCACAGGTCAAAGTGGCTAAATGGCCAAGTCCAAGCTGGTGAAAATGGTTGGCCGCGAGGTAGGCCACATTAAGTACGAACGGAAGGCGTTGATCAAAGTTCAGGTAACCGGCTAGAAGAGAAAGTTCACAAATGTTTATATTATTGGACTCTTTTCTTCCAAAAATTGTGTTGGCCATAAGACGGAGTACATACCTTAGGGGAGGAAGATGCACGGATGCACCACGACGTTTGGAGTCGGTGCTCGGTCCCTCTGAGATGGCTGCCCAAAAAGGGCCATACAATGCCCTAGGCGGTGAGGTATAACCCTCACTTACTAGGCCAAGGTGCGCCCCAAAAGTGCTCAAGGGCCAAACAAAGGTTTGGTTCATGAGCCAAAATGATACACAGGGGCTGCCCGGGTTGCTCTCAAAAACACTAGCTCTAAAAACAAAAGAGCTAAAGAATTCCAAAGTCAGCACTGGGTAAGTAAATTCGTACATCCTAGTCAAACCCCCCATTCCAGTTCCGTTAAGGATCTCAGCTACAGTCTCAAAACATCCTATGGCCTCAAGGCTTGGTCGATGCAGAAAACGAGTGGGGGTAATAGTTGTTCCTAAAAGGTTCTCAAAACGAGTTCTTTGCGCAGGAACGTAAAATTGTACCTCGGGATAGCCCGGTAGGCTATCCACTGGTTCCCGTGTGACCACAGCAGTCCGAAAACTTCCTTGGGAGTGTGAGTTGCTGCTCCCCTCATCATGGCTTCCGCTCCGCCTTGATTCCCTTCTTCGCTTGTTTCCTTCCATGTCAAATCTGCACTAGGAGATAGGATAACAAAAAGTAACCCAAAGTTAATTGAATCAACAATATGTTCATTAATTTCCCCAAATCAATCATCTAAATTAGGGTTTTTGATTTTTCAATTAAAAACCCTTATTTTTTTGTGAGTAAAAATTTAGGGATACTACAATGAAGAGTACCATGAACATAAACAGAATGAAACTTCGTAATCAGCAGCAACATAGAATCGTACTCAACGGAAAAAAAAATTGAAAACGAAAATAAAAAAAAAACAGAATTGAAAACTTAAAAACGAAAAAAACTAAAAAAAAAAACGAGCAAAAGGGAAAAATCCGAAAAAAAAACGAAGAGCAAAACTGAAAGAGGGGAAACAAGGAAAAATAAAAAGAAAAGGAAGAAAAATTACCTCAACAAATTGCCCTTACAAGACTAGATCTGAAAAATTTGAGTTCAAAAACCCAAAAGCTAGCAAAAATAGCCTAACTAGAGTAGATTTGAAGAAAGGAAAGGGGAAATAAGGGTTGAGAGAGAGTTAGGGTTTATGTTAGAAGAGAAGGGGGTGTTTGAAGAAGGAGGTAAAAAGAAATCTGAAAATGAAACTAAAAGAAGTACCTCACGCGAAAAACCAGTCGATCGACTTATGGAATCGACCAAAATGAGTCGATCGACTTATGGGATCGACTGAAAACGGTCGATCGGCTAAGTCAGCTAAAAGGATTTTGTGCGAATCTAGAGACGGTCGATCGACTTTTTGGATCGACCACATCTGGTCGATCGACTTCTTTTATCGACTCCAAACGGTCGATCGATCATCTTGAACTCTTTTCTTTGATTTTCGTCCGTTTCAACATTCCCGTAAGATTTCCGTTGCTTAAAACACCTGCAAATCTTCAGTAAAAAACACCTAGAACTCTACTACTACCACAAAAAGTTCTTAAAAACAACTAAAGTCTGAGTCTAAAAAGTTCGAATCTAAACAAAACTTCAAATTACAAGCCGGGTTGCCTCCCGGAAAGCGCTGATTTATAAGGGTCCCGCACGACCTCTAACTTTCTTCAAAACTCGGCAACGTCAAGTGGTTCAAGGTACAACACCTCAACCACTCCAATCACTTCCCCTTGATCTCGATAGTGTTTGACTTGATGTCCGTTGGCTTTAAATTTTTCCCCTGCGGCATTCTCAACTTCTATTGCACCAAACTTAGACACGTTAGTGATGGTGAAAGGACCAGACCATTTAGACTTTAACTTACCTGGAAATAGGCGAAGTCTGGAATTGTACAGTAGCACCTTTTCTCCCACTTTGAAATCACGAATGAGGATTTTCTTGTCATGCCACCTCTTTGTCTTTTCTTTGTAGACTCGTGCACTGTCATAGGCATTAAGCCTAAACTCCTCCAGTTCATCAAGCTGCAAAAGTCTCTTTTCACCGCTCAACTTAGGATCAAAGTTGAGCTCTTTCACTGCCCACCAAGCTTTGAATTCCAACTCCACAGGTAGATGACACGATTTACCATAGACTAGTCGATAAGGTGATGTGCCAATTGGAGTTTTGAAAGCAGTACGATAGGCCCAGAGGGTATCATCCAACTTCATACTCCAATCCTTTCTTGACTTGGACACTACCTTGGCTAGGATCTCCTTGATCTCCCTATTGGAGACCTCAACCTGCCCGCTAGTTTGGGGATGATATCCCACACCTCGACGATGTGAAACACCATACTTTGTGAAAAGAGTTGACAACTTGTTATCCCTAAAGTGCATGCCACGATCACTTATGACAATACGTGGCACACCAAATCGTGGGAATATGATCTTTTTAAACAATGACACAACAGTCTTAGCATCACAAGAGACCGAAACAACGGCCTCTACCCATTTTGACACGTAATCGACAGCTACAAGGATATACCTGTTTCCCTTAGATGACGGGAAAAGGACCCTGAAAATCGATCCCCAAACATCAAAAACCTCAACTTCCAAGATGCCAACCTGAGGCATCTCGTGCCTCCTGGAAATGTTACCAGTGCGTTGACAAGCATCACAAGAGGAAACAAACATTTTAGCATCATAAAACATGGTAGGCCAAAAGAAACCAGATTGAAGTACCTTAGCCACGGTCCGGGATGGACCGTGGTGGCCGCCATAAGAAGAGGAATGACAAGCCTCCAGAATAGCTTTTGTTTCCCACTGTGGGATGCATCTCCTGTACAGTCCATCAGCACATTCTTTGAAAAGAAAGGGGTCATCCCAAAAATAACGCTTCACATCGTGGAGGAATCGCTTTCTCTGTTGAAAACTTAAATCCGGGGGTAGAAGATTACCTACAATAAAGTTGGCAAAGTCAGCATACCAAGGGATCTCAGAAATAGATAAAGCAAGCAAACTCTCGTCAGGAAAGAAATCATTGATAGGAAGAGTGTCTCCCTCATTTTGTAACTCCAATCGAGACAAATGGTCAGCAACAAGGTTTTCAGAACCTTTCTTGTCCCGAATCTCCAAATCAAATTCCTGAATCAGGAGTACCCATCTCAGCAACCGCGGTTTGGCATCCTTCTTCGCCAAGAGTTGTTTCAGGGCTGTGTGATCAGTGAAAATGATCACTTTTGATCCCAGCAAATATGACTTGAACTTCTCTAATGCATATACCACGGCTAACATCTCTTTTTCTGTGGTACCATACTTGACCTGCGTCTCATCCAATGTTCTACTTGCATAGTAGATTGCACTCAGAGCTTTTCCTTTCCTTTGGCCTAGCACTGCGCCAACCGCGTAATCACTCGCGTCACACATTATCTCAAAAGGGAGCTCCCAATCCGGTGCTTGGATTATGGGCGCGGTGATCAGGGCTTCCTTTAACCTGTTGAAAGCATTAAGGCACTCGTCAGAAAAATCAAAAGACACATCTTTAATCAGCAAACGTGTAAGTGGTTTAGCAATTTTTGAAAAGTCCTTGATAAACCGGCGATAAAACCCGGCATGACCAAGGAAACTTCTAATCCCCTTGACGTTAATGGGAGGAGGTAATTGCTCTATCACCTGCACTTTTGCTTTGTCTACCTGTATACCCTTATCTGAAACCAAATGACCAAGAACGACACCCTCGTTCACCATGAAATGACATTTCTCCCAGTTCAAAACCAAGTTAACCTCAATGCATCTCTGCAAGATTTTATCAAGGTTAGATAAACAAGAAGAAAAATCAGACCCATACACACTGAAGTCATCCATAAAGACTTCCATGATTGACTCGATATACTTGGAAAAGATTCCCATCATGCACCTTTGAAAGGTGGCAGGGGCATTACAGAGACCAAATGGCATCCTGCGATATGCATAAACACCATAGGGACAAGTAAAAGTAGTCTTTTCTTGGTCATCAGGGTGAATGGGAATCTGAAAGAATCCCGAATACCCATCCAAATAATAGAAAAACTTGTGAGATGTCAATCTCTCTAGCATCTGGTCAATGAAAGGGAGAGGGAAATGGTCTTTCTTAGTGGCGGTATTCAACTGCCTATAGTCAATACACATCCGCCACCCAGTCACAGTCCTAGTTGGTATTAGTTCATTCTTATCATTTCTAATTACAGTAGTCCCTCCTTTCTTAGGAACTACGTGAACTGGGCTTACCCAATTAGAGTCAGAAATAGAATAAATTATACCTGCATCTAGAAGTTTCATCACCTCTTTCCTTACCACATCCTGCATATTCTGATTTAGCCGGCGTAAACCTTGCGCACGAGGTTTGTGACCTTCTTCCAGGTTGATTCGATGCATGCAGAAATCAGGACTAATACCTGTAAAGTCATCTAAACTGTATCCCATAGCTTTCTTATTTTTTTTCAAAACAACCAACAAGTCAGCGAGTTGGCCAGCATCAAGTTTAGAACTAACTATGACAGGATAAAGTTCAAGATCATCAAGAAAAACATACCTGAGATGGGAAGAGAGGGGTTTGAGTTCTGGTTTTGTTACCTCTGCAGTATAAGAGGTTTTCATTATCGCATCAACCGTCTCACCTTTCTCGAGGGTGTATTGTCTTCCTTTTAATGCCCTCTTCATCATGGTAAAGTCAACCTGCGCGTCCTCTGCAAAACTATCAAGAACCATTAAAACTTCTAACGGGTCCCCAATTAGGGAACCCGACCAAAAATCAAACATGGATTCATCGATAATGTCGATGGCATAGCAAGTGTCTTCAATCATAGGTTTAGATAGTGTGTTAGCTAGATTAAAGGTCACTCTATCATCCCCCACCTCAAGAGTCAAACGCCCCTGTTTGACATCAATAATGGCTCCTGCAGTGTGTAGGAAGGGTCTACCCAAAATTATTGGGATTTGGGTGTCCTCAGCCATATCTAGGACAATGAAGTCGACAGGTATAAAGAATTTACCTATCCTAACAGGGACATCCTCTAAAACACCTAGAGGTCTCTTTACTGATTTATCAACCATTTGAAGAGTCACACTTGTGACTTTGAGACTACCCATGTTCAACTTTTCACAGACCGAATAGGGCATAACAGAAACACTTGCCCCCAAATCACACAAAGCTTTGTCTATTACAAGGGTACCGATAGTAACAGGAATCGAAAAACTACCCGGGTCCTTCAACTTTGGTGGAGATTTACTTTGTAGGAGTGCACTACACTCTTCGGTAAAAGCAATAGTCTCCACCTCGTTAAAGCTTCTCTTACGAGTCAATATGTCTTTCATAAACTTAGCATAGGAGGGTACCTGAGTGATTAACTCGGTGAAAGGAACAGTTACCTGTAAATTCTTGACGACCTCCATGTACTTACCAAACTGTTGCTCCATTTTTGTGTTCCGTAATCTGCTCGGAAATGGAACGGTCACTGGGATACGAGAAACAGCGGTTCCCTTGTCGGAAACTGGATCAACAAGCCTTGTGGCATCAGAAACGATCCTTTCAGCGTCAGGAGCAGTCGATCGACTTTCTGCAGGAGGCGATCTGGTCGATCGACCAGAAGGTTGGTCGATCGACTTTTGGATCGACTGATTTTGGTCGATCGACTTTGCATTCGACCTGTTTTGGTCGATCGACCGTCGTCCTCTGTCTGTATCAGCATCTTCGTGCGTGCTATTTTCCTCTTCGTTCTCGGACTCAGCAACATCCTCTACTAACACTTCTAGTCCATCATCAGTTGGCATTTGAGGACCTTCATAAGATGATCCACTTCGCAAGTGGATCGCATTAACCGAATCGCGTGGCTTATCGGGTTGCGAAGGTAAGGAACCGGGTTGCCTTGTCGATTGGTTAGATGCCAATTGGGCAACTTGAGTTTCAAGCATTTTGATAGATGCTTCCTTAGCTTGGTCACTCTTCATCACATGACCCATAAGGGATTGTAGCATACCCTTCAATTCTGCAATCTCACCAACATTCTGAGATACCGGTTGTTGTGGTTGTGGTGGCGAAAAGGATGGTGGTTTTTGGAAAGGTGGTTGTTGAAAAGATTGTTGTTGGTTGGAACGGTGAGGTGGTATGTATGTGGATTGTTGTGGAGGTGGTAATGTTGTGGGATTCAACACATTCTGGTTTCGCCAAGAGAAGTTAGGGTGTTCTCTTGTTCTTTCATTGTAGGTGTTAGAGAAGGGACCACTCTGTCTATAGCTTTGAAAAGCTAGAACTTGCTCCTTTTCGGACATACACTCAGCGGCGATATGTCCCCCTACTCCACACCTATCACAAGTTAGGTCTTGCTGCACCATGGCATTCACATTTTGTTGGTTTCCCGAGCCTTGACCCATATCCAAACGGTCAAACCTAGCATTCATTGCTTGTAACTGGGCTACAAGGGCACTATTATCATTCCCACCAACACTCGGCCTAGCACCACCCCTAGGATTTCCGTACTCCGTAGTATGAGTTGCCATCTCTTCAATCACATTCCAGCCCTTATCGTCATCTACATTCTTTTGAAACCTCCCATTGGATGAGGCATCCAAAATAGCACGATGGTCATCGTACAACCCATTGTAAAATTGGTTGCACAAAAACCATTTCTCGAACCCGTGATGAGGAATAGATCGGATAAGTTTCTTGAAACGGACAAATGCCTCATAAAGGGTCTCAGTGGGTAACTGCTTGAAACTAGTGATTTGCCCCCTTAGGGCATTTGTTCTCTGTGGAGGGTAGTACCTTTTGTAGAAGGCTAGGGCAAGAGAATTCCAGTCAGTCACTCCCGCAGCTTCCTTGTCAAGGTCACGGTACCACTCACGAGCTCCGTCTAACAAGGAGAAGGGAAAAAGAACCTCCTTAACTTGTTCTTGCGTAACTCCAGCTGTGAGGGGTATGGTTGAGCAGTAGTCAGTATATGTCTCCATATGTTTTCCTGGGTCTTCGCCGCTCACTCCCCGAAATTGATTTCGCTCCACCAGATTTATGTAAGATGGGCGAATATCAAAGTGTCCATTAGTAGCAGTAGGGAGTTGAAATCCCTTGGGAATGGAATCGGGTGAGGGCTCGGAATGAGTACACAGTTTCGGCATCGTAACTGGTACAGGAATATCAGCTACGAACTCTGAAGTCTCTTCTGCAAAGGTATCGAACTCGGAGAGTCCTTCTTCGTGAGAATTAGAAAATTCTTCGTAGATGGAATCAAGAGTTTGCAAATCCTCTGCTTGACGTATTTCCTTCTAGAAGTTTCGTAAAGCGCGAAAGGTCTTCTCAGGTTCGGGATCAAACGGTATGAGTTCGGACCTGTTGGACCTGGGCATAAACAGAAACTAAAGGAAAGGATGAGAACGGCGCCAAAATTTGACACGGCTGTCGCAACCCTATCAAAGATAACCAACTGGCCTAACTAATGTAGTAAGGAAGTCGGGATCGTATCCACAGGGAGACAGATATGAATTCTAAATGCTAAACTAAAGTCCGTCAAGGTAACCAAAATTGGGGGTTTTGTTTGTTGTTTGACTAACTAAAAGCAGTGAAGGAAAGGGAGAAAAGAAAAGCGTAAAGAAAAGAGTATAAAAATATAAGGGAGAGAAAACTAGGATAGTCGGTTCACCAATGAAAGTGTAACGATTGGGGTTTAGGTCGCAGATCAGTCGCAATTATCGGTCTAAGGGGTAGTGAAAAGGTCCTCTCGGATCGCTATTCGCCCTAGAATGCTTCTAGCGGGCTCTCGCAACTTACTAGGGCACTCTAAAGTTTGTAGCAGATCTAACCCTCACCAGGCTTTCGATCTTAGGTCGGGGTTTTACCAAATCAACTAATCAATCATGCGCATTAATTGACTAATCGCTATTAAATGCTACAATTAACAACAGAGACATACAATTACGAACTAGTCTAAACCTAAACGAACATCGTCACATCATCATAGGATCACCTATATCCTAGTCGAGAGGATTAGCTATGCATAAAGGGATTAACAATTCAAATGAAAGAAATGACTAAAGAGAAAATCATGATCGCGAGATAAGTAGAGATGAATAAAGACAAAAGAAAGTAAGAGGAAAGAAATAAAATTACCAATAATCCAAAAAGTGTTGAGTACTGAATTCCGGAAAATTAGATCTTACAAGCTTGAAGAAGAAATAAAATAAAAACAATTGACTAAAAGTTTATCTGAGAAAAAGTAAGGTAGAAGATAAAAGATTAGAGTAAAAAGTAGTCCCTAAAGAAAACTCCAAAAGCTGCTTAAAAGCGAAAATGAACTAGGTTAAAATTGGGCTTCGGAAAAGAAACTGGTCGATCGACCTGGGAACTGGTCGATCGACTTCTCTATCGACCAAAAGTGGTCGATCGACTAAGGGAGTGGTCGATCGACTTTGGTATCGACCAAAAGTGGTCGATCGACTGAATCTGTCGAACAGATTTCCTGCAATGCGCACTGAACTTCAAATGGCCGCCATTTCTTCGTTACTCGTGCAAATCAAGCGTTTTTGGTGGCGTTGGAAAGCTAAGACGATAAGGTTTTACCACCAATTGGAATCACTTGATTATCTATTGTAGAACTCAACTTATAGCTCTTCAAAGTAGGCACTAGCAACGTGAAGCTCTTCTTTCGCTCGATAGACTTCCATTACTTCTACGCGCATCTCAAGATGGTAGTAATAAGCTCCGACTCAACTCTTCTCCTAAATGGATGCATAGGGACATGTTTTAGGCTTGTTTATGATCTTCTCCGGCTCATATCTGCAAATAACACATGACAAACCAAAGTAGACTATTCGGGGGGACATTTGTAGTAAAACACTACGAAATAAGCATGGAAATGCGTGCTAATATGGCCTAAAAGGTTTATATAAAATGCACGCATCAAACTTCCCAAAACCAAAGTTTTGCTTGTCCCCAAGCAAAAAGTGTAACAAACAAGGACTAAAAAGATAGGAGTTAAACACGAACAAGTAATCCGTCGACTCAAACATCTAAAGCAAGTGAATCATCTCTAATTGTCAAATCCTAAGGCAAACGAATCTAAACATGCTTCATAAAGCGGTTGAACTTTGGACTTTGCAAGATTATATAAACTGGACTCTCACGGGTCGCTCAATCGCTCAAACAAACACAAGGCAATATATAGTGCAAGATAGGAAGAATCGAGATCACTTACCTAACTGCGACCTATAAGAACATGCATGCAATCTAACATGAATAGAGTCTCTAGAACCGTACGTATTCATTCCCACACTTTAATGACCTTGACACATGCGGAGGTTATGGGATATGTGAGGCTATGGGTAAGAAGGTGATGAAAATGAATTTGGCAAAAACTGGAGTTAAAAGCCAAGCTAGTAACCATGAGAACCAAATTATATATATCTCCCAAGTTCATACTCAATACATCAATACACAACAATGTAGATTGGGTGCATCCAACTCTCAATACCTCAAAAACTTATCAACCCCCCATAAGATACGATATAAAAAAAAACATGGGAGTAGAAAAATCGTCAATTGATTTCTTCAACTTTTCATACATGAATTTTTCTTCTTTCTTTTTCTTCATCATACTACCCTTTTTTTGAATTTTTTTTTTTCTGATGTTCTTTTTTTTTTTCTTTTTTTTTTCTTTCACCCATTTTTCTTATGACAAGATAGAGTAACCAAATTGTAAAACAACACATTCCCAAAAGGCTACCATTACTAGCTCGGCTAGGGTGGGTAAAATCATGGATTGTAGCTATATGGGACATAAATAGGCAAATTTGGCTTTGTGAAGCGTATGGGTAGAATGAATAAAAGGGAACCTCTACCACATGTATCAACAACCGCAAACCCGAATGCATACAGGTATAAAGAAGACTGAACTCATGTTTATGCAAATTGATGTTACATGTCTCATAAGGAGTAACTACTCACTTTCCTAGATGAACCAGTCATGAATGTCACCGGTTGTAGGCTCTAATTCCTTAGAAAGTTATTGTAGGTTGCCAGAATATCAAATCCAGTCTACTTGTCCAACATGCTTTGAAACGAGATTCGAGAAAATTGCCAAAGAACTTGCTAAAAGATGTGAAACAATTACCTAGTTTGAGTTTTCTGACGGTTTAACAGCACTGAGTAACTCCAAACTGACTCTATCTAGTATGCAAAAGTAAACGTGAGTTTTTTTTGGTAATTTTAGGATGCAAGGGAAATGATAAAACAATGCATATGTAAAAAAAACGTGATAACAGAAATGTAACAAAAACAATATGCAGACCAAATATGGATGCATAACCTCCCCAAACCAAACCGTACAATGTCCTCATTGTACAAAGTAAAGGAAAATAAATGCAAACTAAAGAGAGTGAGTCAGAAACTTACAAGAATGCGCGCACTACGGACCTCCCCAAACCGAATCAGATATGGGAAGTAATGAGAGACTTGATCGAGTCATTTGTCGCATCAGCAAGCGACGAAGTATCGACTGATAGAATGTATATAATCAAAACAGCTCAGAGCCCTTAGAAGTCGGTCAAAAATCTGCGCATGTGCTACACAAAAGCATAAGTAGCACCAGCAATTAATAGGAGCAAATAAAAACAAAGTGAAATAGCATATCACCTTGCTAAACTTTCTTTGACCACTCCTGTAAAAATCAACCGAATAATTCCACCCTATAGTCGAGGGTGGAACACCGAAGCTCAAATCACAGGAAAACAGAGAGTTGGAGACCACATAAACATTTAATAATGAAAACATATGAGTAGAAATAACCTGCTTAGACGGGTATTCCACGTGAAGTGGAGGAGTCCAGTGTGTAATGGGAGAAAGTGGGTGGTCATCCCAAATGCAAGGGGCGGTAAAGTCAAATGTGTTAATGGGGTCACCCATAACATGCTCATCTACCATATCGTCATATTGGTCCCATTTGACCTCAAGACCTTCTAATCGCCCATCCTCACTATCCTTATCGAAAGATTCGTCATAAAAGGGGTTCTCTATAAGGTTCGTCAAGTCTTCCTCACATGGTTCGATGTCTGTAAAATTGTCATAGAGAGGATCTAGACTATCCTCAAAGAAGGGATTATCAATTGAGCCTATAATATCCTTCTCTATGGTTCTGTCAACGTCATTTTCATTCTGTAAAAGGCTTTCTACGGTCTCACCCACCCCCTCATCCATGTCTGACAGAAGTGAGAAAGTGGGTTTGATACTCTCAATGGCAAACCAGTCAAAGAATTCCAAAAGCTCATTGACAGGTTTTCCACTAAAATCTCCCTTATCTATTGAGCAGAGGTAAGATCGTGTAGGGTCATTCATACCCCGGATGATAGACAAACAAATCTGGAGGGCAGTCAAAGTTCCATAATTCAACGTATTCAGCCACCCCTCGAACCTGTCTATGTAAGCACCAAATGATTCGTCTTCACCCTGTGGAAACTGGATGGAAGACATTAGAATGGCCTCAAGGAACCGAAGTTCCTTGAGACATAAGACAAACTAAAATAAAGCAAATAAAATATCACCGTCTCCCCGGCAACGGCGCCAAAATTTGACACGGCTGTCGCAACCCTATCAAAAATAACCAACTGGCCTAACTAATGTAGTAAGGAAGTCGGGATCGTATCCACAGGGAGACAGATATGAATTCTAAAAGCTAAACTAAAGTCTGTCAAGGTAACCAGATATTGGGGGTTTTGATTGTTTGTTTTAACTAAACTAAAAGTAGTAAAGGAAAAGGGAGAAAAGAAAAGCGTAAGGAAAAGAGTATAAAAATATAAGGGAGAGAAAACTAGGATAGTCGGTTCACCAATGATTGTGTAACGATAAGGGGTTTAGGTCGCAGATTAGTCGCAATTATCGGTCTAAGGGGTAGTGAAAAGGTCCTCTCGGATCGCTGTTCGCCCTAGAATGCTTCTAGCGGGCTCTCGCAACTTACTAGGGCACTCTAAAGTTTGTAGCAGATCTAACCCTCACCAGGCTTTCGATCTTAGGTCGGGGTTTTATCAAATCAACTAATCAATCATGCGTATTAATTGACTAATCGCTATTAAATGCTACAATTAACAACAGTGACATACAATTACGAACTGGTCTAAACCTAAACGAACATCGTCACATCATCAAAGGATCACCTATATCCTAGTCGAAGGGATTAGCTATGCATAAAGGGATTAACAATTGAAATGAAAGAAATAACTAAAGAGGAAAACATGATCGCGAGATAAGCAGAGACGAATAAAGATAAAAGAAAGAAAGAGCAAGGAATAAAATTACCAATAAAAAGTGTTGAGTACTGAATTCCGGAAGGTTAGATCTTACAAGCTTGAAGATGAAATAAAATAAAAACAACTGACTAAAAGTTTATCTGAGGAAAAGTAAGGTAGAAGATAAAAGATTAGAGTAAAAAGTATCCCTAATGAAAACTCCCCAAACTGCTTAAAAACAAAATGTTCTGATAATCTTTTGACGACCTAATGGGCTTAGGTCAAATTGGGCTTCGGCAGAAAGAAACCGGTCGATCGACTGAACAAGTGGTCGATCGACTTTCCTATCGACCAAGATTGGTCGATCGACTGAGAAAGTGGTCGATCGACTTTACTATCGACCAAGATTGGTCGATCGACTAATTCTGGTCTTGACTTGGACGTTGACTTCAAAAATACGCTTCCTTGACTTGATACAAAGGGTGGTTCACTTCTCCTGACCTCCTAAATGCAAACTTGAGGACAAACTTCGACTCCGAATACGTACTTCCGAATATATTCCTGCAATTAATACAAGAAGGCTCAAAGTAGGCAATTCGGGGCTAAAAGTAGTAAGGTGTTTGGCAAAAGAGCATAAAAATGCATGCAAAAGAAGTCTAAAAGACTATCGAAATGACATGCATCACACCCCATGTGCTTCCCTCTCTCCTCTAAGTGGGTATTTTGTGAGGTAAAATGGTATCCGTCTTAAGTTTAAGACGGATAGTGTCGGTTTGAAGTAAGAATTTGTGTAACCACTAAACCCCACCTTTGCGGGTCTATACTATCTTATATCCTTATATAGTAAGTCTCGCTTGCGACGGGTCACCATTTGTGACGGATATTTTGTGAGTTAAAATGGATAGAAAATGAGTTAGTGGAGAAAGGGGACCACATGAATAGTGTTGAAGAGAGAGAAAAAGTGGGTATTTTGTGAGAGTAAACGATATCCGTCGCAAGCTTGCGACGGATAGTGCCGTTGCAAATAAGAATTTGTGATCCTTATATAATTTGCCTAACAATTATCACCTATTATAATTTTACTCCTATTCATTTTGTATTTCAATTTGTTTAAAATTTATACGAGAAGACGAGAAGTCTTTACATTTTTCCAAAATATAACCAATATAACAATGCAAACTAGCTAAATGCAAATACTCCGTATGAAAAGAAAAAAAAAGGTAAATTAGTTTTACGGCGCTTTTATACGAGTGTTTTATTGAAATAATGTTGAAAAATAAAATAATTGTCATTTTGGTTTGGAAAAAAACTTATTTATCAAATTGGGGTCCAATTAGGATTGGACAATCCCAAACCAAGACACAATTTCTACTTTCTTCATTTGAACCCACCATACCAATAACTATTATCTCATACCAGTCCTCCCACAGTCCCACCCCAGCACCCATCCAGACTTCACCAATCATCAACGCACAACCACCCCCGACATCACAACCGTTAGAAACCACTGCTGCCACTCCTCCTCACAACTTTACGATTGTCCTGCTCATCATACCATTCTCGCCCCTTTTTTTTAACTCCCTCCTCTTTTCCGAGTTCCGACTACTAATCGGCATATCCATTGCGCCATCCTTGTCTTTTGCTCCCATTTTTATCTCCATCATCGGTCATTATTAAGAGTACTCATACAACATCAATAAGAATAATAAGATTTAAGAACAACTTGAATCTTTAACAATATTACACCAAATCCAGGCTAAAAAACAAAATTTACCTAAATTACATTAAAAATATCGAACGGAAATTTGATTGATAAAATATACAGTTGAGCTATTCTCATTCTTCATAAGATAAAATCCCTCGAATAATAGCAAAAAAAGCTATAATGTTTATTAGAAAATTTGATTTTTCTTTGCATTGGTAGTTGTGAATTGTGATGGCGGCAGATAAGGTAGGGATTTGCCTAGGATTCTTTAGCTTTGATCGACGGTAGCTGATTGGGAGGCCGAAATGAACTTGTCGGTGGTGTTTCTGATATGCTGTTGTCGTTGGGTTGCTGCTAATGACTGAGAATTTGTGACAACGGAGGTCAGGCGGTGAATTGATAGAGGAGTAGCTAGGTATCGACTATCGAGGGAGATGTGTCGCTGTTGGGTTGAAGTGGTGAATGGAGCAGAGTAGGAACGGAGTATAGGGGTGGTGTGAATGATGGTTGCAGTGGTGACGAGTTAGGGTGGCGATCCCATGGTGGTTCAATGGCCTTGACTGGTGCAAGGTAGTGCTGAACTGAGTTGAGAACAAGTCAGTGCGACGGTTCGAAATCGAGGTGAATTTATGGTGGTACGAATTGATGCTGCTCGAAGTATGGTGTTGTATAGAAAGCCTTCTATTCTACAAAGTTGAAAGTTGCTGGTAGTTTTGACGGCGGTGATGTCACCGGAGAGCGCAATGTCGAAGGTTTGTTATGTGGCGGTGACAGCGTCGATAGGGATTTGATTAGTTGCTGCGGTGGTGACTTGGGATGACTGCTGATGAGACAATGAGTATTGATATGGTGGTCTGATATGAGGAATTGATGATTGTAACTTGTAAGGTTTAAGTCTTGGTTTGGGATTGTCCAAACCTAGTTGGACCCAATTTGATAAATAAGTTTTTTTCCAAACCAAAATTATTTTATTTTTCAACATTATTTCAATAAAACACTCCTTTTATACTTAGTAACAAATCTATTTTAAAACCGTCTCACATCAAAATTAGCGTTTCCAATTAATTTAATTCCAAGTTGGAACATAATAATAACTTGCCGGTTAAGTTTTAACTGTCAGCATTACCGACCTCCCAAACTGAGTCGCTGCATTCCCGCGATTTTTCCGCGGTTTATTGTTAAATCATCGTCAAAATTGATTGAAGTTTTCGCTGAAAACCTAACCCTAACCCTATCCCCCAATTATTGCAATCCAATTCAATTCAATTCGATTACTTTACAACTTTGAGTACGTATACTTTTCTTCAGATCCTCTTTTTTTTCATCAATTCTATCAATCGTTTGATTTAATGAATTCATGTAACTTCGAATTTAAATGTGAATCTTAATTTGAGGTTTTTTACTTGAATTAGTATGTGATTTTGTATTAACTCAGTAACAGTAATTTAGTTTTCGACAACATTAATTTCAGTTAAGCTATGATGAGTTGCGAAATTCAATTCAATTCAATTAATAGTGTGGAATTGTACTCCGTATTTGATTTAGTTTGTGACTAAATGTTAGATTTGCACATAGGAATTAGCCTCAGATGATTAGGATTAAGCCAAGTATGGATGTGGAAAAAGGTTGGACTATCTAGGTTGGAGTCACGGGGAGGGGCTAGAGGGTAAGGGAAGAGGTTAGGAGGAGAGTAATACATTTACGGGTGGGGGATATTTGAGATAGTTCTGATGGAGAATGAAGAAGAGAGATTAGACCTGGCAAACAGATCGTGTCGGGTTCGTGTTCGTGTCACATGTAAACGGGTCACAAACCCTCCAACCCAAACCCGACCCAATTAAATTTCGTGTCGTGTTCGTGTCGACCCAGTTAGATAAATGGGTCATCAAGTCTCAACCCAAACCCGTTAATTTCGTGTCGGGTTCGTGTCGTATTTTCGTGTCATGTCCATATTTGGAAAGTTTAAGTATATTTATGTGATGGAGGATAAAAAAAATTAGGAATAATTTATTAAACAAGTCATTCGTGTCGGGTTCATGTTTAAATAGCTCAACCCAACCCAATTAAACATCGTGTCGTGTTCGTGTCGATCCATTTACATAAATGAGTCATTATGCCTCAACCCAAACCCGCTAATTTCGTGTCGGGTTCGTGTCGTGTTTTCGTGTCGTGTCATTATTTGCCAGCTCTAAGAGAGATGGGGTCATGGGGAGAGTACCTTCTCAGGTGGCGGATCTTGTCGATACTTTTAGGATGATGATTTGTCAGATTCGGACACGAGGATGGAGAGGGAGAGGAAAGACGTGACTGTGAGGATTGAGATTAGATCGAGGAATTGTATGTATGAGGAAAAGGGTAATGTGTCAATGTAGGATGGTAGAAGAGATTGCGAAGCCATCACAAAGAAGGGTTATGGAAATAGATGAAAATCCTGGAGGTCTTCTCGCTACATTTTGTAGGACGGTGGGTGGTTATATCCCTCCTTTCAAAGTTTCAAGTTAGCTCGAATGATGGGAGGAAATTCAGGATAAAAGTAGCAAGGAATACCAGCGCTTGACTTGGGATGCACTAAGGAAGACTATCAACCGGCTGTCTTTTAAGGTGAATACGACTAATATAAAGTAGATCATTCCGGATATATTAAGTGAAAATCTGATCAGGGGGAGGGGTCTTCTATGAATGTATTTTCTGCATTCTCTTTTGTTGATCTTGCAGCCTCTTTTGTCGATCTTGCATGAAATTTGAATTGTCATCCCCTGATTTTATGAATGTAATTTCTGCACTGGGTCACTAAGATCCCTGAAATAGGGGATCTTCTTTTAAAAAGGGTTGTTTTGCAGCTCAAGAGAGCAGGCAAGTGTAATGATTTGGTGCGTTTGTATGTACATTTATAATACTCAAAGTCGTACTGTCGTTGCTTAATTTCAGCTTCAATACACTTTCTGAAGCTATATGATTTTGATGAAAGCTAGTTTTTATACGGCCTCAACTGATAGCTGCTGTTAAGTCTATTGCACATCTAGTGAACCAGCAAGTTGCTCACTTGCTCTCGAGTTTGTTGTTTTAGAGCTACTTACCATTTATGCTAGAGAAGCCTACTGACGATAGTGTTGAAGTTGCTGTTGATTTTGTCAAAGATGCGGTTGTATCCTTCAAAACCCTTGTTTGTATCTTTCAAGACCCTTGTCCCAAGGATTTGCATGGTGAGTCTGCTGCGACAAACATTCATCTTTTCCTTTTTTATTCTGAATTGACATATGTTGTACAATGTACACCATAGCTATTATAACTTATAAGGATGTTCTTTGGATTTTTGAATTTACTTCCGAGCATCTTACTAGCATACCCATTGCCTTGAAAGTTGAACCTTTGATTGCGTAGCCACATAATAGCGTCTAATCTTTTTAATACATGATCTCATGAGCCATCCTCTTAGTTTGGTTACTAGATGATTCTGCTTGTATAGCTGGTACTGATGAATTATGTATAGGCAAGAGAGAAATTATGTATAGGCAAGAGAGAAAGGTTGAATATTGAGGAGGCCGGGAGGGATGATTGCTGCAGAGGGCAGAGGCTGTTTGCAAAGGTGTTTCAGCCAGGTCATGATGAACTGTTGATTTTGTCAGAGGCGACAACGGGAATGCAAAAGGATTTATATGTATATTTAGCGTTGATATAAAGTAGCTTGTACTCGGTATTGATTAGTGGGTTTAAGATGTTTGATAACCTTCATCTGTATCTGTTTCTGCACTCATCATCATCTTTCCCTGGTTTATGAAAAATGATGTGCACAATTTTATTTGGTCCAGTGTTTCTAGTGGTTTTCTGGGTCCTCTGTAAATATTGTTCTTTATCTTCTTTGATCCTTTTTTTTGTGTGTTTTGGATTACAAGTTATAGCTGTATCAGACTCGTGTTTTTGTTCTGCAATGCAGATGGAGCTGTGTATAATGTTATTGGAGTGTTGCAGCCAAGAGAGACCCTATGATATGTTTTTTATGTTCAGCTGGGAAAGGTTCCGTATGATCAACAAAGTGCACCAATAGAATTTCGAGAGCCGTTTTGTCGAGCAATACTCCATGATTCATCGCCTTGAGACGAAGAAGTTATGTAATGTGGCCAAATTCTTTGCTCATTTACTAGGCACTGATGCTCTTCCATGGCAGTCTTAGCTTATATCCGGTTGACAGAGGAGGACACGACTTCCTCCTTGCGTATCTTGTCAAGATCCTTTTTCCAGGTATATAGAGAGCTCCAGTCATCCCTGTTAATCCCCCCTCCCTATTTTCTTTCCATCGTCCAGTTTACAAGTTAACTACTGTTGAGGCCCAATTCCTCACTCCCTTGATTGTTTAATTGATGACATGGGAGTTGTCTGAGCATCTGGGCATCCGTTTACAAAATAAACTGCTTAATGATCCATCAATGAATGATTCACACGAGTCTATTTCCCGAAAGATAAACCCACGGAACAGACAATTTGCCATCAACGTCCTCACATCAATCAGGCTTGGTGGATTAGCAGGGAACTTGAGAGAATACCTCAAGAATATGGCACAAATGATAATTCGGTACTCCCTCCGTCCCAATTATTTATTTACCATTGATTACCCGTCACATAGAGTACAAAAAGTAAACAAATGATTGAGATAAAAAAAGTCATATAGAATATAGAATGCATCAAGGGAATCTTCTAATGATTGCGAATTTTGCTTGGTGACGTATAGATCTAGTTTGCCACATCAAGAAGCCCTTTGGTGAGTGGTGGCTTGGATGCATACGATGATACTTTCTGTCATTTTTATGTAGGTCAGTCACTCAGTCCTCTTGCCACCATTCCCTCTTTTCATTGTACATTATTGTTCCTAGGTGGAGAACCATTATATTAAGCCAGCTTCATTTTCTAGATAAATTTGTTTATTTCAAATTTTTGCGTAAGACGGTTTTATATGTAATTCCTTTATATTTTACTTACTTCCCTTTTTACATGACTAGTAAATAAATGATTTACAATAATTTTGAATAAAATCATTTTATGGACAACTTATTGTTTGTTCATCTCCTTGATTCCATGCTCTGCGGCCTAACATGTTCATATTTTACTTCTTCCTTTACAACTGTTATGAAATTTTGTTACAAATACATACATTTCTGAATCATTTAGCCTATTCGCATCACTGAAGGTCACAATCTATAGCAGTGGGCTGACATAGACTTGAGGCCTTGAGGGTGTACCTAATTTATTGTCCAATTTATATCAAATACTGTTTCATCAAAAACTCCAAACCATATGTTCTAAATGACACATGTAAAAATGTTTTAATCTAGTGGTTTAAACGTTGTAAGCGATTTTTGTTCGAATCTCCGTCTGCTTTATATTATATTCATCTATGCTTCATCTGACACCGAATAAAAAAATTAGCACCAAATTGAAAAAAAATCGATAATATGTGGGAACTTTCGTGCATGATATTCTTCCTAAAATCCTAGTGCTACAAATAGGACCATCTCTTTGGTAGCTTTCATTGTCATTGAATCTCCAAACCACACACACTAAAACAAAAGAAAAAAAGAAAAGAGAATCACGTTAGAATCTAGAACCTCTTTAGCCAAAGCCTTAAAGATAAGAAAGTGATATAATAATTTTATCCAATCGAAATCATAGGATGGCAGTATAGGTGTTAGTGTGTTACCAAATTTTACTTTTTACGTTTCAGTATCACCCTCACATGCATATTAAATTAGCACCAAATGAGATGTGTTTCACTAACGCCAGGCACGAGGTTGCTCTATTTCATATTCCGTCACTTAAGATGTCCATTGAATTGAAATTGCTGTTTATGTTAACCACATTTAGAAGTTAACTACAATAATATGTATATGTACTTTCCTTAGAAAGTTAATTACTACACGAAATCACACCTCTAAAATCTAAATTGACAAAAAATCCAGCCATGCATAAACATCCAAAAGCGACATTCATCCGTGAATTTTAATCTGTCATTATCATCCACTTGCAATTGTCCTATCTTTGATAATTCCCTTCACTATGTACTTTAGTACTAGTATATGCATATATTTGCATATCCATGAAGTGAATTATGTTGTGCGGTCAAATTTATTTCTGTTCAAATTCACCTCAATAAAGCATGCTTTCCTTTCACGGGACTACATATTTTGGCTTAATTTTGTCGCCATGTATTCTAGAAATCATATATTTTTTCATTACCTTATGTTCATCTTTATAAATGGTTACTTGAGTCAATAATTTTTTCACCATTTTCTCTGTTTTTTCACTGAGTTTGAGTTGGGTTTTGGTAGGTTTTGGAGTTTGTGTAATTTGAGGCTTGAAAAAGGAAAAAATGATGAGATTTTTATGTAATAATGCTAGTAATTACTCCTATGTTATAGTATTAGCAAGTTTGATGCTTTTTCTAAGTGGGTTAAATGTTAATTATGCAAAAGAATGTACTAATACTCCTACACAATTGTCATCAAAAACATTGAGGTATGAAGTGTTGACATCAAAGAATGAAACTTGGAAGAAAGAAATGATGTCTCATAATCATGATTATCATCTTACACCTACTGATGATTCTGCTTGGTCTAGCTTATTTCCTAGGAAAATGTTGAGGGAAGATGATGAACTTAATTGGAATGTTATGTATAAGAAGATTAAGTATTCTGAACCAAAGGGTAGTTTTTTAAGCGAAATTTCGCTACATAATGTGAGGTTAGATCCTCAATCAGTGCATGGTCGAGCTCAGCAAACAAATTTAGCGTATTTGTTGATCTTGAATGTGGATAGCTTGGTTTGGAGCTTTCGGAAAACAGCTGGTTTGGCTACTCCTGGTAGTCCTTATGGTGGTTGGGAAGCTCCTAATGTCGAGCTTCGCGGGCACTTTGTTGGTTTGTTCACTTTTCCTTGTTTACTTTGTTCCGAACCGGTTCATATTTATTCGTATGTTATGTTATGTTATGTTACGCTTTCTGTTGTGTTATGCATATAGTACGTCTATCAACCACGTGACGGAGTCTTAGGTGGTAGTTTTAGGTTCAGAGCGATTTGAAAGTTTGTTTTGTGTGAATACTTGTTTGTTTTTTTGACGTATTGTGAGCACTACCCTACCCATTAATGACTTCATCAGCTGAATGAGCTTAATTCTGCATGAACATTAACTTGTATCTAACTCTAATAAGCATGTTACTAAATTCTAAGATGTGGAGAAATTGTTAATTAACTGGTTGTTGGTTTTCATCTTCTGTGGCAAATTCCAAACAGAAGTGGCCCTTACCTGGTTGTAGCCGGATAGGAATGTTGATAACTGATGGTGGTCTGTTATTTTTGAAATTTATGATACAGTAGTTGGGTAGTGATAAGATATGGCCACTTTTGCTGCCAATCCTGTATAGCAGATAGAAAAGGGATACTGATTGCTTATCTGATGTAAGTCATGTAACATGCATGATTAAGGTCATTACTTGAGCGCCACGGCACAAATGTGGGCTAGCACTCACAATGAGACCCTCAGGGAAAAGATGACCACATTAGTATCTGCTCTGAAGGAGTGCCAGGATGCAATGGGAGTGGGATACCTTTCTGCGTTTCCGTCTGAGCTATTTGATAGATTTGAGGCTGTACAACCTGTGTGGGCACCCTATTACACTATCCATAAGGTACCCATTGCTCTTCCAGAATTTTGAAAATTGGAAATGGCATTGTAATAATTTTGTTTTTCTTTCAATTTTATGGCGGTTTTAACTGTTCGTCTCGATTGATAGATAATGGCCGGACTATTAGACCAGTATAATCTTGCTGGAAGTGATCAAGCTCTAAAGATGGTGACACAGATGGCTGATTACTTTTACAAGCGTGTACAGAATGTGGTAATGAGATACACACTCGAAAGACATTGGTTGTCTTTAAATGAAGAAACTGGCGGGATGAATGATGTGCTATATCGCTTGTACACTGTCACGGTACGCTCCTAGCAAATTTGTATCTGCTCTGTCAATTGCCTTAACTAAACCTCTTTAACTGCGAAAAAAGAAACACTCAGTGCTATATGATGCTTCAGTCAGTCATCAGTATATTGAGCTGCTACTGTTGACTATATACAGAATGATCAAAAGCATTTACTGCTGGCTCATCTTTTCGACAAACCATGTTTTTTAGGATTACTGGCATTGAAGGTACTCGACATCCTTCCTGCACAACTTTTTCTTCAGTTCAGTAAAGTTGCGAACAACTGTTATGTTTTAAAAAGTACATGATAGTTTTAAAAAGTACATGATAGTTTAGCCTAATGTTTCTTTTGCTGGTCTTGAAGGCTGATGATATATCAGGTTTTCATGCAAACACTCACATTCCGATTGTTATTGGTGCTCAAATGCGATATGAAGTAACAGGTGATGAACTATATAAGGTCAGTGACCAATTGTAGTTGGCACATCTTGTCTTATGTTAAAAGTATGATCTTCTTCCAGTGGAGCATGATATGTTCATTTACTAAGCCTAGTTCTTTAATTAATTGAGCAGGAAATCGGGACATTTTTCTTGGATGTTGTAAACTCAACGCACAGCTTCGCAACTGGAGGGACATCAGTATCCGAATTCTGGTACTCTCTTGATAGCTAAAATAATAATTACTTCTCATATGTGTTGCACCAATATCGTGTTAAGTAGGCTCGACAAATACGTTAATCGGGGTTGAGTAATAATTGGGTCATTTTGGTATATAATGCACTCTGGGTTGGTTGGATGAGGCTGATTATTTTGTTTTCGTTAGATTGTTATCAATCTAGTACAGGGGCTTTAAGTCGTTTACTAATAATCTATGTGATTTGTTAACAGGGCTGATCAGAAGAGATTAGGTGACAAGCTACACACTGAGAATGAAGAATCCTGTACAACATACAATATGCTAAAGGTTTCTTTCTTTCTTATAAACCTGGGTTAAATATTCATTCTATACTCGATGAACAGAGCGATTTGATACACCGATCCAAGCATTCGATGAACTATGTATCGCTAATCTTTCAGGTGTCCAGGAACCTGTTTAGATGGAGCAAAGAAATAATATATGCAGATTACTACGAGCGCGCGCTGACCAATGGCGTCTTAGGCATACAAAGGGGGACCGAACCAGGTGTAATGATCTACATGCTTCCTCTAGGTCATGGCGTTTCCAAAGGAAGTAGTTATCATAAATGGGGAACTTTATTTGATTCTTTCTGGTGTTGCTATGGAACAGGTTTGTTTGCCGAACAACCCTTTCTATGGTTAGTCTCTTGAGAATATCAAACTGTTAGAAACTGAGACATATATTACAGTTAGCAAATGCTGCATTAATTCTGTTACACTTAGACTGTATAGTTTACGAATGCGTTTTAGCTTCTGGTGTCAGAGTATGTTATTGGAGAGTGTCCACCATACTTGCTTTAATAAACCAACTATGATCTATTGTACAGGAATCGAGTCATTCTCGAAGTTGGGAGACTCTATCTACTTTGAGGAGACGGGGAGTACTCCCGGGCTCTATGTGATACAGTACATATCGAGCTCAATCACCTGGACTTCTGCACAGCTTTCCCTAACCCAGGTTGTAGATGATGTTGTTTCCTGGGATCAAAGTCTGAAAGTGAAAATAACTGTTGCAACTCAGGTATAAGCAGATCCTTGTAAAAACTTATACCACTAATTGGCTATGTATTTTGATGTGATAATGCAAAATGAATCTGGAAAATGGCAATCCTTCATATTAGTGTGAAGTAGCAGTTATTCGATGCAATCTTCAATACGGGTCATATTTAAATAGCCTATGTATATGTGGGATCACACAAAGGTGAGACTGCATATATCCGACTCCTACCCCTCCATGGCCCTATTTACGAGAGAGCCATTGAGGCACTTGAATATGGTTGTTGTAGGAAATGTGATTAGGATTTTTGATTTAACGATAAGGCATTTTAAATAAACAATTCTCTGATGCAGCATTCAGGGACAGCTACCTTAAATTTGCGCATACCTTCGTGGACTTCTTCGAGTGGTATAAAAGCCTCAGTGAATGGAGATCCTTTAACTTTGCCAACTCCAGGTTCATTTCTCACATTTTCACAACTCATTTGTACTCTGATGAGCTTAGTCATTTCAAATGTACTAGTAATTATGCAAAATCGATAAAAGAAAGGCAAACAATTGATCGATCCTTAATTGTATATTATCGGTTATGCAGGAAATTTTCTCTCGGTATCTAGGAATTGGGGAAATGGAGATACAGTTTTGTTGCAGTTTCCACTAAGGCTCAGAACAGAGTTTATTCAAGGTAAAAGCAAATATGAAAGTATTTCATCCATCTCATATTTCCTGTTACAAAAGAACACAACCGTAATTACCCTTGTAACAAATTTTCAGATGATCGCCCTCAATTCGCCTCCCTTCAAGCTATTCTGTATGGACCGTACTTGCTTGCCGGTTTATCTGCTGGTGACTATGACATCCAAACCGGAGCACTGAAATCGACTTCAGATTGGATTACCTCAGTTCCAGCCAACTACAACTCATATCTTGTTTCCCTCATGCAACAATATGGAGATGCAAAATTTTTCATCTCAAACCAGGACAAGCTTATTACAATGCAAGGATCTCCTCAAGCAGGAAATGACTCTTATGTTCATTCGACCTTTAGGCTCATCGTAAAGGACCCTTCTCGTTCTAAGAAAAGATTCTTAGGACCCGAAGCTTTCATCAACAAAGCCGTGTATTTAGAGCCTTTCGATCTTCCAGGAACGGTACTTGCCCATCAAGGGGGCGGTAATGTTCTGACCGTGGCTAATGCAGGCGGCGATATGGGTTTGGCCGAATTTTATGTAGTTAAAGGGTTAAATGGGGTTTCTGGAACAATTTCCCTGAAAACCAAGGAGGGTTGCTTTGTTTATAGTGGATTAAACTCTAAATCAGGCCAAAGTGTAAAGCTTAGCTGTGAATCTCAAGTTTCGGATCCAGCAAAGGAGGCGGCGAGCTTCACCTGGAACGAGGGCCTCAAGAAGTATCATCCCATCAGCTTTGTCGCAAAAGGGTTGAGACGGAGCTATGTTCTTGAGCCGTTATTTGGATTGAGAGATGAGTCTTACAATGTTTATTTTAACATTACCAATTAATATGATTTATAGCTTCTTTTGCACATACTAATAACTATTAAGACTATAGCTTAACCGGATTCTACATTACACTTGTTTGTTAATTGTATAATGATTCATTTGATCAATGTTGCAGTTAAGCGAAAAACGATTTAAGATATTCTCCTCACGTATTTTAAAAAACATAAACAATTTAATGAAATAGAGTAAGTAGTACGAATTCTCAGAATAAAAGAGTGCCAAGCAAAAGGAACAAATATCGACTCCAGCTCTGAGTACCACTAATTGTCGCTATTCATTTTTCAACCCGAAAATAACCTAGCAAGACAATTTTTTTACGAGAGTTTCTTTTAAAGAATTTTCAGTTTATCATGTTCGCTGTATAACTGTGACTGTGATATCTTATTTGATTCGTTTTAACTTTGATATAGAAAAGATAAAGTTGTGTAAGATGAATAGATGATCTCTTCTCTTGTAGAGGAAGTTTGTTTGTTTTCCATAAAAGTTAGTAACGGTTAAGTATATATATGAGTTACACATCATAGGGCAAAAGTTCAATCATTACAAATAAAGCTGTATTTTATGAGTCCGGATTCTCTGTCTTATTTTTGTATCTCATTTGGTATCTGAGTAGTTCTCCAATTTGAACATAAACATTAACTGAAAAGTAATTGAATAAATATAACAACAGGATTACGTGTCAGAAGTTAAACGTAATGGGATTACATTGAGACACGGAAATGGGATAGAGGATCCCGATTCGTATATTATGCATGCAGTGCTTGAAGTCATTTGACTCCTATATTTAGGCTTTGTATCTTCATGCTTTAAACCACATTTTACATTGATAAGTCATTGTAAAGGTTTAATTAAACATAAATAAACATGAAAGTAATAAGTTTATTAATCATGGTTCTGGTTATTTCATGGTTTCATGCTAATGAAATCCGAGTCAAGGCGGGCAACATGTGTACGGATCATAACCGTGGTGATTCTCAGTCTCAGACGACTCGAGGGAAGCTTATTACAACCATGGATGAGAAATGGAATCAAGAAATGTATTCCAAGTATCAGTTAACCTTAGCTGAGTTTTCAGTTAAAAATTTGGCTGGAGACGGCCGAGAGCTTGATAGGCAAAGTTCCCCTTACGGGAAAATGAAGGTCACGAGTTCAAATCTCCCTCGGATTTTAAAGGAAGTTTCACTTCATGATGTAAGATTAGACCCGAATTCTTTGTATGGGCGAAAGCAACAGGCAACTTTAGAGTATTTGCTTATGTTCAATGTGGATGTGTTGGTGTTCACCTTTCGGAATAACTCCGGTTTGCCCTATCCTGGTCGGCCGTATGGCGGTTGGGAAGCTCCCGGCTTTGATCTTCGTGGCCACTTCGTAGGTTAGTATTCATCTTCGTAAATTGTACAAAATCTATTAGTGAGACGGTTTTATAATACAATCTCACACTGAAGTCCCGAACCTTGTATGTTCAACACGTTCTAGCATAAGATGGTTTGATAAGACAATCTCACCCTGAAGTCCCGAACCTTGTATGTTCAACACGTTCTAGCATAAGACGGTTTGATAAGACAATCTCACCCTGAAGTCCCGAACCTTGTATGTTCAACACGTTCTAGCATAAGACGGTTTGATAAGACAATCTCACCCTGAAGTCCCGAACCTTATATGTTCAGCACTTTCTAGCATAAGACGGTCTTATCAAAACTTACGTAATTTAGTTATTTTGAAAATGAAGGGCATTATTTGAGTGCATCAGCAAAGATGTGGGCAAGCACTCACAATGAAGATCTCAGGCAGAAAATGACAGCATTAGTATCAGCATTGAAGGAATGTCAAGAGAAAATCGGTACAGGATACCTGTCTGCTTTCCCAACCACGTTTTTCGACAGAGTTGAAGCTTTACAGGAAGTTTGGTCACCTTATTATACGGTCCACAAGGTACCCTTAACCGCGAAATTCAGTAAAATTATACACATTAAACTGTAAAAGTAACTTTTTCAGAATTTTTCCAACTTGTTGGTTGTTTGGAGAAGATCATGGCAGGGCTTTTGGATCAGTATTTACTGGCGAAAAATGAGGCCGCTCTGAAGATGTTGACGCGGATGGTTGAGTATTTCTACAATCGCGTAAAAAATGTGATACAGAAGTATGGCATAGAGAGGCAGTATAAAATGCTTAATGAAGAATTCGGAGGCATGAATGATCTCTTGTATCAGTTATACCGAATCACAGTAAGTTATAATCGAAGAACAGTTCAGTATCGAAAAATATACTATGAATGATTTCTGATATTGTGTGTTATTCAGCTTAATTCGAAGCACTTGGAATTAGCTCATCTTTTCGACAAGCCATGCTTTCTCGGAATTCTTGCTATGGAGGTAATAAGACCCTGCAATACAGTATGAGTATTATCGAGAGAAAGGATCATATACAGCGTTAGAAAGCGTTTGTTATGCCTAAACAGGAAGATTACATAGCGGATTTTCACTGCAACACACATATCCCGATTGTGGTAGGTGCTCAGATGAGATACGAAATTCTGGGAGACAAGTTATACAGGGTTCGTAATCTTGACTTCAGAAAAAAAATGTGAATAATTTGAGCACTACACATTAATAAGAATTAAGCAGTCATTCTGTGATTTTACTGACAGAAAATCGGAACATACTTCATGAAGGTTGTTAACTCGTCCCACAGCTTTGCTACTGGAGGAACATCAGTTGAAGAACACTGGTAACCATTTTTCATTCAGACATCCGAGACAGCAAAATATCAGCTAGTTTAACTCTTGGGTTTGCTTAAAAACGAATATAAGATCAAACCGAGCATATAATGTTGTTTTCTACGCAGGAAGGATCCAAGGCGGGTCGCTGATTATCTGATTGTTGAGACTCAGGAATCATGCACAACTTACAACATGCTAAAGGTCTACTTCTTAATTTACGCTTTAATCACGGTCATGCGCAACTTGTTCAGATGAAAACCATGATTACTTGTGATTAATGATGGGTAGCTTTCAGTAGGTCTCGCGCAACTTGTTCAGATGGACCAAAAGCGTAATATATGCAGATTACTATGAACGTGCCCTTATAAATGGCGTACTAGGCATCTTAAGAGGAACAGAACCGGGAATCATGATCTACATGCTGCCTTTAGGCCATGGTGTTTCAAAGGGCAAATCCAAACATGGTTGGGGTACACCATTTGATTCTTTTTGGTGCTGTTACGGAACAGGTAAAGAACAGTATAACATACGACAACATTACCCCAGTGTCACTGTGCTTTCTACTTATACCGTGTTCATCCTGTCACGATATCTCAGAAGTATCCCCCTCTGTCTCACCATCCTATTATCTCATACAACATAAGGATGATACAGGATGGTTTAAGAACGTAACTCGTAGTTTGACGTACCTTCTGATGAGCAGGGATTGAATCATTTTCAAAGTTAGGAGACTCAATTTACTTCGAAAACAATGGAACAATACCGGAACTCTATCTGATCCAGTACATTTCCAGCACTTTTAACTGGCATTCTGCAGGATTGGCTGTAAATCAAACAGTAACTGATGTTATGTCCTTGAATCAACGACTACAAGTTACAATTACCGTCTTTCCAAAAAAGGTAAGAACTCGATCCCAATCTCTGAAGCTGCTCTAAGAACCTGACAGTATTACAGTAAGTACTAGTGTATTACTGTAACAGCCAGCATCTGCATGCAATGATTTACCTGTGGATTTCTACTGCAGGATGCAAGGAAATCAACCTTGAAATGTCGGATACCGAGTTGGTCTTATTCTAATGGAGCTAAAGCCACACTTAATCAACAATCATTATCTTTACCTTCTCCTGGTACATGAGTAAATCCGACCCCCCCTTATCTCGCAATTTGCAGGATCCATTCAGGCACCGAGTTAAGCTGTTATTGTTGAAATACAGGAACATTTCTTTCTATCACTCGGGATTGGATTTCCGAAGATAAAATTACTCTTGATCTACCCTTCGGTCTTCAAACAGAAACCATCAAAGGTAAATCTTACGTCCGAAAATAATTACTGCAAACCAGCAAACCGAGTTACTGATCTAGTCTCACACTTTCACGATAAGCTTATTGTCAGACGAAGTTATACCAGAATTTCTAAAACTTCGAAATCATTTTTTCAGATGACCGCCCTGAATTCGCTTCACTTCAAGCCATACTCTACGGACCTTACTTGCTAGCCGGACTATCAGACGGTGATTTCAACATCAAGACGGGACCAACACAGTCCCTTTCAGACTGGATAACTCCCATCCCATCCACCTACAACGATCAACTTATATCGTTAAGCCAAGGGACCAACAATTCAACCACATTTTACGTCTGCAACGGTAACAAGGCCTTAACAATGCAACCACTAGTACAAGCTAATAACAACTCATTTGTTCATGCCACATTTAGGCTCATCGATACCACTACGTCCAACAAAACTAATAATAACTCGGTGATGCTAGAACCAATCGATATGCCGGGAATGGCAATCGCTTATCAAGAAAAAGACGACGGGTTCATAACGGTTAGCCAAGGACGTGCTAATACGGTCTTTAAATTGATCAATGGGTTAAATGGTAAGAATGGGACTATTTCTTTAGAGTCAGTTACTAAGGCAGGGTGCTTTGTTCGGAATTCGGGCTTGACGGTTATATTGGGCTGCAATGTCGGGCCATACGATCGTAAATGGGCCGACGAAGCTAGCTTCAATTTGGTGAAGGGCCTTAAACAATATCATCCGATTAGCTTTTTGGCAAAGGGAGTTGACAGGAGTTACGTTCTCGAGCCGATCTTTAGCTTTCGGAACGAGTACTACAATGTTTACTTCAACATTTCGAGTTAATTACTCTTTATAATTTCGAGTTTGAGGAAGATAATAATGTCATTTGTACATAGTTTAATTGTTGCGAGTCGAATCTCAGGATCTACAAGTAATTATCTCATTACTTACTACATGTACAAATCGTATAGGGTGATATTTAACCTTCGTTAATGTTAAAACGAATACCTCTGTGTTATACGAGACTGACTTCTAAAAGGGAGACACTGAAATTTAATTGGTTCTCTTGGGTAGGGATGGCAATGGATCGATCCGGTCCAGATTCGTAAGATTCGATCCTAATGGACCGGATCTGGATCCTATTTTTTCAGACCCGTTGGATCCGGGTCGGATCTGGATCCACTACTTTTTAAACGAATCTGGATCTGAATTCTCTTATGCAGACCTAAAGGATCCAGATCCGACCCTGGACCCGTTTTCTTAGTAAAAACATGAAGTTTTACGTCTTAGTTATCTTGTTTCTTGATTTTGTTTCGATCACTTGGTCATAATAATTACTACTAGCAATATTTGATTGAACATAATTGCCACGTTACTAACTATTTTTCCATTTTATTGTATTTTGGAAAATGGATATCAATAATGTTATGACTCACGAGTTTTTTTATAATGTGAGGCTAGAAATTTGGACCCGTTACGAACCCGGATCTGGATCTCACATATTTGGACCCGTTGGATCTGAATCGGATCTGGATCCAGGTATACAATGCCGATACGGATCTGGATCTGGATCCTACTAAACTCGGTATAAATCCGACCCGTTGCCATCCCTACTCTTGAGAAACCAATTAAGTTCTCCTGTTGAAAGACATCAAATAAATGATTTGGTTCTCTATAGTGCATAGTGGATCTCGAAAACTGACCCAACCCGAAAAGCCAGACCTGATTTCCGAACTCGAGAACCAACCGTGACTCAAACCCGAATTTGCCCGGACCACCCGATTCGGATAACCTGATTTTTACCCGACTTGACATTTGACCTCAAGATTCGAGCTTGGCTCGAATCCAAGATGACCTGACCCAATATTTAATGGTTTCACACCTATTATTAGAGTTGGCCATCAGCACGAGCCGATCCGATTCAGCCTCTTAGCACACCGCCCGACCCGCTTAGCCGACATCCCCTTTCTGGCTTGACCTGGGTCACGAAACCTAAACTCGGCCCGCTTACTTAGCATTATTAAAAATCAGATAGGCCCACCAGCTCGACCCGCCCTCAACTCTCCGTCCACTCACCACGAGAATGGCCCGAGTCAAATATTCTCCTAGCCCTGCCAGAAAACAACTCTACCTATCATTCATAAAAGATTTGATAATAATTGACCAAAATAACAAAAACTCAAAATAATCAGACACAATCCAAGCCGATCGAACTCTTGTAAACCCAAAATCAATTATACTCAAACTGACCCGACCCGGCCCAACCTGGTAACATGTACAGTGACAAGAGCAATGACAAAAGCACCCTTGATTGTTTAATAAACTAGTTTATTAGTTCGTTAATCCTTAAATTAGTCAACGTTCAACATTCAATTAGTTTGTGATTCCTTTTAAGCTTACGTGGGTCTCCAACCTCAGAACGCGCCTTCATGGAATCCAGCTTTTCAACAAACAATTAACGAATCAAAATCAATTCAATTCAAATCAATTACATATAAACCCTAATTTTCAATTCAAAATCTCAGATTCTCAAGAACAAACCCAAAAAAATCCCAAAAAACGGGATGAAATTAGTAATACAACAATTCAAAGCTTTAGTAACAAAGAATGCATTACTTTCATGGCGGCACAAGAGTGCAACAATACTTCAATTATTCTCTTCATTAGTATTCATATTCTTGTTATTTTGTATACAAAGAGCAATCGAATCTCAGTTTACGAATACAACTTATTACGATAACGTTTTGGATCCTCGTCCTGTTGTTTCGACGTCGATTACGCCGTGTGAACTCGGGGTTTTCATCAAACAACCGTGCTTTGACTTTGTATATAGTGGTAGTGGGAGTTCCAGTTCCAGTTCTAATGGTGGTGCTAATAATGTTGATAGAATTGTTACCAAGATTCGAAGTAATAATCCTGGCCGCCCAATTCCGGAATCCAAGGTTAGTTTTCGAGTTTCCGAGTTATTTATTTTATTTTATTTTATTAGAGTTGTATAGTTGTAAATGCTCCGAGTTAGATCATCAAGTGTTGAAATTAGTTGAGTCTTGTTTAAACCTCTAAAAGCTGATCTGATCTGATGAGGCTGACTTGAGACACGGAAGTGACCAAACTTATGGTATAAAATGACTCGGCTCGGACCGAGCCAAAATGACTAAATAGATCCAAAATGGCCCTAAAGCAAAATCCTGACTATGACCCAAATGACCCGGAAAGACCGGATACGAAAAACTCGACCTAGAGTGTCCCGATAATTACTTGCCTTAAACCTGATTCGAATGACTCGTTTGCCCGGTCTAGACTCGAGCCATGTATCAAAGATAATTAATGTTTACATAGGAGTTATTTAAATATTTTATTAGGTAGAGCCGTAGAGGGGGGACAGGGTGTTGGTCAAATTTTTCATGTTGACATTCAAAGCCAAGCTTGAAAGAATTTGGTTAAACCATTGTCTTGTTGGTTTAAGTTCCCGGAAATTAATAATTGTTGTGTAAAACGGTCATACACTTATATTGATATATTGTAAAAATGACAATTTAAATTAAAATCGCTCTTTTATTATTAGTAATAGATGAAAATGATTTTTTATTAGAGAAGCGTTTCACGCGTTTTTTTTAGATTTGTGGCTAGTAGAATTTCCTGGAATCTCTCCCCTTTCGCAAAAAAAAACTTCATTAACAAACTTAATCATTAAGTAAAGTGGCTCTTTAGAGTTTTGCCATTTCATATGATTATCGATGTTACATTTGTTAGCTGATAGCTCTTTTAAGAAATCGTTTTTTAAAAAATTATCTATTTATATTGTCCATATTTAAACCTCTTAAATCTTAACCCCACCCCTGATCAAATCGAAACTCATCCCCTTTTGACCAAAACATTGAACTTGAACCCAAAAATAAACCGGAATCCTCTGTCAAAATGGGTTAGAGATAAGGTCAAACCTTTGGGTCAATGAATGCCGTAACTTATAAAAAAGAAAGTGACTTTTTCTTTTTTTTTAATTTAATTTTATTTATTTTTTGAGAATTTTATAAGCATCCTAGTCAAAACTATTACCCGACCAGTTGATTGACCAGAAACCCGCCCCGCTTAACCAACAATTTGAACAAGTGCACGATAATTAACCCGAATCCTGAGTAAAAAAGAAATTATCTGTAATAATGTAAGAAATTAGAGGATTACCTTCATTTAACTAGACGCCGTAATTAAGATTTTATCCCGTTAATATTGTCTTTAATTATGTTATATCGTGTGATGCTGATGGGATTTGAGTTTGAACCCAGTTCATGAGCACGGTCTCGTGACTTTACCAACTAAGCTAGAATCAAATACAATTCGATTCGCAAGAATGTTGGGAGTATTAGCATTTGAAGAGAACAGATGATGCTGAAGTTCTGTGATGTGTAATAACTTGTGCACAGGTTAAGTCATTTGGGACAGAGGAAGAGGTTGATGAATGGCTTCTTAACAACCCAATGCGCAGTCCAGGAGCATTGCATTTCAAAGAGCAAAATGGAACAATCAGTTATGGTATTCAAACTAACTCGTCAGTAGTGTTTGTAAGAGGCCAAATTGAAGACCCTACCTTCAAATTCCAACTCCCACTTCAGCTTTCTGCTGAACGCGAAATTGCTAGGCATCTCATCAAAGGTATCACCTTGCTTATAGTCACTGCTAAATTACACGTAAATTGTGACGGGCAATGAGTCTGTGTGTGATGGCTAATAAAACCCAGCACTGTTTTCCAAATTCGACAGGGTTTGTGAGCAGTTTATTTAGAAAGTCATTTTGTTTTAATTTCATAGTGTTTTTATAACTAAGGACTCTTTTGCTATTTGGATAATGGCCAGACGAAAATTTCAGGTGGACAGTTGGTTTGACAGAATTCGCGCACCCTCCAGCAGATCCCTTCTCAGCAATGGAGTCCATTGGTCCAACCTTTTTCTTAGCTGTTGCTATGTTTGGTTTTGTATTCCAAATTAGTGGCTTGGTGACTGAGAAAGAGCTAAAACTTAGACAGGTTTTCCTCCCCTCTATTATAGGTTCAATTATTTGTTTTGTGTTCCCAGTTTTTATTTTTTTGTGTACCGTACACTTTCAATTTAGCATAATTTTTACACAAAGAAAATAAAGCGTTAAACTTGGATGTTTCTTATTTCTGCTAAACTTTTCAGGCAATGAGTATCATGGGTCTCTTTGATAGTGCATATTGGCTATCTTGGCTGGCTTGGGAGGGCCTTATCGTTGCAATCTCATCTGTTTTCATCGTATTGTTCGGGATGATGTTTCAGTTTGATTTTTTCAAGCACAACAATTTTGCAATATTGGTACTGGTGTTCTTTCTTTTCCAGTTGAACATGGTCAGTTCCTTTTATTCACTGTTTCGTACTTTGTATACCAGTTTGTTCAGTTTGTGCATTATAACTGTTAGAACTTGCAACATCTGCTAACACGTTATCTGGTCTCCATTCTTACCATGTATGATGTATCTATTTCAGACAGCCTTTGCCTTTGCGCTATCGGCCTTCATCACCCAGTCATCTTCAGCCACAAACATAGGGTTCTATAACTTCATTGTTGGCTTGATCACCCAGGCAAGTTCAATTCCCGTGTGATAGTCTTAATGAAAAATTACGCATTATCAGTCTTACATATGAGACAAACCCACTAACCATGGACAGATTAATCAAATTTAGAAGATACAAGTGTTTGGGGGACAAAAAAAGCGAGAAGAGAAAAGAGAGCACTAGCACAGTAGCACCCTGCCATTGCATGTATCATGTTTCACGGCAATGACATTAATCCCGCTTATGCAGGTTGTGACACAATTTGGATTTCCGTACAGTGAGAGGTTCTCTAAAGGGTACAGGATCATATGGTCCTTCTACCCTCCAAATTTGCTAGCCAAAGCTTTAAAGATGCTCACAGATGCGACTGCAACACATCAAGACCCCGGTCTCAGCTGGAGTGGTAGGACCAAATGTTCTCCGAATGACGATAATTGTATACTTACAATGGTATGCAAACAGTCCCCTTAATCTGTTAGAAATTGCCTTCATTGTTATGTAACTATTCTGTTATATCAATGATGCTCAAGTATTGTGTCGGTAACTGCAGAATGACGTCTTCATATGGTTTGTTGGATCATTCATTCTTTGGTTTGTCTTGGCTCTTTACTTCGACAACATAATCCCAAACCCATTTGGAGTGAGAAAATCCGCATTTTACTTTTTGTATCCTGGTTATTGGATTGGCAAAGGAGGGAGTAAGGTTCAAGGTACCGGTTCTTATCTACCCCCTATATTTCAGTCAATGAGCTCCAGTATTCAAAATCCGTCTGAAAGACAAATATAGATTATGCTTATTTGAACAAAATGGCAAAAATATGTCCTTTGTGAGGCGTATTTTAATCAAAGGTAAAGAAATGATACAGACAGAGGGAGTATATTTTTTCCTGACTATGTTTTCTTATGTGCATTTACTAGAGGGCAGCATCTGTACCTGCTATCGCTCTTCACTGGAACTTGAGAATGTCACACCTGATGACGAGGATGTACTTGGAGAAGAGAATATTGTGAAACAACAAATAAGGGAAGGAGTAGTTGATCCAAACGTTGCTGTCCAATTACGCGGCCTTGCAAAGGTCTATCCTGGATCAACAACTCTGGGTTGCTGTAAATGCAAGTCCACTCCTGCTTATCATGCACTCAGGGTAAACAATGTTTATTAGATAAATTCATAAATATAGGCAATTTCTATGATCACTTATAAAATTAGAAAACCGTGTTAAAATAACTCGTTTTGTATCGATCTGTTTAGGGTTTATGGGTCAACTTTGCAAAGGATCAACTATTTTGCCTATTGGGACCCAATGGTGCAGGGAAAACCACTGCAATTAATTGTTTGACAGGAATTTCGCCTGCGACTAACGGAGATGGTAATTGTTTGCTTTGAATTTTGCGACTTTTTATTAAGTTTGTAATGAATAATCTAAATATCCTTACAATGGTGCTTTTCTGTGCAGCGCTGATTTACGGGAATTCCATCCTAAGCTCTGTAGGCATGACAAACATACGAAAGAGAATAGGCTTGTGTCCACAGGTTTACATGCTGTCCCGTTTGATAATTATTTCTTTCGACGGTAGGAGTGTGTTGAACTCTGTTAAGTAACTGAACTGAACTGTCTGGTTTTTTTTTCAATCTAGTTTGACATCCTGTGGGATGTACTGACGGGTCAAGAACACCTCAACCTCTTTGCAATGATAAAAGGTCTACCTCCGGCTACAATTTCGACTGTAAGTTTCAAACTAACTTAACCGATCTTATTTTCCATCTTGGATATGACTAAAAAACTTTTCACTGCAACTGATAAAATGCAAACTAAATGCTTCAGATCTGTTCCTGCAAACTTCGTTTTAAGTCCGTCACATGAGAATTTAAAGTCTCTTAAATGACTTTCTTTAACGTGTGAAAATTTATCTCATGAAAGGATTATCATAAATCCGTCTCATATTGGAGTTTGTTTTTTCATTTAGGTTACCCAAAATTCGTTGACAGAGGTGAGGTTGACAAATGCTGCTAAAATGAGAACTTCAAGTTACAGTGGCGGAATGAAACGGCGTTTAAGTGTGGCAATCGCGCTTATTGGTGATCCTAAGTTGATCATTCTCGATGAACCCGTGCGTATCCTAGAAAATCCAAGCTTGTAAATAAAAAAATCAGTACTGAACCTTCATTTTAAGCAGCTGTTATTTCTAACTGCAGACAACCGGGATGGACCCTATTAGCAGGAGACATGTATGGGACATAATAGAGAATGCAAAAAGAGGACGAGCCATCATTCTGACAACACACTCTATGGAAGAAGCAGATATATTGAGTGATCGAATTGGAATTATGGCTAAAGGCAGGCTTCGCTGTTTAGGAACATCGACTAGATTAAAGTCACGCTTTGGAACTGGTTTCATAGCCAATATTAGTTTTGTCGGAAATCTTATTGGAACCCCTTATAACGGGGATGCACCTGCCGATTCTCATTCTCAGGAGGCTGTTAAGAGTTTCTTTAAACAGGTATGTATCAGAAACATCGATTTGTTAATCTCCTAGTAATCGGACAGGCTTTTGACAATCTCGATCTCTTAACATTTTGTTGTAGCATTTGGATGTGGTGCCGAAGGAGGAGAACAAATCATTCCTGACATTTATCATTCCTCATGAGAAAGAAGGGTTGCTAACGGTATGACTCTCATCAACATCGTTGATTAACTTAATTCATTTGGACAGTGATGTAAAACAAATGATATTTCCAACGCAACCCAAGTCTCACAGTTTGTTGGGTCTGGTATATGACGGAATAAAACAAAATTGCTCACTGAACTGTCTGCAATTCTTCGATTATGAAATAGAAATGATCAATGCAATTATCATTACGGGTTCTCTGGAAACAGCATTGTTGTTAAATGTGTAGTTATGTGTATATGTTGTTGCTCATACCTTTGAGATTATTCATTCACCAGAGTTTCTTTGAAGAACTGCAAGAAAACGAAACCAAATTTGGGATAGCCGACATCCAGCTCGGCCTAACTAGTCTTGAAGAAGTTTTCTTGAACATTGCAAAACAGGCAGAGATGGAAAGCGCAGCCGCTGAGGGAAAACTGATCACCTTAACCTTAACTACGTCCGGAACATCCGTTGAGGTATGTACTCTATCTCCAGTTCTCCACACGAGGCTCCTATCATCACGATACTTCGTAAAATGACTTAAAAGCAAGTCTTTTATAATTTACAGTTGACAGACCTACTTTAATTTATGATCTATATTGCAGATACCCATCGGGGCTAGGTATGTAGCGATACCAGAAACTGAGACTTCGGAAAATCCAAGAGGCATAATGGTAGAAGTATACTGGGAACAAGACGATTCTGGTGCTTTGTGCATTTCAGGTCATTCCCGCGAAGTTCCAGTTCCACCAAGTGTTGAGCTATCTACACCCGCATCCATCCCTTCTCGTCGAGACACGTTAGGTCGTAGAGATAAACTTCATGGCATGATTATTAACCCTGATCAGGTTCCTGAATCTCTTTTCCAAAGTTAAAACTCTCAATGTAGTATACCACAGCGAATTTTCTAAAGATTTTTTTTTTTTTCGAGGAAAAGTTATTGTTATTTTTGCCTTGTACATACACATGTACCTCTCTTCTGTAAATTTATTTTTTCCGAAATAAATTATTCATTGGTGTAAACTATAAACCATCTGATTTAATTTAATTAAGATTGGATTCACTTAAAGTTTCAAATAGAGTAAGTTTCGATACTGAAAAGTTTGACAGAACATGTTAGCTCTTGAGCTAAGTATACAATTCTTAAAGAATAAACATCGAGAATGGACAAGGAAATCAAGGAAATAATATGTATCGATGGGATTAGGAATCGAGATGATAACTCTTGCGAACATTACAACTTTAGGGGGGTTGGTTATACACTTATACGGATAGCTGAAGCGAATATATCTAAACATGGATAAACAGTCGTAAACGGTACATAAAACCGTCAACAATAGAATCGAATCAACATCTTCTACCAAGGGGTTTCCCACAAAGACAAGTATTGAACACAAACGAAGCCGCTTCAAGGTGATCAAACGGGGGACCGGCTGGGATGGGTCCACAGAGGCGGTTATGACTCAAGTCCAAGTGCCCGATGTAAGAGGCCGAAGATATGGACTTTGGTATCGGACCACTAAACCGGTTGTAAGACAGGTCCAAAGCCGTGAAGTACGACCTTGGCCCAAAAACATCAGGTAACCGGCCTTCTAAAGCATTTTTACTCAAATTCAGTATGCTCACACTCGAATGCAAAAGGCTCTTTGGTAATTCACCAGAGATGATGTTCCCATCCAGATTAAGAGTTGACAAAACCGGCATTTTATCGAATATATCAGGTATTTTGCCTGACAATTTATTCAACGAAAGATCCAAATCCGATAACCTATAAATATTGGATATGGAAGCGGGAATAGACCCGCTAATTTGGTTACCACTTAACAAGGCCCGGCTCAACATCTTGAGCCGGCCAATATCAGTTGGCAACTGACCCGAAAGCTTATTATTCCTCAGGTCCAAATGCATCAACCGGCCCAAATTAACGATGGACGGAGGGATAGCACCACTGAGAGCGTTATCGGCTAGATTAATAACCGTAACCTCTTTCAAACCGCCAATATTATTCGGAATTTTACCGGTTAACTTATTCCCAACAAGATCAAAATGACGAAGGAATACAAGCGAGGTGATACACTCAGGAATCACGCCCGAAATACCCTTCCAATCCGCAATGGTTAGGCTGCTAAGCCGATCTAGCTTGCATATTGCAGGAGAGATTGAACCAGTCATGAACCCGGTTCGGTGCGCCTTCTCAAAAATCGGGTCTTCAGACTCACCCCGAAGATTAATCTCAGCAACCCGTTTTGCATTGTCACAATGCACCCCATACCAACCATTACAACAATCCATCCCGACCCATGACTTAAATATACCGAAACGTGGTTCATTAAGCCCATTCCTAAAGGACATTAATGCTGCCCGGTCCGATGCCGGGCAACCATTAACGACTCCTGCAATAACACTAACTAACATGGCTACTAAAAAGTATAACCCTAACCCTAACCCTAACCCACTCCTCATGCTCAAATTTCAAATGAAAAAGCCAATGTGATCTGATGTGAGAGAATAATAATAAGTGATGGTAATTAGTAAGGCTTGTATATAAGGGATGGTGACCGACAGTAAAAGACAATTTTACCCTCAAAAACTTTAGATAATATAGTGGCAACTCCTGAAAAAAAAATGAATTAATTATGTATTCAGTGAAAACAATCAAACATTAATAAATGTAGGAGCACTGACCAAGATGGTGATAACTGCAGATCCCATGTGGGGGTTGTTTACTGTTAAATCCGACATATCCGTCACAAGCACAAGCTGAAGATGGGTCACGTAATACTCAAGTGGGTAGATAAGAGTTATTATAAGACAAAACCAAATTGTCAACGGAGTATCATTATGCTTTTGTCTTATCTATTAACTTGGGTATTACTTGAACTGTTTTCAGCTTGTGATGGATATGTCCGTTTTCGACGAGAATTTGGGTAAATCAAGAGTTTGGGACCTTGGGTTGGGCCCTTAAGTTGTGCAGAGCATTTGGGATGTTTCCTTCAGGTCATGTGGGTCTTCAAGTCAATTTTAACTTGCTGCATTAACCTACAGTAAATTAATGGGTAGCTACGCTATATAGTCTACAGCAGTTAATGGCAATAATGCATCAGCATGAGTGAAAATTATGGGTTGTTAACTAGTCATAACTCATAGTATCATAAATAATGTTGATGCTTTGAAAGACTCGAGGTAAGCTTCATTGAATATGAAATTATGAAACATAGAGCTCTGACTTTAAGATTACTTATGCTTTATCAATATCAGATAATTTGGAGCGAGTCCGATAAAAGATGATATAACCGTTGTTAGTTGTTACTCATCCGACTCGGCAGTAAGTGTCTGGACATGATATGGTGTTGGGGTATCCGTTATGGTTATTATGTTGGAGACGTTTTTATTATTTTGGTCTAAACGAAGTGTTGTAGAAGTGTGCGACACGCAACCACAGTAAAGTGTTGAAATAACATAGGATTTGACGTTATATAAGGGGGTAAAACAAAGTCAAAGATCAAAACATATAGTACTAAAACTTGAGAGAGACGGTCTTTTAATAAGTTAATCGTTTATTTGTATTTCGTAACCTTTTATCGTTAATCGTGACATAGTAATTTCGTACCTATTTACCTGATAAATGTAAGTAGAGAATTACTCATCTAATCATCTAATGGATTTACTTTACTTGAATATAATTGTAGAATGAATGAAGTCAGATGCAGGAAACCAAGTGGAATCTGAAGAGGGCAATTCATGAAATTCATATGAAAGAAGTAACTGTAGTGAGTGAATAGAATTAGCAAAGGGTATAAATTAATGACACAAATAGTAGTAAATGCAGTAGTGATTTACAATGTGCATGCAACTCTTGATTGTATGATTGTATGATTGTATGATTGTATGAGATGAGAATGAGTACCCCACTCCACATTTAAGATCTAATAAGATGAATATCATCCATTCATAAAAAAAAGGAGTGAAAAGAATACTGTGGTCTCATCTACAGAAAAGCTGCATGTAAATAAGACCACGTACGAATCATATGATCATGTTGCTATGTGGTCAAATGTCTCACTCTCATTCCCTCCTTTCGGGTATAAACCATTGTGGCAAGTGTTCTCTATTGGGACATAAAGTAATAATAATGTACTATTTCCGTCTCAATCATTATATTTCATTACGAGTCGTATTTTAATTAAAGGTAAACAAATGATTGAGACGGAAAATAATTGTAAGGACTATAACAATTTCTTGTTTGTTGAGATCCATTGAAATGTGTCAAATGCCATCTTTTGCAAGGAAAGAAAAGAAAAAAACTGGCTAGAATGCACTAAACAACACAAAATCCATGGCAATCGGCCAACTTGATAAACTGAGGACAGAGGTCTGTCTGTCCACAAAACTTTGATAAATCCAATAATTGATTTAATAATATTTTTTATTAGAAAGCGCTCTATAAAATATTCAAAAGCTTTGCTTAAATGTTATATTTGTTTTGATTGTGTATAATATTAGCAAGATGGCCTCAATCAGATCTTAGCAGTGGGATGAAAAAGTTATAAAGGCGAAACGATTACGTAAATTAAAGCAACGTTGTTTTTAGCTTAATCTCAGCTCGTTTTATTTCTACTCGGTATTATTCAGTTCGCCTAAGTGACCCATAAAGAGAAGAGCATGGAGGGCAATCAAGTTAAAAGAGAAGGGTAATACGCATAATACATCCCTCGTGCAATCGAATTGTTATACATAAAACCTACCCCAGATTTGACTCAAATGTGATGGCCGGCCATGGCCATATATATCAAGGGACATCATTAATGTTAAGCTAATCACACTTGTTTAAGACCAAACCACATGGCTACATCTTTAATTATCTCAATCATCTAATAATTCAAATGCAATTACCACCAATCATACCATCAAATTTGGGGAACATAAACATCATTTAACCCATTATGTTTCCATGTTTACAATAATTTTACACAAATTCTACTCTACGACGGTCGCATATGCAACCAATAGAAAAATGACCAATTTTTGATAAATTATTATTATTTTTGAACAAATAGTGACTATTGTTGGGTTAAAAATAACCTATTATTTCAAGGTGGTCATTATCTATAAAAAAGTGATCGGTATTTACCAAAAAAAAAATAAATTACATTCTACCAAAAAAACACCGATAAAACCGTCCAACAAGACTACTACTGAACAACACAATGACTTGAAGAAGGTAAGATATAGTGATATACCAGAAAGTATTAATTACTAGTATTAGTTATACTGACAGTGAGACAGTCGCGTCAGTTGCCCTAAAATTTGTGCCAAATCCAACATTTATTGTCTCTTTCGAAGGTTGAAAACAGAAGAATAATCAACAAGACGGTTGTTTTTTCCGGTGTTTTTGATAAAATATGATCATTTTTTTCTCAATGGTGACCACCTTTTGGTAAATAAAAACCAGGACGAATGGTCGAATGTCACTTACTTTGGTCATGCGCTGGATGAAAATGGAAGTCTGTGAAGTGTAACAGACGTCTTACAAACACATGGAATTAGGTCCGTAGCATGACTGGATCTTCTCCATCCATCTGATAATGATAAAAACTACATCCTGTCCAAGCTTCGGTTCTTGCCAAGCTTAGATTGGGACTCGAAATTGTGAGAGTCAAACCCAAAGTGGCAATATGAAGTTTTGGTTTGGGTTCAGCTTTGTGACAAAATTGTTGTCAACTTGTGAATTGTGACATGGACTACATAATCCTGAACCAAACCAAAGCTTGTAAGGCAGACACCAATGCACAAATCAAACTTGGGCCCAAAATGTTATAGCACTGGCCCAGTATAAGAGATTATTAGCCCAAACAAACATCAAGCGGATATTTCGGTTACATTTTGGTTAATTAGTAGTGGGCCTAACCACTTACATTCGAGGTGTATAGCTTTAGGCATAATTTAGTGATCATTGAAGTAATAAGATGTTAGACAGTTAGGGGGCGTTTTGTTAGAAAAAAAAGGAAAGAAATTAGAAACGATAGGAGGGAAAAAAGTAGAAGATTACCTAAAATTTAATTTGTTGTTTGGTTATATCAAGAAATGGAACTAATGGTCCACTCACACTCACTCGTACCATTAACACATACCACCACAAACAACCATTTATGTACTGCGGGCGGTGATGGTGGTGGGAGTGTCATGGCGGCGGCGGTGGTGGGGTGTCATGACGGTGGGGATGGTGGTCACGACTATGGTGTCGTCATGGTGGTGGTAGTCGCATGTATGATGATAGATGAAGAAAGTGGTTAAAGGGTAATAAGGGTAATGAAATTTCATACATTAGGGGGCCTAGGGAGTTGGGGGTTGGGGGTAAGGAAGTAGATGAATTGAGGGGTAAGTAAGTGAGTTTCATTCCTTTTGTCTGTGTCAAACAAACGCGAACAAAGGAAATGAGTGACTTTGTTTTCCTTTCTCTTTCTTATAACCCCAACCAAACGTTCCTTGTAGTGGTAGAGAAAAATGACCACACACTTGACTTTTGAGGTAAAGGATTTGATCTGTACATGCCTCATTTTTTTTATCCCTAATTTTTGGTGGAAATAGTTTTATCTCTTAGTTAATAGGGGATTTAATAGCGTTGAAAATGGATTATTTTCTTAATTTTCCTTAATTTAGATATTGGAGTGTATAGCTTTAGGGTTAATTTAGTGATAATTAAATCATTAAGATATTGGTGTGTAGTGGTAGTAAAGATGTACTACCTACCCAAAGGCGAAACTCAGGCAGGGTCAATGGGGCCACTGCCCGGGCTCAAAATATATTAATTTATGTATAGTATTATAGGAAACTTAATTGTATGACTTAGTTGATAAATGCTAATTACATCTAGTCAAAAGATTGTGGGTTCTATTCCTCTTGTGATTGAATTTTGATGTATATGTTATGTTTATTTTTCCAATCATACTTATTCCTTTTCATTTATCATCATTTTCCAACAAAATATTTTGCACTTATTTCGTAATATTTTTATCCTTTGTATTTCTTCCTCATACAAAAATCAAGTTATTATAGTATTATAACATGATTTAATTGTATGATTAATACTATATGTTTCGGCCCCCTCACTCATTTCATTCGAGCTTCATCCCTGTACCTACCTAAGGTTAAGGGTTCGATTTGCATATAACATATTTCGTTTCCGGAAAAATTGGAGTGGAGTCAATCTCACCATCCCAAAGCAATTATCCGTAAATAGAAAAGACATCAAATAATAAATAGATACCAAAATATAAAATTTCGGTGTCTACAAATTCCCCTTGAGACTAGTTGTAGCGACTTTTATGTCGGCTGCAACTTAGTCTCGATCCTCTTTTGCTAAATTTGATCGTTAGAGAATGAAGTTGAAGAGCGAAAACCGTCCCACCGAGCGTGCCAATTTGTATACCATAAATTTCTGAACTTGCCATAATAAATAAAGAGGAACAAAAATAATGCAGAAACAAGAATTTTATTTTATTATCGAAAGATTGAAGGTTACGATTTTCGTAACTCTCTTGATTCCATCTTTAAGGGATTTAGGTTTTGATAGTGCTATGAGAGTATTATGGACTTGATCTCGTAGGGAGATGATGGGTTCGTTTTATGACTTATTCCATCTTAACTACAATTTTTTTGTAGGAAGACGGTGTCGTTTGACTTAATCCATGCTCTCCTCTAAATCCTAAGATTTTTTTTTGGATGTGATCTATATTTACACTAAAATAGCTTGGGGATAATATAGCATCTTCTAGAATATTCTATGATATTATCACAATATTTTTGATAATTATCCGTAAATACAAAAGATATCAAATAATAAATCGATGCCAAAATATAAAATTTTGGTGTCTACACCTTTCTTACTTTTACAATTACTTCCCTTATTCCAATTAATTATCTACATTTCACTTTTTTAGGCACTATTTTATAAGTCGAGTAAATCTTTGACACAACTTCTAATATATAGTGATGTGTGTTGTTATACACCAAAAATAAGACCTAAGTCTACTAACTAGAAGCTAGCGGAAGTAGGGCCGATCTCCACAAGGAGATAATGTCTATATGCAAAACTAGTTAATTCGGTCACAAAAATGGGGGGTTTTGATTTGGTTTTTAAACTAACTAGAGATTAAAAGAGAGGAAAAAGAGGGAAAAATATAATAAGTTTAACAAAGAGAAAGAAATATGTCAGGATTTCGGGTCACCACTATAACACCCCCATTTACCTAGGAGCATGTACTAGGACTTCCAGGGTAAATAAGATTGTTACCATCCTGGATGAACCAGGGTAGTAGATAATCATAGTGAAAACAAAACAGTACTTTAAGTTATAAAAGGTTAAACTGAAAACTATTACAAAGTATAGTCCAAAGTACACTTCCAAAAACAACTGAAAAGTAACAAATGGACTAGTTTCTGTGAGACTAGGTGAGCTACTGCTAAGTAAGTCCGATCCATGTCTCTCTCCAAGTCCAAATCCCTAGTCCATCTGTCTTTGACCTGAAAAGTCTACTCCCTATTCCGGATCATAGTAGGTGAACACGAATACACTGTCAACCTCGCGGTTGAGTATGATAACACAATAATAATAAATGTAGCAAATATGATATGCAAATGTAATGATATGCTCGAGTTCATTTTCAATCTCATTCTCAAACCCTTGCACCAACCGATACCGAACCTCCCGACAGAGTATCATCGGTCGTCGTCGATTTCCAGCATAAGCTGAAGACACCAGGCCTGGCCTGCAGACCACCCTGGGCTTTATATCATATCAATAACCATTCTGTAACTTTTTTCGGTAACCAGTGCATATGCATGCTCATGAATGCAATACTAAAATAACAATCATAAAATGTCATGCTCATATATCTCATACTTGCATCCATACATACAATGCCACATACATTAATAACACATCACAGATTATGGTACCAGTGTATCCTACCTGGAATAGCAAGCTGAGACAAGCAAACACCGTCTAGTAATACTCCACCTCGAATTCCGTTCCTATAATATTACTTAATATTAAATTCTATTCATACAACCAATTACTACCTACTAATTATAAGCTTACTAACCATTGACTTACTAAAAATAGTACTTACTAAAAATAGTACCTACTAAATATAACATTCAATCATTAAACAATTGTTACGAATTTATTAGATAAATACTAAAAATAAACTTGCTAAATTTAGACTTACTAATTATAGCATACAATGACAATAGCCACATATTGCTAACTTATTGACATACTCAAAATCAATACCAACATTAATATAAATTATAACATCAACAACAACTTAAATAATAAATAAAACTAGTAGCGAAATACTAATATTTTTATCTTACTATTTTAATAATAATAATAATAGTTTTAATACTAAAATCTCAAAATGATTAAACAATAGTAGTACCAAATCGTAACAGGCCCCACGCAACATAAGTAAAACGCGAACAGAAAAACGACGTCAGTTCACTACCTAGGGGTACCTATAAAATCCTGGTTGTCTCTGGTTGCAAGGAGGGACAGTTACCCTTCAAGTACCTAGGGGTACCTATAAAATCCTCAAGACTCACGATCCTTGATTGCCAACCGTTGGTTAATAATGTCACTGAGAGATTAAGGAGGCTGGGGTCAAGGAAACTGTCGTATGCTGGTAGACTAGTCCTCATTAAATCCGTCCTGTCTACTCTTCAAAATTATTAGGCTTCTATATTTATCATTTCGGTAGGCATTGTTAAACAAATTGAAAAAATCTGCAGTACGTATCTCTGGGAAGGAGGGGTGGAGTATACCCGAGTTCCCTTAGTTTCGTGGCAGAAAATCTGCAAGCCTTATGCAGAAGGAGGGCTGGGACTTATACAGAGTACTAACTGGAATAAAGCTGCGATTGGTAAATTAGCATGGTGGGTGTATACTCAACCTACAAAGCTATGGGTTTAATGGGTTCACCACACCTACTTAAAAGGACGGGATTGACAGGACTACATTATTCCTAAGCAGGCTACCAGTTGGGGATGGAGAAAAGTTTGCAAAATGAAGGAGATGATACAGTCTGGGATCAATGCACAAGAGTGGAATATTCAGAATCCAAAAGATTATACCATTGCTAATGGCTATCAATGGATACGGGAGAAAAGTAACCACGTTAGCTGGCATACTCTTATATGGAATAGATGGACCATTCCTAAGCACCGAATGGTGGCTTGGCTATTTCATCATAAAGCTACGAACACTAAGCATAAGCTGTACCAACTAAATCTGTTATTAGATGACCAGTGCTGCATTTGTGCCAATGCTACAGAGGATATTCAACACCTTTTCTGCAACTGTGAGTATAGTAGTTTGTTGTTGTAGTATATGGAACGATGGACCAGAAAGTCAATTCAGAGGAACTTGGATCAGCAATGGAGAATGAGAATGAAGGGCTCAAAAATGAAACGTGCTATTTTGAATGGAGTGGTGAATGCGGTTATATATCAGATTTGGCAACAACGTAATCAATCCAGAATAAAGCAACAACTTATACGGCCTGATACCTTAGCTAGTATAGTTAAAAAAAGAGTTGATTAGTTACTGTGATGGTCTTAATAAGAGCAAGATGTCTTGTAAAGATTCCTCTTATGTTGCTAGCATTATGCAACATTGTACATGATTCTTGATTTATATACAACTTGCCTTTTATCAAAAAAAAAAACAATGTGATAGTCAATTAAAACATAAAGATGGTGCTAAACATCTCAAAGTTTTCAGCAATCCATAACTACTAAAAAGAAAAAAAATAAACACCTTAATTATCAAAGAAGTTAAAAATTGTTAGTAAACGTTACGTTTGGAAATTACAACTAAAACTATATTGAGGTTATGTTAAAATTAAGGGGTTTAAAAAACGTTTAGATTTTTGTCAACTCAAAAAAATAAGAGAGTAATAACAAAAATCGAAAAATGAGCAATATTTAAATTTAATTATAATATAACTGGGAAAAAAAGAAAAAGAAAAAAAGGTTGCAGACAGATAGAATAAGTAGAATCGGTATTAAATTGTTGTTTGCTCGAAGATGTTTATAAAAACATCATGAAGACGGTTCTTGATGGAGTAGATGTGACGATTGTTGCATGCAAAAGTTAATGGTGAAAGCTACCTTCAATCGTCATTAAGTTTAAATTATTTAAAGATTTTTTTCATTTTTATATAGTTTTTGTATAACTAAAGTTATACAAAAATTGGACGAACTAACTAAGAATAAATTTACCTATTAAAAAAAAGGGATATTCTACGGTGTACCCCTGTATTTTTCGGTTTTCTATGTTGTACCCCTACATTTTATAATTTCTATGGTATACCCTTAAACTTCTTACTTATTCTCCATAATGACCTCCTTCAAATCTCTAATAACTTTATCACTATAAAAAGTCATAATTTGACATTTATTTTGACTCATAAAAGTGGTATCACCATTCTATATAGGAAGTATCACAAATAACTTTAAATAAGTATAAACTTCTATTAAAAACATATGTTATGAAGCATGAAATAATAACAGCAATTTGATGAAATTGAGTTAGATTTGTATACTATTTGGTTAATTAATGGTAATTCGGCGAACTAATAAGTGAATGAGTAGGTTATCGAGTAATTGAAATGTTAAATAGACGATTTAATAGATAAATTAAGAAATTAAGCTAGCAAAGCCAATAAATAAGGTCATTGTATAGACTAATGTATAGAGTTTAAGGGCATACCATAGATTTAAAAAAATATAGGGGTACAACATAGAAAATTGAAAAACTCGAGGGTACACCGTAGAATATCCCAAAAAACTATACAAAGATTGAAAAAATTCAAAATATTTAACAGAATAGAAGAATTTCTAAACAGTTTAGGAGAACTAAAGTTATACAAAAACTGAATATAATAATAAGTTTCTATTGACAAAAACCAATAATAAAAAGTTTCAAAATAAAAACTATAAAGCAAAAAAAGTCAAGAAAGTAAAGTTCGAGTATAAATTGAGATTTAAGAATACTAAAACTATACAAATAGTCGACACAAATTATGAACAATATTAAGAGAATGAACTAAATACAATTGGAAAGACTGTTTTTATTTTTCAACAGAATTTTAATCACCCAATAAAAAATAATTCGGCAAGGTAGGTACATTGACCGAAAAAATGCAAGATTGTTGGTATTTTTCAACAAAATTTTAATCACCAAATAAAAAATAATTCGGCTAGGTAGATACATTGGCCGAAAAAAATGAGGAAGAAGAATAGACATGATTGTTGGTTTTCTTTTGTCAGATTTTTAGGGACCCGAAAAAAAAAATTCGCCTACAATAAATTAAGTAATTTATTTAAAGACCTCAAAATAGGGAATTAAATCTGGGCCAAAGAAGAGTAACAACACGACATTAATAGGAATACAAATGAGATTAGAGGAAATTGTAGAATTACATAAATGCCATAAAAAACGTAAAGGAAGGGAAAATATATCACTTTTTGGACAATTTTACCCACAATTAAGGAGGGCACTCCAAATTGTAAATACTAAAATCTCATGTTAACAGAGCTGAATTTATCTTTTCATTAAGTAATACTCCCTCCATTCATATCCACTTTGCACCTTTGCTTTTTCACGTTTGTCAACGCACGTTTTACATGTTAAATATGTTTAGCTACGTATTTACAAAAATTATAAAAGTTAGATATTTTCAATGCACTCGTGAAGACGAATCAAACAAGATCCCGCATGAATATTTTTTCTCTTACATATTAGGAAAAAATTAATACCGAACGTTGATTTGTGAATAGTGTACAAAATCCAAAAGTACCATTTGGATTTGAATGGAGGGAGTATAATGATTATGACTATTTAAATCGATTTTGGATATATCTTAACTTAAACCGTCTAAAACAAAAAATTTGCATTATACCAGTAATAATTTGTGTTGTATCCTTCTCAATCTCCGCACCCTGCCAAACCAGCTGGCACCGATAAGCCATCACTTACAACTACAGTAGCACACAAGAGTTATCCGAAATCAGCCCATCATCATGAACCAATCACTAGGCTGTCAAATGATGATATTTTCATTCTAAAAAATACTCGTACAAAAAAAAACTAATTAAACGAGTTCGTGGTTAAGACGGATTCGACGAATACGAGAAATGGTCTGACAAGACAATTTGTTTAGTGCTATAGAGTACTCTGTTACTCCCTCCATTTTTTTTATATCACCCAACTTTTGTTTTGACACTATTAACAATCGAGTATTCAACATCGGTTTTCTCTCAATCCGTTCACGGAAATATATTCATGTGAGATCTTTTTTGGATTGTCTTGATAAGAGGATTAAGAATATCAAACTTTTATAATTTTTAGTAGTATGTAGCTAAAGATATAATCAAAACAAATGAACATCGGCAAACGTGAATAATGAAATGGGGTGACACTACTACAAAAGTGCGTTACTACATCAGTCAATGCACATAGGATTTTTCAAACAACCGATGTAGTAATAATGGACATCGGTTTTTTTTAAACATCCGATGTCCTTCTGGAGCTATTTACATCGGTTGTTTATGACAACCCATGTCCAATGGTGATGGTACTAATAGACATAGGTTGTTTTGTAAAACCTATGTCCATTATTAGTTTATTAACATCGGTTTTCCAGTAAATCCCATGTCTATGGATTTAAAAATTTTAAGTCAACCCAAACCTTATTACTACTTTCTCTCGCGCGTTATTATCAAAACTAAAGTCTTATTTTTTCATCAATCAGTGAATATCAAAACCCTCTCAACCCTTATCCCTAAATTGATACCATCTTCATCACCATCTTCATCACAGTGAACCTCTTCGTTCTCCATCACAATACTGTGCTCATCTTCATCACAAATCCGTGTTTCGTTCATTAACCAGGCCAGCAGCATCTATCCTTCGTTCTTCAACATCAAACATCATCGTCTTCATCATTATTAGGTATGTTTGTTGTTATTGTTTTAATTTTTGGATTAATTTTGATTAGTTAACTTAAATTTGTAATTTAATTTGTCCTGAAGCTATAATATTGAAGAATTTTTTAGGGTTTGATGATAAAATTGGGGGTTTCGATCAATATTGTGTTAATTATTGGGGGTTTTGCTAATACGGCTTAAATCGACTGTATGCATCCGTGTTTATTGCTTTAAAACTTAGAATTGTTTGTTAATATCGTGTTCGTCATTTGTGGTTTGCTAATTTTGGGTTTAACCGATCGATTTAGGGTTTCTTAATAAATTGGGGGTTTTGGTAATATCTTGTTTAGTTAGTAATTGTCGTATTGTTTATTTTTTTCAGTGATTATTATCTTGTATAAATTTGAAATACCCAGATTTTGTTGGAGTATATAGTTGATTATGGTGTTTGGGTGTTTACTGGATAGTTAACTTATGCATGGTAGATATGTTAAGTATGTAGTTGCATAGAGCTTGGATTTTGTATTAATTGTCCCCAACTGTAGAATAATAAGTTTACAACCATATAAACCATTGCAGAAAATAAACGGAGATTGGGAATGGATCGTGAATGGATGTTGGTAGATTATCGTTTGGATCCTAGATATAGGGCAGGGGTGGAAGAATTTGTTAAACATGTTGTTAATAGTGCAGAGAATGTGGAACAAATTTTTTGTCCATGTGTTAGATGTGGGAATAACGAGTTTGTTGATGCCGTAGAATTGAAAAGTCACCTATTATGTAATGGTATTGACAAAAGTTATACAAGGTGGATTTGGCATGGGGAGGATGTGTTGCCTACTATGTGTAGTAATTTAGAGGATGATAACGACTTTGAGGGAGAGGATTTTGCTGAAAATTACGATCAAGTAGACAATCTTATTAATGATTTGAAACGATCCACTGAAGACCCAACTGAACTTGAGATGTTTGATAGGATGTTTGGTGATGCAGTTAAACCCCTATACCCTGGCTCAAGCTTCACACGTCTATCTGCAACTTTAAAACTGTATAGTTTAAAGGCGAAAAATGGATGGAGTGATACAAGTTTCACAAGTTTGCTTGAGTTGTTGGGTAAGATTTTACCAGATGGCAATGAACTGCCTAAGCGTAGCTATGACGCTAAGAAAATATTGTGTCCAATGGGAGTTGATTATGTAAAGATACATGCATGTCGTAATGATTGCATTTTGTTTAGAAAGGATTATAAGGATTTAGACAAATGCCCAAAGTGTGGGGCTTCACGTTACAAATTGCCCAAAAAAAATTCAAAGAATAATAGTGGAGTCCCAGTTAAAGTTTTGTGGTATCTTCCCATTATCCCTAGATTTAAACGAATGTTTTCAAGTTTGAAAGATGCGAAAAACTTGATTTGGCACTCTGATGGTAGAATTTCAGATGATAAAATTCGTCATCCCGCTGATTCAACTCAGTGGAAAACCATAGATCATTTGTTTCCTGAATTTGGATCTGAGGCTAGAAATTTAAGGCTTGGACTATGTACCGATGGTATGAATCCGTTTGGTAATCTAAGTAGTCAGTGGAGTACGTGGCCGGTTTTGCTAAAAATTTATAATTTGCCTCCTTGGTTATGCATGAAACGTAAATATCTTATGTTGTCACTTCTGATTTCGGGGCCTAAGCAACCTGGAAATGACATAGATGTTTTCCTTGAACCATTGATCGATGATTTGAAGTTATTATGGGATGAAGGGGTAGAGGTATATGATGCTTATCGCTGTGAGACTTTTAACCTACGTGCCATGATATTTTGCACCATTAATGATTTCCCAGCTTACGGCAACTTATCTGGTTATACCGTGAAAGGGGCTAAAGCGTGCCCAATTTGTGAGGAGGATACGATTTCTGATCGTTTAGTTCATGGAGGAAAGAATGTTTACCTTTGTAGCCGAAGATTGCTACACCGCTCACACCCTTATAGGAAAAAAACGAAGCCTTTTAATGGGAAACAAGAACATAGAAACCCTCCAAAAATTTTAAGTGGGAAAGAGGTTTAGGAAAAAGTGAAAAACATTGAAAATAATTTTGGAAAACCATATAAAAGGCCAAGTAATGGGACATTATACAAGAAGAAGTCTGTATTTTGGGATTTACCATATTGGAAACATTTGTCCGTGAGACATTGTATTGATGTCATGCATATGGAGAAAAATGTGTGTGAAAGCATTATTGGCACACTTCTTAATATCCCTGGTAAAACTAAGGATGGTGTCAAAGCTAGAGAAGATATGGTTGCTCAAAATATACGGCCAGAATTAGCACCAGAAATTAGAGGTTCAAGAACCTATTTACCCCCAGCTTGTTTTACTCTGTCACGAAATGAGAAAAGAAGTGTGTGTGAATGCTTGCATGGGGTTAAGGTACCGCAAGGTTATTCATCCAACATAAAAAATCTTGTATCTTTGAAAGAGTTAAAACTGGTTGGTTTGAAATCACATGACTGTCATACTTTAATGCAACAACTACTTCCAATAGTGCTTCGTGGAGTTCTGCCTAATCCTGTTCGGGGAGCTATTACTAGACTTTGCTATTTTTTCAATGCAATATTTAGCAAATTTGTTGACTCAAATACCTTGAATACATTACAACGAGATGTTGTTACTACTATGTGTGAACTTGAGATGTTTTTTCCTCCTTCCTTCTTTGATATAATGCAGCACCTAGTAGTACATTTGGTGAGGGAAATTAAGATTTGTGGACCAGTCTTTTTAAGAAACATGTACCCATTTGAGCGATATATGAAGCCCTTAGCCGGGTATGTAAGAAATCAAAACAGGCCAGAAGGTTGTATGATTCAAGGATATGTGGCGGAAGAGGTGCTAGATTTTGCCAATGACTACATGTCTGATGTTGCATCTATTGGGATTCCGACTTCTAGACATGAAGGAAGATTAGAAGGACAAGGTACTCTAGGAAAAAAAGCACTCACTGTTAATCCAGAAACCCTTGATCAGGCACACTTCTATATTCTCCAACACATGGTCGATGTGCATCCATATTTAGAGAAGCATCAAACCCTTCTAAGTGCAGAAAACCCTACTAAAGGAGAAAGGTGGTTAGCAATGGAGCATAATCGGTCATTCTTAAAATGGTTCACTAATGAAGTAGATGTTGAGCTGATAAATGACCGTGAGAAAGTTTCTGACGAGGTAAGGTGGTTATCCCATGGACCTGGGATGCATGTGTTAACTTATCAAGGTTATGACATCAATGGGTATTCGTTTTATACTAAGGATCAAGACGATAGAAGTACTATGCAAAATAGTGGAGTAGCTTTGATGGCTATGTCAATGAGTGTTGCTAGTGCTAAAGATAATAGACCTGCGTATGATGCTCAACCATATTTTGGGGTCATTAAAGAAATTTGGGAGCTAGACTATGTTCAGTTTAGGATACCTGTTTTTCGATGTATGTGGGTTGATCATAATAGGGGTGTTCGAGTTGATGAGATGGGATTCACGTTGGTAGATTTATCACGTGAAGGATACAAAACAGAGCCATTCATTATGGCTAATCAGGCAAGACAAATCTTTTATGTTAAAGATCCAGCGGATGAAAAGTGGTCAATTGTTCTTCATGGTAAGAAGAAATTTGTGGGTAAGGAAGTCATGGATGAAGTTGATGACGAACTGCCTCCTTTTTCTTCTGGATTGCCTCCTTCTACGGCTACTGACGACTTAGATGACTTTTATCTAAGAGATGATCATGAAGAAGGAACTTTTGTTGACGATTAGCTAGCTATTTATCTTTAGAATCTTTAATACTCGTGCTTATGTTTTTTTATGTTATCTTTAAAGACAATATGTAGTTTCCTTAATTTTCTTAATACAACCAGAATTGCAAACATCATTTAATTTTCTCATCAACCAGAATACTCGTCACTACTGTACTGTATGTATTCTTTATTTAGAATATATGGCTATGTATTGAAAATAAATAGCACAGCAGGTAATCATGTATTCTTTATCTATATATTTCATTCCCTCTGTTCCTTTTAACTTATATATTTGTGCTACCTCCTCTGATCCCTTACCATATATTTTGATGCAGGTCATCATGTCTTCAGTACCCTCTACTTCAGCTACTTCAGCTGCTGACCGGAAGAGCAAAAGCGTAGTGCTTATGAAGCACTTGACAGTGTTACGTGATCAAGGTACGAAGCTGACAGTAGATTTTGATAGTGATGGTCAGCCAATTGGAAAGAATGGTGCTAAGTACACGAGCTATGTTGGTCTACTTGGACGCGCGAAAGTGCCAATTGATATTCCTACATGGAAGGATGTTGGAGAGGATCTGAAGGCGAAGATTTGGGATGATGTTTTGGTAAGATCAGTCTATAAAAAACTGCCTCCTTATATTTCTACAAATACTTAAAAAAACTGACTGGCCGCTGTGATAATTAGTTACCATTTCCTATTTGCTTGTAGACGATTTTTGACGTTCCACAGTCAAAGAAGAAGCAAGTTCTCAGCATTGCAAATACTACATGGGCGAACTTTAAGTCAAAGTTGACTACGTTGTACGTGTACAGAAAACCCGGAAAAGGTCGAAAACTGCCTGTTGAGACTGATCCGTTGAAGAAGTATCCTTATCTTAAATCTGAGGTATGGAAGAGGTTTAAAGAGTCGCGTATGACACCAGAATTTCAAGTGAGTATACTTATTTAACATTGACTGTACATATATTTTAGTTTTTAATGAAACAATATAACATTATCTTAATTAAGTACTCACTGTTAATTATTACTGACCTTTAATTTTCAGGCTGTCAGTAAGACAGCTGCTGAGAGGCAGATGATGAACAAGTATCCCCACAGAATGTCTCGTGGAGGATACCGGAAAACAAAACAGATCTTGGAACAAAAACTAAAACAGAAAGAAAGCCAAAAAGAGAAGGGCAACGACGACCCATCGGGAGAAGCTAGTGAAACCGTAACGGAGATAAGACGAGGTGATTTATGGATAGAGGGCAGAGTAGGCAAAAATGGAGAATGTCTAAATTTGGAGACTAAAAAGAAAATTGAAGACATAGTGAGTACTGCCTGATTTTTATTGTTTCTTATTGTTGTTGCTAACCCTTTTGGATACTGCCTGAAGTCTAATTGTTGTTGCTAAACGTTTTTCATATAGAATTTGATGAAGGAAATGGTTGCGAAAAGAGCATTTGTACCCAGCGGAAAAGTTGATGAATTAACAAAGGCACTAGGAACTGATGAACATTACGGTCGTGTAAGAGGTGTTGGGGGTCGAGTGGGGCATAGACAGTACTTTGGCAAGAGGAAGAATAATGAAGCTGGAAAGAGTGAGGGAGTACTTTCAGAGGACTTTTTGGAAAAACTTACCCAGCAGATCACAGAAAAGGTTAGGGCAGAGGTTTATAGAGACATGGAACTGATAGCGGACAAACGGAGTAATGAGAATGTCAGTTATTCTACTCATAATGAAAAAGTTGTTGAGGTCGAGAAGAATTGCAACAGTGGGCTTGATAGTCATCATATTCCGGACCCATTTGATGAGATACCCGAGCAGGTAAATAAATAATCAGTTTATAAGATTATTTGTACTGATAAAGACAATGTGTAATGCTGATTTTTTGTTATTTGTTAGGGTTTAGAGTGCGAGCTAGATGTGCAAGATACTGATTTGAAGAAGGTGGCACTTGGACGGGTATTCAAGACTACAACTCAGGCTGCTGTATGTCACGGTCAACCACTCGCAGCAGATACGTTAAGAGTATGCATTTACGTTATCATGGAAGGTATGGATGACACACCATTACCTATACCTACTGATGAGTTTGCTACTGTTGGTGATGCAACGGGTTCATTTGTTGTTTGGCCGAAAAATCAAATCAGTTTGCGCTGCTCGAAGGTATGAAACTCCAAATAAGATCGATGAACCTTTTTTATGCAGGAACCCAACTGATGAACCTTTTTTATGCAGGAACCTCAGAAAAAGCGTGAGTTAGAGACAGGGGAAAAGTCCGCCACGAACATGAAATCCAAGAAGCGCAAGACAATTGAGAGTCCTATTAACGACAACGTAGAAAGTGGTAGAAGCATTAAAACAAATGAGTCAGTGGCCAGATCAAACAATACTTTGAAAACACTTTTGGACCAAAAAGTTGATTCAAGACGCTTACTGTCCAGGGTCGTTAGTGTGATGGGCAGTACTCAGGTAACAGATGTGTTTTTGACCGAGAATGTCCTAGGATCGAAGCGAAAGGTACGCCTTTTAAAGGACGACATTACGGCACTTTTGAACATGGGAAAGCTCTCCCTTCAAGTCATTCAGACTTTTCTTGGGTGAGTATTGAATCCGGATCCTAGTTTGAAGTAATTGACATGATTTACATCCGGCTTATATATACTTGTACGTTTATTGTAACAGGTATCTGAGTATCATATGTGACACCAAAACGTATGGATTCATTTGTCCGGAACTGACTTCACTATTAGGCCATGAATCACAGCAAGCAACAACGGATATTTCTACAAGGATGAAAGACTTGAAGGCCAAAATTTACATCGCTCCCTATTATGCTAAGTAAGTACTCAAATTAAAATATATGCCAAGAGTTTGATTTTTGTTTATTATTAGCGTGAACAACTTGTTTACAGGGATCACTGGATGCTCCTTGTTATTGACATTGTTGAGCGTAATCAAATATATTGGTTCGATTCAACGGGAAATACTGTGCCTTCAAAGTTGCGACCTTTCATTAACACGTAAGTTAAACTTATTTGTTACTATTTTTTTTGTTTTTGGCTACAAGTTAAGTGTATCTGTCTGTGTGTGTATGTCTATCTGTCTGCGCATGTCTGCGTATGTTTGTGTATGTCTGTCGGAGTATGTTTATGTGTGTATGCCTGTCGGAGTATGTTTATGTGTGTCTGTCTGTCTGCGTCTGCCTATTCCTATGTCTGCCTGTGCATGTTCCTGTTCCTGCCTGTGTCTGCCTCTTCCTGTGTCTGCCTATGCCTGCCTGTGTCTGCCTGTGCCTGTGCCTGCATGTGCCTGCCTGTGTCTGCCTATTCCTCTGTCTGCCTGTGCCTGTCTACGTCTGCCTGTTCCTGTACAAATGCAGGAACTGATGTACAAGTTAAGTCTGTGTGAGTATGTCTGGCCGCGTATGTCTGCGTCTGGCCGTGTATGTCTGCGTCTGGCCGCGTATGTCTGCGTATGTCTGCCTGTGTCTGTCTATCGTTTTGCGGAAACTGATTAGATCAGATGTCTATATGATGTGTATATGTCGTGCATGTACTAATGCAAAAACTGATGTACCATTTGTAAGTATCTGTTTGTATATGTATGGTCTATGTTTGATTTATGTTGTACAATATAGAGCTGTACGAGTATACGGCTACAATGTCGGGCCAAGAAAGAGTACTCAACCCCCGCAATGGCTGAAAATCAAGGTAAGAATGGCCTGATCATTTATTGGTTTCCGTTTTCCACATGTTTTAGTCAAATACCTTTGAAATTACCCATATTTGCCTAATAATGTTCACTGAAATACTCAGATTTGGCAACTAATAATGTAACTTGCTTTAATTTTTCAACATGTTTTAGTGTGCTCGTCAACCAGGCGATACAGAGTGCGGGTACTACATCATGAGGTACATGCTGGAGACCGTTACTCGTTCTATTGCTACGGCAGCTATCGATGAGGTAATATTATGCGACATCCTACGTGCTCCAATTTGAACTTCATCTCGTGTAATAGTGTGGTGCGTATGTATTATAAACAACCCGTTATGTGCACTATTGACAGGTTTTTCAAGACACAACTCCATATTCACAAGAAGAACTTGATGAGGTTCGGGACTTGTGGGCAAACTATTTTCTTTACCTCTAGCCGTAGCTTTAAGTAATGTATGTGTAGTTTGATTTCGTAAACATTGGGCGTCTTCTGCACTCTAACAGTATGTATATGTATTATTGTACGTATTATGACGAACGACCTTTGTTTGGTTCGTTCTTGAAACAATGTATGACGACGAACGACTTTTGTTGTCGTAATTAGTAATGAAAGGGCTCCGTTTTCGTACAATCACGGATTTTGGCATTATATTGGCAGCAGGAATTTTGATTCCAATTTTTTTTTAAACAAAACCACATTAAAGGACAAAGGTTGTAAAAAATCTAATGTATACTACCCAATAATAGACATGAGATTTAGTAAAAAACTGATGTACATAACAACAATAGACATGGGATTTAAACGAAAATCTGATGTATAAATCAACTATAGACATAGGATTATTTTTAAGGAAAAACTGATGTAAATAACATTAATGGACATAGGATTTTTACATATTAGACATAGGATTTTACGAAAGTCCGATGTCCATTACAAGCAATAGACATAGGATTTTTGAAACATCCGATGTCCATTACAGTAATGCACATCGGTTGTACAACCTATGTCTATTACAAACTAAAGGACATAACTGAACTCTACATCGGTTCAAAAACCTATGTCTATTAGTCAAAAAAACCTATGTAGTAAGCAACTTTTGTAGTAGTGTGATATAAAAAGAATGGAGGGAGTATAAGTTAGGCTAAATTAAAAACTATAAACTGGCTGATTATACAAAAAAAAATGTTTGGGAAATTAGCTGAAAATGTAGCTGATTTTTTGCAAAATGACATAAAAGGGCATAATAAGTATTAGGACGTGCTACATTCCGCACATCATTTTATTCAATCCCACACATTTTTCACATTTATTCCGGATACCCATCTCACTTTTATCATCTCCACCAAAAAACAAGAGAGAGAAATAAAACCCCCCAAAAATCCACAAAAATAAGACCTAAGTCTATTAACTAGAAGCTAGAAGAAGTATGGTCGATCTCAATAGGAAGATAATGTCTATATGCAAAACTAGTTCATTCGGTCACAAAAATGGGGGGTTTTGATTTGGTTTCTAAACTAACTAGAGATTAAAAGAGAGGAAAAAGAGAGAAAAATATAATAAGTTTAACAAAGAGAAAGAAATATGTCAGGATTTCGGGTCACCACAGTATTACATTATCAGATTAAATAGGTCAGTCAGTCTTATGATAAGGTGGGTACTGAAAAGTATATATGATATGCACGCATCATATAGCATAAAAGATAGTCATGTGAGATCTTGTTTAAATTGTCTTACCGAGTATATTGTGAATATCAAAATTTTATAATTTTTATCGATATGTAACTAAAAATATTAACAAAAGAAAACGAGTATTGACAAACGTAAATAAAACAAATGTATAAAATTGATTGGAATGGAGGAAGTATTATTTACTAACCTACTACAAGTCTACAATCAATAGAAATACAACACACGAAAGGTCACCAATATTCACAATAACTCAAGTCATGGTCACCAATTGTGCCTATCTAGTTCAAGATCACCCTAAATACCATCGATTTACTAGCTAACTAGTGTAACACCTGTGAAAATTCAAAGGATTGTTCAATTTTAATTTTTTCAGAGAAGGAAACAACTAAGTTGTTAAATATATTAATAATCGAAGTGGTGTATAGGTAAAAATTTTAATAAACATAAATTAAAAAGTCTATATATAATAAGATATATATTAACCGTTTGACTTATAACTAAGAAAAATATAATTAAAAAATGGAAAGTTATGGTTTTGTAATAAAGGAGGTAAAACAAATGGTTTAATAAATGCTTATGATTTAAAATTTAATTTAATCAATTATTGAGTATAATAAGTTAAAACAATTTGAAGAATTTGTTGAGAACCCGACTTTAATCAATTATTGAGTATAATAAAACGTTACATGATTTGTCATGACAATTTGTGAAATTGAAAATAATTTGTTGAGAATATTCAACACTTTTTAGAAATTGTTTTACAAGTTGAAAGATGGACGATGAATGAAGAGAAAGTGAAAGAGATTTAAGAGAGAAAACAAGAGGTGGAAGACAACTATGATTTTCGAGAAGTTTATGGAGAATACAAAAGATTTATGGAAGAATGAAATGAATTGGAAGAATTCCCTAGGTCGGTTTGTTTGATAAGGTGGCTTTGTTCCACAAAATTGATGATTAGTTGTTATTGGTGTTTTGTAATTAAGTTTTTTTTATTAGGTTTTGAGAATTGATACCCATATTGATTAACACGGTTAATTAGGTGGTTGTATAATTAATTTCTGTTTTTTATTTGGTTTTTGAGAATTGGTACCCATATTAATTAACACGGTTATATTAATTGACACGGTTAATTAGGTGGTTGGTTAAATAGGTGGTTGTATAATTAATTTCAGTTTTTTATTTGGTTTTGAGAATTGGTACCCATATTAATTAACACGGTTAATTAGGTGGTTGTATAATCAATTTCAGTTTTTTATTTTGTTTTGTGAATTGGTAATCATATTAATTGACACGGTTATATTAATTAACACTATTAATTAGGTGGTTGTATACTTAATTTCAATTTTTTATTTGGTTTTGAGAATTGGTACCCATATTAATTAACACGGTTAATTAGGTGGTTGTATAATTAATTTCAGATATTTATTTGGTTTTGAGAATTGGTACCCATATTAATTAACACGGTTAATTAAGTGATTGTATAATTAATTTCAGTTTTTTGTTTGTTTTAGTTCGCTGATGTGGAAAGATGGTCAACACGGTTTTGCATGATTGGCTAAAATAAAACATAATTTCGGAGGTTGAATGAGAGAGCTTGAATACCCTCATTCTTGCACCACATTGTACCACGTAGGCATAAATATAAGATTCTTTTATATATATAATGATGATTACGTCATTATCATGACCCAAAAAGGTCAAGGGGATGAAACAAGAAAGAAGAGATGCGAGATTTCCTAGTAATCTAGTTACAATAATTCTTGTTTCAGACGATCTTAATTTTAAACCTTTCACAATCCCCTTATTATATTAACACTGGAGTAACATCCGTGAAAATTCACGTGAAAATTCACGGGGTTGATTTTTTTTAAAACTTAAAAGCTTTTTATTAAGTTTATAATTTTTATAGAAACTATTAATATTGTTACTGTAATTACACCCGCTAAAATAATTAATTTTAATATCAAATCAATCAATTAAAATTCAATTAACCATTAAAATTAACGGGATTGTTCAATTTTTTATAAAGTTGAAACACGGAAAAAGTTGGAGTAATTGGAAATCGGACGCTAGCGTGGCATAGAAAATTGAAACTTTAAAGTTTTAATTAAATTAATAGAAAACGTGTTAACTGGAAAAAAGAAAAAATATATAAAATACGGAACATAAATAATTTGAAACACAACAATGTGATAGTCAATTAAAACATAAAATTGGTGCTAAACATCTCAAAGTTTTCAGCAATCCATAACTACTAAAAAGAAAAAAAAACACCTTAATTATCAAAGAAGTTAAAAATTGTTAGTAAACGTTACGTTTGGAAATTACAACTAAAACTATATTGAGGTTATGTGTAATACCTGCAAAAATTTTTTATCTTCTGTTTTCGTTGCATTATAAGAGACGGTTATAAATGATATTGTTAGCTTTGCTTGTAGGGGTAGTTTTAGAACTTCGAGGACGGAGTTCGTTTTAAGGAGGGTAGATTGTAATACCCGTAAAATCCGTTAATAAAATAAAATGAGAAATTTATTGATTAAACAAGTATCGCTTAATAGAGACACGTAAAACCGTCGCATGCATCATTTTCCGTGCATTGTTTTCCGTCACATAATCGTTGACCAATGCATGTCTAGACATGTGGACCAATGCATGCCTAGACATTTGGCTTATGCATTAGGACACTTGTCTAGACATGCAAAGTTCCCTTTCCCTCTTTGTTTCCCCCTTTCCCACGCCACTTTCAACCCTCCCACCAGATTTCATTCTTCATTATCCCACACAAACAACAAATAAAATAGAGTAAGGAAGAGAGAATAAGAAGGAGAAGAAGAAAGGGGTTGTAAGGAAGCTAGGGAGGATCTTGCCATTACTTGAAGTTCTACACTAAGTAAGCTTATGAACCCTTCAAATCTGTTTGTATAACCTTTTAACATGCATTCACATATCACTTAACATCTAAACTTGAACATATGAATCTACAACCATGCATGCAAAGGATTGAATCTAGTAAAAACCGTTATTTTGTCAAAAACGTAACATGCATGTAATAGATCTGAAATCACATGTTAAAATGAGTATTTTCAGAAAATAAAAATTTGGGACTTTCCTTAAGTTGTTATAAAAACACTCACCAAAAATTAGGACGATTGCAAGCACCATATGTAAATGAAAAATCAAATATTACAGCATGTTTTCTGTCTAGTCAAAACACTAGATCTCACTTAATGAGTCATAAAACCATATCTACAAATTGAATCAGTATCTCAACGTTTAGTATGTTAAACTAATATGAATCTAGATAATAATGGGACTTGGAATCAACCTGTTTCATTTACTTAAGAAGGTTTTATGATGTAAAACATTTTATGACTCAGTTTCTGACCACTGTTATTAACACGAGTTTTTAGATCTGATAAACCCATTTTTGGACAACATGCACGGCTAACAATATGTTGTAGGCACATAAAGGAATCCAATAAAGCCAACCTTGCACAAAAATATGACGTGTTGGATTTATTATGATTTTTACAAGTTTCTGTTGTGTTCTGGAAAAATGTTTTAATTAATCCTATTTGTTAAAAGCTTACATTTCCATAAAAGGGTAATTTAGTCATACATAAAAATATAATCAGTGACCCATCTCTTCACATGTTAAAGTTTAATGAATTTAAAGTGTATTAGGCTTTCGTTTCGACAAGTTTCGACATGTTAAGAGTATTTACCACCCCGTAACTTTTAAAGACTCACCTTTGGACCAACTTTGGTAGACTGTAACTTTGGACCCCTTAAACACGTTTTTAGACTCTGACCACTGAGACATTAAAGATGGAGGACTCACTAAGTAACCAAACCCCACTGATCTCACCTTAAAACGTTAAGTAACGAAGGAGATACGACGATTTAAAGTTTCTGCTTCGAATCTGTAAAACCGAGAAGAATAGAGGATATTGTATAATTTATGACAAGTATCTATGTAATGATCGGACATATAAGTAACTATAATTTTAAATATATATTGTAGAGTCGGGATTTGTAGAAGAGGCTCTCTAACCTTTAATCGCTCGTAAGGTAAGGGAAACGCTTATCCGTACACTCTTATTAAACCGTTACGATTTGTTACTATCTTGCATGTTAAGACTTTTGGTTATATTGAAATACTTATATTGGTTGAATTTATTTTACAAAATGATTATGGATAAAGATTTGGTTGTTTTGATCTCTTGAAACGGGATTATGTTTAATATGGAAAGAAGTGCTTTATGAATTTAAAAGTTTTGGGAACCAAAACCGTTTTGCTTTTCTACAAGCTTATGATGAGTTATCAAATTTGAAGGAAATATCTTGGTTATTTGGAAATGGATTCTCATGTTGGTTTGAAACGGTTTTGGTAGAGGGGTAGGTGGTTCCATAATAAGGGACTTCCTATACAGAGCTTCTGATGGGGGTTAGTTGATCGAGACCCCGTCCTCTTATCTTCCTCTTTGGGGTTGGCCCTTAGAGGGGTGTGCACACTCGGGATTCTAGGACAGTTTAGTACATGATTTGGTGAACCTCGTCCTATCTGGTTTAGGGCGTGTGGATCCTCTTCATACGGCCTCTATCCAAGTATATACCGACGTTGGAAATTGTTGGAAAGAAATGTTTTCTTTGGTTTGGAATTATCTTGAAAGGTTGGATATGGATTTGAATATTTTGGAACACTTATGTTGTTCTTAATCATTTGAAATTATTTGTTCCCCTTCAACTAACAGTGGAAATTGTGATACTCTGTTTTCAATCTTTCGAAACACTTTTGTTACACATTATTTTAAAATGTCTTTTAAGTTATGATTTTATATTCCGTTTATTCTTTATTCGGATTGTTTAGCTTACTCAACATTATTGTTGACCCTTTTATTTGTTTTGTCCTTGTTTGGACCTGCGGTGATCACAAATTGTGTGAGCAGATCGTGTGACAGGTACTCATGGGAATTAGTCGTGGGATGCACAGGAAAGCGCGCTTAATAGTTTCATTCAAAGACAAATGCTTAAAGACTTTATCTTTCTTTTGGATCGTTGAACTTATTTTCGCTTCCGCAAACTTTAAATTTGGTTGTAATCGTATTTTATCCTTTGGATTTTAATTTTGCATTAGACAACTACCTATTTTATTTCATGGTTAGGTACTACTACCACATTTGGTTTAATTGTGACACATCCATTATCCGAATTTTACTTGAAAACCCTATTTACTAATGAATAGGATTATGGGGGTGTTACATTATGTTAAAATTAAGGGGTTTAAAAAACGTTTAGATTTTTGTCAACTCAAAAAAAAAAAAAAGAGTAAAACAAAAATCGAAAAATGAACAATATTTAAATTTAATTATAATATAACTGGAAAAAAAAAGAAAAAGAAAAAAAGGCTGTAGACAGATATAATAAGTAGAATCGGTAATCGTATAGTTAAATTGTTGTTTGCTCGAAGATGTTTATAAAAACATCATGAAGACAGTTCTTGATGGAGTAGATGTGACGATTGTTGCATACAAAAGTTAATGGTGAGAGCTACCTTCAATCGTCATTAAGTTCAAATTGTTTACAGGTTTTTTTCATTTTTATATAGTTTTTGTATAACTAAAGTTACACAAAAATTGGACGAACTAATTAAGAATAAACTTACCTATTTAAAAAAACTATAAAAAGATTGAAAAAATTCAAAATACTTAACAGAATAGAAGAATTTTTGAACAATTTAAGAGAACTAATGTAATACTCCGTATTTTATTATATTTATTTTTGATATTTAATATATTATATTGACGTGTTGATAATTATTTTGGGCGTTGGTATTCGATAATTAATTTATCGAATAAGTGTTATATTTTACATGTTGTTGTTGAGGGGTCGAGTTCACAAGTTAGTAAAAGAAAAATTGTTTTAAGTTGCGGAGTGGGCCTCGTTTTGCGTGCCAGGGTTTGAAACAACCCAAAACTTGACACAAAACAAAATCACTTAACACCTCACCCCTCATTCTCTGCCGCCACACATAACTATGCCTAAGACCTCTTTCTAACCTAATCGACACATGAACATCACACCCACACTGCAGCCGCTACATCGGAGGCTAATAAGGGGGGTTAACACGGTGGTTTAAGGTGGTTTAGGGTCCTTCGATCACGCTGGAAAAGGGTATGTTCACCGTGCCTTCACTCTTTCTCTGGTTTTGATCACTTGTTTTGAATCATGTTGTTCATTGTGTACATAGGTTTGTAAGACCTGTTCTTTGCATATTATTAATCTATGTAATACGTATAACATATCCATCTTCTCTAAACCACCATATGACCACCATAACCGTCTCTAAAACCGCCATGAAAGTCGTTCATAGCTGATGTACGAATACTCTGTTTTTGCATAAGTCTGATTGTCTTTTCTGTACGGCTTTTCGTCATGTTATGGGGTTCGATTCTTATTGAAGAGCATGAGTATTGATACTATATTATTGGTAGTGTATGTTGGTGGTTCTGGGGTGGCGTGTGGTGGTCGGGAAGGTGAGAGGAACAGTTGCGAAAGGGTGGCAGGAAGAAGTGCAGAAAAACGCTGCTTGTGTCAGGGAGTCTTGAGGTGTCTGTTTCGGGGAGTTTACCGGTGTCGGGGCCTAGTGTCTGTCACCAAGGGGTTGTGGGTAGTGTGGTGTGTCGAGGGGTTGCGAGTGGTGGTGGTAATGGTGGTGTTAGCAAGTGTTAATAGCGTGGTTTTAAGTGGGGGTTGAAACACGGGAAACTGGAACAGGGGGTTGTAGTCGTGACCACCAGGGGGTTTTGGGACAAGATTTGAGGGCAGGTTGAGGCTAATCAAGTGTCAGGGTTGGTGTCGAAGGTTGCGTCAGGGTACAGGGATGCCAACCACCGTGAGTTGGTGGTGATGCAGGCGTTGTAGGGGCGTCAGATGGGGTGGTTAAGGGAGGCTGTCAGGGTCGTGTATAAAGGGCTATCGAAGGCTATGCGCGTAATGCTACTGTTACGTTGTTTGTATTCTTCTCTGATTTTATTAATTTTGTCTTATTATCATTATATTATTATTATGATGATCATTACTACTTCTATTAATATTACTTAATGGTTGCATATGTTGTTGTTTTGTTCTTATTAATATTATTATTATTATTATTATGTGATAAAATATTATGAGTGTATTATTATTAGTATTATGATCTTTATAATTGAATGATAAAATGTTATTGATATGGTTATTTTATTAATGTATATTGTTGTTATTATTATTAATTATTTAATTCTATTGTTGCTATTATGATTAATTTTAAGGTTGGTAATAATGTTTGAATTTGTTAGTAAGTTAGTAATAATTGATTATTTGGCTTGTGCTATATTTGGTAAAGTTATGATTAATGAGTTTATGATTAGTTAATAGTGGTTGGCACGTATACGAGTATATTAATATATATATATATATATATATATATATATATATATATATATATATATATATATATATATATATATATATATATATATATATATAGAGTTGGGATCACATGAGTCCACCCTAAATATTTGAGTCCATGAGTCTAACAATGATATCATAAGTTGTCTAAAAAAGTATCACGTGTTTTCAATATCAAATTTTTTTCCTTTTTTTGTTTTTTTTCTTTTTCAATATTACTTTTTTTTTCTTTTTTTTGCCTTTTCTTTTAAAATGACATTTTCTTTATTAAAAAAATTCCCTTTTTCAGTATGCACTTTTTTTAAAACAAACACATTTTTTTTAATAAAATGGCGTTTTTTCTCGAATTTTTTTTCATTACAATATCACAAGTTACTCAATATAATATCACCGGTTCTTTAAAATAATATCACAAAAAAAAAATTCGAGAAAAAAATATTTCGGAAAAAAAATTCGAGAGAAAAAATTGAAAAAAATATTTCCGGGCAAAAAAGTTCTTGAAAAAATTTCGTGATATTGTTTAATATTGTGTGTGATATTGTTTAATAAAAGGCGTTTTTTCTCGAAATTTTTTTTCGACTTTTTTTCATTATAATATCACAAGTTACTCAATACAATATCACCGGTTCTTCAAAATAATATCACAAAAAAAAAATTCGAGAAAAAATATTTCGGAAAAAAAATTCGGGAGAAAAAATTGAAAAAAAAATTTGAAAAAAATATTTCCGGGAAAAAAATTTCGTGATATTGTTTAATATAGTGCGTGATATTGTTTAACAAAAGGCGTTTTTTTTCGAAATTTTTTTTCATTACAATTTCACAAATTACTCAATACAATATCACCGGTTCTTGAAAATAATATCACAAAAAAAAAATTTGAAAAAAAAAAATTTTGAAAAAAAAACCGAGAAAAAAACTTCGAGAAAAAAAATTGAAAAAAAAAATTTCAGGTAAAAAAGTATTGGAAAAAATTTCTTGATATTGTTTTATATAGTGTGTGATATTGTTTCCTTTAATATTGTATCGAAAAGGTTGTGACATTGTGTTATTGTAGTGTAAAAAAAAACGTGATATTTTTTAATACAACTTGTGATACTCTAAATGGACTCATGGACTCAAATATTTAGGTGGACTCACCGGATCCCGCCTCTATATATATATATATATATATATATATATATATATATATATATATATATATATATATATAGAGAGAGAGAGAGAGAGAGAGAGAGAGAGAGAGAGAGAGAGAGAGAGAGAGAGAGAGAGAGAGTTAGGATCACATGAGTCCTATCTAGATATTTGAGTCCATGAGTCCATGCAACAATATCAAACATGCTTAATGAAAATATCGTTTGCTCTATGTTATAGCAAGGGTATATTCGTCATTAAGCACACAAACTATATAAGCCCAAATTCAGGTTAAAACACCTCATTCAATTCATTGAGTTTCTCTCTCATCTATTTCTCTCTCTTCCGCGATCTTCATAATATCCTATCGCCGTCGACCTGTTCTGATATCGTTAAATTTATTCGTCTTCGACATCAACCTGCGCTGATTTCGTTAAATTCGTTCGTCCTTACCTTCGTCCTTACCTTCGTCCTTGCTGATATCGTCGTTCTTAACTTCGTCTTGCTGTTATTTTCCCTGTTTTATTAACATACTCAATGGCAGGTATCTTCTTCTCTTTTAATTATCGTTTTTCGTTTTAAATTTATGCACTATTGATTTGCATGTTGTTGTATTTTATTAATCGATTCTATGTTCTAATCGTATCTGAGACTTAATTCGTTTGTGTTTCTCATTGTTTTTTATGTTTTCATATAAATATATGTTTCGTCTTTGCTTTTTCCTCTGCTAATCATGTCATGATTATATATTTTCACAATTTTATTCTTTCAATTACTTGTACGTACTGTTTTCCATGTTGTTGTATTTCATTACGATTACTCTACATATCAACTGTTTAATAGTTAATCCTAATTAGTCAATTTATGTTCATAAGTATCACATCTTATGTTGCACAGTATCATACGCACTTTAAAACAATATCACATGTTATTTTACCTCGATACATTAGCATCACACTATACTCCGCAAAGTATCACACTTCATCCTGAAGAGTATCAAACTACATGTCTGATTGTTTCCCTAATTAGTACATTGTACTAAGTACATGTTATTTTCAATAGTATCACAAGTCATCTTCAACAGTATCACATTTTTATAACAGTAATATCATTAGACAATTTATGTCCATAAGTATCACATGTTATGTTACACAGTATCAAACTATGTGTCTCATTGTTTACCTAATTAATGTACAGTACCTTAGCATCACATTGTACTCTGTAAAATATCACACTTCATCCTAGAGAGTATCAAACTACGTGTCTCATTGGTTACCTAATTACTGCACTGTATGAATTATGTTTATCATGTTATAATTTGTGTTTCTAACCTCTGTTGCTTTAGACAATATTTCTACTATTTCTCCGGTATCTGTTTTATTTGCTGTGTTCAAGGTTAGTTTTGTTGTCTAGTTCAAATTCAGATAGGTTGCATGCCTGAAGATTGTTTCTTTATGCAAAATATCACATGTCACTATTAAGAATATCACACTTTTTTATTAATTTTGTTAACTTCATTACTGTCTGTTTTGGTGTTTGTTTACTTTTTTGCAGATTTCTTCAGTTGCTGATGATGATTAAGTTGGGTGCATGATGAGGATTTCTTTTTAACATCAAGTTAGCACAGAATACAATACAAATATTACACTTTGTTATTAGTTTTTGTACTTGCCTACAAATACATTTCAAATAGGCGTTAACTTTGTATTCTTTATTCTTCGTTTTCTTAATACTCTAGTTTTGTTGATCTTTTACGAATACAAGCAATAAAATACTTCATATGAATATCAAAGAACTTGTTTTATTCTTAGATGGTTGTCATTTTCTTTCCTACATTTGTATCCACTTTATTTTTTATTCAATATCACACCACACATGAAACAATATCACACCACACCTGAAAAAGTATCACACCAGCACTCATACACAATATTGGACAATTTCCAAAAAAAAAGTATCATACTACAATTGAAACAATATAACCAATTTTCCTAAAAAATATTATTATTAGACAACATCAGCTTATTAATAATTTCGCAACCAATTGCAAAAAATATCGCAACTCGTACTTGGCAATATCACTGTGTGTTTGCAATAATATAACCATTTTATTAATAATATTTGTTTTTTTCGTATCATTTGAAAACAATATCAACCTTAAATCACAATAACTTCACAGTTTGTAACCAACAATGTTACTAAAAAATGTTATCAGATTACATAATATCACACCACGCCTGGAAAAGTATCACACCACACATGAGACAGTATCACACCACACATGAAACAATATCACACCACACCTGAAACAGTATCACACCACATATGAAATAGTATCACACCACACGTGAAACCGTATCACACCACATATGAAATAGTATCACACCACACGTGAAACAGTCTCACACTACACCGGATACAGTATCATACCACACTTGCAACAATATGACACCACACCTGAAACAGTATCACACTACACCTGAAACAATATCATACCAAATCTGAAACAATATCACACCACAGTTGAAACAACATCACACGTTATACTAAACAATATCACACTGAACAAAGAATTGATCCCAGAAACTTGTTTTCCATTAACTTGAGATCTAATGTTCAACTATACACAAAAGTGCTCATTACCACACCACGTGTGGAAAAAATGATTCCAGAAACTTGTTTTCTACTAGAGTTACATTCATTCACATTTTAATTACACGGTTTTTTCCGCCGAAGTCTAGTACTACTAACTGCTCATTCTACCTCGACCCCTACCTCTATTATTAGGATTTGCCAATGTCTTCAATCGTATGAGTGGCATTTTGTCCAATTCGTCATCTTCACTTCTTTTTTCGCAAGCATTTCTGTAAAGCAAAACAATAATGTTGTTGTTATATGTCAATATTCTACCTTTTCTGAAAAACAAATCCATCAAATGTAAAAGGCAGGTTTTCATTTTTACCTCTTCCTAGGAGATGTCCTAAGAATTGGTAATTCTGTGTTCACTTTTGGGACTCCAGCAATGGTATCTCGATTCTCGACAGTAGTGTTCTTCTCTACCACTTTTGATTTTCTTTTTAGCTAACCACCCTTCTGTTTTGCATCTTCTTTTCTCTTTTGGGTTAGTGTTTTGCATATTATTCTCTATTTTTGTTTATATTTACTACCTGTATAGTATCACAACGTATCTTAAATAGTATCATAATTTATACTTCATAGTACCACAGGTACAAGTGAAGTTTCTATTATGAAAAAATCAATTTCGCAAGTGAATAAAAACAAGCACTCCTTAATAGTACTTCTTCCATTTTTATATAATGTACCCATTTGTGGAATATATGAGTGATATATTTTAATAAAATGGGTACATTATATAAAAATGGAGGAAGTATCACATTGTATATTGAATAGTATCATATGTAAAGCAAATATTTTGACAGAAAACAAGTAATTAGTCGATTGAAGTATTGAACACAAACGAATCCTTAATAGTATCAATAGAACAGATGTTTAATAGTTAACCCTAATTTTCGCAATTGAAACACTAAATTTCACATTCGAACTATAGTTAACCTTAATTTTCTCGATTGAAACACTAAATTTCACATTCAAACAATAGTTAACCCAAATTTTCGCGATTGAAACAATTAAAACAACTAATAAACTTTATGTGCTATAGTTGATCATACTAATTTCTTTAATAAGTAATATCTACTAATATTCATAAATTTATAACAACAACATGAAAACCCTAAATAAATCGACAATTAATTTTTTTTGATTCAATACTATTATATTCATCTACTTGCTTGCGAATACAGTTTATAAGAACAATATCAATCAAACTAATACTCTACAAGTTGAAATAAAATTGTAGGAATGAAATAGAACGCGAAAGGAATTTACCTCAACGATTTTTGAAATAACTCTTGAATTTCAACCGATGTAATGCAATCTAATGAATGAATCAACGTTGATCGTTGAAATTCAGTTGAAAATCTTTGATTTTAGGGGATTTTCAGTGAGATTTTAGAGAGGTTTTCGGTTTTAATTTTTTTTGCTTTTTTTAGAGAGTAAAAATTTTAAAATTACTGTTTTTACAACGTGTTTTTGTTGCAAATTTTGAGCGTGGTATTTTCTTTCAGTAAGCGTGATATTGTTTCATGGACCCATGGACCCAAATATTTAGGCGGACTCACCGGATCCTGCATCTCTCTCTCTCTCTCTCTCTCTCTATATATATATATATATATATATATATATATATATATATATATTTACAGTGTGGGATAATTGTATCAATCATGAACGTGACCGAATAAATTTAGTCGTGCTTGGTGGTATGGTTAGAAATTGATATAAAGTACTATTTATAGGAGCGAAGTTCGAGGTGGGATAATTCTAGCAGCTGTTCGGTTGTCTTTCTGCAATTCGAGGTAGGGAATATATATATATATCTGGGGTTGTATTATGACATGAATTGTGTATGCGATGCTTATTATATTGAATGTGTTGTGAAATATTGGATTATATTTAATTGTTTTGGAGAACGGGACTTGTGATACGGGACTTGAGATACGTGACTTGTGATATGGCCATGAAAGGTGTGGTGTGATGGAAGTTGTGATGTGATGGAAGATGTGATGTGATGGAAGGAGTGGTATGATGGAGGTGAAGTGATGGATTGAATGATGTGGAGATGAAAGGATGTTATTATATGTTCATTTATGTCTTGTTGATGTTTTCCTACTCAACCTCGTGGTTGACCCTGTGTATTCGTGTGACACCTACGATGATCCGGAATGGGGAGTAGATCTACAGGAAAGAGACAGATGAGCTAGGAGCTGGGACGGAAATGAGAGATGCAGATTTGGGACCGACTTAGAATTATATCACTTATAGTAGTATAGTCATCAGTTGTACTTTTATTCTGTTTTGTAGTTTTGTAATATCAAAGTTTAAATCTAATCAGTTTTTATATTAAGCACTTTGGTTTGATTTACTTTGTTATTCACTACCTCGGACATTCCGAGATGGTAAAAGCTCTATTTACTAAGAATGTCTTGCTAAAGGCTTCTTAAATAAATGTGGGTGTTACAAGTGGTATCAGAGCGAACAATCCTCAGACCTAAACCAAACGAATAATAATGAACGTAGTAAGAGTCAAATAAAATGAACCCCGAGATGAAACTGATAGGAGCCCCAAAAAGGAATGGTATAAGTTAGAGGCCCCCTCACACCAAACCATGGGCCCTTTCGGTTCTGTCTCGGGAACCTGAAGAGAGTAATTGAAGAGTGGAGTAGATTATATAGTGACCTAGTTATCTTGTACTAACGTTCTTGCAGGAGAAGAATGAGGTAAGTAATATTTGAGTTATGATTAATGATGTGTGTTGGAAAGGTATGTGTGATATGAAATGTGGATCAATCTGGATGATGGAATTGAAATTTTAAGAGTTTAGAGGTATAATTGTTGAACAATGGTTAGAGTAATGTGATCATAGTATGTTGGTATTCAGTTATGAATGATCAGATTCAGATGTTATAGTAATCCATGTCTAGTGATATGCGGAATGTGCTACCCCAAGCCATGAATGCTATATAGTTATGTGTTGCATAGATCGTACTTAAAGTTTACATGACAATTTCGGTTTGAAATAATGATGTTAATTTGGTACAATGTGATCCCAACGCTTCAAATGACATGTCAACATGTTTTGGAAAAATAATGATTATATTTAAATGTGATAGTATGAAGTGATTTTAAGGAACACAAATTTTGATAAATTTTCAGAATGTTACCTGGTTTGTACGAGCTGCCATTTTACATGTGTTCCAAATATGGGTATGACAATTTTACGTATAATAACCTTCTGAGTTAGCTTTACAATGCTTTTGGTTTCATGTCCATAGGAGTTGTAGTTTGAGAGAAATAAATATTTTAATTGACAGTGGTCAGATTGTTACTGCACAGTTCCGTTTTGACCCATGTTTTTGTAAAGGAAATCATTCAAAACGTGTTTACTGTTTATGTATAATTTCAACTCCACCGTTTAAAATATTCATCCCCGTTTCCAAAATGATAAGCCACGTGAAATCTTAATGAGTCGTTATTTAATAGTGATTTTTTTTTTTTGCAAGTTGTCCAATTTTCTGTTGATTTGCTGTAAAGTCCCTGTGCAGACCAAGTGAGTTGTAAAAAAATAAAAATAAAAATAAAAATTTGTTATAAATAATTTCCTTGAAATATGCATTCGATTCCTTTTCCTATGGTTAGCTAATTCTTTATATTTTCTAAAAACTATAATAGCTCGCACGATAGCTAACTGGTTATTTAATTATGATTTTTGTAAGTTATGTAAGTTTCATGTAAAAGTTAAATCAAATATGAATTATGTGATGTGACCACGTAATGTCCTGTTATGACATTAGTAACATGTATAGTAGACATTTGAAATGAATATGAACCTTACCATATGATAACGTAACCTGGCTGATTTCGTCAAGTTTAAATAAAATCGTTTCAGTAATACAAACGCTCTTATTTTCTAGTGTTATGACCTCGAAATAATGGAGTGATGTTCGTATGTGATGTTAAAACCATGTTTATCTGAGAAGAGTCTTACCAAGTGGTAGAATGAAATTAACTGGTAAACTTATTACATGATATAGCAATCTAATTGTAATAATTAATTGTGACTATTTGAACAATGTGGATCTTGTTGATGTTCTTTCGTATATTAATGGTGTATCTTTGTCTAATTACCTGCGATCATAATCTTTATAACTTTTCATGCATATTGTTCTGCCATAAAGTGAAGTGCATATTGTTATGTTTAAAATCTAATCACGATGTATTGAATTATTAATTGATTGACACGTGATTTATGGAAGTACTAGTCTTGTGAGTTCGTTTACTTGTATCGTTAAATTTTCATAATTCATGAGCTACAATTTACAAGAACAATGTTAGAAAAGAAGAATCAGAATGTCTTCGTGTCGTCTTAATTCCGAGCTGTAGCTTGTAAATAGTCATTTGATGATGTTTATAATTGTCACAAACTACCATTCCAATGTTTCAAACGTTGCAAAATGTTTTCAAAATGATAGACCGGGGTAAAGCTTGATGTTTGATAATTATGGTGATTGTTGGCAGTATGGCAAATTCTATAGCTACGTGTTGATGAAATCCTGCCTGAATATTTAATTGCTGCACATTATATAAACCTGTTATTTTGCAAGTCACATATATTAATAGTTTCATGATAAATGATGTAATGTGGGTGGACGGGAAATGTACCTAATCGATTTTGTTAACTTATTGCTGTCTGGGAATGTTAAACGGTCTTGTGAGTCTATGATTTGTGTATACCTTGTGAAATATGTCAATGTTCCATGTTTAATTACGTTAACTAATTTTGCGCTATGTTTTCTTTCTAAATATGATTTTGATTCTATAATATGATTATGAGCATGAATCATTTTAATTTGTCAAGTATGAACTATAAGCTTCTTGATTTTTTACATTGTTGTAAATATATTAAATTTGTGATAAAATTTCAAAGGTATGTAAGTGTTAGTCGTTACCCTGATTCTGCTTTACTGCGTAACACGATTTCTACCGATCCTAGAACTCTTGTTTTGCTCAAGGTTGTATATGTTTGCATAATAATTGCTATGGGTTTCTTACGAGTACTTCTTTGCGTTGAAATTAGTAATTGTTCCTTTATTTTGATAATTAATATTTCCTTTTGACTAGATAATTCTTTTGTTTGTGAGACGAGTAGAGTTGTGAGATGGGTAAACTCTTGGTAACTGATTAGTTGTTTACGCATAATGGTTTTGTATTAGGTTGGTTTGGTATAGCGTCCATGTCTTTATTTATGAACTTGGAAGGTAAGTACTGATGAGATTGAGTTGATGAGATTGAGTTGCTCGTGAGTCTAGAACAAAGGCCATGGTTGATTTTGTATTGAGATTGAGATTGCAGTTCAGTATTTTATCGAGTTGTCGTATTCCTTGACATTGACTCGTGGGTGAGTAGCTTAGAGTTTTACTCTCTAAATGTGGAACAATTCCTTTAATGGAATATTTGACAATATTGATATCGAAATGGAGATGAGAATTGGTTACTGGTTTGAGTTATGAGTTATTAGACCGTTGTGCCACATTGTGTTTTCGGTCAAGTGTGACCTTGATTATTGAGTCATATTCTGGGTTTGAAAGCGATATTGAAATGGAAGTATTGATTGTGTTTTATTCCGCCGGTTCACTCACCCCTTGTCTTTGGTCTTAGATTTGACGATGATGCGTGCGATACTTGGGTACTTGGAGTAAGATGGTATGAGATAAAGTAATTAGTAAGACGGATTAATGAGCTGAGATTTATTATAATGAGGTTACGGGGACGTAACCATGTTTTAAGGGGGATAGGATTGTAAAATCTTAATGATTTTATGATATGGCTAGTTGTTATGACTTGGATAATTGGTATGTCCTGATTGTTTGAATATACTTGATAATCCTGATTACTGATGTTATGCATTCTATTGTGGTTCATGAAGTATCCTTTAATTTAGCTATACGTTAAACTTTGGGGACAAAGTTTTCTTAACGGGGGTAGAATGTGCATTTCGTGTTTTAAAAGTACCTTATTAGTTTCCGATGTTATGCGGTTGTATTCGTTACGTGCCTAGTGACCAGTTTATTCACCATGGGATGGTAAACTTCGGGACGAAGTTCTTTTTAAGGAGGGAAGACTATAATACTCCGTATTTTATTATATTTTATTATATTTTATTTTGATATTTAATATATTATATTGACGTGTTGATAATTATTTTGGGCGTTGGTATTCGATAACTAATTTATCGAATAAGTGTTATATTTTACATGTTGTTGTTGAGGGGTCGAGTTCACAAGTTAGTAAAAGAAAAATTGTGTTAAGTTGCGGAGTGGGCCTCGTTTTGCGTGCTAGGGTTTGAAACAGCCCAAAACTTGACACAAAACAAAATCACTCAACACCTCACCCCTCATTCTCTGCCGCCACACATAACTATGCCTAAGACCTCTTTCTAACCTAATCGACACATGAACATCACACCCACACTGCAGCCGCCACATCGGAGGTTAATAAGGGAGGTTAACACGGTGGTTTAGGGTCCTTCGATCACACTGGAAAAGGGTATGTTCACCGTGCCTTCACTCTTTCTCTGGTTTTCACTTGTTTTGAATCATGTTGTTCATTGTGTACGTAGGTTTGTAAGACTTGTTCGTTGCATATTATTAATCTATATAATACGTATAACATATCCATCTTCTCTAAACCACCATATGACCACCATAACCGTCTCTAAAACCGCCATGAAAGTCGTTCATAGCTGATGTACGAATACTCTGTTTTTGCATAAGTCTGATTGTCTTTTCTGTACGGCTTTTCGTCATGTTATTGGGTTCGATTCTTATTGAAGGGCATGAGTAATGATACTAGATTGTTGGTAGTGTATGCTGGTGGTTCTGGGGTGGCGTGTGGTGGTCGGGAAGGTGAGAGGAACAGTCGCGAAAGGGTGGCAGGAAGAAGTGCAGAAAAACGCTGCTTGTGTCAGGGAGTCTTGAGGTGTCTGTTTCGGGGAGTTTACCGGTGTCGGAGCCTAGTGTCTGTCACCAAGGGGTTGTGGGTAGTGTGGTGTGTCGAGGGGTTGCGAGTGGTGGTGGTAATGGTGGTGTTAGCAAGTGTTAATAGCGTGGTTTTAGGTGGGGGTTGAAACACGGGAAACTGGAACAGGGGGTTGTAGTCGTGACCAGGGGGTTTTGGGACAAGATTCGAGGGCAGGTTGAGGCTAATCAAGTGTCAGGGTTGGTGTCGAAGGTTGCGTCAGGGTACAGGGATGCCAACCACCGTGAGTTGGTGGTGGTGCAGGCGTTGTAGGGGCGTCAGATGGGGTGGTTAAGGGAGGCTGTCAGGGTCGTGTATAAAGGGCTATCGAAGGCTATGCGCGTAATGCTACTGTTACATTGTTTGTATTCTTCTCTGATTTTATTAATTTTGTCTTATTATCATTATATTATTATTATTATGATCATTACTACTTCTATTATTATTACTTAGTGGTTGCATATGTTGTTGTTTTGTTCTTATTAATATTATTATTTTTTTTTTGTAAAGGGTAAGTATTATATATGAAGAAAGATTACAAGAGGCACCTAGAAAAGATCTTGGAGAAAGGACTGATCATGAGTGCTAAGATTACAAGGCATTCTACTTAAACATAGAAATTAATTCATGCTTTATTATTCCTAGTACAACAGTAGGCCTAATCAATTGTTGCTCACATCGACTCTTGTTCCTTTGGTACCATACATGATACACTAGTGCATTCAAAGCTCCATTCCTCACTGCTCGTTGCATCTTAGTCCCTCTTAGCCTTAACCTTCTGTGGTTGCTTATACTGTCATCAATTCTGAACTGCAACCATTCCTGAATCCCCTTCAAAATCATGCTGCTGTACGAGCACTCACAAAACAGATGCTGAAGTTATTCTGATGCAGCTGCACAGATACAACAGAGATCTTCTGATATGATATTAATAGTCTTAAGCTTGTATTTAGTATTCATAGCTTGATGATGGTACATCCAAGCAACAATTCTGTGTTTCGGCACTGTCCACCTATTCCAAACCAGCTTGTGCCACTCTACCAGTTCAGCCTTCTTCCTCATCCATTGATAATCTTTTGCAACTGTATAACCATTCACACCAGACCAAGACCATGCACCTGCTTCATATCCCTGTTGCATTTTCACCCTAAAATTGCAGACTTTGTTCCAGTACCAGTTGGAATCAGGAGGAGGATTATAGACCTGCCAAGAGTTGCCTTTCAGATAAACATGGTGCACCCACTGCACCCAGAGTTTTGTTGCATTACTGCTCACCCAACCTGTTAGTTTAGCAATGGCAGCAGCATTCCATACCTTAGCTTGTTTCAGATTTAAGCCTCCTTCTCTGTATGGCATGCATACATTATTATTATTATTATTATTATTATTATTATTATTATTATTATTATTATTATTATTATGTGATAAAATATTATTAGTGTATTATTATTAGTATTATGATCTTTATAATTGAATGATAATAATGTTATTGATATGGTTATTTTTATTAATGTATATTGTTATTATTATTATTAATTATTTCTATTGTTGCTATTATGATTAATTTTAAGGTTGGTAATAATTTTTGAATTTGTTACTAAGTTAGTAATAATTGATTATTTGACTTGTGCTATATTTGGTAAAGTTATGATTAATGAGTTTATGATTAGTTAATAGTGGTTGGCACGTATACGAGTATGTTAATATATATATATATATATATATATATATATATATATATATATATATATATATATATATAGGAGTCAAGTTCGAGGTGGGATAATTTTAGCAGCTGTTCGGTTGTCTTTTTGCAATTCGAGGTAGGAGATATATATATCTGTGGTTGTATTATGACATGATTGGTGTATACGATGCTTATTATATTGAATGTGTTGTGAAATATTGGATTATATTTAATTGCTGTGGAGAACGGGACTTGTGATACGGGACTTGTTATATGGCCGTGGAAGGTGTGGTGTGATGGAAGTTGTGATGTGTTGGAAGGTGTGATGTGATGGAAGGAGTGGTATGATGGAGGTGAAGTGAGGGATTGAATGATGTGGAGATGGAAGGATGTTATTATATGTTCATTTATGTCTTGTTGATGTTTTCCTACTCGATCTCGTGGTTGACCCTGTGTATTCGTGTGACACCTACGATGATCCGGAATGGGGAGTAGATTCTACAGGAAAGAGACAGATGAGCTAGGAGCCGGGACGGGAATGAGAGATGCAGATTTGGGACCGACTTAGAATTATATCACTTATAGTATAGTCATCAGTTGTACTTTTATTCTGTTGCGTAGTTTTGTAATATCAAAGTTTAAATCTAATCAGTTTTTATATTAAGCACTTTGGTTTGATTTACTTTGTTATTCACTACCTCGAACATTCCGAGATGCTAACAACTCTATTTACTTAGAATGTCTTGCTAAAGGCTTATTAAATAAATGGGGGTGTTACAATCAAAGTTATACAAAAACTGAATATTAGTAATAATAAGTTTCTATTGACAAAAACCAATAATAAAAAGTTTCAAAATAAAAACTATAAAGCAAAAAAAGTCAAGAAAGTAAAGTTCGAGTATAAATTGAGATTTAAGAAGGGTATTAAGAGAATGAACTAAATACAATTGGAAAGACTGTTTGTATTTTTCAACAGAATTTTAATCACCTAATAAAAAATAATTCCGCAAGGTAGTTACATTGGCCGAAAAAATGCAAGATTGTTGGTATTTTTCAACAGAATTTTAATCACCCAATAAAAATAATTCGGCTAGGTAGATACATTGGCCGAAAAAATAAGGAGGAAGAAGAATAGACATGATTGTTAGTTTTTTTTGTCAGATTTTTAGGGACCCGAAAAAAAAATTTCGGCTACAATAAATTAAGTAATTTATTTAAAGACCTCAAAATAGGGAATTAACTTAGGGAATTAAAAACGATAACTAAAATCTGGGCCAAAGAATAGTAAGAACACGACATTAATAAGAATACGAATGAGATTAGAGGAAATTGTAGAATTACATAAATGTCATAAAAAAACGTAAAAGGAAGGGAAAATATATCACTTGTTGGATAATTTTACCCACGATTAAGGAGAGCACTCCAAATTGTAAATACTGAAATCTCATGTTAACGTAGCTCATATGATCTTTTCTTTAAATAATATAATGATAATGATTATTTAAATCGATTTTGGGTAGCCCGTCTAAAACAAAAAATCTACTTCCTCCATTTTTTTTATATCACCCCATTTCTTTATACACGTTTGCCAATACTCATTTTGTTTCGATTATATATTTATCTACATACTACTAAAAATTATAAAATTTTGATATTCTTGATACTCTTATCAAGACAAATTAAAAAAGATCTCACATGAATATATTTTCGTGAACGAATTGAGAGAAAATTAACGTTAAATACTCGATTGTGAATAGTGTCCAAAAGAGGAATGGGTGATATAAAAGAACGAAGGAACTACTCCGTACATTATACTTCCTCCATTCAAATCCAAATTGTATTTATGCTTTATGCACAAATTTTAAGAATTTATTAAATATTAAATATATGATTGAAAGTACAGTGGGAAGTGTGTATGTTATTTTTTTATTGTTTTTGGTGGAGTAATGGTGGGTCATTTGATGACATTTTGGGTAAATAATTGATATTCATAAGGATATTTTAGTAATTTTGTTGGCTTTATTAGGAAATGTGTAGTTTGGATATGAATGGATTAAAATGGAATATGTGTAGTTTGGATATGATGGAGGGAGTACGAGTAATACTTTGTGTTGTATCCTTCTCAATCTCCGCACCCTCCCAAACCAGCTGGCACCGGTTAGCCATCACTGACAACTACAGTAGCACACAAGAGTTATTAAATCCAAAATCAGCCCATCATCATGGACCAATCACTAGGCTGTCAAATGATGATATTTTCATTCTAAAAAATACTCGTACAAAAAAAACTAAATAAACGAGTTCTTGGGTAAGACGGATTTGACGAATACGAGAAATGGTCCGACATGACAATTTGTTTAGTGCTATAGAGTACTCTGTTATAACTTAGGTTAAATTAGAAATCGATAAACTAGTCGATTATACAACAAATATTTGGAAAATTAGCTGAAAATGTAGCTGATTTTTTTTGCAAAATGACATAAAAGGGCATAATAAGTATTAGGACGTGCTACATCCCGCACATCATTTTACTCAATCCCACACATTTTTCACATTTATTCCGGATATACCCTTCTCACTTTTATCATCTCCACCAAAAAAAACAAGTGAGAGAAATAAAAACCCCAAAAATCTCCAAAAATAACTCACTTCAGGTTTTGATTTTACAACAATTGAATTTACCGATTAATCTATAAGATTAGTACTAAAATATGTAGCTTATTTTCAAAATGCTACTTAATGTAACTTTTCATTTCAGATAGCATATTTAACAAATAAGCTACTTATAACTCAAATTTTGGTTAAATAAGCTATTTTAGTCAAATAAGGTAACTTATTTGTCATGCTAAACAGAGCCTTACAACTACTTTTATTTGCAATTTGGTAACGTAATTAAATACCGATAACAAGACGTTATTAACAAATTTGTCGTTAGAAATGTAACCAATAAAAAATTACGTGCTCAAATAAAAGTGTTAAAATGAAATCAATGAAAACAAAGGTTACGAGATTTTAAAATGAGTCTCAAATCCCAATCTGCTATTTTGTTAATATATACTCCGTATCACTTGTGACGGGTATATCCGTTATAAATTTGTGACGAGTAAAATATCTCCACATAAGTAAATAAGACAAAAATTAGGATGAATGAAAAATTCCAAATAATTTGTGTTTACCCTCCAATATTGGGTATTATTTGACCTGTTACAAGCTTGTGATGAATATCGGCCGTCACAAATGAGAAATTGTGTTTGTCTAGAGTCTCAACTCAAGAACGACCCTAGTTTTACGTTTGACAATTTTGGACTCGGGTCTTACCAAACTAGAGTCGAGTTTGTTTGGATGAAGTCCATTTGGGTTACTCATCACGATTCCAGTTCAATTATTTGTGGGTACGCCGTACGCTAAATCTAGAGTTGGCTCTACTAATCAAGTCACTTTCATACATTGATAAACAAAATCTAATTTGTGAGCCAAGTTTATTTTAGAGCTCTATTATTTGTGGGTATGCTAGATTTAGAGTTGGCTCCACAGGTCAAGTCATTTTCGTACATTGATGAACAAAATCCAATTTGTGAGCCAAGTTTATTTTAGAGCTGCCAAAGAGCTTACCCGAATTGACCCGTCTGGCCGTCCACAACCCGAAAATTTAGTCACTCGAATCCAATCTGACCCGACCCTACTTGAACCTGAACTAATACGATTGATAATCAGAAAATTACGAAGTACTAATCTTTTAGATTAATCCAAATGAAAGCGATTTAGTGTTTAGATTCATACATTAGACATAACTAGTTTTCAACCCGTGTAAAATTGCACGGGTATGTTTTTTAGAATATTAATATAACGATTAATATTTAAAATATAGTATTAAACAAAAAATATGATTATTTTATTTATTTGATAATGATAATAGATTAAAACACGTGCCAATAGTGCATATATCTGGAACTTACGCATGTTTTAAATTGGTGAAAAAAATGCATGTATTTAGTATACAAACATGATAAATTAATTTAACACGCAAAAAAACAAATTGATAATCATTTATTAGGAAATTAAATTAACAAACACGTGAGAAAAAAAAGATTTAAACGGGGAGAGAATATATGAGAAATAAGATATTGTTCGATATTCACTTTACCCGTTTACATGTGTCTCACTTGACCCAACCCTATCCACTTGGGTCCGCAATTACACGTCCCATATGGGGTCTAACGTAACTCGATCCAAATATTTCCAACTTGACGGAAATTTCATTTTGTGTTCAATTTTTTCATACTAATACAATTTCTAATATTGTTTTAATGATTTATGCAAAATGTGCCTCGATTTGCACAATTAAACCATTAATTAGGTTAAGTTCAAATTTTTTATGCTACTATCTATAATTAAAGATAACTATTATTTTTTCCGCTACATTGCTATCATCCTAATCCTAAATTTATTTATTTTTATATTACAAATGCATCTCTTCTTTTCATCACTTCTACAATCAGATGTGTCAAGTGCTTGTTTTTTATTTAATATTGTTTGCAACAATATTTTTTTGTAATAATATTGATTTTGTGTCAATTTGTGTATATAAGTGATTAGTGTTGTAAAAGATTGGATTGAATTAGTAATTTTAATTTATTACTTATTATTGGAGTAAAAAAAATTGGAAAGAATTATGTATTATTTTATTTAAATTAGACATTATTTATTACTTCATTAAGTGTAAATCGCATACATAAAAAAATCCGTATAAAAAAAACGGTAGTTTTCAAGAAACTAATTTCATAGTTTAGTATGTGGGTCCCACATTAACAATAAAAAAATAAAATAAAATAAAATAAAAATTATATATAATGACATGGGTGAATGAGGAGGCTTGAAATGATTCTGCTTTTATATAGAAAAGATGACAAGAGAATAAGAGTTAACTTAGGTGTTAAGAGCTCTCTTACCTCAACCATGAAGTTGAGAATTCGGTTCTTACCCGCAACATAATGCGCTCATTTGAAACCAAAAAAACATAATGACAAAGTAATTAAACAAAATTATACTACAAAGTAGTACAAAAACAAAACTTTTTAGCACAATATCGAAGTAATATTATAAAGTAACTAGACTCGATAATGACCCGGTCTAAACCTGCCAAATTAACCGACCGACCTAATAGGTACCCGATCCGACCCAAAATAGATACTAACCAGTTATAATTCGAACACAGTATGACCCGACCCGAGTGAGCCGATTATCACCGATAATTACTTTTTCTAAAACAAAATTGCGACCTATTTCACACGTTGTTTTCGTTTTTGTTTTGTCCTTTTAAAAAAGGTCACCATAATTACTTCCAAAGCCCCAACTCGCGCGCTCCTCGTGTCCGTGAGTCCGTGACTTTACAAAACAACAAATAAACTCCATTATTTGCTGCAATTTTTTTTCTATAAATAGGTTGTAAATTGATGGTCATTTGCAAATCAGAAAGAATTAGAAACTTCTCTAAAAAAATATTTATCTTCCTTGTTCCTCTTCGTACAATCATAGGTTCGTCTTCTATCCAATCACTATTTCACTAGTGCTCGTATGTTCTCACAAAAGCACAAATTAACCGTTTCAGATAATTAAACCGTCTTACTAGAGATTTACTGGCTTTATAAAAGGTCGTTCGTTGTAACTTTTAAGTTGTGACTAGTAAAACGTCCTATTGTTTAATTAAAGTGATAACTACTAATTATATAGTCAGAAATTTTGCATATTCTTGTATTATTTCACCGGCGTTAATCCATGTAAAATTGAACTGCATGTATTTATGGACATTACAGTTAGTTACTAGATAATATAAACAAAGGAAGGTAAGTAGTTAGTTAGTTAGTTAGTATGTACTTCCCTTATGTCATTGTTATAAGTTAAGTTAAATTTAATATCATAATACAATTCAGATTAACCAATTGTTCATATGGTATTAGACGAATGTTCTGATTCTGGTTAAATTCTTGTTACAATCAAGATTTTACGCTTCTGCATTATCAAACATTTTTTAAATTTTCATATCATCTTCTCAAATCACATCAATAATGCATGAAACAACTAATTCAAGTTATGATTACTTGAGTTAATATTTATTTGTGCTAAACACAAATATTACGAGTATTAATTTATTTTATTTTATTGTGATTATGGTGATCATATTGAATTTGCAGTAGGAGGATCATACAATAACCGATGTACTATCACCGATTTTATAGTTTTTGAGCATTATTATAATATTTTTTAGTTTTGTTTTATAAATTATGAGTATTGTTATAAAATTTTTGAGTTAAATTATTAAAACATTAAACGCAAAAATTATAATTAAACTCAAAAACATTACATATAAATTTAGTTGAATTTTAGTTTTGGCAGAAAAAAATTAAAACGTAACTTATAAACTTTAATAAATTCAGAAAAATTATACATATGTTCAAAAAACAAATAAAGTTTGAGTTAATGATCTCAAAATAGTACTCATAAATAAAAAAGGGCAGCCCGGTGCACGATGGCGTCCTCGCTAGGCGAGGGTCCGGGGAAGGGCCCCACCACAAGGGTGTAATGGGGGCAAGCCTTCCCTTGCCATTATTTGGCAAGAGGCCGCTCTCTCAGGGCTTGAACCCGTGACCTCGCGGTCACAAAGCAACGCCTTAACCGGTGCGCCAAGACTCCCCTTCATCTCAAAAAAGTACTCATATGCTCAAAAAAATATACTCATTTGTTAAAAATACGAGTCAAGTTTAAGGTAATAAGATAAAAAAAATACTCATATACTCAAAACAAATAAAGTTTGAGATAATAAGCTCAAAAAAAATACTAATATGCTCAAAAACAAGGAAAATTCGAGGTAACACATTCGATGCATTTTTTTCCCTTGAATTTTGGTCCGAGATATTATTTTTCTCCCTTCTATATGTTGCAACTTCAGATTGGGCTAAGAGAATTTGTACCATTTGAGCTAACTATTGTTCTCTGAATAGGCGGAAACATGAAGGTGTTACTAAGGACAATTGCGTGCATGATCGTGTGCACGATTACTCTTATTTTACCAACATCGGAGGCACAATTCAAGACACTAACTTGGGACTTTAGTAAGGTTCAACAATACGGGCAGCTTATTGCTGACTTAAGAAGAGAACTCCGTGCGACCACAGTTTGCAATATACCATCCACGACCGACCAACCAAAATCGCCCACATTCGTTTTGGTTAGGATAATCAACAAGAGAAAAGTAGCCATCACGGCCGCCTTCCGAAAATCAAACGCCTACTTCGTGGGTTACCAAGACACGGTAGGAAGGAACCTTCGTGCCAATTTCGTGGCCAACGAGTTAACTGACCAGGAGCGGAATGAACTATTTCCTACTGCAACCATAAGATCACCGAACCTACCGTTTGGGGTGTCTTATCGCGATCTTGAAAAAGTTGCGGGTGTGGATAGGGACAAATTTAGACTCGGTGTTGAGCCTTTGTCACCCTTGATGGATATTGTCAACGGGGCGGATTATAGCAAGTCCAGACAGGACTTGGCAAAATTCGCCCTGATGGTTATTCAAATGGTGGCTGAGGCGACACGTTTTAAGTATATATCGGAGATTGTGTTGAAACAGGGAACAAGGCCGGAGATGACTTTCTTGCCAGATTCTACTTTTATTAAGTTAGAGAATAATTGGGGAGCCGTTTCCGACTTGATTCATAACGCGAGTCCAGGTTGTAGAGCCGTGCAATCACCTACTTTTCCGGAGTGGAATGATATCAAGCCACAAGTTGGTCTCCTTAAGTTTAAAACCAAACGTCCTTCGGTGGAGGCTATTTTCGACAACAATGACGATAATAATGAAGTTGATGATGCCGTTGAGTAAGTTTATGTGATGTATGGTCCTAGACTCCTAGTATTCTACATGAGTATGAGTTGGTCTATGTTGTCATATCATATTGATGTTGTATTTTCAATAAGTTGCATCTCAAGTTGTATCAATGAATAAATTATCCTTCACAAATTCTCATGGTAGACGGAGGGTATCCGTCACAAGGAGAAGACGGATACCATTTTGTCTCACAGAATGCCCATTTAGAGGAGAGAGAGGAAAGCACATGGGGGTGCCCTACCTTGTCCCTTATTCGTTTTATGAGTGTCATTATCCGTCTCTCCACCCGACCCGTCACAAGCAAGACTAACTAATTATCCTTTATCGACTTAACTATTCATGAATTATACTAGAAGTAACTAATTAAAAAGAACGTAGTCGGCGTTTTTAGTGCAAAGCATGTAATTGTCTCTTGACATAAACTGACATTTTTTCTCTCTAAAAGCTTTCTTAGAAATTCTCCAAAAAATCCAATTAATTCATGAAAAACCCGAAAAATTAAAAAACACGAAAATCTCAAACTTTCATGGCGGAATCCAATTCACCACATTTTTCGTAAGTTTATCATGATAAATTTTATCCTCCAACCATAAACCACACATTGAGTTCCAGCATGTGGCCATGAAGGAGATGAATTTTATCCATCCAACCATCGACCACACATTGAGTTCGAACGTGTACCATGGAGGAGATGAAGAATTTCATCATCCCCATCATCCCCATCACCACACGTTGCTACTCAATGTGTCCATGGTTGGATGATCATCCAACCATGAATCACACTATGAATTTCAATATGTGGTCAACTGGTCAGGGAGGATATGATGAAATTCATCATTTACTTCATGGAAACATTTTTTTTTGAAAAAATGTTATTGTAGTCTACTTATTAACTATTAATATTTTGTCTTCCGTTTAACTATATATTATGTTTAATTTTAAATTAGTTTTGAGTATTTATGAAAGTTTTAAGGTCATTCCAATCTGACTCGAAAGATAGTCGAATGAACTCTAAATGTGTTTTTATTTTAAACCATACACACATTTTTCCAACTCTCGTATGTACAATTTAAAGAGTAGTTACTGTGCGAATTTGGAGACATTTAATTTCGGACCTAAATCGAACCAAAAAACGTGGATAATGATCTTCCAAATTGTCATTTTCAGGTGATTTTTTTAATCCGTGAGATATTTTGTAGACCATTTATTGAGGATCCGTACGCCATAAAATGATTGCCAGTTGCTTAAAAAACTCGGAAAGATATCAGATTCGAGTAATTATCGAAGTTTTCGCGTTATCCCAATGTGACTCGAAAGATAGACAAATGACTTATAAAATGATTAATTTTCTGCCACTAGTCTTCCCACTTTCCTTGTTGTAGGATGATTAATATTTATATTCAGCTTATGACGGATAGTATCCGTCACAAGCAAAACTCTTTGATCAATGAGTCCATGGCTCAAGAAACCGTCTCCGATTAAGGCCAGTCTTCAAAAGGGTTATCCGCCATAGCCCATAGGGGACCCTCAGCGGCTCAGCCTTGTCGATTAGGCCTACACCACAATCCACATAGTCCATTTGTCTCGAATGTGGTGCACATAAGTCATGACTGCTTAATTACCTCGTATTACGTTTTTTTCCCCTAAAATTTTACGAGTATAATTTATGCAATCGTCTCGTATAAACCCTCATTGTTGCGGTAAATATCATATCCGTCGTAAGCTTGCGACGGATCAAGTAATACCCAAATGTGATAGATAAGAAAATAAGCTAATATTTAGGAAGCAGCAATCTATCAATTCTGTCACGGATCGGCCCCATATTCCTTAGCTTCCTCTTGCTTGGGCCCAACTCAAACTCAAAAAACGCGTAATTAATAAGCAATCTCCTTCGGCCTTCTAGAACAGTAGCTAATAGATAAGCAATGAAAAGATGCAAAAAGCGACAAAATGTTAACTAAAATATCTCAACTACTAAGATCCATCTTCGTAATTCCGGCGATCTGATATATCAAGTTGAGACGATCAGTAGCAATATCGACATGTTTTGCACCCAAGACGATCGCATGAGAGAGAGCCTTAAGAAAGGCAATGGCTTCACCATGCAACGGATTCCTTACCCAAATCTTCTTTCCCCCAACGCGTGAAACTTTGGCATCCTTGAATTGTATCATTAGATGATTAGCTTGATTGATCAAATAATTTCGAGTATGTCTTATATAGACTGTCTTACGGAGTATTTCTTCCGTCTCGGTTATTTGTTGTCTTTTATATTATTTGTGAGGTGTATAATTAAAGGACTACAAATAACTGAGACGAAAAGAGTATAATATAAGACAGGTTTAAGAGAATGAGTTTTCTAACACGTGTTCACTGGGCTAGGCACATGAGATTACTCATCGACACTTGTTTTGGTAAAATTTCTACCGGGTCGGGTTTTTGTGATGTGGGTCAAAGTGTCAACCAATATAGAGATCAAAGCAAAAAATGAATACGAAAATTAACAAAGCGAAATGATGACACAAGAGATTTTGGTGACGCGGAAAAACCCAATGAGGGAAACAACCGCGGGGGGAAACGGAATCCCACCAATATAATACTATAATCAAGTGATTTCACTGTTTTGTATGAGCACAAGTGTTTGCGTAAGTAGAGAGTTCTACAACGTATGAACTAAGTCCCCCAAATGAATGCCTTTGTTTCTTTTTTATAGCCGCGAGTTACTTGTTCAACTGATTTTCTGGTGCTGGAATGTGGGAGGGGATATAGGGGAATATCCCTTTAGGGTTTTGACCCATTCCCTTTCTCCAACAGTTCTTTTTCTGCTCTGGTCTTTATCTGGTCTGCGTCTGGTCTACTTCTGGTTTGCCTCTGATCTGCTTCTTGTGGTGGGCTGCTTATTTATTCATCCTTGGGCCCAACAGTGAGATGTAAATTTTGGGCTAAACAATTTCCCCCAAATTTCAGCCCGGGTTGGCTTTTCAATTGGGCTGGAATTTTGTTCTGCCTCTGAGAATTCTGGAGTCATGTGGGTAGTTGAGGAATTGATGCAACCACCTGTAGCCGCATTTCCTGTCCCACTTGTCCCACTCGCATTAACTGCTTGTCCCCTCAATGTTTATTACTTCTTTAACTTTAACCTTTCAGCTTTCAAATTTGAATTTTGCTTTCAAATTTCATCCACTTGCTTCCCTTATAAATACCCTTTTAACCGGGTTGCTTCACTTTTACCACTTTCAAAAAATTCACTTTCTCTCTTACCTTCTTTCTTGCTTTTTCTTGCTTGTTCTTGCTCATTCTTACTTTATTTTTGCGGTAAATTTCTTTTACCACTACTTTCAAAATTACACAATGTCTGCCCCTGGGTCTTCCTCTGCTACTCCTTCCACTACTCCTTCTCCTGCTGGGTCTTCTGGGTCCAGCTCTGCTTCGGGGGACTATTCTGGTCCTTTCCCGTCGCAGAAGTTACTTGCGGCCAAGCATTTATGCGATTCTTCTTTCAACGAATCTCATGCCTCTTTCATCAAGCTTCGATTCGGATTTCCGGAGGGGGTGGTCTATCACTTTCCTCTTGCCGGCGAGAAGGCCGATTTTGAGAGGGAGGGATGGACTTGCCTCTATGAATATCCTTTCCGTCTGGGGCTCAGATTTCCTTTTCCTGACTTGATTGTAGATTTTCTGAAGTTAACCAAACTAGCTATGTGCCAGATTGCTCCGCATGCATGGAGAATCTTGCTCAGTATTTGTGCTCTGAACCGTGAACGGGGGCTGAACATTGGTTTGGCTGACTTGGGGCAGTGGTTCACCCCTCGTTCTCTGGGTCATTCTCAGTGTACCATTCGCAGTCATGACAATATGCCTTCTGCCATTATCTTTTCCACTACTCCAGATGACAGTAAGTGGTTTACCCGCTTTATTTTTGTCAAGATTGACACATTGCCTTCCTCTCCAGACTATATTTTCTCTGCGTGGCAGCCTGTGGAAGGTACTGGCTTTGCTCTGTGTTTGACTTTCTTTGCTTTATTGTTTTTTGTCTGTTTCTGATAGTTTGTCAGTTTCCGCAGGGCGTAGCTTGGCTAAGCTTCCTGACTCTGCTGATCCCCCTACTTCCAAGGCCAAACTCCTGGACCTTCCTGCCGAGGAGAGGATGTTCTCCAAGCTGGTCCGGGATGCTGCTGTTCTGGTGGCGAAGAAGGAGGGTACGGTATTTTCGATGTTCTTTGTTTTCTTTGGATGAATCTGCGTTTATTCTGCTCTGATTTCTGCTGTCACCTTTTCAGGCAAGCCCAGAGTAGATGTGAGCAGGGTGATGCAGCTGCGCAGAAAAAGGTTGGCTTCTGGGGACGCGGGGTCCTCAAAGAAGGTGAAAATGGACGTTGTGGAGGGGAGCTCTGCTGGAGCTGGGTCCCAAGCTGCCCCTATTGAAGTTGACGCTGTTGATCTGGTCCAGGAACCTGTTTCTGAAGCTCCTTATGTTGATCCCTCTCCTCTCAAGATTCCTCCCTCCGTTCCCACTCCTGGTTACAAGCCAGTTCTGGAGCAACTGCCTCTGCCACCTTCTGGAGAAGGTTTATCTTCTTCTACTCTGCGCCTGGACCTCCCAGCGGATTTTGGTGGGTCTAGGACTCATCTCTGGCCTACCTTGGACTCACTACTTTTCCCCGCCTCTGCCTCTATTATGGAAACTCGTCCTTTCAAGGATTTGATCAGACGTACTGCGGAGGTTTCCTTTGAGGTAACCCTTCTTCTTTTCCTTTTTCCTTTTCTTTTTCTTCTCTTTTTATCTTTTCTGATCTGATCTGGATTCGGAGCTGTCGCTTTGTGCTAAACGACAGAGTGAGGCCTTGCTGGCTGAACTTCATTGTTCGAAGGCGGCTCAATCTGAGGCTCTGAGGAGGAGACAGGAGGTGGAGAGGATGCAGGAGGCCTTGGCAAAGAAGGAGCGGGAGTTATTGGAGAAGTTGAGCTTGTAGGAGACCTTGAGGGAAAGTTTGCGGCAGGCTGTTGAGCGCTCTCGCCAGGATGTAGCTAAGGGTCAGGAGATGCTCAAAGCTCAGGAGGAGGCTTCTCAGAACCAGCTAGCCACGGCTCACTCTAAGCTGGAGAGGGCCTTGACTTCAGAGGCGGATCTGGTGCTGAAGGTGGAGGCCCTGGAGCAAAAGAAGGCTGGTCTGCAAAGGGCGTTAATTGAAGCTGTTGCTTATACTGCTGCTGAGACCCGGGTGAAGTGTGTCCGGGAGTTTCAGGAGGGTAACCATACCACCTGGGACTTAGCTGCCTTGGAGAAGGCCTTCGCTTCTGACTTTCCCGAGGGGTTAAACATGGACCTGATCTCCGATGATGAAGAAGAAGAAGGCGAGGTGGGGTCCCAGGATGTTGAAGGGGAGGTGACCTCTGACCCTACCAACGCTGACGCTGCTGCTGCTGGGCCTACTCCTGATGAGTAGGTTTTGTTAAAAATTTATCTGCTGGGCCCTAGTATGGGCGTTAATATTTTGTTTTGAACTCTGGATGCCCCTGCGTGGGCTTAACTGTTGTAATTTTTTGCTGCTGGTCCGGGTGGACCAGTAAAAACAATGCTGCTTTGGGGCTGCCTTGGGCAGCCTTTCTTTTAATCGTATGACCCCCGTTGTATGGGGTTTTGCTCTATCTGTTGGTTTCTTGCCGTTTTTCTGGCGTTTTCTTTTGTACATGCATGTTTCGTTTGTGTTTTTACCCATCCCTATACTGGGGTGCCAGGCTTGACTTAGGTTCTCCTGTGATCAGTGCAGATTTCCTCTTTAGGTCAGTCCACTAGGATAAGTAAATTCTGGTCCAGAAAATAAGTAATGAAATTTTTCCTTTTAAAAGACTTAAAATTTGAGAAACGTACCAAGGTTTGAACTCACAAGACCTAGATTACTAAACTCAGGTTTAAAAAATATAAAGGCAAGATATCATTCTAAAACTTAGGTTTGTAAAAAAAAATATAAAGGCAAGACAAGATTTTGAGCTGAACCAGAGTAAACTTTATACAGAGTAGAACCTGAGTCTAAGGGAGCTGCTCTGGTCTGGTGGAGGCACCTTTAGACGATATACTTTTTTAAGTGAAGTATATTCCATGATCTGGGTATCATTTCCCTTTCCATTGTCATTAGTCTGTAGGCTCTATTACCAACTATGCTCTCAACTTGGTATGGGCCCTCCCAGTTGTAGGCAAATTTTCCAGCTTGTCGGTTTTTGGTGTTCTGGAACACCTTTCTCAGGACCAGGTCTCCTACTTGCAGGGTTCTGATCCTGACATTTTTGTTGTAGCTCCGAGCCACCATCTGTTTGTATGAGGCCATTCTGACGTACGCGCTGGGCCTGAGTTCATCAACAGTGTCCAGGCTTCTTGTCATTTCTACTTGGTTCTGGTCCTCAGTTATACTCCCGTATCTGTGGGTTGGGATTTTGACTTCAGAAGGAATTACTGCTTCTGCTCCGAAGACAAGGCTGAAGGGGGTCTGACCTGTTGCTACTTTCGGAGTAGTTTTGTCAGCCCACAGGACCAGAGGAAGTTCCTCTGCCCATTTCCCTCCCATTTCTTGTAGTTTCTTTTTCATATTCTCAATGATGATCTTATTACTAGACTCAGCTTGTCCATTGGACTGGGGGTTCCTGGGGGTAGATTTCTGGAGTGATACATTCCATCCAGCACAGAAAGTCTCGGTTTTCTTCCCAATGAATTGGGAACCATTGTCACATATTATTTCTGAAGGTATGCCAAATCTGGTGAATATATTAAGCTTAATAAAAGAGATGACCTGTGCTTCGGTGGTCTGGGTGAATGATTCTACTTCGATCCACTTAGAAAAGTAATCTGTCATGGCCAGCACATACATCTTGTTTCCTGGTGCTCTGGGGAGGGGTCCCACAATATCCATCCCCCACTTCATAAAAGGCCATGGGGATATGATCGGGTGCAGAGGCTCTGCTGGTTGGTGATTGACAGATGCGTGCCTTTGACAGGCGTCACATTTCCTTGCATACTCCTTCGCATCCTTGCGCATTGTGGGCCAGAAGTATCCCATTCTGAGGGCCCTATTGGACAGACTTCTTCCCCCCTGCATGATTTCCACAGTCTCCGTTGTGGAGGTCATGCAAGACTGTCTGCGCCTCAGTCTGGTCCAGGCATCACAGATATGGCCCTGCTAATGATTTCCGGAACAGGATTCCATCAATCAGTAGGAATCTGGAAGCCTTCATTCTGAAACTGCGCGCTTCTTTCTTACTGCTGGGCTGGATGTCATGCTGCAACCAGTCCAAGTATATGGCTTTCGCCAGTCTTGCTCTGACTCCTGGTCTGGGTTGTTGCTGCAGATAGGTAGCTCCTCCTGGTTCGAATCTGGTCCAGGAATGGCTGGTTTGAGGACATGGGTAATTGGAATACTGGCTACGTCGGCTGGCTTGAAGGTTGAGCCTAGGGTGGCCAGTGCATCTGCTTCTGCATTCTGTTCTCTGGGTACTTGCTGGATGCAGAATTCCTCGAATCTGTTGATTAACTCCTTTGCTACACACAAGTAGGCCACCATTGTGGGGTCTCTTGCTTCGTATGCTCCATTGACATGGTTCACAATTAGTTGTGAATCGTTGTATACATTAACATGGTTGATTCCCATGTCCAGGGCTAGTTGCAGTCCCAGGACTAGGGCTTCGTACTCAGCCACATTATTTGTGGTCTTGAACTCACATCGGACTGCTTGGGTGATTAGATCCCCTTCTGGCGATCGGAGGATCAACCCAACTCCGGACCCTCTGGCGTTTGAAGCTCCATCTACTCGTAACTCCCAGGTGCCTGGTTTGGCACCCTAGTGTAGGTGCAGGATTTCCTGCTCTGCTTGGGTCTGGAGTGCCGGGCTGAAATCGGAGACAAAGTCTGCAAGGGCTTGCGACTTTATGGTTGTGCGTGGTTCAAACTGGAGATCATAGCCACTGAGGTGCACAGACCACTTAGCCATTCGTCCTGATAATTCTGGCTTTCTCATAACCGTCTTAAGTGGGTGATTGGTAACCACTGAGATGGTATGAGACTCAAAGTACGGGCGCAGCTTATAGGATGCTGTGACCAATGCCAATACTAGTTTCTCAAGTGAGGTATACCTTGCTTCTGCCGGCAGCAATGATTTGCTGACGTAATACACCGGGTGGTGGGCCCCTTCGTGCTGTCGGACCATAACTGCACTTACTGCTGCTTCGGTTACTGAGAGGTACAGGAGCAGGACCTCCCCCTGCTCTGGCTTGGATAGCAGGGGTGGGCTGCTTAGGTACCGCTTCAATTCCTGGAATGCCTTTTCGTGCTCTGGTGTCCAGTCAAACTTCTGGCTTTTTCTAAGAATATCATAGAATAATTTGCATCGGTCTGAGGATCTGGAGATAAACCTGCTCAGGGCGGCTACTCTTCCCGTCAGGCGCTGTACATCTTTGGGCTTCTGGGGCGATTCCAGTTGCAGAACTGCTTTGATTTGTTCTGTGCTGGCTTCTATCCCCCTCTGTGTTACCATATACCCCAGGAATTTCCCACTGGAAACTCCAAAGGTACACTTAGCTGGATTTAGCTTCATTTTGTACTTCCGGAGAGTGTTGAATGTTTCCTCCAGGTGCTGGGTGTGGTCTGCTGATTGCTTGGATTTGACCACCATATCGTCTATGTAGACTTCCATATTGCGTCTTATCTGGTCTTTGAACATCATATTGACGAGCCGCTGGTATGTGGAACCAGCATTCTTAAGACCGAAGGGCATTACGTTGTAGCAGTAGATGCCTCTTTCGGACCTGAATGCTGTCTTCTCCTGGTCTGCCGGGTCCATTTTGATCTGGTTGTACCCGCTCCGGGCATCTAGGAAAGTTAACATTTCGTGGCCTGCAGTGGCGTCCACCATAGCATCTATATGTGGCAAGGGGAATGGGTCCTTGGGGCAGGCCTTATTCAGGTCTGTGAAATCCACGCAGACCCTCCACTTGCCATTCTTTTTTGGTACCACCACTACATTAGATAGCCACTCGGGGTACCTGACTTCCCTGATCTTTCCTGCCTCCAGAAGGTTATCCACCTCCTGGTTTATGATCTGATGTCTTTCTGCTGCGAATTTCCTGCGCCTCTGCTGCACTGGTCTGAATCCTGGATCTATGCTGAGCTTGTGTGTTATGATTTCTGGGTCTATATCAATCATATCTTTGTGGGACCAGGCGAAACAGTCCACATTCTTTCTGAGCAGCTGGAGGAGCTGCTAGCGTAGATCTCCAGAGCATTCTGAGCCTATGAACACGGTTCTTTCTGGGTGCTGCTCATCCAGGTGGACCTCATCGATTTCTACCTGCTGGGGCTCGATGTACTCCTCCTGGATGTGCAGATGCTGTAATTGCTATGCTCTGGCGGCTGGTGGTCTGGTGGTCCTTTTGAGAGCTACTTTGTAACAATCCTTGGCCTCCTCCTGGTCTCCCCGTATCTCCTGAACTCCCCACGGTGTAGGAAATTTCAGGCACTGCTGATACGTTGACGGGATTGCTCGCATTTCGTGGATCCAGGGCCTGCCAAGAATAACTGTAACACCCCGTATTTTATAATAATATTTTATTATAAAAGTATTTTATTTAATTAATTATTTTGAAGTTTATTAATGAATTTTGGAAATATTTATATTTATATCTTCGTCCTATATTTTATTATTTCTCGTTTAAATCTACTTTTGGATGGGTTAAAATGTTTGTGCAATATTTAATTATTTTTATTTAATAATTGTCGTTCTTATTTAAGTTCTCCAAGCGTTTTAATATGGTCCAATTCAATTTGTAATCAGATAATCCATTGTATGAGCTAATGGACCAAAAGCCCATTAGTTAATCTCCTTATAAATAGAATTTAACCTAGCAAGCAACTAGGTCAAATCCTTTGTTTTGTGCGTAAGATTATCACGCCTCACTTCTCCTCTTTCGTCTGTTTTCTCTCCTCTTTTCCTTTTGACTTCATTGTTGAATATCTTTCATTCTTCAAAACTTATACATAAATTATATTTTCACAATCCTTGCTCTTACCTTTACAATATATTATATTCAAAATATTTTATTGGGAATTATTTGTATGGACCTTTAGACCTACGTTTTGGGTTTCTTGTTTTGTGAGTAAAGAAGAAGATGTCTTTCCCTTTGGCGTTTTCGAAAGAGTTATTATTTCGTACAATTTCTATCACAAGAATTTGGATTACCACTTTCGTTAAAGTTCATTTTTTGGGTTATTGACACGTGTTGGGGACAAGGCTTGGTTGGTCGTAATCTTTATGGACATTCTTATTGATTGCTAAAAAGGTAACTAGGTGTTTCTCTTTTAATTGTGTTTATGCCAATTGATGTAATTAATATGATTTAATGATTGTTTGTACGATTAGTACATGTTTGATTATTTATTGTCATGATTTATTTGTGCTCCATATATTTATGTATGTGTTATTATCGTAATTGTGGATTGTAATGTGTTGATAAGTCGTTATGGGTGTCGTGTGCGCAACTAGGGTTCGCGAGGAAAACCCTAGATGACGGCGTGGCGAACGGCCAAGAGCATTGCTCAAGGTTATAGTTGAAGTATGTGTAACCTTGAAAATATGATTCAAGGTTATAGCTGAAACTAGTATAACCTTGAGTATTACTCAAAGTTATGGCTGAAGAGGTATAACCTTAAGTGCGAGTCAAAGTTATAGCTGATGTTAATATAACTTTGGGTTGCGAGTTAAAGTTATAGCTGAAACTAATATAACTTTGAATTACGAGTTAAAGTTATAGCTGAGACTAACATAAACCTGAGGTATGACTCAAGGTTATGGTTGGTGCTAGTATAACTTTAGGTTCGTGTCAAGGTTTGGCTAAGGTTACTATAACCTCAAGCCATATGTGGAAGTTATAGTCGAGGTTAGTATAACCTCGCATCCATTACTTATGTTATAGTTAAAGTTACTATAACTTTGGGTTGTTTATACTTGATTCACATGTTGAGTTGTGTTCAGTGATTGTATAATATTGTGTTTGCATATGTCGTTGGATACTTCTATGCATTTGATATTAGGACAGTCTGTTATGGTGTTCTATTGGTTTGAGTCGTGATGTTATTCACGCATGTTAGTACAGACAGTTATACTGTGCATTGTTGTTTGCTAGTTTGAATAGATGACGGTAGTATCAGTTATATACTATCGGAATGAACTAACGCCACCCATTGATGTGGGATTCATTTTGGTCTATGTTCGGGATTGGTCGGAGGCATTGGTTATACGCTCCGGTCCCCGTGTGTCGTTCGGTGTACAGTTATTGCATCGAGAGGTCTGGCCAGGTCTTAGGCATATAGGCAGTGGTTATACGCTATACATAGTACCGTGGAGGCAGTGGTTATACGCTCCACACCGATGGAGGCAGTGGTTATACGCTCCGTCAGCTAGAGGCAGTGGTTATACGCTCTGGCAAGTTAGAGGCAGTGGTTATACGTTCTAACGGGCGTTCGCTCTATTCGCTATGCTTTGATGATAGCTTTGTGCCTTCTGTTGTGATGGATTGCGTGTCACCATATTCGCTATGCTTTATTGCTAGCATTGTGCCTTACGTTACTATGAGTCATGAGTTACTTGAGTTGTAAGTGTTCATGGTCTAGTGGTCACATATGGTTTAGGTTCGTTGGTTTCATTTGTCTGGTGCTGAGAATATCATGGTATGGTAAGTTTGCTTTCATGTCATGTCATGTTTATATCCTCACATGATTGTTGTTTTATGTCTTCAAATGATGGTAAGTTTGATTGGACTTTCATGAGTATAGATGATCTCGCATGTTTACTGATTTTACATTTCATTTGTTAATGATTGTTGGTTACATTCAATTGTTGTAAACATGACTGGGAGAGCATCTAGTTACTCCCGACTGATTGTCGACCCCCTTCTCAGGTTGTTTAGGTTGTTGCTGTTTGGTTGATGCTTGCTTGGGGAACGTGCGAAGCGAGCTTAATAATTTGTTTAGGACTTTTGTTTAAGTTTTTAAGAACCTTTGAATAATGTATTAGTTTGGTTTTCGTTTTGAGTATCGATCCGGATTTGGGTAAGGTGTTTCCGCCACCTTAACCCAGTTATCATTGAGTTACACTCTGATATTCTTTTATATTATGTTTTTCCTTTGTTTTATAATCCGGGTTGTTACAATAACATTGTAAGTAGATGGACCATCAATAACTAAGTACTTTACCTGTTTGTTTAGTCCTCCGGCGTAGGTAGGGATGGTGATTTCCCCCAGGGTATGCGCTGTTTCTCCACTGAATCCGACCAGGGGAATAGCTTTCTTTGTCAGGTCCTTCTCGTCAAATCCCATGCTTTTTAGTGCATCCAGCATTAACAGGTTGACGGAGCTGCCTGTGTCTACCATGACTTTCCTGACCTCACAATTACCAATGTTCAATGTGATAATCAGGGCATCATGGTGCTGCTCTGGTACTGCCTGTGCGTTTGTCTCGTCAAAGGTTACTGCTGGGAGATCCTGCCTTGCTATTCTGCACGATGATTCTGGCTTGTCTCCCTTAGCTGCAGTTACACGCCTCTTGGCCGCTGAGTATGTGAGCCCACACAGCTCTGATCCTCCGGTGATGACATTCACAACTCTGTTGCAAGGAGGAGCTGGTGAAGGCTGCACCTGGCTGGCCGCATTGACTCTGGTGGATTTCTCTGGGAGCAGATGGTCTAGGTTGCCTCGGTCATACTGGAATCGAACTTCCTTCCTGAGGGTGTAGCATTCATCGGTGGTATGACCTATGTCATCATGAAATTCACATCTTTTGCTAGCATCACGGCGGTCATTGGGTCGTTCCTCTTTCTTCTTTGGCCACCTGACTCCCTTGAGATCCTTCAGGGCCTTCAGCAGGCCAGCCATCCCGGTGGTAAAGCCATACTCACTGACTTTCGGAGGTGGATCTGCATCGCTTTTACCACCAGTGCTCTCGGACACTTTGCTTACTGGCTTGCTACAGGGCTTTGGCCTCTTGCCCCTCTTTTCTACTGGTGCTTTCCTAGACACAGGTTCTGCGTCATAGGTACTTCTTCTGGAGGCAGCATCCTCTTCCAGCCTCATGGCTGCAACTGCCTGGGCCTGTACATCAGCAAAGGCGGTGCATGGGTGCATTGTCAACTGCTTGTACAGGTCTGAATCGTAATGTAACCCCTTGCGGAAGGCTTCGATGGCAGTTGGTACATCACAATGTGGAATGACAACTTTCTCTTTGTTGAATCTGGTAAGGTAATCTCGAGTAGTTTCCTCGAATCCTTGAACAATTCGGTACAGATCACTGGTCTGCTTTTCTGGTTTCATGCTGCTAGCAAACTGCTGATTAAAGGCATTAACCAAATCTGCAAAGGAGGAGATGCTGCGATTAGGCAATCCCACAAACCAGTGCAGGGCTGCTCCGGATAGGGTTGACCCAAATCCTTTGCACATGCAAGCCTCCTTAAGTGCTCCAGTTGTAGTTACCACCATAATTTTCTGTTTATACTGATTTATGTGGTCCAGGGGGTCGGCCGTACCATCATATAATGTCATGGTTGGTGGCACAAACCCCTTGGGTACATTGATCAGGGCGATATTTGTGGGGAATAAAGCATGTATTCACCATAAACTTGCAGGATTATAATGAAAATTACAGTTGTGATTATAGTCATAAGATAAATAAAAACATGAATAGAGTACAACCTTTAGTCCTTGTGCGAAAGGCCTAAGAACAGGAATTAACACAAATTCCCTCCTATAACTTGCACCCAAGACTTTGTTTGAGACGATGCCGCGTGTGCTAGAAAGGCTCTCCAATTGCCTTGCAATATGGGGAGAGTTATTGAGGTTTTAGATGTGAGATCTGAGTTTTGGGAGAAGAATGCTCTCAAAACCCTAATTGTGAGAATTGTGATTCAACAGTTAACCAAGAGTCCTGACATAAGGAGAAGGACTCTCCTTATGTAGCCCTAGGTCGGCCGAATGGGTATGGGGTAAGAGTGGGCTTTATCCACTCTTACCTTATTCCTTTGCATGATTCGACCCGTTTTGCTAAATATTATTTGCGGGATTTTTATTATAAATCGTATACGTGTCATCAGGTATTAATGCAGTCGATGTATTAATAATGGTCTGATAAAATTACGATATTGTATAATTACCCAAATTAATATAACTGTTTATATTAATACGCGAAATTAATATTTAATTAAGTATAACTGCTTATATTTAATTTACGAATTAAACATGTAATCCGTATTAGCTAAAATTATTTAATCCGTATTAAATAATAATAATCTCAACATTTTATTGACTAATTTAATAGTCAATACCTCTGACTAACTGTTAGTCGTATTCGGCATAAATGTAACTGTATTTTCATACCTTCACATCTCTCAAACGTGTCCTATAGGTGTGACGTATAGGGACCAGTTGATCACCGCCATCCGTATGACAATAACGTCAAACTTATCTAGCAAGCCAACCGTTATTGATAAACGTGGATCAACTGGTAATAATACAGAAGTATGCCCTTGTGATCCTTAAAGAGATTTAATAAGTCATTGTACTTAATTGTCAAGGACACCAGCCCCAACAATCTCCCACTTGTCCGTACAAGGGTATGTGCAATGACGTTATCACACTACATGTGGAGGACACAAGCTCCAACAAACTCCCACTTGTCCGTACAAGTGTAGGTGCGATAACCGATTCTCATATCCTTTTAAAATTTCTCCCACTCAATGTAAGACAATTTGCAAATCCGCATTTGCAAATGTCGTATCTCACAAGCGATCTGTATCAAGAGTGGTTTCCCCGACTAGAGAGTAACTTAACTGATAAAACGAATCTGTATTCGAGCATGGCCATGCATTTCAGTTACTACTCCTCGAGTGGCCCTGAGAAATGATAAAATCCTGATAAGGGTTTGGATATTTCCCTCAACTCGAATCCTGCCGATATCGCGCAGCATGAAATAACCCAGAAAAAATCCTCTTGGCCCCTGTTACGATGACCGTGGGAAAGAAACCAAAGTTACCCAAAATCTGCCTTAATCTCAAGAGACAGTTGAAAGTCAAAAGACTCGACTCTAAGGAACACTATGGAGGTCCTATCCACGACCTGACACCCAATGTTATAAAACATTTAGGACTCCATAACGTTGTCACGGGGTGTCCTACGAGATATCCGTATAACTCGCCTTTGTGATTGGTCAGTCATCCGCGTGACTTATGGCTCGTTGAACCCACCATCAACCAACGTCACAAAATGATTACCTGAGTTATCAGCTCAAGTGGGTAATCAAGGACTAAAACGATGTAATGTTAATCAGTTCACTTTGTGGTGTTCAAAATTGGCGTACAATTCCACATGAAAAACAAAACATTATATATCATAACAATGAGGTTGAATAGAGTACACGAGAAAATGAATTATTACAAGAATTCATAAAAGAGTACTACAACTTAGGAACACATCTAATTCCCATGGAATGAATGTGCCCTTTATGCTTATCACGTGGTAATGCTTTAGTGAGAGGATCAGCTATGTTGTCATCCGTAGCTATCTTATCAATAAATATCTCCTTTTACACGGACTCAGGTGTAGAATCTGCTGTAACACTCTGTTTAGAACTTTTCCAGCTGACAGCAGCGCCATTAAGAGTAAAAACGAATCCAGACTGAGATTTCGAGTCATCTCGATCTGTTTGGAAGCTAGCATCTGCGTAACCCGTGGCGCAGAGCGTTGAGTCGCCTCCATAAGTCAATCCCCAATCTTTAGTCCTCTGTAGGTACTTAAGAATGTTTTTCACGGCCATCCAGTGTTGTTCACCTGGATGAGCTTGGAATCGACTGGTCATACTCAATGCATATGCAACGTCTGGACGTGTGCATATCATGGCATACATGATCGATCCTATTGCCGAAGAATAAGGAATCCGACTCATGCGCTCTTTCTCTTCCAATGTCTTAGCTTCTTGAGACTTGCTCAAGTGAAGCCGAGTAGTCATAGGATGAAACCCTTTCTTGGAGTTCGTCATGCTGAATCTCTCTAGAATCTTATCTATGTAAGACTCCTGACTGAGAGACAACATCCGTCGTGATCTATCCCTGTAGATACGGATGCCCAAAATTCTTTGTGCCTCTCCCAGATCTTTCATCTGGAAATGGTTTTTCAACCATGCTTTAACCGAAGATAAGAGAGGTATGTCATTCCCAATCAAGAGTATGTCGTCGACATACAGTACTAGGAATACAATCTTGCTCCCACTCGACTTGATATAGAGACATGGTTCCTCGACTGATCGAATGAATCCATTCTCTTTTATCACTTGGTCGAAGCGATGATTCCAACTCCGTGATGCTTGCTTAAGTCCATAGATGGAACGCTTAAGCTTGCAAACCTTCTTAGGATGTTCTGGATCAATAAAACCCTCGGGTTGTACCATGTACAACTCTTCCTCCAAATAACCGTTTAAGAAGGCGGTTTTAACGTCCATTTGCCATATTTCATAGTCATGAAATGCGGCTATCGCTAAAATAATCCGAATGGAACGTAGCATGACTACGGGTGGAAAGATCTCATCGTAGTGCAAGTCTGGCACTTGGGTGAAACCTTTAACTAGTCTTGCCTTATGGATATCTTGTTTACCTTCCACGGCATGCTTTATTTTGTAAAGCCATTTGCATTGAAGGGGGCGTACCTTTGCAGGTAGGTCCACAAGATCCCACACGTTGTTCTCATACATGGAGTCCATCTCGGATTGCATGGCTTCTAGCCATAGCTTTGAGTCAGAACTGGTCATGGCACCTTTATAGGTTGTGGGTTCATTACCCTCTAGGAGTAAGACGTCATCCATATCATGTTCCTCGACCATACCAATGTATCTGTCCGGAGGAATGGAGACTCTTCCCGACCTCCTAGGTTCCTCAGGAATATCTACCGCAGCCTCGGTTGAAAGAAATGTTTCCTCCAATGGTTGCTCGGTAGTTGGTTCTTGAACCTCCGATAAGTCGAAGGTTCTATTACTAGCCGCAACAAAAACACGTTGTTCGGTTGGCGAGTAGAAGTAATGACCAAAAGTTCCCTTTGGATAGCCTATAAAGTATTTCTTGACCGATCGCGGGCCGAGCTTATCCTCGTGTCTCCACTTGACATAAGCCTCGCAGCCCCAAACCCGAATAAAGGACAAGTTAGGGACAGTTCCCTTCCATAATTCGTATGGAGACTTGTCAACAGCTTTAGACGGACTTCGGTTAAGTATTAGAGCGGCCGACAAAAGAGCATAGCCCCACAATGAATCAGGCACAACGGTGTGACTCATCATGGATCGAACCATATCAAGTAAAGTTCGATTTCTCCGTTCGGACACACCATTTAATTGTGGTGTTCCAGGTGGAGTCAACTGTAGCACGATGCCACAGTCTTTAAGGTGTTGATCAAATTCGTGTGAAAGATACTCACCACCACGATCAGAACGTAGTGCTTTAATCTTTCTTCCCAGCTGGTTCTGTACCCGATTCTGGTATTCTTTGAACTTGTCAAAGGATTCACTTTTATGCTTCATTAAGTAGACATAGCCATATCTACTTAAATCATCCGTGAAAGTGATGAAATACCTATAGCCTTCTCGTGCGTTGATCGACATAGGGCCACATACGTCCGTATGTATGAGTCCTAATAGGTCGACAGCGCGCATTCCAACACCTTTGAAGGAAATACGAGTCATCTTACCGATGAGACATGATTCACACGTGCCATATGATTCGAAATCAAAGGCCGAGATAGCTCCATTCTGTATGAGCTGTTTTACGCGTTTCTCATTTATGTGTCCCATACGACAATGCCATAGGTAAGTTTGATCTTTGTCACCTACCTTTAATCTCTTATTATTCACATGTAATATTTCAGTGGTTTGATCTAAAACATAAATTCCATTCATGGAAACTGCCTTGCCATAAATCATATTGTGTAAGGAGAAAATACAGCTATTATTCTCTATTACAAATGAAAAACCGAGTTTGTCAAGCGCAGAAACTGAAATAATGTTTTTGGACAAACAAGGAACATAGTAATAGTTATATAAAGATAAATCGGATCCACTTGGAAGCTGGATCACGTATGTTCCCCTCGAGATTGCAGCAACACGTGCTCCATTCCCGACACGCAGGTCAACCTCACCCTTGATTAGGGGTTCTTGGTTTCGGAGGCCCTGCACATGATTACATACATGAGAACCACAACCAGTATCTAGTACCCAAGTTCCGTAACTTGCATGGTTAATCTCAATCATGTGAATAAAAGAAGAAGAAGACATACCAACAGGAGTAACACGGCCTGCCTTAATGTCCTCACGATACACGGGGCATGAGCGCCTCCAATGCCCAGTCTTGTGGCAATGGTGACATTTCATGCTAGTATCCTTGCTCTTTGTTTTTCCCTGTGAGTTGCTTGACTCACCTGGCCCACTCTTAGTAAATCCTGACTTTTTAAACTTGGTCTTGCCTACTGTTAGGTCGCCCTGAGCTTTAGCTTTACCCTTACCTTTTCCCTTACTGGAAATCATGAGAACATCTTGCTTCACGCTCCCACTTAATTTCAGATCCTTCTTAGTCTGTACGAGAAGGGAGTGGAGCTCATGAGGAGTCTTCTTCATGTCGTTCATGTAATAGTTGGCCCTGAAGAGGGCGAACCCATCATGAAGCGAATGAAGCATTCGATCAACGATTATGTTCTCACTGATCTTGCAGTTTAGGGCCTCCAGTTTCTCGATATTCTCAATCATGTGAAGAATATGTGGGCTAACAGCTTGGCCCTTCTGGAGTTTCGCCTCAAAGAAGCGACAGGTATGCTCATAAGAAACGATTCTCGGAGCTTTTGAGAATTCGTTAGTGAGCGTGGTGAAAATCTTGTTTGCACCATGGGCTATGAAGCGTATTTGCAAATTGGATTCCATTGCATAGATGAGTACGTTCTTTATCGCACCCGCTTCCATGACGAAGTCGCTATGAGCGCGAACTTCGTTAGCTCTAGCTCCAGTTCCTGGGTGTGCCGGAATTGGCTCAGTTAAATACTTAAGCTTTCCGTCAGCAATGGCAACATTCCGTAGTGCTGCATCCCAGTCAGAGAAGTTTGACCCATCATTCTTCAGTCTAGTAGACTGATTCATGGAGTCCATGAAGGCTTTTAGCCAGGACTCACGTGCTAGCTTGGCACTTGCCATTGGGTCTTCACCAGCCATTAGTTATACAGCAGTTTAATTGAACGTGTTCTACACTGAAAAGAAGATAAAACAGAACCATATAAGCAACCCATTGTTGTGATTTAAGTCTATATTAAAGTGTATTTAAACTCGTAGACTCATGCATTTATATAATTGATCTCCCTCAAGAATTATATAAACGATCCCAAGAATCAATTTCCGTATATTGATAAGCCCACAGCTTGGCTAATTCCACCGTTGGAACTCTTGGTCGGTAGATTTCCGTAAATCCTATCTATTAGTCCATCTCAGTCGCTAGATATTATCGAGTGACCATGATGTTGAGTTAAAATAAATCATCTGTTCCCACTTACCCGACGTAGAAGGGGTCATATTATGCCTACCGACGAAGAAGGGATTCATGGGAGTCTGATTTATAAAGACTATTCTCAATTTTTGGTTATACGAGGAAGACCCCATCAACTTTTATTTATCCATTTTAAGTGAACTAATATCTAGCATATGCGTGAATGAATGAAATAAAGTGATGGCTTTGCAATTGACATGCGACATCTGTATTGTCACAGAAAACTAACGCGTAACCTCTACATGAGTAAGTTTTCAGGCATGTTATAGGTGGTTTGGTTTTAGGCGGAATATGATGCAAGCTATTATCGATGAAAGCATAAAATAAATGCGATAAACGTAAATAAAAGTCCTAGTGTGGCCTATCCTACCAAAATAAACATAAAACAACTTGGAATCCACCGTTGGACCCTAGAAGCTTGTCTTGATGTTCCATCTTGGTCCTTGCAGCGGGAGTGAGCATCCGGTCTCCGTCTTTGGTCTTCACAAAATTACTAATTTAAATTACAAATATAATCCTATTTACATTCTAATTTAAATACAAAAGTAATTACATGGCAAAAACCCAAAACGGAGATTCAAGATCTCAAAATTACAAGCAAGACTGTGTTCCATCATTACGGTAACACAATCTACTAAGGCCACACTAAGTTACAACCGTTTGCAAAAATTAAATACGTTATTGAAAGCATTCAAGGCATTCATAAGACGATAAATAAAATGCATCAACTAAATAAAATTCATACATGACATAATACTGTTATTATGATTAATAAATTTTTACCAAACCACCTTACGGGATTAAAATTATGTGATTATACCGTTTTAATCACCCAATTTTAATAAATTTATAATCCTATTATCTTAAACCGTTTTAAAATAATATGTACCATACGAGGGTGAACCGTTTCACAAAATTAATAATATACTATTTCCGTATATAGTATATTACTAAAGGCCATGTGAAAATAAAACAGGTTATTTTCGAAAAATAAAAAAAAACGAGTCTGTTACAGGGGGGGAGGTCGACCGACCTAAACACGTGGTCGACCGACCTCCAGACGAGAAACGAAAAATCTGCAACAGCAAAATCGGTCGACCGACCTATCAATTAGGTCGACCGACCAACAGGCAGTAAAAACGAATTTCAGAAAACGCAAAACGCTGCACCTTTTGAAATCAAAACAAGTTTTTACCTTTTAAACTTTGATTAAAACAAGTAAATCAAAATTAACATCAACAAGGGTTCACATATTGTCAAGAATATCGATTAATTAACAATATGTAAACAGGAATCTAAAAACAAGATCGATTACACAAAAAGAAACTGTCGAAAAACAGAAACTTTACACAGGGGCGGTCGACCGACCGCTACAAGGGGTCGACCGACCGACACAGCGACAGAAACGAGATTTTTCAAAACATTTTAAATAAAACTTATGAAAAACACAAAAGTAAAATTTTCATGGCCTGGCTCTGATACCACTTGTGGGGAATAAAGCATGTATTCACCATAAACTTGCAGGATTATAATGAAAATTACAGTTGTGATTATAGTCATAAGATAAATAAAAACATGAATAGAGTACAACCTTTAGTCCTTGTGCGAAAGGCCTAAGAACAGGAATTAACACAAATTCCCTCCTATAACTTGCACCCAAGACTTTGTTTCAGACGATGTCGCGTGTGCTAGAAAGGCTCTCCAATTGCCTTGTAATATGGGGAGAGTTATTGAGGTTTTAGATGTGAGATCTGAGTTTTGGGAGAAGAATGCTCTCAAAACCCTAATTGTGAGAATTGTGATTCAACAGTTAACCAAGAGTCCTGACATAAGGAGAAGGACTCTCCTTATGTAGCCCTAGGTCGGCCGAATGGGTATGGGGTAAGAGTGGGCTTTATCCACTCTTACCTTATTCCTTTGCATGATTCGACCCGTTTTGCTAAATATTATTTGCGGGATTTTTATTATAAATCGTATACGTGTCATCAGGTATTACTGCAGTCGATGTATTAATAATGGTCTGATAAAATTACGATATTGTATAATTACCCAAATTAATATAACTGTTTATATTAATACGGGAAATTAATATTTAATTAAGTATAACTGCTTATATTTAATTTAAGAATTAAACATGTAATCCGTATTAGCTAAAATTATTTAATCCGTATTAAATAATAATAATCTCAACATCTTATTGACTAATTTAATAGTCAATACCTCTGACTAACTGTTAGTCGTATTCGGCATAAATGTGACTGTATTTTCATACCTTCACATCTCTCAAACGTGTCCTATAGGTGTGACGTATAGGGACCAGTTGGTCACCGCCATCCGTATGACAATAACGTCAAACTTATCTAACAAGCCAACCGTTATTGATAAACGTGGATCAACTGGTAATAATACAGAAGTATGCCCTTGTGATCCTTAAAGAGATTTAATAAGTCATTGTACTTAATTGTCAAGGACACCAGCCCCAACAATCTCCCACTTGTCCGTACAAGGGTATGTGCAATGACGTTATCACACTACATGTGGAGGACACAAGCTCCAACAATATTATCAATGAATGGTGAATCAGCGTAGCTGTCCTGGGAAGCTTTCTCCATGGCCTTGGCATGCCAGGTATCTTGGTGATCATGTCTTTCACCTCCTGGTAGCGCTGGTCTGAGAGACTGCCTACTCTAGGGAATGGATTGACTGGCGGAGGGAGGAAGCCTGGAGGGGATCCTCCCCAGGGACCTGAGGTCGGGTTGACTGGCGGAGGGAATAAGCCTGGAGGGGCTCCTCCCCAAGGGCCTGCGGCTGGTTGATTGGCTACTACGGATGAACTGAAGCCTGGTCCTGGATGCCAACCAACTGCTGACTGCGCCGGTGCTCCTCCTTGCCACCCTCCAACGCTGGGCTGGTTCACGGGTGCTGCTCCTACTGAGATCTCTGGCGTTCGTCCGATGGTAGGCTGCGGAGGGGTACCTGAAAAAAATCAAAGGGTCAGTCCCAGGGGGAAAACAAGGTGTAGGATTACCTGTAGGCCGAACTGGTCTGGACTGCGGTGCTCTGAACACAGACGAGTCCAGATCCAGTATTTCTGGGCCACTACTCGGGGTGGTGACACCTAGATCCAGCCTGGTGACGATCTCCTGGGGAATTGGCCGGTTCAACCCCGCTCTCTCGAAGGGATTGAAGGTCTGGCCAGGCCCTGGCTGCAACATTCTGAACGGCTGCTCTGGACGTGCAATTGCGGCGATCTGCTCTCTCAGGTCCAGGTTGTCCTTCTTCAGGCCCTCTATGGCCTCCTGCAGAGCACTCATTCCCTGAACCACCATCTGCATCGGATCTGTACGAGGAGCCTGCGGCTGCTGGCCTACTCCGGGCGTCTGGGTTTCTCCACTTCTGCTGGGGCTGCTCTCTCTGCTCTGCCTTGGGGAAGCAGGCACAGGGGGTGATCTGGGAACCTGAGGAGGTTTGCTGGAGGGGGCCACAACCCTTGGGGCTGTGGTCTGGCTTACGACCAGGGGTGGTCCCGCGAGACCAGCAGGTACAGTAGGGTTGGTCCCACTGGACTGGACTGGCATGCTCTGGGAACTGGAAGGGTTAGCTCTGGTCCCAGACATGTTCTTTGTGACGAAATGACGGTTTTATATATTGGAATGCGCACTATGCCCCACGGTGGGCGCCAAATTGTTTTGGTAAAATTTATACCGGGTCGGGTTTTTGTGATGTGGGTCAAAGTGTCAACCAATATAGAGATCAAAGCAAAAAATGAATACGAAAATTAACAAAGCGAAATGATGACACAAGAGATTTTGGTGACGCGGAAAAACCCAATGAGGGAAACAACCGCGGGGGGAAACGGAATCCCACCAATATTATACTATAATCAAGTGATTTCACTGTTTTGTATGAGCACAAGTGTTTGCGTAAGTAGAGAGTTTTACAACGTATGAACTAAGTCCCCCAAATGAATGCCTTTGTTTCTTTTTTATAGCCGCGAGTTACTTGTTCAACTGATTTTCTGGTGCTGGAATGTGGGAGGGGATATAGGGGAATATCCCTTTAGGGTTTTGACCCATTCCCTTTCTCCAACAGCTCTTTTTCTGCTCTGGTCTTTATCTGGTCTGCGTTCGGTCTGCGTCTGGTCTACTTCTGGTTTGCCTCTGATCTGCTTCTTGTGGTGGGCTGCTTATTTATTCATCCTTGGGCCCAACAGTGAGATGTAAATTTTGGGCTAAACAACACTCAAACGCAATAGGTGGATTATACAACCAGTTGCATACAATTTATAGTACATTTTTCGAGTTTTTTATAGAAATTTCGAGATGGTTAAGACCACCTATTATAATAATTTATTTATATTAGCTAATAAACTCATTAAATGTATGTTATATATGAGATACAATTAATATTGACCATACAATTTTTTACTCTATATAAGACTGTTTTAGCATAATAATAAGTCTAAAAGAACAACCTAACCGCTTTTTAACTTTTAATTTGAATTAATATAAACTACTAATATTATATTGACTCATTGACCTTGTGATAAAATAACTATAATATTATAAATTCTACTATTTTGTATTATTTACCTAAGTATAAGTATATAAATATCAAACTTATAGTTTTGGGACATTGTCTTACGAGAGTATATATTGGCTGTTCTGAATGACACAATGAGCTAATTACTAATGCATCGTTTTCAACATAACTATGTTCTACCAAGAGTGTTGGATAAAAATATTTATATTAGTTTAGTGTAAAATCATGTAGTAAAGTGTATATGCAATTCACCAAAAATATGGTTAGTAACGAGTTTTACACTCTGTCTTTTTTTGCTGAAAAGAGTTGAACTGAACTAGTCGTAGTAAAGCTAAATTAAAGCGAACTGAATTGAAATAGGAGTTAACTATACATAGCCTATTCATTTCTATGTCACTAATAATTATACGAACGTTGTTGTATTAGTTTAAGAACATATGAAAAACATACGATATTTATTTTAATTTCTATTTGTACTTTTTAATTTTAGTTATTTTGATCATGTGTATTTTGATTATTAAATCAAGATAGGGATGTGTTGATGTCAGTGAGGCATGTACCCTTTAATTTAATGTTAAAAGTAGGATAATTTGTAAGAAACTACCTTACATTTATGTCCATTTGTGAACAACTACTTTACATTTTTTTTTTGTTAAAAACTACCTTTTATTTTAATTTTTTGTTAAAAACTACCTAAAAAGGCCAATTTCTATTTATGAGTTGGATTTCACACGTGTGAATTCTCTAAATTTTCATTCTTATTCACGAATAGCATAGATTTCATACGATTTAGCCCATGTTCATCATTCGGACCAATTATTCCACATGCTTAAAGAAAGAAATTGAAACTAATAGCAAGAATTCTCTTTCGTTTAGAACTTTAGATAAGAAAGATAAGCTTGGATATCAAGTTTAACACAAAATAAGAATGAAAATTTAGAGAACTCACACATGTGAAACCAATAATAAAAAGAAATTGGCCTCAAAACTTTTTTAAGGTAGCTTTTAACAAAAAATTAAAATGAAAGGTAGTTTTTAAACAAAAAAAAGTAAGGTAGTTGTTCACAAATGACATAAATGTAAGGTAGTTTCTCACAAATTATCCTTAAAAGTATCATAAATATTAAATTTAAATTTAATATACTTTTATTTGTATGTGTAAAATGTTGTACATTTATATTTAAATGAACTAATACTACAACTATAAAATTTTAAATGACTATTTATATTTTTTTTAAATACCCTGCAATTTTGCACGGGTCCTAAACTAGTAATCATATATACGAAGTACAAGTATACAACTACAAAATACTCCTATGATGGCGACAATTAACCTTGGCTATCTATCTACCAACGTAGCAAAACATTTAAGTTCACGTATTAATTAAACTTGCTACTCACCCTATTTTGCCTCTATAATTATAAGAGTAAATTAATAAACACTCCCAACTTTAGTCCTCTTTTTCATAATCAATACCAATATAATTAATAATTAGTAATCAGTACCAAGATATTAATTTTTTTCTACGTTAGATACCAAGTGGTCGTTTTACTCTAGTTTTTTCTTACTTTAAAAGGTGCTTTTATCTAAGAGAATGATTTTGGAGCCGAGTGTCTAGAGATTTGTACTTGAATAATGGCTTTTTGGACCTCTTCGAGTAGATTAGTATAGCATTTTCACGTGACTTGGTACCTATCTTAAAAAAAAGTTAATATTTTGGTAGTGATTATTAATTATCAATTATGTTGGTACTGATTATGAAAAAGGGTCCTTATATTGGTATTGTTTATAAATTAACTCTAATTATAATAACTACGTACTTAAATTTATTTTGTACACATTAATTTACTCTTGGTCCCATTTTCATAAATAAAAGATAATTAAATACATTGTTCGTAAATCGTAATATTATGTCCCCATATATATAGAGATAACTCTAGCTATTAACGAATTTTCGTCTCTAAAAACTTAAATCAATTATATACTAAAGTCGTTATCCACTTTATTTAGTTTCTATAATAACGACATAATTATTTAACACTTAAATTTGGTCTTCATATACTCCCTTCTATTCAGGATAAATGTCTCATTGTCTATTTCCGTCTATTCACAAGAATGTCTCATTATCCATTTTTGGTAAATGTTTATACTTATTTCAATCGCTTTAACTCACAACAATACCTCATCTTACCCCCACAACACTACTTATTTTAATCCATCTACCCACAATAATAATTAATAAATAATACACATTACTTTGCAATAAACATATAAATTCCTTAATTATTGCGCCAAACACACAATGGGACAGCTATCCCGACTAGGAGGAGTAGATTATAAGATATACTTTTGTCTCAAAATTATTAGTCGATAAGTAATACTACTATTGTAATACCCTCATAATCCAAGACCTTTAGGTAGGACCATCATATTATGAAAGTATCACCGTCACGGTTTCCTGAGGCATAATATCAAGATAAACAATACTGTAACCTTTATTAAAAGTGAGAACAAAGTTTAAGTATAACAAAGTCTGATACAACAACCATCACTACAACAGTTACTTCAAATAGCGACTGAAATTAGCGACCACTATCAGTCGCCCTTAATAAATTAGCGACCAAGCCCAGTCGCACGCCCTTAGTCGCAAGCTGTAGTCGCTTTTAGCGACCGATGTTGGTCGCCAATTTTAGCGACCGAAGAAAAAAAGGCGGGCGACCGATAGTGGTCACTAATTTAGCGACTGACAGCAGTAGCTAAATTAGCGACCGATGCCAGTCGCTAATTTAGCGACCGAAGTCAGTCGCTAAATTAGCGACTGATATCAGTCGCTAATTTAGCTACTGTTTTTGGTCGCTAAATTAGCGACTGACATCGGTCGCTAATTGGTCGCCAATGAAAAAAAAGTTACAGGGGGTTAGCGACCGACAGTGGTCGCTAATTTTACATGTTCGGTCGCTAATTTTACATGTATTTGCCCACAAATTTCTGTTTTGTCCTAGCCAAATCCGTAGCTATTACTTAAAACCTGCAAGCAAACCATAGAAGAGCAGCGCACAACCCAATTGATGCCAAATCTGATCGCTTAAATAAATAAAAGTGATTTGGATTACAAAGTACAAAATTCAAGCACTAAACTAAAAATTATCCAACACTAAACACAAGAGTCGCTAAAAACAAGAGTCACTAGCTACGACACTGGAAAAGATGTTCCCGCCCCACTGCCACCTCCATAATCGGGATCTCTTGGATCCCTATCTTGTGGACGCCAACCGCTGTTACAATGTGCAAAATAAGAAGACATCTTTTCCATCTCTTCTTTCATTCTCCTCAACTCTTCATCTCGTTCGGCGTCCCTTCTATCCTTCTCAGCCAGTTGCATTTGAAGGTGACTGACCAAACCAGGAACATATGGTTGGTGCGTACATCCTCCAGGACATGCTCCTCAACTCTTCATCTTTCCAAAAAAGCATACATCCTCCAGGACATGCGTCAATCTTTTCATGTGGAAGCTGAAGACCTTTGACCACTTTTTTGGTATTGTAAAAATTACGGGTCATAATGTTATTATCGGGTATAACATCTTCAATTAAAGTAGCAATACTGTCAACCGCTTTAAACGGCATATTGTACTCACATTTTAACGTTACTATCCTCGATGCAACTTGCAACAATGACATTCTGCTCCCCTCATATAAAGTTTTCTCGGAGTCCTTTAGCATATCAAAAAAGGCTTTGGCTTTTGGGTTTGGATCTTCTTCCTCGGTTATAGGTACACGATCGGGATTAGTGAAAACATTCGACTCAAAGGCATCAAGTACCATTTCTCTATATGGGTTCTCGGGTTCAGAAGAGTGTTCGGGATCAGAAGAGTATTTTTCCCCATGTGATATCCAGTTGTAATAGTTTGGAAAAAACCCATTCGTAATAAGATATTCTTCTACTTCTACCTCAAGTAAATATTTTAAGTTTTTACATTTAGTACAAGGACACTAAGTTTGCGTTGTTCGAAATCATATGATTGTGAACATCTAGCGAATTCAATAAACCCACGAACTCCCTTTACAAATCTAGCATTAAGACGTTTCTTCTTATCTACTCTTTCTTCGTACATCCAGCTACGTTCAAATCTCTTCATTTTAATCTAGATAATATATAATAATTAAACCAAACACACAACAATAATTTCAATTCAATAAGATTTCAACAAATAATAAGTTCAAACTAAGAATTCAAGTCAATATATGTACTTAAAGATTTCAATTGGGTCCTTATCACTCCAACCTAAACCCATCAATGTATATTTCAAGTCACTAGCAAATACAAAATTGTGAATTTATTAGCGGGGAAAAAAAATTTGGCAGCAATTCCCCTCAGTTCTTCAAATACACAATGTGAAATAAATTTGTATTTATTTCACATATGTATTCGAAGAACATAAAGAAATTGTTACCAAACTCTTTCCCCACTAATAAATTCACAAGTATGTATTTACTACCTAATTGACTTGAAATATACAAAGACAGTCCCAAAATAGGGACTATTCATGAATTTCTCCTAACGAGTAATTCATGAAAATGTACTAGGTCAATAGTCATTCAATTCTTCCACGGAAAATATTCACAATAACTTACAATAACATACAAACATAATAATTAACATCACAAAATCATCCTAGAAATCTAATTACTAACTATACTCATCATCCAATTTTCCCCAATTTCTAACCCTAATCACAATAACACCCAATTTTTTTCCAATTAACTAACTAAAAACATCCTAAAAACATCTTAATAATCTAATTACTAACTAAAATCATCATCCAATTTTTCCCAATTTCTAACCCTAATCACAATAACACCCAATTTTTTTTCAATTCACTAACTAAAAACATCCTAAAAACATCCTAATAATCTAATTACTAACTAAAATCATCATCCAATTTTCCCCAATTTCTAACCCTAATCACAATAACACCCAATTTTTTTTCAATTCACTAACTAAAAGCATCCTAAAAACATCCTAATAATCTAATTACTAACTAAAATCATCATTCAATTTTCCCCAATTTCTAACCCTAATCACAATAACACCCAATTTTTTTTCAATTCACTAACTAAAAGCATCCTAATAAGCTAATTACTAACTAAAAGCATCCTAATAAGCTAATTACTAACTAAAAGCATCCTAATAAGCTAATTACTAACAACATTTGTGAATTACAATAATACTATAAAGGTATTCAATAAAGTTATTAAATCTACTCAAACCTGAAAAACTAGTATGAGGGAGATGAACGGCGGTAGTGGGTGGTCCGGTGGCGTTGCGGTGGTGGTGTTCCGGTAGTCGACGGTGGTAGTGGGTGAGGGAGGAGTTTGCGTTTTTTTTTAAGAAACTAATGATAATGAACGAATGACGGGAGGAAGGAGTTTGGAAAAAGTATACAGACGTTTAGCGACCGATAACGGTCGCTAAATTAGCGACTGATTTCGGTCGCTAAAATTAGCGACTGATTTCGGTCGCTAATTTAGCGACCGTTATCGGTCGCTAAACTGGCGCAATGGTACTTTTTGGATTCCCGCGGATTTTTTAGGATAACATTGGGATAGGGTTTTGGTCGCTAAATTTAGCGACCGACAGCGGTCGCCCGCTTTTTTTTTTTCGGTCGCTAATTAGCGACTACCTTTGCGGTGGCAGGTTTAGTCACTATCTGGGGTAATTCTTGTAGTGCATAAAAGAAATGTCTGCGGAAGCTAAGTAACTAAGACGCTGTTAATAAACTGAGTGGAATCCCATCTTTCCCGAGCTATCATATATCAACATCGTTGCACCTGAGACTCTGCTCACCATTACATGGATCATCACAGTAAAACAACCACAAATGTCCGAAACTGAATAATAAGACGGTTACAATACAATAACATAAACCACAATCTGATAATCACCAATCACCGATATCACTGTCAACACAAACCAAGTGGCGTCCTTTTAGCCCCACACCAATTTTCCCACTTACCGCAGCAAGGGGTACCTAGACCATTAATGTGTACATCCTCTCCGTGGCGGGTCCTACGAAGAGCGATCATAGGAGCGAGATCCGTTTCCCGCAACGGTCCCACGCATTTTCTTTTCAATCTCAATAAACATACAATAACGCAGTAATATCAGATAATACGACGATATCGTCACCATCAATATTACACAGAAACTGAGTGGGGAAACCCTACCTCAAGGCAAAATCCAATCGATTCTACCACCATTCCTCTAGAAAAAGTCCTCCTAAGATAACATATATGAGGATTACTAACCCTGGTGAAACTAGTATCTAATTGACATACTTATGATAAGAAGAACTTACTTGATGACACGATACTAAGCTAGTTGATCGGGGCTCTAAACTCTTGCTAAGGATCTCTTAAGAGTTTTGGGAGAGATTGTACGAGAAACTAAGTTTTACTGTGTTTTGATTTTAGGTAAAAGTGATTTTAACTCCCGGTTTATCTTTTATAAGAATCCGACGTTGAACACGGACCCGGCTAACTCGGCCGAGTAGGCTATACTTGGTCGAGTTGGACATACTCGGCCGAGTACCTCGCAGTTCTGAGCACTGACCAGTTTTCGTAAAACAGTCATAACTCCCTCAATACTTGGTCTTTTTGGGTGTGTGACCTACCGTTAGAATCGTAAAAGACTAAAAGGATAAGCTATCACCTCCAATTGGAACCACATTATTAATATATGTACATCTCAAGTTATAACAGTTTTAAGACAACTTATCTATAACCGGGCAACATAACTATAACATATTCTTTCTCCAATAACTTACATATCAACAATGCGATCGATTTCAACCAATTCCATCGAGTAACTCATACAACAAATAGAGGGATGTTACAACTATATGAAACGACCAAGTTTTGATCAATTGTTAAATTATTAGGCCGTCAAATTATGATATTTTCATTCTAAAAAATACTCATACAAAAGAAATTAAATGAAAGAGTTATTGGGTAAGAATAGTAAGACGGATTTGACGAATATGAGATGACAATTTGTTAAGTGCTATAGAGTAATGTGTTACAACTTAGGTGATTTTTTTTTTCTCTCTCTCTAAAATTCTCCCTAAAAAATCTAAATCCTAATACATCATTTTTGGGCTGTTGTCTACCATTTTTAGTGGAGGTAAGCCTCAAATTCTTCGTTTTTCGTTCTTCTTTAATTTTTTATGCTAATAACTTCTAATCTCTCCTTTATTGGGGACTTGTCGTCACCTTTTGGTGAGTTTTGTCTCATCGTGTGATGAGATCTTTCCCTCTATTTGAGAGATTCAAGAATTAAGTGGAAGATCGGCGTCTTCTTTGTTGATCATATGGAGGTAAAATTGCTGTCAGATTGCTGATTACAAACTTTTTGGTCAAAATAACTTGATTCTTGTCAATACTTTAGAAAATTTGGAGACCCCTCTCTTGTGAAAAGCCGTTGGAGGCTATATGTTAGAGGATGTGCAAAAGTGTCATATGAGCCCATCAAGTTTACAAATTTTCTGTTGATCGAGAATGTAGTTTATTTGATTTAATTCGTTTTATGTCCGGTCGTTCTTGATATATGTTGTAACTACCATGAGCCTTTTGATTAATGAAACGATCATTTCCCTTCAAAAAAAAAATAAACAACTTAGGCGAAATTAGAAACTGATAAGATAGCTGATTATACAAAAAATATTTGGCAAACTAGCTGAGAAGGTAACTGATTTTTAACAAAATGATATAAGAGGACATAATAAGTATTTAATAGGGAGTTTTATACATTGAAGGACGAATAAGTAAAATAAAATAAAACATGTAGCTTATTTTCCAAATGCTGCTTCACGTGGCTTTTTATTTCGGGTAGCTTATTTAACAAATAAGCTTCTCGTCAAATACTCTAAAAAATTAGATAGCTGAAATTTTGGTCAAATAAGTTATCTTAGTCAAATAAGATAGCTTATTTGTGTTAAGATTATAGATGAGAGATAATTGCATATGAAATTGTATTATTAGTTGGTTGCTTACATTAATATGTGACGATATCGTCGCTTCATAAAACCCTAGCATAATAGAACCCTAAGCATAGATGGGCCTAATACAGACCCAATATCCTAATACCCTTCCGCAATCGTAAAGGCAGTATGTAGTACGAACTTTACGATTGGAGAAATACAAGAAAAAAACATAAGAAATACAAGAAAAACAAAATCAATTAAAATAACGTCTTCATCTCCTCATCTTGATCTTCCTTCAAGACATTTATCTTCTTCCTTTTCACAAATTGGTGGTTGGTAAGGGTGCGTATAGGACTCGCCAGACAAATTTTGGTGCGTAACTCGCCAGTTTTTTTTCAGTGCGTAACTCGCCAGTTTTTTCCATGCGTAACTCGCCAGTTTTTTTTCAGTGCGTAACTCGCCAGTTTTTTTCCGTGCGTAACTCGCCAGTTTTTTTGCTCGTGCGTAACTCGCCAGTTTTTTTTTTTCGTGCGTAACTCGCCAGTTTTTTCGTGCGTAACTCGCCAGTTTTTTTTTTTTTTAATACCACCTTGATTTAAGAAATTAGATTTTAAAGAACAAGCACTTTTTTTAAAAAAAAAAAAAAAAATAGATATTATTCTAAAATCCAGTCGGAGGGCACCATAGTTAATTAGTCCCTCCGGCAGGGCAGCGGAATGTCGTTTTTAGGCCTCAAGAGCGTGAGGCTCTAATACCATGTTGAGATTATAGATGAGAGATAATTGCATATGAAATTGTGTTATTAGTTGGTTGCTTACATTAATATGTGACGATATCGTCGCTTCATAAAACCCTAGCATAATAGAAATTAAGCATAGATGGGCCTAATACAGGCTCAATATCCTAATAATTTGTCATGCCAAATCGAGCCTGAAAACTACTTTTATTTACAATGTGGTAGATTTAATTAAATACTAATAGCAAGATGTTATTAACAAATTTGTCATTAGAAATGTAAGCACTAAAAATTTGCGTGCCCAAATAAAAGTGTGAAAATGAAGTTAATGAAATCAAAGGGTATGACGATTTAAAATGAGTCTCATATCTCAAATTACTAATTTTGCCTAGGGTCTTAACTCAGGAACGACCCTGGTTTTACGTTTGACAACTTTGGACTCGGGTCTTACAAAGCAGAGTCAAGTTTGTTTGGATGAGGTTCATTTGGGTTACTCGTCACGATTCTAGTTCTATTATTTGTGGGTACGCTAGATCTAGAGTTGGCTCCACAGATCAAGTCATTTTGGTACATTGTTGAACAAAATCCAATTTGTGAGCCAAATTTATTTTAGAGCTCTATTATTTGTGGGCACACTAGATTTAGAGTAGGCTCCACAGATCAAGTCATCTTCGTACATTGATGAACAAAATCCAATTTGTGAGCCACGTTTATTTTAGAGCTGGCAAAAGCTGTTTTGATCTGACCCGTCCAAAACCCGAAAATTTATCACTCAAAACCGATCTGATTCGACCCAATTTAAACCCCAAACTGATAAGAGTGATGATCAGAAAACTACGGAATACTAATCTTTTAGATTGATCCAAATGAAAGCGATTTAAAATTGCCACCTATATCACACATTGTTTTCGTTTTTTGTTTTGTCCTTTGAAAAAAGGTTACATTAATTACTTCCCAAGCCCTAACTCGCGCGTCCCTCGTGTCCGTGAGTCCGTGCCTATACAAAACAAATTACTCCCTAAAATAAACACCATTATTTGCTGCAATTTTTTCGATAAATAGGCTGTAAAATGATGTTCAATTGCAAATCAGAAAGAATTAGAAACTTCTCAAAAAAAAAAGCAGATTTAATTAAGTACATATATATGATCTCTTCTCCTTGTTCCTCTTCGTACAACCATAGGTTCGTCATCTATCCATTCATTATTTCACTAGTACTCATATGTTCTCACAAAAGCACAAATTAACCGTTTCAGATAATTAAACCGTCTTACTAGAGATTTTTTGCCTTTATAAAAGGTCGTTCGTTGTAACTTGTAAGTTGTGACTAGTAAAACGTCCTATTGTTTAATTAAAGTGATAACTACTAATTACATAGTCAGAAATTTCGCATATTCTTATATTATTTCACCGCCGTTAATCCATGTAAAATTGAACCGTATGTATTTATGGACATTAGAGTTAGTTACTAGATAATATAAACAAAGGTAGTTAGTCAGTTAGTTAGTTATTAAGTTAGTTAGAAAATAGTATATATACTACCCTTATGTCATTGCTATAAGTTAAGTTGAATTTAATATCAATACAATTCAGATTAATCAATTGTTCATATGGTATCGGACGAATGTCTGATTCTGGTTAAATTCTTGTTACAATCAACGATTTTACGCTTTTTTATTATCAAATATCTTCAAATTTATCATATCAATCTTCTCAAATCACATCAATATTGCCTGAAACAACTAATTCCAGTTATGATTACTTGAGTTAATATTTATTTGTGCCAGACACAAATATTATGAGTATTATTTTATTTTATTTTATTGCGATTATGGCGATTATATTGAATTTGCAGTAGGAGGATTATACAACCGATATAATATCACTAGTGTATAGCTTTTGAGGACTATAATAATATTTTTGAGATTTGTTTTAGAAATTATGAGTATTGTTATAAAGTTTTTGAGTTAAATTATTAAACATTAAACTCAAAAAATTACAATAAAACTTAAAAACATTACATATAAATTTAGTTTTGGCCGAAAAAAAATTAAAACGTAACTTATAAACTTTAATAAATTCAGAAAAATTATACATATGTTCAAAAACAAATAAAGTTTGAGGTGATGATCTCAAAAAATGTACTCATATGCTAAAAAAAATACTCATATTTTAAAAAATGAATAAAGTTTAAGGTAATAAATCAAAAAAATACTCATATACTCGAAACAAATAAAGTTTGAGATAATAAACTCAAAAACTAGTAAAATATGAAATTATACATCCGATGTATGTTTTTTTTTTTTTTTTCGGTTGAATTTAAGTCCGAGATATTATTTTTCTCCCTTCTATATGTTGCAACTTTATGGTTGGGATAAAAGGGTTTGTCCCATTTAAGCTGGCACAATTACTCTAATTTTACCAGCATCGGAGGCACAAATACAATACAAGACACTAACTTGGGACTTTAGTAAGGTTCAACAATACGGGCAGCTTGTTGCTAGCTTAAGAAAAGAACTCAATGCGACCGCAGTTTGCAAAATACCAGCCACGTCCGACCCACCAAAATCGCCCACATTCATTTTGGTTAGGATAATCAACAAGAAAAAAGTAGCCATCACGGTCGCCTTCCGAAAATCAAACGTCTACTACGTGGGTTACCAAGACACGGTAGGAAGGAACCTTCGTGCCAATTTCGTGGCCAACGAGTTAACTGACCAGGAGCGGAATGAACTATTTCCCGCTGCAACCATAAGATCACCGAACCTACCGTATGGGGTGTCTTATGGCGATCTTGAAAGAGTTGCCGGTGTGGATAGGACTAAATTTAGACTGGGTGTTGAGAATTTGTCACCCTTGATGGATATTGTCAACGGGGCAGATTATGGCAAGTTCAGACAGGACTTGGCAAAGTTCGCCCTCATGGTTATTCAAATGGTTGCTGAGGGAACCCGTTTAAAATATATATCGAATATTGTGTTGAAACAGGGAACAAAGGAGAAGATGACTTTCTTACCGGATGCTACTTTCATTAAGTTACAGACTAACTGGGGATCCTTTTCCGAGTTGATTCATAACTCGAGTCCAGGTTGTAAAGCAGTGAGATCACCTAGTTTTCCGGAGTGGAGTGATATCAAGCCACATGTCGGCCTCCTTAAGTTTAAAACCAATCGTCCTTCCGTCGAGGGTGTTTTCGACAACAACGACGATAATGATGAAGTTGATAATGCCCTTGAGTAATTAAGTTTAGGGATGTGATGTATGGGCCTAGTATCCTACATGAGTATGAGTTGGTCTATGTTGCCATACCGTATTGAATATTGATGTTGTATTTTAAATAAGTTGCATCTCAAGTTGTTGTAGCGATGAATAAATTATCTCTTATCGATTTAGTTGTCCATAAATTATAGTGGAAGTAACTATTTCAAAATAATTGTAGTCGGCGTTTTAGTAAACATAATCGTCGTTTTTAGTGCAAAGAAAGAAATTGCCCCTTGACATAAACTGATATTTTTTTCCCTCTAAAAGCTTTTTATGAAATTATCAAAAACCCAATTAATTCATGAAAAACCTGAAAAATTTTAAAAAATGAAAATTATCTAAAAATCACAAATTTCCAAGGATGAATTCAATTCACCACATTTTCGGTAAGTTCATCATGATGAATTTCATCATCTAACAATAGGCCACACATTGAGTTCCAACATGTGGTCATGGAGGAGATGGTGAATTTCATTCATCCAACCGTCAACCACACGTTCAGTTCGAACGTGTGGTCATGAAGGAGCTGATGAATTTCAACATCTCCTCCATGACCACACGTTGCACCTCAATGTGTTGTCCATGGTTGGATGATTATCCAACCAAATCACACTATGTGTTTTAATGTGTGGGCATGGAGGAGATGAAATTCATCATCTACTCCATACACACACTTTTTAAAAAAAAATGTATTCTACTTATTAAGTTTTAATATTTTGTCTTTCATTTAACGTAATTTATTATGTTTAATTTTAAAATTAGTTTTGAGTATTTATCGAAGTTTTAAGGTTATTTCAACGTGACTGGAAAGATAGTTGAATGACTTTTAAATGTGTTTTTATTTCTAACCGTACACACATTTTTCTACTCTCGGGCATATGTACAATTTAAGGAGTAGCAACTGTGCGAATTTGGAGACATTTAATTTCGGACCCAAATCGAACCGAAAATGTGGATAATAACCTTCAAAATTGTCATTTTCTGGTGATTTTTTTAATCTGTGAGATATTTTGTAGACCATTTATAAAGGATCCGTATGCCATAAAATGATTATCACAGTTGCTTAAAAAACTCGAAAAGATATCAGATTCGGGTATTTATCGAAGTTTTCGCGTTACTCCAATGTGACTCAAACGATAGACAAATGACTTCTAAATGAATATGTATTTCAAAGTGCACCTTCAATCACACTTTAGTTCAATTTAACTCCGCGCATTTTAATAAAAAAGAATCAGGAAAATAGAGCATAGAAGAAAGGTGGACGAAGTCAATTAGCCCAAGTAAAACCAAACTCAGTAGACTTAAGTGCACAGTCCACAAACAAACTTAATCCCAATAACAAACATGCATCAAACCCACATCTTTCGTTAACCCAAACTCCCAAAGAGCCATAATCAATGATAATGATCACAAATTCTCATCGAAGACAACATTGTTCATTTATAAGCTGAAAACTAATAGCGTCCTTCTAACACGATGTACACGACTCATAAAATGATCAATTTTCTCCAACTTGTCTTTCCACTTCCCTTGTTGTGAGAGGATTAATATATGTAGTAGCTTGTAACGGGTATTATTCGTCACAAGTAAGACTTTTTGGTTGATGAGTCCATGGCTAAAGAAACCGTTACCCATTAAGGGCAAGAAGGGTTATCCGCCATAGGAGACCCTCAGCGGCTTAGCCTTGTCGATTAGGCCTTTACCACATAGTCCATTTGTCTCGAATGTGGTGTACATAAGTCATGACTGCTTAATTACCCTTTATCACGATTTTTTATCCTAAAATTTTGCGAGTATAATTTATTCAATCGTCTCGTATAAACCTTTAATGTTGCGATAAACATCATCCAGAAACGTAAAGCCACAAATTCTCATTTGTGATGAGCATATATGTCGGAAATTTGCGATAGTAAAATAATACTCAATTAGGGTAGATAAGACAAAAACAATTGTCTAGGAAGTAGCAAACTATTTTTTCTTATTCTCTCACATCGAGTTATATTTACCCGTCGCAATCTTGTGACGGATATATCCGTCACAAAAGATACTTGCTGAGGGGTGGACAATATATATATATATATATATATATATATATATATATATATATATATATATATATATATATATATATATATATATATATATATATAGAGGCCGGATCACGTGAGGCCGCCTCTTAGGATGAGGCCGCCGGACCTCACGCATCCCCAAGCTTCTAGTTTCACAGTTTCACAATATTTGCTTCCAGTTTCACAAGTTAAGCTTCTAGTTTCACAAGTTAAGCATCTAGTTTCACAGTTTCACATTTTCACAATATTTGCTTACAGTTTCATATCTTAAGCATCTAGTTTCACAAGTTAAGCTTCTAGTTTCACAGAATAAGCTTCTAGTTTCACAAGTTAAGCATCTAGTTTCACAGTTTCACAATATTTGCTTCCAGTTTCACAAGTTAAGCTTCTAGTTTCACAAGTTAAGCATCTAGTTTCACAGTTTCACAGTTTCACAATATTTGCTTACAGTTTCACATCTTAAGCATCTAGTTTCACAGCAAGTTAAGCTTCTAGTTTCACAGAATAAGCTTCTAGTTTCACAAGTTAAGCATCTAGTTTCACAGTTTCACAGTTTCACAATATTTGCTTCCAGTTTCACAAGTTAAGCATCTAGTTTCACAAATTAAGCTTCTAGTTTCACAGTTTCACAGTTTCACAGTTTCACAGTATTTGCTTACAGTTTCACATCGTAAGCATCTAGTTTCACAAGTTAAGCTTCTAGTTTCACAGAATAAGCTTCTAGTTTCACAAGTTAAGCATCTAGTTTCACAAGTTAAGCATCTAGTTTCACAGTTTCACAGTTTCACAATATGTGCTTCCAGTTTCACATATTAAGCATCTAGTTTCACAAGTTAAGCTTCTAGTTTCACGGGAGTTGTGGAGCAATCAAATTAGAGCATTTATTAGAGTCAAATTAGTTTTAGCAAGATTTGCCAAAAAAAGGAGCTTGAATAAAAGTAGCAATCACTGAGCTCAACTTCAACGATCAACTTACTCTCTCCGCCATGGCTGCCGTTAGTCAATCTGTTAAATTCGCAGGAATTCCCGCCGTCAGCCGTCTAAATCAGCCGTATCTCCGGCGTTACGCCTTAGTAAACGAGCTTTCACTGGCGGATGTAACAACTCACAAAGAGAAATTAAAAAAGAGAAATTAAAAAAGACCTCAAATTCGTGACGACGACCAGCACCAGGAACATCAAGAGCTTCAACATCAAAAGAATCAACCCTAGGACCTGTACGAATCAATCGTTGTTCGACATTTTCATCATCTTCGGAATTTTCGGCGATTCTCGACGGCGATCCTTCATCATCATCATCGAAATCGGAAACGTCGTCGTCTTGGTAAACCCAGCGTGATTCCATAGAATCGGTCTTTACTAAGCTTCCCCTCTCTTCGCCGTCCTCCGACGCCATCGCCGCCGAAGGCTGATCGGAGAAGAGTGTTGTGAGATTGAAACCCTAGGAATTGGGGATCGGAAAGAGGATGGAGGTAAAGGTCGATCGATTGATTGATTTATTAAATTAGACAGGGGGAGGAAGCCATGGATGGAGTCACGGAGGTCGAGGTATGAACAGTTAGTTAGTGACCAAAAGGGGAAGTTGTTGTCGACGGTGAGGACGAGATAAATGAAGTGAGGAATGTCAGTTTTTTTTTTAATGTTATATAGGACACGTGGCACAATCTCGTGCGTCCGTCATACTTAAATCTAACGGTTTAGAAGGGTCCGACAGCCTCACCCTAAGAGGGCGGCCTCACGTGATTCAATTTCTATATATATATATATATATATATATATATATATATATATATATATATATATATATATATATATATATATATATATATATATATATATATATATATATATATACATATTTTGTAACGGAGGCGTCCCGTTACCCAAATAGTTAATTGATAAGGTGATAAGAACAATAAATAACGAATGTAAATAAAGTTGACACAAGGAATTACGTGGTTCACCAGTAAAATAACTGGCTACGTCCACCCTTCAAGGAGATCAAACTTCACTATAATGGAGAAAATAGTACAACAGTAGACCGGTACACACGCGCTCAATATGAGCCAAAAGTATACCTTATTCTACAAACAAATATGGTAGTCTCAAAGGGAGCAAAATAGACTACCCAAATAAGACGAAAGACAAAATTATCTTGAGGCCAACCAAGATCTAAACAAACTCCCCCAATCTTCAAAGACAGACGAACCTCAATAATAGGGCCTGAGACAAACTGAGTTTTCTTCTCCGGAAGGAACCTCACAAATTGACCCTCTTTATTGTGCTCTCAAATCTCTCTCTTAATTAACCTAGAATAAAACTTGAGTCTTTATATAGTTATTTCACCCAAGATAAAATATCTAGACTAATAAAGAAACCAAAGACTATTAGGAAACTAATATAATAGTTTCCTAATCTAATTCAAGTTCTCCTACCATAAATAAACTAAGAAACCAAGTCTTAATAAGACACTTAGTTTAATTCGTCTTCAACACAAATTCAAGGCATAAATTCTCAACAATCTCCACCTTGACTTGAATTACCCAAAAAACGAACCCAACATAGAAGAACTAAAACCCAAATCAGCTTCAACAGAATCGATCCTCAAGTCATTATCTGTCCCGATAGTCTCCATTCTGACTTGAACACAACTCCCAAAAATGGACAAACGAACCAAGTGTGCAACAAACGTGACCAAAATACGAAGTACCCAATGTAGTAAGCTGAAACTACCAAATGTACTAAGTAACCAATATATCTTCATACCAATAGGAAGGCCAAACGTAGCAAACTCCAAAGAGACCAAAAGCTACCAAACGCCAACACAAATATTTGAGATACCCAATGTCACTATGATGGAACGGTGTACCAAAAATAACACACACAAGACTCCAAAAACAAAATCTCCTTCAAACTACGTGGCTTGATGTACCGTCGTACCAAACTGTCCCTAAAGAACACAAACGCCACGAACAAAACAAATGTCTCACTTGAATAAACTAGGTGTCATGACCACCACAAATATGCCTACACAAAGGCAACAAAACTCAAGTCGAAACCAAACATTCTAAGTTAGCACAAATTACCTCCATCAAAGGTACAAATTGTTAGACTAGCAAGTCCAACCCAAAAGCTCCAAAGAATAAACTCCCGTCGAAGTTTCAAATGACCCCTTACGAGATCCCAACGAATCTCTTTCAAGAGTCGCAACAGCTCCACCTGGAGCCCCAAATCGCCCCACCTCATGGGGCGCAGACCGCCTCATTGAGGCGACGAGACAAAAGTTGATAGCTTATCTTGAGAACCTTGTAGTTTGACTTGTACCGGAATAGACTCCACCTTACCGTCAACACCACCATTCTCACTACAGCTATCCAAACCCAAAATATCCAGAGTATCACCAAGTGATCCAAACTGGATGTGCTTCAAAGTATCGTTCACATGTCCAAGTTGCATATGCCCCAACTTAGACGCGAGAGAGACAGAAGAACGATTACCTGATGCTCCAACAGTCAGAACAGTGCCTTGAAGGACATAAACAGTTCCTTCCTTAGCACCTCTCCAAGCAACAGAAGAACCCTTACTAACGCACAATGAACCACCATCACCTTGAAAATTGTAGCCCTGATCAACTAACATCCCAAGTGATACAAGATTTCTCTTTAAACGTGGAACATGCCTAACACCTTCTAGGAAGACAACAACACCATCACGTATCCTAACCCAAATAGTACCAACTCCAAGCACCTCACAAACAGATCCGTCACCCATGGCAACATTAACCCCTTGTGAAGCTTTATAAGAATCAAACCATTCCCTATTAGGGCACATATGATAAACGCATCCCGTATCCAAAATCCAACTATCCAAAGAATGTGGAACAACATCAACAACGAGAGCATAATCTTCCTCAGAATCATATTTGGCAACTTTTTATGCAACAGTAGAAACACTAGCTTCCTTTAACTTAGGACACTCATTTTTCCAATGACCGGATTCCTTGCAGTAATGGCAGACATTCTTACGGGGACCCTTAGACTTGGCTTTACCCTTACTAGAACCCCCTGAATCAGCAACAAGCCCCATACGACTACTGTCTACGACACCACCACCTGACGCTACTCGGCGCAAATCCCTAGTGTGAAGCGCTGACCTCACCTCCTCTAAGGTCAAAGAATCTCTACCAACAACAAAAGACTCCACAAAAGTCTCAAACGAATTTGGCAAAGAAACTAACAAAATCAAGGCAGCATCCTCATCATCTACCTTAACATCTAAATTACGCAGGTCAAGTAAGATAGAGTTAAGACTGTCTAGATGGTCCTTGAGAGACGTACCTTCTTGCATACGAAGACCAAACAAACGCTGTAACAACCCGACCCACCACGGTCGTAACACACCCCCAATAAGATGGGTGCACACTTTTGGGCCCATTATTTGTCCTCACTTAAGCCCAAAAGCACAAGGCCTTGTTACTACATGGTGGGTGGAAGCTATTATAAACATATCATAAGCCTCACATTCTACCAATGTGGGACAAATCTCCACACAATCTCATCTCATACTCTTGGGGTGTTACAAACTCCCCCACTTAAAGAACACAACGTCCTCGTTGTGCCTCAAACTTGACCACAACCAGGGCCAGAATCCTCCCCCGCTAGGTGTGTGACCCGGGTACTCCCGACCACAGGCTCACCACACGGTCGCAGGGTCGCTCTGATACCATTTGTAACAACCCGACCCACCACGGTCGTAACACACCCCCAATAAGATGGGTGCACACTTTTGGGCCCATTATTTGTCCTCACTTAAGCCCAAAAGCACAAGGCCTTGTTACTACATGGTGGGTGGAAGCTATTATAAACATATCATAAGCCTCACATTCTACCAATGTGGGACAAATCTCCACACAATCTCATCTCATACTCTTGGGGTGTTACAAACGCTGCTTAAGAAGCAACTTGCTGGTTAGAGTCTTTGTCATATACAGAGATTCTAACTTCAACCACAAACCTGTAGCAGTTTCCTCATCGGCAACCTCAATCATAACATGATCAGATAAACATAACAGAATTAAAGAATGAGCCTTTTCTTCCAAGACTACTTCTGCATCTGTCTTTGTTGTCTTTGCTGCATCAGTCGAAGTACTTACTGAGTTTGCCTTTGAGATAACAGACCAGATGCCTTGCTGTCTAAGCAAAGCTCTCATCTTTAGCCGCCACAGCCCAAAACTATTTCTCCTAGTGAACTTTTCAACATTCAAAACATTCGTTCCCGACATCTTTTCACCCGAAAATCAAGAAACCCAAATAACGCCTAAAGACAACTAACGCGGAAGCAGATCCCAAATCAGAACCTTAGCTCTGGTGCCAATTGTTGTAACGGAGGCGTCCCGTTACCCAAATAGTTAATTGATAAGGTGATAAGAAGAATAAATAACGAATGTAAATAAAGTTGACACAAGGAATTACGTTGTTCACCAGTAAAATAACTGGCTACGTCCACCCTTCAAGGAGATCAAAGTTCACTATAATGGAGAAAATAGTACAACAGTAGACCGGTACACACGCGCTCAATATGAGCCAAAAATATACCCTATTCTACCAACAAATATGGTAGTCTCAAAGGGAACAAAAGAGACTACCCAAATACGACGAAGGACAAAATTATCTTGAGGCCAACCAAGATCTAAACAAACTCCCCCAATCTTCAAAGACAGACGAACCTCAATAATAGGGTCTGAGACAAACTGAGTTTTCTTCTCCGGAAGGAACCTCACAAATTGACCTCTTTATTGTGCTCTCAAATCTCTCTCTTAATTAACCTAGAATAAAACTTGAGTCTTTATATAGTTATTCGATCCAAGATAAAATATCTAGACTAATAAAGAAACTAAAGACTATTAGGAAACTAATATAATAGTTTCCTAATCTAATTCAAATTCTCCTACCATAAATAAACTAAGAAACCAAGTCTTAATAAGACACTTAATTTAATCCGTCTTCAACACAAATTCAAGGCATAAATTCTCAACAATATATATATATATATATATATATATATATATATATATATATATATATATATATATATATATATATATATATATATATATATATATATATACACTTGAAAATTCTAGTTTGTCGAAAACTGTTTGTTTTGTCTTTACTAGACTCATGTACTAATATCATAAACAAGACTAATATAATACGGAGTACTTCGTATGAATAAAACCGTAAAGTGAATTTGCGGCCCCGGTCCATCAATCAATTCAGTCACGGATCGGCCCCATATTCCTTAGCTTCCTCTTGCTCTGCCCAACTCAAACTCAAAAAAAGCTTAATTAATAAGCAATCTTCTTCGGCCTTCTAGGAAGGTAGCTAATAGATAAGCAATGAAAAGATACAAAAAGCGACAAAATGTTAACTAAAATATGTCTACTACTAAGATCCATATTTGTAATTCCGGCGATCTGATATATCAAGTTGAGACAATCAGTAGCAATATCGACATATTTCGCACCCAAGACCATCGCATGAGAGAGAGCCTTAAGGAAGGCAATGGCTTCAGCATGCAACGGATTCCTTGCCCAAATCTTCTTTCCCCCAACGCGTGAAACTTTGCATCCTCCTGAATTGTATGATTAGATCATTAGATCGATTGATCAAATAATTTCGAGTATGTCTTATATTGGGCTGTCTTAGAGAGTATTTTTTCCGTGTCGGTCATTTGTTGTCCTTTTATATTTTGTGAGCTGTATGGTCAAAGGACAATAAATGACTGAGACAAAAGAGTATAATATAAGACAGGTTTAAAACAATGATTTTTCTAACACGTGTTCATTGGGCTGGCCACATGAGAGTACTCGTTGACACTCAATGCAATAGGTGAATTATACAACCAGTTGCATACAATTTATAGTACATATTTCAAGTGTTTAATAAAAATTTCGAGCTAAACGAGAAAGAATATGAGTTTTGAAAATTATTATAAAATTAAAAACAGTACATATAATTTCACCTATGTTTTAATAGATTTGATTGTATAATTTATTTTGTGATATCAACGTGACTTATTGGGTAGCACCGTAGCTCACAAGAGTTATTAAATCCAAAATCAGGCCATCATCATGAAGCAATCACTAGGCTGTCAAATGATGATATTTTCAAACTAAAAAAATACTCGTACAAAAGAAACTAAATATTTACTCTACCATCATATCACATTTCAATTTGTACTTTTATTAAGAGTCATGCGTTTTTCAATATAGTAGAGTAGAACTGGAATTGAATGGAGAAAGTATAATTTTTATAAATACTAAATTGGTTTAATTTCATTTCCTAAAAACTTGAATCTAAAGTCGATGGGGTTATTTAAGATTTTGGGTCATTCTCAAAACCTAATTAAGAATACAAAAGATGCAGGTTTCTTCACATAAACCGAAAAGTTTGGCCAATGATAATTAAGCTAATTTAAGTTGTCCATAAATACAAACCACCTAATTACAATTAAACCATTTGTCATTCTCAAGGTTACTCGAGAATGACAATAGATGCACCTGCTCTATTTCAAGAGACTTTAATTCTCAAAGTGTATACAGGTACCAAAAAAACAATTCAATTCATCTCTCCAATGACCATTACATACTAAAATCTGAAATTCAAAATCAGTATAATTTACAGCCACCACGAAATCAACTCAATTCATCTCCTTCAATGGCCATCACACCAGGCTTCACCATTAGCCAACTCCATGATTAGAACACAAGTGGACAAGACCTGGAAATCAAGGATAAGACAAAGAAAAAAACAAGTGGTACTAAATAGGTATGTTGTATATGCCTAATATTGTTAATTTTTCAGATCTTATAATTGTTTGTGAATCTAAATAATATCTTATAATTGTTTGTGAATCTAAATAATCCTCAATTTGTGGGTACTAATAAGTTGTTAGTAAACTGACCTTAAAACTCATGTGTTTGTAACTTTGTATAGATGGAGTAGTTGAGAAGCAAGTACTTACAAGGCTTATATTCAAGGTTAGACCGCAATGGTCCATCTGCCTTTCACCACCACAATAGTTCTAAAATGCAATATAAAAGCAAGAATTGAAAGGCAAACTTCTTGACATAAGGTAATGTTCATTGTTAGATTCTATGCTACATCAACAAAAAAATTTTGTGGTTTTGATTCTATGCTACATCAACAAAAAAATTCTGTGGTTTTCATTCTCATCTCAACTACTTGCAAATTAAAAAAAGTAAACGAAGTGAATGTCATAACAGAACATTTATGTTCAATGGAAATTTCGTCCTCTTCTAATATATCACACCAATTCTCATGCTTCTTTTATTATCAAAGTGTCATATTATTGTTCCTAATTGCAATTCATGTTTTAATATTACAAGGTAAACCAGAAACCCTTGCGAGGGAGAGACATTCGTTGAGAAATCGTAAGTTTTCAAGACTAATATGCATGAAAAGTACGTCTGTTTAAGGTTAGTTGAAATTATTTTTTACACCTGTTCTCATGTTATAATAACTTAAATTATTCAGAATCATATACTCTTGAAGCTGCTAAAACTGATTTGAGAAAGCCAAATTTTAATATATACTGTCTTACCTCATTTTCATCCATCAAAAGATTGGCATCCTTCAACAATGTTTTATCTTGCCTAAGAAAACAGAAAAAAATAATACCATGACAATTAGACCTTAGAATGACATGATATATAGTCAAGTTAAACAAACCAAATTAACCAGAAATGACCAAATTGCCCAATCTCAGGACCTAAATAACCAGAAATACAACATTAGAAAAATTCAAAGAAAATACATTCCTGTTATGATCACAAGTAACACCTTTCCATAAACAAGGGGCATTTCAAGAAGAATCCCACTTACATAGTCTACAAACTCTACAGTTTAGATAGCACATTTACTTACATAGCACATTTACTTAATATCTTAAACCGTTCTTACAAAGCTAAACCCTAAACCCTAAAATCATGAATCAATTAAGACATTCGTATAAGAAACAAAGGATAAAGGAATTAAACAATAAATATGATCAATTGAATCATGAATTAATTTTTTGCTGAATGATGATGAGAGATAATTAAAACATGTCGGTTTTGATAAAAACATAAATAAAATAGCCTAATATCAATCGATCCGCCATTTAAAAGATCGGACTTGAACGACTTTCTTCTTCCTTCATTAGTTAGTAACTCATATAGCATTTATATCTTCAAAATTCTAAATTTGTATATCAGCTTCTACAACAGCAACTAACTGAATAAGCAAACAGAAACAGAACACGCAGCAAGGCAGCAAACAATCTGAATGAAAACATGTCAATTTAAACAAAACATGTCAAAGATAATGGCAGATGAAGCACAACACAGTCACAATCAGTACTCGATCAGTACTTCAGTAAGACAACACAGCAGATGCAAAAACAGAACCAAGTTTCATCTTGCCTCAGAAAATAGAAAAAAATAATACCATGACAATTAGGACTTAGAATGACATGGTATACTACAACTTTCCGTGAGTTTGCTAAGCAAAATTAAACCATTGTTAGTTCTATATAATCAAGGAAGTTAAACAAACCAAATTAACCATTTGTAGAAGGAAGTCTCGCCCCAACGCCAAGTCTACCATACCTGCCAATTTCAGATTAAAAAACACAATTAGTATAAACATAAATGAATGAATAAATAATATACAATTGACGATATTTAGGACTATATATACAATGCAGTAATCTGATAGAATAAACTATAAGAATCTGCTGTTAGATAGAATAAACTCATAATATTACTTTTCAATCCTTTAAAATTGCAGTAGTAACAACTAACAATGCAGTAATCTGATAAAATTACTACTTGATTTCAGCAACAAAATCTAGCACATTTACTTAATTTCTTAAACAGTTCATACAAAGCTAATCCCTAAACCCTAAAATAATGAATCAATTACTATATTCCCATATTCTGCAAAGCTAATCCCATATTCTGCAAATTTCCGAACTTTTTCGAAATATTACAAGTAAAATTACTATAACAACGATCCAAATACTCAAGCAACCCACAATCGCAAATTTCAACACGAGTTGACCCAGAAAAGTAATTAGAATGAAGATCAATTGAGTTCAAATGACCAAATTGCCCAATCTCAGGACCTAAATAACCAGAAATACAACATTAGAAAAATTCAAAGAAAATACATTCCTGTTATGATCACAAGTAACACCTTTCCATAAACAAGGGGCATTTCAAGAAGAATCCCACTTACATAGTCTACAAACTCTACAGTTTAGATAGCACATTTACTTACATAGCACATTTACTTAATATCTTAAACCGTTCTTACAAAGCTAAACCCTAAACCCTAAAATCATGAATCAATTAAGACATTCGTATAAGAAACAAAGGATAAAGGAATTAAACAATAAATATGATCAATTGAATCATGAATTAATTTTTTGATGAATGATGATGAGAGATCAATTAAAACATGTCGGTTTTGATAAAAACATAAATAAAATAGTCTAAAATCAATCGATCCGCCATTTAAAAGATCGGACTTGAACGACTTTCTTCTTCATTCATTAGTTAGTAACTCATATAGTATTTATATCTTCATAATTCTAAATTTGTATATCAGCTTCTACAACAGCAACTAACTGAATAAGCAAACAGAAACAGAACACGCAGTAAGGCAGCAAACAATCTGAATGAAAACATGTCAATTTAGACAAAACATGTCAAAAGATAATGGCAGATGAAGCCCAACACAGTCACAATCAATAAGATCAGACAACACAACAGATGCAAAAAACAGAACCAAGTTTCATCTTGCCTCAGAAAATAGAAAAAAATAATACCATGACAATTGGAACTTAGAATGATATGGTATACTACAACTTTCCGTGAGTTTGCTAAGCAAAATTAAACCATTGTTAGTTCTATATAATCAAGGACGTTAAACAAACCAAATTAACCATTTGTAGAAGGAAGTCTCGCCCCAACGCCAAGTCTACCATACCTGTCAATTTCAGATTAAAAAACACAATTAGTATAAACATAAATGAATGAATAAATAATATACAATTGACGATATGTAGGACTATATATACAATGCAGTAATCTCATAGAATAAACTATAAGAATCTGCTGTTAGATAGAATAAACTCATAATATTACTTTTCAATCCTTTAAAAAGTAACAACTAACAATGCAGTAATCTGATAAAATTACTACTTGGTTTCAGCAACAAAATCTAGCACATTTACTTAATTTCTTAAACAGTTCATACAAAGCTAATCCCTAAACCCTAAAATCATGAATCAATTAAAACATTCGTATTAGCCCCTAAAATCATGAATCAATTAAAACATTCGTATAAGAAACAAAGGATAATGGAATTAAACAATAAAGCTGATCAATTGAATCACGAATTAATTAAAGCATGTCGTTTTTGATGAATGATGATGAGAGATCAATTAAAACATGTCGGTTTTGATAAAAACATAAATAAAATAGCCTAAAATCACGAATCTATTAAAATCACGAAACCCAGGATAACGAAATTCTGCATACATAAAGTAATTGGCCAAATAAAAAGAGAAGATACTTACGATTAAAAAGTGATTGATGATGAGAGATTTGATGATTGAAGATGAGAAACAAAAGAACAACTGAGATCTGATGATGAGAGATTGAAAAAGACGTTTGGGGTTTGTGGGAGGCGAAGGGAGTAAAAGATTTTAGGGTTTGAGTTATTAGGGGGTTTGAGGGAGTGAGGGAGACGATGAAGAGTACATTAGATTTTAGGGTTTGAGTTTTGTACGTCTCTTTTCATTTGTAGATTTTTTCTTTTTGTTTTAAATAATTTTTTGAAAACCGGATTTTTTCGGAAATTAAAACGTAATTGGATTAAATTTTGTATCGGAATTTTTTACCAGCCCAAACATAAATATAGAAACTGTATAAATTGGAAAATATGAATTGAATTTGAATAATTAACAACCCAAAAGTTTATAAATTTGATTTAATCACTAATTTTTCATTGCATGTCCCCAATTTTCAGTTTTGCTCGACTAATCCTTTGAACCCTCCTTGCTATATGCAATTTTTGGTTACGAATCTTACATGTTTGACAACTTTAATCTCAAAATGGCTTCGATGTCAATTGAAAACGAAAGTGACTATGTAAGGAGACGAAGGATGGCGATGAAGTAAGGAGATGACGGAATGAAGGAAGTAGATGACAGTGACGAAGGAAGAATATGTGCAACTTCATTTACAAGGCTTGATTAAGGAAGGAGAGAAGGAAGACGTAACAGTGTGTGGTTGGTGAAGTCTAAGGCATTTGGTGATTGAAAATAGTTGCGGAGTAATAAGATATGGGTCGTTTCATTTTCAACGGTTCCATTAAATTTATTATTTTATTTTTAGTTATTAATACAGAGTATTCAACAAGTTAGTAAAGTCGGGTTTTATTAGTCTTCAGAATATAGTTTTTAGTTAACCTAAATTTAATAATTTATTTAATTTGCTTATTCAATTCTTTTGTTAAACGTTTACATAATCTTAATAATTATTTAATTTGCTCTTAACATTTTCATTATTTTTTCTTAATATTTATTCTCAACAATGTTTCAAAATGTTATGTTTTATATATATTTTAAATTTTATTTTTAACCATTAAATATACAATAAATAAGTTACCTAGTAATAGATTATCAAACAATTATAATTTATCGTCTTTTTAATATATGAAATTAAACAACCCCGTGAATTTCACGGGTGTTACACTAGTTGTAGTATATTGTCTTACAAATGTTGATGATGCCAATAGGAAAGCGACACATAATAAAGCTGATGATATTTTTTAATTAATATAAATAATATCTCTTACCTACAACATATTATCTTACGATAATATATTCTCTTATCATATTTTCTAATACTCTCTAACAGGGAGATTGCATTTTCATCCGACATGCAATTGTAAGTCCATCTGCAATTTTTCAGCATTTCTATCATGTTCATAAATTTATGCTTCTCGTAATCAGTCTCACTTAAGACCGTTATATGGTTTCGTTATTTTGAAAAGGAAATAGATGGTTCTTTTAAGACTTAAGAAATTGGATTCATTATATTATCCTCTATATGAGTATATGACTACTAGAACGGTTTTAAACGAAAAATTGTAATACTTCTCGGTTCTGATAGCATGTTGTAGATTAAAAAGCATGATTACATTGATTATCTTTGACACATCAAGTATATTCACCTGTGCTCTCCTCCTTAGTATTTGTGCTAAAATTAAAGGTATACAAATGCCCAGAATCGAAGGAAGTGTGAATGTTCTATACCGACAGAGATACTTCTCTTATTGTCAATTGATTTTAGCAAGTGGTCCGTCTTTTCTCCCGTCTTCCGTCTAATCCCATTTTCATGGTCGAAAAGTCTTGAAGGTGTTATGGTTTTATGTGAAGTCAACTGTTATTCCTTTATACTCAGATACGTGACACGCCCAAAACGTCGCAATTAAAGACGCGCAAATTAACAATTTATAAACCACAAATCGTGCTAATTATACTAACAAATAAACCGAGTATAGCAACAAGAGAAGGGATCGAACCCAAGAGAAGGGGGGTTTTGCAATTGACTTTAAAGTGTAAATAGAATAATTAAACTAAACAACAAGTATGTAAAAGGGGGGGTTTTGAAGGTTGGTTGAGAATGTAAACAAGAGTACCCAAATTTCAAACAAAAGTACCAAACAAGTAACAAGCAAAAGTAAACAAATGACTTGTGAGATGGAAATTTATCAAAGTGAGAAAGAAACTTAATCCAATCCTATTAGTGGTCCTTTAATGGTTGATTATTGACTCATCATTTACTTCCCCCAACTACTATTATTACCCTATTGTGAGAATTAATTCTCCAAATCTTCTTAAATTCTAGCAAATGACAAGGAAATCGCACTTAATCATCTACCCAACCCGGATTACAACCCAAGTAGAAATCACATACATTGGTTCATAATGATAAAGCACAAAAGATTCAATAGGGGTAACTTGGCACAATGAAATCACAATTAATGCCTAATCACAAGTTAATTCCTTTCTTATGGACAAAACTAGGAGGAAATCACACTCACTAATCCAACCACAGATGTTGCATAAATAAAATCACAAGGAAACACACTTAATGATTTCACAACAATGAACTTGAGAAATTAGTGAGAATAAGCAACAAGGAAACACACTTAATTACTTAATTCAAACAATAAACTCAAACCCAAACAATAAACACAAAAGAATTAACAATAATAATATTAATTAGGGAAAGATTAGGAGTCTTACAACCAAAAGATTACACCTTTCGGAAAGGATTAAGAAAATGAAGCTTAGCTCTCCATTCTAGATCTAAGAACTCAATTAAAATGATAAATCTCCAATTACAACTCGATTCTCTCTAAAAACAATGAAAATTGCATAGGAAACAACCCTAAAGATGTTCAACCCTTATATAGTGCTCAACAAAGAAGGATTAATGGGCTAAAACAAAGGAAGGAAGCCCGTAACACCACACGAAATCAGTAGTAATCGACACCGTGCGAGTTGGAGAGTGCAGGAAAAATGGCACGGTGCCAATATTGAAAATCAGAAATCTGCACGGTGCCAATTTTACTCTTCCAGAATCGGCACGGTGCCAATTCAGGTCTGGAACTTTTCTTCAATTTTTCCTTTTCAACCTTCCTTTTGGATGAATTCTTTCTTCATTCATGCCATGATTGGTCTCTTGCTTCCTTGGAGTTCAAACTAATCTTCAACACTTTTAAAACTCATCAAAACTTGGTGAAAGAGCTTCAAACCTCGGAAAGTGCAAAAAGGGCCACTTCGCGCATTAGTCACTTTAATTCTTGGTTTATTCCGACTAAAAATACGATAACTAAAGGCAAAAATACAAGCTCGTCAATACGTATTCCTGAAAATGAACTGTCATAAGCATCTCTTCATCACCTCATTAATTTATTTGATTATCTTAAACACCCATCATTATGAATTTTATGATTCCTTAATCAATCAGCCAAGGGGAGCTACCGAACATGAATTATGTTTATAATTAATTACAAATGTTTGTTAGTTTAAGAGTACATGATGGTGAAGGAGCTACCGAACTAGTTGACTTTTACATGTAAATCATTCTAGAATAAAACTGTTAGTACTGTATATGGTGACATGTGAACTTCGATTGAGCGAGTGGTGAACGACGAACTAGACGAATACGAGAAATGGTCCAACAAAACAATTTGTTATGTGCTATATAGTATTGTGTTAGAATTTGAAACTGCTTTTATTTACAATGTCGTAGATTTAATTAAATATTAATAACAAGACGTTATTAACAAATTTGTCGTTGGATAAAAATGTGAAATGAAATCAATGAAAAGAAAGGTTACGATCATTTTAAAATGAGTCTCATATTCCAATCTACTATTTTACGGTTTGCCTACTTACAGATAGAAAGGAAGCTCTTTCGAACGAGCGAAAGAATGTAGTGAGTTAGGTTTGGTCGAGAAGACGGAAGTGCTTGAGTGAATATGAGAGGGATATAGGCAAACAAGCTTGCCGAGCTAGTACCTATTGCTTTGGGCTGAGTGGAATAGGGTGTCAACTCAGAAACGGCCCTGGTTTTATGTCTGGCAATTTTTGACCCGGGTCTTACCAAACTAAAGTCAAGTTTGTTTGGATGAGGTCCATTTGGGTTACTCGTCACGGTTCCAGTTCTATTATTTGTGGGTATGTTAGTGCAACAACTAATTTTGTATTGTAATAAAACTATAACACTAAAGATAGACAAATGGGTAAATAATATCAGAAAAGTATGGGTACAACCTCTATTTTTGACCTAATTTTATAACAATATTAAAAATATGACTCTATGATTTTCGAGTCTCGCTTGCTTGACTTTAGCTTTAGCTTCTTGAGAGGGTCACGTTGACTTGAACCTCTCTTCGATTTGTTTTGAGTTTACTTGAGTAATTTGTTTTGAGTTTACTTGAGTAGACGACACGATTTCGTGGTTTTGTTGTCTACTTACAAGCGGGATTTGTGAGAGAATTTGAGAGTTTTTGATGTCTTTTTTCTCCCCACTTCGACAATAATTCCTTTTTCTCCTACTTCAAAGGGTGGAGAAGTCTCTTAGTTATTTGGGTTTGTGAGCTTGACTTCTCATTTAGGCCTAATTGACCTCTTTATTTGCTTTTGAGCCCAAATAACCCAGTTTGTAATACAAGTCGATTCGAACTCCATTAAGCGGGGCAAATATAATTAAATTAAGCTAAAATTTGATCTTAACTTAAAATATTTTGTTTTATTTATTTTCGACACTTTAATAAAATTTTCGTGTCTGCCGCTAGATCTAGAGTTTGCTCCATAGATCAAGTCATTTTCTGTACATTGATGAACAAAATCCAATTTGTGAGCAAAGTTCATTCAGAGCTGACAAAAGCTGACCCATTCTGACTGTCCAAACCCGAATATTTAGTCACCCGAAACCCCGACCCAATTTGAACCCGAACTGATAAGATTGATGATTAGAAAACTACGAAGTACTAATATTTTAGATTGATCCAAATGAAAGCGATTAGTGTTTAGTTTCATACGTTAGATTAAATGACAAAGTAATTAAACAAAATAATACTACGGAATAGTAAAAAAAAAAAAAAACTTGATAGGAGAATATCGAAGTAATATTGTAAAATAACTAAATCTAATAATGACCCGGATCAAACTCGCCGGATCAACTGACCAACCCAATAGGGACCCGCTCTGACCCAATCCAACCCAAAAGAGATATCAACCAGTTATAAAATCCGAATACACTAGGACCCGACCCAAATGAGCCAATTGTCACCTATCATCTGTTTTTTTAAAGAGTTACCACCAATTCCACGTTTTATTCGTTTTTTGGGGTCCTTTCGAAAAAGGTCATCATAATTACTTCCCAAGCCCCAACTCCCGCGTCCCTCGTGTCCGTGACTATACAAAACAAATTACTCGTAAAATAAACTCCATTATTTGCTGCAATTTCTTTCTATAAATAGGCTGTAAATTGATGTTCATTTGCAAATCAGAAAGAATTAGAAACTTCCCAAAAAAAAAAAGCTGATTTAATTAAGTACATATATTGATATATATGATATATCTCTCTTCCTTGTCCCTCTTCGTACAACCACAGGTTCGTCTTCTATCCAATCACTATTTCACTACTATTCGTATGTTCTCACAAATAAACCGTCTTACTATAGATTTTCTGGCTTTATAAAAGGTCGTTCGTTGTAACATGTAAGTTGTGACTAGTGTACGTTTGTACACCATATATTGAAATACAATTTCCAAAACGTCCTATTGTTTAATTAAAGTGATAACTAATTACACGGTTTGAAATTTCGCATATTTATTCATGTATTATTCCACCGGCGTACCGTTAATCCATGTAAAATTGAACAATATGGGTTAAAAATATTGTACATACTTTGGGTTAATATTAATTTGTGGTACACACAAATATAACAAGTATAATTTTATTTTGTTGTGATTATGGTGATCGTATTGAATTTGAGTCCGAGATATTATTTTTCTCCCTTTTATATATTGTTTCGAAGAACAAACCACAAACGTTATACGGTATCCGGTAATTAATTAATGTGAGTTGGTCTGATAGAGAATTTTGTGATTATTATGAATAGCCGGAAACATGAAGATGTTACTAAGGACAATTGCGTCTGCGTGCATGATCGTGTGCACGATTACTCTTACTTTACCAACATCGGAGGCACAATTCAAGACACTAACTTGGGACTTTAGTAAGGTTCAACAATACGGGCAGCTTATGGCTTCCTTACGAAAAGAACTCGGTGCGACCACGGTTTGCAGTATACCATCCACATCCGACCCGCCAATCCCGCCCACATTCATTTTGGTTAAAATAATCAACAAGAAAAAAGTAGCCATCACGGTCGCCTTCCGAAAATCCAACGTCTACTACGTGGGTTACCAAGACGTGGTAGGAGGGAAAATTCGTGCCAATTTCGTGGCCAACGAGTTAACTCCCTTAGAGCGGACTCAACTATTTCCCGATGCAACCATAAGATCACCGGACCTACCGTATGGGGTGTCTTATGGCGATCTTGAAAGAGTTGCGGGTGTTGATAGGGCTAATTTTAGACTGGGTGTTGAGAATTTGTCACCCTTGATGGATATTGTCAACGGGGCAGATTACAGCAAGTCTAGACAGGACTTGGCAAAGTTCGCCCTCATGGTTATTCAAATGGTGGCTGAGGCGACCCGTTTTAAATATATATCGGAGATTGTGTTGAAACAGGGAACAAAGCCGGAGATGACTTTCTTGCCGGATGCTACTTTTATTAAGTTAGAGACTAATTGGGGATCCTTTTCTGAGTTAATTCATAACTCGAGTCCTGGTTGTAAACCTGTGAAATCTCCCAATTTTCCGACGTGGAGTGATATCAAGCCACAAGTTGGCCTCCTTAAGTTTAAAACCAATCGTCCTTCGGTGGAGGGTATTTTCGACAATAATGACGATATTAATGAAGTTGATGATGCCTTGAGTAAGTTTATGTGATATATGGTCCAAGTATCCTGCTCTCTCAATATGTGTCGTTAATATGTTTACACTTTTTTTTGTGAGAGAGATATAAAAGAAGTGTAAATATATCACTTACATGGATACATGAGTATAGAGTTGGTCTATCTTACCCTATCATGTTCACGTTGTATTTTAAATAAGTTGCATGTAAAGTTGTTGTATCATGAATAAATTATCTCTTATCGACTTACTTGTCGTTGACAATTAGTTAAGATGAAGTATCAGTATCAAAATTCATCAGCCGACAATGAGGACACATTGGGTTGTAATGCGTGGCTATGGAGAAGACGATGAATTTTATCATCTCTGACCACACAATGAATGGATAGTGAATTAAAATGAAGTATCCAATGAATGGATGATAATTTTATGGGGATTTGATGATTTTGATCTCCTTCGTAGACCACACAATTAGGGATGACCATCTCACCCTAACCCTGTGGTTAACCATTCACCTGAAATTAAATGGGTGAGATATGGATGGGGTATGGATCATGTTCTATCACCGGCTTAATCACCCGATGGATATCCGAAATTAATAAGTACAATTATTTTTCTTAAAAAATATTAATAAATATTTTGATTAAAAAAATACTTTCAATTTGTAAGTTCTTTTAAAATAAAGTTAAAGCCTACTCACTACTGTTTTGTTGCTTTTTTTGTTTATGGGTGTGTAAAATTTGTGCAGATTAATTTCGCAGTTGTAAGTTATAAAACTGTAAGACCGGTAAACACGATTTAAAATTATGTTCAATTTTCTTAAAAAATTATATAATCTTGAATTGTTTGGTAATGTACGCTTTAAATTTTATCGTCTTAGGTGTACATTTTTATATATCACCTTTAAATTTATGAGCGTGAAAATATCCAACGGGTGCCCACTCCACCCGGTGGATATAGATATGGATAACACAAATTAAATGGATATGGATATGGATGGCTCCACCCCATCCATATCTCACCCATTGACATCCCTACACGGCTACACACAATGAATGGATGATAAATTTCATGGGGATTCAATCATGGGACCTATTGTCCACAACATGTCTATCTTAACCACTAGATCGAGATATCTTCGGTACTTTATTTAATCTCTATAATAATGACATAATTATCTAACACTTTAATTTGCTCTTCATAATATGGATTAGATATACTTTTGTCTCAACATTATTAGTCAATAAGTAAATACTACTATATTTAACGACTAAGTTTTGATCAATTGTTAAATTATTAGTAGCTAAATTGTAAATTTCGCTGTTTATTTGTTCAGTAAATCTCGTTAAAAGCAGACATATTTAGCTAAGTTGAAAAGGGATTAAATAATACCTAAATTAATAAATAAGATAAAAAAAAATTGTCGCTTCTGAGGATTTGTGTTATCCGTTGATAAACAATACACATACGGCATCCTAGATTATGAGTGGATAGACTTTTGGTGCTAAAATGGCTGCCAATGCATGCTTTCTTCAAAGCTCATATATAGTGGAGATCACATCATTTGTCAACAATAGACAAATTAAATATGTTTTATAAATCGTACGTACGTAGCTCACTACCCCCTCCATTTTTATCCAAGTGATATATTTTTTTTTGCACGTTTGTCAACGCACGTTTTACGTGCTTAATATCTTTAGCTACGTATTTGTAAAAATTATAAAAATTATATATTTTCAATGTACTCGTAAATACGAATTAAACAAGATCCCACATGAATATATTTTTTCTTACGTATTGAGAGAAAATTGAAATTGAAGCTTAACTTATGAATAGTGTACAAAAACCTTATGTATCACTTGGATAAAAATGGAGGGAGTAGTGCGTAGCTAGGTAACACCACGACACGGACACGGGACACGGGACACGGCATGTTATGAAATTTAGGACACGGGACACGGCATTTAAATTTAATAAAATATACATTTTATAGTTATAAAATTTTTATTTTATTTTTGTAAAAGTAGTTGATATTAATTTTAAATAAGTGAATGTAAAACTTGTCATTGATAATAAATTTATTTTCATTCCTCATCCGAATCAATATTCTAATTGATCTCTTTCGATAACGCATTTCTCATCTCAAGAACATCATCCACCGCAAATGATAACCAAATATCGTGGACACGCGACGGACACGGCTCAAATACCATGGACACACGTCGGACACGTGCCCAAATAAATATAGAAAGTTAGACACGACTGTTTAGGTGTCGGATACGTTTCGACGTGTGTCCGTGGAGTGTCGGTGTCGGACACGGTGTCGGACACGGTACGGCTCATTAGGAGAAGTGTCCGTGCTACCTAGGTGCGTAGTGCGTAATTAGGAGTAATTGTGGACTAATTAAAAACACAATAAAAAAACTTCAAAGCTTTGTTTGGATAAATGAATTTGGACTTAAAAGGATCGAGTAGATTAGAGCAATAGCAATAGTAGAACTTCTTATAAAGTTCTTGCTATTTTCAAGCTATTTTCACAAATTACTAAATTTAAGAACTTCACATCACAATAGAAGAACTTTACTTAATTCTTAATTAGGACCCACTATTAATTATATTATCTTCATACACTTTTTTTATTTCTTGAAACCAACAAAGAACTTGGTTCTTAAATAAGAACCAAGTTCTTATTTTAACAAACCCAATGTGACTCACAATAGAAGAACTTTATTTTTGAAGTTCTTATTTACAAACCCAAGAATAAAAACTTCTATTGCTATTGCTCTCATATAACCAGACGTACATGGGTAACATAACTGTACAATTACTTTTATGATTTTGAGTGTTATTACAACTTTCGAGTTTTGTTACGGTATAAATTTTCTGAGCTAAATATTTTTGTTGACCATTTAAATAGGGTCCGTATGCCATAAAATAATGATTGCAGTTGCTCAAAAAACTCAAAAAGAAATTAGTTTTGAATATTTATCAAAGTTTTCCGGTTATTCCAACGTGACTCGAATGATAGTCAAATGACTTCTAAATGTGTATTTATTTCAAGCCGTACACACATTTTTCTAATCTCGGACATTTGTAAAATTTAAGGAGTAGTTACTGTGCGAATTTGGAGACCATTTATAAAGGATCCGTATGCCATAAAATGATTCTCAGCTGCCTAAAAAACTCAAAAAGATATAAGATTCGAGTATTTATCGAAGTTTTCACGTTATTCCAACGTGACTTGAAAGATAGTCATTTGACTTCTGAATGAACTAGTGTTAAACCCGTGCAAAATTGCACGGGTATATTTTTAGAAAAGATATGGTGGATAATTAATATTACCGAATAGTGTCAATAATACGTGAATATTGTGCATTCAATTTCTATTATATTGATAATACGTTAAAATGCACATGATAATAATAATGGTATTTAGATATATATCCATTTTTTTATTGTTTTTTTTTTAAATCGATATAGATGTTATTTCAAGGTTTATTTTGTACCGTTATGTTTATGATTTGATTTCGCAAAATATATAAATTTGTACACTATTATTGGTTGTTATATTAATATCATGTTATTTTTATTGTTTTTTAATTTAGTATTGTCGCTTTTTTTTCGATTGCAAAAATGCACGGGTATATTTAACCGGTATACTTTTAAGAACATCAATATAATATATCGATGTATTGTGTATTGTAATTATTTATTGGAATTTTTTAACTTTACTCAATTTTGTTTTTAAATTTAGTATTGTCGCTTTTTTTCGATTGCAAAAATGTACCGGTATATTTAATGGGTATACTCTTGCCAGAAATTAAAATTTCATGTTTATGAATTTATATAAAAAATATTACGTAATATTTCTTAAACTACGTTATCAGGTATTTATTTAGAATTTCAGACGGTTATTTATCAGGAAATTCATAAATGAAATTGCGGTTTGTTCTAAAATTTTAATACCATAAACCGTTTTAATGTTAAAACAGTTATGCAAATTTATAATTATCTACAGGTATATTCAATCCCGCTACTAATCATTACGTAAAATTTGCGGTTTATTTTTGTAAAATCAAAATAGTTGTGCAAATGAATTACGCAATTTTACACGAGTTTTTCTTTCATGTTTACGAATTTATATAAAAAATGTTACGTAATATTTCTTAAACTACGATATCAGGTATATATTTAGAATTCCAGGCGGTTATTTCCTAGGAAATTCATAAAAGAAATTGCGGGAGCCACCTAAGAGAATTAAAAAAAAAAATCACAGTTGCATTGATGACGTGGCGCGTCGAGGGTTTTTGAAATGATTCAGTAATTATATAGATAAGATGTGTATTTCAAACTGTGATCACCATTTATTACTCTCGGACATTTTTTACAATTTAAGGAGTAGTTATTGTGCGAATTTGGAAACAATTATTTTCGCGCCAAATGGAAAAAAAAACGTAGATAATAACCTTCAAAATTGACAATTTCTGTAACACCCCCATTTATTTAAGGAGCCTTTAGCAAGACATCCTCAGTAAACAGAGCTGATACCATCTCGGAATGTCCGAGGAAGTGAATAACAAAGTAAATGAAACCAAAGTGCTTTATATAAAAACTGATTAGATTTAAACTTTGTTTTACAAACTACGCAACCGAATAAAAGTACAACTGATGATTAATCTATAAGTGATATAATTCTAAGTCGGTCCCAAATCTGCATCTCACATTCCCGTCCCAGCTCCTAGCTCATCTGTCTCTTTCCTGTAGAATCTACTCCCCATTCCGGATCATCGTAGGTGTCACACGAATACACAGGGTCAACCACGAGGTTGAGTAGGAAAAATATCAACAAAACATAAATGAACATACAATAACTTCATTCCATCTCCACACCGTTCAGTCAACCACTTCACCTCCATCACACCATCCCTTCCATCACACCACACCTTCCACCACATCATAACTTCCATCACACCACACCCACCATGGCCATATCACAAGTCCCGTATCACAAGACCCTTATCACAAGCCCCAATTCACAAGCCCTGTTCTCCACAATAATCAATAATAATCAATCAATCACAATGAACTCATAATCAAATATATCAATAATACAATATATAACCTCGTGTCATAACACAACCGCAGACATAAATATCCCCTACCTCAAAACTGCAGAAGGTAACGTCAAAAGAACAGCTGCTACTAGAAGTGTTCAACGCGAAAACCATCACCTAATATATATATATATATATATATATATATATATATATATATATATATATATATATATATATATATATATAATGAATTAAAAATCCTTACCAAGTCCTTCTATTTCTCTTACACATACCAAAATAATAACTTCTAAAAGCGGAAACTTTCCCAAAATGGAAACTTTCCCAATAAGGAAATTTCTTAAAAAGGAAACCCAAATAAATTCCCGACTCAACATCATACTAGCACAAAACATAAACCCAACCGAAACAACAAGTTACTAACAACAATAGTAATACTAATAACAATAGTAATAATAATAAAACAATAATAACAATAATAATACTAATAATATTAATAATAATAATTAACTTAAATGATGTTAATGATAAAACAAACAAAGTGCTTAAAAACAGCCCGACCTTACGACTCTCTAACCCGCGTAACAACAACCCCCTCACCACCGCGACACGTCCCTACTACCACCAGCCACCACCAGCAACCCGAACCCTGAACCGCACACTTCCCTCGCGACCACCAGCAGCCCCTTCGTCGGCCGCCGGTGAGGTGAACCAGGGGCCAGAACCGGCCTGGTTCGTTACCCAGCCACCTGAACAGGCTGTTTTCGAAAGCCTCCCGACGCCTACACAACCCCTACCACCACCTGACTCAACCACCAGAAACCACCCTGACACCAGACACTACACCCACGGTAGTACCACCGCGTTGACCTCCCCCGAGTCACCGGTGATACCACCCCCAAACACCCTCTGTAATTGCATAAACTGAGACCACGACCAACAGGGGGAAACGAAGACTCCCTTCAAACCCGACACAGCCACTGGTAACCACCACGACGACCACCACTCTACTCCCTTGACCACTCCCAGACCTACTACCCTTTCTCCCTTACGCACGCAACACGAGATAAACATTGAAGGCGTTTGTAAAAACCATGAATATTCAGACTTGATGACAAAAACAGAGACACTGTCGTGACAAGCGATATAAAACTCCGCACCCAGTGACCCTAGGTGGTTGACAAAGGCGAGACTTTAGCCAGGACACGACTCTCAATATCATAGATCATATTTATATGAAAAACAGACCCCAACGACACCATATACAAGGCTGTATTATGCCTACAAAACACGACAGCCACAAGGAAAAGAGAAAAAAACGTGTTGAGCATACCTCCTTCTGACCCAGATCGACGCGCCCTGACCACCCTAAGTCCACCGTGACCACCACCCTCTCAAATTATGATATGTCGGCTATAAGTATGAGTAGTGTTTGTATGATTGATAGGGTAGATTAGGTTTGAAAGATAGCTTAAATATGACGGCAGGCTGCTGTAACAATTAGGTATTAGTGTGTTTACTAGATATGGGCTGTCGTGTGGCACACAAAACGAGGCCCATACTAGGTGCCAATGGTCACGAGATCAAACCCCCACATCAACATAACATACAAGCTACTTAAGCAACACATATCGTATAGCAAAATACTTAAATATAACGTAAATATAACAATATAGCGTAAATATAATATAGCTAACGTAACTTAAATATCGAGATATTACAGTCTTTCCCCCTTAAAATGAACTTCGTCCCAAAGTTCACCCATACTCACGCACATAAACTCCCACAAAGAATAGAAGTCAACAACACACGACAAGACACGGTGAAATCAATTAACGAGTATTAAAGCGTAGAACCTACCCTTCGACATTTATAAAAGTAAGCGTCGTTACCAAATTATTCGGGGTATATTAAATATTTATGTAACATATAACATATCACCTATTCGATAATTCCGTCCCAACACACAAGTATGATGACTAAATAATAAAATAAAATACAATGAAATACAGAGTATTACAGTCTTCCCTCCTTAAAATGAACTTCGTCCCGAAGTTCACCATCCCATGATCAAGAAACTGTTTGCAAAGCACGTAACGAACACCAAAAGTGATACCACATAACGTCGTAACTAATAAAGGTACTTTAAAACACGAAATGTTACATTCTACCCTCGTTAAGAAAACTTTGTCCCCAAAGTTTAACGTATAACTAAATTAAATGATATATCATGAACCACAATAAACTGCATACAGAAGTAAATTATCAAGTGTATTCAAACAATCACGACATACCAAATTAGCCCAGTCCTAACAACTAGCCATATCATAAATCAAAAGATTTTACAATCCTATCCTCCTTAAAACACGGTTACGTCCCCGTAACCTCATTACATAATTCTCAGCTCATTAATTCGTCTTACTCATTACTTTATCTCATACCATCTAACTCCAAGTAACCAAGTATCGCACTCATCTTCGAATAGAAGACCAAAGACAAGGGGTGAGTGAACTGGCAGATAAAACTGCGAAACAATATTTCCATCTCAATATGGATTTCAACTCAAAGATTATAACTCAGTAACAATGGTCACTCCGGACCGTAAACACAATATGGCACAGCGGCCTAATAACTCATAATTCAATATCAGTAACCAGTTTCCATCTCAATTTCAATATCGATATTGTCAAAGGTTCCAAGAACCGTGCTCAACACTTTGAGTACAAGACTCCAAGCTACTAACCCACGGGTCCGGTCAAAGAAAATGACGACATAAAACACAAAACACACAAACTATTCTCAAAGTGCATAATTTTGTCATAACAACCACCAAAACTATCCATCGTTATCCATCCAAATAACGCCATTATAATCTATACATATACCAATGATCCACCTTCTATCCAATTGATGAAAGACCTCAAATCCAACATTTATTCTACAATTACATGTGCACTTCCCAGACAATAAACTAATTCACCAACAATAGCAAATCCATTCAGTCGGGCACCCAAAAACACAAACTGAACCAACCCATCTCACAAACAATAAATTGTATAACCGGAGTAATAATATAATAACTAGTCATATATAGTAGTACATCAAAGTTCATAACTTTCATCGCATATTTTACAACGATAACAATTAACACATAAACAAATAACCCCAAACAATAATAAGATTATTAGGATCGGTAGAATCGTGTTACGCAGTAAAGCAGAATCAGGGTAGCTAACACTTACATACCTTTGAAATTTTATCACAAATTTAATATATTTACAACAATGTAAACAATCAAGAAACCCATAGTTCATACTTGACAAATTAAAATGTTTCATGCTCGTAATCATGTTATAGAAGCAAAATCATATTTTCGGAAAGGACATAGAGCAAAACTAGTTACGTAATTAAACATGGAACATTGACATACTTCGCAAATCATACACTCACAAGACCGTTTGACATTCGCAGATATCAATAAGTTAACAAAATCACTTAGGTACATTTCCCGTCCACTCACATTACATCATTTATCATGAAACTATTACTAGATACGACTTGCAAAATAAGAGTTTTATACAATGTGCAACAATTAAACATTCCAATAGGATTTCATCGACACATAGCTACAGCATTGTCATATGGCCAACAATCACCATAATTATCAAACATCAAGCTTTATCATGGTTTATCACTTTTGAAAATATTTTTGAAACGTTTGAAACATTGTGACAATTTATAAACACGAATCCAAAACAATTTTACAAGTTATAGATCGAAACAAGACTACACGGAGACATCCTGACTCCCTTTACTAAACATTGTTCTTGTAGTTCATGAATTATGGAAACAAAATTTAACGATAAAAGTAAGCGAATTCACCAACTAGTACTTCCATAAATCATATGTCAAACAATTAATGATTGGATCAACACATCGTGATCAGATTCTAAGTATAACATTATGCAATTCACTGTATGGTATAACAATATACTTGAAGAAGTTATAAAGACTATAATCACAGGGGACTAGACAGAGATAAACCATCAATATACGAAAAAACATCAACTAGATTCACATTGTTCATATAATCACAATTACGTATAACCATTAGATTGCTATATTATGCTAATAAGCTTACCAGTTAAATTTCATTCTGCCACTTGGCAAAACTCTTCTCAGATAAACATCTTTTAACATCACATACGAGCAGCACATATTCATTTTGAGATCGTAATATTAGACATATAATTGGAACGATTCTATGTTAGACTTGACGAAATAAACAAGGTTACGCTATCACGTAGTGAGGTTCATACTCATACCATATGCCTACTATTCATGTTACTAATGCCATATCAGGATATCACGTGGTCACATCACATATTTCACATTCGATTAAACTTTTATATGAACTTACATATCTCATAAGTTCACCAATTAAATATTATGCAGCAACTTACCAAATCATAATTAAATAACAGTTTATCTAACGTGTGAGCGATTATAGTTTTGTGAAAATATAAAGGACCAGCTAATCATAGGAAAAGAATCGAATGCATATTTCAAGGGAATTATTTAATACAATTTTTTTATAACTCATTCGGTCTGGAGAAGAACTTTACATCAATTCAACAGAAAATTAGGCAACTTGCAAGAATCACAATTAAATAACGACTCATTAAGATCTTACATGGCTTATCATCTGAAAGCGTGAACGCATATTCTGAACAGTAGAGTTGGAATTATGCATAAGCAATAACCAAGTTTTAAATGATTTCTTTTACCAAAAAGATGGGTCAAAACGGGACTGTGCAATAACAATCTGACCACTGTCAACTAAAAGATTTATTTAAAATTTTGGTTCTGTTACTATTTCACATTACTACATCGAAACTCAACCATTCATCTTCCGAAACATGTTGACATATCATTTGAAGCATGGACATTGCACCATATTAACATTCATTCCCCATTCCAACTTTAATCGTCATCCAGAACACAGTAAAGATTTCGAAACTAAAAAAAAATAGGGTCAACTAAGTAACTTGATAGTTATACATGCGTATCCAAGTATGGAAATATAAACTAGGGACAACTACGTATCCCTTATTGATGACTAACTCATAGCGAATTTGAATGTACAAGCATAAAATTTTAAGTACGATATACGCAACACATAACTATTTACACTCTTGGCTTAGGACACACATTCTGCATATTACTAAACATGGATTACTATGAAATGTAATCATAAGATCAACAAAATTAATCATCCCTACAAGGAGTTAAACATCAAAATCATACAATACGATAGTCATTTAAAGACCAGATATTCGTATGAACATTCCAAAATGCCGAAATCATACGATCACATCATTTTTTTTAAAATATTGCTTAACAATTACACATCCATATTCTTGAAATTTACATGCATCCATCCAGCTCGATTCACATACTGATATCAATCATAATTTCCAATAACATTATTAGCCACAGTTCACACATTACTTACCTCATTCTTCCCCTATAAGAGTGTTAGTATACTATAACCATGTCGCTATATATATATATATATATATATATATATATATATATATATATATATATATATATATATGTATGTATATATATATATGTTCTACCCCACTCTTCAATTACTTTCATTGGGTTCCCGAGACTGAACCAAAAGGGCCCATGGTTTGGTATGAGGGGGCCCCTAACTCATCCCGTTCCTTTTTGGGGCTCCTATCAGTTTCATCTCGAGGTTCATTTTATTTGACTCTTCCTACGTTCATTATTATTCATTTGGTTAAGGCCTGAGGATCGTTCGCTCTGATACCACTTTGTAACACCCCCATTTATTTAAGGAGCCTTTAGCAAGACATCCTCAGTAAACAGAGCTGATACCATCTCGGAATGTCCGAGGAAGTGAATAACAAAGTAAATGAAACCAAAGTGCTTTATATAAAAACTGATTAGATTTAAACTTTGTTTTACAAACTATGCAACCGAATAAAAGTACAACTGATGATTAATCTATAAGTGATATAATTCTAAGTCGGTCCCAAATCTGCATCTCACATTCCCGTCCCAGCTCCTAGCTCATCTGTCTCTTTCCTGTAGAATCTACTCCCTATTCCGGATCATCGTAGATGTCACACGAATACACAAGGTCAACCACGAGGTTGAGTAGAAAAAATATCAACAAAACATAAATGAACATACAATAACTTCATTCCATCTCCACACCGTTCAGTCAACCACTTCACCTCCATCACACCATCCCTTCCATCACACCACACCTTCCACCACATCATAACTTCCATCACACCACACCCACCATGGCCATATCACAAGTCCCGTATCACAAGTCCCTTATCACAAGACCCAATTCACAAGCCCTGTTCTCCACAATAATCAATAATAACATATCAATCATAATGAACTCGTAATCAAATATATCAATAATACAATATATAACCTCGTGTCATAACACAACCGCAGACATAAATATCCCCTACCTCAAAACTGCAGAAGGTAACGTCAAAAGAACAACTGCTACTAGAAGTGTTCAACGCGAAAACCATCACCTAATATATATATATATAATGAATTAAAAATCCTTACCAAGTCCTTCTATTTCTCTTACACATACCAAAATAATAACTTCTAAAAGCGGAAAGTTTCCCAAAATGGAAACTTTCCCAATAAGGAAATTTCTTAAAAAGGAAACCCAAATAAATTCCCGACTCAACATCATACTAGCACAAAACATAAACCCAACCGAAACAACAAGGTACTAACAACAATAGTAATACTAATAACAATAGTAATAATAATAAAACAATAATAACAATAATAATACTAATAATATTAATAATAATAATTAACTTAAATGATGTTAATGATAAAACAAACAAAGTGCTTAAAACAGCCCGACCTTACGACTCTCTAACCCGCGTAACAACAACCCCCTCACCACCGCGACACGTCCCTACTACCACCAGCCACCACCAGCAACCCGAACCCTGAACCGCACACTTCCCTCGCGACCACCAGCAGCCCCTTCGTCGGCCGCCGGTGAGGTGAACCAGGGGCCAGTACCAGCCTGGTTCGTTACCCAGCCACCTGACCAGGCTGTTTTCGAAAGCCTCCCGACGCCTACACAACCCCTGCCACCACCTAACTCAACCACCAGAAACCACCCTGACACCAGACACTACACCCACGGTGGTACCACCGCGTTGACCTCCCCCGAGTCATCGATGATACCACCCCCAAACACCCTCTGTAATTGCATAAACTGAGACCACGACCAACAGGGGGAAACGAAGGCTCCCTTCAAACCCGACACAGCCACTGGTAACCACCACGACGACCACCACTCTACTCCCTTGACCACTCCCAGACCTACTACCCTTTCTCCCTTACGCACGCAACACGAGATAAACATTGAAAGTGTTTGTAAAAACCATGAATATTCAGACCTGATGACAAAAGCAGAGACACTGCCGTTACCAGCGATATAAAACTCCGCACCCAGTGACCCTAGGTGGTTGACAAAGGCGAGACTTTAGCCAGGACACGACTCTCAATATCATAGATCATATTTATATGAAAAACAGACCCCAACGACACCATATACAAGGCTGTATTATGCCTACAAAACACGACAGCCACAAGGAAAAGAGAAAAAAACGTGTTGAACATACCTCCTTTTGACCCAGATCGACGCGCCCTGACCACCCTAAGTCCACCGTGACCACCACCCTCTCAAATTATGATATGTCGGCTATAAGTATGAGTATTGTTTGTATGATTGATAGGGTATATTAGGTTAGAAACATAGCTTAAATATGACGGCAGGCTGCTGTAACAATTAGGTATTAGTGTGTTTACTAGATATGGGCTGTCGTGTGGCACACAAAACGAGGCCCATACTAGGTGCCAATGGTCACGAGATCAAACCCCCACATCAACATAACATACAAGATACTTAAGCAACACATATCGTATAGCAAAATACTTAAATATAACGTAAATATAATATAGCTAACGTAAGTTAAATATCGAGATATTATAATTTCAGGTTATATTTTGTAATATGTGAGATATTTTGTGGATGTTTTAGATAGGGGCCGTATGCCATTAAAATGTTGCCGGTGTTGGAGAAGGAGGTTGCTCCAAGATATAAGAGTAGTATATTATCTCATATCGGAAGAATAATGGGGGAGTTACCGAGTTACTACTGAATATTGGTCGATCGACTTATTGCTTGGTCTGTCGACCAAAATAGTGGTCGATCGACATATGGTATAGATGGTTTTGGCCGATCGACTAAATACTAGTCGATCGACTTATCTCCCAAGCTTGAGTTGGTCGATCGACCAATAGAGTGGTCGATCGACTTTCTCTAACGTTCGTTTTCTCCATTGGTCTTCACTTACACATATGATTCTTACTAGCTGTTATGAAATAACGGTTGAACATTATTGCTAAATAATATTCAGATTTATTACTATTGATTATTGGTTTTATGACCATTAATCCCATATCTTATGATATTCTAAGTGAATGTTAAAGCCTCCTCTACACTATATAAATAGCCCTTCCATACTTCAGAATATACACACACACAATAAACATCTATAAAACATTCTTACAATTCCTCTCTTTGTAACACCCCCATAATCCTCTTTGTTTGTAAATAGGGTTCTCAAGTAAAATTCGGATCATGGGTGTGTCACAATTTAACCAAATATGGTAGTAGTGCCTAGACATGAAATAAGGTAGTTGTCTAATGCAATTTAAAATCCAAAGGATAAAATCCGATTACAACCAAATTTAAAGTTTGCGGAAGCGAAAATTATAGTTCAACGATTCAAAAGAAAGATAAAGTGTCAAAGCATTTGTCTTTGATGAAACATTAAGCGCGCTCTCCTGTGCATCCCACGACTAATTCCCACGGGTACCTGTCACACGATCTGCTCACACAATTTGTGATCACCGCAGGTCCAAGCAAGGACAAAACAAATAAAAGGGTCAACAATAATGTTGAGTAAGGTAAACAATTCGAATAAATAATAAACGTAACATGAAATCATAACTTAAAAGACATTTTAAAATAATACGTAACAAAAGTGTTTCAAAAGATTGAACAGAGTATCAGAATTTCCATTGTTAGTTGAAGGGGAACAAATAATTTCAAATGATTAAGAACAACATAAGTGTTCCAAAATATTCCAAATCCATATCCAACCTTTCAAGATAATTCCAATTCAAAGAAAACATTTCTTTCCAGGAATTTCCAACGTCGGTATATACTTGGATAGAGGTCGTATGAAGAGGATCCCCTCGCCCTAAACCGGATAAGACGAGGTTCACCAAATCATGTACTAAACTGTCCTAGAATCCAGAGTCTGCACACCCCTCTAAGGGCCAACCCCAAAGAGGAAGATAAGAGGACGGGGTCTCGATCAACTAACCCCCATCAGAAGCTCTGTATAGGAAGTCCCTTATTATGGAACAACCTAACCCTCTACCAAAACCGTTTCAAACCAACATGAGAATCCATTTCCAAATAACCAAGATATTTCCTTCAAATTTGATAACTCATCATAAGCTTGTAGAAAAGCAAAACGGTTTTGGTTCCCAATACTTTTAAATTCATAAAGCACTTCTTTCCATATTAAATACAATCCCGTTTCAAGAGATCAAAACAAACAAATCTTTATCCATAAATATTTTGTAAAATAAATTCAACCAATATAAATATTTCAATATAACAAAAAGTCTTAACATGCAAGATAGTAACAAATCGTAACGGTTTAATAAGAGTGTACGGATAAACGTTTTCCTTACCTTACGAGCGATTAATGGTTAGAGAGCCTCTTCTACGAATCCCGACTCTACAATATATATTTAAAATTATAGTTACTTATATGTTCGATCATTACATAGCTACTTGTCATAAATTATGCGATATCTTCTATTCTTCTCGGTTTTACAGATCCGAAGCAGAAAATTTAAATCGTCGTATCTCCTTCGTTACTTAACGTTTTAAGGTGAGATCAGTGGGGTTTGGTTCCTTAGTGAGTCCTCTAACTTTATTGTCATGATGGTCAGAGTCTAAAAACCTCTTTAACAGGTCCAAATCTACAGTTTAATAAAGTTGGTCCAAATATGAGTCTTAAAAAGTTATGTGGTGATAAACGTTCTTAACATGTCGAAACTCGTCGAAACGAAAGCCTAACAAACTTTACATTTATTAAACTTTAACATGTGAAAAGATGGGTCACTGATTATTTTTATAAGTATAAATTAATTACCCTTTTATGGAGATGGTAAGTTTTAACAAGTAAAACTAATTAAATTATTTTTAACGTTTTTTTCCAGATTACATCAGTAACTTGTAAAATTCATAGTAAATTCAAAACATCATATGTTTATGCAAGGTCAGCTTTATTGGATTATTTTATGAGTCTAAAACATTTTGTTAAGTGTGCATGTTGTCTTAAAAATGGGTTTATCAGATCTAAAATCTCGTTTTAAAAACAGTGGTCAGAAACTGAGTCATAAAATGTTTTACATCATAAATCCTTCTTAAGTAAACGAAACAGGTTGATTCCAAGTCTCATTATTATCTATATTCATAGTAGTTTAAAATACTAAAAGTTGAGATACTGATTCATTTTGTAGATATGGTTTTATGACTCATTAAGTGAGATCTAGTGTTTCGAGTAGACAAAAAACATGATGTAGTATTTGATTTTTCATTTACATATGGTGAATGCAAATGTTACGAATTTTGGTGAGCATACTGAAGATGAAAAATCCAACATCATATATTTTTTTCACCTGAAAATATCAAGTTTAGCTTGTGATTACAGACCTACCACATGCATGCTACGTTTTTGACAAAATAACGGTTTTTACTAGCTTTAATCCTTTGCATGCATGAGTAAAACTTGTTTGAGTGATGTTATGTGATTTAAGAATATGTGAATATGATGTGGAATCAGAATAAAAACCGTTTTTTATAGGCTTACAAGTGAAGACTTAATGCTTAGACAAGATCTTCCTCCTTAGCTCTTCTTCTTCTTCTTCTTCTTCTTCTTTTTTTTTGTTCTCCCTCTCTCTTTCTATCACTCTCTCTATTTTTTTTTATTTGTGAGGAATGAAATCTGATGGGGGAAGGGGAAAGTGGCGTGAGAAATGGGGGACAAAGAGAAAAAGGGACTTCTCATGCATGCCAAGTGTCCTAATGACTACTCAACTTTAAAACACCCGGAACTTGGAAATTTCATCTTCACCCTCAATTGACTACTCAAACTTTGAATACCAATTCCCTTACATATCTCTTCCATCAAATCAAGATATGTCATCTTTGTACTAGCTAAAATAAAGCATTGATTTCCTCCCCTATAAAAAACACATCCATTTTGCTCCAAGACTTCTCAATCCCAATAACAAATGATAGGAAAATAACAAATATTCATTCTATACAAGAAAATTAGACAAATTTAGTAAAAATCGAAAATTTCTAAACTAACCATAACCTAATTTTACCCAAAATACATACTAAACATATATTTCCAATCGAAATTTGGGGGGTTTTGAGGACAAACATAAATTAACCTATGAGTGATAGATCTAAGCACAAAACAACATAATTAACTACAATTAAATCAATATAAGTTATATCTAACAACAAATCAATGTCAATATACAAGTTTAAAGAATAAAATTACCCTGTTAATTAGGTAGAATGTGTAAACGCAAATACAATACCGGAGAAATGTCGGAAAGATGCTTGAGAAAAGGGAAATGTGAGATAAGATGAGAGAAATAGGTGATTCCAGTTGGATTTAGAGTGTTTGTGAGGAGAGATAAGGGGCGATATGTTTAGAGTTTGGGTGAGAAGTGAAGGATTGCGTGTTTTTGTAAAAGAAAAAATTGATACAGACTAGACACGCCATTCGTTTTGGCGTGTTTCAAGCTTATAACACGTCATTAGGTATGGCGTGTTTTCCTCTTATTAATTTCCAGTAGCTATTGGAATGGGGATGAAAAAAACTTTGTTGAAACACGCCATTAGGTATGGCGGGTTTCTTAAGCAAGACACGCCACTCGTATTGGCGTGTTTGGTTCTTTTGATTTTTCAAGTTTCTGGCCCAGATATTCATTATAAACACACCATTTGTAATGACGTGTTTAAGGTTTGAAAAACCGAGCCTACGTGAACACCATTTTGACAATTATTTTGAAATCCAACCCAAAACGATAATTATTTTATTTTTGAGCGCCCTTTCAAAAAAATCGTTCTGTTTTTATCAACAAAAAACCAATACAAAAGTTAGCTTACTCTCGTGCTCTAACAACAAAAATAAAAATAATTTTATATAGTACCACCTTGCAAGTATATGACTCACTGAAAAGAAAAGAATAATATATATAACCAACATTGAAATACAATTTCGTTATTTATTAACTAATTTCCGTGGACTTATTATTATTGGATAAACTTTATTCCATGCTTAGTATGTACTATATGAGTACCGCGTAACATATTAGTCGAACTCCGAATAGAATCGTGTAAACCTACATTACACATTTGTTTTGGTAAAATTCCTACCGGGTCAATTGATTGTGATATGGGTCAAAGTGTCAACCAATATGAGAAGGTACGTAGAAAGTGAACGTAAAGAGCAAAGAAGTAAAAGATTAACACACGAGGTTTTGGTGACGCGGAAAAACCCAATGAGGGAAACAACCGCGGGGGGAACGGAATCCCACCAAGTTTTTACTATGTATGATGATAATCGTTGTTGTGAGCTGAGTACAAGTGCGGGCGTGCGTAAGTATAAATTACAACGTAGAAGTCAATGAATAACAAATGCCCTAATTCTTCTTTTTATAGACTTGGACTCCTGGTCAGGTGGTCCTGGTCCTAGTCCTGGTCAGCTCCAGGAATATAGGAGAGAGTCTAGGGGAATAGTCCTCTAGGGTTTTGACCCCTTCATATTCCTCCAACGTCTCTTTCTTTATATGCAATCTGGCTTTGTAAATGGGCTGCTTGCTTCTTAGCTCGTTTTTGGGCCCAATAGCATAATGACGGATTTTGGGCTAAACAATTTCCCCCAAATTTCAGCCCGACTTGGCTTTTAATTGGGCTGGAATTTAGCTTCTGCTTCTGGAAGTTACTTGGTTGGTTGTGGTTGCCATTACTGTGCTTGCTGACGTACATGCCCCACTTGTCCCAACCTCCCATTTATTACCTGTTCCCTAACCGCTCATTACCACTTACTGCCACTTACTTTAACTCTTCGGATTTCACCCTTCAATTTTGAATTTAACTTTCAAATTTAACCGCTTATTTCCTCTATAAATACCTCTTAACCGTCCTTTCTTTCACTTTTTACCTTTCTTTCTTTCCAAATTCACTTGTTTTCTTGTTTTCTTGCTTTCTTGCTCTATTTCTTTTTCACGATAAAAGTTTTTTACCGCTTGTTTTCCATATTCACCATTTATGCTCCTGGTTCTTCCTCTGCTACTCCGTCTGCTGCTCCTGCTACTGCAGGTTCTTCTGGGTCTTCCCCTGCATCGGGGGACTACTCTGGTCCTTTTCCTTCACAGGGGGCTGCTTTCAGCCAAGCACATGTGTGACTCTGCTTTCAACGAGTCTCATGCTTCCCTTATCAAGGTGAGGTTTGGCTTTCCGGATGGGGTTGTCTATCACTTCTCCCTCTCAGGCGAGAAGGCCGACTTTGAGAGGGAAGGGTGGACTTGTTTTTACGAGTACCCCTTCCGTCTGGGCTTGAGGTTTTCTTTTCCCGATTTGATCGTCGACTTCTTGAAGTTAACCAAGCTGGCTATGTGCCAAATCGCTCCACATGCATGGCGGATCCTACTCAGCATCTGTGCTCTGAATCGTGAACGAGGGTTGAATATTGGTTTGGCAGACTTGGGGCAGTGGTTCACCCCTCGTTCTCTGGGCCATTTTCAGTGCATCATTCGTGGTCATGACTTCATGCTTTCCGCCATCGTTTTCTCTACCACCCCGGATGATAGCAGGTGGTTTACCCGCTTTATTTTTTCAAGATTGATACCCTGGCATACTCCCCTGATTACCTCTTCTCTAAGTGGCAGTCTGTGGAAGGTATAATCTCTGCTCTGACTTTATTTTTCTGGTTCAGATTTCTTATGTTGTTATCTTTTATTAACGGTTGGTTTGTCTTTTCAGGGACTAGCCTGGCCAAGCTTTCTGAGTCCGAGGATCCCCCTACTTCTAAGGGCAAGCTCCTTGACCTTCCTGCTGAGGAGGGGACATTCTCCAAGCTGGTCAGGGATTCTGCTGTTCTGGTGGTGAAGAAGGAAGGTATGGCTTACTTTTCTGGTTGTTCTTTGAGCGTATTTCATGTTGGTCTGGTGATTTTAACCTCTTGGTGCCATTTTTCAGGCAGGCCCAGGGTCATTGTGGACAGGATGATGCAACCGAGGAGGAAGAGGTTCACTCCTGGGGACGTGGGGTCCTCAAAGAAGAAGAAAGTCGATGCTGTTGAGGGGAGCCTTGCTGGAGCTGGGTCCAAGGCTGCCCCTATTGAAGTAGATGCTCCTGAACCAGTCCGGGAATCTGTTCCTACGACTCCTGGCTTTGTTGACCCGTCTCCCCATGAAATCCCTGCTGATATTCCCACCCCTGGTTCTAAAATTTTACCTGTGCCTCTGCCTCGGATATCTTCTGGGGGGTCCTCCTCTACTGCTCTGCACCTGGAATTCCTAAGGGGTTTTTGTGGATCCAAAACCGATCTCTGGCCTGCCTTGAACTCTCTGCTGTTCTCTGCCTCTGCTTCTATTCTGAGGGCGCGTCCTTTCAAGGACTTGTCTAGGCATGCCGGAGAGGTTACCTTTGAGGTAGCTCTTTTCTTTTCTTCTCTTTTTTTTTTTTTTTGAATCTCATTTGGTCTGTATCTTCAGGCTTTGGAGCTGTCATTGTGTGCTAACCAGCAGAGCGAGGCTCTGCTGGCAGAACTTCATCGTATAAAGACAGCTCATGCAAAGGCCCTGGGAGGATGCAAGAGGTGGAAATGATACAAGCAGCTCTGGCGAAGAGGGAGCAAGAGATAACGGCGAAGCTGGATTTGGAGGAGGTCCTTAGGGAGAATCTTCGACAGGCTGTTGAGCGCTCTCGTCGGGACGTGGCTTTGGGCCAGGAGATGCTCAAGGCACAAGAGGAGGCTTTTCAGAATCAGCTGACTACGGCTCAATCCAAGTTGGAGCGGGCCTTAGCCTCAGAAGCTGATCTGGTGCTGAAGTTGGAAGGCCTGGAGCAAAAGAAGGCTGCCCTACAGGGGGCTCTAATTGAGGTTGTTGCCTATACTGCTGCTGAAACCCGGATTAAATGTGTTAAGGAGTTCCAGGAGGGCAGTCATACTACCTGGGACTTAGCTGCTCTGGAGGAAGCCTTCGCTGCAGATTTCCCTGAGGGTCTGAACATGGACCTGATTTCAGATGATGGTGAGGAAGAAGTGGTGGGGTCCCAAGATGCTGGAGAGGAGGTGACCTCTGGCCACACCCAAGATGACAATACTGTCGCTGGTCCTACTCCTGATGAGTGAGTTCTTTTTTTAAACTTGCGTTGCTGGGCCCTGATATGGGTGTAAATTCTTTTTGTTCTGAAACTTTTTGGTGCCCCTGCGTGGGCTTAATTTGTTGTAATCTTTTGCTGCTGGTCCGGGTGGACCAGCAAAAACAATTATGTTACTGGACTGCCTTGGGCAGTCTTTTTTAAATCGTATGTTCCCCGTTGTATGGGGCTTTGCTTATCGTTGATTTTCTGCCGTTTTCTGGCGTTTTCTTTTGTACATGCATGTTTCATTGTGTTTTGGCCATCGCTGCTTTGGTGTCCTGGCCTGGTATTTTAGATACCCGTCCATATACTGGGGTGTCAGGCTTGACTTAGGTTCTCCTGCGATTAGTGCAGATTTCCTCTTTAGGTCAGTCTACTAGGATAGGCAATTTCTGGTCCAGAAAATAAGTGATAAAATTTTTCCTTTATCTTCAAAAAGACTCGATAGTTGACTTTAAATGTACCAAGGCTTTAAATTATAAGACTTAGATTATCAAACTTAAGTTATAAAAAAAATATAAAAGCAAGGCAAAATTTTAAGCTGAACCAGAATATACTTTATACAGAGTAGAACCTGAGGTCTAAGGGAACTGCTCTGGTCTGGTGGAGGCACCTCTAGATGATATACTTTTTTAAGTGAAGTATATTCCATGATCTGGGTATCATTTCCCCTTCCATTGTCATTAGTCTGTAGGCCCCATTACCAACTATGCTCTCAACTTGGTATGGGCCCTCCCAGTTATAGGCGAACTTTCCAGCTTGTCGGTTTTTGGTGTTCTGGAACACCTTTCTCAGGACCAGATCTCCTACTTGCAAGGTCCTAATCCTGACATTTTTTTTGTAGCTCCGAGCTACCATCTGCTTGTATGAGGCCATTCTGACGTAGGCGTTGGTCCAGAGTTCATCAACAGTGTCCAGGCTACTTGTCATTTCTACTTGGTTCTGGTCCTCAGTTATACACCCGTATCTGTGGGTTGGGACTTTGACTTCAGAAGGAATTACCGCTTCTGCTCCGAAGACAAGGCTGAAGGGGGTCAGACATGTTGCTACTTTTGGAGTAGTTCTGTCAGCCCACAGGACTAGAGGGAGCTCCTGTACCCATTTACCTCCCATTTCTTGTAATTTCTTTTTCATATTTTCAATGATGATCTTGTTATTGGACTCAGCCTACCCGATGGACTGAGGGTTTCTGGGGGTAGATTTCTGGAGTGATACGTTCCAACCAGCGCAGAAAGCCTCAGTTTTCTTCCCAATGAATTGGGAACCATTGTCACATATTATCTCCGAAGGTATACAAAATCTGGTGAATATATTACGCTTAATAAAAGAGATGACCTGTGCTTCAGTGGTCTGGGTGAATGATTCTGCTTCGATCCACTTAGAAAAGTAGTCTGTCATGGCCAGCATGTACAGCTTGTTTCCTGGTGCTCTGGGGAGGGTGTGATACCCTGCGATATTACATAAAAATAAACAAGAAATTTGCAGTGGAAATACGGTATTTTAAAAACTTTCGACATATATAAATAAACTTAATCGCGGAATATCAAAATTGTTGGGAAATGTGTCCTCAACAATAGTGCGATCACGTAATTAAATCTCATAACAAGAATGCGCAAGGGATGATACGATTTTATATTAGTCAACTGACCAACATTAATCGGTAATGATTGGCTAGCTAGAGTTTGACATTACTGTCGTATGACGGTGGTGGTCAGTTGATCCCTTTAGGTCACACCTTTAGGACAATTCCCTTAATTGATAAAATGATCAAATGTATATTGATACGATTTGATCATATTCCTTAAACTCGTAAACCGAGAAATCAGAGGTTAAATCTTATTGTAAGATTTATGTTTAAAATTGAAACGTGTCAATTGTTAAACATTAAACGATATTTTATAATATCGTAATTAAAATGAGTCGGGTTATAATTAATACAAAGGTTGTAAATCGTATTGACGATAATTATAAATAATCATTTTACAATTGTAATTTCGAATTACTTGTCAATTGATAAATATAATATTTATATGTTTTGAGATAAGATAATTATATTGTATTGCCTTGTGACATATTAGATGTCACATTTTATACAAATTATACAATTGACAAAATTGTAAAATTAAGTCCATTTTATGGACTAAGTGGCCGGTTATGGTGAAGGTGGGTGTGAGGTGTTTTAATTGTTAACTACACCCTTAATCATTATGTTTAATGTGTTGCCTAGAGAACACACACTACTTAGCCAACCTATATGCCTTGAGAAGAGAACATGTTCCCCATTGAGGCTCCCTATGGCCGGCTTCCCCTTCCCCGTAAGCATGCTTAAGTTAATTTGATTATCTTAAGTAAAAGCATGCTTAATATATATGTGATATATCATACTCATTCAAGCTCTTCTTCTTCTTAGTCTTGGCCGAAATATTGACTAAGTAAGAAGAGATTTTACAACCTCAAAATACATATTATAAGATAATATAAATATACTATTTGTAGTATTGAAATAATATTCTAATAAGAGAGATTAGAATTAATTAAGGAGAAACCGATTTCTAGTCTAGCAAATACAAGGCCTCGGTTCATTAAGGGATTGTCCTGGTGCATCTTGGAGGAGATGTTCTTGTTGAACATTGGAGGATCATCCTTGCTTGCATTAGGACCGAGTGTAAGGACTCGATTTCTCTTCTATTTTCGCATAATTTAGCATGCATAAGATCATAATAATATGTTAATTAAAATGTTAATTAAAGGATTATGTTTAGTATGACTAAATAAATTAGTTTATGAGCAACTAAAAACCCTTCAAAAACAACATGCGGAAGATTGAACTAAAGAAAAAGTATAACTTATACAAGATAAATGAAAGTTTACAAGGGATAAGGTATCCCTCGATAGCAACAGAATTAAATCTAAGCTAAACGTAAATAGGTAATTGTCGACTAATCAACAATGCTCGCTAGCCACACGTCTTCCCCAAACAACACCAACCTACATACATGAAACATGTACGCCACAGTCAGTGGGGAGTAACTCGAGGTTCTCCTAGCCACTTTTTGTCAGAAAACACGTAAACGGTAATACAACATAAAATATACATATGAACATGCATATACAAAGATAAATACTCAAATATGACATATTCAAATATGACAAACATGATCAAGCATGAACCAACATGTGAACTACAAACAAGGTTATCATATGAACTATATTAACGGATAATCAACCAAGTGAATGACTCAGCGACCAACACTTGATGGCATGTTCATGCACACAATTAACAAGCAAGTAATTGACTCAGAGGCCAACACTAGATGACATGGCCAATCACGGAACATACAAGAATAGAATGAACGCTGTCAGGGAACATAACCGTTACCACTAACCGCTAGGTCGCATAACCACGACACTAGCTATCGGGACGCATAACCACGACACCGACTCTATGTATAGTGCATAACCGACAACTATATGCCTAAGACCTGGCCAGACCTCTCGATGTAATAACCTACACCGAACGACACACGGGGACCGGAGCGCATTAGCACGACCTCTAACTACGGGAGCGCATGAGCACGACCTTCGACCAATCCCGAACATAGACAAAACCCATAACCGGGGTGGCATTAGTTCTTTACAATGATACACAAATCGTACCACCGCTATCTATTCATAAACAAGGTGACTTAACCGTCACTAACATAACTTAGGATGACATAACCGTCACCCAAACACAAGCTAGGTAACATAACCGTTATCATTACCATTCAAGCTAACATAACCGTTAACTAATTCATCTAATACATGTGACCCTCAATTCAACCAAAACAACACTTAAGCTAGTTTATAGAAGTTAACTTGAAGCGGGAGCCGGTTTCCCTTCCGGTTGCCCGGCCGGGGGGTCTTCCTCCTCAATTTAGCTACTAAAACAGCTTGAACATTTAACCATGCAACAACAACGATTTCACTCAAGTATACGACTCACATGAGTATAAAATAGCAAGAATACATTTGGCAAGTCTCATTCTACATGTTTACATTTCATTCGGAAGTAAAACAAATTAGAATTTAAGGACAAGCTCAACACCGTAAACACGTGAATTAAACAATGAAGGATGAACGTAATTCGACACATGAATCATATATGATAAATATGTACTTCCTCATACAAGTCTTATAGTGACTTAACAAGCTCATACTATGTCCAAACAAGCGGGAAAACAACTCCCGAAAGTAGCCAAAAACAGCCCCAAACAGTGCCCACAATCACGCCTAAAACAGCCCACGACCACACCCACGACCAGCCGCGAGCGCAGAGTGGCCGCAGGCTGCGCCCTCTTGACCGCAGGCCTGCGCAAATGGCCGCAGGCTGCGCCATTCTCGGCCAGCACCTGTTTCACGCAGGAAACTCTACTATGCACACTACACTTCGACACTTATACGACGATCTCTAGGCGGTTTTATACATGATTCAAGCGGTGTTATCAACCTATAATATAACTAATTCATGGACATATCAATATTCTTGTGTAAGCAAATAATAAGAAGCACATTTATCGCCTTAGACACGGATTTAACTCAATCGGAACCACGCCATCGCAATGAAAACAATGAGCATGTGACGGATATCATTTTACCTATTAACAACAACCCAATTCCTCATTCATTACTACTAAACAATAAAGAATCCATTTCATTCAATTGAATAACAACTAATCAACACAACACTTCTCAAATTCAGAAATTAAACCATACAAACCTCGAAATTTCAGAAATCAACCAAAAACAACAATACACAAACGATTATTGACTTAAAGTCGAGTAACCTCTCAAAGTTACCTTTAAAGCTCTTCAAATCTTCAAAGAACTCTTCAATAATGTCCAAACATCCATTCTCAACAACAAACAATAAGAAAAACGAATTAAAAACGTAACCCTAGAAAGACGGGTTTTCAGAAAACTCAACAAGACTAGAAATTGTTTGTATCAAAAGAAGGAGGAGAAGAAGAGGAGAACAAACCTATAAAGAACTCGGAATTTGAGCAAGGAACGAAGATGCTAGAGTCGGGTTTGTGCTCAAGGAGAAACACCAACAATGGTGAAATGGGGTTTTCTGATTTTTGAAAAGGATGAAGAATGGATGGGTTGTGTGAAATAAAACACAACATAGGGGTTATAAGGGGTTTTGAGTCGGAAATGACTCGGGATTCATTTAATGAGTCGGGATGACTCGGAATTCACTAACTAAGACGGAAATAGCGTCATAAGGCTAATTACTCAAGATAGAACCAATTATGCAAATGACCCACAACTCATGAAATTATCCTACATACTTGACATTTTCGAAAATTAAAACCGAAACTTAAATTTATAAAACTCGAAATATAAATTGAAACTAAAAAGTTTCAAAACGAAATATTCTTATTACAAAAATATATTTACGAAATTTAATGAAATATAAATTATTCTTGAAATTAAATTAAATCTTTAAATTTATAATACGGAAGATATTGGGGTGTTACAATCACCCCACCTTTTAAAAAGTTTCGTCCTCGAAACTTGAAAGTAGAAAAGGTGTCAATCAAAAGTTGATATTCTAAAACATAGCTTTCTTTCAAATATTTTCGAAAGGAAAATCTAAGAGCACAAGTCCTCATCAACGGAACGTTAGGGTTCTTGTTACGTACTCAAGAGCCCGGCGTTCAGAAACAAGGACAAGTCCAAAAGTCAAAATGAAGTCATGCGCTGACAAGCGTAATACGAGTCATTAGACGTCTCTAATAACAAGTCTTACATCCAATCAAACGCCAAAATCAACCAAAATTTTATAAGCCAAGACAAGCTTTTCAAAGCATGTCATTTCGAAAGAAAACTTTCATTTTGAAATCCAAAATTAAGTAAGATTGTAACCAAAATGAAAACCTCCAACAACATAGGTAAGGTGACTCGAATCAATCATAACGTATATGAATGGAAAACCATTTGAACGTCATTCAAACAACACACAAGCATAAAAGCTACACATAAACAACCAAAGAGAGTCAGGTCGGACCCTTAACGAACTCGAAACACAACAAGGTCAACAAGGAAACTAACTAAGACAAGGCATCAAAACCATCGTTTTCAAAGTAGAAGACGGTACTCCACAGGAGAGGAACGAAGGAAAACAAGAGATTCAGGTTAGGGGGGGGGGGGGGGGGGATAGGTAACTCTCCCAGGATACGGGGACACTAACCACTCGATCCATAAAAGAAACATCGTCATCAGGATTCCTTGCACACCTCGGGAAACAGCTCTTTCAATCCATAACACACTCAAGGTTTCCTCAACTCACTTGGTCACTCATTTCTAGATTAACCCTGGTACAAGTTATCTCATTACTAAAGGACATCACCACTCGCGATCAATACCAAACATTTAACAACCTCCAAAATTAGACTAGGTTCAAAACTATCCACACGACCTTTCTCACTCTCAACAAACATAAATTGTAAGGCCCTAACTAAGGGGAATCACCAAACAAGGATCACAACTTAGGACCCATCACACATTAGGTCATCCAACCAACCAACCCAAGCAAAATCCAAAATACTCATACTGATAACCAAAATATGAACGCGACATTCTCCAAAACTTACACATTCCCACATAAAGGCTATGAGATACTCACCCACATCCTCAAATCCCAAAAGTACAACACGATATTCTCAATTTGAAATATATCCAAACATAGGACTGCCGGTCCAACACTCAAAGCACTAAATCCCAAATAGTCAAAGTCTCTCAAACTCAAACTACATCTATGTCTTGTAGATCTCGGTTATCAAACTCCATTAACGAAAAGGGTCGACGAACAATCAAAGAGAGTCCCAAAAGCAACAAATCTCATTCAACGGTTTCTACTTAGCCACTAACGCTCTCATGGAATCCATCAACAACTCCACTCTTACGGTTGTCACCAAAGCATTGGAAACACTCATATGGCTAAGTCTTTAACACCAACCACTAGGATGGCATGCCACCTCATTTCTTAAGGACATCATTGCAACCTCTCTCAACTAATTTCGATAAAACCACACCAAGGATCCCCAAACATACATTACTACTCCACAAACGGGGCCAACCTCACAACTAAACTAAAGGAAGAATGGCAAGGTTTACAAAGGTAAGGATATGATATGAACTCAGAGACAAGCGAAATACAGGAACTCGGGAGAGCGAGAGAGACAAGGTAGCAAGGTTGGACACTCCAGGTTAAGGATGCCAATGAAAGTGAAGCCCAGAATGGAAGGGTAATCATTAGAGGTAAGAAGATACAAGATATAACAGAAGGTCAAGTAAGAATTGTTAGGAAAGCAAAGCTCGACAGAGTTCACAAGGGAGAAGAAAGAAGAAGAGAAGCATTGAAGCAAGATTAAGATTTCAACTGGCACAAATCTCAAGGCTCGGGATTCCTAAAATTTAAAAAGCTCTCAACTTCTATTTCCCAAATGGTCCACCATACTATAAGCTCTTCCAAAATTTAAAGGTGTACGGTCATCTCAATATCAACCACTTCATAAAGTTCGGGTATCTCTATATCTTACATTCCTCAAATGGCATTCCTATCTATAACACTACAGGATCAACCATCTCTATACCAACGTTACCTTACAATTCATCACCTCACCCCCACTCAATCCCATAAAGAAGTAGATTCCTCAAAGTTCCTCAGAACGTGGACATTAAGATTCACTATCAACGTCCTCACCTCTATATAAGGGACCAAACACCCTTTAAACATTTTAGGCTCGAAAACCAACATGTCCACAAGTTATACTTCACTACGCCACTCAGACATTATAAGATATGACCTTTAAGTAGCTCCACTAAGGGTATATCACTAAGTCCGTTCAAGCAACCATTAGAATAGACTTCAATAAAATTTTAAGGTCACATCACTAGTTCCTCCGTTACTCATCCATAATCATGAACAACTCTCATTCACCAAGGGTAACATGCCAATTAAACTTAGAACGGATTCCCAAAGTCAAGTATTACTAGCTCACTTTACTCATCGATTCATCTTTATTAACATCCCAAGCATACTTCCCAAATTCATCCTTATGAGTCCTAACACTTCATTTGTACTCTTGAACCAACACATTTCAATCTACTACCTCTCGATCCCAATTATGATTCCAAAGGACGAGTTTCACTAAATATCACACTTGCCACTCACTTTCTAAGCCAGAAATTCTATCAATCAATTCCACTCACCATAGGCAAACAACTAAGCATCAAGTTCACCAAGACATAGCTTGTTACACAACCTAAACTATTCCAAAAACATTAACTTTCCGAAAGAGGCTAAGGATTATCCTCGATCAAGTTCCCCAAATTTTAACTACTAAGGTGAGCTACTTATGAAGTGCCAAGAGAAGAAGAAAGTAACAAGCATGAGGTTTAGTCGGAAGGTTACAAAAGTAGCTTCCGAGGCGAGATAGAAGAGAGTTCAAGGAAAGGGGATATGCATCAAGAGACAGAAAAAGGAAATGATGCATGAAAACAAGGAATATCTTAAGGAACAAGAAGCATTCACCAAGCATGACACGAATCTTCCAACTTCGGTAGTAGTCGCCTGTCTTGATTGCCATTTAGCTAGGTAAGCTCGCGGTTCACCTATTCTAAAGCACAACAATAAACTCAAGAATAATTTAACAAACCGGTTAGACCTAACATAGAGAAATCACATTACAGACTACCACTTGGTCCTTAATTCTACCCATCTCTCATTCATTATTTTAGGTCAAGTTCATATTTAAGTTGGGGTACACGTGCGTGCGTCGGGAGCATTACTGCTCTGATACCAACTGTGACACCCCGCGATATTACATAAAAATAAACAAGAAACTTGCAGCGGAAATACGGTATTTTAAAAACTTTCAACATATATAAATAAACTTAATCGCGGAATATCAAAACAACATGCGGAAGATTGAACTAAAGAAAAAGTATAACTTATACAAGATAAATGAAAGTTTACAAGGGATAAGGTATCCCTCGATAGCAACAGAATTAAATCTAAGATAAACGTAAATAGGTAATTGTCGACTAATCAACAATGCTCGCTAGCCACACGTCTTCCCCAAACACCACCAACCTACATACATGAAACATGTACGCCACAGTCAGTGGGGAGTAACTCGAGGTTCTCCCAGCCACTTTTTGTCAGAAAACACGTAAACGGTAAAACAACACAACATATACATATGAACATGCATATACAAACATAAATACTCAAATATGATATATTCAAATATGACAAACATGATCAAGGATGAACCAACATGTGAACTACAAACAAGGTTATCATATGAACTATATCAACGGATAATCAACCAAGTGAATGACTCAGCGGCCAACACTTGATGGCATGTTCATTCACACAAACAACAAGCAAATAATTGACTCAGAGGCCAACACTAGATGAAATGGCCAATCACAGAACATACAAGAATAGAATGAACGCCGTCAGGGAACATAACCGTTACCACTGACCGCTAGGTCGCATAACCACGACACTAGCTATCGGGACGCATAACCACAACACCGACTCTATGTATAGTGCATAACCGACAACTATATGCCTAAGACCTGGCCAGGCCTCTCGATGTAATAACCTACACTGAACGACACACGGGGACCGGAGCGCATTAGCACGACCTCCAACTACGGGAGCGCATGAGCACGACCTCCGACCAATCCCGAACATAGACAAAACCCATAACCGGGGTGGCATTAGTTCATTACAATGATACACAAATCGTACCACCGCTATCTATTCACAAACAAGGTGACTTAACTGTCACTAACATAACTTAGGATGACATAATCGTCACCCAAACACAAGCTAGGTAACATAACCGTTATCATTACCATTCAAGCTAACATAACCGTTAACTAATTCATCTAATACATGTGACCCTCAATTCAACCAAAACAACACTTAAGCTAGTTTATAGAAGTTAACTTGAAGCGGGAGCTGGTTTCCCTTCCGGTTGCCCGGCCGGGGGGTCTTCTTCCTCAATTTAGCTACTAAAACAGCTTAAGCATTTAACCATGCAACAACAACGATTTCACTCAAGTATACGACTCACATGAGTATAAAATAGCAAGAATACATTTGGCAAGTCTCATTCTACTAGTTTACATTTCATTCGGAAGTAAAACAAATTAGAATTTAAGGACAAGCTCAACACCGTAAACACGTGAATTAAACAATGAAGGATGAACGTAATTCGACACATGAATCATATATGATAAATATGTACTTCCTCATACAAGTCTTATAGTGACTTAACAAGCTCATACTATGTCCGAACAAGCGGGAAAACAACGCCCGAAAGTAGCCCAAAACAGCCCCAAACAGTGCCCACAATCACGCCTAAAACAGCCCACGACCACACCCACGACCAGCCACGAGCGCAGGGTGGCCGCAGGCTACGCACTCTTGCCCGCAGGCTGCGCCATTCTCGGCCAGCACCTGTTTCACGCAGGAAACTCTACTATGCACACTACACTTCGACACTTATACAACGATCTCTAGGCGGTTTTATACATGATTCAAGCGGTGTTATCAACCTATAATATAACTAATTCATGCACATATCAATATTCTTGTGCAAGCAAATAATAAGAAGCACATTTATCGCCTTAGACACGGATTTAACTCAATCGGAACCACACCATCGCAATGAAAACAATGAGCATGTGACGGATATCATTTTACCCATTAACGACAACCCAATTCCTCATTCATTACTACTAAACAATAAAGAATCCATTTCATTCAATTGAATAACAACTAATCAACACAACACTTCTCAAATTCAGAAATTAAACCATACAAACCTCGAAATTTCAGAAATCAACCAACAACAACAACACACAAACGATTTTTGACTTAAAGTCGAGTAACCTCTCAAAGTTACCTTTAAAGCTCTTCAAATCTTCAAAGAACTCTTCAATAATGTCCAAACATCCATTCTCAACAACAAACAATAAGAAAAACGAATTAAAAACGTAACCCTAGAAAGACGGGTTTTCAGAAAACTCAACAAGACTAGAAATTGTTTGTATCAAAAGAAGGAGGAGAAGAAGAGGAGAACAAACCTATAAAGAACTCGGATATTGAGCAAGGAACGAAGATGCTAGAGTCGGGTTTGTGCTCAAGGGGAAACACCAGCAATGGTGAAATGGGGTTTTCTGATTTTTGAAAAGGATGAAGAATGGATGGGTTGTGTGAAATAAAACACAACATAGGGGTTATAAGGGGTTTTGAGTCGGAAATGACTCGGGATTAATTTAATGAGTCGGGATGACTCGGAATTCACTAACTAAGACGGAAATAGCGTCTTAAGGCTAAAATTATTCAAGATAGAACCAATTATGCAAATGACCCACAACTCATGAAATTATCCTACATACTTGACATTTTCGAAAATTAAAACCGAAACTTAAATTTATAAAACTCGAAATATAAATTGAAACTAAAAAGTTTCAAAATGAAATATTCTTATTACAAAAATATATTACGAAATTTAATGAAATATAAATTATTTCTGAAATTAAATTATATCTTTTAATTTATAATACGGAAGATACCTGGGTGTTACAGAGGGGTCCCACAATTTCCATCCCCCACTTCATAAAAGGCCATGGAGATATGACCCGGTGCAGGGGTTCTGCTGGTTGCTGATTGACAGATGCGTGCCTTTGATATGCGTCACACTTTCTTGCATACTCCTTTGCATCCTTGCGCATTATGGGCCAGAAGTACCCCATTCTGAGGGCTCTATTGGACAGGTTTCTTCCCCCTGCATAATTTCCACAGTCTCCGTTGTGGAGGTCATGCAAGACAGTCTATGCCTCAGTCTGATCCAAGCAGCGCAGATATGGTCCTACTAATGATTTCCGGAACAGGATGCCATCAATTAGCAGGAACCTAGAAGCCTTCATCCTAAAACTGCGCGCCTCTTTTTTACTGCTGGGTAGGATATCATGCTGCAACCAGTCCAGGTACGGCTTTCGCCAATCCTGCTCTAATCCCTGGTCTGGGTTGCTACTGCAGATAGGTAGTTCCTCCTGGTCCGAATCTGGTCCAGGAATGGCTGGTCTGAGAACATGGGTGATTAGAATACTGGCTACGTCAGCTGGTTTGAAGGTTGATCCCAGGGTTGCCAGTGCATCTGCTTCTGCATTCTGCTCCCTGGGTACCTGATGGATGCAGAATTCTGCGAATTTGCTTATTAACTCCTTTGCTACGTATAGGTAAGCCACCATTGTTGGATCCCTTGCTTAGTATGCTCCATTGACATGGTTCACAATTAATTGCAAATCACTGTACACGTTGATGCAGCTGTCCCCTATATCCAGGGCCAATTGCAGCCCCAAGACCAGGGCTTCATACTCAGCTACGTTGTTTGTGGTCTTGAACTCACATCGGACTGCTTGGGTGATCAAGTCACCCTTTGGTGATCTAAGGATCAACCCAACTCCTGACCCTCTGGCGTTTGATGCCCCATCTACTTGTAATTCCCAGGTGCCTGGCTTGGCACCCTTGTGTAAGTGCAGGATTTCCTGCTCTGCTTTGGTCTGAAGTGCTGGGCTGAAGTCGGAGACGAAGTCTGCGAGGGCTTGTGACTTTATGGTTGTGCGTGGTTCAAACTGGAGATCATATCCACTGAGGTGCACAGACCACTTAGCCATTCGTCCTGAGAGCTCTGGCTTTCTCATGACCGTCTTGAGAGGGTGATTAGTAACCACCGAGATAGTATGAGACTCGAAGTACGGGCGTAGCTTATAAGATGTCGTGACCAATGCCAATACTAGTTTCTCAAGTGAGGTATACCTCGTTTCTGCTGGTAGCAGTGACTTGCTGACGTAGTACACCGGATGTTGAGCTTCATCGTGCTGCCGGACCAGAACTGCCCTTACTGCTGCTTCGGTTACGGAGAGGTACAGGAGCAGCACTTCCCCCTGCTCTGGTTTGGATAGCAGGGGTGGACTGCTCAGGTACTGCTTTAGTTCCTGGAATGCTTTCTCGTGCTCTGTTGTCCAATCAAACTTCTGGCTTTTCCTTCGAATGTCATAGAATAGTCTGCACCGATCTGAGGATCTGGAAATAAACCTGCTCAGGGCTGTTACTCTTCCTGTCAGACGCTACAGATCTTTAGGCTTATAGGGTGATTCCAACTGCATAACTGCTTTGATCTTCTCTGTGCTGGCTTCTATCCTCATCTGCGTTACCATATACCCCAGGAATTTGCCACTGGAAACTCCAAAGGTACACTTAGCTGGATTCAGCTTCACTTTGTACGTCCGGAGGGTGTTGAATGTTTCCTCCAGGTGCTGGGTGTGGTCCACCAATTGCTTGGATTTGACCACCATATCGTCTATGTATACTTCTATATTTCGTCCTATCTGGTATTTGAACATCATGTTTACGAGCCGCTGATATGTAAAGCCAGCATTCTTAAGGCCGAAGGGCATTACGTTGTAGCAGTAAATGCCTCTTTCGGACCTGAATGCTGTCTTCTTCTGGTCTGCCGGGTCCATCTTGATCTGGTTGTACCCGCTCCAGGCATCTAGGAAAGTCAACATTTCATGGCCTGCAGTGGCGTCCACCATAGCATCAATATGTGGCAAGGGGAATGAGTCCTTGGGGCAGGCCTTATTCAAGTTTGTGAAATCCACGCAGACCCTCCACTTGCCATTCTTTTTTGGTACCACCACTACATTAGACAGCCACTCCGGGTACTTGACTTCCCTAATCTTTCCTTCCTCTAGAAGGTTATCCACCTCCTGGTTTATGACCTGGTTTCTTTCTACTGCAAATTTTCTGCGTCTCTGCTGCACTGGTCTGAATCAAGGATCTATGCTGAGCTTGTGAGTTATGATTTCTGGGTCTATGCCAATCATATCTTTGTGGGACCGGGCAAAGCAGTCTACATTCCTTCTGAGCAGTTGGAGGAGCTGCTGGTGCAGATCTCCAGAGCACTCTGAGCCTACGAACACGGTCCTTTCTGGGTACTGCTCATTCAGGCGAACCTCATCGATTTCTGCTTGCTGGGGCTCGATGTACTCCTCCTGGATGTGCAACTGCTGTAATTGATATGCTCTGGCGGCTGGTGGCCTGGTGGTCCTTTTGAGAGCTACTTTGTAGCAATCCTTGGCCTCCTCCTGGTCTCCCCGTATCTCCTGGACTCCCCACGGTGTAGGGAATTTCAGGCACTGGTGGTGCGTTGACGGGATTGCTCGCATTTCGTGGATCCAGGGCCTGTAAGTAGATGGACCATCAATAACCAAGTATCTTACCTGTTGGTCAGCCCTCCGGCGTAGGTTGGGATGGTGATTTCCCCCAGGGTATGCGCTGTTTCTCCGCTGAATCCGACCAGGGGAATAACTTTATTTGTCAGGTCTTTCTCGTCAAATCCCATGCTCTTCAGGGCATCCAGCATCAGCAGGTTGACGGAACTTCCTGTATCTACCATGACCTTCCTGACCTCACAATTGCCAATGTTTAATGTGATGATTAGGGCATCATGGTGCTGCTCTGGTACGGCTTGTGCATCTGTTTCGTCAAAAGTCACTGCTGGGAGGTCCTGCCGTGCTATTCTGCATGATGATTCTGGCTTATCTCCCTTAGCTGTTGTCACGCGTCTTTTAGCTGCTGAATAGGTGAGCCCACACAGGCCTGATCCTCCGGTGATGACATTGGAAATTCTGTTGCAGGGAGGAGCTGGTGAGGGCTGCACCTGGCTGACTGCATTGACTCTGGTGGACTTCTTTGGGAGCAGATGATCCAAGTTGCCTCGGTCATACTGGAATCTGACCTCCTTCCTGAGGGTATAACATTCGTCCGTGGTATGACCTATGTCATCATGAAATTCACATCTCTTGTTGGCATCACGGCGGTCATTGGGTCGTTCCTCTTTCTTCTTTGGCCATCTGACTCCCTTGAGTTCTTTCAAGGCCTTCAACAGGCCAGCCATCCCGGTGGTAAAGCCATACTCGCTGACCTTTGGAGGTGAATCCGCGTCGCTTTTACCACCGGTGCTCTCTGATACTTTGCTCACTGGTTTGTTGTAGGGCTTTGATCTTTCACCCCTATTTTCCACAGGCGCTTTCCTAGACACAGGTTCTGTGTCGTAGGTACTTCTTCTGGAGGCAGCATCCTCTTCCAGCCTCATTGCTGCAACTGCCTGGGCCGGGCCTGTACATCAGCAAAGGCAGTGCATGGGTGCATTCTCAACTGCTTGTACAGGTCCGAATCGTGATGCAACCCTCTACGGAAGGCTTCAATGGCGGTGGGCACATCACAATTTGGAATGACGACCTTCTCTTTGTTGAATCTGGTGAGATAGTCTCTAGTTGTTTTCTCGAATCCTTGAACAATCCTGTAAAGATCACTGGTCTGCTTCTCTGGTTTCATGCTACTAGCAAACTGCTGATTAAAGTCATTAACCAGATCTGCAAAGGAGGATATGCTGCGATTGGGCAACCCTACGAACCAGTGCAGGACTGCTTCGGACAAGGTTGATCTGAATCCCTTGCACATAAATGCCTCCTTGAGTGCTCCGGTTGCGGTCACCACCATCATTTTCTGCTTATACTGATTGATGTGGTCCAGGGGATCGGTCGTACCATCGTATAGCGTCATGGTTGGTGGCACAAACCCCTTGGGCACATTGATCAGAGCAATGTTGTCAATGAAGGGTGAATCTGCATAGCTGTCTTGGGAAGCTTTCTCCATGGGCCTTGGCATACCGGGTATTTTGGTGATCATTTCCTTCAGCTCCTGGTAACACTGGTCTGATAGGCTGCCTGCTCCTGAGAATGGATTGACTGGCGAAGGAAGGAAGCCAGGAGGGCCTCCTCCCCAAGGGCCTGAGGACGGGTTGGCGGGCGGAGGGAAGAAGCCAGGAGGGGCTCCTCCCCAAGGGCCTAAGGACGGTTGGCTGGCAGGCGGGTTGGTTACTACGGACGGATTGAAGCCTGGCCCTGGATGCCAACCAACTGCTGACTGCACTGGTGCCCCTGCTGCCCATCCACCGACGCTAAACTGGCTCACGGGTGCTGACCTTACTGGGGTCTCTGGCGTCCATCCAACTGAAGGTTGGGGAGGTGTACCTGCAAAAGTCAAAGGATCAGTCCCAGGGGGAAAACAAGGTATAGGATTACCTGCAGGTTGTACTGGACTGGGTTGCGGTGCTCTGAACACAGACGAATCCAGATCCAGTATCTCTGGGCCACTGCTTGGGGTGATAACACCTAGATCTAGTCTGGTGACGACTTCCTGGGGGATCGATCGGTTCAGTCCTGCCTTCCCGAAGGGATTGAAGGTCTGTCCGGGTCCAGGCTGCAGTACTCTGGGCGTCTGAGCTGGGCGGGCGACTGCAGCGATCTGCTCTCTCAGGTCTAGATTATCTTTTTTCAGGCCTTCTATGGCTTCCCGCAGAGCACTCATCCCCTGGACCACCATCTGCATCGGATCTGGGCTGGGGACTCGTGGCAGCGGGCCTGCTCCGGGTATCTGGGCTTCTCCACTTCTGCTGGGGCTGTTTTCCCTGCTCTGCCTTGAGGGAGCTGGCACAGGGGCTGATCTGGGCACCTGAGGAGGTTTGCTGGACGCGGAAGCAGCCTTTGAGGCTGTGGTCTGACCAACGGTGGGGGGTGATCCTGCGAGACCAATGGACACGGTAGGGTTGGTCCCGCTGGACTGGGTTGGCATGCTCTGGGAACCGGAGGGATTAGCTTTAGTCCCAGACATATTTTTGTGACGAGGTGATGATTTCAAATATTGGAATGCGCACTATGCCCCACGGTGAGCGCCAAATTGTTTTGGTAAAATTCCTACCGGGTCAATTGATTGTGATATGGGTCAAAGTGTCAACCAATATGAGAAGGTACGTAGAAAGTGAACGTAAAGAGCAAAGAAGTAAAATATTAACACACGAGGTTTTGGTGACGCGGAAAAACCCAATGAGGGAAACAACCGCGGGGGGAACGAAATCCCACCAAGTTTTTACTATGTGTGATGATAATCGTTGTTGTGAGCTGAGTACAAGTGCAGGCGTGCGTAAGTATAAATTATAACGTAGAAGTCAATGAATAACAAATGCCCTAATTCTTCTTTTTATAGACTTGGACTCCTGGTCAGCTGGTCCTGGTCCTGATCCTAGTCAGCTCTAGGAATATAGGAGAGAGTCTAGGGGAATATTCCTCTAGGATTTTGACCCTTTCATATTCCTCCAACGTCTCTTTCTTTATATGCAATCTGGCTTTGTAAATGGGATGTTTGCTTCTTAGCTCGTTTTTGGCCCAATAACATAATGACGAATTTTGGGCTAAACAACATTGACCTTAAAATTCTTACTTCAAAGAAGTTATCTTCCTTAATCCCTTTATCCATTGTATTTTTAATCCATGTACTTGAGCTTTCATGTCTCCTTCCCCATTCTCCGCTACTTTCTATCTACTCTATTACTCAACACAAATTCTCATTTGTGACGAACATATTTATCGAAAACTTACGATGGGTTAAATATTACCCACATGGATAGAAAAAGATAAGATATTTGAAATTTTCAACGTTTTATCTTATATACACAAGTGAAAGAACTTAATTCATTACAACCTTACGACAGATATATCCGTCGCAGGGGAGACTTATTTGTTAGTCAACCACTCTTTTAACATCATAAAGCATGGATAAAAAGTGAAGTCAGATGGAATCATTCAATCTAGAGTTTCATCACATGTAATACCATTTATCCTAGTTAAAAAACGGTAGATTTTGCTTGTTTTTTTTTGGTAAGAAGAAGAGTGGAAGGACCACAATACAGGAACACAAAAAGAGCTAAAGAAAACGAGAACAGAGCAAAAAAGAAAGGAAGTCTAAAACTACGAAAAACAAAACTAAAGCTAAATCAAGAGGAGACGCTAGAATCCCCAGACCATGGCACAAGTCTCGGCCAGGCCACACCACTCCAATCTCGCTGAGCCAACAAGACCAAGGGGTTCGGTATATTTGCCATATCATATCGGACAACCTGTTGAGATTGTGTAACTCCAGCATTGGCTAACCAGTCCGCGCACATATTTGCTTCCCTATAAGTGTGATGTATCTCGACTTGCCATTGAGTATCCCGAATGAATGCTTGACATATTTTCACCATATGAATATGAGCTGTTGGCACAGACGGAACTGTTTCCATGAAATTTATCACCATCTTAGAATCTGTCTGAATGATTAATCTTTCAATTTTTTTTTCCATCGCAATCATTAAACCCCGCTTTAAACCCTTTAACTCTGCTCGAGTGACTGTAGCTATCCCTAAACTTTCTGCAAAAGCCTCAATGATCTGACCTCTAGCATTTCTGAACAAACCACCCGCTCCCGCAAAACCCGGATTACCTTTGCTTGTGATGGGCTATCCCGTGATCTTTTACAAAAAGGGAGAGGGAGAAGGTGCGGCACTTTTATGTACTTTCCCACTCACCTCTTATGGGTATTTGTGAGAGAAAATGATATCCATCACAAGCTTGTAACGGATACCGCCGTCACAAAAGAGAATTTGTGGTTAAAAAAATTCTGCTAAAAACAAATAGATAAATTTTAAAGTGTTTATTATTTTTCGAATTATTTTATTAATCAAAACTTAAACTTTTATTAGCAAGTATTGAAAAGGTTATTGCTCTCGATTTGTTAGTTTATATTAATTTAATGTGACATTGAATATACCTTAAATTTTTTCTACAACTACTTATATAATTAACTAATTTGTATGTTTAATTTACAATATTAATTATTTGATAGTATACAGTATATAAAAGTTTTGTAATAAATAAATAAGGGACGTACTTTTTCACATACGAATTTTACTCTTTCACATATGTTTTTTACAATTATATCCTTGCCATTTTTTCTAATTGATTTTTTTCCTCTCTTCCCTCATCTACTTGCATCACCAACACCACCTCCGTTCAATTGCTCCAAACAGTAAGAAAAAAACACAATTAACAGCTCTCAATACTATCATCTAATTAGTCATTTGAGTTCGCTTAATATGTGTAGCTTTTACTGTTGAAACATACGGCAAAGACTAGAGTCGATCTTCGTTTCTCATTGTTGAAAGTCGTGCAAAGGAGTAAACATGTGTTCCAATTTTTCTCTGCACTGTAGATCATTAATAAATGCAGAGTTTGACTTTAACAAATGCTGGATTGAGATTATCATACGACTAATTACATATTAAAGCTAACCAGTTTTTTATAATCCTAATGTTTAGTTAAACCCTAATTACCAATCAATGATACACATAAATCTATCAATTTTTTAAAAAAATGGTACTAATAATTGCTAAAAACAAAATTATTTCACTAATGTAATTGTTGTAATCCATTATTCAAGTTTATTAGATTTGATTATAGGTTAGATGTATATAAATATGAGTTAGTTTGATTATGTTTAGGGGAAAGAGGGATTATCTAGGACAAGGGTATGCTATGGAAAATTTATGAAAAATTGTATATGAAAGAGTAAGATCCGTATGTGAAAAAGTAATTCCGATAAATAAATATATGTACAATTTGATAGCTGATAAAAATGGAAATATAATATATTTTGTTCAAGCGGTCCCTACCATTATTTGGAATAAAAATCATGTTAACGATGAAGTGGCTTAACGAGATGTTAATGAGATATTTTAAATGTTTTTGTTTTAATACTAACTAGTTTAATACCCGTACAACAAATGTACGGTTTTGTTTTTAAATATTGGTTACTAATAAATATGTGACTAATTAATACAAATATAATTCAAAATAAAAATTAAGTAGATAATATATATATTATTATCAATCATAAATTACTAAAATAAACCATTTTTTTGCTATAAAATCCGACCTATTTCATTGCTAATGTAAAAGGCAAATTTTATTTGTCATGGTTTCATAATTAACGGATTTTTTATTAGAAATATTGATCTCGTGTTTTTTTATTCCCTACTTGTGTGTTCTTTATAACTGTCAATTATTTGATTATTATCAATATCGTCTCAATCTCTTAGGAGTAATAGATCTACATAAATAAGATTAATTTGCAGTTTTTTTAGCATAATAAAATTATAATTTTTAGATTTTCAGTTTATTTTCGGTATTTTATTCCAGTATTTTATTAGTATTATATTATAATTAGAATTATCATTAATCATTAATATGCAACTTGATTAATAAACGTAATATCCCCACCTGAATATTATTTTTAGTTGACTTTGAGTTATTTAGGTTGAAATTCCCGTTTTGTTTATTTTTTGTGCTGATTTTCAGTTTTTTTTCTAATATACAGGATTTTTATTACGACATTGACGAAAACGTAATAATTTTGATATATATTGGACCGTTGTATATCATATTTCACCGTATTTTATTCTGTTTGGTATCTTAATTTATATTTGATTTGATTGGAAAATTGGAGAATATAATGTAATTTAGTTTTTGGACGGTAATTATTTTTCGTGTTTGTAATTTTTTGTTTTTCGGATTTGATTTTTATATTTGGACCGTTCTATATCGTATTTTATTGAAACGTTGTATACTGTTATATATATTTTCGATTGATCGTATCGTATTTTATTATGACAATGACGAAATGTGAATTTAGGAGAGAGGGAAATTAAATCAAACTAAAGTTAGTGGGTAGTTTTTTTTCTTATTTTAATGAACCAATTAGAATGAGTTAAATTCTACTCCTTTTATAGAGATAGATTAGGTTGTAACCCGTGAAATTTACGGGTCTATTTTTAAAATTTTAGATGCACATAGTTAATAATATCAAAGATAAACAAATTAATTATTTACAGTGGTATGTTTTTAACTTTAGATGAATATAGTAGTTAATAATATCAAAGATAAGCTGATTAATTATATACGTATAAATAAATTTCGAATTATTTATCACACATGTCGGTATAACGGTATACATGAGCTATCATATATTTGTTCATTAAGATGATCAAGACTTTTTACATCGTTGAACACAACGGTGGACAATAATGGCAGGTCCAGTGGACTTTTTACATGCATTAACAAAAGTCTGAAGTAAACCAAGTAACCAACGTAGTCGTTCCAAATTGAGCATGCTAATTTCTGCTTCCTGTGTATAAGGTGATGAATTAGTTATTAAAATGCTAATAGTAAGTGGGTGCGTTTAGGTTATAATGTCCAATATCAAAAATAGTAGAATTGTTATTTAATATTCCTGATGTATATTATCATCCAACTATTTTGTTCTTGGTTGACTTGACTTCTCCGACTCCAGAAAACTTGTCAATGACATTTGAGTGAGTATGTGAATAAGACGTTAAAAATTATATAAAAAGTAAATATTTTTATTAGTGTAAATATTTTTATTAGTGATTGATTTGTATGAGTTTCATGGAATTACCTATGAAATATTCATTAGATATTCTTTCGGATAAAATGTACCAAATTCCACAAACTGGAATCCATATTCTGAGATGGATAGATTGTGCACCTCTCTAACAATTGTAGGATATGAAAAGTAGATACGTCATTCACCAGAAGTTGCAATTTCAACCTCTTTATTTGCATCCACATTGAATCTTGAGAATTTATATAAATGTCCCACGTTGATCCTATTCTTGAATTTGTTAATGATACTTTTGCGGATTGTGGCTTGAATTAAATTGTTCTGAAAATTATAGTAATTATGTTATTTAACTATACATGCTTGTGAAAAAGAGTGTCAATTGAAATTAAAATATGTAGTACCTCTGAATCCAATAAAAGCATCTTTATTGCCAAAGTCTCTTCTTTGTTGTAGTAGATTTTTCTTTCCCACAGGTGTACCAAGCGCACGACAATCTCAGCAGTCACCATATCGGAGGTCAAATGACGTATGACAATGGGGGTGTAGTTTAAAGCCATGGTTGAATCTTTGTTGTTTACGTTTTTTGTGAATATTGAAGGATAGAGATGATTTCGTTAAAGGTAGATTTTTTATAATTAAGAAGTGTGGTTGTTTAGGTATAAGTATGAGGTGATTAACTAAATTTTAGGGGAAGATAATAAGCTAGTTGAAATAAGATTAGATAGGTCAAAGATAGATACCCTTATACTGGGATGCATAAGTTGTTACAGTTGTTAATGTTCACGTTTTAGGAGTTTTAGGAGTTTGAGGAGATTGGTGAAACTAATTATTAATATATGAGATATGATTTTTTCCTATATATATACAGTTGTTAATGTTGTTCACGTTTTAGGAGTTTGAGGAGATTGGTGAAAGTAATTATTAATATATGAGAGATGATTTTTTACAGATATTTGGAACTTGTTTCCCAGATATCCCAGATATCCTAGATATCTCAGCATCTCAGCATATATCAAATGGAATATTCAGTCTTCTATATGGCATATTATGGGGTTGTTTGGTTTCCTTTTAAAATCACGGGAATTGGAAAATCATGGGAAGTGGGAAAATTGAGTCTTGTTCGGTTGCCCAATTTATGGGAATTAGAACTTCCTATGGAACTCTAATTCGTACATAATGTAGGAAGTCACTTACCTAGCCCCCTCTAGGTAATTGGAAGTTCCCCCATAAATTGAAGTTCCTCCATCCAACCAAACATCATTTACATAATTCACGTGATTTTTAAATTCATATGAATTTAATCTTCCCGATAATTTTATCTTCCCATGCCGAACCAAACAACCCCTATGTCGTGTATTATTGCGTTTTTTCATTTTTTTTTAAGCATTTTTGTTTTTCAATTGCTTTAATTTATAGACTGTCACGTCAGCTTGTACTTGAAATATGAGATGTCAAGTCAGCGAGATTGGCTTCTGCATTAAAGAGATATATGATAAGATAAGATGCGGAGTACTCCCTCCGTATTACTAAGTTTTTCCCATTTTCATTCTATTGTGAGAGACATAACTATGAAATGAGAATATCATTTTAGTATAGGGGAGTAGTGGACGTAACTGTTATCAATTACTTTAACAGAATTACTTTTTCACACCTTACTTTTTTTTTGGTGACAAGGGAACCCGCAGCCGCTACCTTCGGTGCACACTGGGTAAACCCTCGGGTATATGTGATAGCCTGCAAACCACATACACCAGGTAAGCCACCCGAGAATGACAGTCTCGAAATCTATTTAGGCATGGTTTTCCCACCCTACTTTAATTATACCAAGAATTAGTGATTCTCTCTAATCATAGCTAACTTGTGAAGAGATGTAGTGATTTTGTAATGGGTCTGGGAGTTTATAGAAATTTAAGACAAATTTTGGGAATTTTTTTTCAAAATGGGCGATTTTCACTATTTAATTAACAACATAGGTAACTTTTAAAATTTATTACTAAAAAGTAGGTTCACGTCATTACCGAAACTAGGCTCGTATTTAAGTCGCTCGCCCAGTGAGCGACCAAACCAAAATTCTAAATTTATGGATCCAAACCTAGGTTTGGTCTCATAGGCCAAGTCGCTCAGGGGGAGAGCGGCTTGCGTTCTGTTGGAGCTAGTATCCTCCACAGTTAGTGCGACAACGCGAGTAAATCTCTTAAAGGAACACATGGATACTTTGTATTTTAATCAGTTGATTAACGTTTATCGATAACGGTTGGCTTGCTAGAAGTTTGACGTTATTGTCATACAAATGGCGGTGATCAACTGGTCCCTAAGAGTCACACCTAAAGGATGTAGTCTGAGAGATCTGATTAGATGAAAATGTAATCATATTGATGCCTAAAATGACTAAACGGTTAGTCGATGATTTGATGATACGATTATTAAATAATGATTAAATAATATTAGCTGAGACGAATTAAAAGGTTAATTCGCAATTAAATAAAAAATGTTATATTTAATTTATATGGATAATGTTATTATTGAATACGGATTAAATAAATTAAATATAAAAGGTTTTATTTATTCTTAGGTTGTTATGTTTATATAAGGAGACATAATACAGATTATTCTCACAAGAAAAAGATTAACTCTCTCACACGCACGGAATTCAATTCCCACGGCTCTCTCTCCCTATCTCACGTGATTATCATCAAGATACAAAATTTGTTTTGTTCTCGTTGTAGCACGACGTAGGCATATCTTGGAGCATCTTGGGTGCAACGATTAGGAGGATATCTACTTTGATATCTGTTCTTAGGCCATATTGCTAGGATCAAAGGTTAATTCTTAGCCCTTAAACCTTGTATCTTGTATTTCGTTTATGACAGTAAATCATATATTATAATTTCGTTATAATCCTGCATATAAAGTATTGGGACATATACAGATATTTTCCCACACGTTCTGGTCGCTTTGCACCACAACGACTTGCCTTCCAGACCCATTACAGTCTTTCCAGCCACATACCACCCATACAAAACCTGCATTCCATCTTTCAAACATAGCCAAACATTTCAATGACAGCCAAATACAAACACGGTCAAACATTTCTCTCCATTTGAACCCCGAACATTTCAATCCCAAACATTGAAAAAACACAACCAAACTAAATTGAACAAACCAAATATTATACAAATCCATGGAAATCTTAATCATTTGATACAAACCAGTTCTCCTAACATTTGATACAATTCAGTTCCAAATAAAAAAAAAGTTTAAATATTATACAAAGCAATTCTAAATCAAATTACTACACTATCTTCTTCTTGTTTGTCGACCTCTCTTGGACCTCCTAGGTTGAGAAGATGATCTGACCTCATTATTCGCTTCTTCGATGAGAGATAGATGACTAGACATGTAGTCACCCATTTAATCAAATTAATTGACTGATTTGGGGTGTTTTTAGGAGAAAAGTCGAAATGGGGCGAAAGTTAGGGTTTTGAGTCGCTTTTTTTTTTTTTTGGGGGGGGGGGGGGGGGGGGGAGAACACGAGTAAAGAGAGAAAGACAAAAGAAGTTGGTCGCTCTCCGCCTCAGCGACTTGGAGTCAAGTCGCTCTCCGCCACAACGACTTGACTTCAAGCCCAGCTTCAGGTTTTCCAATCCTACGTGGACCCATTTTCGATAATAAATGCACTAAAATGGAGAACCTTCATACGATTTTTTTGCATCCAAAATCTGGCCTAATTTTTCAAGCATCATATCTCACGATTTACTCATGCAAATCCTTTGATTCTTGATGCATTTGAAAGCTTAATATTCCAACTAACTATGAGAGTCAAAATAGGACCAAAAGTCATTATATTTTGTGAGAAATGCAATTTCAAAGTGAGACAGACCAATCTGAAATGTTTCAGCAAATTCAGAATCTTTGGTCTGAATTCAGATGGCCATATCTCAAGATTTAGATAGTAAAAATTTGTGTTCTTTATATTGATAAAATCTTGAGAGAGTCTACTTTCCTATGGAGTTGGAATCAACGGGTTTGAATGAGTAGATGTGTCACAATACGCCTTCAAAGACTGTCACGCAGGAATGCGATGCAGTTTATGAAATTGACCTGTCAGTGGTCAGACTGGAATACGCAAAATTGGCTTGATATTTTTGGGTAATTCTTTTTGTAGATGATAGCTAACATTATTAGCTTTCATTCCATGTATGGTGGGTATTTTTTATTAAATTTTAGCTAAGATAAATGGTGCTTTAAAGTTCCTGTTATTGCAATAAAAAAGGTGCTGAACTGTCTGATCTGACCTGTCAGCATTCAGATATGATTATCTCAAGATTGGCTTAATCACATTGAGTGATTCTTTTTGGAGAGTAAATATAATTCAGTTGGATTCATTTTAGTCCCTTTACTCCTCATTATCTTCCCTAAGAACCAGAGTTGCACCTGCTTGAAAGTTTCTGCAATTCACATGGAGAATGCAACAATTTCTAGTCTGTTTTGTAGCACCTGTCATACAGGGTTCTTTGGCTCTCAAAGAGGCTCGTCCAAGACCCACATATGATCCTAAAAGAAGCCTAAAGTTCTAGGATGAGAGGGCCACAAGTTCTAGGACAGTTGAGTCATATTCCAGTCAAATGGAAGTAAATACAAAAAACCAAAGAAAAGGATAAAGCAATATTTTCTCTTTTGGCTAAATATTATCAAGGCTGCCTTTATGATTATTTGTCATTGCTCCACTAATTGCAGCTAAGCTCAGAAACAATTCAAAGGAGCATTAAAAGAATCCCATCCTCTTGCTTCATGCCAAGGACAACAGCTACCATGGAAGGACAACAGTTGGCAAAGCAAACAAAAGTACTTCAATTGCTTTTGTCAAACCTTTTGCAGATTGCCCAAGCCAGCTTTACAACTAGCCTTTCGAACGTCCTTATTAGGAGACTTTTGCATATTATTTGTGTTTATGTTCATGTCATTTTGAGCCCTTAGATTAAAGTAGATTCAAGGGTCTAGATTCTCATTGTAAGTCTATAAAAGACTGATGTCGTTGTGTAATGTAAAAATCAGATTTGTTGAGTTAAAAATATGAGTTTTATGAGATTTCTAAAAACCCTTGTTTAGTTCTTTACTTAGTGCTAGAACAACTCCATTTGTTTCGTGCTTGGGGTCATGTATCTTGACTTGCTTCTTGATCTAGTCAAGTGCATAAGGAGATTAGTTCATGCTTCGTGATCTTGAACGACCTCCCGAGTCTTGAGCTTTTTGTGTGTTCTGGCTCAATTCATATCCTAGGCTTTATAAGAGTAATCTTGTTTAGTCATATACTTCTATATTTCATGTTGTTTGTGTCTTTTATTTTCGTCCAAAAAAATAACCTCAAAACCGCCCTTAATTTCCGTCCTAAACAGTCTCATATAATGTTCAAAACAATCCCAAAATACAAAGTTTAAAACATCCCTAATTTCAAAGTCTTTTGGGTCCACATTTGCTTCAAAAAATTTCAAAGGTTACATATTTCGTTAATTAATTAGTAAAAATCGCTCATTTTAGGAAAAAAATCCAAATTTTAATTAAGATTAATTGATAAGAATACTCTGAACTATGGGTGTCATGCTCAAAATACTCCAAACTCTATTTTAACTACCAATAATATATCCAACTAATGCTCTCATTCATTTTTATTATAATATATGACCTAACCTGCTAAATAAGTGAATAAATTTCTAACCATTCTTTAACCGTATTTCCCTTTTTACTTCTTTGTAAATCTATTCACCTAATCACACAATTAAAACATGCTACAATAAGTTTAAAAAACAACAAATTCTATTCAAATCAAATGAGGGCATTAGTTGGTTATATTAGTAGTTAAAATAAAGTTTAGAGTATTTTGAGCAGTTCACTCATAGTTTGGAGTATTTCTATCAATTAATCCTTTTAATTAAGGATAATTATTTGAGAAAATAATAAGGTGATAATTAAGTGATTACTATTAAAGGGATTAGATAATGGGTTTAATACTAATTATTTGAAACATAATCTATAAAGTCTTATTAAAAGAATAAACAAAAATATCAAACTAATGTGACGTGACAAAAATTAGTTGTGACGTGACAAAACTTTATTGTAACATGACACTAATCTATGAAATATAAATTTATTAAATTAACTCTTTCATATACACGTAAAATATACACTACAAAACAATGCTCTGTTTGCGACGGAATTTTCCGTCGCAAAAAGGGTGAAATCCGTCGCAAATGATGTTTTTGCGACGGATTTGCGACGGACTGCGTCTGTCCCATATTTTTGTCGCAAAAAGTTAATTTGCGACGGATTTTTCCGTCGCAACTTTTTTGCGACGGATTGACCACTCTTTGCGACGGATTGACCTTGACCAGAAGTCAAGGTCAATCAAGATTTGCGACGGAAAATCCGTCGCAAAGAGGACCATTTGCGACGGATTTTCCGTCGCAAATCTTGATTGACCTTGACTTCTGGTCATAGTCAGTCAAGGTTTGCGACGGAAAATCCGTCGCAAAGAGGCCCATTTGCGACGGATTTTCCGTCGCAAACCTTGACTGACCTTGACTTCTGGTCAAGGTTTGCGACGGAATTTCCGTCGCAAATTGAGACATTTCCGTCGCAAATACCTGTGTGATTTTCCGGTTTCAGCCCTTTTTCCAGCTCCCCATTTCCATTGAAATGATTCATTTTTTCCCTTTTGCATGATCTGTAAACCTGCAATTTCAGAAAAACGACCCAGCAACAAAAACTTGTCGGAGACAAGGGTTTTTAATATCTCTTTTCATAACTAATAAGAAAGTTTTACAAATGATAATCCAACTCAAAACTAAACATAGTCCGCGGTACATCAACTAAACAACCTAATGAAATCTATCTAACGGTCGTGTCGGTGGGCTGTGGGGTAGCGAAATGACTGGCCGCCCTAGCATTGTCGCCGCCATCATCGTCAAAGTCGCGTCTCGGCTGAGAAAAGCCTCCCGGGTTGCAGCTCTGAGTAGTGAACTGCGCCCCCTGTTGACTTAAGTATTCTTCAATTGCCTTCAGCCTTTGGGATGTCTCGAGCTCGTTTTGTCTTAGCTGAGCATTCTCTCGAAGAACTTTGCCGAGGATACCTGCAATGAATAGTCAAACATGATATTATATTCATTTAGTAAACGGTTAAATAATTGGTTAGTTTTAAATTTTAATAAACTATAAAATACAAACCTGGGGTGTATTGTGACTGGGTCCCAGCACTTGAGTGGCGACGACGCTCGTAAAGGACTGGGGCTGCATTTCCCATACCGAGTATCAACCCTTTCTTGTTGAAACCGCCTACTTCTTCGAAGTAGATCTCGTTGTCGTCGATATCTTGCTCCGGGATCCCTTCACTTATCATTTTGTTCTTTCTTGAAAAAACTTTTTCCTACAAAACAAAAATAAAATGTTATTAGTATACGTTAATTAATTAGTAAACCAAACTACTAAAATATAAAGAAAAGTTTCTGTTAACTTACAAATAGTGCTTTGGGTTTCGTTGATAGCCAACCCTTCTTGGGATGTTTTTTTGTCTTCTCAAGCAACTTCAAGGCCGATGGTACATCACTCCCATCTTCTCCAGCCTGCAATTTAAATCCAACCACAGTTGTTGAAAAAAACATTCAAGATTATCAAAGGGTGAAAATTATTGAAGACAAGAAAAAGTGAAGTAAAAACTAAACAATTACCATTTCATCCATCATCTGTAGGGTGTTTTTACGACCCATAATGTGAGTACCTAAGGCCTTCCCCTTTTCGGTACTTCCCGACATACGGTTGGTCTTGTTTTTGTCGGATTTCTCTTGGAATTTTGGATTGTCCTTTCTACCCTTCAGTTCTTCAAAAATATCCGCCGGTATCCACTGCGGCCTTTTCTCCGCTGGTTTCTGCATAGCGTAGTGGATTCTTTTGCGAAGGCGGTCTTTCATCATGTCTTCCCACGCCGACCTAACCGCTGCTCTATCACGAGGGTGAAAGGTAACTTTTTTCTGTTTCAAGAAAAAAAATAGTTAAATAAATATGAAACAATAAATAGGTAATAAATAATAAAACGGAAATAGGTAGTAAACAGTTAATAAATACCTCAAACCAATTCCACCACTCTTCCTTAATGTAATCCGACGCTTCTGACCAGTTGGGCGCATACTCCTTGTAGTTGCAAATAATGGTCTGTGTTATAAGAGTAGAAACGTCTTTGTCACTGAACCTGAAAAAGAGTTAAATGTGAAAATAAAATAGTCAACAAGTAATCATATTATAATCAATATATACGTATATATAATCAATTATCCGTAAACAAATAAGATACTTACCACTTGGCGCCTTCGTAATCAGTCGGATCGAGGTGTATTCGATGTGTAGGCGGCTGAGTCTCAGGTACAATCTCGTCCTCATCATGATTAGCTCCCGATCGTCCTCCCTCAGGCTGACGACTACCACCACCTCGTCGTCTTCCGCCCGGCATATTATTATCAAACTAATATAGCAACAATTAGAAAGAAATGCTTTACGTAATTAAAAACTTGAATAATAAGATTAATAAGATAATTTCATTGACATTAAGCCATACGGCATCTACAATAATTTCAACAAATACAAGATTATCGAATCTAATAGATAGTAGTCCTAATCATCATCTTCATCACCACTTGAACAATTTATTCCTACATCCTTACAAAGAGAATCTATAATATCTTCATCTTCATCCTCATTCTCATCCTCATACTCATCCTCATACTCATCCTCATACTCAACCTCGTCCTCGTCCTCGTCCTCATCCTCATGTTGCCTCACTGTCACAATTTGAATGTATTCTGGTTCCTCCACAATTTCATCTTCATCTTCTTCTTCTACTTCAATTGGTGACAGTATTGTTTCACCATTAGTAACATTTTCTTGAAAGAAAGATTCATCAACGGGGGCATCGACATGTGATCTAGCCTTGGTTTTGAATACCGCTGACCATTGACTTTGATCCCTTTTTATACCTGGATAAGGACTATAGTAGACTTGTTCCACTTGATATGCCAACACAAATGGGTCGTACTTTGCATTTTTCTCTAATTTGTACCTATTCGTACCACATTTTCTACACTTATCAAGGTGAGCGTCGTCCATCCAGAAAAGCATACATCCTACCGAGCAGGCATCTATCTTCTGATGGGGAAGTTGAAGAGCTTTAAGAATTTTTTTGGTTTCGTAGTAGTTACGCGTCATAAGATTATTTTCAGGAATCATATCTCCGATATATGACGCAAAACCATCTACACATTTTTCAGCTAAGTTGAATTCACATTTTAAAGTGATCAACCTTGAAGCCGACTGTAGCAATGTCATACGACTTCCTACATAAAGAGGTTGTTCGGCATGTTTTAGCATTTGGAAGAAAGCTAATACATTAGGATTTGGAGATTCATCGACTACCTCGGCGTTTAGAGCATCTTCCCTAATTTGATCAATGCTATCGCGTAACGCATCTTCCACCATATCTCTATAAGGATTGTCGGAGTGCATTGATGATCCTCCCTCTTCCTCAACGGAGAATTTCTCTCCGTGACACACCCAATCGTAGTAGTTATCACAAAACCCTCTCAAACCAAGGTGTTTCCGTACATCTTGCTCAACTAAATACTTTGTATTCTTACACTTAGAACATGGACACCTAATTTCTCTATTCCTAACGTATTCGTCTTGTTGCTTAACATAGTTAATGAATTCATTAACACCAATTACGAAATCCTGCCTTATTTTTTTCCTAGAATCCAACCTTTCATACATCCATTTTCTTTCTAATCTCTTCATAGTAAATCTACATATTTTAACAAACAATAACAACAACTAATTAACAACAACAATTAAATAAAAACTACATATATATATATATAACAACAACTAACAACAAAAACTAGTTAACAACTTATTAACAACAATAACAATTAATTAACAACAACAATTAAATAACAACTACATATATAACAACAACTAACAACAACAACTAACAACAACAACAACAACAACAACAACAACAACAACAACAACAACAACAACAACACCAACACCAACACCAACACCAACAACAACAACAACACCAACACCAACACCAACACCAACCTGCAAAAAAGAACAATTTACATATATTGGTCTGGGGTCCTTATCTCTCCAGCCTAAACCCATCTTTGAATCTTTCATACCATTAGTAAACACTCTTATATTTTCTTAATTGTAATGAGACAAAAATTGGGCAGCACTTCCCTATTGTTCTCCAAATACATTATATAGAATGTATTTGGAGAACAATAAGGAAGTGTTGCCCAATTTTTGTTTCATTACAATCAAGAAAATATAAGAATGTTTACTACCTAAATGGCATGAAAGATTCAAAGACAGTCCCAAAACGGGGACTATTCAACAATTACACCTAATGTGTAATTATTGAACGGGTACTATTCAAGAATATTCTAAACAAATCAACAACACTAACGATCAACAACAATGCAAATTTTATATCAAAAAACAAACCTCCTAAACATCTTAACAACAATATGCGACGGATTTGGGACGAAATTAGCTACTAACCTAATATTACTAACCACCTAACAATACTAACTAAACTAATCAAATAACAATTAAACTAAACTAACTATTCCTAATAACAATAAAAAAACAATAGTACGGAATTTGCGACGGAATTTTGCGACGGATTAAACAAAAAAAATTAAGACGGTATATTAATAAAATTAGTATACATACATAAGAAAGAAAGAAGTGGCGGTGAGGTGGCAGGTGGAGGAGGAAGGAGGGGCGGCTGGCCGGAGGAAGGAGGGGCGGCGAGGAGGAAGGAGGGGCGGAGGAGGAAGGAAAAGGAAGGAAGGAGAAGGAGAAGGAGAGGAAGAAGGAGGGGCGGTTGGGAGCTCCGGCGACGGCGGCTCCGGCGGCTCCGGCGGGGGAGGTAGGGTAGGGTGGTTGGGTGGGTGGTGTGGTGACGAATCGCCGATAAATCGCCTTAGGGTTTTTTTTTATTAATTGTGAAATCGATTTGGGGGAAAAATGAGATCCGCGGGTCTGTATTAAAAAAACTTTGCGACGGACTTTTGCGACGGAATTTCCGTCGCAAATCTGGTCAAGGTCAAATCTTGACCAGATTTGCGACGGAATTTCCGTCGCAAATATTGACTCCTGCGACGGAATTTCCGTCGCAAATCTGGTCAACATTTGACCTTGACCAACTGTTGGGCAAGTCTGGTCAATATGTTTGCGACGGAATTTCCGTCGCAAAAGTCAATATTTGCGACGGACTTTCCGTCGCAAACCTTCCCGCCATTTGACTTTCATTTCGCGGGTCTGGGAAATTCAGGTCCGTCGCAAATTCCGTCGCAAACAAAAAATCCGTCGCGAAATCCGTCGCAAAACTAAATTTGCGACGGATTTCCTGTCCGTCGCAAAAAATCCGTCGCAATGGCAGTATTTTTTTGTAGTGATATACTATAATGTTTTTGATGTGTGCATTTCATATAGACCTTTTAGGCCTTTACAGCACACATTTCTATGCTTATTCCATAGTATTTTGCTACAAATATCCCCCGAATAGTTTACTTTGGTTTGTCTTGTGCTAATTGCATATACGATCTGGAGAAGATCATAATCAAGCCTAAAACATGTCCTTATGCATGCATTTAGGAAAAGAGTTGATTTGGAGCTTGTTACTACTGTTTTGAGATGCGCATAGGAGCAAAAAAAGTCTGTCAAGCAAGGGAAGAGCTTTAATTTGCTAGTGTCTACTTTGAGGAGCCATATCTCGAGTTCTACAACATATAATCAGGTGATTCCAATTGGAGATGAAATATTATCCTCTTAGCTTTCCAACGCCACCAAGAACGCTTTATTTGAGCAAGTAACGAAGAAATGGCAGCCATTTAAGTTCAGCGCGCAATGCAGGAAATATGCGCTGAGAAGTGCTCGATCGAGAACTTTAGTTGTTCGATCGAGGGCTTTTCTTCTCAATCGAGAGCTTTTCTTCTCGATCGAGAGGTTTTGATCCTTAATCTTCTCGATCGAGAGCTTTTCGTTCTCGATCGAGAAGTTGCCTGACTGATGAGTTGCCTTATGTCGTCATCGTCAGTTCATGAATTGTTCTATAAAATAGAACAATTCGTGAACAAGAAAAATCATCTTTGTCATTCACAAAACAGACGACTACTGCTACTGTTCACTTCTATATTTTAGAGTAGATTTTGCAACCTTTCTTATATTACTCGGATTGGATTATTGCTCTTTCTTCCGTTCTTTTACTACTCGGTTTTCGGTATTCTTGCTTTCTTAATCTTTTTTCGATTCGTTCTCTTTACCTGCTATGTTATTGATAATTTATTTCGTAGTTATAATCGTTCTTACAACAATCATGCGTAGCTAATTTTCCCACTAGGATTTAGGGTAGCCATGGCGTAGGATGAATTATTAGTTTAAGTTACCCGTAATTTGGTTAGTATATATATATATGTATCCGTCGCATATAATAGCTGTTAATTGTTTGAGTTGACGCATCCAATTGACTGTATAGAAACCCTCTTGACCTGGATCGGAAGATTGGGATAGGGGTAGTTCTGCGACGATTATTAAGACCATGCTAATTAGGGCGAAAGCTAAGTTAGTATAGTCTTAGGGCGAATAGCGGACCGGAAGGACTTTTTCATTACCCACAGACCGAATTTCAGACTTGTGACTGTAATTTCAGACTTTAGTAGCCATGGTGAACCGATAATCCTAGTGCTTCTTTACCTGTTTTCTCTTTCCCTTTTCCTATTAGTTTTTAGAATTCAAAATCAAACAACCCCTGAACCGGTTACTTCAGACGAACTTATTAGACTATAGAATACCCATCTCTCTGTGGATACGATACCCGACTACCTCTACTACATTTAGTTTAGACCAATTAGGTTTTATTTTTGATAGGGTTGCGACAGCCGTGTCAGTTTTACAAAAATATCATTATTATCATCATTATTCTTACATTAATTGTGCATATTAAATATTTGATAAGTTAACAAATTCATAAAATGATGTTATCTCAACAAATTAAATGTGCATATTTACTGTTGAGGTTTGGTTTTTTATTACAGAATTAAGTTTTTAAAATATTTTACTGGTTTTTAAGTTTATGATGTTGGGGCTGTTGTCCTTGACAATTAAGTACAATGACTTATTAAATCTCTTTAAGGATTACAAGGGCATACTTCAGTATTATTATCAGTTGATCCACGTTTATCAATAACGGTTGGCTTGCTAGATAAGTTTGACGTTATTGTCATACGGATGGCGGTGATCAACAGGTCCCTATACGTCACACCTATAGGACACGTTTGAGAGATGTGAAGGTATGAAAATACAGTCACATTTATGCCGAATACGACTAAACAGTTAGTTAGAGGTATTGACTATTAAATTAGTCAATAAGATGTTGAGATTATTATTTAATACGGATTAAATAATTTTAGCTAATACGGATTACATGATTAATTCGTAAATTAAATATAAACGGTTATATTTAATTAAATATTGTATTCGCGTATTAATATAAACAGTTATATTAATTGGGCCAATTATACAATATCGTATTTTATCAGACCATTATTAATACATCGACTGTATTAATATCTGATAACAAGTATACGATTTATAATAAATACCCGCGAATTATATTTTAGCAAAATGGGTCGAATCACGCATTGGAATAAGGTAAGAGTGGAAAGCCCACTCCTACCCAATACCCAATTCGGCCGACCAGGGCTACATAAGGAGAGTGCTTCTCCTTTTGTCAGAGTATTGATTGAACTGGTTAATTCATAATCTTAAGAATTAGGGTTTTGAGAACTGTCTTTTCCCAAAACCCAGATCTCACATCTAAAACCTCACAAAACTCTTCCCATATTGCAAGGCAATTGGAGAGCCTTTCTAGCACACGCGGCATCATCTTAAACAAAGTCTTGGGTGCAAGTTATAGGAGGGAATTTGCTTTAATTCCTGTTCTTAGGCCTATTCAAGCAAGGACCCAATGTTGTATTCTTTTCATGTTTTTATTAACTTATGACTATAATCTCAATTGTAAAATTCGTTATAATCCTTCACGTTTTAGGGCGAATACATGCTTTATTCCCCACAAGTGGTATCAGAGCAAGGCCACGAGATTTTACTTTTGTGTTTTTCATAAGTTTTAATTTAAAAATTTTGAAAATTGATTTCTGTCGGCGTGTGGGTCGGTCGACCCATTTTTAGGGTCGGTCGACCTCTGCCCGCGTAGGGTTTCTGTTTTTCGGCAGTTTCTCTTTCGTATAATCGATCTTGTTTTCGATTCCTGTTTACATATTGTTAATTAATCGATATTCTTGACAATATGTGAACCCTAATTGCTGTTTATTTTGATTTACGCGTTTTGAATCAAAGGTTAAAACTTGTTTTGTTTGAAAGTACAACAATTTCGCGTTTTCATAAACTCGTCTTGGTATTTTGTGGTCGGTCGACCTGTTTATTGGGTCGGTCGACCACCCTACAGTTACAGGAAAAAAAAAAAAAAAAAAATTCTGTCAGGAGGTCGGTCGACCTGTTTATTGGGTCGGTAGACCTCTTTCCTGTAACAGTCGTTTTATTTTCGGAAAATAACTTGTTTTTATTTTCCCTTGGCCCAAAGTAATATGCTATATACGGAAATAGTGTATTATTTTTGTGAAACGGTTCACTCTCGTATGATACATATTATTTTAAAACGGTTTAAGATAATGGATTATAAACTTATTAAAATTAAAGTGGTTAAAACAGTATAATCACATAATTTTAATCCTGATAAGGTGGTTTGGCAAAATTTGTTAATCATAATAACAGTATTATGTCATGTATAAATTTTATTTTTAGTTGATGCATTTTATTTATCGTCTTGTTGAATGCCTTGTGAATGCTTTCAATAACGTATTTATTTTTGCAAACGGTTGTAACTTAGTGTGGCCTTAGTAGATTGTGTTACCGTAATGATGGAACACAGTCTTGCTTGTAATTTTGAGATCTTGTATCTCCGTTTTGGGTTTTTGCCATGTAATTACTTTTGTATTTAAATGAGAATGTAAATAGGGTTATATTTGTAATTTAAATTAGTAATTTTGTGAAGACCAAAGACGGAGACCGGATGCTCACTCCCGCTGCAAGGACCAAGATGGAACATCAAGACAAACTTCTAGGGTCCAACGGTGGATTCCAAAGTTGTTTTTATGTTTATTTTGGTAGGATAGGCCACACTAGGACTTTTATTTACGTTTATCGCATTTATTTTATGCTTTCATCGATAATAGCTTGCATCATATTCCGCCTAAAACCAAACCACCTATAACATGCCTGAAAACAGACTCATGTAGAGGTTACACGTTAGTTTTCTGTGACAATACAGATGTCACATGTCAATTGCAAAGCCATCACTTTATTTCATTCATTCACGCATATGCTAGATATTAGTTCACTTAAAATGGATAAATAAAAGTTGATGGGGTCTTCCTCGTATAACCAAAAATTGAGAATAGTCTTTATAAATCAGACTCCCATGAATCCCTTCTTCGTCGGTAGGCATAATATGACCCCTTCTACGTCGGGTAAGTGGGAACAGATGATTTATTTTATCTCAACATCATGGTCACTCGATACTATCTAGCGACTGAGATGGACTAATAGATAGGATTTACGGAAATCTATCGACCAAGAGTTCCAACGGTGGAATTAGCCAAACTGTGGGCTTATCAATATACGGAAATTGAGTCTTGGGATCGTTTATATAATTCTTGAGGGAGATCAATTATATAAATGCATGAGTCTAAGAGTTTAAATACATTTTAATATAGACTTAAATCACAACAATAAGTTGCTTATTGTGGGGAATAAAGCATGTATTCGCCCTAAACTTGCAGGATTATAATGAAAATTACAGTTGTGATTATAGTCATAAGATAAATAAAACACGAATAGAGTACAACCTTTAGTCCTTGTGCGAAAGGCCTAAGAACAGGAATTAACGCAAATTCCCTCCTATAACTTGCACCCAAGACTTAGATTGAGACGATGCCGCGTGTGCTAGAAATCCTCTCCAACTGCCTTGCAATATAGGGAGAGCTATTGAGGTTTTAGATGTGAGATCTGAGGTTTTGGGACAAGAGTGCTCTCAAAACCCTAATTTTCCTTGAGATTTGTTTTTACAGTGAAACAAGAGTATCTGACATAAGGAGAAGTCTTCTCCTTATGTACTACATTCGGCCGAAATTTCGAATAGGGTAGGAGTGGGCTTTCCACTCTTACCTTATTCTAATTAGTGATTCGACCCATTTAGCTAAAATTTATTCGCGGGTTTTATTTATAAATCGTAACATGTTATCAGATATTAATACAGTCGATATATTAATAATGGTCTGATAAAAACGATATTGTATAATTACCTAAATTAATATAACAGTTTGTATTAATTCGCGAATACAATATTTAATTAAATATAACCGTTTATATTTAATTTACGAATTAATCATGTAATTCGTATTAGCTAAAATTATTTAATCCGTATTAAATAATAATCTCAACATCTTATTGACTAATTTAATAGTCAATACCTCTGACTAACTGTTTAGTCATATTCGGCATAAATGTGACTGTATTTTCATACCTTCACATCTCTCAAACGTGTCCTATAGGTGTGACGTATAGGGACCAGTTGATCACCGCCATTCGTATGACAATAACGTCAAACTTATCTAGCAAGCCAACCGTTATTGATAAACGTGGATCAACTGGTAATAATACTGTAGTATGCCCTTGTGATCCTTAAAGAGATTTAATAAGTCATTGTACTTAATTGTCAAGGACATCAGCCCCAACAATCTTCCACTTGTCCGTACAAGGGTATGTGCAATGACGTTATCACACTACATGTGGAGGACACAAGGCTCCAACAAACTCCCACTTGTCCGTACAAGTGTACGTGTGATAACCGATTCTCATATCCTTTTAAAATTTCTCCCACTCAATGTAAGACAATTTGCAAATCCGCATTCGCAAAGGTCGTATCTCACAAGCGATCTGTATCAAGAGTGGTTTCCCCGACTAGAGAGTAACTTAACTGATAAAACGAATCTGTATTCGAGCATGGCCATGCATTTCAGTTACTACTCCTCGAGTAGCCCTGAGAAATGATAAAATCCTGATAAGGGTTTGGATATTTCCCTCAGCTCGAATCCTGCCGATATCGTGCAGCATGAAATAAACCAGAAAAAATCCTCTTGGTCCCTGTTACGATGACCGTGGGAAAGAAACCAAAGTTACCCAAAATCTGCCTTAATCTCAAGAGACAGTTGAAAGTCAAAAGACTCGACTCTAAGGAACACTATGGAGGTCCTATCCACGACCTGGCACCCAATGTTATAAAACATTTAGGACTCCATAACGATGTCATGGGGTGTCCTACGAGATATCCGTATAACTCGCCTTTGTGATTGGTCAGTCATCCGCGTGACTTATGGCTCGTTGAACCCACCATCAACCAACGTCCCAAAATGATTACCTGAGTTATCAGCTCAAGTGGGTAATCAAGGACTAAAACGATGTAATGTAATTCAGTTCACTTTGTGGTGTTCAAAATTGGCGTACAATTCCACATGAAAAACAAAACATTATATATCATAATAATGAGGTTGAATAGAGTACACGAGAAAATGAATTATTACATGAATTCATAAAAGAGTACTACAACTTAGGAACACATCTAATTCCCATGGAATGAATGTGCCCTTCATGCTTATCACGTGGTAATGCTTTAGTGAGAGGATCAGCTATATATGTTGTCATCCGTAGCGATCTTATCAATGAAAATCTCCTTTTGCTCCACGTAATCTCTGATTAGATGAGCTTTCCGTTGTACATGCCTAGCCTTGTTGCTAGACTTATGCTCATTAGCTTGGAAGATGGCACCTTTATTATCACAATAAACGGTGATTGGGTCATTCGAACTAGGCACTACTGATAGTCCTTGTAAGAATTGACGCATCCATATTGCTTCATTAGCTGCTTCTGAGGCGGCATAGTTGTAACACCCCCATTTATTCAAGAGCCTTTAGCAAGACATTCTCGAGTAAACAGAGCTGTTACCATCTCGGAAAAACCCGAGGTAGTGAATAACAAAGTAAAACAATACAAAGTACTTTATATAAAACCGATAGAATTTAAACTTTTGTTATTACAGAATTACATAGAAGATAAAAGCACAATTGACGACTACTCTATATGTGATGTAGATCTAAGTCGGTCTCAAGTCCGCATCTCACATTCCAGTCCCAGCTCCTGGTTCGTCTGTCTCTTTCCTGTAGAATCTACTCCCCATTCCGGATCATCGTAGGTGTCACACGAATACACAGGGTCAACCGCGAGGTTGAGTAGGTAAAACAGCTAATAAACCACATTACTATAAATAGAAAGTCGATCATCTCCACTCCGAATCACAAGACCCAATTTCTCCGCACGCACCAAACACAAGACCCATTATCTCCACACCAATCACAAGACCCATTATCTCCGCACCAATCACAAGACCCATTATATCCGCACCAATCACAAGACCCATTATCTCCGCACCAAACACAGACCCTTTATCTCCGCACCAAACACAGACCCTTTATCTCCGCACCATGTCATATCACAGAATTATATATCACAATATACCAATCATGTAACATTATAGATGAACATGATTAATATCAACCAAATAACAGATTACACATCTCATATACGTAGTATTCCCCTACCTGGAGTTGCAGAATGACAACCGAACAGCTGCTAGAATCGTTCCACCTCGAACACAGTTCCTATCAATAGTACTTAATATCAATTGCTAACCAGACCATCAAACACTACCACATTTATTCTATCATGTTCACAAGTGATACACTTATCACACATTGTAAATATATATATCGACATACTCATATATATTTACCAACTAATATTAACTCCTTAGTCGTATCAATCACCACTAGTCAAGTATAACTTACTAAATATAGACTTACCAAATATGTCATATGATTAATTTAAACAATTATTATAGAACCCATAATAACGATGATTTAATTAATTAACCATAGACACAACATATATTAATACTAATAACAAAATGATAACAAGCATCACAAACGACAATAGCTAATAAAATAATTTACTTTACTACTAACACCAACACAATATTTTTAATACTAGTAGTAAAATATTTATAAAGGCAACAATGACAATTAATATTAGTAATAATATGAATAATACTTAAAAGAATGATAATGAAATAATACCAATAATAATACTTGTTACTTCGTTAATTAAGTTATCGAACAATTATAAGCTCATACGATATAAAAACCATACAACTTACATTACAACATTAATAATAACATTAATAATGATAATAATAATAATAATAATAATAATAATAATAATAATAAACCAATACAAACAAATATAATCACGTAACAATTCGCCCAAAACGAACAGCCCAACGATTTCGCGAAAACACCGAAACAGCCTGCTACCACCCTGTCAAACACCGCCCCTAACAACAACCGTAGCCCCTGCCTTCCCCACCGGCACCACCAGGCTCGCCTCTGAGCCACGGTGGTTCCAGGGAGGGAGTCAGTGGCTGACGAATACCACCCACGACGCCAAAACCCGCATACAAAACCCAACACCTCCAGTCGTTCTGTTTTAACGCAGCCAACCACCTAAACGCAAACCGCCAATATAAGGACATACACCACCCTTAACCACCACGATAACCACCACCCAAACCCCCTGACTACCACCAACCCAGTACTCGAATACCCAGAACCAACCGTGTACAAAAAGTATATCAAATACATACATAAACATCACACGTTCAACCCCTGTTCTGAAATATAAAAAAAACGCGAATTGCGACAACAGCCTTAGACACCCACGACCGGTGGTCCTAAGTGGTCCATGGTGGTACGACTATGGTCAAATCACGACTCTCAACATCATAGATTAACATTACTTGAAAATCAAAACTTATACATAACATTACACGATTGAATTTGTTGAATTAAAACGCAGGAAAACGCTATGAAGAAAGAAAGACGTGTTGACATACCTATTTCTGATCTATTTCGACCACCCTTAGCCTGCCCTATGACCACCGTGAAAACCACCCATGTATTCTCTGCTATGACGGCTGTGTGCTAGAGGTGTTTGAAAGGGAATTAGGGTAAGTCTTAGGGTTTCGAAAAGAGGTAAAAGATGACGGCAGGCATAGGTCTTATGATAGGGTTTGTGACTTAATTCTGAAATCAGCCGTGGGCTTGGGTAAAGGCACGCATAACGAGGCCCATGCCGACGTGCTGGAGGTCCAGGGATCGAACCCCCATATCGACATAGTCATTGTGCTAAAGGTCTAAGGATCGAACCCTCATAACGACATAGTCATATGACTTGATAACTACTTAAACATAGCTACCTAACATCGTAAAACAATTATCGAGACTAAGTTTTCGAGGTATTACAGTCTTCCCCCCTTAAAATGAACTTCGTCCCGAAGTTCAACCACAGTCAGGTGATAAACAATCCCACTCACGCGAACTTGGAACACAGACGTTAACAAAACATTAACTTGGAACATGAATGCCTCGAATATAAATGCCCAAGAAATATCAACACGCTAATATAGTAAATAATATTAAGGTAAGGTACGGAGTATTACAATAGTACTCGGACTCAGTCGTAGAATCTGCTGTAACACTCTGTTTAGAACTTTTCCAGCTGACAGTAGCGCCATTGAGAGTAAAAACGAATCCAGACTGAGATTTCGAGTTATCTCGATCCGTTTAGAAGCTAGCATCTTCGTATCCCGTGGTGCAGAGCGTTGAGTCGCCTCCATAAGTCAATCCCCAATCTTTAGTCCTCCGTAGGTACTTAAGAATGTTTTTCACGGCCATCCAGTGTTGTTCACCTGGATGAGCTTGGAATCGACTGGTCATACTCAATGCATATGCAACGTCTGGACGTGTGCATATCATGGCATACATGATCGATCCTATAGCCGAAGCATAAGGAATCCGACTCATGCGCTCTTTCTCTTCCAATGTCTTAGCTTCTTGAGACTTGCTCAAGTGAAGCCCAGTAGTCATAGGAAGGAACCCTTTCTTGGAGTTCGTCATGCTGAATCTCTCTAGAATCTTATCTATGTAAGACTCCTGACTGAGAGACAACATCCGTCGTGATCTATCCCTGTAGATACGGATGCCCAAAATTCTTTGTGCCTCTCCCAGATCTTTCATCTGGAAATGGTTTTTCAACCATGCTTTAACCTAAGATAAGAGAGGTATGTCATTCCCAATCAAGAGTATGTCGTCGACATACAGTACTAGGAATACAATCTTGCTCCCACTCGACTTGATATAGAGACATGGTTCCTCGACTGATCGAACGAATCCATTCTCTTTTATCACTTGGTCGAAGCGATGATTCCAACTCCGTGATGCTTGCTTAAGTCCATAGATGGAACGCTTAAGCTTGCAAACCTTCTTAGGATGTGCTGGATCAATAAAACCCTCGGGTTGTACCATGTACAACTCTTCCTCCAAATAATCGTTTAAGAAGGCGGTTTTAACGTCCATTTGCCATATTTCATAGTCATGAAATGCGGCTATCGCTAAGATAATCCGAATGGAACGTAGCATGACTACGGGTGCAAAGATCTCATCATAGTGCAAGCCTGACACTTGGGTGAAACCTTTTGCAACTAGTCTTGCCTTGTGGATATCTTGTTTACCTTCCACGGCATGCTTTATCTTGTAAAGCCATTTGCATTGAAGGGGGCGTACCTTTGCAGGTAGGTCCACAAGATCTCACACGTTGTTCTCATACATGGAGTCCATCTCGGATTGCATGGCTTCTAGCCATAGCTTTGAGTCAGAACTGGTGATGGCACCTTTATAGGTTGAGGGTTCATTACCCTCTAGGAGTAAGACGTCATCCATATCATGTTCCTCGACCATACCAATGTATCTGTCCAGAGGAATGGAGACTCTTCCCGATCTCCTAGGTTCCTCAGGAATATCTACCGCAGCCTCGGTTGAAGGAACTGTTTCCTCCAATGGTTGCTCGGTAGTTGGTTCTTGAACCTCCGATAAATCGAAGGTTCTATTACTCGACTTGTTCTCGAGAACGTCGCACTAGCCGCAACAAAAACACGTTGTTCGGTTGGCGAGTAGAAGTAATGACCAAACGTTCCTTTTGGATAGCCTATAAAGTATGTCTTGACCGATCGCGGGCCGAGCTTATCCTCGTGTCTCCACTTGACATATGCCTCGCAGCCCCAAACCCGAATAAAGGACAAGTTAGGGACCGTTCCCTTCCATAATTCGTATGGAGACTTGTCAACAGCTTTAGACGGACTTCGGTTAAGTATTAGAGCGGCCGACAAAAGAGCATAGCCCCACAATGAATCAGGCACAACGGTGTGACTCATCATGGATCGAACCATATCAAGTAAAGTCTGATTTCTCCGTTCGGACACACCATTTAATTGTTGTGTTCCAGGTGGAGTCAACTGTAGCACGATGCCACAGTCTTTAAGGTGTTGATCAAACTCGTGTGAAAGATACTCACCACCACGATCAGAACATAGTGCTTTAATCTTTCTTCCCAGTTGGTTCTGCACCCGATTCTGGTATTCTTTGAACTTGTCAAAGGATTCACTTTTATGCTTCATTAAGTAGACATAGCCATATCCACTCAAATCATCCGTGAAAGTGATGAAATACCTATAGCCTTCTCGTGCGTTGATCGACATAGGGCCACATACGTCCGTATGTATGAGTCCTAATAGGTCGGCAGCGCGCATTCCAACACCTTTGAAGGAATTACGAGTCATCTTACCGATGAGACATGATTCACACGTGCCATATGATTAGAAATCAAAGGCCGAGATAGCTCCATTCTGTATGAGCTGTTTAACGCGTTTCTCATTTATGTGTCCCATACGACAATGCCATAGGTAAGTTTGAGCTTTGTCACCTACCTTTAATCTCTTACTATTCACATGTAATATTTCAGTGGTTTGATCTAAAACATAAATTCCATTCATGGAAACTGCCTTGCCATAAATCATATTGTGTAATGAGAAAATACAACTGTTATTTTCTATTACAAATGAAAAACCAAGTTTGTCAAGCGCAGAAACTGAAATAATGTTTTTGGACAAACAAGGAACATAATAACAGTTATATAAAGATAACTCGAATCCGCTTGGAAGCTGGATCACGTATGTTCCCCTCGAGACTGCAGCAACACGTGCTCCATTCCCGACACGCAGGTCAACCTCACCCTTGATTAGGGGTTCGTGGTTTCAAAGGCCCTGCACATGATTACATAGATGAGAACCACAACCAGTATCTAGTACCCAAGTTCCGTAACTTGCATGGTTTTATCTCAATCATGTGAATAAAAGAAGAAGACATACCAACATGAGTAACGCGGCCTGCCTTAATGTCCTCACGATACACGGGGCATGAGCGCCTCCAATGCCCAGTCTTGTGGCAATGGTGACATTCCATGCTTGTATCCTTGCTCTTTGTTTTGCCTTGTGAGTTGCTCGACTCACCTGGCCCACTCTTAGTAAATCCTGACTTCTTAAACTTGGGCTTGCCTACTGTTAGGTCGCCCTGAGCTTTAGTTTTACCCTTACCCTTTCCCTTACTGGAAATCATGAGAACATCTTGCTTCACGCTCCCACTTAATTTCAGATCCTTCTCAGTCTGTACGAGAAGGGAGTGGAGCTCATGAGAAGTCTTCTTCATGTCATTCATGTAATAGTTGGCCCTAAAGAGGGCGAACCCATCATGAAGTGAATGAAGCATTCGATCAACGATTATGTTCTCACCGATCTTGCAGTTTAGGGCCTCCAGTTTCTCGATATTCTCAATCATGTGAAGAATGTGTGGGCTAACAGCTTGGCCCTTCTGGAGTTTCGCCTCAAAGAAGCGACAAGTATGCTCATAAGAAACGATTCTCGGAGCCTTTGAGAATTCGTTAGTGAGCGTGGTGAAAATCTTGTTTGCACCATTGGCTATGAAGCGTCTTTGCAAATTGGATTCCATTGCATAGATGAGTACGTTCTTTATCGCACCCGCTTCCATGACGAAGTCGCTATGAGCGCGAACTTCGTTAGCTCTAGCTCCAGTTTCTGGGTGTGCCGGAATTGGCTCAGTTAAATACTTAAGCTTTCCGTCAGCAATGGCAGCATTCCGTAGTGCTGCCTCCCAGTCAGAGAAGTTTGACCCATCATTCCTCAGTCTAGTAGACTGATTCATGGAGTCCATGAAGGCTTTTAGCCAGGATTCACGTGCTAGCTTGGCACTTGGCATTGGGTCTTCACCAGCCATTAGTTATACAGCAGTTTAATTTGAACGTGTTCTACACTGAAAAGAAGATAAAGCAAAAACCGTATAAGCAACTCATTGTTGTGATTTAAGTCTATATTAAATTGTATTTAAACTTGTAGACTCATGCATTTATATAATTGATCTCCCTCAAGAATTATATAAATGATCCCAAGACTCAATTTCCGTATATTGATAAGCCCACAGTTTGGCTAATTCCACCGTTGGAACTCTTGGTCGATAGATTTCTGTAAATCCTATCTATTAGTCCATCTTAGTCGCTAGATAGTATCGAGTGACCATGATGTTGAGATAAAATAAATCATCTGTTCCCGCTTACCCGACGTAGAAGGGGTCATATTATGCCTACCGACGAAGAAGGGATTCATGGGAGTCTGATTTATAAAGACTAGTCTCAATTTTTGGTTATACGAGGAAGACCCCATCAACTTATATTTATCCATTTTAAGTGAACTAATATCTAGCATATGCGTGAATGAATGAAATAAAGTGATGGCTTTTCAATTGACATGTGACATCTATATTGTCACAGAAAACTAACGCGTAACCTCTACATGAGTCAGTTTTCAGGCATGTTATAGGTGGTTTGGTTTTAGGCGGAATATGATGCAAGCTATTATCGATGAAAGCATAAGATAAATACGATAAACATAAATAAAAGTCCTAGTGTGGCCTATCCTACCAAAATAAACATAAAACAACTTGGAATCCACCGTTGGACCCTAGAAGCTTGTCTTGATGTTCCATCTTGGTCCTTGCAGCGGGAGTGAGCATCTGGTCTCCGTCTTTGGTCTTCACAAAATTACTAATTTAAATTACAAATATAACCCTATTTACATTCTAATTTAAATACAAACGTAATTACATGGCAAAAACCCAAAACGGAGATACAAGATCTCATAATTACAAGCAAGACTGTGTCCCATCATTACGGTAACACAATCTACTAAGGCCACACTAAGTTACAACCGTTTGCAAAAGTAAATACGTTATTGAAAGCATTCACAAGGTATTCAACAAGACGATAAATAAAATGCATCAACTAAATAAAATTCATGCATGACATAATACTGTTATTATGATTAATAAATTTTTACCAAACCACCTTACGGGATTAAAATTATGTGATTATACCGTTTTAATCACCCAATTTTAATAAATTTATAATCCTATTATCTTAAACCGTTTTAAAATAATATGTATCAAACGAGGGTGAACCGTTTCACAAAATTAATAATATACTATTTCCGTATATAGTATATTACTGAAGGCCATGTGAAAATAAAACATGTTATTTTCGAAAAATAAAAAAAAACGAGTCTGTTACAGGGGAGGAGGTCGACCGACCTAAACAAGTGGTCGACCGACCTCCAGACGAGAAACAGAAACTTTCTGCAACAGCAAAATTGGTCGACCGACCAACAGGCAGTAAAAACGAATTTCAGAAAACGCAAAACGCTGCACCTTTTGAAATCAAAACAAGTTTTTACCTTTTAAACTTTGATTAAAACAAGTAAATCAAAATTAACATCAACAAGGGTTCACATATTGTCAAGAATATCGATTAATTAACAATATGTAAACAGGAATCGAAAAACAAGATCGATTACTCACAAAAGAAAAACTTTCGAAACAGAAAATTACACAGGAGGCGGTCGACCGACATCAACAAGGGGTCGATCGACCGACTCAGCGACAGCACACGAATTTTCAGATTTTAAAACTTATGAAAAACACAAAAGTAAAATTTTCATGGCCTGGCTCTGATACCACTTGTGGGGAATAAAGCATGTATTCGCCCTAAACTTGCAGGATTATAATGAAAAATACAGTTGTGATTATAGTCATAAGATAAATAAAACATGAATAGAGTACAACCTTTAGTCCTTGTGCGAAAGGCCTAAGAACAGGAATTAACGCAAATTCCCTCCTATAACTTGCACCCAAGACTTAGATTAAGACGATGCCGCGTGTGCTAGAAATCCTCTCCAACTGCCTTGCAATATAGGGAGAGCTATTGAGGTTTTAGATGTGAGATCTGAGGTTTTGGGAGAAGAGTGCTCTCAAAACCCTAATTTTCCTTGAGATTTGTTTTTACAGTGAAACAAGAGTATCTGACATAAGGAGAAGTCTTCTCCTTATGTACTACATTCGGCCGAAATTTCGAATAGGGTAGGAGTGGACTTTCCACTCTTACCTTATTCTAATTCGTGATTCGACCCATTTAGCTAAAATTTATTCGCGGGTTTTATTTATAAATCGTAACATGTTATCAGATATTAATACAGTCGATATATTAATAATGGTCTGATAAAAACGATATTGTATAATTACCCAAATTAATATAACAGTTTGTATTAATTCGCGAATACAATATTTAATTAAATATAACCGTTTATATTTAATTTACGAATTAATCATGTAATCCGTATTAGCTAAAATTATTTAATCCGTATTAAATAATAATCTCAACATCTTATTGACTAATTTAATAGTCAATACCTCTGACTAACTGTTTAGTCATATTCGACATAAATGTGACTGTATTTTCATACCTTCACATCTCTCAAACGTGTCCTATTGGTGTGACGTATAGGGACCAGTTGATCACCGTCATCCGTATGACAATAACGTCAAACTTATCTAGCAAGCCAACCGTTATTGATAAACGTGGATCAACTGGTAATAATACTGTAGTATGCCCTTGTGATCCTTAAAGAGATTTAATAAGTCATTGTACTTAATTGTCAAGGACATCAGCCCCAACACTTATATGGTTCAGTTTTATCTTCTTTTCAGTGTAGAACACGTTCAAATTAAACTGCTGTATAACTAATGGCTGGTGAAGACCCAATGCCAAGTGCCAAGCTAGCACGTGAATCCTGGCTAAAAGCCTTCATGGACTCCATGAATCAGTCTACTAGACTGAGGAATGATGGGTCAAACTTCTCTGACTGGGAGGCAGCACTACGGAATGCTGCCATTGCTGACGGAAAGCTCAAGTACTTAACTGAGCCCATTCCGGCACACCCAGGAACTGGAGCTAGAGCTAACGATGTTCGCGCTCATAGCGACTTCGTCATGGAAGCGGGTGCGATAAAGAACGTACTTATCTATGCAATGGAATCCAATTTGCAAAGACGCTTCATAACCCATGGTGCAAACAAGATTTTCACCACGCTCACTAACGAATTCTCAAAAGCTCCGAGAATCGTTTCTTATGAGCATACTTGTCGCTTCTTTGAGGCGAAACTCCAGAAGGGCCAAGCGGTTAGCCCACATATTCTTCACATGATTGAGAATATCGAAAAACTGGAGGCCCTAAACTGCAAGATCAGTGAGAACATAATCGTTGATCGAATGCTTCATTCACTTCATGATGGGTTCGCCCTCTTTAGGGCAAACTATTACATGAACGACATGTAGAAGACTCCTCATGAGCTCCACTCCCTTCTCGTACAGACCGAGAAGGATCTGAAATTAAGTGGGAGCGTGAAGCAAGATGTTCTCATGATCTCCAGTAAGGGTAAGGGTAAGGGTAAAGCTAAAGCTCAGGGCGACCTAACAGTAGGCAAGCCCAAGTTTAAGAAGTCAGGATTTACTAAGAGTGGGCCAGGTGAGTCGAGCAACTCACAGGGCAAAACAAAGAGCAAGGATACTAGCATGGAATGCCACCATTGCCACAAGACTGGGCATTGGAGGCGCTCATGCCCCGTGTATCGTGAGGACATTAAGGCAGGCCGCGTTACTCCTATTGGTATGTCTTCTTCTTCTTTTATTCACATGATTGAGATTAACCATGCAAGTTACGGAACTTGGGTACTAGATACTGGTTGTGGTTCTCATCTATGTAATCATGTGCAGGGCCTCCGAAACCAAGAACCCCTCATCAAGGGTGAGGTTGACCTGCGTGTCGGGAATGGAGCACGTGTTGCTGCAGTCTCGAGGGGAACATACGTGATCCAGCTTCCAAGTGGATTCGAGTTATCTTTATATAACTGTTATTATGTTCCTTGTTTGTCCGAAAACATTATTAAAGTTTCTGCGCTTGACAAACTTGGTTTTTCATTTGTAATAGAAAATAACAGTTGTATTTTCTCATTACACAATATGATTTATGGCAAGGCAGTTTCCATGAATGGAATTTATGTTTTAGATCAAACCACTGAAATATTACATGTGAATAATAAGATATTAAAGGTAGGTGACAAAAACCAAACTTACCTATGGCATTGTCGTATGGGACACATAAATGAGAAACGCGTAAAACAGCTCATACAGAATGGAGCTATCTCAGCCTTTGATTTCGAATCATATGGCACGTGTGAATCATGTCTCATCGGTAAGATGACTCGTATTTCCTTCAAAGGTGTTGGAATGCGCGCTGCCGACCTATTAGGACTCATACATACGGACGTATGTGGCCCTATGTCGATCAACGCACGAGAAGGCTATAGTATTTCATCACTTTCACGGATGATTTGAGTGGATATGGCTATGTCTACTTAATGAAGCATAAAAGTGAATCCTTTGACAAGTTCAAAGAATACCAGAATCGGGTACAGAACCAGCTGGGAAGAAAGATTAAAGCACTACGTTCTGATCGTGGTGGTGAGTATCTTTCACACGAGTTTGATCAACACCTTAAAGACTGTGGCATCGTGCTACAGTTGACTCCACCTGGAACACCACAATTAAATGGTGTGTCCGAATGGAGAAATCGAACTCTACTCGATATGGTTCGATCCATGATGAGTCACACCGTTGTGCCTGATTCATTGTGGGGCTATGCTCTTTTGTCAGCCGCTCTAATACTTAACCGAAGTCCGTCTAAAGCTGTTGACAAGACTCCATATGAATTATGGAAGGGAACGGTCCCTAACTTGTCCTTTATTCGGGTTTGGGGTTGCGAGGCTTATGTCAAGTGGAGACACGAGGATAAGCTCGGCCCGCGATCGGTCAAGACATACTTTATAGGCTATCCAAAGGGAACTTTTGGTCATTACTTCTACTCGCCAACCGAACAACGTGTTTTTGTTGCGGCTAGTGCGACGTTCTTGGAGAAAGAATTTCTCGAGAACAAGTTGAGTAATAGAACCTTCGATTTATCGGAGGTTCAAGAAACAACTACCGAGCAACCATTGGAGGAAACAGTTCCTTCAACCGAGGCTGCGGTAGATATTCCTGAGGAACCTAGGAGGTCGGGAAGAGTCTCTATTCCTCCGGACAGATACATTGGTATGGTCGAGGAACATGATATAGATGACGTCTTACTCCTAGAGGGTAATGAACCCTCAACCTATAAAGGTGCCATGACCAGTTCTGACTCAAAGCTATGGCTAGAAGCCATGCAATCCGAGATGGACTCCATGTATGAGAACAACGTGTGGGATCTTGTGGACCTACCTGCAAAGGTACGCCCCCTTCAATGCAAATGGCTTTACAAAATAAAGCATGCCGTGGAAGGTAAACAAGATATCCATAAGGCAAGACTAGTTGCTAAAGGTTTCACCTAAGTGCCAGGCTTGCACTACGATGAGATCTTTGCACCTGTAGTCATGCTACGTTCCATTCGGATTATCTTAGCGATAGCCGCATTTCACGATTATGAAATATGGCAAATGGACGTTAAAACCGCCTTCTTAAACGGTTATTTGGAGGAAGAGTTGTACATGGTACAACCCGAGGGTTTTATTGATCCAGAACATCCTAAGAAGGTTTGCAAGCTTAAGCGTTCCATCTATGGACTTAAGCAAGCATCGTGGAGTTGTAATCATCGCTTCGACCAAGTGATAAAAGAGAATGGATTCGTTCGATCAATCGAGGAACCATGTCTCTATATCAAGTCGAGTGGGAGCAAGATTGTCTTCCTAGTACTGTATGTCGATGACATACTCTTGATTGGGAATGACATACATCTCCTTTCTTCGGTTAAAGCATGGTTGAAAAACCATTTCCAGATGAAAGATCTGGGAGAGGCACAAAGAATTTTGGGCATTCGTATCTACAGGGATAGATCACGACGGATGTTGTCTCTCAGTCAAGAGTCTTACATAGATAAGATTCTAGAGAGATTCAGCATGACGAACTCCAAGAAAGGGTTCCTTCCTATGACTACTGGGCTTCACTTGAGCAAGTCTCAAGAAGCTAAGACATTGGAAGAGAAAGAGCGCATGAGTCGGATTCCTTATGCTTCGGCAATAGGATCGATCATGTATGCCATGATATGCACACGTCCAGACGTTGCATATGCATTGAGTATGACCAGTCGATTCCAAGCTCATTCAGGTGAACAACACTGGATGGCCGTGAAAAACATTCTTAAGTACCTACGGAGGACTAAAGATTGGGGATTGACTTATGGAGGCGACTCAACGCTCTGCGCCACGGGTTACGCAGATGCTAGCTTCCAAACGGATCGAGATGACTCGAAATCTCAGTCTGGATTCGTTTTTACTCTTAATGGCGCTGTTGTCAGCTGGAAAAGTTCTAAACAGAGTGTTACAGCAGATTCTACGACTGAGTCCGAGTACTATGCCGCCTCAGAAGCAGCTAAGGAAGCAATATGGATGCGTCAATTCTTACAAGGACTCTCAGTAGTGCCTAGTTAGAATGACCCAATCACCGTTTATTGTGATAATAAAGGTGCCATCTTCCAAGCTAAGGAGCATAAGTCTAGCAACAAGGCTAGGCATGTACAACGGAAAGCTCATCTAATCAGAGATTACGTGGAGCAAAAGGAGATTTTCATTGATAAGATCACTACGGATGACAACATAGCTGATCCTCTCACTAAAGCATTGCCATGTGATAAGCATGAAGGGCACATTCATTCCATGGGAATTGGATGTGTTCCTAAGTTGTATTCACTACAAAAAAAAACGCGGTGTTCTGACGGAAAAAATCCGTCAGAAAACAGGGAATCCGTCAGGAAAATCGCGTTTCTGACGGATAATCCGTCAGAAATTTCCGTCCCAAAAATTCGTCACGAAAATCAAGTTTGTGACGGATTTTCCGTCAGAAAAATAATTGTGACGGACTTCTGACGGTTCACCCGTAGAAGAAAAAATTCTACGGTCAAATTTTTTTTGACTTATAGTGACGGATAATCCGTCAGTACTTGGTCAATTGTGACGGATAATCCGTCAGGAATTTTGTCCAAAAAGTCAATATTTGACTAAATTCCTGACGGATAATCCGTCGGAAATTTGGTCAACTGTTGACTTTTGTGACGGATTATCCGTCAGGAATTTAGTCAAATATTGACTTTTTTTTACGGATTATCCGTCAGGAATTTGAAGCAGTATTGGCTGAAAATAGCTGATTGCTGTCCAGCCCAATGCGATAGCATTGTTCATATTTAGAACCTCAAAATCACTAAATCCTACAAAACATTCATCATCCGCCAAACGGAGATTTATTCCAAGTCGACCGCTAAGCGGGAATCAACATCAATTAACCAAAACAACAAAGAAAAAACATGAGAAAGAAATTGAATTACATAAAAAAGTCTTCATAATTCATACACCAACATAAAATATGTTCTAAAGTTAATAAGTCATAATCTAAATTTACTGTTAATGATAAACTTTCCTAAGTGGTTGGAGGATCAACTGGCATGTTACATCCAAAGCCATGAGGGTCGTCCGAGAAGTCGTCGCGTCGGTGATGATTTGGCATACTTGAGCACGACTGAGTGGAAAAGTAAGTCTGCATATCACTCCAAGCTTTTTTCATTTCCGCCATTTCCTCTTCAATTCGTTTTTGAGATGCTTGAGTGCTTTCAACTTGTTCCTTGAGACGCATATTCTCAGTTTGCATTTGACTAAACATGCTTGGTCGATAAGAACAAGATCGACGATCTCCTCTTTTGTCCCTAGGATTCTCATACCATACTTCTTCACCCAATGGACCGATCCCAAAAAAACCTCCTTTTTTGTCAAATCCTCCAACAGCTTCGTGGTAGGTCTGAATCTCATCCCGAGGCTCTCCGGTTGGCGTTGGTTGACCCAAAAGTTCATTGTAAGCAGCCTGAAAAAAAGACAGATTATTAAATAAAAAATAAATAAAATATATTGTAAAATTATCATTTTAATATGAAAAATATACAATAAGTCGCTCGATTAGAAATACTTACGTCTGTCCGAGCAGCTCTAGGGTTAATCCACTCTCCCTTCTTGTTTTTCTTTGTGTCACCAACAAACGACATAAACCCATTCGTGCATCGAAGGGATAAGTTGTTCTCACATTTGAGTGCTATCAACCTAGCAGCGGCTTGCAATAAACTTATTTTGCTTCCCTCATACACTGGTTGTTCGGCTTTTTCTAACATTTTATAGAAGGAAGAAACTTGAGGATTTGGGGTTTCATGACGCACTTCCTCATCACTAAGGTCATCAGGATTGAGTCGATCCTCCATTATTTGTTCAATATTATCACGTAATGCATTTTCCACGAGCTCCCGATAAGGATTATCACTAACTACAGTACTACTGCTACTTTCTCCGGTTGGCATTTCCTCACCATGATACGTCCAAACATAATAACATGGGGCAAAAACATTCGACCAAAGATGCAGTTGAACATCCTTAATCCTTTTAAAAGCTCTGTTATTACATTTCTTACAGGGACACCTCATTTCACCTAAATTCTTATACACACTACTTTGTGCAGCGAATTCAAGAAACTCTTTTACCCCATTTGCAAATTCAAGCTTAGGTTTCTTTTTCTCATCTAATCTTTCATACATCCACTGTCGTTCTAATCTTTTCATCTTATTATGTATCTACATTCAAATAATCAATCAATTGACAATTATTAATTAACTATCACATATAATACACAAAAAAACAATATCATCAATGAATATATAATTATTGTCAAGAAATCAAATAGTCTTCGAATTAGGCCCTTATCACTCCAACCTAAACCCATCAATGTACATTTCAAGTCATTAACAAACACGCACTTGTTATTTATTAATGGGGAAAAAATTCGGCAGCAATTCCCCTTTATTCTCCAAATACAAAATATGGATTATATTATTAGTCCATATATGTATTCAGAGAATATTAAAGAAATTGTCACCGAATTTGTACCCTCATTAAAAAAAATAAGTATCTGTTTGCTACCTAAATGACTTGAAACGTACAAAGACAGTCCCAAAATGGGGACTATTCAAAAATTACTCCTAATAAGTAATTTTTGAACGGGTACTAGGTCAATATTTAACAATTCAGAATTATCAATAACTAACAATTAACAACAATTAACAATTATCTACAATTAACAACTAAAAATTATCGTTGATCAACAACAACAACAATTAACAAATAATAATTCAAAATTAACAACTAATAACTATCACCAACAACAACAATTAAGAAGTAACAACACTAACAACAACAAATTATTAGCAACTATCCTAAGTCAATTTTTCTATCTAACAGGCTACTATCCTAGGTCATTTTTTCTATCTAATTGGCATTATACTAGATCAAAATTTCTAACTAATTATCTACTAACCTAAATAAGTTACACTAACTACTTTCTAAACTAACTCATTCTTAAATAAATAATTAAGTAATAAACATAAACAATTACCTAATTAATTTTGCAAAGTAGTGTTGGCGCGGGGTTGTCACGGTGGTGGAGGTTGTCACGGTGGTGGTGGTTGTCACACTACAATGTACAAACAAATCAATTATGAATTGAAATAAATCGAAAAGAAAACTGTAAATTAATGAAAAAAACATAAAAACATTACCTATTAGCAAGGTGGAGTTAGTAGTGTGTTGGTGGTTGTCACGGTGGTAGGATTGGTGGGGTAGAAATCGGATTTTGGGAGGAGATTATGGGGGTCGAAGGGTTTTGGGGTTAAAACAAAAAAAGAAGATGAACGCGTGAGTGGGCTGCTGTAACTATTTTTAAAAAAAATCCTGACGGATAATCCGTCAGGAATATAAAATTACAATTTCTGACGGACAAGGCGTCAGTATAGTGACTTATTTTGGGAAAAAAAAAAAGAAAAGTATTGAATGCAGTCGTGGGGTGGAACTGTTGAAAATAATCCTGACGGATTATCCGTCAGGAAAAGCAAAAGGAAAAGTATTGACGGATTATGCGTTAATAAATGATTAGGTGGCAGTTCTGACGGATAATCCGTCAGAAAAGGGTTCTGCTTTTTCAGTTGTGACAGCCTTTTGTCAGTCATTTTCCTGACGCGGAATCCGTCATTAACTATTTTTTTTTTTTGGTGACGAGGGGTTTAATCCTCCGGGCCCATGCATTCCCGCACCACCACATGGACCATGTAAGCCACCCCTTTCGGAGCTGCAGTGGCCAAGTGATCATCGCCCCAGCTGGTAATCGAACTTGAGACCTCTCAACTCCTGCATTTCTGCAAGCTTTAAGGTTTAACTCAGTTACCACTGGACTAACACCACTTGGTTTCTGTCATTAACTATTACTGACTCACTATCCGTCAGAAAATGCAACCAAAATTTCGCGCCTTCCCATTTTATTTTCGCGGTCTGCTATTTTAACGGATTTGTGACGTCTTATCCGTCAAAAAGTATTTCTGACGGATATTCCGTCAGAACTTTGTCAGTGCAGCGAGACATCTGACGGACTGTATAATCCGTCAGAATTTCGGTCAGTACACCGTGTTTTTTGTAGTGAGTACTCTTTTATGAATTCTTGTAATAATTCATTTTCTCGTGTACTCTATTCAACCTCATTGTTATGATATATAATGTTTTGTTTTTCATGTGGAATTGTACGCCAATTTTGAACACCACAAAGTGAACTGATTAACATTACATCGTTTTGGTCCTTGATTACCCACTTGAGCTGATAACTCAGGTAATCATTTTGTGACGTTGGTTGATGGTGGGTTCAACGAGCCATAAGTTGTTGGAGGAAGTGTCCTCGACAATAGTGTGTTGACGTAATTAAAACTCATTTGAATGAAACACAACTGGGAGTGTTACTCTTTTAAAGTCGACTGATCAACATTTACCGATAATGATTGGCTGTCTAGAGTTTGACATTATCGTCATATGATGGTGGTGATCAGTTGATCCCTTAAGGTCATATCTTTAGGGAATTCCGTCTCAATGGAATAATTAATTAATATTTTATTGGATACGAATTAATTAATAACTAGAAATTTGGAAATAATTTTATATGACGAATATTTTTATAATGGGATTATAATAATAATTAAAGTCATAGTAATAAAATTGTTTTATTACTCGGTTTTATTTATTCGTTTAGGAAACGATTAAATTGAGAATGAACACGGTTGATCATAAAATTACAAAGAGTTGTAATTAAATTATGACATTACATTTTTATACAATAATAATTTCGAAATTATTAGTATAATTGTTTAAATGTAATAAATTTGTAAATTGTGAATTTTAATGGTTAAATTGCACAATTAACAAATTGAGTCATGTGTTATGGAACATATGTGACATGTTACAAATAACACAATTGACAAAGATAAAATGGGTCCATTTTTGGACCTCATTTGGACCGTGTAACATGTAGTGTGCATGTGAGTTTTTGGTGTGTGTAAGTGTATAAAGGTTGAGTGTAAGGCAAAATGAAGGTGTAAGGAATATCTCATGCTTTTGTGTAAGAAAGGAAGGAGCATGCATTGGCTCCTTTGGCTTGGCTTGGCCGGCCTTATGCACTCAAAAGAGAGCATGTTTTGCTCTATAAATAACACTCCACACACCACACAAAATGACTAAGGTTTTTGCATACAAGTTGTTGTTAGTTTGATGCTTGTTCATCCAACACACTACAAACCTCATTCTCATAATTCCTTAGCTAAAATATTTTTACTAAGGAAATAATTATTTCCTATACTAATAATATTAAGAGTAGTATTATTATTTCTAGTATACTTATACTAATTTTCTAGTAACAGAATTAGTATTAGTTTGAGATCGGGTCCTTGATGCGCACCTTTTGGAGACGATTTTTGTTAGATCGTTTAAGGGTATTTCGGTATTGAAGACTCAAGTAATAGGTGATTTTTGAGTATAAACCTTCTAAAACCAATGTAAGGACCATTACCTCTTATGATATCATCTTGCATGCATAAGATCCATTTAAGTTTTATGACTAAACTTAAAGAAACAAAACTCACATTAGTTTTGAGTATAAAATGTGGAACTTAGTTTCCAACAATTGGTATCAGAGCATTACGGTTGTTGCATGCATGATCGGATTCATGATTTATGTTAAAATCGGTTTAACATATATATTTCGATTTTTCGAAATTATTGTGTTTATTATGATAAATCACAAAATAATTTTGCATGTTAAAGTTTCTGATTCTAAAGTGGTTTTAGGACATAAAAATAATTTTATGGATTTTTATTGTTCATTTTTTATATTTATTTGTATATTTTGTAGTTTAAATCGGTTTTAAACAACAATTAATGGGAAAAATAGCTAAAAATAGTTTCTGGCCGAGATTTTTTGATATGTTCTCACATGCATATTTAATATATTGTATATGATTTTTCGTAAGAAATGGAGTTAATATGCATGGATTATGAATTTTATGAGATAAATAGTCATAATATGAGTAAAAATGGGTATATAAGGTTATATTTCGAATTTGACCTTAAAAATTTTATGAGAAGTCACATGCAATATATAAAGTTCCTGTATGAATTTTCGAAATTATTGGAATTATTTTGCATGATTAATGATTTTATAGTAAAAATCGGATTAATAGTGACTTAAATTCGACTTTAATAGTTATAGTTGGAATTTTGTCATAAAAACTTTACACAATGTCACATGCAATATTTACAGTATGTATGTAAGTTTTGGGAATTTATTCTCAAGTAATGCATGATTTATGATTTTAATGGTTAAAATCGGAGAAATAGTGACTTATTGTGTTAAAAATAGTTAATCTTAATATTATGGCATGAAATTTTACCCATAGATGTCTTATATGATAGGAACATCAGATCTAAAAGTTAGATATAAAAAAGTTTCTGTTTTTATGATTATTAATTTTTAATGAGTTAATTGGTTAATAATCGTAATTTATGAGTCGAAAAAAATTAAAATTTCGAGTATGGTCTGTAATTTTTGGTCACTTTCAGATTCTAATATGTATTTTAGGATGACTAAAAATTTATAGCAATTTATTTCAAGTTTTTATAATTTAAATCGGATTTTTAACCATAAAAACGGCTTTTATAGGATTTATTTAAGGAATAAACCATATATAATTGCAAAAGACCATTTTATTAATTTCTGAATTTTTAGAAAATTTCCAGAAAGTTTAAAATTTTGAATTTTAAATTTCGAATTTTATTGACTCATTTGGCCATATTTTGTTTATTTTTCCCGAAAATACAAGTAATTTATGAACAATAATGCAAAATCAAGTTAGATCATGATCAAATATTAGTAGAGACTAAACATTGATTCCTAAAGTGAGTTAGGATGATTAACTTGGACATAAATGAGATTTATGTAATTTTGATGATTTTGATAGTTAAAATCACGCATATCCGTAAAAACCGTAAACAAATATGAGATATTTGCTCCCATAAGGCGATTTGGCATTAAAAATTGAGCATGTGCATACATATTTTATTATTGCAATTTATTTAATATGAATGTCATATTTTGAATGTTATTTATATAATTTGGAATTATGTAATTTTCTTAGTATGGCCTTAGTTTTAATCAATATTACCCGTAATGTAAGGGAATATTGATTCGGTTGTAATTTATGTGATCTCGTATCACGGGTTTGTAATTTAATTTAATTTTCAGTTTTACAATAGAGTAGTTGTATTATTTTATTGTAATTCCGAAGATCCAAAAGACGGTGCCATACGGAAAGGAGTTCCGACAAGACGGTGTTTTCTTGGATGGCGTGCCAATGAAGTTCAAGGGACCAAGGAGTTGGTTTCCGAATTTGTAATAGTTAATTAGTTTTTACTATTACTAGCAAGGCCATACTAGGATTTTATTGCTTTATTGCTTTTACTTTTGCATTTTAATATGTTTGCATGCATAGCCAAATCGCCATAAACATGCATATTAGTTTAGATCGTTAAAAACGACCGTGTCAATTATAATTATCGAGTTCACCGATTTGATTCGCTTAAAGGAGATAGATAATAAATTGACAAGACCTCTATATTAAACAAAAACAATTGAGAATTAGCCTTACCAAATAGTAGAACCCATGAGCTTCTATTTCGTGGGGTGGTGCTAGTCCAGTGGGCAGTACGAACCCCATTACGTAGGATAAGTGGGGCAATGGGGTGGATTCAGTCCAGTGGGCGGATCGCATCCCGATGCATTTGAAATTTGGTTTGTACTCAACGGAAGTGTAGAGGACCAGTGGTCAATGTGTTCCGGGCTAAGATGAATAAATAATGATTTGTCATCAACCAAGAGTTCTAGGGTAGAACCGGTTTATTTTAACCCACCAAACCATATTGTTGGGTCGGAGTTCCAGTGGTTCACGATTTCGATAGTATGGGTTTGGGTCTTGGAATCATTTATAAAATTGGATAGAGGTCATTTTATAGATGCATCAACTTAGTAAATATGTTTACAAGTTAAAATGAAAATTAAAACGATTAGCATTTAATTTCTTCATATGTTTAAAAATTTTGTAGTCCTCGTATCAATATCAATCATGACTACTTCCACTACTTCGAACAATTCATGGTTACGTTCCTTCATGGATCGTTGTAAGCTAGAAAAGAATGGGGCAAACTTTGCCGATTGGGATGCCCAACTGTTGTTGGCGGCAGAGGGAGACGGTAAGACCGAATTCCTCATTGAAGAATCACCTCCTGAACCTGCAGAAAATGCCACCGCCGCAGCAAGACGACCCTATGATACTTATCAGAAGGAGTCTGCGGCAATCAAAAATGTTTTGATCTTCTCGATGGAGCCGGAACTCCAAAGGAGTGCCATAAAGATTGGCACGGCCTATGAGATCTACTCCAGGCTTGTGACAATGTTCTCAAAGGCTTCGAGAATTGTCCAATACGAGGCGGCATCGGCCTTCTTTGATCTCAACCTTAAGGAGGGGCAAAAGGCTAGCCCACATGTGCTCAAGTTAATTGAGCATGTAGAAACCCTAAGGATGAATCAAGTGGACATTCCTAAAGAACTAGTGATTGACAGAATCCTACACTCCTTGTCTAAGGTGAAAACTTATGTACAATTCCGGGTGAATTTCAACATGAGAAACCAAGACATCTCTCTCGATGAATTGCACAATATGATCGTGCAAGCTGAAAGGGATATGGGACTAAATGTTAGTGCCCCTAAGGATGTGCTCAACATTAATGTTAAGAGCAAAGGAAAGTTCAAAAGGAAGGGTAAGGCAAAGGGGAAGCAACCTTCCAAAGGTTCAAAGAAAGTGTCTTCTGAGGCAAGCACCTCCAAATCCAAGAAGAGCCCTCATCAAGGGGCCAAATGCTTTTACTGCAATGGCAAAGGACATTGGAAGAGGAACTGTTCCAAGTATCTCAGCGATCTCAAAGCTGAGAAGATTCTTCCAGTTGGTACGATAACTATCCCGATTTTATGTTAATCTCAACTAATGTATCATGATACAAGTTGTGATGAGAATGCTCTTCTTACTTGAATTAGGGCATGAAAGCAAAGATAAGGGAAAAGAGAAACAAGCTTGATGGATCAAGGGAACTAAGAGTAGCTCCACTCGGGATGATCAAGGAGCTTTGTTTTTCGGCTTATTTTGCTAATATTTCAAGTGTTGTATGAACTATTAAAACCTATGTTTTATTTCCTTGTTGGACAAGGAAAGGGTAATCCTTGAACAATATGTTGTATTTTGGATAATGTAGTGACTTGGTTTTCAACCCGAGTCACTATCGGTTTATAATTATGTTCATGTTTAGTTTAACATACACTTGCAAATCTTAAACATAAAATAGAATTGATTATGAAATTTCAATGTATGACCATTGAAGCCAAATTGGTATAGGATACCCAATTCAAATCAAATCATAATCAAATTAAGTTTAGAACTCAATTAAGAGGAAAAGTTGTCAACCATCCAAAACTATCTAAGCTTTAAATCGAATAATTTCTGTGATAAATCATAAGGGCACAAAAACCAACATCAAAGTCATTGCTTGTGGCATTAGTGGCTATCTTTGGCAATAAAATGAGATTATTATTGCAAAGATAGAGTGGGAGAAATTTGAAAAGTCCACAAATAGCAAATGATTTTGATTAGCACAATGGATATGATCTATTAGTGAATAATAGGATTTATTGTGTTTTGGTTATGTGAAAGATAAAAAGGAAGATTAAGTTGTGGATGGGATCTACGATTTAAGAAAATCTACACCTTATGGTTGTAAAAGGTAGATTAGGCTGTAGATAAGATTCTACGCCTTATCATCCCAAAAGTTGTGGATAAACCCAAAGGTTGTAGATAAGATCTACAGTTTGGTAAAAATCTACGCCTTATATCCCAAGAGCAATCTACACCTTTTGGTTGTAAAAGGTAGATTAGGCTGTGGATAAGATTCTAAGCCTTATCATCCCAAAAGTTGTGGATAAACCCAAAGGTTGTGGATAAGATCTACGGTTTGGTAAAAATCTACGCCTTATATACCAACGGCCCCGGCCCTGGAGGATACTTCAAGGATAAATTCTTGAAGTTTGTAAGGAAAAATTCTATACATGGATAAGATCCATGATATAGTCCTCGTACAGTACAAGATAAGATAAATGTGGGGAACTGAAAGTTCCTACACACGGAAATTGTATACCATAAGAAAAGACTCTTATAGAAACTACGGGAGGACACTCGAAGAAAATTATTCAAAAGATTTTGCAAAGGCTCAAGAAAGGGTTCTTGGATTTAGATGGTGATCTAAATGTGTCAATGCAAATTATAAAGACCATGAAATTTATAAGACATACATGCTAATAAATGAGATTTATTGGGAGAAGCATACGTTGACATGTAGATGCCAGCAGTCTGCAAAGTTAAGGGTAACTTTGTTGAAAGTAGTAAGGTAATTCATTGAGAATGAATTCAGTAAACTCAATAACCGCTTTTCAAAAGGGTATTTGAAAAGGATGTGACTATTAGCACATATGGTTGAAGTCCCAAACATTTCAATTCATTAAATGTTAAGGAACATTGAATTGAGTGGGAGCTTTATGATTTACAGTTAAATGTAAAGTTCAGTGGGAGTTCTCACTCAAGGGTTTGAAGCTATTAAGTCATGGGTATGACTTCGGGATCTTCAGAATCAGGCAAGAACAAGAGTTTAGTGGGAGTAAACGTTATCTAAAACAACTCATTGCTCGTTTGGAATGAAGCATTGATACTCATGAAAGGTACACGAGTTTTTGGGTTCTAGATGACATATTGATATGGATTAAATCTAATTGAACATGGGATGTTTAGTTGAGATTATAAGAGACATCTTGATGTTAGTATTAAGGTTGTTCATGGAGATGAAGATAGTATAACCATGATGTGATCATGGAAATTTATCGAACCTTAAGTACTATTGTTTGCACGTTTAAATCACTAATGTTTCCGCCATTAGTATAATCGTGTAAAGTGGATGCGCACCGCTTACAGGATAACCCGTAGAGCAAGTGTTAAACCAATGATTAAACCTTGGTAAATTGTCAAAGTATTCTCCAATGAAGATGAAAGACAAATTCAAGATTTTAGAAGATAACTTAGTCGTATGGTAAAAGGTTTGCAACGACTCAAGTTCCAAGAAACCAAGCAAAGATTTGTGATAATCTTTGGCTTACATTCATTGACTATGCATCTCAATGATTTGTATTTTAACTACATGGTCATCACAAGATTCTACAAAATGTGTACGTTCACAAATTATGTAAAGGCATTGCTGTGGCAGGTGGTTACACAATGCACATAATCTTATTCGCTAGTCATGAGAATGACTTGTCTCTTTCAGAGGAAAGATCAATGTGTGGATATGATCCGCAAAGTGAACGATCGCACGAACCGTGGTAAACCTGGTTTACTCAAAATGGAGATAATTACAATTTTAAGGGATGTAAACGAGAGACCCTAAAGCTGATTGTAAATTAAATGGTGTTCAAAGGTTGACCACTTGGATGGTGTAATCCACTAATTGTTTGAGTTATTTATAACTCACGAAAGGTCAAGTAAAATTCAAATGGGATGGTAAGACCATATTGAACCCCATTAAAGTGAATTGAATTATCATGACCTCGCCCCTAGTTGCTTAAGTGAGGTGACATCTCAATGCAACCGGATGTGTGATGCGATTGATGGCGAGTTCAATTGCCATAGAGTCATACGGGATGACTAATCGATCACCTAGGCATAGACATGTTAAGATACATTTGCCGGGCTAATGACCGCTGATAGAGCTCTGGCGTACTCTTATTAAAAGACTGCCTGGTCGTGGCGGGAGCATCTATCGTGTTTCACATGAGTCAGTTCTTGGACTAATGACTGTTCTCTGAGGAGGCACAGTTTTCAGATTAACTTTGATTTATGTCCTAACACCTTCGTAACTGGGGTTTATAAGGACATATTTTGGGTTATGATGGACTATGGCCAGCCGGAAGGAATAAGTCGATTAGGAATTGTCCACCCCTTGTCAGGGTTGAGAAATATCTCTAGGCCACTCGAGGAGAATAATAACTAGAAATGCGTGGCCACGCTCGGAAGGTATCTATGGTAGATAATTCCGGTCAGTAGTTATAAACTCCAGATCGAGACAAACCACTCTAGATTTCAATCAATTGCCGGCACGACCTGAGAGGACGCCATGCATTGAGTGGGAGATAGTAATAGGGCAAGAGAATTGGTGACACACACTTGTCTCGGACAAGTGGGAGATTGTTGGAGGAAGTGTCCTCGACAATAGTGTGTTGACGTAATTAAAACTCATTTGAATGAAACACAACTGGGAGTGTTACTCTTTTAAAGTCGACTGATCAACATTTACCGATAATGATTGGCTGTCTAGAGTTTGACATTATCGTCATATGATGGTGGTGATCAGTTGATCCCTTAAGGTCATATCTTTAGGGAATTCCGTCTCAATGGAATAATTAATTAATATTTTATTGGATACGAATTAATTAATAACTAGAAATTTGGAAATAATTTTATATGACGAATATTTTTATAATGGGATTATAATAATAATTAAAGTCATAGTAATAAAATTGTTTTATTACTCGGTTTTATTTATTCGTTTAGGAAACGATTAAATTGAGAATGAACACGGTTGATCATAAAATTACAAAGAGTTGTAATTAAATTATGACATTACATTTTTATACAATAATAATTTCGAAATTATTAGTATAATTGTTTAAATGTAATAAATTTGTAAATTGTGAATTTTAATGGTTAAATTGCACAATTAACAAATTGAGTCATGTGTTATGGAACATATGTGACATGTTACAAATAACACAATTGACAAAGATAAAATGGGTCCATTTTTGGACCTCATTTGGACCGTGTAACATGTAGTGTGCATGTGAGTTTTTGGTGTGTGTAAGTGTATAAAGGTTGAGTGTAAGGCAAAATGAAGGTGTAAGGAATATCTCATGCTTTTGTGTAAGAAAGGAAGGAGCATGCATTGGCTCCTTTGGCTTGGCTTGGCCGGCCTTATGCACTCAAAAGAGAGCATGTTTTGCTCTATAAATAACACTCCACACACCACACAAAATGACTAAGGTTTTTGCATACAAGTTGTTGTTAGTTTGATGCTTGTTCATCCAACACACTACAAACCTCATTCTCATAATTCCTTAGCTAAAATATTTTTACTAAGGAAATAATTATTTCCTATACTAATAATATTAAGAGTAGTATTATTATTTCTAGTATACTTATACTAATTTTCTAGTAACAGAATTAGTATTAGTTTGAGATCGGGTCCTTGATACGCACCTTTTGGAGACGATTTTTGTTAGATCGTTTAAGGGTATTTCGGTATTGAAGACTCAAGTAATAGGTGATTTTTGAGTATAAACCTTCTAAAACCAATGTAAGGACCATTACCTCTTATGATATCATCTTGCATGCATAAGATCCATTTAAGTTTTATGACTAAACTTAAAGAAACAAAACTCACATTAGTTTTGAGTATAAAATGTGGAACTTAGTTTCCAACATAAGTCACACGGCTGACTGACCAATCACAAAGGCGAGTTATACGGATATCTCGTAGGACACCCCGTGACAACGTTATGGAGTCTTAAATGTTTTATAACATTGGGTGCCAGGTCGTGGATAGGACCTCCATAGTGTTCCTTAGAGTCGAGTCTTTTGACTTTCAACTGTCTCTTGAGATTAAGGCAGATTTTGGGTAACTTTGGTTTCTTTCCCACGGTCATCGTAACAGGGGCCAAGATGATTTTTTCTGGGTTATTTCATGCTGCGCGATATCGGCAAGATTCGAGTTGAGGGAAATATCCAAACCCTTATCAGGATTTTATCATTTCTCAGGGCCACTCGAGGGGTAGTAACTGAAATGCATGGTCATGCTCGAATACAGATTCGTTTTATCAGTTAAGTTACTCTCTAGTCGGGGAAACCACTCTTGATACAGATCGCTTGTGAGATACGACCTTTGCGAATGCGGATTTGCAAATTGTCTTACATTGAGTGGGAGAAATTTTAAAAGGATATGAGAATCGGTTATCGCACCTACACTTGTACGGACAAGTGGGAGTTTGTTGGAGCTTGTGTCCTCTACATGTAGTGTGATAACGTCATTGCACATACCCTTGTACGGACAAGTGGGAGATTGTTGGGGCTGTTGTCCTTGACAATTAAGTACAATGACTTATTAAATCTCTTTAAGGATCACAAGGGCATACTTCAGTATTATTATCAGTTGATCCACGTTTATCAATAACGGTTGGCTTGCTAGATAAGTTTGACGTTATTGTCATACGGATGGCGGTGATCAACGGGTCCCTATACGTCACACCTATAGGAGACGTTTGAGAGATGTGAAGGTATGAAAATACAGTCACATTTATGCCGAATACGACTAAACAGTTAGTTAGAGGTAATGACTATTAAATTAGTCAATAAGATGTTGAGATTATTATTTAATACGGATTAAATAATTTTAGCTAATACGGATTACATGATTAATTCGTAAATTAAATATAAACGGTTATATTTAATTAAATATTGTATTCGCGTATTAATATAAACAGTTATATTAATTGGGCCAATTATACAATATCGTATTTTATCAGACCATTATTAATACATCGACTGTATTAATATCTGATAACAAGTATACGATTTATAATAAATACCCGCGAATTATATTTTAGCAAAATGAGTCGAATCACGCATTGGAATAAGGTAAGAGTGGAAAGCCCACTCCTACCCAATACCCAATTCCGCCGACCAGGGCTACATAAGGAGAGTCCTTCTCCTTTTGTCAGAGTATTGATTGAACTGGTTAATTCATAATCTTAAGAATTAGGGTTTTGAGAACTGTCTTTTCCCAAAACCCAGATCTCACATCTAAAACCTCACAAAACTCTTCCCATATTGCAAGGCAATTGGAGAGCCTTTCTAGCACACGCGGCACATCTTAAACAAAGTCTTGGGTGCAAGTTATAGGAGGGAATTTACTTTAATTCCTGTTCTTAGGCCTATTCAAGCAAGGACCCAAGGTTGTATTCTTTTCATGTTTTTATTAACTTATGACTATAATCTCAATTGTAAAATTCGTTATAATCCTTCACGTTTTAGGGCGAATACATGCTTTATTCCCCACATATGATGTGTAAATTAAAAATATAATACCTCTCTACGAAATTTAATAAGAATCATAACAATAAACACAAATTCAATAAAAGCGTATGTACCAAAAATAATTATCGGCCGCTTTTTTAATTTTAACTTTTAGCAAAATGTTTAAAAATACATAACATCAAACACAAATGAAAGCACAGTAAATGTTAAAATTGTTTTTATTTGTTAAGAAAATTAAACAAAAAAAATAAACTTAAAAGTAAAGAAATATATCTAATATTAAATACAAATTATAATTCTCACCATAACTTACAAATAAAAGTTTATAAATTATTATTTGGTAATTTTTTTAAGATTGAATTAATTATATAGCAAAAAAATTGAAATTAACAATAATCGTGACAAAAGACCAACAAACGTAACAATATTCGTGGCAAAATACTAATATTTTGTGACAAACGGTTAGTAAATTGTGGAAAATATATATTGACTATATATTATAGCAATGTAGGTATAGATTAATAATTTTTGTTTTCTTACAAGTCTACTTTGTCATCAGTGTTCAGTGCGACCGTAAATCCGAATTGTATAACGCCACTAAGGCACCAACATGACAATATAATTATCCCGTGAATTTCTCGGGTAAAAGAACTAGTTCAGGTTAATAAATTTAAGTTTGCAATGTACTTGTTGCTTTATTTCTTTTCATATTCATTTTCCAGATGCTTAATATGAATAATAATAATAATTATAATAATAATAATAATAATTGTTGATTTATTTTTGTTGGATTATGATATTGTGTTTATTTTAAGGAGGTTTTCGTCATCTTTACAATAAGTTAAAGGGAACTGTTTGGCTGTTGGAGGCAACGAGTGGGATAAGGGAACTGTTTGGCTGTTGGAGGCAACGAGTGGGATTATGACGGGAAAAAGGCTACATTTGCGGGTGGGTATGGGGGTATGGTTTAATGATGGTGGTCATTTCTAAGGCTTGAAATGATTTAGGGGATCCTGGTTTAAGGCTCGTCGTATAGATGACAAAGGGTTTTTACACGCTACGACGCGAGTTAAGATAGGAAACTTAGAGAAAATGGGAAGTTGCCTTGTTTAAAATGGAATGGATTAAGAATTAGCAATGGTGAAGTCGAAAATTTCGCTATAGATGGTTGTTTGATGGAAGGTTAACCGATAATGTATGTTGGTCATCCCGGTGATTTGGTATGGTCGCTTGTACCAATCATTGTGGGGTTTTCTTGTGTGAATGGGGTTACTGTTTCGGATGATGATCAGATATGTGGAAAGTTTGTCTATAGCTCATTCAGTTTCATCCTTCCATATCGCCAACTCGGCCATGTTTACTATTTTGACTTCTTTATGTCGATGAACACAAAGAAAATGCAAAGTTATACATGAGATGGGAGACATCCTGAAATTCCCATCATTCAACGCAATGGTTTGGTTGAGTATATTGATGCGAAAAGTCATTTATTCAACATAGACAGGGACACTGTTCTGAAGAGTCACAACGAGTATAACACCTAAGAGGGGGAGGGGGTGAATTAGGTGACCTTTTAAAAATTTCTGATTTAAACTTGATAGTGTTAAGAGTTAAGCACGAAAGATAGAGTCTGAGCAACAGTATAAGCAACAGTTGCACAGACCTGCTAGTTATCGTAAGTAGTAAGCATTCGAAAGATTGATAAGAGAATAAACAAGAATGTAAACAGGCGATATAAAAAATTGGTTCAGCTCCTACTCCGGAGCCTACGTCCAACCGTTATCTTATTAAAAGTTTAGAAGCTACTCCGCTTAACTAGAACTATTACAATAAGACAACTCGCCAACCTACTCCGGTTGCAATGCTTCAAGCTACTCCGCTCAAAGACTTGACTCAAACTTAGAGCTACTCCGCTCTAAGAGTTTTTGTTGTTCTACCTTTGGTTTACAAGATCATGTCTCAAGGGTTCTCTTTTAAGAACATGGAGACTTCATTTAAGATCTAAACACAAGGTCCTTGAACATACTCATTAGGCATTAAGAGTGCTACTAGTGCTTAGGAGATAATGTCTTTGTTAAAACCTTTTTGAAGACTTTTAAAAACTTAAAACATTTGCAAAGTTACTTTGAAGAATGAAGCACAAATCAGTTTTGCAAAAGTTTGTAATGAATGCACTAAAAAGTCTTGGCAATAAATGAACTCAAGAGTCCATATATATAGCCGAAATCCAATGGCTTTGAAACCCTAAACCATGTGCCTTGTTCACCCTTTACAACTATGAGATTGTCTTTACTTGGTGGGTAAAAGGGTGAATCAGTTTGACAAAGAGGGGAAAAGGACTGGTCAAAATACACAAGGCTCTATGTTGCACTTACTTAGCTAAGGAAGCATTCAACTTTCCCTTATGGAGAAACTCACTTAGCTAAATAAGGAAATAAAGCAAGATTTTACTTTCACAAAGACCAAGTCACTTTTGAATGAGATTTCAACTTGATTTTCTGAACTTTGATTCAAATAATAATTTATTTAACCACAAGTTGATATTTTGAAAACACTTTCAAACATTTGAAATCCTCTTTGAATATTATCTCCGTAACTAGCACTAGACACAGGTCATGCAACAGTCTGAGAACTGTTTCATGACTTTTGCACTTTTAATGACTTAGATGAATATGCTCAATTACCTTGCTTACAACACTCTTTCTAGACTCGACTTAGATTGCTTCTCTTGCATCTTGGAACTTCTTCTTGATTGTCTTTGATCATTCACAAGCTTGATATCATTTGCTATTAAACACAACACTAGAAAAAGACATTAGAAGTGATTAAGAGTAACTTGGCATCATCAACAATAAGTGTTCTAACAAATTCCCCCTTTGATGATGGCAAGTTACTCATAATTTTTTTGTCCCAAGTTCCCCCTTAGCCCATGGTGAGTCGGTCTTTGTTAACCACAATTAATAAGACATCAAGAGATACGTAATCAGGGTGATCAAGGGTTTGACAATCTTAACTTAAGTTAGACTTCTAATCATGGTAGCTAAAACATTTCTTCGTTGTACGTTAGCCTAAGAGTCATTGAGTAATAGCAACATAAATTTTATAACACTTCCCCCTCTTGACATCATCAAGAAGAGAAACATACGAGGATTAGGATAGCAGTTCATAGGATGCATACGAGTCTAAAAACAAGTCCAGAAAACAGAGTTAAAGGCAATACATGCATGATAATAATAATAATATTAGCAAGCTAGAAGATAGGGGAGTGGGTTGGGTGGGGGGGTTAAGCCTCGTCCTCGGCCTCCTGCTCCTCTTGAGTCAGCCTCTCCACGAGGTCCTCATTCACAGATTTCAACTCAGCCACCTCCTCTTTCAACGACTCAATGTCCATAGCCATCTTCTTGACAAGAGTCAAAACTTGATCCAACTTCTCATTTGCGAGCCCTGGTGCAACAGTTGACGCATCTGTTCCCTTTGCACTGAACTTCTTTACCAACTTACCCTCCTTAGTTGCCAACGCCATTTGAGAAAGGAGACCGGAAGTCATCTCATCACTAAGTCTTTCCACAGCAGGGCTCCCATGCATGATAAGCTTATGTTTCTTAAAGATAAGGGAGAGCCACATACCATATGGGATGAGGGTTGTTTTGTCGAACTTTCCCACCTTGATGTCCTTGGCAAGCTCATTGATGCGGAAGAACATGAGATGTGGAAGGCTTATGGGTCGGCTTTTGAGGATGTAATAGATAAGGGTCATTTCCAGGTATGAACACCGACCACGGGTGGAGACATTAGGGACAAGGACACGTCTAAGGAAGTTAAAGATGAAGCGGTGAGGAGCACGAAGTTCGGCGCCATAGATGTTGGAGGGTCCTTCTCTTTTAGTCCCGGGTCGGAGTGTTTGGTTATATCGGTGACAATAGATGCCTCAACTTCCCCCCATGTTCCCTTAGGAAATGTATCTAGGCCAGTAGGAATAACTTTGAGGGCGGTGGCCAATTGGTCAATGGTAAGGACAAGGGGTTTATCATTGATGTAGGCGGAAAGGGTTTCTGATGCAACATCCACACGTACAGTTGCAAAGAACTGAACAACTTCAGACACGTACACAGGACTGTACATGTCTAGCAGATCAACCCAATGTTGGACAACCATTTCAGTTTTGAAAAAATTAAAGGCCGGAGAAGTAGCATACCAATCTTTTGGATAACGCCTACCGGTGTTGAATGAGCAAGAGAGCAAACGGTGGCACTTGTCGAGCACCTCTTCGGAGAGAGGGAGATTGGAGAGATGCGCCCATACCTCATTCTTAAAAGGTTCATCAAAGGAGGTGGCAATGATGGTAGTGCAGGGGTTAGAAGGACCAGCCATCTCAGTAATTTTGGTTTGTTTTTGAAGACGGGTTTTGGGTATGATCTTGTTCTTTTTGGTAAGAAGACGGGTTGGTTTTTGAGAGGGTTTGGTGATTTTTGTAGCTTTGGTTTTCTTTAAGCTTGAGATGAATGTTTCATCGTCCTCTTCGTCTTCCCCAAACATCTCACTGATTTTTCGCTTGAGTTTGGATTTGAGAGTGGTATGCTCCAATGGGTCAAACTCATCATCGAACACGTCATGATCATGATATTCATCCTCATTCACATTTGGTGCAACTGTCTCCGATTCCTTTTCTTTCTCGCCTTCCTCCTCGTGTTCACTCTCAACAGCCCTTGTCTTGCTTTTTGGGGCAACGCTCTTTTTCTTGTTACTTCCCTTTTTGGTTTCAACTTCCTTGGCACCTTCTTTCTCGGTCGCCTTTCCTTGTTTCTTTCCCGTATCTTTCTTTGCATTTTCTGTTTCTTTCTCAATCTCATCATCATTTCTCTTTTCTTTATTTTTCTTTCCCTCTCTTTCTTTTTCAGTTTCTTCTTTCTCTCCTCCTTCACTCTCCTCGACTTCTTCATTTTCCTCAACTTCTTCATTTGCACTTTCATTCACTTCTTCTTCTTTATTTTCGCTTTCCTCAGCCTCCTCTTCTACTTCCTCGTTTCCCTTTTCATTTACATCACCTTCCTCGACATTGTTGGAGGTTGCATGTTCCTCTTCCTCATTTCCTGCAACAGAGTCTTCGTCCCTTGGCTCATTTGGATTTTCGTGGTTGGACTCGGACTCTGAAGGAACGTCCATAGGAACTCCCACAACCTTTTTCGCGGTAGTCCCCTTTTTCTGAGCAGCCTTGGATTTTGGAGCGGTCGTGGTTTTAGCTTTGGCCTTGGCAGTGGTGGTTTTGGCAGGGGATGAAGGGGATGTCATGGTGAGTTTTGCAACGTACTTTGGGTTGTAGGTGTTGGCAAGGTTTTTCAGCTCTCGACTTATGTTTTTAGGAGGCATTTTGGGAAGGTTTTATGGTGAAGATGACGGTTGAAGGAAGATGAGAGGGTTAAAGAGAGAGGGAGGTAGTTTTTGATTTTTGAATTAAAAGTATGAGAGAGAGAGAGGGAGGTTAATAACTGATGGATAAATGAAGGATTAGACGGTTTGGGGTGGTTGAGTGTAAGGGATTTAAATGGGGCGGTTTATGGGTAGTAATGAGGTGATTTGAGATGGTAATAAGTATTGATTTGATGGGTCATAGCTTACTTTAATGGATAAACACATGCATGCCTACTCTTTTTATTTTCTTAATGGACTTGCATTAAAAACCGTACACAAACACAAATAGCATTTTTAAACCGATCCACGTATATTCTCGACTCTAGTCAATCATTTAGGAGACGGAAATTATTTAATGTCACGCATCACTCAACAAACCAATTTCCAACCTAAGTTTTACGAATTGTTCTCTTTCTAACGGTTTTGTAAAAATGTCCGCAATTTGATTTTCGGTTTTACAAAAGTTAAGACATATCGTTCCTTTTTCGACTTGATCACGTAAAAAATGATGCCTTATCTCAATGTGTTTGGTCCGAGAGTGTTGTATTGGGTTCTTAGAAATATTAATTGCACTAGTATTATCACAAAAAATAGGAGTGGATTCGAAATTAATACCGAAATCGTGCAATTGTTGACGAACCCATAGGATTTGTGTGCAACAGAGTGCAGCACTGATGTACTCGCTTTCGGCCGTTGATAGAGACACGGTGTTTTTCTTTTTGGAGGCCCACGTGAGCAAGCATGGGCCCATGAACGTGGCAATTCCCGACGTGCTCTTACGATCTAACATGCATCCCGCATAATCGGCATCGGAAAACCCTACAAGATCAAGATCGTAGTAAGAAGGATACCAAAGATATAGGTGTTGGGTTCCGATCAAGTATTTGAAGATTCTTTTTACGGCTTTGAAGTGAGATTCCTTAGGGTTAGCTTGAAAGCGAGCACATACACAAACACTATATTGAATATCGGGTCGACTTGCGGTTAAGTAAAGTAATGAACCGATCATACCTCGATACACCTTTTCACTAACACTCTTACCATTAGGATCAAGATCAAGTTTGAGGTTAGATACCATAGGTGTAGCAACGGGTTTCGCATTGGTCAACCCGAACTTACTCAACATTTCCTTCACATACTTTTGTTGATGGATCATGGTGCCTTCTTCTTTTTGCTTGATTTGAAGGCCAAGAAAGAATCCTAGTTCTCCCATCATGCTCATTTCAAACTCAGATTTCATTAGACTTGCAAAATAATCATAAAGAGCTTCACTTGTTGCACCAAAGATTATGTCATCGACATATACTTGCACAAGCAACATTACATCTGAGTGTGCCTTAATGAACAGAGTTTTATCAACCGAACCACGTACAAAACCATTTTCCAAGAGAAACTTTGAAAGCCTATCATACCATGCTCTAGGAGCCTGTTTTAAACCATATAGAGCTTTATCGAGTTTGTAAACATGGTTCGGTGATTCATTATCCAAGAAACCCGGTGGTTGTTCAACAAAAACTTCTTCATTTAGATAGCCATTTAAGAACGCGGATTTTACATCCATTTGAAAAAGCTTTACGCCATGATGAGCTGCGAAGGCAACGAGAATTCGTATGGCTTCAAGCCTAGCTACCGGTGCAAAGGTTTCGTCGAAATCAATTCCTTCTTGTTGGTTATACCCTTGCACCACTAGCCTTGCTTTGTTCCTTACGATTTCTCCGTTGTCATCTAGCTTATTTCGAAAAACCCACCTAGTGCCAATGACAGTCCGATTTGACGGCCTAGGGACAAGATGCCATACCTCACTTCTTTTGAATTGGTCCAACTCTTCTTGCATGGCCAAGATCCAACAAGGGTCTTCGAGGGCATTTGAAATGTGGTTGGGTTCAATTTGTGAGAGGTAGGCATTGTATGCACAAAAGTTTCTGAGTGATGATCTGGTTTTTACCCCTGAATCAAGGTCACTGGTCAGATTATCAAGAGGATGAGAGCTTTGGTGTTTCCATTTCCTTGGTACGGTGGTGTTAGGAGCGAGAGCTTGTTCATTCTGTTCTGATGCAACAGTTTCAGGGTCTGTTGTGTGGGGAGAATTTGGTGAGGGATTTTGGGCATTGATGTTTGTGGGATCAGAGGGTGATCCTTGGCCTTCTTCACCAGCTCTTGATGTGTTAGCTTTGTCTGAGGGTGAAGGACCTTCAATTCCCCCTGAGTTTTGGCCTGCTCTCCCATGCAACAGTTCCTCTGACTGTTGTTCAGTATCCTCAGCTTCTAACACATGGTCCATATCATGACGAACCATTCCTAGTTCAAATTCATCATCCTCTTCCTCATTGCTTACCTGTTCAGGGGACACAAAAAGACTAGATTCGTCAAACACGACATGAATGCTCTCTTCCATTTTCATAGTCCTTTTGTTAAAGACTTTGTAAGCCTTGCTATGGTTAGAATATCCCACAAAAATTGCTTCATCACTACGGGCATCAAATTTTCCAAGGTTATCTTTCCCGTTATTGTGAACAAAACATTTACATCCGAAGCATTTTAAATATGAGACATTTGGTTTTCTTCCACGTAGAATTTCATAAGGTGTTTTGTTGGTGATTTTTCTAATCATGACTCGATTATAGACGTAACAAGAGGTGTTAACGGCTTCGGCCCAAAAGTTTCTTGGTACCTTAGAGCTAATGATCATGGTCCTAGCCATATTTTCCAAGGTTCGATTCATTCGTTCCACAACTCCGTTTTGTTGTGGAGTTCGTGCGGCCGAAAAGTTGTGGCTAACACCATTTTCATTGCAATAAGTTTCAAAAGAGGAGTTCTCAAATTCGGTTCCATGGTCGGACCTTAAAGCTCCAAGTTTGAGTGAAAATTTGTTTTCGACCATCTTGAGCCAAATTAAGAACTCACTAAAGGCTTTATCTTTAGTTCCAAGAAACAACAACCATACATATCTAGAACAATCATCAACAATCACACAAATGTAATTACTACCACCTTTGCTTGTGATACGCATGGGTCCGCAAAGGTCAATGTGAACAAGTTCTAAGACACGAGATGTGCTAACACAATGTTTAGATTTGAACGAACTTTTAACTTGTTTTCCTTTGACACAATCATCACACAAGGAGTTAAATTTGAAATTAATGATGGGTAAACCTTCAACTAGGTCAAGTCTTCTAAGGTTGTTTAGTGTCCTAGCATTCACATGTCCTAACCTCTTATGCCAAAGCCACGGGTCATTTTTGTGAACACTCATGCATGAAAGAGTTTGACCGGACAAAGAACATAGATCAATCATATACACATCCTTGACACGTTTACCTTCGAGAATTAACTCCCTTGTTTTACCATTCAAAATTTCACACATGGGCATGAAATTCAACGATATTACCTCGATCACACAATTGTGAAATGCTAAGGAGATTGTGTTTTAACCCTTTGACAAGCAGCACTTTGTCCACGCATAGTGATTTTGACTTACCAACTTTTCCGATACCAACAATTTCACCTTGTTTGTTATCGCCAAAAGTCACCATGCCTCCATTGTAGGCTTCTAGCGAGAGGAATTGGCTTTCTTCCCCCGTCATATGACGAGAGCATCCACTGTCTAAGTACCAATTGCTGCTGCCTCCCACTAATGCCTACGCAAGTTCAAACAGTTAGTTTAGGAACCCAAACAAGTTTGGGTCCCTTCTTAACACTCAAAACCGAGTCTTTTCTAACCCACGTTTTTTGTGCTTCTTTGGTGTTTCTTGCTAGGTCATGTTTTCGTTTAGGACATTCATTGAACTCATGACCTGTCTTTCCACAGTAGTTACAGATGATGTACTCAGGTAGTCCGGCATACTTTCGCCTTCTGAAATCAGTTTGGCTTGGGTCCTGGTTTCGGATGCAACAGTGAGTGCTCCTGTTGCCTCTGAAACCAAGTCCAGCATTTTTCAAAGCTTTCTCATTTTCCTGAGATTGTTTTAACAGAAATTCTAAGACATTTTGACTTCCTTCCCATTTGAGATAAAACTGTTTTGCATCATGCAACTCTTTGGTCAAGGTCTCTATCCTTCCTAGATGGGTTAGATTTAGTTTTTCGACTTTTTCTAACTTTGCTTTGGTATGACTCACTTCATCTTCTAATAATGATGCAACTTCCTCTAGTTGTTTGTTGTCTAGCTTGTATGAAGTGATTTCCATTAAGAGGGAGTTACGTTCCTTGGTAAGTGAAGATACCATTCCTTTTAGAGACTCAACTTCTTTACAAAGATCGGTTTCAACAGTACAGTGGTCTGTTACATGAGCTGTTTCAGTTTTACTCATTAGATTTTGATTTTGTTTCCTAAGCAATTTAACTTCCTTCTCAAGTTGGGTTATAGTACATGTTTGGTCTACCTCAGTTAGAGTTTCCTTTAGGTTGACATTTTCTTCAGCGATACTCTCAATTTCATCTTGCATGACACTTAGCTTATTGTTTTGGACACGACACTTGTCTATGAAATCATCTAAAAGGAGACAAATTTTGTCTTTAGAGAAGGTGCGGGCCTTTCTCTTTAGACTATTTACCTCATTTTCAGAATCTGAGTTTGAGTCAACGAAATGAGCCATAAGACATACGGCGGTTTCCTTCTTCGCTGATTTTGAGGTTTCGGTTTTTGATTTTGAGGAAATACATAACTTTGCGTCCAATTCTTCCTCAAGGACTTCATCCTCATCGGAATAAGACATGCCCCATATAGCTGTCATTACTTTGCTCTTGTAGTCACGTTTAGCATGCTCACGTTTTTCCTTGGACTTAATCTCGTCCCACTTTGGGCATTCTTTGATTTGGTGACCTTTGTCACCACATTTGAAGCAACCAAAGGTAGAACTTGATCTCCTCTTAGGAAAACGTCTTTTGCTAGCATTGTTGAACCTTTGTGACCCCCGACCATTTATTATGCCGGCCATGTTTTTGGTAAACATAGCGAACTCGACATCCTCATCCTCCTCATCACTTGAGAGAGCATTTAGAGCGAGTCCCTTTCCCTTTGAACTCTCTTGAGAGCGTTTCGTAAGTGAGAGCTCATGGGCCATGAGAGACCCCATTAGTTCATTTAGGGAAAGTGCGGCAAGGTCCTTGGCCTCCTCAATAGCCGTCACCTTCGGTTGCCACTTTTCAGTTAAGCTTCGAAGGATCTTTCGGACTAAATCCTCGGATTCAAAGTTTCGACCTAGGCTTTTAAGTTCATTAACAATGCATGAGAAACGTGACGACAGACTGTTGATTGACTTATCTTTTCCCATGTTGAACATCTCATACTGTTGCATAAGAAGATCAACACGGTACTTCTTGACTTGAGATGTACCCTCATGAGCTAGGCTTAGGGTATCCCATATTTCTTTTGCGGAAGTACAACCTGATATACGATTTATCTCTTGATCACCGATGCCATATTGAAGAATGGACATGGCTCTAGAGTTCTTCTCGATTTTTTTGTAATCATTTTCGTTGTACTTTTCCTCATCTTTTGGTGTCGTTTTTCCATCTTTATCTGTAACCTCAACCTTAAGTGGGCCCTTTTGAATGATCTTCCAGCATTCATAGTCAACCCCTTTTACGTAGTGTTCCATGTGGTGTTTCCACCAAGCATAGTTTTCACCTTTGAAGATTGGGTACTTAGTGTGTTTAGACTCGTCCATGACTACGGATCTTTCTCTTTGGTGGTAAGACCTAAATAAAGAGCACGAGGCTCTGATACCAATTGAAGAGTCACAACGAGTATAACACCTAAGAGGGGGAGGGGGTGAATTAGGTGACCTTTTTAAAATTTCTGATTTAAACTTGATAGTGTTAAGAGTCAAGCACGAAAGATAGAGTCTGAGCAACAGTATAGGCAACAGTTGCACAGACCTGCTAGTTATCGTAAGTAGTAAGCATTCGAAAGATTGATAAGAGAATAAACAAGAATGTAAACAGGCGATATAAAAAATTGGTTCAGCTCCTACTCCGGAGCCTACGTCCAACCGTTATCTTATTAAAAGTTTAGAAACTACTCCGCTTAACTAGAACTATTACAATAAGACAACTCGCCAACCTACTCCGGTTGCAATGCTTCAAGCTACTCCGCTCAAAGACTTGACTCAAACTTAGAGCTACTCCACTCTAAGAGTTTTTGTTGTTCTACCTTTGGTTTACAAGATCATGTCTCAAGGGTTCTCTTTTAAGAACATGGAGACTTCATTTAAGATCTAAACACAAGGTCCTTGAACATACTCATTAGGCATTAAGAGTGCTACTAGTGCTTAGGAGATAATGTATTTGTTAAAACCTTTTTGAAGACTTTTAAAAACTTAAAACATTTGCAAAGTTACTTTGAAGAATGAAGCACAAATCAGTTTTGCAAAAGTTTGTAATGAATGCACTAAAAAGTCTTGGCAATAAATGAACTCAAGAGTCCATATATATAGCCGAAATCCAATGGCTTTGAAACCCTAAACCATGTGCCTTGTTCACCCTTTACAATTATGAGATTGTCTTTACTTGGTGGGTAAAAGGGTGAATCAGTTTGACAAAGAGGGGAAAAGGACTGGTCAAAATACACAAGGCTCTATGTTGCACTTACTTAGCTAAGGAAGCATTCAACTTTCCCTTATGGAGAAACTCACTTAGCTAAATAAGGAAATAAAGCAAGATTTTACTTTCACAAAGACCAAGTCACTTTTGAATGAGATTTCAACTTGATTTTCTGAACTTTGATTCAAATAATAATTTATTTAACCACAAGTTGATATTTTGAAAACACTTTCAAACATTTGAAATCCTCTTTGAATATTATCTCCGTAACTAGCACTAGACACAGGTCATGCAACAGTCTGAGAACTGTTTCATGACTTTTGCACTTTTAATGACTTAGATGAATATGCTCAATTACCTTGCTTACAACACTCTTTCTAGACTCGACTTAGATTGCTTCTCTTGCATCTTGGAACTTCTTCTTGATTGTCTTTGATCATTCACAAGCTTGATATCATTTGCTATTAAACACAACACTAGAAAAAGACATTAGAAGTGATTAAGAGTAACTTGGCATCATCAACAATAAGTGTTCTAACATGTTCGTTGTTGGATTGTTGTCTTTCAAACTCAAGTGTTTCTTCTTTGCTATTCACGTGTCTTCCCTCATGCAATTTCTAAGTTCAAGTTTGGAATATTTTAAAGGGAAGGAAAAAGGGGAAATAAAAGGTAAAACTAGGAAAACTCGTAATTTTTTTCCTAGTTACATTTTAACCGTTTAGTATATACAAGCAATTTCACCGGAGCTAACAATTAATAGCACTAAGAAGAGGAAGTCAAGTTGATCTCGAAAGTTAATTTGAATCTATGTTTGTGGTGTAAATATTAATCTCTGGCCTAAAAAATCCTAAACTTTATGAAATGATTTCCAATCCTTTTTCTTACCCTCTATATTATGTTTATGTTTCGAAGACATCCCATAATTTGAGCAGCCACGCACAATGGTTAAGTGTTTCTTGGGTTTGTTCTTTGTCAATCATTATCAAATCACTAGACAACAAACTCTCAGTTTTAAGAACTCATCCTAACAATAATACAAGTTTTTTTCGAGTTTTTAAGTGCACCATTGAATTTTAACCAACATCAATGTAACAAAAAAGGGAAGGAAATAAAATCATTTCCAAAAAGTATGGGCGCCACCCACTTTTTTTACATGTTTTTTATTCTCACCTGTTTTCCTCTGTTTTTCACCTACATTAAGTCCATTTTTTTGTCTTTTTTTTTTTAGAGTGGACCACAATCACCCTACACCTCTTTTTTTTTTTCTTTATCAACTCTCACTTACTAAGAAATGGTTCGTCCTGTGAGATCCTTGAAAGACAAACTCCAACAAACCTCTCCCAACAATGAATCAAGTTTGTCCTTTATAAAAAATTCCCCTTCCGAACCCACCATTGTTTTTGCTCTTAAAATGTTTTAAACTTACCTACTACGTAACTATTACGTTACGTTGACATACCAAGGCTTTGATGTTTGCTCATTTGTCTGTAGTCTTGATGCTCTTAAAAAAAAGTGTGAAGCTGTGAAAGTGTGAAGAGGAGGATAAATTTTGTTTATGGACAAATGATAGTCTTAACCTTTCCAAGGTAGTAGGCTGGCTAATTTTAAGAAGCTTCTTTATAGAAATTTAATGCGATTGAGATTGAGATTAAACAACTCAAATGACCCGACTTGTGAGTTTGTGACCAAACCCGAACGTCCGATTCCGTTTCAAATGTATGTCTACTAATTAATAATTAAATAATGATTACTTAAGAATATAAGAGACTTTGGTTTCCGAAGGGTTAAAATCATAATTGAGATTTTCTTTTACTTTTTTACTCTAAAATCAAACCGAACTTTCACATTATTATTTTTTATTATTATTTAATTGTGGGTTATCAATTATCCTAACAATATTATTGCAACAAATTAAAAAAGTGTTGCTAAATATTTCACTAAATAAATGCAACAATTTCTACAAAATGTTGTTAAATCGTGTTATAATTGCAACATTTTTACAAAAACTGTTGCATTTTTAGATTAAATGCAACATTTTTTAAATAAGTGTTGCATTGCATTGCTAATATCACTGTTAGAAATTGCAACACAAAAATAAAATGTTGCATTGAAAATGTTGCAATACACCCTTTAGTAATAGTGGTTTTGAATCTGTTGGTCTACAAAAATCATAATGTATAATAAAAAAAACGCTTATTTAAAATCGAATTGAGATCTCAAAAAAATCGAATTGAACGTACTAGATTAAGTGTTAACCTAATGACGATATATAACGCTTTGGACGGCATGAACTCCGTGTACGTTAAGAATTTATTGAATTAGTTAGGTTATGAACCGTTTAATTCGAATTCTAATTGGTTAACTTTGAATTAAGCGGGATGAATTCGATAGGGAAATTGAGTTTTGTATAGAAAAATTATATACGGGTGTTTATGTAGTTGATTCGATTAGGAGTTCGAATGATCGGGGGATTAGGGTTTCGAGTTAAGAACTCTAAAATTGTCAATCAAGGATTCGAGGGGCTTATCATTAAACTCGAAAAATTATGAATTTTTAAAGGTTTGAAAGTTCAAAATATTAATTTTAGTTCCCATCAAATTCTGAATTCTTGAGGGTTGCGAAGGATCGAAAATTGTGTGTTGAATGTCGAAAGATGAGGTATTTTCAGTTTTTTTAGGTTAAAATTGAAGCTTAGGCGCGTGCCTCTAGGCGACTTAGGCCTAAGGTACAATGATACATGGGCTCACGCGGCCAATTTCTAGGACGTGTGGTCAGGGCCGTCCAATGAATTCAGGGGGCCCTGTTCTAAATGTAAAAGTGAGGCCCCAAATTGGTTATTTTGAACAAAAAAATTGGGAGTCATGAGATGATGGAACCCGGGGATTAGTATGAGAGTTTGTATCACTAAATAATGTAATTTCCAAATTTTAGTGTATTTTGAGTTTATTTTATAACATTATTGTCCTAACCTTCATAAAAAACATTTCCTCCATAAAAAAATTAGTAAAATCTAATTTTGTCATTAATTGATTAATCGTGTATCAAATATTAAATAAGGACCTACATATAGTACTATACCGGGATTTTTTCTTGACACAAAAATATATTGCATTTCAATTAACCTTATTAGTAAAATCAAAAGTAAAATTTTAAATTAAACAAGTAAAAACTACACAATATATAATACATTAAGTAATATATTGCATTTCAATTAACCTTATTAGTAAAATCAAAAGTAAAATTTTAAATTAAACAAGTAAAAACTACACAATATATAATACATTAAGTATAGTGGGGCCCACTTTTAATGTAAAATGTGAACCAAAAAGGCATGCAATGGTGAGGTTTGATCCCTCGTGGTGTGGGTGTGGGTGGAACAATTAGGTCATTACCACTGCACCATAATCTCTTAAACATACTATTGTACACTGAAATTAAAAAGTATGGGCCCTTTGTCTTTTGGGGCCCCGGTTCTAGGAACCGGTTGCACGCCCTATTGGACGGCCCTGCGTGTGGTGTCGCGCGCCTCAACTGCTTGACACCGGAACTTGCAAAACTTTCCTAAACTGCGAGATACGTGATAACATTAGAGGTGGCAATCGGGTGGGTTGAGTTGGATTCCAGTCGAAGTATTTCAGGTTTGGGTTATCGTGATGTCGGATAGATTCGAGTCGTGTACATTTGTGGGTCGAATCGGGTTCGGTCGAGTTATTTCGAGTTATGACTTACCTCGGGCAATCGGGTCATAATATGTAGCACTTGGTCGGGTGGTGGTTGTTACAGATCGGGTTAGTTCGACTAAAATGAATGCACCACCTTTGGAGGGCGTCACCGCTGTAGTCGCGCCTAATGATCCTTTCAGTCCCGCCGCAAGATGATGTGTTGCAATCGGCCATGAGTCGAATCGACTTCCTTGAAACCCAAATGCATCTAAACCAAGGTAACGATGTCCGCCATGAAAACATCGGAAGTTCGAGATGGTCAATGACCAACTCCCCGAGAACTGCTTAATGTTTGATCTTTCTTTCTAATTGGTTTTCTACTTCATTTTTGAACACTTTGAACTTCTCAAAGGCTCCACTCTTATGCCTCATTAAGTAGACATACCTATAGTCCTATATCTACTTAAGTCGTCGGTGAAAGTAATGAAGTAGCCATAACCGCCTTTAGATGTGATGGTCATTGGTCCACACACATCTGTATGTATGAGACCTAATAGATCACCGGCTCGAGTTCCTTTTTCCGGTAAAAGGAGAAAGAGTCATCTTGCCTAAAAGACATGACTCACATGTACCAACTGAGTCAAAATCAAATGATTTGAGAACTCTTGTAGACAAGAGTCTCTTAATGCGATTGTCATTTATGTGCCCTAGGAGACAGTGCCAAACGTAAGATTGATGAGGATCGCCTGTTTTGAGCCTTTTGTTATCTATATGACATATTTCCTAGCTAGATCAAGAATATAAATACCTCCAATTGTTATGGTACGGCCGTAAACATCGTTAAAAAGTACAACTGTTGTCCTTAATCATAAACGGAAAACCTTTAGATACAGAAACCGATATTACGTACGTAAAGCCCGTACAAAATAACAGTTATTCTAATACAACTCAAAACCAGGAGCTAAAGTGAGTACATAGGTCCCACCACAAACAACCCCTGCTCTAGCTTCATTTCCCACTCGGAAATCTACGTTACAATATGCTAGTTGACGAACGTTGATCATCCTCTGTAAATTATTACAAAGTTGAGAACCACAACCAATATCAAATACTTATGTGGTACTACTAGCAAATTTATATCAATCATATAGATATAGGAGGAGATTATACCCTTTACTTATGTGGTACTACTAGCAAATTTATATCAATCATATAGATATAGGAGGAGATTATACCTTTTTGTGTCACACGCTTTGCTTTACGCTCCTCCAAATATTTGGGGCAATTACGTTTCCAATGTCCGATCCCCTTGCAATTGAAAACATTACTGGTAGGAAACGATCACCTTCGTGGACTTGGGCTTGCTATTCTCAACGGCCTTTCCCTTGCACTTATCCTGTTTAGGGGAGAGCCTTCTTCCCTTTTCCGGACTTTTTAAATTTTCATTTACCCTTAACATTAAGGTTAAGGACATCCTTCTTCGAACTCCCACTACCCATCATATCCTATTATACATTTGATATATGAAATAAAAATAAATTATTATTGCAAATCGGTGATACGAAATTGCAATAATTACAATATGATCAATGTTTTCTTTCATTACGGAAATATTGATACAAAATAACTATGGTCATACTAAGTACAAATAACAAGCATGCAAAAATGAATCCCATTCAATCATTCATACATAAATAATAAAATCATGCCAAATCGCGGAACAAATAAGTAAAGATATAAAGCTAGCGTTTTAAGAAATTTAACGATTTTTAAGCATTAAAAATAGTGAATTAACACTTAAATCATATCTAAGCTCAATCTAATAATCTATACTCTTTTAGAACCCTAACAATTAGTCACCACCAATTAGTTGACAATATATTAGATTAATTTGATTTGATTTAGCTAATTAATTGCCTTTAATCGTAACAATTATGAATTAAATTCAAATCCCATTATAAAAAATTATGAAACATGAAAATGAAATTTTATACATTCTGAAACTATTCCAAGAACGTGAAAATGACAAAAATCAGCCAAAAAAGTTTGATTAATTTTTGCACGTTAATTTCTAGTTAAACCGATTGCCGTTATCGTAACGATTTACGAATTAATCCAAACTAATCATAAGTATTATGAATATCATGAAATAAAGTTTTCTATATTCTGAAACGATTCCAAGATCAAGAAAATGGCAGAAATTTAACTAAAAAACTCAACATTGTTGGGAAATTAGGGTCACTATAGGGGCGAGGAGATATTGAGAGAATATATGTTGTTGTGTCGTGGTATGAAGGCCACTGAATGAGAAACGAAATCGCCCCGACTACGGTACAAATCGGAATTGGCGTCGTCCCCCAAGGTCACACAACACTCCTAAAAGTTGTGTACTCAACAATTAGGAGTTGGAACTCAGATGGTATGCTCAAAATTATCATAGAGAATGTAGTAAAGATGTATGGAAGATGTATATCTCTAATCTCTAATGATTACAATTCTCATATTTATAGTGGTTAATTAGCACCATAACTACCAAGTTAATGGCATAACCACTACTCCACTACCATAAACATGGGTCAACCATGATGTTAGTGGTCATAAACATGCACTTAGTGGAGAAAGTGTGGAGATTCTCTTACGAGGCAATGAAAGGTTTCTCTAAAATGTAATGTGTATCTAGACAACATTACTAACCTTTGCATTATTTCCAACAATCCCCCACTAATGCAAAGGATAGACAAAATTCTGAGCATATTAATAAGGATTTGATACTTAAACGTTCAATGTCTTTCGACTTGAATTGACGTATTAGTGAAATGAGGCAACAACTTACTGTTAACAAGAGAATATCTTTCGATTTGAATTCCTTGTTAGACTTCGGTTGAGACCCCCACAACACATATCTCACCTCAAGTTCCAAACGAGTTCCGCGATACAATTTCACAAAATATGGCCAAGTGAACCTTGAGATTCTCATGAGTGCTCTAGAGAGATATCCTAATCTCTCGTAGAAGGAGGCCAATTCTTCACACTCACGTAGGTAATTCCAACAAATCTATTTCCACATAGATCACTCATGAATGAGCTATAGAATCATTAAGAGCTCTAAGGCTCAACCTCTCAACATAGCGGTGAATCCATCAAGTCCTTCTCAATAGGACCACCCAAGTAAAGGGATATAGATTCATTAAAAGCTCTAAGGCTTATTCTTTCAACATAGCGGTGAATCCATCAAGTCCTTCTCAATAGGACCACCCAAATATAGGGATATAGATTCATTAAGAGAAATATCTCAACCTCCATCACTACGGTGACCTCATCAAGTCCGTCTCACAAGGACCACCCAATTTTGGGCTATAAGATCATTAAGAGCTATTTGCTCAACCTACGAAATAGTGTACATGTCATAGGAATGTGATGTGTACACAAGTATGAGTTATCTATGGCTTCGTTAGACCACCCTTGCATAAGCAAATTCCGGTATCCACCACAAATTCCTCAACTAATAGGCTTTTTCCCCTATTCCCCTCGACAATTCAAGGGCTTCTTTTCTTTCTTAGTCCATTAGCCTTAGAAATAAATATACTCCACACAAATTTCACAAAAATAATTTGTGAGCATATAACTGTCAATCAACTTTCTCAAATCTGCATAAACTGTGCGAATTACCAATTCGGCGTACACATCATACACACCAGTTTTAGCATTATCAAATTGATATTAGTATCATGTAGACCTGATCATGGGCCGGGCCGGGTTTGGGCCGGGCTCGTGCTATATAAGCGGCCCAAATACACGGGCCGGGGCGGGGCAGGCCAAAACGATGGGCCAATTTTCTTGGCCCAAGCCCATAAGTTCGGGCTATAATGGGCCTCGGGCCAAAATGGGCCAAAACGGGCCAAAATAATAAAATACGAAACAATCAACAAAATGGATATGTGAACAAACTATTAGCAACGGAATAAATTTTTCAAGTCTTAGATGTTTAACTTCGACTCTTTGGTAGAAGAACAATCCATAGTATCATACATAACTTATGAGTTCACAAAAAATGAGTAGTATTAACTAAAGGTGTGCGATAAAAATATAAAAATATCCGCAAGGTTAATAATTCAATGCATTAGTGATATTAGATTATTAGTATGATGTGATATACGATTCCAACTTTTGAATTTTTTCTTTTAAAAAAAATAATTTTGGGTCGGGGCGGGCCAAAAATCGGGCCTTTAGGTTGGCCCAAACCCGGCCCTAGATTTATAGCGGGCTTATTTTGGGTCGGGCCACGGGCTTTTTTGGGCCAAACTATTAGGCCCAAACCCGAGAAAAAATCGGGCTGGGCCGGGTCGGGCCATCGGGCCTGGGCCATTTGATCAGCTCTAGTATCATGATAAAGATAAATATTAGGCAAAACTCCATGCCCCCACAATTAAGTAGTAGCTAATAATAGCTTCACTGTCACCGTGCATCTACCCTACAAGGTTAATATGCCTTAACCACAAGGTGATAATAGTCTTCTCAACAGACATAAAATAAAATCACCATAACAAGTGAAAAAGTAATCAACATAGATCTTATCTTTTGGTCAATCATTACCTTTTATTCGATACAATATCTTTAGATATCGAACAAAGTGCAATTCTCAATATTGCACCTTACGTAAATGATGATTATTTGGTAATGAGTATATAAACACAATGTACTAAATGCACAAGCTACATTGAATCAACAATCTATACAAGTAAGACTTCCCAAAATAGTCAAAGCGTGAGTGTTCTCTTATAACTCATAAGCATAATTGTTCTAATTAAATATAGAGTTCCACTCGAACGTCATTAAAAGAACAAATATTTTCTTTGTTATGTTCTCTTTTTAACTAAATAACATAGAGAAAATATATGCACAAAGTGTTTATGATTTTACATCTAAAATCATATTAATATATATTGAAGTCTCTATATACACCCTCATTCTTATATTAGAGAACAACGAATAACCCCGATGATTGTTTCAATGTTACTTTATCTTTGCAAAACCACATTTTACAGAAAGAATTTTACTTCTTACAAACATAAAATCAATCATCATAATCTCATATAGTGTGGTGTAAGTCAAGTATAACATAAATAATGGTTTAATTGAACCTTACGCAACCATTATTTATTGACATAGACATTAGCCAACAAATTATTACTTCTTAATATGGTTCAATTAGTCACGTATAAAACATACGATCATTATTTTCTATACAACCCCCACAGTCAGAGATATACATACCCTTAACAAATTATAAGATATCAACTCTAAACTTGATGAATAATTTATCAAATAATTTAACTAAAAAACTCAACATTCACTAGTAGAAAAACAGTCATTTGCGGCTCATTATTTGAGGCGTTTTTGTCAAACCGCCGCAAATAGAGTTCAATATTTTATTTTTTTAAAAAAACAAAGAATTATTTGAGGCGTTTTTTGAGAAAAACGCCGCAAATAGCACATAAGAGGCGTTTTTTCCAATTAACGCAGCAAATATGAAAAAGCTTTTTAAAAAAGATAAAAAATAGAAAACAAATCTCTCGCTCTTCACCCTTTATCCCTTAATCCCTAATTCGCCATTCATCAGCTACCTAAACTACCCGACTGCAACTCTCTCACCCCCTTTATCCCTACCTGGAAAATGCACCTCCCACCACTCTCCGCTCTTCCGCCACCATCCGACTCCGTCGCGTCGCACATCTGCCTCCATTATAATAGGTACCATTCGTTCCTACTCTTGAATTAGTTAAAATTTTTGGGTAATCTGATATTTACTTATTTAATTGCATTACGGTCCTGTATGATGCTATTGTTGTTGTTTTAATCGATAAATATAACACTATCATTGCTGTGTTTGAAGTATTAAACAAATCTTAATTGATTAGATATTATTATTAGGGTTGGTCCAAATTAGGGTTTCGTTTTAATTTATTCAATTCCACTGTAAGTCTTTAAGGTCTTGTGATTCAATATCAGTGTAAAGTTGGACTCCGAAGAGATAAGGAAGTGAAGAGATAAGGAAGTGAAGAGATAAGAAAGTTGGATTCAATATCAGTGCATTAGGGGCAGATCAGTAGCCATTCTGTATCCATCGCTATCTGCAGTAGCATGGTGACAGTCTGTGAATGGTTTTTCATGTATGATGGTCTGCCTGTGGTGTTGCAGGGTTTCTGGGTATGCTGATAGCTGATGAGCAATAATGTAGCAGAAGATAAAGCTGCTGGAATGAAGATAGAGAGTGGGGCACGTACTGGGCATGTTGCTGAATGCAGCAGTTTTGCAAGTTCAGGAGCTGTTGTGCTGGAGATATCCAACATTCTGTTCTGAATGTGGGTCAGTTTGGATGACAGGTATGATAGAGTACCATTCCGAAGGTGCTGGAAAGGCAATTTGAGTGGGGAATAGAGCAAGCATTATATCCGGGAAGTGAAGTTCTGAGGCAGGGATCTGGAATGTGCAGGTGTTTCTGCTCTGTGCATTCCCGTGTGCTGCGTGATGCAGGGAAATCAGACCTGTACAAATGCAGTGGTAGGATGATCTGTTTATTGCAGGGATGACTGGCAGAGGCAGTAACAGGTGTAGACTGGTTGCGAGCAGAATGCGTCTGATGTGCATCTGCTGTCAGTGCTTGTATGTTGAGTGAGTCTTACTCTTGTGGCAGTACTCTGGGTATCTGACTGAGGCTGATTAGCAGGCCCTGAAGTTGTTGGAAGGGGCTATACGGAATAAGGCAAAGTGCAAGTAGGTCTGTACTCATTAGTGTGAGCAAAATGATGGTTGGATGAACTAGCTGGCAGAGATGCTCCAGAGATAACTGTTAGAGGCAGCGCTAGTATGTGCAGTGGATGTGAATAATGGTAGACTACATTAGGGTCTGCAATGCAGATCAGATGCCTCACTGGCTGGGTCTGTTTCTGTATGATGTGAATCTTTTTCAACTGCTCTTCAGACTTCAGTTGATCTTTTCTTTCTAAAAATCCAATCAATTTTTTTAAAATGCTTTTACTACGACCTTCCATAAAGTACTCCGTAGTACTTTCCAACAAAAAATTCTGGAACATTTTCAGAGCTGAATTTGTCATTTCATCTACTATTATGCAGCTTTTTTATTCAAGTCTCTAACCTATGTGTAACTCTCAGTCTGTGTACTTCCCTTCATCTATTTATAGACATTGCTCTTGTGAAGAATAATACCTTTATTGGCTCTAAGATTGCCGTTCGTCTGGCTAAGTTGGGCGGATATGGCAGCGACGGCAAATCTTGATATTATCTTCACTCGAGGAGCTATGTTGTCTTACCAACAAGCATACATACATCTATGAAGGTAAATATTGGTATCTCAAGCTATTATTTGAACTTTTCTAAATTGTTATGTTGAATTGTCGGATGTGGCGTGCTATTGCCGACTTGCCGTGGCTATTTTGCGAATCAAAATCACATTTTTTCCCTATATTTATGTTTTGAAGCATCATGTAGTGTTGTGTCAGAATGTTAGACTGCGACAAACAAGCAATAAGTGAATAAACCAAAGTGAATTTATTTTATTTATTCATTTTTTTTGCTTATACATCTTAGAGGCGTCTCTAACATTTCAAATGTGGTGATACACTAGTGGCCAGTGTATTATGGAGTATAGTACTCGTATATACGATTTAGCTAGAACTAAGGGAGCCCCTTGTTTAAGTAATTCTGTCATTTGTAATTTTGTATCACTGCTTGATAGAGAAAATTCACATCACAGAATGCAGGCTTATGGCCTGTTCAAAATGCTACGTCTTTGCGTAATATGCAAAGGTTTAGGATTTTACGTAATCCTTGGTGGATCACTCACAAGTCAGAGGTTAGTTCCTTATTGTTCTCTATTTGTTATCCTATTTCTACCTTTCTTTTCAACCTTTGCATGTTTGGCTACCCTATTTTTAATTTTTGCACTTGAGTTTTTTGTTGTGAACCTGTGGATGTCTGGCCACCCAATTTCGGACTATGAGCCGAAGGCAAACTAATTATTTATTTGTGAAACGCAACGCTTTCAGGTTGCAGAGGAATTTATCTGAAGGCATTTGAAGGAGATTTCTCACAGGAATGATCAGGTTATTTATAATACTATAGTCTACATTGCGTATGATATTTGTTGTTAAAGCATTTAATCCTTAATTCTTTCTTTCAAACAGGCTATTAATGACATTAGAAAGTAGTATGAAGTCGAAAAGCAGGATTGCATTTTGATTGAATTGAGATTGTATTAGTGCTCTATTATTGTCTGCAAATGCTCTATTTACTACTTTTTCCTTATTTCTTATGTCAAGAGAGGTGTGAAGCTTACTTTGAAAGGGTTGATAATGTTTTACATTGAATTTTGGCTTTACTGCAGGTGTATGGACTGATAGGATGTGGGGTTTCTTTGTTGCTCTTGATCAGAGAATAAGGTGCTGGAAGCTTCAAGAGGATGGTGATCTGGCCGAATATTGTCATTTTGTTACCAGTGGCTCTTGCAGCTCGTACTGTTTTACTGTTTAACCATCTGAAGCATCTGAATTTGAATGGCATTTCCATCTGAGCATAACCAGTACCCTGCTGCTGCTGATGTTGAATGGCATTCCCATCTGACTGACGACGAATTGCTAGTCCCAGAATTACTTGGTCAAGCTATGATTTTCAGTCATCATGATGTCACCAACGAGGAGACATGGTAAACTTATGATCGAATTCAGAATGCGAATGTTTCCTCATATAGGTTGATGAAGGAAGCAGTTATATAGCCGTAGTCTTTAATTTTTAGAAGCTTTGAGATTAGAATCAAGCTTGAGTTACTTTTTCATTTTGTATTTTAGTGCCATTGTAATTAGTTATTGAGTTATATGGGTTATTTCAATTTATGTATGAATTTAGAATAATTCTAAAAATCTTGTAAGATTGTCTTCTTGAGAAATATATTTGAGAGTTATTACATTTAAATTAAATAATTTGTTTGGCTCATTTTTTTCCCAAAAAAAAAAAAAAAAAAAAAAAAGAAATTTTTTTTCCAACACCTATTTGCTGCGTTTTTTTAAAAAAACGCCGCAAATAGGTACTCTATTTGCTGCGTTTTTCCAAAAAACGCCGCAAATAGCTTCTATATTTGCTGCGTTTTTTGAAAAACGCCGCAAATAAAATAGCTATTTGCGGCGTTTCTAAAACGCCGCAAATAACATTTTTATTTGCGGCCCCCCCATTTGCTGCTACATGAAAAACGCCGCAAAAGAGCTATTTTTTGGAGCCGCAAATAGGTGTTTTTGTACTAGTGATTGTTGGGAAATTAGGGTCACTATAGGGGCGAGGAGATATTGAGAGAATATATGTTGTTGTGTCGTGGTATGAAGGCCACTGAATGAGAAACGAAATCGCCCCGACTACGGTACAAATCGGAATTGGCGTCGTCCCCCAAGGTCACACAACACTCCTAAAAGTTGTGTACTCAACAATTAGGAGTTGGAACTCAGATGGTATGCTCAAAATTATCATAGAGAATGTAGTAAAGATGTATGGAAGATGTATATCTCTAATCTCTAATGAATACAATTCTCATATTTATAGTGGTTAATTAGCACCACAACTACCAAGTTAATGGCATAACCACTACTCCACTACCATAAACATGGGTCAACCATGATGTTAGTGGTCATAAACATGCACTTAGTGGAGAAAGTGTGGAGATTCTCTTACGAGGCAATGAAAGGTTTCTCTAAAATGTAATGTGTATCTAGACAACATTACTAACCTTTGCATTATTTCCAACAATCCCCCACTAATGCAAAGGATAGACAAAATTCCGAGCATATTAATAAGGATTTGATACTTAAACGTTCAATGTCTTTCGACTTGAATTGACGTATTAGTGAAATGAGGCAACAACTTACTGTTAACAAGAGAATATCTTTCGATTTGAGTTCCTTGTTAGACTTCGGTTGAGACCCCCACAACACATATCTCACCTCAACTTCCAAACGAGTTCCGCGATACAATTTCACAAAATATGGCCAAGTGAACCTTGGGATTCTCATGAGTGCTCTAGAGAGATAGCCTAATCTCTCGTAGAAGGAGGCCAATTCTTCCCACTCACGTAGGTAATTCCAACAAATCTATCTCCACATAGATCACTCATGAATGAGCTATAGAATCATTAAGAGCTCTAAGGCTCAACCTCTCAACATAGCGGTGAATCCATCAAGTCCTTCTCAATAGGACCACCCAAGTAAAGGGATATAGATTCATTAAAAGCTCTAAGGCTTATTCTTTCAACATAGCGGTGAATCCATCAAGTCCTTCTCAATAGGACCACCCAAATATAGGGATATAGATTCATTGTTGAACCATATATTCAAATATATATATAGTATATATGTTTATGTTTTGATAATGACAAGTCTAGCTATTTATATATTATATACTCGTATGTATAATCGTGTGCTAAGTGTACTAAACATTAGTAACAAGATCTAATCAATCAAGTATAAAAGATTCAAGCATGTTAGTCAATGAATTGACTAAGTCGAAGATTGATAGAAGATCACAAGCGCGCATAGTGAACTAAAGTTATATTTATCAACTATAGCTTTAGTACAAGATTGATTCAAGTTATAGCTCGTAGCTATAACTCTATATCTATGAAGAAATGATCGAAATATGTGTGTTTTGATGAAACGATTGTTTCCAAATTAGTGTCGTGTACAAACTAGTGTTTAATTGGTATTCTATTTTAAGTATGGAATTGTTAATCTTAATAAGATTATATAAAATATCTTTTGGTTAAAATAGGAATAAATAATTTTCTTATGAGATAATTATTTATTACTAAAATAAACTAAGGATTTTTATATGATCTTAATTGTCAAATAATATAATCGAAAATATAGTTTGTTACGACTTTGGGAAACGTGTAACATGTCACGATTACCATAATTGGTATAGGATTAAATTAAGTAAATATTATGTATTTATTTAATATCCTAAACAAACTAAGATTATATTGTGATAATATATTTTATTATCTTTGACATAGTTTAGGAAGTTGTTTTAATAAGAATACTAGTTGTTTATTATATAAAGATCTTTCCTAAATATGAATTAGGAAATTGATTCCTTATATAATACTTATAGTATATTATTAAATCTTTCCTAAATATATTAAGATTAGATTTAAGGTAGTATTACTAAAAGACTAGTATTCTAGTTTTAGTAATATTCTTAAATCATCTAGGGTTTAAATTACCTAGATACATATTCTATATAAATAGACTACCTATGACACACTAAGACACACGAAATACACACACACACACATATACACGCAAATCAAGAGAGAAACCGCCGATCGTTTACTTCAATATTCGAGCTTATCATTGTCATATCCGATTCAAGATTCAAGTGCTCAAGCATTGGTCTTATTCATTCAAGATTGTGACATTAAGAAAACATTGAAGACTTTATCTTATTAACGTAAGATAGAACGAGTATTTAGCGGTACTCTTTGTAAGGAAAATATTTAACGATATTTGTCGTAGCTAGATATTTAACGGTATCTAGATAGAGTTGTGACTAATATCAAAGTCACACGAGTAGGGTTGATAAAATTGTAATCCAGAGTTGGTACTAATTTTATTAATCGAGAAAAGTGGACGTAGGTCTCAAAGTGTGAGACTGAACCACTTCAAAAATATTGTGTCTCTCCTTACTATTTGTTTTACTCAAAGATCATCATACAAACGTACACACATCGAAGAAGATTTAAAAAGAAGGCATACTCAATTCAACCCCCCCCTTCTTGAGTATATTATATCAATAGACTCTTCAATTGGTATCAGAGCCTCGTGCTCTTGATCGCCTAGCCGCGTGAGTTTTGATCCTTCTATTGATTCCATATTATATACTCTTTCATCAATGGATTCCAAGCATCTCAAGTGCCTTATCTTCGATGGCAAAAACTACAGTCTATGGAAGAATATGATGACTCATTACATCAAGGGATGTGACTGGGAATGTTGGAAGATCATCCAAACTGGACCAAAGAAGATCTTGGTCGCCGCCGCCAATGGAACAACCTATGAAAAGATGGAAAGCGATTATGTGGAAAGTGACTACAAAATTGCAGAGAAAAACTCTAAGGCCATGACGGAAATTCTTTGTTGACTTTACTGACGGAAATTCCGTCAGTATTTATATTATTGACGGAATTTCCGTCAGTAAGGTCAATATTCTTGTTGACTGTCCCGACGGAAATTCCGTCAGTAATTTGTGCGAGTATGGCCGGGAACAGCAGCCTGCTGTCCAGCCACAATGTTATTGAAACATTGTTTTACATATTCACGCGTTCATTATCAAAACCTGCAACAAACAAACACACTCGTCGACCGCAAAGCGGGAATCCAATTTCCACATCAGCCGCGTATCAGGATCTAAAGGTACTTAATAAATAAAGTCAAATAACATACAATGGTCCATAATTTGTTTAAACTACCACACAAAAGCTCAACATGATCAATTCTTTAGCTACATATTAACTAACTTAAGTCATAAACTAACACCAACTAGCTAACTAGCATGAAACCTAAAGCATAATCTAACCTATGGGGGCTATACTACCGTCACCTCCAAAACCAAATCCATCGTCTGGAGGGGGATCTCTACTGTTAGGAGGGGGAAAACCTGAACAGGTGTTCGGGGGCAAATGTGCTTGCATTTGTGCCCACATCTCAGCCATGCGCTGTTCCATTTCCTTCTTGTTGTTGTTGACTTGTTGCTGAAGATCCTCTCTCGCGGCGCGCTCCTTACCCAACTCCTGTTGAATGCGAGTGTACTCAGTGGGTGCGTAGGAGCAGGATCGACGGCCTTTGTTTCCTGGAGGCTCGTACCAAACTGTTGGCCCTATCGAACCGGTGCCGAACATTCTGGACTTCTTGTCAAACCCGTCAACAGCCTTGTAGAAGGCCCCATACTCGTCTCGAGGCTCTCCATTTGGAGTGGGCTGAGAAATGATTTCCTTATAAGCAGCCTGGAAAACAAAAAAATTAAGAAAAAAATGTTATACTTATCATCAAAATTCAAACGAAAAAATTAACTAGTTTATTTGTAAATTAATTAGTAGATAGATTGACTTACATCGATCTTCGCAGCTCGAGGGTTGACCCACTGTTGAAACTTATTCTTCTTAGTATACTCAAACAGCTTATACGGCGTTGCCTCGTCACCCTGAAATAAGTTTGAATACAAAAGTTGATGAAAATATAATCGGATTGGTTAACCAAATTGTGAAAAATATATAAATATAAATATTACTTACCAATTCTTTGAAAGCATCCGAGCAACTCTTCCGGCCAAGAGTATGGGTGCCCAACGCTTTCCTGTCTACACCACCGGATCTCCTATTTGCCTTATTAATTGTAGATTGTTTGGCATAGTCAGGATCATCTTCAGCCCTCTTTTGAAGCTTCACCCACCACCTCTCGGGGCACCAATTTGGCCTTTTCCGGTTATAATTGGTGCCATTGACGAGACTTGTAATCCTCCGCGAAACACGAGTCTTCCACTCGGTCTTGGGATCATAGCCAACTTCCACAACTTTGACACGATTCTGTTAAAAAAAAATAGAATATTATAAAAACTGTGTTATGATTGAATTAAACAAGCTTAGTTAAAAAATGATAATTTGGAAATTTATATACCTGGAAGTAAGTGTACATCTTCTTACGTTGTCCATGGCTAGCTTGACTCCAATTGGTGAAAAACTCTTTCCCCAAATTACGGGTGAATGACCAAGTGACATAGTCCTTGATTGGCTGGTCATCCCACCTGAAAATAAAACATATACATAAGCATTATATTGTGAATTATGGTAAAGTCAAAATAAAAAATAAAATAAATGAAACACTTACCAATACCCCTGTTCAGGATCACGTGACAGGTTCACCGTTCCGGTCTCATCCTCGTGTGAAGGTTCCTCAACCGGGTCGTCGTCGTCGCCGCCGTCTTCCTCATCCTCATCAGCATGTTGTTGTTGTTGTTGTGGTTCTGGTTGTGGTTCATGAGGAATCTGTGTGTTCTCCTCCTGACGACGACGTCCTCCGGCATTACTATTCCCACCTAAATATCGTCTAACAAAACCACCACCTACCATGATAAACACTAAAACAACACCAGCTATATGAAACAAATTGCAACATAACAAACTTAGATGATACATATAAAAGTGCAATAGAACAAATTGATTAAATAAAAGCAATAGAACAAACTGCTTGAATGTTTACAATTGTTATAACAATCCATACATTTCTACAACTAGTCATCTTCACTATCACTATCACTAGACAACAAAAGAGGTTCGTTATCTGAAAATATTACTCCTACTTCTTCATCGACTTCCTCATTTTCCTCTCTTATACTTTCTTCAAAATCATCTTCATCCTCTTCAACTTCATATTCATCTTCACCCCTTTCTACAACCACGTCATATTCATCTTCACTTTGTGTCTCTTCCACCACAACTGGCGAAACTGAGTGATCATTGAGAACCGCATCTTCTTGGAAGACAGTTTCGTCAATAGGAGCATCAACATGTGATCTTGCCTTGATTTTGAAAACTGCGGACCATTGATTACTTTTCTTAGTAGTTGGATAAGTAGCATAACAAACTTGATCTACTTGAAAAGCCGCCACAAATGGATTATGTCCACGAAGTTGCTTCTTTATGTTCACATCAACAAGTCCGTATACCTTATGGATACTTAGCCCTTGTGGAGAATTATCAAACCAATTACATTTAAATAATATGACCTTATACACCCTTCGCTCGGTATGATAAAGAAGCTCAATTATTTCATTCAGGGTTCCATAGTAGTCTAACCCATCTGTAGAATTCACACAAACCCCGTTGCTTATAGTAGATTTTGAAACATCAACTCCCTCCTTAAAAGCTCGAAATTTGTAGCCATTAATAGAATATCGCCTTCATGTTCTCACCGAGTTACTAGGGCCTAATGCTAAAGCTACTATTAACGGATCTTTGAATCTAAGTGCCTATTAACATAGAATGCAATTGTGTTATTATTAATTAATATGAAATTAGTAATAATTAGTAAAAAATTCAATTAGTATCACTTACTTCTTTTTCGAACCAGTGCGGAAAACTTTTGTCATGTTTAGTCCAAACATCATCAGAAGATATGACATCAGGAAATGTGAGTTTGATATGTGTCTCAAATTCCCTAGTTGGATTTAAAAAACATGTTTTAATTATGCATTATATATATGATATAATTTGAGTAATATAATGATGAAATGATTACTTACTTTTCATATGGAGCTAAAAATTCTCCTAAGTTCCTCAACACGTAAAAATGGGCATCTTCATATTCTTTCTCATTCAAGTATCTCTGGACACATTTTCCAGTTGTAGTTCCCATTTGATCATTGAATAACTCAGGTAGTTTTGAATTTGGCTGGTCATCGGAATTCAAAACATCTAAATCTTTCGCTTTTGTGTCAATGTGATCTTCAAAATATAGGGAACAGAAGTTTGCAATTTCTTCTAACAAAAAAGCGTTGCATATGGAACCCTCAACCTGAGCTTTATTGCCATTTTTTTTTTTCAAGTGATTAAGAAATCTCTCAAACGGATACTTCCATCGATACTGAACAGGTCCTCCAACCTTCGCTTCATAAGGTAAGTGAACAGGCAAATGCTCCATAGAATTGAAGAAAGAAGGGGGAAATATCTTCTCTAACTTGCATATTATCTCCGCAATGTTTGACTCTAGTTGATCCATAGAGTCAACTGTGATCGTTGAAGTACACAAGTCTCTGAAGAACTGACTTATTTCAGTGATTGCATTCCAAGAACCCGTTGGGAGCAAATATTTCAGTGCAACAGGAAGTAACCGTTCCATAAAAACATGACAATCATGACTTTTCATGGAATGCAAAACCATCTTCTTATGGTCAACACACCGACTCAAATCCGAAGCATAACCATCCGGGAATTTCAAATTATTAACCCATTCACATACAGCCTTCTTCTCTGCCATGTCTAAAACAAACTTAGATGATACGGGTCGTTTAAAACAAAGTTCATTAAAGTCAGCTTTACCCTTAGGGCCAAACATAGTTTTCCCGGGTACATCCATCACCGTGTTGATAATTTGTTCAAAAACTTTTTTCTCAATGTGCATCACATCTAAGTTGTGTCGAATCAGCAATGTTTTCCAATAAGGAAGTTCCCAAAAGATACTTTGTTTCCACCACCCTTCATCATTGTCTTTCAATCTTTTCAATTCTTGATCAGAAGCATCAACAATTTTTGGTAAATCTTTGACAGATTCCCAGACTTCATCACCAGTCAATCTAACTGAAGCTATCCGATCATTGGTTTTCTTATTCTTTAAAAAATGCTTGCAATTGTCACGGAAGGGATGATCAGGTCTCAAGAACTCACGGTGACAATCAAACCAAGAAATTTTTCTGCTATTTCTAAGCCAAAACGTTTTATGTTCTTTTTTATGACAATAAGGACAAGCACGATATCCACTTGTGGCCCAACCGGAAAGCATGCCATATGCTGGGAAATCATTGATCGTCCACATTAATGCAGCCCTTAACTGAAAATTCTGTTTCTTGGATACATCGTAGGTGTAAACGCCATTTTCCCAAAGTTCTTTCAACTCTTTAATCAACGGTTGAAGGTAGACATCCAAATTTGACTTGGGGTTCTTAGGACCTGGAACGATCATGCTTAGAAACATAAACTGTCTCTTCATGCATAACCAAGGAGGTAAGTTATACGGAGTGACAATTACTGGCCAACATGAGTATTTCTTCCCAAATTGTCCATATGGTTGAAAGCCATCAGTACACAAACCCAACCGAACATTGCGAGGCTCACTTGCAAACTCTGGATGCTCTCTATCGAAATTTTTCCACGCTTCTCCATCACTTGGGTGTGCCATAGTCCCCCTTTTTCTTAATCGGGAGTTTTTATGGTGCCAAGTCATCTCACCTGCTAGGTGTTTGGTTGCATATAGACGTTGCAACCTTGGCGCAAGCGGAAATAAATTAATGGTGTACATGGAATTCGCCTACGTCTTGAATTCTTATCACTTTTATACCGAGATGCATGACACTTTCTACATTGTTCAAGATTAGCATCTTCCTCCCAAAAGAGCATGCATCCAGTAGGACAAGCATCAATCTTCTGATGGGGTAGTTGTAGTCCCTTTAAAAGATTTTTTACCTCATTAAAATTACGCGCCATTTGATTGTCCTTTGGAATAATGTCACCAACGAAGGACACAAAACCATTGGCGCATCTAAGAGATATGTTGTTCTCACATTTGAGTGTTACCAACCTAGCAGCCGCTTCCAACAAACTCATACTACCTCCCTCGTACACTGGTTTTTCTGCTTTTTCTAACATTTTAAAGAAGGAAGAAACCTGAGGGTTTGGGGTTTCATGACGCACTTCTTCATCACTAACGCCATCGGGATTGAGTTGATCCTCCATTATTTGATCAACGGTATCACGTAATGCATTTTCCACAAACTCACGTTACGGATTTTCATTAACTACTGTACTGCTTGTACTTCCTTTCGTAGAACGTTTTTCACCGTGATATGTCCATACATAGTAATTCTCGGTAAAACCATTTGACCATAAATGATTTTGAACATCCCTTAACTTTTTAAAAGCGCCGTTATTGCATTTTTAACACGGACACCTCGTTTCACCTAAATCCTTGTACACACTACTTTGTTCCACAAATTTAAGAAACTCCTTCACCCCATTTGCAAATTCACGCTTAGGTTTCTTTTTATCATCTAATCTTTCATACATCCACTGTCGCTCTATTCTTTTCATGTTATTATGAATCTACATATATATTGGCCAGATTTATATATATGTTAAAAGATTAAAAAACAAAGTTATAAGCAAAATAAATACATATTAATTAAACATATTAGCATAGCAATTCAGTTAACAAATAATAATATTTCTTTATTTGTTTTTCATGGGTCCTTATCACTCCAACCTAAACCCATCAATGTACGTTTCAAGTCACTAGCAAACATGCACTTGTGATTTATTAATGACAAAAAAATTCGGCAGCAATTCCCATCCGTTCTTCAAATACACAATGTAGAAAAAATAATTTTTCCACATATGTACTCAAAGAACATTAAAGGAATTGTAACCGAATTCTTTTCTCATTAATAAATCACAATAACATGTTTACTACCTAAGTGACTTGAAACGTACAAAGACAGTCCCAAAACGGGGACTATTCAAAAATTACTCCTAATGAGTAATTTTTGAACGGGTACTAGGTCAATATAAATAATAAAGGCACTTCTAGCATATAAGTAAAACATTTGTATTTTTAACTCATTCATAAGAAATTAGCTATACTATTACCTTTTTATATTTTTAACTTTGATTAGCATAATTAAACCAAAATTAGCATAATTAAACCAAAATTAGCATAATTAAATAAAAATTAGCATAATTAATCAAAACTTAAAATAATTAATCAAATATTTACATAACTCATCAAACATTATGGCATCTATCCTAAATCAAGCAAGGCTTCTATCCTAAGTCAATTAACATATATAATAACAATAAAAAACTAACTAATTGATTCAAAAATTAAGAAAAGAGCATAAAATCAGAAATTAAAGAAAGAGAAGGATGAATGTTTACCTTAAGATGACGGTGACGGTGGTGGAAATGAAATAGGGTGGCAAGAGTAGTGGTGGAGGGTGTGGTGGAGGGTTAGGGTTAGGGAAATAATTGGGGATTTTTATGAATTGGGGGAAAATAACGCGACTGAATCAGGGGGTATTAAAAAATATTTCTGACGGAAAACTGACGGAATTTCCGTCAGTATTTAACTTAACTGACGGATTTTCCGTCAGATAAATACTTACGTGGCTTTTCAAATGTTCAAAATTCAAAATTCAAACGAATACATCTGACGGAATTTCCGTCAGTAAAGTAGATATCTGACGGATTTTCCGTCACAACTTTCTGACGGAATTTCCGTCACTAATGTGCATTTCTGACGGAATTTCCGTCAGGAATCCAGTTTTCTGACGGACTGTCTGTCAGATGCCTTTACCGCCATTGACTTTGTCAACGCGCCAATATAATCTGACGGATTCTGACGGAATTTCCGATGCCTTTACCGCCATTGACTTTGTCAACGCGCCAATATAATCTGACGGATTCTGACGGAATTTCCGTCAGTAATTTTTACCGCCATTGACTTTGGTCAACGCGCCGGATTTAACTGACGGCTTGTGACGGAATTTCCGTCAGGAATTTTTTCCGTCAGTATTCCGTCCGAAATCCGTCAGTCCTTTGAAAAAAACTGACGGAATTAAAATTCCGTCAGAAATTCCGTCAGTATGTCGCGCTTTTTTTGTAGTGAGGGTGGTAAGCACAGAACAAGCTCTTGAACTAGTACACATGGATCTATGTGGCCCTATGAAGGTAAGAAGCAGAGGTGGTTCCAGGTACGTTTTCGTTCTAGTTGATGATTACTCTAGATTTGTTTGGCCAATCTTTCTTCATTCTAAAGACGAAACATTCGATGAATTTGTTAGTCTCATGAAACTTGTTCAAAACAAATATAAATCAAACCTAGTAACAATCCGTACTGACCATGGAACTGAGTTCGACAATCATGCTTTTATTGAGTTCTGTAAAACCAATGGTGTTGGACATAACTTCTTGGCCCCTAGAACCCCTCAACAAAATGGAGTCGTAGAACGAATGAACAGAACCCTAGAAGACATGGCTAGAACAATGCTTCTTTGTAGTGGCCTACCTAGAAACTTTTGGGCCGAGGCTATAAGTACAGCTTGCTATATTCATAACCGTGCTATGATTAGACCTATTCTTAAAAAAACACCTTATGAACTTCTTCGAGGTCGTAAACCAAACATATCTCATTTAAGATGCTTTGGTAGTAAATGCTTTGTTCACAACAATGGTAAAAACAGATTAAGCAAATTCGACCCTAGAAGTGATGAAGCAATCTTTATAGGATATTCAGATCATAGTAAAGCCTACAAAGTTTTTAACAAACGTACTTTATGCATAGAGGAAAGTATTCATGTTATCTTTAATGAGAATAATGTCTTCGATAAGCCATTACAGGATATAGAGGAAAACCTAGACGAACCTGATTTCAGGTTATCAAGGGAAGATCCTCCTGAAATGGAAGTTGAAGAAGGAGAACATCAAGGAACTCATGATGAACTCAACTTAGGAGAAAATGGTGCGAGAGATGAAACTACAGTTGATGATACTGTAGATAACTCTCAAACCAATGACTTGGAACCCAGAGTTACAACTAATGAAGCTGTAACTTTGAATCAAAACCAAAAGGAAGAGGCCAGAGTTATACCTGACCCTACTATAAACCCAGGTTTGGATTCAGGGGGAACAAGTCAAGATCCCGAGTCAAGTTCAGGTAATGCTAATAATCAATCAAGGAACTGGAGATACAAAGGCTCTCATCCTTTGGACAATGTCATAGGAAGCCTGACAGATGGAGTTCAAACTAGAAGGAGCTTAAATAACTTTTGCTCATTCTACTCTTTTCTCTCCACTATCGAACCTTCAAATATCAAGGAAGCTCTCGCAGAACCAGACTGGATAGTTGCCATGCAAGAAGAACTCCAGCAATTTGAAAGAAACAAAGTTTGGCATCTTGTTCCTCGACCTAAGGACAGAACTGTCATTGGAACTAGATGGGTTTTCAGAAATAAACTGGACGACACTGGAGTCATTGTACGAAACAAGGCCAGACTAGTGGTTCAAGGATACAACCAACAGGAAGGGATCGATTATGACGAAACCTTTGCTCTTGTTGCTCGTCTTGAGGCAATAAGATTACTTATTGCATTTGCAGCACACAAGGCAATGAAGCTTTTTCAGATGGACGTTAAGACTGCCTTTCTTAATGGTTATCTCCAAGAGGAAGTATTTGTTGAACAACCTCCTGGATTTCCTGACAGCAAACTCAAGGATCATGTATTCAAATTGGACAAAGCTCTCTATGGTCTGAAACAAGCACCTAGAGCATGGTACGACAGATTATCAAAGTTCCTATTGGAGAGTGGATTCAAGAGAGGATTTGTGGATAAAACCCTATTTCTTAAAAGTGAAAACTCAGATCTACTAGTCGTTCAGATCTATGTTGACGATATTGTTTTTGGCTCAACTAATAAAAAGTTGTGCAAGTACTTCTCTGAGTTGATGACTTCTGAGTTCGAGATGAGTATGATGGGAGAACTAAAGTTCTTCCTTGGACTTCAAATACAACAAACTGAAGAAGGAATCAAGGTTCATCAACAAAAATACGTCAAGGAGTTACTAAAGAAATTTGGAATGGAAACCTCTCATGCAATGCCTACTTCAATGGTCACAGATAAGAAGTTAACCAAAGACGAAGATGGTAAGTCTGTAGATGAAACAACTTACAGAGGTATGATTGGCTCACTTCTTTATCTTACAGCAAGTCGTCCAGATATAATGTTTAGTGTCTGTGTTTGTGCGAGATTCCAATCTGCACCAAAAGAATCACACATGATTGCAGTTAAGAGAATTTTAAGATACCTAATCGGAACCTCAAAATTATATCTATGGTATCCTACGGACTGTAACTTTAACCTAGTAGGATATTCAGATGCGGATTATGCAGGATGTTCTTTAGACAGAAAAATTATCTCCGGACTTGCTACCTTTGTAGGTCCTTGTATTATATCTTGGGGATCCAAGAAACAAAATTCTGTCGCTCTCTCAACTGCTGAAGCAGAATATATTGCAGCCGCACTGGTATGTTCTCAACTTTTATGGTTAAAGCAACAGCTACATGATTATGGTGTTGATGTTGGATGTGTGCCTATTTTATGTGATAATACGAGTGCTATTATTATATCTAAAAACCCAGCCCAACACTCGAGGACCAAACATATTGAAATTAGACACCACTTTCTAAGAGACCATGTTGAAAAGAAAAATATAAAATTGGAATTTTGTAGTACGGAAAAACAATGGGCAGATATCTTCACTAAACCATTGGCTAGAGAACACTTTGAGACTTTGCGATTGGAAATTGGTTTAATCGGTGGCACCTAATCAAATCTTAAAAGCAAAAATAACCCAATGATTGACTACGGTTTAGATGAGATTATATGACTGTGTCCATATACTCCGCTGCATGTGTATGTATGTATTCGATGATAAATTTAGTGATCATATTTATGTTATACAATTTACATATGAATGTGTGCACAACCGATCTCAAAATTATATTACGTCACATATTATAATTTACCCCAAATATACATATTACAAATTTTATAATATAATAATATACAAATATTACTAAAACAAAAACAAAAATAAAACTTACCTCAAATATTCACACAAACCGTGTGAACTAGACCCACCAAATGCCACGTCTCATCTCCACTTGCCCCACAACTAACTGCCACGTGCCCCCCTACTATCCTAGCCCTTGACTTTCACTCAAACCTCAATTATTACCCCAACTCCCTCAAACTTACCACACTCCAACTCACCACTACCTCCTTTACTTCCCATTATTACCGTCCCCAAACCCAACTTCCCTCAAAGTTCCTCAAAACTCAAACCTCCTGTAACACCCCCATTTATTCAAGGGCCTGTACTAGGACTCCTCAAATAAATAAGAGTGTTACCATCTCGGTTTCCCGAGGCAGTAGATACAAAGGAAAGACAATCAGTATTTTAATTAAAATTTAACGCGTAACATGTTCTTACAACTGTATCCAAAAGTCTTAACAAAATAAAGAAAGTACAACTCATGCTAAACTGACTAAGGTGATCTAGACTTTGGTCTGGTCCGGATCCAAGCTCTCTCTCCCATAGCTCCCCTTAGCCTCAGCCACCTGTCAATCTGCTCCCCAATAATTTGGTTCATCACAGGTGATCACGTATACACAGGGTCAACCACGAGGTTGAGTAGGGAAAAATAAATAAAGTACCAACAATATAATATACTCCGCACCGATCCAACACCATATAAACTCCGCACCGATCCAACGCCAAATAAACTCCGCACCGATCCAACGCCATATATACTCCGCACCGATCCAACGCCATATATACTCCGCACCGATCCAACACCAAATAACTCCGCACCGTATCACAAGACCCAATATTTTCACACCGTATTGTATCACAGAAATATACAAGACAATAAATCACAATATAATACCATTCATCCAATGAGATATATAAATAGTTAACATAATAATAATAACGGATCACTCATCATCATATATACAGTATTCCCCTACCTCGAATAGCAGAGTTGTAGGTACGTCCAAGCTCGTTAGAAGTGTTCCACACGAAAACTTGCAGATTTCCAGCCAATTCGAACCACCTTGCCCTCACCCACGACCACCGTGCACAGTCTCCTTCCCTTCTTTGATGTGCCGACTAAGTGTATGAGGTGTTTTGAATGAAGATTAGGGTAAGCATAGGTCTAGGGAAGGAGTATACAAATGACGGCAGGAGGTCATTACACTAGGGTTTGTCTTTCTCAATTGAGTCGTGGGCCTGGGTGGTGAACGCATAACGAGGCCTAAGTCGATGCTATTGGTCCAAGGATCGATCCCTCATAACAACATACAACCCACATGCTAATATAGCTATTATGCCTAATGGTCTAGGGATCGAACCCCCGTGACAACATAGTTACTTAACTCACAAAACGACTAACGATATCAAAATAACCTAATTGTCGAGGCTAGATTTTGGAGGTATTACAGTCTTCCCTCCTTAAAAAGAACTTCGTCCCGAAGTTCATCATCCCATGATCAACAACTGGTCAACGCATAACATCAAATACTAATAAAAGTACTTCAAAACACGAGTTGTTACATTCTACCCTCCTTAGGAAAACTTTGTCCCCAAAGTTTAACGTATAACAAGGTAAAAAAAAAAAAAAAAAAAAAAAAAAAAAAAAAAAGTACTTCACGAACACAATAAAATGCACAACTCAAGCAGTCAAGATTCGAACACAATAAAATGCACAACTTAAGCAGTCAAGATTATCGAGTACATGCAAACAATCACGACATACCACTTAGCCATGTCATAACAATTAGCCATAACGTAAAACACTAAGATTTTACAATCCTATCCTCCTTAGAAACATGGTTACGTCCCCATAACCCCTAAAAAAAAAACTTACTTCAAATAACCAAGTATCGCATTCTCAGCGTCGATCCTAAGACCAAAGACAAGGGGTGAGTGAACAGGCGGAATAAAATCGCAAATCAATACTTCCATTTCAAAATCGATTTCAAACCCTGAATATAACTCAAAAACCAATGTCACACCGGACCGTAAACACAATGTGGCACAACGGCCTAATTACTCATATCTCAAAACCAGTAACCAATTCTCATCTCGATTTCAATACCAATATTGTCAACGTTCCATGAAAGAAACTGCTCATCACTTAAAGAGTAAAAACTCTAAGCTACTCACCCACTAGTCAAGGTCAAAGAATGCGACAACTCGATAAAACACTGAACTGCAATCTCAATCTCTACACAACATCATTTATTGTCTTTGTCCTAGTCTCAAGAGCAACTCAGTCTCCTCAACCTCTATCCCAACAGTTTGATTAACATACAACCCACATGCTAATATAGCTATTATGCCTAATGGTCTAGGGATCGAACCCCCGTGACAACATAGTTACTTAACTCACAAAACGACTAACGATATCAAAATAACCTAATTGTCGAGGCTAGATTTTTGAGGTATTACAGTCTTCCCTCCTTAAAAAGAACTTCGTCCCGAAGTTCATCATCCCATGATCAACAACTGGTCAACGCATAACATCAAATACTAATAAAAGTACTTCAAAACACGAGTTTAAAACACGAGTTGTTACACCTCCATAAAATAAAACCACCATTAAAATTCTTCAAAACCTCCACCAAAAACCTCGACTTAAGTCACCATCATCATGCCTCCCTCACGCGCCACACGCTCCCAACAAAAGAAACCCTCTCCACCCTCACCAACTCCATCACCCCCACCGTCTCCGACACCCACTGCCGCCACCACTCCGACAACTGACAATGGCAAACGCAGGAAACTCAACCGTTCGTCCTCCTCCATCCCTGATGACATGCACGAACTCGGTTCCCAATCTCAAAATACGCGTCCTCTGTTTTCCGAATACTCCATTGAAGCCACTAGGGAGGGTCTTGAGAAGGTCCGGATGACAAAAACAGAAGGTATGTTGATTGAACGAGTTTTACCCTACTCTATTCATTCGGGTCGGTATTATCCTAAGTCGTGGGTTGACGGGTCGAAATCTTTAAGATTCTTTAAAGATTTTTTACAATATCAAGGGTGGGAATATATTAGTGCTTTATCTGGCTTAATCTTTCCAATAGAACTTGTTCAATTCTTTGCGTCCGTAAAAAGTTGTGACGAGGGGATAAGGGCGGTTGTTAATGGCACGGATGTTGTGGTGTCGAAATCTGAAATCTGTGAAGTCTTTAAAATTGATCAAGAAGGTCTTAATCTTGATCCTAAGAAAGAATGGAGTGTTGTGTCCAAAGATCAGAAGATGTTGATCAAAAAATATTTTGATGAGGATGCTACAAAAGTTACTCCTTTGTCAACCTCGTCTTTTAGTCCCAAACTGAAATTATTCGTGAATTTTCTATGGAATACGGTGTTACCTAGACGGGGTGGTCGGGACAAGCTTGCTAGTGTTGAAGCTGTCATTCTTTATAGTTGGTTGGAGGGTCAGAAAATTGACTTGGCATCACTTATATGTCATAAGATTTGTCAAGTATCGAATGTTGTCACCAAGGAGAAATTTTGCTCGACAATCGACATTCCATATGGAATGTGGGTATCCGAATTGTTGCTTAAAAAGGGTGTTGTTGATGACTCCAGTTTTGGACTTAAACCACGGGATTGTATGTGTGATCGGTTATTAAAATTGATGGGCATTTGTTTTGAGGGCATCGATCTTACGTTCGGTAAGAATGTAGGTATGGCACCTACTCCTAATTCATCTCCATCCTTCGCTGGTCTTGAGGCAAAAATGGACAGACTTATTGGATTATGTGAAGGACAGAAGAACACTGATGAGGCAGGGGGTAGTCGCAAGAAGAGGGGTCGTGAGTTTGAAGTTGATGTGAAAGAATGGATGGAAAAGGTTGACAAACAGTTGGTTAAAATTGGCTCGGAAGTGTCCGTTGTGTGCTCGGAGTTGCTCACCATAAGTGATCGTCTCTCCTTCATCACGACTCAAGGAGGAGCCATGGTGAGAGACCACGGGTTGTTGCGAGAGGATGCTTTTAAAGCACTTGAGGCCGTCAAGGCACTCTCGCTCAAAGTGCTCAACTTCGAGATTGCGCTTAATGCTCAAGGGAGGAATGTGAATAGCTGCTTGGATAGGTTGGAGACCCTCGAGTTTCGTACCCGACCCGATTATGTGAACCCTTATGCCAAGACACCGGGCTCAAGTTCTCGTTCTTGATAATCCATATCCGTCTCTATTTTTTTTTGGATTAACAGTTGGTTTGTTGTTGTTTTGCTCAAAGTCCGGGGTGGACTTATAAACAATATTAGCATTGTGGCCCAATTTACTTACCTGGCCCATTAGGAATCCGAAGCTATTCCTTATTTTGCTTCTTCGGATTTCCTAACCCTAACCGGCCCAAACCTTATCCTTGTTTTGATGCGGCCCAACTTGCTACCTCTTTTTGCCTTGGCCCATCTTATTTGCTATCTTTTGCAGGCCCTTATCTTACCCCTAGCCAGGCCCAATTTTCTTAAAACTCTCTTGTTAATAATTCGGCCCATTGGCATAGTATATTCGGATTGGTTGTGTATATTTTAACATTCCGTATGTGCTTGTGTGATATTTTCCATGTTCATATTTTTAGACTCGTTTATATGCTTGCTTATGTTTCGTCGTATATTATTTTAGTCGTTTCATGTCTTTGTTCTCATCTTTTCGATGATGTCAAGAGGGGGAAAAATGCGACTTAGATTAGAATTTGCCTAAGCTTGCTCCTTGTCGTAATTCATTGTCTCTTAGGGTTCTCAAAGGATATTGCCATCATCAAAAAGGGGGAATTTGTTGAACCATATATTCAAATATATATATAGTATATATGTTTATGTTTTGATAATGACAAGTCTAGCTATTTATATATTATATACTCGTATGTATAATCGTGTGCTAAGTGTACAGAACATTAGTAACAAGATCTAATCAATCAAGTATAAAAGATTCAAGCATGTTAGTCAATGAATTGACTAAGTCGAAGATTGATAGAAGATCACAAGCGCGCATAGTGAACTAAAGTTATATTTATCAACTATAGCTTTAGTACAAGATTGATTCAAGTTATAGCTCGTAGCTATATAACTCTATATCTATGAAGAAATGATCGAAATATGTGTGTTTTGATGAAACGATTGTTTCCAAATTAGTGTCGTGTACAAACTAGTGTTTAATTGGTATTCTATTTTAAGTATGGAATTGTTAATCTTAATAAGATTATATAAAATATCTTTTGGTTAAAATAGGAATAAATAATTTTCTTATGAGATAATTATTTATTACTAAAATAAACTAAGGATTTTTATATGATCTTAATTGTCAAATAATATAATCGAAAATATAGTTTGTTACGACTTTGGGAAACGTGTAACATGTCACGATTACCATAATTCGTATAGGATTAAATTAAGTAAATATTATGTATTTATTTAATATCCTAAACAAACTAAGATTATATTGTGATAATATATTTTATTATCTTTGACATAGTTTAGGAAGTTGTTTTAATAAGAATACTAGTTGTTTATTATATAAAGATCTTTCCTAAATATGAATTAGGAAATTGATTCCTTATATAATACTTATAGTATATTATTAAATCTTTCCTAAATATATTAAGATTAGATTTAAGGTAATATTACTAAAAGACTAGTATTCTAGTTTTAGTAATATTCCTAAATCATCTAGGGTTTAAATTACCTAGATACATATTCTATATAAATAGACTACCTATGACACACTAAGACACACGAAATACACACACACATATACACGCAAATCAAGAGAGAAACCGCCGATCGTTTACTTCAATATTCGAGCTTATCATTGTCATATCTGATTCAAGATTCAAGTGCTCAAGCATTGGTCTTATTCATTCAAGATTGTGACATTAAGAAAACATTGAAGACTTTATCTTGTTAACGTAAGATAGAACGAGTATTTAGCGGTACTCATTGTAAGGCAAATATTTAACGGTATTTGTCGTAGCTAGATATTTAACGGTATCTAGATAGAGTTGTGACTAATATCAAAGTCGCACGAGTAGGGTTGATAAAATTGTAATCCAGAGTTGGTACTAATTTTATTAATCGAGAAAAGTGGACGTAGGTCTCAAAGTGTGAGACTGAACCACTTCAAAAATATTGTGTCTCTCCTTACTATTTGTTTTACTCAAAGATCATCATACAAACGTACACACATCGAAGAAGATTTAAAAAGAAGGCATACTCAATTCAACCCCCCCTTCTTGAGTATATTATATCAATAGACTCTTCATTCATTAAGAGAAATATCTCAACCTCCATCACTACGGTGACCTCATCAAGTCCGTCTCACAAGGACCACCCAATTTTGGGCTATAAGATCATTAAGAGCTATTTGCTCAACCTACGAAATAGTGTACATGTCATAGGAATGTGATGTGTACACAAGTATGAGTTATCTATGGCTTCGTTAGACCACCCTTGCATAAACAAATTCCGGTATCCACCACAAATTCCTCAACTAATAGGCTTTTTCCCCTATTCCCCTCGACAATTCAAGGGCTTCTTTTCTTTCTTAGTCCATTAGCCTTAGAAATAAATATACTCCACACAAATTTCACAAAAATAATTTGTGAGCATATAACTGTCAATCAACTTTCTCAAATCTGCATAAACTGTGCGAATTACCAATTCGGCGTACACATCATACACACCAGTTTTAGCATTATCAAATTGATATTAGTATCATGATAAAGATAAATATTAGGCAAAACTCCATGCCCCCACAATTAAGTAGTAGCTAATAATAGCTTCACTGTCACCGTGCATCTACCCTACAAGGTTAATATGCCTTAACCACAAGGTGATAATAGTCTTCTCAACAGACATAAAATAAAATCACCATAACAAGTGAAAAAGTAATCAACATAGATCTTATCTTTTGGTCAATCATTACCTTTTATTCGATACAATATCTTTAGATATCGAACAAAGTGCAATTCTCAATATTGCACCTTACGTAAATGATGATTATTTGGTAATGAGTATATAAACACAATGTACTAAATGCACAAGCTACATTGAATCAACAATCTATACACGTAAGACTTCCCAAAATAGTCAAAGCGTGAGTGTTCTCTTATAACTCATAAGCATAATTGTTCTAATTAAATATAGAGTTCCACTCGAACGTCATTAAAAGAACAAATATTTTCTTTGTTATGTTCTCTTTTTAACTAAATAACATAGAGAAAATATATGCACAAAGTGTTTATGATTTTACATCTAAAATCATATTAATATATATTGAAGTCTCTATATACACCCTCATTCTTATATTAGAGAACAACGAATAACCCCGATGATTGTTTCAATGTTACTTTATCTTTGCAAAACCACGTTTTACAGAAAGAATTTTACTTCTTACAAACATAAAATCAATCATCATAATCTCATATAGTGTGGTGTAAGTCAAGTATAACATAAATAATGGTTTAATTGAACCTTACGCAACCATTATTTATTGACATAGACATTAGCCAACAAATTATTACTTCTTAATATGGTTCAATTAGTCACGTATAAAACATACGATCATTATTTTCTATACAACCCCCACAGTCAGAGATATACATACCCTTAACAAATTATAAGATATCAACTCTAAACTTGATGAATAATTTATCAAATAATTTAACTAAAAAACTCAACATTGTTGGGAAATTAGGGTCACTATAGGGGCGAGGAGATATTGAGAGAATATATGTTGTTGTGTCGTGGTATGAAGGCCACTGAATGAGAAACGAAATCGCCCCGACTACGGTACAAATCGGAATTGGCGTCGACCCCCAAGGTCACACAACACTCCTAAAAGTTGTGTACTCAACAATTAGGAGTTGGAACTCAGATGGTATGCTCAAAATTATCATAGAGAATGTAGTAAAGATGTATGGAATGAAGATGTATATCTCTAATCTCTAATGACTACAATTCTCATATTTATAGTGGTTAATTAGCACCACAACTACCAAGTTAATGGCATAACCACTACTCCACTACCATAAACATGGGTCAACCATGATGTTAGTGGTCATAAACATGCACTTAGTGGAGAAAGTGTGGAGATTCTCTTACGAGGCAATGAAAGGTTTCTCTAAAATGTAATGTGTATCTAGTCAACATTACTAACCTTTGCATTATTTCCAACAAACATGCATGCTCAAAAATCGAAAAACACCTTTTTAGCATTTTAATTCCACAATAACGAAATAAAATACAAAAAATACAAAATAAATTTTTAAATTTGACTTTTAATTAGTGCAACATCCTGGTAAAATTTAAGATTTTCCAGAGCTATATAACTCAACATGCATCGGTTTTAAGCTACCGATTAACTAAAAATAAGCATATTAAGCATGGTATTAATCAAAATAAGCTAACAATTAGCAATAAAACTGCTTACAACACAAAGTTTGGTGGCATATATTGATATATACATCATATGGACAGAAACTTTACATGTATATTTAGTAATCTATTGATAAACTCCTCAATCACATATTACTAAATTTTATTTATCAAATAACATATCTCAGAACTGACTCGTTTTAAGCATGCATGAATCAACGTAAGCTTTGATACCACTTGTTAGTCTCATGATCCTGTAATTAGAATCCTCTAATTTCCGTTGAGATGTTAACAAAATTTAGGGGTGTTTGGTTAGAGAAAGGGAAAGAAAATAAGAAAGGGTAAGAGGGGAAAGGAAAGAGATTACAATAAGGAGGGGAAAGGAAATAGATTACAATAGGGAGGGAAGACGTGAATGCCTAGAGGAGAGAAGGAGTGCATGCAAGTGTCTAAGTAAGGTATATATATATATATATATATATATATATATATATATATATATGCTTAACTCTAGCTAGCCTTGTTTCTCCGAATTCATATATAAATGTGATAGTCTGGTAGATCATCTTGTTTAAATATCCGATCTTAAGGTGGGACCGATGTAATACTTCCTTTGTCTCAGTGAATTGTTTATCTTTGAAGTTTGAAGTAGCATCCGAGATGTCACAAAACTCGATCTCGGTTGATGAATTTACCTTTTACACCTGATGATGTTATAACAGGTATGAGATTAATGAGAAGGTGTTAAACACAATTAGTATCATAATCTCTTACCTTATTATTTCTATATTGAGAAGTATAAATAGCATTGGGAACCGTGGCATCATTAGAGCACACGGTCCATTACAAAGATAAGAGCACAAGGCCCATGCATACTATGTAACGTAAATGTGTGATGAATGCAGAGTAAATATAGAATAAATATGATTAATGCATATATATGATGAATGCATATGATTGCATATGATTAATGCATGCAAAATGCTAACGTATGACAATATTATTATTATAGTCTATTACCCCTCTCAAGTCGGAGCATAGGGATTAAAGATGCCCAACTTGACAACCAAAGCCTGAAAATGGGAAACACCAAGAGCCTTTGTCAAGATATCAGCTAACTGAACTGTGGTAGCTACATAGGACGGGAGAATAAGACCATCTTTAATAAGATCCCGAACGAAATGACAATCAATCTCAATATGCTTTGTGCGCTCATGAAACACGGGATTTTGAGCAATGTGCAAAGCCGATTTGCTATCGCTGTAGATGTCCACAAGTCCTGAAAGACCTACTCCAAGGTCAGTTAAGAGACCCTTGAGCCATTTTATTTCGCCAGTGACAGCCCGGAGAGCACGGTATTCGGCTTCAGCAAAAGATAAGGAAACGGTGGGCTGTTTGTTAGTCTTCCATGCCACCGGGGACGAACCAAGGAAAACAATCCAACCCGATACGGAACGACGACTCTCAACGCATTGTGCCCAATCCGAGTCACACCAGCCAGTTAACTGTAAATTGGAACAAGACGGTAAAATTATTCCTTGTCCGGGAGTACCCTTAAGGTAACGGACCATTCGTAAGGCTGCGGCCCAATGATCCTCACGCGGTGTGGACATAAACCGAGACAAGACATGAACTCCATAGGACAACTCTGGGCGAGTTACTACAAGATACAAAAGTCGACCAACCAATCTCCGATAGCGCTCCTGGTCGGTTAAGAAGGCACTCGTACTCTCACCGAGGCGATGATTTTGCTCAAGTGGAGTAGGAGCAGGTTTACACCCAAGCAACCCGGCTTCATTTATAATATCAAGAGCATACTTGCGCTGGCACAGGAAGATACCGTCCGAATTGCGCGCAACTTCAATCCCAAGAAAATATTTTAATTCACCCAAATCTTTCATGTGAAAACAACTGTTCAAATATTCTTTGAAGGAAGAAATGGATTTCAAATTATTGCCCGAGATAATTAAATCATCAACATAGATAAGGACATTAATACGCACCTCGGCTTTCACAAAGGTAAATAAGGAATAATCGTGATAGCTTTGGGAAAAACCGTATTGTTTTAATGCCATACCAAGCTTGGCAAACCAACACCTTGGAGCTTGTTTTAATCCGTACAAGGATTTTCGCAGACAACATACAAGACCGGGTTTCGGTGCAGTAAAACCGGGTGATAACTTCATAAAAACCTCCTCTTCCAAATCACCATGAAGAAAGGCATTGTGAACATCCATTTGATATAGATGCCAATTTTTCGCGGAAGCAATAGCAAGAAATGTGCGAACAGTTGTCATCTTAGCGACTGGAGCAAAAGTCTCATCATAATCCACCCCCTCGGTTTGGTGATTACCGAAAACAACCAAACGGGCCTTAAATCGTTCAATTGTGGAGTCCGACTTGTACTTAATCTTATAAAGTCATTTGCTCTCTAAAGCTTTCTTCCCCGGCGTTAGAGGCTCAAGAACCCAAGTATTGTTAGCAATCAAAGCCCGCATTTCATCCGCCATTGTCGTCCGCCACTCATGGATTTGCACAGCGGCCTTAAAATTACGAGGCTCACTGTGATTAGTGAGGGCGGCAATGTAGGTGCGATAGGGAGAAGAAAATTTATTACAAGAGAGATAATTAGTCAAGGGATCATAGGTACCTGAGGGAGGAGAGGAGACAGTGAGGCGAGAGGCGTGAGACGGACTGTTACTATGACTATCATCACTGTCAAAATCGAGCAGAAAGTCATTAAGGTTCCGGTTAGGGATACGGACCCGATGGCCACGACCTAACACGGTCTGGTCCGAAGTGGGTGAATCAGATTGGGATGACGCAGGGGAAATGGGCTGAATCTCGGTACTGGGCTGAGGGGAATTGGTGGACTGGTCAGCAGGGAGGTGAGAGTTGTTGGAGGGCTGATCAATATTATTAGTTGGTATGGGCTGAACAACATGTGGATTGGACTGGGCTTCAGCAGTAATATCCCAATCCACTAGTAACTCATTAGTGGGGCTTGGAGTATTATTGGACATGGCAGGTCGGCAGTAGGTGAGTGACGAAACGGGAATTGATCCTCATAAAACTTAACATCCCGAGACACAAAAAATTCCCGACGGTCCAAATCATATAAATACCACCCCTTTTGCCCGGAAGGATACCCCATGAACACGCATTTCCGACTCCTACTAGTGAATTTATCACCCTTGGATCGTTGATTGTGAGCAAAGCATGGCGACCCGAAAACACGAAGCATTTGAAAATTAGGCAATTTGTTATAAAGTTTTTCATAAGGCGTGATGCCATGAAGCAAACGAGACGGGGTTCGATTTATAACAAAAGCAGCCGCTAGAACACATTCACCCCAAAATTCAAGAGGTAAACCGCCCTGAAATCGTAGAGCCCTAGTTACATTCAATATATGTTGGTGTTTTCTCTCAACCCGCCCGTTTTGTTGAGGGGTACCAACACAAGAAGATTGGAACAAGATGCCATGATCGGAGAAGTAGGATTTAAAGGATGAAATTCTGTTCCATTATCGCTTCTGACAGTCTTAATTTTGGCTGAAAATTGTCTAGTAATCATAGCTATGAATAGTTTAAATTTATGTCCAACCTCGGTTTTCGAGCTAATTAAATACACTCAGACCCCGCGGGAATAGTCATCCACTATAGTCAGAAAATACCGAGCACCCATCGAGGATGGAACATCATATGGGCCCCATAAATCACAATGTATGAGTTTAAAAGCATGCTTACTATTATTGATACTCAATGGAAAATGACTGCGAATATGTTTAGCACGATGACAAACCTCACATGGTTTTGACAAAGATAAATTTGTAGTACGAATAAAAGGAAGAAATTTGAGAACTTGTTCAGAAGGGTGCCCTAATATGTTATGCCATAAATAAAAGGAACTGGGAATATTACGGAGGACGTGCACAGCCTCCACAGCACGAAGATAGTACAGTCCATCAATCCTCTCACCACTGTCAATCTCCGCCCTCGTAGCCCGGTCCTGAATAAGACAAGTAATAGCATTTGTTACAAATTCACAGTTCAACGCATCGCTCAACTGAGATGCCGAAATTAAATTACAAGTTAATTTGGGCACAAATAAGACGGGGTCGAGAACAATAAGAGGCGTGACCCGCACGCGTCCGACAAAAAATGCCTCAATTTTAGAGCCGTCAAGAAGACCCACAACACGACTCGGAATTATCTTAATATCGGTAAGAAGAGTGAAATTACCCGTAACGTGATGCGAATAACCTGTATCAATTAGCCACTTACCCGAATGATCGTGACTAGGAGTGTCATACACATTTACCAGAGACGGGATGTGCGGGAGTAGAATCAGTGGGCTGAGAAAGAACTGGGCCCGCGTGAACATTGTTACTGGAGGATGTAACACCTCCATCTTCACGTCCTTGAATATCATGAATAGCATGAGAAATGGTGCTGCTGCCGCGACCCCCTCCCCGACCATGGCTGGTTGACGGACCAGCGTTACCACGGCCAGCCCCGCGCTGCGAGCCTTTTAATTCGTGATACCAGTCGGGAACACTACCAAGGAGATCAAAGCACGTGCTCCTATCATGTCCATTTCTATTACAATGATTGCAATGTAGTTTCTGACGCTCGGACCGGGTCATTTGAGACGGGGGTTTATAAGGAGAACGGGTATTAATTTGGACAGCAAAACTCGCAAGATCGGGTTTTGGTTCGGGTAACACATCGACTCCCCTCACCCTCTCTTCTTGGCAAACCATGTGGTATGCCCTAGCCACCGTGGGAGGTGGTGACTGAGCAAGGATAACCGAACGGAGTGAGGAGTGGGGGGCTGGTAACAGGCCGAGTAAGAACGTATGAAGACGCTCGGAGTCGCGCCGTTCGGTGTGTTGTTTTGCACTAGTACAGGCCGTACAACATTTACATTCAATGATGGGTTGGTGCTTGTCTAGGTCATCCCAAATTTGACACAATTTTCCATAATAAACAGTGACGGACATACCTTCACTTTGACGACAATCACGTAAAGCACCGAGGAGTTGTTGGATGCGCGACCCATCGACAATTCCGAATCGTTCCTGTAACGCCTGCCATAACAGTTTGGCATCTTCAAATTTCGGAAGGAGGGACTTAACCTCCGGAGTGATTGTATTCGACAACCACGAGACTAACATAGAGTGTATTGTTTCCCAGTCTTCCTCGGTACACGGAGCGACTGGTGCGGTAATTTTACCGTTGACAAAGGCATATTTTCGGCGCGATTTTAGCGCAATTCGAACATCGTGAGACCATTCATTGTAATTTTCGAGGGTAAGAAGAATAGGAGTAATCGAGTCCCCGGGTTTGTCTTGGGGACCGAGATAAAACGGAGAAGAAGGGTCTATTTTCGTTTGAAATTTTTCACCGTTCGTCATAACGACGGCTAGGGTTTTGTGGGTAATTATCTTAATTGTGTTAAGTCTCTGATACCATGTTAAACACAATTAGTATCATAATCTCTTACCTTATTATTTCCATATTGAGAATTATATATAGCATTGGGAACCGTGGCATCATTAGAGCACACGGTCCATTACAAAGATAAGAGCACAAGGCCCATGCATACTATGTAACGTAAATGTGTGATGAATGCAGAACAAATATAGAATAAATATGATTAATGCATATGATGAATGCATATGATTGCATATGATTAATGCATGCAAAATGCCAACGTATGATAACGTATGACAATATTATTATTATTATTATAGTCTATTATTAGAAGGGACTATAGAAAGAGTTGAAAGAACGATCTAAATTAGATCATAAGAGTAGAGTAAAAGCGATGGAGGGGGTAGAGGAGGAAAGAAGCGAGTAGTATGAGAAGCAAAGAGTCAAGGCAAAGAGGATGAGGAGGTAACAGAGAAGGAAATCTCATCTTAATTAGTAGAAAGGGATGTGAGGAAAGCAGGATGAAGTGGAAATAGAAAGGGTATATGGAGTTGAACCGGCGACATTTTCACTGACTCAGATGACAAAATGTAAGTCATACGGAGTACTAGATTTCAAGTCCAAGCAACATAAAGGCGAGGTTATGTTACATATACTAGATGTATACATCTGGTGGTATAGATTTCGAGTTTTATAACAAAATATTTGAACTTATACATATATTTTACAAGTTTTATTGAAAAGAATTTGAGCGTCTTTATAAAAAAAAATTGTAAATCAAAACATTATTTTGAAACTCAAAAATAATACATATAAAACCCAAAGATTTCAATTTTAACACTAAAATATTATAGTGCAAGAAAAAATTGTTAAAAGCTCAAAAGATTTTGCATATAAGCTCAATTAGCTTTGTATTAGATGTACGATTCTCATATACATCTGGATGTATAGTCTTATTTGTGCAATAAATCGTTTAAGCTATTAAAAGCATTTTTCCAACTCTTACTTTTATTACTAAATCTCGTCGAAGACGGGGTATATCCGTCATAAGTTTAAAACGGGTCAAGTAATACCCAAGTTGGTAGATGAGACAAAAGCAAATTGCCTATAAAGTAGCATTATGTTTTTGTCTTATCTAACCATTTGTGTATTACTTGACCCGTTTTCAGCTTATGACGGGTATGTCCGTCTTCAGAAATTTTGTACTTTTATTTAGCATTTGCCTCTTAGTCAAATGTATACATCTTAGCATTGTTAGTTTATAAACATTTTATAACGAGCACATACCTATACTTTGGTCAATCTGTGCAATAATGTGTTGATTACTCTTTATTTATGCTCCTTCCCTTTATTTATATTGTGGTTGCAAAAATGTATATATTCTAAATGGGGTAGTGGCCAAGTGACAATTGCCTCCGTGATTTGATCTGAGACCTCTTAAGTCTCAACTACCGAGTTTGGCAAGCTAAGGTTTTACTCGAAATTACTAGACTAACACGCTTGGTTGCTTATTTGACTTGTTAATTTTTTTCTCTAAAAAAACTCATAACATAAAACTTATTTATTATAATCAACAAAAATCATAAATTGGACCAACTAAAAAAAATCAATTCTAAAGTAAGATACAAATTTTTAGGGTTACCAAAATCAAAAACACATAATTAAGCAAATAATGTAGAGAATATATGGCAGATAATATTATTTGCATCGAATATTTACCGTATCTTTTAGTTATAGAAATTATATTATTGTAATTATATCTTCCTTGTTGAACTCATGGTATATTAGTATATATATGTACACATATCAGCAAGGTAAGTTATGCAACTCTAATACAATAAAACCTTTTTCTTTAATTCTATAGGGTATCAAAGCCTTGATAAAGGCTGACGCCTTAAGAGTTGATCCTCTTCCGCCGCCACCACCCACCATTCTTATCCATCTTCCGCTGCCTTAAGAATTGCATCAAACTATCCGATCGAACGATCAACCCCTACTTTGGTCACCCACTAGATAGCACGGACACTTGTCCTAATTAGTCGTCCCGTGTTCGGCACTCGGACACCCGACACTCGTTGGACACATGTCTAAACATATTATAGTTTAAACGAGTAATAAAATTTTAAAAAAGATCGATTAGAAGATGAGTTTGGTTGGACAAATAAGAATGAGTTATAGTAAAGATTGAATTGTACCTTTAGTTGTTTAGATTTAGTTTTAAATACATGAAAAAAAATAAAATTATACATTATTTATAACCATAAAATATACTCCCTCCTCTTCAACATAACATTCCCTATTTGGGGAAAGCACAAAGAATATGGAGGGGATTATTATATGGGAAAGTATTGGTGTGGGGTTAGGTGATTGGAGAGAGAGTGCTTTGTTTAAGAAGTTAATAGGAAAATTAGAAGGTTAATGATTCCCTCCAATTTCCCTAACCTACCTAATTCTCTCCCTTCTACTTTACAGCTATTGATTCAAAAAAGAAACACAGTACCACTGATAAATCTTTTCCAACGACTACACTGACTTAAATTAAATTACAGACGGACTTAAATTAAATTACATAATAAAATTACAAACTGTTTCGTAAATTAAAAAAACGAAATAAAATTACATTATCGATAAATGCTGGAAATTACAAACTGTTTCGGAAAATGAGTGTCGGACTTCAGATTTTAGCATATTCCGTATCTTCATTTCATCTCGAGTACCCCAAAATAACGTGTTCCTTAAACTTAAATAACCGAGAGAAGATGTGAAATGTATCAAATCCATCAAACCAAAGATTAAAATTTGGGACCAAATTTCATAAATGGGGCCAAAATACAAACAGGTTTTCAATTTGCGCCAAAACCAAATTTAAACATTGTGCAAAGTTCATTGTGCTATAAATATGATAACATTTAATAGGGTTCATTTACTAACAAACATCCAAAAAAGAACTTTCTGCCACTCAAACGTCCAAAAAACAACTTTCAGCCACTCTCAAACATCCAAAATACACATTCAGTATGAAAAATCTGACCAACCTAGAAAGATCAAAAATTATTGAACTAATATTAGAACACAACAAAGATGGAAAACCAGATTATGGTATCATGTCGACATTGGCAACTAAGTTTTCAGTCTGCAGAAAGACAATCGATCACGGACTTATGGAATTGTATCAAGAGGTCAGAGGGCATCAAATGTTCTAGTGAATGTCACCAGCAAGAAGAAGGGCAGCAGGAAAATGGAAAAGACTCACTTAGATAATGTGCTGCTTATGTCAATTGATCTACTAAATAGGACGACACACACACGCTTGCACAAAATCTAGGCGTTTGCTTATGTCTCGATTGACATTCACCATAAGCCTCTTAGGAGCCGCGAGCCAGAGGAACATTCTAATACTGTCGGACATTTGTACAATTCAAGGAGTAGTTATTGTGCGAATTTGGGAACATTTAATTTTAAGCCCAAATTGAACCGAAAAACATGGATAATAACCTTCAAAATTGTCAATTTCAGGTTTATTTTCGTAAGGTGTGAGATAACCGAATGACTTTTAAATGACAGTGTATTTTAAACAGGGCCGGCCTTTTGGATGTGCAGCCCGTGCGAGCGCACAAGGCCCCCAAATTTCTAGGGCCCAATTCTGCGGCATGCGTTTAAGGCATATAATTAAATTGACACAATTAAATACTACAATAATCTAATGGCACAGCTGGTAGAAACCTTAGCTTGGTACATTTTACAATCAACCCGTGTTCGACTCTAGTAGGAGGCATTTTTCTTTCCTTTTGCTTGATTTTTTTTCTAAATTAGCATGTGATATCATCTTTTCCTTTAATTAAATTTCCATATATATTTTCAATATTTAGAAATTCTTTATAGACAACTTGTATATCACTTATTTTATCCCTTACATTTATTTATTTACTTTTTCTTATTTTTCATAATCGTCATTTTAATCAAAGTTAAACAAATAATTAGGACGGAAAGTATATTGATTATAAAACATGTACAAAATATGTTATATTAATTTGATGTGTAATTAGAAAAACGAGATATTTATTTTGTTTATAATAAAGTGGAAAGTTTAGGAAGAAAATATTAACCCATAATAAAATATTTCGTAAATTTGTAAACACGAGGGTTACTATATACTCGCTTCATTCTATTTTTTCTCTCATTTCAATAAAGCTTTACATATAGTCTATATAATAAAATAAAAAGGCTAGATTGAGCATAATATTGTGACACGTGGCAGCGCTAGATTATTAAAATCATTCTTGTATAATTAAGAAGGCAAATGTGTTATAATGTAAAAATTAAGGGAGAGATATTAATACAAAGTTTATGTCCTAACTTAAATCAAAGATAACCATCAGTCGAAAATTTAAAACGTCAACCATTTTTCTTATATATGTATCTATATAAATAATAAAGAGGCTAGGTTGAGCATAATATTGTGACACGTGGTAGCGCTACATTATTAGAATCATTCTTCTATAATTAAGAAGACAAATGTGTTATAATGGAGTATAAATTAGGGAGAGATATTAATACAAAGTTTATGTCCTAACTTAAATCAAAGATAATCATCAGTCGAAAATCTAAAACGTCAACCATTTTTCTGATATAAATTCATACCATTTTTCATTAAATGTCCAACTATTCCAATTAGTATTTACATTATTGTTAATAAATGGGATGAAGAATTGATACAATTAAATTAATCTTTAATAAAGAATCGATCGAAAGGGTACCTAAAATAATGTGACATGACAAAATTTAAAGTAACGTGACGAACTAATATGACATAAGAAAAAATACAGTATTAGTTAAAAAAGAAAATTTTAAAGTTGTAAACATCAATATAGAAAGACAAAATATTTGTAAACAACCAATCTTCTCTCATAATTTTTGTTATGTATTTACTTTTATTTATTTAACCATTATTTCTTTCATTTAATTAAATGACCTTTTACTTTCCTTTCATCATTACTATATATAATCCGTATTTATTTTGCCATATCTTTTTATATTCCTTATATTTATAAAATACTAAGAGAATTAATTATAGAATTTTTCATATATATAACTATTATAATCACCCTAATTTGTCAACTTTATTCAAAAAATTAGTACCTACGGTATACATAGAAAAGTCAAGTAATTGTTTCACTTTTAATTTTGTTACGTTTTGATTAAATTAGAATTTTATTAGTTGTTATTTTTGTGTTTATATTAATATTGCCGGATAATGAATTTTCAACTTTATTAAAAAATATTGGTATGTAAGGTACACTCCAAAAGAACTAAATTAGTTATTTCGTTTTTTATTTTTATTATGTTTTGAATTAATTATGATCTTATTAGTTATTTTTTGTGTATATTAATATTGTAGAAGAATGAATTTTCAACTTTATTCAAAAATTTGGTAGGTAAAGTATATGTGAGGACAAAATTAATTGTTTTACTTTTAATTTTTATTATGTTTTGAATTAATTAAAATCTTATTAGTTATTATTTTTGTGTTTTTATTAATATTACAGGAGGATGTCATACTCTCATATCAATAACATTTGACGAGATTGGAAATAATGGCAAGAGATCTTCTTTACACATTTTGTTTTTGGGTTGAATGACTCTTTTATATTTACCAGTTTTTCTTTTTTCTACAATATTGTATTTGCAATATCTAATGATAGCAAGAAAATATAATAAGTTTTTGACATGTTACATTATTGACTTTCACTCTTTTCTATACTTTAGTCACTTTATGGCAATTATGTTCTATTTTTATTCTGTCAAACAGGTTACAAGTCAAATTGTTCAGTCAAAGTGTTAACTATGATGTTGTACACAAATGTCAATTTGATATTATCATGGTGTTATAATATGCATAATAAACATTTTGTGTGATTAATAATTAGTTAGAAATCAAATCTTTTTTTCCAATTCATTGTTCCAATGTCAAATGTTTTTAAGTCTTTAAATAGCAAGGCGAAGGAAATGAAAACTAAAGTTAGCGGAGCAAACAACACTTTATTGTTTATTATATATACTTTCGTGCATCTCTATATCATTATATAAAAGACTTATTCTATCTCAAAATGCTCATATTTGTAAATGTGTCAAATAGCTTAGCGACCCCCTTATAAAAAGGTTTGTCACTCAAAGAGGGAAAAAGTTCACAATTGTTTCTTTCCAAGATAAAAATAGCCCGTGTTTTAACATTCCCCAAACATACCTCAAACGACAATAACAACAATATATCCATTCAAACAATAAACAAGCAAGTTGTACATTTTGTTGGTGAAGAGAATCATTCATATTACAAAATATTAAAGTTGACTATAACAATTTTCAAATAATAAGGAGACAAAATGAAAAATCATTAACTAAATAATCAATTGAAGAACAATTTAGCAACTCAAATGAGAAAATTAAGAGTCATTGATTTTCTTTCTATAAAATTTTATCCAAATAAAAATTAATATCAACTTATTTCTGTCAATCATGATTGTCCAACTTACATTACCCATCCTTACAAAAAAGATAGTTTTTTTTCATTCTCATTAAAATTTTGAGTATTTTATTGATATTTTGTGCCTCCTTTTTTCATTATTTTTATTTATTTATTTAAAATTTAATAGTTTTAACTGAAAATGTCAATTAATTAATTTGATAACTTAATTAATGATGTTATTGTAGGAGATATGTATATGTTAATGCGATCTTAACATGGTTGTGCTTTGAACTTCGCATAATTCTTTTGCATACCCAAAGGTGATGAGAAATATTTTTATGAGACTAGCATAATTATTCATATTATAAGAGTTTTAGAAGTTTGATGGGAGTATTTATTTAAATTTAATATTTGTACATGTACTTATTATAAGTGATGTAATAACAGGTTATATTTTTGTTGTGAAAGAGGATAATGAATGAAAAGTAAGGACACTATATATTTCGAAATTATGTGGTTTTTATCTGCATATTGGATAGAAAATAAATTTCAATGCAATTTATTCATATATGGAAGGGTAACTTATTTTAATATTTTTTATCAGTAATAAATTGTATTCACATCTCTAAATCCTTTAAAAATAGGGGACGGCAATGGAGTACAATTTCATGTTCTAAACTTCTATATAGGGCGTCAAGATTGTCCATAAAATCACAATTAAACAAAGTTCAGGACTATGTCGTATTCGCTTCAAAACAACCAAACTATTCTCATTTTGCTTGGCCTATCAATACCGAATTGAAAAATAGGAGTGTAATAACTTTTGTTTTAAAATACCGCTCCCTCTGTTGAGCTCACTTAAGAAAAAATATATTTCATATAAGTTATTCACAAATTAACACTTACCATAATAACTTATTTCCGCTCCCGTGATTTCCACGGGCTCCAGAACTAGTTTATATTAATAAAGTGGGAAAAAAACCTAATTGGAGAAGGCTTTTTTTGTTCAAGATAAAAATATAAAAGTACAAACTTTTTGAAGGACGTACAATATTAGCTTAGGGCCTCATCATAAAATCTCGCACAGGCCTCCGATTTCTCAGGGACGGCCCTGATTTTAAACCGTGCGCACCTTTTATTACTCTCGGACATTTGTACAATTTAAGGAGTAGTTATTGTGCGATTTTAGAGACATTTAATTTCGGGCCAAATCGAACCGAAAACGTTGATAATAACCTTCAAAATTGTCAATTTCAAGTTATTTTTCGTAATCTGTGAGATAATTTTTTCACAATTTAAACAGGTCCGTATGCCATAAAATAATTGTCGGTTGCTCAAAAACTCGAAATAAAATTAGTTTCGAGTATTTATCGTTATTCCAACGTGACTCGAATGATAGTCAAATGACTTTTTAATGAAGGTGTATTTTAAGCCGTGCCCACCTTTTATTACTCTCGGATAATTTTTACAATTTAGGAAGTAGTTTTTGTACGAATTTGGAAACATTTATTTTCGGGGCCAAATGGAACGAGAAACGTGGAGACCTTAAAAATTGACAATATCAGGCTATTTTTCGTAACATGTGTGATATTTTGTGGATGTTTTTGATAGGATCTGTATGCCAATAAATAATTGTTGGTTGCTCAAAAAATTCGAAAAAAATTAGTTTCGAGTATTTATCAAAGTTTTCATGTTATTTCAACGTAACTCGAATGATAACTAAATAACTTCTAAATGATTGTGTATTTCAAACCTTGCTCACCTTCTTCTATTACTCTCGGACATTTGTGCAATTTAAGGAGTAGAGTTTGTGCGAATTTGGAAATATTTAATTTTGAGCCCAAATCAAACCGAAAAACGTGGATTAACTTTTAAAATTGTAAATTTCTTATTATTTTTCATAATATGTGAGATATCTTGTCGACCATTTGAATAGGGTCCGGATGTCATTAATGATTGTCGGTTGCTCAAAAAACCTGAAAAGAAATTAGGTTCGAGTATTTATCGGAGTTTTCATGTTATTACAACGTGACTCGAAAGATAGTCGAATGACTTCTAAACGTTTGTGTATTTCAAACCGTGCGCACCTTTTGTTACTCTCGGACATATGTACAACTGAAGGAGTAGTTATTATGCGAATTTGGAAACATTTAATTTCTGTCCCTAATTGAATAAAAAACGTGAATAATAACCTTCAAAATCACAAGTTTCCGGTGATTTTTCAGATACTTTTAGAAATTTTGTTGATGACTTAAATAGGGCCATATACCATAAAATATCAAAAATGAATCACAATCCTGTAGAAGAATATTTACGCTTGTCAAAATGAAACAAAACAAATCCTAAGTCTGTACCAGCCCATGGAGAAATATGTTTAGCCCACAATTAAAAAAGTTCGGCCCAGAGCCCCAGACCAACTATATACGATGTTTTAAGCTTGGTTCTTAAAACGGTATACAAAAGTGTGGGCTAAGTCGGTCTGACTTTGCCTTCCAACTAGGGGTTTTATTAGTCTTGGATCGGATCGGACCGGGAATGAGGGTTAAAAGGTGGATCGAGGACGGACGATATTAGTTGGTAGAAAAATGCGTGGACCGGACCAAATATAATTGGCATCAACAAGATTTAACATAAAAAGATTAGAACTCAAGAAGTTCGTAACATCAGAATAAGCAACATTATATTTTACTAGATTTAATTACATAATTATACATCTTATAATACATGTAAACCAAGTAGAAAATAAAATCAATAATATTAAAATTTAGAAAATTCATTTTTCATATAAGTTTGGTCCATGGTCCGGTCCGCGGTCCTTTTGGTTTGGTCCAGGACCAGACCGAAGACCAAAGTAAAGTAAATAGGTGGACCGTGGAGCGGACCAAATAAAATCTTGTCTGCTTTGGTCCATACCAGATGGTCCGATCCGGTTTGATCTTTGGTTACGACACTAAATAAACACCCCTACTTCAAAGTTCCAACGTATAAATTAGGGCAGTTTTTGTCGATCTGACTAGATAGCCAGGTCATACCCTAGCCTAATCCGTCCATGGACTTGGATTGGGCCAAGGTCACAATGTCTTGACCCAATAGTCTCACTAAGTTCGGTTTTTATTTTAGTTAAAAAAAAATTAATTGATAGGAATACTCTGAACTATGAGTGAACTGCTCAAAATACTCTAAACTTTATTTTAACTACCAATATAACCAACTAATGCCCTCATTTGTTTTGAATAGAATTTGTTGTTTTGTTAACTTATTGTAGCGTGTTTTAATGTGTGATTAGGTGAATAGATTAACAGAGAAGTGGAAAGAGAAAGACAGGTAAAAAAAGAGTTATAAATTTCTTCACTTATATATATAGCAAGTAGAAGGTCATATATTATAATGAATTTTGTAAGTAACCCATTTTATGTACCATTTTTTACAAATAACCCACTTTTAAGTTCACTTTTACAAATAACCTCTTAAATATCACTTAAACATAAAAATCACCCCCTATTATCGATTATTCTAACGATTTTTGTAAAATACGATCTTCAGGCGATATTACGATTAAAATCATGTAATATACCTAAACTACCCTTAGTTATAAGTTTATAACACTACCCACCCAACAAACACACTAATTCATTCACTAACTCACTCAATCTTAAACCCCAAAAGTAATTCTCAAATCAATCAATTAAAACCAAAATTTTGCTACTCGATTTTTTTACAAAGGGTCGAATTACGAGTAACGAAAATTGGACGAAACAGTTGAATGAACACCAATCTAATTAATTTATGCCTCTTTTTTCTTTCCTTTTAATTTCAAAAAGAAAAGAAGACTTCTCATTGGTTAGAGTCGTTCTAATTAATTAAGAGCTCGCCTCAACATTAAGCGAGAGTCGTTTGTTTCACTTTGCATTCTCATGCTTTTCCAATTGCTGCTTGAGACATTTACTGATCGTTCATGAAGTTTTGGTCAATTCCTGTCCAATTTGAAAGAGTCTCGAGTCAATTTTCAGAACCAAAGTGAGCGAGCGACCTACCTTCTTCTTACTTTTACGTCCAGACGAAGACAAAAGATTAAACAGAGGAAGTAGCTTTGCAGTTGTATTTGATGGATAGACTAGTACCGCCAACTACGTTATGGCTATTATATACCCTTCCTTGTTTGTGTTGTGACCTTCATCACAGTAAGCCACCCCCAGCAACCGGAGAAAACCGTTAAATAATAGTAAGGTTAAAGGGAGTAGCTTTGCGGTCGAGAATTTAAAGTAAGGGTAATGTTAATTGATTGATTGATTTTGGTTTTAACTGATTGAGAATTGATTTTTGGGTTTAGGTCTTGTGTTTTAATTTAGAATTTAAGATTGAGTGACATAGTGAATGAATTTGTGTGTTTGTTGGGTGGGTAGTATTTTGATTTGGGATTTGAGATTGGGTGAGATAGTGAATGATTAGTGTGTTTGTTGGGGGTTGTTTAGGTATATTACATAATTTAAGTCGTAATATCGCGTGTAGATCGTGTTTTATAAAAATCGTTAGAATAAACGATAATAAAGGGTGATTTTTAGGTTCAAGTGATATTTAAGAGGGTTATTGTAAAAGTGGACTTAAAAGAGGGTTATTTGTAAAAAATGGTAAATAAAAAGGGGGTTATTTACAAAATTCACTATATTATAATAAAAGTCAACGAGAGCATTAGTTGGTTATATTTGTAGTTAAAATAGAGTTTGGAGTATTTTGAGCATGACATTCATAATTCAGAGTATTCTTATCAACAAATCCTTAAAAAAAATTGTTAAATGAAAGAAATTTGAGCTATAGCAACTCGTTAGAGCTGGAGTTGGACCCAATTTCACGTGATCAGCACGTTCGTGGGCGTGGTACAAGTAGGGATGACAACGGGCCGGATCTGGACCGGGTCCAGTAGGATCCAAATCCATATCCGCATTGTATACCCTAGATCCAGATCCAACGGGTCCAAATATATGAGATCCAGATCCGGATCCAACGGATCCGAGTCCATTACGGGTCCAAGTTTCTAGCCCCCACATTATTAAAAAACTCATGAGTCAGAACACTATTGATATCCATTTTTCAAATTACAATAAAATGGAAAAGTAGCTAGTAGCGTGGCATTTATGTTCAACCAAATAATACTATTAATTATTATGACCAAGTAATCCAAACACAAATCAAGAAACAAAGTAACTAAGACGTAAAATTTCATGTTTTTGCTATGAAAACGGGTCCAGGATCAGATCTGGATCCTGCAGAGTTTGCGTAGGAGGATCCAGATCCAAATCCGTTTTAAAAGTAGTGGATCCAGATCTGACCCGCATGTAACGGGTCTGAAAAAATAGTATCCAGATCCGGTCCATCAGAATCGAGTCTTACGAATCTGGACCGGATACAAGATCCATTGCGATCCGTAGGCACAAGTAATTAGGAATGTCATTGGGGCGGCTACAAGTGGATAACGCCCCGCACCCTTCTCAGTTGGGGCCGGGACGGGTAGAGCTTTGATGGGTGGTGGGGCAGGGAAGGTTACGAAAATTGTACCCGTCATGGATAGTGGAGCGGGGATGGTTTTTGCGTGTTACCCACTTCATACCCGCCTACCCGCCAATTATTACAAAAATTAATACTATTATTACGATAATTTTACAAATATTATCTTGTTATAATTAAGACGTAATGTTAAAAATAGCTATTTTATACAATATTTTACCAACTTCTTTGGTAAATAACTAAAAATATATAAAGGAATTCCTGAAAATAGAAATTAATAGTGATTAAACCAACTCGTACGAAAAAAAACGGAAAATTTTATGGTATAGCGGGTTAATGGGTAGGTGGGGCGATGATGGTTTTGGAAACTTTTACCCGCCATGAATGGTGGGTGTGGGAATGGGTACGAGGTTTTCTTAATCGTACGGGTACGGGAAAACCTATATCAACATCACCCCACCCTAATGACATCCCTACAAGTAATCGAGTAACTAATAATCCTAAATGATTTTTGTAAATAACCCCTTTTATATACCAAAGTTTACAAATAACCCCCTTATATGTTTCCTTTTACAAATAACCTCCTTAAATTCAACTTAATTCAAAAATTCACCATCTAAGGTAAGTGCAATGGTTTAGCTAAAGGACTTGCTTGCAAATATAAAAAGTTGTAAGCTAGTAGCCAAACCATTGTACCTCTACTTTTGTATTAGCTTAAATCAAGCTACTAGCCCCATTAAGCTACTAGCTCAAATGGACCATCCCAAAATTTCAACCTATCAAATTAAAGTTTCTTATAAAAAATAATTATTTAAACAAAAAAGTTGGAATTTTTGTTGTATATGGATCCATTTAAACTAGCTTGAAACCCTTGTATGCAATTGTAGCTCAAAATAATACTTATAGCTTAAAAAGTATGATGTGGCAACTCAAGCTAATAGTAGATTAGCTCACCATTACACTTGCTCTAATCAGTATTAGGTTGATGACTTTTATTAAACCCGGTCAATTTACGACTTTACGACTTAAATTTAACTAAATACCTAAATTGCCTCACTTATAACTTATAACCCATCCATACATTTGTTTTAATTTAGAACCCACATAAAATCCCCAAATTGAAATAACCTTGATAAAGAGTAACATAATTGGGATGATCTTAAAGTTAGAATTACAAAATTATATAGAGTATTCCGATTGTATTCGCCTTGATCAATCAGTCTACGATATTGCCATTCGACTTTTCTAGTCTAGATAAAGAGGTTCATTTAGGATGCAGAAATCTGGGATTAATGCTATCATGGAAAATTAATTTACAAGAACCTGATACAACATACAAATTATACTACCTTTTAAAGATGTCACACTTGTTTAATCTTTGTGACGATGAAGGCAAGAGATTTTTAGGTCGCCTAAATGATGGCTACTGGCTACTGCTCCTAATCTCAATGGGAGATACTTTTCTTTCTCCAAAATGGCTTTCATGTCATTAGTTTTTGAGAATTTTGTGATTGCTCCATGAATTGTAACATTTGATATTGACACCTTGCGAATGTATATTTTTCTTTGATCAATACAAGTCCGTGGCAAAGAAGCAGCGAGTAGTTCCAGAATTCGAGCGGCTGGCGATAATAAAAAACAGTCTATACTGATGCAGGTTACTACCCTGGCCCCAGTATAGTAAAAAAGTCATTTGAGTTCGCATCACCAGCCTCATTGATGCAGCTAGACTGGCCCCAATATATTCACACCATATTCATGTCTGCCATGTATCGAGACTGTAGAAAATATTATTAATCTTGCTTTCATTGTCCCACTGTTAGGAGGACTTATAACATACGCCTCACCCGATTAGGTAGTCATTTGGAGATTGGGGTGGGTTCTAATTTTGTAATACTAAATTTAAGTCCATCCCAATTATGTAATCGGAATACTCTTTATCAACACAAATTCTTATTTGCAACGGCACTATCCGTCGCAAGCTTGTGACGGATACAGTTTCCTCTCACAAAATACCCACTTTTTCTCTTTCTCCAACACTATTCATGTGGTCCCTTTTCTCCACTAACTCATTTTCTACCCATTTTATCTCACAAAATATCCGTCACAAATAACGACCCTTCGCAAGCAAGACTTACTACTTTATCAAGGTAGTTGTTCCAATTTAGGAGATTTAATGTGTGTTCTAAATTAAAACAAAGGTATGGATGGGTGATAAGTGAGGGCAATTTAGGTATTTAGTTAAATTTAAGTCGTAAAGTTGTAAATAGATCGGTTTTAATAAAAATCGTCAACTTAATACTGATTTGGGGGTGAATTCTTGAATTAAGTTCGATTTAAGGCGTTTATTTGTAAAAAGAAATATATAGTGGGTTATATGTAAACTTTGGTACATAAAAGGGGTTATTTACAATTATCTCTAATCCTAAAGTATAAAACACGATAATCCTAAACTAAACCTATCACAGTTATCAGCAGGAGAAATTTGTTCCGTTTGCCGCCATTGTTATAACTTATAAGCAGGGGCGGATCCACCCACAGGGCTGGGTGGGCTTCAACCCAACCTATTTTTAGGAATAAATTAAATATACATCTAAATACATTCAATGTTGTATTGGGGCTCAATTGGGAATGGTAGAAGGAAGAGTGTTTGTTTCTACTTGATGGTAGGGGTTTGAATCTCATTAGTAGCAATTTTTTTATTACTACCCTAATAAATTGTTTAGCATTTTATCATAAATTCTAATAATATTAATCGTAAATACCATATTCAATCATATTATATATATTTTTATAAGATATTCTTCTCTATTTATTATTTGTTTGCTTATCAATAAAATACCATTTATAAATAATAAAAATTTGCTCAAATGACGGTAAGTCTGTGACAAAGAAAGCAACCCCAAATGACTAACATATTTCACATATGTGCGACAGATATTCTTCTCTCTTTATTATTTGTTTGCTTATCAATAAAATACCATTTATAAATAATAAAAATTTGCTCAAATGACGGTAAGTCTGTGACAAAGGAAGCAACCCCAAATAACTAACATATTTCACATATGTGCGACTTCAATTATACATTTTGATGGTTTCGTATGACTAACCATCACGGACATGAGTCTAGCCCACTCCTATTCTAAATCCTGGATCCGCACCTGCTTATAAGCCTTAGCTTCCAACAAGGTTATACTTTAATTACTTCATTCATTACTTTATTTCACTGTTTCCGTTTTAATCTATGATTTTTCAACCTTCCATTAGTGTTTTGCAAGTAGTTCATAATTACTGTTAAGGTATGAATTTTATTTCAGTAATTTGTCAAGGTATGAATTTTGTTCGAACATTATGATAGCCAGTGCATTAAATCTAGCTCGTAACCCAGTTTTTCATGAACGATTGAAGCATATTGAAGTAGATTATCGATTGTTACGGTTATTGTTGTTTAGCTATATAGAAGACAACGATTTTTTTTCAAATTGAAGATCTCGTAAAGGCGCACAATTATTCATGTATGTAGGTCGTGAATTGGAAGTAATAAGATTAAAGTTATCGCAATGAGTAAAGTAAAGGAGGCTTTCAATCCTTGGGAACGATCGGCTCATCCTGATCGTTAGTATCGACTTTGTAAGTTTATCACTTTTTATATTTATTTCACAAAATGAAATTAGCCAAATTTTAATTTCCCCCTCTTGATTATTATTATTTTAATTTTAAATTTTAGCTGCGGAGGAAGTATTTTATTCCGAAAAATGGGTACATAAGCGGCCTAAGTTTGATGTTTTTTTTTGGTAGTAATATTCACTGTGATTTTAAGACCAAGAGAGCCGGCATTTACGCTTCTGCTTCTGTTGTTGCACTGGTGTCTTACACAGGTATATCTAATGTACATTATATACATCGTTACCTACGGTAATTTATAATTTATGCTCACTCGTCCCACTCGATTGTTTACGCTTGTTCCCGAGAGATTTGTTTTAATAAAAGATACTAAAATGGAAACGTAAACTATTGTATTGACTGACACACCCTGACCCCTGGATGCTGAAGGCGTCCTTGGGGTGATCTCGTAGTTCCTACGGGGTGGAGACGACGGGGTCGGTCCATGGATTTTCCTTCCTTTATGCTGCATTTCGCTCAAAGGGTCCAAGATTAGGGAACCCTAGGAGAGCCGCCGACTCCAACTACTGTCCATGTACGATCCATACTAGATCTGACCAACTGCCCATCCTACCTCCTCTACGTTCTTGACAGCCCATCTTCGTTTTGTCTCAGTAAATACTGACACACCCTAAAGGGAAGGGTAAGGTTAAACTATTAACCGGGACAGAGTGAGTACTTATATATCAAGTATTTTATTCGTCCTGTTTGGTGAAAATAGGCGATGAACAGTTGTTCGAAAGTTCTGGAACAATAACTGAAGCTAACGAACATAATATCGCCACTATCATCACTTCAGCCAATCTCATCAGACTGCCAACCAAAAACAAGTTCGGTGAAAATAGCTTGGCAGATCATTTGAAGGTGTGTCTATGTAGCTTGGCAATCTATCATTTGTATTCAATGTACTATGTACTGTATCAATTACTACAACATTTTGCTTTTCAGGTGGTTGTGCATACATCAGACTATGATTCATACGAAGCTGAAATTTGCGTTTATGACTTCCACTACAATCTGCTTGTGGTCAAGTTCAGGTCTGATAAATTGGTACTACCTGCAAGACTGGGGGCTATCGATGACTGTTCAACGTTGAAGCTGTATCAGAGATCTTTGCGTGTTATACTATGATCTTTGTTTAAGTGTAAAATGATTTGTGAACGTGTTGTTTTGTTTATATTGCACGTCCTTTAACAATAAGTATTCAAATAATAAATTTTCGTGTACTTAGGACATCACATCACCCATGTATTGGATTTGAAGCGTATGTACAAAAAAAGCGGATTTAATAGGAATGAAGTTCGGATTACTATGAGAAGATCACCTATAGTTCAGATTATTCCTGTTAAATAATCTAGAATTCATACCTATATTGCTATAATATATAGTCAATATATATTTTCCACAATTTACTAAACGTTTGTCACATAATATTAGTATTTTGCCACGAATATTGTTACGTTTGTTGGTGTTTTGCCACGATTATTGTTATTATTATTGTTAATTTCAATATTTTTTTGCTATATAATTAATTCAATCTAAAAAAATTTAACAAATAATTATTTATAAACTTTTATTTGTAAGTTTTGGTAAGAACTAGTATAATTTGTGTTTAATATTAGATATATTACTTTTACTTTTAAGTTTATTTTTTTGTTTAATTTTTTCTTAATAAATAAAAACAAATTTTAACATTTACTTTGCTTTCATTTGTGTTTTCATTTGTGTTTGATGTTATGTTTTTCTAAAGTTTTTCCTAAGAGTTAAAATTAAAAAAGCGACCGATAAGTTTTTTTTTGTACATACGCTTCAAATTCAATACATGGGTGATGTGATGTCCTAAGTACACGAAAATTTATTATTTGAATACTTATTGTTAAAGGACGTGCAATATAAACAAAACAACACGTTCGCAAATCATTTTACACTTAACAAAGATCATAATATAACACACAAAGATTTGACTAAAGAAAAAAATAGATGGACGGAAGTTGTGGGCTTCATAGGGACGAGGAAAATAACCAATGAAAAATTTCATCAATAAGGACACTTATGCAACATAAATTGATAAATAAAAAGGGAAATAATAAATACAACCCTTAAGAGACCGAAAGAGGGAATAAATTTTTAATATTTGTATTAATTGCATCATAATTTGGGCTTCAATTTCTAGGTTTATACTAAATTTGGAAGATTTAAATCCTTAAATACAAGCCTTCTCCTAAGGGTTTACATTTGAAAATACGGTCATGTAAGAAAGATTAATTGACAAGAGTACTCCATTCGACCACTTTTGAACTTTCTACTTGCCTCTTTTTGTTGAAGACATTTGAACTTCCAACTTTTTTTTCTAACTATTTATCGTCACCTCATATCTTTTCTCAAAGACGTTTAGAGGCACAACCTATATAAAGGCAAATTTCATTATCCCCGTAGAAATTCGCCTACTAGAAGACTTATTAAGTACTTAACACGAGGAAAGTAATGTATTTGACATTTTGTCACAATCATAGTTCATAAAAGGAGTAGTAAGAAGAATAACTATAATTAAAAGGATGTTAAAAAATTATACCCGTATTTCTTAGAGTGATCCAACCATTTCATAGCTATGTTTATTGGAAAACAAAAAGTAATCCAATCATGACAAGCAATGTCAATCACTTCTCCAGAAAGATTCACAATAGGAGCCTCATCACCGCACTTGCAAGAAAGACAAGAGTTAGCAAAATCATTGTTACAAGTTACAGCTAAACAATAAATATTAAATTTGAACACAGAGAAATTTACTCCAGATGTATTGCAAGTCACAAATCACAACTCCTTGCAATCGTGCCCACAACGCTCAACGCTGAAAGGAAATGGCAAAAGCGAACAAAGATTAAAATTAGTTTGGTAATCGACGAGAACCCTTGGTGACAAGGCGCACTATATTAGCAAATAATTTTTTTTTCAAATAAAGAACTTCGTACAATAATGCCCATCTTAGTCTTGAAGACGGGCTTAAGAAAATGAAAGCATGAGGTAATCACATAGAGAAGGGACTATAGTGTGCCATGTGCCTAAATCTAAGAAGCAAAACACTAAATATGTTGTCACTCTCATCTCCACTTATTTCTATACACATGTGTTAGATATTGTGTAGTATGAAATACAGGAGAAAATTTAGATGATTTGCATGTAAACAACAACAATAAAAACATCAGAACCTTAGTCCCAAAATTTATGTTGGATGAATAACCTTGCGGTACCTTAACCCCATGCAAGCATTCACACACACTTCTTTTCTCATTTCGTGACAGAGTAAAACAAGCTGGGGGTAAATAGGTTCTTGAACCTCTAATTTCTGGTGCTAATTCTGGCCGTATATTTTGAGCAACCATATCTTCTCTAGCTTTGACACCATCCTTAGTTTTACCAGGGATATTAAGAAGTGTGCCAATAATGCTTTCACACACATTTTTCTCCACATGCATGACATCAATACAATGTCTCACGGACAAATGTTTCCAATATGGTAAATCCCAAAATACAGACTTCTTCTTGTATAATGTCCCATTACTTGGCCTTTTATATGGTTTTCCAAAATTATTTTCAATGTTTTTCACTTTTTCATAAACCTCTTTCCCACTAAAAATTTTTGGAGGGTTTCTATGTTCTTGTTTCCCATTAAAAGGCTTCGTTTTTTTCCTATAAGAGTGTGAGCGGTGTAGCAATCTTCGGCTACAAAGGTAAACATTCTTTCCTCCATGAACTAAACGATCAGAAATCGTATCCTCCTCACAAATTGGGCACGCTTTAGCCCCTTTCACGGTATAACCAGATAAGTTGCCGTAAGCTGGGAAATCATTAATGATGCAAAATATCATGGCACGTAGGTTAAAAGTCTCACAGCGATAAGCATCATATACCTCTACCCCTTCATCCCATAATAACTTCAAATCATCGATCAATGGTTCAAGGAAAACATCTATGTCATTTCCAGGTTGCTTAGGCCCCGAAATCAGAAGTGACAACATAAGATATTTACGTTTCATGCATAACCAAGGAGGCAAATTATAAATTGTTAGCAAAACCGGCCACGTACTCCACTGACTACTTAGATTACCAAACGGATTCATACCATCGGTACATAGTCCAAGCCTTAAATTTCTAGGCTCAGATCCAAATTCAGGAAACAAATGATCTATGGTTTTCCACTGAGTTGAATCAGCGGGATGACGAATTTTATCATCTGAAATTCTACCATCAGAGTGCCAAATCAAGTTTTTCGCATCTTTCAAACTTGAAAACATTCGTTTAAATCTAGGGATAATGGGAAGATACCACAAAACTTTAACTGGGACTCCACTATTATTCTTTGAATTTTTTTTTGGGCAATTTGTAACGTTAAGCCCCACACTTTGGGCATTTGTCTAAATCCTTATAATCCTTTCTAAACAAAATGCAATCATTACGACATGCATGTATCTTTACATAATCAACTCTCATTGGACACAATATTTTCTTAGCGTCATAGCTACGCTTAGGCAGTTCATTGCCATCTGGTAAAATCTTACCCAACAACTCAAGCAAACTTGTGAAACTTGTATCACTCCATCCATTTTTCGCCTTTAAACTATACAGTTTTAAAGTTGCAGATAGATGTGTGAAGCTTGAGCCAGGGTATAGGGGTTTAACTGCATCACCAAACATCCTATCAAACATCTCAAGTTCAGTTGGGTCTTTAGTGGATCATTTCAAATCATTAATAAGATTGTCTACTTGATCGTAATTTTCAGCAAAATCCTCTCCCTCAAAGTCGCTATCATCCTCTAAATTACTACACATAGTAGGCAACACATCCTCCCCATGCCAAATCCACCTTGTATAACTTTTGTCAATACCATTACATAATAGGTGACTTTTCAATTCTACGGCATCAACAAACTCGTTATTCCCACATCTAACACATGGACAAAAAATTTGTTCCACATTCTCTGCACTATTATTAACAGCATGTTTAACAAATTCTTCCACCCCTGCCCTATATCTAGGATCCAAACGATCTACCAACATCCATTCACGATCCATTCCCAATCTCCGTTTATTTTCTGCAATGGTTTATATGGTTGTAAACTTATTATTCTACAGTTGGGGACAATTAATACAAAATCCAAGCTCTATGCAACTACATACTTAACATATCTACCATGCATAAGTTAACTATCCAGTAAACACCCAAACACCATAATCAACTATATACTCCAACAAAATCTGGGTATTTCAAATTTATACAAGATAATAATCACTGAAAAAAATAAACAATACGACAATTACTAACTAAACAAGATATTACCAAAACCCCCAATTTATTAAGAAACCCTAAATCGATCGGTTAAACCCAAAATTAGCAAACCACAAATGACGAACACGATATTAACAAACAATTCTAAGTTTTAAAGCAATAAACACGGATGCATACAGTCGATTTAAGCCGTATTAGCAAAACCCCCAATAATTAACACAGTATTGATCGAAACCCCCAATTTTATCATCAAACCCTAAAAAATTCTTCAATATTATAGCTTCAGGACAAATTAAATTACAAATTTAAGTTAACTAATCAAAATTAATCCAAAAATTAAAACAATAACAACAAACATTCCTAATAATGATGAAGACGGTGATGTTTGATGTTGAAGAACGAAGGATAGATGCTGCTGGCCTGGTTAATGAACGAAACACGGATTTGTGATGAAGATGAGCACAGTATTGTGATGGAGAACGAAGAGGTTCACTGTGATGAAGATGGTGATGAAGATGGTATCAATTTAGGGATAAGGGTTGAGAGGGTTTTGATATTCACTGATTGATGAAAAAATAAGACTTTAGTTTTGATAATAACGCGCGAGAGAAAGTAGTAATAAGGTTTGGGTTGACTTAAAATTTTTAAATCCATAGACATGGGATTTACTGGAAAACCGATGTTAATAAACTAATAATGGACATAGGTTTTACAAAACAACCTATGTCTATTAGTACCATCACCAAAGGACATGGGTTGTCATAAACAACCGATGTAAATAGCTCCAGAAGGACATCGGATGTTTAAAAAAAAACGATGTCCATTATTACTACATCGGTTGTTTGAAAAATCCTATGTGCATTGACTGATGTAGTAACGCACTTTTGTAGTAGTGTGGGGTCGGCTAAAATGAATCAGAATCTGAGGTCTTCAAGTTGTCATCCTCAAAACAAATAAAATAAAACCGAAAAATGAAAAATTATAATAATAAAATACCGTTTCAAAATCAATTTGAAAGTGCTAATAATAAAAAATATTTAAAAGCCTAGAAAACCAAGTTAAGCATGAAAATTTTTTGAAAACAAAATAAAGAATTTAGTAAGTCTTGTTTGCGACGGGTCACCATTTGTGACGGATATTTTGTGAGATAAAATGAATACAAAATAAGTAGTGAAGAAAGGGGACCACATGAATAGTGTTGGAGAGAGAGAAAAAGTGGGTATTTTGTGAGAGAAAACGGTATCCGTCACAAGCTTGCGACGGATACTGCCGTTGCAAATAAGAATTTGTGTAAAGAATTAAGAACAAATAAAAGAGCAAAAGATAGTCCTTAAAAATCCTCCGCCACACGAACCCTCTCCCTCCACTCCGATCAAGGTAAGTTCGATATCCAATGTGACTACAAGACTAAAAACTCATTATCAAAAAAGTACTCCTCTCATCCAATTCTAGAATTGCTTGGTGAAGTATCGTCACACAAGTGGCCGCTACGTAAAGTTTGGATTGGATGGGAGTATTGCACCAAGAAAAAAAGCAATTCTAAAAAAATCAGTGCTACTAACTAACCATTTGTTGAGTAGATTAAAGTAAAGAGTGAATGTATGAACTTAAATAGGTCTGGGGCCACCATTAGATCAAATGGCGTGGTGAAGTATCGTGCAACAGCAACAATGGGATCACCAGGCTGCAGCTTCAAAGAATCAGGACCAACTTGAGATCTGTCCTTATCAAGTCTGAATCTCAGGCCGTCATCAATACAGCGTTTACTTGCAATGGGTAATGGAACATGAGAAGTGAACTTTATCACAAACAAATTGAAGTGGAAGTCATATGCACATATTTCACATTCAGAGGAGCTATCAACTGATGCATACACAACAACCTAAAAACGCAAATCATTCAACACGACATTTCAATAAAACAATCTGAAAAATAAGAGTATATTTGCTAATTTCTCTTTATTTGCAAAGAGACTATCTCCAATTAAAAGGGATATAATGCACGATAAAAAAATATCTCCATAGTTTCTGAGTTTTTCAAAATTTCCTATACATTTCAAAGCCTTCATCTATGATATTATATTCTGGTGGTTCGGTTTTTACAATCCTCTGAAAATCACAGGTCTCAAAGGTCTGTCATAGACACATTATGTTCATTAAAGAATTAATAGTTTATAAAAAAAAAAAATTTTTTACTTTCAATACCATTATTGATGAAGTTAACTTGATTCAGTTATGTGTATGGAGGGGAATGTGAAAGGACATTAAATGGAAAGGTATTAACGTAAGATGTCAATCATGAGGAGGGTACAATTGCACGTCAATTTCAGCCAAAGCTAATATAATTTGACAACATAAAACCAATGGGGAGAATCATTTTAGATTTAATAATGAGATAATCATTTGACACTAATCTATACTCTCTCCGGTTCTTTGGAATGGAGACATATATTTTTCGAAATAGGCGATTTTCAACAATTAATTAACGAAATAGGTAACTTTTCTAATTTATTACCGAAAATGGGTCCACGTCATCACCGAAGCTAGGATCGTATTCAAGTCGCTTACCCGGAGGACGACCATATGAAGTGTAAACTTTTGAAAACCCAAGCTGGAAATGAACCCAGGTCAAGTCGCTAGGGGGAGAGCGACTTGACCTATATTCAAACCCAGAGTCAAGTCGTCAGGGGGGAGAGCGACTTGGCTTAAGATCGGTGGGGCGAAAACATGTTTATATGAAAAAAAACTTGAAAATTAATTTTGGCATTGAGTCAAGTCGCCAAGGGGGAGGGCGACTTGCTCTTTTGCATCAATTGAAAGTCCTTCACATTGGAGTATTATTGGACAAGGTGGAAGCTTAATTGCTTATTTAAGATCAAGTCGCTAAGCGGGTAGGCGACTTGAATTTGGGCACAGGTTCGGGAAATACGGTCCTACGTGGACCCATTTTCGGTAATAAATTTAAAAAGTTACCTATTTCGTTAATTAATTGTTCAAAATCGCCTATTTCGGAAAATAACTCCGTTTTAGGATACTTTATTCACACTCACTCCCTTATTCCTTTTACAAAAAGTAAATGTTGCAATTCCAAAGGACCGGATGGATTGGAGGGAGTAACAAATTAACATATACAAAGACATGAATAAAGATTCAAAAAAGTACCTTTATATTATCAGTCAAACTGTTTTCGCCATATTTTTTATCCGTCGGACGTCTAATAAGGCTTGCTGAAGTTAGTAGAGTAACCTTATTATTCGCATCAGCTTCAATGATTGTACCACATCCATGAGACAATTCCACATCACCTAATTTTTTAATGAAATAAAGCAATTATGAAGAGCAAACAATAGAATAACAGTATATGTTGCTTATTTTGGTGGAAAGATGAATAAGTAAACGTACCAGAGTAAGAAACTAAGGCAACAACAGAGGGAGAAACCTTAATCGCGACTTTCTTAGTATCAATATTCAAGTATACATTCTCAGCTAGTCTATTAAACTTGGGATGCTTTCCAGCCAAATTGTTTACATAATATTCTTCCTCCTCAGCTGATATCCATGATATCCATCCATTAATGAAATTTATTAGTTGATATTCAGTAAAGCGAACAAGGTTACTCTAGTTTTAGGGTATAAAACACATAAAACTTATATAACCGAGGAATATAATCAGGATGATGAGATCGTTTCCATGGATTGAAACCATAATCATAATAATCCATACCTCTTTACTTGGCAATTCCAAAATTCGACCCGACTCGAGAAGCCGACTCAAACACCTAGGAAACTAATTGAAGTTGAAAGATCATAAATTAAAACGGAAAACTAGAAGAATAATAGAAGACGCAACTGACAATAAACAATTACGAACCAACAAAACTACTGTAACTAAAGTTGAACCAACCTTGTGTTCAAATATATTTGTTCTCAAGCAATGGCGCGGGGGAGGGATGAAGGCGCTAAGACTGATGAGTTTTGTTTAGGGCTCTTATGTTTTGCACTCTTTCTACTTACTTTTATTTAGTTAGGGCGTTTTAAATAGAGTAATTAAAAAAAAAGTCAATAATCCAAGTTGACTAACGGAATTGCTTATTTGGCCTTTTTTTTCGGGTTGAGGGGTTAAATCTCCGGGGCCATGCATTCCCGTGCCACCACATTGATCATGTACAGCCCTTCGAAACCTTTCCTTTAATTTTATAGGGTATCCGCCACCACCACCCACCATTCTTACCCCATCTTCCGCTACCTTTCCTTTAATTCTACAGGGTATCCGCCACCACCACCCACCCTTCTTACCCCATCTTCCGCTGTCCTAAGAATTGCATTAAACTATCCGATCAAACGATCAACCCCTACTTTGGTCACCCATGGCCAACCCTTACGAAATTGGTCATCCATGACCACACCTCACAAATATGGTCACCTTGGCCTCCCCTTGCAAATTTTGTTGCCTTGCAACTACCCTTTTGCTAACACGGTCAACCAATCGACCGCCCCTCACAAACTTTGTGCCCTTGTGGCCCCTCTTCAAATCCGTTCAACTACTTAACTACCACACTTATACAAATTTATCCTCTTTATGGACCTTTTATCGTCACAAATATGCTAGTACCAATGTACTCTATTTTGGTCTATCTCTCCCACATGGCCACATGGTATTACTTGACCCGTCACAAACTTGTGACGGATCCGTCACAAATGAGAATTTTAGCCTACCATATTATCCTATTTAGTACTTCCTCCATTCTTTTTATATCACCTCATTTCCCTTTTGGACACTATTCACATTCGAGTATTCAACGTCAGTTTTCTCTCAATCCCTTCACGGAAATATATTCATGTGAGATATTTTTTGGATTGTCTTGATAAGAGGATTAAGAATATCAAACTTTTATAATTTTTGTAGTAGCTAAACATATAATCAAAACAAAATAAATATCGGCAAACGTGTATAAAGAAATGAGGTGATATAAAAAAATGGAGGGAGTAGTATTTACTATTTATACTAGTATTTTTGTCCGTGCGATGCACGGATACTAAATTAATTTGGTATTCATAAATTTTCACCATATAAATCAAAAGTAAAACATAAAACTTTTTTTATATAAAAATAGTATTAGTTCGTTCTAGCTATACGTGTGTTATTTTGTTAATAAAATTACCTCATTTATATTAATTTCTGTCATTAACGTTACCACCAACTCGACACAATCATCTATAGTATTACACGAAAGAACCTTTCAAACCACTACTCTTACTCTTCAAATAACACATGAAACGGTCCACAATCCAAAGCCCAGGGCCGTCTTGGAGGTTTCCGAGGCCCTGTGCGAAATACCAAAATGGGGCCCAAGGTAGTGCGTAAAAAATTATAAAATTATAAAACTTCTCAGTGTTAACCTTTCACACAAAATATTGTAAACGTTTACACTTATAATTAACGGTTACAAATATTCACTTGAAAACCGCAATCCTCCTAGCATTCTTTGAAGCAAAATCATCAATAAGTTCTTCGTACGAGACTTTCTCCAAATGCTGATTTTCAATGGCGATCATTGCTAATCCATTGAGGCGATCTTGCGACATTGTAGAACGCAAATAAGACTTCAACAATTTCAACTTCGAGAAGCTTCTTTCAGCTGATGCAACAGTGACGGGAATTGTCAACAATATCCTATAAGCTGTAACTGCGTTAGGAAAACAACCACCAATTTGTTTCATATAATTTAAAATATCAATAGGACCCATCTTTTTCTTTGGCATGAATTCCTTAAAAAAATTCAGATCAATATATAAGGCATTTCCGTCTATATCAGACTGCTCATTATGTTTCAGTGCATTTTCAAGATTTGCACAACAAGACTCTAATGTCGAATCATCCAACGAATACAACTTATCGGTTGTGAACATAAAACCAAAAATATTTTCATATTCTTGGTATTGTTCAAACCTTTTGTTAAGAGAAAAAATTGCTTGATCAATTAGATATAAAAAGTAGTGAACTCTAAAGGACTCTTTAAGTCTTATGCTAAGATGAGTCCAGTCATTGAATCCTCCAGTTACTAAATCACCATTTCCTTGACATTTTTTAAATAATTTACAACAAAAACAAAACACTTTGTCAAGATCTTTTGAATAAACAAGCCATTCTCTATCCCACCTTTCACCATTTGACAGAATTCTAGTATAATGCTTTGATGAAAAATGTCTATTTCCTTTATCTTTAGGGCCTTTTTCAATGCTCAAATCTCTTTTTGGACCTTTAAAAGCTAATATATCTATCAAATCTGCATCCAAATTATCCCAATTTCTAGGATCATAGATATCACATCTTAAACTAATATCAACATTCTCATCAAAAGAAACAGGATTTTCATTAACATCTTCATTGTCTACATCATTTTCAGTTGATATATCATAATCAATATGGCTCGTTTCATGAACTGAAAGAACATTATTGTCAACTTTATCAATATTTTCATCCATGTGTACATTATCATTACTATTACCATCTTTCACAATAAATTTATCAAGGGCTCCTTTCTGAGAACGAATTAACTCTTCAATTCTTTTTTTTTTCTTACGTTTTTCATAACCCGAATCATATTTTCTAGTTTTAGACGACATTCTTTCAATACTCCACAATTAGGAAAAACAATTAACAAGTAATTATGAACTTATCAAGGAAAGAAAGCACCTAATTTAGACAATTAACCGATAGCCAGCAACAAGGACTCATCCCAGTTCCAGAAACAAAGTTTCGTATTGCTATTTAATTGTTTCCTGCAAGTGAGAAATCGAAATCAACAAAGTAGTATATTTGAAAATCAGAAAATTAACTAATTCTGAAGTAAACGATTAAAATCAATTAACATAAATGATTAAATTTCATGAAGTAAACGAAAACCTTACCTTGAATATTGACAACTTGAAAGATAATTGTGAATCTGAATTCAGAATTGATTTTTTATAATGAGAAGTTAATAGCCATTCCAATCTGAAAGAATTATTCGAATTTTGAAAGTTTCTCATAATAAAAGCGAGATTTTGGGAATTACACAAAATTATGATAAAAGAATCTTTGAATTTGGGGAATAAAATCAAGGAGGTTTGGGAATTTGCCATTTGAGAGTTAAGGGAATGATAGAGGAAGAGAATGACGGTTGAGTTTAGGATTAGGTAAGCTTTTTCTTTTTTTTTTTTTCTAAATTGAACAATGGGCTACGGAGGAATTGGGCCCCAAAATTTTGGGGGCCCTGTGCGGCCGCACGGCCCGCACAGGTAAAAGGCCGCCCCTGCCAAAGCCACACCTACTAACCTATTATGAAAATAATCATGAAATGCGATTTAGTAATCTTTATTGCTACCTCAAACAACCATCTAACTCATCATCGACACTCTTTCCTAGCTTCCAATACACACCTAAAATATTCAAGTCACCCCTCCTTCACGAAACATCCGGACTTATCTCTCAAAGTTATATCTCCCTTTGAAAAGTTTATCCATCTATCAGAAACCTAGCTAACTTATGCTTTCAAAACCGATCTTGTTTCAATGAGAAATCCTTGATGTGGAAAACAAAAACATGCAATTTTTTTTGTTTGGTTAACAAAAGAGGTATGAGAGAAGTGTTAAGGAATGAACGATGGATGCAACACACGAGATGTTACATTGAAATTGGGTGTTAAATTCAAACCACGATGTTTTTTTTAATCACCAAGACAAAAAAAAGTAACATAGTTAAACGTTAACAATACTATATTGACATGATATTTATTAACATTTAATTACTTATTTTTGTGTTTCACCAGAAAAAAACAAAATTGAGTTTACGTACATGATATGTCAGAGATTTTTAACTTATTCTTATAGCATATATGCCTAAGTCTAACACATAATACAACCTTGAAATAAATTCATCTACTTCCTCAGTTTTCTTGCTACATACCCCTCAGTTTCCATATCATTTAGGCATTGTTCGTACCCTTTTTCACTCAACTAACCAACTTGTCCATCAAAATTAACCGTATATGCATCCATTAACAACCCCATCGTATCTATATTTACTTTTACTACTCAAATCACACTCTTAAATGTCGGAAATAACTTTATCCTCAACACACTTACCTCTTGCCTCCAGACCTATCTACCCCGATATAATACTGACATGACATATACTTCCTTAATTCTTATCCAATGTTCCCACATTCTATTTTTGTACAATTAATCCAATGTTCTCCTTCCATAGTTAATAAAATAATTGACATAAATATCTTCTTCTATTTCTTGTATTTACAATGTTATCATTGCAAATTTGCAACTTCAACTCCACATTACGACATCTTGTTATGCACACATACCCCTAAATATCCGAAGAATACTCCTACAAAAAACACTACAACGCCATTCCACGTTAAAAATTATTCCCCGGCGCAATGGAGCATTCAATAGGACGAAAAAGAGTATAACATTTGATTATTTACTTTTGCGTCTAACAAAGAAACAAAATTGAGTTTATACACATGATATTTTAAATGCTTTTACCTTATATGTATATATTTGTCGGCTCTTTTCTCATATAACGCACATTTTCAAATAAAATTTATTCATTTACTTTCTCCAATCAATATCTCACGTTATCCACTTTTTCACATATTCAACCTTTTCCACCCGACTAACCAACCAAACCCATCAGAATCAACCTTAACCATATTCATATCCCTGAACAGCTCAGCCTTACATATGAATATATTTTTCTATCTTCTAAATCACACTCATAAACGTAAGGGAGTAATCATTATGGAGTACGCTTCTCACCTACTTAACCAACTTAACCATTGAAATCAATTGTAAATTGTATCCCTAGAAACCTCAACCTACCGACATTTATTTGTACTACTCTCACACTGTTCAACGTTGTGGAGTAACCCTACCTCCAAGACACTTACTGTTGGGAAATGTGTCCTCAACAATAGTGCGATCACGTAATTAAATCTCATGACGAGAATGCGCAAGGGATGATACGAATTATTAGTCAACTGACCAACATTAATCGGTAATGATTGGCTAGCTAGAGTTTGACATTACTGTCGTATGACGGTGGTGGTCAGTTGATCCCTTTAGGTCACACCTTTAGGACAATTCCCTTAATTGATAAAATGATCAAATGTATATTGATACGATTTGATCATATTCCTTAAACTCGTATATCGAGAAATTAGAGGTTAAATCTTAATGTAAGATTTATGTTTAAAATTGAAACGTATCAATTGTTAAACAATAAACGATATTTTAAGATATCGTAATTAGAATGAATTGGGTTGAAATTAATACAAAGGTTGTAAATCGTATTGACGATGAATGATTATTTTACAATAGTAATTTCGAATTACTTGTCAATTAATAAATATGATTTATTTGATATAATATTTATACGATAAATATTTATATGTTTTGTATAATTATAATTTGATTACCTTATGACATATTAGATGTCACATTTTATACAAATTAAACAATTGACAAATTGCAAAATGTAAGTCATTTTAAGTATGTTTTGGGCGGCTAAGTGTAGGTTGTTGTGGATGGTTAGTGTTTTAATTAAACATGCTTTAATCATTGTGTTTAAAGCATGTATTGGAAACACTAACTAAGGTAACCCTATGGAGCATGGGTTAGAGAGTTGTCTCCCCTTTTGTTCTTCTCTAGGTCCGGCCACACAACACCCCAAGACACCACTTTAAATATGTATGTGATACTAACCTAAAAACCCTAGTTCTAATTTGCATAATTTTTCTAAGTGTAGAAAACAAAATACTCTCTTCTCCTCTTAGCCGAAATTCACTCTAAGAAAAGAGAGATTTATCAACCTCTAAATTTATATTATAAGATAATAAAAATTATACTAAGAGTAGTATTCAAATATTATTCTAATAAGTGAGATTAGAATAAGTTTAAGGAAGAATCGATTCTTAGTCTAGCACAACAAAGATTCGGTTTTAAGGGGTTGTCTTGGTGCATCTTTAAAGGAGGTATTCTAATTTGGGTACTTTGGAGGATCATCCTTGCCAAGCTTGGACCGTGTGTAAGGGCTTGATTTCTCCCTATTCCGCATTTTTAGCATGCATAAGATCTTATAAACAAGTTTATAAATATGTTAATTAAAGGTTAATTAAAGGTTTAGTTTGTATGACTAAATTAGTTTATGAGCAACTAGTTAAACCTAACAATTGGTATCAGAGCAAAAGGGTTGTTTGCATGCTTTCCGTTTCGTTTTTACGGAGTTATTAGGATAACAAAATAAAACTTGATAATTTTCGTTTTGATATATGATATGCACGAAATAATTTAAGCATGAATACCTACTGTTTTCTAAAATGTTTTAGAAGATTTGGAATATATTTTGCATGAATATTGATCATTGGTATTTTAATTTCGGTTTTTAATACGTTTTAATGGTTAAAAATGATTAATTTTGGGAAAAATAGTTAAAATTAACTTCTGGCCGAGTTTTTTCAGTATGATATCACATGTATTTTCTATAATATGAATATGATTTTTCGTAAATTATGGACCCTTAAATCGTGTGATATGGATTTTAAGTGTTAAAATACAAAAGGATGAATAAAAATGGGTTAAAATAGTTATATTATGAATTTGACTATAAAAATTTATGAGGATGTCACATGCAATATTTAAAAATAGATTTTTAATGTAAAAATCGGGTAATTAGTGACATAATTTCGACTTTAATAGTTTAAGTTGGAATTTGGCCATAAAAATTTAACACGATGTCATATATATTATTTCCAGCATGTATAAAATTTTCGAGAATTTTATCTTATTTTATGCTTGAGAAATAATTTTAAAGGTTAAAATCGTACGATATATGACGTAAATCGTTAAAATTTGCAAATGTTGTTAAAATGGCCGAAAATGTAACCCATATTAGTCATATGTGATATGTTCATCATGAAAATATTCTTGGGTGCCAAAAGTTTCAGATTTGATTTGTATTGATTTAATTTTGATTTGTTAAAAGTAGCATTTAAAATTAAATAAAAAGAGGCATGCTTTAAAAATTTCGGCTATGGGGCAATGTGCCATTTAATTTTCTGTCCATCTTGTGTTCTTAAAATGTTTTGGAAGGTATAAAAATATTGTTAGTATTTAATTTGCATTTATGAAGTTAATTATTGAATTTTCCGACTTAAATTGCTCGTTTTACGTGTTATTTTCGAAATAATAATAAAACCGTATAAAATACTAATATTTTAACTTTCTGAAAATTTTAAGAACATTCTGGATTTTTCAAAATTTGAATTTTGAATTTTCGAAATTTTTATGACTCTTTTGAATTTTATATTATTTTTCCCGAAAAACCGAGTAATACCGATCAATATTAAAATATACTCCCTCCTATTCCCAATAACTGTCACATTTCGGGTTTGGTACGGGAATTAAGGAATTCATTTGTTTAATGTAAAGTAATGTGTGGGGTGGGAAGATTGGAGAGAGAGAATGTATTATTGATTATTATTGTGAGTAGAGGTGATTAAAATAAGTAGTGTTGTGGGGTAAGGTGGGGTATTATTGTGGGTTAGAGTGAATAAAATAAGTATAAACAATGTCCCAAAATGGAATATGTGACAATTAGGTGAATAGACGAAAATGGCAAATGTGACATTTATTCGGAATAGGAGGGAGTATTAAGTTAATTCATGTTCAAAGTTTGAGTAAGACTAAATTTTGAATCCTATAAGAGTTGGGATGATTAACTTAAGGATGAAAATCGTTTCATTTAAATGCATAGTGTTGTTAAACGTTAAAACACGCGATTCCATAAACCGAGGTTTACGATAACTATTTAAATAAGTGTTTTAAATAGGACGATTTGGCTTAGGGTTTGCATGTTAATTCATATTTATATAAGCATTGCATATTTTATATTATGAATGTCATGATTTATTTTTACGTAATTTTGGGAATTATGTAATTTACTTAGTATGGCCTAGTTTTTAAATCGGTATTTCCCGTAATGTAAGGGGTTACCGATTCGGTTGTAATTTTGTGATCTCGTATCACCCAATTGTAATTTATTTCTATTTTATAATGTATAAAGTAGACTAGAAAAGTTGTAATATTTGTAAAATCCGGAGTTCCTTGAAGACGGTGCCATTCGGAAAGGAGTTCCGATCAAGACGGTGTTTACCTCGAAGTGCGTGTCGCGTGAAGTTCAAGGGACCAAAGGAGTTGGTTTCCGAATTTGTACTTTTATTATTTCTTTTCTAGGAAAGGCCATACTAGGGTTTATTTATGCTTTTATTTTGCTTTTTATATGTTTGCATGCATAGCCAAATCGTCATACATCGTATCATGCATGTTTCGACCTAGTCGACCTAGTCTTTTATTTTATCGATAATTCACCGACTTAGTTCACTTAAACGGAGATAGATAATAATTTGACTAGATCTCTTACATATAAATATTGAGACTTAGCCTTACCAAAAAGTACGGACCCATGAATCCCTTCTTCACAAGGACGTAGGCTCGGCTACACCGGGGTACTAAAATTGTCACGTTGGGTAAGTGGGGTAATAAGATTACACCTTGAAATTTGGTCGATCTCAACGAAAGTATTCGTAACCGTAGTTGCAATAAGTTCGGGCTAAAGATAATTTTAAGAAAATTGTCGACCGAGAGTTCTAAGAGTAGAACCGATTAAAGAGTTAATCCACCAAATTATACCGATACGGGTTGAATCGGCTACACCGTGCCCGGATTAGTATGGGTTTGGGTCTCGGGATTGTTTACTTAATTGGGTAAGAGATCATTAAGTAAATATATATAACTAAACTTAAAGTTTTAGTTTAAATTATGAATTTAAAAATGATGTTGTTTTTCCTTTTATTATTGTAGTTTTATTTTCAACATCGACAATGGCAACCAACGCTCCACCTCTCACTAACGTTTCATGGCTTCGATCCTTTATGGATCGTTGCAAACTCGATAAGCATGGTTCAAACTTTAAAGATTGGGATGCGCAATTACTTTTGGCCGCTCAAGGTGACGATAAGAGTCGTTACCTATCCGAAGCCGCTCCTCCCGCTCCAACCGCTCGTTCCGCGGTCGGAACTCGTGAGGCCTATGAAGCCTACATGAAAGAGTCCTCCGCTCTTAAAAATGTGCTCATCTTCTCCATGGAGCCGGATCTCCAAAGGAGTATGATTAAGTTGACCACATCGTATGAAATTTACACCAAGCTTGCGACCATGTTTTCGCAAACTCCTAGGGTGATTCAATATGAGGCGGCTTCCGCCTTCTTTGACATAACTTTCAAGGAAGGGCAAAAGATAAGCCCTCATGTGCTCAAACTAGTTGAGCTCGCGGAGACTCTAAAAGCTCAAGATGTTGATGTTCCCGACTCTCTTATCATTGACCGAGTTCTTCACTCGCTCAATAAGGTTAAGGCGTATGCTCAATTCCGGGTGAATTTCAATATGCGAAACCAAGAGACCTCGTTAGACGAGTTGCATAAGATGCTAGTCCAAGCCGAGAGGGACATGGGACTTCATGAAAGTTCCACCAAGGATGTTTTGAACATCGAAAAGAAAGGGAAAACGAGCTTCAAGAGGAATGCCTCTAAAGGCAAAGGCAAGAAAACGTTCAAGCCCAAGGCGACCAAAGAAAAGACCTTTTCGAAAGGCGCTTCCACCTCGTCTTCTAAAGAGCAAGACAAGTGCCATTATTGCACGAGGATCGGTCATTGGAAGAGAAATTGCCCCAAATACTTAAGCGATCTCAAAAATGGGAAGGCAACTGCCGTAGGTAATAATTCTCGCGTATAATTCATGTCGTTTATCAACTTATGTATAGTGATACAAATGTGTTGATATTTACCCTTTTTAATTGTTTTAAAGGGCCACCCCCGAATAATGATAAGGGCAAGGAGAAGGAAGCTTGAGGTTCCTTACTTGGATGGCTCCGGTAGCCTCCAATTGATCGAAGACTTGAAGAGCTAGGCTCTAATTTTCATATCGTCTTCTTTCATATTTTGCATTTATTTATGGAACAATTTAATTTTCTTGTAAGACAAGGATTAAAATCCTAAAACAATGGTTGTAATTTTGGATATTAGTGACTTGGTTTTCAACCCGAGTCACTACTTTTGTTCTTAATCAATGTTTTGATTTCTCAAATAAATTGCATGCCTTATTTAAACATGAATGATAGTGATTTAATATTGATACGATCAAGTATATGATAATCAAAGAGTTGATTAAAACGGAGAACTACACCCCATGAGATAGATTCAATCAAAATGAGACTATATCAGTTCATTATAAGATTTTCATTTTAAGTGAAAATAAGAATATATTCATCACACCTATCAAACTTCAAACATTCAGATACATTGGTTAATCGAAATAGCTATCCTTAAACGAATAAAGGTTATTGTTAGAAGGATAGAGTGGGAGAAAATATTTCGCTCACAAACCAATGATGAAAATAAAGGAAGGATCTTAGAGAAGATTCTTACTTGGGAGTCTTAAGAAGAACCCTAAGTGATTTGAAGAAACTACGGGAGGACACTCGAAGAAAGGTTCTTTGTGTTCATTGTTTCATAGAGAGGAAACTTGATTTGAAGAAACTACGGGAGGACACTCGAAGAAAGGTTCTTTGTGTTCATTGTTTCATAGAGAGGAAACTTGAAACCCCGTATGAAATCATCGGTAGGAAAACGGTTCCTATGTAGTTATAAGGAAATTATCATGTCATTTTCGTCTCGAGGAAACGAAGACATGATAAGAAGGTAATGAATGATTAAATGGAAACAGATCACTATAGGGATAGTGATAGTAATAATGATTCGAGTAATAGTTTAACATGCGAGAAATGAAAGGTTCATTTAAGAAATCGAGGGATATTGTTTTCAGTGGGAGCGATATTCATCAAAGAATTGAAACCTACCATTTAGAGAGAATGGGTGATTCTTTAAGATCTAAAGAATAAGAGGTTTTCAATTCTAGATAATCAAATACCTTATGTCATAAGATGATGGAACTTTACGGGAAGGTTTATTATATAGATAATAAAAGGTCGCCCACTAGAAGTTAGAATGGTTGGATACATTGTTTATTATGATGAATGAAACCATTATCAAATAGCCAAGATGTTTGAAAATTGTAAGAATGATGAAATCATAGATAAACTACAATATAGATTTAGTACATAAGTGACTAAAGAGAGTGATTTTTAATCCCTCCAGTATATCGATACGTCACAAGTTATAAGATAACAGTGGGAGCTTTCCTCCGGAAAGGAAACTCAAAATCTAGAAAGAGTTCTAGATATGTACTCAAATAGAATCATATTATACGGGATAATATGAGAATAAAGGAGACCAAAAGTTGTAAGTTTTGCTATCATGAATAAACGTTATTCGCATGAATAAAGGTTATTCGCAAAACACTAATACAAGCAGATGATTGTGCATCAAAATGCAATGTAATAGTGTTGACTATTGTTGCATGACAACATCATTTGAGTTATTATTAACTCAAAGTAAAAGATACTTTGTCAGAATCCAAATGGGTTGTATGAGACGATTTTGAACCCCATAAGTGAACTGGATTGACTTAGTATGGCCCCTAGCCGCTTACATGAGGTGACATCTCGAAGCGACTAGAGTGTGAGGCGATTGATGGCAAGTTCAAGTGCCATAGAGTCATATGTGATGACTAGTCGATCACATAGGCAGACTGTAAGAGACACTCTGTCGGGAAATGTGACCGCTTATAGAGTTCTGGAAATTTTATAGCCGGGTCGTGGCGAGAGCTGCTATAGTATTCTTGTGAGTCAATTCTTTGACTAAAGACTACTCTCCCAAGATGGTACAGTTTAGGCATAACTTTGATCCATTCTCTACGACTTTTCGTAACTGGAGTCAAATGGGATTGTTTTGGGTTGTGACTGACTGTGACTAGTTGAAGGAAGTAGTGCGATAGAAATTGTCCACCCCTTGTCAGGGTTGTTCAAATCTCAGGGCCACTCGAGGAGAAGTTAACTGGAAATGCGTGGCCACGCTCGGAAGGTATCTATGGTAGATAATTCCGGTCAGACAGTTATTCTCCAGATCGAGGAAACCACTCATGATATGATCGAATGCAAGTACGACCTCAGAGAGACATCTTGCATTGAGTGGGAGATTGTAATAGGACAAGAGAATTGGTGACGCACACTTGTCGAGGACAAGTGGGAGATTGTTGGGAAATGTGTCCTCAACAATAGTGCGATCACGTAATTAAATCTCATGACGAGAATGCGCAAGGGATGATACGAATTATTAGTCAACTGACCAACATTAATCGGTAATGATTGGCTAGCTAGAGTTTGACATTACTGTCGTATGACGGTGGTGGTCAGTTGATCCCTTTAGGTCACACCTTTAGGACAATTCCCTTAATTGATAAAATGATCAAATGTATATTGATACGATTTGATCATATTCCTTAAACTCGTATATCGAGAAATTAGAGGTTAAATCTTAATGTAAGATTTATGTTTAAAATTGAAACGTATCAATTGTTAAACAATAAACGATATTTTAAGATATCGTAATTAGAATGAATTGGGTTGAAATTAATACAAAGGTTGTAAATCGTATTGACGATGAATGATTATTTTACAATAGTAATTTCGAATTACTTGTCAATTAATAAATATGATTTATTTGATATAATATTTATACGATAAATATTTATATGTTTTGTATAATTATAATTTGATTACCTTATGACATATTAGATGTCACATTTTATACAAATTAAACAATTGACAAATTGCAAAATGTAAGTCATTTTAAGTATGTTTTGGGCGGCTAAGTGTAGGTTGTTGTGGATGGTTAGTGTTTTAATTAAACATGCTTTAATCATTGTGTTTAAAGCATGTATTGGAAACACTAACTAAGGTAACCCTATGGAGCATGGGTTAGAGAGTTGTCTCCCCTTTTGTTCTTCTCTAGGTCCGGCCACACAACACCCCAAGACACCACTTTAAATATGTATGTGATACTAACCTAAAAACCCTAGTTCTAATTTGCATAATTTTTCTAAGTGTAGAAAACAAAATACTCTCTTCTCCTCTTAGCCGAAATTCACTCTAAGAAAAGAGAGATTTATCAACCTCTAAATTTATATTATAAGATAATAAAAATTATACTAAGAGTAGTATTCAAATATTATTCTAATAAGTGAGATTAGAATAAGTTTAAGGAAGAATCGATTCTTAGTCTAGCACAACAAAGATTCGGTTTTAAGGGGTTGTCTTGGTGCATCTTTAAAGGAGGTATTCTTATTTGGGTACTTTGGAGGATCATCCTTGCCAAGCTTGGACCGTGTGTAAGGGCTCGATTTCTCCCTATTCCGCATTTTTAGCATGCATAAGATCTTATAAACAAGTTTATAAATATGTTAATTAAAGGTAATTAAAGGTTTAGTTTGTATGACTAAATTAGTTTATGAGCAACTAGTTAAACCTAACACTTACCTCCTCTCTCAAAACCTATTTACCCCCACCGCTCGAAACAATAGATATATCCAATGTAAAATCAAACTCCGCCCTTTAACAATCAAAATTGAGTATACATACATGTTACTTAAGAGATTTTTAAGCTCTTTTCGTAACATTCGTGCCTCTGTTATTATCACATAAAATATAATTTTGAAATAAAATTTATCTACCTATGTACTTGCTCAGTTGTTCTAATCATTCTATAGTACATACGCAACTTTTTTCGACACCGTTTAGGTATTCGTCATACCCTTCTCACATAACTACCCAACTACTTGACTAACGTACATAATCACTGAACAACCCTAACCTATAGACATTTTCTTGTGCAACTTACATTACACTTTTAAACGTCGGAGAGTAACGCTATCCCCCAAGATATTTACCTCCTCCCCCGAGATCTATTTATCTCCATCCCGAAACAAATGGACACATACAATTTAAAATCAACCCTTACCCTATAAAACAGTGTCACACCATAAAGAATGAGTTGAAAATATGGAGGAAAAAAAGAATACGGACTATAATAAACTATAACCTAATATTAATTAACAAATATTTTTGATCTTTTTACAGCTTATTTTATCTGTCTCGAAAACACCATTTATTTGTCATTGCTTTGTTGTATGAATACCTTCTAATACCCACTTACATTTCATCTCAACAACACAATTATTCCGCTTAACTCAGATCACCTATATCATTATGTTCTTTAATATCTATATATTCAAATTTATACTTCTTAAATCATAACTTGACAACCCAACTAACCAACTTGTAAATTGTATTCTTGAACATCTCTGACCAATTTGTTTGTACTACTCAATTAATACTTTTAAATGTCGGAGAGTAACCCTACTCCTGAAGACACTTACCTCCTTCCTCAAAACCTATCTACCTCCGACCCCGTAAAAAATATGTCATTTTATAATACAATGTCTCATCGTTAAATAATAAGGTGAAAATATGTAGGAATAAGTATTGTTATTTATGAAATACCTTTCAATACCATTTAAAACACATGTCATCCACACAATTATTCCACTTCACGCACCTATCTACATCATCATTGTAGTCTTTAATATTTATATTTATACTAATTAAATCCAAATTTGACCTTTTTGGGGTTTCTCTAAAGTATAATATATTTGACATTTATCTTATTTTTTTTGCTTAATTAAAGAAATTATCCCATTTCTTTCGCATAATTAATAAGTACGAAAGTGCATAACATTAATTTGAATAGTAGTGCTACTATTGTACCAAAAAATAGTAGTGTTGTTCTTAATTTGGTCGAATATGATTGATCGCAAATGTTTCTTTTAGGTAGAAATCTATTTAGACTCAAATATTTAACTAATTTCATTTATTAGTTCCACACATTTTTAATTAAGATGGAGGCATTCATTTTAAGTTTGAATTGTCTAGTAATATGGAAAAGATCAGAACATAATGTATAAGAAAAAGTAAAAGATTTGTCTTATTACCCTTATATCCCCGTGAGACTATTTTTGACTCATTTTAATGTTAAGACGAAGACAACTAAATTAGTTCTTTTTTACATTTTCCCATTTTCATTTTAAATAGAAACGCTGAATAATATTAGTAACCTTAAATAGTAAGTATATAAATATTAGACTAAATTAAAATATAAGGTTTATTAAAATTACTCCCTTATAAAAAAAATCTAAAATTACTCACTAAGATACACTTTTATTAAAAATTGCTTCAAAACTCCAATTTAGGTTATCTATTTCGTATGTTCTTGAACTTATTCTCCATTATTATACCTTTTAAAGTAAAAATTGACTATGTTACAAACGAAAACAATTCATAAACTTGTACAATAAGTCACTTAAATTAGAGTTTTGAAGCAATTTTTGATAAAAATACATCTTAAGGGAGTAATTTTAGAAAAAAAAAATTATATAAGGGAGTAATTTTAGAAAACTGAATTTTAAAAGAGCGTTATTATTAATTTACTCTAAATATTAAAAAATAATGTTCTAAGATAGGAAAATTGTAAATAATCAGTTATTCTAATTCATTTCCGATTTTCATTCTAATAAAACCGTTGAATAAAGTTAATAAACTTAAATAGTAATTATATAAATATTAAAGAATACTAATGTTCTAAATCTAATAGGGAAATTGTAAATAATTAGCTATTTTTTATTTTTCTAAATCTAATGGAAAAGTTGTAAGTAATTTATTATTTTCTTATTTTCTAATTCTAATAGGAAAATTATAAATAAATTATTACGTAAACAACTATTTTCTAATTTTCTATTTCTAATAGAAAAATTGTAAATAACAATTATCTCCTAATTCTAATAGAAAAATTGAAAATAAATCATTATTTATAAATAATAAATATGAAGTAAAACTATATAATAAACAATAAATATGATGTAAAATTATATAATACTCAGTGTTATGTTCTTTTGCACTTAATTTTGCTGAAATTAAGATATAAAAATTGAATTCAACTTATAAAAGTTAACTTTATCTGAATTGAACTTATAGCCTAACTTATAGAAAATGTATATAAATTGAGTTTTAATTTTTATAACTAAATTTATAGGAGTTGAATTAAATTTGTAAAAGCATAACCTTTGTTAATTGAGTTCGTAAAAGTTGCTATATATATACTTGCTAATACATAGGCTATGAGAATACTACAACACTCAAAGCCAAAAATCTATTTTGCTACCAATATAATAGTTAATAAACTTGTACATTATTGAACATTTACACAACACTCAAAGCCAAAAATCTATTTTGCTACCAATATAATAGTTAAGGAATTAAGTTAAAGTTAATTAACATATTAAATATGATCTTATTATTTTTTATTCCGTTATTTGGTAAATTGACAACTTGGTACTTAAACAGCTCCGTTACTTACCCTCTAAAATTAAGCAATAGTTAATTATTAACACACTTCATAAGCAACTGAAAAAATAGCAATTATCTTGTGTGATAATCTCATGCCATTATTCAAAATATTAATGACATGACTATCTTGAAAAGGTGCGAGAAATCATTAATATACCAGTCAAGCGAAAATATACCATAGAGTATTAAACAAATTGAATAACAAAGGTAACTTAATTAGACTTAACGTAATGGTAATAAGAGTGTTGTGTCTATTCCACATAAGAGAGAATCTAATGTCTTAGCCATAGATCTGACTATCTCCACTAATATGCGGACGAAAAATAAGTATAGTATACGGAGTATTAAAAAAATAAATTAAATCAAATTAAGGCTGAAAATCACAAAACAACTCTTGCTAAATTCTGAAAGAAAAACAAAACCTTAATAATTTTAAAAAATAAACAAACAATGAACTATGTATAAACTATAAGAGAAACTCATACGCAAACAAAAGTTACATGAAGGGAAATAGGTTAGAGTAGTTGTGTCTCTTATAAGAGTTATATACAACATGATCTCCAATTTTAATTCCTCTTTTTACAAAGCATATAACATAGAATTTGTTGTCTTTGGTAGTTAGCAAATAGATAAAATCAAAAGAGAAGGACGACGATAACATCGTTGCATATGGTCATGGCGTGTTGCTTGTCTTCCTTTTAATTCTGACAAAGAAAAACAAACTAATTAGCTACTTGTTTGTTCAACTTAAAAAAAACGAATTAAACAAGACAAAATAGTGTCGCCACATAACCATGCATATAGTTACTGTACTAACAAAAAAAATGAAATCATGCATATAGTTTCATCGTACGTATCACTACGTACAAACAACAAAAAAGAAACAAATCAACGTAATTTGCTAAGCAATGAAAGTCTCTTTTATACTGCCAAGTAGTCTTCTATTTGTAGAATTCCATGTTTTGATAAATTCTTATTTTATATGGAGTAAGATTTGGTTGATACTAGGGATGTCAATGGGGTGGGTCTTGGCGGGTCTCGCCCCGCACCCGCCCCACGTGGGGCGGGTGTGGGTAATAATTTGGCGGGTCGGGGGGCGGGGATGGGTTTCAAAAACAACATTCGTCGCGGGTCGCGGGGCGGGTGCGGGTTTCACGTGAGACCCGCCCCATACCCACCCCGCCCCACACCCACCCCGCTCGCCCCGCCCCACATGTCCCCGCCCCGCTTATACCCGCCTAATAAATAATAATATCTAGTAGTAATATATAAGAATAATAAGATAAATTAAATATAACTTAAAATAATAAAAAAAAACTTTTAATAAATTAAATCTATCCTACCAAGCTACCCACTTCCCCATGCCCAAACAAGTATATAAGAAAAATAACTCACTAACCCAGACTACCCACTTCCCCAGTCCAATAAGGCAATAAAGAATAATCATTCGATCGTTATCACTACATTCAGGTCATTCACTAACTACCCAAATTCTCCTAAATCCCCATTTTTCCAAACTGATAAAACAAACGGAGCTGAAGAACTGAAGAAGAAGAATTGAAGAGTATTTGTTGTGTAGTTTTGTTTACTTTTCTAGTACTTGTCAGAATTTGGGCTTTCGGCTGTTGTTTGGGTATGATTTTGGTGGTATATTGTATGTAAAACCGTTTTATGACTCCACGGACTCTATTTAATTGAATGTTAAGGCATTTTGCAAAAACTTATTTGTATAAGTAGTACGACAAGTATATTTTAGATTTAAGATTTATGTTTCTTGAGGAGATAGGCGGGTCAATCGCGGGTCCCCGCGGGGCGGGGATGGTTTTGAATAGTTCAACCCGCCGCGGGTCGCGGGGCGGGCGCGGGTGCGCATTAAAAGTTCGCGGGGCGGGAGCGGGTTGACCCCCCTCCGCACCCGCCTCGCCCGATTGACATCCCTAGTTGATACATTAGGCGTAGTAGAATTTTAGTTGATTTATTATTATTTTTCTAATTCTATTTGATGGTAGTTTTAAATTTGAGGTATATTACTATAATAGTTGTTCATTGATTGGGAAGACGATAGAGATACACGTTGTGTATGGAAAAACTCATACACGACCAATCACATCTCGCCACGTGTATAACCATAGTTAATTTACATGAGTTAGTGTTAGGGTAAATTAGTAATTATACAAATGTCGTTAAGTTTTTAATCACATGTAGTTAGCATCATTGTTGTTAAACTCCCGATCCGGATCGTAGGATCTTACGATTCTACGATTCAAAAATTGGTGACCGATCCCGATCCTAGGTAGGATCTTAATTTTGTAGGATCTTACGATTCAACCTGCGTCAAATTTTTTCAGAGTAGAATCTTAACCAGATCCTACGATCCTGCGATTATATAATTCGATCCTACATTATTAACATTTAATTATTTTGATTTACTAAAATTTTATATATGATTTTTAAGATAGACATCTACTGTAAACGAGAACAATTAGAATAGGCACATGCTAAGATAAAAGTGTTTTCAAATTTAAGCACAAGATTTTAACATATTTTGATAGCACAATTATGTATTTTAGTTAATTTGTAGGATCTTACGATTCTACGATCCGATCCTAACGATTCGATCCTAGGAAGCTCATCGATCCAAAGTAGGATCCCGATCCTAACAACATTGGTTAGCATAATTTGAGTTAGTGTTAGGGTAAATTAGTAATTATACAAATGTAGTTAAGTTTTTAATCACATGTAGTTAGCATAATTTAGGAATATTTGTTACTTTGTTAAGATTTTTTTATGTTTTACTAAGTTAATAGTTTCAAAAAAAATTTTGTTATTTTTTGTATTTAGTTAAATTTTCGGAAATATTAATTAGTAATATTGTTGGAATTTTTTTTTTGTAAATTAATATTCTAGAAAATAATTTTTTTTGTATTTAATTAATTTACACGTTTTTTTTGTATTTTACTAACTAAAACAAAATTTAATAAAATACAAGATAAAAATATTCTATGTAATTTAATTAATTCGAAAAACACATAGAATATTTTATAACTAACTAAAATGATTTTTTTTAAATAGTAATTTCCAGAATGTTAATTTTTATTAATAACAATACCGATTTTATTTTTAAAAAAATCGAAAATAAATATTATTATTACTTAAAAAATTATTATTATTGATTAATTACTAACTAAAACAAAAGATTTAAAAATAAATTCCAACAATATTAATTGATTCTACACATTACAAAAATATTTATTTTACAAATAAAATCATTCAATTTTGTTAAGAGAATAAAATTTAAACAAAATAACAAAATTTCCTAAATTAATGCTAACTAGAGGTTAACTAGACTTGTAAAATTACTAAACTATACTAAAACTAACTAATGTGGTTTGAGTTGGGTTATCTATGTGACGCGACGTGATTGGTCGTGTATGAAGTTTTTCATACAATATGTGTATCTGTAGCCTTTTCCCATTGGATCATTATTATTGTAACTGTTTTACGAAGGTTGAGATTCTCGAAACACTTCATAGATTTTATCTTTTCTTATTTTAACTTTGAAACGCCTTATTATATTTCTCAACCAATCACGTCACTTTAAAAAAGCTTCTTTTAATAATATAGATAAATATTGATTATTCTTTCTTATTTTTCAAACAAAAAAAACAAAACCCTTCACTAGTCTTATAACCTATTTTTCTTTATACGGCACACTTAAACATGGCCCCATACATACACACCCATGCGTCTCTTCTAATCACCAAGCCCACGCCTTTGCATTCCAGCATCTACTGCCCAGGGTCCAAAACACCGCATACCACTGCTATACTCGTCAGTTTTTCTATTATCTATTTTCCAAGATTGTACTTTTTGTCTCGTTTCCGTCTTACGGGACATATAGAGAATATATGACAAATAATATTATTTGCATAGAATATTTACTCGTAAACCTTTGTTATAGAAATTATATTACTGTAATTATATCATCCTTATTTACCTCATGGTATATTAGTGTATATATGTACACATATCATGAATGTAATTTATGTCATTCTAACAATAAAACCTTCCCTTTAATTCTATAAATGACACATGCAAATCCAAATAAAAATAGGATTTTAGAAAGTGAAAGTTAAATACAAAATTAATGTTACTAACATCAAAGTAATACTAGCATGTAATTCTCTCTCCCTAAAAAAAGAAAAACCTAAATCCTAATTCAACATCTTTGGGCTGCCATCTACCTTTTTGAGTGGAGGTAACCCTGTTTTGGTCAAAAATTACCAAAGTTGTTAAGTTGAGAGTTATAATGATCTAATAGTGGGTTAATGTTGTTTTAGATTTGTAGTTGCATGAACGAAAGTAAACAATGAGGAGTTCGACACAAAGGGAGTTGTTGACGCGGAAAACCCGTTAGGAAAAACCGCGGGGGAACAAGGTTCCGCCAATTCCACTAGAAAGCTCGACCTGAATGTCGAGAATATTACAAGTGTTTTTCTTTTACAAGGTGTTATATTCCAATGTGTATTTCTTTTATAAGGTGTTTCATCCTTATTTATAGAGTAAATCCTCTTGTGGACCATTGGATCCTCTCTTTGCCCAACGGTCTAATACCTTCTTTTTTAGCTTCTTTTCTCTTCTTCCTTTACTCTGCAGCACTTTTCTCTTTTACCCATTTAAGGCAAACCTTGAGCCTTGCACTGCAGCCTTTCTACTTTTCCTCATGTGCTTCTTGATTCCTTCTTCTATGCTCTTGTTTTATTATTGACTTTGACTTACTTTAATTTATTCATTCGTATGGTGACACGTGTCGAGGAGTCAAAATGTTAATTTTGGGGTCCAACAAACCCCAAATTTTCTTTTTCGTTCTTCTTATTTAATTTTTTACGCTAATAACTTCTTGCCTCTCTTTCATTGGAGACTTGTTCTCACCCTTGTGTGAGTTTTGTTCTTACCCTTGTGTGAGTTTCCCCCTCTATTTGAGAGGTTCAAGAATTAAGTGGAAGATCGGCGCCTTAATTGTTGATCTTATGGAGATAAAACTACTGTCAGATTGCTCGTTACAAACTTTTGGTCAAAAGAACTTTATTCTTGTCAATGCTTTAGAAAATTTGGAGACCCTCTTGTGAAAAGCCGTGGGAGACAATATGTTAGATGATGTGCAGAAGCGTCTCATGAGCCCATCAAGTTTAGAAATTTTAGTTTTCTGTTGATCGAGAATGTAGTTTATTTGATTTAATCGTTTTGTGTCCTGTTATTCTTGACATATGTTGTAACTACCATGAGACTTTTGATTAATGAAACGATTTTTCCCCTTCAAAAAAAAAAATAATATAGCATATTATTTTGAATAAAATAATTAGGGTTTTAATAATTAATTGAAAGAATAATCATAAATTTACAAATTGTGCGAAGTCTGGATGAATTTGAGGCTCCTGGAGCAACCGACGATGTTGATGCTAAGGATGTGCAATGAGGAAATTATGGATTTGGTGAAGTAAATCAAAGGTGGCGTCATGGTTGTGACTTGTGAGGTATTTGATGAAAATGGAGAGAATGAAGAGCAACTGTAAAACAAAAGGATGAATTACTAAAAAAAATAAAGTAGGTAATGTGAGAAGATTTTATAAATTCATCATAGATTAGGGTCTACTAAAAGTATTTTATTTTTATTTTTTTTTGGTTCAACGAAGAGCGCACTTTGTCGCATTACAATAGGGGATGGGGGATTCGATCCTGGGACCTATTGTCCACAATACCTCCGTCTTAACCACTACACTAAGACATCTTCGGTACTAAAAGTATTTTATAAACATTATAATTCTTAGTAGATGGGAAAGAAGTAACAAGAAGAGGAGGAACATTAATGGGAGAAGGAGAGGAAGAACTAAAACAACACCACCATCAGTGAACTAGATGATGAGGGGAAGATGATATTGATGTGTGAGAGGAGGAAGATAAGGAAAAATGAGCTTAGGAAATAAAAAGAGAAGAAGAGGAGAGACATTAGGGGACGGGAGGAAGGAGAAGTGGGTGTAGACGAGGAAAAGAGGAATATGAAGAGAAGAAGAATTAAGGGGTAGAAGGGGAGAAGGAGGAGAGGGTGAAGACGGAAGAGATTAGAAAAGTAGTTTATATTTAGTGATTGATTTAGATGAGGGTGAAATAGGAGATTTATGTTGTTCGGACTCTTCAATATGATTTCACGTCCACATGTCGGATATTGGACACTCGGACACTTTATTTTAGACCAAAAATATGATTCTTGTCAAAAAAAAAAAATAGAAGAATCTGACACTTTGACACGTATCCATATCAGATACTTCTAAGTTCTAACTGTGTCCAAGCAACATAGAAGGAGATTAAGAAGGGGAAGAGCAACATTCTGACTACTAATGACTATCTACAAACAATGCAAGAACAAGTGAAGAGGTCGAACCACAAGAATTGAATCATACTACTAAATAATGTAAGAACAAGTGAACAAAGCCTAACCAAGCTAAGAAAAGTGCTATAACAAGACACAAAAATAGAAAACTAACCTAAACACAACTAAATGACGTGAAATCTGGATAAAGTAGTCCAGACCCCTAAAACAACCACGGACCAAAAATCAAGTCAAACAAACAAGGCTGCGGTCTCGACGGAGTCAACTGTCTAAGGACAATGACATACAAAAGCTAAAACAAAGAACTACAACTATACTAAACATAAATAGGTTGATTAGAAACTAAAGAACACAAAATAAGGATAAATGTTAATTGTAGTATGATATCAAACTTGTGTTTTCCTTCTTTCATTCATTAGAATATATAGGAAGTACAAAGTAGGTTTAGCAAAATACAATGTAGGACTTGATATTACAAAGCCCAATGGACCAATCATCTATTACGACTCTATTACCCCCCTAAAGTTGGAGCGTACGATTATACGTACCCAACTTGCCAACTAAAGTCGAAAACTGCTGGGCACCAAGAGATTTAGTAAGTACATCGGCAAGCTGTTGTGTAGTAGGCACATAGGATGGGTTGATGAGACCATCACGAATCGCATCCCGAACAAAGTGACAGTCGATCTCAATGTGCTTTGTTCGTTCATGAAAGACGGGGTTCTGAGCAATGTGAAGAGCGGACTGGCTATCACAGTAAACTCCGACTGGGGTGTGATGGACCACGCCTAAATCCCCCAGAAGGCCTTTGAGCCATTTAATCTCACCGGTAATAGCACGAAGAGCTCTGTATTCCGCTTCAGCGGATGATAGAGAAATGGTCGCTTGCTCTTTGGACTTCCAGGAAACGGGTGAGGAGCCCAGAAATACGAACCACCCAGACAAGGACCGCCGGGTCTCAGGGCAGGTGGCCCAATCTGAATCACACCAACCGGATAATTGGAGACTGGAAGTAGAGGGCAAGAGGATACCTTGTCCCGGGGTACCCTTCAAATATCGAACCGTGCGAAGGGCAGCATTCCAGTTATCCTCTCGGGGAGCACTCATAAATTGGGACAATATATGCACAGTATAAGAAAGGTCCGGTCGTGTGACAGCAAGATACACCAAACGTCCAACAAGACGCCGATAAGAGTCAGGCTGAGTTAGAAGGGTACTCGTGCTGCGCCCGAGAGTGTGATGTTGCTCAAGGGGCGTAGCCGCGGGCTTGCAACCGAGGAGGCCTACTTCATCAAGGATATCAAGAGTATATTTACGCTGACATAAGAAAATACCGGTGAAATTGCGGGCTACCTCAAGCCCGAGAAAATACTTCAAATCACCGAGGTCTTTCATGTGAAAACACTTATTCAAGTATTCTTTGAAGGTGCCGAGAGAGGGCAAGTCATTGCCCGAGACAATTAAGTCATCGACATAAACCAAGACATTTAAACGAACCGAGCCCTTCACAAAGGTAAACAGGGAGTAATCATAGTAGCTTTGCGAGAACCCGTACCTTTTTAATGCCGCGCCTAGTTTAGCAAACCAGCAACGCGGGGCTTGTTTGAGCCCATACAAGGATTTCTTCAATCGACAGGCCAGGTCCGAGCTAGGTGCGTGAAACCCGGGAGGCAACTTCATATACACCTCATCTTCCAAATCGCCATGAAGGAATGCATTATGCACATCCATTTGATGTAAGTGCCAGTGTTTCGCGGATGCAATAGACAAGAAAGTTCGGACTGTCGTCATCTTCGCCACAGGAGCAAAGGTTTCAGCATAATCCACACCCTCAGTTTGATGATTGCCAAAGACCACCAATCGAGCTTTGAATCTTTCAATAGTGGAATCGGACTTGTACTTGATTTTGTAGAGCCACTTGCTCCCGAGAGCCTTCTTCCCAGGTGGAAGAGGTTCCAAGACCCATGTTTTATTGTTAATTAAGGCCTGAATTTCTGTCTCCATAGCCGCTCGCCAGGCACTACTTCTTACGGCCTCCTTGTAATTTCGAGGTTCCGTATGAGTAGTGAGAGCTGCCAAGTAAGAGCGGTGCGGGGGAGAAAAATTACGACAAGTGATATAATTAGTAAGAGGATAAGGAGTACCTGAGGAAGTGATTGGTGTACGGAGGTGAGAAGCGCTAGATGGACTATTTTCAGATTCATCGTCACTGGAGAAATCAGGGATATAATCACCCATATTTTATTCGGTACTCGAGTACGGTGACCACGGCCCATGACAGGAGATGTGGGAGGAGATGCGGATGTCACGGGAGGACTGGTAGGCGCAGGCGAGAGTGTTTCAGGTGCAGGCGTGGGAGGGAGCTCGGCCTCGGTAATAGTACCCGTATCCCAGTCAATGACAAGGTCACCGGATGGGTCATCACTAGTGGGGGCATTCAACTCGGGTAAAACAGAACTGGGCTTATCATGAAGAAAAGGGAATTGATCTTCATAGAATTTGACATCGCGGAATACAAAGAATTCAGCCCGATCAAGATCATATAGATACCACCCCTTTTGTCCAGCCGGATAGCCCATGAACACACATTTCCGACTCCGGCTGGCAAACTTATCGCCTTTGGACCGCTGATTGTGAGCAAAACACAATGAGCCAAAAACTCTTAATTGATGAAAATTCGGTAATATCTTATAAATGCGTTCATAGGGCGTAACACCATTGAGAACACGGGATGGAGTACGATTAATCACAGAGGCCGCAGCGAGAGCACATTCCCCCCAAAATTTGATAGGGAGGCCACTTTGAAAGCGGAGTGCTCGTGCTACATTCAGAATATGCTGATGCTTTCGTTCGACCCTCCCATTTTGTTGGGGAGTACCGACACATGAAGACTGAAACAATATGCCCTGTCTAGCAAATATGGGTTTCAAGGAGTGAAATTCAGTACCGTTATCACTGCGCACAATTTTTATCTCAGCAGAAAACTGTCTTTTAATCATGGCAATAAAAGACATGAATTTTTCCTGCACCTCAGTTTTATTCCGTAACAAGTATATACATACACCACGAGAAAAATCGTCGACGAGTGTAAGGAAGTAACGAGCACCTGTAGTAGCGGGAATGTCATACGGACCCCATAAATCACAGTGTATTAACTCAAAGGCATGAAAACTGTTATTATTACTCAACGGAAAAGCACTTCGAATATGTTTAGCCCGATGACAAACCTCACAAGGCTGAGATACAGAATGTTTAACGGTACGAAGAAAAGGAAGTAATTTCATAATGTATTCAGACGGATGACCCAATCTTTTATGCCATAAAATAAAAGAAGACGACTTGTCGGAAACCGCATGTAATTCCTCGGATTGTTGACGCAAATAATATAGTCCATCTAGCCTGTCACCGCTACAACATGTAGTATTTGTTACAAATTCGCACTTCAACGCATCACTAAGTTGAGAGGCAGATATTAAATTACTTGTGAGTTGTGGAACATATAAAACAGGATAAAGCCTAATAAGAGGCGTGACACACATACTACCAATCACAGAGGCTTGAATTTTTGTTCCATCAGGCAAACCAACGACTCGGCTCGGGATATTTTCAACATTAGAAGGAAGCGAATAATTACCAGTAACGTGGTGTGAGAAACCCGTGTCAATTAACCACTTACCGGATGTATCATGTTGAGGAGTGCCATAAACATTTACCAACGATGCCGAAGTCGATTGTTGCGATACATCAGGAGTTGCACCAGCGGGTTGAGAGCGAGCCGATTTACTCGACTCCGGCTGTGCACCGTCTGAACGATTGTTGTCGCCCTCGTCCCGCGATCGAAACCCACTGCCGCCTCGACCCCCACCCCTGCCACGACCGCCAGAACCACGGCCTGACCCGCGGGCAGTTCCTTTCAATTCGTAGTACCAATCTGGAATTTCGCCAAGCAAATCGAAACACAAACTCCGATCATGACCGCGCTTATTACAGTGATTACAATATAAATTTTGACGTTCAGCATGCGTCATTTGGGATGAAGGTCTGACAGGGGGGCGAGGAGAAGACCGAACAGAAAAGCTTGCTACATCAGAGAGCGATTCAGAAGACTTACCAACATGGCGAACCCGTTCCTCTTGACTGACCATCTGATATACCCGTGCCACAGAGGGCAGAGGAGACTGAGCCAAAATCACCGAACGCAAAGAGGCGTAAGGTTCCGGTAACAAAACCAATAAAAAATGATGAACACGCTCAGATTCGCGACGCGCGGTGTGTTGGGTGGCACTGGTGCAGTCCTTACAACACGTACATTCGATAATAGGTTGTTGTTTGTCAAGATCGTCCCAAATCTGACAAAGCTTGCCATAGTACATACTGACCGTCATGCCTTCGGTCTGATGACAGTCCCTGAGTCCGGCAAGAAGTTGGTGTAACCGGGACCCGTCAACAACGCTAAATCGCTCGTTCAGAGCATCCCAAAGCTTTTTAGCATTTTCAAATTTGGGTAACATGGAACGTACCTCGGGTGAGATTGTATGAGATATCCATGACACAAGCATGGAATGGAGCGTTTCCCAATCATCTTTCGTGCAGGGCGCTTGCGGTTCATTGATGCTGCCGTTTACGAAAGCAAACTTGCGACGCGATTTCAGCGCCATCCGTACGTCGTGAGACCACTCATCAAAGTTATCGTTGGTAAGCCGTATGGCCGTATGGGGGTAATATGGTCACCCGGTTTATCCTGGGGACCGAGATAATAAGGGGAGGACGAATCGATCTTGGTATTCGAGTTATCGCCGATCGTCATAGCGACGGCTAGGGTTTTTGTGTTTAGGATTTTAATTTTGTTCTGTTCTCTGATACCATGTTAATTGTAGTATGATATCAAACTTGTGTTTTCCTTCTTTCATTCATTAGAATATATAGGAAGTACAAAGTAGGTTTAGCAAAATACAACGTAGGACTTGATATTACAAAGCCCAATGGACCAATCATCTATTACGACTCTATTAATAAACAAATGATAAGTGAGTAGCTTGGCATAATTCAACCAAAATGCCCGATCAAACACAGTGCAAGCCAATCCAATCTCAAGACTTTCCTTAATGATCAACTCTATGCTCAATAACATTACACAGAATATTCGTCCGTCCACACAAAATCTAGCAAACAACATCGACATGTGTATAGAACATCAAGGAGAATAAGATGGTGATTATGCAAAAACACTCACCAAATCTTATAACATGCAAATTCCTTAATTAAGGCAATCAATGATGGAAAACTCACTACAAATCATGCCAAGAGTGCTAAAAGGGGTGTAGATAAGTAGAACTTCTTCTCTAACATACAAGCAATTAGTGCAAGTACACAACTAGGTAGTCACTTCGATAAATCAAAGACCTAATACGGTATGATTCGAGAAAAGGACCCATTTTATTAGAGGAGTAGAATGTTGGAGGAGAACAAGCAAGCTCAGAAGAGTCCAACAACGATATTTTGTGACATTAAATAAGTCATTGCATTGTCAAAGAATCCAGTGTTTCATGGATGGAGTAAGCACATTGATATCAAATATCACTATACAAGAGAGCTTGTGAAAGGGGAAGAAATTGAGCTCCAATTTTGCAGTTCTGAAGAACAAGTTGTTGATATAACGACAAAGCCATTAAAGGCTGAATTATTCGAGAAATTCAAAGCTAAGCTTGGTATAATGAAATTTGATAACTAAAATAATATTATTCAAGTTTGAGGAAGAGTGAAGAAAATCAAACTTGAATATTTATATTTAATAAATAGTAATATAGAATGGTTGTGAATTTACATAGTTTTTTTTAATCAGAGTATTTAGTAAAAGTTGTGAGGTTATCATCATTCCTAGCATATTATAAATTCGTTGTAAATGAGTTGATATTATTATAAGCTAACATATTTTACTAAGTCATTTTATTCTCTTCTCTATATTATATTGGTGTTGGAATTTGCAAGTTCCTACTCCTACAAATCCAAGCGATGACGGAGTATTATAAATAAAGTATAATATTAATAGAGTAATTTTCTTGAGGCACTATAAATTTAAAGAAAATCTCAACCCAAAAAAAATTGGCAAGGGATAACTCTGTATTGAAGTATGTCAACCTCAACCTGAGGTGTTACTCTAACTACAAAAATGACTACTTTAAATTCAGCCAGGTCAAAATTATGGGCCTAATACAATGTAAATGTGAAATTACATGTAATATAAGGCATTATAAGCTAATGACTATTGTACACATGTAAGAAGGAAAACGAGTTCTCTTTATAAATTTAGAAAATATTTCATTCTATGATTAATTATTGGCAATAAGAAGAGTATATACTAAGCTACTAAATTTATAAAGTAAGTGTCCGTTTTCCTTAAGACGGAACTACCCGTCTTAAGGTTGCGACGGGCCAAGTACGTATCGTATTGGGTAAATACGGGTTGTATTTGGAATACGGGTAGGTACTTGTGCTGATTTTGCATTTAATGTTGATTGGACCTTTGAGAAGAGAGGTCCAAGTTGTCCCCCCCACTTCCCCTAACCCGTCAAACCAACTACACATTTCCCCATCCCCATTAACTCTCCCATTTTCCAGATTAACCCCCCCAACTCTTCACTTTCACCCCTCATTCTTTACTTCCCCCTTCTCTCCTCCTCTTCCCCTTCTCTCTGTAAAAACCCAAAAAAAAACAAGTACGTTTATATTCCAAACAATTCCAAAAAAAGCGAAAAAAAAACGAAACATGGCAAGGAAAGCAGCTACAAGACGAGTATTAAGAAAAAATGCTGGAGGGGACCAATCAGAAGAGGCTGATAAAGGTATACTTTCACCCCTCATTCTTATTATAATATTAAGTTCGTTTTTTGTGCATGTTTTTTTTGGGTTTAGGGTTTAGTGTCCTGAATATATTATTAGTTTTTGGACATGATATTGTTGTTAATTTATAATTAGTAATCGTTTTTTGCATGTTTGTTTTAACAATGATTTCGTTTTTTGCATGTTTTGTTATCATAATATTTTAAATGTTGGGGTTTTTATTGTTTTTGCATATTTGTTTATTATCATCATGCTTGTTTTTTTATTGTTTTTGCATGTTTTGGACATTAGGTTCTATTAAAGTCTGGGTTTTTGGTTTTTTTTTAGGGTTTGTGTCTGTTTTTATGTTGGTGTTTTTATGTATTTTGTTTTTGTTTATTAAGTTTTGTTATACGACATTTATAGTTATTTTAGGATTTATGTTTTAAAATGTTGGTTTTTAATTTCATTATGTTGTTGTTTAATGTTGGGGTTTTAATGGTTTTTTTTCGACATTTATAGTTATTTTAGGATTTCTATTTGAAAATGTTGGTTTTTAATTTCATTATGTTGTTGTTTAATGTTGGGGTTTTATTGGTTTTTTTTTTGTGTTTGTTGTTTGAAATGTTGGTACTTTTATGGATTTCGTTTTTGTTTGTTATTTTTTTCATTATGTTGTTGTTTAATGTTGTGGTTTTAATGGTTTTTTCCGACATTTATAGTTATTTTAGGATTTCTGTTTTAAAATGTTGGTTTTTAATTTCATTATGTTGTTGTTTAATGTTGGGGTTTTATTGGTTTTTTTTGTGATTGTTGTTTAAAATGTTGGTATTTTTATGGATTTTGTTTTTGTTTTTGTTTTTTATTTTTTTTTTTTATTTTAGGATTTCTGTTTTAAAATGTTGGTTTTTAATTTCATTTATGTTGTTGTTTAATGTTGGGTTTTTTAATGTTTTTTGTTTGTTGTTTATTTGGTTATACCCAGTTCACATATTTAGGTTTTAATTGTTTTTGTTTTTGTTTGTTGTTTGAAATGTTGGTACTTTTATGGATTTTGTTTTTGTTTTGTATTTTTGGTTATACGACATTTGTTAGGTATTTAAGGGTTTCTGATTTGAAATGTTGGTGTATTTAATTTCATTTTTTGGTGTTGTTGTCAGCAACTGGAAGTAAGAGGAAAGCCCCCTTAAAGGGCAGAGGGAAGAATGCTATTCCGGAGGAAACCTTAGAAGAGGGTAAGGTCATGCGTAAGAGGAAGGTAACATTCAAACGTCCTCACAAGGGTAAGGGCAAAGCAAAGGAAGCAGAGGCTGATCCTGTTGAAGAAGAACAAGAAGAGGAGTACGAAGAACAAGAAGACGATGGTAATAGTGACGGTGATGAACAAGGAGAAGAAGAAGAAGGTAGCGGTGACGAAGAAGATGGTAACGGTGCCGAAGAAGATGGTAGCGGTGATGAAGAAGAACAGGATGGTAACAGTGATGAAGAAGCAGAAGAAGGCACGTAATTGCATTATTGTATTGAAAGCATGTTTTCTGCTTCCTGTTTTTGTATGACCGTTTTTTAACAGATCTTGTTTAGTTCATCATAGATCATGTTGAGGAAGCTGTGAAGACAATGGTCACTACTGAGCCAAACGTGAAAGGTATAAGGTTTATTTTAATAGAGCTTCTATTGAAACGTGAAAAGTATGTAGTAGTGAGACTAGTGACATCTGCCGGTTTCTGTGACAGGCCCTGCTACTACTGGGGAGTCCTCGAAGAGGCGAAAGACAGATATAGCTGAATGCTCTGAGGTTATAAAGTGAGTGTTTTATACTGAAATGTTTAGCATTTGAATTACATTCTGTATGATGAGCATTGAAATTACATTTCTGTTTCATATACTGGGTACATTATCTGTATTATGTGAAAACCTAAATATGTTGATAGTGGTTACATATTTGATAAATTTTAGTACCTTGTTATTACAGTTTTGTCTTTGTTATTTAATGTAGTAAAATATGTTCACATTTAAGTTATAATTGTAATTGGGTACATTAATGACTACTTAGGGTATATTTTGTCTTTGATTTTTGTTCCCCATTATCTGTATTATGTGAAAACCTAAATATGTTCATATTTATAGTTGTATTGTTGTGTATGTAAATTAGTTATTATAGTGGTTACATATTTGATAATTTTTAGTACCTTATTATTACAGTTTTGTCTTTGTTATTTGATGTAGTAAAATATGTTCACACTTAAGTTGTAATTGTAATTGGGTACATTAATGACTACTTTGGGTATAATTTGTTTTTGATTCTTGTTCCCCATTATCTGTATTATGTGAAAACCTAAATATGTTCATATTTATACTTGTATTGTTGTGTATGTAAATTAGTTATTATAGTGGTTACATATTTGATAATTTTTAGTACCTTGTTATTACAGTTTTGTCTTTGTTATTTTATGTAGTAAAATATGTTCACATTTAAGTTGTAATTGTAATTGGGTACATTAATGACTATTTGTGGTATATTTTGTTTTTGATTTTTGTTCCCCATTATCTGTATTATGTGAAAACCTAATTATGTTCATATTTGTACTTGTATTGTTGTGTATGTAAACTAGTTATTATAGTGGTTACATATTTGATAATTTTTAGTGTCTTATTACAGTTTTGTCTTTGTCATTTTATGTAGTAATTATGTTCACATTTAAGTTGTAATTGTATTTGGGTACATTAATGTTCATTTAGGGTATATTTTGTTTTTGTTTTTGTTCCCCATTATCTGTATTATGTGAAAACCTAATTATGTTCCCCATTTATACTTGTATTGTTTTGTATGTACGGTAGTTATTATAGTGGTTACATATTTGATAATTTTTAGTGTCTTGTTATTACAGTTTTGTCTTTGTTATTTTATGTAGTAACTGTCTTTGTTACATATGTTCACATTTAAGTTATAATTGTATTTGGGTACATTAATGAGTACTCAGTGTATATTTGGTTCTGGATTTTTGTTGCCTATTTTGCCGACGTATGTTCAGACCTGAATACATTGATATTAATTCCAGTATTCATGTTTAATACATTCTATGTGGTTTACATTCCTGTTTAATACATTCTATGTCTGAAAATCTGGTTGCAGGAAGAAGAAAGAGGTTGAAGGGCATGGCTCACCAGCCCGTTTGTACAATTTGCTTGCGGTGCTGTCTGAGAATCAGAAGCGCGATATTGAGGATATTGGCTTTGGCGGCCTCCTACTCCTTAAGACACACGCTTTCCATCATGGGATGGTGGACTGGTTGTTGTGCAAGTACGATCCGGCCTCGCAAATGTTCCTTCTGTCAAGGTACCACCCTTATGTGATAACCAAAGAAGACGTCTACGATGCTTTTATGTTGCCCTGTACGGAGAGGCCGGTTGAGGCGAGGAACGATCATATCTTGGCACAAGTCTGGCGTGAGAGGTTCAAGCTAGGCCCAAAAGCTGAGTTGCCGCTAGAGCGAGTGCGATAGGAACTGGTTGGCCTGACTGATGGGGGGCCGTTGTTTAAGAAGTTGTTTGTGTTATTTGCTATGGGGACTTTCTTGGCACCGAGGGTCCACAGGTGTATCGATTTCCGTTTGGTGGCTGCTGTAGAAGAAGTAGAGTCCATATCGAAGTTGGATTGGTGTTCCTTTGTGCTTCAACGGCTCAACAAGGCCGTTGAATCATGGAGGTCACTGGATTCAAAGAGTATTGGGGGTTGTTTGTTGTTCCTGCAACTAGGGCTGTGCACTGGTCCAAAACCGGACCGGACCGGACCGGAACCGGTTTGGACCGGAACCGGAATTGACAAAAATGACGGACCGGGACCGGACCGGAATATAAAAAACTCGGACCGGAACCGGACCGGTAAAATTCCGGCCCAAGACCGGACCGGACCGGTTGGACCGGAATTTGAATATTATAAACCGACAAAATTATGGATTGGTAAAATTATGGACCGGAATTTGAATATTATGGACCGGTTGGACCGGTTAGACCGGTTTGGACCGGATTTTAATATATTTTTGAGGAAAAAAATATAAAAACATAAATTCCGGTCCAAACCGGTCCGGACCGGAAAAAAACCGGTCCTGGACCGGACCGGACCGGAACCCGGAATCTTAAAAAATGGTGGACCTGAGACCGGACCGGATTTTTTAATTCCGGTTCCGGTCCGATAGATTCCGGTCCGGTCCGGTCCATTTTTCCGGTCCGGACCGGATTTTGCACACCCCTACCTACAACTGATGTACTTTCACCGGCTGACGTGGAAGGGAGTGCCTGAACGACGGAGTCTGCCCCTCATTCGCCATTGGACGTACGAGCGGTTGAAAAACCGAATAGCGGAAGAAATGGCTGCGTTCCCGTTCCATCGCGCTTTTGGGATTGGCATTTGGGTTTTGGACGTGTATCCCATATCAGGGCCACTACAGAAGGTGCTGTACAGGCGGGCAAATGAGCCCGATCCAGCTTCAGAGCAGCCACTGCTACGTTATGTTGTCCTCCCCCTACCTGACGGCGTACCAACAGACGAAGAGCTTGAAGCAAGCTTCTATGACGTAAGTACCCTTCTATGAGACCCCTTTGTGTTTTGCATTTTTTCGGTTTTACACCTGCGTTCTAACCCCTTTGTTTTTCTTTCGGTAGCTGCGTGTGCGGAAATGGATGACGACCAGAAGAAATCTGACAATGGTGTCGACCCTCCACAAACGGCTACTGAAGGAGCTAGCAAATGAAGAGGGGGGTGGTCTGCCAGCAAATTCCGGGTCTCATTCCAGCTGCCAGGGGGATGGTTCGCAGTCCCCGGGGTCGTTTACCCAGGCGTTAGGCAGCCCAGGCTTCGTCGCAGCGTGGAATGCAGTCGGTGAGAAGTTGGACGAGCTTATCGAAGTTGAAATGGTGCAGGCCCCCTCCTTTTCCCTTGGGCTGGATGACATTGGCACTCCCTCGCATCAGGCTCCCTCGCAGCAGACTGGGCGCGGAAGGGGGAGGAAGTCAGCAGGGGGGAGGGGGAAGTGAGATAGTGTTTCGATGTTTGGTGACGTTTTTTTGTCGGCCAGTATAGGGCCTTGTAAAAAAAAGTTGTTTTATCTCCGGAACTGTGGTTGGCCGTATGTGGCCGTTGTTATCAGGTCCTATGTGGCCTTGGAATTGTATATTTTAGGGGCCGCGTGTATGGCCAGGTATGAACATTTTGTGGACAGGCCGTATTTTGGCTTATTGTACCGTCCCCCCCTGTGTGGGGCAGTATGGGACGAAACTGAATGGTCCGGCAAGTTTTTGGATAGCCGGGGAAGGCAGTGACCATTCAGAGCTGTTATATTAAAAGTATTCGCTAAAACTTCGCTTTGAATCCGTTATGCACATTACCTTTTTACGTGGGTGTGTTCTTTTATTTGCGCAAGTTTCGCATTTTATATAAGATATGTAGTTTCGTATGCCGTGTATTAAGGAGACAAACAGAAACGGTAAATAAGACCAGATTTTCCATAGTTCCGTCTGATTGCCAGGGACACATAAATGCGAAAGTTGGCAACATAATAGTTTTATGCTGAATTTTTGGCCAGGGACACATAAATGCGAAAGTTGGCAACTATGTCACCATGTACATATACTATAATCCATAATCAAAAAGAAATCATTAATCTAAAAAGAGTTGGAAACATCACATTCACAAAAGGTGATCCTTTCTATCAGGGAGACATAAATCCCAAAAAGAGCAACATAATATCAGTATTACACAAAGAAGTGACATGATTAGAGGCCGACGCAAAAACAAACACAAAAGACGGTCAACTATGTCACCATGTACATATACTATGTCATGTAGACCACATGCTTAGCCACATGACATATTATATGACCAAATTTGCATAAACCCCCCAAAAAATGGCAGAGAAAAAAGGAATTTGAAAACTTGCCCCGACTCACAGGAGCCTCGGGATTGGGGTGTAGGCATCAATCTCGGTTTCAGGGGGGACCATTTTTTTTGTTCTCTTTTTCTTCCCAAAGTTCTTGCCCTTCCTTTTGACCCTCCCTTTCGTAGTGGCGCGGATATGGTCTAGTATTGCAGGTTGCTCGACCGGCACGCCATTGGGATCAGACACCAGGGAAATTTGACGAAGTATTTCCTCAACTTCAGCGACAGCGCCAGCAACCGACTTGTCGACAACTTCCCTACGCAGAATGTAACGGTCTGGGATTTGCGGTACTGAATGCATATGGAGCACCCGTATGACGTGACAACATAGGATATCCATCACTTGGTACTTCCTACAGGTGCAATCCGTCATCAGCGTAGAACAATCAAACGTAACATGGTGGCCGTCGCCCTCACTGCCCCATGTGACCACTTTGTACACAAACGTCGAGTCTTCCGAATGGACAATTGCTGCCCTCGTACCCATGGCTAACCCGAACTCTTTCTCGAATACGCGGAACAATTGCAGGGTGTATATCTGGGACGCATGCTGCAAAAGATCGACAAGCGGGAATACTGATGTTGGGGAAGACCTGATGCAATTGAATTCTTTGCGCTCTTCCTCCCCTCTCCATCTACGGGCAACGTCCTCAAATAACCCGGAGAATTCTGTAAGCGACGTTTTCTTCGAAGCATGTATACCCATGGCATGGTTGGTGCTTTCGCTCCTTTGGGATGATAGAATCCCGGCCGAGAAATGAATGTTGTTGAGGGCCGTACACCATTTATGACGTAGCCCGTACAATCTTTTAAACCAATCGTTGTCGCTAATGTTATACTTTGACGTCATCGTCTGCCAAGCCTCTTCAAATTCTTCTTCATTGTAACATCCACTAAGGCATTTGTTGAACATTTGTTGGAACACCATGTCATGCTTTAAAGAGCCAAAATGAGATATGGCGTTCTGTTGGATATGCCACTAACAAAGCCTATGCCTACTTTCTGGGTACACCTGCAGAAACAGATGTCAATGTAACCACATCAGACTAAAAAAGTTGTCATCTTTCTTATTTATGTGACCCTGGCGGAAAATTAAATGTTGCCATCTTTCTTATTTATGTGACCCTGGCAGAAAATTCAGCGAAAAAACAATATGTTGCCATATTTCTTATTTATGTGACACATCTTTCTTATTTATGTCACCCTGGCAGAAAATTCAGCGAAAAACAAAATGTTGCCATACTTCTCATTTATGTGACCCTGGCAGAAAATTCAGCGAAAAACAAAATGTTGCCATATTACGTCTTTATGTGACCCTGGCAGAAAATTCAGCCAAAAACAAAATGTTGCCATATTTCTTATTTATGTGACCCTGGCAGAAAATTCAGCCAAAAACAAAATGTTGCCATATTTTTTATTTATGTGACCCTAGCAGGAAATTAAGCCAAAAAACAAAATGTTGCCATATTTTTTATTTATGTGAGCCTGGCAGAAAATTAAGCCAAAAAAAAAATGTTGTCATATTTCGTATTTATGTGACCCTGGCAGAAATCGGCAAAACACTAAACAGTAAGTGTATTCCAGAAATTACCTTTTCAATAGCGTTTGACATGGCTTTGTCTTGGTCAGTGAATATGGATATGGGGCGTACGTCATCCCCCATAGCTTCATTAAAGACGTTGAACAACCATTCGAATGACTCCTCCTGCTCATCCGACAAGAAGACGCAACCGAACATGACATTCGACTAGTGATTGTTTATACCCACAAGCGCCCCGCAAACCAGATTGTATCTGTTAGTGCGATACGTGGTATCAAATTTCAGTACGTCATGGTAAAGACGGTAGTCCTCCTTCATCATAGTGTCGCACCAGAATAGGTGATGAAGACGCCCCTCCTTATTAAAACGGACGCGGAAGAAAAACCCCGGTTCCTCAGATTGGCGTTTTGTTAGGATGTTTATAAGAGTTGCAGCATCCCCGCCGTCAGATCAACTGCTTTGACCTTCAGCCTGTAAACGAAATTTATATGGTCTCGCACCGTGTGCCCCACCAAAGCATCCCCCCCGGCTCCGGCATCAACGACCTTAAACTGAAGTGTAGGGGCAACGTGGTCTTCCGTCAAAGCCCTTATAACTTCTGCCTCCCATCGCCAATCCTCCTCTCCGGCCGATGGTGTTGCTGCCATTGGGTGGGAGTAAGCTCATGGTTATGCATTGTTATATGATGAACCACTACCCATTTCCCCCCCTCCTTCACATTCGCGCTAGTCCAGCCTTGCATTGGCATCGGGTAACTGCCGCCCTTCTAGTATGGTTCTGCTGAACGTGAGGTAACCCCTCCTCAACTCGGCGCGACCGGTTCCCATGGACTCCTTCGGAGGAGCAGACAAAGTACCTCTCCACGAGTGGCGTCCCTGGGCCATCAACCCTACGAGAGGTCGCCTTCCTAACACTAAACCCCACCGCTTGCGAGTGCTTGCAGTATATGTCATACAAGTCTTCCCACTTATCACCTTCCCTTCCTAGCAAAGTCGTTGAATAGTCTGCACATTAACATCACATTCACAAAAATCATCCTTTCTGCCAGGGGGACATAAATGCCAAAAAAGGCAACAATATCAGGCATGGATACATAAATTGAAAACATCCCCCCCGACATGGATACATAAATTATAAAAAAGGCAACAGGAGGTCATGCATACGTTGGACACATCCCCAACATTTTGTAGTTTCTGCCAGGGATACAAAAATCACAAAAAAGGCAACATTAATCTAAAAACATAGGTCATTCTAAAAACCCATCCCTAAGCTGTTCTTCATAACTAATGTATTCGCGTTCATCACTTAGATCATTAGTAGTGTTGTGTTATATTTGTGTTAAACAGAAAAAACAAGAACACCATATTATCCTAATAGATAATATTTTTTTACAAACAACCATGATTTTCTTATTCAAACATTTCTTCAATTTTTTTTGTTCATGTATAAGAACAGCTTGCCAAAAACACAAACAAAAACAAAAAAAACACGACAAATGAAGCAGAAGTTTACGGTTAAAAACATTTGCTTACCTTTGATTCCACCATTTACCGACGAAGACGCTTGATTTATGTTGTTGTCATCAAGCACACCATCCATATCTCCGTTACTAACTACATCACAATCGCTCGTGTGGTCATCAATCTCAGCCGCCATATCCCCGTCCGTAACTACATCGCAATCAATAGCGTCGGTCATTTTGAAATCTCCGTTACTAACTGTTCTATGATGTTTTCTTGTGAGGTAAGCAATTTATTAGATATGGGTTTAGTGTTTTCCGTGTACAAGCTCTTTAATACTCAGAATTTTATTTATTAGTTGTGAAGATGGTGAAGGTGAAGATGGTGAAGAATGAAGATGGTGAATAATGAAGCAAGATGGTGAATGTGGTGATGAGAATTGCAAACAATTTCCAGCCAATTTCAAAGGCAAAATGGCGGCAGAAATTTTGGTGTGGATTTTGTTCTCAATTTAATACCCAATTATTAGTATTAAGTATGGCAAAGTACAAATACATGAACAGTGCCATGAACAGTGCTTGTACTTTGTTGTTCCCCCTGTCATACCCCCCATTAATAGCTGCCCCACCCGTTTAGATGCAAACTGGTATGTATTCGGCCCGTCGTAAGCTTGCGACGGGTTGGTCCGTCACAAATGAGAATTGCCCATAAAGTAATCACCTCACTTTTATTTAACTGGTTGGTCTCACCTCAAAGAAGGACATATCCTTCATAAGAGTAAGCATGTCAACTAACACCCAACATGAATGGATGGGACAAGCATTTTGCTAGCTCCAAAGCATTATTTATACTTTTGTGTTATTTATTCTATTTGACTCGATTTAAATTCAAGACTAAACTATCCGTTTTAAACAAAAATTTGTTTTGTTTAAGCAATATAGACTTTCATGTAAGGACAATATGTTGGGGCTGGTGTCCTTAACAATTAAGTACAATGACTTATTAAATCTCTTTAAGGATCACAAGGGCATACTTCTGTATTATTACCAGTTGATCCACGTTTATCAATAACGGTTGGCTTGCTAGATAAGTTTGACGTTATTGTCATACGGATGGCGGTGGTCAACTGGTCCCTATACGTCACACCTATAGGACACGTTTGAGAGATGTGAAGGTATGAAAATACAGTCACATTTTGCCGGATATGACTAAACGGTTAGTCAGAGGTATTGACTATTAAATTAGTCAATAAGATGTTGAGAATTATTATTTAATACGGATTAAATAATTTTAGCTAATACGGATTACAAGATTAATTCGTAAATTAAATATAAACGGTTATATTTAATTAAATATTATATTCGCGTATTAATATAAACAGTTATATTAATTTGGGTAATTATACAATATCATATTTTGTCAGACTATTATTAATATATCGACTGTATTAATATCTGATAACATGTTACGATTTATAAACATAAACCCGCGAAATATATTAAAGCTAATTGGGTCGAATCACGAATTAGAATAAGGTAAGAGTGGAAAGCCCACTCCTACCCAAACTCTAATTTCGGCCGAAATAACTATATAAGGAGGAGGACTCTCCTTATATCAGTTACTCTTGTTGCACTGTAACATAATTCTCAAAAGAAAATTAGGGTTTTGAGAGCACTCTTCTCCCAAAACCTCAGATCTCACATCTAAAACCTCAAGGGCTCTCCCTATATTGCAAGGCAATTGGAGAGGATTTCTAGCTCACGCGGCCACGTCTCAGATTAAGTCTTGGGTGCAAGTTATAGGAGGGAATTTGCATTAATTCCTGTTCTTAGGCCTTTTGCGCGAGGACTAAAGGTTGTACTTCTTTTCTCCTGTTTTTAATCTTATGACGATATTCACAATTGCATATTTCATTATAATCCTGCAATTTTAGGGTGAATACGCGCAATATTCCCCACAAGTGGTATCAGAGACTTAGGCCATGAAAATTTTACAATTGTGTCTTTCATAAGCTTTAAAATTTTGAAAACCGTACCTTCTGTCGAAGGCACTCGATCGAGTCCCTGTGACACTCGATCGAGTGCCATCGTACCAGGCTGCCGTGCGTGGGTTTTTAGTGAGAAATCGATCTTGTTTTCGATTCTAATTTGCATATTGTTAATTAATCGATATTTTTAGCAATATGTAAATCTTTTGTTGTTGTTTATATATGATTTACAAGTTTTAAATCCAAGTTATAAACTCGTTTTAATTTAAAAAGTGCAGCGATTTGCAATTTTACGAGCCACTCGATCGAGCCATGCTGCACTCGATCGAGTGACCCTGACACTCGATCGAGTGCCCCTGTTACTCGATCGAGTGCTCTCGTTTCGGGGTATCTATTTTCGAAAATAACTTGTTTTCTTATTTTCACATGGCTTAAAATAATATACTGTATACGGAAATAGTATATTATTTAGTGAAACGGTTCACCCTTGTTTGATACATATTGTTTTAAAGCAGTTTAAAACAATGGATTATATGTTTATTAAAATTGGTGATTAAAACGGTATAGTCACTTAATTTTAATCTAAAAAGGTGGTTTGGTATAAATTTATCATAATAACAGTATTATGTCATGTATAAATTTTATTTAGTTGATGCATTTTATTTATCGTCTTGTGAATGCCTTGAATGCTTTCAATAACGTATTTAATTTTTGCAAACGGTTGTAACTTAGTGTGGCCTTAGAAGATTGTGTTACCGTAATGATGGGACACGATCTTGCTTGTAATTTTGAGATCTTGAATCTCCGTTTTGGGTTTTTGCCATGTAATTACTTTTGTATTTAAATTAGAATGTATCTAGGTCTACTCGTGTAATTTAAATTAGTAATTTTGTGAAGACCAAAGACAAGACGGAGACCGGATGCTCACTCCCGCTGCAAGGACCAAGATGGAACATCAAGACAAGCCTCTAGGGTCCAACAGTGGATTCCAAGTTGTTTTATGTTTATTTTGGTAGGATAGGCCACACTAGGACTTTTATTTACGTTTATTGCATTTATCTTTATGCTTTCATCGATAATAGCTTGCATCATATTCCGCCTAAAAACCAAACCACCTATATCATGCCTGAAAACTGACTCATGTAGAGGTCTCGCGTTAGTTTTCTGTGACAATACAGATGTCACATGTCATTTAAAGCCATCACTTTATTTAATTCATTCACGCTATGCTAGTTTTTAGTTCACTTAAATATGAATAAATAAAAGTTGATGGGGTCTTCCTCGTATAACCAAAAATTGAGATTAGTCTTTATAAATCAGCCTCCCATGAATCCCTTCTTCGTCGGTAGGCATAATATGACCCCTTCTACGTCGGGTAAGTGGGAACAGATGATTTATTTTATCTCAACATCATGGTCACTCGATAATATTCCAGTGACTAAGATGGACTAATAAGATAGGATATACGGAAACCTATCGACCAAGAGTTCCAACGATTGGAATTAGCCAAACTGTGGGCTTATCAATATACGGAAATTGAGTCTTGGGATCGTTTATATAATTCTTGAGGGAGATCAATTATATAAATGCTTGAGTCTACGAGTTTAAATTCAATTTAATATAGACTTAAATCACAACAATAAGTTGCTTATATGGTTTTGTTTTATCTTCTTTTTCAGTGTAGAACACGTTCAATAAAACTGCTGTAAAACTAAAATGGCTGGTGAAGACCCAATGCCAAGTGCCAAGCTAGCACGTGAATCCTGGCTAAAAGCCTTCATGGACTCCATGAATCAGTCAACTAGACTGAGGAATGATGGGTCAAACTTCTCTGACTGGGAGGCAGCACTACGGAATGCTGCCATTGCTGACGGAAAGCTCAAGTTCTTAACTGAGCCCATTCCGCCAAACCCAGGAACTGGAGCTAGAGCCAACGAAATTCGCGCTCATAGCGATTTCGTTATGGAAGCGGGTGCGATAAAGAACGTACTCATCTATGCAATGGAATCCAATTTGCAAAGACGCTTCATAACCCATGGTGCAAACAAGATTTTCACCACGCTCACTAACGAATTCTCCAAGGCTCCGAGAATCGTTTCTTATGAGCATACCTGTCGCTTCTTTGAGGCGAAACTCCAGAAGGGCCAAGCTGTTAGCCCACATATTCTCAACATGATTGAGAATATCGAGAAACTGGAGTCCCTAAACTGCAAGATCAGTGAGAACATCATCGTTGATCGCATGCTTCATTCGCTTCATGACGGGTTCGCCCTCTTTAGGGCCAACTACTACATGAACGACATGAAGAAGACTCCCCATGAGCTCCACTCCCTTCTCGTACAGACTGAGAAGGATCTTAAGTTGAGTGGGAGTCTTAAGCAGGATGTTCTCATGATCTCCAGTAAGGGGAAAGGTAAAGGGAAGGCTAAAGCCCAGGGCGACCTAGCAGTAGGTAAGCCCAGGTTCAAGAAACCAGGATTTGCTAAGAGTGGGGCTGGTGAGTCGAGTAACTCACAAGGCAAGACAAAGAGCAAGGATACAAGCATGGAATGTCACCATTGCCACAAGACTGGGCATTGGAGGCGCTCCTGCCCCGTGTATCGCGAGGACATTAAAGCAGGCCGTGTTACTCCTGTTGGTATGTCTTCTTCTTCTTTTATTCACATGATTGAGATTAACCACGCAAGTTGCGGAACTTGGGTACTTGATACTGGTTGTGGTTCTCATCTATGTAATCATGTGCAGGGCCTCCGAAACCAAGAACCCCTAATCAAGGGTGAGGTGGACCTGCGTGTCGGGAATGGAGCACGTGTGGCTGCAGTCTCGAAGGGAACATACGTAATCCAGCTTCCAAGTGGATTCGAGTTATTTTTGTATAACTGTTATTATGTTCCTAGTTTATCCAAAAACATTATTTCAGTTTCTGCACTTGACAAACTCGGATTTTCATTTGTAATAGAGAATAATAACTGTATTTTCTCCTTACACAATATGATTTATGGCAAGGCAGTTTCCATGAATGGAATTTATGTTTTAGATCAAACTACCGAGATATTACATGTGAATAATAAAAGAATAAAGGTAGGTGACAAAGATCAAACTTACCTATGGCATTGTCGAATGGGACACATAAATGAGAAACGCGTTAAACAGCTCATACAGAATGGAGCTATTTCGCCCTTTGATTTCGAATCATATGGCACGTGTGAATCATGTCTCATCGGCAAAATGACTCGTATTTCCTTCAAAGGTGTTGGAATGCGCGCTGCCGACCTATTAGGACTCATACATACGGACGTATGTGGCCCTATGTCGATCAACGCACGAGATGGCTATAGGTATTTCATCACTTTCACGGATGATTTGAGTAGATATGGCTATGTCTACTTGATGAAACATAAAAGTGAATCCTTTGGCAAGTTCAAAGAATACCAGAATCGGGTACAGAACCAGCTGGGTAGAAAGATTAAAGCACTACGTTCGGATCGTGGTGGTGAGTATCTTTCACACGAGTTTGATCAACACCTAAAAGACTGTGGGATCGTGCTACAGTTGACTCCACCTGGAACACCACAATTAAATGGTGTGTCCGAACGGAGAAATCGAACTTTACTCGATATGGTTCGATCCATGATGAGTCACACCGTTGTGCCTGATTCATTGTGGGGCTATGCTCTTTTGTCAGCCGCTCTAATTCTTAACCGAAGTCCGTCTAAAGCTGTTGACAAGACTCCATTCGAGCTATGGAAGGGAACGGTCCCTAACTTGTCCTTTATTCGGGTTTGGGGCTGCGAGGCTTATGTCAAGTGGAGACACGAGGATAAGCTCGGCCCGCGATCGGTCAAGACATACTTTATAGGCTACCCAAAGGGAACGTTTGGTCATTACTTCTACTCGCCTACCGAACAACGTGTTTTTGTTGCGGCTAGTGCGACGTTCTTAGAGAAAGAATTTCTCGAGAACAAGTCGAGTAATAGAACCTTCGAGTTATCGGAGGTTCAAGAACCAACTACCGAGCAACCATTGGAGGAAACAGTACCTCTAACCGAGGCTGCGGTAGATATCCCTGAGGAACCTAGGAGGTCGGGAAGAGTCTCTATTCCACCGGACAGATACATTGGTATGGTCGAGGAACACGATACAGATGACATCTTACTCCTAGAGGGTAATGAACCCACAACCTATAAAGGTGCCATGACCAGTTCTGACTCAAAGCTATGGCTAGAAGCCATGCAATCCGAGATGGACTCCATGTATGAGAACAACGTGTGGGATCTTGTGGACCTACCTGCAAAGGTACGTCCCCTTCAATGCAAATGGCTTTACAAGATAAAGCATGCCGTGGAAGGACAACAAGATATCCATAAGGCTAGACTAGTTGCTAAAGGTTTCACCCAAGTGCCAGGCTTGCACTACGATGAGATCTTTGCACCCGTAGTCATGCTACGTTCCATTCGGATTATCTTAGCGATCGCCGCATTTCATGACTATGAAATATGGCAAATGGACGTTAAAACTGCCTTCTTAAACGGTTATTTGGAGGAAGAGTTGTACATGGTACAACCCGAGGGTTTTATCGATTCAGCACATCCTAAGAAAGTTTGCAAGCTTAAGCGTTCCATCTATGGACTTAAGCAAGCATCGCGGAGTTGGAATCATCGCTTCGACCAAGTGATAAAAGAGAATGGGTTCATTCGATCAGTCGAGGAACCATGTCTCTATATCAAGTCGAGTGGGAGTAAGATTGTATTCCTAGTACTGTATGTCGATGACATACTCTTGATTGGGAATGACATACCTCTCTTATCTTCGGTTAAAGCATGGTTGAAAAACCACTTCCAGATGAAAGATCTGGGAGAGGCACAAAGAATTTTGGGCATCCGTATCTACAGGGATAGATCACGACGGATGTTGTCTCTCAGTCAGGAGTCTTATATAGAGAAGATTCTGGAGAGATTCAGTATGACGAACTCCAAGAAGGGGTTCCTTCCTATGACTCCTGGGCTTCACTTGAGCAAGTCTCAAGAAGCTAAGTCAGTGGAAGAGAAAGAGCGCATGAGTCGGATTCCTTATGCTTCGGCAATAGGATCGATCATGTATGCCATGATATGCACACGTCCTGACGTTGCATATGCATTGAGTATGACAAGTCGATTCCAAGCTCATCCAGGTGAACAACACTGGATGGCCGTGAAAAACATTCTTAAGTACCTACGGAGGACTAAAGATTGGGGATTGACTTTTGGAGGCGACTCGACGCTCTGCGCCACGGGTTACGCAGATGCTAGCTTCCAAACAGATCGAGATGACTCGAAATCTCAGTCTGGATTTGTCTTTACTCTTAATGGCGCTGCTGTCAGCTGGAAAAGTTCTAAACAGAGTGTTACAGCAGATTCTACGACTGAGTCCGAGTACTATGCCGCCTCAGAAGCAGCTAAGGAAGCAATATGGATGCGTCAATTCTTACAAGGACTATCAGTAGTGCCTAGTTCGAATGACCCAATCACCGTCTATTGTGACAATAGTGGTGCCATCTTCCAAGCTAAGGAGCATAAGTCTAGCAGCAAGGCTAGGCATGTACAACGGAAAGCTCATCTAATCAGGGATTACGTGGAGCAAAAGGAGATTTTTATTGAAAAGATCGCTACGGATGACAACATAGCCGATCCTCTCACAAAAGCATTACCACGTGATAAGCATGAAGGGCACATTCATTCCATGGGAATTGGATGTGTTCCTAAGTTGTAGTACTCTTTTATGAATTCATGTGATAATTCATTTTCTCGTGTACTCTATTCAACCTTATTGTTATGATATAAAATGTTTTGTTTCTCATGTGGAATTGTACGCCAATTTTGAACACCACAAAGTGAACTGATTAACATTACATCGTTTTGGTCCTTGATTACCCACTTGAGCTGATAACTCAGGTAATCATTTTGTGACGTTGGTTGATGGTGGGTTCAACGAGCCATAAGTCACGTGGATGACTGACCAATCACAAAGGCGAGTTATACGGATATCTCGTAGGACACCCCGTGACATCGTTATGGAGTCCTAAATGTTTTATAACATTGGATGCCAGGTCGTGGATAGGACCTCCATAGTGTTCCTTAGAGTCGAGTCTTTTGACTTTCAACTGTTTCCTGAGATTAAGACAGATTTTGGGTAACTTTGGTTTCTTTCCCACGGTCACCGTAACAGGGGCCAAGAGGATTTTTTCTGGGTTATTTCATGCTGGGCGATATCGGCAGGATTCGAGTTGAGGGAAATATCCAAACCCTTATCAGGATTTTATCATTTCTCAGGGCCACTCGAGGAGTAGTAACTGAAATGCATGGCCATGCTCGAATACAGATTCGTTTTATCAGTTAAGTTACTCTCTAGTCGGGGAAACCACTCTTGATACAGATCGCTTGTGAGATACGACCTTTGCGAATACGGATTTGCAAATTGTCTTACATTGAGTGGGAGAAATTTTAAAAGGATATGAGATTCGGTTATCGCACCTACACTTGTACGGACAAGTGGGAGTTTGTTGGAGATTGTGTCCTCCACATGTAGTGTGATAACGTCATTGAACATACCCTTGTACGGACAAGTGGGAGATTGTTGGGGCTGGTGTCCTTAACAATTAAGTACAATGACTTATTAAATCTCTTTAAGGATCACAAGGGCATACTTCTGTATTATTACCAGTTGATCCACGTTTATCAATAACGGTTGGCTTGCTAGATAAGTTTGACGTTATTGTCATACGGATGGCGGTGGTCAACTGGTCCCTATACGTCACACCTATAGGACACGTTTGAGAGATGTGAAGGTATGAAAATACAGTCACATTTTGCCGGATATGACTAAACGGTTAGTCAGAGGTATTGACTATTAAATTAGTCAATAAGATGTTGAGAATTATTATTTAATACGGATTAAATAATTTTAGCTAATACGGATTACAAGATTAATTCGTAAATTAAATATAAACGGTTATATTTAATTAAATATTATATTCGCGTATTAATATAAACAGTTATATTAATTTGGGTAATTATACAATATCATATTTTGTCAGACTATTATTAATATATCGACTGTATTAATATCTGATAACATGTTACGATTTATAAACATAAACCCGCGAAATATATTAAAGCTAATTGGGTCGAATCACGAATTAGAATAAGGTAAGAGTGGAAAGCCCACTCCTACCCAAACTCTAATTTCGGCCGAAATAACTATATAAGGAGGAGGACTCTCCTTATATCAGTTACTCTTGTTGCACTGTAACATAATTCTCAAAAGAAAATTAGGGTTTTGAGAGCACTCTTCTCCCAAAACCTCAGATCTCACATCTAAAACCTCAAGGGCTCTCCCTATATTGCAAGGCAATTGGAGAGGATTTCTAGCTCACGCGGCCACGTCTCAGATTAAGTCTTGGGTGCAAGTTATAGGAGGGAATTTGCATTAATTCCTGTTCTTAGGCCTTTTGCGCGAGGACTAAAGGTTGTACTTCTTTTCTCCTGTTTTTAATCTTATGACGATATTCACAATTGCATATTTCATTATAATCCTGCAATTTTAGGGTGAATACGCGCAATATTCCCCACACAATACTCTTCTAAATAGAAATATAGGAGCTATTTAACAAATCATGTTTTGTAAACTAAAATAGTTAACATGTTCATATGACTTGTATCATCCACTAACATAAAATTTGTTTTATTATAATGGTATACACTTTCATCGTTCAATTTTTATTGGGTACATACCTTTGTGAAAACACAAATTCTTATTTGCAACGGCACTATCCGTCGCAAATCCACTTTTTCTCTCTCTCCAACACTATTTATGTGGTCCCCTTTCTCCACTAACTCATTTTCAAAATATCTGTCACAAATGACGACCCGTCGCAAGCAAGACCTACTATTGTGAAAATATATAAAGAGCATTTTGAAAAATAATCAAATTAAATAACAAGCTGAAAGTATATATTTCTACGGTAGTACCCTCTTTGTCCTCTATGTTACTCCAACACCCACGCGACACTTTACCACTTCATTTTACTCCAGAAAAATTAAAAATCCGTACAAAATAGTTGTATTCGACACTCGACATATGTCAGGCACAACACCCACGGCCACGTTGGATAGTTGGGATAACACAGATAGTCAGATACTAGTGAATAATTTAAATTTTACTTTATTTTGTAAATGTAAACTATTAACCGTAACTAAGAGAGTAATAATTTAGATTTTAGAAGATTATTCTCATAGTGCTAGTAAGGCCCTGTTCTTTCTGGCTTATTTTCAGCTCGTTTCAGTTCAGCTCAGCTCTATTCAGTTCAGTTCAGTTCAGTTCAGCTCAGCTCAGCTCCATTCAGTTCAGTTCAGTTCAGTTTAGCTCAGCTCCATACAGTTCAGTTCAGTTCAACTCGACTTTATTAAATTCAACCCACATTATTATTATTATTATTATTATTATTTGCATTATTATTGTTTTTGTTATTATTATTGTTATTATTATTATTTTATTTATTTATTATTATTCTATTTATTATTATTAATTAATAATTATTATTATGATTATTATTGTTGTTTTTGTTGTTGTTTTTATTATTTCTTCATCTTATTATTATTATTATTATTATTATTAGTAGTAAACATGAAAGAGTGGAAAAAATGTAATTGAGAAGTAAATTTTGATAACATTCAAATAATAACATTTGTTAACACAATCGAAAATCGTAATCTTGAAAATATAGATATCATTAACAAAGACATTATCTATGTTGCTTCGCTATTGACTACCGTATCGTCTTGATGTGCTTCATTATCGAGGTCATTATGGACACCAATATCACGCCCTATTTTTTTTGCAATTTATTTTTGAACTTTATCCATGAGTTTCTTCCGTTCTTTATCATCCATGTTTGAATATGTTCTTCCTTGAATACTTTGATGTTGTATTGTGATTTGATTTGGCTGTACTTTATGGTTCAATTAGAGGAAAATTCAAGGGTATGGCTGATAGTTTCTTCTGAATGGATTTTTTTGGGTTAACTAGTGATTTGCATTGGGTTTTTTAAATTCAAATGATTAAATTAAGTAAATACATTTTTTTAGCCTAGATATGGGTAGTTTGGACAATACTTTAATAAAATGGTCATTTTGGCCTAGATATGGTTACTTTAATAATATAATTATTTTTTAAAAAATCGCAAATTTATATTAATCAAACTTTTTTATATTATTATTAATAATAATATTATTATTAGTTATTAAACTTTAATTAAACATTTATATTCAGTTTATTTCTATTAATTTCTGTTTCATTCAGCTCAGTTCAGTTCAGCTCGATTAAATTCAGTTCAGTTCAGTTCAGCTCAGTTCAGTTCAGTTCAGCTCAGCTCGATTCAGTTCAGTTCAGCTCAGCTCAGCTCGATTCAGTTCAGTTCAGCTCAGCTCAGCCCAGTTCAGTTCAGCTCAGTTCAGTTCAGCTCTAAAAAGCCAGAAAGAATAGGACCTAAGTATTATACCGGGGTCACCACTCACCACTCACCACTCACCACATGCACCTTTCTAAAATCACCAAGTTAGTGGACAATAATGTCCTCCGTACTTCATGTCTATATAAACTAACAGCAAGGGCAGTGATGATTACTTATTAATTTGTCGCTTGTATACGTGGTCGATTACACTGACATCACCACTACACAAAGAAGAGTAACTGATTACTGTATAATACTATTCCAACCTAACTAATTAACCACAAAAGTGTACGTTTATTCATAAACAAATGGGACAAGGAACTACGGATAACAGAGCCTTTTATAAATTTATGTATTGTACGCATCCAGAATCTTTTGATAAAGATTTTACCATAAAGTAAAGTTACCACAATAACAATAATTTACGAAGTATGTTTTAAAAACGTGGCTGATAAATTTCTCATTGAAGTAGAGGGTCAATAAAAATGATAAATCATAACAGAAAATAACACTAACACTCCCATAGTAAAAAAAAAAAAAATGCAAGAGATAGGATATTCTCTTTGGCTTTTAACATATAATCATGCAAGCCAAACTTAAGAAAAGAACTACTCAACACTTTCTAAACAAAGTTGGGTATATCAAAGAACTTATAAGCTGGGTTACATTGACATTTTACTCTGATTATTCCTTCCTTTGTATGCTATATAAGGAGAACTCACTTATTGTCCTACATTGGTGAAAAAACAAGAGTTCCTTCTTATTTTTGCTATATAAGAAGAGCACTTACCCTCCCTTCAATCAACCTCACTCACTCCTTCTCTTCCTCTTTTCTACAAAAGAAGAGTTGTTTTGGTAAAGTTAAAATATTGTTCCAAGTCTCACAGTTCCAAGTGGGCGGAGCTGCGTGGAGATCGTAGTAGTGTAAACCTTGGGGAACTACTGGTCAGTATTGATCACCACCACGGTCATACCGGAGAAATAGTTTTCAGGGCAGTGGTTCCGCACCACGTCACTACTTTCCAGTTTCGGTATGGTCCTTTATTTTGTTACTGCAATATTTCTTGTTGTCTTGAATTATAGTTTTTTAGTTCTATAATTTAATCCAACAATTGAAGATCATAACTAATACACTCCCAATAGGAGAGGAGTTTGCTAGGCGGGGGATGGGAAGGCATTCTAAATGCTCGTTCTATGAAGGTTTTCAAGATCACATAGAAACGATGGATCACCTCTTCTGTGATTGTGAATTGGCCTCTAGGATATGGGCCGGATCTCCTTTGGGAATTCGTGTTGGTTTTAGCTCTCATGTAAGATGTGCTATGTGGATAATAGGATGGATTGAGTACCTCAAGAAGGTCCAGAAAAATGAGGAGGGTATCAAAATCTTCGTGGCAACCTTATGGCACTTATGGAAGGCCATAAATTCGCACATCTTCAGGATGGAAGAAACTCCGGTAAAGGTTATTTTCAAACAAATTGGCAGGGAGGTGGATGAACTGAAAATTGCCGGCGAGAGAAAGTCGGATGAGGATACAAAAACCAAGGACCAGAATTACAGGGGGGGAAGATCCTTCTATGGACACTACTCTGCGAATTAGAAATGGTTTTCCTTATCACGTTATCAATCCTGAAGCAACATGTGTGGGACACCATGCAAAGGTGGATGCGAGATGGAAAACTAACCTGGAAGCGGCCGTAGGTTGTGTGGTATATGATGCTGGAGGAAACAACGGTATTAAACTCAGAAGGAAGTGCAAAGCAGAGTCGGCCCTTCAAGCGGAGGCCCTTGGTATTAAGGGGGTGCTGGAATGGGCAAGAGATAACCAAATCTTTCATTTCAGGATTTCATCGGACTGTCTGGAACTTATCTTATCTTTTGTAGGTCTTATCAAGGTTAATCGACACATTCAGGGGATTCTGGAGGACTGCAAAAACATTTTTCCTTTTTTCCATTGTCTTAGTTTATCTTTTATCCCTAGATCTCTTAATAGTAGCTCATAATTTGGCCAAAGAGGCCATGTTGTGAACAACGCTTTCTTATCCAAAAAAAAAAAAAAAAAAATAACACAAATTATCATTGAAGACGGTGACTATCCGTCATAAGCTGAAGACGGATAGTGCCCCTCTCATATTATGCAAGTGGCAGTATCAATAAAATGACCAATTTTCTCCCACTTGCATTTTCACTTGCTTTATTGTGAGAGGAATATATCCGTCTTAAGTATTATTCGTCACAAGTAAGACTCTTTGAAGATTTAAACACAACATAACATACTAATTCTTTATATAAGTACTAAAAAGCATATAACTTCCCAAAAAATAATAATCAAACCCTTCATAAATGTCCTGTCACGTAACCGAATTAGCATACTCCCACTGTTATTTTGAAATTGACCCAGTTTTTAAGATTTGTGATCATTATTTTAAACACATGATGGCATGGGGAAATACCTAAGAAACATAAGGAGTAACTTATACTCTATAACAACTACTCAAGTAACTAGGGTACAGAACTCAAAGCATACGTACGTTAGCTCATGTATCACAATTTGTTCAAATAATAGGCCAAAAAGCGAGATTTCATTCCAGCAAAGTGGGAAAATACCAACAAGATCGATGAGACTTTTTCTGGAAATTTGTTGAAACTTAGAGGGCATAAGCTTAAAAGTTATGTGAAGCGACGATCGGACCTTATGCGAATACTTATCACTAAAGCTAATATTAAGAATAAAGTATCAAAATGTCATTATTGATGATGAGTCACCAACATCCTTACAATCCTAAGTTCCCAATTTCACAAGTCAGACACCTATCATCAAACAACGAACGAAAAATAAATTATCCCAAAAGCAATTAAACCCAATAAATGTCTACCACCCATACATCATGATGTTATAGTTTGTTAGAGGAGGATATAAAAGTCAATTCATGTCTAAGGATGGTCTTAATCTATATCACTCCAACACTTCATATGATCCTTGGATATTGGTATGACCGTTGAACACTTCATTTACCAAAATCTTCGAACTTTTTTCATAAAATAACCGTGTCCGACTCTTTAATACATACCCGTGTCCGACCCTTCTGGCCGTGTCAAGTAACATAGACCTTAATTCCCATAGCTTAACATTCAATAACTTGCTTATTATTTACTATTGACCAATGAACTAATCCTAACTCCTAAGCAAAGTTGATTACTAAACAAAATACTCGCTCCGTCACAGCTAGACGACAATTCTATACTCTTAAAGCCAAGATCGCATTACTTCCAACGAGATCAGCAATCCATACGAAGTCCCACCAATGTCAAAAAGGTGAAGCAGGAAGAAGTGCATAAAAATACACGTTCTATGGAGCAACAAGTGCCCTCATGATGACATCCATTAAAATTCCATCTCAAACTAAGAAAAGGTGTTAGGAAATAAGATTATAACTCAAGAAACTATCATGTAACTCTGGGGATGCTCCACCTAGTTGGTATGGGCTATAAGTTGGCTGATTTAGAAGTATAATTCACATAATCACCGACTGTTTTGAGTGATATTCCGTATTAGACAACATGTACACTTATGGACTATGGCATTGAATTTATGACTCAGGACACTAAATTCGGACCGAGTTATCAAGGGTCTCAATGTTTATATGACTACATATAGAAGTGAAGTTGGCAAACATTTATGGCAAAATCATAATATTAGCTACCTTCTTTGACAGTGAATCACAAATAAGAACAACATTTTCAAAATTATTACGACTATGTTCTAAGACACTATTAAACCATGTTTATCTATGGTTTTCTTAACCTAGGTCCCGATAATATAAAATCATTTTCTTTTCATAGCCTATTTTACTAAACTCACCTTAAATTTTCTACCTTTATCACGAGTAACGACCCATCTTTCACCCACTTAAAAAACTATGTTACTTAACCACTAATTATATGAGACCAATAAATAGGTAACACCTAAAAAGGTGGAGAAATGGTGAAATGGGTGGGGATAGGACCTAATTCACTACAAGGTTTTGATGAATTCTATTTTTTGAACATTTCTTTTCCTTTAATCCTCTTTCTATGTCTTTTTTCACGCGGTTAAACATGGTTTTAATTAACGTTAAAACACTCCGGACCGAACTAAAACCCCAACAATCAATTCTAAGATCTAATTTCAGCATGAGATTCAATGTCATAGGCAAAATGGTCAAACACGAAGTTTTGTACATCGCTGCAATTTCAAAGAAAGGTTTTAATATAAAATACTCCTCTTAAGATCTCTATCTAGAAGAAATTTAAGTGAATGGACAAAGTTAAGTTTACAAAAGAAAAAAAAATTAATGTTCATTAGTGTGAAGAAACCCAATCCCACGTGTAAGGTTGTCCTACATTATAGAAAAGGAGAAAAATTATCACTTTATAAGGCAAGACCGCAAGAGTCTACTCTTTTTATAGCCAATTGGTCTAAAAGTGAAGCTTATTTAAACTTATGAAGTGGACTCTCTCTCCTCCTTTTGGGTGCAGCCAGAACCGTTACGTGATTTAACATTTAGGGCTATTGTTGGTTTTAACAATTACTTCGTAGTACTCTTAAGTCTTAATAAGACCTAATTTTTTCTCTTAATAGACCTAATTTTTGGTATGCTTGCATCATAATGATGCCACCAAGAAGTCAACATTCCTCATACTACAAGTTTACAAGGGATTGTGGGAAACAAGCAATTATCCAACTTATAAGGGCTATCTTTGTAAGTGGACTAAAATGGAAAAAAATTCCAAAAAAATACTATGGATATAAATGATTGGCTAAGCTAGTGCCAAAATATTTACAAAAGAAATAAAACATAAAATGATTTCTTCCTCGACATTTATTCATTTTTAGTATAAAGAAATAACCTATTATTCACCCTCTAATAAATCATTTTCCGGCATCTAGTCCTCCCATTCTCCCTCTAAACATAAAAAGAAAGAAAAGAGAGTTGGAGAATCTGAGGAAAAAGGATTTTGCTGCTGTTAGATAGAGAGAGGAGCTCAAAGAGGTGGATAATATTTTATTATTTATTATTTATTATTTATTATCTGGTTGTTATTCTTATAGGGTGTCTCACATGTAAAACTCTGTTGTGCAAGTTGTGGATTTTTATTTCAACCACAAATCTATAGTCAGAAAATGGATATGACTATAGTCACATAAAATTGGCTTGTTTTATCCTCTGTTTTCTTTGTTTCATTTTAGGCAGACACTGATCAAGGTACAGATTTTCAGACCAAAAAAAGAAAAGAGAAAAGAAAAGGAAAAGGGAAAATAAAGGTTGAGCTATAGAAGAAAAGGAGAGAAGTATAGAGATGGATTCAGATTTTCAGCAGAAGCAATACCAACATCATTTCCAAGGTCTACAGAAGGAGTTTCATAATCAGAAGCAGCAACTGCATAGTTTGACAAGGTTCCGTTCTGCTCCAACTTCATACTTTGCAAGTTTTCTTGATGCTGCGGATGCTGTCACTACTTCTGCGGGTGGTGCTGGTGGTGCAGGTGGTGCTGGTGATGGGGGGTATAAAAGCGATTTCTCGAATTTCTCAAATTCTAGACCTCTAAGCCCAGAAACGGAAAATATATTTGCAAGGTTCATGTCTAGCATGGGTGATGGAAACAGCTCTTCGGCAAATAAGTTAAGTGACATACCCGAAAATTCCCAGATACAACCGGAGTCAATGGCTAGGGTGAAGCAGGAGGATGGTATACTGTCGCCAACGCAACAGAATAATTTTACTACTGCCCCTCAGATGATGTATCAGAGTGCAGCCAAACCGCCTTTAGCGAATCATCACAACTTAGGTTCAGCTGAGGCTAAAGTAGGGATGACTTCTACTCCCCAGATGAAGACTGGTATTGGTGGAAGTAATGGTTTCAATCTGGCTAGGCATAGCAGCTCCCCGGCTGGGTTTTTCGCTGACTTCATTATTGATGGTAAAAAAAATTCATCAGTTTTTTTAACAAAATGAAATTATTTTGCCATTTTTGTTGTAGATCTAAGAATTTTCGGATGTATTTTAAGCGTCAATTTTCTTTGTTTGGTATTTCGTTTTGAAAATTCAAAAGTGGTATCATATGACAGGGTATGATGTTACGAGAGGAATGGGTAACTATGGTGGCAATGATCAGATGAACTACTCATCGGGACAACCAACTTCAACTTCAGGGATTATCAGGCAGAACTCGGATGTTCAGGGGACACTCATGAGAATGAATAGCCTTGAAGAAACAAAATTCAACATTAGTCAGAATAAAGATAGCAATTTCACCACAGGGATCCCCATGAGTTCGTGGGAAGATTCGATTCTATCGGAAACTTTCTCTAGCTTAGATGGAGGAGGAGAAGATGGAAGAATATTTTCTGAGCAAAATTCATCAGAGAATCAGGTTTATAATTACTCCATATTTCTTTGTAGTATATACTGCACATCTTAAATGATGAAGATTATAATTGTTTGATAAACATGTAATGATTGATTAGATCGGAGAGAAAAGAAGCCGCCCTCGGCCATTGGCTCATCACCTGAGTCTACCCAACACATCGTCCGAACTCTCGTCTATGGACAACCTACTGCATCTCCAAGATGGTGTACTACTTAGGAGTAGGGCTAAGAGAGGATGTGCTACTCACCCTCGAAGCATTGCAGAGAGGGTAAGAGTGGACTTTGTTCCGAAAATCAATACAAGTACAAGATACGTTTCCCTATTCCTACTCAAGGAGTCAGCCTTGTAGAATTTTTTTTATTATAGGTCTTGCTTAAAATGGTCATATTACTACTCATTTAGGTAAGAAGAACCAAGATCAGTGAAAGGATGAGGAAACTTCAAGATCTAGTTCCCAACATGGACAAGGTCAGTTCTATATTTCCAAAGATAATTTAACTACCTCATATTCAGAGAAAGGTAGTGCGTCCTTAACATTTGATACTAAAAATTTACACCCTTTTATTTTACTGCAGCAAACAAATACTTCAGACATGCTAGATTTGGCAGTTGATTACATCAAAGATCTACAGATGAAGGTTAAGGTATGTCTTCAATATTTCAAGCAATTATTGGTATGTTATTAAAGATTGCTTCATTTAGGAAAAACTATGTGCAAGAGACAAGTTACAGTGGCAAACTTTATTGTGGCCAAATACCAACGCTACAAATAGCATAACATGTGTAATGGTCCCCTCTATGTATGTGAACCTTTATATCCACATTGTCATCTTTCCAAAGCGATAACTTCACAAGATCCTCTGTTCAGATTCATTACTTTAAATGCCTTTCAAAAAGATTTATTTATTAATACCTTTGAAAGTAATATTGATTTAATTTCATCACGTCTTATTTTATGTTCATGATTTCATTCCAGCACCTACATTGTATTCGGGAAAAGTGTACCTGTCCAAGATAGTTGAAAACCAGGTAGCCCCGAAAGTTCAAAAGATTAAAGACTGAAACCATGGCGGATTGATCGTCTTAACCTCGCTGAAAAGAAGACATGATGTGGAGTTAGATAAACTACAATAGTCTGTAGTCTTCCAGGGCATGTTCTAGATTCGTTGATGCTAGTACAAAACCAAAATGTATAAAGAGTCAGCAATCAACGTGTATGTATATCATTGTGTGTAGAATTTAGGTGAGGAGCATAAGCAAGTCGATATGATATACTACTATTTTGAGATTGAGAGGATAGATTTTCAATGGTTGCTGGACTTTTGTCCTGTGGTGCTATAAAAATAATGGTCAGGCATCCTATGTTGCATTGAATATTACACAGTATCTTATTCCTCCTAGGCTGTTGGTATGAACTATGCAGCATTGCAAATTCAAACGTAACATCGAGTCGTCGACTAAGAGACGTGTTGATTAATGCGTAAATAAACAAATTAGAAGAAGAAAAAAGAAGTTATAAGAGACCGTAGAGATTTATTAATTTATGTCAAACAGTCAAAGCAAAAACGTGTTCATAGGTTCATAGCTGATCTGGATAGGCAGTTCAAAATACGAAGTAGTCTCCATGATACAATCAAATCTCATGCTTCAAAAGAAAAATAGATCTTCATTCCCTTCAATCTACTAATAGAGTTAGCATATCACTAAGATAACCAAGATCACAATTACGAGTTCGCGCCTTCACCCCATAATCTAAATGCTTATGAGTGATGACATAGCTTTTTCCTGCCAAAACTGAGGTAGCTCAACAACAACTACATCAACCTAACAGCCCCAGAGGCTGGGACTTCCATTCATGACATGAACAGTTTCAAGTTTCAACATAAGGCTTATCTCTTCGGTGTGCTCTTCAGGGATTGACTTTTCAACGCAAGGCGGGCGTGTTAATAATTGATTGTTTAAAAAGTGGTCCTTCGCCTTAAAAATTTGATAGCTTAAAGCAAAATAAAACGAAATAGTGGACGTAGACAAAAGCGAAATTTTTCTTGACTTTTCAGCTCAAATAATGTGGGAGCCTTAAAAAGTAGGTAACATGTCAATGATGATGGCCTTTTAACTCTAATAGAGCTACCTTTCCATGCCATTAAAGGGAAATGCTTCTAAATCATGTTACAAAGGCATAAAACAGTAGTAAATTGTTAATTTGGTTTATGCACCAGCTGTAGGCAACAGCGACTTATCAGTACTAATAAATTAGAGCTAAAAATAATACTTATATCCGTGGGGGGCTGGGGGCCAATGAATTTATATACCTGAAAGCAGTATCTGCCAACTAAAGGAGAGGTGGATAATATAGGCGGCGTGCTCACACTGCAAATAATGAACAACTGCTGGATCAATTGGCAAATTCAGTGAACCTGCAGCAACCAGTAAAGAAATATCACATCTCAGTGTTGGGATCCTATAGTGATTATTTTTGGTTGAGATGGTAGAGATTACCATAAACGCTACAATAATACAGTAACAAAATTGTGATATTTGAAGTTAAAGAAAATAATGTAAAGTGACTCGTACAGCATACGAAGTACTACGTACGTAGAAAACTCTACCATGTGAACTATATTACTGGTAAAACTCTAGACGATCCTAACCCCCTCCATAGCCACAACAATCAAAAACCTGATCATTAAGAAATTCATGATATCTAGCGCAAATCTAGACATGATTTATTGTATTTATCATTCAGACACCTACAGAGTGCACTTTAAATGCAATCAGCAACCTGCCAAATTTGGGTAGGGCTATATCACAGTGATACATGGACACATAAACCTGACAAAGAGAAAATACAAGTATGGGCATATGGCATTGTTTTACTCAATCGGGAAATAATTCACACATCTTCCGTACATACAAGTTCTATATTTGTTGTAGATAAAGCTTTTGATTAAACACAAATACTCATTTGTGACGGACATTATGTGTCACAAGTTTGTGACGGGTCAAATAAAACTCACATATGGAGAAAGACAACATTTTTGACTCCCTAGAAACTGTACTTTTTGTCTTATCTATACATGTCGGTGATATATGACCTGCCACAAGCTTGTCACGGATATACTCGTCACAAGCGAGACTTGCTATTGATTAGATAGTTCCAACGGCTAAAAGGTATGTGTGACATGAACCATGACACTGTTAACAATGATCCAAGCCCAACTCAATCCAAGGAATCAAAACAGATCTCTCAAGCAACATAATATCACGTCAAATAATATCTTTAGTATTTTAGTAAACAAATAATGTAATTAGGCAAAGAATTAATTTCATTCCTTCTTTTACTCATGTACTCAAAACTATATATGTACTTATTCCTTCCAGTGAATACACAATTCATTTCATCAGAATTATAAAGTCTTATATGGTATCAGCGAGTCTCAACCGATCCAACCCATTACGCCCTAAACGCAACTACTTCAAACGCACAAAAAAACCCTACACTCTTCCGCAAGCCACCATGAACAACAACAACCAAAACGACGCTCAAATCCACAACCCCCACGACGCCAACACCCCCCTGACCACACCCAACCTTACCAACGTCATCAAGCTCACCCCCTTCAACTACACAACTTGGAGATTTCAACTCTCCAACATCCTTTTTGGCCTAAGCCTTCTAGGCTTTTTTGATGGCACAAACCCCCCACCGGCTGCCACCATACTCAATGCCGACAACAACACCGAAACCGCAAACCCAGCCTACCTATCCTGGTTAAAACAGGATGGGTTAATCCTTGGCGCACTCGTCGGAACAATCACCGCCGCCTTTCAAACATTAATTGTTAGGGCGAAATCGGCAAGAGAGGCATGGGATATTTTATCCCACACCTATGCTAACCCGTCTCGGATTCATATCCAACAATTGAAAACCCGTTTTGATGCAATTACGAAAACCACAAGCCAAACCATAACCGAGTACATCCACTCGATTAAGTCTTGCGTAGACCAACTCGCCCTTATGGGCAAAAATCTAGACCATGAGGATGTCATATCTCGAGTGCTAAATGGCCTCGATTATGAACTATACAAACCCGTGATCGACCAAGTCCGTGCTCGAGACACACCGATAACGTTCGAAGCACTTCATGAACGTTTACTACACCAAGAATTAATGCTACAACAAAACCAACCAACCAATGTCTACGTACCATCTGCCAATGCTTCTTTCAAGCAAAACTCATATAACCGCTACAACACAAACCGCAATAACAACAACTATACAACTCAAAACCACGTCCCTGCCACCACCCACAACCAAGCAACCCCTCGCCCGTTCAAAGGAAGGTGCCAATGGTGCCGTAAAACGGGCCATGTAATTGCCAACTGCCCGCTCTTTCGAAAGTTGTTTCCTAATATAGCTTTCCCCGCGCCGCCGCAAAACCGCTACCACCAGCAACAACCCCAGGCCCATGCTGCAGCCGTCGCACCCGACAACCCCAATCCTAACTCGAACTACCTCCTGGACAGTGGTGCAAGCCACCACGTCACCCATGATCTCGACAGTCTGGCCTTTCATTCACCATACGATGGCCTAGACGAACTATTGATTGGTGATGGTTCCGGCCTCTCTATTGCAAACACAGGTAATACTCATATTTCTGGTATTAATTTAAGAAATGTACTTCACGTTCCGAAAATCTCGCGAAATATTATTTCAATATCTAAGTTATGTCAGGATAACAAAGCCTGTGTTATTTTTTCTAACAATTCTTTCTGTGTTAAGGAGATGGCAACGGACAAAATACTGATCCAAGGCCGGGTTAAAGACGGCATCTACGAGTGGAGTCCACCACCTCTTATGCGCGCAAACACCGTCGAAAAAGGGCTCAACTCGTTATCTCTACATCATAGATTAGGGCATCCGTCTTATGATGTAATGAAATTTATTAATAAAAGTTCAGATTTTAAAACCTCTGATTACTTGCACTGTGAATCGTGCAACCTCACAAAGAGCAAAAAGTTACCATTTTCCTTATCGTCATTTCGAACAACCGACTCGCTCCAACTATTATTTTCCGACCTATGGACAAGTCCAATACCATCATTCGACAATTTTATTATATTATTTTTGTTGACCACTTCAGTAAATATACTTGGTTATATCCACTAAAACGTAAATCCGACACAACTCAAATTTTTAATCAATTTAAAGCAATTGTCGAAAAATATTTTAATAAAACCATCAAGCAATTTTTTTCGGACAACGGAGGAGAATACGTGAAACTCAATTCGACATTACTTGATAATGGAATTTCGCACTCCACCTCACCTCCTCACACACCCGAACACAATGCGTATGCCGAACGCAGACACCGTCACATAGTTGAAATAAGCCTAGCCCTACTAAAACATGCGCATCTACCAACCAAGTATTGGCCCTTTGCTTTTAGCACCGCCACTTATCTAATAAATCGAATGCCGACACGCTCTTTAAACGGCAAAACGCCTTACTCAATCATACACGAAAAACAACCTAATTACTCAAGTCTACGAAACTTCGGATGTCTATGCTACCCATGGCTAAGACCTTATACCAAACACAAACTCGAAGACCGCTCCATTTCATGCGTGTTTGTTGGATACTCCACCACCCAAAGCGCGTATCACTGTCTCGACCCCAAAACAAACCGCATATATACATCGAGACATGTCATATTCTATAATGATATCTACCCTTTCAAAAACCAACAATTTAGTCCACTGCCAACACCGCCTGTTGATGAATGGACAGCCCTATCACTTCATATTCTACCACCTGCAGCCACTACCTTAGCACCCGCACAACCACCACCACCACCACCACCACCACCAATAAATCATGTCTACACACGACGACCTACCTCTGCACCAACTTCCAGACCATCGAATAGCCCCCCACTCCCTGACACCGACCCAAACAAAACCCCTGCCCACATACATCCTAACCAATTACCCCACTCTAACCCCTCCACCGATGACACGTCAACCACCACCCTCCCACAAGACCACTTCCCACATGTTCCCCGGACTTCAACCAATCCAGCCCCACCCTCCATCGAAGCCACAACTCAAACCACCACTCAACCGAGCAGTTCTCGACAGCACCCCCAACCAACCAAAACTGTAAAAACACGCCTTGACAACAACATAAGAAAACCGAATCCAAAATACGCCAAAGCAGCCTACACATCGACACATCCTACCTCCCTTCCTAACACTGTAAAACAAGCCCTCGTACTTCCTCATTGGCGACATGCCATGCAAGACGAGTATGATGCACTAACTCGTAACAACACATGGTCTCTAGTCCCACGTACAGCAGCTCAAAATATAGTCGGCTGCAAATGGGTATATCGCAACAAATTTAACCCAGATGGCTCTCTAAAACAACACAAAGCCCGTCTAGTAGCTAAAGGCTTTCACCAAAGACCAGGCATCGACTATACAGAAACATTTAGCCCAGTTATCAAACCAACGACAGTCAGACTTATACTATCCATCGCAACATCGAACCAATGGGCCCTACGACAACTAGATGTCAATAACGCTTTTCTACAAGGAACCCTTACAGACGACGTCTATATGGCACAACCACCAGGGTTCATCAATCAAACCAACTCAGACTATGTCTGCAAACTAAATAAAGCCATATACGGACTTAAACAAGCACCAAGAGCATGGTATACGGAACTAAAAACATACTTAACCAATATCGGATTCAAACAATCTATTTCGGACCCATCACTATTTACCTTACAAACACCAACAACCATTATTTACATGCTGATCTACGTGGACGATATTATAATTACAGGACCAAACCAAATACACATTCAAACCTTTATCGACAATCTTTCAACTCGATTTTCTTTAAAAGATCTAGGACCGCTATCCTATTTCCTAGGCATAGAAGTTACTCCAAATGCTCTAGGAATTCATCTCAGTCAATCAAAATATATTCATGACCTACTCGACAAATACAAAATGTCCGAAGCAAAACCTAATACAACACCCATTGCCACATCACCGCCACTTGTGCGCGAAGATAACAACCCAATACATGAACAATCCGATTACCGTGCCATCGTCGGAAGCCTACAATATCTATCACTAACCAGACCCGACATTGCCTTCTCAATCAATCGCCTGGCTCAATTTCTTCATCACCCTACAGTAAACCACTGGACAGCTCCAAAACGTCTACTCAGGTATCTTCAAGGAACTCAACACCATGGCATTCAACTATACAAAGTAACACCACTACGATTACATGCCTTCTGCGACGCTGACTTCGGTGGCGACAAAGATAACTACCTCTCCACCACAGGTTACATCACCTACCTAGGACGCAACCCAATCGCCTGGTCTTGTAAAAAGCAAAAGGGAATAGCCCTTTCCACAACAGAAGCTGAATTTAGAGCCGTCGCATCAGTCACCACAGAAACAATCTGGCTCCGCAATTTACTCTCGGAACTCAACATCCACACTACCGAGCCACCCGCAATCTTCTGTGACAACATCTCCGCCATACTTTATGCCAAAAACCCCGTCTTCCACTCCCGTATGAAACACATGGCTCTCTCCTTTCACTATGTCAAGGAACAACTCCAACAAGGCCAAATACGAATATCTCACATAGCAAGTAAAGATCAACTGGCAGACATTCTCACCAAACCCCTACACAGACAACAATTTCATGAGTTACGAGACAAGCTTGGTCTTATCGCACGAACGTCCAACTTGAGGGGGCGTGTTAACAATGATCCAAGCCCAACTCAATACAAGGAATCAAAATAGATCTCTCAAGCAACATAATATCACGTCAAATAATATCTTTAGTATTTTAGTAAACAAATAATGTAATTAGGCAAAGAATTAATTTCATTCCTTCTTTTACTCATGTACTCAAAACTATATATATGTATTTATTCCTTCCAGTGAATACACAATTCATTTCATCAGAATTATAAAGTCTTATAGACACAACATATGAACCTAGAAAATTACCAAAATGTTTTGAAGCAAGTAAAAAATAATGTCCTAATGAGTCGTTTTCTGCCGTGAACTATAGCCTTCAAATTCACCAATCGTGGACCATCACGGTCGAGGCCAACATTTTGGGTGGACATTTGACAAACAAATAATAACCTTTAAGTGTAACGAACTCAAACCATCAAATGCAACGACCTCGTGTCCAGGTGCAGCTTCACCCTTACTTGGCCATGGTGATGATTAATCACAACGGTCTTTCATATATATGGGTAAGCATGTAATGCACGCATAAAAGCACCATGGCCCAACATATGACCTACCATATTTTCCATATATTTTTGGATTGTATGAAAGCAATGTCATAGTAAGCCGTGGCCGTTAATTATATAATTATATAAGATATCATTGTGTTTAGGACTTAGGTTGTCAAAACCAACAAGATGTCACTCTAGTACCAATATAGAATTGTGTTAAGGTCTAGTCTTGCCCTCACTTAGCTATGGTAGTCAGTTGCCTCACTGGCATTTAATACTTGAGCGAAAGCATATCATGCACGCATAAAAAGCACCATGGTTAGTAGAATATGACCCTGGGAAGTTTAAAGATCGAAACATTTACTAAATAGTGCTTTATGAATCCATTTTGTATGTGGCTTTTAGCTGTCAAAAATTAGTGTTAGAGCACCATGAGAAACAATGTCATTTTCGGGGCGATATCATTTGTGTGCTAAGAGCCTAAGATTGGAGAAACCAACCAAAAGTCACTTTAGGACCACCATGGGATCAAATCGAATTTTAGTTTTTCTCTTACATTGCCATGGACCCATTGGCTTTTCACATATGACACCAAGCATGTGGTGCACACTTGACAGTTGACACGCAACATGGCACCACCATATGTTCCAAGGACGTTTCCTTGAGTGTTTGGAGCGATTACAAATCAGTTCCTTAAAAATTTGTTCGTATGAAGTAATTATAGCCCCAGGAGTCTCAAACTACCAAGAGCAACAGTTTCATTTGTATTTAGGACATGAGGTTGCCTAAACAACTAAAAGTCGGTCTAAGAGACCACATGGGATTGTATGGGAAGCTAGTTTCTTCTTTAAATGAATATGAGGTGACTAGTCACATGGACCATCTATGCATGAGAGTGACACGCACCATGGCACAATATATAACCATAAGATGTAAACTACTCCGTATGAAGTTTTTGAACGATTTCAAAGTGTGACTCCATAAGTCGTCTAAGACATCATGGGCAATACCGCAATAGTCTCAATTTTATTGAGGTTGTTGGACCAACTAGTGGTCACTCTATGACAATTATGGGGTTATATATTTCACACATATATTGCTAAAGTGGGACTAGTTACATGGGCTTTTCATACATAAGGCCATAAGGGCAAACATGTGGTTCATGCATGAAAGGCAGTACCTAGAATATTTCTTGGGAAGTTTGGAACGAATCCGAAAAAGTTTCCACATAAGGCATTTAAGATATCTTATTATACCCTTCAAGTTCACTAGTCCTTGACCTTCATGAGAATGTTTTGTGTGAGATTGAGAAAACCAGCTAAAAGTCACTATAGGACTAACATGGGATCGTATGAAGGTCCAATTTATATATTGTGTATATGATAACAAAAACCTTGACCGAACTTTTAACAAAAACAGCCAACCCTTTAAAACTTATGTCTAACCATCAAGTTGCTACATGGACGAAAGAAAGTATCATACAGCATGGCTTATATGTGGTTGCAATGATAACAAATAAGAATCCCCCGTCACACAAAATGATAAGCAACATATTTAACTTCAACTGATGACAATGAACAGCATTGCTTTGCTGCCATTCATCAGATCTTGTATGGAGAAAAGATGAAACCAAAATGCACATCCCAGAATAAGATACAAATGAATGAATTTACAGTGAAATGTACACGTACAAAATGTTCAAGCCTTGCGGAAAATATCATATCAATAATTTCCAAGAAATACTTCTTAGGTGAAGACGCTGAAACTATCTACATAGTTCTTATCTACTAAGAGCAACACATGCCATACAACTCCAAAGCTCATATGATAAACACCTACAACTATTAGTCAGTAGGGCTAGTCCAACAGTATGCGACTTAAGCTTGCAGGTACTACGATAAAATAAAATAAATAAAATAAAAAATCAAAGTCCACACTGAACGGAAAACAAACAATACAAGAACACAGGGAAGCTCATGCATCAGTAGGTACACTTACTAGCATAGGCATTGGCTTCAGCTTTGGTCTCGAGTATGAGATAGGAAAACCTATTTCTATTGAAGAACAAACGGAATTCATGACTAGAGCCTTACATAATGGTAATACAATCAGCAGAAAGTAAATCTAGCACATAGTAATACAAGGTCTGATTAAGGTGAGCATAGTAGCATACCGGGATAAGATTCATCTCTTTCATGGTTTCACCATTGATGCAATACGATATCCATAAACTGAACCCCAGGAGAAAGATTGGTCAATTTCCTGCACATAAACTATAGAACCTTCATGAATCGTGAAAAAGAGGATGTTATCTGAGTCGTAAGTCCAGGAAGCAGTTTCGTCATACTGATATTATAACAATGAGCACGTTAGCTGCCATAACATTACATATATTTTAAGTAATTTAGAATCAAACACTTCAAATTATATCCAATCTTCTCCCAACAGCATTTTCTTCAATTTTATGGTAAGGTATAAATCCAGACCACAAATCAATTAGCAACAAAATTACACTACGTTCACAATTCCTTACTCCATGCTGAACTACATGATGTAGTGACACAAAACAATTCTACTATATCACACAAAACTGACTTGAAATTATTAAAATTAACGATGTACAATATGTCAAGACTCGAGATATATAGTCTAGTTACAGCGAACGAACGACTGATTACACAACAATGAAAAAAAATAACCACAACCAGCATTGACAATCTCAGTGATAATAAACAATCGAAACTAAATGGCAACATCTATAATCAACAACATTACCGGAGTTGCCTCGCTCAATGGCTTCCGCGTATTGAGGTAGGGGATTGGATATTTGGATGTACGCAGTCTTACATCATCACATAAAACAATTTTGAATATATCACCTGAAATTGACTGAAAATGATTAAAATTAACAATGTATAACACGTCAAGACAATCAAATTACGGCAAACAAAAGATTAATTTCACAACGATGAAAACAGAAACCGATCAAACAGCATTGGTAATCTCGATCATAATAAGCAAACGGAAAAGTAATTGGCAAGAAGTTCAAAATCATCACGTACAACAATTTCGACTAGATCCAACATGTGTATATGAAAAATCAGAACTGGGGAGATTACAAGCCACTGCCTGAAACTAGTTGGTACTGGAGAAAGATATGTCAAGTCAAAGATATGGTGAAAGATGGTTTTGTAGAGAATGAATGGAGTCTAAGTACAGGAAAGTATACAGTTAAGTCCTGTTATGAGTGGTTAAGGGATAGAAAGGAAGTAGTAGACTGGTATAAAGCAGTATGGGATCCTTTTGCTGTCCCTAAGCACTGTTTTATAGCCTGGCTGATAGTGCAGAAAGCTTTGAAGCTCAAAGAGAAATTGTTTATGTATCATGTGAGTGAAGATGATATCTGTTGTACCTGTGGATTGCATTCAGAAACTCATCAACATCTGTTTCTGGAGTGTATGTATGGTCGTCAGATTCTGAATATGGTAGGAAGCTGGTTGGGAGCAGATATTGGAGAAGTAGACAGTCAGAAACATATTCTCAGGAAGAGATGGGGCAGGATAAGGAAGCATGTTACTAATGTTAGCTTAATGGCATGTTGGTACAATATTTGGATTCAACGAAATGAAGCAAGGCTCAATCAACAACTTCAAAGGCCTGAAATGGTAGTCAAGCAAATCAAGGATATAATTCGAAGAAGAATATTGGTTCATAAAATTGCTCATATGTCTAATTCTGATAAAATTTGGTTAGACAAAATCAAAGTAAGTTAAATGGTGATGTTTTGTAAAGCAATATGTTTGTAATTTTTTGAAGTTTAATGAGAAAGCTTACATTTTAGCAAATAAAAAAAATAAAAAAAAAAAAAAAAAAAAAAAAAAACAATTTCGACTATATCGCGTAAAACTGACTGAAAATTATTCAAATAAACAATGTACAACACGGCAATCAAATTGCTGCAAACAAACGATAAATTTCACAACGATAGAAAAATAAACAAACGATCAAACAACATTAGCAATAGCAGGATCAATAACGATAGAGAAATCGAAAATAAATCGCAACATATACACTGGAATTTTAAATTCAAGCTCGATCAAAATCAACTGCATATAAAGCTCTGCTTGATTCAATTATAATAATAATAAATAAATAAATAAAAAGAGAGAAAGTGTTCGATTAGAAAACCTAAATTGTAGAATTGCGATTGTATAATTTGTATTAGAACAATTTTCTGCAAATGACACTTTGCGTGCCTTCGGATCAATCTTACAAACCCTAATTCGAGGAAATATCTCGCGAAATTGAGGAATTTTCAAAGTGATTTGAGGTGATTGGACGAAGAGTGATAGAGAAGACAAAAAGAGCGAAACAGGCGCGTGAGTTCAATCATCGGCACATCAAGGCGGGAAATTAGCCTCTTTGATGAATAGTATTGTAGAATACCAATTTTTGTATAAAACCGTCTTGAAGTTGTTTTTGCACACGATTGTATCACAAATTCTCATCGTACACGGAGGGTATCCGTCACAAGAGAAGACGGATATTATTTTGTCTCACAAAATGTTCATTTAGAGGAGAGAGAAAAGCACATGGAATGCCCCACCTTGTCCCCTATTCGTTTTGTGAGTGTCATTATCCGTCTCTCCACCCGACCCGTCACAAGCAAGACTAACTGCGATTGTATTTGTGGTCGTGGACACAAATGAGATTGGGAAGAGTCTAAAGTTCATGATATTGGATTCTTTCATGTTAATAATTCAACTTATATTTCAGCTTCTCATATTAATCTATATTAATGATTAACTAAGAAAATTCAACCTATAATTTCATTTATCTTTCATTGAACTTTGACTATTTTTAAACTCTTATTATCGGTAGGTTAATACGTTACTTTCACTTACTTTTTGTCCAGGAATGGAAAAAAAAAAATTAAGTCAAGGTGACGTGCTTGCTTATCGAAAATAAGAGTTCAAAAATAGACAAAGTTCAATGAAAGATAATTGAGATCATAGGTTGGATTTTTCTCAGTTAATCGTTAGTATGGATTAATATGAGAATATGAGCTATAGGTTGGATTATTCCTATGAAATAACCTTTTAAATTTGTTGATTTTTCTATTGTAAAAATAGTTATAGTAGTAGGTTTTTTTAACACCTATATAAAATACGGTTTTATAATTATAGGCCGAATTTATAAGTTAGAAAGCAGGTTGGTAATATTAAGTCAATCAATTTGGTACGTTTTGAAATTGTTTGGCATCTTAGATTATAAATTATATTTGCGGGGAAAGCTGAATTGTGAGCGAGTTGCGACTTGCGACTAGTTAGGCCTGGGTTGTGCATGTGTTGGGGAACCCGAGCCCACAACACACGCATTGATATGAAGCATGTCAGACGGTGCAAAATATGTATAAGTTTGACTTTTGTCCGTTATTTGACTTTTTGTTCGCAGGACTAAAAAATTATTCTCCGTTGTAAAAAATAATTTCATTGCAGATTTCGTCACAAATACGCAACGTTATTTGTGTCTATCGCAAAAATTTCATCGCAATGGCACTGTTCTTTTTGTACTCTTTGTAGTATAATCACCCCTTTTATACATCTTATATCCGCCACTGCATGACGGCCGACCACCATATCTAAACCTACGTGATACAAAATACTTACTATGTATATAGCAGAGTAAATCTCATTCATAAACGAGCATCGCTCTTGTTGTAATTGACATGTTTGTGTAATGACTGTCATGTAGAATCATACACGGTAGAGCCCCAATTAGATCAATAAGAATTGTACGTGTGTATTAGTGTGTATATATTGTGTACTACATGTCCTCGTATCACCTTGTATGATCTAACAAATTGTAGGTATTCGATCTCAATCATATCATAACCAATTAGGGGCGGTTTGGTTCAAAGTTCGGAAATTGAATGGATTGGACGAGAATTCAGGGTGAAAGGAATTAGAACCTCATACCTTTTAACACTTGTTTGGTTTGATTTAGTGATAGACTAGTATTGTTGCCCGTGCGATGCACGGATACTAAATTATTAGTCATATTCATCAAACTTGTCACCGTGTAAATCAAAAATAAATCATAATACTTTTTTCTTGAAATAAAAATACTATTGGTTCGTTTTATAAATGTGATATTTTGTTAATAAAATTACCTCGTTTATATTCATTTATGTCTTTAATGCTGCCATCATCCATACACCTATCATGCGTCCATCGTATTAAATCACATATACATCTAACCACCCAACTCGCCGCAATCATCTTCAATACCACATGAAAGAACCATTTAAACAACTACTCTTACCCTTCGAACAACACATGAAGCAGACCGCAATCCAAAGCCACTCTACTAACCTATCATGAAATTAACCACCAAATGCGATGGAGTCATTTTTATTCCTACCTCAAACAATCATGCAATTCATTATCGACACCTTTCTCCAAGTTTCCAATACACACCTAAAATATTCAACTCTTCCCACCTTCACGAAAGACCCAGACTTATCCCTCAAAGTTAGCTCTCCCTCTGAAAAGTTCATCCATCAGTCAGAAAGTTAACTTTTACCTTCTATGTCGACCTTGTTTGAATGAGAACTGCTTGACGGGAAAAACAAAGACATGCAATTTTTTGTTTAGTTAACAAATGAGGTAGGAGAGAAGTGGAAAGCAATGAATAGAGGATACAACACCCGAGATGTTATGTTGGAGTTGTGTGTAAAATTTAAATCATGACAAAAATTTTTAATCGATCACCATGACAAAAAATAGCCTAATTAAAAGTTAATAATACTTTATTGACATGACATTTATTAACATTTGATTAGGTATGTTTGTGTTTAAAAAAAACAAAATTGAGTTTACAAACATGATATTTTAGAGATTTTTAACCTATTTTTATTGCATATATGTCTATGTTATTTACACAAAATACAACCTTGAAACAAAATTTATATCTACTTCCTCAGTTTTCATGGTACCTTTTCACCTAACTAACCAAATTGACCATCAGAATCGACTGTATGCGTCACTGAACAACCTCATCGTACCTATATACTTGTACTACTCAAATCTCACTCTTAAATGTCGAAAAGTAACCCTATCCTAAAAACACATAGCTCCTACCTCAAGACCTATATAACCCCACTTCTAAAAAAATAGACACATTAATTGTAAAGTTAACCCTCATCATATAAAACAATCAAAATTGAGTATATATAGATGATGTTTAAGAGATTTTTGGCCTATTTTTAGAGCATATGTGTTGTGTGACTTGTGTCTTTTCCACATAATATAATCTTGAATGAAATTCTTATAATTATTTTCTCAATTTTTCTAATCATTGTCTTACTATCATTTTTCCACACCATTTAGCCATTTGTCATATCTTATGACCCAACTAACCCACTTAAATCAACTAACTGTATGCCTGAATAATTCTAACTTATCGGCATTTGAGTGCACTGCTCAAACACACTATTAAAAGTCAGAGAATAACCCTACCCAAGACACTTTTACCCTCAAGACCTATGTATCCCCAACCCTCAATAAAACGACACATCCAATATAAAATCAACTCACCTCATATAAGATAATGCCTATCTATAAAAAAAAAGTTGAAAATATATATGGGGGAAAATAGAATACAAACTATAAACTATAATCTTATAACTATAACTAACAAATAACTTTGATCTTCTTACGACGTCTTCGTTTCGGCTATTCTTTTAATTTTTCATTACTTTGTTGTTTATCAAATACCGTCTAATACTCATCTATATTTCATTTCATCCACACAATTATTCCACCCAATCCATTTATATCATAATTGTGTTCTTTATTACTTATATTTATACTCATTAGACTGTAATTTGACAACCCAACTAACAAACTTGATCATTCATCAAATGTATCGCTGAACAATTGCGAGCTAGTGGCATTTAATTTGCTTGTACTACTCAAATTATTCTCTCTTAAAACGTGAGAGAGTAATCTTACCTCTCAAGGCACTTACATCCTTCCTCATAAACTACCCCTCCCCCTCCCTCAAAAAATTGACACATCTAGTGTTAAATCAACCCCTGCCCTATAAAACAATGTTTCATCTGTAAAGAATAAATTGAAAATATACAGAAAAAATAATAATACAAACTATAAACTATTATTATACAACTATGACTAAAAAAATTATCTTATTACACTGTACTATATCTGTCACGAACATGCCTTTCACTTTTCATTACTTTATTGTTTATGAATACCTTGCAATACCCACTTAAATTTCTTCTCATCCACACAATTATTCGACTTAACGACCTACCCACGTCATCAGTGTGGTCTATGTTGTTTACATATATGATTCTTAAATCGTAAATTTTTTTGGATTAATCTTATGTATAATATATTTATAATCAGTCTTTTTTTTATTTAATTAAAAAAATCTCATTTTCTTTGTATTATTGAGTAGGAAAATATATAATATCCACTTAAATAGTAGTGTTGCTTTTGTACCAAAAATAATAATGGTGTTTTTCTTAATTAACTTGGTCGAATGTGTATTGATCGTAGACGTTTCTCTTACGCAGTGATTTGTATAGAGTTATACACCCAACTATTTTCCCATATTATTTCCACAAATTCTTATTTAAGGGGAGATTTCATTTTAAGTTTAAAAAAGGTCAAGTAATATGGATAAGATAAAAGCATGATGCATAAAGAAAAGCAATAGATTTGTAACGTCTTTTGACCCCTTATAATGTTAAGACGGAGTTCCATTTTTCGGAGTTATTACTTTTCTTCTCATTTCCCATCTTCATGTTTATTAGAAAAGTTGGTAAAAGTTTAAAAAATTTAAATAGAAAGCAGACAAATATTAAAGAATATAACTTTCTAAATTTAATAAGGGGTAGAAAAAATGTAAATAATTAATTATTTCCTAATTCTAATAGAAATGTTGTAAATAATTTATTGTTTTCTAATTATATCATGAAGGTGGTAAATACCTTATTTTTTATAATCAACTGTATTCTACTTCTAAAAGAAACATCGTAAATACTTTATTATTTTCATTTTTTTCTAATTTAATAGCACAAAAAACATTATAAAGTTATTCACATTAAAATTTATGCTCCAACCCAAGAGAGCATTCCATTAGATGATTATAACATTTGATTATTTAGTATTATTTTTAACCAAGAAACAAAATTTATACACATAATATTTTAAAGGTTTTTAGCCAATATTTATATTATTTGTCAGTTCTTATTTTTATATGTTATACTTTTCAAATAAAATTTATCTATTTAGCTTCTCGAATCAATATCTCACGTTACCCATCATTTTCCATATTCAATTCTTTTCACCCGACTAACCAACCAAACCAATCAGAATCAACCATAATCATATCCTTATCCTTGAACAACTAAGCCCCATATATGAAAATATTTTTCTATCTCTTAAATAATCACACTCGTAAATGTCGGAGAATAATCCTACCCGTCGAGTACCCTTCTCACCCACCTAACCAACTTAACCATCAAAATCAATTGTAAAATGTATCCCTGGAATCTCAGCCCACCGACATTTACTTGTATTACTCAAATAACATTATTCAACGTCAGAGAGTAACCCTACCCCCTAAGACACTTATCTCCTCCCTCGAGACCTATTTACCCACACCCCTAAAAAAAATTGACACGTCTAATGTAAAATCAACCCCACCCTATAACAATTAAAATTGATTATATACATGTTACTTCAGATATTTCTAACATATTTTGTAGTATTTATGCCCCTGTAATTTTCACAAAATTTATCTACTTACTTTCTCAGTTGTTCTAATCATTACCTTAGTACACATGCACCATTTCCCCTTACCATTCGGGTATTCTTCGTACCCTTCTCACCCCTAGCTAACCAACTTAACCAACAGAATAAATGGTATACCAGAACAACCATAACCTATTGACGTTTGTTGTACAATTCAAATCACATACACTTAAACGTCGGAGATCAACCCTACCCCAAAACAGTTACTTCGTTCCTTCAGACCTATCTACCCCCTTCCTAAAAACAAAAACCGACAGATGTAATAGAAAATAAACCACTATCCTATAAGACAATATCTTATTGTAAAAAATAAGTTGGAAATACCTATAATCTAATACTATGATTAAAAATAATTTCGATCTTTTTTACTGCTTACTATATCCGTCTCGGAAACACCTTTGATTTGTCATTACTTTGTTGTTTATGAAATACCTTCTAATACACAATCAAATTTCATCTCACTAACACAGTTATTGCGCTTGACTCACGTACGTCGTTGTGTTCTTTATTATTTATATTTATAATTATATATTTATACTCATTAAATCGAAACTTGGCAACCCAACTAACAAACTTGATCATCAAAATCATCAACTGTATCCCTGAATTACCCCAGCCTATCGAGATTCTACTGTACTACTCAAATTACACTCATAAACGTCAGAGTCTAACTCTTCCCCTTAAGACACTTAACTCCTCCCTCAAAACCTCTCTACCCCAACCCTCGTAAAAAATACATCACTATATAAAACAATGTCTCATCTATTAAGAATAAAGTGAAAATAAGCACGAAAAAATATTTTGTTGTTTATTAGATACCTTTCAATACTCATTTAAAATAAATGTCATCCACACAATTATTCCACTCGATCTATCTAAATCATCATTGTGGTCTTTGATATTTATATTTATACTCCTAAAGTATAGTATATTTGACATTTGTCTTATTTCCGATTTTACTTAATTAAAGAAATTATCTCATTTCTTTCGCATTGTTAATTACGAAAGTGTATAATGTTAAATACATATGTACTTTCAGTTATTAGTTCCACAAATTTTAATTAAGACGAAGTATTCATTTTAAATTTAAGAATGGTTAAGAATATGAAAAAGATAAAAGCATAATGCATAAGAAAAAGTAACAAATTTGTCCAATATCTTCAAGTGGGATTATTTTTGACTCATTTTAATGTTAAGACGAAGACATACTAAGTTAAAGGTTGAATAAAGTTAATAACCTTAAATAGTAAGTATATAAATATTAAAGAATAATGTTCGAAATTTAATAGCAAATATGTAAATAAGTAATTATGTTCTAACTCATTTCCCATTTTCATATTTAATAGAAATATTGAATAAAGTTAATAACCATATATAGTAAGTAAACAAATCTTAAATAATAATATTTTTCTAAATCTAATAGGGAATTTATAAATAATCAACCATTTTCTAATTCTAATAGAAAAATTGTAATTAATTAACAATTTTCTTATTTTCTAATTCTAATATGAAACTTATAAATAAATTATTATTTAATCAACTATTTTCTAATTTTCTAATTTTAATAGAATAACTGTAGATAATTTATTATTTTCTTATTTTCTAATTCTGATAGAAAAATTATAAATAAATTATTATTTGTAAATATAGTGTTTTGTGATAGTTGGAGACTACCACGTCACTCGAAAAAAGCATGCTTTAATTATATACTAGATTAATTGCACGGGCCTATTCGTAATGTTCCGACTTGTATAATTAGTGAGCAAAAACTGTTTTCATGGTCGCAACTATATGCTATTTTGTTTGTGAATGTGTGGTGTTCTAAGTATGTATAAGATTAAAGTTTTGATCAACTAATTGCAAATAGTAAATATTTCAATATTAATCATCATTAAATATGAGAAGAGAAATAAATTAATGAAGTGCTACAAAACCCTCAAAAGGCTAATTTCGTACGTGTATTATAGTCAATTTTAATACCTCTATTTTTTTAATCATAAATTGTTAAAAAAAAATTGTGATATCAAAGTTTTCATACGTATATAAATATGAATATTAATTAATTAACAATCTTCCATTTCAATAGAAAATTCAGAAAAAATTAATAATTTTTAAGAATTAAGGACACAAATATTAGAATTTATTATCTACTGTAACTCTGTAAGTTCTTTTGGTTACTAATTTGGATAGGTAGTGATTATGAGTCACTCCTATATGAAGAAACTTTGCGGCTCCTCCGAAGAGCTCTTTACCCAAGCTTCCATTGAATTCAACTTTCGGTAGAAACAAATACAAACTTTGTGTTTCATAAAAAAGAAAAAACCCACAAAGTAGTTTCAATACTCCCCTTTCAATCATATAATATCTATCGTCCTTTGATGAAAGGATAATTACCCGAGTTTCTCACCACGAACATAAATGGTCACTAAATGAAAGGACCCAAAATGTGTAAATTACATAAATGTTAAGAAACACTCTATAAATAATGTTTATGTAAGACATTTCATAGGGGTGATAGGGGTAGTTGTTGATTTATTTTTATTTTATTTTTCATTTTCTAACTTTTAAGAGTAGCTTTTGTTTTTTGGTATGTCTCACACTAATCAAGTATAAGACGGATTCCTAAAAAATTGTTAGATGGTCTATCAAAATAACTTATCTTAAAAATTAAATGATGGAAATATTTTCAATACCCCCACTTTCTTTTCATATTCATGAAGATATACTATTTTGTATACAACAATGGAAACCGAGAATGCAGAAGTATTTAGCAATAATGTGTATGTTCGTGCACAAATTGATAAGTATTAGATAGCAAATAACTTGACATAAAATTGCAAAATCATATCCATACAACTACCGTTCTTCCATTGAATCCAAACTTCCAAAGTGTATTAAACACAAGCAATTTTTTTCTATTAAGAATTAAAAGAACGGTAGCAAACGCTAAATCCAAAGTAACAACTTTACAGGATCGGATACACATCACATCTGAGTTAAGTTAGAGATTTTGGCATAGCTAATTCTATATAAAATACGTAAATAACAATATTTCTCTCGTCCCAAGCAATGCAATCGAACAAATGAAGTATCATAAATTTTTGCAATAAAAATTATTTAAAAATGAACCTGGATTTGTGTATTCTTCATTGCCGCCATCTTGGTGTATGAGGGCCTACAAATAAGCAAATAAAGATAAATAGCGAACGATGAACGAATGGTAATTAAAAAGGCAATCTACAATTATAAAATAATTGTAGTATCAACAAAGCAAAAAAAATAACTATAACACATGTATGTATAATTCTATTTATAAAATATAGGTTTCATCCTAACATGGAAAAGAAAAAAAAAATCAGAAAAGCAAAAGTGAATAATATCAAATAAGTCAATTCTATAAATCATATTTATAAGTAATTGTAGTTATCTCAAGTCCAACGAAACTCTTATTTATCTTTTAAGTCTGATTATTTAAAACACAATTGACCTAGTTTTATAACTCATGCATATTGTTAATCTTTAAAAAAATAGATTTATTCGATGTTGTTTCCCAAAAGTTAAAGACTCGAAAGTAGTTCGAAATAGTTGGACTCTCTATAATCACTCGAAAAACGCTTCATTTATTAAGATAGATAGATAGATAATTACAAACTTTATCATTTTAATTTTTTAATACAATTGTAAATTTCATCTTTATCATTTTAATTTTTTAATACAATTGCAAATTTTATCTTTTTATATCCTTATTTTAAGACCTTCACTCGAAAAACGCTTCATTTATTAAGATAGATAGATAGATAATTACAAACTTTATTATTTTAATTTTGTAATACAATTGTAAATTTTATCTTTATCATTTAAATTTTTTAATACAATTGCAAATTTTATCTTTTTATATCCTTATTTTAAGACTTTTTATTATATACTTCAACCAATCAAATCACTCGAAAAAAGTTTCCTTTAATAATATAGATAGATATTGATTGATTGATTGATTGATTAATTGATTGATTTAATATGCCATTCATCTTCTTCTTCCCTAGACTTTTTTTAATTTCGTCTCATTCATACAAATTAATATTTCTTGACCCGTTTTAACTTAAAACGGATATATCCGTATTCAAAAAAATTATCCTCTCAATTCCACAATTAATCCACACACACTCTCACTTCTACAATTATTCATCGAGAAGAATCACGTTTCAATTTATTTATTTTTGGGTTTTCAACCATAATTATTCCTTTTTGTACGTAATTTCGAACGTTATTAGTAATTTATTTATCAAATCGTCATTGAAAATTAGAGATATTTTTGTTTTTGTTTAGCAGATCGTCATAGGCCTTTATGTTAGAAAAAAAGATAATAACATCAACTAAAACAGTAGACATGAGTATTATTGGAATTAATCATATATATCCCAGAACAATTACAAGTAATTTAACTTATTAAAGCAAAAAAAAATATATAATGAAAGTAGAAGATATACTTACATGAAATAGAACAATAACAATTTAGGTTTTTTTTTTCTTTCTTAAATTTAGATTTTGTATCTAGGGGATTGAATTTAGAAACATGGGGAAGGGGTAGAGTATGGGATTTCAAGGGATTGGGTGAATTTAAAATCCAGTAAATTTTTAATCCATTTTAAAAATGGTCAATCAAACACTTGAATCCATTCAATTCCATTTCATTCCATACCCCTCAACCAAACACCCCCTTAATTAACCATTATGACATTATGTTAATGTAAAATTTAGTTACTTTAACTCATCATTTGTATATAAAGATCTTTATTTATTTATGTTTATCTCTTATCTCTCATTAATCTTTGTTAATTACTTTACTTCTTCATCATATCTAACTTTGTTACAATGGATGACAGTATTATTGACATGCTAATCACAATGCGAAGTGAGTAGCCTTTAGCTAGGGTAGCCGGGTAGGGGCCGGGGGAGAGGAGTAATTATAGAATAAATTATTAATGTTTAACGAGTTCATATGAATGGTTGCTTCACTTGCTTTTCGTGGATCGATTTAGAATCCAAAACACGTTTTCCATGGATCGACCTCGACTTACCCTATAGTTGTTCATTGAGTATATAAATGTTGTTTGACATGGCGTGACGAAAATGCATGGATCAATAAGATGTAGAATGTGAATTGAGATACGGGTCTTGTTTGATAAACAACAAAATGTCTATAAATTTGAATATTCAAGTTGGAAAGTTAATTAACTGATGACAAATGCTAAGACATTCCACAGTAATTAACAACGCATTGGAAAATAATAAGGATTTTAATAGTGTTTAATAATTAACGAAGACATGTTATAATCATTACATTGTTTTCAATTATGCTCATAAAAGGAGCATATGATAAACAAAATTATAGTTGTAGATCGGAGTAAATTCATTTATTTATTAATTTGTAACTTTAAAAATTAAAGTTCATGTATAATAATATGATGTCTATTGGAATTATCTGTTGGAGTAGTGTCCTCCACAATAATGCTTCTACATAATAAATCTCGTACAAGAAATATAAGGGATTTATATTTTATATGTTTGTCAGCTGGTCAACGTTAATCGGTAATGATTGGCTGACTAGAGTTTGACATTATTGTTGTATGACGGCGGTGACCAGCTGATCCCTTTAGGTCACACCTATAGGATGATGTCCAAATGGAAAAATTAATTATTTGTATAAGATACAAGTTAATTAATTCATTGTTTAGGTTGACTTTTATTAGTCAAGTGAATTTAATGTTTGATGAAGAGTAAAGTACTCAGGCCATAAGATTTTATTATTCGGTTATATAATAATTGAATAATAAATATAATACAATATTTAGTAATTAATAGTTAATTTACTAAATATATACGTAGTTTGTATTATTTATGAGGTGGAGGTAATTAGCGAATTAATGTTATAAGAAGTTTTAAAATTAGCTAAACGGGTTTTATAAAATTCATTTTATGTTGAAAATGATAAAATGACACTTAAATGTTAAGTGTATTTTATTTACTACTTTGTATTATTTAAGTGTTAAATAATCAAATAAATATTTTTATTATATAAGATAATTAAATATTCGACTTATAAGCATTTGAAGGACAAATGTTGAAAGACGAAATAAGACCCGGAATACCATATGTAAACCGAGAATATGGAGATAAGGTGACCATAATAGGTCTTTGTCTTCCACTCATGTTTATGAGTATTATAAACTCATTTGTTTACATTTGATGGCCTATAAATAGGCTACTATTTCTCATATTCTTAGTGAAAAAATCTAGATAATTAAAATCCTCTAAATACATACTTCTTGTTAAGCCATTTAAGAGGAAGAATAGAAGACTTAAGATCTTCATCTTCAACCTCTAAAATTGATCAAAATTTGATCAATCTTCATCAAAATAAATTCACAAAAATTAGTATACTTCTTATATTATCAAAGTAATAATATTTATAGTATAAAAAAACAAGGTTTACACTAAACTATATCTAGTTAATATATTTAGTGTTTTTGGGCTAGTCTTGGGTGCAACCAAAGGAGGTCACCTATTTTGGTGACTTGGGTTATGGAGGATCATCCTACACTATTTTAGCTCAAGAACTACAAAGGTAGGAGACATTTGTAGTGCCAAAAATGCCATCTTACCAATGTAAGAAAATTTCTTCTTATTAATTTTTGCATGCATGTATTATTTAGACCACCTTATGAAATTAGCTTGTAATTTTAATATCATTAGAGAGTCTAATTAGGTCTAAATTCCTAACAAGTGGTATCAGAGCGTTGTTACACACATGCATGTTGTCTTAAGACGATTTTATGAGTTTATGAGATAAATTAGTAAAGTTGATATTTTTATGTTAAAATTAGTTTTATCAAAAAATATGGTCTTGCATGTATATAATTTGGTTATATAGTTATATGGGTCGAAAATTTAGTTTATGTAAAAATTTATGACTTATTTTTACTTAATATGGCATAAAATTGGAAGAACATGCATTAAAATTGATTAAGAGTTAATTTAATTAAGTTGCATGTTAATTTTATGTATGTTTATTTAGAAATAACCACATGCATGTTCTATTTGTGATAAATAGAAATTTTTAAGTGAATGTGATTAATTTAGATAGTTTATTGATTTTTATTCGATAAAAATTGGTAAATAATGGTTATTTTAAAATAAATAAATATTTTATTTTTGGGGCACGAAAATTTTGTTTTTTAAGCTCCTTCAAATATTCGAAAATGTCCAAAATTTTCATTTAAATTTATTTTAATTTTTATGATTTAATTTGGAATTAAATCGTAAAATTGCATTTTACCGACAAATATTGTGGTATATGTTTGAATCAATTTTATAACCATTTTTTTTTCCACATGCATGGAATTTTGGTACAATATCATAATGTATAAAATTTTAAAATTTTATTTTCCATAATTTTTATTAATTTAATGGATTGTTTTCATAATAATCATGAATTATTATGTTATTTTTATCATAAAATGTATTTTAAACCCATATAATGTCAAATTAATTAGTGTGACTAATCATTTTGAGGTTGGACCAGATTATAATGAGAGATCCATCTTAAAATTGTTTTAAGAATTGATTAGGAATTTTTAATGGTTAAAAATCACGCTTAACAAGCTCGCATGATCGTTGTTGGTAAGTTGGACAATTTGGCATGTCATATTTATTACAATGCATTTTATTATTCATATGGATGAATGTATTTAAATTAATGTAATTTTACCTTATATGGCCATAGGTAGAAATTGGTATTATCCGCAATGTATGGGAATACCGGTTTAATTTGTAATTTATTGCGATTTCGTATCGCTAATTTGTAATTAATTAATAGTTTTATTTTAGTTACAATTTGTATAATAGGATATTGCCATGTAATTTTATTTCTAGTAGTATTATTGATTTTGTAAAAGACGGAGTTTCCTAAAAGACGGTGTTATTTTCGGAAAGGAATTCCGAAATCCAAAAGAAGGAGGCCATTTCATTGAAGACCCTAGGGACCAAGGAGTTGGTTTCCGAAGTGTAATAGAATAGTTAATTAGATTACCTAGATGGCCATATAAGGATTTTATTTGTTGCTTATCTTCATGCCAAATCGTCATTACATGTTTTTTTTTATTTATTTTTCCGTTGTTATCGATTCAATTGTCTACCATTCACCAATTTTGTTCACTTAAAAGTGATAGACAATTAAATTGATAAGATCTCTCACTTTTAAAATTGAGATAAAGCCTTACCAAGTATTAGCACCTATGAATCCCTTCTTCATTAGAGGTAGGCTCGGCTCACCGGGGTACTCTCTTTTTACGTTGGGTAAGTAGGGTAATAAAAGCTATTACACGTGAAAATTGGTTGGACTCAACGGGATTAATGTGGGATGAATCGGCCTCACCGTGCCCATGATTAGTTCCGGGGCTAACAGATAGTTTTTTGAGAAAAACTGTCAACCAAGAGTTCTAGTGGTAGAATCAGTCAAATTGTTGACTCACCAAATTTATAGAAATAAGGGATGAATCGGCTCACCGTGCCCGTGTTCATATAAAGATGGGTCTTGGAATCGTTTATATAATTCAGTGGGAGATTATTATATAAATGCCTATTTATTGAAACTTGTTAAAGTTATTTTTCAAGTATTTATTTACGATGAATGTTAAATTTCCCACTTATTCCGTTTATTATTTTATATCGCGCAATGACTATATATTCAACTCGCTCCTCCATTTATAGAATCGATAATCCGTTATACATGAAAAATAGTTTTCTAAGAGTATACGGTAACTTGTTTAATCGATTATTCATCTTTTCTCCGATTTACCACCATAGCTAATTAGAAAAATGCATTTATAGATGATCCCCATATTGTCTGTTGTAAAGATCTCTTATGAAGAGGATAAACTGAATTTTGCTTAAATCAAAAGTGTTTCAATTTTACAATATCATTTTATTTACAACAATATTACTACAATCTTATTGCTCGTGAGATAAATGGTTATACATACTTAAATTGTTTAAGTACTTATTAAATTCGTTGGGAACTGATTGGTAATATGATTTGCAATCGAAATCATGATTAACCAATGACCACATTCACTTTATTAAGTTTCTTAGAAGTGAGTGGGAGCTCTAAGAGGGATGTATATATCTTAATAGTTAAGATTAGGACGAGGTTCAAAAGAGAATTTGGTTTAAGTATTTGGTTTAAGGCAAAGGTTAATAAGGATAAGCTATTGTAAATAGCAACACCAAACCATAGTGCAAGGCCAATCCTAACCAAATTTGTTGATATTTTAATTGAAATATTACATTAATAGAAAAATACCCCTAATTTTTGAATAAGAAAGTTAGGTGTGTGACACCTAAAAGGTTCGTTCTTTTCTAGATATCTATATGATTGACGTTAGTTATACTTCTACCACTTCATCAATATTTGATATCGATAGTGGTTATAATAATTGTTATTGGTTCATGAGATGATAGTCGTGTGACGATTAGCTTTTAACTAATGTTAACTATCTCGTAGGAAATGGAACTAGAGTAGTTGTCATTCCATTATGAGTGATAGCGGGGTTTGTCGCCCTCCCCCACATCAAACACATTTATAAAACTCAACTACAAAACTAATGTAGTAGGGTAGTCGAGGTCGATCCACAGGGAGGTCAAGTTTGAGTACTAGTCTTGTCTTAGAGTATAGGTTAGCTACGCAAATCAATAAGATAGAGTTAACATTAAACTAATTAACTAAACTAAAAATAAATTAAACTAAGACTACTAAATTAAGGAATCAAACAAGCAAACAATGAAATAAAGATGAAAGCAATAAAGAAAGGCCTAGGGTACGATTTCGACTTCCAACACTTGTAAATTACCGCTTAACTCTTGTAACAAGTTGCCAAGGGGAAAAGTTAATGGTGGGACGCCTCTAATTCGCTCATAGACTCCCTCTCGGGCTCACTATAAGACACTAGATATGCCGACACAACTCCCTCCCGGGCTCATGTATCAAACTCCTTAAGTCAAGGGTCAAAGCTTACCAAAATATGCCTATTTTGACTCCCCTTTCCCATGATTAAGGTTCTAAGTCCACGCTATACCCCGGTCATCCCACTCCCTCTCCCAAGGGTCGATTTCAAACCGAAAACTAAGGGCACCCCTCTCAAGTTCTCCCTCCCGGGTTCAACTCAAGACGGCAAACTAGTCCAAGTGGGCGAGCCAACTCCCAACCTAGCCAACTCCCGTCGACGGTCAAGGGTCAAGAGTCAACAACAATCCCAAATAAAACATAAACAAGTCAAACCCCTTAATTAACCCAATAAACTCCCCTTCGATACCAAGTTGATGGAATTAAGTCGATAACTTACACATGTCGGAGTCTAATCGCACCCTAGTGAGAAACTACTCACTAATCATACAAGAATTAACATTAAACATCCTAACTACTATTCTAAAAACAACAATAAACATACTGAAAATGATAAAATTGAAACCCTAAAATAAACTAAACCAAACTAAACAAATAATCATAACAATAATATTAAACATGATAAGAATAATAGAGATTGAAAATTTAACCAAATAATTGCATAAATCAATGAAAATAACAACTTGAAGAGAAAAGAGAATTGGTTACCCAACTTGAATTAAATGGAAATAAGATGATGAATCCTCTTGCAATCTTATCTATATAATTACTGAATCATTTCAGAAGTCCTCAACGCGCCACATCATCAATACAATTGTGATTTTTTTTTTTTTTTTTTTTTAATTCTCTCAGGTGGGTCCCGCAATTTATTTTATGAATTTCCTAGGAAATAACCGCCTGAAATTCTAAATATATACCTGATATCGTAGTTTAAGAAATATTACGCAACATTTTTATATCAATTCGTAAACATGAAATTTTACGAAAACTCGTGTAAAATTGCGTAATTCATTTGCACAACTATTTTGATTTTACAAAAATAAACCGTAAATTTCACGTAATGATTAATAGCGGGATTGAATATACCTGTGGATAACTAATAATTTGCACAACTGTTTTAACATTAAAACGGTTTATCGTATTAAAATTTTAGAATAAACCGCAATTTCATTTATGAATTTCCCGAGAAATAACCGTCTGAAATTCTAAATAAATACCTGATAACGTAGTTTAAGAAATATTACGTAACATTCTTTTATATAAATTCATAAATATGAAATTTTAATTTCTGGCAAGAGTGTACCCGTTAAATATACCGGTGCAATTTTGCAATCGAAAAATAGCGACAATACTAAATTCAAAAACAAAAATGAGTAAAGTTAAAAAATTCTAATAAATAATTCCAATACACAATATATCGATATATTATATCGATGTTCTTAAAAGTATACCGGTTAAATATACCCGTGCATTTTTGCAATCGAAACAAAAACGATAATACTAAATTAAAAAACAATAAAAAAAACATAATTTTAATATAACAACCAATAATAGTGTACTAATTTATATATTTTGCGAAACCAAATCATAAACATAACGGCACAAAATAAACCTTGAAATAACATCTATATCAATTTTTAAAAAAAACAACAAAAGAATGGATATATAAATATCATTATTATTATCATGTGCATTTTAACGTATTATCAATATAATAGAAATTGAATGCACAATATTCACGTATTATTGACACTATTCGGTAATATTAATTATCCACCATATTTTTTCTAAAAATATACCCGTGCAATTTTTTGCACGGGTTTAACACTAGTTGTTGTAAATTGAGAACCTAAACTAAATCTAAACTAAAAATGAGAAAGAAAATGGGAATTTTTGTTTGATTTTACTATCCTGCGCTAATCTACTCTCTAATCTCTCCTCTCTATTCTCTATTCTCTATTCTCCGTCGAAATGCTGCTGCCCAGCTTCCAAAAACGGAGAGCTGCCCAAAATCCCACCAAAAATAAATTACCAACTCCCCTGCTTTTTTCTTGTTTTTAATTTGTTGACAACCAATGTGAAGTGCACACCAAGTGGCCTTCTGGATACGATCCAAGAGACCCATATTGTCAAGTCTGGAGCCCAATTCATAATTAGTTAACGGCCCAAATGTCCATATGGCTCATTTTCTTTTCATTTCGACCATTATTTCTAACTTGAACTTGGTACCTATAAAATAGAAAGACGAAAACGGTATCAAAACACTAACAAATAATATGAAATAACACTATTCAAAATTAACCGACTAATATATTATTTGACACTAAAATGGGTGAATTAAGCTAACTCGGGTTATTATTTCGCTCAAATAAGAGATAAAATATGGGTTAAAAATCGGTAAAATATGGTGTTATCAACCTCCCCACACTTATCTCTTACTCGTCCTCGAGTAAGCTCAAAACCAAGCTCAAGAAAAAGCAAAAGGTAGCATTCTAATGGGCAAGCGAATGCACAATATAAGCAACGCCTACCGCTATCTAAATTAATAAGCCGAATGAGTATTAGCGCACTCAACGCCCCTTCAACTCACGTAGTCGTGCTTATGAGGTAAAGCACAACTCGCAAGGCAAGTTGGGTCTTGCACAAAATTTAGACACATCCCTCAATTAAGCATATAGAAGAAAGTTAGATGCATCAACAAAAAGGAAATGCCACTTTCCTCATCTAAGTGGCAATTATCACCTAAGAGAGAACAATACAAAAGCATGCATTCCTTCACAAATATTGATTCGACAAGTCACTAAGTCTAAAAGGATGACAATGAATCACCCCCAAATAGTGCTAAGCTAGGTTACCTTCGAACTCATTTTCCTACTACTTTTGTCAAGGGCGATCGGATGGAATGGAAGGATATCCCCATGATGCTAGAGGTAAAAGATAAGACGGGTCTAAATTCTTTTTAAGTAAGAATCATGGATCGCCCCAAGTTCGTCAAGGAGGAATGACAAAAGAAAATCGATTTTCGAAACAAAATACTCAAATCATTTTATAAAGGTTGGAAAACTCAACAACACAAATTTTTTTTTCTTTTCATTTCATGAGCTAAGATGTGGTTTGTCCCTCGCGTGCTAATGTCCTTTGCTTTCGCCAATCGCTTATTAGGCAACCGGTTAACCTCTAGACATTAGCTTATCGGGGTGACAATCACTCTGTCTTTGGGAGGTCTTGTGGGGAATAAAGCATGTATTCACCCTAAACTTGCAGGATTATAATGAAAAATACAGTTGTGTTTATAGTCATAAGATTAAAAAGGATAAGAAAAAGAATTCAACCTTTGGTCCTTTGTGCTTATGGCCTAAGAACAGGAATTAAAGTAAATTCCCTCCTATAACTTGCACCCAAGACTTGATTGAGATGATGCCGCGTGTGCTAGAAAATACTCTCCAATTGCCTTGCAATATGGGGAGAGCTTTTGAGAGGTTTTAGATGTGAGATCTGAGTTTTGGGAAAAAGATGTTCTCAAAACCCTAATTGTGAGAATTATGAATTACCAGTAAATGACAAAAGGAGAAAGACTCTCCTTTTGTATTACTTAGGTCGGCCGAATGGGTCTTGGGTAAGGGTGGGCTTTTTCCACTCTTACCTTATACCTTTGCGTGATTCGACCCGTTTAGCTTTAAGTTGTTCGCGGGTTTTATTTGTAAATCGTAACATGTTATCAGATATTAATACAGTCGATATATTAATAATGGTCTGACAAAATACGATATTGTATAATTACCCAAATTAATATAACTGTTTATAATAACACGCGAATACTATATTTAATTAAATATAACCGTTTATATTTAATTTACGAATTAATCTTGTAATCCGTATTAGCTAAAATTATTTAATCCGTATTAAATAATAATCTCAACATCTTATTGACTAATTTATTAGTCAACACCTCTGACTAACTGTTTAGTCATATCCGGCATAAATGTGACTGTATTTTCATACCTTCACATCTCTCAAACGTGTCCTATAGGTGTGACGTATAGGGACCAGTTGATCACCGCCATCCGTATGACAATAACGTCAAACTTATCTAGCAAGCCAACCGTTATTGATAAACGTGGATCAACTGGTAATAATACAAAAGTATGCCCTTGTGATCCTTAAAGAGATTTAATAAGTCATTGTACTTAATTGTCAAGGACACCAGCCCCAACAGGTCGAGTTCACAACCAAGTGGGAAGCCAAGTTTTTGGCCTCCCTCCAAAGCACATCGAAGTGGTACGCCTCCACCTAAACCACATAATTTTATTTCAGCCTCTTTTTTTTTTAGAGGTTTCTTTTCCATTTTTAACATTTTCACAACCAAAACGAGTGAAGTGAGCATTTCAATATCAAAAATTTCTTTCGGGTTGCCATCCCACCAAGCCTAACAAGACGAGCTAATCTATACCTCTTTGCATCACGGGGTTGGACAAGGTGACTCACATGCAAACCCTTGACTCGGTAACGGAAAATGGCCCAAAAGACACTAGTAAAGCACTTTCTAGGGTGATTCAAGACCATTCTAATAAACAAAGCCACAAGTCGAAGGAACATTTGCAATGGCCTAAATGCTTTTGCCAAAATTCTCAATTAGGCATTTCCAAACCATATTACTAAATGCAACTACATGCCATGGATGCAACTAATATAAACATGCTATAATGCAAATGAGTCTATCAACTATATGCCAAACAGACTAATGCAACTAATCCTACCAGCACATAGGCACACAACACCAAGTTCCAAAATCGGAACATCCTCCTCAACATACATAGCCCATCCTCCTTAATCATGAAAAAGAGAAAAGAGAGGGAAAAGGAGAAGAGATAAGAGCGATTATACCAAACGTCCTTTAACTCCTTAGCGTATGCCTCCGATATTCCAAATGTACCTATGCATATTATTACAAAAACAACAATATATACAAGACAATGCAAGGGAGGTTTCCTCCCCACACTTGTTCGATAAAATAAATGAAAGCACATTTTTTTTGAATTTTTGAAGAATTTCCAATTTTTTGGTTTTTTTTTTTTCAAATGATAAGCGCACAATAAAAACACATGTAAAACTAAACATGATACTACTAAGATAAAAGACAAATTAAACTATGACAACACATAATTAAAACAACAAAACACCACCAAAGATATCAACACTCCAACCTTACAACACATATGAACATGATTACACCACCAATATCAATCCACAATCCAATTACTCCAACCAACCAACAATACGATCCTCCCCACACTTGAACCGAACATTGTCCTCAATGTCTAAACACAAGGGAGGGAAAAAAAAGGAAAGTGAGAATGAAGAATACCACCGTTTCAAGCTCTCTCTTTGATCATTCCATCAAGAAAATGATCTTTGATTCTTCTACTTCCACTCTTCACTTTGTTGTTGATTCTTGAAGCTCACGAACATAATACCTACACAAAATAAACAACAAAAGAAAACAAACCAACAAAGCATAGAAAAATGCAATCAAAACATATCAAGTGGATTCTTTAAAAATCCCATCAAGGATCTCATTAGCTTATCAAACAAAGAGGACCAATTTTCAATGAAATGGTTATAATGGATCAAATAGGATATGGAAGTCAAAGCATATAATCAAGTAAGAATGATAGTAGATGACTTGTGAGAAAAAGAGTGGAAGTCAAAAATGGCATAATCACACCAAGGTTCATCACTTGATTTCAAGTTCACAAAGGGAAGGTAAAAACTCTTAGGGTCACTCACAACATCATCCTTTTCATCATAAAATTTTTCCTTCGGGAAATCATCAAGCAACAAACCAAATGTCATCATAACCTCTTTAGTAACACTCTCACAATCATCTTCAATAGGCATGGGTTCAAGTAAAGGAGTAAGAAAGTCACGAGGAGGCAAAATAATGGGAATAAGAGAGTAATCCTCAAGTATAGGGGTGGGCATACATGTTTCCTCAAGGAACCTCTCGAAAGTGGGTTGCCCTAAGGAGTAAATATACTCATCATTATCATCATCCCAACACACCTCAATACTATCATCAAACATGTTTAGACTCTCTTCATCCCAAGATTCATTGAAAATGCAACTCTCCTCCAAACACTCTTTCACCAACTCCTTCTCCACTACCTCATAATCTACCTCAAAGCCAACTCTCTCAAACTCACACAAACCAATTTCTTCAAAGCTTTCACAAAGAACACTATTTAGCACATCCAACCACAACTCATCATCGAATTTCACACTTTCAAACTCACAATCATCAACAACATTTACCAAGTGAGGAGTGGATTGGAATAAAGGGTGTGAAAGGTCTTTTGGAAAAAGGCTAGGTGGTTCACAAGAAGGGTCAAAGGTATGCATATCATCATTAACATCATTCATCACATTCAAATTCACAAGTGGAGATGCATAAGAAAGGCAAGCATTAGAATCATCACCACAAGAATCATAAGACAATGTTAACTCATGCATAGAATCCACATCAATAGGGGAAGGAGGAACATGTGATTGAACATAAGGCACATCCATAAAACAAGAAGAAGAAGAATCCACATTTCCACTCAAAGCAACAAACATAGAATAGTCATTACATTTAAGTTTACTTTGTGGTTCTCTCCTAAAAGTAGCCCAAATGGAATTTCGATTCTCATCAACACGGGCCATGTTCTCAATTAAAGCTCTAGCATCATTAACACTTAGCTTATCAAAAGCTCCTACCCCGGAAGATATTGTCACAAGGTTTTTAAGTGAAGGAAGCAAACCATCAAAGAAAGTAATCATGACTTGACAAGGGGAGAAACCATGATGGGGACAAGCTCTCAACAAACCCCTAAACCTATCCCAAGTCTCACTCAAAGTCTCAAACTCACCTTGTTGGAAATTGTAGATTTGACGCTTCCTAAAGGTGGTTTTAGAAGGAGGGTAAAACTTGTTTAGAAAGGCTTGAGCTAAGTCATCCCAAGAGCAAAAGGTGCTAGAAGGGTGAGAGCGTAACCATCTCTTAGCTTCACCCTTAAGACTAAAGGGAAAGAGTAAGAGTCTAATCACTTGGTCCGATAGTCCCTCCTTCTTGACAAGGTCACAATTTGCTTCAAAAGTCTCTAAATGATTAATTGCTTCATCACTTTCTAAACCACAAAATACATCTTGCCTAATCAAGTTAATAAGACCTATATCAAACTCATAATCAACCTCCACAACCCCAATATTAATAGGTCGGTTAATATGAGTAAGGTTTGGTCTACAAAAATCGCGTATGCAAGACATGGTCATGATTGCTCAAACAAGTGATAAAACAAAAGAAAATAAAATAAAAGGACAAGTCACAAGAAACAAGTAAGAATGCAACAGTTAAGCAACATACAACAAGTTTCATGCAACAAGTATCAAGTAACAAGTAACAAAAACATAGTCTAACAAATCCAAAACTAAACTAATATCAATCCATTAACCTCCCCGGCAACGGCGCCATTTTGATAGCGGGGTTTGTCGCCCTCCCCCACATCAAACACATTTATAAAACTCAACTACAAAACTAATGTAGTAGGGTAGTCGAGGTCGATCCACAGGGAGGTCAAGTTTGAGTACTAGTCTTGTCTTAGAGTATAGGTTAGCTACGCAAATCAATAAGATAGAGTTAACATTAAACTAATTAACTAAACTAAAAATAAATTAAACTAAGACTACTAAATTAAGGAATCAAACAAGCAAACAATGAAATAAAGATGAAAGCAATAAAGAAAGGCCTAGGGTACGATTTCGACTTCCAACACTTGTAAATTACCGCTTAACTCTTGTAACAAGTTGCCAAGGGGAAAAGTTAATGGTGGGACGCCTCTAATTCGCTCATAGACTCCCTCTCGGGCTCACTATAAGACACTAGATATGCCGACACAACTCCCTCCCGGGCTCATGTATCAAACTCCTTAAGTCAAGGGTCAAAGCTTACCAAAATATGCCTATTTTGACTCCCCTTTCCCATGATTAAGGTTCTAAGTCCACGCTATACCCCGGTCATCCCACTCCCTCTCCCAAGGGTCGATTTCAAACCGAAAACTAAGGGCACCCCTCTCAAGTTCTCCCTCCCGGGTTCAACTCAAGACGGCAAACTAGTCCAAGTGGGCGAGCCAACTCCCAACCTAGCCAACTCCCGTCGACGGTCAAGGGTCAAGAGTCAACAACAATCCCAAATAAAACATAAACAAGTCAAACCCCTTAATTAACCCAATAAACTCCCCCTCGATACCAAGTTGATGGAATTAAGTCGATAACTTACACATGTCGGAGTCTAATCGCACCCTAGTGAGAAACTACTCACTAATCATACAAGAATTAACATTAAACATCCTAACTACTATTCTAAAAACAACAATAAACATACTGAAAATGATAAAATTGAAACCCTAAAATAAACTAAACCAAACTAAACAAATAATCATAACAATAATATTAAACATGATAAGAATAATAGAGATTGAAAATTTAACCAAATAATTGCATAAATCAATGAAAATAACAACTTGAAGAGAAAAGAGAATTGGTTACCCAACTTGAATTAAATGGAAATAAGATGATGAATCCTCTTGCAATTGTTGTAAATTGAGAACCTAAACTAAATCTAAACTAAAAATGAGAAAGAAAATGGGAATTTTTGTTTGATTTTACTATCCTGCGCTAATCTACTCTCTAATCTCTCCTCTCTATTCTCTATTCTCTATTCTCCGTCGAAATGCTGCTGCCCAGCTTCCAAAAACGGAGAGCTGCCCAAAATCCCACCAAAAATAAATTACCAACTCCCCTGCTTTTTTCTTGTTTTTAATTTGTTGACAACCCATGTGAAGTGCACACCAGGTGGCCTTCTGGATACGATCCAAGAGACCCATATTGTCAAGTCTGGAGCCCAATTCATAATTAGTTAACGGCCCAAATGTCCATATGGCTCATTTTCTTTTCATTTCGACCATTATTTCTAACTTGAACTTGGTACCTATAAAATAGAAAGACGAAAACGGTATCAAAACACTAACAAATAATATGAAATAACACTATTCAAAATTAACCGACTAATATATTATTTGACACTAAAATGGGTGAATTAAGCTAACTCGGGTTATTATTTCGCTCAAATAAGAGATAAAATATGGGTTAAAAATCGGTAAAATATGGTGTTATCAATGAGGCTTATAAGTGTTATAAATATGTACTTAATCTAGTTTTTTGGTTTAGAATTGTGTTTTAATTAAAGTTTTATGTAAGACACATAGAGTCACTCATGTGATATAAACAAAAGTTGTACCCAAATTTGCCATGATTTGATCTATGGCTATGCCAATCAAAATATTGGTTATTCTTCACCTAAACTAGATAAAATTATATATATCATATATATATAGCATATAAAAGGTTCATAATTTTTTTTTTGGTGACCCCGATCTAATCTTAGTTCTGAATTGAAATTGCATTCATGGACTAGTGTAAACTAAGTCTTCGTGAATCATTTGATTGTGAATCTTGTGATATATGCGAATCTTGTCTTCCAAGCAAGATAACTCGTACCTTTTTTGGTGAAAAGGAAATTTAGCATAAGAATCGTTATTCCTCCTAATCACATGTGGATGTGTATGATCGAATAACAAATTCAATCAGAGTAGATTACATTTACTTCTTTTCTTTTACCATCAGTTTAGAAAGATAGTGGCGTATCTACTAAACGAGATATAAAGAGAAACTCTTCATGAGATCAAAGAGTTTTTATTGTAAATATGATTACCAGTAAGACTATAAGATCAAAGTTTCACGATCCGATCGTGGAAAGTATAACTAAGTGATGATTTTTGTTTGTTGCCAAAAGTAATGTGATACAGTATCACAAGTTAAAATCTTTCTGTAACACACATTATTCGATAAGGCGTGGTTGGAAAGAGATAATATAGAACTTATACGATATGGTTTTGTATCTTAGTCAAGTTTTATTGAGCCACTTGATTTTATAATTGGGGTTTTTATATTTTGTCTACTAATTTCTTTTTCCCACTAAGTCAAAGTACCTTTTTAAACAACCATATTCACTCCGTATTAGATATGGAAAGGTATAGTACCTAATTTGTAAGTTGTCCGAATAAAAACACGTGGTCAATTATCCTACAAGTTCATGAGAATAAAGTGTTTGTGGCTCATGATGCTGTCTTTATAGAATAGAGGACTATTTCTAAATGACAGAGTGGGAGAAAATATTGAAGAGCCACAAATGACACAAGAAAATTGTTTTCTTATTGTCAAATAGAGTGTATATTTGTTCGGAATATACGAGGTCGGGATAAAATCCATCACTCTTTAGAGATGAGTATATAAGTGTTACTTTTTGAAAGTGATGAGAGGTGATAAATCGTTATTTAAAAAATTATGATACCTCTTACTTACAAAGAGGTTGTTTAAAAGGTTGTTTCTAGTTTCAACTCTATGTAATGGCTATAGAAGTCATCTTAATCCGAATTAGAATTCAAGTGTAATTATCAGGTAAATAACCTGGTATATTTACATGAAGAAGTTTGACCTCTTCAATGTAATTGACTTGAATAAAAAGATGTTTTCTAGGCTTAATTGGTGAAAAAGGGTTTTGCACCAGTTTCAATGCTTCTATAAACTCGAATTATACTGGCAATTGTTGCATTTCATAATTGTCAATTTAATAGTAGGATATCAAAACCATCTTCCGGAATTTGATTCGTTCTGGAAGAAGAAGTGTGTTTGACACATTTAGAGGATTTTTTTTGTAGATCCTTACAATCTTAAGATTGTAGCAAACTTTTGAAGAAATCTTAAGAGAGCATCATGGAGTTGGAATGATTAATATATCGTATTATAAAACATTTCTCAAGATGTTGAGGAATTATATTTACACATGAAGTTTAGTGGGAGTATGGTGGTCTTATGAGTCTTTATATAGTCTGTATATAAATCATTTGGAATGATGAAAGACTTAGGAGAATATTAATACATCTTAAATATCCAGATTTATTAGATAAATCAAGGAGGGATATATGCTCTTTATTAGGAGTCTTATGTAGATGATATTCTTGACTAGTTCAAACAAGTTGAACTCATTAGATTTGATTCTACTTGCTTCCGCTGTCAGATTAATTTACGCTATGATGTATTATTGTCTTAACAATTCATATAGTTTGAGTATTGTGAGTTTTTATTAATCAAAGTTAAGTGAAGGTCATTTAATAGCCAAATTAGTTATTATTTAGTACTTGAGAAGAACTAAGTAAATAAAACTAAGTGTTTTGATATTTTGATATTTATAATTCATGTAAGGAGTTACATGAATGTTTGTTGTTGTTTATGTAAAAGATACATTAAACACCATCCTTTAAAACATATAGGGATTGTTTGAAATCTCGTATTGGCTATGAGGAGTTGATCTGTTAGAAGAGTTTTAGGCAGTCATACATTGCGGATTTTACAACGGATATTAAGTACTTCATAACATTCGATGTTGCGATACGAAGTAGCTTCGATTTGACAATAATGCAAGAACTAGTAGTAGGTCATGCAGTCGCATATCCTATTATGATATACTGTGAAAACAGTGGGAGCTATCTTCGAGGTAAGGGTGTCATAGTCTAGAGTTAAGTCTAGACATGTACTTAATTAAGTTACATGTGATTTCAGTTATGTGAAACAATGGGAAATAACAATTGTTGGTTTGATAAAATGTGGTGTCATTGATTTTAAACCAAGGTTTTGTTGAAGGCTAAACATGATAGTCATATCGTTTCAATGTGATCGAAATAGGGCAATTGAATTGCTGCAGATTATATGATGTGTAATAATCTGATAGTGTATCAATTTTTACATATATGATAATATCATTTATCGTTTGAGTTTTTTCCAACTCTTATATATTCAGGGCTAACTGGATATTAGTTATACTTTGTTTTTATCCAAATAGGTTGTAGTGACAATGTCGAACCCTATTAAGTGAACTGGATTAACATCGTATAGTGTCCCTAGTTACTTAATGGGGTGACGTCTCGGAGTGACTAGATTGTAAGGCGATAGATGACGAGTTCGACTGTCATATGACCATAGAGATGGCTGGTCGATTACATAGGCAGAATGTAGGGACATTTTGTCGGACAGTGACCATTTATAGAGTCCTTTATGTTGCCTGGTCGTGGCGAGGATTTCAATTATTCCTTCGAGTCAATTCTTTAGACTTGCGACTATTTGTCTAAGTTGGTATGGTTTTCCGGTGGCTTTGGTTTTTGTCCAAGGTCGCGTCGTAAAAGGAGGCTGATGGACATTTACTGGGTCATTGTGATCTGTATCTTTAACAAAGAAAATAGGTCAATAGGATTGTCCATCCATGTCATTATATATATCTCAAGGCCACTCGAGGAGAGGTGACTGGAAATGCGTGGCCACGCTCGGATGTGATCTATAGTAGATTATCCGGTCAGACAGTCATTCTCCAGATTGAGAAAACCACTTTATGATATGATCACGTGCAAGAACGACCTGAAAGACTTCTTGCATTGAGTGGGAGATAATATTGGACAAGAGAATTGGTAGCGCACACTTGTGTCGGACAAGTGGGAGATTGTTGGAGTAGTGTCCTCCACAATAATGCTTCTAAATAATAAATCTCGTACAAGGAATATAAGGGATTTATATTTTATATGTTTGTCAGCTGGTCAACGTTAATCGGTAATGATTGGCTGACTAGAGTTTGACATTATTGTCGTATGACGGCGGTGACCAGCTGATCCCTTTAGGTCACACCTATAGGATGATGCCCAAATGGAAAAATTAATTATTTGTATAAGATACAAGTTAATTAATTCATTGTTTAGGTTGACTTTTATTAGTCAAGTGAATTTAATGTTTGATGAAGAGTAAAGTACTCAGGCCATAAGATTTTATTATTCGGTTATATAATAATTGAATAATAAATATAATACAATATTTAGTAATTAATAGTTAATTTACTAAATATATACGTAGTTTGTATTATTTATGAGGTGGAGGTAATTAGCGAATTAATGTTACAAGAAGTTGTAAAATTAGCTAAACGGGTTTATAAGATTCATTTTATGTTGAAAATGATAAAATGACACTTAAATGTTAAGTGTATTTTATTTACTACTTTGTATTATTTAAGTGTTAAATAATCAAATAAATATTTTTATTATATAAGATAATTAAATATTCGACTTATAAGCATTTGAAGGACAAATGTTGAAAGACGAAATAAGACCCGGAATACCATATGTAAACCGAGAATATGGAGATAAGGTGACCATAATAGGTCTTTGTCTTCCACTCATGTTTATGAGTATTATAAACTCATTTGTTTACATTTGATGGCCTATAAATAGGCTACTATTCCACATATTCTTAGTGAAAAAATCTAGATAATTAAAATCATCTAAATACATACTTCTTGTTAAGCCATTTAAGAGGAAAAATAGAAGACTTAAGATCTTCATCTTCAACCTCTAAAATTGATCAAAATTTGATCAATCTTCATCAAAATAAATTCACAAAAATTAATATACTTCTTATATTATCAAAGTAATAATATTTATAGTATAAAAAAACAAGGTTTACACTAAACTATATCTAGTTAATATATTTAGTGTTTTTGGGCTAGTCTTGGGTGCAACCAAAGGAGGTCACCTATTTTGGTGACTTGGGTTATGGAGGATCATCCTACACTATTTTAGCTCAAGAACTACAAAGGTAGGAGACATTTGTAGTGCCAAAAATGCCATCTTACCAATGTAAGAAAATTTCTTCTTATTAATTTTTGCATGCATGTATTATTTAGACCACCTTATGAAATTAGCTTGTAATTTTAATATCATTAGAGAGTCTAATTAGGTCTAAATTCCTAACATTATCATTCAACGTATTCGTCATTCATATTCGTTGTATTCTTTGTAATTAATTAATTAGTGGTTGATTATCCTAATTATGAGAAGGGAAGATACAATGTATAGGAGGGTAGACAGAGAGTTTGTGTAAGTATATTTAACCATGCTGTTTTGGCTTTTACGAAGGAACACATAATTCTCATATTTCTTCTTCTTCACTCTAATCTCAATTTACACATGGTATCAGACTAATTCGATCCATTTTTTTCCTCCCATTTTTTTTCTCTCTTTTCTACAACTTGCTATCATCCCTCAAACATGACTGGAGTCAGCGGTGGCCACGACAAACAGAAGGGCATCGATCCAAAGACCATCCCCGTCACGTCGCCACTCTACCTCCATCCGTCTGAAAATCCAAACCTTGTTGTTACTCAAATCGTTTTCAATGGCAACAACTATGATTTATGGGCTGATGCAGCTAGAAATGGGTTGGATACTAAGAACAAATTAGCCTTTCTTGAAGGCAAGGTGGTTCACCCGGAATTTGACGATGGTGAAGAAACTATAGAGACCGTCGCTTGGCGGCAATGTAACGCGATGGTTAAAGCCTGGTTACGAAACGTGATCGATGGAAAATTGCACCCAAGCATCACTTTTTCTCAATCTGTCCCTGATATTTGGGACGAATTAAAATCACGGTATTCAGTTGGGAACGCATCTCGTGTCCATCAATTGAAGGGCAATCTCAATGAATGCAAACAAGGAAACGAATCTGTCACCGAATATTATACCCGTCTGAAATCCCTTTGGGATGAATTAGATAAATACATACAAATTCAGGCCTGCACCTGTGGAGCCGCCGCCTCCATTAACAAAGCAATAGAAGAGGAAAAAGTCCACCAATTCCTTATGGGATTGGATTCGAAACTTTATGGGACTGTGAGGACAAATCTTTTGATGGATGATCCCATTGCCAATCTCGCTCATGCTTACGGTGTGATTCTTCGAGAAGAGAGACATGCCTCCATCACTAAAATTAAAGATGACAAAATTGAAGCAGCTATGGCGGTTCGAAGCAATGGCAGAGGCTGGCACACGAAAGGAGATGCTGATGAACCCGACTCGCCGCCACAATGCACGTATTGTGGCAAATATTACCATACCGACGAGAATTGTTACGCTAAGCACGGTTTTGATGCAGTCCGAGGCCGAGGGGGGCGCGGACGACGAGGTGCTAGCTCTCGCGGAGGTCGCGGCCGCGACAGGGGTCGTCATTCTGACCAACAGCAAGCAAATGCAATTGGGTCGACCTCAGGCTCAAAGGATGTGGAAGCATCGTCGGGTAATTTCAAGTTCACCCCCGAAGAGTTCGAAAGGCTAAAACTTTTACTCAAGGGCAGTCCCGATGGTGACAAACTCAAAGGTATGAACGCTATTGTTAACCTTGACTGGATGATTATTGATAGTGGGTGTTTTCACCATATGACCGGAAAGCGCGAATTATTGGTAAATACTTGGGTTGATGGTAATTTTTCATCAATCAGTTTAGCCGATGGCCGAATGTCGCAGCTAATATACATGGAGAGGTTCATCTACATGATAACTTCATATTACGAAATGTGTTGTTTGTTCCTATTTCCTACCCTCACTTGTAATTTAATATCCGTTAAACAACTCATTAGTGAAAACACTTGTATTGTGATTTTTCACTCAAATTTTTGTGAAATACAGGACCTGAATTCGAAGACGCCGATTGGACGCGGTGAACATCGACATGGGGTGTATTACTTGCAGACGAAGACGGATGAAATTGTTGCTCCAGTTCGGGTTACTAAGGAGGCTCGTCTTTGGCATACGAGATTAGGACACCCGTCAATGAGTATTTTTTCTCAATTTTCTACTTTAATTGGTCGTAATTTGCATTAGACATCAGACACAGTTTGTGATTCTTGCTGTAGTGCGAAACAATCCCGTACTCCTTTTAAATTGAACAATAAAAGATGCAGTGTCTTATTTGGTTTGATTCATTGTGATATATGGGGGCCTTACAAAGTAGCTAGTTTGATACAGGCTCATTATTTTCTGACTAATGTGGATGATCGTAGTCGAGCTGTTTGGGTTTACCTTATGAGAGAAAAGAGTGAAGCCGAGGGTTACATGAAACTTTTTTGTCAAATGGTCAAAACCCAATTCAATACTTGTGTCAAAATCATACAAAGCGATAATGGAACGGAATTGTTAGTTAAACCAATGAAGGGATATTATGAAGAAAATGGCATACTTTTTCAAACTAGTAATACTAATACACCTCAACAAAATGGACGGGTCGAACGAAAACATCATCACATCCTTGAAAAAGCTCGTGCCTTGCGTTTTGAGAGTAGCTTAGCGTTACATTTTTGGGGAGAATATGTTTTAACAGCCGCTTACTTAATCAATCGCACACCCACACCATTATTAGAAAGAAAGACTCCTTTTGAAATTTTGTATAACAAAAGGCCAACCTATAATAATGTGAAAGTCTTTGGATGCTTGTGTTACGTACATAATAATGCTAAAGGCCGAGATAAGTTTGATGAACGAGGCAAGCGATGCATTTTCATTGGGTATCCACATAGTAAAAAAGGTTGGAAGGTCTATGACATTAAGGAAAAACGAGTCTTTGTATCTCGTGATGTTCACTTCTTTGAACATAAGTACCCGTATTCCGTTGTGCATAATGAGGTAGATACCACCCGGGTCCAAAGGGGAAATTTAGAGGGCAATTTATGGGTCGACAATAATGATGTTGTGGACAATAGTGACTTGCAACAACCTGAACCCGCGAGTTTTGAGACCCTTAAGCAGCCCGATACCACACATAACAGTGGGTCAGGGACTAGCGATCACGACTCCCAGCGAGTTTCTTCTCCCACTCCTCACGTCCCTAACGCAGACATAGGCCGTGGAGCTCGTCAACGTTTTGAACCAGCTTGGAAAAAAGATTATTACTGCAAGTCAACACAAGTTATCACCCCTTGTTCGTTCGAATACTTCCCGCGGACGGTCGACGTCTTCTAAGTCAGGTACTCGTTATCCTCTTGTTAATTATCTTTTTACTGATGGTTTTTCCGAGTCCTATAAATGTTTTATTGCTAAGCTTGATGAGCATCGGGAGCCTATGTCATTTCGTGAGGCTTCAAAGAATCCAAAATGGTGTGACGCAATGCGAAAGGAGATTGACGCCCTTGAAGCTAATGTGACTTGGCGAATCGAGGAATTACCGAAAGGTAAGAAAGCTATTGGATGCAAGTGGATCTATAAAATAAATATAATGCTAATGGCGAAATTGAGCGTTATAAGGCACTTCTCGTGGCACAAGGATTTACTCAAGTTGAGGGGATCGATTTTCATGAAACTTATGCACCCGTAGCCAAAATGACGAGTGTAAGGTGCTTGCTTGCGGTAGCCGTTAAGAAAGTTTGGATCATTGACCAACTCGATGTCAACAACGCTTTTTTACATGGTGATCTTGAGGAGACGGTCTATATGAGAATCCCGCAAGGCTTTGAAAAGGGTCAAGGTACGAAAGTTTGCAAATTACTTAAGTCTCTTTATGGGTTAAAACAAGCTTCCCGAAATTGGTTTGCTAAACTTACAGTTTCTATGAAATATTATGGCTTTGTGCAATCCATGGCGGATTACTCCTTATTCACCTACAATCGTGATGGCATTTTTCTTGGGGTATTGGTTTATGTCGACGATATGGTAGTGGTTGGCAATAATCGGGTAGCTTGTAACAATTTTAAGCAATTTTTGGATTCAACGTTTGGTATTAAAAACCTAGGACGACTCAAGTATTTTCTTGGTATTGAAATTGCACATGGTTACAAGGTTTATTTCTCAACCAACGGAAATATGCTCTCAATATTATCGAAGACAGTGGCTTGGCAGCCGCGAAACCCATACATACTCCAATGCAAGCTCGTCACAATTTGAGCCTTGCAAAGAGTCCGATTTTAAAAGACGTCATGAAGTATAGGCGATTGGTCGGGCGCTTGGTGTATTTGACAATTACAAGACCAGATCTTGTTTATTCCGTTCATATCTTATCCCAATTTGTGAATGAACTAAAGATTGAGCATTGGGAAGTGGCCTTGCGGGTAGTTCGCTACATAAAAAATAACCCAAGTTGAGGCATTGCGTTAAATTCAAGTCCTAATTTTCAACTTGAAGGATATTGTGACTCCGACTATGCCTCTTGTCCGCTTAATCATCGTTCACTCAGTGGGTCTTATGTCTCACTCGGTGGGTCGCTTATTTCTTGGCGCACAAAAAAACAGCCCACAGTTGCTTTGTCCACGGCTGAGGCGGAATATAGAGCCATGGGTGCCGTTACAAGTGAGCTTCTATGGGTAAAATCCTTTCTTATTAGCTCTTTGGGCATTTTTCATACACAACCCATGTCTTTATTTTGTGATAATAATCAAGCGGCCTTGCACATATCTAAAAATCCCGTCTTCCATGATCGTACCAAGCACATTGAAGTAGCATGTCATTTTTTACGCCAACATCTGGTGTTGAAAGAAATTCTTGCTCGGTATGTTTCTAGCTCCGAACAAATCGCGGATTTGTTTACGAAACCGCTTGGGGGAGACGTCTTTGATCATCTGGTTTTCAAGTTGGGTCTCGGTGTTCCCCGTGCTCCAACTTGAGGGGGAGTACTGGAATTATCATTCAACGTATTCGTCATTCATATTCGTTGTATTCTTTGTAATTAATTAGTGGTTGATTATCCTAATTATGAGAAGGGAAGATACAATGTATAGGAGGGTAGATAGAGAGTTTGTGTAAGTGTATTTAACCATGCTGTTTTGGCTTTTACAAAGGAACACAGAATTCTCATATTTCTTGTTCTTCACTCTAATCTCAATTTACACAATGTCTATGTATTTTTATTTCGTTCACGCAAATTGCAAGATTGGACGTAAATAAGCATATCTAGTAAATAACATATTTATACAAATTACGTTTTTCAATATGTTCATTTTTGCTAAACATGTTTTTTGTTTGTTTTGTTAAGTTTAGTGATCACTGATCAAACCTGCTATTAAAAGTTGGTAACACTGTACCACTCACAGTATAAAGTGGTTTTTTGTTAAGTATAGTGAACAAGTTTTTTTTTGTTTTGTTAATAATGTCTTTTTCATAACTATTAATTAACCACAGTACTTTCAATGCGCTGAGTAATTATCAATCAATTAAAATCACGAGACGAGTTATCTTAATTGTCTGTCGAGTAGGTCACAAGCCCCGAACAAATTGCATTGATAATAGTAATACTCGTAATGCAGTTGCATTTTTTTTTAAAAATTTCATTTGAAATACAATTCATATAGTACTGCCTAATTTTTTATTTACACCAAAAAATAACCTAGATAATCAATATTTTTTTTGAAAATAATTCAGGCCAAAACTAAAAAAAAAATTGAATATTATTTCGAAAAAATCCACTACAAAACTCGTGAACTTTTATTTCCTCCGAAAACTAGGCGCCAAAGTGACAAGGCAACAAGCCAACACCCGTACACCAACAACAAATATCAAGTATCCGGATTGCGATCCGTGTGACACATCCAACACAAAACATCAACCGTAGATCTCATCATTATCTAACGGTTCTCATAACTCCTCTCCCCAAATATTCATTTCCGCAACATTTCAAATCTTCCCGCCTTCTCAAATTCCCTCCAAATCCCACCTTATAAAACCCCACCACATCCCACACCTCATTCACACCAAACCCAAATCCACATTCCCTCGTCAATCAAAAAAACCGTTTTATTCTATAATTTGCGTTTATTTCAAAATGGCTCGAACAAAGCAAACGGCCCGAAAATCAACCGGAGGAAAGGCCCCACGTAAGCAACTCGCAACAAAGGCAGCAAGAAAGTCGGCCCCAGCGACTGGAGGAGTGAAGAAGCCACACCGATTCAGACCCGGAACTGTAGCGTTGAGGGAAATCAGGAAGTACCAGAAGAGTACTGAGTTATTGATCAGGAAGCTTCCGTTTCAGAGGCTGGTTAGAGAGATTGCTCAGGATTTCAAGACTGATTTACGGTTTCAGAGTTCTGCTGTTGCTGCGCTGCAGGAAGCGGCTGAGGCGTATTTGGTTGGATTGTTTGAGGATACTAATTTGTGTGCTATTCATGCTAAGAGGGTTACTATTATGCCTAAGGATATTCAGCTTGCTAGGAGGATTAGGGGCGAGAGGGCCTAATTTGTTTGTTAATCGGGTTTGAATTAGTTGGTTAATTGGGTTTTATTAGTTAATGTTGTTCGGATTAATGTGGTTTTTAGTACTTTTTAGGGCTGTGATGTAAACTTTTTAGCTATGGAAATGAAATCAATTGAATGTTGTTAATTTTCGGTTGAAAAAATTGTTGTGTTGATCCTATGAAGCGTACTTATTCCTTGTTAGATCGTCTGCAAATTGTTGTAAGATGTATTGGTGACGATTTAGTTGATTTTGGGCATTAAATCGAGCCTTGCAACAGCATTCCTTTACATAAATTTGAGCGCAGTGAGATGGTTTTATGTTTTTGGACATGAAAAAAAGAAGACAATGATATGCCGGGAAACTCGATTCTCTTTATTCTACTATTATTCCGATACCTTGAAATTTGGAGGATAATGACAGGGGTTTATGTTATCTGCCCTGAAAAAAGAAACAATGCCATGAAACTCGATTCTCTTTATTCAACTGTTATTCTGATATCTTGAAATTTGGAGGAAAATGAGACGGTTTTATGTTATCTGACATGAAAAAAAGAAGACAATGCCAAGAAACTCAATTCTCTTTATTCAACTGTTATTCTGATACCTTGAAATTTGGAGGATAATGAGACGGTTTTATGTTATCTGCCATGAAAAAAGAAGACAATGCCAAGAAACTCGATTCTTTTTATTCTACTGTTATTCACAACTTATTCCGATACCTTGAAATTTCCCTTCAATGCCGATAAAAAAGAGACTGAACACCTGCCTGTACACACTGCGACAGTGTGACCTAATGAATGTACTGTAAAAGCCGAGTTTCTAAAAAACGGGCCTCTTAATTTATCACGAGCCTGTGAGACAGGAAGTTCAATTCTTTTTACTATACTGTTATTCTGATACCTTACAATTTCCGTTCAATGACGAAACAAAAGAGAGATTGAATCCTCCCATTATATCAAAACAAGACATCAGTCAAGATGCTATCAGAGAACAAGCGAAGAATACGTCACAAGGAATACAGAAGTCCAACATTGGTAACAAGGATAAGTCACAAAATACATCGACTAATTACTTCGAAAGAACGAAGCTATCAGCAAGTGGAATGAATATCCACATAATGCTTGAAAGCAAACAATGTTCTAGTAGAACTTGAATAGGCATACAATTGATCCAAGTCTAAATCATTGATCATCAATCACCCAGGAGTCTTAAATAAATCGACCACAGCGGGATCATATTCTTGAAGCGGAAACACTAACTCTAGCATCTTGTCACGGAACGTTTCTACCGAAAACTTGGCATATAGAATATAGATTAGTGTATCAGAAGGTCAGGGTGAACCTTCAGGGTTGCTCCACCAGAAACTCACAGATAAGCTTGGGGTAAGAGCACGGACGTAGTGCCACCATTTGGGTGGAATGTACAGCATTTCTCCTTCATCTAATATGCAGTCTACAAATTCCAGGTCCTTGGCTTTCGGAAATGCTTCATCGTCTATGTTGTCTAAATCAACCTGAGAATAGTTTTTCCAAATGTTATCGAAGTGATAGCGAATAAACTTAACAGAATGTACACAGTCCGATGTAATGCCGTCATCATATCAGCGGGAACAACGCTGCCAAAGTGGCTAGGTCAGGAAGACCATACCGCTGTGTTATTAACATAGACATTGTTTTGGGATGATGCATGATGAAAATGCATCGTAAAATGCATTGACAATAATGGTATAAGAATCACAGAGAGTTTAGTCAGCCATTTTGTTTTATTCGATTATATCTCTAAAGCCGATGAACAAAGAGCCTTTGAAGTTTGACCCGATTGAAGATAGAAATCATTTCTTCCAATATTCTCACCTGGCTCGAGTTGCATAACATGGTTTCAGAATGCGGATAAAGCTCCTCGGACAGGGATGCTGGATATAGCCTTATATACTTCTTACCAACAACCTAGTAACAGAAAAGTTATTTTACTTTTGACTGATATTACTGATACGGAATATAAAAAATGAAACTCTGTATAAAACCAGTAATGTAATCTCTACCTGAGCAAGAATATTATGGTGGGGATCATGGTGCAAAGGTGTGACAGTACCAGCAGGGCCGAACCAAGCATTGATGGACCGTAGTTCTCCACCACCAGCAAAACAGTAGTCTGGAACAAGAACGTCCTTCCGAAGCTCTTTTATCTGTCACTAGAATCAACCAGTGACTGCATGAACATAACGACTATAAATAACACACAAAAAGTGAATGTAGAGAACGTGCCTGGTCAAACAACGGATGCTGCGCAAGATATGTAGGATCTGCAGAAGAGTTACCAGACTGGATTCGTTCCAGGAAATGAGAAAACGTTATAAGTTCTTGCTTCCATTCTGTGCACAAGTAATTCTTTCCAACCTGGAAACAGAAGCATTCACACAGAGAACTTTTTTTTTATCGAAGAACAGAAAAAAGGATCGAAGATAAGATTCAAGTAGGACAATAATGAGAATAACGGTAGAGGAACCAAAGGCACATGAAGATAAGAGCCTTAGTTAGATGAAAGGACAAAGCTTGCATCTACGCTCAACAAGATGTCCGTGATAGACTGGCAAGTTCGAGACAAATCCACATCCATAATCTATGTTCATACAAAAAAATGGTAATCAAGCCTTAGAAATTGATTAATACTCCTTGTCCCAATCATTTGTAATTAATTTAACAAATGATCGGGTTAGAGGAAGTATAGAATAGCATACGCAGGTTTGAGACGATAAATCGTGCACATCATAAACCAAAGTAATTGCGAGCTCAGCCTATACGCGCATAGTGGCACAGCTGCTGAACTCAAAAAGGAGAATTAAATTGGAAAGATGAAATCATCTCAAGAGGTATACTTGCTCATAAACTAAAGTTCAGAGGAAATACGCATCAACTAATCACCTCGACTGGAACAGTACGACCACCGGCAACCCTGTTCAAATAATCAAGGCTGTTCCACCTACTCCTCGCTGGCCAATGAGACATTGAATCATTGATTATCACGGGTGAACCTGCTAGGAAATAGTCGCAAAGAAACCCTTCCAGTGACAACCCTGAGCGCTTCGCAACAAGCTTTGAGCACAGTGACTTGACAGGCAGTACCTTGGATACCTACAAATTGAGAGGCTAGAGTTATCAATCCGGTCATCGATTCTTATAAGTATAGTGGATAGTGGTCCTGGGGATCGAGCCTCTTCAATATCAGAGCTTGAGTATTTGAATCCGGAATCAGAGTATCAAGAGATTCAAAGTCGAAATTCATTCCTAGAAGCTTAATCCAACCTCTGATCATAGTGATCAACCCTTCAACCCTTCAACCCTGAACCCGTTAACCACTATATACATTACGACAAACATTGGTCATATACTGTAACTCCCCATAACACGAACAGTAGCTCGCAACTTCATGAAGAATGACCGGTCAAGCACAATTATTTCATCATAAGGAGTAAAAACCAGCCTTTTAGATTTGTTCATTAATTTGATATTTTCTTAAGCCACCTAGGCACATACTAGTCATATATTCATTATCATAGCAACTCGAAAAGATTGCAACTTTGAAGTAAGGTAATAGAAGTATCTCTAACAGTCGACATATTGCTAGTTAAATTTTCGTAATTTTAGTCCCATGAACACAGGCTACACAGCTTTAAGAATGATGAACAGCCTATGCCTAATCACTAATCAGTAACAAAACATTTTGGAAGCTGAGAAGTGAAGTTGTGGACAATATAGGAACGAAGAACGATGATTAAATCAGGAACAAAACATTAAGGAAGATGAGAAGTGAAGTTTGAGTAAAATCATATCTCAAGCTTATCTCACTACGACTCTGTTCTTTCTGCCATAATTTCAGCTTGTTTCAATTCTGCTCAACTCTATTTAGTTAAGTTCAGTCTAGTTTCATTCAACTAATCCTTTCACAAATTAAATCTTGCTTCAACTATATTCAATTTAGCCAAGTTACATTCAATTAAGTTCACTTTCAACTCAACTTCATTAAATTCAACTCAGCTCTTTTCAACCGAAAAGAACATGGCCTAATTATGAAGATCTTGCTCAAAACACATGATTAATCATAGTACATTTTCGAGCAATCCCTCCATAAAAAAGTTTCCAACTTCAGCTCCCATCATACGAAAAATTCTAACTTTAGCTTCCCCAATAACAAAGTATCCATAACAAAGAAGATGATATGTAGAGAGTCTGAAATAACATTTCACAACTCGTTAGTCCTCGTTTACTCAAGCAAGAGGGCTAATATGCACAATCACCAATTCAATTTTTTGATACAGTTCTCAACGCAATTTTCATCTTGGCTCATTCGGAAACAACCTTCTTTGTGTTACTAACACATAGGTAAGACTGCGTACATCCGACCCCTATCCCACAATTTGCAGTAGCCATTGAGGCACTGGGGTAATATTGTTATAGTAGTAGTCTATGTTCAGTATTCAGTAATTCATACTATAATATTTCCGATCTATCTTAAACCTGCCTAACGTCAAATCCTAACTCCGTCATACACTGACAGCTCAACCAGTCCTACTTAAAAAACACTTACTTATCATACGTGCTATGTCTATTACAAAAAACCCGCAACTTAAATAACCTAAACCAGTGGCGGAATAAAGGGGATAGTCATACACACAATAAAATTTACGACACTTTACTCAAAATTTCGTCATTTTGCTTTCTAACTTACTCGTTACATTATTTTTAAATCATAGTTCCACCACTATCAGACAAACCGACAATAAAAACGTGTTATTTAAATCAGTGGCGGAACCAGGAAGCTAATAGTGTAGTAACAATGAAAAATATGATAATTTCCACATCTTTTTAACTATAAATCTTAATTCCGTCCCTGGATACTATCAGACAAGACGACAATAAAAATGTGTCATTTAAATCAGTGGCAAAACTAGGGAGCTAGTAGCGTAGTAACAATGAAAAATACGATCAACTTTTTCTTAACTATGAATCCTAATTCCGTCACTGGACTAAATTCCGCGATAAAAAACCGAAGAATGACGAACCTCACCTCATCTTCATTAAAATCAGCAGAACAAAACAAAACCCTACAACTCCCTTCACCATTTTCACCATTTCCTCTCATTTCCATAACTCTATCAATAACGCATTCCACGTCACTCCTCAACAGGGCCCCACCCATAATCAACCCCATATCCAACACCTTCAACGTCTCCGCCACGTCACCAGTCGCCAGGTGGCACCTCGCCACGTGTAAGCACGCCATTGAGTACGCATCCCGCCAAACCGGTAAAACCGAATGCCAGGGTCCCGAATGTAGCTGTTCCCACGCCATCTCACGCGCTGCCTCCGCCGCACGCGCGTCACCTCCACGCGCTGCCGTGTCCATTCTAACGAAAGCGTATCCGCCTTCCTCGGATATTTGTTGTAGTATCGCTGTCCTCTCCCGGTCCATCGCCGGCGTAGGGATAGGGACCGGGACCGGGACGGGGATAGGAATACGGTCGTCCGCCATGTTCGGTTAGGTTTAAGACGGTTCGTATCGGAAAATGGAGGTTTTGAGTGGGGGGATTTGTAGGGGGAAATGGGGGGTGGGGGGTTGGGTGGAAATATCTAAGAGGTGAAGATATTTTAAAAAATATCTGATTGATAGATAGCACTTTAGTGGTGACTAGATAGTGAACGTTGGATGATATTTTCACTTTTTTCAGAAAGTATGTTGTGTTTTGTGGCATGGTGGGCCCTTTTGTTCTAGATCCTTCGCAAAGTCGCAAGGGTCGTCGTTTTTTTGATGGAGTCAGGATTTTAAGAGGTTGGGACAAAAAGATAATATTATAAGACAATAGGTCTTGTTTTAAGAGGTGTATCGTCTTAAATTTAAGACGGGTTAAATGCTATTATATGGTGGTACTAAAGACAAAATATTTGATATTTTCTAGATATTAAATGGGGTGATTTATTATGTATTTGATCCGTTTTAAGTTTAAAACAGATAATACCCGTTTTAAATAAGAATTTGTGATTAAAATGAGAACTCAAAAAAATTCGAGATTTTGTTAATTAGAAAATTCGAAATTTCAAACGCCGGCAGGGAGTTTCGTGTATTTAGATAGATAAAATAATTTTTGTTAGTGATAGATGTCATGGTTCGGTACTTTTGCCGGATCGTGGTGCGCACCCTTACCCGACTCTAGCGTAAAAATACAACCAACAATGGTCTTGTACTAGTGAGAGATTGCCCACTAGCACGTATCACGGGTCTCGGGGTGTGTGTCTTGAATCCTAGTCACGGTTATCAATATCCGGCACACGAATGTAATAAAAGTAAGCAATATGATTATTGAAAGCAAGAAGAAAGTATTAACAAAATTAATGATCATAAGTGGTATTTCACTACTAGCACCTCTCATAGAGGCAAATTTGATATTTCTTGTCAGGTAGTAGTGAACATTGATGTTGCAGAATAGCGATACGTTTTCTTAACACCTAGAAATGTATCTGTAACACCCCGTATTTTATAATAATATTTTATTATAAAAGTATTTAATTTAATTAATTATTTCGAAGTTTATTAATGTATTTTGGAAATATTTATAATTATATCTTCCGTCCTATTTTTATTATTCCTCGTTTTGATCTACTTTTGGATGGGTTAAAACGTCCGTGCAATATTTAATTATTTTAATTTAATATTTACTTTTCTATTTCAAGTTCTCTTTACGTTTTTATATGGCTCAATCCAATTTGTAATCAAATAATTCATTGTATGAGCTAATAGACCAAAAGCCCATTAGCTAATCTCCTTATAAAAGAAAACCTTAAGCAAGCTAACAAGCTGCTCTTTCTATTCGTGCGTGAACTTGCCGCGTATCTCTTCAATTTCTCTCTTTTGTTCTCTTTTCTCCCTTTGACTCCATTGTTGAATACTCCCTCCATTCTTTTTATATCACCCCAATCCCCTTTTAGACACTATTCATAATCAAGTATTCAACGTCAGTTTTCTCTTAATCCGTTCACGGAAATATATTCATGTGAGATCTTTTTTAATTTGTCTTGATAAGAGTATTAATAATATCCAAATTTTATAATTTTTAATAGTTTGTAGTTAAAGATATAATCGAAACAAAATGAGTATTGGCAAACGTGTATAAAGAAATGGGGTGATATAAAAAAAATGGAGGGAGTATCTTTTATTCTTCAAAACTCATACATAAATTATATTTTCACAATCCTTGCTCTTATTTCTACAAAATATTCTATTCAAAATATTTTATTGGGAATTATTTGTGTGGACCTTTAGACCTACGTTTTGGGTCTCTTGTTTTGTGAGTAAAGAAGGAGATCTCTTTCCCTTTTGGCGTTTTCGAAAGAGTGATTGTTTCGTACTCCCTCCGTTCGATTCCACTAGACAGGTTTGCTTTTTCACGTTTGTCAACGCACGTTTTACATGTTAAATATCTTTAGCTACGTAGTTGCAAAAATTATAAAAGTTATATATTTTTAATGTACTCGTAAAGACGAATCAAACAAGACCCCACATGAATATGTTTTCTCTTACGTATTAGGAGAAAATTGAGATTAAATATCCACTTGTGAATAGTGTACAGAAAGCAAACCTGTCATGTGGAATCGAACGGAGGAAGTACAATTTCTATCACAAGTATTTGAATTTTCGCTTTCGTTAAAGTTCACTTTTTGGGTTATTGACACGTGGTGGAGACAAGGCTTTGTTGGTCGTATTCTTTATGAAGGTTTTCATTAATTGCTAAAAAGGTAACTAGGTGTTTCTCTTTTAATTGTGTTTATGCCAATTGATGTGATTAATATGATTTAATGATTGTTTGTATGATTAGTACATGTTTGATTATTTATTGTCATGAATTAATTGTGCTTCATATATTTATGTATGTCTTATTATCGTAATTGTGGATTATAATATGTTAATAAGTCGTTATAGATGTCGTGCGCACAACTAGGGTTCGCGAGGAAAACCCTAGATGGCGACACGGTTAATGGATAAGAGTGTTGCTCAAGGTTATAGTGAAGTATGTGTAACCTTGAAAATATGATTCAAGGTTATAGCTGAACTAGTACAACCTTGAGTACGACTCAAAGTTATAGCTGAAGTTAATATAACTTTGCACTACGAGTTAAAGTATAGCTGAGACTAACGTAAACCTAAGATATGACTCAAGGTTATGGTTGGTGCTAGTATAACTTTAGGTTCGGGTCAAGGTTTGGCTAAGGTTACTATAACCTCAAGCCATATATGGAAGTTATAGTCGAGGTTATAACCTCGCATCCATTACTTATGTTATAGTTAAAGTTACTATAACTTTGGTTGTTTATACTTGATTCACATGTTGAGTTGTGTTTAGTGATTGTATAATATTGTGTTTGCATATGTAGTTGGATACTTCTATGCATTTGAGCTGGACAGTCAGTTAAACTGTTCTGCTGTGTTGAGTCGTGATGTTATTCACGTATGAGTTAGACAGTCAGTTAAACTGTTCTATTGTGTGCAGTCAGTTAAACTGTGCAAGTGTTTGTTGGCTAGTCGAATAGATGACGGTAGTATCAGTTAAATACTATCGGAATGAATTAGTGCTGCCCTTCGGGGGTTTATTTGGTCTATGTTCGGGGGTGGCCAGATTCGTCAGTTAAACGTTCTGGGTCCCGAGTGTCGTTCGATGTACAGTTAATGCATCGAGAGGTCTGGCTAGGTCTTAGGCATATAGGCAGTGGTTATACGCTATACATAGTACCGTGGAGGCAGTGGTTATACGCTCCACACCGATGGAGGCAGTGGTTATACGCTCCGTCAGCTAGAGGCAGTGGTTATACGCTCTGGCAAGTTAGAGGCAGTGGTTATACGCTCTAACGGGCGTTCGCTCTATTCGCTATGCTTTGATGATAGCTTTGTGCCTTCGGTTGCGATGGATTGCGTGTCACCATTTTCGCTATGCTTTAATGCTAGCATTGTGCCTTACGTTACTATGAGTCGTGAGTTACTTGAGTTGTAAGTGTTTATAGTCTAGTGGTCGCGTATGGTCTAGGTTTGTTTGGTTCATTTGTCTGGTGTTGAGAATATAATGGTATGGTCAGTTTGCTTTTATGTCATGTCATGTTTATATCCTCACATGATTGTGTTAATATGTCTTCAGATGATGGTAAGTTTGATTTGACTTTCATGAGTGTAGATGATCTCGCATGTTTACTGGTTTTACATTTCAATTGTTATTGATTGTTGGTTACATTCAATAATTGTTGTAAACATGACTGGGAGAGCATCTAATTACTCCCGACTGATTGTCGACCCCCTTCTCAGGTTGTTCAGGTGGTCGATGTTTGGTTGATCCTTGCTTGGGGAATGTGCGAAGCGAGCTTAATAAATTGTTTAGGACTTTTGCTTTAAGTTTTTAAGAACCTTTGAATAATGTATTAGTTTGGTTTTCGTTTTGAGTATCGATCCGGATTTGGGTAAGGTGTTTCCGCCACCTTAACCCAATTATCATTGAGTTACACTCTGATATTCATTTATATTATGTTTTTCCTTTATTTTATAATCCGGGTTGTTACAGTATCTTAAACTAAAAACGAGACTCCAAGATTCGACACGCATGAAGTAGTCCTTAAGTACTAAATGATACAAAAAACTAGAAATCAAAATACAAAAGCGAAATGCTAATAGGGTTTCCTATGAAGATTTTGTCTTAGTTTTCATTGCTTCTTCCTTTTCTTCTAGGGCTCTTGCTAGATCACTTCTCTAGCACCTTCCCTCTTTCTGAGGTTTGCTTAGGGTTTAGGCCTGTTCCTACGCCCTCTTTCTTTCTTTCTTTTCCCGTTTCTTATGGGGAGTGATATTGCCTGTCGACGTGAGGGGTAAACAAATCATGAATTCTGAACCTAACGACGATAGGGATGACTTTGTATGGGACATTGGCGATGAGAAATCTAAAGGTTCGAAATGAAAGGACCACGCGCGTAAATTTTTGGCTATAAGGTTAAATTTGCGACTTCTTACACTAAACATCATGCCTTTGTTCAATCGATCATGGTTAACCTCTTTTATGTTTATAACCGATATACTTATGAGCTTGTTTTAAATAAAAATGTGTGTGTTTCAATATGGGTTACGTTAGTTGTCCAATCGTTTTTTTGTTTGAAAATAACAATGTTGATAAACATATGAAACGACTATGTACATTCAATCTGTTTACTCCTTGTCTCCTTTCGTCCTGATTATTGTTTAACTTTGGTTTTTACTCAAAAACTAAGGAAGGGGGAAGGATCAATCTTTAGTTGACAAATGGACAAAATTAAGTGTGGATATCAAATTGCCCATCAAAGACATTCCTAAAATAAAAAAGATAAACACAACATGTCGATTCTATGTTACACACCACGAGAGCAAATTTCCAAATATTACTTTCGTGATTCATTTTGTGTCCCATTCACCTTAAATACGTATGTAACACAACGATGAGATAGAATCCTACTTATTAAATAGCAGAAAATAATTTAATTGAAAGCGTAGACAAGGAGTCCAACTTTCGTATGATATAATTTACTGATCTTATATGTTAAAGAAACAACCAAAGTGCTGAGGTGTCAGTCTATTGTTGAAAGTCAATTTTTTAACATAAATTCTCATTGAAGACAAACTCAAGATTGACGGGTAAAACTCTCTCATAAAAAAACTGAAAAAAATTAAAATAATATACCAAATTGTAAAAATTGCATGGAATTTTTTTTTTTTATTAAAGATTAAAAGTTATTAGAATTAAAAAAAAGACAAAAAATAATCAGGGATTATTGCAACTGAAAAAAAACACAAAATAGGTAAATGGAACATTCACATATACTCCCTCCATTTTTTTCCATTTGATACATAACCTTTTTGCACAACAATTAAGACAACAATAGAAAAATATAAAAAGTACACCAACTTGTACCCAAAACAGCTTTATTAGGGTATTTTTTTAGGCTGTTAACAAGTTAATCAAACTTGATTAAAAAGTACCCAGATTTATAAAGTAAATGATTCAACTAATTACATATTTTTCACACCAGTTTTCAACTATTCAAAAACACCCATAAAACACTACATTTGCCACCTTATTTCCCTCCTAAAACCATCTTTTCAACTAGCTAACCACCACACACTACATCTTCCCAGCCCCTCTATAAACCACATTTCAGGTCAGAAATTACATTGTCCAAATAAATTACAGATTTATGAAAATTACACATTTCAGTTCAGAAATTACATTGTCCAAATAAACCACATTTCAGTTCAGAAAATTACACAGTTGAAAAACAGAAACTAAGATGAGCTTCAAATGCGTGACGGAGCAGAGACGACATGAAATTACGGTGTTTCTTCTAAGTAAGTCGAAAGATGGGCAGCTTACTCGCGGAATGCTGAAGGAAGCGGTGGCAACGTTTGGTCTAAATCGACAAGTCATTGGCAGAATCTGGAAATTAACCAAAAAACCCAGAAATATTGGTGAAGGGTTAGATGTTAAAAGCGGTCAAGTCGGAAATACAAACAGAAAACGTATACTAACTGATCTCGAATTTATTAAATCGCTTGAATGGGAAAAGCGCGATACGATGGAAAGAGTGGCAGAGAACACTAGAGTTTCAGTAGGCACGATTCAAAAATGGGTAACTCAAGGGTTACTCATGCCCCATTCAAGCCAATTACATCCTCAACTCAAAGACGCGACCAAAATAAGAAGATTGAAGCACGCATTGAAGTACTTAATGGTGGAACAAGTTATCCAAGATTTTCTGGATCTAAATGCAATTCCAGAAACGAAAATCAAGTTTGCAGAGATGAGTAATGTCATCCACATGGACGAAAAATGGTTTTTCATCCAATACGACGGTCATAAGTTTTACGTAGTCGATGGGGAAGAGTTACCATATAGGAGCTGTCAGTCGAAGAGGTACATTACAAAGGTAGTGTTCATGTGTGCAGTGAGCAGGCCAGTATACTCGGAAGATGAGAAAATATTATTCGACGGTAAAATAGGCATGTTCCCCTTTACAAGAGAGGTACCAGCAACAAGATCAAGTGTAAACAGACCAAGGGGAACTTTGGAAACCAAAGCTATTGAATCAATAACTAGACAAGTCACTAAGGAATGCATCATTCAGCAAGTGATTCCAGCCATCAAAACCAAATGGCCAGAAGGTGCAAGCAAACATATCTTAATTCAACAAGATAACGCTAGACCACATATCAAGAACGACGACCCAGATTTTATGGCAGTGGCTAACACAGATGGGTTCAATATAGAGTTGATATTTTAACCCCCAAACTCACCAGATTTGAACTGCAACGACCTAGGCTATTTCAGGGCATTGCAATCATTACAGTCAAGGAAAGCAGCAAAGTCAGTGGACGAGCTAGTCAACAGTGTGATGCAAGCCTTCATTGATTATAGTCAAACAAAATTAAACATCTTTTTGACACTACAATCAGTTATGGTTGAGATTATGAAAGCCAAGGGTCACAATGATTTTGCAATACCACACATGAAGAAGGATCATCTAGCTCATTTAGGAATATTACCGAGGAACTTGGATGTAAGTGAAGTGTTAGTTAGAGAATGTATTGAGTATTTACAAGGTCTAGGTGAAACACAAGGTTTAGAATACCTAATGGGGGAATTAGGTTACTAGGGTAGCTGCAAGATATTAGAATACAAACTTGTTTTTGCACAATTTGTTTAGGGTGTAAACATGTCTACATAAGATATGTTTGACTTGTAATCAGATTATGAATGTAATACTATTGTTCTAGTTAAGTATCAGTACAATTTCATCTGAATTTCTGAGTAAACTAAATCATAGCATATTATACAGCAAGCAACAATACAATTGCAAATCGAATGACATTAACTCTCAGGCCTAATTTGGCCTCATCATCGAGTTATGTTAAATAGAAGTGCCTCCTACACACACACACACATAATGATACTGGTAGACACTATGTTCAAAGAGTAAATAAACACATCTCTCAAACAAACAAATGTTGTTTTCACTAAGACCCTAAACATAATGTGGACATACATGTATGTAACTCAAATGAACATGCGCACACACCGGCCAGTCATTGGTAGACCATGTGGTGGCACAACTATTTAAACTACATGGCTAGACAACATAGTATACTACTACTACTACTACTACTACTAGATATTGCTCTCAAACCAGTAAGGTCATTCATCATTGAGCTTTATCCATTTCCTTAAACCAGCAGCAATGAATAAGCAACAGCAGACAACATACATGAGTGACTGAATAAGCATGAGCAATGTCTCAACAACAGTAGTAAATGGACAACATCTTACAGTTAAGAAGAATAAGCATAACAGTGAGATAAGAGGCAGCAGACAATGATGAATAAGTTACAGCAGCCAACAAACAAGAGTGAGGAGCATACATGACTGAGGAACATTATACCAGTAGTACAATGAGTGAAAGAAACGTACCAGCAGCAGCAGTGCACCACACTTTCAGATTAGAAAAGGTAAACAAGGATGTAAGATCAGATCAGAATAGGCAAACAAGGAACAATATAAGATTAAAAAAGGCAAACAAGGATGCAAGATGAGATCAGAAAAGGTAAACAAGGATGCAAGATGAGATCAGAATAGGCAACTTCAGAATAGGTGAACAACATGCAGTATAAGACTAGAAAAGGTAAACAAGTATAGAAGATGACATCAGAATAGGCAAACAATGAGCAGTATAAGATTAGAAAAGGTAAACAAGGATACAAGATGAGATCAGATAAGGCAAACAAGGATACAAGATTAGAAAAGGCAAACAAGGATACAAGATGAGGCTAAACAAACATGCACAATTAATCTTTGCCAAACATGCACAATGGAGTAGTAAATTAAACAAACATGCACGATGGAGTAGTAAATTAAATAAACATGCACAATGAGGCTACATCAGATCAGACAAGGTGAACAAAATTGACAAAGTAATCAAAGAAGAGGGTAGTATAAAACGGAAGCTCACCAGCAGCGTAAAATCATTTTCAAAAACAAACATGCAGAAGACATTGTTTGTAGTAGCAGCAGCCACATGCACAAAAAAAACACCTAATTAAATTTCAATATAATTAAAAAACATCAAAAGGTACTCTAATTAAAAACAAAAAAAAGAGTCAGAAGGAGTATCAATTTTTTTTACGAAAAGTAAACTACCTAGCTATTTCTCCTCTTTTTTCTGCCGTGCAATATGTCTCTCCAGTAATCTTTGCCGTTTAAATTCAGAAAACGTCAGAGGATATGGACCCAGATCTTCACCAACAACCCTAACAGCAAACAAACCAGCATCATAATCATTTTCAAAAGATTTCCTTTTCTCAGCATCTCTCTTCATGACTCTAGCCACAAAGTTATTGAACCTAACAGTTTTAGGCGATTCAAGGTCAGATGTGGGTGAACCCAGAACCCTAACATCGGATACAACAACATCATAAACCCATCAACATCACATCTACCAACAACACCACCTATATGGCCTAAATCACCGCCGACATCACCAACATCACATTTTTTTTCACGAACTTCAACATCAATCTCAGTTTCCTCAACCTGAGACCCAAAATCATATGGGTCAAAAGTATCAGGGACAATAGTGGTTGGAATAGAACAACATGAATCACCAGAATCTTCAAACTCATCTGAAGATCTCGTGAGAGATGAGAAAATAACACAATTTTTGGAACATTTAAGATGATTAATGTTCATCTTAAATGGAGATTTTGAAGGTCTGGTGAAGGGGAGAAGGAGGCGGAAGTAGTGTTAGAGGGTAGATCTAGGGTTTCAGGTTATATTTTTAAGAGAATTTTAGAGAGACGGAAGAAAGAGAGAGAGATAGAGAGAGAGGAGTTGAGGAAATGAATTGGAGAGACGGTAGGTAAGGGGATTTAGGGTTTGATTTTGGAAGGATCTAGAGGGTCTTTAATAGGGGGTGGTTGGGATGATGAAGATGGGTTTGGGTTGTTGGGTTATTGGGTTAGTTGGGTTTGGGAATTTTTGGAGGGAAAGATTATGGGTAATGGGTTGGATTAGTGGGTAGGTTTGGGTTAGTAATGTGGGTTAGGGTAGTTTTTAAGGTGGAAAAGATGTGGGGACCCAATGGCATTTATGTAAATAGGTATTTGTAATTAGGATAGTTTAGGCTTTTTTTCATCCATTTATAGTAATGTATCAAATGGAATTGAATGGACCAAAACGGAATACGTATCAAATGGAAAAAAATGGAGGGAGTACAATACTATCAATTGGTAATGGTTGATTATTGTATATAATCAATTAATTTTATCCTTTATGCATGAATCTCAATGGTTTAATGAGAGATCATTGATAATGAAAAGAACGAGTATCATACGAAAAATTGAGAGAAAAAAAATAAGAATGTGGCGATAGCCTAATTAAGGATTGTTTTTATATAATGTGAGATTTGTATGACAATTGACATTTAGGCAATTAAGGTGATAGACAAATTTGAGAACATGAAGTGAGATAGAGACCTTGTAGGATTGTGAACTAAATTGTTAGATTATATTGTTACGGATTAGATACGTAGGTTTTTAAAAGACTTTGTAGATGAGTAGGTGAACCAATTTATGCAAAGGAGCTATGTGTTAGTTCAACTCATGATGCCAATCTTTTATTAATTTTATATGATAAATGTTTTTTTTTATAATAAGCATATAATATTCCCTTTCGAAACAGATTACGACGAGTTTACAGGTCATGACGCCCTTCGGGTTTGAAACAACTATATTAATTAAAATTACAAAATTTTATCTTAGAATCCAAAGTCTTGCCTAATTAAAAAATTACTTAAGAATATTTATTCATAACTACATTTATATGCATGCCTATTTAAGTTGCATTGTGTTTTTGGTTTAGAAGTCTTTTACTTTTGTTTTATTCATAGTATTTGACCCATTTAAAACTTGAGACAAATATATCATCATAAATGAGAATTTACCGTCACAAGACCATTTATCTTACTATCTACTAAAACAACATACACTTACAACTTACCCGAATATGATGTACATTGTTCTAACCTAATGCAATAATCCATGCAAATTCCGATCCGATGATATGTTAATTAGATGTCAAATTTGACAAAAGACAATATTTAGTTCTTTCTCACTTTGACGGAAAAAAAATCGTCATGATTTTATGTTTTGCTATGACAATAAATGAACTGACTCGGGGTAAATTTTTATCTTCAAGGTCGGTGTTTATAAATGATTAACTTCTTCTCCTTTGCTATTTCAAGGGTCACAAATCTAATTGGATTGAAATTTTGATTTGTGACTATGACATGTAGATATCCAATATAACAAATAATATAGTCTAAAAAAATATTTGAGAAATTGTAGTGCTATCTACTTAAGGTTGTATAATATATTTTTTTTTCACTTTTTATGTATATTATGTTCACATGTGATATATTTTTGTGTAGAAATTATATTGTTTATATTTCCATATGTTTACGACAACTTGGTGATTGCAAATACAAATTAAAAATATTATATAGAAATTGTATTGTTTATATTACCATATATTTATGACAACTTGGTGATTGCAAATGAAATCATAATACAAATTAAAAATATTAAGGCCATGTTTGGTAAACATCGAATTAATATTGACAGAAACAGATTTAGAAGATAAATTTGACTAGCAAAAGGATTTAACAGGTTTGAGTAACAAATTTATTTAGCATAATTTTTTTAGTGATGTTTGGTAATTCGCAGCTTAGATTAGCATATTGTTTAACATCTCTTTGTAAAATGACATATAAGTACATGAACAAATTATTTATTAAATATATAAAAGGTTAATATTTTATTAAGAGGGTAAATAAGACAATTTTTTTTAATCCGCTAATCTTGGTAGGAGCCGCATATTGTAAATAGCATATTGGATCCCAATATACTATTTCACTATGTCATCAACCAAATGCTCTAAATAACATATCCGTAAATCAAACATGCTAAAACTCACCAATATGCTGAAATTTGGTCAATATGCTATTTACTAAATATAGCCCAAATAATACGTTAATTATAAACACATTTAAAATAACAAATATATGCAATTTGCACAAATTTAAGACTAATCACAATTGTCAAATTACGTTCTTTGAAATATTGATTATAATTTAATTTCGAACTGATTACTTCGTCATCAATTTTGGTTGATCTATTACCTGTCAATTTGGTGACTTTTTATATTTATGGTGATGCAAGATTGCAAGGTACCACCCATTTTTTTTCATCGATGACAAAGACAAAGTACTCCGTCTCTTACATGGCGAATTTAGGATTTATGAAATGGGGGTGATTATACTACAGAAAATAGTATTGTTGTGAGATACACAAATGGCGTTGGCCGCGTTGCAAATTATTGTTTGCGACGGAATTTGCAACGAAATTGTGTTTTGCAATGAAATTTGGGACAGAGGGTAATTTCCCAATCCCGCGAATAAAAAGTCAAACGACGGGATTTTCGTCGCAAATTTGCGACGGAATTTCCATTGCATCTGAAATTGGCAGAATTTTTTTGAACCAACAGGATAAAAGTCAGCCAACCTTTGCGACGGATTTTCCGTCGCCAAAATTGACCCTGGTAAAGGTCAAGTTCCGTCAACGTTTGCGGCGAGAAATCCGTCGCAAATATTGATTGTCTTTGACCCAAATCCTGGTCAAGGTCAATCAATGTTAGCAACAGACTTCCCGTCAAAATATAATCACTTAATTAATCTCCTCCATAACAATTTTGGGTCCGGTTGCTTTGATGGTGTGAGAATGCTCCTACCACTGAGCCACTAAACTTTAATGCAATATTAGTATAAAGATACATATGTATAACTTTTTTCACTGATTAATGGGGGTGAGGGGTCACCCCATCACCCCTATGGATCCGCCCATGATCTGTTACATAAATACTTTACACTTGCTTTATTCAACTTGTGACACTACATCACTGATATCAGATAGTATTCGTCATAAACTGAAGATGAATCGTGCCTCTCGCAAAATAGTAAGTCTTGCTTGTGACGGGTCACAATTTATGACGGATATTTTGTGAGATAAAATTGATAGAAAATGAGTTAGTGGAGAAAGGGGACCACATGTGAGAGAGAAAAAGTGAATATTTTGTGAGATAAAATAGTACCCGTCGCAACACTCGCAAGTTTGCGACGAATATACCCGTCGCAAATGAGAATTTGTGCTCGCAAAATATCACAAGTGTGAAAGAAGGTGAGATGCTCTAATTAATTTCCATTTGATTTGCCACTTGCATATTGTCGAAGAGACACTATTCGTTTTCAGTTTATTACAGACGATGTTCGGCTTTTATGAGAGTTTATGTGATTTATTTTATAAAGGAAAAATAAAGTAAAAGTAAACTATTAACGAATATAAAGAATATTCCTGAATCAAGTTATTGATTGTTTATCTGGCATTTTACATGGCTCATGTCTCAAGATCAAGTGATGATATTTTGCATTTTGCACCACCATGACAGTATGACACAACTTAGTTATTTAAACAAACTAAAGTCCCGAAATAACTAATTGAAATTTTTGATTTGGATCGGTATACCATCAAATCGGTGGTTAAGAATGAGGTATTATAGAGAACAAAAACCAAGTCTGAATTCCCCACCCCGATATTGAACTACCCTTACGACTCATTTAACACCAAAAAAGCGAGTCTTTTTACTTTCAAATTTTTTTGACAAGCTTTCTAAATTTCTAAATATAAGGATAAAAAAATGACACATATGATGGTAACGGGGTTTGATCCCAGATTACCAGGTCGTAACACCGTCCTTTACGAATATATGAACTAAACTAGATGGCCCGTTTTATATGTGATTGAAACCTTAAAGGTAACACAAGCTCCAAATTGCAGTGACCCAAACACTAACGGGCCGTATCGTCTTCATATCCTCTTGTGTTGTTAGCCTTTGCATCCCATTAGTTCCTAAGTCCGCTCTCTTCTCCTGTGAACGAGAGAGAGCATATGTACCTTTCGTTTCACTCTCGTTTCATATTTATCTGACACAAAGATAATAGAGGTAGCCCTGTGCCTCAATCATTTGTTTATCCTTTTTATTCTTTGTGAGAAGTAGTCTAATTAGAAGGCAAACAAATGATTGGAACGGAGGGGGTTACAAATACGAAGTAATACATTTTTGTTGCTTCATGGCTAACTTGTACATTTAATACATTTTTATTCTAGATGAACTTGTGAGCATCCTCAAGTGCACCTCAAAATTGAAATAAACAACATATATCTACGTCAAGAATACGATGATATTCATGAACGAAATCTTAAATATGAACTCTAGTTATATAGAGTCGATATAGATTAAATGGAGGGAGTAACTAACGACTACACATTCCGGAAAAAAAAAGATCTATACAAACCACATACCCTTACTTTTCCGCTTTAACCTTCAGTTTTTCCTGGAGGAACGCCTGGAAAAGAAAAGGAAACGGAGATTACATATTGGATGACAATTGACAAACCTCGAACACCTGTCTGTGGGTGGATGTGCATCTTAAATTGTGCGAGCAGACTTTGGTAAATGTAGTTCTCGACACAATTTTCATCACGGGTAAAACAGCCTCATAAAAAGACCAGTAAAATGTAAAGACAGTAAGGAGGAGGCAGAACTTACAACTTCAGAAAGTATATACAGCACATTCTAAGCCCCGGTGTATTGCAAGAAATCCATATCGTCAACAGCTAAAAACTCGTCCCCTAAGGTAAATCCTTCGATTCCAGGGATGTCAAATTGATCAAAATCCAATGAAAGACCATGCAAGGGAGATCCAAGATGACTTCCAAGGGACCTATTTCCATCACCGCCAAATTCATCTACACCAAAATGGTGCAAATTCCCTTCAGATATCTCATCTCTAATCCGACCAATCGTGGGACGTTGAGCTTGTTTTTCATCATGCCTTTGACCAAATTGAATCGTCGGATTATAGTTAGAATCATTGTGTCGCAGCTCAGGATTCTGTACGCTTGAATAGAGGAAAGGCTGGTTCCCAACGTATAAGTTCTGGCCGGATAATAAACTAGTATGAGGAAGAGAAGAGAAGTGAGTAAACTGATTAAACTCCGAAACTGGAGGGTTGTATTGTTCCAAATAATTATTGTCACAAGGCAACAAAGGCTCCACGCCATTTTCTTGATGGGCGACATGCATATGGTATCCGTTCGAAGATGCATTATTATGTTCCATATCGTGTACTTGAATGTTGGATTCACCAGTTGCGTTCTCGCTTCTTGATGGTACAGGCCTCTCAGCACTTCGTGCTGACTGCTGACCATCTTTAGATTGGGTAGGCCTACCCACAGGTGGGGTTCGCTGTTCATCCTGCTGTTGAGAGGACTTCTTTTGTTCACTATGACTTGGACATACACGAGATCGTTTTCTCTTGGATTGTTTTACAACCCCGTTCTTAACAATATCATTGCTTCTCTTGGTTTGTTTCTCAATTGAGCCTGTTATCTCCGCATCACTCTGTTGCTTATTCCTATCATTTTTAGAGCTGGACCCCACAACAGCATCATCAATATCGTCTACATCATAGTCGCTGTCACTACTAAGAGCAGATTTTTTCTTTGTCCCATTTGGGCTCGCTGGGCTTCCTGTCGTACCAGACACCCCATTGTCGCTACCAGGCAGGCTAATAAGAGATTCCTCCCGATTCAATACTGCTAACCAAATTGAACTCTCCTTGGCAGTCATCTTGTCTTGCAAGCATTTCGACTGTCTCACCAGCCTCCTTATCTTTGCTATATCAGGCGACATATGCTTAATTACAGCTGTCAAAACCCCAACCTTCCACATCTTTTTTAGGTCATGCGGTTTCTTATACGGAGGAGCTTGACCCTTTGGTAAACCTAGCTCTGACCACCATTCCTCGTTGCCTAATGGCCACCATGGCGGAGGAACACCCTTCTCGAGTGGATACTTCCTTTGTGGAGGGTCACAATGCTGCATCAAAGACGATAAAAGTGATCCCAATGTAGCATCTTGCAAGTCTTGAAGAACGCTTTGACCATTCCCATTCCCATTCCCATTCGCTTTGTTTGCTATCTCCGCCACTGCCGCCAACTCAGCCTCGTACTTAGCTATAGCAGCTGGACCATTCTTGTCAAATTTCACCTTCTCTTTCCACCAAGCCCTTAAATTATCTGACGCACCGCTAACTGGTTTTCCCTTCTCGGGAATGATCCCATACACAAAACCCCTTGCTTTACAAACCTCCATCAACTTCAACATGTACTTTAAAATTCCATCTTGAGCTCTAGACATTTTCTTCCTCCTAGCTTGATCACTAACTGACTTAGGCTTTTGCTTTTCGGCAGCCAGTTGGGCAGCATGTTTTTGTTTCTCCTTGAGCCTCTTAAGTTTGATACGGTCCTTCCACATCCGCTTTTCCAATTCATCCGGCCCAATCTCTTCATCACTGACATCTTTTTCCTCTATGTTCTCGCACCTTAGATCATCAGCCTCTAAATCCGAGCTACAATCAATCAACAGAAATAACCCCAATAAATCCCACAATCAAACAATATCCCAATAGTATCGATAAGAGCATTTGCTTGAATCGATGAATGAAGGAAAGATACAATTTCGAAGGGATGGTGGTACTGGTGAGTAGAGGAAACAGATAAAGATAGGCTAATAACAACCCCATTAAGGGGTAACAAGTACACGCCTCCTCGAGTCCTCCGCTCCTCCTAGAGTAATGTAGGACCCCATATAAGAGCGATACTTCCTCATCACCTCTTCATCCTCCCTTCACCACTCCGTATATTCCCTTCATCAACGTCTTTTTTCCTCTTGTTGGTCTCCATTACCCCAAAATAATTACCCTCAATTCAAGCAAAACCCGTAAAGGTAAACAATTTTACAAGTTACATCACATCATACATTGGCACAACTAGTAAAACCGATACTCACCAATTTTAAGAACAACTCATTCGAAAACATAATTAATCAATATATACTCCTTTCGTCCCAATCATTCATTAATACCCCACCGTAAAAGGTAAACAAATGACTTGGACAGCGAGAGTACAATACACGAAACGAAACCTTTTGCCGAATTATAGTTCGTACTCCCTCTACACATCTCATTTCATTTACAACTCCTCGTATATATTGAATAAACGCATGAAAATGAAATGAACGGAACGATTATACCACAAACAGAAGCATCACATTCTCAATATAGTAATCACAAAACCCATTCAATGATCAAAATGAAGCAACAACAACATATATAATCCTCAAACTAGTCATTAAAGTATACACTACCTCGCAATTATTTGTTTACTTTTTGATTAAAATAAAACAAATGACTGAGATGGAAGGAGTACGGATTTTTGTTTGATTTCCGTCAAATTTTGAAAAACGTAAACAACGAAACGGAAAATGCATACCAGTAATCAGGTCCCACATCTGCAAGTTCCCCCATGAATACCAAATTAGAATCCTTGATCAAATCTATCAGATAATTTTTTTTTAAAATAATCAAAAATCCCTTAAAAATCCAAACTTTAAGGTAAAGATTGGAATATTTATGATTATTGATCAAAAAAGTATCAGCAAATTGAAATATTTAGGGTTTATACAAATTGAAAATCAAACAAAAAACCCTTTACAAATTTGATAAAAGATTGAAATTTTTCGATAAAATTGTAACTTTATGATGTTTATGGGATTGATTGATACGAAGGAGTAGAGTGGAGGAAGTGATTGTAGATTTTGAGAGAAATTGGGTTGAAAATTGATTGAAAATCAATTGAAACAAATCGAAAAAAAAGGGGAGAGAAAAAATTGGGATAAAACAGCGGCTTTCTGCGCAATCACGGTGATTTGCAGGAGTTCTGCTTTGGCACACGGGGGTTGTGACTCGTGACTCGTGACCCGTAAAAATGTCATGTGCTTTGTCACGGTCAACGGTTTCATATTAGTAGACATAGGAGAGTTGACCATCAGCACGGTTAACCCGTTCTATCTTGCTTGGTTCAACCTCTCAGCTGTACATCCTAACCCGTCTTTTAGTGTCTAGTCTGGGTTATAAAACTCAAGCCCGACCTATCGTTGGCCTAACGATTTGATATTAAAAAGTTATTTAGTGCTCAGGTGGTAAGAGCGCTCTTACCCCAACCATGAAGTTGGGGGTTCGATTCTCACCTGCGACTTAGTGCGCTTATTTGAACCAAAAAAAAAAAAAAGTTATTTAGGCATGTCGCACGGCATTAACCATGGGCTTGATCTGGGTCAAACAATCTCCCAGCCCAATTTGGTTTGCCCAATCCCGCCTAGGCTCCCCTCCTTTTGACCCGACCCTAGTGTAACCAAATGAGCCCAATATGCCCTCGGGTTACCCTGATTTGAAGACAACTCTACATGATAGACCAGTTTTGACTAAATTAATAGGGGATATAATATGAAAAATAAAAATTAAATAATTTTCTCCTTTCATAAGGCGTGACATCTCATAATAACGCTATATAATAACCTAAACTAGTTTTGTGACCTGTGCAATACACGCGTTAGTTCTTTGTTTTCTTAGAATTTTGACGTTTATTTTTATTCATAAAATTGAACGTCAATGTTTGAATATAAATGTATAACAAATTTTGCACAAATTACAATCTATAGTACAATAAATTTACTATTTATATTACAAGACAATTACGTATTTTTTTTAAAAATGTAAATAGTTTATATTACCAAGACAAATATTTGTTTATTAATTACAAAAAAATACGAACAAAATAGTTACCTAAATTTTGCACCGAAAACTGTCTAACTCATTAACTTATGCGCTCTTTTATTCGAGTAATCTTTTAATAAAACAATACATCCATAACTTAAATTTTTTTACCATGCTTTTTGTAACTTTAATTTTACCTCAATTTCGTGTCTTTTGTATCTATTTCCTCCTCAAATTACCCACGTGATGCTTTGCCTTATCTGCATTCACATACATTTCATGATGCTTTGAATTAAAGTTTATACAAAAAAATATTTCGACTAAAAGGTAAAGTATCAACATGCCAAAAACTTGACAAACTAATTAAAACATTGTTACATGTAAATATATAAATTACACTAAATGGAAAACATGAATTCAAAGATACAACAAAGGATTATAAAACCACCATAACAAAATAAAATATATTTTATTGGACACCACCGCAACAACAACAACAACAATAACACTCAACCCTAATTTTCAATATAGTCACTATCATAAAATAATTAAATTAAACTATAAAATATAATCACTACATAGAAACTCGTGACAATAGATCTTACATAAATAAAGTGAATAGAAACTATTATAGATATTATAGTTTTTATAGACATTACATAACCATAAATTTCCGTATTTATTTTAAATTTTAATTTATTTTGTGACATTTAGATAATTGATTGTCGAGAAACTCAAGAGATGAATTGAATAGCAAAAAATGTTAATGAAAATTATAGTTGTTAGGTAATATAAAGAGTTTAATCAATTTATTAACATATTATATTAAAAAACTATAAACATTATGATTATGGGGTGGAATAATAATGTTGGGGAGATGAATGTTTATATAAGAATAGTAGAATTTTCAAAAAAAATATGAAAAATTTTGCATTAAAGAAATATAAATATCGTGATTATGAGATGAAATAATGTTAGGGAAATGAATGTTTAAATAAGATGGGTCATTAACTCATTACTACTTTGTATTTTCGTGTTCTATTTTACAATTTTATTAATACACCATGTAACTGTATTAATTTTTATTAATACACCATGTAATTGTATTAATTTTATTAGTCCATCGTGGAATTAAATTATTCCACTACGTGTCATTCTTATAGGCAATAGCTACTCAATCTAGCCTTTTATGTTATTATATAGAGTCTGTCACGTAATTATATTATTCCGTCAGGTGTCATTCTAATAGGCAATAACAACTCAATCTAGCCTTTTATGTTATTATATAAAATACACCATGTAATTGTATTAATTTTTAGTCCATTATGTAATTGTATTATTTCGTCACGTGTCATTCTAATAGGCAACAGCTACTCAATCTAGCCTTTGAAAAAAGTATGAAAAGTTTGATATTAAAGAAAATATAAATATCGTGTGATTATGGGATGAAATAAATAATGTTAGGGAAATGAATGTAAGTCATTAACTCACTACTACTTTGTATTTTCGTGTTCTATTTTTACAATTTTTTTAACACCATGTAATTGTATTAATTTTTATTAATACACCATGCTGTGATTTTATTAATTTTTATTAGTCCATCGTGTAATTATATTATTCCGCTATGTGTCATTCTTATAGGCAATGGATACTCAATCTAGTTTTTTTATGTGATTATATAAAGTCCGTCACGTAATTATATTATTCCGTCAGGTGTCATTCTAATAGGTAATAGCAACTCAATCTAGCCGTTTATGTTATTATATAAAATACACCATGTAATTGTATTAATTTTTATTAATACACCATGTAATAATTGTATTAATTTTGAGTCCATTATGTAATTATATTATTCCGTCACGTGTCATTCTAATAGGCAATAGCTACTCAATCGAGCCTTTAAAAATATAAAAGGTATGAAAAGTTTGGTATTAAAGAAAATATAAATATCGTGATTATGAGATAAAATAAATAATGTTAGGAAAATAAATGTTAAATAATAAGATGAGTGATTAACTCACTACTACTTTGTCTTTTCGTGTTCTATTTTTTTTTTCTATTTTACAATTTTTCAGTACACAATATAATTGTATTAAGTTTTAGTCCATTATGTAATTGTATTCTTTCGCCACGTGTCATTCTAATAGGCAATAACTACTCAATCTAGCCTTTTTATATTATTATATAGATGTGAAAATGTTTGCAAGATATTGTAACATGTGCTATAAAAATACATTAATAACCTAGATGTGATGATATTTACAATATATTTTCATAAGACATTTAAGTTTAAACTCTTTTTACTATAATTAGTGAAAATATTACTAATTTCCACCTTCGCACCTTTAGAAAAACCGATATAATATTATTACTTCCACCTCGTTATCCATCATTATCATTTCATTATATATATATAAAAGAATAATGTACAAATGCCGATATCGCGCAATAATATTTCAAAATTACATTTTGAAGCATTCTCAATCACTTTGGATTTCTTAACTAAATAACACATGAACTTTAATTCATGTGAATTGCAAAATGATGAGGTTGTTTGGTTACTCCAATTCACATGAATTGGAACTTCCCATGAATTCCAAATTCCTCCATAATGGTGGAAGTTGCTTACCTAGGTCCCCCTAGGTAAGTGACAATGCCTACATGAATTGCAATGCCTACATGTAACCAAACAACATTTTTTAATTCACATGAATTGTAAAATCATGTGATATGACACTTCCTAGGTATTGGAAGTTCCCGTATGTAACCAAACGACTCCTTAGTGTTAAAACACCAAATAAGAGTAAAGTCAAAATTTAATTCAATTATTAAATCTAGACGTAACAAATAAAAAACCGTCCTAATTATACTCTTCAATTCTATCTATATATAATATAAAAAGGCAAGACAAAGCACCACATTTCACCATTTCACTTTTGAAGAATTCTAGCAAGCCACATCATCATTATTTTTAAAAAAAGAAAAACTAATGAATTTACAAGCATTAAATGCATAACAAGTTTTTTAAATATCATAATATCATTATTTTTCAAAAAAAAAAAACTAATGAATTTACAAGCATTAAATGAATATCAAGTTTTTAAATAGTATAATAACGAATAAAGTTTAAACCTTTAAATTTTAATAAATTATTAAATCAAAATGCATGCTAAATTTAAAACTTACGTGTTCATTGTTAGAATAAGTTAATACCCAAATAAAAAAAACAAATCACTGTAAATTTACATCATGCAACTATTTTGTTTTGCAATACAGATTAAATTATGTACATCTATCTATACAATATAATTTAAAGGCTAATTATTACAGTAACTTTTTTAGTGTTGCGTACTTGCGTGTAAAGATAAACTATTTACAAAGTATTTATCTAAAAGTTAAAATATTTTAATTATTATATTTCACACTCTAAAAAAAATACTAAAAGGTAAAATTATTAGGTGAAGTTAATAGCTTTTAATACGCTTTTGGTCTTTCTTTTGTCTATAATAATTTTTAGAATTTATTCAACGTGTAATCTAAATGATTAAAGTTCTTTTGGAATATAAAAAGTAACAAATTTACTCTATAATCATAAGTGAAAAATATATTGTATAAATAGGAGTCGTTTGGTTGATCAAGGAACTTAATTTGCTTAGGAACTTCAATTTCATAAGAATTAACTTCAAGCATCCAATTCGGGTGAATTTGACAAAGGTGTTTGGCTGCCCATGTAGGAATTAAATTCCATGGGAATTTCCAATGACCAAGGGAGGGGTAGGTAAGCCAATTCCTACATCATGTAGGCATTGGAAGTTCCTAGGAACTTCTAATTCCTCCATTTTCCAAAAAATATGTCAACCAAACAAGACATATTTTTTAAAATCATGTGAATTTGCAATTCATGTGTTTTCAAGGTGTCAACCAAACAACCCCTATAGTATAGTATACTTATACAATATAATTAAAGCGCTAAACTAAATAGTTTTTTATCATCATGTGCCAAGATAAGCTATTTATAAAGTATTTATCTTAAAAAAAAATTAACCATTGATCTCCTCTCACAATTTTTGTTATTTATTTACCTTTATTAATTAACCATTATTTCCTTTATTTAATGAAATGACCTTTTAACTTTCTTTTCATTTACTATATATATATATACACAATTTGTATATTCCATATTTTTTTTATCTTCGTTCTATTCATAAAATTTTGAGTGAATTAGTTGCAAAAAATTTCATATGTAACTATTATAAAAACCCTAATTTCAACTTTATTCAAAAAATTAGTACTAAAAGTATACATAGAAAAGTAAATTAGTTATTTTATTTTTTTATTTTTATTATATTTTGAATTAATTAGATTCTTATTATTTATTATTTTTTGTATTTATTTTAGTATTGCAGTAGAATGAATTTTTATCTTTAGACAAAAAATTAGTAGGTGAGGTATAAATCTATAAAATCGTATTAAAAAGTTAACCTAAAAAATGTGACATGACAAGTTTAATTGTGATGTTGCAACTTTTTTGTGATATGGCAAAAAAAATCCTGGATTACCAATTTAAGAAAATTAAAAAATATAAGTTAATTTTTTTTAAAAAATAGAAGGTATAAACAAAAATAATTGTAATAATTGATCTCCTCTCATAATTTACCTTATTTATTTAGCCATTATTTATTTTATTAATGAAATGACCTTTTAACTTTTCTTTCATCATTATTATATATCACAAATTCTCATTGTAGACGGAGGGTATCCGTCACAAGGAGAAGACGGACCGGATTGCATACCATTTTATGTCAATATGGGTAAAGGTGATCCATTTTCATTAAACAAAACACAATAAACAATAAAAAAAATTGTTTCTCCCCAAAAACAACTGACACACCTTTTTTTATTTTCCAAACTCTCTTTCTTCACCATATCTCTAAAAACCCTAATCCCTCTAGTATTCAAATCCAGATTTGCAAAATCATCATCATCACCATTTTCGCAATACTCCATATTAATCTTCATCATCTGTGTACAATCTTCATCTTCATATTATATCTTCCATATACGATTTTCATCCTTTAAAAATAATAACAATGGTAAGGAAGACATTGGCTAAATAAGACCACCATAAAAGGAAGCGAAGGTATTTTTGTATTTTTTGATTTGATTTAATTTGGTTGCATTTTCATCAAATATTTAAAGGATGGTGTATTACTTGACAGTAATTAATTACTGTGTCGGTTTTACTTATGTGAAAAATTTGAATCTATATGTTATTTGTTAATTTTATTAAGTTTTTTTTATTTGATTTATGTTTAATAAGTTTGAATCTATTATGTATTTTTGTTATTTTAATTAAGTTGATTACTATGTTGTTTTTTTAATTAATGTACAAAGTTTCAATCTTTAAGTCATTATTTACCCAAAATTGATAATTTTAGCAGATTTTTGTTTGATTTATGCTAAAAAGTTTGAATCCTTTGATTGATAGAATTAGTGTTGTTAAAATCTTAGTTTTATTTGTTAAAAATGGTCACATTGGTTTAATAATAGATTTGTTTGGGTGTATTGCTAATACAGTTTACTAATTTTTGTTGGTTAATAACAGATTTGTTTGGGTGTATTGCTAATGCATTTTACTGCCTATGTAGAAGCGCTTGATACTGTCGTTACCTTCTGGCACAAAAAATATGGAAGAGCAATAGATTGATATGCGCGGCAAACGATATATATGACTAATCTGAAATATATTTGCGATAACATGAGAAAAAAATGTAACCGCCTTAATCTAAAAAATGTGACCGTATTTGTTGAGAAATGTGCCTATGTTTGAGTGTGTTGCTGTTTATATTTATGTTTACTTGGTTTAAAATAATTACAGACCAATTACATTTAAATGGTAACACTGTACTATAAAATGATAACATTGTACAAATACCCTCATGTCACCATTTGTATCATTTTATAATTTGATAACGCAGTTAACTTATACAAATGTAAGCATATTAACATTGAAATGTTACCAGTGCAGGTGTAGTGATGTAACCATATTTAAAGTTTTTCGTAATACAGTTTAAACCTCATATTTTGATACAACAATTAACTTAGATACAACTGTAAGCATATTAACAACGGAATGTTACCATTGCAGGTCTAATGATATAACTATATTTAAAGTTCTTTTTAATACAGTTTAAACCTCACACTTTGATACAACAGCTAACTTAGATAGAAATGTAAGCATATTAATAATAGAATGTTATCATTGAATGTCTAGTGATGTAACCATATTTAAAGTTTTTTTAAGGTAGTTCAAACCTCACATTTTGATATATTAGCTAACTTAGATACATATGTAAGCATATTAACAACATAATGTTACCACTGCAGGCCTAGTGATGTAACCATATTTAAAGTTTTCTTGGAAGATAGTTTGAACTTTTGAAACTGTTATTCTTATTCGTATTCACTTGTTGTAGATGGTCAAATGTTCAAAATTTGGTGCTTATTACTTGTTGCACGCTTCCGCAGTTTTAAGAGACTATACAAACATAGAGCGAAATGGAGCACTGTCTTGGACAATGAATACTTCTTGGCCGGGATATTATCGTCTCAGAAAAGTGAGAGCACAAACTTATACATAGTGACATATTTGGGTTCAATATATATCCCCTTAGCATATATGAAGTGAATTGCATACTTGAGTTTTTTATATTTGGGTTCAATATAAACATCATGTTTACTAACTGCAAAATGCACATGCCTATTGAACAAGAAAAGGCGCGTAATAGTATCGTAACGCTCCAACAACCAATCGATGAATGTATGAATGAAATTGGAAGCTTTTAGTTCCAATAGGCCTCCAAACCCTATCTCTTCAACAACTTTCCTTTGAGCACTTGATAAGTGTTCAACCACAAATTGTAGAGCTGCTGGTGACCCATGCCCATCCACCTCCTTCATTTTTCTACAAAAGAAAACGATGAAACAATATGTTAGTAAAAAAATTAAAGAGTGGTTACATTTAACATTTAACATGGTTACACAACATATTATATCAACAAATGCATAAAATCCGAGCAACAATATTAGCTACAAAATTCAAGAAGTTATATGTCATTATTACAAATATAGAATGTTGCCAATTTAACACAAGGTTTGGCAATGTTCAAGTTTTTCTATATTCACAGGTTTAGAAAATGTCACCACAACATACGGAAAAATGTCACCCTGTTACTTCAATGTAAGGCTCAACAAGACACCCATGTATTGTAAACATTTTCAAGTTTGGGCTCATGTCACCATTTCATACATAAAAAGTTACCACAAAAGAATATGTTAAAGTGCTAACACAGTACAATGTGGACACAAGTCACCACGTTGACAAATAAATGGTCACTATCATAGGGTCATTTTGCATGATCAATAAATACGTTAAACTGGTCACATTTTTATCATGCATATAGCTCACCATTTCTACAGCCACAGATTCACAAAATGTTACCAACACATACGGAAGAATGTCACCCTGTTACTTAAATGAAAGGCACGACAGGACACCTATAAATTGGAAATATTTTCAAGTTTGGCACCATGTCATCATATCATACATAAAACGTTACCATAAAATATTATGTTAAAGTGTTAACCTATTAGAATGTTGATACAAGTCACCATGTTGACAAATAAATGGTCCTCATCATAGGGTCATTTTGCAAGATTAATATACACGTTAAATTGGTCACATTTCCATAATGCATATATCTCACTAATACTTAAACAAAATGTTACCATGTCAGCATAATTGTGAACACTACAAAACATCGTTAAATGGTCACATATCTGATGTGGTTTAAATGTTCTCACATGAAAGGTAAGCTTCTCCTATATAAGACATATTAAAATAAATGTCACTTACATTCCTTCTTTCCTCTGCCTTTTCTTAGCCACTTCCTTTTCCGGTGAATTCGCATTCGAGCATTCTCCAACTTCCATCTCCTTTGACTTTCTCTACAAAATCTTCTCTACTTCCACCTCCTTTGACTTTCTCTTTGTCTTCTCTATTTTCAAAGACTCTGGTTGTTTACCTGCAGGATATAGATGACTATAGGTTATGACCATGTACCAAAATGTTACCAACAGGTAGAGAAATTGTAACCCTGTACGGCTACCATTGTTTTTCTGTCTACAAAAAATATTACCAATCCTCATAGCTTAAGTGACCATAAGCATAAAACAATGTCACTGCTCACACTAAAATCATGTATAGATGTCCCACTACGAAAAAAATGTTACCATGCTACTAGTGGTCAAAGGTCCACAAATGTCATCAACATCGTTTGTAAAATGTTACCCTGTCCCACTACGAAAAAGTGTTACCACCCTACTAATATTCGAAGGTAAACAAATGTTACCAACACGGAGGGAAAATGTAACCCTGTCAGGTTACCATTGTTTTTCTGTCTACAAAAATGTCACCAACATGGTAGCTAAAATGTTACCCTGTCAGTCTACCATTTTTTGCAGTTTTATATCAGACCTATAATCTACCATTTTCTATCTACTTATAAATGTTACCAATCATAATAACATATGTAACCATACGTTTTTCAGCAGGCATCCTTACCAATAACCTTCTCTGCTGGTTCTACCTTACTACTTCTCTTTTTCTTCGAACCAATATGAGCAGCCATCCTCACCACCTTCTCCAGTGCATCTATATATCAAAACACAAATTGTCACTAGTAAAAGATTAACACAAATGGTATTAACATACATATAAAACTGTACACGTTGTACCCTTAAAAGCGTCGTCTTCCGAACCGGACACATTTTCCTCGTCTTCTTCCTCATTTTCACCCTCTTCGTCTTCCTCCGATCCGTGTTCTTCGTCCCCGGAATCAGCACGCTCTTCTTCATTAGCCGAACTCTCCTCTTCATCATCATCTGACAAATCTTCATTTCTCTGCTCCTCTGAACTCTCCTCCGACTCCTCGGGCTCATCGACCTCTACGATCGGTTCTGAAAAATGTAACTTTAGCTCTCTGTTTTCCTTTATTGTTCTTCACTTCTACATTCAAAAATGGTAACATTTATCATCAATCTCGAAATAGCAGCAAACCCTACTATAAAGAGAGGGAGGACGTTTAACATACCTTTCACATTTTTCTTCATTGTTGGTTTCTTTGTTACCATTTGCAAACCCTAATGAGTAGAACCAACTTTTTGTTGAATTTGTGTTAAAATTAAGATAATAAAAACTGAAAATTAGAGAGAGGGAGGGTTTTGAAGAGTGAAACTGAAAGGTAGAGAGATGAAGGGTTTTGAAAAGTGAAAATTGAAAATTGAGAAGAAGAAGGCGTATTGGAAAAGCTTAATTATGACAAATTCTAAAAAGTATAGAGAGAGTTGTAATTTGTCAAACTGCATGTCTGCATGTACACAGGACTTGGGGAAAGTGCAATTTTTTTTATTTAATAATGTATGAGTAGTCACATCAATACCAAACCCATATATGTAAATGGTATCAAATATATCCGTCTTCTCCTTGTGACGGATACACTCCGTCACAAGGGAGACTAAATGATTATATATACTCTTTATTTATGTACCATATTTTTTATTTTCCTTCATTCATAAAATTTTCAGAGAATTAGTAATAGAATTTTTCATATATATTTCGAAGTTAGGAGGGTTTAACTGCATATGGAGTAGAAAATAAATTTCAATGTAATTTGTTCATATATGAAAGGGTGACTTCATGGAGTAGAAAATAAATTTCAATGCAATTTTTAAATGGTCACTTCAAAACAACCAAATTATTCACATTTTGGTTTGCCTATCCCCCTGAATCAAAAATTGGATTGTATTAAACATTTGTTTTAAAATACCACTTCTCCAGTCACGTGTTCGTTTTAAACAAATGATTGAGAGATGGATTACTCCGTATAAGACAAATTAACATTTAAACACAGTAAATTATTAATGATCCCGTAATTTTCACGGGTTTCGAAACTAGTGTTATATAATGGCTATATAGCGTATTACTACCTAATAAGTTTAAAATTTTACATCTTACTATCTAATTTGTTCAATTCTTCAAATAACAACCTAATAAGTGTAAAAACTTACACGATTACTACCAAAATGACGGAAATTGCTAAAAAATGACGGAAATCAGTTTATTTCGTCCCGTTTAAATTTAAAACCTAATTTAATACCTAAATTGCCCTTTCCCTCCTTCCTCCATTAAAACACCATTAAAGTACAAGGTGAAACTAAAGAACATACAAAATAATTAATCTAGGCGCGATCTTGTGTATATAAGAAAACACGTCCTACTCCCTTCGAATTCAAAACCAAACGCATACTAACCATCAGAGAGCATCATCAGAATGCTCAAGCTAATCTTACTACCTATGTTCAGAAAGCTCTTGTACCAGCGCGAACAGTTCATTGGAGAGTTTTGAAATACGACAAACTGTGGATACACATAAGTAACAGACCGGAAACGGGTCATGACTCATGTCCAAGCTGTTCGAATAAGAAACAAGCCTATTTGACCAAAACTTTTAGTATAGTAACAAGTTAACAACCTCAAATTGCATACCTTTTTTTGACGAATGCAAACGACTGAAGATGATATCATCAAGTGACGGAACATCAAACTTGAAGGGGGCTGACAAAAAACCCATAAAAATAAGAAATTATCCTGATAAACTCCTGGAAATCAATATTTATATGATGTTAAGTTTCCACTCTTCCAGGATGTCATACATTAATCCAATGCAGGTATCATTCATCTAAAAATGTAGTAGACCTATAATTGTATGGGGGCGGCTACTAGGAGCACTCTGACCACAATAGAGTAAATGACAAATCAGCTGAGTGCTCTCGCTACTATGGTCTCCATTGCCAGGGAATATGTTTATTAAGGGAAGGGTAAGATGGTCATTTAACTTAACCCGAACATTTAAAACTAACTTAAGTTCGGTTTCCGTCAAAAAGGTAGCAAACTGATTAACATTGTGTGATTTTAGGTAGTTAGTTGCAAAATTAATTATATTAGGTAGTAAGATGTAAAATTTTAGATTTATTAGTAGTTATTTGTCATATTTCCTATAATTAACCTGCTTTTCCTCTTGAAGTACGTTTTGTGAGAAATTTCTATTATATTATCCAACTAAAACCTCATTTATGTTAAAATAATAAGTTTTCATTTTCTAATTATATTTTAGGCTAATTACTTGAAAATCGACTTTGTTAGATAGTTCCAGAAAATATATAGACCGCTAAAAGGATACGAGAGGAGTAACCATCGATCACAATTCACAATTCAAAAAAACACCACATGCTCAGGCCTTAGAAAACTCCGACCTTTAGAAAACTCCATCCAAATCACCAAACCGTATAACAATGGAGGACGCCATAGCTACAGGAGGATGCGAGAAACTACAGAAAGCATTACTAGACTGTCACCGTCGCACATCGTCATCAATATCCGCATGCCGACACTTAAACCGCGCATTCGCCACCTGCATAATCGGCGTTATTTGCCCTTCCGAATCCGAGGCGGTGCGATCGCTTTGCTCAAGCGGTGGCACCGCCTTAAAGCGATCGCAATGCGAACGAGCTCGCCTTGAGCTCTCCGTTTGCCTTTCTTCCCACCAGGATGACGATCAATCCTAAAACCGTTAATCTAATTAAATACTCCCTCCGTACTAAGCTCTGAGTGGAATTTTAATCAAAGGTAATGAGAAGGACTGACAGAGGGAGAATTATTATTTGGCTCGGCTAATTTTCCGGGTTGAGGTAAATTACTGTGAAAATTCGAGCTTGTTGTATGATAGAGTTTTGTAATTTTATTTTACCGTTAAGCGGTATTTTAATCAAAGGCGAAAAGTTTTTGTTTTGTTGTATGTTAAGTAGTTTACCTTTTATGGTTTTGAGAGCCGTATTTTAGTTAAAGGTGAATAAATATGGCTAGGACGGAGAAAATTTTCATCGGGAATTAGAGCTTTAAATTGTTGTATGTTTAAGTTGTTTACTTGAGCGATATTTTAATTGAAGGTGAATAAATAATTGAGATGGGTTGATTATATTCTCAATCGTTTGGCTTTTTGATAGGTAAATAGAGGAGCTTGGCTAATTTTGAGCTGATGAGGTGTGCTTGAAATGAATTTTTGTGGTTACTTTGTATATATGGAGGGAGCTTTGGCGTACCGATTAAGGTGTTGCTTTGTGAATGTGAGGTCGCGGTTTGAAGTCCTTGGAGCGGTCTCTTGTCAAAATGGCAAGGGAAGGCTTGCCGTTACTACACCCTTGTGGTGGGACCCTTCCTAGATCCTCGCATAGCAAGGACGCCATCGTGCACCAGGCTGCCCAATTTATGTTGCCTTGATAACACTGGTAAGCGCGGTAGGATTCAAGGTTGAGAAACAGTAATGCACCAGTAGCAGTGTGAAATTCGTCACTGGGAGCTTGTAGTATTAGATGTATGATGCAACTCTCAGAATGTGAATGCTTGATAATTGATATAATGAAAGTAATGGGGGAATTTCCGGTGTTTTATATAGCGCGTGTATTGTGATCATGTCTATTGTGCAGAAGAAATAGTCGGGAATCAATGTTTTTGAGTCATGGCGTTGTCTATAAATCCCTCTGTGTTGAGCCTGTCGAAATGGATATCGGATCATCTTTAGTGGCTACACTATGAGTAGCATCACGACTGTAAGTTGGTTGTTTTGTGCTGGAGCCTGAGCGACTGTCAATATGATTGATGCTTGGTGTTTGCGATGTTGTGGCCTGTGCCTCAGCTCCTGCTGCAACTGTCATCATGTCGATTGTTTGAAAGAAATAGTACATAATTCGCCGTCTAATGCGGTCAGTTAGTTTGTATGCCTTGATGAAGATAACAACCTGGTCTGGGCTGCAATCACCAAGCTTAGTACGCGAGTGTGTGGGTATCATTGCAGGCCATGATTTGCTTTATGAATGCAGGAGTCCTCTTGAAATCTGAAATTGAAACGCAGAAAGTTATCTGAGTGGTACTTTTGGAGCTATGTCGTAAATAAACAAAACCATTGTACGGGCTCCATTCTAAATCGTTTTCATTTCAGAGGGCTGTGAAGGTTCTAATCAACCGTTTTCGGGCCAACTTGGCCCCAGAATAAAAGGTCTCGAACTGATAGAAATAAACGTAGTTTTGTACGACCAAAACGGGGCCAACTCGGCCCCAGAATTAAAGTTCTCGAACTGATAGAAGAACAGGATAGAAATAAACGTAGTTTGGTACGACCTTCTCCACTGCTCAAATTGAGGTGTATCAATATACTCCTGAAATGACTTCTTCGGACACGTGGTAGAAAACTAGGAGGAAAAAGAACGTTGCCCTACAGTAATATATGGTTTTTGGGATTCTAGGCTCCCAGAACCAAATTATCCGGCTAAAAATATGAATGTATAAAATATCTCCAGAGAAGCTGTATAAATGCAGCAAGCTGGTAAACATGCTTCCATTTGAGCTGGTAAATATATTTATGTTGGTTTATACGAATCGGAATAATCTGAATAAACCGTCAATGACGATAAAAGCATAATAGAGGAAATCCGATAATAAATTTTACATCGCATTTTAAAAAAAAGATGTTCAGCGAATGAATCAGCTCTATAGTTAAAGATCAAGTGTGAGATCTGAGGTGCCTCCATTGCGGTTAAAATCTTTGGACAGGTACCACGGCTCCATTCTTCTGCCCGGATTCAAGCATCGCCTCTAGAACTGCTACATCGCGGGCACCTTCAACAAATGACAGTCGAGGATCACGTACATGGTCGCTGGATACCTGCAAACAAATCATGTTCAATACAGTACTTGTCGTGTGAAGGATAGAACGCGTTGATGCCTTGATGGTATCAGATGGCCGATATACCAGGTACTTTTAAGTTTTAACGCTTAATTCTCGTATCAAATTATCCTTGGGACTAACCTGTGAGATATCATGTAAGAAAGTTTTCAATTCTTCAGTTACGCCACTGAATGGGTAGAAGGAGCTGGTGCATTGCCCATCGGTATTGAATTTAGAGACCTGAAACAATGGTGGAAACACGATCAACGTCAAATTTCCATCTAAGAAATGATGGCTCGGAAAATATCTGTTGAGAAATCAAGAACTGAAAGTGACAATCTTGATAGCGCGACATTAGACTTTTAGCATACCAAGTAACCATGCCTCCCATCAACGTTCCCTCGCTCAACTTGTACAGTTCCTTTCAAACCAACAACTCTCCAGAATATCTGCAGGTGTAAGATTCGAGAGTCAAAAACAGACGATGTATTTTCTCGGGTAATAAGAGTTGATTATACGGTTACCACGTGCCTTTGGTGATCTAGTAGACACAGACATCACGAAAATGCCAGGACAGCCGTTTTCAAGTTGACTGCAGAACAAAGAATTGGAGAAGTTCAACCTTTAATGAATGGAAACACGTATGAAAATCGAGTTTTGATTCAAGTAACTTACTAGGAACTCGAGATGTTATCCGGTGGAGGCAGATTAGGATCAACGTGAGTAGTCAACGCTGAGACGGATGCAACCTCGCACCCAACAAGCTGCTCAGGAACACATACAACAATGAGACAAATCAAGGAAATTGCAGCGTATATTGCCCAAGTTCGGTAAGGGTGTGGGACATGGGTCCTTTTCCAAGCGTTAAGCTTTTGTGACTATTTTTAAGACACGAAGACTGTCCTAAACGTGATACGGGTATGGACACGTTTTAAAGCACAAATTTCAGAAGTGTGGAATATTTATAGTATTTCATGGAGTAACAAAGACAAGATATAAGGCTTAAAATCTCCGAAAATTAATCGTATATGTTTAACAAAAAGTGTGGGATTAGAATGTGTCGAGTACACATTTCGTACCATTATCCTCGTGATCTTTTCTAGGAAGATAATGCTAAAATCCAGATGAAAATATAACATGACCAGTACCAACAAAGAGCTAAAGGGGATAGTGCAATTGCAGCAATGCAATAACAAACATCGTTGAACAATCATGGCGTAACACACAGTGACATTTAGAGTGAGCATATGACGATTCCCGAACAACAAAAAGTTTGCAGTCGAGACTCTGAGAACAAACTTTAGCAATGTAGAATCAGTGGTAGAAGTGATTCTAGGCTATGTGCACACAGTACACGGGATTAACGATCAATTCATCTATACAACGAAAAAGAAAATGCTTACCATCCTCAGTCCAGCAATATTGTGGACTCCCATGTCAAGAATGAAACCTCCCTGTGCCACATTAAAATAACATTTGTGAAAACATTTGTACATGCACGACAATCGTATCAGTTTCCATCAACTGCAGTGGCAGTTGAAAAAACGTTTCTTGCTATTTTTTCTAAAAATTTGGTCGTAGTAGAAACATGATAGAAGTTACAAAAAAATCTACACTATGCCACGGACGAGGACGAGGACAGGAAATACAAATGAATGATGAATTATTCTTTGGATAAGAAATGAACAGCTGGCTCGGTAAAACGACAAAAAAAGTGACCTCACAATAGGTGCTCCGAAAAGTCTAGGGTACTGCTCTCCAACCACAACTCATAGTTTGATACAAGTCAATTCACTTCACTTAACTGCCATGTCGTGTGTCAGACACGTGTCGGTGTCCGACACGACACGACACTTCGGCACTTCAATTTAGACCACAAAATAGGAGCGTCGGAGTAACACAGCAAGTCATACACCAATGCATACAAAAATTGTCTTAAAATAATAAATACACATTGGCTTTTGTCTCTTTATTGAGGCCATCACGCTTTTATATAAGCAATAGTGTAATGACACACTTACTGTGAAATCCCGTCTCCAGGAACTTGAGAAGTACGGATTAGAACTGTTCATCGATCCTTCTACAACTACTTGGACATTCATCATATCTCCTATTTCTGTGACTAGCTTCCTGCCCTGTACATACATAAGGTTCGACTTCAGGAGGAATGTCAGAAAAAAAGGCATCTTGATACTTAGAGCTGACTGTCATTTACCTCGACAAAAGCAGGTTCAAATCTGTAATTTTCTGCGACAGCCCATAATGGTCGACCAAGAGTAGAAGATAAAGGACCATAGTTTGATAGTGCCGTTTCTGCCTCGTCGTTATCTGCATGAATCGGTTTGCATACGCAAAGGGTTACACAAACTCATAAACATCAATCAAGTTTAGATTAATAATATTCCAACAGCCTAAACTTATGAGTCATTTTGAGCTCTAGAATTACTAAGTTATAAACGCCTCATGACGGGTTGTCCATGAATAAACTTACAACGTGAAAAGTGTGAATCTTTCCACTTTTGAATGCTATTTATGGCCACTAAGGTTTAGAACCCCAAATATTTCATGCTTGCATTGTGCATCACGGCTTGTTTAACCAAAATTATGACTAACAATAGATATTTGTTGCAGACTTGCAGTTTAGGTTACTCAGCAGAAGAAGACCTGGCAAAATTTACGGATATAGAGAGAGCATGAGAATAGATAAGAGCTACAAATAAGTTCACTCACTTGCAGCTGCAGGTTTCTCTGTTCATCAACCAGATTGATCCAGGACCCAAATATTGACATGAAATATCCCGGGAAAGAAAAAAATATTATATCAGAGGGCATTCACAAAAGAAGATTTGAAAAACGTAACTAAATGGGTTGTCATATATACAACAAAAACATAACTATCCATCGAAACTCTGATTAGTAAACCGATTGCAACAGACTGTTTCGATGATTTGGACTCGTTTTTAGCCGTTGCATTACTTTATGATGAAAAAAGGAGTCTCGGGGCCATTTGTTTACTTTATGATGAAAAAAGGAGTCTCCGGGCCATTTGTTTACTTTATGATGATAATCACTCGAGGGGGTAATTACCTTGAATTACATGCTTCCCTGTCTTGAGCAGTCTCAGGGCCATTTGTACCTGAGCAAGAGTGTCAACATAAAGATGAGGAACGAAAATACGGTTCTCAAAGAAGTTTAAAGGCCCATTGCGGCCTCGACACCGCAAAATGCAACGTTCCGTACTTAGGCCAAAACAATCACAGTCACATAAAGCATCAGAGAGAGGGAAGAAATATTACAATGCTAGACAGTAACTCGAACTGCCTCACCTCCTTATACAAACAAGTCCACCAGTTTCTAAATACTCAATTAGGAATACAACAAATTCTTCGCATTCGTTGTCACAAATGATCGCTAAACAGAATCTGTCTGAAACATCACTATAGCCATTATTAAAGTGGCCTGACATTCAATGGCACTAACTGTTTACCTTAATAGATACAGCATAAATCTTCAAATAAACATCATTCCTTAAATTTCAGAGTGTTCTCCAACAGACAACATTTATTGACCTCTGAAGACATCCGAGAGTACTGAAAATTAAGTTACACACACATGCACGCAGGCGCACGTACACCCTAAAAAAACAAATAATGAAATTATTAAGTCCATAAATTTAAATTAGTTGACTACCAAAGCAATAGAGAGCTTCCAATTGCAAGATGATTTGCTTCGTGAAACTGTCTACTGCATAGGAGTCGCCTAAACCCACATCAAAAGCCAAAGAGATGTATTTCTATTTTATCTTCAAAAGCATAAAATTAAGGGCATCCATATTCACAGTCTTGAAGTCCCAACAAGATCCATGTCAGAAGCCAGAAAAATCCGTTTCAGTTCTTTCTGGACTCAAGTTCCAGCAACGTATCAGATACAGCTCTTCATTATGGATACAAAACTCGCTTGTGAGTTGTGAAATTAAAGTACATAACTTGGAAGTTCCATGTAAGTAAAACTTGGTACTCAACCTAACGGCAGTAGCAAGTTTTCTTGACTCCAAAGATAACTCCAAACATTCTCATTGCTCTGACACATTAGCATACTTACACAAACTGTACATTATTCCTAAAATCAGCGCAATTTCAGCAATCAACAACTATTGACCTCTTCATTAATCATCATGGCGTAAACACCTTCTTAAGATAAATACAGAAAGCATGAGAGAAAGAGACCTGAATCTGGCCAGCAAGCACCACGGCAACCCCGGGAACTGAAGGGTCCTTAATAATGTCGTCAAGTCCAGCATCACCCCACTTCCCTTCCACTTCTGGGAAATTCTTCTTAGCTACTTCCACTGCACCTCTTGCTGATTCCTATTCAATTAATTATACTGTTAACAAACACTAAATAGCTAAACAGCAAGTATATTTTGGTTTGGGTGAATATGATCTGTCACATGAAATCGCGGTAATGCAAAACACAGACTAAAAGCTCATACAACATAACATCCACCATTACCTACCATTATTAGCACCACATCAACCAATTACTAGTGACAAGTTAACTACCTTATCATAAAATAACCCGAAATTTGGTGTCTCCTAACAGAAAACAAATTCGTAAACAACCCCTTTAAATCCATGACTCCCTCCATTTATACAAACTTACAGCACTCTCCATTCTTACTCATTAAAACTCAATGTAAATCACTACACTTCCACATTTTGATAATTCCGACTATAAAACAGTTAAAAATACTGTGGTACAGCACAATGATTTCACTGTCCATCCACCAAAATAGTCTGTTCAAATCCAAATGAATAGTTGATCCAATTCACCACATTTACCAGATTACCCAGGATCAACACAAATTCCCATTTGTGACGGGAATATCAGTTGCAAGCTTCCCGACTATAAAACAGTTAAAAAATACTGTGGCACAGCACAATGATTTCACAGTCCATCCACCAAAATAGTCAGTTCAAATCCAAATGAATAGTTCAATCCAATTCACCACATTTACCAGATTACCCGTCAACACGGCTATGCCCATCACAAGCAGAGCGCTTAGGGAGTAACAATTTGTTTTGTCTTATCTATCCGAGTAATATTTGACCCGTCATAGACTTATCAACCAGTAACAACTAATCATTAACAATGGCAAGATATAAACAAGAAGAAATTAATATATAATACTCACTTCGTTCCAATCATTTACATACATTCAAATAAAATACTGGTCACATTAAATATAAAAGATAAACAAACCACCAAGAGGAAAGAGTAGTGATTATTAATATAACCTCAGAACGGCTCCAAATGTATTTGATAGTAACAAGATCAGAAATCTCAGATAATCTGGGAATATATTGACTCTTCACAAAAATACCAGCTCCACAAATGGCAATTTGGATCTTACCCGCCATTGATAATCTCTTTGAAAAACACAAAAACAAGTAATTGGTATTAAAAAAGTTGAAGATTATGTAAATGGGATTAACAAGATTAAAATGGGGAAAAAAATATAAATGATCGAAATGTAAGTAAGTGAAGTGTTGGAAAACGGGTAGAAATGAGTGAACTGCGTCGGTAAATCTGAATGCAATGCAATTACACACGTGTTTTTCGAATATTTTTTTCGTTTCCGTGACTTATTTTGTTTTTTTGATTTTAAACCTAAATAAATTAGATTAGTCATAAAAGACGAGTTTATAGTATCCTCTCAATTCTCGAATAATAGAGGTGAGTAATCTGTAATTGAACGGTAGTCACTGACATTTAAACTTTATTAGAGTAGGTTTTAGTGAATTATGTATGAAAATGAATGTAAAAGCAGTGTATATAGTTAGCATGTTATTGTTGCGTGCTCCGGAACAAACCTCCCTGTCATTAAAAAAAGATGGAGAATTTACGGGTCAATTAATGTCAATAATGTTCCCGTGATAACTCGATTGTAATGACTACGATGGTGTTGATGGTATGAGTATGATTAAAATACATAATACAAGTATTTTATTTTGATAATTTGCATAGATAAATTGGTCAGTATTTATCATAAAATATCGGATAATTAAAATAAAATCGGAATATGAATATAATGAATTTTTTTCTTTGTTCGGTATAGAATATAATAAAATGTAAATCAATGGTTTTTCTCTTTTTAAAGAAGCCTATACTATAACACGGTCTTATAAAAGAGATGTTATATTTGCATTCTCCTTTTTGTAAAACCTCTTATAAGAGAGTGTTAGTTAAAGACCTAATCCATCTAATACCAAGAAATTAAAGAATCAGGCCTACAACTAAGGGCCTAAAATGTCCCATACTTCTTGCTGGTGGTAGCCCATGGGCTATCATAAGTACACATTTGCCTCTTGAGCTTAGAATTGGGCCAAATCGTGAAGAGGTAGTTTGTATAGAATATAATAAAATTGGACTTAGTGGTGGAGTCAGGATTTGAGTTTAAAAGAGGCAGAGTAATATTATAAGGTACACTTTAAAAAAAATTGAAAAATTTAACTAAAAACTTCGAAAAACCGCTGGGAGACAATGGCCCATGCACTTAACAGGCAAACATTTTAACCGCTTGACCAAAACGACTTTCTTGTTTATTTACACGTTAAAAACGATTTATATATTATTATATCCATTTAAATTACAGGCTTTACAGCTACCTATAATAGTTAGTATACAAATTACATTTATATTTATATAGAAAATTAAAGGGGGCTATCACTTTCTTTTGTCCCTACAAGATCATATTGGATGAGACTTTTAATATTGTTTTTAAAAATAGGAGAGAAATAAAAAATAAAAAAGGGCAAAAACGTCGCCTGAGAGATTCGAACTCTCGCGGGGAAACCCCATGTACTTAGCAGGCACACGCCTTAACCACTCGGCCAAAGCGACTTTGTTGTCTACCTCTCACGGTATTTTTAAATAAACATTATGGTTAAGCTTGATCTACGTACAAATTTAAAGAAGATAGTATTACCTATTCCCCTATAATAATCATATTATTTCAAAGTTTTTTTTGTTTCCTAACACATTCAATATCAAGTTGAATAATAGATGAAATTGCACTCTCAGACCATGTTCTTTTGGATTGAAACTTAACTGAACTGAACTTATAATATCTGAATTGAACTAAACTGAACTTATAGGATCTAACTGAACTTATAGGAACTGAACTGAACTAAACTTATAGGAACTGAACTGAACTAAACTTATAGGAACTGAACTGAATTTATAGGAACTGAACTGAACTTATAGGATCTGAACTGAATTGAACTGAATTTATAGGATCTGAACTGAACTGAACTGAATTTATAAGATCCGAACTTAATTAACTTAATTTAATTTAAGTTAACTATTATTATTATTATTATTATTATTATTATTATTATTATTATTATTATTATTATGAAGAGAAGGCAGTGATAAAAGGTAGTCTAAAACACAAGGTAATATAAAATATTTCCCACTTTATATACAATGGTTTGTTAATAGTTTATACATTATACTACGGTTATATTATGATAAAAAATAATCCACATATTACAATTTTTTCTAACCATTTATTTCCATATAATCATAATCCTCATCTACTTCGTTTTTGTTATCAATATCACTGTCGTCTGTCGACAAAGAATCCATAACCTCGTCAAATATTTTTGAGTATGTATTCTTTCGTACCTTATACACGGCCGTCTTCCGCTTATATCAAATATGCCCGAATTTAATGTTCCTTAAATGTTCATATCATGTTTTATAATTTCAAAAGCATGCATTCTTATAGAACTATAGAGAGTGAACGAAGAAACAGTGATCGATATTTGATACTTATATGATATTTGGGGCATGATTTTTAACCCCTTCCATCTTTTCTTTAATTGACCAAACGTCATTTCAACTTTCATTCTCTACGATGAATGTCAATAGTTGAAGTATTCTACCATTCCTTCAGGCGGTCTATGCTTGTATTCGGGCATATGGCATTAGGATGAGTATGTATAAGATCGTTTGGTATTAATGAGATTATAAAAACGGGTACAATTATTAATTATTTGTTATTTTCTTAACGTGTATCGAATAATTAAAGCGAAATGTTTTTTAGCGGTTGTTAAAATAATACTTCATATATAGCTTTTTTGAATTGAGTTTATATGAGCTGAACTGAACTGAACTTATAGGAACTGAACTGAACTTATAGGAACTGAACTTAACTGAACTGAACTTATAGAAACTGAACTGAACTTATAGGAACTGAACTGAACTGAACTTATAGGATCTGAACTGAACTGAACTTATAGGAACTGAACTGAACTTATAGGAACTTAACTGAACTGAACTGAACTGAACTTAACTTATAGGATCTGAAGTGAACTTAAATCTAATTAAGTGACTTAAAGTCCAAAAGAACAGGGCATGAGACCATTTAAAAAACGGTAGGTGCATCGATAGTTGATATTAATACTCGTGTAATTATGCAAGTAATTAGGGACGATTCAGATGGTGGTAAAATTATTATTCATATTCATTTTTAATATAAGATCGTCTTAAACTATATATTTTCCGAAGTACAATATGAAAATATCTTTCTTAAAGTATATATTAGGGTCCTTACCCAATTGTTATTTTAGTTTAAGAGGTGATGAAATTCATTTTAATTCTAGTTTTCTAGAATGAACAATAGGAATGACTTCTATGGAAATTTGCATAGAGTAATGACCAAATTGATGACTTAACTAACAATGAATTTTTTTAATCATGTATCCTAATAACCCACATTAATAAGCTAAATGTAATCAGATTCACGAAATATTATATGACACGATCAAATATTAATTAACTTTTATCATAATTATCGAAAATGCTTAAATATTACTATATTTAGGTTATTAATATCTGTTCTTAAGATACACGGTTTAAAAATCGTTTTTAAAATGATAGTATCATGTTAAGGAGCTTGTCCACTTTGTAACACACGGCATAAAGGTAGCATCTTATGCAAGAAAATCCAATATTACAAATTTACAATAGAGAAAGTTACGCTTTGTATATTTATAAGTTAATTAAAATAATAAAGATGAATGCTTTTGCCTCCTTTGGTAAATGCTATACATGAGACTTGAGAGAAGTGTCATTCCCAAGGCATGAGTAAGTGTAATAAGAAATGTAAAGAATTGAATTTTGGTGTGATACGTACGTGAAAAGGTTAGGTCTAGAATTGAAAAGAAAAGAAAAGAAAATAAAGGGTTCAAAGAGACAGTCAAAAAGGTCATTTCCTTATTACATGGGTGTTCAAATGACCCTATTTGCAATGGTATGTACTAATGTATTCTTAATTTATTTTGTGGAGCTCTTTCAAAATAAGACTCATTTAATCATGTTATCGGATGATAATTGAATTTTGATAATTACTCTAAACTGATATCTATGTGGATTTTATTAAAATGACGGACTCCATCGACATGCATGAGCATTGAGGTTTTGTATGAGCTACAACTTGTATATACGATCCATTCAAAATATGGATTCTATGTATAAGAGTATGTGAGAAAGTGTATCCGGGGTTGTAAGACATATATGATGCATTCAAAAAATGGATTTTGTATATAATTATGTAAAAGAGTGATATCTAGATCACTCGACACCGTAACATTTTATAATTGTTCTTTTATTAGTTTTGTGTTTGTGGCTATTTATATCCTTAAGGGCAGTACAATATATAATATCCCGGTACCAGCTTTGATGTAGTCGTGTACAATATGTGAAAGTGTGTACAATATATATGTGGAGTCCCAATATATACCACCCTCGTTCATACCATCCTTTTACGTACGATATAGAGTCTAAAAAGTGGGTGAACTTTGCATAATAACATGTGAGAAAGTGATATCGATACTTGATACTATCTGATGACAACATATCGTTGTTCTTTTGTTATTTATAAATCTTGTGTTTGTGGCTTATATATAGTCTAAAAAGTGGTTGAATTTTGTATAATAATATGTGATGAAAAAGTGATACAGAAACTCGATACTGTCCGATAACAGCGTATCAATCACTATTCTTTTATTATTAGTCTTGTGTTTGTGGCTTATAGCCCTTCAAGTAAAAGGTATCTTTGTCTCATAGTTTATATACATAATAATGTAATTATCCAAGTAGAGAGCAATGTTGTCACTTTGACCATATATACTCTACCATGCAAAGCAAACCACAAACTTTTAGGGTTTGAATGTCTTGTTATAGTCATCGTGTAGTATAAGTGGGAGGAGTAACCAAGTCCCTGGATTTATGGTTCGACTGGTCCACTTTGCTTCCCTTAAAACCATTGCATATCATTTAAATTTTTGACCATTTTAAGATTCTAACTAACACAAATTAAATACCTGTTTTCGTATCTGTCTCGATTCTTTGTTATCCTATTTCATTTTGGTTAACGTATCTCAGTTAATTGTTGTTTTTTCTATTCTTGGAATACTTTTGATGATGCGTAATTTGATAATTCATACTCGATTTATTTTACTTCTTTTCTTGGTTCTTATGCCAAAAACAGAGAAGAACAATTAATCGAAACAGGAGTATATTCTTATTTTTGGGAGCAAGAATTTTAATTTGAGGAGAATGTGGGAAAAGAAATCATGACCATACATACACACTTTTAACTTTTAAGTCATCTCTATGACTTTCCTTAAATTGAGTTGTAAGTTGAATATATGTTTTACTTCAAATCTAGTATATACCACTTTTCCGACTAACTTTTTGTGCTTTAATAATAAAACGATAAAACGATTAGAAAATCGACTATAATAATGGTGCAATGAAATTTCTTTTTCGTCAATTGACAACCAACAATGAAATTACAATTTTTTTCGTTCTATATATTTGTTTACCTTTTATATTCTTTATAAGCTGCATTTAATAAAATTTAATACGGAGTAGCTTTTTCTTATAATTAAGATGCGTAGGTAGCTTCCAAATACTTTATAAATCAATAATTTTGATATACATACAATTATATATACATACATACAAATTAAATGAGGTAGTTAATTAGAATTTAATAAGATGAATGATTGGAATTAAGAGTCATACACACAAAAAGGTCGGTACATGGCGTAGGTTTATTTATCAAGAAAGGATGAACGAAGCCTATATGTTGTGTGATTATGTCCAAACATCACATGCAGCCCAACATCTAATCTAATTAGTAATTTAATTGTAAAGTTTTGGTTTTGGACTTGTGGATCCTTTAGCATTGAAGTAAAGACGTTTGTCCCTAAAACTATTTTATTTTACTAGTATCAAAATAGACTAGTAACAACCTAGATGATCACTGTTTATGTGCATACTACGAATAGTTTTGTAATACGGGTTTTTTCAGTACATTTGAAAAAAATAAAAATAGAAATGGAATAAAGTTTGAAATGAATTATCTATTCAGATGATATTAACACCGATTTTTTTAATGTATATTTTAAGGGCACGTGATAAAAAGTCATTTATGAAAATATATTTTAGATTTCTTCATTAAAATGGTAAGAATCAGTAAAATTTTAATATGTGTTATTTAAATATACTGTCAAAGAAAATAAGACAATGAACAACACCGAATCGCAAATGCTTTCCATATAGAACAATTCGTCCCTTATATTGATGTCTGTGATGTTCAGAATTTTCTACAGAGATAAGACGGCGTTCCTCTTTTTTTGGCAAGAAAACAGAGATATAATTTCGAAGTATTAATATGCAATTTGTTTTTCTGTTCGAGATCTTGGATATTCAGTAATTTTCTTAGGGTTCTTACTGATCTATTTCATTCTATATATATAGGAGAATGAAGGGGAAAGGGAGGGGTTTTGAGTCAGATTTCTGAAGAGTCGCAACTCTTCGAAATCACCCGCCAAAATCCGTTTTATTCGGGTAAATTATTTGGCGCCAAAGTCGTTCGTAAGGCAACTATACCGCGAATTTATAATATAATAGGCTAGTGTACACTCCGTACTTCCCGAACTAACTTTATTATTTATAAGTTCGCCCGTCTCTGAACAAAACCCAAATTACGAAAAATGAACCGGTAATTACCGACAATATGTTTTCATAAATGGCTTTTTATCGTGAAAGGTACATGCATGTGCAGTGTATTAACATTTATAATTGTTACTAAATTACATACTCCATAATATTTTAAAATTTAAATTTGTAAATTACAACATTATATCGTGTTTATAGAGTGATGGATTTAAGGTTAGTTCTTGTTTCCATAGTATAAATTAAAAATTCGAAAGCTTAGTTAAAACTTACGAAAGTTTTTGTGAGCGACTAATGTATATTCTCTCTGTTCCGGTAAATACACTTATTTTATTTTGCGAGCGAAAGGTGAAGCAAGTGTAAATTATTGAGAGTAACAAAGCCAAACAATGTTGCAAGTGATCCAAAATACAAACCTACATAATTACTTTAAATGAAAAGAGCCCTTTGAATTGGGAAAAGATGAGATACTACTACTTGAATTTGGTCCAAGTGAAGTATGATTGGTCATGTTCTAAAATGGTAGCACATGCTTGATATAATGATTTTCTTTTTAGAGTATTTGCCATCCCAATTCAATTAATTGACTTTGGGTCCTATCTACCTAGTCTCTATATTATTTTAATTTATTATTATAGGCTTATCAACTTGATTAAGGCAAAATTAAAGTCTTCATATTTATATATAATAATGCCAAATTGTTGTAATTTTCATAAATATGTCCATGTTATTTTTACTTGAATTTGTGATAAGTTTGATCATTTTAGTTGTATTTGTAAATTGTTAATTTAGTAAGGAGCGATGTACTATTTGAAATTTTGAATTTAATGTAAGATCGTATGTTATCGTATATCTTAACCAAGATTCTCAGTTGAAGCCAACAGATTCCAAAACTAATGGGCTAACACCCTAACAATATAGTACTATCCTCCGTTTTTATATAATGTACCCATTTGTTGAATATTTGAGTGTAGTATTTTAATAAGTACATTATATAAATAAAAATGGAGGAAGTAGATTATAGAGTAAGCGTAAACTAGTAAAGATAAATCAAATTTTACTTTTTTTTAAATTCAATTTTTTTGCATTTGAGAGCGGAAACCGCTTCTACTGTCTAGTTAACTTGACCAGTGATAACACTTTCTTTCCTTAGTTTTTGTGTTAAAATAATCGAAACTATTGACTAGAACAGGTAAAATATATTGTTAACAATTATCCCGATTTGAGGTTTCGACTTTGACCAATGGGACAATATATATGCTTATTTTTTTAATATCATAAATATTCATGAATGCAAATTAAACGTTAATTAATTGGTAAAGTAATATAATGTGTTATTCATTATGCAGTATGTCTCCTGAGAGACTGTCTTTCAATAAGCTTATTGAGAGACTGTTGTATAAATTTAAGAAAAAATGGTATTAAAGCTAATATAATAGGTAGAAATCGTTATTAAAGATAAAATGTGTACATTTATTATGTAAATAAGTACGAAATTACTATGGTACGATCAATGACAAAATGGTCCCGAAATACAAATGAAAGGGTATAAAAAAATAGTATTTCAATAATTTATTAAAAGTTGTCTTCCTCAAGTTTTAGTGTTCACTATCGGTATACCAACCGGTCGAGGCTGACTACCTTTACGCAGAAAAAAGAATATTGAGAAGCAATTATCTAATTCGAATCCTCCATGAAAACGCCGCATCATGACACGCATCATTTGAATCGTATCTTCTTGTTAAATTCTATGATCTTGATAGTACAACTTTTACACTAACTATATGATTAATCTTAAATCTAACTCATGCATTATTAATCACATATCATAGCATGATTGGTTATCATGATTATATCATATGATCAAGATTATAATCCTATTAAATTCTTAAGATACACGTTAAAAAAAACCGTTTTATAAATATTCAAAAACAATTATCCACTCCTCATGAAAACGCCGCATTATTACATCCATCATTTGCATCGTATCTTCTCGTTAAATTCCTTGATCTTGTTAGCACAACTTTCACACTAATAATATGATTATATAATTTATATTATAAGATATGGTGCAATCATATAAAAAATTAACCATTTTTAAAAAACAGAAGTGATTATCTTATGTTAATAATCAATTTTGAGTAAATAAAAGTTACGCTCTTTAAAAATTCAATTTTTAAAAATTAATTCCTCGTATAACTTTTTCAAAAAATACTCCTTAATATACAGTTTTATTAAAAAATGTTTCAAAATTTCAATTTAAATAATTTGTTCTCTTTATTTTTGAACTTATTTCGTTTGTAACTTACCCAATTTATACTTTGAAAGTTATAATTTATTAATTATGTAGACAAATAATGGAAAGAGTTCAAATTGAAATAATCACTTAAGTTAGCGTTATAATCAATTTTTGATAAAATTGTATTTTGAGAGAATTATTTTAGAGAAAAATTTAAACAATGAAGTAATTTCATAAAATTGAATTTTAAAAAAGAATAATTTTTAATTTAGCCCACTTTTACATTTCAACATAAAATATTGTTGTTAAACACAATTTTTTCAACTTTTATTCGTCACACCATATGCAATTAGAGAATTATACAACCAGATGTATAGATTTCGAACTTTATGACAAAGAATTTGAGCTTATAAATATATTTTACGAACTTTATTGAAAAGAATTTGAGGGTGTTTATAAAAAAATTGTAAATTATAACATTATATTGAAACTCAAAAAAATACATATAAAACCCAAATATTTTATACGTATTTTTTTGAAATATCTGATGTGTAATTCTATTTGTGCACCATAGTATGATCACAGATTCTTATTTGCAACGGCACTATCCGTCGCAAGCTTGTAACGGATACCGTTTCCTCTCATAAAATACCCACTTTTTCTCTCTCTGCAACATTATTCATGTGGTCCCATTTCTCCACTAACTCATTTTCTACCCATTTTATCTCACAAAATATCCGTCACAAATAACGACCCGTCGCAAGCAAGACTTACTGTAGTATGATTGATTATCATGATTATATCATATGATCAGTAGTATTATTATGAATATGAGTGACAATGATTGCATGCAGTTGATCCCATGCTTTGCGTAATCATATGATTAATCAAACATCAATCTTTTTTATTTTATTTTTTTTCATTTTATAAATTCCAACTTTTGTTCATCCAGCCAAAGGCGTGCTCTCTTCTTAATAATAACTCAACCTATTCATTTATCCGGTGATTGTTTACATATTTAGATAGATTTTCGTACTTGTATCAATTATTATTAGTCAACATATTTCATTAAATACTCGAGAAAAGTCGTAGTAGCGGTCTGGAAATTAACTTCATTAATAAAGTTATAAGATATGATACTCATGAACGTGTTTGAATACCGCTTGTATGAAAAATGACCTTACAGCTAGCCAGCTCCCTCTACGAAGCGATCATTTTACATTAAGTTCATTGTTACATAGAATTATCTATTTAATTGCACGGGAAAATAATTTAAGATGATTTTAGATTCTCGTCACCATGCATATACCCTAATTTTTCTTTTTTTCAAGTTTATTCTACATTTAATACGTTTAATTAATTCATGTCATCATATAAACCTACCTACTTAGTTACCTATTATAAACCTTAAATTCAATTCAGATAATTGTGTCGAAAGGAACATGAACTAAACTACGAATACTAAAGTCGTTTAAAAAATCAACAACAAATAGCGACCCATAGACATTAGACATGCTCACACGCATATTAGGTAAAACTATTATAGTACTCTTACCTCATAAGATTATTACTATAATTAACAGGGTAAAAGTCTAAAAGATATCCATTTTGCTAAAGGCAATAGCATATATTAATTAATTAATTAGTTAATTAGTTATTAAAATGTAATTAAAAAACTAAGCATACTTTACATTTCAAGGACACACACGCCTAATATTATATTCACTAGAAATGAATTCCTTGACCTATATAAGTCAGTCCAAATCACTCAATTTATTCATAAAACTCAAATCATACATACCCTTAATATTTAGGCACTATCCTACATAATATAGGTCATAGTCCTACTACTATAACATATATCAAATCGAGTCGAGTCGAATCGAATAAACATATATATATATATTCCTAATAATATATATGGAGTCCTTAAGTCTTAACAATATTACTTCAAATGTGGCTAATAGTCCGTCACCACGGACTAAAAGAAAGCACAATCAACAACAACAACAAAGCGAAACACCCCAAAATACTGTAAGGTATTTGGGTGTTCGCAGAAGGCCGTGGGGAAGGTACGCGGCTGAAATAAGGGATCCTACTACTAAGGAGCGTCATTGGCTTGGCACGTTTGACACGGCCGAGGAAGCTGCTTTAGCTTATGATCGGGCAGCACGGTCCATGCGTGGACCGTCCCGAGCCAGGACCAACTTTGTGTACTCAGACTCACCACCTGGGTCCACAGTTACATCAATATTATCCCCTGATGACCAGTCTCAGCTCAACCAACTTTTCTTTAGTGGGCCTGGGCCTATTGGCGGGCCCAGCACACTTTCAGACCAAATTCAAAACAATTCTACAAGTCAGGCTAATTTATGGGCTTGTTGGTCCAATAATTATTCACAGTCTCACGATAATATTATCGTGAATAATAACAATAACAATAATAATAGTAATAGTAATAGTAATAATAATCCGTCTGAAGTCGAGCTCCCGCCTCTGCCCGAGGATATTACCTCGAGTTATAATATAAATATCGGTATGGATATGGATATGAATGTGAATATGGATCAATGGGTCGGAAATGACTATGATGGGTGTGGCTATTCGGGTCACATTGGACCTATTGGGTTCGATGGTTCTAGTGACGGGTCATACCCGGGATTCTGCCCATATGACAACCCGTATAATCAAATTGTTTCGGATCCAGCATTCGGAGTATTTGACTTGGGTTCTTCTTCTACTTATAATTTCTGATATATTTTTTTCCGTCGCAAATTATAGTGATGCTTAGTGCATTATTCAAAATTCTCCTCACATGTTTTGACTCGGAAATGGACGTACCGAATTGGGGCGAACGGAGAAATATTTGCTTTTGCTCGATCGATAGGAAAAATTTATAGAAGAGAACGTAAGAAATTATTTTTATTTCTCTTCTACTATTTAATTTCAAAATCTTATATTTTATTTTTGGGATTGTAAATTTTAATTTCATTTGTTTCACACACGTATTAAAAAGTTGTTAATTTGAGATTATTATTACTTCTTGTTGATCTTAATAGTTACTCTCTCCGTTCCGTTTATTTGTTTATCTTTGATTTCGGCATAAAGATAAAGAAAAGTAACGTAAACTATGGTACGCAAATGAATGAGATCGAAACCCTAAAATACAATAAGTAAATAAATGATAGAAATAACTAACAAATGTAAAATGTTCATGTTCAGTAACTTTGTACGTACGTACGTGCATGCATGGAATGAGATATATAAGTATATATGCCTATATGTTTGGCATGTTTGTCAAAGACAGGGTCGTTGGGAAATTATGAGGAATTTATCCCTGTATGACTTTACGAGACCTTAAAATTTGCGGAATTACTTTTTCACATACGAATATTACCCTTTCACATACATTTTTTCATTAATTTTCCGCATTGTACCTTTTTTTCCTAACCTAAAAAAAATTAGCTTTTACGCCCAAAATCGAATCTAATTTTTCTATAAAATTGAACAATGAATCATAAAACTTTAATTAGTTATCAATCATTAATCTTGAATTGTTCGTTCATTAATGTGTTAATTAATGTGTTAATTCATGTACAACAAACTCAAACACGACTGTCAATTATACAAAGAATTAGACCCGCCTTTTTCTAACATCCTTTATTTTTTCAATATTATTTCAGACTTGAATTTGGAAGCCTTTTTCCGACATGAAGCTAGGTTCTCTGCCAGTAATGGTGGAAAACGAGTCCTGGCTTATCTTGGTTTGGGGTGTAACACCCCCATTTATTTAAGAGCCTTTAGCGAGACATTCTCAAATAAATAGAGTTGTTACCGTCTCGGAATGTCCGAGGTAGTGAATAACAAAGTAACAAACCAAAGTACTTTATATAAAAACTGATAAAATTTAAACTTTGATTATTACAGTTATTACATTAAGGATAAACTAAGTACGACTGATGACTCCTCTAGAAGTGATATAGTACTAAGTCGGTCCAAAGTATGCATCTCACATTCCTGCCCCAGCTCCTAGCTCTTCTGTCTCTGACCTGTAGAATCTACTCCCCATTCCGGATCATCGTAGGTGTACACGAATACACTGTCAACCTCGCGGTTGAGTAGGGTAACACAATAATTATAATGCAACAGTTAAATAATATGCAAATGTCATGACATGCTCGAGCTCAATCTCAATCTCAATCTCATACCCGTGCACCAAGCCATACCGAACCTCCCGGCAGACTATAATCGGTCGTCACCGAACACCAGCTCAATAGCTGATAAGACACCAGGCCTGGTCTGCAGAACCACCCTGGGCTTTACATCAGAACAATATCTGATCCACAATATCTCAGTAACCAATGCATATGCATGCTCATGAATGCCACAATATAAATATTTAATCATGCTATCAAATACTGAAATACTCATGCCATTGCAAATAATCCACAGTCAATCCAACCAATATCATTCTTATATAATTCATGCTTGCATCCATCTCATATAAGGCAACATCCTTTCATAACACATCACAGAGTAAACACTCATTCATATCAGTTCATAAAGTATAAAGTCAGTGTATCCTACCTGGAATAGCAATCCATAAACAAGCAATCACCGGCTAGTAAAACTCCACCTCGAAATCCGTTCCTATAATATTACCCAATATCAATTTCGACCATCCAACCACACTACTAATATTTATTCGTTCATGTTCTTCACCATATACTTATAACACATTATCCCTACACATGTACAACACGCTCATATACGTAGCAATTATCACTTATTAACTAAAACTTACTAATTATAGACTTGCTATATATAGACTTACCAAATATAGTATAAGGATAAATGATCAATTATGACTAACCCAAAACAATAATAATATAAGTAATTAACAATAAGCACAAGATTTATTTATAATACATTGGAAATATATCCACATATAAGCATGCCCATAACATACAATTACCGTTAACCCAAAATGACTTACTATCTTTAGACTTACTATTTTTAGACTTACTAAAAATAGCATGAACTCAACCAAATAATTATTATAACTTAATATCATATACGACTCTTTTAACGATATTACCCACACTCTACATAGTAATAATATAAATACAACATTAACAATATACCTCTTAAGATAACAACAATACCAAGTATACTATCATACAATTATTAAGACTTAATAGTAAGAACATCATTAACAATTAATATTATGAAATAATAATAAGTAACAATGTCACAATCACTATACTTAACCATGTAATATTAATAACAATAATAAAACAAAGAGATTAACAATAATATTAAGATTAACAATAATATTAAAATAAAACTATTATAACACTAAGGATGATTAAGTATGCATAGAAATTATAAGACGAGAGACACCACGCAACTTTTCACGCTTCATCCCAGACCCACGCCATTCTGACCGTGACCAACACTCTGCCCGAAAGTCGCCACCAGCACCATCCACCGCTGCTGACCTCACCTGCGACACCACCAGGCTCGTCACTGAGCCACGGTGGTCTCTCGGGACGTCAGCCACGGCGGTCGACGCCGCAACAACAACCCCCATCTCCGTTCAAAACTCCCTGCCACAACACACTCCCTGAATTCCGTTAAAACAACCCAAACAAAAGCTACTCTATCGGCGGACTCAACCACCCTAGACCACCGCAATTACCACCAGTCAAACCTCACGACTACCAACAAGACAAAACCCAAAACTCCCAGAATAAACGAGCACAGAACACACATCGAAAGCACAGACAAAACACGCGTTCAAAACCCCTGTTCTGAAACGAAAATAACGATTTGGCATATCCAACCAAACACCCTTCGACGGTGGTTCAAGGCAGACAACGACGACACCACAAGGAGTTATAGACGACTAATACACATCCTAGACTCATAACATGTGAAGATCAGAATTAAACAAGTATAATCTGAAAGTATAAAAGCGTTAAAAGGGAGGCTGTAACAAGGAACGAACGAAAGTAAGCGTGTGTACCTTCTTCCCTGAGCAAAACGACCACCCTTAGACCTTGTTTACCACCGTGCTAGACACTCCGTTGCAAACTCCAATATGGCGGCAGTAGGTATTGTGGATGTGTGAGTGTGGATAGGTCAAACATAGGGTTTTGTATGAGGTTAAAAGTGACGGCTTGAAGAGGAGAGGGGCTGAGTTTACACACTTGTGGTTTCAATCGTGTATGGGCTTAGGGTTGCACGCATTTCCATGGCCCAAGGTCAAAATGCTAAGACGGTTTTACTACTAAATCGTAGACTCGACCTCTTAAAGAATATATAACACTTATTCCATAAACAATTATCGACTATTAACGTTTAAATAGTTAAACACGTTGACATAACAAATAGATATTTAAAATAAAACACAATAGAATACGATAAAAATACGTAGTATTACATGGGGCGTATGAAAGGCCATGAAAAGTAATGCTACTTTGCCTCTTATCATGAAAGGGATGGTAAAGGAATTAAAGTGAGTGTTAATTGCATCAATAATATTCGTTACTTCAATTCAATACACAGCAAATTAAGCATTGATAAAATTGAAACAGGAAGAACAAGTGTTTGTGGAATTCTTGATATATTTCCAACTTCTGAAAACCAGAATATATACAACTCTATACAACTCCTATTGATAAAATAAGACATTAAAGCCTAATAAAAGACTACTGCTACAGCTACCCAAACGCTTAACTAAAAAGGAAGAGCAAACAAAACATATTAACGATATATGTTAAATGTATACTATTAAACGTATCTTTTCACTCCCCCTCAAGTTGGAGCACTCGGTAAACCGAGTCCCAACTTGCTCTGAAGGTAGTCGTAAGCCGCTCCTCCTAAAGCCTTCGTAAACATGTCCGCAATTTGCTCCTTGCTTCGTACATGACGTGCTTGCAGCGTTTTGTTCACCAAGTATTGTCGGACAAAGTGGCAATCAATTTCGATGTGTTTGGTCCGATCGTGAAAAACTGGATTCCTTGCAATATGAAGCGCTGCTTCATTATCACAAAACAAATCGATAGGTTGTGTGTGAAACACTCCCAACGAAGCTAAAAATGACTTTATCCAAATTAATTCACTTGTTAAGCCTGCCATTGCACGATACTCCGACTCCCCTGTAGACCTAGCCACTGTCACTTGCTTCTTGGATCGCCATGAAACTGGTGCACCTCCCAAAGAGACAAAATACCCACTTAAGGACCTCCTTGTTAATGGACAACACGCATAACTCGCGTCACAATACCCCTGCAGTTGTAAATTCGAATTAGCATTTATTACAATTCCCTTGCTCGGATTGCCTTTCAAATAGCGAACAACTCTCATGGCACCATCCCAGTGCTCCTTTCGAGGTTCATGAACGAACTGAGATAGTATATGGACGGCGTACACGAGGTCTGGTCGAGTTATTGTCAAGTAGACCAGCCTCCCTACAACCCTTCGATACTTCATCGCGTCTTTCAAGAACTCCCCTCTGGCCAGCGCTAAATTATGGTGCTGCTGAATGGGCGTGTAGACAGGCTTTGCGTGCTCCATTCCTGCCTCCTCAATGATGTCTATGGCGTACTTTCTCTGATTAAGAAACAATCCCTTCGAGCTTTGTGCCACTTCAATCCCAAGAAAATATTTGAGACGGCCCAAATCTTTTATGCCAAACCGTTTATCAAGTTTCTGTTTGAAAGTACGACAAGCATCGTTGTTGCTACTCACGACCACCATGTCATCAACATATACAAGAACACCAATGAAAATTCCGTCTTTGTTCCGAGTAAATAGTGAATAATCAGCCCACGATTGTACAAAACCGAGTTCGCGCAAAAATGAAGTCAGTTTCGATAACCAATTTCGTGAAGCTTGCTTCAATCCATATAAAGATTTTTGTAATTTACATACCATGCTTCTGTCTTGCCTTTCGAATCCTTGCGGAATGCGCATATACACCTCTTCCTCTAAATCTCCATGTAAAAAGGCGTTATTCACATCCAATTGCTCAATAATCCATCTCTTTGCCGTCGCCACAGATAACAAACATCGAACGCTCGTCATTTTAGCAACAGGAGCATACGTCTCATGGTAATCGATCCCCTCAACTTGGGTAAACCCTTGCGCTACAAGTCTCGCTTTGTATCTCTCGATCGTTCCGTGTCTGCTTTATACTTTACTTTGTATACCCATTTACACCCAATGGGTTTCTTACCATGTGGAATCGATACAATTTTCCAAGTTCCATTCTTTTCTAGAGCATCAATTTCTTTACGCATTGCATCGCACCATTTTGGGTCCCGAGCAGCCTCAAAATAATTCCGTGGCTCTTTAATCTCATCAATAGCCGCTAAAAAATGCTTGTGCACCTTAGAAAAACAATACGTATTAACGTAATTGACTAAAGGATAACGGGTACCTGGCTTTTTGGACTTCGGCTGGACAGTCTGATCAACGCTTGTCATAGGGTTTATTATTCGGGTCGTCTTGCAAGTATAATCTTTACGCCAATAGGGCTCGAATTTCTGTCGAGCTCCCCTGCCAAGTATCTCAGGCTCCTCTCCTCCAATGTTCTCCTGAGTCTGGCTTTCCCCTGCATTTCCTTCAATCTGTTGTGATTCCTTTGGATTTTGCTGCTGATTATTATTATCCCATGTATACTGTGTTTTGTTTTCAGGATTTTCAATAAAATTTTCACTCCCCCTACTTTCCTGGGTGTGTGTGTTCGGATATTCGTAATGATCCCAGTCCACTCCGTTGTTCCCAAGACAGTTTACAGAGGTTTCTTCCTGACTATTTGGGTTTGGTTTCTCAGTCAAGTAGGGTAGATGATTTTCGAAAAAACGAACATCTCTTGATTCATATAATTTATTTTCAGTTAAGTCAAAAGCTTTCCAACCCTTTTTACTATGGGGATAGCCCAAAAACACGCATGGCTTCCCTCGTTCTGCAAATTTATCACGATTTCTGTCCTTGTTATGCACATAACAAAGACAACCAAACACTTTAATATTGTCGAAACACGGCTTCTCACCGTACAGTAACTCATGGGGTGTCCGGTAATTTAAGAGAGGTGTTGGGGTTCGATTAATTAAATACGCTCCTGTCAAAATGCACTCACCCCAGAATTTAATTGGCAAGTGTGCTTGAAATCGCAATGCTCTTGCCTTCTCGAGAATGTGCCGGTGTTTTCTCTCAACCCGTCCATTCTGTTGTGGGGTGTCGGTATTGCTTGTTCTAAAAATTATACCATTATTTGCATAATACGACTTCATGTTACCGGACAAGAATTCCGTCCCGTTGTCACTCTGGATAATTTTAGCACAAGTGTTAAATTGGGTTTTAATCATTTGAAGAAAACTCCTTAATTTGTCCCCTGCCTCGCTTTTATCCCGCATCAATTGCTTCTATAATATGATTATTGAAGATGTCATAAACTTTGAAAATTTAAATTTATTCACTCTGATTTTTGAATTTTTGTTCTCGTTAACAGTTATTTTTGAAAAATATTTTATTGATAGTCGTAAAATTTGTGACTGGGTAAAATCGATATATAAATAATTGATGGTACTAGTAGATGATCGAAGATATTATTACGTATGAGTGATAACTATATGTTGGGGCCGACAACTAGATCAAACATTTTGTATAACATCGCAGAATTATGTGAGCAAAAGTTTACAACATCAAATTCCGGCTTCAAGAGTAGGACACCGGAACTATATCAACATGATTTCAGTATCAATATCAATTGATCATATGACAAAACGTCATACTAAGATTTGAATACGATAATACAGCGTGCCTTTTGGTTCGGGCTTAGTTTGGAACGGAAACTCTCCTATAAACCGGTTCTATCGTATTAAGTTCAAAAATCAAGAGAAGCTTGTTATGAAACATAATGTTAGGATTAATTAATTATATCTATATTAGATAAATATGTGTCGGTTAAATTGTGAAGCATCACACCCCAAATTGTGAAGCATTGTGTCTCTTGTATGATAACCGTAATAGTTTGCTCTATATATAAGGAGCACATTGTTGTATATCGAATATAAGAAAGTAATTTACAGAAATATATTTTCTCTTTCAATATTATCTAACAGTGGTATCAGAGCCAGCGAAATAAAATAATAGAGTGTATTAAAAAAAAAAAAAGTTAAGTAATAATATCATACACAGTAGCAGTTCTTCATGGCATCAGAAAACTTCATTCACGCTGCAATTCCTCGTTTTGATGGTCATTATGATCATTGGAGTATGTTAATGGAGAATTTCCTAAGATCAAAGGAATTTTGGGATGTAGTTGTTTCTGGCGTAGCAGAACCAACCAATACCGAAAACTTGACCGAGGCACAAAAATCCCAACTTGGGACCAAGAAGTTACAGGATCTTAAAGCCAAGAACTATTTGTTTCAGGCCATAGACAGACCAATATTGGAGACTATTCTTTGCAAAGATTCTTCTAAAGATATTTGGGATGCCAAGAAAAGAAAATACCAAGGAAACGCAAGGGCAAAGCGAGTGATGTTGCAGGGACTCCGTGAAGATTTTGATGGTCTGCGTATGAAGAAAGGGGAATCTGTAGATGATTTCTTCTCAAGGATGATGGCAATCGTCAATAAGATGCGGATTCATGGAGAAAAGAAGGATGACTCCATAGTTGTAGATAAGATTCTTCGATCCCTCACAAAAGATTACAATTTTATCGTCTGTTCAATTGAAGAATCCAAAAATCTGGATGAACTCTCAATTGATGAATTACAAAATTCATTAAGAGTTCATGAGAGGAAGTTAGACAGACAAGATGAAGAGGAGCAAGCGTTACAAATCACAACAAAAATTGCTTCATTATCACCTAATGATGACGATCAATTTACAGACGAAAACAACACATGGTCCAATAATCAAGGAAGATGGAGGGGTAGAGGAGGACACCAATCATGGAACAATAGATCAAAGTCAGTAGACAAGTCTACGGTTCAATGTCATAGATGTCATAACTATGGGCATTATAAATACGAATATCGAACTAACTTGAATAGTCGAAGAAGGGAAAAATCCAATTATGCTGAAATTGAAGAAATTCCTGAAGAAATTTCTTTATTGACAGTCTCTGAAGAGAAAGAAGAAACACCGAGAAACATGTGGTATCTGGATTCTGGGTGCAGCAACCATATGTGTGGAAATAAGCAAGTATTCTCTGAGTTAGATGAATCCTACCGTGATGTTGTCAAATTTGGTGACAATACAAGCATAAATGTCATAGGGAAAGGAAAGGTAATAGTTCAAACCGAAAACAACTCAATTCACACTATTTCTAATGTCCTTTATGTCCCTGTTTTGAAGAAAAACTTGCTTAGTGTGGGTCAATTACAAGAAAAAGGGTATGAAATTTGCATAAAAAATGGTTCATGCGAAATTCGTGATACAAAGAAAGGTCTGATAGCAAATGTGAAAATGACGGCAAATAGAATGTTCCCGCTTTTCTTCCGAAATATCAATCAGTTGTGCCTCTCAGCAAAATTAAAGGATAAAGCGTGGCTTTGGCATCTCCGATATGGGCACTTAAGCTTTCGAGGGCTTAAAACTTTGGTTGAAAAAAACATGGTGAATGGTCTTCCCCCCATAATAACGCCATCTGAATTGTGTGAAGATTGTATGATCGGCAAACAACATAGGACACCATTTATGAAAGAAAAGGTTCGCAGGGCAACGAAACTACTTAAAGTGGTGCATTCTGATCTTTGTGGGCCAATTAATCCTACATCCAATGGAGGAAAACGGTATCTTATTACTTTTATTGATGATTTAAGTAGAAAAACATGGGTATATTTTTTACAAGAAAAATCTGAAGCCTTCACTGCATTTAAAAATTTCAAAAGTCCTAGTTGAAAAGGAAACAGGAAATTATATCCGTGTACTTCGCACAGATCGAGGAGGGGAATATAATTTACAAGAATTTAACATTTTTTGTGAAGAGCATGGGATCAAGCGTCAACTCACAACAGCCTATACACCGCAACAAATGGTGTGTGAAAGGAAGAATCGCACAATAATGAATATGGTGCGTAGTATTTTGGTGATGAGCGGTGTTCCGAAGAGTTTTTGGCCCGAGGCAGTCAATTGGAGTATTCATATTCTAAATAGAAGTCCTACATTTGCTGTTCAGAACATAACTCCCGAAGAGGCTTGGAGCGGACGTAGACCAACAGTTGATCATCTTAAAGTTTTTGGAAGCATTGCATATGTTCATATTCCGGATCAAAAAAGAAAAAAGTTAGATGATAAAGGAGAAAAATGTGTCTTTCTCGGAGTTAGCGATCAATCAAAGGCATACAGACTTTATAATCCTATCACAAAAAGGATGCTCACAAGTCGAGATGTGGTTTTCGATGAAGAATTCTTTTGGCCTTGGCAGAATGATAATAATGTCAAGCAAGTGGTTTCCGTGGACCTTGACGGTGAAAAAGATGTTGTAGCAACAACATCTCAACAAGTAGTTACTCCTGATGGTAACCAGCCCGCAAATCATGTTTCAAATTCAAACAACAATGGTAATCAACAACAAGCATGTGAAAACACACGATTAAGAAGGCGGCCTGGATGGATGTCGGACTTTGAGGTACAATTACCTGGTCAAGATAATTCAAATGACATTCTTACACAATTTGCTTTGTTCTCAGACTGTGATCCCACAAAATATGAAGATGCTGTAAAAGAAAAGAAATGGCAGAATGCTATGGATGAGGAAATAACATCCATTGAAAAAAATAATACTCGGGAATTAGTTGATCTTCCAGAAGGAAGGAAGTCAATCGGTGTGAAATGGGTGTACAAGACGAAGCTGAAGGAGAATGGAGATGTTCAAAAATATAAAGCTCGTCTTGTAGCTAAAGGGTATAAACAAGAATTTGGCATAGATTACACAGAAGTTTTTGCTCCCGTTGCAAGACACGATACAATTCGGTTGATTGTAGCATTAGCAGCTTGCGAATCGTGGCCAATTTTCCAGTTTGATGTGAAATCAGCATTTTTGCAAGGAGAACTTCAGGAAGAGGTATTTGTTGATCAACCTCTTGGATATGTGAAGTCAAGTAGTGCACACAAAGTTTACAAACTAAAAAAGGCTTTATACGGACTAAAACAAGCACCAAGAGCTTGGTATAGTCGTATAGATGCTTATTTTGTGAAGAAGGGATTTAAAAGATGTCCATATGAGCATACTCTTTATATCAAAGTTGAAGATGGTGGAAAGATGCTTATGGTATGCTTATATGTAGACGATTTGATTTGTACTGGGAATGATAAGGCCATGTTCGAAATATTTAAGAAATCAATGATGGTTGAGTTTGATATGACTGATCTCGGTATAATGCATTATTTCCTTGGGATAGAGGTACTCAACTCAGCCACTGGAATCTTTCTTTGTCAAAATAAATATCTACAGGAGGTGTTAGATAGGTTTGGTATGTCAAACTGCAACTCGATTAGTACTCCGGCAGAACGAGGAACAAAGCTTGTAAAAGATCCTCCTGGAAGAAAAGTTAATAGCACTTTGTATAAACAGATAGTTGGGAGCTTGATGTACTTGACAGCAACTCGTCCCGATATTATGAATGCTGTGAGTATGATTAGTAGATATATGGAAAGTCCAAAAGAGACACATCTCTTAGCCGCAAAAAGAATCCTTCGTTACTTACGAGGAACTACAGATTTTGGGCTTTTCTATAGCAAGGGTGGAAAATCAGAATTGTTTGGATTTTGTAACAGTGATTATGTCGGAGACTTGGATGATAGAAAAAGTACCTCTGGCTATGCGTTTATGCTCGGTTCTGCCGCTATTTCTTGGTGTTCGAAGAAGCAATCTATTGTCATATTGTCAACCACCGAAGCAGAATTTGTAGCTGCGGCAACATGTGCAAGTCAAGCCCTATGGTTGCGAAATATTCTTGAAGAGCTTCAATTCAAGCAGAAATATTCTACCAAGTTATTTTGTGACAACAGTTCAGCTATTAAGCTTTCAAAGAATCCTGTTTTTCATGGAAAATGCAAGCACATAGATGTAAGATATCACTTCTTACGCGATCTTTCTAAGGAAGGAGTAATCGATCTAATTTTCTGCAAAAGTATAGACCAAGTTGCTGATATACAAAGCCTCTTACCGTAGATAACTTCGAGAAATTCAGAAGATTGCTTGGAGTTTGCACTATGCAAGACGCAACTTCAATGAAGATGACAATGCAGTAAACTAATTCCAAAGTTTAGTTTAAGGGAGGGAATGTTAGGATTAATTAATTATATCTATATTAGATAAATATGTGTCGGTTAAATTGTGAAGCATCACACCCCAAATTGTGAAGCATTGTGTCTCTTGTATGATAACCGTAATAGTTTGCTCTATATATAAGGAGCACATTGTTGTATATCGAATATAAGAAAGTAATTTACAGAAATATATCTTCTCTTTCAATATTATCTAACACTATAAACCGGTTCTATCGTATTAAGTTCAAAAATCAAGAGAAGCTTGTTATGAAACATCAAGTTTTCAACCGAAATTATTCAGATTTGAAAACTATTAGTTGGGCTACCAACATTTGGGCTTGTTGTATGTGTCCGACATTTGGTCATAATGTTAGTCCAACTTTAAGTCGGGTCCAAATTAATTACTTTATTTTTCATTTTTGTCAAATGAGCCATAAAGACATTATAATATGGGTGATGATAAATGAGACATGCTCAAAATCTATTAGGCAGGTCTTTTTGAGGAACAATTTCTCAATAAACTTATTGAGAGATTATTGTACAAATTTAAGCCTAATAAAATAGGTGTCGCATATTGGGTGCTAACCCACCGTGGACAATCATAGAGGGGTTTGTGAGACGAATTTGGTCGAAATTCAATATCGACAAAATTTCTTTCATGAAACATGGAATTTTCTTAGTCAGATTTAAGACTAAGGAGATGCAAGAGCAGGTTTTACAATTCGGGCACTATCTTTTTGATAACAAGCCCCTTTTTGTCAAACCGTGGTCGAAGGATTTGGACTTGAAGTTAGATGAATTACAAGCTGTTCCGGCTTGGGTTCAATTGCATCAGTTACCTTTGAAATGTTGGGGGAAGGGTCTTCCTAAGATTGCTTCTATTATTGGAAAATATGTGAAGAAAGATATGGCAACTGAGGGCAGGACTCGATTGGGGTATGCTAGGGTGTTAGTTGAATTGCAGATGGACCAAAAGTTACCTGATCAGATAGCTTTTAAAGACGAAAATGGAGTGGTGATAAGGGTGCAAGTTGAATACGAATGGCGACCAGTTTCTCGCCAAATTTGTAAGGGATATGGACATGATTCTCTTAAGTGCAGGAAAGGAGAGAGCAAGAAACAAGAAGGATTTGGGACTCGCACCTATAAGGAGGTGGTTAAGCCAGCTTCGAAGGGAGATAATGTGCGATCTGAAACTCTGGTTTTGGATGAGTCACAATTCCCGGCTCTGGGAAAGGTGACTTTTGCAGGGAAAGGGAAGGGCTTTGGGAAGGGCAGGCTGGTGGGTTCAGGGGTTGATTCTGATTCAACAACTCTGGATGCCACTCAATTCCCGGCTCTAGGCAAGGTGTCTCGGGTGGATTGGCAGACTGCAGGGAGGAAAAAATAAGGTTTTGGGGTCCAGTGGAAGGGGCCTAGGAGAGGGCAGGTAGCTACTGTACGTTGATGGGAGTGGTGTAGCAGGTCTCGTTGCAGTAGTAATACGTTTGTTCAGTTTGTACATGGGAATAGCAAATAATAACTGGCATCTGCATTGACTGCGAGTGGTTAATTGGCAGGAATGTGCAGGGCGTTAAGTAGTGTAGCAAGAATAGGCGTTTTGATAGAGCATTGGAGCAGCGTGATGCTATTGACTGCTTAAAATTTGAATGTGGGTCGGAAAATTGGGTGGCTTAGTTAGTTTGACTAGGAGTCAGCTTTTATGGCAAATAAGTTTTTAGTGGTATGCGGCGTTGGCATTTGGCTTAGAAGCTAGGCTGGATTGGTGACGGATGCAGCCTTCGACTTCGTTTTCACAAGGCAGGACTAGTACTTAGATTTTGTATCTGATATAATATCTCCTTGTAAATTTGACTTTGGTTTTTGATATATACTACTTACCTTTCATTAAAAAAAATAGGTGTACATCATGATTAAAAAAAAAACGGGTACAATTATCATGTAAATAGATATGAAATTAATGTCACGATTAACGATAAAAGAGTCACGAAATACAATTAAAAGGGTACGAAATAATGGTCTCTCGATAACTTATTAAAAGACCGTCTCTCTCAAGTTGTGTTAGGCATATACGTGGTTTGCATGCCATCACATACACCTGAAGGTTTACCCAGTGCACACCAAAAATAACGGTTACATGTTTCCTCGCCAGTGGAAAAGAAGAAAAATATTGGTGGGATGAGGTAATTCGAACTTGAGACTTAATATTTTTTTTTTTTTTTTTTTTTTTGACAGTAGATTATGGTTGGTTTATGCTATTAGTTTTGCAATAGCATGAGCCGACCTATTAAGAATCCTAGGACAGTGACTTAAAGAGAAACAATGTAAACTACTAAGCATATAAAGTAAAGATCTAATTGTAGAAGCTGCATCTTTATCATACGGTTGGCATCCATTAACCTGAAGGACCAGGTTGAGGCAGTCAGAGGTTGCATCCAGATGTAGAAACCCCTGTTTAAAAGCATGACGACAAGCCAACAATAACGCAACTGATTCAGCGTGAATAGGAGATGATGCCCAGAATGAAGCTCTGTCCCAACTTAGAACTTCTCCCCTTCCATTTCTTATTAGCCATCCAGCAGACGATATTTCATTAGTCCTCCATGAAGCATCACACTTTAGTCGAACATTATGACTACACAAAGAAGAACCCAAAATAGTGACTGGGAAATGATTTCGTATAAGTTCTGCAGTAGTCATGCTATCCTGTTGTGATTGCTTTTGCTGATGTTCCTGTGTTATCGACCTTGCCCATTCAACTGTTTTCAAATTTTCAGATGCAAGAGATTGTATCTTCCGAGCAGCAGACGGTGCGTGAAAGGATAAATTGCTAAATAATTTATCGTTCCGAGTAGTCCAAATTACCCATAAGGTTGATACAAAATTTGAGATTAGGAAAAGGCAATCCTTCTGATTTTTGAAGAACGAAAGCCAATTCGATAGCCAAATTTGTATCGAAATATGATTGCTAAAGTTTGGTCGAATTCCCAAAGGTGATAGAAACCAAATTGCAGAGGCAATTGGACAATCTCTAAAAAGATGTTCCAGAGTTTCTGACTTACCTTCGTCATGGCAGGTAAAACACAACCCATCCGTCTGTCCATTTCGTTTATACCATTCAGAAGCACAAGGTAAAGTAGAAGTCATGATTTTCCAAATGAAAATCTTCCATTTTACTGAAATCTCCAGTTTCCAAATATGGCTCCATTGTAGAGTAATTGGGAGGTTGGATTTTCTGGCCTTATCCTTGTCAGATGCATGAAAATCCCACCATTGATCAAAAGCAGAGTTATACCCACTCTTGGACGAATAAATGCCATGACTCGTTTTACTCCAAACTAATGTATCATTATCCAGATGGGAAGGAGAAGGAACTGACAAAATGACAGCCAAAATATCCGAAAGTCCTAGCTCCACAATCCTATCCGCATTCCAAGATCCATCCGGGTATTGAATTTCAGAGACTTTGAAATTGGGTAAAGGATATGTATCTATATCTAATAGAGATACAATGTTATTATTTCTAACCCATTTATCCTTCCACAGATCAAGATTCGATTTCCACCCAACATTCCATGAGAGGTGTTCTTTCAAGAGCTTAATGCCCCACATAATACTACGACCACCCCATGACATTTGCTTTCTTGTACTATAATCATTGTTATGAAGTATTGTTTTACTGATCCTGTATTTCTTACCCACAACTCTACTAATTAAGGATTCTGGTTGTTGAAAGATTTTCCATCCAATTTTAGCAATCAGACTCTGATTAAAAAGTTCCGTTCGCCTAAAACCCATTCCACCTTCATTCTTTCGAAGTTGTAAGAACTTCTTACTACACCAATGAATTCCCTTACCGTGACTGTTATTCCCCCACCAAAATTGTGCCAACAAAGAGTCAATCTTGGATGTCACACTTATCGGCATACGAAATGCTGATAGAGAGTAAATTGAAAGTGATGAGAGAATGGCAGAGATAAGAGTTAGTTTACCCGCTGTAGATAAGAATTTGTTATTCCATGAGAGAATGCGTCTGCGAACCTTTTCAATAACGGATGCATTAAAATCCTTTTTTGACCTCTCAAATTCCATAGGTAGTCCCAGATAAATTCCCATGCCTCTTGGTTTTTGGATATCCAGAATATTTAAACAATCCCTCGTGTTAGCCAAAGTACAATTTGGGCTAAAGGTTATAGCCGTTTTATCTGAATTTAGCTTCTGACCAGCCAATTGACAATATAACTTTAGGATGTTTGACAATCCTTGACAATGCTTCCGTGTAGCATGCGAGAAAATGATTAAGTCATCTGCAAAAAGTAGATGAAAAACCCTCGTTGCATCTCTAGCAATCTGAATTCCTTTCACCGTTGTTAAATTTTGCGCATTAGTCAACATCTGAGATAAAACTTCCGTACATAGGGCGAAGATAAAAGGCGACATGGGGTCACCCTGTCTTAGACCACATTTCGGGTTGAAGCTATTAGTCGATATGCCATTGACGATAATTTCATATGTAACTGTGGTAATACACTCCATAATTACCGTAATTATGTTTTGAGGAAAACCCATATGTACCAATGTAGCCTGGATGAAGTTCCATCTTATTCTGTCGTATGCTTTACTCATATCCACTTTAAGTCCTAATAAGCCTGTTTTACCTGAAGTCCTTTTTTGAATGTGAGTAAACATTTCATGGCTGATCAAAATGTTATCAGTAATAGATCGACCCGGTATAAAACCATTTTGATAATCACCAACCAAATGCGTCATGTACTCCTTCATCCTATTAGCAATGCACTTGGACATAATCCTCATAAGAACATTACAAAGACTGATAGGTCTGTAATGTTCAACTTTTTCTGGTGCATGAATCTTCGGTATCAGAATTATTGATGTTTTATTAAATTTCCTTAAGACATGCCCCGAATTTAGCATACGAAGAAGAGCATTAGTAACATCATCTTTTATATATGCCCAATATTTTTGATAGAAAATACCTGTGATACCATCGGGTCCAGGAGATTTATTATGACCCATCTGAAAAACCGCTTTCCTAATTTCCTTCTTTGTGAAAGGCATCTTCAATCTATCTCTTTGGTCGTGACTTAATTTTCGTTGCAAAGTAGAAAATACATCTTTCGAGTTGTTCAGAAAGGTTTGAAATGGCTCATGAGTTGTAGATGTTTCGAAAATGTCATTGAAAAATGATAAGAATCTAGCCCCAATAATTTTTTCATCAAAAGACCATTCCCCATTTTCCATAGTGATGCCCATGATTTTATTAGTTCTTTGTCGTTGCTTGAAAAAGTTGAAAAAGAACTTGGTATTAGCATCTCCCTCCTTTAGCCAACGATCTTTTGATCTTTGTTTCCAATACAATGTAACTGCTCTGTTAAACTCCATGTATCTTTCATGGCAATTCTCAAACCCCATTTCATTCCTTCCTTGAAAAATTTGTTGAAGATTATCTGACAGTTCTTCATCGAAATCTGACCATTTCTTATTCCATTCCAGTTTTTTAGTAATGGTCCATTTCCTAAAAACATTCCTAATTCTGTGTAGTTTACAACTTAACCTATATGAAGTTGATCCTTTATCAGTCATTAGCCATTCCCTTTGAAGAATTGGTATTAATTCCTTGTACTCGAGAGTCCATGATTCAATCTTAAACGGACCCCTAATTTTCTTTGAGTGAGGACTAGTATTTAAGACAATTGGTGCATGATCAGAACATTGGATTGGTAGGTGTTGAACATAAGTGTGTGGAAAAAGATCATACCAAGCAGATGATGCAAGGCCTCTATCCAACCGTTCGTATATTCTATCAATACCCTTTCTGTTGTTGCACCACGTAAACCTTGGACCATTAAAGGGAATATCGTTGAGATTGTTACTGTTCTTCCAACTCGCAAACTGCTGTGCTCCAAAAATTGTACCTGGTTTGCCTCCCAATTTATCGTCTAGGTATTCAACTTGGTTGAAATCCCCAAGTAGAATAAACTGTGCATCTAAATTTTGTAGGACTTCATGTATATTGTCCCAGACTACTTGACGTTTATGCTTCTTTGATTCGCCATACACAGCACAGAAGTACCAAAAGAGGATAGGTGTTTCATAAACTTTCAAAACGACAAGGTTTGGGGTTGACAAAATAAACTGAATGTTAAGACTAGTTTTCCACCCCACCCATAAACCACCTTTTGTTCCTACGGCATTAACACCTACTGAAGAGGACATACCCAAAGACGCAAAAAGACCATCAACAGTATTTGTAGGACATTTAGTTTCTGACAGGAAAAGTAAATCTATATAACTACTATTGACCAACGCCTTAATCTTCGTGATTGCAGGGGTTAGCGGGTCATTTAGACCCCTGCAATTCCAGGCCAGGCACTTCATTCAGACGAAGGAGATTGATTTGGTTCAACCTCCGCAATACCTTGATTTGTTTCATGCTTATGAACAGAGCTCTCTGACGAGCTAGATAACACAATCAACTCTTCTTCCTTGACATTGATATGAAATGAGCCTTCCCCTTTAGAAGATGATCCCTTAAAAGGTTTCTTTGAAAGACTAGACAGATCCTGAAAACTCTCCCAGCAGTATAAATCAGTTGTTGAAAGCGATGAAACACCTGGGTCTGAAAAAGACTTTCGTTTTTTTGGTAAGTACGAACATTCCCCTACTTCATTCTTAGAGCCTGGTAGAACCTTGCCTTTACCCCAATTTAGCCTATTAGAACTGGTATCCCCTGAAGTAATTGTGATATTCTGAAGAAGCTGATGACCTTGTTGCTCTTGATTAGCAATTATATCTGTATTGACTCTTGGTGGATTTTCCACATTATTGTTTGACATCTGGATTTCATCGTTAATATTTAACAGTATCTCAATATCCTGAAGTGCATCATGAAATGACTCTGAACTTTCAGATGATGGAAAGAGTGAACTGGATGTAGAGGATAACAACGGCCATTCAGGAGTAGGAACCGGAGAATCATCATTATCAGTTCCAGAAGACATAATAGGAGTTATCAGTGCATCTCCAAAAGGGTCTCATTATTGTGCATTATAACTTTTCACAAATTATTGTGCATTATAACTTTTCACAAATTTTCATTGAAGGCAGACATTATGTGTCACAAGTTGAAAACGAAACTGTCCCTCTTATAATATGTAAGGGGTAATCAAGTAGAACTTAAATGGAGCACTCCACTTGCCTTCCCACTTGTGATATTGTAAGAGGTACTATCCGTTTTTAGCTTATAACGGATAATATCCATTTTCAATGAGACTAGCCGATACCTTTTAGATTTGGTTCCGGTTATTAAATCTTATTGTACTACCAGTTTGTCAAACACTTTTGAAGCTTTTTGTCCTTTATTTGCACAGAAAAAGTTGGTACTTAGCGTGACGCCTACTTCTTCCAATTATTGACACAAACATGGCAATTATTAAGCTTTAAATTGCTCATTTATATGGGAGTGAGTACATGTTAGCCTAATGGTTCGGATAATCGGATCCGCCTTCATAAATTCTTGAGGTTCGAGAACTGGGAAACAGTGAACGCCTACTTCTTTGGAATTATACTTGCCGGATCTTGTTTACGACCTTAATTAAACAGTTTTGGTACTCGATTAAAATAAGTTAAAACGGTCTAATGCAAGACATGACCAATATGACATGAAAGTGCAGTTGTATAAGTGTAGGTGCAGACTTGGAGCTCATTGAATGATTAACAGTGGTTAATAAAAGTGTCAATTATGGTATCCATGGTAAAAAAATTACAACACGTATGATTGGGTAAAAAGGTAAATTACACTAATAAGCGACAACATACGATTAATACCAACTCAGTATTAGCAAATCGTGGAATGAATGCACAACATTCCGAACAAAAGGAACTTGACCCGACTCAACTCAAGACTAACCATGGTACGTGTTTGGATCACCAGCATTCGACTCCAACTTCAGCAGCTCGACGAGGCTTGTTTTTCCTTCGGCTACCAATATGTCGGAAACCACTAGGCTTGGTCGATACTTCAGCAACTAATGTTGATCCAAGCCTGTCTTCTGTCATCGAACTTTGCTTTTCCTCCGTGAGAGAGTTCCGTTTCCTTTTCATGCTGGTCTCCGCGGCAGTCCCCGTACTTGGATTGCTGTTGTTTTCACTATCGTTCCCCTCCGTTTTTACCAACTCTTCACTGCCTCCCATTTCACCTTTCGATAACTTTAGCGGCCTTCCTCTCCTCCTTTGAGTTGGAATCTTCTCCTCCTCACCACTTCCTGGATCCTCATGGATGCTAGGGGTTAACTTCTTCCCTTTTCCCCTGCCTCGTCCCATAACTCTTGGTTTTGCTGGTACAGGATTCACACCAGCGAACGAATTATCTCTGTAACAGAACGAGACAAGAGCTAAAGTTTACCACATGAACAACCGTCTTAAACTTTAAACGGGTCCTATCCATCTAAACAGAGGTCCTATTTGATCCATTTGTATCTTAATAATGTTTACACCAACTGTAACGAGTAACGACCCACAGAGAACAAAGTAAAGCCGAGTTTCAATCAAAAGAACCAGAATGTACAAACGAAAACAAAACCACTTAAACTACTACCACAACTCCGTCTTAAGGGAGATTAACTGAAAATCCGAATCCATAAGATGTACACAGAGTATTTGATTATACACAAATTCTCATTGGAGGCGGACATACCGTCACTGGGTGAAGATGAGTCAATTAATACCGAACTGGGTAGATAAGACAAAAGCATAATGCTACTCCCAGACAATTTGTTTTTGTCTTATCTACGTACCCTGGGTATTACTTGAACCGTCTTTAGCTTGTAGCACTAGAGATTAAAGCACAAGTATGACATGGAAACAACAATAGCTCAAACATCCCGATTTCGAGTACTATCAGAAATCAAATGTACAGCAGCAAGATAAGAGCTAATGCAATACACTTTCAAGTTCAGTGTTGAGTAGCTATACTTCAAAAATGTCGATTTTCGAGATGTATTGAATTAGATATACTTCATGATGCCAGTTTCATCTCAAACATACTCAAACCCTACATAAGAAGTCAATGATATAATGCTAATGTTGTTCCAATTATATTTTCTTTGTCATAATGATTGAAAATCTTACATGCAGTTAGTACGTTTTAGGTTTGAGACGGATATTGTCGTTTTAAATAAGAATTGTGATTAATCTTTAATACTCTGAAGTCTAAAACCCTCACTCTATAAAATCAAAATCTAAACTTTGTAAAGTCCACATCATTATCATATAAACACTTAAAATGATTAATTAGAAACAAAAAATTAATACAATTTGAATTAACATTATAATCAATCAATCAATAATAATAACAAAAGAAAATAAAAATTAGCAAAGAATAAACATTACAAAGATTGGTCATTTAATCACACTATACTAGATCCATAGTTACAAAGGAATTAAGATATGAAAAACCAATCAAATAAATTCAATCAATTCAATTAAATGCAAAAAATAAATAAAAATTAGCAAAAAAAAAGCTAACCTTATACTGAGCTCTGAAAAATTAGAGGTAGTAATTCTTCAAAAACAAATAAAAAATCATTAATTTTCAATGTTTTTAATCAATGATTGAATACAAATAACTAAAACACAGTTCAAATCCAATAAAAGACAAATCTTTTTCAAAGATTTATGATAGAAAAGTGAAGAAATGAATTAATGGTATTATTTTGGAAAAACCCAGATCAAGAAATTAGATGAAAATGTGTAATTTGAAAAGAAGTAATGTGAAATTATTTGATAATTTTCAATCAGAAAATAAATTGATAATGAAATTAATGATGCGAGAAAATATTAGTAGGCAAAAAATAGAGAGATGAAAGCAGAAGAAGAAGAAGAAGAAATAATGTGAATAAATTGAGGACTTTGAGGAGAGACACAACTACAAAAGTAGTAACAATTTTGAGGGAGATATCTGTTTGATGTAGAAATTGTGGATTGTAAAATACTAAAAAGTGTATTTTTTTGAGGTTGTGATAGCCAGTAGGCTATTTGTATAACAAAAACTAGTTTTAACTGCTAATTGCACGGCTATGCATTTTAACAATGATAATAAAATCATAATGTATTAGACACTGAATTTCAATTTTGAATGCACATATATTTGAGAAAACTAATTAAATAAGAATTTATAGAATTTACTTTCAAAGTTAACTATATTCGTTGCCTACCTGACTTATTTTGAAGAAATTATAAAAAAAATAAGTTACTTTAACAACATGTTTTTGTAATTAAATATACTAAAATAATTAACTCAATAATCTTTTTTCTCATTTTCATATGTTTTATTCATATTTAACATTAACTTATTTTTTAACCAACGGGTCAACCAAATTGAGTTGTGTTTAACTATAAATTAACCTCAATTGGGTTGTAATAGGTCCTGCTTAAGACGATTATATCCGTCTTAATGATATAATGGATCAACTACTACCCTCTTCATTATTCTCAATAAATTCTACTTTTGTTCTATGAATAATACTTGATCCATCAAATTTATCCGTTTTAAATAGAATTTGTCATTGTTTAACAAGTCTTAACTCTAAAAAAGAATACTCTTTAATTTAAACATTCATTTGTATAAAGGAAAAATAATCTACAAACATGTGATTTTTTATTTGCTTGAGTTATTAATGTGCCCGAAAATGGGTTTAGATTTTATCGAATGTTTATTATTTTTTGAGTTTTTATTGATTAATATATTGGACATATTAATTATTCAACTATAAGCTACAATAATTGATTATTGGATTAATTGCTATACAAATTGATCTGTTTAAAATAGTTTTTATCATGAAAAATCAATTTTATAAAAAAAAGTTGCTATGAATTTATCACTTTGTCATTGTTCGTTAATATTTACGTATAAAACAAAAACATAAACGTAAACATTTACGTACAGAAAATAAACACATCTTTTCTATATAAAAGCGGAATCATTTCAAGCCTCCTCATTCACCCATGTCATTATATATAAATTTTTTTAAATTTTTTTATTGTTAATGTGGGACCCACATACTAGACTATGGAATTAATTTCTTGAAAACTACCGTCTTTTTTTATACGGATTTTTTATGTTTGCGATTTACACTTAATGAAGTAATAAATAATGTCTAATTTAAACAAAATAATCCATAATTCTTTCCAATTTTTTTACTCCAATAATAAATAATAAATTAAAATTACTAATTCAGTCCAATCTTTTACAACACTAATCAATTATATACACAAATTGACACAAAATCAATATTATTATAAAAAAATATTGTTGCAAACAATATTAAATAAAAAACAAGCACTTGACACATATGATTGTAGAAGTGATGAAAAGAAGAGATGGCATTTGTAATATGAAAATAAAGAAATTTAGGATTAGGATGATAATAATGTAGCGGAAAAAATAATAGTAATCTTTAATTATAGATATAGCATAAAAATTTTGAACTTAGCTTAACTAATGGTGTAATTGTGCAAGTCGAGACACATTTTGCATAAATCTTTAAAACAATATTAGAAATTGTATTAGTATGAAAAAATTCAACACAAAATGAAATTTGCATCAAGTTGGAAATATTTGGATCGAGTTACGTTAGACCCCATATGGGACGTGTAATTGCGGACCCAAGTGGATAGGGTCGGGTCAAGTGAGACACATGTAAACGGGTCAAGTGAATATCCAACAATATCTTATTTCTCATATATTCTCTCCCCGTTCAAATGTTTTTTTTCTCACGTCTTTGTTAATTTAATTTCCTAATAAATGATTATCAATTCGTTTTTTTGCGTGTTAAATTAATTTACCATGTTTGTATACTAAATACATGCATTTTTTTCACCGATTTAAAACATGTGTAAGTTCCAGACATATGCATTATTGACACGTGTTTTAATTTAATCTATTATCATTATCAAAAAAATAAAATAATCATATTTTTTGTTTAATACTATATTTTAAATATTAATCATTATATTAATATTCTAAAAAACATATCAGTGCAATTTTGCACGGGTTGAAAACTAGTAGGTTTATCAAAAATAAAATTTAAATACATTACTGTGGGTCCCACATTTACTATTTTAAAAAAAAATAAAAAGGTTGCATATGATGACGTGGGTTAATGATGATGAGTTAAATGTTTTTGTTTTAATATAGATAAGACTAGTTTTAACCCGTGCAAAAATGCACGGATTGTTTATTAAAATTCTAATATATAAAATTTGTTTAGAATAATGCGAATATATATCAACATTATTATTTTCATTGTTACAAATTAAACCCAATGAGAATGTAATTTGTTGTTTTTATTTTAAAACTTTCAATTAGTTCAATTCGATTAACTTTGGCCGAGTTAAAAATATATGAGTTACATTGTGCATCCTACGTACTAACACCATAGTAAAAAAAACCGGGCTCAAGTTTAAATTGAGTCCGCATTAAAAATAAGTTTTTGCCACCCCATATGAAATGAATTTATATTTTATCACTTATGCACCAAAAAAACACATACTAAGCTTAATTCTCTAATGTCACGCTACATTATTATTTTGCACAAAATCTTCTATATTATTTACACACTCTCCATGTCTTCAATTTTGAGATCACTTTCCAATTAATCTAATTATATCTTAGGATTATTTCACAGCAATAATCCAACTCATGGCTCTCCAACCTACGTTAATCCATCCTATTCATAATCCCCCATTAATCCAACTGATTACCCGAGTTTCCTAGGTTGCACTTACTGACTTAAGTGACCTGCTAGTTCAGGTTTCTTTTTCTAAAACCCTATATTTCGTTGCCTTTCTTCTATTCCTTCTCTGTTTCTTCTTCTTTTCTTCTTCTCCTTCATTTGGCTCCTTTTTCTTCCTCCATTACTGCCAATTTCATCATCTTTATTTTGCCTTCAAATATTTTTTTTCTTATTTAGATCAACATTTATTCATCTTTTTCACGCATTTTTTTATAAACATTTGTTCTTATTTAGAGCAACAATTATTCATCCTATTTAGAATTTCTCTACCGTCATCTTCTTTGTTCAGCAACCAAAAGCGTAAAAATCCAACTCCAATCTCCAGAAAAGACCAAATCCGCGTATAAAAAAACAGAAACTTCAGAGTTGTACGTCGTTCCAGAAGAATCTTAATGTATCCCCCACCACCAACCTGCTGGTTGCTGCTGCCACCACTAGCCGCCACCAATTTCAACATCATCACACAAATTAGTTAGAACATAAATCTCATCCCTAACCAAATTTCATCAAACTCAAATCAATCACCCCAAAACAATCCTAAAACCCCTAAAATCAAATTCAAATGCAATTAACAAAACAACCCAGAAAATGTACTCAAGAATAGCCTGAAATTTAACATTATTCAGAGCAATAGACGAATTAAACCGGGATTGAGCTTTTATTTAAGACCGTCACATAAACATCAACCAGACTTTGAATATAATAAGATTAATTTTCTGGGTTTTTCAATTGAAGACGATGAAGAGAAACAGGTGAGTTTTACGTTTGTGTTGGTGAAGTAATAGTTGATGAAGGGTGAGGGTGGTTGGCTGGGTTGAGGCTTTGAAGTACTAGGGTGGTTATGGGTGGTGGACCGGTGATTGGTGATGAAGGTGGTTGTGGGTGGCGTTTAATGGAAGTGAAAGACAAAAAGAGGGAAAATGAATGAATAAGGTAACTTAAATTTGGGGTTTACCTGTTCAACAGGTTTCCCTTCACCTTGGTGCAAAATGGGGAAGTCGGGTAATAGGTTGGATTAATGGGGGATTATGAATAGGATGGATTAACGTAGGTTGGAGAGCCAAAGGTTGGATTATTGCTGTGAAATAATCCTATATCTTATTATTGTTCTTAATTCATTACCCATCAACTTTTTGCCTCAAACATATTACTTTGCATGATATTGACATATTTGGGTTAAACCATTATTAAAGATTCATGTACGTATACAAACTAATGTTTTTGCAACTTTTAAATTAGTTATAACATTTAAATTGTTTGTAAATTAATTTTTGAAATAAAAATTATATTGTATATAATATGAGTTTAATCTATTTTCGTTTTTTCAAACTTTCAGCAATAAGCTTTTAAAACTCCGTAATTATTATTTTTTCAATGTTTTTAGGTTGTTAAATGCGGAAACTTTTTTATCTTATAATTTTTTATTATGTTGATTTTCGTAAAGAGATATATTCGTTATTTTATAACCAAATTAAGATCTTATTATTATTCAAAAGATATGATAATTTAATTATAAATAGCAGATTTTTTTTTATGCCGGAATTTTTTTTATGCCGGAATATTTGTTAGATATAACATGTATAATTCCAGTATGATAGCTATTTTTTTTAAAGAATCCGCTCTAAAATTAATTTATCCATGTTTTTCCGACAAAGTATTCCGTATTAGTTTATTAACATTAACCGTGAATTTACATAACTTTAATGTTTTTGTTATAATATAGATAAGATAAGATTCTACGTTAGCCGTTAAAGTGGAATACATATAGTGATATACAAGTGATAAATCAAGTGAAACTAATTGGACCATCTTATTTACCATATCACTTGTTATATTGTGAGAGGGGTATTATCCGTTTCAATAGTTGACGAATAATACTCGTTTTCAGTTAGATAAACTGAATGTTTGCTTGGTTTGAAGTATGGATGCAAGTCATGCAATTGGTGGTCGACATTTTAGTAATTCGATTAGTAATGTAGTCGGCGTTTTAATATTCGTAGTCGCCTCTTTTTAGAAAAAAGACGTTTGACACCCACCGTCTCTCACTAGCTTATTCTTTTTCTCTCTTTCCACTTTTCCTCAAAAACCGACTTTCACCACCGTCGGACGCCACCACAACCACAAACAGACTACAAACACGGCTTTTTTTTTAAAAAAAATGTGTTCATGGAGTAGATGATGAAATTCAGCATCTCCTCCATGGTCGCACATTGAAACTCAATGTGGAGTCCATGATTGGATGATGAAATTCATCATTCGTCCATGATGGATGATGAATTTCAAAATCGTTTATCATTAATAATTATTGAGTCACATTTTGCAAGTTTGTTTTAATCTTTTGAGTCTTTTTAAGGAGTTGAGTTGTGTGCACCTAGTAATTCAAATCTTATTCGATGATCTCGTGTTAATAACTTAAACGTTATCTCCATGTTCATTTTGTGAACACCATTGAAATTTGTGTGTCTTGTAACAACCGAGTATGACTTTGTCAATGTCTTAGGATAGAGTTATCTTAAGCACGGAATCTTCAAAGCGGGGTAACTTTTGAGCACTGAGTCTTTCGACGGAGTAACTTAAAGCAAAAGTCTTATTGCGGAGTAGCTTTAAGCACGAACTCTTTCTATGGAGTATCCCAACGCAAAAGTCTTGGAAGCGGATTAGCTTTTGAGCAATAACAACCGGAGTAGGTTAGGAGATTGTTTTATTATTCGAGTTGGTCTTAGTTTGTATGAGTTTGTTTTTTAAGACGATCAATAAAATAACGTTGGTTGTTGGTCGCGGAGTAGTGACCGAATCAGTTTTAAAAACATCATTTATTTTGTCTCCTACTTAGGTTGAGAGGTAGTATAACAGATATTTTAATACAATAGTTGAGGAGTTACTATAAGGGTAATATGGCCTAGAGGTAGGGCTGAGCAAAAGCGGTATACCGCACTGGTTTTGCTTAAAAAACCGGTATCCGCTTTTTAAAAATTTTTATTTCATGATACGCGTACCGCACCAGATTTATTCGGTATACCGGTTTTTTCGAAAATGGAAATCGTATCCGGAAATCCGGTTTAACCGCACCGGTTTTGAAACCGGTTTCACAAAACCACGAAATCCATGTTTTCCTTGTAGAAGGTGTAATAAATTACAATAGAATTTGGGAAAATTATTTCCTAGAAAAAAAAAAAGAAATTAAAAGCAACGCTTTATGTTTGTGTTGGTATAAAAATATACAACTTTGGAAAATTTCAAAAAAATATATAAACGAAACACTGAACAAAAACAGAAAAATCGAAATATATCTATAAAATACGAATGAAACATCTCATTAATGAACAAACATGTCATTACTTTAGATTTAGTTAGACAACTTAAGCTTAGGCCTAGAAGGTTAGAATATATTTTAGGATTTTTTATTAAAACGGTTTAAAAACCGGGGACCGATTTTGAATAAATGTGATCCACATCCGCTCCGGTTTAACACTAAAAAATGCGGTTCGGATACCGGGTTCATAAAAAAAACCGAATTTCCGGTTTTCTATTTGCGGTTTAAAAATTCGGATCGATTTTTTTTGCTCAGCCCTAGCTAGAGGTGTTTTTACTTGGATTCTAATTTGGTATTATTTATTCGGGTTACATTGTGTTTGTACTGTTTTTATAGTGAATTTTAGTCGACTTGACTAGTGCCTTTACCTTCGTCTTGGAAGGTTTTGTCATGGGTTTGACTCTAAATATCTTCTCATTTTATTATGATTTGCAGTTCTTTATTTTTACAGTTACTTGTCGGTTGATTGCTTCCGTTACACGTGAAAAATTGATATTAATTTTCGAACATAGTCAACCAAACAAGACCTAGCTAAGATTAGTAACTTTATAAGAGCAAAATTTTGATTGTACTTTGTATTTGTTTCTATTTTCTTATGCTTCGATATATTCTCATTTTATCAAAAACCATCTTTATTACTTTTAAAAACATATCGACTTCAAGAGTAAAAGGAATCTTAAATCATGTCGTAATCTAGTATTAAGAAGTGTGCATTAACTCTTAAGTAGGGAATTACCTCAGTTATGTCGGGAGGAAGTGCAACCCCCGACAATTTAAGTTTATATACATTTCAATGAATAGAGTATCTACGTATCGATCGTTGATCCCCCTGCGTTCATGGTTGAGTACTTGAGCATAAGTATTCCTCTACGATATTACATGTTTTTATGTTTATCCTTTTACAATCTTACTATTTATTTCAAGGTTTATCATCGCTCTTGACCTAAGAATCTTACTTATATCTAACAAATTTGTATGATAATCATTTATAATCATAAAGAATAATAATTTTGTATAGATAACATTGAGTACCATCACAATTTGTTTCTCTATAGGTTTTGAATCAAATCACAACAAAAATAGATTACATATTCAATCTTGCACTTCAGTTTCGGCAAAAGAGTTGCCAGTACCAATTGTAGTACGGAAATCCCTTATGGGGATTCGTTTCTTTTTGTGTTCTAATCGTCATTGGTCTGTAAACCTTCCCACGGGCTAGTCTAAGTGGCATCCTGTTTTCTGTTTTATTCATATAAGTCTACTTTTTGTCAAAAAAAGGTATGTAGCAGGTGAACATGATGTCAAAAAGTACAATTAGCTTAGATAGAGTTTAAAGAGATCAAAGTTAAAATCAAGGAGTGATCACCGGAGTTATGACTTTAATCATAATAAAGATAAAGATATACATATTACTCTTCAAGTAATATCAGGTACTAATTATTCAATTATATTTGCTTTGTTTATTTAAACACGTAGTTGCTCATTTATGATCAAATTTTATTTTTTCATGGATTTTTTGCCACAAAATTTTCATACTTTGCCCTTTTTCTTAAACACAAAAAAAAAAAATCAAACTATTCATTTATATTCATCTCAAATTAATTAGATTCTCGACAAATTACTTGATTAATGTTTCTTAATTCTTGTTCGATAATTCTTTAACTTTATTGATTATGCACCTACTTTTTTCCACTAAATTAAGTAGATTGAGTTTAATTAAGGTTGATTAAATTAAGGAATATAAAAATTAGGTTTATGGGAAAGAGGCGGATAGGGTAAAAGGGGAGGCGGGTCTGGTGGTGGCCGAGGGAGAGGGTAGAGCTCGGTGCAGAAGGGTCGGTAGTCGAGCTACTTTAGGCGTGTGCAAGTCGGTGTGCCGGTGGTCGTTGTTTATTGCACAAGAAAGGAGGAGACTGGCGGTCGAGGAAGGGTTGGGTAGGTCCAACAGTACCCCCTGGGTGGAAACATCACAAATCGGGGCCGATGTGGTAATTGATTTTGGTGGTGACCACAATTAACAAAATAATAACAAACAATAAACTTAGGATATGTTTGGAGTAAGGTGTGTATATAACCAACCTAGAAGACATTAATGCCCAAAAAGTTATTACAGTATAGTACTTCGGCGGCATATTCTCCCTCTATTCCAATTATTTCTGTACGTATTAGATTTTAGAGGTCCTGTTTATTTGTTACGTTTCTATATTAGAAAATTTTCTTATGAATAATTTGATCATGTAAATTTATGATGTTTCACTAGTCACCCGCTAACAATTAGCAAAAATGGTCATTTCTCACTTTGTAGTTTTTGTGTCAATGTAAAAGATAAACAAATAATCGGATGAAAGAGAGTATTATATTACTCCCTCCATTTTTTTTATATCACCCCAATCCCCTTTTTGACACTATTCACAAACGGGTATTCAACGTCAGTTTTCTCTCAATCCGTTCACGGAAATATATTCATGTGAGATCTTTTTTAATTTGTCTTGATAAGAGGATTAAGAATATCAAAATTATAATTTTTAGTAGTATGTAGCTAAAGATATAATCGAAACAAAATGAGTATTGGCAAACATGTATAAAGAAATGGGGTGATATAAAAAAAAATGGAGGGAGTATATAAAATCAAATAAGAATTATCGTGTACTTAAACAATAAAATTATAGTAAAATTGTAGTACAGTGTAAGAAAACAAAATAAAGCCTTTGCAAGTGGTGCAGTACATTTTTACTCAAAATTGACCTCCTAAAATTACTAATTTGTTTCCTTAATAACAAATTTATATGCTTTTCTGGGTTTATTAACATATAGATTAATGAGCACTGGGATACTGTTTTACCTAACGTAATCGTCACGAAACTGAATAAAATTTAATTACACAAACTTCATGTAATCGTCGTTTTTTTCCTTTTCGAGTTAGTTACAATCTCCGTAATTTCGTACCCTACGACATTTCATCAAACACGACAATCACGACTATCGACAAAAGCAACTTATACCGAATTTACGGAAACGAACAACGGACAAATACCGATCGACTACAATAAAAGGAAAGTGAATCAACATATTTAATCTGAAAATACACAAAAATAGAACAAAACTAAAACCAATTATTTTCTTCCCAATAAACCAATTTACCTTGATTTATTTATTTATTTATATTTATATTTTAATACATTTATTCAAAATATAAATAGAAGATGTTGTAATGTTGATTAGTTGGCATCTTAACACATACAACCCTCAAACGTGGGAAGTAAACACAAATTAAAAAGCCCAAAAAAACCGATATTTTTTTACCAACAAATTATTTTTACATTTTATTTCCCACCCTTTAAATACTTTCACACCTTTTCATATAATTCTTGGACTTCCATTCTCTCTCTATATTCTCCCTCTCTTTTTTCCTCTCTCTATACTTTCCATTTTTGGTAAATTTACCAAGGTAACGTTATTTTCACTCACTTTTTGTTGCTTTATTTCTTATTTTATATTTGATTTTGACTTTTCGGTAATTTTAATTTGTTGGGTGAATTTTTGTTTTTGTGTTGTTCTTCATGTTGTGCGTTTCTTATTTAATTGAGTGTTTCCTCATCTTTCCCTCACGCGGAAACATGATTTGTAACCATTTGTTTACGTTTGATTAGAATAATTCTCGCCGATGAATAGAAAGTTAAATGTAATATACTACTTAAAGTTTGCATTTTTGCACTGCTTAAAGTTTTTACAAAATATTTTTCTACCGTTTAAGTCCTTTGTTTACTTTTTTTTTATTATGCGTAAGAAGTATTTAATCGGGTAAGCAAATGATCGGAACAAAGTACTCGACAGTAGTCTTGAAATTTCTGTGCATCAATGATTGTTTTCGTCAATTTACCCTTTTTATTTTGCATGTTTTCTATGTTCTTCGTCGAAATTTTAAATTTATGATCATGGTTTTGTTGATTGAAAAATATTACTTCTTCCATCTTAGTAATTTGTTTGCCTTGAATACAAAAAATAAACAAATGAAGGAGACGGAGTACTAAATTGATGTTTGCTTATTTGGGATTTTTCATGGAGAATTTTATAGCATGATCACAAATTTCATAATTTTTTTGATAAAATACTTATGAGAAATTGAGATAGTGTAACTTTTATGTTGTAAACTTGCAATTGATGTTTTTTTTTTGTAAAATTGGTACTAATCCAGACTAAACAGATTCTTTACGTTTTATTAAAATACCCCAACAACTCACGAGTGAATAAAAGTGTATAGAATATGTTGAATCAGATTGAGTATTTGTTAACTTGGTTTTTCTTGTTAATTTTCCTCCTAAATTTGCATATGTGATAACTTAGAATTTGATTAGAAAAATAAAAATTTCATATTTTTAAGAGTACTCTATTTTTAAATGGTGTTTTGTATTTATTTGCTGACATTAGAAAAAAAAAAGCCTTTTTTTATTGATTGTACTCTTTTTGGTTGATTTTGTGATAAACAAATTTGTCATTTGTGTGGGCCGATATTCGTTAAAAGTTTGCGACGGGTCAAATAAAATACAAATGGGAGGATACAGACAAGTTATTTGTGATTTGAACCCTGTCGCTGATACTTGACCCATCAATCCAAATGGGGATAAAGATAAGCCATTTGTGATTGTAACCATGTGCCTGATAGTTGACCCGTCACAAACTTGTGACGGATATACCCGTCACAAGTGAGACCTATTGTTTGTGATAAGGGGACCATTTGATTGAAGTGATTGTTTATAATATTTTTTAGGTTGACTTGACATTTGTGTAAGGAGGGTAGCTTTGATGGTGATGATGGTTGAGGAGCCAAGATTGTATGGAGAGGAGATGAATTATTTCGGCGGAATCCCGGAGGCAGCGAACGGAGGGGTCCAATTTCGTATAGGGGAGGAGTTGAGTGATGATGATATAGATATAGAAGAATTAGAGAAGCGAATGTGGCGGGATAAGTTGCGGCTTGAAAGGCTAAAGGAGCGAAAAAAGGCTAGGGAAGGAGTGGATGGGGTGAAGCAACGTTCGACTAAGGAACAGGCTCGGAGGAAGAAGATGTCGAGGGCTCAGGACGGGATTTTGAAGTACATGCTTAAGATGATGGAGGTTTGTAAGGCTCAGGGTTTTGTTTATGGGATTATTCCGGAGAATGGGAAGCCTGTCACTGGTGCATCTGATAATCTTCGAGAGTGGTGGAAGGAGAAGGTTCGGTTTGACAGGAATGGTCCTGCTGCTATTGCTAAGTACGAGTCTGATCACTTGATTTATACGAATAATTATGGTGGTGATTCAGCTCGGTGTACTCCAGTCTCGCTTCAAGAACTTCAGGATACGACTCTTGGTTCTCTGTTATCGGCCCTGATGATGCATTGTGACCCACCTCAGAGGCGCTTCCCTTTGGAGAAGGGTATTCCTCCTCCGTGGTGGCCTAGAGGGAACGAGGAATGGTGGTCGGAGTTGGGTTTGGCAAAGGATCATGGCCCACCACCGTACAAAAAGCCTCACGATTTGAAGAAGGCGTGGAAAGTCAGTGTTTTGACTGCAGTGATTAAGCACTTATCCCCTGACATTCCCAAGATTCGGAAGTTAGTCAGGCAGTCCAAATGTCTGCAGGACAAGATGACAGCCAAGGAGAGCGTCACTTGGCTTGCTATCATCAAGTACGAGGAGAGCCGTGCCAGAGAACTTTACCCTCATCTTTTCCCGCTTTTGATTGGAGTTTCCGATGAGTGTTCCTATGTCATTAGCGACCATGGCGAGTATGATGTGGAAGGTACTGTCGAAGAATCCAATGTCGATCTGCAAGAACAAAAGGCTGTGTACAATGAGACGGGAAACAACGAAACTCAGCCTGTCATTTTTCAGATGCCTAATCAAATTAAGGGAGAAATGGTTTATGATGATGATTTTACAGGAAAGCGAAAGGTGGAGCAAATGATCACTGCAAGAGACGACCGTATGCAAATTTATACGTGTGGGTTTTCCGGCTGTCCTCATCAACAACCTGGGTTTGGGTTCCATGACAGGATGTCCCGGGACAATCATCAAATGACCTGTCTGTACCGAAACAACAGCCTACAGTTCGGAAACTTCAATAATTCTTATGTTGAATCAGGAAGCGTAGATTTGGGCAGTAACAACGCGCTTCCATTGATAAATCTACATGGACTCGGGATGGCTGAAACCGAGCAGAAGAGACTTGGTGAGCTTATGTCAATGTACGACTACAATAATCTCCAAGCACCAGTACTGGATCAAAACATCTTGCAGCAGCAGCAGCATGTCACCCCTCAGCAGCAGCAGCAGCATGTCACCCCTCAGCAGCAGCAGCATGTCACCCCTCTGCAGCAGCAGCAGCAGCCGCCGCAGCAGCAACATCAATTGGGATTTACTAATAATGATCAGATTCAAATGCAAGGAGGAGTTTTCGATCAAAATGTGTTGAGGCAGACGGGAATTCAGGAGAATAATCAGGTTTATGGATTGGCAGAGGATGGTAATAAGTTTAGCAGCAGCAGCGGGTCGAAGCCTTTCGAGTATAATTACCAGGAGAATTGTCTAAATTCTTCAACTACCTCTCCTTTTGAAATCCCATATATTGATTTCATGGATGATTTGCATGGTGGTGCAACGGCTTGGTACCGGTAGCTGGTAGTGACCTTAACAAGTCGTATTCAAAGATATCGGAATGTCCTACAGAGTTTTCGAACTGAGTTATTAGGCCTTGTTTTCGTCTTTATAAGTGTAGTATTACTGTTGTTGTTGTTGTACTCTTGTCATCCTTGAATAAGTATCAAATTGTTGAATACAGTATACAATTATTAGTATCAAATTCATCCTTTTGTGTTCTACATGTGCTCTACTTTTTACTCCCAAGTAACTTTGGTAGGTTGGCGTCTAATATCCGTGGTACTCAATCTCGGTGTCGCCTTTTTATATATATCAAGATAAGAAGTAGGGTCTATTAAAATGACCGTCCCTAGAAAAGGATATGTGAAATGGTGGTATCGACAATCAATATATTACTCAATAACACCCTAATATTAATGTTTTATATGTATATTAGGTGATGCGATAGGTATTTATCATTACAGAATACCTATAAACCGAACATTTATCGTTGCTATGATCGAGTTTCACTACTGTAACATTAAATCTCAATTTCTTTTTTATCTAATAATAATAACTTGGTCGGGTTGATCCACATACATAACACTACATAGTTTTATATCTCGGTTTTGATAAAATTAATAATTAAGAAAGAGAAGGTTTTTCTCCTCTTGCAAAACAATTTTGTATTGTTTTTGTTATTTCATTTTTCATTACCATTATTTTTCATGATATAACCTAGACTATTAAATCGTTGCAGAATGAAATTTTGAACGTTGATAGATTATCCAAATTAGATAATTTTTAGGTACAAAATAGTACAAATTTTCATTTGTGACGGACAAAATTCGTCACAAACTTGTTACGGATTAAATAGTTTTTCCTTTAATTTGTTACAAGTTTATAATGAATATATTCGACAAACTTCCCGACAAAATAGTACTTGTACCAAAGTGACATAATGCAACAATTTGGTAGGCTATGATGTTAAAGTCTTTGTAGTTTACATTAAAACATGACATGCTTATTTGTCCTATAATAAGTTAGTGCAAATGAGAGTGATGAGTGCATGTGAGTTTAGGCCCTCAAATCATTCAATCATTCTAAATCTAAGTTGACTATTCTTTTTAGTGTACTTCCTACCTTTCAAGTTTTAAGACCTATATAAAGTACTTAAGTATTTCATATGCTTTCGTACGCAACAAGTACTCTTTTTAATATCACAAATATTGTTGGGGTTATTATATGCTTTTTAAGTTGATGATATAATAAAGAATAAGCATCTATTGTGATGGGTATATTCGTCACAAATTTATCACGGGTTAAATATTATCAATATACATGGGCAGATAAGATAAAAGTAAGAGAGTATACCGGAAATCACAAATTACTTGTTTTATCTATCCAAGTATGACGAATATTACCTGTTACATTAGAATTTGTGTAAAACAAATGGACCTTTTAAGAGTATGACATTTCTGGACGATAACGGTACAAATAAGTCTGTATATTTAGATGTATATTAGCATCGTACATTTATATGTGCAATTCAAATCTAACTGAGCTTATATGCAATAGTTCTAAACAAATTTTTATTAGGTGTTAAAATTAGAATATATTGGATTTACATGAAGTATTATATAATATTTTGATTTAAAATATTTTATAAAGACATCAAGATTTATTTTAATAAAACTTGTGAAATGTACATAATATGAACTTAAATTCTTTGTCATAAAGCTCCAAATTTATACTATGAGATATATATACATCAGGTTGTATAGTCCACTAATGCAATAAAGGTTGAATTTGAGTTTATTTATGTTACTCCGACATTTTACTTATGTGTCACGTGTCCGACCGACATGATACAACACTTCAACACATCAATTTAGACCATAAAATAGAAAATTTCACATAATGTTGCCGCATCCGACACTTTAACACGTATCAGACACAACACAACATGATGTTAAAGAGTCGAAGTTACACATGGACCAATAGTAAGGATCCAACATATGACTTTAAGGACAAACATTCGATTCTCACTATGTTATAATTTGACCGTATGAGTAGACAGTCTATAAATATCAGTATATATAGTCCTCAAAGAGCTCATCAATGATTTGTCATTTTCACTTTAAATTTTTGTGTAAGACCACCTGATGATATACATGAATTTATGTAAAAGATTTTTAATTAATAACATTGTATTTTAGAATTTTACTTACTATTTAAATTGACATCTTAGCCGGCGATCAAATCTATTTATACCGCCATTAATATAAGACAATCTTATACAAGAATGTGATATTTTTTTATTTTTTTTTGAAGGGAAAAATCGTTTATTAATCAAAAGTCTTATGGTAGTTACAACATATGTCAAGAATAACAGGATACAAAACGATTAAAATCAAATAAACTAAATTCTCGATCAACAGAAAATTTCTAAACTTGATGGGCTCATGAGACGCTTCTGCACATCCTCTAACATATCGCCTTCTGCGGCTTTTCACAAGAGGGTCTCCAAATTTTCTAGGGCATTGACAAGAATCAAGTTCTTTTGACCAAAAGGTTTGTAACGAGCAATCTGACAGCAGTTTTATCTCCATAGGATCAACAATGAAAGCACCGATCTTCCACTTAATTCTTGAACCTCTCAAATAGAGGGAAAAATCTCACCAAAAGATGAGGACAAAACTCACCAAAAGGTGAGAACAAAACTCACACAAAGGTGAGAACAATTCTCCAATAAAGGAGAGGCAAGAGGTTATTAGCATAAAAAAATTAAAGAAGAACGAAAACGGAAAATTTGGGGCTTACCTCCACCAAAGAAGGTAGACGGCAGCCCCAAAAGGTTGAATTAGGGTTTAGTTTTTGTTTTTTAGAGAGAGAATCTGGAAGAAAAAAATACAAGAATGTGATATTTAGATGCATGAAAAAGATTTATCTTATCTTCAACCGGCAAGATGACGAGGTCAAATGGTTGTTGCACTAGAGCTTTAAATTAATTTCATATATTATCATACATGCACAATAATTATCCTTTAATTAACATAAATGAAGTTGATGTGTCGTATGTTAGTCCACGAATCAAAACAAATAAATAATCTATAGGACATCAATAACACCGTACGTAAAGAATATGAGTGTCAACCCTTTTATTTAATATATAAACCGAAAATCCTGATTCCGCTACTAACTACGTAACTAATGTATAATTCTATCAATGTTCGAAGATGACACTTTCTCATGCATGGGGACAGCTGGCAAGTACCCTGCCTAGCCCTTAGGAATGAAGGACGGTAAAGGACTTGGTAAAACCGACCAATATATGCATGCATGATTGACCACTACAATAAGTGAATAACTCTTAAATAGTTTTATGGTGTTTGGAAACAAGTATGGTATTCCCAAATTTAAATTTGGACCAATTTACTTGTTTGACAAACCTATTATATTTTGGATTTGGATTTCATCCAAATCCCAACCAAATCCAAGTAAGGCTAAAATACACACATTTGAAATCCACTCTCTAACCCCCTCATTTTCTAATCATTACTTCACATTACTAAATTAAAAATGAGGCATTTCAAATTAAATCCTTATTGCCAAACACACCATTACAGTTTTTTCCAACGTGTGTTTAAGAGTAAACATATATTAAAAAGTTAATTAAAGAATATCCTAATTAAAATGGTTTGACTTAGGGATTGTTTGGTTCATGTGGAAAGTAAATTCATGTAGGAAGATAGAATTTACATGAATTTAATTCCTAAATGAAATTCATGGGAGATAGCAAAAAAATGTTTTGTTACCTAATAAGGATGTGGAAAGTAGAACTTATCGAGCGGGAGTGGGGAAACAACTTTCAACATGATGTGGGAAGTGTAACTCATGGAGGAACTTAATTCCTCCATTTTGGGCAACCAAACAAGTTTACAAAATAGTAATTCGTGGGAATTTCCACTTCCCATGAATTAAAGGGGCAACCAAAAAACCTCTTATTTGGACACTGGAGTTTGGAGTTATGGCATAATAGCGTTCTCGATGGTTAATTTGAGAGAATCTGAACAGCGAAAAAATAATAAATTTATTTATACAGATAAGTTGCGAATATAGAAAATAAATTTAGTTCAAAAATCAGAAGTAAAAGGAAACAAATGGAGTCAAACTAAATGAGCAACCGAATACGCCGGTCGCCGAATCAATAGAGCGCGCATTATTTATATATATATATATATATATATATATATATATATATATATATAGAGGCCGGATCACGTGAGGTCGCCTATTACGGTGAGGCCGCCGGACCTCACGCATCCCCAAGCTGTTTGGGCCAAATTCACTCACCCTTAAGCTGTTGGGCCGACTTAACACTCCATTATTCAATGTTTGGGCTGAAAAATTTGGGGTCTTCACAAGTTAAGCTTCTAGTTTCACAGTTTCACAATATTTGCTTCCAGTTTCACAAGTTAAGCATCTAGTTTCACAAGTTAAGCTTCTATTTTCACAAAATAAGCTTCTAGTTTCACAAGTTAAGCATCTAGTTTCACAGTTTCACAGTTTCACAATATTTGCTTACAGTTTCATATCTTAAGCATCTAGTTTCACAAGTTAAGCTTCTAGTTTCACAGTTTCACAGTTTCACAATATTTGCTTCCAGTTTCACAAGTTAAGCATCTAGTTTCACAAGTTAAGCTTCTATTTTCACAAAATAAGCTTCTAGTTTCACAAGTTAAGCATCTAGTTTCACAGTTTCACAGTTTCACAATATTTGCTTACAGTTTCATATCTTAAGCATCTAGTTTCACAAGTTAAGCTTCTAGTTTCACAGAATAAGCTTCTAGTTTCACAAGTTAAGCATCTAGTTTCACCAGTTTCACAATATTTGCTTCCAGTTTCACAAGTTAAGCATCTAGTTTCACAAATTAAGCTTCTAGTTTCACAGTTTTACAGTTTCACAATATTTGCTTACAGTTTCACATCTTAAGCATCTAGTTTCACAAGTTAAGCTTCTAGTTTCACAGAATAAGCTTCTAGTTTCACAAGTTAAGCATCTAGTTTCACAGTTTCACAGTTTCACAATATGTGCTTCCAGTTTCACATATTAAGCATCTAGTTTCACAAGTTAAGCATCTGATGTTGCGAGTTGCTTCAGTTGGTTCATGTTTTGCATACAAGCGCAGAAATCAATTATCGCAACTTGAGACTTGATTGATAATGATATCGGCACCGAATCAATTATCACACAACTTCAGAACAAATCTACTTCTAATTATAAAACGCTAAATTAAAGATAGTTCGTGTTTTGCAATTACAAACGTGCGACAATCGCAGAAATCAATTATCGCAACTTGAGACTTGAATGATGATGATATCGGTACCGGTACGACATCGGATGACGACGAAAAGCCGACAAGGATCACCAGAAGACCGAGATCTTTGAATTGCTAGTGAAATCAATGTTTAATTAGCGAAACAAGGTAAAATTAATCGATGTATAAGGATGTTTTTTGATGGAAATTAATGCAGAAATTATGTGATTATGTTGAAATTAGATTCAGAAGGTACCATAAAACACATTAAAATATGAAGACGAAGACGAATTTGACGAAGATGAATAATGGGATTGGTATTTTGTTGGCTGTTTAATAATGAGATTGGCAGATTTTGTTTTTCTATCTCATTACACGTGGCACAATCTGGTGCATTTATAATATTTAAATCTGACGGTGTAGGATGGGTCCAGCGGCCTCACCCTAAGAAGGATGCCTCACGTGATTCGATTTATATATATATATATATATATATATATATATATATATATATATATATATATATATATATATATATATATAGAAATTGAATCACGTGAGGCCGCTCTCTTAGCGTGAGGCTGCCGGACCATTCTAAATCGTTAGATTTTAGTAGCATGGGCGCACGAGATCTTGACACGTGTCCTATATAATATCAAAAAAAAAAAAACTGACAATTCATCTGTCTTCATTTCTCTCTCTTTTTCTTCAACTCCAATCAATCACCTCCAATAACGGCTCATACGAATGATCATGATACACTAAATCTGACCCCAAAACGACATCAAATTCCTTTCCAATCACCTCCATCTGCTCCACCTTCCCCCAACCTAACTCCACCGCAACCAGCTTCCCTCCTCCCGAGCCAACAACCTCGGCATTGGCGGCAATGTTGAAGTCAAGGTTAGGAATGACGTGAGCAAGGTCCGACAATGTGACGTCAGCGCCGAGAATAGCGGCGGCGGCGATTCCGACAAGTCCGGTGCCAGAGCCGAGTTCGAGCAGTCGTAGACGGCGATTGTTGTCACGGCGGAGGAAGGGATGGAGAATGCGGTGGTGGTCGAGAAGAGAGAGAAAGGTGGAGGCGGCGGGCCAGAGTTGGAAAGCGATGCCTTGAGAAGTGAGTTGACGGATGATGATTTCGGCGTTGACTGTGTTGACGTGATGCCGTATCAGTTGATGGGATGATGGTGGAGGCTTGATGAGGAAGTGGACACGTGTCGCCGCCGTGCGTTGGCGGAGGCTACTGTAGAGAGAAAATGGGATGGGGGATTCTCTTTTGTCGATTTTGGTTTCCTCTTTCTCATGATCATCTTAACTGTGAAACTAGAAGCTTAACTTGTGAAACTAGATGCTTAATATGTGAAACTGGAAGCACAGATTGTGAAACTGTGAAACTGTGAAACTAGATGCTTAACTTGTGAAACTAGAAGCTTATTCTGTGAAACTAGAAGCTTAACTTGTGAAACTAGATGCTTAAGATGTGAACTGTAAGCAAATATTGTGAAACTGTGAAACTGTGAAACTGTGAAACTAGAAGCTTAATTTGTGAAACTAGATGCTTAACTTGTGAAACTGGAAGCAAATATTGTGAAACTGTGAAACTAGATGCTTAACTTATGAAACTAGAAGCTTATTCTGTGAAACTAGAAGCTTAACTTGTGAAACTAGATGCTTAAGATGTGAAACTGTAAGCAAATATTGTGAAACTGTGAAACTGTGAAACTGTGAAACTAGAAGCTTAATTTGTGAAACTAGATGCTTAATTTGTGAAACTGGAAGCAAATATTGTGAAACTGTGAAACTGTGAAACTAGATGCTTAACTTGTGAAACTAGAAGCTTATTCTGTGAAACTAGAAGCTTAACTTGTGAAACTAGATGCTTAAGATATGAAACTGTAAGCAAATATTGTGAAACTGTGAAACTGTGAAACTAGATGCTTAACTTGTGAAACTAGAAGCTTAACTTGTGAAACTGGAAGCAAATATTGTGAAACTGTGAAACTAGAAGCTTGGGGATGCGTGAGGTCCGGCGGCCTCATCCTAAGAGGCGGCCTCACGTGATCCGGCCTCTATATATATATATATATATATATATATATATATATATACAATTTTACATCGTAACGCGAATTAAAGTTAATGATTCTATACACGATCTAAACGAGTCATTTTTGAGTTGTGATCAAGACATACAATAAAGTGAAACTCCTCTAAAAAATGAATTTTATCGTCCGAAATAAATGAAAAAATAAGTAGAATTCTTGAAATTTACGAGGATCGTAACTTTGTAGGTACACCTGGTACATTTACCGATACATTTAAGATATAGTACGAGTACAACTTTATCCATCAAAAGCCGTTTAGTTATAAGTTTTTTTTGTTGTGGCGAAGTAAGTCTTGGCAATAATTGGAAGTGTAATAAGATCGTAAAAGATTTGTATGTTTTGAGGTCAACCAAGCATCGCCTACGTTCAACTAATGAGAATGTCAACACCTTACTTTTTAATTGCCTCACGACTTGTTATAATACTACTACGTCCATCATTAGGAGATATTGACACAATGCTTTTATAAACGGCTTTAAAGAAGTTCATCCTAAAACCGATATTTTAATAGTTATTTTTATATATTAATAATTAAGACGGTTCTAGTTGTGTCCCACTTCTTAGCGGAATCACTACCGTGAATCTGTGATTACTGTGCTAATTCAATAGACCTTTCAGCGGCTGGGAAAGGCTGTTAATTCTACACTAAATTGTTTTACACATGACTAGTAGATACTCCTATAGTCCTATTGATTTTTGTCATGGCATTTTGTTTACCTGTTTCTTTATTGCGTGTTCAATTCTATTCACTTGTTTACCTATTTATATTATGAATGTTTTTAACGAATAATCTAATTTTCCATATCAATTACTCGGTATGATTCACTTTTTATCCAATAATAATAAGGCTATTTAGCATATTACTACCTAATAAGTTTAAAATTTTACATCTTACTACCTAATATGTTCAATTTTTCAAATAACAACCTAATAAGTATAAAAACTAACACGATTACTACCAAAATGACAGAAATTGCTAAAACATGACGGAAATTAGTTTATTTCGTCCCGTTTAACTTTAAAACCTAGTTTAATACCTAAATTACCCTCCCCTCCTATCTCCATTAACACACAAATTCTCATTGTAGACGGAGGGTATCCGTCACAAGGATCCGACCCGTCACAAGCAAGACTAACTACTCCATTAAATCATAAGTTTGGCTTCCCTCCTTTTTACAAAGGTGTGCCCGTATTTTTTCTAAGAAAGGATGAGGGTTACAACAGTTTCTGTCTCTGTATTCACATCTTGATCGTTACCGCACAATACCTCCTCGTTGACCTGGAAATGGTATGCATTCTTTTTCCCAGAAATCTCCTGCCGTACTTTATGCGCAGTGGCATGGGATGTCGTTCATACGTCTATGCTTTCATCCATTGCCACAATTATAATCTACTTCTACAAGTCTTTGGAGTAATGTACTCAATACCAAAAGAAAATCAGTCAATTGAGTAAGTTTAGACGAATTGGCAAATGCAAAACTTAATTATCAAATTTTATACAAAATAATCAAATTAGGGGAACGATTTTATACTGAAAATAAAATGAAAATAATGCTTATTTGATCAATTTGAGAAGACAGCAGAAGATTACTTCCCTCTAGTGCTGCAAATTAGGCATGTTTATTGAGGTTTTGATGGATAAAAATGGCGGCGAGAATAATTACTTTACCGTGAACTTTTACAAGGGAGGGAGAGGGATGGGTACAATTTTAACAGGGAATAGGTTTATCAAAGGAAGGGTAAGATGGTCATTTAACTTTACCCGAACATTGAAAACTAACTTAACTTCGGTTTCCGTCAAAAAAGTAGCAAACTGATAAATATTGTGTGATTTTAGGTAGTTAGTTGCAAAATTAATTATATTAGGTAGTAAGATGTAAAATTTTAGATTTATTAGGTAGTTATTTGTTATATTTTCTAATAATAATTACATATATATAGATGATTAATTTTCTTTATTTGGTTGTTGTGTAAAAAATAGAGGTCGAGTAATTAAATGATAAGAACCGAAGTACAATAAAATATATGCAAATTCTCATTTATCACAGACTTTTTTCCGTCACAAATTATATATGACAGGCTTAAATATGACCATTTTAGCAAAGAAATATAACCATCATTTAATAAGTAACGTTTTACAAGTAGTTACTTTTTATCTTAAAGTATTTGAAGTCGTTGCAATTTGTGACCGTGACATGAAATACCAACCTTAAAATATAAGGCTGACTTTTAATTTTGTCCCAACATTGGGTACATGGAAGTTTTTGTCAACAAGTATCAAGCATTAGTTCTACAATACAAGCATGAAGCATGGCAAAATTCACAACTAAACTATTCAATTCACTTGGGTTTACTTATTAATTTTTTTTATTTAATTTAATCAAATGTGGAGATTCATTGAGTACATGTTGCTTAGTAATATTATATTCAAACACCAATAGTATACGAATCCTAAACTATTTTATTTGTTTTAACGAATGGTTTACAATTGCTTTATTTTATAAACGAAAAATAAAATAAGTGATTGACTGAGATGAGAGAACATAAAATTAATAAGACTATCATATGATCTTAAAAGGTTTCATTTATGATGATTAAAGGGATCATGTGTACTTGGATTATTATGTGTGCAATTGGTAAGAAACTTTGTTTCCACACATTCGGGTTAAAACTTTGTGTAATTAATAAAAAACATAAATGAAAATACTTTTAATTATCAACTAGTTCTGTCCCCCGTGAAAATCACGGGTTTGTTATGGACATCATTTTTTTTATTAAAAGTAATGTCTGGCGAGATAGGAGAAATAATGCTTTTTGAGCTCGGGGACAAAAACGCATGAACACCATAAGGTGAAAGCGGACGATATTGTAATATCAAAGGGACAAATGAGGTTTTTTAAAAATGAAAAAAATATAAAAGTTGTTGCTATCTCTAATTTGCAGGTCACCCTTAAGAGAATACTACACTATGCAATGAGCTACGTAATATCAAAGGGACACCGGATTGGTTTGGACTCATTTCTTCGCACAATTGTTTCTCTTTCAAACTCATCTACTCGCCTACTCTTGCATGTTTCATACAGAGTTTTTTGTTTGTAAGCTCTATTCAATATTTCGCTATATTTTTTCCTTATTGCTACGAAAAAAAAATATTGTTTTGTACATACAACAACTGCCAAATGAACTTTGGAGAAAATCAAAAACTCAAATATTCATATTATAACAAAAATATATCAAAAGATTCAAGAAAGACGGATACTTAGCTAGTGTTTCGACTATCTCACATCCATTTTATGATGTTGTCATATGCTACGAATACTTTATAAATTGTACCCGATTGAACCCTACAAATAAAAATACTATATGTCAGCAAACGCATGGAATTATATGTCAACAAAATCATAAAGTATACGGGAAAAAAATAACAACAACAACTTTGAGCATTCGGTAATTCTCAATCGATTTTAATTTACAAAAGGAAAAGTGTGAATTATTTATCATATGTCGAAAAGGTGCAACGTGGCATGTAGTATCCTTAACATGCATTTCTTTTTTATAATATTGTATAGATACATAGATTTCTTATATAAGGTTGACATGTGATAATATTTTTCCTATTTATGTTACCTTTTAGGATCTTAATTAATTTATTAACATGATTTAGTACAAAAACAATCAACTAAAATGTCAATTTTAATTAAAAAAATATGAAACTTGGATTAGAATTTGTAAATATTAGATCATTAACTAATAAAATATATATTATATGCACAATTCATTTAAGAATAGTGATGATATAATAACATTTATTGTACTAAGGGGTCGTTTGGTTACCCACTAAAAAACGTACGAATTTTAAAATCACGTGAATTGCTAAATTGATCTCTTGTTTGGTTACCCCAATTCACGTGAATTTGTACTTCCCATGAATTTGCAATTCCTCCATAATAGAGGAAGTGGCTTACCTAGGTCCCCTAGGTAAGTGAGAATGCCTACATGAACTTCATTTCCTACGTAGCAACCAAACAACATTTTCTAATTCACGTGAATTTTAAAATCATGTGTTTTTCGACTTCCTAGGCAATACAAATTCCTACGTGCAACCAAACGACTCCTAAATTTTAGTAAAATTTATGTATATGAGAAGGGTAGTTTAGTAATTGGTTGTGAGGTGATGTGACATCATAACATGCCAGAAAATTGAAATACTTGACAATAAGATACTCAACATGCCTTTTAATATTATATATAGATATAGAATATATGTCTATTGAAAGTCATCTCAATGTTTTTATTGCTACTTTAAAAAATTCTTGTAATCATAGTATAGGTTTAGGGCTGGACAAAAAGTGACCAGAACCGACAAACCCGACCGACCACCGGTCCGGATCGAATATATACCAGTGCGGTCTCCGGGTCCCCAAAAATGGTGTTCGGTCTCTGGTCCGGTACACATAAAAAAATAAAATTCAATTTACCTTGTAATGTGGTACCGGTCCGATCCAAACTTGGAAAAACCCAAACCTAAAGGATTCCGGTCTTGTTTAGGGCCCCTCCCAACCGGTCCGATCCACGGTCTTATGGTTGGTGACTATTCGTTGCGATCCGGCCAGGTCCGATTTTAGACCGGTGAACACTCCTGTATAGAATAACCCAAAAAAACTTGTCATTACATTGTTTTCTAAACAAATAAGGGGTCGTTTGGTTCAATATGAAGGTAATGGAATGGAATGAGAATCTATAGTAGTATGGGGTCCCAATTCCATTCCTTGTTGGTTCATTTTAATAATAAGCATGAAAGAATTGAGTTGAAATTCAAGGGGAAGAGGTGGGTATGAGATTTCAAGGGGTTGAGGTGGAGTTAGAATCCATTCCAAAATCACCCAACCAAACACTTGAATGGACCAAATCCCAAATCCATTCCATTCCGTTCGAAAGTAGCCAACCAAACACCCCCTAAACATTACTCGTATCTATCGTCATAGCCTAAGAGACTAGAGGAGGACAAAAGTACGGGCCAGTCCAACATAACCCAACACTCTGAATGACATTTGGATAGACTGTGTGCCCGCACCTCAGCCAACTCGGCCTAACCCACCACCTAGGTCGTTAGATAAGGCCGACTCCATTTTCGAGATCCCAAGCTACTTACGCTGCAAAAAAAAATATTTAAAATACATGCACGAAGCATGACTAGTTTAGTATATATAATAGAAGCATACTGGACTAAACAAGTATCATCAAATTATCGAGTCCTACCCTAACCTGTTCAATCACGTGGATCGACTCTAGTCAAGGGTCACCACGACTGACCTATGGCTAGCCTGAAGCAAACCGGACTAGAAAAGTATCACTAGTTTAGTACAATACAAGCATAAAGCATGACAAAACTCACAACTAATCTATTCAATTCACTTGGTTTTACTTTTACGCCACTACCCACGTCTTATATATTTGTTAATCCAACCATAGAATATATCAGTCCTACCCAAACCGGTACAATCACATGGATCAACCATAGACGAGGGTCACTACGACTGACCTGTGGCTAGCTCGACGCAAACCAGTCTAGACCGATCCGATTCCGACCTCCCTCCAATCCTAATCACTCATAGTCTCATAGTCTCATTAGAGTCATACCTCTTCTAGTCTAGTCTTATATTTTTGTGTGGCTTGTGTGAATAACAAAAACCAAACAAATACTCTATTGCTAGTAAGTCACAACACAATAACCAAGTTTGGGAACACAAAATTTAAATCAAACTAAAACAAAATACACAAACAATAATAATAACAAGAATAACAAAATAAATCAAAAAAATTAAACAATGTTTCAACTCCACGTTGTTTCAACTCTTGAACATCAACCAATACTTTCTTCTTCTCTCTCCTCATTCATCCCCAAATTCCTTCAGTTTTTCAATCAATTCCTCTTTTTCACCACCCCAAACCCTAGATCTCTTCATTATTTCCCAATTTGACCCCTAATTTCTCGATTTTCGGGGATTTTTTTGTTGACCTAATTTCTGCATTCAATGGATTATAATATGACCGATAGCAGCGGTGAGCTTTTCTGATTTTCAGATTTTCTAGATTGTCAAAGATCTAAGCTTTTTGATTTTTTGTTTTGTTTTGTGTGTGATTTTTTTTTACTTTGTGTTTTTGAAGTTAGGGTTTGTGCTTTGGGTGATTGTAGTGGTATTGTGTTGGCGATTGTTTAATTTGGGGATTTTGAGTTGAATTGAAAGTGATTTTGGTTGATTTAGTTGCTTGCAGTAGCGGAATCAGGATTTTAAGTTAGAAAGCGAACTAGTAATGCAATAAGGTAGAACGAAGAAAATCGAAAATTTTAGCTAAAAAATTATATTTTTTTTCGCTATTCTGTCATGAGCGGTTGCTCTTGCTATCTGCATCAGTTCCGCCGCTGGTTCGTCGAACTAAAATTTGGAATTCGGCATTTTGATTGTTTTTTTGTGTGGTGTTGTGTTTTTGATGTTGACGCTGTTGTTCTGCCATGGCTAATGCTAGGGTTGTGCAAGTATAGTAGTCTTTGACTCTGTAGTTTTTCGAATTACTATGGATGTTGCCTCCGCCGGTGGTTCCTCGAACTAAAATTTGGAATCCGGCATTTTGATCGTCTTTTTGTGTGTGTTTACTGTTATGTTTTTGAAGTTGATGCTGTTGTTCTGTCATGGCTAATGCTAGGGCTGTGCAAGTATAGTGGTCTTTGTCTCTTTAGTTTTTCGAAATACTATGGATGCTTCCACCAGGATTGAATGAGCATTGTGAAGCAAGAGTTGTATTGTTGAATCCCTTTTAGTGCAGTATTGTATAATTGTATCACTTGTTTACACGGTTCCGTCCTTAGTTTTAGTTTTTATGTTGTGGTGATCTGTTTAGTGGCAGTTTAGGGGTTTCCCGCAGTATTACTTGGTGTGAACTTTAGGGGGAGGTGGATCTTATAAAGGCAATTGGAGCAATGCGTGGGTTTCCCTCCGTTTAAGTTCTTACTTATTAATGTTGCGGTGATCTGTGATTTTCCATATAAAGCTACGAGCTTCTTATGAATTCAAATATTTACCTTCTTTGTTGATTTTTCTGGTTATTGGGTGGTTGCGGTTTATTTACCTTCTTTGTTGATTCTTCTGGTTATTGGGTGGTTGCGGTTTCTTTCAAGCTGTGATCTTGATGTTTAATTGTAGTGTATCTGCTTGATTGTATTCACAGGTACTGATGATGATTTACCGCCTACCCATCAAAATAGATATGGGAGAAATGCACGGGTTGCAGGTAATGGGAGATCAGCTGTTGCTGGCTCCGCTTCATATCCTCGAATGCATAATAATGATATGGAACCTGAAATCAAAAATATTGAACGTGAGGCATACTACCATGTCCTACGCGCCTTTAAAGCTCAATCCGATGCCATCACTTGGGTACGTTTATTTCTAGTTTCTTATTCCCCCCACATCCTAAACTCAAAAAAGGATTAACCAGTAAAATCTTAAAAGTTAGTTGCCTAATACATGTATACATTATAGGAGAAGGAGGGTTTAATTACGGAGCTCAGGAAAGAGCTAAGGGTGTCAGATGATGATCACAGAGAGCTTTTATCGAGGGTTAATAATGATGATACAATACGGAGAATAAGGTTTGAATGTCATCTGCTTTTCTCTCCATAAGCCTGCATATGTATCCGTTCTTATATTAAATATATGCACGTCTTTTTAGGGAGTGGAGAAAGGCAAATGGGCCTCTATCTGGCGGGATGAGTTCTTCTCAGCCTTTGCATGAATCTTTACCGAGTCCAACTGTTTCAGCATCACGTAAGAAGCAAAAAACAGGACAATCAGCCGGCTCATTATCTGTTGGCCCACCTCCTCCCCTGCACTCCCCCTTGCAGCCTCCCCCGGCAGCATTGAAACGAGGTCCACCCGCTGGAGGCCGAGGCAAGAAACCCAAAGTAAGTTCATTTCGAGAAGGGCATTTATGTTCACTATGTTTGCTGAAAGTGCAACCATGAACCATGTATGGTAGTTTCTGTTGCGGAGTCTCAAAATTAGGAAGTAGATATGATTGCTGGCTGGTGCCTAGAAAAAGTTGTCTTTATGCAGTGGAGTATTACTTATCCTTTCAAAAATGTTGGTCTGTACGACTGTACCTATTTATCACGTTTTATAGGTATAACCTTAGTTCAATCATACAAGAATTAGGTATAACTTTAGATATAGCGTTAAAGATTAGATGAGACTTTGATGTCTAGAGTGCCTAGAGCTTGATCGAGCTGATGTTTACCAGCTTAATGGTTACTTGCACGTTTCTTGTTCATGCTGGTATCGTCTCTTTTTCATGGAAGCATTCTGTTCTGCAGGGTTTGGCATATCAGCCTCATGCTGGTCGGCCTCTGAATGTAAACCGTGGCGGTGGCTTTGGAGCCGGTGAGCCGACTGAAGTTGCAAATTCTGATCCATTAATTGGTAGGAAAGTGTGGACAAGATGGCCTGAAGATGATAATTTCTACGAGGCAGTAATAAGGGATTTTAAAGAGGTAAAGTTTTTACTCTAACAGTAGAAAATGAAAGAAAAAATTAAATTAAATTAAAAGAGATTTTCAATACAGATTATAATTGACTACATACTTGGTGATCTCATACACATTTTCCAGGGACAGCATGCTCTAGTCTATGATGCCAACACACTTCGTGAAGCATGGGAGTGGGTGAACCTTAAAAACGTAAGCTTATTTTTAATCCTTTATTTGGTTGCTTGATAACACAAAGTATTTTGCGTCTGTGACAACTTAGAAAGTCTACTAGTGATGGGTGATGGTGGTGGGGTGGGGGTAGCCCACCAGAGGATTTGGGGAGGTTTTACCTTCATTTCTATATTCAAAATTATTACTTTTGATGCACGAGCTTTCACCAGTTTGTCATCTGGACTCCAACAGCCCTAGGCTCAATTTTACCGAATATTAGAGACTTCGAGTGTATTAAAGCCTGATTTGTTCTAATGGCGATAGGTGCGCTACGAGAGCTGTTGATCTGTTATACATGCAACAGTGCTGAAGTTATTCCGAATTTATTGTGCTTTTATTCTATGTCTGCTTTCCAAGCTGGCGGTGGATCTCTTTTTTTTTTTTTTTTTGATATGGTAAGAAAATTGTGATGTCCCTCTTTGGTATTCATACGATTGACCTATAAATATGTCAGTCTTCCCTTGATCATGTATTGGATTCTTCTTTGTGTCAGAAACTGTAGTTTTAAGCTCTTATGTAGCTTCACACTTCAACTCCTCTTTCCTGGTAAGGTGATAATCATTAAACACGTGATTTGTGTGGAGCCAAGTTAGTAAATAATTGCTTCAGTGTCTCATGAGGATCCATTGCGTTTTAGTTGTTGGAGTGAGCTTAGGTAAAAATTTAATTGAGTATATTTTTGGTACTTATCATGATGTAAGATCTGTGAAGAACCACTATTAAGGAACATAACATGTTTTTCTTTGAAGTAGTTACTCCAAAAAATAAGTACTACGGTAGAGACGGGGGAGTCTAGAACTCTGTTAAATGCCAACTCCATGCTAATGTAGAAGATGAGTATTCATGCAAGAATGTGGTAGTGCTTTCGCTTTTATGTTTGAAAGGAGCCATGTAGACACACATTTATTGTTTGTTCCGATTCTCTGTTTGTGTGATTTACAACTATGGATTTTAATTTTTTAATTGTTCTTTACTTTGATAGCAATATCCAAAAAAATCATAATCTTTGTTACAAAGTCGAGATTGTGTATTAAAACAATTTTTTCCTCAGATATCTCCTGAAGATATCAGGTGGGAAGGCGAGGATCCGGGAATCTCACAAAGAGGCGGTAGGACTAGTCAAGGCCATGGACTAAAGAGGCCTTTGGTCCGTGGAGGGGCAGTAGGTGGTACAGGAAGAGGTCGTGGTAGCTTTAAAAGTTCGACCAAGAAGGATCAATTTCATCCCCAAAATGGTATTGGGAGAAAAGCGTCAGCAGATATTGAGTTATTACATACTGATACTCTAATTAAAGAGGTGAGTGATGAATGAGCTCATTTGATCATGAGAGGGTATTTGGACCTCGAAAATTCATTATATTCCATGTTTTTTAACGTTTACAACTGAAATGTGTCATTCCACAGGTGGAGAAAGTATTCAGTGGTGCTCATCCTGATCCGATGAAGGTCGAAAAAGCCAAGAAAGTCTTAAAAGTAACAACTCACAACTTTCAAAACCTTTACATTTTTATATTATAGGATAATTTGTATACATTTCATAGTCATTAGACAAAAAAAGGGCAGTAAACTCGTTTTTGCCATTATTCTGATTTAGGATCGTAATGAATTTTGTTGTCGCAGGAGCACGAACAAGCACTGATTGAAGCCATTGCTAGGCTTGAGGCCCCGTCTGATGGTGAAAATGGTAATACCTTCCTGCCTTTTATTTTTCTTAAAAGGAACCTTTGTGCTTACTACAACACCCAACCCCCCCCCCCCCCCCCCCCTTTAGTTATTTGGAAGTTGAGGTTTAATTTCTTCCATTAAAATTTAGTTTTACGGGGACATTTTCATCAATTTTGCCTCAAACAGGGAAATGACTTGCTTGTTTTTCATCTCGTTTCACGACTCCGAAAAGATCAATAGAAATGATTTTTCTTAAAGAAAGAGCTTTAAGAGCAAAACAGGCAAAAAAGACGGGTTTTAGCAAGATTTAGAAAAAAAACTAAGATTGTGTGAATCTTTTCGTAATCTTCCCGAATCAATGTTCAAAAGACTTCATAGTCTACCACTCTACCACCAAGCTTTTATTGCTCATTGTTTCCTTATGTTGTGTTTATTCTGTCAATTTGTCGGTGAAAATGCCTCATCACCTGTAGCCTGTAGGCAGTAACTGATCATTAGGAATTCAGGCAATCCCGATAGTTAACTTATTTTATCGATTATGTTTCTAAATCAGAAGACGGAGATCGTTCTTTTTCACGAGGGAATGCGATGGACCAAGAGGTAGCATGGAGGAAACAGCAATATGTTGAGATGCGTGGAGTCAGTAGGGCATGTCAAGGTCCAGATGGTGATAATGCCAGACTTGCTTCTGAAAAACTGCTTGAAGCCTAGTCCTTTTGATGTCACTGGTAGGGTTTGGTAGGTTAGCTTGAGAAGTGTGGTTTGTGGTTGTATTCTCATAACCATGTTGTAAACTTATTAACTTGTACCGTGGCAAAGAAAACTCGTTCATGTAAAAATCTATCTAACCGTTAATACTCCCTCTTTTCAACTTCGCTTGTACCCGTGTATTAGTGTATACATTTAGTTTTTGCACATAGTTTATGAAAAACTATGATTTTATTTCATTTTTCCAATTTTGTCCCAAGCTTATCACACCGCATCTCCACACCTGGTCATGTACCCTTAACTCCTTGGGTCCTTATTATCACTCGGCTAGTCTGTGTCAGCCATCTTACACCTCTGGCTGTAACCCTTCACCCAGCAATGGTATGCGGTACTAGGCAAGGGCGGTGTTATTAGTCAATGTGCTATACTCCTTTTTCTTTGTTCCATTTATAACTGATCCACCACCTCTTTGTTCATATTCTCTTTTCAAATTTGTGTACCATTATGCTATCTTTTTCTTGCCACACATCATTAGTTTGATATAAAGGTTCACCAATTTTGTTATTTGAGAGATGATTTTAGACCTAATTGAAATAACCTGACTGTACCCAACTCGTACCCAACACCCGAGATGGACTAAAATCATAGGTCAACTATTGTTCAAAACAACCCGAATTAATAAGGTGTTTATTGTTGCAAACACACTCGAGACTCGAAATGGACTCGATCATGATCCAAAATCCGAGTGTTTATTGCTACAAAATGACGATTAACACTTAATAATCTGAACAATAGTTGACCTATAATTGTTCCCATCTCAAAACAACCCGACTTAACCTAAACCCTTTAAAAACCAAACTTAACCCGATAAACGTCAAATCCAAATGTAACATGGACCCAATTGAGGTCAGGTTACCTTTGGATGGGATAGAAAAAACATGTCTTAAAGATAAAGATAATGGACACAAAACCGGAACAAAAGATCTGGCCCGTCTTTCCCGCCTCCCCCACAATGGCATCAATCGTAATATCGAACACAAAACCAGGACAAAACAGGAAAATAAATCAACATCACAAGTAAGCAACTCTCACACACTGAAAACAGAGACACAAGAAAACAGCAAAACGCTTCTTTGCTTACTCCATTAATCTTCCTCTCCCTTTGCTTGCTTGCTTGCTTGCTTTCTCTCTCTACTACTTTTCTCTGCTGCCAAACTTCGGAAATTCATCTTTCTACTGGTAATTTTAACTTAATTTTGATTTTTTATACTGTTAAAATTGTTTGCTCGATTATTATTTTTTCTAATATTTTTCTTTTTTTGTAGCTGAAACGATGTCGGCTTCAATATCGCGAGAAGGAGGTGACGCTGGCGGCGGTGGCGATCAACCGCGAAAGCAGACAGCCGAGAATCTCGGTGAATTAGCGTTTGATAGTGAGATTGTTCCGTCTTCGCTTGTTGTTGAAATCGCTCCGATTTTTCGTGTTGCTAATGAAGTTGAAAAGCATAATCCTAGAGTTGCTTATTTGTGTAATGTTTCTAATTTTAGTATATGTTCGAGTTTTGTTGATTGATTGATGGATTGATTGATTGATTGTTTTTATTGCTGCTCCTTCCCATTCAACTAGTTGCTTACGTTTTCACTTTTATTCTGTTGCGTGGAGTATTTTAATGAAACGTAAATAATTATTTGCTTCTTAATTTGTTTGTGTTGAATTTTGAAATTTAATGGTAGAGATATGTTTTCAGGTAGTAAAGTGTGATTTACTTTAAGAAATGAGTTTGCATGTTCTGGAATTATTAGAATCAGAGAGGGAGAATTGCATAATAATTGTCGTATTATTGATATTGTTCGTGTTTCTAACTATTACAATTGCGATGCATATACTCCCTGATTATAATATGTCGATATCTTAACATATCGACAGTCGACACATATCTCTAAAAGGAATATTTCTGTCTAGGTAGATTCTGATTGTAAATGTTGTATTGTTTGATTTTGTAGTTTATATTATGGCATCGTGTATGGTGGGTGCTTTAGTCGTCATATTAAATTTTGTGTAGCTCGTAAAGATAACTAAAACGACATGTTCATTATACCATTTGCTTAGTAGCCAAATGCTCCATATGCCTAATTAATGTTTCTCTGATTCATCGACTTATTTTGGAACGATAATGGCTTAGATTGACATAAATGGTCGACATTGTATCTCCTTGATCAACAGTTGATATCAGGGAATCATGTATCACTTTCTATTTGGAAAATGTTGCGACTGTGTCTTAGTTAACTGAAAGCCTGAAATGCATATACTGTAAATTTGTAGGCGATGGACTCTCTGTTAGTTATCAATATCGTGCAATATGGATCATTTTTTATCTTGAAAATGTCGGTTTTTAGGATGTTTGGCTCTCTTCAGAATTGAGCGCAACTTGAATCTCGTTTTCTCACCATTTTCTCTCTTATGCATTCCTTGTCTATTGATTTAAGAATTTGTCTTATGTTTTCCTCCAATTGGTTTGCCAGGTCGATTCTATGCGTTTGACAAAGCGCATAAACTGGATCCAACATCCAGTTATCATGGTGTCCGAGAATTCAAAACTGCACTTCTTCTGAAGCTAGAGAAGGTAGTACAATGTTGCATCAGTAGGATTTGTATGCATATGATGGATGACACATGTTCTAACAGATCACATATGAGATAGATAATTACACACACGGCTTCGAGAAAATAACATGATGCGTACAATGTACATGATGACCTGCTGAAGCATTCATATGAAACCTGAATGCATGTGTTTTAAGATTATCGTTCTGTCAACGATCATATCCTTAAAATGCTATACCGTATGGTTATATGATCGTTCCTGTCACCCTTCATTACTATGGTGTGAGTGGTATGGTATAACATAATTAGCATTACTCTCATTTAATGGTGTGAGTGGATTGGGCATTTGTATGTCAAATAATTGTATAATTTAAAATTTAAATATTGTGCTTTCTACATATCAGGGTTCTTTAGATATTCAGCATTCGTGTTTCCTCAAACGTTACGACTTTGGCTGTGATGATATACTATGAGACTGAGATAGATATATTGAACCTTTGGTAGAATGGAGGTGGCAGCTTTGCTGACAATGAGTTTTTTTATTTACTGAATCAGTTTTTTTATCAGCTGTGGCCTGTGGGCGGTGCTGTGCTGCGCAGCCTGCGCTTACCTTTTAAGTGATGTGTGGTTATTTATAAAATACTAAATTCTAACAATGCAGGATAGTGATCCATCTTTAAAAGCACGAGTTAAAAAGAGCGATGAATACGAAATGCAGAGTTTTTATGACCTTTACCAGAAGAAATATATTCAACCTTTGCAAAATGCAACCGACAAGGCAGACCGGTGAGTAGCTTGACATATACAGCTTTTGCAAAATGTCTATTGTGTCCTTGCTGTTGTTGAATCTAGAATCTTTGCTATGATTTCTATGTTCAGTGCTCAGTCTACTAAGGCGTATCAAACTGCCAATGTTCTGTGTGAGATATTATCGACGGCTTTTACCAATGAACGCAGGTATGATTTTTGGTTGTTGTAATTGTATAACCAGTTTGTTGCATAAAAGAGATACAAAGTGAAACTCGTCAGAATGGTTGGCAAATGTTAGTAGTATCTAATGGTTGTATAACCAGTTTGTTGCATAATCAATCTTTCATGGAACGCGCCAAACGTGGTTCTATTAATTTCCGTGTTTGGGAGGGAACATTTTTTGACACCGTTATTGACCATTTTACAATTTCATTCATCCTTTACTTTTAGTTGTAATTCAGTGTCAATCAAACTTACCGTAAATCTTTTAAAAATTATAATCATTTATTTGTCCTATTTTTTCACCCGTTCTAACTTGTGATATATTCAAACTGAAAACCGAGTCATAATTCAATAATTACTGTAAAAACTATGGAGTAATTGGTATATTTGTCTAAATATTGTATTAGCGACTGAAATCAGAATAAAATAGATGCTTAAATAAGTAAAGTAACAATTAAATACGAACAACTAGCTCTAAACATTTCGTCTCCGGTTATTCTTTAATCCTGGCTTCGTCCCTAGCTGTTAACATGGCTCATTTTCTGGGTATATTGCATTTAAGTGCATCTTCTTGGCTTGTATATGGTCTTTTCATTAAGCTCGTGTTTGCCCTTCTCCTGATTTAGGATCGTAATGAACTTTGTTGTTGCAGGCTCATGGACGAGAGGTGTTGCTGGAGTTGAGGTTCCGTCTGATGGTGAAAGTGGTAATACCTTGCTGCCTTTTTATTTTTGCAAGAATTAAAAGGAACCTGTGTGCTTGCCCCCATCTTCTTCCCCTCCGTCTCCAATTATATGGAAGCCGTAATCTTTACGTAATCATTTCAAAAATTCAAATCGATGTTCAAAAGACTTCATAATTTACCGCATAGCTTAAATTGCTAATTGTTTCCTTTAAATTATTCTGATCATCTCCCGTGCTATCAGTTGGAGACTTTACGTCCATCGCCTGTAGGCTGCACCTGATCATTAGAAGTTCCCTATAGTTAAAATTTATTTTATCGATCTTGTTACTAATCAGATGACGGAGAGCATCCTTTTTCACAAGGCAATGCGATAGATTAAGATATACGATGGAGGAACCCCAGAAGCCGTAATCTTTACAATCTTTACAATCCTTTCGAAGAAATGTTCAAAAGACTTCATAGTTAGCCACTTAGCTTTTATTGTTCATCTTTCCTTTATGTTGTTTTGATCATCGTTCATGCTATCAGTTTGGAGACTTTATTCAGTCAATTTGTCGGAGAAAACTGAAATTGTAACTGATATAATAACTGATCATTAAAAGTTCCTGATAGTTAATTTATTTTATCGATCTTGTTTCTAAATCAGATGATGGAGATCATCCTTTTTCACGAGGGAATGTGATAGACCAAGAGGTTGCATGGAGGATGTGTGGACTGTGGAGTCGATAGGGCATGTCATGGTCGAGATAGGGATAATGCCAGACATGCTCTGTTTGTCATTCTTGTAAACTTATTAAATTGTCCGCGACAAAGAAAACGCGTTTATGTAAAAATCTATTTGACCTTTTATACTCTCATTTCAACTCTGTTGTACCGGTGTATGCATTTAGTTTTGGCACATAGTTCAAGAAATACTACGATTTTATTCATTTTTCCAATTTTTCCCAATCTTATCCGTCACATGCCCACACCCCGTCTTGCACCCTTGACTGTAACTTCTTGGTTCCTTATCACTCTGCTAGTTTGCCTCTGCCGTCTCACACCTCCGACTATATTCCTTGAAGATAAAAGAAGTTTTTGCTAAAATGGCGTTCCAAACGGAACTATTTATCAAAATGGGGCTCTTCAAAACTAATTACCAAAAATGGTTCCACGTCATCATTTCTATTTTTTTTTTTTCCTTTCTCAAACATGGCGCTGTCCGGGACAACGACAGGTTTAAAAAATGCACAGTCCACTAACTAGTCGATATATGGACAGCGACTAGATGAATGAACATTTTTTTCTCAACTTCCTGCTATTAAGGAATCTTGCAAGTACAAACAAACCTGCAAAATTTCTTACCATTGGACTTCTTCTTAGGATCTTCATCTCCTTAATAAAAATCAAACTCTAAACCACAATCCAACTTGGTGTTCCTCCTCTAAAGGTATTAAATACAATTCATACACATTCATTCTTAGATCTATTACTTCTCCAGTTGAATGAAAGTGAAACAAAAGGGGGAAATTTTAAAAATCACAACGTTTTGTTGCTCATTTTAGGCAAATTAAGGATACTATTCCATAAGTATATTTTGCAAAGTTTGTTTCCTTGTTTTATGTTAAGGATATCTTATGATTCTTTATTTTATGTAATTATGATATTTAGTAAATATTAGGTTACGGCTAGGTTAGAATACGTCTCATACTAGGACTCTTGCATTTATATACATCGATGTACACTGTTTGAATTATCTATGAAAATTCATAAACATTCAATCACTTACATGGTATCAGTCGCAAGCCGATCCAAACCCCTGCTTCCTTAAGCCAACCCCATGGCCTCCGCCTCCGCCTTACCAAACACCAACGAACCCTTGGTTCCGCTCCTCCTTGTTAACCTCTCCATGGTTGACAAACTCACCCCTTTAACCTACATGTCGTGGCAAGACCAAATCGAATCCTTACTCTTTGGATACGATCTCTTGAAATACCTAGATGGTACCCACCCCTGTCCACCCGACTCCCTGCCCGACCCAAAGGACACCACAAAAACTGCCACCGTACCGAATCCTGCTCACCAAACCTGGCGCCGCCAGGACCACCTTCTCAAGGGTGCTCTTCTCGGCACTCTTGATGCCTCCATCCACTCCCTCGTCATGCCCTCAACTACGTCGCGTGATGTTTGGGTTACACTTGCTTCCACATATGCCAATCCCTCCCGTGCTCATATCCTACAAATAAAAGACCGACTCAACTCAATCCGCAAAACCACCCAATCCATAACCGAGTACATGCAATCCGTCAAAGCATGTGCCGACAAACTCGCTGTCCGTGGCAAACCAATGGACCATGGAGATTTCATTGCTAAAATCATTCGTGGCCTCGATTATAACACCTATCGTTCCGTCATCGATGTTGTTCAAGCACGTGATGAACCTATTTCCTTTGAATCCCTACATGAAAAACTCCTCAACTTCGATCTCCGAAACAACCAATAGCCTGCCCCTCCTTCCTTCCCAGCCACGGTTCATGCGGCATACCGTCCCTATCACCAAGCCCGCACCTCTGCTGCCGTCCATTCCACTCCTGTCGACTCCACTCAACCTCGCCAGGACCCCCCTTTCAATGGCAAATGCCAATACTGTGGCGCCACAGGTCACGTTTTATTCTTTTGCTATAAATTTAAACGTGACTATTCTAATGTCGTTCTACCACCCCGCACCACAAATCGCCTTAATACTAAAGCTCCTCAAGCCCACACGGCAACAGCCCCTTCCGTGTCTACCCCTGTCTCGTACAACACCATCTATCTACTCGATAGTGGTGCCTCAAACCATATTACCCAAGACCTTGATCTGACAATCTTGCTCTTCATTCCCCATATACCGGATGTGATGAACTCCTCATTGGAGATGGTACCGGTCTTCCAATCTCGCACCTAGGTTCATTCACTATCACTACTACTTCTTCTTTTACTTTAAAATTCAATAATGTTTTTTGTGTCTCTCGCATCTCTCGAAATATTCTATCTATTTCTCAACTATGTCGTGACAATAACACCATATGTGAATTCTCCTCTTGTCTTTGTCTTATTAAGGATCGGGACTCGGGTCGCATCCTTCTCCAGGGACAACTTAAGGATGGTATCTACGAATGCACACTCCCTGCTCGTGCTCCTCGTGCCCTCCTCTCTCGAGTCTCGTCACCGCTTGACTGGCATCACAGGCTTGGTCATCCGTCTATCCCAGTTTTAAAATATTTACGTAGTCATTACAATTTATCTATTCCTACTGTTGCTTTTAATAATTGTGATGCTTGTGCCATTCACAAAAGCCACAAACTTGCTTTTTCGCATAATACTATTCGCTCTAATGCGCCTCTTGAACTCATATATTCCGATGTTTGGTCATCTCCTGTTATATCTTATGATGGTTACAAATATTATATTATTTTTGTCGATCATTTCACCAAATTTATATGGTTATATCCAATGAAGCTCAAATCCGATTCAACACAAATATTCATTCGTTTTCGCAATCTCGTTGAAAAATTCTTTAACAAACCCATCCTCCAACTCTACTCCGATAATGGAGGAGAATACATGAAATTGTCTACCTATCTTACTCAACACGGAATTGGTCATCTCACAACTCCGCCCCATACCCCGGAACTTAATGGTTACTCCGAACGCCGCCATCGACATATCGTCGAAACCGGTCTAACTATGCTCTCACGAGCCTCCTTACCTACAAATATGTGGCCCCATGCCTTCACCACCGCCACATACCTCATAAATCGCCTCCCAACTCCCACACTTAAACACTCCTCTCCCTTTCAATGCCTATTCGGTCATTTACCAAACTATGACAAATTACGTAGCTTCGGATGCCTTTGTTATCCGTGGCTTCGCCTCTACACATCTCATAAACTTGAACCACGCTCAATCCCATGTATCTTTATTGGCTACTCCCCAACTCAAAGTGCCTATTTCTGTCTAAATCCTACAACCTTTCGAATATATGTTTCCCGTCATGTCAAATTTGTGGAAACTAAGTTCCCCTATCCCCGTCTCTGCTCTCGTCCAACACCCTCACCGCTCGTGATTGGACATCTACTCTCATTCCTCACAATAACACTCCTGCAAACTCTCAACTCACGCCTCCCAATTCCTCTCCTTCGCTGTCAGTCCAGCCCCCAACCCGTGTCCAGCAGCCTCTGCCCCCTTCCCCTGCCTCTTCCCTAGATCACTCTCTGACCACGACCTCCCCCCCTCCGTCCCCTAACCTACAAACCCCCCTACCTCACCTAGCACTGTCACCTCCCCCTCTGTATCCTCCTCACCCGTTACTTCTATGGCTTCACCCTCATCCCAGAACCCAACCCCCTCCTCCTCCCCTACATCTTCCGCTGCCCCTACTTCTGTTCCCATCCCATCTCCACCTCCTGTCCTTCACCCCCATGGCACACGTCTATCCAACAACATAATTAAACCCAACCCAAGGTATGCCAATCTGGCCACCATACCCCCTAACACGCGCCTTCCCAACACCGTAAAACATGCCCTCATTGATCCCCTTTGGCGCGATGCTATGCAACTTGAGTTTAATGCTCTTCAACATAACCAAACATGGACCCTTGTCCCACCGAATGATACATATAATGTGATTGGATGCAAATGGATTTTTCGTATAAAATACAAACCCGACAACTCAATCGACAAATACAAAGCTCGCCTAGTCGCGAAAGGATTTCTCCAACGACCCGGGATTGACTACTCCGACACCTTCAGTCCGGTAGTTAAACCCGCTACGGTACGCACTATTCTCACTCTTGCTCTCACTAATAATTGGTGTCTACGCCAATTGGACATCAACAATGCCTTTCTCCAAGGCAAGCTTATGGATACCGTTTACATGTCACAACCTTCGGGTTTTATCAACCCCGACCATCCCAACCATGTTTGCAAATTAACAAAAGCAATTTATGGACTAAAACAAGCTCCTAGAGCTTGGTACACCACACTCAAAAATTACCTCCTCAAAAACGGTTTTATCGGATCCATATCCGACCCCTCCTTATTTTACCTTCACCATGACAATTATAAAATCTACCTACTCGTCTATGCTGACGACATTATCATTACCGGTTCTAACATTACTCAAGTCAATGCATTTATACAAGCTTTTGTGTCCGCCTTCTCCCTCAAAGATTTAGGGAACCTATCATACTTTTTAGGAGTCGAGGTAACCCCCAACACTAATGGTTTGCTCCTCACTCAAACCAAGTACATATATGATCTTCTGGAAAAATACAATATGCTTGATGCCAAGCCCTTCCCCACGCCTATGGCTACCAACCCTCCCTTATCCACACTTGGTGGTTCACGAATTACCAACCTCACGGACTACCGAGCAATTCCGGGAAGTCTACAATATTTGTCCTTTACCCGACCCGACATCGCATTCAGCGTGAACAAACTATCTCTCAATTTATGCAATCTCCCACCGACCATCATTGGACAGCCCTAAAACGTTTACTACGGTACCCCGAAGGTACCTCTATGGTTGGTCTCCAACTCTATCGCACCTCACCCAATCGTCTTCACGCCTATTGTGATGCCGACTGGGCCGGGGACAAGGATACGTATGTTTCCACCACTGGGCTTGTTACTTACCTCGGTCGAAATGCTCTCTCTTGGGCCTCTAAAAAGCAAAGAGCTCTTGCTCGCTCATCCACCGAAGCGGAATTTCGGGCCATAGCCGAAACAACCTCTGAACTTATTTGGCTAAAGTCTCTACTCACTGAACTTCGAATCACGCCTCCCGAAGCTCCAGTCATATACTCCGACAACTTAAGTGCCACTCATTACTCTGCCAATCCCGTATTTCATTCTCGAATGAAACACTTGGCATTAGCTTTTCATTTCGTTCGTGAACAAGTACAACAAGGCACTCTCCGTGTTTTACACATCTCGGGTCAAGATCAACTAGCCGATGTTTTAACCAAGCCATTGCTACGTCCTCGCCATCATGATCTTATTTCCAAGATTGGCCTTGCTTTTAGCACGTCCATCTTGCGGGAGCCTATTAAGGATACTATTCCATAAGTATATTTTGCAAAGTTTGTTTCCTTGTTTTATGTTAAGGATATCTTATGATTCCTTATTTTATGTAATTATGATATTTAGTAAATATTAGGTTACGGCTAGGTTAGAATACGTCTCATACTAGGACTCTTGTATTATATACATCGATGTACACTGTTTGAATTATATAAAATTGTGATTCTGGGAAAGACATGGAAAGAGGTAAGTATTTCTTCTTATTACTTTTGGTGCAGAGAAAACAAAAGGATACAAGTATATATATAAATTACAAAGGACAACACACAACCTTCCAAATTACCTCTATTATGACACCTAATAAAAGCTATCACTTAACAATAGAAAACGCCTAACTATTCCTATCCATGGTATTAAAAATATGTACTAATAATAATTACATTAGTTTAATACTCCCCCTTAAGTTGGTGACCGTGGTAAACCAAGTCCCAACTTAAATTGCAAATGGTCAAACGACTCGCCTCCTAAAGCCTTCGTAAATAAATCCGCAATTTGTTCCTTGCTACGAATATGGGACACATGAATTGTTTTCGAAACAAGATGTTGACGTACAAAATGACAGTCCACTTCAATATGCTTTGTTCGATCATGAAAAACCGGGTTGTTAGCAATGTGAATTGCCGACTGATTATCACAAAATACCTGCATCGGTTTCGCATGAAAAACACCAAGAGATGCAAGAAAAGACTTGACCCAAATTAACTCACTTGTCAAGGCACGCAAAGAGCGATACTCGGCCTCCGCTGTGGACAACGCCACTGTGGCTTGTTTTTTAACTTTCCACGAAATTGGAGAGCCACCAAGAGAAACATAATAACCAGTTAAATATCTACGTGTCAAATGACAACTCGCATAATCCGAGTCACAATAACCAACTAAACTCAACTGGGCATTTCTTCTCAATGTAATCCCTTTACTCGGATTTCTTTTAATGTAACGAACGACCCTCAAGGCTGCTTCCCAATGCTCTTTTCTCGGTTCATTCACAAATTGCGATAGGATGTGCACTGCATAGACTAGGTCGGGTCGCGTGATTGTCAAATATACTAACCGTCCAACAAGACGTCGATATTTCAAGACGTCTTTCAAAACGTATCCCTTGGCTAAAGCCAAGCTGTGTCTCGGCTGGATGGGAGTGTAGGCAGGCCGTGCGCCTTTCATTCCTGTCTCCTCAATAATACCAACTGCATATTTTCTTTGATTAAGAAAAAGCCCATCTCGAGTATGCTCAACCTGTATTCCCAAGAAATATTGAAGCCGACCCAAGTCCTTTATACCAAAACTCTTGTCTAAAAAAGTTTTGAATTTTTTACAAGCTTCCTTGTCATTACTAACAACAATCATGTCATCCACATAAATCAATACACCAATGAAAATGCCATGTTTGTTGTAAGTAAAAAGTGAATAATCAGCTAGTGACTGCACAAAACCGTATCCTTTCAAGGAGATGGATAGTTTGGAAAACCAGTTTCGTGAAGCTTGCTTTAAACCATAGATTGACTTAGTTAATTTGCATACCTTGCCTCTCACATTTTTTTCAAAACCTTGCGGTATTCTCATATATACTTCCTCATCAAGATCTCCGTGCAAAAAAGCGTTATTTACATCCAACTGCTCTATGAACCATCCTTTTGTTACCGCAACAGCCAACAAACACCGTACACTCGTCATTTTCGCCACCGGTGCATAGGTCTCATGATAATCCACGCCTTCAACTTGGGTGAATCCTTGAGCTACTAATCTTGCCTTATATCGCTCCACTGTACCATCGGCCTTGTGCTTGATTTTATATACCCATTTGCAACCAATCGGTTTCTTACCGGGTGGTAAATTGACCAATTTCCATGTTCCATTCTTCTCTAAAGCTTCAACCTCCTTCTTCATTGCTTCTATCCACAATTTATCTTTGATAGCCTCCTGATAATTCTTTGGTTCACAAGCCTTATCAACTCTAGTTATAAAAGCTTTGTGAGATTCGGAAAAACAATTAGTAATAACATAATCATCTAAACAGTAACGCGTACCTGACTTCGAGGAGGTATCTTGGCCAAGGTGAGCTTTTGGCGTCGGGGTAATTATTCTTGTTGATTTACAACAGTAATCCTTCTTCCATGCGGGCTCAAATTTTTCTCGACAGCCACGCCCCAGTTGCAACTCCTCACTGCCCAAATTTCTGATATTTTCCTCACTGTTTAGAACAGCGTCAGGCCCTGTACTGTCACAATGCGAAGACGCAGCAGGTCCCGTACTGTCAAAATGTGAAGACGCAACAGATCCTGTACCTTCAGAACTTTGTTTTGTTTCAACACTAATACTATTGTCACCATTGCTTTTGGCATGATTTTTATCACTTATCTCAATGTCTACCTCTCTTGCCACATCACCCTTGTTCCTTTCTTGGACTAACAATTGGTCCTCTGTCCCATTCTCAACAAAAAAACCAGTAGGGTCGTGCATAGGGTCTGTCTGTTTTCCATCAAAAACAGATACGGGTTCATCCGTGGGTGAAGCAAAAGGATAAACGTTCTCATAAAAAACAACATCTCGCGAGACGAAAACCCGATTCTCTTTCAAATCATACACCTTCCATCCTTTTTTACTGTGAGGGTACCCTATAAAAATACACCGTTTCCCCCGCTCTCCAAATTTATCTTTGGGTCTCTCTTTGTTGTGAGCATAACAAAGACAACCTAATATTTTCAAATTAGCCAAGCTAGGTTTCTTACGGTATAAAATTTCATAAGGTGTTTTCCCGTCAAGTAAAGGAGTGGGTGTTCGATTAATAAGATATGCAGCTGTCATTATACATTCTCCCCAAAAACGAAGAGGTAACTCACCTTGAAAACGCAACGCTCTAGCTTTTTCTAAAATGTGACGATGTTTTCTCTCGACTCTACCATTTTGTTGGGGTGTATCTATATTACTAGTTCGAAAAATGATCCCATTTTCTTCATAATAAGCTCTCATATTTCCTGACAATAACTCCGTTCCATTATCACTTTGAATGACCTTTACGATTCGGTCAAATTGAGTTTTAACCATTTGACAAAAAATCCGCAAATAACCCCCTGCTTTCCCTTTGTCTTTCATCAAATATATCCAAACCGCTCGACTATGGTCATCAACGATGGTCAAAAAATAATGAGCACGGGTTAAACTAGCAACTCGATAGGGCCCCCAAATATCACAATGTATGAGACCGAACAAAACATCACACTTTTTATTATTAAGCTGAAATGGATTACGTGTTTGTTTAGCTCTACAACATGAGTCACAAACGGTGTCCAAAGTCCAATTCAAATTATGACCAACAAGACTAGAAAAACGAGAGAAAATACTTTTCGAAGGGTGACCCAATCTCATGTGCCACAGCTTACAATCTTTCGACACAACCACCTTACTTGCCACTTCTTGTTCCCTCACTTGTAAATAATATACCCCTTGCCTATGCTCACCTCGTCCAATCTCCGTCCTCATAGTCGGGTCCTGCATTAGACAATATTTAGAATGAAAAGTTACTACACAATCATTTTCACAAATCAATTGTTTAACTGAAATTAAATTGCAAGTAAGTGACGGCACATATAAAACATCCTTAAGTATAAAGTCACTGTGCACTTTAAACTCTCCATGTATTTGAGCATCAACTGTACGACCATCAGGGAGACTCACTGTAGACGGCTTACCAACCCATTCATTTAACAAAAGATCACGCTTTCCTGTCATATGGTGCGATGCACCACTGTCAATTAACCATTCTATAATTGATTTCGTACCTTCCAATTTTTCATTACCATTTGGGCTATCACTCAAGAGTGAACGAAGCTTCTCTATTTCTTCGGGCGTAAATGATGTAGCCTACGAAGTGCTCGCATCTCCTGACGTCCCTACAGTGTGGGCTTGCTCTCTGTATCCGCGCCCCCTGCCACGTCCTCGGTTCACACCGCCTCTAGTAGCACGCCCTGGCCTGCCTCGTCCTCTCTCGCGTGCCCGAACTTCCTCAAAACCGTGTTTGCTATAGCAATTATCCTCTGTTTGGTAATATTTACCACAATAATTACACTGTGGTGGTGTAACGTTTTCTTCTACCTCACTGTTGTAAATTCCTCTACCGCGACCTCCATTGTTCCGCACAGTCATAGCGGACTCCTGACTTTCCTCTTTGACTTTGGTCATGGAATGATGTCTCTCTTCTCGCATAACCGTCGCATAAATACGAGTCAGTGGAGCAATTGGTTCCTCCATCAGAAAACTCGATCTCAAATTCCCTTACACTCTCGAGTCCAATCCCATAAGGAATTGATGGACCTTTTCCTCTTCTCGTTCCTTCACAATTGACTCGGCGGCTCCACATGTACATTCTGTGATTTTACTATACTTTCCCAATTCATCCCAAATTGTTTTTAATTTAGTATAATACTGTGTCACAGAATCACGGCCCTGTTTACACTCGTTAAGTTCTCCTTTCAATTGGTGAACTCTAGGTGCGTTTCCTGACGAATACCTCTCCTTCAACTCGTCCCATATCTCCTTGATTGGTTGTGAAAAAGTTATACTCGGGTGTAATTTCGGGTCTATGACATTTCGCAACCAAGCCCTGAGCATAGCGTTGCACTGCCTCCATGCCACCAATTCAACGTTACCTTCATCATCTTTTCCATCCTGTTCACTGATTCTTCCTTCAATAAAACCCAATTTATTTTTCGCATCGAGACCGTTCCTCACTGCCTCGGCCCACATATCGTAATTATCACCATTAAAAATTATCTGAGTCACATTCATACTTGGATTGTCGGAAGGATGTAAATACAAAGGTGACGACATCGCAATGGTCTTTAGACCACTCTGTCCTCGCCCCTTGTCCTTTTCGTTTTCTCCTGTCATACGGAATGTATGAATTTTGATTTGATGAAAAATAATGTGTGAAGAATAATATGTGAGTTGTTGATGTGATTTTACTTGGATCGAGCTTTAAAGCTCTGATACCATATAAAATTGTGATTCTGGGTAAGACATGAAAAGAGGTAAGTATTTCTTCTTATTACTTTTGGTGCAGAGAAAACAAAAGGATACAAGTATATATATAAATTACAAAGGACAACACACAACCTTCCAAATTACCTCTATTATGACACCTAATAAAAGCTATCACTTAACAATAGAAAACGCCTAACTATTCCTATCCATGGTATTAAAAATATGTACTAATAATAATTACATTAGTCTATTAAATTATCTATGAAAATTCATAAACATTCAATCACTTACATCTTCATCTCCTTAATAAAAATCAAACTCTAAACCACAATCCAACTTGGTGTTCCTCCTCTAAAGGTATTAAATACAATTCATACACATTCATTCTTAGATCTATTACTTCTCCAGTTGAATGAAAGTGAAATAAAAGGGGGAAATTTTAAAAATCACAACGTTTTGTTGCTCATTTTAGGCAATTAAAAACCTCGAAGATGGGAGAGTCTAATATAGTAATATGATCCTCTTACTAACGCGGCGTGAGAGCTAGTGTATGCAAGAGGATTTTGACGAGTCTTATACTGACTTGGCTCGACCAAAAGCAAAGGCTTCTGTCCAACAAAGGGCGCCATGTTTATGCTTTAAAATAGATTCGACTTTAGTCGCAGAGCTAGCTCGACTTGCAATGAAAGAAGTCCAACTAAGAAGACATGCCGATGTCACCTCCTCTTCGAGCTATGAATAGCCTTAAAGCTGTGCATTGTTGAATTAGATGACTTTTTGTTGCTTATTTTTGTTGTTGTTGTTGTTGGTGGCGGCGGCGGCGGCGGCGGAGCGGAAGGAGGGGTGAGCTTTAGGCGTTGGTGGTGACGGCGGAGAGGTAGGAGGTAGGAGGTAGGTGGGTGTCAGAGAAGAGGAAATAGAAGCAGCAACAAATTGAAAATGATAAAAACAAATTTGAGAAAAAAAATTGTTCATTCACCTGGTCGCCAGTTAGTGGACTTTGCATTTTTTCAACCGGTCGTTGTTCCGGACAACGACATGTTTGAGAAACTTTTTTAAAAAAAGGAAAAATCAGAAATGATGACGTGGAACCATTTTTGGTAATTAGGTATAAAAGAACCCCGTTTTATTAAATACTTCCGTTTGGAACACCATTTTGGCAAAAACTTCGTAATCCTTCACCCAACAATGGTAGAATGTACTCTGAAAGTTTATTTGCAAACTCCGTCAAATCAATCACCTCTTTCCTGGTAAAATCGAATAAATAATTTGTTTTTATTTAACAAGTTGATTTTATTTGACTCGTCATAATTTGTGACGGATATAACCCGTCACAAATGAGAATTTGTATATAAGATTGTTAGAACACTTATTGTTGATGATGCCAAGTTACTCCTAATCACTTCTAATGTCTTTTTCTAAGTGTTGTGATTAATAGCAAATGACATCAAGCTTGTGAATGATCAAAGACAATCAAGAAGAAGTCCCAAGATGCAAGAGCAGCAATCTAAGTCGAGTCTAGAAAGAGTGTTGTAAGCAAGGTAATTGAGCATATTCATCTAAGTCATTAAAAGTGCAAAAGTTATGAAACAGTTCTCAGACTGTTGCATGACCTGTGTCTAGTGCTAGTTACGGAGATAATTTTCAAAGAGGATTTCAAATGTTTGAAATTGTTTTCAAAATATCAGCTTGTGTTTAAATAAATTATTATTTGAATCAAAGTTCAGAAAATCAAGTTGAAATCTCATTCAAAAGTGACTTGGTCCTTGTGAAAGTTAAATCTTGCTTTATTACCTTATTTAGCTATGTGAGTGTTTCCATGGAGGAAAGTTGAATACACTGCATAACTAAATAAGTGCAACATAGATCATTGTGTATATTGACCAGTCCTTTTCCCCTCTTTGTCAAAACTGATTCACCCTTTTACCCACCAAGTAAAGACAATCATGTAGTTGTAAAGGGTGAACAAAGCACATGCTTTAGGGTTTCAAAGCCTTTGGATTTCGGCTATATATATGGACTCTTGAGTTCATTTATTGCCAAGACTTTTAGTGCATTCATTACAAAACTTTGCAAAACTGATTTATGCTTCATTCTTCAAAGTTCTTTTGCAAATGTTTTAAGTTTTAAAGTCTTCAAAACAGTTTTAACAAAGACATTATCTCCTAAGCACTAGTAGCACTCTTAATGCCTAATGAGTATGTTCAAGGACCTTGTGTTTAGATCTTAAATGAAGTCTCCATGTTCTTAAAAGAGAACCCTTGAGACATGATCCTGTAAACCAAAGGTAGAACATCAAAAACTCTTAGAGCGGAGTAGCTCTAGGTTTGAGTCAAGTTTTACGAGCGGAGTAGCTCTAAGCATTGCAACCGGAGTAGGTTGGCAAGTTGTCTTATTGGAATTGTTCTAGTTAAGCGGAGTAGCTTCTAAACTTTTAATAAGATAACGGTTGGACGTAGGCTCCGGAGTAGGAGCTGGACCAATTTTTTATATCGCCTGTTTATATTCTTGCTTAATCTCTTATCAATCTTTCGTATGTTTGCTACTTACGATAACTAGCAGGTCTGTGCAACTGTTGCCTATACTGTTGCTCAGATTCTATCTTTCGTTGCTTGTCTCTCAAACAATCAAGTTTAAATCAGAAAATTTTTAAAAGGTCACCTAATTCACCCCCTCCCCCTCTTAGGTGTTAAACTCGTTGTGACTCTTCAAAGATTAATGTTTTACTTGGAGTTTGAAGCTCTCATTGTCATTTGCCACCGTAATATACTTTTTTTCTAAAAAAGTCATTATGAATTTTTTTTTCTATTATTGCCCCTCTATAATGTATTTTAGTTGTTTGATTGTCATTAGGTAACCTTTTACCTACTTAGCCGGTAAACTAAATCTAAACCTTATAATTAATTAATTAATAATATTGAACAAATTCGCTAAAGAAAGATTCTACGATGACATATGGCAGGATATGATATTTAGTGCAAGATTAAATCATACTATCCTCCGTTTTTATATAATGTTCTCATTTGTTGAATATATGAGTGTAGTATTTTAATAAAATGGGTACATTATATAAAAATGGAGGAATGAATCAACACAAATTTTCATTGAAGACGGATACTATCCGTCACAAGCTGAAGACAGATAGTGTCCTGAGATGAGTAATGAAATGCTCCATTTAGCCCCACTTGTTCTCCCACCTACATTGGTGTGAGAGGGATACTATTCGTTTTCAACTTATGATGGATAATATCCATATTCGGCAAGACTCTTTGATGAATCAATTGTTTCCTACAGATTCCTGCGTACAATATTAAACAAAGCCCCTAACCTGCGTCAATCACTTTTCAATTCCTAAAACAACTGATTTGTGATGGGCATATCCGTCGCAAGCTTGCGACGTGTCAAGTATTAATCATGGGTGATATATAAGACAAAAACATAGTGCATTGTGAGTAGCAAACTGCTTTGTCTTATCTACCTACGTGAGTAATATTTGAGTCGTCGCAAACTTGTGACGGATATACCTGTCGCAAATAAGACTTGCTAAATTTAAGTTTAATAATGTTTGGTAACCTTTTATTGCAGCTAAAACATATATGAAATGACACTAAGGTAAGTAAAACAAAATTTAAAGGGGCACTAATAGAAAAAAAAATCTATAATGACCATAATATAAAAAATAAAATTTTAGAATGGCATATTTAACTCTGCTTTTATTTAACCCACTTACGAAAGGTCGTCGACGTTTTAGAACAAATCGTCGACGAAATTCAAACATTCTTGCCCTTTACCTCCCAAAAACCTCCCAAATTCAAAACTCTCTAAACCCACCCAAACCCCTCCCACCCACGACACACCACCACCACCTCACGCACCACCACTACTTCGACACACCACCACCACCTCACGCACCACCGCCGAAGACCACCACCGCCGCCAAGCACGACCGAACCACCCACCACCAAGGTTAGTTGTTTTTTTTAATTAATTTAGTTTTAGTTTTAGTTTAATTAGACTTGTATTTTGTTTTTTTTTGTTGTTGTTGTGGTTGTTGTTGTTATTGTTGTTATTGTTATTGTTATTGTTAATTAGATTAGTAATTTATTGATTGTTTTTGTTGTATTTGTTATTTTTTCAATTTTCTTATTGAATTTGTGTTATTGTTTATTGTTGTTGTTGTTGTTAGTTGTTATTGTTATTGTTGTTAGTATGTTGTTGTTGTTAGTTGGTATTGTTGCATTTGAATGAATCGAAAAGGTTAGAAAATCCGATTGAGGGAGGGGGTAGGACGTGCAAACCTCACGTCGAGTCTTGGGGGACGGGGAACACGGACGTCCCTCATGGTGAGGGACGTGTGGGTTGAGCGTCCAAGGTGGGTGAGGACGTATGGGATAAACGACCGTGGTGGGGTTGGACATGGGGGATGAATGTCCATGGTGGGCTAGGACGTGTGAAACCCACGTCCTTGGTGGTCTTGGACGTGAGGTTTTCACGTCTTCAATGGGTATAGAAGTGTGGATTTCATGTCCATCCATGGTTTGGACGTGAAATCTGCATGTCCATCCATGGTTCAAATTTTTTTTTCGTTTTAACTGTATATTTTCAATTTTAATAGTTAAAAGTTATTATTTTTTCATTAAAAGTTGTTAATTTTGTATTTAAATGAGTAGTTTATATTTAATTGTATAAAAAGTTGTTAATTTTGTATTTAAATGGGTAGTTTATATTATTTAAGTTGTTAATTTTGTGTAATTTTGATTTTATTTTGTATTATTTTAGTTATTTATGAAAATTTGTTTAATTTTGATAATTTTGTGTAATTTTGATTTTATTTTTTATATACGTTAGTTTATGAAATTTGTTTAATTTTATTAATTTAACGTTCTAATCTCGTACATGCAGATGTCTTACAGTGAAGATGCTATTGTAACATCCCGTATTTTCGTAAAGGTCTATTTTATTTAAATAAAGTAATTTACGGAATTTAATAATAATTTAATAATAATCGTAATTTATATTTTTAAGATTTCCGTTAAGTTCGTCTTAAAAATCGTTTAAGCTTAAGATGCCTTGTTCATTTTATATCAAACCGCTTCACTTTTTCCGTTTCGCTTGAATAGAGTAAACCCGACTCAATAAAGGTGAAAGGACAACTTAAAACCCTACCTTAAACCTCTCCATCGACATTCCATTTCTTTTCACAGTAAACAAACTCAAACACCATTTTCATTTCTCTTCAAGCTTTTCAAGACGATCTCGACCCCTTCCCGAACTCGTATCGAGGTAAAAGTTACATATTCGGAATCCTCGCGAGATTTATGATCTTTCCATCACTTTCAATTCCAATTTCGTGAAACTTCATTTCGGGGATGTTTTGCCTAATCACGAAATTACCCCTTTAATCCGTGTTTTTGTGCTTTTAGGTGGAGCTAGTAACAACCCGGAGGAAGGACTCGTGATCCTTGAAGAGTAAACCGGAGCATTCGCGGAGTAAAGGTGACTATTATGAGTAACTCGGCCTTGTGTCTAAATTAGCACTCTATGTGATTTTATTATGTTTTGGATGAAGCTAGTATGTTTATTAAGTTCCGTAATGTTCTTATAATGCTTTATAAACTGATTCTTATGAAGTTTAATGATGAATTTGATGAGGAAATGAGATTTAGGAGTATACATGTTAAGACCGGTTAAATTTGGGATGTTGTTGCTAAGTCAATAGATGATGGTTTTATACATGTTCTTATGTTTATTTTATGTGGTAAACATGCTGGGAATGTTGAATTCATGCCTAGAAACATGTATAGGAAGGATTTGAAAGGATTTGGGAATGATTTTGTATGTCGTAATTGGCAAAATCGCGATCAGAGACCCTGAGCCGGTCGACCGACCGGCGGCCGACCAGCCGGCTCAGAGTCCCCCCCTTGTACCGTTTGTTTTTCGAAGAAATTGGGGAAAGGGTCCCCAGCCGGTGGACCGGCAGCCGGCCGACCGGCTGGGAGCCCCCTTATGTTGTTTTGTTTGTGATTTTGCGAGAAGGAGGTTGAGTCCCCAGCCGGTGGACCGGCAGCCGGCCGGCCGGCTGGGAGACCCTTTAGGTTGTTTTTATTTTGTTATCGGCTAAGAGTAAAGGACTCTCGGCCGGTTGACCGGCCGCCTGTGGCCAACCGGCTGAGAGCCCCTGATGGTGTTATTTGCTTAATAACTTTTGATTTTCAAGTCGGATTGTATTGATTCTTTTTCCGTATGCCTTGTATGCATGATTGGAGTCCCCGGAGTTCGGGCGGCACTATATTGGGTTCGGGAGTGGAGTGAGGATAGAGACCCCCCCGGTCGGGCAACTGAAAGGGAAACCGGCTCTTCCTCGTTGTAATTCCCGGGGTCAATTAAGTGTTGAGTGTTGTATTCAAGGAATTGATTGTGGTGTATTGAATAGCCTCCTTTGGAGATTTAGTTGTTGAACCCCTCCGTGGGTGGTTCATCGTGTTTGTTCGGACGAACCCCTCCGTGGGTGGTTCTGTCTTCTTTGTGCGAACCCCTCCGTGGGTGGTTCTGCTTTCTCCGTGTCGAACCCCTCCGTGGGTGGTTCTGATTCCTTCGTGCGAACCCCTACGTGGGTGGTTCTGCCTTCCTGACGAACCCCTCCGTGGGTGGTTCCGTCTTCCTTCGTGTCGAACCCCTCCGTGGATGGTTCTGTCTTTCTTCGTGTTGAACCCCTCCGTGGGTGGTTCAGTGTTTTGTGGTCGAACCCCTCCGTGGGTGGTTCGCGTGTGTGTATTGATTGGTATATACTTGCCTGAGTAGGGGTACTGTGTTATATACTTGCTGAATGTTTTGGTATATAGGTTATGTCTTAAGTTGACCGCTGAACCTTATACTTGCTGATTGTTTAGTATTTGCTTGCCTAGTAACGGTACGTTGTCAGATCTAGATGTTTGTGATGATGTTTAAGATGATATTGAATGATGAGTCTGATGTTTGACTTTAGTATTGTTCATCCAAGGCATTGGGTGACTCTTCGATCGGTTTCATAAATAGTTGGACTGAAAGACCCCCCGACTGGGTAACCAGTAGGGAGACCGACTCTCCTTCCTAACGGTTTATGAAGTTGGGTTGAGAGCTATGCATTAGTATGGCATGATAGTTGAGACAGTTGATGAGATGAAAATGCTTCACATGATTATTTATGTTGGAGTATAATGCTTGTTTATATGTTCGGTGTTGTATGACATTAGGTGGCTATGAGAGCTCTAGTCACTCCCCACTGACTGTGGCGCACATGTTGTGTGTGTGTAGGTACTGGATGCTGTTTGCAGGGGGTTAAGTCGAGGCTAGCGAGCGATGATCCTATCATCGATGACTTACCTACCTCGTGTAGCTAGACCTTAAATTAGACTTATGTTTCTGTATTTTGTGCCTGTAGGGATATGCTATCCCGGGCTGCTTTTGCTTTATATCTTTATACTTATTTATGTTTCGGTTTTGTTAAAGCACCTCGCATGTTTAGTTTGTTAAAAAGTTTTAATTCCGCTGCATTTTTAGTACTTTGTGTGATTTAAATTTCTGCTTTCGCGAGGGGTTTTACAGCTATTACGACTTCAATGGGTCGTATGACAGGCTGAAGAGTGACGGGGTCTAAGAGACGTGTCCCTATAGAATCAGAAGCAGCAGCAGCGCCACGGCCTGGTCGGGGAGGTAGTGGTAGGGGAAGGGGAAATGGTCTCCTAATCAGGTCTCCCGACCCTACTCCCGAGGACGAGCTTCAGCTACCGAGAGCGTTTTTCAGGGACCGAGTTAGTAGTTCCGATGACGAGGAGGAGCAGTAGTTTAGGGTTTTGGTCCCGGAGGAAGATGATGATGATGATGGACGACGACGATGAGGAGGAGGAGGACTCTCGCTTTCTGGACGAGGAGGCCGCTGATCGACCACGTAAGAAGGTGGTACGTGTGTGGGAAAATATCTGTATATAATCCCAATTCTTTATATGCAGGATTATAACAAATTTATAATATATGATTTATAGTCATAAACGAAGTACAAGATACAAAGATTGGGATCAAGAATTAACCTTCTTTCCCTACAAAGGCCTAAGATCAGATATCCTCCTATTCGTTGCACCCAAGATGTTCCAAGAAATACCCCTTCTAGAGCTAGAAACTGCAAAATTACCTTTAATTTTGTGTAAGATGAAAGCAAGAGAGAGAGAGTATGTATGTCGTGTAACTCGTACTCTTTAAGTGCAGAGTGAATGTCCTATTTATAGCTGCAAACAACCTTGCTATTAGACATCAACTAGGATTCCCCAAATCAGTATTTGGTTCTATATACAGCACTTCATAACAACTGAACAACTTAATAATTGCTCAGACCGAAATTCTATCTTTATAGAATCGGTTATATCTCTCTCTTGTGTAATGTTTTATCTTATAAATATCTTATATCATTTTATATTTAATTAAATCATTTAATCTTTATTAAATAATTTCATTACACATAATTAAATATAACATTTTATATTTAATTACTGATGCGTGTCTATTTTATGATGTTTTTCATCTATTTTTACACGCATTTGGTCGCTCATTTACTATGTTTTAGCCTTCATTTCCCAACAATCGTGTACTTTCGTTTTTTTATGCACTTTTGCAGATTTATGCGGAAAAGAGACGATTTAGCACCAAATTCATGTCCTCGAGTCTTTTGCATAATTAAGGAACAATGGAAAGTCAACTGGAGTCTTTATTTAAGTACCAAAAGTCAAAGCGAGAAGAAAACCGAAGAAATCCTTGCGGAAGCGGTCGACCGACCAACTAAACGGGTCGGCCGACCAGGCCTAATTTCTATAAAGTCCGAATTTTGAAGAAAGGCCCAGAATTCAACTAAGCCCGTGAAAGAGGTCGACCGACCCACCAAAGTGGTCGACCGACCTCAGCGAAGCCCAGGAACAGTTTCGGAAATAAATTAGAAGTAGAAGTCTTTTAGGAAACTCTAATCTTTGGCCCTATATAAACTAATCTCTTGATTAGGGTTTAGTATCTAGCTATTATCAATACACATCCATATTCATCTAGTTTTATTTCAGCTTTAGTTTTGTAATCTTTCAATAATTCCCAAGCATTCAATAAAGTTTGTCCCTTTCTGCCCTAATTCCGACTGTGGTAATTACTCTTTTAATCTAGCTTTATTATTGTTCTTATTATTATTACATTCGTTTAAGTCAGAATCTCAAGCTTTATTGAATCTCGCATGTTTAGATTATTTACTATGTTTACCATGTTTATTCCCGTTTTTATAATCGTCTTAATAACCATGAGTAGCTAAATTTCATATGTTAGGATGTAGGGGATGAATATGCGTAGGTAGTAGAAATTCCGAGACCGACTTGTAGCAGAGCCGCGGTCGGCCGACTCAAATAGTGGGTCGGTCGACCGAGCCTGTGGTCGGCCGACTGGAATAGCTGGTCGGTCGACCACCCGCGTATGTATCTTGTTTCGTCTTTCCTTGTTGACTATAATATCCTACAATGAGACTGAAAGGAGACTTGTAGGACGTTAGTAATGACCTACCCAAGATTGAGAGATACGGGAAGGGCATTGGTTTACACCTTAAGACGGCTAGGTTACTTAAGACTGAAAGGTATGTGACCTAAGATTTAGGAATCACCCTTATTGTTGACACCCAATAATTGTGAGACCTAGGAACTAATAGCATAGGCCGAAAGGAGCTATTAGGTAGCATAGACCTAAAAAGTTATGTTACACCCCTTACGCGACTGCAATACATGTTGACCTTAGGATTTATATTACCTTAGCTATTTATTACCCCAAACATCCTAGCATCCCTTTTATATTTTATTCTCATCTTTATTTCTTGTTTTATTTTAATTCTTTGCTTAGACTTAGTAATCAACAATCAAAACCCCCAAATTTGTTACCTTTAAACATTAACACCAAACAATAAACATTCCCCACCTCTCTGTGGTTCGACCCTGACTTTCACTATCTATTGTTAAAGTTAGGAATTATAAATTTTATCTTTGATACCCTCAACGACGGGCATCAAATTTTGGCGCCGTTGCCGGGGAGGTGACGCCAGTGTTTATTGTTTTTGTTTTTGTTTCTCTTTGTTTAAGGAACTTTTTGTTCCTTAAACCTTCTCACCATTTTCTTGTAGTTTCCATCTTATGCGCAGGTCAGTTCAAGGAGAACTCCTACCACTGGACCACGAGCTTGAGAGGACTCTTAGAGAAAGGAGAAAGCAACTTCTAGCAAATCAGGAAGGAGGTTCACCGTCTTCCTTATTTCAAGAAGACTTATTCGAACAACCATCTTTGCCATCTTCACCAAAAACACCACCTTCACAAACAAATTCACCCAACAATCCACCTTCACCAAGAACACCGCCTTTTACCTACTTTCCAGTTTTTCCGAAAGAAGAAGAAAACATGACAGAAGAAGCTACTATTGTCAGTCACTCCATGCCTCAGGCAAAGGACCTATACAAAGGGTTCACTTTACCTGCAGGTACTGGGAAGCCATTCGAGGCCAAGCCTGCCTACATTACTATGGTTGAAAGAAACCAATTTGGAGGCTCGGCCAATGAGGATGCTGCAAAGCATATTGAAATCTTCACAGATTACATATGCTCTATTGCACCCCCAGAAGGAGTGACGCAGGATCAGATTAAGCAGACCATGTTTATCTTCTCTCTTAGGGACGCTGCGAGAGAGTGGTACAGAGATTTAGACCGCACTGCTGCGGGAGTCTGCGGGAGTCACAGATTGGAATACCTTAGCCTTAGCATTCTACAGGAAATACTATTCTGCATCAAAGACTAATGCTTTAAGAGCGCAGATTACAAATTTCAAGCAAGGCCCCAATGAGGATTTTAGTGAGGCGTGGGACAGGTTCAAGAGACTTGTTCGATCCATACCACATTACGGATTCGAACAATGGTTTCTTTGCAACCAGTTCTACAATGGCCTCTATGATGACAACAGGGCCTATTTAGATGCTGCAGCTAATGGGAGATTCCAAGATAATTCAGGAGAGACTAAGGGTCTCAAATTGATAGAAGATGTTGTTGTACACCGTGCTGAGCATGGTACTTCCAGAGGAAATCAAAGGAAATCTGAATACAACCTATCAGCAATCGAGGCCTTGACGGCCAAATTAGAAAAATTAGAGGCTGGAGGAAAATTTGATCTAGGAAGTGGAAGCAAGGGCGGTATTTATCAGGTGAACGCCGTTCAAGACGGACCCTTTGCTTGTGAGAGGTGCGGTGGAGAAGGGCACGTGTCAAAATTCTGTACTTCATCCAATGAAACATGTGCCGCTTTTCAACATTATCGTGGGAACAATTTCTATGACCCGAATAATAATAATGTCCATCCCAACCTGAGGTGGACAAGCCAGAATGTTCTTAACCCACAACATATGCAACCTCAGCAAAATTCCACATATATCCCCCCACATAAGCAAGGTTTTCAAAAACCACCCTTCAACCCTCAACCACCTTCTAATCCACCACCCAACACAGACACTCTTATCCAAAATCTTATTGGGTTGGTCCAGAAGGAGTCACAGGCTAGAGAGGCAGGGATGAAGATGTTAGAGTCTCAGATTGCTCAAATCACGGGCAAGAATGATACTAGGGCTCCGGGTCAACTTCCGACCAAAACGGACCAGAAAAAAGAGACTCTAAACGTCATATCCCTACGAAGTGGAGCTAAAGTAGGGGTCGAGAAAGAAAAACAGCCGAGTAGCAGCGAGAGCGGTCGACCGACCGAAGATATAGGTCGTGTAATACTCCGTATTTTTGTGTTTCATTTTATATTTTTGTATTGATTTTATTGGATGTCGATGACGATGGGTTATAATAAAAGCGAACTTAATTTTAGCGAACGAGGTATGTTATGCGTTCGTAATTGAGTCGTGTGTGGGGATTTTTATCAAAACCGGAGTGGACTCATGTTATTTGAACCTTGGGGTGCGTGAAAGGCCTGAACCATGCATGGGTAACCGGGTAATCAGGCCTAGGTTTGCGTGCAAACACAAGCCCACACACGACACAAACTTTTCAAAACAGAATTTGTAGAAAACCCTTCCAGCCGCCTTATATAAACACCCCTAAGAGGCTTCCTTCTGACCTAACTACACTCACTCACGCACCACAACTCCTGCCGTCACTACTGAGTTTAAGAAGGAGCGTTTTCCACGGTGGTTCTAGGGTCTTTTGGGTGGTCGTTGGCTAGGGCAAGAAGGTATGACCACCATACTCTTTCGTTTCTCTGTTTTTCGTGTTTCTGCTTGATGTTTGGGTTTGATTTGTGATCGCATCAAATGATATTAATCACGTATCTTTGTTATTTGGTAATCTTTGTTATGTATTCTTCACGCTTTGATCATCAAGGACTCGTCTTTTATGTTTTTCAGTCGTCTTAGAGGGCGTCTCGTTTCTGGGTTGGACTGTTCTTTGGGTTTTATCAAAACAGAGTCTGCGGGAGGGTGTTTTGGTATGTGTTTTCGATCTCGTTAGTGTCAGTGAGTTTTATGGATTTTGGTGCATGTACCATGACCGTAGGGTGGAGTGTCTATAGTTGGTGTTGATGGCCAGTCGTGGGGTCTCACGGCGGTGGTGAGGTGGTTGAAGTTCAGTCAGTCAGGGGATAATCTGGGTTTCTGGGTACAGGTCGAGTGGTCAGGGGTTTTGGTTGCGGTTGCTTGGTGACGGTGGTAGAAGTCGGCGGCCACTGACTTCGTCCCTGGAACCGCCGTGGCTCAGAGATGAGCCTGGTGGCGCCAGAGGTGAAGTCAGTGGTTGTCACGGTGGTTTATAGTGTGATTCGTTGGGTAAGCAGTAGCGCGGATATCTGAGTCGGGTTGTGGCCAGGGGTGTTTGACGCGACAGTCTGCTGCTCATGGTGTTAGTCGACGGCGGATGGCTCCTCCACTGGAACCACCGTGGCTCAGAGGCGAGCCTGGTGGCGCCAGTGGGGAGGTCAGGCGTCGAGGGTGGTGCAGCAGCTGGTGGGAACAGGGGGTGGTCGCGGTCAGGTCTGGCTGTTGGGGGCTGTTGTGTTACGTTTCAGATTTTGTTAGGGTTAGTTTGCTTATTTTTATTCCTTTTCTTTTTCTTCTAATCATGGCTAATTAAGTTAAATGGGGAATGGTAATAATATTAGTCATGTTAATTATGGCCAATACTACAATTATAACTATGTTAACATAATTAATATATATTTTCCTTATATCGTTGGTTGCTTTATTATTATTATTATCATGCTTGTAATGTCTTAATTCGATAGTATAACTACTAATGAAACGGGATATTAAGAGATAAGAGTTGTTGTTATTATTTGTTAACGATATTGTGATAATTGAGTAAGTGTTCGTATGCTATTTTTAGTAAGTCCAAAAATAGTAATTCTATTTGTAGTAAGTTAAAATTGACTATGATAATTGTATTCTACGGGCAAGCTTTTATGTGGATAGATTCACCGTGCGTTATAAATAAATTAGTTTGGAACATGTCTAAGTATATTTAGTAGCGTTTAATTATACGAGTAGAGTTTAATATTAAGTAATAAATATAGGAACGGAATTCGAGGTGGGATACTTCTAGAGGGTGATTTCATTGCAGACTTGCTTTACAGGTAGGTTACACTGGAACTACTTTTGTATTGTGTTATGTTTATATGTGAATTGGATGCTATGGATGCAAGTATGATTATTCATGAGATGCATATACATTATTGGTTCTTCATTATTATTGCATTCATAAGCATGGCACGAGTACGGTTACAGATTGAGATGATGATGAGATATTATTGGGCCCAGGCTAGCTCTGCAGGGCTAGACCTGGTGACCTCAGTTGTTATGCTGGTGTTCGGCGACGGCCGAGTATAGTCTGCCGGGAGGTTCGGTATGGCTGGGAGACACGGGTTTGAGAATGAGAATGAGAATGAGAATGAGATTGAGCTCGAGCATGGCATAGTTAATTGCATATACTGTTTGTTTACTTGAATATTATTGTGTTATCCTACTCAACCGCGAGGTTGACAGTGTATTCGTGTTCACCTACGATGATCCGGAATGGGGAGTAGATCTTTCAGGTCAGAGACAGCGGGACTAGAACTGGGCATGGAAGAGAGACTTGGACTGGACCTACCTAGCTGCTAGATCACTTAGTCTCGTTGTTGTAGTAGAACATTTGTTTTAATTCAGTTGTTGGAAGTTTGGACTAAGTTTTTGTAATAGCTCGGTTTAACTATTTATCTTTAAAGTTTTGCGCTTCTTTCACTATGTATATCTACTACCCTGGTCTAACCAGGATGGTAACAGTCTTATTTACCCTGGAAGTCGTAGTTCAGGCTCCTAGGTAAATGGGGGTGTTACAGGTCGACCGACCACAGAGCAGAATCCGGAAATTTTCGCTGAACAGGAGAGCGGTCGACCGACCGAAGAAGATGGTCGACCGACCGCCGAGGTAGAGCCAGAGGCTCCTTTTCGTCCCGAATTACCGAATAAGTTAAGGGATTTTCTTTTCAGGGGTGATAAGACCCCTAGGTTTCTAAAGAGGGCTGCGAATACTGAGTCTTCAGCCGCTCCTTTCCCAGAAAGACTTATACCTTCGAAGGATCGGGTATCTTTTGACAAATTTAAGGATGTGATTCGTTCATTAAATGTTCAGGTCCCATTTCTAGAATTGGTCCAACAAGTTCCTTCCTATCTTAAATTTATGAGACAGCTTTTGTCAAGAAAGAGGTCTCTAGAAAAGGTTGAGTCGGTGGCCCTCACTGAAGAGTCATCTAGTTTTTTATCGCATGTCATTACCCCTCACAAATTAGAGGACCCTGGTAGTTTTTGTCCCCTGTAATATAGGAACTTTCCCAGTTAAGAAGGCTTTATGCGACTTAGGTGCCAGTATAAGTGTCATGCCCCTAAGCGTTGCCTTAAAATTAGGAATGACCGAATTTGCAGTGACCAGTATGATAGTCCAGATGGCAGATCGAACATCTATGGAACCTATAGGGGTGTTGGAAAACATCCCTGTGCGCATTGACAGGTTTTTCTTCCCAGTTGACTTCGTAGTTTTGGACATCCCAGAGGATGCCCATATACCTATAATTCTAGGAAGACCTTTCCTCCACACTGCAGGTGCCATTATAGATGTAGGCACTGGGACTTTGACCTTCAAAGTAGGAAAGCATTCTATTATATATGGCCTATCTTATAGGAAAAAGGATGCTATGACCCCCATCACATGTAATGCTATCACTTCTGAAAAGAAGTATGAGGTCATCACTACTTCTCCTACTTTATTACCTATTCCTGTATCTGTTTTTACACCTCCGCCCCAGATTGGGAGCAATATGGAGGACACTTCTATTGTGGCTAATGCAGGAATTGGTTTGGGGAAACCCAAAGTGAAGGAAGTCATAGTCCAGAGAGGCGGAATGGGATGTCTAAGCTATAAAGAAGATGAAGACCCGGACGTCGTGGATCGGGAAGAAAAGAAAAAGAGGAGGCAGGCTCAAGAGGAGAGACCGTCGCATATGCTTTGCGACGGCGGAAAGAAGATGTGTTTTGCTACTCAAGCAAACACCGTGGAGACTACGGCGTATCGTCAAAAGCCGTGGTCGGATATTTTCCGCATCTTTAGCGGATAGTTGTTTCAATTTCCAGTTTTAAAGACAATTTATTTTTATTGTTGTGTGAGACTTTTTTTAATTTGGTTTGCTCGTAGTTTTAGAACTTTATGCTTGCGTAGTTAAAACTTTAGACTTGTTTCTGGAATCTCGCGCATTTGCGGGCGCATATTTTTTTCTTGCTTTTTCAGGTTCTACGAAGAAAACGAAGACCGCTGGGACGCAGAGGGTCGACCGACCAGATACACCAGTCGGTCGACATAGTCGCAGTTTCGCTAAATTCCTGCATTCTGCAGGAAGGTCGGTCGACCTATTCTCTGGGTCGGTCGACCTGCCTGTCCGTCACAGATAATTCGTTTCTCCCTCGGGAACCGTGCAACCATTCTTTGGTACTTAAGTGGCACTGCTAGCCACCAAAACCTCCCAACTTACGCTGGTTTGGGGAGGTTTTTCTCATACGCTTAAACAACCTTTACGTGTGACTCTTAGGGATCAGTTGATTACCGCCATCTGTATGACAATAACGTCAAACTTTCTAGCAAGCCAACCGTTCCTTTAAGAGATTTATACGTGTTGTCGCACTAACTGTTGAGGACACTAGCTCCAACAATCTCCCACTTGTCCGTACAAGTGTATGTGCGATAACCGATTCTCATATCCAATTAAATTTCTCCCACTCAATGTAAAACAATTTGCAAATCTGTATTCACAAAGGTCGTATTTTACAAGCGATCTGTATCAAGAGTGGTTTTCCCGACTAAAGAGTAACTCAACTGATAACGAATCATTATTCGAGCTTGGCCAAGCATTTCAGTTACTACTCCTCGAGTGGCCCTGAGAAATATTAAAACCTGATGAGGGGTGGATATTTCCTTCAACTCGAATCTTGCAGATGTAAGCACAGTATGAAATGACCCAAAAAAAATCTGCTTAGCCCCAGTTACGGTCAGCTAGTGAGAAAGAAATCAAAGTCACCCAAAACTGCCCTTTATCTCAAGAAACAGTCGACAGTCAAAAGAATCGACTCAAGGAACACGATGAACGTCCTATCCACGACCCAGCACCGAATGTTCAATAACATTTAGGACTCCATTGCGTCGTCACGAAAATTGTCCTACGAGTTATCGTTATAATCTCGTATCTGTGATCGATCAGTCAACGGTTTGACTTATGGTTTATTGAACCCACCATCAATCGACGTCACAAAATAATTGCCAGAGTTATCAGCTCGTGTAGGCGATTACAGACTAAACCAAATATAATGTAATTCAGTTCACTTTTGTGGCGAGTTATAAGGATATCTCGTAGGACACCCCGTGACAACGTTATGGAGTCCTAAATGTTTTATAACATTGGGTGCCAGGTCGTGGATAGGACCTCCATAGTGTTCCTTAGAGTTAGGGGTGTAACCGAGCCGATTTGAGTTCGAGCACGGGTGGGCTTGGAATCGGCTCAGAAGCTTGAGCTTGAGCTCGGAATCGGCTCGGAATTATCCGAGCTTAAAAAATCAAAGCTCTGAATCAGCTCAGATTAGGCTCGAGCTCAACTCGAGCTCTATTCGAGCTCGGTTAAATAATTTTTTTCTTTACTTTCTCGGACTTGTAAGTCAAAATAAAAATAAATATACTTTAATTCAAATGCAAATATAAAATACTTATCGTATATAAGAAACATATGATTATAAATGTTAAAATGACATTTTTATTAGGAACAAAAAAAATTAAAAAATGACAAAATAACTAAAAATAATAGATAAAACGAGCCTAACCGAACTTCCGATTTCGAGCTCTACTAAGCTCGGAATCGGCTCGGATTTGGTCCACCCCGACTCAGAATCGGCTTGGAATTAGTTTTGACCGATTTCGAGCCGAGCTTTGACCGAGCTGATTCCGAGGGCTCTACGAGCCGGCTCAGATCATTTACAGCCCTACTTAGAGTCGAGTCTTTTGACTTTCAACTGTCTCTTGAGATTAAGGCAGATTTTGGGTAACTTTGGTTTCTTTCCCACGGTCATCGTAACAGGGGCCAAGAGGATTTTTTCTGGGTTATTTCATGCTGCGCGAACATCGGCAGGATTCGAGTTGAGGGAAATATCCAAACCCTTATCAGGATTTTATCATTTCTCAGGGCCACTCGAGGAGTAGTAACTGAAATGCATGGCCATGCTCGAATACAGATTCGTTTTATCAGTTAAGTTACTCTCTAGTCGGGGAAACCACTCTTGATACAGATCGCTTGTGAGATACGACCTTTGCGAATGCGGATTTGCAAATTGTCTTACATTGAGTGGGAGAAATTTTAAAAGGATATGAGAATCGGTTATCGCACCTACACTTGTACGGACAAGTGGGAGTTTGTTGGAGCTTGTGTCCTCCACATGTAGTGTGATAACGTCATTGCACATACCCTTGTACGGACAAGTGGGAGATTGTTGGGGCTGGTGTCCTTGACAGTTAGTACAATGACTTACTAAATCTCTTAAAGGATCACAAGGGCATACTTCATTATTATTATCAGTCGATCCACGTTTATCAATAACGGTTGGCTTGCTAGATAAGTTTGACGTTATTGTCATACGGATGGCGGTGATCAACTGGTCCCTATACGTCACACCTATAGGACACGTTTGAGAGATGTGAAGGTATGAAAATACAGTCACATTTATGCCGGATATGACTAAACAGTTAGTCAGAGGTATTGACTATTAAATTAGTCAATAAGATGTTGAGATTATTATTTAATACGGATTAAATAATTTTAGCTAATACGGATTACATGATTAATTCGTAAATTAAATATAAACGGTTATATTTAATTAAATATTGTATTCGCGTATTAATATAAACAGTTATATTAATTTGGGTAATTATACAATATCGTAATTTTATCAGACCATTATTAATACATCGACTGCATTAATATCTGATAACATGTATGCGATTTATAAAAATAAAACCCGCGAATTATATTTTTAGCAAATCGGGTCGAATCATGCAAAGGAATAAGGTAAGAGTGGAAAAGCCCACTCTTACCCTATACCCATTCGGCCGGCCGACCTAGGTGCTACATAAGGAGTGTCCTTCTCCTTATGTCAGATACTGGTAATTCACAATTCTGAGAATTAGGGTTTTGAGAACATTATTTTCCCAAAACTCAGATCTCACATCTAAAACCTCACAAAAGCTCTCCCCATATTGCAAGGCAATTGGAGAGTATTTCTAGCACACGCGGCATCATCTCATTCAAGTCTTGGGTGCAAGTTATAGGAGGGAATTTACTTTAATTCCTGTTCTTAGGCCTATTCAAGCAAGGACCCAAGGTTGTATTCCTTTTCATGTTTTATTAATCTTATGACAATAATCTCAATTGTAAAATTCGTTATAATCCTTCACGTTTTAGGGCGAATACATGCTTTATTCCCCACACCTATATGCCTAGCGACGAAGAAGGGATTCATAGTAATTTGACTTATAAAAGACTAATCTCAACTTTAGGTTATAGAGGAAGATCCCATCATCTTTAATTTTAATTCATTTAAGTGAACAAATATCTAGCATGCGAGAATGAATAAACTAAGGTGATGGCTTTAAGGAAAACGTGTGACATCTGTATGTCGACACAGACTAGCATATATACTATATGAGTCAATTTTCATGCATTTCAGGTGGTTTGGTTTAGGCGGAAAAATGATGCAAAACATGTGAATGAAAAGCAAAACGGAAATAAAAACGAAAGTAAAACAAGTCCTAGTGTGACCTATCCTAGCAAAAAGAACAAAAATACAACTTGGAATCCGTTCAACAATGGACCCTAGAAGCTTGTATTGTCTTGATGTTCCTTCTTGGTGATGTAGTGGGAGTGAGCAATCCGATCTCCGTCTTGGTCTTCTTAATTACATTTTTAAAGAATTAAATAATAAAATCCTATTAGAGCATGTTTGGCAACTTGGAATTGAAATTGCATTCCGTAATTGAAACATTTTAAGTGTTTAGAAACCTCTAGAATTTGGAATTGGAATTGACCCAATTCCTTACCAATTCCATCCTAGTTAAAATTTGAACCTCTTAAATCCCTACCATATACTAGTTATTTCAATTCCTTCACTATTTACGTCTTTTTTATATCCAAATTTAATCGTAATATTTTAATTTTCGACATTTTTTCCGATCGCGAATATTTTCCGTGAAAATTTTTCTTTTCCCAAAAAAAAAAAATTTCGATCACTTCGACCAATATCCGTCTCGCCCAATTCCAATTCCAAATCCAATTCCACGAGTTTCCCAAACGAACTTTTGGAATTGGATTTCGAATTGAATTCAAACATTTTGATTTCTACAATTGAAATCATCAAAACGAAATCAATTCCGTGTTTCCAAACGCAGCCTTATTACATTCTAATTCCCAAAGACGTAAAAATATTACACAAGGGAGATTCGAGATCTCATAAATACATCACAAATTATGTTTCCTTCATTACGAAAACATAATTTACTAAGGCCACACTAAGTATTACAAAATACAACTGATTGCAAAAGCGTAAATAGATCCATTCATTCATTCAACAATATAATATATAGAATGCATCATACTAATTAAATTAATCTTTCATGACATAATTCCGTAATTATGTAGAGTAATTTACCCAAACCACCATTAATGATTTAAATTATGTGATAATTCCGTAATTAATCTCATAATTTTAATCAAACAAACATGTTCATATTATCGTATAATATGATTAATCCAACATTATTTTAAACCGTTTTAAAATAATTTAGGTATCAAAACTAGTGAACTTTTTCACCAAAAAAAATTACACAATATCTTTATAATGTATAAAAAAAACTTAAAAGAAAAACAGCCCAAAAGCTTTTAGAAATAGCCGAGACAAAACAAGAAGGAAAAAAAAACAAGGAAAAACCTTAAAACGCTGACAAACAGCCGCAAACAAAAAGAAGGCTGGAAACTGATTTCCGGCGCTTCGATAAAGCGCTGAAACTAAGCAAAGCGTTGAAACAGGAGAAACACGAGGCTAAAAGAAAGCTGTAACAACTTGCGACGCTTTTAAAAGTAGCTGTAAATAACTAAACGCAGGAAAGCGTCGGCAAAACCCAGAAAAGTGTCGATGCAAAAGCGTTGAAAGAGAAACGCCGAACTAAAGCGCTGTGAAATTTCCAGAATAGCGAGGCAAGAGAAACTGAAAGAAATTTCGACACTTTTAAAACGCCACAAACATGGGCGATGCTTTTTAGAAACGCTGCTGAAGTTCTAAAGCGTCGCAGGAAAAACTTATAAACCCAAAATTGAAATAAGAGTAAATTAATAATAAATCCCTTTTAAAATCCAGTTTTCTAAAATTACTCCCTTATATAATTTTTTTTTAAAATTACTCCCTTAAAATGTATTTTTATCAAAAATTGCTTCAAAACTCTAATTCAGGTGACTTATTCGACAAATTTATAAATTGATTTCGTTTGTAACATAGCCTATTTATACTTTGAAAGGTATAACAATGGAGAATAAGTTCAAAAATATACGGAATAGGTAATCTAAATTGGAATTTTGAAGCAATTTTTGATAAAAGTGTATTTTAAGGGAGTAATTTTAGGAAAAAAAAACCCTATTTTAAAAGAGAGTTATTTTTAATTTACTCTTGAAATAATGACGCTCAACAGCCCCTTTTTTTTTCCTTTTTTTAAAATTTTTCTTTTCTTTTTTACTTTAAAACTCATGAACTTGAATAGCTAATGTCGGGTTGCTAAATAGGAGATCGATAACCTACCAAATTCTAATCTTTATTAGATATTGTTGTAATCTTAATCATTCAAATTAACCTTTTAAGACGAATATCAAGATTATAGCAGGATCGATTATTTAGCAAATTATATCATTCAAGAACATGTGAGACGATTTCCTTTTACGTTTTAATTCAATCCTTATTAAATTAAAACATCTACAAATTTATTATTTTGTTATTTTAACTGTTTAAGACAACAACAACAATAAATCAAAAGGAAAACGACGAACGAAAAAAAACTGTCTCGGCTAAAAAAGATATACACGGCTAATTTTTTTTCTTTAAATTTTCTCAAATCGTTTATGAAAATCATACAAAAATAAAATTTGTAAGCCTTAGGCTCTGATACCACTTGTGGGAAAATATCTGTATATAATCTCAATTCTTTATATGCAGGATTATAACAAATTTATAATATATGATTTATAGTCATAAACGAAGTACAAGATATAAAGACTGAGATCAAAAATTAACCTTCTGTCCTTGCAAAGTCCTAAGATCAGATATCCTCCTAATCGTTGCACCCAAGATGTTCCAAGAAATACCCCTTCTAGAGCTAGAAACTGCAAAATTACCTTTAATTTTGTGTAAGATGAAAGCTAGAGAGAGTATGTATGTCGTGTAACTCGTACTCTTTAAGTGCAGAGTGAATGTCCTATTTATAGTTGCAAACAACCTTGCTATTAGACATCAACTAGGATTCCCCAAATCAGTATTTGGTTCTAACTACAGCACTTCATAACAACTGAACAACTTAATAATTGCTCAGACCGAAATTCTATCTTTATAGAATCGGTTATATCTCTCTTGTGTAATGTTTTATCTTATAAATATCTTATATTTATAATCCACTAATTAAATATAACCTTTTATATTTAATTAAATCATTTAATCTTTATTAAATAATTTCATTACACATAATTAAATATAACATTTTATATTTAATTACGAATTAACATTTTAATTCGTCTTAGCTAATATTATTTAATCAGTATTAAATAATTATGTCATCATTACATTGACTAACCGTTTAGTCATATAGTGTATCAATATGATTACATTTTCATTTAATCATATCTCTCAAATTCCATCCTTTAGGTGTGACTCTTAGGGACCAGTTGATTACCGCCATCTGTATGACAATAACGTCAAATTTTCTAGCAAGCCAACCGTTATTGATAAACGTGAATCAACTGGCTAAAATACAAAGTATACCCTGTGTTCCTTTAAGAGATTTATACGTGTTGTCGCACTAACTGTTGAGGACACTAGCTCCAACAACGTGATGGTAGCGGCCGATATAGGCCAGTTGTGGAGGGTGCCTCTAGTAGCACGGGGAGGAAGAAGACTCCGGATCTTTCCTGGCGTCTTACCGGTCCGGTTGAGGGGGTCCGTCTGTAGTTAGTGTCATACGTAGCTTCGGTGACCACGTAGCTTACAGTAGTTGGACGGATCAGGGAAGCGTGAGATCGTGGCTCACGTTCTACGAGAGGTCGGGTGCTTTGGAGAAGATGAGTAAGATGAAGAACCGTTCTTCGATGATGGCGAGAATTGGCGAGAGCGGGCTTGATCATCTTAGGTTGGATGAGAACCTTATCAGTGCGTTCATTGAGAGGTGGCAGTCGAACGCCAACACTTTTCACATGCCGTTTGGTGAGATTACGATGCTGTTGCACGACGTTCACAGGATCCTCGGCATACGGGTGGATGGCGCTAGGGTTATGGACGAGAGTCATACGAGGGGGGATATTGGTCTGAAGGGGAAGTTGGCGGCCTTGTTCGGCATGGACGTGAAGGACGTGAGAGCACCCTTTTACAAGGGCGGTGGGATTTTGGTGAAGAAGCTGATGGAGCTTGCGGAAAAGGGGAGCCACGATGACTCCCTACGGGCTTACATGATGTTGTTGGTGGGACAGACTTTGTTCACCGAGAAGTCCAGTGATCGGGTTGTTGCTCATATGTTGTCGTTGTTTGACATTGAATCGTTGTCGTTGTTTGATGTTATTGTTCGTTGTTTTCTACCGATTTTTTTTAATTGTTGTTTTTATGGGGTTTTTGTTTGGGAGAATATTTTGTAGAAAGAGAGTGTGTAAAGGGTAATGTTCGTCTTTTTTATAAAAAAATGTCGACGATTTGTTACAAAACGTCGACGACCTTTCGCAACCCCTTCTTTAACAAAGTATATATGTGGTACTAGGAAAGGAAGATGTTAAAGTAAATGTCTTATACTCCTTTTTCTTTGTTCCATTTATGACTTACCCACCACTTATTTCTTGTTCATATTGTATTATCTTTCCAAATTTGTATCTCATCGAGACATCGACCATTATGCTGACTTTTGCTTGTCACACATGAATACATAATCACCAATATTATTAGTTGAGACTTGAGAGATAATATCGTATGTGATTGCCTACCATGAATAACCTGACTCGTAAGTCGTATCCGAGTCGACTTCAGAAATGAACTTAAGTGTGATGTTTATTTTTGCAAAGAGACTTAACAACTAATACAGACGGGGGCGTCTTGATACCTGAGGCGGAGGTTGAACCAGTTCAACCCCGCTGGGCCCAATGAGTATTCTAAGCTTGAATTGCCGGGGACTGGGCAACCCCGATGCAATTGTTGGTCTCCGTGACTTAATACGGAGGGAGGCCCCGGCCATTATTTTCCTTTGCGAAACTAAACTTAGTGGTCGTGAGATGTGTAAGGTGAAAGATCAGTTCGTGGGTTACTATGGGATGGAAGTGGATAGTGTTGGTAGATCGGGAGGACTAGCTCTGTTGTGGAAAGATGACATCGACTGTAGCTTTCAGTCGTCTTCGGTTCATCATATGGACTTTACGATCAAGGATGCTAACGGGGAATGGAGACTGACAGGTTTTTATGGATGGCCATCGGTGGGAGATCGTCACCTTTCTTGGGAGCTCCTTAGAATCCTTCACCACCAATCTCCTTTGCCATGGGTCTGCATTGGTGACTATAACGAAATTCTGTACTCAACGGAAATGAAAGGTGGCAGTCGGCAACAGTGGCAAGTGAATAACTTTCAAGCGACAGTAGATGAGTGTGGGCTTAGAGATGTTTCCTGGGAAGGATATAAGTTTTCGTTTGATAACGGGCAAGTTGGTACGACGAATAGACAAAGCATGATTGACCGAGCTATGGCTACTGAACAATGGATGGACCTATTTCCTTTCGCGAATTTATTTTACCTTGATAGGGAATGGTCCGACCACGCCCCCATAAAACTTATTCTTAATCGGAAGGTGGCCGCAGGGAACAAAAAAAGAAACTTTCGGTTTGAGAAAATCTGGCTCGAGCATGAGGACTGTAAAGAGGCTGTCGAGAGGGGGGTGCTAAAAGGGCGCGGGGATCTCGTAGGGGCCATTCAGGCCTGTGCACATGAGCTAAGGGCCTGGAAGGGCACAACTATTTCACAAATCAGACGCGATATGGGCAGAAAGGAAACACATGCCATCAAACTGGATATGGCTAAGGCATATGACAGAGTTGAGTGGATTTTCCTTGAACGGGTTTTAAGCAAAATGGGATTTGACCGGCACTGGATTGACAGAGTGATGGATTGTGTTTCCACAGTAGCTTTCTCGGTCCTTTTTAATGGCACGCAGTCTACTGAATTCCGGCCAACTAGAGGTCTCCAGCAAGGAGACCCGCTTTCACCATATCTATTCATTCTATGCGCGGAGGCCCTCTCGAATTTGGTACGGAAAGCAGTTGAGCAAGGATCAATACATGGCATTCGTGTGACCCCGCAAGCCCCGATGGTGTCTCATTTATTCTTCGCGGACGATAGTATATTTTTTACCAAAGCCACAACGATTGAAACGGAGGTTATCGCTACCATTCTTCAATCCTACGAAGCTGCTTCGGGGCAGCTAGTGAACCTTAACAAAACAACGGTCTCGTTCAGTAAAGGAGTTAAGAGGGAGAGGAGGGATGCGGTGGTGGCAAGGCTGGGAATGGTGGAGGTGGAGGAGCAAGCTAAATATCTTGGTCTGCCTACTGTCATAGGGCGGTCAAAAAAGGCGTTAACGAATATCATTCGGGATAAAATTAGCAAAAGGTTATCGGGATGGCGTGGGAAAATGTTGTCTAGAGCGGGTAAGGAAGTTCTTATAAAGGCCGTGGCCAATTCGCTTCCTACCTATGTGATGAGTGTGTTTAAAATTCCCGCGACTTTCTGTAACGAACTTAAATCGATGGTATCAAGATTTTGGTGGAGCCACGAAGAAGGTAAGAGAGGCGTGTCTTGGGTCGCGTGGAAAAAACTTTGCCAACCGAAAGGAATGGGAGGAATGGGATTTCGGGATTTCCATATTTTCAACATCGCGCTCCTAGGAAAACAAGCTTGGAGACTTTTAACAGTTCCGGATTGTTTATGGGCACGGATTATGCGGGCGAAATACTTCCCTCAGGGGGATTTTCTCACGGCTAATATTGGGCATAATCCGAGCTATACATGGAGGGGAATTTTCGAAGCCAGGTGCGTGTTAAACCACGGTCTCAGACGACGTATTGGAGATGGAATGACCACGAGTGTGTGGAGGGATGCTTGGATTCCGGGGACACAGTCGGGTAGAGTACTGTCGCCATGTAGTCCAGGGACTGAGATGTTGCGTGTTGGGGATCTGTTTCACCAGGAGGATGGAGGGTGGGATAAGGCTAAGTTGAACCTTCTGTTTTTACCGTTTGAGAGGGACCGAGTGGCTGATATCCGTCTGAGTGTCTCTAGACCACGGGATGAGTGGTACTGGGAAGCGGAGCGTAATGGTGAATATTCGGTGAAGACGGCCTACCACCTACTAGCGGGTAATACATCGCAGGCTGATACGGAGGAATCATCGTCTTGGGCTCGTGAGCAATGGATGTGGAATAGGTTGTGGAAAGTTCCGGTTTGGCCCCGAATCAAACTCTTCTTTTGGCAACTGTGCAGCGCGGCACTAACAACTGGCGCGAACATTGCTTCCCGAATTCGAGGTGAGTCCTTTCTTTGTCATTTCTGTTCTTCTTGCTATGAAACGAGTATTCATCTGTTCAGAGATTGTTGGGTTGCACATGAAGTTTGGGAGAGGTTGGGGCTGTTTCGTGAGGAGGAGGAAGAGGGGGGTGGTGTGCGGGTTTGGGTGGAAGCGAAATGGAAAATTACAGGAGATGTTGAGCACGGTGTGTTCATGGTGGGGTGCTGGGCGCTTTGGGAGCATCGCAACAAAGTTATTTTCGAGAAGAGGGAGGTGGACACAGCAGGGGTTACACAACGCTGCAAGGACGTGATTATGGAGATGAGGGCTGAGGAGAATAGAGGAGAGGAGGGCAGAAGGAGTGCGCGGGAAGGGAGACAGAAGCTTGGAGAGGGCGAAACCTGGGCACGAGCGTCGGACAACTACGTCAAAGTTAATGTAGACGCGGGCGCCAAGGAGGGAGAGGGGGCAGGGGTTGGTCTGGTTTGCCGTAATGCCGAGGGCCACGTTCTATGGGGATCTTCTATTAAGAAGGACCAATGTTGGTCACCTCTCATTGCGGAAGGGGTTGCGGTTCTCGAAGGGGTTCAGGAGGCTCAACGGAAGGGTCATGCTAATGTGGTGGTCGAAAGCGATTGTCTCCAAGTCATTGAAGCATTGAAGAATCGGGTTCCTGGACGAAGTTTTTTTAGCCTTGTTATAGCGGATATTCTTTCTCTTTGTTCTGGCTTTAATTCTGTTGTATGGTCGTATACTTGTCGTACAAACAATACTGTTGCTCATGCACTAGCTCACTATGCTATGGCGGAGCCAGGTAGAGTTGATTGGGCAGACTCTCTGCCAGTAAGTGCGAACAATGTTGTTAATTTTGATTTATCGGTAATGAAGTAAGCCTTTGGCTTTTATCTCAAAAAAAATATGAGGAACTGAAAAAATAAACTAGTAAGCATGGGTTAGTGTGTTGTAGCACTATATTAAAGAACATGCTAAAATTCGCACATAGTTTTACTCGATCCGTATTTTTATCGTCTTATTTCAAATTTAGCCCTCTCATTTCTCACCCTAATGGCCTAATCTCCACTAAGACGATCATACATCTGATGTAATACCTCCAATTTTATGATTTTGTTTTAAAAATTATGAGTATTGCTATAAAGTTTTTGAGTGTAGTTATTAAAATATTAAGTCCAAAAATTTACAATAAAACTCAAAAACATTACATATAAACTTAGTTATATTTTAGTTTTAACGAAAAAAATTTAAATCTAACTTATAAATTTTAATAAGCTCAAAAAAAATTCATATATACCCAAAAACCAATAAAGTGCGACGTCATAAATTCAAAATCATATGATCAAAAACAAATAAAATTTAGTGTAATAAACTCAAAAAAAATACTTCCTCTATTCCAATCAATTCTATATATTTACTTTATTCACATTTGTCAATACCCGTTTTCTTTTGTTAATATCTTTAGTTACGTATCGATAAAAATTATAAAAATTTGATATTCACAATATCTCGGTAAGACAAGTTAAACAAGATCTCACATGAGTATCTTTTATGTTATATATTAAAAATTGTGTCAAAAATTCACTCGACTTATGAATAGTGTCCAAAAGTGAAATGTATAGAATTGATGGGAATGAGGCAAGTAATATATGTTCACGAACAAATAAAATTTATGACGAGGAAATCAAAAGCCAAAAAAACATGACGTGAGTCTCCAGTCTCCACAACCCAAAAAACCCTCTCAGCCCCAACACCTGCAGCGATCACCCTGTTCCCATCATATTCGTCTCCTGGACTCAGCCTCAATCATCATTCGATCCACCTTCACCTCGCCACCAACTCTTCATTACTCCCTATTAAACCCATCAATACTTAGAATATCAAGTGTGTTTAAGCCACCGACGAGCGACCATCACCCACGTCAGCCCACCTGTAAATCCGCCAATTTCGTCGACCAACCTGCCGTGAGTCGTCACCCTATCAGAATTCTAGGTTAGTATTCTTGTTGATTAAAGCTATTGTTTGCTTTTTGTTTGTGTTATATATATGTTGTTTTATCATAATTTAGACCGTTTAGGATTTTTTTGTGTTGATTTTTTATGTAGTTATTATAAATTTCAGATTCTAATTTAGGGTTGTGAAAATTGGGGATTTTGTTGTTGAATTATGCTAATTAAGTGATGTTAATTTACTTTCATGTCAAAATTAGGGATTTTTTCTGCCTAAAATTATGCTGCTGTTGTTTTGATTTGTGAAAATTGAGGTTTATGAGTGTACGTTTAGTATAAATAGGTGCTTCTTGGAGCGATTGCATTGGAATTATTAGAAAGGCGAGAATGGATAACATTGCTTAATCCAATCTGAATAGGGGTTTCGACTTTTTTCTAGCTATGTTACTCGGACTCTCCAATATGACCTCACGTACATGTGTCGGATACTGGACACTCGCACACTTCATTTTAGACCAAAAACATGAATTTTTTCATATAATAGAGGAATCCCACACTTGGACACGTACTCGTGTCGGATTAGTTTTGGATTAGATACTTTTAATCGAGTCTGAGCTACATAGCTTTCTAGTTAGGAGTTCGGGGCTTGCCTTAGATTTTACGTTAGGGGAAATACATCCCAGTGGACTTCTCCCTTCCCTTGCCCTAAACAGTACTCATTAGTCATTTCAGACCTCACCCACCCGTCGGTGGAGAAAGTAGGAGAATAAGAGTAGAAAAGAATTGGCTGAATTAAAGATGAAGTCATTGCCTTTGATAGGCCAGGACCCCTTATACTTTAACTCTCTCTTTTACTAAGAAAGAAAAAGCTTGGGATGACACTTGAGATTAGGCGTTCTTTATGCGGATTCGCTTGGATTTACCATCTTGCTTGAATTAGATCTCATACTTATATTATATGCATCCGTAGGCATCCGTATTCTCTGATCATCACTACGCTAAAAGTACTATAGTCCTATAATCAGGATCTATAATATAGAGCCCAAGGCCTGCACAGACTGCCTAACCTAAAGAAAGCCCTTAACCTTACATACACTATACGCCACTCGAACCTTTGCAATTACAAGCTCAAGCAACCGGTAAAGAGCTGATGAGCTTTCATTCTTTTACATAAAGCTCATCTTAATATTTAAACTAGAACAAGTTTCCTAGAGGAAAGGCTGCTACCTAAGTCGCTCTTTGAAGTCAATAAGAGAAGGCCGGGGATCCTCTTCCCTTACTGCCTACTAGGAATTCTATTAATTATAAGACGTGAGGAGATCAGTATAATATGTTAAGAGAAGATCTTACTATGTTTGAAAGAATTCTAATAAATATGTGCGAACTTTGATTTTTCCGCGGATCTGTCAACATAAAAAGATAAGAATTAGAAGTCTTTATCGCGGACCCTTATAAGCATTTATGGCTTTTTGCGAAATCGTCTTAAATTCGTCTGTATACAAAGAGATTTGGTGTTCTTAAGACGATTTTAGGCAGTCACACATGCTTTCTTCTCTTCTCTGCCAATCTCTTTGTATACAACTGAAAATAATTTAAGTAGTCAGTTATTAGTATTACTCACTCAACATTGCAGTGGTTTTAACTTTTAATTGTATTGCACAGAAAGTTAACATTTTGAACACTTGATTGTGAGGTGTTTATTTTCTTTGCATTGGCACCATCTCATTACACTCCTACAGTATTTGACCATGTCAGAATCAAAAGCCGGTTGTAATCCTTGCATGCTTACGTGTTATTTTACAAGCCAATTGTGAACTAGTAGTGTGCCTTAACAAAACTCTTCCTTTCTGAGATTTAAGTATCAATGTCGTTTTAAAGCAGGGGAGAAGAAGAAGGAAGAAGAAGAAGAAGATGAACACGGGGCAGATGGGACAGATGATGGGGCAGAGCAGTGAAGTTAAACAAGAGGAAGATACAGCACTCTCTCACTTCCTCTCTTCTTTGATGGATTACTCTCCCACTGTATCTATCTATCTATCTATCATTTCTTCTTTTCTTAAATTCCTTATTATTATTAGGCTATTTAGCATATTACTACCTAATAAGTTTAAAATTTTACATCTTACTACCTAATATGTTCAATTTTTCAAATAACAACCTAATAAGTGTACAAACTGACACGATTACTACCAAAATGACGGAAATTGCTAAAAAAATTCACAGAAATCAATTTATTTCGTCCCATTTAACTTTAAAACCTAATTTAATACCTAAATTACCCCCCCCCCCCCCCCCCCCCCCCCCCCTCCTCCCTCCATTAAAACACCTCCATTAACATTTGCCACTAGAAAGTTAATTGAAAGATTTGAAAAGCTAAAATAGTAAAATTCTGGGTCAAAATCAATAGAGAAATTCAATTCTAGCAGTTTGCTGATTGGATCAAGTTTTCCTTCGGCTATTGCTTTTAGCTATAGGAGGCGCCAGTAATGTGAGAACTAGTTAAGAAAATACGTGCTGAAAAATAAGCAAAAGTAAAAATCAGATTTGCATATATGTGAGAGCCAACGAATGTCAACAGTTTTATGCTAAGCAAAGATCAGATTTGCAGATATGTGACCATGTTTTCAACCTTGATGCATAGGCTGATTAAGTCAATAGCTTCATAATGCAGGTAGGATTAATGGCATAACTCTTCTACAATATAACGTAAGGAGGCCGTCTAAAAATGGTCTTAGATTAGGAACAGATGATGGTGAATCCTATGTGAACAGGATAGGATAAGCTTTCTCAGTCTTACTCTAATAAATCCAGATAAGTGCTTATACCTCAATGATGAACAAAGCCACTTGTTATTCCATATTTCCCAGAATCTCTTCATAGCTCAGATGACGGCTTTCTGCTTTCTGAAAGTATGAAAGACAGACCCAGAAACACCTTAAAAGCCTTCTTGTCGATAAGATCATGTCCAATTAAACCCTTGGTTGCTTAATATTTGATGGGTAAAATTTTAACAGGGAATAGGTTTATTAAAGAAAGGGTAAGATGGTCATTTAACTTAAGCCGAATATTTAAAACTAACTTAAGTTCGGTTTCCGTCAAAAAAGTAGCAAACTGATTAATGTTGTGTAATTTTAGGTAGTTAGTTGCAAAATTAATTATATTAGGTAGTAAGATGTAAAATTTTAGATTTATTAGGTAGTTATTTGTGATATTTCCTTATTATTATTGTTATTAACCATAATTATTATTATTGTTGTTATTATTGTTATTATATAATGATTGTTTTGTTTGTTGATATGCTTAGATTCCCGACGAATTGGCGGAACATTACCTCGCTAAAAGCGGTTTTCACTCTCCCGATCTTCGCCTGTATGTTTAATTCGATTCAATTGCTTTCCTCCTTTTACTTATCATATATCTTCTTTCTTCCTGCTTTTTAATCCAATCATGCTACTTCCTCCCTCTTTTATACAATTATAATTATCTATTTTTTTAAATTACTTGCTTCTTTAACACCACCACCACCACTACCACTTAGGCAGCCGTATTGACTAGTACAGATTTTGAATACAAACACCCTTTCCAATTTGCCCTTTCCTCTATGTCCCTCCTATTCTCCTATCTAATTGATGCTTCTTTCAGGAAAACAAAAAGGAAATAAAGAATTAGTCAATTTTATTTTCCACACTGCATAAAAGTTTTGAAAACCTCAGTTGCTTACCCACAGAATGGATAGAAATCAACTTGTTTCCTACTTTAGTAATAAAATATAAATTATTAGCTTAGTTAAAAACAATGCTATCCACGCAAACTGCAAACTGCAACTGCGTTGGATATGTTTCGTTATCAAACAAGGGAGGTGTATAAGACTGTGAATATGCATTATCCTGTTAAAAAATCAAACTCACAATACAAAATCCTACCTTACTTCAAAATATAACTATAGGCTAGGCAGCTAGGCTTCCTCGGTTTAATCAAAATAACTTATTGCTTAGACTAAAAAGGTGCGATGCAAATGACTCCGCCGCATGTAAGGAAACTATTTTTACCAAAATGCTCTTTTAACTTCACTTATGTGTTCATCATTCCGTCACTGGAGCTCATCAATAACACTTCCTAAATAACCATTTTTGCCTCTCCCATTTTTTTCTCCCCTTAGACCCCTCACTTAAGTTTCCTTGTAGTGCACATTTCATTGACTATCGGTGAAAATTGTACTCGCACTTGCTGCAACAGGTGTTTAGTTATACTTACTGAGTACATAGTCAGTTACTGGGCTGTGTTTTGTTTTCAATTTACAGGATTAGACTCGTGTCGGTTGCAACCCAAAAGTTCATTTCTGAGGTTGCTACAGATGCCCTTCAGTAAGTTTCTTGCTGCTACTCCGTTTTAGTATGTCACTCAAATTCAAAATAAATGCATGCCGCACTTGTGTTTTATTGCAGTATCTAAAGAGTTCGTGTACTTTTCAATGTTGAGTAAACTAATGCAAGTGCTTATTTGAACTACTTGGTGTGGCTGGATGTCAGGAACATAACAGTGGCTCGGTTGTCCATCCACAATGATTAAAATACTCTGATTCTATGGTTATATTCCCTTGAAAGTAATCACCATTTCAGTGTACTGGATAGCAAATTGAAAAACAATGTGGGATCAAAGAAAATTCATGTGCAAAGAAGTGTAATGGTGAACATCCTAAATAATTGAACTTGGACAATTGTTATATAACCAAATGATTTATGATTTATTCTATGGCACTCCTCTCTTTTCGTTCACTAACTAAGTGAAGTAAATGGGCCATTACATTTTAGGTTAACAAAGTGCACCTTAAGTGTGCTTAAAACGTAACCTTAGGTTCGTCTTAAGCAAAAAGCGGAATAAGCAATTTGCGATCGGTGCTAAATAAAAGGGTATTGGCGCACAAAATTTCTTCTAATGTTTATTTTAACCTTCAATCTGCCCCATTATCGTTTTCTCAAATGTTAGCCCTCTATAATATCAAAATAGAAAGGTATTATTTGTTGCACAAATATTATTTTGAAATAACAATGTTTGCGGAAAACAGTGCGCCTCATGCACATGTGGCGGTCTCATTTTTGTCGCACCTTTTCACCAGGTCCTCTTGTCAAATTCATGCCCCTCGTACCTTTTTAGTCTAATTATTACATTATTTCAATTGAACTAATGAAGCATAGCCTATAGTTATACTTTGAAGTAGTGCAAGGTTTTGTATTTGCAGTTCCAGTTCTATTTCTTAACAGGATGACGCATGTTCACTCTCTTACTTGTATGTAGGCACTGTAAAGCTAGGCAGTCCTCTATTGTAAAAGATAAGAGAGATAAGCAGCAAAAGGTATGCTAATGAGTTATGATTAGTTGTGTTTCTTTCCAACTTCTTCCCTCGGTGGATTAGGAAGCTTATAGAAGTTTTTTACTCTCTATGTTCTACTTAGTGTTAGACATTTGTGTTTTGCACACAAAAGATTAGTAAGAGTAGTAGAAAAAAGTAGGTTTTCTTGTACATTTTTACTTTATTACTCAACTTATTCGCCTTCCTTCAACCACAATGGGTACAATAAGACCACCCCCATTCAAGGTCATGAGGTAGGACATGGAGATGGTGGACCACGTTAAATAAAGATTAAGCATTCCATTAACATGACCTAATGCAACAGAGGGGGTCATGTGATGACCGTTGTACTTTAACGAGAGAGATTGATGGGGTAGAGAAAGTGAGAAATGATTGGCAAAGTGGAAAATGATTGGAGAAGTGGGGAATAGATGGGAAAGTGAAAAGAGATTAAGAGTTAATATGTTGCTGACCCAATTAACTTGACTTTCTAGATGGAGATGGTTTAACTTTCTGACTTAAAATGCAAGAAATAAAGAAATGTGGAAATAAGTGAAATAACCCGATAATCAAAATATCTATTATAATGTTTATGTTTTTTTTTACAGGACAAGCGTCTTATTTTGACAATGGATGACTTATCAAGAGCTCTACGTGAGGTACGTGAGTTATGACGTTCATACTCTCTAATTCGTTGAAAGCTTCCAAGTTTCCTCCTTTTAGAGCAGATTCACCGAAAACTTCCACTTATCTATTTTGGACACAAATATCATAAAAATTGAAAGTCCATGACCTCTAATTAGACTCTTCTCATTATTTTACCAAGTTACATACTCCCTCCATTCAAATCCAAATTTTATGTTTGCTTTTTCATGTTTGTCAACGCACGTTTTACATGGTTAATATTTTTAGCTACGTATTTGCAAAAATTATAAAAATATATTTTCAATGTAGTCTTAAGGATGAATCAAACAAGAGCCCACATGAATATATTTTCTCTTATGTATTAAGAGAAAATTGAAATTGAAGGTTCACTTATGAATAGTGTATAAAATAAAAACCTACAATTTGGATTTGAATGGGGGGTATTATTTTAGTTAATAATGATCTATGTGACATGCATGCAAAAATAAAGACAAAATTAAGAGAAGAAATTATACTCCTTACATTGTTGATAAAAGGGATTAAGGGAACAACAAGAACTCACCCTATATATGGGGTATCAAGAAAATTGGTCATATTAGAGCATAGGGGTGATTTTATTTTTCTCATACTTATCACATGCATTATGGTATGGTAAAGTGTGCATTATGTAAAAATGATTAAACTATTTAGTAGAGCTGGCCAAATCCGGGCCAACCCGTTCGGCCCGCCCCGTTCGGCCCGCTTTGCTAGCGGGCTTGGTCACAAAAAAATTTAAAACAAGTGGGGACAAGGAAATTAGGCCCGCTAAAATTAATGGACGGGCTTGGACTAAAGAAAATTGTCCACGGACAACCCGCTAGGCCTGCTACAAAAATTGTAAACTATAATTTTTATTTAACTTAAAAAAATTATAAATTAAAACTGAAAAGTTTTGTATTGAAAATGGTATGTGTGTTATGAAGATTGGTTACGAGCTAAAGGGTTATCGTTAGGTAATTTATTACTTATTTTTATTCCACCATTAAATTATTAATTATCTCCCCAAATATGTTTTTTTTACTATTTCGTTATATCAGTAAGGTAGCTATTAATATCTTCTATTATATCTATTTTGTTATATCAGTAAGGTAGTTATTAATATCTTCTATTATATACATATATGTATAATATCTCATGATTCTCACGGGATTTTTACTCTTATGTTATTAGTTTTATTTTGCAAACTTGGTAATCATGTTTTGTTTCTACCGTTTTGTTGGTTTGATTTTCCAATAATTAATTTCAATAAAAGCCCGCAAGCCCGCGGATTGGCCCGCTAAGGTATATAGGGCGGGTACGGGCAGTTATAGTAGGCCCGCCATAGCGGGCACGGGCATAAAAAAAAGGCCCGTTGGACACTTTTTGATAGGTTAGGCCCAGCCCATGTCCAGCCCAAGCCCGCAAACGACCAGCTCTACTATTTAGCATTAGTCACAATCACATTGTAAAGTGGGAGAATTATAAAGAACAATCATCATTAGTGTAACATTATCAGTAAGATTCACCAAAGTTTTAAAACTCTGCCACATCAGCTTTCCACCGACTTTTATTATTATTCTATTATTCAGACCCACTTAAGATTTAGCTCAAACTTTCTACATTATCCCTCAGACCCACCTCAGACTCTACTTTTCCACTACATTATTCTTATCGGATTTTAGACAAAAATGAAAATAATAATACATTTAACAAGTGGTAGTCATTTATTGGTTGTCATTTATACAACGGTGGCGTCAAGACTTTTGTAGAGTCCAAGACTCTACTTAAGACTTTGTCAAGACTTGAGTAGAGTATTGGGGGTCTTGAGTAAGTCTTATCTCAAAACTCATGTCAGTTTGTCTCAAGACTTACCAATAATCTTACCCTTAGACTCTCACCTCAATAAACCGGTCACATTATCATAATATAGTCCATTTTGATTTTTTAATATTTGTCCCACAAATAGTTATAAATCATATGCTAAATTATTTTGCATCATTAAATATTCATATAACAATTATATTATACAAATTAATGAGTAATTTACACCTAACTTTTAACTAGTATTTTTACCATTATATCAATACATAATGTGTCCTACTATGCCAAATTAAATTAATTTACAACTCCTTGTAGATATATTTAACTAATTACCCTTACCTCAGTATATAAAACCTTTGATTTAATTAATCTCATCAAAATAAGACACAAAATTTCATTAGTCAATTATCACATAATTGAATAATAGTAATAGAATTTAATCGACTTGAGTTCCAAAATCGTATTCAATTAAATTACTCGCATTACTAAATATATACAAGGGTTTAAATAAACTGTATCAAATATTTTTAATCATTTTTCCATTTGGGTTTCATACTTTAGGTGTGACTGGACGGGATGAGTTGATCACCGTCGTTTGACGACAAAAACTTCAAACTCTAGTCAGCTAAGCGATACCGATATACGTTAATCAACTCACGAGAATAAATAATAAAATAATATACCCCTAATATATTTCATTAATAAGATTTATTATATTCACGCAATATTGTAAAGGACACCTAATCCAACAAAAATGACCACACTACCCTCACCTCACCCATCCATCACACAAACCTAATCACTCCCTTGTCCGTGGTCACCTCAATAGCCACCACGCCTTAGCTCAACCCGCCCAACACTTGCCCAGAACAACCATGTTCAGCCAACCGTACCCTCCACTGTGTCGGATTAACCACTCATACCACCGTCCTCCATACCAGACCACCCAACAACACACATACCGCACCCTCAGCCAAAAGTCCAAAACGCATCGAAACTAACTCATCTCTCTCCATCGATAGACCCAAGCTTCAAAATCGGTTTTCTCCAGCCCTCTAAAACCGCTGCCACAACCTTCTAAACGCATCCTCAACCCCGTATCTGCCTCCCCACCCCCAACCCAGTATCTGCCTCCCCACCCCCATATTTACATTTCTCAAGGGTGGTAATGGTCGGATCTCAGGAAGATGGGTGGCAGCCTGAGTTTTGTAAGAGCCACTTTGTTAGGGTGTCACAGGGGGGAAGGGAAAATATGGGATGGTGGGAGTTGATGGAGGAAGTGGGGTGGCTGTGGCAGATCTTGCTATTGCGGCTGATGATGGGGATTAGGCTCATGTGAGTTTGGTTACGGCAGCTATAGGCCTATAGTAGCTTTATGGTGGGGAAGTGGTGGTTCGGCTGGGCTATGATGGATGTTTGCCAAGGGCAGATAAGTGGCGATGAATTTTAGTGAGACAAGATGACAGGTGGGTGGAATGTGGCTGGTGAGTTGATTTGTGGTGGAGGTGCTACAACCTACAAGTGTTCTGATACTCTGATGTTGGATGAGAGGGTGAGGGTAATATACTCACTTGGGTTATTCGTTGAATTTCACTCCCTCTGAAAAATTGATACCACTCACAGAATAGAAGGGAGTAATAATCTTCCAAACCTTTCAAAATGTGGCAAAATGTGGTTGTGGTAATCTTAAAAACATTTACAAAATGGCTTCGTTTCGGTGTTGCAGACTTCCATTTGGGTGAAATTCTGGGGATCTGTCTGATCCTGCGTGTGATATGAGTCAAGTGCTTTTTTAGTTGCAAACATGGCGTTTGCTCGTTTGTCATTGTGAGCTATGTGATTTGTTTTTCAAAATCAGCTGCTGGTAACCTGGTACTAACTAGAATGTTTTTCATTTCAGTATGGGGTTAATTTGAAGCATCAGGAGTACTTTGCTGACAGCCCTTCAGCAGGGATGGATCCAGCTTCGAGAGATGAATAACTTTGTAGTTGGTAGGCAGAAGCGCTCAACTATTGTATACATTTCTAGCCTGTTCTACAACTTAAATTTTCTCATGTATGGAATGGACTGTCAACTAGTACTCTTCTTTTTTCTTGAAACTTATTTCACTTGTCTTTTCCTTCTTAAGATTAAACACAGTTATTTGATTTTGCTTTGCTCCATGTTTGTAGTAGTGTAATACGGTACAACTTGGAGTAATCACGTTTTAGGTGTCTGATCGGTTTTAAGTAATAGCTCTGCACTTGATGCCCAAGTCCAGGCCCGAGTAAATTTTATTTACGCTCTGGTGTGGTCATTGTATCTATAGGACAGAAATGGACGAGTTGAAGATGAAAGACGTCAAACACTGTTTCCATTGGTTTGGTGAACTTTATTATGTTTACAAGGACGAATTCCAGCGCAGGTAATCACCTCATTTTCAGTTTTCTTAAAGATAGATAAGATGATAAAACTGTACTGATTGGTGAGTGCGTGAGTCTATCCCGCATCTATTGAAAATTGAAGTTGCAGGAAATATACTTTGGAGTTTTTTTCACTATCTATGCATTTTCCGAAATGTTACTTACTTGTACGACCGGTTGTTATTAGGACATTTTATTTGCGCCAAAACTCAATTAAAATCTCTCCAAATATGGCTGAGTACTCAAATTTTGTTAATTTAGAACCTTCTGTTTAGACATTTTTATCGACTAATCGTCCATAATGTTCTGAGTTTCATCATAAATTCATAAAATTGCAATGGAGAGTTATTTGCATTGAGTTTGTAAACAAGAACTTTTAAATAAAGTTTGTCCCATTGTAGGATAAAGTTTGTCCTTAAAATGAAGAACTTGGTTTGAGAAATAGAACTTGGTTCTTCCAAAAAATAAGAAAAGTTAACCAATAAACAAAAATTGATAATTAAATGAAAAACATTATAATATAGTGTGGGTACATTGAAGAACTTTATTTAAAGTTCTCCCATTATGACAAAATGTTCTTAATTTTAGAGTTTGTCAAAAATTGACATGGCAAAGAAAGAACTTTTTAAAAGGTTCTTCCATTGCACTTGCTCTAATTATCTTCTACTCAATGATGAACATTTCCTGTGTTTTATTAATAATGCTTATTAAAAAGTGTTTTGTCGGAATCAAACATTTTTTTAGACACGGGATTTTAATGTTCCATCTTAGACATGGAAAAGACATGCCAATTAGACCTGACAAACAGATCGGGTCGTGTCGGGTTCGTGTTCGTGTCACATGTAAACGGGTCACAAAACCTCCAACCCAAACCCGACCCAATTAAATTTCGTGTCGTGTTCGTGTCGACCCACTTAGATAAATGGGTCATCAAGCTTCAACCCTAACCCCTTAATTTCGTGTCGGGTTCGTGTCGTGTTTTCGTGTTATGACCATATTTAGAAAGTTTAATTATATTTATGTGATGGAGGATAAAATAAATTAGGAGTAATTTAGTAAACAAGTCATTTCGTGTCAGGTTCGTTTTTAAAGAGCTCAACCCAAACCCAACCCAATTAAATATCGTGTCGTGTTCGTGTCGACCCACTTACATAAATGGGTCATTGAGCCTCAACCCAAACCCGGTAATTTCGTGTCGGGTTCGTGTCGTGTTTTCGTGTCGTGTCATTATTTGTCAGCTCTAATGCCAATGACAATGTCGTGTTTATCGAAGTAGACATGCACTAAGATATACTCTTCCATTTCAATCTATACATTTCACTTTATGGACACTATTCATAAGTTGTGTGGATTTTCGACACAACTTCTAATGTATAACATAAAAGATAGTCATGTGAGATCTTGTTTAAATTGTCATATCGAGTATATTGTGAATATCAAAGTTTTATAATTTTTATCGATATGTTAATAAAGATATTAACAAAAGAAAACGAGTATTGACAAACGTGAATAAAGTAAATTTATAAAATTGATTGGAATGGAGGAAGTAGGATGGAGTAACCAGAAGCTGTAATCTTTACAATCCTTTCGTAGAAATGTTCAAAAGACTTCATAGTTAACCACTTAGCTTTTATTGCTCACTAGTTTTACGCCCGTGCAAAAAATGCACGGGTTTAATTTTATTAAACCGCAAAAATAAAAATAAAAAGGTGACTATATTTAATAAAAAATAGAATTTTAGTATTGCAAGTATATCGATGTAAAAATAAAAAGAATTTATACGCTTAACTTAGACGTAAGCAAAAACAACGCATGTGATTGACATTATAAAATTATACAAACTAGTTTTAAACTCGTGCAAATTGCACGGGTATGCTGTTTTAAAGTTTGTTATTATAATAATTGCTTACTCCTTTTGTTTTCCTTTTTAGATGAATTAAATTTACGTTAATATATTTCAGACAATTATGATTTTCATCTTTGTCGTACTTTTTTTAAAAAATGTGTCTGTAAAATAAAAATTAAATGAACATACATCTGATAATGTATACTTTTATTAATAATCAATTAATCACGCAAAAAATGTTTTAATAATGTTTCAATTTTTGTATGTTCAGTTTATTATTGTTGTAAATTGTTATTAATTATAATATTTTAATCATCTAAATAAATTGTGATCTAATTATCACAACATCTATTTCTAAGTAATTGATGTATATAAAAATGTGCGTAATGTTTCGTAATCTACGATTTTAGACATTTATTTGGAATACGTAGAATATTAGGCGGTTATTTTGCAGTGAAATCATAAGGTATTGTGCGGGACCCACCTGAGTGAATTAAGAAAAAAAAAATTAGAAGTTGGATGTATGACGTGGCGCAACCACAGCCTGATAAATGTTTCAAAATTTATATAGATTAGATTCTTATGTAGGACAACGCTATCGGTTTAAGTTTAAGTCGTATCAAATATACATATGTAGGGCTGTTCATGAGCAGGGAAATTATTTGGGGCTGCCAACTGTGTTAGGGAAATCGAAGAGAGCGCTGACTAATGGTATCCGTCAAAAGCTAACTAAGAGACTGCAGGGGTGGAGGAGCAACTATTTGAGTAAGGCGGGAAGGGAGGTTTTGGTTAAGTCAGTCGCACAAGCCATTCCAAACTATGCGATGAGTGTTTTTAAACTCCCGAGTTCGTTCTGTGATGAAGTTCGGGGGCTGATATCTAGGTTCTGGTGGGGGACAAATAGGGGGCACAGGAAAATTTCATGGCTGTCGTGGGATAAGCTCTGCCGGTCTAAGGAGGAGGGGGGGCTCGGGTTTAGGGACATTCGGGCTTTTAATAAAGCTCTCTTGGGTAAGCAAGGATGGAGACTTATGACAGACGACTCGAGTCTCATGGCAAAAGTCATTAAAGGTAAATATTTTGCGGATGGGGATTTTTTGACAGCGGAGCTTGGACCGAACCCGAGTTATACATGGCGGAGTATATGGGAGACGAAGGACGTCATTTTGCTAGGAGCGAGGAGGCGGATTGGGGATGGTTTGAGCACTTATGTGTGGACGGATCCTTGGATCCCGAAGACCCAAACTCGCCGAGTTATCTCACCTCGTAATGGCACTGATGCGCGGCTGAAAGTTGCCCAGTTGATGACCCCTGACCACGCGAATTGGGATGATCAAATTCTGGCCAGTATGTTCTTACCCTTTGAATGCGACCGTATCAGGGGCATACAGATTAGCAATGTTATGCACATGGATGATTGGTGTTGGGATTACACGAAAGATGGGTTGTATTCGGTAAAAACGGCCTACCACCTTCTTCATGACCCCAATGGCGTACGAGTGGAGCAATCTGATAGGTCGGGACGAAAGGGTCTGTGGAATGCTATTTGGAAGACTCCGGTGTTACCACGCATCAAAACTTTCGTTTGGCAGCTGGGACATGATGCCTTACCTACTCGGCGGAACATAGCTAGGCGTATGCGGATTGATAGAGCGGACTGCCCTTTCTGCTCTACAGCTGAGGAGTCTGGGCTTCATATGGTGCGGGGATGCGGATGGACCAGTGAGATTTGGGAGGGGATTGGGCTGGAAGACATGGCTGTCGCAGGGGAGGATAGTGTGGGTGAGTGGATAGAGGGAGCAATGGCGCGGGGATGTATGAAGGACAGAGCACTTTTCATGGTTACATGTTGGGCAATTTGGGAACGAAGAAATAATGTTATTTTCGAAGGTGGACAAAGACGGAGTGACTTGGTGGTGAAAAGGGTGGAGGAGTTGATGTGGGAGTTGCAGAGGGCAGCAGGCAAGGGCAGGGGTGATGGGGAGGAGTCCAGCTGTGATGGTAAAGGGAAAGGTCAGCGAGTCACGGGGGATGCAAGGAGAGAGGAGACGCGACAGCTAGTGAGGTGGGAAGTGCCTGGTGCTGGGACGGTTAAAATCAACACTGATGCAGGGACTGTAGAGGGGCTGGGTACGGACCTGGGGATGGTGGCGCGGGATGAGGATGGGCAGGTGTTGTGGGCAGGGGTGCACCAGAAGTCGGTTACTCGGGATGCAAAGATGGCGGAAGCGGAGGCTCTGTGGGCAGGAATGCGGGAAGCAAGAAGAATGGGACATGCTAATATTATTATGGAGAGTGATTGCCAAGCGCTAATCCATGATCTGCGGTCGAGAAAGATGGGACGGAGCGATTTACACCGGGTTTATGACGATATTTTTGCTTTATGTACTTGTTTTAATTCTGTTTTTTTCTCTTTTATCAAACGGGAAGCAAATGGAGTCGCACATGCTTTGGCTCATATGTCTCCTTGGAGGGAGGGGCAAAGAATGTGGGATGACATGATTCCGATTTCGATTCGGGATGTGGTGCTATGTGACTTCTCTTTAATGAATTAAAACCCTCTATTGGGGTTTTCATCGCAAAAAAAAAAAAAAAAGACAGAAAAGTCATTATGCACGGCAAAAATAAAATATTTGTCTTATAACCATACGGAGTGATACTGACTCGTTTTTAATTTAAGACGGATAATAGCCGGTAAAATATATATAGATTTTAAAATTATACTTACGTTTTAAATTCTGAGTTCATAACCATCGTAATGAACCCAAATTATTATTATGAGTCTGATTCTCTAACTACCCAAAAAACTTCGACCATATAATATAAACCTATCTATTTTATAAACATTTAATACGGAGTTACTTATTTTCGTTGGTTTTCAATTCTCAACAATTTTAATTTGTAGATTTCAAGTATTTGAATGCATTAATTTTCACCAATTTATATATTATTATATTTTTTATTCACTTTTTGTTTTTATTTTATACTGATTGTCACTCGATTTAATCATGTTAGTTGTTCCATGTTAAATTAATATTAACAACTTCTTTAATCTTGGGCGTCTCAATCATATTATTATTATATTTAATTTATAACCTTTAATTTATCGAAATTTAGTTAACTCATTATCAGTGATTATCAAGGATTTGATTTTCACGGCTGAAATTGAAGTTAGGACTTCGGAAGATTTCATATTTCATTATAAATTATAACTTATTTAATTAATAAAAGAATGAAAGTAGTATAAATATTAAATTGATGAAAGTTTGAGGGAGATAATTAATTATGTAGAATGAACATGGTGGACCCTACTTTAATTTTTTTTTTCAATTCTTGATTTTGATCGACCAATAAGAACTCTATAAAAGTTATATCTTTTATAGTAAAGAGATTTGAACCTATCGTATTTTATTATGACAATGTCGAAATGTGCTAGTGCAATCAATTACGTAAATAGAAATAAGGAAATATCAGAATACAGAATTACGGATCAGAATTAATTACGGAACAGAATTATGGAACATGATTAACTGAGGAGGGAAATTAAATCAAGTGAAAGATGGTGGGAGCATATTTTCCTAAATTTAAGGGACCAATGAGAGGCTCTGAAAATCTACTCCTTTTATAGAGGTAGATTGTTTCCTTTATGTGGGTGGTGTTGATCATCGTTCATGCTATCAGTTTGGAGACTTTATTCGGTCAATTAGTCGGAGAAAACCGAAAATGTCGATCACCTGTAACAGTAACTGATATATAATATTGGATCAGTAACTCATATAATATCGGGTCATTAGAAGTTCATGACAGTTAGTTTATTCTATCGATCTTGTTTCTAAATCAGATGATAGAGATCATCCTTTTTCACGAGGGTATGTGATAGACCCAAGAGGTTGCATGGGAGGATGTGTGGAGTCGATAGGGCATGTCATGGTCGAGATAGGGATAATGCCAGACATGCTCTGCTTGTCATTTTCGTAAACGTATTAAATTGTCCGCGGCAAAGAAAATACGTTCATGAAAGAATCTATATGCCCTTTTATAATCTCATTTCAACTCAATTGTACCAGTGTACATATTTAGTTTTGGCACATAGTTCAAGAAAAACTACGATTTTATTCATTTTTCCAATTTTATCCCAATCTTATCATGCCACATGCTCACACCCCGTCTTGTACCCTTAACTGTAACTTGTTGGGTCCTTATCATTCTGCTAGTTTGCCTCCGTCGTCTCACACCTCCGGCTGTAATCCTTCACCCAGCAATGGTTGTGCAATTTATTGTCGGGTAGTTTGATACAACTTACAAACATTTTATGGAAGCGACCTAGTACAACTACCATAATCTTTTTTTTTGTAAAAAAGCATAATGTACTCGGTACGTTTCATTTGCAAACTTTGTCAAACCACTCACCTTTTTCCTTGTAAAATCGAATAAATGATTTGTTTTTATTTACCAAGTTGATTTTATTTGATTCGTCATATTTTGTGATGGATATATCCGCTACAAACGAGAATTTGTGAATAAGATTAATGCTTTTCTTTAATAAAGTACGTGGTTATTGTGGTACTAGGAAAAGGAGGTGTACTGTTGGGTTAATGTCTTATACTCCTTTTTCTTTGTTCCATTTATGACTTACCCAGTTACCCCACCGGCCACCACTTGTTTCTTTTTCATATTGTATTATCTTTCCAAATTCACAAATTCTCGTTGTAGACGGAGGGTATTCGTCACAAGGAGAAGACGGATACCATTTTGTCTCACAAAATGCCCATTTAAAGGAGAGAGGGAAGCACATGGGGGTGCCCCACCTTGTCCCCCTATTCGTTTTGTGAGTGTCATTATCCGTCTCTCCACCCGACCCGTCACAAGCAAGACTAACTGTTCCAAATTTGTGTCTCATCGACCATTTTGCTACATCTTTTCCTTGTCACACATGAATCATGATCACGAATATTGTTAGTTGAGACTTGAGAGATAATATTGGATGTGATTGCCTAACATGAATAACTTGACTCGTACACGAGTCGATATTAGAGATGAACTTAAAGCGTGACCTAAAACCCGAATTAATAAGATGCTTATTTTTGCAAAGATACTCGACACTTATAATGGATTTGAGCATGATCCAAAATATTAGGAACTGAAAAAATAAACTAGTAAGCATGCACTAGTGTGTTGTAGCATTAAATTAAAGGACGTGCTAAATTTCGCACACATTTTTATTCGATCCCGCGCTTCTTTTCATCTTATTTCGAAATTGTCCCTCTCATTTCTCACCCTTATTTCTTACTCTCACAAATGGAGAAAATCGAAAGCCAAAAAAACATCAGTGAGTCTCCACAATCCAATAAGCCCTTCCCGACCCCTGCCACCGTCGGCCACCTCTCAAAGCCCCTCACCCCTCCCAACCCTAACACCTGCACCGATCACCCTGTCCCCATCATATTCGTCGCCTCGACTCTGCCTCAATCATCATTCGATCCACCTTCACCTCGCAATGAAATAGTTGGATCAGTGACGAGTCTGAGATGGATTTGACGGCGAGGGGGGATAAGAGTCTGGCGCTGGAGACAGGAGATCAAGATTTTGGTGAAGGGTGATTAAGGGGTGTGTGGAAGGGTGTCAGATTGCGACCGAAAATTGTTTTTTTGTCAGGTGCTTATGATCAGTTTATGTACATGCTTTGGCAATAGCATGTGCTGATCTATTGAGATTCTTAGGACAATGATTTAAAGAAAAACAATGACATGTAGTAATAAGATGTAAAAGAGAGGCTACTGTTGATACGATGTCCTTGTTGATATCGCAACACACATATACTTGTAGAAGTAGGTTGAGACAATCAGAAGTTGCGTCCAGATGATAATCCTTGTTTGAGAGCGTCTTCACAAGCCCGTAGCAAAGCCAAGGATTCGACGAGTATAGGAGAAATTGCCAAAAAACTTTTGTTCTGCATTGCATAGTCTGGCCTTGAGAGTTCCGTAAGATCCATCTCGCAGTTGCCTTAGAAGTTGAGTTTCAAGAAGTGTCGCATTTAATTCGTATATGTTGCTGACATAGTGAAGTATCCATAATTGTAAGTGGAAAATGGTTTCTTAGAAGAGAAGCAATATCCATGTATTCCTGTGATCGAAAGTCTTGGGAGTCGTTGGAGGTTGGTTTTTTCCTTAGATGATTCTCTTAAAATGTTATCAGTAGCATCCCTATTGATCTTATTGAAGGTTTCATAAGAATTAAATTCATGGTCTTTAAAAATACTATTGCTCCTTACACACCAAATAGTCCATAGCGTAGAGAATAAGGTTGATGTAAAGTATGTTTTTTCATCTTCGAGAGATAATAGAGAAATCCAATTGATAATCCAAGACTATATTGGTTGATTATTGCCAGAGACATTTGTGATTCCAAGTGGAGAACCTAACCAGATATGAGAAGCTATCAGACAATCTCTAAGTAAGTGTTCTAAAGTTTTAGGAACCTAATCAAAAAAATGTTTTTTTTTTTTAAATAAAAGGTAGTGATTGAAAAAACGTAAAATGTGTTAAATTGAATAAAATAGCGTGTGAATTTTAACAATTACGTAAATAAACACAAATAAACATAAATAGTTTTTGGCCTGTGAAAAAAATTGCACGGGGTGTTGTCAAATCTTATTATTCTAAATATGTATCATCAAAACAAAATTATAAATGTTCATAAATTTTGTTATATATCAAACGTCTATACATTTTTTTATCAAAATTCGATTTTGTTTTATATCTGACGTCTATACACTTTTATTTAGGACTATTTTCGCAAAATATTTCAATTGATGATATTAATTTGCACACTATTCATGGTTGTTACATTAATATTAAGTTAATTCTATTGTTTTTTAATTCAATATTGAGGCGGACCTCTGTTGTCCGCGTCGGGGCCAGGCCCCCCCTGAATTTTTGGGCCGGTCTTATTTGAAATATCAAATCTTCTCATAAATTACTCAATAAATGAAAAGTTGGGCCAATAAATGAAAAGTTGGACCTCCCTGCCTATCCATTCAAAACGTACCAATTATCAAAGTGAATAAAACTACTTTAAGTGGCCTAGAACCCAATATGACTGACCCAAAAATTAATTTAGTTTTCCTAGATTGTATTATTTGTGCCGCCATGAAGTAGTTTATAAGTATTTTATTTTTCTGAAGTTGTCATAATTATAAAAACGTTACACCCAACCTAACCTCTTTTACAATTTTCATAATAGATAAACCGTATTGATTGTAATTTCAATGGAATAATGAGAAACGACTATAAGAATACTTTTACAATAAAATACTTCCTCGTCAATATGAATTTTAATTTATACCATTTTTGTTGTTTTGATTATTTTGATGGAATACAAAATTTGATATTATGCTATTTATTTGGTTTAATGTTTTCTTTTTTTCTATTGGTATTATATACTTGTAGTTTATTAGATCATTTCTAATTTTATTTTGATATTTTTAAGTCTCGTCCTATATATATTTTTATTAATTAAAAATATCAAATTTAATCTAAATTTAATTATATGCAATTATTTGTGCAAATAGTTTACTACTCCATACGTATTGGTACAAAATAAAAATCTTTTAATTTTAAGCGTCTGAACTGAATTTAATGGAGTTAAATCCTTCAATATTTATAACTGTAGGCTGAATTGTATGTAAAAAAAATCTCAATTTAATAAACTACTTAGTTGTTTGAGTTAAAAACATAAAAAAATAATGCGACTATGCTCCGTTCCGACCGTCCTAATAAAACTTCTCAAGATCCGTCACTGTCGCCACAATTTGTTTTGTTGTTGTAAATTGTTAATTATTACGGAGTATTGTTTATTATAATAATGTATTTGTATAAATTGTTATGTAATAGTTCTAGACAGACGACGTTCAAAATTATTATAATTTCTTACTTCCTCCATTCCAATCAATTCTATACATTTCACTCTTTCAACACTATTCATAAGTCGAGTGAATCTTCGACACAACTTCTAATATATAACATAAAATATAGTCGTGTGAGATCTTGTTTAAATTGTCTTACCGAGTATATTGTGAATATCAAAATTTTATAATTTTAATCAAGACGTAACTAAAGATATTAACAAAACAAAACGGGTATTGGCAAACGTGAATAAAGTAAATGTATAAAATTGATTGGAATGGAGGAAGTATATAATTCCCTCAATTCATATCCACTTTGCACCTATTCCATTTCGGTCCATTCGAATCCACTTTGCACCTTTCCTTATTTGGTTGTACTTTTAATACTATAATACTATAAAAACACTATTAAGGCCCACTTTTTCAACACAATACTACACTTTACACCTATTTGTTGTACTTTTATTAATATTTTAACAATGCGTAAAAACCCGTGCATAAAGCAAATGTACCAAGTGGAAATGAATGGAGGGAGTACTTAAGTGCATGTTATACATAATGACAGTTTTCGTAAAAATTTATGGATACAAATTTATATCAAAAGTGTTACGTAATAATTGGAAAACTATTATTTCAGACAGTTATTTCGAATCAGAATCATTATACAACTTTGTGGGTCTCACCATGATAATTTTAAATTGGGTTAATAAATGACTCAATTAGAGTGTTCTAAATGATCTTGCAATTAAACAAAATCTAATCGAAGACAACCCGACAATTATTTCCCATACTAATATTTAAAATAATTAAAAAATCCACAGCAGAAAATACCGAGATACCCTGCTCATTTCTCTATATTCCCGCCTTTAAACACAACAAGCGTGGGCTCAAACCCAAAAATACCAATTTTACCCTCCTATATTCAATCAATAACCCCATTTCCACAAAATCCACAAGGACAAAATGGTCAATTCCCACTCTGAAAACGGCCACTCTTTTTTCACCTCGCAGTCGTCTCAATCTAACCTGGGTACTCCAAGATTCTTTTACCTTTTTTGAATTTTAAATCACATTACTTAATTACCCCTCATTTCAACCAAATATTACTCACCCATGCCAATGCCGATCAGCTATCCAATTCAATTCATCTACCGTTCCGCTGTCTTAATCTTGTGAAACATCGCTAATTTAACGTAAATTACTCACCGCTCAACAATTCAATAACATGTATATAAGCTCAATTAAATACATTTGTACAATACTCTTATACATCTGGTTATATAATATTTTTGTGTTAAAAAAATCATAATCCCGACTCGTTATCGACTCGATTCCCCATAGTGGCATTTTCGTAATACTCCCAACTACAACACCAAATGACCACTAGTACCCCGTAACTCTCACACTGAAAACAGTGGACACACAAAAGAGTAGAGTACTGTGCTTATGTGTGTGACTTGTGAGCAAAACGCTTTGCTTACTCCATTGGTCTTCTTCTTCTCCCCTTTTGCTCACACACTTTCTCTTTCTCTTTCTCTTTCTATTGCTTTTTCTCTCTCCTAGGGTTTACTTTCTCTCTCTTAATTTATTCTTACTGCTGCCAAACTTCGGATCTTCATCTCTCTACTGGTAACTTTAATCTAATTTAATTTTTATGCATTTTGATTTTTTACACTGTTCAAAGTGTTTGCTTGATTATTAAGTTTTGATTTTTTTGGTAGGTGGAGCTGAGGTGAAACGATGTCGGCGTCGGCATCGCGAGAAGGTGGTGGCGGTGGTGGTGGTGGCGGCGATCAGCCGCCGGCGAGGCGGTTGATGCGAACGCAGACGGCGGGGAATCTTGGTGAAACGGCGTTTGATAGTGAGATTGTTCCGTCTTCGCTTGTTGAAATTGCTCCGATTCTTCGTGTTGCTAATGAAGTTGAAAAGCATAATCCGAGAGTTGCTTATTTATGTATGTTTCTAATCTTAGTGTTAGGTTTGAGGTTGGTTGGTTGATTGACTGATTGATTGTATGTTCTTATTGCTGCTACTCTACTTCCGTTTTGCGAGGAGTATTTTAATAAAACGTAAACAACTAGTTGAACAGAATGGACTAGAGAGTAGAGACTATGTTGAAGTATGATTTGCTTCCTAATATGTTCGTGTGTTAAAATTTTGGAATTTAGTTGTAGAGATATTTTTTAAGTTAAAAAAGTGTGCTTTATGTTAGGAAATGAGTTTGCATGTTCATTGATAGCAGCAGTGGAAAATAACCGAGCCTTTGAAGTGCCAGATAAATGTATCGTTGTTTTCTTTTGGTATTACGTATGCTGGAATATTGCTGTCTTATACCCACGTAGATTCTGTTTGTAAATGCTGTATTGTTTCGGTATGAAGCTTATATTATGAAATTATTTAAGGTGCTGTAGTGGTCATACTCTATTTTGGGTAGTTGGTAAAGGTACTATGAGGAGTAGCGTGTGTTTGCATGTTCATGATACCGCTTGCTTCGTAGCCAAATACTCTAATTGCCTAATGAAGAATGTCTCTTTGATTCATCGACTTAAAACGTAAACAGCTAGTTGAAAGGAACGGATTAGAGAGTAGAAACTATGTTGAAGTATGATTTGCTTCCTAATTTGTTCGTGTGTTAAAATGTTGGAATTTAGTTCTCGAGATATTTTTTAAGTTAAAAAAGTGTGCTTTATGTTAAGAAATGAGTTTGCATGTTCATTGATTGCAGCAGTGGAAAATAACCGAGCCTTTGAGTGCTAGATAAATGTTTCGTTGTTTTCTTTTGGTGCGTATGCTGGAATATTGCTGTCTTACACTCGCGTAGATTCTGTTTGTTAATGCTGTATTGTTTCGGTATGAAACTTATATTATGAAATTGTTTAAGGTGCTGTAGTGGTCATATTATATTTTGGGTAGTTCGTAAAGGTAACTATGAGGAGTAGCGAGTGTTTGCATGTTCATGATACCGCTTGCTTCGTAGCCAAATACTGGAATTGCCTAATGAAGAATGTTTCATTGATTCATCGACTTATTTTGGAAAGTTAAAGGTTTAGACTGGCATATATCGTCTTGTTGATGTTGTATCTCCTTGATCAAGAGTTGATATCAATGAATCATGTAGCACTTCATATTTGGAAAATGTTGTGTCTGTGTCTTAGTTAGCTAAAAGCCCGAAATATGTCTTTGTTAGCTGAAAGCCTGACCATCAATTTTGTAGCTGATGAACTCTGTTAGTTATTAACATCAACATCGTGCAATATGGATAGTTTTTATTATGTGCTCTCCTTACTCGAAACATTAATAGGTTTACCAATTTGAATTTTTGTCTTTAAGTTTTCCGATTGGTTTGCCAGGTCGATTCTATGCGTTTGAAAAAGCGCATAAACTGGATCCCACATCTAGTGGTCGTGGTGTCCGACAATTCAAGACGGCACTTCTTCAGAGGCTAGAGAAGGTAATACAATTTTGTATGATTATACACATATTCTCAAGAAAATAACATGTTTTGATGCATCCAATGTGAATGATGACCTACTATTGAAAATTTATGCTAGACGTCCTTCTGAAGCGTGCATATGAAACCTGAATGGACGTGTTTGCCTCTCTATTGAGATTATTTTTTTGTCCAATAGTCACATCCTTAAGATGCTATACCTTTTACGTTTAGGAATATTCTTGACCACATGTTTGTTCCTGTTACCCTTTACTACTATGGTATGTGTAGTTACGTACTTACGTAGATGAAGGATGTGTAGTTATGTAATGGGCATATGGTATCCAGGGTGCTCCATTTAATATACTAATTTTTAACAACGCAGGAAAATGATCCGACTTTAAAAGGACGAGTTAAAAAGAGTGATGCGCGGGAAATGCAAAGTTTTTATCAACATTACTACAAGAAATATATTCAGGCTTTGCAAAATGCAGCTGACAAGGCAGACCGGTGAGTAGCTTGATATATGCAACTTTGGAGTAATGTCTATTGTGTCCCTTCTGTTTAATTTAGAATCTTTGCTATGATTTCTATGTTCAGTGCTCAGCTTACTAAGGCGTATCAAACTGCCAATGTTCTGTTTGAGGTATTGAAGGCTGTTAACTTGACGCAGTCTATGGAAGTTGACCCTCAGGTAAGATGAAACTAATTCATGGGCATAATGCATTTAAGTGGAAGTTTTTGGCTTATATGGTCTTTTAATGTTAAAAGTTATGACTCTGCTATCCTAACTGGGTCAATCATCAATAGGTCTTGGATACGCACAATAAAGTAGCTGCAAAAACGGAAATTTATGTCCCATACAATATCCTACCGCTTGATCCTGACAGCGCAAATCAGGCCATTATGAGATTTCCGGAGGTCTGTTTCGACATTTTAGTTGACCTTTAGACCTTAGTAGATTTTCCCATATTTTCCCTTCTCTCTAGTGGCAGTTAACAGGGTTTATGTGCAGATCCAAGCTGCCATTGCTGCCCTTCGAAATACCAGAGGTCTCCCTTGGCCTAAGGACTACAAGAAAAAGCAAGATGAAGACATCTTAGATTGGCTTCGAGCAATGTTTGGATTTCAGGTCCTGCATTGAATTTATTTGTATTTGGTTATTCTATCTTCATTCGCTTTCCGAGGATGTTGACTGTTTTTTCTATTATCTGTTATCCAGAAAGATAATGTGGCAAATCAAAGAGAGCACCTTATTTTATTGCTTGCAAATGTCCATATACGCCAATTTCCAAAGCCGGATCAACAACCAAAGGTGATTATGCGACTTGAGCTTTTTTGGATTTTTCTTTTACAATGCCTTTGTTATCTGCCGGAGTTTTGCTGCATTGGGGGTCACATATAATTAGCCACCATGAACTTGTGTGTGCTAAGTGCATTGGTGTAGAGTTGTGGTGGTTAGCTTGTGGTATGCGAAGGTTTCAGATTAGCTTTAACGCAATAATTTGTTTTCCAGCTGGATGAACGGGCATTGACTGAAGTGATGAAAAAGCTTTTCAAGAGCTATAAGAAGTGGTGCAAGTACTTAGATCGCAAGAGCAGCCTTTGGTGAGCTTCATCAACTCCAATAATATTTTTTTTCTTACCTCAGGCTTTTATCTTTGAGACTAATATAAAGGGATCCAGCTCCTTCTGTTTTGAAATAGACATCATGCTGCAGTTTCGGCCTTCTCACGTATTTGTAATTTGTTACTCCCGTTGTCCTAATTATTTGTTTACCTTTGTTAAAAATATCTCTCATAAAGAATACAGAAGGTAAAGAAAGGAATGGGCCAAAGGGGGTATATACTAGTAGTAATTGCTATAGATAACTTTTGTAATTTATACTATCAACCAGTCAATCACAATATCACCCATTATCCAATGTAATATGTTGAGTCAGAAATTAATTATTTCGGAAGGTGTTTCTTTTTTCACTTTGTCCGGAGCTTCACAGATAGTTAATTGGGTAGTATGGTAATTGTTTCCTAAATTGCAGGCTGCCGACAATACAGCAGGAAGTGCAACAGCGTAAGCTATTATACATGGGGCTTTATCTTCTTATTTGGGGAGAAGCTGCAAATTTGAGATTCATGCCTGAGTGCTTGTGCTACATTTATCATCATGTACTTTTCTGCAGCTCTATATTCAAATTGCGGATGTTTCCTTTTCCCTCGTAAACTTGTAAAGCAAATTTACACATGTTTAGCACTGCCATTTCTTCGCTGCGGAGTTATAAATCTGATTGCAAATATATCCTTTCCTTGACATATCTTATGACTGTAGAAACCTTTCTTTAGTAAGTGATGCTGGAAGATGAATCAACATGTCCTGTTGATTTCCTGATCTCTCTTCACCTTTATGTTAATCTGTGTTACCCCTACTCTTCGACGCGGTATCGGATGTGTTGAGAAGTCAGATACGAAAATTTTGTACGATTTTTTCAATTTTTTGGTCGAAAGTGAAGTGTCAGAGTGTCGTTTTGTGTCAAACACAATACATGCGCAACACGGCAGCTAAGTGAAGTGATTGCCTGATTCACTATGAATACGCCTTTACCTATTCACAATTCTCTCTTACAGAATGTATGTTATATGTATTTTCTGTAAGCGACAAGATATAACTTGCTTTTAGTGATTCACGATTCATAGGGTACCCGAGCATAACCGGTAACCCTGGATGTAATATAGTCTTTGCTCTAATTTCTTTTCCTTGTGACGTCCTGACTGGAAAGTTGTTCAGTCTAAAGTCATTTCTGGCAATCTATTATAGTATCCTGGATTTTTTTATTGACTACTTCCATTATATTGAGATTGAAACTAGTAAGATAGAATTAATATTTGGGAAATCTTAATTTAAAGGATGTTTCTCTATCAGCATTTACACTCTTACTCTCAGCTGATTGATATGACACTCCTTGTATTCTTTTTGCTTGGCAATTAGGTAAGAATTTGTAGTACACATCTACCTGCTAGGTAATCTATATTTTATTTGATGAAGCATTCGTGGGTGATGTATATAGCTGGAAATTTTGCCAATGTTGGCCTTTTTATGTCTGAACATTTAGTCATATCTTCCGAGCCTTGCGTCATTATCGGTGGATGTTATGAAAAGTGGAGAATACCTACCCTGTTATGTTATTTTGCTGAAACTTTCTGTTTTATTATGTCCAAGACATGAAACTATGAATGTGCAATCTACCACACTTTTTTCGTCTGTCTTGCTGGTTCTGTCGATGTTCTCTAGGCAGAGAACACTTTGTCCCTGTCCCAGCTCTGATTTTGAGTATTTGTTTTTTCCCCCTTAGTTATTGACTTGCGTGTTTTTCCGTCTTGACGAATTTACAATCTTAACCTTACATAAAAGAACTGTTTTAACATGGTTTGGATTTACTTCTTTTGCTGCTGTTATTGACATACTTTTCAATGCTACATTCCTTTTTGTAGATGGCTTTTGAGCTGTATGGCATGCTTGCTGGAAATGTGAGTCCCATGACAGGTGAGAACGTGAAGCCAGCATATGGTGGTGAAGAAGAGGCATTTTTAAGGAAAGTTGTAACGCCCATATATAAAGTTATAGCTAAGGTATTACATTGTTAATTTTGCTATGTATGAAGACATTAAAGTAGCCCTTCAAACACGTGAAAATGTGGTTCCTATAATTGTTGATGTGCAGGAATCAGAAATGAGTAAAAAAGGGAAATCAAAGCATTCACAGTGGAGAAACTATGATGATCTGAACGAATATTTCTGGTAATTCAGTCCATAAAATGTTCTGTTCTCTCATATCACATGCTCTACTTGCCAATGGTCAAACCATTTACCTTTGTAAATCAACCTCTGGTTTATTGTGTATTGCGCATACGCTGTGATGTTGGATCTCATTTCTTCTTGTGATTCCAGGTCAGTTGATTGCTTTCGTTTAGGCTGGCCAATGCGTGCTGATGCAGATTTTTTTTGTTTGACCACAGAGGAGCCTTCACAAGATAGGAACGGGGTATAATTTGGTTATTTATTTTGTTCTCTTGTATCCATATTTGTATAAATGTTGGTTCTCAATCATGTCTCTAGTTTATATCCTTGTATCTGAAATTGCTCTATCTGGATCTCTTGGATGACTATGGGAAATGCCTAATGTTGGTGTTTGAACGTGTTTGGTCGAAGTTGTGCTGTCAGTTAGAATTACAATTTTCTGTCTTCATTTAACACAAAAATGTTCAAATTCCTAAATAGATATGGATTCATGCTCTAATTTAAAGTAGTTTTTTGTACTGCCGGATGATTCACGGCTAAAAATCTTGATTGTATTTGGTTTTTCATATTCAAATGTAATGCCTTGGTGGTTCTCAGGAAGGAGTACCTGCTCGTCGAGATCGATGGGTTGGAAAAGTTAATTTTGTTGAGATTAGGTCATTTTTGCACATCTTTAGAAGCTTTGACAGGATGTGGAGTTTCTTTATTCTAGCCTTGCAGGCAAGTGTGATTTACTATTTCTTTATTTGTCTATTTTTTTTATATGTTATGCACTGGTTTTTGACATTTGAAGCTTTCTTTTTTCTTCGTGGTTTTCAGGCTATGATAATTCTTGCCTGGAATGGCTCAGGAGACCCTAGTGCAATATTCGAAATTCGTGTTTTCAAACAAGTTCTAAGCATCTTTATAACAGCCTCAATATTAAAACTTGTGCAAGGTAAGCAACACATACTCCTTTGCATTATAATTTTCCTCCTTTCCATTTTCTGTATATTCACTATCATATTCCTTTTTCCTCTTTGACACAAAATGTTTCGCTCATATTACCCTATGTCCCCACGCCCCACATATCCTCCCTTAATAAGAACCACATATTCCTCTTGCCCTAAATAGCATGCCCAAAAGTATAGGAAAATCATAGTGATACAGAGTGAGTATTAGTTTGCTACTTTGCTTAATACTAACTGACCTCACACTGGGCAAGTGAGTGGCCGTCAAGTTGACATTAGAAATGCTGGGAATTTGAAAAAGGCCAGTATATTATCAAGCAGACCAACTGTAGAAGATTTCCCATAAAAGGGAGGACATGAATTGTTTCAGTCATCTACTTGTTGGTGGAAAATGTAGATATTTGTAGGAAGTTATTTCATCCATTGACATATAAACGAATTTGGGGGATATTGGAGAGCTTGACACTCATTAAAACTGGGAACAAGACATGTCCCTGTATTGTTCTCACTATATGCTCTTTTTAATGTAATTTTAGAAATCTAGAGATCCCTTACTTTGTACAAAAAATACTCTGAATTTTACCTCTAGAGAAGTAGGTTAACTGCATTTGAATTTCTTCTTGGCTCTTTTTCAGAGGGATTTCTAGTTTTTTGTATTTTCTTTTTCTTTTAGTCGCACATTATTTCTCCTAGCCTGCTTCCTTGTTTTTTTTACCATGTTGATAGATTGTTCAACAACTTACTTAACTCGAATGATTTTGGGACCTAGAATTTGTCTCATCGTTGTTCATTTCTAATTGTATGATCGTTGCATGCTTTTATAGGGCAGCTCCCTCTTTTCTATACCAAAAAAAAAAAAAAAATTTGTATGATCGTTGCATGTCATGTCAGTTAAACTGGTTATTCTGTTTTTCAGCGGTCCTTGATGTAGTTCTTAGTTGGAAATCAAGAAGGAGCATGTCATTTCATGTTAAGCTACGATACATATTGAAGTTTCTTACTTCTGCTGCGTGGGTGGTAATCCTACCGGTGACATATGCTTACTCATGGGACAATTCTCCTGGATTGGCTAATACTATTAAAAGTTGGTTTGGTAGCAATGCAAGCAAACCTTCTCTATTTTTTCTGGCTATTGTCGTCTATTTGTCACCAAATATGCTTTCTGCTGTGCTGTTCTTGTTCCCCTTCATTCGTCGTATTCTTGAAAGATCTGACTATAAGGTTGTGATGCTAATGATGTGGTGGTCTCAGGTATCGCGAGTTCTATCAATAATCCAACTATCTTATGTTTCTTTCGCGCTCTTTTCGGCCACATTAAGTTTCTAGTGTATTTACTGACGTTTTCTTTTTTCTCTTGTATATTTAAACTTTCACAGCCCCGGCTTTATGTTGGGAGGGGAATGCATGAAAGTGCCTTTTCTCTTTTCAAGTAAGGAGTTAATTGCTATAAGGAAGTATTTGTGATGATATTATCAATTCGAAACCTGATATTTCACGTGTTTTTTCTTGATTCTGTAGGTACACATTGTTCTGGGTCTCTCTTTTAGCAACAAAATGTGCATTTAGCTTCTATGTAGAGGTGTGAATCCTGATATTACCTAATGTTCTCGTGTTATATGCTGTTGTCAGAAATAATGAAAATGCATGTAGTCAGTAACCATTTTATCCAAACATAGCATCCGTAATCACTAAAGCAAGGATGGCTTCTAGCTAATGTAATTGGACTTGCTAGTAGGGTTTTATGATAAATAATGTTTCTGGTATTACTTTAAGGAAATATGGCAAATTACTACCTAATAAGTTCAAAAAATTGTATATTACTACCTAATATAATTAATTATTACTTGGCCTCTGTCTGGTCCTTTAAGTTTAATGTAGTATATGTTCATATCATTACCCTTGTGAACAGGAGTCTCTTCTTTTCTATGTGGTAGTGTGTCCAACTACTTCTTGTATGTATATTATGTCATTTTTATTTTGTCTACTCCCAGCTTAGAGTGTGTTTTCACTGCAGATTAAACCATTAGTATCTCCAACCAAACAGATAATGTCAGTTCATGTAACACATTACAAATGGCATGAGTTTTTTCCTCAAGGTAATGTACTCTCGTGTCTTGTTCGAACATGTCAATGTGATGCAACTTGTACTGGGATGAAGAATTCATCGGTCTTTTTTCTGCAGCCAGAAACAACCTTGGTGCTGTGATTGCATTATGGGCTCCAATTATTTTTGTAAGACTGTAGCTATTTTTTTCCCTAACTTTGTATTGTTTTAGTTTTACTGTATTCGTCCTACACTGCTTACTATTCTTCCTTCTATCAGGTTTATTTCATGGATACTCAAATTTGGTATGCTATATTCTCTACAATCTTTGGAGGTATATATGGTGCGTTCCGTCGTCTTGGAGAGGTAAACATAGTCTTCTATGCTTTGCTTTTTGCCCAAATTAAAGGTGATGGGGGTTGACGGGGCATCTTTTACGGGGTATCTCAATTTCAATTCTTACGTATTTTTTAATCTTTTGCTCCCAGATACGAACGTTGGGTATGCTTAGATCTCGGTTTCAGTCTTTGCCTGGGGCTTTCAATGCACGTCTCATTCCAGCAGAGAAAACAGAACACAAGAAGAAAGGTCTGAAGGCTACTTTCTCCATGCGATTTCCCAATGTAAGGAAAGAGACGTGCATTTTTTTGTATATATTTTTATATTTTATTTTTAATTAACATTGTTTTAGTTGTTCAGTTGATTTATGTATTTCAACTTTCGACATTTTCTTAGATACTCTTGTTACTTTGGAACCTACACAATACCTTGTTCATTTCACTGTTTGATGTTTTTCACTAGAGGTTAAAAAGGGTAGACTCATACCACCTCATTTCTCTGCCTTTGCAGTTTAACTCCAATAAGGAGAAAGAAGCTGCTCGATTTGCTCAATTGTGGAATCAAATTATAACAACTTTTAGAGAGGAAGATCTCATAAGCAATAGGTAATAACCCTCGGGTAGATTTTTATGAAGGAGATGCCTGAAATTTATCTTCTACTAAGTGTTATGGTGTCATGTGGTAGATAACGGTCTCCATTACTCATATATGTGGTTGCTTGTTTCTTTCAGGGAAATGGACTTGTTACTCGTTCCATATTGGGCTGACACAGACATAGACCTAATTCAGTGGCCTCCATTTTTGCTTGCTAGCAAGGTTTGTTACTTCACCTTAGTAAGCACCCAGCCAATTAATTGCCTTCTTATTTCATGGATGTTATCGCAGATTCCAATCGCGCTAGATATGGCAAAGGATAGCAACGGGAAGGACAAGGAGCTGATGAAAAGAATTTTCTCTGATCCCTATATGCCATCTGCCGTCCGTGAATGTTATGCTTCCTTTAAAAGCATCATTAGGTTCATGGTTCAAGGCCGTGCCGAGAAAACGTACGTTGGTTGGTTAACTCTGGCTCTTCTTATAGACAAATTTTTTCATGATAGCTTATTAATCTTCTTGCCCTCCTTTTGTTTATGGGCATCAGTGCATCAGCCTCTTGGCATCTTCATTTACATGGGTGTTACCTCCTTGATGTCCTTTTATTGATATCCGTTATTACTTTTCCATCAAAGGGTCGGGATCGGAGTAGTTAATGTCTCTTAAATGTGTACAGTATGGCTGTGCTGTATTTTCTTACATCCTCGTGTTTCGTGTTTTACAGTGTTATAGAGAATATATTTGCTGAAGTTGAAAAGCATATAGAAGCAGGAGATTTGGTTACAGAGTATAAAATGAGCGCCCTTCCTAGTCTGTATGGACATTTTGTTAAGCTGATGGAGAGCTTAGTATGTGTTTCATGATAATCCTTGTTTTATTTTCTGGTGTGTTGCATGCTGTTTCTGAGTTCTGCTAACTATTCAATTTGCTTATCCAGTTGGAGAATAAACCCGAGGATAGAGATCGAGAAAAAGTTGTCATTTGTTTTCAAGACATGTTGGAGGTTGTGACTAGAGATATAATGGAGGACACTAGTGTGCTGGAGTCAATTCATGGTGGAACAGCTCATGACGGTGTAGCATCGTTCGAACAACATTCTCAGTTATTTGCATCGCCTGGTGCAATTAGATTTCCTATTGAACCAGTAACAGAAGCCTGGAAAGAGAAGGTAGTGTTATGTTGTAGAAGTAAATTTACAAAGAAAATAATTATGTGCACCTTGAGTTCTGAAGCATTTTTTTTGTTGAGGCAGATCAAACGGTTGTACCTGCTTCTTACTGTGAAGGAATCTGCAATGGATGTCCCTTCCAATTTGGATGCTAGGCGTCGACTTTCTTTCTTTTCAAATTCGCTCTTTATGGATATGCCACCTCCACCCAAAGTCCGCAACATGCTTTCTTTCTCGTAAGTAAAAACGCGTGTGACTATACTGAAGCACATGGCATGTATACATTAGTGTAGTTATTCTCGTCAGTACATATGTCTTTATGACTAAACGTTGCACCTAGAAAGGTGTAGTGCTTGTATCCATCATTTGCTATTTATAGGTCTTTATTTTGTTCATCAAATGACCACTGTTTGCTAGGATGAGAAGGTGTTGGTGGGTAGATATTAATGATGTCCTCGTCTAAGATTCAGTCAAATTTTCCTGGCTTGTTTCTGTTGGTATGGCTTGTTGACTTTTCCAACCGCACACCTCTCGAAAGAAGATTCTTCCTTGAATGTTGCTATTTCTCTTCATGCTTGTTATGTTACGGCCTTGTGCAGCCTCTAAGATGAATATGTCATTTTTTAGGTTGGCGGTAAGTTCCTGGCCTTGCTGGTCCTTAAGAATGTAGTGTGCAGTTGGTAAGTTGTTGCCAACTGACTTAGACCTAGGAGTTTGAGTCATTGATGTTGTGCGGGGGACTGTTACTTCACATAGCTTGTTGGCTTATTGGTATGTGTTTGACTGTTACATGGTTATTATTACTCTGTAATCTAGTGTTTTAATGCCTGTGAGACAGAGATTGCATGCTTGTGATAAAAATCCCTTGGTCCATGAATTAACTTTATCCTTGGGATATTTTCTCCTCTGTTACTTAGTTGTGGCCCTTGTGGTTTGGTATATCACTTCTTTCATCAATATCTCCTTCATAACTTGCTGCATTCTTGATTTTTGTGCAAAATAAACTAGAAAATATGTTCATGGACCAAAGTAACTTTTATGGAACTTCAATAAATAAAAATAAGAAATGGTTTACTAGACAAGATGTGCTTTTGGTCATTTTGTGGCTGATTGATTAGGTACTATATTTTTTTTTGTTATCATGAGCATTTGTCGGAATCCCTTATAAGTAATTTCTGTTTTCTCCAATGATCTTGTGCAGTGTTTTGACACCTTATTATGTAGAGGAGGTCCTCTTCTCATCGCTAGATTTGGAAACTCAAAATGAAGATGGAGTCTCAATCCTGTTCTACTTGCAAAAGATTTTTCCAGGTTTCTTAGGGATTGCTTGCTTATAATATTAGATGTGTATAAAGAAGGTATTAGTGCTTTTCTTATGTTTTGGGGGATAATGATATGGTCTTTACAATGGCAAATAGATGAATGGGATAACTTCTTGGAACGTGCCGATTGCAAGAATGAGGAAGAGCTGAGAGACTCGGAGGAGTTGGAAGAAGAGCTTCGTCTTTGGGCATCATACAGAGGTCAAACACTAACACGTACAGGTACACGTATTTTCTATGTGCACGTGCTTATTGTTGGCTGTTATCTTGTTTGGGCACTAGCTCAATTGCCGTTTATTTAGCTTGCATTTAATGACTCTTACGAATGACAGTGAGGGGTATGATGTACTATCGCAAAGCTTTGGAGCTTCAAGCCTTTCTTGATATGGCTAATGACAAAGGTACTGTGTTAACTAATTTCTTGGATGTTCAGTATGGTGATGTAGAAGATTACGAGGCTCTTGAATATTTACCGAGTTTTTTTTTTCCTTTCTTGAATAGTTTTAATGGAAGGGTACAAGGCTCTGGAATTGAACACCGAGGAGAACTCACAAAGTGAAAGATCACTATGTCAAGCTGTTGCTGATATGAAGTTCACATATGTGGTATCTTGTCAGCAATATGGGATTGATAAACGATCTGGTAATCCACGCGCTCAAGACATACTGAAGCTTATGACAACGTATGCGCGTTATCTTATCGTACTTGTCACCCTGATGCTGACCATTTCCATTTTGTCGATTGGTGCAATAGATTGTTTGAATTATCTTTGTTGTGGTGACAGATACCCTTCACTACGTGTGGCTTATGTTGATGAGCTAGAAGATCCGAGTAAAGATGGTTCAAGAAAGACAAATAAGCTTTTCTCGTACTATTCTGTTCTTGTGAAGGCAGCTTTACCAAAATCTAGTAATTCAAACGAGCAAGGGCAAACTCTAGATCAGGTACATTATCAATTTGTTGAAGACTTTGGTAGCAGCGTCAAAAAATAATAAGTTTGGGAGCATCACTATCTGGACGACTGCGCATGAAGCTTAACACAAATACTACTTATTTAGTGAATGTGAATCGTAAAAGTTTGACTGTTAACTAAGAAATTATGTCAATGTAATATTTTAGCTGAAATAGATATCATAGAGTCCATTCTATTGTCCACTTGCTCCATGTTTGCATATCTTATCTGCCAGAATTTTTTGTGTGCCTGATTCTTGTGCATTCTAGACCTAGAAAAGCCTTATATTATGCTGAACCTTTTATGTGCAGGTCATCTATAAGATAAAACTTCCTGGACAGCCCATCTTAGGTGAAGGAAAACCTGAGAATCAGAACCATGCTATAATTTTCACTCGCGGTGAAGGGTTGCAAACGATAGACATGAATCAGGTGAGAAGCTGGCAGTAGTTATACTTTCCCTTCCTTCTGCTACTTTTTTGTTCACAAAATGATGTTTTCTTTATTTTTAGGATAACTATATGGAAGAAGCTCTGAAAATGAGAAATCTTCTTCAAGAATTTCTAATAAAGCACGGCGGTGTCAGGTTCCCTACAATTCTTGGACTTAGAGAGCATATATTCACGGGAAGGTGTGCTTGTCAACTCATTCTGAATTACCCTTAATATAGACGTTGTAGTTGTATTCTGGTTGGGGGTTGATCAAATTTCCTCTGATTTACATTGCAGTGTTTCATCTCTTGCGTGGTTCATGTCAAATCAGGAGACAAGCTTTGTGACCATTGGTCAAAGATTGCTAGCAAATCCACTAAAGTAAGTCTCTTTGGTGATACTGGTTTAAGCAAGAGCTCTATTGCTACTTTTCTTCCCTATTTGTATATGGCCTGTTCCCTATTTTCACATTTTCTTCATCATCTTAAATCCTAATTAGGTTCTAACAGATCTGGTTGCCACAAAAAATGAAGGTTCTTGCAGAAATTTCAAGAGACATCTGTTTACTGTTTAGTACTACGTAATAACTGAAACTTATAGTACTCCTTTCAATTATTTGGAATTTCCCCATTTGTTGAAAACCTCCCTTACAAATTTTGAATAGTGGGGCCAGATCCAAGAATCGGAGGTAGTATTTTTTAAGGCTAGGAACTAATAATTGACATGGCAATTAGTTTCTATATTTCGTGAATCTTCTTCTTACTATGGGGCTATTGGTTTTTTATTTTACAAGACTCACAGCTCAAGGATGTCACATTAGGTGTCTCACTGTCTGTTAGTGTTGTGTTACTGTTATTAACTTGCACATAAAAATCAGATATAGGAATCATTCTTACTCTTCAACTTAGTGAACCCCTTGACTAATTGCTACGCAAAATGCATGATACTAATCTGTAACTAATAGCTTGTCTTTTACACTTGGAACAGAGTTCGTTTTCACTATGGTCACCCAGATGTCTTTGATAGGCTATTTCATCTTACCAGAGGTGGTGTCAGTAAAGCTTCCAAGGTCATTAATTTGAGTGAGGATATATTTGCTGGTAAGGATTTCTGTATAGTTCATACTTTTATACTTTCGCTAATATATCCTGTGGCAGTATTTGCGATTATCTTACTGGCTCTTCAAATATAGGATTTAATTCCACCCTGCGTGGAGGCAACGTGACTCATCATGAATACATTCAAGTGGGAAAAGGAAGAGACGTGGGCCTCAATCAGATATCTATGTTCGAGGCAAAAATTGCTAATGGGAATGGTGAACAAACACTGAGTCGTGACATATACAGGCTTGGTCATCGTTTTGACTTCTTTCGGATGTCATCCTGTTATTTCACCACTATTGGCTTCTACTTTAGCACTCTGGTAATTATGCAACTTGGTTTTAACAGCTTGTACAGTTGGTTGAACATGGCGTTAATTTTCTGACTTTTACATTTAACCGTCTTTGGCAGATTACAGTGCTTACTGTTTACCTCTTTCTCTACGGACGCCTATATCTTGCTCTTAGTGGGATTGAGGAAGCCTTGAACAGTAGGGCACGATTTCGAAACAGTAAGGCTCTTCAAGTTGCGCTTGCTTCTCAATCATTCGTTCAGATTGGGTTCTTGATGGCCTTGCCTATGCTCATGGAGATTGGTCTTGAAAGAGGTTTTCGAACTGCTTTAAGTGAGTTTATACTGATGCAACTACAATTGGCGCCTGTGTTTTTCACCTTCTCACTGGGGACCAAGACCCATTATTACGGACGTACATTGCTTCATGGCGGTGCAAAGTATAGGTCTACCGGCCGAGGATTTGTCGTCTTTCATGCCAAGTTTGCTGACAACTATAGACTTTACTCTCGAAGCCATTTTGTGAAGGGAATTGAGCTGATGATTCTACTCATTGTATACGAAATATTTGGTGAGACTTATAGAAGTCCTGTTGCTTACATCTTTATAACTGTATCAATGTGGTTTATGGTTGGCACATGGTTATTTGCTCCTTTTCTTTTTAACCCTTCTGGTTTCGAGTGGCAAAAAATTGTGGATGATTGGACCGATTGGAATAAATGGATAAGCAATCGAGGGGGTATTGGTGTACCACCAGAGAAAAGTTGGGAGTCCTGGTGGGAGGAGGAGCAAGAGCATCTTCGCCATTCTGGTATACGAGGCATTGTTGCTGAGATATTATTGTCTTTAAGGTTCTTCATATACCAATATGGGCTTGTTTATCACTTGAAGATGACATTTAAATTACAGCAAAGCTTCCTGGTATGTCCTCTTTTTTCCCGTAGAGTTTTAGATTTCTTAAAATTCTCAGGAAAATCTGGAGTTATATACTATCTGCAATTTGGCAGGTCTATGGCTTGTCGTGGTTGGTGATTATGGTGGTATTATTTGTAATGAAAGTAAGTTTTGAAATCTTTCGTATCTATGAGGTCTCTTGAGTTGACTGCCTCATCTTCTCATATGTTTGTTCCTTTATGTTCAGATGATCTCTTTTGGACGCCGGAAGTTTAGTGCAGATCTGCAACTTGTATTTCGGCTTATTAAAGGCATGATCTTCCTGGCATTTATTGGCATCCTGGCTGCTCTTATTGCATTTACGGGTATGACGTTGAGGGATATTTTTGTCTGCATTCTGGCTTTTATGCCGACTGGATGGGGGTTGCTTCTGGTAAGTACTCATTTAAGTTTTCTTTTGCAAGTTCTTCGACTACTTGAGCTTAAATTCTTTCTGCTTTCATGCCAACTGATTTAGGGTTTTCTGTAACGACTTCCTTTTCTTCTTTTCATGCTATTACGCGTCAATTAAAAATATTACCACCTTGTTCCTCATCACTTCTTCCTTCTCCATTAACACCAACATTTCAAGGTTTTATTATACACTTATCATTCACTGCATATTACTACCAACATCATACTCATCAAAAACAAATCCATATAAACACCCCTGTCCACAATTTCACCCACCCGACTTCACTCTACCACCCACCACTCCTATGGCGTCTACCAGAAGCTTGATGTTATAAGTTGTACATGGAGCTGCTGCCAGCCTGTCATTATCTAATTAAGTATATTGTCTAATTTTTGTGCTCGAATTACTTTTGTTTAGCTTCGTATATATTGGGTTGTTGCAGTTTCTTGCATTTCCACATTCTTCTTCTGCACTTTTCACCCCTTGATATTCTCAAATAGTTATTAGTTAAACAGTGGTGGTGTTGTTGTCCGTCTCCTCGCTGTATACTGTTGAACATATGTATTCTTCATTTTATTATTTAAAAATAAAATAATATTACGAAGGATTGGGACTGAATATTAATATTCTTGTGACTTGCTTTTACTTAGCATTCCCATCGATTTGGATTTGTTGATAAACCCCAAAAAAATACGGGTTTACAATCTGGGTTCTGGGTTATTAATGGAGGTCAATAAGCCGTAGATTAGTAGCAATGAGGATTGGGGCTGATTAATTGATTATTAGTGGATGAAGAAGTTAAATTGAGTGAGGAAGGAGGAGGGAGATGGCTTTTAAAAATCTTAGTTTTTTTTAGATGTGACTTGATAAATAGGTAGCCGGTTACCCCGGTGCATTGTGAGAAAATGAGTGCGTAGTTCAGATTATTCTAAGTTAAAATATGGTATAGATTAATATAACGAGGGTACGTATGGTTTGGATTATTATTATTATTATTGTTATTATCAAATAACCCTTAAATTTATGCTTTCTTGATCGGGGTCACTTTTTTTGTTTAAAACATGCAATTTATTTGGCATTCATTTACTCATTTAGGTCTTTATACATCATATCGCCATGTAATTCCTCATTGAGATAATTCGGTTTATCTATTTATCTCTCTACTCCAGATCGCCCAGGCATTGAAACCAATAGTTCACAAAGCGGGATTCTGGGGTTCAGTTAGGACGCTTGCATGTGGGTACGAGATAGTTATAGGGTTACTCCTGTTCACCCCGGTGGCTTTCCTTGCTTGGTTCCCATTTGTTTCGGAATTTCAGACGAGAATGTTGTTCAATCAAGCCTTCAGTAGAGGTCTGCAGATTTCTCGTATCCTTGGTGGCCATCGTAAAGATCGATCCTCTCGTAACAAGGACTAGATTTGTATTTATTCAGTATTAAATTAGTTGCCCAGGACTGTTGTTTTGTACCTCTAATTGAAATTAAAATTATTTGGTAATTGATGTGTATATATTATATACAATCTTATTTTCAAGCCTCCAACGGTTCAACCTAAGCACTTTGCCAGCAATCTGACACAACTCTATCCTACAATCTACCCCTATGGCGTATTGGCTGTGTATGTGCGACTCGGATTTATAAGTTTCAACAAGCGTAAACTAATTAATGTTAGAATATGAATCTGACTTTCATTTGATTATCAATTTTGACGTCGTTGATCTGAATCCGAGATACTACATTGCTTGCGACACATGGATTTACATCTATATCATAACATGACACTTGAATTGAGAAGCGCCATTTCTCTAATGCTTTGATTGATTACAAATTCTTACTTCAGACCGACACTGACACGCCCAAAACGTCGCAATTAAAGACGCGCAAATTATCAATTTATATACCACAAAACATGCTAAATATACTAATTATAGAACGAGTATAGCAACAAGTAAAGGGGTCGAAACCAAGAGAAGGAGGGTTTTGCTAATGGTTTCTAAAGATGTAAATAGAGCAATTAAGACTAACTAATGACACGAATGTAAAAATGCAGTAGGAGGATCATACATCCGAGGTACTACCACCAAATTATACTTTTTGAGCATTTATTATAATGTTTTTGAGTTTTGTTTTAAAGATTATGAGTATTGGTATAAAGTTTTTGAGTTAAGTTATTAAAATATTAAGCTCAAAAACATTACATATAAACTTAGTTATATTTTACTTTTAAGAAAAAAAATTAAAATCTAACTTATAAATTTCTATAAGCTCAGAAAAAATGCACATATGCTCAAAAACAAATGAAGTTTGACGTAATAAGCTCAAAAAAAACTCATATGCTCAAAAACAAATAAAGTTTAAGGTAGTAAGCTCAAAAAAAATATTCATAAGCTCAAAAAAATATTCATATGCTCAAAAAAAATATTAATAAGCTCAAAAAAATATTTATATGCTCAAAAAAATATGCATATGCTCAAAAACTAGAAAAAATGTGGGGTAGTACCTCCGATGTATGTTCCTATTTCTCGTAAAAATGGGGGTATTGGGGTTGATTGAGAATGCAAACAAAAGCAAACAGCATTCAAATAAGAGTGAGTAGTAATTAACCAAACAAACAAGTATTATGATGAAAGATTATCAAGTTTAAGAAAGACTTAACCCAACTCAATAAAGTGAGACACTTTAGTTAATAAAACCTCTTAATCAATCCTTAAATTAGAATTATTGTCCTGTTAGTGAGATAGAATCTCCAAATTCCCTTAATAATGGCCAACAACAAGGAAATCACACTTAGCAATTGACCCAACTCATTAATTTCTCCTAGTGGAAATCACACACATAGGATATATAACAAGAAGATAAAGCAATAGGAATCTAATAGGTGCAATTGCTCACAAGGAAATCACACTTAATGAGTAATCACAAATTAATCTCTCTAATGTCAATTAAATCAAGAAGAAATCACATTCATTAATTCAATGACAAGTTGTTGCAAAATGGGATTACAAGGAAACACACTTAATAAACCCAACAACAATAAATTAAGGAAATTGGTGAGATTTAAACAACAAGGAAATCACACTTAGTTGTCTTAATCAAACAAAGTTCCAAAATCATAACAATAAATCCAAGAGATTAATAACAATAACGAAAATTAAGGGAAGATTAGAGTATCTTACAACCAAAGATTACACCTTTGAGTTGGATTAAGAGAAGAGATTAACTCTCCATTCAAGATCTAAAACCCAATTAAAAAGATAATTCTCTACTAAAACAAAGTATAAAAGATGGAAAATAAGATGGTAAAGGATGTAATGAGATCATCTCAAAACCTAATGTAATCACCTCCTTATAGCCTAAACCTAATTGGGGATAATGGGCCTCCAAACACAAGGTTAAACCAAGTTTGCGAAACAGGGCAGCAGGAATCGGCACGGTGCCATTTTTGGAAATGAGAAAACCGCACGGTGCGGTTTTGCTTCTGGACATCAATTTTCCAAAAGCCATATCTCCCTCGATACTTGGCCAAATGAGGCGTGTGACCTATCGTTGGAAAGCTAAGAACATAAGCTTTCACCTCCACTTGGCCTTGCATCGATTGGAGCTCTATAACTCAAGATATACCCATTTGAAGTTGATCCTTATGCAACCGCAACTTCAATTCTTCAATTGCTTCATACTTCCAATTCCTCATGTCTTAGGTAGTCTTCTTTCATGCTTGTAGATGTTTTGCACCATGCTAACTTCAAGACATGCCCTTGCTTCCGATAATTGCACAAAATTCTATTAGTAACCCCGACACTTGGAAATTGGCAATAATGACATAAATCATGTAAAATCGCATCCCAATATCGCTTTATTGTACTTAGTATATGCTAAATAGATAGTAGAAATACGAGCTCATCAGACACTATCCGTCTTAAACTTAAAACGGATACCATTTTACCTCACAAAATACCCACTTAGAGGAGAGAGGGAAGCACATGGGGGTGCCCCACCTTGTCCCCCTATTCGTTTTGTGAGTGTGATTACCTGTTTCTTAAACCGACCCGTCTTAAGCAAGACCAATTGTTGATTGATAATGCAACAAATAATTGTACCACATTGCGGATGCATTTCTTTTGATGTTTTTTCTTCTCGTTGATGGGTAGGCTTGAGTTGAAAAACTGTAGAAATTTATGTATATTTATTTACTTGCTTTGTAAGCTTTAGAATATGGGTAAGCAAACGAACATTCTGTATAAAATAATGAGATCAAATTTACCAAATGTTCAAGATCCTAATTCGTTAATGAAACCTTTATTTTGTTTTGTTTGTAAAGCAATCACAAATTCACAACTCACAAGGCAATATGTTTGTGCGACATTTGAAATGTCATTAGTATCAGTAATATCACCTTTCATTTTTTTTCCTTAAGCGTAAATCGGATGTTGTCGTCAATAATCTCTTAAACAAAAATAAACACCTAGTTCCTCCAATTTACTATGTTTCCTTTTCTTTTTGAAAAAAAAAAATAAGAGAATCAATTTGAATCACACAATACACATGACCTCACCAAATTGATTTTAGACCACACAAAGTTGCACAAAAACATAAAGAAGAATCGTCAATGTAATTGAACAAAAATAGAAAGAGGAACATCATAGGAAATTGGAGGTAGTAATAATTAGTTGAAGTAGCTAACATATCTCTATCTACATTTAACAATAATCTTAACGAGTCAATTCAAACTGCCTAATTCATTCATTACAAATCCTCATATGTGACGGACATTTTTGTAGCAAGTTTGTGATCTCTCACAAAATGTAAGTTGGGAGAACAGATGAAAGAAGGGTTCTAACTTTTAAGAATTTACAAGCTTGTGACCAGTGGCGAACCTACGTAGTAGCAACGGGTGGTGACTTGGATTCGTCTCTAATTGTGTCGATTGCAAGCGCGACTTACAAGCTTGTGAATTGTGAGTTATTATTTCTTCATCACAAATTCTCATTTGTGACGGCGGTATCCGTCACAAGCTTGTGACGGATACCGTTTCCTCTCACAAAATACCCATTTTTTCTCTTTCTCCGACACTATTCACGTGGTCCTCTTTCTCCACTAACGCATTTTATATGCATTTTATCTCACAAAATATCCGTCACAAATAGTGACCCGTCACAAATAAGACTTACTATTTCTTCATAGGCAAGTATGAACATCGACTTGGTGTGCATTTGATTGTGGATCTAGTCAAGTCAAACACTTTAATATATACTCCGTATTAGTCTACTCTCTGCGTAAACTCCAGCACGTCACCCACGTTAATCAAACCAACACAACAATTTTAAACAAACTTCAAAACGACACACAACTTTTGTAGATTCACTTTGACACTCTTTTCGATTACTTTCGAATTTCAATTAACCCCTAATTTTTCATTTTTTAGGGTTTTTGACTTCAACTGTTATTGAATTTATCTCACTTGACTCATCTCTTCTCTTCGAGATCTCCGCGCCAAGGTATGATATGATATGATTTGATTTCAGCTCGTTATAGTTTTTATTGGTAGTTTATCTGTTAATTTTGTAGTTAGGGTTTTGTGATTGGGGAAATTGATGCCTGAAGATGTAAAATGTGCTTGATGTAATTTTGTTAATCGAGAATTGAGTATGATTGATTAATGATAGTATGATTTCAGCTCTTTACTTTTCTCTAGCAATTTATAATTACGAGTTTTGTAATTTGGGAGATTAGTGCTTGAAAGCGTAAAATGCGGTTGATTTAGTTTTTGTGAATTTGAAATTGAGTGCGAGTGGTTAACGAGAGTATGATTTCTTCAGCTCTTTAGTTTCTTTTCTGATACTTTTCTCTATCAATTTTGTAGTTAACGAGAGTATGATCTAGTTTTTGTGAATTTGAAATTGAGTGCTTGAAAGCGTAAAATGCGGTTGATGTAGTTTTTGTGAGCGTAGAATTGAGTATGGTTGATTAATGAGAGTATCATTTATATAGTTTTTGGCAGAATTGTTTATGTATTAGTTTGTAGTTAGGGTTTTATAGGTTTATGGAATTGATGAATGATTTTGAATTTAGAATTGAGTGTGATTTGATTTGATTTCAGCTCGTTATAGTTTTTATTGGTAGTTTATCTGTTAATTTAGTAGTTAGGGTTTAATAATTGGGGAAATTGATGCATGAAGATGTAAAATGTGGTTGATGTAGTTTTGTGAATCGAGAATTGAGTATGATTGATTAATGAGAGTAGGATTTTCAGCTCTTTACTTTTCTCTAGCAATTTGCCGTAAAGAGTTTTGTAATTGGGGTGATTAGTGCATGAAAGCGTAAAATGGGGTTGATGTAGTTTTTGTGAGCGTATAATTGAGTATGATTGATTAATGAGAGTATCATTTCAGCTATATAGTTTTTGTTAGAATTGTTTATGTATTAGTTTGTAGTTAGGGTTTTTGAGGAATTGATGAATGATTTGTGAATTCAGAATTGAATGTGATGGATTAATGAGAGTATAATTTGAGTTCTTTGTATAATATTCTGATACTTTTATGTATAAATTTATAGTTAGGATTTTATAATTGTGGAAACACAAAAACTTCAGAGAGACGGTCTCTCAATAGCGTTATTGAGAGACCCCTCACACGATGGGATGAGGGACCCACTGAAGTTTTTGTTTCCCTATTATGTCCCTCGAGACGGTCTCTCACGAGACCCACTGTTGTGGAAACTGGTTCATAGAAACGTAAAATGTAGTTGATGTAGGTAGAAATGAGTGTCATTGGTTAACGAGAGTATGATTTCAACTCTTTAGTTCATTTTTATGATACTTTTCTCTATCAATTTTGTAGTTAAGGTTTTGTAATTGCGAAAATTAATGCATGAAAACGTACAATGCGATTGATGTAGTTTTGTTACGTTAGAATTGGGCATGATAGATTAATGTGTATGATTTGAGCTCTTTGTATTATTTAATGATAATTTCGTTGTTAGGGTTTTGTAATTAGGGAAATTACTGCATCAGAACGTAAAATGCGGCTGGTATAGTTTGTGGTTGAGAATTGAGTGGGATTCATTAATGACAGTATAATTTTCTGCTCTTTAGATTTTTTTTCCTAATACTTTTGTCGATCAATTTGTAGTTAGGGTTTATAGTACGAGAAATTAATGAATAAAAACCGAGAATGCTTGATATAGCTTTGCGAATTTAGAATTGAATTTGATTGATTAATGAGTATGATTTTGGCTCTTTGTATCTTCTTCTGATACTTTTATTTCTCAATTTGTAGTTAGGTTTAATAGCCTGGGAAATTAATGAATGAAAAACTGCGGCTGATATATTTTTTTGAATTGAGAGTTGAGTGCGATTAATTATTTTAGGAGATGTCTCGAGCGGAGGAGTTGTGGGAGAGGCTAGTAAGGGCTGCATTGAGAAGTGCAAGGGGTGGTACAGATAGTTATGGTAGACATACCACCGGAATTGCTGGGAATGTTCCGGCTTCGCTTGCTAATGGTCGTATTATTGATGATATTCTCCGTGCTGCTGACGAAATTCAAGATGATGATCCTAATGTTGCTCGAATTTGTAATGCTTCCTTCCTTTCTTTTTCTATTTTGCAATCTCTATAAAAACGTTGGTGCATTTTTTAAGTAGCATTAAATGGTCCTGTTGGTTGATTAATTGTTGGATGTTTGTAGTATGTGAGCACGGGTACGCAATGGCTCAGAATCTTGACCCTAACAGTGAGGGAAGAGGCGTTTTACAATTCAAGACTGGTTTGATGTCTGTGATCAAGGTACATTTTATGCCTTTTCCAGTTTTATAACTCTGCAGCTGTGTTGTTACTATTGCTTTTTTGCCGCCTCTGTGTTTGTTATACATGAAGTTTACTTTTTAGCATTTAGGTGAATGCAGAGTTTTTGTAAAGCCTTGTTAAATTTGACCTGCTAAGCCCCTACCTTACACAGACCCGCTAATAAGGATGGGTCTTAGCATTGTTTTTAGGGATTGGTTATTTGCAACGACCAAGAGTTTCTATGTCTGATTAGTCTTAGTACTGAAATATTTCATAGTTCCTAGTGGGTGTGAATGTACTAAAATACATATAATTGGGTTAAAGATTTACTTAGGTCATTCAGGTTTTTTTCTGTTTCCAGTCTCACGAATCTATCTTTTAGGTTTTGTGGTTGAGAAGTCTGATTGGCTTTAATTAAATATGATTTCTAGCTATGAAGTTTTTAGTAGGATAAAAAAGCTACTCCGTATAGCTTTCTGCGCGCCGTCCTTGTTTGTAGGACTCCTTGTTGTTTGCTCACTATATATTATTCAGTGAAACTCTAGATCAACTCATGAGCTAAATATTATTATCCCTTCTACGTCCTGTATGTTCCGTGACTTGCATAACTCGGGATTTTTTAGTTAATATAGTGGAACTTTAGAATGCACGCTAATTTACTTTGTCCAGCTAAAGACTATTATTTGTGGTTCTCTTTAAGTGGTTTGTTTATTTTATTTCCTTTCTGAAAGCATAAAATTTTTGTGTTGTTTCTTTCGGTATCATTATATGTGTGCTTTTTATGCAGCAAAAATTGGCGAAAAGGGAAGCTGGTAGTATTGATAGAAGCCAAGATATCACTCTATTGCGAGAATTTTATCGAAAATATAGACAGGTGCATAATGTAGAACAACTGATGGAAGATGAAACGAAGCTTAGGGAGTCTGCTATTTTTAGTGGGAACCTCGGAGAGTATGCTCTTAGCCTTTTACGCTATTGAATGAACTATTATTAGTTCTGTTTTAGTATTGCCGTCGTTTTAACTAAGTAAATTGAAAATTTCATCGGTTTATCCTCTTTTGTTTGTCATTGCCATGTTTGGAGCACTGTTCTTTTGCATTCCACCATTCTTTATTATAACCCTTATATGCTGTTATCTGATTATGCTCTGAAGTGGTTTCTCCAGCCCTTGATGTGCCTAGTTTTTAGGGTGGCCGAGGTTAGATGATGTCAGGTCCGCCTAAGAGCACGTGCGGTCACACAGGGCCCTCAAATTTTGGGCCCAAAATCAACGGAAGTCGGCCAGCCCAAACTATCATGAAATTTTTTTCAAGCCATCCCCACCTATTCAAACTTCCTTAACTTCCGTTTTGACTTCTCATTCATTTTCCTAAATTCGTCTACGTTCACAAAATCAATAATTACTTCTTGAATTTTCTTTGTATATTTGTATTAACTAATTTCGGGTGTTTTTTTTTCTTTTGCATAAAACAAAACTCAAAATCTGTTGTTTGAAAAGTCATTTGCTTTGATTTTGAAGATTCATCGTTATGTGTCATGTTTTTGTTCTTAATTGTGTAGAGTTATAAAAAAATATATGGAGTTTATAATGAATCCAATTGGTTGTCCAGTAATTTTATGCTAATATAATAAAACGTGTTCACAAACAAAGAAGATGATTACGAAACCTATCGAATGGAGTTACTAAAACCCTGTTTTACACAATTTTCTGTGTAAGGCCATACTACACAAGAGAAGAATTTGTGTGATGGATTCTATACTTGTTGTATAATATTAAGGGGACCCATTTTGGAATTTTGCTCAGGGCCACCGAAATCTCGTAGATGGCATTGGATGATATAGTCATGCTACCAAAGCTTCTCTTTGCTTTCAGATCTTCTACTGTTACTTGATGTTATCTGTGTAGTTATTTAAGTATCTACAGCATCATAAGTTGCTTCTGTTAGATATTAGAATGTGGTCGATTTTTGTTGTTGCCTGCCTCTACATCTTAGATAATGTCAGCTCACCTGTTCAGTTTTCTAAGAAAGTTTGATGTTATGTGTGATAGTGTGAGGGATGAGAGCTGAATTTTAGAGTTTTTATTTTTCTTTTTTCTTTTGATGTACGGTTTAATAATAATATTAGTAATGTAAGTAAGATACTAAGATATGGAGTATAATTTTATTGAGATACTCTTTCAATAATTTACTTGGTGTTTTGTTACTTCAGACTGGAGAGGAAAACTAAGAAAAGAAAAAAGATTTTTGCAACACTTAAGGTGTTGGGTGATGTTCTTGAACAGATGACCCGGGAGCTCTCTCCTGAAGAAGCAGAAAGGTTGCTCCCCGATGAGGTTATATATTCTTTCTGATGAATTATATAATTATTTGCTTCAGTGTACTAGGCTTGCAATTAGTCTACTCCCCCCTCTCCCTTATGTATCTTCTTTCTGAAGATGATGTGGCTGGCGAAAATGTAATTTTTTTTGATTAGAAATTGGTGAAAGTGTAATGTTTAAAATATTGAGAAAGAAATCTCTAGTTTTCGGAGCCAGATGCGTATTTGACCTTTTGAGGGTTCATACTTGGTTACGCAACTTACATCAAAACATGTGAAGAGTTTCAAGTATATTACCCCTTTGACACAAAAAAGTTATACGTACAAGTTAAAAATCTGTAAATTTACATGTAGAGATACTGCATTATTCCTGACTATATGTTTAGCATATTTGTTCTTGATTGAAATATGGGTGTGAATGAGAATATAAGCTGTACTAAACTAAGTCCTTGTATTGGATTTCTTGTGTAATTCTGTAAGCAACTTATTTAGCCATTCAAGTAACCTGATTTTTTTCCTCATCAGCTTAAGCGTGTAATTGAGTCGGATGCGGCTATGACAGAAGATCTGATTGCTTACAATATTATTCCCTTGGATACAACTAGTACAACTAACAGGATTGTTGCCTTGGCCGAGGTCAGTTGGTGCAAATAATAATTAAGTGTTGGTGTTATAATATAACTTACAAAGGAGGCCTCAAATGTGTTGGTGGCTCTTCTGAGTACCAATTGGTTTTGTGTCAGGTGAGAGCAGCTGTATCTGCATTGAAGGATATCAGAGATCTACCAAGTCTGCCAGGGGATATTGTTTCTCCTCTTAGGAGCCCTGATGTGCTTGATGTTCTACAGTATGTTTTTGGGTTTCAGGTATTTATTATCTGTCTCTTCTTATAGCATTAGCTTGTTTTGGTCTTCTTTAGCATACTAATATTTTTACTTAGTATCTATTTCTGCCTTTTTCTTGCTCTGTATTGTAACTCAGTTTATACAAAGAAAAACTACGACCGTGGTATATGTAAATGGGCTCCAACTAGGTTTGTGCAAAAATAAGGCTAAGCACTACCATCATAAAATTTCCCTGATGTCTCATGATATCATTTACATTGTTGATCAGGAACAGGCTGTCGGGTCTCCAGGGCATGGATGCTTTTGGTTAGGATATGTTAGACTTACGGTCTAGAAATAATGCATTATGATCTGGCAGTTTGACTATAGAATTTGTTTATTCTGTCCTTCCCCATGATAACCAGCCACCAGCTAAAGAAATTGTTTGTTTACTTGGTGATACTGGCCGTGTTGGGTTAAATAGCTTCCCTTTTATTCACTAGATTGTCTTTTGGAGGTGGTAGAACAGTAAAGGTTTGACACGAGTGATCAAGGAAGAAAACCAATGAAACAAGTGGTACAGCTAAACCTAAACCTAAACCTTTATTGTACTATCTAAAGGAGGTGGCAGTACGGTAAAGGTTTAGGTTTAGCTGTAGGCTCTGTATCACTCTTGTTTCCATTCGTTTTCCTCCTTGGCCTCTCGTGTCAAATGTAACAATTGAATAACATCACTGTTACTTGTTTAGTCCATATTCAGGAGTGTTCCATCACTCTTGTCTGGTCTTCGCTTCTGTTTAGTTTTATTTCTGTTGTGTCATCGGTTGGTATGTTGGTTTCTGTTGTTATTTTATACATTCTGGTAATTTACCCTACCGTCTACGCAGAAAGATAATGTCAACAATCAGCGAGAGCATATAGTTCATCTCCTTGCAAATGAGCAATCTCGTCTTCGAATTCCCGAAGAACATGAGCCAGTAAGTTCCATATCTTTATGTTTGCAAGCAAGGTAGTTATTGTGTTTTTGTAATGATTTATAATGGCTCCTTCATTCTATAACTCTTGTTTAGTGTTTTTTTTTATTATGAATAATCGAGGAAGGGAGTTTTCCATTCAAATCTCCTATGTTGGAGATATTCCCCCGCCCCCCCCGGCCCCCCCCCCCCCACCCCATCCCTCAAAGAATCCCATAAAGAGGCTAACAGAATTACCCTCCCTGGAGGAAATTCTTAGTATGAAACAAATTGTGAAAACCTAGAGAGTTTTTCATCTACCAAATGCACGACGCATAATAACTTCTATATCCTAGCCTGACGCCCTGACATAGTATGTTTGTATATTGTCAATGATTAATCCCAGCTCTTTCCTTTCACGTTAGGGACTCCTAAGCATGTTCAGAAGATTTTTGCAGTTTCTCAGTAGCTTATAGCTTATTAACATGTTATAAGACTATCTTGCATGTGAACTTGTTTGTGGTCGATTGCTAGATATGTGATATTGGAGGAACCAAATCCTTTCCTTGACTTATTCCTTTGATTTTTATAATAAAAAATTTGAATATTATTATGGCAATAAAGAAGCAGTAAAGGAATCCGAATTTCACAACTTTGGTATTTTGGTGTCACCTTCATGGTGTCTTTGTTTATGGGTATCACCCATATGATGCCTTTTTGAATATTCCTCCACAAAGCTTCTCCATGCATCTTCCCATAATCTAACATGTTCCTCATTTCCCTCCTTTTCAGAATCGAGAATAGATTTATTTATCTTTGGCATATATAACAAATAATATTGTTAGCGGTGAATTATGTTATTCCTGTGGAGTTGAAGTGAGCTACAATTTATGCCATTCTCTTGCATCAGAAATTGGACGAGGCTGCTGTACAACGGGTGTTTGTGAAGTCCTTGGAGAATTATATCAGGTGGTGTAACTACTTGGTTCTGCAGCCAGTGTGGAGCAAGTATGAGCTGAGACTTCTATTTTCGTGCTGTTAAGAGATTGGTTTAATTTTTCTTTTAAGATAATCATTTTCTTTTTAAATTCGTTATTTCTGCTGTGAAACATGTGCACATCGAATTTTGCGTGTTAATTACTGCTGGTTATTTTTTCTGGTGCATTTTCAGTCTTTACTACTTTTCTTCCTTGTAATGTTAATGCTTGAATATAGTAACCCATAGTGTATCACCTTGATATATTGACTGTTGCTGTTGCTGTTGCTGTGACTCTTGTGAGTTGTTGTCTACCTTAGGGCCATGTATAGTATTCTTATAGTAAGTCGTGTGGAAAACAATTTTATTGTAAAGCCGTATTACAAGGATATTTGTATCTTTAAAATAACCAACAGTAGTTAGCAAAAACAACTGTATAAGGACATTTTAGTAAATTCCTAAGTGGTTCTACACAAGTATTTGTGTAAAACTCCCTTGCACAAGAGTTGATACATGATACTTTGTGCAGTTTTGATTCTATTAGCAAGGAGAAGAAGCTGATGTTCTTATCACTGTATTACCTTATTTGGGGGGAAGCTGCAAATGCCAGATTTCTTCCAGAGTGTTTGTGCTACATATTTCATCATGTAAGTCAACTTTCTAGTGCATCAATGTGCACGTGAACTTTATAATCTATATTGAAGTTGTGACTAGATGGATATCTGATGGATACATTCTCCAAGGTTGATACATTTGAATCTAGTCCTCTTCTTACTTCTTAAGCGATCAAAGTCCAGTGAACATGTAATGAAAATAATCTTTGTAGGTTTTATGGTGTTTCTTTTAGCTGTCAAAGAGTTTGAATTTTTCGTTTTGAAGCTATTCTATAGTTTGGTGACAAGTGCTACTTTTTGCCTGGTACTTTACTGTTCTCCTTAAAATTACTCACGGTAGTGTGAGAACATAATTATCTTGCACTCCTATTGTGCATGACGTAGAGCCATAGGCTTCCCCCCTTTGGTTTATTTGAAGGATTTCTTCATTTGCGTTTAAAAGAAGTGGTTAAAGTCTAATGATATCTCTGGACAATATGCTTTCTTATATAGCATTACATATCTTTTCTGCCTGCTTTTCATTTACATCACTTATTTTCTTGTGATTTTCGTAGATGGCAAGAGAAATAAATGAGATTCTGAGGCAGCATGTTCTGAAGCAAGCTGATAGTTGCAAAACTGAAACTGGTGTTTCGTTTCTGTCTAGAGTTATCCACCCTTTATATAAGATTGTTGCAGCGGTAGGTCAACTTTGCTAAGACAACAAATATAGTTTCCTGTTATTTTGCTTTATCATTGTAAATTGGCTGAATTTTCTTGGAGAAATCCTACTCATGTCTTGAATCATACAATATTTTTTATTATAGCAACCTTAATCAGTTGTAGGCTATTAGCCTTTCTTCTGTTTTATCAGGTAAATGTTTGATTGGTCGATGGCATTGATGTTACAATAGATTTGATTGATTGGTAAGACCCTCACGTGGAGTAGTTAAAAGGAACTTCCAACATGATGGAGTTTACTGTGTGAAGCCTATGACTGGGCTACTACCCAATTGTCAGTGCTCACACTCTTATGATATCATTCTGGCGTCGCTTTTAGGGTGTATTATATTGTCGTCACCCCCTTCGCATCCTTTTGTAGGTAGACGCCGCCTCTATGATATCATTTGTAAATGAGTGTCACTCCCTTGGTGTTCATTGATTAATATTATATCTGAGTAATAAAAGCAAAAAATCGTCAATTCCTGGCATCAAAGAATGAGCTTTGTGCTCTTAAAATAAAGACGTCACATCTAATAGTTAAATTGTAACATCAGTTGCATTCATGTTTTCATGATTTTGATTGGCGTGCATGGGCTGGCAGGAGGCTAATAACAATGATAACGGTGGTGCTCCTCATTCTGCATGGAGAAATTACGATGATTTTAATGAATATTTTTGGTGAGGTTTTATGAATAGTAGTTACAGCTTACAGATATGCTGGTGTGTTCAAATTATGTCTTCTTTACCATTCACTCTATTGGTTATTATCCTTCAGGTCACTGCATTGTCTTGAACTGAGCTGGCCTTGGCGTTTATCTTCGGCATTCTTTACGGAGCCAAAATCCAGGTCTAAAGTAAGATTCTTCTGCAATCACTTGGAGTTCCAAGTTTTAACTGGCTATTTGACATTTAGACGTGTCTGATTACCTTTGGTACATTGTCCTATGATAGAAGTCACATTTCTGTTTTTGAGCTATTGTTTACTCTTTTGATTGACATTTTTATACACATTATTATGTGATTTGTTTCTTGCTTTCACCTTGTCTGGCTTCTTTTGTAGAATGTTCTGAAGTCGAGTGGAGGGAAGCGACGGGGCAAAACTTCATTTGTGGAGCATCGCACTTTCTTACATCTATACCATAGCTTTCATCGCCTATGGATATTTCTTATCATGATGTTTCAGGTATTAATCATTGTTGGTGTGAATTTCCTTGTTCGGCATTTTTTTCGAATTCCTTCTGCTCTTCTCTTTTGGCTGCTGCTGATTGTTTTGGGTCTGAAAAAAACCTAATGGGATAAGGGGTTATTTCCAATAATCGTTTATTGTTGAACATAACTAATGGGTAGTATTGTTGAGCTGTTTTCAATTATGCTGGAATTTGACTATACTTGTTATTACTGTTATGCTGGAATTTGATTATACTTACTCATTCTTGTTGGATCATTGCGACCGATATGCAACATACATCTCATCCTTTTTTCCGTCTGCGTAGATGTGCAACCAGAGTATCAGTACAAAATAAACGTTTTACTTCATTCTCTTGCTTAATTAGCTTCTTGTCATATACTCAGTAATGAATTCTGTGTCTCATTTGTGCAGGCTATGACGATTATTGCATTTAATAAGGGCAAATTTAATTCGAGGAGTATAAAACAAGTCCTTAGTCTTGGGCCGACATTTGTTGTTATGAAGTTTATTGAGAGTAAGACCTTTGCCTGGTTCAACTTTTTATGGCATTATTATGTATTATTTCCCCCTCACAGATGTTACCCTTGTATCCTTTTTATGTCTAACGTCACCTGGTTGTTGATGTTATCGTTTCTGGTAGGTGTTTTGGATATTTTCATGATGTATGGAGCTTATTCCACCACACGTCACATGGCTGTTTCTCGAATATTTCTTCGCTTTATCTGGTTTACACTTGCTTCGGCTATCATAACATTCCTTTATGTGTAGGTTCCTGTCTACACTTACTATTTTTTACCTTTTTCCAGTTTCTATCTTGCTTTTCTTAAATCAGTTGCATGTCTTAACTCTTCAGTCAGTTGCATGTTTTAAATGTTTAAGTATGTGTCACCTGTGCTCAATGCAGAAAATCTCTTCAAGGGGCAGCAACCTTTTACAAAATATATGTTCTTGTAATAAGCATATATGCTGGTTTCAAGCTCTTTATTAGTTTTCTCATGCGAATACCAGCTTGTCATCAGCTTACTGACCAATGTGATCACTGGCCAGTGATTCGCTTTTTTAAATGGATGCGTCAGGTATCTAATTTCTCAATTAATAAATTTTGTGAAACATTTATCCTTATGATTTAGTATCGGGTTGTTTATTTTGGTATGAGTGACTTTTTCTTTGTCACTTCTTGATTTCTTTCCTTGTTGCTACTTCTTAAAGGAGCGATATTATGTTGGCCGTGGAATGTATGAAAGCACGTTTGATTTTCTGAAGTAAGTCCGTAATCTTCACTTGTGCTAGTCCTCCCTCCTGTGGATTTGCGTACATTCACTACATTGGTTTTTAGATTTTTCTAATCAAAAGCCCATACTAGGCAGATGTCTCCTGCTTTATAAACAACCATAGTAGGAAGAGTTTTTCTGGTTATGCTGTTCTGCGATCTGTGAGTTCTTAAGCTTGTGACCAGTGTGTCTGCATCTTCTCCTAGATGATCACTGACTGAAAGAAATATTTCATTTTGCATATAGCTGATAATCTGCTACTTTGCAGCTATGCACCAGAGAATTTAAAATAGAAAACAGAAAAATGGAATGGAACGCATATTCGGGCCATCTTGAGAAAGTCTGAAACATTTTTACCTTAGTTGAAGAGGAAGGTCATCGTTTGTTAAAAAAAATTGATGTTCTCGGTTTGAATTTAATTACTCTCTATATTACTGTCAATTAGCCTCATTGGACTTTTCCCTCACAGAAAAAGTCGAATGGGATAAATATTTGAAATAGAGGGAGTACTACACTACTTTGTTAGTGAAGGCAATTCGAGTTAAGCTACTCATTTCTTAATGCGATGATAAATAACATAGATGTTTCGTTAATTTTAAGAGCTATTGTGAGGCTTCTCTGAATTCACAAGTTCTGATGACTGAAAGTCTATTTGCACCATATTTTCTTCAGTTTATTGGTATTCAATTTGACGTGCTTTGTGCAGGTATATGATTTTCTGGCTTATTGTCTTAGCTGGAAAGTTTTCATTTGGATATTTTCTCCAGGCAAGTGGTTGTGAAAATTCTTTTTTTGTTATGCTCTTCAGAGTCACATTTTCAGTGTTTTACTTGGCTTTTGTGTATCAACATTATACTCCCTCCGTTTCGTTTTATAAGTCGTTTTCGTTATACATTTCTAATGAACTTCTTTCTCCAACTGCGAATTCCGGTGCGTATTTTACAAACCCAAATATCTATCGTTTAAATAAGACTTGTCAGTTGTCACAAAGATTAGTGTTTCTTTTTCAAATTTCAAAGGATGATTATTTCACTTAACTAAGACTGTCAGATTTCCAACTATTTTTCTTAATGCTTGTGTGCCTTCCTAAAACAACTTATAAAACAAAATGGAGGGTGTATGGTTCCATCATTTTTGTTTAATTTGGTAGTTTTTGTATTATACAGGTCCGACCATTGGTCGAACCGACCAAGACGATTGTGAAGATGAACAATATAGTATATTCGTGGCATGATTTTGTATCTCGAAGTAAGTAGAATGTTTATCTGTAACATTTTCATTGACTCATTTGGTGATATGATTCTTTCTCTTGCTCTGTTTCGTTCCCTGTCTGTCAATGTGATTGTGGAGATCACATGGTTTCGAATGAAGCGCTTATTAAAGTGGCTATTGTAGAGAAAGAAAAGGAAAATTGAGAACTAAAATTCAATTGGATACTCTCTCTTCTTTTTTCTACCAAAGTCGTGTTTTGAGGAGAAATTTCCGCCTTGATGTATGAACTTTGGTGCATATATCTCAAAAGCTACACATAATGAAGCATCTTTCCAATTTCATTTTGTATTAAAGAAAGGTTCTTAGCTGAGTTCTGTTATTTGGCCTTGTCTTTGCAGATAACTACAATGCTCTAACAATCCTCAGTATCTGGGCCCCTGTATTTTGTGTGAGTTTTCATATCTTTCCTTTCCTCACAGTTCATATTGAGAGTTGTATTTATTTGTATATAGTTACTTTTTCAGTTTTTTTTTATAAACCCTTTTGTAACTTTTTGAATGTCTATGCTCTAATCTTGGACCTGTAGCTGTACACATGCGTGCTTAATATTACATGTATTCGCAGTAATTATAGTTCCTCAGCTAGAGGGATCACTAAAGAACTGATCTTCCATGTCAATTACTACACTCTTGATTATACTCCAGGTTTAGTGTAGATGCTACTCCTAGTCGTATAAAATGTTTTCTCTTAGGGTTTTAGTCGCTATTGTGAACGAAGTTGGTGGTCATCCGTGCACAGTATGTGGCTATGTGAGATTTTAAAATAACAAGCTATTGTATTATTGAAATTGGTTGAAAATTGAAGCGTGATTGATTGTTGGTTGTCTAAATGTTCTGGAGCTTTCTTTTGGATTGCAGATCTATCTTCTGGACGTCTATGTATTTTATACCATTGTGTCTGCTGTGTGGGGATTCTTGTTAGGGGCAAGAGATCGTCTAGGAGAGGTGAGCTATGTCAACTGCTGCTTTTCATGACAATTATAATATGGCAGATGATTGCTTATTAACTTTGGGAATTTTGTTTGGAAGGTGTCCTTTTAAATATTTAAAAAGTATTCTTCTTATTTAACATTTCAGATACGATCGTTGGATACCCTTCATCAATTATTTGAGCAGTTTCCCCGAGCTTTTATTAAGAATCTCTATGCATCACCTTTCAAAAGGTTTCTACATTTGTTCACCTGAAATCCTGTGTAGTTTGCTCTCAAATTTACACTTATTGTTTCCACACTATCACTAATGTCAGTTGCTTGCTTCTGTATGCAGCAATCCCCTGTATGCATCCGGTCAGGTTAGTTTTGCGATACACTGCGTCCCCTTTTAGTTTTGCTCTCAGATTTACTATATGACCAGATTTGATGTGCGGGATACATGAGTTTATGACTGATGAAAATGTGGTCAGACCAAGCTGAAACCTATTTGACCAAGTCCACACGATATAAAATTTGGAACCAAATCAGATTCAAAAAAGTTCTCTGCATCTTGATGAGAACACGTCTCACAAAAACAGAATTAGAATCTGATCCCTTCAACAGTACCATAGTCTCACTTCATGCAGGCGGGGTAAAGGATGGTCAAATTTATGTAATCTCACTTTGATACCCAAACCTCGAGGACTGAAATTGGATACCCATGGTAGAATGCTTGGGTGTATAATGGCCTCATACACCCACACTTGTCCTTCCAACGGACGTTGGCTGCCTCATGCGTACCTTGTGTAAAAAAACTTGAATCTGGCTCTAGAAATCCCGAACCTTTTTGGAGATTATCATTTCCAACAATCTTAACTGTTGATGTATAATTGTTGGGTTTCCCTCGATCTCTTCTTGTGTATTGGATCTAGGTGGGAATCTTTCTTGTGTTTTTAATAATCAAGAGAGCCATAGTTTGGACTTTGGTGTGTCATTTGTATCAACTTAGGGGTCGTTTGGTTCAAACATTAGGAATGGATTGGAATGGATTCTAACTCCAATGAGGTATGGAGTTAGAACCCCATACATTTTAAAGTTGTTTGGTTCAATCGAAAAATGGGAATAAGAATGTGTTGGATGGAATGGAGTTGGAAACTTAGGGGGAGGGGGTGGGTATGAGATTCCAAGGGGTTGGAATGGAGTTAGAATCCATCAGGTATGTAACTCCATTCCAAAATGCTTCAACCAAACATTGGAATGGACTAAATCCATTCCAATCCATTCCAATACCTCCAACCAAACACCTCCTAAGAGTATGGTCATCTCTTATATGCTATAAGCTTTACATTTATGAAGCCCAAGGTGGGTCTTCAGCAACCTCCTTTCATGGGTATCCTGTCCTCTTTTATATGTAGTCTATTTGAGACCTGTCTTATTGATATCAGCAAGTGGCTATCGCATGTCCATATAGTCTTCAATTCCTATGCATTTTGTCACTCTCTGTTCTTTTGAAACCAGAATGCTTCAGTTACGTCTGTACTAATATCCAGCAGTAAATAAGTAACCTCTTAGATCACATACAACAACAATCCCATTATCCTCAACGGCTCCTGCCTAGCAAGGCAAAGGGGTCACGTCTACGCGGCTTTACCCCTCATTAAAAATCACAAAGCGTAGTTCTGGATGACTTATAATATTAAGTGTATAGTGCAGAATTGACTCTTCATCAGGAAAAAAATAGTACATAACTGGCCGCCTTTTGCTGTAATGAAAACTTTAATATTTTAGCATTCTACAGTTTAAGAAATTCATGTGTGTTTATGTATTTATTCAAGGTTACTGAGACGAACAAGGAAGATGCTTCTAGATTTTCACCATTTTGGAACGAAATTATAAGGAACCTGCGAGAAGAAGATTACATCACAAACTTGTATTTCTCTTCACTTGGCTTGCCTTTCTCAATTTAATTTATCATTGGAACACTCATCAGTTATCTACCTCGTTCTTCTATTTAGGTATCTTGCTCAATTTCTTCCAGTTTTGTGCTATAATTCTTCTAATTGTGTATTTTATTTCAATTATTTCAGGGAAATGGAGTTGCTCCTCATGCCTAATAATACTGGAAATTTGCCATTGGTTCAGTGGCCACTTTTCCTTCTTGCTAGCAAGGTAAATGACATAGCTTGTGTGCCTTTTTCATTCCCACATTCCCTCTTACCCTTTCATTTTTCATTCACTTTTCATCATTATTTGTGTAGATATTTTTAGCCAGAGACATTGCCGCAGAAAGTAGAGATTCTCAGGAGGAGCTGTGGGATAGAATTTCAAGAGATGAGTACATGAAATATGCTGTTATAGAGTGCTATCATTCAATAAAGATTGTTTTGACAGCTATCCTGGAAGAGGATGGAAGGAAATGGTTAGTACACATGGAAATTTGTTGTGAAATATATCCAAGTTATTACTGGGTGGCTGGGAGCTATAATCTTCTTAAATTACTACAGGGTGGAGCGGGTGTACGAAGATATTGAAGAAATGATAAGTAAGAAGTCCATTCATGTTGAGTTTGAGCTTAATAAGCTATCTCAGGTTATTCAGAAAGTTACAGCCCTTATGGGGGTACTGGTATGTTTACTTTCTGTTTCTGGATCGTAGTCATTCCCATGTTCCCACTTCCCAGCTGTGATGTCTTTATTGATGCCGAAATTCTTTTTGTTGTATTTTTTTTACTCTTTTCATATGTCAATTTTAGTTGCATGCTCTCAATGTTTAATCTGCTTGGCGATGGATTTCTAAAGGTCTATAGAGTGCCTTTTTCTGTTCACGTCCAAGTTTCAATGGAGCCAAAGATTCATTGATAAGAGTACTAAATCAAAATGCCTTGTAGAACTGTGCGCTCTTTCCAGTGAAGTGCGTGATGATCGCCCTAAAGTCACTTAAAGGTCAATTGGACACAATCTTACTAATTGCAGGGGAAGGCTGTGCATGCCCTACCCCGTACCCTACTTTGAGCAACTGAGCCGTAGCTTCTGTTGCTGCCTTGCTGGAGCATTAGATTTGAAGATTTCATATCTTTTTTAATAATACAGTCCCTCTTACTTTTCTTTGAATGGCTAGTGATACTGAAAGAGCTGAATGGATGCAAGCTGAGTTGTGTGCTTATTTTTTTGTTTTCCAATCTACTCAAGAGTTAGGACATGTTATGCGGATGGCAAAACATTGGGAAATATTGATATATTTAGTAGATATGATAGAACAGAGTCGTATAGTTTACTTAAGATAGCAACATCCTTCTGTACCATACTCCGTATATTTTAATTTTATTCGGATTTCCTTAATCTAGTTATTAGGATTTAGGATATATAAAGCCTAAAGATGACTTGTAATGTTTATAGGGTGTGTGCTGTGCGATTAATTTGTGAAAGTTGAGGATTCTTAAGAGGAATTAGTGTTCATTATTGATACTTGTTTGATTAGTTCAAGCAATTTATAAACCGCTTATTCAACCTTTTGAGGGATCATCCATCCTTTATTTTAATGCTTTTGCTCTAGAATAGCTTCTTTGAACGTGAGGGGGTGGTGGCTAATGATGATGACAGGATTGCTTTATAATTGGAACCCTGAACTCCACATTGTGGTGCTGTTTAAACCTTTTGTATCTTCTTTTGTAGTGTCAGATTCTGGATGTCCTTTTCTGGCTATATAAAGCCTTTCATTTTTTTTCTTTGTTTTTTTATTCCAAACTTCGTTCTTCTCTTTCATGTTGACAAGTGCTAGGTGCTGAGATTTAAGAGCCCTGTAGTTTTGAGATTTATTCCGGGCTGATATCACTGTATAAGATGATTTTGTAAGGTCTGCAGTGCTTGGAGTTTTATCTGATTAGTATAATCAGGGTTAGGGTGAATTTAAGCAATAGTGACTGTTGCGTAGTGACATAGATAAGGCTTTCGATGTACCTACTGTAGACATTTGTTGTGTACTTATACTGTCATGTACCTTCCCTGTGATTTATGTAGTTTCCATCTTATGAAACAGAAAGGGGCCGAGACACCCGATCTTGAGAAGGGTGCTGTTAAAGCTATTCAGGATCTATATGATGTCATACGTCACGATGTCCTTGCTGTTAATATGAGGTTGGGCTCCTTTGATATTCTGGTTTTGTTATGCCTTCGTCCTCCACCCTGAGATCACTATTCAAGTCTCTGGAATTAGAATAACTAATATGGAAACAAATGGTGTGATGTATAGAAAGGCTATCTTGCAAACTGGTCACATCGTTTTTGTATTCTCAGGGATCATATGGAGACATATAATATGCTGTCTAAAGCACGAGCTGAAGGCACTCTTTTCTCAAAATTGAAATGGCCCAAGGATCCAGAACTGGTAGGTCAAAATTCAAAGTTAATTTGTTATATATTTAATATTTATTAGTTGTGCTTCTCTACAATAAGGTTTTAGTTCAGTGAGATTTTAGTTTTGCTCAATTCATGTCTACAAAAAAATTACAGAAAGCTCTAATCAGAAGACTGTATTCCTTATTGACTATCAAAGACTCTGCTGCCAATGTACCAACTAATCTTGAGGCTCGTAGAAGGCTGCAATTTTTTACAAATTCCTTGATGATGGATATGCCATCGGCAAAACCTGTTCGTGAGATGATGTCCTTCAGGTTTATTGTTTGCTTTCGGTTTTAACCACTTCTGTATGTTTCTATCTCTCTTGTTGATGGATGCTTGGTTTACTGTTTATTATACATGCAGTGTGTTTACTCCATATTATTCAGAGACTGTCCTATATAGTGTGGATGAACTGCGTGAGAAAAATGAAGATGGAATATCGGTTTTATTCTACCTCCAGAAAATTTATCCAGGTAGAATCATATATTTGGATTGTAATTTTCTTACATACTTGTCTTTTATTACTTTTTTGGTAAGGAAGTACAAAGTGGCCAAAATTATTCTTTTCTTCCTCTTTTCGAACGTTTTTGGCACATTGTTGGTGCTGTCTGGGAACCAAACGGATTATACTGGACTTCCACATTTTTTACCTTCTTCCCGTTATAATGGCATAATGTAAACTGCTCCTGTGGCTCCACTGTTCTTTTGACTTGTCATGACACTTGAGACGTTCTGGCCGAGGCTTTTGTGTAAATTTTGCATCATCATTTTCTTTAAACTATATCTGTATCTGGGAATTGGAGATTCTATATAAACTTGTGGATATTGCAGATGAATGGTTGAATTTTCTTGCTCGTATTGGCCGTGAAGAGACTGTGAAGGAATCAGAACTCTTTAATAGTCCTGATGTAGTTGAGCTCCGGTTTTGGGCATCCTACCGTGGACAGACATTAGCAAGAACTGGTAAGAGTTACTATGCCCAAAGAAATTTCATCGATTAGGCTTGTTGTGCATTGCGATCTTTATAATGGAGTCTACATACAAGCACTTTATAAGGACTTGTTAACAGTTGTACTTGATAAAATAAGATGCATGTATCATAATTTTAAATCTCAGTTTTGGTCATCGTTTTGTTACTACCTGTCTGTGGCTTAATCTCATTGAATGTTGCCAATATCACCTTACAAAATGGTCGCGGTGATCTTAAAAAAAAATTACAAATTGGCCTTTTTTGGGTATCGCGGCCTTGATTTAAAATCATGTATTCAAAAAATCGAATTCCCTTAACGTTCATCCTGTGGTACTCTCTCTCCTATTTGTCATTTGGGGTGTGAGTATACAATGTTGTTTTGTTAAAGTATTAAAATGATAACGCGTGTGTAAATTCAAAACCTTTTTGTCATCTGTGATATCTATGTCCTGGGGGAATCCATGAATGGACCTGACTATTGCCCTATGGCCCCTATTGCCTATTTTTCTCTAAATCAATGCATTGCTTTGTGCGCTTGTGTACATTGCCTTTTCTATCATAAACCTCAATTTGACATGGACTAAATATTCAGTTCGCGGAATGATGTACTACCGGAAAGCCCTTATGCTTCAGACTTACTTGGAGAGACTTGCTTCTGGAGGTACTTCTACTGAAATTTAGCACTATCTAAATTTATGGTTCGATTTATTTCTATGCAAGTGTAATTGTGGGGGTTAACATATATTCTTTGGCACTGTCTTAAAGTAGATTCGGAAGCAGCAGTATCCAGCAGTGACGCACTTAATGTTGAAGGATTTGAGCTATCACCTGAAGCTCGTGCGCAGGCAGATCTTAAGTTTACATATGTTGTTACTTGTCAAATATATGGAAAACAGAAGGAAGAAGGGAAGCCTCAGGCTGCAGATATCGCTTTGCTCATGCAAAGGTACCCAAAATATTTTCTTTGAATTGGGGTGAGATGATAGGTTTGTAAATATGGTAGACACTTTACATTCTTGGTATGATATATATATTTTCTGCTCTTCTGTTATGTTAGAAATGAAGGCCTTCGTGTAGCGTATATTGACATGGTGGAAACTCTCAAGGACGGAAAGGTGCAGACTGAGTACTACTCTAAACTTGTGAAAGGTGATGTCAATGGGCAGGATAAGGTCAACCTCTAATCTCTGCTTTATTAATCTCATAGTTGGTAAAAACTTAGTGAGTTAGCGTTCTCTGGTTTCTTTCCAGTGCAAGCTTACTTGAGCTGGTCTCTTGAGACGTTTTTTAATTATTATCTTGTGTTACCATTCTTCTTTGATATTGCTTTAATGTGTGTAAACCTTTTATATTTTATGCGCAGGAAATTTATTCTATTAAACTGCCTGGAAATCCTAAGCTTGGTGAAGGGAAGCCTGAGAACCAAAATCATGCTATGATATTCACTCGTGGACATGCCATACAGACAATCGATATGAATCAGGTAACCAGCCATATGTTTGTTCAAGGCTTATTTAAGAATGTGGTCTTTCACATAATATAACTTTTGGCAGTTGCTACTTTGATTGGGGTTTTTTCCATTGCTAAGTTGATATCTTCTACAGCACTTCGGCCTTTTGTTTCCCTTCGCTTGCAATACTTCTGTTTACATGTTTACTTCTATTGTCTTCCTTCGCTTACAAACACCTGTTTATTCCCCTTGTCCTCGTGCATTTTACATTACAGATTCCTACTAGAGTTCTGGTTAAAGTATATTTTCCAACAAAAAATTTCTACCACCCATTCTTAAATCTTGGCTCATTATGTTCTAAGTAATGTAATTGTTCTAGTTCTATGTGTTCCCTTTCATGTTCTTTTGTCAAGACTAGGAGTTCCTTTCTTCTCCCTCGCTTCTATGTTCTAACAGAGCTACTCATTTGCCCAAGCCTTTCTATGGTTTTCTGCTTTACTCCTCCATCCCCCTACCTTTTCCAATATTCCCCCTATTCCCTGTTGTCTCTCAACCACCCACCAGCACACCTTACCACAAACCACACCTACCGCCATTGACCCATGACGATCCACACCGTCCACCACTTGTCATGGTGTTGGGTCTAGGTTGAGGCTTTGATGGTGTGGATGTGGATGTGTATATGTCGAGGGTGAGTGGCGTTAGGTCTGGTGATGGGTGATATATTGGTGGAGGGAGGGAGTGGGATGACATTTGATAGTGGGTTGATCATCCAAAAAATGGAAAAAAAGGTAGGTCTATTAGAATAAGAGGGGATATGTCAAATCATAGCAATATCGAGAGTACAGTATAAGGAGGCAAAGATGCAGAGCTATACCTAGGTCAGGAAACATTGCAATGTAACTATTTTGCTCTATGTTAACTTTGTTCTTGTATGAGTTGTATCCCAAGGATGCTTTGCTACTATAGTAATTTTTGATCTCAATCATGCTGATACATTGTATCATATATGCTAGAGCCTAGTAGTATATTATATAAGATCGGTAGCTCAAGAAATTCCTATATGTGGAGCTTTACTTTAGACTGTTCGATCTTCAGGATAATTATTTTGAAGAAGCACTAAAGGTGAGGAATCTTCTTGAAGAATTCAATAGTGATAATTATGGAATTCGTCCCCCAACTATACTTGGTGTTAGAGAACACGTCTTCACTGGAAGGTAATGGCTTACTAATGCTTATATTAATTCTTACCTTACGAACACATGCTTTATGATCAATTAATGGTCCTTTATGCAGTGTTTCTTCGTTAGCTTCATTCATGTCAAATCAAGAAGCAAGTTTTGTAACTCTTGGACAACGGGTCCTTGCTAATCCTCTGAAGTAAGTTTATCCTGTAACTTAAGGTGATTTCTGCAGTGTTTCTTTGTTAGCTTCATTAACCTCATTCATCTCAAATCGTTCACGTGCTTCATCTCAAATCTAATACATCATATACATGTATTTTCTGTAACATAGTTGTGCTATTTGTGCAGGGTGCGCATGCACTATGGTCACCCTGATATTTTTGATAGAGTTTTCCATATTACGCGCGGTGGTATCAGTAAGGCATCCCGTGTCATCAACATTAGTGAAGATATATTTGCAGGTTGCTTTCTTCAATGTGACTACATATTTTGGTTTTACTGTTTAAAAGATAAAACTCTGTTCATATTTGGAGGATCTCCTTTATTATCTCACCGTCGTTGTTCATATTTAGAGGATCTCCTTTATTATCTCCACCATAAGGCTGTAATTATTCTTCTATGGAGCATTCTGTTTTTTGCTTTTTTCTGTCTTGATTGTCAGTTTTGTAGAAAATTGTCATACAATTCTTAATGGATTTTCACTGCAGGTTTTAACTCCACTTTAAGACAAGGAAATATCACACATCATGAGTACATTCAGGTACAATCCACTTGTATGAACCTGTACTCCTTAACATTTAAAAGGTGGTACTTATTGTAAAATTATAGGTAGGCAAAGGACGAGATGTAGGGCTCAACCAGATTGCTATATTTGAGGGGAAAGTTGCTGGTGGAAATGGTGAACAAGTTCTTAGCAGAGATATTTACCGGCTGGGACAGCTTTTTGATTTTTTCAGAATGATGTCATTTTATTACACAACTGTTGGATATTACTTTTGTACAATGGTAAGTTTATTTGCTCTTTGAGTTTAACAAAATGTAGGACATTCCCTTTGATCATCTGCACAAGGTTATGAAACTTGTTGTAATTCCATTTTACTGTGTACTGCGTAGTATTGTTACTGGTTCACGGAATCCCTTATGTTGTAGAGTAGGCTCTTAAAAGCACCATTGTAGACGTTATTGTGTGCATTTTTTGTGTTCAAGTGAACCTTTTTTTTCAATTATTAATTCAGCCATTGTCTTGCGAATAACCAAATAGATGCTTTAGGACGATTTTAGAAGAATATTCATATGTTCAAGCTGTAATAGGTTAATAGTTGTATCTAAAACTGTGGTGTGGATTTTTTTTTTTTGCTGATAGAGTTGATGGAATGGTCTCTTTTTTGTTAAATAAAAGTCTGCATTTCTGTTGTTTTGTGTGTTTTTTTTCCATGATTGATCCTTATTGTATGCGTAGATTTATATATTAAATACTTCTATCTCGATCGGTTGTACATCTCTACACAAGCCAGTAAACCTGAAACATAGCTCGCACTTTTGCGTTGTTAACTAATAGATTAAATTCTGGATTACAAGATACTTTAGACTGATGTGATTCATTTCTTGGAATTGTTTTCTTACATGTCTGCCTGATGAATTTAAGATAAGTAGGCTCATTAAAGCAAAAAAATTGGTCAATATGAGCTAGAGATTGGCTTAGAAGTGGAAAGGAGTAAATCTGTGAATGGTTGGTGCTACTGTTGAATTTTATAATTTCTTGGAGTTTCTTTTTCTAGAGGATTATTTTCTTACATCATTCAGTCAATTCTGTGCTTTTGTCCATGCAATTGTTTTCAATCTGCGTGCAACACAATTTTATAATTTTCTAAAATAGGAATCCATATTACCGTTTTGTGTTTCACTAAACATCAGTTAGTTATTTAGGCCTAAAGTTCAATGACTATGTTGCTAAGCTCCCTCGTTTCATTCCTCTGCAGTTGACAGTGCTGACTGTGTATATTTTTCTTTATGGGAAGACATATCTGGTATGATGAATATTCTCCTAGTGGATATACTATACATGTGTATTTTCTTTCATGGGCTCTTTTTCTCTGACCATCAAATGACCTTGTTGCACTTGCTCTTTTCCGCGTTTTTCTTTCAGGCTTTGTCGGGTGTTGGGGAGACAATCCAACTGCGTGCTCACATATCACAGAACACTGCACTGAGTGCAGCCCTAAATACCCAGTTTATGATTCAGATTGGAGTATTTACTGCTATACCTATGATACTGGGCTTTATCCTGGAACAAGGGTTTTTTAAGGTTTGTCATTTGATCCATAACGTTATATATTTTATGTTGCTTTGACTTGGTTGCAAATGTCAGACACTGCTGTGCTGTGAAAAAAAGCTCTATAAGTGTGTGGTCTGAAAGTAAGTGTAGCTGCGTTGTTTCATGTCACTTTGGGATGTTGAAGTGTTGAACACACAAGCGCTTCCAAAGTGAAATGTCAGAGTAATGACTAATCTAAGCTATTATACATCAAGTATTCCACAAATAGTATTCAAATCGGAGTTGAACATGTGGTAGATTAGGAAATACTGTTGGTTGGGAAATGAGGTAAAGCCATAATGAGCATTGCATACTTGTCTAGTTTGCATTTGTGAGGTGGTGGGGGTGAGATGCGAGTAGGAGATATTTTGTTTTTTTTTTTTTTTTTTTTTTTTTGTGTTTGGGTGACGAGGGAACCCGCAGCCGCTACCTTTGGTGCGCACTGGGTAAACTCTCGGGTATATGTGATAGCCTGCAAACCACAGACACCAGGTAAGCCACCTGTGGGTGACAGCTCGAAGTCTATTTAGGCATGGACTCAGGCCAAGAATGCTCCACAAGATTTTGTTCTTGGGGAGGCTTGAACCCGAGTCTCCTGGGAATTTCACCCAAGTTTTAACCACTAGACTTCACCCTTGCGGGCAGGAGATATTTTGTTGTCCCCATGTTATAGATGAGATTCGAGCACTCTCTTCATTCAATTAAGGCCTACCTATTCTTGTATTCCTTACTCAGATTTCTTATACAGAGTATTATATTTGTAGGCCTTTTGAGTTTCGCAAATGCTGAAAGTAATTATTTGAAGTTTTCGGGTTCTCAGTTTAGGTCACAAAATTGACATGGCCGTGGCTGAGCTCTCCATAGAAGTTGTTAATAACTGAATTTTGCATATTGATGCTGATCTCTTTAGCCCTTCAGTTTTAAGAAACTTTTTTCTTTTAATTCCTATTCCTTCTATAGCTATACGGTCATTTGTGTAAACTTAATTCTAAGACTATTACTTTATCATGTTATATGCATGTTTACCAGTTATACTTTTGATCGGTTTCAGACTTTTTGCTGCGCTTGTTTACCAGTGATATTAATCGATTTGCAGGCCATCGTTACCTTTATCACTATGCAATTCCAAATGGCTTCTGTCTTTTTCACGTTTTCATTGGGAACAAGGACACATTATTTCGGCCGTACGATTCTGCATGGTGGTGCAAGGGTTTGTCTTCGTTTTACTTAACTACCATGGTTATGGAATGCATAGTTTGCCTCAAATGATTTCTTGATACATGTTTTGTCACAGTATCAAGCAACTGGTAGAGGTTTTGTTGTCCGCCATATAAAATTCGGTGAAAATTACAGGCTTTATTCTCGCAGTCATTTTGTCAAAGGGTATTCGCTATCTATTTCCTCTTCTTCCTTCGATTGCATTTTGACATCAAAAAACTTATCTGAGCTTAATTATTTGTCATGCTGTAGGCTTGAGGTCGTTCTTTTATTGATCATATTCCTTGCATATGGCTATAATGAGAGTGGTACAATAGGCTATATTCTGCTTACTGTCAGCAGTTGGTTTATGGCTCTTTCCTGGCTCTTCGCTCCCTATTTGTTTAATCCGTCTGGTTTTGAGTGGCAAAAGTAAGTGCACGTTCGTAATTTTATCTTTTTGACCTTAAGCAGCATTTTTGCTTATTGACCAGTAACTGTAAATGGAAGAAGTTTCACTAATCCTTGTTTTATCTATCTTTTCTCTTTATAGAACTGTTGAGGACTTTAGGGATTGGACAAATTGGCTCCTTTATAGGGGTGGAATTGGAGTTAAGGGAGGGGAAAGTTGGGAAGCTTGGTGGGAAGAGGAACTGGTAAATTTTTGAACAACTTCATTATTCATCTAACGTGTATCACGTTTCCTCATCCTTGACTGCATATTTTTTACATCCAGCGATTTTTTTCCCTTTTGGGTATGTGATATTTGTAATCTTCTGTTGCATTTGGTGTACTAAAGCTCGATGTTGACAGGCGCATATCCGGACACTGAGTGGAAGGATAGCTGAGACAATTTTGAGCCTAAGATTCTTTATATTCCAGTATGGCATTGTGTATAAGCTACATGTACAAGGAACAAACACGTCATTGGCGGTAACCAACTCTTCTCAATTTGCTTTTAACTTTTGCTTCTTATTTTCCTTTTTCAGTCAGTGGTAGAGACTAGAGATAACTGTGTAACGCACTAACGCCCAACAACTGGAGTCAACTGAAAAAATGTGGCCTTTCTGTATGACTTAATGAAAAGATAGCTGAAATAAATAAGTATAAACAACGATTCATATGACAATGGTAAACAATAGTAATCGTTTAACTGGCGTTACCTTTAGGACCAGTTGACAGTGGTCTTTTCCTTCACAAAAGGTTACAGTTGTAGCTTGTGATGAAAGTGATGATAGGAAAAATGTCATTAGGTGATTTGACCCACTTTGATATGAATTTTGAAGATGCAATGGACTAAGTCTGGTTGTTTGACAGGTTTATGGGTTCTCCTGGGCTGCACTTGCGGTCCTCATTCTTATTTTCAAGGTTTGGATCTTTCTCGACTTCCGTAATTGTGTTGGTTCTTTATCTGAGATGAAGCTGAACCACTTTGGTCCTCCTCTAATGTAGGTTTTCACATTCAGTCAGAAGGCGTCAGTGAACTTTCAGTTGATATTGCGTTTTGTGCAAGGTGTCACCTTCTTAATCGCTTTGGCTGGTATTGCCGTGGCTGTAGCACTAACGTCTTTGTCTCTGCCCGACATATTTGCATGCATCTTAGCATTTATTCCCACTGGTTGGGGAATCCTTTCAGTAAGTGTCTTTCCTTCCCGTCTTTCGTAAAAGAATTAGTTTCCCATTCTCCTCAATGAACCTTCAAGTCCTCACTCCTCAACCACAGTGGGGGTCGAATAAAAAAGGGCAGCCCGGTGCACCATGACGTCCCCGCTAGGCGAGGGTCCGGGGAGGGCCCCACCACAAGGGTGTAATGGGGGCAAGCCTTCCCTTGCCATTTTGGCAAGAGGCCACTCCCAGGGCTTGAACCCGTGAGGCCGTGACCTCACGGTCACAAAGCAACACCTTAACCGGTGCGCCAATTAATAATTCAGTCACCAAGTTAGATCGCCACTTCCAGTAGATGCGGCGACTTTTGGGATGTAAAAGTGATAGATACTCTATCCTGTTTGTAATAACCATTGGAAATTTGCAGATTGCAATAGCATGGAGGCCTGTAGTTAAGAGGCTAGGAATGTGGAAGTCTGTCCGCTCACTTGCACGTCTTTATGACGCTGGAATGGGAATGATCATATTCATTCCGATTGCCTTTTTCTCATGGTTTCCTTTCATGTCGACATTCCAGACCAGGCTTATGTTCAATCAAGCGTTCAGCCGGGGATTGGAAATATCTCTTATCCTCGCTGGAAACAACGCTAATTCTGGAGTATAACATCTCTAACATATGTAGGCTTGTAAATAGTGTAATTTTCTTCTATCTTCAACCTTCAGTTTTACACCTAGTTCCGAGTGAGTTCCAATGATTTTGTTCCGAGTTTAGCCTTTGTGTGCGATGGCCGATGAGGTGAGTGTATTTTTTCTAGGGATTAGAACTACAAATCTCGTTGGTGTAAACTGCATACAGTATTCAGTTAGCTTCTATGTTCATGGAAGCTTTTTTGATTGTCTGATATGAATGCATTCGATGACATTTCGTATACAAGTTTGGGCAACCATGTTTAAATTGGAAACCGTAAGAAGAAAGGTCCGTACTCTTGTGACCGTGATAAGTGAGATTTATTGTAAGTTAAAAGGCTGTGGGCCCATTTATCTAGTTGAGTCATTATTGGGTCATATATGAATTTGGGTTAGTTTGTTTTGGGCTGAGTTGGGACAAACAGGATTGTTAGGCCCTGTTTATTCGGACTGAATTTATATGAACTTACACTCGGTTTTTTCTGGCTTAATTTTAGCTCCTTTTAAATTTGCTTAGCCGTAGTTCGTTAAGTTTTATTTACGTTCAATCAAATATGTTCAGTTAATCTCTTTACAAAATTAACTTTTAAACTGACTTTATTACCTTAATTAAGTTTAATTAAGCTCGACTCCAATTAATTCAATTCATCTCATTTCAGTCGAAATGAACATGCCCTTAACCGAGCTAAAATCAATTGAAGGAGTTAAATTGTGAAGAGAAGCTGGATTGAATGAAGTTGAACTGAATATAACTTAGCTTAATACGGTTGAAACGAATTGAACTGAACTAAAATGGGTCGAAATTATGTCAAAAAAATAGGGCCTTTTGGTTGTTGATTTCAATTTAGCCTCACGGTTTTATTGGGTTAATTTTCTAATTTTTGGGTTGGGTTCCTCGCGTCGAGTCACTTTTAGTGCAATTTAAGAAACCACACTTCGTAATACTTAATTCCTTCTAACAATGCAATTATTACTTCATATAATATTAACGAAGTTATATCAAAATTAATACTAATAGAATAAAAGGTCGTTCTAAAACTATTTTAATAAAAATTGTAAAATCGACTCCAAAATACCCTGATGTCCCTTTTAGCCAAACACGTTAATAATGGAAGTTATTTTTAATGGGGTAATTAGGTAAACTATCACATAATTTTTACAATTGTGTAAAATGACTTTACACAAGGATTTTGATATTTATCTTATTGTTCCTTTCTGTTATTCTTATTACCCATTTGTCCTTTCTGAAAATCTTTGTCCCCTAAGATCAAATTCTGGCCCATCATTACTTAGGTAGCTTTATAATTGGTTCAAGTACGGATTACTTGATAAATCTCACAATGATTATTGCTGGGAAGATAAGTGGAGAAAAATAGAGCATTTTCATAGGTTATGTCACTTGCATTTTGTGAGATAGACACTATCCGTGTTCAACTTGTAGCGGATAGTGTCCATTCTTAATGAGAATTTGTGTAAATCTCAAAGAGCTCAGTTTCTACACAAAATATTTGAGCTCAGATATAAAACTAGCTAAATAACATAATAAATGAAAATTATGATTTTCATAGTTTCCTCTAATTATTTGCACAACCCCATTCCCCAAATTAAACTAGTGACATTATTAAAATAGTTTATTCTTTATTTTATTATCCAATTACAACATTAAGGATAAAAGTGCTCAAATACTTAATACAATTTGTTTTTTTATTTCGTTTATTTCGTTTATCTATTTAACTCTTTTTATTATTTAAGAAGAAAAAGGGTCCTCAACCTCCCAATCCTATTAAAGTAAGGGTTGTGCACCGATCCTCTACCAACATCGACAAAATCCCAGTCCAAAAATCTGGTTCGAATTCGTTAGCCCAATTCCCAAATCAATTAGGTCTACAATATCTTTCAGATAATATTTTAAAATAAATCAAATAACAATGATTCCAATCCCGATCCGTTTGGCTCTATTTTCCCAGTCCGAACCAGATTCTCCGCACCCTAAGATAGTCTCCATGAGAAGAGTGACGCGACAACAATCCAACATACTTAACCACACGCCACCTACATCTAATCCTAACCGTCCATATCTAATCTCAACATCTAACCGTCCATCACCATCCACGTCCCCTATAAATACCCTCCTCCCCCAACACAATCTCCTATTTTCAGATATTCTCTTCAATCTTTCTAGAGAGAGAAAACAATCAAAATATTCACTGTAGACGTAACGTAACTACGTAGCCTTCAAATTCAATTACTTAGCTCACAAATTTCCGAGAAAAAAAGAAATATTAGATTTAAATTTAAATTTAATATACGTTACAAGAACACGAGAATACAAGAGATACACGTACGCAATAATATTGTGATTAAAGTACGTTAAATTCTTCATCTTTTGTAATTTTCTAGGTTTTGATAATTTCATTCCGTAGCAATTGAATTTGTAGTGTCACTCGTCGAATTTGATCATTTGATGATTCGATTTAGGTGTCATTTTGGAGTAATTCGAATTCTTAAGGTTTTGTTTTTGGTAGAAGTTGGAATTGTAGCGTAGTTCGTTAAATTTGAAATTTTGATTCGGGAAATTGTACTAGTTTCTGTGTCTAATTTGATTTAGGTGTCATTTTGGAGTAATTCGAATTCTTAAGGTTTTGTTTTTGGTAGAAGTTGGAATTGTAGCGTAGTTCGTTGAATTTGAAAGTTTGATTCGGGAAATTGTACTAGTTTCTGTGTTTGATTTGATTTAGGTGTCATTTTGGAGTGAATTGAATTCTGTAGGTTTAGTTTTGGTTGGTAATTTGATATTCTAGTGTAATTCGTTGAAATCAATAATTTGATTATTTGATTATTTGTTGTTTTTTGTTGAGAAATTGAGTTAATTTCTGTGTTTTATTCGATTTTTAGGTCTCATTTAGGAATATTTCGAACTTTTTAGGTTTTAATTTGGTAGAAAAGGAAAGGTGAATTCAGTTGATTCTGTGTTTGATTCGAGTTAGGTGTGAATCGAATTTTCTAGGTTTTGGATTAGTACAAATTGAAACTTTACTGAACACATTGATTTTCGTAATTCGATTTTTTTGCTCCCCCGTTTGATTCCTCTATAAAGGTCGCATTTTTGAGTAAGAATTGAATTTCGCGGTTGTTGATTTGGTAGTATTCACATTATAGTGTAGTTTGAGTTTTTTTAATTGGAAATTCAACTAATTCTGTGTTTCATTTGATTTAGGTTTTCTTACAACTAAGGAGGAGAGATACCGATGAACGAACAGTCGCAATTGATGAATAATTCGCATCATCAGGTAATCAAAGTTCATGATTATCATCACAAGAGTGGCATAAGTAATCAAAGATATAATCTACATGACAATGCGATGTTGAATGTGCATAGTATGAATCAGTGTAAATTGACGAATAATTACTCGTTGCAGGTGCTGCCACCGCATATGATGCAACCGAGCTATGGTCAGTGGCCGCAACCGCCGCTACCATCAGGAATCATGAATGGTATGAATTACGCAAATAATTTGAATCCGGTGTTTGTTAGCGGTTCCAAAATGGGGCGTAACAATTGGAAGGGAAAGAAACCAATGGATAAACCGAAAAATATGAGTAATCGGAGTATGAATGCGAGTAATGTGAGTAATAGTGTGGTTTTTGACGTAGAACAGCCGAATAGGGGGAAGGTTAGGAGGTATTATCAGCCTAAGAGGAAGTTTATTAATAGGATGGGACCTTATGCACATGCTCCTAGGAACACTACTTCGTATATTATTCGAGCTAAGAAATCTGGTGGAATAGCTAGTTTGGTGTCGCCGTGTCCTGTGACTCCTGCAGTGTTGCCTACACCTGTTTTTTCTCCGTCTAAGGAGGCGGTTGTTGATATGGCAAAAGAGGAGTGGGGTGTGGATGGGTATGGGTCGATGAAGGGTTTGATTAGGTTGAGGTCACCGGGTTGTGATGAGAGGGATGATGATTATGATGAGGAGGACGAAGGTGGTGGGTGTGCGTCTGGGTCGAGTGATAGTGATGTAGAGGAGCATGTGGAGGTTGAGAGAAGGTTGGATCATGATTTGAGTCGGTTTGAGATGATTTATCCGAATGCAGGTGGTGGTGTTGATCACCATAATTTGTTGGAGAATAGGGTGGATGATCAGGATACTCACATTTCGCGGTTGGAGGAAGAGAATGTTATGCTCAAGGATAGGGTTTACTATATGGAAAGGGAGCTTGGGGATATGCGGAGGAGGTTGTTGTGTCTTGAGAGAAAGAATCAAGTTGTCGAAGATATTAACGAGGAAGTTGTGGAGAATGACTCTGAAAATTGTAGTGAGGGGATCAGAAATGTTCCCTCCCTTTTTAACAGGGAGAATGAGGTAGTAGACTGTATGCCTAGAGACGGGGATAAAAGAGATAAGAATGACGAAATTTTGCACGAAGAAACAATGGGAAGTTATGAAGACGGTGCTGCTGTTGAGGGAAATAAGTGTAAGAATGGTTTGCTTGGTGATGAAATCAATCATAATGATAGGGAAGCGAGTGTAGTCAACAATGAATCTGAGGTCATCTTCAAGGAGGATGAGACAATGGTATATAAAACTGAAGCAGAAAACACTAGTCACAGATCGGATAATAAAATTGGTCGAGATGTGTGCATGGGAGACGTGGTATCGAATGACAAGGATCTTGGACATCGTAAATCTGATGATTGAGGAAATATAGAATCGGGTTTCAGTGAGGAACGTTGGTGAGGTGACTGTTTTAGTTGTCCCGTGTTAATATAAGTTCTTCTCTGATTGCAGGGAACCGTCTTCAACCGCTGTATACGGTTCTTTTGCTGTCAACTGAATAATCTTAGTTTCATTTGTTTTAAATTCGTCTTATGTAGTTCCGTTTAGGTGATTAATACTTTAATAGTAGGGTTTGAGCTGTATTGTTGATCAAATAGGCAGTTCTCTACTCTGGTTTGTAAATGAATGTACTTGGTTTACCAGTTTTCTCTAGTTTACTGACTTGAATACGTTTCATTTATCGTCATCTCCGCTGCCAAGTTTATCGTTTATCGTCTTATCAGTAATTAGCAAGACGGTTTTCTATATATTTGCATCACTGTATTATCTGTTCGTGTTCCATTGCTTTCTGAGCACGCCCACGGATTCTCTTCTGGCAGATTCATGCTTTGGTTTTTATTAGCTTCTTATAGCTTGCTCATCACTTCCGTTGAGGTTTTTAATCGCAGATTCTGGACAAGGACGAGCTTGTTGACCACACTTTGGTTAGCGTGCAGGATTTGGACGAGCTTGTTGGTCACACTTTGGATACAACTAGTTAGATGTGTATTTGATAACGAGGTGTATTTCCTTTTATTCATAGAGTACTGTGTAACATTAAATCATTTTTATATTCAAAGCGTTCTTAATTATATCTTTGAATCTACTAAATTGGATAATTGAGATGGCAATACCTTGATTATCTTTATTGGATAATCGGGGTTTTACATTAAGGGGTTATTGGATAATCGGGGTTTTACATTAAGGGGGCGTTTGGTTAGAGAAAGGGTAAGGGAAAGGAAATAAGAAAGGGTAAGAGGGAAAAAAGAAAGGGATTAATGTAAATGTTTGGTTACTCAAGGAAAAAGAATTAATGGTCCACTCACACTCACACTCACTCCTACCACTAACACACACCACCACAAACAACCACTTATCTACTAGCGGCTGTGATGGTGACGAAAGTGTCGTGACGGTGGTGGAGGTGTTTGGGCGGTGGTGGGGTGTCATGGCGGCGGCGGTGTGTGTTTAGCCTTGCTTTTCAAAGTGTTTGTCTTTCTTATTCTTTGTAACGAGTTTATTAATCAAGTGTAAACAAATAATTGAGACTAAGCGAATATATACGTGCAACACAAAAAACTTCAGATCTCTCATATGATGGGGTGAGGGATACACCGAAGTTTTTATTTCCCTATTATGTCTCACTAATTTCGGGTGGAGGATCGACTACAACTTTTATATTAAATTAGTACGAGACCTGTTGTACGTAGGGGTGAACAAATTTAGATCCGAATCGGAAAAATGGACCGGACCGGACTATCTGGTCTGGACCAAACCAGACCGAATGATTTTGGTCCGATCCTCAGTCCTCATTTTGTCTAGTTTTGGTCTCCGGTCCTGTGCGGTCCAAGACCGGTTAATTTTGGTCGACCGAATGGACCAAAGTTTATGTGTTTTAAGACTAATCAATAAAATATTTTTAATTGAACTAACATTTTATCTACAAACAACATATAAATTAGTATTTTCAATGATTTTCATAAAAAGTGTTAGTCTAATTATTTAAATGTTTTTTATTTAGCGGAATTAAAATGTAATTCTCATACAAAATACGGAGTACTAAAATATTGAAAAAAATAGTTCAACTCTATTTCGGTCCCAGTCTGACTGGACCAAATATTTAGGGTTTGGTCTGGTCTAAGATCGAAAGTTTTAGATCCGATTTTCAATCCTACCAATTTTTAGTTTCGATCTTTGATTCCATCCGGTTCGGTTCGGTCCGGTCTGTTCCTCGCCCTAGTTGTACGTACTAGTTACTACGTATAATGTTACAATACAAAGGCTTTCCTAATTAAGGATAAACAGCATTATCACCCTGAAAAATAGCAACTGTTTTGTTGTACTTTATCCTTATTTTCCTTAAAAAACGACACAACTGTTTGTTGTCAACCTTTCTTTCTTTCTTCATTCTTTAAGCATCAGAATAAAACTCTTGCAGTAAGTTGTAACAATGGCAGACCGTTCTTCAATATCGAACCCATTATCGCCGCCACCACCGCTTCCAGTGCCCTTTAATCTGTTACCCTTTTCACCTAACAGAAAACCTCACTTCTTTGCATATGTTTTTTTGTTCATTTTCCTCATTTCTACATTTTTCATTCTCTTTAGCCCTTCTATATATTTCTCTTATTCGTCTTCTTCGTCGTCTCCTTGGCTCCTCAAAAGCCTTGTTTATTTCAGAAACCCGTCTTTCCTCTTCTCTCATCATTTTCCGAATCCTATTTCAGGAAACAATGTCTCTGATGCACAAAACAATACATTTTCCACTAATGAATCTTCCAATGTATCATCTTCGCCTGAAACCCGGAAATCTGATGAATATGAAGTTAGAAGGAATGATACAAGTGAAGTGAAAAGAACAAAGGAAAGGAATACGTCGAAGGGGTCATTGTTAAACTGCAATATATATGAAGGTGAATGGGTGAGAGACGCGTCATACCCGTTATATGAACCCGGGTCTTGTCCTCATATTGACGAACCTTTCAACTGTTTGCTTAATCATAGACCCGATAATGCTTATGAAAAGTATAGATGGCAGCCCAGTGGATGCAACATTCCTAGGTAACTTTACAAACTTCGCTTTATTTGTCGATTCTGTTCTTCAATATCGTGTTGCAATTTTAGGTTCCGTTAATGGTTGATTTTGTGTTTGTAAGTTACATGACGTTCACGACGTTAACTGTACAAGAGCTGTTGTTTAGACTTTTGTACTGTTATACCTTTGAGATCTACAGAGACGGGAATAAATTCCACGGATTTGGAAGGAAAGGAAGCGAGACTAATGTTTTACAAAACATCTTCTGTCATTTCTTTGTTTTCGCTGTTTTAGAGCCCATGATATCGTGTTTTGGGGTGCTTGTGGTAGCGATAAGTGATGAATTTATCCTGCAGGTTGAATGGAAAGCATATGCTAGAAATGCTGAGAGGGAAGCGTCTGGTGTTTGTGGGCGATTCACTGAACAGGAATATGTGGGAGTCGCTTATCTGCGTACTCAGAAATTCATTGGAGGACAAAACCCGGGTTTTTGAAGCATCTGGCAGACAGGAATTTCGCAGCGAGGGCTCCTACTCCTTTTTATTCGTTGTATGATTTTCGCCTCTTTCATTTACACACTGGCAGAACAGAAGCTTGCTTTTAGCTCTGTAGAGTTGAATAATCTTTTCTGATTGTTTGGATACACAGGATTACAATTGCTCAATCGAGTTTTTCCGATCCAACTTTTTGGTTCAAGAATGGGAAGTCCCGGACAAAAATGGGTCGACGAAAGAGACACTAAGGCTTGATGTAGTCGAAAGTGCATCGGATAGATATAAAGATGCAGATGTTTTGATATTCAATACTGGACATTGGTGGTCTCATGACAAACTTACAAAAGGGTACAATAATCTTCAAGTTAATTTTTTTTACGAGCCATAAATCGGAACCTAAAGAGAGTTTGAATGGATGTGCAGGGAGGATTACTATCAAGAAGGTAGCCATGTCTACAGAGAACTAAATGTGGAAGAGGCTTTTCGTCGAGCTCTGACAACCTGGGCAAGATGGGTGGATGCTAATATGGATCCGAAGAAAGTACAAATATTTTTCAGGGGATACTCAGCTTCTCATTTTAGGTAAGCTGTTACTTAAAAAAGCGCGCTTTCTAGATACGGCGCAGTGTTTAACTTTGTTATTTACTTGATTATGCAGTGACGGAAACTGGAATACTGGTGGTAAATGTGACAACGAAACGAAGCCATCAACGACTGAAACAGATTTAACGACTTACCTTTTCAATATAAAGGTTCTAGAGAACGTACTGAAGTGGATGAAAATGCCGGTTTTCTACCTGAACATCACAACGTTGACGGACTTGCGAATAGATGCGCATCCGTCAGTTTACAGGGGTCAGGACTTAACTGACGAGGAGAGGCGCTCGCCATTGAGATACCAAGATTGTTCGCATTGGTGTCTTCCCGGCGTTCCTGATATTTGGAATGAATTTGTTTATGCCCAAATGTTGATCAGACAACGTCAGTTGCAAAAGGAAGAACAGCGTCAGCAACGACAGCGGAAAATATCATAGATATAACTCCTGTACTCAATATTTTTGTAGTTTTATGCGTATCTTGCACTTGTTTGACAAAAGGTACTAAATTAGTTAAATTGTTAATGGTCTAAATACGAAAATATTTACAACATATTCTCGTCTAATTCTTAGATAGAATCTTTCCGTATTTTGATTATTGAGGACACATGTTACAAAAACCGAACAATTTTATATAGGCTCGATTTTGGCTCTAGTTTGGATCGAGAGCGTGTTAAAACTCGCAAGCTTTGTAACGAGCACATTTTTTCAAGGTAAGCTTAAGATTGGTTCGAGTTTAAGTTTTTGTAATCGAGCACAAGCCGACCTTAGGCTCGGCTCGGCTCGTTAACACCTCTACGGTCATGGCACCACGAGAACACGAGTCCTTGTGTTTCTAATGCACGATAATATAAATTTTCAACTACTGATTCCAATATTTTCAATAACAAGGTTTGAAAGTTCTAACAATATATTTGATATCGCAATTTATTTTCGCAGTACGTTTTTTACTCAATATAGTACTTTTTACACCAAATTTTCCATTTATTGCCCTTCCCTAGAAAAACATTAAATCTAACTCTCTCATTCTTCTCTCTAATATTGAAACTTTTACCATTTTCCACCCACTAAATATTTACAACTATGAACGATTATTCAAGTATTCAAGTTACGAACAGGTGATTATACTTGCCTGAGCTTGTGAGCTAGGGTTGTGAAATTGTATTAATTGAGAAGTCATGTTGCATATGCAGTGTTGATACTTACTTTTGCCTTTGTGTCGGTTAGTTCATGGTGTTTTTGTGAGATTTAACAGTTTTTGAAGGTTTTTATCGTACCATAATCTTGATCATACTTGCCTGAGTGTTCTGAAAGTGTATTAATTGAAGAGGTTAATATGTTGCATACGCTATGTTGATGCTTGCTTTTCATTGCCTTTTAATGGCCGTAGTAACTTTCTGATGTTAACTTTTCTCATATGTTTTCGTGTCAGTGTTTGTGCTGTATTACGCTGTAATCTAAGTGTTATATTGATTGTACTTTCCCGGGTTTGTGAGTTAGGATATTGAAAGTGTTTTAATTGACTAATAGTATTTTGCTATATAAGCTGCTGAAATCCTGAAATGATCCAATTTTGTATTGTGTAGTTTCTCGAATTGAAGCTCAGAGTGATAAGTTCGATGCGTATATTCTGCTGGATGTGAATATCGATGTGTATCCCATCAAGAAAGATAAGAGATACACTATTGCAATGGCTACCACACTCGATCTGGACGGAACTCCTGACACTGGTTACTACAACCAGGTTAAACTAAACAAGCATTTTTTTCTGTAATTATTGTTCACCGTCTTTGATTCCAGCGCTGCTTCTATTTTCAGATGTCTGTGATGGATATTACTTACACTCTTGTTGTATTGTGTGTGTTATCAAACCTGTCACTTTGAAGCTTCTTAATGACAGACAGTATTTTTCATTTAGTGAGCAGTATGTTATCTGCTGTCTGCTGTCTGCTGTCTTCTGTCTTCTTTAGAGTTCTCTTAGATTTGCAAAGATCATAAAATCTGTCTCATCGGCTAGACTTGCGAGCTCTGAAATTGGGCAATGTCCTCATTAACTCAAATCATGTTTCAAAATTGGTGTTGGAAGTAGCACTTGTGCAGGGAATCAGTGCAGATGTAAATGCATGCTGCTGTTTTTGTTTTGCTTTCTTGATGTTTTCATGGAAGGTATTCTTGTAGCAAGTGTATCCTACTATAGCTAATAGCCATATTAGCCAATGTTATGAAAACCGGACTCGATGTTTTACTTGGGAATCAGAGCTCTTGCCTGTCCGACTTCCTGTCAAATCCCGGTTAGAATCACAGCCTAATCTGAGGAGTTAGGTGACGCCGCCCAGGCTGATGTTCTGAAAGAGGAAGAAAGCTTAGTTGATCTGTCTACTTCCGTTGGTTTGTAATTAGAGATCTAGAGCCTACCTGCCGCTAATTTGAACTGTTACCCTCACATTTTTTTCTTATTCTCTTTCTCTCTCACTAGTCATTACTTGCAAATTGCAATACTAGCGTAGAGGGTAGATTGAGTTATTATTACTCCGTATATGTTTATATATAGTCGGAATATGTCGTATTATTGAAAGATAATTATATAGTATGCGTATTTTGATTTCAGACCTCTCGCGAGACATTGGCTGACAGATATGATTATGTTATGCATGGGAGAACCTATCGTGTAGCTGATATAGAAGTTGACGGACAGGAAAAAGGGTAATCTGTTTTGCAACTGCTATTTTATTATTTTATTTTATTTTGTCACATCTCGATGTTGACAGTCTGCGCGTTTGAATGTATAAATCAGGGAGATTTATGTGTCATATGGTGGGCTATTGATGTTGCTGAGGGTAGACAAGAGTGTTAGTAAGCATTTTGAACTGGACCAGAGGCTGTTCCTTTTGATGAAGAAAACCGAGTAGGCTTCTGGCTGCAATCATTTGGCGATGGACGGTTGAACTACGGACTTGTAATGAAACAATGTGTATGTAGCAGTGGATGTGTTTAACAACACTTTTATCCCTTAAGACTCAGGTTGTGTTTGTCAACGGGTTAAGCGACATTAATTATCTATTGATATTGCTGCATTGCCTTGGTTACAAATTCAGTGGTTGTTACATTTTGTTTTTTGTACGTTGGGTTTGGCTTTCGAGTTGCTTCTGGACTGGAGGTTTGATGGATATTGTTGCCATTTGCGGGACATCATTCTGTCCTTGAGATGATCATCTGTTTTGGCAACTGAGCCTTTTCATGTGATTGATGGTGCTTACGAACATTGTTCTCCGAAGAAACTATGTCAGTTATGTTGAAGTCTGAGACAGGTCAGTTAATGTTAGAAGGGAATGTTGCGTGCCCTGATACCGCAGTATCGCGTTCAGAAGGCGGAACTGTAAAATGTTGCAGTACTTCGTATGATCGTATCTGTGAATCTATGATATTGGATAGTCCACGTTTGGGTTGTTATTATAAAGAATATAATGCAAGGTGTTTTGATAGTTTTTGAAAAGCTTAATATTCACATTGATTTTACATGTATATATATAGTTACAGACATAAGATAAAGGAGATATACAAAATATAGTAAATTACATATTTTGTGCTAATGATGAAATAACTTAACTAAAATAAGTAGATGTTTATTTCTTTCCTTGTTCTTCTTGTGTTTGAATTGTTTCCTTATGTGAATGAGTAGTGTGATCTTTTAGAATGGACTTTGGGCTTGGAATATTGTTAATACTCCCCCTCAAGATGGACGATCGGTTGAGTAGTCCTAGCTTGTCTCTTAGATCATGGAATTGAGTCTTGTGCAGCGGCTTAGTAAGAATGTCGGCAAGTTGATCTTTGCTGGCGACGTGCGAGATACGAATTTGGCCGAGTTGTAGTTGTTGCTTCACATAATGAAATGAGAGTGTCATATGCTTCATACGGGAGTGAAAGACTGAATTTTTGGCGTAGAGTGTGGCAGAGATGTTGTCACAGAAAATTGCTGGGGGTTTTGTTATTAGAATATTGAGTTCGGTTAGCAAATTGCGGAGCCAGATGGTTTCCATGGTGACGGAGGCAATGGCACGAAACTCAGCTTCGGTGGTGGAGAGAGCTATGCCTTTTTGTTTTTGGAGGACCATGCAATGGGGTTGCGGCCAAGGTTAGGGATGGCAGTCTCACCCTGACCCTGTGGATATCCATCCACCCGAAATTAAATGGGTGGGATATGGATGATGATTTTTTTTACAATTTAGGGTGGGATATGGATATGGGTGAATTTAGGGTGGGGTATGGATCATGGTCTACCACCCGCTTACCACCCGGTGGATATCCTAAATTAACAAGTATAATTATTTTTTTTTTCTAAAAAGTATTAATAAATATTTTGATTAGAAAAATGCTTTTAATTTGTAAATTTTTTTAAAATAAACTTAGAAACTACTCGTTAATGTTTTGTTGCACTTTTTTTATGGGTGTGTAAAGCTTGTGCGGATGAGTTTCGCAGTTGTAAATTGTAAAATTGTAAATATGGTTAACATGATTAAAATTTATGTTCAATTTTCTCAAAAAACTATGTAATCGGGAATTGCTTGGTAATGTACGCTTTAAATTTGATCGTCTTAGGTGTATATTTTGATATATCACCTTGAAATTTATGAGGGTGGAAATATCCAACGGGTGCCCACTCCACCCGCTTCACCCGGTGGATATGGATATGGATGGATGAAAAAATATTAAACGGATAAGGGTGGGATATGGATAACCATAAATTACATGGATATGGATATGGATATGGCTCCACCCCATCCATATCCCACCCATTGCCATCCCTAGCCAAGGTAGGTGATATATCCTGTGGTGGAGAGATATATATCTTTATCTCCGCCGAAGTCAGCGTCACAGTAGGCATGGAGACAGAGTGGTGTGTCTTTGTAGAGCTGGATGCCATGGTGTTGTGTACCTTGGAGATATCGTAGGAGACGTTTAAGAGCGGTCCAGTGGTTCTGGGTTGGATGGTGTAAGAATTGAGCAAGGCGATTGACGGGGAAGGCAATGTCTGGGCGCGTGAGGGAGAGGTATTGGAGACTCCCAACTATTGCGCGGTAGTCAGATTGATCATGTATTGGGTTGTGATCCTCACGAGTGAGTGGTGGCGAGGATGCCACGGGTGTTGTATTAGGTTTTGCATCGGACATTTTGTACTTAGTAAGTAGGTCAAGAGTATATTTTGCTTGACTGAGGTGAATGCCTTGAGAGTTTGGTGTTACTTCAATGCCTAGAAAATAAGAGAGTGGTCCTAGGTCTTTGAGTGAAAATCGAGAGGAGAGTGTTGTGATAAAGGATTGGACATGGGATGGGTTTGGTCCTGTAATGATTATATCATCTACATAGATCAGCATGTAGAGTGTTAATTGAGGTGTTTGAATAGTAAATAGAGATGGATCGGAAACGGATTGTTTGAATCCATATGTGGCAAGATATGTTTTTAGTTCGGTGTACCATGCTCGCGGTGCTTGTTTGAGCCCGTAGATGGCTTTGTTGAGTTTACAGACGAGGTTTGATTGTGGTTGATTTTCAAAACCCGGAGGTTGCGTCATGTATACATTTTCTGTAAGTGTGCCTTGTAAAAATGCGTTGTTGACATCGAGCTGGCGAAGGGGCCATTGCTTTGATGTTGCGATAGATAGGATAAGGCGGACGGTTGTGGGTTTGATCACAGGGCTGAAGGTTTCCGTATAGTCTATTCCAGGTCGTTGATGAAAACCCTTTGCGACAAGGCGAGCCTTGTGTTGTTTAAGGATGCCATCGGGATTGAATTTGTTGCGAAAGACCCATTTGCACCCAACAATATTACGTGCTTGGGTGCGGGGAACAAGGGTCCATGTATTATTGCGAGTGAGCGCGTCGAATTCATCTTGCATGGCATGGCGCCACTGAGGTAAGATGAGAGCTTGTTTGACGGTGTTGGGTAGTTGCGTGAGTGGTTGATTATGGATTGCGAGATTGGCATATCGCGGATTGGGCTTTCGAATATTATTGTCAAGTCTTGTGGTGACGGTTTTAATTGGGTTGTGGAGTGTATCATTTGAGGCGTGTGGATGAGCAGTTGTGGTGGTGATAGGGTCAGGTGGTGGTGGTGAACTAGTAGGTGGGTGGACAGGTGGGTTAGGGTCAGGAGTTGGGGTGGAGACGTGGGGTGGCTGGCCATCGATAGAGGCAGGAGAGGAGGCTGAGTTAGGCGTGGGGGAAGGGTGTGAGCCCTGTCGAGAAGGGCTGGATGGGGGGAAGGCGGCTGAGGTTGGTTAGTGGAAGGGGTGGGCTCGAGAGAGGGGATAGAGGAGGGTGCAGGTTGAGGTGGTGGACTGGTCGTGTTAGGCGCAGGCTCGTCGATGGGGGGTGGTGGTAGGGTGGTTTGGCGGCGACGGTATACTTGGATAGGTGATCGAAGTGGAGAAGGAGGGCTGTTTGTGTGGGCAGGAGTAGAGGGAGGTAGGGAGGTTGGTGGGGTGAGGATAGGGACCGAGAGGGGAATCCAATCGGAGGCCGAGGGTGGCGGGTTAGGGGACTCGTTGGAGGTCGCAAGTGGATATAAGTCGTCATAGAATTTTACGTGGCGAGAAGTATAAATGCGATTTGTTTTAGGTTCGAGACAGTGATAAGCGCTTTGAGTGGTGGAATAACCTATGAATATACATGGAGTAAAGCGGTTTTCAAGTTTGTGTTTTGTATAAGGTCGAATCCATGGATAGCATAGGCATCCGAAATTGTGAAAGTTTTCATATTTTGGTTGTGAGTTGTGAATGACGGTGTAGGGCGATTGATTGTTGAGACCGCGGGTGGGAAGTCGATTTATTAAGTAGGTTGCAGTACTAAACGCATAAGGCCAATATTTGGTTGGAATGTTTGCATGATTTAGTAAGGCAAGACCGGTTTCGACTATGTGGCGATGGCGTCGTTCCGCATAGCCGTTATGTTCCAGGGTATGCGGTAGTGAAGTGGAATGATGAATGCCGTGGGTGAGTAGGGTTGGAGTTAGTTTGACGAATTCACCACCGTTATCGGAAAAGAATTGTTTAATAGGTCTGTTGAAATATTTTGTTGTATCGGATTTACGTTTGAGTGGATATAACCATACATACTTGCTAAAATGGTCGACGAAAACTACATAGTGCTTGTAATTATCAAAGGACATAATCGGGCTTGTCCATAGGTCCGAAAAAATAAGGTCTAATGGTGCTTCGGTTTTAAAGGACGATTGTGAGAAAGGTAGTTTAGTACTTTTGGCAGTGTTGCACGCAGAACAATGTTGATAATCGAAATTAGGAAATTGCATAGTTTTATTAATTGTTTTCATTACATCATAACTTGGATGACCTAGCCTATGATGCCATGAAATGGCCTTGGTTCCTTTAATGGCGGTTTGGACGCGAGGTTGCGGAGGACACCACTCGTAGATGCCGTCTCTAATGCGTCCCTGGAGGAGGTTGGTTCCCGTTGAAATCGCCTTGACAAAAAATTGATCATGTGAGAAGATTACATATGCATTATTATCTTGACACAATTTAGAAATTGAAATAATATTACGTTTGATTTGTGGCACATGTAAAACGTTTTTAAGGTGTAAATTTTGTAAAGTAGTTGTACCTGTGTTCGCGATGTTCAACCCGGATCCGTCTCCAAGGAGTAAATCGTCCATTCCAAGGTATGGTGAGTGGAAGGCTAGGGTGTCCAAGTCATGAGTCACATGGTGACTCGCGCCGCTGTCGAGGAGGTAGTTGTAGGTGGGTGTGGGTGTTGCGGCTGGAACGGTCATGGTGTGGGCCTGGGGCTGTTGAAAACGGTTTTGGGGAGGTGCGGGAAACACGATGTTGGGATAGAGTTTCCGAAATAGGGAGCAAAAGGCAATAACATGGCCTATTTCCCGACACCATTGGCATCGGCCCTTGAATGGTTTTGGGTTGTTTTGGTGCGTGGTGTTGGCAGCGGAATTGGAGGTGTACTGATTGGTGTTTGGTTGTCGGTGATAAGTACGGTTTTGGTTGTTATTTTTGTACGCGACTTGCGCGGATAGTTGAAATGGTGTGGTGGTGTTGTTGGTTGTATGGTTGTTAAGTAATTCAAATTGTAAAAGTTTTTCATGTAACGCTTCAAAAGAAATGGTTGTGTCTCTTGCACGGATAGGGTCTATGATTGATTTAAAGGTTTCATAATCGAGTCCGTTAAGAACTCGAGATATGACATCTTCCGGATCGATGGTTTTGCCCATAAGAGCCAATTGATCAACGCAAGACTTAATTGAATGAACATAGTCCGTCACGGTTTGAGAGGCGGTTTTTGTGATGGAATCGAAGCGTTGTTTGATTTGTTGTATGTGAATCCTTGAGGGATTCGCATAGGTATGGGCCAATATGTCCCACGCTTCCTTAGTGGATTGAGCGCGGACGATAAGACCTTGAATGGCAGCCGTGATTGTGCCCATGAGAGCACCCAAGATCATGCCATCTTGGCGTTTCCAGTAGGTATAAGCGGGGTTTGGGGTGTCGTCTTCGTTAGTTTCGGCAGGCATGGGTGTCGAGCCATCTAGAAACCCGAGCAAATTGAGGCCGAACATGAGATGTTGGAGTTGGAAGCGCCATGTAGTATAGTTGAAATGGCTCAACTGAACCACATGAGCGAGATTTGGGGATGAAGGTTCGACGGCAGCAGGGGCGACGACAGGTTTTTCGTTTTTGGGCGAGTTTGTCATGGTCACAGAGGAAGAGGCGTGGCGTTTAATAGGGTTCGTTTAGGTTTTAGGAAGTCGGATCGTTGTAGGTCTCGTGATACCATATAAAGAATATAATGCAAGGTGTTTTGGTAGTTTTTGAAAAGTTTAATATTCACATTGATTTTACATGTATATATAGTTACAGACATAAGATAAAGGAGATATACAAAATATAGTAAATTACATATTTTGTGCTAATGATGAAATAACTTAACTAAAATAAGTAGATGTTTATTTCTTTCCTTGTTCTTCTTGTGTTTGAATTGTTTCCTTATGTGAATGAGTAGTGTGATCTTTTAGAATGGACTTTGGGCTTGGAATATTGTTAATAATTTGCACTCTGGGACATATACTAATACTCCCTTCTATTCTAACTATTCTTCCCTATTTCCTAAAACGGATTATTCAGCTTTTCTTCCTCTTTCTTATTTTGGAAACTTTTACTCTTACTTTATTTATTTCTCTCTCCTATTATCAAACCCCACGCAACTCTTTTACTCATATTTTATTCCTTTTTAATCTTTGTGGCCCACAATTTTCTTATTTAATTCCTAATTGTTCATTCCTCTCTCCTATCACCCAACCCCACCCAATTTTTTACATTTATTTTACTATCTACCTTAATATTTGTGCCCTCCTCAAAGGGGAACAATAGTTAGAATAGGAGGGAGTACATGGTTTCAGGCTTTCATCGGTCATAACTCGTTTACATACAGTGCGAACACGAACTCGACACGATCTAATCCGTTTCTCGGGTCTAGTTCGTCCGTCACAATAAAAATAGAAATAAAAATAAGGTCAGCATCATTCCAACGCCAACAGTATGATTGCACCAAGAAAAAAAGAACAAGAAACCCTCTAAAACTAGAACTCTCATTTTTCCTGGCAATTTTTGTTCCATTTGAACCAGGTACTTTACTTCATCTTCATCCACTTAAAATTGGTAAACAAATGATTGAGACGGACTGAGTACTTAATTCTGGACATAAACATCAATTCTACTGTTCATTTTACAGATAACTGGAGTTAAGAAATGAAATCAGTTTTATCATTTGATCATTTAATTGCTCAAATTAATCATAGTTATGCACTCAACAGTGGATTCCCAGTAATCCCTTTTGGCCTTACAAGTTTCGGGTTTTACGTTCGTCCCCCACGCTTTTCTGTTTCCGCCAAGAAATCATCTTACCAAGGTAAACACAGTTACCACGTATACCAAGTCAGTCACCCTTTTTACGAGAGCAACGCATTGTATTCGACTATTCGCTGATGTTTTAGTCATTGATCTAATGCTGCACCCTAACAGTTGAACGTCTCGAAAAGGGATTATATTGCCACCTGATCGAGAATGAATGGAGTCGTTTTAATTGCTGAACGGTTTCCTTCAAAACGTAGTGAGCTCGTTCAGAAAGTTAATTGGATCCTGTTAGTTCAGGGCCGGTACTATGTATGTGAGCTTAGGAGTTGAACTTCTTTGTAATCGAAATAATATCCACAATCAGATATAATTAAACAAATACACTAAAATTAAACCTAACCTGATTCGATAAACCATCGAATACGAAATTTACAATATGCCTACTTATCATTAACTTAAATCAACCTACCCGAACAACAACAACAATCCCTAAACTACATGATTTTCTGGTAAAGGTAAATGAACGTAAGTCTGAAAACAATTACTTTGAATAACATACTTAATACCAATCTTAATAGACAATCCTACGATAAGAGAAACTGCAGCACCCCCACTACCAAAATCACCACCTTTACAACAGCAATCAACATACCTCCAAGATCGTCCTCGTCTGATCGTGGCGGTGGAGGAATACCGGGTAACTCCGGTGGCGGTGGAGGAATAACATCGATAAACTCCGGTGGCGGTGGAGGAATACCCTGGATAACCCAGGGTAACTCTGGCGGTGAAGGGAGAGCTGGTGGACACGGCGGCGGCGGTAAATGGCAGTCGCAATCATCACGGGTCAGGACAGGAAGTAAAAACGGGGTAAGAAGGAAAAACAGAGGATGCATTTTTTTTTGAGATTTTGGAGAACTAAAAAATGGAGTTGAACTTGGAGTTGAACTTGTTTGTATTACTTGTTTGTGTCATTAGAGACCAGAATCTCAGGTTTGTTTGACCAGAATCTCATGATCCTCACTTTTTGCAGTATTGTGTTTTTGTAGTATTGTGTTACTGTCTTACCTATAGACTAACGTGTGTCTACCACGTGAGCATAATAATTTTTTTATTAGGCTCTATTACAAAATTATCTCTAATTATCTTTATTAAGTAATAGTAATCTCGCTCCTTCATTTGTTCTTCGTAGTTTGGCTTAAATTGTAATCGAAATAATATCCGTATTAGAATAATCTACTCCTATATTGTATTACTATATAGCCTATATTAGTTAAGTTACTCATTCCGAACACGAATGAATTAATTATCTGTTTTATGAATGTTTTCATCTCCGATTCTAATACGTTTTTTTAAATTATTATGTCCTTATTTCATTTATTTGTTGTTGTTCTTCTATTATTACTAGTTTTATTACCCGTGAAATTCACGGGGCTAGCTATGTTGTCGACGGTGTCATGTAAATCTGAATTTACGATCACACTGGACGTTAAGGGAAAAGTAGACTCGTAAAAAAAATATTAGTCAATACGTATATTGTCATAATATATCGTCATAATGTATTTGCGAATATAACCACATTTTAGTAAACATTTGCAACAATTTATTAGTATTTTGCCACGATTATTGTTATATTTGTTAATATTTTGTAATAATTGTTGATATTATTAGTATTTTGCCACGATTATTGTTATGTTTGTTAATATTTTGCAATAACTGTTAATATTATTGTTTTCTATATTATTACCATACTTTTATTACACATCCTCTATCTCGGTCATTTTTATACCTTTTATTGTTATTTCATTAAAAACAGTTGATCTATATAATTAATTCAACATAAAAGAAAATTTTCAAAATAGAAATTTCTATTTTTTATTCTCAAATTATAATTCAAGCTAGATTGAATAATTAACATTGTTTGAAAGAATACGGTGAGAACTATAAATGGTACAAAAATAAATGATGATTTTGTCTGTAAAGTTTATTCTAACCGCAGTAAAATCTCAAAATTTAATTCGTATTTGTTTTGATGTCTAATAAATGTTTAATTATTTAGAATTAGTTTTAAACCCGCGAAATTGTATGGACATGCTGTTTTAAATTAAGTATAAATATTCATGATTTATTTTACGGATAATTAAGCGGGGTTATAAAATAAATAATATTAAAGATTTTTAAATGTCTAGTAGCAATTTCATTTGCAATTAGATTAAATTGTACATTTGGGCCAATTTGTCAAGTAATTGCTATGACTGTTTTATAATAAAATGTAAATATTTGCTGATGAAAATAGATATTATCATAGGTATTTTTTTTTTATAAAAAGTGACAATTTACTTCGTATAGTAATATTTTATCATTAAATACGCTTTTTAAAATGTTTGTATGTATTTATCCTATGTTGAGACCATCTTAAGATAGACATTCTAAAAAAAATATGAAAGTGTTACAAATGAAATATACTCTCTAATTATCATTAAATACCTCTTTTTAAAATATTTATATTTATTTATTTTATGTTGAGACCATCCTAAGATGAACATACTAAAAAATAAAATGATAGTGTTACATATTAACTATAAACTATGAGTAAATAAAATTACAAGTTCTCGAAAATTTACCATACAATAATGTTAAGTTTTATTAGTAAAAAAAACTATCATGTTCAATCACATTATTATATACTCCGTACAAAACTCTTGTAAGATAAATATTATATATCATAATAATAATCTTAGAATTATCGAAACACGGTTAACCCAAACTCAAAAAGATGATCTGACTCGTTAATATCTCTCATATGAGAGTCAATATTCACTTGAACAGTAGATAGGTAAATTTATTCAAAATTTATAGTAGTTTTATACCGTGCAAACTGCACATGTTTGTTATTTTAAAAAAGATTATTTAGAAGGAATATATAAGATAAGTTTTATAATAATTGATTAATTATCATCTTTTAAAGTTATTTCTTTTAAAAAATAAAGTTCTAAAATAAAACGATAAAATCTCTCTATATTTTAATGAATTTGAAATTACCAATCTAAATATTGAGTTATAAAATCGTATTTAAATTTTTAGATATTATAAATTTTATTTGTAATTAACGTAAATAATGCATCAATGTCAACTGACCATGTGGTTATTGTAGTATGATATATCTTTTTGTTAGTTAAAATTGAGTTACTACTTTATCTTAATATTCAAGCGATTTCAGGAAAACTCGGCTTACCTATCAAACAAAATTATTTGGAGGAAAATCAAACAAAACTAATAAAACTGAATCGGCCAGAACAGTTGCAGAGGGCAAAATATTAAACTTGTTTTTCATTTAGTCAAACTTGTGCAAGCTTAAAATGAAAATTTTGATCTGCGCACGTTTTAAATGAAAATTTAGACATCGTTTTTCATGTAGTACCCAATTGTTAATTAGTGAAACGGAATCAAGTGAAGATTACGACCTAATACATTTTTAAAATGAAAATTTAGTCTTATGCACTTTTGAAATGTAATTTTGACCCGTGCATTTTTAAAATGAAAATCTAGACCCATGTACTTCTGAAATGAAATTTTGACCCGTGCATAGGTCTAAATTGTGCATTTTTAAAACGAAAATTTAGACCCATGTACTTTTGAAATGAAATTTTGACCGGTACATTTTTAAAACGAAAATTTAGTTCCATGCACTTTTGAAATGAATTTTTTACCTGTGCATTTTAAAACGAAAATTTAGATCCATGCACTTTTGAAATGAAATTTTGACCCGTACATTTTTAAAACGAAAATTTATTCCCTTGTACTTTTGAAATGAAATTTTGACCACTGCATTTCTAAAGTGAAAATTTTGACCCATGCGCTTTAGAAATTATATAATAGTCAACCGGTGATATTGTACTATAAATATATAGCAATTAAAGGTAAACAATAATGTAACAGTGTGTTGATTTTAAGTGTTAAATCTCAGTATATACAATATGAATGTGATATAGTTATTTTAAATAAATACGATATATACTAGTAAAAATCTTAAACAATAATGTTCACTCATACTAAATTTAAGCAAAGTCGCAATGTTTTTATTAGACGTGTATCTCAAATATTCTATATAAAGATCTATATATATAATATAGTCCGTTATAGGCAAACTTGACAAAGAATTAATATATGTATTATTTTCGACTCTAGTCATAGTGTTTTTAATAATATGTATTATTTTCGACTCTAGTCATCAAGACTAAATATTAATTTGCATGCATTTTTTTTACATATTTTATTGTTGATCGATTAATTTAAAAGTATTTTTAGTAAATTGTTTTCTATTTTTTCGAGTTCCAATTTTTTCTAATCCGTGAATATTTGTTTATTAATGTCGCCTTTTATACTATTTTGATATGTCATAGGGAGTAAATGAGTAATACATGATTTTTTTCATGGAAATTTTTTCATATTTTTTCATGTAGTTGATTTTTATTATTTTAACGAAGTATTTTTATAGTTTCAATTTTTTGTTTTATATATATTGTAATTAATAGCAGTCGCGTATTCGATTTTTTACTTGAGTGTGGATTCTCTAGAGTATAAAATGTAGATTTTCTCAATTAAAGCACAAAAAGAAGGTGGGGACGATGTGGGGCACACTTGAAAAAAATATAAAAATATTATACTTTCAACCCCAGTGCGGTCGCACTGTGGTTGTTGCTTTTATATATATAATTATAATTATTATTATTATTATTATTAATATTATAGTTATTCATTATATTTCGCTAATCAAATACTCGTACAGGAATATTTCCTTCATTAGTGTAATTTACGACAACTTTGTCGCTAAACAAATGTTTACTTTTGATTAATATATTTTTCATAAAAAAATAAAATAAAAAGTTGTCGCTAAACAAATGTTTACTTTTGATTAATATATTTTTCATAAAAAAATAAAATAAAAAGTAAACAAATAAAAGAGATCGAATACGACAGAAAAATGAAAAATGAAGGAATGAGACAAAGAATAAGCTTTTTACTCAAGTAAATCCGAACATCAAAATTCGGCCCGTTCTTTCGTTATCAACTTAAAAAAAAACAAGAAAGATATTAAAAAGTCGATTTTAGGCACTTTTTTGTGCTCGCATCATACAGTCATACAAGCTTTATTGATCATTACAATGGAAAATTACTTATGGTCCAAGAAATTGAGCCGGAACAGGAAAGACTACCTGTCTACCTTGCTGCTGTCTGCCGATAATACGCGAGTAAGGCAGAAGATAGGCGATAAAAAGAAGCTTAAGATAGACCGATAACTCTTCCGGTTGAGGTGTCAAGGTCAATGTCGAAGAAGCAAGGCCTGGTCGGAAGACCAGGCATAGTGCTCATGGTTCCAACTAACGGATAAATAAATCCGGCTCCAATGCTGGCCCTTACGTCCCTAATTGGTAAAGTGAATCCGCTTGGAGCTCCCTTTTCAGCAGCGTTATGGGAGAAGGAATATTGTGTTTTCGCCATACAGATTGGCAGATGAGTGAACCCCTGCTTCGTGTACATCTCGATCTGTTTCTCGGCCTGATACATGGCGAGGGATGCTCATGAGATTAAAATAAGAAACCACCAGCATTTTTAATGACCAACGAAAAGCAAAATAGGCTGACCTGTTCCGAGTACTCGACTCCTGCAGCACCGTAAGACTTTGCAATTGCCTCAATTTTGTCTTTAATACTAATGTCTAGTGGATATAAGAATCTCATTTTTTCTGTCACACTCTCACATGCTTTCTGAACTGCAATGCCGAGGTCCACCTGTAACGTAACAAAGTCGGTTAATCATCCAACAGAATCCTTCCACTTCAGTTTCAGCAAAACGTGAAGAAACCCAGTAACGCGGAATTATATTAAACATCAGAAACACAGGTGTGACTGGTATAACTGTATAAATCAGGTACATATTGAATTTTAAAAATAACTGATGTGCATTTTAGGCAAATAGCGGAAAAACTGAAATCATAGAAATTAGCCCTGAATCGATATAGTATGCACTATGCAGTATGCTGATGATCTATTTACTCTACAGAACCCAATGCAAAAACGGAACACGATGGGGCCTGGGGCGCTAGTCATGGCTTTTGTTACTTACTTTGTTTTACGACGATATAACAGAGGCAGAGAATTTGGAAGGTTTTATAAGCTACAGTCATAAAACTTTCCTCTGTTTCCGCTCTACTGAGAGCTAGTTTCATAGGACAAGTGGATTAGATTATCAAATTATTAAGAAGGAAGTTAGCACTCACCGCTCCTTTACCACCATGAGCATGGTGACTACAAATTACCGCATCAAAAGCACCAGCATCAGTTGAAGCTTTTTTAACTGCATTGAGTTCAGCCTCGGTATCGGTAGCAAACATGTTTATGGCCACCACAACGTTGACACCATAAGCCTTCATATTTGAAATATGTCTGGCAAGATTGACACAACCAGCCTCAACAAGACCAACATTTTCCGTCAAGTATGCACGATCCAGAGGCTTTCCTGCCGTAACTGCTGGTCCACCACCATGCATTTTCAAAGCCCTTATAGTGGCAACAATAACAGCACATTGGGGAGTCAAACCACTGTACCGACATTTTATGTTCATGAACTTCTCAGCACCTATATCGGCACCAAATCCTGCTTCTGTAATCACGAATCCACCGGGACCCACTAACTTTAGGGCAATTTTATCAGCAACAACAGAGGAATTGCCATGAGCAATATTTGCGAACGGCCCTGCATGGACAAGCACTGGAGTTCCCTCAAGCGTCTGCATAAGAGTGGGGTTAATTGCATCCTTCATTAATACAGTCAATGCACCACCAAGACCGATATCATCAGCTGTTACAGGATCACCAGCTCTGCTATTTCCAATTACCATCTTTCCGAGCCTCTCCCTCATGTCTGCCAGAGAAGTTGTTAGGGCCAGGACAGCCATTATCTCACTTGCAACTGAAATATCGAATCCAGTTTCCCTTACCATTCCCTTTTCCTCAGGCCCCTGGCCAACGGTAATTTTTCTCAAAAAACGATCATTAACATCCATAACTCTCCTCCATGTAACTGAATCAGGGTCAATATCAAGCCTAGCAAAGCTTTTGACCTCTTCCGGTGTGAGATCATCGGGATTAGTCTTATCAATACCAAGCTTCTTCAACCGCCTAAACATAATCTCACTGAAGGTTCTTTTTCCCTCTTTGTTAGGAGGGCACAAACGGTTGAACAACGCCTTATCAGATTGGCTGGCTTCATGAAACATTCTAGTGTCTATGGCAGCGGCAAGAAGGTTGTTTGCAGCTGTTATAGCATGTATATCTCCTGTTAGATGTAGATTGAACTCATCCATGGGAATCACTTGACTATAACCACCCCCAGCCGCACCACCTTTAATTCCAAAAGTGGGACCTTGTGAAGGTTGACGAATGCAGGTGACAACCTGTTAGGAACCAAAACTGATCAGAGACATAACAATCAATTACGTTTGTTACAAGATTTGTGACTTGTCATCTTAGAGAAATTCCGCAATCTTCTATACTCGAGAATCACATACTAAAAAAACTAGTTAATGAAAAGGTAATTCGTATGAAGAGGAGTGAAAAGGAGCGAAAAATAAATCCCTCCATTTAACTACCAGGCCCGTATAAATCCCTCAACATAAGAATATTTTGAAGGGAAAATTACATGCTTTGTTTCCTACCCTTCCCCCTACCTCTTTTTGTATCCAAGCAAACTCTATAACAAGCGAGACAACAAAACACCACTTACAGGTGCAAATAAATTTGAGTACCTTTTTATCAAGGTAAGCTCCCAAGGCTTGACAAAGACCAACGGTAGTTGTAGATTTTCCCTCTCCGAGAGGGGTTGGAGTGATCCCACCAACGACAACATAATATCCATCCTGCGTTCCCTTGAATTCATCTAAGGCAGACAGCAAAACCTATTTCACGTATAAACTCAATCAGAGATGTGGAGGAAAAAACTGAAGTAGAACCTAGCGCCATCACTATAAACTGAACATGAAACCCCAACTAAAATCTACATGTAGTACATTATAGTTTCCTCCATCTACCGCAAATCCACACCCGATTAAAAATTACCACAAATATGTAGCTAATACACCAATAAAAAAGCGCCTAAATTATCGTACAAGCAAAACAACATCATTACAAAGCTCACATCTACAAATCACGAACATATTTTTTCTTCGTCCATCCCATTTGCTTGATTATGAAATTTGAATAATAGTTTAGAATTTCACATATTTATATTCCCTCCCTTTAGAACTAATTATCACATGTTAACTTTGGTCAACCAATCACCATTTTAACCATGAATTTCTCAAAGTATTTGCACAGATACAATGTAAAAAGAATTTTTTGAAATCAAACTTTTTTCAAATTTATCATTTTTAGAACTCGTATCTAGTATAGAGTATATATTTACCAGAAAACATCGGTGACATCGATATTGATTTACAACAAAGCCAAATTGAGACAATAAATTAGGGATTAGTGAGAGTGTAGTGAGATTAACTCGCCTTTATTCCACCAACTTTTACTGCCACCTATGTCAACTCATTCGTCGGATTTTGCATATACATCGGTTAATTTACATCATTATCGTTGAAAAGATGTAGCACTTCACAATTACTCTAACAGAAAGAGTAAGAGTGATACCAATTAAAGTTACAATCAATGTCAAATTGACTTAACCGCAAAAACTGCATACAATTTTGAACTTGCATGATCCATTACCACACTTGGACAGATAGCAGATACTGAATTTAAGGCAATTGACGGTGACACAACGTATATTCAACAAATTATAAATCTTTCAATTCATCATCGAATTACAACTACTTATTGTTACGATCATAAACAAAACATCAGTTCATTTATAGTTTTTGACGACTAAAACGAAAAATTAAACTCCTTAAACATTAATCACGCAGCAACTGACATTGACGAAAGCAAACAAGATGATTAGATGAACATCGGAAAATCAATAAAAACACATCAATAAGATGCATATCAGTAAAACTTCAATTCATTCACAATTATTCAATGACGACTACAAAATCGAACTCCTTACTCATAACTGCTAGATCATCATTGATTATTACCTACTCGTACGCAGCAATTAACATCAAACATCGAAAAATTAATAAATCTTCAATAGATTCACAATTATTCGAAAAATCACTGCAGCACCATTACTTACGCATTAATTAACATTCAATTAAACTTCAATTCATCCACAATTATTCAAAACTCAAACTCCCTCAGCATCAATCACTGAATCATCATTAATTACACATTAACTAACATTAACAAAATCAATTAACCTCCAATTCATCATCAGCTATCCAATAACAACAACAACGATAATTAATTAACAACAACAACACCAAAGACGACAAAAAGAGAAGGTATACCTTGGCCTTATACTTTCCGTAAAGATCATAATGATTAGGAGAAAGATTAAGATCGGAAGCAATGTCGGAGATATGCAACGGTTCCACTGAATTGGCAATATCGATATCGGCCGGCACAGGCGACACAACCTCGACCTTCCTAACGGTTTTGGACTTGGACGCCATTTTCTCAATCCTTGTTCTACTGATCTCGATTGTAGTATTCTCCTTTGTTGTTCTCGGTTGGTGAATATCTGTTGTTGATTCAATTCTACTTTTCCAGGTTGTGTGGTTTATATTATAATGGGAGCGGGAGCGAGTATTATGAGACCGTCTCGTACAAGAATTATTATCGTTATTGTTGTAATGCCGAGGTGTCAGGTAATGAAGAGGATAGGATTGGAGTCTTGTGGGGGCCACGGCCATTTGATTGATGATTGAGGACATTGGATTGTGTGGGCTTTGCGACATTTTTGGAGGGAGTGAGTGAGGATCACTCTCTTATCCGGAGTGGTGTGTGGTTTGGAGTTTTGCCTGCATACAAATTTCGAGTGATCGAATACGGGTTGGGCTAGACAAAGCACACGGACTAAATTCGATCACTGGATTGGATTAGACTGGACTAGACAAAACTAACTGGAGAACAAGAATGACCTGAAATGGAATTAAATCCTAAAGAACATAATCTTAGACCGAATTCTTCAAATGTGGGATTTGTTTAGTGGGTTGGTATACTTATATTTTTTTTAAAATGCACTATACGTACTCAGCTTATTGTTGAACGTGAAGGGAAATTTCGGTCAATAGTTTACGTTTACTTTATTTCCCCTTCATAGACTAAATCAAATGTAAACTATTCAACGGAATAGATGACTATATAAGTATAAATGTATAATGAACAAACTACCAAGTACTCCTTCACTCTCCATCATTTTTTATTAAAATATCACTTACAATGGATATAAAAGGTTTAAAATATCACTTACAATGGATATAGAAGGTTTAAAATATCACTTACAACTAGTGTTAAACCCGTGCAAAATTGCACGGGTATATTTTAGAAAAAATATGGTGGATAATTAATATTACCGAATAGTGTCAATAATACGTGAATATTGTGCATTCAATTTCTATTATAATGATAATACGTTAAAATGCACATTATAATAATAATGGTACTTATATATCCATTCTTTTATTGTTTTTTTAAATCGATATAGATGTTATTTCAAGGTTTATTTTGTACCGTTATGTTTATGATTTGTTTTCGCAAAATATATAAATTTGTACACTATTATTGGTTGTTATATTAATATTATGTTATTTTTATTGTTTTTTAATTTAGTATTGTCGCTTTTTTTTCGATTGCAAAAATGCACGGGTATATATAACCGGTATACTTTTAAGAACATCGATATAATATATCGATATATTGTGTATTGTAATTATTTATTGGAATTTTTTAACTTTACTCAATTTTGTTTTTAAATTTAGTATTGTCGCTTTTTTTCGAATGCAAAAATGCACTGGTATATTTAACGGGTATACTCTTGCCAGAAATTAAAATTTCGTGTTTATGAATTTATATAAAAAATGTTACGTAATATTTCTTAAACTACGTTATCAAGTATTTATTTAGAATTTCAGACGGTTATTTCTCAGGAAATTCATAAATGAAATTGCGGTTTATTCTAAAATTTTAATACCATAAACCGTTTTAATGTTAAAACAGTTGTGCAAATTATTAATTATCCACAGGTATATTCAATCCCACTATTAATCATTAGGTAAAATTTCCGGTTTATTTTTGTAAAATCAAAATAGTTGTGCAAATGAGTTACGCAATTTTACACGAGTTTTTCGTAAAATTTCATGTTTACGAATTTATATAAAAAAAATGTTACGTAATATTTCTTAAACTACGATATCAGGTATATATTTAGAATTTCAGGCGGTTATTTCCTAAGAAATTCATAAAAGAAATTGCGGGACCCACATGAGAGAATTAAAAAAATATCACAATTACATTGATGACGTGGCGCGTCGAGGGCTTCTGAAATGATTAAGTAATTATATAGATAAGATGGATATAGAAGGTTTAAAGGTAAATGATTGAGACAGATGAAGTACTAAGTATTACCTGTAACAAATTCTTGTTTGAGGTACACGTAGGGATGACAATGGTAGGGTATGGGTAGGGTTCGACAAGACCCGACCCGACCCGAAATAAAAAACCTTAGACCCATACCTACCCAGACCCTAAAGAGTCCGAAATTAATGGACCCATACCCGACCCTAATGAGTCTGGGTCCAGGTAAGGTCTACCCTAGGGTCCAATTTTTCTTAACGAGTCATTCAATAAAATGTACCAAAGTTCGAATTAAATTACAAAGTTTTGATTAAAGTATTACAAAGTCTTGGTTATTTGGATCATTACTCATACCTAACCCTAAATTATACTCATCATTTATCGTACCCAAACTCATCATTTTCATCAATTTTCTTGTTATTCTTAATGGTTATTTGGATATGCGTATAATATATTAATGATAATTAATAAGGGTCATCTGTTTGTGTGTATTATTTGGATTATTGACGTTCGTATGTGTGTTTTTTCTTTTTCTTTTTCTTTTTTTTTTTTTTAATAAATATAAGGGTCTAAGGGTCGGGTAGGGTCCCAAGACCAAGACCCGGACCCGAAATTTTTATATAAGACTCATACCCATACCCGAGTGGATCTCAAAAATCTAGAGCCATACTCGACCCATTAGGGTCGGGTCCCACTGCCATACCTAGGTACAAGTGATTGGGCTTAGGCCGCATAATGAACGAGATGATCAAAAATAGGATAGACTGTTTCATCTAGGCTTAGAATAATAAACAAAATTGCTATATCACGCCCCCTGTTTCACTTGTTACGCTCCCTACTTTTTAAATAATTCCCATTTTGCCCCTGAATCTTTTTTGGTTTTTGTTTTTTTTTTTTTTGACGTATTGTTGACGGCCGGGTTTTAAGTTGGTTGTTTCTGAGACGGTAATTGAGATAGTTTGTGTGACGATTTTGAGACGGTTTTTGAGATGGTTCTTGAGACGGTTTTTGATAATAATTTTGTAGCCGGAATTTCAGACTTTTTGTTGAGAATGATTTTGAGACGGTATTTTGACACGGTTTTTGAGACGGTAATAATAAACAATTTTTGAGACAGTTTTTAAGACGGTTTAATTGCGAATTAGGAAAAAAAATTGGAACGATTTTGCGTATGTCTCGTAAAAATTTTGTTGTTTCATCCAACAAAAGAAAAGCGTGCTAATAGGTAATATAACGACGTCGTAAATATATCATTATATCATAATTTAATCGAGTAATTGTACCTTTGCTCAAAGTTTCAAGTATTTAAAATATTCTAATTGAATATGAATATATTCTTTCTATCATGAAGTAGCAATTAGTTGGTTTGCCTGAGTGGTTTAGGGGGAAGACTTAAGACCTTCTACACATAAGCGCGCGTGGGTTCAAACCCCACGGCCAACATTTTTCCATTTTTTTTCATTTTTAACGACACGACCTTGGCCATGTCGTGTGGTCCACACGACATGGCCTAGGCTGTGTCGTGTAGTCCACACGACATGGCCATGGCTGTGTCGTGTGGTCTACACGACATGGCCTAGGTCCTGTCGTGTTTTTTACACGACATTGTATTTTTTTTTTTTTTTAAAATTTTATTTTCTTTTCCGTATCTAGCAATGTCAACTCTCGTATTTTTATTTTATTTCTTACACGACAATTTATTATTAATTTTTTTTAAACGACATTGTATTTTTTTATTTTCCGTCTATAGTATGGAATAATATAATTTGGATGGGAAATTATAAACCGTCTCAAAAAAACGTTTCGTAAACCGTCTCAAAAGAAAAACCCAAAACCCGTCTCAAAAATCGTCTCAAAAACCGTCTCAAAAAAACGTTTCGTAAACCGTCTCAAAAAAAAAACAAAACCCGTCTCAAAAACCGTCTTAAAAACTGTCTGAAAAACCGTCTCAAAAACCAACTCCAAAACCGTCTTAAAAACCGTCTCAAAAAAAATACAAAAATCATCATCATCAACGAACGTCAAAACTCAACAAAGGGGCGTAACAAGTAAAACAGGGGGCGTGATATAGCAATCCCCATAATAAAACCCAATCCAATTTATTATTGGGTCTTTAATTCATCCAATCAATCCATGATCCAAATTCAAATCAATTTGAAACCCATTAACTTACATTTACTTTAATTTCTGTTTCAGAGAATAATTTACCTTTACTTTATTTCTCTTTCGGAGAATAAAGCTAAATGTAAACTAATGACGACAGAGGGAGTAATGGGTTTCGTTAGTGATAACTGCGGGTTTCAAAAGATGGGTTTCAATCGAATATTATCTTCGAGTCAAGTCGGGTTTGATTTGGTTTTGGACTCCATAGCCATCTCCAACCCAACAACCCAACAGATAACCAATTTAGGACATCAGGCTGACATTAAACAACCTAGAAACCGTATAATATTCCCGCCGGCTCAATCGTATGTTTACGTTTGTTTTATTCCGTAATAAAATCAAACATGCAACACAATATCATTGACAAAAATCACATGCATTCAAGTTTAACTAATTTTACACGTTTCCATTTCTAATCAAGTATTTGACTTAATGTAACTCAAATGCAATAAGGTCTCCTTCTTTTAGACTGAAAAACTCTAAACTCCTGACGGAACTAAAATTAAGTCAGAACAGGGTAGCGAAATTTAGCTTGAATAATGATCATTACAAAAACAATACTCCAATTTCGATAAACATAATATGAATTGTAATTTCATTAAATATACTTACCTGAATTAAATTTCTTTGATTTAAAATCCTATACAATGTCCTTCACGCAGCAGTGAATGGCAACATCAATGGCATGCATGTATGATGTATCGATCTATTTTTGATATTAGAAATTTTTAAAGTTCCTAATTTTTATATTTTCTGGAATTATAAATTTATATCATATGAAAAATGTAACAAAATATGAAAATTTGGGGAAGGGTAAGAGCGTGAATTATACACTGAGAAAGTGAGAGCATCTGAAATATGAAGTACAGAAGTAGTGTTAGGTGGGGCTCTTTCGTAGGGATTCTTATTCTCGAGTTGATCTCTTTTGGGCCAGGTTATTTGATTTTACAATAGATCTCCTCTATAACGGTTATATCCGTCACAAGCTTACGACGGGTCAAACACTCAAATACACCCAATCAATTTAGTATGTGTTTGGCCCTGCTTTTCAACTGTTTTTTCAACCAAAGAAATAGAAACTGGGTCAAACACTACTTTTTCAAAAACTAAAAACTACTTTTATTAAACAAAAATTCTAAAACTGACCCCTAAAAACACCTAGAAACAGAAGTAACAATTTGTTACTTCTGTTTCTCCTTTCACGTTGATCTTTAAGTTATTTGAGCGCCAAAATCCAAAAACAATTGATAGAAACTAGTTAGGCCAAACACGATAAAACTGATAAAAATAGTTTTTTAAAAATTTTGGCCAAACATGAACAATTTTATCAGGAACTAGTTTTCAAAAAACTCCTTTACAAAAGTAAAACTTCTTTTCCATAAACAATGTCAAACATGCACTTAGATAAGCCAAAAATGAAGTGTACAAAAAATCACAAATAGTTTGTTTTTATCTCCCCAAATGAGTATTATTTGACCCGTCACAAGTTTGCGACCGATATTGTCGTCACAAATGAGAATTTGTATTGATTTTAAATAATAAGACGGGTTTTTCAAGTTATTTGAGAGTTAAATATGATTATTTTTGGAATATGTCGCCATAAAGTGTAATACTAATTGTATTATTGTAGTTATATTCCATCATAAAATGGTCATAAAATCTTGTATTATGATTTAGATCAAAATAGTCGTCTAAAATAAGAATCATATCTTACTTATAAAAGCAATAACCACAAAGCCCATGTGACGGCATATGGTTGAAAGTTGAAATTTTAAAAAAGAATTATTTATTTTGTGTTGTAGGTCACACATGTTCTTTAGTTCAATTTAATTTAGCAAATAAATACACCTCATAATCCTAAAAAAATCATGTAAATAAAGTTCTGTTGATTAATCATGTAAATATCAATTTTATATGATTAAATATCCAAGTGATGATCAAAATATACAACAACGAAGAAATATATGATGTTATGATTGTATAATATGGTGAGAATTAAAGTAAACTTGATATTGTAACTTGTAAGGACTAAACTGGATTCAACATAAACTTATGAATTGATGAAAAACATTAAAATACAATTATATTCTTAACAAAAATACTTATACGATCAAAATATTACTCAAATATATATTTAAGGCTCCCTATTATATCAGATAAAAAAAGAAAATATCACTTAAAAAGGATAAAATAGGAAAGAATAATAATTACTCTTTCCTTAAGAATAAAAATCATGTTTGTATATAGTAAAAATAAGTATAATCTTAATGCTTATAGGAAAAAGCATATTATAATCAATTTATTTTACTAATAATATTTTTAAAAAAATACTTCGTACTAAAATATCGCGATAAAAATGACTCAAAACAACGAGAAATATAAAACAGAAAAATATAACAAATACGTCAAAAAACACCCAAGGAAATTTTCTTGATAAAGTTTCAAGGATGAGATAAATAAAGAATGTTTAAAAACCATAAATAAAATTGTTATATCAAAAAATAAGCCAAAAAAAATGATAAATAAACTGCTACTATAAAAACAACTGAAAATTTTCGATTATCGTCTTTAATTCTATATATCCATACATACTTCTTTTGAAACTTTTTAATAGTTACACTTCATGCATGAACTTCTAATAATAAGATTAAGGGTCAGATTGAGTAAGAAATAACGGAGTTTTTAGGTAATACTATATAATTACGGTTGTATAACTTTGGGGTCATTTTTATTTTGGCATTTAAGAGAGAAGAATTTTGAGATTAGGAGCTAAGCGACAAATAGGTAAGTAGCTAAAATAGGGAAATGATAATTTATTTAGGGTAAAGAAGAGTGTTTATATGAGTGAGTGTATGGCTGCGTAAATGCATAGGTCATAGTGCTAATTGATAAGTGTAAAGTATATGGGCCAAAGAGCCAAAGAGATAGATCATATTCTTAATAATATAGGTCCATAATGATAAATTATTCAAATACATGGCCTAACCATCATATACTAATAATAATAACTAGGTTAAAAGTCGTACATTATAAATAAGTAAATTAAATCTTAAAACATAAAATTATAGAAATATTATCATTGAACGGGTTATCCGTCTTAAATTTAAGACAAGTCAAATATTTGAAATAAGTAAAAATAGAATGCATGGGAAAAAATAAATATATTTGTTAACATATATAACTAGGATGATAATTAACTCATTTTAAAGTTAAGACGGATATCCCTATTCCCTAAGAGATCTAAGTGACATATATAATTTTGGATATATAGGTCAATTTTTTTATTGTAATTGAACCAATTTACGTTTAAAAGAAAATTTTGCCCAGTTAAACGGGTCGAATTGGTCGGGTCAGAATACGGGTCGTATCGTATAAGAAGTTGGAATACAGAACATTAAAGCCATCTAAATAGTTGTTGTAGAGATAAAGACGAAAATAAATACTTTTTTTATATTCATATTTAACATAAACTTATCATTTACGTAATGGTAAATTTGGATCCAAAATAACGAATTATTTTATGTTGGTGGAGGAACTTCTATTACAATGTGGGGAAGAGATAGTCGTAAGTTCCACATCGTATATTTATAAGAGTTTGTAATTGATTATGGGATGTAATATAGTGCTTCATAATTAATCTTTTAAAAACATAAGGTAGTTACATTCATATTTAATCAATCTGTTTTTTCTCATCAAGTCGAACAAGTTAAGTTATGTGCATCACGTAATTTAACACTTAACATTATTATACATCAGTGTAATTTGGTTAAAACTTTATTCTTAAAATAACTATGTTTTTAAATAGTTGATGTATAATCTATTTACTCTTTTTTTAATGCCAATTTTTTTAATAACAATGTTAAAATTACACTTTTTAATAACAATATTAAAATTACTAACCCATGCAATTTGCACGGGTTTAAAACTAATATATTATATTAAAGCAAACACCGCCTACCTATCTGATCGCCACGTATCACAACACATACAAATGCCACGTGTCATACTCTCTAATTAAAACAAACTAAACAATTCAATTACAAAAAGATTTGGAATCATAAAAAGTTCCTAATTTTAAGTTGACTTGGGCGCAATTGTAGGAGACAATTATTCGCTACAATATTTTAACATATAAAAAATATTTAATTTGAAATTATAAAAAGTTGTTAATTTTAGTTGATTTGGCACAATTTTAAGAGAAAACTTCGGTCTGATATTTTAATATTTCAAAAATATTTGGGTACAGTATATTTACTATATTAGTTGCTAATTTTAAGTTGATTTTGGGAGCAATTTTAGGAAAGAATTTCGGTTTGATATTTTAAGATATCAAAAATATTTGGGTATAGTATATTTACTATATTAGTTGTTAATTTTAAGTTGATTTCGGGGGCAATTTTAGGAGAGAATTTCGGTTTAATATTTTAAGATATCAAAAATATTTGGGTACAATATATTTACTAAATTAGTTGCTCATTTTAAGTTGATTTGGAGCAATTTTAGGAGAAAATTCCGATTGATATTTTAACATATCAAAAATATTTAGGCACAGTATATTTACTATATTACTTGCTAATTTTAAGTCTATTTTGGACGCAATTTTAGAAGAAAATTTCGATTTGATATTTTAAGATTTTAAAAATATTTGGGTACAGTATATTTACTATATTAGTTGTTAATTTTAAGTTGATTTTGGACGCAAATTTAGGAGAGAATTTCAGTTTGATATTTAATATATCAAAAATATTTGGGTACAGTATATTTACTTTATTAGTTGCTTATTTAAGTTGATTTTAAGCGCAATTTTAGGAAATAATTTCAGTTTGAAATTTTAAGATATCAAAAATATTTGGGTACAGTATATTTACTACATTAGTTGTTATTATTTGATTATTCCATACAATTTAGGATGGTTAACTAAGTATTACGTGTATAAGGGTGATTTTGATCATCATAATACCTCTCTGATCGCCACGTGTCACAACACATTCAAACGTCACGTGTCATACTCTCTAATAAAAACAAATAACTGAACAATTCAATTACAAAACGATTCGGAATCATAAAAAGTTGCTAATTTTAAGTTGATTTGGGCACAATTTTAGGAGACACTTATTTGGTACAATATTTTAACATATAAAAAATATTTTATTTAGAATCATAAAAACTGCTAATTTTAAGTTGACTTGGGAGCAATTTTTGGAGAAAATTTCGGTTTGATATTTTAAAAAATCAAAAATATTTAGGTACGGTATATTTATTATATTACGGAGTAGTTGCTAATTTTAAGTTGATTTTGGGGGCACTTTTAGGAGAAAATTTCGGTTTGATATTTTAAGATATCAAAAATATTTAGGAACAATATATTTACTATATTAGTTGTTATTATTTGATTATTCCATACAATTTAAGATGGCTAACTAAGTATTGCGTGTATAAGGGACATTTTGATCCTCATAATATATATGTATTTGATTTTATAAGAATTACGGCTAACAAAGAGATAAATATTTACTTGTGAATGTTAGCCATTATGATTTGTTAGATTTTAAAATAATTTTTGTGTCAATGAATAAAATATTTTGCCGTAGAATTTTCTCTAAATGATAAATTTTGGTGTAAAATTGTATGTTTTGCATTGATTTCAATATTTACTATAATTTAGTAATTTACTAAATCTAAATAGAACGTAAATTTTACTTTTAATAATAGTTTTTGCCACTACTCGTGCAGTGCACGGGTTCAAAAACTAGTTTGTGTTTATTCAACTCCAGATCGAAAGTTATCTCTATTTGGATAAGATTATTTTTAGAAAAATATTATAAAGGTGCAAAATTTGGTTTTTTACGAGATTAATTATATTCTTTGTTATCGCTTTTAAATTTGTCTTTTATTCAACACAAATTCAGGGTAAAGGGGGCGTTTGATTTGAGGTTTATAAGATAGGAAAAGGGAAACAAAGTTACTCATATTTTTTGATGGTATTCGTTTGTCATAAAAAAAAGGAATTAAACTCTCTTCCTTACCCCTCAATCCATCTACATTTAATTACCATTGTTATCTTTCAACCACTTTCTTCACCTAGCACTTTAACACTCATCTCATTCGTAAGGGTGTTATGTATGTTAGTTGTTGAATAATTGTGACTCAACTCGGTCGAGTTAGTCAAACTCGGTCGAGTTGGTGTAACTCGGCCGAGTTGATGTAACTCGACCGAGTTGAAAAGCTTCGGATTGCATTCTTTTGATTTGTGCCTTAAGGTAGGGTTTCCCTACTCAGTTCTAATAGATTATGATTGTGACAATCTTGTTGTTGTGTACACTGATATCACTATATTGTTACTGATTGATGGGAATATTGGGACTGTGACGGGAAACGGCTCTCAATCCTACGATCGCCTTTCGTGGTTCCCACCACGGGTACCCCTTGCCGCGAGCAAGTGGGAGATTGGATGTGGGGCTAGAGGTCGCCACTTGTATTTGAGATTGTGATAACAGTACTTGTGATTATCAGTTGTGATGTTATTGCTAGTATCTGTGACCTTCTTATTTATCAGATTCTGACACTTGTTTTATTTTACTGTGTTGATACATGTTATGGTGAGCAGAGTCTAAGGTTCGTCGCAATTGTTAATGCTTGGGATGGGAGATAGTCAACACACGGATTTTAGCGTCATAGTTATACCTTAACTTTCGTTGTCACTTTCATTTTTGAGTACTCGTGGCTTTGTAAAGACTTATATTCTTTATTACTAATAAGTTGCTTGGGTTTTCCTTTGATATTGTGCCTTAGGAAACTGAGATGGTATTACTTTCATAGTCTGATGGTTCTTTCTAAAGACTTTAGATTATGAGGATGTTAAAACCACCACACTTGCAACTACCACCACCATGACGCACCGCTTTGACCACCGCCACCGCCGCCACCGCCACCGCCACACTGCCATGCCCCCCACCGCCACCACCACTGCCATGACACCCTCACCACCGCCATTGCCACTACTGCCATGATACTTTCACCACCGTCACCGCCACCGCCACCGCCATGACAACCTCACTACCACCATGACGCCACCACCATCGTCGTGACCATCGCAACCACCACCCCCACCACCACCGCCATGACACCCCCCCACCACCGCTATGACACCTCCACCGCCATAACACTTCCACCACTATCACCGTCGATAGATCAGTAGATAAGTGGTTGTTTATATGGTGGTGTGTATTAGTGATCGGAGTCAGTGTAAGTGGACCATTAATTCCCTATTGGTGTAACCAAATAACAAATTAAGTTTTAGTAATCTCTTACCTCTCCCCCTTACCTTTTCTGATTTTCTTTCCCTTTTCCTTTTCTCTAACCAAACGCCCCCTTAGTTTATTTGGCGGAAAGAACAATTACTTTGGTCTTTAGAAATCCTTGAAAATTACAAATATTTGTGTAAGGCTATCCTATACAAATATAACATAAAACGGATCACTGTAGAAATTATTTATATAGGTAAACTTTGTTCTCGAAATGGTAAAATCGTTTTACAAAAGTAATTAAACAAACAAAACATCGTATAATAGACAACGAGCTATGTATACAAAAACTTAGTCATATTGGTTGACTCTTGAAATGACCCCGAACAAGTGTATGAAAATCCGGGAGAAAAATAATCGTAGTTCGATATGACCTCCCGGGCGGTTCAAATTGAAGTGTATATGTAACACCCCCATTTATTTAAGGGTCTGTACTAGGACTCCTCAGATAAATAAAGGTGTTACCATCTCGGTTTCCCGAGGCAGTAGATACAAAGGAAAGATAAACAGTACTTTAATGAAAATTAAACTCATAACATGTTCTTACAACTGTATCCGAAAGTCTTAACAAAATAAAGAAAGTACAACTCATGCTAAACTGACTAAGGTGATCTAGACTCTATTCTGGTCCGGATCCAAGCTCTTTCTCCCATAGCTCCCCCTTAGTCTCAGCCACCTGTCAATCTGCTCCCTAATAAATTGGTTCATCACAGGTGTCACACGAATACACAGGGTCAACCACGAGGTTGAGTAGGGAAAAAGAAATAAATATACCAACAATATAATATACTCCGCACCGATCCATCGCCAAATAAACTCCGCACCGATCCAACACCATATAAACTCCGCACCGATCCAACACCATATAAACTCCGCACCGATCCAACACCATATAAACTCCGCACCGATCCAACACCAAATAAACTCCGCACCGATCCTACACCAAATAACTCCTCACAAGACCCAATATTTTCACAACATATTATATAACAGAAATATATAAGACAATCAAACCCAATATAATACCAATCATCCAAAGAGATATATAAATAGTTAACATAATAATAACATATCACTCGTCATCATGTATACAGTATTCCCCTACCTGAATTAGCAGGAAACGCAGATAAATCCGATGCTTGTTAGAAACGTTCCACGCGAAACTCGCTACCTAAATAGATATACGTAACGAATTAACAAACTTCCCGAACCCCTTAACGAACACACTTACTATAAATAGCAACTGTCCATAAGTGGAAAGTTTCCATAAATAGAAACTTTCCCAATATAGTAACTTTCCAAATATAGACGCTCCCATGACTTAAATAATTTCCCGACTCGCATCATTAATTAGCACGACCCAAAAACCGTAACATATTAACAAAGTAGTAAAACAACCCTAATATCGTAGTACTATTACTTAACATTAATAATAATAATAATAATAATAATAATAATAATAACAAAATAATAATAGTAATAATAATATCGCAAAACAGCCCCAACAACCCGAATACACAACCCGACTTCAGCCCCTCGCACCACCATCCACAGCCCCTTCGAACACCAACCACCACCACATCCCGACACCACCGGCAACCTGCCACCACTACGACACCATGAAGCCCATCGCCGACCGCCGGTGAGATGGCCGGAGCCCTCACCGATGACAGCCTCTCACCCCTGCCGCTGCTACACCCCATGTTCCATAACAAACGAAGCCTCCTGCCACCACAACTTCCACCACCGACACCATCCGTGACCACCACCAATCCCCTCTCCGACACACAACCTACAAACCACAGTGGTACCACCGCATCGACCTCCCCCGAGTCAACGGTGGTACCACCCCCAACGTATCGCTGACAAACAACATAAATGAAAACCCTTCTGACCAGACCCACGAAACAGACCGTCGACACCTACCTGACCACTTATACCCGCCGTGACCACCTCCCTGACACTTCCCCAACAACCCATAACCACTGACGACCACCACAGGGTAAAAGTGAAACCCTACAGCTCTTCGATTTTAAGGAGACAGACCCTAAACACAACAGGCAAGACTCACGTTTTAAGGACACATACCTGGTTCTGGGTGGTTTCGAGAGGTGCTAGGCACGACTGGCCTCACCGTGCGACTACTCTATCCTTTCTGGGTGGTGGCGGCAGCACGAAGGTATGAGGTACGTTGATGGTAGGTCACAAATTAGGGTAAAGGTCATACTTGTTTGACGGCATAGAGAGGTAAGCGTGAGATTTGAGTGTTGGTAGGTTTCGCTAGGGTTTCGATATTGTGACAACATTAGAGGCCCAACTCCTCCCCATAGATCCCTTGTTCGAACCCCACGAGAGACATGACACACATTAAAAGGAATCTATAAATGAAACAAGTACTAGTATCGTACTTAATATCGTAATCAAATAAAACCGCTTAAACTACCATTACGTCAAAATTTAGGATAACATCGTATCTCAAAATTTGAGGTATTACAGTCTTTTCCCCTTAAAATGAACTTCGTCCCGAAGTTCAACCACAGCCAGGTGACAACCAAACCCACATTAACCAAAACATTAACTTGGAACATGAATGTCTCGAATATAATTTCCCAGGAAATATTAACACACTAATATAATAAATACTATTAAGGTAAAATACGGAGTATTACAGTTTCCCGAGGCAGTAGATACAAAGGAAAGATAAACAGTACTTTAATGAAAATTAAACTCATAACATGTTCTTACAACTGTATCCGAAAGTCTTAACAAAATAAAGAAAGTACAACTCATGCTAAACTGACTAAGGTGATCTAGACTCTATTCTGGTCCGGATCCAAGCTCTTTCTCCCATAGCTCCCCCTTAGTCTCAGCCACCTGTCAATCTGCTCCCTAATAAATTGGTTCATCACAGGTGTCACACGAATACACAGGGTCAACCACGAGGTTGAGTAGGGAAAAAGAAATAAATATACCAACAATATAATATACTCCGCACCGATCCATCGCCAAATAAACTCCGCACCGATCCAACACCATATAAACTCCGCACCGATCCAACACCATATAAACTCCGCACCGATCCAACACCATATAAACTCCGCACCGATCCAACACCAAATAAACTCCGCACCGATCCTACACCAAATAACTCCTCACAAGACCCAATATTTTCACAACATATTATATAACAGAAATATATAAGACAATCAAACCCAATATAATACCAATCATCCAAAGAGATATATAAATAGTTAACATAATAATAACATATCACTCGTCATCATGTATACAGTATTCCCCTACCTGAATTAGCAGGAAACGCGGATAAATCCGATGCTTGTTAGAAACGTTCCACGCGAAACTCGCTACCTAAATAGATATACGTAACGAATTAACAAACTTCCCGAACCCCTTAACGAACACAATTACTATAAATAGCAACTGTCCATAAGTGGAAAGTTTCCATAAATAGAAACTTTCCCAATATAGTAACTTTCCAAATATAGACGCTCCCATGACTTAAATAATTTCCCGACTCGCATCATTAATTAGCACGACCCAAAAACCGTAACATATTAACAAAGTAGTAAAACAACCCTAATATCGTATTACTATTACTTAACATTAATAATAATAATAATAATAATAATAATAATAATAATAATAATAATAATAACAACAAAATAATAATAGTAATAATAATATCGCAAAACAGCCCCAACAACCCGAATACACAACCCGACTTCAGCCCTCGCACCACCATCCACAGCCCCTTCGAACACCAACCACCACCACATCCCGACACCACCGGCAACCTGCCACCACTACGACACCATGAAGCCCATCGCCGACCGCCGGTGAGGTGGCCGGAGCCCTCACCGATGACAGCCTCTCACCCCTGCCGCTGCTACACCCCATGTTCCATAACAAACGAAGCCTCCTGCCACCACAACTTCCACCACCGACACCATCCGTGACCACCACCAATCCCCTCTCCGACACACAACCTACAAACCACGGTGGTACCACCGCATCGACCTCCCCCGAGTCAATGGTGGTACCACCCCCAACCTATCGCTGACAAACAACATAAATGAAAACCCTTCTGACCAGACCCACGAGTCAGACTGTCGACACCTACCTGACCACCTATACCCGCCGTGACCACCTCTCTGACACTTCCCCAACAATCCATAACCACTGACGACCACCACAGGGTAAAAGTGAAACCCTACAGCCCTTCGATTTTAAGGAGACAGACCCTAAACACAACAGGCAAGACTCACGTTTTAAGGACACATACCTGGTTCTGGGTGGTTTCGAGAGGTGCTAGGCACGACTGGCCTCACCGTGCGACTACTCTATCCTTTCTGGGTGGTGGCGGCAGCACGAAGGTATGAGGTACGTTGATGTTAGGTCACAAATTAGGGTAAAGGTCATACTTGTTTGACGGCATAAAGAGGTAAGCGTGAGATTTGAGTGTTGGTAGGTTTCGCTAGGGTTTCGATATTGTGACAACATTAGAGGCCCAACTCCTCCCCATAGATCCCTTGTTCGAACCCCACGAGAGGCATGACACACATTAAAAGGAATCTATAAATGAAACAAGTACTAGTATCGTACTTAATATCGTAATCAAATAAAACCGCTTAAACTACCACTACGTCAAAATTTAGGATAACATCGTACCTCAAAATTTGAGGTATTACAGTATAATACACCGTTTTGGGATTCCAGGGTCCCGAAACAAAACTCCGAAATCATACAAATAGTTTTTCTAGTTAGATAATGCAGCCACCAAAAATTTGAGGAACAACTAGAGGACATTTGGGGGTTCCGGTATGCGATAAACCAACATTATTAGAATCTCCGACAACCGTGAAAAATGGATTAATAATCATTACTTTGACCTGAAATCAAATTGGTTATCTCCTGAAATCACCTTGGACAATTATTTGAACAACTGGGAGAAAAATAATCGTGGTCTGAAACAACCTCCTAAACAACTGATATTGAAGTGTAATACACGGTTTTTGGGATTTCACGGTCCTGGAAATAAATCCTCCGAAAATCATAAAAAAGGTTTGTCAATTTAGATAAAGCAGCCAAAAAAATTGAGGAGCAACCGACTACATTTAGGGGTTCCGGTGTGCGATAAACCAACATTATTCAAATCTGTGATAATCGTAAAAGATAAATTAATAATCGCTATTTTTGCCTGAAATCAAATTGGTTAACTACTATAATGACCTTGGACAAATATTTGAAAAACCGGGAGAAAAATACTCATGGTCTGAAACGACCTCCCGAACGGCTGATATTGTAGTGTATATACACGATTTTCGGGATTTTAGGGTCCCGGAACGAAATCCTCCGAAAGTCATAGAAAAAGTTTGTCGAGTGAGATAAAGTAGTCACAAAAAATTTCCGGAGCAACAAAGGACATTTGGGGGTTTCGGTATGCGGTTAACAAACATTAGTCAAATCTCCGATAGTTGTGAAAGATGGATTAATAATCGTTATTTTGGCCTGAAATCAAATTGGTTAACTCATGAAATGACCTTGGATAAGTATTTGAGAAAATGGGAAAAAAATAATCGTGGTCCAAAACGACCTCCCGAACGGCTTATATTGAAGTGTATAATACACAAGCAATGGGATCCAGGGTACCGGAACGAAATACTCTGAAAATCATACAAAAGGTTTATCGAGTCAGATAAAGTAGCCACAAAAAAATTACGGAGCAACAGAGGACATTTGGGGGTTTCGGTATGCGGTTAACCAACATTATTCAAATCTCGGATAATCATGAAAGATGGATTAATAATCGTTATTTTAGCCTGAAATCAATTTGGTTAACTCCTGAGTTGACCTTGGACAAATATTTGAAAATATGGGAGAAAAATAATCGTGGTCCGAAACGAGCTCCCGAACGACTTATATTGGAGTGTAATACACGGTTTACGAGATTTTAGGGTACCAGAACGAAATACTCCGAAAATTATACAAAGGTTTGTTGAGTCAGATAAAGTAGTCACAAAACCTTTTTGGCGCAACAGAGGACATTTGGGGGGTTTCGGTATACGGTTAACCAACATTATTCAAATATCCAATAATCATGAAAGATGGATTAGTAATCGTTATTTTGGCCTGAAATCAAATTGGTTAACTCCTGAAATGACCTTGGACAAGTATTTGAAAAAAAATCGGAGAAAAATAATCATGGTTCGAAACGACCTCTCGAACGGCTGATATCGTAGTGTATAATACACGGTTTTCGGGATACCAGTGTCCTGGAACGAAATCCTTCGAATATCATACAAAAGGTTTGTCGAGTCAGATAAAGCAATCACAAAAAAAATCCAGAGCAATAAAGGACATTTGGGGGTTCCGCTATACGATACACCAACATTCAAACCTCCGAAAATCGTGAAAAATGGATTAATAATCGTTATTTTGGCTTGAAAACAAATTGGTTAACTTCGGGAATGGCCTTGGGTAAATATTTGAAAAACTGGGGAAAAAATAATCGTGGTACGAAATGACCCCTCAAACGGCTGAAATTGAAGTATAAAATACTCTGAAAATCATAGAGAAGGTTTGTTGAGTCAGATAAAGCAACCACAAAAAATTTGAGGAGCAACAAAGGACATTTAAGGATTTCAGTATGCGATAAACCAACATTATTCAAATCTCCAATAACCGTGAAATATGGATTAAGAATCATTATTTTTGCCTGAAACCAAATTGGTTAATTCCTAAAATGACCTTATACAGGTATTTGAAAAAAGGGGACAAAAATAATCGTGGTCCGAAAAGACCTCCCAAACGGCTCATATTGAAGTTTAATACACGATTTTTGGGATTTCAGGTCCCGGAACGAAAAACTTCGAAAACCATACAAAAGATTTTTCGAGTTAGATAAAGCAGCCACAAAAAATTGAAGAGCAACAGAGGACATTTGGGAGTTCCGGTATTCAATAAACCCACACTAATCAAATCTCCGATAATCATAAAAGATGGATTAATAATTGTTATTTTAGCTTGAAATCAAATTGGTTAACTCCTGAAATGACCTTGGACAGACAAGTATTTGAAAAAATGGGATAAAAATAATCATTGCTCGGAACGACCTCCCGAACGCCTGATATTGAAGTGTATAAATACACGGTTTTCGGGATTCCAGGGTCCCGAAACGAAATCTTTCGAAAGTCATACAAAAGGTTTGTCGAGTCGGATAAAACAGTCACAAAAAAATACAGAGCAAGAAAGGACATTTAACGGTTCAGATATACAATAAACCAACATTATTCAAACCTCCGATAATCGTGAAGAATTGATTAATAATCGTTATTTTGGCTGGAAATCAAATTGGTTAACTCCTGAAATGACCTTGGGTAAATATTTGAAAAACTGGGACAAAAAAAATCGTGGTCCGAAACGACCTCCCGAACAGTCGAAATTGAAGTGTAAATATAATACACGATTTTCGGGATTCAAGGGTCCCTGAACGGAATAATCCGATCATCATATAAATGGTTTTTCGAGTCAGGTAAAAGAGCCACAAAAAATTTGAGGAGCAACAGATGACATTTGGGCTTTCCTGTGTGCGATAAACCAACATTATTCATATTTCCGATAATCGTGAAATATGGATTAATAATCGTGTTTTTTGCTTGAAATCAAATTGGTCAATTCCTGAAATGACATTGGTCAAGTATTTGAGAAACCGGGAAAAAAACAATTGTCGTCCGAACGACCTCCCTAACGAACGATATTGAAGTGTATAATACATAATTTTCGGGATTTCAGGATCCCGGAACGAAAGACTCTGAAAATTCTACAATAGGTTTTTCAAGTCAGATAAAATAGCCCCAAAATTTAGGAGCAACATATGACATTTGGAAGTCCCGGTATGCGATAAACCAACATTATTCAAATCGCCGATAATCGTGAAAGATGGATTAATTACTGTTGTTCTGACCTGAAATCAAATTGGTTAATTAACTCCTGTAATGACCTTGGACCAGTATTTGAAAAAATCGGTGAAAAATAATCGTGGTCCAAAACGACCTCTCGAACGACCGATACTGAAGTGTATACACGGTTTTCAGGATTCCAGAGTCCCGGGACGAAATCCTTCAAAAGTCATACAAAAGGTTTGTCCAGTCAGATAAAGAAGTCACAAAAAATTAGGTGCAATAGAGGACATTTGGGGGTTCCAGTATGCGATAAACCAACGTTATTCAAATCTCCGATAATTGTGAAATATGGATTAATAATCGTTGTTTTTTTTACTGAAATCAAATTGGTTAACTCCTGAAATAACCTTGGACAAGTATTTGAAAAACTGGGAGAAAAATAATCGTGGTCCGAAACGACCACTCGAACGGCCGATATTGAAGTGTACAACATTACACGATTTTCGGGATTCCAGCGTCCCGGAACGAAATACACCGAAAATTATATAAAAGGTTTGTCGAGTTAGATAAAGCAGCCAACAAAATTTGAGCAGCAGTAGAGGACATTTGGGGTTTTCGGTATCCAGTAAACCAACATTATTCAAATCTCCGATAATCGTGAAAAATTGATTAGTAATCATTATTTTTGTCTGGTATCAAATTAGTTAACTCCTGAAATGACCTTGGACGAGTATTTGAAGAATCGGGAGAAAAATAATTGTGGTTGGAAACGACCTCCCGAACGGCTGATATTGAAGTATATAAATTATAATACACGATTTTCGAGATTCCAGGATCTCGAAACAAAATCCTCTATAAATCATACAAAAGGTTTGTCAAGTCATATAAAGCAGCCACAAAAAAATTGTGGAGCAATAATGAACATATGGGGGTTCCGGTATGCGATAAACCAACATTAGTCAAATCACCAATTATCGTGAAAAATGGATTAATACTCATTATTTTGTCTTGAAATCGAATTGGTTAACTCTTGAAATGACCTCGGACAAGTATTTAAAAAAAAACAGGAGAAAATGAATCGTGGTCTCGTACGACCTCCCAAATGACTCAAGTTGAAGAGTATAAATGTATAATACACGGTTTACGGGATTCAAGAGTCCCGAAATAAAATTCTGTGAAAATTACACCAAACGTTTGTCAGATTAGATAATGCGGCCAAACAAATTTTGGGGAGCAGTAGAGGACATTTTGGGGATCCAGTATGCAACAAATCAGTATTAGTCAAACCTCTAATAATCGCGAAAAATGAATTAATATTCGTTATTTTGGCCTAAAATCAAATTGGTTTACTCTTGAAATGACCTTGGACAAGTGCTTGAAAAACCGGGGAAAAGGAATCGTGGTCTTATACGACCTCTTGAACGGCTGAAATTGAAGTGTATCATACACGATTTTCGGGATTTTAGGGTCCCGAAACGAAATACTCTGAAAATCATATAAAAGGTTTGTCGAGTCAGATAAAGCGACCACAAAAATTTGAGGAGAAATAGATGACATTCAGGGGTTCCAATATGCGATGAATTAGCATTAGTCAAATCTCCGATAATCATGAAAAATGGATAATACTCGTTATTTTGACCTGAAATCGAATTGGTTAACTCCTGAAATGACCTCGAACAAGTATTTGAAAAGCCGGGAGAAAGTAATCGGGGTCCGGACCCCCCAAAGGGCTCAAATTGAAGAGTATAATACACGGTTTTTGGATTCTAGGTTCCCGAAATAAAGTACTCCGAAAATCACATGAAAGGTTTATCGGTTTAGATAAAATGGTCACTCAAACTTTGAGGAGCAAAATAGGATATTTAGGGATTCGGGTATTAATCAAACCTCCGATAATCATGAAATATGAATTAATACTCATTATTTTAGCTTAAAATCGAATTGGTTAAGTCTCAAGACGAAGGACAAAGGATTTGAAAATTAGAGAGAAGAAGAGAAGACTTTCTAGATATTATAATAGCATGGTCCATCAACTGAGGCAAGTCTACAAACACCTGGAACAACATATTTTATTTGGTAATTGAAAAAACGCAATTGCATGGAACTTACTTATATCTCTTAATAAAAGGGAAGACTTTTTTTCTTGTTTTTATTTGTCAAATATGGTATAATAACATGATTAACCGTAGAGGAACTTAGTGGTGGACGCAGAGTTTCGGTAGAAATGCACAAGTTTTTTCAAAATTCAACTCGACGTAGAAGGTAAATTTTTTTACAAAACTAGCTGAAAAGGTAGCTGAAACCTGAAAAGGTAGCTGAAAGCTGAAAAGGTACCTGAAATCTGAAAAGTTACCTGAAAAGGTAGCTGAAAATTAAGACCTGAAAAGGTAGCTGATTTTTGTTAAAACTGTTTGGATACTAGCTGAAAAGGTAGCTGATATTTAACAAAATGACAGAAAAGGACATGGCTTATTATTGATATCTTTTACGTTTTTACTATTATTCTTGTGTTATTGTCTTTGACGACGTTACGTTTTTAATAGGCTGACGTCAAGGCGAATGAGAAAATAATTAACATATAACGATTAGGTAAAAAAATTAAAAAAATTCAAACAATACACCCTTGAAAATATATTTTAGCGATACAAAAATAATTCTTTATTAAAATCATACAAAAAAAATACTCCGTATTAATTAAGCTTCACCCCAAATTAAAGTAGCGATCCTATACAATTAAGGGTAGAATAGGTAGATGAAAATAAAACAGGTACCTAATTTCTCAAATGCTACCTGGAGTAGCTTTTTATTTCAGGTACCTTTTTTCCTCAAATCAGGTTCTTGCCAAACACCCAAAAAGAAATAAGGTACCTGATTGTTTTGACAAAAAAATCATTTCTGACAAATCAGGTACCTGATTTGCCTTGCCAAACACAGCCTTAAAGGGATATGCTAAATTCCGCACATTATTCTACTTAATCCTACACAAAATTTCGTTTTATTCCATTTTTATCCCTTCCTATCTTCCCACACATGAAAAATTTAACTCAATCAATCTCCTCTCTCCTCTCTCCTCTCTCAACTGTCTCCGATTCCTGCACTTACTCAAACAATGCAAATTGTGAACATAGCCATTAGCAATACAACCCATCAAAATACAAATTACGTACATAACAATTAGCAATACAACATCTCTGAATTAATGTCAAACCTAATTATTTACTCAACTCAAATTCTTTTAAATATTTAATTAAACTAAAAATTTGCTAAAATCACATTACTCTTTAATTTAAAATCAAAATCTGAGAGACATTGCTCAAAATCGGTGACGTCAATGGAAGTACGTTGTCCGTCCCATTGCCAAAGGACGCACAATAACATCATTAGAGTTTTATAAAAGGCGATGGCGTATTAATGTTTCGACGAATGAGGTATTGGTGTTGAGAGAGACGATATGTGGGTTAGCGCAAACGAAATAAGGAATAGAGTTAATTATTGTCGGCATGCCATCGGTCGGTGGCCAACGACGACATTTGAGGCGGCGGAGGTTAGTCAGTTGGGAGAGGAAGAGAAAAATGAGGGGATTGATTAGGTTTAATTTTATTATTGTGTAGGTGAAATGAGAGGGGTAAACTTGCAATAATTTGTAAATTTGTGTTGGATGTAGTAAAATGACTTGCGGGATTTAGCAATTACGAATTTAAATTATTTTCTAAAATAATTTTGTGTCTGATGTAAAAAATAATACTCCGTATAATTGATCTGGCATATTTTCATAGTAAATAGTAAATACTGTTATATTTTGGGTCATATTTCGCTAAAATAATTTAATATCCATATAAATATAATGTCCAGGCTAGAGTGATTTACCCCCAAACCACAATGAGGGGTTGTTTGGTTAAGTAGAAAATCATATGAATTAAGTTCCCAAGTGTAGGAAATAGTAATTGCTCATTCATGTACGAGTTTCACTCATTCATAAACTTTTTTTCATTATTTTTCCATTTTATACCCTTTGGCCTAAAATAGAAAAAAAAAACTCTCCCGCGTTCTCCCCTTCACAAGATTAATCAAATTTACCAAATCCGTCAAAATTACACGACTATAGATGCTAATTCTCGTATGGATAAAGTAATAATTCTAATTTCTAACTTTATTAATTATATTATATAAAATTAAGAAATTGATTTAGACTAATTAAATTATAGTTTGTTTAAACCGTCTTCTGTAACGAATCTCAATTTTTTCTTTGTTCTTCCCCTAAAACATTACGAATTTTTAATTAAGGATACCAAACAACAAATTACTTCATTCATCTATTCAATTTATTAATTTTATCTGGATTAAGTTGATTTGATAATTAATTTTTTAATTAGGGTTTTACTTTGTTGTATTAAGGTTTGGATTAGGTTGACTTTTATTTTTTATTTTGCTTCATATACGTTGCAACATTAAGTTGAGCATCTTTGAGCTATTAATTACGTGAACTCGTCTCCAAATTGCAGATGTTATTATATTGCTTGTGGGCGTGGTGATGCGGTGGACGGCGGTGACAATTGGGTGTTTGAGCGGTATAGGGTAGTGGGTTATGGGTGTTTGTTAGTTTCTTACCATTAAAAAGGAAAAGAGAGTGGGGAGAAATGAAAAGGGTAATTGTGTCAATTATGTACATAATTGAGTAAATTGTGTATATGAATGAGCAATACCCAAAAGAAGTTGTTTGGTTGCCATATAAGAATGAACTCTTCCCATAAATAAATTCATACATGTTGTTTGGTTAGATAACAAAAGTCTTGTGATTTTTTGTTGTAAATATTATTTTACTCGTCACCTGAAATGGTACTCACTCCATTCTTTTTATATCACCTCATTCCCCTTTGGACACTATTCACAATCGAGTATTCAACGTCAGTTTTCTCTCAATCCGTTCACGGAAATATATTCATGTGAGATCTTTTTTAATTTGTCTTGATAAAAGGATTAAGAATATCAAAATTTTATAATTTTTAGTAGTATGTAGCTAAAGATATAATCGAAACAAAATGAGTATTGACAAACGTGTATAAAGAAATGGGGTGATATAAAAAGAATGGAGGGACTACATGTTAATACACAAGTTTATCACAATAACGAGAATTCATGATGTTCTATTATAGGTTGGCATTAGGCCGATTATTTAATAAGTGTATGCTCAACCAAGTTTATCACACAAGCCCAGTTATTTCTCCAATTTAGATATAAGTAAAAATAATAACGAGATAATAGGAGGAAGAGGAAAATGAAAAGAATACATGAAAAGAATACCTGAGAGGGTAAACATGAAAATTGCAGAGGGATATCAATTATAAAAAACCACAGGAACTTGGAATGACTATGAGGGGTTGGTGAGTCACTTTCCACGTGAGGTAGGAATTCAAGTTTCTATGAAACTTTAGATTCCTCAATTTAAAAAAAAAAAAAGTAACCAAACAAGAGTCTCAAATCTCAAATCACGAAATTTTAGAATTCCTTATTTTTTTGGGGCAACCAAACGACCCTAAGTACCTTGTCTAATTCATGTGTATATTAATTTGTTTCCGAAAACTTAAGCTATAAGTGCCTTCACTGAGTCACTGCCCCCACACCAAATTCGCCTATAGAAAAACTACATGAATTTTGATTTGAAATTGTCATTATTCGTTTTAAGCGTAAGACGAGTCAAAAATATACCAAATTACCCCGTTTGTCACTTAGAAAATGACAATTTTTTTGTATTTATTACCTCACTTGGTAGTAATTGACCCGTCTTAAACTTAAGACGGATAATACCCGTCTTAAGCAAGACTTAATGTAAAAACTATTAATTTAAGACAGATTTAAGTAAGACTAGCTGAGCGGGATCTAAATGACATCAGTAAGTTTTGCTTAAGACGTTATTATCCGTCCTAAATTTTAGACGGGCCAAATACTCCCAAGTGGGGTAATAAAAATAAAAAATTGTCATTTTTTAGGCCACAAGTGAATAATTTGGTTTGTATTTAACTCGTCTTATACCTAACCCGGATAATAACGATTTAAAACGAGAATCTGTGAAATGACATAAGCAAAGCTAATATGAACATGCGTGGGCTAAAATGTGATGAGATAAGATACCTATAATAGGGAAGCTCCACACATGTCAAATTCCATTCACAACAAAACAACAAACCTTTCCATTTACAAAGTCAAAATATACACACCATAACGTAATAACTCCTTTTCTTTTTCCTTTACTTTTTCTTCTTTATTTCTGGAGTTAGTTGAGAATTGAGTTTTTTGTTAGATCCAAAAAAAAATGGAGGGAAATTCAGGGCAAAATTCACCATTATTGCAAAAAAGTCCGACCCGACACGGTCGACTGAGTCGACGTAATTCGGTGAATTCGTTACGAACCGAATTCGTATCGAATTTACCGGATAAACTACGCCCGGGTATTGATCATGAGTGTCCCTATGATGTTGACTTTTCTAAAGCATCCAATTTAACACCAGGTTTTATTCCTTTCATTTTTTTTTTTTACGTTGTAAGACGGTTTTACAATCATTTTTGAGTACGTGTTGTATATTGTCATTTGTTATCGTTAATGTCAGGTACGAGGGTTAGTAGAAAGCACGCCCTGTGGATGGTGAAAACTTTAGTTTAATTTCCGTAAAGCTAGTATATACTTATGTAGTTACGCTGCTGTAAAACGGTTTTATATTCTTCTCTTTATTTACGTTGCTGTAAAACGATTTTACAATAACTTTTTCGCTGAATGTTAGGTATGAGGGTTAGTAGAAACACGCGCCAGATTAACAATAAAAACATTTAAATATTTAGTTTAATTTCCGTATTTTGTTGTTAATTGTTCCCGTGACTGCAACTGTTTAAATACGTCTGTTACACTTATTGCCTCCTGTGGGCTACGGGGAACAAATTACGTCTGGTCATTCGTTTACCTTTTTATATTGATTGTTAACGGTATTTTAATTAAAGGTAAACTAATGATAGAGACGGAAAGTAAAGTCGGTACTTATACTCCGTATTTGTTGTAGTATGCTGAAAAGTTTAGTTTTTGATGTTTCATCAGAGTACTTTATGTGGGTTTTATATTTGTTGATTGATTGACTGACTGATTGAATCTATCTTAGACCATCCCAAGTAAAAGTCAATTTAATCGAGTCAATAACCTATTAACCCTTAATTTCAGCTTATTGATATTAACCCTCGTTTACCTTCCCAAACAAAAGGTCGATTTAATCGAGTCAATAACATAATTTTTCTTTTTTTTTTCTTTTTCTAATTTGTAACCAATGAAAATTTACCACATAGGGGTTAATAGATGAGTCAATTTACTCTACCTTGGGTGACAAATTGACCTTCAACACCCTGGGGTCAATCCTAATTTTCTATTAATTGTAATTAACTTGTTGACCTAGCAATTGACCTTGCTTGGGAATGGTCTTAGGACAATAAGTTTTCCGTGGGATGGTTACAACCTTGTGACATTTCACTACCCTTTACCGTTTTAAAAGTATTTATATCGGTGTGAGTCGTTACAAACTTGTTACCGTCACAAGAATTTTTTGTTCTTACAGAAATTGAAGTTGTGTTCTTTATGTACATGGATTGTTCTTTCTTTGGTAATCTAATCTTTTTAGCAAATATATTCAATAAGACAAATTAAAGAAAGTTATTTGCATGAATTGTTCTTTCTCGAGTTGTTTGGGATTTTAAGTATTAAGAGTTTTAATGTGTTATATTGATGATTAAATGGTGAATCATTGCGATAATCAGGGGTCTAGCCTTACTGTCATCATCTCAGTCATTTGTTTACCTTTGATTAAAAAATGCGTACAAATAAGAAAAAATAAACAATTGAATGGGACAAACGGAGAAGGGAGTATAGGACGGAGTTATTTAATGTGGCATGACTGGGGGTGTCTAAGGCCACGGGAAACCACTGACGTGGAAATCGGGCCTCCGCTTTTGGTCACCGGATTACATGCTTTTATAAATAAAATTTAATACAAACATCGAACTATAATAGACTTGTGCACTCATATTTGAGGCCTCCTTGGCCCCTGCGCATGACTGCATCCCAAGGGTAAATGACTTGGTTGTACGCGCCTGAGCATGCTACGGTCTTGCGTAAGATTTGCTACTTATATCTGCTTAGTTGCATAATTTTCGGGTTTATCAATAATCCGAAGTCATCATCATTCTATTTCAATTTGATGAGGTACTAATGATGGATTTGCTTGGGGGTTATATGCAAGTGTTTGGATAATTGGACTTATTTCTGAAATTTCTGACTGATGTTCTGTTATTAAGCTGATACTGTGTACTTCAGGAGAGAAGGAATATTATGAGAGACAATTCGCGACACTGAAGTCGTTCGAGGAGGTTGATTTTGTAGTTCAATCAGAAACCCCGGAAGAAGATGATGAAGAACAAGCTCAACAAGAGAGAGCTATGAAGATCTCCAACTACGCGAATGTTGTACTTTTAGCATTCAAGGTATTACATAAAACTAACTTGATAGAAGCGGAATATCTAAGACATCTACTAGCTTCGTCCTGTCTTAAGATTGCAAAGCTAGTATGTATATCACAAATTCTCATTGTATTTGTCAGTCCGTCACAAGCAGAAGACGCTGAAGACGCTGAAGACGGACACGGACACGGACAGTGCCCCTCTCACTTTATGCAAATGACACTATCCATGAGGTGCTCCATTTTCCCCCATTTGCCCTCCCACTTGCTTTATTATGAGAGGAGTATGTCCGTCTTCAGCTGTGTTGTGGACTTGTGACGGATACTATTCATCACAAGCAAAACTTTTTGTATGTATATATGCAGTTACCTCTTCTTGTATGCAGATTTTCTGTTATTATTACGAATCTTTCATGAACTTGATGCCAAATACTCGTAGATCTATGCCACGATAAAGACGGGATCTTTGGCCATTGCAGCATCTACCCTAGATTCCTTGCTAGATCTATTAGCCGGTGGTATACTTTGGTTCACACATCTTTCTATGAAGAACATCAATATCTACATGTACCCGATTGGGAAATTACGAGTGCAGCCAGTGGGCATCATCGTTTTTGCAGCTGTTATGGCTACTCTAGGTATTTAACGCTTTGGCCGTTAAGCAATAATATCACTTGATTCTAATTTCCAAGTACGGAAAGTTTACGAGACTCCTATTTTTCTCTGTAGGATTTCAAGTGTTAATTCAGGCTGTAGAACAGATCGTTAAAAGCGAGGCAAATGAGAAAATGGACTGGAGCCAGTTTGTATGGCTGTCTGGAATTATGATATCAGCTACTGTTGTAAAGATGGTCCTATTCCTGTATTGCAGAAGCTCCGGAAATGAGATTGTTCGTGCTTATGCCAAGGTATACAGTGTTTCTCTGTACTTTATGAATTCCCGTCATTCAGGAAATATAATGATCGTTTTTCTGCAGGATCATTACTTTGATGTAGTTACTAATGTAGTCGGTTTAGTTGCTGCGATTCTTGGAGACAAGATTATCTGGTGGATTGACCCTACTGGCGCCATTATCCTCGCAATTTACACGATTGTGAATTGGTCCGGAACTGTTTTGGAGAATGCAGGTAGCTCCACTTTTCAAATTTTCAGACATATTCTACTGACAGCCACGACCTACGACACAAATTCAGCCATAGTAGCCGGTTTCCGGCTGCAGTACCGTATTAACATGGATTTTTTTTCCTGCAGTCTCACTAATAGGACAGTCAGCTCCTCCAGAGGTTCTGCAAAAATTAACATACCTTGTTTTACGTCACCCTGAAGTTAAGCGTATAGACACAGTGCGTGCTTACACTTTCGGGGCGCTCTACTTTGTCGAGGTGGGTGAATTTCTGCCCATTTCCGATTGCGGCTTACCGCTTATTGCATAACATACGCGCTTTTTTCTTTTTATCTCGTTAAATGGTTTACTTGAGATCAGAATTTACTCATTTTGGTATATTACTGAAGTAGGTTGACATAGAACTTCCTGAGGACATTCATTTGAAAGATGCACATGCCATAGGCGAGACGCTACAGGACAAACTGGAGAAACTCCCAGAAGTAGAGCGAGCTTTCGTTCATTTAGATTTCGAATGTGACCACAAACCTGAGCACACGATTCTGAGCAGGCTACCAAATACCGAGCCTTGATTTTTCAGTCTGAGATGGCTATACCACCAGTTTTTTGCTAGATGGTTCGCTTATGTTTTCACAGTTGCAGGTCATGAGATCATGAAAGTTCAGCTGAAGCATTTTGTCGCGTTTTGCTACTGAACAAACATGAATCATAATCTCAGAATTTGCACTGTGGATATCTTGCTACCAGAGAGAACCAGTATATATTTCGTCACTTGTGAGACTGAAATTTTGAGATAATTGTAAATTAGATCAATCAATAGTAACTGAAATATTGTGTAACATGATCTCGATACATGTTTGAACATTTGTGAACAAGAGGGAACGTCGAGGATGCAATAACAATTTCCATTTTACAGACGCAGTTGATCAAAATTCAACATTATACATATTTGCATTCTCAATTTCGCAGTCGTTCTGTAAACAGTAAAAATATGACCAGATATCTATATTCTATTGTTCTCATCCTGCTCCAAAAGCTTTACACAGACAAAACTCGAGAAACCATCAGAAAAATGGCCTTTGTCATCCAATGGCAGCATTGTGCTTCAACGATTCCTGAAAAGAAGGTACTATCCAATCAATAATCGCTAATTAGAACAGCCGGTGCATTGCATTTACCATATACAGGGATCATATTTCCAACTTTATTTCTATAAACAGTGACTCGGCTTAATCGTAAGATAAATATAAAGCAAAGTATATACGGTAGATAAGAATTGTCGATGGAACTTACTTAAGAACCAGGTAATAGCCGGCCATTATACATCTTATCGAGCAATTGCTTTGCATCGGGTCTTCTTAGTAAACCTTTGTTGTTGGGTAAGCCAGTACCCAAACACACGGGACAAACAAGCTTCCCTCTACCTGCGTAGAAAAAGGAACTTGGCAAGTAAAGATCAACGGCATAGGGAACAAAATTTGATTAATGGAAATGGCAAGAAACAAGATTTAGATAATAGTCTAGGCAGGTGAACTGAACCGTGGAAAATCTTACCGTAGCAGTTAGGACACTCGGTAAACTCATATACATCTTTTGCGCGCTTTCTATTTAGCGCCTTCCATTTTCCTGTTCCACCGCACATATCACCTATGTAAAATACAAGCAGGCATTTTATGAGGCTCCAACAGCGGAGATAACATATACGAAAGGTTATCACACTTATCAGAAGCATCGTGTGCGTAATTGAAAGGTCACTATGGGAGTTTATCACTATATTATACAATGAGTCGTCACTATGACTGCCTCCTTAAACTTTGCAACAGTACAAACCCCGCGATAGGTTTTAAGGCATATAAAAGAACATTACGGAACACTAAGCACCTATGTTAAATATGATCGCTGGTTTAACAGATCCAAAGTCCCACAACCATCGCAACTAACAAAAGTTTTCACCTTTACGATCACATTTATCTGGTTAATGGGTAATCATGAACGGGAAAAATCGGAAATATGCATCTCTATTCAGAATTAAACTCCTCAAAAGTGACGCCGTAACCATAGATGGACAATCCTCTGCGGAAGATTGTTATATATGTGTCAATGTGTGTAACTCCGTCTAGGCAAAGTAGAGCCGCATTAAGTGATCGTAATTCAACATAATTTACAGAACAAGTATTACAGTAGCTCACATGACAAAGGGATAAAAAGGAATATCAGTCAATGTGTACTTTTGCATCTTGTTTCGACTGAAATGTAGGTAGATGAACTTACAAATAATAGCACCGATCCCACCACAATTACGACAAACTGCTCTTTCTTTTCCGTCTGCAGCCATGGCTTCTTGTCTGATAAATGTCTTGCTATGGGGGGTTATTAGAGATACCGTTGAACATAAGCATGCAAGGCACAGTCGCCGAGAAGTTACAACTCCGTCATCCTGCAACACACACAAACATATGAACATTGAAGCCGTTTTCAACTAGACGTTCACGTGCCATCTTCTCTAAGTTGCTCAAAACTAAATTGATGATTAGCGTAAAGTGAGTAACCTTATCCTCCAAACTTGATCTTGTAGAGGCATCTGATGTCCCGGTATCAACATCCTTATCCTCCAAGCTCGATCTAACACGTAATCCAACAGATTTCCTCCTATCTACATCAAAGTTATTGTTAATAAAGAATGATCAGCAAAATTCATATTTGTTAATGCAACAAAATGATCACACAATTCATTTAACATTTAACACCCCAACCTGTCTTGTTTGTGACAGTCACAAGCTTCTGACCTCTCACGGCCCTCTTCCACTTGCCCTCCCACTTACCGCTTCCACTTGCCTCTTTGTCTCACATCACAAGCTTGCGATGGATTTTATCCGCCCCAAATGAAAATTCGTGTTAACACCCACGAGTAAAAACTGACCCTAACTAGCAACTAGCTCTCTGTGTTGTTATTGTATGTGTTGTTATTGTAGGGTAAGGCTGCAAACATCCGAACCACCTTCCCCCAACCGCACCCACTATTAGCGGACAGACACTGGGGTGGGGTGGGGTGGTGATGTTTTAATGTCCCTTATTTATATACTTGCTGAACATATGACATACCCTTACATTCTAATCATTTGTTTACATTTTTCATTCTTTGTGAGCGTTATTTAATCAAAGGTAGACAAATGATTGTAACTGAGGGATTACATGAAATCCCCACTTCGACCTTTCTATTCCCTCGCGTACATGTGTCCGATACACTCGACGTAACACTTAAACACCTCACTTTAAGCCAAATAATGAGTACCCTTTTCCTGAAAAAGGGTATTCCGATACTTGGACACGCACCCGTATCAAATACTCCAACACCCACAAGAGGACTAAGCTATACCAAAGGTCCAAAACATACATATAAACAAAGAATCCCGGCAGAGCACAGAGACATGCAACACAGAAAATAAAAGAGAGAAAAAAGTGAAAAAGGTAAGAGGGGAAGCATAAAAGAGAGAAAGAGAGACATACAATGAGAAGGAGAAGAGAGAAGGGGTGAGCAAAAGGAGGAAGAAAGATAAGGCAAAACCCCCATTGAAGTGTAATTACCAAGTTTCGAGCTATTGCATCACCACCACCCGTCTCTCTGCCTTTCCACTCTTTTCTTTTATCTATCTACTCTGAGGGGCCGTTTGGTTCAAACAATTGGAATGGAATGGAATGGTAACTAATACCAAGGAGGTATGGAGTTAGAATCTCATACTTATTAATGCTTGTTTGGTTTGATTGTCATTCTTATTGTTTGATTTACATTTAGAATGGATTTCAAATTATTTCATTTTTTTATCATACATAACTGAAATTATATTATTTTGAATTAAAATTAATTATAACAAAGACAAAATTCAAATTAATCCATAAAAATCAAATGACTCAGGTTCATTTAATATGACAATAGCAAAATTATTCTAAGACCGAAAAAAATCCACATAAAATGTTTTACGAAAAAAAATCCACATAAAATGTTTTATGAAAAAAATTCACATAAAATGTTTTATGAAAAATACGCAACTTTTTTTTTATGACAAAAATCCGCATAAAATGTTTTATAAAAAAAATTGACATAAAATGTTTTTCGAAAAAATTGACATAAAATGTTTTATGAAAAAAATCCACATAAAATATTTTATGAAAAAAATCCACATAAAATATTTTATGAAAAATACGTAACTTTTTTTTTATGAAAAAAAATAATATAAAATATTTTTTGAAAAAATAATTTGGGATGGGGTGGAATGGAGTTAGAACCTTGGGTTGAGACATGGGTATGAGATTCCAAGGGTTTGGAATGGATTTAGAACCCCTTGGGTATCAAACTCCATTCCAAAAGGGTCCAACCAAACACTTGAATGGGTGGAATCCATTCCAATCCATTCCAAATGCCCCAACCAAACACCCCCTTAGTCTCTTACAAACAATTCGTATTTTCCATTTTACTTTGTTGGGTGATATATGTGACGATCAAGTCACTCGGGTCTGTTTAAAGATCAGGACATACTACATACGGGTTTTGTCAAGGTAATGCACAACACTCGGGTCGGTTTTAAAGTAATACGCAACACAAGATCAGGACATATTACATTTGGGAGCGCAACACCAGTTTTAAGTTCTGTTCAGTATCGGGTAGGGATGTTATTAAATTAGATCGTATTTGGTTCAGATTATTATCGAGTCAGATTTATCCATCTTTGATTTGTCCTTCCAATTATTAAGTTTATGTCGCACCAGTGAGTTTTCGATAATTCATTGTCGGCCTTATCAACAAGCTAAGACATTATCGTATCAAAAACGGATCATCAACGAGACACAAGTTAACTCTAGTTAGATTTGCACCATCAAAATGTCTCATCCCATGTTTGAAAGAGGTATAACCGTATAATGGCACGGGTTAAAGGAACTCTTGATCGTCAATTTGGCCTCAGAATTTTTTTATCTATATTGGGTTGAGTTACAGATGGCTAATATCATTGTTACACAGATGGTCTTTATTTCCCAGTTGCTAGCTCCGTATTCGATTCCAAACAAATTACACATCTCAGTTATCTCACCATTCTTTATCTGTGTCTACTCGGAATCGCAAATTCTGTTGAAGACGGGCCAATTCCGTTTCTTCAAAAAGACAGGTCAAATGTCACCATTTAACATTAAAATGGCGACGTTTGACCCGTCTTTTTGAAGAGACGGATTGTGACCGTCTTCAGCAAGACTAGATGACTCGGAATAGTTTTAGCAAATCTATCAGTTGCAAATCTGAAACGTCATTATTTTCAATGTGTACTCACCGATATCCCACGCCAATAGATTGGATGGCTATCAGTGTGTACCATCACAGTTTAATTTTATGAAACCGTTACCAATGGAAAATATTCCCAACCAGTAACGTCAGTTCTCAGACTGCTTGGAGTATGAACAGTGGCCACTTGCTGCAGTTGATGTTTAATCCGCTACATAATCTGAAATCAATACACTGCATAAATATTCGACAAAGAGCGCCAACAGGTGGCAATACAATACTTCGTACTTTACAGGAACATTTTCCCGAATTACTACTGGGAAACAAGAGCTCCCTTATGGGAGCAATTAAGCTATTGGTTCTATTCCATAGGCGAGGGAATGCCTACATTGTGTTCTGATTCTGCATATCATCGGTTACAACCTGCTACATGATATGTTACACGATATTTAGATACCTTTGTATGAAATACAGGTTTACGACACTGTTCTTCCATAGCACAAGCATGCCAGGTACAAATTTTTTGCCCATTTATCCTGCATCGTAAAAAAAAAGGGTTCAGAAATGTTTCATTCATGCATTATTCACCACCGCAACATTTCAGAAGCGATCAAGTCTCCCATAATCTTATGAGAAGAAAAAATAAACTAATTGTTCAGATCCTTAAATTCGTTCAAGGTCGGGGAGTGAATGTAAACTGGGAACACACTTACCTTAACATGTGTGCTTGGAAATTGTGAGGTTCTCAAAGTTTCTTGAGTCTCATCACCTGGTCGGCGCTTTGGCACACTCAGGACTAGTGCAGTTTGATCAAGATTAGCTGCAGTTGATGTTATTCGGTAGCCACTGTCCCAACGCTTGTGGATACCTTCACTTGGATAGAGAAAATCTAGTTCCACGACCTACAGAGAAAACGACGGAAACGCCAAAAAAGGACCTTATATCACCTTTGCATTAAAAAACAGAAAAGCAGATCAATCACCACTGCAACAATATGTGGTCTGAGGTATACATTCCTAATACCCCCACAAAGTTATTTTCCCATTGAACGAAGCAAAGAAAATAATACAGAGTATGCGAGCAAAACACAAAACACACATCATATACTATATTTTTGAATTTTGAACAACTACTACTCTTACAAATCTTTCAAATTAACTACACTTTAAATTCAAAACTACCACCATTAGTACTTACTCCAATTAATAAACACTACCAAAATCCAATCCAGACTGGGAAAAAAGGGTGAGTTACACCTCCAACCTGTATTGCCTCAGACCACGAACCACCCAAATCCTTGGAAACCACCTCCCACCTTAAACAAAAACAGTCCTCCGGTGCATCGCCTCCCCAACCCTTGAAAATCGGGGGAAGGTTTATCAAGGACGAGGCAGGAGGTTTATCGGGGACGAGTATGGGAGGAGTTTATGGCGGTTGGTGCTGGAGCACTAGTGGTTTAGGTGTGGGGTGAGTAGGTGGCTGACAGTGCATGTTGGGCTGGGGTGGAGGCAATGATGGGTAGGCTGATTGAGTGGGATGTGGGTGGTTGGCTGGCTTGGAGATAAAAGGAGTTTAGGCTAGCGGCAAAATAGGAACAAGATTTGTTTTCTGAAGGAAATTTAAAAAATCGGCCAGAAAAATTGACTCTTTTACGGAAGGAAAAGTGACATAGACCACAGAGTTAACCCCAAGATGATTGGGGTCGCGTGAGATGAATAATTATATGCAACCATCATCTACTCAGGGAATAAAAGAAAAGAACAGATCACATGCCAAAATGTAAAGATAGGTCACTTCCAAGTTCCAGAAATCAACCTGATCACTGTAACCAGCGTTACGAGACATGACAACACCCCATCTTGATCCAGCAGTAGCCATAGATGTGACATGAAAACCTTCCCTCCACTTCTTATTTATCCACTTGAAGGGGAAGGCATCACTCACTTTGTATGACTGTTGAGTGTACTGAGTACCTACAAAATCATTGGAATTCAAACAGTGAATCAGTGCAAACAGAAAAGGAACAAGGCAGCTTTGACAAGCGCATCACAACTCTAAGCGAGAAAAAGATACAGCAATTTGAAAGCAAGCCCATTAAGAAGTCACTTTATTAAAATCTCACAACATTAGCCCCAAGGGCAGCATATCATAAACACGCACCCAAAAAACACAAGCCTAGTCAATCGGGCAACATAAGCTCTACATGATAGGCCCAAGACAGTGAGGGAAAAAGTTAAGCCAGGAACAGAAGAGAGATAATAAAATGTCACATTTTTGCTAGCTTCAAGTGTTAAGTCCCTATTTCATCCCTTAAGAGGGAAGTATTATCCATTTAATGAATCTGGAAAGGTCTTAGTACTACAACTAGTCTAGCACATGGCTACAGTAACTGAGTGATATCAGACCATATACATCAGGCAACCTGGTGATCAACAGATCTCAGGTGTACCTTCAGATATCAGGTACTCAGCAAATAGCTTAAGTCCACCAGGATTCATACATTACAAGTATCACAAGGTAAAAATCTCAATCGCTCTACAGAACACGGAAAACATCAAAAGAATAGTTGAACTAACATTTATACACAGAAAAATTAGAGACAACATGAATGAAATAAGTAATAGCAACACAGGCAGAAACAACTAAGTCTGAGGGCTCGCTTGTAATGAGAGTAATTACTACTGGAGTGGTAGTGGCTAAAACAAGAAGTGGAAGGAGATTGGTGGCTTGTATTCTTGTAAGGGGGTGGTGGAGGGTGGGAAGAGGAGGTGAGGGAGGAACTATTACCTCCATATGAAGGTATTGCATTACTTGGGGGGGGGGGGGGGGGGGGGGTTATTACCCCCTTAATGGAGGGACTAACACACTATCTTCCCCCATTTCTATCTCCAACCTCCATTTTTAAGTTCATTTAAGCTCTATTACTCCCACTCCAAGCGAGCCCTGAGAAGTACTATAATTTCATCAAGATCAAAAGTATGCTTCAATGGCAAACCTTTAGACATCACCACAAGAGAGCTTCCATTGGCAGCTCCAGCAACAGAACTGATGTAGAAATTCTTTTCCCATTGTTCCATGATCCACTCCTAAAAGATATCAACCGTCAAATTGTTCAGAAAATAATTAACTTAACACAAGCTTAATTTGAAAAATATGCATCACGTAACAGCACCCACCTTATGCAAGAAATGGGGTGATAACTCATAAATTTGGTGGCTAAAGCCAGTTCCACCATCCATGATCAAAGCCCAAAGATTGGAGCACGAAGAAACAGAGCTTATGAGTAAACCATCAGTGTTCCCTCTCTCCACGTGTTGTTCCAATCTAGCATCAGCAACATTGTAATGATACCTAAACAGAATGAAGAATAGAAGGATTATCAAGATGTATTAAAACACCAAAATTTGCATTTTAAGATTTTGTACGCCTATCTTCGGTTCACCACATAGACGAACTTAAACTTTTCTAGTAAATAACAACAAATTAACAAAGAAAAAGAACAGAGAAACCACAACATGGACAAAGAAATTGAACGCAGAATTAGATTTAGATTAATAGGTCTGTGTAGATGCTTAAGTACAGATTACTAGAACCACAAAACAAATGTACCTCTGCTTCATAGGTGTCCGAGCATTATAAACTGAAACCCATTGCGTAGCCGGAACTCCTAGTCGGACCTTCTTCTTCTGCTGCCCATCATCATCTTCATCGACGTTTAATCTTCCACGTTTTTGTCCAACTTGATAGATAATCTAACATTAACTTAAATAGTAAGCATAAAAGAACATTGGCTAAAAAACAGAAATTAAGACAAATCTGTCTAGGAACAATAATACCTTCTGAGCACCATCAGTATTTATTGGTCGTACGGATGGGTTTGGTCCAATCAATCCATCAAACACAGATATTAGCTTGGAATAGTTGGGCTCTTCATCAAACTTCATATTCACAATTTCTTCAACAAATTGTTTCAAAGGTGGTGGACAGAAACAGCACATCACATCTGGAGATGTTCCCATCTTTTTCTTACAGACCAGGAAGGATTTGTTATCACCCTGAAAAGCAATAATGAAAATTATGAAATAGCCCTTTTATAAATAATGGTCGTTAAGGCACTAAAACCACGATAATCAAAAATACCTGATAGCCTTGCCAGGGCAATCTGCCTTTCAAAAGAAAAATAAGTGTATATGCAAGAGATTCTAAGTCATCTCTTCTGCTTGCAGTTCTACCAAGATGGGCATGCACACTTGCATAACGAACGGTTCCCCTGATAATTTTAACATTGAGGTATTTTATAAAAGACGACACAATTCAATAACAAACAATGATGCAGTGATTACAAATGAGTGAAAATGATTTTTTGCTAACCTGAACATATCAGGACGCTGATCATAATCCACATGTTTCCCACTTGAGGTATCCCTCCACTTGGTCGCTGCAACAAGTTGAAAATGCTAAATAGATCAAAAAATACTTGTAAACAAAAATCATCAAAAGAGCGCCCCATTCAGATGACAAATTACCTAGTCCAAGGTCAACAAGGTACAATTTCTTCTCCTGAGCAGTTGATGGTTGACCGAGTAAAAAATTCTCTGGTTTCACGTCTCCATGTACATAACTGTCATCGACACATAACATGACATAATTAATTGTGTTGTCTCACACAAGCTCAAGTAGCAGAGTCAAATTCGCTAACAAGATAGGATTGGAATGAAACAACTTTTTATTGTTTGCAAATATTATAAACACAGTACCCTCTAGCATGCATCTTCTCAAGGATTGATAAAGATTCAACAGCAATACAGGAGACCATTTCAACCGACATCCTGCAGGCACATCAAAAGTAAGAATTGATTCAGATAGAAATACTCAAAATCAAATCTGGTATATATACATACCAAAAATTCACCAATATTAATGTTCCCAAACAAAAAGTTGTTCCTCATCATGAGCTGATGAGAAAATGTGTTGGAATGCTAAGACTCTGAGAGCATGAAGTGAAGCAAACCAAAAATGATTAGGTTGAGATCGAACTTCCGTTCTACCACTAGCAATCCCCACCAACCAACTGAGGTTTATAGAAGCAACTGTTGTTCCCAAAATGTATTATCCCGAAAAATTCCAGGCACTCATCACATAGCATAAATAAATGACATTATCGCAACTATCATTACAAGCCAATAAAACAGCTCTTCCATTTCCTTTTAGCTAGCCATTTAACTTTTCTATCATCATTACAAACTAACCTGACTACAAGGCTAGAAATCTCGTGAACTACCAGTCTACCACCCTCCACAAAGCTATGAATGTACCATATTGCTAATAGTACAATTTGAACACGTTTGATGGTTGCAGAGAGTAGGAAAGAATAAAATTGATCAAACATGAGCCATATTCAAATATTGAAACCAAAGGGCCAACACTTTACCAAAACCACTAAATCCACCATCATCATAAGCATAATGATGTACACTCTACCACGCAGCAGCAATACTGATTTCTAAACATTGAAGGCCTAAATATGATGTTAAATATAAAGTAAAAGCAATGAGACACTCTTCATGTGTACAGATGTAGAGTACTCACGATTGGCCAGAAGTATTCCATACATCCCATAAGCTTGGTCCAAGCATGTCCATAACCTGCAGACAAGACAAGGGACTTGTACTGGTAAGGTCAACATTGATGATACCAACAAACATACAAGAGTAAGATAAAGTAATGGTACCATAACATAGTAGTCTCCTTGCTTCCCTTTGAAATGCACCTTGGGTACTCCATGACTACCACCAAGAGTGCTGCATGCGTAATCAAAGCACAGTACAGCACTTAAAACCCACAAAACAATAAATCTATAGAACCTAGTACTTTTTTCTGTTTTGTACATGTTATTCTCCACATTTTAAGACACTCAATTGGATATTACATATCCAAATACGTGAGGACATAATGAGAAATGTATACTCTTAGAAACTTTTGTCACTATGAATCAAACAATGGGAGTCATTCAAAGTCGGAACTGTTGTTTTAAAAAGAAAACAGCATATTAAAAAACAAACAGGCATACATACTTGTACACTTGCCACTCGTACGGAGGACCGTAGTTACACCCTTTGCTATTCTTATGCTCGAACTTCAAAGCCACCTTTAACAGAGATAAGAACATATTATATGAAGGGTAATGAATCAACCCATTGACTTAACAGAAGACAGACAGAACACTAGCAATTTAAAATCTTTGCACTCTGAATAAAGATCTTGTATTCGTTCCAACTTCCTGAGCAATAGAAGTTGCAAGCATGAATAATATCCACAAAAACAGATGCAAACTACGATAAATAACACTGCAGACGCGAATGTGAGACATTAGGCTCAGAACATTGAATTCGAGTTGCTGGACAGTAATACTCTTCAACAAGTATAATGTCTATTAAGGCATGCCACTACCCACATAAACCACAGATAAGTATGACACAAATTTAGGGATGTATCTTTCACACAAAAAAATAACATTTTTAACACTCACGTTGACAACAAGCAAACAAACCTGACATCAATCATCAATGTCCACTTTTATTCTCAAATTAGAAAGGGACTTGCAAAATATCGCGCACTATTTTACTTAAACCCGCGCACTATGTCTTACCGTTCCATAATTGCCCTTCGTCTAAAAAATTTCTTTCCCTTTTCTCTCTCTCAAAACCTAAACAATTAGTTAATAATTCGACAATTTTGGATCTTAAATCCACACATATTACAAAAAATTTATCGGATTTATCAATAATTAGATCAATACACTTTTTTTAATCAATTGATTATACGAAATGTGTTTTATTTTTTAAAAGGTTTTTACAATTAGGGTTTGGATGGGTTGTTGTTGAGGGTGGTGGTTGGTGGTCATCGGAGTTCGCCGGAGTTGGTTGGTCAGCGGATAAGTGGCTGTTTTGTGGAGTCGTCGTGGTGGGAGTCGGGCATGGTGAACGGTGGCACGGTTGGAGTCAGGCGAGTTGGTGAAGGATTGGTGTAGGGCGTCGCATGAGGTGGTTGGTACTGGGCTTTTCTGCCACGTATTGGTCGTCACTGGGAAGGGAGCCGGAAATTGTGGCCGACGCTGGGAGGTGGCAGAGGAGGGTGAGGGTGGTTGGAGGGAGGGGACGGGGCAGGGTGTCGGGGGTTTTGGGTTTTCTGGGGAAATTTCATTGTTTATTTATTTGTGGTGGGAGGTCTCTCTAATTGTGTGTGAGAAGTGGGAGGGGTAAAATTGGAAAGAGACGTAAAAATTGCGCAAGATTGGGCATTTCCTTGCGCGGGATTTAGCATTTCCTTGCACAGGATTTGGTAATTACATTTACAAAAACCCTTGCATCTAACTCAAGTGGAAAAGCAACAAACACACCCGCATTTGTAATGTAGACTGCGGTCATATAACAATCACAACACAAAGTGTAACAACCCGACCCACCACGGTCGACGGTCGTAACACAACCCCAATAAGATGGGTGCACACTTTTGGGCCCATTATTTGTCCTCACTTAAGCCCAAAAGCACAAGGCCTTGTTACTAAGTGGTGGGTGGAAGCTATTATAAACATATCACAAGCCTCTCAAACTACCGATGTGGGACAAACCTCCACACACACTCATATCATACTCTTGGGTTGTTACAAACTCCCCCACTTAACACAACGTCCTCGTTGTGCCTCAAGAACTTGACCACAACCAGGGCCAGAATCCTCCCCCGCTAGGTGTGTGACCTGGTACTCCCGACCACAGGCTCACCACACGGTCGCAGGGTCGCTCTGATACCATTTGTAACAACCCGACCCACCACGGTCGTAACACAACCCCAATAAGATGGGTGCACACTTTTGGGCCCATTATTTGTCCTCACTTAAGCCCAAAAGCACAAGGCCTTGTTACTAAGTGGTGGGTGGAAGCTATTATAAACATATCACAAGCCTCTCAAACTACCGATGTGGGACAAACCTCCACACAAACTCATATCATACTCTTGGGGTGTTACACAAAGACACCGCATTTGTAATGTTGATAAGCTACATACTGCGGTCATACCACAATCACAACACAAAGGTGTCCAATAACTCGGAAATGACCGTCAAACTGATAATATTTTATTCAAGATGTTCAGCAATGACACTTTCCAAAAATGCACAATCTATCAAAATCCACCCACATGGGCCACATGCCCACATACACTGACAGACAATGCATAAACCAATTAACATGTCAATCATAGTTTCGCATCATTCATACACAAAGTAGATTACCTCTGTAGCCCCTGGACCACTAGTCCGATCATTCCCGCCACTCAAACGTCGGCCGACAAACACCTGTCCAAACCCACCTTTCCCCAATTTCCTCTCCACCCTATACACAGGAGAGCTCCCCACTTGAACCTGAAATTACCATACAAAATTCACATATATCATTGACCTAATTCACCAATATCCACACCAAACCAATTAGCGGTGGTCATCCCGTATACAAATGAAAAAATTGAGCTTTTTCGTTAAAAGTTCCGATCTTTTTCTTCTTTTCCTTATTGCATTACTAGTGATCCCCATAATTTGAGTATTTTGTTAAAATTTTCGACTTTTATCTAGCTTTCCCCATTGCATTAATAAGCTGCCTGCTCAAAATTCTTGTCCCTCCTAACTACATATCCTTATTCCACTAAACCCTAATAAAAAATCAAATCAAACAACCATAATAACAAACCTCTTTTAAGTTACCACAATTACTAAACCCAGTAGCAGAACTAAGGGGGCTAGTACTTGGTGTCCCCTCCTAAAGAGGATAACCATTAGAACTTAAGTTAAAAATTTACTTTTATCTAGTTTTCCTTATTGGATTACTAATTCACCTCCCTGAAAGTTTCAGTCTCTCCTAATTACAAATCCTAGTTCCGCTAAACCCTAAAAATCAATCAGATCACACAATTAAACCTACACAAACCACCACAATTAGTAAACCAAGTGACAGAACTAAGGAGGCTATTAGGGGCGATCACCCCTAAACAACGAAAAAGAGTTGCTACTTTTAGCTAACATTTTCTACTTTTATACAGTTCCCGGCTTCCTTACTGCATCACTGATTCATCCCGGAAAATTCTCGCCCCTCCTAACTACAAATCTTAGTTCCGCCAAACCTAACAATCAATCAAATTAAACAACCGTAATAACAAACCTAACCAAACTACCACAATTACTAAACCCAATTGCATAACTGAGGGGGCTGGCAATAGCGATTGCCTCAAAAACAGCATCAAAATTGAAACTCTAATCTAAATTTACAAAAAAAAAAAATCTAGTTTTCCTTATTGCATTTACTAATTCTCAAATGTCATAACTACAAATCCTGGTTCTGCTACAGCCTAATAAACAATCAAATCAAAACAAACTACTAAACTAACTACACAAATTACCACAATTCTCTTACCCTTTCAGGAAACGGAGATTTACCGCCATCATCATCATGACCAGTAGCCTTATTAGCACTCAATCCACCACTATCATCTCCCAACATTTCTTCGTCTTCCTCTTCTTCCTCCTCCTCCTCGTCGAAATCCGCCTCTTTCGACGAACTCTTTTGCTCCGAAATAACAATCACCGGAACTTCACTCGCCTTCCTCTTCCCCTTCTTTACTTCCACTCTCTTCCTCCCCCGATCTCCAGCGACGGCGGGGACAGCTACAACGGCGGCGGCTTCTCGAGCTGCGGCGGCGCGTGTACGAACACAATTCCCAGCAACTACAGCAGGTTTACTTCGATTTCTAGGGTTCTTTGCTGGTGAAATACGACGACGATTTTCACCTTTTCGAAACTCCGGCATAATTGTTGTTCCATATACAATTGGTAATCGAATTGGGGGTTTTTCTAGCTGTGTTTACCATTATTTGAATTGTCACTGCTGGGAATTGTTGTAATTCGAAAGCATCGTTAATTTAGGTTCTCGATTGGAAATTGCGAGTGGATTAGATTGTTGTAAATCGGAAAGTTGAGAGATTTATGCAATTGAAGTCAAGTGTGTGTGATTTTAGGGTTTGTACGAGGATCAATTTGGGGGAAATGGAAAATGAAATTGAATTTGAGATGTAATAATTTTTAATTTTTTATTATTGTCCAGCTTTAAGGTGGTCGGTCTTCTTTCAAGATATTTTTTGTGGTTGAGATATTTGAACAGGCTTTAGACCATGTTATTTTCCGCGGAAAATAGTAAAAGTGTACGATAAAGTTAAATAAACGGAAGTAAATGGAATTTAATGAAGTTAAATTGAGTTAAGATGATTTAAATTTTAATTTATGAAGAGATAACTTAAGTAGATTAAATTAAAATGAGTTAAACTGGACTAAGATGAATTAAAATTTAATTTGCAAAGATATAGCTTAAGTAAGTTAACGTTAAAGTGAACCGAACTAAACTTAATAAAGATAAATTAAACTAAAATGAGTTTAAATTAAGTCTAAAAAAACACGTTCTAACAAACTTTTAACAGAAATACATTTGTGCAACGACTTTACATAAATTTGTCGTAAAATGATCGAGTAATGCGTTGTTTACAACTATAGTAGTATAGTAATGCGTTGTTCAAACCGTCTTACACAAGACTAACTTAACTTCATTTTTTTCCTTGTAATATTACTTTTCCACTTAGTGAAGTACTCCGTAGTTGACACTAAAAATGACCGAGAGAAATTGGAGAACAAAAGAAATGAAGATGTTCTTTTAACTGTTTTTTGAACGATACATTTTAGCGTTCATGGACTTTACAAAAGAGGTGTGTGTTTTAAGAGGTTTATGCTGGTACACCTAATCTCGGTTCAAATGTTATTACCGGTATACATAAATCGGTTAATAGGGTTAGGTCAGTTTAAGCAGAGCTAACCAGTATATCAACAATCTTATAAAATACTCCCTCCTACCCAAAACTAGTGTCCCATTGTGGAAAAATGTCTAAATTTACCAAATATTAGTTGTTTAATATTTTGGTTGAATAGGGTATGTAGATTGGAGAGAGTGTGTTGTGATTTGTTGGGTTAGGGGTGAGTGGGTAATAAATGAAAATAGGCAAGGGTAGGATGGTAAAAATAAGCCTACATTTGGACAATGGGACACACTGACGAATAAACCGAAATCGACAATGGAAAAATTGATTGTGTATGCATCATCATACATGATTGTTTGTTTACCGTTGTTCATGACACAACGTGCAACTGTATCAATAACAATCTCAATTGTATCTAGTACATCAAGAAAAAAACAAGTCATCGCAAAAGAAAAACTTAAGATTAGAGAGTTTAAAACTAGACGTGTGTATTCTGACGCAAAATTAACGGGTTTAGGTTTGAGAATTCGTAACCTATTTGCATGTAATAAGAACAAAAATCTAACACAACTTAATTGATTGTTAGAGAGTCAAATACTCAAATCTATATAAATCAACTCGGGATAATTTTACTGTATCTACTTATCCATTGTTTAGAGTTTAGACAAAGCATATCCAACCAAAGGATCACGAGTTCACAACTCGTAAGTGAGGAAAAGTCCACATACCTTAAATATATGAGCCTTTTAGGCCGTAATTATGACGTTATTTGTAAGAAGTTGTGACACTAAGGAAACAATTATACAAATTTTATATTTCAGTGCAATGCCCCATCTACATTCAAAAGTCAAAACTACGAAATCAAACTGTTTATAAATATATAAATGTTAATTATTACTTGTACAAATGTACACTCATCAATTTACATCCTGATATTAATGAAATAAATTTACGTCTTAACGGCAACACGATTAAGTGCTTTGTCTTCAAGCAAAGCTTCAACAACCCTTCGACCTGAAGCCAATGCCCCATCAAATGTTGCACTAGTTTGATAATCACCACATAAGTATAAGCTGTATAACCTCGAACCAACCCTCGGACTCTTCAACAAATTCGTTGGCGGGCTTTGGTTCGGCTGAGCAAATCGAATCCTATAAGTCCTCAAGTACTTCCACTCTCGAACAACACTCTCCCCAAACCAAACCGATAATTCTCCTAATACACGACTAATTAACTCCTCATCAGACACATCATCGTATAATCCAATTAACGACACCGAAACGAGCGCCTTATCCGGCAAACCATATGACTCGGCTACATTAGTAGCAAAGAACATGTTATTCACTATACCTCGACCTGACCCATTCAAATACAAAATCGGGTCAGCCGTGGGTATTTTATCCCGATCGGTTGAAAAATACAAACAAACCGTACTACGACACGGTTTATTATCGTTTTTAACATTTTCCGTCAAAATTCGTGCCAAAAGTCTTTTCACTTCCGGTTCCTCAACCGCTAAAATCACCCCGGCCTCACTAACCAACTCCTCCCCGTTCTCCAACCTCACAACCACCGCACCGCCGCCACTCTCCTCCACCGAAACCACCTTCGTGTTCAACCTAATCGAATTCCGAGGCAATTTATCCGCCAATTGCCTCGGAATTTCACCAATGCCTCCCGCCGGAAGCGTATTATCCCCCAACGCAAGACACCGGAACACGAACTCGAACAATCTCGACGTCGTTTCGAGCTCCGTATCGAAAAAAATCCCGCCAAAAAACGGTCGAAAAAAACGATCAATAATCTCAATCGAAAATCCATTCCTCCTCAAATACTCAAACACCGTAACTTCATCGTCTCGAAAAATGTCATCATTCGACTTACTCAAAACCCTAACCGTAGTTAAAAAAATCCGCAATTTATCCAAAACAGAGCCAATTGGATTAGTTAATGAAGTTATGGACGGAATCAAATGTCGAAACGGATCAGCAACAGTATAAAACCGATTATCGTAATACACACGCGCACCAGAGAAGAATTTCTTGAGGTTCAAGGAAGAGTAATCGAGTAGCTTGCGGCATTCAGGATACGAGGTGATGAAGATTTGAAAACCGCGATCGAGGAGGAAACCGTCGAGAGTATCGGTGCGAACGCGTCCCCCTACATCATCGGATGTTTCGAGAAGGATGAACGGGATTTTGGCGGAGTGTAGGTGTGTTGCAGCGGATAGACCTGCTAGGCCTCCGCCAATAACGATTGTTTTGGTAGTCGTGCTCGTGCTCGTGGTGTTAAGGGTGCATTTTGGTATGTGAGCTGAAGGACGATGGAGTAGGAAGGTTGGGATGGAGGATAACGAGAGGGATGTTATCGAAATCATTTTCTGCTTCCTTGGTTGGAAATTGAGTTTGAAAGCTAATCCGATAAGGTTAGATCATGGTTTTCTATTTTCTTTGCTTTTTTTTAAGGTCCGATATATACAGCCCTATGGGTTGTACATAAAAACTTGTAAATCCTTGTAATTAAAGCTTATTTAAATTTTCAAGGGAATCTAATTTAACACTTATTATACTAATTAAATGTTAATCCATTAATTACTAATGTAATCATTAAATTGTCATTTAACTATTAAATAACCAAACAATTTACTAGAAAAAAGTTGTTCACAATGCATAATAAAAACATCGAAAATCCAAAATTGTTCTCGGAGTTCAGATCTTTAGAGTAAAGACCGGATTAAGTCCCAAATCTTCAGCGATTTTTTTCTTCTTTTGCGACGTAGATGATACACCCTCCTCGTTCACACCATCTTGACTGAAAAAATTTTCTTTATTCGGACAAGTGGGTTTAGTATGACCCGATTTTTTGCATATAGAGCAACACTTGATTTTTTTCATAGCTAATTCTTTACCACTCCTATCTCGCTTATTTCTCGGACGTCCTTTTGTCTTTGATTGAGGAGGGCATAGCACAACATCTTCACCTTTGATCAAACCTTCATTAACCACCTCTTCAATATTTGTTGTAATTTGCAACACATCACACTGCCACCGTTGAGGGAAATAAAACGGCGGAATATTGAAACAATCTGAATGGACAAATACTCGCAGCATATGGCGACAAATAATACCCCAAAACTCAAAATTTTTGCAACTGCATATCATTGTATCTCCATCCCAAAAGACTTTATGTTGTCTAGAATTGTCCCCTTCAAAATATTTTACCATGAAGTCATTGCAATTAACTTGATAAGTTGTATACAAAGTTGCCCTTCCAAATTCTTCTTGAAACTTTTTTAAAGCAAATGGTGTAAGGACTTGAGCAGCTTGTTTTTCCAAAGGCGATTTTGTATTCAATGGAACCGGCCTCATAGTAGCAGCAACTTTGTTACTAGAACGCCCTTGACGAATTTCTTGAACGGCCATCTTCACCTGAAAATCACGTGTAAAAAGCCAAAAAAAACTTGTATTTCACTATTTTTGTCAGACGGATATTCTGATTAATATGATCATAATATTCTTCTTAACATTCTTATCTATTATTGCCTATTTCTTAGCATTTAGTTACGGTAACAATATATTTCACTATCAATTAGCTCCTTAATCTAAGTGATTTGTTACCTACTTTGTATTATATATTGCTTAAGAATTGGAATGAGAATACAACACAATTTCTATCCTCAACTATTCTCTTATGCGTTTCTCTGTTTCAAAATAGTAACAATTTCCATTTTTTGTAATTAGCAGGCTATTTTACAAACAAAAAAATAATTAACTTACCTGTCAAACATGTATGAGAAGAAACAAATCGCTTAATAAAGGCATTGATGCTTTCCGATCTTCCGGTCGTTATCATCCCTCCGAAAAAGTAATCGCGAAGGTAAGCCGGTGACCAGAATTTCCTCACTTTGTACAGACCTAGTACATGCTTATTGTTTTGGAGATTAAATTTCTCAACCATTACAAACCAATTATTCTCAAATTCTTCAAGTTCCATCATCTTATATAGCTTGTAAAATTCACTACACCATTCTTGGTAGTCATAACGTAGAAGACCCGCAAACCAACAACTGAATTTTGAAGTAATATGCCATATACAATAACTGTGTTTTGTAGTCGGCATTTCAGTTAATATTGCCTCAGACATCCATTGATCTTGGTCAGTTATGATGCTCTTCGGCGGTTTCTTCATAATACTCACAAAAGTCTGAAACCAATACATTAAAATTAGACAAATATAATATCTAACTATACTTACAGTATAGTAAAAATATAGTAAACTAACCAAAAGAATATTTTTCAAACTCATACCTTCATTAACCACTTAAAAGTAGCTACCGTCTCATTCTGAAGGAGTGCAAAACCTAATAGAATTGTTTTCCCATGATTATCGATGCCGACGAAAATCCCACAAATCATGTCATATGCGTTAACTTTATAAGTAGTATCAAAAACAACGACATCCCCAAACCTTTGGTACCATTCAAAACTTTCAGCATGACACCAGAAAATATTTTCTAACCTCTTTTCTTCATCCAATGTAAATGCATATTGAAACATTTTGTTTTCTACTTTTGCCAATTTCATATACTCCATTAAGTTATTAGCATCATCAGCTCCAATCACTACAAGAATACATAAAACAGGCGACGGAAATTGGCGACTGAAGACAGTCGCCAAATGTAATTTGGCGACTGTCTTCAGTCGCCAAAGTTCTGTCGCAAGCCCTAGTCGCCCAAAAAAAATTGGCGACTGTTGTCAGTCGCCAAATTTGGCGACTGAAGATGTAGTCGCTATAGGAAGGAAAATGGCGACTGAAGGTGCAGTAGCCAAATTGGCGACTGAAAGGGCAGGCAGTCGCCAATTTGGCGACTGAAGCAAAGGGGAGTCGCCAATTTGGCGACTGTAGGGCAGTCGCCAAATTGGTTTTTACAGTCGCCAATGTGTTTTTTTTCCAGTAGCTTTTCCAGTTTTGGCGACTGATTGCAGTCGCCAAAACCCCCATTTCAGTCGCCGAATTGGCTGGAATTTTTCATGTCATATTCGTTTTTGATCTAGCCAAATCTCGTATTTATTCATCCTAATATCCAATGAAAACCTGCAAACAGAAAATTGCAACCCATTTGCGCGAACCGCAACTTTTGTAACACGAAATTCTCATTTATTAAAAAATGAGAACATTATCCAACTACAAGCTAAACTGACTACATTATCCAAGTTCATTATCCAACCTTAAGCTAAACCAACTACATTATCCAAGTTCAAGCTAAACTAACTAATACTTATCCAACAACCTAAGTTGCAAATCCCATGCCGGCTCCACTACCACCGCCCTTACCATGCGTATCGTTGGGGTCATACCGATATTGTGGACCGGGGTTGCATTGTGTGAAGAAGTTCTCCATGGCCTCCATGCGCTCCTTCATCAACCGAAACTGTTCATCTCTTTCAGCATTCACTCTTCTTTCTTGAGCGAGTTGAGTCTGTAGTTGACTCACAATAGCCGGCTCATATGTTTGGCGAAGCTCATATGAGGATCTTCTGGCCGGTTCTTTGAAGAAGACACCATGGGCCTTTCCGGTGCCATACACATTACCCTTCTTATATCCCTTGACCAAATTAAACCAAATCTCATTATCTGGTACTTCGGGATGTTCTTCTTTTTCAGCCTCGAATGCTTCCTACATTAGTTGACAAAAAATTACCATCATTAGTTAACATTAATTTCATTAGGTAACAATTCAAAAGTATCTTAAGTAAAAAATCTTACATATAAAGCTTTGTCTTTTGGCTTAATCCAAATTCTCTCATTCTTAGCGTTCACCCTTGAATGTGTGGCAAGGAACAGTTCCGGGACCGTCGCCTGAGGATCATCAGCCAACATATCATCTGGTTGATCAGCTGATTGATCATCAGCACTCTGATCAGCTGACTGCTTCTTTTTATTCTTCTTCTTGTTCAGCTACATACACGAACAAAGTTCAATGTTTGCTTAGGGACATTATTATTACCAATATCCAAATAAACGAGCTAAATAAATAAGTGTTAATATAAAAACTTACACCAAAAAGTATGTCCAGAAATGACCGTGAACCAGCATGATGGGTAGGCTCAGCCATTCCTTCCTTCTTGCCTCCCCTTTTGTTCATGGCCTTCTGTGCCGATCTGGCTCGAAACTCTGGGGTATCACGCCGATTCAGAAGCCCCTCAAGCGCCTCACCTACAACAATGATAAATTATGTCATTATTAGTGGAATTTTCATCCTTTAATCAATACAATTCAAATAAAGGTAATTGTATAGATATACCTTTAAGATGTGAGGCCTTTCCCCTTTTACCAATCTTATGGATAATGTCTTTGTATCTAGTTGCTCCAACATCGCGCCACCTCTTATTGACAGTAGACTCTAATTCAGGCGGCCAGTAAAAATGTAGCATTAGGACGTTTTTTCTTAATACCAACCCTTTCATCATACATCCATGAACGTTCCAATCTCTTCATTTTAATCTAAACATAAATCCATAAACAAAAAAACTTTCAACAACCTTGCTCAATTGTAAGATAATAATAACAACTTATAACATATTTTAATCTAAACATAAATCCCTATTTTTTATAAATCATAACAATTACAAGCATAACGACATAAATAAAACAAACTTATAACAACATCGTCTTAATCAACATAATACAACATTAATTAAAATTCCCCAATTAATTTACAACATTAATAAAAAATCCCAAATTAATTTACAACATTAATCAAAAAAACCCCAATTAATTTACAACATTAATAAAAAAACCCCAATTAATTAACAATATTAATCAACATAGTACAACATTAATCAAAAATCCCCAATTTTCAATTTTTATAAACCCTAACCCATAATTTAACATAATTAGGTAAATTACAAACATAAAATCATTAATAAGGCAACCAACATTAATCATATCAACCCTAACCCTCAATTTCATATGAACCCTAACCCCCAATTTCACCAATTATCATCCTAATTGGCTCTATAACTTAATTAACTACAACCTAATAAGCTAAGATGATCTTAATTGGCTACTGCAATACTAAATCTACAAAAAAAAAACAAAAAACAAACTAAAAATCGAAATTAAACTAAGAAAAACACAAACCTTCAATTAAACAAAAGTTTTCGTAGGTGGTGGTGGAGGCTGCTGTGGTGGCCGGTCGTGGTGGTAGATGGGGTCGCCGGAGGTGGTGGTGGTGGGTGATGGGGTCGCCGGAGGTGGTGGTGGTGGGTGGTGGAAGCTGCGGTCACGGAAGGAGAAGAGGAGAGTTTTCGTCGTTTTTTTTATTTTTAAGTAAATCGCGTAATGAGGGAGAGGGTCTGCTGCTGTGAACTTGTGAATAAAATTGGCGACTGAAGAACAAATTTGGCGACTGCAGCCCTTCAGTCGCCAATTTGGCGACTGCAGTTTCCTTATTTGGCGACTGTCTCGTCAGTAGCCAATTTTTGGCGCCAATTTAGGCGACTGACAACAGTCGCCAATCCATTCCTATAGTCGCTATTTTTTGTCGGTGGTGAAAAAGTCTGGGAAAAGTGACAGTCGCCAAATTGTCAGCTTCAGTCGCCAAATTGGCGACTACATCCTTCAGTCGCCATTAGTCCGTCGCCTGTTTTGTTTATTCTTGTAGTGAATCATCCTCTTAACTTTACCATAAAGATTGCGGATGTCACGGTCGAAAAAGGGTAATTCACCATGTTTAATATTTTTTTCAAGCTCTAAGACTCTAATTATTTGTCTAATAGACAAACCCGCTTCTTTATACATTAAAATTCTTTTTTCATCTTCGGCGGTTATATTTCGATTGGCTGGGAGAAAACGTAATTCTTCACGTAGCAACGTATCATGATTATGTTCTTTGACAAATGTAGTGACATGCCATTCTTCCGGAAATATATCAAATCGCCTTTTAAGAGTAATACGCATATGAGCGGGACAACCACACTTTGAAGATGATGATTTTCTTTGGGTCTTAGACATATCAATAACCTTCACACGTTGTTTTCCCGCACGGTGACGACAAAGAAAATCTTGTCTGATCGTCCTTCCATGTTTAGTATCCGTACGATCTTTAACCGCCACAAAGCCATGTCTTTTTGCATAACTGTTATAAAATATATACGCCTCTTCTTGACTTTCAAAGGTTTGGCCAAGTAAAGGCTCGTCATCTTCCTCAATAATAGGTTCGTTCAAATCAAAATCGAGCATAGTAAATTCTGAAATTAAAAAAAAATCATATTTATACATACACGAATTGACTATTAGGAAAAACAATCACTCTTTTGGCTTAAAATGACGTGTATACAAGTCGTAAACATGTGGGCACTGCGTATTGTTTGAGCGTAACGCAAGGATACAAGAGGCAATATGAAATGTCAGTAACATATACCACCAAATATCTAATTTGATATTGCATTGCGCCGTTTGCTTTTTCTGAGCAATTAATCTATTGTTATGCAATGACAATAAAACAAAACACAATTCTCAATCATTCATAGATTTATAATAATCGTTACTTACGCAAACTATATGCTATTTACAGTAACCGTTAAAAAATACGGGGGTAAGAATGATATTCTGAAATTTGCTACAACATCAACGATTGTTAATTGTATAAATAAATAAGACAAGAAAACTTACTTGTATATGGGTAAGAATGATATTCTGAAATTTGATAGAATGAAAACTTGGTAATGAAAATTTATACAGTGTTAATAGTTGAAGAAGATGAATTGTTATAGATGAACATTTTTATTGAGTGAATAAATGACTATAAATATTTAGAGGAAAACAAAACTTTGTAACAATTAAGATTCCAATTTACATGGAAAACATAAAAGAATTTTAATAATATTTAATGCTTATTTACAACCCATAGGGCTGTAATTATCAAAACCCTTTTTTTAATTTGCTTTTTTGCTAATCTCTAAAAAATACTTTAATCCTACATTTTATTTAGGGATCTACTTTTTCACATACGAATTTTACTCTTTCACATACAATTTTTACAGTTTTACCTTTATCATTTTTTCTCCCAAACCCCAACTAATTTTCTTTCTGCCTACTTTGGGGAAATTTTTAACTCAATTTTATTCATAGATTAGAAACAAATTATTAAAGGACATTAATTTTTCATTTATAACTAATTATGCAAATCACTCGTACAAAGTGCATCTAATCTTTGTGTTTAGTGCTACATCTTGCGTACGGAATTAATGTGCTAATTGATGTACAGGAGTACGGTTGATTCTTTGATTCAAGATTCATTGATATACAGGAGTACGGTTGATACTTTATATTTGGATTTAATTGAATTAGAAGACAATTGCTAATTCAAGATTAAAGGCACACTAATTAGCGAACAATTTATGAGTCGTTGAAGATGTAACAACTTGGATTTTGTTCGATCTTTGGATTGTTCTTTACGAAAAAAAATTCGGATTATTGATAAAGACATAACCAAATTAATTTTACTAATTGATAAACATTAATAATTTCAAAGAAAATATTAATTATTGATACACAACTAAATACTTTACTAATTGAAGAATTATGATTGATTGTTCAAATTTTAGAACAATTGGATTTGATTTTAGGGAAAAGTCATAGGTAAGAGTTAATCGAATTAGGTTTAGGAAAAAAAGGTATAATACGGAAAGTTTATGAAAAAATGTATGTGAAAGAGTAAAATCCGTATGTGAAAAAGTGATTTCGTTTATTTAAATTTAAGACGAGTCAAATATATTTTTGTAAAATTCGTCTTGTTTTTTTTAACTCAATCTTAACTTATTTCAATTCAATTTAGTTTTAATTACTTCAGTTCTATTTATTAACGCATCTTTTTACAAATTAACTCTTACTTGATTTTAATTCGGTTTAATTCAGTTTAGTTAAGTTTCATTAAGCTAGGTTTAGTAAAGTTTTTTTCAGCAGAAAAAAAATATTGGGTAATAGGACAAAAGTAGAATGCATTGTTAGAGGTACTCGTGAAAGGTAAAAGGTTTGCGCTAGGCTCGTAGCTCTTATATGTAAGGTGATATTTGATCCGTTTTAAACTTAACACGGACGGTATCATCTTAAGTAAGACTAACTAAATTTCAATAGGTGTATGTGAGTACGTTTTTCTGTCGAAAAATACCATCCAATGTAATTACAATCGAGTTTAACCTTTTATAAAACAAATGGAAAAAATATGAAAATGAAAAGAGCATCATTTTATTTTGTTATTTTTCCATGATGTGGTACGGTTTGTAAGATTCTTTTTACGAGTAGATGAAACTTTGTTAAGTTTTGTCTTAACAATAAGACATGTTAAGTATCATTTCATTTAAGTATATAAGACAAATTTGTAGCTAATCCTTACACATTATGTTTTTGTCTTATCCATATTACTTGAGCCGTCTTAGTCTTAAGATGGATATACCTAGGTTTGCTCACTATGTGGTTTTTGACTAAAGACCAAACCGGACTGGACCATTTGGTCTAATCCACGATGTACCTATTCACTTTACTTTGGTATTCGCTTTTGGACCAAATCTGTAACATCTTGTAATTTCGTAAAGGAATATTCTAATATTTTAAAGTATTTTCCGGGATATAATATTATTTTAATAAGATTTCGTAGCTTATATTGTAAAGAAATTCCGTTAAGTTCCGTCTTAAGACTTGTTCTAGCTTAAGATGTCGCGTTCACTTGTAATCCCGTCTTAAGGTTTCCGTTTCATTTAATTGAGGGAACCTGACTCAAATAAATATAAAAGGACAACTCATGTCCTCCTTTCATCGACATTCATTTTTGCACAAAACTCTTCCACCGTAAACATAAACCCACCATTTTTCCTCCCTTCTTCATCCTTAAAAGATCATCTAAAGGTTCATCTTAACTCGAATCAAGGTAATGTTTACATATTTGGATTCATCTCGCAATTTCCGTTCTTTTTATCACTTTTATTTCTCAAATCTCGAACTTCCATTTCCAGGCTGTTTTTGCCCTAATTCGTTTTAAGCCCCTAATTTCCGTTTTTATGTTCTTAGGAGTTGGTTTGGACGACCCCGAAGTTGATACTTACGTCGTGGAGAAAGATTTGGGAGCACAAGACGTTTGAAGGTGACAATTATGAGTAACTCGGCCTATTTGTTAAATTAGCAAACTTTATGTTAAGATTGATGTGTTCTTATGTTTAGAGGCATGAGATAGGTTGCAAATATGTTTAGTATACTTCTTATACAGATTGTTGTTGGTAATTTATGTTTTCATTTGAATTGGTTTTGGGAGTATACATGAAGTTCGGTTGAATTTTGGGGATTTTGATGTGAATGCTTGAATTTGATGTTTCTTATATGTTTCTTAATGTGGTTTGATGTTATAATCATGCTGGGACTGTTGAGTTGTTGCTTAGAATCATGCTTAGGATGAATTGGTGAAGTATTGAGTTGTTTAGAAAGTAAGGCATGGCGAAATTGGGGATGAACTCGTGCTGTGCAGGAATTTTATCGCGGACTGCAGTGAATACCGCAGGCTGCGGCGTTCACCGCAGGCCTGCGGCCTGTTTTAGGCAGGCTGCGGCCAAATTGCACAGGCTACGGTTTACACGGGTTTGTGTTGTTTGCTCGTAGCTTATGCGGAATTGCTTGTATTGTTTCTATACTAGTTTCCTAGTATAATTAAGTGATGTATGTTGATATATATACTTAATTTGCAATGGGCAATGTAATGAGCAATATTTAGTAAGTAATTATTTATTGTCTTAAGCTAATTAATTCTTAGGTTTGTTTATGAGGCTTGTTGAACCTAGCTAGCTGAATGGTGACCCTTAGGCTTGTGGGAGAAGAGTCGTCTTAGGTTGCTAGTAATTTTAATTTAAAATTGGTCATTCTCTTATACTTGTATGTGTGTTTGAGGTCTCCGGAGTTCGGGCGGCACTATATTAGGTTCGGGAATGGAGTGAGGATAGAGACCCCCCGGTCGGGCAACCGAAAGGGAAACCGGCTCTCCCTCGACTTAGTTCCTGGGGTAAATTAAGTGTTGTATAGAGGTCAGTAAAGTTAGGACTAAGGACTTGGTTGTAGTACATATCGGAATATGTTTGAGTTGGGACCGCTAGAGTACGATATGTACTGATGTTTGTTGCATGTCAAGGTATGTCTGAGTTGGGACCTCCAGTTTGACATGTGCGTGTATGTTGCGTGACGGGCACGACTGAGTTGGGACCTCTGGACCGTCACGTGTATGGATGATGCGGTAAGAGATGTCTGAGTTGGGACTTCTGTCCTTCCGTGAGTTTGTATGACCATTGTGAATTGAATCTGAGTTGAGATTTGATTCGCTACGAAGGGTAATGGTTTTGGCTTAATTGCGTCAAGACCCATTATTACCTGAGTTGCGTCAAGACCCATTATTTGTTGATTGGTATCCATTAGTGCCTTAGTTGGGGTTCACGGATGTATACTTGCTGACCTTGTGTACCAAGTTTACCTGAGTTGGGGTGTGACTTGGGCATTGCTGATTGTGTTTAATTCTTTCCTGAGTTGGGGTTAGATCTACATATTGTTGTCTACATCTGATTGCCTGAGTTGGGGTAGAGTGTCAGATGTTGCTGAATGATTGTTTGTTTAGGAGTATTGTGTATTAGTTATTGTTCGTCCAAGGCATTGGACGACTCCCTTTTTGAGTTCGTAAATGATTTGAGGTGAAAGACCCCCTGGCGGGGCAACCGGAAAGGAGACCAGCTCTCACATCAAATAGTTTCCGAAGTTAGTTGAGAGCCTTTGCATAAGTAAAGCATGTTGATACGAAGGTGGTTAGGAGAACTCTAGTCACTCCCCACTGATTGTGGCGTACATGTTTTCATGTATGTAGGTAAATGATGGTTTTGGAGGGTTACTGAGGCTAGCGAGCGATGATCCTATCATCGATGACACCTGTTTATCGTTTAGCTGGACCTTAGTCTTTTATATACATTGAGTGTCTGTAGGGATGTGCCATCACAAGCCGTGTTTGTACTTATATTTTTGTACTTAGACTTATATACTTATCTATTGTTGTTTCGTTTCAGTTTGTATAGTTGTTTTAATTCACTTCATTCTTATCATGCATGATAAAGTTTAAATTCCGCGATAATTTTGGCATGTTTGTATGTTTTATTTTTCCGCTGCGACGAGGGGTTTTACAAAATCAAACGGACTGCAAACTGAACCATGAATTGAATTCAAATAACAAACTAATCTTTAAAATTGTAACATTATTGATTTGATTTTTGATTAATTTTTCTACGTATATTATAAGATAAGATATGTAATAATGTACTTAAACATATTAAGAATAAAAATATTGTTTATTTTGTTTGTTGCGAACTCTTAAGTTCTAATTTTATATATACAACACCATGTCAATGACAATCATATTCGGTCGGGTTCACACATTTTTCTAGTCCAATCGATATGGGTCAGACTAGTTATTATGGTTGTCTGCTCCACCATTTAACCCTTGCCTGATCTCTAGTTCACAGAGTTTGGTTTAGTCTAGTTCGATCCTGGACCAAGGTTAATGAACACTCTTAAATACGCATTTTTTAAATAAGATCAAAATTTGCACTTTACATTATCCTTGTGGATTAGGACCGGTAAAAAAAATCATGGAGTTTTTAATTACCATGAAGAAAGAATCGAAAAAACCAAGGCACAAAAACAAGACTTTCCACAATAAAGATAGATAAATGATAGACGAAGGTTTAACCGACCCAAACTCATCCATGGCCACCTTTAAAGTGGACAACTTTTAGTGTTGAATCGGTAATAAATTTGAGAAGTCGATAATAAATTCGACGAGCTTATCAATATGGCTAAATTAGAATTTAATTCATGACGTATACAAAGTATAACACCTGCACGGGATATCTATATACGCAACTATAACGGTTATCGAGATTATGAAGTCAAATTAACTAGCTAAGTAACTAATCTAATTAAATATTCGCTAATTATTTTGAAAATAAACGACAAATCCCAAATTAGTCGTTTAATACATTCCATATATACACATAAAAAACATCGTTAAGAGATTCTATACACTACTCAACACTATCGCTCTTACTTCCTCAACAAAACCGTCATTTTAGCACTTCGCTTCTCCTGGATTTTCAGAAACATACTCTGTAAAAAGTATCAAACAAAACACTAACAAATAAATTCCCATACAAACCGAGTCAATTATATGGTTCAAATAAAAACACAACACATATACAACTAAACAATCTCACTTAAACCAAATTTTTTAATATCATTCGTTTATCCTTAATTTTCAGAAACACACGCTGCAAAAATAACTATTAATTCCAATAAAAACACCAATTAATATTAACGAATCCAAAATAATTAAAAATTCGTAAAAATAACTATAATAATAATAATTCGAGAGTCTCAAATTCAAACCTCGTCGGTTCGAGTCTTGAGATAACAATTTCAATTTCAATCATGATTTCCGATCATATAATGTCTAAAATCCTACAACCAAAACCAACAATTCAAACACACAAAAAATCCCAAACAATCGTGAAAATACTTTCCCGCTTAGTTCAAAATACAAGATTCTATACTTCCCCCCAAAATATCCCACTCCTCTATAAATACCAACCCTCACACTCTCCCTTTTCCACTTCATTCATTATCGCCGCCTCTCTCTCTTCCACTCTCTCACCTCTCCCGCTCTCATTCCGTTTCGACTTGTTCCGTCTCGTTTCAATGGCGAAGCGAAAAACATCGAAAACCGGATCTCCGTCCTCCTTGTCCACCTCAACCTCCACCCGATCCGCTAGTACTAAGAAAAGAAAGGTTGTTGAGGATGTTGTAGAGGATAATACTCCGAGTTTCGATGATGCGGCATTGGAGGCGGAAGCGGATGAGATTATGATGGGAGTAGCGGATTCTGGTGCTGATGCTGATGCTGGCGGTGTGGTTAAGGAAGAAACTTCGCCAATTGTTGAGAGGAGGATTTCGAGGAAGAATGTTAAGAAAGAGGAGGAACTTGATTGTCGGTTTCTCGGAGATCCGCTTCCGGCTGATGTTGCTATGGCGCGCTGGCCTGATCGGTATCCTTACAAGGTTGTTACTTTATTTGTTTATAATACCTGTTTAATTTAATTGTATACCTGTTTTTCCGGTCTTAGTCATTTGTTTACTTGTCAGCGTTATACTGTCAATTTCACAAATTTGCTCAAAATGTTTGAAAAGTGTGTGCAATTAAATGGAATTGACGAAATTATTGGCATCCTGATAAGGTTGTTACAAATTATCGATATCCTTAAAAGGTTGTTACTTTTTTTGTCTCAAACATTTGTTTCGTATTTATACGGAGTAATACTTGTTCAATTTAATTGTATATATGGATTTTTCCGTGTCGGTCATTTGTTTACCTGTAGGTTTTATACTATAACTGAGGAAATAATCCATTCACCCCACCCACCAATTTATGGTCTTCATTTGTCAATGTAGGTTGAATTAGTGTTCTTTGTAAGGGTAAATAATTGATTACTTGGCATTAGCCGAGATTTATATTTGGAAATTGAGTATACGGATCGAATTTTGGATTATTATTGCTTATATTTTGATTCAATTTTTATTGCTATTGCATTCTGTTACTGATTTACACTGGATTTTACTGTTGCAGAATTCGCGGGGGAAGGATGTGAAGATGTAAGTACTTGGACTAAATATGTTACCTTTTTTGCTTGTTTGATTTAATTTTGTAATATTTTTCTGATAATTTAATGGTGATTTTTGGCAGTTCGGGTGGAGGTGATGGGTATAATCTGGCCAAACACCACTATTTGAAGGCGGAGGTTGATGGCATTATCTATGAGTTGAATGATGATGCTCATGTTGCCGTAATGTTTCAATTTCACAATTAACTTTCGTCATACTGTTTGTTTAAGTTTGTTCCAACTTTATAAGTAGACCAGTTACTCGGATTTGGCAATCTGATTTTGCATAACATTTTTATGTTGGTGTTGCATAGATTTACATGGTTTTTTGATGATTGCATTCTTTGGCCAGAAATGTCATGAATCCTGATATGTTTCCAACTTAATAATTACATCAATAACTTGGACTTGACTACCTGATTTTGGATTGTCGAATCTTTGTATAACCAGGTCTTTAATCTCATTCTTATTGGTTTTGCATAGGTTTAATGATTTTTATGATTGCATTCTTAGGCTGGATATGTCATTAAATGTTTTGAACTTAACAAGTAGATTGCTTACTTCAATTTGAGAGCTTGAATTTACATTGATGAATGCTGGTATAATTAGGTATTTAGTGGCATTCTGTATGTTGGAAGTGCTGTGATATGGTTTCAACATATTAAGTAGATGGATTCAATATCGTGACTCAATATGAGTGATTCTTTGTACCCTGCCTGAATTACTCAGGGCATTTGCATTTTTGGTGTTGCATAGATGTTCATGAATTTATGTAGCAAATAGAAAACTCACAGAACCACATCCGTGTAATCACTGACGCATTGATGTCTTGTTTGATCTTGCAGTCAGAGGAAAATATGTTACCATTTATCTGTAAGATAGTGGAACTATTTGAAAGCGTAGATGGGGTGCCCTACTTTAGAGCTCAATGGTATTACAGATCCAAGGACACAGTGAGTGAAATTTATGAAGCTTTTTTCACAACTGTTTTCAGTGTTTTGTACCGAGCACTTCATTAATTTTCTCGCTGCATTGACCTTGGTGTTTGTCAGGTAATCAAAGATGCCTTTACTTTGAGGGAGGCGAAGCGCATTTTTCCTTCTGATATTCAAGATGATAATCATTTAGACTGTCTTATGAAGAAGATTAAAATAGTTAGGGTGAAACCTAATGTAAGTCTGATTATCCTGCTTTATTTATTCCAAATTTGAATTTTTTGTTTGTTTTGATGATATGCTCTTTTATCTGTCTGATATGCGTCTACTTTTTTGTTTTGGATTCTCAGTTCGATATTGATGCCAAACAGTCTGCACTCCCAGAGTGTGATTATTACTATGATATGAAATACTTGGTGCCATACTCAACTTTCATTATCCCGACAGAGGGTATGTTTATTTTCAGCTTCACAATACCATACAATTGCTAATCATTTTCTTTATATGAAATAAAATGTGCTATCTTGTATGTTTGCAGAAGCTGTTCCCTCCCCAGGTGATTCACATTCGTCTTTATCCAGTGATACGGATGAGACAAAAGCTGGAATTGATGGAGGGAATCAAGCAGAGGAGGCAGCACGTCCTGAGATGAGGCTGTTAGACCTTTACTGTGGGTGTGGTGCAATGTCAACAGGCCTCTGCTTGGGTGCTAATATGCAAGGCATCAACCTTGTCAGCGTGAGTCGCTATGTGCTGAATTCGTCTAAGTCTTGCCAGGCTGTACTCTTTAATCCGGCTATATATTAATTTTCTTTTTATTTTGATAGAAATGGGCAGTGGACATCAACAAGTACGCTTGTGAGAGTCTTAAACTCAATCATCCAGAGACTGAGGTATGTCTCACACGATATTATATATGTCTTTAATGCGTTATTTTGATGTTTCAAGTTAGGGTTCATTCGTTGCTCATATTTATCACAATCAGGTGAGGAATGAAACTGTAGACGATTTTTTGGCTCTAATGAAAGAGTGGAAGAAGCTGTGTGCAACCTATTCGCTGATTGAGAGTAAAGATACTCACGAATTAGTTGATGCCATGGGAGTTGAGGACGGTGAAGATGCTGAGGAAGATGAATCTGAAGAAGAAGACGACAATGAAGAGGGGGTGTTTGAAGTGGAGCATATTATTGGTATTTGTTACGGTGACCCCAAGGACAATAATAAACCTGGCTTACATTTCAAGGTATTTTTTGACCAGCTTAATCTTCAATTTCTTCTATTTTGTTCAACAGGCACACATGGTTGATATAATAGTGCTTATAGCTAAACTTATGATTTAACCTTAATATATAGGTACACTGGAAGGGTTATGGTCCTGAGGATGATACCTGGGAACCTGTTGACGGGCTAGGGTATGGAGCTTCAACTTTTTTCAGACTTACTATCGTGCAATCAGCATTTTCATTTTGTTCTGATAATTTTGTTTTAAATACAGGAACTGCTGGAAGAGCATTGGAGAATTCGTGAGAAAGGGATTTCAAGAGAGGCTAGTGCCTTTACCAGTATGTCTTACCCTGAAATCGTTAATGTATCCTTATGAATTTCAAGTATCACTTCATATCATAATTCAGTAAATATTTACTCTTTTGATGTAGGGTGATGTTGATGTGGTTTGTGGAGGGCCACCCTGCCAGGGATTAAGTGGATTCAATCGTTTCAGAAATAGAGAGAACCCTCTTCAAGACCCTAAAAATAAGCAACTGTTAAGTTATATGGATGTCGTTGACTATTTAAAGCCAAAGTATGTATTGATGGAAAATGTGGTTGATTTGCTCAAGTTCGCCAATGGGTTTTGTGGTCGATATGCCCTTGGGAAAATGGTTGATATGAATTATCAGGCACGTATTGGGATGATGGCAGCAGGTGCCTATGGTCTACCTCAATTTCGCATGCGTGTCTTCCTTTGGGGTGCTCGGCCTTCTGAGGTATTGTTTAAGTTTATGTGCTAAATCCCAATGTTTCTGTATGCCATGAGTACATTCATATTAACTCTGAAGAAATTGTAATTCTGTACAGAAATTGGCTCAGTACCCATTGCCTACACATGACGTTGTTGACAGAGGTGTCGTTCCTACTGAATTCGATGTAAGCATGTGTATCAGTGCATGCATTCATACATGTATGTTGTTTTATTTGAACAGTTTACCCATTTAGGCAATTGGTGATTTTCTCGACTTATTTCAGATGAATCTCGTCGTGCACCCTGAGGGCAGCACTAACCATATGGAGCAAAAGCTTTTCCTTGCTGATGCTATATCTGATCTCCCACCCGTAAGAATTTGTTCCTTTTCAGTATCGGATGGCCTTAGATCTGCACTTGGCTGAGAGAATACTATTGTATTGTTGGAATTGCAGGTTTCTAATAATGAGAGTCGTGATGAGATCGCTTATGGCGATGCTCCAGATACTGAGTTCCAACGTTTTATCCGATTGACGAAAGATGGTAAGTTCGTTCATTTCTACGAACTCTTGAGGACTAATGATATAGTTATTCTTTCGGTCATTTAATTGCTAATAATTTGAATTTCTTCGTGTAGCCATGATAAGTGCTGGGACAGATATGATTACCACATTGTATGATCACCGTCCACTACAGCTAAATGTTGATGATTACCAAAGGGTTTGCAGGGTGCCCAAGAAAAAGGTACGAGTTTCTGCCATTGTTCAATACTTGCTGTTTTTAGTTATACCGAGTAATCTTGTAGTTTAATGAAAGGCGGTGTTTCTTTCAGGGGGCAAATTTCAGAGACTTACCTGGCGTTCGTGTGCGCGCTGATAAAAAGGTTGAATGGGACCCTGACGTACCAAGGGTGCTACTACCTTCTGGCAAACCTTTAGTAAGTTTCGGTACTTCTATTTACGAGAGTTTTAGACCATCTGCTGTCGAGATCTTCACTTACTGGTTGAGTCGTGAGCCGTGAGTCGTGAATATTCAACCTTTAAAACTTTATTCCCTTATCTGAACAGGTTCCAGATTATGCCATGACCTTTGTTAAAGGAAGCTCAAGCAAGTAAGTGATCTGTTTCTTGTCGACAACAATCTCTAACGCGTTATTTTTTACCCGTATCCTTCCGACTCATACAATAACATTGCTGTTCAGGCCATTTGGAAGGCTATGGTACGATGAGACAGTTCCAACCGTGGTTACAAGGGCAGAGCCTCATAACCAAAAAATCTGTCATCCGCACCAAGACAGGGTGCTCACCATTCGGGAAAATGCAAGATTACAAGGGTTCCCCGACTATTACCAGCTAAAGGGCCCTGTCAAAGAGAGGTACATACAAGTCGGTAATGCTGTCGCTGTCCCAGTCGCACGTGCCTTGGGATATTCACTGGCATTAGCAAGCCAAGGGGCGATAGACGATAAACCTGTGATGACCCTTCCGATTGGCTTCCCATTCATTCCTCAAGACCGAGAACCAGTTCCGCTTGGCGAAGTAGTTGAGGACACCAATTGATTGTTGTAGCAGTTAGTAAGAAACAATGATGTTTCCCTCCATTAAAATTTAGGGATCATCAATTCAAAATATCCTTGTTTTTTGCATTACGGTTAAATTATTGTCATCGTTTATGTAATTCTGAGAGGTGTATAAACTCGTTAATTGTTTCTATTTACTTTGTAAAACTTGTTTATTAGTCTATTGCAATTGCAATTGATTCTAACACCCAAACTTTAAACAAAACGTCTGGCTTGAGATAGATAAAGACTCATGAAGTTACCTGGATATTGTAGGAGATGCATTATTTGTTTTTAGCTTACGATGGACAGTGTCTATTTTTAATGACATTTTCGGTCTCAATAAAAAAATATTTTTATACAAATAAACTGTCTCACGAGGTGAGATTGTCGGTAATTTGAAAAGCAATTCCGATCATTGACAAATAACAATTTGCTTTTGGCAATGGCTGTGATTCTTTTTACTTTAGATCAGGCCTTCACTTTACCTAGACACTTTACTTAATTATGAATCAAAGGGTACACTATTAAAAGCTTATTTATTTTTGATTCAAACAAACGGTACTATATTGCACAAAAGTTTTTGTAATAGAAGTAAATAAGACAATTTAGCATATTACTACCTAACAAGTTTAAAATTTATATCTTACTACCTAGTATGTTCAATTATTCAAATAATAACCTAATAAATGTAAAAACTGACATGATTACTATCAAAATGACGGAAATTGCTAAAAAATGACGGAAATCAGTTTTTTTCGTCCCGTTTAAATTTAAAACCTAATTTAATACCTAAATTACCCTCCATCTCCTCCTCCATTAAAACACCTTTCTCCTCCAACAAAAATTCACCTATTCTCCATCAAAGTCTGTCGCTACACACAAATTAATTAAAATCCCTCCCAATCTCAATTAAGCAGAACTTCATAATCTCAACAATTATTCTCATTAATTGTAGGGGTTTATACTAGGTAGCACCAAAACGGACACGGACACGACACGACATGCCATGAAATGTAGGACACGGGACACGACATTTAAATTTAATAAAATATACATTTTATAGTTATAAATTTTTGATTTTATTTTTATAAAAGTATTTGATATTTATTTTAAATAATTGAATGTAAAACTTGCCCCCGATAATAAATTTATTTTCATTCCTCATCCGAATCAATATTCTAATTGATCTCTTTCGATAGCGGATTTCTCATCTTAAGAACATCATTCACCGCAAATGATAACCAAATATCGTGGACACGTGACGGACACGACTCAAATACCATGGACACGCGTCAGACACGTGCCCAAATAAATATAGAAAGTTAGACACGACTGTTTAGGTGTTGGACACATTTCGGCGTGTGTCCGTGGAGTGTCTGTGTCGGACACGGAACGACTCATTAGGAGAAGTGTCCGTGCTACCTAGGGTTTATACATGCGAATGCTCCGTCACTCACTTGATATCTATGTTGACTATGTACATCTGTGTATGAATATGTTGCCATCTTGACTCAATGAAACCATCTAAGCTTTAACTCTTTAAATAATATCAGAGCAAAATACGACTGACCAGCTGCACACCCTCAAAACTGCTGCTACACCAACCACCCATGATACAACCATCCCAAATCCCCATGAAATCTCTGAACCCCTCGCCCTTGTCAACTTCGGGCAATTCCAAATATCAAATCTCTTGTTTAGTCTTGCATATACTAACTAATATGTATAGCTAATCAAAGACTCACTCATAGGTGGTATTTCAGAGTAACGACACCATGAGAAATTATGAAGAAGAAAACACACCCACGGGACATCATCTCCTGAATAAAACAGGAGCTACTGCTCTACTGCTACGGTGAGCTTTCACGGGGATGGAGAGGGATGGGTAAAATTTTATCAGGGAACAGGTTTATTAAGAGAAGGGTAAGATAGTCATTTAACTTAACCCGAACATTTAAAATTAACTTAAGTTTCGATTTCCGTTAAAAAAAGTAGTAAAAAATGATTAATATTGTGTGATTTTAGGTAGTTAGTTGCAAAATTAATTATATTATGTAGTAAGATGTAAAATTTTAAACTTATTAGATAGTTATTTGTCGTATTTCCAAAAAATAATGACATTTACTCCGTTTCATCTCAGATGGACAAGATTTATTACTCCGTATTATATAGAACACAAAACCTTAGCATTAAAGTACAAAAACCCACAAATCTAATTTTTACAAGTAGACATAATTACATAATACCAACTCAATAATCATGAAACTCATGATTACTAATTACCATGTCTTTTCTTTACTACACCGGGCGGTCCACCGTCGACAACCGTATCCAATAAGTAATCCCTTTGCCGCGTGTGCTCTCAGAAATACGCTCCTGGCTAACAAATTTGCTCGAATTAAGTAATTACCATATTAAGAATGATAATTAATTAATTAAGTAATTACTTAGAGAGCAAAGGCCACCAACTCTCCCTAATAGAAGTATGATAAGAAATCATAAACATGAGAAACACTAGCAATAAACCAACACCCCACGGCGAACCACCGGCGCGATGAATCGTATTTTGTTCCGGAAAAGGAATGAATAATTTTCGCTCGTTTTCGCCACTGGAAAGCCAATGAAGTGCTACAAGTAGTAACACAGGGAATATCATAAGAAATAGTTTTATTTGATCCATCAAATCCTCGAATATCGACTCATAATTTACATACCATGTAAACCCTAAAAATAATAATAAAACCGTTATGAAAAAACATAATTGGACCGGTGGTGGCGATAAATATTGGGTGTACCAATTGTTATCGTACCTTGCCATATTATTTCTCGTAATATGTTGTTTTACCTGGTTTGAATATGTTATTACGAGATTGAAATAATAATAATAATATTATTTAACTCGTAATATGTTGTTCTAACCGGTTTGAATCTATTTATTGCGAGATTTTATGAAAAATGTGTGGTAATGGAAGGTCGATTTAGGAGTTTTTTTTTAGTGATATATTGATGTATGATCTAGAGTGATGCCAACTTCTATTATTGTAGACTTTATAGTGATAAATAGTGGCAAAGTCTTTTTTATTTTTATTTTTTTATTGTTTATATTTTTTATATTTTTTAATGGAAATGTTGAATTGGACGGTGACATAATGTTGGATTTTGTGTCTTTTATTCATACGCCCTTGTATGAATGCGTGGATATGTGATGCCTCTAGATTATCGCGGAAATTTTCAGAGATGTTTCGTGAATAGTGTTATTGAGAGATCTTTTACATGATAAAGGGGGAAGGTTATTTAATTTCTAGGTTTCTTCTTGTGTATTCTACTAATTTAACGGGAGACGGTTTCTTAGAAAATTACTGACAGATTAAAACTAAGTCATTTGTTGTCTATTTATTTCGACACAAAGACTAAGAAAATGAGGGAAGAAAAGAAAAATAATGATAAATAAAAGAGTTATCTCGCATGACAACCTACTAGTATCGCATACTTCACTTGTCGACTGGCCTAAATTGACAAAAATAGAAATAGATAACAAATGAGTGATACCCTCTAAAACGAAAATAGATAACAATTAATGGTATAAAGCGAGTAATTAGAACCACACACTTAGCAAGTGATTAGTGACAAGAGAAATAAATAATTACTTGATTAGTCTATATTTGTAGCCTTGTAGGTCATCTTTAATTTATGTTAATGTGTCATTTTCCAACTATGCTAAGTGTTTGTTAGGTAATTTATTTATTTATTTTTATTCATATTATTTCAGATCGATATGAAAACAAATACGATTTATTAACTAAAACGTAAAGTGAAAAACTCGTCATGAGACTAACCCAAACTAATTACTTCATTTAACGATATACGTAATTGTAATTGTTTTATAAGTAGAGGAGCTTGAAAAAATAGTGAGTAATATATCAGAAGCTCATTTGATTTTTTAGTCAAATAATTTGGATACCCAACATTAATAGATATATATTATTATTTAAAACAATTTATTTCATTCCTCATTATTTTCAAAAACAACAAATAAAATATTCCTGATAATATAAAATTTGTTTATGCCCTTCCGCAATTTTGCCCATATATGTATGAGAAACCTAATATACATAGCTTTAAGGGATATCGTTAAATAAAGATGACTACCAATTGCAAATTGCCCGCACTTAATTTGTGTAACCGTTATTAAAAGAAAATTATGTTAATTAATGTAAATGTCAACTAGCATACCTAATAAAATTATGTTGTTACTACTCATAATTACCTCATTTTATAACAAAATAAATTTGTGTTAAATAATGGAACAAATTCTCGTTTCGCAAACTTATAAGTTATAACGAGTCAAACACTATCCCTGGAAGAAAATACAAAAATAAAGTATTTAGAAAGTAACATTTTGTTCATTCTTATCCATCCATGTTGTTAGTATTTGACCTGTTTGTGGTAAGTTTGTGACGGATATATCTTGTCCAAGATCCACGTGTTCGTCACAAAGAAGACTAACTGAAATTACAGAGGGTGTAATCACGCTCTTTGTTAGTGCGTGGAACATAAAAAAAAAAGACAAGAGTTTTGCTTTAAATTAGATGGCGAGTGTTCCACTTTGCGATCCTATCAAGATACTTTTAAGGAGCATTTTGTGAATTTCAAAGGTCCAGATTCATGTAGAAATCTGGTACATTCCTGAACCAATGAGAAGCTGCCACGTACCACCGACCATAAACGGGAATATTGGTGAAATTAAGGATAGTCGACCCTTGAAATAGATGATAAGGTTTAGCTTCTGAATTCTGATGTTTGTGGTTGGCCGACGCATATTATAACTCTTGGGCTTGGCTCACATTGTTTGGGCTTATTTTGGAATTAATTTGGGCCTATTTAATTACATGTTGGGCTTGTAAGCAAGTTAATTATGAATCTTGGGGGGTTTATAGAGTGATTCGGTTTGGTCCGGTTCGGCGTTCGGGTTTATAAATATGTGGCGAAAGGACCAATTTGGGAGAAAAAAACTCGTATTACTCTTTTTAGTAAGTTGGTTTAGTCCAAAGTTAAAAGGACTGGACTTTATTGGATATCGTTCAGTTTGGTTCAAGTTTCAACCTAATTAGTAATTACTCCAGTCTTCGATTTAGTTTGATTTTGGACACGTGAGCAATCCTACTCATTTCTAGGGTATCAGTTAGTCACTAGTCCAAAACCGATCGTATTGGAATAACCTGCAGACGGATAACCACTAACCTCAAACTGGAGATTCAGAGAGCATACCGCTTAAGAGGGGACCTGAACCGAAGAAAAGTCACCATATTTTCCGGTTAAGAGTTTAACTTTTCTAAACAAAACTTATTCTTTAAACTGCACTTAAAGAGAGTGATTTTAAATGCAAAAAAAAAACAAGCTCTAAGTGAAAGATTATCATGAGAACGTGATGATATCAGCATTTAGTTTTGTTAAGGATGAAATGTTCAAAGCCGTGATCTAATGTCTAATATACTTCTATCTTGATCACTCGATTAAAACATTTTCATCATATCATTTGTTTATTGTGTTAAGAAATGAATGACAATTTGCATATAAGAGTCAACACATAATATAAATACCTAAAGAAAGCATATATCAAGAGAAAAAATTGGAAAGAAAATGATTTAACAAAACATAAAATCTTATATTTAGGAAATTTAACAACCAAATTTCCCTTAATCTCTCATTTTCCAACAAAACAAAAATTAACCAACATTTTTTACACAAAAATATCTTAACACTAATACAATCTTCTTCCCCTGTTTTTCTCCATTAATTACGTAAATTAATTAAATCAATTCAAATTCCCACTCCTCTAATCTCCGTAGCCCGCTCCCCATTTCGTCAATGGCGGAGCGGACCACCCACTCCAACCACCACGACGACGACCACCAACACGGCGAAGACGAGGGATTATTTGCTGATGCTGAAGATGATATTAATAATATTCGACAAAATAAAGATAATAATAATAATAATCAATTTATGCAAATAGTCTCGCCCGATGGTTCTACCCATAGGGTACCTCATGAAACGTATATTATTCAAATTCCGAGGGATCAAATATATCGGATTCCGCCTCCAGAGAATGCCGAGTATGTGCAACGACAATGTAACACCGTTGTCAAGGACAAGGGTGGTACTCGTCGTTGCGCATTTTGGTTCTTCTCAGTATTTTTTGTGCTCGCTTTTATTATAAGCGTTATTGTTTGCGTTAACAAGTTTACGTTGAGTCCTAAGCCTCCTTCCTTTTCGATTAAACATCTTGAAAAGCAATCACCGTCAAAGAAAACTCCGTCTCCTGGATTCCTGGTAATTTTCTCGAACTTTGAATGATATTTTACTGTCTCCGTTGTCCCAGTTATTTGTTCAACTTTTTCACAAAACAAATGGCTGAGATGGAGGCTGGATATCGCATAGTGTTCTATATCGTCTCTGTTTTGTCAAAACGAAACCTGATATCAATCAAATGCAAATTCTTATGTCAGACGACTGAATCTGTCTGAAATCAAGACACCCAAAATGCGTCAATTTTACAACAAATTGTGAGCATTTCTTGATGAAAAGTTACCGTCTCCTGGAGTAACTTTTTATTATAAAATGCGGACATTATGCTAATCTTAAGTTAAAACCGTTTTAAGGGAAACTAATTGGTAAACTCTGTAAAAATGGACTAGGTATCAATCAAACGCAAATTTTTATGTCACACGGCTGAATCCGTTAGAAATCAAGACATCAAATGTGACAATTTTACGACAAATTGTGAACATTTCCTGATAAAAAGTTTCTATCAGTAAATGAAAACTTTTTATTATAAAATGCGGACATTATTCTTGTCTAGAGTTAAAACCTTGTTAAAGGAAACTAATCGGTAAACTGTGTGTAAATATGGACTAGGTATCAATGGAGACAACAAATCCAAACAGTGTGAATGATCTCGGGTATAACCAAGGAACTGTTACGCTTTCGTACAAAGGAAAACATATAGGCCACGGCCAATTCCCGGCATTGGGCAATCAAGGACCCGGAATATCCGACTCAGTCGACATTAAACTTGTAGGATCGTCTAAGGGAGGATTGCCTAAAGACTTGGACGGATCGCCGGACAGTAACAAAAAAACAAAGAGCAGAAAAGATAACAATCCATTGATCAATATGAACTTATCACTCAATGTTCCAGTTAGAATGAAGACTTGGTTAGGGACAAAGATAGTCGATTTCGACGTTAATTGCGAATTTGAGGCGGAATTAATGGGAGATCATCTGAAAGTTGAGTCACAAAAATGTGAATTGGCTAAGCATAAGGCATAAGGCATTTGCAAATTCTCGTTGAAGACCGACCAATTCCGTCACCTTAAGAAGACGGGTCAAAATGTCACCATTTTAGGGACAAATGTGACCATGTGAAAAAGTAACCTATTAACTTAGAAATTTACACTGGTTACATTTGGCGTTAAAATGGTAATATTTGACCCGTTTTCTTGAGGAGATGGATTGTCACCGTCTTCAGCAAGACTTGCTGTAAGACATAAGGCACGACGATGTTTTATTTTTTTTGTATGAGTTCAGTCCAGATTCGAGCCGGTTAGATTATAAAAGGTTATGCATAACATTTTGTTGATTGTTTAAAAATGTAAATAGTGATTATGCTAAAAAAAAAAATTTAAGTTCCATTAAAGTTTATTATTTGCATTTTATTGGTAACAATTCTATTCATTTGAGGATGTACTGTTGTTGATCATTGTTGTTACTCAGTTGCTGTATTATTGTAGCCAACATGTCTTCAACTCTTAACAATCTAAGTGGTTAAGACCGAGATACGTATGTTGTAGTGAATAGGTCTTAACAATAAAAGTGGTTAAGACGGAAGTATATATCATTACTCAGTTATTGTATTATTGTAGTTAACATGTTTTAACAATCAAAGCGTTAAGACGGAGGTATATATTCGTAGTGAATAGGTCTTAATAATCAAAGTGATTAACAATTAAAGTGGTTAAGACGGAGGTAATACTTTAATATAGTTATTCTTGCGGTATTATTTGCATGTCATCGATAAGAATTTTATTCATTTACCTTTTTTTCTACTTGCGAACTGTCTTGCCAAATTTATTCAGTAATAATTAAATAATCAAAGTGGTCAAGATGGAGATATGTGATAATAAGTCTTGGGTTCGAATCTCATGTCTCTCTTCATAAATTGTAATGGCCTTACAAAAATTGTATCCTAGCTGGCTTGATTGTATGAGTTGTGTTACTCCGATCCTCTCCTCCGGTCATTTGTTTATTTTTCGTTTACTTGCCTTTTTTGTTCTAGAAGGTACCAATTTTTTTAAGCTTTAATTGTAACATTAATTATGGGTTAATAAAAACCTGATTCTAGTAATTGAGAATTTTTTTGATTATTTAATTTCTGAAAAAACAACAAATATCTTCAATTGAAACATGAGGCTGCTACTTAATTCGACATAATCAACAAATACCTTTCGAAACCCTATCTGATTGTATCTGCTTAATTCGGGGTTAATCTGAAACATGTATATGCTTGTAAAAGTCATTACAGAGATTAAAAGTGCATCCCATTATAAAAATTCCTAGTTACTAAAATTAGGGTTTTTATAATCCAGAATTAAGAGCGATCAAAGCTTAAAAAAATTGGTTCCTTTTAGAACGAAGATGTATATGATTGATGATGAGCTTGCACAGTAATGAATGATAATGTATAAGAAATTAAGGCAACAAATTGAAGATAATGAAAGGACGTTTTTTATCTGGGGGTTTTCATGTTCAACTTAAGTTGGGTGCAAGGTAATGGAGGAGTTTTTATATTTGATAAGAGAGTTAGTTAAAGTAATTTGTTAGTTTAGTTATTAACCGAGTCGAGAAATATGTAAAAATATGAACGGGAGTGAAATACGGTGTGAGTTCGGATATATACACCCTAAGGCTTTGTTTGGTAAAACGAGTTGAAAAGATACCTGAAACCTGAAAAGATACCTGAAAACTGAAAATGTAGCGGAAACCTGAAAATGTAGCTGATAAGGTGGCTGAAAATTAGCAGCTGTAGCTGATAAGGTATCTGAAAATTAGGAGTTGATAAGCTGACTGGTTATATAAAGAACTATTTGGCAAACTAACTGAAAAAATAGTTTTTCTTTTTTGGGTGAAATGACATAAAAGGATATAATAATTATTTACTATATTATAAAACTGAAGGGTAAAAAGATAATATAACGTAGAATCAGGCACCGGAAATACCTGCTGATTTGACCAAATAAGCTACTTGCCAAACACTCTTAAAAAAATAAGTTACCTAATCTTTTTGGCAAAAAAAACTACTTCAGGCAAATCAGCTACTTGAAGTGCGCTACCAAACGGGGCCTAAGTAGGTGGTATTTTGTAATAAATGAAATACAGAGCGAAAATTTGTGAAATGCCATAAATACTAGATGATTATTATCAATCTTCACTTACTTTTTATATTACTCATTATATTGACTATGCTAATTATAACGACAAATTAATCTAAATCCGACATAACTATATTCTGTAGCACAGACACTTCTCCTAATGAGCTGTACCGTGTCCGACACCGTGTCCGACACCGACACTTCACGGACACACGCCGAAACGTGTCCAACACCTAAACAGCCGTGTCTAACTTTCTACATTTAATTGGGCACGTGTCCGACGCGTGTCCATGGTATTTGAGCCGTGTCGGTCGCGTGTCCAGGATATTTGGTTATCATTTGCGGTAAATGATGTTCTTGAGATGAGAAATGCGCTATCGAAAGAGGTCAATTAGAATATTGATTCGGATGAGGAATGAAAATAAATTTTTTATCAAGGGCAAGTTTTACTTTCATTTATTTAAAATTAATATCAAATACTTTTACAAAAATAAAATCAGAAATTTATTACTATAAAATATATACAACAACAACATCAGATAGTCCCAAAATGTTTTGGGGTCGGCTAAAATGAATCATCCTTTGGAATCGTCATGATTGAACTCTCATCTCAAAAAAAAATGAAAGGCAAATGGGTTTTATAGATTTTAAATCGAACATGTATAAAAGCCCTAAAATAAATCAAGAATAAAGTTTAAATTGTTTTTGAGCAACGAAGTAAAATTTAATATAAGAGTTTTGGGGGAAAAAGTGTAACCAAACCAAAGCGAAATTTTATTATAAAACTTAATAAAAACATCAAAGGCTAGAAGTCCACATGTATCATATCCCTCCATAGTCCCCTCTCCATCACCATCCTCTCCTGAAGCCCGAGAAATCTCATATCGTGCTCAAGCACTCTTCTCCAAGTTTGTTTAGGTCTCCCTCGACCCCTAACAACCGTTTCTGCACCCCAGATTTCCAACCTCCTAACCGGTGCGTCCATAGGTCTCCTTCTCACATGGCCAAACCAAATATGAAAATATATATTTCATAAATTACTTTGAAATTTAAGTGCCGTGTCCCGTGTTCTAAATTTCATGGCATGCCGTGTCCTGTATCCGTGTCGTGTCCGTGTCCGTGTCCGTGTCCGTGTCCTTGTCCGTGTCCGTGCTACCTAGTTGACCATATATATGTTGGAGTACAAAGAATTACTTTGAAATCTGTTTGAGTTATCAATCACCTATAAATTGTATTTTTCTGTTTCAATTAATTACTTAACTTCTTTATTTACACAAATTCTCATTTGTGACGGCGATATCCGTCACAAATATCCACTTTTTCTCTCTCTCTCTGACACTATTTATGTGGTCCCCTTTCTTCATTAACTCATTTTTATATCTATTTTATCTTATAAAATATCCGCCGCAACTGATAATCCGTCACAAACCAGACTTACTATTTTATTTTTTTTATAGAAAAATTAATTTAGTTAAAGATAAACAGATCAACGAATCGGAACATAGTTTTTCGATGGCATTAGACAGCTCATCGCTTACGCTATTGACTAACAAGTAACAACTCAATCCCCTGATCAAACCAACTTCGTTTGGTCAACGCGACAACGGCTAACGGCTGGAGGCTGAGATCATAAGATTAAGTAAGACACGGATTATTACTCTTACTAAATGAATCTAGAAATACTGTATTTCTTATTTGATAATCTAAACATACAAATCCTCATAAAAAACACAAATAATTTTGATTTTTTTTTTTTATCCGAGTCGATTATTTTTTCATCCGACTCTATATAAGAAATATAAAAATTAATTTTAAATCACACAAAACACACTACTTCACATGCAATTAGATTTAGACCGCGTAAAATATTCCAAAAAAGGAAAAAAAATCTGTCTAACATGAATAAGAAAAGAGGGAAAAAAATAATATACTAGGAGGGAATATTTGGTTTATTTTGTGAGAAAGAATAATCCCGGACAAGTACAAGAATAAACGGGACAAAGAGAACATATATGATTTTCGGGATTACAAGTTAACGGAGCAAAAATGTCCATAAATCGCGCACAGAGTTACTCATGCCACATAAAGCGGCTACAAAATTTTCTTGCAGCAATAGAAAACATTTAAGAGCGAGCCTTGAGTGACATTCGGATAATATTGAAAAATGGATTCATACTTGGTGTTTGGGGCTCAAAAGGTGTTATCCACATTAATAAAGGAGGAGATAGTTTACACTTTCACAAATTCTTATTTGCAACAGTACTATCCGTCGCAAGCTTGCGACGGATCTCGTTTTCACTCACAAAATACCCACTTTTTCTCTCTCTGCAACACTATTCATGTGATCCCCTTTCTCCACTAACTCATTTTGTATCCATTTTATCTCACAAAATATCCGTCACAAATAATGACTCGTCGCAAGCAAGACTTACTGTTACACTTTATGGGTTAAGGCTAAGGGAGCAAAGAATTAATTCATCTATTGGCCAATTGGGTTTTAGACCGTAATTTCCTTGGGCTTATGAAGCGAATTCCCTCCACATCATTTAGGTGTGGCCCTAACCCGTTTGCATGATTTACACAAAAGATGCAAATAGAATACTAATTATCATTATCAGCTATCTCGGACTTTTGATTGAGTTAGTTAATTATGACGCTCGTTCTTGCTAGAAATATAAAAATCCAAGATTTTTATTTAAATTTTCGAATCTTTTCTAATTTAAATTATAATTTTTTTCAATTACTCCCGCTAAACTATATTACTCCTTAACGGAGAATCTTAACTCCGCACCTTCGTCATCTAGTTTAATGAATTATGTGATAAAGAATGAAGGCTAAAACATAATTAGACGCATAAAATTGTAAAATTTTGTCAAGGGTTCGACACATCAGACATGAAATGTGACCAGATATGTACAAAATATGTCCACTTATCTCAGCATAAAGCGCACTTGTCTTCACAATTTATATCGACTTTGTACGGGAAATAATTACAATAAAATCGTTTTGTGACGGATTAAATATCACCCACAAAAATAGATAACATAAATGTAAAAGTATTTAAAAGAATCACAAATAAATTTTCTTTATCTACCCAACCACTCAAGTGAGTTTTATTTAATGTGTCAGAAGCTTGTTACAATATTTCCATCACAAATAAAATAATATTGTCCGTCATAAATATGACACGAATTATCCTTAATTAATAATAGAGTGATTATATTATAAATTTTGTAAAAATAATGAGAAAATTTAACTTTTTTAGACAAAGCGTCGTCCCTAGATAAATCTCTAGAACACAAATTCTCAATTGTGACGGACGTATTCGTGACAAGTGTGCGACAAGTCAAGTAATACCCATGCGGGGTGTATAAGACAAAATCAGAATGTATAGGGAGAAGCAAACTGTCTCGTCGTATTTACCCTTATGGGTACCCCGTCGCAAGCTTGTGACGGATATACCCGTAACAAGGGAGAGTTGTTTCTAGAAAGATGTTCCTTTGCTCACGAGAACACATTTAAAAGGGGATTAATTACTTTGTGTGCTGATTTATTATATTTCTAGAAAACGGATGTGTAGCCATGAAGATTAACAATTAACAATAATATTAGTCAACCTTGGATCAAATTTTGCTAGCTAGCAAATAAAAACAAAACTTGTTCTCCAAGCCACCATACCTCACATGACATATGCACATAGCCCATACACATAAGTAATATAATTTCCAATTTTTGAACCGTGTCAGAAACTTATAACGGAATTAAAATTGGTTGGTGTGAGTGGTAAGGACTCTCATTTTCTAACAATTGATGAGGATTCGATTCCTGACTCTTGCGAATGAAAAAATCAAACTTGAGATGAGTTTACCCATTAGATTGCCTTTAGCACAGCGAAGGAGATTGCCGCAGCTGTCGGTAGCCGGTAGGGGATATTATTGGTCAAGACCAAGAAAAATAAGCTTGTGATGGATAAATGTGACCATTATCTCATAAATATGAATTTATGAATGATTTACATTTTATCTTAAAATGGTCACATTTCTGTTCACAATTTGTGATCCACTACGAGGTGTGATCCGCTACGAAAAGGATCAGCTTTACAAATAATAACAGCACAGAAAATGTTTCTATTACTTCTAAAATGGTCAACTAAGCTAACCCTTCAAAGTTTCAAACACCCAAATTTATACTCTATTTACAATTCCTTGAGAAGTCTCTGGACATATTTGAAGTCTAATTTCAATTTCAACCTTTCCCTCCTTATATATTCCCTTCTAATACCCTAACTTCCCCCATATAAACACCTCTCCTTCAACTCATTTACCTTAAGCTGACATTTCTAGTCCCCGCTAAGTTTAAATCTTGGCTCCCCTACTGCCACTAATAAAACTTATTCGCTTGAATATAGTGCATGGGTACTCTTATAGGACATGTGGGGCCGGGTTTCGGGTTTTTTGTGATTGGTTTATGGCACTTGTACCATAATCTAAGACTACTAGCTATTAAGGGCCCGTCGTTGTACAAGTCTCGACCATGGTTTCCTTCGAACCATAGTCTACTTAGACGACTGGAGTTGTACCTCATAATAACTGGCTGCAGTCTCTCAGTTGCCATGGAGCTCTTCATTGGCCCAGAGAAGCACCAGCCTTTTGACTCAGATGGCACCATTCCATCGAACCACCTCCACAACTTCGAACACTCGTCAATCTCGCTAACCTTCCTAGTGTATGCTTTCTTCGCCCTCATTCTCGACAAATGGGCCACACGTCCTATTCCAGCACAGCAAGACGTCCTGCAGTTCATGGGCGCGCTTGCATTTGCACAGCAGCTGTTGCTGTTCCACCTCCATTCAACCGATCACATGGGGGTGGAGGGACAATACCACTGGCTCCTCCAGCTTGTTGTGTTCGTTTCCCTCGCCACCACACTGATGGGGATTGGCAAGGGTGCTTCAAGCTTTGTCGTCGCTTTTGTCCGCTCCCTCAGTATAATGTTTCAGGGGGTGTGGCTTATGGTGATGGGGTTCGCACTTTGGACACCCGGATTGATTGCGAAAGGGTGCTTCACGCACCTAGAGGAAGGGCATAAAGTGGTGCGATGTGACGGTGAAGGGTCTCTTCACCGAGCCAAGGCCTTGGTTAATATTCAGTTCAGTTGGTTCCTGATCTTGCTGGCCGTCTTCGCAGCCGCATCTTACATGTTTATGATGATGGTTTACGGGAATCGTACAGTTGAGTATAGAGCTATGTTGTCGTCATCCACTGATGAGGAGGTGGACGAGGAGGACGACGTTGAAGCACAACAGAAGAAAATCAATAACTTCGCCGAAACACAAGGTTTCGGTAATAATAAAGTTATTGATCATATGGAAAGGTAGAATTTCAAGTTCATAGGGTAGAGTATGAAACTTGAATTCTTTTCTTCATAAAGAAAAGGAAAAAAATAGTCTTGTAAATATTTTACGATAAATATTTAGTTATTTTACCCTCAAACAACTATTAATTTAAAAAGTAGTTACGTTAATGACGGTGTTAATTTAGAGGGATGAGGTGATGAAAAGGAAACTCAAGATGGGTTAAGGAAGAAGATTACAAGTAAGGATGTCTATCATTATTCTCTATGGTTTTACTTTATTGGCCAGTAGTTAAGGGGTTGAACCTTGTACATACTAGGTAGTACGCTTTCGGTCCGGATTATTTGTTTATCTTTATTATTCTTTGTGATAGATATTTTATCAAAGATAAACAAATGACTCAGACGGAACGAATACGTACTAGTAGTATTTTCATGTCGTCACTATTATTTGTTTACCTTTATTATTCTTTGTGAGGGATATTTTAATCAAAGATAAGCAAATGAACGAGATGGAAAGAGTATTTTAGAAGAAAAAGTAAGGTTAACTATTTGTCGTGTGTTCATAATTGTTTTTAATAAGATAAAGAGAAAGTGTGCGTGTGTCTTTGGTTGATAGAATTTTGAAGTCAATTAGTATGTTTCGTAACAGATTCAATTTGCATTATTCTTATCTAAAAAGGGATTTGTGACACCTAATTAAATACTAATTTCTCTATCATGACATTCACATCTAATTTGATGTTCATAGAATAAAGATATAATAAATGTAAATAAACAAAGTAAAAATAAATAAATAAAGATTTTACGAAATAAGAATGTCGTAAAAATGAAGCAAAGCTCTTCTACAGTGTAACTCCATCTAACATTTTAACTTATCATTCTTATCGACCGAATACAAGCTTAACTTATCATTCTTATTGACCGAATACAAGCTAGACAAAGCAATTGAGTTCGATGACCAATTAATCGACTGCGACTACGACCTACAGAGCGTCAACCTCAAGTGTCCAGTCACCAACTCACCACTGTCTATACTTCTGTTGGGGCAAATGTGCAAGATGGCAAAATCATACTCCGTATTAGAAAAAACTTTACTACACTAGTCGGAGTTCACCCTGCAATGACTAACTACCACACATATAACCCATAATTTGCTAGTGTCGTTTACCGGGCTCACCAATCTAGGGGGGAAAAACATTTTCCAAACAAAAAGAATTGAAATGTTTTCTGAAGATGACCCTACTGAAGAGTGTAGTAAACAAGATTATGAGATTCTCTCTACACGCAAGTTAACATTTACGTAAGGCATTGGATGAGAGGGTCTTACTTGGGAAGCGGTCTTGGAGGAGGCGGTCTATATATGAGAGTAATTCATACTGGCCAGAATATCCAATTATGTGGTAATAGCCGGTGGTATGACAAGGAGACCAGCTGTAGAAAAATCCTTCTACTCATGTCATTTGCTGGAATAGAGACGCCTTTTGATGATGATAAAAGAGCAACAGCAGCACAACAGGTTGTCAGGTAAAAGGATAGAAGTTTGAAAAAAGCAGACTCCCAAGGAAAATATACGAGGCAGCATAGGCCCATATCAGATACGCCCATCTTCTCCTTTCTATACAGCACATCAGATATGAAGCATACCAATATAGAGGAGGGCTTGCTGATAAGAACCGAGTAGATACCTGTGGTGTTATAAATACCCTCATCAACAGTGTTTCCTCAATGCATTACAATTACTAAGCATCGGAATGATGAAGTACCTGAACATGCATCACAAAGAAAGCTGTGGCTGTCATGAAGCTCAAGTGATATATGAAAGGGAGCATCTCCATTGAATAGTATCCCCCTTTAACTGATACCTCCCTTTCTGCTGCACTAGTGGATTTTACTGACGGTTTGGTATTCTGCTGCCGTCGCCTCAAATCTATCAGACATTGGATTAAAATGTGGCACCGTCAGTCATAATAACTAATAAGTCAACTGAAAAAAAAGTCACTTCAATAAGAACTGAACAATAGATAGAAGACCCTTCATTCCTGGATCATAGTTCATAAGATTAATGTAGGATTTCCGGTTAAACAAGTACTTCTTTGTTACTCGTTAACCTAAAAAGAGTACTGAGAGAATACCAACCAAAACAATGGCCGAATCAAAAATTATATTTCAGATAATTCCACACACTTCTCCAATAATATAGTACTACCTTGCTTCGTCGCACGGTGATCATCATCCCTCTGCTCATCTCCTCCGGGGAAATGCTCAATAACTGAATCGCTTTTCTTTGATGCAATGCCAAAACCAAGCGAAAAGAACTTCTCGGGCTCAAACTTTAAATAAGAAAAAATGGAGCAAAATGCCAAGGACAGAACAGGTGACGCTAGCAGAAAGTTAGGACTCTGCTTAAGCTGGAAATACCGCAAAAAGCCAACCCCCCTGGAGCAAAGAGAAATTTGTGCCTGTTATTATAAATTAAAAGCTCAAATATGAACAATGCCCAAATAGAGTTGCGCATGTAGCGACAATTGAAAGCACTGGTTATGACTTATGATCACTCCAACAAACTGACAAAGGTATGCCTTAGGCTCTCAGGAAACATTTCAATTAATGTTTCTGTCGCAGTGTCACTAAAACGGTGAAGCATATGAGATGCATCCGAATAAATGAAACCAGAAAGATGGGGAGTCCCTTTAACCAAGAGCATATCAGAAATTGATGATGGCTTTACAGTCTAACAAACTACAAACAGAGAAGCATCCAGTACACACTGGAAAAATGGAGTAAAGGCGATAAGCAAAGCAGCAGGCCATACCAGTATTGACTTTGGATAAAACTGTACAATAAAGGAATCTTTGTTCTGCACCAAGGCCTCATTTCTTCTGGATTGCGCCCACGACAAAGGTTGTAGTAACCATATGCTTGAAATGCAAAAAAAGGAACGCAAATGCAGAAACATCGAAAAGCACCAGCTAAAAGAACTTTTACAGCCAACTGAAAACAAAATATATGCACGTTAATATCAGTTCAAGCCACAACGACACTAAAAGACCAGACGTAAGTACGTAACAGATAGCCAAAACTTACAAGAGAGCGCTTCTTCACATAAACAGCATCATAAGCCTGATGCAACATCTTGAAACCACAATACCCAGCATTAATTACTCCATTTGATCTTGCAAAATTAGATAGTGAAAGAAGAAGGACCGAAATATTGTTTGCTCCAGAAATCATGTAATAGACACCACCAATCGAAAATAAAGCATACAAGCTTTCTGTATATCTGCATATTATTAGACACTATCAGGCACATGTAGTGTAGCTATGTAGACGAGATTAATCCCAAGAGGCCAAGACTATAACTATTTGAATTTAACAATAGATGATAATGGTTACATTGATGAGTAGAATATTGAAGCTGGGTTGAAGCAGAACAGAATTGATGCCCTCAGTGACGCATCTTTATCGTTTAAAATTGCAATTGAGAGCCTATTAGGAGATCATGCAACAAAAACTTGAGAAAACATGGTGTTAGGCAATACAACAACAACAGAGCCTTAATCCCAAAATGGTTTGGGCTTGTTAGACAATAGTTATGTGCAAATTAAACACCAAAATCCATAAATAGTGGAGTACTCCGTACAAGATAAACAGTTCAGTAGAAAATGTTATGTCGGGTCTGAGTTAATAAAGGCCAAAACCACAAGCCAATAACATAGAACTCAAAGTATTGAAAATGTCAGCATCTCAGTTCCAAGTGTGCAAAGGAGAAGGACACTGGTACTGCTGTGGCCAGGTGAAGAACTTAAGTCAAACAGCTAATGCGCCAAGGCCAGACAGGATGTATTACTCGTAGACATTTATATTTACGTCCTCAAGTAGAAGACCTAAATCCGCACTAAGATACACTAGATCACAACATCAATACTACCGTTCCATATTGTCACACAAATTGTGTATACAACAGAACTACTACACCAGTAAACTACGCAAACAAATTCCACCGAAATCTTATAGTTCAAAACCGTACTAGTGGAAGAGAGGATGTATTACTCGTAGATATTTACAAGTACTTCCTCAACTAGAAGACCTTAAACCGCACTAAGATACACTACCCTCTTATCTTAAAATCATGTTCCATTACAACATCAGCCCTACACTCGATATTGATACCCAAACAAATTTTGCAGACGACAAAATTAGGACACCAGTAAACTACGCAAACAAATTCCAATTACTCGTGAATTCCAATTTTGCACACTGATACTGCTGTGGCCAGGTGAAGAACTTAAGTCAAACAGCTACTGTGGCAAGGCCGGACAGGATGTATTACTAGTAGAAATTTATATTTACGCCCTGAAGTAGAAGGCCTAAATCTGCTCTAAGATACACTACTCTCTTATCTTAGAATCATAATTCATCACAGCATCAATACTACCGTTCCATATTGTCACATAAATTGTGCATACAGCGGAATTACCAGTCTACGACACCAGTAAACTACGTAAACAAATTCCAATTACAATCGCGGAAAAAGAAAATCACCAGACAATCAATCACTCAATCACCTGTAAAAGTAGAGTGCAGCAAGCACAAAAGCCAGGTTGTTGATAACATATCCAGACAATGCAAGCACAGCTCTATATCCAATCACCGGAATAAGCGGCCGAAAAACTATCTTGATATACAAAACACAACGAAATCAATAAGCAATACAACATCATAAAACCGAATACTACAACAGTCTCACAGGATAATCGACGATAACTCGAAATGAAAATTGCGTAAGCGAATTGCATCGAATGACTGCTACTTACGACAAAAACACGAACCTGAATTAGAAACAACTGAGATTAAAACAGGAAGAAGAGGCAAAAAGGCGTAGGTCTGCTCATACTCATAACCACACTGAGCAATACGAAGAAAATAAACGGAATCCCAAACAACACTTCTTTCGATAGCAGAACCGATACCGGGGAAAATAACTGAATGTGGTGACGAATCGGAAGAAGATGGTGATAGACAGTTAGGGTTTAGAGATGCGGATGTATCGTATGGTGAGAAGAGTGATCTCCATACGATTATTAGCGCTACGATTAGGATTCTTGATGCAATTGCGTAGCGTATGAGTGATATTGACATTGAACTGTTGGTCGATGAAGCTGGTGATAATGGAGGTTTTGGTGTGGAGTTGGAGATCTCCGCCATTTTTAACGGTTTTTGCTTTCCATTTCAATTTCAATTGATTTTTAAGTCTTTCGACTAGGCTTGACAAAATCAAACCGAACCTGAAAAAGTTAACTCTAAACTCGAAATTGACTAAAACTATAACAACTCAATGTGATCCGAAATCTAAATTGACTTGATTCATTTTGTATGTAATTATATTGAGCTCCGAAATCTAAATTGACCTGTTCGCTTTGCATGTAACACAAATTTTGTTGACCGGTGATAATTAACCCTACCCGAAATTACCTAATACAAAAATAACCCGATAAAACATAACCATAATTGGGTAATTCGGTCAAAAGACTTACAAAGTTACGAACTTACAATCACTTTTATCTTGTAATCATTCCATAACATGACCCCACTCGAATTAATCTGACTCGAAGATGACCCAGGCAACATATCTTATCAGACTTGAAACCCAAATTGACTCAACCGAATAGTATAACTCGAAAATGATGCATCTGAATTCTAAACTCACTCGATCTGAACTGGCGGGACCAATTTGCCAATAAACCTTGCAAACTTAACTCAACTAAAAAAGACTAACCTGAGGCCCAAAAAATACCTGAAACGGCTGACCCAACTATAACCCATAACCCAAATTGACATGTCTTAGCCCATACCAATTACCCAATGAAACTTTGATGGACTTAATGTTGACTCGACCCAAACCAAACAGTATATAACTCGATTCGAAATGAACCAAAATGATAAAAAAAATTACAAGTATTCAATCAAAGCACAATAATATAGTATTATATAAATTAAAATAAAGGGTTCACTAGTTCCAACATTCCATAATAAATGCTCCGTAAACTTTGTGAAATACTGTATCGTTTAGTTGCATTAATACTTATATTACATATTAATCAAAGTGTTTTGACCTTGATCCGGCCAGCACAAATGACTTCTACCCAAAGTGACCGCTCCGACCCAAAATAACCTAAACTCGAAATAACAAGAAAACTCGACTTAACAGTTGGCCTGTTTTACCTATCCCGAGCATAGGTGAATCAAGGTTTCGGTAATATATAAAACCCTAATATAAAATTTTGATTAAAACGTTGTATTATATAGTATATTGTATATACAAACTCACAATCACCATCTCATTCATCTCTCGATCTACTTACTCTTTGTAATATGTCTTAACATTTTCATTTTACAATTCTACGACTTATTATTATTTTATATTTTAAGAATAATTTTGTATCTTGCTTTTTATTTTTTAATATATATATAATTGTTAGAATTTAGAATCAAGTTTTAATTTTAAAAATATATACTCTTTTACAGGTTTGAAAGAGATATTTAGTGATATTATAACGTAACTGTACAATTTGGGTTGCTATTTTAAATGTACATGGGATGTTGGGGTTACCTTATGTCTTTATGATCGTTAACCATAGGGCCGAGCCAATGTTCTAGGTATGTCTTCATAAAATAACAAGGTCGGTTGATATAAATCATCCTTTGAAACCATTATATATAAAACATCCTTTAGTCAATGATCACAACAGCATTACCTCATTATTCTAGTGTCTCAATGATTCCCGCAAATTTAAACCATATTAAAAGTGATGATCTAGCCATGACCTGTAATGAAAATGATAGATGATGGTATTTGGAATACAAGATTGCCACATGATTTCATCTTCTTCTTCTTAAATGAATGTTCCCAACTGTGATCTCCTTCTTATCCTCCAGCATTCATTCTTATTAGTTATTAGTCCTATGTTGTGTATAGCTTACGTAACTCCCATAATTTTATTTATTAAGGCCAAAATGACTCAATAAATTGTCGTGATTGAAAGCTCTGAATCACTCTAAAGAGATTGTTCGTACACAAATTTTACTTTACGACCATTGTACGTGGGACCAATAAAAAATGACCATTTTTTGATAAATAATAATCATTTTTTTGTTAAATAGTGACTATTTTTTGCTTAAAAACTGACTTAATTTTTTTAGAGGTCACTTTAATGACTCACTACCACAACATGGTCACATTTTGCAAAAAAAGAAAACACGGGATGAGACCGTCACACAAGAGAACTACGGCTCTTCGAATGTTTATTCAGTAAATTGTCGCGACTGAAAGTGTGCCTCATAATTTGGTTGATCACGGGTTACCTGGCCTAGACGAAGTTACTTTCTGTTTCTCCATCCTAAAGCCGTGATGCAGAAAATTATACACACGTTTCAATCCCGCTCTTTTATATATACTCGGCAGAAAAAAAGGGAATTTACGCTGATAAATGTTTGGAACAGTAAGTTTTTCTTAAGATGGTAATATATTTTTCACAAACTAATGTCCGTTGGACCATTACTAACCAAGCATATGAGTTGTTTAAAACCCGTTCCACGCTACAACAGTCCTAACTTCCGCTTGTCCCATGATTACTGCTTTCAAATTGGCTGTTGCCTATTGAATTTGATACAGAATCGATAGTATGTACGAAATATTCTATGATAATCAGGTAATGATCGCGAGTGACGTGAAAAGTTCAATTTATATGTAAGTGTCAACTGCCACGTTCTAATGTTAGATATCGAGTATATATCAACCATCAGCTTAGCCTTTTGGCGAGTTAGCATAACAGACTTTCGGGTTTTGAAGTTTCATGATTTTTTAGGTATACCGGACATGCACTTTCCTTTATATATGTTCCCATCTTCACTAAGTAGACTATTATAAAAGCGAGAAGACGATCAGTCGATCAGCTCAAGAAATACTACCCTTTTATCCCGAGTTTGCTGAAAATGAGGCAATATGGCAGTATAATGTTGCTGATAATGCTATTGAATATCGCGAATGGTGACATAAACCAGGATAAAAAAGAGTGTGCAGACGTCTTAATTGATTCGGTATCAACCTGTCTAATTTACACGGGAGGCCAGGCCAAGGCGCCCACCCTGGATTGTTGTACTGGTGTTAATCATCTGCTTAAGACTAATAAGAAATGTCTGTGTATCTTAATCAAGGATAAAGACGATCCGAGTCTCGGTTTGAATGTCAATGGTACATTAGCTCTTGGCCTTCCTGATACCTGCAATTCCCCTGATAAAGATGTTGCTCAATGTGCTGGTATTTCTCCCTCTTTTCCCTTCTTAATTTCCGACTATTGTATCAGACTGTTGTATGTAGGGGCGAGTAAATATAGGTCCGAAACAGAGAAATGGACCTGATCGAACCATTTGGTTTGGACCATATCTCGAGCGAATTAATTTTATCCATGTATATTAAAAGTGCTTCCCGGCGGTGTATATTAATTTGGCCTGAATTTGCTGTTTTTTTTACTTACATAGGCAAAAACCAGTGGTGTTCCGGGCGGTTTTACCCTTTACCCTACAAAAAATAGTAAAGTTGTCAGTTGTCTCAGCCGCTTTACTATTTTTCTTTAATTTTCAACCTCTAGTAGCTATTGGATGTTGAAACTTTGGAAATCGTTGAGAAATATAAGTGAAGACGCCAGTTTTTCTAGCGGCTTTAGCCTTTACACGTTAGCAAACAACTGGAATTTTTTTTGTGAAATTGACAAAGCCGCTGGTGATGTCAGCGGTTTTGCCAAAAATGGAAAAAAGAGTAATGACGTGGATTTATTGGGGTAAAAACATTGTAAATGCAACCTAATTTCCTAATTACTGTATTTTGGTAGATAATACCATTCCACCAAAAAAATTCTCAAAGGATTTATTGTATATTTGTATGTGTTTACATCATCTCATGGCCCATTGACCTTGTTAAATCTATATGATTTAAAAAATTTATAATATTTTTGAATAATCGAGTTTTAATCCGTCTGATTTGAAACATTTATAGTTTATGATGGTCCATTAACCTCACATTAAAACAATTTTGGCTAAGTCACGGGTCCCATTGAGCTTAATCAAACTTATTTTAGTTTCGACTTGATTCAGCTTTACTTGACCTGACACCCAATTCCGCGGAGGCTAAGGTCTTTACTGATTTCGGCAAAGGTGCTGCTTCCGCTACTAATTCATCTCGTAAGTCTCCTTATTGTGGATTTATATTTAAGCACCGTTTTTGTTAAGACTGTTTACATTCGACATCCTTATATTATTGCAGTATGTAGTTTGATTATTATGTATCTTAGATATGCTATCGTGTTTACAAATGACCATCGTCTCGATTCGTTGGTAATTTTTTGTTTGCAGCTAAGGTTTCGGACAACACCAGTCCACAAATCGCCAATTCCCCGACCAACGGTAGCAATGGCAACAAATGGTCGGGTATACAATTATTCTATGGCATCCTGCTTTCGTCCTTCACGTTCTATTTCGTCTTTGAACTCGCTTAACTGAATTATGTATTGGTTGAATAAGAAGTTCTCGATCTCTCTAGCATCCCTCTTGCCGGTGCCATGTCACGGCTAGTTAAATTACAGTTATGTATGCACAAATTATGGAATACGGCATACCGTGTAACAAGCCGATGTTAAATACACATTATTTATCAGCGTTAATAAATTAGATTATTAACGTGCAGAAGCGCGTTATAAGTTAAAAGGCCACTTCTTCTATTCTTAATTGGTTTTAGGCTCTCTTTGGTAAAATTAACCGAAAAGGTGGCTGAAAACTGAAAAGACAGTTTAAGAACAGATAAAATAGTTGATTATGTAAAAAGTTTTGACAAACTAACTGATGAAAATGTAACTGATTTTGATAAAATGACGTAAAAGTATATGATAATTATTTAATAGTATAGAGATAAAAAAAAAAAAAAAAAACAAAAGCAAATCAGGTATCTGAAATCTCAAATGCTATCATGCGTACCATTTCATTTCAGATAGCTTATTTGATTAAATAAGTTAATTGTCAAAACGCTTATGAAAAAAAATAAGGTAACTGAAATTTTGGAGTCTTAGGACTTGTTTGGTTGCCCCTATAAAATTGGGTGAATTGGAAAATCCCATGATTTGGAAAAAATGGAGATGTTTGGTTACTCCAAATCATGAGATTTTTTTTTTTCTAGGAATTTCCAACTCGTCCATTTTGAAGGAATTTGATTACCTAGAGCCTCTAGGTAATTGGAAATTCCTGTGTCAATTCAACTCCAGGATGTCAATCAAACGAATTTTAGGCAATTCACGTGTATTGCAAAATCATGGGAAATTACCGTATGACAACCAAACGAGACTTTAAAATGAAATCTTCTTGAACCTATAAAGTGGACGCTCTATCCTCCATTTGTGCGTAATTCATACCCATTTACATGATTTAATTAACATAGTATCATAACTCGTGTCTGAGTAGGCTTAACCAACTCTGTTCGTAGCATATATTATAGTAAGTCTTACTTGCGACGGGTCACCATTTGTGACGGATATTTTGTGAGATAAAATGGATACAAATTGAGTTAGTGGAGAAGGGGGACCACATGAATAGTGGTGCAGAGAGAGAAAAAGTGGGTATTTTGTGAGAGAAAACGGTATCCGTCGCAAGCTTGCGGCGGATAGTGCCGTTGCAAATAAGAATTTGTGCATATATTATTGTAAACACAAGTTAAAGAATAAGATCGCCTATGTTAATGTGGCTATGTCCTTATACTTTCTCAACATGAAACTTAGAATGAAAAGTCTTGACTCTTACCCTTGTGTTCGTGCAACAATAAAGTCTGTTGACTTAAATTATCCTTTAAACCGTCGTAAAACATCCCTTAGCCATGCTTTTGATCATACAACTACCGCATCAACAACGCTAACCCGGTACGTCAATTGCTCCTGTAAATTGCGGATGGTATCGGTAACATAAGATTGCCACCCCATTATTACGTGATCTTCTTCTTAAATGAATGTTCCCAACTGTTATCACCTTCTTATCCCCCAACATTCAATCTTCGGTAATTATTATGTATGACGGTTTTATTCCGTGTTTTTTTTTCCAAAATATAACCATTTTTTGGTATAAAGTAACCAAATTTTAATAAATAGAGACCATTTGGGAAAAATAGGACATCTTTTAACAAAAAAGTTGTCATTGTTTAACCAAAAAATGATAACCGTTCATCACAAAATTGTCATTTTTCTATTGATTACACGTGCAATGTCGTAGAGGAGAATTTGTATTCAATAATCTCATTAGCTATCTATAGTCATTTGTGGTCTGTCGAATACGTAACTACGACAATTTAATTTAAGACGAAAATGACTCACTAGATTATCGGCGATTGATTTGTACATTACCTGTCGCAGGTTACCTTGACGAACTTACATTCTGTTTTCTCATCTTTAGACTAAGATACAACAATTGTCGCGGCCCGCGGGTTACCTCGACGAACTTACCTGTCGAAACTCGAAAGTAACCCAAAACAATAATTATTGTGTATGAATTTACCTGTCGAAAGTATCTTAAAATAATAATTATTGTGTGAGACGGTCCCTTCATAAAAAATACACTCTTGTATATATATACCAATAAAGATGATTTTCATACATGTAAAAATGTCTTCTATAAATTGTATTCGACTCGTTTCACTGTTTTGTGAAAGGACTGTCTTACTCTTACATGTAAAACCGTCTTATAGAAAACACTCATCAGGACCGAGTATATGAATTGTTTTTTATCGGTCGAGATTACGAATTTCATTTTCCAACAAAGCCCCTTACCAACCCTCATCCCTAGCTTGTCCCATGATTATGATATATGAGGGTCCCTATTAAATCATGCTTAAGATATTGCTAAAATACTAAAAATGCAATTTTTATTTTATTTTTTTTTTGCCAGAATTTTGATTTAATAATACAATAGGTCACGCTCGCATGATATAACTGTGATTAATGACGTATTTGAATAGCCGGTATACTAAGGTATGAAATCGTAGATCAGTCTTAGTCATCATCTTAGGTTTTTGGTTGAATAAAGTTTTAATTCTCCAAGATGATATCAAAGGCTTGTAATTTTTATAATTTTTTTTACCCAAAAGGTACCCCACAATCCACATGCCTAGACATTATTACATCAATGTGCACTTTCACTTTCCTGTTCCCATCTGCACTAAGCACACTATTATAAAAGCCACATTCCCAAGCCACTCGAGCCGCAACAGACTCCGATCAGCTCAAGAAATATTACCCTTTTATCTCGAGTTTGCTCCTTTATAACTCCATAAAAGTATTCACAAAATGCTTAGATATGGCAGCATATTGATGCTAGTGACGCTACTGATGCTGTTGATGCTAGTAAGTATCGCGAAAGGCGACATAAACCAGGATAAAACGGAGTGTGCAGACCAGCTAGTCGGATTAGCGACATGTCTTCCATACGTCGGAAACCAGGCCAAGACGCCTACTATGGATTGTTGCACTGGTCTTAATCAATTGCTTAAGACTAATAAGAAATGTTTGTGTATTCTGATCAAAGATAAAGACGATCCAAGTTTCGGCTTGAAAATTAACACTACTTTAGCTCTTGGCCTTCCTGTTAAATGCAATTCCCCTGATCATGATATTTCAGGATGCCCTGGTATGCTAAATTCCGAGTTTTGTAAGAAACTGCTGTCAGACGTCTTAACTTAAGACCGTCTTATTTGAGCTTAATCATATTCATAACGCATCTTAGTTAATTCGACTTGATTCAGCTCTACTCCACCTCGCACCCAATTCCCCGGAGGCTAAGCTCTTTACTCAACTTGGCAAAGATGCTGCTCCCGCTACTCCCTCTTCAACTCGTAAGTCTCCTTATTGTTGATTTTAAGTACCGTTTTTTGTCAAGACGGCTTACATTCGACCTCCTTATATTACTCCGTATTACAAATGACTTTTGCTTGCAGATAAGGATTCGGACAGCACTAGTACACCAGTTGCCAAGGCCCCAACCAACGGGGGCAATGGCAACAGATGGCCGAGTCTACAGATGTTCTACGTCGTCCTATTTTGGTGTTCGGTTTCTATTTTGTCTTTTAAAATGCTTAATTGAATTATGTATCAGTCGGAACCTTTAACGATAAACTAAATGAGAAATTTAATCGTAACTTTCTGTTAAATTTCGAGAATTTTTCATTTCCTACTTCTTGCAAGCAATTGCAGTATGTACAATGTACTGCAAGTCTGCAATAAGCATTGCATCACTGTGATTGTTACTGATTTTGATACGCAACTCGTTAAGTTCTCGACCAAAGCACCAAACATAAACATCTTTGTATCGTTCCAATTTTATCAGATTTCCTGGAAGGAAATTGAAACATAATTGAAACATAAACATCTGGGAGCACACTTTAAATCCGTTGACAGGATGCAATAGCTGATTGCCACACATTTCGCAGCCACAAACAGTCGAATGAAGAAACCCGATAAACCCACCTGTGAGGATTGTCCCACATTGATAGAAGAGGAGAAGAATTATCACTATATAAGGCAAGGGGTTACTCCCTCTATTGCCAATTGGTTTTAGAGTGGAACCCTCTTGGGTTTATATTGTGGACTCTTTCTCCTCCGTTCGGGTGCGGCCCAGACCCGTTGTTGAATTTAACAAACAATATGAGAATCTGTAAGAAAATGAACCTGAATCTCTACTGTGTGTTTCTTCCTCGGAGAGGAACCCGACAAGAAAGGGAGAAACGCGCATTTCAGATCCATTAGAGTCTAGTTAATTTTGTCTGTAAATCGTGTAAAAACGAGTGAGCTTTCTGGTTTCGTTCTGCAATAGGAGAAACAGTACAGTCTTGTACTATTTACAGTCGGTTGATGCAATTCTCGACACAGTTTTGAAAACAGTCTTATACTGTTAGTTTTAACACACGGGGTAAAGTTGCATTCATCCGACCTTCCTTATGAATCAGTTCATGTCAAGTTTTACTTTAGTCGACTTCAGTTCAGTTACGATAAGTTCTGAAAACTTTAACTCAAGTTTTCCGGAAAAAAATCCTTACCAACCCCATTCCTGGAAAGTCGAATCATGAAGAGCAGCTTTCCTAATTAGATATTGCTAAATTCAAAGAAAAATAAAATTGACAGAATTTCATTGAATGATGATGGCGAATGACGTGCAAAATTCAGTTTACGCATGTCATCTTCCCATATTGTACACGAGTTTTCTAACGCGTGCCTAGTGCCCTTAGGGCAAATATTAGAAAAACCGATATATATTAATATTTTACACTTTCTTTCACGGTCGTTTGTTGAATATGAGATGTATTTTAATCAAAGTAAACAAATGATCAAGACGAAAGGAGTAACAATCATTATTGACATATTGAAATGGACAAGCTTGAGGCTAGTGTTGTGGACCGAGCCTGGCCGTCGTAGGGGAATGGGTTGGGTTAGGTTGGCTTGCTCTGGATGCGCGAGATGGCATATACCTTGCCCACAGCAATGTCACAAAATGTCGTGTTATTTTGTTAATGCTAACGGAGGTTGAATTCAGATCATAAACACCACCGTTGATGACTTTACCAACTAAACTAGCTGACATCTGCATAATATCACCGTGTTGTCGTAATTATTCTCTTACCAACAAAACTAATAATTGGTATACAATTATTACATCAACATGCTCTCCCTCTTTATGAATGAGTGTTCCCATTTCCTTTACCTGCACTCTTATAAAAGCCAGCCATACACTGATACACACTCACACCCACAGAGTCACAAGCTACACAGCTCATAAATCAATATCGCTTACAAAATGATAAGATATGGCGGAATAGTAACGCTGATGATGCTATTATTAAGTATCGCGAAAGGCGACATAAACCAGGATAAAAAAGAGTGTGCAGACCAATTAGTAGGCTTAGCAACATGTCTTCCTTACGTCGGAAACCAGGCCAAGACACCTACCATGGATTGCTGCACTGGTCTTAATCAAGTGCTTAAGACTAATAAGAAATGTTTGTGTATTCTGATCAAAGATAAAGACGATCCGACTCTCGGCTTGAAAATCAATACCACTTTAGCTCTTGGTCTTCCTGTTAAATGCAATTCCCCTGATCATGACATTTCTGATTGCCCTGGTATGTATATGCCCTACTCTTATTTGCTAAATTCCGAGTTTTATACGAGACCGTTATATGCATAAATGTCTTAAATGAGATACACGGAAACTAATTCATTATGTTTATTACTAGAGGGGTTTTGAGACAACAGTTTTTTTATTTTCGACGTTTTACATTGTTCAATCTGCCGGATTTGAAAATTTAAAACTTTGTAATGTCAAAAACGAGATTTATATTCATTTTTCTCCACGATCTAACAATTTTGGCTACGCCACTGGTCTCATTTAAGCTTAACCATACTTATGTAAGTTTCGGCTTGATTCAGCTTTACTCCACCTAGCACCCAATTCCCCGGAGGCTAAGGTCTTTAGTGATTTCGACAAAGGTGCTGCTCCCGCGACCCCCTCTTCAACTCGTAAGTCTTCTTATGGTGAATTTAAGCTAATCCTGTATATATGTTTATTTAAGACTGTGTATATTAATCTCTTTATAATAAGTACTTCGTATGTGTTAGGCTTTGTTCTTTTCGGTTGAAACAAACTGAATTTAACTTTAATGCAAGTGATCTGAAATGAACTTAATTGAATAAAATTTAGTTAAATTGAATACAGATAAAGTAAGAGTTAAATTGTAAAGAAATTAGTTGAATTGAACTGAATGAAACTAAATTAAACAGTACTAAATTGTGCTAAGTATAAATAAAATGAGCTGAAATTAAGCTAAAAAAAACAGAGCCTTAGACATGTTATCGTCTTGCTAAGTGCTAACTACCATCTTTTTCTGTTGCAGCTAAGACTTCGGATAGCACCAGTAGTACCCCAGTCGCGAAGGCGCCGACTAACGGTAGCAATGGCAACACATGGTCGATCCTACAAATGTTCTATGGCCTCCTGCTTTGGTGTTTCACTTTTTATTTTCTCTTTTAATTTGCATTATTGTTTAATTGAATTAGAGTTGAATTATGTACCGATTGCAATTTTTAATAATAAAATTAAATGAGAAAGTTAATAGTAATTTTTGTTTTAAAATGAAAACCGGCTTCCAAAATGAGAATTGGTCTTGTTTTTTCGATTAAAAGAAGTTGAACTGAAACTTTTGGCGCGGATCATAGCCAGATTGTGAATGAAACTGGATTAAGAATTTATTTTGTAAAAAGATGAGCTAAACAAAGTTGAACTTAACTGAACTCAAATAACCTAAGCTAAAATTAAGTGATAAGAATTTAACCTTACTTCTATTATCACTAACTATATTTATAAGAGGACGATATACTCTCTATTACTCATCATTTTTCCTATTTCCTTAAATGAATTGTTGAGTTTTTTTCCCTATTTCCTTTTTAGACTTGATTTTTGGTCTAAATTCAATTTCTTCTTTCTTGTATAAAAAGGAAAAGAGAAGAAAATGGTAAATAGTAAGAAATAACTTAAGGACAATGTCATAAAATGGGAGAGAAGGACCAATGAGGATCTTCTGTCTCATCCCGTATTCCACTTCATATACATTTTGACACATCCCCCGTTACAAACAAAAAATACACAAAAAATATGATAGATTAGTATGTTAATGTGTCAAAACGTGTATAAATCGTACAAATTCTCATTTGTGACGGACATATCCGTCGCAAACTTGCGACGGGTTAAATATTGTCCATTTAGGTAGGATAAGACAAAGCATCTGGGTTTGTCTACTATTCAATTGCAGTAGTTCTCATGTACAACAGTCTTATCCCGTATTTTTTGCAAAATGTAACCATTTTGTGGTAAAAATGACCATTTTTGATAAATAGTGACCAGTTTTGAAAAATAAGACATTTTTAAATCAAAAAAATAATCACTATTTAATCGAAAGTGGTCACTACTTATCAAAATGTAATCACTTTTTTTACGGTCATAGGTACAACCGGCCTAAAATAAAATTTGTGATTCAATTGAGATACATAATGAGACACCAAATAGAATTGAATGTGCCTTAAAGTTAGTGGTCCTTATGTAAAGGGTAGAGTTGGTGAAATAGAAAAAGACGTTATTCGGTGGCCATTATGTTCATCTTAATTAAATAGCCGACCATGGGGTTTGTCTACTATTCAATTTGGCAATATTTACTTTATTTAGTGACCATCGCATTTTACAAAATCTACCACAAAATTGTATATTCCTTCAAATTATTAGTTACTCACCAACAATCATAACAGTCATATTACAAGGGTTGTTGGTCGTTGGGAAAATAAATCTCATAAATTCCCCTAGAAAATGAATATTTTTCCTTATTTTAGGAAGATTTTTCACAACTTGTACGTGAAAATTATGAAAAAGCAAATGAGGAAAAGATATTGAATTGTGAGAGGTATTTTTGAACGTTATTGCTCATTCATGAACGCATTTTACTTTTTCACGGACTTTTTGTCATTTGTTTTCCATACATTACCCTCCCCGAAAAAACATAAAAATAAACACTCTCTAATTCTCTCTCACAAAACTAATCAAATCCGTAGATTAATCAACTATTGACGCTAGTTCTCATATCGAACAATAATGATTCTAATTTATTTATACTATTAATGGTTTATAGATAGATTAAATTATTTAAATTGTGTTGTACTGCCAAATTAGATAGATTAAATTAGATTTAGGGGTTGAAAAAACTATTAAAAATCATGATTCGGGCTTGAAAGACAAAATGGATGAAGATGATCATCTAAAATCACCGTGCACAAAATCTACTATTGGATGAGGATGATGATGACGAACCTCTAATTTTGTTGTGCTGTTGATTACCCTTGGGTGAGAAGATACATAAGGCGTATATTTTTGATAAGCCTTTTTTTGATTGTTTGTTCATCTCGCCTTTTCACATATCTTGCTTCTTCTGTTTTTCATTTTTTTACAGTAATGTCAAATTAATTATTCACTTAGTAATTGAAAACTTGATCCATCGCCCGCCCCGTCGTCTATATTAACGCTCTCAGAAGAAGTCAATTAAATAAGTGGTTGGACTGATATCAAAGGGTGGGTTACCATTCGTCGTAGGAATGGCGGAAGGGGTAGTCATGAGCAGGTAGTTAAGATCGGTCTATGGCGCTGGTGAGGGAGTAGAGTGAGATTGGAACAAAAGAGTAATTGAAAGAATAAAAATGAAAGGGGTATAATGGTAATTTATGTCCACAAAAAAGTAATATGCGTCTATGAATGAGCACAACCCTTTTTGAAAAACGATCACAAATAAAACTTAACGAATAATATTTTACGGATTAGGTTTTACTCTATGCAACGAGTCATATTATTTTAAATTGTTGATTACAGACTTATAAAAATCACATTTTGAAACTTACAGCCTTATTAAATATTTTTTGAAACTTACAGTCATAATATTAGTTTTCTTTTAAAATTGCACCAAAACCAGGTTTCCGGTCAATTTTGTCAAAAAATGACCGATATGCCATTGCTATATTTTTGCCTATTACTGTTGAACTTTCAATAACCGTTCATTTACCTTCTCTTTTAACCCAAAACCCTCTCATCTTTCTCCCGATTGCCCAACTTCATCTTCAACATTTTCTTCTCTTCTTCAAGTGTTTCAACCTCAGAAGTCGATAAACGCACCTCATTTTTCAAGAGCGTTTTCTCAAACATTATTTGATTGACAACATCTCTTTCCCAATCACTGGGATTACCATCAATCCACTCAAAAAACTTGCAGCCACGCACCTTAGTGATTGTCTTATATGTAGCACAAGCTTGAAACCTCCAACGCGGGTTATTATTCGTCCATGAAGTGACAACAACAGCTGGGTTACCACAATAGCATAAGCGTCTCCTTCCAAACTACATCCGGAGCTACATGGGGAAGAACTATTCTCATACCAATAAATTGGTAAAATTGAAAAGCCCTAATTATTTTGAATTTGGGGAAAATTTATGAGGTTACTTTTAGAGAAAATAGAAATACTCCAATGTAGAATTATGAAAGAATTTGTGTTTGAAGAAAAGGGGTGAATTAGAGTATTTGTTGAACAAATAAAGAGTTAGAAAAGAGACTAAGAAAAGAGAAGAATTGTTGAAGAAATGTAAACATGGAGGAAATGATTCTGATTTAGAGATGAAAGTTGAAGGAAATATAAGGGATGAAGAGGGTAAGGGTATTTTGGTCCTAAAAATTCAACTTAAGTCACGAAAATCCAATTTGCCATTAGTTTTCCGTCGGAGGGAATGTTTTGACTGTAAGTTTTGATCAGAACTAATATTATGGTTGTAAGTTTCAAAAAAAATTTAAGAAGGCCGTAAGTTTCAAAATGTGGTTTTTATAAGGCTGTAACCGACAATTTTCTCTAATTTTTAAGTAAAAATTTCAAAATTTTCAAACTCAAGTGACAACAAGGGTCCATTTCTAGCTTCATGTAGACCTTGTTGGCGCGATAACAACTTTTCATACAAAAGCAAATTAATTATTTATCTCAGTTTTTACTTGTCCAATATGGCAATATCCCACTATTTATTTCCTCTTATATCATTGAATCTTATGGACATTTGCCTAAATTTATGTAGTTGCTCATTTATGTACGCAAATCGTGAACTTTTTTTCATAATTTTTTCACCCTTTACCCTCTCCATCTAAAGAGGAAACTCTCTATGTTTCTCTCTTCCAAATCTAATCAAATTCTACCAAACAAATCTTCAATTATAAATCTCAAAACTCATATCAACCAATTAATTCTGCATTTTATCAATAAATTACATTAAGATTTATTGTGAATAGCTGGATTAAGTTGTTATATTTGTCAATTAGATCTTAGAATTTTCAATTAGGAGAAGTTATATATGGCGATGGTTTGGCAGGGAATAGTAGAGGCTTGACGACAGGCTGTAGGCGGTATAGCTATACTTAAACAGTAAACAAAATAAACTTACAGAACTTGGAAACAAGATGTCGTGGCGTGACGATAAACACTGCCCTAAAGTTGAATTTGCCCCGCTCAATACACACGGCCTCTTGGCAACCAACCCCATGGTTAACACGACTTCCGAGTCTAAGGTGTATGACGAAGACTCGGATTGAGAACTACTAAGAGAACGTTGCCAGAATATCAGCTAGAATAATTTAGGGATGAGAATGAAATGTATTGCAGAGAGAAAGAGAGGAGAATAGATGTTGTGTGTTTCTGAATGCCAAAACAGTGTGGTATTTATAGGATTGGAAAGAAGGATCCAGAGAACCGTAATTAATAGTCTCAGAAAACCAGAATAGTATTTTGCACAATCAGTGTGGTGAATGCAACAATCAGTATGGAAGACTGATTATTCAACACAGGAATTAACAACAATTAATAAGGAAGACTGTGCCTTTTCCTTCTTTTGAAACACTACTTCCAACAATCCCCCACATGATTCAAAAGAAGAGAAACGAAATAGCTGATATAAAGGCAACGGAACGTAAGTCTTAAGATGACAATGTTCCAGAGGAATTAAATTGTCACCCAGTGCATACATTACCTGCTACAGCCGTGTCGAGTTGCACGAAGGCTTTGGACTCTCCACGGTGGGTTGTATACAGATAGCTGCGCACAAACCTGCATTCGAATCTGTGTTCGTTCTCGCGAAATGTCATAAGACGGTGCCCCTCATGTACCTGGGTTCTCGTGAATGCTCTAGAGTTCTTAAAGTCTAAAGACCTCATAGGGGGTAGGGCATTTCCCCCACATTCACATAGGTAAGTCCATCAAGTTTGACTGTCTCAAACCACCCTTAAACAAGGACTATGGACTTATTAAGAGCTTTAGCTCAGCCTCCTCACATGACAGATAAACCATAATGCAACAAAATGCATAAATAATAGATACTACATCACTTTATTATAACAGGAATGGTAGTAGTATTAAAACATGAGATCCTCGTGACTTCGTTTGACCCATTGAACTTGGGAAACCCAAGTGGGGGAGCCCCGTCACGATTCACTCCCAATAGGCTTTAAACCCATTCCTCGTGCTGACTCCAGCACTAGTTTTCTGAAGAGGCCTTTCGTGAGAGGATCCGCAATATTCCTCTCCGATTTTACATAATCCAGTGATATTACATTATTTCTGATCAGATTCCTCACTATGGCATGTCTCAAGCGTATGTGTCTCCTTTTTCCGTTGTAAGCTTGATTGTCTGCCACACCAATGGCCGCTTGAGAATCACAATGCATTGAAACTGATGGAGCCGGTCTCCCCCACAATGGAATGTCTGCTAACAGGTTCCTTAGCCATTCGGCTTCCTGACCTGCCAATTCTAAAGCAATAAATTCAGATTCCATTGTAGATTTAGCAATGCAACTTTGTTTAGAAGATTTCCAAGAAATAGCACTACTAGCCAAAGTAAACACATAACCACTAGTAGAATGAATCTCATCATTATCAGACACCCAATTAGCATCACAAAAACCTTCTAAAACACATGGGGATTTTGAAAAATGCAAACCCCAATCCATCGTTCCCCTAAGATATTTTAGAAGTCTAAATAAAGCGTTCCAGTGTGTCTAATTAGGGCTATGTGTATACCTGCTAAGACGACTTACCGCATAAGCAATGTCTGGTCTTGTATAATTCATTAAAAACATGACGCTGCCAATTATTTTAGCATATTCTTCTTGATTTAGGCTAACACCTCCATTCTTTTTTAGGTGTATACTAGGGTCATATGGGGTTTTGACTAGTACACAATCAAAACAATCAAACCTTTTAAGGATTTTCTCAACATAATGTGACTGGTCCAAACTCAAACCCCATTTGGTCCTAGTAATTTTTATACCAAGAATAACGTCGGCCTCACCTAGGTCTTTCATATCAAAACGGAAACTTAAGAAAGCTTTGGTGTCGTTGATCACAACCATATTAGTGCCAAAAATGAGCATGTCATCAACATATAAACATATGATGACACATCCATCTTTGTCACTTTTGGCATAAACACAAGCATCTGAATCATTCACATGAAAACCATAAGAAGTGATAGTTTGGTGAAATTTGTCATACCATTGTTTCGGAGCTTGTTTTAGGCCATACAGTGATCTGACCAGTTTACATACCTTATCTTCTTGTCCCGGAACTATACAACCCTCTGGTTGCTTCATATAAATTTCTTCGTTTAGATCTCCGTTCAAAAAAGTAGTCTTAACATCCATTTGATGTACAAATAGATCATGTATAGAGGCTAATGCAATTAAAGCTCTAATAGTAACAACCTTAGTAACAGGAGAGTAAGTGTCAAATAAATCCAAACCTTTTGTTTGTCGATTACCGCAAACAACCAACCTGGCTTTATATTTGTCTGGCTTTAACTTTCTTTTAAATACCCATTTGTTACTTAGAGGCTTACACCCTCTAGATAGATCGGTGAGAATCCAAGTGTTGTTACCTTTGATGGAGTCTATCTCATTGTTTATTGCTTCAAGCCAAAAAGTAGAATCAATAGAGTTCATGGCTTCCTTGTAAGTCCTGGGATCATTTTCCAGAATGAAAGCACATATGTCTTCCTCATCAAGATGCACCTTTTCTGGTAAATGAGTGACAAAATCTGGACCAAAACTTTTTTCGATTCTAGGCCTTTTGCTTCTTCTAGGTTCAAGCACTACACTAGGAGAAGTATCATTAGTAGAAGCAGAAACAGAAGGCAAACAAGGTTCATGGTTAGTTTTCATCGGAAAAATATTCTCAAAAAAGACAACATCTCTTGATTCTTTAATAGAACCAAAACCTGGACCATCCTTTAAAATAAACATGTATGCTGCGCTGTTAGAAGCATAACCAATAAAAATACCGTCGATTGTTTTTAGGTCCAATTTTGCTTCTTTGACATGGAGGTATTCCAATCTTTCCCAAACACCCCCACACTTTGAGGTAATGAAAATTGGGCTTGTGACCTTTCCAGAGCTCATACGGAGTCCTATCCAATTTTTTGTGTGGAACCCTGTTAAGCGCAAAACAAGCAGAGAGAATGGCCTCGCCCCACATGTTAGTAGGCATACCGGAACTAATAAGCATAGCATTCATCATGTCTTTCAAGGACCTGTTTTTCCTTTCGGCTATTCCGTTTTGTTGAGGTGTGAAAGGGGCGGTGATTTCATGAATAATACCATTTTCTTCACAATATTTCTTTAAAGGATGACCCTCATATTCACCACCCCTGTCAGACCTAACACGTTTAATTTTAAGATTTAATTGATTCTCAACTTCAGCCTTATAGATCATGAATTTTTGCTCGGCTTCGTCTTTTGTGCTTAACAAGTATACTTTCGTATATCTAGAAAAGTCATCAACAAAAGTAATGTAATAACGCTTACCTCCACGGCTCATCGTGTTTCTGAAATCTCCTAAATCCGTATGGATTAATTCAAGAAGGGTAGAAGCACGATTGACTTGTTTATTAAACGGTGTCCTGGAATGTTTAGCTTCTACACATATCTCACACTTGTCAAAAGTCGTATTACTAAAGCTAGATATAAGGTCAAGACTCTTTAAACGTTTAACATAATCCACATTAATATGACCTATTCTAGCATGCCACATAGTAATAGACTCAGCGAGATAAACGGAAGAGATGGAGTTTTTATTAACAGTTACCACATCGAGCACAAAAAGTCCACCATTACAAAAACCTTTTCCAACAAAATTATTATTTCTAGTGAGTACAAGTTTGTCGGATTCAAAAGTGAGTTTTATGCCGGCTTTATTAAGAAGAGAACCTGAAATGAGGTTCCTGCGGATTTCAGGTACATGAAGAACATTATTAAGTTCAAGAATTTTACCGGATGTTAGCTTCAATTGTACCTTTCCCTTACCAATGACACATGTAGTGCTAGAATTTCCCATGAACACGCATTGCCCATTAGTTTCTGGCACATATTCCTTGAACGCGTCCTTGTCACAGCATATATGACTCGTGGCTCCAGTATCTAGGACCCATTCTGTAACATTGCTCACCAAGTTCACCTCGAATACAACTGCGGCAATAATTTCTTCAGTTTCAGTGAGATGAGCTTGGTGTTTGTTTCTCGACTTTCCTTGGGATCCTTGAGGACGGAATTTTGCGGAATGACCCGTTTCACCACAGGTAAAACATTCTCCCTTGAACGGCCTTCTAGGTTTGAAATTTGACCGATTTTTCACCCCTAGATTTTGGGTTGATCTCCTGTCTTTGTTTTTGTGGTCATTGCGTCTTGAACCTTTGTTATAACCTTTTGTCTCAACAAGATTTGCATTAGAGGAAGAGTGGTCAACTTGCTTACCCTTTGATTGGATTCTGTTTTGTTCTTCAATTTTGATATGAGACACCAATTCAACAAGAGAAAAATCTTTCTGTTTGTGTTTCATATTGTGTACACAATTCTGCCAAGAAGGTGGAAGTTTCTCGAGAAGACAGTTAGCTTGAAAAGTTTCACAGATTTTCATACCCTCCGTTATAATATCAGTACATAAAGTCTCATACTCATGAACTTGGTCTAAGACAGATTGTTCATCGGTTAGACGAAAATTTAGCCATCTACTACAAGCATACTTTTTAGTACCAAAGTCATCTGTTCCGTATTTTGTTTTAAGAGCGTCCCAGATTTCTTTAGCGGTGGTATGTTTGCTATAGATTAAAAATAAAGGCTCGGTCATACAATGTAATAAGAGACCACGACAAGTTTTATTGTCTGCAAAAAAATTCCGTTCACTGTTTTCTGGTGCTTCTGTTTCGGTCAGGGTATAATCTACCTTCAACTGACTTAAAAGAAAATCAATTTTATCCGACCAAATCCTATAGTTTTTACCATCTAGTAAACTGAGTTTTGACATATCAGGGATAAAAACAGTAGGCATAAGGGTCGGTTTGAAAGAAGCAGCAAAAGCAAGTATAGTCATATCGCTTATACTAAATTTTTACGAGCAGGAAAAAAAAATTTAGAAATTCAACTTTAGACTGTAGGCGGTATAGCTATACTTAAACAGTAAACAAAATAAACTTACAGAACTTGGAAACAAGATGTCGTGGCGTGATGATAATCACTGCCCTAAAGTTGAATTTGCCCCACTCAATACACACGGCCTCTTGGCAACCAACCCCCAGGGTTAACACGACTTCCGAGTCTAAGGTGTATGACGAAGACTCAGATTGAGAACTACTAAGAGAACGTTGCCAGAATATCAGCTAGAATAATTTAGGGATGAGAATGAAATGTATTGCAGAGAGAAAGAGAGGAGAATAGATGTTGTGTGTTTCTGAATGCCAAAACAGTGTGGTATTTATAGGATTGGAAAGAAGGATCCAGAGAACCGTAATTAATAGTCTCGGAAAACCAGAATAGTATTTTGCACAATCAGTGTGGTGAATGCAACAATCAGTATGGAAGACTGATTATTCAACACAGGAATTAACAACAATTAATAAGGAAGACTGTGTCTTTTTCCTTCTTTTGAAACACTACTTCCAACACAGGCCAGGAAAGGATGGGATGTCGGTAACGACGTTGAGTCAGATTTTGGTCGGCGTGATGAACGACGGACACGGGGGTGGTGATTGTTGATAGCGAATAATACAGCTAAAAAACTCAAGTTTTCCGACCTGATATTTACCAACCGATATGATTGTGGTCGAAAAATAAAGGTTCTTATCAATAATCTCATTTACTGGGGCGCGATAGTGCAATTTCATTTGGCGGGTTTTGTTCTCGACTACTTTCTGTCGTAACTGATCTTTTCTAACCATCTTTCTGAATTTCTCTACTGGTGTGGCTAAAAAACTGGGTTGGTGGAGGGTGGTTTAGCGGAAACATGGCGTTAGTGGTACGCCGGTGAAAGTGGAGGTGGGGGATCGTGGGTCTGACGAGCGGCGGCCGATCTCGATGAGTGGAGTGGTGGTTGTTGGTTGTGTAAAGTTGTTATATTTGTGGTTTTTGTTTTTTTACGGGAAAGGTTAGAGAAAGAATGTAGTTAAAAGAAAAAAGAGTGTGGTGGGAGGCGGTATGTGAGATTGTCTGATGACCGATTTGAGGCGGTTGGCAGGCCAGCCGGTGGAGAAGGGGCGGCGGTGAGTGTGGTGATGGCAACTGGCATATGGTGATAATTGGATGATGGTAGTTAGTGTGAGAAAACTGAAACAAATTGAATTTGATGACGGAAGAATGAAGTAATTAAAATAAATGAAAAGGGGTATAATGGTCATTTACGTCCGTAAAAGAGTAAATCTCGTCCATGAATGAGCACCGCCCTAAATTTATAACTATTCAATTTCTATAATCCAATCGCGAGAATAAATTCTCATACTTTAAATGATTAATTGATAAGAATACTCTGAATTATAGGCGTCTTGTTCAAAATACTTCAAACTGTATTTTAACTAAGAGTACAATCAACTAATGCTCTTATTCGTTTTTTTTACATTATATGACCTGCTACCTGCTAAATAAGTGAAAAAAAAATTATAATCCTTCTTTAACCCGTCTTTCTCTTTTTAATTTTCAGTTAATTTATTCACCTAATCACACCATTAAACACATGCTACAACAAGTTAACAAAACAACAAATTCTATTCAAACCAAATGAGGGCATTAGTTGATTATATTGGTAGTTACAATAAAGTTTAGAGTATTTTGAGTAGTTCACTCATAGTTCAGGGTATTTCTATCAATTAATCCTACTTTAAATTAGGCTATGTTTATTTGGATTGAATGGACTTGGACTGAATTGAAAAGAGTTAAGTGAGCTGAATGAAGTTTAACTGAAACGGAATTTGTTGAGAAAAATGAGGCTTAAAAGTGAAGTGAGTTGAATTAGGGTGAAATGAACTAAAATGAACTGAAGTGAGTTGAATGAGATATGAAATTAAGTCGCAAAGAACATGATCTTAGACTTGGTTTATCTATTTTTATTTTATTTATCTATTCACAAAATCATTACCCCATCTCATTTATTGGAGTTGTACCCTTAGTTGTATATTAGTGAAGTGTATATTATTTAAATGATAAGTTTCTAGACTTTCTAGTGAATGAGAGGGATTATAATATATGCATAGCAGAAGAAATTGAATCTCTTACTTAGACTCCAATCTTTTGAAGCAAAATCGTCTAAATTGAACTAAATATAATTGTCTTAAATTTAACTGAACTGAAGTAAAGAGTTTGCTCTTATTCTTTTGGACTTAATTTCAACTAATTTATATCCAATTCAGCTTTATTTAGTTTAGTTTAGTTTTTAACTTTTATCTTCATAAATTAACTCTTACTTTAATTTAACTCTAATAAGTCCAGTTCAGTTCTGCTCAACTCTATTAAGTTCAGTTAAGATAGTTTCAGTCCAAAAAACTTGTCCTTAATTTATTAAGAGAAAAACTGAATTAAATTGAACTAAAAAAGATTAAACGAAACTAAAATTAGCAAAACTTAACTTTATTGTCAATATATCTCTATCCTAACCACGAGAGTACGAGACTATGAACTTTTCGACAATCTCATGCTCATGGCTCATGTATGTATTGGACTATGGATAAAAAACATAAAATGTTGGAGAAAATATTTGCCAACTTTAATTCTTAAAAGTACATGTATTAAAGGCCACAAGACAATTTCCAAGCCCATGACCATTTCTTTATAAGGGCCCATTGGGCAGCCGGTGCTTTGAATGGTAAGGATTTACACGTTGATTACACCAAATTTTACGTAATTTGTCTCTTCAATCAATTCGAAACACACATTTAATTAAATTATCCCATAATATCCGGTAGATAAAATCAATTATGCAACGTAGATCTATTTTGGACGAGTCACACTTATCCAATAGGAATGGGTCGTCTCAAATCCGCTTGTCTTTATCCAAAAAGTCGAGTATCGGTACAATAATTCACGAGTTTAAATCACTTTTTATAGATTATACTGAACCTGAGTTTCATACTTTCATCCCTCACGAAAAAAGGGTAATCTTAAACTCTAGTACTACCTAAAGTTAATTTGAATTACTTTAAATCATTACATTACATAGCCATTATTCTTTTTTTTTTTTGAAAAAAACCATAAGGGTAACTTATATTGAAATATCGCACTCCATAGTAGCAATAACGTTAATGTTCGTTGGTAGCCTATCAACCCAAACCCGTCGACCCTCAGTCCAAGGGCTAGCATGAACAAGCTCATGTGCCACCCTATTACAAACCCGCCTAGCAAAAACAAACACAATATCAGCAAAGTACGGAATTAACGAATAGATGTCATCATACACTAATCCAAGATCCCCATGGCCCCTCTTTCGCTTCTGAATGTCTTCGACAACCATAAGGCAATCGCTTTCAATCACCAGTTTCTGAAGTCCAAAACTTCGAGCCTCCTTTAGGCCTAACAGCACCGCCTCCGCCTCCAACATTGCCACCTCCCTTTGGCCTCCTTCCTGGACTGTCACCCCCCAAGACACCTTCCCCGTTTTATCCCGACACACTGCCCCTAATCCCACGCCCACACCAGCCATCGTCCCTGCATCAACATTAACTTTGTGCCACTCCCTTCGAGGTTTTTGCCACCGTTGCTCCTCTGTATCCCTGCGAACAGGCTGCCCCAACAGACTGCACTCCTCCTCCTCCATTTCCTTCATAATTTCCGTAACTCGTTGTACCACTTTTGCCGCAGCCCAGTGTGCTTCCTCAAAAATCACCTTATTTCTAGCCTCCCAGAGGGCCCAGCATCCGCACATCAGAGTCACCCAGTCCCTCGTATCCGCGCCCTGCATAATACTTTCAATACAGTCCCTCACTCGCCCCATTCGTTCTCCCTTTTCCAACTCTAAATTTAGCCTTGTCCAGACCTCCTCCGCACCCCAGCAGTCCCGTACCACGTGCAGACTGGTTTCCTCCCGATGATGACACAGCGGGCACCCACCATCAACCCCTTGAAGCCGTTTAGCAATGTTATTTTTAGTTGCCAATGCTTCATTACACAGCTGCCAAAAGAAGACTTTAATACAGAGTAGAGTCGGAACCTTCCAAATTTTATTCCAGAGCCATTTTTCCCGTGCAAATTAATTCAGACTGCTCTTCCTGTTCTCCCGTACTTGCAGCCAACCTCCCATAAGCGGTCTTCACCGAATAGACCCCGTCTTTAGTCAAATCCCAGCACCACATATCCTCCGGCTTTGTGTCGCTAATACGAATACTAAGAATTCGCTCGGCTTCGAATGGTAAAAACAGGTCAGTTATTAGCTGTTTATTCCATCTTTCTCCCTCACCCTCCAGTAAATCAGCAACCTTCATATCGACATTCGCATTACCTCGAGGTGAAATAATACGTCTTGAGTCTGTCCCGGGTATCCATGGGTCGTTCCACACCCGAGTCTTGATGCCATTACCGATCCGAACGCGTGCCCCCAGATTAATCACGTCTCTGGACTCCCAAATTCCCCTCCAAGTGAAGCTCGGTTGGGAGCCTATGTTTGCCTCCATAAATGATGTTTCCGGGAAATATTTGGCTTTCATAACTCGAACCATAAGAGCATCCGTATTTGTCATCAACCTCCACGCTTGTTTGCCTAAGAGAGCAGCATTGAATTTGTTAAAATCTCTGAAACCCAACCCTCCTCTGTCTTTTGGTAAACAAAGCTTATCCCAAGCTATCCATGCCATCTTCCGTTTCCCCTCCTTCGAGCCCCACCAGAATTTCAAAACAAGAGACCGGAGTTCGTCGCAGAAATTAGCCGGTAACTTGAACACACTCATCGCATATGTCGGAATAGACTGGGCAACTGCCTTTATCAACACCTCCCGACCCGCCTTGCTAAGAAGCATGCCTCGCCATCCTTGTAATTTCTTGCTCAATTTATCTCGCACAATTCTAGTCACAACCTGTCTCGAATGCCCCACGACAGTTGGCAGCCCAAGGTACTTCTCTTGGACATCTACAGCACGAACCCCCAGAATCGCAGCAATAGTATTACGCCTTCTTTGACAAGTGCCTTTACTGAATGAGACCGTCGTCTTATCAAAATTAACTAGCTGTCCCGAAGCTTTCTCGTAACCATGAATAATCTCCTGAACCTTTCTTACCTCGGCTTCCTTAGCTTTGACTAATAAAATACTATCGTCGGCGAAAAATAGGTGCGTGACTGTTGGAGCCGTTGGCGCAATACGTATCCCGTGAATGTTGTTGTTCTCACTCGCCCGTCTGAGAAGGCTTGAAAAAACCTCGGCACACAAAATAAACAGGTATGGCGAAAGTGGGTCCCCTTGTCGAAGACCCCTTTCAGGAACGAATCCCTCACCCAAGCAACCATTCACCACTACTTCGTAAGATACAGTACTTACACACATCATCACTCGGTCTATCCATCTCGCATCGAACCCCATCGTATGCAACACACGTTCTAAAAAACACCACTCCACCCTATCATAGGCCTTAGACATATCGAGCTTCAATGCAATATGTCCCCGTGCTCCCCTCGAATTCTTCATATAGTGGAACATCTCAAATGCAAGCAAGATATTATCAGTTATGAGTCTACCCGGCGTGAATGCGCTTTGATTTTCAGTCACTATGTCACCGAGAAAAGCTTTCAGCCTGTTGGCCAAAACTTTTGAGACAATCTTGTATATCACATTACACAAACTAATAGGTCTGAAATCCGCCATCTTATCCGGTGCCTTCTTTTTCGGAATTAAAACAATGTGAGTACGGTTGAATTCCGGCGGAAAGGATGCACCATTAAGAATGTTCAGCGATTGCCGAATAATAGATGGACCTACAATGTGCCAATATGTTTGGAAAAAGAGTTCGTTCATACCGTCGGGTCCCGGAGCTTTGAGCGGGTGCATCTGGTTCAACGCCTCAATCACCTCAGCTGCCATAGCCATTATTCTTAGAACAATTTCAATCCATTCATTTTTCGGTTAAACAAAATTTATGTTTAATTGTAGAAGATGAGTATGATTTTCGACTCATCATTATTACTATAAAAGAGGCATGTTTTTCAGCTGACGTGGCGCAGTAAGATTTCAGCGTTTAGTGTTTCTGGCTCTCACATTCACCGTCAGAAATTTCAGTTTCGTAGACCAATCAGCATTACCCATTTATGCCACATCATAATAATTTAATAATTATTTAATAATTAAATATTAAAATATTAATCTCCTTATTATATGCCATAAAAAACGTCAAACCAAAATCAACTAATATTCTATTCTACATATTTTATTCTATATATTATATTCTACACGGATATTAGGAGATTTTAGTTGCTACTATTGACTAATATTGAATATTGATGATTGATAGTAAAAGATTGTAACGATTTTGCAATTATATAATTAAGAAACAAAATATTCCATAAATCCATAAAAAACGTGTTATGGAATATTTTATTTTATAATTATCTAAATATTCTATGATTTAGGAAGTAGTCGAAACACCCGATTATATGATTATCTAAATATAATTATCTAAATATTCTATTATTTAGAAGACCAATTACACGGCTGAATGTTTCCCAAATCATCTAATACCAAATCATCTAATACCAATTAATATACCAAATTAATTAATAATCATGTAGACCCATTTAGGAAGTCGTCGAAATTAAGTGAATAAGGCCAGAATCTCGGTCAAGTTAAATCATAAAAAATAATAGACGTAAATATTTAATTGAGAATATTTTCATCTTATACACATTCTCGGTCAACTTAAATCTTGCCAAAACACAACAACTTTCTGAACCATTCGTAAGTATTTTGTTAGCTATGAAATTCTAATTTAGGTACAACCACAGATATATGCAGTAATCTCGAGAATCCATAATTAAGAAAGATTCCATAACTAAATTATCTAAATCTTTCCATAATTCATAAATAAGAAACCAAATCATATAAAAATAAACCAAATCATATAATATTTAGTCGAAATTTATAGTCACACGATAGGAAATTCGGGAGATCATAAAAATTATGGTCGGGTAAAAAATTCCATATTAAATATTAATATTAAAATATTAATACATATTATATAATACGTTATTCCATAATCTAATTACACGGCTGAATCGTAAATTCCATCAGCTAATTATTAAAATATAATTAAACGGTTGAATCGTAAATTCTATAATCTAATTTGGGAAATATAATTACACGCATGAATCGTTAATTCCATATTAAATATTAATATTAAAATATTAATACATATTTACCTCCTATTCCGTTCCAAGTGAGAAGAATTATCTCCGAATTATAAATAGAGAATTTAAGATACCACAAACTACGTACCTATCTCTAACAAAACAAAACTCGATGCAATTAGTAAGTCTTTCTTGCGACGGGTCGTTATTTGTGACGGATATTTTGTGAGGTAAAATGGATATAAAATGAGTTAGTGGAGAAAGGGGACCACATGAATAGTATTGTAGAGAGAGAAAAAGTGGGTATTTTGTTAAAGAAAACGGTATCCGTCGCAAGCTTGCGACGGATAGTGCCGTTGCAAATAAGAATTTGTGTTTTATTTATACAATAACTGACCAATCTTTATTTCTATTGTTTTCAGAATGATTTCATCCAAGCCACCATAAGGAAGCAATTGATTTCCCACTTTGGATCACAGTTGTGTGTTGGTGAAGTTTACACTATTCGTAACATGACCGTAGACAACAACACAGGACTGGACAAGGCAACCCCTCATCCCTATCGTTTGAGGTTTGAATATTCAACACGAGTTCAGAAAATCAATGATCCAATGAATATACCTCCGTTAAAATTTAATTCGTTCGAATAAATATAATTTAATTCGTTCGAATAAATATATCTTATATGCAAACATCCCGTTAAAATTTAATTCGTTCGAATAAATATAATTAAATTTTATTGAAATGAATATACCTCCGTCGTCTTTATAAATAAGTGTACACAACCCCGTGATTTTCACGGGTGTTACACTAGTTAACTCTTGTTTAAGTTACATATCATATTTAGTAAACTAACTAAATACCTTTAACATCATTGCATTTATTTCACACTTAACACCGTATTAGATAAGAATTTAGTTATTTAACAAAAATAAGGTTATTTCTTAATTGGTTATCTACCTTGACTCCTTGAAATCTAAAATTAGACTTTTCAAAATAAGATCATCTTGTCACGTTTAGTCGATAACACACAACGCCAAATTCCACATTTCCAACCTTTTCCACAAATTTCCTTCCTACCCAAAAAAAAACTCCCACAATCAATCAATTACTCTAATAAATTCTCATTAAAAAAATCTCTGATACAATTTATATTTGTTTTATATATAAAATAACGGTTACTTCAAATCTTGAGTCAAACTTGTCAAATTCGACGTTGTACCACGTCTTTAAACTCAAATCGCTCACACAAATCTCGAGTCATACTTATCAGATCCGACAATACCCCACATTCCAAACACCATTCCACCTTCACCAAACGTTATTTTATATAAACCATCAAATTTCGTGTCAAAGCTTATCAAATCCGATTTTACACCACGTCTCTAAACTCAAACCGCACACACCAATCTCGACTCATACTTATCAAATCCGTCAATACCCCACACTCTAAACAGGGTAAACATCATTTCACTATCACCAAACACTATTATATCAATCATTGACTATCTCAAATCTCGAGTCAAGCTTATCAGATCCGACGTTACCCCACGTCTCTAAACTCAAACCGCCCACACCTATCTCGAGTCATACTTATCAAATCCGTCAATACCCCATATTCCAACCGGGTAAACACCATTTCGCCATCATCAAACACTATTATATCAATCATCGCCTATTTTAAATCTCGAGTCAAACTTATTAGATCCGACAATACCCCATACCCAACATTACTATATATCAACCATTCAACCCCACCCCAAACCACAAATTCAGAAATTCCCCAAATTACACAAACTCAAAACTCTCAAAAATGGCACCAACCAAAAACCTCCCTTTCCTCATCCTCTTCATCCTAACCATCCTCACCCAAACCCGATCCGAAACCCAAACCCAAACAGTATACGAAGTCCTAACGAAATACGGTCTACCAAGCGGCTTACTACCCGACTGTGTCGAATCCTACACACTATCCGAACCAACAGGTGAATTCCAAGTCAATCTGCTCGATACTTGCTACATTAACTTCGATTACACGGTTTATTACGAGAAACGGATTACGGGTCAGCTCAAATACGGGTCGATTACTCATTTGAAAGGTATTCAAGTCAAAAAATTGTTTCTTTGGCTTGATGTTGATGAGATTAGAGTTGATTTACCGCCTTCAAGCTCCATTTATTTTCAAGTTGGGATTATTAATAAGAAACTTGGTGTTGATCAGTTCGTGAATGTTCGGTCTTGTGATAAAAATCGGTTCACTTTTGGTTCCGGTTCGAGTCTCCGGTCTTGGAGCTTCATTTTTGAGGTAATTTCTCCGTCATTATTCCCTCGATCATTTATTTTTAATGTTGACCCTCGATTAATGTGGCAATTGGGTATTTAGTTGTGGTTAAGATAAATGTATAATGGACGGTTAGGTCCTAGATTCGAATCCCTCTTCCCCTATATATTCTATATTTGGATGTCTCGGTCATTTGTTTACGTTTCATTTGTTTACGTTTCAGTGACAGGATGGAGGGAGTATATTGTTTAGACTCCCCAGTAGATTGTTGACTATACTAGTGGTATTTATAGCTCAAATTAATGGTATTTGAGTCAATTTTAGCCAAGTTTGACCATGATGCTTTTAGATGGGGGATTATAGGCCATGTTTGGTAAACAATATCTTAAGAGAAATTAGTAGATTCCGGCATAATGAGTTAGATTAGTTGGCTGACCGATCAATCTTCCGCGTATTAAGAGAAATTAGTAGATGACGGCATAATTTAGTTGGCTGACAGATCAATCTTTCATGTGTTTGGTAAACAACATATTTGATAGCATATAGCATATTAGTCGAAATCTAGTATTTTTGAATATGCTTCCTAATAGAAGCATATTGTATTAGCCTATAAAGTTTAACATGAAATTGTTCTATTCCATGTGTTTGGTAAACAACATATTCTGATAGCATATTAGTCGGAATTTACTATTTTTGAATATGGTTCTAATAGGAGCATATTGTATTAGCATATTCAATTTGACGTGAAATTGTTCTAATTATCCTATAATTTGCTAATTTCCAAACACCATTTCTTAATCTGCTAATTTAATTTAATAGTCAAAGCTACTATTAAAATCTACTAACCGTATTATGCTAACGTTATTTGTTATTATGAATTTGCTTGTGGCGTTTGCCAGACAAGGCCATACTCTTCAGCGATTTGACGGTCACAAGCTTTTGACATCTCAGTCTCCTTTCATTTTTTTAACATTATTTAAACCGGGTCAGGAGACTCAGGACCGTGAGGTGTAAGAAGCTTGTGGCCGTCACAAACAAGAATATGTGTAGAATTGTAGGGAGGTAGGCTTTGTGATTAATGTCTCGTTTATTTCAATTATACTTGGCATTGTTTGACCATGAATGTCAGTTTATGAAAGTATTTCTGAAGCAGATATTGGTCTTGGAGGAGTCATGTTGGTGATGACCTTTGAAATTGAATTTTGCTGGTTGTATAATTGGTGTCTCGATGATGGCAGTTTGTCATGATTGCATTGTTCATCTTGTTGAAAGTTTATGTTCGTAATCTAGATTGAGCGACAATGTATGAAGGGTTTTGCCAGATTACAGGTGTGATCCGGAAAAAGGATACTAAATTTGATATGGGTAGTGTCGTTTCATGAAGGAATCACGTCACTGCAGAGCGTTGATATGTTACTTTCTGAGTATACAAATTATTCTTGATGTACTTTGATCAGATTACGGAGGTTTGTCTTTGTGGCAGTCTAACGGACAAATTGATGCCAATAATTACACGTTTGGCTCTCTCATTAATCCAAAGTAGAACGCCTATAATTCCATGTTCGTGGGAATTCAGTTTCTCGCTATTTTAACAAAATTCGTTGGTCTTTGTTACCTTCCAAGTTCCAACTTTGCATAGAAAATTCCTTCCTTGCCATGATCGCTTAATTCCTTATCCTCCTTTTTTATATATTTTCATTTGCTTTCCTCGTCATCAACTGCATTTAGTGCCCTTTGTTTTTCTCTCATAGTTCTTATTATCATCCACTACATTTTTCAATTTCAAACATCGAACTTTCTTAAACCCTCGAAAAGTTATTACAATGTGTTTCATAATTCATAGATGGCCACAAGTCCCTCAACAGATAATAGGTGGTGTAGAACTCCTCTAAACTCATTGTATTAGGGTTTATTTTTCAATTCCGAATTAATGTAGTAAGAACACCCAAACATTAAGTTATGGTCATGCATTTATCCTTGTTTGAAAAAAGTGGTGTATCCGTGTACCTACTCGAGTGTTGCATTGTTGGCCTGTTGCCTATATATGGGCATATATGCCATGCGGTAAGCCTGTGATGGCTTCTGTATCGTTATCTGCTAGAAATGCCTCTTTCCCTTTGTTGTTCTTCATCACATTACTATGCGAGCCTGTGTGGGCTCTTCCTACTTTGTCCACTCTTTCGTTCAATCTATCCTGCCATTAATGTTTGGTCGGGTTGTTCAGTATCGACTGTAAGGTCTGTAGCACCCAAAAATTTGGAAACTGAAGAGATTTTGGCGTCTGTACATTGGCGGATTTAGCGCATTGAATGTTACCGATTCTTGCGTACATGATCCCATTTATATACGAAGTAGTTGGTCTATCTACTAATGTTTTGATTAATGTCGTTTACAGCTTCCACCTGGTGTTAATGACGAGATCCCAATGCTGCTGACAGAGTAGGGACGATGCATTCTCCAAAACACAGATTTGAGATGGCCGATGCCTCAACAGTAACAGGAGAGTTTGGTCTCCAATCTGCTTATTAGGAGTACCAGTGCATAAATATGTAGGTTTTTATGAAGAAAATTGTATGTAGTCACCCTCCAACTTTAAACTGAGGGTTTACAAACTGGATTATGTTTTAAGTACTCCGTATGTCGTGTATTCGAATGTGTAAAACTCCTCTAATGATGCTATCAATCCTATAAACATTCTCTCAGAACACAATATGTATCTTACTTTCTCACTTTGAGACGGAAAAGTGATCGCTTTGTTTAGTAAACGAGTGTTTAACCGATTTAGTGTCTGTCTTACACAGAAAGATGATCTTATTCTATACAATTCGTCTAAGAATGCAGTGTACATCTTATAAGTACATGACAGTATGACACTTCGCGTGTAAAGTCACCGACTGTCTTTTTTTATGACATTGAATCTTGTTTACTTGCCTATTCCATAACCAATTGCTGCATCACCTTGACCTGAGATCGCAACTGCAAAGAACGGGGTTAAGTGTAGTTATCACCCACGGGCCACGTAACATAACAAAGCACAAAGCACTTGCACTATCCGTCTTGAATTCAGAACGAGTCAAATATGAAGTATGAGAGAAAAGAAGGATATTACTAGGAGCATATTTGACTCGTTTTAAGACATACTCCCGATTGGTACATTTGCTTTATGCACGGGTTTTTACGCATTGTTAAAATATTAATAAAAGTACAACAAATAGGTGTAAAGTGTAGTATTGTGTTGAAAAAGTGGGCCTTAATAGTGTTTTTATAGTATTATAGTATTAAAAGTACAACCAAATAAGGAAAGGTGCAAAGTGGATTCGAATGGACCGAAATGGAATAGGTGCAAAGTGGATATGAATGGAGGGAGTATAATGCCATCCTCAGAGACTTACGGCAACTAGTTAAGCTCAATTTTTCGCAAATTTTATCATGAAAAGGCCGTGAGTATGAAATTTTCATGTGACTCGAAACTTGTCAAAATCTCAGTTTTGGGCATGACTCAAAACATATTTGACCTGTTTCTTGCTACAGCTTGTTAAGCTCAATTGGTATCAAAATCTGGGTTTTGGCCCTGATGATCGTCTGTCACAGCCGAATCTTGTTAAATGTTTAGAATATGGTTATGGTAACTTTAAAATCGCTGTCTGGTCGTGTTTTAGTGTCGCAGCCTGATGTAATACTGTCCTAATTGCAGTCGCGTTTTAGTATCATAGCCCAAATGTAAATGAAACCTTACGGTGATGGTTGAGGTAGAACTATTATTAATATTCTTATTACACTCCCTCACTCAAATGCCCTTCCAGTTCAAAACCTTAAGGTTATGGTTGAGCCTTAACTATTATTAATATTCCTATTAAAACTATCTAAATTGCGTGTCGTGTTTGAGTGTGGCAGCCCAGATGTAATACAAAACCGAGAAAAGAAACAAACCTTGGTAAAGAGACTTTTACTAGACGAACAAGAAAGAAGAGTCTGAAACAGTTGAACATCAAGCTTCCTGTTAACCAGTCCAACCTGAAAATAAACCAGATCATGGGGAGGCAAATCGACTTTAATCTCGTCAACATCGACCCAAAACAAATGTCGTTTCATCCTCAGACCCGTCAACTTAGTAATCGAACCAAGTTTCAGAAACCCGCTAACTCGCTTGTCGTATGACAATAAGTAATTATCTAACTGTAGGTAACATGGTTGTTCAGCTAATTCTACCTGCAATTCCCCGTCGTCAGGGTTGAATGTGTAGTTTCTCACGCAGTCTGGTATGATGCCGGGCGGTATCCCGAACTGTGGCAGGATTTCGTGGATGCTTGCGGTTGAGTGGGTCGGGTTAATTATGCAGAGGATTAGTAGCAGAGAAGAGAGAATTAGTGTGGATAATGAAGCCATGATGCATATAAATTATCTGTGTTTTTGGTGTATAAATAGCAGCAGCAGAACTGCAGAAGAAGAAGTTCAGCACATGTGTCGTGTACGTTTCTTCTGGTGTTTTCATTAATCCTGTTTCACCAACTTAGCATTTTATTGTTTTATATTATTTGTTTCCTATTAAATCCTTTATTATATATAAAAGGAATAGTTTTTCCTCCTTTCTCGGTTCATTAATTTTAGAGATTTAAAAAGCTTATTTTCTCACTCTACCCCACCACTACACAAGCATCTTTAATTTGTCTTCATTTTTTCTTTTTCCACACAAAAATCATTCATCACTTAACCTTCATTTAACATTAACATTCATTTAACATTAACAAATTACAAATAATTATTATCTTTATAATAAAAAGCCAATTTTACTCTAAATTCGAAAATAAAAAGTACACTAAAATTATACTCATAAAAATTGGTTAAAATATTCTACAATATTAAAAAAAAGTTGGACAATCAAAAGTAATTAACAAATATCTAAACAAAAAAAATAGTCACATAAATGTAAAAAAATTGAAAAAAATATAAAAAGTAAAAAATCAACAAAAAATGTTGATTAAAAAAACCCAAAAAAATAGATAAAGAAATAAAAATTAACAAAAAAACATAGATTAAAAAAAATGAAATAAACGTAGATCGATCTTTTTTAAATAGGATCAAATAAACCTGACACATAGATTAACAAAAAATATAGATCTATGATTTTCGAGAAAATATAGCAAGTCATATATATAAACAACAACCTTCAAGGATTAGTCAAGTTAACACTATAACAATATTGACATTGAAAAAAGGTCTTAATAGCACTACATTTTCTTTATAAAATCCTAAACAAATTTGTTAAGAAAATCAATAATATTGCACCCTTAATAATCATCACATTTAAAAACTTTTCGATAGCAATAAATTGAAATCATCTTTCTATAAAAGGAACAATATTTAGAGAGCTCTGATTGGCTGTTAAATTTTAAGTAGGAAGTTAATTTTTGTTGATGTAGGACCCTCCATGATCATCAAAAGTTAATTAATTACTCTCTTCCCCATTTTCTCAATATATTATTCTACTATTAAATTTCAATGATTTCTTCTTTCTTAAGTTGACAAACTCATCAAAACTCATTAAAATTAATTAGTTTTCAAAAATAATTAGATTCAATTAACTTTTATTTCAAAGAAACGAACAAGTAAATAGCCTAGAGTGTCTACATTGTGATAGTGTTACTATTATTCGTCATATAGAGAGTATTATTGATCGTATAATTTCTTCAAATATTAACTTTTACAAAAATTAGAGAAAAAAAGTACTCTATTAGCAAAATAATATCAGATGTCGAAAGTTACCGATTTTTTTAATTACAAATTTAAATCTACAACAAAAATACACAACAAAAATAAATAAAAATATGAAAAGAAAGTTAAAAAAACTTACCGAATTTTTTTTGTTAATTATGAAAATTAAAATTAAGTTATTTATATACATATTAATTATCAAAGTAGTTTATCAAAATTTTGAAATAAATATTAAAATCAAGTTATATTAACTAAATGCATACATCTTTATAAAATAAATGTACTTATATATTTTTTTTATTTCGGCTAATGTTCCTCATTTTTTAACATATGCCAAAAGTATCTTTTTCTATAAAAGTTGGAGCATTTATGAGTTAAAAGGCACACATTTTTTCAAAAATAATTAATTACCCTTTATTCTAATTTCAGCTTTTTTTTTATATGAGTTTTTTATCTCCTCTATCATTATGGTATATTATATTGATATATTGTATATCCGAAATTATAATATATGATATAATAAAAAAATTCCTTTTACATTAGTAATAAAATAGATAGAATTTTGTGGTCGAAAAATGGCTCATCTTAGTCATTGATGATTCACAATAATATGTATAATTTCCACTTAATTTTTATATTAAATTATATTACACTCTATTATTTAAACATATTTATGAATAACCGAATATTTAAAAATATACCCGTACATTTTTTGTACGGGCATAAAACTAGTTATAAATATTAAAAATAGAGTTATAAAAATATCGAAATAAAGTTCTATGAAATAACAGTAATTATAACAAAGTACCTTTTGCAATCGAAAATTGTAATCACAAAGAAATCGTACCTACAGTCATGAAAAAAAATTAAAAATGATGTTTTTTACCATTTTCTTAACGTTTCTTTTCTTAAAATAAAATAAAAATTGATACAAGGGTAGGATATGGATCTGACAGATCTATATTCGGATCCATTTATATATATATATCCATATCCGTATTCACTGGATCCAAAATATTGGGATCCAGATCCGATCCGCAGGATCTAGATTCTAGACAAAATTCGTGATCAATTGTCATCCCTACGCAACCGTACATATAAACTTGTTAATACTCCGTATGATAGACGTTATATATGGTCAATTGGTCATGTAAGCAGGCAGTGAGTTTCGTTACTAGACTATTATATGGTATCGCCTTATCATTAGTTAGTTAATTACTCCCTCCGTCTCGATCAATTGTTATCTATTGTTTTTGACACAAAGATTAAGAAAAGAGGTATGAATGAATTTGGACCATACAAATCACATGGCCCCACATGCAATGAAAAGCGATCCACAAAAGGTTGCCAAAAATGGAAATAGATAACAATTCACTGATACACCCCAAAATGGAAATAGATAACTATTGACCGAAACGGAGGGAGTATTTAGATAGTTTCATTGGTAATTCCGTTATTTGACTCCGGAAAGGAAAATTAGATGGATATATGGGTGATATCGAGTAAAGGCTAGTCTCGATACTACCCACTTCTTTAACTACAATAAATTTCTTTCCCACTTAAATTTGATATAATTCCCGGTCCGCAGCTTCGAAGAGGAGTTCTCGATGCTACTCTCTTCTTTAACTACAAATATAATAAGAATTAATCAGAAAAATAGACTTTAAATAGTACCGAGTATATAGAAATATGCCACCATATCATTATTCATTACAAAAAAAAACAATATACTACTAAAACCTTGTTGACGTGGAGTATATCAACGGAAAAAGGAGTACATGTTTCAATTATCGACCACCATATCTGTCATAAGTTCAAAACAATTCAAGTAATACTCAAATAAATAGATAAGACAAAAGTAAAATATTACTCCTTAGACATTCAAGGGATGTTTGGTTAGAGAAAGGGAAAGGAAATAAGAAAGGGTAAGAGGGGGAAATGAAATGGATTATCTAAAACTTAATTGATTGTTTGGTTACTCTAAGAAAGATAATTAATGCTCCACTCACAATCACTCCTACCACTAACACACACCACCACAAACAACCGCTTATCTACTGGCGGCAGTGATGGTGGTGGAGGTGGCATGGTGATAGTGGTGGAGGTGTCATGGCGGTGGTGGCGTTGGTGGGGTGTTATGGCGGCGGTGGTGGTGGTGGGTGTCATGGCGGTGGTGGTGGTGGCGACGTTGATGGTCACGATGGTGATGGTGGTGGGGGTGTCATGGCGGTGGTGGCGATGGTGGTGGTCGAGATGTCATGGCGGTGGTGGCGGTGGTCACGACGGTAATGGTGGTGGAGTGTCATGGTAGTGATGGTGGTGGGGTGTCACGGTGGTGATGGTGGTGGGGTCTTATGGCGATGGTGGCGGTGGTAGCAGTGAGGGTGGCGACAGCGGTGGCGGCGACTCATGGTGGTGACTATTGTGGTGGTAGTTGTAAGTGTTGTGGTAAGCGAAGAAAGTGGTTGAAAGGTAATAACTAATAAGGGTAATGAAATCTCATACCCTTGGGGGTGGGGGTAAGCAATTAGAAGGATTGAGAGTTAAGGGATGAGTTCAATTTCCTTTGATTGTGTCAAACAAACACCAACTAAGGGAATCGATAATTTTGTTTTCCTTTCCCTTTCTTATAGACCCCCAACCACACATTCCCTAAGTGAGACAGAAAAGTCCGTATTCAATGAGACCAATCAAAACTCACAACACTTCCAACTTTCCGTGTTGGTAGAAAACATATAGACCAAGCAAAACCAACAAACTATATACATGGAGCACAAATTCATCCCCTACGACGGTCGTAGGTGCGGTCAATAAAAAATGACAACTTTTTGATAAATAATTATCACTTTTAATTAAATGTGACCTCTTTTTAAGATTACAAAAATAGGTTATTTTCTTCAAAGTGGCCACTATTACCAAATAGTGGTTACCCCTCTTTAAAAAATTGTCAAATTTTACTTACCAAAAAAAAAAAAAATTGTCAAATTTTATAAAAACACGGATAAAAACGCCGCGCATGATAACCACCGTATATGGAGTACATGTTTTTGTGTGTGGATTTAGTAGAGTAACTAAATAATCTAACTCAAATTGGTATGATATATTCATATTATAATTTATTTTAAGTGCACTATAACTCTATGAGTGTGTAACACATAAAATGACAAAGATTAAGTGGAAAGCGGGTTGTGAGATGTTAGGAGCTCGTGATAGTTAAAAGTAAGGTGAATTAAAACTTTATATTGCGGTTATTCAATTTTGTTTTTAGGTAGAAATCGTAAAATTTAATCTTGATCCAACATTTTTTTAAAGTTAAAAAATAAAAATCATTAATTGCAATCAAACCTCACCCCACCAAAGATTTCAAATTGCAATCATTAATTATATTGAAAACATATTAATCAAACTTTAAATTCTTCCAACAAATAATCCATTTCCCTTTTTTACTGAATAAATTGAAATTATTTTGATATTTCACACGATAATCGTATAGCAAGTCTTGCTTGTGACGGATCGGATGAAGAGACGGATAATGACACTCACAAAACGAATAGGGGGACAAGGTGGGACACCCCATGTGCTTTCCTCTCTCCTCTAAATGGGCATTTTGTTAGACAAAATGGTGTCCGTCTTTTCCTTGTGACGGATATCCTCTGTTTACAATGAGAATTTGTGTTTATAGTAATAAAGTGGACCAACCAATTACATTAATCAAGTAAAGTACAAATCTAGTCATTTCCAATTTGGATCACATAACCATAGAACTATTGATCCAAATCCACGTAAAGTTAAAATCTTTCGCGTTCAAGTCATTAAAACCATTACAAATTCTTATTTGTGACGACGATATTCGTTATAAGCTTGTGACGGATATCGTTTTCTTTCACAAAATATACATTTTTTTCACTATTCATATGGTCCCCTTTCTCCACTAACTCATTTTGTATCCATTTTGTCCTCTCAGCTAATTAGTATAACAATCTTCACCCCTGGTCATTCGTTGCAAGGATCTCATTTGTTTGAATGGTTGGTCGATCATATTGGAGCTTGTTTTCAGGGAGGCAAATAACGCTGCGGACTAGCCAACGTATGAGTGCACTCGATACACCTCCAGGCGATCTTCAACCTATTATGAGGGAGTATTTACTGGGAGTCACCTTCCCTCATTTAGTTTATAGTTAATCGTTAGTATTTCGATGTCGCCCCTCTTTTAGTACAAAAAAACAACGAGACAAGCGGGAAAATAAATCATCCCACAGATAATGCCACCTGCATGGCTGCATATCGTGAAGTGACACCATACATCTTCAGCTTGTGACGGATAATGCCCGTTTTCAATAAAATTTGTTATTAATTAAAACCATTATTTTTTTAACAAGGTCCAAAAAAATAAATAATATTTTTCTAATTATTTTATTTATTTATTTATTAAAAAAAAGGAGTGGTGAACGGATCAAGATCAAAATCCAGAGTAATAATATTTAATTTTCCTTTTTTAATTGTAATATTTTCCCGTTTGTTGGTACTTGTACAATCCACCAGCACCGCTACTATCTCTCTCTCTCCTCTCTCTTCTCCTCCCTTTCTCTCTCTTCCATTTTCCATTCCTCTTATTTTTCCCACTCTTAATATCTTTATTATTTTTTTTAATTTAATATTTTTCATTTTTTCCCCTTTTGTTTCTCTCTCTCTATCTCTTCCTTTCGGAAACGGAACGACGGTGTCGAAAGGGGGAAAATCGCGAAATATAGGGTTTCCGATTTTTGAATCGAAGATAATTAAAGATCTGTTTTTCAATTTGCGGAGAAGATGAGTTTCGATCCAGTTCCTTCGTCTAACTCGCATCTTAATCTTGATGAACAGATCGCTCAGCTTATGCAATGCAAACCTCTTTCTGAACAAGAGGTTAGATTTTCGGATTTTTTCGATGTTTTAGGAATTTTTTTGGAAATGTTTGATTTTGTGGTAAATAATGATGTAATCGAATTTTTTTTTGTGATTTTTTCGTCGTTTTTTCGATGTTTTCTGATGTTGTTAGGGAAATGTTTAAGATTTGTTTGAACTATGTGGAAAATTTTGATGAAATCTCGTTTTTTTGTGTGATTTTTGTGGAAAATGTTGATGAAATCTTGTTGTTTTGTTTGATTTTAGGTTTAAATCGTCTTGATCTGTTCGTTTTAGCTCGGTTTTTGTAGAATTAGCTGATTTTTTGTAGAAAGTTGTTAGATTTGTTTGAATCAGATGCTTTTTTGGGGTAATGTTTGTTGGCCGGCTTTAATTGTTCGTTATTTAGCTGAATAACGCAAGGCAACGTCTGCGAAAGTCGATTTGCCTGAATACGGTTTGATGTTGTGGTGAAGATGCTTTTTGCAGCGATTGTTGTGGATATGTTGGGAGGAAGGTGGCGCCTTTTGAGTGAAAGAGAAAGAGATTATTTATTATTGTTTGCAATTCGTCGCATGTTACGTCCTTTCTTTCGTTGTTCTCGGTTAAATGTTGCAATTTGGTCTTGGAGTCTTGCTCTCCGTCGGGGATGCTATTGTTGTTATATATACGTCTCTAGCTTACGCCTCGCGCTTTATATAGGGTTGATAAGATGTTTGTGATTTGGTCCTCCACTTCAACAGATTCGGTTCTTTGTTAGGGTAGAATTCAGTGTAGTTGCAAGAATGGTTGTGTTTTTGAGGGCCAAGTTTCAATCTTTGATGTGTACTTATCGTGAAATTGTGTTCTGGGTGATGTAGGTTAGAGGTTTATGTGACAAGGCCAAGGAGATACTGATGGAGGAGAGCAATGTTCAGGTGCGTTGATTAACTGATGATTATGATTTGGTAGTTGCTATACACATTGCATCACGGCTGAATTGACATTGATATTGGTTAGTTGGTAGTCTTTCTGTAATTGTGATATAAATTTGATATTGTTCAATAAATTTCAGACATGATATTGGTCGACAAGTTTCAGACATGATGTTGGAAGTTTTTTGTTTTTTTTTTCTTGCAAAGTTTTCAACATTTTCCCTAAAATGAAGTGTCGTAGTGTTGTATCATGGTAGGTACTCCAAGTACCTGACACGTGACTGAGGGAGTAATATAGATTGTTAGTGTCTAAATTTGGGATGCAAGAACCTTTCGACTTACAAGCCTGTTTAGTATTGGGGAAGCTAAACCCCTAACCTTAAAAAATGTAAATTGGTTTGTATGATGTTTAGGCCTCAGGGTTCCGCAAGTGACAGGCATTTTACAATTAAGGCAATAATGTCAATTGATTTTTTTCTTCCTTTCACCTAGTGGGTTCAATAACTAGAAATGCAGCATAGCGTGGTTCTGTAGATCTGTGCACATAATTTCTTATTTGGTGCACTTTGGGATTCTATTGCAGCTCCAGCTCCTGAACTTAGTCCTTTTTTCATATGCTGGTGTGCATTTAGCGTTTGTAGATCAGCTTCTGTATAACATTGGACCGTAAACACTTGCTACTTTTTGAAATCATTTCATGAAAAGATAAAGCCATGATATTACAAGATGCTAATCACTTGGTATTGTGTTGGCCTGCAGCCAGTGAAAAGTCCTGTGACAATTTGTGGTGACATCCATGGACAGTTTCATGATCTTGCTGAGCTTTTCCGTATTGGGGGAAAGGTCTGTCTACGTTTTACAGCATCTTTTTTGTCTATTTGCCAAACTCAATTATATTGAGTTGGATAAGTTGCCAGTTTGCTTTCAAATATGTCGTTTCATGTGCAAAGGGCAATTGTATATTAATAAAAAAACTTAATCAACTTATATATTTTTATCATGCTTAATTTGGCCCTTGTTTTTTTCTTGTAGTGCCCCGATACCAATTATTTATTCATGGGTGACTATGTTGATCGTGGATACTATTCAGTTGAAACTGTAACGGTGCGTACACTATCTTTGTCCTTTCTATTTGATTACCGTAACATACTTTTGTCGTTCTGCATTTATTTACTCTTGCCATGAGAGCTTTAGATTGATTGTGTTCATAATATCAAGTTTTTTAATTTGCTCTTTTGGGATTAGTTGTAGTTATGCGGGTGTGCACTTACAAGATCACTTCTCTCACTCACGTGTTCTTTCGTGTTTTGAGCTTTAAAGTTTGGCCTCATTGAAGGTCTTGAATTGGTTAAATTGTACTGGACATCGACTGAAATCCGTCGGTACTGGGTATATGCTTGATTTTGTGATGATGTAGATTAGACCGCCTCTTATTCCAGATTCTAGTGATTAGAAAGCACCATTACTTGTTCAATTAGATGGTGGAGAATGGGTTTTGTACTTTTGTTTGGCTGCCAAGAGTTTCAATTTCGAGTTTTGCTTTCTTTTGTTTTTGAATTTTAGCTCTGATACATTGATTCCCCGCAACACTTAGCAGTATTGTTTATTGCCATTAATTCACTCAAAGTCTTGCCTTAGACAGTTAGACTCGGCTTATCCATTTATATGGTTAAAAATAGTCTCTTTTTTTTCTATAGCTTAATTTCCAAGGTTTGATGAATGCATTTGTGGAACATAAATGGTTGCCTTAATGCTAGACTTTTTTTTTTTCCTATTACTTCATTACAATTTAAGGTGTTTGACCTTGCATAATTGTCCAGTATCAATTCGGCCCTTGCATTAATGGTTTATTTTTTACTATACCTTTTATTCCACCACACAAATGGGATGGTCAGAGTAAAACTTGATTCTTAGTTGCTATAATGGTTGAAGATTTTGCATAGTAATTATTGTTGTAGAAATGGAACTACTAATTTAAAGATTTTTTTTCATCAGCTGCTGGTGGCGCTCAAAGTTCGCTATCGTCAAAGGATCACCATTCTTAGGGGAAATCACGAAAGTCGTCAGGTATAATTTATCAAGTCGTAGACCCTGTAGTGCCTATACTTCCCTTTGCAAGATCCTTCTGAGTTCTGAGCTTATAGTACCACTCTATGGGTGTGTTTGGATGGTAGAAGTGCAGGGAAAGGGAGTGGGATGGAGGGAAGGGAAGGGGAGGGGGAATGGAGAGGTGGAGTTTTTCCTCCAAATCTTTTCTATAGTAGAAGGATTTTTATTAGGCTTGGAGGAGGGGAAAATGGACCCCCTCCCATTTCCTTCCATCCAAACGCACCCTAAGACTGCTCTCACAATTATCATTTTCCTTGGTCTTGGCGACTTTGTAGTTTGTACTGATTTCATGGTTTTTTGGTATTTTTGCAGATCACTCAAGTCTATGGGTTCTATGATGAATGCCTACGGAAGTGAGTACCTAAATACTCGTTTTTTTTTAGTTAAATCACTTTCCCCATTTTCTTATTCTAGGATCTACTAAACCAAGAGGAACTCCATTCTTCATTGCACTGTCTGTGCAGTAGCTTAGGACTTAGTTTTACCTGCATGTGGACCCCCTTATCCTGTTAAGCTTCTTTCAGTAGGATACTATGGGTATGGCTGTACATGGTGACATTCTTTACCGAAAGCTAAAGCTGTTCTCTGTTCTGCATGTTGATACGAGAAGTATTTAGTACTGTATGGTGATACCTGTTAGGCTTACCTTACCTATTAACATGCGGATTTTTTTTATTGTTTTGCTGTGTAATCTTATTTGCGGTTGGGATTTTTTCATTGGTTTCCGCATCTCATCGGTGGCATCATAAACAATGAAAAACGAAAGTTGAACCTTTCTGTGGATTTTTGCAAACTGGATGCCTTCTATGTCTCTTTAAATTTGTACCTTTAGGTAGATTAACCTCAACTATGCTTGAAATCTTGAATTGTTGTGGAGTATTTTGTTTGTTATATTATGTGCTTGGTGGAGGTTTGGAGTAGTATTCTGCGATAACTTCATGGATTGTTACTTAGCCAAGAGTGTAGTTGGCGTAATATTATGACGGTTTCAATTTGGATTGTTCGACAACTTTTAAAGATGGAAAATGCGTAGTGGTCTTGATTTCAAATATCTTCTGTTACAGGTATGGAAATGCCAATGTCTGGAAGGTCTTCACAGATTTATTTGACTATTTCCCACTGACGGCACTGGTCAGTAAATCTTTTGCTTCAGTTGTCTTGTTTTTTGCTAATCCGTGTACTTCTATTTGGGTTGTTGACATGTGCATTTCAATGACAGGTGGAATCTGAAATCTTCTGCTTGCATGGTGGTCTGTCCCCTTCAATTGAAACCCTCGATAATATAAGGAACTTCGATCGTGTCCAAGAAGTTCCTCATGAGGGACCTATGTGTGATCTTTTGTGGTCTGACCCAGACGACCGTTGCGGATGGGGTATCTCACCCAGGGGAGCTGGTTATACTTTTGGCCAGGTACTGTGCCGCTGACGAAGCCCTTTCCATATATACCTTAGGAAATTAGCTTCTTTTGATTCTACAGTTCTATTAGACTTGTCTGATTTATTTATTTATTTATTCTCTCTATTATGATCTCTTCTCAGGACATATCAGAGCAGTTTAATCACAGCAACAGCCTAAAGCTGATTGCTAGAGCTCACCAGCTGGTGATGGAAGGATTCAACTGGGCTCATGTGAGTGGCACTTGTGTCGGTTATCTCTGTTTCGTCATCATTTTTCCGTCGACATTTTAGCTGATCTTGTAAACTGGCATAACCATTCCACAGGATCAAAAAGTGGTAACTATTTTCAGTGCTCCTAACTATTGTTATCGCTGTGGAAACATGGCGTCCATCCTGGAAGTGGACGATTGCCAAGGCCACACATTTATTCAGGTACGTGTTTATTTTGACACAGTATCAATTGCTTACCTTGTAAAAAGATCGAGTTAGTATAAGAAAGCCGTGTCTGAAATAATGGCAGTTTGAGCCGGCTCCAAGGAGAGGAGAGCCAGATGTGACCAGAAGGACACCCGATTATTTCCTCTAAATTCAGCAGCCGAACAAGGTGGTTTCTGGTGCTACTACATTGAGGGGGGAGCTGTCTGGTGTAGCGAGGTTTATTATTATTATTATTGTTATTCTAAGGTGGCGTTTGGACACTAATCGCATGTGAGGCAAGCAGATAATCAATCAATCGTCTTTCGACTGGATGCTCGTTAATTCAAACAACATTTGCAGCGGGAGGCTGTGAAGCGTATGGGAGCATAATTAGCATATGTAATGATTTCGCCGAACTTTGTGCTATCTTTAACATCATTTTTCTTTGCCTTTTGTCAGTCCTTTTTGGCCTCTTTTTTTCCGTTCATTTTTTTTGTTTATTTAGGATGGTTTAAGTAAGCGGGTGGGGGGCTCTGTAGAGACACTTCGTAGTTAACTTTCTATTTGAATGAGTGGTTTTATAATACTTTCCGTTATAAACAAAGTTGCTTTTTCATTTTCGGTCTCAAGCTCCTCTCCGGTTATTTTGCGAGCAACATATTTCTATTGGTGAGCAACAATGACGATCGAAAAGGCTCAATACATTTCTGATTAATAATTTTGTTTTCTAATTTTCCGATCTTAAGCTTCTCTATTAACTGTATTTTTGAGGTCGTCTGATTATCTATCGACCGTGTCTAATGGGAATTTGATCTATGCAAGTAATACCACCAATACATTATGTAATTTGATAAATTATTTGTTGTTTCTACAAAATACTCTATTTAAAATACCACAAATTTTCATTTGTGACGGACATATCGGTCGTAAGTTTGCGATAGGTCAAATATTATCCACTTGGGTAGAAAGAGACATGACAACATCTGAGATTTTCAATATTTTGTCTTAAACTCAAGTGAGAGAACTCGCTCTATTACAAGCTTGCTGCGACGGATATATGCGTCACGACGGAATTTACTCTAAATATGAAGTCTTCAATTTGGGTTTCAGTAGGTTAGTAAGTACTGCTTCTGACGGGTCACCATTTGTGACGAATATTTTGTGAGATAAAATGGATACACAATGAGTTAGTGGAGAAAGGGGTCCAGATGAATAGTGTCGGAGAGAAATAAAAAGTGGGTATTTTGTGAGAGGAAACGATATCCGTCACAAGCTTGACGGATACCGCGTCACAAATGAGAATTTGTGTTAGTGGAGAGCCTCCTGGATAGATGATTATCAAAGGGGTCTACCTTGATAAATATGAGCGTATTGTTATGCTCAGGGCTGTTAATGAGACGAGAGAGTTCACAGGTAACTCGAGATCGACTCGGTCAAAGCTCGGCTCGTGTGAGCTCGACTCGAGCTCGGGATCGGCTCGAGAGCTTAACGAGTCAAGCCGACCAAAGGCTGGCTCGACTCGAAGAGCTCGTGAGCGGCTCGAACATTTGAGATTATATAAGATTAATCATATTTTATAAAAGTATGCTCATATTTTATAAAATATTTTATCATTATTATATCTTTGTAGCATATATATCAAATATCTTGTTGATTTGCTAAATATTTTTACATAAAATCTTCGAACTTTGTTATTGAAAATATCGGAAGAAAAAAAATAAAAATAAAAAGAACAATTTTAAATAGGTTCGATTTGGCTCGAGTTTGGCTCGAGCTCGTGTTAAAGCTCGCAAGCTTTGTAACGAGCGCATTTTTTTCAAGCTCGTATAAGATCGGCTCGAGCTCGAGCCCGAGTTTTTGTAATCGAGCACAAGCCGAGCAAGCCGCAAGGCCAAGCTCGGGCTCGGGCTCGGCTCGGCTCGTTAACACCCCTATACTTATGCTTATATTACTATGGGCTTTGAAAATTAATTAAACTCGTACCCCTATAACTGTATTAACACAAAAAAACCGAATTAAACGTAAAAGCCATAGATGGATATCTTGAGGTGTTGGATTATGCGGTTGAGATTTACAGGAGTATTTTTTTTTGGAGATTTATAGGAGGAAAAACTAAAAAGCTTATTCTTTATCTCACTTCTTTATTTTTCTTTTATACTCGGTCTCTTTCATTTGTTTAATTATTTTTTGTGAGAAATAAATTAATCAAAGGTAAATAAATGATTTGGACATAGGATAATACTTTTCATTTTCTTCGGTTCATTCCTCTTGAAAGGTTGGGTTTTCATGCAGCAATAACTATTACCCGGCAAAAATAGTGTTTTTTTTGGATAAAATTTTGAACAATGATTCATGCGAAATTAACCCTTTTATTTACATCGATATTTATATACAAACAATGGAACATTTTAAAAGTTGTCCTTGATATGATTCAAGACTAGCTAATTTTATATTATAAAACTACAAATCTGTATCAGTTAAAATTTACCAAAATATTCAATTTGATTAACGTAGATTAATAGATTACGATAAAAAAGTAAAGATTAAATACGATATGATCTGATGTAGACTTAAATCAATAGAAGTTATGTCGAACCAAGCTTATATCTATGTAACACGTTATGGTACACAAACACATCTTATTTCGTTAAACTTGCTAAAATAAGCGAGAGGAGGAGTACTTTATTTGTGTTTGTTATTCATTGTAACGAGTATATTAATTAAGTGTAAACAAATAATTGAGACGAAACGAGTAAATACATAAAATTTTAAGAGTACAAAGGCTTTAATTTCCTAATTAAGCATAAACAACATTATGACTCCCGAACAATAGCACCTGTTGCTGTACTTTATGCTTGTTTTCCTAAAAAAAACGACAATATTGTTTGTTGTCACCTTTCTTTATTTCTTCGTTCAGTAATTATCAGAATAAAACCTGCAGTCAGCTGTAACAACGGCATACCGTATACCGAACACATTATCGCCACCACCGCCGCTTACAGCAAGGCATTTTTTTCCTTCTCTGTTTTTCCGTACTATTCCGATCGGCGGCGATTGCAACTGTGCTTTATCTCCACCGCCGTGCCCACCACCTAGGTAGCACCAAAACGGACACGGACACGGACACAGACACGACACGGACACGGGACACGGCATGCCATGAAATTTAGGACACGGGACACGACATTTAAATTTAATAAAATATACATTTTATAGTTATAAATTTTTGATTTTATTTTTGTAAAAGTATTTGATATTAATTTTAAATAAGTGAATGTAAAATTTGCCCTTGATAATAAATTTATTTTCATTCCTCATCCGAATCAATATTCTAATTGATCTCTTTCGATAACGCATTTCTCATTTCAAGAACATCATTCATCGCAAATGATAACCAAATATCGTGGACACGCGACGGACACGGCTCAAATATCATGGACACGCGTCGGACACGTGACGAAATAAATGTAGGAAGTTAGACACGGCTGTTTAGGTGTTGGACACTTTTCAGCGTGTGTCCGTAGAGTGTCGGTGTCGGACACGGTGTCGGACACGGTACGGCTCATTGGGAGAAGTGTCCGTGCTACCTAGCGCACCACAGTCAGTCGCTCCTCCGGTCGTCGCCATCAATAGTTAGGAGCATTCAGTGGCGAATCTAGGATGTATGAAATGGGGGTGATTACACTACGAAAAATAGTATTGTTGCGAGATACACAAATGGCGTTGGCCGCGTTGCAAATTATTGTTTGCGACGGAATTGTTTTTTGCAATGAAATTTGGGACAGAGGGTAATTTTCCAATCTCGCGAACAAAAAGTCAAATGGCGGGATTTCCGTCGCAAATTTGCGACGGAACATCCGTTGCATCTGAAATTGGTGGAATTTTTTTTTGGACCACTAGGATAAAAGTCAGTCAACCTTTGCGACGGATTTTCCGTCGCAAAAATTGACCCTGGTCAAGGCCAAGTTCTGCAACGTTTGCGGCGAGAAATCCGTCGCAAATATTGACTGTCTTTGACCCAAACCCTGGTCAAGGTTAATCAATATTAGCAACGGACTTCCCGTCAAAATATAATCACTTAATTAATCTCGTCCCTAACAATTTTAGGGTCCTGTACGATATTTAAATGATAATCCACTCTTAACAAAAACTTATTCTAATATACAAATTTTTGATAAATACTAAAATAATTTGATAATCGATAATTCTAGTAAGGCTCATTAAAATATAAAGTATTTATTTTTTAAGTATGATTATGACTTTGTAAAATATCATCATAAAAAGCTAAAATAAATGTAGTTGTGAAGGCTTGATCCCGAGAAATAGGAACATACATCGGAGGTACTACCTCACATTTTTTCTAGTTTTTGAGCATATGCATATTTTTTTGAACATATAAATATTTTTTTGAGCTTATTAATATTTTTTTTGAGCATATGAATATATTTTTGAGCTTATGAATATTTTTTTTGAGCTTACTACCTTAAACTTTATTTATTTTTGAGCATATGAGTTTTTTTTGAGCTTATTATGTCAAACTTCATTTGTTTTTGAGCATATGTGCATTTTTTCTGAGCTTATAGAAATTTATAAGTTAGATTTTAATTTTTTTTTCTTAAAAGTAAAATATAACTAAGTTTATATGTAATGTTTTTGAGCTTAATATTTTAATAACTTAACTCAAAAACTTTATACCAATACTCATAATTTTTAAAACAAAACTCAAAAACATTATAATAAATGCTCAAAAAGTATAATTTGGTGGTAGTACCTCGGATGTATGATCCTCCTACTGCTTGATCCCGGGTTGCTTTGATGGTGTGACAATGCTTTTACCACTGAGGCACTAAACTTTAATTTAACATTAGTATAAAGATATATATGTATAACTTTTTGCACTGATTAATGGGGGTGAGGGATCACCCCCATCACCCCCTATGGATCCGCCCATAGGAGCATTCCCGACACACGCGACAACATCAAGAGCTTCAATGTTCTACAATGGCTATTTTGGAAACTTTAGGTGCTTTATTTTCTCTTATAGTCACAATATGTTCATTTAAATGCGTTTCTAAGATTGTTATTAAGACTAATTGTTTTCAAAGGTGTTATAACGGAAGCACAGAGAAAGACTAAAACAAACAATAAAGAACAATACGCACAGATTTACGTGGTTCACTAACGGTGTGTTAGCTACGTCCACAGGGCAGAATGGAGAGAGTTTTATTAATGTGAGGAGTTTTCCAGATTACAGATTCAGAACAATATGGAATATTGTATGACTGCTAGGGTAGAGGTTAAGAGTTTATATAGTACTCTTAACCTAATACAAAACAGATTAGACTTAATCTAATAAAGCCCAGAAAGAAACCCTAGCCCAATATAGAAATCAGATACCGTTATTATTGGTAGTTTTGAGGGGGTGTTTGGTTGAGGGTGGAATGTAATGGAATGGATTTAGGAGAATCAAGTGTTTGGTTGACTTGTTTTGGAATGGAGTTAGATACTTGATGGATTCTAACTCCATTCCAACCCCCTTGAATTTCATACCTTACTCTTCCCCCAAGTTTCCCAACCCATTCCACCCATTGTAGAAAAATAGTCAAACCAAACATGTTTAGTGTGGTATGGGAATCTCAATCCATTCCACTATAGTATGAGATTCCAATCCATTCCATTCCACCTACTCGAACCAAACGACCCCTGAATGAGTCTTGTCTTAAAACTTTTTAAAATCTTGTTTCAAGACTACCAATAATCTTACCCGTTGCCTTCTATCAAATCAGAAACTTAAGACGATTAACTAGACGACTTGGATTACTATTTTGCGAGCAAAGGAGATGTCTAAGAGAGCGACTTTGTATTCAAAAAATTAATATTTTGATTCAGGCTAAGTCGAGATTTTAGCAATAAGGAAAGCCAATGCGATAATTTGGTGGTGTCATAAATAAGTTACACTATATTTGAGTTGATTACTAAATCAGGTTATACGTACTTAATGATAGGATTACTAAATCAGCAAAAAGCTAAACCCATATTAAAGAATATATCGTTTTCAAATAATGGTGCAGTTTGCATAGACTCAAAGACGACAAGTATGGTAATGGATGCTTGATGATATATGAGTCACGAATGTTTGTTTTTTTGAAAACTATGCATGTTTTTCAACAAATTCCTAAATAAAATGAAATCTTATGAACCATTACACCCAAAATAATTACTGTACTTATTAATGAACCTAGTTACTTATTAATAGTACGTATTTCCAACCCTTGCATGTAATTTCAGCTTTTTATTATCTTCTTAGTTACTCCGTACAAAACATTTTCATTTTCATTTTCGTCCAAAATATGAAATCTGTACCATTTCTTTCTCCCCTTCTCCTTCTTCTACTTTCAGCTTCAACTTGGGCTCACACAACATGGCTAACTCTTGCTGGTAATTTTCACCTTCATTCTACTCTGTATCTTGTTTCTTTTGTTTCAAATCTTGTTTACTTCTCTAATTTGTGGTTTCTTTTCGACTTAAAATACTGATAGTGTTTATGTGTCACGGTTCATTTAGCTGCTTCAAATGATTTCGTGGTTAACGCTTGTGTTATAACGGAAGCACAGAGAAAGACTAAAACAAACAATAAAGAACAATACGCACAGATTTACGTGGTTCACTAACGGTGTGTTAGCAACGTCCACAGGGCAGAAGGGAGAGAGTTTTATTAATGTGAGGAGTTTTCCAGATTACAGATTCAGAACGATATGGAATATTGTATGACTGCTAGGGTAGAAGTTAAGAGTTTATATAGTACTCTTAACCTAAAACAAAACAGATTAGACTTAATCTAATAAAGGCCAGACAGAAACCCTAGCCCAATATAGAAATCAGATACCGTTATTATTGGTAGTTTTGAATGAGTCTTGTCTTAAAACTTTTTAAAATCTTGTTTCAAGACTACCAATAATCTTACCCGTTGCCTTCTATCGAATCAGAAACTTAAGACGATTAACTAGACGACTTGTATTACTATTTTGCGAGCAAAGGAGATGTCTAAGAGAGCGACTTTGTATTCAAAAAATTAATATTTTGATTCAGGCTAACTAAGTCGAGATTTTAGCAATAAGGAAAGCCAATGCGATAATTTGGTGGTGTCATAAATAAGTTACACCATATTTGAGTTGATTACTAAATCAGGCAGGGCCGTCCAATAGGGCGTTCAACCGGTTCCTAGAACCGGGGCCCAAAAGACAAAGGGCCCATACTATACAATTTTAATGTACAAGAGTATGTTTAGGAGATTACGACGCAGCGGTAAAGACCTGATTGTTCCTCACAAACCACGAGGGATCAAACCTCACCATTGTATTTCTTTTGGTTCACTTTTTTACATTAATGTATAAAGTGGGTCCACTATTTCACTTTTTTACATTAATGTATAAAGTGGGCCCCACTATACTTAATGTAATACGAGTATATATTGTGTTTTATTATGCCATTTTTGTCGGAAATATTGGTTACAAAGATTATTTTTACTTATTTAATTTAACATTTTATATTTGATTTTATTAATAAAGTTAATTGAAATGTAATATATTTTTACGTCAAGAAAAAATTACGTTATATTACTATATGTAGGTCCTTAGTTGATATTTGATACATGATCAATCAATTAATGACAAATAAGATTTTACTAATTTTTTATGGAGGAAATGTTTTTTATGGAGATTAGGACAGTAATGTCGTAAAATTACATTATTTAGTGTTACAAGCTCTCATACTAATCCCTGGATTCCATAATTGCATGATTCCCAATTTTTTTTTTTCAAAAGACCCAATTTGGGGCCTCACTCTTGCATTTTAGAACAGGGCCCCTTGAATCCATTGGACGGCCCTGAAATCATGTTATACGTACTTAATGATAGGATTACTAAATCAGCAAAAAGCTAAACCCAAATTAAAGAATATATCGTTTTCAAATAATGGTGCAGTTTGCATAGATTCAAAGACGACAAGTATGGTAATGGATGCTTGATGATATATGAGTCACGAATGTTTATTTTTTGAAAACTATGCATATTTTTCAACAAATTCCTAAATAAAATGAAGTCTTACGAACCATTACACCCAAAATAATTACTGTACTTATTAATGAACCTAGTTAGTTATTAATAGTACGTATTTCCAACCCTTACACGTAATTTCAGCTTTTTATTATCTTCTTAGTTACTCCGTACGAAACATTTTCATTTTCATTTTCGTCCAAAATATGAAATCTGTACCATTTCTTTCTCCCCTTCTCCTTCTTTTAGTTTCAGCTTCAACTTGGGCTCACACAACATGGCTGACTCTTGATGGTAATTTTCACCTTCATTCTACTCTGTATCTTGTTTCTTTTGTTTCGAATCTTGTTTACTTCTCTAATTTGTGGTTTCTTTTCGACTTAAAATACTGATAGTGTTTATGTGTCACGGTTCATTTAGCTGCTTCAAATGATTTCGTGGTTAACGCTTGTGTTAGGTTATACAACTTAATTTGGTTTAAATTTGTTTACTAGTTTTTTACCCGTATAAAATTACACGGGTATATTATTAGTAAAACTGTCGTTGATAATTAACATTTACTGAATAGTGATCATAATATGTGAATATATATATATATATATATATATATATATATATATATATATATATATATATATATATATATATATATATATATATATATATATATATATTATTGCACACAATTTCTTTTATGTTGACAATACGTTAAAATACGCGTTCAAGTTAACATTTTTAGAACATCGAATTAAGTACCTAAAAATGTAATTTATTGTAATATTGATTATTAGTCATAAATCGTTATTTAACAATTATGTACAGATCAACATCGACATGATATTTTAATTTAAAATATATATACAATATATATTAGGTAACATATATAATATACTTCTTCCATTCCAATCAATTCTATACATTTGCTTTATTCACGTTTGCCAATACCCGTTTTATTTTGTTAATATCTTTAGTTACATATCGACAAAAATTATAAAACTTTGATAATCATAATGTACTCGGTAAGACAATTTAAACAAGATCTCACATGACTATATTTTATGTTACATATTAAAAGTTGTGTCGAAAATTCACTCGATTTATGAATAGTACCGAAAAAGTGAAATGTATAGAATTGATTGGAATGGAGGAAGTATAATATATAATATATAATTTTATAAATTAATGTTATAAATATGATCGTTTACGTAGAAATTATTATTTATGAAATAATTCAAAATTACAACGTAATATTTACCCAACGAAAATAAACGTAGATAATTATTCGATAATTAATTCAGTGGATTTGGGGTCCCATCATAAATAACTTTGAAAAATAATTAAATACTGGATTTAGGAAACTATTTTTTTAGTTCGTTTCTTAACTACAAAGCTTATTATTTGTCTCACCCCTTCACTTTTTCATTTTTCTTTGTTTAATTTTTATTTTATTTTTTGTGAGAAATATATTAATCCGAGGTGAATAATTGATTGTGATGGAGGGGTAATACTCTTCATTTTCCGTTGTCATTCTACTAGTTTTAAACCCGTGCAAAAAATGCACGGGTCGTAATGACAGACGTTATTATTAAATACATAAACATATAAATGATTGTGATTAATTGTTCAAATTTGTGACAATATAAATATAAATAAATCAATAACTGGAGATTATTCAACGTACATATAATTTAACTTGTTAATCATTACCCTTCGATGCAGAGTATGTTACAAAGTGTATAACAAATCTAAAACGTAACAAATACCGAAAATGCACATGTTGATTTTTTTTAATTATTTCTATTTTTAATTATTTCGTACTTTATTCAAAGTACTCTCAAATTTCATTAGCATTCAACTTTATTTAACTCTGATACGACTTATGAGAGATCGTCTTAAGTAAGATGGTCTTAAATCAGAATGTGCGAGGACTTAAAAACTAATCCGGAATAACTTTTGTTTTTTAAAAAAAGGTCTTTCAAGTTATTTTATGTAATTTCTAGTTAATTTATTCGCTAGGAATATTTTTAAAGTTAAATGAGTGGAGAAATGGACTCTTAATAAATCATCGATCGGTTACTCTCCATTAATACCGATGTATCTGTTTTAACATTAAAATATATCAAATATATGCATTTTTACATGTCTTATGCTTTTATGTATTCTAATTACTTAATTGTCTTAAATTTAAGACATTATGCTCGTTTAATTTAAAAAGTTGTGTTCACTAAGAGGTCGTCTTTGCAAAATCTTTAATGTACAAAAATGGGATCATTCAGTGTAGCAACGTTATGTCGTCAAATAATTGGTGAATAATCAAAGTTTAGGCCAAACGATCCAAATGACAATCCCTTAACGCATTAAAACCTATTTATTAACCACAATCGACCCACAATGACGCAATATTATTTTTCACTCAGTCTCTCAGCTTTCTAAACTCACCCGCTCTCTTACCCTTGTCAAATTGATTCGATGAATTCAAATTTCTTTTTCACTCTAATTATCATTATGGTTTACATTATCTATTCTATTCACCCTATTTTGACTTAATTTTCCCCATATTTTAAGATAGTTGTTGTTAATATCTATAAGGTGTTACTCCGTAGTTGATCTTAAAATGATTTTTTTACTACCTTCAGATTTATGAATATTGTTAGGTAAAATGGATATATTTTTGTTGTGTATTTTAATATTGGTTTTTTTAGAATAATAAAAAAAATTAGATTTAGAATTTGTTGTGAGTATATAAATATCGATATATTTTTTTTCAAATTTACCTCATTCTATTTCTTCGTGATTTTAATGTCAGATTAATATCAATAACGAATGAGGTTTTTATTGTTTTTTTTATAATTATATTCAATTTTTGTAATTTTTTTTATTTCTTTGTAATTATTCAATTTGTAATTTTTTTTGCGTGATTATATTGCGTTGATAATATTTAGGAAATGTATATTATATGAGTAAAAGAGTTAGGATATGTGCTATATTAAGAAGAATGAAATCAATTCATTAAATTTCATAGTAGAACGTGGGTAATGGGTATTAGGAATTTTCTGTTTGTTTTTTAACCCCTAAAAATTAGGAACCAATAATTTTTTTTAAAATTCTATTCCTTTTATAGTAAAAGGATTTTATCTTGTTTGATATTTTAATTTGTATTTTATTTTGTTGGAAAATAAAATATAATTAATTTTTGGACTAATTATTTGTGCAGTTTGTAATTTTTGTGTTTTGGATTTTATTTTTGGATTATCGTATTTTATGGAATTACGGATTAAAATTAGTTACGGAACAGAAACGATTAAGTAAATAGAAATAGAAATAGTAATGAGGAAAGATCGGAATACGTAATTACGGATTAAAATTAATTACGGAATAGAATACAGAATTACGTAATAGAGGGAATATACGCAGGAATTATGGAAAAGAATTGTTTGTGATACATCAGGGAAAGTAATTCAGATTGGAAAATGGTGGGGCCATAGTTTCCCTAATTTCAGGGACCAATCAAAAGGCTCGAAAATCTACTCCTTTTATAGAGATAGATTGTTTGTACCCGACTCTAGTTTATTGTTATTACTCCACAAAAAGCCTCATATCACTTCTTCTCTCTTCTCTTCCTCATTTAAATAGCTCGAACGTTAGTGAGAGGAAAAAGGCTCGTCTTCAGTATGAAGGCGAGGAGGTAGGGTGCAGACCTTGTTCTACCCGAAGTGGAAAATTAAACCTCGAGTGCATACGAAAGGGGCTCGAACGTATGTGATGAGGGGAGAGAAACAAGCCCCACGCATGAGTACCTAGATCTTTGGGCTGAGTGGAATTCAAGAAAGTAACAATATTAACCACAAAGGAAAGGGAAAAGAGACTCGAGTGAGTACGACCATAGAATTGAGATGAAAGAGATCAACCGTAAGGCCCTTGTGGGACTCGAGTGTTAGCGAGAAGGAGAGAGGTGAGATCGTTAGTGAGAGGAGAGGATCGGGTGAAAGAGCGACTGAAGTCTTCTTCTCTCCTCTCTCTCCCTCTTCTCATTTTTTTCATCTCCTTCACAAAATGCATTTTTTCCTCCTCTGTTCATAATTCTTTCTCTGTTTTTCCTTCGTATTCCGACCGAGAGCGGCGATTGCCACTGTGCTTTACCTCCGCCTCCGTGCCTACCACAGTCAGTCGCTCCTCTAGCCGGCGCCATCCCTTCCCCGCTGGAGTCCCCGTTTGTTACTGATGGTTTTCCTCCACCGCCACCATCAGACTCCGACGACACGACTCGCGAAGACCTTGACCACCTCAATGTTCGACAATGGCTGGTTTGAGAGGTTTAACTTTTACAATTTCTGTTAGAGTCTTAATCTGTTCATTCAAATTAATTTTTAACTTTGTTATTAACAATAATTGTTTTCAAAATCACGTCCATATACATTTACCCCCAGCAAATAAAAGCAAATAACCGAGTTTAGTTTCATTTGTTTTAATTTCGTATTTATTTATATAGTAGTCAGATAATTTTGTCCAAAAATTGGCAGGAAAAATTGAGAGTTCTAGTTTTGGAGAGATTCTCTGTTCGTTTTTGCATTGATGTCGACTATTTTTATTTTGATATTACGACGGAACTAGACATGGAAACTGATTAGATAGTAGTCAGTGGTAGTGTAAACTTTTTAATTTCGTATTATATAGTAGTCAATTGTTGGGTAACATTAGAATAAAACTTGCAGTAGTAACAACGACATACCGTACACTGAACCCATTATCGCCGCTTACAATGATTTTTTCACATAACACAAAAAGTCCGTATTTTAACAAGAACACGTGAATGTAACCCAGCTATTATAGAGCTAATAATACCAAGGTTTTGAATTTTGACTCCACGCATTATTTCTAAAAATGTGCTCAAAGTTTTAAATTTTTTTATTGTGACAAATTTCTTTTTGTTTAAATTAATTACTTAACAAAAACAGAAGGAAAAGAACAATAATAATAACAATAATTGTGGCAAAACACTAATAAATGTAACAATATCCGTGGCAAAATACTAATAATTCGTGACAAAAATTTATTAATTGTAGAAAATATATTTTGACTATTTATAATAACAATGTACTTATTTGATTAATATTTTTTTTTCCTTATGGGTCATTTTTGTTATCAAGATTCATCACGACACCAAATCCGAACTTATATAATACCATCAACGTGACAATATATTTCTATTGGTGCCTAATTAGCAATAATGACAATTAGAAAGGCTTAACACAGTAAAAGAATTTCTTATTAACAAATATATTATGAAATAGTAAGATATATCATCAACGTGACAATATATTATTTAACATTATGCATTAACATTAAGGAATAGTAAGAAATTATTATGAAATATCGATTCCATAAATCTTTCAAAATATTTCCATTTATGATAATTAGAGATAATTTCGTAATAGAAATAAATTTATAAGCTCCTTAATTATGGTAAATTTAAAAGGCAAAAGACACACGTTAAAAAGCCTAATAAAAAATTATGCTCAATCACGTGGTAGACACACATTCCTGAAAGTCTTTAGGTAAGATATATCCGTCATAAACACAGTAACACAGATACTGCAAAAACACAATACTGCAAAAAGTCAGGATAAAGAAACCTGACATTCTGGTCAAACAAACCTGAGATTCGGGTCTCTAGTGACAAACAAATTTGCTTCGGGTCTCTAGTGACAAACAAATTTGCTTATTCTGATTTCTAATACAGTAGGACAACCAAACTAGAATACATTTCTTTACCAGCAACTATAATACAACATTCCGAAACTCGACTCCTAACGCTGTAACTTTGTAATACAAACAAGTTCGACTCCGAGTTCAACTCCATTTTTTAGTTCTCCAAAATCTCCAAAAAAGGAAATGTTTTCCTCCTCTGTTTTTCCTTCTTCCCCTGTTTTTACTTCCTGTCCTGACCCGTGGGGATTGCGACTGTGATTTACCGCCGCCGCCGTGTCCACCAGCTCTCTCTTCACCGCCAGAGTTACCCTGGATTATCGATGGTATTCCTCCACCGCCACCGGAGTTACCCTGGGTTATCGATGGTATTCCTCCACCGCCACCATCAGACGAGGACCAGCTTGGAAGGGTGTTGATTTCTGTTGGAAATGTGGTGATTTGGGCAGTTGGGGGTACTGCAGTTTCTATTACCGTGGGATTATCTATTAGGTTTGGTATTAAGTATGTTATTAAAAGCAATTGTTTTCAGACTCACATCCATTTACCTTTACCGACAGAAAATATGAATGTTTAGGGATTGTCTGTTGTTGTTCCAGCAAATCAACAAGTTTAGACTTTAGAGATTGTCTTGCAAGCTGACTATTTTTTTCGTATTATATACAAGGTTGATTTAAGTTAATGGTAAGTCTGACATTTTGCGTATTCGGTGTTTTATTGAATCATATTATGTTTAATTTTATTTTATTTGTTACGGCTGACAAGTATTTGTTTAATCTTATCTATATAAATACAAAAACATTTAATGCATTCTAGTGAATCTACGTCATACATACAAGTTTTTTAAATCATTTAAAATGGGACCCACAACAAAGTTGAATTAATTAATTAACGAATAATCGCGCATGATTGTTTTTTGAATCTAAATAATTACGCTTTAGATTTGTTAAAAAATGATGATGTCTACGTAACTGATTACATTTATAATTTTAATGTATATATTAAAATATAATGATGATATGTACGTTATAATTAAATTACTAATAATATATATTACAATATATTATCAATATATTACAATATATTATCAATATATTACAATATATTATCAATATATTACAATATATTATCAATAAAAATAAATTGAGTACAAAATATTCACGTATTAATATTACTATTTTGTAAATGTTAATTATTTACGGCAATTTTCTAAAAAATATACCCATGCAATTCCGCACGGGTCAAAAACTAGTTATTTAATCATATTTGATTACGGATATGGAAAGCCGCAACAGAAGCGGATCCCTGACCTACTTAAAATACGAGGTCTCCAATTTGGGTTTTGGTGGAGAGCCTCCCAAATTTTCATTTAACGGCCCATGTCAGTGCTCGCCAACGACCGACCGGTTAAACAACGATCGTATGGCCAGATATTGTTACGGTTATATTGGTTCGGGGTTTTGAAAATTAATTAAACTCACAACCCTGTAACCATATTAACACAATAAAACCGAATTAAACGAGAGACTGAAACTAAAAGCGATGGGTGAATACCGTGAGGTCTTCAATTATGCTGTTGAGATTTATGAGAGTTTTTTTTTTTTTTTTTTCCCATTTTTTTACTTTTGTTTTGTGGCCGCAAGAGATTTACAAGATTAAAAAGCTTATTCTCACTTTTTCACTTCTTCAGTTTTTTTCTAAACTCAATCTCTTTCATTTGATTAAGTTTTATTTTATTTTTTGTAAGAAATATATTAATCAGAGGTAAATAAATGATTTGGACAGAGGATAATACTTTTCATTTTTCCCGATTCATTCCTCTTGAAAGTTTGGTTTCATGCAACAATAACTATTACTCTGCAAAAAGGCCTTCTTTTGTTTGATAAAATTTTGGAAAATGATTCATACGAAATTACCTCTTTTATTTACATCGATATTTAATTACAAACAATGAAACAATCCAAATTATATGAGCATTTTAAAAGCTCTGCTTAATATGATTCAAGACTAACTAATTTTGTATTATGAAACTATGAATGTGTATTGTTAAAATTCACTCATTTCCTCATTTCTTTTCTTCTCTCTTCTCTCTTCTCTTCCTCATTTCTCTTCTTCTCTCTTCTCTCCCTCTTCTCATTATTTTTCATCTCCTTCACAAAATGCATTTTTTTTCTCCTCTTTTATTCCTTCTTCCTCTATTTTTCCTTCTTATTCCGACCGAGAGCGACGATTGCAACCATGCTTTACCTCCGCTTTCGTGTCTACCACAGTTAGTCGCTCCTCCGGCCGTCGCCCTCCCTTCCCCGCCGCAGTCCCCGTTTGTTACTAATGGTTTTCCTCCTCCGCCACCATTAGACTCCGACGAGACGCCTCGCGAAGACCCGACCACCTCAATGTTCGACAATGGCTGGTTTGAGAGGTTTAACTGTTACAATTTCTGTTGGAGTCTCAATCTGTTCATTTAAATTATTTTTTACTTTGTTATTAACAGTAATTGTTTTCAAAATCACGTCCATATATATTTAGCCCACCAAATAGTCAGGGCGTCTCCGAGATTTTGGTGGCCCTGTGCGAAGTTTAAAATGGGGCCCTTCTTTATAGTTTTTTCGTTTGAATGAAAAATCGTTATTAAAAACGGTATTATGTATTATAAACAATAATAAATTATTTAAAGTTCAAATTTAAGATTAAACTGCCAAAAAAATAAATATATATATATGCTTGTCAAATGGATATTTTTGACTAATTTAAATGGATGAAATATATGCAATAATATAAACAAAAACTATTTTTATGTGATACGCGAGAAAAATAAAAGGATCCGATAACTTTCAAACGTGTAAAACTCGAGGTGATTTTAACATAAAGGCTTAATAAAAAGAAAATTAAAAAAGAGGGTCCCTGGGATTCAAACCCGCAATTTTTTACACAAATGTATGTTTTTAACCACTAGACTAGTGTCAATATGCTACTCTTTGCTCACACTTCTACCTATATGTAGAATATAACACGTTATTGGGCTCTCCGAAATTGGGGCCCTGTGCCGCCGCACGGGCTGCACACCTTTAAAGACGGGTCTGCAAATAGTCAAGTTTAGTTTTATTTGTTTTAATTTCGTATTTATTATATAGTAGTCAGATAGTTTTTTCCAAAAATTGGCAGAAAAAATTGAGTGTTCTGATTTTGGAGAGATTCTCTGTTCTTTCGTTTTTGCATTGATGCTGACTATTTAGTCAGTGGTGGTGTAATTTTTTTTAATTAAGTATTATATAGTAGTCAATTGTTAGGTAACATCAGAACAAAACTTGTAGTAGCAACGATGACATGCCGTATACTGAACCCATTATCGCCTCTTACAGTACCTTTTCACATAACACAAAACCTCAGTATTTTTACAAGAACACGAGAATGCAACCCAACTATTACAGAGCTCATAATACTAAAGTTTTTAACTTCGACCTGCAAGCATTATTTCTAAAAATACCAAAGTTTTTAACTTCGACCTGCAAGCATTATTTCTAAAATGTGCTCATATATTTTATATTTTGACTATATATTATGACAATGTAATTATTTGATTAATACTTTTTTTCCTTATGGGTCATTTTTGTTATCAAGATTCATCAGTAAATATGCATGTCATTTTTGTTATCAAGATTCATCAGTGAATATGCATACACTAGGAATTGAACCAAGACCAGTGGCTGAGAATTTAAAGCCTTTACCACAGAACCACTAGATTTTTATTGTACATTTAATAGGTTAACATATATTTATCATGTTATTATAGCATATCTTCTTTTCGTATACGTGTATATTGAATATTTTAACAACTAACAAATTATATTATAGAAGCATTGGATAAATGTCTTTAAAGACAGTTTCACATAATTTATTATGAGATTATTTAATATTATAATTTCAAACGGCTAATAAAATAGGTGAAATAACGGTTAAAAATAAAATGAGTACACTTATTATGTATATATACACATATAAGTATAATAAAAGAACAACTAGATTCTTGCAATCCAACTATAAATTCTACTATTTTGTATTATTTACATACATATAATTATATAAGTATCAAACTTATAGTTTTGGGATATTTTTTTACGAGGGTATATATTGGCTGTTCTGAATGACGCAATTAGCTAATTACTAATGAGTCGTTTTCAACATAACTATGTTCTACCAAAGGTGTTGAATAAAAATATTTATATTAATTTAGTGTAAAATCATGTAGTAAAAGTGTATATGCAATTCACCAAAAATATAATTAGTAACAGGTTTTACACTCGTTTTTTTTGCTGAAAAGAGTTGAACTGAACCGGTCGTAGTGAAGCTAAATTGATCCGAACTGGATTGAAATAAGAGTTAACTATACATAGCCTATTCCGTTCTATGTCATTAATAATTATACGAACGTTGTTGTATTAGTCTAAGAACATATATAAAATATACAATATTTATTTTCTATGTGTACCTTTTAATTTTAATTATTTTGATCATGTGTATTTTGATTATTAAATCAAAATAAGGATGCGCTGATGTCAGTGAGACATGTATCCTTAAATTTAATGTTAAAGGTATACTAAATGGTGAATTTAAATTTAATATACTTATATTTGTATGTGTAAAATGTTGTACATTTATATTTAAATGAAATAATACTACAACTATAAATTTTAAACGGTTATTTATATATTTTTTTTACATCCCCGCGCAATTTTACATGGGTCCTAAACCAGTAAACCAATATCTTATATAATGCACTAAGCTACCGTTCTCTTAAATATAAGTCCACTATCCCAAAGCATTACACAAGATTATCAGTCTCTGACTCTCTTCTTCCCTCATTTATCTTCTTCTCTCGTTTCTCTTTTCTCATTTTTTTTCCCTCTTTATAACTCATTTTCACAAAATGCTTTTTTTCCCTCTTCATCCTCATCTATTAGATGGCCTCAGAGTTTAGTTTCAGTTAGACCTGGCAAAATTATACCGAACCCAAAAAACCGATCGAAAATAACTGAATCAACACCTGACCGAACATCCGAAAGGTATAACTGAATTTCACCCCGAAACCTGAATCGACCTGAACTGATTCGAAATCGAACTGAATTTGTAATATCTGAAAAAGACCCGAGATTGAATGAACCTGAACTGTTTAACCTGAACTGTTGTAATCTGAACCGAAATATACCTGAACCGATTTCAACCCGTACATTGATGACTAAAACCCAACATTGAAACCCGAAATAACCCGAATGTACCTAAGTGTCATATCCAGGGTGTCTTTTTGTACATAAGTATCACCCATATGACTTTAATGAATTAATATTATATAGTAATTATTAAAAAAAACATTATATATTACATTTTTTAAAAACATTATATGTATTATATCCAATGTTTTGAATAAAGACCTAATCCATTGACATCTGATCCGATTTTGACCTGACTCGAATCTCAACTGCTCTGATATTGACCCGACTCCAACCTTAGTTGCACCGATATTGACCCGACTTGAACCTGAATCGACCCAAAATATCTACAACCGTTTAAAACTGGAAACTGAATCCAACCTGAGTTGAACCGAACTGAAATCGAAAATAAAGATAAACCGAAATAACCCGATCCGAAAGAACCCGAACCGAAACTGATATAATTGACCCGTTTGCCACCTCTAGTTTCAGTCATCATTTTCTTCTTTTATCGTAGTAATATATAGTAGTCGGGGTTGTAATTTCTTTTAATTTCGTTATCGTACAAATTTATCTAGCTAATGAATTATTTTTATAAGCCCGATAGAGCTTATCAACAGGCCCAGGCCCCAAAAACCGACCCGATCCTCTTTTTCCCGGGTTTATGCTAAACTCTCGATTTCAAAAAAGCCCAAAGCCTGATCCAGGCGGCCCATGAGAAAAATTGGACTGAATTTGGGCTAAACTCTCGGCCCCAAAAAATGCCCAAAGCCCGGCCCCAATTTTAATAGTTCGTGTAATGTGTAGGTACACTGTATAAATTAGCAAAAAAGTAAAAAAATCGTTGATTATTGATATGCTATTGCCCACGTTCAAGTTCTATATAAAAGTTATCAATATAAGTTTGAGTACATATTTGACTTAGAATTGTGGATTAGAATTTGCCAAAACCTTAGTTTAAGCCTTTTATTAGTTGTAATTTTTTCAATGTGCGCTTTTTGCCTATTTCACATTTCGGAGGTGTCAGAGTCGTAAGGGCCAAAAAAACCCGATCTACCCCGCAAGGGTTGGATTTGGGACAAAGAAAAATGCCCATTGACTTGGCCCGACCCGGCTCGACCCTAATGAATGAGCTGTTTTTAACATGTTAGCCCGACCCAAACCTTACCAAGCTCGGCCCGTAATCAGCTCTAAAGCCCGATAACCTTTTAATTGTAACTAGCATTTTGTTGATTGAACTCGACAACTTTGTGACAAAGCTCATCAACTTTGTGATGAACTACTTAGCTATGGAGGTATTTACCCGTCTTAAGCTTAAGACGAATAATGTCCGTCTTAGATGAGAATTTGTAGTTGGACTGATAATGACCCTATCTTTTAAAAATTTCTTTATGAGAAAATTTGGAAATCGGGTTGCCTCAATTCAATAAATGGATCAACAAGTCTCAACATAAATATGTTAATTACGGGTTAGATACGAATGTCCAATAAATTTGTTAATCATGGAATTTTATTTCGACAACGGTAAACTGATATAAATAAAAGAAAGTTAACATACCAAGGATTGATGGCTAATTGGTCAACCAAAGAAAGGAGCTCACGATTTACATCCTTATTGCTTGAGTCAATTTTCAAGGCAGATTCAAAATCATGAAGAGCATTAGTTAGAGAATTCAAATGCTTCGATGCTAAGCCTGTACAGTATAGGGCTTTTACGTTCGATGGTTCAAATGTTGAAAAAAAGGTATAGTGCAACAAAGTCATAATGTAATTCGAAAGCTTTAGCTCACAAAAAGCTAAATTGAGAATAATGGAAAAGACAAGGGAGGAAGCTTTGGGCTGATCGGATAAAGGTGGAAGGCCAAGAAAATTAAGAAATTTGAGAGCTAACTTGTAGTAAAGAGCAGCAGAAGATATATTATTATTATTACTTTCCCTAAAGAAGGGAGGAAATTGCCCCTATCTTTGAGAATACTAGCTGCTAGAATGAATGAATGAATGAATGGCCCTCCCAAATCCATGATCCACTTAGCAAAAACCGATATCATTGGACAGAATTAAATCGCAAGCAAGGAGTAAAAAGGATAAATTGGTAATCCATACAGGAAAATAAAAACTAGTACAACCATCCCATCCCATCCCATATTCCCATCCCATCTCCATATCAACGACACAAGCATTTCCCGGCTGAAGGACATGATCAAGGAAGAGATGAAAGATATGAGCTACTAGTAAGCAAAGAAAGCTCCAACTCGGACCAAAGAACAATAAAAAGTATGGGAACCCAGTACCCAGAACAACAAACTGAAGCTTTCACAACGAATAGGCAGACCCGTCTTGTCACTCAGGGAAACCTAGCTTCATCTGAAAGAGTAGCAAAGCTTGCTTCTTTTCATAGGAAAGCAATTCAAAGGATAGATTACCAAAAAAGATTAAGAGATTCTATCTAAAACGAAGTTGATAAAACCTATCTTGAACCGACCTCTTAGCTTGCTAGCAGGAACATATTGAAAGAAAAGAGGATCTTGGCCTTTTGGCATAATACCATCCAGGGTTAGGCCTTCTTTTATGTATTTGATACAAGCAACAAGGGTAAATCATTTCAATCCGGTCCCTTAAGAACAAAACTAAGGATGGGCCCAACACCACATTGGAGGGTAGTAAGGCTCGAACGTCAAGGTAAAGTGACCGTGTGGGATGGTCGGGCGACTAAGCTTGGGATAGACGAATTGAAGGGTCGGTCTGGTTCTTATTATGGCCCAAGTATGAAGAGATACTAGAAGTATGGGGCTTGAAGTTGAACGAAATCAAATTTCCAGAAATTTAATAATCATATCTTGTAGGATTGGTTTTATTTTAGTCATAAAAATAAAACAAGATCTAAAAATTCGAAATCATACATTGCGAAAAATGGCACAATGGGCATGGTTTTGGTCACCCACCAAAACCGTTCTTAAGCTTAAAATGAAAGGATGAATTCCACGAAACTTCAAGAGTAAAGGTTCTCCTTAGACTGCACCTAAGATGTATCCGGAAATCGATTACTAAATAATCTTTATTATGTAGTAATAATACCTAATATGAATAATATTTTTCTACACTAGAAAATTACTATGAAATAGATTATATTAATTGAGAGGAATATTAAGATGAATATGGTCAACAATCAAACTAAGAATAAAATGAACTAGTAATGTGTTGTAGTGTGCACACAATCTAATATATAAAAGCAACAACCATTAGGCTGAGTTGTCAAACAATCCTTAAAAGAGGGAATTTGAGGGGACCACATAATTTTAAGAATGAATTAATTATTTTCAATAACCACCACACAACTTATGAGAATTACATTGAGAATTAGATTATACAATAATACAACTTACTATTATACAATAATACAACTTATGAGAATTACATTTAGAATTAGATTATACAATAAGTCCAAATAAATTACATCTTATATGCGTCACTATTAAATGTGTGTAATATTTTTAAATAATTAACTTTTAAAAAATAAATACAGTGACGAGGTAACGGAAAATTAGGATCATTAGATATTTTAAGTTTATAACGGGTTAAATATTATATTATATCATTTGTATATATAAGACAAATATATTACTTTTATCTATGTACTTTTATATAATTAAGTGATATATATTTGATCCGTTTTAATTTTTAAGCTCAAAACAAGTAGTGTCGTGTTAAAGGAGACTTACTTAATGATTGACCAGCCCAGTGAACAAATTTATATTTAACTAGCACATACTATTAGGCAAGTAGATTTATTAAACGGGTTTAACGGGTTTAATTATCTAAGTCGAGTTAGCATAGGGTCAGACAACTTACAAGTTAGTTAAGTAAAAATACGAGTCAAAAATATTCTAGAGGCGTTTATTATCATTTTTAAAGAAAATATATTTAATATTAGGATTTTAATCATATTCTTTGTTTACAATACTTATATTTACATAAACTAAGCAATTAAGTTATATGAGTATTCCATCATAAATTTTTAAAGGAGACGATCTCTCAATAATGTTAGTAAAATACATCTCTTATAAATATTCTTTTATTTTATTTTATCTTTCTCCTTTTAGTTAGTTTTTGGTGTATTTATTAGTTGTCTCTCATTAATGTAGTGAAATATGGTTTTTCAAAAAACTTTTTTTTATTGAATGATAATATGTTTGAAATTGATTTTTTAATTTTATTTGTAACGTACAGTACAAAAGCGAATAGTTTTTAAATTAATATATTGAATATAATATATAAATACTTGGTATATTTTCATTTATTTGTAACGTACAGTACAAAAGCGAATAGTTTTTAAATTAATATATTGAATATAATATATAAATACTCGGTATATTTTCATTTATTTGTATTCACATGTTAAGCAGGATTCATTAAGGTAAGTAGGTAGATTGATTTTCACCCTAAATTAACGTGTATATCTAATTCTGGACACACGGGTCAAGGTTTTCAAGTCTCAACACTTGAAAGCACAAGTAGGGTCAGTTGAGTCAGATATATTTCGACAAATCTAAATATAGTCCTAAATGGTAGTATGATAATTGGTGAAATAGGTGTGTCTTATCATTTTTAATAAACAAATGGTATGTATATAATATCACGAATACAATTATAAATAGTATAGCATATTGAAATGTTTACTAGACTTTCAGTTACTCCCTCCATTCTTTTTATATCACCCCATCTCATTATTCACGTTTCCCGATATTCATTTTGGTTTGATTATATCTTTAGCTACATACTACTAAAAATTATAAAAGTTTGATATTCTTAATCCTCTTATCAAGACAATCCAAAAAAGATCTCACATGAATATATTTCTGTGAACGGATTGAAAGAAAACCGACGTTGAATACTCGATTGTGAATAGTGTCAAAACAAAAGTTGGGTGATATAAAAAGAATGGAGGAGTATTATTTATAGCAAATTTGTAGTCTTTTTTGTTGATAAATCATAAAATTATTATATTGTTTCTGAACATGGAGAAAGAAGAAAAACTATTTACATTGATAAAATGAAAGGCATATTTCGTATAAACTAACTTATTTCAAATTTTAACTTTATATGTAACATTTTTCAATTGTCTGCATGATTTTTGAAAATTGCAAATGAAATTTTTAATATAACTCTAAATACTTAAATATTACCTTATAATTCATCTTTTACATTTCTAATTTATAATTGTTTAAGAAAATGGAGATATTTATTGATTTATTCTAAATTTATCTATGATTATAACCGGCTTACAAATGAGAAAATTGATCAATATAATATTTTGCCTTAAATATTCATATTTTATATAAGAACAAATTTTTAAAAAACATACCCGTGCAATTTGCACGGGTTTAAAACTAGTGTATAAAGAAAGAAAAACTCTTTCTCTTCTCTTGTGGTGCACGGCTAGCAAAGGGAAGATGAATTGCTTTTTCTCTTACCAATAAGCTTAAGTCACACCTAGTCTTAAGTCTAATCATCTTAGGTAAGTAATTATTTATCTAATTCATAATAAGAAAATAATCATAACATAAAAACACCCATGCATACACACACACATTACACGGCATGTGTAATGTCACAAGTATGACATATCACATTTTGTGTTTATGTTTTACATCTTAAGTTCAATTTTATGTTTTACAATTTGTCAATTGTAAAATGTCACAAGTATGACATATCACATGTTATATGACATTAGGTAATTAAAATATGTATTTAAACAATTTAAATATAATTTCTTAATTCATAAATAACACTTAACTTTTAAGTACCAATTACCAATTTATTATGAAAAACACGTCATTTTATTTCTCGTCAAAATTATATACAAACCCTTTGTAATCGTAACCTATCGATAACCCTTACCGATAAAAATACGATAACATTTATCGATTATAAAATAATTACTTATTTTTATTATAAACGAATCTCATATAATCATATTATCACGAGAAACGTACCTCTCATTAATCTCGTTCATATTAGGGCATCAATAAATTCATATCGTATATGAATTATTAACCTTAATGATTCGGGCAACATCCTTTAGGTGTGACCTTAAAGGATCAACTGATCACCACCATCATATGACGATAATGTCAAACTATTTAAAGTCAATCATTACCGGTAAATGACGATCAGTTGACTTTATAATTTATCACCCCTTCCGTATTCAGTATCTATATCATATCATATCATATCATATCATATCCTATATATAAAAGCAACAACCACAGTGCTTAGGTGTCGCACTGTGGTTGAAAGTTCATTTTTTATTTTATTTTAAAAGGTGGCCCACCATGTTCTCGACTCCTTTTTATTTCCTACGCAAACACTTTTATTTTCATCTACAACCGACAAATTACTCATATATGTGGATTGCATATTAAATAACTAGATTAAAAAATCATGAATACCTTTTATAGTTAAATTAGTTATGGTATAAATAGGAAAATTATTCAACATTCTTTTTAAAACACCTTTTATTATAGGAAAAAATATAGAAAAATAAGTCAAATAAAGAGAAACAGATATTGTTATAAAACAAAAAAATTAGATAGGGTGAACATTAACATGAAAAATATGTACATTAAAATTAAATAAGTAACTATATCTATGGTGTTCAATTGCTCATGGGTATGATTCACATAAGATGAACTTCATATGAAATAACTAAATAACTTAGATCGATGGATAAATTTAATTAGATAAAAAAAAATCAGAAATATTTTGATAAAAAGTAAAAAAAAAAAACATAATAATATTGAAACCCGGAAATATGGACAAAAAAATATTCATATGCATAATTTTTTTTATTGAAATCTAAAATTACAGCAAAAAAATTACTCCGTATGAAGGATTTCAACGAGAGAGAGGAATTGGGATATTGCGAGTTCAAATGATCTTGAAATGGCGAGTGTAATAGATTAAGTGAGACGGAAATCAAATGAGAAGGTGGCAAAATGGTAGGTACAAAATATATACGGAGTAGTACGTTATGAAAAGGTAGTTAGATTTAGGGTGAGAGATGAGAGAGCACAAAGTTGTATGTGTGGCTATGGTGAGTTGGTATATGGGTCGTTCATAGCATGTCTTTGGACTTGGTCTGTTTTGGGTAAAATCGCTCAAAGTAAGTCTATGTTTCGACCCTTTGTTTCACAAAAATTACCATAATTTCAAATGGTTTTACGGGTTATGATTTTATATATTTTCTTATCACATTCATTTATACTTCAATTAAATATGATAAGTAAAAAATTTACAGATATGCGACAAATAAGTCTATATTTATTAAAAATTAAAAGTACGTTTTTCCAAATTCGCGGGTCTGTGTAAATTGGAACAATCATAAAAACAAATTTGTACAAGATTGTCTTCCATTGAAACAACCGAAAAACCATACGCGGTAATTTAAGCATTCTGGTGCAATTTGCAAGGTTTTGTTTTACACATGCTTACATATTATAGTTCTAATACACGAGCCCGTATTTCAAATTCACTCATACACGTATACTATGTGTAAATTCTATATTTCAAATTTCACAATGGGGGTCTTTACACGGGTTCAGATTACAAACTCTTGATCAATCACGCGCTTTACGCAATAAGTTTAATACATAGGTCCTAATTAACAGCCAACATGTGAAAATAATCATGTGCAATTTATAGGACACTATTAATACACGAGCGCTAATTAACATTCAATACATGTAAAACAATTACACGGGTTTATATTGTTTTATGTTGACCTTTTTGTAATTCATGTCGAATACTTTCTTCCATTTGAATTTTCTTAATATCTTCCTAAGTCAATGTTTACACACGGTCAACTCTCTATGGTCATTGACCTTATTTAAAAAGACAACTTATATTAACGACATTTTTTTTACAATATTTTAAAGTGCAAGCCCGTGCAATTTGCACGAGCATAAGACTAGTATTATATTAAAGCAAACACCAACTTTCTCATTCGTCGCCACGTGTCACACCCTATTCGACCGCCACATGCCATGCTTTATTCGAACGCCGCATGTCGTATTCGGGTGTATTAATGCGATATATTATTGTCGATATAAGTTGAGGATTAATGTGAACAGAATAATTAAAATATTAATAGAAATTGAAACATAATTGAAATATTAATTAGAATATTAATGGACATTATTCTTCTCTTTCAGAATAATTTTGAAATTGAAATGAAATTGATTCTCAAATTGATTACATTGAAACGTGTAATCAATATGAGAATCAATTTCATTTGATTCTGAAATAAGTGTGGGAATCAATATCAGAGGAAAACAGAAGGATATCATCTATGTAAACCAAGGCATTTTCTAGAACAGGCTCAAAAATCTTTATCATTGCCTTCTGGAATAGTGATGGAGCAGTTTTTAAACCAAAAGGCATTACCTTCCATTGAAAATGGTGGTCAGGAATGCAAAAACCTGTTTTTGGCCTTTCTTCGGGTTTAATGCCTAATTGCCAGAATCCAGCTTTAAGATCAAATTTTGAGAAGATTTGGGCTTGAGGTAGTTTGGTGAATAACACTTCTCTCTTGGGTAAAGGAAATTTATCATCAGCAAGGAAGTGATTCAATGGTTGGTAGTTGATTACTAACCTCAATTTTCCACGAACTTGTTCTGCTCTTTTGTTGACATAAAATGCCTCACAAGCCCAAGGTGAATTTGTTGCCTCAATGAGCCCTTCTCTCTGAAGTTGCTCTACCTCTTGGAGTGCTAGGGTATAGTGATCTGGATTCATTCCCATGTGGCTGGCTTTTGTAGGGTTTATATCTTCATTTTTCTTAAAAGGCAGGGTTAAGAAGAATTATGGGTTTTGCCACAAGGGTGTTTTACACTTTTTGAGGAACTCAGAATGAGAGTCAGCACAGGAGGTGTTGACTATTTTCTCTCTTATAGGGTTAAAGACTTCCAGGGTATAAATGTGAGAAATTTTTGTCCAGGGTAACAAATGGTTTTTATGTTTTAGACCTTTTGGATGCAATGACACACCTTTAAGGCTATGGAGAACATCAAAACCAATTATGAAGTCCTTGTTGGTGAGGTCTGATCCAAAAACTCTGGACCTTACCATGTATCCTGAAAATATCTGGATTTGAATTGGCTTGCTCTTAAGAGTTATCCGAAATATTTGCCCATTGGCAGTTCTGAACCCTACTGAACATGGCTCCCAATGTGATGCAGGGAGTAAATCTGGCTTCATGATGGAGTATGAGGCGCCAGTGTCAAAATATGCAATAACCGGAATCGGCTTGTCATATTTATCTGGAAAAATGTAGACCTTGGCCTCCGGAGATGGTTGTGCCAAATAGGCTGCTAGAGTTTCCTCTTGTTTTTCTGCTCTACAGACGTCAATTGTGTATGCATCAAACAGCATGAATTGCTCGTCTGCACTTTTTTCTTCATCTGATTCATCATCATCTGATGAATCACTGATAGGTTCTACTACCATTGCGAGAATAGTATTATCTGATGGTTCATCATCAAGAGAAAAAATGGATTCAATATCTGCATCATCAATGTCTTCAGTTCGTGCAAGATAACCAATGAGATTATCTCTTTTCTTCTTGTTTGGACACTGTTTTGCATAATGTCCCTTATTCTTGCAGATATAACATCGGTCTGATTTTTTAAATCCTCTCCTCTTCTTCTTTCTGAAAAATTTCCATTTTTTATCTCTTGGCATTCTTGAAAAGCGCTTCTTCCATTTTTTCTTGTAGTTCCTTTCTCCTACGAAGGATGAACACCCACATTTCTTGGTTTTGCATTTGATGGAGAGTTTTGGATGATCACATGCTTTGCCAAGAAGTTTTCCTTGCTCTTGCAATTGTTTGAAAAATCTTTGATGGTTGCAAAGTTTTTCTAATGCCGCCAGGGAGGTCTGGTATATTTCTCCAAATGTAGCATTGCTGAGAGAAATGTTCTTGAGTGAAAATTGCCTGGCTGTTTCATTCCCCAACGGTTCTGGAAGGGAATTCAAGTAGGCTTGCTTGAGATTGACATCATCCATGCCCCCGAGAGCATAAAATCTTTTTTACATTCTTTCATAATGTCTCTCAAGATCCTTATGCTTAAAGGAGCAACACCTCATACTGAGGAATTCTTCTCGTGCCTGTGTGGTATAATGATCCCAAGCACCTAGAAATTCATTGTGGATATGTCCAATGAAGACATCCACAGTTGCTGACTGTCTCATCTGGAGTTGTCTATAAGCTCCAAGACTAATCCACCATTGTCGTAATCTTCCATAGAATCTCGAGACCAGTCTGTCAAATACAGAAGAAAGACTGCTTTCAGGGTGTAGCATCTGTTCTGTGCACCATGCATGCATTTCGTAGACTTTATCTCTCCATTTGGAAGGAGGGATATTATCAAACGAAAAACCATGTCCAAGTTCACTAGATGTTTTTGGGTGCCACTGTGGTGGAGGATAGGCTCTTGGTATGGACCTGAGCATCCCAAAAAGACATGGATGATGCCCTACTCATACAATTGGAGTCGCAACATAGCCCCTCATGCATTCACATACCCAGACAAATCCCAAAAAATGAATTACTCAAATTACTTCCCGAGTCTTGGGTAACCAATTATGAGAAACATCATGACAATACAACTCCAATTCATTCAGTAGACTCAACCATAAACAGAAAAACAGATGGCACTGTGGAAATAGCTTTCAAAAGAGAACCAACTGAAAAGCCTCGTCCATCAATTTTTTCCACAGAAATAAACCTCATCACACCACTAAGTATCCCAACAAAACCTCAGGATGTTTATCTTAACAATGTTACGGTCGAGTATTTCAATTCTCTTGGAGATCCAATATATGCATTTGCTGATGAGTCTGGGCACAAATTTTTCGACGTCTGTGACTGTGACAAGTGTATGTTCCCCAGTACTGATGAAGAAGATAACTTTAAAAGAAGGAGAGGAAAGAAGAAATCCATGCAACAAGAGCTCAAAGAAAAATATGAAGCAGGAGACCCTGAAGTTGATCTCCTAGGAGAGCCGCCTGGAAAATCCTTTGAGTATTATGTCAGATACCCGAGAAAAAATTCAACTCCTTCCAAAACTGACATACCCAACTGTTATATGTTCGAACCATCATCATCAAAAGAAAGTGATTTTCCTCCAAAAGAATTTGAAAAGGAAAACTCTGCACATTCCTGGAAAATCAGAAACTCAATCACAAAAAACCCAGATGGTTCCACAAAGCAAATTAGTGCTGCAGAAGCAACACTAAATTGGCAGTCAGAAAATGCACAAATCCAAAACCATTTTCTGAAACACATAGACAGAAAGGTGACAATCATGGATCATGCTATCAGAGAGATAAACCAAAAAATCTCTGCACTACATCATGAGCTCCTAAAACTGGCAACTACAGTGTCCATAACATCACCAATTATGTTGGAGAAAGAATCAGAACTAAAGTCTCTAAAGACACAATTACAATCCCTACAAAACAAGCCAAATTCACCCTCTCACATGCCATATGACATCTTCACTCCTTATCCGATATATACCACATCCTCATTAATGGCTAACCCACAGCCAATTCCTCCACTACCACAAGACCCGAGTCCTTTTGGAGCTTCATCGTTCTTACCAACAAAGGTGCTAGAAGATCAACATGTCACAAAAAAGAGACAATCCACGACCAAGGATGGGGGAAGAACATCTACAGTAACTCAATCAGATCCATCCAGCTCTTTATCCCCGGAAGGAGGAACACAATTCATGATGGAATATGATAATCCTATTTCTTCCCTACTGAAAGAAATAGCAAATCCAGAAAAGGAAACCTCTCAAGTATCAAAGAAGAAAAAAACTCCCACAACCAAAACCAAAACCACAATCCCTGAATTTATGATGGTAATGCCATCCACCGTAGAAGAAGAAATCGAAAGTGAAGCAGAAAATCCTTCAGAAGGTGGACAAGGGCCACCAAGAGCCTATCCTCCACCACAGTGCCACCCAAAAACATCTAGTGAACCTGGACATGGTTTTTCGTTTGATAATATCCCTCCTTCCAAATGGAGAGATAAAGTCTACGAAATGCATGCATGGTGCACAGAACAGATGCTACACCCTGAAAGCAGTCTTTCTTCTGTATTTGACAGACTGGTCTCGAGATTCTATGGAAGATTACGACAATGGTGGATTAGTCTTGGAGCTTATAGACAACTCCAGATGAGACAGTCAGCAACTGTGGATGTCTTCATTGGACATATCCACAATGAATTTCTAGGTGTTTGGGATCATTATACCACACAGGCACGAGAAGAATTCCTCAGTATGAGGTGTTGCTCCTTTAAGCATAAGGATCTTGAGAGACATTATGAAAAAATGTCAAAAAGATTTTATGCTCTCGGGGGCATGGATGATGTCAATCTCAAGCAAGCCTACTTGAATTCCCTTCCAGAACCGTTGGGGAATGAAACAGCCAGGCAATTTTCACTCAAGAACATTTCTATCAGCAATGCTACATTTGGAGAAATATACCAGACCTCCCTGGCGGCATTAGAAAAACTTTGCAACCATCAAAGATTTTTCAAACAATTGCAAGAGCAAGGAAAACTTCTTGGCAAAGCATGTGATCATCCAGAACTCTCCATCAAATGCAAAACCAAGAAATGTGGGTGTTCATCCTTCGTAGGAGAAAGGAACTACAAGAAAAAATGGAAGAAGCGCTTTTCAAGAATGCAAAGAGATAAAAAATGGAAATTTTTCAGAAAGAAGAAGAGGAGAGGATTTAAAAAATCAGACCGATGTTATATCTGCAAGAATAAGGGACATTATGCAAAACAGTGTCCAAACAAGAAGAAAAGCGATAATCTCATTGGTTATCTTGCACGAACTGAAGACATTGATGATGCAGATATTGAATCCATTTTTCTCTTGATGATGACCATCAGATGATACTATTCTCGCAATGGTAGTAGAACCTATCAGTGATTCATCAGAAGATTCAGATGATGATGAATCAGATGAAGAAAAAAGTGCAGACGAGCAATTCATGCTGTTTGATGCATACACAATTGACGTCTGTAGAGCAGAAAAACAAGAGGAAACTCTAGCAGCCTATTTGGCATAACCATCTCCGGAGGCCAAGGTCTACATTTTTCCAGATAAATATGACAAGCCGATTCCGGTTATTGCATATTTTGACACTGGCGCCTCATACTCCATCATGAAGCCAGATTTACTCCCTGCATCACATTGGGAGCCATGTTCAGTAGGGTTCAGAACTGCCAATGGGCAAATATTTCGGATAACTCTTAAGAGCAAGCCAATTCAAATCCAGATATTTCCAGGATACATGGTAAGGTCCAGAGTTTTTGGATCAGACCTCACCAACAAGGACTTCATAATTGGTTTTGATGTTCTCCATAGCCTTAAAGGTGTGTCATGGCATCCAAAAGGTCTAAAACATAAAAACCATTTGTTACCCTGGACAAAAATTTCTCACATTTATACCCTGGAAGTCCTTAACCCTATAAGAGAGAAAATAGTCAACACCTCCTGTGCTGACTCTCATTCTGAGTTCCTCAAAAAGTGTAAAACACCCTTGTGGCAAAACCCAGAATTCTTCATAACCCTGCCTTTTAAGAAAAATGAAGATATAAACCCTACAAAAGCCAGCCACATGGGAATGAATCCAGATCACTATACCCTAGCACTCCAAGAGGTAGAGCAACTTCAGAGAGAAGGGCTCATTGAGGCAACAAATTCACCTTGGGCTTGTGAGGCATTTTATGTCAACAAAAGAGCAGAACAAGTTCGTGGAAAATTGAGGTTAGTAATCAACTACCAACCATTGAATCACTTCCTTGCTGATGATAAATTTCCTTTACCCAAGAGAGAAGTGTTATTCACCAAACTACCTCAAGCCCAAATCTTCTCAAAATTTGATCTTAAAGCTGGATTCTGGCAATTAGGCATTAAACCCGAAGAAAGGCCAAAAACAGGTTTTTGCATTCCTGACCACCATTTTCAATGGAAGGTAATGCCTTTTGGTTTAAAAACTGCTCCATCACTATTCCAGAAGGCAATGATAAAGATTTTTGAGCCTGTTCTAGAAAATGCCTTGGTTTACATAGATGATATCCTTCTGTTTTCCCCTGATATTAATTCCCACACCGCGTTACTAGAGAAATTCCATAACATTGTCCAACAATATGGAATAATGCTTTCTGAAAAGAAAATGGTTGTTGGAGAATCACAAATAGATTTCTTGGGAATGCATATTTCTAAAGGGCAGTATCATCTTCAACCTCACATCGCAACCCAGTTGGAAACATTTCCAGATGAGAAACTCTCATACAAGCAAGTACAACAATTCCTCGGCATTGTCAATTATATGGCAGATTTCATCCATGGCCTAGCCAAGTACAGGACCACACTCTCAGCACAATTAAGGAAAGGTGCACCTCCATGGAGCCAAAAATGCACTGAAGCAGTCAAAGAATTAAAGAAAATTGCAAAGTCCTTGCCTGCGTTAAAAATCCCTTCAAAAGGAAAAAGGATTCTGCAAACTGATGCAAGTGATTGTTACTGGGGAGCAGTCCTCTTAGAAGAAGATGAAAAGGGAGAAAGGCATGTATGTGGATACAAGAGTGGAGCATTCAAGGAAAGTGAAAAACATTATCACTCCACCTACAAAGAGATCCTTGCGGTTAAAAGAGGTATTGAGAAGTTTGAGTTCCATCTTATTGGACAACATTTCCTGATAAAGATGGACATGTCCTCTTTCCCAAAAATGATACAGTTCAAGAAAAAAACTCTTCCTCAAGCTCAGTTACTCAGGTGGGCAAGCTGGTTCTCGCAGTGGAAGTTTGATGTCAAGCACATAAAAAGAAAAGACAACTTCCTCCCTGACTTTCTTTCAAGAACGCAACGAGAAATTTCATCAATCTTTCCAGTAATATACACAGTCAATCCAGTAAAAACCACAGATGAGCCAATTAGGGAATTAATTGATCATATGCCACAAGCCATTCAAGAAGATATCCTCAAAAGTGTCCTAAACACAAGAGGAGTCCCCACAAAGTCCTCATGTTATACATAAACAGGTATGGTTTAGATCAAGGACCTCTCCTTGGATTACGTTACCACCCAAAGTACCCTTACCTTACCACCATCAACCTGAATCCAAATCATTACCGAAAGTTCCCACCAGAAGCTATCTGTTGCTTTGGTACCTTGCTGAGTCATACACAACCGGAGTCCTAATTGGGAAAAGCCAGGTGTTGCAATACCTAGCAAAATGTCTGATGAATAAGAGAAAGCCACATTACAAAATTTTGTACAAATGGATGACGTTGTTCCACGACGCAACGTGGTGACAGACGAATATTCGGAAGCAAGAAGGCCATACTTTATTTGTCACATTCAAAATCTTAACTGATCAGGAACAGGAAAAAGATGGCATCTGGATACATAAAAGATTTGAAGCATGGATAAGGTCAGGATATAATGATTCACCTTTTGAAGAAAATCATTTCCGAGAAAGGGCGTGTAGACTTGCAGCCTTAAATGAAATAAAAGAATCTGCTACAGAAGAAAAGCTGTTCCATCCTGTTACTGCAAATTGGCACGATCCTGACACGTACCCCCAAGATTTCATCCACGAAGTCCGAAGAAACCTGCTGTGCTTTCATGATCAGTACTCGTGGCCAAAAAGCGATCGTGATCATCCAATATATAGAGTCGAAGGTGTGGCCTACAAGGTGAAGAATTTTATTCCTACACTGAAGGAATATCTGAATGCAATAGATTCGGGTAGCGACGAAAGTAGTAATGATGAACCTGTTGAAGCATCTTCCTCTTTTGGAGACAGGGAGAAAAGAATAATAATGGGAGACATGAATGACAATTAAATAGTAGCTTAAATAAAGGAATGGTGTATAATATAAGCTTTAGGTTTATGGTGTAAATTAAATGATGTGATTGACATATGCTTGTAATATTCTACCTAGCTTGTACTATAAATAGAGGTGCTTGGTGCTTGCCATAACCAAGCTAAGTTGGAGTGTATTCTCTCACAAAAAACTCTCTCTTGTAAAATATATCATCTCCTTATAATATAAGCTTTCCCTTATTAATCCTTGTCTTACAATCTTACATTTATATTGTTAAGTTCAATAAATACATATATAGATCCTGTAAAACCTCCTTTGTGGTTGTACTCACTATGTGTCCGTAAATTTGGTAATGTCAGCGAAGTTTTTCATTAAATGTTAGTAGAGTGCAGAATACACACATTTTGTATTGTGTTTGTTTATTTTCCGGCAATTTTAATTATTTCTTTTAAGCCAATTGCAATGGATCATTTTGGGTCATGATTTAATCTTCCTATTTTTTTTAAACTTGATGATGCATGTGATATATAGTTAAACTCAACAAATTGCCTCCATATTTTTTATTTTAAAAGTTTTATTATACTTATTTAAATATTTGACTCATTTTATTAATTCGTATAAGATAAGGTTTCTGATCCTATAACTTTAAACCACTCGGCTAAAATATATACCTTTATTTAATTGCTCACAAATAGACTTGGTGATCCAATTTGATAAGACTTACCCAAGACTCGAAAATGACCTAAAATGTATGACTGGAACACTCAAAGAGATAGGATCTGAAGTAGCCCAACCTAAATATAACCTGAAATGATCCTATTGACCCAAAATGAGTGAATTAATGCAAAATCATGACCCAGAATGATCCGGTCCGAAGTGACACCACCGGAAAATGTCCCGATAATTTGTTGAGCCAAGAAATAACTCGATCCAAAATTACTCGATCCAAATAACCCATTTGTCAGGTCTACTCACAAACGGATCAATAACCAATCAATATATGTATGTGGTGGGTAATTATGACAACAACGTGAGATTATAATGATATTTAATTATTCTATTATAAAAATACGTAAAATTACATGTGTTTTATTAGATAAGAAAAATGGTTTAATGGGTCAAAAATAATACTAAAGTGATTATCAAAATTATCGGTGAACCATGTTGAGTATATGATTGTTTCTGCAAAATTCACATTTTTTTAAATAAGAAAATATTATCGCACTAATTTGTGTCTTCTATATGATTCCCCCATTAACTCTTCACGACATAAACGTGATATACTATATACAAAGTAGATCAATATTTGCCCATATTGAATCAATTAACTCTTAATTATAAGATAAACCCTAATTAGAAAGCGATACAAAATTATAACAAATGATCATTTTAATAGTTAATGATGACTTAGTAAAGTAAATATGTTCTTTACTCCAATAATTTCATTCATAATTGAAGAATTTGAAAGGATTTGAAAAGTTAATGATTCAATAATAAAGAGAAGTTTGAGAGAATTATGTTTAATGTGTTTTTAGGCAATGATAGATAATAAGTAAAAATTACTATGCAAAAATAAATTTTGTAAATAAATTAAGGTTTTTCTAACATGTATCCAGTGACGGGTCTCTTCTTACCTGCGCAGGGGCGAGCCCCCCTAATGCTCACAATACAAGTAACAATAGTGTTCTTAATTTTTTCTATTTCAAAGCCCAATGTGTAGGAGTATGAGACTAAATATATTATCTATTTCCTCATATAAAAAGTCCAACGCCTATTTCTCCCCCTAGTGATTTATTCACACATACACAACGATTTGATGTTACAAATTCTAGACTGGGACGGTCTCACACCATGGGACGGTCCATTTTTATAAAAAATTTGCTCATTTAGTATTAATAAATGAATTTTCTTTTTATATAATGAAACCGTCTAATGGTGTGAGACGGTCTCACACAAGGGTTGTATTATAAATTGGCAAGTTTAAAAAAATAAGACTCCTCTTTTTGGTTTATAATTTTAGGAAAAAGTAAGGTTAAAAATTATGAAATTTATATCATTACATACATGATGAGGAATGTATTCATAAAAATGTAAGGATCATCTTAAAATGTATGAACAACCACTATCAAAACACGAAATATGCAAAACTCGCCTTTTATATTATTTCATTGAATTCGGCCCTCCTTAAAAATCTGGCCAAGATCCGCCACTACGTGTATCCTAAGGGCAAACATTAAGAAGCCTAATAAGGACATATTTATAAGATATTCTCCTTAACTATACTTCAATTTAAGATATTCTCCTTAACTATACTTCAATTTGAGCAATTTAGAGTGTCGTAACGTTTTATGTTACCTTATATCCCCATTTTTCTTCAACACACCCGAGTTTGATTAATGAGTTATCGTATTCGATTTGCAGCCCTATATAATAAATATTTATCTATTTTCAAAATAACTCATTTATCTAACGTGTGCCCTACACTAAGAAGCCTAATAGAAATAGATTTATAAGATATTCGCCTTAATTACGGTAAATATGAGTTTTTACATACGCGTACCAAGTCCTCCGAAAAGAACCATCATCGACAAGCTTCAAACACTCTGAATTAATTATGCTCAATCACGCGCTATATGTATTTCTCATGCTTGTGACGGTGACCTCTCGCAACCGTCTCCCACTTGTAAGGATGAGTTATATACACATCACTTGTTATCTTCCATCCACAGAGACATCGGTTTGATGGCCGAGAGTACGACAGCAAGTTTGGAAGCAATAAAACCAAGCATTCCAACTAAAATATCTGTAGGTGCCAATCCTGGTGGTGTGCCATGCTTAACCAGCAGTAATATGATTGCACCTCCGAACGCAAAAACTGGCAACAGAAGCGGATCCCTGACCTTGTTAGTCTGAGTTGTGTCGGTCGACTCAGGGGATGGGAGGTTATCGACAGACCTCTGTAATAGCATTAGATATAGAAAGCCGCAGCTGCCACCCACAAAAAATGATAATGCTGTTTTCTCACCACCTGCAACCGCTGAAATTGAGGTCCCTCCCAATATTAGCATGGAATCATATAGGAGTTGAGTGCCTTTCAGATTCGCGTACTCTTTCATACTCTCTTCATTCATTCTCCGTCTTTCAGCCAAGGATGGGCCTAAGTCTGAAATTTCAGACTCGTCAACCCCAGCATACTCAATAACTTGGCAAGGCCGCAGTTCTACCATTCCCGTCTCACTCCCCTCCCCGAGCATCACATCTTCTACTTCAAATTTGTAGTTGACACTGCGTTGAGCATCTCCGTTACTAATACTCAGAGTAGTCAAACCTGCACCAGCTAATCTCCAATTGCCTGACCTTAAATGAAAGCGAAATCAACTTTAAAAACGACATTACCACGCAACTGCCATTACACAATAAAATATGAACTTGAGAAAGGCCAACCTGATTCGAGACTGATCCACAGAGCCTGTACTGGTCCAAGTTGGGGTCCGAAGAACACGAATTTGTCAAGCGAACCTCTACAGAAGTGGGTATGATCGGAATCTTTAGATTCTGCAGAATGCTGTTCATGGTCTTGGCATAGAAGGGCGGGTATTCTCGCCAATATTGAATTACCATGTTCATCAATTATACAGATGAGCACTCCAGCATTTGAATCACTTAGACCTGATCCATAAAGAGAGCTGGTGCGTAGCGCGATCTTGTACACACACTGTGACCCATCTGATCCAAGGCGTGGAATCAACTTATCTGGAGTATCGTCTCCTAAGCTTTCCAGCCCCCTGGAGGGTAGAAGTCGTTTAGGCTTGACACATTCCTGAAAATCTTTAGGTAAGATATATCCGTCATAAACACAGTAACACAGATACTGCAAAAAGTCGGGATAAAGTGATAGACACGGAAAATGAACGACAGTGGGTCAAACAAACCTGACATTCTGGTCTCTAATGACAAACAAATTTGCTTATTCTAATTTCTAATACAGTAGGACAACCAAACCAGAATACATTTCTTTACCAACAACTATAATACAACATTCCGAAACTCAACTCCTAATGTTGTAACTTTGTAAGTTTGTAATACAAACAAGTTCAACTCCGAGTTCAATAACTTTGATAAAGACGTTAGATGCTCAGTAGATTTATGAAACGGCATAGTAAGTTTTTGTGAATTCAACAAATATGTGAATCTGCTCAACTTTGTGAATTAGCTTAATAGCTTTGCGCATTGGAGCTTACAGAGCTATGTAATGAAGCTCACATACATAGTACCGGCCCTGAACTAACAGGATCCTATTAACTTTCTGAACGAGCTCACTACGTTTTGAAGGAAACCGTTCAGCAAATAAAACGACTCAATTCATTCTCGATCAGGTGGCAATATAATCCCTTTTCGAGACGTTCAACTGTTAGGGTGCAGCATTAGATCAATGACTAAAACATCAACGAATAGTCGAATACAATGCGTTGCTCTCGTAAAAAGGGTGACTGACTTGGTATACGGTGGTAACTGTGTTTACCTTGGTAGGATGATTTCTTGGCGGAAACAGAAAAGCGAGGGGGACGAACGTAAAACCCGAAACTTGTAAGGCGAAAAGGGATTACTGGGAATCCACTGTTGAGTGCATAACTATGATTAACTTTGGCAATTAAATGATCTGATGATAAAACTGACTTCATTTCTTAACTCCAGTTATCTGTAAAATGAACAGCAGAATTGAATTGATGTTTATGTTCAGAATTAAGTACTCAGTCCGTCTCAATCATTTGTTTACCTTTAACTAAAATATGCCTCGAGAAAAATATAAAAGTATACGAATAATTGAGGTAAGATTATCAATTTTAAGTTGACGAAGATGAAGTAAAGTGTACCTGATTCAATTGGAACAAAAATTTCCAGGAAAATGAGAGTTCTGGTTTGAGAGAGTTTTGCTGTTCTTTCTTTCTTGCTGCAATGATACATTCATACCGTTGGACGGTTGCTGACCTTATTTTTATTTCTATTTTTGTTTTGTGACGAGCGAACTAGACCCAAGAAATCGATTAGATCGGGTCGAGTTTGTATTCGTACGGTATGTAAACGAGTCATGACGATGAACCATCAATCCAAACCCAACTAGAAATAAATCTTGTGTTGTGTTTTGACCCCATTACATAAATAGATCATCGAGGCCCACTCAAACATGTTAATTTTTGTCAGGTTTATGCGGGGTTTTCGTGTCATGTTAATGTTTGAAATGTACGTATATTTGTGTGATACGAGAAGTTTGTAAAAAGGTATATTCTGGAAATGAAAATGGTAAACATGTGGGTATCATGGGTAGAAACTTAAAATGAGTGGTACTGTGTGTAATCTACCAAATTTCGAGGGTGCCATGAGAAATTCTGATTAAAGTTTTCGAGGATGCCATGAGAAATTCCGATTTAAGTTATTCAGGGTTGATTTAATAAATAGGTTACTTGTGTTGGTTTCGTGTTTAGAAAGTCCAACCCTAATCAAATCCAATCCAAATAAATCTCATATCCAGTTCATGTCGATCCACTTACATAAACGAGTCGTTAAATATCAACACAAATCATTAATTTTGTGTCGGATTCATGTCGTTTCTGGTCGTGTCACTGTTAGCCAACTCTAGACAAAACTTAACTTAATAAATACTTGCAAGTAGAACTGGCAAAAGCTGACCCTACCCGAGTAACCCGACTCAAACTGCCCGAAAACCGACCCGATAACACCTCTAAAACAATGAACAGAACCGACCTGGCCCAACCCGTGGGTGAACTGTCAACCGATATAACCCGAAATTGAATGAACCGAACCGACTTGTGACCCAACTGACCCGACCTGTAACCCGAATGAGTGTACAACCCGTTTTGACCCGACATGACCCAACCCGACCCGACATGTGAATGATTTATAACCCGATATGACCCGAACTGACTCAACCCGAATTGACTCGAATCTAACCCGACCCTATTTGATTTAATTAATATTCTGATTTTATTTTGCAACTTCAATTGTTTAAATCACACCTTACCTCTGTTTGTTCCAACTCCACAGCCACCACAGTCCACGGGTATATATTAATATATATACTTTTTATATTTCCTATTTAATCGTCTAATCATAGACTTATGCTAATATTTTGTTTCTTTGTTTATAAAAGCACTACTAATCAAACTCAACATATACAATTATAAGTGTCATAGATTTATTTCTATAACAATGTTTTCTTGCCTAAGATTGTTATGAGGTTGTATACTTGTATATGATCTCATGTAGCCTATCGTAACTTCCTAACAAAATACGCGATTATTCGACAAACGGTTCGAATCCTACTTGGGGAGATTTTACGAATTCTTCGAAAGTTAGGCTTCTCTGCACTTTCTTCTTTTTCCTGGACTGCTAAAAGGCACTACTTTCTTAGAAGCACGATATCCTCGTGGTCCAGTAGCCCTGGGAAAGATTTCTGTCTATAATAAGAGAGATGCTGCTACACGATTTGCACTAATCCCAACGACCATTCTGATATTGATAAGTTAAACGGATTACATGAGTTAAGTATTTATAGTAAATAAAGCAACTAAGTCCAAGTTCAGAGGTAATATTAAGCTAACAATCATAAGTTACAGGGATACTATATTATAATAGTGTAAAGTCACTTAACTGAGATCGACTAAAGAATAACTAATAAAGTTTAGGGTTTAGGGTTTGTGGAGTGGACATGTGAATTATGAACCGAACTCAACCCGATTAAATATTTTGACCCATCACGACCCGACCCACAAAACCCCGAACCGAACCGATCTCGACCCAGCTATATATTTTGACCCGATATGGCCCGACCCATATAATGACCCGACTTAACCGAACCCGACCCGACCTAAAACGAGCATGTTGCTGACCCGACTCGATAGCGACCCGACCCGACTCGAACCCGAACTGAAGACCACATTGAACCGACACGCCCCGGACCCGATATGACCCGACCCATAACCGACCCAAGTGACCCGATTGCCACCTCTACTTGCAAGTCATACTCATAACCCTCGCAAAATTGCTAATAGTCAAACTTAAACCTCTAGGATTTTCACCATCTCTGATCGGAGTAAAAAAAATCTGATTTATATCGAAGTCTTGACTAAGATGGCTGAAAGCCTGAAACCATGTATTAGTATATGGCCCATATGGCCCAGAGTGCAAATAACAACCCAAACGTGGACTATCCAATATCATAGATTCACAGATACCAAGTACTGCAACATTTTACAGTTCCGCCTTCTGAACGCGAAACTGTGGTATCAGGGCATGCAACAGTCTCTTCTAACATTGTTAAAAAAACTCCGTTATATCGAGATGACCTGTCCCAGACTTCAACTTAACTGACATAGTTTCTTCGGAGAACAATGTTCGTAAGCACCATCAATCACATGAAAAGGCTCAGTTGCCAAAACAGATGATCATCTCAAGGACAGAATGATGTCCCGCAAATGGCAACAATATCCATCAAACCTCCAGTCCAGAAGCAACTCGAAAGCCAAACCCAACGTACAAAAAACAAAATGTAACAACCACTGAATTTGTAACCAAGGCAATGCAGCAATATCAATAGATAATTAATGTCGCTTAACCTGTTCACAAACACAACCTGAGTATTAAGGGAGAAAAGTGTTGTTAAACACATCCACTACTACATACACATTGTTTCATTACAAGTCCGTAGTTCAATCGTCCATCGCCAAATGATTGCAGCCAGAAGCCTACTCGGTTTTCTTCATCAAAAGGAACAGCCTCTGGTCCAGTTCAAAATGCTTACTAACACTCTTGTCTACCCTCAGCAACATCAATAGCCCACCATATGACACATAAATCTCCCTGATTTATACATTCAAACGCGCAGACTGTCAACATCGAGATGTGACAAAATAAAATAAAATAATAAAATAGCAGTTGCAAAACAGATTACCCTTTTTCCTGTCCGTCAACTTCTATATCAGCTACACGATAGGTTCTCCCATGCATAACATAATCATATCTGTCAGCCAATGTCTCGCGAGAGGTCTGAAATCAAAATACGCATACTATATAATTATCTTTCAATAATACGACATATTCCGACTATATATAAACATATACGGAGTAATAATAACTCAATCTACCCTCTACGCTAGTATTGCAATTTGCAAGTAATGACTAGTGAGAGAGAAAGAGAATAAGAAAAAAATGTGAGGGTAACAGTTCAAATTAGCGGCAGGTAGGCTCTAGATCTCTAATTACAAACCAACGGAAGTAGACAGATCAACTAAGCTTTCTTCCTCTTTCAGAACATCAGCCTGGGCGGCGTCACCTAACTCCTCAGATTAGGCTGTGATTCTAACCGGGATTTGACAGGAAGTCGGACAGGCAAGAGCTCTGATTCCCAAGTAAAACATCGAGTCCGGTTTTCATAACATTGGCTAATATGGCTATTAGCTATAGTAGGATACACTTGCTACAAGAATACCTTCCATGAAAACATCAAGAAAGCAAAACAAAAACAGCAGCATGCATTTACATCTGCACTGATTCCCTGCACAAGTGCTACTTCCAACACCATATTTTAAACATGATTTGAGTTAATGAGGACATTGCCCAATTTCAGAGCTCGCAAGTCTAGCCGATGAGACAGATTTTATGATCTTTGCAAATCTAAGAGAACTCTAAAGAAGACAGCAGACAGCAGACAGCAGACAGCAGATAACATACTGCTCACTAAATGAAAAATACTGTCTGTCATTAAGAAGCTTCAAAGTGACAGGTTTGATAACACACACAATACAACAAGAGTGTAAGTAATATCCATCACAGACATCTGAAAATAGAAGCAGCGCTGGAATCAAAGACGGTGAACAATAATTACAGAAAATAATGCTTGTTTAGTTTAACCTGGTTGTAGTAACCAGTGTCAGGAGTTCCGTCCAGATCGAGTGTGGTAGCCATTGCAATAGTGTATCTCTTATCTTTCTTGATGGGATACACATCGATATTCACATCCAGCAGAATATACGCATCGAACTTATCACTCTGAGCTTCAATTCGAGAAACTACACAATACAAAATTGGATCATTTCAGGATTTCAGCAGCTTATATAGCAAAATACTATTAGTCAATTAAAACACTTTCAATATCCTAACTCACAAACCCGGGAAAGTACAATCAATATAACACTTAGATTACAGCGTAATACAGCACAAACACTGACACGAAAACATATGAGAAAAGTTAACATCAGAAAGTTACTACGGCCATTAAAAGGCAATGAAAAGCAAGCATCAACATAGCGTATGCAACATATTAACCTCTTCAATTAATACACTTTCAGAACACTCAGGCAAGTATGATCAAGATTATGGTACGATAAAAACCTTCAAAAACTGTTAAATCTCACAAAAACACCATGAACTAACCGACACAAAGGCAAAAGTAAGTATCAACACTGCATATGCAACATGACTTCTCAATTAATACAATTTCACAACCCTAGCTCACAAGCTCAGGCAAGTATAATCATGATTACGCACAAACACCGACACAAAACATATGGAAAAACCTTAAACCTCACAATAACGCTTTGAGCTATAGCTGACTCAGAGACGTAGGTAAGCAGCTAGAATCAACATTCTACATCCTCAGTTTCGTAAATTTACGCCGAAAGCAAAACTTCATGCAACTAAAGCTAAATTCTACTCAAATGCACATGAAAGAGAAAAAAATCAACAAAATTGATATCAGTAAATTAACATTTTGCAACCTTTATCGAATTTCTTGCCATCAGGATCAATTCTGGTGATGTTGAAGATATCCTCAAAGAGAAGTGGCGCCATTGTTTTTCTGCGAATTAAATTCTTCAATTAATTTACAAATTCTGCAATTAAATCAGTATAAATAAGCTTTCTAAGTAAGGTTTTTGCAGAATAATGATTAATTTATACACAATTAAACACACAAATCAAAGAAATTAAGAGAGAAAGATGAAAAATTACCTCTACTTTTTTATGACGATTTTAGGTTTAGGGTTAGAGTTAGGGTTTATGGATTGTGGTCAGTGAAGTTTTGGGGAGGGATGAAGCTTTGATTTACTCTTATGTTTTTGGGAGGTTAGCGTTTATACTAATAAAATTATTTTATGGTCATAAAGGATAAATGATAAAATGAGTACGTTTATTTCAAAAATACAAGCGTTACGATACTTAATAACTAAAATAATAGAATTAAAATGTTAAGAATTACCAAAAAAAAAAGGTACGTTTTTGAATTTTTTTAGTGCAAATTCGTGTCTCTCAACCTCCCGGGCAATTTTATTTTCAAAATATTGTAATAAATTGAAAAATGTAATTTATAAAGATTAAGATTAAGATTATATCGAATAGAAACAATTTTACATTTTAATCAATTTTTTGTCATTACTAATTGAGAGTTAGCTAAGAATGTTATTTTGATGTAGAACAATTTATAATTAATAAATCTAAAGCAAATCAATCTTCTTTATTAAAGCAACAATCATAGTGCTGATGTGTCAGCCTGTGATTAATTGCATATTTTTTTATTTTATTTTATTTTTTCAAGTGAAGGGACTCACCCATGTTTAGCAAATTATTTTTATAAATTTAAAAGCGATCACGTCAATTGTCCAGTATAATATCAAGCAATAAATGAAATTACGAGTATATAATTACATAATTTTGATATAACGCAATCAAATAAATTAAGAATATTTTGGAATCAGAGAACCAAAACATATTATGTACTCCAGATACAGAATTACAACAAAAAAAAATTACTCTGTACTAAGGGAATAGATTTAATAAATATTTTTATGCCATTATTTTTTTTGAGTGCGAAGGTTGAGAGGATTTATGAAAACACGATTATATAATTATTTGTGAGTTGTGAAGAAGAGTTTGTAGTGTTGAGGTTTTCGGCCAAGCATGACTTCAAGTGTGTATGTAGCTACAATGCATTATACATTAAATTTAAAACCGGTTAAATAATATTTGATATACATATGAATAAGACAAATATTTTGTTACATCTAATTCCTAATACATTTTGTTTCTGTCTTATTTAGCATATTTAACCCGTTTTAAACTTAAAATAAATATTTTTGTTTTAAACGGGAATTTGTGTCATAAAAATTAGTTGAAATAGTTGTCCATTATTTTAATTGTTTGTTTATGAAGAGTATATAAATGAATTACGAGTACAATCTTTGTAGCTAAACACGTCTTTTTTTTAATCAAAGAGATATAGCATATTTATTCATCCATTTAATATGTCTTATTATATTTTAATAAAATTTATGAATGATACATTGATGTTCACTTTTTATTTACTATATATTTATATATATGATAATATCAATATAATAGTTCTGAGTGATCGACTACATGATTCTAAACATGTATGGGTCACAAATTTTCATTTTTGTTCTGTTTTCCTAATTAATAGATTATAATAATCTTTTCCATTCATTATTATTTTTTACATTGCTTTAAGCCCAAGTTTTAAGACCTTACATACATGTAAATTTAAGGGTCTTTATGTTATGCTAAATATACATATAGTCCCAAAAATGAAACGTAAACTTCGGTTGGATATATCAAAGAAAAAAATGTAAAAAATCTGAAGAATGTGAGATTAAGAGAATATGTTATAATTACTACATGAAAAATGGTTAAAATTGTAATTTAAAATTTACACGGTTCAAAATTTTTATTTTGTCTGTGTATGAGTTATGAAAAATAGTTTTAAATATTGGCACGAGTTTGCAACTCTACTAAGACCTGTCCAATTTTAAAAATCATTTTTCATTTAAATATTTTTAAGTCACGTATAAGTCGAGTTTGTACGAAACCACTCAGCTATAAAAAAACAGAGTAAAAACTCAATTTTGTTTAAGTAAGACAACGTATAATACTATAACAACTACTTAAAAAACTGACTATAATGCATCATTTATGTTAATCGGAAATATAATTTTGGATTTAAATCTAAAAGTTAAATATGTCTTTAATTTTTTTTATTTAGTTAAGGTAAAAAATTATGAATTTAATTTCTAAAGACAATTAACTTTAGAAAAATATAAGTAACTAAAATAAAGATAATCTGAAAATTAATTTATTTTTATATAATAACACATTAAAAACAACATATATACTTCAAATATCGCACTGAACGACTATTTAGTATAATAACACATTTAAAGTTTATGTGATTCATGATATTACACGAGCAAACTTTGGGACTATATATTTTAATTTACAATAATGATAAACACAAGTTTAGCAAAACAAATAACATAGCGTATAACGAAATTTTTGAGAAGTTTACAAGTTTTTGGAACAAATGTGTAGAATATTGTACAATATTGTGGACGCCATATATATATATATCTCCACATGTTTATGTAGGCACGACCTAATTTACCATTGCATATTGTTCTTTATGCGTTTATAGTTTACAACAGTTTTGGCACGATAAGTTTCTTATAGGACTGACTCAAAAGGAGAAAAATTCAAAGATAACACTTGGAAGAAAAATACCTACCAAATACAACTGGTTAAAAAAATGTTATACAAAATTTACACGGGTCAAACTTTCCATTTTGTCCGTGCATGGGTTTTATAAACGTGCATAATTTAGACTAAATGAAAAATAGGCTTACCAAGTTTCACGATCCAACTATTCAAACATGTGTAATTTTACTAATTTTGCGTTATTTATCATCCGAATAATGTTTTTCCATACATAAGATCAGTCCATATAAAATCGTCCGAATAAAAAAAAATTGGTTAGAAACTCAAATTTAGTTACCAAGAGAATAACATACTACAATAACTACTCGGCCAATTGTCTATAATATACGGAGTATCATTTACGCTAATTTCAAACCAAATTTATAATTCAATTTTTTAACATGAATTTAATTTCAAATTGTTAACCAAACGAGCGGAGAGTTCATTAATTTATTTCAAAACTTCATGTACTGACATAACTAAATTTAAAAGGAGATGATTAATTAATAAACAACAATCTTAAATATCAACTCTCTATAATAACAAATTTGAAACAACATACCCGTGCAATTTGCACGGGTATAAGACTCATATTAAACTCACGGGTTTAATATTAAACTCATATGAAATAACAATAAAAGTATAAAAATGACCGAGATAGAGGATGTGTAATAAAAGAAAGGTAATAATATAGAAAACAATAATATCAATTATTATTGCAAAATATTAACAAATATAACATTGTTGCAAATGTTTACTAAAATGTGGTTATATTCGCAAATATATTAGGATGATATATTATGACAATATACGTATTGACTAATATTTTTTTTACGAGTCTATTATTCCCTTAACGTCCAGAGTGATCGTAAATTCGTATTTGTATGACACCGTCGACAACATAGCTAGCCCCGTGAATTTCACGGGTAATAAAACTAGTATTAAAAGGTCAAATTTGTTAGGACGATGATTTAAAAGATGTTAATCGTGTTTAAAGATTTAATTTTGTAATTGAGATTCGTTGCAATAAATAAGTAGCTTTTCAACTCAAAAGGAATTTCACGACTTCGTAGTTACACATAATAGAGTACATATAATGGAGTATGAATATTGAATAATTTAATTCAATTGCATTTGTTATAAATTATAATCTCAATTCAAAACCATTGAACTATTAACGCCAATTACCAATATTTACTACTCATCGCAAAGCCCTTATAAATTTATCAATAATAAGACATATCATCTCACATTAAACATAACTATTCTGATTACGTTAATTTATCCACAAATAAAAAAAACGTAACTAAATTAGAAAAAAAAGTTATTAAATAATAAATGCATCAATTTAATTTCGTAATATTAAGTTACACCATGCTATGTTACTACTTCACAACAAGTTTAAATTGACCATTTTTCTTAAATTCTACATTTGCATTTTGTAAGATTAAAAAAAACAAAGAGGACATCAGATTTTTCGTTTATAATAGAGTATTATTTTTGCATTAAATCATTCTGTATTCGGAACAATTTTTATAGACGTTTTTGGCTATAAATATGTCTCAAGAAATAAAGTTTAGGGATAATGAAGAACCGAGAATGGAGGACCTAACCGAATACGTGACAAAGACGGGACATGGGGTGAAGGGTTTATCCGAGATGGACCTAAACAACTTGCCTAAACAGTATATACAGCCTCAATCCGAATGGCCTAGTAGCATGAAAATCAAGGAGACAGGCGGAGCTGAGGAGTCGTCTATTCCTGTCATTGACCTGTCAAAATGGGAGGATCCGGAGGTGGGTAAGTCGATATGTGATGCAGCAGAGAAATGGGGATTCTTTCAGATTGTTAACCATGGGGTGCCGGTTGAGGTGTTGGAGGACGTGAAACAAGCGACTCTTGCATTCTTCGGCTTGTCACCAGACGAGAAAAAGAAGTATTTTAAGGAGAATTCGGCTAGTAATCATGTGAGGTTGAGTACTAGCTTTATCCCTGAAGCTGAGAATGCTTTGGAATGGAAGGATTACCTTAGCCTGTTTTATGTTTCGGATGATGAAGCGCTTACTCTCTGGCCGCCTGCCTGCAGGTTACAGATAACATTTCCGACATTGCTGTTATATATGTTCCACTTTCTCGATGCCATGTTATAACAAGTTACCGTGCAGATGTTAGTTAGCTCAAAGATAAGACATTGTTTTTTTAGCCGTAACTGACGTATATATCATTTTGTCTAGGGATCAACTTCTGAACTACATGAGAAAGAGCGAGGTTCTGATTAAGCCGCTGGTCGAGGCCCTGATGAAAGGGCTGAACATCGACGAGATTAATGAGAAGAAATGGACACAACTAACAGGTTCTAAGAGGATTAATCTGAACTATTACCCTAAGTGCCCTAAACCTGAACTGACAGTAGGAGTAGGGCGACACTCCGATGTTTCCACCTTCACCATCCTACTGCAAGATGATATCGGAGGGTTGTACGTTCGAGCACCAGATGGTGAGAGCTGGGTTCATGTGCCACCCGTTGCAGGGGCCTTGGTTATCAATGTTGGTGACGCGCTGCAAATCCTGAGTAATGGTAGGTACAAGAGCATTGAACACCGCGTCATTGCTAATGGAAGTAAGGACAGGATTTCAATCCCGTTGTTTGTGAACCCGAAACCAAGTGACGTGATTGGACCTCTCGACGAAGTGTTGGAAAATACTGGTGAAAAGCCGAAATACAAGAATGTCTTGTATTCTGATTACACTTTGTGCTTCTACAGGAAGGCTCATGATGGCAAGGGTACCTTAGAATTTGCCAAGATCTGATCTTTTTTCGACGATTTTAATAATAATAATAATATCACTAAATACATTAGTTAGGATTAAGAGCTACTGAAGTTAATAAAATCCTAGATCTTATCACTATTTCGACATTTAACATAATGTAATTTTAAACTTAGAATTAGACATAATAATGCAATCTCCTGTTTGTTATTTGATCAATTATACAACACTTGCAGTTTCACAGTTGAAATATGCATTATTGTCTGTCTGTTTATCAGAACCGCGTAACAGATAATTATCGTTGATTCAAATAACTCGACTTCAGATGATACAAGTAAACGCCGTGTATGGATCACAATTTACAGTCGTTAAACACCGTTACAAAGTACAACAATATGGACCGAAATCAGATACAGAAAAGCTTACGCAATCTAAGATGTCTTCTGACCAGAGACAGTAAAGCCAGTTTCACATTTGAAATATGCATTACTGTTTTTTTGTTTATCAGAAAAGCGTAACAGAATTATCGTCGTTGGATGAAATTCATGTAGCTCGACTTCAGATGTTACAAGTAAAACGTCGAGTATAGATCACAATTTACAGCGGCTAAACACTGATACAAAGTACAACAACATGGATTACACGGTACAGACAGAAAAGCTTACGCAGTCTAAGACGTCTTCTGACCATAGACAGTACAACAACAAACCGTTCTTGCATCTATTTACAGCTCGTGTTACTACACCAACCAAGTTTAGACAGCAATTCCGAGAATTACCTGTCGTGTTAACGACTCCTCCCTCGCTACTTGGCAAACCGGAGTGTCCATTCAGCTGCAAGCTGATCATGTCGTTTCCTGTCATTCAGATACAGGTGCGCAATACCGGGCACAAGCGCATTATCTACAAACAAAAGCCGTATGTCAGTACCCAATTCGTATCAGTCCATCCCAAAATAATTGTCGTCTTTCTATATATCCCACGAGAAGTCGAGCTTACATGGATCGGGTGTCAAGAACAACGTCGTTAGCGCAAGCAACACCTTAGAAATGGTAAGTGCAGGACTCCAACCATCCTTCAGAATATCCAAGCTAACATTACCCGAAGAATCAACATTGCAGTGAAAAATTCTAGTCTTAAACACCACTTTTGGCGGATTAAATGGGTAATCAGCAGGGAAGATAATCTCAAGGAAAAACAGTCCACCTTGATACGGTGTACCTAAGGTAAAAAAAAACCCACACGGAAAATGGTACGGTAAGTCTCCTGTAAAACCGTCTTTACATTACATAACAATATGTAAATGTCACTAATAGGCATAAGGAAAATAGCAAGTCTCCTGTAAAACCGCTACTAAACGTCCCATAAAAATAGGTTATTAATGGTCTTTGAGGATATTTTTTTCCATTGCATTCATCTACTCGGGATAAAAGATTTCAAAAAAAAATTATTGAAAACAGACACCGAGCGCAAAGTTATGCCTGTTTAAAAATTTTCTCTTCTTAATTGTCAATTTTTCGTCCCAATTTTTATACTTGTTTTAAGCTTTAAGTTTTTATGGCAAAAAATAACAAAATTTAAAATTGTTATTATTATTATTATTGTTTTTGATTGTCGTTTGTTAATTTTTTTTTCACCACAGTTTAATGCTAATTAGTTATTATAAAAATCGTCTCCATTCCGTAATATTTATGCTATAAAATGATAATTAATTTTATTAAATTTACTTTGTATGTTCAAGGGCAAATTAGGAATAAACGAAAAAATTAGGGGGCGTGACGATATATTAGAAAATTAATAAAAGACGTCTAGGAAAAAAAATAATAAATGATTATAGGACGGTCTTATAGAAAAGAAGTCAAACCAGGAGGAGGTAGGAAAGTAGCGAGCCAGTGATAGAGATTGTCGGCGATAGGACCGGCAGAGGAAAGCGGAGGAGGATGAGAATCCAGTTCTTTCATTTCCTTCTGTATCCTTTTTCCTGAACCTGTGACTCCTGTTGTTGTTGGCCATGGTCTTCTACCGCTACCACCGCCGCCGCCGCTGCTGCTTCCGCTGTTCATTTTTATTCCGTTCTGCTTAATTTTCTGGCTGTTTTTCTGTGTTATTTCTACTGCTTACTGAGTTGAGCAATTGTAGTCATTCATTATGAAATTTCCACCAGTCAATTGGTTTGGAATGAATGGTAAATGGGTCAGTCGGATTGGATTGAGTCGAGTCAATTTGAGTCAGGTCGGGTCGTATTTTATTTGGGTATGGGCCAGCTTTGGTTGGTGGAAAGTAAGTCGGATTATTTTCGACTCGGGTTATCTAGATCATGTTTTGAATGATAAATGGATCAGTCGGATTGGATTGAGTCGAGTTAACTTGAGTCAGGTCGGGTTGTGTTTTATTTGTTGGAGTTATTTGGGTATGGCGTATAGGACAGGTTTGCTTGGTTGAAAGTAAGTCGAATTCTTTCTGATCGGGTTATCTAGGTCATGTTTTGAAAGATATTTAATTAAAATCGGTCATTTGGATTGTTTGAATCGGGTTATTTTGAGATGGGCGATAATTTTCAATTGGGTTTGAATGAGATTTTGTCAAGTTTAGTACATAGTACACCGATTCTTATCTAAAACGGTTTCATGATAAATTATCTATGATTAATAGTAGGTTGCTAGTAGCTAGCTACTTGATTCTATTGGGATAATATTTTGGGTTATTATAAATTATTTGGGTGCTTTTCAAAATATTCTAAACCATTTATTAACCTTAGTAGTAGGTAAAAGCGAGTGTGAGTTCTTCGATTTTCTTCTTCCCGAAGCCATCATTCTTGCTATCTTTCTTGTTAAAATCATGGCAATGTTTTTAACCAAAAAAATCACATATTTTTATTTGATTTGTGTTAGATTGAAGGCAGATTATGGTAATGGGACATATTGTTTGTGGAAATTTTGTGGTATTGGTTTAAATTTGTGAATTAATGAAGAAAAGATGTTGGAAAAAAAATCAGATGTGGGATGTTGAAATAGAAGGTTTAATATGAAGTTTAAATCTGTGAATGAAAAAAGAAAACTTTTAATATAAGGTTTAAGGGGTTTATAAATTTTCATCTAAGACGGAAGTATCCAGCTTAAAACGAGTCAAATAATAATCTATTTGCAAAAATTAGACAAATATTTTGTTATTCCCTAGATTTTTTCATTCTTATCCTATTTATACAAGTGAATATTACTTGACCCGTCTTAACTTAAGACGAATATACCCGTCTTAAGAAAGACTTATTGTAAGGGCCATGGGGTCATGGAAATGACGATGATGGTGGATGGCGGTGGTAGTTGTAAGGGATGAGATATGAATATGTGATGGATAAACGTTTGCAGGAAGAAGTGGAGGTGACTTGTTAAAGAGGTAGTCGGTCATGTGAACTCCTGAATCATACTCGTTTGAACTCGGGTGTGTTTGACCTGACCCGAGTTTATTCAATTTGGACCGTCCAGGTAATACTCTACATACCGTGTATTCTGAGTTAAACTGAAGAATAGTGTCTTTTAAGCTGACCATCAATAGTGTAGAGTATTTTTATTAAATAATCTTAATATTTTTAATTTTTTGCTTTTTTGACATCTTAGACATTGCCTTAAAAGACGGTTTTTCACAAAACTTATTATCCGGTATTTTCCGTGGATAATTAGATGAGCGCGCCCTTTTTGTTCGGCTGAATTGATCTCAACGCATCAAACATTCAAACTATAAGATTTTTTTTTCCAGTGACATAACTGTAAAACTAAATGAGAGTCATTTAATAAACTCATAAAAACAGTTTGCGTCATTAATCCGAGCTATATAAAATACGAAATGAGAATAAATATCGTCTCATCAATTACAAATCACAAATAACTTGCTAAGAAGTTCAACTATTGTACATGCTTCCAGAGGGTAGTCAATGCCGTCTTGCGACACCTTCCCAACCATTTTTAAGCTCGAAAAAAGAAACAAAAAACAGTATGCATCTTTAACCCGAGTTACATAAAACACGACAAGAGTTTCTAAATCTCATCTATTACAAATCACAAATACTTGTAACTTGATAACAAGTTCGACGCAAGACAAACAGTACAAGAGCATGAAAGCTGAACAAGAATCCTCACCACGCAATGGCACCAGGCGACATCAACAGATCAGATATCTTCGTCGCTAGCTGACCTCTCTCTTTTCTGCTCCTTCGGAGGCTCTTCCGGATACGGGCTCCTGCTGCGGCTACGGCTTCGGCTTCGAGAATTACGAGGTGGTGGTGTTGGAGAAAGTGATTTTCCTCTACTTTCTCGAGAATACGACCTTTCCCTGCCCTGCTTCCTGTCTTTGGGCGTCACAGACCTGGAACAGAATACCAGTCATGTTTCAGTGAGGTACGTGTACAAACAACACGAAGAATCGTGAGACCAAGATTGACGTGTTGAGAACAAGGCTAAAAACAGAAATACGAGCTAGTTAGTGAAAATTCTACAGTAGCAAACAAGAAACTACTAGCTCCTGCAACTCTGCGAGGAGTCTATATCACATTTTCACTGCTACATGCTCGATGAAATAACAGGCTTTTTCCAGTACTGTAATACAAGAATACCTTAGCAACATTTGAAACCTCTCCAAGCGCATCACAATAATGTTCGTTTTTAGCGAGGCAAGCACATCACACTATTACTACTAATCAAGCTTGATTTTAATTATAATACGACAGACACATTTTGCCCAACACTTCAGGTCTTCAGATGTGGTGATTTTAGTCAAGCAATGGCAGCAGAGTTAGAAAATTAGCAGTTCAACACACAAAACATGTGTTTCCAACTCACCATGTACAATAAAATGGTTTGTCACAATCAACAACCACACACTAAGGCACCACGTGTCCAAGCCATAGCACATAAAAGAAAGAAGTAGAAAACCAATAAATGGACAACTAGTTAGGATGCGGCAAAAACTACCTTGAAAGTTGTCTTTGTTTGGGTGGAGGTGAGTTGTCGTGGCTACGGGACCTCGATCTTCCACGTCTAGCAGATGGAGAACGTGAATGTCGAGGTGAGCGGGAACGAGAATAACGAGCAGGAGAACGTCTTCTCTCATGCCGGCCCTTGTGACTGCTGTTAGGAAATTAAGCAAGTTGTTAAATGAAGTAGAATGGAAGTGAAACAATAATACTGGTTTCATATGCCCTCTAGGCTCTAACAACTAAGTAGAGAGCAATTCATATATGAACACAGTTGTAACAAGAGATGAACAGGTAAGTAGCTCAGGTTGGTTCAATCAAGCAACCGATAATTCCTGTCAGACCAATTTTGGTTCATGAGACATGACATAAATACTTGATAAATTTCATGACGAGGATGTCGTCTCTCGGCAACTACTACTCTATAATCTCGCTTAGTACAAAGTATTTTCCCTTGGAAATGGCACAACATAGTAGCCTCAGTGAAGGGACAAAGCTACAGTCGAACATAGTATTAAAAGGACTCCCGTGAGGATAGAACGATATAGCTTCAAAACAGAAAGTTGAAGAAAGTGCTTCAAAAAAGAATGAAGATCAAATTTGCTTCACCAGTCTAACATGGTAGCCCTTTTGAATAAGACGAAGATACAATGAGAAGACTAGCCCACACTGAAGCATTGATCTAACTTCTAACTCTAATCCATTGTGGCTCTAAATAGATTGACAAGAATTTCCATAAAAGCATATCTGATGGACAATAAATTAATCTAAACTCGAGGCATCTATCAGACCATGCAATGACCACCTAAGATTCTGAAATTTAAACGTCCTGTTTAAACCCATAAATTAAATACCAATTGAAATGCCAAGCAAAAATGTCCAACAAATTGGAATGCAAAAACATCCACTCATCAATCAAATCACTAGCAACAAATCAGCACAAGCTTACAGCACATACATTGCTACAATGTCATGAAAAGGGGACTATTTACCTAGACCGATCTCTTGACCTCATCTCCATTGGTTTCTTCCTATTCTCTTCTGCAAACACAACTGTCAATTCACGGCCCTGAAAAACATAACCATCCATCTGGTGTTTTGCATCAGAAGCATCAGCTGGGTCCACATATTGCACAAAACCAAATCCACGAGGTGCACTGCAAAAGAGCAAGCATACTTTTATGATACTGATGTGCTCTAATAATTAGGAAAAGGAAAACATGTAGACAAAAGAGCTAACTGTACTCCGATCTTTTGCATTAGACTAGTCAATATGAAAGGCTGTGGCGAGAACATAAGAAGCACGCACAAGGCTGCTGACCTTGAAAATATCAATTTAAAGAGTGACTTGAAATCCTTCAAGACTTGAATCTCTTCACAATGTATTCATTCCAACTTCTCTTCAACTCTTCTACTATTAACATCTCTCTGATGACTTTTATTACTTGATTGGTATCTTCAAACACATTATATTCTCTGTTCAATCTCAAAAACTTTAATGAATTGGTAAAATACATCACTGAGACGGACCTACACTCAACAAACAAACCACTCTAAAGTGATTCGAGGTAGGTAATTCTATGCTTTCAAAATCACACTACCTTCATACTGATGTGTTACCAATGTCCACATTACTGATCCCCAAGACCCCAATTGAGTGCAGGGAAAATATCATATATAACTTGCTTTTGCGGTTCAATTTTTTTTTTTTTTTTTATGGTTACTATGTGATTAAAAAAATTTAACTCTGATAAGTACAGTTAAACGTTTTCAGTAGCAAACTACAGATCAAAGCTACCCTATGAAGGACAAAGTAAAATCATCTCCTACAATAACTACTACTACTACTCACAGACGGAAGTCCAATCAACATCGCTGTACAAACACTCAAAAAGTAACATGGGAATTCAGGAGCAGAACAAATGGTACTGAATTCAATGAACTCACCCAGTATAATAATCTCGAGGCAAGTAAATGTCCTTGAGGGGGCCAATCTGCCCAAACGGCCTTCGAAGATCTTCAGGTCTGCAAAACACGGAACATGTCGAAATGAAACAACCAACAAGGCTTATATTGCACTTGAAGGAACTAGGCACAGGAGTTCAATTCAAAAAAGGAAGATATGTTCATGTTATGAAAAATGAAATAAAAAATTAATTCGCGGAAAAGAAATAGACAAACGGGTATATTGTATTATATGGAAAGGACAGGGGCAGGGGACCATTTTAGGGTAGTGTTACTTGATGACAAGTGGACAATATTGAAATTGGATGATCAAGTAACTCATTAGAAGCATGCCTAATATAGAAAGGTAAACAAATGAGTAAGACACCCAAAATGGAAATGGTAAACAAATGACCGGGACGGAGGGAGTACTCCATATATTGTCAACAGAAACACTCACTCGAAAGTCGAAAGTACAGAAAAACAAAGAGAATAGCATAGCAAGAATGATATCCTTAAATCATGAAAAACATCCGAGCAAACCTGCAATCATGGCGAAGATTCCGAACCAGTAAACTAGTTGATGGATCTCTGCCACCGCCACCGCCACCACCACCGCCGCCGCCGCCACGGCCAGAATACCGTCCTCTAGGACTGGGGCTGCGTCGTCTCCTGCTATAACCACCCCTGGGTGGTGAAGGACTATAACTCCTTCCCCTCATTTTCAGTGTTCAGTTATTGTTCAATTACTGCTCCGAATGTATCTCTGAAAACCGGTAGACAAAACTTAAGTCATCCCCACAAAATCAGCAAGAAACCATGACTAGTGAAACAAGAAACACGCAACAATCAACGGAATACACTCAAAAAACTGATAATCAAGAACAGCAACAATAAATCTCTTGAGAAACAAGCGTAATACAATACACAACTCATATTCACGCAAACAGCGTCACTAAAATAACTTCTTCGAGCTTAAATTAGCAAATCAACAACAGCAACAGTAATATTCCCGAGGAATAAGCTTAATACACAATTCATATTCAAGCAAACAACTCACGAACATAGCTTTTTCGAGCTTACCTTACAAATCAATAACAGTACCAATACAATCCGAACGCTCCTAAAATTTCAAATATGGATAAAAATCTCTAAACACAGTCATGTAACAATCATCCCCAGTAAACAAGCAAAATAAACGATTATATTCAAGTAAACAACATCATCGAAACAACTTTTTCCAGCTCAAGTTAGCTTGCAAAAGACGGTAAACCCTACTTCGCAATTGTTTAGCAATTGCACATCTTAATCAATCAGAAATCAGCGTATCGAGCAACTGAAAACGCGAAATATCGCCTTTAAAGCAAAACTTCGAAAGGTAAACCCTAATTCGCTAATTCGAAAAATGCAGCAAACACCGACAGACAGGCGTAAACGTAACCATAAACGCAAACACAAATACTTGTGTAAGACGGTTTTAATCTCGCGAAATAATACGAAACTAGTCCGCAAACTGCTACTACTCCTATATTTCAAATTAATTACTTATTTCGACATTATTTTATATTATTTGCATTTTATTTAAATTAAATTAAATTAAATTAAACAAACAAATAATCTGAAATTTAAATAAATAATAAATGAAAGAGAAAAAATAGGGAAAAATAATACCTAGGAATTAGATAGAGAGAGAGAGAGAGAGAGAGAGAGAGAGAGAGAGGAGGGAAAAGAGTGAAGAAGGTGAGGTGAGTGTTTTGAGAGTTGAGACTTGGGATTGTGTCCCAGGATGGGATTGGATGGGCCTATGGGCTTAGTGGGTGTGTTTTTTGTAGCCCAGTTTGAAATGGGTTTTCGGATATCGGTCTAGCAGAATCATTGACTCGACTCTGATGTGGGTTTGAACTGAATAAATATTGGACTCGTGTTGATTATTTTGCATGGTGGAGAGTAGGACGTGTATTGGAGTATACTTTAATTTGGGTCATTTGAGAGAGGGTACAAAGCCACGTTTTTTCTCTCCCGATTTTTCAACCACGTGTCCAAGGTCATTTTACGAATTATCCAATTCGATTTCAGGCCCAAATAATGAGTATTAATTTATTTTTCACGATTATCCAAAGATCAATGAATGTTGTTTTTCACTTATCGACACCCTCAAATGTGTTTGGTTGCTCCACAAGTTTTGTAAGACAGTTTTACCTGATCCGAGAGACACACACTGTGTCTTTCGAAAAATTTTGTTTCAGGCACTAGAATTACAAAACCGTGTATTAAATTTCAATTTGAGTCATTCGAGAGATCATATAAATTTACGTTTCTTTTTCTCCCTGTTTTTCAACAGTCACTTACTGGCCTGACGATGTTATATAGAGAATCATGCTTATACCGTGTAATAAAATATAGAAAAGTAGACTAAGGAATGATAGAGAGGTGTCTCCTTTTATTTGAATATTCTTGTAAAATAATAAGGCCCTGTTCTTTTGGACTGAAATTGAACTGAACTGAACTTATGGAATCTGAACTAAACCGAACTTATAGAATCTGAACGAAACTTATAGGAACTGAACTGAACTTATAAGAACTGAACTGAACTTATATGAACTGAACTGAACTGAATAGAATCTGAACTTAACTGAACTAAACTTATATATAGGATCTGATCGAACTGAACTTATAGGATCTGAACTGAACTTATAGGATCTGAACTTAAATGAACTGAACTTATAAGATCTGATCTAACTGAACTTATAGGATCTAAACTGAACTTATAGAATCTGAACTTAACTGAACTGAACTTATAGGTTCTGAACTTAACTGAATTTATAGAATATGAATTGAACTGAACTTATAGGATACGAACTTAATTAACTTAAATAATTTAAGTTAACTATTATTATTATTATTATCCAAGAGAATACATTGATAAAAAAAATAGTCTTAAACACAAGGTTATATCAAATATTTTCCGCTTTATATACAATGGTTTGTTCATAGATCATACATTATACAACGATTACATTATAATAAAAAAATAATCCACTTGTTATAATTTTTTTCTAACCAATTATTTCCATATTATCATAATCCTCATCAACTTCATCTTCATTAGCAATATCACTATCGACAAAGAATCCATAGCCTCGCCAAATATTTTTGACTATGTTGCTTCGTACCTTATACATGACCTTCTTCCGCTTTTTATCAAATTATTCCCGAATCTAACGTTTGTTGAATGTTCACCCCATGTTGTATAATAGGTACTCCAAGAGCGTGCATTCTTATAAAATTATGGAGTGTGAATATAGAAACAATGATCGACATTTGATACTTATATGATATTTGAGGCATGATTTTTAACATCTTCTACCTTTTATTTAATTGACCAAATGTCATTTCAACTTTCATTCTCAATGATGAATGTCGATAGTTGAAGTATTCTACCATTCTTTCAGGCGGTCTATGCTTGTATTCGGGCATATGTCATCAGGGTGAGTGTGTGTAATATTGTTTAGTATTAATGAGATAGTAAATACTAAATACGGGTATAATTATTAATGTTTTGTTGTTGTTTTTTTTTTAAAAAATAAAATAAAGTGTATCGAATAATTAAAACGAAATGTTTCTTATTGGTTGTTAAAATAATACAATTCGTATATATTTTTTTGAATTGAGTTTATATGAGCTGAACTGAACTGAACTTATAGGAACTGAACTGAACTTATAGGAACTGAACTGAACTGAATTTAACTTATAGGAACTGAACTGAACTTACAGTAACTGAACTGAACTGAATTTATAGGATCTAAACTGAACTTATAGGAACTGAACTGAACTTGGCCCTGTTCTTTTGGACTGAAACTTAAGTGAACTGAACTGAACTGAACTTATAGGATCTGAACTGAACTGAACTTAACTTATAGGAACTGAACTTAACTGAACTTATAGGAACTGAACTGAACTGAGCTTATAGGAACTGAACTGAACTTATAGGAACTGAACTGAATTGAACTGAACTTATAGGAACTGAACTGAACTTAACTTATAGGATCTGAACTGAACTTAACTTATAGGATCTGAATTAAACTTATAAAATCCGAACTTAATTAACTTTATTTTAATTTAAGTTAATTATTATTATTATTATTATTATTATTATTATTGTTATTGTTATTGTTATTGTTATTGTTACTATTGTTATTATTGTTGTTGTTGTTGTTATTATTATTATTATTATTATTACATTGATAAAAAAAATTAGTCTAAAATACAAGGTAGTTTAAAATATTTTCAACTTTATATATAATGGTTTGTTCATAGTTCATGCATTATACTACAATTAAATTACGATAAAAATAATTCACTATTACAATTTTCTCTAACCATTTATTTCTCTTATAATGGTGATGAAGAAACTGATTAATGGGAGAGTGACAATTGGTGAGGGTGAGGGCGTCGTATGATGAGTTATTGTTTTTTGGCATTAATGAGGATGATAGTTTGACATTAATTAGAGAGTAAAAGGCGGGTAAATTATTAATGAGTTGTTTTTTTATAGATGACGTGTATCGAATAATTAAAGCGAAATGTTTGTATCGATTGTTAAAAATAATACTCCGTATATAACTTTTCTTAATGGGGTTTATATGAACTGAACCTATAGGAACTGAACTGAACTTATAGGAACTGAACTGAACTGAACTTATAGGAACTGAACTGAACTGAACTGAACTTATAGGAATCGAACTGAACTGAACTTATAGGATCTGAACTGAACTGAACTTATAGGAACTGAACTGAATTTATAGGAACTGAACTGAACTGAACTGAACTGAACTTATAGGATCTGAAGTGAACTTAAGTTAAGTGACTTGAAGTCCAAAAGAACAGGGCCTTATAGGATCTAAACTGAATTTATAGAATCTAAACTGAACTGAACTGAATTTATAGAATCTAAACTTAACATAAATTAAGGCCCTGTTCTTTTGGACTGAAACTTAACTGAACTGAACTGAACATTTTATTGAAAAACGGTCTCTCTAACATTTATAGAATCTAAACTTAACATAAAAGCTACAAAAGAATGGTCTCTCAATAATTTATTGAAAAACGGTCTCTCTAACATTTTTGTCATTGCTGTAAAAAAAAGTAATCAAAGATACATTTTTTATTTGAAAATTCTCGTAAAATATCAAGTCTAATTATTCATGAAAATACATTTGCAATAAAACATTATTGTTACATAACATAAGAAGTGTACATCAAAATTCAAGCCTGACTACAATAAAGACAGATAAATTTTTGTACTACTACACTATCGCAAATACTTTATATAATGCGATCTTATACAAATTTATTGTAAAAATGAATTCCGTAATAATCATTTTACGAAAGAGTAATATGGTTACTTTATTATACAATCGTTACATAAAAGTAATTAGATTACTTGGTGTTAAGGGGCCTCATCTTGAAACCAGGAACAACGTTACCCAAGATCGGTTTGTGGTCCTGAACTTGCGCATGATTATAGTCATGAAAATGGAAATTCTTGGTTATGAAGTTCGACAGCAATTTCGATGCTGCAAAGCAAGCCAACGCGGTCGCGAGCACAAGCGGTTTCCGCTTCACAAGTCCAACGACTCCGATCAGACCAAAAGCCGATACCTGTAGCACGGTCTGTGCCACATTGAACCCCTTATACGCCTTACTACAGCTCGTGCAGTTCACGACATGGCTCCAGTACCGGTCGAGTAATACGTCCCTGCGTGGTGTTTCGGGTAGTTGTTTTGCCTCGTATTTGTTTCCCCAATCGACTCCTTCTCCAGCGTACTTATCTAGCCATTTTCGGAATGCAATGACCATGGCGTCTGCTTTAGTTGGCATGTAGTACGCTTTCTGCCATTTCCCTCCTTTATCTAATAGTCTTTGCTCCTGCACCATAACAAAAACCAGAACCAAAACCCGAATTGATTAATTAATATCGTAAAACATAGTATTCGTTCATCTAATTTTTACAGATTTAATAGTTAGTTGATTACCTCGCCGTGCAGAAGATTCAAGTCTGAATCGAGGACCAGATTATGGACTATATGAAACGCCCATCTCGGGATTACTTTATCGATCCATTGCATGAAATTCCTCGGGAAAATCAGGATTGCTCTGCATTTTCCGGGACTCACTGGAATACATATAAATATCAAAAGCCGTCTTTCTTGCTCCTTCCTCGCGTTATCCTGGATCAGCAATTACCGCTTTAACTAACTGATTCAAGTACTAAAAAAGAGAGTGAGCGAACTAACCAAACACGAGTTGGTTTATGGATAAATACCTTTTCAGTTAACGATCCAGATGTATCGTCTTCAGTGTTGGCATTGGCAAACCGGTTGGGAGCCATATAAAAGATACAGGGCGCCATAAACTTGTTGAAACCGCCTGGCTGTTTACCTGAAAACCCGCTTTTCTCAATTTTTTCGACACTGAAGTTCATAGGTCTCCCGTTCTCTCTGTCTGCAATCGGCCTGCACAGTACACGCGATTTCAGTTTCTTATTCTGAAGTACAGACGTTATTACTGAAGGATATGAAAAAAAGACGGTAACAACAAAATACGTACTTGGTTTTATCAACGGGCATGGGTGGCATCAGCCCGTAATGTGCATAAGGAACATGAGCCGGATCCATTATATTTTCGACCAAAATCTCGTACCCATAAGGTAAATCCCTAACTCCCATCGACTTAGTATAGTTTGGATCGTCGATTTCAGGGATATACGGAGGTTGTTTCGTTGTCAGAATGTCTCGGTATTTGGGATCGCTGTTAGGCCAAAACCAGAGAATGTCATTCTGGACCGTGCAAGGATAGGTAGCCACACACGCTTTCTTCGATGTATGAACCTGTCAATTACAATTAACGAATTAATGAATTAATGTACGTAACCTTAATTATTACAGAAAGACGAACTCAAAATACATACCGGAGTAGTGTCAAGAGGAGCTTGAGGAATGTGCTTACAGCTACCAGAACCATTGAAACACCAGCCATGATAAACACACTGCAACCTCCCCCATTTATCGATCCTCCCCTCCGACAAGGGCGCCAAGCGATGAGGACAACTATCGTCAAAAACTTTCCACTGCTCCTCATTACGATCCCACCATACCACCAGTTTTATTCCCAAAATCGTCACCCCGTGTGGGACCGTCTTGTCGAGGTCACACACGGGTGCCACTGCGTACCACTCAGAATACCAGTCGAATTTCTCGTCGACTGTATCGCCTTCATCAGGTACTGCAGTACTGTTCTCATACACTTCATCAATGACTGCCTTTGGTGTACGATCTGTTGTTGTTGTTGCAGTATAACTGTTTGCAGAAGAGTTAGTGCAGTAAAGCCTGAATTTAGTCGGACGAATAGTAGTAGTGGTGGTGTATCGAGTTGATAATATCGATGGACGGTTGAGATTATAAAGCGGTTTTTGAAAATGAGTCGGGTCGAGTCGAGTACGAATTGTGGTAGACATACTAATGGTATTAGTTGCCATGGATGGATTAAGTTTGTTTTGGTTAGTATTAATTAATTTCACTTGCTTGCTTACTTTCTTCACTTCATTCTCAATCTATTTATACAAACTTTTCAAGTAGGATTATCGTGACAGGTGCATTTAATAAAATTGGAACGGTATGTACTATGTAGGACTATTCTTTGTCGCAAATTGTGGTTTGAGACTTTGAATGTGTCTCATATAAAGGATAATATAATATCGGTTTTTTAACGTATGTCCTAACTGTTAAGAACTCGTATTAGTAACCTAAATGTGAATTATCTACAAAATATATTTATCAGATATTCAAGTTTAAACTCATATTGTTTTTAAAAAAATTGAATGTGTGAAATAACTGAAATTACGAAATCTTACACAATTAGGTTATTAATGTGTGATCTAGGACACATGTTAGAAAAAATGAATATAATATATTAATATATGACCATTTTTCAATATTTGAACATTTTATGACAAAATGTTCATTAATATATCGTTTGGTTGTTATACAGGAAGAAACTTTCAATGATTTTACAAAATACGTGAATCGTGAATTGTCCAAAACACGCTTGGTTGGCATACATGAATTGAATTGACTCTAAAATTTCTAATTAGGGTGGAGTTCACAATTCATGAAAAAGGTGCTCATTTCCCCATAAGGAACTTATTTTACAAATTACGTTCATGAAAAAACATTGGCGTTCTTAAATAAGAAGCTGGTTTCATGTAAGAAACTGCTTATTTTACCAATAGACTGATAAGAAGCTCTCTACATACTCCCTATAATGAAACTCCTTATTTTACGCTAATATTATTGTAAACCGTTACTTTTTTTACGGATTTTACATGTACTCTAAGGGCACATGATAAGAAGTTAAGTAAGGAAATATTGTTGAGAATATATCATGGTATATTAGAATTGAAACTCATATTACCATAATAACCGAAATAATCTTGAAAATCTTTCCCTATTTAACTTTTTTGCATATACATTTATGACACGTGTTAAAAAAATCCTTATTAAAATAACAATATTTTATCGATTTAATTTAAGATATCCGTCACAAACTGAAAACGGATATTTTAGCCTCATAAAAATGCAGATGGACATGCAAATAGGAGAAAGTGGAGTATTATATAAATAGCGTAACTTGCATTATGTAAGAAGGTACTATCCATTTTGAGTTTGTGACGAATAGTTTCATTTTAAACGGCAAACTGTGATGTTTCATTAGTCTATAAACGTAAGCCACGTTAACTCATCTAGAAAGTTGAATATTCAGAGTTGATTTTTTTTTTAATTATTTATTTACAATGAAAATTCAAAATTGGCAGATGAATTGAGTGTACTATTCAAGTATTTCAGCTGTTTTCAGTTGCTACTTGCCATTAAAACTGAAAACAATGTATCATTATTTGTACTCTAGTACTGTACCATACTACAATTCAATGTTTCAACTTTCCATTGTGGTTGGCTGCTAAACCATGTTAGGGAAGTGATAGCGCTGTCGGACGTTGAAGCTCTATTCATACTCGTTCCAATGCGTATGGGCGTGGGCGGTATCCACATGTACCTGCGTTACCGACATCCCGATCTTTTGGTGTTGTACAGTTGTCTTCTTTGTCATTATTCGTATTCATCTTGAGTGTAAAACGGAATAAATATTAGTCATATAGATAGAATGATAGATCGGGTAAGACTTTGTCCATTCCTAGAGATAACTTCAGAGGCGTATCTAGGACTCATTAGACGTGAGTGCGAAAAATTAGCGAAATTATGAAAATTGCGGAATTATGTCTATATAATAAAAATTTGGTTCGGAATTGTGTATTTGTGTGATTGGAAAAATATAAATAAAACAAATGGTAAAAAAAATATTGAACAAAAAGTATTGAACCCTTGACACTAGACAAGGAAAACCAACACCTAAGCACTAAACCAACATAGTTAATATGTCTATTAATTACACAAACTTATACTTATTTTTTAACAAGGGGTGCGGGTGCATCCCCTGCACCCCTCCATACTCGTCCCAATCAGGATGGGTGCGGGGCAGTATTCACTTGTATCCGCCTATCTACCTTTTAGTGTAATACATTTGGTTTTCTTTAAGTCTGTCATTACTCGTACTCAGCTTAAAACTGAAACGTAATAAATATTAGCGATATAACTAGATTGGACAAGACTTTGTCCATTCCTGGAGATTTTACTTATTATCTCATATGTCCATTTAATTCATTTTATTATTTAGGACAGATATGTCCATCATTATATATATAAAAAAATCTTGTAAAACTATGGTGCAAGAATGAGAGTATTCAAGCTGTCTCATTCAACCTCAAAAATTATGTTTTGTTTTAGCCAATCATGCAAAACCGTGTTGGTTATATTTCCACGTTAGTAAACTAAAACAAATAAAAAACTGAAATTATTTATAGAACCACCTAATTAACCGTGTTAATTAATATAATCGTGTTAATTAATATGGGTAACAATTCTTAAAATCTAATAAAAAACTACTTTACTTTCTCGAAAATTAATTATAGAACCACCTAATTAATGTTCTCGAAAATCATCCAAAAATATTTCCCAAAAATAACAATTGTGCTTTCAAAATATACCATTTTCCAAAATAAATCTCAAACAATTTTACAAATATCATATTTGTTGGAGCTAGTGTCCTCAACAGTTAGTGCGACAACACGTATAAATCTCTTAAAGGAACACATGGTATACTTTGTATTTTAGTAGTTGATTCACGTTTATCAATAACGGTTAGCTTGCTAGAAAGTTTGACGTTATTGTCATAAAGATGACGGTAATCAACTGGTCTCTAAGAGTCACACCTAAAGGATGGAATCTGAGAGATATGATTAAATGAAAATGTAATCATATTGCTACCCTATACGACTAAACGGTTAGTCAAAGTAATGATGATATAATTATTTAATACTGATTAAATAATTTAATTAGTGTGTATGAAATCATTTAATAAGGATTAAATGATTCTGTTAAATATAAAATGTTATATTTAATTGTTTTAGATTATAAATATACGATATTTATAAGATAAAACATTACGCAAAAGAGAGCTTAATAACCGAATTTAAGTAAATATAAAAACGGTTACTAAGGCCGAAACAGATAAAAATTTCGGCCAGTTAGGAGTATTTTCGGTCAGATAAATAGTGCCATAAGATAGAGTTTGTTATTTGTTTAAGCAGTAGTTTAGGTAGAATCAAATACGGATTTGATTATCCTATCTAAACTAGGTAATGTGGTTAAGAGATATAAGGACTATCAAACACCACCCCTATAAATAGCACATGGCAAGCCCCCATATGCTGCACGAGTTACATGACATACATACCCCCCCCCTCCCTCTCTCTAACTTTCATCTTACACAAAATTAAAGGTAATTTTGCAGTTTCTAGCTCTAGAAGGGTATTTCTTGGAACATCTTGGGTCCAACGATTAAGAGGATATCTGTTTTGATATCTGATCTCAGGCCTTTGCAAGGACAGAAGGTTAATTCTTGATCCATATCTTTGTATCTTGTTCTTCGTTTATGACCATAAATCGTCATTATAAATTTCCTGCATATAAAGTATTGAGAATATATACGAATATTGTCCCACAAGTGGCATATGAAATAGATACAATATCCAATCCACAAAAGTACTAATACAGCTCAAGAACACGTTTAATCAATATATATAATTAAAGGAAGCTTTTTTCTAAATTTGTGGTAGTGTCCACCTTTTACAAAACACTTATTTTTAAATAATGATTTATTTACAATTTTTCTACTAGAATTAGGAGATAATTAATTATTTACAATTTTTCTATTAGAATTAGAAAATTAGAAAATAGTTGTTTAGATAATAATTTATTTATAATCTTCCTATTAGAATTAGAAAATAAGAAAATAATAAATTATTTACAACTTTTCTATTAGATTTAGAAAAATATAAAATAGCTGATTATTTATAATTTTCCTATTAGATTTAGAATATTATTATTCTTTAATATTTATATACTTACTATTTAAGTTTGTTAACTTTATTCAACGTTTTTATTAAAAATGAAAATCAAAAATGAATTAGAATAATTGATTATTTACAATTTTCCTATCTTAGAACATTATTCCTTAATATTTATATACTTACTATTTAAGGTTATTAATATTATTAGCATTTATATTAAAAACGAAAATGAGAAAGCGTAAAAAAGAACTAATTTAGTTTGTCTTCGTCTTAACATTAAAATGAGTCAAAATAGTCTCACGGGGATATAAGAATAATAAGACAAATCTTTTGCTTTTTCTTATACATTATGTTCTTATCTTTTCCATATTACTAGATCATTCAAACTTAAAATGAATACCTCCATCTTAATTAGAATTGTGTGGAACTAATAAATGAAATTAGTTAAGTCTAAACAAATTCTTACCTAAAAGGAACATTTGCGATCAATCATATTCGACCAAATTAAGAGCAACACTACTATTTTTTTGGTACAATAGTAGCACAACTATTCAAGTGAACATTATGCACTTTCGTACTTAATTATGCGAAAGAAATGAGATAATTTCTTTAATTAAGTAAAAAGAAAATAAGATAAATGTCAAATATATTATACTTTAGAGAAGCCTCAAAAATGTCAAAATTGGATTTAATTAGTATAAATATAAATATTAAAGACCACAATAATGATGTAGATAGGTGCGTGAAGTGGAATAATTGTATGAATGACATGTGTTTTAAATGGGTATTGAAAGGTATTTCATAATTAACAATAGGATACCCTTAACAATACTTATTCGTACATATTTTCACCTTATTATTTAACGATGAGACATTGTGTTATAAAATGACGTATTTTTTTACGGGGGAGGAGGTAAATAAGTTTTGAGAGAGGAGGTAAGTGTCTTCTGGGGCAGGGTTATTATCCGACGTTTAAGAGTATTAATTGAGTAGTACAAGCAAATTGGTCATAGATGTTCAAGAATACAGTTTATGATTCTGATGATCAAGTTGGTTAGCTGGGTTGTCAAGTTATGATTTAAGGAGTATAAATATAAATATATAGATATTAAAGAACATAATGATGTAGGTGACCTGAGTTAAGCGTAATTTTCTTGATGAGATTAAATGAAAGTGGGTATTAGGAGATATTCATACAACAAAGTAATGACAAATAAATGGTGTTTCCGAGACGGATAGAACAACCCGTAAAAAGATCAAAAATATTTTTCAATTATTATTAGATTATAGTTTATTATAGTCCGTATTATTTTTTTTCCTCCATATTTTCAACTTATTCTTTATAGTGTGACATTTTTTTATAGGGTAGGGGTTGATTTAAATTGTATGTGTCCATTTATTTAAGGAAGGGGATAAATAGATCTCGAGGGAGGAGGTAAGTATCTTCGTGGATAGAGTTACTCTCTAACGTTTAAAAGTGTGATGTAAGTTGCACAAGTAAATGTCTATAGGTTAGGGTTGTTCAGGGATACGATTGATTATGTTAGTCAAGTTGGGTAATTATGTGAGAAGGGTATGACGAATACCTAAACGGTGTCGAAAAAAGTTGCGTATGTACTACATAATGATTAGAACAACTGAGCAAGTACATGGGTAGATAAATTTTATTTGCAAATTCTATTTTATGTGATAATAACAGAGGCACGAATGTTATGAAAATAGCTTAAAAATCTCTAAAGTAACATGTATGTATACTCAATTTTGATTGTTATATGGCGGTGTTTGATTTTACATTGGATATATTTATTGTTTCGAGCAGTGGGGGTAAATAGGTTTTGGGAGAGGAGGTAAGTATCTTGGGGTAAGGTTACTCCACGACGTTGAAGAGTGCCAGAGTAGTACAAATAAATGTCGGAAGGTAGAGGTTTCCAAGGATACATTTTACAATTGATTTAATGGCTAAGTTGGTTAAGTGGGTGAGAAGGGTACTCCATGGGTATGATTACTCCCTGACGTTTACGAGTGTGATTTAGAAGATAGAAAAATATATTCATATGTAGGGTTGAGTTGTTTAGGAATATGAATATGGTTAAGGTTGATTCTGATGGGATTGGTTGGTTAGTCGGGTGGAAAGGGTTGAATATGTGAAAAAGTGGATAACGTGAGATATTGATTGGAGAAGGTAAATGGATAAATTTTATTTGAAAATGTGTATTATATGAGAAAAGAACCGACAAATATATAAATATAGGCTAAAAACATTTATAATATCATGTGTATAAACTCAATTTTGTTTCTTTGTTAAACACAAAACTAAATAATCAAATGTTATACTCTCTTCAGTCCTATTGAATGCTCCATTGGGACGGAGAATAATTTTTTAATGTGGAATGGCGTTATAGTGTTTTTTGTGGGAGTATTCTTGGAAATATTTAGGGGTGTGTATAAAAAGATGTTGTAATGTGGAGTTGCAGTTGCAAATTTGCAATGATAACAATGTAAATACAAGAAATAGAAGAAGATATTTATATCAATTATTTTACCAACTAAGGAAGGAAACCATTAGATTAAATTGTACAAAAATAGAATGTGAGAACATTGGATAAGAATTAAGGAAGTATATGTCATGCCAGTATATTATATCGGGGTAGATAGGTCTAGAGGTAGGAGGTAAGTGTCTCGAGGATAGAGTTATTTTCCGACATTTAAGAGTGTGATTTGAGTAGTACAAGTAAATATAGATAAGATGGAGTTGTCCAGGGATATGCATACGGTTAATTCTGATGGTCAAATTGGTTAGTTGAGTGAAAAGGGTACGAATAATGCATGAATGGTGTGAAAAATGGGGGTATGTGTTGGGAAATGTGTCCTCAATAATTGTGCGATCACGACAGTGATAAAAATCATTGTCATAAATCTTATGAAATGAATATGCAAGGGACGATCCAATATTGATTTAGTCAACTGACCAACATTAATCGGTAATGATTGGCTGACTAGAGTTTAACATTACTGTCGTATGACGGTGGTAGTCAGTTGATCCCTTTAGGTCACACCTATAGGACAGACCCCTTAAATATTATATCGATTAATTGTATAGGATACAGATTAATCAATATTCTTAAAACCGTATATCGAGAAATCAGAGGTTAAATCTTAACGTAAGATTTATATTTGAAATTGAAATGTGTCAATTGTCAAATATTAATCGATATTTTAGAAATATCGAAATTAGAATGAGAAGGGTTCGTGGTTATAACAAATGTTGTATATCGTATTGACGATTATTATAATAACCATATATTGAGACGGTAATTATGAATTACTAGATAATTTGTTAAATATGATTTGATTAATTTAGAAATATTATTTATGTGATAAATATATTTTTAAATTAATACAATTGAATTATGTCACATAGGATGTCACATATTACACAATTGTGCAAATTACAATTTTGTAAAATAAAGTCTATTTTACAATATAATGTGTCGTGTATGTGCATGTGTTATGGATTAATATTAGTAGTAATATTAATTCTTACACACTTAATGATTACTATAAGATAGTCTTACATACCTATTAGTAGGTATGCATACTTGAGTGCAGGTGTAAGACAAGCAACCTATTTTGGTCTTCCTAAACACATATCACACGACACACACCACCACACTCTACCTCACTCTCTATAAATGTGAATAGTTCACATCATTGTTTTCATTCTAACACTTATGCATTTTTCTTTAGTATGAGAAAAATTCAAGAAACCTCTAAAACAATATTATGCACATAATATTTTTAATACTAATTAGAGTATTAGTATTCGGTTTTAGTAAACCGATTCCGTCTCCTAGCTCGGGTTCGGTTTTCGGTGTTTAAGGGTAGGTCTTGGGTGCAACGTAAAGGAGGCAAGCTATTTTGGTTGCTCCGTGGAGGATCGTCCTAGCACTTATTTGGACCGTTTGTAAGGCCCTTTCCGTTATTATTCCGCATATATCATTGCATGCATAAGATCGACTAAATTAATATGAGATTAATTAGCTATATTAGCAAGACTAATTATTTTGAACATGTTAGTACACAATAGTTCCCTTCAAGTGGTATCAGAGCATTAGGTTGCTTGCATGCAACTCGATTTTTACGTTTTTGCGAGAAAATGTGATTTTAATTAAAAACGAATATGAGTAGTACATATAGGATATGCACGAAAATGTTAATGCATGTATACTTTCTGGTCTTAAAAATAGTTTTAAGTCATTTTGATGATTTATGGAATAATATTGTTCAATATTGTAATTAAATTGGTTAATTCATGCTCTAAATCGGTTAAAAATGTTTTATTTGGGAAAAATAGCTAAATAATGTTTCTGGCCATGAATTTTAAATATGTTCTCACATGCATTTAACATATTATGTATATATAATTTTCGAAATTATTGAAGGTTTTATGCATGGTTTATGATTTTTAATGGTTAAATAGTCATAAAATGAGTTAAATATGGGATAAATAGTTATATTATGAATTTAACTATAAAAATTTTTGTAGATGTCACATGCAATATATGAAACATATGATAAATTTTTCGGAAATTTTTCGTTAATATTGCATGAATATTGATTTTTATCGTAAAAATCGTAATATTAGTGACATATTTTAGCTTAAATAGTTTAAGTTCGAATTTGACCTAAAAATTTAATATAGTGTCACATATATTATTTCTAGCATGCATGTGAATTTTGAGCTATTAATCTCGAATATTGCATGAGAAATGATTTTAATCGGTAAAATCGCGTAATATATGACACGAATTATTAAAAATAGTAAAAGTTACTTAAATGGTCCGAAAAATTCACCCATATTAGTCATATTACATATGATCATCAAAATATTTTTGTTTAGTGCCAAAAGTTTCAGAAATTGTAAATTTTTAATTTTAAAGGTTAAAGTTGAAATTGAGTGTTTAAGGAGTCATAATCATTACTTTTCAGCTCTAAAACAGTGTGCATCTGATTTTTCTTGCATTTTTCAGATACTTTGAGTGTCTAGGAAGATGTAAAAATTATATTGGTATTTTATTACATAATTTTGAATTAATTTCGATTTTTCCGAAATATTTTGCATGTACACGGCAATTTTACGAAATAAATAAGTATATTTCGAAAATTTTTAAATTTTAAGGATCTGAAATTTAAGAAAATTTTCAGTATGTTCAAAATTTTGAATTTTGAATTTTCGAAATTTTTATGACTCGTTTGATTATTTTAATGTTATTTCCCGTAAAACCGATTAAAACCGAACAATATTAAAATAAAAGTTAAGTTATTTCGAAATTTGAGTAAGACTAAATTTTGAATCCTAAAATGTGTTAGGAAACTTAACTAAATCGTGAATAGTGATTCATAGAATGAATAGTGATTTTAAAATTGTTTAAATCACATTATTCCATAAAACCGTGTTATTACGAATAACGATATTTAAAACGTGTTTAAATAGGACGATTTGGCTTAGGTTTTGCATTTTACATAAGCATTGCATAATTAATTATTGTTTATGAATGTCATATTTTTATTTACGTAATTTTTGAATTATGTAATTTACTTAGTATGGCCTTAGATTTTAATCGATATTTCCCGTAATGTAAGGGTTTATCGATTCGGTTGTAATTTAATGTGATCTCGTATCACTTTATTTTATTGTTTTATTTTATTTTATAATGTATAAAATAGATAGAAAATTTGTAATTATTTGTAATTCCGGAGATCCTTGAAGACGGTGCCATTTCGGAAAGGAGTTCCGACCAAGACGGAGTTTGCCTTGGGATGCGTGCCGCGTGTGAAGTTCAAGGGACCAAAGGAGTTGGTTTCCGAATTTGTAATTTACTTTATTTTCTATTTTAGGAAAGGCCATACTAGGGTTTTATTTATGCTTTTGTTATTTATGCTTTTATTTATGCTTATCATGTTTGCATGCATAGCCAAATCGTCATTCAAACTCATGCATTTCATCGATTTTATCGACCGTGTCAATTAAATTATCGATAATTCACCGACTTAGTTCACTTAAAGGAGATAGATAATAAATTGACAAGATCTCTTACGTTATTTAAAAATCGAGACATAGCCTTACCAAAAAGTAAAGGACCCGCGAAGGATCTTCTTCATAAGGGAGTAGGCTCGGCTAAACCGGGGTGCAAACCTTATTACGTTGGTGAAGTGGGGTAATATGATTACTTATTCTTGAAATTTGGTTGATCTCGACGAAGGTATTCGAGCCACCGTAGTGGTAATAAGTTCGGGCTAAGATAAGAATTAGTGTAATTTTATCGACCGAGAGTTCTAAAAGTAGAATCGATTAAGGGGTTAATCTACCGAGTCATATTAATGAGGGATGTATCGGCTAAACCGTGCCCGAGTTAGTATGTATTTGGGTCTCGGGATCATTTACTTAAGTGGGTAAGAGATCATTAAGTAGATGCTTAACTTGTTTAATATTTACAAGTTTATTAATTAAAACGATATTTGTGTTTTAATTCCTTTATTTTATTGTAGTTCAATCTCGACTATCAATCAATGGCAAATAACGCTCCACCACTCCCACAACACGTTTCATGGCTTCGATCTTTTATGGATCGTTGCAAGCTTGAGAAGCATGGCGCCAATTTTAAAGATTGGGACGCCCAATTGGTATTGGCTGTAACACCCCAAGAGTATGAGAGGAAAGTTGTCCCACATCGGTAGAATGTGAGGCTTGTGATATGTTTATAATAGCTCCCACCCACCACTTAGTAACAAGGCCTTGTACTTTTGGGCTTAAGTGAGGACAAATAATGGGCCCAAGAGTGCACACTCATCTTATTGGGTTTGTGTTACGACGGTGGCGGGTCGGGTTGTTACAAATGGTATCAGAGCGACCCTGCGACCGTGTGGTGAGCCTGTGGTCGGGAGTACCCGGGTCACACACCTAGCGGGGGAGGATTCTGGCCCTGGTTGTGGTCAAGGTTGAGGCACAACGAGGACGTTGTGTTCTTTAAGTGGGAGAGTTTGTAACACCCCAAGAGTATGAGAGGAAAGTTGTCCCACATCGGTAGAATGTGAGGCTTGTGATATGTTTATAATAGCTCCCACCCACCACTTAGTAACAAGGCCTTGTGCTTTTGGGCTTAAGTGAGGACAAATAATGGGCCCAAGAGTGCACACTCATCTTATTGGGTTTGTGTTACGACGGTGGCGGGTCGGGTTGTTACATTGGCCGCGGAAGCCGACGATAAGACTCGTTATCTTACCATTGCCGCTCCTCCCCCTCCCGGTGCTCGTTCATCGGAAGCGACTCGTGAGGCCTACATGAAAGAGTCACATACTTTGAAGAACGTGCTTATATTTTCAATGGAGCCGGATCTCCAAAGAAGAATGATTAAGCTAGCCACGGCTAATGAGATTTACACTAAGATTGCGACCATGTTTTCGCAAGCTCCTAGGGTAATCCAATATGAGGCGGCCTCCGCATTCTTTGATTTGACCTTAAAGGAAGGTCAAAGGGTTAGTCCTCATGTGCTCAAAATGGTTGAGCTAGCCGAAACCTTGAAGTTGCAAGGGGTGAATGTTCCCGACTCGCTTATTATTGACAAAATCATTCACTCCCTCAACAAAGTGAAATCGTATGTTCAGTTTCGGGTAAACTATAACATGCGTAATCAAATAACCTCCTTGGACGAGCTACATAAGATGTTGGTCCAAGAAGAGAGGGATATGGGACTTAATGAGAGTTCCACAAAGGATGTGCTTAATATCGATACAAAAAGCAAGAGGAAGTTTAAGCGCAAGGCCAACAAGGGTAAAAATGTTAAAGCCTTCAAACCCGCATCTCCTAAGGAGAAGACTTTTACGAAAGGTGCTTCTTCTTCATCGTCGTCAAAGGTTGAAGACAATTGTCATTATTGCACTAAGATGGGGCATTGGAAGCGGAATTGCCCGAAGTATCTCCATGACCTCAAAGCCGGAAAGGTTCTTGCAGTAGGTATAAATTCTCGTCTAATTCATGTTATTTAATCAATTTTTGTATATTGATACAAGTTATTGATTCTCACCCGTTTATAAATTGTTTTAAAGGGGCTCCTACAAAAGACAAAGGCAAGAAGAAGGAGAAGGAAACTTGAAGTTCCTTCCATGGATGGCTAAGGTAGCATCCGAGATTGAAGACATGAAGAGCATGGCTCTATTTTCATTTGATGTCTTCTTTCTTTTTGCATTTTAATTTAAGAACTTTGTATTTCTTGTACGACAAGAATCTTGTTGAAACAATGGTTGTAATAGTGGTGACTTGGTTTTTAACCCAAGTCATCCTTTTGTTCTTAATCAAACATGTTTGGTTGTTTTAAAATGCTTTTATGATACATAACATGAGTTGATACGATTTTCATAGATCGTAATAAAGTACCTTGAATGATTCACCGTACGAAAGAAATGATAGGATCATTATAAAAGTAATACGACTTACTTAAAAACGAGAATTGCATCCCGTGAAATACTTCAAATTCAAACATAAGAACATCAGTTCGTTATAAGATGATTACCTTAAATGAATGAGAGCACTAAAGTCTCACAACTCACATAATTCTTTATCCAATACATTGTTGACGGACGAAAATGCTATCCTTCCTAAAATACAGGTTATTTTAGAGGATAGAGTGGGAGAAATTCTACGCCCGCAAACCAATGATATAAACATAGGATCTTAGAGAAGAGTCCTATAAGGAGTCCTTAAGAAGAACTCTAAGAGATTGGATAGAAGAAACTACGAGAGGACACAGAAGAAACTACGCGAGGACACAAAAAGGAAATGTTCCATATGTTGTCATTAGTTCCCAGAGAGGACAAAGGGGACCGCGAGTGTTAACGGAAGGAAATCGTTTCCATGATGTTAATGTTTCTGTTTTATAAAGATAATAGAGGAGAAATCATCTCCCGTTCTCGTGGGAAGGAAAATGAAAAATGAAATGTTCATAGCGAGTTGAGAAAATGTTTGAAGTAAATCAATATGAAATGTTCATTATGAGTTGAGAAAATGTTTGAAGATGTTACCTAATCACTATGAAGATAGTGGGAGTTATTAACTATAAAGATAGTGATGTGAAATTCAGTGGGAGAAAAGTTATTAAGGAAACGGAACCTACCATTAAGAAAAAAGTGGTGATTCTTTAAAGGTTAAAGAATATAAGGTTTCCAATTCTAGAGAATGAGTGAGTTTATTATATGATAATGAAACATCACCGATCAGTAACGAGGTTTGGATTTGAATCCGAGATATGAAAATGTTAAATTCATATAACCTTGATTAAAATGCCTTAGGTTGAAACAAAAACCTTATTTCGATATAAGTTTCTCGAGGAGAACTATTGGATCGAATCTAGGTTAACTACGATATGAATTCTAGTACAATATGACTGTGTTCATATGGATGACATGTCATAAGTTTTAAGAAAACAGTGGGAGCTTCCTTAAAGTAAGGAGACTCGAGTCGAGTATAAAAGACTTGAAGTGTACTTGAATAAGATCATATTATGCGAGATAATATGAGTCATAAGGAAACCGAAATTTGTAGGTTAAAGGATGTGAAGATAGGATATATTCACATAGCAAACCATTAATACAAATTGATGTATGATCATCAAAGATTGTTTATGTGGAGCAACAATATCGTATTGATTGTTCGCACATAACAACCACTCTTATCGTTTGAGTTATTATTATTAATATTAACTCACAATTTATACTTTGTGAAATCCAAATGGGTTGTAAGAGACAATTTGAACCCCATAAGTGAACTGGATTACTTAGTATAGCCCATAGTCGCTTGTATGAGGTGACGTCTCGAAGCAACTAGAATGTGAGGCGATTGATGGCAAGTTCAAATGTCATAGAGTCATATGGGATGACTAGTCGATCACATAGGCAGACTGTGTAACACTCTGTCGGGCATTTAGTGACCGCGTATAGAGTTCTGGAAATTTTATAATTAGCCTGGTCGTGGCGAGAGCTACTATATTATTCACATAAGTCGATTCTTTGACTTGAGACTGTTCGCCCAAGGTGATGCAGCCTCAGATTGACTTTGATTTTAGCTCTACGATCAACCGTTAAAGGGGGTCAAATGGGCTTCTTTTGGGTCATGATGGACTGTGTTAGCGAAGGGAACAGTAGGATAGGAATTGTCCAACCCCTTGTCAGGGTTGTCTTAAATCTCAAGGCCACTCGAGGAGAAGTTTAACTGGAAATGCATGGCCACGCTCGGAAGGTATCTATGGTAGATAATTCCGGTCAAAGCAGTTAAATCTCCAGATCGAGAAAAACCGCTCAAGATATGATCAAATGCAAGTACGACCTGGAAGACACCTTGCATTGAGTGGGAGATGACGTAATAGGACAAGAGAATTGGTGACGCACACTTGTCGAGTACAAGTGGGAGATTGTTGGGAAATGTGTCCTCAACAATTTTGCGATCACGACAGTGATAAAAATCATTGTCATAAATCTTATGAAATGAATATGCAAGGGACGATCCAATATTGATTTAGTCAACTGACCAACATTAATCGGTAATGATTGGCTGACTAGAGTTTAACATTACTGTCGTATGACGGTGGTAGTCAGTTGATCCCTTTAGGTCACACCTATAGGACAGACCCCTTAAATATTATATCGATTAATTGTATAGGATACAGATTAATCAATATTCTTAAAACCGTATATCAAGAAATCAGAGATTAAATCTTAACGTAAGATTTATATTTGAAATTGAAATGTGTCAATTGTCAAATAATAATCGATATTTTAGAAATATCGAAATTAGAATGAGAAAGGTTCGTGGTTATAACAAATGTTGTATATCGTATTGACGATTATTATAATAACCATATATTGAGACGGTAATTATGAATTACTAGATAATTTGTTAAATATGATTTGATTAATTTAGAAATATTATTTATGTGATAAATATATTTTTAAATTAATACAATTGAATTATGTCACATAGGATGTCACATATTACACAATTGTGCAAATTACAATTTTGTAAAATAAAGTTTATTTTACAATATAATGTGTCGTGTATATATGTGCATGTGTTATGGATTAATATTAGTAGTAATATTAATTCTTACACACTTAATGATTACTATAAGATAGTCTTACATACCTATTAGTAGGTATGCATACTTGAGTGCATGTGTAAGACAAACAACCTATTTTGGTCTTCCTAAACACATATCACACGACACACACCACCACACTCTACCTTACCCTCTATAAATGTTAATAGTTCACATCATTGTTTTCATTCTAACACTTATGCATTTTTCTTTAGTATGAGAAAAATTCAAGAAACCTCTAAAACAATATTATGCACATAATATTTTAAATACTAATTAGAGTATTAGTATTCGGTTTTAGTAAACCGATTCCGTCTCCTAGCTCGAGTTCGGTTTTCGGTATTTAAGGGTAGGTCTTGGGTGCAACGTAAAGGAGGCAAGCTATTTTGGTTGCTCCGTGGAGGATCGTCCTAGCACTTATTTGGACCGTTTGTAAGGCCCTTTCCGTTATTATTCCGCATATATCATTGCATGCATAAGATCGACTAAATTAATATGAGATTAATTAGTTATATTAGCAAGACTAATTATTTCGAACATGTTAGTAAGACTACAATAGTTCCCTTCAGTATGTAGCAAGAAAACTGAGGAAGTAGATAAATTTATTTCAAGGTTGTATTATGTGTAAATGACTTAGGCCTAAATGCTATAAAAATAAGTTAAATAAGTAATCAAATGTTAATAAATAACATGTCAATATAGTATTTGTTAACGTTTAACTATGTTACTTTTTTTTTGTCTTGGTGATTAAAAAACATCGTTGATTGAATTTTACACCCAATTTTAATGTAACACCTCGAGTGTTGTACCCACTGTTCATTCCTTAACACTTCTCTCATACTTCTGTTGTTAACCAAACAAAAAATTGCATGTTTTTGTTTTCCCCATCAAGAATTTCTCATTCAAACAAGATCGGTTTTAAAAGCATAAGTTAGTTAGGTTTCTGATAAATTGATGAACTTTTCAAATGAGAGCTAACTTTGAGGGATAAGTCCGGGTGTTTCGTGAAGGAGGGGTGACTTGAATATTTTAGGTGTGTATTAAAAGCTAGGAAAGAGTGTCGATGATGAGTTAGATGATTGTTTGAGGTAGCAATAAAGATGACTAAATCACATTTGATGATTAATTTCATAATAGGTTAGTAGGTGTGACTTTAGATTGTGGATCGCTTGATCATGTGTTGTTTGAAGAGTATGATTAGTGGTTTGAAGGGTTTTTTTCGTGTAGTACTGTAGATAATTGTGACGAGTTGGTGGCAACATTATTGACAGAAATTAATATAAATGAGGTATTTTTTTTTTTTTTTTTGCAAGGATAAATGAGGTAATTTTATTAACAAAATAACACATGTATAGAACGAACTAATACTATTTTTATATAAAAAAGTCTTAAGATTTACTTTTAATTTATATGTTGAAAATTTTATGAATATCATAAATTAATTTAGTATTCGTGCATCGCACGGGCAAAAATACTAGTTCCCATTGAAATAATGCGCCCTTCATGTTTATCATGTCTTAATGGTTTAGTGAGAGGATCTGCGATGTTGTCATCTGTCACAATCTTGTCTATCACTATCTCCTTTTACTCAGTAGTAGAATCTGCAATAACACTCTGCTTGGAGCTTTTCCAACCGACAGCAGTGCCATTAAGAGTAAAAACGAATCCAAACTGAGATTTCGAGTCATCGCGATCCGTTTAGAAGCTAGCATCTGCGTAACCGTTTGCACAAAGCTCAGTGCCTCCACCATAAGTAAATACCCAATCTTTAGTCCTCTGTAGGTACTTAAGAATGTTTTTAACAGCCATCCAATGTGGTTCACCTGGATTGCCTTGGTACCGATTCGCCATACTCAAAGCATATGCCACGTCTGGACGTGTGCATATCATGGCATATATGATCGATCTTATACCTGACGCATAAGGAATGCGACTCATGCGCTCGACCTCTTCCGATGTCTTAGGTGCCTGAGACTTACTCAAATGCACCCCCGAGATCATCGGAAGTAACCCCTTTTTTGGAGTTGATCATGCTGAATCTGTCAAGAATCTGATCTATATAAGACTACTGACTCAATGATAACATCCGTCGTGATCTATCTCTTATAAATACGGATCCCCAATATACATTGTGCCTCACCCAGATCTTTCATCTGGAAATGGTTCTTTAACCATACTTTAACCGAAGATAAGAGAGGGATGTCATTTCCGATCAAGAGTATGTCGTCGACATACAACACCAGAAGGACGATCTTGCTCCCACTCGACTTGATATATAAGAATGGTTCTTCGACTGATCGAATAAAACCATTCTTTTTTATCATTTGGTCGAATCGATGATTCCAACTCCTAGATGCTTGCTTAAGTCCATAAATGGAACACTTAAACTTGTACACTTTCTTAGGATTTTTAGGATCAGTGAAACTTTTGGGTTGTACCGTGTACAAGTCCTACTCCAAATAACCGTTTAAGAAGGCGGTTTTCACATCCATTTGCCATATTTCATAGTCATGAAATGCAGCAATCGCTAAGATCATCCGAATGGAATGCAACATGACTACGGGTGCAAAAATCTCATCATAGTGCAACCCTTGCACTTGAGTGAAACATTTTGCCACTAGTCGCGCCTTGTAGGTGTCTGGTTGTCCCTCGATGGAATGCTTTATCTTATAAAGCCATTTGCACTGAAGAGGTCGTACCTTATCAGGCAAATCAACCAACTCCCACACGTTATTCTCGTACATGGAGTCCATTTAGGATTGCATGGCATTAAGCCATAGCTTTGAGTCGAAATAGGTCATAGCACCTTTATAGGTCACGGGTTCGTTACTCTTTAAGAGAAAAAACGTCAACTCCGTCAAGTGCCTTGATCATACCGATGTATCTATCTGGAGGAATGAAGTGTCTACCCGACCTTCTGGGTTCCTCGGGAATACTGACTACAACAGAAGATGAAGTAACGGTTTCTTCCATTGTTTGCTCAGTAGTTGGTTCTTGAACCTCCGACAGATCGAAGGTTCTATTACTTGTTTTATTCTCGAGAAACTCTTTCTCCAAGAACTTCGCACTAGCCGCAACAAAAACGCGGTGTTCGGTAGGCGAATAGAAGTAATGATCAAACATTCCTTTTGGATAACCAATAAAGTATGTCTTGACCGATCGCGGGCCGAACTTATCCTCGTGTCTCCACTTGACATAAGCCTAGCGGCCCCAAACCCGAATAAAGGACAAGTTAGGGACCGTTCCCTTCCATATCTCATATGGAGTCTTGTCAACAGCTTTAGACGGATTTCGGTTAAGTATAAGAGTAGTTGAAAATAGAGCAAAGCCCCATAATGAATCTGGCACAACTGTGTGACTCATCATGGATCGAACCATATCTAATAGTGTTTGATTTCTCCGTTCGGACACACCATTTAACTGTGGTGTTCCAGGTGGAGTTAACTGTAGTACAATACCACAGTCTTTAAGATGTTGATCAAACTCATTCGAAAGATACTCACCACCATGATCTGATCGTAGTGCTTTAATCTTTCTATCCAGTTGGTTTTCAACCTTCGCCTGGAAATCCTTGAACTTTTCAAAGGATTCACTTTTAGCATTCATTAAGTAGACATATCTGTATCTACTTAAATCGTCCGTGAAAGTGATGAAATATCTATAGCTGTCTCGCGCGGTGATTGACATAGGTCCACATACATCTGTATGTACGAGGCCTAATAGGTCAGCAGCGCGCATTCCAACACCTTTGAAGGAAATACGAGTCATTTTGCCTATGAGAATGATTCACATGTGCCAAATTATTCTTAATCAAATGGAGATATAGCGTCATTCTGTATTAGCTGCTTTACACGTTTCTCATTTATGTGTCCCATACGACAGTGTCATAGATATGTTTGATCTTTGTCACCAACCTTTAGTTTCTTATTATTCATGTGTAATATTTCAGTCGATTGATCTAGACATATATACCATTCATGGAAATTGCTTTACCATAAACCATTCCATTTAAAGAGAAAATACACCTATTATCCTTTATTAAGAATGAAAATCCGTCTTTATCGAGTACGGAAAATGAAATAATGTTTTTAGATAAACTGGGTACATAATAACAGTTATACAGATATAACTCGAATCCGCTCGGTAGCTGGATCGCATATGTTCCCATGGAAGAAGCGGCAACTTTTGCTCCATTCCCGACTCGCAGGTCGACATCACCCTTTGTGAGAGGTGTGCTGTTTTTTTTAGGCGCTGCTAATGATTACACAGATGAGAACCACAACCAGTATCAAGTACCCAAGTTCCGAAACTTGCATGGTTAATCTCAATCATATGAATATAAAATGACATACCAACATGAGCGACGCGGCCTGCTTTTATGTCCTCACGGTACACTGGACAGTTTCGCCTCCAATGCCCAGTCTTGTGGCAATGGTGGCACTCAATGTTACCGTCTTTGCTCTTTTTCTTGCCTTGTGAGCTACTTGTCTCACCATGCCCACTCTTAAATCCGGCCCTTTTGTATTTACGAGGCTTAGCTACCGTTAGCTCTGCTTGAGCTTTTCTCTTACCCTTTCCCTTGTTCGCAATCATGAGAACATCTTGCTTCATGCTCCCACTCAATTTAAGATCCTTCTCGGTCTGTACGAGAAGGGAGTGTAGCTTATGAGGACTTTTCCTCATGTCATTCATGTAATAGTTTGCCCTGAATAATGAAAAACCATCGTGAAGTGAATGAAGCATCCGATCAATGATCACGTTCTCACTGATCTTGCAGTTTAAGGACTCCAATTTCTCGACATTCTCAATTATATTGAGAATGTGTGGGCTAACTGGCTGACCCTTTGGAGTTTCGCATCGAAGAAGCGACAGGTATGCTCATATGAAACGATTCTCGGTACTTTTGAGAACTCGTTTGTGAACGTGGTGAAAATCTTATTTGTACCATGGGAAATGAAGCGTCTTTGCAAATTGGGTTCCATTGCAAAAATAAGTACGTTCTTTAGCGCACCCGCTTCCATAACGAAATCACTATAAGCTTGTGATACGTTAGCTCTAGCAGTGGGGCCTGGGTTAGGTGGTAACGGCTCAATTAAATACTTGAGCTTACCATCAGCTACAGCTGCATTCCGTAATGCAACCTCGCAGTCCGCCAACTTGGACCTATCATTTTTATTTCAGTCGCGTGGACTGATTCATGTGGTCCATGAAGCCTTAAGCCAGGATTCTTTTCTCAGTGTGGCACTAGGCATAGGGGCATCATTATGACAAGCCATAGTATTGCAGTATTATTGATTTGATTTAGGTGAATTCTACACTGTAAGGATTAAATTAAAACGTAAAAGGATATCGTTTCGCATGTTCTTGAATGTTCTTGGATAAAATAATCTGTTAAAATAATCGATTCCATAATAATTTTGATATTCGTCTTAAAAGTTTAATTTGAATTGTTAAGATTATGTCAATGTTTAATAAGGATTGAATATTGAATATTATCGATCTTGTATTTTAGCAACCCGAATTATTTTGCTCAAGTACATTAAGTTTTTTTTTGAAAAAAAATAAAATAAAAAAATTTCGAAATCAGGCTATTTTTCGACGTTATATTACAGCGCTTTAAGAAGCGTCGCCCTCTATTTTGTGAAGTTTTAAAAGTGTCGATAAGTTGTTTGCAGCTTGTTTTTAGCCGCGACTTTTCACTTTTTGCGGCGCTTTTTTAGCTGTTTCAACATTTTTATTTTCTCGGCAGTTTTCTTATGTTTAAGGGCTGTTTTAATTTTTATTTGTTTATATATACATTATGAGGATAATGTGTTTTTTTTTGGGTGAAAAAGTTCACTAGTTTTAATACTTAATTATTTTAAAACGGTTTAAAATAATGTTGGATTATTTCATATTATACGATAGTATGAATGCGTTTGTTTGATTAATATTATGTGATTAATTACGGAATTATCACATAATTAAAATCATTAAATGGTGGTTTGGGTAAATTACCCTACATAATTAAGGAATTATGTGTTGAAAGTTTAATTTGATTAGTTGATGCATTTTATATATTATTGTTGAATGAATGGTTTAATTTTCGTATTTTGCAAACGGTTGTAATTTACTTAGTGTGGCCTTAGATGATCATGTTTTCGTAATGATGGCAACATGGTTGGTGATGTAATTATGAGATCTCGTATCTCCTCTTGTGTAATATCTTTTTATTATGTTGTTGAGAATTAGAATGTAGTAATAGGATATTGTTATGTAATTTTTCAAAATGTTATAAAGAAGACGAAAGACGGAGATCGGATTGCTCACTCCCACTACATGCACCAAGATCAAGATGAAACACCAAGACAAGCTTCTAGGGTCCATTGCTAAATGGATTCCAAAGTTGTATTTTTGTTTTGTTTTGGTAGGATAGGCCACACTAGGACATGTTTTTTTTATTCCGTTCTTATTGCTTTCACTTAATATGTTTTGCATCATATTCCGCCTAAACCAAAGATTGGATATTGTATCTATTTCATATACTATTTATAACACCATCGATTTTGTTTTATATATATTGTTTTTCATGTGGATTGTACTGACAACATTGAACACCACAAAGTTAACTGAATTACATTATATTTCTTTTGGTCCGTAATCGCCTACACGAGCTGATAACTCTGATGATTATTTTGTGACGTCGATTGATGGTGGGTTCAATAAACCATAAGTCAAACCGTTGACTGATCGATCACAAATACGAGATTATAACGATAACTCGTAGGACATTTTAGTGACGACACAATGGAGTCCTAAATGTTACTAAACATTCAGTGTCGGGTCGTGGATAGGACGTCCATCGTGTTCCTTGAGTCGATTCTTCTGACTGTCGACTGTTTCTTGAGATAAAGGGCAGTTTTGGGTGACTTTGATTTCTTTCTCACTAGCTGACCGTAAACAGGGCTAAGCAGATTTTATTTGGGTCATTTCATATTGTGCTTACATCTGCAAGATTCGAGTTGAAGGAAATATCCACCCCTTATCAGGTTTTAATATTTCTCAGGGCCACTCGAAGAGTAGTAATTGAAATGTTTGGCAAAGCTCGAATAATGATTCGTTATCAGTTGAGTTACTCTCTAGTCGGGAAAACCACTCTTGATACAGATCGCTTGTAAAATACGACCTTTGTGAATAAAGATTTGCAAATTATTTTACATTGAGTGGGAGAAATTTAATTGGATATGAGAATCGGTTATCGCACATACACTTGTACGGACAAGTGGGAGATTGTTGGAGCTAGTGTCCTCAACAGTTAGTGCAACAACACGTATAAATCTCTTAAAGGAACACGGGGTATACTCTGTATTTTAGCCAGTTGATCCACGTTTACCAATAACGTTGGCTTGTTAGGAAGTTTGACGTTATTGTCATACAGATGGCGGTTATCAACTGGTCCCTAAGAGTCACACCTAAAGGATGGAATATGAGAGATATGATTAAATGAAAATGTAATCATATTGATACCCTATACGACTAAACGGTTAGTCAAAGTAATGATGATATAATTATTTAATACTGATTAAATAATTTTAGCTAAGACGAATTAAAATGTTAATTCGTGATTAAATGTAAAATGTTATATTTAATTAGTGTGTAATGAAATCATTTAATAAGGATTAAATGATTCAGTTAAATATTAAATGTTATATTTAATTGTTTTAGATAAATATACGATATTTATAAGATAAAACATTACGCAAAAGAGAGCTTAATAACCGAATTTAAGTAAATATAAAAACGGTTACTAAGGCCGAAACAGATAAAAATTTCGGCCAGTTGGGAGTATTTTCGGTCAGATAGGTAGTGCCATAAGATAAAGTTTGTTATTTGTTTAAGCAGTAGTTTAGGTAGAATCAAATACGGATTTGATTATCCTATCTAAACTAGGTAAGGTGGTTAAGAGATATAAGGACTATCAAACACCACCCCTATAAATAGCACATGGCAAGCCCCCTATGCTGCACGAGTTACACGACATACATACTCCCCCTCTCTCTCTCTAACTTTCATCTTACACAAAATTAAAGGTAATTTTGCAGTTTCTAGCTCTAGAAGGGGTATTTCTTGGAACATCTTGGGTGCAACGATTAGGAGGATATTTGTTTTGATATCTGATCTCAGGCCTTTGCAAGGACAGAAGGTTAATTCTTGATCCCTATCTTTGTATCTTGTTCTTCGTTTATGACCATAAATCGTACATTATAACTTTTTTATAATCTTGCATATAAAGTATTGGGAATATATACGGATATTTTCCCACAATATTATCATCCCAATCTTTTTTAGAACTCATCCAACAAAGCGGCTACACGAACCGATGTAGTACATGTGTGGTTTAAAAATCATATTTTCGTAATCCGGACATACCCGACTTGGAATTGGGTATTCGCTTTTTCAGATACTTGAACGAAACCAAAAACGGTTTATCGACCTGTGTTTCTAGACTCGATTTCTGAAATTGGTTGTTTTTCTAATTTCAATTTTGACTACGCTTTGCTTTGTACCATGGGTCAAGACTATCTAATATATCAAGTAGGAAAAAACTCAGAGAAGATTTTACTTTTGAAAATGGATAAGAGATTGAATGTTAAATCAGAAGAAAATTACAGATTCACAAATTATTTGAATTACCCAAAGTTTGGAACTTCATTAGAAATAAAGCGAGTCTAAGAAATTATTAGAGATTGAATTTTAGAGAAAGAAAAGGAAATTAAGAGGCAAAGAGTAGTTAGGGTTGTGATAAGCGAACAAATAAGGAGTAATTGTGAGTTGGTGATAGTACAAAAGAAGAAGATCGAGAAATTGGTGGCGAATGGAAAGTTGTAAATGGGCAAGTATAATGGAGTGATTAGGGTAAAATAAGACACCTATAATCAGGGTCACAACGGCTGTGGGACAAATTTTACCATTCAGTTCAAAACTTGGATATCCCAACACTATAATCCAATATCCAACATATCAATACGAGTTTTTTCAATAATCACAATGATGTAGGACGGACAAGGTTTTGTCCTAGGATGTTCTCGTTACCTTATTACTATTAGTTTCCATAATTTAGCTAATAAGAATAAGGTAGTTTTATTTATTAGCTTATTGTTTATTTCCTAATTTTAGTTTTAAGAATAAGGTAAACAGTACTAAGGTAATAATCGAGTTTAGGAAAGTTTTCCTTAACCCGTTTATGGAAGTCTTAGGGAGTCTCTATGGTCGCCTATTCTACTATAAATAGGGACTTATGTATTCAGTTTTTAATTAATTCAAGTTATAATATACTTCTGAGTTTACAGTTGTGTGAGCTTTATTTTCGAGAGTCTTGCGAAATAATCGAGTGCATAGCAATCTTGCGAGGTTGTTATTTAAGGGAGCTTCGAGTGATCATTCTTGCGAGATTGAGGGCTAGATACTTACTATTTGTGTTCACAATCAAATTCCTTGCGAGGGAGGAGAGCGAGTTCACGTCATATCCTGGTTACTTTACTTATAATCACGTCCAAACAACTTATATTCCGCTGCAAAGTTAGTATTATTACAGGTACGGGGCAGTCCTGCTATTTGTTCAATTACGAAACACTGCTGTAATTCTACATCACACAAATTCTCATTTGTGACGTGAATATCCTTCGCAACTTTGTGACGGGCCAAATACAACTCACATGAGAAATTATGACCAAAACAAATTGTCTAAAGAAAAACATCTTATCTTGTCTCATATATCAATGTGGTAGTATTTGACCCGTGACAAGCTTGTGGTGATTATTAAGAGTGATGACCTATAGAATTTAGCTTAAATTAGATACTAACATTAAATCATTTTTTTCTTTTTACACTCTATTTACATTTCAAAATTTTTACAATATGAATTTAATTCATTATTGACGTCATAAATTTAATTATAATCAATAATGCGAGTAATAAAGATAACAATAATATCAACAAGACTAGCGAAAATAACAATAACAACATGAGTAGTGATGTTAGTATTATTTGTAGCAGGGGCAGTAAAAATAATAGTACGAAGTAATAACAAAATTAGTAGTGAAAATAACAGTTATACAACGACTATAAAGAAACTAACAATATAAATTGAATGAGTAGTAAGGTAACAATAGTACTCAACAACGAAAGACAAGCGATTACGTCTCATAATAAAATTGATAAATTTGATGTTAATCATAATTTAAAACATGTATCGTCAATTTTAAATTAATGAATTAGAGCAATTGCAATATAGTTCTTAGCATTGGAGTTGTTACCAATAACTTTATTTTAATAGTTGTTTTATTACATTTAAAAGTTTGTTCTTATTTTTAAGAACTATAAGTTCTAAAATAAGAACCAAGTTCTTAACTATTAGAAAATGAACAAACAATTAATATAGCTTTGTAAAATGTGAAAATCTATTTAACATTATTTATTTTATAACTTTTTTCCATCTAAGAATTTTATATAAAGTTCTTCTATTGTGAATAAAAATTCTTAAAAATTGGAATTGGTGTATTTTGATGTGGCATCAATGACATGTGAAGAACTTTATATAAAGTTACTATTGTTATTGGTCTTATACAGTTCAACTCAATTTAATTCTTATATCAAGGAAGGTGGAGGCACCAAAACTATATATATGCATATAATGATCAAACTCACCATGCTACATTTATTTCGCAAATTTAGTATATAAATTTAATTTCTAAAAATTAGTAACAACCCCGTAAATTTCATGGGTGTTACAGTAGCTCATTTGTAAATGTAAAGACATCCTTCATCCTTAAATCCATTCCGAGTGGTCTATTTACGAGTATAAACTCTCTTTTTTTTGTTTACTTTACAAGTATAAACTCTAAAGTCTACATTATCTTTTTCTTCCTTTATTTTTAAACAACCCCAAAAGGTATTTACTTCAATCACGATAAATCAAATATAATAGCAGTAATCGTAGTTGGTCGCATCACACCCGACCAACTAATTTTGCACAAATAGGACTATACATCCAGATGTATATGAACATTGTAGATCCAATGCAAAGCTAATTGAGTTTTTATTCAATTTTTTTGAGCTTTTAAAAATTTTGACCTACATTTTAATTTTTAATTAGGGGTTGAAAATAAAATCTTTTTGAATTTATATGTATTATTTTTGAGTTTCAATATAATAATTTTGAGTTAATTTTTTTTATAAAGACGTTCAAATTTTTTTCAATAAAATACATAAAATGTACATATAAGCTAAAATCTTTTATTATAAAGCTCGAAATCTATATTACCAGATATATACAACAGATTGTATATTCCATTAATTACTAATAATTTTGAGTTATTTTCCGAAATGGGTAATTTTGAACAATTATTTAACGAAATAGGTTACTTTTCAAATTAATTATCGAAAATGGGTCCACGTAGGACTGGATTTCCCGAAGCTGTGGCCAGAGTCAAGTCGCCTACCCCCATAGCGACTTGACCTTTACCAACCCAAACCCAAATTGAACGAAAAGGAAAAAAAGAAGAAAAAAAAAGAGTCAAATCGCTTCCCCCGCCAGCGTTTTGCTTCTCTATCAAGTTGATGCGGTGTATGCTGCTCTTGCAAGTTCAGGAGCCCCACAGATGGTAATGGTTGTATCAGAAAGTGGATGGCCATCTGCTGGTGGAAATGCAGCATCAGTTGGCAATGTGGAAACTTACTATAGGAATTTGATTAGCCATGTGAAGCAAGGAACCCCAAGGAAACGTGGTCAGGCAATTGAAACATATCTGTTCGCGATGTTTGATGAAAATCTCAAGGCTACCAGTGTTGAGCAGCACTTTGGGTTGTTTACTCCTAATAAACAACTAAAATACAACCTCAATTTTAATTCGGTCTTACAAAACAGTCAAGCAAGAATCTTCGTATATAGATGGATAACAGAAATGACACTCACCTCCATCGAAAGCGTGGAATCGGCTTCTATCTCTGATTACGATTTCTAAGGAATCGAAAGTGTGGAAATCGACTTCCTATGCATTTCAATGAATGTAAAGATCGCATCTTTGGGGGTATCTGACTCGGAAAAACCTCAAATGACGGCATTGTATATAAATGAATCAGGAAATTGGACATACGAGAGAAATTTATACCCATCTTCATACTCTATCAAAAAACCAGATTTAGCTAAATCTCCCTCCCCCACAGCGTTTTGCTTCTCTGTCAAAACCAGATTTAGCTACCTACTGCCAGGGAAATCGCCTTCCCCCTAGACGACTTGACCCTGTATTGCATTAAGGTCAAGTCGCTCTCCCCCAAAGCGACTTTCCCCTGAATTGATTTTTAGCTTCGGTTTTCAAAAGTATACACTTTTTATTTGGTCGTCGTCCGGGTAAGCGATTTAAATACAAACCTAGGTTCGGTGATGACGTGGACCCATTTTAGGTAATTAATTTGAAAAGTAACCTATTTCGTTAAATAATTGCTCAAAATTGCCTATTTCGAAAAATAACTCAATAATTTTACCAACGACTCTACGCAAAACGTGAGCTAGAGCATGAGCAACAACACTATTATTAATACGACTTATATATAACCAAATAACCGAAACTCGTTACAAATTATAAGAATATCATCAATAACTAACGAGAATAAGCGACGTTTATGACTCCTTCAACTTGGAAACATTATCTTTTAAATTAAAGTCTGGTCAATTTAAACTCTACTCTATTTTGATGGCTTTGAAGAATTTATTTAATAATGAATGCATTTAATTTTAATTTGGTTGTAAATTATAAGGATGATGTATATATACTAGCTAACTCATTAAATTAGGCAATTTGCTAAGTCTCCATCCTTCAATTTGCGTATCGCCGTACCCTATGGACCCTTTTTGTCAATCTCCATGACATAAGATCGAATATTCGTATATAATATAGTACTCCGTATATAATATAGTACACACTTGTCTAAATAAAGAAAATTCATATATAATCAAATCCGTTATGAAAATTATATTATCAGTTCATATAAAAATTTGTATTTTAGCGAATTTTATAATAAATTATCTTATAGAAATGAATAAATTCTTATTTAATCTCCGTTACCTTTATTTTATAACAAAATTGATCCATTTTCATACTTTAAAACATTAAAATTTCGAGTTCATCATAATTTGTAATGCTATATAGCGTATATAGAATTAGAGATAACATGCATCGAAAATTTGACTATACATAGCAAACTATAGTGTCCACACTTATATAACGAATGTCGATTGACTAATTTGTACGTTAGTATATTAGTTTAAGTTAGAGATCATCCTTAGTCAGCTCAGTCCATTGGACTTGGTCTCCTCCGGTTTAGAGTTATAAATGATTTGTGCCACGATGTTAAGATTTTAGAATCGACTCGGTCAATGCTCAACTCGTGCTTGGTTAGTGATCTTGGCTAAATACGAGTCGTGCCCTACTTCAGCAAGGCTCGGCTCGAAAGTTCGTTACAATTTGTTTATAATTTTTCTGTGTATCGGTTTTATATTGTGATGTTAATTTTATTTCAAATTGTCCTGATTTTCGCAGTACACATTTTACTCAATGCAGTACATTGTTGACAATTTTACTCCTCTTATTTTCTTTTCATTTTCTCTCTCGGGTCTCTCTCTAATGTTTTCTCTCCAATATCAAAATGTGTACTGCAAAAGGTAATTTATATTCTCAGTACATTTTTACTCAATAAGTACAAACGGAAAAAATGACGTCTTGCGTGAAACATTATACGTACAACATTATATTAAAAAAAAGGAAAAGAAACAAAAAATAACTGTACTAATTGACAAAGATTGACGAACTACGTATCTAAACAATTGAAGAACTACATAGTTAAGCAATTTACATACATTGATTTGCGTAATATTAAGCAAGCTAGTTCATTTGGAATTGGTTTCTAAACAAGAAATAATATTAAGTAATTAACATATGTTGATTTGGTTTCTAAATCTGTAACAACCCGACCCACCACCGTCGTAACACAAACCCAATAAGATGGGTGTGCACTTTTGGGCCCGTTAATTGTCCTCACTTAAGCCCAAAAGTACAAGGCCTTGTTACTAAGTGGTGGGTAAAAGTTATTATAAACATATAAACATATCACAAGCCTCACATTCTACCGATATGGGACAACTTTTCTCTCATACTCTTGGGGTGTTACAAACTCCCCCACTTAAAGAACACAACGTCCTCGTTGTGCCTCAAATTTGACCTCAACCAGGGCCAGAATCCTCCCCCGCTAGGTGTGTGACCCGGGTACTCCCGACCACAGGCTCATCACACGGTCGCAGGGTCGCTCTGATACCATTTGTAATAACCCGACCCACCACCGTCGTAACACAAACCCAATAAGATGGGTGTGCACTTTTGAGCCCCTTAATTGTCCTCACTTAAGCCCAAAAGCACAAGGTCTTGTTACTAAGTGGTGGGTGAAAGTTATTATAAACATATCACAAGCCTCATATTCTACCGATATGGGACAACTTTTCTCTCATACTCTTGGGGTGTTACAAAATCAATTAAAGTAGTACGTAGTATTAAACATGTCAATTCGTTTCTAGATAATTAACAATAATTCTTCTTTTCATGTTGATGAACAAACCCTAATTAGAAAATAAACTATATTATGAAAAAAACAATCAAATTAATAAGTAATATAAGATTAATGAATTAATTACTTGTTCGTCACTTAAATAATCGTTCATAGTTGTAAATTTTTAATGGGGTCGAAGATGGTAAAGGTTTGAATATTAGAGGAAAGGAAGAGAGAATTAGGTTTAATGTTTTTTTAGGGAAGGGCAATAAATGGAAAATTTGGTGTAAAAAGTATTGTATTGAGTAAAAAACGTACTACGAAAATAAATTACGATGTTATATTAGCATTTATAACTATATTAATTATCAGTAAGTCTTGCTTGCGACGGGTCACCATTTGTGACGGATAATTTGTGAGGTAAAATGGATAGAAAATGAGTTAGTGGAGAAAGGGGATCACATGAATAGTGTTGGAGAGAGAGAAAAAAAGTGGGTATTTTGTGAGAGTAAACAGTATCCGTCATAAGCTTGCGACGGATAGTGCCATTGCAAATAAGAATTTGTGATTATTTATAGGTTATATAGGCAATTAGGCACTTATAAGCATATTATTTATGGGTTATATAGGCATTTATAAGTATATTATTTATGATGGTTTTTTCAAATTTTATGATATTATTTGATTCTTAAAACTATTTATATCTAGCTCGTTTTGAAATATGAGAAACTAAAAATAATACAATAACAAACTGAGCTTGAGCTCGAGCTTAAAAACTTGGGTGGAGTAGTCCAAGTTCACCCCATATTGAGCTCAAATCGGCTTGTTTACAACCCTAATTTGGTCAGTAAAATAAGTGGTTCCAAATAATATATGCTCCTTAACCTACTCATACACGGTTTTCAGAATTCGTGGGTCCGAAACAAAATTCTCCGAAAAGCGCACATAATATTCCCCATATAAAGGAAAGTAGCCACACAAAATTTGTGGAACAACATATGACATTTGAGAGTGCTTGTATGCGATAAACCATTTGTTGAACCTTGGATTATCGTAAAAATTGGATTAATACTCATTATTTGGGTCAGAAATCGAATAGGTTAGCTCCTAAAATGATCTCGAAAACGTGGTTGAAAATTAGAAGAAAAAGAAACGTAGTCTGCTACAACCTTCCGAACGGCTCAAATTGAAGTGCATTTATCGAACCTCGAACAATCGTATAAAATGGATTGATATTCGTTATTTAGGCCTGTAGTCGAATATGTTAACTGCTGGAATGTCCTTAGACACGTGGTCAAAAAAAATTTATAACTCTCTCTTACAATTTTTTAAATTAATCATTTAAGATACATTTTGTCAAAAATTGCTTCAAACTTCAACTTAAGTCACTTATTCGGTTTGTTTATGAACTCATTATGTTTGTACCTTTACCGATTTATACTTTGAAAAATACGATAATGGATAATAGTCAACTCAACTGGAGTTTTAAACCAAGGGATGTATTATAAACGGACTCTTAAAAATCCACTCACACTTCTCTTACACTCTCCTCTCCGAACCCACTTGGCCACTCCCGTCCTACGTCAGACGCCCTCCGGCGCCGATAATTAGCAGCCAACCACAGTTGAAAGTGGAAACATTGACCCCTAAATCCCTAATCACCCATTGTTTACACCATCAATGCGTGACAACTGAAAACAGCTGAAATATTGAATATTCCGTACTACTTCAAAACAGAATTGCCAATTTTGAATTTAATTGCAAAAAAAATAATTCAGAAATCAAAAAATAATTAAAAAATCAACTCTGAATATTCAACTTTTAGATATGTAGACGTTCCTTCAGAGTTCAGACTAGACACTAAAGAATGAATAATGTTGTCTTAATTAATGTATGAAATACCGACCTAAAATTTCAACTAGTCTCGCTCAAGACGAGAAAAATATCATCTTAATAATAAAATACGTAATAGTTATTATGTACGATGGTTTCATTATCTATTTTCTTTGCAAGATGTGATTAATTTTTGATAAATAGCGGCTACTATTTTTTAAACAAAAAAATGTGATCACTGTTTAATCAAAAGAGAATTATTTATCTAAAAAATGGTCACTTTTTTATGTGGCCCATATAATGAAAAATTTTGGATAACAAAAGACCATTTACTTCTAAAAAGTTGGAGGGTAACTAAAATATTTAATTTCAAATAATAAATTAATAATAATTTTTTAACGGAAAATGTTCACAACTCACATTTTATATAAAATGATGAGATATTATATTATCTGTCTTAATTGCGGACAAATTCAACCGTATGAATGAGAATTTGCGACAAAGAATAGTCCAACAAATCGTTCCAATTTTAGTAATGTTCCTGTCACGATGATCCAACGTAAACGTCTATAAATAGATTGAGAATGAAGTGAAGAAAGTAAGCAAGCAAGTGAAATTAATTAATACTAACCAAAACAAACTTAATCCATCCATGGCAACTAATACCATTAGTATGTCTACCACAATTCGTACTCGACTCGACCCGACTCATTTTCAAAAACCGCTTTATAATCTCAACCGTCCATCGATATTATCAACTCGATACACCACCACTACTACTATTCGTCCGACTAAATTCAGGCTTTACTGCACTAACTCTTCTGCAAACAGTTATACTGCAACAACAACAACAGATCGTACACCAAAGGCAGTCATTGATGAAGTGTATGAGAACAGTACTGCAGTACCTGATGAAGGCGATACAGTCGACGAGAAATTCGACTGGTATTCTGAGTGGTACGCAGTGGCACCCGTGTGTGACCTCGACAAGACGGTCCCACACGGGGTGACGATTTTGGGAATAAAACTGGTGGTATGGTGGGATCGTAATGAGGAGCAGTGGAAAGTTTTTGACGATAGTTGTCCTCATCGCTTGGCGCCCTTGTCGGAGGGGAGGATCGATAAATGGGGGAGGTTGCAGTGTGTTTATCATGGCTGGTGTTTCAATGGTTCTGGTAGCTGTAAGCACATTCCTCAAGCTCCTCTTGACACTACTCCGGTATGTATTTTGAGTTCGTCTTTCTGTAATAATTAAGGTTACGTACATTAATTCATTAATTCGTTAATTGTAATTGACAGGTTCATACATCGAAGAAAGCGTGTGTGGCTACCTATCCTTGCACGGTCCAGAATGACATTCTCTGGTTTTGGCCTAACAGCGATCCCAAATACCGAGACATTCTGACAACGAAACAACCTCCGTATATCCCTGAAATCGACGATCCAAACTATACTAAGTCGATGGGAGTTAGGGATTTACCTTATGGGTACGAGATTTTGGTCGAAAATATAATGGATCCGGCTCATGTTCCTTATGCACATTACGGGCTGATGCCACCCATGCCCGTTGATAAAACCAAGTACGTATTTTGTTGTTACCGTCTTTTTTTCATATCCTTCAGTAATAACGTCTGTACTTCAGAATAAGAAACTGAAATCGCGTGTACTGTGCAGGCCGATTGCAGACAGAGAGAACGGGAGACCTATGAACTTCAGTGTCGAAAAAATTGAGAAAAGCGGGTTTTCAGGTAAACAGCCAGGCGGTTTCAACAAGTTTATGGCGCCCTGTATCTTTTATATGGCTCCCAACCGGTTTGCCAATGCCAACACTGAAGACGATACATCTGGATCGTTAACTGAAAAGGTATTTATCCATAAACCAACTCGTGTTTGGTTAGTTCGCTCACTCTCTTTTTTAGTACTTGAATCAGTTAGTTAAAGCGGTAATTGCTGATCCAGGATAACGCGAGGAAGGAGCAAGAAAGACGGCTTTTGATATTTATATGTATTCCAGTGAGTCCCGGAAAATGCAGAGCAATCCTGATTTTCCCGAGGAATTTCATGCAATGGATCGATAAAGTAATCCCGAGATGGGCGTTTCATATAGTCCATAATCTGGTCCTCGATTCAGACTTGAATCTTCTGCACGGCGAGGTAATCAACTAACTATTAAATCTGTAAAAATTAGATGAACGAATACTATGTTTTACGATATTAATTAATCAATTCGGGTTTTGGTTCTGGTTTTTGTTATGGTGCAGGAGCAAAGACTATTAGATAAAGGAGGGAAATGGCAGAAAGCGTACTACATGCCAACTAAAGCAGACGCCATGGTCATTGCATTCCGAAAATGGCTAGATAAGTACGCTGGAGAAGGAGTCGATTGGGGAAACAAATACGAGGCAAAACAACTACCCGAAACACCACGCAGGGACGTATTACTCGACCGGTACTGGAGCCATGTCGTGAACTGCACGAGCTGTAGTAAGGCGTATAAGGGGTTCAATGTGGCACAGACCGTGCTACAGGTATCGGCTTTTGGTCTGATCGGAGTCGTTGGACTTGTGAAGCGGAAACCGCTTGTGCTCGCGACCGCGTTGGCTTGCTTTGCAGCATCGAAATTGCTGTCGAACTTCATAACCAAGAATTTCCATTTTCATGACTATAATCATGCGCAAGTTCAGGACCACAAACCGATCTTGGGTAACGTTGTTCCTGGTTTCAAGATGAGGCCCCTTAACACCAAGTAATCTAATTACTTTTATGTAACGATTGTATAATAAAGTAACCATATTACTCTTTCGTAAAATGATTATTACGGAATTCATTTTTACAATAAATTTGTATAAGATCGCATTATATAAAGTATTTGCGATAGTGTAGTAGTACAAAAATTTATCTGTCTTTATTGTAGTCAGGCTTGAATTTTGATGTACACTTCTTATGTTATGTAACAATAAAGTTTTATTGCAAATGTATTTTCATGAATAATTAGACCTGATATTTTACGAGAATATTCAAATAAAAAATCTATCTTTAATTACTTTTTTTTTTTTTACAGCGATGACTAAAATGTTAGAGAGACCGTTTTTCAATAAATTATTGAGCGACCATTCTTTTGTAGCTTTTTATTTGTATTCCGCGTGCCTTTTGTCATTGATCGTACAATAGTAATTTCGTATTTATTTACATAATAAATATACTCGTTTTGTCTTTAATCATGATTTGTACCTATGTCACTTTTTCTTAAATTTGTACAATAATCTTTCAATAAGCTTATTGAGATACGGTCTCTCGGAAGACCTACTAAGCAAACTCATGTATTTAACTATCGGTAGACCTAGCAGACAAGTTAGCCGGGGTTCGGGCTGAAGCGGGTTTCTCGGACTTGTTCTGGTTTGGTGAATTCATTTCTGTTACATGTTTGTTTCGATTTGTTGGTCGGGTCATTGTTGTTCAAGCAGGTTCAGTTATTTAGGGTTAATAATTATTTGAAAGAGAAAAATGCATAGAGAAAAATGCATGTTTAGTATTATTACCAACTTTTAGTTTAGTTTTGATGATTTATTTTTTAGTTTAATGTAAATAATATTACACCTAGTGTAATTTTAAATTAGTCATTTTAAATATCTTTGGTTCAACTAGAGTTACGTTTTATCGAGCCATTTTCGTGTTGAGTGGTACTGATTGAGTCATTTCGTGTGGGTCAGTTACTGGTCAACAAAACTCGAGTCATGATCGAGTCACTCGGCAATCGGCACTCACTCCGAATCAATTACGTTGAGTTTTGTCAAGTCTAGCCATAAATCGGGGAGGGAACGAGGGGTGTGTGTTAAAAGGAGTTGAATGGTGTTTGATGATGGGCCTATATGCATCATTTAGCCCGTTATCATCCATAGAACCAAACCATCGACATTGCGTTTTTATAGACCGTGTTATAGTATAAGACTCGTCTAAAAGTAGAATAATTCATAAATGACACATAACTTTATGTACATTTGATTTTTATCTTGACAACTTGATATCTTATGATAAATACCGACATATTTAAATGTAAAAGTAATCAAAATATTTATTGGGTTCTCAAAATAAAATACTTTCGTACAACTATATTCACTAATTTACTTGGCTTTGTGTTATTGGGTTGGTCTTGTACATAACATAGTCCAGATAATTTTTATTCAGTTTGTTTTGAATTTAAAATCTTAAAATTATATTAGATGCAATTAAATTTAATACGGGTTTGAGTTGGATATATAAAGATCATACTAACATTGTTTTTTTTGTCGATCAACGAAAAAAATTGTTAGTGGATCGTATCTTTATTAACTACGAGACGTATAATTTGGATCCAATTATTTTAAAAGTCAACTGAATTAGCTTTTAATTAACGTTTAATGGACTAGGAATATAGAATGACAAGGATCAACTGAAATTTAAACTATTGGTTGTTTTTGTAAATTGAGTCATAAGAGCGAATATGATGTTAACAGAGCAACGAGCTTAAACCCAGATGATGATTATCGCACTACCGCTCCTCGTAACTTTAACAACTAATCTAATAAATACCCATCATATTAAACTAATGGTGATTGATGAGCAACAAATAAATACTAATCAAATCATTAAAAACGGACACTATCTGTCTTTAGCTTGTGAATAGTATACTAGTTTTTCTACCCGTGAAAATCACGGGTTATTTTTTGGATATCCTTACTTTGGCTATTTTCTAATTAATTTTTCTTTTAAATTAAATAATTTGATTGTTTTCTACTTGTTAATTAATAGTTTGCCAGTATTATTGCAATTATATATGAAATAGTGGCGGCAATGTAATCAATTAACATCCCTGTTATTTTATTCTTCGATTTTTTATTTTTCGACTTAAAAAATAAATTGGGTTAGAATATTTGTTGCCAACTTAGTATGATAATTTTAAATATTCTCCATACAGTTAGAATCATATCATCATAAATTACATTTTGAGTTATATAAAAATTTTAGAAAATTGAAGATTAAAATAACATTATGTTATCTACATAATTCTCCTTTATAGTTCGACTTGTATATAAACTATTTAGAGTTTCAATTAATATGTACATGTTTTGTGTTTTCTTTTATTTATTTCCAACCACCATTTTTTTATGAGTCAAAATAAATTGAAGTTGATTAAAACACCAAGTTTAAGCACCAATGCATTAATATAGATATCAATTTTTTGTCTGAGTGGACAAAAAGATAAGAAGATTGTCGTATAAAGCCAAAGTCGGGGCCTAGGCTCAATAGATCTTAGGATACAAAATATTATAATATGAATTTTCAATTATATTATCATTGATGCACTCATAACAACATTATCGAGTGTTAACATTCTTAAATTTGAACGTCTTCTATTAAAATCCATATAAGAAAACAATGATACCAACATCTTTAGTCATATTTCGTATAACCGATATTTGTATTTGTACCAGATATCATTTTTTGTGCTTACATAGTAAAGAACAATTCACTGCACCACTTTTGTATTTAACAAAGTAAACCATTATTATTCAAATGCTAGAAAAACGATTTTTTTCCAAATATAAAAAGTACAAACGCATAACTTATAAAGTGTACAATTATGTTCTCATCAAAGTTGTTTAATTTTTAGGGTTATTTCATGTGAATAATCCATCCTATACCCCTTCTTCTCATATTAATCCATCCTCGTGTTTAACTGAGAATAATCTCATCTTTGACCTCATTTAACTTATAGTAAACCGAGCAAATAATTGACTTGTTAATACCGGTTTTCCAACAAGTCATTATTTTTTTTTCCTTTTTCCTTTTTTTTTTCCTTTTTTTTTTCCTTTCCTAGTTCCTTCTTTATACTTTTGTTCATCTTCATTCTCATGAAATAAACAGTGTTAATTACCGCCATAACCAATTTTATACAAAAGAAACCCAAATGATAACCCCGTTTGTAATAAATTTAATCGATTAATAGATCATCAACAACCTCAAATGATGCCCCATCATCGATTCCAATCGACTTTAATTTTAACAAACTCAATCAATTTTTTTGGAGGGGCAAACCCAGAAATCGTTTGGATGAACCCAGATTTTTTGGGGGTTTATCAACAAAATAAAATTAATTGGAAACCTAACATTAAACCCAGAAATCCAGTTTTTTTTGGGGGTAATTATCTACAAACCCAAATCGACTATAAATTAACCCAGATTTTTTTGAGGATTCTCCACATAAAAATCCAATCTTTTCTGTACACTGCAACTAACATCATCAGCATCCTTTTCTTTAAGAATAACAACACCAGTACCCGAAAACCCGGAACACGATTATCCAAACCCATTTACAGAAATACACTTAAAATATATCTTCACTATTGATTCATCATCTTCACCTTCACTTTCATCACAATCACCATCATTATTCACCTCATTTGTGCCATCTTCAACAACCGCTTCTAAATTTATCTTCATCTTTTTCAAATGCTACATCTGCTAAATTTGCATCACTAATTTTTTGATCTCCCATTTTTGCAATAATGATTAAATTACTCAAAAAGTACAAATTTCTTCAAAGTTTTAAAATTTTATCAAGATCTTGAAAACCCAGAATTCTCGCCAAAAAAGAATAATGATGAGAAAAGAAAACTACTTCTTCCCAGATTTCGACAATAAAAAACTAATAAAACAGACTTGTCTATGACTAATCAGGTTATGGGTTGTTTCTTATGTTAGTATCAATTTGGGGTTAATAATTTAGAGGTGAGTAAATAGATTTGGGGGGGAAATAATTTAGAGGTGAGTAAATAGATTTGGGGGGGAAATAATTTAGAGGTGAGTAAGTAAATTTGGGGGAAAATAATTTATGGTTTTGATTGATGAAGAGGATGAAGAATTGAAGATGCTGAGTGATTTTTTTTATTGATATGAAAGAGTTTAAGGGGTAAATTAACCGGTTGTACAGGTATCCCTTCCAAGGGATCGGTATAAGTTAAATGACGTCAAAGATGAGATTATTCTCGGTTAAACATGAGGATAGATTAATCCGAGAAGAAGGGGCATAGGATGGATTATTCCCATGAAAAAACCCTAATTTTTATTCCATCATTCTCTACTTTAGTGAAATTATATCTCATTTTGTAACAAATTGCATGTAATTACATGACAATAATAAAATGTTCATAACTTACAATTTTTTGCATTCACCCATAAATCCATCATTGGTATGAGTTATGATGATAGGTTTAATTTTTATGCTTAACTCTCGTTTTCTTAGAATGATGGATCGTCTAAATAACATATATGACAATATTTTGTAATAAGATAATAATGGTGGATGAAAAAAGAGGGTGTAATAAGAGATTAGGCATAAAAAAATAAGACATGGTCCATTTTATAGGTTTATTGATCGGTCTAATTTTCGCAATTAACTATTGTTTCAGTTTGATGATCTAACGTCTACAATATAATTTAGTATGATAATAATGATAAATGAAAAAATGTGTAATATACTAATATGAGCTTTGGCAAAAACCGGGTCCATTTTTTATTAGTATAAATGTATAATGTATGTATTTAGATTTTTATATATACGACACTCGACTATATATGATAATTTATAACCCCATATAATTTCGAAAAAACTAAAAACGAAGATGGCTAGCTATTGTCACTTTCTTTTAAAAAATAGTAATAAAGAGGTTAGTTTTTCAAAGAAGATCAAATCAAATTTGCTATCAAAATGCATATTTTATACTAAAATATCACCATTCAAAATTAACTTTCATAAATTTAGAATTTAATTATATAGAAATAAAAAAACTTTCATAGAGAAATCGAAGATTTGATTTACTTTTTGTCTAAAAACTAAATTTACCTGCGCATGACATTATAAGTTAGCTAAGCCAATGATTTTATGAAAACGCCTTCACAACCGCCTACACAACATAAGACAAACAAAAAACACCACAAATTAGTAATTTATCTTACAAAATTCAAGCTAATGAAATCAAATAAACTACACAAATTTTCACCCCTCATATAACTATTTTATAAGAAGTAAAAGCACAATCTTAAATAGAAGAGGTTAAATAATATTAATTTAGATTTAGAAGTTGAATAATATATATATTAAAATTTAGTGACATTAATATTAATTAGGAAAGGATAATGATTTAGGCATTCAAAGGGTTGTAGCTTATTATGAGTTGTTTTTATTGTTGGGAAATGTGTCCTCAACAATAGTGCGATCACGTAATTAAATCTCATAACAAGAATGCGCAAGGGATGATACGAATTATTAGTCAACTGACCAACATTAATCGGTAATGATTGGCTAGCTAGAGTTTGACATTACTGTCGTATGACGGTGATGGTCAGTTGATCCCTTTAGGTCACACCTTTAGGACAATTCCCTTAATCGATAAAGTGATCAAATGTATATTGATACGATTTGATCATATTCCTTAAACTCGAATATCGAGAAATTAGAGGTTGGATCTTAATGTAAGATTTATGTTTAAAATTGAAACGTGTCAATTGTTAAACATTAAACGATATTTTATTATATCGTAATTAGAATGAATTGGGTTAAAATTAATACAAAGGTTGTAAATCGTATTGACGATAAATGATCATTTTACATTTGTAATTTCGAATTACTTATTGATTAATAAATATAATTTATTTATGTATAATATTTATATGATAAATGTTTATATGTTTTAAATGTACTAAAACATATTATATGACATATAGGATGTCACACTTTGTATAAATTATACATTTTACAAAGTTGTAAAATGAAATCCTTTTTAAGGATTAAGTGGCCGGTTAAGTGGAGTTGGTTGTGTGGGTGATTAGTGTATTAAACACACTATAATCATTGCTTGAGACATTGTTCTTGAGACACCAACCTAGAGCCTCCCTATCTACATGGGAAAGTGTTGATGTTCCCTTTTGATCCCTCCCATACCCGGCCACACTCAACAACTCACAACACCCCTTAAAATTAATAGGTTAATTTAAGTTTAGGGTAAGTGAGTTATATAAGTAGTTGAGTACCCATTCATACTAGTTTTTTAGCCGTGATTTTTCAAGGAAAAATACATTCAAAACCTCTCATATTATAAGATAATATTTGTACTAAATATATTAAGAGATATATTATTAGTATAATAAGTTCATATTAGAACTTATATTGTATTAAGGAAAAACCGACTTTGATGCTAGCTTGTTCCAAATTTCGGTTGATTGTGGGATAGTCTTGGTGCATCTTTAAATGAGGTATTCTATATTGGGTACTTGGAGGATCATCCATGCTAAGCTTGGACCGAGTGTAAGAACACGGATTTCTCTTTATTTCCGCATATAGTAGCATGCATAAGATCTAATAAACTAGTTTATTTATAAGTTAATTAAAGAGTTAATTAAAGGTTTATGTTAGTATGACTAAAATTAGTTTATGAGCAACTAGTTAATCCTAACAATTGGTATCAGAGCTTTAGGTTGTTTGCATGCTTTCCGTTTACGTTTTTACGGAGTTATAGAGATAACATAAATAAAATATGGAATTTTCGTTTTGATATATGATATGCACGAAATTTATTTAGCATGATACCTACTGTTTTCTAAAATGTTTTAGAATATTTGGAATATATTTTGCATGAATATTGATTATTGGTATATTAAATCTCGGTTTTAATATGTTTTAATGGTTAAAAATTGTTATTTTTGGGAAAAATAGTTAAAATAAGCTTCTGGCCGAGATTTTTCAGTATGATATCACATGTATTTTCCATAAAATGAATATGAATTTTCGTAAATTATGGACCTTTAAATCGTGTGATATGAATTTTAATGGTTAAAATGCAATAAGATGAATAAAAATGGGTTTAAATAGTTATATTATGAATTTGACTATAAAAATTTATGAGGATGTCACATGCAATATTTAAAATTTATGTTGAATTTTCCAGAAATTTATCTCAAATATTGCAATATTATAGATTTTTAATGTAAAAATCGGGTAATTAGTGACATAATTTCGACTTTAATAGTTTAAGTTGGAATTTGGCCATAAAAATTTAACACGATGTCATATATATTATTTCCAGCATGTATAAAAGTTTCTAGAATTTTATCTTATTTTATGCTTGAGAAATAATTTTAAAGGTTAAAATCGTACGATATATGACGTAAATCGTTAAAATTTGCAAATGTTGTTAAAAATGGCCGAAAATGTAACCCATATTAGTCATATGTGATATGTTCATCATGAAAATATTCTTGGGAGCCAAAAGTTTCAGATTTGATTTGATTTTATTTAATTTTAATTTGATAAAAAGGTTACATTTAAAATTAATTAAAAGAGTCATGCAATTATTTCGGCTATGGGGCAATGTGCCATTTAATTTTCTGTCCATCTTGTGTTCTTAAAATGTTTTGGAAGGTATAAAAATATTATTAGTATTTAATTTGCATTTATAAAGTTAATTATTGAATTTTCCGACTTAAATTGCTCGTTTTGCGTGTTATTTTCAAAATAATAATAAAACCGTATAAAATACTAATATTTTAACTTTCTGAAAATTTTAAGAACATTCTGGATTTTTCAAAATTTGAATTTTGAATTTTCGAAATTTTTATGACTCTTTTGAATTTTATATTATTTTTCCCGAAAAACCGAGTAATACCGATCAATATTAAAATATATTAAGTTAAGTCATGTTCAAAGTTTGAGTAAGACTAAATTTTGAAACCTATAAGAGTTAGGATGATTAACTTAAGGATGAAAACCGTTTCATTTAATGCATAGTGTTGTTAACCGTTAAAACACGCGATTCCATAAACCAAGGTTTACGATAACTATTTAAATAAGCGTTTTAAATAGGACGATTTGGCTTAGGTTTTGCATGTTAATTCATATTTACATAAGCATTGCATATTATATTATGAATGTCATGATTTATTTTACGTAATTTTGGGAATTATGTAATTTACTTAGTATGGCCTTAGTTTTTAAATCGGTATTTCCCGTAATGTAAGGGGTTACCGATTCGGTTGTAATTTTGTGATCTCGTATCACCCAATTTTAATTTATTTCTATTTTATAATGTATAAAGTAGACTAGAAAAGTTGTAATATTTGTAAAATCCGGAGTTCCTTGAAGACGGTGCCATTCGGAAAGGAGTTCCGATCAAGACGGTGTTTACCTCGAAGTGCGTGCCGCGTGAAGTTCAAGGGACCAAAGGAGTTGGTTTCCGAATTTGTACTTTGTTATTTCTTTTCTAGGAAAGGCCATACTAGGGTTTATTTATGCTTTTATTTTGCTTTTTATATGTTTGCATGCATAACCAAATCGTCATACATCGTATCATGCATGTTTCGACCTAGTCGACCTAGTCTTTTATTTTATCGATAATTCACCGACTTAGTTCACTTATACGGAGATAGATAATAATTTGACTAGATCTCTTACATATAAATATTGAGACTTAGCCTTACCAAAAAGTACGGACCCATGAATCCCTTCTTCACAAGAACGTAGGCTCGGCTACACCGGGGTACTAAAATTGTCACGTTGGGTAAGTGGGGTAATAAGATTACACCTTGAAATTTGGTTGATCTTAACGAAAGTATTCGTAACCGTAGTTGCAATAAGTTCGGGCTAAAGATAATTTTAAGAAAATTGTCGACCGAGAGTTCTAAGAGTAGAACCGATTAAAGGGTTAATCCACCAAATTATACCAATACGGGTTGAATCGGCTACACCGTGCCCGGATTAGTATGGGTTTGGGTCTCGGGATTGTTTACTTAATTGGGTAAGAGATCATTAAGTGAATACATAACTAAACTTATTAAAGTTTCTAGTTTAAAATTATGAATTTAAAATGATGTTGTTTTTCCTTTTATTATTGTAGTTTAATTTTCAACATCGACTATGGCAACCAACGCTCCACCTCTCACTAACGTATCATGGCTTCGATCCTTTATGGATCGTTGTAAACTCGATAAGCATGGTTCCAATTTTAAGGATTGGGATGCGCAATTGCTTTTGGCCGCTCAAGGTGACGATAAGAGTCGTTACCTATCCGAAGCCGCTCCTCCCGCTCCGACCGCTCGTTCGTCGGTCCAAACTCGTGAGGCCTATGAAGCCTACATGAAAGAGTCCTCCGCTCTTAAAAATGTGTTCATCTTCTCCATGGAGCCGGATCTCCAAAGGAGTATGATTAAGTTGACCACATCATATGAGATATACACCAAGCTTGCGACCATGTTTTCGCAAGCTCCTAGGGTGATTCAATATGAGGCGGCTTCCGCCTTCTTTGACATAAGTTTCAAGGAAGGGCAAAAGATAAGCCCTCGTGTGCTCAAACTAGTTGAGCTCGCGGAGACTCTAAAAGCTCAAGATGTTAATGTTCCCGACTCTCTTATCATTGACCGAGTTCTTCACTCGCTCAATAAGGTTAAAGCGTATGCTCAATTCCGGGTGAATTTCAATATGCGAAACCAAGAGACCTCGTTAGACGAGTTGCATAAGATGCTAGTCCAAGCCGAAAGGGACATGGGACTTCATGAAAGTTCCACCAAGGATGTTTTAAACATCGAAAAGAAAGGGAAAACGAGCTTCAAGAGAAATGTCTCTAAAGGCAAGGGCAAGAAAACGTTCAAGCCCAAGGCGACCAAAGAAAAGACCTTTTCGAAAGGCGCTTCCACCTCGTCTTCAAAAGAGCAAGACAAGTGCCATTATTGCACGAGGATCGGTCATTGGAAGCGAAATTGCCCCAAGTACTTAAGTGATCTCAAAAATGGGAAGGCAACCGCCGTAGGTAATAATTCTCGCGTATAATTCATGTCGTTTATCAACTTATGTATAGTGATACAAATGTGTTGATATTTACCCTTTTTAATTATTTTAAAGGGCCACCCCCGAATATTGATAAGGGCAAGGAGAAGGAAGCTTAAAGTTCCTTACTTGGATGGCTATGGTAGCATCCAAATTGATCGAAGACTTGAAGAGCTAGCCTCTAATTTTCATATCGTCTTCTATCATAATTTGCATTTTATTTATGGAACAATTTATTTTCTTGTAAGACAAGGATTAAAATCCTAAGACAATGGTTGTAGTTTTGGATATTGGTGACTTGGTTTTCAACCCGAGTCACTACTTTTGTTCTTAATCAATGTTTTGATTTCTCAAATAAATTGCATACCTTGTTTAAACATGAATAATAGTGATTTTATCACGCAACAAACTATTGATACGATCAATATCATATAATCAAAGACTTGATTAAAACGGAGAACTACACCCCATGAGATAGATTCAATCAAAATGAGACTATATCAGTTCATTATAAGATTTTCATTTTAAGTGAAAATGAGAATGTATTCATTACACCTATCAAACTTCAAACATTCAGATACATTGGTTAATCGAAATAGCTATCCTTAAACGAATAAAGGTTATTGTTAGAAGGATAGAGTGGGAGAAAATATTTCGCTCGCAAACCAATGATGAAAATAAAGGAAGGATCTTAGAGAAGATTCTTACTTAGGAGTCTTAAGAAGAGCCCTAAATGATTTGAAGAAACTACGAGAGGACACTGAAGAAACTACGGGAGGACACTCGAAGAAAGGTTCTTTATGTTCATTGTTTCAAAGAGAGGAGACATGAAACCCCGTATAAAATCGGAAGGAAAACGGTTCCTTAATAAATGATTTTTCTAAGTTTATAAGATAAAAGAGAAGAAATCATCTCAATCCTCTCAATGTAGTTATAAAGAAATTATCATGTCATTTTCGTCTCGAGGAAACGAAGACATGATAAGAAGGTAATGATTGATTGAATGGAAACAGATCACTATAGGGATAGTGATTGTGATAATAATTCGAGTAATAGTTTAACATGCATGAAATGAAAGGTTCATTTAAGATATCGAGAGATATTGATTTTAGTGGGAGCGATTTTCATTAAAAGAATTAAGCCTACCATTTAGAGAGAATGAGTGATTCTTTAAGGTGTAAAGAATAAGAGGTTTTCAATTCTAGATGATCAAATACTTTAAATCATATGATGATAGGAGCTTTACGGGAAAAGGTCGCCCACTAGAAGTTAGAATGGTTGGATACATTATTCATAATGATGAATGAAACCATAAATAGCCAAGATGAGTGAAAATTATAAAGAATGATGAAATCATAAATAAACTACAATATAGATTTCAGTACATAAGTGACTGTAGAGAGTGATTTTAATCCCTCCAGTATATTGATATGTCACAAGTTATAAGATAAACTCAAAATCTAGAAAGAGTTCTAGATATGTACTCAAATAGAATCATATTATACGGGATAATATGAGAATAAAGGAGACCAAAAGTTGTAAGTTTTGCTATCATGAATAAACGTTATTCGCATGAATAAAGGTTATTCGCAAAACACTAATACAAATAGATGATTGTGCATCAAAATACAATGTAATAGTGTTGACTATTGTTGCATGACAACATCATTTGAGTTATTAATAACTCAAAGAAAAAGATACTTTGTCAGAATCCAAATGGGTTGTATGAGACAATATTGAACCCCATAAGTGAACTGGATTGACTTAGTATGACCCCTAGCCGCTTACATGAGGTGACGTCTCAAAGCGACTAGAGTGTGAGGCGATTGATGGCAAGTTCAAGTGCCATAGAGTCATATATGATGACTAGTCGATCACATAGGCAGACTGCAAGAGGCACTTTGTCGGGCAATCTGACCGCTTATAGAGTTCTGGAAATTTTATAGCCGGGTCGTGGCGAGAGCTGCTATAGTATTCTTGTGAGTCAATTCTTAGACTAAAGACTACTCTCCCAAGATGGTACAGCTTAGGCATAACTTTGATCCATTCTCTACGACTTTTCGTAACTGGAGTCAAATGGGATTGTTTTGGGTTGTGACTAACTGTGACTAGTTGAAGGAAGTAGTGCGATAGAAATTGTCCACCCCTTGTCAGGGTTGTTCAAATCTCAGGGCCACTCGAGGAGAAGTTAACTGGAAATGCGTGGCCACGCTCGGAAGGTATCTATGGTAGATGATTCCGGTCAGACAGTTATTCTCCAGATCGAGGAAACCACTCATGATATGATCAAATGCAAGTACGACCTTAGAGAGACATCTTGCATTGAGTGGGAGATTGTAATAGGACAAGAGAATTGGTGACGCACACTTGTCGAGGACAAGTGGGAGATTGTTGGGAAATGTGTCCTCAACAATAGTGCGATCACGTAATTAAATCTCATAACAAGAATGCGCAAGGGATGATACGAATTATTAGTCAACTGACCAACATTAATCGGTAATGATTGGCTAGCTAGAGTTTGACATTACTGTCGTATGACGGTGATGGTCAGTTGATCCCTTTAGGTCACACCTTTAGGACAATTCCCTTAATCGATAAAGTGATCAAATGTATATTGATACGATTTGATCATATTTCTTAAACTCGAATATCGAGAAATTAGAGGTTGGATCTTAATGTAAGAATTATGTTTAAAATTGAAACGTGTCAATTGTTAAACATTAAACGATATTTTATTATATCGTAATTAGAATGAATTGGGTTAAAATTAATACAAAGGTTGTAAATCGTATTGACGATAAATGATCATTTTACATTTGTAATTTCGAATTACTTATTGATTAATAAATATAATTTATTTATGTATAATATTTATATGATAAATGTTTATATGTTTTAAATGTACTAAAACATATTATATGACATATAGGATGTCACACTTTGTATAAATTATACATTTTACAAAGTTGTAAAATGAAATCCTTTTTAAGGATTAAGTGGCCGGTTAAGTGGAGTTGGTTGTGTGGGTGATTAGTGTATTAAACACACTATAATCATTGCTTGAGACATTGTTCTTGAGACACCAACCTAGAGCCTCCCTATCTACATGGGAAAGTGTTGATGTTCCCTTTTGATCCCTCCCATACCCGGCCACACTCAACAACTCACAACACCCCTTAAAATTAATAGATTAATTTAAGTTTAGGGTAAGTGAGTTATATAAGTAGTTGAGTACCCATTCATACTAGTTTTTTAGCCGTGATTTTTCAAGGAAAAATACATTCAAAACCTCTCATATTATAAGATAATATTTGTACTAAATATATTAAGAGATATATTATTAGTATAATAAGTTCATATTAGAACTTATATTGTATTAAGGAAAAACCGACTTTGATGCTAGCTTGTTCCAAATTTCGGTTGATTGTGGGATAGTCTTGGTGCATCTTTAAAGGAGGTATTCTATATTGGGTACTTGGAGGATCATCCTTGCTAAGCTTGGACCGAGTGTAAGAACACGGATTTCTCCTTATTTCCGCATATAGTAGCATGCATAAGATCTAATAAACTAGTTTATTTATAAGTTAATTAAAGAGTTAATTAAAGGTTTATGTTAGTATGACTAAAATTAGTTTATGAGCAACTAGTTAATCCTAACATTTATAATCTTAATTATGATAAAAATTATTGCAAAGTTAATATGGGAGTTGAATGGGTGATGGTTAATTATTGCAAAATATGAGAAGAATAATTATGTTTAAAGATGAGAATTATTTGTGACATCAAAATCAATATAGGGCTTTTAGTTTGCCCAAGTATCCTATTATTATAATTATAGAATTATTTCAAAATTAATACGCGAGTTGAATAGAGTGATGGTTAATTATTGTACAGATAGGACAAGAGTAATTATTCTAGAAGATGAAAATTATTTTTTGATATCAAAATCATTTTAGTTTACCCAAGTATCATTTTAATTATATATAGATATGTGTATATTGGTAAACTAGAATAACACCCGTGAAAATTCACGGGGTTGTTCAATTCAATTTTTATAGAGAAAGGTAAATTAAGTTGTTAAATATGCTAATAACGGTTGTGGTGTATATGTAAATGCTTTAATAAAAAAAGTCTATATATAATAAGATAAAAGTTTTTTCAAATACAAAGTATTGTAGAGTAGGATATAAAAACTGAAAAGTTTAAGAGAAACTCAGTTTCTCGAAAATCTCCTTGTAAACAACATTACTTGTTATAATAGACATGTGTTTTCGTCATCTAAAATAAGGACTTTTAGACCATCATTATTTGTAACCCGGGAGATAGCAACGTACAACTGTCCATGGGTGAAGAGTGGTCTAGGAAGATAAAAACCAACACGGGATAGAGATTACCTTTGACTCTTGTTAATAGTCATTGCAAAGCAAACTGCTAAAGAAAATTGTCTCCTTTCAAACTTCACAGGAAAGATGGACTACCTAAAAGATTATCAATTATAAATCATACCTTAAAACAATGAAATAGTCAAAGTCTAATTTAGATGAATACCGAAAATTGAGTAGAAATAACTAAAAACAAAAACTGAATACAAAAACAACAATAACATCATTTGTTAATTGTTCCATAGAGTTGTGCTTCTTTAATGGTTTAGAAGTGCGCGTTTATCGTATTTTCGACAAACATTCTAAATTTGTAATCATGCGGTAATTATTATTTTGGCAATCCTCTAAATTAAATTTCAAGTAATTATGATAAATTGTAAATACCAAGTATAATTGTTTTATAATTACAATTTTTTCGAAATCTGCTTTTTTTTATAGTAATTGCATTAATAGTGTAAGCTGATTTGATGTTGTATTATAATTGAATAATTTTGAGTGATAAATATTGAAGTGATCTAATTAAATTGATAGTATGAACGTCATGTATGTAACTGTTGCTGGTGAGGCATGTAATGCTATTTTTTTCTATTTTGCTTAATTGTCTTTATCGTAAGGTGATTTCGTGAAACATTTTCAATTCACATTCCCAAATTTCACATTATTTCCTTATAATTTCTTCTGTTTCATACCGAGTATATATATATTTCATTATAACCAATTTTAATTATATGAGTTTTTTCTTATTCAAAAATCAATTCATATTGGTGTTGTTTAATTATATATTTCATTATAATCAATTTCACATTATTTCCTTATTCATTATAACCGCTTTGTTGCTTTTTAGTTCACTGTTCCTTTAATTCATTAGTATAACACCCGTGAAAAATCATGGGGTTGTGTACTTTTTTTTTAAAAAAGACGTCAAACCAGAAATTTTATTTATTTAACGTGTCTACTTTAGGTCTTAAGAAGTGGAAGACAATGTGATTTTCGAGAAGTTTATTGAGAATACAAAAGAGAAGAAAAAAGAGAAGAAGAAAAAGATGTTGTCCGCCTTTGAGATTTTCGAGCAACATTGAGAAAGTAAAAGGTTTTTGGAACCCAATTTGATAAGGTGACTGATTTCACAAAATTGATGATTAGTATTATTGGTATTTTGTAATTAATGTATGTTCATAAAAAAGAGAGAGATGAAATAGAGTAAAATAAGAAGAAAAAAATAGCAGGAGGAAAGTATGAGAAAGCGGCAAACAGTAGGACTTAGTTATCAATGCAATATTGAACGACAGAATAAATGAATTAATATTACAACATACACAGTACAACACTTTTTTATCTCATGGGAATGTAGAAAAGAGAAAATATTATTATTGGTTTTTTGGATATTGCGATGACTTGGGTACTGCAATGAGAAAACAATTTTTTTTAATAGGTTTTGAGAATTGTTACCCAAATTAATTAATACAATTATATTAATTATGCACGGTTAATTATGTGGTTCTCAATTAATTTCAGTTTTTTATTTGTTTTAGTTTGCTGATGTGGAAAGATTGCCAACGCGGTTAAACATGATTGTTTAAAAAAACTAAAATTGTGAGATTGAATGAGAGACTTGCATTAACATAATTCTGAATCCACATTGTGCCACATAGACAGTTTTCCAAGATTCTTTTATATATATATATATATAATGAATAATGATATTATTATTGGCTTTTTGGATATTGCGATGACTTGGGTACTGCAATGAGAAAACATTTTTTTTAATAGGTTTTGAGAATTGGTACCCAAATTAATTAATAAAATTATATTAATTATGCACGGTTAATTATGTGGTTCTCAATTAATTTCATTTTTTTATTTGTTTTAGTTTGCCGATGTGGAAAGATGGCCAACGCGGTTAAACACTTAAACATGATTGGTTTAAAAAAAATAAATTTGTGAGATTGAATGAGAGACTTGCATTAGCCTAATTCTGAATCCACATTGTGCCACATAGGCAGTTTTCCAAGATTCTTTTATATATATAATGAGGATGGAGTAGTTGGACAATTATGTATAGGGAATGACGTGGTTTTGTGACGTGGTAGGTGTTATTTCGTCGAAATATATATAACATTTAATCATTTTTTATGTAGCTTTTTAATAAAATTTTACAGATAATGATGTGACTTGATAATATTTTAATATTGGAATGACATACTTTTGACTTGCTTGTTTTTTTTTATTTTATTTATATATTTACAGATAAATGAATTAAATTAATGTAATATGATAAATTGATTATCCATGTAAAATTAAAACATGTCATGTCACATTATTTAAGTTAGCATTTTAATAAGATTGTATAGAGGTTGACATGTAGGATTGTGGACGTGGATTTTGTTGGGTGAGGTGGCTTTTTGGTAATCCTACGTGGCTTTTATTGTTGCTGATGTGGCTTTTACTTGACGTTTTCGCTTAGCCTTTTAATATGGTTTTATAGATGATTTTCAGCGACACTCTTTGTAATTACTAATTCTTTGTACTTGTTTAATCATTATAGTTCATCAATATAATCTTGTTATCTTATCTACCTATATCTCTATGGTTTTAAAAATATAGATGAACTCAGCTCACGAAGTTTGACATTAATAATAGGATACGCAAATTGACAAATTCAATCATGGAGAATGGACTAGTACATTGGCTAAATTAATTAACTAATTCAACAGTCTCATTACGCATTTAGACGTAATAACAATAGAAGAACTTAATATAAAGTTATTCGTATGTCATGTCATTTTTCACTAGTCTTAATATTTAAAAACTTTTGTCTATAATAAATATTTTTTAAAATAAAGTTCTTCAATGGATCTCACTTCTCACTATCTTACTTTTTCATTAAATAAGCATAATTGATGAATTATTATTTTTTAGTTGAAAATAGAAATTATTTAAATTTAAATAGATTTTAACATTTTTCAAGGATATATTAATTTCGCTCTAAGTTTCAATAGGTAGAAAGTGAGTTCTTATTTTATAACTAGGTTCTTAGAATTAAGAACAAACTTTTATTTGCGGTAAAATAACATTTTTTTTTAGTTTTTAGTGAGAATCCCGAGACAAAAAAAACATTGTTATTGCTCTAAATAGTGCTGCTCACCCCATCCTTTCATTATGAGGTAAGAGATTTGGACCCTGTTTGATAAACGACATGATCAATTTTTTAGCATATTAAAGGGTTTTAACATATTTGACCAGTCAATATGCTAATCTGACAGTTTGGCAAACAACATATTAAAACAAAATATTTGGGGTTAATATGTTGTTTTACAATATGCTGCTTACCTCTATTGGTTAACAATCTACTAATCGTAATCTGCTAATTACCAAACACTTAATTCTGCTAATTATAATATGCTAGTCAAACATTCGGTTTAAATCTGCCATTACAATCTGCCGTTACAATCTGTTTATGGTAAAATTAATCCGATGTTTGTCAAACAATCCTTGCTCTATTACGAAACACAAATTCTCATTGTAGACGGAGGGTATCCGTTACAAGGAGAAGACGGATTACGAAATGGGGTATATTCTTTGATTAACTGTTTTATTTATTTCTTGGTAAAAACACTTACGACAAGTAAGTATACACAGTCATCAACGATGAATGTCCCGACCATTAAATTTGACTTTTCAAATTCAAATGCATGATTTAAGAATGATAAAATCTCTATCAAGATTCAAGCATCACCATCGTCTAAGTCATCAAGGTGGAGTAGAGTTAAGAGATAGTGTTGACTTAGATTAGTAAATAAATACAGCAATAAAATGGAAGTTGTTTTTACATTTAGAAATTTCCATTTAGAATGAATATACCTATCTTAATTAATAAAAGGAGTTAAATAGATAGACATTTAACCCATTTTATACTCGAGAAATATAACCGTCTTAAAAAAGACCAACAAAACTTCTTTGGGTTATTTCGGGGGTATAATATGTTATTTTTTTATTTTTTTGTTGTTGCCGTATTTAGCCGGAGGTGTATACCCTTACGGGCTACACATGCGATATAATCTCTAACGAAATACTGAAGACATCTTAATAAATATACCCCTCTAATTTATTTTGTTTTTCATTTGCAAAAGTTATAAACCGAATCCAAATCCCTGATCACTTGTTTAAGAAATCTAAACCTCACCAATTTCAATTTCAAAAGTTATAAATTTTATCTATTGTTTAAGAAATCATAACGACCAATTTCAATGACGTTCCAATGGTAAAAATAAAATAAAAAAAAACTAGCGGCCAACCATATTTGAAAGTTGAAACATTGACTTGTAGTCCCATATAATCAATTGCCTTAATAAATATGCAACTGAAAACAGTTGAATTATTTGAATAGTATACTAATACTTTAAACAGATCAGCCAATTTTGAATAAATTGCATCAGCCAATTTTGAATAAATTGCATCAAATACATAAAAAAAAAATCATTTTCTATGACGTGTAAAGACTAAACTATGAAAGAATAAGTACTGACAAAAATCGACTTTTCGTCTCAAACTTAAAACATGTCATATAATATAGATAACACAAAAATAAAATAACAACGGTTTAGAAAAATATTTGTTCTATTTATATAAGTGCATGTTATCTGACCTATTTTAACACAACAGATCTCTCATGCGACCGTGTTTCCCGTGTTTGTTGGTAAAATAACCATTTTTTTTTATAAATAGTGACCACCTTCTTGAGTTCTTGTAAACAGCCATCAGGGGCTGTTAATGAGACGAGACAGCTCGCGAGCAACTCGAGATCGGCTCGGTCAAAGCTCGGCTCGTGTGAGCTCGACTCGAGCTCGGGCTCGGCTCGAGAGCTTAACGAGTCAAGCTGAGCAAAGGGTGGCTCGACTCGAAAAGCTCGCGAGCGGCTTGAACATTTGAGATTACATAAGATATTAATCATATTTTATAAAAATATATTCATATTTTATAGAAACATTTTATCATTATTATATCTTTGTATCATATATATCAAATATCTTATTGATTTGCTAAATATTATTACATATAATCTTCAAACTTTGTTATTGAAAATATCGGACGAAAAAAATAAAAAACATACAATTTTATATAGGCGCGATTCGGCTCGAGTTTGGCTCGAGCTCGTGTTAGAGCTCGCAAGCTTTGTAACGAGCGCATTTTTTTTCAAGCTTCGGTAAGATCGGCTCGAGCTCGAGCTTTGGTAATCGAGCACAAGCCGAGCAAAGCCCAGCTCGAGCTCGGCTCGGCTCGTTAACACCCCTATAAACCAGCCTACCACCATGAAAAAGAAAAAAACTTATGTGAGACGATTGTATAATAGAATTTGCGAATAATTTATGACGCATATGCAAAAATGCCAACAAACTTAATTGTTTTTTCTTTCAAATGAGCGCACTATATGCGCGGACGAGAATCGAACCCCCAACTTCATGGTTGGGATAAGAGTGCTCTTAACACTTGAGCTAAGTCTTATTCTTAACAAACTTAATTGTTTTTTTTTTTTATTTACAGATGGCCGGGTTCATACCCGTAACCTAAAAATCGCCTCTGTAACATCCTTTAAAAAAAAAAAAATTATGACAAATATATTGGTCTTTAACAAAAACACAAATTCTCATTGTAGACGGAGGGTATCCGTCACAAGGAGAAGACGGATACCATTTTGTCTCACAAAATGTTCATTTAGAAGAGAGATGGAAGCACATGGGGTGCCCCACCTTATCCCCTATTCGTTTTGTGAGTGTCATTATCCGTCTCTCCATCCGACCCGTTACAAGCAAGACTAACCGAAAAACAAAAACTAATGGCAAAGAACAAAGAATAGTCAACCTTCCTCCTCGGTATCGTTTCAATTGATGTCCCCGTCACGAGGGCCCAAGGTAAAAACATTGTATAAATAGAGCAAGAATTGAAGTGAAGAAACCAAGTGAAGCCATGGCTACAACTACTACCATTAGTATGGCTACTATCCAATCCCGACTCAACCCGACTCATTTCCAAAAACAGTTTTTCAATCTCAACACTCCATTAATACCATCAACTCGAAACACTACTAGTCCTACAAAATTCAGGCTTTCCTGCACTAACAATTCCTCATCCACTTTTACTGCAACTGCAACATCTGCAGCAACAAAGGCAGTCATTGATGAAGTGTATGAGAACAGTACTGCCGTAACAGAAGACGATACAGTAGCGGAAAAATTTGACTGGTATTCGGAGTGGTACGCGGTAGCACCCGTGTGTGACCTCGACAAGAAGGTCCCACACGGGATGAAGATCATGGGGCTGGAGCTGGTGGTTTGGTGGGACAGTAATGAGGATCAGTGGAGAGTTTTCGAGGACAGTTGTCCACATCGTTTGGCGCCTTTGTCGGAGGGAAGGATCGATAAATGGGGGAGGTTGCAGTGTGTTTATCATGGCTGGTGTTTTAATGGTTCTGGTAGCTGTAAGCTCATTCCTCAGGCTCCTCTTGATGCTACTCCGGTATATTTTCGCCCTTTTTACTTGCGCTTTTCCTTTTATCGTTTCCTGTCATTAAACTGGTTGCGAGCGTTTCTTTTACTGTTTAATAGACTAATAGCAACGTAGATTTTATTCTGAGTCGTCTGCAAAGCGTCTTTCTGTCAGGTTATGTATATCAGACCGTGTTTAGCTCATTAATTGTAGTTTACAGGTTCGTATTTTTACTTTGAGCCGTCTGCATACCGTCTTTCTGTAAGGTTACCTACATCAGACCGTGTTTAGTTCATCAATTTTAATTTACAGGTTTGTATTTTAACTTTGAGTCGTCTGCAATCAAACCGTCTTTCAGTAAGGTTAATACATCAGATCAGACCATGTTTAGGTTCATACATCCAAGAAATTAAGCATGTAGATTTTTTTGAGTCATATGCAAACCGTCTTTCTGTAAGGTTACATATATCAGACTGTGTTTAGTTCATTAATTGTAATTTAGAGGTTCATATTTTTACTTTGAGTCGTCTGAAATCAAACCGTCTTTCTGTAAGGTTACATACATCAGAGTTCAGACCATGTATAGGTTCATACATCCAAGAAAGTATGTAGATTTTTTTGAGTCGTATGCAAACCGTCTTTCTGTAAGGTTACATACATGATACACAAGAGTACCAGACCGAGTTTATTTCATTAATTGTAATATCTTGAGTCGTTTCCAAACCGTCTTTCTGTAAGGTTACATACATCAGACCATGTAAAGGTTCATACATCCAAGGAAGCACGTAGATTTTATTTTGAGTCGTCTGCAAACCGTCTATCTTTAAGGTTACATACATCAGACGACAGACGGTGTTTAATTCATTAATTGTAATTGACAGGTTCATACATCCAAGAAAGCATGTGTAGCTTCCTATCCGTGCACAGTCCAGCATGACATTCTCTGGTTCTGGCCTAACAGCGATCCCAAATACCGAGACATTGCAACCAAGAAACAACCTCCGTATATCCCTGAACTCGATGATCCTTCCTATACTAGATCCATGGGAATTAGGGATTTCCCTTATGGGTACGAGGTTTTGGTCGAAAACATAATGGATCCTGCTCATGTTCATTACGCACATTACGGGCTGATGCCACCAATGCCTGTTGATAATACCAGGTATAGTCCTTAGCATTACCGTCTTCTTTTCATATATCCCGCTGTCTGTAACTTCCCGAGTTCAGAATAAGAATATGAAATTGGACGCAGGCCTAATTTTGACAGAGAGGGAGGCAGACCTCTGGATTTCAGTGTCGAAACAATTGAGAAAAACGGGTTTACAGGTAAACAACCAGGAGGCTACAACAAGTTTATGCCGCCCTGTGTCTTCTATATGGCTGACAACAAGTTCGCCACCAGTGAAGATACATCAGGATCGATATCTGAAAAGGTAAACCAATACAGTAATTCAGGTCATCAGGTGGCTAGTTCGTTCACTTGAATCAGTTAGCTAAAGCGGTAATTGTTGATTCAGGTCGCGCAGAAGGAGCAACAAAGACGACTTCTGATATTTATCTGTATACCAGTGAGTCCCGGAAATTGCAGAGCGCTCTGGATATTTCCGAGGAATTTCATGCTGTGGCTTGATAATATAATCCCGAGATGGGTGTTTCATGTATACCACAACATGGTACTGGATTCCGACTTGAATCTACTGCATGTCGAGGTAATCAACGACTCCATCTAATGTGTATGAATTCAGTGAATGATTGAATGCTATGTTTTAACTATATTAATGCAATACGGGTTTGGTATTCATGCAGGAACGGAGACTACTGCAGAAGGGAGGGAAATGGCAGAAAGGATACTACATGCCAACAAAAGCAGACGCAATGGTAGTTGCATTCCGAAAGTGGCTAGACAAGTATGCAGGAGGAGTCGTCGACTGGGGAAACAGATACGAGGCAACAGAACTAGCGCCTACACCGCGCAGGGACATGTTATTTGACAGGTACTGGAGTCATGTCGTGAACTGCACGAGCTGTAGTAAGGCGTATAAGGGGCTCAAATTGGCACAAACCGTGCTGCAGATATCGTCTTTTGTTCTGATCGGAGTTGTTGCGCTTGTTAAGCAGAAAAGTCCTGTGTTCGTTGCGGCCTTGGCTTGCTTTGCTGCTTCCAAATTGTTGTCCTCCTTCATATCTAAGCATCTCCATTTTCATGACTATAACCATGGTCATGTTTGATGTACATTTCTTATGTTAATGTAACAATAAAGTTATAGAGAATGTATTATTCATGAAAATATACTCGCTATTTTACAAGAATATTTGAATAAAATGTATCCTCATTTTTCTTTAATAGATAATTATCAGGTGAAACCGTCTATATATAATGTCAGATTGGAATATGATCATTGTTAGTTTGTTTAAGATTTTGGTTTATAGATACTCAATAGTCAATAGGATTTAAATTGTGAACGGCATATTCGTCGCAAGCTTGCGACGGGTCAAATATTATTCATATAGGGTGGATAAAACAAAAATAGAGTGCATGAGGAACACCAATCTATTTTATCTTTTTTTTTTTTTTTTAAGGGATGTATTTTATCTTATATGTTCACAAAGATAGTATTTTATCTGATCTATGCACAACCAATACATTATGGAATTTGATAAATTATTTGTTTGTTTCTACAAAATACTCTATTTAAAATACCACAAATTTTCATTTGTGACAGATATATCCGTCGTAAGCTTGCGACAGGTCATATATTACCCACTTGGGTATGTCAAATATTATTCACTTGGGTAGGAAGAGACAAGACAACATTTGAGATTGATTTTCAGTAAAACGGTGACGTGTCACGCTCATATCGATCGACCGTATAAAATCCAGATTATGTACACAATAAATACGTAAAACAAAAACTACCCACTATCTCCTCAGGGGGATTCGATCCTGGGACATATTGTCAACAATACCTCTGTCTTAACTACTAGACTAAGACATCTTCGGTATCACCCTCTCTAATTTGTAAAACTTATGCCGTCCACACTATTTTCTATTTGTCTCGATTTTCTCACCATCTTAATTTCTTGAATTTTTGCTACTGTAAAAGTAGTACTCTGTACTTTTTATCAACTTATACTTTTAATTTCCACATAAATACCAGATTTTTGCAAATCATTTAATATCCAACCATATTTTTGAATAATTATCATATAATAGTTTTCTTAACTATTATTAATCACGGCATGTTTTTAGACATGATCGATTTTATGAAAGTATTTTTTGGGTCACGTGTAAGAGGGGTCCGGAAATTTAAGGCGAAAGAAAACAATTTGATGAATGAAATATAACTATTAATGTAGTGGAAGAAAATATTCAATATTTGTAATGTTTTTTAGCATATGTGAGATATTATAAATTTTTAGTTTGCTTAGTAGTAGCCGCTAACAGCTTTAACAGAATAAAGCCTTAACAGAATAAATAAAGTTGCCTATTGAAGTCTTGAAGAGGACGATAATGAAAATTTTAGGTAGGTAACTGGGGTTAGACCGTTCTTATAGGTGAATACGAAGTAAGTGATTTGTGTATCCCACACGAATACGTGTCCAGGTGTCGGATTTGACTATTATATGAAAAAATATCATGTTTTGGGTATAAAATGCAGTATCCAAGTGTCATACCTATGTCCGAGTGTCCAGTGTGCGATTGTCTGCGCAATATAGCTATAAATATTGGTTGTAAAATTATGGTTATGTTACCATCAATTATACGACTACCAAATTAGGAAATGCTCATTTTTAATTTGATTTAATCATTGTGAGACTACTATTTTAAGGCATACACCCTCTGACTCTAAATCATTCCATTTTTCAAAATTTCTGATGTAGATTTTGAACAAATAGGTCAATTCAAAGAAATTAGACGGAATAATATGTACTAAATTTTATTACTCCGTATATTTTAATTTGTTTCACCTTGCCAAATTAGCTAATACATTGTCATTTGGCCAGTGATCAACGTATGGAAAACATATTGGAGGGCTAGAATTTTGTATACTCCAGATGCTCCATGGATGAGACACTAAACAAATCGCGCCTTGGTGCAACTTAGATTTCCTAGGACACATTAAATGAGACTTAACAGATTATTTGAAATCTAATAAACCCTAGAACTTTCCAGAATATGCTACTACATAAGCACAGCTGAAAATGCAAATTATCTCACAATTAGAAAGTATTGATGTTACACTATATTAACATTTGGTGTTTGCATTCCAGGGAAACAACGAAGGGTGTCAAAGTTCAATTTCAATTTGAAGGCACAAATGCAAGGAGATTGGATATGGCGTGATTAAAATGAGCTCTTTAATTCTTTGATTTTAGTACTCGGTGTGAGCATGTATCATACAACCTTTACAACATTCCGTTGGTATTTATATTTAGAATTGCGCTAATATGTTTGATATTGTTGTACTTGATGGAGTCAGTCTCATTAATTCTTTGATTTTGGACGGAATATAGAAAAATGACTATTTTAAACGAGATTTTTCTTACGATGAAGGAATAATGATTTGAATTGTGTCTGTTTTTATTTCCGGATTATCATTCGGAAACAATCTCTATGTTATGTTAATGCAACTGTAAAATTGAGTATCTTCGACCTCTTACACTATGGTTTATGGGAGTCATTCAAGTATAACATAATATTGTACTTTTTCACATTAACGATGAGATTACCCGTGTCGTCTTCGTCCTTTGATTTCCCTAAGAACTTTTATTATCTTTACGTTTGTTTTGTCTTCAATCAATATTTAAGGTGTAAGAATGATATCTATTTTTAAACTATTTATTGATTTTATACATATATATTCACTTATTTAAAAATTTCCATATTTATACAACTTATTTAAAAATTTCCATATTTATACAAAATATTTATATTTTTGAGTTAAAACTGCCACCTACGTAATTTTTTTATACATAGATTCATATTATACCCGTGCATTTATGCACGGGTTACACACTAGTTCCTATAAAAGAAATACTTCTTCCATTTATAAGTGTTCTTCCCATTTTATTTTGCACTTGGATTAAGGCAAACTTATAAAGAAATGATAAAGTAATGAAAGGAAGGTAATAAGTGGGGTTAGTAATGAAACGAGGGTATTTTTTGTAATAAAAAAATGATAAAGTTGTAATTTGATTGTCTAAACTAGGAAAGAAAAGAAATGGGAAGAAAATAGGTAATTTGCCAAATAAGGGAAATGAGAAGAAAATAGGAAAATGGAGGAAGTAACATTTAGGGGATGTTGATTGACTCCTAAAATTTAGGGAGTTGAAAAAAAAATCTCTACCAAAACCCACTTTCATACCACATTAATACGATATATATAAAATAAAATTTCATAAAACCAAATATTTTTAAAGAAGATAAAGGCACGAGACAGTAGTAGCATATGTATAAATCTCCAATTAATGAAAAAAAGTTCAATATTATTATTAAATAAATAAATAAATAAAGTAATGATTTTAACCATTAAAAAATTGAAAATTATTTTGTCAGTAATTTAGTCTAAGCATAAAATAATTATGAGAATTTAGTACTAGAAAAACATTGAAAGTGTCAATCATTTTGTAATAAGTAAAAGAAAAATACTAGAAAATAATTTTAAAAGAGTGAATGAACGATTATATTTATAACACTAAAAATAAGTTAACATACTGGAAATATACAACACGCAACATTTAAAATTGACCTAAAAATTCATAAGTAAAAAATATTAGAAAGTAAGAACATCGAAAATTCGAAATAATTTGTAACAAATTTAATAGTAATGAAAAAATAGTGAAAATAAATGACTGTGATAATAATATTGTCAGTGGATCTAGAAAGTTAAAGCGGAAAACTGTTAGAGTTAAAATAGTATAAAATATAATACACAAAACGCATCATCATATTTTACTATAATGAAAATTTATCTCTATAAAAGAAATAGATTTTAGGAGGCTCTCATTGGTTCCTTATAATAAGGAATGTACGGGCCCACCAACTTTCACCCTCATTTAATTTCCCTCTTTCTATATTCAGAATTAATTATGGTCCCTAATTATGTATTCTGATCTTTCCTCATTCTTAATTGCGTAATAGATTGCAGTATTACATTTCGTCATTGTAAATAAACTACAATATGATCAAATTATTGTTAATCGAATATTTAAATAACAATATACAATAGTCCAATAAACTACGATATTTAACGGTCCCAAAATTAAATCCAAAAAACAAAAAATTACAAACAACAAAAAAAATTATCCCAAGAATTAAATTATATTATATTTTCCAATCAAATCAAATACAAATTAAGATACCAAACAAAATAAAATACGGTAAAATACGATTTACAACGGTCAGATATACGAAGTATAAAAATCCTATATATTGGAAAAAAAAACAAAAATCATGTATATCAGCACAAAAAAAATAGTTTTTTTGTTGAATTTAAATCTTTTAGTTGAATCGTATTTAAATTCAACTAAAAATCTGGAAATATACAGGGTAAACAAAAATCCTGCACTTAAAATAGTTCTTTTGTTGAATTTAAATCTTTTAGTTGAATTTAAATTAAAATACAATATACAATTGTCTGATATATATAAAAATGATTATATTTCGCCAATATCACCATAAAATTAAAACAAAAATCCTCGCACAAAAAATAATCTTTTTCAAATTTTATTTTTAAAATATGATGTTAGAGTTGTTTACTTTTCCTTTTTGTTTTAAAATTTCCGTTTCTCTTTTAATTTTTTTTCTTTTTGTTTTAACTTTAGTTGGTAAAGAGGGGTGGTGAATGGAGTTGATGAAGGAGAGGCGGTGAACGAAGTAGTTGGTTTAAGAGGATGAAGGAAAAGAGACAAAATTAATTGAATGATAAAAGAAATGACAAGGGCAGTGTGGTAAACATCGTATGTGAAAGACTAAAATTCGTATGTGAAAAAGCACGTCCCAATATGTTTGTGTTGTCTTATTCATCCAATATATGTATATTTGATCCGTTGTAAACTTAAACCGATATTGTTGTTCTAAATAAGAATTTGTGTACTTTTATCATGTCAAACAAATGCGTTGTTTTTACTTACGTCTAAGTTAAGTGTATAAATTTTTCTTACTTTTTATATCGATATAATTACAATACTAAAATCATATTTTTATAAAATATATTCACCATTTTATTGAGTTTTTCTATTTAATTAAATTAAACCCGTGCATTTTTTGCACGGGCTTAAAACTAGTATACTATTAAGAATGAAAAAAATAGACTAATTACTTTGCGATAAAAGTTGTTCAAGAAACATGCAAGAACAAGTTGTAAAGCTTGGAGCCTAGAGGTAATTTTATTTTTATCAAACGCAAGGTGAGAGATAACAGAGTTATTCTAGGGCTAGAGAACACAGTGATCAATGATATGTTAGGTTTTGTCAGTGAAAGGATTTTCATGTTTTATACGAAGATTTTATAAGTACATGGGATAACCCAATACTAGGAAACCCAATTAAAATTAATAAAAAAATATTTTATTTTGTTAATCTAGATAATTTGCATATTTAAATACTCACTATTTAAATGAGCTTATTTAAATGAGTTAATATGGATCCATGTATTATACGGAGGATTCATAAGTACATTTTTCGTCTTTTAAGCGTCTTTTATTACGACCCGTGCATTTTTTTGCACGGGAATAAAACTACTTTTGTCTTAAACTTAAGTGAGAGAACTTGCCCTATTATAAGCTTGCTGCGACGGATATATGCGTCACGACGGAACTTACCCTTAAAATATGAAGTCTTTAATTTGGGTTTTAGTAGACAGCCTCCTAGATAGACTATCATCAAAGGGGTCTAGCATGATAAAAACGAGGGTATTGTTATGCTTAGGGCTGTTAATTAATGAGTCGAGACAGCTCGCGAGCGATTCGAGATCGGCTCAGTCAAAGCTCGGCTCGTGTGAGCTCGACTCGAGATCGGGATCGGCTCGAGAGCTTAACGAGTCAAGCCGACCAAAGGCTGACTCGACTCGAAAAGCTCGTGAGCGGCTCGAACATTTGAGATTATATAAGATATTAATCATATTTTATAAAAATATGCTCATATTTTATAAAAATATTTTATCATTATTATATCTTTGTAGCATATATATCAAATATCTTGTTGAATTGCTAAATATTTTTACATAAAATCTTCGAACCTTGTTATTGAAAATATCGGAAGAAAAAAAATGAACAATTTTAAATAGGCTCGATTTGGCTCGAGTTTGGCTCGAGCTTGTGTTAAAGCTCGCAAGCTTTGTAACGAGCGCATTTTTTTCAAGCTCGGATAAGATCGGCTCGAGCTCGAGCTCGAGTTTTGGTAATCGGGCACAAGCCGAGCAAGGCCAAGCTCGGGCTCGGCTCGGCTCGACTCGTTAACACCCCTAGACTTATGCTTATATTACTATGGGGTTTGAAAATTAATTAAACTCGCATCCCTATAACCGTATTAACACAAAAAAACCGAATTAAACGAGAGACCGAAACTAAAAGCGATGGATGGATATTTTGAGGTGTTGGATTATGCTGTTGAGATTTACAGGAGTATTTTTTTGGAGATTTATAGGAGTAAAAACTAAAACGCTTATTTTTATCTCACTTCTTTATTTTTCTTTTATACTCGGTCTCTTTCATTTGTTTATTTTTTTTTGTGAGAAATAAATTAATCAAAGGTAAATAATGATTTGCACATAGTATAATACTTCCTCCGTCCTGGTCATTTGTTATCTATTGTGTTCTACACAAAGACCAAGGAAAGGTTGAAAAGTACACAAAAGAAACATTAAATAAAGAATAAAAGACTCACTTGCACAATAATTAAGTAAAGAACACTTGACCCACTTGCCCCAACTTACCCTATTTAGAAATAGATAACAATTCATTGATACACCCATTTAAAGAAATAGATAACAAATGACCGGGACGGAGGGAGTACTTTTCATTTTCCTCGGTTCATTTCTCTTTAAAGGTTGGGTTTTCACAGTGGCGTATCTAGGATTTTGATGATGGGGGTGCGGAAATTTATTAGCTAGAATACATCAAATTATTAGCGAGATTTAAAGAACGTCAATACTAGAGTTTACTTAAAATAAATAAAAAATGGGTGGTGTTAAATCCCGCACAAGATTTTGCTTAATCCCACACACTTTGTAATCTTATTCCGACTTTACCCCTCTCACTTTTCCCACACAATTAAAGGGGACAATTCAAAAAGAATATATGCTTAACTACCCCACCACCACTCGCCCCACCACCCGCCGCTCACAAACAGAACGCACCACCACCTGCTGCGATAAACCGACCCACCATCGACCGTTATAAACTGATGCACCTTCAACAATCGAAAATCCAAAATCCCTAAATGTCAAACCCTAATTGTAAAAATCGCGCTCTTTAAGATAAAAAAAACATTCATTCAATCAATTAAAATACGGGTATTAATAAATTTGTTGATAGAATAACGAAATTACTTGTGAATGTGCAACTTAAAATCCATAATTTGTTAAATTATTAGCAATTTGATTGGTGGTGAAAGTGAGATTCCTAAATTTCAAACCCTAATTGTAAAAATCACTTTCCTGAAGATCAAAAACATTCAATCAATTAAAAGAAGGATATTAATAAATTTGTTGATAGAATAACAAAATTACTTGTTGTGAATGTGCGAATTAAAATTCATAATTTGATAAATTATCAAATTATTAGCAATTTGGTTGGTGGTGAAAAGGAGGGAATGAAGAGAGATTTTTTAATAAAGGGTAAATTTGGAAGAAGGTGACAAAGTGTGCGGGATTTAAGTAATATCATGTGCGGGATTTAGCAAATACGTAAAAAATCTTTGCTATCATGATAATTAATTGGACTAAAATGTTTATATTTCTAAATTTCAGCGGGTGCAGGTGCATCCACTGCAGCTCCTATAAAGACGCCACTGGGTTTTCATGCAGCAATAATTATGATTCATGCGAAATTAAGCCTTTTATTTACATCGATATTTAAGTATAAACAATGAAACAATCTAAATTATATGAACATTTTAAAAGTTGTCCTTGATATGATTCAAGACTAGCAAATTTTATATTATGAAACTACGAATTGTATCAGTTAAAATTTACCAAAAAAATTCAATTTGATTAACGTAGATTAATAGATTACGATAAAAAAGTAAAGATTAAATACGATAGGATCTAATGTAAACTTATAGTTTAAATCAATAGAAGTTATATTGAACCAAACTTATATCTATGTAACACGTTATCGTACACAAACACATCTTATTTCGTAAAACTTGCTAAAATAAGCGAGAGGAGGACTACTTTATTTGTGTTTGTTATTCATTGTAACGAGTATATTAATAAGTGTAACCAAATAATTGAGACGGAATAATTAAATACATAAAATGTTAAGAATACAAAGGCTTTAATTTTCTAATTAAGCATAAACAACCTTATGACTCTCGGACAATAGCACCCGTTGCTGTACTTTATGCTTGTTTTCCTAAAAAAAAAGGACAATTTCGTTTGTTGTCACCTTTCTTTATTTCTTCATTCAGTAGGTATTAGAATAAAACATGCACTCAGCTATAACAACGGCATACCGTATACCGAACACATTATCGCTACCACCGCCGCTTACAGTAAGCCATTTTTTTTCTCCTCCGTTTTTTCGTACTATTCCGATCGGCGACGATTGCAACTGTGCTTTATCTCCACCGCCGTGCCCACCAAAGTAAGTCGCTCCTCCGGTCGTTACCATCAATAGTTATGAGCATTTCCAGCACACGCGACAACATCAAGAGTTTCAATGTTCTACAATGCCTTACTTTGGAAACTTTAAGTGCTTTATTTTCTCTTTTAGTCACAATATGTTCCTCTACACCGTCCCCCAGTAAATGGCCTCAGAGTTTAGTTTCAGTGATAATTTTCTTTTTTCTCGTAGTATTGTATAGTAGTTGGGGGTGTAATTTCTTTTAATTTCGTATTATATAGTAGTCGTAGTTTGAGATTTTCTTTTTCCTAATTATTAGGTTGATACAACGTAATTTGGTTTAAATTTGTTAACTAGTTTTTGACCCGTGTAAAATTACACGGGTATATTTTTAGAAAAACTGTCGTTGATAATTAACATTTACTGAATAGTGATCATAATACGTGAATATATTGCACACAATTTCTTTTATATTGACAATACGTTAAAATACACGTCCAAGTTAACATTTTTAGAACATCAAATTGAGTACCTAAAAATGTAATTTATTATAATAATGATTATTAGTCATAAATCGTTATTTAACAATTATGTACAGATGGACATCGACATGATATTTTAATATATAATATATATCCAATATATATTATGTAATATATATAATATATATAATATATATAATATTATAAGTTAATGTTATAAATATGATCGTTTACGTAGAAATTATTATTTATGAAATAAATCAAAATTACAACGTAATATATACACAACGAAAATAAGCGTAGACAATTATTCGATAATTAATTCAGTAAACTTGGATTTGGGTTCCCATCATAAATAACTTTAAAAAATAATTATTTTTCATTGTGACAAATTTCTTTTTGTTTAAACTAATTACTTAACAAAAAAAGAATGAAAACAACAATAATAATAATAATAATTGTGACAAAACACTAATAAATGTAACAATATTCGTGGCAAAATACTAATAATCCGTGACAAAAATTTATTAATTGTAGGAAATATATTTTGACTATTTATAATAACAATGTACTTATTTGATTAATATTTTTTTTTTCCTTATGAGTCATTTTTGTTATCAAGATTCATCACGACACCAAATCCGAACTTATATAATACCATTAGCGTGACAATATATTTCTATTGGTGCCTAATGAGCAATAATGACAATCGGAAAGGCTTGACACAGTAGAACAGTTTCTTATTAACAAATTTGTTTTGAGGTCGTCTGACTATCACTATCATCGATTATAATTATTTTCGGTGCCTAATGAGAATCTGTTCTATACAACCAATACATTATGGAATTTGATAAATTATTCATTGTTTCTACAAAATGCCCTGATTATAATCTGTTCTATACAACCAATGCATTGTTTTCTTCTTCCTCTGTTTTTCCTTCTTCCTCTGTTTTTACTTCCTGTCCTGACCCGTGGGGATTGCGACTGCGATTTACCGCCGCCGCCGTGTCCACCAGCTCTCCCTTCACCGCCAGAGTTACCCTGGGTTATCAATGATATTCCTCCACCGCCACCGGAGTTACCCTGGGTTATCGATGGTATTCCTCCACCGCCACCATCAGACGAGGACCTCGACCACCTCCATCTCGGAAGGGTGTTGATGTATGTTGGAAGGGGTTGATTTGGGGAATTGGGGTAACTGCAGTTTCTGTTACCGTGGGATTTTCTATTAGGTTTGGTATTAAGTATGTTATTAAAAGCAATTGTTTTCAGACTCACATTCATTTACATTTACCAGAAAATCATGAAGTTTAGGGATTGTCTGTTGTTGTTCCGGTAGGTTGATTTAGATTAATGGGTACGTAGGCATTTTGTATAAATTTGTAAATTTCGTATTCGATGGTTTATTGAATCATGTTAGGTTTAATTTTAGTGTATTTGTTTAATTATATCTGATTATTACGGATATTATTTCGATTACAAAGAAGTTCAACTCCTAATGCTGTAACTTTGTTTAATTATATATTATTTGTTTAATTATAAGTTTGCGCATTGGAGCTTACAGAGCTATGTAATGATCACAAATTCTTGTTTCAAACTGTACTTATCCGTCTTAAGCGTAAGACGGGTCAAATATATACCAAATCACCCCACTTGTCACCTCAAAAATGACAATTTTCTTGTCTTTATTATCCCACTTGTAGCATTTTATCCGTCTTAAATTGAAGCCGGATAATACCCGTCTTAAGCAAGAGTTACCGAGGATCACAAATGATTTGTACCTGCAGCCATCATCATTACTTTCCCTTATTAAGCAATATAATAGTGCAAGTACATAATAGTAATCACACTTCGTAGAACAACCAAAGAAGTCTTTGACGCCCCAAAAATCTGTTTCCTTATTTGTTTTGCAGAACAGCAGAAGGCATAAGGAAGCATCTTTAGTGATCTTTATGATTATATAATGTCTGCTCTATCAAACGAGACGCCTCGCGAAGACCTCGACCACCTCCATGTTGGACAATGGGTGTTGATTTGGGAATTTGTGGGTTCTCTAGTTTCTGTTTCCGTTGGATTCTCTATTAAGTTTGTTATTAACAGCAATAATTTTCAAAATCACATTCATTTACATTTATCGCCAGCAAATCAACAAGTTTAGAGATCATCTGTTGTCTGTTCTTCCGGTCTTGCAAGCTGACTATTTTTTTTGTATTATATACTAGGTTTATTTAAGTTAATGGTAAGTCAGGCATTTTGTATAAATTTGTAAATTTCGTATTCGGTGGTTTATTAAATGATGTTTAATTTTAGTTTATTTGTTACGGCTGAAAAGTATCTTACTATATTAATGCTGAATAATTTCTTGCATTTTCCTTCACCCACGTTACCTTAAACATGCTCTTTTCTTTTCTTCTTCTTTTTTTTCTTTTAATAAAAAACATGGGACCCACCAAAATACAGATTGATTTAATTCCAATGTAAAAGTAAAAAGTTTACGTTTTCGACAAAAAAAAATTATTGATTAGAAAAGAATACGGAATTAATTACAACAAAAAAATTCAGTACAATTTTTTTGCAAAAGTATATAATATATAATACTTTAAAATAATTAGTAAAATAAAATACATTGAAATACATGAACTGATACAATTTACAATTTACAATTTACAACATTGTTACAAAAAAATAAAAAATATATATAAATATATGATTATCTCATTTTTAATTTATGTTCAATCACATATACCGTTCCAAATGTTCTCGTATAGTACAACTTGTCAGAGAGAGAAAATTTCTCCTAAGATATGCTCCAAAACCCTAATCCCCTGGCTTCCGGGGGCGATGAACAGAATGAACGATCCAAAAAAAAATGCAAAATGATTTCAATGGGGAACAATGAATCCACCATGAATATTGATTCGGAGACGGAAACTGAATCTGTCAAAGGAATTGAATCTGAAGTAGATAAATTCCTAAGAGGAAACCCTACTCGAATGTCATACAAAGACTCGTTAAATTTTGGTGGAGAGCCTTCATTCGCGATAAGACAGGACTCAGATTTTATAGTATCGAGCAATGAAGTGTTCGAAGAAGAATCAGATGATGACATAGAAGAGGCCGAAGAGATGAATGACCCGACATGCCCAACCATTCTGCTAACGAAGGAGGAAAAATCAAAAATTCGTAAGCATTGGAAAGACATTCTAATTATCAAGATGTTTGATAAGAGTATTGGTTACTTTGCTTTGCTACGCCAAGTGAAGAAGAAATGGAACCTAAAGGGAGGACTGTCGCTAATGGATGTGGGTTCATCATTTTACGTGGCGAGGTTTACAAATAGAGAAGACTATGATCGCGTCTTAACTCAGGGTCCGTGGATGATAGGAGATCACTATCTTACGATTAGAAAGTGGGTTCCGAATTTTGTTGCCAATGATGAGCCGATTCGGTTCTTAACTACATGGATTCGAATCCCAAGGCTATCGGTGGAGTACTATCATGAAGATATTTTGAGGAAAATTGGAAGCAAAGTGGGCAAAGTTATGCGCATTGACCAACCCACGGTGTTGGGAAATGTGTCCTCAACAATAGTGCGATCACGTAATTAAATCTCATGACGAGAACGCGCAAGGGATGATACGAATTATTAGTCAACTGACCAACATTAATCGGTAATGATTGGCTAGCTAGAGTTTGACATTACTGTCGTATGACGGTGATGGTCAGTTGATCCCTTTAGGTCACACCTTTAGGACAATTCCCTTAATTGATAAAATGATCAAATGTATATTGATACGATTTGATCATATTCCTTAAACTCGTATATCGAGAAATTAGAGGTTAAATCTTAAATGTAAGATTTATGTTTAAAATTGAAATGTGTCAATTGTTAAACAGTAAAACGATATTTTATTATATCGTTACTAGAATGAATTGGGTTATAATTAATATAAAGGTTGTAAATCGTATTGACGATAATTATAAATAATCATTTTACAATTGTAATTTCGAATTACTTGTCAATTAATAAATATGATTTATTTAAGAGTTTTTTGTCAGATAACACCTGACATTTACACTGTCTGTAGAAATAGTACCTAAAGTTATTTTTTTTGCCCAACAACACCTAACATTTTCTCCTTTTTGTCTAATAACACCAAAATCATTTTTCCGTCAAAAAAAGTCGAGATTCCGTCTGGACTAACGGTGAAATTGATTTGACCTTATTTCTTCATTCTTTCTTTTCCAATGACGGGTGCATTGTAAAAGTAATTGACAATGAATCTTATTCTTAAGCGACTTATTTTCATTCAACGAGCAATTTAAAACACTTGTTTTTGCCAATAAGTCATATTTTCATCAATCCACTTGAAAAACACCACCCACGCAAACCCGTCTCTACATTGTAAAACTTGCAGGCCATGAATCTCCTACCCGGATTTTGATGTATCCATGATGTTTTCTCAACTACTGGAATGCCACAATTGCATCTCACCCACCTTGTTGAATTTGAGGATGAACTTGAATAAGACACTAGGTTGAAACTTGAAAGGATGGTGAGGGAAAAGGAGAAAACTGGACAAAGTAAGCCCAAATTGAGGTTTTAATTTGAAAATTGAGGAATTAAATAACTAAGGAGGAGGTTACACACGAATTTAATTGGAGAAAAAATAAGTTTAGTTGAAGGGAAATTAGCAAAAGGGGAAATTGGGTTTAGAAAATGATGAAGAATAGGTTAATAAAATGCATCCGGGGAAAAGAAAGAAACGTCAAATCAATTTTACCGTTAGTCAAGACGACATCTTGACTTTTTTGACGGAAAACTGATTTTGGTGTTATTAGACAAAAAACAGAAAATGTTAGGTGTTGTTGGGCAAAAAAAATAACTTTAGGTACTATTTCTACAGACAGTGTAAATGTTAGGTACTATCTGACAAAAAACTCTTTATTTAATCATAATATTTATACGATAAATATTTATATATCTATGTTTAAGATAAGATAATTATATTGTATTGCCATTGTGACATATTAGATGTCACATTTTATACAAATTATACAATTGACAAAATTGTAAAATTAAGTCCATTTTATGGACTAAGTAGCCGGTTTTGGTGAAGGTGGGTGTGAGGTGTTTTAATTGTTAAATACACCCTTAATCATTATGTTTATTGTGTTGCCTAGAGAACACCCACTACTAAGCCAACCTACATGCCTTGAGAAGTGATGATGTCCCCTTGTTGCACATCCCATAGCCGGCTCCCCCTTCCCAACATAAGCATGCTTAAGTTAATTAATTTATATGATTAAGAGCATGCTTAATAAGATATGTATCATATTCATTCTTGTTGTTGCTTTTCTTCTCCTCTTGGCCGAAAATTCTACTAAGAAAAGAAGAGATTACAACCTCCAATATATTATTATAAGATAATAACTTATACTATTTGTAGTATTAAAATTACATTCTAATAAGAGTGATTAGAATTATTTAAGGAAGAAACCGATTTCTATTCTAGCAATATACAAGGCTTCGGTTTATTGAGGAATTGTCTTGGTGCATCCAAAGGAGGTATTCTAATTTGGGTACTTGGAGGATCATCCTTGCTAAGCTTGGACCGAGTGTAAGAACACGGATTTCTCCTTATTTCCGCATATAGTAGCATGCATAAGATCTAATAAACGAGTTTATTTATAAGTTAATTAAAGAGTTAATTAAAGGTTTATGTTAGTATGACTAAAATTAGTTTATGAGCAACTAGTTAAACCTAACAATTGGTATCAGAGCGATAGGTTGTTTGCATGCTTTCCGTTTACGTTTTTACGGAGTTATAGTGATAACAAAATAAAATTGGATTTTTCGTTTGATATATGATATGCACGAAAATAATTTAGCATGAATACCTACTGTTTTCTAAAATGTTTTAGAATAATTGGAATAATTTTTTTGCATGAATATTGGTTATTGGTATTTTAAATCTCGGTTTTAATATGTTTTAATGGTTAAAAATGTTTATTTTTGGGAAAAATAGTTAAAATAAGCTTCTGGCCTAGATTTTTCAGTATGTTATCACATGTATTTTCTATAATATGAATATGATTTTTCGTAAATTATGGACTTATAAATCGTGTGATATGAATTTTAAGTGTTAAAATGCAATAAGATGAATAAAATTGGGTTAAAATAGTTATATTATGAATTTGACTATAAAAATTTATGAGGATGTCACATGCAATATTTAAAATTTATTTTGAATTTTCCAGAAATTTATCTCAAATATTGCAATATTATAGATTTTTAATGTAAAAATCGGGTAATTAGTGACATAATTTCGACTTTAATAGTTTAAGTTGGAATTTGGCCATAAAAATTTAACACGATGTCATATATATTATTTTCAGCATGTATAAAATTTTCGAGAATTTTATCTTATTTTATGCTTGAGAAATAATTTTAAAGGTTAAAATCGTACGATATATGACGTAAATCGTTAAAATTTGCAAAAGTTGTTAAAATGGCCGAAAAATGTAACCCATATTAGTAATATATGATATGTTCATCATGAAAATTATCTTGGGAGCCAAAAGTTTCAGATTTGATTTGATTTTATTTTATTTTAATTTGTTAAAAGTAGCATTTAAAATTAAATAAAAAGAGTCATGCATTTAAAATTTCGGCTATGGGGCAATGTGCCATTTAATTTTCTGTCCATTTTGTGTTCTTGAAATGTTTTGGAAGGTATAAAAATATTATTAGTATTTAATTTGCATTTATGAAGTTAATTATTGAATTTTCCGACTTAAATTGCTCGTTTTACGTGTTATTTACGAAATAATGTTAAAACCGTGTAAAATAATAATATTTTAACTTTCTGAAAATTTTAAGAACATTCTGGAATTTTCAAAATTTGAATTTTGAATTTTCGAAATTTTTAATGACTCTTTTGGATTTTTATATTATTTTTCCCGTAAAACCGAGTAATACCGATCAATATTGATATATATTAAGTTAAGTCATGTTCAAAGTTTGAGTAAGACTAAATTTTGAATCCTATAAGAGTTAGGATGATTAACTTAAGGATGAAAACCGTTTCATATAATGCATAGTGTTGTTAAACGTTAAAACACGCGATTCCATAAACCAAGGTTTACGATAACTATTTAAATAAGTGTTTTAAATAGGACGATTTGGCTTAGGGTTTGCATGTTAATTCATATTTACATAAGCATTGCATATTTTATATTATGAATGTCATGATTTATTTTTACGTAATTTTGGGAATTATGTAATTTACTTAGTATGGCCTTAGTTTTTAAATCGGTATTTCCCGTAATGTAAGGGGTTACCGATTGGGTTGTAATTTTGTGATCTCGTATCACCCAATTGTAATTTATTTCTATTTTATAATGTATAGAGTAGACTAGAAAAGTTGTAATTTTTTGTAAAATCCGGAATTCCTTGAAGACAGTGTCATTCGGAAAGGAGTTCCGATCAAGACGGTGTTTACCTCGAAGTGCGTGCCGCGTGAAGTTCAAGGGACCAAAGGAGTTGGTTTCCGAATTTGTACTTTGTTATTTCTTTTCTAGGAAAGGCCATACTAGGGTTTACTTATGCTTATATTTTGCTTTTTATATGTTTGCATGCATAGCCAAATCGTCATACATCGTATCATGCATGTTTCGACCTAGTCAACCTAGTCTTTTATTTTATCAAAAATTCACCGACTTAGTTCACTTAAACGGAGATAGATAATAATTTGACTAGATCTCTTACAAATAAATATTGAGACTTAGCCTTACCAAAAAGTACGGACCCATGAATCCCTTCTTCACAAGAACGTAGGCTCGGCTACACCGGGGTACTAAAATTGTCACGTTGGGTAAGTGGGGTAATAAGATTACACCTTGAAATTTGGTTGATCTCAACGAAAGTATTCGTAACCGTAGTTGCAATAAGTTCGGGCTAAAGATAATTTTGAGAAAATTGTCGACCGAGAGTTCTAAGAGTAGAACCGATTAAAGAGTTAATCCACCAAATTATACCGATACGGGTTGAATCGGCTACACCGTGCCCGGATTAGTATGGGTTTGGGTCTCGGGATTGTTTACTTAATTGGGTAAGAGATTATTAAGTAAATATATAACTAAACTTGTTGAAAGTTATAGTTTAAATTATGAATTAAAAATGATGTTGTTAATCCTTTTATTATTGTAGTTTAATTTTCAACATCGACTATGGCAACCAACGCTCCACCTCTCACTAACGTATCATGGCTTCGATCCTTTATGGATCGTTGCAAACTCGATAAGCATGGTTCAAACTTTAAGGATTGGGATGCGCAATTACTTTTGGCCGCTCAAGGTGACGATAAGAGTCGTTACATATCCGAAGCCGCTCCTCCCGCTCCGACCGCTCGTTCGTCGGTCCAAACTCGTGAGGCCTATGAAGCCTACATGAAAGAGTCCTCCGCTCTTAAAAATGTGCTCATCTTCTCCATGGAGCCGGATCTCCAAAGGAGTATGATAAAGTTGACCACATCGTATGAAATATACACCAAGCTTGCGACCATATTTTCGCTAACTCCAAGGGTGATTCAATATGAGGCGGCTTCCGCCTTCTTTGACATTACATTCAAGGAAGGGCAAAAGATAAGCCCTCATGTGCTCAAACTCGTTGAGCTCGCGGAGACTCTAAAAGCTCAAGATGTTGATGTTCCCGACTCTCTAATTATTGACCGAGTTCTTCACTCGCTCAATAAGGTTAAGGCGTATGCTCAATTCCGGGTGAATTTCAATATGCGAAACCAAGAGACCACGTTGGACGAGTTGCATAAGATGCTAGTCCAAGCCGAGAGGGACATGGGACTTCATGAAAGTTCCACCAAGGATGTTTTGAACATCGAAAAGAAAGGGAAAACGAGCTTCAAGAGGAATGCCTCGAAAGGCAAGGGTAAGAAAACGTTCAAGCCCAAGGCGACCAAAGAAAAGACCTTTTCGAAAGGCGCTTCCACCTCGTCTTCAAAAGAGCAAGACAAGTGCCATTATTGCACGAGGATCGGTCATTGGAAGAGAAATTGCCCCAAATACTTAAGTGATCTCAAAAATGGGAAGGCAACCGCCGTAGGTAATAATAATTCTCGTTTAAATTCATGTCATTTATCAACTTATGTATAATGATACAAATGTGTTGATATTTACCCTTTTCAAATGTTTTAAAGGACGCCTCCTAATAATGATAAGGGCAGGGAGAAGGAAGCATGAGGTTCTTTACTTGGATGGCTCCGGTAGCATCCAATTGATCGAAGACTTGAAGAGCTAGGCTCTAATTTTCATATTGTCTTCTTTCATATTTTGCATTTATTTTTGGAACAATTATTTTCTTGTAAGACAAGGATTAAAATCCTGAAACAATGGTTGTAATTTTGGATATTGGTGACTTGGTTTTCAACCCGAGTCACTACTTTTGTTCTTAATCAATGTTTTGATTTCTCAAATAAATTGCATACCTTGTTTAAACATGAATAATAGTGATTTTATCACGCAACAAACTATTGATACGATCAATATCATATAATCAAAGACTTGATTAAAACGGAGAACTACACCCCATGAGATAGATTCAATCAAAATGAGACTATATCAGTTCATTATAAGATTTTCATTTTAAGTGAAAATGAGAATGTATTCATCACACCTATCAAACTTCAAACATTCAGATACATTGGTTAATCGAAATAGCTATCCTTAAACGAATAAAGGTTATTGTTAGAAGGATAGAGTGGGAGAAAATATTTCGCTCGCAAACCAATGATGAAAATAAAGGAAGGATCTTAGAGAAGATTCTTACTTGGGAGTCTTAAGAAGAGCCCTAAATGATTTGAAGAAACTACGAGAGGACACTGAAGAAACTACGGGAGGACACTCGAAGAAAAGTTCTTTGTGTTCATTATTTCATAGAGAGGAAACTCGAAACCCCGTATGAAATCGGTAGGAAAACGGTTCCTTAATAAATGATTTTTCTAAGTTTATAAGATAAAAGAGAAGAAATCATCTCAATCCTCTCAATGTAGTTATAAAGAAATTATCATGTCATTTTCGTCTCAAGGAAACGAAGACATTATAAGAAGGTAATGATTGATTGAATGGAAACAGATCACTATAGGGATAGTGATAGTGATAATGATTCAAGTAATAGTTTAACATGCGAGAAATGAAAGGTTCATTTAAGATATCGAGAGATATTGATTTTAGTGGGAGCGATTTTCATTAAAAGAATTAAGCCTACCATTTAGAGAGAATGGGTGATTCTTTAAGGTGTAAAGAATAAGAGGTTTTCAATTCTAGATGATCAAATACCTTATATCATAAGATGATGGAGCTTTACGGGAAGGTTTATTATATGGATAATAAAAGGTCGCCCACTAGAAGTTAGAATGGTTGGATACATCATTCATAACGATGAATGAAACCATTATCAAATAGCCAAGATGAGTGAAAATTATTAGAATGATGAAATCATAAATAGACTACAATAAAGTTTTCAGTACATAAGTGACTGTATATCGATACGTCACAAGTTATAAGATAACAGTGGGAGCTTTCCTCCGGAAAGGAAACTCAAAATCTAGAAAGAGTTCTAGATATGTACTCAAATAGAATCATATTATAAGGGATAATAATATGAGAATGAAGGATACCAAAATTTGTAAGTTTTGCAATCATGAATAAAAGGTTTATTTGCAAAACACTAATACAAATAGATGATTGTGCATCAAAATGCAAGATAATAGTATTGACTATTGTTGCATGACAACATCATTTGAGTTATGATTAACTCAAAGTGAAAAATACTTTGTCAGAATCCAAATGGGTTGTAAGAGACAATGTTGAACCCCATAAGTGAACTGGATTGACTTAGTATGGCCCCTAGCCGCTTACATGAGGTGACGTCTCAAAGCGACTAGAGTGTGAGGCGATTGATGGCAAGTTCAAGTGCCATAGAGTCATATGTGATGACTAGTCGATCACATAGGCAGACTGTAAGAGACACTCTGTCGGGCAATGTGACCGCTTATAGAGTTCTGGAAATTTTATAGCCGGATCGTGGCGAGAGCTGCTATAGTATTCTTGTGAGTCAATTCTTAGACTAAAGACTACTCTCCCAAGATGGTACAGTTTAGGCATAACTTTGATCCATTCTCTACGACTTTTCGTAACTGGAGTCAAATGAGATTGTTTTGGGTTGTGACTGACTGTGACTAGTTGAAGGAAGTAGTGCGATAGAAATTGTCCACCCCTTGTCAGGGTTGTTCAAATCTCAGGGCCACTCGAGGAGAGTTAACTGGAAATGCGTGGCCACGCTCGGAAGCTATCTATGGTAGATAATTCCGGTCAGACAGTTATTCTCCAGATCGAGGAAACCACTCATGATATGATCAAATGCAAGTACGACCTCAGAGAGACATCTTGCATTGAGTGGGAGATTGTAATAGGACAAGAGAATTGGTGACGCACACTTGTCGAGGACAAGTGGGAGATTGTTGGGAAATGTGTCCTCAACAATAGTGCGATCACGTAATTAAATCTCATGACGAGAATGCGCAAGGGATGATACGAATTATTAGTCAACTGACCAACATTAATCGGTAATGATTGGCTAGCTAGAGTTTGACATTACTGTCGTATGACGGTGATGGTCAGTTGATCCCTTTAGGTCACACCTTTAGGACAATTCCCTTAATTGATAAAATGATCAAATGTATATTGATACGATTTGATCATATTCCTTAAACTCGTATATCGAGAAATTAGAGGTTAAATCTTAAATGTAAGATTTATGTTTAAAATTGAAATGTGTCAATTGTTAAACAGTAAAACGATATTTTATTATATCGTTACTAGAATGAATTGGGTTATAATTAATACAAAGGTTGTAAATCGTATTGACGATAATTATAAATAATCATTTTACAATTGTAATTTCGAATTACTTGTCAATTAATAAATAGGATTTATTTAATCATAATATTTATACGATAAATATTTATATATCTATGTTTAAGATAAGATAATTATATTGTATTGCCATTGTGACATATTAGATGTCACATTTTATACAAATTATACAATTGACAAAATTGTAAAATTAAGTCCATTTTATGGACTAAGTAGCCGGTTTTGGTGAAGGTGGGTGTGAGGTGTTTTAATTGTTAAATACACCCTTAATCATTATGTTTAATGTGTTGCCTAGAGAACACCCACTACTAAGCCAACCTACATGCCTTGAGAAGTGATGATGTCCCCTTGTTGCACATCCCATAGCCGGCTCCCCCTTCCCAACATAAGCATGCTTAAGTTAATTAATTTATATGATTAAGAGCATGCTTAATACATATATAAGATATGTATCATATTCATTCTTGTTGTTGCTTTTCTTCTCCTCTTGGCCAAAAATTCTACTAAGAAAAGAAGAGATTTTACAACCTCCAATATATTATTATAAGATAATAACTTATACTATTTGTAGTTATAAAATTACATTCTAATAAGAGTGATTAGAATTATTTAAGGAAGAAACCGATTTCTATTCTAGCAATATACAAGGCTTCGGTTTATTGAGGAATTGTCTTGGTGCATCCAAAGGAGGTATTCTAATTTGGGTACTTGGAGGATCATCCTTGCTAAGCTTGGACCGAGTGTAAGAACACGGATTTCTCCTTATTTCCGCATATAGTAGCATGCATAAGATCTAATAAACGAGTTTATTTATAAGTTAATTAAAGAGTTAATTAAAGGTTTATGTTAGTATGACTAAAATTAGTTTATGAGCAACTAGTTAAACCTAACACACGGCTATGGTGGAACGAGGACAATTCGTTCGGATGAGTGTCGAAGTAGACCTTTCAAAACCTTTATTATCTAAATTTCGAAAGAATGGAAAGGTTTGGCTTATCCAATATGAAGGTCTGCGACAAATTTGTTATAAATGTGGAAAATTGGGTCATGTAGATGAAGTTTGTCCTAGATTCAGCAATGAGATTTCCAATGAGAGTGTGAGACAGGAAGGCGAAAACATGGTCCGGAACTCATCCCAAAGCAATGGACAAAATGGAGATGTTTACAATGAAGCTTATGGAGCATGGATGCATGTTAAAAAAACAAATAAAAGACCCAACATGAGGGTCGAAAAGGCTCGTCAGAATGCCGAGTCAGTAAGATCGGGGACGAAGGGTAAGGCAGTGGACCAAGCTTTTATAATAGCAGGGTCTCGTTTCGGAGCGTTGGAATACGAAATTGATGGACAAGGAGAGGAAGCCAATGGAGGTAGTGTAGAGACGGGGAACAGGACAAGCAAGGATGGCCTAGACCAAGAGACTGAACGAGAAGGAACCTCAACGAGTAAGGCAGTCAGATATAAAAGCCCAGAAAGCCATAAACAGAATTCAGCATCACATGACACAAGTTCTGAAAGCGCTGCTAGAAATCGTGCACAGGGTGAGATGCAATTTCCATATTCAAGAGGAGACGAACAGAATCAAGGGAATAAAAATAAAAAAGATATTCCTATTTCCATATCAAGTCAGAGTTTGTTTCCTAAACAAATTGGTGGACCAGTCGAAATCTTACCTACAATAAGGAATAACAATCCTAGGCCAAATCATACTCCAACCAATAATACAAAATATAATTCCTTAAAACTTTCACACCCACAATATTCAAAGGAAAATCAACGTGCTGTGTTAACAAATAAGAACTCCCGTACCTCCTACAAAAAATCGGCTCGCTCTGGGAATTCGAAATTTACGGTGCAACATGGACTCAAAATTTTGCACCGATCTGATTCCGCATACCCGTCACCAGGTAATACCCCCCTCTCTTCACCTCTCCTTAACGTCACTAATGGAAGGCCCGATGGTAATCTCGACAACCCCGTTAGTGCACCAGATGGAAGTCTCAATATGGCCTCTATCCCCAATGCTTCGGAATATACCCGAGTCAATAATAGTGGTGGCAGTTCCACCATGGGAGCTGAGAATTCTCAGCAAAATCTCTGAGGCTTTTTTGTCCTCGAATAAAAACCCCGTTAATTGTTTTATGGATCGTTACCCACATGATTTGTGTCGAAAGAAACCACTCAAACTCATGACATGGAATGTACAAGGAGCCGGTAGTCCTGAATTCATGAAAATGCTTAAGGAACTACTGAATGTAAATCAGCCCCAGGTCTTGGCGCTTGTCGAGACACATATCAGTGGGAATACATCACAAAGAATTTGTGATAGAATAAATTAAAGTGGAAAAACAAGGGTGGATGCTCAAGGGTTCAGCAGAGGTATCTGGCTATTTTGGAAAGCAGAGGAGGTGACTGTAACACCCATTATCTCGCACGCGCAGCACATCACGGTAGAGATATCTCGGCGAGGAGAGATTCCATGGTTCTATTCCGCGGTTTATGCTAGCCCGGATTTAAAAAAAGAGAAGAATTATGGGAGGATTTGGAAGCTTTCGCGAGGGCACACAACCAGCCATGGTTGGCTATGGGAGATTTTAATGAGACTAGATTTTTATCAGAGAGAAATGGAGACAGTGATGGTATGCGACGGAGGTGCAGCAGATTTAATTCGTGGATAGAACAGAATGAACTTATTGAATTAAATTTTTCTGGGCCGAAGTATACGTGGTCGCGCGGCCACTCGGTGCAAACTAGACAGTGGGCGAGGCTAGACCGAGCCTTATGTAATGCGGAGTGGCGTCTAATGTTTGCGGAAGGTTCGGTGAGACACTTGGTGCAAAATCAGTCTGACCATTGCCCCATAATCGTAAGCACTAATGGGTTCACCCCAATCCCAAAAACTCTTCGCCCGTTCCGTTTTCAAGCGGCTTGGATTTGCCACGAGAAATTTGATAACTTTGTGAAGACAAAGTGGGATAATGAACAACCTATCTTCCCTTTCATCAACACTTTTGCAGAAGAACTTCAACAATGGAATAAAGAGACTTTCGGGAATATCTTTGCTCGCAAACGAAACCTTGAGAATAGATTGGAAGGTATTCAAAGAAGACTATCTCATGGAGGGACAAATTACTTGTTCAAACTAGAGATGAAATTGAAACAACAATTGAATGAAGTTCTTCGAGAAGAGGAATTGCTTTGGTTCCAAAAGTCTCGTATGGAAGCTATTTGTGACGGGGATAGGAACACACGGTTTTTTCACCTAAGTACGATTATTCGGCGGAAACATAATCGCATCGAAAGCCTGCAAGATTCTGATGGTAATTGGGTTTGGGATTCAGCACAGGTAAAGAGCATGGTCCTCGAATATTACCAAGGGTTGTTCTCGAGTGAGGCCTCGAACTTGGATTTCACGGGTATGGTGTGGGGTTTCTTCCCAAGCTTATCCTCGACAGAAACAGAGAAATTAAACAGAACCTATACGATGGAGGATATTAAAAGTGCCCTTTATCAAATGTCGCCATACAAGGCTCCGGGACCGGACGGGTTTCAGGCACTTTTCTACCAAAACCAATGGGAAACTATCTACCCAAGTTTAAGTAAGCTTTTGTTTCAAGTCCTTCACGAACACCAATTCCCAGAAGGTTTGGGAGATGCTTTTTTGTGTCTAATTCCAAAAACAGAGCACCCGTCACTTGTATCTCAGTTCAGACCGATTGGATTGTGTAATGTGATATACAAAATTGTCACCAAGATGATCGTAAATCGGCTGAAACCGATACTGCCGATTGTCATCAGCCCTATGCAGACTAGTTTTGTACCTCGCAGACAGATTACTGACAATATAATTCTCGTTCAAGAGGTGCTACACTCAATGAGAAACAAGAAGGGCAAAACCGGTTTTATGGCTCTAAAACTGGATTTAGAGAAAGCTTACGACAAGCTGGAATGGTCTTTCATTGAGCAAGCTTTGATAGACATGAGATTACCCCAGGGAATGATTCGTACTATCATGAATTGCATATCGGCTTCGAAACTCAGTGTGTTATGGAATGGTGAAAAAACTGATTTTTTCGTTCCTACACGCGGTATCAGACAAGGTGACCTGCTTTCTCCGTACATTTTTACTATTTGTATGGAAAAACTCAGCCACCTAATTGAGCATGAATGCCGCCAAGGAAGATGGAAGGGATGTCCGACGAGTAGATATGGCCCGATTCTGACCCATCTATTCTTTGCGGATGACATTATTCTTTTTGGGGAAGCGTCGGTTGAGCAAGCGAGAATCATTAATCATTGTCTCAAAGTTTTTTGCTCAGCATCCGGACAAAGAGTGAGCATAGCTAAATCCCGTATTTTTTTCTCACCTAACGTTAATGAAGCTACAGAACAAGCAATAGAGGAGGTGTTTGGCTTCCCGAAAACAGAAGATCTTGGCATGTATTTAGGAATGCCAACTATTAATGGAAGAGTAACAAAAGAGACTTTCGATTTTATTGCGCGTAAAATTGACAAGAGGTTAACGGGATGGAAAACAAAGACGCTCTCCCTAGCAGGCCGCATTTCACTCGTTCAGTCAACATTATTGTCAGTCCCTGCGTTTGCGATGCAAACAGCCAAATTACCGCGCACTTTATGTGATAATTTGGACAAAACATCCCGTCGTTTCTTATGGGGAGGAGACGAAGAAAACCGGAAAATGAGTCTAGTGACCTGGGACACGGTCACAAAGGAAAAAACAGAAGGTGGACTTGGTCTAAAATCCATGAGACAAGTGAACACGGCGTACACGGCAAAGATTGGATGGCGAATATTAACGGAACCGAATGCTCTTTGGGCCCGAGTACTCAGACATAAATATTGCAAGGGGAGGTGTGACAGAGAAATGTTCAAGGCTAAACAAGTAAGCTCAAACCTTTGGAAGGGGGTGGTGGAGGCTGTTCATGTTCTGAAGGCGGGGATGAATGCGTCGATTGGGAATGGAAAGCAAACCCTGTTTTGGCGTGACAATTGGGTAACTAATCGGAGCTTAGAAGAAGAATCGATTGTCACAATCCCTGCACACTTACTCGAGAACTCGGTAGATGCGATGTGGGATAGTAATACGGGATGGAAATGGGAGGAGTTTGCTGAATTCCTCCCGAATCACATTCTCCATACCATTGCCTCTTTCGAGGTGATACCGGGAGATGACAACCCGGATGAGCTATATTGGACCGAGACTCCGTCGGGATTTTTCACAATTAAGTCAGCAGTTAGACTAATAAGAGGCGAAAATGGCGGTGAACAAGAAACGTTCTGGAAACTACCATGGCAAACATGGGGGCCTCAACGAATTCGGGTTTTTCTATGGTTACTCATGCATGATCGAGTTATGACGAATGTTAATCGGGCACGGAGAGGACTGACAGATGACCCATGCTGCGGGGTTTGCGGCAGTGAAGAAGAAACAACACTTCATTTGTTACGTGATTGTGAAGAAGCTCGTAAGATATGGTGCCTGGTACCGTTTTCAAGAGAACCCAGATTTTTTGAATTAAATTCTATACGTGAGTGGGTTGTGCAAAACTTAGATCAAAGGAAAACCCCAATCGAGAATTGGGGCACTCATTTTGCGGTCTTCGTGTGGTGGATTTGGAGGTGGCGAAATTGTCGGGTTTTCGGGAGAGAGGAGGAGATACCAAATAATAAACAGCAATTTGTAATGGCAAGGTTACAGAAGGTACGAAATGCGCAGGAAAGCAAAATAAGAGAATCTGGGAGCGTGCCACATAAAGTTGAAATATGTGTCCGATGGCTGGCTCCACCGGAAACATGGATTACGTTGAACATAGACGGAGCTTCGAAAGGGAATCCTGGTATTGCTGGGGCTGGTGGAGTTTTTCGGAATTCGTCAGGACAGATTCTGTGTGCTTTTGCAGAGCGGCTGGGATTAGCAACAGTGACTCGAGCCGAACTCATGGCTCTGAAAAGAGGATTAATTATTGCGATGGAACAACATTTTGAAAAGCTGATAATACAGACGGACTCCAAGACGATAATCACATTCATGGAAGCCATACCGAGTGTGCCCACAGCCCATAGCCACATGGTAAAAATTTGCTTTGCTTTTATTAGGGACTATCCGGGACAAGTAGAAATGCATCACACTTACAGAGAAGCAAACGCTTGTGCGGGCTGGTTAGCGAATCTTGGAGTGACTCAAAATCAACAGTTAATCCGTTTTGACATGTCCAATGTCCCAAGCCAACTTTTCGTGTTAGCACAACAAGATTGGAGCGGTGTTGCGTGGCCTCGCCTAGTTCAAAGCTCGGTATCTGCGATCTCATAAGATGCTACCGAGTAGCTGTGTGTTTTGTAGTGTGTTTAGTTTGCTTTGTGTTTTCCTTTTCGTAGTTTGTTTGTTTGTTTTGTTTCGTCTTTGTTTCGGGTTTTAGCCCTCGTCTTCCTACCAAAAAAAAACAAAGATAGTATTTGAGCCATCACAAAGCTTGTGACGGATATTCCGTCATAAGGAGATTTATTGATTTTCACAAATTCTTAGTGGCCTATCGCCTAGCAAAACCGGCACCACTTTGTAATCTAGGTTTCTTTTACCGCTGCAAATAATCTTAATTTGATGACGAACCCGACATAATCAAAACCGAATTCACATTAAATCAATATTAATTTGAGAATATTCAATTTTGCAGTAGGTGGATCATGCTATTCATGCATAATTGCATACGATGTACCACCACTTTTATAGTTTGTGAGTATTATAATAATGTTTTTGGAGTTTTCGTTTTTTTTAAAATTACGAGTATTGCTATAAAGTTTATAAGTTTATTTATTAAATAACTAAGCTTAAAAAATTACACTAAGACTCAAAAATATTACCTATAAACTTAGTTTGACTGAAAAATAATCAAAATCTAATTCATAAACTTTAATAAGTCCGAAAAAATACACATATATTAAAAAATAAATAAAGTTTAAAGTAATAACAATAAGCTCAAAAAAAATATTAATATATGTTCATTTTTCTCGAAATTTGCTATATCCCGTAGAAAAAGAGATAATAAAATACTCGATAAAACACGAAAATGGGACAAAAGATGGAAAAGGTAGGGTGAGAGACTTAAGAGCAACTCCAATGGTCTAAGTTAAGGACCTGCTTGCAATTAACCTAAATTATCTAGCTACTAGCTTACCATTGGGGATGAGAAAATAGAGTAGGTTTTCAAGCAGTACATGCTTTCCCAAGCATATAGCTAGACTTGCACAATTTAACAACTTTATTCAATTTTTGGGATACAATTATTTGACTTGTAACTAACTTCCTATTTTCCATGCATTTCCTTTCAAGTTTCAAGACTTTCAACGTATAGATTTCTTAAGGTATGCTATTTTTTAAATTTGAAAGTTGATTTTTGGAACCTATTTTCAAAATTAACCTTATAAATAAAATATAGTTAATACACCATTTTTATTCCATATTCCAAAATTTCCTATACTAATTTTTATTTTTACAAGAAAGACCAATAATAAAATTTAGATGGAAAATCTCGACAATTCGTTTAGCCAATATTATAACTAAGATTTAAAATATTTTAGCTCCAAATATCTTATCTATGTTATTTTTATATCAGTATGTGTTGTTACTATTTTTTTTTCTTTGTATCTCGTTAAAAAAGAATAATTGCAGACAATTATATTATTTAAATCACTTTATATGACAAATTATGCATCTCTAATTATTGCAAAATTATATACTTTTGATAATATAAATGTAATTATTGAATAAAAATTAAAGTTGAAATATTAATTTAACTTGTGGGACCATACGAGCTATAAGGTATTGTAGTTTACCATTGGACGACTTTGTAGCTAGAAAGCAAGGTTCTCTAAAATGCTGAGTTGGAAATTCAAGCTACAAATGGTTCTAGCTGTCCATTGGAGTTGCTCTAAGAGACACAAAAGTAGATCGTTTATGATGTGTATAGTTTAGAGTTTAGACAGTGAAAGACCAACAAGCAACTTACAGTAGTAAAGGAGGACTGAAGGTCACTGCTGTGTCTTCTATGGTGTTTTCCTCTCCTTTCTTTCTTCAATCTCAATCAACTCCATTGCAAAGGTTCGATTTTGATCCAAACCCATCTCCCATTTTCTCCTCTTCAATCAATTTTCATCAATTATTCTCTTATAAAGATCCAATCTTTGTGTTCAATCCCCAATTTTGCTTTGATTTAGTGTTAGTTCTTGAATCCCTAGTCTAATTGGTGAAAGGGTTTGTTTTTACTGTATTTGTTCTTCAGATTGATTGCTGAATAACCCTAGAACTTGTTTCTAAATCCTCACCAAATTAAAGATCCAATCTTTGTTTTGAATTCCCAGTTTTGTTTTGATTTTATAGTAGTTCTTAAATCCCTAATTTAATTGGGGGAAAAGGGTTTGTTTTTCTTGTATTTGGTCTTCAGATTGATTGCTGAATAACCCTAGAACTTTGTTCTAAATTCCCAAAAAATCAATTGTTGTGAAGATCCAATCTTTGGTTAAAATCCCCAATTTTTCTTTGATTTATTATAGTTCTTGAAACCCTAGTTCAATTTTGGAAAAGGGTTTGTTTTTCTTGTTTTTGTTCTTCAGTTTGATTGCTCAACAACCCCAAAACCTTGTTTAAATTCCCAATTTTGTTTTGATTTAGTGGTAGTTCTTGAATTACTGATTCAATTTGGGGGAAAGGGTTTAATTTTCTGGTATTTGTTGTTCAGATTGATTGCTGAACAACCCTAGGTAATGAAAGAACCAGTTAGTACAGCAGAGCCAATTGGGCAAAATATAATCAAGCAAATTAGTAATTTGTGTTTTTCAGCATTTGTGTTTGGTGTGTTGATTATTACTGTGATTGCAATTACATACCAACCTCCAGATCCATGGCTGCAGTCAGCTCCTGCACTTACTAAGTTGTTTACTCAGACTGAGGGTCCCACTTTTAAAGACGATTCGTCGGTTCTTAAAACCGGTGAGGATTTTAATTTGTCGTCTGCCACTCCCCCTGTCTCAAACCCGATTACTGAGGCAGGGATTGAGATCTCTGAAAAGAATCTTACCCTTAATGCTACTCTCAGTGATGCTGTTTGCGCTGAGGAGCTTACTGTTGTTAATTGCTCTGACCCGCGTGTTTTGTTTGCGATTGAGAGGTTTAATCTTAAGTTTTTCAAGTACATTGTATTCTTGGAGTACAGTACTCCTGTGAATGGGTCTAAGCCTAATCAATGTGATGTTGCTTGGAAGTTTCGGAACAAGAAGGAGAAGTCTTGGAGAAAGTATCGCGATTTTAGACGGTTTAGGATTGGGGTTGGGGATGATTGTGCTTATCAGGTGATAGGTGCTAGTGGGTGGCATTCTGGGGTTAATGCTAGGCGGCCTAGACCTCGTCCTGGTGCTGGACGCAATTCTAGGAATGCTGTTCCTGTGCGTGACAGTGACATTAATGACACGATACCTATTATCAGCTCCGATGCTGCCTTTAGGAAGGGCAAGTACTTGTATTATTCGCGGGGAGGGGATTATTGTAAAGGGATGAATCATTATATGTGGAGTTTGTTGTGTGCGCTTGGGGAAGCTCAGTTCTTGAATCGGACTTTTGTCATGGACTTGAGTGTTTGCCTGGCTGCACAATACAACCCTAGCGGCAAGGATGAGGAGGGCAAGGATTTTAGGTTCTATTTCGACTTTGAGCATCTTAAAGAGGATGCTTCCATTGTCGAGGAGCGAGAATTTCTCAGGGATTGGAGAAGATGGGAGAGGGTCCGTAAGAGGAAAATTCCTACGAGAAAGGTGACCAGCTATAAGACCACCCCCATGCAGCTGAAGAAAGACAAGAGCACCATTTTATGGAGGCAGTTCGATGCTCCAGAACCGGACAATTATTGGTACAGAGTGTGTGAAGGCCAAGCTGGCAAAAACATTCAGAGGCCATGGCATGCACTCTGGAAATCAAAGCGGCTGATGAACATAGTCTCTGAAATCAGTGGAAGGATGGATTGGGATTTCGACGCAGTCCATGTGGTTCGAGGAGAGAAGGCTCAGAACAAACAACTTTGGCCTCATTTAGACGCAGACACATCTCCAGAAGCTCTTGTTACGAAGCTACAAGGAGCAGTCCAGCCTTGGAGGAATCTATATGTTGCAACGAACGAGCCTTTCCACGACTACTTCGATAAACTAAGGTCACACTATCATGTCCATTTGCTTGATGATTACAAGGAACTGTGGGGAAACACGAGCGATTGGTACAACGAGACGACAGCTTTAAACGGCGGCCACCCTGTTGATTTTGATGGTTACATGAGGGTTGAGGTTGATACAGAAGTTTTTATCAGGGGAAAGACGCGCGTGGAGACATTCTATAACTTGACCAGCGACTGCAAAGATGGAATCAATACATGTTGATCAGGTCGAAAAAACATTTGTTGATTTTTTTTAAGATGTTTGTTTACAGCACATGATTGTTGTATTGCTCTGCTCAGATTTGTGTATGACAGACTGACACTTCTCTTATAAGCTCATTTTGCCTTTGTATGTGCCCTTTTTATCTTCGGTTTTTCTAACGTGTGCCTTCATAACCTAAATATGGAAATATTTACAAGATATTTTCATAGATATTCAAGTATGAACTCATTTTTACGATAATTAGTGAGAAAATCTTGTAAATATTTCCATATTTAGGTTATTAACGTAGGCACACGTTAGAAAAACTGTTTTATCTTATAGTGTTTGCTGCTGTGCCGACATTGTTATCACTTATCAGTCATTTTTTTCATGGAAATTCAATTAATAGCATATATTTTTTCGATGAGCTTCCTATACAATGGTGGATACAAAAATTCTCGATTTCTGAGTCGTTTGTGATCGACAAGAATACGAGTATCACAGTTTCCACCCTGTTTGTTTGAGGCTATACATTTTCTGATGTGTAGCTAAAAAACAGGCAGACCAAGTCGAGGGAACTTGTATATGATCACCGGATATTCATTTCTTGAGCATAACTTTGTATGAAATTTGGCAGACAATTAGTCTTTCTGGATGTAAATCATCGTCGAGCATTGCATCCATTTGAGAGATTGTATTCTCGAAAGGCATTCATTGTGATGATTCCGCTCTGGTAGCAAAGTGACGTGCGACAAATGACTCCACCAGAGGGTTAACCAGTTGAGGTGCCTCGTCCTGCAATATCACCATCGCCTATGTAAACGGTAGAATGCAGATACATGTATTCAACAGGTGGAGAGATTGATTACCTGAGGGCAGTGACCAACATCAGGCAGGACGACGAATTCTTCAACAGTTTCAAAGTTTCCGTAGGCTTTTCCAAGCTCGATGGGCTCCCATGGATCTTTATCACCCCAAGCTATCAATACTGGGCACTGCAATCAGGAGAAGCAATTATCTGAAAATACTTGTTTGACTTCATGTCTCGTGAGTCGTGTCATCCCAACGTGGGACTTGGAGAGAGGTTACATGGAAGCAAACCTGACCTTAACCTGAGGCAATAGTTCCTCAGGAAGAGGGCCATCAGAGTAGCAAATGAACTCAAGAAACACGTCCACAGCACCAGGTTGAAGCCCCGGAAGAAGGATTTTCTCGACTAGTTCGTCTGTCACTTGGGAAGTATCATTATAACACTGGAAGAGCAACTGTTTGTCAGCCCAAGTAGAAGCAAAAAGATTTCCGATTCCCTTTTAAAGTTACAGATTGATTTCCATTTTCACCCACGATTATTCCTCGAAGCAAATTAGCAGGAAAGTAGTTACCTGGCAAAGAATGTTTCTAACAGATTGAGTGGTTGCTACTGTTCTGAAGAAGTATTTGCCTAGAACAGTATCCCTATCATCAAGCATGTCAAATCCGGACTTTTCAGGTTAAATCAAAAGGCGGGCAATGGAGAAGTAGTCGTAGAGAATAAGAGCCATTACCGCAGTAGGCTCTGAAAAGACTTAATTAGAGGTTTCGCAAGTGCAGGCTGCTTCTTAATGTGAAGCATTCTAAGAGATATGTTTAGTAGTAGCAGTCCCCTGCAAATCTGTGGTTCCATAACGGCCGCCTCAAGTCCAACAAGTCCTGCAATTGCAGATTCGCAGATAATAACAAGGATGAGCGAGCAAGAAAGAAAAGGCGAGAGCAGTATATATTGTAGGATCAGGATTTATGAACCTCCAATAGAATTGCAGATGAAGAAGGCCTTGTCTTGAACTACCTCCTGGCAGAAGTCATTTAGCTGAGAACCCCAAGTAGAGAAGGTATAGAAAGGAGTGTCGCCAAAATCTCGAGGATTGGGCTTATCGGAGTAACCATAGCCAATCAGATCAATGGCGTAGACCCTGTGTGACTTTCCGAGAGCTCCCAAATTTTTCCTCCAATGATCGCTGTTGACATGCAAATTTTCCACACGAAATCAAGTAATTTTATGTACTTGTTCTATTGTCGAAATTCTTTCATTAATAATGGCAGAAAAGCGAACCTGTTGGCTCCAAAACCATGAATAAGAACAAGAGCAGGACCGGTATCTCCACAGCATTGATATCGAATCGAAAATCCCCTCCATTTCCAAATGCTTTCCTTGAAGGAATGAATTTTACAAGATAAGACAATCTACCCTGAAAAAAGAAGTCAAGTTGCAGTCGAGAAAAATACCAAGATTGAACGGCTGAACGATCATCATTACTGCCAGCAGAAACAGAAGCGGGAGCAGAAGAAGCGGAAGCGGAAAGGGGGAGACGATGTTGGGAGTCAGAGTTAACAGAAAGTGATCTGACTAAAAATGGGAAATTGGGAAGAAGGGAATTGTGAAGAGTGAGACGAGGCGGCGAAGACGGGAAGGCAGACATAGAACTGCAGCCATAAAAATGCACATCTGGTTTAGAGAGAGGCATTGTCATTGTAGGTAACCAGCTTGTGGCCCTCATCTCTGCTCTATTACTGGAATACTTCAAACCTTATACAAAGCACTTATATACTTTGTAGTACTTATTTGGTGGTCACAGTTGAACCACATGTTGAGTCTTTTCCTCCACTTCATCGACGGATCCATGCACAAGGTTTCAGGGTCCCGGGACACTGGAAAACGGAAAAAAAGCACAAAGTTTCAGGGTCCCGGGACGCTGGAAAACGGGAAAAAAAATGTGCACCGGCTAATTTAAAGGGCTGAAAACATAAATATTAAGGATCCCGAAAATATATTTAGGTTATGTCAGTGTTACGTAGTTTTCCGTGCCTTTGTATGTGCCCTTTTTATCTTCGGTTTTAATATTTTCATTGGATCCCGAAATTTTTATTAAGGATCCGCGAGTGCGAGAGTTAACTATTCTCTAAAGGCACGGAAAACTACTTAACACTGACATAACTGGAAAGTCAGTATCGATACAAATTCATATTAAGAGAGCTCAAACCCTAGAATTTCTTGCTCTGATTTTCAGAAATTTAGTTCGATTCCTCGCCGAAAAGATCATTATCAATTCCATCGCTCGATGCTACCACAAACTGTAGTTTTTATCGTTATAAGAGTAATTTACAAGATTGACACCATGTAATAACGGTGCTGAAGAAACTGAACATCTATCAGATTAACTTAATCTCCTCCGTCCTATTCGCCAGCTACAAGCTATTCCAAATTTTGGGTCTCATGTTCTTGTTCATCACTACTAAATATGTCTGGTGGACGTATATGCTTGTATTTCTGCTCTGAGTTGAACCATAGTGCACATTCTGCAAAACCTTCTGATGGAATCCGCTTCAGTACATCAGCTCCCTCTGTCAAAGCCGCATTAATCTAGCCCCCCGGAAACCAAATAAATAATAAAAGGATAAGGGATTAGATAAAGTAAATAATGACAAATCAGATGAAAAGATCTTTTCTTTTCAGAACTGTATTTTTTCTGTTCGGTACTTCTAAAGTGGCTATTCACATAATTTTCTTTTCGGCTAAATTTAGCTTAGCCACTGAATCAATCCACAGGGTGCTCTCATGGCTGTCATGAGGTTACAAACAGTAAGCGTGAATGCAGTAATCCAAAATACTTCTACAGGCATTGAGGTTCAATATTCATGAGATCATGACATTCCTAACAGTAGGTGAAATCGGAAAACTTATTTAATCTTTGCTTAGGCAAAGCTGACCTATAAATCATGCATCACTAACGAGATGGTTAACTTCGGTCAAGATCTTAAAAACATGAGCCAAAAGTAGGTCCACATATCTCGGTGTTGCAAGTTTGAAGCTCAACATGGATTTAACTGCAAAGCTTAAATCTTGAAACTAAGTTACACGGGTCTACTTGTGACTTAAGTAGTTGAGCTCCACTTACCCGTTTTCTCGCCAAATTGTTGAACTTTTGAAGCAAGAAAGCTTTGGGATCCATCTGACCAGGAGGCCTTCCAATTCCTGATGAAAGTCGAGTAAGTTTGCATTCGTCGAGTCACACAATGCGTGAATCAAAACTTAGAAATCAACGTAATGGTGTAACCCAATAAGAGAGTTTTACAATTTTACGCACCAATTCTAAGGCGAGCAAATTCTCTATTCCCTCGAAAGTGATCAATTACACTCTTCAACCTGGAGTCAACTACGTTAAATGAGGAAAACGTGTTTACAAAGTCGGCACGACTTCATGCGGATGTTACCTCTGTCTGTATATTATGAGAAACTTTCAATAGCTCATTCCCGACATTTATCGCATATAAAGAGACACGCAAATGATTCAATGCATGCATACAGTCCAATTTCTTTTACACAGGTATATGCATATACCTTCCAAGATTCTCTCCAACAAACCAGAAGTAAAGAGAAAAAAATACAAGTTGAAGACCTGTATAATTCTGGCCAAGGTAAAATCACGGTAAAAGCACAGCAGTTAAGGCATCCATTATGCCAGTAGAAGTTTTTATGACATGGAATTCATGCAGTGCCTTTTGTAGAAGACATACTAAGTCGATTCATACTCTAGTGATTGATTATCGATAATCTAAAGTCAGAAATTATACCCCTTGTGACGGCCATGACCTCCCTTGGGTTGTAGGCGAAGTACACCGCATTGCAACTCCATGTCATCGTGGAACTACAGGCAGAGAAGAACCATCAAATGGAGCACATATTGTTCCAAAAAGCGCTTAAGCTAAAACGCATCAGGCAAACAAGGGGAAAGAAGAAATGACTGCTCAAATAACAAATTACCACGATGATCCGATTTAAGGGCAGCTTGTAATATGCTGCTAACGGCCCGGCCTGCAGCAAGCATGCTAGTTCGTAAGTTCATGTTCACATAAAAATTTCATTAAACCAAAAAGTCTCATAATACAACAGGAAACATTTTATTCATTGATTATCAAGACTTGATAAAAAAACAGCAGTCAACTAATAACACCAGCATTACAGAGAAATCCAGGTTACAGCGAAGTAATAAATCATAGTTTAACAGGTACTCACGGATTCCCCGACTAAATTCATGTAAGTCTGAGGTTTGGCCAAGAACACAGGAACATCGCCCATGAAACCTGTGAATCAGAAACAGAAAAATCCTACCAGTCCATTAAAAAAGCGGTAAAATTACACTCAGCAAGCGCAGGCACTACTGCACTAGTATATTACTCTTCCCGGTCTTCAGTCATTTGTTTACATTCTCAAATATACAAATCTTTTTTAATTCACAATCAATCACCCATTGCATAAAAAGCTATTGTACAAAATCAGGCTCAGCAAGGCCGGCACTAGGCCACTAGCATAATACTACCCCCCATCTTGGTTGGAAGTATTTGTTTACGGTTTACCTACTTATGTTCCCACTCTTCAGTCATTTGTTCACCTTTTCTAATCTACGGATCATTGTAATTCACAACTCAGTCACCCATTTGCTCAAAATTACCCTCAACAAAGGCAGCCACTAGCATTACTTCCTCCATCCTAGTCATTTGTTTACCCATATATATTCCACCTCTTCAGTTATTTATTTACCTTTGCTCAAAATTACCCTCAACAAAGGTGGCCACTAGCATATTACTCCCTACCTTTGCTCAAAATTACCCTCAACAAAGGTGGCCACTAGCATATTACTCCCTCCATCCTAGTCATTTGTTTACCCATATAATTCCACCTCTACAGTCATTTATTTACCTTTGCTCAAAATTACCCTCAACGAAAGGCGGCCACTAGCATATTACTCCCTCTGTCCTAGTCATTTGTTTACCTATATATATTCCACCTCTTCAGTCATTTATTTACCTTTGCTCAAAATTACCCTCAACAAAGGCAGACACTAGCATACCACTCCCTCCGTCCTAGTCATTTGTTTACCTATATATATTCCACCTCTTCAGACATTTATTTACCTTTGCTCAAAATTACCCTCAACAAAGGCGGCCACTAGCATATTACTCCCTCCGTCCTAGTCATTTGTTTACCTATACATATTCCACCTCTTCAGACATTTATTTACCTTTGCTCAAAATTACCCTCAACAAAGGCGGCCACTAGCATATTACTCCCACCGTCCTAGTCATTTGTTTACCTATACATATTCCACCTCCTCAGTCATTTATTTACCTTTCCTAATCTACAAAATACAATCTAGTCTACTGATCAGCGAAACACAATAATCTCAAACTTAACACCGAAAAAGATAAAGAAATAATCGAGACAGATTCCTCAAACCTTGACCAAACAAAGCTTTACAGTGTACATCAGTAACTGAAATCCCCAGCTTTTCCGAAAGCACATCAATCATTTCAAAACCAACCTGCATGAATGAAACAAATAAAACAAGCCTCCAATTCAACTAGGAATAAAAAAAAGTAAACAAATAAATGAGACGGGTGAGTACAATTCTAATTCTTTTATGACGGGTATTTTAATGAAACGTAAATAACTAGTTGAATCAAGCGAGCGAGCGAGTGACTGACATTATGACGAGTGCCTTGAAATTTTTGGCCTGGGTTGCCTAACCCAAGGAATAACCATGGCAGTTGATGAGGTAGGTTTGAAGCTTGTGTGCTTATACTTCGTCCATGGAGTTGGAGTTGGAGTTGCTTTAAACGCCTCCACATCATTGTGGTTTGATCGAGGATTGGAAGGGGTTGCAATGTGGAATGTGGAATGTGGGATGTGGGATACTGGGATGTGGGATGTGGGTAGATCTCACAACTCGTTAGCGGGTCATTCGAGCCGGGTTCGAGTTGAGTCACAATTATCGAGTTATTTTTCCGCTAAGTCAATCATGGGAGATTGTTTAGGATATTTTGGAGTCGGATTTTGTTTTTATTCAAGTTGTTTATCGTCAGTTTGAGCCAAGTTATTTCAGATTTATTTTTAGGTCATACTTTAAGAGTATTTTTAGGTTTCAGTCAAGTTTGCTATGTCAAGTCACTTTTGTCAGCTCTACATAGAGGTAACCAAATAACGGGAGTTCAAAAACTGGTTTTGACTCCTATTCTATTAGGCTAAAGTTAAAATTCGTGTTCTATTGAACAATAATAATATGTAGGCGGTTTAGATATGTGTCGACCCTCTGGCATAAATCAAGTCCTTTAGTGAAATTGAGTGAGATTTGTTGGTTTTGCAAGTTCGAACCGTCCCCTACTCGTTAAGCTATGAATCAATCTCGATTATTAGATCCAAATCAACTCCAAACAACACGTGTTTCTTTACTAGATCATGATCTACAAGTGTTAACATATAACTCAAACTATTTTAAGTTAAAATAACTTTTAAACTCTTACATCAACGTTAAATTAGTCTAAAATAGGTAAAGTTATTCAAAATGTGACATATTCAAAGTTAACTTAATATTCTGAATTTTTTTTTAAAAGTATAAATTTACAGCATTTTTTTTCTTTAAATCGTCGTGTTCGAAAAGATACCGATCTGGAAAAAATTAGGTTCTAAACTCGTAAACACGAGTTATAACTACTTACAACATTCGGATAAAAAATTCGATATTTTTAAGCAAAATGTCAAGCCTTAAAAGTTCGAACCGTTTTACGAACATAGAACCCGGTAATTGACCGACCCTCTTTACCTTCGTCTCCTGGGATTTTGACATCATCAAAGTATCGAACACTACCATGGCAATCTTCGTCGCTTCCCTTTCATCTTCGATTTAACGGCGAGTTCTCTTCTCTCTCTTCGCCGCCATTGCCGCCGTATTACCACCGTGTGCGCCACCTCTTTCGCCATTGTTATCGCTTTTGTAAGTTATAGAGCATCAATTTCACATTTATGTTGTTTAATTTCTGTTTAATTTGATATTTTGTTGTTCTAGGTTGATGTTTTTGTTAGTTTAGAAGCATGATTTGGGGATAATTGAAGTAGGTTAAGTATGATTCAATGCTCAAGCTTTACGTAAATTGTGTATTTGTGTTGTTTAGAAGCTGGAATTTCACTTACGCGTTGTGTAAATTCTGCTAAATTTGAAACTTTGTTGTTCTAGGTTTATGTTTTTGTCAATTTAGAATCATGATTTGGGGATAATTGAAGTAGGTTAAGTATGATTCAATGCTCAAACTCTATGTCAATTGTGTATTTGTGTTGTTCGATTGTTTAGAAGCTGGAATTTCACTTACGTGTTGTGTAATTTCTGCTAAATTTGATATTTTGTTGTTCTAGGTTTATGTTTTTGTTAATTTAGAATCATGATTTGGGGATAATTGAAATAGGTTAAGTATGATTCAATGCTCAAACTCTATGTAAATTGTGTATTTGTGCTGTTTGATTGTTTAGAAGCTGGGAATTTCACTTATGAGTTGTTTAATTTCTGTTTAATTTGATATTTTGTTGTTTTAATTTGATGCGGTGTTAATTTAGGGATAATTCAAGTAGTTAAAGTATGATTCAGTGCGTATTTTGCTTTGTATGATTGTTTAGGAGCTGGAATTTCACTTATGTGTTCTGGAATTTCTGTTTGATTTAGTGTTTTGTGATTATAGTTTGATGTTGTGTTAACTTAAAAGCGAGATTTGCGGATAATTGAAGTAGGTTAAATTGATTTAATGCTCAAGCTTTACACATTCTGCTTCGTGTGATTTGGAAGCTGGAAATTCACTGGCGTGTTCTTGAATTTCCGTTTGATTTAGTGTTTTGTCGTTCTTGACTTATACTGTGTTAGTTTCGAAGCAAGATTAGTATGATTGCTCGAACTCATGTAATTTGGTTTGCCTGATATTTGAAGATCGGAATTCAGTAAGTTGCGTATGCTCAAGGAGAGAGTGTGATTCTGCTCTTTCCTGGATGTGGACTAATATTTTTCGAATCGTATGTTTTTTCTCTGGTTTATCATCATTTTGTTGTAATTTTGCTTCTTGTCTCCATTCTTATCGCTCGCTTGGGATGGGCGTCATTGTTACTAGGATGATATATCTTAAATGAGCTAGGAAATGGAGGTCGTGGTGATGGTGGTGGCGGAAGGTGGAAATGCGGAAGAGTGTGTAATGGCTATTCCATAAACAGGGAATAGTTATCTACATGCCCCTCTAGGGTAATGCATTACCGTTATTTCAGGGAACTAGTTTCCCATCACTTATTCTTTCGTCCTTCCACTACCATTGCGAACCAGCAATTTCCTCCCTTTCTACTTATTTTTAGCTCTATACTTTGGTAGTAGTTACTCTCACCCCAAGCGAATCCTTGGTGTTATAATATAAGTATAAGGTGCTTAGTTGTTTGCCACTTGATTCAACATTCAGGGAGGCCTTCATCAGATTTCATGGTCCCAATTTCTTCCAAACGATTCCGATGTAACCTCTTTGCCCGACATTAGGTTTGCGCTGCTTCTTAACTTATGTTGCAGTCCTTCTCAAAATGTTCTTACCCTGCTCTTCTTAACAATACTTATTATCGCGATTGCCAGTGCAAGGGCAGGACAGCGCGATGCTGCTACGAATCAAGTGCTTTCTTCACATCTTCAGTTACAAAAGGAAGGATTTCTCAGCTCCTGGACCAACTCTTTTGTGGGTCCTTGGGATCCTTCTCAAGGGACACACAATCCCGGTAAGGCATAACCTCCCTGCCTGCCTTGTATACAATACACGTTATTTTCTTCTGGCCCGCTCTTTACTAGTCATTTCATGTGCACAGACGAGAAAATTAAACTATGGCTTTTTCTTCCTGGCCGATATTTATCCATTCCGGAGACTGCTCAAACTGCTGTTTCTGGATTAAGAGGTACCTCCCATTTTTGGCTTATGTTTTCTTTTTCTTCCTTCTCCCTTATCTGTTTTTTTCTACTGCTGTCGGTTGCTTTTATTTAGATCTCTAGTGGACCCAAAAATTCACAATTCTGTAACTATCATGTATAATGAAATAAAGCGGAATGGCTCATAATATTGACTCCGCTTCTTATAATGTCGATCGTTGTAACACAAGCTATTCTTCATACAATTTACCCCTTACTGTAACACAGGCAGGAACCATTGGGCTGATGTCGTTGTTTGTATTAGCTTTATGTTACCGGTTCAGCTGTCATAACAATTTCCTTACAATGTTTCTTGTTTTAAGTTATTGCCTCTGGGCTTTGGGTGTCTCCGGGTGACTCTGAAGAGGTTGCAACTGCTTTATCTCAAGCTCTTAAAAACCGGCTAGAAAGGTTGTTATCCTCACAGTCTCTCTTTTGATTTTTGCTACATTTCATGTCAAGAGCCAAATTTCTTCCTTAATGTCCGTTATTTTTAATGTTCTTAGTGGATAGTGGATACTCTTCTATTCACATCTAACGTCTTTCTTCTACTCCAGAGCTCTTGTGGAACTCTCTTATGTGAGGTTCGGAAATGTATTTATAAGGTATCGATCGTCCTCACACAGTGAAGAATTATTCAGGTTTGTTGCAAGTTTCTTTTGCTGGGTTTATTTCATTTTGCTGCATATATGCTGGATTAAATTAAAAGTCAAGGTTAACTATTTGATCTATAATGCTTGTAAACGGAGGGGATGCTACGTTTGTAGGAAAATTCAATTGAATTCCTATGTGTTCTTATGTTTGTAGGAAAGGCCAGCCAACAATTGAGTTTGTCTTTGCTGCAAGTGAAGATGCTATCTTTGTGCATGCTATATTATCAGCAAAGTATGTGATGCCATCCTTTCTTAATTCATATTCACATTTACGATACATGAATGTAATATTTTTCAACTTAGAGCTAATGTCATCATATATACTGTGTGAATTATACCATATTTTTTTGACGTTTTCCAGGCATGTACGAACTCTATCTGGTGGAGATATTGAAAAAGTGATGAGGCTCTCTTCAAATAATACTGGTCAGAGATTTCCTGGTTGGTACTCCTTGAGTCCTTGTTAAACTGCTGATTTAGGTTGTCTTGGTGAAAGAAGTTTCACTGTTTGATTTAGACTTTTTTTTCTTTTCCCACAAATACCAGTGCCGGGTAATCGCCTCTTTGACTCCTCAATACTTAGCAGTTGGAAGTTGGAACTTAGATTCACACCTATAGAATACTTCAGTTTTCCCATAAACTTGTGGCATAGTCCTAGTGCCAGATTCTTGTGGCGTAGTCCTAGTGACATAGGTTATAATATGCTCTAATGTGACAACTATTGCAGGATTGTCGTTGCTGTTGTCTTTTAGTTTTATTCTATGTACTGATGATCTAATATTGCATTTCCCTGGTCTACCAATACACATCTCTTATGTCCTAGCAATTCTTTTCACAGATTAAACTGGGGAGCCATTCCTTTCAGGGATTATAGGGAATGTTTTTTGTTCCTGTTTCTTGTTCAGATTTTTGATTGCATACTCTGCAGTTAATACACTTAAATACTATGGTTGGTATGTTTTGAAGTTGGATGAGTTTGCTACATGACCTGCCATCGTTTTGAACCATTCATGTATATGCACACAACAAAATTTTAGGTCCCAACATGATCTGGGATTGGTTAAATTGAATACAAAGGCCTCAGTCCCAAAGCCTTTTGGAGTTGTCATTGGCCTCGGTACACTCTGCGCCTCTTACAGTTACGGTTTGAAACCATTCTTGAACGACAAACCAGTGAAAGAAAAGGAAACACCATAGAACTTAAGTAAGATGTTGAAAAATATAATAAACCCAATTAAGTATTAGTTTTTTTTGCTTACATTCTTGATACTCACCCTTCATCTCTCCTCAAACTCACTCCATCCCTCTTCCAAAATTTTGAGTTTTTCAAATTTATATCTCAGATCTAGAATTTTGTACTTGTTTTGGAAAAAGCCAACACCACCAAAGTGTTTGTCCTTAACTCTTTGGTCCTGTTCTTTGATTTGTCAGAAATTTCTTAGGCGGTAGGTCCAGTGACGGTGATGCTTTTAGTGGTGGCTGATGTTTGGTGTGGAGTCGGATAGCACTTGAGGTTGGGTTGGGGTGGTGGATCGAGTGGTAGTCAGGTGGTTTTGTGGGTTAGGCTTTGGTGAAGATGATTGGTTTGGGGTTGTAGATGGGTGGTGGACTGGTGGCCGTGGTGGGTAGGAGACTAGGAGGCGGGTGTGGGAAGGAAGGGTTGGTGAGTGATTAAGTGAAAGGTAAATGATTGACTTCAATACTTTCTCTTAAAAAGTATGTTGAGAGGAATGGAAAAAAAAATACTCCCTCCATTTTTTTCCATTCAATACATTTGCTTTTTGTACACTATTCACAAGTAAACCTTCAATTTCAATTTTCTCCCAATACGTAAGAAAAAATATATTCATGTGGGGTCTTGTTTAATTCGTCTTTACGAGTACATTGAAAATATATAACTTTTATAATTTTTACAAATATGTAGTTAAAGATATTAAGCACGTAAAACGTGCGTTGACAAACGTGAAAAAGCAAATGTATTGAATGGAAAAAAATGGAGGGAGTATAAGATATAAAATTAAGTTTAAAAGTTCAAATATGGTTGCAAGTTGCCCGATTGTTTTCATTGAGAGAAGAATGACGATTTTACTTCCTCAAAAAATCAAGTCATAGAAGGTGAAAAGATAACTGGATAATTTTTTAACTTCTTATTGAGAACACTTGTAAAACAACCTTAGACTTGACATGAGACTGGCAATTTTTTGCTGAGATGTCACGTGGCTTTTAGTTTGCATCTCTACTAGGCTTTTATTCATTTTGTATAGATTATCATGGTAAAATTACAGAACCAGTTTGGCCTTTACAGTCTAGCTCCACCTACCTCATGTGTCATCTGGTTCACTGCCTTTTTGTGTGTTATGTATTACATATAAGTAATTGCATGTATTATAATAATTGTTTCTTTTTTTTTCCTTTTTCTTGATGATGTGGCAGTTATAGTCTCTCCTCATGGAATGCGTGGCAGTGTAACTGGATGCTGTTCAAATGAACTTGTGAAGCATGTTTTTATTGGGTAAGTTATGGGAGATTGTCTCTTATTCCTCTTGTCAGCACTTTGTTTGTATCTACAATCGGGAACAATGTTGCATGGTTTTTAAAAATCAGCTCTGACAATATAACCCGACCGACTTATCACTGTTTTGATGTTCATTGGTCGTACAGGGTTAAAAGCTTTAAATATAAATGAGCGAGTTTCTAAAATAGGGACGTGGTTTCAAACTCCTAACGAGTTACGTTATTTTTAAAATAGCACCAATCTAGTGTGTTGCCTTCTTATTATAAAACCTTAACGATCATTTACAGGTTTTTTCTGATAGTTAATGCCTGAAACATCTCAACAAAGTGAAGCCTAATTTTGTTTCTGTATTACTCTGTTATGGCTCATTTAACCAGGTCTAGCACATCTATAACTGGGCTTGTAGGTTTACCATATCCTGTACCTCAAGCTCCAGGTTGCAAGCTACAAGGGCATAATTGCTACATTGAAGTTTCTCTTGGTTGCAATATGCCTAATTTAAATCCCGAGAAGTCCTATCATCCAACGCAAAACACTCCCTCCTCTTCTAGAAGCAATGAGAAAGGATCAGGTGATGCTACTGCTTGCGAAAAAACATTTGTCTATCCTTATGAGGCAGTTCTTGTTCCAGTCTTGAAACCATCATATCCAAGATCTTTGAAAAGGTAAATTTATCTTGGCCGTTGTTTGTTGGTCCGTCGTTATGGTGAATGCTTTATTGCTCTCGCTTTTTCACCATTAACAAGTCATTAGTTCCTTGGCTATTGGTAGCCCGCCTCTTTATAGAAAGAGAATGGGAAAGTCTTAAGATAAAGAACAATGGACTTTGTACGGGGTTCTTAGTTTTAGAAAGTGTGCTTTGGCTCAAGGCACATTGAGGGACTGCTTTAGGCACACCATGTGAATAGGACGCACAAGGCGCAGCTGAGGCAGATTACTATGCAATTTTATACTTCTTCTTGCTCGGCATTATGCTCCTCACTTTGCTTCGTTACATGTTAGCCTCTTTTAGAAAGCAAATTGGGGAAATGTTGCACAATTTCTTTTGAGTGATGCAAATTTATTCGAAAAAAGGAATAGTGCCTTGGGTGCTTGAGGCGTGTACCGTGTAGCCTTGTGCATCTAACACTTGTAGGGCTTGGCTCCTTAATTGCTGGCCATGGATTTTGTATAACTATTTGTAGTCTTATGGACTTCTATGAGTTCTATCTATATATTGATGGTAATATAAGTTGGCATCCAGGTGCAGGTGATTCTACTGTTTAGCTTAAGCATAGAGATGGACATATTGTTTAGCTTTAGCATAGAGATGGACGTTATGTACTCTCGATTGCTTGATTTACCTTAATTGTGACAACCTTTATTTCTTGGCTGATCCTCTAATTCTTGCAGATTTTGGCTTCATAATTGGACAGGGTCATTGGCTAGTTCTACCCTCTTTATGTATTGGTTAGTTTTTACCACTTCAGCGTTTTAGCATAATAGTATCTGGTTATTCTTTCCCTCTTTTTAAATTTTGTTAAACCTTTTCTGCTATATAATATGGTTTTTTAGTGTGCTGTAAAAGTTAGACTTGACAACCATCTCTCTGTATAATGTGTATGCCTTCCCTGTTTTTAAACATTGTTGAGTTTTGTCTGCCGTCTTGCTTGGTTTCTTTCACATATTCGATAAAATTTGAAGATGTCAGAAAACTTGTATGGTTTAATCAGGTTAGTAGGTCCTCTTCTGGTCATCTGGGTTTGGCTTGATAGAGACATATCATTTGTAGAGGTCATTTCCACCGCGCCAATTCTGGCACACCCTATTTAGGATTTTGGGTATGGTCTGGTAGGTACAGGTCACCTGGTTCCGTTTGCAAGGTTTAGATTTACGTAAATTTTTATTTTTTCTGTTTTTTTTATGCTCTACTGCTCCAAGTGCATATATTAAACCGCGGAAGTATTATTTGTGAAATGATGGATTGAAGTCTCCCAAATCTTCACCCGTCTATTATTTTTAGTCGTATATACTGTCGTGAGTAAAATTTCCTTTTTTGTACATTCTTGTATACATACACACTTTCTCATTTTACATCTGTTTATATGTGGCAGTGATTCTAAGACGGATGATGTGGATGATTCTTGGTCTGAATCTGATGGAATTTATTCGCGTCATGGCTTTAATAGTAGTAGCAATAGCAACACTAGCAGCGTGAGCAGCATATGTAGTAGCTCAAGTGATAGTGACTGTATAACGAAAGCAACTTTTGGTGACCTTGAGGCCGATGCTGATTCCTTAAATGGTAGACAGTCCGGGTTGTCCTCTTTTACATCAATGGAAACCAATGGTCCTAAACAGGTCAGCAATTTTGAGCAGTCTATATTATGATGGTATTTTCTTCAAGTAATTTGTATGTAACATTGATGTGCTTTTGTGGTGTTATTGATATACTGTCAAAGAAATGAAAACAATGAAAACAACACCGAATCGCTACGCTTTCCTTATAGAACAATTCGTCCCGTATATCAATGCCTGGAATATTCCGAATTTTCTACAGAGCTAAGACGGTGTTCCTCGGTTTTTGGCAAGAAAACAGAGATGTAATTTCGAAGTTTTGATATGTAATTTGTTTTTCTGTTCAAGAAGATTAATCAGAAGTTTTTCTCTTAGAAAAAATCTGATCCATTTGTCTATCATATATATAGACAAATGAAGGGTGAAAGGGAAAGTATTGAGTCGGATTTCTGAAGAGTTGCAATTCTTCAGAAATCAACCGCCAAAATCCGTTTTATTCGGATAAATTATTTGGCGCCGTCTTTGAACCAAACCCAAATTACGCAAAATGAACCGGTAATTACACTTAAATTACCAACATGTGGTACATGCGACTTTGTTCTGTTCAACAAAGTGTTACCATAGGGTCTTGTTAATAGGGGTAAGTGCAACATAACGTAGGCACATTTATGTTAACAGACTGTTACGTCACTGATTGCCGAGTTCTAATTATCATCTACATGTGTCGAGTTTTGTAGAGCAGTGTATTCTTTCTTACATCCCTATCTAAATCTGAAGGTGTTGATATTCACCTTGAGAGCATATGTACCTATAAAGTGTTTGCAACAATTGCTATACTGATGAACTGAAGTGTCGACACAGGGTTTAAAACGACCTAGGACAGGGCTAGATAATTTGGTTCAAGCAGGCGGTACAGGAAGTGCTCCTACACATGATTGTGATAATTCAGACATCACAGGAATTGCAAATGATCAAATTGGATCTCAATGGGACTGGGACGATGATGATGCTGGTGTAGGCATGGACATCCAAGCACTTCTTTCTGAGTTCGGCGACTTCGGTGACTTTTTTGTCAATGACTCCTTGCCATTTGGAGAGGTATTGTTGATTTTCTGTGTAAAATTATAATATGCTTAACTGTTAATCAATTGTATGAGCGTACCTCTCCTTACAGAATTACTAATGCCTATGTATTTATGATAATAGCACAATTTCCAACGAACACTTTGAAATGACAAGGGAAAGTGAGATGCATTTCCTCCCCCTTTCTTAAATCTGGCTGAAATTATAAGACAATGTGCTTGTTTAGATACGTTCATTCAGATCCCTGCATAAATTCCCTTTTTGTGATGCCTTTACTTGTATTTTCAATAAGGCTGATTACTTGATTAGTGCCTCTGTAGTGCTTGGACTGCTCACCATCAGCTGTTTGCCTTTAAAATCAGACATAAGTTGCTTCAAAATTTTTTTGTGCTGCCAACATTGGGGTAAGACTGTGTGCATCCACCCCCTGTTACCCTCATATTTGTGGGATTCCTTCAGGCATTGGAGTAATGTTGTTAATATTGTTGGCTTTCATGCTTGCTAATTTTTCAGTCTTATTTGTGAGGCTGTATTTATTTATCTTTTTTTTGCTGGTGAACACGATAAGAAAGCACTTCAAACTGTAACTCATCTTGGTGTTGTTTTCTTTGGAAGCCCCCAGGAACGGCAGAGTCTCAGACACAAATGTTTTCTGGGCAAGAATATGGAGAAAGAGAAGGCAGTCCCACAGCTATAGTAATGGATGTTTCAGATCAGAATCTCTTACCCGTGGGTTTTCAAACAACTGAAAACTTTCAGCCTCCAACAAGTGTGGAAGAATGTGTTAGCACTGTTCAAGAGGCTACCAAATGCACTACCCTATCTGGTCTTGTCAGCTGTGCACCAGCAGTTTCAACAGGTGAGGCAGATCGCGTAATGAAAGCTGAAGCGTTGTTATCTTTTGCTCCTGAGTATGGAGCAGTTGATACTTCAAGTGAGTTGTCATCAACAATCTTTAAAAGTCCTTATCAGCCAAAATCTCAAAAAGCGGAGAGTTTGAATTCATGTGGGAATGCTTATGTTTATGGGGCAACACCGCCTTCATCTCCTGGAGCTAATGGACGTGAAGAGAATCATAACATGGCTATTGATTCCAGATTACACACTTTAAAATATGATACGGGTGCTGTTTTCCAGAAATTTTACACTCAAGTTGCTAAAGGGCAAAATCCTGTCGATAAGAAGTATAAAGTATACAATAACACCGTTACTTCATCTGAGAGATCTTCCATGTCATTGGTCTCTAGTATTAACTCTGCAGCTGCAACAAACTCTTGCCAGAACATGGCTAGTGAAGTTGTTAGTGGGTCTGAGCATCTTCTTCTATCCCGAAGGATAGTCCCTGCTTCTGAACTTGAGTGTCTTATATTTCAGGCATCTATGCGCCGGATAAGGCATACTCTAGTATCTGTTGGTAATTCCGCTCCTTCAGCCTGGAACAGGTCTGTGAGCCAAGTTCCTGGTGATTCGGACAGCATACTAGACAATATGTCTATCAAATACGAATCAAGGAAGAAGGAACCCATACCAATTAGAATTGCTGGTGATGTTGACGGAGGAATATTCGATGGTTCATGTAACGCACCCATTGGAGTTTGGCGCTCTGTTGGAGCACCTAAACATCCCAAACCTTCTAATATACCTACCACTGAGGCCTTTTCTTTGTCTCATCATACATTTAGTGAGGAAACCACGATTGCTTCTGGAAAAAGGCTGCCGCTTAAGGACTTTGTTAATGCCATACCGTTACTTGTCCAACAAGCTGTCTCCTTTGTTGACCTGACACTGGATGGTGAGTTTGTTGACGGTCCTTATGGCTGGCTTTCTTTGCAAGAGCAGAGAAGACGGGGATTCTGCTGTGGGCCACATATGGCTCATGCAGGTTGTGGCGGCATTTTGGCTTCTTGCCATTCTTTTGATATCGCTGGTGTTGATTTGCTTGATCCTATTTCAGCTGATGTAAGTTCTGGCTGTGTGCCCTACATTCTGAGTCTCAGTGTCCGGAAATTTTACTTTTCTGCTATTAGAGTTATTAGTTGAGTCATAATGCTCCTAAGTGCTTACCCTGGGTGGTGTGATTCTGATGAGAGAACTCCCCAATCGGGATCAATGATGCTTGTTTAACTTTCACTTCCACTTGTTCAATAATGCTCATTGACAATTTGCAACTCTTTCTAGTTGGTGATTGCGCTTCGGTCTGACCTTTGAACTTCATAGTCATTGGATTATTTGATCTTATTTGTTGCAGGTCCAGGCATCATCTGTGATTGGTTTGCTGCAATCTGATATGAAAGTAGCATTGAAATCTGCGTTTGGCACTGTAGATGGCCCTTTATCTGTCATAGATTGGTGTAAAGGCCGGTCTCAATCAGCAGATGGAGGAACATTGCTTGAAGCATTATCCGCTGAATCCTCTGTAAGTGATTATAGGGATTCTTCCAATACTGCAGTGACGTCTCTTGAAGACCCGCTAAGCCCACCTCTGGCCTCTGTCAGCGTGTCTTCTGGTTTGAGAGGTATAGTTAGACACTTGTATTATTTTGTTTTATTGATACCCCAGTAGCTCAACACTTCAGCAGTTAATGGAAATTCTCCTATAAAGCTTAATATCTGATTTTAAGTGCTTTAGAACCTTTGAACCTCACACGGCCTCACCATAACTATATTCTAATCCTTGCGAAAATCCCAAAGATTCCAAGAGCTTCATCTATTTTTATATAATTTTTTGTACAGAACTCTTGGGTAGTTTGGCTACCGCTTCATCATCTCTGTTCACTTGGCAAATTTAGCAATAATAAATTGATTAAGTTCACTTCATACATCTGGCCGAACTGTTCCTCCACACCAAAAGAGACCTTGCTAGTTTAGTTGTTTTTCACATCATTAGATTAGCTCAACTTATCTTATTTTTCTAAATCTTAAAATTCACTTCAGACAATAAGTCCAGAGATGTTTTAAATGAACTTGAGTAAAAGATAAGATGAAGAGAATTCATCTGTCTTAGCTGTTTCATCCTCAACAGCAGCATATTGATGTTGACTAATTCTTCTGCTCCCTGACTTGCTACTAATACTAGCAATAAGAAAAGTGTTTATGAAAAAGAGTACTATTTTTAATAACACGGGCATTAACCCCTTTGGGAAATGGAGATGCCCCTAAAACTTGCTGCAGCATGTGGACTATGAGTAGGTTTCATGCCATTGAAAAGAGACAGCAGTCTAAAGGCCCGTTGTTTTTTTTTTTGCATGTTACGTGTGGTCATACAAACACTCATAGGTGATCCCTTTCAATAAGGATTTTGTTGTATAATGCTTGAGACTTTTGCTTACTGTTAAGGCATATAATTGTTACTGCTTTGCTTTTGTGATTAGGATAGATTTACACTGGAAATATTTCTCTTTTTACAGATGGAGGTAAAGGAGATGACAGTAGTCAAAGAAGGGCTAGCCAGGAACACTCCATATCAGAGTCAGAGCAGCAGCTGGGGTCTCGGAAGAGGGCAACCCTCTCTGTTATCCCGTATCCTTCTATCCTTGTGGGGTGTGTAACCAGCTAATGTCATCCTATGCTCTCACCTCGTCATGTCATTTGTTTTGGTTCTTCCCTCTTCTTTTATTATATAGAGATACCAATGTGAAAGTATTTGATGTTGCTTGAGAAATCTGCTCAAGTTTTAATGTGTCTAAACTCCATATTGATATTTGATGCATGATATTGTGAATGACATCTATCTGAATTCAGAATATGGTGCAAGTATCATCACATTTCACAAGTTAATAGTTAACATATCTTGATTCTCAATTGGCCAATAATGTTGGCCCGTAAGCAAAAGTTTTGAGATCCACAGAGATGTCAGTTCATCTGCAAATGAGCTGCTGATCTTGTTGTAATTTGAGCCCTTGGATGATTGGCCATGCTACTCAGTTCTTTGTATAAGGTGAATAGAATCTGAGAACTATAATTGCGAGGATAACATGAATATGTTTACAGGTACCAAGATGATTGGCTGAAAACATCTGCAAGCTCTTTGCAACACTGGGAAAAAGTTCCTCTTGAACCTTATGCTTTCCAAAAACATGTAAGCTTTAGAGCTACCTGAATTGAAGTGTGCATTGTTTCATTGATTTTGGTTTTACCGGCTAACAATTCTCATGAAGTTGAAGCTCAAACTAACACATAGATCTTTTTCCTGTGTCACATTTTCTCGGTTGACTGCAGATGTCATATTATGTTGTTTGTCCGAATATTGATTCCCTTCCTTCAGCAGCTGCAGACTTTTTCCAACAATTAGGAACTGGTAAGTAAAAGCGATCGTTATCTTTCTCCCTGGTACTTCCTGGCTTTCTAGTTAAAAATAAGATGTGGATTCAGAAGTCACACTGTTTTCACTAAGTCCTTGTCTTTCCCCCTTGATACGTTTTTTACTAATATAAAAAGTTTTTTTCCCTTTTCTCTCCGTAAGTGAAGGATGCTTCCTGTTAATTGTAACTTTTCTTTCTAGTTTACGAGACGTGCAAATTAGGGAGCCACACACCCCATACTGTTGGAAATCAAATGGATGTAGATACAGGGAAGTGTTCAACTTCTGGCTTTCTTCTGCTTGATAGCCCTCGATCAATTAAAGTAGAGAGCAACACTGCTTCTCTGGTGGGATCATTGAGTGACTATTTTCATTGTTTATCAAATGATTGGGATCTTGCGAGTTTTCTCAAGTCTCTTTCAAAGGTTCTTAAGACCTTGCAGCTCGACTCATGCTTTGCGGCAAATGCAAAGGAAGAAAATAGCAGCCCTTGCACTGTAAGTGTTCTTCTCAGTTACGTGTGTCCAACAACTTTCAATTCTAAAGTAGCAGCTTTTCTATGTAACCTTTGATTTAGCTCATCCTTGTTGTTTATTCTTTTTAAAGAAAATGTAGTAGGGAAGAATGATGGATACGTCTTGTACCTTCTGGTCACTCATAGTGTCATGTAGAGTAAGAGGTGTGGCTTATGTCGCTTTGTGGCTCAATTTATCACCTTCTGCTCACTCATAGTGTCATGTAGAGCAGTAGAGGTATGGCTTATGTGGTTACCACACAACATGATATTATATGACATTACATCAAGTTGCGTCACAGAAACGCTTCATATGTTGAGTTATGAGGAGTGGAGCATAATAAGTGTCCAGTTCAAGCTTTCGATGCAAAAGTTTTGGAATCAGAATGAAACTATTGGGAATCTTAGGCTAACTTTATTGTTTAAGGAGGCTATGCATGAGGCTAGAGGCTGATTGCTGTTTTTGTTTAGGTAAGTAGTAGATGATACCCCTTAAAGTCGCCAGAGTAGTTGACGTCAGTGAACAAAATACATCAAGCTTGTCTAGAATGTCTCTTAAGGCTAACTGTTAGTTGTGCTCTTTGTGGATGTTGAAACCGACGGCTGTATCTGGATTCTAAAGTGTCTATTGAGGCTAACTATTAGCTGTATACATGTTCTTTGGAGATGTTGAACTAGGAGCTAGTAGCTGTATCTGGGGTCAATGTGATGACAATCTTTGGGAGTGGGTTTCATGTTGGACCTCCAACATTTCGTTCAAACCCTGAAATGTCACTGTTCTGGTAGTCGTGCCTTTTGATGGTCTTACCTATGTTTTTGTACTTCTCTAAATGCTTCATATTTCATACTGCTTATTGTCTATTTCAGAAAAAAAAGTGCATGTTGATTTTTGTCATGGTTTAATTGTTGTGCTGTGGATTTTGAGGCATGCAACTCACTTGGCATGGGGTTTCACTGTTTCTTGGAGCAGGTGATTTATGTTGTGTGTCCCTTTCCTGATTCAACAGCTGTTCTCCAAACTATAATTGAATCTTCTATCGCTCTTACATCTTCAGTCTACTCATCAGACAATGATAAGAGAAGCACTTTATATAGTCAGGTGGGAAAAGCATTAAGTTATGCTGCTGGTGTTGATGAAGCATCCATATCGAATATTCCTGCAATTTCTGGGTTCAGTATCCCTAAATTAGTCTTGCAAGTAGTTCCCATAGATGCCGTATTTCGAGTTACGAGTCCTAGTATTAATGAGATAGTTTTGCTTAAGGAGATGGCTTTTACAGTTTACAACAAGGCTAGACGTCTGTCACGAGGATCTTCCAATGGTTTCGCTCAATCATCAACTTTTTCTGATAGATCTAATTCCCCAATTATGCAAATGGGTAACCCCGTCCCAGGTATGTGGAAAGACTGTGTTGGTTCCCGTATTTCTGGAACGTCCCTTACAAGGGGGAGTGATCTTGATCCTGGTATAAGAGCAGGAACTTGGGATAATACCTGGCAAAATGCAAGGGCAGTGGGTTTAGGTTCCGACTCTAACAGGGCTGGAGATAGTTTCTTTCAAGAGGAAATCCATCTCATGTTTGAACCACTTTTTATTTTGGCTGAACCTGGCTCTGTGGAACAGGGAGTGACACCTACATTTACCGGTAATCTTGCTATGGAGCTCTCGAAGCAAATGTCTGATGATAGCAGTGTCGGGCATAGTCAGAGTTTATGTGGAGATACTGGACCTGGCTCTCAGCTTGATGGATCTGAGGGAGATGGTTTTGGATCGAGCCAACAAAGACCACCTCCTAGCCTGCATTGCTGTTATGGGTGGACGGAAGATTGGCGGTGGCTGGTATGCGTATGGACTGACTCCAGGGGGGAGTTGCTGGACAGTCACATTTTCCCTTTTGGTGGAATTAGCAGTAGACAAGATACAAAGGGCATGCAGAACCTTTTTGTTCAAGTTCTTCATCAAGGTTGTCAATTACTGCAGGCCTGCTCATGTCCAGATAATGGTGTTGTCAGATCAAGAGATTTTGTCATTACAAGGATTGGATGTTTCTATGAACTAGAATGTCAAGGTAAATCTACCATCTTCGGCCTCGTGTAATCGTGTGTAGTTGGGTTTTTTTTGCCCGTCTAAATTATTTTTCTTTTGTTCATTTCTCTCATCTTCACTTAAATCTCCTTTTTTTCGTTTTTAATTATTTTGATTACTTTTTTTTCCTGATGAAAAGTTGTCATTTTTAATTTTATTTGTTTGGTGTTTTGATTTTGTTGATATATAATTCTTATTTAATTTGTTTTTTTCAACTTTCCTAAAAACATTCACTGTGTTGAGGTAATTTGTGTTCATACGATTCTCCTTACCCTTTTTTTATGGGACTTATTGAGGTTTTGAGAGTAACGTATTTGGTGTATCGTGTGTAGTTGGTATAGAAACCAACGGTCTTTGAAGTCTAACAGTCTTAACTGTTCTGGCCCCCATTTCTTGTTGTGGGTGATTGTGACGAGTTCATTACAGATTGCAACTACTGAATATTTCATCGATAGTTCATTGCCCACTTTCTTTGTTCTCTATTTATGGGATGGGAACTTTACTTGACTCTAAGGACCGGAATCCTTATTCGAGTTTGTGGATAATATGATTTTGCGGATAAACCTATGGTTAACCAGTTTTATCCGGGCGGGAGACTGGGAGCTAATTCCTGTATATGTTGATATGTTGTGACCTCAGTTAAGCTGTTTGCCTCTTTGGCACTTTCATTTAGTACACTATCATCTAAATTCCCGATCTTTGACATTCTTATTTCGTAAAATATCAACTAAATTCTCCTTGTTCTATGCACAAATTGAATGTTAACATTCTGACTTGCTGTGTGTACAGAATGGCAGAAGGCGCTATACTTCATAGGCGGCCCAGAATTAAAAAAATGGCCGTTACAATTACGACGAACTAGCCTAGATAGTGTGCCATCGAATAGTAATGGAGCTTCACTCCAGCAGCAAGAATTAGATAGAAGTTTGCCATCTTCACCCAATCCTTTGTATAGTCCCCATTCAAAATCCTCTGGCATCATGAAAGGAGGCCTGGGACAAACTAATAATAGGAAGCAGCTATTAGGTGGGCCAGCAGTTGCCGATGGCTCAACGGGACCACTTCAGTGGGTGCAGAGCATAAGCTTTGTTTCCGTATCAGTTGACCATTCTCTGCGTCTTGTCTCTCAAGCTGACGTCTCTACAGGTTGGACTTCTTTCTTTCCTTGTATTCTTTGTTAAGTGCAGAGCTAATCTCTGCTCCCTGATATTGTTTCTGACTAGCTAGATTGAAGCGACATTTTTTGGGTTTTTAGGGGAAAAAAAGTCTGCCGACCGTAAATCATTTTGGGATTAAGACTCTGATGATGTTGTAGGAAAAAAAATAGAGCAGGCATTCTTAGAATCGTATTGGATGATGTTCCTTTATTAAAGAAATGATGTTTTTACAGGGATGAGCCAAAGCTCGCAGATTTACCTGGAAGGTTTCACGCCTGTTAAATCTCTTGGTTGTGCGTCTGCATCTTACATTATAGCCCCTGGTCCCACCATGCGTTTCCTCACTCCCGCCCCTCTTCAGCTTCCAACATGCCTGACTTCAGAATCTCCCCCTTTGGCTCACCTTCTTCACAGTAAAGGCTATGCAATCCCTCTGTCAACAGGATTTACAGTTTCCAAAGCTGTTCCGTCTCTTAAGAAAGATTCTAATAATATGAAAGAGGAATGGCCTTCCGTTCTGTCAGTAAGTCTTGTCGATTATTTTGGTGGGTATAGTGAGAAAAGAGGGACTCATAAGCAGCAAGGAGGAAGAAACATGGTCTCCGATGCCAGGGACAACCAAGTTCACATGATACTAGAGTCCGTTTCAGCAGAGCTCCAGGCTTTGTCATGGATGACCGCGAGTCCTGCCTATTTGGATAGACGTAGTGCACTGCCTTTTCATTGTGATGCCGTGTTACGACTCAGAAGACTGCTTCATTTTGCTGATCACACAGAGAAGTCCTAATCATTCTCATCGGGTTTGGCATAATACTTCATGTAGAAATGTAACATATCGTTTCTCTACGTTTTTTCTTAGGAAAGTCGGCAATTTGCTCATAAATCTGGTGGAAGTAGATGTATATTCGATGAAAATATAGGACCTAGTGATTCGAGCCACCAACTTAGAATGCATTATGCCACCACATGAACTTACATCTGGATTTTTGCTTATCGGCCCATACAGGGACAAAGTTAAGCACATTACCGCTGTTGGGACTTGGGAATATTGATCGTCAAATTCTTCGGCCCGTTTTTTCTGGAACGTATGCTACTCTTGCAGTCCTGCCTAGCTTAAGCATCAGAGACTCCAATTAGAGAATCTGACTGGCATAACCGCCAATACGGCAATACATCACCTTAATTCCTCAGATTCCGAAATGGCAGGGTAAAGGAGATTGCGCCTAACCCTTGTGTTAACAATCCAGAAAGGTGGTTTTCGGATGATCCAAGATTAAATTGGTTGCGTGAATAGAAGATTTCTTGCTTCCCAATTAAAAGAACACGATGTGTTTAACGGGTCGTTTGTTTTGTACCACTATGATTGAAATCAAAATCAGTGATTATTAATTCTGAACTTTTTATTCATTTTCGTCTATCAAATGGTAATCAATTTATTTGAATAAATGTTGATTTTACTCTGCAAATTTAAATAGTTTCCGAGTGGGATTTTCTTTGTTTTTCATTTTTTTTTTTTGTCAACGGTACAGAAAATGGTTTTACATATGGAAAGCATTGCCCGCTAATCTATGGGATACAGAATTCAGACTCCTAGGAATAAAAGACAGACTCAAGCAATGAAAACTAGACATGAAATATCTACATTCCTCCATAGTACACTTGATAAGATGATCACATCTAGGGAGTCCCGCGAAGGCCGAAACAAGAGCAAGACAATCCGTCGAGATTCTAAGATGAAACAGGTTTTGGTTCCGGGACCATTCCATGAGCATCTTAACTCCCAGAGCTTCAGCTTGGAGAGCTGATTCAGCTCTAATCTTTTTAGAGTATTCAAAGACCACCTCCCCCCTTTCATCATAGACAATAAAGCCCACTCCCGACTCACTAACACTTCTCCACCTAGCATCTACTTTTGTATAGAACCCAACACATCTAGCCTCCGATCCTATGAGGATGACCGGGAAGCCATCCTTTATCCTTTTTACCGCACAATTCTCTTTCACCAAATCGCTCCCATGTACCATCTTCCTACTACCCAAGGATTCCAAGTTCTGCTGGAGAGCCGATCGGACCTCAGACACATCCCGATTTACATTCTTATAAAGAACCTCAATCGGAAAACCTTCTCCTTTGAAGATGACAGAGTTTCGATTTTTCCAGATTTGCCAAAGAGTAGCAACAAAGATAGTAATTCTTTCCTCACCATCGACCAACTTTCGTAAATATTCAATCCACTCCATAACCCAGTTATCCATACTTATATGAGTGTTTGCAGCAGTTCGAATCCCGAGGATTGAGCCCGCCCAAACTCTAGCAGAAAGATCACAGTCTCTAAACAGATGACTCGCCGTTTCCTTCACAGGACAAGAATGACTCCAGGACTGGCAAAAATAAGGGAGATTTAAATTCTTTTTTCTGGCTCCACTCCACATGGAATTGTGTTGGTGATAATTCTCCATATGAAAATCTTCCAATGATTTGGGATATGTAGACGCCAGAGGATTCTTTGACAAAAGATTTTTCCTTTATTGCTAATCCTATTTCGATCCCGAACCGTTGCTGCCTGTGTCACATATTCCTTATGGAAAATCCCATATCCACTTTTAACGGTGTACATCCCATCCCTGGTAAACGGCCAAAAGAAGAAAATCAGGAATGTGATTTTTCTTTTGAAAGAAAGGAATACGCTTTCTCGACTACATTGGTAGTCGGATTTCTCCAAAGTCCGGTTTGTGATAACATCCTTTTGGGCTTCGGCTACTCTTTTATTTGCATAGAATTCAGGCTTGGCCTGACTGCCGCGGTAACTGGGCGTTCTTCTCGTGATAACAGCCTTTAGGCTTTGCCTACTCTATTTATATCAAACTCTGGCTGAGCCAGGAAAAGTGCTGGCAGCGAGTCAGTAACAGAAATAACGGGATCCAGGTCGCTACTTGTTAGAAATTTATAATGACAGAGTTGGAAACAATTGCAGAACATTGCTGTAGATAACAAGTCCGATACACGAGTTATTTTGGATTGAAAAACTCCATATTATGCCCTTTAGATTTGAAAACTAGGGTGGGTATATAAAACTAAAATAATGATAATAGTATGATTAAGAAACATGAAGAAGAAGCATTAAGCTATAGTGGAAACAAATTTGAAGGAGATGTAGAGATGGCGGCGGAATATTACAGATGAGGAGGAGAGACTAGGGAGGCAATCCCTTGGGGTGCCTCCTGCACACAAAATGCCTGTCTTTTTTAAAACCCGACTTCAAGCTTGTCTTAATACTCGACTTTCTACTTCGGTATTTTAAATACATACGTACTTTTTAAGAAACGCTAGGCACAGTTATCATTTCGGCCTGGACCACCGTAATAGAAGTAATGGCCCCAGTCACCGTTGTTACCAGTTTGAACATCGTAGCAGTTGGATTGCTCGGTGAACGTACCAATATCTTTTGGCGCCTTAAGATTGTTGGACTCGTCGACAACCTGGATGTTCCTGAAATAACTCGCCTTCCCAAACCCTTCCTCGGGAAAATGACCGCTCCCCATCTGAGTTGCTGTATGCTGTCCATCAGGTTCCGAGTTTACAACTTCCCCTCCCCATTCAATCATCGATGCTGTATCTGCCAAATACGAGAACAGGAACGATGGCCAGTACCCCATTACGTAGTCGTTTCCGAATTGCATCCACCAGTTCCCTTCTTTTGGATCCTACCATTTGCAAAAGAATTGAATCAGTCAATCACGACTCACGACACAGGACGGACAATACATGTGTCGATCGACGAAATATCAATCAATAGCACTAATCTAGGATAGGAAGACAGCCTAATCTGGGCACCCACACACCACTTCTTGCAGACAAAGGGTTACCCACAAAATGCAGTATGAGTCAAAAGTAGTTTGGACTATTTAGCACATCCTATTAGTTTAATTTTCAGCACTTACAGTATACATGTGATCATCTTTTGTCCATATACTCTGAATCACAAGACTAACAATCATTTACTTTTCATTTGTTTTCACTCTTGATTTACATGACAAAAATGAGAAAGATTCTTTCTTCTCAATCCTTTGCATTATTAGTATATCCAACTTGCTATTTTCAAATACTTGCATGCTACTTTCATACCTTTGTTACTTCCACTCAGCTCCAAGTGTCGGACATGACACGTTGTGAGTTTCAGATACAGTTATTTTCGTGAAGGTTTTTATTATTTTGTATAAATGGTGTCGAAATATTGTCGTGGACATGCGACACTCAGCTAGGGTTAGGGTTAAGTGTTGGAGTAACATAGCTTCATACTTCATAGTGTATGTTGCTCAAGACTCCTAACAAGTATCTGACATGGTGGGTGCGTGTCCAAGTGTCGGAGACGGCCACTTTTAAGGAAAATATGCACATTTTGGCTTAAAATGAGGTGTCGAAGTGTTATGCTCTTGTCTCAGTGTCGGACACGGGTACGTGGGGGAATCAGAAGAGTCGGAGTAACATATGACTTATGAAATCCATCAATGTATCTTACTTTCGCCATTATTAATGGCACCTGGTTAGCAGCAAATGCTGAACATTTCAATGGTTTGAATGCTAGCTTCATAGAGCTAACACCATAACAACAATGAATGTAAGATGTATTGCAAACGTGAGTTAACGGGGGGACACAAAACTTAGGTTGCATGCAAAAAATGGGAAGTTACCTTCCAGACAAGGATACTGATGTCGTACTGAGAACCTCGGTAGCCGGATACAGGGGAGATGCTTGCTCCCATTGCTATTTCACTGTTGATTTGTATGAATCCCGAGCAGAGGAGATTGTAGCAACCCGTGGCTTGATATGCATCACTCTGTTAACATTTCGCATTTCATTTAGAATTTAACAGTAGACTCGTGAGTCGTGAGTCTCGTGGCAGTTAAGCAAGTAGCTATATACGCATGTCGCTGTTTGAGGAAAGCTTACCGTCCAATACGTGAAAAGCCTGGTGTTATTATCCCCATATAGATCAGGACTGACCTGCAAACATCGAATTTCACAAAGCAAAGAGCCATTAAATAACCCGTCTTTTCTAAGAATAACATTTTCATGTTCCAAAACCCGAATGAACGCTAAGTACCTGCCAGCCAGCTTCGATACTGTTAAGATCTTGACCAAACGAGCCACCCAAAACCCAAATCTGCGATAAACTGAACTCATTCGGCTGCTGGATCCTAGGCTCCCACACATTAATGGTGGCTTTAGCTCCATAATACTTGTCTCCTTCAACATAAGCAATTGCATGCTGATGACCGCTTTCATTGACAAGGTCGGGATCAGGAGACCTAGGCTTGGCGATACTGCGATGCTTCTTACGACCATATCTCTTGATAGACTCAGCCCTCAATACATCCGCCTCCTTGGTCCGCCTAACCGGGATAGTACCCTCAGGACACTTTTCACCACTGTTGTGCCACAGCTGACTGACTTTCTGTCGTTTTTCTTTAGGTTTCGAGTTTGAAGCCACTTTAATGTCATCATACAGTCCTTCAGGGTGGTAATTAGGCCTCATCTACACCAATCACCACACAAAACACACACACACACACACACAGTGTGAGCCACACTACACAAAATGTAAACTAATGAAATCACCCTTGAATGAACAAACAAAATGCTAACCTGAATGGTATGATTCTTAAGAAACGGATGGTCGAAAGCCGGTTGTCGATTAATGTGAACACACTCTATCAAATCACCATCTGGGCTCTGCTCACAAAACACAAATTTCATTCCTTTATTCAACAAACAACTAAAGCATCCACAATGCATCATTCATACCCTAAAAATCGACAGTTGGTCTTGCTTAAAACCGTCTTCTCACAACCTCCTTTATGTTTATCTCTATTTTAATCGGGTTTAATCGGGTGAAGAGTCGTCTTAAACTAAAATAGTCTTCAACAAGAAATGATAAAAAAATCAAAAACACCCAGGAAAAAAAAACAGACAAACACCAAAAAATCCAAACTACTAAATCCCAAAAACTCAAAAAAAAAAAAAAAAAAGAATCAAAGAATCAAAAGTACAAACAACAAGCATCAGTGCATCACCTTCTAACACAAAATACAATTTTCTTAAAAAAGTTTTCAACTTTCAACTTTTTTTTTCTATTATTCCTACCTACATTACTAATACACCAAAACCCGACTTCAAATTCCGGCTCCGCCACTAAACAAAAACCAAAACATTTAACAAAAAACATAAATAATTAGATAAAATAAAAACAAGAAAAATTACCAAAATGGTTTTCTGAGAAGGTTTGTTCAAACGATTCAAATGCCTTTGAAGCTGCAACTTATTCCTTGAAATAGAACTGTGTCTTCCTGCAGAACATACAGTAATAAAAACAGCAAAAACCAACACCACCATTAATGAACAACAACCACCACCACCACCATTAACACCCATGTTAAAAGCTTCAACCTTTCTGATATTTTCAACTGCAAAACTCAAAAAAAAGATTTTTAACAAATTCTGAGCTAAAAAAACTCAGAAAGTTGGATTTTTGATGGTTTTTTAGCTGATAAAAACCCAGATTTGAGTTGAAATTTGGGTTTAAGTTGAAATTAATGCCTACATTCAGAGATCTAGTAGTGTGAAGAGCAGTAATACTTTCCACTTCCACTAAAATTTCCACTACTTTCCTCTTTTTTTTGAGTTTTTTTTGTTGTTGTTCAAGTTGGTGGGTGTCTGTGTGGTTCTGTGGTCTACTGGTCTGTGTTTGTGTGTGAATGTGAGCGTGTCTTGGAGTATTATTTTGGACTGTTTTTATGTGTAATAATTTCGATTTTCGACTTTCTCGGTTATTTGTTTGTCTTTATTTTTTAAATCGATAATAAAAGATAAAAGGACGGGTATTTAATGTGCACATTCTCATTTGTTACGGTCATAAATTATGACAATATTAATGTTTTACGAGTATCATTTTACGATAAAAAGTTATGATCTAAATTACTTGTATCGCTTTAAACCAAATTGGTGGTCCCATTAAAATGCGCAATTTCGTGCATAATATACAACTGTTATGAGAAAGACGGACTATATTTAATAAAAGGGAGAAATATATTGTATTTTAAGGGATAAATGAGTTTATTAGTTCTAGAGGTGGCAAATTGGTCCAATGGTGGGAATATGAGTTGGGACAAATCGGGTTTGGTTATACCATTTTCGGTGGGATTTCAAGGGTTAATATTGAGTTTAGATCGGCTTAGGTTGATGCTGGGTCATTATCGAGGCAGGTCCTCAAATGGTCACATTGGAATTGAGTTCAGTGTGACTGTGTGATCACGAGTCGTTAACATATACTCAATTTTACAACTATACTAATGAGTAATAACTGGTGTTAGACCCTGTTTTTTTCTGATAAAACAAGCTGAATTGGAAGTTGCATGAAACTGAGCTAAAGTGAATGAAAATGTAGTTAGAGTGAATTTTGTTAAGAGATAAGATAAATAAAAATGACTAAACCTGAACCAATAATTGAAATAAGTTAAAATAAGCCGAAAAAATAGAGTCATATCGAAAACGGACCAGGGGGTAAGAGGGTAAGACCATAAAAATGGTCAAATATATGAGTCAAATGAATTCAATAAAACACTTACAAAAGGTTTAATTGTTCAAACAATAAACAATAATTAGTGTTAATATTAGCAGTATTATCATGAGCACATGGCAGCAAAAAGGACACTGTCATTATCTGACATTTCCTCTGTTTAAGTTTAATGGAGTAAATCTAGGGAATAACCTTCAGGTAATATATTTTCCTAGCTCTCATTTTATTAATTAATCGGTTTATCTAACTTAATCCGAATCATTCCTATAACGATGTTAGTGTGGGCTTTAAACTAAAAGAAAGAATAGCATTTTTATCTGTTCGACATTTAAAAGCGGAAAATACAAGCGGTGTTTTTGAGGTCCGATGTTTTGTTTAAATGTCTATTTTTTATTCGGGGAAATCTAAGAGGGTGTAACTCGTGTTACGAGATCAGAAAGTGGTAATTTTATTTTTCAAATCGATTTATCTTTACGGGAATTACGATTTAGAAAAAAAAGTTATCGTATGTGGATCATGCAGTTAGGAGTTATTGTATGTCAAAGTTTTTTTTTTATCAAACAAACTTTGAGCGACTATATCTATTGGTCATAATTTTCAAACTCGACAATTTTTTTTTTCAAAGTGTAGTTTGGAAAAATGAAAAAATCATCATTTTCCGAGCTCGTAACAACGAGTTATTTTAAAAAATTTCGGATAAAAAAATTGGGTATTTCGGGCAAAATGTGTAATACTCCACTGAACCGAAGATGTGATTCAGATAGATTTATATGACTAGTGTTTAAAGGGATTGAAAGTACTAGTCATATAAGTGCACTTTCTTTCTTTTATGGTTATCCATGCCAAATAACTCTGCAGTTAAGCGTGTTTGGTTGAGAGTAGTCTCAGGATGGGTGACCTCCTGGTAAAGTTCTCGGGATGCGCACGAGTGAGGACAAAATGTGCTGGAAATGACCCGTGTTGATCTATGGGTCATGTACATAGTTTGACGAACTACCGTGACTAACATTTCTGATCCTAGGTTTGGGTCGAGGTGTTACAAAATGTCAAAACTTCAAGGACACCGCGTGCATTTCCGTATAAAAAAAGGTAGGCGTAATTAATATCGATACTTTCAAAAACAAAAAATAAGTAAAAATAATAATTATCATTGATACCCTTTTACATTACTCATTTTGTTTATCTTTAAACGAGTAAACAACTCATAATAACACTCACAATTGTGAATTAAATGATAAGAATTAAACACAGATAACTAAATTTTACGGGTCATGACTTTACCAACTTATCACGTAAAACTTAACGTTAAAGCGTTGTCTTAAGTCATACTTAAAAGTAGTCATAACTCATAATAATGAAAAGGATTATGATGATAAATCCACCGAAAAATAGTTAAATACTCCGTAGTTAAATAGTTAAATAGTTAATGACCCTTAAAATGAGAGTAATATAGTAATGTAGTGTAATTAGTGAAAAGTAAAGTTAACTTTATGAGACTGGTACCCCAAAAGAAAAGGGAAGGGTGGTCCTCCAAATAAAAGGTTAATGAGGTACTGCTGCCTCGTGCGTGGAACCCAATGCAAGATAAAGTCCAAATAATATGGCCTCATCCCATATTCTTCCTTTTTTTTATTGTTTTTTTTCAAATTTGTAATCAACCACTAGTTGAAAAAAATGTGCCATTTTACCATTTTACCATTTTTTACCTTTTTTTACCGTGTAAATTCCTCCTATTCTACATAAAAGTTTCATTATTTGAATATATAAGTGATGTATTTTATTAAAATAGAACTTTTATGTAGAATAAGAGGGAATATAATAACAAGACGGTTCTATCGTTTTTCTTGAGTTTAAACGTGGAGATGTCAGTTAGCATAATTAGTTAGTCTTTGACTCATGATGAGTTTATATTTATGCAAATGTTTTAAAAAAGTAGTTCATAGTAAAGATGTCGAGTGTTGACTAATTTAGTTGATTTGTAAATGTCCGTATAAAAATACAGTACTAAATAATGCAAATATGAGTTGAATTAGTTGTTTAGTCATGACTCATGAGAGATGGTACTCGTGGCCGTAAATAAAAAATGATGGTTTTGAAAAATTGGGTGGAAGTAGGAAGTTAATATTCCTTCCATCTCATAAGACTACTCCCAGTTGTGTAGATTCTCGTCTGTGACGGACTCTTTTTCATCACAAAATATAACACACTCAAATATGACCAATTTAATTAGAAAATGTGACCATTATTTGATAGGTGACAATTTTTTATGAGTGATTGTTTTTTTAATTTAAAGTAGTCATATCCGGGGCCGTCTGCTTGAGCTAAGCTTTGTTACATTGGCCCAAGTTCCAAAGTTGCCTCCTTGGGTATCGACGGGTCCAAAAAGGCCACCGATCTGAAGCCCCCGACTGACTCGGGGGAGAACAGTCGATGCATCTTGGTTCGAGTCTAATCCTACAAAAAGATTAGATGTCGTACATTATAACCATGGTTTTGCATCTCGGGTATTAGTCATAGTATGTGGTATAAGTCGACCTTAATCAACCACTGCGGACGGATCACGATGAATCTCGGTAATTTCGCGGGTGATATCCCATATTGATAGAGTGAAAATTCGATACACTCGGCCAATACGATATGACTCGGACGAGATTTAAAACCATGATTATAACTATAAATTAAGCTTAAGAAAATCTAAACTGGCAGAACATTTTGTGTTTGTCATGATTCTGGTGTCATTTCTCATTACAAATCTTACATTCAGAAAACAGCTACTGAGTATAAATAAAATATACAGTTGACGACGACGACCGTTGTCCTGTACATAGCATCTTCAGAAGTATACTGTATTATATATATGGAGTACATTATACAAAGCATTAACAAACTGATCTGCCAGGTTTACAGATGACATCGGCGTATCGTCTCAGAAATCTACAGTGGATCTGAATGCAGTTTTGCATGACGACTTAGTAATTTACAGTGGATCTGATTGCATCTAACACCTGCAAATGACACCGAGAGTACAATATGTTTTATGTCATCGAATAACTTTCTCATGATTTAAAACAGCAGCTAGAGAAGTACGAATGTACAATCGCTCGCTTGCCTTATTTTTGGTAGGAAGATAGAATGGTTCGAACACAAGCGGAAATGGTGTATCCAAGCCGCAGACTCGAGCAATTGGCGCTTCTAACTGCAATTCATTCAGTCATAGTAAACAGCGTTAGCATCTCATCAGAACAGCGTTTATCTGCGTGAGTCTTCATGCTAATGTGTCAACTATTTGTTCCGTACATTGCTTTTAGTTGCAGTGATTTATCGATCTATTACTGAACAAGTGTGTTGATACTCGTGAACTAAACTAGAGATTCCGCAAACTTTTACATGCAGACCTGTATTCAACTCGACCAACCTTCTTTCAATCGGTATCAAGCTTTGCTAATCTACGTCTACCAAGAGTCAAAATGAATGCTGCAACCATACTGAAAGCTAGCTCTTTTCACCGACTAAAAAACAGTTGCGAATATTATACGGAATTAAATAGTTACCCTTAGAAAGCAACGTTCGATAACAGACGCAGCGATTTCCGCACCAAAACCTCCCGTCACTGGAGCTTCATGACTGATCTGTAATAGGCAACCAACTCAGGAAAACAGACGGGCGTATTTTTCTCGAAAGGAATCCAAGGGTAAGACGATGTACTCACAAGTAATCTTCCCGTTTTACTCACTGAAGCTTCGACAGTTTCCTTATCCCATGGTATAAGCGTTCTCAAGTCTATAAGCTCGCATGAAATTCCCTCCTGTAACACGAACACATATGAACAATTATTGAAGATCGGAATACTCCTCGGTTTTCCATTTCCCACAAAGCCACAGACTCGCTATTATTTGGTCTCGGGATACGATGGAACAAAGCAAAATGACCGTTAAACAGTTAGTGCTTATAGTATGAAGTAGCAGTCACGTGAAGCAATTTGAACGTAATCTTCACTATAGGTCATCTGGAAACTGGAAACAACCTCGCCATCTATCTTACTTCGACACTCGATTCTTGGACACTTGTATGACACTTGGACACTACATTTTAGACCAAAAACATAGACAAGTTTTTATATAATAGTTGTGTCCGACACTTGGATACACACCCGTGTCCGACCCTTCAAGCCGAATTGGAGCAACATAGTTGCCATAACTGCAGGAGACTTCGCGACACTAGGTTAAAGTTGTTGTAAGAAATACCTTTTCAGCATCTTTACAAGCGTCTTCCATGACCGCTAACTGCGCTCCCCAACCAATTAGTGTAATGTCACTGCCTTCTCTGATCACCTAGACACTCAACACGTCTCATTATAGGCACGATTGCGGAACACAACATCAAGGGGAATTACTTTCAAGCAACATACCTCTGCATGTGACAAAGGCAACATGTAATCACTCTCAGGAACATTCTCTACTGCAATGCGGTAAAGAGACTGCCGCAGAAAAAAAAAAAAAAAAAAAAGACGACTTTATAATCTGCATCAGATGATATAACAGAAGCTGAAGCTGAGTACGCCATGGGAATCCATACCTTTGGTTCAAAAAAGACAACAGGGTTTGGATCGCGTATGGAAGAAAGGAGCAACCCTTTAGCTTGTTGTGGACTTCGAGGAATAACAACCTGTCATTACATGGTTTAGAGGTAGTGTTTATCAGCACATTGTCGAGGAAGACATACATAGAGGGGTACAGCTAGGCGTACATAACGAACCGCCCCAACACACACACGGACACGCCCACAGCTACAGTATCGTCTAATCTTGTACCACACAGACCTCAAAAACACCCACTCACAACTCACAAGGGTACGAATGTGAACATCGTCTCACGAGTAACCAACATTACCCAAGCACCTCAACGACTTCTGTCTCTGATGAGGTGACTACCCCAGTTTCAAATACAAAGCGGTTTGGATTAGTGGATACCGTAATGAAGATTGGATTGATACAAAGTTCCTTCACAAGCTGTTTAACATGTCATTTTCCTTCGGTCCATCATATTTGAAGGCAAATGATGGGTGAATGAAGGCTCTATTCAAAATTTTCTCACAACAAACCAAATACTAGATGAAAATGGTTGGTTTTGCAAAGACAAATAAAGACGTACTTTAATGCCAGGAACATGGCAGAAGAAAGCTTCCGGAGACTGTGAGTGGTAATGTCCACCATGACCAACCGCCCCATATGGAGCCCTTATTGTTAATCCTGGTAATACATAAAGCGAATGTCAAAAAAAATCAAGAAAGTGCAACTCAAATGTAAAGCACGGCAATTTCGGAAAAAAAATGAGACCTCCACAGTTGAACTGATTGCCGCTTCTATATCGAAATTTAGCAGCTTCATTCACAATCTACAAAGAAAGAAAACACTTCATAACACAACCAAGTAATGAACTGATAAAAATCTGTAACATAACCGTCTCACATTAAGATAACGTGAGACATAACCTATAGTAAAGGGATGACAGGGAAGAGAGGGAGGATACCTGATCAAAAGCAGGATATATATAATCAGCAAACTGGATTTCTGCAATAGCTCGATTATCCTGCAACACAGTAAACAATATAAGCAGGCGCACCACAAAACTAGTAGTCACACTATGGGAACCAGAAATTAGACTCAGAGCAGCAAACCAGCAATGTAATATTATAAACTAAAAAATTGAATTTTTTTATTGTTCAGGGGATCAATCCCATCGCAAAATAAATGGGTGCACCAGAAAACTAGTAGTTATTCTGGCGGAACCAGATTTTAAACGCAGAGCAGCTAATCAGTAATGCTAACAGTCTAAACTACAAAAATCGAAAGTTTTTATTGTTCAGGGACGTGACCAGTCCAAAATAACTGCGGGCACCACAAAACTAATAGTCACACGAACTCAGACCAGCAAACCAGTAATGTAACAGTATCAACTAAAAAATAGAAACTTTTTATTGTTCAGGGGCATGATCACCTAGCAGCTACACGGGTAGAACCAGCATTTAAACTTAGTGAGGCGAACAGTAATGCAATACATATACAGTAAGCTAAAAAGATCAAAACTTTTTATTGTTTAGGGGCATGATCACCCCAAAATAACTGGGTGCGCCACTTAACTAGTAGTCACACTGGCAGTGTGCGCTAGTAGTCAGAACCGGGATTTAAACTTAGTGGGGCAAACCAGTAATGCAATACAGTAAACTATAAAGATCAAAACTTTTTATCGTTTAGGGGGGCGATCACCCCACAATAAGTGGGTGCAACACAAAAGTAGCAGTCACACTAGTGGAGCCAGTAATGAAACAGTATAAACTAAAAAAATCGAAACTTTTTATTGTTCAGGGGAGCAATAATCCCAAAAAAGTGGGTGCACTACCAAACTAGTAGTCACCATGGCAGAACCGGAACTTAATCTCAGAGCAGCAAACCAGTAATGTAACTGTATAAACTAAAAAAATCGGAGCTTTTTTTTATTGTTCAGGGCCTCAATCACCCCAAAGTAAGTGGGTGCACCACAAAACTAGTAGTCACACTGGCGGAACCAGATTTCAAACTTAAAGCAGCAAGCCAGTAATGTAACAGTATAAACTAAAAAACCGAAACATTTTATTGTTCAGGGGGCGTGATCACCTAGCAACACTAGTAAAAGTGCAGAACCGGCATTTAAACTTACTGAGGTGACCCAGTAATCCAGTACAGTAAACTGAAAAAATCTGAACTTTTTATTGTTTAGGGGAACGATCACCCTAAAATAACTGGGCGCGCCACTTAACTAGTAGTCACACTGGCAGGGCACGCCACTAAACTAGTAGTCACACCGGCAGAACCAGGATTTAAAGCTAGTGGGGCGAATCAGTAATGCAACAAAGTAAACTACAAAAATCAAAACTTTCTATTGCTCAGGGGATTGATCATTGGTGGGCACACCACAGAATTAGTAGTCACACTAGCAAAACCCAGATTTAAACTTAGCAGGGAGAACCAGCAATGCAAATCAGTAAACTAAAAAGATCAGAACTTTTTACCAGTAGTCACACTGTTTCCCACTTAAACATAGTGGGGCAAACAAGTAATGCAATATACCGAGTACTAAACTAAAAAAAATCACAACCCTTTTATTCCTAGTAGGGCGATCACCCCTACTAACCCCTAGTTCCACAACATAATAAGCTAAAAAGGAGTGACTGTCCCTGCTAACCCACTAAAAAATCACAACCCTTTATCCCTAGTGGGGCGATCACCCTGCTAACCCCCTAGTTCCACAACATAATAAGCTAAAAAAGAGTGACTGCCCCTGCTAACCCACTAAAAAATAACAACCCTTTTATTCGGGCGATCACTCCTGCTAACCCCCCTAGTTCCGCAACATAATAAGCTAAAAGAGTGACTGCCCCTCCTAACCCACTAAAAAATCACAACCCTTTTATTCGGGCGATCACTCCTGCTAACCCCCTAGTTCCGCAACATAATAAGCTAAAAGAGTGACTGCCCCTCCTAACCCACTAAAAAATCACAACCCTTTATTCCTAGTGGGGCGATCACCCTACTAACCCCAGTTCCGCAATATAATAAGCTAAAAAGACGTGACTGCCCCTGCTAGCCCACTAAAAAAATCACAACCCTTTTATTCTTAGTGGGACGACCATCCCTACTAACTATTTCAACCAAAACTTTAAGGTGATGGTTGAGCACCAAGTATTATTAATATTCCTATTAGTAACCCCTCGCTCCGCAATATAACAAGCTAAAAAAGAGTGGACTGTGAGCGCCCCAGCTAGCAACCAACTCCGCAACCAAGTTAAAAAAGGAGAAAATCACCATAGCAGCAAGACCAATAGCAAAACCAACAATCCCTTGTTCACAAAGAGGAGTATTAAAAACCCGATTTCGACCAAATTTATCAGCTAATCCCATTGTACAACGAAAAACACCACCAAAACCAACATCTTCACCAAATACATATGCTCTTGGATCAGATTCTAATGCTATATCTAATGCTTGATTAATTGCTGAAAACAGATTCATTTGCTTCCCTTCTTCAACTAATTGTTGATTAATCTTACTATTATTATTATTATTACATGTTGATGATGATGATGATAATGCTCTGAAAAATGATTTCATGCATTTAAGATTTGTAGTTGAAATACTACCATTTTTGTTACAGATAATTTGACAAATTTTTGTTACCATGTTTGATTGTTGAGATGGGTTTGGTTGCAAATTTGCAATCCAATTATTTACATTTATAGTGTCACCTAATTTTGCGTCACCTAATCTAAGTTATTTAAATTAACACGCTTCCTTTATTAATTGAGCATGTAGTCATGTGCAATTGGTCAATTGTGCATACTCTCCTTTGTGAGGTGATTTGGATTTTGAATCATTTCCATGTCATCAATATCCTTTCAATCCTAGTCAACCATTCGCAAATATTTTAAAAAACCTACTCAACTGCGGATTTTTTTTTAGACTTTACTTTTTGTGGGAGGAGTTGTATATGAGTTTATTTTATGGTTAAATGTAATTACAGTAATATAACTATGATAATATGTTTTTTTAATAGTGGTAATATTTGCTGTAAAATAGATATAAAATCTTGCCTTTTTGTTTTTTTAAAAATTTTAGACCAAAATAGCTTGTTTGAAGCAAGATCATCTACAAAATCAAATAGGGCTTTGTCATTTTTACAATCGACAATTATTTTATTATGAAACAATGTAATGGTATGTCTTTATTGTGGAAAGAAATGTATTGGTTAATGAGGAGTAGATTGTGCAAGTGTAAAACGCTTTTCCGAAGAAATACTTTACACTTTTCTCATAACTCGAAAAAACTTCAAGCAATTATTTAACCCCGACCATGATATTATATATTCACACAATATAGACCTAATCACTTGACCGAATTGATCAAACAGTCCACCATCACAAATAACTCAAGTCGTACAAGGTGAAATTTAATACTTCTAAGTTCTAACTAATCTTACTTTGAGTAAAAACTAGGTTATAACCCGTGAACTTCACGGGTCTGCTTTTAGTAATTTAAATTAATATTGTGAATAATTAAAAGATAAAGAAATCAATTATTTTAAAACTTTAATAATATGAAATTAATATTGTTAATAATTAAAAGATAAAGAAATTAATTATTTTAGAATTTTAAAATATGAAATTAATATAAAGATAAAGAAATTGATTATTTTAGTATTTTAATAATATGAGAGAAGCTACTGATTCGGTGACGAGATTAGAGTTCCGAACATTTTGCTGTTTGATGATTTAGGGATTAATCAGTGAGTGTGAGAGAAGCTACTGATTTTATGTGAGGAAAATTAAAATATGAGATAAACACAATCTGATGATGGGTTCTATTTGGGGCAATGAACCGACATTGACTATTTAGATGTTTAATATTATTTTTTCATTTTTTTTTGTTTTTTAACTTATCTTGATGTATGCGTCTTAATTTATGCGACCGTATTTTAGTTATAATCTTACACGATTTTTAAAATAACGCTACCTGATTTTTAAACTAATAGTATTTATATTTTAGAATAATATTATTAACAATATTAATTTCATATCATTAAAATACTAAAATAATCAATTTCTTTATCTTTATATTAATTTCATATTTTAAAATTCTAAAATAATTAATTTCTTTATCTTTTAATTATTAACAATATTAATTTCATATTATTAAAGTTTTAAAATAATTGATTTCTTTATCTTTTAATTACTCACAATATAAATTTAAATTACTAAAAGCAGACCCGTGAAGTTCACGGGTTATAACCTAAGCTTCCCTAAAATTCCCTTAATATTAGTTAACGATGAGAGATTTTTTACGCTATGTCATTGTTTCCAAAAATTATTATTTTATTATCAATTATCATTATCATTATTATCATCATTATATGCAGAAGCCCATATGCAAAAGGAAAGAAGAGGGAAGACGCGTGTTGACTCAAGAATAATGATGATTTGATTTGATACACCAGATTTTTATTATTATAATTATTCTTATTATTTTAGGAAATTTTGTGCATGATTATTATTGTTTTAGAATTATTATTATTGTTTCCAAATATTTTCAGTATCGAGAATTTGAGTTGTTATGGAATGCAATCTCGTCATTAAATCAGGTGTAGAATTATGGAATGCATAATAATCACGTCAACCAACTTAATGCAAATGGAATAAAATCTTGTAGAATTATGTAATTTATGGAGTCAAATTAATTGTTAATAGAAATGGAATTAATTTGAGTCAAATTAAAATGGAATTTATGGCGTGAAATCTTGTGATTCCATTTGATTTTATTTTGCATCATAAAAAAACTAAAATATACCAAATCTTGAATTTATGGCCGTGAAATCTTGGAATTTATGGCGTATTCTAGAATATACCATATCTTGTATATCATATACCATATCTTGAATTTTATTGGACGTTAATTGAAATGGAATTAATTTGAGTCAAATTAAAATGGTATTTATCCCGTGAAATCTTGTGATTCCATAGATTTATGGCCGTGAAATCTTGGAATTTATGGCGTATTCTAGAATATACCATATCTTGTATACCATATACCATATCGTGAATTTTATTGGACAATAGCTCTAGGATGCCACGTTAGCAGTTTGGCTTCTGAATTAGATAAATATATGATGATGATATGATTCCCAAAATAAAATTGATCTCAAATTGTCTATTTATATCGAGTTGGTTCAATCCGATTCATTCTAAGTAAACCGGGTTATTACTCATTCGAATTCCGTCAAGTTTGCCAAGCCAATATCCAGATCCGATCAAGTGCCAAAATAAAGACTATCCTCAAATGGGCCTCCCGAGTCGGGTCATACTCAAGTACTCAACCAACACAATATCAAATATCCGGTCCATTTTATCGAGCTGAGTTTTTTTGGGTCGGGTTAATTTTGCCGGACTAATCCCAAGCCAAAATCCAGTAAATTGATCGCGTACTAACCTTGCAAAAGCATTCAACAATGGCGGAAACGAAGCCGACGATCGAAGAACAACCAGCCTTGCAAAATCATTCAACAATGGCGGAAACGAAGCCAACGATCGAAGAACAACCAACGAAAGCATGGCACTCATATCTCTCAGAAGATCTTCCTCAATCATTCATGGATTCCACTGATACTGCGTTCGCCAGTTTTCGTTCTTTCCAGGTCTCCGAATCTTTATAATTGTGTGATTTCTGCAATTTTTTTCATTTGCATTGTGGTCAATCCCTAATTCGTGAGCTTGTTCTGACGTATTTAAACCCTAATCTCACTCGATTGATATGGAGTTACGGAATAGTTAGGGATTTTAATGTTCTAATTTATGCATTTCGTCATTCACATCATCTTTAATTTCTAATTCGTGAGATTTTCGGATGTTTTTGAACCCTAATTTCACTCGATTGATATGCAATTAGGGAGTGGTTAGCGATTTTCATGACCTAATTTGTATATGTAGGACTTTATTCCAGAAATTAAGCAGAAATTCCAAAGTTATGAACACGCTGCTTTCACAAATCTTAAAGGTTAGTACTCCATTAAGTATTCATTATAATCTGACCGTATTATATATCCGCGTTAATTCTATGCATTTGTACTCGAAATAGTATTGAAGATGTTTTCTTTGTGTACCACATCATCGTTCACCTTAGGCTGATTACTGATTAGAAATTTGGAATTGCCAATGTTTCGGATGAATAACCAAGCATAAAGTAGAATAAAAATTCATTGGCTAGGGTGTACAATGACGTGGAGTAACGTGGTACACTGGTACTCCAGGAGTATTGAAGATGGTGTATTTGTGTACCGTGTTATCGTACGCCATGTCCAATACGGAAATTTCAAACTGGCAGTGTTTGGGACTCATGGGATAAAGAACTAAGAATAATCTAATTAGAATAAAAAGGGAGGCTTCTCATTGGTTATGGTGCACAGTGATGTTATAGTCACGGAGTAATTGAGAATTTTTCAAGGTTTGCTATCAAATTGTAATGCTTTAACAACTTTGTTCGTGTGTACCATTTGGTACTAGATGGGTTAAGCATTGGGGCGGAACACCCTGCGATGGCTGCAGGGATTACTTTGGCGGCGACTTTTGCCTTTTTTCGTGGTATGCTTTCTTTCTTTTTGCTGTTTTTCCTTTTATATGTCTTGTTAAAGATGATTCATGATTGTGATGATGCAAACACATACTGTCATGATCATTGCTTGCCAACATTGATCTCTAGTCTGATTGTTCAACTGGCCGATGTTGTGATTTTGGTGAGGAAACAAGTCGAGACATTGCAATAATGTTCGCATTTTAAGAGTTAGTTAAGCTCTTTCATGGCTATCCTTTTTATAAGTTTTAACGTGTAATGGGAGATGGCGCTTGGTCTGGAAAGGGTGAAGAGATTCTCTCATCATGTGATAATACACCTTCCTATGAGGTTGTTACAAGGAAGGCCTATTGTGGCATCATAATTCATTAAGTATGCTAATATTACACCTATTTAAAGACACTTATAACCTTTTAGTGAGAGAGTTCAGAGATTCATGGCATGGAGGCTCGGTTACTTGATTCGCTAAACCAGTGATTCACGTAATATTTCCAAACGGATTCTTTCACAATGTTTGCTTGAAATCCATGTGTTAGAGACTCGCAAGAGTGACTCATGTAACAATCTAAGAGATGTGGTGTTTCACATCGAGCCAAGCGACCTTGCATGGACTTTGGTAAAAGGCTTTTTGTGTGTGGTTTGACATTTTTCTTAGGTGTCAAAAACTCCAATTTAATGTCTTTCTTATAATATGACAAGGATTGAGCGAAAAACCATTTGTGTTTCGGAATCGCCGAAAGCAACCGATTCTGAAGGTTTTAATCCACGGTTTTGCGTCAATTGGGCTCCGGGATATGATGTCTTGAAATTCGCACCATAGTCTCCTAATACCATATAATAATGACTCAAAGTATTAGAATTGGCGTACGGTACGAAATAGTGACATATAGAGACCTTAACACTACTTTTAATGTTGTGTTGTTAATAAGCAAAGTACTCTTTACACTCTATTCTATGTTGGTTTTGAGAGAGATTTGAACATATAATATTTATTTTAGGACATAATAAATAATACCGACAAGGATTGGCGTAGTGTATGAAAGTGATATTTAGATACCTTACGCTACTTTTAAGGTTGTGTTGTTAATAAGCGAAGTAGGCTCTAAACTCTATTTTATGTTGTTTTGAGAGAGATTTGAACATCTAAAATTTATTTTAGGACATAATAAATAATTTGGTAAAGGATTAAGCAAAAAACCATTCGTGTTTTGGAATCTCAGAAAATAACCGATTGTCAAGGGTCAATTCGGCTCCGGGATAAGATGTCTTAAAATTCGCACCATAGTCTCTTAATAGTTAATACCATATAATAATGAATCAGGGTATCAAAATTGGCGTATGGCATGAAATAGTGACATTTAGAGACCTTAACACTACTTTTAAGGTTGTGTTGTTAATAAGCAAAGTAGGCTCTATACTATCTATTCTATGTTGTTTTGAATAAGCAAAGTAGGCTCTACACGATCTATTCTATGTTGTTTTGAGAGAGATTTGAACATCTAAAATTTAATTTAGGACATAATAAATCATATCAGCAACGATCGAGCGTAAATCCATTCTTGTTTCGAAATCGTCGAAAACACTGAAGGTTATTATTATCCATGGTTTTTGGCCGATTGGTCTCCGGAATGAAATGTCTCTAAATTCGCACCATAGTACCCGTACGGTATGAAATAGTGACATTCAGAAACCTTAACGCTATTTTTAAGGTCGTGTTGTTAATAAGCAAAGTAAGTTCTACAATCTATTCTATTTTGTTTTGAGATAGATTTGAACATCTAATATTTATCTTAGGACATACGAGTAATAAATAATATAGATAAGGATTGAGTAAAACACCATCCGTGCTTCAGAATCAGAGAAAACAACTGATTCTGAAAGTTATTATCAACGATTTTGAAACGATTGGGCTTCGGGATAAGATGTCTCTAAATTCGCATCATAGTACCTTTATACCATATATTGATGAGTCAGAGTATTAGAATTGACCTATAATATGAAAAGATGCCTCAAATTTAGTTCAGTAATACTCATATATTGGAGATGTCATTATATTATATAAATAGAAAAATGATTCAGGTTCTTTCTGTTTTTGTGAAGTGATTATTACATTTTGAAAATTTTAATTGAGTACAACTGAAATCATTCTGACATCTTTAACATGGGGATGTTGTTGTATTAGCCTAGTTAGATCACATCATCACAGTATTACCTATGCAAAACTGCTTCATAGATGATAGTTTTAAACTTGCTTGTTGCAATTGTTTAACTTACTTTCGTGATTTTCAGAAATTAACTTATCATCCTATGTTTTCTTTTTGTTCATTTGAAAAGAGCTCACCAGATATTGGCTTTCTCCTTTTTTTAATGACTATTTGATGTTTTGGTTCCTGCTTCCCCATGCGCAGGTCCAAGAAGATTTTTGTTTCGTCAAACAGTGGGTCGTTTCCAAAGCGAAGAGGTAATTGTTTTATTTTCTACCATCTGTTGCCCATGGAAGCATTCTGCTAGTTGATGCATCTACCACTTCCAGTAAAAAATATTATTTGCAGCCTTCAGCAATCTACTTTCAACATTTATTTGATATTTTCTATTGTTAGTGACCTGACTTAAATCCCCATTTTCTTAGGAGCCTTCATGATTCATTGGGGTGATTGCTTGCTTACCCTTCTTGTCAGCAGTCTTATCTTGTGCATGATTATGGATAATTGGGCAAATGCTTACGCAATCATGATTCAGTGTACCCTTTAGTCTTTATACTACTCCTTGGGTCATCTTGAAATGTTCTCCTTTCTCTCCTCACTCTTCCAATCATGCCTCTTCTCTTCTTTTCTTGGTCCACCTACCGACACCCGTAAAATCACTCACTCACCTCATAATTTGCCTTACCACCTGCTCTCAAATCACCCCTCCATCTTTTTCCTCCTCGTCTCCCAACTCTAGATCACACCACCTAGCAAGCCCTACACCATGCTGACTTCTCTTTTGTTTGAAGCATGTCTCACTCGTTACTAGATGCAAGGATGAGTGATGAAAAACAGTGGTTTTTGCATTGACTATTATGCTTTAGTAATTGCAGGCACGATTTGTTAGAGCTGAGAGGAATATGAAAATGTTAGAAATTTCTGTGGATTTAATGAAAAAGGAGAGCCGAAAACTTCTCGAAAGGTCAACTTTTGCTGAGAAGGAGATGAGAAGTGGCCAAGCTGAACTAATGTAACTTTTATTATATGTTGGCTCTTAATTTCTTTCTACACAGTAGTTAATAGCCGAATCCTAATGTAAGTGCTTAATGCAGTAATGTCGGAAAGAAGATGCAGCGCCTTGCCAAATCAGTCAATCATGTTGAATCTCAAGCTGCTGGTAATTCTGGATGGATTTTTAGTTTTTACACCCTGGTTCTACTCTCTCAATTTCAATGAATAAGCCTCATTTAATTTTATATCCTCACTGTAGAAGTTAAATGGGAGTTATTAATTGAAATAGAGCAACTTTTTGTTGCGACATATTACCAAGTCGTGTTGTTAAATTGTGAGTTTATTTACATATGGTATTCAGTACCAGTCTGAAGCCCAATTAAAGGAGCTCACAAAACTTCACATTTAAATGTTGTTATTTGACAGTTGTGCTGTGGTAGGCTGGTAGCCAACCGCAACTCATATTGGAACACACACTTTGTTGTTACTTATGTTGTCGACTTGTGCTTCTTTATTTCATTTCCCTGTAAGTGTAATGATATTCAGTCGCCCATTTCATGTCTAGATTTAATGGACCTGCTGCGGGAAATGCCAGGTAGAGAGGCATTGCGGCTACGAGCTGAGGCAAGTACCAACTTATTATTGTGATTTCTGTAGTAAATGACACCTTTTCTAGTACCATATATGCATAAGTAAATCTCTTTGCTGGTTTTGTAACTGTCTGGCCATCTAGTAGTCATTCCCACGAATGCAGGTCATTTACGATGGAACCCTTAGTTTGTTGGGATAGGATAGTTAAACTACCCATTTCTGTTGTTAATCGAAGGTGTATGATAAAAAGATGCCAGTTGTGAAAATCAAGGTATTCATGGCGACTATTTTGTTCAGATGTGGGTAAGGGGAGATGATATAGATAAGAATCAAGTAAGGGAATATAACGAGATTATCAGTTCTAATTTTAGAGTACAGTCTTCAGTTAAGTAAAGTTTAACCGTAAAATTGTGAAAGATTAATGTGGTGGTGGATTGATCTGGCGAGGATTGCGATGATAGTTTTGGACTAGTGGTGGATAGTTTGCCACTTATTGACAGTGCTTCAAAATTGCTTTACATTCGTTGGCATGGCGGTGCGGGCAGTGGTTAGGATGAAAGACTCGTGGTGGTAATCCTCCAAGCCAGGTTAGGTAAAGGAACGAGCATAAAAACATTAAAGGGACTTTAACAAGAAAAAAGGATTAGTTAATGATTGATTATTTAATCTTACCGAGGCTTAGAGAAGATGGGTGAAACCGACTTTGCTGTGGAATTGTATTGTTAATTATGTAGTTTTCTTTTGTTCCTCAGGTTGCTTCAACAGCATCACTTCTTAATCAGCAAAGGACTGGTTTAGTAAAAAGGATGAGCAAATTAAGCGACGCTGGTATTCCAGTGTGATCTCGCATGAGCCACAAGTCCGCAACATATGAGAGTCCCTACTTTTTGCCTCGGGATTTTATTGTCGCTGCTTTACCTTGGTGATTGTACTCTTCTACTCCAGCGTCTCAGGATTGTTCGATGCCATTTTCTTGGAAGAAATTTGGTGCAAGTCGTAATAATTTAATGATCAGCGTGTTAGTTGAATCTTAGTGATCGCTATCGACTTATGTTGACCAACTACACCCTACAATTTTTGCACTATAGTATTTACAAAGTTACTTGTATAACACGGTTTTACGTCGACTTATTTTTCGCAATACTCATAATCCTTGTTGCTAATTCTTTTTATATGCCTCATGCATTGCCGATAATTAGTGATAATATTTAAGTCGGAAACTTAAATGAAATCTTTTTATCAAACAATAATTCGTAGAGACTCTCATCCGACTCATTAATTGCGGAATCCGACTCCAAACCCTTGAATTAAATTCTTTATTATTTAGTGTGATGTTGGAAGAAACGTCACGTATTTATTTACTAGAACACTAAGAAAACGATCGACGCGGACCACAATACCATATCATATTATTATTATTATTATTATTATTATTATTATTATTATTATTATTATATCCAATCTGATATCCAAAAATTTAATTTATACATATCATATTATTATTATTATTATTATTATTTTTGATACGATATCCAAAATTTAATTTAACATTAGAATTTAGAATGAAAACATGGTCGAAAACAATCACACGGACCACAATACCATATCATATTATTATTATTATTATTATTATTATTATTACATCCAATCTGATATTCAAAAATTTAATTTATACATATCATAATATTATTATTATTATTATATTCGATACGATATCCAAATTTAATTTTAACATTAGAATTTAGAATGAAAACATGGTCAACGAGACTACAATGATCATAGTGACGTACGGCCATACCATCACATTTCGTGTATAAATTGTATTTGATCCGTTCTGGTTCGATCCGATATCCAAAATTTAGATAAAATGACACTACTGAGTAATCAGTACTCATAGTCCGTTGAATCTTAACAAACCCTAATTCCTCAATATCAACAACCCCAAATACCAACCTCGTCTTTCTCGATCTCAACTAACATCACTTCATCACTCCATTTCTTACTCTAATTACCGATTAATTATGAAGATAGCTCGAATTCAATTGGGTATTTACTGAATTGCAATTTCATCGATTAATTAGGGTTAGGGTTTTTACTCAATTGGGGGAAAATCACTATCAAAATCACAATCACAATCCCAATCACAATCACAATTCAATCATGGATAATCAAACAGGTGGAAATGATGCGGAATTAGTAAGCAAAACCCTACAAGTTGAACACAAATTATTTTATTTCGATCTTAAGGAAAATCCAAGAGGTCGTTATCTGAAAATTTCTGAGAAAACTTCTGCTACTAGATCTACTATTATTCTTCCTTCTAATGGAATTTCTTGGTTTATTAATCTGTTCAATTATTATCTTAATTCTGATGATAATGATTTTTTTAGCAAGGAATTGCAGCTTGATGCTAAGGCAAGCTTCCCCCGTCTTTTGGCGTTCTCATATTCATTTCATTTCCATGCGTTTGTTTAAATTAATTGAAGTTCATTTTGATGGTTTTGATGTTGCAGGTGTTTTATTTTGATGTCGGCGAGAATCGGAGAGGGCGGTTTCTGAAGGTACTGTTAACTGTGGTTTGATTGTTAACTATACTGTGATCTTCTATGTCTCGATCATTTGTTTACCTTTGATAAATACTCGTCCCACAAGGAATAGTAAAATTAAACGAATGATTGGGACGTAGGGAGTATTTGTTTTCGCTTTTGACTGCCTTTGATACTGTTATTGCTTGCCATTTTTAGTTTAGATTGTGTTGAAGAGAGAATTAGTTTGTATATTATGGTTTTTAGTTAGTTGAAGTGAAGCTTGATTCTTTGTTGGTTTGGCTTTCGATGACAATGCATGTTTGGTATCCCCTTTCCGAGTAGCACTTGTTGTTGTAGCAGTTACGGAGTGATTAATATCTTTGAGAGTGTAATACTAACTCCATGGCTCCATGCCATTTTTGTAGTAGTAGGTTGTGTGTGTGACCATCGTATGGTGTGATGGAGGAAAAGTGACCATTTTATGATAGAAAGTGACTATTTTTAACAATAAAAGTAGTCACTTTTTATCATAAAATGATCACTTTTTCTGTCGTCGCACCATACGATAGTCTTCTGTGCTACCATTGATGGTGCAATGGTGCGATGGAGGAAAAATTGATGGTGCGATGGTGCGATGGAGGAAAAATGACCGTTTTATGATAGAGATTGATGACTTTTAATAATAAAAGTGTTCACTTTCCATCATTTACGGTGTGATTAATGTCTTTTGACAGGGTAATACTACCTCCATGGTTCCATACCATTTATCTAGTAGTAGGTCGTGTGTGACCATTATATGGTACGATGGAGGAAAATTGACCATTTTATGATAGAAAGTAACCACTTTTAACAATAAAAGTGGTCATTTTTTGTCATAAAATGATCAGGTGGTCGCACCATACGATGATCTTCTGTGCTACCATTGTATGGTGCGATGGAGGAAAAATGACCGTTTTATGATATAGATTGATGACTTTTTAACAATAAAAGTGGTATCTTTCTATCATTTACGGAGTGATTACTATCTTTGCAGTGTAATACTACCTCCATGGCTCCATTCCATTTATGTAGTAGTAGGTTGTGTGTGTGACCATTATGTGGTGCGATGGAGGAAAATTGACCATTTTATGATAAAAAGTGACCACTTTTTACATTAAAAGTGGTCACTTTTTGTCGTAAAATGATCATTTTTTCTGTTGTCGCACCAGAGTATGGTTTTCTTTGCAACCACTATATGCTGTGATGGAGGAAAAATGACTGTTTTATGATAAAAAATGACCATTTTTTTGTCATAAAATGATCACTTTTTCTGTGGTCGCGCCATCTGATGGTCGCAAAGGTGACTTTGATAATCAACTTTGACCAGTATATTACTATATTCTACAAATATATGTAAAAGTACAATGTCATATTGGTTATATTTCATTCATGAAAACAACAATATTCATATTGTATTTTAACATCGTTGTAACTATGGTATATTTGCGAGTCATTATTTGTCAAAGTTGGCTATCAAAGTCAAAGGGTGAAAATATAAATGGGCTGGAGGTAGTATCATACTTTGAGCATCGCATTTTTTTGCGATGGTTCACGTTGGCTTTCCCTCAAGTGATTTGGGATTAGTGCTTTGTTTTTGTCGTGGTTGTGACTTTTGATGTACTCTGAGGATGATAAATTCCACGGGGAGAGTTGAGGATGTGAGAGCTGTAGCCTCCATGGGCAAAACTGTAGATAATGGGTCAGGAAATTGTGGATTTGGGCCTTAGGGGAACTAGACAGGGTTACCAGATTGCCTTGGTACCCTATTGATCGTGAACCGTTAAGAGCGAATTCTACCATGTTGCTTATAAAAATACACATAACACACATTATGTATGAGCAAATCGCGAATTGATAAAGGAGTATTCATAGCGAATTTGGTAACCATGGAACTAGACTTAGAATTTGTTCTTCTTTGCTTTGTCTTGTCAATCTGAAGCCTTTCTTTTGCACACCTGGAGAAATATTGATCAATTTTGTTACGTTTTCACGACGAAATATAGTCGTGACAAATATTTGGTAGTGGACTGACTCTATTTTACTTTGACACGACTTTGGTGGCTTGTGTGTCAGATGCTTAGATACGACACGACACCTCCACACCTCATTTTAGACACGAGGCATGAAACTTAAAAAAATAGCAGTGTCCAACACTTGTCACCGTGTCATGTTTGACACTTGAAGCTGATTCAAATCGACAATGTGACATAGGTGGTCATATAAACTCTTCTTTGTCCTCTATTTGTAACTGTAAGGAAATATTTTATTTTAACAGGTGTCGGAAGCTTCCATGAGCCGAAACCGCAGTACAATAATCATCCCAGCAGGTACCACCAGAGACGAAGGGTGGGCTGCGTTTCGTAACATACTAGCTGAGATCAACGAAACAGTAGGGCTTTTCGCCCTGTCCAATCAGGTATTAATGAGAAACTTGACTTTATTTACCATCGTATTCGTCTTTAAAAAGTACTTTTACTTTGAAACGGAAAAATATACTTGGAAAGTGATCAATTATGATGGTTTAGTTTGGGAATGTTTCAGTAATGGTCAGGAACTTCTTCAATTTGACCACCCATGCCTCCTCATGGGCTATGGTCAGGAGCCTCGGAGCTTTGTAGAATATACTTGGAAAGTGATCAATAATAAGGGACTGATGTTAGGACGAACCGTGTAATTTGGAAATGTTAATCTCATGTTTAATATACATAGAAAATGATCAATAATTTATTGGATAAAAGAAATAAGGTCCTGTGCTAAGGGAGCCACATCCCACAGGGCAATTTCTAGTGCTGACGATTCAAACCCAGGTCATACGTACTAGAGTTGCCACTGCAGAGCACTGCTTGACATCTACTTGAGGATAGTGTTTATTCATGTTTGCTTTTCGTTGGCGTTTGTGAGTGCGTGCGAGTATGTTTGTAGGCTGATTCTACCTGCTCAAAACAGGATTCTGAAGCTTCAGAACGCCTGGTTGGGCTATCTGATGATGTTGGTGCTGGCTTCATTGCTACGTTGTCTACACCGCAGTCAGATTTAAACGCGGAGAGGCCTGCCGAACACCCTGCACAAGATGAAAGTGGTGGAAATATGGGAGCTTCAAAAGTTATCAGAGTTGACCAAAAGAGGTTTTTCTTTGACCTCGGGAACAACAACAGAGGCCATTTTTTGAGGATATCTGAGGTGTGTATTTCAGTTTGCTGTTAACTATGAATTACGATCATGTAAATCTATTGGGTATGTATAGAGCTGTTAAACAAATTGAAATGCAGGTGGCTGGTCCTGATCGTTCTTCCATCATTCTTCCATTGTCCGGACTAAAACAATTTCATGAAACGTTGGGGCATTTTGTCGAGATTAGTAAAGATAAAATTGAAGGAATGACTAGTGCAAATGTGCGGACAGTGGATCCTCCTCAGCGATAAAAATTTGAAGCTTTCGATTGTGTTTGGTTGATACGGGTTTACGACTGACTGTCACACGATTGGGTTTGATGTTCCAACAATGAATATCAAGGGTTCGATTGCATTTCTTTTCCTTTTTCCTTTTTTTTTTTTTTTTTTAATGTTTGATGCCTGCAAATAATAATAATAATACTCGGTATTTATTTGAGTGAGATGGTTTTACCTTAATTAGCAAGGTAGTAAGTATAGAGAGGGCAATAATAAACCTTCATGCTAGTATGTAAGTTGATTCCGATTCCCGGTATGTAATCATATGACCCTGTTTGCTTGTTCAATTTTACGGTCCATTTCCTCTTGATCAATCGACGATGGATCAACTCGGATGAAGAACGATTCAACCCCAACGGTTACAAAAAATGGTAAAATGAAATCTTATAGATGATGTGATAAATTAAATGACGAGGCACCCATAGCCCCATAGGGTCACCTTCACACTTTTTTCCGTTTGAAAGGTTTAAAGGGCTATATGAGATTCATTTACGACCAAATGTTACCTAGTTTAACTGGTACGGAATAACATTTTTATAGTATAATTGTAACATAGTTTAAATGGTGAAACTCTATTTTAAACCTTGTCCGCCTAAAAATTGTGGATAATATTAGTGATTGTTAGAATGGCTATTTCGGCCATCTTAGAACCCACAAGTTTTTTTCCCGAACCTTGTCTATAGATTAATTATATCCTATAATAAATAAAGGAGGATCTAAAAACAACTTTGAATATAATATGAAACTTATTTTGTCTATTTCAAACACGAGCGTTAAAATAACCTTAACGGATCTAAATGTGTATTTTAAACCGTATGCTAATTTTAACATGTGTCATTTTTATATGGCATTAAGCTACTATAGTGTGAAATTCGAGATTTTTTATTGCGTCATCCCGTCGGCCTAAAAATTGTGGATAATAACCTTTAAAATAGGCTATTTTTGGCCATCTTAGAACCCGGAAGAGAATTTTTCCCGAATCTTTGACTATAGTCTCATTATATCCTATAATAACTATTGGATGCTCATATTTTTTTAAAACAACATTGAATATAATATAAAACTTAATGTCTATTCCAAACACGACCGTTAGAATAACCTTAAGGCCTCTAAATGTGTCTATTTTAAACGGAGTTACTTTTTCACATACGGATTTTACTTTTTCACATACACTTTTTCATAAAATTTTCATCTCCTACCCTTTTCTAAACATGAACTCTCCCCCTAAACCAACAAAACAACAAATCAATTACTAATGATCAAGAAAAAACCAAAAAACAAACTAATTAAGAAAAAAGAAATTAATTAATTAACAAAAAGTAAATCAATTGAAAAACAAAAGTAGGAAAAATATAATTAATTAAAGAAAAGAAAATTGAGAAAAATAGGAAAAGGTAAATAATTGAGAAAACAATTGAAAAAAAAGTAAAAAAGGAAATAGTAGATTGTGGAGGAGATGTGGGGAGGGTTGACGGAGGGGCGCGGCGCGGCGCGGCGCGGCAGGGGGAGGGAGGGCGGCAGGCGGAGGTGCGGCGCAGGGGGAGGGCGCGGCAGCCGGCAGGGGAGTGCGCGGCAGGGGTGGGGGAGGGGGTGCGCTGCGGAGGTGGGGTAGGGGGCGGTTGGTCGGCGGCGGGGGTAGGGGAGGTACGGCGGTTTGGACAGTGCGGCGGTGAACGGAGTTGACGACGGAGTGACATTGACGGAGTAGTTGTTAAGGAGATGAAAGTAGAGAGAGAAAAATAAAATTAATGGAGGAATGATTGGAAAAGTGACAAGGGTAATCTCGTAAAAACTGTATGTAAAAGAGTAAAATCCGTATGTGAAAAAGCACGTCCCATTTTAAACCGTGCCAATTTTAACAACCTCTGACATTTTATATGGTATTAAGGTACTATAGTACGGATTTCTATATATTTTATCCCGACACCCTGTTGGCCTAAAAATCGTGGATAATAACCTTTAAAATCGGCTATTTTAGGTCATCTTAGAACCCGGAAGATTTTTTCCTGAATATTTGACTATATCCTCAATATATTCTATAATAAATATTGGACACTCGAATTTTTCCAAAACCAACATTGAATATAATATAAAATTATTTTGTCTATTTTAAACATCACCGTTAAAATAACCTTAGGGCCTCTAAACATGTTTATTTTTAACCGTACACCAAATTTAACAACGTGGGTCAATTTAATATGGTATTAAGGTATTATAATGCGAATTTCGAGATTCTTTTATCTCGACACCCTGTTCCCCTAAAAATCGTGGATAATAACCTTCAAAATCGGCTATTTAAGGCCATCTTAGAACCCGGAAGAGAATTTTTCCCGAATCTTTTTCTACAGCCTGTTAATATCCTATAAAAATATTGAATAACCGGATTTTTTTCTAAAACCAACATTGAAGATAATATAATACTTATTTTATCTATTACATATACGACCGTTAAAATAACCATAGGGCTTCTAAATATGTTTATTTTAAACCGTATGCAAATTTTAATATCTTGGGTCATTTTATAGGGGATTAAGGTATTAAGGTGCGTTTTCGAGATTTTTTATCGCGGCACCATGTCGGCCTAAAAATCGTGGATAATAACCTTCAAAATTAGCTATTTAAGACCATCTTAGAACCAGAAGAATTCATCCTGAATCTTTGACTACAACCATAATTATATCCTATAATAAATATTAGATGCCCGTTTCTAAAAACAACATTGAATACAATATAAAATTTATTTTGTTTTTTTTCAAACACGACCGTTTAAATAACCTTAGGGCCTCTAAATGTGTCAATTTTAACACCCCGGGTCATTTTTATATGGTATTAATGTACTATAGTGCATATTTTGAGATTTTTTTTATCCGGACACCTCGTCGCCCAAAAATCGTGAATATTAATCTGCAAAACCGGCTATTTTAGGCCATCTTAGAACCCAGAAGAATTTTTCCTGAATCTTTGACTATAGCCTCATTATATCTTATAATAATTTTTTTTTTTTGGTAAACATCTTATAATAAATATTAGATGCTCGTAATTTTGTTAAAACAACATTCAAGATAATGTGTCTATTTTAAACCGTATGTCAATTTTAACATCATGGATCATTTTTATAAGGTATTAAGATATTATGGTGCGAAGTTGAAGATTTTTTTTTATCACAGGACTCTCCGGCCTAAATATCGCGGATAATAACTTTGAAAATTGGCTATTTTTGGACATCTTATAACCCGAAAGTTTTTTCTTGAATCCTTGTTTAAAGGCTCATTATATCCTATAATAAATCTTGGATGCTCGAATTTTTCTCAAAACAACCTAGAATAGAGTATACAACTTATTTTATCTATTTCAAACATGACTTTTAAAGTGTTAAAACCCTCGGTCATTTTTATATGGTATTACGGTAATTTAGTGCGAATTTCGGGATTTTTTATTCCGGGACTTTATCGGCCTAAAAAACGTTGATAATAACATTTAAAAACGGCTATTTTGGCCGTCATAGAACCCGGAAGAATTTTCCGTGAATCATTGACTATAGGATCATTATACCTTATAATAAATATTCGATACTCAGATTTTTCTACAAAGAACATTGAATATAATATAAAACTTACTTTGTCTATTTTAAACACGAACGTTAAAATAACTCTAGGTCTTCTAAATGTGTCTATTTAAACCGTATGCCAATTTTAAGTCCCTGGTCATTTTTATATTGTTTTAATGTACTATAGTGCGAATTTCGTGATTCTTTATCCCGACACCTCATCGCCTACAAAACGTGGATAACAATCTTCAAAATCCGCTATTTTAGGTCATCTTAGAACCCGGAAGAAATTTTCCTGAATCTTTGACAATAACCTCATTATATCCTATAATAAATATTGGATGCTCGTAATTTTCTAAAAACAACATTGAATATAATATATAACTTATTTTGTCTATTTCAAACACGACCATTAAAATAATCTTAGGGCTTCTAAATTTGCCTATTTTAAACTTTATGTCAATTTTAACACCATGAGTCATTTTTATATGGTGTTAAGGTACTATGGTGCAAATTTTCCAGATTTATTATCCCGGGACCCTGTCGGACTAAAAAATCGTGGATAATAACCTTCAAAATCTGCTATTTTAGGCCATCTTAGAACCCGAAAGAATTTTTCCTGAATCTTTGACTGTAGCCTCATTATATCCTATAAGAAATATTGGATGCTCGTAATTTTCTAAAAACAACATTGAAGATAATGTGTCTATTTTAAACCGTATGCTAATTTTAACAACATGTGTCATTTTTATATGGTATTAAGGTAATATGGTGCGAATTTCGAGACATTTTATTCAGAGATTTTATCGGCCTAAAAAACGTATTTAATAACATTTAAAATCAAGTATTTTAGCTATCTTAGAAACCGGAAGAATTTTTCGTGAATCTTTGACTATTGCCTCATTATATCTCATAATTAATATTTGATACTCGGATTTTTCTAAAACTAGATTGAATATAATATAAAACTTATTTTGTCTATTTCAGACACGGTCGTTAAAATAACCTTAGGGCCTCTAAATGTGTCTATTTTAAACCGTATGCCAATTTTAACACTCTGGGACATTTTTATATGGTATTAATACTATGGTGCGAATTTTGAGATTTTTTATCCTGACAACTCGTATCCTAAAATTCGTTGATAATAATATTCAAAATCGGCTATTTTAGGCCATCTCAGAACACGGATGAATTTTTCCTGAATCTTTGACTATAGGCTCATGATATCCTATAATAAATATTAGATGCTCGTAATTTTCTGAAAACAACATTGAATATAATATAATACTTGTTTTGTCTATTACATATACGACCGTTAAAATAACCATAGGGCTTCTAAATATGTTTATTTTAAACCGTATGCAAATTTTAATATCTTGGGTCATTTCATAGGGGATTAAGGTATTAAGGTGCGAATTTCGAGATTTTTTATCGCGGCACCATGTCGGCCTAAAAATCGTGGATAATAACCTTCAAAATTAGCTATTTAAGGCCATCTTAGAACCAGAAGAATTCTTCCTGAATCTTTCACTACAACCATAATTATATCCTATAATAAATATTGGATGCTCGTTTCTAAAAACAACATTGAATATAATAAAAAATTTATTTTGTTTTTTTTTCAAACACGGCCGTTTAAATAACCTTAGGGCCTCTAAATGTGTCAATTTTAACACCCCGGTCATTTTTATATGGTATTAATGTACTATAGTGCATATTTTGAGATTTTTTTTTATCCGGACACCTCGTCGCCGAAAAATCGTGAATATTAATCTGCAAAACCGGCTATTTTAGGCCATCTTAGAACCAAGAAGAATTTTTCCTGAATCTTTGACTATAGCCTCATTATATCTTATAATAATTTTTTTTTTTTGGTAAACATCTTATAATAAATATTAGATGCTCGTAATTTTGTTAAAACAACATTCAAGATAATGTGTCTATTTTAAACCGTATGTCAATTTTAACATCATGGATCATTTTTATAAGGTATTAAGATATTATGGTGCGAATTTCAAGATTTTTTTTATCACAGGACTCTCCGGCCTAAATATCGCGGATAATAACTTTGAAAATCGTCTATTTTTGGACATCTTATAACCCGAAAGTTTTTTCTTGAATCTTTGTTTAAAGGCTCATTATATCCTATAATAAATCTTGGATGCTCGAATTTTTCTCAAAACAACCTAGAATAGAGTATACAACTTATTTTATCTATTTCAAACATGACTTTTAAAGTGTTAAAACCCACGGTCATTTTTATATGGTATTACGGTAATTTAGTGCGAATTTCGGGATTTTTTATTCTGGGACTTTATCGGCCTAAAAAAAGTTGAAAAACGGCTATTTTGGCCATCATAGAACCCGGAAGAATTTTCCGTGAATCATTGACTATAGGATCATTATATCTTATAATAAATATTCGATACTCAGATTTTTCTACAAAGAACATTGAATATAATATAAAACTTACTTTGTCTATTTTAAACACGAACATTAAAATAACTCTAGGTATTCTAAATGTGTCTATTTAAACCGTATGCCAATTTTAAGTCCCTGGTCGTTTTTATATTGTTTTAATGTAGTATAGTGCGAATTTCGTGATTCTTTATCCCGACACCTCATCGCCTACAAAACGTGGATAACAATCTTCAAAATCCGCTATTTTGGGTCATCTTAGAACCCGGAAAATTTTTTCCTGAATCTTTGACAATAGCCTCATTATATCCTATAATAAATATTGGATGCTCGTAATTTTCTAAAAACAACATTGAATATAATATATAACTTATTTTGTCTATTAGAAACACGACCATTAAAATAATCTTAGGGCTTCTAAATTTGCCTATTTTAAACTTTATGTCAATTTTAACACCATGAGTCATTTTTATATGGTGTTAAGGTACTATGGTGCAAATTTTCCAGATTTATTATCCCGGGACCCTGTCGGCCTAAAAAATCGTGGATAATAACCTTCAAAATCGGCTATTTTAGGCCATCTTAGAACCCGAAAGAATTTTTCCTGAATCTTTGACTATAGCCTCATTATATCCTATAAGAAATATTGGATGCTCGTAATTTTCTAAAAACAACATTGAAGATAATGTGTCTATTTTAAACCGTATGCTAATTTTAACAACATGTGTCATTTTTATATGGTATTAAGGTAATATGGTGCGAATTTCGAGACATTTTATTCAGGGATTTTATCGGCCTAAAAAACGTATTTAATAACATTTAAAATCAAGTATTTTAGCTATCTTAGAAACCGGAAGAATTTTTCGTGAATCTTTGACTATTGCCTCATTATATCTCATAATTAATATTTGATACTCGGATTTTTCTAAAACTAGATTGAATATAATATAAAACTTATTTTGTCTATTTCAGACACGGTCTTTAAAATAACCTTAGGGCCTCTAAATGTGTCTATTTTAAACCGTATGCCAATTTTAACACTCTGGGACATTTTTATATGGTATTAATACTATGGTGCGAATTTTGAGATTTTTTATCCTGACAACTCGTATCCTAAAATTCGTTGATAATAATATTCAAAATCGGCTATTTTAGGCCATCTCAGAACACGGATGAATTTTTCCTGAATCTTTGACTATAGGCTCATGATATCCTATAATAAATATTAGATGCTCGTAATTTTCTGAAAACAACATTGAATATAATATAAAACTTAGTTTGACTATTTCAAACACGCCCGTTAAAATAATCTTAGGGTCTCTAAATGTGTCTATTTTAAACTTTATGCCAATTCTAACACTCTGCGTCATTTTTATATATATGGTATTAAGGTATTATGGAGTGAATTTCCAAATTTATTATTCCGGGACCCTGTCGGCCTAAAAATCGTGGATAATAAACTTCAAAATCGGCTATTTTAGGCAATCTTAGAATCCGGAAGAATTTTTTCTGAATCTTTGACTATAGCCTCATTATATCCTATAATAAATATTGGATGGTCATAAGTTTTTAAAAATAACATTGAAGATAATATAAAACTTATTTTGTCTATTTCATACACGACCGTTAAAATAACCTTAGAGACTCTAAATGTGTCTATTTTAAACCGTTTGCCAATATTAACACTCTGGGTCATATTTATGTGGTATTAAGGTATGTATTATGGTGCGAATTTCAAATTTTTTTTTGTCACGGGACTCTGTCGGCCTAAAAATTGTGTATAATAACCTTCAAAATCGGCTATCTTTGGCCATCGTATAACCCGAAAGTTTTTTTTTTCCTGAATCATTGTGTAAAGGCTCATTATATCTATATATTAAATATGGATTCTCAAATTTTTCTCAAAACAACATAAAATATAGTATAAAACTTATTTTGTTTATAAACATGACGTTTATAGTAATCTTAAAGGCCTTTAAATATTTCTATTTTAAACCGTATGCCAATTTTAACACGCTGAGTCATTTTTATATGGTATTATGGTAATATGGTGCGAATTTCGAGGTTTTTTTTATTCCGGGATTTTATTGGACTAAAAAACGTGGATAATAACATTTAAAATCAGCTATTTTGGCCATCTTAGAACCCGAAAGATTTTTTGTGAATCTTTGACTACAACCCCATTATATCTTATAATAAATATTCAATACTCAGATTTTTCTACAAAGAACATTGAATATAATATAAAACTTATTTTGTCTATTTTAAACACGACCGTTAAAATAACTTTAGGTCTTCTAAATGTGTCTATTTAAACCTATGCCAATTTTAAGTCCCTTGGTCATTTTTATGTTGTTTTAATGTACTATAATGTGAATTTCGAGATTTTTTTTATCCTGACACCTCGTCGCCTACAAAACGTGGATAACAATCTTCAAAATCGGCTTATTTTAGGCCATCTTAGAACCCGGAAGAAACTTTCCTGAATCTTTGACTATAGCCTCATTATATCCTATAATAAATATTGGATGATTGTAATTTTCTAAAAACAACATTGAAGATAATATAAAACTTATTTTGTCTATTTCATACTTGACCGTTAAAATAACTTTAGAGCCTCTAATGAAGTTTTTTTTCCAAAATGGGCGATTTTGACTATTTAATTAACGAAGTAGGTAATTTTTGAAATTTATTATCAAAAATGGGTCCACGTCATCAGCGAAGCTAGGCTCGTATTGAAGTCGCTCACCCGGTGAGCGACCAAACCAAAAAACTAAAGTTGAAACCTGGATTTGGTGTTTTAGGGCAAGTCAGTGCGACTTGCCTCTTTGTCAAGGGTGAACAAAGTCAATCCAAGGTCCTCTCCTTTCCCTCTTTGTAAGTTAACCTCTTTCCTTCTTATCTCCTTTACTTGCTCTTTGTATTTTATATGGCTAGCCCGAGTTAACTTTGCTCTTTCTGTTCCTATCACTGTCGTCGTCATCATCACCACCGTCCTCTTCATCCTCATCACCATCATCGTCATGGCCGGTCTTGAACCGAAAAAGATCAGAAGACGATTTATCTTTCTGCACACCACCACCATCATCACCTTCATCATCATCTTCATCTTCATCAGTATCATCACCTTGATCAATAACTTCTTCGGCGTCCTCGTCCTCGTCATCGTCATCGGCAACATCAACCGTTAAAATTGATTTAAATTGAAGTTGTGAGTTTTGTTTTGGGTTGGGGAATAAAACTGGGCAAATTTGTTTTGGGGTTTAAACTGAATTTGTGAGTTTTATTTTGGGGTTGGGGAAACTGGGGAGATTTGTGTGAGCTTTGTTTTTAGGTTGGGGATACAGGGGAACGGAATAGGGGAAGAGAAAAAAATAGAAGGGGAACAAGTCGCTCACCCCCAGAGCGGCTTGATTTCTTGCCCAGATTCGGACAATCCGATCCTACGTGGTCTCATTTTTGGTAATAAATTTCAATAGTTACTTATTTCGTTAATTAATTTGTGAGAATCGCCCATTTCGGAAAAAAATTCCTCTAAATGTATCTATTTTAAACCGTATGTCAATTTTAACACACTGGGTCATTTTTATATGCTATTAAGTTACTATGGTGCAAATTTCAAGATTTTTTTTTATCACGAGACTCTGTCGACCTAAAAATCGTGGATAAATAACCTTCAAAATCGACTATTTTTGGCCAACTTATAACCCAGAAGTTTTTTTTCCTGAATCCTTGTGTAAACGCTGATTATATCTATATATTAAATATGGGTGCTTGAATTTTTTTCAAAACAACATAGAATATACTTCCTCCGTTCGAATCCAAAGCGCACATATGCTTTTTGCACAAATATTAAGAAAGATATTAAAAACTATTAAAAATACATTTGGAAGTGTGTAAGATGTTTTTTTATTAATTTAAATGTGTGATGGTGGATTATATGTGGGTGATGTAGTGGCATTTTATGTAGTTAAATGGTTTCCATAAGGGTAGTTTAGTCATTTTGTTTTTTTTTTTAGGAAAGTGGTAGAGTGGATATGAATGGATGGAAAAGGAATATATGTAGGTTGGATATGAATGGATGAAGTAGTATAAAACTTATTTTGTCTATAAACATGACTTTTATAGTAATCTTAGGACATTTAAATATGTCTATTTTAATTCGTATGCCAATTTTAAAACCCTGGGTCATGATGGTGCAAATTTCGAGTTTCTTTTTATTCCAGGACTTTATCGGCCTAAAAAACGTGGATAACATTTAAAATCCGCTATTTTGGCCATCTTAGAACCCGGAAGAATTTCGTTTTTTTTTTCTTATCTCGACATTCTGTCGGCCTAAAAATCGTGGATAATAACTTTTAAAATCGGCTATTTTAGGCCATCTAAAAACCCATAAGATTCCTGAATCTTTGACTATAGCCTCATTATATCCTATGATAAGTATTGGATCCTCGTATTTTTCTAAAAACAACGTTAAATAATATAAAACTTATTTTGTCTATTTCAAACACGACCGTTAAAATAACCTTAGAGTCTCTAAATGTGTCTATTTTAAAACTGTATGCCAATTTTAACACCCCGTGTCATTTTTATATGGTATTATGGTGCGAATTTCGAAAGTTTTTGATCCCGGGACCCCGTCGGCCTAAAAATCGTGGACCCCGTCGGCCTAAAAATCGTGGATAATAACCTTCAAAATTGGCTATTTTTGGCCATCTTGGAACATGAATGATTCTTTTTTCCTGCTGAATCCTTGTGTATCGAGGTTCTTTATATCGTATAATAAATAATGGCTACTCGATTTTTTCTCAAAACAACATAGAATAGAGTATATAATTATTTTGTTTATTTCAAATACGACCTTTAAAATAATGCTAGGTCTCTAAATGTGTCTATTTTAAACCGTATGTCAATTTTAACAAACAATCATTTTTAGGTATTAAAGTATTATAGTGCGAATTTCGAGATTTTTTATCATATAGTACGCCAGTGCTCATACCCTGACTCATTATTATATGGTATTAAGGTATTATATATGGTGCGAATTTTAAGACATCTTATCCCGGAGCTGAATTGGCCCAATATCGTGGACCATAATCTTCAGAATCCGTTGTTTACGACGATTTCGAAACATGAATGATTTTTCGCTCAATCTTTGTTGATGTTATTTATTTTGTACTAAGATAAATATTAGGGCATCAACAATAGAGGTTTGTTAACAAAGGGTTATGTACTTTAGAGGTTTGTTAACAAATTTCTCTATTGTTATAACACAAATTCTCATTTGTGACGGAGATATCCGTCGCAAGTTCGCAACGGGTTAAATAATATCTATGTGGAGTTGATAAGACAAAAATAAATGGTCTAGGGAGTAGCAAACTGTTTTGTATTATTCACTCACGTGGGTAGTATTTGACATGTCGTAACAAGGGAGACTTGTTAGAAATGTATTTTGAGGTTCATAGATGTGAATGGTTATATACTTATACTAGTTTAGAACCCGTGCAAAGTTGCACGGGAATGTAAAGATGAAATTTAACAATTTTATATTATTATAGTAATAGAGTATATAACATTTTATATAAATGAACTACTTTAGATTAAAATTAAAATGTTGTCTCATTGCGTTAACTATAAACTGATTCAATAATGCCATAATCGATTGATCAAAAGAATTTATATATAGTCTCTTCCAATTATTTATTTACCTTTTTAAAATTTTGAGTTGTATTTTAGTCAAATGTATACATATAATTGAGACAGAAGGCCAGGGTAACATAAATTGATGGATCAATAAAATGCTCACCCATAAACAGTCTTAACCAACGAATTGAAGATCGCTCATAAAAACTGGCAAGTATATGTATATATATATATATATATATATATATATATATATATATATATATATATATATATATATATATATATATATATATACACCCGCTTCCAAAACCAAATTAAACCCAATATCATATATAAATGTAGGATTGAAAAAAATATTTGAAGGATGTAGAGTATTAAATTTGATGTTTCACGGAAATAAAAGGAGGATTAAGAAGACCAATAAAAAAGGTTATGTGTGCTTTAGACCTGTCAAACATGACTCGACCCGTAAACTTGGCTCGACCCAACTTGATTTGATCCGATTTTTCAGGGTAAAAAAACCCGAAAATATTGACCCGCAATCGAAAGAATAAAAGTTTAATGTCATTTGTCGATCCAATTTAGTACAAAATATTTAAAAAGAAAAACACAAAAGTCGCTAGAAATATGTAACAGTTAAGAAAAAAAAAGTAGGGTACGTAATTAACCTGCATTATAGTTAATGAGTTCAATGAATATCGAAAAAAATTATACAGTAAACTACGTGAAGTTATATTACAAAGTACAAAATTTATTAAAAGCTCGGCAAAAAACAAATTATGCATCCGATGTACTACCATCAAGTTGTAGTTGTACAATTTCTGAATTTTATAATAAAATTTCCAAGTGTTGTTTTAAAGATTATTAATTTTATTATAAAATATCTAAATTTGTTATTTAAATATTATGCTAAAAAATTACAATATATTTCAAAAACATTACATATAAGGTCAGCTAAATTTGCGGAAATTGTTTAAAATATAACTTATAAACTTCAAAAAACTCAGAAAAATACACATAAGCTCAACTAAAATTATATTAAAAGTTAGGCCTGAAGTACTACATCTGATGTATGTTCTTTTTTTCGAAGTAGAGTTATAAAATCATTTTAAAACCTACGATTCACATATAACTTTTTTATATCTTGAAATTTATTGATAAAAGTAACGATATTAATTAAATTTGTTGATAAAAGTTCTAATGAACAAATATTTTGAAATTTTTTACACCATTCTAAAAAGATATAACATGATATTGGATGATATTTGTATAAATCAACTTAGCAATCCAAACAACTTATATCAAAACTCAAATATAATAATAAATAATTGTAAATTTGATGTAGGACTAACCGGAGACTATGACAAAATTTGTATTTTGGGAAATATATATTCTTGAAGGATTATAGGATAATTTGTTTAAGGAAGGTAACAATTTAGAAAGACAATATTGAAATAAATATTTGTATGCATCTTTTTGGTTTAAGAATATATTAGTACGAATATTTGGTTTAAGAATATACAGATATTTTTATAGAATATTTAGTTATCACGATTTGTCTATGTTTCCATATCTGATTGATTCAGCCCCTGCATCATTCAATTTTCTATTTTAAAATTTTTTTTACAATATTTTCCAAAATCGATTTTACAACCTCGGAAGTTGGGCGGGAAAATTTTTAACGTGGGTGCGACACTTGTCCAATTAATGTCTAGCGGTTGTTGTTATATACTTTTATATAGATATTTGTATACAAGTTTGTGGGATGACATGACAAATGGTGGTCCTTAAAATGTACCTCACATATGAGATAAAAAAATGGATTATTTGAAGTGGGTCATATAACATGAAATCTTCAATCACAAATTCTCTTTGAAAACAAGCACTATCCGTCACAAGCTGAAGATGGATATGCAGGAAACTAGTGTAGTCTTACTAACATAATCCTAATTATTTAGTCTTACTAATTTTACTAATTAAACTCATATTAATTTAGTCGATCTTATGCATGCAAAGTAAATGCGGAATGAAACGAAAAGGGTTCCTTACAATCGGTCCGAATAGTGCAAAGGACGATCCTCCACGGAGCAACCAAAATAGCTTGCCTCCTTTACGATGCACCCAAGACCTACCCTTAAACACCGAAACACTAACACGAGCTAGGTGACGGAAACGGTTACCTTAAAACCGTATACTAATAACAATATTAGTATACTAGAGAATGTTATCTAAATAATATTTAAGAGGATTTTTGTATTTCTTACACTAGAAATATTATTAGAGTTTTATAGTTCTCACACTTAGAAAAATAAAACCTATGATGGAGAAAATGAATTCTAGCAAGCTAGTATATGTGTACCATTCACATATATATATTGGGGTTTTGTTTTAGGCGTGTGGTAGTGTGTATGGTAAGGTTCAAGATGCTCTTTTGTCTTACTTAAAAGCTTAGGGTTGCATGCCTACTATTAGACATCTTACCTCTCTAATGATTGTGTTTATATTGTCCACAAATATACACAAATTAGTCTTTCTTACATACACAATCACACGCCACTTTTGGGTGTAAAATAGTCTTTCATTTTACAATTTGTAATTTGTACAATTGTGTAATATGTAACATCTTATGTGTCATAATTAAATTGTATTAATTTAAAATATATTTATCATATAAATATAATTTCTAAATTAATTAAATCATACTTAACAAATTATTTTAGTAATTCGTAATTACCGTCCCAAAATATGGTTATTATAATAATCGTCAATACGATATACGACATTTGTTATAACAACGAACCCTTCTCATTCTATTTCGACATTTCATAAATATCGATTAATATTTGACAATTGACACATTTCAATTTCAAATATAAATCTTACTTTAAGATTCAACCTCTGAATTCTTGATATACGGTTTTAAGAATATCGATCAATCTGTATCCTATACAATTAATCAATATATTATTTAAGGGGTCTGTCCTGTAGGTGTGACCTAAAGGGATCAACTGACCACCACCGTCATACGACAGTAATGTCAAACTCTAGTCAGCCAATCATTACCGATTAATGTTGGTCAGTTGACTATATCAAATATCGGATCGTCCCTTGCATATTCTTTTCATAAGATTTATGACAATGATTTTTATCACTGTTGTGATCGCACAATTGTTGAGGACACATTTCCCAACAATCTCCCACTTGTACTCGACAAGTGTGCGTCACCAATTCTCTTGTCCTATTACGTCATCTCCCACTCAATGCAAGGTGTCTTCCAGGTCGTACTTGCATTTGATCATATCTTGAGCGGTTTTTCTCGATCTGGAGATTTAACTGCTTTGACCGGAATTATCTACCATAGATACCTTCTGAGCGTGGCCACGCATTTTCAGCTAAATTTCTCCTTGAGTGGCCTTGAGATTTAAGACAACCCTGACAAGGGGTTGGACAATTCCTATCTTACTGTTCCCTTCGACTAACACAGTCCATCATGACCCAAAAGAAGCCCATTTGACCCCCTTTAACGGTTGATCGTAGAGCTAAAATCAAAGCCAATCTGAGGCTGCATCACCTTGGGCGAACAGTCTCAAGTCAAAGAATCGACTTATGTGAATAATATAGTAGCTCTCGCCACGACCAGGCTAATTATAAAATTTCCAGAACTCTATAAGCGGTCACTAAATGCCCGACAAAGTGCCTCTTGCAGTCTGCCTATGTGATCGACTAGTCATCCCATATGACTCTATGACATTTGAACTTGCCATCAATCGCCTCACATTCTAGTCGCTTCGAGACGTCACCTCATACAAGCGACTATGGGCTATACTAAGTTAATCCAATTCACTTTACGGGGTTCAAATTGTCTCTTACAACCCATTTGGATTTCACAAAGTATAAATTGTGAGTTAATAATAATAATAATAATAACTCAAACGATAAGAGTGATTGTTATGTGCGAACAATCAATACGATATTGTTGCTCCACATAAACAATCTTCGATGATCATACATCAATTTGTATTAATGGTTTGTTATGTGAATATACCCTATCTTCAAATCTTTTAAACCTACAAATTCCGGTTTCCTTATGACTCATATCATCTCGCATAATATAATCTTATTCAAGTACATTTCAAGTCTTTATACTCGACTCGAGTCTCCTTACTTTAAGGAAGCTCCCACTGTTTTCTCAAAACTCATGACATGTCATCCTTATGAATATAGTCATACTGTACTAGAATTTATATTGTAGTTTACCTAGATTCGATCTACTAGTTCTCCTCGAGAAACTTATATCGAAATAGGGCTTTATTTCAATCTTATGGCATTTTGATCAAGGTTATATGAATTAACATTTTCATATCTTGGATTCAAATCCAAACCTCGTTAACTGATCGGTGACGTTTCATTATCATATAATAAACTTACTTATGATTTATGTTCTTAACATACATTCATTTAGAATTGAAAACCTCATATTCTTTCTCCCACTGAATTCCATGTCACTATCTTATAGTTAATAACTCCCACTATCTTCATAGTGTTTAGGGTAATATCTTCAAACATCTTCTCAACTCATAATGAACATTTCATTTTGATTTACTTCAAACATTTTCTCAACTCGCTATGAATATTTCATTTTTCATTTTCCTTCCCATGGAAAGAATCTTCTATTTTCACGAGAACGGGAGATGATTTCTCCTCTATTATCTTTATAAAACAGAAACATTAACATCATGGAAACGATTTCCTTCCGTTAACACTCGCGGTCCCCTTTGTCCTTTTTGTGTCCTCGCGTAGTTTCTTCTGTGTCCTCTCGTAGTTTCTTCTATCCAATCTCTTAGAGTTCTTCTTAAGGACTCCTTATAGGACTCTTCTCTAAGATCCTATGTTTATTTCATTGGTTTGCGGGCGTAGAATTTCTCCCACTCTATCCTTTAAAATAACCGTTATTTAAGAAGGATAGCATTTTCGCCCGTCAACAATGTATTGGATAAAGAATTATTTGAGTAGTGAGACATTATTACTATCATTCGTTTAAGGTAATCATCTTATAACGAACTGATGTTCTTATGTTTGAATTTGAAGTATTTCACGGGATGCAATTCTCGTTTTTAAGTAAGTCGTATTACTTTTATAATGATCCTATCATATTACTCATGTTATATATCATATAAAAGCATTTTAAAAACAACATGTTTGATTAAGAACAAAAGGATGACTTGGGTTGAAAACCAAGTCACCACTATTACAACCATTGTTTGAACAAGATTCTTGTCGTACAAGAAAAACAAAGTTCTTAAATTAAAATGCAAAAGGAAAGAAGACATCAAAATGAAAAATTAGAGCCATGCTCTTTTGTCTTCAATCTTGGATGCTACCATAGCCATCCATGGAAGGAACTTCAAGCATCCTTCGCTTTCTCCTTGCCTTTGTCTTTGGTAGGAGCCCCTTTTAAAACAATTTATAAACGGGTAAGAATCAATAACTTGTATCAATATACAAAATTGATTAAATAACATGCATTAGACGAGAATCAATACCTACTGCAAGAACCTTTCCAGCTTTGAGGTCATTGAGATACTTCGGGCAATTTCGCTTCTAATGCCCCATCTTAGTGCAATAATGGCACTTGTCATCAACCTTTGATGACGACGAAGAAGCACCCACTACAAGAATAATCAAAACAGGCGGCGGAAAAAATGGCGACTGTAGTGTGTAGTCGCCAATTTGGCGACTGAAGGTTAAGTTTGGCGACTGAAACCAGTCGCTATTTTGGCGACTGTATGTTTTCCCAAACTTTTTTCCCACCGACAGAAAATGGCGACTGAAATTAACTTTTGGCGACTGATGTCAGTCGCCATTTTTGGCGCCAATTTTGGCGTCTGAAAACGCAGTCGCCAAAATATACTAGTGCAGTCACCAATTTGGCGACTAACTGCTTCAGTCGCCAAATTGGATGTATACAGTCGCCAATTTTCGCGATATGAAATCAGAAAAGTTACAGCCCTTTCATTATTCGCAAACACCAAACCCCTTCAAAACACAAACACAAACGCAAACGCATTACCCACTCACACCCCCAACCCACCACCCGCCGCCACCACCCGCCGCCACCACCCGCCACTTGCACCTTCATTTATCGAATTAAAGGTTTGTTATTCTTTTTAGTTTAATTTCTGTTTTTAATTTTATTGTTGTTTTGTTTTGTCGATTTAGTAATGTAGTAGCCAATTAGGACCGTCTTAGCTTATTAGGTTGTAGTCAATTAGGTTGTAGTAGCCAATTATGATGTTAAGTGGATAAATTGGGGGTTAGGGTTTATATGAAATTGGGGGTTAGGGTTTATATGTCGATTAAGACGATGTTTTTGCCTTATTAATGTTGTTATGCTTATAATTGTTAGTTAATTATGTCAAATTAGTTATTAGGTTTGTAAAAATTGGGGATTTTTTGATAAGTTATTATTTGGGGTGTGTAAATTATGGTTGTTTAAGTTAATTAGTGTGTAAATATAAATCACCTTAGTTTATTAGGTTGTAAATAATGGAGATTTTTGATGTTAGTGTTTATAAATAATGAAGATTTTTGATAAGTTGTTATTATCCTATATATAATTAAGGTTGTTGTTTAAGTTATTTTATTGTTGAATGTTAATTTATGAATTTATGTTTAGATTAAAATGAAGAGATTGGAACGTTCATGGATGTATGATGGAAGAGTTGGTATTAAGAAGAAACGTCCTAATGCTAGGTTTATAGAGGGTGTTGCCGAGTTTATCGAATTTGCTAAGCAACAAGATGAATATAACTCGGTAGAAAATCAACTTAGGTGTCCTTGTAACAAATGTAAAAACATGAAATACGCAATTGTCCTTGAGGTACAAGAACATCTCTATACAAACGGGTTTTGTCCAAATTATTATAATTGGATTTCTCATGGAGAAGTATATTCTCCAATTCACGAACAACCTCACATCCAACAACTTGATGAGAACCCATATAGAGATATGATTGTTGATGCCTTGGAGTACAATGTTCTCAATGATGACGACCGTCGAGCTATGAATGAAGAACAACCTCCAAATCCCCAAGCAAAGGCATTTTTTGACATGTTAAAAGCTGCGGAACAACCTTTATACGAAGGGAGCAGAATGTCATTATTACAAGCGGCCTCTAGGATAGTAACCTTGAAGTGTGAGAATAATATGTCATTTAATGCCGTTGATGGTATTGCTTCTCTGCTTGAGGATGCTATCCCCGAAGATAATGTCATGACTCGAAGTTTCTACAATACAAAAAAAGTAGTTAAAGGACTTCAGTTACCGCATCAAAAGATTGATGCATGTCCCGAAGGATGTATGCTCTTTTGGAAAGATGATGCGTTGCTTGACAAGTGCAAAAAATGTGGAATGGATAGATTTCAGACAAGTGATGGAGAAGTTGTTTTGAAACCTAAAAAAGGCAACAAGAGTAATAGAAGGGGTCAAAAGTGTAAGAAACCAATAGCAGAGAACCAATTAATTTACCTTCCTCTTTCCCCAAGACTTCAAAGAGTTTATTCTACCAAAAAAATTTCCGAACACATGACATGGCACAAAGAAAATCCGCGTACTCCGGGTAAGATGTGTCATCCAAGTGACGGGGAAGAATGGAAACGTTTTGATCAGTTGTATCCTGAATTTGCCGCGGAACCCCGGAATGTGCGACTTGGCTTGTGTACGGATGGATTTAGTCCTTTTACCCAATTTGGTAAGAAATACTCTTGTTGGCCCGTGATGGTCACACCATACAACTTACCCCCTTGGTTATGTATGAAAAGGGAATTTATTTTCTTGTCTCTCATTATTCCCGGGCCTAAGAATCCAAAAAGGGCATTTGGATGTTTATTTACAACCATTAGTGGAAAAATTGAGACAGTTGTGGGAAGTTGGGGTGGAAACATATGACGTTTTCAGAAAGCAAAATTTTCAACTAAGGAGCAACAAAAAAGCTTTTTGGGACCTTCCAGTTCATCTTCCGGGTGATGCGTTGTGGGAGTTGGTACGTGATTTGCCATCTTCTATTGATGGTACCGATGAAGAGTTTAAAGAGCTGAAAAAGAAGAAGAATGGTTGGTATAAAAGAAGCATTTTTTGGGACCTTCCATATTGGAAAACTATGCTAATCAGACACAATTTGGATGTAATGCACATAGAGAAGAACTTTTTTGAGCAACTCATTGACATGATCATGGATGTTGAAGGCGAAACATGTGATGCTGTTGCTTCTAGAAAAGACATAAAGACATTTTGTGATCGTCCCAAATTACACATTCGCAAAGATGGATCGAAGCCAAAAGCCATTTACACTCTGGACAAAGCTCAAAAGAAGGTATTATGTGAGTGGTTAAGGAAGTTGAAGTTTCCTGATGGATATGCTTCAGATTTTCGTCGCTGTGTTGATCTCAAGAAGCTCAAGCTACAAGGCTTGAAAAGTCATGATTGTCATGTATTCATGGAGCGACTGTTACCCGTTGCTTTGAAACATCTCCTCCCAACTACTGTTTGGAATGCAATTGTTGAGATTAGTCAATTTTTCCGAGATTTATGTTCCTCCTCAATATGTGTTGATGACATGATTCGTCTCGAAGATCAAATACCACAAATACTATGTAAGCTTGAGATGATCTTTCCTCCTTCATTTTTCAACTCTATGGAGCATTTACCTGTACATTTGCCCTACGAAGCCAAAGTTGGAGGACCCGTTCAATATAGATGGATGTATCCATTTGAAAGGTAATAAAAGAAAGATTCGTTACTATTTAATTTTAGAATATTAAATTACAAATCTATATATTATCATTAAACATTGATCTAATAAATGTGTAGGTTTCTTAATCATGTGAAGAAAAAGATTGGTAACAAAGCTAAGGTAGAAGGTTCTATATGTAATGCCTATTTAACAGAAGAGATTGCAAATTTTTTTTCTCTCTACTTTGAAAAGCATATAGAAACCAAAGCATGAAACTTGAATGTTGATAAAGCAGATGATGTTGATTCAAGTTTACCCGAGTTTTTTCAAACTCAAGATGATGAAGGTTGTTCATCAAAAGGTGGAACGAGATATTTGGACGACAAGGAATACAATCGTGCTCACTTATACGTTCTATCAAATTGTGAGATCTTAGAGCCATATGAAGCAAAATTCGTGACTGATTTCAGTAAGGAACATCCTAGTGTGAGTAAGGATGATGTTTGGGACAAACATGAGGATAAGTTTCCAAAATGGTTTCAGAACCATGTCATTGAGTTCAATATCCAAGATGATTTGATAAGGAGTTTGGCCTTCGGTCCTTCACGCTTGGTTAAGACGTGGAACCGATATTCAGTTAATGGATTTAATTTTCACACATTTGACCACGGTAAGGGTAAGGCTAGATGCAACTATGGTGTCACTATTTCTTCTACTGATGACCATGAGTACTATGGTATTGTAGAGGACATCTTTGAGATGTCTTATAATGGTCGTGATCGTGCTTACAAAACTACCTTATTCAAGATTGAATGGAAGGATAATTCCTCGGCTGGAATGAGAGTACATGAATGTTACAAACTTGTGGAAGTGAATAGTACCCGAACATACTCTAAGTATGATCCATTTATACTAGCACATCAGGCTCAACAAGTGTATTTCGCTTCCTATCCAAGCACGACAAATGATAGAAATAGTAAGGCATGGTGGGCAGTCATTAAGACAAAGGCACGATCAAAAGTTGATACCACATTTTTTCAAGAAGAAATAGTATCAAATGGGACAATTTTGCCTCCAACAGACGGAGTCAATGACCGAAATGAGAATGAACAGTTTGAAGACTTGGAAGAGGGGGAGGATGTTGAGATTAATAATTTTGATGAGTTGGTTGAAGGATGGGAGGAATTAGATGAAGTGAGAGCTGAGGATGAGGAAGAGAAAGAGGATGAGGATGAGGATGAGGATGAGGATGAGGATGAGGATGAGGACGAGGACGAGGATGAGGAGGATGAGGATGATGTTGATCATGAGGATGATGAAGATGATGATTAATTTGGTATAGTTGATCATGTTATTATATATTGTTCATATTTTTATTAATCATTTATTTTATGCATGTTTAATTTGTAAGTATTAATACTTTTATTTATGTGATTGTAGATGGCAGGAGGTAGAGGAAGACAGCGAGGCGGGCACAGTCGTCAGCAGAGTCAGCCCGCTGTGCAGCAGGAGGAGGAGGAGTTGGTTCAGTGCGAACCTGAGGAGGACACACGTGTACAGATTCAGTACACAGAGGATCGCAGGAAGATACTTGATCTAGCAGGATTTTGGTAAGTTTTATTAAATTGTAATTATTCATTTTATTAGTAATAAATGGCTAGTTATTAAAAGTTACAATTTATATATGTTTCAGGTTTAATCATCAGACCGCTGTTCGAGGTGTAACTAACAGCACAAAGTCATCTTTGTTAGGTCCTGTGCCCCTGAATTGGACAGAAGCTAGTGAAGCTCAAAAAGAAGCCTGGTTTAATAACTTCCGGGTAACCAAAAACTTTTTTATTAATTACTTATTTTACTCATTGTTATAGTTTTTCAACTAATACTTAATGTTATATTTCTGCAGCTACATTTTTACTGGCCGCCTGAATTAGAGTCTACTGTCAATAAGAGGTGGCGCGATGTTGGAGCATCTAGATACAAAGACATTATCCATAAGATTGGTAAAAGGGGAAAGGCCTCACATCTTAAAGGTATATCTATACAATTACCTTTATTTGTCAATTGTATTGATTAAAGGATGAAAATTCCACTAATGACGACATAATTTATCATTGTTGTAGGTGAGGCGCTTGAGGGGCTTCTGAATCGGCGTGATACCCCAGAGTTTCGAGCCAGATCGGCACAGAAGGCCATGAACAAAAGGGGAGGCAAGAAGGAAGGAATGACTGAGCCTACCCATCATGCTGGTTCACGGTCATTTCTGGACATACTTTTTGGTGTAAGTTTTTATATTAACACTTATTTATTTAGCTCGTTTATTTGGATATTGGTAATAATAATGTCCCTAAGCAAACATTGAATTTTGTTCGTGTATGTAGCTGAACAAGAAGAAGAATAAAAAGAAGAAGTCAGCTGAGCAGTCAGCTGATCAGAGTGCTGATGATCAGTCAGCTGATCAACCAGATGATATGTTGGCTGATGATCCTCAGGTGACGGTCCCGTAACTGTTCCTTGCCACACATTCAAGGGTGAACGCTAAGAATGAGAGAATTTGGATTAAGCCAAAAGACAAAGCTTTATATGTAAGATTTTTTACTTAAGATACTTTTGAATTGTTACCTAATGAAATTAATGTTAACTAATGATGGTAATTTTTTGTCAACTAATGTAGGAAGCATTCGAGGCTGAAAAAGAAGAACATCCTGAAGTACCAGATAATGAGATTTGGTTTAATTTGGTCAAGGGATATAAGAAGGGTAATGTGTATGGCACCGGAAAGGCCCATGGTGTCTTCTTCAAAGAACCGGCCAGAAGATCCTCATATGAGCCTCGCCAAACATATGAGCCGGCTCTTGTGAGTCAACTACAGACTCAACTCGCTCAAGAAAGAAGAGTGAATTCTGAAAGAGATGAACAGTTTCGGTTGATGAAGGAGCGCATGGATGCCATGGAGAAATTCTTCACACAATGCAACCCCGGTCCACAATATCGGTATGACCCCAACGATCCGCATGGTAAGGGTGGTGGTAGTGGAGCCGGCATGGGATTTGCAGCTTAGGTTGTTGGATAAGTTTTAGTTAGTTTAGCCTGAACTTGGATAATGTAGTTGGTTTAGCTTAAGGTTGGATAATGAACTTGGATAATGTAGTCAGTTTAGCTTGTAGTTGGATAATGTTCTCATTGTTTAATAAATGAGAATTTCGTGTTACAAAAGTTGCGGTTCGCGCAAATGGGTTGCAATTTTCTGTTTGCAGGTTTTCATTGGATATTAGGATGAATAAATACGAGATTTGGCTAGATCAAAAACGAAAATGACATGAAAAGTTCCAGCCAATTCGGCGACTGACATGGGGGTTTTGGCGACTGCAGTCAGTCGCCAAAACTGGAAAAGCTACTGGAAAAAATACACGTTGGCGACTGTACAAACCATTTTGGCGACTGCCCTTCAGTCGCCAAAATGGCGACTCCCATATTGCTTCAGTCGCCAAATTGGCGACTACCTGTCCCTTCAGTCGCCAATTTGGCTACTGCACTTTCAGTCGCCATTTTCCCTGCTACAGCGACTACTTCGTCATTCGCCAAATTTGGCGACTGACAACAGTCGCCAATTTTTTTTTAGGCGACTAGGGCTTGCGACAGAACTTTGCTTTTCTTCTCGATATTTAGCACATCCTTCGTGGAACTCTCATTAAGTCCCATATCCCTCTCCGCTTGGACCAACATCTTATGTAACTCGTCCAAGGAGGTTTCTTGATTTCGCATGTTATAGTTTACCCGAAACTGAACATACGACTTCACTTTACCCGAAACTGAACATACCATTTTGAGCACATGAGGACTAACCCTTTGACCTTCCTTTAAGGTCAAATCAAAGAATGCGGAGGCCGCCTCATATTGGATTACCCTAGGAGTTTGCGAAAACATGGTCGCAATTTTAGTGTAAATCTCATTAGCCGTGGCTAGCTTTATCATTCTTCTTTGGAGATCCGGCTCCATCGAAAATATAAGCACGTTCTTCAAAGCATGTGACTGTAACAACCCGACCCACCACCGTCGTAACACAAACCCAATAAGATGGATGTGCACTTTTGGGCCCGCTATTTGTCCTCACTTAAGCCCAAAAGCACAAGGCCTTGTTACTAAGTGGTGGGTGGAAGTTATTATAAACATATCACAAGCCTCACATTCTACCGATGTGGGATAACTTTCTCTTGGGGTGTTACAAACTCCCCCACTTAAAGAACACAACGTCCTCGTTGTGCCTCAAACTTGACCACAACCAGGGCCAGAATCCTCCCCCGCTAGGTGTGTGACCCGGGTACTCCCGACCACAGGCTCACCACACGGTCCCGTTTCAAGAGATCAAAACTTTTAAAATCATAAAGCACTTCTTTTCCATATTAAACACAATCCCGTTTCAAGAGATCAAAACAAACCAATCTTGGTCCATATTCATTTTGTAAAATACATCCAACCAATATAAATAATTCAATATAACCAAAAGTCTTAACATGCAAGATAGTAACAAATCATAGCGGTTTAATAAGAGTGTACGGATAAGCGTTTTCCTTACCTTACGAGCGTTTAAAGGTTAGAGAGCCTCTTCTATGAATCCCGACTCTACATAATATTTAAAATAATAGTTACTTATATGAACGACCATTACTAAGCTACTTGTAGTAAATTATGCGATAACTATACTTTCTCGGTTTTTACAGATTTGAAACAGAAACTTTAAATCGTCATATCTCCTTCGTTACTAAATGTTTTGAGGTGAGACCAGTGGGGTTTGGTTCCTTAGTGAGTCTTCCATCTTTAATGTCTCAGTGGTCAGAGTCTAAAAACGTGTTTAAGGGGTCCAAAGTTACAGTCTACCAAAGTTGGTCCAAAGGTGGGTCTTAAAAAGTTACGGGGTGGTAAAGACTCTTAACATGTCGAAACTCGTCGAAACGAAAGCCTACTACACTTTACATTCATTAAAATTTAACATGTGAAGAGATGTGTCACTGATTATATTTATATGTGTGACTAAATTACCCTTTTTATGGAAATGTAAGCTTTTAACAAGTAAGACTAATTAGAACATTTTTCCAGAACACAACCAAAACTTGTAAAAATCATAATAAAATAAAAACATCATATTTTCGTTCATGGTCGGCTTTATTGGATTCCTTTATGTGTCTACAACATATTGTTAGCCATGCATGTTCTCTCAAAAATGAGTTTATCAGGTCTAAAAACGCGTTTTAAAAACAATGGTCAGAAACTGAGTCATGAAAAGTTTTACATCATAAATCCTTCTTAACAAATCAAAACGAGTTGTTTCAAAAGCCTATTATCATCTAGACTCAAATTAGTTTAACATATTAAAAGATGAGACACTGATTCCTTTTGTAAATATGGTTTGATGACTCTTTAAGTGAGATCTAGTGATTCGGATAAACAGAAAACATGCTGTAGTATATGATTTTTCATTTCTAAACGGTACATGCAAACATCCTAATTTTTGGTGAGTGTTTTTATAACAACTTAAGGAAAGTCCCAAATTTTTATTTTCTGAAAATACTCATTTTAACATGTGATTTCAGATCTACTACATGCATGCTACGTTTTTGACAAAATAACGGTTTTTACTATGTTCAATCCTTTGCATGCATGGTTGTAGATTCATAAGTTCAAATTTAGATGTTAGGTGATATGTGAATGCATGTTAAAAAGTTATAAAATCATATTTGAAGGGAAATGTAAGCTTACTTAGTGCTAGGCAAGATCTCCTCTTGTTCTTTCTTCTTCTCCCTCACGTTTTCCTCTCCTTCTCTCTATATATTTTTTTTTGTTGTTTGTGTGTGTTTGTGTGGGGAAAAATGAAGAATGAAATCTGGTGGGAGGGTTGAAAGTGGCTTGGGAAAGGGGGAAACAAAGAGGGAAAGTGTTTTTCATACAAATGCCAAGTGTCCTCATGCATTTGCCAAATGGCCTATTCATGCATAAGCCAAATGTCTAGGCATGCATTGGTCCACATGTCTAGACATGCATTGGTCAACGATTATGTGACGGAAAACGATGCATGCGACGGTTTTACGTGTCTCCATTAAGCGATACTTGTTTAATCAATAAATTTCTCATTTTATTTCATTGACGGATTTTACGGGTATTACAGTGACTCTTTCATGTAGGTCTCATAGGCCTCACGAGTCGCATCCGATGAACGAGCACCGGGAGTGGGAGGAGCGGCAATGGTAAGATAACGAGTCTTATCGTCGGCTTCCGTGGCCAACACCAATTGGGCGTCCCAATCCTTAAAATTGGTGCCATGCTTCTCAAGCTTGCAACGATCCATAAAGGACCGTAGCCATGAAACGTGGTGTGGGAGTGGTGGAGCATTATTTGCCATTGATGATTGAAAGTCGAAAATGAACTACAATAAAATAAAGGAATTAAAACACAATTATCGTTTTAATAAATAAACTTGTAAATTTTAAACAAGTTAAGCATCTACTTAATGATCTCTTACCCAATTAAGTAAATGATCCCGAGACCCAAATACACACTAACTCGGGCACGGTTTAGCCGATACATCCCGCATTAATATGACTCGGTAGATTAACCCCTTAATCAATTCTACTTTTAATTAGAACTCTCGGTCGATAAAATTACACTAATTCTTATCTTAGCCCGAACTTATTACCACTACGGTGGCTCGAATACCTTCGTCGAGATCAACAAAATTTCGAGAACGTAATCATATTACCCTACTTCACCAACGTAATAAGGTTTGCACCCCGGTTTAGCCGAGCCTACTCCCTTATGAAGAAGATCCTTCGCGGGTTCTTTACTTTTTGGTAAGGCTATGTCTCGATTTTTAAATAACGTAAGAGATCTTGTCAATTTATTATTATCTATCTCCTTTAAGTGAACTAAGTCGGTGAATTATCGATAATTTAATTGACACGGTCGATAAAATCGATGAAATGCATGAATTTGAATGACGATTTGGCTATGCATGCAAACATGATAAGCATAAATAAAAGCATAAAACTTTAAAAGCATAAATAAATCCTAGTATGACCTTTCCTAAAATAGAAAATAAAGTAAATTACAAATTCGGAAACCAACTCCTTTGGTCCCTTGAACTTCACACACGGCACGCATCCCAAGGCAAACTCCGTCTTGGTCGGAACTCCTTTCCATAATGGCACCTTCTTCAAGGATCTCCAGAATTACAAATAATTACAAATTTTCTATCTATTTTATACATTATAAAATAAAACAATAAAATAAAGTGTTACGAGATCACATTAAATTACAACGGAATCGATAAACCCTTACATTACGGGAAATAACGATTAAAATCTAAGGTCATACTAAGTAAATTACATAATTCAAAATTACGTAAATAAATTATGACATTAACAATAATTAAATATGCAATGCTTATGTAAAATGCAAAACCTAAGCCAAATCGTCCTATTTAAATACGTTTTAAATATCGTTATTCGTAATAACACGGTTTTATGGAATAACGTGATTTAAACAATTTTAAAATCACTAATCACTCTATGAATCACTATTCATGGTTTAGTTAAGTTTCCTAACACATTTTAAGATTCAAAATTTAGTCTTACTCAAATTTCGAAATAACTTAACCTTTTATTTTAATATTGTTCGGTTTTAATCGGTTTTGCGGGAAATAGCATTAAAATAATCAAACGTGTCATAAAAATTTCGAAAATTCAAAATTCAAAATTTTGAACATACTGAAAATTTTCTAAAATTTCAGGTCCTTAAAAATTAAATATTTTCGAAATACACCATTTATTTCGTAAAATAGCCGTATAATATGCGTAATATTTCGAAAAATTCAAAATTAATTCAAAAATTATGTAATAAAATACCAATATAATTTTTACATCTTCCTAGACACTCAAAGTATCTGAAAATGCAGAAAAATCAGGCTGAAAAACACTGTTTAAGGTCTGAAAAGTAATGATTATGACTCTTAAACACTCAATTTCAACTTTAACTTTTAAAATTAAAATTTAAAATTTCAGAAACTTTTGGCACTAAATAAAAATATATTGATGATCATATATAATATGACTAATATGGGTGAATTTTTCGGACCATTTTAGTAACTTTTACTATTTTTCATAATTCGTGTCACATTTTACCCGATTTTACGAATTAAAATCATTTCTCATGCAAAATTTGAAATAATTAGCTCAAAAATTACATGCATTCTAGAAATAATATATGTGACACTATATAAAATTTTTATGGTCAAATTCGAACTTAAACTATTTAAGTTAAATTATGTCACTAATATTACGATTTTTACGATAAAAATCAATATTCATGCAATATAAAAGAAAAATTTCTGGAAAATTCATCATATATTTTATATTGCATGTGACATCTACAAAAAGTTTTATAGTTAAATTCATAATATAACTATTTATCCCATATTTAACTCATTTTATGACTATTTAACCATTAAAAATCATAAACCATGCATAAAACTCAATAATTTCGAAAATTATATATATTCATAATATGTTAAATGCATGTGAGAAAATATTTAAAAAAACTCGGCCAGAAACATTATTTAGCTATTTTTCCCAAAATAAAACATTTTTAACCGATTTTAAGCATAAATTAATCAAATTAATTATAATGATGAACAATATTATTCCATAAATCATCAAAATGACTTAAAACTATTTTAAGACCAGAAAGTATACATGCATTAACATTTTCGTACATATCCTATATGTACTACTCATATTCGTTTTTAATTAAAATCGTATTTTCTCGCAAAAACGTAAAAATCGAGTTGCATGCAAGCAATCTGGCTCTGATACCACTTGCAGGAAACTAATGTAGTCTTACTAACATAATCCTAATTATTTAGTCTTACTAATTTTACTAATTAAACTCATATTAATTTAGTCGATCTTATGCATGCAAAGTAAATGCGGAATTAAACGAAAATGGTTCCTTACAATCGGTCCGAATAGTGCAAAGGACGATCCTCCACGGAGCAACCAAAATAGCTTGCCTCCTTTACGATGCACCCAAGACCTACCCTTAAACACCGAAACACTAACACGAGCTAGGTGACGGAAACGGTTACCTTAAAACCGTATACTAATAACAATATTAGTATACTAGAGAATATTATCTAAATAATATTTAAGAGGATTTTTGTATTTCTTACACTAGAAATATTATTAGAGTTTTATAGTTCTCACACTTAGAAAAATAAAACCTATGATGGAGAAAATGAATTCTAGCAAGCTAGTATATGTGTACCATTCACATATATATATTGGGGTTTTGTTTTAGGCGTGTGGTAGTGTGTATGGTAAGGTTCAAGATGCTCTTTTGTCTTACTTAAAAGCTTAGGGTTGCATGCCTACTATTAGACATCTTACCTCTCTAATGATTGTGTTTATATTGTCCACAAATATACACAAATTAGTCTTTCTTACATACACAATCACACGCCACTTTTGGGTGTAAAATAGTCTTTCATTTTACAATTTGTAATTTGTACAATTGTGTAATATGTAACATCTTATGTGTCATAATTAAATAGTATTAATTTAAAATATATTTATCATATAAATATAATTTCTAAATTAATTAAATCATACTTAACAAATTATTTTAGTAATTCGTAATTACCGTCCCAAAATATGGTTATTATAATAATCGTCAATACGATATACGACATTTGTTATAACAACGAACCCTTCTCATTCTATTTCGACATTTCATAAATATCGATTAATATTTGACAATTGACACATTTCAATTTCAAATATAAATCTTACTTTAAGATTCAACCTCTGAATTCTTGATATACGGTTTTAAGAATATCGATCAATCTGTATCCTATACAATTAATCAATATATTATTTAAGGGGTCTGTCCTGTAGGTGTGACCTAAAGGGATCAAATGACCACCACCGTCATACGACAGTAATGTCAAACTCTAGTCAGCCAATCATTACCGATTAATGTTGGTCAGTTGACTATATCAAATATCGGATCGTCCCTTGCATATTCTTTTCATAAGATTTATGACAATGATTTTTATCACTGTTGTGATCGCACAATTGTTGAGGACACATTTCCCAACAGGATAGTGCCCCTCTTATATTATGCAAGTTGCACTATCTATATGATGCTCAACTTTCTTCCACTTGTATGTCCAGTTGCATTTTTGTGAGAGTAAAATATCCGTCAGAAGCACGACTCTTTGATCTTGAATAGGTTAGTCTATTGTTATGTGTGGGTTTATTATAACACAACAAATTCTTATTTGCAACGGCATTATCCGTCGCAAACTTGTGACGGATACCGTTTTGTCTCACAAAATACTCACTTTTTCTCTCTCTCCAACACTATTCATGTGGTCCCCTTTCTCCACTAACTCATTTTGTACCCATTTTATCTCACAAAATATCCGTCGCAAATGACGACCCGTCTCAAGCAAGACTTACTATTATTATAAAAGAAGTTTGTTAATTTGTTGATGTGTTATATGATAAATCTCTTTCGATAAGTTTTTTTTTGTAACGGGTATAACAGTCAGAAGTTTGCGACGGGAGAAATATACTTACTTATTTAGATAAGACAAAAATAAAAGTGCATAGAAAATTAAAAAGAGTGTCTTTATCTCTCTAAATGGGTTTTATTTGACTTATTACAAGTTGGCGACGGATATTGTCGTTACAAATACAAAGAACGGTTAAGGTTTCCGAATGTCAGTATATTGTACGCTAATACTAATACTTTGGCTCATCATTATATGGTATAGAGCTATTATGGTGTGAATTTTGAGATATTTTATTTCGAAGTCCAACCGATCCAAAAACCATGGATAATAGCATTCAGATTCAGTAGTTTTCGGTGATTCCGAAACACGAATGGTCTTTGCTTAATCCTAATCTATATTATTTATTACGTCCTAAAATAAATATTAGATGTTAAAATCTCTCTTAAAACAGCATAAAAATAGAGTATAGAGTTTACTTTGCTTATTAACGACAACCTTAAAAATAGTTTTAAGGACTCTAATTGTTAGTTTTGTCACTATTTCCCACCGTACCGCAAATCTAATACCCCGACTCATTAATATTATAATATACAGTATAAAGGTACTATGGTGCGAATTTTAAGACATCTTATCCCGGAACCAAATCGCTACAAAATCCTAGATAATAACCTTCAGAATCGATTGTTTTATTTGATCTCAAAACAAGAATGACTTTTTTGCATAATCCTAATGTTTTAAACTAAATAACTACTTGTCTCTATTTCAAACCGTATATCATATACGAGTATACGAGTATCAATCTATGAACCCTAATAATTCTTAATGTTATGGTATAAGGTACTCACCCGCTCAACAATTTACACTTAGGGGGCGTTTGGTTAGAGAAAGGGAAAGGGAAAGGGAATGAAAATAAGAATGGGTAAGAGGGGGAAAGGAAAGTGATTGCCTAAAACTTAGTTGGCTGTTTGGTTACCCTAAGAAAGAGAACTAATGATTCACTCACACTCACTCCTACCACTAATACACACTACCACAAACAATCACTTATCTAGTGGCGGCGGCAGTGATGGTGGTGGAGGTGTCATGGCGTGGTGGTGGTGGAGGTATCACGGCGGCGGCGGCGGTGGTGGCGATGGTCACGACGGTGATGGTGGTGGGGTGTCATGGCAGTGATGGTGGTAAGGGTGTCACGGCGGTGGTGGTGGTGGGGTGTTATGACGGTGGTGGCGGCGGTGGCGGCATGGTGGTGGTCACAACGGTGATGGTGGTGGTGGTGGGGGTGTCACGACGGTGGTAGTGGTGGGGGTGTTATGACGGTGGTGACAGTGGTAGTGGTGGGGTGGGGTGGGGGGTGGCGTCATGGTAGTGGTTTGGTGGCGCTATTGTGGTGGTAGTTGTAAGTGTGGTGGCAGGTGAAGAAAGTGGTTAAAAGGTAACAAGGGTAATCAAATCTCATACCCTTGGAGGGTGGGGGTAAGGAATTAGATGGATTGAGGGGGTAAGGGAGGAAGTTCCATTCCCTTTGTTTGTGTCAAACAAACACCAACAAAGGAATAAGTCACTTTATTTACCTTTCCCTTTCTTATAAACCTCCAACCAAACGCCCCCTTAATTTATATTCACTTTAAGTACAAACTGTTCACCTTATCAAACCCACTTTTTTACCAATAAAAAAGGGACGTACTAAATCCGCACATAATTTTACTCAATCCAACACATTTTTCACATTTAACCGAATATACCCTTCTTATTCTTATTATCCTACCAAAAAAACAAGAGAGAGAAACAGAATCTTCCAAAAATTCCAAAAAATTACTGCAATTCGATTTCACGATTTCAGCAATTGTTCTAAAATCGGATTTTACTGCAATTAGAATATATAAATATTCTAATATTCCTCCCAGGTGGTTTTTATTTTACTGAAATTGAATTTCCCGATTTCAGTTCAATTTCAGAGATTGATTGGATTTCAGTTCAATTCAAACCCTAATTGTTAAAACACCCTCTTTTTATGAAAAAAATCAACTAAATTGAATAAAAGACGGAACTTTAATAAAAAAAATTACGATGGAACGACGAACTTATGTTTGATATATGCGAATTGCGATACATAATAGTCGAACGAATAAGAGATTGATTAGGTATAAAGAGGGAGAAGTCTTTTCATTCTTTGAATGTCCTTTTATTTTTTTTACTAAGGGCAATTATGGAAATTTAAGGTAAAAAAATGTTGAATTAAACAAATTAGCGTGCAGGATTTAACAAGTACGTAAAAAGAGTCGGCTTCCCAAATTTTAGGACATCTTATCCCGAAATCCAATCAACCCAAAACCGTGGACTATAATCTTCAAAATCGTCTATTTTTGGCGACTCCAAAACCTAAATCTAAAACGCCCGCTTCCTCTCATTTGGAAGTAAAACGGCTACCTTTGTTGCTTTCTTTAAAATCAAACTACCCTATCGACCTACTCTTTTCAATCTTCTAATATGATACACTCATATAATAGTACTAATAAACCTCATACAATATCCAACAAAAATGAAACAACTAATCATCGTCCCAAATCCCTTAATTACCATTAAATCCACTACATTATCCACATTAATCTCACAAACTCATTTCATAAATCCAAAAACCCACTTCAAAAACACCAAAATCTCTGCAAAATGGGGTAAAAAAAGATCTGGGTCAATAAATTCCCGCACAAATAAGCTCATTTTCAATGCAATTACAACCGTTGCATCGAAACTTAAGATCTTACCTGAACCATTTGATTCAATTGTTAAGGAATTGTGGGTTGTTTCAGGTGGTGGAAATGGCGGGAAAATTCGGTTTAAAGGTTTTGGAGGCGGAGGTGGTGGTGGAAATGGGGGAAAGAGGAGTAATTCAAAATTAGGGTTCCTGATTGTTTTAGGGATTTCAATTGCATTGGGAATTTGGGCTGTTTTTGGGGGTGAAAAAATGAGTAATTTTGATGGTAGAATGGTTTTGTTATGTGGGGTTGCGATTTTTGTTGTTGGTCATTGTTTGTGGAGGAGAGATTTTAGAAATTGGATTTTAGGGTTTTTTTATGGAGTTTGTTTGATGGGATTAGGGTTAGGGTTCAGGGATAATAGGGATTTGATTAAATTGGTTGATGGGTTTAAGGTTAATTTTTGTAATTTTGAGTTTTTGAAGAAGAAAAGAAGATTTCAAAGACGGATTTGAGAATTAATTTATTATGTACTAGTATGAATATATGAAGAATTTTTTTATAAATGTTGTATTGTTGTCTTTTTGAATCGAGTTTGATTGGGGTTGAGATTTTCGGTTGAGTGAATTGGAAGAACTTTTGCGATTTTGACATGTTTTAGAGATTATTTGACGATATTGTAACTTGTAATGTACTTTGTTATTGTTTTCCTAATGAACATTGGCCGGAGTTATTTTTGTTTTTGTTATTGTTTTGCTAATGAACGTCTGAATCCCAAAATGCTTTTTGGTCGGAACCGTCTAGTGCATTCAATACATTGAATACGGCTTTATACAAGCTCATAGGAGAATGATCTCTCCTTCCCGGACTGAACCTCCCTCATACACAATATGTAGATCCAACGATACTTATAAATCAACAAAATTTACGAAGGCCAGAGATAAAAGTTGTTCTAACATTCGCAAGTATCATAAACTAGTTTTTTTCAGAGAAACGGTTTACAAACAACACCAAGGGTCAGAATCCGAAAACTAGTTCTTCAATACCTTTCAGCTTCTACTTTAACAGTTACTTCTAACATGCAAAATACAGGAGTTACAACAGAGAACTTGAGAACACAGCCATCTATCTAGTTCTGCGACGATGGGTCAAAAACTAAACGATGTAACATCCGCTAATACAAACATATTAATTACGCCATACCTTCCACCTTCTTTTTAACAATGCCTTCGAAAACCCCGTCAATCCCAAAGTGTGCCGCTAAATATTGTGAATCCACTGGCCCTGGAAGTTTGAACGTGATGGTAAAAACGCCTGGTGGACACAGGTTCTGAGATTGCATATCAAATTTCAGAGAATGCTTGTAGACAGTCTTCTCGCCGGTTGTGGTAACGCCCTTGATGAATATTAGTCCATCGGAGTTCACATCACACGTGAAATCCTCTGCAATCGCAAGACAACTTAATTAGTTCACATTAATCTGTTACCTCCTAATTTGGAGTCCTCAATGTAGTGGGTCAACAAAGCTCGCAGACAGATTTCAGACACAGTAGTTACCATGGTCGAGGAAAACCACGGTTAGAGAAGAGGGGTTTAACCGGGGAAAGGAAGGAGAGGGTATGTGAAGAAGGAAATGGGGGTGACCAGGCCGAATGCGAGTTATAAGAAAAGATTCTTTTATACAACTAAGAATCCACAATCTTAGGAATATATGTTGTACAACAACATTACCACATTGCCTCAATAGCTTGGCTCTCACAAATTACGGGGTAAGAGGAATCGGATGTACGCAACCAAACCTTTGTGTTGTACAGAAAGAGGCTGTTTCAGAATGACTTTGGGATTTTCGGGGACGTCGAAAGATGAAATTTTGAGATGTTTGGGTGAAGAATAACAAGGTTATCTGCATGTGTTGTATGTACACTAGGCTGCAACTAGAGAGGTTCAACTTTCAAGCCTCAAGGGCCGTCTCTCCCATTGGATCCGGCTTGTCCAGTCCGTAGGCGATGCCAGTACAAGTATACGAGTTGGCCCCGCTTGTGTATAGCAACAAGACAAGAACACTAAACGGTGTAGAGATTTAATATAGCCAAGAGTTACGAGATTTAGCCAAGACAGTTGTCTGTAATAGTATGAACAGAAGCTAAATTTATGGTATCAAAAAGCCCAAACATACATGATTCCTAGACCAAAATAACTCGTAAGTAAATAAATCATCGTGAAATTATTGTGCTCCAAGGAAGAAAAACACTAATAATCCCTCGAACGGGAAATGTTAACGTGTTTGGACCAAAAAAGCCGGTCAACTAAGAAAATTCGAGTACAACCTCTCGCACATATATTTTATATGAATAAAATAAGAGGTTTGAGAAACTGATAATATAGTAAATGTGTGCATAGTGTTACAAAAACACAGTATTACCCTTAACAAACGATCATCGTCACCACACGTTGAAGAGCAAATGAAGTATGATTATAAAAACCATGAGCGAAAAGTTTGGCTGGCATAGTCATGCAGAGGTGCCAAACGGGTCAGGTCAAGATGGTTGGGTGACCGTGGGTTAGATAGTAGAACACTAAGTCATAATTTCACCTGCATAGGGTCAAGACTCAAGCAGAAGAGCAAGTAAAAGATGAAAATATAATTGTATAAAGGAGTAATGTTTTCAAAATTTACCTCTAGCAACACCGGGAAGAGACACGCGAAAGATATAAGAATCTTCACTTTCACCGATTTCCCTCTTCCCCATTAATGGGCCTATAGTACCTGCAGCAGCACTGCCAGTCAAGCCAATTCCATTAGTTGTGGTAGATAAGATACTATGCCATTCCTCATTAGTAGGCTCGGAGGGCAAATAAACCAAAGCTGGCTTAGCAGGTTCTGCTGGTTTAGTATCTTTCGGATACTGGTAGTCATATTGGAGACACATCGATGCAACTGAATCAACATAGGGCATACTGTTAAGAGGGGGGACATTTAGCGCTTGTGGCTGAGGAGGCCTGAATCAGGAAAAAAAACATTAGAAATGTCATTATATACCCCAAGGTCAAAGATGCTTCTTTAGGCTGAGTACACGGCCATGGAAAGCCGGAACTAGAAAGAAGTGCTCACACAAGGAAGCATATAAGAGAGGAGAACAATGATTTTGTGCGTGGAAATAATCATAATCACATTATATGAAAGAGTCATATCCTCAGGACCGAAACAAACTAGAAAATGCACAATATCCGCACAAATTTCTCTAGACTCTCGACAAAAGAAGAACCTGACAAAGTAAAAAACTAAACTCACACACTCAAACCATAAGAACCCAACACATTGCGGACAATCTGGACGGATAGCGACAACAACACGCACGATGTGTCCCCCGTGCCTTACCAATAACATCTAAACTCCCAGATATAAACCCACAAAACATGATTAGATCTTACTATGCATGGCAAAGTAAAAAAAAGAGTAACTTTTCATAACAAACAAAACTGTCTAGGCAGAGAAAAGCATACCATAACTAGAGTTGGTGTCTTTCATTTATAAATAAGGTGAGATACGTGTTTGAGACTTCCTCTTCAGTCTAGTTGTTCAAGGTTCGCTGTAAACTATATAATTATATAATTCCACGTGTACGTTGCAACCCTAACGGACTTTAGCTACACTAATTGGTGGCTTTGAAATAGATTTTTGTCCTACAGTGTACTTCTCAACTTTAAAATCTATGTGAAATTTCATCACGCTTTCGTACAAACATAACTTCAAATAAACTACTCCGTAGTACAAAAGATCACCAATATCATCTAGCATTTAACATACCACATTAAAATTTTGAGACAAACATTCAACGCTAAAATCTGTATCGTATAGCCATGGAGAGCAAGCAAAAAAACTCAAAACCTAGGTCTGTGATCACAGGAAGAATGGTCATAATAACAGGATATGTAAGTCATACACTCGGGACCAAAAACAACCTAGAAGCTTAGTTTGAGACGGCATACAGAGGCGACGGGATCCCAAGGGCTGAGGCGCAAGGCAAAGGCGTGCACCTTTTGCACGCAAGGCGCACTTTTCAGAAGAACATCCATATTTTACAATCAAATTTTGTGCGAAAATAATCCCTTCTTTTGCTTTGAAGAGGGCAAACATGTACCTTAAAAGTGAAAATTAAGGATAAAAAACAAGGGTAAAATAAAAGAATTTGGAAAAAAATTATGGAATTGCACACTAATGCCCCTCCAGCGCTCTTTTTTAAACTAAGCCTACAAAGATACGCCATATCTGCAAAAATCTCACTAAAGAGTCCGGACAAAAGAAGAATCCTAGAAGTAAAAAAAAAGAGAAAAAAAAAAACTCCAATCATAAAAGGGCCCACCACATCAGGCACAACCTTGAAGGTGGCGACAAAAACACGCACGATGGATCCCCCATGCCTTGCCACTTAACCAGTAACATCTAAACTCCCATATATAACGCCACAAAACAAGATTAGAACTTTCTATGCATGACAACGGGAAAAAAAAAGAGTAACTTTTCATAACATCCAAAACTGTTTGAGGCAGAGAAAAGCATACCATAACTAGAATCAGTGTCTCCATTTATAAATAAGGTGAGATACGTGTTTGAAACTTCCTCTTCAGTCTACAAGTTCAAGATTCGTTGAAAACTATATACTCAATTGTCTAAAATGTGCGTGTACCGTACCACCCTAACAGACTGTAGGTACACTATTCGGTGACTTTGAAGTAGATTTTCATCCTACAGCATGTTTCTTCCGTTCAAATCCAAACACCCCATAAACTCAAAAATTTTCTCACAAAAGGGACAGACTGCGGTGTTTGTTTCGAAGGGACGGAGTAACATTTTTTTTCTCCGAGTTCTTTCACAAAAAATTTCTCAACTTCAAAATGTTATGTGAATTTTCATCACCCTTTCGTAAACCGAACATAACTTCAAAGAAACTACTCCGTAGTACAAAATATCACCAATATCATCTGGCATTTAACACAAAACATCAAAATTCCAAACAAACATTCAACATTAAAATCTGTATCTCAGAATCAGTAAACCCTAATCTTCAAGATACAGAACAAAACATTAACTTCAACCTACTCATTCAATTAATAATTACATTTCATTTAATTAAATATCAAACCAAAATCATCAAAATGCCACAACAAACCAAAACCCATATCACCATATACTCTCTCAGTCCCAACTCCCAATCATTTGTTTACCTTCGATTAAACTACCCCTCATAAACAACAACAAAAACGTAAACAAATGACCGAGACAAAGGAAGTATCGATTAATCTCAAACCCCATGAATAAAAACCCAAAATTCAAATTAAAATAGTAACCAAAAACCAAAACTAACCTATTCATTCAATTAATTAATTACATCTCATTTAATTAAATCTCAAACAAAATCATCAAAATGCCACAACAAACCAAAACCCATATCACCATATACTCTCTCAGTCCCAACACCCAATCATTTCTTTACCTTCGATTAAACTACCTCTCATACACAATTAAAAAATCGTAAACAAATTGCCGAGACAAAGAAATTACAGTATCAATTAATCTCAAGCCCCATGAATAAAACCCAAAATTCAAATAAAAACAGTAACCAAAAACCAAACTTTATACGATTAACATAAAATAATAAACAAATAAAATGGGAAAATCAATACTTTAAAGTAACTTAAAGAATACCTGATATGGTTGGAAGCCATTAAAAATTTGGGAGGTTTTTAGAGAGAGAAAGAGAGTAACGGGTAGTAAATAAAAGGGTGTTTGGTGAAATAAATACAGTAAATATTACAGAAGTTGTTTGAATAAATGAGAGTCAAGTGCAGTGAAATGAAGTGTGCCTGAAATATCTGCAGTTTGTTTTTGAAATGTGTAGAGGTTTGATTGTTTGAATTTATCGATCCAAAATCAAATCCGACTAGATTAAATTGAATAGGTTTGATGACCGTAAACCTAATTTTAATGGACGGAAAATCTAGTCTTGAATTAGGCTAAATCCGATTTTTTTGATCCGGTTCATTTTTAGAAAATGAACATACCTCGGATGAATTATTGCAGATTTTAAGTGTTTTTTAATATATGTGTATTTTTCTATGTTTATTAGCTTAAACTTTATTTGTTGCATACTTGCATATGTGTATTTTTTTTAGTTTATAAGTTAGTTTTTAATTATTTTTCCATCAAAACTTAAATTTACCTAAGTTTAAAAGTAGTTTTTTTGAGTTTTATTGTAATTTTCTAAATTTAATGTTTTGATAAATGAAACTCATAAACTTTAAAATACAACTCATAATTTTTAAAATTAAAGTCAAAAACTTTATCATAATGCCCAACAACTATCAAGGTAGTATATCAGATGTATAATCACTTACTGGTTCATTTTTTGACCAAACTGGACATAAAAATATTATTTGTTGCTATTTAATTCGCCAAATGAAATAAAATAAGTATTTTAACTATCGTTTGATTTAAATAATTGCTATAATTGATTTATAATGACATTATCCTATAAAGGCCCTGATCTTTCTGGCTTAATTTCAGCTCCTTACAACTTTGGTTGGTTGTATTCCGTTAAGTTTTATTTACGTTCAATCAATTATTTTCAATTAATCTCTTCACAAAAGTAACTTTTAATTCAACTAAATTCACTCCACCTTAGTTCCACTCGATTTAGTTCAATTAAGCTCTATTCCAATTTATTTAATTCAGCTCGTTTCAGCCGAAAAGAACAGGGCCAAAGTGTTGGAAATTTAATAAGAAAAATTCCAACTAAGGGTGGTCTTCTTATAATAACTCCACCTTCATTTAATTCGACAATAAATTGTACTATTAACCATGTTTTCTCATAATGCACCGAAATGACCGATTATCTGTTGCAGAGATCACTATTTTATTTTAAAATAAAAATAAAAAATAATAACTTTGTTATAAAATATTATAGTATAATATTATATGGACGTCTATATCTTATAATATCCTAGATTGTTTTATCTTATGAAAATTTAACTCATTGTATATGTACATATATCCCTCATTATGGAATGAAAATATAGTTTTGTTTTTCTTACTTTCTCTCTATAGTTTTCTCTTGTCTTTGTTTCAAAGCACGTTATCAGCACGAGTCTCTACCCTAATTGTTTTTTTAACTTATTGAACAAAGTTAGGTTTACTAATCTATAATAAGCATATATACGATCTATAACCTTTTGATACATCTTTACGTCATTCATCCATCTTATTTAAGTGATACAATGTATTATTAGGTATGTCGTCATTCATTTTATACAACTACATGTGTATATGACTACTCAAACAACTAGATGACAATTCATCTTACTAGATTAATTTTATATTCGTTAATGTTGTCACTCATCTAATGAGACGCACCAACATCTTATTCCAATATAAGGTATTACTAATTTTATGCGAATTTTAACCGTCTGAACAAAAGGTATTTTTCAATATAAAGTATTAAGTTTATATAATCTTATTATATACATCCATTATTTAAAATTTGATAATCAAAAGTTTCATATCAAATCTACTCTATTATTCTCAATTGAATAAGGTATGTTTTCTTGCATATGTTATATTGGTTAATTGTAAAATTATAATTATATTATTATGGAATTTGACAAGATATTGATATGTATCATCTATTCAAAGGATTTCATAATGTGTATGAGATTATTACATCAGTCGTATAAAGTATCATATTATTTTGGAACTGAAACTTAATAGGGAAACACCTTTAAAAAATGACATATTATAAACTTTGGTTTTGAAAGTTCCAAAAGATTTATTTTACAATGATGAACATACATCGAATGAATTACTGCAGGTTTTAATCGTTTTTTTAATGTGTATTTTTCTGAGTTTATTACTTAAATTTTTTTTTTTTGGAGCATGTGTATTTTTTGTTAGTTTATAAGTTAGATTTTAGTTTTTTTTTCCGTCAAAACTCAAATTTAACTAAGTTTGAATGTAATTTTTTTGAGTTTTATTGTAATTTTCCAAGTTTAATGTTTTAATAAATGAACTCGAATTAAAATACAGCTCATAATTTTTAAAATTGAAGTCAAAAACTTTATCATAATCCTCAACAACTATAAAACTGGTGCTAATATATCAAATGTATAATCCACCTACTAGTTCATTTTTTGACCAAATTGGACATAAAAGTATTATTTGTTGCTATTTAAATCGCCAAATGAAATAAAATAGGTATTTTAACTATTGTTTGATTTAAATAACTGTTATAATTGATTTATAATGACATTATCATATAAAGTATCTGATTCATTTACGAAATTTTAATATATAGTAGACGTGAAAATCACATATTGTGATCCATTCGTTTCAGGAAAAACTGATTTTGGATTGGACTGGGATGAAGACCCAAACTTCGAAATATGAGGACTAAAGACCGTACCGTATGTACAAGAATTTAGCCCGGCCCTAGGTTTGATCGGTTGGTTAAAGTAAGAGTGTAAGACTCGTGAAAAACAGTTCTGTGTTAAGATAACATGTGATCAGTTTACGAAAAGGTTCGATTACAGTAGTGCCTAACTGTAACATAAAGGTAGAGAGAAATCGACTAGGTGAAACTTTCGACACATCGAAGTCTGATCGGAGAAAGGATTAGGGACTGTATTGTACGAGGTACAAAGGCGGTACACAGGTATGGGAATACACTGACATGGTAAACTGAGTGCAGTACTTGTTAAAACACGAGATTATACAAGCGGTACTTGGATTCACTTTTATCCGATATAAATGGTCTAGTACCGATAAAAATGAAACCTGTTTCTCGATATTATAAAATGATCTACAAATTCTTAAATCTCAAATACCAGAACTATAGACAGTCCTTAAAAAAACATAATAAGTACAGAGAGTAAACAGAAACAACACTTGGTCTCGTTTAAAACCGTCCTAATATAAGACCTCTCTGTCTCTGACAACTTCCTTTTATTTCCACACCTATTTTAATTGATTGTGAGAGCCGTTTTTTAGGTTAAGACGGTCTAAAAGAAGAAACAGTGCCAATACAAAGCTACTTTGATTACATTTAATACTTCCTGTATCAGTATCCCCCAGCTTGCATGTCACACACTCTATATCTCTACTCCTTGCTCGCATCTGCAAACAGCCATTGTGGGAAAAACAATACCGAGTTAGATTTGCATATTACGTAACCAATGATCGAGATGGGCCATGCCCATGCATGAAGCAAGATTCATTGCAATAGACGACGAGTTAGATAGGAGAACGGAGGGGAGCGGGTCTGTGGTTGAGATGAGGAATGATGCACATTAAGAGAATGTGGTTGTGCATCAGAAATGAAGACGTAGATCAAACATCCATAGCAATATTAGTAAATACCACTTCAGCTTACCTTCCTCTCGCTCAATCTATCTCGTTCCTGCATTATCTGAACGATTTGTGTGATATGCCATCCAATTGTGAGCTCTAGGCAAATAAGGAGTTTCTATCAGGGTACTAAAATCCAGGGTTCAGATCGGATGTCACGATGGTGAATGTGACTTTGGCAAATACAGCCTCAAAATGCGGTCACCGGTGAGTTGGTGACTTCAAAACATTGATAACTTGGTTATGATGTGGTGTAGTGATTCAAAATTAATACCATGATTTGTTTTTGCGAAACAAGAGTAATACTTAGTTGAACTACGGTAGCAAACTTTTGACGCACATATATATACAAAGAATTATTACCTATTTTCCAAAACCGTTCCCTTCATCTCATTTATATTGTCCCTATTTGACTTTAACAGTGAAAAGACCGACGATTTTTCAAAAGAGAACATAAAAATAATTGGTTCGAAAAATCTAACAGGACAAAGTTTACATTACATCACTAGATTTACCCTTGTGACTCAAGGCTCCCTCCCACAATAGAGGGGATAAGGAGCATCAAGAGCCGATGTACTGAGCAAGGGGGTCAGATTGTATGCAATATTATACAGTAAGTCTTCATCTCCATTGGGGATGGAAACATTATGTCTCCACATATACTCGGAGAGAATAATGATCAAAGCAACACCTAGTATGGACAGTTGGGCACAATGTAATGGGATGGGGGTAGTAACGAACTCCACAAAAAGAGCAAACAGGACAAATCAGAGAGCATTTATTCCCAAAATCAGGCAATTTATATTCCAAATCTTTTGATTGGTTTTACCGTTTTAGTGAATGGGTGGATTTTGGGTTGAAAAACACGTGATATACAGTTTTACGCGGGTTAACATAAGGTCTCTTCGTAGAAATCATTTTCCCTTTTCATATATATGAACACAAGTGCCAATTATAAGTCTGAAGGTAAAATAAGTTCGCAAACATAAACATATATTAAGAAGGTCTTCCAAAGCATAATCGTTACCAATCGAAGGCAATATCTAATGCTAGGCTACACTTAGCAATTTCTCTAGACCGGATAGGCATGGTATTAACTTCGGGCTGCGACATTGAATCGCGACTGCTTTAGAAAGATTTTAAAAGTAACTGACATCACATTTCAAGGCAGTTTGACAGCCTTTATGGGTCAGTAACTGTAAATTTCTCTGTAAGTTCAGTCATTTTGATAAAAAAACCACCACCACAACAACAACATCAGAGCCTTAGTCCCAAAATGTTTTGGGGTCGGCTGACATGAACCATCCTTTGGAACCGTCCAGGGTGAACTCTCATCTCGACAAGAGAAAAAAATAAAGAAAAAAGAATCGCAAGTGAAGTGAAACCGAAAATGAAAGATAAAGGGGTTTTATAGATATTAAATCGAACTTATCACATGTATAAAAACCCAAAAAATAAATCAAGAATAAAGTTTAAAGTAATTTTGATAAAAAAACCACAATAAAAGAAAAAACTTAGTCACTAACCTTTACACTATTAGAATGGGCTAAGCATCAGAAGAAGACTGTTGATGCTGCGGCGGTGCCTGTGGCCACATTGGCTGAGGCATATAAGTTTGAGACTGAGGAGGACCATATGCATTTGGATTACCCATCATCATCCCTGGTGCTCCAGGCTGAGCTGGATTCTGAGTTGGTGGCATATAATAATAGGGAAGGCCATCAGCCGGACCTCCCATGGGCATCCCAGGCCCCCTAGGGAGAGTAGAAAGTACGTCATCCTTCAGATCCTCCCTTGGCACAATATCAACCAGAAAGTCAAAGATATCGGTCCGAGTAATTGCAGCAGCAATGTCATTCTTCTGTAGAGTCCGCCGCTTGTTCTCCTCAGTGTGGTTCCACGAACGTAAAGTCAGCTCGAGAATGAACATCTCGCAGGCCCGGGCAAACACGACGGGGGCCTCGGCTGAGATCATCCGAACGTCCTCGTCGGCTTTCATGATCTTCTTGATCCTTGCCAGGGGAAGGCTGTGGTTTTTGAAGTCAGTCACTTTCTCGATTTCCTGGTATTGGTTCTGCCAGAATGCCTGAAGTTGTTGCTGAAGTTGTTGTTGCTGCTGCTGGTGAATCTGCTGGTATGCCAGCTGGTGCTGAGCGATCTGAGCTCCGGATGGTTGTGGGCTACCCACAGATGTAACCACAGGTGCCCCGGTGACTTGATTTGGTTGGTATGCACCGCCATAAGGAAGTTGACCTGCACCACTACCAGATCCCATGCCTGGGGCTTGACCATGACCTTGTTGATCCATTCTGCAGCTCAAAGAGTAACAGTCAGCATTATTACCATATATACACCCTCTGCTATGAAAGAAAGGTTCTGCAATGGAAATCAGAAGAATAGCAAGCAGAAATTAAAGATTCCTTCAAAATGGAAACAATCGAAATACATGCATTCTAAAGCAGAAGAAGAGACAGATCACAGTGGACAAACACGCTTGGATTGTTAACTGATAATTCTTTAACGATTAACGAAATCAGGAATTGAAACCAATAACAAACGGGTTTACCTCGACATGCACGAGCATTACCATTAGCCCTTAACAATCCCCGTGAAAAATGGGACATAGCATAAAGATTAGTTGGCTGAGCAGCTTAAGAAAAACATACGAAGTATTAATCATCTCTCTAGCAGAACTCTCAATGAATCGACTTGAAGCGTCCTCTTTAAAATCGATTTACTCAAGGTTCACCTACCATAATCGGAAAATTTCCGATCTGATGAGACAAATAATCACCCGATTCAGTTGATGGTGATGGGTAACTATAATCACAAGTCGGAGGTGACGGAGACGAGAAGACAGACAAAAGATTTCAGTAGAATATTGTAATTTATGTTCATCATAACGATATTAGCCTAGGGGGTCTTTTCCCGCAATGAAAAGAATGAAAGCTGAAATGGCAAAAGCAAACAAAGTCTATTTCCTGCAAAGCACCTCATTTAATCTCACTGGACTACAACAACGTTAACCTAGTTCCTCAATAGGTCAATTAACTCACAATATATGTATGTACCTTTTCCTCTCGACAGTTCAAATAACAAAGATTAAAAAATAAAGTTGATCCAATGTTGCACTCTGAATTATCCAACAAACCTTGTCTCAACCGACCTAATGAGACGCATCCTGACATAGAAGATAAATTACTATGTGCAATATGAAGATGGCTAGTTGAAATTGATCAAACTAATAAGATAAAGTAAACACTGATTGGACCAAAGTACCAAACCACACAAACAAACTCGGTCTGTGTGTTAATGTAGCAGACCATCCAGTCAGAGGAACAATGTGTGAATAGAAAGTTCGCATTTATTCTTAAAACCAATAAATAATGGAAACAGATGATAGAAGTGTCTATTACGGCAACAACGCATTATTGTTGACATCTGTTTTACAACAATATCAGGGATTTAATGCATACATTTCCATGCGAGTGTGTAACACATGATCCAAGAAACATTGCCAAATGTACTTAATATCCTAGGGTCAAACCTCCTATGTCAAAGGAAACGGGAAATGAGTAACATACCTATGCACAAATGCACTGTTTCCGCTTCTAGGTACAAAAGGAAAGATATAGTAGATCATTTGTCGAAAGGTACATTAGAAGTGGAAACAATACAGCCAACATCATTACTCAATCACATCCAAAATCAACGCTGAACACACATTCTGCGCCCAATACCCACTCCACTATGAGAATACCTCTATGTAGAATATTCTTAGAACATTGACAACACATAACTGACTTCTCCAAATACATATAATCAAAACTTCCATAGCTTAACCTTAGGTTAGTGTTCGGACAAACTCCCAGCGAATCACGACTTGGTTCATATGAATTCTATAGTGGCATTAGTTTGAAATCTATATACCATATACCATAATACTATAATTAAGTGCGTATCCCTACCGAATATTACATATTCACCGCAAATACAACAAACTAGGTCATCCCGATTTAATAACCAAATCTCAGCTATAACTTTATATGTACTTTATATGATTTTGACAAGAAGACAGCTACCCCAGCAAAATTTCAGGGAAAAAAAGGAAAGAATGACGGCGAGCATTAAAGGTCATAATGTGTCTAAAAAGGTGTTGGACTGTTGGTTGGTATTGAAACCTAGGATCCCTGAACATTGTAATTTGTCTCCATCATATACTACCTTATACAGTTCCTTTTTCATTCAGTTAATGACGTTAGCCTAATCCGGTACAGAGAAGAGTGAAAGCAAAATGGAAAACTAAACAAAGTCTATTTCATAGAAGTATCCATCCTCTAGACACTTTATGATAAGAATGCTCGCATCACTTTAGGAAACAAAGATTAAAAAATAAAGTTGATCCATTGTTACACTTTGAATTATCCATTGAAGTTTGTCACAATTGACCCACTGAGATCAAAATCAATACATTTATAGTCGATACATTTGCTAGCTAAACCAAGCAATGCATCATGACATAGAGGATAACTTACTATGTGTTATGTGAAGATGGCTAGTTAAAATTAGATCAAACTAACAAGATATACGGAGTAGTAAACACTAAACACTAATTCGACCAAACCACAAAGCAAACTTGATTTATGGGTCAGTCTAGCAAAACATCAAGTCAAAGGAACAATGTATGCATAGGAAGGTAACATTTAAGCCTGAAACCAGTAAATAATGGAAACAGATATAAAAGTCTCTTATGGCAACCATGCGTAATTGTCAACATCTATTTTACCGCAATATCGGGGAATTTAATGCGTACATTTCCATGAGAGTGTGGAACACGTGATCCAACAAACATTTCCAAATGTGCTTAAACATATAGTTACTACAAAGTCGCGGGAAACAGGAAATGAGTAACGTACTTATGCACAAGCATATTATTTCTTCCGCTTCTAGGTACAGAAGAAATGATACAGTAGAGAACTTGCCTAAAAGTAACACTAAAAGTGGAAAAGATACGACAAACTTCATCACTCAATCACAACCCAAATCAACACTGACCAGTGATCACACATTCTGCAATATGCACACAATACCTACTTATCCACTGGACTACTTTGCTGCCACGGTACCTCTATGTAGCATCTCATATTTTCTTGGAACATTGACAACACTTAACTGACTTGCCCAAACTCATAATGGTAAGTGATACAAGTGTACAAAAGCCACGGACATCGCAAGACACCAACATTAACATAACTGAAAATAAAAATACGCACCGTATGCAAAAAAATAACATCAGAGCCTTAATCTCAAAATGGTTTAGGGTTGGCATTCATACTCAACTGTATCGTATTTGGAACGTGAAACGCGAGGGAAACAACCATATTCGACATTACAATTATCAATTTAGACAAGAAAACCCAATTAAATTGATAATAAAATAAGCATAACTATACAGAGAAGTACAACAAAAAGGCTGATTAATAAATACACTTCAAGAAGCCAGAAACGATTTGAAACGGATGCAAACAACCATTTTATTCTATTTGTTGCATTAAGTTAATTACTTTGTAACCCAATAAACTCAGAATAATCAAAATAAATCAAACTAAACTGAAATTAAATTGGGTTTTTCACCAAACAACAAACCAAACTATAATTTCACCAAGAAAACAATAATTCAACAAATACCATGCAAATTAAGCATGATAAAAATCCAAATTAAATCCATGCAAATCAATGATACACATAAACGGAATAAAATTATCAGAAAAATTACCAACAAAATTATGAAGATTAATCAACTCTAAAGTATTGCTCCACAAGCCCAATTGAAAGCAATAATCAAAATTCAATTGACAACCAATCAAAAATCTAAAAAGTACCCAGAAAAGAGAATTAATTAAACATGCTGCACAAATTTTGATCTCATGATTTGCGAAAATAATTTTATTAAAAAAAACCTTTTATTGTATTAATTAACTGTTATTAGGGTTTTGATTTGAATCTGCTAACATGAAACAATTAAATTGAAGTTTAAAGAAAATTAATCAGGTGAAGAATGTACCTGCTAAGTGACTGCAAAAGGTATGAAAGAGGGATTTTGCAACTGATTTTATAATTTTATTCAGTTGCTTATGCTTTTAAATCTTTTTTCGCGAAATGCACGGGATGTTTTGAGGTTTCACATTTTGCCCAAATTATCCAATTTTTTATCCGAAAAAATTTAAGATGTCATAATTCGTGTTTACAAGCTAGAAAATAACATTTTTTTTTCAAATTGATCATCCTTCTAATTACTAACAACTACGACTTGAAAAAAATTATTGTCGAGTTTGGAATTCGTGATGATATATGGTCATTCACAGTTTGTTCGGTCCAAAAAACTTTATGACCTACAAAAACTACTAGCTATGGGATTCAAATATGATTTTTTTTCTCAAATTGTAGTTTTTGGAAAGATGGTCGATTTAGAATAAAAATTATCACTTTTTGAACTCGTAATACAAGTTATGACCTCTTAATTTTATTTTATTTTAAAAATAAGTATTTCGGATAAAATCTTATATAAAAAATCAACAACCATGTTGCTTAGTTGTCGATCAACCCTTAAAAGTAGGGATTTTAAGGGACCGCCTAATTTTAAGAATTAATTGCTTTGAATAACCACCCTACAACATATGAGAATTACATTTAAATTATATCTTACAATAGGACTTTACTAGTGTTAACCCGTGCAAAAATGCACGGATTGTTTATTAAAATTCTAATATATAAAATTTGTTTAGAATAATGCGAATATATATCGACATTATTATTTTCATTGTTACAAATTAAACCCAATGAGAATGTAATTTGTTGTTTTTATTTTAAAACTTTCAATTAGTTCAATTCGATTAACTTTGGCCGAGTTAAAAATATATGAGTAAAATTGTGCATCCTACGTATTAACGTAGTTTGTTGGCGACTAATAGTAACTCCAATTTAATACATATATCTAAACATCTATAGTAAAAAAAAACTAGGCTCAAGTTTAAATTGGTCCGCATTAAAAATAAGTTTTTGCCACCCCATATGAAATGAATTTATATTTTATCACTCATGAACCAAAAAAACACATACTCTATTGTCACGCTACATTATTATTTTGCACAAAATCTTCTATATTATTTATAAAATTTTCTATATTATTTACACAATTATCTTTATACCATCTCTATGTCTTCAATTTTGAGATCACTTTCAAATTAATCTAATTATATCTTATTATTGTTCTTAATTCATTACCAATCAACTTTTTGCCTCAAACATACTACTTTGCATCATATTGACATATTTGGGTTAAACCATTATTAAAGATTCATGTACGTATACAAACTATTTTCTTTGCAACTTTTAAATTAATTATAACCTTTAAATTGTTTGTAAATTAATTTTTGAAATAAAAATTATATTGTATGTAATATGAGTTTAATCTATTTTCGTTTTTTCAAACTTTCAGCAATAAGCTTTTAAAACTCCGTAATTATTATTTTTTAAATGTTTTTAAGGTTGTTAAATGCGGAAACTTTTTTATCTTATAATTTTTTAATATGTTAATTTTTCGTAAAGAGATATATTCGTTATTTTATAACCAAATTAAGATCTAATTATTATTCAAACGATATGATAATTTAATTATAAATAGCAGATTTTTTATGCCGGAATATTTGTTAGATATAATAGGTATAATTCCGGTATGATAGCTATTTTTTTTAAAGAATCCGCTGTAAAACCCCTCGCGAAAGCGGAAATATAAACATACAAAAGTACTAAAAATGCAGCGGAATTTAAAACTTTTTAACAACTAAACAACATGCGAGAAGTCTTAAACTGAACGGAAACTGAACTGGAATAAAACCAAAATAGATAAGTAGCAGTTCTAAGTATCAAAAACAAATATGTACACCAGCCTGGGATGGAACATCCCTACATGCACCAAAACGAAAGTGAAAGTCTAAGAGTTTAGCTAGGCGATATAAGGTAAGTCATATGATGACAACAGGATCATCACTCGCTAGCCCTCTCGTAACCCTGCTCCAACCTGCATGTACCTACATACATGAAAACATGTACGCCACAATCAGTGGGGAGTGACTAGAGTTCTCCTAGCCACCTTTTGTGACAACACGTAACACATAAAACAATACAGAATACTCCAACATATATCAACATGTGAAGCATAAACATCTCATCAATTGATCTCATAACAACATGCCAACTCTAGTGCACGGCTCTCAACCAACTTCATAAACCGTTAGGAAGGAGAGCCGGTTTCCCTACTGGTTACCCAGTCGGGGGGGTCTTTCAATCCAACTATTTATGAAACCGAACTAAGAGTCACCCAATGCCTTGGATGATCAACCCATAACTCAAACAAATATACATTTACTCATCATTATCAAAATCTATATCTGACACGTACCAACTCAAGGCAAGCAGATAAATTCAACAAGTAAAAGGTTCAGCGGTCAACTTAAGACATAACCTAATACCAAAACATTCAGCAAGTGTAAAGGTTCAGCGGTCAACTTAAGACATAACCTAAACACCAAACATTCAGCAAGCAAGGACTCAGAGGCCAACTTAAGGCATGGACCTGCCAATCAGCAAGACACTAGACTCAGCGGCCAACTTAAGGCATAGACTAGCATCCAAAAGTAAAGGACTCAGAGGCCAGCTTAAGGCATGTCCCTTCACCACATCACAAGGTACTAAACTCAGAGGCCAGCTTAAGGCATGTTCTAGCACCAAACATCTGCACCCCGGGCAAGGTGTCAGTTCCTTAGCTACGTCGTTGTGCAGCTGCTCTACTCGTCAGACTCAGAGGCCAACTTAAGGCATGTTCCAACGCGATCACTATCACACATGTCTGAACTCAGAGGCCAGCTTAAGGCATGTCCCAGACACGACAAACATACACATATAGGGTTCAGAGGCCAACTTAAGGCATATCCCCATATATGACAAACAACTCACGTATTAAGTTCAGAGGCCAGCTTAAGGCATAACTTAATACGCATCAATACAATATCAACCAAAGTCTATGAACTAATCTATAGTTCTACTTTTCTTAACTTCTAATCAACACTTAATTGACCCCGGGAACTAAGTTGAGGGAGAGCCGGTTTCCCTTTCGGTTACCCGACCGGGGGGTCTCTATCCTTACTCCATTCCCGAACCCAATATAATGTTGCCCGTACTCCGGGGACCTTAAATACATATCACGGGTATACAAAACGAGTTTCAATCAAAACCGATTAACCGTTTGAAAGTTACGATTAAATTACAAATCTCGAAATAGCTTACAGGGGTCCCCAGCCGGTCGGCAGGCAGCCGGTCAGCCGGCTGGTGACCTCCTCAGCCTCCCTTTCTCTTTTGCACAAAACCACACAAGGACTCCCAGCCGGTCGGCAGGCAGCCGGTCGGCCGGCTGGGAACCCCATTCCCTAGCCTTTACTAAAATCGCAACCCATTCCCAATTGCACTCCCAGCCGGCTGGCAGGCGGCCGGTCTGCCGGCTGGGCTCCCATCTACCTATAGTTTTCGCAAAAACATACACGACACAAAGGGACTACCAGCCGGTCGGCCGGCTGGCAGTCCAAGGCCAAATTCTCAAAATACGAAAAACACACAAACGCACTCCCAGCCGGTCGACCGGCGGCCGGTCGGTCGACCGGCTCAGAGAGCCTGTAACGCAAAATCGTGATTTCAGCCTTCTTCAAAACTCGATCATTCGACACCAAAACTTACACAACGATTCATGTGATGTTTACACAACAATATCAAACGCCAAATACTACTAATCTATCAGCAAGTAAGTCCCATAACAATCCTCAAATGAATTTAATAAGTATCCGTCGCAAAATGCGAAAAACTGAAAATCACATATGAACATATAACAACATCTTAAGGCATGGATTCTTCACATATTCAACATCCTAAACATGTTACTAAGTTCCTTAAACATAATACATGAACAAAATCAGAATCAAATATAAGAAACACAACAAAAGTGCTAATATACACATAAAGGTCGAGTTATCTCATTATCGTCACCTTTCAAGCGATTCCGGCTAAAGATCCTCCTCAACTATGTAGCTATCGACCTCTGGATCGTCTAAGCCCACTCCTACAAACAAAGAAAACGGGTTTAAGGACTCAAAACGGAATTTAAGGGAAAACAGCCCCATTTTCAAAGTTAAGGATTTACAAAAAGAAAGTGATAGATGGCTTGGAAATCGAATGAGGATTCCGAAAATGTTATTGTTACCTCAATTTGATGAACGGATGATGAAGAATTTCTCAAAAAGAGATGAATAAAATGGAGGTTTGAGAGAGTTTATGTTTACTGTAAAAATGTTGATGGTGATGAGGAATATGTCGATGGAAAGGGGGTTTATGGGGGTTTTATGGACTGTCCTTTCCGAGTCAATTAAATGGGTCGGACACTTGAACGGATATTTATGATACGAGTTTAAGTTTACCAAGTAGTATTCGTCTTAAGGACTTAAGGTTCTTAAGACGGATCTTACTAATTAAATTGAAACCTTTCACAATAAATTATTAAATTATTATTTTATTACTTAAAATAATTTAAAACGCTTAGATTAGATTTTACGAAAATACGGGATGTTACATCCGCTCTAAAACTATTTTATCCATATTTTTCCGACAGAGTATTCCGTATTAGTTTATTAACATTAACCGTGAATTTATATAAATTTAACTGTAAATTTTACGTACAAAAATAAACGAATAACTTTTCCAACATTAACCGTGAATTTACATAAATTTAAACGTAAAATTTTACGTACAGACATAAATGAATAACTTTTCGAGAAATAAAATCCAAACTTTTTGATGTGGGACCCTTATTTATCTTTTTTTTTTTAAAAAAAAAAAATGTTGGGTTGATGAGGTGGGTGAATGAGAGTTGTTTAAATGTTTTTGTTATAATATAGATAAGATTGTATATGAACATTGATAACCTATTTAAATCACGCTAACTAAATTACATCTTTATATACTTCAATATTTAAATTAAATTCATAATATTATACGCTAAATTATTTAACAGTAATCAACTAATAAAAGAATAATGTAACACTTATTTATAGTATTTTTACTGAAAGATTTAACATTTATACCATAAAGAATAAATAAATTAAAAGAAAGTGAAAGAAAAGATTTTTAAAGCGAAATTCTTTTTTTTTTTTTTGGTGACGAGGGAACCCGCAGCCGCTACCTATGGTGCGCACTGGGTAAACCCGCGGGTATATGTGATAGCCTGCAAACTAAAGCGAAATTCTTTATTATAGTTGAAACGTATAATTTATAAAGACAAAAACATTCACCAATTCGACATGGTTAAATTAGAAATCATAAATGTTTAGAATAAAAAACGGCTAAGATAAATTTATAATTTTCTAGATATTCATAATTAATTAAATATGGAAAATCATTAAAATTATAGTACTTACAAGATTAAAGAAAATTAAAACTAAAAAATATAGAAGAAAATAATAATATTAATATAAGAAAAAGAGAATTTTGTAAATAACCCCTTTTATGTACCAAAGTTTACAAATAACCCCCTTATATGTTTCCTTTTACAAATAACCACATTAAATTCAACTTAACTCAGATATTCACTTAGGTTAACGATTTTTATTAAACCCGATTCATTTACTACTCTACGACTAAAATTTAACAAAATACCTAAGCTAACCTCACATATTACCTCACCTTACCTTTGTTTTAATTTACAACCAACATAAAATCTCCAAATTAATTGTTCTTTCTTCATCACTATTCCCTCCTTCCTCTACCAAATCCAATTTCCCCAATCTACGTTTTTGAATGATATAATATTACAACAATAAATTGTGGCGCCTCCATTTTTTGGTGGTTTACAATGTCATATAAAAACGTCTTTTTTCCGGTGGCCCATATTGGCATAATTTAAGCTTGGTGACGACTGACGAGATTCGTAGCCAATTTAAACATACAAGAATTTGGCTTATCAATCTTCAAGATAGTTTTGTATATAAATCACAAAGGGCACGGATGAAAGCTTTAATTGAACTTATAATACCACTTCCCGACATTACACCTTATATATCTAAGCGAGGAGCAATTTTTTGGTCACATCTGAATACATTTACGATTGATTAGAGGGAGCAATAACATTAACTAGGGGTATTTTGCTTAAGTCGATAGGGATGCTCTTTCTTCCTAAATGTGCAGCTGCCCCATGCTTCTCTTACACGCGAGAACTTTTCTGCCCGCCGGATGGTACTGAACCTGTGCTTTCCTCTTAGGCTTTGCTTTAAAGGCGGATAGGTATGAGAAACGAGCAATTCAATTGCTAATGAGTATCCAACTTCATGTGTGATATGTTAGTATAACAAGAAAGATTGATTTACAGAGGAATGAGGGAATTGTGATGGAGATGAACAATTGGTTTGGGGGATTTTATTGGGTTTAAAATTAAAACGAAGTTAGAGATGGGTAATAGGTGACTTGAGGGTAGTTTAGATGGGTAATAGGTGAGGGTAGTTTAGGTATTTAATAGAGTTCAAGTCATAAAGTCATAAAAAGATCGGGTTTAATAAAAATCGTCAAACTAATATTAATTAGGTGGTGAATATATAAATTAAGTTGGATTTAAGGCGGTTATTTGTAAAAGATAACATATAAGGGGGTTATTTGTAAATTTTAGTACATAAAAGGGGTTATTTACAAAAATCACTAAGAAAAATGAAAGAAAAAAAAGCATTATGAGATAAAATAAGCACAATATCTGACAAAAAACGAATACAAACATATAAATACATGTAATATTTTAAATAATAATTTTTTTAAAAATAAATACATCGACAATTAAGTAACGGAAAATTAGAAACATTACAAAATGTAAAAATATATGAAGAAAAAAGTATAATTATAAATAATATATAAAATATCTTATATATTAAAATAAGAAACACAGAGCTTACGTGTGATGGTCTCACACAAGAGTTACTGCTGGGTTAGGGATTGTGGGTAGTATTCTATTTATTAAAGCAACAACCACAGAGCTGATGTGTCGCTCTGTGGTTAAAAGTGCATTTTTTTATTTTATTTTACGTAGGCCCTACCATGTCCCCACCTTCTATCCCATTTTTTTTTTTGCTTTTACATAGATAATTTGTGATACCAAAATCAAGTTGAACAATTGTATATTGACTAATACTTAAAAGCAAACCTGCTAATTTTGTAGATACAATATATATATAAGATATACATAAATAAAATTTAAAATTAGGATTACATAATTATTATTATTATTTAAATACATAATGATAATTATGTATAATAAAAGACGGATTCCTTCATGCAACAAAAACGTAGTCTTACTAGTTTTAACCCCGTGCAAAAAAATGCACAGGTCGCATATGAATATTATGGTATTATTCGAAGAGATGTAAATGATTAATATTAAATATCATAACAGTCTATAGCTTGAAATTTGACGTACAAATAATTCAATTTATTAATAACTACCATTCGATGATAATGCTACAAATACTTAAATTTTTTATTGAAACTACGTTCAATGTCATATTTGTTGTAAACTTGTAATTGTTGCAAATCAATTTTCTAACTAACGTTAGTGGGAGTCGCTTATGCGTCATATAAACATATGAAAATACATTTTACAATCCATTATAAATAGAAGGTAAACATATGTAATATATGGACCAAAATTTATTTGTACATGTTTAAAAAAATCATTTTACAAAATCGAGTGAAAAAAAAGTGAGGCAAGTTAGTGGTGGACCAATTTTACAAAATTACTTTTTTTTTTCCTATTAAATTAGACAACCATTCATAGCTCTTTAAATTTTACCGCTTTTATTGTAAGAGATTCAACTAAAAGATTTAAATTGAACAAAAAGACTATTTTTTGTGCTGATATACATGATTTTTGTTTTTTCTATATATTTCCAGATTTTTAGTTGAATTTTTTTTAAATTCAACCAAAAGATTTAAATTCAACACAAAGACTATTTTTTTGTGTTGATATACATGATTTTTGTTTTATCCAATATACGGGATTTTTATGACGACATTCGCGAAATACGATCATTTTGATATATATCGGATCGTTGTATATCGTATTTTAATCTAACTAAAAGATTTAAATTCAACAAAAAGACTAATTTTTGTGCTGATATAAAGAATTTTTCTTTTTTTATGTATATTTCCATATTTTTAAGCTGAATTTAAATAAAATTCAACTAAAAGATTTAAATTCAACAAAAAGACTATTTTTTGTGCTGATACAGGATTTTTGTTTTTTTCCAATATACAGGTTTTTTTATGACAACATTGGCGAAATATGATCATTTTGATATATATTGGACTGTTTTATGTCGTATTTTACCGTATTTTATCTATTTGTTATCTTAATTTGTATTTGATTTGATTGGAAAATATAATGTAATTTAAGTTTTGGACTAATTATTTTTGCTGTTTGTAATTTTTTGTTTTTCGGATTTAATTTTTAGACCGTTAAATATCGTATTTTATTGGACCGTTGTATATTGTTATTTAAATATTCGATTAACAATAATTTGATCATATCTTATTTTATTATGACAATGACGAAATGTAATACTGCAATCAATTACGTAATCAGGAATGAAGATATCAGAATACGTAATTAGAGATGACTAAAGATAATAATTAATTATGAATATAGGAGAGAGAAATTAAATAAGTTTAAAAGTTAGTGGGCCCATACCATCCTTGTTTTAAGGAACCAATGAGAGCCACCTAAAATATATTCCTTTTATAGAGATAGATTTAAAATAATACATATTTTTTCTGATGTAATTGCATAATCTGAAATGAGTAAATTAACACAGATTATATACGTCTATCATATTAAATATTAAACCATGCAATAATACAAAAGGCAAGGAAAATAAATATCTAATATAAGTCATTCATCAAATTAGACATCGTTAATAAAAATTAACAGTGATGTAAATCATGAGTTGGTAAATTTAGTCACAAAACATAGAAAAAAAACCTTATAAAATAAATTAACTCAAAAAAGCATAAAATCTTAAGAAAAATTTTACTGACCAATATTAATGTTAAAATTATACTACACCAAGAATACAATTGAAAAAAATAAATGAATGAACATATTGATCTAGATCGAAATTGATAAACAATATGAAAGAATCACATAAAAATATTATTTGAAATTAATGAAAATTGAACTAAAATCCGAATCATTTTTTAACTAATAAGACTAAAAAATAAATCTAAAATCCTATTTATTAAAGCAACAACCACAGAGCTGATGTGTCGCTCTGTGGTTAAAAGTGCATTTTTTTATTTTATTTTACGTAGGCCCTACCATGTCCCCTGTTGGGGCTGGTGTCCTTGACAGTTAGTACAATGATTTACTAAATCTCTTTAAGGATCACAAGGGCATACTTCAGTATTATTATCAGTTGATCCACGTTTATCAATAACGGTTGACTTGCTAGATAAGTTTGACGTTATTGTCATACGGATGGCGGTGATCAACTGGTCCCTATACGTGTCACCTATAGGACACGTTTGAGAGATGTGAAGGTATGAAAATACAGTCACATTTATGCCGGATACGACTAAACAGTTAGTCAGAGGTATTGACTATTAAATTAGTCAATAAGATGTTGAGATTATTATTTAATACGGATTAAATAATTTTAGCTAATACGGATTACTTGATTAATTTGTAAATTAAATATAAACGGTTATATTTAATTAAATATTGTATCGCGTATTAATATAAACAGTTATATTAATTTAGGTAATTATACAATATCGTAATTTTATCAGACCATTATTAATACATCGACTGCATTAATATATGATAACATGTGTGCGATTTATAATAAATACCCGCGAATCATATTTTACCAAATTGGGTCGAATCACTCATTGGAATAAGGTAAGAGTGGAAAACCCACTCCTACCTAAGACCGAGTTCGGCCGGCCAGTGCTACATAAGGAGAGTCCTTCTCCTTTTGTCAGGTGACTCTTGTTCAACTGGTTAATTGATAATCTGAAGAATTAGGGTTTTGAGAACATTCTTTTCCCAAAACTCAGATCTCACATCAAAACTCACAAAAGCTCTCCCTATATTGCAAGGCAATTGGAGAGTATTTCTAGCACACGCGGCATCGTCTCAATCAAGTCTTGGGTGCAAGTTATAGGAGGGAATTTGCTTTAATTCCTGTTCTTAGGCCTTTAGCACAAGGACCAATGGTTGTATTCTTTTTATGTTTTTAGTTATCTTATGACCATTATTCACAACTGTAAAATTCGTTATAATCCTTCATGTTTTAGGGCGAATACATGCTATATTCCCCACAAGTGGTATCAGAGCCAAGACCACGAAATTTTACTTTTGTGTTTTTCATAAGTTTTAATTTAAAAATTTTGAAAATCGCTTTCTGTCGGCGTGTGGGTCGGTCGACCCCTTTTTGCGGTCGGTCGACCGCCTCCCGCGTAGGGTTTCTGTTTTTCGACAGTTTTCTTTTGTGTAATCGATCTTGTTTTCGATTCCTGTTTACATATTGTTAATTAATCGATATTCTTGGCAATATGTGAACCCTTGTTGCTGTTTAAATTGATTTACACGTTTTGAATCAAAGGTAAAAACTTGTTTTGATTTCAAGTGCAGCAATTTTGCGTTTTCAGAAACTCGATTTCATGTTTTGTGGTCGGTCGACCTGTTTAGTAGGTCGGTCGACCATTCTGCAGTTACAAGAATTTTTTTTTTACTGTCAGCAGGTCGGTCGACCCCGTGTTGAGGTCGGTCGACCTCATCCCTGTAACAGACGTTTTATTTTTCCGAAAATAACTTGTTTTTATTTTCCCATGGCCTTAAGTAATATACTGTATACGGAAATAGTATATTATTTTTGTGAAACGGTTCACTCTCGCATGATACATATTATTTTAAAACGGTTTAAGATAATGGATTATAAAATTATTAAAATTAAAGTGGTTAAAACGGTATAATCACATAATTTTAATCCCGTAAAGGTGGTTTGGTAAAATTTGTTAATCATAATAACACTATTATGTCATGAATGAATTTTAATTTTAGTTGATGCATTTTATTTATCGTCTTGTGAATGCCTTGAATGCTTTCTATAACGTATTTAATTTTGCAAGCGGTTGTAACTTAGTGTGGCCTTAGTAGATTGTGTTACCGTAATGATGGAACACAATCTAGTTTGTAATTTTGAGATCTTGAATCTCCGTTTTGGGTTTTTGCCATGTAATTACTTTTGTATTTAAATTAGAATGTAAATAGGGTTATATTTGTAATTTAAATTAGTAATTTTGTGAAGACCAAAGACGGAGACCGGATGCTCACTCCCGCTGCAAAGACCAAGATGGAACATCAAGACAAGCTTCTAGGGTCCAACGGCGGTGGATTCCAAAGTTGTTTTTATGTTTATTTTGGTAGGATAGGCCACACTAGGACTTTTATTTACGTTTATTGCATTTATTTTATGTTTTCATCGATAATAGCTTGCATCATATTCCGCCTAAAACCAAACCACTTATAACATGCCTGAAAACTGACTCATGTAGAGGTTACGCGTTAGTTTTCTGTGACAATACAGATGTCACATGTCAATTGCAAAGCCATCACTTTATTTCATTCATTCACGCAAATGCTAGATATTAGTTCACTTAAAATGGATAAATAAAAGTTGATGGGGTCTTCCTCGTATAACCAAAAATTGAGACTAGTCTTTATAAATCAGACTCCCATGAATCCCTTCTTCGTCGGTTGGCATAATACGACCCCTTCTACATCGGGTAAGTGGGAACATATGATTTATTTTATTTCAACATCGTAGTCACTCGGTACTATATAGCGACTATGATGGACTAATAGATAGGATTTACGGATATCTATCGACCAAGAGTTCCAACGGTGGAATTAGCCAAGCTGTGGGCTTATCAATATATGGAAATTGAGTCTTTGGATCGTTTATATAATTCTTGAGGGAGATCAATTATATAAATGCATGAGTCTACAAGTTTAAATTCAATTTAAAATAGACTTAAATCACAATGATGAGTTGCTTATATGGTTTTGTTTTTATCTTCTTTTCAGTGTAGAACACGATCAATTAAACTGCTTTATAACTAATGGCTGGTGAAGACCCAATGCCAAGTGCCAAGCTAGCACGTGAATCCTGGCTAAAAGCCTTCATGGACTCCATGAATCAGTCTACTAGACTGAGGAATGATGGGTCAAACTTCTCTGACTGGGAGGCAGCACTACGGAATGCTGCCATCGCTGACGGAAAGCTCAAGTACTTAACTGAGCCCATTCCGGCACACCCAGGAACTGGAGCTAGAGCTAACGAAGTTCGCGCTCATAGCGACTTTGTCATGGAAGCGGGTGCGATAAAGAACGTACTCATCTATGCAATGGAATCCAATTTGCAAAGACGCTTCATCACCCATGGTGCAAACAATATTTTCACCACGCTCACTAACGAATTCTCGAAAGCTCCGAGAATCGTTTCTTATGAGCATACTTGTCGCTTCTTTGAGGCGAAACTCCAGAAGGGCCAAGCGGTTAGCCCACATATTCTCAACATGATTGAGAATATCGAGAAACTGGAGGCCCTAAACTGCAAGATCAGTGAGAACATAATCGTTGATCGAATGCTGGTTAATTGATAATCTGAAGAATTAGGGTTTTGAGAACATTCTTTTCCCAAAACTCAGATCTCACATCAAAACTCACAAAAGCTCTCCCCATATTGCATGGCAATTAGAGAGTATTTCTAGCACACGCGACATCGTCTCAATCAAGTCTTGGGTGCAAGTTATAGGAGGGAATTTGCTTTAATTCCTGTTCTTAGGCCTTTAGCACAAGGACCAAAGGTTGTATTCTTTTTATGTTTTTAATTATTTTATGACCATTATTCACAACTGTAAAATTCGTTATAATCCTTCATGTTTTAGGGCGAATACATGCTATATTCCCCACATCTCCCACCTTCTATCCCATTTTTTTTGCTTTTACATAGATAATTTGTGATACCAAAATCAAGTTGAACAATTGTATATTGACTAATACTTAAAAGAAAACCTGCTAATTTTGTAGATACAATATATATAAGATATACATAAATAAAATTTAAAATTAGGCTTACATAATAATTATTATTATTTAAATACATAATGATAATTATGTATAATAAAAGACGGATTCCTTCATGCAACAAAAACGTAGTCTTATTTAAAATAATACATATTTTTTCTGATGTAATTGCATAATCTGAAATGAGTAAATTAACACAGATTATATACGTCTATCATATTATATATTAAACCATGCAATAATACAAAAGGCAAGGAAAATAAATATCTAATATAAGTCATTCATCAAATTAGACATCGTAAATAAAAATTAACAATGATGTAAATCATGAGTTGGTAAATTTAGTTACAAAACATAGAAAAAAAATCTTATAAAATAAATTAACTCAAAAAAGCATAAAATCTTAAGAAAAATTACTGACCTATATTAATGTTATAAAATTATACTGCACCAAAAATACAATTGAAAAAATTAAATGAATGAACATATTGATCTAGATCGAAATTGATAAACAATATGAAAGAATCACATAAAAATATTATTTGAAATTAATGAAAATTGAACTAAAATCCGCATCATTATTTAACTAATAAGACTAAAAAATAAATCTAAATTTTTTATTTAAAAAGATAAAAAAATAATGAAAAAAAAATATCATATAAGTGACGAGTATCATATCCCGGGGTACTGATTAGTGATGGAGTGAATGTGAAAGTTAGAGAAAGAGGCGAAAGAGTGATGGTAGATTGGCAGGTGAAAAGCGAGAAAAAAAGTAAATTGTGGGTGGAATTTGTTATGAAGATTTTATATGGACATGAAAGTATGATAATGTCTATTTGAGTGTGGCCTGTGTGGTTTATGTGTGAATATGGAATTCATTTTAGCGCGTTGCTTAAAACGGATTTACCCGGCTTGTGTATTACTCGATTGTTTTGCAAGTTCTTATCCAAAACAGGTGTATTTGTCTTAAGTTTAGGGTGTATTAAATAATATGGTTAAGATAAAAGCATAATATATTGGGCTCAACACCAACTTTGCTATGCATAAAGAGATGATATTTAACCCATTTTGATGTTAAGACGAATACCTTCATTTTAAGGAAGACTAACTTATTAATTTTTACATGGCTTATTACTTTTTAAGGAGTACAAATTTGAGTCACAAATAATAATTTGGTAATTATTTTATGGAGTAATTGTTTTTTCAGGCATGACAAATATTAATTACTATTTAAAATCCTTCTAACAATAATTATTCATGGAATTTTTTCCAACATATGAAATCCGATAGTGTCTCTGACGGAGTACATTTTAATGGTATTTATGAAGTATTTTTCTAATAACTTATAATTTATCTTTCTATGATAATTTCCCGGGTTTGAATGTTGATTAAACCGGTTTAAATTAATGGTGCAGGAGTCAATTCTAATTTTGTTCCATCTAATAAATAACAATTTGTTCTAAATGAAAATTGGGTCAAAATTTGTATTTAAAGATATGTACGGGTTAAACTTTAATTTTACCCTGTGTATCGGTGTATTTAAAAGAAAAAAAAAGGGGCCAACAATTTGTAATTTCACTAATTTTTTGATAATTTTCGTATGAATATTTTGTTTACCTATATAGCTCGACTTTTTCTGAGATTGACCGAGTAACAAGGCTGAGTAGAAGCTCAAATTTAACTGATAAGAGAGCGATATCTTACTATGATAATTATCCAACTTACACTATTGTATCATTTATAGTACTTGCAAGTGAAATTTTTAATTTAAATTTAGAATTTTCTTTATTACTTAATTATTAAGTTGACCAATTAAATTTGTTAAAATTTTTTTGGAGATTTTATTACTTTACTTTAAAACTTAATATATATTTATAATTTTTATAATAACTTCAGAAACAACATTCCCGTGCAATTTGCACGGGTTTAAAACTAGTTGTGGATGTATGAGAATGAAACCACGAATTTATACGAAGGATATGGTTGAATGTTTTTTTATGGACTTTATTTAAATGATTTATTCGAATTAATTTGTACCCGTCCTCCGCACTTCCTACGTCTAATTCATTTGATTCTCTAATAAAAAAAAAGTAAAAATTAATATTGAGACGAAATGAATATATTTTGGTTAAATACACTAATTTGTCGGTTATTTCAGTTGTGTGTTAAGGTAAAGTGAATATGTAATTATTTATATAATCGTTTAAACACTTAAATTATTATATACTTAGATAGTGTTATGACATACAATTTAAAACTTTTTTCTTACTCATATATCTTTTAAGCGATTTTCGTTGCAATTACATTTGATTTGATAACTTGAGAGTAAATTCTCATTTAGGACAGATATATCCATCATAAGTTTAAAACGGGTCAAATATGTCTATATGAGACGAATAAGACAAAAGTATAATACATTGAAAAAAAAGAGTAGTACGTCCTATATATATACCCATTAAAGTTGATTAAGTGCGGGTCGGCCCGTTTGGCTATCCCACTTGGACCGTTATTTAAGCGGACTTGATTGGTCAAAAACAAAATAGTATAACACCGGGGAACGTAACGTACAACAAAAATAGGCCCGCAAAAATTAATGGGCGAGTATGAACTAAGATAAATCTTCATCGGCTGGTAAGTTAAGCCTGCTAAAACAAAACATTTTCCTATTTTTATCTACACGAGCCAATATGCTAGCTGCCCGGGAATCATATCAGTCTTAAGGCATAGTAAATCGCCAAAACCAATCTCTCTGATATCTGAAAGTTGTCTATCAGAAAGCCCACTGTTTATGAAACGTAACAAGGCGCTAGGACTCATTCTCGTTTCTAAAACCGGATAACTATCTGGTGCAGCACGTTTAACTCGTTGTTTGCTTGTTGACCCTTCCTTATGATTACTTGTGGTATCTACTGCCACTGTCAACTTTAACTGTCTGGGACTCTTCATGACTACGCATATAGAGGCATTGTGTTAACGTATCTAACAAACTCATACATATAGGTTTCAATTAAAACATACCCATAACACAAAACAATGCACCTACATCATACATTACAGTCTGATTGATACATTACAAAACACCAAAAATGCATTTGAACACGTATCAGTTGTAATGATTCAAGATCCCTGACACTTAAATATTTGAAATACGTATCTATGTTTCAATTAAAACGTATCCAGAACACAAAACAACGTGCCTATCATCATACATTACAGTCTATTTGATATAACACTATGGGCAGAACACCAAAAATGCATTTAAACACATATCAGCTGTAATGATTACAGGTCCCTTACACTTAAACATTCGAAATGCGGAACTAGGTTTCAATTAGAATGTACCCATAACACAAAACAACACACCTATCATCCTGCATTACAGGCTGATTAATATAAAACCATGGGCAGAAACACCAAAGATGCATTTGAACACATATCAGCTGTAATGATTACAGGTCCCTTACACCTAACAATAAAAATTACAAATGCATAGAATCATCACCCGTATCTCAACCCACTGCAATCAGAGAACATTCACATCTTACACAACATGACCCGAACAACAAAATATCAACACAACACCCAACAATTGCAACAAGCATATAGTGAAATCAGTATTTTGGAAGCTAAAAAAGGTATAAATGTGATATCGCCATATCAGAATCATAATATCAAACTAAATTAAGTGAAATAATTAAAAACTCGAGATGAACAAATGTGAAACTTACCTGCTGTGAATTAATTGCAAGATACTTGTATGAATGATTAAACTGAATAATCGAAATGAAATGATAATCAAAACTACATCAGAGGATTGAAGTGATGAACACTTGACTTGATTGTGAAATAAATCCAAAAAAAAATGGAGAAAAATGGACAAGATAAAACAAAATCCGATAGAACGCGGGGAAAGAGAAAGTATGTAATAACAAATTGAAAAAGAAAAAAGCGTGTGACTTGTGTTTTAATCATATTCGTGCATTATGCTCTTTAACTTTGAAAGATGCAAGTCATCTTATGACTAGTGAATTAAGTGCTTAGCTTGTGCATGAAGCATCTCCTAGTTTCAAGATGCTACACAAAATCACTATGTACTTATGTATTTATAGAATCTTGTCTTGACTAAGTAATTAAATTAAAAGTCATTAAAATGCATAGTCATTGAATGTAAGCCAGAGATTATCATAAATCTTTTGAGAAGTTGGAACTTACGTCGTTCTAAACCTCTTAACACACGACTAAGTTATCATCCAATAATCTCGAATTGATCATTAACTCCCTTCGAGAATATATGACAATTCATGACGGCTTAATCATTTATTTGATAATTCTTAAGTAGGTAATCCTGCTAGAGAATATGCATTAGACTTGACATGACTATACTAATGGCGGAAACATTAGTCGTTTTAAACATGTACTTTATAGTACTTAAGGTTCGATAAAATATGTATGCACATGCTAATTTTTAATGCCAAATCGTCTTACTTGAGCAAATATCTCATATTTGTTTACGGTTTTAGATATGCGTGAATTTTAACTTTTAAAATCACCAATAATTACATATATCTCATTTGTGTCCAAGTTAATCATCCTAAAACTCTTTAGGTATCAAAATTTAGTCCTTGCTAATTTTGATCATGATTCAACTCGATTTTACTTTATTGTTAGTCAATTTATTCGTATTTACGGAAAAATATAGGAGAATGGCGAAACGAGTCACTAAAAATTCGAAAATTCAAAATTCAAAATTTTCAAATATTCTGGAAATTTCCAAAATTCCAGAATCTCATAAAATGGCCTCATGCAAAATAATAATTTATTTCTTAAATAAATCGTAAAATACATGTTTTTATGTATAAATAATCCATTTTTATTATAAAAAATTGCAACACAATAACAATAAATTTTTAGTTTTCCTAAAATATCATTTAGAATCTGGAAAAGACCAAAAATGAAGGCCAAACTCAAATTTTTAATTTTATGACTCCAAAATTCAATTATTAACAATTATCATATAAAAATTAATAATTATGAAACCAAAAAATTTTTGACATTCAAATTTTGGATCTGATGTACCTATCATATAAGACATTTATGGGTAAAATTGTATGCCATAATTTTAAGATTAGCTATGTTTAATACAATTAGTCACTATTTAGTCGATTTTAACCATTAAAATCATAAATCATGGCATCACGAGATAAGAAGGTCTCAAAATTACATACATTCTTTAAATATTACATGTGACATTGTGTAAAAATTTAATGGCCGAATTTCAAATCTAACTATTAAAGTTGAATTTAGTCACCATTAATATGATTTTTATTCTAAAAATCATTAATCATGTAAAAACAGATATTTAAATATGTTTACATAGACAGTTAATATTGCATGTGACATTTCATAAAATTTTCAAGGTCAGATTCCAAATATAACCTTATATATAACCATATTTACTCATATAATGACAATTTATCTCATAAAATTAGTTGGAGATGAAAAACAACCCATATTATTTACATTTGCTAATAAATAAATTAAAACATCAAAAGTATAATCTTCTCTTAATAAGAACGAAAGCTCTTGTTCATACAATAATAATTACTTATAACAAAACAAAGTAATTCGTCATTAATTAATCCACTCTAGGTAATTCAAAACGACATAGAGGACAAAAATAACTGGTAGAAAGCCACTTAAAAATAGAAGTTTTTGTCAAAATGGTGCTCAAAACGGAACTAATTAACAAAATGGTGCTCGTTTGAAACTATTTACCAAAAATGGTTCCACGTCACCATTTTTTATTTTTCCTTTTTTTAAAAAAATTTCGTAAACGTGTCGCTGTCCGGGACAGCGACCAGTTGTTGAGACAAATAACCAAATTGAGGCAAAAACTACTGAATAGGGTAGTTCATCTGGTCGCTGTCTGGGACAGCGACCAGTTGCAGGAGTCTTTTTTTGCCCAAAACAGGAATGGTAATAGGATTGTGGTTATGGTAGATGCAACCCAAGAAGAAGATACTGTTATTTTTATACATATTGCTAAGCCATCAAGACAAGGTAAATATTTCATCTTTGGTTATGTTACAAGACACATGACAGTGATACATATTCGACGGTGCATATCAAATCTGATTATGTGCATATCATGATAAACTATGAAGAACAGAGGAAGTATGAAAGGCTTGAGTGCCTGTTTAATGCCAACTACTTATACTGTTATACAAGAGAAGATATACAAACATAATATGTGCAAAGGAATATTATGTCAAATATGGTGTTAGACAATCAGCCGAAATCTTTGCCATATATTCTGTCAAATATTTTGTTCATATTTGCTGTTATTAGTTTCTCTAGTTTAGGATAAAAATCCCTTAATTATAGCACCTAGCTTAGACAAATATTAAGGAGATTTCGACCTCTTCTCCTGCCTGTGTTCATTTTCTTTTCCTGCAATATATCAGAATAATATATGGAATATATTTCCACATATTAAATCTTCTATTTATGCATATGTACTATTCTGTTATCTTTTCTTTCCTGTTTATGTAATTTGCTACTCTGATTAGTCCATATCAAGGATATCCCCACAACTCAGCAAATATTCACAAATAAGGAAATATAAACTACACAGTCAACTCCCTTTATCTTCTCCTATGATCACGCACATATGTTCTCATTATAGGAAAATATTGTTTGTAATTGATTGTAATTTTCTCTTGTTCACACTAGCATCATAATGTATTTACTCTGTAAAACTATAACTATCAATAAGACCTTTTCTTTACACTTTTAACATCTTATACATGATGAAATCAAATGCTAACTTACGGATACTACGACTGGAGCATAATGCAGTTTTATCCCATCACCATGAACACAATGCAAACTGAGATTATCTACCGCCTACGTTACTCAACTGCTGTTAGAAGGAAGGGCAAAAAAAATACTTCTTCAACGGGTCGCTGTCTGGGACAGCGACCAGATGAACTAGCCCTATTCAACAGTTTCTGCCTCAATTCAGTTTCAGCCTCAATTTGGTTATATGTCTCAGCAACTGGTCGCTGTCCCGGACAGCGACACGTTTACGAAATTTTTTTTAAAAAAGGAAAATTCAAAAATGGTGACGTGGAACCATTTTTGGTAAATAGTTTCAAACGAGCACCATTTTGTTAATTAGTTCCGTTTTGAGCACCATTTTGGTAAAAACTTCTTAAAAATACATTCCTCATGAAACACATGCTCGCATGGAATCCTCCTTAATCCTCCATCAGCACCCTTGAGCTCATCCAAACACACACCGCAGTTCCCACAATCACCACTCAGCTCCGCCGCATCGACGACATCCAACTCCGCAACCGCCTTAGCATCGGCTACAATAGGACATGCCTCCTCAGCCGCTGTTTCAAAAGAAACGCTCTGCACCCACGAGACGTACTCCTCTTCATCCATGCAAGGTCTATCAATCAACTTCACCATGCTCAATACCAACGTCAATTCTTTTCTTCCTTGGTTACTATACCCTTCCAACTTGTCTATTAACCAGGAAACACACTCTCGGAGCTTCGATAGTGATTCTTTCGCGAACCTCTGCCCGACTCCAAGTGATATCAAGTACCGCTTCTTACGAGAGTAGCATTCTTCACATAGTGGATTAAATGGTTGTGATTCGGTAACGGCTTCAACTTCTCGGTATGATGTTGTAGATGTTTGGTAGACTAATCGCTCCAATTCTTGGTATTCCTTTGTCACCCGGATTTCAACTCGGGTCGATTGCGAGTCGGGTTGTGGAGTTATGTGAGGACATGGAGTTAGAACTTTGGAAGTTATAACAGGTAGTTCAGGTGGTGCAATAATTATTTCTGGACGTGGGATACGAATTGTTAAAGCAGAAGCCATGAATATGATAATAATCTGAATAATGTTTTTGTGTATGAAGGATTATATTAGTAAATTAGGGTTTTGTTCTTTGTAGATTTTTTTTGTAGGGAGATGATTAGAGATGAAAATTGTGAAATTAAACTAGCTTTGAATATCATTCTAGTATTTATAATGGGATTTAATGTATTAGAGTAGGAGAAGGAGTTGACAAAATAATTCCTGGCCACAACTTAGTAATTTCTAGACACATCTTAAGAAATATTTGTTGCGTTTAATTTCTGGTAAAAACTTTAGTGCCAAAGTTACAAATTAACAATCCTATTACCGTTATGATTGTTTTGTTTGGGGAAAACCGGACTGGAAATAAGGAAATCTACTAGTTTTGAAATTTGAACCCGTGCAAATTGCACGGGTTAGTTTTAATATTGTTATTAAAAAGTGTAATTTTAATATATTGTTATTAAAAGGTAGCATTAAAAATAGAGTAAATAGATTATGCATCAACTATATAAAAAACATAGTTATTTTAAGAATAAAGTTTTAACCAAATTACACTGATGTATAATAATGTTAATTAAGTGTAAATTACATGATGCACATAACTTAACTCGTTCCACACTTCCACCCGATGAGAAAAAAACAGATTGATTAAATATGAATATAAGTCCCTTATATTTTTCAAATGATTAATTATGAAGCACTATATTACACCCCATAATCAATTGACAAACTCTTATAAATATACGATGTGTAACTTACGACCATCTCTCCCCCACATTGTAATAGAAGTTCCTCCACCAACATAAAATAATTCGTTATTTTGGGTCCAAATCTACCACTACGTAAATGATAAGTTTATGTTAAATATGAATATAAAAAAAGTATTTATTTTAGTACTTTATCTCTAAAACAACCATTTAGATAACTTTAATGTCTTGTATTCCAACTTTTTATACGGTACGACCCGTATTCTGACCCGGCCAATCCGACCCGTTTAACTGGACAAAGTTTTCTCTTAAACGTAAATTGGTTCAATTCACTAAAAAAATGACCTATATATCCAAACTTATGTCACTTACATCTCTAAGGGATATCCGTCTTAACTTTAACTTTAATTATTATTATTTTTTTTTTTTTATTTTTTTATTTTTTTTTTGCAAGACAGTATTTCCATATATTCCAATTAAAAGGATTACATGGTTTGACTTACAAAAAGTATATAACCACTATACAAGCACCACCATAGTTTATAGTTCATTCATTTACACGACATATTGCTGATATCGCCTCACGTATAATTTCTGAAATATTATGTACTAATATAGCTTTTGTAATGTACTGAATTTCCTTCACAATAGTGCCCATGTCCCTCTCGCCGTCACCAAAAGCTCTTAGATTCCTCTCCTGCCATATGGTATAAACAAGACAGCCAATGCCACAGCTCAACCATTTATGCTTCCAATGCCGTCTCTTTGTCCTGCCTGATAGCCAGCAGAGGATTTCTGGCAGTTCATCACGAGGAATACTCACATTCATCCATTGGGTAACTTGTTGAAGTAACTCACCTGTGACAGTACAGTGAAAGAATATGTGCTTGTGGGATTCAGCACTGTTACGACAAAGATAACATCGGTTGACTAAAATGACCACTCGCGCTTGGACTAAGTCCATAGTAGCCAGCTTCTCTTGTGCAACCAGGGTGAGACAAAGTCTGTGTTTTGATAGGCCTGAGTACTGCTGTAGATGTTTGAACATAGAAGCAGATGTTCCTGCTATTCTGAGAAGGTCATAGGCATGTCTGACAGAATACTTCCCCTTGAAAACACATTTCTGTAACAGCACCTGTACTGCACTTATACTCCCGAGCTTATCAACAAGTTCATTTCGCAATCTGAGAACATTTCGTAGACAGGCTGGGGTTTGTGGCCTGATGGCAAGAGTCCAGACATCACAATCAATTAAGTGGTAATGGTTAATCCAGCTGGTCCAGATTGTCCCATTCTGCCCATCAAGTTGCCAAAGCCATCTAAGTAAGGAGGCCCTATTCCAAGTTCTTAAATCTCGTATTTGGAAACCACCCTCACTCCATGGCCTACATATACTCTTCTACAGAATTGCTCAATTGTTTGACAGATCTTCTGAGGGAGAGCAAGGCTTGTACTCCAGAAATTAAGGATACCAAACAGAATGGTATTGAGTATCAGTGTCCTTCCTGCATATGAGAGATGCTGAGTGTTGAGCTTATCCCTAAGTCCTTGAATTTTGAGGAGTAGGGGACTATACATGCTCACTACAAGCTTTGAATGGTTAATTGGAACCCCTAAGTACCTGAAAGGAAACTGGCCTTCCCTCAGACCTATATTTTGAAGCAGATGCTGTTTGACAGTGCTATCAACACCCCCCAAATATGCTTCTGTTTTTTCTAAATTGGGTTTCAGTCCAGACCATTGAGTGAATTCATGTAGAATAGTAGTAGCTGCCTGAATAGAGGGCAGGTCCCCCCTAGTGAATATCATCAAATCATCTGCAAAAACTAGGTGGGTGAGGGACATCCTCGCACATCTTGGATGATAAGAAACAGATGGGGCATTACACATGGTTCTGAGCTTCCGAGATAATATTTCCATGCTCAATACAAAAAGATAAGGAGAGAGGGGATCTCCTTGCCGTACCCCACTTTTGCCTTTAAAAAACCCATGATTATTGCCATTCACATTTAGAGTGAACCACGATCCAGAAACACAGCTCATAATCCACTTAATGAAGGCACTAGGAAAGTTCAACTGGGTCAGCATAGCTTGTAAGAAAGGCCATTGGAGTGTATCAAAGGCCTTACTTATGTCAACTTTAAGCATACATCTAGGTGTGAGATGCTTCCTTGCATAATTTTTTAGTAGGCTTTGAGTGAGCAGAACGTTCTCAAAAAGGTTTCGCCCTTGCACAAAGGCAGCCTGCTCAGGACCAACAATTTTGGGCATAATGTGCTTTAATCTATTGGTTAGGATTTTAGTGATTGTTTTGTATATGACAGAGCAACAGGAGATTGGCCTGAAGTCTTTAACAGACTGAGGGGTTGAAATCTTGGGAATTAGAGTAACCACTGTGACATTTGCTTGTTTGGGTAAAAATCCAGTAGCAAAAAAATCCAAGATAGCCTCGCAAAAATCCTTACCTACTATACTCCAGGCAGCCTTGAAAAAACCAGATGAGAAGCCATCCAAACCAGGACTTTTGTTTGAATCAATGGCAAATAGAGCCTGTTTGATTTCACTCACAGTCACGGGATGAGTCAGACCAGCATGATCTTTATTGTCCACAAGTGGGCCTTGAGAAGTCACTTCAGAAGGGAGGTGCTGAGTAGGAGTGCTAGTACCAAACTGGTGAGTGTAGTAGTCTACAAAGGCCTCACCTACACCATTCAATCCAGAATAAGTAGAACCATCCCTACCAACAATTTCCCCAATTTGTTTCCTTTGCTGTCTCTCTTTTATTCTGCTAAAAAAGTACTTTGTGCTAGTATCAGAGTGATTGAGATGATGTAGCTTTGCCCTTTGAGATAGAATTTTAACTTCAGTCTCCTTAAGTTCTGCAAACTGCTTAGATACAAGAGATTCTTTAGTGATATATTCCTGGGAGTAAGGATCCAGTTGGAGGTTTCTGAAGCAGGTGGATAGCTCCTCCCTGATGGCTCTAACCCTCTCACTTATATTAGAATAGTGCTCATGATGTAGGTTCTTAAGCAGTTTTTTAGCCTCTTTCAGTTTGGCCATGAGCCTGAATATTTTGTTCCCAGTGCTCCTGGTGCCCCAAGCCTGTGCAACTGTAGGGAGGAACTGGGGATGGTCCACCCAGCAGTTGAGAAACTTGAAAGGTTTAGGAGGAGGAGGATCATCATGGAAGTTAAGGATTGCAGGGCAGTGGTCCGATATTCCAGGTGTAGGGAAGTGACCTGTAGTTTGGGGAAAAGAAGATGTCCACTTGCTATTGATGAGAATTCTGTCCAATTTGGAGTATACCCTAGTGCTGTCTTGCTTGTTGAACCAAGTAAAAGAGTGCCCAGTGCCTCCCATGTCATCCAGATCACAATCCATGACACAGCTATTAAATGCCAGCATTTCAGAGAGGACAGGAGGAGTATTACTTAGTTTTTCATCAGGATGCCTAACAACATTGAAATCCCCCATTATCGCCCATTCCTGAGCTATGTGAGAAAAGTTACGCAAGGAATCCCATAAGTGTTGTCTTTGACCAGCATCATTACTACCATAGACAACTGAGAGATGAAATTTTACACCAGTGAGGAATTGGTGCACCTGACAGTGTACAACTTGACTATGCTCTTCAAGAACATCCACCTTAACCTTATTTGGATCCCAAATAAGCCAGATCCGTCCATTATGATGTGTAGAGTAATTTCCAAATATACTATACCCTCTAAAAGTTTTTTTGGTGATTCTATTTGCTTTTTGTTGTTTGACTCTTGTTTCCAATAAACCCAGAATGTCCAGTTTATTTGTTTGCATAAAATGGTAAACCTCACTATGCTTAATAGGCTTATTAAAGCCTCTAATGTTCCATGTAGAGATTATCATAGAGATTAATTAGGCGAGATCACCTGGTGTCCACCACTAGCAGCAGATTCCTGAGTTACTTTCTTTGCTTCTGCTTCATCAGTATTCAGAAGTTGGAAAGAGTTGCTAAGATTCACCTTTGGACATTCCCTAGACCTGGCTACAGACCCTCTCTTCAGGGCTATTTGAGTGTCTTGTAGCTGGTCCCTCCTGCTGCATTCTTGATGCCTTACAGTACCAGAAGGTGAGGTTTCAACTGCAACAGCCCAAGTATGAATACTCTGTCCAATTCTTTCAAAGTATGTAAAATGGGATGCAGACTGTGAAACATTACCAACTGGCACTGATGTACCACCTAGCAAGCAGGGACTATCATTGTTACCACTATTTGCATTCCACATTCTGATGTTTTGACATGTTAGTCATCCCTGCCACTTCTGATCCATATATAGACACTCTCTTCAAGGCTATTTGAGTGTCATATAGAGAGTCCTTCTTGCTGCATTCTTGATGCCTTACAGTATCAGGAAGAGTAGGGCCTGCATCAACAGTACATTCAGGCTCACCTAGCACTTCGCATTCTGAGTGAGCATCCTGTACTGCTGGTTTAGAACCCTCTACATCTGATACTGATGTACCACCTAGCAAGCAAGGGTTATCATCATTAGTGTCAACCTCCTTCACAGCTTGTGAAGGTTTGACAGCCTCTGGGTTTTGTTTTGGCTTATTCCTTTTACAGTTATGGCTCTGATGCCCCATTTTTCCACAAGTATGGCAGTAATGAGGTATCCACTCATACTCAATACTCTGGACAGATGTACCATAAGGAGTGTTGAGTAGAATTTCCAGTGGCAGCTTGGATGATATATCTATTTCAATGAGCACTCGTGCAAAAGATAGTTTTGCTTTCACAGTAGTAGGAACACCAGCGAAAAGTGGCTTCCCTATCTTACTAGAGAGCTTACTTAGCACTTCTGCAGTCCATAGATAAGGATCCAGATCATGGAAAAGGACCCAAACAGGAACTAAAAAGACTTTCTCCATTTCGAAAGAGAATTTTGGGTGCCACTGTTTGAGAATGAGAGAATGCGAGCCCACCTTCCATGGACCTTGCTTCAGCACTGCATGTATCTCTTCAGCAGAATCAAATCTAAAGCTGAACCAGCCCTTCTTAAAATACTGTACCACTGGTTTTGCAATATTACCCCAATTCTTCGCAACGAAATCCACAATTTGTTTCAACGCAGGTTTTGATCCCAAAACATGTCCCATAAGAGTGTATTCCCATAATTTCAATTCGTCCTCAAAATCACTAATATCAACATCAATTTCATCCGAATGAATGCTATCTTCATGTAGGAACAGGCTCATACCCTCAGATTTCTTTGGTTTAACTATATCAGACCATTTTGGTTTTTGTAATACCAGCAGTAGGGGGTTGTACAGCATCCAATTTATTAGTATCAGTTTGAATTGCAGGAAAATGTGACTGACTAAGAGTAGGATCAGAAATTTGATCATTAACAGAAATTGTGGCCACAACTGGACTAGCAGGTTTAGGGATGGTCTGTATAAGAGGCGATTGCATCACTTTAGAGGATGAGTTTAGTGCATTATTAAGAAGGTCATTCAACAGAGAAGGCGATCGTGGCGAAACAGTCTGGTTTTCCACTATCGGTGGCAATTCAAAGGTTAAAGATGCAGAGATCATACCAGGAGGAACAGAAGGGGATGGAGAAGAGGACGCTATCGTTGCTTTAGCAGGACAACCTCTACCCCGAGCCATGAGAGAGGCGAAGCAAAGCTTGAGATCAGTTATGGCAGTAAGAAGAGCAACTAATTTCAGAGAGTTTGTTTTAGAGAGAGAAGTTTCATCTCTCTATCCGTCTTAACTTTAAAATGAGTTAATTATCATCTTTCTTATATATGTTAACAAATATATTTATTTTTTCCCATGCATTCTATTTTTACTTATTTCAAATATTTGACTCGTCTTAAATTTAAGACGGATAACCCGTTCAATAATGATAGTATTTCTATAAATTTATGTTTTAAGATTTAATTTACTAATTTATAATTTACGACTTTTAACCTAGTTATTATTATTAATATATGAGGGTTACGTCATGTATTTGAATAATTTATCATTATGGACCAATATTACCAAGAATATGATCTACCTCTTTGGCTCTTTGGTCCATATACTTTACACTTATCACTATGATTATTACTCCGTATGAACTATGCATTTACGATTTTACGTAGCCATACACTCACCCATATAAACGCTCTTTTTTACCCTAAATAAATTACCATTTCCCTATTTTAGCTGCTTACCTAATACCTAATTGTCTCTTACCTCCTAATCTCAAATTTTTTTTCTCTTAAATGCCAAAATAAATACGACCCCAAAGTTATACAACCGTAATTATATATTATTCCCTAAAAACTCCGGTTTTTCTCACTCAATCTCACCCTTAATCTTATTATCTTATTACTAAAGGTTCATGCATGAAGTGTAATAACTATTAAAAGTTTCAAAAGAAGTATGTATGGATCCCTTTTGCAGATGATAAATAGTGTATAGAATTACAGATGATAATCAAACATTTTTAGTTGTTTTTAAAGTAGCAACTTATTTATCATTTTCTGGGGTTATTTTTTTCTTATAGCAATTTTATTTATGGTTTTTGAACGTTCTTTATCTATCTCATCCTTGAAGTTTTTCCAAGAAAATTTCCTTGGGTGTTTTTTGACGTATTTGTTATATTTTTCTGTTTTGTTTTTCTCGTTGTTTTGACTCACTTTTTTCCCCGATATTTTAGTACGGAGTATTTTTTAAAAATATTATTAGTAAAATAAAATAATGATAATATGCTTATTCCTATAAACATTAAGAGTATACTTATTTTTACTATATACAAACATGATTTTTATTCTTAAGAAATCAAAAGAGTAATTATTATTTTTTCCTACTTTATCCTTTTAAAGTAATATTTTCTTTTTTTATCCAATATAGTGTTTGGAGTCTTAAATATTAAGTCGTTTGTGTAATATTTTTATCGTATAAGTATTTTTGTTAAGAATATAATTGTATTTTAATGTTTTTTTTCATCAAATCATAAGTTTATGTTGCATCCAATTTAATCCTTACAATATAAAATCTTATCTATATAATTACAGAAACATTTAGGAGGTCCTGGTTGAGCCACGTCATCAACACAGTTTTTTTTCTATTTTTTTTATTTCTACGGTGGGACCCGCAATGTTATATGATGATTTAATGCAAAATAACTACCTGAAACTCAATTGTTTACGTACAAATTAATGTTTACGAACTTATATCAAAAGTATTACGTAATAATCGTAAACATTAATTTTTGTGTAAAGTATCAATGCATATAACATGAAATTAAATATTATATAACAAAATATAATAATTTCGAATCTCGTCTGTCCGGAACTATTACATAATAATTTATGCCTTATAAATAATACATACATAATTGACTATAAACAACAATAATTAACAATTTATTGGGTAATAGTTCGAAATTTAAAAAAAAAGTCTAAAATGTTGCTCCACAAATTATATGACTTGATAATAATTTCGAATATCGCCGCTCTAGAACTAGCTATTACATAATCATTTATACCCAATAAATAATACATAATTTACTATAAACAACAATGATTAACAAATTATTGGGTAATAGTTTGAAATTTAAAAAAAGATTAAAATGTTGGTCCAAAATATTATATGACTTGATTTTCGCAAAATTAAAATATTTAATATAATACAGTATAACCGTTTTATATATACCCAATAATACCCAATAATCGTTTAGTTTTAACCATATATTTTAATTTTGCAAAATTCAAGTCGTAAACAAAACGGTTAAAACTAAACCTTAAAATAAAATATATATACTTCAAAAAAAGACTAAAATGTTGGTCCAAAATATATATATTGTATTATATTAATCATTATATAGAATTTCGCAAAATTAAAATAATAAATATAATACATTATAACCTTTTTATATATACCCAATAATGGTTTAGTTTTAAACATATATTTTAAATATAATTTGCGAAAATCAAGTCATAAACAACACAGTTAAAACTAAACCTTAAAATAAAATATATATACTTATAAAAAGACTAAAATGTGTTCAAAATATATCCCACACACCATCTTATCTATATAATTACAGAAACATTTCAGAAGCACTGGTTGAGCCACGTCATCAACACATGTTATGATTTTTTTTTAAAATTCTCTCAGGTGGGTCCCGTAATGTGTTTGATAAATTTCCTGAGTCATAACCGCCCGATATTCTAAATAAATGCCAGATATCGTAGTTTCAAAAATATTACGTAACATTTTTATATAAATTCGTAAACATTAATTTCTACGAAAAACGGTCAATTTGTATAACATAAAATTAAATATTATATAATCGAATATACATGTCCCGTCTAAAACGATTAGACAACAATTTAAATAATTAGAATAAACATTAAAATAATTAACAATTTACAGCAATAAAAAAACGACTATACAAAATAATGTAGTTTATCATGAAATTTTTCAGTTTTTAGAATCAAATTAGTTTCAGAAATATTAATTTTATATTTATGTTTTCTTGAAAGATAATGTAATCATTATTCATTTGCACAACTATTTTGATTTTATAGTAATATTTACATTTTTAGTACTCAATTTAATGTTCTAAATTTTTTTTTAAAACATGCATTTTAACGTATTATCAATATAATAGAAATTGAAAGCAAAATATTCACGTATTATTGACACTATTCGATAATACTAATTGTCCACCACATTTTTTCTAAAAATATACCCGTGCAATTTTGCACGGTTTGAAAGCTAGTTTACTTTAATTCTCAACATATCTATATATAATATAAAAAGGCTAGACAAAGCACCACATTTCACCATTTCACTTTTGAGCAATTCTAGCAAGCCACTTCATCATTATTTAAAAAAATAAAATAAAATAAAACTAATGAATTTACAAGCATTAAATGCATATCATGTTTTTAAATACCATAATAATATCTATATCTATATATAATATAAAAAGGCTAGACAAAGCACCACATTTCACCATTTCACTTTTGAGGAATTCTAGCAAGCCACATCAGCATTATTTTAAAAAATAAATAAAAAAAAACTAATGAATTTACAAGCATTAAATGCATATCATGTTTTTAATTTAAATACCATAATAACATCATTATTTAAAAAATAAAAATTAAAAAAAACTAATGAATTTACAAGCATTTAATGCATACCAAGTTTTTAAATATCATAATAACGAATAACGTTTAGACTCTTAATTTTTAATAAATGTAACAGCAATTAATAAATCAAAATGAATGCTAAATTTAAAATTTATGTGTTAATTGTTAGATTAAGTTAATCCCCAAATAAAAAAAACACATCACTTTAAATTTACATCATCCAACTATTTTGTTTTGTTATAATGATTAAATTATATACATCTATCTATACAATATAATTTAAAGGTTAATTATTACAGTAACTTTTTTAGCGTTGCGTACTTGCGTGTAAAAATAAGCTATTTACAAAGTATTTATCAAAAAATTAAAACATTTTAATTATTATTATATTCCACACTCTAAAAAAATATTTCACACTTTTAACCTTTCTTTTGGCTATAATAATTTATAGAATTTATTCAACGTCTTATCTAAAATATTACAGTTATTTTGGAATATAAAAATTAACAAATTTACTCCGTAATCAGTGAAAATATATTGTATAAATAGTATACTTATACAATATAATTAAAACGCTAAACTAAGTATTTTTTATCGTCATGTGCCAAAATAAGCTATTTATAAAGTGTTTATCTTAAAAAAATTATCTATCTATAAAATATAATTAAAAGGGTAGCCTAAAAAGTGTGGCATGGCAAAATTAAATGTGACATGGCAAAAAAAAAGTGACATGGATTATCAACTTAAGAAAAAAAATATAAGTTAAGAAATTAAAAAATATAAGCTTTAAACACAAAAAAAAAAATAACCATTGATCTCCTCTCATAATTTTTGTTATTTATTTACCTTTATTAATTAACCATTATTTTCTTTATTTAATGAAATGACCTTTTAACTTTCTTTTCATTTACCATATATACCCAGTTTTTATATTCCATATTTTTTTATTTTCGTTCTATTCATAAATTTTTGAGAGAATTATTTGAAAAAAATTCATATGTAACTATTATAACAACCCTAATTTCAACTTTATTCAAAAAATTGTACTAAAGTATACATAAAAAAGTAAATTAGTTATTTCGTTTTTTTACTATGTTTTGATTTAATTAGAATCTTATTAGTTATTATTTTTTTGTGTTTGTTTTAATATTGCAGGAGAATGAATTTTCATCTTTAGTCAAAATATTGGTAGGTGAAGTATACCTAGAGAACTACATTAATTATTAGTTTCTTATTTTTATTATGTTTTGAATCAATTAGAATCTTATTAGTATTTTTGTGTGTGTTTATATTAATATTGCAGGAGGTTCAATTTTCAACTTTATTTAGTCAAAAAATTTCTAGGTAAAGTATACGCGGAGAACTAAGTTTATTATTCTCCTTTTATTTTTATTATGTTTTGAATCAATTAGAATCTTATCAATTATTATTTTTGTGTTTACATTAATATTACAGGGGATGACATACTCACTTATAAATAACAACTAGTGTTAAACCCGTGCAAAATTGCACGGGTATATTTTCAGAAAAAATATGGTGGATAATTAATATTACCGAATAGTGTCAATAATACGTAAATATTGTGCATTCAATTTCTATTATATTGATAATACGTTAAAATGCACATGATAATAATAATGGTATTTATATATCCATTCTTTTATTGTTTTTTTTTAAATCGATATAGATGTTATTTCAAGGTTTATTTTGTACCGTTATGTTTATGATTTGATTTCGCAAAATATATAAATTTGTACACTATTATTGGTTGTTATATTAATATTATGATATTTTTATTGTTTTTTAATTTAGTATTGTCGCTTTTTTTCGATTGCAAAAATGCACGGGTATATTTAACCGGTACACTTGGAAAAACATCGATATAATATATCGATATATTGTGTATTGGAATTATTTATTGGAATTTTTGTCAATTTTGTTTTTAAATTTAGTATTGTCGCTTTTTTTCCGATTGCAAAAATGCACCGGTATATTTAACGGGTATACTCTTGCCAGAAATTAAAATTTCATGTTTATGAATTTATATAAAAAATGTTACGTAATATTTCTTAAACTACGTTATCAGGTATTTATTTAGAATTTCATACGGTTATTTATCAGGAAATTCATAAATGAAATTGTTGTTCACTCTAAAATTTTAATATCATAAACCCTTTTAATTTTAAAACAGTTGTGCAAATTATTAATTATCCACAAGTATATTCAATCCCGCTATTAATCATTACGTAAAATTTGCGGTTTATTTTTGAAAATCAAAATAGTTGTGCAAATGAGTTACACAATTTTACACGAGTTTTAAAATTTCATGTTTACAAATTTATATAAAAAAATGTTACGTAATAATTCTTAAACTACGATATCAGGTATATATTTAGAATTTCAGGCGGTTATTTCCTTGGAAATTCATAAAAAAAATTACGGGTCCCACCTGAGAGAATAAATAAATAAAAAATCACAATTGCATTGATGACGTGGCGCGTCGAGGGCTTCTGAAATGATTCAGTAATTATATAGATAAGATGCACGAGATTGAAAATAATAGTTATGGATTTCTTTACAGATATTTTCTTGATTTGAATGACTCTTTTATTTTTGCCAATTTTTTTTTCTTTCTGCAATGGTGCATTTGAAACATCGAAAGGTGACAAAAATCTTTAATAAGTTATTGACATGTTACATTATTGTCTTTCAATCTTTCATACACGTTGGTCTCCTTTGTAACACTTATGTTCTATTTTTTTTGTCAAACAGGTTAGAAATCAAATTGCTTAGTCAAAGTGTTAAAGTATGATGCACATATGCCAATTTTAATATATCATAGTGTTATAAATATATTCATAATAAAAATATGCACGATTAGTACTTAGTTAGAAATCGATTCTTATACTCCAATTTGTTGTTCCAATTCCAATGCTTTCAAGTCTTTAAATCATTTTTTTGCTTTCCATCAAATATATTATTTTATAACTAATAATGTTTTTTTGGATAAATGTTATCTTCTGAATGATTTGTTTATATTTTATTTCTCATGAATTAGGAAATGTTAATATTTTGTATGAAGTATAATAATACTGACAGACGCCTCTTCCTCTACGAAGACTTATCGATTCAGATGCCAGAGGGGTGGCTTGGCCTCGTCTCGTCCCTACTGGAGGATAGTGTAGTTTTGTAGTTTTCTTTTTTCGCTGTTTGTTTTGTTTCGTTTGCGTTTTTTGTGTTTGTTTATTTATATTTGGAATTGGATATAAATCTCTATTTGTTGCGTGATTCCGATAGATGTTTACTACTAATAATTATTATTAAAGTTTACCTATAAAGTTTTGATATTTACCTTACTCTCTTACTTTGTCCCAAATCTATAAAATCGTATTAAAAGTCTAACCTAAAAAATGTGACATGACAAGTTTAATTGTGGCGTGACAACTTTTGTGTGACATGGTAAAAAAAAGTGACATGGATTACCAATTTAAGAAAATTAAAAAATACAGTATAAGTCAAAAAAAATTAAAAAAAATAGAAGGTATAAACAAAAAGAAATTGTAATTGATCTCATCTCATAAATTACCTTATTTATTTATCCATTATTTCCTTTATTAATGAAATGACCTTTTAACTTTCCTTTAATCAGTTTTTAACTACATATAAAGTAGAAAATAAATTTCAATGCAATTTGTTCATATATGGTAGGGTGACTTTTTTAATGGAGTAGAAAATAAATTTCAATACAATTTTTATATGGTCGTTTCAAAACAACCAAGTTATTCACATTTTGGTTTGTCTGTCCTCCTGAATCAAAAATTGAATTGTATTAAACATTTATTTTAGAATACCGCTCCCTCGGTCGTGTTCGTTTTAAACAAATGATTGAGAGAGAGTGAATACTCCGTATAAGTTATTCACAAATTAAACACTTAAACACAGTAAATTATTAATGATCCCGTGATTTTCACGGGCTCCAAAACTAGTTATACAATCATAACATCATATATTTATTCGTTGCTCTATATTTTGATCATCAATTGGATATTTAAACAGATAAAATTGGTATTTGACTTAATTAATCTAGTGAACTTTATGTACATGATTTTTTTAGGATTATGAAATGTATTTATTTGCCAAATTAATTGAACTAAAGAACATGGGTGACCCACGACACAAAATAAATAATTCTTTTTTAAAATTTCAACTTTCAACCACAGGCCGCCACATAGGCTTTGTGGTTGTTGCTTTTATAGGTAAGTTGACAACTTCAATAACATGAAAAAATGTACTTCCTCCATTCCAATCAATTATACACATTTCACTTTTTGGGCATTATTCATAAGTCGAGTGAATCTTCGACACAATTTGTAATATATTACATAAAAGATAGTCATGTGGGATCTTGTTTAAATTGTCTTACCGAGTACATTGTGAATATCAAAGTTTTATAATTTTTCTCGATCCGTAACTAAAGATATTAACAAAAGAAAACGGATATTGACAAACGTTAATAAAACAAATGTGTAGAATTGATTGAAATGAAGGAAGTATATAACTATAAACTAACTAGCTTTTTATCGTAAACTTAACCAATATAAAGTCAATCCCATGCATAAAAATTCATAAACCTACTTTATTCTTGGTAATAGGTAATTTTATTTATGCTAACAACGATTTTGTTTATTTTGTTTCCACTGTCCCGCGGGTAGACCCGCCTTTTTTGAATTGATAGACGGGTATGGATAATCAAACTAGGCATACAATGGACACGAGTAATAAAATTAAGCTCGATGGGCAATTTTTTTCAAGTATAGACCCGTATATGTCAGAACCAAGGTCACTAATGATCACTCATAACACCCGTGGGGATTGACATTTTACCCTTTTTATCATTATGATAGATGACTTTGTCTTAAATCCGTTTTAAAAAATGTTAGTTGTAACTTTATAATCAATAAAAAAATGTAAGGCTATATAATTATAGTTTTATTATTGCATCATTTTAGATATTCTTGATAAGTTTAAATTTGGTAATTGCAAACGAAATTATGATACACCTTAAAAACATGAAATATGACATTAATTAAAGAGCAATTACGACTATTTAACACACTTTAACTTTAATAATCAATAAAAAAAAGTAAGGCTATATAATTGTAGTTTTATTATTGCATCATTTTAGATATTCCCCATAAGTACAAATTTGGTAATTGCAAATGAAATTTTGATACACCTTAAGAACATGAAATATGACATTAATTAAAGAAGAATTACTACTATTTAACACACTTTGCGAGAATATTCAAAATAACAAATCCGTGCAAATTGCACGAGTTTAAAACTAGTATCAAACCTGAAGCACACCGCGTGCATTTTCAATTCTTTTTGGGTTTTTCCCATTGATAGCCCTGTGGTTTTCACTTTTCCCAATTGTACCCCTGCGTATAGCACTTTACTAGCCGTACCCTAAACTTAATTAGTTAAACCCATCAGTAGCCAAACATGCTTATGCCGTCTGTTTTAGACGTTAAGTGCCATGTTGGCACTCTATTTGCCAAATAATCACCTGACTTGGCAAAGGGTTTTTCCCATTGATGCCCTTGTGGTTTTACTTTTCCCACTTGTACGTATCCCTGCATTTTTTGTTTCAATGTTGAGGCCGATATCTTTAAAACCGCATTGCTTATTATATCCCTTTTAAATTAATAAAAAATTGTAATATATTGCTCACTCTTAGGGTTCCCATAGTTGGCTGTGTAAGTAGCCATATTCTCTATTAACTGTCAACCCTTGTCATCGACCACATTAACTTGGAACCTTCCTAACGTGGCAGCATCAAGAATCGCCCTATGCTCATATTGCAGCCCGTTGTAAAATTGAGTGCATAAGTACCAACGCTCAAATCCATGGTGAGGAACTAAGCGAACCAACTTTTTGAACCTAGCCCATGCTTCACTCAAATTTTCGGTCTTGGCTTGAATAAAATTGGTGATTTGCCCTCTCAACGCAGCAGTTCGTTGAGGAGGAAAATGCCGCCTGTAGAATGCTATTGCCAAGGTATTCTAATCCACAACCTCGGCAGCTATCATATCAAGATCTCTCCACCAGTCCTTGGCGTCGTTTATGATGTGTGTATTTTATATAGGCCTTTTAGGCCATATTAGCACACATTACTATGCTTATTCCGTAGTATTTTGCTACAAATGTCCTCCGAATAGTCTACTTTGGTTTGTTTTGCTATTTTGCAGATATGAACCGGAGAAGATCATAATCGAGCCTAAAACATGTCCTTATGCATGCATTTAGGAGAAGAGTTGAGTCGGAGCTTGTTAATACCACTTTGAGTTGCGCATAGGAGCAATGAAGGTCTATCAAGCAAAGGAAGAACTTCAATTCGCTAGTGCCTACTTTGAAGAGCTATATCTCGCGTTATACAACAGATAATCAGGTGATTCCAATTGGAGATGAAAGCTTATCCTCTTAGATTTCCAATGCCACCAAGAACGCTTTATTTGAGCGAGTAACGAAGAAATGACAGCCATTTGAAGTTCAGTGCGCAGTGCAGGAAATACACGCTGAGAAGTGCTCGATCGAGAGGTTCTTTTGCTCGATCGAGAGGTTCTTTTGCTCGATCGAGAGGTTCTTTTGCTCGATCGAGAGCTTTTCTCCTCGATCGAGAGGTTTTGGTCTCTAATCTCCTCGATCGAGAGGTTTTGGTTCCTAATCTCCTCGATCGAGAGCTTTTGGTACTTAAAGTTCTCGATCGAGAGCTTTTCATACCCATTGTTCTCGATCGAGAGGTTTTTCCTCTCGATCGAGAGCCTTGTCAGGTGTCTCTTCAATTTTTCGAGAGCTTTTTTTTCAGTTTTGCTTTCATGTCCTATTTAAGAAATCGTTTGTGAGTTCATTAGGGCATCTAGCATTTTCAGAACTCTCTTTTCTACTCATTTAGCAACAACTTTTCTCAGAAATAAAATACTTAGTTTATTTTATGTTCTATTCTTACAAACTCAAAGATTGTAATCGGTTCCGATCTTGTTCTTAGGCCGGATTCTCACGATTGAAATCTTTCTCTCTTAATCTTATTCTTACTGTTATTACTGTTGTTGTTAATTCGTATTATCTGTCTTACTTCTCTTTCGTTTGCTCCGTTCCGCGCGTTTTGTCCTTTGCTTTTATGCTTGTTTTCTCTTTCGTTTTCGTTTCTGTTTCTCGTTTGTTAGCCTGGATTTTGTTGTTGTTTTTCCCCTTCCCTTATGACCTCTGATCTTATCTAATTTTATCACATAATTATTCTGCTTATACTTGATGAGCTCTATTTTGGTCATTATTTTCATTGTTTATTCTTCAATTTTGGTCCCGATTCGACCTCGTTTTGCGTGCCTTTGCTCGTTTTTATTCCCGTTACCTCGACTATTACTTTTTGGTTTACATTTTGTAGGTGTTGTGGCGGGAGCGAAGAAACGGGAGCAAACGAGACGAATTTGGAGCGAAATGTGAAGAAATGTGAAGGAATTATGCAAGAAGACCCTCCAGGCCCTCCCAGCCGGCGGCCGGTAGGCGGGCTGGGGGACCTTGACTTGACTTTTGGGAAAAATGCGTAAATATTGCAGATTCTTGGTTCAGGGCTCCCAGCCAGTGGCCAACCGGCAGCCGGCCTACCGGCTGGTAACCCATTCCCATACTTAGCCAATTTTGGAGATTGAAGGAAATTCGTTTTTGGGCAGATTCAAGCAAAAGGACTCCCAGCCGGTCCACCACCGGCGGCCGGTGAACCGGCTGAGGGTACCTTTACAATGAAGAAAAGAAGTGAAAAAGTCAGATTTTGAAGTTCAGCCTCCCAGCCGGTGACCAACCGGCAGCCGGCCGGTCGGCTGAGGATTATGCTTAATGTGAAGAAAAGAAGAAAAAATTCAGAAGTTCACATTTGGACTCCCAGCCGGTCCCAGACCAGCAGCCGGTGGACCGGCTGAGAGTCGCATTTCAGAAATTCGCACTCTATATAAACCCGCACTTATGTCATTTAGTTTTACGCAACATTTATTGTATTTTCACGCATTTCTAGGGTTTGTTACTGTTTCATTGCCTTCTTTTACACATTAAAATCTCAACTCAAATCTTTAATCTTTCTTTAGTTTTTGTAATCCTTTAGATAATCTCTCCCTAATCATTTCCTTAGTTGTTGTTCCTAGCAATTGTCTTAGTGTTTTTGGTTGTATTTTGGCAGCATTTGAAAGGATCTTCCATTTGTAATCAAAGTTCATGCCTTTATTCAATTGTTTGGTATAATATTCTTAATCCTTACTTTGTTTTTACATTACTTTGAGTTTTGCTTAAATAAATTGTTTACCTTTGCTTGTTCATGATGTTTAACACTTGTTTATCTCTTATTTAAAAGGTTTTTCTTACCATGAGTGAGTAGATTTATACCTAGGGTTAGGGGGGAACTTGGGTGGTGATTAGATGATAAATTCATGCTAGTTTGTTGATTAGTTGTTCTTGATAAAGTAGTTTTCCATTTGTTGCATGCTAGGTGTTTGATGATTCGCTTCAACGAAAGTTGGGCTTTGATTTTAGCGTGACTTGCCTTTAGCGACGGTTGAGGGTTTGTCTTAGCATGTTTAATGGTTGGTTGTGGGTATTTGTAGCGAAAGCTAGGGTATTCCGACCTAGGTTTAGTCGACTCGAGAGAAGAGACTTACCGAGACTACTTACTTGAGACCTACTAGTTCACTTTCTAGTATCTTCGTCTACCCATCTTAGTGACCCCCGACACCCTAGTTTTCCTTTAATTGATTTTTAATCTTAACTTATTTGCTATAATTATTGTTCTTTAGTTGTTAATCAATCATAAACCTATTACCCCGACTCAAGTTATAATTAGAACGTAACTATTCAACTTCCCCACCATCTTCGCGTTCGACCCCGAACCAAATACTACTTTTCTTTCGGGTTTAAAAATATTGTTAGAAGGCCGGTAGTGACGGCATATTCCGGCCATCAAAATGGCGCCGTTGCCGGGGACGGTGCTAGAAGTTGTTTAGTTTAGTTTTAGTTTTAGCTTTAGTTAGTTGTGCTTTCTTTGTTTTGATCACAGCTTTGTTAGTTAAGTGTAGAGTGGTTGATATATTGCTCACCCTAGTGCCTAAAAAACACTAGGACGACTAATTTTGTGCCAAGTTTTATGCCTAGGGGTGATTCTAATTCTTTGTTGTCGACTTCCGAACCGGAGAGGCTTTTTCGAGCCTTAAGGAGGAGGACTATAGCGGGAGTGAGAATAGCTTCCCACGCATCTACTAGCCACAACAACCCCTCTTCACCCGAACCACAAAGCCCAAATCAAAGCATTTCTAGCCCAACCTCCGAAAACTTCGACAACCCATTCTACCAATCACCACCACCCTCACCTCACATTCCAAACCACCCACAAATTCCCATAATGGCCGCCCTTAGAGATCACAACCGGCCAAACCACAATGATACCACAAACCCAATCAATTTTGGCACTCTTGTGCCTCAAAACTTCGAGATTCACCCTTCTCAAATGAGCTCTATTGAGAAGAATGCTTTTAGTGGAGCTTCTCATGAAGATGCTCATGGACATTTGAGAAAGTTCAAGGGCAAAGTAGCAATGATCAAGAAAACGGGGTGCCGGAAGAAACTTTGAGGCTAATGCTCTTCCCCTACTCATTGACGGATAAGGCGGATAGGTGGTTGAACATCCATCCCCCTAATACCTTCACTACTTGGGATGACTTAGCCACCGCTTTTCTCGCTAAGTACTACCCATCTTCGAAGACCGCAAAGCTCCGTAATGAAATCACCCAATTTCAACAGGATGAGGGTGAAAGCTTGGGAGAGGCATGGGACAGATACCAAGATTTGCTTTCTCGGTGTCCTCATCACGGGATACCCACGTGGTATACAACTCAAACCTTCTTTCAAAATCTTCTCCCACGCACCAAGGAGATGGTGAATGCGTCCGCGGGGGGTAGTTTTGACCACCTCCCAAATGAAGATGGGACCGAACTTATCAAGAAAATCGTGGATTCCGAGGAGAACTATGGTACAAGAGGGAATTCGTTGAGAAGAAGTAGTAAATACCCCAATGAGCATCTCTCCAACTCCAAAGCAAATGAAGAAACAAATGCCAAAATTGATTTGTTGACTAAAAAGTTGGAGGAGTTAACAAAGGGGTCTTCAAGCAAAGAGACTAAGGGAAATACTCCGGGAATGTACCAAGTGCATAATGTTGTTGCTTGCGACTTGTGTGGTGGGAGTGGACATACATTTGATGTATGTGCCAATAATTCATATGAGGGAAGTGGGAGTGAAGAGGAGTTATATGCATTCCAAGCATTTAACAACTCTAGGAGTCAAAACACTTTCAACCCGAATTCCAATTACTACCATCAAGGCATTCGGGGAAGCCCTTACATGAGTTACAAGAGTACTAATGTGTTGAACCCACACCAAATTCAACAACCACAAGTTCAAAATCCACCCGGTTTCCAACCAAGGGGTGGAAATTTCAATCCAAGAAACAATTACCACAATCAAAACTTCTACCAAGGAAGTCAATCAAATCAAGCCAACCAAGACTTTCAACAAAATTTCAATGACCCAAACTTCAACCCAAATTTCAACAATCAAAACAACCAAAACTTCAATCCACCAAAACAAAATCTCAACCAACCACCATTCCAAAACAACCCCAATCAAAACCAAAACAACTACAACCACAATCCACAACAAAATTTCAATAACAACCAAAATCGCAACAACCCAAACTACAATCCAAACTTCAATCAAAACATTCCATCAAACAACCAAAACCAAAACTTCAACAACCAAGCTCCGAGAGGAAACTCCCAAGGTGGGGGTGCAAGGAACGATTATGGGTTCCCCTTGCCCCTCACCAATGCACCTCATCAAGACTCAACAAGCGATTCCCAAGTGGGGGAGTTGTTGAAACTTGTCAAGAACATGCAAGCAACTCACACCCAAGAAATGGCGAATTTGAAGAGTGTCAATCAAAGAGAAATACGGGAAATGGAGGCCCGAGTTGCCTCTCAAGCTCTAGCAAATCCACAAAGGCCACCGGGCGACTTCCTTGCCCAAGGCCAAAGTTCCAAGGATGCCTCATATAATCACCAAGCACATGCGGTGATCTTGAGAAGTGGAACGAAGCTAGAGGACCCGTACAAAGACTACAACTTTGGTGAAGAGGAGCCCATTTTGGAGCTTGTGAAAGAGAAGGAAAAGGGAGTTGATGCAATCACTTCAAGGGATGATGAGTTTTATGTAGAGGACCTCCCTTATGAGGAGAAAGAAGAAGAAGCTATCTTGGAGGAAGTGGATGCTAGACAAGAGGAGTTGGTTGCACAACCAACAACTAAGGTAACAAGCAAATCAACACCCACCAAGGTACTATCTAACCCTCAACCTACTAGCTTGCCTTATCCTTCAAGGGCTTTGAAGGGAAAAGAAAACTTCAAGTTCACCAACTTTTGCAAAATGCTTGAACAACTTGAAGTGACTCTTCCCTTCACGGATGTGATTTTAAATATGCCGACTTACTCCAAATTTTTGAAAGAAATCTTGTCGGGAAAGAGAACCTTGGGTAACCAAGAAGTAATGGCTATGAAGGAGGAGTGTAGCACACTTCTCCTCCAAAAGGTGCCAAAGAAACTTGGTGACCCGGGGAGCTTCTCTATCCCTTGCATAGTCGGTGGTATTCCTATCTCGTGCTCTTTGTGATTTAGGAGCTAGTGTTAGTGTTCTCCCTTTGAAAGTTGCTAAGAGGATTGGCTTGAATGATTTGGTTCCAACAAGCATCACCCTCCAATTGGCGGATAGGTCTGTCAAGCGCCCTTTGGGGGTGCTTGAGGACGTCCCATCAAGGTGGGTAAACATTTAATCCCCGCCGATTTTATTGTCCTTGACATCCCGGAGGATAGCCACACCCCCATCATCTTCGGTAGGCCTTTCTTGGCTACCGGAGGCGTCTTGATAGACGTGAAGAATGGGCGGCTCACCTTTAGGGTTGGGGATGACAAAATTGAGTTTAATCTTCCTACCATGATAAAAGGTCCAAAACATGATGAGGCATTCACATTGGACATTGTGGAACAAGTGGTGAGAGAGATGAAAGAAGTGGAAGAAGACAAGGAGAGTCACATGGAGCAATTGTGTGGCATCTCAACATGTGAGGACAAAGAAATGGATGAAAGCCTAGAGCTTGCGGATGAGGAAGTAGAAAAAGTGGAGGGACTGCTCCCTCCAAAGGTACAACTCAAACCCCTTCCTCCCTCCCTAAAGTATGCCTTTCTTGGGGAGGGAGAGGCTTACCCGGTGATTATCAATGCTAACCTCAATGAGCACCAAGAATCCAAACTTATTTCAACTTTGAAGGATCATAGGAGCTCATTAGGGTATAGCCTTGACGACATCAAGGGGCTAAGCCCGAGCCTTTGCATGCATAGAATAATTCTTGAGGAAGGGAGTCGACCTAGAGTGGAAGGTCAAAGGAGATTGAATCCCAAAATGGCGGAGGTAGTGAAGGGTGAAGTTCTTAAGTTGCTTGAGGCCGGCATCATCTACGAGATCACGGATAGCCGGTGGGTGAGCCCCGTCCATGTTGTCCCCAAGAAGGGGGGGTGTAACATTGGTTACACAAGAGGATGGGACTCTCCTACCTTCTCGTCCGGTGACGGGTTGGAGGATATGTATTGATTATCGCAAGTTGAATGCGACCACTCTAAAAGACCATTTCCCAATCCCCTTCATTGATCAAATGCTAGAGAGACTAGCGGGGCATTCGTACTATTGTTTTCTCGACGGTTATTCCGGGTTTTTTCAAATCCCTATTCACCCGGAAGACCAAGAGAAAACAACTTTTACATGCCCCCAAGGAGTGTATGCTTATCGGAGGATGCCATTCGGGTTGTGTAATGCACCCGGCACCTTTCAAAGGTGCATGATGGCCATTTTTGCCGATTTTCTAGAGAAGAGTATGGAGGTTTTCATGGATGATTTTAGTGTCCATGGTGATTCTTTTGACCTAGGGCTTGCTAATCTTGAAAATGTGTTGAAAAGATGTGAGGAGCACAACCTTGTCCTCAATTGGGAAAAGTGCCATTTTATGGTAGAGGAGGGGATTGTGCTTGGTCACATCTTGTCCAAGAGGGGGATAGAGGTCGATGGTGCAAAAGTGGCGGTCATTGAGAATTTATCACCCCCCACCAATGTGAAAAGGATGAGGAGTTTTCTTGGACATGCCGGTTTTTACCGGCGTTTTATTAAAGATTTTTCCAAAATTGCCAAACCATTGACCTCTCTCCTTCTCAAGGATGCACCATTTTTGTTTACTAATGATTGTCTTGAAGCCTTTTCTAGGATAAAAGAGGCACTTGTGACGGCTCCTATCATCCGTGCTCCGGATTGGGATTTGCCTTTTGAGGCCATGTGTGATGCGTCGGATTTCGCGGTGGGAGCGGTCCTAGGGCAAGTTGTGGATAAGAAGCACCATGTGATATATTATTCAAGCAAGACCCTTGACTAAACCCAAGCACACTATTCCCCAACCGAGAAGGAGATGTTGGCGATTGTCCATGCCATTGAGAAGTTTAGACAATATCTTGTGGGATCTAGAGTGGTGGTGTACTCCGATCACACCACTCTAAGACAATTAATGTTGAAAAAAGATGCCAAGCCTAGGCTCTTGAGGTAGGTCCTTTTGCTTCAAGAGTTTGATCTAGAGATTAGGGACAAGTCGGGGTCGGAAAATGTTGTTGCGGACCACTTGTCTAGATTGACTATTGAGGATCATGGTATGAAAGATAGGGAAGGGCCGATTAATGAATGGTTGCGTGAGGATAGTTTAATGGCTATAGGCAATAAGTTGCCTTGGTTTGCGGATCTAGCCAACTATCTCGTTAATGGCTTTATCCCGGAGGAGTTAGAAAGATAGAGATAGGAGAAAATTGAAAGTGGATGCTAAAAGATATTTTTGGGATGATCCTTACCTTTTCAAAAAGTGTGGGGATGGACTCTTGAGGAGATGTGTGTCCAAAGAAGAGGGGCTTGAAATTGTGGATCGGCTTCACAACTCCGCCTATGGAGGGCACTTGGCGGCTTCTCGGACTATAGCCAAGGTTCTCCAAGGAGGGTTCTTTTGGCCTTCTATGTTTAAAGACATTCACGATGTGGTTAGATCTTGTGACGCTTGTCAAAGGTCGGGCAACATCGGTAAAAGGAATGAGATGCCCCTCAAGACCATCTTGGAGATTGAGTTGTTTGATTGTTGGGGGATTGACTTTATGGGACCTTTCCCCAATTCATGCGGGAAGGAATACATCTTGGTGGTCGTGGACTATGTCTCGAAGTGGATAGAAGCGGTTGCCTCCCCCGCCAATGACTCCAAGGTAGTGGTAAAGCTCTTCAAAACCATAATCTTTCCCCGTTTCGGTGTACCCCAAATTGTGATTAGTGATGGAGGTTCTTACTTCCGGAAACATACATTCAAGGCCCTTCTAGGCTCTTATGGAGTGACCCACAAGGTAGCACTTGCCTACCACCCTCAAACTAGTGGGCAAGTGGAGGTTTCAAATCGTCAAATCAAGGCTATTCTAGAATAGGTGGTACACAAGAACTGGAAAGATTGGTCCCAAAAGTTGAATGATGTGCTATGGGCTTTGAGGACGGCTTACAAGACGCCAATATGAATGACTCCCTACAAGCTTGTGTACGGGAAAGCATGCCACCTACCGGTGGAGCTTGAGCACAAGGCTTGGTGGGCCTTGAAGGAGATAAATTTCGACTTAGATATGGCCGGGGAGAAAAGATTCTTGCAAATGAGTGAGCTTGAGAAGCTTAGATATGAGGCATATGAGAGCAAACGAATAAGTGGCATGATGCCAAGTTAATGAAGAAGAATGTGAGCATAGGAGAACTTGTTCTCCTTTTCAATTCAAGAGTCAAGAATTTTCCGGGAAAGCTTAGATCACGATGGTCCGGGCCCTTCAAAGTAATGTACATTTCACCTCATGGGGCCTTTGAACTTTGGAGTGAAGGCGGTGGCACCTTCAAAGTCAACGGACATCGGATAAAGCGTTATTACCAAGGAGATTCCAAAGGTACCGTAGAAGTGATTGACCTCGGGGACCCACTCCCCAAGGAGGATTGATTTCAAAGAAGAGTGGTCGTGTAAGGTTTGGTGGAGTCACTTAATAACCACCGTTTGTAAGTATTAGTTTTCTTTCTTTCATGTAGTTTGCATATTAGTTTAATTTTTAGTTCGATTTTTAGTTTGATTTCTACCTTGCATGTGAGATTTGGAAGTGTTTGTTGCCTGTTTTTGGTTGATTCTTGAGTGGAGTCGGAGGATGTTAGGCAAAATGGTTGTTTGCAAAGTCGTTTTTTATGTTCAAGTAAATTATTTTTCGAAATTGTGTACAGGTACTCACAGCCGGCCTACCGGCTGACGGTCCCATACCGGCTGAGAGCACCTGGACACATTTCTGTTTTTTTATAGTTTATTTGGTAGATTTCAGATTTTGCACTCCCAGCCTGCACCGAACCGGCAGCCGGTCAACCAGCTCAAAGACATGTTACTTGTTGAAAATGACGAAAAATTTGAAGAACCTTGATTCCCAGCCAGTCGGCCGGCAGCCGGTCCACCGGCTGAGAATCATGGAGGTGTGAACAATGTTGAAGAAAAAGGAAGGGAGAAGGAACCCCAGCCGATCGGCCGGCAGCCGGTCCGCCGGCTGGGAGTTTTTGTGAGTCAAGTTTGAAGAAGAATAGAAGATTGAAGGAACGAATTGAAGACGGGTTTTGAGCCGGTCGGCCGACTCAGAATTAGATCCCTTTGAAAATTTCGCAAAAAATTCAAAAACCCAAAACCTAACTCTCAGCCGGTAGACCGGCGGCCGGTTCCGTACCGGCTGAGAGGCCTCTGTCGCGGATTAAAAGAAACGAAACCCCCCTTCATTTCTCATTTCATCTTCATTTTTTCTTCATCCTTTCTTATTTCCCTCTTCTCCCTCACATCCCCTACCTACAAAAACTCCATCAAACACTCCAAATCAATACCCCTTTCATAACCCTCATCAAATCCCCTCAAAATAACCATGTCAAAAAGAACGGAAAGAAGGTCAAATCAAGGCATGACCCGATTGTGGAGCAAGAAGTGCAAAATATTCTAGATAGCAGCTATATTGGTCCGGATCCGAGCTTTCCCGGCCTCCAATTCGCTAATATCCAACAAAAAGGTAATTTTACTTATTTCAAGCATCGCCCCCTTCATCCGACTAGGTTCATTGATGGGGCTGGTTTAAGGGAGTTGGGTATTTAGAGGATTACTGCGGATCTTTTTGATGGTTTGGGATGAAAACCTTGTACGAAGCTAGACCGGTTCACACCTCTCCCCGATTGACTTGGGAGTTTTTGAGCTCTCTTAGGGTTACAAAAACCCGGAGTTTAGGGAAAGTGGTCTTATTGGAATTTCGTCTGATGATGAACAAGGAACACCGTCTTACCTTGGAAAACTTTGCTTTAATTTTTGGGCTCAATGGAAAATTGCCGATTAAGCCTCCGAAGGGATTTGATACGGAGGCTATTTGGACAGCTATAACCGGTTTAGTGAGTGATAGGACAAAGAAAAAACCGGCTAATAGGGTGCATTTGGCACCGATTAGGATTTGGCACCGGTTCATGGGATGAACCGTCTTTTCTAGGGATGAGCCTCACAATTTTACTACTACGGAGCTCGAGATCTTAGGGTGTTATTTGGTTAGTGGCCCGAAACTTAATATTGCTCACCACACGGCGCTTCATTTGAGTAGGTTGGCAACCAAATCTCAGCTTACCACCCCTATATGTGTTGGGGGGATGGTCACCTTGATAGCCGAAGACCTTTGTCAGAGGCATTTTACGGTTGACTATATTCAGGGTGAGAACGTGTTATCTCGCCGGTACTTGCAGGAGGCTTTGGGGTGGATCAAGTATAACCCCAGCGATCGTAAAGAGTATTGGCAGGTTCGCGTCGATAACAAATTCAGAAATTCGGTGCCCTTGCCTAACACCGAGAGGATGAGAGTTGTGCCAGGGAACACCTCCTACCTCCTTGATATTGAGGTGGACCCCGATGAGCTCCCTCCCGATCAGCGTGCTCCCAAAGTATATGCCCGAGATAGGACTGGTACCACCTCTTTCGACCTCCAGTTTGAGCAGTTTGAGCAGCCCGCAGTTACCATGCCTCCCTTTCAGAGTGGTCCTTCATTTTTTCAGGGATCCACCTCCGGTTCCGTTCCGCCTCAGTCTTACACTATGCCTCAAGACCTCATAGATTTCATGGCCCGGGTTGATTTGGGTATGAAGACGGCGACAGACCTTGCAGACGAGCGCCAAGCATTGGCGGATAAGCGGCATAGGGATTTGACTTATAGACTTGATTACATATACCACGATTAGGCCTATGGGACATTTGCCAGCTATGACCAGTCGGTTTGCCAGGGACTCCATCATGCGGCCGGTGGTCGCCCGTCTTACTACATGCCTCCCGAGGCGGGTTATGTGCCCCCTGAAGGGCATTTTTTCGGGGAGATTAATGTTGCCCCGAGTTATTTCTCTAGCCCGATCTTTCCCTCGAACTTCCGTGGAGTCGGGAACTCAGGCCCCCGCCCTCAAGGGCACCCTTCCCCCCGTGGCATGGTAGGTGATCCGAGAGCTAGTGGCTCGTATGCCTCCCCCTTTCGTGATTTAGTGAACAACACGGATGACTACATGGTGGGTAGATGGCAATGGAGAAGGTGATGTAAGCGGTAATGGAGGTGATGATGAAGAAGATGATGAGTGACCACCCTTGGAGGTGGTAGGTGATGGCTATGCTCCCCTTTGAAAAATCCAAAGCAAGTAACTCCCTTTAATCCAAATTTCACTTTAGTTTGCATTTTACTTTCTAGCATGCATTTAGAGTAGTTAGTTAGTTTAGTTAGCTTATTTTAGTTTTCATTTCATCATTTCATATCATTAGTTTAGTTGCATATTTGCATTCATCTAGATGCATTAGATTTACTTATTTTGTATCATATTGTCACATTTAGTTTAGTTTTTAGTTTTTCATTTCTTTTGTTTACTTTGTTTTTATTGCTTTCATAAAAACCAAAATTCCAAAAAAAAAAAATTGAAAAACCAAAAACCTTCAAAAACATGTTCTTTATTTTCCGGTTTTCCTCCTCACATTATGCACATAAATAAGTGTGGGGAGGAACAACCGTTTATTTCAAAAAAATACAAAAACAAGTTTTTATTTTCTCACAAATTTCAAAAAAGCCAAAAACATGTTGTTTTCGTTCTTTTTCTTCATTTCCCCCTTGCACTTTGTTCCATTGAGGACAATGTAAATCTTAAGTGTGGGGAGGGAAAATATACACTTTGTGAATATTTATTTGCTTTTGTAAATATGAAAAAAAAACTTCAAAAATACCAAAAAAAATCGAAAAATTTGAAAAATTTCAAAAAACATGTTCTTAATTTCTTTTGTTTTTGTTCTTTGCTTGCATTGTATATATATGTTTGTTGGACTAACAAGTGGCAGATGCGACGACAACCCGAGGTATTAGGAGAATGAAGATGCTTGGTATACTCTTTCCTACTTCTTCCTTCCCTCTCCTATTTTCTTTTTATGTTGATAGCATGAAGGAGAACGAGATTTTTGTGCCTTGGATGTTCCTTTGGGGAACTTGTGGTTGTTGTGGTTAATGTGCTGTTAGTTTAGTCTTCTTGTTGTTGCATGTTTGTTGTGTTTGTTGTTAGTTTGCTTTTGTTTCACATGCTTTTTCATTTTCATAGTATTGTGAATATGTGTTAGTCGGTTTTTCCGTTTTGCTTTTGTTTGTAAATATGCATAGGAGGTTGAATAGTGGAGGATATATGCCGTCAATGATGATATTCGTCTTGCTTGTGTCTTGCCCCTCCTGATAGCTTGCACCGTTTGATGTCACCTTGTTAGGGTTCTTGCTTGCAAGGACCCGGAAGTCTAGGCTTAATGACCGAGTTTCGACCACCTTGTGAGACCGTGTTAGACCTTGACTCGACCTAGGACCGACATTAGCTACTCAAATGTGAGGATAGAGCCTCCTTTATAGTCGACCCATCAAACCGACTCAGTTTAGGATTGTGAGTAGTCCTCCTTACGTGGTGTGTTATGTCTATACGCATAAGTATGGTGATACGTGTCTATTTTATGATGTTTTACATCTATTTTTACACGTATTTGGTCGCTCATTTACTATGTTTTAGCCTTTATTTCCCACAAATTGTGTACTTTCGTATTTTTATGCACTTTTGCAGATTTATGCGGAAAAGAGACGATTTAGCACCAAATCCGTATCCTCAAGTCTTTTGCTTAATTAAGGAATAAATGGAAAGTCAACTGGAGTCAAAGTCAAAGTATCCAAAGTCAAAATAAGAAGAAAATAGAAGAAATTCTGCGGGAAGCGGTCGACCGACCGACATTATAGGTCGACCGACTGACCCTGTTCTTTAATAAAGCCCAAATCTCAAGGAAGGCCAAAAATAGAAGAAAATAGAAGGAAACGGTCGACCGACCCGAATAGTAGGTCGACCGACCACAGCGGAAGCCCAAACGATTCTCTTTCGGAAATAAAGTAGAATTAGAGCTTTTAGGAAACTCTTAGTTTTTCTAGCTATATAAACTAATCTTATGATTAGGGTTAGATCATCTTTTACTATCTAGTATCTATCTTTACAATCTTTTAGTTTTGTAATCTTTCAACAATTCCCAAGCATTCAATAAAGTTAGTTTCTTTCTGCCCTAATTCCAAATTGTGGTAATTACTCTTTTAATCTTGCTTTATTATCGTTCTTGTTTTTGTTACAATTGTTAAGTTAGAATCCCAAGCTTTGTTGAATCTTGCATGTTTAGATTATTTACTATATTTACCATGTTTAATCCCGTTTTCATATTCATCTTAACAACCATGAGTAGCTAATTTTCATATGTTAGGATGTAGACGGTAAATATGCGTAGGTAGATAAAATTCGAAAGACCGACCTGTAGCAGGACCACGGTCGGCCGACTGGAATAGCTGGTCGGTCGACCGAGGCCGTGGTCGGCCGACCGGAGTAGCTGGTCGGTCGACCACTCGCGTATGTTTTCTTATTTCGTCTTTTCTTGTTAATTATAATATCCTTCAATGAGACCAATAGGAGACTTGTAGGATGTTAGTAATGACCTACCCAAGATTGAAAGATACGGGAAGGGCATTGGTTTATACCTTAAGACGGATAGGTTACTCAAGGCTGAAAGGTATGTGACCTGGGATTTAGGAATCACCCTTATTGTTGACACCCAATAATTGTGAGACCTAGGAACTAATAGCATAGGCCGAAAGGAGCTATTAGGTAGCATAGACTTAAAAAGATATGTTATACCCCCTTACGCGACTGCAATACATGTTGACCTTAGGATTTATTTTACCTTAGCTATTTATTACCCAAACATCCTAGCATTCCTTTTTATTATATTTTAATCTCATCTTTATATTCTTGTTTTATTTTAATCTCTGCCTTAGATATAGTAATCAACAATCAAACCCCCAAATTTGTTACCTTTAAACATTAACATTAAGACAATAAACATTCCCCACCTCCTTGTGGTTCGACCCTGACTTTCACTATCTATTGTTTAAGTTAGGAATTATAAATTTATCTTTGGTACCCTCAACGACGGGCATCAAATTTTGGCGCCGTTGCCGGGGAGGTGACGCCAGTGTTTATTGTTTTTTTGTTTTTGTTTCTCTTCGTTTAAGGAACTTTTTGTTCCTTAAATCTTCTCACTTTTTTCTTGTAGTTTCCATCTTATGCGCAGGTCAGTTCAAGGAGAACTCCTACCACTTGACCTCGAAATTGAGAGGACTCTTAGAGAAAGAAGAAAGCAACTTCTAGCAAATCAGGAAGGAGGCTCACCATCTTCCTTATTTCAAGAAGACTTATTCGAACAACCATCATTACCATCTTCACCAAAAACACCACCTTCACAACCAAATTCACCCATCAACCCACTTTCACCAAAAACACCATCTTTTACCTACTTTCCAGTTTTTCCTAAAGAAGAAGAAAACATGACAGAGGAAGCTACTATTGCCAGTCACTCCATGCCTCAGGCAAAGGACCTATACAAAGGGTTCACTTTACCTGCAGGTACTGGGAAGCCATTCGAGGTCAAGCCTGCCTATATTACTATGGTTGAAAGAAACCAATTTGGGGGCTCGGCCAATGAGGATGCTGCTAAGCATATTGAAATCTTCACAGATTACATATGCTCTATAGCACCCCCAGAAGGAGTGACGCAGGACCAGATTAAACAAACCATGTTTATCTTCTCTCTTAGGGACTCTGCGAGAGAGTGGTACAGAGATCTTGACCGCACTGCTGCGGGAGTCACAGATTGGAACACCTTAGCCTTAGCATTCTACAGGAAATATTATTCCGCGTCAAAGACTAATGCTTTAAGAGCGCAGATTACCAATTTCAAGCAAGGTCCCAATGAAGATTTTAGCGAGGCGTGGGACAGGTTCAAGAGACTTGTTCGATCCATACCACATCACGGATTCGAACAATGGTTTCTTTGCAACCAGTTCTACAATGGCCTCTACGATGACAACAGGGCCTATCTAGATGCGGCAGCTAATGGGAGATTCCAAGACAATTCGGGAGAGACTAAGGGTCTCAAGTTAATAGAAGATGTTGCTGTGCACCGTGCTGAGCATGGTACTTCCAGAGGAAATCAGAGGAAAAATGAGTACAACCTGTCAGCAATTGAGGCCTTGACAGCTAAGTTAGAAAAATTTGAAGCTGCAGGAAAGCTCGATCTAGGGAGTGGAAGCAAGGGAGGAATTTACCAAGTGAACGCCGTTCAGGACGGACCCTTTGCTTGTGAGAGGTGCGGTGGAGAAGGGCATGTGTCAAAATTCTGTACTTCATCTAATGAAACATGTGCCGCTTTTCAGCATTACCGTGGGAACAATTTCTATGACCCAAATAACAATAATGTCCATCCCAACTTAAGGTGGACGAGACAGAATGTTCAAAACCCACAGCACATGCAACCTCAGCAAAATTCCACCTATGTACCCCCACATAAACAAAATTTCCAAAGACCACCTTTCAACCCTCAACCACCTTCTAATCCACCACCCAACACAGATGCTCTTATCCAAAATCTTATCGGGTTGGTTCAGAAGGAGTCACAGGCTAGAGAGGCAGGAATGAAGATGTTAGAGTCCCAGATTGCTCAAATTGCGAGCAAGAATGATACCAGGGCTCCGGGTCAGCTTCCGACAAAACCGGACCAGAAAAAGGAGACTCTAAACGTCGTAACTCTAAGAAGTGGAGCCAAAGTGGGGGCTGAGAAAGAAAAACAGGCAAGTAGCAGCGAAGGCGGTCGACCGACCGAAGTTTCTGGTCGACCGACCACAGATCAAGTCCCGAAAATTTTGCCTGAACAGGAGACTGGTCGACCGACCGAAGATTCTGGTCGACCGACCACTGAAGCAGAACCCGAAGTTCCCTTTCGTCCAAATTTTCCAAATAACTTGCGGGATTTTCTCTTCCGGGGTGACAAGACCCCCAGGTTTCTAAAAAGGGCTGCAAATACTGAGTCCTCAGCTGCACCTTTTCCAGAAAGACTCGTGCCTTCAAAGGATCAGGTATCTTTTGACAAATTTAAGGATGTGATTCGTTCATTAAATGTTCAAGTCCCATTTTTAGAATTAGTTCAACAAGTTCCTTCCTATCTTAAATTCATGAGACAACTTTTGTCAAGGAAGAGGTCTCTAGAAAAGGTTGAGTCGGTGGCCCTCACTGAAGAGTCATCCAGTTTTTTAACTCATGTCATTGCCCCTCATAAACTAGAGGACCCTGGTAGTTTTTCTGTCCCCTGTAATAAAGAAACCTTCCCAGTTAAGAAGGCCTTGTGCGACTTAGGTGCTAGTATAAGTGTCATGCCCCTAAGCGTTGCCTTAAAACTAGGAATGACCGAATTTGCAGTGACCAGTATGACAGTCCAGATGACGGATCGCACATCTATGGAACCTATAGGGGTGTTGGAAAACATCCCTGTCCGTATTGACAGGTTCTTCTTCCCAGTTGACTTTGTAGTTTTGGACATCCCAGAGGATGCCCATATACCTATAATTCTAGGAAGACCTTTCCTTCATACTGCAGGTGCCATTATAGATGTAGGCACTGGGACTCTAACCTTCAAAGTAGGCAAACATTCTATTATCTATGGCCTATCTTATAGGAAGAAGGATGTTATGACCCCCATCACATGTAACGCTATCACTTCTGAGAAGAAGTATGAGGTCATCACTACTTCTCCCACTTTATTACCTGTTCCTGTATCTGTTTTTACACCTCCGCCCCAGATTGGGAGCAATAGGGAGGGCACTTCTATTATGACTATTGCAGGAACTGGTTTGGGGAAACCCAAAGTGAAGGAAGTCATCATCCAGAGAGGAGGAATGGGATGCCTAAGCTATGAAGAGGATGAGGATCCAGACATTGTGGATAGGGAGGAGAAGAAGAAGAGGAGGCAAGCTCAAGAGGAGAGACCGTCGCATATGCTTTGCGACGGCGGAAAGAAGATGTGTTTTGCTACTAAAGCAAAAACCGTGGAGACTACGGCATGTCGTCAGAAGCCGTGGTTGGATATTTTCCGCATCTTTAGCGGATAGTTGTTTTAGTTGCAGTTTTTAAAACAATTTATTTTATGTTGTGTGAAACTTTTTTATTTAGTTTGCTCGTAGTTTTAGATCCTTTCCTTTATGTTTGAGTAGTTAAAACTTTAAGAATCGTTCCGGGCATCTCGCGCATTGTTGGGCGCGCGTACTTTCTTGCTTTTTCAGGATTTACGAAGAAACGAAGACCTCCAGGACACAGAGGGTCGACCGACCAGAAACATCAGTCGGTCGACCAGAGTTGCTGTATCGCAAGATTTTCCGTAATTCACATGAGGTCGGTCGACCAGAAATATCAGTCGGTCGACCTGCTCTCTGCTGCGGTCTTTCGTTTCTTTTCCTTGGAAATCATGAAATTGACTTGGTTACTTGAGTGGCACTGCTGGCCACCAAAACCTCCCAGCTTACGCTGGTTTGGGGAGGTTTTTCTCATGCGCTTCAAAATCCAGTGAGTTCTTTCCAGTTTTTCCTTAGTTTTATTTTCGCATCTTTTCTTTAATTTTCTGAAACCTTTACTTAGGCTAATGCACAATGGGGACATTGTGCGGGTTGGTTTGGGGAATGGTTTCGTGTTACATGCATTGCATTTTGTCACACGTTTACTGCATTTCTGTCTTGCATCGTTCTTTTCTTTATTTTCCTTATATATACAAAAATCCAAAAAAAAATTAAAAAATTCAAAAATTCCAAAAAAATGCACGTTTATTTTAGCATATAGGTCGAGTCGGAACGATAGTATTTCAAGGATGATTTTGCTTTCTTACATGTTTATGCTTTTACCTTGCCTTGTCAACTTGTTTTAGTATAAGAGTCTTTCGCATATCTACGAGTTTTTGTCAACTTGCATATCTTGAGACTTGACTTATACCTTGGCAGTCTACTATACATTCTGAGTTTTAGAGCCTTATTCCTGGTTTCATTCTTAAACCAGTTGTCTAGGATGTGAGTAGTACTCCCCTTGAAACATGTTACATCAATATGCATAAACATGAACTTGAATTGCTATATACTTGTTTTACTTTCTCGTTTTGTGAGTCTTGATACGTGCATTTGGGATCCCTTTCTTCTTATTTACCCATAAGCTTCACATAGCCAAAATTGCCTTTTTATTCCCCCAAAACTACATCTCATACTTAGCCTACCCTTCCAAGCTAGTATTTGTGGTCATTGGTTTATTTTTTGAGGCATCTTGGTTTATATGCTATCATGAGCAAAAAGAGAAAAGAACGAAAGAAAGAAAAGAAAAAGAACAAGAAAAATTCAGAAAAGGAAAGAAGAAAAACGAAAAAAAAATCCGGAAAATACAGAGCCAGTCGACCGACCGCCTTAATGGGTCGGCCGACCACCTGGCATCATCAAATTCAAAATTCGTTCCAAAAATCCCTTTCTTTTATATGTTATCACTCCCGTGCTTCATTCAAAAATATTTGGGAGTCCTTTCTTATATATAATGTGAGAGTTGTGCCACAAAAAGAGCACTTTCTTAATTTCAAAAGTTGTGAAGTATGTTGTTGGGAACCGGTTTTACTAGCTTGGCTACTAACCCCACAAATCCAAAAACATTTTAACCACTTTTTACCTTTTACCTCACATATCTTTCATTACCTCAATTGCATGTATCTAGGCCACTTAAATGAGATTGTTGTACAAAGTTGTAGAATTCCTGTTCATGTTAGATTGCAGGCATGTTTTCATGGGTCGCAGTTAGGTGAGTGTCATGACAAATATACTTCTTCCTATCTTTTACATATACTCACCCTTTGCTTCATGAGTGTCTCGAGCGTACCGCGAGAGTCCATGGTATAAGTCTCTATAGTTTCTATTTTTGCAAGTTTGACAACACCATAACTCGTTTGCATGATTTAAATACTTTCTCATTTTGTACTTGGCATTGGTTTAGGCTAACATATAAATTTCGCTCTGAGATTGAAATCGTTCCATTAGTTAAGATCGAGTCTATTTCTTGCTTGAGGGCAAGCAAGGGTTTGGTTTGGGGAATTTGATACGTGTCTATTTTATGATGTTTTACATCTATTTTTACACGTATTTGGTCGCTCATTTACTATGTTTTAGCCTTTATTTCCCACAAATTGTGTACTTTCGTATTTTTATGCACTTTTGCAGATTTATGCGGAAAAGAGACGATTTAGCACCAAATCCGTATCCTCAAGTCTTTTGCTTAATTAAGGAATAAATGGAAAGTCAACTGGAGTCAAAGTCAAAGTATCCAAAGTCAAAATAAGAAGAAAATAGAAGAAATTCTGCGGGAAGCGGTCGACCGACCGACATTATAGGTCGACCGACTGACCCTGTTCTTTAATAAAGCCCAAATCTCAAGGAAGGCCAAAAATAGAAGAAAATAGAAGGAAACGGTCGACCGACCCGAATAGTAGGTCGACCGACCACAGCGGAAGCCCAAACGATTCTCTTTCGGAAATAAAGTAGAATTAGAGCTTTTAGGAAACTCTTAGTTTTTCTAGCTATATAAACTAATCTTATGATTAGGGTTAGATCATCTTTTACTATCTAGTATCTATCTTTACAATCTTTTAGTTTTGTAATCTTTCAACAATTCCCAAGCATTCAATAAAGTTAGTTTCTTTCTGCCCTAATTCCAAATTGTGGTAATTACTCTTTTAATCTTGCTTTATTATCGTTCTTGTTTTTGTTACAATTGTTAAGTTAGAATCCCAAGCTTTGTTGAATCTTGCATGTTTAGATTATTTACTATATTTACCATGTTTAATCCCGTTTTCATATTCATCTTAACAACCATGAGTAGCTAATTTTCATATGTTAGGATGTAGACGGTAAATATGCGTAGGTAGATAAAATTCGAAAGACCGACCTGTAGCAGGACCACGGTCGGCCGACTGGAATAGCTGGTCGGTCGACCGAGGCCGTGGTCGGCCGACCGGAGTAGCTGGTCGGTCGACCACTCGCGTATGTTTTCTTATTTCGTCTTTTCTTGTTAATTATAATATCCTGCAATGAGACCAATAGGAGACTTGTAGGATGTTAGTAATGACCTACCCAAGATTGAAAGATACGGGAAGGGCATTGGTTTATACCTTAAGACGGATAGGTTACTCAAGGCTGAAAGGTATGTGACCTGGGATTTAGGAATCACCCTTATTGTTGACACCCAATAATTGTGAGACCTAGGAACTAATAGCATAGGCTGAAAGGAGCTATTAGGTAGCATAGACTTAAAAAGATATGTTATACCCCCTTACGCGACTGCAATACATGTTGACCTTAGGATTTATTTTACCTTAGCTATTTATTACCCAAACATCCTAGCATTCCTTTTTATTATATTTTAATCTCATCTTTATATTCTTGTTTTATTTTAATCTCTGCCTTAGATATAGTAATCAACAATCAAACCCCCAAATTTGTTACCTTTAAACATTAACATTAAGACAATAAACATTCCCCACCTCCTTGTGGTTCGACCCTGACTTTCACTATCTATTGTTTAAGTTAGGAATTATAAATTTATCTTTGGTACCCTCAACGACGGGCATCATATGGCGCTCGTTCCTTATTTCCGTGTTAATGTTCATGTGCATGTGAGACAACTCTTGTTCCAAATAAATCAACTTCACATTTGCCAAATTAGCCTTGTTTTGACCCTTGCATCTTATTCCCCTTTTGTTTAACCACTTTGAGCCTTAGCCTTTTCATTTGGCCTTAACTACTAAATGAACTACATCCCCCAAAACACCCTTCTTTGATCAAGAATAGTTGCTTTTGTGGTACTTTGTTAGTGGTAGAGTCGGGAATTTAGATGTTGGTTGGTGCACTCTTCCGTTGTGGTCACTACTTGTTGTTTTCTTGGTGTTTGGAAGTTTGAGAAAAAGAAAAGAAAAGAAAAGAAAAGAATGAAAAAAGAAAGAAAATATAAAATCAAAGAAAAAAGTTGAAAAAGTTTTGAAAAATCCAAAAAAAAGGAAAGTGTATATATGTGTTTTGAAAGAGAAAAAGGCTAGCAACAAATCCCTTCCATCAAGGAGACATAGAAAAAGCCGCCGTTGCTACAATAATGTGGTCTTTTGATGTTTTTGCACGCGTGCCGGGTTTACACAATTTTTGCATTTGATTTGGTTTTCAAGTCGTATGTTAGGGTGTAGACGTTGTTCGGTGTTTTTAATAATGACCACTTTGTTCAAGGTTGTAATGGGTTCGTTTTTTCCAAAGTAAGTTGGGGTTTATGCAATTTTTGCTTGGTTTTGTTAAAACCAAAGTTAGGGCATAGACGTTGCTTAGTTGTTGTAATAAGGAGTTGTGTTGATTATGGCAATCATTCTTGTTTTTGAGCCTCAAATCCTAGAACGGTGCTTGCACCAAACCATTTTCACCCAACCCAAGCCCCGTTGCATCCTTGTTGTTGTTCTCATCATGTGCATTTGCATTTTTCATGGATTTTTGGATGGAGTACCATTCTAGATTGCGGGCATGCTTCGCAAGTTGAGGTAGGTGAGTGATTTTGGTTACTTTTGGTCACAAAAATCACCCCCTTTCTTTCCTTGTGTGTTGAGTGTCACCCGTGAGAGTCGGTACTTAGGGTTCTTTTATCGGTTATGAGTCTTGCTTGGAGTCGAATCATGCGTGTGTCGTGTCATTCTTGGAAGTATAGCTTAGTACTTCCGTTTGCCCGCCTTGAATTAGTTTCTTGGCCTTTGGTGATGTCATTTTTGGTTGCTTGAGCTTGATTTAGGGGTTTGACACCGTGGTTAGACTTTGAGTCGGAATCCTCCGCTATAGACCTCCCTTGTTTAGTTTTTCAAAACCCCGCTTGGATGAGGCAAGCGGTTGTCTTTCCCTTTTTCCGATGCATGTTGCTTGTTTATATGTGTTTTGTTTTGACTTGTTTGCATCAAAAATTTTGTAGCAAGAGCTTACTTGCCTTGCAATAGGGCATTCTTCCTCATGAATGTCAAATTGTGAGTTGAAAGGGCTACGGGTGTAGCTAAACCCGATTCGGCTTCTAGTTAGCTTAGTTAGTTTGTTTCTTTGTTTTCGAATAAGGGTTATGTAGTTACTTGATCTCTTAATTACTCGAGGACGAGTAAGGTTTAATTGTGGGGAATTCTGATGAGCTCTATTTTGGTCATTATTTTCATTGTTTATTCTTCATTTTTGGTCCCGATTCGACCTCGTTTTGCGTGCCTTTGCTCGTTTTTATGCCCGTTATCTCGACTATTCCTTTTTGGTTTACATTTTGTAGGTGTTGTGGCGGGAGCGACGAAACGGGAGCAAACGAGACGAATTTGGAGCGAAATGTGAAGAAATGTGAAGGAATTATGCAAGAAGACCCTTCAGGCCCTCCCAGCCGGTTCCCAGCCGGCGGCCGGTAGGCCGGCTGGGGGACCTTGACTTGACTTTTGGGAAAAATGCGTAAATATTGCAGATTCTTGGTTCAGGGCTCCCAGCCGGTGGCCAACCGGCAGCCGGCCGACCGGCTGGTAACCCATTCCCATACTTAGCCAATTTTGGAGATTGAAGGAAATTCGTTTTTGGGCAGATTCAAGCAAAAGGACTCCCAGCCGGTCCACCACCGGCGGCCGGTGAACCGGCTGAGGGTACCTTTACAATGAAGAAAAAAAGTGAAAAAGTCAGATTTTGAAGTTCAGCCTCCCAGCCGGTGACCAACCGGCAGCCGGCCGGTCGGCTGAGGATTATGCTTAATGTGAAGAAAAGAAGAAAAAATTCAGAAGTTCACATTTGGACTCCCAGCCGGTCCCAGACCAGCAGCCGGTGGACCGGCTGAGAGTCGCATTTCAGAAATTCGCACTCTATATAAACCCGCACTTATGTCATTTATTTTTACGCAACATTTATTGTATTTTCACGCATTTCTAGGGTTTGTTACTGTTTCATTGCCTTCTTTTACACATTAAAATCTCAACTCAAATCTTTAATCTTTCTTTAGTTTTTGTAATCCTTTAGATAATCTCTCCCTAATCATTTCCTTAGTTGTTGTTCCTAGCAATTGTCTTAGGGTTTTTGGTTGTATTTTGGGAGCATTTGAAAGGATCTTCCATTTGTAATCAAAGTTCATGCCTTTTTTCAATTGTTTGGTATAATATTCCTAATCCTTACTTTGTTTTTACATTACTTTGAGTTTTGCTGAAATCAATTGTTTACCTTTGCTTGTTCATGATGTTTAACACTTGTTTATCTCTTATTTAAAAGGTTTTTCTTACCATGAGTGAGTAGATTTATACCTAGGGTTAGGGGGGAACTTGGGTGGTGATTAGATGATAAATTCATGCTAGTTTGTTGATTAGTTATTCTTGATAAAGTAGTTTTCCATTTGTTGCATGCTAGGTGTTTGATGATTCGCTTCAACGAAAGTTGGGCTTTGATTTTAGCGTGACTTGCCTTTAGCGGCGGTTGAGGGTTTGTCTTAGCATGTTTAATGGTTGGTTGTGGGTATTTGTAGCGAAAGCTAGGGTATTCCGACCTAGGTTTAGTCGACTCAAGAGAAGAGACTTACCGAGACTACTTACTTGAGACCTACTAGTTCACTTTCTAGTATCTTCGTCTACCCATCTTAGTGACCCCCGACACCCTAGTTTTCCTTTAATTGATTTTTAATCTTAACTTATTTGCTATAATTGTTCTTTAGTTGTTAATTAATCATAAACCTATTACCCCCGACTCAAGTTATAATTAGAACGTAACTATTCAACTTCCCCACCATCTTCGCGTTCAACCCCGAACCAAATACTACTTTTCTTTCGGGTTTAAAAATCTTGTTAGAAGGCCGGTAGTGACGGCATATTCCGGCCATCAATACTCATTAGTTTGCATCGGTTTTCGTGTACTATTTCTCGCCCCTGTTTCCGTCTTATAGTCTCGAAAATCGTGACCTCTTGCTTGTTTGTTTCCGGTTTACAGCCCCCTCTCCTTTACTAATTTACCATTCTGATTTTATCCCATTTTATTACCATGTCACATGTTAGTACGAATCTCGTAGTTGTATTTTTTTATAATTACGTTATGGGTAGCTAAATCTGTTATATGCCGGGATGAGGGAAGCTGTGTCATATGCATGATAGGTTATAACCGGGTTGGGTAGTTTTGCGGTAAGAATTGTCGTTGAGCAATTTATATTTTGTTTGGTTGAATGAATGCATGCAGGAGACCATTCGTTTAGTTAAACCCCGACCTAGATCGGAAGATTGGAAGGGTAAGGCTTGCTTAGTAATAATAATTAGTTTCTGTGAGGGCGGAAGTCAAGCAGAAATGACCTTAGGGCGACTTAAGACCGGAAGGTATAGTCGGGTTAGAGACGTGACCGTAATAATCTAGACCTTCCTGCCAATAAACTGACCGACCTAGTTATACCGATAGTGCTGACGACACAGTGACCCGAAATCCTAGCATATTCCGCTTTTCTGAATTTAATTTATATCTTTCTCGCTTCTTTTCGTAGTTTAGTTGAAATAATTTTAAAACCCCTAGATTTGTGACATTCAGACGGACCAATTTGAACAGATAATTAGCAACTTTGCCTCCCTGTGGAGATCGACCCTACTTGTCGCTGACTTTTGTCAGTAGTTATTAGGTTTTTATTTTTGGTACTGAAATGACGGTATCAGTCTACTAAGGAGAAAGGAAATAAAAATTCCTTAACCTTATCTCGAGTTACTCCGGCGACTAGTGGGATAGTTGAGCAATAATCAGTGAAAAACTCAACATGTTTGGCCGGGTCTTCATCTACCTTGCCTTTGAACACATTCCGTTCCACAAGATGCAGAAAAGACGGATGAATACCGAATGTCCCCTCCTTAGTTGTAGGAAGAATAAGTCCTTTGGGCAAGTCATTTGCACTAGGCTCAGAATGACTTGCGATATTGGGCATACCTGCAAGCACTAAACACTAGAACAAAACGTAAGAACTGCCTCAAGGAATAAATTCCTTGAGACAAAAAGACAAACAAGATTAAACTATAAAAATACACCGTCTCCCCGACAACGGCGCCAAAATTTGGCACGGCTGTCGCAACCCTATCAAAAATAAAAGCTAACCGGTCTCAACTAAATGTAGCAGAGGTAGTCGGGCATCGTATCCACAGAGAGATGGGAATTCTATAGTTTAAACAAGTCCGTCTGAAGTAACCAATTTTGGGGTTTAAGGTTTAATTTGTCACTAGAACTTACAAGAAAAAGGGAGAAGGGAAAATAAGAAAGAGGGAACACTAGGATCTTCGGTTCACCATGGCAACTAAGTCTGGTCTACAAACTTAAGACGCCCTAATTGTGGTTTGTGGGTAATGAAAAGGTCCTTCCAGTCCGCTATTCACCCTAAAACTATACTAACTTAGCTTCCTCCCTAATTAGCACGGTCCTAATAATCGTCGCAGAACTACCCCTAAACCAATCTTCCGATCTAGGCCAAGAGGGTTTCTAAATAGTAAATTGAGTGCGTCGACTCAAACAATTAACAGATATAAAAATGCGACGGATACATACAAAGCGAATTTCGGGTATCAAAAACTAGTAAAACAACCTATGTCATGGCTACCCTAAATCCTAGCGGGATAATTAGCTACACATGACTAAAAGCGGGACAACTACAACAACGATCCACATATATAGGGACATGGCAGAAACTTTGATAATAATTGAAATAAGATAAAAAAGACGAAATACTGAAGTATATAGCATAAGACGAATGGAGGAAGAGAATCCGTTCCGAATACAAGGGAATAGCGCCGAACTAGAGACTAAATAAAAAATGAAGTAACATGGTATCAAGGTTTTTGTTTCTGGAAAAAGAGAGGTCCTTTTCCTGTTCACGATTGCTTTGTTCTTATTACAAAAATTCTAAACGGAAGATGACGTGAACAGGGAAGCTCAACAGACAGCGAGTTCCTCGATCGAGGAGAAAATGTCCTCAATCGAGAAGAATCCTTAAGCAACTGCTTGATCGAGAGCTTAAATGTACTCGATCGAGATCCTCAACTTGGCAACCAATTGACCGAGAATGCAGGTCCCTCGATCGAGAGGTATCAGCGCATACTCGACCGAGCACAAGTGAACTCGATCGAGCATCCCTTTATGCAAGAACAAGTCGATCGAGCCATAAAGCTCTCGATCGATTGACTTCGATCACCTCGAACACCCCTCCAACCTTGGAGATTCATTCCACGCGTCTTAGGGCAGAAAGTTTTCATTCCGACTTCCCTATGCAAGCTTGAAAGACCATAAAAAGGCTAATTTGACTCCGCTCCAGCTCATTCCTGCAAATAATGCGAAACAAACCAAAGTAGACTATTCGGGGGAAAATCGTAGCAAAATACTACGGAAAAGGCGTACAAATGTGTGCTAAAAAGGCCAAAAAGGTCTATATGAAATGCACACATCACCATGAATCAGACGCTGTTTGCCAGATCTGATACTATCTGTACTATCTGACACCATATTCTTCTTTATAATACTAGAATGCTTGTTTGTAGCCGATTTGTGTGCTTGTTTGTAACAAACTATTGTCGTAACATAATTATTTTAAAAATAAAAATATAAATGTTTTTAACGACGGTTATTCTGACCTAGCAATCGTCGTTATGGATAACAATTTAAGGTGCACTAATTTATTGAAAACGGCGGTTGTGTTACAAAACCGTCGTTTTATATAAACCAAAACCGGCGGTTGTGTTTAAAGAACCGTCGTTGAATATAAACCAAAAACGGCAGTTCTGTTTATAAACCGTCGTTTTATATAAATCTAAGACGACGTTCTGTATAAAAATCGCCGTTTTATATAAATCTAACACGGCGGTTCTGTTTAACAACCGTCGTATAATATAAACCTAATACGGCGGTTCTGTTTCAAAACCGCCACAATAGGTCACTTTTAGCGGCGGTTGCACAACCGCCACAAAGGCTAAACGACGCCAAAATAAACGGCGCACCCAAGAATTGTAAGAACCGCCGTAAAACGCCCATTTACAACCGCCGCTATAGGGGGTTTTTCTATTAGTGTGTTTACGACTTCGGCCTAGAAATTTCTTGGAACTTGGGAGCTAATGATTATGGTCCTAGCCATATTTTCTAAAGTTCGATTCATTCGTTCCACGACTTCGTTTTGTTGTGGAGTTCATGTGGCCGAGAAATTGTGGCTAACACCATTTTCATTGCAAGCTTGATAGGCGAGATTTTAAAATTCGGTGCCATGGTTGGACCTTAATACCCCAAGTTTTTGAGAAATTTTGTTTTGAACCATTTAAACCCAGATTAAAAACTCACAAAATGCTTTGTCTTTGGTTCCAAGAAACAACAACCAGACATATCTAGAATAATCATCAACACTCACACAAATATAACTGCTACCACCTTTGCTTATGATACGCATGGGTCCGCAAAGGTCAATGTGAACAAGTTCTAAGACACGTGATGTGCTAACACATTTTTTAGACTTGAAGGAGCTCTTGACTTGTTTCCCTTTGACACAATCATCAAATAATGAGTTGAATTTGAAGTTCATGATTGGTAAACCTTCGACTAGATCAAGTTTTCTAAGATTGTTTAGTGTTATAGCATTTACATGACCCAACCGTTTATGCCAAAGCCATGGATCATTTTTATGGACACTCATGCATGAAATCGTTTGATCGGACAATGAACATAAATCAATCATATACACACCCTTAACACGTTTACCTTCGAGGATCAACTCCTTCGTTTTTCCATCTAGGATTTTACACACATGAGCATTAAATTCAACGATATTACCTCGATCACACAATTGTGAAATGCTAAGAAGATTGTGTTTTAATCCAAGCAACACTTTGTCACGCATAGTGGTTTGACTTACCAACTTTTCCGATACAAACAATTTCACCTTGTTTGTTATCACCAAAAGTCACCATGCCTCCGTTGTAGGCTTCTAGTGAGAGGAATTGGCTTTCTTTCTCTGTCATGTGACGAGAGCATCCACTGTCTAAGTACCAATTGTTGCTGCCTCCCACTAATGTTTACACAAAATCAAACACTTAGTTTAGGAACCCAAACAAGTTTGGGTCCCTTCTTTACACTAGAAACCGAGTCTTTCTTAACCCACGTTTTTTGTACAACTTTGGTGTTTCTTGCTAGGTCATCCTTTCTCTTAGGACATTCATTGAACTCATGACCAGTTTTACCATATTAATTACAAATGATGTATTCAGGCAATCCAACATACTTACGTCTTCTGAAATCAGTTTGGCCTGGCTTGGGTCATGGTTTACTTTTGGGTCCAACAGTGTGTATTACTGTTGCATCTAAAACCAAGTCCAACATTTTTCAAAGCTTTCTCATTTTCTTTGGATTGTTTTAACAGAAATTCCAAGACGTTTTGACTTCCTTCCCATTTGAGATAAAACTGTTTTGCATCAAGCAACTCTTTGGTCAAGATCTCTATTTTCTTGAGATGAACTAGATTTAATTTTTCAATTTTATCAACTTTCAGTTTGTCATGACTAGCCTCATCACCTAACAAGATCACGACTTCCTCTAGTTGTTTGTTGTCTAGTTTGCACAAAATAAGTTCAACTAGGAGGGAATCGCGTTCTTTGGAAGTGATGATACCCTTTTTACTAGAGACTCTACTTCTTTACTTGATTATGATTCAACAGTGCAGTGGTTTGTTGCATGAGTTGTTTCAGCTTTTCTCATAAGACTTTGATTTTGTTTTCGAAGCATCTTAACTTCTTTTTCCAGCTTGGTTATCGTGCATGTTTGATCCACATTGTTTGATCCACATCAGTTATACTTTCTTTTAGGTTGACATTCTCCTCAGCTATGCTTTCAATTTCGTCTTGCATAGCAATGAGTTTGTTACTTTGGACACGACACTTATCAATGAAATAATCTAAAAGAAGGCAAATCTTGTCTTTAGAAAAAGATTGAACCTTCTTTTTTTGACTATTTACCTCGCTTTCAGAGTCTGAATTCGAATCAACTGAATGAGCCATGAGACACACGACAGTTTCCATTTTTGAGGTTTTTGAAGTTTCGGGTTTTGATTGAGAAGAGATGCACAATATTGCGTCCAATTCTTCCTCAAGGTTTTCATCCTCATCGGAATCGGACATGCCCCATATTGCAGTCATTACTTTGCTTTTGTAATCTCGTTTAGCAAGGTCACGTTTTTCTTTGGATTTGATGTCATCCCACTTTGGACATTCTTTTATTTGGTGACCTTTGTCACCACATTTGAAGCACCCAAAAGTGGAACTCGACCTTCTTTTGGGAAAACGTTTTTTGCTAGCATTGTTATTAAACTTTTGAGACCCACGACCATTTATTATGCCGGCCATATTCTTAGTGAACATGGCAAACTCAACATCATCATCCTCCTCATCACTTGAGAGAGCATTAAGAGCGAGTCCCTTTCCTTTTGAACTTTCTTGAGAGCGTTTTGTAAGTGAAAGCGCATGGGCTATGCGAGACCCTATTAGTTCATTTAGTGAAAGGACGGCAAGGTCTTTAGCTTCCTCAATAGCCGTCACCTTCGGTTGCCACTTTTCAGTTAAGCTACGAAGGATCTTTCGGACTAAATCCTCGGATTCAAAGTTTCAACCCAAACTTTTTAGTTCATTAACAATGCACGAGAAACGAGAGGAAGGACTGTTGTTTGACTCATCTTTTCCCATGTTGAACATCTCATATTGTTGCATGAGAAGATCAACACGGTACTTTTTTACTTGTGACGTTCCCTCATGAGCTAAGCTTAGGGTGTCCCAAATTTCTTTTGTCGAAGTACAAGCAGATATTCGATTTATCTCTTGTTCGACAATGCCATATTGAATTATGGACATAGCTATAGAGTTTTTCTCGATTTTCTTATAGTCATTTTCATTGTACTTCTCTTCATCTTTAGGTGTCGTGTTACCCTCTTTATCAGTCACCTCAATTTTAAGTGAGCCCTTTTTAATGATCATCTAACACTCATAGTCAACTCCTTTGACATAGTGTTCCACCAAGCATTGTTTTCCCCCTTGAAGATAAGGTACTTAGTGTGTTTTGAATCGTCCATAACTATGGATCTTACTCTTTGGTGGTAAAGCTGAAATCAAGAGCACGAGACTCTGATACCAATTGAAGAGTTAAGAACGATTAAGCAACTAAAAGGGTGGGGGGTTGAATTAGGTGCCCTTTTAAAAATCTGATTACTTTGAGTGTTAGTAAGATGGAATGCAAGAAAAGAAGTCTAAGCAACAGTATGTGGAACTGTTGCACAGGCCTATTCCGTATGAGAGTAACAAGATAATAACAAGTAAATAGAAAACTGAGTAAACAATTTTAACAAACGATATTTAAAAAGTTGGTTTAGCTCCTACTCCGGAGCCTACGTCCAACCGTTATTTTATTGCTTGTCTAGAAGTTACTCAACTTAACTAAACCCCTTACAATAAAACAACTACCCAACCTACTCCAGTTGCAATTTGCTTAGAGTTACTCCGTTCGTAAGACTTGACTTAAACTTAAAGCAACTCCGCTCTAAGAGTTTTGATGTTCTACCTTATGGTTTACACGATCTGTATCTCAAAAGTTCACTTAAGAACATAGAGATTTCATTTACGATCTAAACACAAGGTTCATCGAACATACTGTTTTAACTATTAGATGTGCGAACTAGTACAAGGAGATGAGTAGATTTTTTCGAAAACAAATGAAGACTCTTTGACAAACAGAAACTTTTACAAATTAAACTTTGAAGAATAATGCTTAAAAAGGTTTTGCAAAGTTTACAATAAATGCCTTAGAAGTCTTAGTAATAAATGACCTAGAAGTTGGTTTATATAGAGAGTGGGACGTGTGAAAGCTTGCTCACAAAAGCATATTATATTCACATCACTCTTTTAACCAAAGGTCTATTGAGTGAAAAGTCTTTTACAAACTGGTGAAAGAACTACTCACTCTTTGAAAGGCTCAAGGAATTTCCCATTTGGGTAATGAGTACACAATACACTCTTTACCTTTGAAAAAATCTCTTAGCTAAAAGAGGAAAAAATAACTTTTTTACTATTTGGCATCAAGACCTATGTGTCATGTGATTTGAATTTCATTTGATGTACTTTTTAGTTTGTAAACCATGTTTTTCAAAATATGATGTTTGGTTTAAAAGACAACTTCTTTTAACATTTATTGTTTTTGGAAAACATCTCCATAGTCGTACCAAAAACTCCAGTTGCAACGACTGTTGCATGAGTTTTGCACCTTCTAACAATTAAAGAAGTATATTTGACTACCTTGTTTAAAGAAGTATACTTGTCTTTGCTTGCTTCTTGACATATGATCTTGTTGTCTTCAATAAACTTTATGTCTCTTGCTAATCACTTGTGCTAATCAAGCAAACATTAGATAATCAAGGGTAACTTGTCATCATCAACACAATGTGTTCTAACAGTGACTGAAAAGATTTCTTCTTTGCTTTCACAATTCTGGTGGAAAGGACAAATTAATAGGAGTTGTCTTCATTGGTGTAGCAGACTCTTTTCAAATGCACCAAAGAGGGGGGGGGGGGGGGGGGGGGCTTGGTATTAGGAATGTTGTTTGTTTTAATCAAAGTCTCTTAGCAATTTCCCTTTCATTGGGGCAAGTTTACGACATATAGACTTACATTTGCGTGGGAACGTCTCTTGGGGAGTTCGTAGTATTAGCTGGGGATTAGATCTTTTGAAGTCCGGTCTTGCTTGGGAAGTTGGTTTTCCTTCTTTATTATTGGATGTATGGAATGATAAATGGGTCAATGGTTATTCTTTGGGCGTTCATCTAAACTTGTCGAGTGATGTTATAAACAATAAACCCAGAATCTATATTGCTCAATTTCAACATATGGATGCTACTTTGGATGGTGATGTCATTAGGGAACACTGTGGTCCACTTGTTATTCCCAACATTTTATGCACTCGCTTTTCGTCCTCTTATTGTCCTGATATTCTGTATTAGAAGCATTCAAGAATGGGAGCTTACTCGGTCAAAAGTGGATATCATATTGCTTTCAAAGCTCACTGCTGGGATAAAAAAGCTACTACTATGGATTCCCTTAAAGTTAATGATTATCATTAACTTTCATTTCTTCTTCCCTATGGTCTCTTAATATTCCGGAAAAATGGAAGGGTTTCTTTGGAAAACCTTTTCTAATACTCTTCCTATTGAGTCCGAAGGAATAAGAAGGAAGTTAAATTGGTTTGGTTGTTGCGTGCTTTGTCAAATTGATACTTCTTTTTATATTGAATCGCTTAGTCATCTATTTCAATATTGTGATACGGCTAAACATGTTTGGGCAGCTTCCCCTCTTGGAATTAATACTATAAATGATTTATGTATCCCTTTTCTGGATTGGATTGCTAATTGGCTTACCTTGTTTAAGGGGCAGAAAAATAATTTAGCAATTGTATACTTCATTTGCACGCTTTGGCAGTTGTGGAAGCTTCGTAATGCTGTCTACTTTCAGAATTTTGAGTTCAAGCATCCTTGTGTTCTGCAATCTTTTATGAATCAACTTCTTTCGGAAGCTATCCTTGTCAGTAAGGTGTTTGATCAAAAGGATAATATGGTTCCTTTTATTGAGAATGGTGATACACAAAGAACCAAGATCAAAAATTATTTTCCTTTCATGCTCATTAATGAAAAACAGAAAAAGTTTATTTTCCATCGACTCGGATTAAATGTGATGCGGCTTGGTCTCCTTCTCTTGAAACTGCAGCTGGATGGTTCATGCAAAATGGTGAAAATGAGCAACATATCTTGGGATTGGACACCTTTTAGGCAATATCACCACGTCAGGCCGACTCTGATCTTTAGCTTTGTGCAAAGCTTTGGCTCATGCTCTGTCTGTGGGTTTCCGTCACATAGATGTTGCCACTAATTGTTTAGATCTTATTTACCAAATTTCAGAGCTCACTACTCCCAGCCATAGTATTAGGCATATCCTCCCTACTTTATTTTCAATATTAAGTAATTTTCATTGTATTTCGATAAGTTTTTGTCCTAGATCTTTGAATAAGATTGCTCATTACTTGGCAAAAACAGCTAGGATATGAGGATTTTTTTCTTTTACAGTACCTTGCCGAAAAAAAATGTATTTCTTTATTCAAATTTTGTTCAAGTTGAGGGGACGATTTTAAACAAGCTTAGGCATTGGCGAATCTAGGATTTATGAAATGGGGGTGATTACACTACAGAAAAATAGTATTGTTGCGACAGACACAAATGGCGTTGCAAATTATTGTTTGCAACGGAATTTTTTTTGCAATGAAATTTGCGACAGAGGGTAATTTTCCAATCCCGCGGACAAAAAATCAAATGGTGAGATTTACGTCGCAAAGAAGGACTTTTGCGACGAAATATCCGTTACATCTGAAATTGGCGGAATTTTTTTAGACCACCATGTTAAAAGTCAGTCAACCTTTGCGACGGATTTCCCATCGCAAAAATTAACCCTGGTCAAGGTCAAGTTTCGTCAACGTTTGCGACGAGAAATCCGTCGTAAATATTGAGTGTCTTTGACCCAAACCCTGGTCAGGTCAATCAATGTTAGCAACGGACTTCCCGTCAAAATATAATCACTTAATTAATCTCGTTCCTAACAATTTTCGGGTCCTATGCGATATTTAAATGATAATCCCTATTAACAAAAAGTTATTCTAATATAAGACCATGCAAGTTCGATCCGTAGTTGTGAAGGCTTGATCCTGGGTTGCTACTTGCTATGATAGTGAGACAATGTTTTCACCACTGAACCACTAAACTTTAATGAAATATTAACATAAAGATAAATATGTATAACTTTGTTTCCTGATTAATGGGGGTGAGGGCTCACCCCCGTCACCCCTTATGGATCCGCCCTTGAGCTCAGGGATTCATTGATGAGTGGTATCGAAACTCAGTGTTATTTTTTCACATTTTTTTTATATAGGTTAGGTACATCATTTAAACAATTCTTATAGTTTGGATACAAAGAATTCAAAAGTAACACTATTTTATTTTCCGTGAAGAAGCCCAGTTTATGTCATATCGAAAACGACATTGATAATTGCACTAATCTAATTGTTGTTCGTTAATAGTAATAATTGAGAACACATGTATCGACCAAAATAAGTATAAATACATTTCAAGAACTAGAGATGTCTTTGTTGGACCCGATTCTAACAAATTTGTATATGTATTTGAAAATCTAAATTTCATTTCTAACTCCGCCTATTGAACTACATGAATACGTATGTGGATAGTTGGACTTAGCAAGATTCAATATTTACATTCCAATCATATTTAGTATTCCCTTTATTTCAATTACTTGCGGAAACGTTTTTATTCTTTGTAATTAAGGAGTATACTAATCGAAGATAAATGATAATCGAGACGAAATGAGTTTATTTACTTTTACATAATAACTCATAAAATGATAGAAAAAGAGACATTGGACGAGTTCAAATAGCACACTACTTGCTCTTTTATTATGAAAAGTCAATCATCAAGACTATTATTATCTCACCATTCATAGTTATAGCCATATTAATATCTTATTTAACACGGATACGTTCGTCCGTCTTAAACTTAATAATACAACTTAACTAACAAGAATAAAACCAAAGCAAAATGCATAAAAAATCATCTTATATACTCAAATGACGGAAATAATACTTAACCCGATTTAATATTAAAACGGATATTCACTCCGTATTTCCGTCTTAAACGAAACTAACTGATTATTATATTTGGACGTACTATAGTCTAAATAATCTCAAATTATCTCGTCCACTTGATTAAATGAAGAATTTTAATATATATATTGACGTATTCATTAGTATGATTAATTCTTAATAACGACCTAAGCAAAGTTGATCAAGTATTAAAATTAAAATACTTTTCTTTATATTATTTATTTATATATTTATTTATTTATTTATATGTCAATTATATATCCTTGTTCTTCATAAAACCTCATTTTCTTTCTCAAAAATATGATAAAAAGCAAACCAAAAGCTTACGCAATTGTTATAATTGTTTTAGAGATTATACTTTGCATTCTTATATACACGTGTTGCAATTTCATTCGTCGTAAGCGTTACGGTCACAAAATAAAGGATTTATTTTGGAGCTCGGAAGGTAGTAGTAATAACGTTAACGGATCAAGTCCGAGGTTTGGTATTAGGGATTCATCGGTACTAATATTTTTTCCCTACTCGGCATTGAAAGACTTTGAATTCATTAAATCGCGGTGTTTAAGGTGCGCATCGTGTTTAATTGAGTTAAACAACGACGATGATGAAATACGTTTGATGCCGAAATGTGGCCATGTGTTTCATCCTGATTGTCTGGTCGATCCTTGTTCTGCTTCGTGTCCTTGTTCTAAGGCCACAGTCAATTTAGGGCACAATTTGGGTGCCTCCCATTTGGCTAGTATGTCCGATAATGTGTTTCACCCTGATTGTCTTGTTGATCCTTGTTCTGCCTCGTGCCCTTGTTCTAAGGACACTGTCGATAATTTGGGTGGACCCCATTTGACCATGTCCGACAATGTGTTTCATTCTGATTGTCTGGTCGATCCTTGTTCTACCTCGTGTCCTTGTTCCAAGGACACAGTCGATAATTTAGGTGGGCCCCATTTAACCAGTAAGGTTAATGGGGCCGAGGCTGAGGCTGAGGTGATTAATGAAATTGTCGAGGTGAGGGTTAAGGGCGATCTTAGTATGGTTAACGAGATGATTGCGGCCGAGACCATATTAGACGTAGTGGAGATAATAGACGAGAAGAGTATGGTGAAGTTACCGGAAGAAATAATTGAGAAAATAATAGTAAATGCAATGATCGTATCAACCATGGGTAAGGTTTATTCAAGAACTCGATATCTATGGTGATACAAAAATTATGTCTGGTGACTTACATTCGAAGGAATACCTTAGTTATGCCGGGAGGGTTGATCCCGTTAGTTTTTTATAATTATTAGTTGAGATCCGACTCAGTAATATAGATATAAATATTTTCCACAAAATTAAGAATTTAAAACTAGACCCTCGGTATTTACTCTAAGATTCGCCATTGGAGTTTTTAACCTAACCTTAGTTTTTATTATCTTTCTTTTTTATAGTTTTTATTTTCTCTAACTTGCTATATTGATTAAATTTGGCATCAATCGATTGCCCCATTTTATGTATTATTGTAATTGTAATTAGTTTTTCCGATTGTAAAAGCTTCTACATTTGAATACATTCAAATTTAGTACTTCGTATTAGTGTATGTATATACATTTTATTTCAATTTGTTTCAATAAACTTTGTAGGTTATAAGGTAGTATAATACGAGTATAAACAATATTGAGATTTAATCCTGCGATTTATTTCAAAGTATTTATGTCTTCACCACTAGGTTAATGCATCTTTTATCCGTAATAACAATACATGTATTGTTATTTCAGTCATATGCAAGTCGAAATTTAACATTTGTTAGAATTTCCACTAACCCCTCTCGCTCCACCATTGTGCGTAGCCCCTCCTTGTATTAATTGACTTTATTAATTTGTAATTAGAAGTCAATATATTTTTGCTTTATTTTATTAGTTAGCCAACAAGTGGAATGGAATAATTATGGAATCAATCCTTCCGCAAGTTTTATTTATGTACATAGGTTAGCATGATAGGATAGTAGGATTAGTTCTATTTAGTTTATTAATTTTGAAAAGTCCATATAAGTTTACAAAAAATCCTTGGAAAAGTAAAATAAATAAAAATCCGACTTTAGAAAAATTCAAAAAATAAAATCCCTTAATGAAAGTGATGGCAAGATAAAACAATGAGCATATAATGTTGTCATGTTCTAATATAAAATTGAAAATGAATTTTAAGTCAACACTTTTCTTGTTTAAAATAAACTAGTTTTTATGCACCGTATAGTTTTAAGAAGATCGAAATAACGATTAATATTAAAAATGCTAAATCAAAATACATGTAAATTTTATACTCTATTTAGTTTATATTATAATAGTTTAAAACACAATAACACATGCAAATATTATAAGGGTTTGAAATTTACACATCTTTTTAATCCGTGAAAAAGTGCACGAAATCAATGTTAAAACATGATAACAAAATTTTTAGATCTACTCATTTTAGAGGACAAGCTCATTCGTGCAATATCTAAAATCTACTTAACAGAGTTTTATAGTTTATTTTAACGAAATACTCCAAAATCTACTTAACAGAGTTTTATACATCTTCATTGTGCTTCATTGTTGTAACGGCAGATTTTGTATCGCAATAACTGAAATACAAAAAATGAAACAAATAAATTTTATTAATTAAATATTAAAAGTACGTGTACAATCTCTAATGTATCCTCTGATTCTATTATGCCGTAGGGGTACGTGTACAGGGTACACGTGAGGGGTGCACTGTAGACAACTTTGATTACTCTACGCGTGCTGTGAATTTGATTTCTTGGGAGGGTCGCGATGACTTGAATCTCCCTTGAAGGTTTGAATTTGTGTTTGAATCTTCAACGCAGGCGGCACGATTTGGTGCTTGTTGACTGCTTGCAATGACTTTGATAGAGAAAGCTTAGATGGATTTGCACCTTGTCTTCTCTGCCTTCTTTGCAATAATGAATTTTCAACCCTTGTAATGAGTGAGGATGACTCTTTTTATAGAGTTTTGATTCTCCTTGTTGGACTTTGGTAGTCACAAGCCCATTTGTGGGTTTACTTGTGAACTTGACCCAAATTTGCTTCTTTTGGGTTTAGAGATTCGGATAGTTTCTTTTGTAACCCGAATCGACCCGTATTTCATTTAGTCGGGACAAAAAATAATTAAATTAAGTTAAAATTTGGTATTAACTCAAAATAATTAATTTATTTTAATTATTCGGCACATTAATAATCGGTGCCTACAAATTGCCCCCTCGAGACCTTATCATGTGCACTTTTGGGTATCTTGACGTGACGGGGTCTCGATTACTTTTGCTTTGACTTGGAAGTCGATAATGAATACCCTAACTTGTTATAAGGCCGCTCTGCTTGACTTGGGACTCGCTGGCACCTCAACTTGTCTAAGTAGTCTATTTTTCTTGTAATGTCATCCAGTCACTTTTTGTTAGACTTGAAAAATGACACAATGAAATATACGCCCAATGCTAGAATTGTTTGTTTTAGGCAAACAAAAATTTATGTGCATATTGCGGATCTCGCGTACACCAATTTTCTTTTGGAGAGGAAATTAAATGCATATCTCCTCGAATATAGCCGTAATAGCTCATTAGGAAATATATTCTATCAAGTGAAGATTTCCTTAATCAGGCTTGTGCACCTAGTTACCATATTGTTTAAGTTTCCAATAAAGGTATTAATTGAATAAGTAGCTTCTCCTGCGATATAGAAACTTCGTCCAACTATTTCAGAATTTAGGAAAGCGGTGCCTTTCGAAAATTCGTATGTTTGTATAGGGTTTGGCATCCCTACCACCTATATATACAGATCCCATCTTGCTCATGAATATCTCATATAGCCAAACATCTTCTAGCTGGTATATCCTTCATCTCACGACTCTTGGTTCTTCTCTTTTTTTTTTAATATTTGCATGACCATTCATCTTTGTCCCATGTACTCAATTATGTCTTTGTGTATGTCCTCCCTCTGTCTCAATAGATTCTTTACGTTTACTTTTTTACATTTGTCGAGGTGCATTTTACACCATTAAAATCTTTCATATTACATTTATAAAAATTATAAAAGTTTGATGTTCTTAATGTATTCACAAAGACGAATCAAACAAGATCCCACATGACTATGTTTTCTCTTATGAATTGTCGAGAATATTACAGATTCGCTTAACTTGCGAATAGTGTCAAAAAGTAAATGTAAGGAACCTGCTGAGACGGAGGGAGTATTATTTATATAGATTTGTCAAAGTCGCCGACCTACAAATTCTCAGTAACTAATTTGATGCCCACATTTTTTTCTTTTTTTTTTCGCAAGTTGCAGAATCAAATCCAACTTTTCATTTGTGTAGGAGTTGACTTCCAGAATTAAAAAGAAAGGTAAGCCGAATCTCCGTCTTTCGCATAGCTTGAATATAGCATGTATATTTTCTTTCGCATGTTTTGTATGGTGGTGATTTGTTTCGCAGGAATTACTCTCAATTTTATTGGCCGAGTAACTTCGTTCGTCATATTATATCATGCAATGCAATATTTTTTTTTTAACACGGAGGATCCATTATTTGAGACAAGTTATTCCAATCTTTAAGTGAGTTGCCAGGGTGAACCCATCCGGGTCATCACGACAAGAAGGATATTATGTCAGGGTGAACCCATCCGGGTCATCGCGACAAGGAGGATATCATTTCAGGGTGAACCCATCCGAGTCATCGCGACAAGGAGGAATCATGTCAGGGTGAACCCATCCGGGTCATCGCGACAAGGAGGATATTATGCAGGGTGAACCCATCCGGGTCATCGCGACAAGGAGGATATTATGTCAGGGTGAACCCATTCGGGTCATCGCGACAAGGAGGATATTATGTCAGGGTGAACTCATCCGGGTCATCGCGACAAGGAGGATATTATGTCAGAGTAAACCCATCCGGGTCATTCCGACAAACCCCCTTATAAAGACCATTATACCTCCTGCTTATCTTTTATCCTAGATATTTGCAGGACGAACGCACTTCTAGTGAAAGGATGCTCTTGTACTCTTCGTGTTTATTTGTATTCACCCTTTTTTTTGCAGGACTACCATGGTGTACCTGAAGGAATTTCGCAAGGAAAACGACGTATATCTCTCTGTAGTTGACCACAAGGACCAAGATGCCGCATATGGGACCTATTTTCTCACGAATAAATCACTTCGTTCGTTGGAGGGTGGAGCAGCCGCATTGACGAGAGATTCTTTGCTGAATGAAATGTCCATGAAACTTGACGTTTCATCTTCAGATGCTTCCTCACGTTACTCCTTAAGAAACAATCTCAAAGTGAAGCCCGACACAAATTATACTTATCAATTACTTGGACGCAGAATCATTTCTGGGGAAGTTAGATGGGGTTCCTTTAACCTGAGAATTTACGGCAAATCAATTTACACCCCGAAATATTGGGAGAGGACTAAAGACATACTTGCTCGCTTCAGTGGCATCCTTTCGCCTGCTTCTATTCGTTCAGCAATCTATGCTTCCTTGTATTCTTATGACAAGGATACACACATTATGCGTGCCTTTTTCGAAGGGTGGTGTCCTGGTACCAATACTTTCATACTGTGGCAGGTGAATTTTCCATCTCCTTATGGGACTTACAAAGACTTGGAGATCTCCATGTCGTGGGAGAGATTTATGATGAGATAGTTCCACAACTCAACTTGCTACAACCAGTAGAAGCAGAAAGCAACTCGACTGTCTCTGATACGTGCATTCTCTTATTCACTGCATTTCATTACCTTGGGAAGCAATCAAAGGACAAAGGTGAAGTTTCTACTCAGCAATGGATTGAATTGTGGTACAAAGGACCAGTTGTATACCCCCCTCCCATCAAGGGGCGAAGGACTACCAAAAATCCTCCAGTATCAACCCAAAATCCAAGCGGTAGGATTCAATCTCGACCCTCGGATGAGTGGACAGAGGAGGAACACTCATTATTTGCAAGGTTTGGTTGCGACGATTCTCGACGAGCAAAGGTTTATTTAGCCGCGCATTTTCATGTTGGCTTTGTACATTTGTTTTACCGGAAGACAATGACAGGTTAATTAGACCAGCCACTTTCGAGATCGCAAGTATGATGGCAGAAGGTCGAGCTTTCAGTCTGGCTATTCCTCCATTAGCAAGCATTTATAGAGGTTTAAACGGAGTATCCACTTCTAAAAATCCCGGGTACTCCAGGTCATACTTTCCAGCGCATTATGTATATGGATGGATTGCACACTATTTTGGTACTCATCATGCTGTGGATTTGTCACCACCAGGTCCTTACATGACCGAGTACTCGGGCTCTGTTGGGGCAAAAGGAGGAAAACCCGAAGAAGCCCGAAGACTTTTACATGAGGGAAGATATTTTGACGCGAAGCGTTTCATGTTGAACAAACACAAAGTTGGGATCCTGTTAGATAATGGTAGCCTCGATAGCCTAGGGCTTAACTATCTTGCGTCCCTTCGTTCCTCTTATTTGTGTTTGCGCCTAAATAACGGGTTTCATCTTGAGCCGTAGAACCCCCATCGTTTCAGCCGATAATTTGGTTTCTGTCAAGACATTCCCGGCGTATTGAGTCGTGGTTCTGACAAGACTAACATCACATGCTTTGAGGCATTGAAATATTGGCAAGTATTTTTGTTCACAGGTAGCATGTCCCGTGCTTATCTTCCCAGTCCTTCGTTCAGATGGGACGAGAATATCACTCCTTCTTTTGCGAAATGGTGGAAAGCTTTATACCCGACGGATCTAAGAAAGAATGTTGACACCTTAATACAGAGTACTGAAAGTGACTATCACAAGACAAGGAAGCGTGATCATGTTGGGGATACAAAAGATCAGCCTCGAGAGCGAGTGGTGTCCGTGAAATCTCAAGCCTGCATCCCGAATGCAAAAGGTCGTGTTGAAAATAGTCATCATAGTGATGCAGATTCTGAGGTTGACCCTAAACATGATCGTCGAAGCAAGAGGAAAGTGTATGTCTTAGATGAAGATGGCATCATATTAGACACCCAGATTTTTGAGGGGGTGTCGAGTGCATCAAAAATGCCTTCGGAAACATTGGTTAGCTTCTTTTCCCTTGTGATTTTCTCCTTTGACGAAACACATTTTGCGTGATTTTATTTATTTATTTATTTTTATTTTAGGAAGGTGAATGTGCCCAAGAGGTAGCTACAGTTGTCCCAGAATATTGCCTTCCGCATCGTCCGTCAAAGATTAGGCCTGGCAAAGGAAAGGAGCTCGTTATTCTTAACAAATCAACGTCTATAGGAGATTTCTCGAGTCCACCGTCCCACGGGAGCCAAACCGGGAGTTCGTTTGCCAACAACGATCAAGTTGTTGTAAATAGTCCGGCTTCAATTCATATCTCTCCCCGTCACGAGCATGACAATCAAAGAAAGACGTCTAAACCTCTAACAACATCATTTAGGCATACCACACTTCCCACGTGCTCCGGGGTTTCATTTCGTCCGCCTCCTTTGTTTAAGGGGAGTTTTGACAAAGCATTAGAGCAGATTCGTTTAAAGTTCTTAACAACTTTAAAGAATACAACTTTCTCGAATGTGGAGGAAGTAGCAGTGAGGGCTAAGGAGTGCTATGCGAGCCTTCGACAACTTAAGGGTGATGATTCTTTATTACATGCACGGGTGGATTCTTATGTGGGTGCAGTTCATGCTTACCTTGAACTCGAAAAACAAGCTTCTTCGTGTCATTCCCCTGCATTGTTGGAGAACAAGAGGCCAGAGCTGCATAAAAGCATTGATCATACTAAATCACTTCATGATAAGGCACACGAGGAGCATAAAGAACGAGCTGCGAAACTTTCTGTTATTTTGGAGGAGGTGAACGTCCTTGAATCCAAACTCAAGCAAGCGCGAGAGGAGGAAAATATATTGAGGAACAAATTAGCAGCTGGGGAAACATCTTTAATCTCTTTGCAAGATGATCTTCAGAAATCAGAGAGAGAATTAGCCGAGTTTGACAGTATCCCAGTCTTGGATCCTGAAGAGGAAGCCTTACTTGAGGAGCAAAGGGTCCAATTAGAAGCGATGCGTGCTTCTCTTGATGTTGACCCGTAGGCCTTTGGATTGTCAAATTATCTAGCTTTCGCCCTCCCCCCTTTTTTTTGTAGTCCAATGGACCAATTGTTTCTAAGATTTGTATGCTTTAAACTTTTTTAATATACATGCAGCTTATTTACCATACTTCCATCGCATTAGACTTATGCAGACAAATAATCATAATGCAATTTATTTAGCCGTTCACAGTTTAAACTCTTGCGGGCCAGGAGCAATTTGTCTTTTTTTTTTTAAAATTTTAATTTTGTGGTGTTGCTGCACTTGAACAAAGTGTTTGCTCAAATTGCCTACGTACTCGCAAAGCTGACAATGTGACAACTTGCAAGATCAAGCCAACGTAGTTCAGAGATGGATGAGGTTTGTTTGAAGGTGTGGCTGCACTTGAGCTACATGTTCACCCAAGCTGCCTACGTACTTATAAAGCACAAAGTACTTTACAAAATCAAGCCGACGTAGTTCATGAAAGATGAAAGAGTAAGTTTTTTTTTTGTTTTTTTTTAAAGTGTGGCTGCACTTGAGCTACATGTTCACCCAAGCTGCCTACGTACTTGTAAAGCACGAAATACTTTACAAGATCAAGCCGACGTAGTTCATGAAAGATAGAAGGTTTTTTTTTTTTGGATGCAGTTTATCCTCTTGCTTAGGAGCCTTCATCGTTGGAGTTTAGGAATAGTAGCGCTTCAGAAACTTTCCATTGATTGGGCCTACATGAACACCATATTTATCCACGATTCTGTAGGCACCATTTGTGTAGACCTCCTTCACGACATATGGACCATCTCACTTAAAGGTGAATTTACCTACTGGCTTGTGAGAGGTGATAATTGGTCTTCGTACCGCAAGTACCATGTCTCCTACTTGGAAAGAACGAGGGCACACCTTTTTGTTGAATGCGCGTGACATCCTTGCTTGGTAGCATTGGAGTTTTTGTTGAGCCTCTAATCTTTTTTCATCAAGAGCTTCTAACTCTGCCAACCGCAACTTGTCATTTTCATTAGTTGTAAGTCCCTCCTGAATAGCAATGCGTAAGGAAGGGATTTGCAACTCCAATGGTAACACGGCTTCCACTCCATACACCAACGCATACGGAGTTGCTTGAGTAGGTGTTTTGTATGTGGTACGATACGCCCAGAATGTTTCACCAATTCTTTCATGACAGTCTCGTTTGGACTTCGCTACTACTTTCCTCAACAAGTTGCAAAGGGTCTTATTGAAGGCTTCAGCCAAACCATTTGCAGGAGCATTGTACATTGATGACCTGTATTGTTTGAAATTGAATTTCTCACTCAAACTTCTCATGAGATGGTTGAATAATTGTTTCCCGTTGTCAGTTGTGATACGTTGCGGTACGTCATACCTGAAGATGATCTGTGTTCGAATGAAGTCTACAACATTTTCTTTTTTCACCTCTCGTAGTGTGATTGCTTCTGCCCATTTTGAGAAGTAGTCAGTACCTGCGAGAATGTATTCGTGTCCATTTGAGGCTTTTGGAACAAGAGGGCCCACAACGTCAAGTCCCCAAGCTTCAAAAGGCCATGAAGAAACAGTAGGGTGTAATGGCTCTGGAGGTTGGTGTATGAAGTTTGCATAAAATTGACAAGGTTCACACTTTTTCGCGAAATCCAAGCAATCTTGTATCATGGTTGGCCAGTAATACCCCATTCTCTTTACACGGTCATGAAGTTTAGGCCCGGATTGATGAGCACCACAAATGCCAGAGTGAGCTTCATGCATGGCTTCCGCAACTTCAGATTTTCTTAAACACCTCAACCATTGTCCTGAGAAAAAACGTCTGGAGAGTGTCCCTTTATAATGAATAAACTTTGGAGCACGCCAATGTATTTCTACCTTGTGTCTGGGATCGTCTGGTAATTTTTGGTGATCCAAGAAGTCAATGATGGGTTGACGCCAGTCATCTTCATCAATTGTGTAAACGCATATCATGTTTGTTGCATCTACATTCTCTTCTCCTTCAAGCAACGATACTGCCCAACGATTGCAGACTGGGACTTGCATCGATTCTTCTGCCCCCAGTGTCAGTGGCTGCAAGATTAGCAAGTGCGTCAGCCAATTTATTGGCACTTCGCGGTACATGACCAATTTTGATGGAGTCAAGTTGGTTGAGTAATTGCAATGCTCGTCGATGATAAGGAATCAAGTCTTCCTTCTTCACTTCGTATTCATCGAGTACTTGGCTTATCACCAGCTGCGAGTCACCATAGAAATCCATATCTCTGACGCCTATTTCAATCGCCATTTGGAGACCAAGTATGAAAGCTTGGTATTCAGCCATATTGTTTGTGCACACCTGAGTGAGCGTAAAGGCATATGGCATGAGATGATTTTGTGGAGTTATGAATATATATAACTCCAGCTCCAGCTCCATCTTGTCTTGCAGCACCATCGAAGTACATTTGCCATGGAGGTAGAATATCCACGTAGAAGATTTCTTCTCCTGGAAGGTCGTCTGAAATTTCCCACTCAGCTGGTACTGGATGATCAGCGAAGAAATCGGTGATAACTTGACCTTTCACCGCCTTTTGGGGCACGAACACCAAGTCATATTGCTTAAGTAACATTGCCCATTTCGCAAGCCTCCCAGATAATACTGGCCTTGAGAGTATGTACTTGATTGGGTCAGCTTTTGAGACTATGTGTATCGTATGTGCCTGCATGTAATGCTTTAACTTCTGAATGGCAAACACAGAGGCAAGACATATCTTCTCAATTGGAGAATAATTCAGTTCAGCTCCAACTAGAGTACGACTCAAGTAGTAGAGTGCCCTTTCCTTGCGGTCTTCAATTTTTGGGCACACATTGCCCCCAGCGAACGTTCTTGCGCTGCGATATAGAGGACAAGTGGCTTTCCTGGAATTGGTGCCCCCAGAACCGGCGCACTGGCGAGGTACTTTTTAATGCTATTGAAAGCATTTCTGCACTTTTCATCCCACTAGAATGGAGCATCCTTCTTCATAAGATGGCTGAATGGTTGACAACGCCCGACTAGATTAGAGATAAACCTTCGAATGTATGCCAAGCGTCCTTGCAATCCTCGTAGCTCCTTCAACGTTTTTGGTTCCGACATTTCGTTGATGGCTTTGATTTTTGTTTGGTCAATTTCAATACCTCTATGTCTGACTACGAAGCCCAAGAACTTCCCATATGTGACACCGAACGCACATTTGAGTGGATTCATCTTGAGTTGATATTTTCTAAGTCCTTCGAAGACAGCCTGAAGGTCTATGATGTGGTCTTCTCTTTTCTTTGATTTAACCACCACGTCATCAACATAACACTCTATTATTTTATGCAGCATGTCATCGAAAATCTTTTGCATCGCGCGTTGATATGTAGCGCCAGCATTCTTCAATCCAAACGGCATGACCGTGTAGCAAAAGATCCCTTTTGGGGTTCGAAAACCTGTTGCTTCTTGGTCTTCAGGAGCCATATGTATTTGATTGTAACCAGTAGTACAATCCATGAAGGAGAGTGCTTCGTGACCAGTGGTCGCATCAATCATCAGCTCTGTGACTGGTAAATGGAAGTCATCCTTTGGGCATGCCTCATTAAGATCTCGAAAATCCACGCATATGCGTAATTGTCCATTCTTCTTTCTGACTGGGACAATATTTGCGATCTAGGTAGGATATGTGACTTCACGAATGAAACCCGCCTCTATGAGTTTATTTACTTCATTTTCAATCGCAGGTACAAGTTCCGGCCTGAAACGACGGTAGGATTGATTCTTGGCACTAATGTTTTTCTTGATTGTTAGGCGATGAACTGCAATGTTTGGACTGAGTCCAGGCATCTCTTTGTAACTCCAAGCAAATACATCTTTGTACTCGACCAATAACTTGTAGTAATCTTCCTCTTTTTCCTTAGTCAGTAGAGCACTAACATAAATAGGGCGAGGATCTTCAGCAGTTCCCAAGTTGAGTTCTTTGAGTTCATCCACAGTCGATTGCCCCCCGTCTTCAAGTGTTTTAGGAGCCTCGTCAGCTTCAACTTCTTTATCCACATCAGGCATCTCTTCTACTGTGATGTGATATGATGATGTGACATTTTCGAAGTCCTTTGGTTCCTTTGGACTGGAGGGACTTCGAGATGAAGAAGCAAGATCTTCTACGTCTTTTGACTGGCCCGTGAGAACTAGTACACGTCTCCTTACTTTGAGTGGTTCATGTTGTATGATATCCACTACTTGCATACGTTTCATGCGAGATGGTATCGCGCTTCTCAAGTCATCACTTGATCTTATTTCTTCTTCAACTTGTTTCGCAGAAGTTGAGAAAGAACGTTTGTCACCACAACTCTTCTTGGGATCTCCTAGTCGATTGAAGACTGTTTTTGATGGATTGCCCAAGCGATCATGTAGTGTACTCTTCTTGTTCATGCACAGCGAAGGCACTTGTGTTTTGTCTTCATTTTTATCTTGATTGCCAAGCCTAGCAAAGACTGAAGTGCGTTTAGTTGAAACACTTGGTCTTCCCAACCTTGTAAATACCGAAGAATGTGACTTTTTTGCAGGTGGACGTATGCGATCGAAAACCGAAGATGAATGCGCCTTTTCTCCTTCTTGTTCATCTTCTGCAACCTCTTCCACTGTAATGTGCTGAGAAGATGTACTAGCGCCTCTTCTGCGAGCACCAGTCTTCACAGGTGCAGGAGACTCGTATCCCAACCCAGGTTTGGATGCTATGAAACTTCCTTCTTGCTTGAAGAACTCTTGCTGCGCCTTATTAAGGCCATATGGCTCAACTTTTATAACCTTCCCAAGGGGAGTCGGATTTGTGAAGTCATAACCAGCCTTTGCAATTAGCCTGGATGCATTAGGATCAAACATCCCTTTGTTTTCCTCACTTGAAGGTTGACTGGATGAATGGACAAAACCCGTAGGAGGTGGTTTCACAACCTTTGTTTGGGATGAACTTGTCAGAGGTATAGTAACTTTTGCGACCCATTCTTGCTTGATCGTCTGACTTGACTTATTTTTGTCCTTAGGTTCTGTCTTTGACGTTGAACATTCTGCGAAAAGACTCTCCCCATCTTTGCGCCGAGACTTTGGGATGTAGCGTAGTACTGGCGGCGCGGCCTTCTGCGTCATCTCTTCTTTCTTCGATGATGCGATAGGGGTGGTTACCTTACTTGCCTCTAGCTTGACATCAACTTTTTCAGCAGGATTTGGAGTTGCATTTTCCGTGATGACGGTCTTTTCTCGCTTACCCCTTTTTCCTGTTGAAGAGATGGTGGTTGGCATGAACTCACTGGACGTACCGTTTTCTGTAAAGAATTTTGCATCAGCGAAAAAGGCATCGACTTTAGAGAAAGGTTTTGCATCTCCATCTATCTTTCTCTCACCGCCGCGATAATACTTCAAGCATTATTGATGAAGGGTTGAGGCGACGACTCCATTCTCGTGCTTCCAAGGTCGTCCTAGCAACAATTTAAATGATGTCTTAGCGTCGATGACGTGGAACAATTGTTGGAGGAAGTGTCCTCGACAATAGTGTGTTGACGTAATTAAAACTCATTTGAATGAAACACAACTGGGAGTGTTACTCTTTTAAAGTCAACTGATCAACATTTATCGATAATGATTGGCTGTCTAGAGTTTGACATTATCGTCATATGATGGTGGTGATCAGTTGATCCCTTAAGGTCATATCTTTAGGGAATTCCGTCTCAATGGAATAATTAATATTGTATTGGATACAAATTAATTAATAACTGGAAATTTTGGAAATAATTTTATATGACGAATATTTTTATAATGGGATTATAATAATAATAATAAAAGTCAAGGTAATAAAATTGTTTTATTACTCGGTTTTATTTATTCGTTTAGGAAACGATTAAATTGAGAATGAACACGGTTGATCATAAAATTACAAAGAGTTGTAATTAAATTATGACATTACATTTTTGTGCAATAATAATTTTGAAATTATTAGTGTAATTATTTAAATGTAATAAATTTGTAAATTATGAATTTTAATAGTTAAAATTGCACAATTAACAAATTGGGTCATGTGTTATGGGACATGTGTGACATGTTACAAATTAACACAATTGACAAAGATAAAATGGGTCCATATTAGACCCATTTCAGCCGTGTATGTGGTAGTGTGTAGTGATTGTGTATGTTTTACACAAAGCCTTACAAAACCTATGAATAGGTGTGTAAGTGTGTAAGAAACATGTAAGGCATCTTTGTTTCTTTTGCATTGTGTAAGAGGCCATGCATTGGCCTTGGGCATGCATGTTGGCCGGCCATATGGCTTGTGTAACAAGCCTATGTTGCTCAATATATACACACCATTCATGCCTTGGTTAGCAAGTGATGTATGAGTAGTTGAATGCTTAATTTTCTTACTAGCACATTCATACTACAAACCTTATTCTCATATTTTCTTTAGTAAAATAATTTTTACTAAGAAAGTCATTATTTCCATATTAATAATATTAAGAGTAATATTATTATTATCTCTAGTTAACTAATACATTTTTCTAGTAACAAAATTGTGTTGGTTTGAGATCGGGTCCTTGATACGCACCTTTAGGAGACGATTTTTGTTAGATCGTTTAAGGGTAATTTCGGTGGATTGAAGACTCAAATAATAGGTGATTATTGAGTATAAACCTTCTAAAACCAATGTAAGGACTACTAAATCTTATGATATCATCATGCATGCATAAGATCTAATTAAGTTTTATGACTAAACTTAAATAAATTAAACTCACATTAGATTTGAGTATAAAATAAGGGAACTTAGTTTCCTACAATTGGTATCAGAGCATTACGGTTGTTGCATGCATGATTGGATTCATGTTTTATGTTAAAATCGGTTTAACATACACATTTCGAAAATTTCGAAATTATTGTGTTTATTATGATAAATCACAAAATAATTTTGCATGTTAAAGTTTCTGTTTCTAAAATGGTTTTAGGACATAAAAATAATTTTATGGATTTTTATTGTTCATTTTTATATTTATTTGTATATTTTGTAGTTTAAATCGGTTTTAAACAACAATTAATGGGAAAAATAGCTAAAAATAGTTTCTGGCCGAGATTTTTTGATATGTTCTCACATGCATATTTAATATATTGTATATGATTTTTCGTAAGAAATGGTGTTAATATGCATGGATTATGAATTTTATGAGATAAATAGTCATAATATGAGTAAAAATGGGTATATAAGGTTATATTTCGAATTTGACCTTAAAAATTTTATGAGAAGTCACATGCAATATATAAAGTGCCTGTATGAATTTTCGAAATTATTGGACTTATTTTGCATGATTAATGATTTTTATAGTAAAAATCGTATTAATAGTGACTTAAATTCGACTTTAATAGTTATAGTTGGAATTTTGCCATAAAAACTTTACACAATGTCACATGCAATATTTAAAGTATGTATGTAAGTTTTGGGAATTTATTCTCAAGTGATGCATGATTTATGATTTTAATGGTTAAAATCGGAGAAATAGTGACTTATTGTGTTAAAAATAGTTAATCTTAATATTATGGCATGAAATTTTACCCATAGATGTCTTATATGATAGGAACATCAGATCTAAAAGTTGGATATCAAAAAGTTTCTGTTTTTATGATTATTAATTTTTAATGAGTTAATTGGTTAATAATCGTAATTTATGAGTCGTAAAAATAAAATTTTCGAGCATGGTCTGAAATTTTTGGTCATTTTCAGGTTCTAATATATATTTAGGATGACTAAAAATTTATAGCAATTTATTTCAAGTTTTTATGATTTAAATCGGATTTTAAACCGTAAAAACGGCTTTTATACGATTTATTTAAGAAATAAACCATAAATATTTGCATAAGACCATTTTATTAATTTCTGAATTTTCAGAAAATTTCCAGAAAGTTTAAAATTTTTGAATTTTAAATTTCGAATTTTATTGACTCATTTGGCCGTATTTTGTTTATTTTTCCCGAAAATACAAGTAATTTATGAACAATAATGCAAAATCAAGTTAGATCATGATCAAATATTAGTAGAGACTAAACATTGATTCCTAAAGTAAGTTAGGATGATTAACTTGGACATAAATGAGATTTATGTAATTTTGGATGATTTTAATAGTTAAAATCGCGCATATCCGTAAAAACCGTAAACAAATATGAGATATTTGCTCCCATAAGGCGATTTGGCATTAAAAATTGAGCATGTGCATACATATTTTATTATTGCAATTTATTTAATATGAATGTCATATTTTGAATGTTATTATAAATTTATATAATTTGGAATTATGTAATTTTTTCTTAGTATGGCCTTAGTTTTAATCAATATTACCCGTAATGAAAGGGAATATTGATTCGGTTGTAATTTATGTGATCTCGTATCACGGGTTTGTAATTTAAATTTTCAATTTTACAATAGAATAGTTTTATTATTTTATTGTAATTTCGAAGATCCAAAAGACGGTGCCATACGGAAAGGAGTTCCGACAAGACGGTGTTTTTCTTGGATGGCGTGCCAATGAAGTTCAAGGGACCAAGGAGTTGGTTTCCGAAATTGTAATAGTTAATTAGTTTTTACTATTAGTAGCAAGGCCATACTAGGATTTTATTGCTTTATTGCTTTTATTTTTGCATTTTAAATATGTTTGCATGCATAGCCAAATCGCCATAAACATGCATATTAGTTTAGATCGTTAAAAACGACCGTGTCAATTATTATTATCGAGTTCACCGATTTAATTCGCTTAAAGGAGATGGATAATAAATTGACAAGACCTCTATATTAAACAAAAACAATTGAGAATTAGCCTTACCAAATAGTAGGACCCATGAGCTTCTATTTCGTGGGGTGGTGCTAGTCCAGTGGGCAGTACGAACCCCATTACGTAGGATAAGTGGGCGATGGGATGGATTCAGTCCAGTGGGCGGATCGCATCCCGATGCATTTGAAATTTGGTTTGTACTCAACGGAAGTGTAGAGGACCAGTAGTCAATGTGTTCCGGGCTAAGATGTATAAATTATGATTTGTCATCAACCAAGAGTTCTAGGGTAGAACCGGTTTATTTTAACCCACCAAACCATATCATTGGGTCGGAGTTCCAGTGGTTCACGATTTCGGTAGTATGGGTTTGGGTCTTGGAATCATTTATAAAATTGGATAGAGGTCATTTTATAGATGCATTAGCTTGATAAATATGTTTACAAGTTAAATATGAAAATTAAAACGATTAGCATTTAATTTCTTCATATGTTTAAAATTTTGTAGTCCTTGTATCAATATCAATAATGACTACTTCCACTACTACAAACACTTCATGGTTACAATCCTTCACGGATCGTTGTAAGCTAAAAGAGAATGGGGCTAACTTTGCCGATTGGGATGCCCAACTGTTGTTGGCGGCACAAGGTGACGGTAAGACCGAATTCCTTATTGAAGCATCACCTCCCGAACCTGCTGAAAATGCCACCGCCGCGGCAAGACGACCTTATGATACTTATCACAAGGAGTCTTGGGAATTGAAAAATGTTTTGATCCTCTCGATGGAGCCGGAACTCCAAAAGATTGCCCTAAAGATTGGCACAGCTTATGAGATCTATTGCAGGCTTCTGACAATGTTCTCAAAGGCTTCGAGAATTGTCCAATACGGGGCAGTATCGGCTTTCTTTGATCTCAACCTTAAGGAAGGGCAAAAGGCTAGCCCACATATGCTCAAGTTAATTGAGCATGTAGAAACCCTAAGGATGAATCAAGTGGACATTCCTAAAGAACTAGTGATTGACATAATCCTACACTCCTTGTCTAAGGTGAAGACTTATGTACAATTCCGAATGAATTTCAACATAAGGAACCAAGACATCTCTCTCGATGAATTGCACAATATGATCGTGCAAGTAGAAAGGGATATGGACCTAAATGTTAGTTCCCCTAAGGATGAGCTCTATATAAATGTTAAGGGCAAAGGAAAGTTCGATAGGAAAGGTAGCTAGGGCTAAGGGGAGGCAACCTTCTAAAGGTTCAAAGAATGTGTCTTCGGAGGCAAGTACATCAGATCCCAACAAGAGCGCTCCTCAAGGAGCCAGGTGCTTTTATTGTAATAATAAAGGACATAAGAAGAGGAATTGTTCCAGATATCTCAGCGATCTCAAAGCTGGGAAGATTCTTCCAGTTGGTATGATAACTGTCTCTATTTTGTGTTAATCTCAACTAACGTATTATGATACAAGTTGTGATGTGAATGCTCTTCTTACTTGAATTAGGGCATGGAAACAAAAATAAGGGAAAGAAAAATCAAGCTTAATGGATCATTGGAACTAAGAGTAGCTCCACTCAGGATGATCAAAGAGCTTTGTTTTGCTTATTTTACTAGTATTTCAAGTGTTGTAAGAACAATTTAAAATCCGCATTTTATTTCCTTGTTGGACGAGGAAATGTTAATCCTTTAAACAATTGGTTGTATTTTGGATAATGAAGTGACTTGGTTTTCAACCCAAGTCACTGTTGGTTTTATATTTATGTTCTTAATTAGTTTTAACACTTGCAAATCTTAACATCAAATAGAATTGCTTGTGACAATTCAATGTATGACCATTGAGACAGAATAAGTATAGGATACTTAATTCAAATCAAATCAAAATCAAATTAAGTTAAGAACTTAATTAAAGAGGAAAAGTTATCAACCATTCTAAACTATCTAAGCTATAAAACGAATATTTTCTGTAATAAATCATAAGGGTACACAAACCAACATCAAAGTCATTGCTTGTGGCCTTAGTAGCTATCTTTGGTGATCAAATGGGATTATTATTACAAAGATAGAGTGGGAGAAATTTGAAAAGCCACAAATAGCATATGATTTTAACAAGCACAATGGATGTGATCTATTAGTGAATAGTAGGATTTATTGTGTTTTGGTTGTGTTAGAGATTTAGAAGGTAGATAAAATTGTGGATAGGATCTACGATTTAGAAAATCTACACCTTATGGTTAATATGGATGTGATCCATTAGTGAATAGTAGGATTTATTGTGTTTTGGTTGTGTAAGAGATTTAGAAGGTAGATAAAGTTGTGGATAGGATCTACGATTTAGAAAATCTACACCTTATGGTTGTAAAAGGTAGATTAGGCTGTGGATAAGATTCTACGCCTTATCATCCCAAAAGTTGTGGATAAGCCCAAAGGTTGCAGATAAGATCTACGGTCTGGTATAAATCTACGCCTTATATCCCAACGGCCCCGGCCCTGGAGGATACTTCAAAGATAAATTCTTGAAGTCTGTAAGGAAAAATTCTATACATGGATAAGATCCATGATATAGTCCTCGTACAGTACAAGATAAGATAAATGTGGGGAACTGAAAGTTCCCACACACAAAATTATACCATAAGAAAAGACTCTTATAGAAACTACGGGAGGACACTCGAAGAAAATTATTCAAAAGATTTTGCAAAGGCTCAAGAAAGGGTTCTTGGATTTAGATGGTGATCTAAATGTGTCAATGCAAATTCTAAAGACCATGAAATTTATAAGACATACATGCTAATAAATGAGATTTATTGGGAGAAGCATACGTTGACATGTAGATGCCAGCAGTCTGCAAAGTTAAGGGTAACTTTGTTGAAAGTAGTAAGGTAATTCATTGAGAATGAATTCAGTAAACTCAATAACCATTTTTCAAAAGGGTATTTGAAAAGGATGTGACTATTAGCACATATGGTTGAAGTCCCAACCATTTCAATTCATTAAATGTTAAGGAACATTGAATTGAGTGGGAGCTTTATGATTTACGGTTAAATGTAAAGTTCAGTGGGAGTTCTCGCTCCAGGATTTGAAGCTATTGAGTCATGGGTATGACTTCGGGATCTTCAGAATCAGGCAAGAACAAGAGTTTAGTGGGAGTAAACGTTATCTAAAACAACTCATTGCTCGTTTGGAATGAAGCATTGATACTCATGAAAGGTACACGAGTTTTTGGTTCTAGATGACATATTGATATGAATTAAATCTAATTGAACATGGGATGTTTAGTTGAGATTATAAGAGACATCTTGTTATTAGTGTTAAGGTTGTTCATGGAGATGAAGATAGTATAACCATGATGGGATCATGGAAATTTATGGAACCTTAAGAACTATTGTTTGCACGCTTAAATCACTAATGATTCCGCCATTAGTATGATCGTGTAAAGTGGATGCGCACCGCTTACAGGACAACCCGTAGAGCAGGTTTTAAATCAATGATTAAACCTTGATCAATTGTCAAAGTATTCTCCAATGAAGATGAAAGACAAATTCAAGATCTTGGAAGATAACTTGGTCAAAGGTTTGCAACGACTCAAGTTCCAAGAAACCAAGCGAAGATTTGTGATAATCTTTGGCTTACATTCATTGACTATGCATCTCAATGACTTGTATTTTAACTACATGGTCATCACAAGATTCTACAAAATGTGTACGTTCACAAATTATGTAAAGGCATTGATGTGGCAGGGAGTTACACAATGCACATAATCTTATTCGCTAGTCATAAGAATGACTTGTCTCTTTCAGAGGAAAGATCAATGTGTGGATATGATCCGCAAAGTGAACGATCGCACGAACCGTGGTAAACCTGGTTTACTCAAAATGGAGATAATTACAATTTTAAGGGATGTAAACGAGAGACCCTAAAGCTGATTGTAAATTAAATGGTGTTCAAAGGTTGACCACTTGGATGGTGTAATCCACTAATTGTTTGAGTTATTTATAACTCACGAAAGGTCAAATAAAATTCAAATGGGATGGTAAGACCATATTGAACCCCATTAAAGTGAATTGAATTATCATGACCTCGCCCCTAGTTGCTTAAGTGAGGTGACATCTCAATGCAACCGGATGTGTGATGCGATTGATGGCGAGTTCAATTGCCATAGAGTCATGCGGGATGACTAATCGATCACCTAGCCATAGACATGTTAAGAAACATTTGTCGGGCTAATGACCGCTGATAGAGCTCTGGCGTAATCTTATTAAAAGACTGCCTGGTCGTGGCGGGAGCATCTATCGTGTTTCACATGAGTCAGTTCTTGGACTAATGACTGTTCTCTGAGGTGGCACAGTTTTCAGATTAACTTTGATTTATGTCCTAACACCTTCGTAACTGGGGTTTATAAGGACATATTTTGGGTTATGATGGGCTGTGGCCAGCCGGAAGGAATAAGTCGATTAGAAATTGTCCACCCCTTGTCAGGGTTGAGCAATATCTCTAGGCCACTCGAGGAGAATAATAACTAAAAATGCGTGGCCACGCTCGGAAAGTATCTATGGTAGATAATTCCGGTCAGTAGTTATAAACTCCAGATCGAGATAAACCACTCTAGATTTTAATCAATTGCCGGCACGACCTGAGAGGACGCCATGCATTGAGTGGGAGATAGTAATAGGGCAAGAGAATTGGTGACACACACTTGTCTCGGACAAGTGGGAGATTGTTGGAGGAAGTGTCCTCGACAATAGTGTGTTGACGTAATTAAAACTCATTTGAATGAAACACAACTGGGAGTGTTACTCTTTTAAAGTCAACTGATCAACATTTATCGATAATGATTGGCTGTCTAGAGTTTGACATTATCGTCATATGATGGTGGTGATCAGTTGATCCCTTAAGGTCATATCTTTAGGGAATTCCGTCTCAATGGAATAATTAATATTGTATTGGATACAAATTAATTAATAACTGGAAATTTTGGAAATAATTTTATATGACGAATATTTTTATAATGGGATTATAATAATAATAATAAAAGTCAAGGTAATAAAATTGTTTTATTACTCGGTTTTATTTATTCGTTTAGGAAACGATTAAATTGAGAATGAACACGGTTGATCATAAAATTACAAAGAGTTGTAATTAAATTATGACATTACATTTTTGTGCAATAATAATTTCGAAATAATTAGTGTAATTATTTAAATGTAATAAATTTGTAAATTATGAATTTTAATAGTTAAAATTGCACAATTAACAAATTGGGTCATGTGTTATGGGACATGTGTGACATGTTACAAATTAACACAATTGACAAAGATAAAATGGGTCCATATTAGACCCATTTCAGCCGTGTATGTGGTAGTGTGTAGTGATTGTGTATGTTTTACACAAAGCCTTACAAAACCTATGAATAGGTGTGTAAGTGTGTAAGAAACATGTAAGGCATCTTTGTTTCTTTTGCATTGTGTAAGAGGCCATGCATTGACCTTGGGCATGCATGTTGGCCGGCCATATGGCTTGTGTAACAAGCCTATGTTGCTCAATATATACACACCATTCATGCCTTGGTTAGCAAGTGATGTATGAGTAGTTGAATGCTTAATTTTCTTACTAGCACATTCATACTACAAACCTTATTCTCATATTTTCTTTAGTAAAATAATTTTTACTAAGAAAGTCATTATTTCCATATTAATAATATTAAGAGTAATATTATTATTATCTCTAGTTAACTAATACATTTTTCTAGTAACAAATTGTGTTGGTTTGAGATCGGGTCCTTGATACGCACTTTTAGGAGACGATTTTTGTTAGATCGTTTAAGGGTAATTTCGGTGGATTGAAGACCCAAATAATAGGTGATTATTGAGTATAAACCTTCTAAAACCAATGTAAGGACTACTAAATCTTATGATATCATCATGCATGCATAAGATCTAATTAAGTTTTATGACTAAACTTAAATAAATTAAACTCACATTAGATTTGAGTATAAAATAAGGGAACTTAGTTTCCTACAACAATGTGTCGGAAGACAAGTCACCCATGCTAAGGTTTACTCGAATCATTTCAACTGCGCGCTCCACATTTAAATTGAAGCCATGAATCATTGTTCGACTATTTGATAGTTCATCCATCGTGATCCCCAACTCTTGCATGGTCGCCTTTGGCATGAGGTTGACTCCTGAACCTCCATCGATCAAGATACGCTTGACTTTATGCCCCCGGATGTACCCTGACACATAAAGAGGCCTGTTGTGAAGTGTAGACCCAAGAAGCAAATCTTCATCGGAAAAACTCAAGGCTGCGTTGCAGGAGAAACATCCAGTTGATTGCTCGGTGGGCTCAACCTTTTCTTTCATCTTGCCCGCATACAACTCTGGTTTCTCGAGTCCTTGAAGTATCAATTGACGCTTCGGCAAATAAATATTTCTTTCCATCCCATGTTTGCAGAGAGGCCATCTAGAGCATTCATCACTTCATCATCCTTTTGAGGGTGAGGTTGATGTGTTGGCACAACATCATCCACATCTCCTTTCTTTGCCTTTTCTTCTTTGCTACCTTCAATTGTTGAGGTAGTGCACACCGATACTTTGTTCAAAAAATCTCGTGGGAAGAATTCTTCTAAGGTAACATGCCTTGGTGGTTCTTGCTCTAACATATCTATAGGCAAGACACGTGGTTTAGCCACAGTTCTCGGCCTTTTCTTGTTTTTTGGTTTGCGAGGATTTTTCTTCTTTGGCTTGCTTCGCCAACGCTGGACTATTTGCTTCACTTGTTTCCTCGGCTTCCTACGTGTTACCAAGGTCCAACCTTCATTGTCATCATCTTCATTTTTATCTCCCGCATTCTTGTCTTGAAGAGTTGACTTTGTTTCTGATGATACTGGAGGTAGTGATGGTGATGACCTTTGAATCCGTAACATCGTAGGCTTAAAGCTTCCAAATTCCAACGTATAAATAAACCATCCTTGATGCATAGTTGGCTCTTCAAATTCCTCCGGAACCGTAGTAGTTTGAATTGTTGAAACTGTTTCATCCAAGTCAAGAATGATCTTCCCTTCCTTGGAGAGTTGCATTATCTTCTCCTTAAGTGTTATAAACTTTTCAAGGGGATGACCTAACAACCTATGGTAGCGACAGTAGTTGGGATCTCCTGTCTTGTTAGCTTGCTCAGGGCGCTTGGACTCTGGCAATTGTATAACCCTTTTCTCCAAGAGGTCATCTAGCATTCCTGACAAGTCAGAGTCTGGGAATGGGTACTTCTTTGCTTGTAACTCCTCCAAGGTAGGCTTAATTCTCTCGTTGGTAGTTGTAAGAAAACTTCTCCTTCTTCTTCTCGTACTTGGGTTTGGACGAGATCTTCACAGGGGCACTACTGGTCTCAACGGCCATTGTTTCCTTTGTTGATGACCTAGAGCTCTTATAGTTTTCTTGAACTCTTTTTTTCACTCGTTGCCTTGGAAGACGTTGATCGAAACTTGTCACGTCCTTTGATTGTAATTTCCATATCATGAGCGCGGGTCGCCAATTCTTGAAAACTTCTTGGCCTGATCCCCTTCAAGATATAGAGAATTTCCCAGCTCATCCCATTGATGCACATCTCAACTGTTGAGGTTTCACTTAAGCGATCCTTGCATTCCAGGCTCAACGCACGCCACCTGTTGATGTAGTCGACGACAGGTTCATCTTCCCATTGGGTTGTATTTGTCAAATCACTCATGTTGACGACACGTCTGGTGCTGTAAACTCTGTTGAGGAATTCATCTTCCATGCGTCCCCAGCTGTCAATTGACTCAGAATCCAGATCCGTATACCAATCAAACGCAAGTCCTTTAAGAGAGCGCACGAACTGTTTTACCAAATAATCACCTTTCGTTCCGGCTGTAACAACCCGACCCACCACGGTCGCAACACACCCCCAATAAGATGGGAGGTAAGCCTTTGGGCCCATTATTTGTCCTCACTTAAGCCCAAAAGCACAAGGCCTTGTTACTAAGTGGTGAGTGGAAGTTATTATAAACATATCACAAGTCTCACATTCTACCAATGTGGGACAACTTTCCTTTCATACTCTTGGGGTGTTACAAACTCCCCCACTTAAAGAACACAACGTCCCCATTGTGCCTCAAACTTGACCACTACCAGGGCCAGAATCCTCCCCCGCTAGGTGTGTGACCCGGGTACTCCCGACCACAGGCTCACCACACGGTCGCAGGGTCGCTCTGATACCATTTGTAACAACCCGACCCACCACGGTCGCAACACACCCCCAATAAGATGGGAGGTAAGCCTTTGGGCCCATTATTTGTCCTCACTTAAGCCCAAAAGCACAAGGCCTTGTTACTAAGTGGTGAGTGAAAATTATTATAAACATATCACAAGCCTCACATTCTACCAATGTGGGACAACTTTCCTTTCATACTCTTGGGGTGTTACACCGGCGTTGCTGCATGTCTCGACGAAGTGAGCAATCTGTTGTTTGGGGTTCCATTTCCGTCGAACTGTTGAAACTTTGGAGGTTGATAACCAGAAGGCATGCGTAAACTGTCAATCCTCTTGGTATAAGGCTTGATGTAACGTCCATTGATTGCTGAGCTGTTGTCTAGCTGACTCTTGATGGTCCTTGCTATTAGCTCCTGAAGCTTTTCCTCAGTGAAGGCGCCGACTTCATTAGTTGGCTTTCCACCGTCTTCCTTGCCAACATCTTTGTCGCTGTCATCCCTGATGAGCTCCATTTTGGTCATCATTTCCTTTACATTTTCTTTGTTTTCGGTCACGATTCGACCTCGATTTGCATGTCTTTAGGTGTTTTTACGTCCGTTGCCTCGTATATTCCTATTCTGTCCAATTTTTGTAGGCATTACGGCGGGGGCGAAGAAACGAGAGAAATCGAGGTGAATTTAGAGCGAAAAGTGAAGAATTGTGAAGGATTTAGCAATGTCCTTTCCCAAGCCCTCCCAGCCGGTCCCCAACCGGCGGCCGGTCGGCCGGCTGGGAGCTTTGACTTAGGATTTTGAAGAAATATTTCAGAACCTTAAGGAAAGACTCCCAGCCGGTGGCCAACCGGCAGCCGGTCAGCCGGCTGGGATGTACTTCCTACACTTAACCATTTTGAAGAAAATGAAGAAATTGCAAAGTTGGGCAGATTGGATCAAAAGGGCTCCCAGCCGGTGGACTACCGGCAGCCGGTCCACCGGCTGAGGGGACCTGTAGCTAAGAAAAGAAAAGAAGAAAGTCAGATTGAAGGATTTGGCCTCCCAGCCGGTGCCATACCGGCAGCCGGCCGGTCGGCTGGGAATCTAGGGTCATTTGAAGATTCTTTCAGAAGTCCGTAATTTGCCTCCCAGCCGGTCCACCACCGGCAGCCGGTCGACCGGCTGAGAAGCCTTTCTCAGATTTTCGAGCTCTATATAAACCCGCACTTGTATCACTTTAATTTTTACGCATTCTTAAGCTTATTTTAGGGTTTTTACTGTTCCATTACTCAACACTTAGACTCAAAAACACTCTAATTTATTTTAATCTTCTTTAGATCCTTACTAAACCTTTCATTATTAGTTAACCTCTCTTGAGGATTCTTCTTAGCTTTGTTATTAAGCAATTGTAGAGGATTTTTTGGGTTGTATTTTGGGAGATTTGAAAGAATCTTTCAACTTGTCATCCAAGCTACTTCCTTTTCCTTAGTTAATGGTATAATCTTCTTCATCTTTACTTTGTCTTTGCATTTCCTTTAAGTTTTGCTTGTTCAATTGTTTACTCTTACTTAATCCAACATGTTTAGCATTTCCTCATCATTTGTTTACATATTTATGTTAGCCATGTGTGAGTAGTTCCCCTACTAGGGTTAGGGGTGTGCTTTGGTTTGTTGATAGCTATGAATCTTGTTTAGGGTTAGGATTTGGTTCTCTTCTTTGCTAGGTTTTCATTTGTGCATGTTATATGTTTGATGAAATGTCTCAACGACGGTTGGACATGATTCTCATTGTTGTTGGCCTTTGATGATAGTCTAGGGCTTTCATGGACATGTATGTATGTTAGGTTGGCCTTGTTTGTAGCGAAAGCTAGGATAGGGATCGACTTTAGGTGAGTCAAATCGATAGACGAGACAAACCTAGGCCTAGTATAGTGGAGACCTTAGATTCCCTTGCATGATTCGTTACCAACCTACCTTAGTACCCCCGACACCTTAGTATCTTTTATTCATCGATTTCATCTTGACACATTTGCTTTAATTTATCTTTAGTAGTTGTTAATCAATCACAAACCTATTACCCCGACTCGAGACCGAATTAGAACGTAACTATACTACTTCCCCACCGTTCGTTGGGTTCGACCCTAAATTATACTACTTAATTTGGGAGTTTATAAATTGTTTTTGGTGCCGGAATTGACGACAAAATCCGGCCATCAATCCCCATCCTCAGTATCAACATATTCGCTCTCAACCTTCTTGTCACGGAGCGCCACCACCTCTTTTTGGAGCTCGTCAATCTTCTTGTTCTTCTCCTCGTTCTCCTTTAAAACCCTTTCAAGGAGCGCGTTCATATTCTGGACTTGTTCCTCAAGGGTAGCACCATTGATCACCATAACTGAAGCAGCGTCAGAAGTTGGGACTTATTTCTTCTTTGGCGACTTCTTTGGGTTGCCAGGAGATGCCTTGTTGACGTTAACACTCTTAGTCTCTTCACGTGGAGGAGATGAGGCAGTCAGGAGTGCCGTAGCAGCAGCAGCTATGAAGGCGACCGAGATCTTGCGTGGCCTAGTTGGGACGTGAGGAGAGCGTAAACTGGCAGCAGCAACATTGATAGCAGCCTTCTTCACCCTTCCTCTTGTAGAGATGCCAACTGACTGTAGAGCTGGAGAGGTAGCAGTAGGAGTACCTTGTAGGATATCTGCGTACGTCCTCTTGGATATGCTGGAGGAGATGCTTTGCTTGGTAAACATCTTCTTGTTGTGGTAGACTTGAGTAAAACGGCAGTAGAGATGAGAGGTAGAGATTTTCACGTCGGGTTCACCAAAATTTGTAACGGCAGATTTTGTATCGCAATAACTGAAATACAAAACAATGAAACAATTAAATTTTATTAATTAAATATTAAAAGTACGTGTATAATCTCTAATGTATCCTCTGATTCTATTATGCCGTAGGGGTACGTGTACAGGGTACACGTGAGGGGTGCACTGTAGACAACTTTGATTACTCTACGCGTGCTGTGAATTTGATTTCTTGGGAGGGTCGCGATGACTTGAATCTCCCTTGAAGGTTTGAATCTTCAACGAAGGCGGCACGATTTGGTGTGCTTGTTGACTGCTTGCAATGACTTTGATAGAGAAAGCTAGGATGGATTTACACCTTGTCTTCTCTGCCTTCTTTGCAATAATGTATTTTCAACCCTTGTAATGAGTGAGGAGGACTTCTTTTATAGAGTTTTGATTCTCCTTGTTGGACTTTGGTAGTCACAAGCCCATTTGTGGGTTTACTTGTGAACTTGGCCCAAATTTGTTTCTTTTGGGTTTAGAGATTCAGATAGTTTCTTTTGTAATCCGAATCGGCCCGTATTTCATTTAGTCGGGACAAAAAATAATTAAATTAAGTTAAAATTTGGTATTAACTCAAAATAATTAATTTATTTTAATTATTCGGCACATTAATAAATTTGTTGTGCCTACAATTGCTAATGGAGTGAATCATATTTCACTTGCTACTGACATTCAGGGATTAGTAAAAGAGTTACCAGCTTGTTGCACTATCGTTAGGTAAATAAAGAGTTCGGATATAGGTACATGCTCAGATTGTTGGGATGACGAAGGTTTCTCTTGATCGCAAAAACCAACATGTTTTGTTTACAAAATTATAACAAACCAGAGGATTCCCGCCCTTCTTACCAGCTCAAACACAATTCGAGCCTTTATTCTTTACAAGCAAAAGGTACAACAGGGAGGAAATCAACTCGAATCAACAGTTTTGGGAAACCGAAATCGTTAGTAAACGGCGATATTGTGGTTATTTTTTTCGCAAATTATGAAGCTAATGACTCAAACAAATATGTGTATATGATAAAGGAAGTAAGAAGAAGAGAATGAATGTGATATTTCGTAATTTGATGGTCGGAGCAAAGAGAACGGATGTGACGAAGGTAGCTTGTCGAGCACCGAATAATGCAAACTTGCAATGGAACTCGTCGCTGTCTAGGACAGCGACTTGTTCAATTTTCTAAAAAAGAAATAATAAAAAAATGAAATTGGCGTGGACTCATTTTTGGTAAATAGTTTGAAATCGACCCTACTTTGTTAAATATTTACGTTTAAGCCCCATTTAAGCAAAAAGTTCACATATAAATGGGTTAGTGGTGTGAACTTTTAAAATATTCTTGTCTTACATAACAAAAAATCCTACTCCGTATAAACCATCTAACCTGATTAGTAGTTACACATATCCAATCGATTATCCATCTACAATTCGCGACATTCTACGAGAGGATATTCTTGGGGCGAATATTTCCTGTAGTAAATAATTAGTTTATTTTTTCGGGGATTGCCCCCCTTATGCACAAAAAAAACATATAGACAAAATATCAATCTCTACAAAATAAGGAAGATTGTTTATATACTCCATTTGATAAGTTAAAAATCTTCGTGAAAAAGTACATCTCAAATAAAATAAAATAATTTCTATCTTAACTATATTAATACAAGACTATTTCATGCAATTTCGTGCTTTCACATCATCGCATCCATTTTCATTTATTTTTTATTTTAAATAGATGTAGGACCCACCACAAAAAATATGAAATTTATTTATGAAAAACGAACTTTGGTAATAAAATTTTATCGAATAATCAATTCAAAACTTCAATGAACCATTGTCATCAATTCCATTTATGTTGCATAAATAATACAATATGAAAATGCAAAATTTTCCCAATAATCCACATAGTTTATCAATAATAAAAAAAAAAAATTAAAAAATGAACAAAAAACATTATTAGACAATGATAAAAAAATGATAAAATAAATAAAGTTATTATATTTATTTTCAAACCTTTAACTCTAACATTTTGGCCGTCATAATAACAAATTTTTGATATATTACTAAATTTGAGTAATTTTTTTTAATACTCCGTAAGAAATAGCTTTCAACAAAAAAATGTTAATATATAGTAATGTTTTAATTTTCAATTTTAAAAATGAGATCACCTCTAGTTTACGTTGCAAGATGTTTTCTATAAAATCCGACCCTTAAAAAATGTCAAAAAAAGAAATAAAGAATGTCTTATTTAATTTGGTCCGTTAAATTATTCTCGTGATAATAAATTATATATAAATTTTTCATTTTCTTGTATAAAAATAAAAAAATTAATTATTATATACATGCATTTATTAAGTTTGTATATGTAACTTAAGAGGAATTCCATAATTTTAATCCGTTACCAAAATGTATTCAATGTATACTAATTATTTCTTATTCTCTAATTTAATTTCTTCAATTCTTCTCAATTTATTCATCCTAAATTCACTCAAAAAACCCAAAAAAATTATGAAGAATCAACAATTAGAAAGATTTTTGCCATTAACAAATAAGTTTCTAACAAAAATCGGATTTCTTTTATTCTTTGGTATCGGAATTTTAATCGGAGCTTTATTCTTTACTACTCCCTCTATCCCAGCCAGTGTTGGTAATATTAGTAACATTTTTCTTAATGTAAGAGTTAAGAACTACTCCACCACATCCTTATTACCAACACCGTCTCCATCACCACCACCACCAACACCGTCTCCATCGCCACCGCCACCACCGCAATTACCGTTTTTGCATAATATGGGAGATGAGGAGTTGCTTAGGAAGGCTTCAACATTAGTACCTAAAATCAATAATAATAATAATGTTGCGTTGTTACGTAATACGTCTAAGATTGCGTTCATGTTTTTGATACGTGGCGCGTTACCATTGGCGGCGTTATGGGAAAAATTCTTTCATGGGTATGCAGGATTGTATAGTATTTATGTTCATGCAAACCCGAGATATAATCAAAGTTATGGTGAGAATTCCGTGTTTTTTGGACGTAGAATTCCTAGCAAGGTACATTATTATTTCTCTGTTTTTACTTTTTTTTGTTATTCACGAAGTCTCAAAATGAATATTTGAATAGTTTACGTTTGTTTACTTTGTAAATTTTCATTGGTATGAAGGGAGTAGTGTCGTATTTATTAGGCTATTTTAATTCAAATTTGGCTAAGTGTCGAACATGGTTAATATGGGAAAGATAGCAAGTAAAGTTTAACTGAAAAATAACCGTGAAGACGGTAAATGACATAATAAAAGAGAGATTAAGTAAACAAATAATTGAAGAAATTTGGGAAGACTAATAATAACATAAAATTGTAAAAAAGAGTCAATTAAATATTAGATTAACGAATTAAATATCGATCTCCATTCGAATAATCGTTCATCATTGAAATCTTTTAAGGAGACTGAAGAGACTTAGGCTCCGTTTGGATACAATTTTGGGAGGGAAAGGGAGGGGAAGGGGAGTGAGGGGAGGGGAGGGGAGGTGAGGGAAAATGAATTGAGGTTGTTTGGATAACAAAATTGATGAGATGGAAATGGAAGGGGAGGAAGGAAGGGGATGGTATAATGGAGTGAGATTATCCAAGAAAATATGACTTGCATAGTTAAACGAAGGTTCAAATGAAGTTTTCTCTCCAAATCTTGCCTCCTTGGAAAGATTTTTGTTTGTTCTCCCATTTCCTTCCCCTCTCATTTCCTTCCCTCCATAAATTGTATCCAAACAAAGGAAAATAAATCCCTCTATTTCCCTCCCCTCCCTTTCCCTCCAATTCTCTCAATCCAAACAAAACCTTAAGGTTTCAAGAATAGGAGAAGGTTTGATAATTTTAGTCAAGGTAGATGAATGAAAATTTGGTGCAAAATGTACTGCAATAAGTAAAAATTATATTACGAAAATAAATTACAACAAATAATTGAGGAAATTTACGAAGGGCTAAACGTTTGCTAGTATTTAATTGTATTAAATCTTACGTGAATTTGCATTCAATTTACGACTGTTAAAAAAATTATATTTTGACCAATAGTTGGAACGTATTAGTGTTGATTTGCACTCAGTCTTTTTTTTTTAAAAATAACTTGACATAAAATATCGTACTTCCATAATTATCGTTATCATATTATTAAAATAATTTGACTTAGGAGATTACACTATCGATAGGGAACACTAAAAAATAGGAAAAAGAATAATGCCTAATAAAAAAAGAAAATGAGTTAGCGCTCAATATCGACGCCAACATCTCAGATATAATAGATGGGAAATCCAATAGTGGTGGGTGCATCATATGCAATAAATGGAGACCAATAAAAAGGGTATATATGAAAGGATGATACTAAGATTGGGCGTTACCAGATAACGCCGTATCATTATCCATAAAAGAATGCACTTCAGAATTGCCTTCACTCAAATTTCTTTCAAAAATATATAGCATTTGTAAATTGAAATTATTGTAGATGTTAACTAGTTTAGTTGGCAAAGTTATAAAAAGTAGTGCTCATGAGTTGAGTTCAGATTTATCGGTATCAAAATCGTCTTTATTTTCCAAAATAGACGATTTTCAACAATTAATTAACGAAATAGGTAACTTATCAAATTTATTACCGAAAATGGGTCCACGTCATCACCGAAGCTAGGATCGTATTCAAGTCGCTTTCCCGGAAGACGACCATATATAAAGTCGAAGTGGAAAATGAACCAAGAGTCAAGTCGCTAGGGGGGAGAGCGACTTGACGAAGAATAGGAAATTGATTCTGGTCGCCGTGGGGGAAGGCGATTACTCTGTTTCCCCAATTTTGCCCAAAACAAAACCTCATATTAACACTCCTCCTCCCCTTTCTTCCCATGTTTCCTCTGTTTCCCAAAAAGAAAACCCATAAATTCAATCATCTAAGCTAAGCACCTCTGCCAACGACGAAGAAGCGTAAAACACGTCTTGCTTACCTATTCTTTTTTTGTTTATCAAACATGGAATCATAGAATCTATGAGCTACTTCCCAAATTAATTATTGAAAGAACCATCACCATCTTCATCATCACCACATTCATCATCATCTTCATCAACATCATCACCTTGATCAACAGCTTTATCGGCGTCCTCGTCATCGTCATCGACATCGACAACATCAACAACCTTGTGTTCTTCTTACCCCGAATAGACTGCACTGGCAAGTGATCTGAGCTTGTCGCCTTTCATAGGCATGTGAATAGACTGACTTAGTCTTTTTTCATTAATACTATTAGATTGAACATCAACCAATGCTCTTGCTTTGCTGGATTTTGTGTTGGGTAATTGAGGAAATAAAGGAAACAGAGGAATAAAGGGGGAGGAGTCATGTCGCTCACCCCCAGAGCGATTTGAGTTTTGGCCCAGCTCCGGGACATCCGATCCTACGTGGACCCATTTTTGGTAATAAATTTCAAAAGTAACCTATTTCGTTAATTAAATATTGAGAATCGCCCATTTCGGAAAAAAATTCTCCGTTTAAACCAAAAAGAAAAGACATTACCGGATCCAAAGTGACCGAAACCGAATTTTCTGTTTACGAGGTATAATAGGAAAAAGTTAGTTATATTCATGTTTGGCCGGTTTTTGGTAATTTTATTACAATGACCTTTAATATACAGGCAGTACGGTGGGGGGAATTCAACATGGTGGAGGCGGAGCGCCGCCTACTCGCAAACGCTCTTCTCGACCACTCAAACCAACGATTCGTTCTCCTCTCCGAGGCATGTATCCCACTGTACAATTTCTCAACAGTATATTCCTACCTTATCAACTCTAACCAAAGCTACATTCAAATATACGACGAAAAAGGTCCAACCGGTAGAGGCCGTTACAGTTTTTTCATGAGCCCTCTCATTCAACTGCCTCAATGGCGAAAAGGGTCACAATGGTTCGAGATGGATCGTGAGCTAGCTTTTGAAGTGATCACGGACCGTACATATTTTCCGGTTTTTCGCAATTATTGCAAGAATAACTGTTATGGGGATGAACATTACTTGCCTACTTATGTGGGTATCAAGTTCTGGGAGCAGAGTACCAATCGAACCGTGACTTGGGTCGATTGGTCGATTATCGGTCCTCATCCGGGTCAATACGAAGCGCATCGGATCACAATTGATTTGTTGATCAAGTTGAGGACTAACTATACCTGTGAATATAATGGGGAGAAGACTAACATTTGTTACCTGTTTGCTAGGAAGTTCATGCCGAGTAGCTTGGTTCGACTCCTGATGCTTGCTCCGACAGTCCTGATGATCGGTTGATGAGAAAAGATTCGGGTTTATTCAATATCAACCTCATTTTTTGTTTTTCGCCAATTTTTTTGGGGAAAAACATTGTATTGATTGTTCGATCAAAATTTTGGCGAATAATTTAACTTACAATTTTTGTAACTTGTAAATTATTCGCCAAATTTTACTCGAAATCCTAAATACATAGACACAGGCAGCAATGGTAGGATAGTTGAAGCAGTGTTTGGTATTGTATAATGTTGAAATATTAACTACGGTAATTGATGCCTCTAGCACAAAGTAAATGTTACAACAGACACCATTAACATTTTATTCTTCTATGCTTTTATCCTTTCTTCTCTTGCAATATTGATCGTTAATCCGTTGGAATGATGGCCGCCGGTGTCTTCACATCTCTAAGCAATGTACTGAAGTAGCCCGGCCTTACTCGCTGAACACAGCAAAGATTTCGGTCATAAAATGTGAGAAGCACAAACACAAATTCTACTCTACCACTTTTGATAAATAGTTACCACTTTTAATTAAATAGTGACCACTTTTTTTGCAAAAAATGGTCACATTTTGCAAAAAAAACCATGGGATGGGACCGTCTCACGTGATAACCTAGGTAGCACCAAAACGGACACGGATACGGACACGGACACGGACACGACACGGACACGGGACACGACATGCCATGAAATTTAGGACACGGGACACGGTATTTAAATTTAATAAAATATACATTTTATAGTTATAAATTTTTGATTTTATTTTTGTAAAAGTATTTGATATTAATTTTAAATAAGTGAATGGAAAACTTGCCCTTGATAATAAATTTATTTTCATTCCTCATCCGAATCAATATTCTAATTGATCTCTCTCGATAACGCATTTCTCATCTCAAGAACATCATTCACCGCAAATGATAACCAAATATCGTGGACACGCGACGGACACGGCTCAAATACCATGGACACGCGTCGGACTCGTGCCCAAATAAATGTTGAAAGTTAGACACGCCTGTTTAGGTGTTGGACACGTTTCGGTGTGTGTCCGTGGAGTGTCGGTGTCGGACACGGTACGGCTCATTAGGAGAAGTGTCCGTGCTACCTAGGTGATAACTACTAACGAAGAAAAGCTTATATACATCATGATAATGGTGACTGGGATGACTGAACATAAGATCAAACCTTTTTTGATAGGTAGGAATTGGCACGCCGAACTCTTCTGTCAGTTTTTTGTAAGCATTCTGCAACTGTCGTGTCACGGGTCCCACATTTCCGTCTCCGACCAAACGACAATCAATTTTTACGACCTGGCAAGAGGTAACCACATCAAACACCAAAAACATATGGTTGGAAATAGAGTTTTGAGTACTAAAAGTGCAGAACGTACCGGGCTCAGTTCACCCATGGTTCCAGTTGTCCAAACCTGAAAATAAAGCAAGTTAATGACCTCTCAAAAGGGAGTTCTCCAGAAAGAGTAAAGAAAAGGCTTTATTATAAGGCTTTATGTTCCATAAGCACGATTAAGGGATGGATAGCATTGCACAGATGAGTACAGAAGGTGAAAGTTGTTCGATTAACAAGCATAGGTTAAACAATCATCTTCGCGTTAGCCGTTAAGTCACTGAGTGGTGTCAACTGTCAAGTGTTACTCACATTAGCAGAGGACCGATACTTCAACTCATACAGATGAATCACCAATCTTAAAATTAATACCTCATCTGCTGTGTGGAACTCTGAAAGGCTAATTCGCCGCTCTTCCAAAATAAAACCTTCCTTCACCACAAGCTCCATGACCTGGACATTCAAAATGCTGATATTTTTAACAACTTCAAATTTATTCCATACCCAATAACAAGGCAGTTCAGAAAATTTTAGCAAATAAACTTTAAGGAACAAACAAAAGCTCAAGTCACTCAAGTAAGATATACAGAGTAGTGCTTGGGTAAGCATCACCCTTGGAGAGTTGTTACTTCCTGCACTTATAAGAAGCTTTTTCATAGTTGGACACAAGGCTGCTCAACTGCACTAGTTGAACTCCCAGACCAATTTATCAATCGGGAATCCACTAAATATTAAGAGAAAGAGGCGCTTTAACTGGGTCAGAGGATTAGGCTCATTTGAGTCAATTAAGGCTTTACCGACTAGACCCACGATGGACCAGTGAGGGGATAAGATCTTTCCTATTAATAAGTAGTCCCGGAAGGATTTGAGCCTTTGATTTCAAGAGTTCAAGTCACAAGGGTAAAAATTCATTGACTAACATGAACTCTATTTCTTCTCCTCTCATATGGAAGTAAGAATTAGGGAAATTTACTCTGGGGATCAACATAGAGCTTTCAGCTGAAGTAAGGGTAACAATTTTGGGAAATAAGATTTTATAACTTACAGTTGCACGAGTTATTCCAGGGAGACAATAGTCAGCATGTGGCGTCAGAATTCTGCCTTTTTTCACCATAAACTGCAAGAGGAGAAACTTCAACATAAGACAACATCCGTGTCTCACTCCTGAAAATTTTAGCATTGATAGCATATAACTTTCTTGCTCCATTATTAACGATAGTTCCCTTTTGTACTTTTTTTTTAATTTCAGATTGATGGTTTTATAGAAGAATTTGTTGCTGTTTATAAAAAACGATTAATTGCTTAATATGAAACAACTTCTCTATATTGTTTAACTGATGAGTACGGCTGTGTACAAACGACCCTCGTTAACCCGTCTATGGTAGGCACAAGACGACCAGACCACCTATATTTTGGAAATAATGATCCGTGATTGCATTGTTTTTGTTAGGGTGCAAACCCATGTCCCACATCAATATTGTAAAGGTGAAATATCATCTTTATGAGTGTCCTAAAAATATAATAGTGCGAGGCCTTTTGGGAAGGAGCCCAAGAGTAAATCCGTGAGGGCTTGGCCCAAAGCGGACAATATCGTACTGTTATGGACAATGGACACCGGCGCAGCAGAGGCCCAACACAAGGTATTCACGCTTCGCACAACAGTTTATACTTTGGTTGTGGAAGCTGAGATATTGCACAAAAGGGCCACACATTAAAGAGTGAAAATCGATAATCTTACAATGTTAGTTGCATTTGTTTCAGAAACATATCCATCCTTATCCAGCATTATGGCATCATCAGCATGTGCATTATTTCCTTCTATCTGTATCAGATAAACTATGAGATTATACTGGGGAGGTTAATATCTCCAGAACGGAAGCACATGACCAACAATACCACTCGAATGGTTAACACCAACCATGGAATTCTGATCATACGAAAGGTTAATACCAATATTTTCACATTACCTTGGCGAGTATGTTGTTGAGAAGATTGTTGTGGTGAATTTTTGAATCCAAATTCTGAAAAGCACATCGAACAGTTAGTCAAATGGATTATATGTTGATCATCAATTTATTGATCACATGTACAGTATTGGACCCTGTAAAATTCTTACGAAGAATATTTTCATCATTTCTAAACATCAAGAGTAGATTCACTTGAACACAAGTACATCAAACCCTTTCATAAACGTGCTGTATCCTTTCAAATTAGAAAGGGGAACACGAGCGAGAAAAATCTTTGTCGTCTTAGCCAGAAAAGAGTGTTAGGTGAAATATATAATACTGGATTAACTAGAGTCTTTAGGTGAAAAACAAATTAGCCTTTAAGTTCCATTTGCTTTGAGGGAAATTTTCAGGGGAAAACTCTTTTTAGTGGAAATAGTTTTTAATAGAACATAAAGTGCAGATAAATAGTTATTTCTGGTTGTAGAGATCAAATGCTGAGGAAAAAAAAGTAGACGGTGGAGGTAATATAGTCATTCCATCTTTAGTCAGAAATTTCATTTTCGCCTTTAGATGAAATGAGGAATACTTTTTTCCCAAACAGAACAAAAACCCATACATAAACTGAATGACCAATGTAAAAATTAAAGCAGAAAGAGAGTTAGACATGAGAAAGACAAATATCTGAAACATATGCAAAGAAAAATTTAAAAGACTTACATTTGGAGAATTTCGCCGGGTAGAAGCAGTGACCAACACTATACCCTTCGTGTTATCATACACAGGTGGCTTCCATTCGGGAAGCACTGCAATAATAGAGAACAGAGAAATTATTTTCTGAAGACCAAAAATTAACTGAAGAATCGAACAATTGAATAATCAACAAGTCTTGTACTAATTTGCCTAACACGTAAAACCAACTCAAAAACTTGTGTTTTTTCATCTGATTATATGGTAGATGGCTTGGCCTCTCACATAATGTATAAATTTTTTGTGCTGATCTAAAATACCACCAAAAGAATGTACAAGGTAACCGCAACTTTGGCTGACATTCATGGAGACTGAGCAGATCTTTTAGTAAATGCATGAAAACCCTTGCCTATTCTACAATGTTTTTGGATGATTAGACACGACACAAGGAGCCAATCCCTCTCACAATGCTACAACATGTAGTTCGCACAATTTAAATCCCATCTGAACATCTGCCATGATCGAAGAAACAAGTTCCTAACCACAAACTGCTGCCTACATTCCTTTTAGTATTTAACATCCTAGTTACTTCATCTCATCCATCACTTTTTAATTAGCTTTTGCAAAAGTAATTACGAAAAATAGCAATGCTGTGAAGAAGATTAAAAGCCACGTAGAATCACCAATCAAGGTACAGCCATATAGATTGAATGAAGGACTCATTCCAGAAGAAACCTGCATAATATAAAAATGGTTTGTTAGAAAGCACATTTCAATGTATATGACTACTATATGGGGGAGCATATCTAACAATCATCTAACAAGAGTTTAAAATAAGCTCAGGGCTCACTAAAGAGACATTTTATAGGTACTATTTTCTCCGACTCCTTGGACCCAGCCTACTTTGCAAGGCTTGGCCCCAGAATGATCCAGCCAGTGAGGGTCCAGTTCCATCACACCTTCTCAAAATTAAGCACTAGAGCGCTTGAAATTAAAGCTACCCGTACTTGTTTTAGATTCAATATTTTTATCAAATGCGGAAGTTCAAAGCAAAAGCTCCAACATCAATCAGAAAAAAACAATAAAAACATAGTTGATGTTATCATGAAGTACAACTCCACATTACTCTCCTCAGAAATGTCTAGATTTAAACATCTACGAAGAGGACATAGAAAAGAAAATTACCTTCTTCCCACGAGTTAGACTTAGGCGAATATGGGCATTATCGAACATGCCGTTCCTTATAAGAGTGGTAACTATAGCTTCCTTCACCTGCATTGAGGGTATGTATATGTAAGAGCAAATAGTATGGCTCTGTAGGTGAAGATCATTCAATATACAGCCATAATCACCTCCTCCCGAGTTGGAACATTGTTGAACGCCAAAGCTTTTGCCGAATCAAATAACCTGCAGAAGCCATATTTGGTCCAAAACAAGGTATCGACATTACAAGATTACAACCCATATTGAGTTAGAAAATAAAGGGTGCCAATCATGATCACGTCATTCACGAGAAACTCGTTTATATAGACTTCACAAAATAGAGATCTCTCTCTTAAAAAATGGCGTCATAGACTCATAGGAAGAAATATTACAACATTACACCATTGTCTCAAGTGCTCCCACAAACGACAGGATAATTGGGGGTGGACCGTGGATGTATGCAGTCTTAATAATGTAATTACATCTACAGGATGTTGTTTCAGGTGACCCATAATCCCATAATGTAAATTGTGTAGAACATTGCACAAAATGACTGCTAGTTGACAAAAAAAAAAGCACAATCAATTTAGTCAGCCCTTTTATTTTATTACTATACAACATAATCAAGAGCCAACGAAAAGTGTCTTTGGCTCCAATTTTCACTGACCTGTCCAGATGCTCCTCAAGCTTAAACATTTTTCCTTTGTAGATTCTGAGTCCTTCCCAGACTGAATCACCCCCTTGTACTACTGAATCAAAAACTGAAACCTTGAACGGGCAGCAGTACCAAAAAAAAGGCAACAAAGATTCGTGTGGTTAGTGCATAAGCAATAACCAATACAAGAAAAAATAAATCAAGACACTCTCAACAAAAATAAATAAGAAACGAAGTAAAAGAACCCTAGAAACCTAGATATATAGCTTCTGAAAATTGCAGTTACCTTTGCACTTTCACGAGGTAAAATCGCATCCCCTACCCATGCAAGCAGCTTCTCATTTGCTGGCACAGGAAGACTGGGAGAGGATAAGCATGGACTCAAAGGAGAAAATGACCGCTTAACACGGCGCTTAAGGAAATCATAAAATGGTGAACATTGTTCCAACAAGTCATAGTACGAAGGTGGAAATGGCTGAGAAATGAAAAAAGACGTGAATTATCGAAAGGAAAATCATCTGAAAATCAAAACATTGCTATAAATGAAGGAGAACAGCAATCAGAGAGCAATAATTCAACAGCATCTTAACACTCAGCCACATGGGGGATATAGGCATATAGCCATTATATATTCTTGAAATTTCATTATAATCATTTTTTTACAGTAGAAGTCACCAAGATTACACTCTTGCAGGTATTCCATTCAGTAATTAAAAATGGGTAGTGCTTTTTCACATACGAATTTTACTCTTTTACATACGATTTTTACAGTTTTATCCTTGTCATTTTCTTCCTCCCCCAATTGATTTTCTTTCCTCTCCTAGCTACTTTTGGGGGAAATTTTAAACCTAATTTCATTTAAGTCTGAAATTTATAAAATATAATCAACAATTTATGTATTTATGGCCTTTTACAGCCATGGATTAATGAGCATTCGAAGTAGAAAAGTAGGATTAGAAGCAGAAATTAGAAAAGATCCCACAAAACTGTCTTTACTCTAATTTTCTTGTATTTGAGATAAGGACACAAGCATACACACGAATTCAATCAATTCATTAATTGTGAACTCAGAAACTTCATCAACCTTTTGTTTTCTTATTTCTTACGGAGTATTTCTTATTTGTTTTCTACATCCTTACATTTATAAGTTGTCCAACATCTACACAGAAAAGTAGTCAATTCCCAATTCAAAACCCAAATTAGGGTTCTTCAATTTCTCTATTCCCCAAATCTACAGTTTCCATATCAAACAACAGATCTTGTCAACTTTCCAATTACAGTTTTTAATTTATTCATTCATTGAATGGGTGTTCCAGCATTCTACAGGTGGTTAGCTGATCGTTATCCTTTGGCGATCTCCGACGTCGTTGAAGAAGAACCAAAAGGAGATGGAAACGGCGTCCTACAGCCGTTGATGTTACTAAACCAAACAATTAGATTTGATATTAGGGAAAAAGCAATGGTTTAGGAAAAGGGTATAAAATGGAAATTTAATGAAAAAATGTATGTGAAAGAGTAAAATCCGTATGTGAAAAAGTAATTCCGTTAAAAGTAGATTGAATTTCCGAACAACTCGAAAGTAAAAAATAGTTTTTGAATGATACAGCATGAACTGCCGTGAACCTTCCCACAAGGAAGCACTTACTCTTCATACTTGTTATTAAGATTAGTATCAATGAATTAAACACAAACTGAAAGAAAACAGAAGAGCAGACCTTGGGATATTGGCGTTCCGTTTTAAAACCTGTTGATTTATGGACACTTCCATACCACCATGGAGCCCATACACCATCTATGGGTTTTGGACCAGCTTCCCATCTGCAGAGAAGAAATACATTTAACATCTTAACTATAGCTGCACTACTTCCTTTGTCCCAATCATTTATTTACCTTTGATTAAAATACCCCTGACAAAGAATAAAAACGGTAAACAAATGAATGGGACGGAGGGAGTACTATTTTAAGGAACTGTTGGGCGGTGGCCAAGCAACACCTATTAGTTAATTATTCAGTCACCTTGTGGCAGTCAGCCTAATAAGCCATTAGCTGAGGTATTAAGCTCAGTATCAATGACTCTTAAGCATAGAGTGAATCTTCAATACCAAATTCCGTCTATATATTATCAGTTTTATTAGGCATGCATGACATACAAAAACATACACAGTGCCAAGATAGATAAATATCCATGCATTACACAATGATCGGATTATCTTTTATTCTTTATAAATTATCAGTGTTGAGAAGTTGTGAACAGAGAAAGCATTGTTATTCGTGCAAAATCCTTACTTGAGCATAGCAGGCTGGAAGGGGATATTCAGATCCTCGCAAAGACCACGTAAAGTTCCCTACAACCACACAACGGAAAGAAAAAAATATTCATCAGTCTTCGTGCGTAAAAACCACTAAAAACAAGAAAATACATAAATTTGCAGCATGGAGTTCTAGTTATGGTAAACACAAAAATAGGATCGGTAGAACAAAAAAACACTTTTCAGTTTTCACTATGCATGATTTAGGCCACATCAGCAGTTTAATTACTAATGGAAACAAGAAACTGATAAGAGATAACTTGACTTGCAGACAACTGATATCCCATATGGGCCATATCCCATTGAATGTATAGACGCCGTGAAATGTCAAGGAAGCAAGTACAAATTTCACATTGGAACAGGTTTGTAATTCCCGTATCTTACAATTTAGCTAGTTAAGCTCCAAAAAAAGTGAACCAACAAATTCACATTCAATTCAACAAACATCTCATGATAAAAACTGAAGTAGAAGTTTGCATTAACCTGTGGATCTCGTTGAAGTTCTCCAGCATCAACTATCGCTGGTGGATTTCCCAGATCATGTAGCTCACTGTATATGGTGACCAAAGTAGCTAAACCAACCTCGAGAAAAGTCGGGGGCGCAACCTCATTGAATGATGGCTAGCAAACAAGTTCAAAAAACTGAGAATATGATTATAAGGATTTGATTTCATCATCAGAAAGTTTAAAAAATATTTTGTCCGCTTCACATGGTCCTTATTGATGATTTTATTAGATATATGAATTATTAAAAGACCTAGCGACTAACCAAAATCCAGAAGTTCAGGAGCATACTTACCAGAATGTCCAGTGGATTTCGTATCAGTATGATGTGCTTTCCCCTCTCCATCAACTCGCTTGACAAGCCAGGAAGGCGTTGTTTAGCCATGTGCTGAGACCAAAAGTAGACTACTAGCATGAGGGAATTCTTTCTTTGCCTAAAATTCTGAATACTAGTGAACGTTGACAACAATGGCAGCAGTAACAACGACGATGTTACTCCAATGCCTCGAAGGCTGCCGCATATGAAAGGGAAAGGGAAGGTTGAAGACTCAAATTGATGCTGTCTTTCTTACTCATGTGTCAGCAAGACAGAGAGACCATTTCCGGAAGTCCAATAATGAAGAAAACTAGATTTATATCAGTTTATGCCTTTATGCTTTGTGCATAAATGCTAGTGAACATTCTCAGGCATCAAAGTCACCACAGCAGCGCATGCAAGTCAGCAAGCAGCAGATCAAGTAGGTAGAAGACATTTTTTGAAATTGAACTGCTTATAAAGAGCAAAGAAGCGGCATCTCAAGCATGATACAAAAATAGACACAAGCGTAAATATCAAATATGATACAAAAATAGATATATTACCTTACAAAACCGAAATTTCTTTTGCCCAGGACCGAAGATAACTTCTTTCACAACCTTCACTCCATCAGATTCCTAGTATAATTGGAAACGTATTCATACACAAAGTATAAACGAAAGAAGTAATAGGATGATCATGAAATCAACAGTTTAGAAACGAGGATTCCAAATTCACGTGTGAAACTGCGCAAGTGAAAACTAGGATGCTTGATTTAAGTTCATAGACCCGTAGCCTATGTTACTCCAACTCTTCATATTACTTAGCGACTTAGCGTAACCATGTCCTATACTTGACACTCCACCATAGGTATACCGCTTGACACTTCATTTAAAACTTAAACCGAATGTGTGAGCATTTTTCATGAAATAGCCCAATCCGAGATTTGCCTCACGCCCATGTCGAATACTTCTAACTGAGTATGAGTTAGATAGCTAATAGTACCAATATAGTCCGAGTTTCCTCTGCCTATATATTTGATAGTGATTCTTTAAGGAGTACTGCTACTTATAAGACTCAAATGAAGTTCCTTAACTTCCTTCGCATCATTGACATCATCACATATATCCAACAATTCCCTTGCTTATCTTGGTTCATTTCATAGTCCATGTTCTAACAAAGCTGTTCAACGAAGATAACATAACCTGAATTTGATATCCTACCAGGCTACTTTCTCATGTCTTTTTTTTCTCTTTCTTTCATTTTCCATTGATTTAGAGATTCCAATGTTGTAAGACCAACTAAGCTTATCAAATATCACAATTAGGATGAAATGACAGTCTATAGAGTTATAAAATAGCTATATATGAACAATTAAGGACTTCTATAAGTAACCCGTGTGCTCATTCCACTCACTAGCTAAGGCTCTACGTACGAAACATTCACATACCATTGTGGATAGAACCTCATCACGATAAGGCCGCTCGGCACCAGTAACCTGAAGAAAAGCTCCATACAAAGGTTCATCTAGCACTTCAGTGTCATCTCTCTGAAAACAAAGTACAAAGTACAACGCTAAAAAACATGCAAACTTGATAGAGTACATTCTATTTTAGATCCCAAAAAGGTAAAACATATTCAATATACAATCTATTAGTAAATCAGTAAGTCTCATGAGAGTGTCTCTCTACACTAATTACATAACAAATTAATTCCACATTCCCATGAATCCCATCCCACATTAACCTTATTCCAACATTCAAGAAGCTTAAACTCGTTCAAACCCCTCTCATAGAACAATACTAGTCCTATGTCAGTCCAAGTCAACTATTACGCCTAAATACTTCATAAAATACCGGTGGCCCATACTCGACTCAAACACTGACATGCGTTCAACATTTTGGTGCTCACCCGTGTCCGACACTTGCAGCTCAGTTAGAACTAACATAGACACTACAATCCCATTCAGTACACAAGATTGATCTTTGCACAACATCCACTAAGCTAATTGTGATCAATTCCATGAAACCCATTATAAGAAAAACAAGGTATAGCAATACACTGCCAGCACTCTCAGTTCCAATCATTTGATCATTTTAAGCGACAATATAATTAAAGGTGAACAAATGATGGTGAAGAAAGAGAACATACTTGAGCAAAGGAGTACATGAGACTGGTACTGAGAGACCGAGGAGCAGACCATGAGTGAATCACTTCAACTTCCTCCATTGATGTCTCCAAAGTGTGATCAATTGAAGCTAAATTACAGATTTACAGTAATGTACGTACGTTTTTCTCAAGTGGGTCAACTATCTTTCGTCCTTTACTTGAGTTGTCCGAGCTCAGATTGCAATTTATGATCATTTGATAAAGTCTACTATTCGTATCTACGTACCGCTCCCATCCATTGCGTTTTTCGATTTTTAATTTGTTTTAACACAAATACTCATAACGAGCATTATTTAATATAGGCTGGAAAAGAATAATGTCCTCTCAAATGAGCTTCTCTGCATGCCCACCTTAAGGTGAGAGTAAAGTATCCGTCCTCAATTTGTGACGGATATTATCCATCACAAACAAGACTCTTTGTTGTTTTAATAAGTGCAAATATTTTTTATTTATTTTTTAAAAATTGGGTGTTCATAATATCATACCACAACAAAAAAAATATTGTTTCATTCCTATTATTAAGAATATATTCGCCTATTCGGTAATATATTCTAGCATCATATCAACACTTTTATCATATACTTTGGCGTAATATATTTTTACTAGTATAAGTGTATCAAAACTGAATCATTATGATACGGTATTCCTTGTTTTACGAATCTAACTTGTACTATATAATTAGCATTATTAGGATTAATAAGATCAATACATTGCAATTCTCCCTCTATAATCTTATAGTAAGTCTTGCTTGCGACGGGTCATTATTTGTGACGGATATTTTGTTAGGTAAAATGGGTATAAAATGAGTTAGTGGAGAAAGGGGACCACATGAATAGTGTTGCAGAGAGAGAAAAAGTGGGTATTTTGTGAGAGAAAACGGTATCCGTCACAAGCTTACGCGACGGATAGTGCCGTTGCAAATAAGAATTTGTGATAATCTTATCACCTATTAACATGGATCAAACCCACTGTTGTCCATTTGTCTAAGTAGTTGAAACCAATTGAGGACTATATGTTGTTCCTCGTGGTCCATTTGTCCAAGTAGTTGAAATCAATTGAGGAGTATATGTTGTGAGTAATATAATCTACCAAGAGACTAATTACAGTAGGTTTAAAATGAGCTTATTTTGTATGTTAACATGCTATCTTAAATAGCCACGCCAACCAAATATATTTATTTGTTATCTTAAATAGATGCATGTACTGAAAATGTCTACTCCAAAAAAATAAGACAGAAGATTTAAGAAGTAGAAACCCAATATAAAAGTAATAAGACAAAGATTTAATTGAATAAGATGTAGAAATTTAGTGGGAAAGTGAAAATAAAGTGAGCTTCGGATCAATCCTATTAGAAATATCTCAATAGATCAATCAAAGAATCAATCTATTACGTAATTATCATAGTTGACTTTACTTAATTGTAGAAATAGATTAATTCTTTGATTGATCTGAAATATTCCTAATAAATCCCACATCCACAACAATTAGGCAAGTAGCTCATCAAGGGTCATCACTCATCAGTCATCAATCATGTAAAGTATGTTGTACGAGTACAACTGATTGTGGTCTGAAATTGTCACTACTCAGTAGTCTCTTATCCTTTTCAATGGGCCATGGCCCACGAGATTTTAATGTCTTATATTCCGTCATAAGCTTAAAACGGTGTAAAATGTGACCCATTTAAGACAAAATGTAAGACAATCTTTTAAGGTATAAATTATTAAATTGTACTCATTTATGTCAAAATCACAACATTTGGCTCGTCTTCAACTTGTGACGAAAAGTTATCCGTTAATAACAAGGATTTGTGTTTGATGTCAATATGTCAGATCATTATACTTTTAAGTTTTAACCATTACATCCTGAGTTCAAACTCTGTTGGAACTTGGAAGCATGCTATAGCACCGTGGCAATATTACTCATTTTTTTAATTTTTGATATGGACTACACCATACTGGCTCCCGCCTGTTGAGCATCACCGAGATAAGCGATCTACTGCGCTGCGGCGATTGGATAAACAAACTATAAGATAATAGAGATTTGAGTTTTGAAAAACTTGATTTATTAACAAAGGATATACATGCTTTTATACTAGTTTTTACAAGCTAATTAAGGATAGAATAAGAGGTATTAAAAGCTAAGGATACTATGTTTGTTATATGATAAAATACTTGACTAAAATACAATAATTATATTCCTTTTGCTTGATTTGTGATTATATGGTCTCGGTTGATCTTTTGCTGAGTATCTTCTAGTAGTGTGGGCTTTGGGCCTTGTTTAGTATTGTTAACACGCCCCCTCAAGTTGGACGATCGGTCTGTGAGTCCAAGCTTGTTTCGTAGATCATGGAATTGTTGTTTGTATAGAGGTTTCGTGAGGATGTCTGCGAGTTGATCTTTACTTGCAATGTGGGAGATGCGGATTTGGCCTTGTTGTAGTTGTTGCTTGACGTAGTAAAAGGAGAGAGCCATGTGCTTCATTCGGGAGTGGAAGACTGGATTTTTGGCGTAGAGAGTTGCAGAGATATTGTCACAGAAGATGACTGGTGGTGCAGTGACTTTTGTATGTAGTTCTGACAGGAGGTTGTGTAGCCATATGGTTTCTGTTGTGACAGAGGCTATTGCACGAATTCAGCTTCGGTTGTTGAAAGAGCAATTCCTTTTTGTTTCTTTGATGACCAAGCTATTGGGTTGCGACCAAGATAGGCAATGTATCCAGTTGTGGAGAGGTAACTGTCTTTATCTCCACCGAAGTCTGCGTCACAATATGCATGAAGACAGAGTGGTGTGTCTTTGAAGATTTGGATGCCATGATGTATTGATCCTTGGAGGTATCTTAGCAAGCGTTTAAGCGCCGTCCAGTGGGTGGATGTTGGATGGTGCAGAAATTGGGCGAGGCGGTTGACTGGAAATGCAATGTCAGGTCTGGTAAGGGAGAGATATTGAAGGCTACCAACAATTGCTCGATAGTTCGATTGGACGTGGATTGGGTGTTGGTCTTCTCTTGTAAGAGGCGGTGAGGTAGCCATAGGGGTGGAGTTTGGTTTTGCTTCAGCCATTTTGTGTTTGGTGAGTAGGTCGAGGGTATATTTGGCTTGACTTAGGTAAATGCCGTGTGCATTGGGTGTGACTTTAATTCCTAGAAAGTAGGATAGGGGTCCCAAGTCTTTCAGAGAGAATCTAGTTGCTAGTATTGTTATGAATTCCTGAATGTGGTTCGAGTTTGGACCAGTTATGATGATGTCATCAACATAGATTAACATATAGATGGTTGACTGTGTTGTTTGTACGAGAAATAGGGATGGGTCCGAAAGTGATTGTTTGAAACCAAGTGAGATGAGATAGGTTTTTAGTTCGGTATACCAAGCCCTAGGAGCTTGTTTTAGCCCATAGATAGCTTTGTTGAGTTTACATACGTGGTCGGGTTGTTGTTGGTTAACAAAACCTGGTGGTTGAGTCATGTAAACATCTTCAGTTAGTCGACCTTGTAAGAAGGCATTGTTTACATCTAGTTGTCGTAGGGACCATTGTTTGGTGACTGCAATAAAGAGAATAAGCCGGACTGTGGTTGGTTTTATGACGGGACTGAATGTTTCTGTATAGTCTATCCCTGGTCGTTGGTGGAACCCTTTTGGCACAAGTCGAGATTTATGTTGTTTTAGTGTTCCGTCTGGATTAAATTGGTTTCGAAAAACCCATTTACATCCTACTATGTTACGGGCTTGTGTTTTGGGGACCAATGTCCATGTGTTATTGCGATTTAAGGCATCGTATTCATCCTGCATCGCTTGTCGCCAGTGAGGTAGGATGAGTGCTTGTTTGATGGTGTTGGGAAGGCTGGTTTGAGAGGGAGATAGATGAACGGTGGTTGCATACTTGGTGTTTGGTTTTCGAATATTATTATCGAGTCGGGTGGTGATGGTGCTCGTTTTTGAAGGTTGCGGCAGGGTGTGTTGAGAGGCGGGGGAGGCAGGTGTAGAGTCAGTAGATGGGTCGGTGGTCGTGGGGGTTAGGGAGAGTGGAGTGTTAGGAGGTGAGGCGTGGTGGTGGGGTGGGGTCGTTGTTGCTGGTGTTGCGTCGACTGGGGTGGCAGTGGGGGGTGGTTGCGAGGTGGTAGCGTGAGGGAGTGGCTGAGCGTGGGGTTCGACAGGGATTTCTGGTGCTGTCGAAGGGGTAAGAAGACGGGTGGTTGGTGGTCGTCTGGTGTACACATGAGAGAGGGGTGGTGGTGGCAGATGTGGCGGTTGGGGTGGTGTCGATTGGGGTATCGATGGGGTTGTTTGTGGCGTGAAAAAGCGGAGTGAAAGAGCAGTCCACTCATCGACAGAAGGACCTTGTGGTGTGTCGATGGGTTTTGTTGCAAATGGGTATATGTCATCAAAGAATTTTACGTGGCGAGATGTGTAAATACGATTTGTTTTCGGATCAAGGCAATGGTACGCGCTTTGAGTGGTTGAGCAGCCTATAAAAACACACGGTGATGAACGATCTTCAAGTTTGTGTTTGGTATAAGGTTGTAGCCAAGGATAACAAAGACAACCGAAATTGTGTAATGTTGTATAGTCAGGTTGTTTGTTATGAATGGTGGAGTATGGTGAGTTGTTTTGTAGAGATCTTGTAGGCATACGGTTAATGAGATAGGTTGTCGTACTGAAAGCAAGTGTCCAATATTTTATGGGTAAGTGAGCGTGTTTTAGGAGGGCGAGTCCGGTTTCGACAATGTGTCGGTGACGTCTTTCTGCGTAGCCATTGTGTTCGGTAGGGCAGAGTATGGATCGGGTATCCGATCCGAAACCCTACTTCGGATCGGATATCCGATCCGAAAATCTAAATTTTTAGTATCCATGATTTGATCCGAAATTTAGTATCCAAAACTATCCGAAAATTTCGGATCAGTTATCCGATATCCGAGATCCGATCAATGTAAATATATATTGTCAAAACTGTACCAAAAAAGAAAAGTAGCTTAATAAAAATGAAAATGTGGGTTTGCGAATGTGGAATTGTTGATTATTGGTTTTGTAAATGAAAAGAAATTAAAATTTACGGTTTTGTAGACGAGGGTTATTTACGGTTTTGTTAATGACGGTTATTGAGTGAGATGAAATTAGCTAGTGTTATTTAATATTTATGGATCAAATATCGGATACGGATCGGATATTACACGGATATCGGATATCCGATCCGATATTTGATATCCAATCCGATAACTTTCGGATATTGGATATCCAAATTTTTAAGCAAGGTATCCATATCTGATCCGATATCCAAATATTTCGGATACGGGTATCCATACCAAACCACTTTTTGGATCAGATATCCATTAATTCGGATCGGATACGGATCGGATGTCGAATCAATTCGGATCATCGGATTTTTTGCTCAGCCCTAGTGTTCGGGGTGTGAGGTGGGGACGTTGAGTGAGAAATACCGTTGTTTAGAAGGGTTGAGTTGAGTTTAACGTACTCGCCGTCATTGTCGGAGAAGAAGTGAATAATTGGTTTGTTAAAATATTTTTCGACTATGGCTTTGAATTGTTTATATACGGTCGTTGTGTCGGATTTTTGTTTTAACGGATATAGCCACGTGTATTTGATGTAGTGGTCCACAAATATAACATAGTATTTAAAATTGTCGAAGGAGTGAATCGGACTGGTCCAAAGATCCGAAAAAATTAGTTGTAGTGGTTCGTGGGTTTTAAACGTAGATAACGAAAACGGTAGTTTCTTACTTTTAGTAATATTGCAAGAGGCACAGTGATCATAATCAGAAATTGCTAGAGATAATGTTTTATTGATAATTTTTATTACATCATAAGACGGATGCCCTAATCTATGATGTAACGATAATGGAGTGGGCCCTTTGGTCATGGTGTAGGCGCGTGGTGATGGTGGACGCCACTCGTAGATGCCGTCTTTAACCTGCCCTTGGAGAATCGATGTGCCAGTTTTCATGTCCTTGACAAAAAACGCATTATGTGAGAAAACGGCATAGGCTTTATTATCTTTGCATAATTTCGATATCGATATTATTTTACGTGAGATTTTCGGAACATGTAGCACATTAATTAAATTGAGTCCAGGGAGTTTAATCGTACCTGTGTTGGCGATGTCTAAACCCGAGCTATCGCCAATTAGAAGGTCATCGATTCCGGCATATGGCGAGTGATAAGCGAGGGTGTCCAGGTCGTTTGTGACGTGGTGGCTTGCGCCACTGTCCAGGAGGTACCCGGAGTTGAGGTTAGGGTAGTCAGCAGGTGTCGTGGCTACGTGAGCCTGGGGTGGCTGACCATACGAGCGGTTTTGGGTGGGTTCGGGAAACTTAATGTTCGGGTAATTTTTGCGAAAAGAGGGGGCAGTTTGCAGTTACATGCCCCGGCCCGTTTCGTGACACCACTGACACCTTCCTTTGAAGGGCCGTGGGGTGGCTTGGTTGGTGCTAGAGGAGCCGTGGTGGTACGTGTTATTGGTGCGGGTTTGGTTGCGGTTGTACCCTTGGTTGGGTTTAAACGTGGCATTGGCAGTAGGTGAGTAATGAGTCATGGTTGGATTTTGGTGTTGAATGAGTAGTTCTTGGTGTAATAATTTCTCGTGAAGCGCTTCGAATGTTATGGGTGTGTCTCGAGCGTGGACTTGTTCTATCACGGATTTATAGAGATCATAGTCGAGGCCATTTAGCACTAGACATATGACATCTTCATGGTCGAGGTTTTTACCCATTAAAGCCAATTGGTCTACGCAAGCCTTAATCGAGTGTATGTACTCGGTTATGGTTTGGCTTGTGGTTTTCGTAATGGCATCGAATCGGGTTTTTAATTGTTGAATGTGAATTCGGGAAGGATTAGCATATGTGTTCGCTAAAATTTCCCAAGCTTCACGAGCGGATTTTGCCCTCACAATAAGCATTTGTAAGGCGGCAGTGATTGTCCCGAATAAAGCACCTAAGATTAGCCCATCCTGTTTGAGCCAGGATAGGTAGGCGAGGTTGGGGGACTCGGTGTTATCGGCGTTTGGGATGGTGGCTGCCGGTGGGGGATTTGTACCATCGACGAAGCCTAAAAGGCTGGGGCCGAAAAGGATATTCGAATGCTGGAAACGCCAGGTCGTGTAGTTGAACGGAGTAAGCTTGATGACATTGACGAGGTTGGGGGTGGTGAGCGGGTTGTTGGCGTCGTGGGGGTTCTGAACGTGGGCGTCGTGGTTAGGGTTCATGGTGGTGTGCGGAAGCAGGGTGTTTTTTGTACGTTTGAATGAATTTCTTTTGGGACGTAAAGGGTTGGATCGGTTAAGACTCGTTGATACCATATAAGACAATAGAGATTTGAGTTTTGAAAAACTTGATTTATTAACAAAGGATATACATGCTTTTATACTAGTTTTTACAAGCTAATTAAGGATAGAATAAGAGCTATTAAAAGCTAAGGATACTATGTTTGTTATATGATAAAATACTTGACTAAAATACAATAATTATATTCCTTTTGCTTGATTTGTGATTATATGGTCTCGGTTGATCTTTTGCTGAGTATCTTCTAGTAGTGTGGGCTTTGGGCCTTGTTTAGTATTGTTAACACAAACCACAGAGTCACAGGGATCATATAGTATTTTCATATACACAAGATTCAACTCAATGTTGACAATTAGTGAAGTGTTGGGTACCTCTACGCCTTTGTACATATCATGTCGATTTCAGCGAGCAGCTTGTTGAATGCCAAGGAAGCTGAAAGCACCTGATATCGTATTCCATAAACTTTGGTTTTCTGAAACTGCAAGCTTTTCCCTGAGAATCTTATTCTGTTTTTGAAGCTGAACCTCGCCAAAACACAAGCATATAGTAACATTTTAGAATAACTTGTTTTGTACAGTATGAGCGAGGATTATGTTGATTATCAATGTTTCCGTCTTTAATTACCTCATCGACTGTGGAAACAAGCTCTTCTACGGTAGTCTGCAAGGATCCGATTACTTTGGATGTGACATTGTCCAAATCTGATTCTATCTCTTCATTTGAAGATGGGTAAAACATGATCCCGTCATGTATGAACAACTCTTCAAGCAAATCCACATCCTCAGCACACATTCTCTCCTGCAGCTATACAATAGAAAGTCGCATATTATTTATTTACTAGATTTCTTGCCCGGGTAATATCTTCACGTAGTTTCAAAATAATTATTGTAACAGTTAATCTTCTAAAAATACTTAGTATAATAGCCATATATAAAGAATAATTCAGATATGATTGTTTTTTATGGCTAATACGGAGTAAAACATTAGATGTATCAAGCTCGTATTCTTCTTACATTAGCTCGTATTCTTCTTACATTAGCTCGTATTCTTTTTATATTATCCCGTATTCTTACATGCTCATATTTGTAAGTTCGTGATCCTCTTATACGCTCGTATTCTTATTTTAATAGCTCGTATTTTTAGCTTAATAGCTTTATTAGCTCGCATTCTTACGTTAATAGCTCGCGTTCTTGTGTGCTCGTATTTTTTAGTTCCTGATTCTCTTAATTTCTTATTCATTTTACATTAGCTCGTATTTCTTATGTATTCGTAATTTGTAGCTTGTATTCTTTTAATTATACCTCGTAATCTTAAGTGTTTATTATATCATGAAATTTGACGTCTTTCAAATCTGATTATACTTTTTTAGTTCGAGAAGTGTTTCAATTAGCTCATGTTTTCGTATTCTGTTTACATTAGCTCATATTCTCTTCTTAATAGACCGTATTCTTCTGTGCTCGTATATTTGAGTCCGTGATCCTTTTAATCTCGTATTCGTATTCATTTGTGCTCATATTTTGAAGCTCGTCTTCTCTTAATAACTCGTATTGTTTTTTCATTAGCTTGTATTCATTTGTCATTTGCTCTCGTATTTTAAAACTCGTCTTATCTTAATAGCTCGTATTGTTTTTACATTAGCTCTTATTGTTAGCTTAATAGCTCGGATCCTTTTCTTTTTATATTAGCCAGTATTATTAGGTTAATAGCTCGCATTCTTCTGTGCTGGTATTATTTAGTTCGTGATTCCCTTAAACTCTTCATCTTTTTACAATAGCCCATATTCTTATGTGTTCGTATTCCGTAGTTTGTATTTTTTAATTATATCTCGTAAACTTAAGTGCTTAATATATTTATCAATACATCTATTTATGCTATTAACTAAATAAGAGGGAAACAACAAATTATACCATAACTTTACGGTAGCCAAAATTCTTAGTTATCAATTATTTTATTAACTAATCAATAATTATCCAACTGATATTTTATTACTATTTAATTATCTTTTTATTTATATACTTAATTTATTTAACCAAAGTAATAGCCAATCTAATCACTCTAAAAACAATAATTATCCAACTGATATTTTATTACTATTTAATTATCTTTTTATCTTTTTATTTATATACTTTGTTTATTTAACGAAAGTAATAGCCAGTGTAATCGCTCTAAAAACAATAATTATTCAATTGATATTTTATTACTATTTAATTATTTTTTTTATTTATATACTAAGTACTTAATTTATTTAACCAAAGTAATAGCCAATGAAATTGCTCTAAACAATAACCAATGAAATCAATTATTTTATTAACTAATTCAATAATTATCCAACTGATATTTTATTATTATTTAATTATCTTTTTATCTTTTTATTTATATACTTGATTTATTTAACGAAAGTAATAGTCAATGTAATCGCTCTAAAAACAATAATTATCCAACTGATATTTTATTACTATTTAAATATTTTTTTTATTTATATACTTAATTTATTTAATCAAAGTAATAGTCAATGACTCTAAACAATAACCAATGAAATCAATTATTTTATTAACTAATTCAATAATTATCTAACTGATATTTTATTACTATTTTATTATCTTTTTATTATATACTTAATTTATTTAACCAAAGTAATGACCAATGTAATCGCTTTAAAAACAATAATTATCCAATTGATATTTTATTACTATTTAATTATCTTTTTATTTATATACTTAATTTATTTAACAAAAGTAATAGCCAATGAAATTGCTCTAAAACAATAGCCAATAAAATCGCTCGAAAAGTTCCTCTTTTAGGTATATATATTGATTGATTGATTTATCAGGCTGATAAATTGAAGTCGAGGGCCTGCAGATAAAGGATACAAAGGATTAAAATCTTACCTTGCTCAAAATTCTCTCGCACGCAGCATCTTTTTCTTGAACAGAAGGTTCTGATTTGTTGCTTTTCTCTTCAGGAGTGGTTACACAGGGAACTGCTTTTATGTGTTGTGCCCTGATCCATTAAGAAAAATAATGTTGGAGGAGAATTTTTTTTGGAACTACATAAAACAATTGTATACACACACATTTTTAGTATGAAATGTGTGTCGTCTGCTAGCTTACCATAAAAACACCCGACTGACCGCAACCATAGAGGAGAACAGAACAATCAGAAGAGCTAAAGGAGAAGACAAAACAGACTTATACTCACTAACTCACTGTCTCGGCAGGTTATTTATGCTTGCTTTTAATAGACTTATTATGTAAGCACATGCAGGTATGTGCAGAGTCCACGCACTCTTCACCCTCAAAACTTGGCTAAAAGGGAAATGTGAACTATTGGACCAGACAATACGAAAATAGAATATGTAGACAACCTCATGAGACAGAAGACTACTGAATAGGAGCGGTAGTGAGTATTTTCTTGTACTGTACTCGTAAATTACAATAATGTCAACATGAGCACATGCCAAGTATTGAATAATTTACTGGAATCGAAAAACAAAGTTGCATGTCGAACAGGGTGAACTAGTATTATATACTATATATTAGAGTTCAATGAAACAACCTTGCGCCAAAGCGGAGAGTGGAAAGAGTCTCTGATGCATTTGAAGAGCTAGGTGAACAGCAGCATAGCAATGCCATTCGGCAGCTACCTCCCTGAAAGACGAGTTTCTGGCATTTAATGAATGACATATATGACAAACATATAATGTACTAGCATGAGAAAATGGAGAATTAATAACCAGTGCATCTTGCAGCATTCGTGTAAGCTTAGAATCACGATAAGGGATATGGTTCAACTTGTTTTGTGAGCTACATGTCAATGCATTTACAACTTTTCCCAGAGCTGTCAGGGATTTGTTAATTGTCTTAGCCTCCTCCAGAAGCCTCCCTTCCGCCCCAGTTTTCCCCACTTTCTCAGAGCCTGCCAGGTCCACAAGAATCAGTTTCCCCATTTTGGTCCTGCAAACAAGTATCACATGAAATATGAAACTCTTTCATCCCGTCCATATTAACTCTACACGTGTGCAAAATTTAAGAAAAAAGTTGACATTTCTTGAACACTAGAGTAAATGACGATGGTAAAAATGGAATGGAGCTGATATTACACAAGGACATTCATCTCTTCAACAAACTTTAAACCTCATAAAAAAGCAATACCTCTTATCAGATGGCAAATCCTGTTGGACTGTCAATATGTAAATGCAGTGACTTCTACTGCTCGCCACATTCATCTCTGTCGAAAGGAAGTCCAAAACCAAAAGTACCAAGTTTTAGAACTTTTAATAAGATAAACCCCAACATCAAAGATTTAGTAGTCATAACTCATAATGTATAAGAGAGAAGATACTAACGGGTCTCTCCGACTGCCCTGTTTGCAATTCCACTCTACATGATGAATGTCCCATATCAGAAGCCACAAATTAAAAATGAATTAAAAGACGCTAGCAGGGTAGCAGCCATTCTGAACTCACAGATAAAATTTGCAATGCATCAGCAGCTTCCAGCACAGGGATCTGAAATTGATTACACCAGTTACACAAGGATGTGAAAATGCAGAATTTATCAAGTTGGATCCAACATCAATTTTACATACCTAATTTGAAAGTTTCATACAGTTAATGAACATGATTAAACAAGCTATTGAAAGGTAAATTATACAGCCGACATATTTCCAGCATAGTAATTGAACAAGAAGAAACACGTTTTTGAAAGGATACTTCCTAAACTTGAAACTCAACAGTTATTGAACAGACTGAAATTCATTAATGTAGCATATCAGCCATCAGGGTTCATAATTGATGTGAAGCTCACCTCAGTGACTCCCGACAACAAAATCCCTTGAGATTTGTTCTCCTTAATCTGTATGTTATCCTTTGATAAATCAAGTAGGTCCCTAATAAGCACATTAGTTCATATCAGTCATAATTTCTTAAGACAAAATATCAATCTGAACCACGCAAAATCTTCACATGAAGAGAGCAGGACACTATGACTGACTACTGATACGAACCTCACTTTTTCCATGTAAATCTCAACCTGCACAAATGAAAATAGTAAGTCGGCCAGAAATTTAGTAGAACTGTCTTCAATTAGGAATAAACCAGTATAGTGGAAGTACCATTGACAATTTAACTGAGTATGTTGTTGCTTCATTTGAAGAATTGATCATCTCAAAAATTCCTTCAATAACTCGTGGCACGAGACCTTTCTTCATGTCATTGCTTGTTTCAATGCCAGGCCCCTGATTTTAGTGTTCCTTTGTCAGCTCTGAACATAAATCTAAGTGCAAAGAATTCACAACATGAAATTCAGTGTCACCTCCATGCTGTATGTCTTTCCTGCTCCAGTCTGCAACCAGATAAGACGGAGCATGTTAGCATCATACTAGGGTGAAAACCACATTGTTTCGGAACAGAGTGGAGACTGTCTACAATCATACATCAGACCCCCTTACCCTACTGTAGGCAAGAGCATTCACTTCGTACTTTGTGAACGTGACTATAATGCAATTTCTTTAGACTAATTACTTGCAAGTTAGATACACAAATGTATGAATTTCTGCTAACAAATGCTTCAAATGGTGAATCTATCAAATTTTTGCTCCGGTGGTCTTATTGGCTAAAACAACTCAAGAAAATCTTAAGATCCATAGACGGAATAAAACATGTTATGAGTGTTACACTAGTATGACAGAAACCATCTGATGCAAGGCACAGTAACTGAAGTCCAACATACCAAATATGTACTCAAACATTTGCTGATCACATCCCTGAATGTTCCGTAACTAAACAGTGAAACACGCGAAAACTCACCTGGCCGTAAGTGATGATTGTTCCATTGATTGCATTAACTGCATCTGGAAGATTTGTATCACAATTATAATCAATCCGGGAATCCAATTAATATCCCTTACTGACTGAATTCCTACTCTCTTTCAAGCACTTCATCAAACAACACAAAAGCATCTCCGATATCACCACAAATCAAAACAACTAATCATATCTTCTGCTCGCAGGATTTGTATTTCATTTAGAGTACATAAGGAACTGCTACACATCACCAAATACTAGTATCAACCAATAAAACGCCTTAATAACATCACACAGAATCTGAATAGACTTCGCCGCTTGCTTTTCTGACAAACACTCGTACGTTTAATCAAAACATGCAACAAACTACATTATACTTCCAATTACCGAAACTGATAATATTAAACAATAACATTTCACTATCAGCAGCAACATTTGATCATGATGTCGCTCATAACCGACAAATTCCGACAATTTAAACAGTTCCGGACTAAAATTCAGCATAATTTCTGTAAACTATAACATTAACTATCAGCCGCAACATTTGATCATGATATCGTTCGATTTCTTTAGCAGTTCCTCCTCGAAATATACCAACTAAAATCGCATTATTTCACAATATTCACACAAGATAAACAAGAATTCATACATAAAATAAAACAGTAACTAGAACATTTCACTATCAGTGGCAATATATGATCATGATATCGCAATACCGGTTTTTTAGACAGTTCCTCCTCGAAATATACAACTAAAATCGCATTATTTCACAATTTTCACACAAGATAAACTAAAATTCCTACTTAAAATAAAACAGTAACTAGAACATTTCACTATCAGCCGAAATATATGATTATAATATCGCAATACCAGATTTTTGGACAGGTCCAGAGTTCCTCTTCAAAATATACCGACGAAAATCGCAATATTTCTCAATCTTCACACAAAATAAACTATAATTCATACCTAAAATCAATTTTACAGGAAGATTAAGTTACCTTGAACAATCGGCAACGCTAAAAATTCATAAACACTAGCTTGAGCAGAATCCTCGAAGAACACCTTATCGAAATTGAACGCAAGATCTCCGTCTTTCTCATCCTATCAATTTCACAAGCCGAAATTAATAAAATTATCATCATCAGATAAAATACAACAGAAACAGCAAATTCATACAAAAAAAAATGAAAATTCACGAAACCTTGAAATTGAAGGAATCGTCGTCGATTCGGTGAATGCTTACGCTAGTGCCGTGATCTGTGATTTCGCTGGAGCTTAGTGGCCGGAATCGAGCGCAAATTATTACTTTCGACATTGCGAAAATCGTCTTCAAAAGCGAAAATTGAGCGCGAAGAGGTGAAAACTGTGAATTGTTAGCGAAATTTGGAGTGTGATTACGAGAGGGAGAAGATTGTGTGCGATTGTGTTGGAGTGAGTGACAGAGTGAGTGTGGAAGAGAAGTGGTAATGGCGGGAATTTTTGTAGGCCACGAAAAATTTATGATTTTGATCGGGCCGGTATGTCGGGCTCAGAATCGGTCAGGATCGGACTATATCAAACCAAATCGGAACATATTTGAGGGGGCGTTTGGTTGAGGGTCTATAAGAGAGGGAAAGGGAAACGGAAACAAAGTTGAACTCCCTTTGTTGGTGTTTGTTTGACACAATCAAAGAGAATTGATCTCCTTCTCTTGCCCCTCAATCTTCTAATTCCATACCCCCACCCCAAAGTATGAAATTTCATTACCTTTGTTACTCTTCAACAACTTTTTTCGCCTACCACCACACTTACAACTACCACCACAATAGCCACTACCAAACCACCACCATGACGTCGCCGCCACCGCTGTCGCCACCCCCACCAGTACCACCGCCACCACCGCCATAAGACCCCCACCACCATCACCGTGACAACCCACCACCATCACTACCATGACACTCCACCACTATCACCGTCGTGACCCTGCCACCATCGCCATGACATCTCGACCACCACCATCGCCACCACCGCCCATGACACCCCCACCACCAACACCGCCGTGACCACCGCCGCCGCCATAACACCCCACCACCGCCACCACCGCCATGACACCTCCACCACCATCACCATGCCCCTTCCACCACCATCACTGCCGCCGGTAGATAAGTAGTTGTTAGTGGTGGTGTGTGTTAGTGGTAGGAGTGAGTGTGAGTGAACCATTAGTTATCTTTCTTAGAAGTGAATTTTGTAAATAACCGTTCTTTACAAATAACCCCTTTTAAGTTCATTTTTACAAATGACCCCATTAAATATCACTTAAACCTAAAAATCACCCCCTATTATTCATTATTCTAACGATTTTTATAAAACCCAATATATGCACGATATTATGACTTAAATTATACAGTATAATAAACCTAAACTAACCTTATAACACTACCCACCCAACAAACACACAAACTCATTCACTATCTCACCCAATTTTAAATCCCAAATTAAAATATAAGCCCTAAACCCCAAAATCAATTCTCAAATAAATCAATCAAAACCCAAATCAATCAATTAACACTACCCTTACTTTGATCTCTATGCGGCAAAGCTATCCCTTTGACTTTACTATTATTTAACAATTTTCTCCATTTATTTGGGGTAGCTTGCTGCGATGAAGGTCACAGCACAAACAAGGAAGGGTATATAAAAGTTTATTAATTATACGCAGGATATGTCCAATGCCTCTCTTTTACGGATTGATTTAAGAATTGATTTTGAGGTTTAAGATTTAGGTTTCGATTTAGGATTTAAAATTGAGTGAGATAGTGAATAAATTTGTGTGTTTTTGTTGGGTGAGTAGCCTTAAGTAAGGACAATTTAGGTATATTACATAATTTAAGTCGTAATATCGTGTGTATATCGGATTTTCTAAAAATCGTTAGAATAATCAAAATAGGGGGTGATTTTTAGGTTTGACTGATATTTAAGGGGGTTATTTGTAAAAGTGAACTTAAAAGGGGGTTATTTGTAAAAAATGGTACATATAAGAGGGTTATTTACAAAATTCTCTTCTTAGAATAACCAAACAACCAATTAAGTTTTAGGTAATCTCTTTCCTTTTCCCTTCTTACCCTTTCTTATTTCATTTCCCTTTCTCTTTCTCTAACCAAACGCCTCCTTATTATAATACCAAAATGTGGCACAAAAGTCTTACTGTATGCACAATGTACTTTATCTGAAACATTCATTGCATACACAATTACACATCACTGTAAAACCCGTTTTCAGCCTAAATGCTACTATCCAACCCGTCGCAACCGAGTTGATGACCAATTAAAACCGAGTTGGGCCGAATTTCACTATTTATTATCTTTAATTTTGTTAAATTAGAGCATTAACAATGGGGTACCTTACCATCCGTTTTTATTGAAGGACAAAAACAAAACCATTGCTCAACTCAGTTCTTGATTGTTTTGTCCTTAAGAGTTCTTGCAGAAGAACCATTTCTAAGAAAATAGTGAGGGTATGGAATTTAGGTGGGTGTGAACCACGCACCAAATGAAAATCAATTTCATTATTTGTTTAACTTTCACGCATGAACAACTCAACTCAAGTACTCAATTTTTTCACTATTTTGCTTGTGGGCCCCCCCACTTGCAAAAGTTGGAATTAATTTCTTCCATTCCCAAAATAATTAACCCAACTCAACTCAAGTACTCAATTTGTTATTTTTAATACGTTTTACTTTAAACTGATTTGTGATATTTGATCCGTCTTAAGCGTAATGGATATAACCAAAATTGTTCAGTTAGATAATAATTTTCTCGACCTTGTAGGAATAATATATTTTAGCAATAACTTTCTACAATAGTCCGATAACTCAATAATTTTTACAGCAACTCTCATTTATAACGGACATGTCCGTCACAAACTTTCGACGGATATTTCCGTCACAAATAAGAATTTGTGTAATTTTTAAACATGTGTAAGTTTTTATTTTCTATAAATAGCCTTTCAAAGTTTCATAAAACATACACTCTCTTTTTTCTTCTTTTTTCTTTAACTCCTTCTAGTTATATATATCTAAAATTACTTCTTTCAATTTTAATAATGGATCCAAGTTGGAGAGGACCATTCACAACAATGTTAAATAACACAAATCAAAATCAAGAAAATGGTGAAAATCCAACAAATTTTCCTAATTATGCACTCCCTTCTTTCTTTGGCTACCCAAATATGCATCCTTCAAATTTTTCAAATCCTCAAAATATGCACCCTTCAAATTTTTCAAATCCTCAAAATATGCATCCTTCAAATTTTTCAAATCCTCAAAATATGCATCCTTCAAATTTTTCAAATCCGCAAAATATGCATCCTTCAAATTTTTCAAACCCCCAAATGCCAATGTACAATTATCCTGGGTTTTATCCACATCCCTCTGGACATGGTGTACCTGATAACTACAGTCCAAACACCAGTACTGCCAAAACAAAGGGTACCTCAAACCAAGAGGATGATACATCTGTTACTGAACAAAATTTAAATTGTGTAGTCATCCCAACAGAGGTGAATCAAGAAGGTTCGGGAAAAAACACTATTAATGAAGATGGTATGAAAAGAATAAAGTGGACTACTTCTGAAGATAGGGCATTGGCGGACGCTTGGGTGACAATTTCATCCGATGCAAGTGTTGAAAAGGGTCAACAAGGTGTAGCATTTTGGCAAAGAGTTGCTGATTATTTCAACAAATATAGTAAAGGTAAAACTAAGAAAACTAGTGAACAAGTGAAAGCTCGTTACCATAGGACTCAAGGAGAAATTAATGAGTTTAACGAGATTTACACTCGCATATGTAATCAGTATCTTAGTGGTTGGTCTGATGATCAGAAGAAGCAGGCTGCACGTGAAGAGTGGAAAGTTTTAAAGAATGGTAAGACTTTCACTCTTGAACATATGTGGGAGATCACAAAAGATTGTGTAAAATGGAATAGTGCTCGAGAATTAGAGAAATCAGAGTCGTCAGCTGGTTCAAAGAGATCTTCCTCTAATGCTGAAAATGAAGTTGAAGAACGTCCTATGGGAACTAAAGCAGCTAAAGCAAGGAAGAAAGGAAAAGGTAAAAGGGGAAAATATGAAGAAGACTCATCACTAGGTGAGGACTTTGTGAAATTTTCCTTGTACCAGGAAAAAAAAATAGCTATATTAAATGAAGTTAAGCAGCACCTTCAAAGCACTTCCATGGTTGAGAAACTAGCTATCCTTTGTTGGAGATTGTGTCCTCCACATGTAGTGTGATAACGTCATTGAACATACCCTTGTACGGACAAGTGGGAGATTGTTGGGGCTGGTGTCCTTGACAATTAAGTACAATGACTTATTAAATCTCTTTAAGGATCACAAGGGCATACTTCTGTATTATTACCAGTTGATCCACGTTTATCAATAACGGTTGGCTTGCTAGATAAGTTTGACGTTATTGTCATACGGATGGCGGTGGTCAACTGGTCCCTATACGTCACACCTATAGGACACGTTTGAGAGATGTGAAGGTATGAAAATACAGTCACATTTTGCCGGATATGACTAAACGGTTAGTCAGAGGTATTGACTATTAAATTAGTCAATAAGATGATGAGAATTATTATTTAATACGGATTAAATAATTTTAGCTAATACGGATTACAAGATTAATTCGTAAATTAAATATAAACAGTTATATTTAATTAAATATTATATTCGCAAATTAATATAAACAGTTATATTAATTTAGGTAATTATACAATATCGTATTTTATCAGACCGTTATTAATATATCGACTGTATTAATATCTGATAACATGTTACGATTTATAAATTAAACCCGCGAAATATATTAAAGCTAATTGGGTCGAATCACGCATTGGGATAAGGTAAGAGTGGAAAGCCCACTCCTACCCAAACCCTAGTTTCGGCCGAAATAACTATATAAGGAGGAGGACTCTCCTTATATCAGTTACTCTTGTTGCACTGTAACATAATTCTCAAGTAAAATTAGGGTTTTGAGAGCACTCTTCTCCCAAAACCTCAGATCTCACATCTAAAACCTCAAGGGCTCTCCCTATATTGCAAGGCAATTGGAGAGGATTTCTAGCACACGCGGCCACGTCTCAGACTAAGTCTTGGGTGCAAGTTATAGGAGGGAATTTGCATTAATTCCTGTTCTTAGGCCTTTTTGCGCGAGGACTAAAGGTTGTACTTCTTTTCTCATGTTTTTAATCTTATGACGATATTCACAGTTGTATATTTCATTATAATCCTGTAATTTTGGGGTGAATACGCGTTTTATTCCCCACAAGTGGTATCAGAGCCTTAGGCCATGAAAATTTTACAATTGTGTCTTTCATAAGCTTTAAAATTTTGAAAACCGTACCTTCTGTCGAAGGCACTCGATCGAGTCCCTGTGACACTCGATCGAGTGCCATCGTACCAGGCTGCCGTGCGTGGGTTTTTAGTGAGAAATCGATCTTGTTTTCGATTATAATTTGCATATTGTTAATTAATCGATATTTTTAGCAATATGTGAATCTTTTGTTTTGTTTATATATGATTTACAAGTTTTAAATCAAAGTTATAAACTCGTTTTAATGTAAAAGTGCAGCGATTTGCAAATTTTACGAGCCACTCGATCGAGCCATGCTGCACTCGATCGAGTGACCCTGACACTCGATCGAGTGCCCCTGTTACTCGATCGAGTGCTCTCGTTTCGGGGTATTTATTTTCGAAAATAACTCGTTTTCTTATTTTCACATGGCTTAAAATAATATACTGTATACGGAAATAGTATATTATTTAGTGAAACGGTTCACACTCGTTTGATACATATTGTTTTAAAACGGTTTAAAATAATGGATTATATGTTAATTAAAATTGGTGATTAAAACGGTATAGTCACTTAATTTTAATCCTAAAAGGTGGTTTGGTATAAATTTATCATAATAACAGTATTATGTCATGTATAAATTTTATTTAGTTGATGCATTTTATTTATCGTCTTGTGAATGCCTTGAATGCTTTCAATAACGTATTTAATTTTTGCAAACGGTTGTAACTTAGTGTGGCCTTAGAAGATTGTGTTACCGTAATGATGGGACACGATCTTGCTTGTAATTTTGAGATCTTGAATCTCCGTTTTGGGTTTTTGCCATGTAATTACTTTTGTATTTAAATTAGAATGTATCTAGGTTTACTCTTGTAATTTAAATTAGTAATTTTGTGAAGACCAAAGACAAGACGGAGACCGGATGCTCACTCCCGCTGCAAGGACCAAGATGAAACATCAAGACAAGCTTCTAGGGTCCAACAGTGGATTCCAAGTTGTTTTATGTTTATTTTGGTAGGATAGGCCACACTAGGACTTTTATTTACGTTTATTGCATTTATCTTTACGCTTTCATCGATAATAGCTTGCATCATATTCCGCCTAAAAACCAAACCACCTATATCATGCCTGAAAACTGACTCATGTAGAGGTCTCGCGTTAGTTTTCTGTGACAATACAGATGTCACATGTCATTTAAAGCCATCACTTTATTTAATTCATTCACGCAAATGCTAGTTTTTAGTTCACTTATATATGGATAAATAAAAGTTGATGGGGTCTTCCTCGTATAACCAAAAATTGAGATTAGTCTTTATAAATCAGCCTCCCATGAATCCCTTCTTCGTCGGTAGGCATAATATGACCCCTTCTACGTCGGGTAAGTGGGAACAGATGATTTATTTTATCTCAACATCATGGTCACTCGATAATATTCCAGTGACTGAGATGGACTAATAGATAGATATACGGAAATCTATCGACCAAGAGTTCCAACGATTGGAATTAGCCAAACTGTGGGCTTATCAATATACGGAAATTGAGTCTTGGGATCGTTTATATAATTCTTGAGGGAGATCAATTATATAAATGCATGAGTCTACGAGTTTAAATTCAATTTAATATAGACTTAAATCACAACAATAAGTTGCTTATATGGTTTCGTTTTATCTTCTTTTCAGTGTAGAACACGTTCAATAAAACTGCTGTAAAACTAAAATGGCTGGTGAAGACCCAATGCCAAGTGCCAAGCTAGCACGTGAATCCTGGCTAAAAGCCTTCATGGACTCCATGAATCAGTCAACTAGACTGAGGAATGATGGGTCAAACTTTTCTGACTGGGAGGCAGCACTACGGAATGCTGCCATTGCTGACGGAAAAGCTTAAGTTCTTAACTGAGCCCATTCCGCCACACCCAGGAACTGGAGCTAGAGCCAACGAAATTCGCGCTCATAGCGATTTCGTTATGGAAGCGGGTGCGATAAAGAACGTACTCATCTATGCAATGGAATCCAATTTGCAAAGACGCTTCATAACCCATGGTGCAAACAAGATTTTCACCACGCTCACTAACGAATTCTCCAAGGCTCCGAGAATCGTTTCTTATGAGCATACCTGTCGCTTCTTTGAGGCGAAACTCCAGAAGGGCCAAGCTGTTAGCCCACATATTCTCAACATGATTGAGAATATCGAGAAACTGGAGTCCTTAAACTGCAAGATCAGTGAGAACATCATCGTTGATCGCATGCTTCATTCGCTTCATGATGGGTTCGCCCTCTTTAGGGCCAACTACTACATGAACGACATGAAGAAGACTCCCCATGAGCTCCACTCCCTTCTCGTACAGACTGAGAAGGATCTTAAGTTGAGTGGGAGTCTTAAGCAAGATGTTCTCATAATCTCCAGTAAGGGGAAAGGTAAAGGGAAGGCTAAAGCTCAGGGCGACCTAGCGGTAGGTAAGCCCAGGTTCAAGAAACCAGGATTTGCTAAGAGTGGGCCTGGTGAGTCGAGTAACTCACAAGGCAAGACAAAGAGCAAGGATACAAGCATGGAATGTCACCATTGCCACAAGACTGGGCATTGGAGGCGCTCATGCCCCGTGTATCGCGAGGACATTAAGGCAGGCCGTGTTACTCCTGTTGGTATGTCTTCTTCTTCTTTTATTCACATGATTGAGATTAACCACGCAAGTTGCGGAACTTGGGTACTTGATACTGGTTGTGGTTCTCATCTATGTAATCATGTGCAGGGCCTCCGAAACCAAGAACCCCTAATCAAGGGTGAGGTGGACCTGCGTGTCGGGAATGGAGCACGTGTGGCTGCAGTCTCGAAGGGAACATACGTAATCCAGCTTCCAAGTGGATTCGAGTTATTTTTGTATAACTGTTATTATGTTCCTAGTTTATCCAAAAACATTATTTCAGTTTCTGCACTTGACAAACTCGGATTTTCATTTGTAATAGAGAATAATAGCTGTATTTTCTCTTTGCACAATATGATTTATGGCAAGGCAGTTTCCATGAATGGAATTTATGTTTTAGATCAAACTACCGAGATATTACATGTGAATAATAAAAGAATAAAGGTAGGTGACAAAGATCAAACTTACCTATGGCATTGTCGTATGGGACACATAAATGAGAAACGCGTTAAACAGCTCATACAGAATGGAGCTATTTCGCCCTTTGATTTCGAATCATATGGCACGTGTGAATCATGTCTCATCGGCAAAATGACTCGTATTTCCTTCAAAGGTGTTGGAATGCGCGCTGCCGACCTATTAGGACTCATACATACGGACGTATGTGGCCCTATGTCGATCAACGCACGAGATGGCTATAGGTATTTCATCACTTTCACGGATGATTTAAGTAGATATGGCTATGTCTACTTAATGAAGCACAAAAGTGAATCCTTTGACAAGTTCAAAGAATACCAGAATCGGGTACAGAACCAGCTGGGTAGAAAGATTAAAGCACTACGTTCGGATCGTGGTGGTGAGTATCTTTCACACGAGTTTGATCAACACCTAAAAGACTGTGGGATCGTGCTACAGTTGACTCCACCTGGAACACCACAATTAAATGGTGTGTCCGAACGGCGAAATCGAACTCTACTTGATATGGTTCGATCCATGATGAGTCACACCGTTGTGCCTGATTCATTGTGGGGCTATGCTCTTTTGTCAGCCGCTCTAATTCTTAACCGAAGTCCGTCTAAAGCTGTTGACAAGACTCCATTCGAGCTATGGAAGGGAACGGTCCCTAACTTGTCCTTTATTCGGGTTTGGGGCTGCGAGGCTTATGTCAAGTGGAGACACGAGGATAAGCTCGGCCCGCGATCGGTCAAGACATACTTTATAGGCTACCCAAAGGGAACGTTTGGTCATTACTTCTACTCGCCTACCGAACAACGTGTTTTTGTTGCGGCTAGTGCGACGTTCTTAGAGAAAGAATTTCTCGAGAACAAGTCGAGTAATAGAACCTTCGAGTTATCGGAGGTTCAAGAACCAACTACCGAGCAACCATTGGAGGAAACAGTACCTCCAACCGAGGCTGCGGTAGATATCCCTGAGGAACCTAGGAGGTCGGGAAGAGTCTCTATTCCACCGGACAGATACATTGGTATGGTCGAGGAACACGATACAGATGACGTCTTACTCCTAGAGGGTAATGAACCCACAACCTATAAAGGTGCCATGACCAGTTCTGACTCAAAGCTATGGCTAGAAGCCATGCAATCCGAGATGGACTCCATGTATGAGAACAACGTGTGGGATCTTGTGGACCTACCTGCAAAGGTACGTCCCCTTCAATGCAAATGGCTTTACAAGATAAAGCATGCCGTGGAAGGACAACAAGATATCCATAAGGCTAGACTAGTTGCTAAAGGTTTCACCCAAGTGCCAGGCTTGCACTACGATGAGATCTTTGCACCCGTAGTCATGCTACGTTCCATTCGGATTATCTTAGCGATCGCCGCATTTCATGACTATGAAATATGGCAAATGGACGTTAAAACCGCCTTCTTAAACGGTTATTTGGAGGAAGAGTTGTACATGGTACAACCCGAGGGTTTTATCGATTCAGCACATCCTAAGAAAGTTTGCAAGCTTAAGCGTTCCATCTATGGACTTAAGCAAGCATCGCGGAGTTGGAATCATCGCTTCGACCAAGTGATAAAAGAGAATGGGTTCATTCGATCAGTCGAGGAACCATGTCTCTATATCAAGTCGAGTGGGAGTAAGATTGTATTCCTAGTACTGTATGTCGATGACATACTCTTGATTGGGAATGACATACCTCTCTTATCTTCGGTTAAAGCATGGTTGAAAAACCACTTCCAAATGAAAGATCTGGGAGAGGCACAAAGAATTTTGGGCATCCGTATCTACAGGGATAGATCACGACGGATGTTGTCTCTCAGTCAGGAGTCTTATATAGAGAAGATTCTGGAGAGATTCAGTATGACGAACTCCAAGAAGGGGTTCCTTCCTATGACTCCTGGGCTTCACTTGAGCAAGTCTCAAGAAGCTAAGTCAGTGGAAGAGAAAGAGCGCATGAGTCGGATTCCTTATGCTTCGGCAATAGGATCGATCATGTATGCCATGATATGCACACGTCCTGACGTTGCATATGCATTGAGTATGACAAGTCGATTCCAAGCTCATCCAGGTGAACAACACTGGATGGCCGTGAAAAACATTCTTAAGTACCTACGGAGGACTAAAGATTGGGGATTGACTTTTGGAGGCGACTCGACGCTCTGCGCCACGGGTTACGCAGATGCTAGCTTCCAAACAGATCGAGATGACTCGAAATCTCAGTCTGGATTTGTCTTTACTCTTAATGGCGCTGCTGTCAGCTGGAAAAGTTCTAAACAGAGTGTTACAGCAGATTCTACGACTGAGTCCGAGTACTATGCCGCCTCAGAAGCAGCTAAGGAAGCGATATGGATGCGTCAATTCTTACAAGGACTATCAGTAGTGCCTAGTTCGAATGACCCAATCACCGTCTATTGTGACAATAGCGGTGCCATCTTCCAAGCTAAGGAGCATAAGTCTAGCAGCAAGGCTAGGCATGTACAACGGAAAGCTCATCTAATCAGAGATTACGTGGAGCAAAAGGAGATTTTTATTGAAAAGATCGCTACGGATGACAACATAGCTGATCCTCTCACTAAAGCATTACCACGTGATAAGCATGAAGGGCACATTCATTCCATGGGAATTGGATGTGTTCCTAAGTTGTAGTACTCTTTTATGAATTCATGTAATAATTCATTTTCTCGTGTACTCTATTCAACCTTATTGTTATGATATAAAATGTTTTGTTTTTCATGTGGAATTGTACGCCAATTTTGAACACCACAAAGTGAACTGATTAACATTACATCGTTTTGGTCCTTGATTACCCACTTGAGCTGATAACTCAGGTAATCATTTTGTGACGTTGGTTGATGGTGGGTTCAACGAGCCATAAGTCACGTGGATGACTGACCAATCACAAAGGCGAGTTATACGGATATCTCGTAGGACACCCCGTGACAACGTTATGGAGTCCTAAATGTTTTATCACATTGGGTGCCAGGTCGTGGATAGGACCTCCATAGTGTTCCTTAGAGTCGAGTCTTTTGACTTTCAACTGTTTCTTGAGATTAAGACAGATTTTGGGTAACTTTGGTTTCTTTCCCACGGTCACCGTAACAGGGGCCAAGAGGATTTTTTCTGGGTTATTTCATGCTGGGCGATATCGGCAGGATTCGAGTTGAGGGAAATATCCAAACCCTTATCAGGATTTTATCATTTCTCAGGGCCACTCGAGGAGTAGTAACTGAAATGCATGGCCATGCTCGAATACAGATTCGTTTTATCAGTTAAGTTACTCTCTAGTCGGGGAAACCACTCTTGATACAGATCGCTTGTGAGATACGACCTTTGCGAATACGGATTTGCAAATTGTCTTACATTGAGTGGGAGAAATTTTAAAAGGATATGAGATTCGGTTATCGCACCTACACTTGTACGGACAAGTGGGAGTTTGTTGGAGATTGTGTCCTCCACATGTAGTGTGATAACGTCATTGAACATACCCTTGTACGGACAAGTGGGAGATTGTTGGGGCTGGTGTCCTTGACAATTAAGTACAATGACTTATTAAATCTCTTTAAGGATCACAAGGGCATACTTCTGTATTATTACCAGTTGATCCACGTTTATCAATAACGGTTGGCTTGCTAGATAAGTTTGACGTTATTGTCATACGGATGGCGGTGGTCAACTGGTCCCTATACGTCACACCTATAGGACACGTTTGAGAGATGTGAAGGTATGAAAATACAGTCACATTTTGCCGGATATGACTAAACGGTTAGTCAGAGGTATTGACTATTAAATTAGTCAATAAGATGATGAGAATTATTATTTAATACGGATTAAATAATTTTAGCTAATACGGATTACAAGATTAATTCGTAAATTAAATATAAACAGTTATATTTAATTAAATATTATATTCGCAAATTAATATAAACAGTTATATTAATTTAGGTAATTATACAATATCGTATTTTATCAGACCGTTATTAATATATCGACTGTATTAATATCTGATAACATGTTACGATTTATAAATTAAACCCGCGAAATATATTAAAGCTAATTGGGTCGAATCACGCATTGAGATAAGGTAAGAGTGGAAAGCCCACTCCTACCCAAACCCTAGTTTCGGCCGAAATAACTATATAAGGAGGAGGACTCTCCTTATATCAGTTACTCTTGTTGCACTGTAACATAATTCTCAAGTAAAATTAGGGTTTTGAGAGCACTCTTCTCCCAAAACCTCAGATCTCACATCTAAAACCTCAAGGGCTCTCCCTATATTGCAAGGCAATTGGAGAGGATTTCTAGCACACGCGGCCACGTCTCAGACTAAGTCTTGGGTGCAAGTTATAGGAGGGAATTTGCATTAATTCCTGTTCTTAGGCCTTTTTGCGCGAGGACTAAAGGTTGTACTTCTTTTCTCATGTTTTTAATCTTATGACGATATTCACAGTTGTATATTTCATTATAATCCTGTAATTTTGGGGTGAATACGCGTTTTATTCCCCACATCCTTAACACCGATACTAGTGAAATGACAGAGGACGCTAAAGCGATCCACCAGCTCATGTGCCAAAAAATTCGTTCAAAGTATCAGTCGTAGAATCAGTCTATGTTCATTAGTATCGTTATGCTTAACAAGAGGTAGTAGTCTGATATTTAGTTGTTTGTTTTTATTTTTGTATTTTTTAACTCGTATTATTGTATTTTTCCCCTTTATTTCAGTTAATCTGTTGTAATCGAGTCATTGTTCTAATTAGTTTGTTTTTTTATATGAAAGTGGTGTGTTAAGGGACTCTATATCAGATAAAATTAATTTGATTAGATTTCAAGGGACATGCTAATAAGACTTAACAATAATATATGTTAAAGTTCTAAAAGCTAGTAAAATTGTATGCATGCACGAATCTTACAAGTATTGAATTTATGACATGATAAGACAAGACAATGTTAAAGTTATGCACTCCATGGTCAAATATTTCAGATGCATGAATTGTATTCTGACATGATAAGACTATACACCATTCTAGTTTTGCACACTATTAACAATTTCAAATTTCGTGAACTGTAAATTTAACATGATAAGACAACGCACTATTAAAGTTCTGACGTGATTAAGACAATACATTATTAAAGTTCAACAGACTATTGATAGGATTATTGAAGAGATAAGAAAAGAGATAAGATTTTCTGACGAAAAACACATGACTGAGATATGAGCATAACAATAATATTATAAATAGCACATCTTTTAACATCATATTGCAAACCACTACCAATATTAATTGCAATAATAAAAAAAAATATTCAATACAATCTTTCAAATGGCAGGCCATTCTACAAACAATTTTAATGACAACACCAATAAAAGTATTTTAACTCACATGTTAATTGAAGAATTAATGGATGATAGCGATGAAGAAATGTTCAGGATGCTAATGGAAAGAAGAAGAAGAAGTCAAAGGCCAAGAATAACAAGAGAGCCCATTGTCAGAGATCGTCAAGAAGGTCATGAACGCATCTATGCCGACTACTTTTGTAACAATCCAGTGTATCCCCCAGATGTGTTTCGCAGACGATTTAGAATGCAAATGAATTTATTCAATCATATTATGCTCAAATTATCTGAGTGGAATGAATATTTTCAAATAAGGTATGATGCTGCGCACGTTAGAGGTCTTTCGACTATCCAAAAATGTACTGCTGCAATTCGACAACTTGCATATGGTAATCCACCTGACTCATATGATGAGTATATTAGAATAGGTGAGACCACCGCTAAAGAAAGTTTGTTCTATTTTTGTCGTGGCATTGTTGAGGTATTTGGTCCACGATACCTTAGAAGGCCAAATGAAGAAGATGTACACCGCTTACTCGAAATGCACTCAAGCCGCCATGGCTTCCCAGGAATGCTTGGAAGTCTTGATTGTATGCATTGGCAGTGGAGAGCATGTCCTGTTGCATGGCATGGGCAATACACTAGAGGTGATCATGGTGTTCCGACAATTATGCTTGAAGCTGTTGCTTCTCAAGATTTATGGATTTGGCATGCATTTTATGGTGTGGCTGGATCAAATAATGATATTAATGTTCTCCGCCAATCCCCGTTGTTTAATGATGTTGTTGAAGGATTTGCGCCGGAGGTTCGTTTTGTGGTTAATGGCACAGAATACACAAAAGGATATTATCTAGTTGATGGTATATATCCCGAGTGGGCGACTTTTGTCAAGAGTTTTCCCCGTCCAATGGACCCTAAAAGAATATTATTCAAAAAAATGCAAGAGTCAGCTAGAAAGGATGTCGAACGTGCATTTGGTGTTCTTCAAGCTCGTTGGGTCATTATACGCAACGCAACACGGTTTTGGGATAGAAGACATTTGAAGAATATCATGTATGCGTGTGTTATACTACATAACATGATTGTCGAAAATGAAGGAGATCAAATAACCAATTGGAATTCCGATGTGGAATCGAGTTCTGTTCAGTTAAGAGAAGGGTTGATGGGTGAATTTCAAGACTCCCTACATAGGCGTGCAGAAATTCGCGATCGAGATATTCACAACAATTTGAAAGCGGATTTGGTGGAACATATTTGGCAAAGCTTTGGAGGAAGTGTCGAAATCTAATTTTATTGCGTTTAATTACGTTTAAGTTTATCTTATGCGATTGTCAAAAAAAATGTCTTTTAGTTTAAAAGTTTCTTATGCGAGTAATAATTATTTGTGGTACGTCTCATTGTTTATGTTTTAAATATTAATGCTAAATAAGTTTTAAATAAGTGAAAAAAATTAGTATGCATTATATTTTATATTAACTAAAAGTATGTGTGGTGGTTGGTGTAATTTTATATAGATAGTGGATTGTAGGTCCCATTTAAGAACAAAGAAAGGACTATTGTCATTGTTTGATATAGTTCTTAAATGGTTGAGTTTGTTCTTATATGATGTGGCGCCTATGTGTCAAATGAAAAACCGAATTTGAAAGACGCCATTGTTAATGCTCTTATACTTCCTCCATTCCAATCAATTCTATACATTTCACTTTATGGGCACTATTTACAAGTCGAGTAAATTTTCGACACAACTTCTAATATATAACATAAAAGATAGTCATGTGAGATCTTGTTTAAATTGTCTTACCGAGTACATTATGAATATTAAAGTTTTATAAATTTTTTCGATATGTAACTAAAGATATTAACGAAAGAAAACGAGTATTGGCAAACGTGAATAAAGCAAATGTATAGAATTGATTGGAATGGAGGAAGTAGATAATACGTAATTAAATTAGAGTAATAGGAGATTAGGATTTAGGAGTACTCAAGAGTAATATTGAGTTTATAATGTAATGTCATTTGAATTTTATTGTTGACAATTTCTTTTTTAAAATTATACGAGTAATTTACTAATTTTTGTTCTTGTAGAATATCAAATTCAGTTTTTTTGGTTCAAGACTAAAGTAATCGATCTTAAATTAAATAAGACCGAAAATCGAAACTTTAATAAAAAATCGGAAATTATAATTTAATAAATTCAAACTAGGTGAACCGAGCTTGAGGTGAACCCAAATAAAATTCACAATGACTTCAATACATGTAAATTGAAGGATTGAAGGGTACATTAATTAGCTAGTTACACAAATGAAGCAAGCCTTGCCATGATTTGAAGCAACCTTCATGTAACCAATCATTGTCACTATCACTAATCACACAAACAATATGCCACATTTAACACCCTTAACATTAATTACCCATTAAATCACTCTTTTATCTTATTACGAAGTATTACAAAACCAATTTCTATATTGTGTACTCGTAGGACACACGGTAAAATGTCAATAAAAACTTAATGTAGGAACTCATTTTTACTATAATCAGACTCTTAATAAGTGTCTTAAACGCACGCATTATAAAAACCGTCATGCAAAAACAACATACATTAGTGATAAATGATGATCTAAATTGCAGCCTAATGACTTCTAAAGCTGTAATTGTTAGAATATAAAACTGATTTTAGTTTTGTACTTATAAATCTTAATTCATTGGTTCGTTAAGAGTGTCATAAGTTTGTAAGAACCTTTCTTTACAACTGCAAAAAGAACGAGGTCGGGACTTCAACCATAAGCTTAACTTTTAGTTGAGATAATTTCCTAACTCGATGGCTGGTATCGAGTCATGTGACTAAAAGATCATAAAATCTCACCAGCCCCGCAATTCTAAGTCCCAACTCTCCATATCGGTTTTATATTCTAAACTCGAACTAATCTAACTATATCCACATTAAGTTGATAAATAAAGGATACATGTATTGATGTTCAACACAAGAAGCAACCTTTTTTCTGTTAGATTTCCATGATTTAAAGCAAACTTTTGTTGCCACCAACCAATAAAAACTATAAAGTTAGTTCCAAATTTTATGTAACATTTCACCAGCCCTGGCAAACAAAATCATGTTTCTTCATTATTTTTTAATCTTGGCAACTATTTTTACACCTTCTGTAAAATCCACTGATTTTAACTATCCTGCAGTATTTAATTTTGGTGACTCGAATTCCGACACTGGTGAACTGGTGGCTTCCGGCCTTGAGTCCATCGGTCCTCCCTATGGGCAGACTTACTTTCAGAAACCGTCAGGAAGATACTGTGACGGTCGCTTGATCATTGATTTCCTCAGTAATAAACCTGTTTCCTGCATACCCTTTTTTTCATTCTGTGACTAGACCTGGCAAACGTGTCATTAGGGTCGTCTTTGGTCACGTCACCTGTGACTGATACCTTGCACACGGGTCAGCTTAGTTCGAGTTAGATAATTTCTCCTATATGTTTGAATTCCGATTAGTTTTATCAGACACATTTGATCATATCAGTAAATTACATCCAAACCTGAGAATTATTCTGTTTGCAAATTGCAGTGGATGCAATGGACTTGCCATTCCTGAACGCGTATCTCGATGCAGTTGGTGCACCAATGTTTCGGAGAGGTAGTAACTTTGCTGCTGCAGGATCGACAATTCTTCCAGCCACGGCTACTTCAGTTAGCCCTTTCTCATTCGGGATTCAGGTGGTTCAGTTTCTTCGCTTCAAAAATAAGGTTCAAGATTTGTCGAAAAGTATGCTCCCACCGTATTTTTTTCTACCTACATAAAATCCATACTTTGTCAAAAGATTAATAAAGTTCTGAACATCTTATCTTCTTTCATACAGGTAGAAAATTCGACAAGTATATTCCTGGACAGGATTTCTTTGGTAAGGCTCTTTACATGTTCGACATAGGCCAGAATGATCTTGCCGGGGCATTTTATTCAAAGACGTTGGATCAAATTCTTGCCTCAATTCCCTACATTTTACAAGAATTTGAAGCCGGTATTAAGGTATGTAAATATATGTCGACAAATATTAGCTGGTAGAACCGTTGAGTAACAAAGAGTACTGTTTTTTGGTTTTAGAAACTATATGACGAAGGAGCGAGGTATTTCTGGATTCACAATACGGGTCCTCTCGGATGCTTACCTCAGAATATAGCCAAGTTTGGAACTGACCCGACAAAGTTGGATGCTTTAGGCTGTGTCAGTGCACACAACCAAGCTGCACAGCTTTTCAATCTGCAGCTCCATGCTCTGAGCAAAAAACTGATGGGGCAGTATGCAGACGCGAATGTCACTTATGTCGATATATACACAGTAAAGTCCAATCTGATTTCAAACTACTCAAGATACGGTGAGTAATATCGCGTCTGAAATACTGAAGAGTCGGAGTAACACAACGTACAAAAACAAATCATTAAGTCCTGAACAAAAATTGCAGGTTTTGAGCAACCGATAATGGCATGCTGTGGATACGGAGGAGCACCAGTAAACTACGACAGTCGAGTGGGATGCGGACAAACTAAAGTTATAAATGGAATATCAGTCACGGCCAACGCATGCGACGACAGCACCGAGTACATAAACTGGGATGGCATACATTATACAGAAGCAGCAAATGAGTATGTTTCATCACAAATACTCACAGGAAAATATTCCGATCCTCCTTTTTCGAGCAAGATGCCGTTTCTTATAAAACTCAAGTTCTGATACACAATGTATATACATACATGTAATCTAACTCAATTCACTTAATATACTTCATATTTGTCATTGCATTCATAAAGTATTTTTCTTAATTTGCTACAAGTTCTCCAACTCGTGGAAATGGCTCGTCACAAAAGTTATGTTACTCCGACTCTTCTTATTTCCTCACATACTCGTGTCTACACTTAGACGCCTCATTTTAAACCGAATTATGCAAGAAAATATGGATATTTGGATGTTCCAAGGGACTTGGCAAATGATTAGATGAAATGAAAAATAAGGCTACAACACATAAAAATAAGAGGATTGGCCCAATTAATGGACTATGTTATGATGTTAGGCATGTAAATATCCAACAAAAAGGCCTCTTTGCTAAGCAAGTGGGTCGGCCCGACTTGACCACCAGGCCAGGCCGCTTCTCCTCCGACCCACCTAACCATTGAAGTAACCCGACCCCGTGCTCAGGTGGTTTCTTCCAACTCAGCCCGACCCTAACTAGTCCACAACTGTAAAATAAAAATATACCCCATCCTATATACCCATCCGACCATACTTGCCTTAACTCAAACTCACCTAGAAAAATGTACCCTTTTGATTCGGTTTAGCCTAATTCATGATCACCTCTAATAAATAAAGTGTAAAGGGTAAAAACTGGATCACATACCATCAGCTCAACACGGTTTTAACACGTCTGCCCTGCAGAAACCGTGTTGGCCCGATGAGTCGAGTCCGTGACCCGAGTTCCACCCTTTTGAGTTTTGAGTTTTAAGACCTTACCTATAATAAGAATCCCACAAACATTATCCCAACCCCACACTATCTACACACTCAAACTCCTTATGGCAAACACCTTAACATTCCAATTTCCATGGCAATTCTTCTCTATCCCCATGCTTCCCTCCATACACACTCACACTCCAAACCCAATCAACAAAACCCTAAACCCAATATCTCCTTAATCTCTAAAAAAAGAGAATTTATTTTACAATCATTATCTCTTTGCATTGCTTCTTTTACTACACTTAGGCAAAATAATGCAGTTTTGGCTGCTGAATCATCTTCTCAAACTCCCTCAAAATCATTGTTTTCTGGGATTTTGAATACTAAATCATGGTTTCAGTTTTATGGAGATGGGTTTTCTATTCGGGTTCCTCCTCAGTTTCAGGATGTTATGGAGCCTGAGGTTTTATCTTTCTCCTTTCTTTTTTAATTTTTATTTGTACTCGCTCTCTCTCTCGGTCACTTGTTTACTGTGAGTCTGTGAAACGTATATTTTAATTAAAGATAAACAAATGATCTGGCGCGAGGAGTAGTATTTTCTGTTCTGCATTAAGTTTTTACCAATGTTGAATTTGTGTTACATTTTAGCCTAATTGGTCCGATCATCTGTTTATTTTTGATTAAAATAATATCACCAAGAAAAAGTAAACAATTGACTGAGACGGATAATGTCTTGTTGTGAGAGGGAAGTGGGAGAACAAATGAGGGTACACTTGCATTTTGTGGGTGGAGCACTATCTCTTTATAGCATGAGATGGATAGTGCTCGTCTTCAATGAGAATTTGTGTTTTGTTGATTCAGTCCGTCTTGCTTGTGACCTCTCACGACCCCTCCCACTTGCAAGCTTGTGACGGATTTAGCCAGTCACAAATGAGAATTTGGGTTGATTTGGTTACGGATGAAACTTGATTTGGCTGGATAAATATTCCCTCCGTCCCAATTATCTCTTTACCTTGTACGAGTATATTCTTTATAACTTTATAAGGATTAATTATGGACGAAGATTGGGAGGATGGTAAACAAATGATTGAGACGAGAGGGTAAAGTCTTTATTGGTAGTTACGGAATATATTAGAGCAACAAAATTATCAGCATTATCCCGGTACCTCAACAGTTCCCGCAAAAAACGGGGTAGGGACTGGATGTACTCAATCTTAGCTATTGAGACTTGGTAGTTGTTCATGGTTCTATGTTTAGTGTTGCAGTTGGATGCAGGTGGATACTGAATTTCTATATCCTTGTCGTATAAAGTAGATTAATTTTTCCGGGACTAATGTTGATTCAGTTGGACAATGGTACGACACTTGGACACTTCATTTTAGACCAAAAACTTGACAATTACGCATAAAACACTCGTCCTACACTTAGATACGCACCCGTGTCCGACACTTGGAACCGAGTCGGAGTAACATAGACCTCAATAGTTCCTGCAGAAGACGGGGTAGGGATTGGATGTACGCAATCTTACCTATTGTTAACACTGAGAGACTTGGTAGGCGTTCTTGGTTCTATGTTGAGTGTTGGACGTTGGTGTTGGATGAATGGATGGAGGTGGATACTGAATTTCGATTCCATTGTTCTGTATAACGTAGGTTAATTTTTACGCGACTAATGTTGATTCAGTTCTAATTTGTCTTTGAAGGATTTTAATCAAGGCTTAGCGCTTTATGGAGATAAGGCAAAGACTAAGACGTTTGCTGCACGGTTTGCGTCTACTGATGGGTATGGAATTGTTTTTTTCTCCTCATTTTTGCTTGTCTCCGTGATTGTTTACTCTCGATAACTATGGCATATATTAGGTTCATGTTTTTGTAACTAAGGTTCCTGATTTGCGTACATCAGGTATGAAGTATTGAGCGTCATTATCAAGCCATCCAACTCACTGAAGCTCACTTTCCTTGAGGTCCGTTCCTATTTTCCTTATGTCGTTTACTTTCCTGTTGTATACTGTTTTGGGTTTGTTCTGTTCTTCACAAGTTATGTGACAGTGGAATGGAACATTCACATAGACGGATAGACAGATAGACTACGTATGCTGCACTGTAGCGTGCGTTCATCTTTAGACAAAAACCCGTTCACCCTGTTAAAGTTCGTGTTCTTGGGATTGCAGGCTCAGGATATCAGTAGTCTAGGCTCACTTAAAGACGCCGCAAAGCTTTTCATTCCAGGTATGTATAGAAGTTGATACTGGTGTCACAAGGGAAAGTGGATGTACATTTTCCGATGTCTGTTCACTAGATCTAGCAAAACTGATCCGACTCGTGACCACTGACCTGAAAACAATTACCCGTTAATAGTGCACCCGAACTCCAGAAATGACTTGACCCCAATGACCCGTCTCTGCCCTTAGACTGGCCTGTTTTTTTGATCTGATTGTTTGCCTGGCGTCGTATCAGGTGGGGCTAGACTATACACTGCACGAACTATAAAAATAAAAGAAGACGAAGGTTTCAGGTATTACTTAATGGTTTTTCCGAAGTTGTCCACAACTCCACATTGCGCTAATAACTTCTTTAGTTGTAATAACTTGTCATTATTTTAGATTTTTAGCTGTTCATGTTTTCTTTCTAGTACTTACCAAATTATACGGTCCAATTTTGCTGAATCGTGTCATTCAGGACTTATTACTTCTACGAATTTGGTAGAGATGGACAACATGTTGCATTGGTAGCAGCTGTTAACAGAGGAAAGGTATGCAGTCAACTTCTGCCACGAGGCTTGATTAGAGAGACTATTTCCGAATGTCCCATCATTCAAATTTACGTTCTGAGTTTAAATTAATTCACGACTGAATTACACCGGTTAATGAAGATTGTAAGCAAAAAAAGTTGTTAGCGTCTTCTATTATGATAACCGAGTATGTGAAACATGTTTTACGATAACAGCAAGAATGTTAATCCCTGAAATTATTTTAATGGTGCAGGCAGTTGTTGCCGGAGCAACTGCTCCACAGTCTAGATGGGAAAGTGACGGCATGAAGCTCCGCAGTGCTGCCTTGTCATTGACCTTGTTGTAGTCCTAACAGGAGTATATTACTCGAGAATCAGTAATATTAAATTGTAGTGGCCTTCTTTTTGTTCCATTAATTTCTTCATTGCTGATAGATTGGAAGAAAAAAAAACAAATCGTCTCTATTTTTTTATTCAATTTTGATTCATATCGCGGGTCTGCCATTTCTGAGTTGGCTATGTTGTTCATTGCTCGTATTCAGTAGACCTACAAGGATGCATTACCGATTCCTGGACCGTGGCAGTAAGTCATATTTCAGAACGTTACTACAACCACCATTATCGTAATCTTGCCACCATTATTCTGATGCAGCAATCAGTAATGCATTTTTGTACCATGGTGCGCAGAAGATTCATGCTGGCCGCTGCTCAAAGTATCGAGACGAAAATTGCAGTAAACAACTGGTACAATTGACAGCACAAGTGAACATATATTAACAAACACTTGAATTGATTAATTTTCGATTTACAACAAGTGATACAACTGCGAAACAGTACTCCGTACAACAATACCAAATCCAACACGGAGATGAGGGGGTTATAATTAGCTTAAACGTTAAACAAAAGAATCTGCAACCAATGAAGCGTCGGGCCTGTACAAAAGCATAGCTATCTTCAACTATCGAAACCAACAGATTTATGTTCATCATTTTCCACAGAGTATTATCGTGTCAAACTTCCACGCTATCTTCAAAATGATCAGAACCCTCTTCTGCACTGCTATCTGTATCTGTATCTGTATCTGTTGTTAAGTGGTCAAAGAAGCCATCCAGATACCATGAACATTTTTCATTCCATTCACCTCGTTTAGCATGAACCCGCCATTTTTGGTCAGCTACCATTTCGGGAGAGAGACCCCATTCGAGCATCTCTTCCTCTGAGTGGTGAACGGCTAGGCTGTACTCTCCCCCCTCGCCCAATTCCATGATTCGGTACTCGCAGTTATCGGGGTTGTTGAGATGCTCAAACTGTTCTACTGTCCATTTAAACCACTTCATCAAAAATACACGCGAGCTAAGCCCATGGGTTACTATGATCAGATTTAGGTCATGGCCGGGGTGCGGGTGAAGTCTGTTGTAGTCTATGTCCCTCCATAGAGATTCCATAAAACCTGCAGTTTACATCATTCATTTGTTTCAGGATAACTGGTCGAAATAAAATGCAATATCTCGAAATTTTACAAAAATCAAAATGGCTGATACGACCATGTACATAGAAGATTATCCGCCACAAATTGTTGATAAGTAGACCCGTCAAACCTCCCAAGACCCTATTAGAACAATCTCCTTATGACCGACCAGGGGTCGAAAAATGCCACAGATTGTTAATAACTAGACCCGTCAACCCATCCAAGACCCAAATAGAAACAATCTCCGTATGACCGACCATGGGTCGAAAAATGCCACAAATTATTAATATGACGGAACAGAACAATCTCCATATGACGGAATGCATGAATTGAACTAATCCGATGTTGATTGCAGCAGAGAGGGACGGCAGCGACAATAAACACATTTACAGAAATATGAAACGGCTCTCTAGATTAAGTTCTCATGCCCTAATTACTTAAAGCATTGCGCATGCTTTTCGGCAGTTTTTAATACATGCTTTGCCACCAGTCCGTTTTCATCAAAATAAACAATACAAGTCAATAAACTGATCACTTACCAGCATCATGACACGGCGACAACTAATTAACTACTTGAAATTTTTTCATGCAGCAAAGTTCATGTAATATTATACTCCGTAGTTTAATACAACTATCCACAATTTTGCTGTGAGCCATCTGTATACCCAGGCTCATCTGACCAATTCTAATACATGAAAAGTTCAAAGAACCCGTCCCACATGAACCTTTTGATCAAACAAAGAACGAAAGCAACATTATCTGAATTCCTCAAGACTCAAATTCCCGCCGTCTATAACAGGCTAAGGCAAGTCATCTGGTCTACACCTCTACCAAAGAACGAAAGAAACATTGTCTGAATTCCTCAAGACTCAAAATCCCACCGTTTATAACAGGTTAAGGCAAGTCATCTCGTATACCCACGACGAAATTATTACGAATATGAACTGTTCATTCTCTAGTCCAATCCGGCTTATAGTTCACTAGATCTCTTGGTTCAAGACTTCCATTAAATATCTAATTGAAATATACTGAACAAATCAACCACCTCACTAAATTAATCAAAATAACACAAATTCGACCTGAGAAACGACAAATCTAGAAAAAAAAAAACACTAATTTAATACTCAAACTAATTGAATCCGACAACCAAGGCGGAGTCAAGATTTGCCGTTAGAACTTAGGAACTAAGATTGCCATTACCAACTGAATGAGGTAAACTAAAAATTGAGATTTGCCGTAACTAACTAAATGAGGTAAACTATAGAACACCAATCTAATACTCAAACCAATCAAAACCAACAACCAATGAAACTTCAACAAGCTAAACTTTAACTAAAACCCGAAAATTTTCCATTTTCAGGTGGACGACCGACCCTGCTAACCCCCTAGCTTCACCACAGTCACTAATTAAATACTCCATAATTATCAACATAAACATCAAGAATCAATCAAAACCAACAAAACAGAAAAGATCAAACACAATTCAATTGAAATTTCTGGGGCCAATTACTATTGGAATGAGCTAAACTAAAGAAAAAAATCAAAAAAATTGAACTAAAAATCAAAACATTTTCAGTCACTAATCAACATAAACAGCAAAAAGAACCAATCAAAACCAACTATAAGCAGTGGCGGAGCCATGGTTTAAAATTTTAAACCAGCTGGTTCGGAAAATATTAGCAGGCCGAAGTAGTCCTTTATTTTAGCTAAAAACTTCGAAATTTTCAAATGGCAGCAGGGCAGACTCACCTACTAGCCCCTTCGGTACACCACTGAGTATCATAAAAATGGGCTTTTAAATACTCCCTCCGATTTTCTGTGTTATTCATCTTTTCATTTTGGTCTAATAACATCGATTTCCCTCTTTCCTCTTTTGTACAACATTGTGTGGTCCAAAATCAATTTTATGTGGCATCATAGGTATTGTGTGGTCCTAATTAATTCCCTTATTTCTCGTGTCAAAATAATTAGAGAACAACCCAGGAAATCGGAGGGAGTAACTACTTTTACCCTTAAAATAAAACCGTCTTACCCGAGACTAAACCGTCAAAGTAAATAAAGTAAAATAAATTTTACAAGGCAGTCTCCCATCTTTTTACTACTTTTAGCCACTGTGGTAAAACTAAAACTGTCCTACACAAGAGGTTCTATTCTTTTCGGCTGAAAAGAGTCGAATTGAGTTAATTTGGGTAGAGCTTAATTGAACTAAATTGACTGGTACGTGAATTTAGTTGAATTAAAAGTTAATTTTGTGAAGACATTAATTGAATATAACTTATTGAATGTAAATAAAACCTAACGTAATAAAGTTTAGCAAAATTGAAATGAGCTGAAATTAAGCTAGAAAGACCATAGCCTAACCCTAATTACCGAGTTTAAATTAAGTAAGAGAAACATAACTGGAAACGCGATCAAAAACATCAGCAGCAGATTCACCCTCAGGAAACCGATAAAAAAACCTCCCAAACCTCTCACGAGTTCGTTTAATAACCTCCATTCTTTCCGTAACCTGAAAATTCCCAAAATCTTGTTCTCTAATCCTACACTCTTCTCTAACCCCAATAATCCTATTTTTCAAGAAGGAGCGCCCGATTTCACGGAGTGTGGATCGGGTTCGCTCGTATGGTGAAACATAGAAGTAAACCAGCCATGGAGACGAGGAATTGTTAAGGATTTTGCGGATTGCGGTTCCTGTGGTTCGGGCTTGGGTTATACCGGTTTGGGTTAATGGGATTTTGTAGTCTGGAGTTGTTGAGTAGGTTGTTGGGTTTGTGTTTCCTTGGCTTTCGCCATGGCGGACTAGGATTATTCGCTTTGGGAGCTTGTTGTTGGTGGTGGTGTGTCCCATTGGTTCTGGTTCGGAATAATTCACAAATTCTCGTTTAGTACGGGTTTTGAAATTGGGAGGTTTTTTAGGGCGTTAGATTGAGGAAGGGGTTAGAATTGGGGATTTTTGGGTATTTATAAGGGTTTTGAAATGAGTGGAAATGGTGGGGAAAGGCCGAAAGGGGGTTCCGAACTTGAGATGCTAGATTCCTTTGGAAGCTTACTGCCCCGGGCCGATACACGGTATTTTAGATACAACTATTATAAAATTTGACAAGTAATTTAATGTACTTTATTTTGATTTTTAAATTAAAATTTAAGGAAAATTTGCATATCTAATATTTATGTAAAAATTAAAGATGATTGATTTTATAAAATTAATTAGGAGATAAATATTGTTTAATAGTAATATATATAGATAGTCAATATTAATTAATTAGGAAATAAATATTGACTACTGAATATCCCTCCGGCGGAAAATTGAGAGATGTGTTAATCTTTTAATATATATGGAGTGATATGGTCAATGGACCGGGCCGTGTATAAGACGGCAATATTCGTTTTAATGGTAAAACTATACGACTATTGGTTGATTATATTAGGATTAAAAGTTTGTTATTAGTGAGAAAACTATCGTTATTGTATGATACATATTTGGATATATTTTACCATTAAAATGTATATTTTTATTCTAAACAAAAAGTTGTGAGATTTTATAAATTATTTTTAGTTCAGTTAAAGTTTAGATTTTATTAGTTCTGTTGGATAGGTAAGATAATTGTTTCCCTATAATACTATTATGTAAAATGACTTTATAAAATTGTATTTTTCCTCCATTATATTTAATTTGATTAATTTGTATCGTTCGTAAAGCTTGTTTTGATTAAAGATAAAATACGCATAAATTATGGTAAACAGATTAGTTAAGGTTGACATTATTATTTATATTAACTCATTTTGGCCAGAATCGATAAGATTTGCCGATTGATATTAAAATAAACCAAAATCAATATTAAAATTCTTAACATAATATATAGACCCACCAGATAATGACGTGTCAGTCAAGTAACATAAAATTAGAACATGTTTTAAATTTATTAATTATTTAATTATTTATTATAATATTATAATAAAATAACTCGATATAACTCTCATTTACACGGATATATCCGTCACAAGTTTTTAATAGGTTAAGTTCTCACTTGGAGAGTGATTGTCTGACGGTGGTGGAAGCTTTGAAGTCGCGGGCTCGGGATCGAAGTTACTTAAATTTAATCTATAAGGACATTTTCTTTTGTAGTTCTTTTTTTAATAGTATTCAGTGGTCTTACACGAATAGGGTAAACAATTCGGTAGCCCACGATTTAGCTCATTTTCCGTGTGAGGAGTCGGGTCGTCAAGAGTGGAGCGGTTCGTTACCGACTGCTGTGAAGTGTGAACGATGTTATTTCTTTTGATTTATCGTTAATGAATTAAGCTTCGGCATTACCTTCAAAAAAAATGAATAATATTTGACCGCATAAATTTACAACAAATATATACCTATCATGAGAAATTATGATTACAAAATTCATGAACTTGTCTATCTCTTGGACGTATCTAAAACGAACATAATTTTTGAACTTTATGCATAGGAGTACATTCAAAGTTATCTTATAATCTTCACGCAGTTCATGTTAAAACACATCTCTCGTAAACTATTAGGTAGACGGTTCAAATTCTACCCATATAAAAGAAGTAAAGTATTTAGGAAGTACTCCGTAATATTTTACTTTATCTTATCTATCCACGTGGGTGATATTTAATCTATCGTAAACTTATTACAGATATATTCGTGATAAGGTATAAACAGGGGTGGATAGGGTAGACAAGTGTCATCCCCCAACATCAAAATAAGAATAAGTTTTGAGCATATATTTCACAAAAAATTGTTGGGCTTAGTGGATGAAAGTGACTATTGAATTGAAAATTGTGTGAGGTTGGAGGTTCAAATGTCATTTTTATTAAAAAAAACATGCTTTATTTATACAGTTTTTGTGGGATAAATATTATACTACTAATTACGAAAAAAAAATTATACCCTCCCAAAACAAAAATCCTGTTTCGGTCCCTAGGCATAAATACATTCAACTTTATTCTATTTCTAGACCAAAATGTATATGTTGTAGTGTATACGTCATGGTTAGGTCAAATTATTATTGTTCATTTTTTTGATGTAGGAATATGTTGCTTTTAAGCCTCCCTCAATGTGTACGAATATGGGGTATTACATTTCGGCAAAGTTTTACGCCTTTCGTTTAAATTTAAAGTTTATGTAGTATATTTTTTGTACAAATATTAAAAAAGATTTTAAAAAATTATTATAAGTATAATTGAAAGTGTGTTAGAAATTGTTTTATTGATTTAATCGTGTGATGCTTGATTAATGGTTGGTTATTTAATGACATTTTAGGTAAATAAAGCTTATCCATCAAGATACTTTAGTCATTTTTTTTGTTTTATTAGAAAAATGGTACTTTGAATATGAATGCATAGAAAAGGAATATGTGTAGTTTGATACTCCCTCCATTCTTTTTATATCACCACATTTCTTTATACACGTTTGTCGATATTTATTTTGTTTTGATTATATCTTTAGCTACATAATACTAAAAATTATAAAATTTTGATATTATTAATCCTCTTATCAAGACAATCCCAAAAAGATCTCACATGAATATATTTTCGTGAACGGATTGAGAGAAAACTGACGTTGAATACTTGATTGTGAATAGTGTTAAAAAGGGAAATTGGGTGATATAAAAAGAATGGAGGGAGTATGAATGAAGGAAGTATTTTAGAAGGACTAATTTTCCGTCTGAAATAAGACAGATAAAATGTAGTCATTTTATAATAAAATGTTACCATTTTTTTGATAAAATGTTTAGGGGTGTGCAAAATCCGGTCCGGACCGGAAAAATGGACCGGACCGGACCGGAACCGGAATTAAAAATACCGGTCCGGTCTCCGGTCCACCATTTTTTAAGATTCCGGGTTCCGGTCCGGTCCGGTTCGGGACCGGATTTTTTGTTTTTATATTTTTTTTCCTCGAAAATATATTAAAATCCGGTCTAACCGGTCCAATCCGGTCTAACCGGTCCAAACCGGTCCAACCGGTCCATAATATTCAAATTTCGGTCCATAATTTTACCAATTCATAATTTTGTCGGTCTATAATATTTAAATTCCGGTCCAACCGGTCCGGTCCGGTCTTGGACCGGAATTTTACCGGTCCGGTTCCGGTCCGGAATTTTTATATTCCGGTCCGGTCCCGGTCCATCATTTTTGTCAATTCCGGTTCCGGTCCAAACCGGTTCCGGTCCGGTCCGGACTTGGACCGGTGCACAGCCTTAAAAATGTTACCATATTTCAGGGTAAAAGTGACGACTATTAATCATTTTTAATTTATAACATTTTGTTATTAAATTGTTACATTCTATAAAAAAAATAGTAACATTTAATCCGTTTATTTTGATCTGTTTGAAACAAGAACCACAATTTATGTTACATTTCTCAACTTGCGTCCCTTTCTCAACTTGCGTCCCTTTCTCAAGTTGAATTTCTAATTTGGGTTACAAAAATGGTTACATTTGCATAAAGTTTTATTTTTTGGTTCAAGATTGGATGTCTAGTTGTCTATCTTCATCACTTTATTGGTCAACAACTTGGAAATGTTCTTCTCTTTCTTTTACGTTTATCCTTTCTCCATTTGAGGTATTAGATTCATACGTCAATTGTTTACAATTAATAACGAGTCTGGATTCTCGGTCTCACTTTTGTATTTTATATTCTCGTCTTGTGTTTTACAACAAAAAGAATTATACAACCAGATATATAATAACATCGTACAATTATGGTGTATTTAATTGAGCTTATGTGTATATTTGTCGAGCTTTTAAACTATTTTGAGTTAAATTTTAGTTTTTATATTAAAATTAAAATATAGTTCAACTTATATGTATTGTGTTTTAGTCGTATAATAATTTTCGATTTTCAATATTTTGTCAAGGAGTTCATAAACTTTACCATATAACTCATATTCTTTCTAATAAAGCTCGAAATTTCTGTTAAAAAGCTCAAAATATGTAGAGTAAATTGTATACCTCTGGTGGTATAATCCACTCATTGGTGTTTTACCGCTTTAATTTTCCAAAAATTGTATGATATCTAAATACTCTTTTCTAGTTTAAGTGGTAGTTTATTTACTGCTGGACACCAAAATTAAGGAGATGGATTTGAACCATACAAAATATTTTACCCTACATAAAGGATTTGGCTACGAAAAACTTACCGGAAAAGTAAGGGTGAACCACCACCCAACTAGCATGGAAATAGAAAGAGAAACCGACACTCAAACAAGAATGGAGTACTAAATTTTAATATTCATTGCTTATGTGTTAAATGAAGATATATTGAGACGCAAGAACGGAACACGATAATAAGATAGAAAATTCGGAGTCATAGAGAACTTAAGAAATAGTGTACACAATTACGGAATCAGGACTTTTAGTAAAGTGGCGAAAAAATTCAAAAGGCTTTAATAAAAGTTCAAAAAATTTAATGTAAAAGGAATAAGTTCTCCTACTTTACCTTCTTACACAAAAACTTTTGAAAGACAGTCTTTCAATAATGTTATTGAGAGACCTTTCACATAATAGGGTGAGATCCACTGAATTTTTTATTTTCTTGTGATATCTCTCACTAAATTAATGAGAGACGGTCTCTCACTAGATCTACTGACCTTCTTGTGGCATGTTTGTTTGGACGGTCTCGAATGGAATGAAATGAATTACAATCATTCTAGTGTTTGGTTGATATATTTTGGAATGAAATTATAATCGATCCTCATTTCATCCTAACCCCTGAACGGAATTTCATACCCATATCGTTATAATGAATTCAAACTTCATTATTTTATATTTTTTTTAATGAACCGAACATATTTTGAAAAGTATGAAATTAAACCGCAAACTTTTATAATTTCTTATTTCAATTTATTTCATTTCTAAGTAATCAACCAAACAACCTCCAGCTCTGCGCTATAAAGTGAGACCACATCAAAAATAGTTAATCCATTAAATATCAGTTGTCGAAATCGCAAACTAAGAGTCGTTAAATATCAGTTGTCGAAATCGAAATAACTTCTCATATTTATTAATCGTAATTGCTCTTTCATGTACATATTTTACTCTATCATGGACTTTTTCTCATAATATTTCCACACTCTACCCTCCTTTTAAGAAAAGAGTCCAAATTTCTCTCTATTCATCCCCAATACCTTAATCACATCCATTCTCAACAAGATTTTCAAATCAATCTTAATTTTCATATTAAACAAGAAATTATTTCAATTTATCGATAAATTACACTAACTTTATTTGCTTAAATTGGTTTAACTACCATTTTCTTCAATTTGAATTCGATTTTTCCGATTAGGGTTTCTTCAATTTGAATTTGATTTTTCAAATTAGGGTTTGTGGGAGAGGCAACCTAATGAATTATCTTATTGAAAGTCATTAGAAATCTCACCAACATAATTAATCTACTTTTTTCAATCAACTTCATTGTCGTCAAAGACCACGACACCATAACTAACTAAATTTTGCAGGAGGAAACTTGGATTCATAGAAGTTTGCAATCAACTATCTCAAATATATGAATGAGAATGCAAATTATTTGTGAAGGTAAAAGCTAATGGTGATTGGTGATGACATCCATATAACTTGTCAACGCAAATAGATTTCATCGTTTGATATTGAATTAATTGCAGATTACCTACTGATAACAAAATCTAATTGTAGAAGGTAAATACCATGAGTTGTATGAATTGGGGAAAAATTTGAAGTTTGAGATTTTTTTGGTTTGAAGTAAGTTATTTTTTAGAGAGAAAGAAGAAAATAGGAGCTTGGGTGGATGAAAATGAAAAGGGTAATTGCGAAAATATGTACATAATTGAGTAAATTATGTATATGAAAGAGCAACACCCTTATTAATTTGTACATCAAATATTCAAATTGTTATTCCATAGTTAGTCGAAATAACTAATAACTACTCATATCTATTAATTCTTACATCGAAATATTAATCCGCTATAAATGAACCTGATATTACTCGAAAAACAAATATCAAATCTAATATACAGTGTGAAGAGTTAAGAACGAATAAACACCTAAGAGGGGGAGGGGGTGAATTAGGTGTGACCTTTTTAAAATTTTAACGACAACTACACTTGAGAGACTTAATAACGAGTAAGTTCACAAGATGAGCAAAGTGTTCTATGCAACAGTATGATTGACTGTTACACAGAAACTTGGAATCGTTCAAGCAAGTGAGAAGAAAGCGAAGAGTATGTAAGTAAATAAACAAACAACCAAAGTTAAAAAATTGGTTCAGTCTCTACTCCGAGACCTACGTCCAACCGTTATTTTATTGATTGTTTAGAAATTTACTCCAACAACTAAACGAATACAAGTAAAATAACTCGCCAACCTACTCCGGTTGCATTTGCTCAAAGCTACTCCGCTTCAAGACTTGACTCAAACTTAAAGCTACTCCGCTTCAAGAGTTTTAAGATATTCTATCTCTGGTTTACAGGATCAGAATCTCAGACACTACAAGAATTACCTAAAATAGCGACTAAACAGGCGACCGCACGGGTAGTCGCTAAATTAGCGACCGCAGAACAAAAAGCGGCCGACCGATATCGGTCGCCAAAATTAGCGACCAAAAGCTTATCCCCAACTTATCCTAAAAAAATCCGCGCGAATCCGAGGGCGACCATAGCGCCATTTTAGCGACCGAAAGTGGTCGCTAATTTAGCGACCGAAATCAGTCGCTAAATTTAGCGACCGAATTTAGCTACCGATTTCGGTCGCTAATTTGGCTACCGATTTCGGTCGCTAATTTAGCTACCGATTTCGGTCGCTAACCCTCTGTTATATTTTTTTGCCTCTTCTTCCTCCCGTCATTCCCCCAATTCTCTTACGCCTTAAAAAAAAAACCCAAAACCCCCTCGTCACCCTTGACCACCGTGCATCTACCGGAACATCGCAACGCCACCGGACCATCCACCACCGCCGTTCACCTACCTTATACTCGTTTTTCAGGTTTGTGTCGATTTCATAACTTTATCTATGTATTGAATCCCTTTATAGTATTATTGTAATTCACAATTGTTGTTAGTAATTAGATTATTAGGATGCTTTGAATAACATTTGGATGTTTATTAAGTTTCTTATGTATAAGTTAATTAAGTTTCTTATGTATAAGTTGTGATTAGGGTTAGAAATTGGGGAAAATTGGATGATGATTTTAGTTAGTAATTAAATTTCTAGGATGATTTTAAGAAGTTTTTAGATGTTTATTATGTTTGTATGTGTAATTTAATTAGTATTTTCGGAAATTAGTTGATGTTAGAGTTAGAAATTGACAAAAATTGGGAAAAAATTGGGTGTTATTGTTAATGAGTGTTAGTATTATTGTTAGAAATTGGAAGAAAAATTGTTGAATGTTATTATTCAGATTAGTACATTATTGTAAGTTATTGTGAATATTTTCCGTGGAAGAATGACTATTGACCTAGTACAAGTAAAGATAGACAACAAAAAAATTGGTGTGCGGTAATTAAAACAAAGGCGCGATAAGAAGTTGACACATCCTTTTTCCAAGAATAAGTTGTATCAGAGTCAATTCTGTCCCCAGTTGATCATGAAGTCATTTATGGAAATGAGATAGAAGCGGAAGAGGAGTTAGAAGAGGATGAAAGGGAGGGACAAGATCAGTTACAAGATAATAATGATGAAGAGTTAGAAGAGGAGGAAGAAGATGATGACGAGGAGGAGGAGGAGGTAGAAGAAGAAGAGGATGATGATGATGATGATGATGATGATGAGTAAAAGTAGTAGGAGGTTAACATCTTATAAATTTGTTTATTTTTTTTATTCAACCTAGTCTAATTAACATTCATGTTTGGTTTCAGGTATAGACATCAAACGACGATTCGTGACGTCACCAATAGCATTCAAGAGAACATGATTCAAGGTGTTACTTGTTGGACGAAAGCTAGTCCCGAGGACAAGGAGATGTGGTTCAATTCCATGATCGGGCGACGATAGGTGTAAGTATTTCCTCTAGTAGTTTATTACTTTTGTCTTCTTATATTATTTAGCTTTAAATTTTAATTAACTGACTAACATTTCATGAATTTATTATTTTTTTTATAGGCAAAGAAAAATAAGGGCCAGTTACAATCTATTGTTGATCTCTTCCTTGAGACACATGCCAAGAAGGGAAAGAAAGGGTTCGTCTTCGCAAACCCAAAAGATCGTGAATTATATGTAAGTATTCTTGTATATTTAATTTTTTAATGTGTTTATAGTATTGTTTAACATATATATTTATATGTAAGTGTTATTGTATATATTATTAATAATGTTTCGTTTTTTGTAGGGCCAATTTCTTGACCGAAAGAAGAAGAACCCTGAAATCTCCGACAACCAGCTTTGGTTTGAGCTTGTAGATGGTTTTCGGAAAGGGGAAGTCTACGGGTCCGGTTCAACAAAAGAGGTTTTTTATGACCCACCGGCAAGAAGAGGGTCCTCCTCCCAGCACCAGACATATGTTTCTGGGTTGGTAAGTCACCTACAACTTCAACTAGCTGAGAAGGACAGAAGGGACACCGAAAGAGATGAAGAAATGAGAAGAATGAAGGAATAAATGGACAAGATGTCCTCTTATTTTGCAAATTGCAACAGTGGCTGGCGCCCACAGGATAGGGATCCAAGAGATCCAGGAGATGGCAGTGGGGCGGGAGCGTATTTCCCAGTGTCTTAGCTAGTGTATCTTCTAGTTTGTTAGTGTTGAACGCGTCGGATAAATTTTTTCATTGGACAAGAACTCGAATTTGGTACTTTGTAATCCGAATCAGTTTTATTTATCTAAGTTTCAGATGTTTGGTATCATTTGGGTTGTGCGCTGCTGTTGTTGGTTTTGCTTGCTTGCAGGTTTATAAGTAATAGCTAGGGATTTGGCTAGGACAAAACATATTTTTACGGCCAAGAACATGTAAAATTAGCGACCGAACATGTAAATTTAGCGACCAATTTCAGTCGCTAAATCTAGCCACCGATTTCGGTCGCTAAATTTAGCCACCGATTTCGGTCGCTAAATTTAGCCACCGATTTCGGTCGCTAATTTAGCTACCACAGGCGGTCGCTAAATTAGCGACAAACATTGGTCGCCCGTCTTTATTTTTCAGTCGCTAATTTTAGCGACTAACATCGGTCGCTAAAAGCGACCAAACCTAGTGATGGCCGGATTTTGTCGTCGGTTCCGGCACCAAACACAATTTATAAACTCCCAAATTAAGTAGTATAATTTAGGGTCGAACCCAAAAGACGGTGGGGAAGTTGTATATTTAAGTTCTAGTTCGAGCTCGAGTTGGGTAATAAGTTTGTGATTGATTAACAACTACTAAAGATAAATTAGAGCACAAGTGTCGAGATGAAATCGATGGATAAAAGATACTAAGGTGTCGGGGGTACTAAGGTAGGTTGGTAACGAATCATGCAAGGGAATCTAAGGTCTCCACTATACTAGGCTTAGGTTTGTCTCGTCTATCGATTTGACTCACCTAAAGTCGATCCCTATCCTAGCTTTCGCTACAAATAAGGCCAACCTAACAAATATACATGTCCGCGAAAGCCCTAGACTATCATCAAAGGCCAACAACAATGAGAATCATGTCCAACCATCGTTGTGACATTTCATCAAACATGTAACATGCATAAATGAAAACCTAGCAAAGAAGAGAACCAAATCATGACCCTAAGCAAGATTCATAGCTAACAACAAACCAAAGCACACCCCTAACCCTAGTAGGGGAACTACTCACACATGGCTAACATAAGTATGTAAACAAAAGATGAGGAATTGCTAGACATGTTGGATTAAGTAAGAGTAAACAATTAAACAAACAAAACTTAAAGGAAATGCAAAGATAAAGTAGAGATGAAGAAGATTATACCAATAATAAGGAAAAAGCAAGGAACTTGGATTACAACTTGGAGGATTTTCTCAAACCCTCAAATTACAACCCAATAAGAATCCTCTAAAATTGCCCAAGAACAAAGCTAAGAGAATTACTAAGAAAGGATTAACTAATATTGAAAGATTAAACTAAGATCTAAAGAAGATTAAAATATTAAGAGAGTTTTTTGAGTCTAAGTATAGAGCAATGGAACAGTGCAAAACCCTAGAAAAGTGTGTAAAAGTAACGTTTAATCAAGTCTACTAAGTGCGGGTTTATATAGTGCGCGAAAATCTGAAAAGCGACTCTCAGCCGGTCGACCGGCTGCCAGTCTGTGACCGGCTGAGAGTCCAAATTTGGACTTCTGAACTTTTCTTCGAAATTCTTCAAAGTGAGCTTGCTTCTCAGCCGACCGGCCGGCTGCCGGTCTGGCACCGGCTGGAAGGCTGGTTTCTTCAATCTGACTTTTCCTCTTTTTCCTTCAATGTACAGGTACCCTCAGCCGGTGGACCGGCTGCCGGTCGGCCACCGGCTGGGAGCCCTTTTTCACGAATCTGCCCAACATTTCATTTTCTTGATTCTTCGAATTTGGCTAAGTATGGAACAGTCATCCCAGCCGGCTGGCCGGCTGCCGGTAGGCCACCGGCTGGGAGGCTTTTCTTAAGGGGCTGGAAAATTCTTCACATTTTCGTTTGAAATCTTGAGCCAAGGCTACCAGCCGGCCGACCGGCCGCCGGTTGGAGACCGGCTGGGAGGGCCTGGGAGGCCTCCTTCACAATTCTTCCACATTTCTTCATGAATCGTTCTAAATCCGGCTCGATTTCACCCGTTTATTCGCCCATGCCGTAATACCTACAAAAATTGGATCGAATAGGAATATACGAGGCAACGGACGTAAAAACACCTAAAGATACGCAAATCGAGGTCGAATCGTGACCGAAAACGAAGAAAATGTAAAGGAAATGATGACCAAAATGGAGCTCATCAGAATTCCCCACACTTAAACCTTACTCGTCCTCGAGTAAGAGATCAACGAACTATATAACCCTTATTAAAAACAAAGAAACAACTAACTAAGCTAACTATAAGCCGAATCGGGTTTAGCTACACCCGTAGCCCTTTCAACTCACAATTTGACATTCATGAGGGAGAATGCCCTATTGTAAGGCAAGTAAGGTCTTGCTACAAAACTTTTGATGCAAACAAGTAAAAACAAAACACGTATAGACAAACAACATGCATCGGAAAAGAAAGAAAACCGCTTGCCTCATTTAAGCGGTGGAAAACAACTAAAAGAGAACAAATTCAAAGTCGAAAACTCCTTCACAAATATTAATTCTACAAGTCACTAAGGCAAGAAGGATGACAACAAAACACCTCCAAATCATGCTAAACTAGGCTACTTTCATAACCGTTATCCAAATACTTTTGTCAAGGGCGATCGGATGGAATGGAATGATAATCCCCGCAATGCTAAAGGCAAAAGATGCAACAAGTCTAGATTCTTCACAAAGTAAAGGTCATGGGTCGTCCCGAGATCGACAAAACGGCAAGGCAAAATTGATTTTTTTGGAATGAAATGCTCAAATCAATACAAAATGGTGGATTACAATCAAAATTTGACCTCATTCAATTTTTTTCATTTCTTTTTCATGCCATGAGTTAGGATGGGGTTTGTCCCACGCGTGCTAATGTCCTTTGCTTTCGCCAATCGCTTATTAGGCAACCGGTTAACCTCTAGACAATAGCTTATCGGGGTGACAATCACTCTGTCTTTGGGCGGTCGAATTCACAACCAAGTGGGAAGCCAACTCAATGACTACCCTCCAAAGCACATCGAAGTGGTACGCCTCCACCAAAACAACATGTTCTTATTCCTTTTTCATTAACCATTTTTTTTTCTTTTCTTTTTCACTTGAGGCTTCTTTTTTTTTTCTTCTTTCAAAACATTTCCACTTCTTATGATCATTGACAAGAGCATTCCAAATTTATTCATGAAAGTTATTTTTGGGTTGCCAAACCGTCAAGTCGAACAAGGTCACCAAGACAAGATAATCAAAACCACTTCACATCACGGGGGTGGACAAGGTGACTCACATGCAAACCCTTGACTTGGTATTGGACCATGGTCAGAAAGATACTAGAAAAGCATGACCTAGGGTGTTTTAAAAATCATTCTAAAAGACAAAGTCCCAAGTAGAAGAATTATTTGTAAATGCTTAAACGATTTTGTCAAAGTTCTCAATTAGGCATTTTCAAAACATTATCCTAAATGCAACTATATGCCATGAATGCAACTAATATAGACATGTTATAATGCAAATGAGACTATCAAACTAAATGCCAAACAAAGCTAATGCAACTCCTAACAGCACAAAAGCACACAAGCCACACACAATCTCCACAATGCACTCCACATCCTCCAAATACAAGCCCATCCTCCTCATTTGCGACAAAAGGAAGAAAATGAGAGTGGAATAGAGGTTGGAACGATCATACCGTGGTGTCTTCAAGGTCCAAAGCGGTGCTCAAGCAAGTGTTACCTATGCGAAAGGAGGGAAAGCAAACACAAGTATATACAATTCTACACTAATAAGGTAAAAACATGTTTTTGAAATTTTCAAATTTTTCGATTTTTTTGGTATTTTTGAGGTTTTTCATACTTACAAAAGCAATCAAATATACACAAGGTGGATATTTTCCCTCCCCACACTTAAGATTTACATTGTCCTCAATGTAATGAAGTGCAAAGGGGGAAATGAAGCAAAAGAACGAAAACAACATGTTTTTGGCTTTTTTGAAATAAACGGTTCTTCCTCCCCACACTTATTTATATGCATAATGTGAGGAGGAAAACCGGAAAATAAAGGACATATTTTTGAAAGTTTTTGGTTTTTCAATTTTTTTGGTTTTTGGTTTTTAAGAAGGCATTAAAAACAAAGATAAACAAAAGAAGAGAAAAACTAAAAACTAGACTAAATGCTCTATTCTACATGTATGCAAACTACATGTGACAATATTATACAAAAATATAAATCTAATGCATCTAAATGAATGCAACTATATGCATCTAAACTAAATGTTATGCAAAGATGAATTAAAAACTTAAAACAAGCTAAGAGAAACTAACTAATATAAACGAAACTAACTAAATGCATGCTAGAAAGTAAAATTAAGTAGTATAATTAAACTCCCAAATTAAGTAGTATAATTTAGGGTCGAACCCAAAAGACGGTGGGGAAGTTGTATATTTAAGTTCTAGTTCGAGCTCGAGTTGGGTAATAAGTTTGTGATTGATTAACAACTACTAAAGATAAATTAGAGCACAAGTGTCGAGATGAAATCGATGGATAAAAGATACTAAGGTGTCGGGGGTACTAAGGTAGGTTGGTAACGAATCATGCAAGGGAATCTAAGGTCTCCACTATACTAGGCTTAGGTTTGTCTCGTCTATCGATTTGACTCACCTAAAGTCGATCCCTATCCTAGCTTTCGCTACAAATAAGGCCAACCTAACAAATATACATGTCCGCGAAAGCCCTAGACTATCATCAAAGGCCAACAACAATGAGAATCATGTCCAACCATCGTTGTGACATTTCATCAAACATGTAACATGCATAAATGAAAACCTAGCAAAGAAGAGAACCAAATCATGACCCTAAGCAAGATTCATAGCTAACAACAAACCAAAGCACACCCCTAACCCTAGTAGGGGAACTACTCACACATGGCTAACATAAGTATGTAAACAAAAGATGAGGAATTGCTAGACATGTTGGATTAAGTAAGAGTAAACAATTAAACAAACAAAACTTAAAGGAAATGCAAAGATAAAGTAGAGATGAAGAAGATTATACCAATAATAAGGAAAAAGCAAGGAACTTGGATTACAACTTGGAGGATTTTCTCAAACCCTCAAATTACAACCCAATAAGAATCCTCTAAAATTGCCCAAGAACAAAGCTAAGAGAATTACTAAGAAAGGATTAACTAATATTGAAAGATTAAACTAAGATCTAAAGAAGATTAAAATATTAAGAGAGTTTTTTGAGTCTAAGTATAGAGCAATGGAACAGTGCAAAACCCTAGAAAAGTGTGTAAAAGTAACGTTTAATCAAGTCTACTAAGTGCGGGTTTATATAGTGCGCGAAAATCTGAAAAGCGACTCTCAGCCGGTCGACCGGCTGCCAGTCTGTGACCGGCTGAGAGTCCAAATTTGGACTTCTGAACTTTTCTTCGAAATTCTTCAAAGTGAGCTTGCTTCTCAGCCGACCGGCCGGCTGCCGGTCTGGCACCGGCTGGAAGGCTGGTTTCTTCAATCTGACTTTTCCTCTTTTTCCTTCAATGTACAGGTACCCTCAGCCGGTGGACCGGCTGCCGGTCGGCCACCGGCTGGGAGCCCTTTTTCACGAATCTGCCCAACATTTCATTTTCTTGATTCTTCGAATTTGGCTAAGTATGGAACAGTCATCCCAGCCGGCTGGCCGGCTGCCGGTAGGCCACCGGCTGGGAGGCTTTTCTTAAGGGGCTGGAAAATTCTTCACATTTTCGTTTGAAATCTTGAGCCAAGGCTACCAGCCGGCCGACCGGCCGCCGGTTGGAGACCGGCTGGGAGGGCCTGGGAGGCCTCCTTCACAATTCTTCCACATTTCTTCATGAATCGTTCTAAATCCGGCTCGATTTCACCCGTTTATTCGCCCATGCCGTAATACCTACAAAAATTGGATCGAATAGGAATATACGAGGCAACGGACGTAAAAACACCTAAAGATACGCAAATCGAGGTCGAATCGTGACCGAAAACGAAGAAAATGTAAAGGAAATGATGACCAAAATGGAGCTCATCACCTAGCGACTAAGTCCGGGCGACTGAAATTGGTCGCTAAAATGGGACGGGCGACTGAAATTGGTCGCCAATTTCAGTCACTAATATCAGTATCTGTTGTAGTGAGATGTTCACTTAAGAACGTGAAGATTTACATTTAAGATCTAAACACGAGAATCATGGAACAAACTCATTATGTCACAGTGTAGCTTACTGATGCATGAAGGTTTTCAGACCGTGTTTGAAAAACGTTTGAAGACTTTTAAAACTTAAAATGATTTTGCAAAACTTAAAGAAGGATCTTTGAAAGCACGAGAGTTTTGCATAAATGCTTCAATAAATATTGTAAAAGCCTTGTCATTGAATGAGGCTAAGTGGTTTCTTTTGTAATACTCAAAACTTGGGTATTACCCAATGTGTACTTCCTTTGTACTTTTATCCATTGGATAATAGCTAGCCCACTTGACAAGCAAAAGTTGTTGTTTAGTTTTCATTGGCTCTTGATAAAGCATTTCAGATTTTGCTAAGTAAAATATCTTCTAATAAGATGCTCAAGTACCATTTACATTTGAAATGTAAAAAGTTCTTATTATTTTACGAAATACGGTACACTACGAATAAGACGAATTTTATACTTCAATTCATGTGTGCCAAAAGATAAGACGATTTTACAAGAAAATAGATTTTGACAATTATTTTCAGAAAACTAAGACGACCATTTTGCACGTTTCTCGAAATGATTTTTCTCGTTCTAAAAATCTCCATGCGGTACAGACCCAACAGTCTGATGGACTGTTGCATGACAAAGCAATCACTTGACTTTAACGAGAATGTTCCACTTACTCTTACATTTGTGACTTAGGTTTACAAGGGGTTTGTTCTTGACTTGTGTTGTTCTTCTTGATCAGGTTTGAAACACAATGGATGATCTCTTGTTGCCTTTGTTCTTCAATCCATTTGCTTTGCCTTGAATACTCAATTCATGCTACATAAGAGCAAACAATTAATATATACAAGGACTTGTCATCATCAACTAAAATGTTCCAACACAGTGGCGAATCTAGGATGTATGAAATGGGGATGATTAGTCTGATTACATTACCAAAAAAACACTGTAGTGCGAAAGATTTCTTGCGACGGACGTTACAAATTATTGTTTGCGACGGAATTTGCAACGAAATTGTTTTTTCCGATGAAATTTGCAACGGAGGGTAATTCTCCAATCCCGCGAACAAAAAGTCAAATGGCGGGATTTCTATCGCAAAAAAAGACTTTTGCGACGGAATATCCGTTGCATCTGAAATTGGCGAAACTTTTTTGGACCACCAGGTCAAAAAGTCGGTCAACTTTTGCAAAAATTAACCCTGGTCAAGGTCAATTCTAGTCAACGTTCCGTCGCAAATATTTACTGGCTTGGTCAGTCGATGTTTGCAACGGACTTCCCGTCAAAAATATAATCACTCAATTAATCTCGTCCTTATATTTTTAATAATCCCCTATTAACAAAAACTTATTTCAATATACAAATTCTTGATAAATACTAAAACAATTTCATAATCGTTTTGATAAACAAGTACCACTTTTAATTAAATAATGACCACTTTTTATAGTTAAAAAATGACATTTTTTAAAGTGGCTATTATTTTCCAAAAAAATGATTATGTTTATCAAAAAAATGTAACATTTTACGAAAAAAATACGAGATAGAGCCGTCGATGAATAACTAGAGCCGAGTATTTTAAAATTAGTAAAACCACGGGAAGATGGAGGAATAATTCATAAATTATCGTTTGTGACAGCGGTATCCGTTACCGTTTCCTCTTACAAAATGTCAATGAAAGGTAAGTGGAAATGCACATGAAAGATGCCCCACCTTGTTCCCTCTCCCTTTCTGTGAGAGGTCACAACCTTGTGACGAAATTAGCCCGTAAAAAGCAAGACCTGCTCGAAATAATTAAGGTGTGACGGTGTATCGGAGACGGTGGGGGCAATTGAACGAACTAAGATTGCTTAGTGCAATTAACAACGTATACGTGTAATAATTAACGTGCATGTGAGTTGGGATTTGGGTGTTTGATTGACTTTCAGGTTTAGCCTGTTGCCAACTTCCCATGCATCGAACCTTCACAATAATACGTATACACCAATTCTTGTTTAAGATGGTTTTAATTTCAGCTTTTATTTAAAATTGTTATAAATAATGGTAAAATAACAAAGAAATTGTGAGAGATCTGAAATTAATAACGCCTTATTGCTTATACGTATAATTCTTTCGTCTTAATTATTTATTTATCATTATTTAAATACTTCCCCTGTTCAAAATAATATTTTCTATTTTTTTTTCCGTTTATTCACAATATCATTATTTAAATACTTCCCCTATTTTTGCTGAAATTTTATCTATAAAATCTTATTAAAATGGTAAACTAAAACAAACTAATATGACGTGACAAAAATTAAATGTGACATGACAAAAATTAAATGTGACATGACACTAATTAATGTAAATTTAGTAAATTATCCCTTTATATACACATAAAATACACTAAACTGTTTTACGAAAATGTCATTATTATCATCACTATTCTTAAATTAATTGTGCATATTAAATATTTGATGAGGTAACAAATTCTAAAAGTTTTAATGAGGTAACAAATTCTAAAAGTGATGTTACCTCTACAAATTCGCATTGTATAATTAGATTACAAAGAATTAAGTTAGAGGTTTTAAAGTTTAAGGATGGGTAATGAAAATTACGGTGACAATAAAATGCACTATGATATTAAACTCGCTACAACATTACATAAAAAAAAGACTAAACACCTCATTAATTGACGTGTCATTTAATTCATCTCCAATTATTATCTGTCACATGTTTACAAATAAAAAAAAATAGAAAATTATTAGTTGCAAACACAAAAAATAAATTATTACAAATTTTTTTTCCACTTACAACTATGGTTATTAATCTATCATTATCTATTTTAACTTATACTTATTTTATTTAATAGTATGTTTGTACTCACCATTATTATACTTTGTAGTTATGTTATCATAATTTTATAGTTTCTCTTTAACAACTTTTCTTGTTCCCTAAATAATTTGTTGATATTAATGCGAGAATTAATTACAAAAATGATCTTACATAACTATCACAATCATCCTAATTTTTATTTTTATTTAGAAAGTTGATAGGCAAAGTATACATAAAGAAATAAATAAATTGTTCGTTTTTTTATCGTTTTTATGTTATGAATTAATAGTTAGAATTAGAAAATAATTTAATTAATATTTTGTGTTGGTATTCAAATTGCAGGAGGCTATATACTACATAGTACATATCAATACCATTATATGACATTGAAAAATAATGGTAATAGTTTTTTTTTCGACTTTTCTTTTGGTTTGAATATTTTTTTTTTGTCCGGTTTTCCTTTATTATTATTGTGTGTGCAATATAAAATGCATGGTATGTAGTATAATCTTTATTATGTGGTGACAGGTTATATCTATTAAATACTATTAAAAAGTTCGTTTGCGCATCTTTCATATGTCATATGTCGATGAGAAAAAGACTCACAAATGCACAACATATTGCATATTAATATATTATTGTAAATTTCAAGCAATTGGAAATATGAAAGGTATTACTCAATAAATCTCTAAAAAAATTCTCATTTATTCTCAACTTAATTAACATGAGTAGTAATTAAGTAACTAAATTAAATTATTTACTTAAGTTCATACTACTTACTTTAGCAGTTACATGCCCTTTTATCTTTTCTCATATCAGATTTGTTAATTTGTTAATTAAAATATATCAGATTTGTTAATTTGTTAACTGAACTTTTTTTTTTTTTTTAAAAAAAAAATTCAGGTTATCCACGCCCAAAATTTGAAGATTGGAAAGAATAATCTATTTTGTTATTTGCTCATCATCCTCTATTGTTTAATTTTAATTTATTTTCCATATGTTTTTCTCCCTTTGTTTTTTTTTATAAGAAGCCGAGGCTTAATTCATTACGGATAAATCAGAAATCACAGCATAGTTCACCGAATCCGGTAAAGTCCCCTCCCAATCTTCTCTACCGGACTCCGTACACAAGAAATGAGCTAAATTATGGGCTACATAATTGTTTGCCCTACAAACATAAGACCAAACAATCGAACAAAACGAAGAGCAACACGAAAGAATCGCAGCAAAAACAAAAAAACATGGCCATGTCCAGAGCTTCGGTTTTGTAACGCGTCGATCACCACCGAACAATCACTCTCCACCACCACATGAGTAAAACCCCTACGCCGCGCTTCACGAACACCTTCCAAAACAGCCACCGCTTCCGCCAGACGCGGCTCCCACAAGCAGTTGAACTTCAGAGCAAAACCCCACAGAACCACCCCCTCGGCGTCACGGCAGACCGCCCCTAAACCCACCCCCGCGCCCTCCTTCACACCCGCATCAACATTAATTTTGACGAAGTTCCGTTGAGGCTTTTGCCACCCTCCTTGCACACCCCCTCCTGTCCGCCTGGGCACCATAGGAGAACCCTCCTGACTGGCGAAAAGATTATCACCCTCCTGTACTACTTCCCTGCATCGACGATCCGGTCTTTTCCCTTCAAAAATCGCTTTGTTTCGATGTTCCCAGACTACCCAACAACCAACCATAAAATGCCTCTGCTCCACCCTAGCCATAACCCGCCACTTTGCCTCAATCCTATCCCTCAATCGACCACCCTCCTCCTTTTCCTCACGGATAATATCCAGCCCCTCCCACACCCGATAAGTAAACCCGCAATCCCGAAATAAATGCAAACTCGACTCAGTACAAGAAAATCAAAAAGGACATAATGAAGACTCACCTCGGACACGGTGTGCGATGTTTTCGCCAATTGCTAACGCCTCACTGCACAGCTGCCAAAAGAAGAGTTTGATTCGGGGCCAAACCGGAACCTTCCAGAGCCTGTTCCAAAACCATCTCTCCCGATCCCAGCACGCCATGTCCCCATTCGCAGCCCAGTCCGAACCCCCTGCTAGCATAGAGTACGCTGTTTTCACCGAATACACTCCGTTCCGCTCCGCTTCCCAGAACCACTCATCATCCGATTGAAACTCGCTAAGACGAATATTCAGCACCCTTTCGCGCTCAAAAGGAAGAAAAATAACACTCACCTTCTCCAAATCCCACGCGCCTCCACCAGCACAAATCAGATCAGCGACCTTCATCAATTCACGACTCGGACTACATGGCGACAAAACTCTCCCTGACATAGTACCAAGAATCCAAGCATCTTTCCAAACAAAGGTGGACATCCCATCCCTAATATTCCGTCGAAGTCCCTGGTGCAAAACACATCTCGCATCCACAACCCCTCTCCACGTATAGCTAGGATTATGCCCAAGCTCGGCATCAAGGAAGGCCCCATCCGGATAGTATTTGGCGCGCATTAATTGGGCCCACAAGCAATCCGGGGACGTGATTAAACGCCACGCTTGCTTCCCGAGTAATGCTAGGTTAAAGAGCTTAAAATCACGAAACCCCATCCCTCCCATACCCTTTGGTTGACACAATTTCTTCCAAGCGACCCAAGTAATCCCCTTACGCCCTTCGTTGTGATTCCACCAAAAACGAGATACCAAAGATTTAAGCTCATTACAAAAAGATGCGGGGAGTTTAAAAACACTCATCACATAGGTAAGGAGTGAATTGGCTACCGCCTTTGTAAGAACCTCCCTACCCGCTCTAGACAACATTTTCCCGCGCCAACCCGAGAGCCTTTTGTTAAGCTTATCACGAATGATATCCGTAATCCCCTTCTTAGACCGTCCTATTACCGTCGGCAAACCAAGATATCGAGCTTGTTCAGCAACCTCCACCATACCCAGCCGCGAAGTGACCGAATCCCTCCTTGCTCGAGAGACACCCTTGCTAAACGAGATAGTAGTTTTATCTAAATTAACAAGCTGCCCCGAAGCCTCCTCATACATTCGTAACAACTCCGCAACAACCCCTGCCTCCATAAGATTAGCTTTTGTGAAGAAAATGCTATCATCCGCAAACAGAAGATGAGAGATAGACGGAGCCCCTGCCGCAATACGGATCCCATGTAAAGAACCATTCACAACCGCCCGCCGCATAAGATTCGACAACGCCTCCGCACGCAAAATAAACAAATACGATGAAAGCGGGTCTCCTTGACGTAAACCCTTCGTCGGCCTGAACTCGCAAGACGGTGTACCGTTTATCAAAACGAGGAGGACACTGTTGAAACACAATCCATGACTCTCGCCACCCATTCCCGGTCAAACCCCATAACCCTCAAACAACGCTCCAAAAAAACCCATTCGACACGGTCATAAGCCTTCGCCATATCCAGCTTAATAGCCATATACTCATCCCCTGCCATAGAATTTTTCATATAGTGGAACATCTCAAAAGCTATCAACACATTATCCGAGATAAGACGGCCAAGAGTAAAAGCACTTTGATTAATGGACACAATATCCCCTTGAAACACTTTTAGCCGATTCGCAAGTACCTTAGACACAAGCTTATAGGCCACATTATACAAGCTAATCGGTCGGTAGTCCTGCATTTTATCCGGCGCCTTCTTCTTTGGAATAAGCACAATATTGGTTTTGTTCAACTCCCGAACTGAACGTTCCCCCTGAAGCATAGCTAAAACCGTGGGCAGTACATCCGGGCCAAGTAAATCCCAATAGCTTTGATAAAAGAGCGCATTCATCCCATCCGGTCCAGGAGCTTTCAACGGATGCATTTGGTTAAGGTCCACTACTACCTTCTCAGCCGTATAATCACAAGAAAGCCCCTCATTCATCTCGGCAGTGACACGGTCCTCCAGCCCCACTAACACGTCCCCAAACTGATCGGGATTCGAAGTCGTGAACAGATTTCGGAAATAGTTATTAGCAACAGTAGCTATAGCCTGCTCATCTGTTTTCGCCACCCCATGCTCATCCTTGATCATATGTATCATATTTTTACGCTTCCGCTCACTAGCCCGGGAGTGAAAAAACTTTGTATTCTGATCACCATCTTTTAACCAGAGCGCTCGAGATCGTTGACGCCTCCCTTTGTTTTTTATTTGGTTAATTTACTCTTTTGATTTTTCTTTCGATTTTTATTTGTAACAATAACTTATTCTTAAATTATGTTTCGCTATTTTACTTCTTTGTCTTTTACGTGTTGATCAATCGACGTCCATAGAACAAAGCTAAATACAAGCTTAAGGTATTAATCTGATAATAAGTTTTTTTAATTACATTTTTATATAGTCGTATTTATCATTTTCTATATTAAGCTAAACATTTACTCGTAGCTTGAATCTTTCAAATTGTGTTTACTTTAATTGTTCTTCTGATCTTCATTGTATTAGAAGGAAAATATTTATTAGTTTTCAAGAGAATGAGATCTCATCATCTTATAAATAAATCAATTTAGAAAAATGTCATATATTAAATATAATTTTAGTTTTTAATTTGAATTCAGAGGATCTTAGTAAATTGTTTATTTTTATTATTCTATTTTGTAAAAAAAACACTATATAATATATTTAAAAGGCTTCTTAAAACATCTAATTTTATTCCTCATGTCATTTTTATATTGATTAATATGAAGGGTACATCAAACTTATTTATTAAAATTCTCCTTAAGATTTACTAATATTTTTTTGATGAAAACCATAATACCGATCATGATTTACATTATAAAAATAAATTAAGCTTTTACTCTGATCATTTAAATCGTACATTTTGTTCATCTAACTCTTCATTAACCGTAGAGATAGTAGTTAAACCATAACAAATGGTGACCCGTCGCAAGCAAGACTTACTATTAATAAAAAGTCGAATAGCTACTAATAATATATTTTAGTTGAAATCATATAATCATGCACTAAATTATAAGAATAAATTAACAATTTACTTTCATCATTTAAATTGTAAATTCTATCCACATAATTCCTCATTAGCAATAAAGATAGTAGCTAAAAGGTCTTATACGTGGTAAATGAAAAAATCCAATAATTTGGATTATAAACCTTCACAATTTCACATATTGACACTTTTGATTTTTTTTCAAAGCCATCTTAAAATATTGTAATTAGCACACATGCGAAAAAGTGAAAAACAAGGTGTATATGTGCATGTGATTAAAAACGTTCATAATCTTTTTAAAAAGATACTTTATATTTCTATCTTTTAAGGTTTTAAAATTTTTAACCTTTAATAAGTTGTATAGTTAGTTTTGTAATTAAGATGATGTTTATTTTATTTTATTTTATTTAAATTTAAATTTTAACTATCTCAATTTGCATATTATTGATTCTGAGGAGGCTATTAAAAACATAAAATTACATATTTGGATTTAAATGTGAAAAAAAACATATTTTTTACTCTTTTAGTCGGCGTACAAAGTATCTATTTAACTTTCTTAAAAAAGCCTATCAAATATGTAACCGCGATCTTGGAGTGCTTTGTTTATCGATTTAACGACGTAGCCATTTTTAACTTAATTTATGATGTACATCATAAATATGGCAAAATAACAAATTTGTAACAAAACATAAACAAACACTTATAGTTCTAGAATTAGCCACATTAAATTGTTGATTACAAAACATTCAAGAATAATAATGTAAAAAGAGTAAAACATGTACAAATGTTTTGCTTATAACTTATTCGCGATAAAAAAAATATTATTTTACATATAAGTTAAAGATGGACGTCAACAAAAAATAAATACACGGGTTAAATAGAACAAGTCCGCGAATTCGCGGGTACAAAACTTGTCTTTATTTTAATCACTTACGACAATACCCCACAATACTCGTATTTTATCCTTATATTTTAATCACTTCATCTTTGTCGTGATATCACACTAAAGGCGCTCATCCACATTAGCAAAGACAATCCACTATCTCGAGCTCCACCACACACTGAACCTAGCCGAATCATTGGCCCTAATACCACTTGTTCGAAGTTTGGGTCTATCGCTTGCACCACATCATCACATTTGTGTGATATTGCGTGTTTGAGTTTTTTTTTAAAAGGTCTCGTACTAATATAGTGATAATGCATGTGCGTGTGCCTCTTTTTTACGGTAAAATTTCTCTTCCTTTTTCCAACGTGGGACTTGGGTTGCTACCCTAGCAAAAGTTAAGTATAGGCTGATCAGACTATGACTCAATCAAATTTTTCGCAAAAAGTATAATATAGACTAAACTTCTTTTAGTAAAAATAAGAGTAAATTAACAAAAACTCCCTTCAATATACCACTTTTCAAAATTAACTCCCTTATGAAAACTTTTTAATTTTTTACCCCAAAAGATATACTCTGATCAAAACTTACACCCAAAGTGACGGACAGGGAGCATATTCCGTCAATTCTTAAATTAATTGTATTTTTTGGACGAATTTGCCCTTCCGCTCTTTTATTTTTACCTCATTTTCATCTTCTTTATTGTTTTTACCACACATCATTTTCATCTTCTTTCTTATTCATTCATCAACAACTTCATCTTCAATCTCATACACTCCCTTCTTCAAATTTCCCCAATTTTCCCCAAATCAAAGTATGTTAATCTTTTTCATCTTCATTTCTGATTCTAATTTGCAATTAGTATAGTGTTCATCTTTTCCCCCCAATTCGATTTTAATTAGAGTTTTGAACCTAAAAATTACCAATCAAAACATACGAAATTAGGGTTAAACCCAGAAAATAGGTTCATCTTTTTCATCTTCGTTTCTGATTCTAATTTGCAATTAGTATAGTGTTCATCTTCTTCCCCAATTCGATTTTAATTAGGCTTTCGAACCCAAAAATTAGGGTTTGACACCTAGAAATTACCAATCAAAACACATGAAATTAGGGTTAAACCCAAAAAATAGGGATTCGAAGCAATAAAATTGAGATTAAAACCCAGAAATTAGGTTTTCATACCTAAAAATTTGGGTTTAAAAACCCAAAATTATGATTTTAACCCAGAAAATAGGGTTTCAAGTAACAATTTTTTGGATTTCAAACCCACAAATTATACAAAAACACACATAAATTTCAGTATTGTAAACCCATAAATTCACCCAGAAATTTAAAACTACAAACACGAGCAATAAAAAAAATTGAAGACTACAAACATGAGGACGAGAGAGGAAATTTACATATATGAATCTGGCCTGTATCATACAAATTGAACCCAGAATTATTTTTGAATTTTGATAAAACATTGAAATTTTAATAGAACAGTGAAATTCGTTTTTTTTTTATAGAACAGTGAAAAAGGTTGAAAGATAAGTGAAAATGAAGAGCGAGGGTAAATGTTAGGTTAACAATAAAACAAGGGCAAATCGGTCACAAATTCGTATTTTCCACCGGAAACCTACTTTGGGTGCAAATTTTGATTAGAGTACATCTTTTGGGGTAAAAAATTAAAAAGTTTTCATAAGGGACTTAATTTTGAAAAGTAGTATATTGAAGGGAGTTTTTGTTGATTTACTCTAAAAATAACTAAAACTCAAAAAATAGGTGCGGTTATTGTTTTCAACCTTCAATAAAATTTGAATGTAACAACCCGGATTATAAAACAAAGGAAAAACATAAAATAAAGGAATATCAGAGTGTAACTCAATGATAACTGGGTTAAGGTGGCGGAAACACCTTACCCAAATCCGGATCGATACTCAAATCGAAAACCAAACTAATATATTATTCAAAGGTTCTTAAAAACTTAAAGCAAAGGTCCTTAACAATTTATTAAGCTCGCTTCGCACATTCCCCAAGCAAGCATCAACCAAACAGCGACCACCTGAACAACCTGAGAAGGGGGTCGACAATCAGTCGGGAGTAACTAGATGCTCTCCCAGTCATGTTTACAACAATTGAATGTAACCAACAATCAATAACAATTGAAATGCAAAACAAGTAAACATGTGAGATCATCTATACTCATGAAAGTCCAATCAAACTTACCGTTATCTGAAGACATATTACGACGATCATGTGAGGTTACAACACAACATGACATGAAAGCAAACTTACCATACCATGATATTCTCGACACCAGACGAATGAAACCAAACGAACCTAGACCATATGCGACCACTAGACCATGAACATTTACAACCCAAGTAACTCACGACTCATAGTAACATAAGGCACAATGCTAGCAATAAAGCGTAGCGAATATGGTGACACACAATCCATTGCAACAGAAGGCACAAAGCTATCATCAAAGCATAGCGAATAGAGCGAACGCCCGTTAGAGCGTATCACCACTGCCTCTAACTTGTCAGAGCGTATCACCACTGCCTCTGACTGACGGAGCGTATCACCACTGCCTCCATCGGTGTGGAGCGTATCACCACTGCCTCCACGGTACTATGTATAGCGTATCACCACTGCCTATGTGCCTAAGACCTGGCCAGACCTCTCGATGCAATAACTGTACACCGAACGACACTCGGGACCCAGAACGTATAACTGACGAATCTGGCCACCCCCGAACATAGACCAAAATAAATCCCACATCAATGGGTGGCGTTAGTTCATTCCGATAGTATATAACTGATACTACCGTCATCTATTCAAACTAGCAAACAACAATGCACAGTATAACTGACTGTACTAACATGCGTGAATATCATCACGACTCAAACCAGTAGAACATCATAACAGACTGTCCTAATATCAAATGCATAGAAGTATCCAACGACATATGCAAACACAATGTTATAAAATCACTGAACACAACTCAACATGTGAATCAAGTATAAACAACCAAAGTTATAGTAACTATAACTATAACATAAGTAATGGATGCGAGGTTATATTAACCTCAACTATAACTTCCACATATGGCTTGAGGTTATGGTAACCTTAGCCAAACCCTGACACGAACCTAAAGTTATATTAGCACCAACCATAACCTTGAGTCATACCTCAAGTTTATGTTAGTCTCAGCTATAACTTTAACTCGTAATTCAGAGTTATATTAGCTTCAGCTATAACTTTAACTCGCAACCCAAAGTTAAATTAACATCAGCTATAACTTTGACTCGCACTTAAGGTTATACCTCTTCAGCCATAACTTTGAGTCGTACTCAAGGTTGTACTAGTTCAGCTATAACCTTGAATCATATTTTCAAGGTTACACATACTTCACTATAACCTTGAGTAACACTCTTGTCCATTCGCCATGCCGCCATCTAGGGTTTCCTCGCGAACCCTAGTTGCGCACACGACACCCATAACGACTTATCGATACATTAATCCACAATTACGATAATAAAACGTACATAAATATACGAAGCACAATTAATTCATGACAATAAATAATCAAACATGTACTAATCGTACAAACAATCATTAAATCATATTAATCACATCAATTGGCATAAACACAATTAAAAGAGAAACACTTAGTTACCTTTTTAGCAATTAATGAGAACGTCCATAAAGAATACGACCAACAAAGCCTTGTCTCCAACACGTGTCAATAACCCCAAAAGGCAACTTTAAAGAAAGCGTAAATCCAAGTCCTTATGATAGAAATTGTACCAAACCATCACTCTTTCGAAGACGCCAAAAAGAAAGACTTCTTCTTCTTTAAACACAAAACAAGAGACCCAAAACATAGGTCTAAAGGTCCATACAAATAATTCCCAATAAAATATTTTGAATATAATATATTGTAGAGGTAAGAGCAAGGATTGTGAAAATATAATTTATGTATGAGTTTAGAGGAATGAAAGATATTCAACAATGGAGTCAAAGGGAGAAAAGAAAACGAAAGAGGAAGAAATCGAAGAAGGCGTGCGGCAAAACTCACGCACAAAACCAAAGTTTGACCTAGTTGCTTGCTAGGTTAAATTCTATTTATAAGGAGATTAACTAATGGGCTTTTGGTCCATTAGCTCATACAATGGATTATCTGATTGCAAATCTGATTGAGCCATAATAAAACGCAAGGAGAACTTGAAATAGAAAAGTAAATATTAAATTAAAATAATTAATTATTGCACGGACGTTTTAACCTATTCAAAAGTAGATCAAAACGAGAAATAATAAAAATAGGAAACGGAAGCTATAAATATATTTCCAAAATCCATTAACAAACTTCGAAATAATTAATTAAATAAAATACTTTTATAATAAAATATTAATATAAAATACGGGGTGTTACATTGAACCTAGCTAACTTATCTCGAAATTCGAGTAGACGATGGTATTATTGACATATTGTAGAACAACAAGTTTTCTTTCGCTTGTGACGGATATATTCGTCACAAGTTTATATCGGTTCAAGTATCTTTTATTTGCATAGATAAAACAAGTCTAAATAACTACAAAGGAAAAGTTCCCTCTAGGGTTTTCTCTTGGGAGGGTGACACCCGTCGTTGAGGGGTGCCAAAGCTAAGATTTATAAAACCTCAGCTTAAACTTAGATAGGATAAGTCAAGGGTCGAACCACAAGGAGACAAGGTTAATTATGTTTGTGAATTTAAAGTCTATTACAAGTAACCAAAAAGGGGGGGTTGATTTGAGATTTAAACTAATAACTAAAAGGACAAAATAAACAAGAGAAATAAAACAAGGTAAAAAGGAGATTAGGAACTTTGGTTCCCCATGGTTAAAACAAGTCAATGAAAGGTAAAATAACCAAATAACACAATCCCAAGGAACAAAGAATAAACCTTTAGGTCAATATTCTACCCAATCCTTACGGTCTTAGGGTTCCTAGAAAAGCACTAAACTTTCGTTCAAGGGCAATCCCAAAGTTGTTGTTAAGCTAATCCTAATAATCTTTCAATCCTAAGGATTAGTTCACCAACAACAATGGGGGATTGGTAATTCAATCATTAAACTTATCAAAATCAAGTCTTTACCATGGTTCCCCTAATTCCTAATCAAAAGAATTAGCTATGCATACTTTTAATTATGAAACTAACAATAACTAAGAACATCAAAGGAATTAACATAATTAAAGATGACAAACAAAGAGAAAACATGAGTTAAGAAACAACAATAAGATGAACAACAAGATTAAATTAAAGGGAAAGATTAATTGTAGCAAACTTACAACTTAAATGGAATTAAGAACAAAAGATGAAAACTTGGAATAAAATCTCTTTCTAACTATGGAGTTCTTGAATAACATGAAGTGCTTGTCTAACATAAATTGCTTCTCTAATAAAATTCCTTGTTAATGAAATTGCTTTCTAATAAAATTCTTTGACCTAATTTTTAGAGTTTAGGTCTTCTTAAATAAGTTATAATTACAAGATTAGGTAAGTACAACACGAAATAAAAGACGCGGCTGCAGCTTCCGGGTCGGTCGACCTCTTTTTCGGGTCGGTCGACCGCTTCTGTCGATGCTGGACTTTTTCCGTGATTTGGGCTTAGGTCGGTCGACCTCTTTGATGGGTCGGTCGACCGCTTCTTGTTTGTATCAGCTTGAATTCGGCCCAATGACAACACTCGGGTGTGCAATCCGGATCCTTGCTCCGCATTATTACTCAAAACAGCTTCCGAGAGGCAAATAAAGTTCAGTTTTGCTCACTTCCGCGTATTCCTACATTTAAAACATAGAAATGCCAAAGTAAACCGTTTTGGGAGAAATAGCAACTAAAAGTCACGAAAATATAAGAAAATACGTGCCAAAAGAATAAATAAAATGCATAAAATAGGCACGTATCAAACTCCCCAAACCAAACCTTGTTTGTCCTCAAGCAAGCAATAAGACTCAAAAGAAAAGAAAAACTTCTAATGGAACGGATTTCACACTTTTTACAACCAAACACAACACCATGCCTAACCAATTTAATGCAACCTTCAAATATAATCAAGCATAATGTCAAGAGCAAAACGAATTGGACATGTTGGAATAGCATGCTAAAATTTCAACCTTGCAAGACTCATTCTAATTGGACTCTCGCGGTACGCTCGAGACACTCATGAAAGCAAAGGGTCAAATGTATATGTGAAAGATAAGAAGATAAATAAAAGTAAAGACTCTCAGCTATCTGCGACCCGTAAGAACATGCCTGCAATCTAACATGAATAAAATCTCTACAACCGTACATATGTATTCCCACACTAGATAACCATGACACATGCCGAGGCGATTTTTGGAATTGTGAGGCTAAAGGTAAGAAGGGGTTAAAATAAGTTATGGGAAGAGGGGTTAAACCGAGCTAACAACCGTCTATCCATACTATAAGATCACTTCTATTACTTTTCCATACATGCCAATGCTCAAAGTTTTGGAGCAAAAATCACAATTTCTCCAATTTTCTCCTTTTCTTTTCTTTCTTCCTTTCCCTCTCTCTTTTTTTTTCCAGAAATAACCTGTTCAATGGTCCTGGTCGACGGACCCAGAATGCAGGTCGACCGACCAGCCTTGAAAACAGGCTCATTCGTCTTTTGCATTTTTCTTCATTTTTTTTCATTTCTTTTCTTCCCTTTTTTTTTCAATATATTTTTTTTTCATATATATTTTTTTTCATTCTTATCTTTTTCTTCTTTCCACCGTTCTCACAAAATCACGAGTTATCAATGAAGCACAACCAAAGGATAACTAAAACAGTCCCATCACTACATTACTAGCTCGGCTAGGGTAGGCAATTTTTGGATGTAGCAAATGGGTTAAAAAGATTCAATTTGGCTATGTGAGGATAATGGGGTAAAATGAGAAAGAGGGACCTCTACCACATGTGTCAACAAACCACAAATCCGAATGCATATAGGTATTAAGTAGACAAAATTCATGTTTATGCACATTGATGTGACATGCCTCAAGAGGAGAAACTACTCACAAACCTACATGAAATCGGTCATGGATGTCACCGATTTATTAAGCTCTAATCCTTAGAATATATAGTAGCTTGCCAAGAAGAGAGTCAAGTCTAATAATTTAGCATGAAATCAACAAAAAATCGTAGATAATGCAAAAGACTAGCTTGAAATTTTTTGACAAAAAATGCAAGACAAGGCAATATGTGATATGTGAGGCATAAATTGTATTCGTCCGTTCCGACTCGACCTAAAAACTTAAGACAGAGAAGAACGCGCGACAGGGAAGAACACGCGACAAAAGAAAACGAAAATAAGAAAAACACCTAAAGGAATGAAAAACAAAAGACACAAAGACAATTGCATACTCACAAAGGAGTATGCCAACACCCTCCCCAAACCAAAACGCACAATGCCCCCATTGTGCTCATCAGCATACAACCACAGCATAGGGATGTGGGTAGGCAGAAAAGAAACAAACAAAGAAAGGAAAAGGAAAAAGACTAGAAATTACAAAAAGAGTCTAAGGAGGAAGGAGAGGAAAACTGGAAATCGAAAGGAAAAACTGGAAATCTAAAGGGAAAATAAAAGAAAAACTACTTACAAGATGGAGGGACCTCCCCAAACCGAACCCCAAAGAGGGTAAGGTCAAGCATGTCCCTAGCCCTCTGAGTCGAAATCCGGCTCAGAGTCCTCTCCTCCTTCCTCCTCCTCGTCCTCCTCTTCAGACCCTATGCCTGTTCCCGAGGCAGAGCCTGAAGCTTCACCGTGGACACGACCGCCTGCGAGAGGTGTGTACCAGGTGGGGTGAGTCCATGGGCCGGTAGGGAGCCTACCCTGAGTGGCATACTCCTTGTAAACCGGATATTGGCAAAGACTATCGTTCAACTGTTTTTGGTTGAAATGTCTGCAAAGGCTCGCCATCATTTGTGGCAGAGATCTGTCATCAACAAAAGGAGGAACATAAACATTAGGAGCAACAGTAAAATCAGTTGGGTACCCCTTCCCAGATGCGTGATGGTGGGCACCGGGAGCAGGGACCCTATGGCCTCTAAAGGCGCCTCCTCTAAGTGAGAGGCGGTAAGACGGGAGTAGTGGTCTGGGCTCCCCTATAACATTAAAAAGGGGTAACATAGGGGGAGCCATTGTGATGGGGATGCGATCACTGAGGTAAGTGTCTACCTTCCAATAATCTCTCCTGTTCACCCAACGCACGGACCTGACATAAGCCATATCCATGAACCGGGAGAGAGTGTCAATCGCATCCTCATAGCGAGGGAACTGGGGGACAAGAGAGCGGGCTAATCGAGTGACTAGCCCACCACAAACAATAGTAGTCAACGAAGTTCCCTCGCCCACCGACATGAAGTGAGAGGCGACCAAATAAGCAGTGTTATAAAACTGCTGACCCGTACGTCTGATGTTAAGATAACCAGACAAAATGGAGAGCTCAAACTTGTTAACATTTTGAGACTCTTTGCGGCCGAAAACAGTGTTGGCCAAAAGACGCAAATAATAACGGGGGGCGGGTAGGTGAACGGTACTGTTTTTCTTCTTCCCATCGCTGGAATCAGAAAGACAGGACCACAAATCATTATATGACCTAGTGGGGTCATCCGTAAGACCCGTAGAAGATAAGCCTAGAAACTGAGCAAATTGGTTTAAAGTTAAAGAAAATGTTTCATTGAACAAACGAAAAGAAATGCAAACGTTATCATAGTCGGGGTGATATGCTTGAAAATCAAAAGTAAAGGAAGAAAAGAACTCAAGAGTGAGAAGGGAATAAGTGAACTCATCCATAGTGACAAGTCCTGAAAAACCCGTCCCATTGAGCAAGGACACCACCTCATCATGACATCCCAAGGCTTGCAAGGTTGGAACACAGAGGAACCGGGTTACCACTACCAAGCAATAAGCGGTGAGATAGAGGAATCAGGCTTTTTGAGCCGGAGTGCTGAAAATGATTTGCGGATAGTTTGGTAGACTATCCGTGTCTTGCACCGTCAATCATCTCGACCTAGGAACACGGCCTCTGGAGGTGCTTGCACCGGAAGTGCGGGAGCGCTTTCCACCTTGTTCACGGCTAGACATTGTAAATCTGAAAAGTTCAAAAAAACGTAAGTCTTGTGCACATATGGAAACATTTCTTTAACAAAATTAGGAACGAAAATCGAAAATCAGAAACTCCTGTAACAAACACGGGTCGACCGACTTCATGGAGAAGTCGGTCGACCACTTTCGCGAGTAAAAGCGAAGTTCCTGTAGCACAACAGGTCGGCCGACCGGAAACCTAGGTCGGTCGACCAACTATCAGAAAAAAGTTCAGAATCTGTAAAAATACGAAACTCGGGAAAATCATAGGTTGGTCGGCCGACCTCCGTTTTGGGTCGGTCGACTGTGAACAGTGTCGGAAACATAATTTCGGGACTGAAATTGTGCGGAAAAATGGCATAAAAATTGAAAGGAAGAATTATACTAACCCTAACAGCACGAAATCACACACAAATTACAGATCTGAGACTATAAAATCTAAAGGAAGAAGAAAACTAAGAGAAAAACACACAAACAAGCATGGAAACGAAATTAAGAGCAAAATTAAACTCAAAAAGACAAACTAATACTACCTAGAACGGAAATAAGATGCTATGAAACAAAAAAAAGAGAAAGAAAAATAAGAAAAGCATACCTTGAAGGAGAAAATTGAAAGAAAGCAAGCAAATGAAGGATGAAGAAGGTGGGTGTTTTTAGGGTTTTTAAGAGAGAAAGAGGAATGCAGAGAGAGTGAGCAAATGAGGGTAGTAATTGTGTTTTCAAAACACACAACACCCGTGACTCTGACTCAAAAAAAAAAACGGACAAAACACTCGCGGTCGGTCGACCGAAATTCTGGGTCGGTCGACCTCCGTCCTTTCAAACCCGTTCTGCCAAATTTACTTAACCTTTCAGAATGAATTTAAAGCTACCAGAAGGTCGGTCGACCTAGTAGTTGGGTCGGTCGACCGCCGTGCTGACGAATTCTTCTATTTTTCTGCAGAAACTTAAAATCTCATCAAGGATAAAACGGAAAAAAACGTAAACTTAAGCTAGAGCACGGGTTACCTCCCGTGTAGCGCTGATTTAAGAGGTCCCGCACGACCTTTTTACCTATCAAGAAGCATCCTAAAAGGGGTCAAAGTAAGAAACTTCAACCTTACCGACAAATTCGTTCTCTTCGCGGAAGTGCTTCACGTACTGGCCATTGACTTTGAACCTCTCACCAGATGAGGTTTCTAATTCTATTGACCCGAATTTTGAGACAGCTGTGATGGTGTAGGGTCCGCTCCACCTGGATTTCAGCTTACCAGGAAAAAGACGAATACGAGCATTAAAAAGCAACACCCTATCACCTACTTGAAAATCACGCCTAATGATTCTCTTGTCATGACAGCGCTTTGTTTTCTCTTTGTAAATCTTGGCATTGTCATAGGCTAACAACCTGAATTCTTCTAACTCATTGAGCTGCAACAAACGTTTCTCACGGGAAAGATTAGGGTCTAAATTAAGATCACATATAGCCCACCAAGACTTACGTTCTAAGTCTACTGGTAAATGACAAGTCTTACCATAAATCAATCGGAATGGTGACATTCCTATTGGGGTTTTGAACGCGGTTCTATAGGCCCATAAAACATCATCAAGTTTTAGACTCTGATGCGTGCCTATTTTATGATGTTTTACATCTATTTTTACACGCATTTTGTCGCTCATTTACTATGTTTTAGCCTTTATTTCCCAACAATTGTCTACTTTCGTATTTTTATGCTCTTTTGTAGATTTATGCGGAAAAGGGACAATTTTATACCAAATTTATGTCCTCGGGACTTTTTATGACTAAGGACATGAAGGAACGAAGCCTAGCGCATATTTCAAGGCCTAAAGATAGCTTTAACAAGCAAAGAATCGATCCACGACATTGCAGCCTGTTTCAAATGGCTATATCTCTAGTTCTAGAGCTGATAATGGAGTGATTCCAGTTGGAGGTGAAAGCTTATCCTCTTAGCTTTCCAACGCCGCGAGAATCGCTTGATTACAATAAGTAACGAAGAAATGACAGCTGTTTTAAGAACGATGCGCGCTGTAGTCCCGACAGTTTGTCGACCGACCCACTATTTGGGTCGACCGACCAGGTGCCTATTGGAAAAGCCCAGAATTTGCCCGAAGCCCAGAATTTGCATAAAATCCGTAAAGCGGTCGACCGACCGAAAACATTGGTCGACCGACCACAGCACCGACCCAGAAGTTTCCGCGAAGCCCATTAAAGTATTTAGGTCATTAGGAAACTCTTTTTTTCCGCCTATTTAAGCCAAATTTCGTAATTAGGGTTAAGGATTCAGATTTCCATCAAGTTCTTAATCTAGTTATCTATCATAGAATTATAATCAAGTCTTAATAGAGAGAAGCATCCTAATTTAGAGAAAAACTCCATAGCTTTAGAGAATACTTTCCAAGTTTCAATATTTGTTCTTGAATTCCAATTAAGCTTGTAAGTTTGCTACAATTAATCTTTCTTGTTGCAATTAATCTTTAATCATGTTATCTCCTTTAATGTTCTTGATTCTTGTTATTGTTAGTTTTACAATTGAGATTATGCATAGCTAATTCTTGTGATTAGGAATTAGGGGAACCATGGTAAAAACTTGATTTTGATAGTTTAATGATTGAATTACCAATCCCCCATTGTTGTTGGTGAACTGATCCTTAGGATTGAAAGATTATTAGGATTAGTTTAACAACAACTTTGGGATTGCCCTTGAACGAAAGTTTAGTGCTTTTCTAGGAACCCTAAGACCGTAAGGATTGGGTAGAATATTGACCTAAAGGTTTATTCTTTGTTCCTTGGGATTGTGTTATTTGATTATTTTACCCTTCATTGACTTGTTTTAACCATGGGGAACCAAAGTTCCTAATCTTCTTTTTCCCTTATTTTAATTTCCTTTATTATTATTGCATGTTTAGATTAATGTTCTTTATAACTTTCATGTTTATTCCTATTTTTATTATTGTTCCAGTAACTATGAGTAGGTAAATTTCATATGTTAGGATGTAGGGAGTAAATATGCATAGGTAGTATAATTCCCGAATCAACATGTCGCAGGCAGGAGGTCGACCGACCACCATTATAGGTCGGCCGACCGACTCGTGTTCGAATTCCGTTTCGCTTTAATTTGTAGACTATAATAACCTACAATGAGACCAAAAGGAGACTTGTAGGATGTTAGTATTGACCTACCCAAGATTGAGAGATTTGGGAAGGGCATTGGTTTACATCTTGAGACGGATAGGTTACTTAAGACTAAAAGGTTTGTGACCTAGAATTTAGGAATCACCCTTATTGTTGACACCCAATAATTGTGAGACCTAGGAACTAATAGCATAGACCGAAAGGAGCTATTAGGTAGCATAGACCTAAAGGATATGTTACACCCCTTACGCGACTGCAATACATGTTGACTTAGGATTTATATTATCTTAGCTGTTTATTACCCGAACATCCTAGCATCTCTTTTATTATATTCTCATCTTTATTTACTTGTTTTATTTTATATTTGTTTTAGACTTAGCAACAATCAAACCCTCTTTTTATTATTATTTTATAGATTAAAAATTAGCAAACAGAATTAACATTGTCTCTCTGTGGTTCGACCCTTACTATCACTATCTATAGTTTTAGTTTGGTTTATAAATTTTATCTTTGACACCCACAACGACGGGTATCAGACTCCAATCTTTCCTAGACTTAGAAAATACTTTGGCTAGGGTCTCCTTGAGTTCCCTATTAGAGATCTCAACTTGACCACTAGTCTGAGGGTGATAAGCTAAAACCCTACGGTGTTGGACACCGAATTTATTTAACAGGTCACCTAAGCCTTTCTCCTTAAAATGCATACCTCCATCACTTATGACAACCCTAGGGACACCAAAACGAGGAAATATGATTTTTTTAAACATCTTAATAACAGCCTTTGCATCACAATGGGGAGTAGCAATAGCTTCTACCCACTTAGACACATAATCAACATCCACAAGAATATACCTGTTACCTTGACTACTAGGAAAAAGGTCCTTGATAATCAATGCCCCAGACATCAAAAATCTCTACCCTTAAAATACCAACCTGCGGCATCTCATGTCTTTTTGAGACATTCCCAGTTCTTTGACAAGCATCACAGTTGCCTACAAAATTCCTACAGTCAGCATGCAAAGTAGGGCAATAAAAACCCGACTGTAATACCTTGGCCACGGTTCTAGATGGACCGTGGTGACCACCGTATGCAGAAGAGTGACATGCTTCCAGAATGTCCTTCACCTCCCATTGGGGGACGCATCTCCGGATGAGTCCATCTCCGCATTCCTTGAAAACATAAGGGTCATCCCAAAAATACTGTTTTGCATCGAACATAAATCTCTTCTTTTGTTGCCATGACAACTCAGGAGGAATTTTACCTGTGACAGAAAAATTAGCAAAATCAGCATACCAAGGAGGGGGATAAGAACCTGAACTATTAATTATAAACAAACTCTCATCAGGAAATGAATCATCAATAGGTAAAGAATCTTCCCCATCAGTCAACTGTAGGCGAGATAGGTGATCAGCTACCACGTTTTCCGCGCCTTTCTTGTCCCTAATCTCAATGTCAAACTCTTGGAGAAGGAGTATCCATCTTAAAAGCCTTGGCTTTGAATCCTTCTTCTGAAAAAGACCTTTCAAAGCTGCATGGTCAGTGTAAACAATTACCTTATTACCTACTAAATAGGACCTGAATTTTTCTAAGGCAAAGATTACAGCTAGCATCTCCTTCTCAGTAGTGAAATAATTGACTTGAGTCTCATCTAGGGTGCGGCTCGCATAGTATATAGCATTAAGAGCCTTGTTCTTCCTTTGACCTAGCACAGCACCTACAACGTAGTCACTGGCATCGCACATGATCTCGAATGGGAGATCCCAATCTGGTGGCTGAATGATTGGTGCTGAGATCAAAGCTTCCTTCAACCTGTTAAAAGCTGAAAGGCACTCATCAGTAAAATCAAAGATGACATCTTTAAGAAGCAATTGTGTAAGTGGTTTAGCAATCTTAGAAAAGTCCTTAATGAAACGCCTGTAGAAACCTGCGTGTCCTAAGAAACTCCTCACCCCCTTGACATTAACAGGAGGGGGTAATTGCTCAATCACCTGCACCTTTGCTTTATCTACATGTATACCTTTATCTGAAATTAGATGCCCTAACACTACCCCTTCAGTAACCATAAAATGACACTTTTCCCAGTTTAAGACAAGGTTTACATCAATACATCGCTGCAAGACTTTATCAAGATTAGCTAAGCATTGATCAAAAGCATTACCATAAACAGAGAAATCATCCATAAATACCTCCATAATGTTTTCTATAAAGTCAGAAAAGATACCCATCATACACCTTTGAAAGGTAGCAGGAGCATTGCATAACCCAAAAGGCATCCTGCGATAAGCAAAAACACCCTGTGGACATGTAAAAGTAGTCTTACTCTGATCATCAGGATGGATGGGAATCTGGAAAAAACCTGAATAACCATCTAGAAAACAGAAGAATTTATTAGAAGCCAGTCTTTCAGTCATTTGGTAAACAAAAGGAAGGGGGAAATGGTCTTTATTGGTGGCGGCATTTAACTGTCTATAATCAATGCACATCCGCCACCCAGTTACAACTCTAGTTGGTATTAACTCATTTTTATCATTCTTAACCACTGTGGTTCCTCCTTTCTTAGGAACCACCTTAACTGGGCTAACCCACTTAGAGTTGCCAACTGAATAGATAATACCTGCATCAAGAAGTTTCATTACCTCAGCCATAACCACATCCTGCATCTTAGGATTTAACTTACGCTGTCCTTGTCTATAAGGCTTATGCCCTTCCTCTAACTCTATTCTATGCATGCAAACATCAGGGCTTATGCCCTTAATATCATCCAAAGAATAACCTAGAGCTTTCCTATTCTTTTTTAGAACAGTCATTAAGGCAGAAAGTTGGTCATGATTAAGTTTAGAACTAACAATCGCGGGGTACTGTTCAGTATCATCTAAGAAAACATACTTAGGATTAGGAGGAAGTGGCTTACGCTCTGGTACCTTTACCTCAACGGCCTGAACAGAATCAGTACTAATTGAATAGCACATGTTTACCAGATTCGCATTAGCTAGGCTTATGAGCTTCTCATTCTCTTCTTCAGTGAACTCATACTCCTCTTCCTCTTCTTCTATCACATCCAGCTCTTCAGCATCCTCGGTTGGATTACCTGCACACTTATCCAAAACTGTCAGATCATCTAAGGGATCCTTGGTTAAGGATTCCCTCCAATTAAGGATAACGTTCCTGTTTATAATATCAATGGAGCAACAAGTATCATCAGTAGGAATAGTTGCCTTATGGGCAAGACTAAACTCGATAGTGTCATCTCCAATCTCTAGAGTAATGATCCCGCGTTTGACATCTATTACAGCCCCAGCTGTGTGTAAAAATGGTCTACCTAAAATAATAGGTATTTGACTATCCTCAGCAATGTCTAAAACAACGAAATCAACAGGAATAAAGAACTTTCCCACTCTAACTGGGACATCCTCCTAGACCCCTAATGGTCTTTGGGTTGATCTATCAGCCATCTGTAGGGTAATATTGGTGACTTTAAGTCTACCTAAACCAAATACTTCACATACAGAATAAGGTAACACTGACACTAGTCCCTAGATCACAAAGGGCTTTCCCTATAACATGATTACCTATGGTACAAGGGATAGAAAAGCTACCTGGGTCCTTTAACTTGGGTGCTATATTATTTTGTGAAAGAACATAACATTCTTCCACAAAAGCAACAGCACCGTCATCCTGAAAATTTCTCTTACGACTCAAAATATCTTTCATGAATTTAGCATAAGAAGGTACCTGGGTAATTAAATCAGTAAAAGGGATGGTTACGTCAAGATTCTTCACCATCTCCAAAAACTTACCGAATTTCCGATCCTCTTTTGAATTTTTCAGTCTTTCGGGATAAGGAACGGTGACATTAGCCATAGGATCAGCAACCTTTGGCTTTTTCAGTTGTAATATTTCGGTGAGGCCTTGAAGGAAGGAGGAATCCAGCGATTCCGGCGTTAAAACAGCATTCTGCTCAGGAACGTCGGTCGGTCAACCTACAGTAGGGGTCGGCCGACCAGACTCTGCAACATCTGAAATTTTCTGTTCTCCAGAAATTGATCTCACGTCAGGAATCGAGGTCGGTCGACCTACTGTAGGGGTCGGTCGACCTCCTGACCTGTTGACGGGATCAGTTTCTTTGTTTTGAACCTCGGCAGAATCGTCTTTTTGGGTTGATCCTTCACAAACACGGCCACTCCTAAGATTTATGGCGTTCAACGTCTCCATGGGTCCGTCACAACTAGCTGGAGAGCTAGTTGTTCGGTTGGCTATGTTTATCAAGTGTTCTTCAAAAACCTTTGTGGAGGCAATTTGAGCCTTTCCCATCTCTATAACCTGTTTTGTTAAAACATTAACCAGAGCTCTCAATCTCTCAATCTCACCCGTGTTGTCAACCGTAGTAACTAGGTTCGCACTTTCAAGCTTCAGCTGGGTTGCCTCAAGCTTTTCAAAACGGGCTTCAACTGTTGTCTCAAGAGCCATCACTCTATTCATCTCCACATTCAGCCTCCGCGAATTCCCACGTGAACTCTTAAAGGCGGCCCTATGCACCACCATGTCTTCAATGGTTTCCCAACCCTTCATATGGTCGGTGTTATTCTGGAATCTCCCATTGGCGGCCGCATCAAGAATCATCTTATAGTCATCGTAAAGGGCGTTGTAAAATTGGTTACATAAGTACCATTGTTGAAAGTTATGGTGAGGGATAGAACGGACCAATTTCTTGAACCGATCCCATGCTTCACAAAATCCTTCATCAGGCCCTTGTTGAAAGTTAGTGATTTGGCTTCTCAAGTCCTCGGCTTTTGCAAGGGGAAAGTATTTCTTGTAAAAAGCCAATGCCAAGGAAGTCCAATTCGTAACCTTCTCAGCTGCCCTATCAAGGTAGCGGTACCAATCTCGCGCGACATCTTTTAATGAGAACAGGAACATCATTGCCAGCACCTCATCTCGAGTCACCCCGTCAGGTATGGGTATGGAACAACAATAATCCGTGAAGGTCGTAACATGCTTCAATGGATCCTCGTTGGGTAGACCAGAAAACTGACTCCGTTCCTTCATAAAGATGTTATTTGGGTGGAGCACAAAGGAGCCAGTGGTGGGGGTGGGCAAGGTGAATCCTTTTGGTAAATCTTGAGCCTTTGGCTGTAGGTGGTCATAAATAGAATCCATATCTAAACAAGAGAGTACTCAAGCCTTCCTCTCAAAAACCTGTCTTCTAAAGCAAAACTAGAAGAAAAGGTAAGTAACGGTCTTGTTGGTTCCTTAAGACAAGAAAAATAAACTAAAAATTAACAAACAAAATTATACCGTCTCCCCGGCAACGGCGCCAAAATTTGACACCCGTCGTTGAGGGGTGCCAAAGATAAGATTTATAAAACCTCAGCTTAAACTTAGATAGGATAAGTCAAGGGTCGAACCATAAGGAGACAAGGTTAATTATGTTTGTGAATTTAAAGTCTATTACAAGTAACCAAAAAGGGGGGGTTGATTTGAGATTTAAACTAATAACTAAAAGGACAAAATAAACAAGAGAAATAAAACAAGGTAAAAAGGAGATTAGGAACTTTGGTTCCCCATGGTTAAAACAAGTCAATGAAAGGTAAAATAACCAAATAACACAATACCAAGGAACAAAGAATAAACCTTTAGGTCAATATTCTACCCAATCCTTACGGTCTTAGGGTTCCTAGAAAAGCACTAAACTTTCGTTCAAGGGCAATCCCAAAGTTGTTGTTAAACTAATCCTAATAATCTTTCAATCCTAAGGATTAGTTCACCAACAACAATGGGGGATTGGTAATTCAATCATTAAACTTATCAAAATCAAGTCTTTACCATGGTTCCCCTAATTCCTAATCACAAGAATTAGCTATGCATACTTTTAATTATGAAACTAACAATAACTAAGAACATCAAAGGAATTAACATAATTAAAGATGACAAACAAAGAGAAAACATGAGTTAAGAAACAACAATAAGATGAACAACAAGATTAAATTAAAGGGAAAGATTAATTGTAGCAAACTTACAACTTAAATGGAATTAAGAACAAAAGATGAAAACTTGGAATAAAATCTCTTTCTAACTATGGAGTTCTTGAATAACATGAAGTGCTTGTCTAACATAAATTGCTTCTCTAATAAAATTCCTTGTTAATGAAATTGCTTTCTAATAAAATTCCTTGACCTAATTTTTAGAGTTTAGGTCTTCTTAAATAAGTTATAATTACAAGATTAGGTAAGTACAACACGAAATAAAAGACGCGGCTGCAGCTTCCGGGTCGGTCGACCGCTTCTGTCGATGCTGGACTTTTTCCGTGATTTGGGCTTAGGTCGGTCAACCTCTTTAATGGGTCGGTCGACCGCTTCTTGTTCGTATCAGCTTGAATTCGGCCCAATGACAACACTCGGGTATGCAATCCGGATCCTTGCTCCGCATTATTACTCAAAACAGCTTCCGAGAGGCAAATAAAGTTCAGTTTTGCTCACTTCCGCGTATTCCTACATTTAAAACATAGAAATGCCAAAGTAAACCGTTTCGGGAGAAATAGCAACTAAAAGTCACGAAAATATAAGAAAATACGTGCCAAAAGAATAAATAAAATGCATAAAATAGGCACGTACCAGAGGGTTTGTGTCCCTAGGGTTTCCTAGGTTTCTCCCTTGTCTTTTCAAGGTTTTCTCTTTGGTTTTTGTGCAAATCTCTACGTGAGTTTGAGTGCTTTCTTTTCTTTTGCTCTTTTGTTTGTGGTATGTAAGTTCTCTTTCCTCCTCTCAAATGGCGGTTATTCCTGTTGGGAAATGTGTCCTCAACAATAGTGCGATCACGTAATTAAATCTCGTTACGATCGAGAATGCGCAAGGGATGATACGATTTATATTAGTCAACTGACCAACATTAATCGGTAATGATTGGCTAGCTAGAGTTTGACATTACTGTCGTATGACGGTGGTGGTCAGTTGATCCCTTTAGGTCACACCTTTAGGACAATTCCCGTAATTGATAAAAATGATCAAATGTATATTGATACGATTTGCTCATATTCCTTAAACTCGTATATCGAGAAATTAGAGGTTAAATCTTAATGTAAGATTTATGTTTAAAATTGAAACGTATCAATTGTTAAACATTGAACGATATTTTATTATATCGTTATTAGAATGCATCGGGTTATAATTAATACAAAGGTTGTAAATCGTATTGACGATAAATTATCATTTTATATTTGTAATTTTAAATTACATGTCAATTGATAAATATGATTTATTTAATATATAATATTTATACGATAAATATTTATATTAAGATAATTTTATTACTATGTGACATATAAGATGTCACATTATACAATTGACAAACTTGTAAAATGGAATCCATTTTATGGATTAAGTGGCCGGCTAGTGGAGGTGGTTGTGTGGGTGATTAGTGTATTAAACACACTATAATCATTATGTTGAGACATAATCCTTGAGACACCAACCTAGAGCCACCCTAGCAACATAGAAAAGAGGAGATGTTCCTTTTTGTTCTTCCCCATACCCGGCCCCCTTTAACCCTAAGCAACACTTACATAAATATGTAAGTAGCTCATAATTCATACTAATGCTCATGCTTGAAATTTTCTAAGGGTGAGAAAATTAAAACATCAAATCCTCTAAGTAACATTATAAGATAATATTCATACTAGTTATATTAAGAGATATAAATTAGTATACTAAGTTCATATTATTGGAACTTATATTGTTTAAGGAAAATCCGTTTTCTTGTACTAGCATACTCGAGATTTCGGATCATTCAAGGGTTGTCTTGGTGCATCCAAAGGAGGTATTCTTGTTGGGTACTAGGAGGATCATCCTTGCTATATATTCGGACCGTGTGTAAGGGTTCGAAAACTCTCTTATTTCCACATTTTCATAGCATGCATAAGATCTTTAACAAGTATTTTAAAATGTTAATTACTAGGTTAGTTTAGTATGACTAAAGATTAGTTTATGAGCAACTAATAAATCTAACAATTCCACCAAACCCTAATTTTAATCTTAATATTGAGGCTGATGATCACGGCGATGAATTGCCTGAGAGAGGACAAGAGGTTGTTGTTGATTGGCTGGCGGAGGGCGAGGAGGGTGCAACTGAGGAGAGTGGGTGTGTTGTAGGGCGGTTGTGGACTGATAAGATGGTTAACTTGAATGCCCTAATTGAAACTACCATCATGTCTTGGAAACCTAAAGGCAAGATCGCAGGAGAGGTTATTGACAAAAAAAAGAAGATAATTACGTTTGTTTTTTCGAACGAGGATGACAAAGCGAGGGTTCTGTCAAAACAGCCCTGATACTTTGAGCGGCATCTTTTAATCCTTTCTGATCTTCGCGGGGATGCGATCCCGACCGAGGTACCTCTTTATTTCTCTCCCACTTGGGTTCGGATTTATGACTTACCTGTTATAGGGCGTCAGATTTCGGAAAATGCAATGAATATAGGAAATGCGGTGGGTACCTATGTGGATATAGACAACTCAGTTAACCCATCTATTAATAGGTCTATGCGCATCAGGGTGCTCCTGGATGTGAGGAAGCCTTTAATGGATTCGTTGTCTATGCGAGGGAAGGGGGTAAATTGTGGCGAGTGAGGTTGTGTTACGAGAACTTGGCTTTGTTTTGCTATGTGTGTGGTAGAATGGGACATGGCGAGAAAGATTGTGGGGAGCGGAAGGGACCTATAGGGGTTGGTAGGAAGTATGGGGAATGGCTAAAGGCTTCACCGTGGAAGGTGGTTCGTAAAGATGATGATATGAAGGACCCGAGTAAGAGGGGAGGGAGGCGATTAGATTTTACGGAAGAGGAGAGGGAGAGGGTGGAGGACCAGGAAATTAGTCGCATGGTCGAGCTCTTGAGGGGTACTTCTATTTCTAAGGGGGAGAAGATGAGTGAAGGTGAAGAGTCATCTAATGCGTCGTATTTATCTAAGCGTGACTCACAAGGGCCAGCAGTTGATTATGGGCTGTCGGCAGGGGCAAGGGCGGCTTCCATTACCCAGGGGCGTAAGGTAAAGATTCGAAAGGGGGTTCGTCCATCTTCTGGTGAGGCAAGGAGTAGGGCTGAGACGGAGGCGGAGGTTGGGCGTAAACGGAAGGGGCAGATATTGGGTTGTGAGATATGGGGAGACTCTGATGAGGGGGGTGGGGCATTAAAGAAGCGTCGCGAGGAAGTAACGAATGATGGTGAGGTAAGTATGTTAGTAGCGGTGCTGGGTAAGTATGTTAGTAGCGGTGACTGGCGAAGCCCAGCACCGCGAACAACAATGAAGATCCTAAGTTGGAACTGTCAAGGGTTGGGCAACCCCTTGACAGTTGGGTCCCTCCGGGATAGGTGTTGGAGGGAAGGCCCGAACGTTGTCTTCGTCATGGAGACAATGATGCGAGCGAAGGAGTTGGAAAAAATTCGGAATAAATGTGGTTATACAACAGGGGTTTGCATCAATAGTCGAGGGCGTTCGGGTGGTCTAGGGTTGTGGTGGAAGGATGTGAATGCACAACTTATTTCTTATGATAATCACCATATTATGGTGGAGATTGTCAATGCCGAGGGGATTCCGATGTGGAGGGCAGCAGGGATTTATGGGTGGCCGGAGACAAATAATAAACACAAAACCTGGGAGATGATGAGGCGTATTTGTGGAGATAGCGGGGGTACCTATTATCCTTTTCGGTGACTTCAACGAGATTTGTGTGTAGAGGCGATAAAGAGGGAGGTGCGAGTAGAAGGGAATCGTTGATGGACGCTTTTCGAGGGGCGATAGATGATTGTGGTCTTTGTGACCTTGGTTTTAGAGGAAATAAATTCACGTGGCAAAGAGGGTCGACTATTGACACAATGATTCGAGAACGGCTTGACCGAGCCCTTTGTACGACGGACTGGTCACATGTATTCCCTAACACCGTTGTTCAACATTTTCTGATCTATGCCTCCGATCATGCGGCCATTCTCATTCATCAATGTCAGCCTCAGCCACAACGAATGGCTCGACGACATTTCATGTTCGAGCCTTTTTGGGTCGCGGATAAACAGTGTGAAGGTGTGGTTAGAGGAGCTTGGGAGGGTGAATGAGGGGGCGTTATGGATGGTAAAATCCCGGCTTGTGCTGCTAGCTTATCGACATGGGCTAAAGCAAAGTTTGGGGATATTAAGAAAAGAATCAGGGACCGAGAGGCAGAGCTTGAGTTTTGGAAAAATCAACCACCTTCAGGGGCTATGTTGGAGACGTGTAAGCGGCTTGTTCGAGAGGTTGATGAACTTCGCACTCAAGTTGAAACCTACTGGTTTACTAGAGCCCAGAAATGCGAGCTTCGTGATGGGGATAAAAATACTAGCTATTTTCATCACAAAGCGAGCCAAAGAAGGAGTAGAAACCGGATTGAGGGGCTTGAGAACCGTGATGGTGCGTGGTGTACTGAAGAGACCGAGGTGACTCAAATCATTGAGGATTATTTTGGAGGGCTCTTTGCGACGAATAACCCGAACCAATTTGATGAGATACTCCAGTGTATTCCCGCTATGGTGACCACGGATATGAATACAGCGCTTGACCAGCCGCTTACGGATGATGAAATTAGGTCCTCTCTTTTTTGTATGCACCCGAACAAAGCCCCGGGACCCGATGGTATGCACGCTCTTTTCTATCAGAAATTCTGGCATATTGTAGGGATGAATTTATGTGCTTATATTAGGCGCTGGTGGGAGGGAGATGGTAATATCGATGATATTAATAGGACTACTATTGTGCTAATTCCTAAGTGTCAATCTCCTAAAAAGATTACCGAGTTCCGCCCTATCAGTTTATGCAATGTTTTGTATAAGATTATCTCTAAGATTCTTGCTAACCGTCTCAAACCTTTGCTTAATGGTATTATCTCGGAAAATCAGAGTGATTTTACTCCGGGTAGGCTTATTACAGATAATGCTCTTATTGCCTTTGAACTTTTTCATGCGATGAATCGTGGTGGCGAGGGTAGACATGGAAATGTGGCGCTTAAACTCGACATGAGTAAAGCCTATGATTGGGTGGAATGGGTTTTTTTGGATGAAGTGATGCGTAAGACGGGGTTTTCGTCAACTTGGCGTAATAGGGTGATGACGTGTGTTTCTACTGTTACCCATGCTTTTCGTGTCAATGGCAACTTAACCGGGGCGGTTCGCCCGAGCGGCGGTCTCCGTCAAGGGGACCCAATTTCACCCTATATTTTTCTTTTCTGTGCAGATGCTTTTTCGTACCTCATTCAGGAGGCTGTGAGGGAGGGGAGACTTCATGGGGCACAGGTATGTAGGGGTGCCTCCGCGTATCTCCCACCTTTTCTTTGAAGATGACAGTATTCTCTTTGCTAGAGCTAATATGCGTGAATGCTCCACTATCGCTGAAATTATCAGTATCTATGAGAGAGCATCCGGTCAGAAAATAAATTCTTCCAAGTCGGAAGTGGTTTTTAGCAAGAGAGTAACGGCGTCGGTAAGGGAAGGATTATCGCAGGCTTTGGGCATCCGTGAAGTGGAGAGACACGAGAAGTACTTGGGGCTTCCGACAATTATTGGGAAGTCCAAAAAAAACTATTTTTGCCACTATCAAAGATAAGATTTGGAAGAAGGTTCAAGGCTGGAAGGAGAAATTGTTGTCTATGCCAGGTAAGGAGGTTCTAATTAAAGCGGTAGTGCAAGCTATACCGACTTATATGATGAGTCTTTTTGGTCTACCCGAGGGTTTGATTGATGAAATTCATGCTATCATGGCGCGTTTCTGGTGGGGTACGACTGACAATAAGAAAAAGCTACATTGGTGGAGATGGGAGAGGCTCTGCACGGCTAAGGGAAAAGGGGGGATGGGGTTCCGAAATCTTAAGGTGTTCAATCAAACGCTTTTGGCTAAGTAAGTGTGGCGTATGGTAACGAATCCGGGGCCCTTGTAAGCCGCGTCCTCAAAGCCCGGTACTTCAAACACTCTTCGATTCTTGAGGCTAACCGGGGACATGATCCAAGTTTTGCTTGGAGGAGCATATGGGGTGCGAAATCCATCCTCTTAGATGGGTTATGCTGGCGGGTAGGTACTGGCAGACAGGTGAAGGTATGGGAGGACCGTTGGTTGCCGGGTGTGCGTGGGGGCTTAGTTCCTACTGTTAACTTGGAGGCAAATACCGAGATGCACGTCGAGGAGTTGATTGAGGTGGGGTCTGGGGAGTGGAATGTAGAGCTGATTCGTGAGCTTTTTTTGCCGAGTGAGGTGTCCAAAATTCTCAGCATTCCTTTGTGTCACAATTCAGAGGACGATATGTTGTATTGGTGGCCGACCAAGGATGGGGAATACTCGGTTAAATCCGGGTATTGGCTGGGCATGAGGGATGGAAGCGGGAGACATGAAGAGGAGGTGGAGGGGGTTGAGTCCACGGTGTGGAAAATAATCTGGGGTCTTACTGTGGGCAATGTGGGCTACTCGTAATAACGTCCTTTTTGAAGAAGTGCAACGAAACCCGGATGTGATGGTTATGGGTCTAATCCGAATAGTGAGGGACTACCAAGGTTATGCGGTGAGGGGAGGGCATACTCTACCTGTGGCGGAGGTTTTTCTGCCGGGAGACAGTTCCTGGACAGCTCCACCTGTTCGGGTGCTCAAAATCAACACCGATGCAGCACTGTTCGGAGAGGATGATATCGGCCTTGACGCAGTCGGAAGGAATGATCGCGGGGATATTGTGTTCGTGGCATCGAGGAGGAAGCGCGCAGGATGACCGGTTGATGTTGCTGAGGCTAAAACTGTCACGTTTGGATTGGAGATTGCGGGCAGATTGGGTTTCGATTGTGTGGAGTCGGAAACGGATTCTCTTATTGTGACCCGGGCTTTAGCTAAACGTGTCTGTTCTAGGAGTGTGTTCGGCCTTTGCATTAGTGAAGCGTGTGCGTTGTTTTCTAGTTTTGATTTTAGAGGTATTACTCATGTAAGACGAGGCGGAAATACAGTTGCTCATATGGCCGCTAGAATTTGTACCGATGTAGGGGAGGAACAGGTGCTTGTTGCTGATTTTCCGGACTCCGTCACGGGTTTGGCGGAGCTCGATCTAATATAATTTCCTTGTTTTCCTTTCAAAAAAAATAACTACAAATTACTTATTTTTATTTTCTCAAGTGGATAATATTTAATCCATTATAAGTTTATAATGAACATCCGTTACGGATGAAAATTTTTGATTGTAGAATTCTCGATCGGACATTTGAATATGGGCAGCACCCATGTAAGTCGTACTCGAAAGTCAAAAGAAAGCCAGACATATCATATTATCATGTCATTAAAAAGAACATAAATTGATGTATCTGTATGCATATAAAATTGACGTGTCTCGTTAATAAAGAATAATGAGTGTTTGTACTTAGGGTTGAGAGAAAAAAAAATCGATCCGGATTTTTAAACCGCATCCGAACCGAAAACCGCAAATAAAAAATCGGAAATTCGGTTTTGTTATGAAACCGGTATCCGGACCGCATTTTTTAGTGTTAAACCGGAGCGGATGTGGATCTCATTTATTCAAAATCGGACCCCGGTTTTTAAACCGGTTTAATAAAAAATTCTAAAATATATTCTAACTTTCTAGGCCTAAGTTTAAGTTGTCTAACTAAATCTTAAGTAATGACATGTTTGTTCATTAACTAGTTTTTGAACCCGTGCACTACACGGGTAGTACCGGAAAATATTATTAAAAATAAAAACTAATATATATCTTTTAGGATTTAGTAAATAATTAATTATTTGAAAATTTTACTTTGTGTTGCCTAGTATTATTCGAAATACTATACTTTTTATCTCAACTTTCTAACTTATGAAAGGTGAAATTTGATGGTAAATGGCTCAATGGCCATAGGGAGTATTCAGTGGCAGAAGGGTATGAATGGTTGAGGAGCAAGGAACCTAAAGTCTCATGGAGATTCTTATGCTGGAATAACTTAAATGTACCTAAGCATGGATTCATTTTTTGGGCAGCTCAGCATTAGAAGCTTTTGACCTTAGACAGGCTGAACAGATTTGGAATGGGAGGGGATACTGATTGTTATCTGTGTGGAGGAGCAGTGGAGACTCATGACCATCTATTCCATCAATGTCCTTATTCGTTGAAATGCTTTGATCTGTTGAAGTTGAAACTGAACATTCAGTTTAACAACAGGGATATGGTTCAGTGGTACTCCAAAGCTCGAGGTTTTACTGGGTTACAGCGAAGGGTTACTGGTGCTTGCTATGTAGGGACGTGCTATGCAATATGGATGGCCAGGAATTCGGCCAGAATAGAGTTGGTGATGCCTCATCCTAATCATTTAGTGACAAAAATCACTCAAGATGTATATGTCAGATGGGAGTATAGGAATATCAAGGTTTTGACTAGCAAAGATCAATTTTGGATAAGAAATTTATGTTAGTTTCCTTGTAATTTTGGTTGAGTAGAGTTAGACTATTTGAAGAGTCTATTGACCTAGATATACTCAAGAAGGGGGGGGGGGGGGGGGGGGGGGGGGGGGGGTTGAATTGAGTATGCCAAGTTTTTCTTTTCTTCTTCGATGTGAGTTGTTGTGACGAAGTAATAGCAAGTAACGAGTAAGAACGATAAAGTAAAGGAGACACGATCTTTTGAAGTGGTTTACTTTCACAAATCAAAACCTACGCCCACTATTTTCGATTAATAAAATTAGTACCTTCTCCGGATTACAATTTTATCAACCCAACTCGTACAACTTTGATGTTAGTTGTAACTCAATCTAGATACCTTTAAATATCTAGCTACGACAAGTACCGTGAAATACTTGCTTACAATGAGTACCGTTAAATACTTGAATCTATCTTAAGTAAGTAAGATAAACTTTTCAACAACTTCTTGTAATTGATGATCTTGAATGTATGATAATATTCTTCAACGCTTGTAGTCTTGATTACGAGATTTGACAATGATTAGCACGAATATCGAGACGTACGTGAGGTATCGTTCGTTCTTCTTCTTTGAGCGTGAGGAGTGTTATTCTTGAGATGCTTTTGGCGTGTGATATTGAAGGCATATATACTAATTTAGATCTAGGTTTAAACCCTAGATAGTTTAGGAATATTACTTTGTCTAGAATACTAATTCTAGGTAATATTTAAAACTTAATCTTATTTAGTTTAGGAAAGGATTCTATTAAGATAATATTAAATTAAGACATAAGATAATAATACTTCCACAATCCTATTAGATTTAGGAAATATCTTATACCATAAAATATAGAATCCTACTTTGAATCAATTCCTAATCTTTGTCAATAATATAATAAATTATATTTTTAATCAAATCCTAGTCAATCTTTAAGTAGATTAAATAAACAAGTTTATTTATTTAATTAACCATAAAGATAATATGAAACGCATTAGGACTCGTATAGAAAACGTGAAGCACGCTTCCCTATGCACGACTCCCATCATACGTTTCATAGACCACGTTTCTTCGAGACATATTTCTCGAAGCACATTTCTCTAGGAATTTAGATTTTGACAATAACGGTTAAAATAAAATCCTTAGTATTTTAGAATTAATATTTACCTCATAAGATATATATTTTAATTCTTGTTAACTAAAAAATATTTCTATTTTAAAACCGTTTATAAGATTACTAAATTAATATATAATAATATATTAATAGCATGCATAAATCTTCATGTCTGGACTTATATCACGCAAATCTCATTTCTTCGATAGTTATATGAACGTTCTATAACTTATGAACTCTTGATATTGTAATAAAGCTTTTATCTTGTAAATCTTCAAAAAGACTTGACACTTGATATGAGCTTGATCTTTTTCTTCAATCTACGATTGTATCTATACTTTGATAAACTATGATCTTCGCTCTATAATTTACTGTACACTTAAACGCACGATTACATGCATATGTATATAAAATATAATCACCTAGACTTGTCATTATTAAAACATAAAACAATATATTACATATATAGAATATATTACTCAACAAATTCCCCTTTTTAATGATGGCAAGTCTTACCTAGAATCGTGTCTAAGTGTAACGTTGTAACGTTCCCCCTCAACATAATATTGGTCTTTTATAATATAGATCAACTAGGGTTTCTATTTTTAGACTAAACCAATTATTTAAAAAGAACTATGAGAGACAATACGTTACGACAAGGAGCAATCTTAGGCAAATTCGTAATCTAGGTCGCATTCTTTTCCCCCTCTTGACATCATTGAAAAGACGGAAACAAGGACATAAAACGATTAGAATGATATAATACGAAACAAACCTAAGCATGCAATTCTAAATTAAACACACAAACGTAATTAAAATCAAGCAACTATAAAATACGAACGGGAATACGACACACAACCAAATACTAGAAACCCGATGGGCCGAATATGTAAAATAAAGCCACATGGGCCGAATGTGTCGAATAAGAGCCTAATGGGCCGAATAGTTTGTAGGTAGAAAAGTCATGGGCAAAAAGAGGTAAGGTAACCAAACATATTCTGGGCCAAGTATCACGGCCAAAAAGCAAAATAGGGCTAATGTCTTAAACGGTTTTAAGGAGAGGGATAGGGTAATAGGATAGAATACGATATCCACTGAGGGAGCCCAAAACACATTCCGTCAAAATAGTTCATGCACACAAACCGAGACAAAACAACGATTAACCAAAGCTTTTTACTAATCATAAGCGCTTCTTCTTCAACCTCCTTAAGGTCACGATTAAACTTTTCAAGACTCCCATCAATCCGTTGTACCCAACTTCGCAACTCCTTATCCACATTTGACCCTCGACCATTCTCGGCCTTAACCTTACTCATCCCAGAAATTAAAGAAAACAATTGATCAACTTTTCTTTCTAAGCCATCCAAAATTCCATTCGATTTTTCAGCATCGCCGTTCACACGACTGAATCGCAATTCACGTCCATTGCTTAGAATACCATTAACTTTGTCAATTTATCATTCATTTGATCACGGAGCACAACTTTGTAACAGCCAACGTCTACCACCCCTTCGCCCTTTTTTTTTTTTTTTTTTTTTTTATTCGAACTTTTTCAACCTTTCTTTTGCAACATCCCCGGAAACATCACGGAACAGAGGACGAGGTATTTGATCATAATCTTGAAATTCCTCTTCCATTAATGATTTCCCTTTTTCTAATTTTCGTCTCTTGCTTGCTTCTGATTTCGGAACGGTGACGGAAATGGGTTCGGGGGACGGTGGAGGCGAGGGTGTTGGTGTCGGAGTATGGTGTTTGAGTAGATAAATTTATTTTAGCTTGGTTGACGGTTTTACAAAGCTTTAATGGTGATTTCTTGATTTTTGAGTGTGAGAGTCGTGATGGTGGGGTAGGCACGCGGGGTTAGGTAGTAGAAGTAAATAGGGTAAGTTTGAAGGATAAACAAATAAGACGGGTTTAGATATTACGAAAATTTTGGTACGTATGTAATTGACACAAGTTTATTATAAGTTACGTACTTGAGGTACGTAACTACACACACACACACACACACACACACACATATATATATATATATATATATATATATATATAATAATAATAATAATAATATTTTTAGGTATAAATTTGTTAATATTTGAATATTATTATTTTGATTTGAGAAATTGGTTGTGTACGTTCGTATAACATATAGCATGAAATAATCAAAGTTCGAGCATTCAATAAAAAATAACACACATAGGCATGCAGCGGAATATACGGACACGGTCATATAATTCAGTCTTTTCATAGTCAATCATTGGGTTATTTTCAGCTCTTAAGATCGATTAGGTGCCACCGATTAAACCAATTTCCAATCGCAAAGTCTCAAATCGTTCTCTAGCCAAAGGCTTAGTAAAAATATCTGCCCATTGTTTTTCCGTACTACAAAATTCCAACTTAATGTTTTTCTTTTCTACATGGTCACGTAAGAAGTGATGTCTAATCTCTATGTGTTTTGTTCTCGAGTGCTGAGCCGGGTTTTTAGATATTATAATAGCACTCGTATTATCACAAAATATAGGTACACATCCACGTCAATACCATAATCAAGTAATTGCTGTTTTAACCATAAGAGTTGAGAACATACCAGTGCGGCTGCAATATATTCTGCTTCTGCGGTTGACAAGGCGACTGAATTTTGTTTCTTGGATGCCCATGAGATAATACATGGTCCAACAAAGGTCGCAAGCCCAGAAGTACTTTTTCTATCTAAAGAACAACCTGCATAATCCGCATCTAAATATCCTAATAGGTTAAAGTTACAGTCCATAGGATACCATAGATATAATTTTGATGTTCCAATTAGGTATCTTAAGATTCTTTTAACCGCAATCATGTGTGATTCTTTTGGTGCAGATTGGAATCGAGCACAAACGCAGACACTAAACATTATATCTGGACGACTTGCAGTAAGATAAAGAAGTGAGCCTATCATACCTCTATAAGTAGTTTCATCTACTGACTTACCGTCCTCGTCTTTGGTGAGTTTCTTGTCTGTTACCATTGGAGTAGGCATAGGATGGGAGGATTCCATTCCGAATTTCTTTATTAACTCTTTGACGTATTTTTGTTGATGAACTTTGATACCCTCGTTCGTTTGTTGAATTTGAAGACCAAGGAAGAATTTTAATTCTCCCATCATACTCATCTCGAACTCGGATGTCATCAACTCTGAGAAGTATTGACACAACTTTTTGTTGGTTGAGCCAAATATAATATCGTCAACGTAGATCTGGACTACTAGAAGGTCGGAATTCTCGCTTTTCACAAAGAGTGTCTTATCTACTGAGCCTCTCTTGAATCCGCTTTCCAACAGAAACTTTGATAGTCTGTCGTACCATGCTCGAGGGGCCTGTTTCAGTCCGTAGAGAGCTTTGTCCAATCTAAACACATGGTCTTTTAGTTTGCTGTCAGGAAATCCAGGAGGTTGTTCGACATAGACTTCCTCCTGAAGATATCCGTTAAGGAATGCAGTCTTAACATCCATTTGAAATAATTTCATTCCTTTGTGTGCAGCAAATGCTATGAGCAAGCGAATCGCTTCAAGGCGAGCAACAGGAGCAAATGTTTCGTCATAATCGATCCCTTCCTGTTGATTGTATCCTTGAACGACCAATCTTGCTTTATTACAAACGATGACTCCAGAGTCATCTAATTTATTTCTGAATACCCATCTTGTTCCAATTACTGATCTATCTTTTGGACGAGGAACAAGATGCCATACTTTATTCCTTTCGAATTTTTGTAATTCTTCTTGCATGGCGACTATCCAGTCAGGTTCCGCAAGTGCTTCTTTTATGTTTGTAGGTTCAATTGTGGAGAGAAAGGAGTAGAAGGAACAGAAGTTGTTTAAACTTCTTCGAGTTTGAACTCCTTCTGTAAGGCTTCCTATGATATTATCCAAAGGGTGAGAGCCTTTATATCTCCAGTTTCTTGATTGGTTGTTTTCATTGCTACTGCTTGACTCGGGATTTTGACTTGTTCCCCTGAATCCAAACCAGAGTTTGTAGGAGAGTCAGGTATAACTATGACCTCTTCCCTTTGGGTTTGATTCAAAGTTGCAGGTTCATTTGCTACAACTCTGGGTTCCAAGTCATTGGTTTGAGAGTTATCTACAGTATCATCAACTGTAGTTTCATCTCTCGCACCATTTCCTTCCAAGTCAAGTTCATCATTGTTTCCTTGAATTTCACCTTCATCATTATTTTCTATTTCAGGAGGATCTTCCCTTGATAGACGAAAGTCAGGTTCGTCTAGGTTTTCCTCTTCGTCCTGTAAAGGCTTGTCGAAGGCATTATTCTCATCAAAGATAACATGTATGCTCTCTTCTATGCATAAGGTACGTTTGTTAAAAACTTTATAGGCTTTACTATGATCAGAATATCCTATGAAAATTACCTCATCACTTCTAGGGTCAAATTTGCTTAAACGATTTTTACCATTGTTATGAACAAAGCATTTACTCCCAAAATATCTTAGATGAGATATATTAGGTTTACGACCACGTAAAAGTTCATAAGGTGTCTTTTTAAGGATAGGTCTAATCATAGCACGATTATGAATATAGCAAGCTGTACTAATAGCCTCAGCCCAAAAGTTTCTAGGTAGGCCACTACAAAGAAGCATTGTTCTAGCCATGTCTTCTAGGGTTCTGTTCATGCGTTCTACTACTCCGTTTTGTTGTGGTGTTCTAGATGCAGAGAAGTTATGTCCAACACCGTTGGATTTACATAATTCTATAAAAGCATGGTTGTCAAACTCAATTCCATGGTCAGTTCGAATAGTTACTAGATTTGTTTTTAATTTGTTTTGAACAAGTTTCATAAGACTAACAAATTCATCAAATATTTCATCTTAAGAATGAAGAAAGATTGGCCAAACAAATCTAGAATAATCATCAACTAGTACGAAAACATACCTGGAACCGCCTCTGCTTCTTACCTTCATAGGGCCACAGAGATCCATGTGTACTAGGTCAAGAGCTTGGTTGGTACTTACTATTCTTTTTGGTTTGAAGGATGATCTGACGTGTTTACATCGTGCACATGTGTCGCACATCTTTTCTTGATCAAATTTGATCTTGGGAAGACCTTCGACCAAGTCCCATCTCTTCAATTTGCTAAGAATAGGAGAACTAATATGTCCAAATCTCTTATGCCAGAGACATGGATCATCCAACGTAACTTTCATACATGAGAGAGAGTCAGTAGGCACAACGTTTAAATCAATCATGTAAACATTTTTTTTTCTATGACCTTCAGGAATAACTTTACTTGTACCTTCCATAATTATACGACAAACATCTGTATGAAAAACAACTTTGTTTCCTTTGTCGCATAATTGGGATATACTAATTAAGTTATGTTTAAGACCACTTACCAGATATACATCGCTAATAGAGTGAGAAGATGAGATGCCTATTTTACCGACACCTATTACCTTTCCCTTTTTGTTGTCACCGAAGGTAACCTTTCCTCCGTCGAATGGTTCTAGGGTAGTGAATAGGTTGGCGTCACCTGTCATGTGTCGGGAGCATCCACTGTCGAGGTACCATAGGTTATTCTCTTTAGCGATTATCTGCACAATGTAATTTAAAGACAGGACTTAGGTACCCAAGCATACTTGGGTCCTTTTGAGTTAGTGACAATAAAAACATCTTCCTTTTTAACCCAGACTTGTCTCACTATAGGTCTCTTGTATCTGTGATAGTTAGGTTTTGTTGGTCTAGTGTAAGTCTTTGGGTTTTGTTTATTGTAGTTTGAAGGTTTAGGAGTTTGAGTGGTTCTATTTTCTTTTCTGCGTAATTAAAGGACATGTCATAGAACCATCTATGGTCATTATTTCTTTCCTCAACCTCTTCATTATCTTCATCACTGTCAATGATAGATATTGAATCATTTGGTATACCTAGAGATTTTACAAATTTGACTCCAGTTTTGAAGTCGAGTGCGTGTTTTACACAGTTTTCTCGTAGGTGTCCATTATGACCACAATAAGTACAAATTAAGTATTCAGGCAAGTCTACATACTTTCTTTTTCTAAAGTCACGTTCATCAGGTTTTTGTTGACATTTAGAATGGTCTCTCCTACCATAGCACGCATGACCTAGACCCATCTTCATGTTGTTATCAGATTGTTCAGTTAGGAAGTTTAGTACGTTAGTACTTCCTTCCCATTTTTCGTGAACCTTACGAGCATGAAGAAGAAGGTCTTGTTGGAGCTTGTGTCCTCCACATGTAGTGTGATAACGTCATTGCACATACCCTTGTACGGACAAGTGGGAGATTGTTGGGGCTGGTGTCCTTGACAATTAAGTACAATGACTTATTAAATCTCTTTAAGGATCACAAGGGCATACTTTTGTATTATTACCAGTTGATCCACGTTTATCAATAACGGTTGGCTTGCTAGATAAGTTTGACGTTATTGTCATACGGGTGGCGGTGATCAACTGGTCCCTATACGTCACACCTATAGGACACGTTTGAGAGATGTGAAGGTATGAAAATACAGTCACATTTTGCCGGATATGACTAAACAGTTAGTCAAAGGTATTGACTATTAAATTAGTCAATAAGATGTTGAGATTATTATTTAATACGGATTAAATAATTTTTGCTAATACGGATTACATGTTTAATTCGTAAATTAAATATAAACGGTTATATATTTAATTAAATATTGTATTCGCGAATTAATATAAACAGTTATATTAATTTGGGTAATTATACAATATCGTATTTTATCAGACCATTATTAATATATCGACTATATTAATATCTGATAACATGCTACGATTTATAAATAAAACCCGCGATTATATTTTAGCAAAAACGGATCGAATCACGCATTAGAATAAGGTAAGAGTGGGAAGCCCACTCTCACCCTAACCCTAATTTCGGTCGACCAAAGCAGTACAAGAGGAGAGGACTTCTCCTTTTGTCGGACTACTGATTTTACTGATAATCACATCTCAAGAAAAATTAGGGTTTTGAGAGCATTCTTCTCCCAAAACCTCAGATCTCACATCTAAAACCTTAATAGCTCTCCCAATATTGCAAGGCAGTTGGAGAGGATTTCTAGCACACGCGGCCACGTCTCATTCTAAGTCTTGGGTGCAAGTTATAGGAGGGAATCTACTTTAATTCCTGTTCTTAGGCCTATTCAAGCAAGGACCCAAGGTTGATTTCTTTTTCATGCTTTTTATTGACTTATGACTATAATCACAATTGTATGTTTCATTATAATCCTGCAAGTTTGGGGCGAATACATGCTTTATTCCCCACAGGTCTTTCAACGAATCTATTTCTTTTATGCATGAGGAGTGGTCAACTTTGTTATGTTCTTTTAGGTTTTGAATATCCTTATTAAAATTGAACACGATTTTTGCATGTTCCTTTTTAATTTTGGTTATGTTGAATTCTAGATCCATGATTTTTTGCTCGAGGATTTCAACTTCTTCTTGACGAGTTTCATCTACAACCACTGGTGTAGGTTTACTCTTTAGAAGTTCATTAGACCTTTTTAGATCTGAGGTTATAGCTTCATTGGCTATAATCTTAGATTCAAGCTCTTTAATGTTGAGTTTCAATTTTGAGATTACAGCTTCATTGGCTGTAATTTTAGACTCAAGAATTTTCTTCTCAGACATTACTGCTTCCAATTTAACATTTGTATCAATGTTAACCTTGGATTTCAGTTTCTTAGCGTTGACCTTTAATAGTTGATTTTCCTCTGCAATGTCAAGGATCTGTTCCTTCAATTCGTCTAATTCAAGACTTTGTTCGTGACATTGGTCTAAGGTTTGTTCGAAATAATTAATTAAAGCAGACTTAGATAAATTTTTAACTTGACTCTTAAGCTGTAAAAAATTTACCTCTTGGTCTTCATCTTCTGAATCAGTTTCTCCATAGAGGCAAAATTGTGATGAGTCATGATCGTCGGAGATTAGATCCAAACTAATGTTGCTTAGGCACAGGTTAGCAACTTCCTCTTCTTCTGAATCACTGTCATCGTCGGAATCCAATTCTCCCCAGCAAGATGCGAGCATAACCTTTTTGAATTCAGTCTTGGTCTTATCTCGTTTGGACTTGTCTTTAATTGTGTCCCAGCTTGGACAGTCCTTGATCATATGGCCTTGATCACCACATTTAAAGCACCCTCGTTTGAAGAAGGTTTGCTTAGAGTCATTCTTTTTCTTGTCGTTTGCTTTATTATTGGATTTGGTAAATCTTCCTTTGAAGACTGCCTTTTTAAAGCGTCTTGCGAAGAGAACTGTTTCATCTTCCAGTTCAGGTTCGCTTTCTTTGCTTGTAGAAGCTTGTAGAGCAACGTTTTTGCTTTTAGGATGATCAGCGTCATCTCTATTTAGCATGATCTCATGAGCCATTAGAGATCCAATAAGTTCTTGATAAGTCATGGTCAAGAGATCACGAGCTTCTTCAATTGCAGTGACTTTAGGTTGCCACTTTTTGGTAAGGCTTCTAAGGACCTTTCTGACTATGTCCTCAGAATCATACTTCCTACCAAGGTTCCGCAGTTCATTAAGTATGCAGGAGAATCGTGCAGGCATAATATGACCCCTTCTACGTCGGGTAAGTGGGAACAGATGATTTATTTTATCTCAACATCATGGTCACTCGATAATATCCAGTGACTGAGATGGACTAATAGATAGGATTTACGGAAATCTATCGACCAAGAGTTCCAACGGTGGAATTAGCCAAACTGTGGGCTTATCAATATACGGAAATTGAGTCTTGGGATCATTTATATAATTCTTGAGGGAGATCAATTATATAAATGCATGAGTCTACGAGTTTAAATTCAATTTAATATAGACTTAAATCACAACAATAAGTTGCTTATATGGTTTTGTTTTATCTTCTTTTTCAGTGTAGAACACGTTCATTAAAACTGCTGTATAACTAAAATGGCTGGTGAAGACCCAATGCCAAGTCCCAAGCTAGCACGTGAATCCTGGCTAAAGGCTTTCATGGACTCCATGAATCAGTCAACTAGACTGAGGAATGATGGGTCAAACTTCTCTGACTGGGAGGCAGCACTACGGAATGCTGCCATTGCTGACGGAAAGCTTAAGTATTTAACTGAGCCCATTCCGGCACACCCAGGAACTGGAGCTAGAGCCAACGAAGTTCGCACTCATAGCGACTTCGTCATGGAAGCGGGTGCGATAAAGAACGTACTCATCTATGCAATGGAATCAAATTTGCAAAGACGCTTCAAATCCCATGGTGCAAACAAGATTTTCACCACGCTCTCTAACGAATTCTCCAAAGCTCCGAGAATCGTTTCTTATGAGCATACCTGTCGCTTCTTTGAGGCGAAACTCCAGAAGGGCCAAGCTGTTAGCCCACATATTCTCAACATGATTGAGAATATCGAGAAACTGGAGACCCTGAACTGCAAGATCAGTGAGAACATAATCGTTGATCGTATGCTTCATTCGCTTCATGATGGGTTCGCCCTCTTTAGGGCCAACTACTACATGAACGACATGAAGAAGACTCCTCATGAGCTCCACTCCCTTCTCGTACAGACTGAGAAGGATCTGAAATTAAGTGGGAGCATGAAGCAGGATGTTCTCATGATCTCCAGTAAGGGAAAGGGTAAAGGGAAGGCTAAAGCTCAGGGCGACCTAGCAGTAGGTAAGCCCAGGTTCAAGAAACCAGGATTTACTAAGAGTGGGCCAGGTGAGTCGAGAAACTCACAGGGCAAGACTAAGAGCAAGGATACTAGCATGGAATGTCACCATTGCCACAAGACTGGGCATTGGAGGCGCTCATGCCCCGTGTATCGCGAGGACATTAAGGCAGGCCGCGTTACTCCTGTTGGTATGTCTTCTTCTTCTTTTATTCACATGATTGAGATTAACCACGCAAGTTGCGGAACTTGGGTACTTGATACTGGTTGTGGTTCTCATCTATGTAATCATGTGCAGGGCCTCCGAAACCAAGAACCCCTAATCAAGGGTGAGGTTGACCTGCGTGTCGGGAATGGAGCACGTGTGGCTGCAGTCTCGAAGGGAACATACGTGATCCAGCTTCCAAGTGGATTCGAGTTATTTTTATATAACTGTTATTATGTTCCTAGTTTGTCCAAAAACATTATTTCAGTTTCTGCGCTTGACAAACTCGGCTTTTCATTTGTAATAGAGAATAGCTGTATTTTCTCCTTACACAATATGATTTATGGCAAGGCAGTTTCCATGAATGGAATTTATGTTTTAGATCAAACCACCGAGATATTACATGTGAATAATAAAAGATTAAAGGTAGGTGACAAAGATCAAACTTACCTATGGCATTGTCGTATGGGACACATAAATGAGAAACGCGTAAAACAGCTCATACAGAATGGAGCTATCTCGCCCTTTGATTTCGAATCATATGGCACGTGTGAATCATGTCTCATCGGCAAGATGACTCGTATTTCCTTCAAAGGTGTTGGAATGCGCGCTGCCGACCTATTAGGACTCATACATATGGATGTATGTGGGCCTATGTCGATCAACGCACGAGAGGGCTATAGGTATTTCATCACTTTCACGGATGATTTGAGTAGATATGGCTATGTCTACTTGATGAAACATAAAAGTGAATCCTTTGACAAGTTCAAAGAATACCAGAATCGGGTACAGAACCAGCTGGGTAGAAAGATTAAAGCACTACGTTCGGATCGTGGTGGTGAGTATCTTTCACACGAGTTTGATCAACACCTTAAAGACTGTGGCATCGTGCTACAGTTGACTCCACCTGGAACACCACAATTAAATGGTGTGTCCGAACGGAGAAATCGAACTCTACTCGATATGGTTCGATCCATGATGAGTCACACCGTCGTGCCTGATTCATTGTGGGGCTATGCTCTTTTGTCGGCCGCTCTAATACTTAACCGAAGTCCGTCTAAAGCTGTAGACAAGACTCCATACAAATTATGGAAGGGAACGGTCCCTAACTTGTCCTTTATTCGGGTTTGGGGCTGCGAGGCTTATGTCAAATGGAGACACGAGGATAAGCTCGGCCCGCGATCGGTCAAGACATACTTTATAGGTTATCCAAAGGGAACTTTTGGTCATTACTTCTACTCGCCAACCGAACAACGTGTTTTTGTTGCGGCTAGTGCGACGTTCTTAGAGAAAGAATTTCTCGCGAACAAGTCGAGTAATAGAACCTTCGAGTTATCGGAGGTTCAAGAACCAACTGCCGAGCAACCATTGGAGGAAACAGTTCCTTCAACCGAGGCTGCGGTAGATATTCCTGAGGAACCTAGGAGGTCGGGAAGAGTCTCTATTCCTCCGGACAGATACATTGGTATGGTCGAGGAACATGATACAGATGACGTCTTACTCCTAGAGGGTAATGAACCCACAACCTATAAAGGTGCCATGACTAGTTCTGACTCAAAGCTATGGCTAGAAGCCATGCAATCCGAGATGGACTCCATGTATGAGAACAACGTGTGGGATCTTGTGGACCTACCTGCAAAGGTACGTCCCCTTCAATGCAAATGGCTTTACAAGATAAAGCATGTCGTGGAAGGACAACAAGATATCCACAAGGCTAGACTAGTTGCTAAAGGTTTCACTCAAGTGCCAGGCTTGCACTATGATGAGATCTTTGCACCCGTAGTCATGCTTCGTTCCATTCGGATTATCTTAGCGATCGCCGCATTTCATGATTATGAAATATGGCAAATGGACGTTAAAACCGCCTTCTTAAACGGTTATTTGGAGGAAGAGTTGTACATGGTACAACCCGAGGGTTTTATCGATCCAGCACATCCTAAGAAAGTTTGCAAGCTTAAGCGTTCCATCTATGGACTTAAGCAAGCATCACGGAGTTGGAATCATCGCTTCGACCAAGTGATAAAAGAGAATGGGTTCATTCGATCAGTCGAGGAACCATGTCTTTATATCAAGTCGAGTGGGAGCAAGATTGTATTCCTAGTACTATATGTCGACGACATACTCTTGATTGGGAATGACATACCTCTCCTATCTTCGGTTAAAGCATGGTTGAAAAACCATTTCCAGATGAAAGATCTGGGAGAGGCACAAAGAATTTTGGGCATCCGTATCTACAGGGATAGATCACGACGGATGTTGTCTCTCAGTCAGGAGTCTTATATAGATAAGATTCTAGAGAGATTCAGTATGACGAACCCCAAGAAAGGGTTCCTTCTTATGACTCCTGGGCTTCACTTGAGCAAGACTCAAGAAGCTAAGTCACTGGAAGAGAAAGAGCGCATGAGTCGGATTCCTTATGTCTCGGCAATAGGATCGATCATGTATGCCATGATATGCACACGTCCTGACGTTGCATATGCATTGAGTATGACAAGTCGATTCCAAGCTCATCCAGGTGAACAACACTGGATGGCCGTGAAAAACATTCTTAAGTACCTACGGAGGACTAAAGATTGGGGATTGACTTACGGAGGCGACTCGACGCTCTGCGCCACGGGTTACGCAGATGCTAGCTTCCAAACGGATCGAGATGACTCGAAATCTCAGTCTGGATTCGTTTTTACTCTTAATGGCGCTGCTGTCAGCTGGAAAAGTTCTAAACAGAGTGTTACAGCAGATTCTACGACTGAGTCCGAGTACTATGCCGCCTCAGAAGCAGCTAAGGAAGCAATATGGATGCGTCAATTCTTACAAGGACTATCAGTAGTGCCTAGTTCGAATGACCCAATCACCGTTTATTGTGATAATAAAGGTGCCATCTTCCAAGCTAAGGAGCATAAGTCTAGCAACAAGGCTAGGCATGTACAACGGAAAGCTCATCTAATCAGAGATTACGTGGAGCAAAAGGAGATTTTTATTGATAAGATCACTACGGATGACAACATAGCTGATCCTCTCACAAAAGCATTACCACGTGATAAGCATGAAGGGCACATTCATTCCATGGGAATTAGATGTGTTCCTAAGTTGTAGTACTCTTTTATGAATTCATGTAATAATTCATTTTCTCGTGTACTCTATTCAACCTTATTGTTATGATATATAATGTTTTGTTTCTCATGTGGAATTGTACGCCAATTTTGAACACCACAAAGTGAACTGATTAACATTACATCGTTTTGGTCCTTGATTACCCCCTTGAGCTGATAACTCAGGTAATCATTTTGTGACGTTGGTTGATGGTGGGTTCAACGAGCCATAAGTCACGCGGCTGACTGACCAATCACAAAGGCGAGTTATACGGATATCTCGTAGGACACCCCGTGACAGCGTTATGGAGTCCTAAATGTTTTATAACATTGGGTGTCGGGTCGTGGATAGGACCTCCATAGTGTTCCTTAGAGTCGAGTCTTTTGACTTTCAACTGTCTCTTGAGATTAAGGCAGATTTTGGGTAACTTTGGTTTCTTTCCCACGGTCACCGTAACAGGGGCCAAGAGGATTTTTTCTGGGTTATTTCATGTTGCGCGATATCGGCAGGATTCGAGTTGAGGGAAATATCCAAACCCTTATCAGGATTTTATCATTTCTCAGGGCCACTCGAGGAGTAGTAACTGAAATGCATGGCCATGCTCGAATACAGATTCGTTTTATCAGTTAAGTTACTCTCTAGTCGGGGAAACCACTCTTGATACAGATGGCTTGTGAGATACGACCTTTGCGAATGCGGATTTGCAAATTGTCTTACATTGAGTGGGAGAAATTTTAAAAGGATATGAGATTCGGTTATCGCACCTACACTTGTACGGACAAGTGGGAGTTTGTTGGAGCTTGTGTCCTCCACATGTAGTGTGATAACGTCATTGCACATACCCTTGTACGGACAAGTGGGAGATTGTTGGGGCTGGTGTCCTTGACAATTAAGTACAATGACTTATTAAATCTCTTTAAGGATCACAAGGGCATACTTTTGTATTATTACCAGTTGATCCACGTTTATCAATAACGGTTGGCTTGCTAGATAAGTTTGACGTTATTGTCATACGGATGGCGGTGATCAACTGGTCCCTATACGTCACACCTATAGGACACGTTTGAGAGATGTGAAGGTATGAAAATACAGTCACATTTTGCCGGATATGACTAAACAGTTAGTCAAAGGTATTGACTATTAAATTAGTCAATAAGATGTTGAGATTATTATTTAATACGGATTAAATAATTTTTGCTAATACGGATTACATGTTTAATTCGTAAATTAAATATAAACGGTTATATATTTAATTAAATATTGTATTCGCGAATTAATATAAACAGTTATATTAATTTGGGTAATTATACAATATCGTATTTTATCAGACCATTATTAATATATCGACTATATTAATATCTGATAACATGCTACGATTTATAAATAAAACCCGCGATTATATTTTAGCAAAAACGGATCGAATCACGCATTAGAATAAGGTAAGAGTGGGAAGCCCACTCTCACCCTAACCCTAATTTCGGTCGACCAAAGCAGTACAAGAGGAGAGGACTTCTCCTTTTGTCGGACTACTGATTTTACTGATAATCACATCTCAAGAAAAATTAGGGTTTTGAGAGCATTCTTCTCCCAAAACCTCAGATCTCACATCTAAAACCTTAATAGCTCTCCCAATATTGCAAGGCAGTTGGAGAGGATTTCTAGCACACGCGGCCACGTCTCATTCTAAGTCTTGGGTGCAAGTTATAGGAGGGAATCTACTTTAATTCCTGTTCTTAGGCCTATTCAAGCAAGGACCCAAGGTTGATTTCTTTTTCATGCTTTTTATTGACTTATGACTATAATCACAATTGTATGTTTCATTATAATCCTGCAAGTTTGGGGCGAATACATGCTTTATTCCCCACAGGTCTTTCAACGAATCTATTTCTTTTATGCATGAGGAGTGGTCAACTTTGTTATGTTCTTTTAGGTTTTGAATATCCTTATTAAAATTGAACACGATTTTTGCATGTTCCTTTTTAATTTTGGTTATGTTGAATTCTAGATCCATGATTTTTTGCTCGAGGATTTCAACTTCTTCTTGACGAGTTTCATCTACAACCACTGGTGTAGGTTTACTCTTTAGAAGTTCATTAGACCTTTTTAGATCTGAGGTTATAGCTTCATTGGCTATAATCTTAGATTCAAGCTCTTTAATGTTGAGTTTCAATTTTGAGATTACAGCTTCATTGGCTGTAATTTTAGACTCAAGAATTTTCTTCTCAGACATTACTGCTTCCAATTTAACATTTGTATCAATGTTAACCTTGGATTTCAGTTTCTTAGCGTTGACCTTTAATAGTTGATTTTCCTCTGCAATGTCAAGGATCTGTTCCTTCAATTCGTCTAATTCAAGACTTTGTTCGTGACATTGGTCTAAGGTTTGTTCGAAATAATTAATTAAAGCAGACTTAGATAAATTTTTAACTTGACTCTTAAGCTGTAAAAAATTTACCTCTTGGTCTTCATCTTCTGAATCAGTTTCTCCATAGAGGCAAAATTGTGATGAGTCATGATCGTCGGAGATTAGATCCAAACTAATGTTGCTTAGGCACAGGTTAGCAACTTCCTCTTCTTCTGAATCACTGTCATCGTCGGAATCCAATTCTCCCCAGCAAGATGCGAGCATAACCTTTTTGAATTCAGTCTTGGTCTTATCTCGTTTGGACTTGTCTTTAATTGTGTCCCAGCTTGGACAGTCCTTGATCATATGGCCTTGATCACCACATTTAAAGCACCCTCGTTTGAAGAAGGTTTGCTTAGAGTCATTCTTTTTCTTGTCGTTTGCTTTATTATTGGATTTGGTAAATCTTCCTTTGAAGACTGCCTTTTTAAAGCGTCTTGCGAAGAGAACTGTTTCATCTTCCAGTTCAGGTTCGCTTTCTTTGCTTGTAGAAGCTTGTAGAGCAACGTTTTTGCTTTTAGGATGATCAGCGTCATCTCTATTTAGCATGATCTCATGAGCCATTAGAGATCCAATAAGTTCTTGATAAGTCATGGTCAAGAGATCACGAGCTTCTTCAATTGCAGTGACTTTAGGTTGCCACTTTTTGGTAAGGCTTCTAAGGACCTTTCTGACTATGTCCTCAGAATCATACTTCCTACCAAGGTTCCGCAGTTCATTAAGTATGCAGGAGAATCGTGCAGACATGCTATCAATCGATTCATTCTTTTCCATAGTGAAAAGTTCATATCGTTGAATAAGCAAGTTTATACGATGTTTCCTGACTGCGGAGGTACCTTCGTAGGCAAGTTCTAGGCCATCCCATATTTCTTTAGCTGAATTACAAGAAGAGAAGCGATCAAATTCAGAAGTAATCATACCGTTTTGAAGTAGACTCATGGCTTTTGAATTTTTCTCAGCAATTTTGTAATCAGCTTCCACATAATCACTTTCTGATTTTTCACATGTGGTTCCATTTGCAGAGGCAACCAAGATCTTCTTTGGTCCGTTTTGTATTATCTTCCAGCATTCCCAATCACATCCTTTGATGTAATGGGTCATCATGTTCTTCCACAAGCTATAGTTCTTTCCATCGAAGATAGGACACTTTAGGTATTTTGAATCCATTGGAAATTAATAGAAGGATCATCTCAAGCTGTAAGGCTTTCAAGAGCACGAGGCTCTAATACCAATTGAAGAGTCTATTGACCTAGATATACTCAAGAAGGGGCGGGGGGGGGGGGGGGGGGGGTTGAATTGAGTATGCCAACTTTTTCTTTTCTTCTTCGATGTGAGTTGTTGTGACGAAGTAATAGCAAGTAACGAGTAAGAACGATAAAGTAAAGGCGACACGATCTTTTGAAGTGGTTCAGTTTCACAAATCGAAACCTACGTCCACTATTCTCGATTAATAAAATTAGTACCTTCTCCGGATTACAATTTTATCAACCCAACTCGTACAACTTTGATGTTAGTTGTAACTCAATCTAGATACCGTTAAATATCTAGCTACGACAAGTACCGTGAAATACTTGCTTACAATGAGTACCGTTAAATACTTGAATCTATCTTAAGTAAGTAAGATAAACTTTTCAACAACTTCTTGTAATTTATGATCTTGAATGTATGATAATATTCTTCAACGCTTGTAGTCTTGATTACGAGATTTGACAATGATTAGCACGAATATCGAGACGTACGTGAGGTATCGTTCGTTCTTCTTCTTTGAGCGTGAGGCGTGTTATTCTTGAGATGCTTTTGGCGTGTGATATTGAAGGCATATATACTAATTTAGATCTAGGTTTAAACCCTAGATAGTTTAGGAATATTACTTTGTCTAGAATACTAATTCTAGGTAATATTTAAAACTTAATCTTATTTAGTTTAGGAAAAGATTCTATTAAGATAATATTAAATTAAGACATAAGATAATAATACTTCCACAATCCTATTAGATTTAGGAAATATCTTATACCATAAAATATAGAATCCTACTTTGAATCAATTCCTAATCTTTGTCAATAATATAATAAATTATATTTTTAATCAAATCCTAGTCAATCTTTAAGTAGATTAAATAAACAAGTTTATTTATTTAATTAACCATAAAGATAATATGAAACGCATTAGGACTCGTATAGAAAACGTGAAGCACGCTTCCCTATGCACGACTCCCATCATACGTTTCATAGACCACGTTTCTTCGAGACATATTTCTCGAAGCACGTTTCTCTAGGAATTTAGATTTTGACAATAACGGTTAAAATAAAATCCTTAGTATTTTAGAATTAATATTTACCTCATAAGATATATATTTTAATTCTTGTTAACTAAAGAATATTTCTATATTAAAACCTTTTATAAGATTACTAAATTAATATATAATAATATATTAATAGCATGCATAAATCTTCACGTCTGGACTTATATCACGCAAATCTCATTTCTTCGATAGTTATATGAACGTTCTATAACTTAAGAACTCTTGATATTGTAATAAAGCTTTTATCTTGTAAATCTTCAAAAAGACTTGACACTTGATATGAGCTTGATCTTTTTATTTTCTTCAATCTACGATTGTATCTATACTTTGATAAACTATGATCTTCGCTCTATAATTTACTGTACACTTAAACGCACGATTACATGCATATGTATATAAAATATAATCACCTAGACTTGTCATTATTAAAACATAAAACAATATATTACATATATAGAATATATTACTCAACACTATTGTACAGTTGGACGTTATTTTTTGTGATTAATATAATTACCTTTTACCAAAAAAAAAGGTGAAATTTGAAAAACTGATACAAAATTATTTTAGATTTCAATTTTCATAACCTGCTTATTTTAGTTTTACTAATTATTTTACAATTTTTAAAAATCATATTACCCCTCTTTTATGTTCTCCTCTCGATGTTCTACTATATCTCTCATTTCCTTTCCCACTCACCGCACCCGAACTACTGGAAAAAATTTCACCATCAATGAATGACTTCTTTAAGGCCCACAAGCGAGCCCTTCACACTAAAAGTGATTGAATCCAACACCTCAGACCACGATGCCCCCTCCTAATTAACCATCACCTACTTGTAATCCATATCCTAAACCCTTGATCAATATAGTATATATGAATGATATGTATTATTTCAACTGACTTAAGAAAATATTTACATGTTTATTATTTTGTGAGAAGTATTATTAAAATCAAAGGTAAACAATTTTTGTGGTACATAAAAGTAAATAAATATGATTAAATGTTATCAATTGTCTAAATTTGTCAACCATCTCACTGTTAGTTTCCACTATCATCTCTTATAAACTTCTATCCCCTTTGATCAATCTATGCTAGTTGATTATTTTAAAGGTATTGTTTTGCGTGATTTATTTTACAAATCACAATCTCGTATCTATCAATTTTAATTTAAATATTTTAAGACCATTAGTTGGTTATATTGGTAGTTAAAATAGAGTTTAGAGTATTTTAAGCAGGACACCACAGTTCAGAGTATTCTTATCAATTAATCCAAAAGATTTTGGTGATAACTAAGTCCGTGGAGTGTACAATATAATTTTTTGATAAAATTGTTAAAATTACAATATATTTATTTGTTAAGATTGTTAAGATTACGATATACTCCCTCCGTTCGACTCCACTTCGCATGCATTACTTATCGGTTCGTTCGACTCCACTTTACATGTTTCCTTTTTAGTCTATGTAATTGCGCATTTAATCCTTGTGCACTTTTCATATTTACAACAAATGTCATTGGGTAACCCACGTTATGACACCATATATTCTCACCCAAATCTCCTAATTAATCCAAATCTACTTTTCATCTTTCCCAAGTGTCCTTTTATTAATTCTTTATAACCTCCTTAATATTTGTGCATAAAGCAAACCCGCGAAGTGGAAACGAAGAGAGGGAGTAATTTTTATGCCTTACCTAAATACTGTGAACTGACTAATGGTAATTTAGATTATTACGAAGCTCATTAGGTTATTCTAATTTTTAGAAACTTACCCAATTTATTGTATATTTCAAAATTTATCGCATAGTTTAAAATGTAAACTTTAATGCACGGAGTATATTTTACTATAGCTACGGGTTAGAGAAAATGTTTCCATATTTCTTATAGGAGATTCAAATTACTAATTGACCATAATTATATCCAAAAATTGCAGTTGATATATGACAAAATATTTTTTTTTCCTGCTATTATATCCAATTTTTTTTAAGCAAGTTTAAAAATTTGACATTTTTATGGATTATATATGGAATATATTGCGGACTTTTTATAGTAGTCAATCAATCATCAATTTATCTTATAAATGTTATAGTATATAACCGGATGTATATATTAACATAAATTTGTAAGGAATCTTCTAGTCAAATTTTGAATGACAATTAGTAAATGCAATTGAATTTCCTTATTTATGCTGCTCATAGTCTTATAGGGGATGCAATCTTTTTTTTAATTGCGCATTGACGTGTGGTAGATTAACCTGGACATGACACGTGACAGATGGTGTTAAATTTAGCCAAGATAAGTTAATTAGGTAAGGTGATACTTGGATAACTTTACATATTTTTGAAAATCTCACCATTGATTTTGATTTACTTGCTTTTTATAGGTCAATCAATTATAACATTTATAATACTATAATTATAGTTAAAATTATTTTCTTTTAAAATTACGATTTACAATTACAGCAGCTAACACGTGACATATGATTAGGATACGTCAAGTTTTTTATTTAAGTTGAATATTATAAACGGAATATTACAAACGAAATATTATAAACAGAATATTATAAACGGAATTACTCATTTAAGTCAAAAATTAAGGTTAATATTGCCATTGGAATTAACATGTTTCTAATTTCACCAAATTTGGTCGAAATTAAGGCTAATATTGTTAATAAACGGAATAATATTGTCTGATTTTAGGGAAATTTTTCTAAAAATATATATCTACTTTTCTAAAACAGTATACCGTATTGATCGTCAATTAAATATGACAATCATTTAATTATGACAATCATATTATAATTTTGATTTGCAAATCATGCGTACACAATCATGATGCACAGATCCGACAGAAATCTTCACATGACCGGTAGATTTTATTTTTTAGGACTTGACACATGGCGTATTAATAGCTATTGACACGTGGCGCATGAATAGGAGCTGACACGTGGCGATCAAATATGCTTTTGGTATTTGTTTTAATATAATACTAGCTTAGTTTCCCGTGAAATCACGGGATTTTTCAAACTATTTATTAATAAATTTTTGCTAGCGTAAATGTTTTTTTACCGCGTTTTGTAGTAGTTTAATATTCACATCATTTTATAGTACTATTTTTTTTATTATACCGTAATATTTTTTTATTCTCATTCTCACTCTCATTACTTTTGTAATCAAATAATATTAATTTTTGCTCAATGTTAACTAAAATGATATTTTTGTTAATCGAACTTTATTAAAACGATGATACTCTGTATTAGTAACAAAAATAATATGTAATATTAATCATAGTTGGGATGCCTCTATATTTTTCTAGTTTGGAAATAACTCTATATTTTTCTAGTTTGGAAATAATGATAATATTTAAGAATTAAAATATTCTTCACTTATTTTTTTCTAACTATTGTAACGTTTAATTAAATAAAAATAAAATAAATGGGGTAAGTATTAGATAAAATAACATATGGATTCTCAAATTAAAAATTAAAGATAAAGAAATATGATACTCATTATTATTTGTTTTTTTGGGAAAAACATAAATAAATATTAAGAGAATTAATATAAACGAATTATCAAAAATCGATGGGTATATACAATGTATTTTTGCTATGTTATCATCAAAGCATCAATAAGATAACAAAATCAAATGCATCATATCTCATTAATACTCAAATCACGCACAAGCAATATATAAATTTACCATTTAAACAAACATAATTAAATATATAAATAATACTATATTTATACTAAACTTGCGTTAGTCATATTTGTATTTTGTTGTTAATATCAATATTAATAAATTCACTATACATTAACAATTATGAATATATTAAAAATATTGGCAAAACAAACTATCACTATTAAAAATATGAAATTAAAAAGAGAGTTACAATTTAGTCAAGCTTGGAATTCTTTCACAAAAATTTGACAATTCATCGATAATTATATTCAATTATCAAAGGTCTCAAGTGTCTTCAAAAGCATTTGCTAATACCTAAAACGAACTATATTATACAAATGTTTGCCAAATTCCCCACTTTCCTTCTATTTCTCTCTTATTTTCTCATTTCTTGTTAATTTGATTCATGCTCACAACAAAGTAAAGATATAAAGGTGTTGAAAAATAAATCAAATGAAATAATTCGGTGAAAATAAAAAAAAAATCATTAATTTGTTTTTGCTAGGAATGTGCTAAAAATTTTATAGATTCGTTTTCTTTTATACGTGAAATTTTTTATTAAGTATAATATTAATGATTATTAAGTATAATATTAATGAAGGTTTAAATAACATGAGTAATTAGTCTATTACTTTGTCTTCTCATTTTCTATTCTTACTTTTTTTTTAATAAATAATAATAAAAATTTGGTCAAACATGTAAATGTAGTGGGCCGTATGCTATTACGTAACTACTTAATCTAGGTTTTTTTTATGTACTTTGTCTTTCCATTTTCTATTTTTACGTTTTTTTAAAATTAAAAATATAAAATTAATGTATCATGTCAATATAGTGCGTCACGTGTCAATCTAATACTACTCAATTTAGGCTTTTTATGTTATTATATAGATATGATGAGATGTTTCATTCGTATTTTATAGATATATTTCGATTTTTCTGGTTTTGTTCAGGGTTTCGTTTATATATTTTTTTGAAATTTTCCAAAGTTGTATATTTTTATACCAACACAAAACAAAGCGTTGCTTTTAATTTCTTTTTTTTTTTTTTCTAGGAAATCATTTTCCCAAATACTATTGTAATTTGTTACACCTTCTACAAGGAAAACATGACTTTCGTGGTTTTGTGAAACCGGTTTCAAAACCGGTGCGGTTAAACCGGATTTCCGGATACGGTTTCCATTTTCGAAAAAATCCGGTGCGGGTACCGGTATCATGAAATGAAAATTTTTAAAAACCGGTGCGGTATACCGCTTTTGCTCAGCCCTATTTGTACTTAGCATCATGATTATATGCATAAATTAAAGAGTCTTGTCAAGACGGATACTATCTACTTAGCGGGAAAAATAATAACATGAAAAAAATACAATAGTCTTACTTTTGACGGGTATATCCGTCACAAGCTTATGACGGGTCAAATAATACCAATGTAGGTAAATAAGACAAAGCAGTTTGCTACCCCCAATTAGATGTGGCAAACAGATTGGGTCGTGTCGAGTTCGTGTTCGTGTCACATGTAAACGGGTCACGGACCCTCTAACCCAAACCTGACCCAATTAAATTTCGTGTCGTGTTTGTGTCGACCCACTTAGATAAATGGGTCATCAAGCCTCAACCCTAACCCGTTAATTTCGTGTCGAGTTCGTGTCATGTCTATATTTGGAAAGTTTAAGTATATTTATGCGATGAAAGATAAAAAAAATTAGGATTAATTTAGTAAACGGGTCATTCGTGTCGGGTTCGTGTTTAAAATGCTCAACCCAAACCCGACCCAATTAAATATCGTGTCGTGTTCGTGTCGACCCACTTACATAAATGGGTCATTAAGCCTCAACCCAAACCCACTAATTTCGTGTCGGGTTCGTGTCGTGTAATTATTTGTCAGCTCTACCCCAATGCACTTTGCTTTTGTCTTACCTACCCCACATGGGTAATATTTGATCCGTCGCAAGCTTGCGACAGATATACCCGTCACAAATGAGAATTTGTGAAAAAAATATTAGATCTTGAGGAGCATCATTTTTTACTAAATTAGCGGGAAAGATAACAAAAAAAAAATTCTCTCTTCTTAACTCATGAGAGATTTTTCATTAAAATTATTAAGAAATTGTCCTTTAAAAGTTTTTGGGATATGAAAATAAATTCAATAAATACAATGTGTTTTTTAATTTGTCACATAAATTTTCTAACTAAGGCTCCGTTTGGCAGCGCACTCCAGGTACCTGATTTACCTGAAATAACTTTTTTGCCAAAAGAATCAGGTAGCTTATTTTTTTGGGAGTGTTTGGCAAGTAGCTTATTTGATCAAATAAGCTAGCTGAAATGAAATGCTACATGGGGTAGCATTTTAGATTTCAGGTACCTGATTCTAGGTTATATTACATTTTTACCCTTCAATCTATAATATAGTAAATAATTAGTATATCCTTTTCTGTCATTTCATTAAAATAAGCTACCTTTTCAGCTAGTTTGCCAAACAGTTTTTTATGTAATCAGTCAGGTTATCAGCTCCTAATTTTCAGCTACCTTATCAGCTACCTTTTCAGGTTACAGGTACCTTTTCACTTTTCAGGTACCTTTTCAAGTTTCAGGTAGCTTTTCAGCTCGTTTTGCCAAACAGAGCCTTAATGTCTTTCACTTGGCGTTGGTGGTAGGAAATGGAGGTCCGGACTCCGGATCAAACTCTGATAACCTAATTAACATCTCCGATAACCTAATTAACATCACAATTTTAAATTATGCATAAAAATGAAAGAGAAAGAAAGGTTACAAGGAAAATTATTATTAACAGGCATTGAGAGAGGAAAAAATGGAGAGGATCGTAAACCGTAATCAATCGTCATAACTAATGCTTCCCTCTAAAACTCCACTAAACAAAGTAAAATATTTATGAAATAAATATGCATACACTAGAAATCGAACCCAAGACTAATGGGTTTTAGTAGAGCCTCCCAAATTTTCATTTGATGGCCCATGTTAATGATCGCCAATGACCAGCCGATCAGACAACGACCGTATGTATGGCCAGGTATTGTTACAATGTTACGCATATATTACTTCGGGGTTTTGAAAATTAATTAACCTCACAACCCTATACCCGTAATAAGACAATAAAACCAAATTAAACGAGAGACTAAAACTAAAAGCGATGGATGAATATCGTGAGGTCTTCGATTATGCTGTTGAGATTTATGGAAGTATTTTTTTACTTTTGTTTTGTGGCCGCTAGAAATTTACAAGAGTAAAAAACTTATTCTCACCCCTTCACTTCTTCAGTTTTCTTCTAAACTCGATCTCTTTCATTTGTTTATGTTTTTTTTTTGAGAAATATATTAATTAAATGTAAATAAATGATTTGGATAGAGGATAGTACTTTTCATTTTCCCTAGTTCATTCCTCTTGAAAGGTTGGGTTTTCATGTAACAATAACTATTACTTTGCAAAAAAGCCTTTTTTTGATAAAATTTTGGAAAATGATTCATACGAAATTAACTCTTTTATTTACATAGATATTTAATTACAAACAATGAAACAATCCAAATTATATGAACATTTTAAAAGTTGTGCTTGATATGATTCAAGACTAACTAATTTTGTATTATGAAACTACGAATGTGTATCAGTTAAAATTCACTCATTTCCTACGAATATGAAACTACGAATGTGTATCAGTGATAAATCGTTAACAATTATGTACAGATCGACATGCATCGACATTATATTTTAATATATAATATACATATATAATATATATAATTTATAAATTAATGTTATAAATATCACCGTTTACGTAGAAATTATTATTTATGAAATAAATCAAAATTAGAATGTAAAAGTACACAACGAAAATAAACGTAGGCAGTTATTCGATAATTAATTCAGTAAACTTGGATTTGGGATCCCATCATAAATAATTTTAAAAAATATTATGGGACTATTTTTTTTAGTTCTGTTTCTGGAGTAAAAAGCTTATTCTTTGTCTCACCCTTTCACTTTTTCATTTTACTTCTATGCTCTATCTCTTTCATTTGTTTACTTTTTATTTTTATTTTTTTGTGAAGAGTAAACAGAAAACAAATGAAGGGTAGTACTCTATCTCTCGCAAAAAATGAAGAGTACTACCCTTCATCACAAGAAACTGAGAAGTAAATAATTGATTGTGATGAAGGGTAGTACTCTTCATTTTCTTTTGTCGTCAATTGACATTCTATTGTTTGTACTCGACTCTAGTTTCTTGTTATTACATCACAAAAGTCATTTTTTTAATACAATTTTCAAAAATGATTCTTGCGAAATTAACCCTTTTATTTACATGATATTTAATTACAAATAATGAAATTATATGAACATAATAGGCCCAACCCAAATTATCTTATTATGGAATATAACCTAATGTATTGTACACTACAAGAATACAGAAAACATGCGACTGAATTTGGCGACTGCATTCAGTCGCCAAATCCAATTTGGCGACTGAAAGCAGTCGCAAGCCTTAGTCGCCAAAATAAAATGGGCGACTAATTTCAGTCGCCAAATTTAGTGACTGTACATTCAGTCGCCAATTGTGGGATTTGACGACTGAGAGGGTAGTCGCCAATTTGGCGACTGAATGGGGGTAGTCGCCAATTTGGCGACTGAATTGCAGTCGCCAAACTGCTTCTTCAGTCGCCAAATTGGCAGCCATACGTACTATAAATAAGCATGAATGAAATGGGAAGAGACACACGTTGAATGCATACCTCTTAACATGGTATCAATTACATTACACAATATATCTTAAACACACTAACCTACCCACATTAATCACTTACCTTCTCTTACCCTAGCCGCCATGGTTGACGGCGACGACGCGGTTTCGAAAGAAAAAATTGATGCCTCTTCCCCCCTTCTTTCTCGGCCCTCAAGATAAGTCGGGAGATTCGATTACCTCGGTTCGCTTAACTCTCAACAACTTCGATTCCTGGGTATACGATATCCGCTTAGCGCTGAAATCACGCCGCAAATACGGGTTCGTCAATGGCACGATAAACGCACCAGTTGCTCCCTGCTTGGAGGATGATTGGGACACCATACACTCTATGCTCGTTTCGTGGCTCTATAATACGATCAGTCCCGAGGTACGTTCGTTATTACCGAAATATGATAACGCCAAACGATTATGGGATGACTTACATGATCGGTTTGGTGTTGTTGATGGCCCACGCATACAACAAATAAAAGCCAGCCTGCGTGACTGTCGTCAAACTGATAATATGACTGTCGCTATCTATTACGGTAAATTATGTCAATTATGGGATGACCTCGATAAGCATGAACCTCTAATTGAATATAGTTGTTGCACTAATTGTACTGCGGGTAAATTGCATTTAGAACGAAGGGATGCAGACCGTCTTCATCAATTTCTGCTGGGCTTGTCACTCGGTCCTTACGCAACCCTTCGTTCCGTTTTAATATCCCAAACTCCCCTACCCACTGTTAGTAGGGCTTTCCATATGGTCTCCCAGGAAGAAAGAGTTCGTCACATCGATCGTGCCACTGACACCGTGACGGAGGTTGCGAGTTTTGCCGTTAAATTGCATCCTCGTGCTTCCCTCAAACCTTCGTCACAATTGCCGCGTTTCGAAAGACAAAAGCTTGTTTGCACAGACTGTAATCGCAAAGGACATGATAGAAGTCTTTGTTTTGATTTACTTGGCGAAGTTCCGGATTGGTGGTACGAACTGAAGGGTATGTACCCTCCTCATGGTGGTTCCGGTTCGGGTCGTGGCAGGGGAACGGGCCCTGGGTCATGCAGTAATATTGGGACCTGCGCCCGTGAAACAGGGGCCTCTTCTAGCGGCCGTGATGAACGTCAATCAAGGGACATGCCATTTGATTCTACCGCGGCTAACACGCTCACTCATCAGACATCCACGGTTTCTATTTTTGGGACTCCATCTAATACGGTCTCGGGTAAGTGGATCATCGACTCGGGGTGCTCGTACCACGTCACTGGTACTTTATCTCTTTTATGTAATATCCGACCGGTTCCGAGTCGCGTTGTTGGATTACCGAATGGCGTACAAAGTCACGCCACTCAAGTGGGCTGTGCGGTGCTTACTCCGAATATTTCGCTTGATCCCGTATTATATGTCCCCGAATTATGTTGCAATTTAATATCTACATCACAATTAAGCGACTCCTTAAATTTTGAATTCACTACTAATGCCTCCTTATGTACCATACAAGATCGGGATACGAGGGAGACGATTGGAGTTGGTGATAGGCACGATGGGCTCTACTACCTTCGATAAGAAGTGCATTTCGTTAATGGGCATGTCGCAACCGGACATTCTTTTGGGTTATGGCATAATCGGCTTGGTCACGCTTCGGGAAAAAGACATTAATTTACTCCCTTTTTTCGCAATTCCAAACACTCATTGGTTAAACCGTGTGAGGTTTGTCACCGTGCCAAACATATCCGTAGTTCTTCCCTTAAGCACTAATAAAAGTTGGTGTGTTTTTGAACTCATACATTGTGATTTATGGGGTCCTTATGACTCGTTTGTGTCGTCGGGGGCTCGTTATTTTTTGACAATTGTCGATGACTACTCACGTGGTGTTTGGATTTACCTTATTTCGTATAAAACTGAGGTGTATGCTAAGTTTATGCTCTTTCTTGCCCTAATTAAACGCCAATTTAATGCTGACCCTAAAATAGTTCGTAGTGACAACGGGACTGAATTTAATTCCTTAAAAGATTATTTTTTGACCCACGACATTTTTTTCAATCATCTTGTGTTGGTACCTCCACAACAAAATGGGAGAGTTGAGCGTAAACATCAGCATATCTTGAATGTGGCCCGGGCCTTACGTTTTTAAGTCGGTTTCCTATTAAATTTTGGGGGGAATATGTGTTGGCTGCAGCCCATATTATTAATCGGACACCCTCTCGTTTATTGGATGGGCTTACCCCGTATGAAAAAAATCTTTGGTCGACCTCCCTCACTCGACTCCCTAAAAGTCTTTGGCTTGTTATGTTTTGCCCATAATTAACATGCCAAAGGAGATAAGTTTGCCAGTCGGGGCCGGAAATGTGTTTTTATGGGTTATCCGTTTGGAAAGAAAGGGTGGTACCTCTATGACCTTGACCGTAATAAGTTTTTCACGTCTCGGAATGTGGTGTTTTGTGAGGATAAATTTCCTTTTTTTGATGAACAAACCCCCCATCTTTTGTACCCAATACCTTTGATAATTCAGACATAGTGGATTGGACTTTGCATGATGCTGATCCTCCCACCCCTGGCCCAACCGAGGACACACATCCTCCTGACCCCAGTAACTCCGAAATACTCGTGAGATCCTCTCCTAATACTAGTCTAGGCCCAAATGAAACTATCCCAGGCCCAAATGAAACTATCTCAGACCTACCAAATAGCCCAACTCTCCACGGCATCCCCAGCCCAAACAATATCCCCCCTCATAGCCCAGAAACCCTTGCCGGCCCAAATGTCTCGGCTAATCCTCTCATAGGCCGCGGTCATCGCCTCAAAATCCCGTCTACGGCCCTTAATGATTATGTGGTCGACAAGACTATCCGAGGTAGTAAAAGCTCATCCTCTGCCTCCGCCCCTCTTCGGCTCCCTCAGGTACCCCGTATCCTTTGGCTAATTATTTTTCATGCAATAATTTTTATGTCCCTTATCAGTCCTACTTGGCCACCCTTACCTCTCACACAGAGCCACGGAATTATAAAGAGGCAGTGAAAGATAAGGGTTGAGGAGGCAGAAATGAAAGCTCTTGTTGATAATGGTACATGGACCATGGAACCGCTTCCACCTGGCAAGAAACCTCTCGGCAGAAAATGGCTATATAAAATTAAATCCAAGTCTGATTCAACCATTGAACGCCTTAAAGCCCGATTGGTTGTCTTCGGTAATCATCAGACAAAGGGGGTGTATTATGATGAGACCTTTGCCCCAATTGCTAAAATGACGACAGTCCGCTCCTTTTTTGTTGTCGCAGCCTCGAAAAATGGCATCTACATCAGATGGATGTTCATAATGCTTTTATCCATGGTGACCTTGATGAGGAGGTATATATGCGCTTGCCCCCGGGATTTCAATCCCCGGTTCCTGATCTTGTTTGCCGTCTTCGGAAGTCTCTCTATGGCCTTAAACAGGCGCCCCGGTGCTGGTTTGCTAAATTGGGCGTGGCTCTTAAAGATTATGGTTTCTCCCAGAGTTATTATGATTACTCGTTGTTCACATTTATTCGTGATTTGGTGCAACTTCACGTCCTTATTTATGTGGATGATTTGATTTTCGGGCAATGACTTGCCCGCTCTTTCTACTTTTAAAGCCTATCTCAGTTCGTGTTTTCATATGAAGGACCTGGGAGAATTAAAATACTTTCTGGGTCTTGAGATGGCCCGCAATACCACACGACTCTTTCTTTGCCAACGTAAGTACACGCTCGATATCATTTCATAACTCGGGCTACTTGGGTGTAAACCGGCTCCTACCCCAATTGAACAACATCATCGTCTCAGCAACTCATCCAGTGCTCTTCTTCGGACTCCCGAGTCCTACCGGCGTCTGGCTAGGCGATTGATTTATCTTGCGGTCAATCGACCGGATATTGCATATATTGTCCATATCTTATCTCAATTCATGAGCTCCCACGAGAGGATCATTGGCAAGCGGCAATGTGGACTGTTCGCTATTTGAAAGGAACTCCCGGGCAAGGCATTCTTCTTCGTGCCCAGAATGACCTTCTCCTCAATGGCTGGTGCGATGCAGATTGGGGATCATGCGCTCGTACACGTCGCTCTCTTACTAGCTAGATTATTTTTCTTGGTTCTTCTCCCATTTCATGGAAGACCAAGAAGAAACCCACTGTGTCCCTCTCATCTGCTGAGTCGGAATATCGCTCCTTAGCGGCTCTTACGTGTGAACTCAAATGGCTTAAAGGCTTTCTAGAGGATTTAGGTGTCTCTCTCACCTCTCCCATCTCGGTCTCCTGTGACAATAAATCGGCCATAAATATTGCTCGGAATCCCGTGTTTCACGAGAGCACTAAACACATTGAAATCGACTGTCACTTCGTCCGTGACGCGCTTAAAGCCGGTCTTATCTCTTTAACGCATGTTTCCACGACAGGACAACTTGCGGATGTCTTTACCAAAGCATTAGGGGTTACGCATTTTATTTCTGTTATCTTATTATGGAATATAACCTAATGTATTGTGTTATAAATAAGCATGAATGAAATGGGAAGAGACACACGTTGAATGCATACCTCTTAACAGAACATTTTTGAGGTTGTGCTTGACATGATTCAAGACTAATTAATTTTGTATAATGAAACTACGAATGTGTATCAGTTAAATTCACTCATTTCCTCATCTCTTTTTCTCTTCCACATTTATCTTCTACTCTTTTCTCTCCCTCATTTCTCTTCTCTCCCTCTTCTCATTTTTTCCATCTCCTTCCCAAAATGCATTTTTTCCTCCTTTGTTCTTCCTTCTTCCTCTGTTTTTCCTTACTATTTTGACTGAGAGCGGTGATTGCAAATGTGCTTTACCTCTGCCTCCGTGCCTACCACAGTCAGTCGCTCCTCGGGTCGTCGCCATCATTTCCCCGTCGGAGTCCCCGTTTGTTACTGATGGTTTTCCTCCACCGCCACCATCAGACTCCGACGAGACGCCTCGCAAAGACCTCGACCACCTCAATGTTCGACAATGGCTGGTTTTGGGAGGTTTAGCTGTTACAATTTCTGTTGGAGTCTCAATCTGTTCATTTAAATTAATTTTTACCTTTGTTATTAGCAGTAATTGTTTTCAAAATCACGTCCGTATACATTTATCCCCACCAAATAGCCGAGTTTGGTTTCATTTGTTTTAATTTCGTATTTATTTTTATAGTAGACATGTAGTTTTTTCCAAAAATGAGGAGGAAAAATTGAGAGTTCTGGTTTTGGAGAGATTCTCTATTCGTTCGTTCTTGAATTGATGCTGACTATTTTTATTTTGGTTTTATAACGACGGAACTAGACCTGGGAAACAGATTAGATAGTAGTCAGTGGTGGTGTACTTTTTTTAATTCCGTATTATATAGTAGTCAATTGTTAGGTAACATCAGAATAAAACTTGCAGTAGTAACAACGACATACCGTATACTACACTCATTATCGCCGCTTATAGTACCCTTTTTCACATAACACAAAACCTCAGTATTTTTACAAGAACACGAGAATACAACTCAGATCAACTATTACAGAGCTGATAATACCAAGGTTTTGAACTTCGACCTCATTATTTCTAAAAATGTGCTCGAAGTTTTAAATTTTTTATTTTGACAAATTTCTTTTTTTTTAAACTAGTTTTAATCCCGTGCAAAAAATGCATGGGTTTATCTTCAAAATTACGGGATATATATACAAAGTATTAGCTTTTATTGTAGGTTTTGAAATATTGACAAGTGTAATTATTTTAATCCCGAAATCAAAATATTATTAATTATTTTTATTGTTTATCATCAATAGTCTTTAATTTAACATATGTGAATTAATTTATTTATTGATTAGGATGAGTTTAAGGGTTCTTTATCATAAAAAATTTAGTTGTTTAGAAAAAAATTATTATTGTTAATTTATCTGTTTTATTGGGAATTAGGATAATTCATCGCAAATTTGTCAGATTGAAAATTTTACAACTTTCATTGATTGACTAATTTATGAGGAAGTAGGGGAATAATTAACAACTTTCATTAGCTTATTTTTTTTATTATAAATTACTTAAATACTGTGATTATTGTTCTTTTATAAAAAAAAATATTATTGTTTTAGAGTTTTTTGAGAAATTATTGTTCCTTTAAAGTATTTTTATTTTATTTTATGAGTAATTTATGGTTTTAACATATGTATAAATTTTCGTTCAATTTGATGTATATACATTTTATTGACAATGTTTGTAAAAAAGAAATAAGATGAAATCTGGAACAATATTAGTTATTAAAATTTATTCTCTTTTGTATAACTTATATCGCTAATTTTTTTCTTTAATCAATTTTCATAACTAGCCGAGATGTTAATTTTATGTACAATAACTTTTGTTTAGCCAATCAACTTATATTTAATATTTGTAAACTTTTAATTTTATTGAAGAAAGTAAACATATAGTTACACTTATTATTTTCACTAAACTTTGCAATTAGTAAAATAGAATAAGAGAAAAAAGATAGGGGGAGGAATAGTAGGAAGAAAGAGAGTAATTAATTAGTTTGGTGATAGTGGGGGAGTAAGTGGGACATCTTTTTTTTTGCAAGAAGGTTAGTCTCATTTTTATTCATCCATGTAGGGTAAAAAAATGAGATGGTATCTTACAAAAACAAAAGCCAAAAGATATCTATGAAAAGGACCAAACAACAAAAAGCTCTAGATTTAGAGCATTACAGCCAACCATCTACGAATATTGGGATCACTACTTAAACTAAGTCTAGTCCTGATAGAGAACTTCACATTTGCCACCATCTGATCTGAAGACATGAGATATCCCCCGAAAATACACTTATTTCTTGCCTCCCAAATGTCGTGGACTAACCCCGCAACACAACAAGACAGAATCACCCTTTTCCAGATAGAGCGAGTTTTGTCCGTATTAAACTGATGATATTAAGAAATCAATTGTATATTATCAAAATTGTATCTTACATGATGTGGATGGTGGACTATTTATAATACAAGTTACCAACTATGGTTAGAGTCTAACTAACTCATAACAAACATAGTTAACATTGTAACTAACTTATTAATGTGATATAACTAACTTATTTAGTTAGTTACTCTATTCTAATATTCCCCCCTCAAGCTTGAGTAGGAGTAGGAATTAGACCAAGCTTGGAAGATAGAAAATTGTGTTGATCAGTCCCTAAGGCTTTGGTCATAATATCAGCTAACTGAAGCCCTGTTCTGATGTGTTTTGTGATGAGAAATCCTTCCTGTTGCTTCTCTCGGACATAATGACAATCAATAGATAGATGTTTTGTTCTTTCATGGAAAACTGGATTATGCGTGAGGTGTTCTGCTGCCTTATTGTCACATAGCAAATGAATAGGCTGAGGAACTGATACTGTCATTTCCTGTAGAATATTGTTTAACCAGACCATTTCTGATGAGGTGTATGATAGGCTTCTGTACTCAGACTCAGCCGAGCTCTTTCTCACTGTTCGTTGCTTCTTAGTCTTCCAAGAAATAAGAGACTGCCCCAGGAATATGCAAAACCCACTTAATGATTTACAAGTGAAGGCACACTGTCCCCAATCAGCATCACTGTATGCTGTTAGTGACAAATCAGACGAGGCACTATAAAATAAGCCTGTGTTTATGGTACCCTTGAGATACCTTAGGACATGAAGAGCTGCATGTAGGTGTGGTACCCGTGGTTCACTAATAAATTGACTTAGATGTTGGACAGAGTAAGATAGGTCTGGTCTAGAGGAATTGAGATAAAGAAGTTTGCCCACCAATCTTCTGTACACTTCTGGATTGTCAAAAACTTGGCCATCATCAGTAGACAATTTCAAGCCTCTGGGCAGTGGAAAAGTAACAGTCTTGCAGTCTTCCATGTTCATGTCCTTCAGAATATCCAAAATATATTTGCGTTGGTTTATTAATATTCCTGTTTTATTTCTGGCAATCTCTAATCCAAGAAAATAACGCATATGTCCTAGATCCTTGATGGAGAACATGGAATCCAGTCCTTGCTTGAGTAATGCAATCTGAACTTCATCAGTGCCAGACAAAAGTACATCATCTACATATATTAATGCCACTGTAAAAGATGATGTTTCAGCATTATGTTTTGTGAATAATGAGTAGTCATATTTGGACTAACTAAACCCAACACTTTGAAGGTATTTAGTTAACTCCTTATTCCACTGTCTGCTGGCCTGTTTCAGTCCATATAGGGACCTCTTAAGCCTACATAATTGTCCTGGTTGAACCAAATACCCATCAGGAGGAGTCATATACACCTCTTCATCCAAATAGCCATGTAGGAAAGCGTTATTTATATCTAACTGATGCAGATTCCAACCCTTGGCAGCTGCTATGGCTAACAAAGCCCTCACTGTTGTGAATTTGGCCACTGGGGAGAAGGTATCTTTATAGTCTTTATCTTTGATTTGATTATACCTGTTGGCTACTAACCGGGCTTTATACCTCTCACCACTGCCATCAGCTTTATATTTGATCTTAAAGATCCATTTGGATCCTATGGGCTTCTTGCCAGTAGGTAAGCTTACAACCTCCCATGTCTGATTAGTTTCAAGGGCCTGGATCTCCTTTTCCATGGCCTTAATCCACTTAGGTTGAGTATTTGCTTGTTTGAAATTATATGGTTCCTTCTCTTCTAAAACATTAGCCATTGAAGCTACATATTCTGATGAAAACTGAGACATGTCCTTGATAATTGTTGCAGTATTAGCAGAAGCATTACTAGGCAACTTCAGTGAACAGTGATACTGTTGTAGCAGCACTGAAGGCTGTCTTTGTCTAGTAGATTTCCTAGCAGTTTCAAAAGTGGCAGGAATATCAGTTTGTGTATTATGTGAAGTACTAGGTTGTGTATTATTTGAAGTACTAGGTTGTGTATTATGTGGAATATTATGATTTACTGCAGTAGTTGTATCACCAGAAACATCAGAAACACCTGGCTGAACATTGAAATGCTGAGTATTATTATTATCTGATATTATGATGTTTGTAGAATTATCAACAGCTGGTGTTATGATACTATCTGAAATAGGAGTAGTATTATCTGTTTGTGTTGAAATCATAGTTGTAGATGAAGCTGAATTAACCAGTAACTCATCAGAAACATGGACAGGAATAGAATTCTTGAAAGGGAACTCATGTTCTCTAAATAAAACATCTCTGTTGACAAACACTTTCCGAGTTGTCAAATCATATAGCCTACATCATTTCTGCTGGTGAGGATATCCAAGAAACATACACTTCCTTGCCCTTGTACCTAACTTATCAACATATGTAGGAGGCATGGTAGCATAACAAGTACATCCAAACACCCTCAAAGACTCAATAAGTGGATCTTTATTAAACAGAACCTTAAATGGTGTTTGCCAGTTAATGACAGATGATGGCATCATGTTTATTAAATGAGTAGCAGTTAGTAAACAGTCTCCCCAGAACCTAATAGGAAGTCCAGCATGTATCTTAAGAGCCCTTGCAGTTTCTAGAACATGTCTATGTTTGCGTTCAACCCTTCCATTCTGTTGAGGTCTCCCAACAATACTGGTTTGGTGAACAAGACCATATCTTTAAACAAAGTGCCACACACATGATGCAGGAATTCAAAACCATTATCTGTTCTGATAAGCTTTAGTTTTGCATTGAATTGTGTATGAATATAAGCAAAGAAATCTTTAATTAACTTATACACTTGGTCTTTTGTTTGAAATAAGATGGTCCAAGTGTTCCTAGAAAAATCATCCACGATGGTAAGAAAGTACTTTGCACCAGTCAGTGTGGGTGTTCTATAAGGTCCCCAAACATCCATGTGTAACAATTGAAAGACAGAAGAAGCTCTAGAAAGACTGATATTGAAAGGCAGTTGATGATGCTTAGACAAAACACACGATACACAATGCAAGTCTTTCTTTATATTCCCATGAGAAGATGTTACAAACTTGAGTTTATCAAAGCCTATATGACCTAAACAAGCATGTAACAAAGTAATAGACTGAGAATCAACACTAGCAGAACAAACAGAATGACTGACAACAGAAAACTGTTTAGAAGCAAGAACTTTTGATACAACAGATGCAACTTTATTAACTAATTCTTGTATGTTAAAATTTTGCAATCAGTATAAATCTCCTATCCTTTTGCCAGTTGCAATAGTTTGTTTAACTGAAAGATCCTGAAAAGAGTAGCAACAGCAGAAAAAGAAGCACACAGTTTGTTACTGTCAATCAACTTACTTACAGAAAGCAAATTTTGTCTGAAATCAGGAATTAAGAGAACATTAATTAAGTAACTTAATCTTGTCATTCAATCTAACATCACCTATTTTTGTAACATACTTAACACTTCCATCAGGAAGACCAATGGTAATAGGTTTTGACAAGTTTCTAACACTGTGCATCAAACGAACATTGAAGGTCATGTGGTCTGAGGCACCAGTGTCAATAATCCAATCATGCAACAAGAAACTTTGACTCTTAACAACATTAGCATGAGACACAGCATGAGAAATCATACATGCAAAATTGGATGACGACAAAGTAGGCATACTGTCAGAAATTCTCTTAAGGACTTGATCAACAACCGAAGTAACCAAGCCATCCATCATTGCAGAATCAATGTTTTGAGAAGCACTTGTCTCATCAGGAAGCATCAATGGATTGTTGTCTTCATTATTGATGATAACATCAACATTGTTGGCAGTCTTCTTGTAACCACCATTTCCCTTGAAATCTTTAGAACGAGGTTTTGCATTACCTTCAGGTTGTTTTGCATCTTTGCCAGAAGGAAAACCTACCAACTGATAGCACTTATCAATTTTATGGCCTGGTTTTCCACAGTGAGCACAAGTGTTTGCCCAATAACAATCTTCTAAATTGTGGTTATTCTTGTCACAATGGCTACAATACTTCTTTCCTTTCTTGGTGGCTTGAACATCATCAGAAGGTTTGAAAACAGCATATGCAGAAGCCTCAGTCAAGACCTCAACTGATTCAACAACTTGTTTTTATTTTTCAATTTTCTGCAGGAGTCCCAGAGCCCTATTGATAGTAAGCAGAGGATCCAATGACAGAATTTGGGTACGAACAGTATCAAAACCATTGTTTAACCCCATCAAGAATTGAATCAACTTAGAATTGTTCTCTCTTGCTACAATTCTCTTCATTAAAGTGCAAGAACAAGATGTAATTTTACCACAAGAACACTGAGGAATTGGATCTAGGCTGTCCAATGTTTCCCAGTAATTCTTTAACTTACTGTAATATTCAACTAACGACATGTTAGATTGACTTACAGCACACAGATCTTTACGCAGTTGGTAGATTTCAACCGCATTAGCTTGTCCATATCGTTCAAGCAGCTCACCCCAAAGTTCATGAGCAGACTTGACATACTTGAGATTGTCACGAATAGACTTGTCCAAAGAATTAAGAATCCATTTCATAACCATGAGATCCCAACGAACCTATTGATGAAACTTCTTATCTGTTTTTGATGGTTTTGCAAGAGTCCCATCTATGAAACAATCTTTGTTTTTCGATGCTAGAGCCATCAAAACATCCTGTTTCCAACCCAGAAAATCAACACCATCAAACAAGGTGGAAACAAGATGTGAAAATGGCTGATCAGAAGATGAAAGATATAAATGATCATCATAGTAATCATAACTATGATTGTTTGCCTCTGATATCCCAGCCATAGTATGATGTAAATTTGATGAATTCTTGATGAAATTTTGATGAATTTTTGATTAGCGGAAGCGAAAAAAATTTTGGATCGTATTAATTGTCGTCTGATACCATATTAAACTGATGATATTAAGAAATCAATTGTATATTATCAAAATTGTATCTTACATGATGTGGATGGTAGACTATTTATAATACAAGCTACCAACTATGGTTAGAGTCTAACTAACTCATAACAAACATAGTTAACATTGTAACTAACTTATTAATGTGATATAACTAACATTAGTTAGTTACTCTATTCTAATAGTCCGCAAGAATTTTGTAGAGCCAATTCTTTAAGTCAACATCAGACCCAAGCCGCGTCACACCAACCCAAGAAAGCATAGAGCGGCGAACTTTTTGAGAAAAGGGGCACCGAAAAAACAGATGACGATGCGTCTCAGAGGCGCCCTTACAAAGGCAACATCTGTTAACTAGTTGAAAACCCCGAGAACAGAGGTTATCAACAGTGGGGAGCTTGTTTTGAACAGCCTGAAGTTGCACTTGTTTTAGTCCGTTGGGATCTGACAAAAGGCAATCTCAGAAGAAAGAATATGAAGTTGCTCTTGTTTTAGTCCGTTGGGATCTGACAAAAGGCAATCTCAGATGAAAGAATATGAAATTGCTCTTGTTTTAGTCCGTTGGGATCTGACAAAAGGCAATCTCAGAAGAAAGAATATGAAGTTGCTCTTGTTTTAGTCCGCTGGGATCTGACAAAAGGCAATCTTAGAAGAAAGTGGGACATCTTAGTTTTTTTCTTAATTAAAAAAAAGGAAAAATTTCAGCCAATCAGAAGGCTTGAAATGTCTTTCCTTTTATAGAAAGGAGATTAATAACTTAACAAAAAAAGAATAAAAACAACAATAATAGTAACAATAATTGTGACAAAATACTAATAAATGTAACAATATTCGTGGCAAAATACTAATAATCCGTGACAAAAATTTATTAATTGTGGAAAATATATATTATGACCATATATTATGACAATGTACTTATTTGATTAATATTTTTTTCCTTATGGGTCATTTTTGTTATCAAGATTCATCACGACAGCAAATTATCTATTTTTTTCCCTCCAAAACTTCACTATGCATGCATACACTAAGAATCACACTAAAGACCAATGAGTGAGAATTTAAAGTTTTTACCACTGAACTATTAGATTTTTATTGTACATTTAATAGTATAACATATAGTTATCATGTTATTATAGCATATCTCCTTTTTGTATACGTGTAAATTGAATATTTTAACAATTAACAGATTATATTATAGAAGCATTGGATAAATGTCTTTAGAGACAGTTTCACATAATTTATTATGTGATTATTTAATATTATAATTCCAAACGGATAATAAAATAGGTGAAAGAACGGTTTAAAATAAAATGAGTACATTTATTATGTATCTATACGTATAAGTATAATAAAAGAACAACTAGACGCTTGCAATCCCACATTAAATTTTTTTCCCACCTAACATTCTCTTAACATTAATTTATTTTGCAGATCCACACATATTTGCATAATGGAAAAAGTATTTTAAAAAATATTTCATTTGAATATTAATTAATTAGTAATAGCAAATGCTCATTTCATGGGATGAGAGGATACTGAAAGACGGAAAATTGTATATATTTTTGACAATAGAAAGGTTTTATATCAATTGTGAAATTAAAGTGGTACATAATTACATATTACATAATATTAACCTTTTAATTCATCATAAAAAAATTTGCATTATAGTGGTACATAATTGCACATATTACATAATATTAACCTTTCGATTCTTCATAAAAAAGATTTGCATTATAAGATAACTTAAATTTTTTACAATTATTATTTTGGTTAATATGTTATTACTTATGGAGCAATGTTAAGTCATTGATTAATTTTACAAATACTCAAATGCTCTTAGAAAACCGTTTTTTACACATCAAACTTATTTCACGGCATATTAAAATTTTCTATAGTAATGATTTTATCATAATTTAATAACGTAAAATAATTTTATATGAGATTTATTAGTTATATTTAGAATAGAAAATATTTTGTAAACGAGTTTTCAATTTCACAAATTCTTAGATAAGACGACATTCCAAACAATTTAAACAAGAAATAATAAATAGAAGGTGGGTTTTGACAAGTCTTAATTTAAGATGGTCAAAACCAACTATTATAATATTTTATTTATGTTAGCTAATAAACTCATTTTATGTATGTTATACATGAGATACAATTAATATTGACCACAAATTTTGTTACTCTATATAAGACTGTCTTAGCATAATAATAAGTCAAAAAAAAACAATCTAACCGCTTTTTAACTGGTCGTAGTGAAGCTAAATTGAACCGAACTGAATTGAAATAAGAGTTAACTATACATAGCCTATTCCATTCTATGTCATTAATAATTCTACGAACGTTGTTGTATTAGTTTAAAAACATATGAAAAACATATGATAGTTATTTTCTATGTGTACCTTTTAATTTTAATTATTTTAATCATGTGTAAATCAAAATACGGATGTGCTGATGTCAGTGAGGCATGTACCCTTTAATTTAATATTAAAAGCATAATAAACGTTGAATTTAAATTGAATATACTTTTATTTGTATATGTAAAATGTTGTACATTTATATTTAAATAAAATAATACTACAACTATAAAATTTTAAATAGCTATATATTTATATTCTTTTTTACATCCCGTGCAATTTTGCACTTGTCCTAAACTAGTAATAGAAATATAACGCTATCAGAAAGGCTACAAAATGGGGCACACAAATAAAGGCCCAAATTATATGAAAGCCGAAGAACTCAAGACATGATATCCAAATGACTAAGGCATGCTCGCCAAGACCCGTCGAGCAGAGGACATAGAGTTAGCCATGATTGATGTTCGAAATTCACATTCCATGTCAGGTCAGTAGTAAACGAGGAGGTTACGTGGAACCTTCATATAAGCACCCTCAACCTCAGGTACATGCCGAAAGGAAGATAACAAATTCAAGGACCTTATGCCCGAGGTCCTAAGTATACATCAGATTAAGCTTAACATAACTTTAAATCATTCAATAGTCTCGTGTATGTTATTGGTATGTAACCTATAATACATTTATACCCAAAAGTCTACAAAAATGGTGTCATGAGGCGAAACCACTTAGAAAGTTACGTGTCTTTAACTCTATATAACTATTATCAAACTATTTTAATACTCTAATAACCCAACTTATATTATCTAAGTCTAGTGAAAATATGGGCGATAATTTCATGAGTGATAATTTCATGGGGCTCGGGTTTGACTCCGTACAGAAGCAATTATATGGGAGTAATATGGCCTGAGGCTTCACTTTCTAGATTTCAAGTCTATCACTCGGGTAAAAAGGTAGCTTACTTTATGAAGGCTATTACGTACATCCGCACATTCGATGAGTGTACTTAGTGGACAGCGTGCACCTTTATTATAAAAAAAATATTTCTTAGTATTTGTTAAAAATCATAGTCATGAATTATTTTGATTTAGAGAACATAACTAGCATATTAGTCAATCATTAAAATATCAAATTGATATATTTGATTTAATTATTAAATAGTCCGATATAAAATTGTCCAAGTATATAATTTATAAATAAATTGCAACATTATTAGCATAAAGTCAGTATGTCCGAGTGGTTAAGGAGACAGACTTGAAATCTGTTGGGCTTCGCCCGCGCAGGTTCAAGTCCTGCTGCTGACGTTTTTTTAGATATTCAAAATTTTTTCCGATATTTTTGTAAATCGAAGTGTCTGCCGTCACAACAATGCTCGGATATTCATTTAAACTTTCTCGAGTATAATAGTCTCAAAACCCGAAACATGTCTTTTTATTTCGATTTTTTATATTTTATATCCAGTTGCAACGATAAAGTGTAACGACCATAACATCGTCTCACACGAGAACTACAAATGATATTGTATTGATTACAAGAATGAACCCGAAAAAGGTTGAGCGTGGTTGGAGATGGTCTAAGCTTGCGCAGCGATATCTGCATATCCAATTCCTCGACGAGAAGTCGGAAAAAGCATGAACAAGAAGCTCGAGAAAGCACCAACAACAAGAGGCACATTTACCAGCATTCTATCCAAACTAACCGCTGCATCACCAGCGTAACACCTGAGTACCCGAGGATGTCCCAAAGCGAACACAAAGAACACGACTAACGAGATAAACGCGTGAACAAAGTCTATAACTCTAACTCGATACTTAGCCAAGTCTTGAACGGTTTTACTACTCGTTCCTTCCCTTTTCTCCTCGTCCCAGTTCACTTCACTGAACACGTACAACCCCTTGGGCGTGGCAATCCCGTAGTAGAGCTTCCCGGTGGGCCCCAGGAAGGTGTCGGTGAAGGACGAGAGGAAGCAGAGAAAGGCCAAGAACCAGATTAGACACCCTGTAATGTACTTGTGTGTCACATGGCATGAACCGTTGTTGGAGAAAGACGGGATTAGCGCTTGGAAAGCGAGAACAGTTCCCGTTGGTAGAAGGTTAGTAAGGTTGGCCGTTGTAGCTATGGTCGTATGGAACGGACGTCGACCTGATGGGGTTCGGATTAGAGGTGGACGGATTAAAGGTCCGTGTAAGGCAGGGTTTGACGGTGTCTGTTCTGTGATGTCGGGATTAGCCATAGCACAAACACGGATTATGGGTACTGTTTTTTTTCGAGGTTAGAATGTGTCGTAGAGAGACGGGTATAAATTCGAGTGAATTTGATGTCATTAAGAAGAGTTATTGCTTAACCAGATGCTGTAATATTAGGTTTAACCTCAGAATGACGACGTAAACTATAGTTTTCGATACCTAATCACATGTACAGATGTACTTAATGAACGGATTAAGATACTCTCCATTGCTTCCAAGCAACAAGTGATTTCAGAGAGGTACGTAGGTTTCTTTTACGTGTTGGTGTGCAGAGATACGGTACACAGTGGGATACGACAATAACATTACCATAGTGTCTTCAAGGCTCCAATATTAGTTCAGTACAGGGTAGAAGTCGGTTTCCCCCCGCATCAAGGCCAACATCAGTTACGCGTGTTGCTGTGATCGTACAGGGTTCATGGATGCTTGTATCTCCTCGAGTGAACGTCCCTTAGTCTCAGGTACAAGCATCGCTACAAACAGGACAGTTGAGCCGCAAATGGTGCAGAATATGAAGAATGTCCCTGATGATTCCAAACCCGTGTTGTCTTCCAGTAAGCATGCGTTAGACAAATGACGACAATAATTCTGAAATTGTGTTCCTTACCGGGAGGGCTCCAACTCATAAGAAAATTGAACCCGAAAGAAATAATCCATGACCCAAGCCAGTTTACTACGGTGACAAGACTACCCGCTAGGCCTTTGACATTAATCGGAAATATCTGCAGAAAAAAAGTTGTTCTGCAATGTTTGATCATTTGTTGGTTGAAACAGTATAAAATCAAGAGTAAGGGATTGATTAGATCCTACCTCGGACATAATAACCCATGGTACACCACCCATTCCGAGTGAGAAGGATCCTGAAAACGTCTGAATCAAATCAAGAGTAAGGGATTAGATTATTAAGCCCCTCTTAGTTCCGCCACTAAATGTATTTCTTACCAACACGCCAACAAGAGCCAAAATGGGAGCCCCGGCATTCCACTTATGAAGACCCTGCAGAGAAAGACGTATGTTACATCGTACAAAACAGGCAACGAACCGACATATATCAGAATGTGCTTCGAAGTTCATGTTGCTTAGGTCACCTGGAATAAGAATGAGAGTCCTGTCAAGAAACTACCGACACAAGTCCCCGCTGCAGAAATCTGAAATTATAGTAAATTTACTGTCATTAGCTAACTTATTGTGTCGGGAACTGACAGCATTCTTGTAGCATACGGACAATTAACAAATCAACTTCCTGTCTGAAGAAGAAATTCTGAGGACAACGATACAGACGCACATATGAAATGGCTGAATGTCGTAACATAAGACTCACCATAAGAAGAGGTCGTCGTCCTGCTTTATCTGTCAAGAGTGTGCTAAGTACTGTCATAGGGACCTGACAAAACTTACCCGACTCATTAATCTGACGCAACCACTTAACTGGAAACCTTTCATAATAACACGAAACATGATCCAATTTGAAGCATATCCGAATGACCTGTTTGCCAGATCTACTTCCAAACGTTTCAAGCTAAAACGGAAATGAAAAATTAGTGATAGAAATGACAGAGAACCTGAAGTGCTACCGAAGCTAGTATCCCCACCCTACTTGAAAACCCTACAAGACGGTAATTTTAAATAAGAACGATAAGCTTTGATCTGCTGATCGTCAAGGAAACACAGAGAAGAAGCATCAGATACCAGCAGATTCAAATATAGAGCTTGCATAGTAGGCAATCGCGTTAACCCCTCCGAATTGTTGGAGGACCATAAGTCCTACTCCGACCTGACTCAAATCATAAGTTCATAACCAGAAAAAAACGTTACTGGAAGACGATATGAACACATTACAGAATACTCACTGTCAGGGAACGGCTGTACTCCTGTCGGAATAAGTCACGTAACTTAGTTTGAGATAAATATTGAAGGTTTTCTGTGTATTCCTGAAACAAACAAGAGCTTAAACTCAGAATACTGAAAAATATAACTCAACGGACAAATGATCGTAAATAGTTCACCCTAATATCAGCAGCTTCAGCTGAAATATCAGCATGGTGTCCCCTAAGACACTTCAAAGCGTCTTCGCACTCTTGCCACCGACAGTTTTTTGCCTGCGCAGTCCGCGACTATTCTGATCAGCTACCACCAAGAATAACTATAATCACTGTGCTTTTGGAACGGTTATTAATGCAAGCGGCTTGCTATGAAGTTCAGACATCTCACTTACCAGCCATCGTGGGGACTCCGGGACAAAGAATAGGCCAAGCAACTGAAGTAAACAAGGAATAGCTCCTGCAACATGTAAAAAGTTGTCATTTAGAAGTGAATTCCTCGAGTCAAGGTCTCAAAGATATCATACAAGAAGTACCAATCAGTGCAAGTATGCGCCACTGAATGATAATCCCGATGAGCCACATCATTGATACACCGCAACAAATCATCAGCTGCCATTATTCAGAGACTGTTTTAAGTATCGGCTTGCTATATACTCCGTAGTTGCTTTTCATATAAAGTATTCGGGAGAATAACCTGATGTGCTGCAGTAAATCTTCCTCTAAGATCTTTTGGAGTTATCTCTGCTATATATACCGGCACCACATATGAAAGTATTCCAATCCCGATACCAATAGACAGTCTTGCAGTATCGAGTAACCAAGCCACCTTCAGTGAAAGTAAGATTAAACTGTTACTTAGAAGAATCTGTGTAACTGCAAACATTCTACAGAGCGATATCCTCTGAGAAAAAGACGGTGAATCCCAAACCAACCTTTGCCAGCACAATTGAAAGCCATCCTGCAATGCATAGAAGTTGCGATAATCCCATTGCCTACGCTACAAGATGACTCAAACTCATGAAAAGAGATAACACCATGACCCAAACTGTAGCAATTCACAAAATACGGACTAACATACAGCTCTCCTTCCAACACGGTCTGCTACCCGTCCACTAATCACAGCACCTATCATCGCTCCAATTGTCATTATTGATCCAAAGATAGAGTACTGAGCGACAATGCAGGAGACTGCGGGTAAGTGCCAGTAAGATGAATATATATAGAGCAGTAGTGACTAACTGACTATACAAGAATGTCGGCGACACTTATCATTCTTTTCCGATGGGAAAACACATGCCTGTGCCAAAGTCAGTCCGAGGTCAGAGATCATTCCAGATTCAGCAGGTGATGAGAAACCCACCTGCAAATAATGGCATAGACCGCGGGGTAAGGATGGTGAAATGTACGAAACCCCACCCTTGTGCTAGTAACATAAAAAGGTTGTTTCCGATTGACCCAAGACGAAATTGAGTCGACAGCTACATCGAATGACTTATACTTCACAATTAAAAGAAACTAAACCCAGTTTAGTAAACCATTTGTTTTACTCCATAATAATCCAGAACCACTGAATAACCCGAGTCTAGTCAGTCTACGATTCCATTAGAATTAGAAAAAAAATGAATCATGCCCGCCCACAATCAATTAAAGTTTAAAGTGCCCAGATGAGCATTCGTGTAAGGGGCGTGTAACATGTACAATCAACTAAAGTTTGAAGTGCCCAGATGAGCATTAGTGTAAGAGGGCGTGTAACGTGTACAATCAATTAAAGTTTAAAGTGCCCAGATGAGCATTCGTGTAAGGGGGCGTGTAACGTGTTAGACTATAAAACCGATCTTGGGACTTCAAAGTGCCCAGATGAGCAAATCCAATCAATCCAAAGTCATAAAGTAGTGCAAGCAAAATCAACAATAGTTCAGGAATTAAACAGCAAAAACTTACAGAACAACCAAAGACAAAAGAACCAGAAACAGCAACCAAAGTACTAAACACAACAGCAGCAGTTGCACTTCCTGCATCTATTGTGTTCTTGTTCAGCAGAGGAGTGTTGTTCAGTCTTGATGTTTCCATTTTTTCTCTCTACTTTTTTTTCTGCTGCTAATCATTGGATGATATAATACACACTCAATCCACACTACATGCCAAAAGCTGCTATATTTGACTTTTCACATTTCAGTAATCTGGTACTCGGCAAATTCTCATTTAAGACGGTATATCCGTGGCTGACTTGCTGGTATTCTAGGTTTTTTTTTTTTTTTTTTTTTTTTGCAGAGGTAAACAAACACAAAGTCAAAGTTTAATAGCCTTGTTCGCAAGGTTGTGAGCAACCTTGCTGGTATTCTAGCGTTAATGTTAAGGTTAAGGTCAAGTAAACCCGGTTATCCAACCCCCTTACCCGTCATTTGTGGAGCCCAGGAGTTCTTAAGGCACTCCGTTAATGTTGTTGTCGGAAAAAAAAAATACTACATAAAACTATAAATCAACTTTCATCTTGTAATGCTCAGTTATGCTCAGTGATAATTAGAAAAAATAAGTTTGTAAAGTCTTGACATATGGGTGGCCACTGGCCAGGGAAAACGAGTCCGATTCGGGTCAATTTGAGTTGATGAAAAAATCAAAAATTTGAAAGAAATTTGCATGTGGTAAGAAAAGAAAAAATCTTGCACCGAGTTCATTTAGAATTTTTTTTAAAACAAAATTACCTGTTTGTTAAATGATTTTTTAAAATAATGCTTAAAAATTAAAAAAAAAAAAATTGTCGTTTTAAGTTGTTTTTGAGAATATTTGTCAAAATATGTACACGTAAGCTCGGTTTTCAAAACCTGAAATACGGAACAAACCCCTATTACTAGTGGCCTACTAGCCTGTTTATAGTAAGTAGCAAAAGAAATTTGTGTAAAATAGACTAAAGCAAATACCCGATTGAGTGGGGTTTGGGAAGGACACATGCCATTCCCATTGGTGTGTCCGTCAGAGCCTACGCAAATACTATTTTGACAAATACTTTCAGAACCAGCCCAAAACGACAAATATTCTTTTTCTGAACATTATTTTACAAAATTGTCTGTTTGTCTTGGTTCTATATTTATTTTTCAGAGAAATAAAAATAACAAAAGTTCCATTGCCGGGAATCGAACCCGGGTCTCCTGGGTGAAAGCCAGATATCCTAACCGCTGGACGACAATGGATGTCTTAGACTGTTTGTTGATTAAGAAGCTAATTTTATTATTATATACTATAACCAACATCATAAACATGAATTTACATTATCATGCCCATTTCTTCTTCTATCATACCTAAGTCCTAAACTCCTAACTACACAAAAGAACTTGTTTTTTTATTACAAATTTACATTATCTGCCTGTAAAAAGATTCGGTGAATCGAGTGTTGATTCATGTTTGCCGATCCCATATCATTTTTGGGATCAAGTCTTTGACGTATTCCTTGTAGTGGTATCGTGCTACCATATTAGTAACAATTGTATCTCTTCCAATGTTCGTCCCTTCGTCTCTGGAACCATTTTTGCGACGAAAAACAAAGTAAAGAGGTTGATACATGTGAATATGAAAAATGTTCCTGCAACACGAGTCCATAGATCGACATGGGTTAACGGGATATACTGTGAATACTGAATACGGGACTTGAGTTGCAGGGACAAGGAGAGATGAATTGTTTACCTGACGAGCTCCAACCCATCATGAAGTTAAATGAGTATGAAACAATCAAATCACTTAAGTAGCTTACTACGATTGCTAAGCTTCCGGCTGCTCCCTTTATGTTTATCGGGAATATCTACACGCGCGCGCACACACACACAGACACAGACACGACTGTCATTAGACTATAGTTAAGTATGGATGTACCTCCTGCTGTATGCATCAGAACAACACGTACCTCTGACATTATGACGTATGGTATCCCGCCCATGCCAATTGGATACGATGCACAAAAAATCTGGTGAACCAACCGAAATGCATAAATATGTTTGTCATGTATGGATGGCGGGAATAATGAGTACTGACAGCTGATATAAAATTCTAAGACAGATACAGAAAAGTGAGAAAAACGCGATACAGTGAATGGAAGTATAGCCATCATACCGATATGCCAATGAAGGCGAGATAAGGACTGTAAAAGGTGAGCCAGCCATGTTCCTGCTCAACAATGAACATTGCATGATTGATTAGTACTTGTAGAAGTCGGAATGAACGCCTAAGATAAGGGTATAGTAGGAGAATACGCTGTTTTGAGTAGTACAGACCTTTAGAAGAAATGACAATGCAACCGAAAGGCAAGCCAAACACATCCCACCAGCAGAATACTAAAAAATCAGAAGCGGAATCTTTTATTAGATATATTAACAATAGTTGGGCCTCAACCATCACCTTAAGGTTTTGGTTGAGATGGTTCATCTATCATGGTATCAGAGCCAGTGTGACCGAAGGTCACGGGTTCGAATCCTGGCGACCTCAAAACATGTGTGGGCTTCAAGCCCAATGGGCATTTGAGTGAGGGAGCGTACTAGGAATATTAACAATAGTTGGGCCTCAACCATCACCTCCTTAAGGTTTTGGTTGAGACGGTTCATCTATCATCTATGAGTTGCATAATCCTACTTGTAAATACGATGAGGCATGACTTGTATGAGTAACGCTTACCATCAAAAGTGGCCATCTTCCAAATTTATCCATCATAACTACACCAAGAACACTTGGTGGAAGCTGTAAGATTATTTATGACATTTCAGTTGAAGGCGGTCTAAGAATCAGTAAACGATAAATTACTTTGCTTAGGTGCAGTCGTGCAGAACCTGAATAAGAGCCATCGTCATAGTCCCTATAGTACCTGAAAAGCCTGCAATCGATCTGTCAGTTCAGCTTTTTTCCTCCGGTACTGTAATTTTTCTCGAAACATCAGTTATCAACTTACCAGCTGATTCAAAAATTCCAGTTCCGTAGTATAAAATACCGGTTGTTCCCCCAAATGAAGATAGTGCCATGATGCCTAGGCCAACCTATAACAATATCGACATACGACATGTAAGACACCGGTACAGAGTCAAGGAAAGTTGTGAAGAAGCCACCTGGTAAATATTCCTAGGGAGTTATAGAGCTTACTGTCAGCGCATATGCATACTTTAGACGGAACACATTAAAGACGCTATCTCCTTCAATATCTTCAACGCCATCAATGTAGTCCTGAAGACACTGAAATCGACAAATTTACATTTACAAACAGAAGACTTTCCCTTTACGAGTTGGAACAGCAAGCGTATGAAGATTACGTAGGTGCTTACTCTAATGTCAGCTGCTTCTTGAGATATATCCATGTTCTTTCCCCTTAACCATTGCAAAGCAGTCACGTAATCATCAACACGACCAACATTCACCTGAAACAGCAGTTATCATTTCGCTTTACATTAACTCACAGCTTTAACTTCCACTAGTTTCAGACTGTCAGCACTCAGTACAGTGGAAAACAGAAAAAAACAGATTAACAAAACCAAGAAAACCCACAGACTGAATGAGATTCCCGCTTATACCCTAGACCGCTTCCTTGGGAGTTGGGGGAAACGGAAATTGAGGGAACATCGACAAATATGAGATTCAACATACCAACCATCTAGGAGATTCCGGAATGGAGAAAATGCCCAAAAGCTGTATCACACATGGAAGCATAGCTGAAAAGATTACAAAAAACTATCACTGTAGAGGCGTAGATATGGGAAAATCCTTGTTTACCAGAGAAACAGAAGCCAAATTTTTGAACTGAGAATGTGTTTACCGATCAAAGCTAACAAACGCCATCTAGTTACAATCCCAACGAGAAGAACTGATGCGATTCCACTAAAGAACATCAGCTGAAAACTCGGTAATTCAGAGTAAATCATCCATGAAACATACAGATTTCAGTTTACCGTTTAGAGTGTCTGGTTTTAGATGCGCACCTGAGACATAAACACTAACCCACCACGGATGTTCTTTGGTGCTATCTCTGCTATGTACACAGGAACCTGTAAACGAAAAACTCGCTTTAAATGTCCATCATATTAGCTTTATATTATTTCAGAAAGTTGATGCAGTATAAGGCATACCACGTAGTCACCGAGGGAAGTAGCAAATCCCAAAATTAGTCTTCCGGAATCAAGTGACCAAGCACCCTTGCATATCAAGTCAGATTAGAAGATTAGAGGACATTCACAGGCCGATGCATAAAACCGTTGACAGCCTGTGACAGACGATCATTAGAGCAAAGATAAGATACCTGAGAAGATGCTATTAAAAGCCATCCGACAATGTACAGTACGTTTGCAATGCCCATAGTCTGCAGCAATTCAGCAAAACAGCAAAACAGCCAAACTCAGGTAGTACTTGTAAAAGTCGAGCCAAACAGAATCGAGCCAATACAAAAACTTACAGCCTTACGACCGACATAATCTGTTATTTTGCCACACAGAATCGAGCCAAACAATCCTCCAATGGTCAATATTGATCCGAAGAGCGAATACTGTAGCATACAGCAACCAATGGTCATTAGCTACATCAACACTGACCCCCTGTAATGGGCTGCTAGAGCAGTAATAATTGTCCTAGCAGAAGTTTCATGAAGTCATAAAACGGCTTAAAACATCCACACTGGTCGAAAGCACAACAAGCAAGTGACATGCAGATTGATGTTAAAGACAATGAGCACTATCCTAGTATCAGATAAAGCTCTGAAATAATAATAAATGTCTGATAGTGATGAAGAGCGACTCACATCCGCTGTAGAGAGACCCAAGTCGGAGATGATTGCAGACTGTACCGGAGAAGTATACGCGTACTGTAACAGTGTCAACAAGATACATTAGTGCCTAACCATCTAAGTATCTAACTATCTAAGGATACCACAATGTTCCTGCATTCAGCAAAGGACCTTAGTTATGTCGAGAGCCACGGGCTACTCGAGTACCTTATACAACAATCTGTAGAGAAACTTAACTGAAACAATTCCAAATTGAAATTTGGAAAAAACATATCATGGCTCTTAAATCCTTTACTCAATATAATCTCAGGACTTGAGCATGCAACCTAACATATATGTTAGTCCTGTTATCAATTAACGCAAAATCTCATTTAAGACGTTTTGTTCCTACCGTATCAATTAACACAAAATCTCATTTAAGACGTCTTAGCCCATTTAATGTTCAGCCAAAAGCTTTAATATCCTAATACACCCCTCACTCGACTCCCATCTTGGGGATTCAAGAGCAAAATTGAACTTCAATAGTGGTAATCACCGGCAGACTTGGCAAAATTGACCCGCCCCAAATGCCTGGCCTATATTCATACTGACCCGACTCCCGAACTGAGGACCTGAAATTGACCCGTAACCCAATTGACCCAACCCACGGTTTAATTAGGGAATATTGAGTTATTGACCATAATTCTAAATAACTTGATAATAACATAACCAAAATGAGCCCAACTAACCCCAATTCTTGCAAACTCGAAATGACCCAACTCGAATTAATACCATTTTAAAAAAAATAATCTCAACCAAATGCTTAAAACGATGAGTAAAGTTAATCAATAATTAAATATCTTAATAATCAAATAATGACAATGATCATAAGTTCATAACTCTTACGTTAACAAATAAAATAATATAAACAATTAAAAATAAACCAAAAAAACTCAATTTTTTTAATTAAATAGGAAATGATTCAATGAAAGCTTACGGTGGAACCACCAACAAAGGAAGTACAGACGGCGATGAAAATGCTAAATATGAGAACATTCGTAATTTCGCCACCACCGGCACCGCCACTGCCACCGCAATCGTCACCATTGATACTGTGGAGCAATGGTATTTTATCAAAATTATCTTCCGCCATTTTCCTGTTCGTTGACTTCCTTCCTGTTCGTTTCTCTATTCTCCATGGATTTTAATGGTAATTATTCCCATGATTCATGTGTTTACAGCTCATCATTTTCTACGTCTTGCATGGACCCGTCTATTTTCGTAACCACACGTACCTAAGATTGAATTCCTTATTTAAATGGGTCCGAGGTTAGGGACGATCGGATGTGAAAGTAAGATTATTGGTAGTTTGGGATAAGATTTTAGCAAGTCTTTTAAACAATACTCCTTCAAAACTACAAATAATACTTTCTCCTACTTGAGATAAGTAAGTGTCCGTTTGCTAGTGAGTTGAAGATTTATGAATTGTGTATTTTGGATAGGATAAGTGTATTTAGATTGGAGAGAGATTGTATTCTATTGGTTTAGGATGGATGGGTGGATAATAAATATAAATAGTGAAGGGTAAAAGGTAATAAAACGGTCCAAATAGTACACAACGGGACACTTTGACGAATAAAGAAAAATGAACAACGAAACACTTATCTTGGGTAGGAGAGAATAACAAAGATCTTAACAAAGTATTAAATTGAGGTTTGAAAATTCAAAACTTAAATTAGACTTTGGTCTTAACCCACTGTAATTATCCAATGGGTGGGTGTCATTTGTCATTAAATCTAAAAGTTATGTAAAAAAAAAAAGTTGAGTTTGAGGTAAATCTGATACTGGTAAGTCAACAATAAATAAATAATAAAGTGGGTGGAAAATTGACGTAACAGAGTCTTAAAGACTTTGTAAAGTCTAACGGATAATGTTACCTTGAGTGAGACACTCAGACAGGTATAAGTTGGGTTTGGATCGGTTTAATAATAGTTGAATTGGTATAAGATTTGGATTTGAATTTGTTGGATGAAGCTATAAAAGGGTAGAGAATGACTCGTAAGGATTTGTTGTCCACTTATATGGATCAGTAAATGGGTTATACGTCGATGTTGATATAAAATAGGTCGTTTTAATGAGTAATTTGGGGTATTTTAATTTGCATCGTAATTTAAATTCGTAATTCTCACTATTTTTCAACGCTTTTGCATCAGATACTATCACCAGTTTTATAATTTCTGAACATTATAATAAAGTTTTTAGTTTAATTTTAAAATTATGAGTTGTACTGTGAAATTTCTGAGTTTATTTACTAAAATATTAAACTCAAAAAATTACGATAAAATTCAAAAAAATTATACACCAACTTGGTTAAATTTGAGTTTTGATGAAAAACTAAAATAAAATCTAACTTTTAAATTTTAATAAGTTTAAAAAAATACACATGCTCAAAAACGAATAAAGTTTATGTTAATAAACTCAGAACATATGCTCAAAAATAAGTAAACCCTCCAAGTAATACATTGATTATGTTTCTTTTTATCTATCTTGACACATCAATAAAGAGAACATGAGACATCAGATGAGATACAAAAATAGAACAGATAATTCTTATTGATTGAAGACCTAGGCCTCGTTTGGTTGTCATTCGGGAATTAATTTCCCATGATTTTGCAAAACGCGTGAATTGGCCAATTCATGTGAATTGCCTAAAATTTGTTTGGTTGACATCCTGGAGTTGAATTGACACAAGAGTTTCCAATTACCTAGGGGTCCTAAGTAATCGAACTCCTCCATAATGGAAGAGTTGGAAATTCGAAAAAGAAAATCCCATGATTTGGGGTAACCAAACATCTCCATTTTCTCAAATCATGGGATTTCTCAATTCACCCATTTTTATGGGGCAACCAAACGAGTCCTAGAGTAAAACATTAGGTAATAAAATAGTTGAAAGATAAAATAAAATAAAAATCGAAAATATCATTCCAAATTTTCAATGATTGGCCTATAATGATGAATAAATGTAAACATCTGTTTTCCATCTTTATGAGCACAATTTTTCCTATATAAATTTTATGTACGAAAAAAACGCACAACGAACTAATTAGATCACGTGCCATGGAAAAAAGAAATCAACAGTTAAGAGAGCGTGGTGAAATATCAACTTTTTATCATATCGCTGTAATTATATGCCTAAAAGCGAAATTTGGTCGTTTCTGTTTATTCTCATTCTCAATTCCCCGTTTGATAACGAATCATCGCAGGGGCGTCTTTGGGCCCGTGCGGGCCGTGCGGTCGCATAGGGCCTCTAATTTTTTGGGACATAAATGAAAATAATAGTAAGAATAAATAAATTCAGTACACTAAATATTCAATCAAAGATAGTGTCTTAGTGGATAAAACTTATGTTTCCATGAAATCTCAGGTTTAAGACTTACTAACTACACTAGTTTTAAGCCCGTGCAAATTGCACGGGTATGCTGTTTTAAAGTTTGCTATTATAATAATTGCTTACTCCTTTTGTTTTCCTTTTTAGATGAATTAAATTTACCTTAATATATTTGAGACAATTATGATTTTCATCTTTGTCGTACATTTTTAAAAAAATGTGTCCGTAAAATAAAAATTAAATGAACATACGTCTGATAATGTATACTTTTATTAATAATCAATTAATCACGCAAAAAATGTTTTAATAATGTTTCAAATTTTGTATGTTCGGTTTATTATTGTTGTAAATTGTTATTAATTATAATATTTTAATCATCTAAATAAATTGTGGTCTAATTATCACAACATCTATTTCTAATTAATTGATGTATATAAAAATGTGCGTAATGTTTCGTAATCTACGATTTTAGACATTTATTCGGAATACGTAGAATATTAGGCGATTATTGTGCAGGGAAATCATAAGTTATTGTGCGGGACCCACCTGAGTGAATTAAGAAAAAAAAATTAGAAGTTGGATGTATGACGTGGCGCAACCAGAAACTGATAAATGTTTCAGAATTTATATAGATTAGATGAATTTTTTATAATATTAAACACGATTGACCCCGTGATATATTGTCTATCAAGGATATTAACAATTTCAACTTATTTATCATGAGAAAAGTTTATATTTATCTAAAATGCGTAGTTATTCTTGAAGTACACGAAAAAGTTCTTCCGGTAAAACTCTACCATTGTAATTATTTGTACATCGCTTTGTTTTAAGAAATATAAACATATACGGAGCATAAATACAATATGTCACTAGTTTTATACCCGTGCAAAAATGCACGGGTTTATTTTTAAAAATAACGTTTAAATATGATCGATTAATAGATGTGTAGCTTAAGATGACATTAGCTAATAGAAGAGAAATATGATTTATGATCAATTAGTAATGTTAATACTAACATTAATATCAATATATAATTCTTATTGTTTTAACAAATGAGAAATAAAGACGCGTCAACAAATATTTGTGAAACATATTCTAACTCCTACTCAAGCCATTCCCTTACACCTAGGCGTATGGTATAAAAAGTGATCATTTTCTAAAAAATTACAAATGGTTTGTTAATTTTTATCTAACCAAGTGGATTTTATTTGACCCGTCACAAGCTTGTGACAGATATTGCACGACATAAATGAGAATTTGTGTTGATAAATATCATAAATTGGATGACCGTTTTCTTGAGAGTTCAATCATTTTTATTTTTTACGCTTATTCTAAATAATTAAGCAACGGTAATCTTCTTTATTCTAAATAATTAAGCAATGGTAATAATTTTTAATTATTGAAATAAAACTTTTGAAGGTGTCTTAGGTTATTTACATAGTTTATGTATTAAATGTAAATTGTGTCATATGTGTAGTTAACAAATTTAAATTATACCTCAAAAAATGGTATCATCTAGTTGGTTATGGGTAGTTTATTTTATAAAGATTGTTTTTTAAAAGATAAAATATAATAGAAGTTAGAAAATGAAAGTTCGAAAATTTGTATTAACCAAAACTGAGTAAATGTTGCATGCTGCTTTAATAGAATGAAGATAGTTATACAATTTTTTTTACGTAATTTTTGGGTTGTTTTAATGTTGAATGAAATATGAAATATTTCCTTTTATTAATTCTACAAAACATAATGATTTTGTCGAGATTAAATTATTATCTTGTAATTTCTCTATGTAATTTTATTCGTGATTTTTCATAATCTGATCCAAACTTTTTTGTTTAATGTTGCAAAAGTTTTAATGCAAATTTCTATTTTTCTATAAATTTGACATAAATTTGTTTTTTTCACACCATTCTTCTACAATACTATTATTGATTATTATTACTCCGTATTAGTAAGTAGTGCTTTTATAAACGATGATTATTATAGAGGATACAGATTATTATTTTAACTATTTTTATGGGTTGTTCTGTATTCATGTTAATAAACAGTTAAAAATAAATAAGTTTCGTAAATACCCCATGATCACTTACTATTGATATTTACTTGAGCATTATTAGTTTTTTTTGTTCAAACAAATAATTCACATGAAATGCTCTAATTAAATCCAATACATATCATGGATCCTAAAAATAAGGAATGAAAATATTTTCTTGACTTATTGACTTTCAACCACAGAGCGCCACATAGGCTCTGTGGTTGTTGCTTTAATAAATAAGATTTTGCACTCTTTTCTAAAATTTTGTTTCTTAAATGTTAAATTGGGGCCTCTTTTTAAAAAAATTGTTTTATTAAAATGTTATATAGCGGCCCCATTTTTAGAGCTCGCACAAGGGCCCCCAAATTCCCGAGACGGCCCTGAATCATCGTGTATGTTAAACCTGAGACAAAACTAATTAAACGTTATTCACCAATAATCTAATCCAAACAAGCCATAAAAATCCCTCACACAAGCTAGAATTCCCCAATTCGGCACCGAGACCAACATTTATCTCCAATTCAAAACTCAAAAATTAAAATGGAACAGACAATTTTCATTAAAGAGCTCAAACACTGGGTAATAACAATAGTTGAAAGCTAAAACATCATTCTATATTTTCATTGATGAATATTAAGTGTAAACATCAGTTTCCCATCTTTATAAACGCATTTTTCCCTATATAAATTCCATATACAAAAAAACAAATGCACGACGAAACAATTAAATCACGTGTCACGGAAAAAATTAATCAACGGTTAAGACTACTTAAGAGAGGTGAAACATCAACTTTTTGGCATATCGTTGTAATTATATTACCTAAAAGCGAAATTTTGTCGTTTCTATTTATTCACCTTCTCCACTACCTGTTTAATAACGAAGCATATTAAACCTAAAACAAAACTAATTTAACGTTATCCACCAATAATCTAATCCATCAGACCATCACACAAGCTAGAATTTCCCAATTCGGCACCCGAGACCAACATCTATCCCCAATTCGAAACTCTAAAACTAAAATAAAATAATCTGATGTCAATTTCCAACTAATTTAAATCTAATTTACATTGGACTCAAAAAAAAATATAGTCTCCCATTTAATAGTTTCAAATTGCAACAAACTCCATACATTCCTCCAATGTCAAGATCAAATCTCCATTGCTCCCCATAATTTGTTCAAAAATATAAAAATGATATATTTTGTGAGTTAAACATTAATGCTAATAAATATAAACTAGATTTATCCCGTGTAAAAATATACGGCCTGTTTTTAAAATTTAATATTAAAAGTATATTAACTAATATTCTGACTTAATATTCTCAATGATAATTAAAAATGTCTAATAAATACGCGTGATTAAATACACAAAATAATGCAATTAAACATTTAATCATCATCTTTAATTACCTTTTTAACAATAAACAATAATTATTAATAATGAAACAAATTTTTGGCACAAGAATAGTGTGAAAAATTCTGGGAATTTTTTTTTCTAGAAAAATTAACGTAAACATTTACAAAAACAAACATTATAAGACTTACATTTATTACAAAACAAACACCCTTTGTTGCTTTTGCTTGTTCTTGTTTTTCTTCTAATTTTTGGGTTTTTTTTCACTGCTTTTTTTATGGATGATCCTGAGAATTTACATTCTGGGTATGTTTATTTATATTGTTTTTCAAGATTTTAATTTTTTGTTTTATGAATTATGATCATTTGTTTTGTTTTTCTGGGTGTTTTGATGTTAAAAATGGTTTGATTCGGACGTAGATTTGTTTTGCTTTCGTGTTTGTTCTTAACTGATTCTTTACGTTTGATTATTTACTTCAAATTAATAAAAATGTAAAGAGCGCGCAAGGAAGGTTTTGATTCTCGTAAAAATGTTAGCATTCATAGTGAAACATGTTTCTTAGAGAATTTACTAGTTCGAGTGACTTTTCCGTCTTAAACAAGAATTTGTATATCTAAATCTATGTGCCGAGTTTGAACTCTTGATATTTGACGATTGCAGATTTTGTATAAGTTTGAGTGACTTTTTAGGTATAGTTTTTCTTTCCTGTTTTACGATTTTCATTTCAGATCGTTCATAAACAGTCTCTTTGTGTTGTTAACACATACACGTGTGTAAGGGTAAGGCTGCATAGCTACGACCCCCCTCAATTGATCTTACCCTAGCATAAAGAAGCTGTTTTAACTCTTGGAACGAAACGATTTGAGTGGAAATTCTGGTTGTGTGGCCTCATAGAAAGCCTTATATGAGACGGATTTATATGCGAGACTAACCCAAATTCACATTCATTCCTTGTTTAACTTCGAATTGAATGTGTTGATCTCACGACTGAGACCGTCTCATATAAGTTTCTGTGACGGTCTAATGTACCCATTCTGATTCAGCTTAAGACGGCGCAGGCTGTTTAATTCAGCTGTCGTCTGTACTTACTGTAATGCTTACTTTCTCGTTTCCTTCTTGTCAGTGAGTTCGCTAGGAAATCGTCTCCATCGTCTCCATTGTCTCGTGCTAAGGTTCCTATACGATGTAGGACGTTAGGTTCTCTGTTTTCAGCCTCTGCTCATGGTACTGATCGCCTATTTCCTCCTTGTCGATACGACTATATATATATATATATATACTCTCTTGTAGGTAGCTCGCTCGCTCTAACAGTGCTAATTTTCGCAGACTTGAGAGCCTTCGATATAGAGCAGGAAAAGAATGACGAGGATTCACCAAGAGGCATGCTGGAAGCGTGCAGGAAAACCGCGGAATCAGACCTAGATTCACCTCCAAAAGCTCCGACTTCCTGTATCCCCAAGAAGCCACATTTTCGATGGAAAAAAGTCCTCAAGGCGTGGAAAAAGAAGTCGTTGAAACGCTTAACGAGTATCCCTCCGGTACAAAAGATAACTTCTAAAATTAGCCGAGCTGGAGACGATCTTGGAGACGCCTCCCCGGTTGATGCTAATATGTGCAAGATTAAGGCCTCTTGGAAAATCTTCTCACTCTCGGAACTTCAAAAGGCAACTAATAACTTTAGCTCAGGTTGACTCGTTTTTCTTAGGCTCATAACTAATCGGGATTTTTTTGTTGACGGGTTCTGAACTCAAGTCATAAACGCTGTCTTTTTAAACATTTTTGCAGAGAACATAATCGGTAGAGGAGGGTTTGCGGAAGTGTACAAGGGATGTTTAAAAGACGGAGAATTGGTGGCAATAAAACGGCTAACGAGGGGAACAAATGAAGAACAGATTAGCAGCTTTCTTTCCGAGCTAGGGATTATAGCTCATGTAGATCATCCTAATACAGCTAAGTTAATTGGATATGGAGTTAAAGGAGGTCTGCACATTGTTTTAGAATTATCTTCACAAGGGAGTCTCGGAAACCTTCTGCACGGTTTGTTACATTTTACGAGTTTCCAAAAATGTCATAATTTTACGGGATTTAGGCCCTGTTTTTTTCGGCTGAAACGAGCTGAATTGAATTAAATGGAGTATAGCTTAATTGAAATAAATTGAGTGGAACTGAGGTGAAACGAGTTTAGTTGAATTAAAAGTTAATTTTGTGAAGAGATTAACTGAACATAATTGATTGAACGTAAATAAAACTTAACGGAATACAGCTAAGTAAAACTGAAATGAGCTGAAATTAAGCCAGAAAGAACAGAGCCTAATGAGCAAAACTGAAATGAACTGTTGATGTTCTTGTAATACTTTCCTGGTTTCTGGAACTGCAGGTTCAAGTAATGATCACATAGATTGGAGCATAAGGTATAAAATTGCAGTCGGAACAGCTGACGGCCTGTTGTATCTCCACGAAGGCTGTCAAAGGCGAATCATTCACCGCGATATCAAGGCTGATAACATATTGCTTACTGAAAACTATGAGCCTCAGGTACCGTCTCAGTCCTTTCAGACCTTCGGTCTCTAGTACTTAAGACGATAATTCAACCTTTGTAATCAAATTGGAGCCATATGTGCTATTCAGATATGTGATTTTGGACTCGGAAAATGGTTACCGAGTGAATGGACTCATCACAATGTCGTCAAATTCGAAGGTACTTTTGGGTAAGTCGACTCAAGATTTCATTAATAAATACTCGTAGTCAAGCAAGATCCTCGTTAAAGACTTGCTATTTAAGATAAGGTTGCGTACATCTGACACATTACCAGAGTGATTAATGTCGTTAATTTAATGTGTCGTGTGACAGTTATTTTGCACCAGAGTACTTTATGCACGGGATAGTCGATGAAAAGACCGATATCTATGCTTTCGGGGTGCTTCTATTGGAGCTTATAACGGGTCGAAGAGCATTCGATAGTGAACAACAGAGCATTCTCTTATGGGTTTGTTTCAGTTTACCTGCAATCTTCCGCATCTGCAACTATATTTCCTTTATCGAGTTATTTTGGTTACGACTTACGATTATCATTGTTCCTCAGGCGAAGCCTTTACTTGATGCACACGACCTTGAGAAGCTCGTCGATCCTATTCTTGGAGACGAGTATGATGAAGAGGAATTGGATCGTATGGTCTTGACTGCGGCCTTGTGTGTACAGCAGACTCCTGTTCTTCGACCCCGAATGAATCAGGCATGTTTCAGTCATGACCTGTGTTCGAATACCATCAGTTTTATGCAAAAACGTGGTTTAAATATGTGATTTTAGTCACATAACGATTATGTTATGTTTCATTTGAGTCGGGCTTTCCTGATAACTTTCGTAAATCCTAAATCCGAAATGCAGGTAGTGATTCTACTAAGAGGGGATGACTACTGTCCGAACAATGGAAAAACGAAACCAGTACATGCTCTACGAAGAACGTATTCAGTAGAACTCGAAGATGCCAAGGAATACAATTCGACTAGGCGACTTAATGAACTCCGGCGACTTAGAGAAGTTGCCTTCGGTCATTAGATTCGACTTAAAGCCTGTACAATAAAAAGGCGAGAGCAAAGCACCGACTTTCTCTAGTGAAATCATGAAGAAGAGGCAGGGATGGAGGTTCAACTGTTTAGCCTGCATCCTTTTTTTCTTCATGAACTTGTGAAATGTACAATGTACATGATTATCGAATATCGATACGATATGTTTCGATCCAATTGTATTCGATAGAGTAAAATTCGATGAAACTATATATACAACTTAATTTTAGCTCGAGACATTTATGCACAAGTTATGTACATTTGACGCATCTGGCAGCAGATGTTAACTAATTTAACCGGTAAAGTTATGAGGGTGATACTTATGACATGAGTTCAAATGGCGCGAATTTGGTATGATGTTAACTTTTAAGTAACATTAAAGTTATTTGGTTGGTCAATTAAAGCAAGGTGTGTACAATTGTAGCCTGTTTCAACACTCAACAAATATTCTCAAAGGTGTTTCTTCTTTGAAGTTAATGTCACTCAATTTAGGTGAATGTGCGCTAGGTAAATCCCGAGTATACGTGATAATCGGTAAATTACCTATATATTAGGTAATATATAAAAAGAGAGGAGGGGTGTGACGTCATTTAAATGTACTCCTATCCCTCCCTCACGTCATTATTTACATCTCTGTCATTCCCTTCTATTATTTGCTTTCATTGTCTTTTCATTGGTATCATCTCCTACCACCGCTTCATCTCTACCGCACGCCGCTTCAATTCTTCTTTATTTTCTTCATCAATCCGTTTCTTCTGTTGGTTTTTGTGGTTAAAATTATGTTTTGGAGGTGTAAGAATTCGCTGTTTTAGGTTTATTCTTTCGATTTTGAGAAATTTTTGGGTAATATTTGAGTCTGATTTTGTTACTTTAGGATTTCAATTATTTTATTTTGTTTCTGAATTTGAGCCACTTTATGTGATTGAATTATGTTTTCGAGATACGGGAGTTGTATTTGTTGTGGATTTTGCATGCAGTTGTCGATATCGCCAAGGACTGAGGAGTATCGGTAGTTGTTTCGTTTACCTTCTGAAGAGGTAAGATTTTCTAATTCCAGTGTAATTTTTGTTTTACCATTGGCTTGGTAAATATGAATTAGGGTAATTACTGATATTGGAGGATCGCGTTGATGTCGCTAATTTCAATGATGATGATCTAGGTAAGCCCCTCTTTAACTTTTGTGATTAGTTGTATCAAGTAATTTGGAAGTTTCTACGAGTTGTTCACTCAAATCTTATTCAAACTTCACACTAAACAAATAAAATCACCGCAAAACATAATTAGAAACTAAAAAAAATACCCTTTTCATCAAAACAAAAGAATCAAATGAAGTAACAAATACCCATAAAAGTAAATCAAATAAAACCACAAAAATGTTTTGGAGGTGTAAGAATTCACTGTTTTAGGTTTATTCTTTCGATTTTGAGGAATTTTTGCATAATATTTGAGTTTGATTTTGTTACTTTTGGATTTCAATTGTTTTATTTTGTTTCTGAATTTGAGCCACTTTATGTGATTGAATTATGTTTTGGAGGTACGGGAGTTGAATTTGTTGTGGATTTTGCATGCAGTTGTCGATATCGCCGAGGAGTGAGGAGTATCAGCAGTTGTTTCGTTTGCCTTCTGAAGAAGTAAGATTTTCTAATTCCAGTGTAATTTTTGTTTTACCATTGGCTTGGTAAATACTCGTATGAATTAAGATAATTACTGATATTCAATTATCTTGTGCTTGTGAGATTGGTGAAATTAATTTCAATTCTTGGATTGAGTAACGTATTAATTGCTTGATCTCTTTTTTTGTTCTCCTTTGTCGTTTCAATCATTCATTGAATATAATCGGCTGAATGGTGAACGAAATTCTGATTAATTTGATTTGAGAGGTGTTCTACTTAATTCGCTGAAATACATGATGAAATTTGAGTAATTCTACTTAATTTGCTAAAATTATTCTCCTCCGTCTCTATTTATTTACCTTTGATTAAAATACTTCTTTTTGGAGAGGTCATAAAATGTAAACAAATGACTAAGTATGATAAAATCCGAGTAGTTCTACTTAAAGAGGTCTTGTTTTGTGGAAATTTTGGTTTAGGATTGCTAAACCCCATTAAAATTAGTTGTCTCAAGAGCTTCGTAAGATTTGGTACAAGTATCTTGTAATTTATGTGTAGTATTGAGTGTCTGGCTCGTCTATTCCGTAAGAATCACGGTGTTTTTGGTTATAAAATGAGATGCACGAGTCTGAGAGTATTGGGTATTGCGTATGAAAGTTATTTGTAGTGCCGGAATAATATAGCCGATGATTTTTTTTAATAGACTAAGAAAACTAGATTGAGTTGTGTAATCTTTGATTTTCAGTGGAGCATAGCCATCTTCTATTTTATGGAGTTGAACCTAATTTAGTTAACAAGTTAAAGAAATGTGCTTATTTTTTCATTTGTTGTATGTCGTATTTCCTGTGTGATTCTCCGACCAAGATAATCTAATCTCTCCGTCCCAGTCAATACTAAGATTGTTCAAAAATATGTGAATGAAATTTCAAACAATTTGGTTCTACCTTTGACTAAACTAAAGTTTGTCAGTGATTGGCGTTAGTGTAATTTTCTTTGATTCCTGTATATTGGCTTGAATTAACACTTGTATAAATAACTTTTATTTTTCATGCTAAGGAAATGAAGTAGATACAAATTACAATCACTTGCTTACCTGTACAATCATAGCATGTCGTTTTGATGGTTTCTGTCATTGTGTGTGTCTCCTTCGGACCCTTCATTTTTCTTCAGTAGGCAGCTGAAACTTGGATATGGAATCCAACAATTGTCATGTCATTATAGTCTAGAAACTTACAAATTTTCAGAAAACTGAAAATGTCGCGCATGACTCCTTAGTGACCTGGTGCATATTTGTCTAATTGTGTTGGATACTCACAGTTAATTAATTCGACGTTTAATTGTTTATCAGTTGGTCCTGTGAGTCCATCTAACATTGATTATTAATGTTAAGATTTCATTGCAAAGCAGGTGAAAGTATCTGGGCTTTGTCATGGAAGAATCCCTGTTGTTCAGGTACTTGAACAAATCTGGAACAGTCGTGTCCATGCACCTGATCTCTGTCTGTCTTGTTAGGCTTTCTGGGTAGTGAATGTTGCACATGCGATATACATCGTTTAAATAATCTGTCATGCTATATTTCACTAATATCTTGATTAACTCCTTTTTTTACCATAGATTTGCTTGTTTGTAAGAAGTCAATCAAAAGGTAGGCAATGGCACCAAAACATGAAATTCATGAAAATGCTTTTCCATTTTTGACAGGATTGGATAAGATCCAAGTGTCTTCATTGAAAGAGATTATAAGCAAAAGCTCTACTGTTAGTATGTTTTCATTGCCTCCTTTGCAATTCTATTGTTAGTATGTTTTCATTGCCTCCTTTGTAATTAGGCGGCCTCGAGGAGACTTGGAACAAGATTCCTATTCTTGAACAAGTAGCAAAGTAGTTAATTCAACCTTTTACCTATTTATTAGATGTAATTTTTTTGCCGTAATTTTTCCACGGTTCTTTTAGATACTAACACGGATGTAATACTCGTAAAATTCAATTCAAGTGACATTATCAGGTAGTACTAAGCGTAAGTTAGATATGATTTATGATTAAATGTAAGAATCGTTGGATTAATGCAATGTATGGTTGGCTCATAAGATGGTTCTTTTTTTCCTTTTTAATGGTTTTGGTGGTAAAATTTCTGCTCGGTGTCTGAGACGTGTTACTATCTACAAACATCATAGTATCAAAACTATAATTTTAATAAAATATAAAGGATACAATAATTGTATTATATATATCTTATCTGTATTTTGTATACGTAATTGTATATAAAAAACTTAAAATTGTTAATATTTTTACCATTTCACAACTTAAATACTAAAACTTGATCAACCATCAACGCTCTTAATGCAAAATAAAAAGTATTACATACCGCGTGCTGCGCACGCGCACATCCTACTAGTATTAGGTAAGTTATACAAAGATGACAAGTAATCAATATTCTCATTGATTTGAGTCATTTGACAATATTTTTATAGGGTGGTGCTCAATTATGGACGAGTTTTAGTCCATCATAGACATAATTGACCATTATATCCCAGTCTTTTAACAACATTTGCAATTTTATTTCACCTTCTCACTCTAATCATCTACCCCCAATTTATCACAATTATTTTACGTTCGTCCTTTTACGATCCCAGATTCTCAATTTCTCAAAAGAATCCAACGTTTCTCTCTTGACTTCATCAATTTTGTGTCTTAATCATTGTTAATTAGGTTTATTTAATCACTTAATGAACTTTTAAACTTTCTATATAGCCATTTACTTTCCTGACAATTCTCCCATTACAGATCAATTCACCCTTCAAGGTGTATTTTTATATTTGTTTTATCTTAATTTTGAAATATAGGAATAAATAAATGAATGTATATGCAATACATATTTCCTCAAAAGTTCAATTTCTTTTGGTGAATTTTGGGTTTTAAGTGACTAGGAATTTTGAGTCTTAACTATCGGTCTCAACTCTCAATCATTTGTTTGATTTTGACGGATTTGAAAATTTTGATTAATTTTGTGAAGGAGAGAATTAAAGAGAGTTTTTTTTAGGCAAAGAGTATAGAATGGAAAAATAATGAAAAAAAGTTCATTAACGAGTAAAACTCGTACATAAATGAGCAATTACGTTTTTATATGGTATCTTGAAATTTTGTTATTAGTAATTTTGTAAGAAAAAAATGTTTACGGGGATTTAACAATTATAAATATACTGGATTTGAGTTCGAACTTGGATTACAGCTTGTAAATACGGTAAATGAGCTCAATTTTTTCAGTTCCAAAAAGCTCAAGATCCGCTCGAGTTTTGATTTATGGGACATTGTCAGCTCATTCCAGTTCAATTTAGTTTAGCTTTATTTAGTTCAATTCAATTTAGCTTCATATAGTTCAATTCAGCTTAGCTCTTCACAAATTAACTTTTACATCAATTCAATTAAGTTCAGCTTCATTCAATTAAGTTCAGTTCTTCACAAATTAACTCTTACTTCAGTTCAGTTCACCTTCAATAAGTTCAATTGAGTTCAATTCAGTTCAACTCAGCTTCGTTTTAATGATTTTAGTAAAAAAAAACATAGCTAAAAAACATGTAGACACTTGTAGACCACAAATTGTTAGCATCAAGGAATATTCATGGTTCTAAACTCAAAGTTATATTTGTAAGTTACCTGGGAGGTATGTGAGCCATGCATATTACTGAAATAAATGATTGGGCTGAAACCACTTTAGGCCCAACAGTAAGTGGCCCACATTAATTATTTAATAGCCCAAATAAAGTCGTACTTAAAATCATGTTTCATGTACAACTGGCACACGTTGATTAATGATTGGTAATAATTAAAATAATCTCATTACGTGTGTAAATGTATAATCTCTTTGCCGTTTGCTTCAGGCATCTTTGGACTTTGGTAGGTGAGAATGTGAAGATATACGCATAATCGCATGTACCGTATACGTATTGACGTATATACTCCTAAAATCCTAAAATCCTAAAGTCCTAAAGTCTTAAGGATTGTATTATGCATGGACGACCTTATGATTAAATGTCGTTAGGTAAGATTATTTCTATTCATGAGCTAAAATTGTGCTAATTTTTAATATAAAAAAATGCTCAAAATTACTAACAGTTTATCCTAATTTTGACAAAGTCTAAAGAAAATTTAAGATTTTGGCTGAGTTTGAATAATAAAAGTGACTAAAAAACTTGTGTAAAAGTATTAAAACTTTGAAATTTTTTATTAATAATCATACCCAATAGAGCCAAATTTTATGCTTTTGGAGGCCTGGGAGTAACACTAATCGAGTCTCATTTATAAGTTATAACGGGTATATTTGTCATAAGTTTATGACGGTTCGGATGATAACCATGCAGGTAGATAGGATAAATCAATTTGCTACTTCTAGCTAATTCTGCTTTTGTCTTATCTACCAACGCTGGTAATACTGACTCGTCGCAAATTTGTGACAGATATACACGTCGTGAATGATAATTTGTGCTTGATATATTGTATACATGTAAATTAAGTATTAGTGTAGTATTACAAATTATGATTTAAGACGGATATTATTCGTCACAAGTCGAAGATGGATAGTGTTATTTTCATAATATGTACTCTAAGTGATAAATCAAGTGAGAGTTAGACGGAGCACCACACTTATCCTCCTACAGTCCTACTTGTGATATTGTCAGAAGGAATTATCTATCTCTAGCGTGTGACGGATAGTGTTCATCTTCAATAAGACAAACCGCTGTAGAATAAGGCCATTGATGCATTTTTTGTTTGAATTGACCCGAATAGTTAAGAAACTATCCAATCTTGTTTTTTTTACTTAATTTCAGTTCATTTAAATTTAGTTTAACTCTATTCAGTTCGATTCGATTTTATTAGACTTAATTTCAGCTCATTTAAATTTAGTTTAACTCTATCCAGTTCAATTCGATTTTATTGGACTTAATTTCAGCTTATTAGGTTTGATTCATTTCTAGTCATTTCAATAATTTATGTTCAACTTCATTTGATTGAGTTTTTAAAAATTTTATTTATCTATCTATTGGGAAAAAAAAACAAGGCAAAAGATAAGTTGAACCATATTATACATGTTTTTATAAATTTTATTTATTGAACTTCATTCGTATAAATTTAGTAACAATTTTTCTAAAAATTGTCCAACGGTTTAACTGTTCACTGTCGTAAATGAATAAAATTCAAAAGATTTTTTAATTTATCTACAACACTACGAATAAAATTATCCCTAACGGTCGACATAGAATAATCTACTCAATGCCTAAAAACAAAAACTCACAAATTTTACTTGTTAATCAAGGTCCCCATGCTTTGCCTCTCCTTTAGCCACAAGAAACCAATCTCGAGTCCACAAATGACATCATTATGTCACCTTAAATTATGCACAATAATCGTAATTCTTAATTAAATGGTAATTATCCTTTAATCTTCCACTACAAAACAATGCTCTCTTTGACGGAATTTTCCGTCGCAAAAAGGGTGAAATCCGTCGCAAATGATGTTTTTGCGACGGATTTGCGACGGACTGCATCTGTCCCATATTTTTGTCGCAAAAAGTTAATTTGCGACGGATTTTTCCGTCGCAACATATTTGCGACGGATTGACCTCATTTTGCGACGGACTGACCTTGACCAAAAGTCAAGGTCAGTCAAGATTTGCGACGGAAATTCCGTCGCAAATGGTCCTTTTTGCGACGGATTTTCCGTCGCAAATCTTGACTGACCTTGACCAGAAGTCAAAGTCAGTCAAGATTTGCGACGGAAAATCCGTCGCAAAAAGGACCATTTGCGACGGAAATTCCGTCGCAAATCTTGACTGACCTTGACTTCTGGTCAAGGTTTGCGACGGAATTCCGTCGCAAATTGAGGCATTTCCGTCGCAGATTCCTGTATGATTTTCGTGTTTCAGCCGTTTTTCCAGCTCCCCATCTCCATTGAAATGATTCATTTTTTCCCTTTTGCATGATCTGTAAACCTGCAATTTCAGAAAAACAACCCAGCAGCAAAAACTTGTCGGAGACAAGGGTTTTAAAACGTCTTTTCATAACTAATAAGAAAGTTTTACAAATGATAATCCAACTAAAAACTAAACATAGTCCGCGGTACATCAACTAAACAACCTAATGAAATCTATCTAACGGTCGTGTCGGTGGGCTGTGGGGTGGCGAAATGACTGGCCGCCCTAGCATTGTCGCCGCCATCATCGTCAAAGTCGCGTCTCGGCTGAGAAAAGCCTCCCGGGTTGCAGCTCTGAGTAGTGAATTCCCCCCGCTGACTTAAGAACTCTTCAATTGCCTTCAGCCTTTGGGATGTCTCGAGATCACGTTCTCTTAGCTGAGCATTCTCTCGAAGAACTCTGCTGACGATACCTGCAATTAATAGTCAAACATGATATTATATTCATTTAGTAAATGGTTAAATAATTGGTTAGTCTTAATTTTTAATAAACTATAAAATACAAACCTGGGGTGTATGATGATTGGGTCCCAGCACTTGAGTGACGACGACGCTCGTAAATGACTGGGGCTGCATTTCCCATACCGAGTATCAACCCTTTCTTGTTGAAACCGCCGTGTTCTTCGAAATAGATCTCGTTGTCGTCGATATCTTGCTCCGGGATCTCTTCACTTATCATTTTGTTCTTTCTTGAAAAAACTTTTTCCTACAAAACAAAAATAAAATGTTATTAGTATACGTTAATTAATTAGTAAACCAAATTACTAAAATATAAAGAAAAGTTTCTGTTAACTTACAAATAGTGCTTTGGGTTTCGTTGATAGCCAACCCTTCTTGGCATGCTTTTTTGTCTTCTCAAGCAACTTCAAGGCCGATGGTACATCCCTCCCATCTTCTCCAGCCTGCAATTTAAATCCAACGACACTTGTTGAAAAAAACATTCAATTTTGTCAAAGGGTGAAAATTATTGAAGACAAGAAAAAATGAAGTAAAAACTAAACAATTACCATTTCATCCATCATCTGTAGGGTGTTTTTACGACCCATAATGTGAGTACCTAAGGCCTTGCCTTTTTCGGTACTTCCCGACATCCGGTTGGTCTTGTTTTTGTCGGATTTCTCTTGGAATTTTGGATCGTCCTTTCTACCCTTCAGTTGTTCAAAAATATCCGCCGGTATCCACTGCGGCCTTTTCTCCGTTGGTTTGTTCATAGCGTAGTGGATTCTTTTGCGAAGGCGGTCTTTCATCATGTCTTCCCACGCCGACCTAACCGCTGCTCTATCACGAGGGTGAAAGGTAACTTTTTTCTGTTTCAAAAAAAAAAATAGTTAAATAAATATGAAACAATAAATAGGTAATAAATAATAAAACGGAAATAGGTAGTAAACAGTTAATAAATACCTCAAACCAATTCCACCACTCTTCCTTAATGACATCCGACGCTTCTGACCAGTTGGGTGCATACTCCTTGTAGTTGCAAATAATGGTCTGTGTTATAAGATTAGAAACGTCTTTGTCACTGAACCTGAAAAAGAGTTAAATGTGAAAATAAAATAGTCAACAAGTAATCATATTATAATCAATATATACATATATATAATCAATTATCCGTAAACAAATAAGATACTTACCACTTGGCGCCTTCGTAATCAGTCGGATCGAGGTGTACTCGATGTGTAGGCGGCTGAGTCTCAGGTACAATCTCGTCCTCATCATGATTAGCTCCCGATCGTCCTCCCTCAGGCTGACGACTACCACCACCTCGTCGTCTTCCGCCCGGCATATTATTATCAAACTAATATAGCAACAATTAGAAAGAAATGCTTTACGTAATTAAAAACTTGAATAATAAGATTAATAAGATAATTTCATTGACATTAAGCCATACGGCATCTACAATAATTTCAACAAATACAAGATTATCGAATCTAATAGATAGTAGTCCTAATCATCATCATCATCATCATCACTTGAACAATTTATTCCTACATCCTTACAAAGAGAATCTATAATATCTTCATCTTCATCCTCATCCTCATCCTCATACTCATCCTCATCCTCAACCTCGTCCTCGTCCTCGTCCTCATCCTCATGTTGCCCCACTGTCACAATTTGAATGTATTCTGGTTCCTCCACAATTTCATCTTCATCTTCTTCTTCTACTTCAATTGGTGACAGTATTGTTTCACCATTAGTAACATTTTCTTGAAAGAAAGATTCATCAACGGGGGCATCGACATGTGATCTAGCCTTGGTTTTGAATACCGCTGACCATTGACTTTGATCCTTTTTTATACCTGGATAAGGACTATAGTAAACTTGTTCCACTTGATATGCCAACACAAATGGGTCGTACTTTGCAAATTTTCTACTCCGGTTAACATCCACAAGCTTATATTCCTTATGCACTTGCATGCTCTTTCGGAGTTATCTAGCCAACTACATTTGAACAAAATGACTTTGTAAGTGCTTTGTGGGCCTGTATAAGTCATTTCAACAATTTCGTCAAGGGTCCCATAGTAGTCAGCTCCTTCAGTGGAACTCACACAAACTCCATTGTTAATTGTGCACTTTTCCAAATCTTTTCCTTGAATGAAAGCTCGAAATTTGTAGCCATTGATGGAATAGCGTTTCCATGTTCTGACTCTTCTTGAGGGACCTTTTGCTAAGGCAATTAGAACTGGATCTTCTATATTATTAACTTGAGATCTAAACCATCTGGGAAATCTTGTTTCATATTTTTCCCAAACATCATTGCCTACGACACATTCAGGATGTTCTCTCATGATAAAATTTTCAAACAACCTATATTCAAATTAGGGGAATTATTAATTTTTTAACAACTAATAATTATGAATTCAAGTATAAGAATTTAGATTCACCACTTACACTTCGTTTCGTTTCAATTCATCAGAATCGCAGTTCGATAAAACGTAGAGGTGTGCACGCTCATATTCGTTATCCTCCAAAAACCTTTCACGACACTTTCCAGAAGTTGTGCCATCATGATCTTGAAATATCTCAGGCAAGTTAGATTGTGTCGGCTTTTTTGAACCAACGTCAAGGTCCTTTGCCTTGGTGTCTATATGATCTTCAAAGTATAGGGAACAGAAATTTGCTATTTCCTCAATTAAATATGCATTACATATAGACCCTTCAACATGAGCTTTATTTTTTATTTTCTTTTTCAAATGATTCAAAAACCTACAAACAAATTAATTTAGAATGAAAAATATGATGAAAAATATGTATTATGTAATATAAAGAATTGAATAAGGATGATGACATTACCTCTCGAAAGGATACATCCACCTATATTGCACAGGACCACCCACTTTTACTTCATAGGGCAAATGAATAGGTAGGTGTTCCATTGAGTTGAAAAAAGATGGTGGAAGGATTTTCTCTAATTTGCAGATAATCTCCGCAATGTTATTTTCGAGACTTGTAATTTTTTCAATCTGTACTGATGAAGTACACAAATCTCTGAAAAACTGACTAATTTCAGTTATGGCATTCCACTCATTTTTTGGAAGAAGATGTCTCAAAGCAACTGGGAGTAAACGGTGCGAAACCATCAGTGCAAAGTTCAAGACGGACATTCCTAGGCTCAGATGCAAAATCAGGATGCAGCCGGTCAGACTGTTTCCAAGCCTCCCCGTCACTTGGATGAGACATTGTTCCACTAACACGAGGGTTTTCATAATGCCAACGCATTTCGCCCGCGATGTGCTTTGTGGCATAAAAGCGTTGCAACCGTGGTCCTAATGGAAAATATGTTAAGAACTTTTCGGGAACTCTTTTGCCATTTGCATTTTTCTCTAATTTGTACCTATTCGTACCACATTTTCTGCACTTATCAAGGTGAGCGTCGTCCATCCAGAAAAGCATACATCCTACCGAGCAGGCATCTATCTTCTGATGGGGAAGTTGAAGAGCTTTAAGAACGTTTTTGGTTTCGTAGTAGTTACGCGTCATAAGATTATTTTCAGGAATCATATCTCCGATATATGACGCAAAACCATCTACACATTTTTCAGCTAAGTTGAATTCACATTTTAAAGTGATCAACCTTGAAGCCGACTGTAGCAATGTCATACGACTTCCTACATAAAGAGGTTGTTCGGCATGTTTTAGCATTTGGAAAAAAGCTAATACATTAAGATTTGGAGATTCATCGACCACCTCGGCGTTTAGAGCATCTTCCCTAATTTGATCAATGCTATCGCGTAACGCATCTTCTACCATATCTCTATAAGGATTGTCGGAGTGCATTGATGAGCTTCCCTCTTCCTCAACGGAGAATTTCTCTGCGTGACACACCCAATCGTAGTAGTTATCACAAAACCCTCTCAAACCAAGGTGTTTCCGTACTTCTTGCTCAACTAAATACTTTGTATTCTTACACTTAGAACATGGACACCTAATTTCTCTATTCCTAACGTATTCGTCTTGTTGCTTAACATAGTTAATGAATTCATTAACACCAATTACGAAATCCTGCCTTATTTTTTTCCTAGAATCCAACCTTGCATACATCCATTTTCTTTCTAATCTCTTCATAGTAAATCTACATATTTTAGCAAACAATAACAACAACTAATTAACAACAACAATTAAATAACAACAACTACATATATATATATAACAACAACTAACAACAAAAACTAGTTAGCAACTTATTAACAACAACAACAATTAATTAACAACAACAATTAAATAACAACTACATATATAACAACAACTAACAACAACAACAACAACAACAATAACAATTACAACACCAACACCAACACCAACACCAACACCAACACCAACACCAACCTGCAAAAAAAAAACAATTTACATATAACGGTCTGGGGTCCTTATCTCTCCAGCCTAAACCCATCTTTGAATGTTTCATACCATTAGTAAACACTCTTATATTTTCTTGATTGTAATGAGACAAAAATTGGGCAGCACTTCCCTATTGTTCTCCAAATACATTATATAGAATGTATTTGGAGAACAATAAGGAAGTGTTGCCCAATTTTTGTTTCATTACAATCAAGAAAATATAAGAATGTTTACTACCTAAATGGCATGAAAGATTCAAAGACAGTCCCAAAACGGGGACTATTCAACAATTACACCTAATGTGTAATTATTGAACGGGTACTATTCAAGAATATTCTAAACAAATCAACAACACTAACAATCAACAACAATGCAAATTTTATATCAAAAAACAATCGTCCTAAACATCTTAACAACAATATGCGACCGATTTGGGACGAAATTAGCTACTAACCTAATATCACTAACCACCTAACAATACTAACTAAACTAATCAAATAACAATTAAACTAAACTAACTATTCTTAATAACAATAAAAAACAATAATACGGAATTTGCGACGGAATTTTGCGACGGACTAAAAATAACTAATTAAGACGGTACATAAATAACGAAAGTTAGTATACATACATTAAGAGAAATGGAGAATGAAGAAGTAAGTGACGGCGGCAAGGTGGCGGCGGTGTGGTGGCGGCGGCGGTGAGGTGGCAGGGAGAAGGAGAAGGAGAAGGAGAGGAAGGAGGAGGAAGGAAGGAGAAGGAAAGGAAGGAAGGAGGCGGCGGCGTCGGGGGAGGCGGTGTCAGGGGTGGTGGGGTGGGGGGGTGGTGGCGTCGGGGGTGGTGGGTTGGGGTGGTTGATCGTCGAAAAATCGCAATTAGGTTTTAGGGATACGAAATTAAAATCGATTTGGGGAAAAAGAAAAGACCCGCGGGGGGTCTGTATAAATAACGTTTGCGACGGATATTTGCGACGGAATTTTCCGTCGCAAATCTGGTCCAAGTCAAACATTGACCAGATTTGCGACGGAAAATCCGTCGCAAATATTGACTTTTGCGACGGATAATCCGTCGCAAATCTGGTCAATGTTTGACCTGGACCATGTGTTTGTCAAGTCTGGTCAATGTGCTTGCGACGGAATTTCCGTCGCAAAAGTCAATATTTGCGACGGATTTTCCGTCGTAAACTTTCCCGCCATTTGACTTTTACTTCGCGGGTCTGGGAAATTTAGCTCCGTCGCAACATCCGTCGCAAAAAAGAAATCCGTCGCAAAGTCCGTCCCAAACACCTCTTTGCGACGGATTTCTTGTTCGTCGCAAAATTTCCGTCGCAAATGGCGTATTTTTTCGTAGTGTTCCCATGGATTGGAACTTTTGAAGACTTTTGAAAAAATGTAGTTATTTTTTAATCATATAACGTGGTGACAGCCGTTGGAAAGCCTGTACTCCCACCTTTCCAACGAGTTCAAGAACACTCTAAACCGACCTCGTTTGCTATCTCAAACATCGCCTGAAAGTCAGCCCATCACAAACGCTGAAACTTTGGCCAAAAAGTGGTGTTTGACAAAAAAAAAATTATTAAAGGTGGTGTTTGACAAATTATTTTTTTAAAGGTGGTGTTTGAAAGAAAAAGTTTTTTAAAGGTGGTGTTAGACAAAAAACCCTAGTATTTATGCACAAATCTACATGGTATAATATCAATGACTGTGTTTTATAGGTAAAAAAATATTTTATAATATGGACCTACCCACAATCTTAGCACTTATTAATTAAAATTTTCAGCAATTTTTCCGATTTAAGTGTTAAGGTCATTTATATAAATCATTACTAGTCTTATGTCGTGCAAATTGTACGGACTTGCACTTTAAAATATTGTAAAAAAATGTCGTTAATATAAGTTGTACTTTTAAATAAGATCATATTTTACCTAGTTTCTATGGTTCAATATATGGAGATGTTTTTTAAAATAGGGTAAAAAAAACAATTGCTTTTAGTCATATATTATAACATAACAAAAGTAGAAAATTTTAAAAAAAAAAGAACAACACAATGAGTAGTAATGGTGTACAATCATAATTACAATTGTACTATAACTTCTCAAAGTTGGGCGCGCGTTTTTCATCATCGCAATTAAGAATCTTTAGTCCTATTTGCTTGTGACTCTTGAAATGGCACAACCGTGTGTAAATACTGACTTAGAAAGATATTAAGAAAATACAAATGGAAGACATTATTATATGTGAATTATAAAAATGCCAACATAAGACAATATAAGTCCGTGTAATTGTTTTACATTTATTGAATGTTAATTAGTGTAATTGTTTTATATGTATTAAATGTTAACTAGGTTTAAACCCCGTGAAATTCATGGGACTACTTTTAAAATTTAAATGAATTTATACAGTTATATAATTATAGCTAAGATACAATGATTTACGGAGTAATTAATTTTGAATTATTAACCATAGATGAGTAAGACTTGATATAAAATTAGTATGAATGCTTAAAATGAGTGTAACCATGTAAGACAAATGGTTATAAGACTCGGTTAATAAAAATAATAATTTAAAAGTTGGATAACTTACATTTAACAAAATGGATCATCTTACAATTTAAAATCGTCTAACAATATCAATATATATACTTAAAAGAGGAACTTTTCGAGCGATTTCATTGGCTATTGTTTTAACGCAATTTCATTGGATGTTACTTTTGTTAAATAAATTAAGTATATAAATAAAAAGATAATTAAATAGTAATAAATATCAGTTGGATAATTATTGTTTTTAGAGAGATTACATTAGCTATTACTTTGGTTAAATAAATTAAGTATATAATAAAAAATAATTAAATCTATCTATCTATATTATTAAAGGAAGCTTTTTTCGAGTGATTTCATTGGTTGCTTTCTCCGGACGATTCATTGGCTACAACAAATATTAATAAACAAATAATGCGAATATTTTTTCCGACCGATTTTATTATTTGCAAATGAGACTACAATATTAAAAAAAAATTAATAAGAGTTATTGTTCCACTCTACTACGAGGGTGACTATAAGTCTATAAATTTAATAACAATAAGATAAAAAGATACAAAGTAGTGTTTAACTGCTCTTCAAATAACTTTGTTGTAGTAAAGTATAAAAATTGCACGCCCGAATAATTTTTGCTAATATGATTTGTGTTTGTGTACTAGCTTAGGCTATTTTTATGTTTTCCTATATTAGGTTACATAAATATTATCGAAGCATGAGCCATGCATGTTATATAGACAGAAAATATATTACGTATTCATGTGTGTTTATTGTTTTAGTAAGTTGTATTTTAGCGACGTTTAAAGTTATTATTTGTAGTTTTATACTAATATGGTTTGCATTGAAATTTAGGTAAAAAAAAGAAGATTGTTGAGCTCGTGAATGGAAAATGATCAATTAATGTATTCAGAGGTATGCCCAATTTTGATACAGATGTTATAATGTACACAAATTTATCCTGAAGCATATTTTCAATTGCAAAGCTTGCAATATGCTTTAAGATATTCTTTTATACAGATTATAAAAGTCAATTATACTAACTATTATAAGTTTTATTTTACAAATTGTTGCGAAATTTTAGCGCGTGCTTTAAAAAATACGCATTAATAAGGTTAATAGGAAAAATCCAATAGATATTCTAATTAATTTATTAAGTTAAAAGTGAGTTTAACTAAACGTACTTTTCTTTGCCGTGTGATAAAACCGGTTTGACTAAACGATTGACTCTTCTTTCCTCTCGGATAAAATAAGAGAGAGAGATTAATAATTAGGAGTGAAATGAATAAAATAAGAGTGAAAAAAGTAGAGTAAGTTTGGTGATAGAAGAGATGGATTGATAAAATATAATTTAAAATAAGAAAGGGAAGAAAACCTGAATCCGTTTAAGAAAATATGAAAAAAAAATACTCCGTAGTAAATAGGAGGAAGTATTAAAGTTTGAAAAAGTAAAACCGTGCAAACAACATTGTAACTTGGATTCTTCTTATGAGAAGTTTTTAAAAATAGTATACTCCATTGGTTATATGAAAACAAACTCATTTGATTTCATGCATTGTGAATCCTAATGTTTATGCCACTTTAATTCTAACTTTTCTAAAGATCAATTACGTTTTTTTTCAAGCTATTACAGATATCCAAGTTTTCTAAAGTACTTAATTTATAATAAATATATGAATAGTAGATAAAAGTTGGAATAAAATAAAATAAAAGAGAGTAAGCAAAGTATAAAATGATCAAATTCATATGTTAAACAAACTCTTATAGAATATGTCATACAAAATTGTTTTTACATAGCCTTAATGAAATGTTTATATACTCCCTCATATTATTTTATGTTGTCCCTCTTTCCTTTATCCATCCAATTTTATTGTTGTGCACTAATTTCGTTTTTGGACAACATGGCAATTTGGTGTAAAGTCATGTGTATTGTGTATTAAATAAATTATAAATTGATTATCTTATTTCTCATCCAAAATGAAAAAGGAACGATAAAATAAATAGAAGGGAGTATATTATACACAAAATTCAAAGATTAATGATCAAGGTATAACGAGAATGAGATTGTTTTCAATATCATTAAACCATAAAGTATAGAGTAAAACTTACAAAAAATAAAACATAAAGTAAAGAGTAAAACATTCGAAAAAAGTGTGAACTATTGACTGAACTGCCCAATAAGAAAATAGAGACTATTGACTGGAATAAGTAAAACATTAAACTATATATAAAGAATAAAACAAATAAACAAAACATTATAAAAAAGACCATAAACTTAATGGCTGAACTCTAAAAAACAAGTGTTTTGAAACTTGGCTTATACTCACTATATTTTCTCGACTTTGAAGTGCAGTGATTTGGGTTACTTATTTGTTTTTGAACTTATTTTTAGTTGTCTTAATCATTTGTTTAACTCCCAATTATAAGAGAAATGACAGTAATAGCCACGGCTCGAATGAGTTGCATCCCATCTTAAATCACAATAAAAAAAATTAAGTATAATTAAATACTATAAATTAAGTATATAAATAAAAAAATAATTAAATATTAATAAAATATCAGTTGGATATAATTATTATTTTAGAGCGATTACATTGGATATTACTTTGTTTAAATAAATTAAGTATATATAAATAAAAAGATAATTAAATAGTAATAAAATACAAGTTGGATAATTATTGAATTAGTTAATAAAATAATTGATTGTAAACTAAGAGTTTTGGCTACCGTAGAGTTATGGTATAATTGTTGTTTCTCTTCTCTTATTTTATTAAAAATAAATAATTAAATACTAATAAAATATCAGTTGGATATAATTATTACTTTAGAGCGATTACATTGGATATTACTTTGTTTAAATAAATTAAGTATATATAAATAAAAAAATAATTAAATAGTAATAAAATACAAGCTGTATTATTATTGAATTAGTAAATAAAATAATTGATTGTAAACTAAGAGTTTTGGCTACAGTAAAGTTATGGTATAATTTGTTGTTTCTCTTCTCTTATTTAATTAAAAATATAAATAGATGTATTGATGAATATATTAAACACTTACGTTTACGAGGCATAATTAAAAAATACGAGCTACAGAATATGAACACATAAGAATACAAGTAAATGTAAAAAAAAAAGTGTAAGAGAATCACGGACTAAAAAATAAGAGCATGGAAGAATGCGAGCTATTAACTTAAGAATACGAGCTAATTTAAAAAGAATACGAGCTATTAAGTTAAGAATACTAGCTAATATAAAAACAATACGAGCTATTAAGATAAGACGAGCTTTAAAATATGAGCACAAATGAATACGAGATAATGAAAAAACAATACGAGCTATTAAGATAAGACGAGCTTCAAAATATGAGCACAAATGGATACAAATACGAGATTAAAAGGATCACGAACTTAAATATACGAGTACATAATAAGAATACGGCATATTAAGATGAGAATACAAGCTAATGTAAACAAAATACCAAAACACGAGATAATTGAAACATTCTCGAGCTAAAAAATAGAACTAGATTTGCAAGACGTCAAATTTCATGATATAATAAGCATTTAAGATTATGAAGTATAATTAAAAGAATACGAGCTACAAAATACGAATATATAAGAAATACGAGCTAATGTAAAAGAAATAAGAACTTAAGAGAATTAGGAACTGAAAAATATGAGCACATAAGAACGCGAGCTATTAACGTAAGAATGCGAGCTAATAGAGCTATTAAGCTTACAAGATGAGCTAATAAAAAAAATACGAGCTATTAAGATAAGAATTCGAGCTAATGTAAAAAAAAAACATACGAGCATATAAGAGGATCACAAACTTACAAATATGAGCATATAAGAATACGAGCTAATATAAAAAGAATATAACTTAATGTAACAAGGATACAGGCTAATAAGATAAAAATACGAGCTATTGAAAAAAGAATACGAGCTAATATACAAAGTATACGAGCTAATAAGATAAGAATACGCGTTATTAAGATAAGAATATGAGTTAAAGTAAAAAAAATACGATCGAATGTAAAAAAAATTACGAGTTAATGTTAAAAGAGTATGAGCTTCGACTATCTTCAAACATTAGAAATATTGGATAAAAATTTCTTCAAGATGATGCTTAAATGAAAAATATACAAGTTATTATAAAAATATATGTGCTAAAAAATTATTTTGAAGACAGTGATTCGTAATATGTAAGTTTCTGTTTCCATTGAAATTTCATGCACTTTCAATGTTCTATATTGTCCATTGAGGATGATACATCCGATTTTTCATTAGCCATAAAAAATACTTGAATTATTCTTTATATATGCCTATTATACCTTTTAAAAGATTAACTTTTACGATCGTTACTTTGAAACCATGTCAAGATATTACCCGGACAACGCCCGGGTATTATGAAATCTAGTAATTAATATAGTTAAAATATGTAACAAAATACATAACATTAAGAGAACAAAAAAAATGTTCCGCTACATAAAACAAACATAAAAAAATAATTTAAGTGAAATACTCTTCAAACACGAAGAATAAAAATTGGAAGTGAAAAACATGAATGTAGCAACAAACAACTCTCATCTGCTTACCAAACTCAGACTCACAAAGATGGATATCATAACACCGATAAACAAAGGAGAATATCAATTTCTATTGCCACAAAATGTCATTGTCAATCATAAATCAGCATAAAAAAAGTAAAGCTAAGATTGAGTTAATCTTTTATTATTATTTTTTATTATTAGAAACTTTTGGAAATTGGAATTTATTCATCTTTACTTGATGAGTGATGGAGATGGAGGATTGGAGGCTAAAGTTGGAAGTGAAATTTGTACTAATTTTTGTAGGTTTCTTTAAGAACTAATTGCGTTATTTTGAGGAGAAAATTTCGCATATTAACTTTTAGTCAATTATTTTAGGGATATTAATCAAGTTTAAGAAGATAATTGTCATATTTCTTCACGTACTAGACAATTAGTTACTCCTATTAATTTGTACTTCAGCTTTTATAACGATGGAATATGGAATATTCCATTCATATTCTATAATTGATTTCATTCTATATATCATCCTACTGATTTCGCAATCGCAATCTTCAGTTAGCTATATGGAATATAATTTATTTACTTTTTTTTAAAAAAAATTGGTTTTATTTTTTATGGGGCTCTCATTAACTGTCACATAAGATTGTGCTTAATAACTAAGATGTCACGTCAGCGATATGGCTATTGCATTAATAAAATATATGATTAACGCCTGTGTATTAATAGTGTCCTATAAATTGCACATGATTGTTTTCACATGTTGGCGGTTAATTAGGACCTATGTAATAAACTTATTGCGTAAATCGCGTGATTCATCAAGATTTTGTAATCTGAACCCGTGTAAACACCAACATTGTGAAATTCTGTAATACCTGTAATTTTACTATAATATAATATATATTAATAATTATTTGGACGTATTGATGGTTATTTGAACGTTTATACCCGTTAAGTAATTATCGAATAAAGGTTTATATGCTATATGTGCTAGTAAAGGGTCGAGCGTGCGTGTTGGTGGGTAAACCGTGTTTTAGTATCAAATTGGGCCTGGGAGTGCGTGCATAATGTGAGCTGCCCACTTCAAATATTCAGAATTTCATAAACACCTCACAACACCCCCTTTGTAAGTCGTCATATTTGAACATAACCCTAACCCTATCCTAACCTAGAAAACGCCTATCATGCTCACACATCTACTGCTGCCGGGTCAGGGGGTAAGGAAGGAGGTTTACGCGGTGGTCTAGGGTGGCCTAGGGGTGGTCGTTTTCACGGCAAAGTCAGGTATACACGTCTTCCTCTTCACCTTGCTTTGTTTTGCGATAGTTTGTACCTGCTGTCCAATCATATTTTCATGCTTATGAGTTCGAGTCTTTGAATATTATGAACCTATGATGTGTAGTAGTCGTATTTAGACCATAGTCATACCACCGTTAAACACCTAGGACCACTATATCGTGGAGGCTAAGTTGGTCGTTCAATATAGGGTCTCGTGTGTATGTAAGGTTTATGCACCAGTTTGAACGAGTTTTTGTCTACGTTAGTTACGGGTGTTAGGGACTTCAGATAGGGCGTAGTCAGAGCGTTTGGGGGGTTGTTGTCACGGTGGTTCGTATGGGTTATGTCTAGTTTAAGGAGGGCGTTGTTTCGGGGTGGTCGCATAAGAGCAGAGTACCACTTGGTCATGCTGGGTGGTTTTATACGGTTGTTTGGTGATGGTATTGGTGGTCGAAGGCTGGTGTTTAGCACCAGGGGGTAGTGGGAGATGGGAGGTGTCTCGGTTAGTGGTTGGTTGGGTTAGTGTTGGTGTTAGCAAGAAGTTACGGGGCTGTTTATGAAGGTTCGGTATAACGGTGCAACGGAATGCGGTTGCTGACCAGAGTGTTTTGGGCTAGTCTCGAGGGCTGCCGGGGTTGAGTCAAGGGTAGTGGTCAGTGTCCTTAGGTGCGTCATGGTGCAGTGGTCACAACTACCATGGATGGGTGGTGCTTCTGGCTCGGTAAGGCTGTCGTGAGGGTGGTGTAAATGGGCTGTTAAGGGGAATGGGCTGTTTCGTGTTTTGGCGGGTATGAGTCGTGAGTGTTGAGTTGTAGGAATGTTATGGTCTTTTGATGTTATTATTATTATTATTATTATTATTATTATTATTATTGTGATTGGAGTATGTTTGTTTATTAGAGTTTTAATAATTGTTATTGGTATTGAATATGATCACATGTAGTATGTTTATGGTTATTGTATGATAATATTACTAGTAATGTTTTACCATTGGATTGTTATATGGATAACAAATAATGATAATGATAGTATTAATATTATTAGTAAGGTTTGTTTAACACTAATGTTGTAATGTTGTATATTATTATTATTATGAATTTATAATTGTATGGTTAATATTTTGTCAACGAGCATTATGATTATTATTATTAACTACTTATATTGTTGTCGCCCTTGCTTAGTAGTATTTGGTTATTTGAATTCTTGCTATATTTAGTAAGTTTATATATGTAGTAAGTATATTTTTAGTAAGTTATAATTGGCTAATGATGATTGATGTGGATAATGAGTTGATGTTAATTGATAGGTATACTTACGTTTTGTGTCAAGTAAATCGTTATAAACGTGATCAATTAAGCAATTAGTAGTGGTTGGTTGTATGAATAAAAGTTGATAGTAAAGTACTATTTATAGGAGCCGAGCTCGAAGTGGAATATTTCCGGCAGCTGTTCGGGTATCGTTCTGCAAATCGAGGTAGGGGAAATTACTGTGTTATAGTGTTGAGTGTTCTGCTGATATTTGGTGATAATCATGTTTATCTTATGCTATAATATGATTGTTATATTGAGCTATTCATTTATATCATTCTGAGATACGATGCGAGGTGATGATTAATGGGCCTTGTGATCGGTGCGGAGTTAATGGGCCTTGTGATCGGTGCGGAGTTAATGGGCCTTGTGATCGGTGCAGAGTTAATGGGCCTTGTGATCGGTGCAGAGTTAATGGGTCTTGTGATTCGGAGTGGGGATGATTGAATTTTTATTTATAATAATGTTTGGTTGTTTACTTTTCCTCTACTCAACCTCATGGTTGACCCTGTGTATTCGTGATCACCTGTGATGAACCAATTTATTGGGGAGCAGATTGACAGGTGGCTGAGACTATGGGAAGCTACGGGAAGGGAGAGCTTGGCTTTGGACCAGACTAGTCTAGATCACTATAGTCGTTGGTCATGAGTTGTATCTTTATTTCACAAGACAGTTTTGAAGTTGGTTGTATAAACTTGCTTTTGAGTTAACATTAATATTAAAGTACTGTTTATCTTTCCTTTGTATCTACTGCCTCGGGAAAACCGAGATGGTAACACCCTTATTTATCTGGGGAGTCCTAGTACATGCCCTTAAATAAATGAGGGTGTTACAAATAGTGTCCTATAAATTGCACATGATTGTTTTCACATGTTGGCGGTTAATTAGGACCTATGTAATAAACTTATTGCGTAAATCGCGTGATTCATCAAGATTTTGTAATCTGAACCCGTGTAAACACCAACATTGTGAAATTTGAAATATGGAATTTATACATAATATTCGTAAGCATGTGCAAAACAAAACCTTGCAAATTGCACTATAATGCTTAAATTACCTCGTGTGGTTATTTCGATTGTTTCAATGGGAGACAATCACGTGCAATTTTTTTTATGATTGTTCCAATTTGCACAGACCCGCGATTTTGGACGATCGTACTTTTAATTTTTAATAAATATAGACTTATTTGTCGCATATCTTTAAATTTTTTTCTTAACATATTTAATTGAAGTAAATAAATGAATGAGATAAGAAAATATATAAAACCATAACCCGTAAAACCATTTGAAATTATGGTAATTTTGTGAAACAAATGGTCGAAACTTAGACTTACTTTGAGTGAGTTTACCCAAAACAGACCAAGTCCAATGACACATATACCAACCCACCATAGCCACACATACAACTTTGTGCTCTCTCATCTTTTACCCTAATGTCCCTAAATCTAACTACCTTTCCCTAACATACTACCCCGTATTTTGTACCTTCTATCTTGTCGTCTTTTTATTTGATTTCTGTCTCACCTAATATGTTACACTCGCCATTTCAAGATTATGTGAACTCGCAATGTCCCAATTCCTCTCTCTCGTTGCCATCCTTCATATGCAGTGATTTTTTTGCCGTATTTTACAGATTTCAATAAAAAAAATTATGCATATGAATATTTTTTTGACCATATTTTCGGGTTTCAATATTATTATGTTTTTTAATTACTTTTTATTAAAGTATTTATGATTTTTTTCGATGTAATTAAATTTATCCATCGATCTTAGTTATTTCCATATTTCATACGGAGTTCATCTTATGTGAATAATTTATGTGAATCATACCCATGAACAATTGAACAACATAAATATAGTGACTTATTTAATTTTAATGTCATATGTGAATATTTTTCATGTTAATGCTCACCCTATCTAATCTTTTTTTTATAACAATTTTTGTTTTCTCTTTATTTGACTTACTTTTCTGTATTTTTTTCTTATAATAATATGTGTTTTAAAAAAAATTGTTGAATAATTTTCCTATTTATACCATAATTAATTTAACTATAAAAGTTATTAATATTTTTTTTTAATCTAGTTATTTAATATGCAATTCACATGTATGAGTAATTTGTCAATTTATTGTTGTTGATGGAAATAAAATTGCCTGCATAGCAAATAAAAGAGAGTGTAGAACATGGTGGTCACCTTTTAAAAATAAAATAAAAAATGAACTTTCAGTCACAGTGCGACACTTAAGCACTGTAGTTGTTGCTTTTATATATAGGATTTTACATTTCAATTTATTTTAATGTTGGTGTAATCCTTCAATTTAATTTCTATTCATATTTTTTTTATTATAATTATATCTAATTGATAATTATATCCAATAAACTCAGTATTTCATAATTTAAAAATTAGTCCGTATATAATTTTTATACGGTAATAAAACTAGTTTAACTTGTTTATAAAGATTCTCGTTCTTTCCCTCCTCCTTTGGCTACAAGAAACCAATCTTGAGTCCACAACTTGCAACATCATGTCAATTCTACCCAATTAATAATGTTAATTCTTATCTTTTTATCCTTCCATGGATGGGAACTTTGTACTATTCCGCTTAATTCATTGGATACGGACATTATTTACTAGTATTTTTGCCCGTGCGATGCACAAATACTAAATTAATTTGTGGTATTCATAAACTTTTCACCAGGTAAATCAAAAGTAAATCATAAGATTTTTTTATATAAAAATAGTATTAGTTCGTTCTATACATGTGTTATTTTGTTTAAAAAATTATCTCATTTATATTTATCTCTTTCATTAATGTTACCACCAACTCGCCACAATAATCTACAGTATCACACGAAAAAACCCTTCAAACCACTACTCTTACTCTTCAAACAACACATGAAACGGTCCACAATCCAAAGCCACACCTACTAACCTATCATGAAATTAATCATCAAATGCGATTTAGTCATCTTTATGGCTACCTCAAACAACCATCTAACTCTTCATCGAATATCTTTCCTAGCTTCCAATACACACCTAAAATATTGAAGTGACCCCTCCTTCACAAAACACCCGAACTTATCCATCAATGTTAGCTCTCCCTTTGAAAAGTTCATCCATTTATCAGAAAACTATATAACTTCTGTTTTCAAAACCGATCTTGTTTGAATGTGAAATCCTTAATTGGGAAAACAAAAACATGCAATTTTTTTTGTTTGGTTAACAAAAGAGGTATGAGAGAAGTGTTAAGGAATGAACGAAGGATGCAACACTCGAGATGTTACATTCGAAATTTGGTGTAAAATTCAAACCACGGTGTTTTTTTAATCACCAAGACAAAAAAGTAACCTAGTTAAACGTTAACAATACTATATTGACATGATATTTATTAACATTTGATTACTTATTTTTGTGTTTCACAAGAAAAAAACACAAAATTAAGGTTTCATACATGATATTTTAGAGATTTTTAACTTATTTTTACAGCATCAATGTCTAAGTCATTTACACATAATACAACCTTGAAATAAATTCATCTACTTCATCAGTTTTCTTGCTACATACCCCCCTCCCCATTTTCCACACCATTCAGGCATTGTCCGTACCCTTTTCACTCAACTAATCAACTTGACCATCAGAATTAACCGTATGCGCATCCCTGAACAACCCCATTATATCTATATTTACTTGTACTTCTCAAATCACAAATGTCGGAAAATAATTCTATCCTCAAGACACTTACCTCATACCTCCAGACTTATCTACATATCTACCGCGATATAATACTGACATGACAAATACTTCCTTAATTCTTATCCAATGTTCCCACATTCTATTTTTGTACAATTTAATCCTATGTTTTTCTTCCATACTTGATAAAATAATTGACATAAATATCTTATTCTATTTTTTTATATTTACAATGTTATCATTGCAAATTTGCAACTACAACGTAACTCCACATTAGGACATCTTTTTATACACACCCCTAAATATTTCCAAGAATACTCCCACACAAAACACTATAACGTTATTCCACATTAAAAATTTATTCCCCGGCCCAATGGAGCATTCAATAGGACTGAAAAGAGTATAACATTTGATTGTTTAGTTTTGTGTCCAACAAATAAACAAAATTGAGTTTATACATGTGATATTTTAAATGTTTTTAGCCTATATACATTTTTATATTTGTCGGTTCTTTTCTCATATAATACACATTTTCAACTAAAATTTATTCATTTAACTTCTCCAATCAATATCTCACGTTATTCACTTTTTCACAAATTCAACCCTTTCCACCCAACCTACATATGGATATATTTTTCAATCTTCTACATAACACTCGTAAACGTCAGGGAGTAATCCTACCCATGGAGTACCCTTCTCACCCACTTAACCAACGTAACCAATAAAATGATTGGTAAAATGTATTCATGGAAACCTCAACCACCGACATTTATTTGTACTACTCTCACACTCTTCAACATCGTAGAATAAGCCTACCCTCAAGACACTTACCTCCTCTCTCAAAACCTATTTAACCCCATCGCTCGAAATAATAGATATATCCAATGTAAAATCAAATCCTGCCCTATAACAATCAAAATTGAGTATGCATACATGTTACTATAGAGATTTTTAAGCTCTTTTCATAACATATGTGTCTCTGTTACTATCACATAAAATATAATTTTGAAAAAAAAAATTATCTACCTATGTACTTGCTCAGCTGTTCTAATAATTATGTAGTACATACGCAACAATTTTCACAACCGTTTAGATATTAGCATACCCTTCTCACATAACTACCCAACTTGACTAACATATCAATCGTATCCCTGAATAACTCTAACCTATAGACATTTTCTTGTGCAACGTACATCATACTTTTAAACGTCGAAGAGTAGCTCTATCCCCCAAGATACTTACCTCCTCCCTCGAGATCTATTTATCCCCATCTCTAAACCAATGGACACGTACAATTTAAAATCAACCCCTACCCTATAAAACAATGTCACACTGTAAAGAATAATTTGAAAATATGGAGGAAAAACAAAAGAATACGGACTATAATAAACTATAATTTAATACTAATTAAAAAATATTTTTGATATTTTTACGGCTTATTCTATCCGGCTCAGAAACACCATTTATTTGTCATTAGTTTGTTGTATGAATACCTTCTAATACCCACTTGTATTTCATCTCATCAATACAATTATTCCGCTTAACTCAGATCACCTACATCATTATGTTCTTTAATATCTATATATTTATATTTATACTCCTTAAATCGTAACTTGACAACCCAACTAACCAACTTGATGATCATCAGAATCATAAACTGTATTCTTGAACATCTCTGACCAATTTGTTTGTACTACTCAAATAATACTCGTAAACGTCAGTGAGTAACTCTACCCCTGAAGACACTTACATCCTCCCTCAAAACCTATCTACCTCTGCCCCCGTAAAAAAAAATGTCATTTTGTAACACAAGCAATGTCTCATCGTTAAATAATAAGGTGGAAATATGTAGGAATAAATATTGTTATTTATGAAATATCTTTCAATATCCATTTAAAACACATGTAATCCACAAAATTATTCTATTTCAGCATCTATCTACGTCATCATTGTGGTTTCTCTGAAGTATATTATATTTGACATTTATCTTATTTTCTTTTTACTTAATTAAAGAAATTATTTCATTTCTTTCGCATAATTAAGTACGAAAGTGCATAATACTCACTTGAATAGTAGTGTTACTCTTGTACAAAAAAATAGTAGTGTTGCTCTTAATTTGGTCGAATATGATTGATCGTAAATGTTCCTTTTAGGTAGGAATTTGTTTAGACTTAAATATTTAACTAATTACATTTATTAGTTCCACACATTTTTAATTAAGATGGAGGTATTCATTTTAAGTTTGAATGATTCAGTAATATGGAAAACATAAGAACATAATGTATAAGAAAAAGTAAAGGATTTGTCTTATTACTCTTATATCCCCGTGACACTATTTTTTACCCATTTTAATGTTAAGACGAAGACAAACTAAATTAGTTTTTTTTTTACGCTTTCTCATTTTCATTTTTAATAGAAACGATGAATAATATTAATAATCTTAAATATATAGTAAGTATATCAATATTAAAATAATAATGCGTTGGGGCTGGTATCCTTGACAGTTAGTACAATGACTTACTAAATCTCTTAAAGGATCACAAGGGCATACTTCAGTATTATTATCAGTTGAGCCACGTTTATCAATAACGGTTGGCTTCATAGATAAGTTTGACGTTATTGTCATACGGATGGCGGTGATCAACTGGTCCCTATACGTCACACTTATAGGACACATTTGAGAGATGTGAAGGTATGAAAATACAGTCACATTTATGCCGGATACGACTAAACAGTTAGTCAGAGGTATTGACTATTAAATTAGTCAATAAGATGTTGAGATTATTATTTAATACGGATTAAATAATTAATACGGATTACATGATTAATTCGTAAATTAAATATAAACGGTTATATTTAATTAAATATTAATTTGGGTAATTATACAATATCGTAATTTTATCAGACCATTATTAATGTATCGACTGCATTAATATCTGATAACATGTGTGCGATTTATAATTAAAACCCGCGATTATATTTTAGCAAAACGGGTCGAATCACGCAAAAGAATAAGGTAAGAGTGGAAAGCCCACTCTTACCCTACTCCAATTCAACCGACCGAGCAGTACATAACACTACAAAACAATGCGCTCTTTGCGACGGAATCGTCCGTCGCAAAAAGGGTGAAATCCGTCGCAAATGATGTTTTTGCGACGGATTTGCGACGGACTGCATATGTCCCATATTTTTGTCGCAAAAGGTTCTTTTGCGACGGATTTTTCCGTCGCAACACTTTTGCGACGGATCGACCTTATTTTGCGACGGACTGACCTTGACTAGAAGTCAAAGGCAGTCCAGATTTGCGACGGAATTTCCGTCGCAAATAGTCCCTTTTGCGACGGATTTTCCGTCGCAAATCTGGACTGCCTTTGACTTCTAGTCATGGTTTGCGACGGAAGTCCGTCGCAAATTGAGACATTTCCGTCGCGAATTCCTGTATGATTTTTGTGTTTCAGCCGTTTTTCCAGCTCCCCTTTTCCATTGAAATGATTCATTTTTTCCCTTTTGCATGATCTGTAAACCTGCAATTTCAGAAAAACAACCCAGCAACAAAAAACTTGTCGGAGACAAGGTTTTTAAAACGTCTTTTCATAACTAAAATGAAGGTTGTACAAATGATCATCCAACTAAAAACTAAACATAATCCGCGGTACATCAACTAAACAACCTAATAAAACCTATCTAACGGTCGTGTCGGTGGGCTGTGGGGTGGCGAAATGAGTGGCCGTCCTAGCATTGTCGCCGCCATCATCGTCGAAGTCGCGTCTCGGCTGAGAAAAGCCTCCCGGGTTGCAGCTCTGAGTAGTGAACTCCGCCCCCTGTTGACTTAAGTATTCTTCAATTGCCTTCAGCCTTTGGGATGTCTCGAGATCGCGTTCTCTTAGCTGAGCATTCTCTCGAAGAACTCTGCCGACGATACCTGCAATGAATAGTCAAACATGATATTATATTCATTTAATAAACGGTTAAATAATCGGTTAGTCTTAATTTTTAATAAACTATAAAATACAAACCTGGGGTGTATGATGATTGGGTCCCAACACTTGAGTGACGACGACGCTCGTAAATGACTGGGGCTGCATTTCCCATACCGAGTATCAACCCTTTCTTGTTGAAACCGCCATGTTCTTCGAAGTAGATCTCGTTGTCGTCGATATCTTGCTCCGGGATCCCTTCACTTATCATTTTCGACTTTCTTGAAAAAACTTTTTCCTACAAAACAAAAATAAAATGTGATTAGTATACGTTAATTAATTAGTAAACCAAATTACTAAAATATAAAGAAAAGTTTCTGTTCACTTACAAAGAGTGCTTTGGGTTTCGTTGATAGCCAACCCTTCTTGGCATGCTTTTTTGTCTTCTCCAGCAACTTCAAGGCGGATGGTACATCCCTCCCATCTTCTCCAGCCTGCAATTTAAATCCAGCGGCACTTGTTAAAAAAAACATTCAATTTTGTCAAAGGGTGAAAATTATTCAAGACAAGAAAAAGTGAATTAAAAACTAAGAAATTACCATTTCATCCATCATCTGTAGGGTGTTTTTACGACCCATAATGTGAGTACCTAAGGCCTTGCCTTTTTCGGTACTTCCCGACATCCGATTGGTCTTGTTTTTGTCGGATTTCTCTTGGAATTTTGGATCGTCCTTTCTTCCCTTTAGTTGTTCGAAAATATCGGCCGGTATCCACTGCGGCCTTTGCTCCGTTGTTTTCCTCATAGCGTAGTGGATTCTTTTGCGAAGGCGGTCTTTCATCATGTCTTCCCACGCCGACCTAACCGCTGCTCTATCACGAGGGTGAAAGGTAACTTTTTTCTGTTTCAAAAAAAAAAAATAGTTACATAAATATGAAACAATAAATAGGTAATAAATAATAAAACGGAAATAGGTAGTAGCAGTTAATAAATACCTCAAACCAATTCCACCACTCTTCCTTAATGGCATCCGGCGCTTCTGACCAGTTGGGCGCATACTCCTTGTAGTTGCAAATAATGGTCTGTGTTATAAGATTAGAAACGTCTTTGTGACTGAACCTGAAAAAGAGTTAAATGTGAAAATAAAATAGTCAACAAGTAATCATATTATAATCAATATATACATATATATAATCAATTATCCGTAAACAAATAAGATACTTACCATGTTGTAGCCAAACTGACTTAGTCTCATTTTTCATACAATATGGACATGCATGCTCACCTTGAGTTGTCCAACCAGATAACATGCCATATGCAGGAAAGTCGTTGATCGTCCATAGGAGTGCGGCTCTAAGATCAAAGTTTTGCTTCAAGGAGACGTCATAGGTTAAGATCCCCGTCTCCCATAATTGCTTCAACTCGTGAATAAGAGGCTGCAAATAGACGTCAAGGTTTTTCTTTGGATTGTGGGGACCGGGAATAAGTAATGTTAAGAGCATAAACTGTCTTTTCATACAGAGCCAGGGTGGTAAATTGTATGGAGTAAGTATCACCGGCCAACATGAATATTATTGCTTCCCGAATTGACTAAACGGTGCGAAACCATCAGTGCAAAGTCCAAGACGGACATTCCTAGGCTCAGATGCAAAATCAGGATGTAGCCGGTCAAACTGTTTCCAAGCCTCCCCGTCACTTGGATGAGACATTGTTCCACTAACACGAGGGTTTTCATAATGCCAACGCATTTCGCCCGCGATGTGCTTTGTGGCATAAAAGCGTTGCAACCGTGGTCCTAATGGAAAATATGTTAAGAACTTTTCGGGAACTCTTTTGCCATTTGCATTTTTCTCTAATTTGTACCTATTCGTACCACATTTTCTGCACTTATCAAGGTGAGCGTCGTCCATCCAGAAAAGCATACATCCTACCGAGCAGGCATCTATCTTCTGATGGGGAAGTTGAAGAGCTTTAAGAACGTTTTTGGTTTCGTAGTAGTTACGCGTCATAAGATTATTTTCAGGAATCATATCTCCGATATATGACGCAAAACCATCTACACATTTTTCAGCTAAGTTGAATTCACATTTTAAAGTGATCAACCTTGAAGCCGACTGTAGCAATGTCATACGACTTCCTACATAAAGAGGTTGTTCGGCATGTTTTAGCATTTGGAAAAAAGCTAATACATTAAGATTTGGAGATTCATCGACCACCTCGGCGTTTAGAGCATCTTCCCTAATTTGATCAATGCTATCGCGTAACGCATCTTCTACCATATCTCTATAAGGATTGTCGGAGTGCATTGATGAGCTTCCCTCTTCCTCAACGGAGAATTTCTCTGCGTGACACACCCAATCGTAGTAGTTATCACAAAACCCTCTCAAACCAAGGTGTTTCCGTACTTCTTGCTCAACTAAATACTTTGTATTCTTACACTTAGAACATGGACACCTAATTTCTCTATTCCTAACGTATTCGTCTTGTTGCTTAACATAGTTAATGAATTCATTAACACCAATTACGAAATCCTGCCTTATTTTTTTTCCTAGAATCCAACCTTGCATACATCCATTTTCTTTCTAATCTCTTCATAGTAAATCTACATATTTTAGCAAACAATAACAACAACTAATTAACAACAACAATTAAATAACAACAACTACATATATATATATAACAACAACTAACAACAAAAACTAGTTAGCAACTTATTAACAACAACAACAATTAATTAACAACAACAATTAAATAACAACTACATATATAACAACAACTAACAACAACAACAACAACAACAATAACAATTACAACACCAACACCAACACCAACACCAACACCAACACCAACACCAACCTGCAAAAAAAAAACAATTTACATATAACGGTCTGGGGTCCTTATCTCTCCAGCCTAAACCCATCTTTGAATGTTTCATACCATTAGTAAACACTCTTATATTTTCTTGATTGTAATGAGACAAAAATTGGGCAGCAATTCCCTATTGTTCTCCAAATACATTATATAGAATGTATTTGGAGAACAATAAGGAAGTGTTGCCCAATTTTTGTTTCATTACAATCAAGAAAATATAAGAGTGTTTACTACCTAAATGGCATGAAAGATTCAAAGACAGTCCCAAAACGGGGACTATTCAACAATTACACCTAATGTGTAATTATTGAACGGGTACTATTCAAGAATATTCTAAACAAATCAACAACACTAACAATCAACAACAATGCAAATTTTATATCAAAAATCAATCGTCCTAAACATCTTAACAACAATATGCGACGGATTTGGGACGGAATTAGCTACTAACCTAATATCACTAACCACCTAACAATACTAACTAAACTAATCAAATAACAATTAAACTAAACTAACTATTCCTAATAACAATAAAAAAAACAATAATACGGAATTTGCGACGGAATTTTGCGACGGATTAAACATAACTAATTAAGACGGTATATAAATAACGAAAGTTAGTATACATACATTAAGAGAAATGGAGAATGAAGAAGTAAGTGGCGGCGGCAAGGTGGCAGCGGTGTGGTGGTGGCGGCGGCGGTGAGGTGGAAGGGAGAAGGAGAAGGAGAAGGAGAAGGAGAGGAAGGAGGAAGGAAGGAAGGAGAAGGAGGGAGTGCTCCGACGACGTGGCAGGGTGGCCGGCGGTGTCAGGGGTGGTGGGGTCGGGGGTGGTGGCGTCGGGGGTGGTGGGTTGGGGTGGTTTGGGTGTTCGTCAAAATCGCACTTAGGGTTTTTAAGAGACAAAACTGAAATCGATTTGGGGGAAAAAAGAAGACCCGCGGGGTCTGTATAAATTTTGTTTGCGGCGGAAATTTGCGACGGAATTTCCGTCGCAAATCTGGTCAAGGTCAAACTTTGACCAGCTTTGCGACGGAAATTCCGTCGCAAATTTTGACTTCTGCGACGGAATTTCCGTCGCAAAGATGGTCAAAGTTTGACCTTGACCAACTTTTGGTCAAGTCTGGTCAATGTGTGCGACGGAAATTCCGTCGCAAAAGTCAATATTTGCGACGGACTTTCCGTCGCAAACTTTCCCGCCATTTGACTTTCACTTCGCGGGTCTGGGAAATTTAGGTCCGTCGCAAATTCCGTCGCAAAATAAAAATCCGTCGCAAAATCCGTCCCAAACCCAAGTTTGCGACGGCTTTTCTGTCCGTCGCAAATTTTCCGTCGCAAAGGCAGCATTTTTTTGTAGTGTAAGGAGAAGACTTCTCCTTATGTCAGGTTACTCATTCCACTGACAAAAAAGTCATATCTCAAGAAATTAGGGTTTTGAGAGCATCCTTCTTCCAAAACTCAGATCTCACATCTAAACCTCACAAAACTCTCTCCATATTGCAAGGCAAATGGAGAGCCTTTCTAGCACACGCGACATCGTCTCAAATAAAGTCTTGGGTGCAAGTTATAGGAGGAAATTTACTTTAATTCCTGTTCTTAGGCCAATTCGCGCAAGGACCTAAGGTTGGACTCTTTTCTTGTTGTTTTATTATCTTATGACCATAATCGCAATTGTAAATTTCGTTATAATCCTTCATGTTTAGGGCGAATACATGTTATATTCCCCGCATAATGTCCTAAGATATGAAACTTGTAAGAATCAATTATTCTAATTCATTTCCGATTTTCATTTTTAATAAAAACGTTGAATAAAGTTAGTAAACTTAAATAGTAAGTATATAAATATTAAAGAATAATAATGTGCTAAATCTAATAGGAAAATTGTAAATAATCAGCTATTTTTTTATTTTTCTAAATCTAATAGAAAAGTTGTAAATAATTTATTATTTTCTCATTTTCTAATTCTAATAGGAAAATTATAAATAAATTATTATTCAAACAACAATTTAATAATTTTCTAATTCTAATAGAAAAATTGTAAATAATTAATTATCTCCTAATTCTAGTAGAAAAATTGTAAATAAATCGTTATTTATAATTAAGTGTTTTCTTATTTTTCTAATTCTAATAGGAAAATTATAAATAAATTATTATCTAAACAACAATGTACTAATTTTCTTATTCTAATAGAAAAATTGTAAATAATTAATGATCTCCTAATTCTAGTAGAAAAATTGTAAATAAAGCATTATTTATAATTAAGTGTTTTCTTATTTTCTAATTCTAATAGGAAAATTATAAATAAAATATTATCTAAACAACAATTTGCTAATTTTCTAATTCTTATAGAAAAATTGTAAATAATTAATTATCTCCTAATTCTAGTAGAAAAATTGTAAATAAATAAATCATTATTTATAATTAAGTGTTTTGTAAAAGGTGGAGACTACCACGTGCTTAGAAAAAAGTTTCCTTTAATTATATATATATATTGATTGATTATAAATTGAAAACGGATAATCCTAATGAGAAGGTTATAAAGTGTTCCATTTAATTTTCACTTAATTTACCACTTATACTTATATCATAGGAGAAACACTATTTATTTTCAGCTTGAACGGATATTATACTGTCTTCTACAAAAATTTGTCATTTTATTACTCCCAAAACTTGCTACATCCGCAATATTACAATGTATTCCAGTATTCCACTAACTTGCAACACAAACCATATTAGATTAAACATTTCGTAAAACAACAAAACACTTAACCACATTAAACTAACATCACATATCATCATAAATTCATTATCTCCCCTCATCGTCGTCATCCACAACTCCGACCTGACAAAAGTATACCCAAGTAAAAAAAAATGATTCAAAATAATTGAATCAAGACCTAATCGTACATCCGAAAAAAGTACTTCCTCCATTTTAATCCAAATGTGCAATTTGCTTTATTCACGTTTGCCAACGCACGTTTTGCGTGCTTCATATCTTTAACTACGTATTTGTAAAAATTATAAAAGTTATATATTTTCAATGTACTCGTAAAGACGAATTAAACAATACCCCACATGAATATATTTTTTCTTATGTATTGAGAGAAAATTGAGATTGAAAGTTGATTGGTGAATAGTGTACAAAAAGCAAATTGCACATTTGGATAAAAATGGAGGAAGTATAACTGAACTTTACCCCGAAATCTGAATCGATCTGAACTGATTCGAAATCGAACTAAATTTGTAATATCCGAAATAGACCTGTGATCGAATGAACCTGAATTGTTTAACCTGAATTGTTTTAATCCGAATCGATATATACCTGAACCGATTTCAACCCATACATTGATGACTAAAATCCAACATTGAAACCCGAAATAACCCGAATATACCTAAGCGTCATATCAAGGTGTCTTTCTGTTCATAAGTATCACCCCTATGTTATTTCGTAATTATACAAAAAACATTATATATTACGTTTTTTAAAAACAATATTTGTATTATATCCAATGTTTTGAATAAAGACGTAAACCGATCCAATATTGACCTGACTCGAATCTCATATGCTCTAATGTTGACCCAACTCAAACCTTATTTGCACCGATATTGACAAGACTTAAACATGAACCGATCCAAAATATCTACAACCGATTAAAACTGGAAACTGAATCCAACCTGAGTTGAACCGAACAAAAAACGAAAAAAAAATAAAAATAAACCAAAAGAACCCGAAGACCCGTTTACGACCTCTTGACCACAACTAAATATAAAGTCTAATTTACTCAAATAATCATTCAAAAAATCTCCAAAAAAACCCCATAATAAAATTAAATCTAATAAAATAAAATACAGTTGGGTTAGTATATCTTAAATCAGATATACTCGTCTTAATATTTTAAAAAAAATTTATAACACTAACCTGATCGAATGAGTCAATTTTTTTATAATCCACGAGGTTATACTTTTATCTAGAACTTCCATTTCTTATACTAACCTTAAATTTAAATCATAATTGGTGAATAAAATAAATCAAATTGTACCTACATGTAATTCTATTTTCTTCATCTACCACCGAGGCACCCACAACGTACAAAATTTAAAGTTGCTAAAAAATTTCAAAAAAACCCCAAAAATCCATATAAAAATCGGAAAAAAAAAACAAAATCTTATAAAATAAATTAAACCATTTATAATCTCAACCATAATCATCATCCACAACAATATAATTTTACCTAACATTTTCTAAAAAATAATACGGAGTACATTTTTTATTTAATATTAAAAATAAAATAAAAATAAATAATAAAAAATAATAAAATAATAGAACCGTCTCTCTTGATCAAACAAGGTCAAACACAAACTCAACAAATAAACATTTACTTCATTCATTTGTTTTCATTTTACAAAACAAAACAACAAATCAACATCAACTTCATCTTCTTCATCATATCTTCATCATTTTTCTTGAGAAATCTCAATTTTTAATCCAAAGTTTTCAACTTTATATGTGACCCAACTCATATTATCCGGTAAAAATCCGGTATTCAGTAAAAAGATTTGATTTTGTGTAAAGGGTAAGTTTTAATTTCTAGATGAAACATCAGCAAACAAAGGGTAATAACAATAACAATAACAGTAATAATAATAGTGGTAAAAATGGATTTACTCGTAATTCATTCAAGTTTATATCTTCCTGTATCAAGACTGTTTCTTCAGGTGTAAGATCAGCTAGTGCTTCTGTTGCAAATTCTATTTCTGCTGATTCTAATCATCTTAAAGACCAGGTTGATTTTTTATTTTTATTTTTACTGTTTTTTTCAGTAATTTTTTTTGTGTTTTTTGGTGATTCTTTGAGTCATTTTGATTGTTGTTTTGATGAAATGTTGGGAAGAAATGGTGGGATTTGGGGATTTGTGGTGTGTGTTTGTTTGTTGTATTTGGTGATTGGTTTTTTGTTTGGAATTGTGTTTTGTTGATGTTGACTGATAGTGATTTGTGGTGGAAAATTTGTTCTAAGTCTAAACGGATTCGAATGATTATTCATATTAGCCGACCCCAAATGATGTTTAGACTAAGGCTCTGATGTTGTTGCTGTTGTTAGGGTTGATTGATTGTAATGTTGTTGGTTTTTTGGGAAATGGGATGTGATTATCTTGGAATTTGGAGAGTTTTGGTTGTGACTTGAGCTTTTTGATCAATTTAGGGAAATGGGATTATGTTGGATTTTGGAGATTTGGGTGATGATTTGAGATTTTGGATGTGATTAGGGAAATGGGATTGTTTCTTGAGGGAAGAATGATTGGTTTTTTGTTAATTACTTGGGATTTTGTGAATGAGGGAAAGATTTAGTATAAAGTTTGTGTTGGATGAAGTGTTTGATTACAAATGCCGGTTTCTGAATCCTGATTTTCGATTTTCTTGTATGTTGTTCACTGGAGATATCATTTGAGATTATCGCAGCCTTGGGACTTTTTGGTAAGGAAATTTCGAGTTCATCAGTTAGGGAAATGGCTCTATATGGAATATACCAGTTCATCAGTTAAGGAAATGGGATCATGTGTACTTGGTAGAAAATGTTGGCAATCTATGAAGTGCTTTTGCAATTTCTTGAGGGGAAAATGATTTGTCATTTATTAAGGGCTTATGAACGGGGTGATGGATGTCGTATGAGATATCTGTTGGATACAAGGTTTGATGAATTGCTTTGGTTTGATTCTATTTTAAGCTTCACATTTTGGCATATTTACTCGAGTTAACATTTCGAGACTTTTGAAAGGAATGCTTTGGGTTAGAACTTAGGAGGTGGCACATGGATGTGGGTTGGTAAGGAAATTTTAAGCATGTCAGTTATATGTTTCCATTTTAAACTTGGCTTCCTTCGTTATGCATGTGGATGCCCGTATGGTTGAGGGGGTCGATGCCTGGAATGACTAGGTCCTTATCATATGAATGATTTGGCTGAGTTTGAATTGAATGACGGGAAACTCTACATATAGCTCAGACAAATTGTCTAATGCAATACAGGATTCTTGGGGATCAGTATCTCAATGTTTTTAGTCAGTGCTGGTTGTTCTTTCCTTTCATGATTTCGTGCTAGTTCCTGACACTTGGCCGTTGAATGGAGCGTGGCTGGGAATCAGTATCTCAATGTTTTTAGTCAGTGTGATTGACGTGGATTGGTAACTAAGATTAGCGCAATAGAGAATGAGAGGGAAAGTAGGAAAGGGTTTGGCGGCGGTGGTGTTTTTTTTCTTTTTTACCTTTTTTTCAAAAAATAAATAAATTTGTGGAGACAACCAGGTTTTTTCAGTTTCCTTCTATTTTGACTTTTAATTGTGATTAGCACCCTGGCTTGTGGAATGTCACTGATGATTAACGATAGGTCACTTCATACTGGCATACAGGTGTTATGGGCTTGCTTTGACAAGCTAGAACTTGGCCGAACTAGCTTCCACCGTGTTCTGTTACTCGGTTACATCAATGGATTCCAAGTCTTGGATGTTGATGATGCTTCGACTGTCAACGAACTAGTTTCAAAACGCGATGGCCCGTGTACATTTCTGCAAATACAGCCATACCCTGTTTATCGTGAAAATTGTGAAGGATTCAGGGCAGCACATCCTTTGCTATTAGTTGCTGCAGGAGATGAAAGACAAATTCAAGATTCCTATCAGAGGAGGAGAGATGGTTTGGCCGATTCCCAGGCAGGGAATGTGGTCAGCTCTCCTACAGCTGTTCGTTTTTATTCCTTGAAATCTCACAACTATGTTCATGTTTTGAGATTCCGGTCTGCTGTCTATACAGTTCGTTGCAGTCCACACGTAGTTGCTGTGGGACTTGTTTCACAAGTAAGCAGTTTATTGTGCGCTAGATGTTTCTGCATATTGTGTTCATGTATTTAAGATAACTTTCCAACGTTATAATACTGCCGGCTAGTTTGTCGATGAAATGTTTTGGGATTCATTAGTGTAAAGCAGTGAATCTTCTGTATGCCATTTATCCACATATAATCATCTAATATGGTTCTGCTGACAATATAACCGTCTTTATGCTATTAATATGGAACCATCCGTGTTGGGACTAGGGCTCTCTTTTTGCCGTTGTTATATGCTATTAATACAGAAGCAACACATATAAAATTACCTTTAGTTAATGTCAATCGGGATTTGACCAAGATTTGAAGGCAATCTTCTACCTGTCTTTTACTAACAGTTTTTTCTGTTTCATATACAGATACATTGCTTTGATCCTCTCACCCTCGAGAGCAAGTTCAGTGTTTTAACTTACCCTGTCCCTCAAAAGATCGGGGAAGGGTTTGTCGGAATCAACGTTGGTTATGGTCCAATGGATGTTGGCCCTAGGTGGTTAGCCTACCCTAGTAATAACCCATTATCGACAAACACTGGGCGATTAAGTCCTCAAAATTTGACCACCTCTCCTGGTGTAAGCCCTTCGACTTCTCCCAGTAGTGGAAGTTTGGTGGCTAGGTATGCAATGGAGTCAAGCAAGCAGTTGGCCACAGGGATTATAAATCTTGGTGACATGGGGTATAAGACATTGTCCAAGTACTATCAGGAGATTCTTCCTGATGGCCCAAGTTCTCCGGTTACAACCAGTTCTGGATGGAAAGTCAATAAGGCTTTAGTAAATTCTCCTGACACAGAAATTGCTGGAACGGTGAGTAGCCATTGTGATGCTTAATATAATATACTCGATATTGTTAAGTTGTGCATCCCTTCTTTTTGGTTGCTGATCAGTGGACGATATTTGCGTATGATGATGTTTGCAGGTTATTGTGAAGGATTTTGTTTCTACAGCTGTTATCGCACATTTTAGGGCTCATACAAGTCCAATTTCTGCTCTTTGTTTTGATCCAAGTGGCACACTTCTGGTGACTGCATCTATTCATGGTAATAACATAAACATCTTCCGTATTATGCCATCATCTTCTCAGAATGGAGCTGGTAGTCAAAGCTACAATTCAACGTCTTCTCACGTGCACCTTTACAAACTTCATCGTGGCATTACATCAGCAGTATGTCCAGCATCCTTTTCTATTTTGCTGCTTACTACACAATGACTTACTAAATTGGTTGCGCCTCTTTTTATTGTGAAACAGTAGCCATTCAATGCAATTCTTGATGTGTTTTTCATTATGGGTCATCCAGAAACACCTTTGTGTTGTTAACACAATACAACAGTGAGTAATGCTGCGTATATCTGACCCCGTAGCCCGCCATTTGCGGGAGCCTTTTGAGGCACTGGGTAATATTGTTGTTTCTCTTTAGTAAAGTTGTTGTCCGCCGTGTATTTTCCATCTTAACTTGTTGGCCTTTATTTCACAGGTTATTCAAGATATTTGTTTCAGCCAGTACAGCCAATGGGTGGCCGTAATTTCATCAAAAGGAACTTGCCATATCTATGTTTTATCCCCATTTGGCGGGGAATGTGGTCTTCAAGTTCAAAACTCGTATGTAGATGGCCCAACTCTTGTTCCCATCTTATCTTTACCATGGTGGTCTACTTCATCGTATGTCACAAATCAGCAGTCTTTTTCTGCTCCGCCTCCACCGCCAGTTACCCTTTCCGTGGTTAGTCGAATTAGAACTGGTAACTCTGGGTGGCTCAACACAGTCAGCAATGTTGCATCTTCAGCAGCTGGAATGGCCTCCTTATCAAGTTCTGCTATCTCAGCTGTTTTCCATTGTTCAATGCCTAATGTGTTGCCACCAGGTCGTTCGAATGCATTGGAGCACCTCTTGGTGTACTCCCCTTCTGGTCACCTTATCCAGTACGAGCTTTTCCCATCAGTAGGGCCAGAGACATCTGATACGGGTTCAAGATTGAGTTCAGGTTCATTTGTGCAGATACAAGATGAGGACTTGAGGGTGAAATCTGAACCCATTCAATGCTGGGATGTTTGCCGAGGGGCAGATTGGCCTGAAAGAGAGGAGTGTGTCGAGGGGATAGTTTTTGGGAGAAAAGATCATTCGGACGTAGCCATGGAAACTTCTGACTCTGATGATAATGGTAGTAGTGAAAAGGGAGATGTACATGAACAATCGACCTTGTATCTGTCCAAAGCTGAGGTGCAGTTGAGCTATGGCAGGATGCCTTCTTGGCAAAATTCCAAGGTTAACTTTTTACTTGTGTCGATCGATTCAGTACATTTTGTGTGTTGACTAATTTTTACATTTATCCTATGGGTAGATACATTTCTTTGCTATGAATCCCCCGGCGCTTGATACTGAGAAGACTTTTAGTGATGATTTCGGTGGAGAAATGGATATTGAAAAGGTCCCTCATTTCGAGATTGAAATTAAGCGGAAGGACTTGTTACCTGTTTTCGAGCACTTTCAGCAAGTGAAGCCCGACTGGCTCAACAGGTACAAAAACAAGCACTGTTCTGTTGTTGCCAACAACTTTTTTTTGTCTGTTTTGTTTGTTGACACAACACTCTACAAGACACCTACACATTTCATTTTGAGTTAAAAATTGAAATTACGTCTCATACTCTGACACACATTCGTGCCCTAAATGGAAATTTTATTTGCTGATCAAGCTACAATCCCCATCAATAATGTCTGTGGTTTGCCTGGTCATTGACTCATTGTTATGAACTCGTGATTCTATTTCTAGCATCGTTAAGATCCAACTTACCCTCAACATTTTGTTTTTCGTTGATAGTTTCTTTCACTGTCACCATTCACAAGTTTTACATTTTAACAGGGATGCAATTGCACAAAAGTATCCTACTTTTATGTCTGAAGGTCATTTAGCTGGAGAGAAATACGCTCCTGGTTCTGCTATCTATCCTCAGCCAGTTCCGAAATCCCTGCTTGGTAAGAAGTGTCATTGAGTTCTTGTGTTGAGCGTAATTTAATCCGTAATCCGACTCTAAACTTCGCTTTACACGTTCTTCAGGTCCGTCTTCGCCAACTGCACAGATGGATACTACCATGTCTTATCTAACACTCGCTCAAAACTCCAGTGCCGAGAATGGAATGAAAATTTCTAGTTATCCTTCATCTCTGCTGACACAAAACTCATTTAAAGCTGACAATGCGGTCATGGAAATTTCTCCACCGGAGAATAGTTGTGTTGTAAATAGTCCACCGTTAATTGACACCTCAGTAATAACTGAGAGAGCTACTGCAAACAATGTTGGAACCAGTGAAGCATCAAATCTGAGTTCTAACCGTTCTGATTTTAGTATGAACGTTGTTGATGAGGGCTCGGTTCAAGACCCGCTAGACTTTGGGGGGCTTTTCGAAGAGGAATATTGTAAAGCTGCTTCTCTTGATGAAAACCACGAAGTTGTTACTGATGTAGATAGCAGTAGCAGCCCCCGCGAGAAGGACAAGTCTGAAGAAGATGGCGACAATGATGATATGCTTGGCGGTGTGTTTGACTTTTCCGAAGAAGGTATGAGCTTTACTTTAACAACTTCTTTTTAGAGTCATGTTGTTGTAATCGTATCTGTTCCTTGCCCCCTTACCTCTAACCTGAACATTTGCCGTATTGAGGTAATGTGACGTTACTCCGACACTTCACTTGGTTGTAGTGTCGCATGTCCGACATGTGTAAATGACACGACACTTCGACACTTCACTTTGGACTAAAAAATTGAAAAATTCGTAAATATATCCGAATGCGACACTCCAACACGTGTCAGACACAACACTGTCAAAAAGTCAGTGTAACACAGGCTATCAGTATAATCGCTCATTCTGGTTCACGTAGGGTAACACCATTGCTGTATTGAGGTAATGTGACGTTACTCCGACACTTCACTTGGTTGCAGTGTCGCATGTCCGACATGGCTAAATGACACGACACTTCGACACTTCACTTTAGACCAAAAAATTGAAAAATTCGAAAATATAGCCGAATGAGACACTCCAACACATGGTCAGACACAACACTGTCAAAATGTCTGTGTAACACAGGTTATCAGTATAATCGCTCATTCCGGTTCACATAGGTAACATCGTTTATTCATGCATATCTGCGGACTATCGCTACATTATAATTTGGTTCAACAAAATTATACCTTTATTTCTGTAGGTTAAACAAAGCAACCTTCTTCAGTTCATTTTGCCCTAGACCCGTGCCAAATATCGATGCGACATCCTAATCGAATCGACTCGACTCGACACGGTCACTAGTCAGCCAAAATGGATGGATGTTAATCCAAGTTAATTTCTGAAGCTTTCAGCTCTCATCATAGCCACTCAATATTTCTTCTTCTATTGACTGATTTTCTCGACGGGACGATGTAAATTTGTAATTGTTTTTTGTACCATTAATTTGGTGCAATTCAAGGTGCTGCTACTTTTCCCATTCTTCTAGTTTTACCTGTACATGTCTTAGTTTTATTTGGTCCAACTCATTTCTGTGACCATAATCTTCCTTTCATTCTATGTAACACTAAATTTTTTTCGTAAAAGCGTCCATAAAAAAATCAGAAAAATAGCAATAAATAACCCGAAAAAAAGGAAATATGTTGTCAGACGATTTTTTCCTGTGTATGTTGTACTAACATGATGTACCGACATGATGTTGTATACTCCATTGTTTGTCTCAATCAATTGTTTACATTTTATATTTTCTGTGAAACAAAATTCAAAGGTAAACAAATGAATGAAGCGGTTTACGTTAATGAAAATACGTTGCTTCGAACAACGAAAATGTGTTGTGTATATATTTTTAAAATTTGATTTGATTATTATTAGACGTAACGTATATACAGAGTATTTATTGAATGAATAATTTATCGACGGTGTTGAATGTTAAAACTGTTTGGTATGCTAGGAAGAGTATTTTTATCATGTCTTTTCATTGAAGACGGACATTATCTGCCACAAGCTGAAGATGGATAATGTTGCTCTCACGGTACGATATGCACGTAGGATTTTTTCCCATTTGCGCTCCTACTTGCTTCATTGTGAGATGGATAGTATTCATTTTCAGGTTGTGATGAAGAGAGTCTCCGTCACAAGCAAGACACGTTTTTTTATTAATAAAGAGATGCATTGACTTGTGAGCAAGGATTGATTGCTTGGAGAACAACATTTTTGAAGTCGTAACAAAGATAGAAACCAATTTTATTACGTTATGGATTCCTTCCTTTTCTTGCAAGAAAATGGTGGTTGAATTCGTTTTTTATTTTTAGATTAATTTGCAAATTACGGCGATTATTATACGCTTATCCGACTCGTCAACATTTTTTATTGACATTGGCTTTTTTAAATACTCGGGAGTATTATTTTGCATAAAACATAATTGCTAATATCAAACACGACTTTTAAAATACTCTTAAAACTTTTAAATGTGTTTACTATGTCATTTTTAACACCTTAAGTCATTATATGGTATTAAGTAGGGATTAAGTAGGGATGACAATGGGTGGGATATGGATGGGGTGGAGCCATATCCATATCCATATCCATTTATTTTACAGTCATCCATTTATTATTTTTTCATTCGTCCATATCCATATCCACCGGGTAAAGCGGGCACCCGTTGGATATTTTCATGCTTTTAAAATTTAAAGGCAATATTTCGTCAAAAAAATTAGACGGTTAAATTAAAAGACTTATCAAATCAACCATCTTAAATATTGGAGACTCATTGGATATTTTCATGCTTTTGAAATTTAAAGGCAATATTTTGTCAAAAAAATTAGACGGTTAAATTAAAAAGTTTATCAAATCAACCTTCTTAAATTTTGGAGTACAATTATACCAATTTCAAATCAAATACAAATGTCAAAAAAATTGAGATGTGAATGAGATTCCACAAAAAGAATGCATAATTTGGGATAAAAATTGAAATTTATGATTGTCGTATCAATATTTAGGAAGTAATGGCGTGGAGTCGTGGACTAGAGGTTTTAGACTCTTAAAAGGTTAGAGATTACGTTGACAAGAAAAACTAAATAGGGTGCACAAAGTTTTTTTTTGTAAAGGAACTTTAAGTTATTATTTTTTTTAATTACAAAATTTGTCATAAATTTTAATTTAGGATATCCACCGGGTGATTAAGCGGGTGATAGACTAATATCCATATCCCACCCTAATTCACCCATTTCCATATCCAGGGACGAAGCTCGAATGAAATTGGTGAGGGGGCCGAAAAATTATATTAGTCATACAATTAACACAAATTCTCATTTTTTACGGCGGTATCCGTTATCAACTTGCGACGGATACCGTTTTCTCACACAAAATACCCATGAGAGGTGAGTGAGAAATCACATAAAGGGTGCCCCACCTTGTTCCCCTCCCTTTTGTGAGAGGTCACAAGCTTGTGAGAGGATTAGCCCGTCACAGAAATATAAAGAATAAGAATATTAAGAAATAAAGAGAAAAATGTTTAATTTTATTGGAAAATCGGTCATATATTGTTGAAAACAAAGAAGAAGAAGTGTGACGGAAAAATAAACATAACAAATGTATCAAAATTTGACAATAAGGGGAGTCGAACATGTGACCTCTTGATTAGTAATAACCAATGTTTACCATCTAAGCCACCCAATTAATTTTTGAATAATAATATACATAAAATCATTTATATCGACCCCGGGCAGTGGCCCCGCGAGCCCTGCCCTACCTTCGTCATTGTCCATATCCCATCCTAAATTCAAAAAAAATTGTCATCCATATCCCACTCATTAAATTCCGGGTGGATGGATATCCACAGGGTAAGGGTGACACTGCCATCCCTAGTATGAAGGTATTGCGAATTTCGAGATTTTTTTATCTTGCGACTGTGTCAGCCTAAAAGACGTGATAATAACCTTTAAAATCGGCTATTTTTGGCCATTTTAGAACCCATAATTTTTTTCCCGAATTTGCTCGATTTTTTCTCAAAACAACATAAAACAAAGTTATAAAACTTACTTTATTTATTTCAAACACGACTTTTAAAATAGTCTTTGTGCCTCTAAATGTATCTATTTTAAACCGTATGCCAATTTTAACACACTAAGTCATTTTTATATTGTATTTAGGTTCTATATTGAGAATTTCGAGAATTTTAAACACGTGAATAGTAACCTTCAAAATCGGCTATTTTGGCCATCTTTGGACCCATAATTTTTTCCCTAAATCTTTGTGTATAAGCTCATTATATCTTATAATAAATATTCAATGCTCTGATTTTTCACAAAACAACATAGAATAGAGTATAAAACTTAATTTATGTATTTCAAACACGACTTAAAATAATCTTAGGGCCTCTAAATGTGTATAATTTAAACCGTAGGCCAATTTTAACACCCCGAGTAATATTTAAATGGTATTAAGGTGCTATATTGCGAATTTCGAGATTATTTTTATATCGGGACTCCGTCGGCCTAAAAAACGTGGATAACCTTAAAAATCGGCTATTTTCGGCCATCTTAGAACCCAATTTTTTTTTTTCGAATCTTTGTTTATAGTCTCATTATATCCTATAATAAAATTGGATGCTCTAATTTTTCTCAAAACAACATAGAATAAAGTATAAAATTTATGTTTTGTATATCAAACACGACTTTTAAAATAGTCTTAAGACTTCTAAATGTGTCTATTTTAAATCGTATGAAAATTAGAACACCCTGAGTCATTTTTATATGGTATTAAGGTACTATGTTGGGAATCACGAAATTTTTAATCTCGGGACTCCGTCGCCCTAAAAAAGTGTATAATAAACTTCAAAATCGGCTATTTTTGGCAATCTTAGAACCCTGATTCTTTTTTCCCTTAATCTTTGATTATAGGCTCATTGTATCCTGTGATACATATTGGATGCTCTGATTTTTTCTAAAACCACATAGAATAGAGTATAAAATTTATTTTATGTATTTTTAAACACGACTTTTAAAATAGTCTTAGGCTGTGTTTGGCAAGGCAAATAAGGTACCTGATTTGTCTGAAATGATTTTTTTACCAAAATAATCAGGTACCTTATTTTTTCTTGGGTGTTTGGCAAGTACCTGATTTGAGTGAAAAGGGTACCTGAAATAAAAAGCTACCCGAGGTAGCTTTTGAGAAATAAGGTACCTGTTTCATTTTCATCTACCTATTCTACCCTCGATTGTATAACGCTAATTAACAAAATCAAACACAATACAAAACCCTTACGTACTTCCCAAATATAACCCATAATCACTCCTAGTTTTTCAATATATTTTCAAGGGTGTATTTTTTGAATTTTTTTAACTAATCGTTATATATTAATTATTTTCTCATTCTCTTTCAAATATATTGAAAAAAGCTCATTACAACTTGTTAAATTTATACTTGAAATTAAGAATCTAAGATAAAAATTTAAGAACTGGTATGTGAAGCCCGTCTTGCCTCAGCCTAGTAAAAACGTAACGCCGCCAACGACAATAACACAAGAATAATAGTAAAAACGTAAAAGATATCAATAATAAACCATGTCATTTTCCGTCCTTTTGTTAAATATCAGCTACCTTTTCAGCTAGTTTCCAAACAGTTTTAACAAAAATCAGCTACCTTTTCAGGTCTTAATTTTCAGCTACATTTTCAGGTAGTTTTTCAGGTACCTTTTCAGGTTTCAGGTACCTTTTCAGCTAGTTTTGCCAAACAGACCCTTAGGGTCTCTAAATGTGTGTATTTTAAACCGTATGAAAATTTTAACACTCCGAGTCACTTTTATATGGTATTAAGATTATATGTTGCGAATTTCGAGATCTTTTTATCTCGGGACTCTTTTAGCCTAAAAAAGGTGGATAATAGCCTTCAAAATCGACAATTTTTGCCCATCTTAGAACCCAATTTTTTTTCCGAATCTTTGTTTATAGGCTCATTATATCCTTTAATAAATATGGAATGCTCTCATTTTTTTTTTCTCAAAACAACTTAGAATAGAGTATAAAACTTATTTTGTGTATTTTAAACACGACTTTTAAAATAGTCTTAGGGCCTCTAAAGGTATCTATTTTAAACCGTATGCCAATTTTAACACCATGAGTCTTTTTTTTATGGTATTAAGGTACTATGTTGCGAATTCGAGATTTATTATCTCGGGATTTTGTCGGCCTAAAAAACGTGGATAACCTTCAAAATCGGCTATTTTTGCCATCTTTGAATCAATTTTTTTTTCATGAATCTTTGTTTATATGCTCATTATAACCTATAATAAATATTGGATGTTCGAATTTTTCTCAAAACAACAAAGAATAGAGTATAAAACTTATTTTTTATATTTCAAACACGACTTTTAAAATAGTGTTAGAGCCTTTAAATTTGTGTATTTTAAACCGTATGCCAATTTTAACACTCTGAGTCTTTTTTATATGGTATTACGGTAGTATGTTGCGATGTTCAAAATTTTTTATCTCGGGACTCTGTCGGCCTAAAAAACGTCGATAAATAACATTCAAAATCGGCTATATTTGCCCATCTTAGAGCCCATTTTTTTTTCCGAATCTTTGTTTATAGGCTCATTGTATCCTATAATACATATTCGATGCTCTGATTTTTCTCAAAACAACATAGAATAGAGTTATAAAACTTATTTCGTGTATTTCAAACACGACTTTTAAAATTGTCTTAGAGCCTCTAAATGTGTATTTTAAACCGTACGCCAATTTTAAAATCCTGAGTCATTTTTATATGATATTAAGGTACTATGTTGCGAATTTCGAGATTTTTATTTTGGGACCCTGTCGGCCTAAAAAACGTGGATAATAACCTTCAAAATTGGTTATTTTTGGCCATCTTTGAATACTGAATTTTTTTTCCTGAATCTTTGTTTATAGGCTTACTAGTTTAGCACCCGTGCAATTTTGCACGACGGGCATATGTAAATAATATTTGTAATTAAGTTTTAATCCCGTATACTATAACATGATAGTAGTCGAAATGAAAAACTTTTTCTATAAACGATATTACATAGAAATATTTCTCGAAATCAACCTTAATGAATGATATGATATAATTAACAAATAGAAAAAAATAGTACTTACTCTATTGCTAATTAGCTAATTTTCATAGTTTAGAGCAAATGATTCTTTCTAATCGTTATAATAATCAAAAAATTTAAATAATCTATTTCTTTTTTTCTTTTTTAATACAATATTGTCATTAAAAAAAGCTCCCTTATCGCGTATTGATCATGAACAAACTCTATTAGTTGGGTAGCATGTATTAGCTACACTACACTAAAGCTGAAAAGTTGGGAAAAATTTATGATTAGTTTTCACAAAATACTAATGTAAATTGAATATGATTAAAATGTTGTTTTAAAAATATTTTTACTTTTAAAAAAAAAAAAATTAATTAAAAAAACGTTAGAAATTTTTCTTCACCCGTATTCTAAAACTAAACCGATCCATAACCCGTATGAGTAGAGAGAATATAAATCAAATTTGAGTAGAGAGAATATATTTTACAAATTAATTTATATATGCACGCATCATTTGGTCTTTACAAAGATATATTTATATCAGGTTAATATCCGTCTTTCATTCTGCTTGTAGTCGGTTTTCTGTATATGTTTGGTTTTTTAGCTTTAGTGGCCTACCAGTTTTTTCAAATTGCTTTCCCCATGGCAATGTTTTTTCTGGTGTTAACAGATCACTTTTTGTCCGCATTTGGTTTTTTTTGGAAAGGGAGCTACACCGATTTCCTTGTAGTTTAGCTAATAGGGTCTTGTAATCTCTTTCATATTTAATGATATAAAGATCATTTGCTTTTCTGCAAAAAAAAAAATATATTTATTTATTAATACATTAACATGAGTATTTGATAGAATTGAGTTATTATATCTTAAATGTGGGATTTAAATATTTAACTTTGCTCTATAATATTTCTTGTAAAATATATAAATAATTATATTAAGAGTCCATATATTTAACAGTTAGGCAATATCTTAAATGCGGGATATAAATATTTAACTTTGCTATATAACATTTCTTAATAATTATATTAAGAGTCCATATACATTAATTGGAACAAATACTCTTAATATAATGTTAAATATATAGACTCTTAATATAATGTAAAATATATTTTATCAGTGAAGCAACATAATCTAGAATATATAATTAAGATGTAATACTCTAACTTCGCACCTTCTTAATTTTACTATACAAAATATCTTTTGGCGTTCATTTTATAAAATATATCCTTTAAATGCTATTATGTAATACTTATGTGAGAAAAATTTACAGATGAAATGTTAACAAAATACATTCTCGTGCAACTTTGCAAACTAATAAAGTTAATTATTAAGTTTATGAGCATTTAAACTTTTAATATAAATCTACATGTGAGTAGATATGAGCAATATATTTTTATACGGAAATATATTGCCAAATAAAGCTACAATAAAAGCTTAATTTGGGTAAGTTTTTAATGTAATATAAACATGGTAGAAAAATCTTTTAAGTGTTGTAAAATAAAGACGAGAGAGAATTGTAAAGAGAAAGTAAGAGAGACAAAAGTAGGTTCTCATTCCATTATGAGGGGTATATATACATATACAATACGATAGAGTTTCCATAAGATAAAACACTCTAAGATATTATAAGATATGGACATCCATATAATATTATACTATAATATTTCATAACACTCCCCCTTGGATGTCCATCACTGAAGAAGATGCCTCGTTAAAAACCTTCCTAGAAAACCTCGTGGGAAAACACTAGTAAAGGAAAAGAGTACACTAATCTTCAAACACGCGTAGCAAAGCTGCCTCGTTAAAACCTTTCCATGGAAAACCCAGTGGGACAAAACCATAGCTAAGGAAAAAGAGTACAGCGCGTGTTACTCCCCCTGATGATGACATAACTTGATAAATATTGAAATGATCCATGCTTTGATATAACTTCTCGATCGTTGAAGTAATACCCATTGTAGTTAATAGACTTGAATCTCCGGTCAATAGAAATCCATGACAGTTTCGATATCACATTTCTTTGATAACTCACACTCTGGATATAATCATTTCATAACAAATCTTGGATCTTCATTTCAGTTGATACTTCCACAAAAATAATTCTTCTCCACAAAAACGACATGACATTATATGTCGAAAATAACTGTCATCTCAACAATAATGACGATCATGACTATAGCGTAATAATGCGCTTATGTTGCTACCTCGTTAAAAACCTTGTCAGGAAAAACCCGTTGGGACAAAAAACCTAGTCGAAGGGAAAAAGAGTGTAGCCATCATTCCTTAATTCCTCGTATTAAGGAGAATCAATACGATAATTATTGAATAAATCATCCAATACATTTGAGCTATTTTCTTTGCTAAACCATATATTTATTGATTGACATCCTCATTGTAGATTTTAACTACAATATTTTCCAATCGTTATACTACTTCTGGGCCATAAAATAATTTTGTATGTTTAGCATAAAGCTCAATTAAATAATATTCTCATATGCTCAAACTTGAAGTTGAGATAATAATAGTTTCCTTGAAGTAACTCTATATGAGTTTGAATTTTCCATTTTGGAAATAATCACGATAACCTTTAAATCGTGTCGCAGAGGTTCATATATAATCCCGAGTTCCCAAAACTCAATAAATCATCACCATTTGATGATCATTTATAAGAGGCTCCTATAAGGAGTTATCCTCGTTACAGTATCTCAGATGATAACGTTTCTCCTTTTAAACATTTTATCAAAATATAACAATATAATTAATCACGTGCATGCATATGATATGTAACTAATTATATTCAACATTCTAAAACAAATAATAATGTAAATAGTAAAACTAAATGCAATGATGAACTAAATCTCGAAATGCACATGAGGACTCGATAATGCAAACTGTACAATTTTGTTTTCCAAAATTCATAACTTAAATTGACTTCGGTCAATAAATGGACTTCCGGTCCATGAGCTCATTCATAATCATTGATTATGTGTCGACAATAAAATTGGACTTATTTATAAGATCCCCATTATCTAGTCCATTAAACTCCGCGCGCAATTGCATATCGGTTCATTAACCATATCGATACAATTTCAATATCTCGTGATATTGTCAGTACTGAATAAGTGATATCTGAATATATACGGTACCATTTCTTTTTCTATATAGGCCATCTATTATCATTCAGATATCTATGTCACTTCCGGGACATCCAAACTTGTTTACTCTGTAAGAGTACCAACTGCTCATGCTTGCCATTTTCTTATTACTGAAAATATTTGAACCGATATGACTTTCACACTACCTTTCTTGTGTGTTTGTTGTTCAAACTGGCAAGAATCTAATTTTCGTTACACCAATTTTCTATGACTAATTTATAGCTCGCTATACCACATATAGGGCTATTTGGCTATAATTAAATCATAGATTTCATTGTATGAACATATCACATTTTTGATAAGATGATCAAAGTGGTATTATTAATACATCTTCATTATTAAATGAATACCATCATTTTAATTCCATGAACCTCTATGTGATGTATTTCATATTTGAAACAAACCGCTGAACATCATGTCCAGTTGGGGATAATATACTTGTTTGTTTTTACCAGCTTTTCCTTATCATTCTCCCCCTAAGTTGGTAAAAACCATAACCACTTTAGACCTTAATTTCTCATGTCACCGATGAGAATTTATATTGGCATTTTTTGTATAATAACTATATAATGCAGTTGGATTTTAAATGTGCTGAATCAAAATGCCCAATTTGGAGACTAACGATTTCATATAATAAGTTGTGATTACCACACAATAACTCTTAGAAAAAAATCATTATGTGGCTACAAGCCCCTTTATATAATGACAATCCATAAATGAACATTTGCGTTCTTTATTACACTCCAAGTAGTTGTTAGATCTCAAATATCGAATATACTCAATCTCCGTGTAACGTCTTGCTTTTAATAAATTTACACGAAAGAGTTTCAGCACTTATATTTTCCTTAGGATAAACTTCAGGTTTATCGAAACGGGTAAAATAAGAACCCGGATGGCCTTAATATGTCACATCTGAATTATTTCATGGCAACTTTAATAAGAATTTGGCGTGTCTCAATAATTTCACTTATTGAACGCCACTCCAAGTTGACTATATTTCTCATGCTAAATTTGTAGTCAGCAATACTTTTTTTCAACCTGATAATTGATGTGACAAATGACACAATAAGTGTCCCATATATGTAGGCAAGACTCGTCAATAAGAAATATATTCCTCTTTGAGTTTTCTCAAATGACCAATAATTATAATCGTCAACATATACAATGATGACATACTCATGTTTATCACATCCTTTTAATGTGTCGTATAACATGATAATTATATATGTAAATTGATCATAATTTAACTTACAAATCAATTATTTTCTTAACCACAAAGGTTCCAACAACTAAAAAATTAGTTGTATTTTTTCGACAATTTACCTCATAATACCTTATGAGCGTCACATTAACACCTTTTTTTGCAAGAGTATATTAAATATCCACTTTGGATAGGAATATAAGTGTTTCAAGATAAACACATCACGTCCTCTTTCTTTCAAGAGTATAGTAAGTATCCACTTTTGATAGTAATATAAGTGTTATAAAATAAACACACCACGTCCTTCTCTATAAGGACTATCATTGACATAATTTACTCCCAATAAAATAATAATTTCACTCAAAACATTTTTTTTTTTTTCACGATATTGTGTCTACAAGACTACATTATATGAGTGAAATGAAAAGTATATTGCATCATTGCAAAATCCCATATGCCATAATTTATGAGTTTTTGACATTCATGAATAAATCCCGACTTTATTTTTGTTTTAATACATAAAATGTATCACCGTATACAAAAATAAATTGCAAACACTGTGCACTTCAGGCCACAGTTTTAATATTTGTAAACATTATGAACTTCCGGTCATAATTCGTGCCATAATTTCATTATTTGCAAACGCTATGAACTTCAGGCCATAGTGTGAATGTCAAAATTTCAACCCATAATAATTTATTCTTTATCGTATCAAATTCCGAGCATATATGAGTCTCACCCGACTGTCATTAGTTTAAATGAAATGAATTTTGGCTCAAAAAGGCTTCTTAGGCTCAATAAAGCCACATCATTAAGCTCAATTAAAATTTCTTTACTTGAGCCCCCATTATTAGCCTCAATAAGGTCACATTATTAAGTTTGTTATCAATAAGGCCACATCATTAAACTTTCATAATGTCAAGTTCTCGATCTCTGTCACCGGCCGGCAGAGTCTTTTATGAGATGTCACATTCACTTCCAGGAATAGATCTAATTTCAAATATCATTATATTGTTCAATTTAAGGTGAACAAAAATCAATTTAGAAATAATCTCTCTTAACTAAAACCGTTTTATTCATTTAAAACTCAAATGCGTATCAGAATCGCAGCTGTGAACTTCTGGCGACTAGCTTTTACATGTGGACTTCTAGCCACTTGCTTTATACAATGTGAACTTATTGTATTCATGAGACAGTGTTAAATTCACACCCCTTTAAAACTTTGAACTTCCATCCTTTGGAACTTTAGGTCCAAAATAATATGATATGTTTTTTAAGTTTCCCTAAGAAACTTCAGTTCCAAAAAACATATGAATATCATATCTCCTCATCTTTATAAAATAAATCTTTTGGAACTTCAGGCCCAAGATAGTATGAGGTGTTTCCCAATGAAACTTCAAGTCCAAAATACAATATGAATATATTTGTATTGATGTGACGGTGTTAAGTTTTATACCCTTTAAAACTTTGAACTTCAGGTCAAAGTCATATTGTCTTGATGTCACTAATATAAACATATCTCCCTTATGAGACGGTGTTAAATTTACACCCCTTAAGACTTAGGTGAAAGTCGTAATATAAACATATCTCCCTCAGGTGAAAGTCATAATATAAACATATCTCCCTTATGAGACAGTGTTAAATTTACACCCTTTAAAACTCAGGTGAAAGTCATAATATAAACATATCTCCCTTATGAGACAGTGTTAAATTTACACCCTTTAAAACTTTGAACTTCAGGTCAAAGTCATAATATAAACATATCTCCCTTATGAGACAGTGTTAAATTTACACCCTTTAAAACTTTGAACTTCAGGTCAAAGTCATAATATAAACATATCTCCCTTATGAGACAGTGTTAAATTTACAACCTTTAAAACTTTGAACTTGAAGTCAAAGTCATAATATATGAACATATCCCTCATCATTGTAAAATAAATCTTTTGGAACTTCCAATCCAGTTTTATGATATTGATATGTCCTTTTTCAAAAGGTATTTTCCTATGAAACTTCAATTCCATAATAATATGATATTTTACCCAACTGATATAATAATCTCATACACATTATAAAATCCTTTAATAGACTATACATACCAAAATCATAATTATAGTTTTACAATTAACCAATATAACATGTGCAAGAAAACGTACCTTATTCAATTGAGAATAGTAGAATAGGTCTAAGATGAACCTTTTGATTATTCAAATTTTAAATAATGAATGCATATAAAAATTATAAATTCGGTTACCACCTTATACTCACCCTTGTCGATCTTTACCAATTCCAATGGCTTCCCGGTCTTCTTGTTATATTCGATAGCCGCAAATACGAGGGGTAAGAAATCAAAACTTATCAAGCAAGCAATTGTACTTGATTTTGTTACGTAACTAGATAACTAGTTACTTCATTTTTTTTTTTTTTTTTTTTTTTTTTTTGATTATTATTATTTTTACGATGTTTGTATTGGAGAATACCTCTTTTCAATAAGTTAAAAAAAATTAGCGTAGAGACTCGTGCTGATAACGTGTTGTAAAATAAAGACGAGAGAGAATTGTAAAGAGAAAGTAAGAGAGACAAAAGTAGGTTCTCATTCCATTATGAGGGGTATATATACATATACAATACGATAGAGTTTCCATAAGATAAAACACTCTAAGATATTATAAGATATGGACATCCATATAATATTATACTATAATATTTCATAACATTAAGAAGATATTGTACATTGTACATATACATAATGTTCAAGAAAAAGATACGCAGTATAATTTTAGTAGTTTAAGCTTTGAGCGGGAAATTTTTTAACGTGAAAGCGACATGTGTCCAACTTAATCCATAGCGGTTCTTTTTTTATACTTATATATAGATATCCTATAAGAAATATTGGATGCTCGAATTTTTATCAAAACAACATATAATAGAGTATAAAACTTTTTTTGTGTATTTCAAACACGACTTTTAAAATAGTTTTAGGGCCTCTAAACGTGTCTATTTTAAACCGTACGACAATTTGAACACCTTGAGTCATTTTTATATACTATTATGGTACTATGTTGCGAATTTTGAAATTTTTTTATCTCGGGACTCTGTCGTCGTAAAAAAACCTAGATAATAACATTCAAAATCAGCTATTTTAAGACACCTTAAAACCCAATTTTTTTTTCCCTTAATCTTTGTTTATAAGTTTATTATATTATATAAAAAACATTGGATGTTCAGATTTTCTCAAAACAACATAAAATAAAGTATAAAACTTACTTTGTCTATATCAAACACTACTTTTAAAATAGTCTTAGGTTCTCTTAGGCTCTTAGCCACATTAATTAATAATCTTTCAAACCACAATAATCTATCTCTATAAAAGGGATAGATTTTAAAGGCTTCCCATTGGCCGCTTATAAGTAGGAAGATATGGGCCCACAACCTTTACACCGATTTAATTTACCTCTCTCCTAAATTCAGAATTAATTTCGATCTCTACTCTTCCCTAATTACGTATTCTGATATTTCCTCTTTCCTAATTAAGAAATCGATTGCAGTATTACATTTCGTGATTATCATAATAAAACACGATATGATCAAATTACTATTAATCGAAAATTTAAATAACAATATACGACGGTCAAATTAAATACAATATTTAACGGTCCAAAATTAAATCCGAAAAAACAAAAAACTACAAACAGCAAAAATAATTAAAATCCAAGATTTAACTTACGTTAAATTTTCCAATCAAATCAATAAATTAAGATACGAAACAAGATAAAATACGGTAAAATACGATATACAAAGGTCCGATATATATCAAAATGATCATATTTTGCCAAAGTTGTCATAAAAATCTCTTATTGAAAAAAAACAAAAATCATGTATATCAGCATAATCAGAATCACCCCGATCTTTTTCGTCTTCAAGGCTTTCAATCCAACCCAACGATACAAATCTATCTATCTATCTATCTATATTATTAAAGGAAGCTTTTTCCGATCGACGTGATTGTTTGAATAATATAATAATAGGTTTAAAAAAAATATAGTAAACGATAATATATAGAAAAAGATAAAACCTAAAATGTTTTTAATTTTTGCAAGGTGATTTAGTAAAATACAAACAACTGAAATAGTCGAAACCAAAAGGAATAACTTTTCATGCTTTTTCATTGGTTGCTTAATTTTAAGAAGTTAAAAAACTTCTTTCTCACCATGTCCCACCACTTACACAACGAGTTTTAATTTTTCTTCATTTTGCTTTTCTCCATTTAACATTCTAAAGTTACAAATAATTTTTATGTCCATAATAAAAAAACAACTTTACTCCAAATTCGAAAATAAAAAATCACTAAAATTCTACCCAAAAACATAAAATTCAACAATATTAAAAAAAGTTGGATAACTAGATGTAATTAACAAATCTTTAGAGGTATGAAAAACGAAAAAACGAAAAAAATTATACAAAGAGTTAAAAATTAACAAACATACGTTTATCTAAAAGAATGAAAAAAATACACGTGGACATAAAAATTAACAAAAAAAACGTAGATTAAAAAATGAAAAAAACGTAGATCAAAGATTTTTGAATAAGATCAAATAAACCCAACCTATAAAATGAACAAAAAAATATAAATCTACGATTTTTGAGAATATATAATAACCTTCGAGAATTAGGTTAACATCGAGTAAAAAGATGGTCTTAATAACAGTACATTATTATTTTCTTTATAAAATCATCCACAAATTTTTATACTATAAAAGCTACAGATTTTAAGAGACTGTTATTAGAAACATTTCTATCATTTTACTCTCATTTAGAGAGTAAGTTATTTAAAGGGTAAGAAGTACAATACAATTTCTTTATCTATTTTATATGGTTCAAATTTATTTCATAAAGTTTGATTATTTATTTCAATTTATAATAATCATTAAAAAAATTAATTATACCGGTAAATCAATTATTTGGAGTCAAAATCATCCCCGAATTCATAATTTACATATTTCTCATTTAAGTACATATTGAATTATATTTGCACTAATTTTTTAATATATTTACGAAATTTTTAGAAGCAAACCCGTACATTTTTTGTACGGGCATAAAACTAGTATCTTATTTATATTAATACAAGAACATTTCGTGCGTCCACGTCATCACAATAAATGACAATAAACCACCAACTAAATAAGGCATTTACATCCCCTTTATTTATACGTAATGTTCGTAAAACAAAGTGTTGGACCAACACCTAACATAACGTAACCATACAAACGAACCGTCGTAACATCCAAAGAAGCTAACTTGTTTAATAAAAGCTCGAAATACATTTACCTATTCTCGAGAATAATTAAACTGATTTCCGACTTTCAATAAACTCGCTCCTTAATTGATTCGTAGCCCAACTCGTATCGCTTTTTTAATAGAATTTCATCGAATTATCAGTACAAAACTTCAATGAACCACTATCCTCATCAATTTCATTTATGTTGCATAAGTAATACAATATGAAAATGCAGAATTCCCAATAATTCACATAGTCTATCAATAATAATAAAAAAAAAGATGAATGATAAACATTATTAGACAATAAAAATATAAATGATAAGAAATCTTAAAACAAATAACGTTATAGTATTATTTTACAAGCTTTAACTCTAACATTTTAGCCTTAATAATAGCAAATTTTGGAGATATTACTAAATTTATATTATTTTACAAGCTTTAACTCTAACATTTTGACCATCATAATAGCAAATTTTCGAGATATTACAAAATCTGAGTAACTTTTTTGAATAAAAAATAATTTTCAACAAAAAAATGTTAATAAATAGTACAACACTAATTACAAAAAGTTATTAACAAAATAAATGAACTATAAAACTATGCTAAGTAGGTTTTAGAGCATTCCGATAAAATAATACTCTAAAGGAATTCGTTATAGATATTGAGCTTATCTACTAAAATCGGTAAATCTACAAATTTTGTTATCATGTTTTAACGGAATTTGTACATTTTTTCACGAATTTAATACATGTGTAAATAGAGTATAAAATAAACATTCATTTTAGTTTAATATTTTTAAATATTAATCATTATATCAATGTTTTTAAAACTATACCGTACAATTTTGCAGGGATTAAAAATTAGTTTTAACTTTATATTGCACGCTAAATTTTAGCCATTCAATTGCAATCATATCATGCAATAATAGGAGGTTTCTCGATTTAGGAAGTTGTCGGAGGGAGATGAATAGGGGAGGGAGACACTTGAAAAAATTTAATGGGGAAAGAGGGTGAAAAAAATGATAAGGGTATAATTATAAAAGACGTATGTAAAAGAGTAAAATAATAAAGGGTTTTTCCCATTGATGTCCATGTGGTTTTCACTTTTCCCACTTGTACCCCTGCGTATAGCACTTTACTAGCCGTACCCCTAAACTTAATTAGTTAGACCCATCAGTAGCCAAACATGTTTATGCCGTCTGTTTTAGGCGTTAAGTGCCATGTTGGCACTCTATTTGCCAAATAAGCATCTGACTTGGCAAAGGGTTTTTCCCAATGATGCCCTTGTGATTTTTTCTTTTCCAACATGTATCCCTGCATTTTTGCATTTTCGGTTTCGATGTTGAGCTGATATCTTTAAAACCGTATTGCTTATTATACCCCTTTTAAATTAATAAAAAAATGTAATATATCGTTTATTATATCTCCTTTTATATCACATGAGATAATACCGTTATATATTACCTTCTATTTTATTCAAAAAAAATATTATCTAACATTCACAACTTATTTTATATTAAGTGGACCAAGACGACAAACAAGACGAGTGTCATTACTTGTCAATGTTCATATTGATCATGCAGCGTCATTTACCTATTTTATCATTGAAGCACCAACTAAATTTTAGATTTTCAATCCCCCTTTCTTTTGCTCTATCATAAATTTTTCCCATATTTTTTCGGTTTCGATAAATTTTGTATTTATAGCCTTTTATAGCTAACTAGTTTTATTCTCTTGCAAAAAATGCACGGGTCGTAATAAAAGACGCTTAAAAGACTAAAAATGCGAGATTAAACTACACGAATAACGTGATATAGTTATTGATAGGGATACCAAATTTACTCACCTCCTCTGAATTCCGAATAGATTCAAGCGAACAAATTCGCAATTAGCTTTTGTATCAATTCGATATAATTCTTTAGTAATTCGCTCAAATAATAAGCAAATTACACTATTTCCCTAAAACCACAAAATATTCAGAAAAAGTTTGAAGTATATGCAAGAGATGTAATATTACTTGATCAATTTTATGATATTTTAGTACTTAAAGACCTTTTCACGTAAATTGTATCAATAATAATAATTCTGCTAAAAATATTTTTTGTATTTGTTCATTTTATACGATAGGCGAGTCAATACTAAATTAGCGAATTATAATATGAAGGTTATTAATTGTTGTTTTATTTTTATTTTTCATTTTTAAAATCTCCAAAATAGTACTCCCTCCAATCCAGACAAAAGGTAACAGTTGCTTTTTGACACTATTTATGGTCGTAGGGAATCTTTGATATATATTACCGTTATTCTATAAGACAAAATATAGTCACGTGGGATGTTGTTTGATTTATCATCATGAATGCTATAAGAATATCAAATTTTTATAATTTTTAATAATGTGTAACTAAAGATATTCACGTTACAAAACGTGCCTCGACAACTGTGATAAAGTAACCGTTACCTTTTGTCTGGATCGGAGGGAGTATTTCTCTATAAAGTTAATTATTATTCTTCCTTTTTATTTTTGCAAAAGAATGTAGTCATCTTTCTGTTTGTTAAAAAATGTATATAGATTTGGTAATTAGAATTTATGTGTTTGTAGTAAATTTCATGAATTTGGTGTTATTGTTATTGTTAACTTTTTATTCTGTTTATGATAAATAATTGAAATCATGGTTTTTTAATTTCTGTTTTTGTTTTGATGACTATTAAATTTGTTACAAATTATTTCGTTGTTCTTACTTTCTAAAATTTTGTACTTTTGAATTTTTAGGCTTATTTTAAATGTTGCATGTTGTATATTTTCAGTATGTTAGCATTTTTTTAGTTTGAAGTATTATCATTTTTCAATTATTATGTTATAAATATAATTATTCATACACTCTTTTAAAATTATTTTTTAATAATTTTTTTACGTATTACGAAATGATTGACACATTCAATGTTTTTCTACTACTAAATTCTCATTATTTTATGTATAGACTAAAGTATTGAAAAAATAATTTTCAATTTTTTTAATGGTTGAAATCATTATTTTATTTATTTATTTATTAATAATATTGAACTTTTTTTTCATTAATTCGAGATTTATACACATGCTACTGCCTTGTGCCTTTATCTTTTTAAAAAAACATGTCGAATTTGATTTTATGAAATTTATTTTATATATGTCGTATAAATGTATTATATAACGAATTATATATAATATAGAATGAAAACATGAGAGTAAATATTAAAAATAGGTAAGAGAATAAATAGGGAAAGTAGAAAAGAGAGTAAATAAATCTTGGTATGAACGTGGGTCTTGGTAGGGAATTTTTTTTTGTTTTTTTTTCAACTCCCTAAATTTTAGGAGCCAATCAGCATCTTCTAAATGCTACTCCTTTTATAGAGGTAGATTTGAGGTCGGGTAAATTTTAAATTTTTTAATCAAAATTTTTTTGACACTTTTACTATTTAAGTAAATTTAACAATTGAATGTTTCGGTAAATCTTCGGTTATCAACAATAAGATATATTTGTAATGCATTGGATTAAACATCGGAAAATTTGAACTTTAAATCGGATATCCGATTCATGTAATTTCAATTCCAACAATTTTTTCATTCTTTTGTATTATTGTTTACGCAGGGGTACAAATGGGAAAAATGAAAATCACAGAGGCATTAATGGGAATATCCTTTGCCAAGTCAGGTGCTTATTTGGCAAATATAGTGCCAACATGGCACTTAACGCCTAAAACAAACGGCATAAACATGTTTGGCTACTGATGGGTTTAACTAATTAAGTTTAGGGTTACGGCTAGTAAAGTGCTATATGCAGGGGTACAATTGGGAAAAGTGAAAACCACAGGGGCATCAATGGGAAAAACCCAATAATAAAACACGGTCCTATTTTATTTATAAAACAAAAGTCCTAATTTTATTTCCCAAAAACTCTCTCCAACTTCACCACCACACACTCTTATCACCGACTACAACATCCACCACCGACTACACAACAACCATCACCAACACCACCAATTGTACGCTCCCTCTACCCGACAACAGTAATGCCTTACCATCTTCTTTCTCTCCTTCCTATTCTTCCAAAATCCCAGGAAACCTACTATTTTCGAGATCACGTACTAGTGTTGATCTTGTATTGGTTTGCGGTCAATAATTAAGGAGTATATTAACATTGGTGTAAATAGAATAATACACTAAACTAGGACAGCGCTATGATTGAGAAGAAAGATGATGGACTGGGATAATGGATTGGTCGGAGGATTGTGATGGTATATTGGGCCTGGGGAACGATGATGTAACTGAAAACGATAAGGAGGGTAAGTGATGGTGGTGATTTTGAGTTTGACTGACAAAGATGTTTGGTTTGGTAAGTGAAGACGATGAGTTCGAGCCAAGGCAACCACTTTTATCAGCATTCAAAGCAAATCAATCCAATGTACAGCAAAACGAAACCGTTCCAATTTTAAATGCAGCAATTTAAGACCGATTTCAGTAACACCAACATTAAGACTCAGTATTTACATTTCTAATTGTCTAGGACGGCTTCTGTTGACAAAGAATAAGACGTACTTCCGTCATTGACGATAGGCGTGATGCTTGTGATCGGGCACTTGAGGCATTGATGTGCCAGCGTTCACGCCGGGGGGTTTGATATCTCTACTCCGCATGTACGTTAGAAACTGCCCCGGCAGTTCTTCCAGGAGGGATTCAACCATCGATTTCTGTCCCGCTACATAAAACACAACAAATGAAGATAGGTGGTTATCGTCACATTATTGTACTGTGATAATTATGCAAAATATATCAACCAGGCTATCTAAGCACAAGAATAAGCATCGCCCTAATGGCCTGAGATCTTGAAGGGTCCTGCAGATGACGAGATATGGGGGGTTGAATTTATGCAACCTCACCTTGTCTATCAATACGTCTATTTTTGGATAACTAACGTAAAATTTGTGCTGAAAGTAGTGTAGAATCTGTCTGACCTACTTTATCGACCTATTCTTTACTTCAGAAATATCAAAATATTGGAACTACATGGCTACATGCATACATTGTGGTGAATTTTTTCGGTCTATTCCCCATTATCAGCGGATCTTCTACTCCATGGTAGTTTTAAATATTTAAAACGGGTATAAAGGCCAATAGATATAGACCAACCTTGTACTTCTCGGATTGGAACGAACTGGACAATGTCACGAGTAGCTATGCGGCCTGTGGAGCTCTCCAACCGGCGTCCAGTATCAGCATCAAGTATCTGTCACATTGTAAAACATTTCAATATATGTCATCACAACACATTACCCAAGCGCATCAATGACTCCATTCAATATTATCACGAGTTCCGAAAATCAAAATAACAAATTCATCAACATGTCACAAACGATGTAAAATCTACTTAGAAAAGAGCTCACCTCCATCTGCGAAAAATCAGCAGAACCGACTCCAACAATGAGGATCGATAAAGGCAAGTCAGACGCCCTCACCAAAGAATTGATTGTTTCTTGGAGATCTGTCAAAACTCCATCCTGGATAAAAAGGGAAACGTGTTATCTTCGACTCTACGAGTTAACACTCATTCACTATCTATGTATGGCTCCCTGAACACGTCAGTTTACGCCTAAACATGACAATTGTCCGACACTTTTGACATTCATGTAGTGTCGGGATTCTGCTAACCTATCCCGAGTTAGATAACAGTTATAACGCAATATTACTGAGAACAAATTGCAGACTTGTTAGCAGCACTTACTGTAATGATCAGTAATATATAATACTTGCAGGCATTCTGTCTGAGGGACTGGCCAGCTATATCCGCAGCTTTGTTGATCACATTACCAAATAAAGTTGGCCCATGGAGGGTGACACTTCGGAGAGCAGAGTTATACGCCTCCATAATTCCTTCGATTCCTCCTACCTATATAGAGCATATAGAACAAGTCGTAAATTGTAGTACCACAATATCAGAAGATAAACGCATTTTTCTGTTTCCGTTGGAGCTGAAGACTTTGTATTCAATGGTTTCAGACTCACCTCACTATCATATGGACTCCCATTTAAGTTGAAGCAGTGAGATACAGTGCCATCGGGTGTCTTTCCACCGAAACCCCAAGCAGAGAAACGCTTGTCAGAGTCATAGAATTGTATAACGTCTCCAACTTCCATAATAGCCTGCACCAGAGCCAGAAGCACATAGTGAGAAACTTGAGCAGCTCATGTAACTCATTGAGCTCGGTTTCATCTAAAAATCTTAGATTCCCGTCCCATCAAGTTGAACTAATGTGGCACCTGAACTCCTGCTGGCTTGCAGCATAAACAACATTACAGAATTCCTAATTTGGAGACTCAATATAATTCTGAACACAAGTATCGTACTTGATTAATATTTGCCATGATAAAGAGCGTGCTGTTGAATCCTACTAACACACAAAACAAAGTTTCATGTTAACAAATAAGAAAGAAAAATTCTTACCCTCTGGTAAGCATTCAAGCGGCCTGACGGATCAATGTAGTGCAAGGAGTCAGAACTTCTAGGATTTCCGTTTGAAGCTGCATGACATACAAAAGCTGCATTTTTAGATTGTGTACTAACGTACAGGGACTAGCCTTGGCAAAACTAACATGACTCGCGATCCGCATTAGCCCTAACAAAACAGTCTCTGAATTTATCATGATTAATTGACTCAATCTGATGAGTACTTGCAGAAACTTTATTGATAACTACTTTGACATGACCTGACCAAAACCACGCCATTCGAAAAATTATCCAATGTGAAATGATCCGGGTATAGCACATCGAAACAGACCCAAACCTAAGGGACCTGAACAGAGTGATCTGACGAAAAATACATTTCCACCTGAAATGACCTGTCCTGAACTGACAAAGCGAATGACACTTTAAAAATGACTCAAGACGTCGCACAACCACTGATTAAAATCACGTACCAGTAAAATCAACCGCAACCATAAAGTTGAGTTCAAAACCGCTAGAAATGTAATCAAGAAAGCTATACAGCTCTTTTTCACGAAACTCATCTACAAATAGCTGACCCTTGAGAACCTGCGAGTGATTATCAGTCAAACAAATGATTTTAACATAATATGAAACAGAAAGGAAGTTGAGAGAACCAGAAGATCATTTCAGTACCTTTTCATGACCTCGATGTGGCTTGACAAAGTTGATTCCAGTTTTTTCTCTGTGCAAATTTTGCAAGCCTGATATTGATGTTTGAAGATTCCTGTCCAATGTATACATAACGATCGTCAGTGAATTCAGCAACAATGAAAACATTATGTAAATGCCTCAAAACCTCTGCCTATGATGCGATAAGGGGTCTGGTACAAAAAGGTTGTTCAGGATGACCCATATGAAAATTGCCGACAATTTAGTGAGCCATTTTTGCATATTTGAAACCAAAGGATAGTGAATCGTTGGAAATTCAAACTTTCTATTGGTGACCATTTCACAAAAAAAGTCACAGAGTAACAAAATCAGTACCCAAGTAGAGTGTGCTTGCCATTGCTATTAAAATCAAAGCACTCAATTACCAAAGGATTATCCTGCAAAAGACAAGGCACTCATAAGAATACAGAATCGCTGATAATTCCGACAAAAGCCAATATTTACTCGGGAATGCATTAAAACTGCAAAGCGAAAAAACCCTTCATGAGAAACACGGCAGAACTTGCCTTGCTCGTAAATTGCTGTGTAGTAAGGCAAACAGGCCTCCATGTCGGGTTCAAGTTGTTGTTCACCACTTCAGTCTTGCAAATTGGAATGGATCCCCCACTTTCAACTTTCCTAGAGATCCGTAGGAAAGGATCCTACAACGACGAAAGTGAAGGTCAATAATGAACAAGTTATAAATAATTTATAAAGTACATCAATTGTTTTCAGCTGAAGGGCTACGAAAAGGTCTGCATACACTTTTAGACAACAAGTCCACATTATTAAGATTGCTACAATGGAATACGATCTCAGCGGCATTTCTCGATGACACAGTTTCTTCTGCATGAACATTTAACATGCCCACATTTTTGGATGTTCGATTGTGCAGCTTCAAGGTCAAGGTCCGATCACGTTTGGTGAAAATCTGCGATAACAAATAACATGTTTCTGCTTAAAACAATTTAACCTTCATATATCCATAACAGCAAAAGAACATTCTCTTAATGCCTCACAGGCTCCCACGTGCAGCGGAGAAGGGTGCCATATGTACGCAGCCATACTCATCTATTAAAACAAATAAATGTGATTCTCTGATGACCCATAATAAGAAATGCGTTGAGAAATGGACCAACTGATCGCTTTTCCTAATATGACTTCGCATAGCAGGGTGATGCTATTTCCATATCTGTAACAAAAGATGCAAAATGTGGCAGCAAAATCATTTAGAGAAGTACAGTACCTCAGACAAGGCACAATTAGCTTCCCCAATAAAGTCTTGATCGCTTAAGTTAAGTGTCTGCGGAAATAGGTAAGGCAATCATGGGAGAGTATTAGAAAGAAATTCCAAAATATACAACTGGCGACATGTTTATATAGCCTGAACTAAGGGCAAGTGCAATGGTTGACAAAAATGTTGTAGCTAGAAATTGCCACCTCACTTTTTCAAGCTACTCCCTATTTAAGCTATAACTATACCCAATGGTTAAGCAATAGTATTTGTAGCTTAAATGACCCCACAATTTTAAAGTATAATAAAAATATTGTATTAGTATTGGTTAAGTGAAATTGTGGGCCTTCTCAAGCTAGTAGCTCCATGGAGCTACTAGCTTGGATTGAGCTATTCCACTTGAAGTGAAACAATGGTTTTCACACTAGCTTAATATTTTTGTTAATTGTTAGCTAGTCCCTTAGCAAAACCATTGCACTTGCTCTAAGATTTTCTGTTTTCCATTTTTCTGGTTTGGTGAATAAATTCCGTAGAGCAAATATGGATAGAATATAAAAGGGGACTGCAGTCTGCAGTAGAAATTACCTTGACGGGAATGTTGTGGTATTTTGTATCAATATCGTAGATATGGATCCTGGTATTGAGAAATAACAAGAAGTTATAGTGAAAGTAATCGAAATTTTTTAAAAATTTAAGTTGAAAGAAAGAGCTTACACCAATGGCTGAACCATCTCAAATTGATATGCTATCGGAATTTTCCCAATCCAAGATGGATTCAGGTTGTTCAAGATAACCTCTGTACGACCCAACTCTTGAAGATTTCCATCACGTTTCTTCAAGTACACTACCGCCATTGGATCGCTCTGCAGGTTTATCATTAGCATTTCTCAATGAATGGCATAGCTTAAGTCAAAATGCTTACGCGTCGTGGAGTACTGACTGATGGGGGATAAAACAACTTTTGAGATATAGGAAAGTGTACCTTTGAAACGATGTCAAGGTCGAGTAGATTTGTAGCAGAAAGGGATAACTGCACAACAGAAGCATAACATGAGTTTCAACCCAAAAAATGATAGAAGAGAACAGCAAGTCATCGAGGGCAGCTTCTACTGAATATGCGTCTTGTGCACATACACACAGTTCCAAAAATCAAAAGAACATGCGTTAAACTTTCGTTACATTCTATATATTTCGGCACTAAATGTTGAAAATTCTGACTTTTAGGATAAGGTATAAAAAAACAACCAGGCATAAATGGTAATGGAAGATGCAAGAGCCGTCATTCTTATGAATGAGATGCTCTCTCACGATCCAACACCAATATCATCCGATTGTGGAAGAATAATCATGGCATGATAAAGTTCAACCTTCAATCTATGCATACAAAAATAACATAGGAACCCAGTAACACTGTAGTTATCGACTTCAACCAAAACCGACTCCTATGATCAGCTGCATGACTACATCTCCATCCAATAATTCAACCTGTTGGACAAAAGACCCTACATAGAGGAAGAAACTGAGAGCCTCAGACTATTTTCCCATCTTAGGTGATCATCTGTTCCATGTCTCTAAACCTGTCAATCTACCCTCCAAATACTCGATCTTACTTTTCTGCTCACCCATACAACATTGAGATTCTGAGCATACCCGATATTCGGGATAATAACTACGGGGTACTACTGAACCAATAATATCACTCTGCAGTCTGCACTGTCGTCAGACTAAAGTGGGTCCTAGCCTCCTAGATAAAACTTCATAATAACCCCTTCCAGCTTAAGAATCAAATAAGATCAAAGAAGGTAAGTAAGTTTATACACCACGTCCTATGATCCGACAGACTAATACATATCAGCGAGATTGGAAGCAATCTCAAATGAACAATTGACTGAAAGAGATTTTTCCATAAAAGCCAACAAGAGCAATGCTACGGATAGTCTCTTTTGGGTCTTTTCCGATCTTCTCCTCTCACTAGTGGGAGCATCATAAAGTCCACAAGAGCAATGTTACAGCCAATGTCTTTTGTGTCTTCCCAATCATCTTCTCTCACAACCGATAAAATCATACTCGTATATAGTGGATTAGTAGCCAATTGCATTTATCGGCCATGTAAGCAAATCTAACTAATTTTATTACAGAAGACTCAAAAGAGAAGTTCGTTAGCATTGTTCAATCCCTACAACGGTCGCATTATGAACATTTTACATATCAATGTGTCAGCTTGCAAATCGCATTATGAGTCAGTCTTACGATAATACGACACCCGTCTTTACAATTTCCCTAAAAGTTCCATGCGTTGTTTCAAGAAACTCCAAGAAACTAATAAAGTTCATTCTTTCAAGTCCAAATCCAATTGCCCACATCATGAACAGTTCTCAGGTACTCTTGTAAAACAGTACAACACCCAATCACAATCAATTCAATTAAAAGATCACACACCAACTTATCACGAAACGGGATCACGATAAAACCCGTTTCCCAATCAAACATCATCATGAAACGGTCTCACACAAAAACCCGCTTCCCAATCAAACATTGTCATAACACGGTCTCACACTAAAACCCATTTCCCAATCAAACATCATCATAAAAGAATCTCACACAAAAACCCGCTCCCCAATCAAACATCATCATAAGAAGGTCTCACACTAAAACCCATTTCCCAATCAAACGTCATCATAAAACGATCTCACATTAAAACCCGTCTCCCAATCAAACATCATCATAAGACGGTCTCACACTAAAACCCTTTTCCCAATCAAACATCATCATAAGACGGTCTCACGTTAAAACCCATTTCCCAATCAAACGTCATCATAAGACGGTCTCGCACAAAAACCCATTTCTCAATCAAAAATCATCATAAAACGGACAGTCTCAAATTAAACCCTTTTCCCAATCAAACATCATCATAAGAAGGTTTCACACCAAAACCCATTTCCCAAAGTCATACACTAACATAAATAATTCGAAAGAATTCAAATTGAAACACTTAAAAAAAAGACAAGAAAATTAAACAATTGACCTCAACTTGAGTGAACAAAGGTTGAAAACCCTGAACAGTATAAAAGTAATCAACAGCATCATTGTGGGTCCCATGATCAGCCGCCATTGCCATGGGACCTGACCTCTGGACCCCACCTACTGCTTCTTGTCCTCCCTTAATATCTGATAAACAACCCCCCATTTCCCCTTCTAATCAAATTAATCAAACCCAAACAAAAATACTTTTGAGAGACAACTTTAGTTATATTTCAATTTATTTATATAGGGTTGAGGAAAGTAATTTTGGCCTTATGGGTATTTTGAAAAGTAATTGTCAAGAACCAAAAACCGAAAATCAAAAACCAAAACACAAAATACTTGTAAAAGACGGTTTTTATTATTTCTCGTGTTTTATTTGTTTTTGATCATAAAAATACAAATATTTGCGAGAGACGGTTTTATTAGAGATTGTTTGTAACGTAAAATTCGAACAAAATAAATCAATGAAATGTTAGCTGCGCTATTTATACAAAAGTCGAGGAAAATAATTATAGAACATTGGGAAATTTCCAGGTAAGTTGAAGTAATTAATTAGTTTACCAAAAATAGAATTTATTATTTGTTCATAAGAAAAGTATTTATTTTTTGTGAATTAATTAGTATTAAAAAAAATAAAAATTGAATGATGAATTAGTTTGGAATAAAAGTCTATCTAAATTGTTACTGCTACGCGTTTTAGTTAGATCGATAAAGAGCATGAATTGGAACTTTTCATGTGATTGTATTATTAAATTGTGATGAGATTTCTGAGCCTGGTGGTTAAGGTGAATTAATTCGGGTTAATACGAATAATAGGTTATATGTTTGGAAATTGAAAATAAGTGTAAAGTTATAATGTGATTGATTTATATACTCTTTCCGGCTTAATTCCAACTCGTTTTATAGTTTTTTAGATTAAGATTTTGTTTTTTCCTAACTTAATTTTAGCTCATTTTATATTTGTTTAGCGCTATTCAATTCATTTCAGTTTAATTTCATCGATTTAATTTAACTAAGTTATATTGAATTAATTTCATTTTAACTCAGCTTCATGAGGTTTAATTCAATTACTTTCAGTCAAAAATAACAGAATTTAAAAGGGTATTACGCAGAAAAATGATAAAGATAGTCTAAAGAACATTTATAAACGAGTTCGGGTTGAGTTTGGATTTCACAAATTCTTAAGAGATGGAATAACTTATTAGCTCTTTCATAATAGATAATTATCATTTTGTATTTTATTTAATCTTTTCCTATTTAATTGGTTTTTAATGTATTTATTATTTATCTCTCATTAATATAATGTAAGGCGGTTTGGATTTGATTTAATTTTAAAAGTTAGGGAAAGAGAGTTGGAATGTTATTTATTTGGTTGGTGAGTTTGTTGAAGGTCAATTAGCATTACTTTTTTTTTTTTTTTTTTTTTTTTTTTTTTTTTTTTTTTTTTTTTTTGACAGATACATATGATACATATCATACTAGAGCCTGAGCTATAGTATGAGCCGATCTATTTAACGACCTAGGACAGTGACTTAGAGAGACACAGTGACAACTAGAAATAACATTAAGAAACATCTTGATGGTTGAGCTAATATCCTTATCCAGTATTCCGCATCCATTAGCTTGAAGCACCACCGAAATGCAATCCGAAGTAATATCTTGATGATAAAAACCCATAGTAATTGCCTGTCGACAAGCTAACACTATAGCGATCGCTTCAGCGTGCGATGAAGATGTAGCCCAGAACACCGAACCTCCTTGCCCCACAGAATGACCATACCGATCTCTGAAAATCCAACCCCCTGAAGAGATCCGACCCACCTTCCACGAGGCATCACATTTAATCCTAATGGCATCCGGACACAGCTGTTTTCCCAAGATTGTAACCGGGTAATGGTTTATAAGTCTCATTGCCGTCGTCATTTCCTCCTCGTGAGGCAACATCGCGTTATTTTGACCTAGAGAATTAGAAAATATGTGGCATCTTTGATCATTCTCTGAAGCGAGTAAATTAATTCTGTCGATAAGCAGAGAAGGTGTAAACACGTTGTTGGTGAAGATTTTCTCATTACGGTTGCACCATATGACCCAAAGTGTCGAGACAAAAACCGATAGATCCCTTGTAGCGTCTTGTTGTTTGGTTAGATATTTTAACCAATTGGCTACCCAAACACGAATAGGTAAATGTTGAACATTATTTGTCCGGATACCCAAAGGCGAAGCGTGCCAAATTCTCGAAGCAACCGAGCAATCCCTAAGCATATGTTCTGCAGATTCCAATATCTGTTGATCGTAACAGAAAGAGCACATACCGTCAAATCTTCCTGTTCTTCGTTTTATTTCAGCCGCACAAGGAAGTGTATCCGACATAATTTTCCATAGGAAAACCTTCCATTTGTTCCCAATTTTCAAACTCCATAGTTTCTGACATTGTAGGGCCGCAGTGAAATTTGATTTTCGATCATTATCTTTCTCCGTCGCATTATTTGCCCACCATTCTTCAAAAGCAATCCCATATCCCGTTTTTACCGTGTATAACCCATGAATTGTATGACTCCATACCATAGTGTCAACGTCATTAGGAGATGGAGCTGGCACAGAAAGAATGTCAGTCAAAACACCTTCTAAGCCGAATGATACAATTTTTTCCGGGTCCCAAATTCCTTCTGTTGTCTGAATATCCGAGACCTTAGCAGGCTGAAATGATCCCTCCGGTAAGTGAAGAATACTGATTAGGTTATTTGACTTTATCCACTTATCCCGCCAAAGGTCGAGATTCGAAGAAAAACCTACTTGCCATGACATATGATGTTTTAGAAGTTGGAGCCCCCATACAATACTTCTTCCACCCCAAGACATTGATTGACATCGTGTAAAATCTTGCGGCTTATGAATATAATCTGAAATTTTGTACTTGACACCAATCACTCGACCAATTAGAGAGTCTGGTTGGGTGATAATTTTCCATCCAATTTTTGCAATCAAACTCTGGTTAAAACAGGATGTGCGTCTAATGCCCAGACCACCCTCAAATTTTCTTAGTTGTAAAAAACTCCTACTACACCATGGTAAACCCACTCCACCACGATTATTACCCCACCAGAATTGTGAAATTAAAGAATCAATCTTCGAAGTCACACTTACCGGCATACGAAATGCCGATAGAGAGAAAAGAGATAGTGAGGAGAGAACCGAAATAATGAGAGTTAGCTTACCTGCTGGTGATAAGAGTTTATTATTCCACGAGAAAATTCTTTTCCGTACCTTTTCAGTAATAATATTGTTAAGCTCTTTCTTCGATCTACCCACGTCAATTGGTAGTCCTAAATAAACCCCCATTTCTCTAGGCTTGGTAATATTTAGGGTACTTAAGCAAGCCTTCGTTGTTGCCATAGTACAATTTGGGCTGAAGGATATAGAAGTCTTATTATGATTGAGTCTCTGTCCCGCCAAAAGGCAATACTTATTCAAAACATGTACCAAACCCTGACAAGAGGATAAGTTAGCCTGAGAAAAGAGAATTAAGTCATCAGCGAACAGTAAATGTGAGACCGGAGAAGCATCCTTTGCTATCTTAATCCCTTTAATGTGTCCCTGATCCTGAGCTTTACTGAGCATTTGTGACAAGACTTCCGTACATAAAGCAAACAGGAACGGAGATAATGGATCCCCTTGTCGTAATCCACAATGTGGAGTAAAACTTTTTTGTGAAACACCATTGATCACAACTTCGTAAGTAACCGTGGACATACATTCCATAATAATAGTAATAATGTTTTCTGGGAAACCCAAATGGAGAAGAGTTGCCTGAACAAAGTTCCACCGAATTCGGTCATACGCTTTACTCATATCAACCTTCATGCCCAAAAAACCATTTTTTCCAGTTTTTCGATTGTTTATATGATTAAAGATTTCATGACTAATGAGGATATTGTCTGTAATCGATCTTCCCGGAATAAAGCCATTCTGAAACTGACCAACCAGAGAGCTCATAAAGGGTTTTATTCTGTTAGCAATGCATTTAGAAACTACTCTCATTGTCACATTGCATAGGCTAATAGGTCTGTAATGTTCTACTAGTTCTGGTGCAGTGACTTTCGGTATTAAAATAATTGATGTTTTGTTCAGTCTTCGCAAAACATGACCCTCATTTAGCATCCTAAGAATACCCTTAGTGACGTCTTCTTTGATAAAAGGCCAGAATTTTTGTAGAAAAATACCTGTGACACCATCAGGACCAGGAGATTTATTAGGGCCCATTTGAAACACTGCTTTTCGTACTTCTTGTCTTGTAAAAGGCTATCGTAGACCATCTCGTTGATCTTCAGTTAACTTATGCGATAAAGACTCGAAAATACCGGAATGTTGATCATTGAAAATATGAAAAGGTTGATGATTAGTTGTTGTTTCAAAAATATCCTCGTAATAACTAGAAAACCTTTGGGCAATAATAGGTTCTTCAAAACACCATTGTCCCTCCTCCAAAGTAATACCCCTGATCAGATTCCTTCGTTGTCTCTGTTTAAAACAATTAAAGAAATATCTAGTGCAAGCGTCCCCTTCATTCAACCACCTGATCTTTGCCCTTTGTTTCCAATAAATTGATGCAGCCTTATTGAATTGTAAAAAGCGATCATGAGACTCTACGAAGGATTGTTCATTCTCTCCCTGAAATACTTTCTCTAAATTTTCAGACAATTCTGAGTCAAAATCAGACCACTTTTGATGCCATTGTTTCCTTTTCTGTAAAGTCCAAGACTTGATAGCTTCCTTGGTGCGATAAAGCTTACTAGCTAGTTTATATGTTGCCGAGCCTCTATCTTCTTTATCCCATTCCCCTTGAACTATCGGTAGTAATTCCTCAAACTGAAGTGCCCAAGATTCAATCTTGAAAGACCTCTTAGACCTTTTTTGTTTTACATTTGTATCCATAATTATAGGGGCATGGTCTGAACACTGAATTGGTAAGTGTATAATATGTGTATCAGGATAGGAATCAAACCAATTTTGTGAGGCTAAACCCTTATCAAGTCTTTCATATATTCTTTCGTTTGTTTTCCTGTTGTTGCACCAAGTAAAACGTGGTCCACTAAACGGAATATCAAGTAACTGATTATTGCATTTCCAAGAGCTAAAGAAAAGAGCTCCAAAGATTTCACCTCGTTGGCCGCCTAATTTGTCGTCGAGGTATTCGATTTGGTTAAAATCGCCTATTAACACATAGGGAGCATTAAGGTCTGAAATCGATTGTTGTATGGACAACCAGACGTCCTGTCGAAGGTGTTTCTTAGACTCGCCATAAACAGCACACAAGTACCAAAATACGTTGGGTGATTCATAAACCTTCAAAATGATGAGATGAGATGAAACTGAGATCAGATCAGTAAGCAAATCTGATTTCCAGCCCATCCAAAGACCACCCTTCGACCCTATGGCATCGAAACCTACTGAGTCGTATCCAAAATGTCCAAACAGACTCGAAACTACAGCTACCGAACATTTAGTCTCCGAAAGAAAGATAAAATCTAAAGACATAGTAGATATTAGCACTCTTATTTTAGCAATTGCAGGGGCGAGTGGGTCATTTAAACCCCTACAATTCCATGATAGGCATTTCATGGATGATTAGGAGATTGATTATGGTCAATCTCCGCAACACCAGCATCAAGTTTCTGCAATTGGATTGATTCATCAGTAGAGCTTGACAAAACAATCAGGTCTTCATCCTTAACTGACATATGGAAAGTTGGCTTACTCCCTGATGGTTCCCCAAGCCAGATTTTCTTTGCAACACTTGAGACTTCTTGGAACGATTCCCAACAATAGAGCTCATCAGAATCGAATGTTTTTGAACCTGGGTCAGAAAATGCTTTACGCTTCTTAATGTCCTGATTTCCGTTTCCTGCAACCCTTTCATCCCTTATGATTTCTTTACCCTTTCCATGATATCCCCTATTTGTACTTGCACCCCCAGAGCTCAAAATAACATGCTGATTATCTTGGTGTGCCACTATATCCGAGCTAACTCTAGGTGGAGTAGATTCCTGAAAATTCTGAATACTCAAATCCTCATTCATTTGAAGTAACTCATCAATATAATCCACTGCATCTTTAAAAGATCCGGACATCTCAGAAGACTTTTTAGATGATGACATGATTGACGTTGAAGATGATGATAAGATTGGCCAATCCGGAGTTGAGTTTGGTGATGAATCTTCCTGGTTTACAGGTAGTACCTGTGTATTGCCTCGAAAAGCATCTTCAAAGGGATTTCCTCGAGGATCAATTGGTTCGTGGTAAATTACTGGCATAGCAATAGGAGTTCCCACAAATTGACTTAGCCCCCTTGCGTCATTACTTGATGATATAATGATAATGATAATGATTGAGAAATATATTATCCATTTTTTTAATGACTAATAAAAGTCAAATTAAAATACATTTATTTAACATATAAACTAGAAGTAATAATAATTAGTGTATACAATATATGAACAACAATAATCTTGTTTAGTTTTGTTCCTTTCTCCATTTTAAACCTACATCAAGTCTTAATCAAGTTATATTGTGTGCCATTCATATCGATTGACTCGAAAATAAACATATAAAACCGTCTAAAAATATCAGATGAAATAATCCGTCTAAAACAAAAATTAACGCTATTTGTTTTGGTCCCAACTCCCAACCAAATGTACACATCCTTTTCAGGAATGCGCTTTATGTGACAAGAGATGTACGTGGAATTCCGAGCCAACTAGTCTTATGCCCGTGCAGATTGCACGGGTTTGCAGTTTAAAATATTGTAAAAAAAAATGTCGTTAATATAAGTTGTTTTCTTTAATAAGGTCATATTTTACCTAGTTAGTGTAGTTTTAATCCTGCAAATTGCACGGGTATGTTATTTAAGAAATTATTATAAAAAGTTGTAAATATAAATTAAGTTTTAAAGTAAAGTAATAAAATTCCCCCTACTTGTTATTTGACAATTTAATTGGTCAATGTAATAATTGGTTAATTAAAAAAATTATGAATTTCATTTGAAAATTTTACCTGCAATTAGTATAACATGATATAATAGTGTTAATTGGTCGAGTAATTATTATAGTAGATACGCATTCTTGTCAGCTAAATTTGAATTTCTACATAGGCGTTATTACTTAGGCAGCGGCCTAAAATAATGCTGACTTATATAGATAAAACAAAATTATTCTTGCGGAAATTATCATAGAATTGGTGAAATTACAAATTGTTAACCCGTTTTTTCATTTAATTACACCCGTGCACAGGACAAAATGAAACTTTTGACCCGTAGTATCCTAAAATGCAAATCCTAACTCAATTTTCATTTAGTACAAAATGTTACTTAGTAAATGAAACAAAATTAGAATAGACTTGTGCACCTTTAAAACGGTTTAATCAATTTATTATATATTTAAACCCAATAAATTATCATATAAAGATATATTTTAAGGTGTTGAAAAAATACTTCAAAAATCTCATTAACATGTACTACATAAGAAATACTATCTGTTTTCATGTGTTAGAAAAATTACATGAATAATTATTGTTAAAAAGATTGTAATTAGTAATTCATATTTACCAATACCTAACAAACAATTACTCCATAAAACAATTACCAAATACTATGTCCGACCCAAACTTGTACTATGTGGAAAGTAATATAACCCATGCAAAAAATAATAGGTTAGTCTCCCTTAAGACGAAGGTATCAAACTTAACATGAAAACCGGTCAAATATGATGCTTTTAATCATAACAAAGTTGTTGTTTAACCCAATACATTACGTTTTTATCTTACACATATTACCTAACGCGTCCTAAACTTAAGACAGATACACCCGTGTTAAATAAGAACTTGTAAATATCGAGTACTACGCGTGTAAATTTGTTTTCAACAACGGGTTAAAACGAATTCAATATTACTCCGTACTTCATAAACTACACGGCCCACCTCCAAATAAGTCATATTATACATTTATGTGCATATACAATCTTGTAAACAAATCCCGACCTATATTTACTCTCTTTCAAGCGTCTCAACTACCAATCAACTATCACTCTTTCGGGTATTATACTCCATGACTAATCATTACCCTCGAATATGATACTCATCACATATCTATTTTTTTTTATCCGTTCAAAAGATTTCTTAGGTTTTTTTTTTTTTTTTTTTTTTCACTTATTCTGTATTAGTTAAAAAGTGTTGCGACTTTTTAGTTCAATTTTTACTTATTTCAAATTTATTTTACAATATTTTTATGTACTTTTTTCATATTGTTACCCATTAATTACGACCTAAACCAGTTAACTACTTTTCATTTTACTAATATGTTTTCCTCAAATGAAAAAAGTTGATCTACGAATTCATATATTTTATAAACTATTGTTTTTATAGAATAATATGTTCTTTTATTTAAAATTTTCAATTACTTTTTGGTGCAGTATAATTTTGATTATTTTTACAACATTAATATTGATCTGTAATTTTTCTTAAGATTTTGACTCTATTGAGTTAACTTAATTTTTTAGCTTTTTCTATTTTTGACTATATGTTCCAACACTTGATTATATTATCGTTAATTTTATAACACAGTTTGTTTCATGATTGGCTTATATATGATATTAGTTTGGACTTTGGTAGTATTGTACTGTGATTTAATAATATCACGTAATTCATTCAAATTGTATATTCTATTTAATTCACACATTTCTGATTATGCAACTAATTTAAAAAAAATATATGTGTATTATTTTAAATTAGACCGCATTTTTGGTTGAATGAACGTATCCCGTCTTTTACTATACAAAATTATCATTATGTATTTACTTAATAATTATGTAATCCTAAATTTTAATTTTATTCATTTATTTCGTTTATTTGATATCAATAAAATTAGTAGGTTGCTTTTAAATATCTAATACGACTACACGACGGTTCAACGTGAATGTTGTATTACGAATTCTCTATATAAAAGCAAAAAAAAAATATGGGAGAGTAGTGGGGGACATTGTGGGGCCTACTAAGAAAAACAAAAAAATTAATGTACTTTAAACCACAGAGCGACACATTAGCTATGTGGTTGTTGCTTTTATAAATTAGATTTGCACGTTTTCAACTATAGAAAAACATGGTCGTGAGTCGTGACTCGAACGTAACATGGCAAGCATATCGAACTTTCATGGAAGAATTCCACCATTTTACTTTATTTATATTAAGTCATAACATATTATCGGTAAAGTCGTAATATATTATCGGTAAAGGTGAAGTTTAGCGGTTAATATTTAGATGAAATTTTAAAACAGCTCAGATTCATGCCTTGTGGATTAATTACGTCTTGAGTTTATGCTTCCGAGCCCGTCATTCTCTGATGTCTCATCTAGTTTACCCAACCTGCACCGAAGATAGCAGCTGTGAAAACTACGTTTAACTATAATGTATGACAAAAGAATAAGTCGAAGATTGAATTACAATTTGTGTTTATTAATATATTTAAACTTGTATAAAGTCTTAGTCAAGTTATTTATATCGAGTCATTCGTAGTCAATTAACTTTACCACATACCGAGGTTATTGATAAAAGATTAAAGAAGACATATTTATCCAATTTGATCTGTCTTTGTTAATGACGGAGTCAAAATTTAACTGAATTACGGTAAAAATTTTAACGAGAGCAAAGTAATAACATAAGAAATCGAAATCAAAAGTTTCGGTCTTTTCAATTTTAAATAGGTGCGATCGTCACCACTAATCCCGTCTGGCTCCGTAGCCTCCGTTACTAGTCTTTGTCAATAATGTATGTTTTCATTGTTAGGGATGTTTCGTATAACACTAAATAAAATGTACGTGGTCTTCGGAGCCTACTCGCATGTTAATCTTTTCAAAAAAAACACGGTCTATAATCAAACGTAAATTTGCGGTTTTCAATAAATCTCCTATAAAACGGTTAGTCTTAAACTTAAAGCGTAGTAAGTTGTTAAAACAGCGACTTTTGTCTCGTTTACAATGTAGACGAAAAGTATAGAGATATCAGGTGCAGGGGCAGACCCAGAGTCATATTTTGGTGTTGCAAAAAAATATTACGGCATGGAACCGGCGCCCCAAAGTTTTTGGGGCCCAAAACTCAATATGGTTAGAGTACATTAACCTTTTGTTGTACCACATTTGTATTAATATGCTTGGGTGTAGTGGCTTGAGCATCACTTTTTAATGTGTTGTCCAAGGTTTGATTCCTTTTAGTAGCAAAATCTCAACAATTTTATATTTTTTTTATTTTTAGAAAAGATATTATTATTTTACAAGCCCTATTAAGGGCCATAAATTGACAATTTGAACCGGGTCTCCTAAAATCATTGGACGCCCTTGAGTTTATGTTTTCGAGCCTGTCATTCTCTGGTGCCTCATCTAGTTTACCCAACCTGCACCGAAGTCCGAAGAGAGCGGCTATGAATTTCCGCATCACTGAAAAAGGAAACAACTATAATGTTCGACAAAAGAATGCGTCGAAGATTGAATTACAGTTTGCGTTTATTAATATATTTACGCAATTTATTTTCGCAGTACGTTTTTTACTCAATGTGTACTGCGAAAATCAGGACCCTATATTTAAACTTGTATAAAGTCTTTGTCAAGTTATTTATATCGAGTTATTCGGAGTCAATTGACTTTACCACATACCAGGTTATCGATAAAAGATTAAAGAAGACATATTTGTCCAATTTGATCTTTCTTTATTAATGACGGAGTCAAAATTTAACTAGGGTAAAAATTTTATCGAGAGCAAAGTAATAAGAAATCAAATGTTTCGATCTTTTCTTTGTTAGATAGGTGCGACCGTCCCCACTAATCCCGTCTGCTCCGTTACTAGTCTTTGTCAATAATGTATGTTTCCTTTGTTAGGGATGTTTCGTATAACAATAAATAAAATGTACGTGGACTTCGGAGCCTACTCGCATGTTAAACTTTTCAAAAAAAAACACGGTCCATAATCAAACGTAAATTTGCGATTTCCAATATATCTCCTATAAAACGGTTAGTCTTAAACTTAAAACGTAATATGTTGTCGAAATAGCGATGTTTTGTCTCGTTTACAATGTAGACGAAAAGTATAGAGATGTCAGGGGTGTTCGTCGGAAAGGATGAGGGGATTCGTCAATGTGCGCGTATTCTGCAACTGTATGTAAGAATACACAAAATCTCATTGAAGACGGGAGATATCCGTTACTTCGGAGTGACGGATACCATTTTGTCTCACAAAATGTCCATTTAGAGGAGAGAGGGAAGCACATGAGGGGTGGCCCACCTTGTCCCCCTATTCGTTTTGTGAGTGACATTATCCGTCTCTCCACCCGACCCGTCATAAGCAAGACCAACTGGTAAGAATAAAGTTCACCAAATACGGAACTTTGCAAGCATATCGAACTTTCATTGAAGAATTCCAGCATTTTACAACACGGAAACGGATTACGTCATAAGCGTACTGCAATGAGTAATACGTAGTGAATAGTGTTTTATTGTTATGTTCGACAAAAGAATGTGTCACAGGATGAATTACATGCATACATCATACAATTACAGCTTTCTTTTCGATTCCTCGATCAGAAGCAAAATTGTTAGCCGAGAGGATGAAGGTTTTTACTGCTCATGTACGTGAGGAACTGATTAGGTAGTTCTGCCAGGAGGGTCTCGATAGACGATATCTGTCCAGCTGCACGGTTTAAACCAAAGTTCATATCATCGGTTTGAGTACGCATGATGCATGCATCCCCAAGACTAATTGACCCAAGTATTTTAGCCGTTTTTTCAGGGGAAATCTGTATGGTAACAACAATTACTACCCCTTGTAACCTCTATGTTCGTGGTCGTGGCCGTGCCCTGTAGTCGGTAATATGTAAAGCAACTAGGAATCTAGGATCTCCGACAGGAGAACATTTTTAAGTTTTCAGGCTGAAAATGAGGTTTTCAAGTGTCGTGTTAGGTTGTATTTGACATAGACGTGGATCGTCCATGGATGACAGATAGATGCCGGAAAAATATGTTGCTGAATCTCGAAAGAAATAATGCATGTAAAACAACTTGACAGAGGAGTAGACTAACCCTCCACCTCTTCCATTGGCATGAACTGTACTATGTCGCGCACAGCTAGCTTTCCTTCAGAACTCGTCAATGGACCACCAGAATCACCATTAAGAATCTATATATTCGACAGCAACAAATCAAACGCGTCATATGAGTGAAACAAGAGGCTTCCAAGGAGATAGATACATCATAATCAAAGCCTTAGTCCTAAAATAATTTGGGGTTAGCTAACATGAATTATCATCTGAAACCGTCTAGGGCATCCAATAGGGCTCCACACTATACGGAGTTTTAAGTAAAAAAGAGTTGAAAAAACCCAAATATGATCCAATCTGCAAAAACCCAGCTCGAAATGACCCACGACTTATATGGAACAAAATCCTAACCACCATGTAATCGACACAAACCTAAGCCAACGCAATAACAACGCACCCAAAATGACTTAACCCGATCCAAAACCCCGTCTGGGTGTAGATATGCCACATATGTGTACGTAAGTAATGGACACGAACACCAAATTTACTTGCCTTCATCTGAGTAAAATCTGCGTTTCCAACGCCTACAATAAGGATCGACAGGGGGAACTCAGATGCCTTCACCAACGCATCAATAGCCTCATGAATATCTGTTAGCATGCCGTCCTAAAATAGCATAGATTATAATGACGGAGTCACAATACAGACAAAGGGATGGAGTGTGCAAGGCTCTTCTTTTCGTCAACCTACCGTGATAAGAAGCAATACATAGTACTTGTGGTTGGCACGAAACATAGATTCTTTAGCAATACTTGAAGCTTTGTCGATTACTTTGCCAACTAAGGTCGGTCCAGCCAGCCCTACGTTCTGGAGGGAATAAGCATATGCAGCCTTGATCCCTTCAATACCGTCAACCTACCAGAGATTAAGCACTTCTCATTAAATTTCGTTAAGATACGAGGATAAAGATCTTATGAATTTTGTATAAGCAGAAGAATAAGATTTGCATTTGCTATACAATATTATAATAATTTTGTCATTGTTACCTCTGAAGCATTTGGAGTCAAATTGAGATTAAAACAGTAAGAAACATTGCCATCTGGTATTCTTCCACCAAAACCCCAGGCAGGAAATCGCTTGTCCGAATCATAAAATTGCAGAACGTCCCCAACCTCTACTATAGCCTGCAAAAAAGCCATACAGAATTTAAGTAAACTTTATATGTAAGTCGTTAAGTGCTATGGAAAGCGAGGGACCCTTACGCGTTGGTATGCATTCAACTGGCCAGAGGGATCGAGATAGTGCAGTGACCCTGGAAGTCTTGGGTTTCCATTAGAAGCTGCAGAAGATGGGGGGGGGGGATAAGCACATTTAACAGGAATGATAATAATATATAAAATTATTGTATGTTCGTGACAGCGTGAGGATGGGACAAAGTTATGAAGAAGATGTACAAGTAAAATCGACAGCAACCATGAAATTGAGCTCAAATCCACTAGAGAGGTAGTCAAGAAAGCTATAAGTCTGTATTTCACGATACATGTCTACAAATAATTGACCCTTCAAGACCTAAAAAATGGAAATGAAGAAGAACGAATTAATCGGGGATAATTGCAGAGGTCGAGATATAAAAAACCCTAAAATGTTTTGAAGTGTAAACCTTGTCATAACCGCGATGTGCTACAACAAAATTGGCGCCATCCCTCCCCGTCTGCAACTTTATAAGGTCTGACATTGATTTCTGAACTTTACTGATCCAGATATGAGCAACTCCTTGTTAACTTCTTGTAAACAGCTATGTGACAATGAATCTAACAAAAACATTAAAAAAAATACAGGTTTCTACGATTCTTACCCAATAAGTTCATGCTTGCCACTTGAATCATAGTCAAAACACTCGATGATTAATGGATTATCCTGAAAGTTAAGGAGTATAGAAGTGAAAAATCAAGACAACTGAAATTTACATTTGAATGAAGATACTTAAGGCCCTGTTCTGTTCTTTTCGGCTGAAAAGAGCTGAATTGAATTGAATGGAGGCGAACTAAACTGAACTGAATTAAATGGAGCTGAGTTGAGTTGAAATGAGCCGGAATTAAGCTAGAAAGAGCAGGGCCTTAATGCAGAGCATACTCGACTTGATCATATCAAGTGTGCTCATGAGCGGACTATTAACCATATTTCCTAAGTTAGGAAATATTCTAGTAATATGCATATACCGTAAATATAGAAAGTTGTATCTTTTGTAATTAAGAAAGTTTACCATATCATAGATATGGAAAGTCATAGTTACCTTACTATGTACACCTTGTAAACTATAAATACCTTGTACCTTCACCTTTGTTAATAATACAATCATTCCCACAATCTTATAATTCCTACATGGTATCAAAGCTCCCAAAACGATCCAACCCCCTCCGACCAAAACCCTACCTCTTCAAACGCTGAGCCGCCGCCGCCCTCTTCCTCCTTCGGTCGACCATCATGACCAACGACAACAATGACAACCAAGTTCCTAACCCCAATGACGCAACTCAACCATTGACATCTCTCAATTTAAACCATTGTGTCAAACTCAATGCTCACAACTATACCGCATGGAGATTTTAACTTACTAATATCTTATTTGGCTTTAGCCTTCTAAGCTTTGTCACCGGCACCGACAACCCACCACCGGAGACTATCAGCGATGCAAACAAAACTCAAAAACCCAACCCGGCCTACCTCCCATGGCTAAAACAAGATGGCCTCATTCTTGGTGCCCTCATGGGTACACTCACCGACGCCCTACAACCTCTTATAGTAAGGGCCAAAACCTCAAAGGAAGCTTGGGACATCCTTGCTTCAACCTATGCCAACCCCTCACGGGCACATATAATGCAATTAAAAGAGAGGCTTGACTCAATCACCAAAACCACTGAACAAACTATTTCTGACTACATGAACTCCATTAAGGTTTGTGTAGATCAACTCGCCCTCATGGGCAAAATCCTAGACCCTGAAGATGTCATTGCTAAAGTGCTCAAAGGACTTGATTATGAGTCTTTCAAACCTGTCGTTAACACCGTTCGCGCAAGGGACACCCCTATAACCTTCGAGGCATTGCACGAAAAACTCCTACAACATGAACTCCTAATCAAGCATGACACCCCAACCTCTCAAACCCTCTTCTCACCCTCGGCCAATGTCGCGCACCGCAACTCGGGTGCCTACCGCCAAAACGTGCGCCAGCCCGCCACCCCATACCACCAATCACCGAACACCTACCACCAAAACACCATGTCGCACCACTAACACCAAAACACGTCGCGGCCCTTCAAAGGGAGATGCCAATGGTGTCGGGAGACAGGACATGTGATTGCTAATTGTCCCCTTTTTCGAAAACTCTTCCCGAACATCGCCTTTCCCGAGCCCTCTTACCGCCAACACCAAGCCTCAACTTCCGCTCAACCACAAGCCCACGTGGCCAACTACGGCGCTATACCCTACTCGCCTCTCGCGACCCAAGATCAACCACCCACCGCTCCAAACCCGAACTTCTTGTTCGATAGTGGTGCTTCACATCATCTCACACATAACCTAGACACCTTGGCCTTCCACTCACCTTATGATGGCCTTGATGATCTCATAATTAGAGATGGTTCTGCTCTCCAAATCTCCAACACAGGTTTGTTTACAATGCATAAATTACAATTTAAAAACGTTCTTCATGTTCCTAAAATTTCACGAAACATTATTTCAATTTCCAAATTATGCCTTGACAATGATGCTTACGTTATCTTTACTTCTAATTCTTTCCTTGTAAATGACCGTCGGACCCAGAACACCCTTCTCCAGGGCCGAGCAACCAAAGGAGTATATGAATGGCGGCCTCCAAAAGTCGTCAACCAAGCCGAACTCCATAGAGGAACCACGCTTCCTTCGTGGAAAGGAACCACGCCTCTTTCGTGGCACCATAAGTTAGGTCATCCAATAAATGATGTAACCAAACTTATCAATAAAAGTTTATTTTTTCGCATTCCTAATTTTGATCATTGTCAATCATGTTGCATCTCAAAAAGCACAAAGCTACCATTCTCTACCTCCTCGATCACCTCGCAAGCACCACTAGATCTATTATTTTCTGACCTATGGACTAGTCCAGTTCAATCATAAGACCATTACAAATATTATGTAATTCTTGTCGACCACTTTACTAAATATGTATGACTTTACCCTCTAAAACGTAAATCTGAAACCACAACTATATTTATGCAATTCAAAGCACTAGTTGAAAAATACTTCAATAAACCAATAAAACGATTCTTCAGTGATAATGGTGGTGAGTACACCAAATTAAACCAATCCCTACTCATCAACGGCATCACTCACAACACCAGCCCACCACACACCCCGGAACATAACGGATACGCAGAACGCCGTCATAGACATATTGTTGAAACCGGACTAGCATTATTAAATCACGCAGGCTTACCTACAACCTATTGGCCTCTTGCGCTATGCACAGCTACCTACCTAATTAATCGTCTCCCAACCAAAGGACTAGGGGGCAAAACTCCCTATTCCATATTACATCAAAAAGAACCCGACTACAACAAACTTCACAACTTTGGAAGCCTATGCTATCCCTGGCTTAGACCATACACCAAACATAAACTCGAAAACCGCTCCATAGCTTGTATTTTCGTTGGCTACTCTAATACTCAAAGTGCTTATCATTGTCTAGACCCAAAAACAAATCGAATCTACACCTCCCGACATGTCAAATTCTATGATGATCACTATCCCTTCCACTCAAAACCCCTTCCTCCCACTTCAACCACCACGGACGCTTGGTGCACGCTCCACATCCCGCTGCTACCACCCGCCGCCGCACCAGCCCCCACCGACGCCCCACACACGCCTCCACCCGCTACTACACGACCACTTATCACCCAAGTCTACTCCCGCCGTCCACCACCTACCACTACAAACCCACCGATTCCCGACCCAACACCACCGACCGACCCCTCTTCTTCCGCTGCTCACGAAACTCCTCAACGAAAAACACGCAAATCCGCCCCACCTCCACCCAAAACTATTGTTACCCGACTCTCCAATGGCATTCGAAAGCCCAATCCAAATTACACCAATAACTCGGCCCAAGCATCTCCTGCCAATGATATACTCCCAAACACTATCAAACAAGCTCTCGTTCTCCCTCATTGGTGTCTTACCATGAAAGATGAATTCAATGCCCTTGAACGAAATCAAACTTGGACCCTTGTTCCTCGCACCACCTCTCAAAATGTCATAGGCTGCAAGTGGGTCTATCGTAACAAATTTAATCCTTATGGTACTCTCAAACAACACAAAGCTCGACTAGTAGCTAAAGGTTTCCACCAACGACCAGGTATAGACTTTAATGAAACCTTCAGCCCAGTTGTAAAACCAACCACGGTACGTCTCATCCTCACTCTTGCAATAACAAACTCTTGGGCCCTGCGCCAATTAGATGTCAACAATGCCTTCCTACAAGGTACTTTAACTGACAATGTTTACATGACCCAACCACCAGGTTTTGTAAATCAAACCAAAAGCGATCACGTTTGTAAACTAAACAAAGCAATTTACGGCCTCGAACAAGCTCCTCGTGCTTGGTACACCGAACTCACCACCTACTTAACATCCTATGGATTCAAACAATCCATCTCCGACTCCTCGCTATTTATTCTACACACCAAAACTATCTTCATTTACATGCTTGTTTACGTCGATGACATTATTGTCACTGGCCCTAACCCTACTTAACTCAAATCTTTCATTGACAATCTCTCAAAACGATTCTCAATAAAAGATCTTGGACCACTATCTTACTTCCTTGGAATTGAAGTCACACATAACTCTCATGGACTTCATCTCAACCAATCAAAATACATCTTTGACCTACTAACCAAATTCAAAATGATAGATGCTAAGCCCAACACCACTCCCATGGCTACATCACCAACCCTCACTCGTGAAGACCACCTACCAATTCAAGACCACTCAGACAATCGAGCCATTGTCGCCAGTCTACAATATCTTTCTCTTACTCGACCAGACATAGCTTTTGCTATAAACCGTCTCGCTCAATTCTTACATCACCCCACTGCTATCCATTGGACTGCTCTCAAAAGACTCCTACGCTATCTCCAAGGCACTCAAACCATCGGACTCCAACTCTACAAAAACTCACCATCTCGCCTTCACGCATTCTGTGATGCAGACCATGCTGGTGACAAAGACTCATACGTATCCACCACAGGTTATATCATCTATCTAGGACGAAACCCCATCTCTTGGTCCTCCAAGAAGCAACGCGGTCTTGCTCTATCCACCACCGAAGCAGAATTTCGTGCTGTAGCTTCTGTCACAACCGAGACAATCTGGCTCCGCAACCTCCTCCTCGAGCTACACATCTCCGTCACTGAACCTCCAGCAATCTTCTGCGATAACATATCTGCCACTCTTTATGCAAAGAACCCGGTCTTTCACTCCAGAATGAAGCACATGGCTCTCTCCTTTCACTTCGTCAAGCAACAGCTCCTTCATGGCCAAGTTTGCATCCAACACGTTGCAAGCGAAGACAAACTGGCAGACCTTCTCACCAAACCATTGCACAAACCGCAGTACCTCGACCTTCGATCCAAGATTGGTCTTACTCATCCATCTTGCGGGGGCGTATTAACCATATTTCCTCAAGTTAGGAAATATTCTAGTAAATATGCATATACCGTAAATATAGAAAGTTGTATCTTTTGTAATTAAGAAAGTTTACCATATCATAAATATGGAAAGTCATAGTTACCTTACTATGTACACCTTGTAAACTATAAATACCTTGTACCTTCACCTTTGTTAATAATACAATCATTCCCACAATCTTATAATTCTTACACGGGCCTGGTAGGAAACGTAGAGGCACTTAGGTAATGATGTCGTTCTGGAACGAGGTACATACCTTGCTTACAATTTGTTGCATGGTCAGGTGAACAGGCTGCCAAACTGGGTTCAAGTTGTTGTCAATCACTTCTGTCTTACAAACTGGAATAATTGCTCCACTCTCGGCATTTCGGGATATTTTCAGAAAGGGATTCTAAAAGTACCATTTGAAAAAGTATTTAGTCAGCCAGGCAAAGAAATGTACCTAGAAACAGCTTCATTATCAGTTTCATGGCAGGATATTAACTTACATTTGAAGAAAACACATCTGTATTCATTAGGTTGGTGCAACGGAATACAATCTCCATGGTAATTTTAGATTCTGCCGTTTCCTCTGTGTGGACTATCAATGTGCCTAAGCGTCCTTTATTACCCTGCCGGTTTTCGTTCTGAATATTTATAGTTAATTGCTGATTTTGTTGAGTGACAACCTGATAGATTCAAATGAGACAAATTACAGTTCGGTTTCTGGTGCTTTGAAATTAGAATATGATGCAATTTAAGGCGCCTTTCACTTTAGGTACAAAAACATCCATTTTCAAGGCTTGCAGACGAGTTTTACCTCAGATAAATAACAACTGGCTTCCCCGAGGTAATCTTGTTCATTCAAGTTAATATCCTGCAATGAACAACTTGAGACTTGTGAATATTGGTCATCATAAAGAACTTCACATTAATTGCGTGCATCGGTTTTTGAAAGACGACTACCAAATGCTTTTGCATATAGATAGCTTAAAGTACCTTTACTGGTATGTTATAGAATTTTGCGTCGATGTCATATATTCTGAACCTGGATGATGAAATACAGATTGTTCAAGAATCAGAATTAAGTGATGGTTTCAGTTGAAGATGAATTAGTGCTGTATTCGTAGAAGAAAAGATGACAAAAAAGTTGATTACTTGAGACTTGCAAGTTATAAACAAAGTCTTACTCTAAACGCAGTCCAATCTCAAAGTTGTAACCAACGCAAATTTTTTGTATCCAGGAAGGACTCAAATTGTTCAAAATCACTTCAGTACGGCCGAGTTCCTCAAGTGTCCCGTCTGGTTTTTTCTTGTACACCACAACCATCGGATCACACTATGAAAAATAAATGAATATTAATGTGATAAGAGTTGTTTAGCCTGTGTGGGGAAAATAACAAAGAAGTATACCTTTGAGAAGATGTCACGATCACGTAGCTTTTTCGCTAACAAAGTTAACTGCAGTCAATACAGAGGTATATGAAAACAAATTAGCCCTTTAACACTTGTAAATGCAATCCGCGTAAATGGCTACATTGTCAATGAGAAGCGTCAAAAAGGAAAGAAAATATCAAATCTGAGTACTCCTCAACATGACAACACCTACTAGTCCTTTTCAGTCTACATCTGATATGAAACTGGCTACAGATCAGTCTGACATCAATGCATATATCTCAGTCTCATCGTGGTTTTAAATTTGGGCCGCTACACTGCTTCCCCCACAGCTTTCTAACAGTATATTCCGTTGAAAATTAAAGTGACAGCGACAGTGTTAGAAGTGGTATTGGTGGCATTCACGGACTAGTAATTGTGGAAAATATATGTTTATGAAGACCAGCTGAAGTTACCAGCTCCACTACTCACAGATTCAGATTTCAGGCATTATCTAAAAGTTACCAATTCAGATAACAATCTTGCCGAGTTTTCTAGCTATTCGAGAACTAATGCTTAACACCATCATTTATCACGATATTACATATTTCAAACAGAAGAATCACAATGACTGAATGACACCCAAATAAAGAAATCTAAATTTTGTGAGTATAAATTTCCAAACAAGAATACCTTTGGTAGGTTTTACCTACAAATTCACAAACAACATATAAGAATGTACAAAACCCAACAAAACATCTAGCTATTTCACATATTTAAAACGAAAACGTAAAGAAATGACTGACACGTCCAAATAAGGAATATGTATGATTGGGAGGAAGGTAGCTTTGAAAACAAACCTCAAGGTGGGAATACATAGGTTGATGACCATGATGGTTATAAAAGTAACCAATAGCAGCATTGTGTTGCTGACCATTTCCAGGATTTGTATCCCTGGTTCCTACAGCTGTTCTCCCCTCCCCGTCACCAGACAAACATCCACCCATTTCCACTTCTTTGTATACCCTCTTTATGGTGCTATTTTTTTCGTATTGACCAGGAATATCCCTATTGACTGTCGAGGCAGTCTATAGCAAAACAAAATGTTGTACTACTATGATCAAATGAAGTTTGGGAGATATATTCAAAGGGTGTTTTTAAGGAAATGGGTTTTGTAATTGGCAACTTTTTGGGATTATTTTGTTGCCAATTCCAAAAATTTCCATTTCTTCTTGCCCCTTTAATAGGAGAGCATGAGGAATACTAGTACACTCAGAAGAAACAGTCTACAATACCTTGGTATATGCCAGTACACCCAAAGAAAGGGTCTTTAGTACCAATTTGTTCCTAAAATGATTACAGTCGCGATTATATTGTCAGCGGTTCAGGTTTTATCCTAAAATGATATAACAGTCGCGATTTCAAGTAATGAATGACAATGTGGGTAGGTTGGTTGCGGGTAGGAAATACACTTCTATACAAACTCACTTCCTCAATTATGGAGGAATTGAAATTGAAAGTTAGGGAAGTCCCAAATCTGGAAAGTGGAAACCAATCAATATATCATTTTTACAATTCACAAAAATTAGTCTAGGAATAGGCAAGTCAAGGTCCGGACCGAATACAGAATGCATTTAGAATCGGTCTTCCATCCACATTTTGTGAAATTTCGGTTTTTGGTCTGGTTTAGTCAAAGATTGGAAGTTTCTTATTGCTGATTGTGGTCTAAAGTGACTTCAGTTTGGTGGATATTTTCATTCTAAGCAAATTCATTTCATCTTTAATTGTGAATCCTACCTGTTTTATTGTTACATCTTCACTTTATTGTGACACCGTCTCCCTAGCAACTTACTCATCGCAGAATGATGAGGGGATAAGTTGATGTGCGTGTATGTGCATGAGTAGTAGACGTGGCCACAGATGGGGTTCCTCTAGCCAAGCCTTGAACTGGCCTTTGGTAAGGTAGGGTATGTCCCAGCCGGCTCATGCTTGACCCTAACAACATGTTATGCCAATTTGTTCTATTTTTTGTTCTTAACGGGATTAGAGGAGTCGGTCAAAATTTTGGGGCCCTGGCCTAATCCAGTTTAGTAGCGGGTTAGGTCGGATCAATCAGGTCCTAGGTATGAGTGTATGACGAGCCAGTTCCGGCATGACCGGCCCCTTCAGTTTGTCACGTGTTATAGGTTATGGGAGTGGTATAGATGGTAGTGTTCCACAAACAAGACCAAGGTTCAATTCTTGTCAACCCTTTCATATGGTGTAATTATATCATTTTGCCTAAAATGACAGAGTCTAGTTGTAAAAACTTGGTGAAATTCTCAAGGATCTCACGTTGAAGTCTCAACAACAGAAATCTTGTGGGCGTTATATGGCATGGGGCTATGCCTTCTTGACTTTGAGCCTCTCACTCCCTAAGGGTGGTTGACCTCGTATCGATTTGCACACTATCATATCACGTATACTCAAGGATTTACTCAGTGCATCATCAAGATAACGATTGCAGGTTTCCTCTTTAGCCAAAAAAAAATTGCCCAAATCCTTTGCAACACACGAGCTTGCATACAAAATTTCCGGCATTTTATGATACAAAAATTCAGTGGGCAAAGTTCGATTCCTTGTTAAAAATAAGCCTCGAAGATTGTATTGCAAAAAAATGAAAAAATGATTGCAGTACATTATTTAAACACTCATACAGCTTTCCTTATAATTCACGGGACCGATTTACAAATAATTCTTTGGCATGCAACCAAACAAGCAAATATTGTTAATTAAGAGGTTTGAGGTTTTTACTGTTCATATAAGCAAGGAACTGCTGAGGTAATTCTGCCAAGAGGGTCTCAATAGATGATATCTGCCCAGCTGCACGGTTCAAACTCAAGTTCAGTCCACTTCTCCGTAATCCGTATATTGACCATCGACATTCGACCATAAGCATGCACCCGAAAGTTCAAAGACTTACAGACCAGGTACTGGTTAGAGACACGTCTCTAAAGGTGGAACTAGAATGTGAAACTTACATTATGTGTTTCTCCGGGGTGGTAAGAAACTAGGAACTAAAGAGCGGAACTGGTCAACTACTGCCCCTCATAGCCTCTTTAGGCCGTCTAAGATTTATCCAAAAAAATGAAATGCAAGATAGTTGGTTACTTGGTTTACTCAAATCGATGGCGTAAGCACCTGTGTCACTCAGACTCGGCTTCTCTAGTTTTGACAGGGTGTTTTCTAGATCATTATGTAGTTGAGATAAAGGCACGGATAAGTGAGGGAACCTCCAGATTTACATGAATGTAAAACAATTTGACAGTAGTAGAGTTAGTAGACTAACCATCCACCTCACGCATCGGCATAAACTGTACTATATCGCGAGCAGCTAGCCTTCCTGTAGAACTCTTTAATGAACCACCACCATCGGCATCAAGAATCTACATATTAAACAGCAACTAATCAAACACGAGTGAAACCAGACGCTTTGACCAAAATGGATATATGTAGTCCTGGCAAATTAAAATTGACATTAAAATTGACCAAACACCGGAATTAAGAAAACAAACATATTAAAGACTCGATCTGCAAAAACCCGGCTCAAAATGACCCACAGCAACTTATATGGAGCAAAGCCTATACGATTTAAAGCGACACAAAAATTATCTGGTTGACCAAACGATCCAAACCTGAGTTGACCTAATAACAACACACTAGAAATGACCTGAATCCATAATGTCCTATCTCAAACCCGATACATAAACTTGTTATGTGTACGTAAATAAATGACATGAATACCAAATTTACTTGCCTCCATCTCAGTAAAATCTGCATTTCCAACTCCTACAATAAGGATCGATAGGGGAAGATCAGATGCCTTCACCAACGCATCAATAGCCTCCTGGAGATCTGTTAACACTCCATCCTAGAATAAAACAGACTGAAATGACTAAGTGGTTGATCAAACAGACAAACAAGACAGATTTCGGGATGCAACGTGCAAGATTAACCTACCGTAATTAGAAGCAAGACATGGTATTTGTTGCTGTTCTGAGAAACAGATTTTGCAGCAATTTGTGAAGCTTTGTTGATCACTTTGCCAACCAAGGTCGGTCCAGCCAACGCAACATTCTGGAGGGAATAAGCATAGGCAGCCATGATCCCTTCAACGCCGTTAACCTACCAGAGATTAAGCACTTTACAAACCAAACTGTATCCAAATAGTAAAAGGAACAAATACGGAATCGTCTCAGTGTCTCAAAAAAATTGAGCAAGCCACTCTATTCTGAGAATGCCAATCGAAGAATGTAGATATGCTTGTTCTATTAACTTAACAAATGGTGTAGCTACTTAATAATCTCGTACTTCTAGATAATTCATTGTTGTTACGACGTTACCTCTGATTCATGTGGAGACAAATTGAGATTAAAACAGTAAGACACATTGCCATCTGGTGTTCTTCCACCAAAACCCCAGGCAGGAAATCGCTTGTCGGAATCATAAAACTGCACAACCTCCCCTGCCTCTAGTATAGCCTGCAAGGGAATCATACATGATTAATAATGTTAAGAGAAGCATAAAATTATCAAGTGTAAATCACTAAGTACTATTACCCGTTGGTACGCATTCAAGTGGCCAGAGGGATCAATGTAGTGCAGTGAATGTGGATATTTTGGGTTTCCATTTGAAGCTGCAGAAGATACGGACAAATAAGCAAATAAACCGGAAGTGCAAGGACGAGACGGAAAGTAACATATATGAATTTTTTTTTAAAATAAAAATAAATTTATATCAGTATTTAGTGTATTAAAATGTGACATTTTAAGCAGCATGCCATCAAGTAACCATTGATATTTAAATTACAGGAATCAGAAGTATGTACAAGTAAAATCGACAGCAACCATGAAACTGAGCTCAAATCCGCTAGAGAGATAATCAAGAAAGCTGTACGTCGGTTTCTCACGGTACATATCTACAAATAGTTCACCCTTCAAGACCTATAATGAAAATGAGAGTAAGGAAGGGCAAATTAATACAGGATAATACAAAGCTGGTCATAAAAAAAGAAGGCTTAATCTATTGAAGTGTGCACCTTATTACGACCGTCATGGGTTGCAATAAAATTGGCGCCCGCCTTCTCATTGTGCAAGTTTCTAAGGTCTGACATTGATCTCTGAACCTTACTGGTGCAGAAATGAATCATTGCTTGTAAACAGCTAAGTGATTTTGAATGTAATAAAAGCATAAACAGAATACAGGGTTTCAAAATTCTCACCCAATAAGTTCATGTTTACCACTTATATTGAAGTCAAGACACTCGATGATTAGGGGATTATCCTGAAAGTTAGGGATTATAAACGTTAAAAATGAAGACGGTTAAACTTAAATTTAGTGAAGACATTTTAACAGATGCCAACAACCATGCTCGTTAGCCAATTCCATAAGCAGGAACCTTGAGGCACATGCGTAACGATGTTGTTGTTTTATGATTGTGAGAAAATGAGGTGCATACCTTGCTTACAAGCTGCAGCATAGTCAAGCAAACAGGCTGCCATGTTGGGTTCAAATTATTGTGAATGACTTCTGTTTTGCAAATTGGAATAGTTACTCCACTCTCGGCATTTCGTGATATTATCAGAAAGGGATCCTAAAAGACGCATGCAAAGAGGTATTTAGTCAGCAGATTGAAGAAGTCTGTCTGGAAAAACCTTCAATATCTGCTTCAGGATATGACATTAAGTCATTAACATACACTTTTAGAAAACAAGTCTTTATTCTCCAAGTTACTGCAACGGAATACAATCTCCACAGTAGTTTTCGACTCTGCAGTTTCCTCTGCGTGAATAGTCAGCGAGCCTACGCTTCCTGAATATGCCTGTTGTCTTTTGTTCTCAATATTTATTGTTAAATGCTGATTTTGTTTAGTTACGACCTGAGAAATTCAAAGAAGAGAAATCACAGTTCAGTTTCCAGTGCTTTCAAATGGGATAAGGTACGGTGTCATAAAGGCACAATTTATTTAGGTACAAAAACATCCCTTTTCAAGACCTGCAGACGAGCCTGTGTTACATGGCTTGATTAGAAGCATTTACCTCTGATAGAACACAACTGGCTTTCCCAAGAAAATCTTGCTTGCTCAAGTCGAGATCCTGCAATGCAAAATTTGAGACTTATGATCTCGGTAATCATAAGTGAACTTCATACTAATAGCATCTGTTTTTACAAGAATAGCAAATGCCTTTGCATACAGCTAGAAGCCTAGAAGCCTAGAAGTACCTTTACTGGTATGGAATAGAATTTCGTGTCGATATCATATATACGAAACCTGGATGGAAAAGATCGAGAATATTCAGAATTCAGAGTCAAGTGATGCTTTCAGTTGGAAGTTGATTAGTTGAGAGTTATAAACAAAGCCATACTCTAAATGCTGTACAATCTCAAAGTTGTAAACAATGGGAATTTTTTGAATCCAGGAAGGACTCAAACTGTTCAAAATCACTTCAGTACGGCCGAGTTCCTCAAGTGTCCCATCGCGTTTTTTCATATACACCACAGCCATTGGATCACTCTACAGAAATATGAAAGGAACTGTTCACAATCAGTGATTAATATATGCTGCAGAATTGTAATAATATAAGAAATATCAGTTCTGCTTCTCAAGGAAACAGGATCCTGGTAGTAATTGTTACTGTTGAAATCATCTACTCCATATCAGCATAACATTTTACATTATTAAATATTTATCTTGTCTATCTTAACCGGTTGATGAGTACTAGCTCAAAATCAGATGAATGTTAAACGTGTTAACTGTTACGCGATGTTCTGGCTTGTGCAGGAATATGACAATGACGTTATACCTTTGAGAAGATGTCACGATCTCGTAGCTTTGTCGCTGACAAAGATAACTGCAGTCAAGAGACAGGTGAACAATAAACAAATTAGCCCTTCAATCCTTGTAAATGCAAGCCTTATAATTTATAAATTACTCATCAACATCCTTACACAAACTAGTCTCTTTCACTCTACAGTCTACAGCTGATACAAATCTGATTACAAGATCAATGCATATATTGCGGCGTGGTATTACATTCCGACTACTGCACTGCCATCCCACGGCTTTGTAATCTATACAAGATTATCAGTGACTTAAGCCCTGTTCTTTTCGGCTGAAACGAGCTGAACTGAATTAATTGGAGTAGACCTTAATTGAACTAAATTGAGTGGAACGGAGGTGAAATGAATTTATTAGTTGAATTAAAAGTTAATTTTGTGAAAATATTAACTGAACATAATTGATTGAACGCAAATAGAACTTAACGGAATATAACCCAACAAAGTTGAAAGGAGCTGAAATTAAGCCAGAAAGAACAGGGCCTGAAGTCTTATAGAGTATTATAGAGTATTGTAGTGCGGTACTACATTCAGACTGCTGCACTGCCATCCCACGGCTTTGTAACATATACAAGATTATCAGTGACTCAGTCTTATATTGCAATGTGGTACTACATTCAGACTGCTGCACGCCTGCACTGTCATCCCACGGCTTTCTACAATATATTTTACGAGTACAAATCTATATTACTCCGACACTTCACATTGGTCACGTACACGTACAGATGAGTCGAACAAGAACACCTTAAGTGGGTACTGGGTACTGCTGGTGTGAATTACAGAACTCAGAAATAACTGTAATTCTAAAGGTACGAAAAAGCAGTAACAAAATCAGAAGATTAGAAATACCGAGAGAAGGTAGTGACGTGGTAAGACCACTGCCTTGAAAACTATATTTCCGGTACGACCGAAGTGGCGATCAGCGATGACCGGTAGTTCCCCAAGGATTACACTACTGCTGCCTTACAGTCTTGCCCACTCAAGACTGGAAGACCTGGAACGATTTAAAGTACTTTACCCAGAAATTATAAGAGAGATTGTAAGAGAGGAGAAGAAGTGAGTTGAGTGAGTAATTGTGTTTGCAGAGGCGGGTTTATATAGGGGAATATCACAGGAACCCTACAGAGGAAACTGCCTCCTCGAAGTCAACAGTCAAGGCTGAAAGTGGGGAGAGAATATCTCACCCACTAACAGTCAGTTGACTGACTACTTCGACCCAAAAAACCCTAGACGTAATGGACTATCTCAACACAAAAACGAATCCTCGGCCCAAAAAGATAGGCACAGCCCGCCGCAGGCGATTGCCAAATCCCGAATCCCGAATCCGGATCCGGGCCGGGCCGGGCCCGGGCACGCGCGTGCGAGCTGAATTAAGCAACTTGCAAGCCTCTACAAAAGGCTCCCTTGACCCACTAGTGATAGGTGTAGTAATAGAAGGATATATAAACACAAGTAAACTTCTATAACTCTCCTATGTGGGACAAATGTTAGAAAAGGGCTTCCCTTATCAAGCCCCTATTTCCAACAATCCCCCACTAGGGGCGCCCGAAAGAATGAAGAAGAAATTCCTGGGTAAAGGAAAGGATTGGATACTTAGGTATCAATATCTTTCGATTTGAATTGACACTTTAGTGCTATGAGGAAACAACTTACTTACAGCGAGAGAATATCTTACGATTTGAATTCCTAGCTGAGCTTCAGTCGATACCCCCCACAACACATATCATACCTTCAGATTAAGATCGTTCCGCGACTTCAGAGTGCAACGCGCTCTTTTAGAGCTTATGCATTACCTTGGTACTAATAGATGTGTTTACAAGACTTCTCATAGTCTTGAGATCATCACACCTACGTAGGTGGCTCAAGTGCTTCTCAGTAGCACTTCTCACATGAGCCATTAAGGACATAAGTCCATCCTAGTGTATAATTCATCAAGTGCGTCTCAATAGCACCACCATTTAAGGCTATGAATCATACTACGTCAAAAGAACATGAGATTTCAAACCTAGTCAAGTGTCACTTTACCTTGACCTAAGGCCTTAAGTCCCATTCCTCTCGACGTATCAGTGACTAGTCTCCTAGTCAGCCCCTTAGTAAAGGGATCAGCAAGATTGCTTTCAGACTTCACATAGTCCAAAGCGATTACTCCATTCTCAAGGAGTTGTTTAACTGCAGCATGCCTGATTCGAATGTGTCGTTTCTTTGCATTATAGACACTATTCTTAGCAACACCAATTGCAGCTTGTGAGTCACAGTGTAAGGAGACCGGTGTTTGCCGTCCTCCCCACACTGGTACATCTGCTAATAGGTTTTTCAACCAATCAGCCTCTTGTCCTGCCAACTCAAGAGCTATGAACTCCGATTCCATGGTAGAGCGTGCAATACAAGTCTGTTTGGAAGACTTCCACGATATTGCACCTCCACCCATGGTGAAGACATATCCGCTAGTGGAGCAGATCTCATCGTTACCTGAAACCCAATTTGCATCACAATATCCTTCTAACACAGCAGGAAATTTACTATAATGCAAACAAAGGTCAACTGTTCCTTTTAGGTATTTGAGTAAACGACGAAGAGCATTCCAATGTTCACTACTAGGGTTATGTGTATAACGACTCAGTCTACTAACAGCATGTGCAATATCTGGTCGGGTACAGTTCATAAGAAACATCAGACTACCTAAGATCTTAGCATACTCTTCTTGGGATACACTCTTACCCAAGTTTTTACACAAATGTATACTAGCATCATAAGGTGTCCTAGCAGCATTTCATCAAAGCAGTTAAACCTTTTCAACACTTTTTCAACATAATGAGATTGACTTAAACAAATTCCATTGGGGTTTCGAATAACCTTAACCCCTAGGATTACATCAGGCATCAGCTTCTCCTAAGTCCTTCATCTCAAAATGTGATGACAGAAATTCTTTGGTTTTAATTATCACATCTAAATTATTACCAAAAATAACCATGTCATCCACATATAGGCATATAATAACACAATCAGATTCTATCACTTTGGAATAAACACATGAATCAGAGTTGTTAATCATAAAGCCATTACTCATCAAAGTGTTGTTGAATTTCTCATACCACTGTTTAGGTGCTTGTTTCAGTCCATAAAGAGACTTATTCAGTTTACACACTTTACACACTTTACTCTCTTGACCCTTAATCACAAACCCTTCAGGTTGAGACATATAGATCTCTTCCCTTATTTCACCATTCAGAAAAGCAGTCTTAACATCCATTTGATGTATAACAAGATTATGAATAGCAGCCAAGGCGACAAGAGTTCTAATAGTCGAAATTTTGGTCACAGGAGAGTAACTATCAAAATAATCAATACCCTTCTTTTGTGTAAAGCCTCTAACCACAAGTCTAGCCTTGAACCTCTCTATTGTACCGTCAGGTCTCATTTTCTTTTTAAAGATCCATTTACTCGTAATGGGTTTACTACCTTTAGGTAAATCAGTCAACTCTCAAGTCTGATTAGACACAATAGAGTCAAGTTCACTTTTAATAGCATCTTTCCAAAAATTAGCATCAATGGATCTCATTGCCTCACTATATGTTTTGGGATCGTCCTCTATTAAAAAAGCTGAAACAAACTCATCACTAGCACAAACAGTGTATCCAACTTCAGACAAACAAGTTGTATCAAAATCATCACCAAAGTTCTTTGGGCATCTAGGTCTTTTACTTCTTCTAGGTTCAACAGGTAAATCCATAGAAGTGCTAGCACTAGCATGTAAAGACAAATCAGAACATGCAACAGATAAACTAGGGGATGGGACAACAGTTTTCTGAAAAGGAAAAACATACTCAAAAAATTCAGCATCTCTAGCCTCAGATATAGAACGATCACTCAAAGACATAAATCTATAAGCAGAGCTATTTTGAGCATAACCTATAAACACACAATCATAGGTCTTAGGTCCAACGGTAGGTCTCCTAAAATCAGGTAAACCCACTTTAGTCAAACAACCCCAAACCCTAAGGAAGCTTAGGTTAGGTGGATAGCCCTTCCAGATCTCGTAGGATGTCTTGTCAATTTTCTTATGAGGTACACGATTAAGGATGTGACAAGCAGACAGTATAGCTTCCCCCCACATATCGTCAGATAGGCCAGAACTTAAAAGCACAGCATTCATCATCTCCTTTAAAGTTCTATTTTTACGTTCAGCTACTCCATTCGATTGAGGTAAGTATGGTGGGCTCTTTTCATGAATTAAACCATTTTTTCACAAAAATCGTTCAAAGAATTAGAGCCATACTCACCTTCTCGATCGGACGTTACTCTTTTAATTTTCTTGTCAAGTTGGTTCTCGACCTCATTTTTAAAATTTATAAAGGATTGTTCTGCTTCATCTTTGGTTTTAAGCAAGTATACACGAGTGTACCTCGAACAATCATCTATAGACGTGATATAATAATTCTTGCCACCTCTACTTGCAACATTTTTGAAGTCAGCTAGGTCGGTATGAATTAACTCAAGAAGACTCGTCGTCCTAGTAGTCACAGGTTTACTAGGTTTCTTTGTAAACTTAGCCTCAACACAGCTAGCACATTTAGAAAATTCTTGACTCGTCAAACTTGGAATTAAACTCATAGTTCTAAGTTTTTTAATATAGTCAACATTCAATGACCTAATCTACCATGCCAAACATCAATAGACTCAGCGATATAAGTAGAAGTAGATACAATATTATTAGAAACTGAATCAGTGTTCAATACAAAAAGACCCCCAGAAAGATAACCCTTGCCCACAAATTCCCCATTACGCGACATTACAACCTTGTCAGCCTCAAAAACAATTTTCAAACCAGCTTTGTTTAATAAGGCACCAGACACGAGGTTTCGACGCAACGAGGGTACAAATAAAGCATTAGTGAGAGCAAGTGTTTTCCCCGAGGTGAGTTTGAGAAAGATCTTGCCTTTGCCTGTGATCAATGCAGATGAAGAGTTACCCATGTAGACGCATTCCCCATCAGCAACTTTCTCGAACTCAGCAAACAGCCCCTTATCAGCACAGAGGTGTCTAGAAGCACCAGTATCCAAGACCCATTCAGCAGCATTACCCACCAGATTTGCTTCAACAACCACAGCAGCAATGACATCCTCAGTTTCAGTCACAGCAACATTGGCTTCAGGAGTTTTCTTTTCAGTACACTGGTAGGCTTTGTGACCGAATTTCCCACAGACATAGCAGACCATGGGACCCTTAGCTTTCTGAATCTTCGCAACTGGTTTGGTAAGCTTCCCTGTAGCATTCTTCTTGGCAGGACCCTGGTTCTGACTCTGACCAACCTTGGCCTTACCCTTACCCTTGAATTTAGATGGACCACCAGACTCGACCAGATTGGCTTTCACAGCAGCAACAGAAGAGTTGACAGATTGACTGACAGGTAGGTCTTTAAGGCGATTTGCCTCCTCAGTCCTCATGTGTCCTACTAAATCCTGGAGGGTCAGGTCTTTTTTCTTATGCTTGAGGTGGTTCCTATAGTCAGACCAGGAGGGAGGGAATTTCTCTAACAGTACATTGGCTATAAGGGTATCATCTAATTTCATACCCTCATTAACCACATCAGCACATAAATTCCCATAAATATGTACTTGTTCCATAATAGGTTTCCCGTCAACCATCTGAAACCCCAGCCACTTACCCACAACATATTTCTTTTTCCCCGCATCATCGGCCCCATATTTAGTTTCTAAAGACTCCCATATCACTTTGGCAGACTTATGAATCATAAAAAGGTCAAACAGGGTGTCGGTCATGTTATTCAGAAGTTGACATCTAGCAGTCTTATTATCCTTATCAAATTTCTTAATAACATCCTCATTCGACTTGACACCATTAACAGCCGACGCAGCAGTAACAATTTCCTTACTAGCAGCAGGGGGGTCAGAAACAACTAGAGCAGGAGGGTCACTAAACAGCACATAATCAATTTCTAATTGTTCAAAAAACATGAGCAGTTTTTGTGACCAGCGCTTGTAGTTATTACCATCGAGACGTTCAAGTTTGGTCAAATCAGGAAGAGTTTTTGCCAAAGCAGCCGACATTGTTACCGCAAAATGATATATAGTTTTCAAATTGCTGGTGTGAATTACAGAACTCAGAAATAACTGTAATTCTAAAGGTACGAAAAAGCAGTAACAAAATCAGAAGATTAGAAATACCGAGAGAAGGTAGTGACGTGGTAAGACCACTGCCTTGAAAACTATATTTCCGGTACGACCGAGGTGGCGATTAGCGATGACCGGTAGTTCCCCAAGTATTACACTACTGCTGCCTTACAGTCTTGCCCACTCAAGACTGGAAGACCTGGAACGATTTAAAGTACTTTACCCAGAAATTATAAGAGAGATTGTAAGAGAGAAAAGAGGAGAAAAAGTGAGTTGAGTGAGTAATTGTGTTTGCAGAGGCGGGTTTATATAGGGGAATATCACGGGAACCCTACTGAGGAAACTGCCTCCTCGAAGTCAGCAGTCAAGGCTGAAAGTGGGGAGAGAATATCTCACCCACTAACAGTCAGTTGACTGACTACTTCGACCCAAAAAACCCTAGACCGTAATGGACTATCTCAACACAAAAACGAATCCTCGGCCCAAAAAGATAGGCACAGCCCGCCGCAGGCGATTGCCAAATCCCGAATCCCGAATCTCGAATCCGGGCCGGGCCGGGCTCGGGCACGCGCGCGCGAGCTGAATTAAGCACCTTGCAAGCCTCTACAAAAGGCTCCCTTGACCCACTAGTGATAGGTGTAGTAATAGAAGGATATATAAACACAAGCAAACTTCTATAAGTCTCCTATGTGGGACAAATGTTAGAAAAGGACTCCCCTTATCAAGCCCCTATTTCCAACATGTACTGGGTTTACCAACAAATTCACAATGTATAGGCTACTTTCAAATATTTAACACAAAAACGAAAACAAATGACTAAAACATCCTACAGATCATATAAACAAATAATCGGAACGAAGATGGGAAAACAATGGTTGAAGACCAGAACCCCTATAAAAATGATCAATAGCATCATTATAAACTTGACCATTTCCATGATTTGTATGCAAGTGATTAGAACCTGTTCCTGCGGCTTGTCCCCCGCCCCTTAGATCACACAAACATGCACCCATTTTCACTTCTTTGTATATATATATACCCTTTTAAACCGTTACGGACTTACGGGTATTGATCAGGGGTATCCTTATCGACTGTCTCGGGCGTTAGCAAAACAAAATGTTGTACTACTATATACCCAACTACCAAGTATGATCAATATGAAGTATTTGGGGAAATGGGTTTTGTAATTGGCAACTTTTTGGGATTATTTTGGTGCCAATTCCAACCTTTTTCCATTTTTTCTCCCTTTTTAATGCAATTTTGAAGACTACCCTCGTATGCTAAGAAGAAAGGGTCTTGGGTAGAATTGGTGAATGGTGAATACCAGTACACCCAACGACAGAAAGGGTCTTCAAATTTGGGTGAATAGTTTGAATTTGTTCGCCTTATTTTTGGTTCGAGTTTTATGGAGTGGGTTGTTAATTGTTGATAAACTCATATTTCTGCTATCTATTTAGCATATTTTACAATAAAGCGGCATTGGGATGCGGTTTTACATGATTTACGTCATCATTGCCAATTTCCAAGTGTCGGGGTCACTAATGAAGTTTTGCGCAATTATCGGAAGCAATGACATGTCTTGAACTTACTATGATGCAAAACACTTGTTTTTAAGTAATGGTTTCCTTTACTTGAAAAAGAAAAAGAACAAAAACTTTTGTTATGTTTACATTGTACAAATAGGGTAACCCGTCATTTATCTCAGGACTCATTTGTAACGAATATATTCGTCTTAAGCTTAAAACAGGTCAAGCAGTTATCATTAATTCATAATCCGAATGCTCTTTGAAGGCCCAAAAGATAAGGAATTGGCCCACAGATTCAACAAATTTAGCCCGGCCCAGTTTGTGTACCAACAATCATGCAGCTTTAATTAAGCTTTGATTTTATCCTTTTTGCTCTTGAATATAAGAATACACCAACTAGTGCTAATGCAGTCCCTGCAGTTGTAAATCATCACAAATTTTAGCATGCATAAATATAATTCACGGATAATGATTCATGTTAGCCGACCCTAACCTAAATCGTATATTAAAACGGAACTATGATTTTTGCAATTATACTGAAACCGTATCAGTCATGTTTGTATAGCAGATGATTTTACAGTGAAATTCACGTAAAACCGTTTAACATAAGTTTTTATGATATTATTATCAAACGCGTAGGAAAAGGTTCTTAAAGAAGTGAATTACCAAAGGAGTTTAAGGGAGAAACAGGAGTTTGGAAGAAGATAACTGAAGAAACAATGACTACAACGCGCTTCAAGCAGTTTCCGACTGAATGTGTCACTGCTGATACCTTCCCTAATATCATGTACGAAACCTGAATTGAACAATATATCAGTTTTATATCGGTCTAGTATCGATTTATGTAATTTGTATATCAGAAAAATATCGGTTATTTTAGTAAAACATCAGTTATGTTGTTGCAGTACTAGTTCGCCCCCCTAAAATTTGTTGCCAGTAACTTTAAAATCATGGTTCCGTCAGACAGTCGGCCTGTCGCTGGTAATATTAAATCACAGAATGATAAACGGCGATACCTGCTGATAAGTGTGAAAGCAAAGGCCGGAAACAAGAGCTCTCAAACAGAGTTCTCTGACATTCAATCCTTGGTTTGCCTAGAAAGCAGGACACAGGAAAAATGCATGATTACATTAACAGTTTAACTACCATGAGACGACACCAACCACCATATTAGTTACGTAAAACTCACTGCAGATTGCAGATATGAAGGACTGAATCTGACACCGTCAATGAGAATTGCAGCCGGCACCATTAAGATGCAACAGATGAGGGTAATCACAGAAAACAGATTGATGTTGTCCAATGTCTCCTGTCAAAATTGTCGCGTTTTTCAAAATGTCTCAATCCCGGTATATGGATACACAAGGAAAGTGAAGTGTCCAAGTAAAATGTTAAATATAAGTAGTAGTTATGCACAAGTTTTACCTCTTTGTTAACCATCAACTTTTTGCTAAGCACGTTACGTGATTGATTAGTAAGATTTGAGGCCATCGCGCTGCAGAAACCTAACCTATTGGAGCATCCATGGCAATATTTACAAATTTGGAAGAGTTACAGTAAAACCTTGAGAAAGATTCGGACTTTAAACATGAATTTGTGAGGTAAGTTACGCGTACCAGTTAAAAGATGCCTCGGTGAAAGACGCTAATGCTACACCACCTACGATTGGCACCAGGGATGAAACTATCCAAAAGTTTGGCCTCTGCAATAAATTTCAGAAAACAGTTGTAGACTCACACAGTTTGTTTTCGGATAAACTGAGTTAGGAAATTGCAATCAATAACGGGTCGACAGTAAGAAAAATGACGGATGCTAACCTCACCGAGAAAGAGGACAGACAAGAGAACAGTGAAGAATGGTTCCATAGCTTTGATGGTATGAGTGAAGGAGACTGCAACTTTTCCGAGGCTCACATTCGTCAGAAGATTGCCCATCACATGAGCCACAGCTAATGGCATGATCGCTCCGAACTGCAGTCATTAATTTTAGTTTAACACTGAGGTTAATCAGTAGTAATCACCCTATAATCACATGTATTTCTGCAATTAGTAGTACCTGAGATCGAGTAATCTTGGGCCGTGGATGCAGATTAAGACCCCACATTAGAAGAACAAGTATACTTCCACAGCCAAACTGAAATGCTGTAATTGTTGATGGGTATGGAAACACCTTTAATACCTGTCTCAAATCAACGCGATGATTAACTAAGACACGAGTCTAAGGTTCAAACTTGTAACGGGAATTGTGTCGAGAATTGCATCAGTCGACTACTATGTGAATAAGACAGGTGAAAATTAGGAACCTGTTTGTTGAATATGTTGAAGTAGACATTCAAGAGATACCAAAGAAAAAGCATGCCACCAAGCTGCAAACTTTGCACTAGTTGACTAGCTTTCGCCTCTGCATCTGCATCTGCCTCTGCCTCTGCCTCTCCGTCTGCATTCTCAGGAATCGACACAGCTCGTGCCACCAACGAGTTTCCCAACCCACGCTTCGTTCTAGAAAATACAACCCAGGCAGAAGCAGGACGACATGAAGCCTCCCAAAGCAATGCTCTCCCAACAGACCTGCAAGCGACACGACTACTGCAACAACACGTAAAAAATGTACTACTACCGCGCTCTGCGTCAAAAACGTTACTAATAGATAACGGTCTTCTCGGGACAAGAAACAATGTTTGAGTAGACATTCCCTTAGGAGTTAAACCATACTTCCAAAGGTACATAGTTGTAGTTAACCTTCAAAGTGTACAATAATGGAACAATTTCGAATAATGCTTACATGCGCAAGGCCAGTACAATATAAGGGGAGGGGGATTCAAACCCGTCTTATTCATTGAGTGGATGACATTTTAAGCATAACAAGAGCACGTGCCCCACGCGCTATACATGTTTTATGGTTATTATAACAATGTTAGGAACAAAATTGATGAAAAATAAGTGGTTCATGATATTAATCAAGTCTTTCCAAAATTTTCAAGGACCACAAATTTTGATTTTTCAATGCACTCTCGTATGCCTCATGTTGGGGAAGGGTTGAGTGGTTGCGACGGCCGAATTGTAGCAAATTACTCTCATAAGTCATACCTTATATACTATGTGAAAATTAATCCACCAAATTAGTGCTATAAATTTTTAAAAAATGTGCAATTAAGCACACATCCAGCTTTCTACCATTTTCTAACTTAAATTGTTATTTTCTGTTATAAAAACCAATCAAAATATAAGTAATAAAATTAAATACAATATTTACATATTCAACCGAAAATGTAAACTAAAAAATTAGTCGCATAACTTTTCCTTGTAATTTCGCTAAAAATTCTCATATTTTGAATATTTTTTTTCACCAAAATGAATAAAAAAAAAATATTTGAACATGCATTCTAATAGTTAGGAATTTTAGAATTAATATTTGATCAATAATTTTGATTTTCAATTATAGTAAAATATTTAATTTAGTATATTCGTTCATAAAAATAAGATATGTGGTTAATTGCACGTTAAGAGAAATTTATGGAGTTGGTTTGTTACATTTACTATAAGCTAAGTGGTTTAATTGCACATAATACCAAGCTTGTGAGGATAATTTGCTATATTTCCCGTTACAAGAGTGAGTGTTTCGTTTTTTACTTGAATGGTTTAGTTTTGGGACGAAATAAGACAAAAAGGTTCATAGGACAAAAATGTCGAGATAATTTCCATAGAAGACAAATTACAAAGAGTAAGAATTTTAGTTATTAAATTAAACATGGACGTTGATACTTTGATAGTGTACGTTAACTGGTGGTACCGAATTTTAGTATTACCCTTTCACAAGCGCATATAGATAAAAGGACCGTCAATTTAGTGGACCTACATGTTATATGTGAGAATCGCATCGAATTAACTTCAACCCATTTATCATCTACAATCAAACCAGCACTTCTTTTACGTCCGGGTTAAGTCACAAATAGCCTACTTATGCGAACATTACTCAGGAGCTAGGTAGCACGGACACTTCTCGTAATGAGCCGTGTTCTAAATTTTATGACATGCCGTGTCCCGTGTTCGTGTCGTGTCCGTGTCCGTAGCCGTTTTGGTGCTACCTAACTCAGAAGCCCGAGTTCAACTTGAGAAACAATAAAATGAGCGTTTCATCCAACAACCAATTAAAAAACCGGACCTTTTTCGATCAATTTGAGAAACTTACATATACACGACACACGACATGTAAACGGGTCGGAGTCACCATCATTGAGAGTCTTTCAACACATCTCAATCTGAATTGTAAGCCTTACATTACTCATTGTCTGGTTATGAAACAAAGCTATCAAGCTCCATTAGTTTCGTCTTTAATCCGATCCTGTGATCAGATAGGATCCTGGACGAAACTTACATAACTTACCTGATGAATTTTTTAAAACTTGTCTAGCAAACAAATATTTACTTGACTTGAGATTTGATATTATGAATTTGATTTTAACAAATTGTACGATAAATGGTTTTTTGATTATCTGACTCGATAAATGGTTTGTTTCTCTAACTTAACGCAGGTCAATTGGAAAAAATCAAAATGTTCAAGGACTAAAAAAATTCTCATATATCCAACTGAGATAATATTTGTCTTGTTTAAATTTTACGGAAGTAAAACAAATACGGAGTATGTGTTTAAGAGAGATCACCTGCGCAAAAGGATGACCAAATTACGGTACAAAAGTTTGCCACTGACAGTCCACTTATGCGAGCATTAGGGGTGGTCAATAGGGCGGGTCGGCCGGGCCCGGGACGGGTCGAAGGGAGGTGCGGGTTCAAGGTATAGGGACCCGGATATGGCCCGGGGTCAGGGCGGGTCCGGGACAGGATGGGCCCGGTTCTTGGGAAGTGTAACCCGGACCCGACCCGGGGAGGGTTGGAGGCGGGTCTAGGGTGGGCCTAGGGCAGGTTGGACCCGGTTACTTCACACACGGGCCGAGACGGGTTTGGACTCGGGTGAGGTGGGGCGGGTTAGATCCGGGTTCAGTGGCGGGTCGGGTCCGAGTTGCCAATACCGACCCGCACTCTTGACCAGCCCTAGCGAGCATTACTCATGAGCATGAACTCCACTTGACACGACAAAATGAACGTTTCATCCAAAAACCAATTAGAAAGTCGTACCTTCCTCGATCAATTCAAGAAACTTACATATACACAACAGGTAAAAGGGTTGGAACTCTTCGTTTGCGGGAATCTGACAAAAAGACGTGAATTCGCTGATAAAAGATGGATGATCTACAATTCTGCAATTGCACAGCAACTCTAATATGCTGTTTACATCACAATTCTGATTTGTTAGCTTAAGTACATAACATTACACATTGTTTGGATAGTGAAACAAAATTACCAAGCACAGTAGTCAAGTTTCGGAGTGTCTTATATGCATAATTTGTCAATATCTTCATGTAGCAACATACGCCTACGCAGCTCAGGGTGTGTTCTGTGACTCAATCCCACCTGAAAAATTACTGATTTTAAGGAAAGAAGGTTTTCGAATTATGCATAATGAGAATTGCCTCAGAAATTGTTCGAATGACTGCTATTTCACATTAGCCAGTTCAGGTAGTGTGTTTTGAATTATTTCACAATAGACTTGTTATTCATAATTATACGGAGTATAATTATACCCGTGTGTCGGACATAAAAAGAAACTATTTCCGGTGTAAGGGTTACCATAATAAAATGGATTGCAAGGGCAGTCTGTTAGTTCATCACAAAATCAGATGAGCACATTTTCGGCTCTATATTTTGAACAGAAATTAAAACATTGAAAGATGTAACATAACCCAAGAGCAGAGATTTAGTTGATACCATATGGTGCAACTGCAACACTATACATGGCTCCAGGGGTGCTTGTGCTCTTTGCAAGATCTTGGCTTTCAATGGCTTGGCTTGTAGGTTTGACTGAACAAGGTTGAAGCAGTTTGCGCGGTAACATAGCTCGAGATTTTTCTGATAAAAATGGAGTTTTAACCGATGGGATCTTAAAGCTAATATTGGACTGGGAAGGTAATCGGAGGGTTTCTACTTTAGGCCGCTTTCCTTGCTGAGGACAGTCCAAAGTCGGCTCATTGAAGTCTAGTTCTGGATCACTTGGACAGACCAACGTGAAAGAACGGTTCTTCACAATCTCCTTGTCCAATCTTTGCGGATTGTCAACTTTTAATCCTTCTTTTTTCATTTTAGCGAGAGGCAGTGTACTCGAGTTGTGTCGGGGTTCAGGTTTGACGGTTTTCAGGTTTGCCATCGTTGCTTCCAACTGTATCAAGCGTGACTCCAGGACAGTAGGCGAACATTCCTGCTCAAGCTTGTAGTCCTTAATGTAGTGAAGTACTTCTCTGAGATGCGACAGCTCAGACGTCAGTTTAATCTGCGAAGCCATCAAAACCGGAATCAGCTGAAGTAAGACTAACAAATCTCAACGGGATACAAAATGACCGGGCACAATTTCCCTCAAATTAGAATCTACTCGTCTTGACAGAATCCGAAGACTCAAAATGGCTGATTTGATACTTGTTCAGGGTAATTACAACCTAAAACAACCCAACTCAAATCCACTCAACTCAAACCCGTTTGACACGACCTATAATCACTGACCCAAAATGATTTGATCCGAACTGACACGTACTCAAAATGACCCGATTGTATCACATCTGAAAATTGACACATATTCTGACCTCACCCAGTCTGGCCGAATAAGAATTGACCCAAACGTGCCTATAATAATTGACTCATTGTCATGTCTAGGATCTCTAAACTAGGGAGAAAACCAAGACGTTCAAATGTTCAATCCAGACAGAAAGCCGAAGTTAAGCAGTTGAAGAAGGTATCAGATGGCAACAGCACTACAGCAGAATAAAGAATAAAGATCACACGAAAATTACCTTTTCTGTATTTTTGATGTCGGATAGCCTCCGTATTTTCTCTACTTTTTGCTGGATGGACTTGACATGATCGTTCAGTAGCGGAGCTAATGGGAAATGAGGTTCCTCCATAAACGTACAGATGTACTTCGCTGCCTGAAGCCGGCGGTCCTCCGTAATAAGAGAGGTGATCAGGCCTGTTCGACAACATAACCAGAGGCATAAACACAAACAGACGAAAAGCCACAGGGGACAAAGAAACTTCAAACATACAAAATCTTGCTAATACCTTCTATAAGAACCACAAATACTTCTGCAAAACCGAACTTATATAGGTTTTGCAAAAAATTGTACTGTAATTAAAAGTTCGTGTTTGAGAAAATACATTCACATAAAATTAATGCTAGCGAGTATGATTTCGCTATGTTAGGAAAGCTACATGTGCTGCTTCATCGAATCATCGGAATACTAGACAGTGAAACAGGTAGTAGAATAATGCTCTCAAAAAGAAAAGCAGGAAAGTACCAGGAATTTTGTCAGTTAAGCCCAGTTCGCGGCACAACTGTGGGTTTTCATCAGGCCAAAAGACCGGTTGAGCATCATAAAGCACTTTAAACAGTTGCAACACTTCATCCCCATCATAAAAGCTGGCTAGCTTGTAAGACGCTACAAACTGCAAGAACCCATAAACCTCCAAAGGTTTCAAGCCTTGCTCAGTCAATCTGCTTTTCCATCTCGAGGCAAATGCCAGAGCGTTAATCCTCATATCTTGAGTTATCTCCAATGCAGGACTCGACACCTGCTCTACCTTACCAAGTGGGTTTCTTACAGATTGATGTTTTTGAAGCTTCATTAGTTGCTCTAACAGAAAGATGCAACTGGTTTTGTCAATGGTGCTTGCTTGGGGTAGAGTAAAGCTTTGGAGCACTTCAAAGACTAATTTTGCCGGATCAGGGGCCGATTTGAGAGCATCTGCAATTTTGCGAGGAAATAACTTGTGATCCATCACGTGTTTATTGAGATATGATCTCACACAATCTGCATCCATATTTGTGCAGGCAGACAGGATCTCATTGCAGATATTGATGTCATCAGTCTCCGGTTGTGAGACAGCCCGATTTTCTGGGGAAAGTAAGCCAAGGATGTAATAACATTCATAAGATATACAAGCAAAGTAAATTCATTTATTATTTTGAACTGCTTAGTATTCCAAAATGGGACTCGGAATCAATGAAATTCTCATATGAAACGGTCTCATGATAAGATAATTGATGGTGGTGTCAGGAGTGCGGCGTAGCTATTATAAGACGAATTCACAGAAAACTTATAAAGCCTAAAGTAGCCAGGAAAGTTCAGAGAATTATACCAAGCACAGAATGTATCTACCTTAATACTATGCATTTACTGGATAAAACTACTGTATAATGCAAGTCAATCTCATTTTGAAGCATCATCACTAACAGATGATTGAGCGGGAAGCGGGGTAATTTGTTTCGGAAGGACTACAAATTTCTTCTGATATTCAGTGGAGCCTATAACCCATAATGGATTCGTGAATAATCCACATACAGTTTCTATGTTTCGTTAACATACGAGTAAGGCTGCACAGGCATTGTCATTAGCAAAACACATGCCTAGAGAGCACGAAACACAAAAAAATAAGCAAAGCAGCTTACCCTCACACTCTTCAAACAGCTCAAGTTCAAAACGAAGCTGAGGTGCTAAGCGATGCTGATCAACAATCTCCCAAAGCCTCTTCAGCTCGTCTCTCTCAAACTCCCCAATCAAGCGGAAACCCACCACCATTAGCAGAAATCCCAACACGACAACACGCCTCTCTCCACTTTCCTGCATCTTTTGTCTCCAGACAGATGCCGTTTCCTCTGCCTTTACCTTCACATTCTTGCATACTTCAGGTTTCACATTCATCAACTGCTCCAACAAAAGCACACAGCTACTCCTTACTGTACTGGCTGTGTACACAAAATCACCCTTCCTCAAATGCGGTGGGAAAAACCCATTTATAGCAGATAATACTAACGCAGCTGGGTCATTATACGACTTTAATGCCTTGAGCACCGCTTCACCCATGAAACAATGCTCATCAACCCTATCATTCAGATGCAACTGTAAAGTTTCGCCATCAACAACCACCCTCAGGTCTTTCCACTGTCCTTCAGCATCCATCATTGGAACGTCAACGGTTTCTTTCCCTCTCAGTTCAAGTTCTTGGCAACGTTTATCCAATTCCTTCTCTCTCACTTCGAGAGATATACCCTTTTCCTCGATTTCCCTTTGTCGCAACATCAAAGCTTCTGATTGCTGTCTGTATTGATTTTCTCTCAATTCCACTCCTTGCAGACTTTGACGTAATTCTTTCTCCTTCAAATCTAGCTCAACTCCTTTCTCCTTCACTAACTTATCAACCAAATCTATCTGATCATTATAATCTCGTACCAGCTGCTTTTCCACTTCCAATTTCTTATAACCGACATTCACCTCCTTCATCCGCTCATCAATTTCCCTTTCCTTGAACTTCAAACTCTCACAATCGTCACTCAACTTCTTATCCTTCAGCTCAAGTTCTCGCTTCCTCCTCTCCATCTCCATACGAACCCTGCTAATACGATTTTCTTCAAATATAATCTCTCGACGTTTCTCATTAATTGCCTGAAATTTCAATTCAGTTTCTTTACCCACCCCATCAATCTTATTCTCTTTCAATTCCACCTCTCTCAGACGCTCAGCAACCTTACTTTCGCGCCTCTCTAAATCAGTAACCTGCTCCATGATTCGACTCTTTTCTAATTCAATCTCCTGACATCTCTCATCAGTTTCCTTCTCCCTCAACTCTTCCCCCACACAATGCTCTTCAACCAGTTTCTCCTTCAAATCAATAGCTTGAGACCGCTCATCCAATTCGCTATCTCTTACAGCCATCTCTAGTAAAATCCCCTCAAGTTGCTTTTGCTTCAGATCCATCTCAGTCAACAATATCTGACATTGGGTCACATCCAACTTAGGAGCTCGACCATCCTCGTTACTTTCACTGCGTTCCCTCTCTTTTTGACAGCTCTCCTTGATTTCCCTCTCCTTCGACGCCACAAGCTTAATACGCTCCTCAATTTCCGTCTCCTTCAATCTCACCACATCAAATCGCTCCTCAATACTCTTCTCCAAAACCTCAAATCGCTCCTCAAATTCCCTTTTCTTCGACTCCACCAACACAAACTTCTCCTCAATGCCCTTATCCTTCAATTCCAATTCCTTAAAACGCTCCTCAATCTCCCTCTCCTTAGACACTACCACAGCGAAACGGTCCTCAATTCCCTTCTCCTTCAATTTCATCCCCTCAAACCGCTCCTCCATTTCCCTCTCCTTCATCCCAACCTCCTCAAACCGCTCCTCCATTTCCCTCTCCTTCGACCCAACAACCTCAACCCGCTCCTCGATTTCCCTCTCCTTCATCCTAACCTCCTCAAACCGCTCCTCGATTTCCCTCTCCTTCGACTCAACCACCACAAACCGCTGCTCGATTTCCCTCTCCTTCGACCCAACAACCTCAACCCGCTCCTCGATTTCCCTCTCCTTCATCCCAACCTCCTCAAACCGCTCCTCGATTTCCCTCTCCGTCACCGCAACCTCCTCAAACCGTTCCTCAACCTCCCTCTGCCGTCTTTCCAACTCCATCCCCTTCGTCACAATCCGCTCATCTTCCACCGCCATTCCCTCACACCGTTCACAAACCTCCCTTTCCCTCAACTCCACCGCTTCAAACCGTTGCCCTAACTCCGTTTCCCTCCTCTCAACCTCCTCACGAGCTAAACTAAAACTACTCTGCAATGTCCGCCATTGTTCAGCTAAAGAAACAACAGACAAACAATGTGACCGAATGTCACTTAAAGATTCACTAACTTCACCAATTACTATTCTACATTGCTGTAATTCCGATGAAGAAGAAGAGGCTTCTTCCTCCATTAATGGCGCTAACTTCGACATTCTGGCGGTAAAAATGTAAAGCAACAGTAAAATTAAAGTTCACTTACTTTGTGAGAAGTTGAAGCCCTAGAAATAAAAGTGTGCAAGTCTAGAAAGGATCTTCACAATAATTTAGTGAAAGACCGTCTTTTCCAAATTTTAGTCTTTGTTTGAATTTTTGCACTGACGGTGAAAGTAGAGTAAATCTCTCAAAAAAGGTCTTTTTAATACGGAAAATTTATTAAAAAACCGTTTTTTAAAATCTATTTAATGTTAGAAATTATTTACGAGTCTGATAATTATAAAGTAGGGTAAGTTAGGCACGGTTCTTTTTGGATAAAATGAGTTAAATTAAATTAATTGAAATAGAGTTTAATTGAATTAAATTGAGTGAAACTTAGTTGAAGTAAATTTGGTTGAATTAAAAGTTAATTTGGTGAGGATATTAACTGAACATAATTAATTAAACGTAAATAAAACTTAACGGAATACAGTCAAGAAAAATTGAGAGCAGCTGAAAATCTGAAATTAAGACAGAAAAAACATGACCTTAGTCCAACAGTAGGTGGATTATACATTCGATTACTAGTTTTGTCGTTTTTGAGTATTATGATAATATTTTAGAGTTTTTGTTTTAAAGTATCTAATTTTACTTAAAAGTTTTTTGAGTTCATTTACGTGAATACGAAGCTCAAAAAGTATCGTAAAACTCAAAAATAATACTACATATGTTCAATTTGAGTTTGGCGTAAAAAAAAATTCTAAATTATAAACTTTGATATTATCAGAAAAAATATATATATGCTAAAAAGAAAAAAGTGTGAAGTAATAAATTCGAAAAAAATATATATAGGCTCAAACATAAATAAAATCTAAGGTAATACATTGATGCATGTTTTTTTTCTAGTCAGTCTATGGGAGACAATTTTTTCAATAATTTAATGAAAAACCGTATTTTTGTGTTAAATTTTGATTTTTTTGTGAGAAATTATTTTATATTTATGACCATTTGTAAACAATTACCTTGTTTTTTATTTTTTTGCTAAAAACTAGAGTACCTTACATTTTATTTTTTTTGTTAAAACCTACCAACAATAAGATTCTCGCCAATTTCCGACCATAACTTGGAATTTTTTTGTTAAAACATTTTATATTATTCATCTGCTTCCCCTTAAACTAGTTTTACGCGCTTGTAAAATGTGCGGGTTTAAACTGAAAAAATAAAAATAAAAAGATAAATATATTTAATATAAAATATAATTTTAGTATCGCAAGTATATTGATCTAAAAAATAAAAGGGTTTTTCCCATTGATACCCCTGTGGTTTTCACTTTTCCCACTTGTACCCCTGCGTGTAGCACTTTACTAGCCGTACCCCTAAACTTAATTAGTTAATCCCATCCGTAGCCAAACATGTTTATGCCGTCTGTTTTAGACGTTAAGTGCCATGTTGGCACTCTATTTGCCAAATAAGCATCTGACTTGGCAAATGGTTTTTCCCATTGATGCCCTTGTGTATTTTTCTTTTCTCACTTGTATCCCTGCATTTTTGCATTTTAGGTTTCGATGTTGAGCCTGATATCTTTAAAACCGCATTGCTTACTATACCCTTTTAAATTAATAAAAAGTTGTAATATATCGTTTATTATATCTCTTTTTATATCGCATGAGATAATACCGTTATATATTACATTTTATTTTATTCAAAAAGAATTATTATCTAACATTCACAACTTATTTTATATTAAGTGGACCAAGTCGACAAACAAGACGAGTGTCATTACCTGTCAATGCTCATATTGATACTGCGGCGTCACTTACATATTTCATCATTGTAGCACCAACTAAATTTTAGATTCTTAACCCCCCTTTCTTTTGATCTATTATAAATTTTTCCAATATTTTTTCGATTTCGATAAATTTTGTATTTATAGTCTTTTATAGCTAGTATGAGTTCGGGTAAATTTTTAATTTTTTAATCAAAATATTTCTGACACTTTACTATTTAATTAAATTTAACAATCGAATGTTTCGGTAAATCTTCGGTTATCAACAATAAGATATATATTTGTAATGTCTTGGATTAAACATCGGAAAATTTGAACTTTAAATCGGATATCCGACTCATGTAATTTCAATTCCAACAATTTTTTCATTCCTTTATATTATTTTTTACGTAGGGGCACAAATGAGAAAAATGAAAACTACAAGGGCATTAATGGGAAAATCATTTGCCAAGTCAGGTGCTTATTTGGCAAATAGAGTGCCAACATGGCACTTAACGTTTAAAACAGACGGCATAAACATGTTTGGCTACGGATGTGATTAACTAATTAAGTTTAGGGGTACGGCTAGTAAAGTGCTATACGCAGGGGTACAAGTGGGAAAAGTGAAAACCACAGGGGTATTAATGGGAAAAAAACCCAAAATAAAAAGAATTTATACTAAAAACAACGCATTTGCTTGACATTATAAACTTATACAAATTCCTATGTAGGACAAGGCTATCGGTTAAGTTTAGAACGGATAAATATACATATGTAAACGACTTTTCTTTTTACATATGTTGACCGTCTTTATAGTATGAGACTGTCTCACACAAGAATTCCTAGTTAGTTTTATTTGTCAAGCTATTTAGAAGGTTAATTTTTCGTAATTGCTAAATCCCGCACTATCTTTTACTCTATCCTACATATTTTGCCTTCTTTTTTCCTTCAATACCCTTCAATGCGTCAACCTACTCACCATCCATGACCACCCCCACACCATCCCTGAGAACTCATCCACTAGCACCACCACCTATCCACCAGCCACAATGACCACCCTTCGCCGTCGACCACGTCTCGGTTCCATCAAACCATCCCTTCCACCGGCCTTGTCGTGTATCAAATGACAATCGTTTTCCCCTTCTGCCTCCCTCAACACCCACAAATTAAACGTCACCCTCTTCGTCGCCTTCGTCCTGAACCCTTCCCGGGGACCCGCCCTCCGCCGGTCAGTCTCTCTTTGTGTTGTGGTTTTTTTGGATTTCTCAATGAGTATTCGATTACTCAGCACCTTCCGTGGTTAACTCTCCATCATCGTCTCCGTCGCCGAAAACCTAATCCTCTTCCTCCGTTAAGTTTCACAAAATTTGAAATTTATTTTTGGGATTTCTCAATGGATTTTTGATAAATCAACACCCTATGTTCTCCATTAATTCCCTATCGTCGTCGCCGAAGGTGTAGGAGCAACAGACATGGGCGCATATCGATGATGGAGTAGATCAGGGATGGTGATTTTTTTGGGTGGTTTTTTTTGGCTTCTTGCTCTCAATTGTGGGTAAAAAGTGGGAGGGGTAGAGTAGGAATAAAGTGGATAAATGTGTTGGAAATAGTAAAATCTTGTGTTGGATTTAGCATTACCCTTATTTTTATTGTAAGGTTGAATGTGATTAAATTTTTTTATCATAAACTTTTTAACATATGAATATATGAATGCACTTATATGAAAAGTACTCCCTCCTACCCAAGATAAGTGTCCCGTTTGCCATTTTTCTTTATTCGTCAAAGTGTCCCGTTTGGTACTATTTGAACGGTTTTATTACGTTTTTACCCTTCCCTATTTACATTTATTACCCACTTACCAACCCCTAACCCAATAGAATATCTTCTCTCTCCAATCTAAATACCCTTACCCTACCCAAAATACACAAACCATAAATCCTTGACTCACTACCAAACGGGACACTAATCCCGGGTAGGAGGGAGTAATAAAAAATGAATAGAGAGGTAATTAATTACCTTAATGATAGTGGAGGGAAGAGAGGGTAATTAATTACTTAATGGTAGTGGGAGCACAAATTCTCATTTGTGACGGCGGTATCCGTCACAAGCTGTGCTTGTGACGGATACCGTTTTCTCTCACAAAATACCCACTTTTTTTCTCTCTCTCTCTGACACTATTCATGTGATGCCCTTATTTCTCCACTAACTCATTTTGCATCCATTTTATCTCACAAAATATTCGTCACAAATGGTGACCCGTCACAAGCAAGACTTACTAATTGAGGAGTGGGGTAATTAGTTTTTTCTTTCATCAACAAAATTTTGGTCAATTAGATTTCTCTAAATGTTGTTCCTTTTATAGAAAAGGGTTTACCTTTGTCTTAGACCTATTCCATTTTAATCCATTCATATCCAAACTACACCTTTCCTAATAAAGCCAACAAAATTACTAAAATATCCTTATGAATATCAATTATTTACCCAAAATGCCATCAAATGACCCACCATTACTCTACCACAAACAATAAAAAAATAACATACACACTTCCCATTGTACTTTCAATCATATATTTAATAAACTCTTAAAATTTGTGCATAAAGCATAAATACAATTTGGATATGAATGGAGGAAGTAAAAAATAGTAAGGTAGTTGTTCACAAATGAACATAAATATAAGGTAGTTTTTCACAAAAAAAAACCTAAAATTTTTATTAGCAAGTCTGCCTTGTGACGAGCATATTTGTCACAAACTTGCGACGAGTTAAATATTACTCATGTTGATAGATAAGATAAAACAGTTACTACCTACATACTCCCTTTCGTCTTATCTCTCTCATATGGGTATTACTTGACCCGTCGCAAACTTACGACGGTATATCCGTCGCAAATAAAAGTTTGTGTTAATCAATAGGTATACGTCACAAATAAGAAGAATTTGTGTTAGTTAGCTGTGTATGATGATTATTAAAGGTACATTTAAGTTTCGTGAGACGTGTTTTACAATAACTTGTTAAAAAATCGTCTTTTTTAAAGCTCCAAAACGTCTAATTTACTGCTATATAAATTGATAATTAATATAGTAATGATGAATGATGATTATAGTATCTGAATTCTGAAATATTCTCGGATTTTATTTTTGTCCTTATTATTGTAAAGGACTAAAGGAGTACTGCTATGGGGATGGTTATTGGAATAAAAATATCCGTAAATTATGAGAATGGTTCTTTGGGTCAGTTAAGTGGCTAAATTAATTTTGAGGAGCAATTAAGGATTATCGAGGTTACCAATCTGTGATAAACAAACTTCAGGCGAATATTGCATAATTGTAAACAATAAATTAATACTCGTAGTACTTATTATTTGTAGCTCAAATTTAGTAAGCTAACTTTTGAAGTGATTATGAACACGTGGTAGAAAAATCGAGAGAAGAATAACGTGACCTTGTTCGACCTCCGTAACAACTTAAATTAAAGTGTATATTACATGTTTTTTGGGATTTGAGAGTGTCGGAACAAAAATGTCCATAATTACACGGATGGTTCTTCGGTTAAGATAACATGGTTACGCAAATTTTGAGAAGTAACGGGAGACGTTTAAGGGTACCGAGTTAGATATTTTCGATGTACTTTTAAAGACTAATCAAATAAGGCCTCACATAAATATATTTTCTCTTATGTATTAGGAGAAAATTGAGATTGAATGTTCACTTGTGGATAGTGTAAAAAAAAAAACACGGAGTGTGAATTTAAATGGATAAAGTATTTGTTTTAAGAAAAAACCGTAATAAAAATTAATAATGGGACATGATTTGACTTATCACTACTGATTTAACCTATGATGATGATTTACATTTAAACTTGATTTTTTAATTTATACATGAAATATTATTTCACTCCTTTTAAACTTATGGTAATTGGTTGAGGTATCAACCCTTATTTAATGGTGATGTACTACACACTGAACTTGATTTGTTCAGAAGGATAAGATTGCCCTTACGAAACCTGAATTTATTAACCTCACAAAGTAAGTATTTGAGTAAAGAACAAGTTTCCTTTATCACGGATATATGGGTTGCAAATTTGTAACGGATTAAATTTTTCAAGTTGATTGTATAAGATAAAATATAGAAAGTATCAAATGATTTGTCTTTTTCTACTCAAATGTGTGATACATTCATACTTGACCCATCACAAATTTGCGACGGATATGTCTGTCGCAAATAAAAATTTGTGTTGAGTAAATTTGTCTAACGTTACGAGTTTGTGACGGATTTTAGCTGTCATAAATGAAAAGGTGTGATTATTCAAATGAGTGTCAATATACTATTCGTTCATTAATAGGACGATTTCACATCATGAGACGATCCATTTTTATAACAAGTGCGCTCATTTAATACTAATAAATGAGTTTTCTTTTTATATAATAAGATCGTCTTACGTTGAGACCGTCTCACACAAGATTTATGGTTCCAAATAAACTTTGCAATTAAAGTGAATAATGATATCATATGGTGTAATTGGGTTCAGCGTCACCCACATGTATCCCTTATCAAATTGTTAGGGGTCGTTTGGTTCTTGTGGGAATTAAGTTCATGTGGGAAGTAGTAAATCCCATGAATTAAGTTCCCACATGTAATTCATGTGATTTACAAAAAAAATTGACTCTATCCGTCATAAATTAAAACTTTATAAGTCCACTTGTTTTATTGTAAGAATAAGGTATCCGTCTTTAACCAACCATGACTCTTATTTATTTGGGAGTTCTTATTTATGTGTTGTAGTGTTGTACCCTTTATTATATGACGGGTCCCATTTATTGCAAGTGAGAGTACGACTTCGAAATTGAACGTCACCGGTAACACGAACTCATTTTCCTTGGGTATTTAAGGGATTGCGTGGGCCCAACACTATTTTATTTGGAAAATAAGATGTTGACACCGATTGTTATTGTTACCGAGTTTAAGTAAGAACGAAATTCGATAACACCATTGTCGTCTTAGCATTGTCCATTTTATTTTCTCATTTATATCCCATTTTCTCGAAAACAAACTTTTACTAAATATAACTCCAAGTTACAGGTTAAAACACGATGATTTTGTTTTTCAAATTTACTGTCTTTACGATATTTCGATTTAGGAAGATATAATTGATAAAATGAAATAGGAAAATTTAACAAATATAATCCCAACTATCGTTCACATTCTCAAAACACAAATTCTCATTGTAGACGGAGGGTATCCGTCACAAGGAGAAGACGGATACCATTTTGTCTCACAAAATGCCCATTTAGAGGAGAGAGAGGAAAACACATGGGGGTGCCCCACCTTGTCCCCTATTCGTTTTCTGAGTGTCATTATCCGTCTCTCCACCCGGCCCGTCACAAGCAAGACTAACTGTTCTCAAAATATCGCAACTATCAATATTCCTACAATAATCCCAATTTTCGACGAAGAATGATAGTTGAGATTACTTTGAGGGGGTGTTTGGTTCAAACCTAACAAATATAAGGTATGGGTTTGGAATGAGTCAAACTCATACCACGTGTTTGTTTAGCAAATTCGAGGGTTTCATACCCATACCTCAAACCCACTGGGTATGAGTTTCTCATATCCAGGGATGGGGTGAGTATGAGTTTGATGCCCATGAGGCCATGAGTGTCAAACTACAATTATCAAAAATGTGAAAAATAGATATTAACACGTATTGTAAACGAAACATGTCATATAATTATTTGATAAAATCTTTATTTTTATAATTTTATATGATAAAATTATTATTTAAAGTATTAAATTTTACATATTTCAACTTTAACTTAGTTTCAAACTCATACCACTCAATTGAAACAAACACAAGGTATCGAGTATGGAGTTCCAACCTTATACTACCAGCTATGATTCCTGATTCCAAACTCATACCCATGCGCCAAACAAACGCCCCTGAGAAGGATGGTATGAAAGTTGAGATTATTGCGGAAATATTAATAGTTGAGATTATTTTGAGAAGAAATGTGATAGTTGAGATTATATTTGTTAATTTTTTTAATGAAATAATTGACATGAAAAAATTCCAACATTTTTAATATAATACAAAAGGTTACATTAATGAGTCTTGGCTTTTGTATATAATCTTAATCAAGACGTATTGTTGTTTATTTCATGATGTAATGTTATCGTGTCGGTTTGAACAAGATAAATGAAATACACTGTAATAACTAATAAATAATACTTCCTCCATTTTCCTATTTTGTTTCCATTTCCTTTATTTGGAAAATTACTTATTTTTTACCCATTTTTCTTCAATCCTATTTTGAGACAACCAAATGACAACTTGGTGCATGTCCTATTTCATTAATTACAAAAAATGTCATTGCTTTATTACAAAAAATGTCCTCTTTTCATTACTAACCCCACTTGTTGACTTCCTTTCATTACTTTATCATTTTTTAATACATGCCTTAATCCATGTGCAATATGAAATGAGAATAAATAAAATAAATGGAGAAAGTAACGATTAAACTAAATGATAAATGTTAATATAATACTTGCAAATATCAATACAAATTCAATTCTTACAAAAGAAAATCAATACAATCAATACAATTTCAATTGTAATGAATACCAAATTCAATTGTTACTGTTCTGTAATTCAGTACCAATCCGACTCATTCACGATAAACTCGATCTTGACCGAGAAAAGCGGTAAGTTTCTCTTACGACTACAAAGTATAAAAAAAGGGAAAAGATATGTCTTTTTTTACTCGAGTGGATAATAATTAACCCGTCGCAAGTTTGCGACTGATATGTCCATCACAAATGAGAATTTGTGCAGAAAAAGTAGGAAGAATTCCTTGCTGTGGAAAAACAAGAATACCAAATTCAATTGTTACTGTTTTGTATCTTGACACTCTTCCTCCGTTACCAACTCCGTCGTCTGTATCGTCCTTCTTCTCTTCCTCCCGCCCTCGTGAGCCTCATTCACGTCACAACGGCTAGACTCCGAACCTCCATCATCGCCGACTTGACTCTCGCTCTCCCTCTCTTTTCCCAACTTCCTTTTCAAGCTTTCAACATTCATACCCCTTTTATTCTTCGCTTTATCGATTTCTTCCTCACGCTCCTTCACCGCCTTCTCCCTCTCTTCCAACGCTTTGAGACGTTCATTCATTTGCGACTCTTTAGACTCCAATTCTGCAAAGAGATCACCAATCTTACCCTCCTTCAACGCTTTGAGACGTTCATTGAGTTGCGACTCTTTAAACTCCAATTCTGCAAAGAGATCACCAATCTTACCCTCCTCAAACGCTTTGAGACGTTCGTTGAATTGCGACTCTTTAGACTCCAATTCCCCGAAGATCCTACAAATCCTTCTCTCCTCCAATTCAATTCTCTTATCGTTCTCAAAAATACGTTTCTTTGACATATCGATAAACTCTATCCACTTCTTCACTCCCTCTTGTATCTTCTCCAATTCTTTGAGTTTCTTACTCAAGGATATCTCAGCAGAGAGCAACATCGTTTGCAAATTACCCAACGCCTTCTCCTTATCATCGACTTCCTTCTCTCTCGCCTCAAGATCCCTCCCTCGACTCATACAAAACTCGTGAGCTTTGCCTACTAAAACTTGCAACTTTCCCCATTGTTGGACTAAACTATGGAACGAACTTCTTCGCCCTTCTGAAACCCCTGACAAAGCCATGAGTTTCTGAAGGGTTTGGCAGGCCGTGTTTAGGCCTGCTGCAGCTCGCTCTAATTCCAACATTATTATAACTCAATCTGTAGCAAGAAATCAAAGATTTTTTCGAAAAAACTAATCTTTTGAAATTGAGGGATTATAGAACTAAATTAATAAATAAATAAATTTATAAATTGTGAGAAGTAATTATACAAAGTATTTATACAGATGTCAGGATTACTAATCATGATAGAATTAGGAAAGTATCTAAAAAAATCAAAAAATAGTAATTTGTTCTATTTCTTTCTTGTTTAGGATTTGGAAAGTCTCTTAACATAAACAATTATTTCCAAAATTCTAATCTAGATAGAAGTGAAATCCCACCCAAACACAATTAATAAAGTGGGATACTGCTAAATCCCGCGCGCACCAATTTACACCCGACTTTCGAGTTTAATTATTTTTTTCAATAATTTGTAGACATTGTAAAACCCAAACAATTAACAAATACGGAGAATCATGTGGGATACCAAGTTACCGAGTAGACCTGGCCACAGGCCGCGCTCAGCTGGCCGAGAAAGCGGAGTTATATGACCTTCCTGTCATAAAACACAAACAGTTAGCAAATATAGAGTCTGAGAAAACGAGCAAAATCTGGTCTAATTCGTAAGAGAGACAGTTTGAGATGACCCATAATGAAAACTGCGTCGAGATGGGGGATGCTGCTGTGTTACGGAAATTATGGTACGATGTACAATTTCCTTGCCATCCGTGACAATCAATCATGGTTCGATGAACCTTTGCTTTGGAAATATGTTTTTTCTGATTTATAATGATAATGTCTTGCGGTATTTACATAATCCCGACTACCATGTCAAAGGGCATTATTGAATACAACATTTACATCATACAAATTTCCAAAGCGAAGGTTCATAGAACCGTGATTGATTGTCACGGATGGCAAGGAAATCATACATTGTACTATAATTTCCGTAACATACTGCACAAGCAAGTGTATACAACAAATGTTGGTCGAAATCAAAGCGATTCTCTGATAGGAAAACTAACCGGTTATCAATTCAAAACCTACTCGTCTAACTACAACTACGACTACAACCCAATATGACAGCTAAAAACCCGTGTTACAGTTTATGATCGACCATCTCCGACAAAATGTTACGACTCATTATGAGTACAACACTTTCAGGATCGAATGCTAATGCTAACTAAGATCAGATCGACTATCCAACAATCGTTTCATTAACTACAATATCACACCGTCTAGGCGTCTACCTCCAAATCATCCACCAATTCGATCTCCTCCAACACTGGCAGCTTTAAGGCCTCCCACTTCTCGAAAATCGCTGCCTGTGTGACCTCCATTACCATACACACCTCCCTCATCTCCTTCTTCCTTCTCGACACTCGTTCCACAACCAACTGTCGAACCTTCTTTGCCTCCATTTCCTTCGACTCTACAAGCTTAATACGCTCCTCAATTTCCGTCTCCTTCAATCTCACCACATCAAATCGCTCCACAATACTCTTCTCCAAAACCTCAAATCGCTCCTCAAATTCCCTTTTCTTCGACTCCACCAACACAAGCTTCTCCTCAATACCCTTATCCTTCAATTCCAATTCCTTAAAACGCTCCTCAATCTCCCTCTCCTTCGACACTACCACAGCGAAACGGTCCTCAATTCCGTGCTCCTTCAATTTCATCCCCTCAAACCGCTCCTCGATTTCCCTCTCCTTCATCCCAACCTCCTCAAACCGCTCTTCCATTTCCCTCTCCTTCGACCCAACAACCTCAACCCGCTCCTCGACTTCCCTCTCCTTCATCCCAACCTCCTCAAACCGCTCCTCGATTTCCCTCTCCTTCGACTCAATCTCTTCTCGACGCTTCCTCAATTCAACCTCCTTCGACTCCAAAACCCGAACCCTCTCATCGCTTCCCATCTCCTTCAACTCCACCTCCTCTCCACGCTTTCTCAATTCGACCTCCTTCGACTCCAAAACCCGAACCCTCCCATCGATTCCCATCTCCTTCAACTCCACCTCCTCTCCACGCTTCCTCAATTCGACCTCCCTCGACTCCAAAACCCGAAACCGCGTCTCGATTTCCTTCTCCTTCAACTCCACCACTTCTTCACGCTTCCTCAATTCAACCTCCTTCAACTCGAAACCCCGAAACCTCTCATCGATTTCCTCACGCTTCCTCAATTCGACCTCTTTCTGCTCCATGTCCTTCTCCTTCTTCTCCAACGTCTCACTTTTCACATCAATTTCCACCTCCCAAATCTCCAACAATTCCTCCCGATTATTCATCTCCTTCTCCCTCAAATTAAGCTTATCATACCGAACTCTCATCTCAGTCAACACCTCCTCAATTCTCCTCTCAATTTCCGTCACCTCCTTCTTGTTCAACTCAACCTTCTTCTCTCTTGCCGCCATTGAAGCTTCCGCCATGGAAAACGACCTCTCCATCCCTTGCCACTTCTCCGACAGTGATATAAGCGAAACCGCATGAGATTGAAACTTTTCTAGAGTTATGCCAAAATTGTCGACGACTTCGTTAGCGATCTTCAGGTCCATTGCAGTAATTGTTTTGAAGATGAATTTGGGGAAATTGAAACCCTAGAAATTATGGATGAAAATGGAGGGAAACAGAGAGAGAGTGTGATTGTTTGAGGGAAGACAGTATAGTTTCCTTTTTGCTGCAAAGGAAAAGGATTTATCCAATTTAGGAAGGTCGAGCTTATTACGTGTTTATACCCGTTCCGTCACAAGCAAGACGGATTGAGCAAGAATAAGACTACCAACCGGAAATAAATGAAATAAATGCTACTCTTAAGTCTTAATGAGGTACTACCGTACTAGTTTATTAGATTCTTTTTCTCTATTCAAATTTGTTTTAGGTAATTAAATGTAGGTAATTAAATGCGGGTTGTCGTAAATGGAAACGGGTTAGTGAGTTGAAGAAAAAGGAATTAACGTTAAATGTATTATCTCAAATTTTATTTGTTTTTAACTGTATGAGTATTTTTTCTAAGCTTATTACCACAAACAATATTTATTTTTAAACATGTGTATTTTTTCTGAGCTTAACAAGATTTATAAAATTAGATTTAAATTTTTTTTCCGTCAAAATTAAAATTAAACTAAGTTTATATATAATATTTTTAAATTTTATTATTATTTTTTGAGCTTAATATTTTAATAAATAAACTCATAAACTATATACTAATGCTCGTAATTTTTAAAATAAAACCTCAGAAACTATAAGATTATTAGTAATACATCTAGGAAGTACTTACTAAGTGAGTTGCGTATAGACCTAGTAATGTTGACTTGACACTGAATGACACAAGTCGACAAGGTTGACTTGTGAATCAAAACAGTCGCTAGTGACACAAACGACTCATTTACAACAAAATCCGGAATGACCCAATAGACTCGCTAGCTAACGACTCATTTACAACAAAATCCGGACATGAAATGACCAAAGTGATCCAGAACGGCCCAATCCGAAATGAACCAACTGAACACGGCTCATATCAGCAAAATTCGGTGGAGACTTGAGAGTTGAGACACCAATAGCTTTGTCCCAAAAAAAAGAAAAAAACAACGTTGCAAAACCGTAAATTTTTCTAGTCTTTTTAAGAAAATTTGAAATATACTCCGTATTTTTATACGGAAAATGGGCAAATGCACAAAGAAATTCTGCTTTTTTATAGTCTTTTTAAGAAAATTTGAAATATACTCCATATTATTATACAGAAAATGGGCAAATGCACAAAGAAATTATGCTTCCAAGTGTGTCCTCGAACCACAAATGCTACAGCATACGTCTTCTCCTGAAAGTACATATCCTCCATGACGTCCAAACAGAGTACACACAGAAGGAACCAAGACATGGTATCTCGGTTGCATGACCAACTCGACAATTAATTTGGCGTAAAGTACATAACCCTGGATCGGAAGCCAACTCTAAGCCTTTATCCGCACCACAAATGAACCTGTTCAGGAAGCAGAGTATCAGAAACACAGGTTGTGCTACGCCTTGTTGGAAAATCATTAGGAATGACATTAGAATACAAATCTTTGTCATTGACAATACCGTAGAAGCGTTTTTTCCCCAAACATGTTCTATAGAATCAAAACATCGTGATGCAAAACTCAAAGATAATGTCCACATCCTCAGATACGGGTAAATCTGGAGGTGAATTTTGCACGGAGTTACAGACAAATGCCATTTCTAGCACAGTGTTGAACCAAGGACCTAAATCTCTCGATAATGTCCACATCCTCTGATAAGGACCTAAGTCTGAAGATGAATCTTGGACGGACAAATGCTAATCCTAGGGACAGTGTCGAACCAAGGACCCTGTTTGGTTCAATTTATACATCAGACGACCTTACTAGAGTAGAGAGCACTACTTTTTTTAATAATAGCGCCGGAGACTTCTCTAGTACCAATGAATTCAAGTACCCAACAACTACTTTTTTTTATTGCTTAGAAATAAAGAAAAATGGCTCACTATCTACGATCTCGTACTACAAAGGAGTAATGATCCGTACAAGTTACCAAAATAACAAGAGTAAATTAATAATTACTCCCTTATATGTTTCACTTTTCTAAAATTACTCCCTTATATGTTTTTTTTAATACATTACTCCCTTAAGTTGATCTCAGGCCAAAAGTTGCTACATATCAAATTTTAAGGTGAAAAAGTTTGTAAATTGACGAAATTGCCCTTCAGTTTATTTTGACGGAAAGCATGAACTCACTAAGCCAAGCTCCTTCTTTAATGCAATCAACAAAATTCTAAGGGATTGTAAGCTTCATTTAATTCTAACACCGAATCCTTTTGTCCCCAAATACGGTAAATGCTTGAAAAATGCAATGATTAGTTTGATTATATATATGCAGCTTGATTATGCCAAACAAGATTGATATTCAACCTAATAACAGTCCCCAAATCACCAGATTTCGCACCAGTACAATCACTTTCTCACATCGTCATCTTACCCCAAATCACCACACATCCGAGTCTATCGCCAGAAGCTTCACTCCTAGACACTTCATCATTCCATAGCTTTCAGCTACTTAACAAACTCAACATACTCAGATCTAAACCCAGAAAAATTGTGGAAATGAAGAGAAAAATAAAATCAGGGTAGTTTTTGCAATTGGGGAAGAAATATGAATATCTTTAGTTTTAAAATAGTAAGCTAAGAAAAATGGGGATTTGAGAGGTAGAAAGAGTAACGAATTACTTGCTTCTCCTGTCTCGTTGCTCTTACTATGTCACAGCTCAACCTCACCATTGCCAGAAACCTTCTCCCAATTGTTTTCATCAACAAGCTTTCATTTACCTCGTTTAATTAAAAACCCGAAATCCTGTTGACAGCCCTAAATCTTTGAAAACCCCTATTGTAATTAAAACCCCAAATTCCAAATTAATTAGACTGTTCAATTAAATCTCTCAAATAATCTTAACCCTAACTTGAAGATTTACTTATTAGGAGATTATTAGAAGCATGTGCCATCAAATAATTTTAATTTCAGTCTTTAATTGAAAAAAATGAACATGGATAAAATATGATTTACTCCAAAAAAAAGATGTACTAACCTTGAAGAAAATGAAAACTTTAAGACTTGAACAATTAGATTGAGAAATTAAGTATTAGTTTTGATAAAGATAAAGGATGAGTAAAATAGTCTAAATGATAAGAGCAACATAAGGGGAAGGAAACTCAGGGGTATTTTCGTCATAAATTTAGGGAAATTGAGAGAAAATTCAAAATTTGACGGAAATATACACCAGATCTGAAAAATGGTAGCAATTTTTGACCTGAGGTCAACTTAAGGGAGTAATGTAAAAAAAGAAACATATAAGGGAGTAATTTTAGAAAAGTGAAACATATAAGGGAGTAATTATTAATTTACTCTAATAACAAATGGGTAAATGCTGTGTACATCCAACCCCTCCTACCTCTCTACTGACAATGGAGTAATGATCCGTACAAGTTACGGAGGCACTCCTCTTTATCAATCAGAACATGTTTTGACAACTTTTATTGTTAAGAACAATTTGCCACCCTGAATAATACTATCAAGATCAAATGGCAAATTCAGCTCCTTCAAGCTAAGCTCATACCAAGAGAATTTTAACCACCAACCTTCCAGTGAAGTTCACTAAAACCTTTTTTACTTTCTAAGCATCAGAATCTCAGCAATTTGAAGAAGGAAAAGAAAGAAAGGTATGAACAGAATTTTAAGCTACCTAATGGCGTCTCTTCTTCCAGTATCAAACACAGAAACACAATTATCAACTATAAACACTAATTCCAAATCCAACACAAAGAACAGTAATAAAAAGGGCCAAACATTAAGACATCAAATAGTCACATAATTTGCACAATTTCCAAAACCAACGTCATGTGTTTGTTTTAGCAATGACTATCTTTGAGATAAATCTACACACGTAAGAGAGAGTACTCACATGCAGGTAGATTTGAAATATCAGCAGAAACAGCGCATGGTATTCCTAAGTTTGTTAGTGCCCCCCTTATGATTCCACATGGAAAGTAGAGATGCATGCTGGCTGCTTGTGCTACTTGTGCGGCCTGTGGTGCTTTGTTCTCCGTCAAATCCCCATCACCATCTTGAGTTAGCCCAGAGACATCATGCAATGGCTCAAGGGAGATGTTTGAAAGCCACCGAAATCGATTATCTTGCAGTACAAAAGTACCCTAAGAGGTAGCAAAATACTTCAACAACATAGTAAAACACGAAAGATCTTCAAAAGAACTAATCAGAGGCTCTCAAGAAAGAGCAAGTAACGGAAGCTCACTCTATGATTTGTTTTGAGGTTGTCAATTTGCTTCTTGAAAACTTCAGACCAGAAATCCTTACAGAGGAATTTGATTGCGTCAAGATGATCAGTAAACCGTGGCCTTTCCATGGTATACCTGACAAATCAAAGTCCGTTAGAAGGTGCAACTTCTCACATGAGTAACCAATCGCAATGGAAAATTAAAAATTCCATGCAACACAAGAGCAGAGTAACATGAGTAACATGAAAATTAAACGGCTTCCGGACTTGTTTGGATACAAAAATGGAGGGAAAAGGAGGGGAGGGGGATGAAGGGATAGGAAAGGGGAAGGGAAGGGGAGGGGGAATGGAGAAAGTTACTTTTCCTTTGTCGGAGGGATTATAATTTGCCTTGGAAGGGATCCATTTTCCTTCCCCTCCTAATGCCTTCATTTCCATTTCGCTAAGGCCTTGTCTAGATACGGAAATTTGGAAGGAAAAAGAGGAAAGGGATTTGGAGGGAGGCAAGTTTGTTTAGATAGCCATATGCGGGAGGAGGGATTTGGAGGGGAGGGAAAATGGACCCCTTCATTTCCCTCCTACAAAGCAAGGTGTTTCCCCTCCAAACAACGGAACCATTCCCCCTCCCTTCCCTTTCCCCCCACTTTTAGTATCCAAACAAGGCCTACCCAAACATTGGAAATTGTTTCCCTCCATTTCCCTCCCCTAACTTTCCGACCAAATTCCTTAATTTAAATTTCAAATGATGGGGAAAATTGTTCGAAATAATAAAATTAGCTGTTAGCAACACTACCTAAGCTACAAACAAGTATACAACATCAGAGCCTTAGTCCCAAAATGAAGCTACAAACAAGTGTACGTTACTAATTTAGTATTCAGCATACACCTGGGTTCTGGAACTTATATCATGAAATGTGAGAGTTCTAAGATAAGTTTAGAGGAACACACACAAAGAAGCTTAACAGTAGTTTCCATTATTCTATGTCGTGAAAAGCTTCACCGCAAAAATTGCAAGGTAAGGAGGTTAAGAATGTATGACATGTATGCAAGCTCGCCCAAAATGTGAAGTTTGCTTTCAGATGTGCCATAACAAGAACTGGTCAAACAATGGGTCAAGTGAGTCAACTGAACAGCTTTTACTTTACAACACCAAGAAGATACAAGTTAGTAAGTCCTGCTTTACTCGTATTTCAAAGCCAAAACTAGTTCTTCTTGGCCTCCATATGGAAAACAAATCTCCCCGACATCTCCAAAAAATAGTAAAAGTAAGATGAGTTCAGAGTTTCGGGCACTTCAATGTATTCCGTATCTCAATCGCTATGATCAACAACTAGGCAACTACAATCTTTAACTTCTCATCATCAGAAATACAAAAAGCCCGTAAAAATGCACTCTCAGGTAATTTCCAGCTTCTACACCTCAATCCTTCATCTCGCTCATACGAGTAGACCAAAATATCAAGCGCTGCACGCCTACACACAACCTCTACTCTAAATAAACATTCCGATTTTCATCCTGATCAGCTCACAGCTCATAGACACGTGTTTGCAGTAGCATCGAAAACACACTAAATCCACAAGTTCACCTCCGCATTTCTCCATATTTTCAAATTATTTCCATGTATCAATCAAGTATTCAAATAGTAAACACTCTATACACTAAATCATCACTCCAATCCCCTAAACTTCCAATCAAAACCACACTATACTATCTACATTTAAAATTTCTATCGAACACACAAAAAGGATGATCTAATTGACTAATTTGCCAATTACATAACTCTAAAATGCAAGATATATACAAATAGAACACATGAAACTCGGCAAACGCTGAATTAGGGTTAACTAATATAGATCCTCAATCACAACAAGGATAAACTTTCGGATTTTCATCTTGATCAGCTCACAGCTCGTAGACAAGCATTTGCAGTAGCATCGAAAACACACTAAATCCACACATTCACCTCCTCATTTCCCCACATTTCCAAATTATTTCGAAGTATCAATCAAGTATTCAAGCAGAAAGCACACTAATCACTAAATCATCACTCCAATCCCCTAAACTTCCAATCAAAACGACACAATACTATCTACATTTTCAATTCCTGTCGAAAACAACAAAAAGGATGATCTAATTGACTAATATGCCACTTACATAACTCTAAAATGCAAAATATATACAAAATAAAAAAAAACAAGAAACTCGGCAAAAAGCTGAATTAGGGTTACCTAGTATAGAACATCAATCACAGCAACAGGGACAACCTAATCAACTAAATCTCCAAGCATATAAACCTAAAATGCAATCAAAATTGGCCAAATTGGGGAAAAGGTGAAATTAAGGTTCGATAACTAATTCGCCAATCACATGAACCTAAAATGCAAGATATATACAAAATAAAACACGAGAAATTGGGGAAAAGGGTGAAATTAGGGTTTAGAAAGAGGAACCTTTCAGAGAGTTGATGACCGACTTGATAACCGATTGCTTCGATACGACGAGCAGCGAGATCAGGTTTGTTAACGTAGAAACGATCGCAGTAAGATGATACCATCTCCATTAACATACTATCTATGCAGCTTTCTGTTACTTCTCTCACCATCGTTGTATCTCTCTGTCTTTCGCGACCTTGCTTGACTTCTGAATTTGTTTGTGATTCTATGGGAGAAATGCAGATCCCGATTTCCGTCTCTTAAACAAGCGGTTAGGGGTTTAGCTTGGTCTTATTCGATTTGTACTCGTAAATTTAAAACTTGGGCTCGAACCGTTCTCAAACTTATCTGAGATTGAAAAAATTGTATTTGACTGCTCGTTATCAAGCTTTAAATCGGGGTCGAGCTCAACTTAAACCGGTGTTGATTCTATTAAGGCTAAGTTCTCGAAACATTATTATGCGTAAGATGACAATCTGCAACAAGCTCTTGAGCATGAGCCTAAACTGCATATTCAATCAAAAAAAATCCTTACACAAACTCCCTTTAATGAACTACATTGGCTTGATCTTGCGAAGTAAAACACTTTGTAGGTACGTAGGTAGCTTAAGAAAAATCTTTGGGATATTCTACATGTACCCCTCAATTTTTTGACTTTCTAAATGGTACCCCTACACTTTTTAAAACATACTTACATGGTACCCCTAATTGTGGTCATTATCTTTACGTGTGCCCTAGACTTTATTTTCCGTCAATTAAACTCAATTTTCGGCGTTAACTGATTACTTAGGCGCATAACCAAACTTGACATTTATCATCTGATGACATAAGGACTCTATTAGAATTAATATCCATTTTTTGGACGTGATAATTTGGCAAAGATCAATAATTTTTCCGTTAACATTTTTTTAGCCCATATATATCTATAAATATTAGGATCGAGATGGATATTGAGTCTAATAGAGTCTTTATGTCATGTGATAGTAAATGACAAGCTTACTTACGCGTTCAAGTTATCACTTAAAGTTTAAAAATGAGTTTAATTGACGGAAAATAAAGTTTAAGGGTATCCGTAGTAATAATGACAACAATTAGGGGTACGATGTATGTTTTAAAAAATGTAGGGGTACCATGTAAAAAGTCAAAAAATTGAGGGGTACCATGTAGAATATCCCAAAATCCTTTTACTTAGGTGCGGCCAAACCCTCCAAACAAAATCGACTTCCTTTCTTTTGAACTACGTTGACTTGATCTCGTAAGGTACATTTATTTGTCCTTTATAGATACGTAGGCAAATTAAGTAAATAATTTGCTTTAGTGCAGTCACACCAAAAAAAAACCAGTGATTATTTAACTTACAATCTACTCAAGGAAACAAAATCTTGAACATTCGTGTCCAATTTTTTTTTTGACTTGAAATCCAACATCTTCCAAATACCTCTCTCATCTGTAATGATCAAATACTGTAATCTACGATTAACCTAGTTTTTTTTCGTTTTTTTTAGAAGTTTGTGGTACATAGGCACATAGCCACTAATCTTATTTCTTACCGCGAATAACAAACAATAAGAACCATTAATAACCGAACACAAAATGAATAAAACAAAATATAAACAGTGTTTTAAAACGGATCAAAAACGAATTATTTTTTGTCTTATCTACTCATACTAGTGTTAAACCCGGGTCGAAATAATAATTGCTATTATTAGATGCAGAAAAACATAATTGAGCGGTTAATTTGCAATGCCGAAATAATCCAATAAGTTTGTATTCAATGTACAAATTAATTAAAGTACTAATCACTACCAAACGATGCAAATAAAACAAACGATGCAAATTATCCTACAATTTTATAAGTAATATAAACTTTATAAATACTGAAAAATTTCACGGTAACCTACGTTGGTTGTAGTACTCGATATATCGCCTGTTATTGACGCAAATCAATAGCTTCAGGCCTTGTTTGTTAGTAACCCTGAAGATCGCTACATAAAGTTGTCCATGATTGAAAACTGGCCTTGGAAGATAAATGCTCACATGAACATTGGCAGGTGAAGACAGGGGTAATCGTCGTCTCGTTCTAGCTAATATAATATCAAGTATAAATATAATGTAACGAAGATCATAATTAATTAAAAATTTAAACCTTTAAATTATCCTAAATACTACTCTGTATTATATAAACTATTATCTACTAATAAGTAATAATGATTATCTACTAAAATAAACCACAATTAACTTATCATAGCACTTGTGCATAAACGGTATACCCATAACCAACTTACATATTATACCAGCTCATATTATGATCATAGCACCAAACTACCTATTATATCAGCCCATGACGTCTTATACCAGCCGGTATACCCATAACCCACAATTAATCTCCAAAGAGACGGTTGTAATAAGTAGTATTGATGATGAACGACTCATTTCTTATACCAGCCCATATTGTTATACTATAACGAACTTACATATAGACCATGTTTGGCAAACGGGATAAGCAAATTCATAATAGCAGATAACGTTAACATAATACGATTAGTAGATTTTAATAGCAGGTTTGACTATTAGATTAAATTAGCAGGTTAAAAAGGGTATTTGGTAAATAGCAGATTACAGGAAAATTCGAACGATTTCATGTATAAATTGAATATGCTAATACAATATGCTGCTATTAGCAGCATATTCAAAAATAGTAGATTCCGACCAATATGCTATTCAAATATGTTGTTTGCCAAACACATGAAAATTGTAGATTGATTGGTCAACCTACTAATTATGCCGAAATCTACTAATTTGTTTCAATATGTTGTTTACCAAACCGCGCCATAAATTCTCAACCCACTTATTAAATAAACCCTAAATTCACTCCCTTCAATCCTTCACAACTCAGTCGTCACCTGCCTCTCTTCTTGTCCCTTCTCTTTCTCGTTCTCATTTCTCTAATCATACAAAAAAAATAGACACAAAATAAAATAAAATTTTACCCATATAACTTAATCTCCCTATATTTTTGCTTAAATCAACTAAAATCAAATCAAAATATAGAAACAAACGAATCAAATAACAAAAGTACGATCTATTATCATGTATTTCGATTTTTGGTATGTTATATGATTATTGTTTCAATTTTTTTGTATGTTATATGATTATTTTTTCATGGATCTGTTTCGATTTTTTTGTATGTTATATATATTTCGTTTTTGAGATCGAAACATTGTATGGTCTTCTGTTTCGATTTTTTTCATCTCTTTCGATTTTTTTTATTATGTTGGTGTTTTATTTTCATTTATTTCGATACTTTTTCATGGAACTATTTCTAAAACTCAAGTTTTTTATTCTATATGATTATTGTTTTATTTTAAAAATTGTGTACATTTTTTTTCGATCTATCATTTAATGATATTTATCCTAAATTAACTCGTTTGCATGTATTGCTTTCCCATTTTTTTTCAATTTTTTAAGGCTTTTTCGTTTGCATGTATGGTGTTGAATTTGTTTGACATGTAATTATTATTTGTAATTTGTAATCATATCATTATATCATATACAATATGCTATAAGAATTATAATATAATTCGACAACATGATTAAACAACTAAATTTAAAATAAATTGGAGAGAAATAATGTAGGAGAGAAAGGAATTAAATCTTGTGTGGAACGTGGGTTGTTTAAAAAAAATAAAAAAATCAGCCATTTAGATTGTTTGAAATGGAAAGAGAGTAATTAATTAGGGTGAAGAATGTGGGTTGATTTTATAAAAATAATAAAAATTCAGCCAATCAACTTAAAATCTTATTCCTCTTTAAGAAAAAAATAGTAATACTTCATCTGTTATTAGTTTGTGATAATATATTCGTCACGAGGGTCATAAGTTTCTGATAATATCAATTACTATATTAAAGCAGCTGCCACTAACCGTCAAAATACGCCTAAATGCATACGTGTCAAATCCACATTAATCAATCGTATTTATACAGTACATTATACAGTATTTACAAATTAATACAATAAAATACATTTTAAATATTTACAACTGCAACCCCACTATGCATATCATACGTTTTCCTCAACAACTGCACCTGAACAGTTTCTAAAGATTTATTATTTATTTTTAAATATAATATCTGTATCCTACTTAAATTACAACTGAATTCCCACTAAAATTACAACTGAATTCCCACTAATCTTCAACTGCTGTTCTACAGATTTCTTATAAAATCAGAAATAATCAAAACTTTACAAAATTATTGCAACAAGTTATAAAATCAGAAATAATCAGAAATTTACAATGGCTCAAAAAGTAACTGCAACAACAATTTCCAAGTTGGCCAAAAATGTTCGAAACGTAGAATTGAATGTTTGTGTTATTTGTTTATGGAAACGAAAAAACTACAGAAACAAGGGTCAACTTTTTGGAATCGAAATGATATTAGTTGATGGAGAAGTAAGTCCCCTTTTTTCAGAAATCATTGAATTATAAATAATTCCTGCATATCATTTATATATCTCTTTCATCTTTCCTACAATAATTTCAGGGTCACACCATTCATGCAAGTATCAGCAAGTCCCTGTTATACAAATTCAAAAGCAAAGTCATTGAAGGGCGTACATATAAGCTCGGCAAGTTCACAGTCTCGGATAATGTCGGGTATATGACTGCTACCAAAAATCCATTGAGGATTTGGTTCGAGTACTCAACTTTTGCTACTGAAACAAAAGATGCAAACATACCCAAATACGGATTTCAATTTTCAAGCTTTGCAGACATAATCCATGAAAATGTCAAGCCTGATTCCTACTTGGGTAATTATTTCGAGAATTATGTTGATATATACAACTATTTTTCTATTTACAAAACTAATACAACATTCACAGATGTGCTAGGAGTATTCGAGGGTTCACACCCAATTGCCGTGTCGGAGCGAGGAAATGAATGGACACATATTGACCTACTCGACACTGAGTATGTGTTGGGTTTATTAGTTACTCATAAGCAAATCTTTTAGTCATACTAACATAAACCTTTAAATTAACCCTTTAATTAACATTTTAATATACTTGTTAATGATCTTATGCATGCTATGAAAATGCGGAAATGAGAGAGTTTTCGAACCCTTACACACGGTCCAAATATAAAGCAAGGATGATCCTCCCAGTACCCAAATAAGAATACCTCATTTGGAAGCACCAAGACAACCCCTTGAAAGATCCGAAATCTCGAGTAGGCTAGCACAAGAAAACGGAATTTCCTTAAACAATATAAATTCTAATAATATGAACTTAGTATACTAATTTATATCTCTTAATATAATTAGTATGAATATTATCTTATAATGTTACTAAGAGGATTTGATGTTGATTAATTTTCTCACCCTTAGAAAATTTCAAGCATGAGCATTAGTATGAATTATGCACAAATGTAAGTGTGGCTTAGGGTTTAAGGGGGCCGGGTATGGGGAAGAAAAAGAGGGAACATCTCCTCTTTTCTATGTGGCTAGGGTGGCTCTAGGTTGGTGTCTCAAGGATAATGTCTCAACATAATGATTATAGTGTGTTTAATACACTAATCACCCACACAACCACCTCCACTAGCCGGCCACTTAATCCATAAAATGGATTCCATTTTACAAGTTTGTCAATTGTATAATGTGACATCTTATATGTCACATAGTAATAAAATTATCTTAATATAAATATTTATCATATAAATATTATATATATATATAATTAAATAAATCATATTTATCAATTGACAAGTAATTCGAAATTACAAATATAAAATGATAATTTATCGTCAATACGATTTACAACCTTTGTATTAATTTCAACCCAATTCATTCTAATTACGATATAATAAAATATCGTTCAATGTTTAATAATTGACACGCTTCAATTTTAAACATAAATCTTACAATAAGATTTAACCTCTAATTTCTCGATATACGAGTTTAAGGAATATGATCAAATCGTATCACTATACATTTGATCATTTTATCAATTAAGGGAATTGTCCTAAAGGTGTGACCTAAAGGGATCAACTGACCACCACCGTCATACGACAGTAATGTCAAACTCTAGCTAGCCAATCATTACCGATTAATGTTGGTCAGTTGACTAATATAAATCGTATCATCCCTTGCGCATTCTCGTCATGAGATTTAATTACGTGATCGCACTATTGTTGAGGACACATTTCCCAACAATCTCCCACTTGTCCTCGACAAGTGTGCGTCACCAATTCTCTTGTCCTATTACAATCTCCCACTCAATGCAAGATGTCTCTCTGAGGTCGTACTTGCATTCGATCATATCATGAGTGGTTTCCTCGATCTGGAGAATAACTGTTTGACCGGAATTATCTACCATAGATACCTTTCGAGCGTGGCCACGCATTTTCAGTTAACTTCTCCTCGAGTGGCCTTGAGATTTGAACAACCCTGACAAGGGGTGGACAATTTCTATCGCATTATTTCCTTTGACTAGTCACAGTCAGTCACAGCCTGAAGCAGTCTCATTTGACTCCAGTTACGAAAAGTCGTAGAGAACGGATCAAGGTTGTGCCTAAACTGTACCATCTTGGGAGAGTAGTCTTTAGTCTAAGAATTGACTCACAAGAATACTATAGCAGCTCTCGCCACGACCTCGCTATAAAATTTCCAGAACTCTATAAGCGGTCACTAAATGCCCGACAAAGTGCCTCTTGCAGTCTGCCTATGTGATCGACTAGTCATCACATATGACTATGGCACTTGAACTTGCCATCAATCGCCTCACACTCTAGTCGCTTTGAGATGTCACCTCATGTAAGCGGCTAGGGGCCATACTAAGTCAATCCAGTTCACTTATGGGGTTCAATATTGTCTCTTACAACCCATTTGGATTCTGACAAAGTATCTTTTACTTTGAGTTAATTATAACTCAAATGATGTTGTCATGCAACAATAGTCAATACTATTACATTGCATTTGATGCACAATCATCTGTTTGTATTAGTGTTTTGTGAATAACCTTTATTCATGATTGCAAAACTTACAAATTTTGGTCTCCTTTATTTTCATATTATCCCATATAATATGATTCTATTTGAGTACATATCTAGGACTCTTTCTAGATTTTGAGTTTCCTTTCCGGAGGAAAGCTCCCACTGTTATCTTATAACTTGTGACGTATCGATATACTGGAGGGATTAAGGAATCACTCTTTTTAGTCACTTATGTACTGAAATCTACATTGTAGTCTATTTATGATTAATAATTTTCACTCATCTTGGCTATTTGATAATGGTTTTATTCATCATTATGAATAACGTATCTAACCATTCTGATTTCCAATGGGCGACCTTTTATTATCCATATAATAAACCTTCCCATTAAAACTCCATCATCATATGATACAAATTATTTTATTCATCTAAATTGAGTACCTCTTATTCTTTACTCTTAAAGAATCACCCATTCTCTCTAAATGGTAGTTTTCAATTCTTTAATGAATATTGCTGCCACTGAAAACAATATCTCTCGATATCTTAAATGAACCTTTCATTTCACGCATGTTAAACTATTACTCGAATTATTATCACTATCTCTATAGTGATCCATCTTTTCAGATTATACCTTCTGACACAACATAAACTACTGTCGAGGGGACTGAGATGATTTCTCCTCTATTATCTTATAATCATAGAAATCATTATTTCAAGGAATCGGTCTTGCCTCCGAATAGATAGATGATTTCTCCTCTATTATCTTATAATCTTTGAAAAATCACTATCTCATGGAGCCGATCTTCCTTCCGAATTCATACGGGGTTTCCACTGAAACAATGAACACAAAGAACCTTTCTTCGAGTGTCTTCCCGTAGTTTCTTCAGTGTACCTTTCTTCGAGTGTCCTCCCGTAGTTTCTTTTGTTATCTTATTTAGGTTTCTTCTTAAGAACCCTTTCAGGAATCTTCTCCAAGATCCTATAGTTATATCATTGGTTTGTAGGTCGAATATTTTCTCCCACTCTATCCTTTAAAATAACCCTTATTTGTACAAGGATAGCTTATTTCGATCGTACCAATGTATATAAGTTTATGGTATGAGAAATACATTCTCATTTTCACTTAAAATGAAAATCTTATAATGAACTAATATTTTCTCATTTTGATTGAAAGTATCTCATGGGGTGTAGTTCTCCGTTTTAATCAACTCTTTGATTATATTATACTTGATCGTATCAATATTTATTGCGTGATAAGATCACTATTATTCATGTTTTAACAAGGCATGCAATTTATTTAATAAATCAAAACATTGATTAAGAACAAAAGTAGTGACTCGGCTTGAAAACCAAGTCACTAATATCCAAAATTACAACCATTGTTTTAGGATTTTAATCCTTGTCTTACAAGAAAGTAAATTGTTCCAAAATAAAATGCAAAATATGAAAGAAGACGGAAAATTAGAGGCTAGCTCTTCAAGTTTTCGATCAATTTGGATGTTACCATAGTCATCCAAGTAAGGAACTTCATGCTTCCTTCTCCTTGCCCTTATCGTTATTAGGAGGCGCCCCTTTAAAACAATTAAAAAGGGTAAATATCAACACATTTGTATCATTATACATAAGTTGATAAATGACATGAATTTAAACGAGAATTATTACCTACGGCGGTTGCCTTCCCATTTTTGAGATCACTTAAGTATTTGGGGCAATTTCTCTTCCAATGACCGATCCTCGTGCAATAATGGCACTTGTCTTCCGATTTCGAAGACGAGGTGGAAGCGCCTTTCGAAAGGTCTTTTCTTTGGTCGCCTTGGGCTTGAACGTTTTCTTGCCCTTGCCTTTCGAGGCATTCCTTTTGAAGCTCGTTTTCCCTTTTTTTTCGATGTTCAAAACATCTTTGGTGGTACTTTCATGAAGTCCCATGTCCCTTTCGGCTTGGACGAGCATCTTATGCAACTCATCCAACGTGGTCTCTTGGTTTCGCATATTTAAATTCACCCGGAATTGAGCATATGCTTTAACCTTATTGAGCGAGTGAAGAACTCGGTCAATAATAAGAGAGTCGGGAACATCAACATTTTGAGCTTTTAGAGTCTCCGCGAGCTCAACGAGTTTGAGCACATGAGAGCTTATCTTTTGCCCTTCCTTGAATGTAATGTCAAAGAAGGCGGAAACCGCCTCATATTGAATCACCCTTGGAGTTTGCGAAAACATGGTCGCAAGCTTGGTGTATATCTCATATGATGTGGTCAACTTAATCATACTCCTTTGGAGATCCGGCTCCATGGAGAAGATGAGCACATTTTTAAGAGCGGAGGGCTCTTTCATGTAGGCTTCATAGGCCTCACGAGTTTGGACCGATGAACGAGCGGTCGGAGCGGGAGGAGCGGCTTCGGATAGGTAACGACTCTTGTCGTCACCTTGAGCGGCCAAAAGTAATTGCGCATCCCAATCCTTAAAGTTGGAACCATGCTTATCGAGTTTACAACGATCCATAAAGGATCGAAGCCGTGACACGTTAGTGAGAGGTGGAGCGTTGGTTGCCATTGATGTTGTTGAAAATTAAACTACAATAATAAAAGGAAAAACAACATCATTTTAAAATTCATAATTTAAATTTAAGAAACTTAAACATGTTAAGTATATTTACTTAATGATCTCTTACCCAATTAAGTAAACAATCCCGAGACCCAAACCCATACTAATCCGGGCACGGTGTAGCCGATTCAACCCGTATCGGTATAATTTGGTGGATTAACCCTTTAATCGGTTCTACCTTATAACTCTCGGTCGACACTTTTCTAAAAATCGTCTTTAGCCGAACTTATTGCAACTACGGTTACGAATACTTTCGTTGAGATCAACCAAATTTCAAGGTGTAATCTTATTACCCCACTTACCCAACGTGACAATTTTAGTACCTCGGTGTAGCCGAGCCTACGTTCTTGTGAAGAAGGGATTCATGGGTCCGTACTTTTTGGTAAGGCTAAGTCTCAATATTTATATGTAAGAGATCTAGGCAAATTATTATCTATCTCCGTTTAAGTGAACTAAGTCGGTGAATTATCGATAAAATAAAAGACTAGGTCGACTAGGTCGAAACATGCATGACACGATGTATGACGATTTGGCTATGCATGCAAACATATAAAAGCAAAAATAAAAGCATAAAATAAACCCTAGTATGGCCTTTCCTAGAAAATAAATAACAAAGTACAAATTCGGAAACCAACTCCTTTGGTCCCTTGAACTTCACGCGGCACGCACTTCGAGGTAAACACCGTCTTGATCGGAACTTCTTTCCGAATGGCACCGTCTTCAAGGAACTCCGGATTTTACAAATATTACAACTTTCCTAGTCTACTTTATACATTATAAAATAGAAATAAATTACAATTGGGTGATTCGAGATCACAAAATTACAACCGAATCGGTAACCCCTTACATTACGGGAAATACCGATTAAAACTAAGGCCATACTAAGTAAATTACATAATTCCCAAAATTACGTAAAAATAAATCATGACATTCATAATATAATATGCAATGCTTATGAAAATATGAATTATCATGCAAATCCTAAGCCAAATCGTCCTATTTAAAACAATTATTTAAATAGTTATCGTAAACCTCGGTTTATGGAATCGCGTGTTTTAACGGTTAACAACACTATGCATTATATGAAACGGTTTTCATTCTTAAGTTAATCATCCTAACTCGCATAGGATTCAAAATTTAGTCTTACTCAAACTTTGAACATGACTTAACTTAATATATTTCAATATTGATCGGTATTACTCGGTTTTACGGGAAAAATAATATAAAAATCCAAAAGAGTCATAAAAATTTCGAAAATTCAAAATTCAAAATTTGAAAATTCCAGAATGTTCTTAAAATTTTCAGAGTCTTAAAATATTTGTATTTATACGGTTTTAACATTATTTCGTAAATAAGACGTAAAACGAGCATTTTAAGTCGGAAAATTCAATAATTAACTTCATAAATGCAAATTAAATACTAATAATATTTTTATACCTTCCAAAACATTTTAAGAACACAAAGTGGACAGAAAATTAAATGGCACATTGCCCCATAGCCGAAATTTTAAATAGATGACTCTAAATATTCAATTTTAAATGCTAATTTTAACAAATTAAAATTAAATCAAATCTGAAACTTTTGGCTCCCAAGAAAATTTTCATGATGAACATATCATATATGACTAATATGGGTTAAATATTTCAGCCATTTTGACAACTATTGCAAATTTCAACGATTTACGTCATATATCGTACGATTTTAACCTTTAAAATTATTTCTCAAGCATAAAATAAGATAAAATTCTCGAAAATTTTATACATGCTGGAAATAATATATATGACATTATCGTGTTAAATTTTTATGGCCAAATTCCAACTTAAACTATTAAAGTCGAAATTATGTCACTAATTACCCGATTTTTACATTAAAAATCTATAATATTGCAATATTTGAGATAAATTTCCTGAAAATTCAACATAAATTTTAAATATTGCATGTGACATCCTCATAAATTTTTATAGTCAAATTCATAATATAACTATTTTAACCCATTTTATTCATCTTATTGCATTTTAACACTTAAAATTCATATCACACGTTTTATAAGTCCATAATTTACGAAAATTCATATTCATATTATAGAAAATACATGTGATAACATACTGAAAAATCTCGGCCAAAAGATGATTTTAGCTATTTTTCCCAAAAATAAACGACTTTAACCATTAAAACTTTATAAAAACCGAGATTTAATATACCATTAATCAATATTCATGCAAAATATATTCCAAATATTCTAAAACATTTTAGAAAACAGTAGGTAATCATGCTTAAATTATTTCGTGCATATCATATATTAAACGAAAATTCAAATTTTATTTTGTTATCACTATAACTCCGTAAAAACGTAAACGGAAAGCATGCAAACAACCTATTGCTCTGATACCAATTGTTGGGTTTATTAGTTACTCATAAACTAATCTTTTAGTCATACCAACATAAACCTTTAAATTAACCCTTTAATTAACATTTTAATATACTTGTTAATGATCTTATGCATGCTATGAAAATGCGGAAATGAGAGAGTTTTCGAACCCTTACACACGGTCCGAATATAAAGCAAGGATGATCCTCCTAGTACCCAAATAAGAATACCTCATTTGGATGCACCAAGACAACCCCTTGAAAGATCCGAAATCTCGAGTAGGCTAGCACAAGAAAACGGAATTTCCTTAAACAATATAAGTTCTAATAATATGAACTTAGTATACTAATTTATATCTCTTAATATAATTAGTATGAATATTATCTTATAATGTTACTAAGAGGATTTGATGTTGATTAATTTTCTCACCCTTAGAAAATTTCAAGCATGAGCATTAGTATGAATTATGCACAAATGTAAGTGTGGCTTAGGGTTTAAGGGGGCCGGGTATGGGGAAGAACAAGAGGGAACATCTCCTCTTTTCTATGTGGCTAGGGTGGCTCTAGGTTGGTGTCTCAAGGATAATGTCTCAACATAATGATTATAGTGTGTTTAATACACTAATCACCCACACAACCACCTCCACTAGCCGGCCACTTAATCCATAAAATGGATTCTATTTTACAAGTTTGTCAATTGTATAATGTGACATCTTATATGTCACATAGTAATAAAATTATCTTAATATAAATATTTATCATATAAATATTATATATATATATATAATTAAATAAATCATATTTATCAATTGACAAGTAATTCGAAATTACAAATATAAAATGATAATTTATCGTCAATACGATTTACAACCTTTGTATTAATTTCAACCCAATTCATTCTAATTACGATATAATAAAATATCGTTCAATGTTTAATAATTGACACGCTTCAATTTTAAACATAAATCTTACAATAAGATTTAACCTCTAATTTCTCGATATATGAGTTTAAGGAATATGATCAAATCGTATCACTATACATTTGATCATTTTATCAATTAAGGGAATTGTCCTAAAGGTGTGACCTAAAGGGATCAACTGACCACCACCGTCATACGACAGTAATGTCAAACTCTAGCTAGCCAATCATTACCGATTAATGTTGGTCAGTTGACTAATATAAATCGTATCATCCCTTGCGCATTCTCGTCATGAGATTTAATTACGTGATCGCACTATTGTTGAGGACACATTTCCCAACAGTATGTACTAGCAGTAAGTGTATGATTACGAAATTACAATTATCTTAATTACTAACACAACTTATGTTTTACATTTCAGAAACAATAAGTTGCCATTATATGTGTTTGGAGATTATGTGAAACAAATAGTCAAGATCATTAACGACTATGCAAACGCAAATGAAAGACCAATACTTGCAATACAATGTGTTAGTCGGGCAGAATGGAAGGGTAATTTAATAATTACATATTTATTAATTTATCTTTCATAGAAAGACGTTAAATATTCCGATTGATTTTTAAAATGTTTTAGGCGAAGTTCGTATCACAAGCTCATTTTAGGCTACACGGATTTACGTGAACCCTGATATACCACAATTTACGCGTGCCAAGAACTTTCCAAGACAAGGGGATCAAATTCTGATAGCTCAATGATACAAATGTAAGTAACGAAGAACCAACCATTCGTCCAAGGCTGATTTTCAAGACAATTTCAGAACTCAACAACATTGACAAGGTAACAATATTGATATTCTTACTTTTACTTATTGATTGATTGATTTTAGACTATTCACCACTAATAAAAATTGTTTTCATATCTAGGCTGGAGTATATAGTACACTTGCTACTATTACTGAATTAGATGCAAATTTCAAATGGTATTACTATTCATGCAAATTCTGCCGTGGCAAAGCAGCTATAGACGAGGACATCTTATGGAGATGCACCAAAGATTATTGTAAAAGGGCATCGTGAAGCAATGTCGGATGCAATTCCAAGGTGTTGTATAATTGTAACACCCCCATTTATTTAGGGGCCTGAACTAGAACTCCCCAGATTAGTAAGGGTGTTACCATCTTGGATTACCGAGGCAGCAGATAACAAAGGAAAGAACACAGTACTTTATTTAATGATAAACTCAAAACAAGATCTTACATTCTTACAACGGTCTTCAAAACTGTCTTAAAAGATAAAATACAACTCATAACAAAACAACTATGGTGATCTAGACTCTAATCTGGTCCGGATCCAAGCTCTCCCTTCCCTTTAGCTCCCATAGTCTCAAGCACCTGTCAATCTGCTCCCCAATGAATTGGTTCATCACAGGTGATCACGAATACACAGGGTCAACCACAAGGTTTAGTAGAGGAAAATAAGCAATCAAAGCATTACTATAAATAGAAAGTCAATCATCTCCACTCCGAATCACAAGACCCAATATTCTCCACACCGTATCACAAGACCCATTATCTCCGCACCAAATCACAAGACCCATTATCTTCGCACCAATCACAAGACCCAATATACTCCGCACCAATCACAAGACCCAATATACTCCGCACCAATCACAAGACCCATTATCTCCACACCGTATCGTATCACAGAAATATGCAGTCAATTAATACAATATAACACCATTCATACAACAAGATGTACATAGTTAAACATCAAATAATAAACAGATTACTCATCACCATGTATACAATATTCCCCTACCTCAAATTGCAGGAGAATAGCCAACCACAAGCTTGCTAGAAGTTCCACGCGAAAACCGTCACCTAACATATATTACGGAATGAATTAATAAACTTCCCGAACCCCCTTAAGTCAACTTATACTTTCTATAAATAGCAATCCTCTTATAAGTGGAAAGTTTCCAAAAAGGGAAACTTTCCCGAAGTAGAAACTTTCTTAAAAACATTTGTCCCGACTCATAACTTCAATTAATACCAAATAGTAACCAATAAAAGTAACAATAGTAAATGATATTAACAATAGTAAATAATAATGATAATAATAATAATAATAATAAAAATAATAATAATAATAATAATAATAATAATAATAATAATAATAATAATAATAATAATAATAATAATATGTGAAACACTCAGCTCACACCCTTACGTAACTCCCTTCCCCCACGACTCCCTCACGTAACTCGCGAAACACCCAGCTGCTGCCACCACCACTGCCGGCAACCACCACCAACAACACAACCTCAACCTGCACGTCCCACCCCCGCCATAACCAGACCCGCGTAGACACCTTACTACCGCGAACCCGATAATCACCGTCCCCTGAATCCACCATGCGCAACCCATCAACAACCAAAACCACCACCAGTACCCCTGACATCAGACCCATACTATCACCGGGGTACCACCGTGTCGACCTCGATCCCCCGAGTCAACGGTGGCACCACCTTCAGCCCTTTCCCGCAAACAGACCCGAAAACGAAAACTAAACTCACGTTAAGCCCTTACCTCCGACACCTATGACCACCAGCGACACCTAGACCACCATCGAAGCGCTCTTCCCCACCACAATAACCAACCTTAGTCACCACCACAACTCAACTCCATGGATGACTCACAACGATAGACACAAAATAAAACAAAACGAGAGCGAACGACGGACCATACCTCACGTTTGTCTGAAATGGACCCGAAAGCTCTCTGAAACGTCCCTAAGCACCGCCGACACCACCTCTCTCTCTCTCTCTCTCTCACTCGCGTTCTGGCTGTTGTCGTTGCCAACGCATGAGGGTAGGTTTCCACTTTGGATATTAGGGTTTATGGTAGTGAATGGCGTCAGTTGTTTTGGTAAAAAGAGTGTACGGTTTGTGTAGGGTGTTGGGTCACGTAAAGGCCCAACGTTAATATTAACTTATGTAATCGACTTCCCATACAACCTTCATCTTAATTACTACGAACCAACCTCCACGCGATGTATAAAATAATATAACACGTAACCCTATATTAGTTTAGTCAATATACGATAATATAATATAGAACTTATAATATTATCTCGCGTTAACTTATAATATAAGTCTCGGGTTAACTTATAATATAAGTCTCGGGTTAACTTATAATATAACAACCCGAGTCTAACAAAAAGGTGAGCTATAACATATTCGATAAATTAATTATCGAATACTAATGTTCAAATACGGTCAATACGTCAAATTAACAATAAAAGTCATACTAAAATACGAGGTATTACAATAATTCGGTCATATTAAACAATATGATATATGTAATAGATAAGAATACTAACCTCTTTACTTTACCATAGGTTTCATGTTAGGTACCACATTTCAGATGAGGAAAACAATAACAACCAGGCTGAAGGAGAAGAGGGGAATAATGCCAAGTTGTTACTGTTCGAAGCACAACTAGAAGGCCATATCAACAAAACTGTTGTCCAGTGTATATCAGACCTGAAAAAGGCAATAATAAACAACATTGGCTATTAATTGTAACCTAACATTAAGTATATCCTTATTAATTAATTTCTTCTTCTGAACAGGCTGGAATTAAGGATGGTATACCAGAAGAACTAGATATGTTGATTGGAAAGCAATGTGTGTGAAAGTTAGAGGTTTCAAGGAGATATAATATTGAACAGAAGTCAAACTGTTACACAGCTCTATCAATAACAGATGAAGAGGAATCAATTGCTTGGTGGAAGGCAAAATACAAAGATACAAAGGTAAACACATTAACAGGAGCAGTAATAGAATTTGTTGAACAATAGCAATAACAAAATTTGTTGAAGCATATCCTTATGATATAAAGTTTTTTAATCATACATAACTTAAATATAATTGATTTCAACACAGGATAGAACCAAACAAAAGAACATGACACCGAGTAAGCGCAAAGAGAAAGAAATAATTGATTGTGAGGCAATTGCATGCACCGGAAATACATCAGGTGAAGAAAAGGCATCTAGCAGCAAAATTTCAATGAAAGTGAAGATCGAGAAGGACTGAGAGAACTAATGTTGACAATCTACTCACTATTAGTTTTTCTACTTCATTGTTGGATAGTTAGTTTCTATCTATGTCACAGTAGGTTGTTTACTTTTTTCGGTAATTTACTTTCAGCAATGTTACAACTATTTCAAATTATTAGTAAAAGCTACTCCTTTCAGAAATTAGTAAATGTCGAATAACTAATAAGTAATGGCATTACAAAAATTCGGGCCTGACAGAAAATATACAATTTCGAAGTCACATACAAGTTCAAAACCTTTAAAAGTGTTTTAATATACTGCAGGAAAACATATTTAATGTAATGCTGGAAAACGATTATGTTATTATAAGTTTTAATAGACTATTGTTTTAATATAATAAATGATGATTAATGTACTCCTAATGAAAGTGATAAACATACAACTAAAGGTATTTAAAACTAAGAATTATGTCATTATATACAATTTCGAAGTCACATACAAGTTCATAACCTTTAGAAGTGTTTTATTATACTGCAGGAAAACATGATTAATGTATTGCTGAAAAACGATTATGTCATTATAAGTTTTAATAGACTAATCTTTAAATATAATTAATGATTATGATTAATGTATTCCTAATGAAAGTGATAAACATACAACTAATGGTATTTAAAACAAAGAATTACGTCATTATATATTATATACAATTTCGAAGTCACATACAAGTTCATAACCTTTAAAAGTGTTTTAATAAACTGCAGGAAAACATGATTAATCTACTGCTGGAAAACGATTATGTCATTATAATTTTTAAGACTAATATTTTAATATAATAAATGATGATTAATGTACTCCTAATGAAAGTGATAAACATACAACTAACGGTATTTAAAACTAAGAATTATGTCATTATATGTTATAATAATCCGACACTTTGAAAATACAATTTTTTACATTCTACCCTCCATTTACAAGAGCAATAACAGAATTTGTTGAACAAGAGCATTAACTATGTCATATATATGTCTATTTATGAAATCTTTTTATTCGTAATAGCTATCTCCTTTAAAAATTAGTAAAGGTCTAATAATTAATTCGTAACGATTATTTGTTGCGACATTAGCTTCGAACACAACCCGGCCAATTTCTTTAATTTATTCACTGATGACTTCATAAATTTAACATGTATTTTAATTTAAAAGGAGAATTTTAATTTAAAAGGAGAATATATAATTGTGAGGAGAAACTTAACTTTAATTGAATTTGTCAAATAATTAGCATTTAATGTCTTACATTCTACATTAACCTACATACATACAAAAAAATTAAGACATAAATTAGTAATATTGACATTATAAATAAATATACTGTAACATTTTAATTTATTTATTATACAATATAAGACCACTCTCACATCCACTACTAGAATCCACTATCCACTACTGGCATCATATTTCGGAAAACATAAAACCACCCACTACCTCCCACTTTTTAACTTTAAAGGAAGTATAAATAAACCTATTGAAAAGAATAACACATACATCAATTTTAACGCAAAAATGACACGCAAAATTAACCTATCGAAAATAGCAAGACTTTCACAAAATATTTGCAATGTGGAGCTGAAAGTTAGAGTTATAAGCTTATGGAAACGTGTTAATCACACGAACAATGATGATATAAACGCTACTGAAATGATATTGGTTGATGAACATGTATGTCAATCGCCTTTTTTCTGACTTAATTTTCTCGTGTTTATTTCATATATTGATATATGTATGCTTTTTATAGAGTCATCTGATTTAAGCAAGTATCAAAAAATCATTGATGTACAAGTTTATGGATATAATGATAGAAGGATGCATTTATAAGTTGGTAAAATTTACAGTTTCCGAAAATGTTGGCTATATGACAGCAACCAAAAACTTATGGAGAATAAGTTTTGAATATTACACATATGCTATTTTGATAACAGATCCACAGATACCAAAGTTTGGATTTAGCTTTACTAGCTTTCTCGATATAATCGATGAGCATGTTAAGCCAAATACATACCTAGGTAATACCTAAATATTTTGTTCACTTCTTAATTGTCATATATATGAATCTTACGATGAAAAATAGTGATAATTTGTAAACATGCAGATGTAATTGGGGAATTTGAGACGTTACATCCAACAACAATATCTGAACAAGGACATGAATGGACTCATGTTGACCTAACTGACCAACAGTAAGTATAATATTAAATTTATTGTAGTAGGTATTATATTAAATATTTCTTCCTCATTATTTACATATTATTTTAATGCAAGGTACTAAAATTAACGAAAAACATGCGTCTTCAATGTGGAAGCTCAAATTCTAATGCTAATGAAATCCGAGAATTCTCTGAGTGGATTTTGAAGGTTGGAGATGGTATAGTTGGAGAACAGAATGACGGAGAAGTTGATATAGAACTCCCTGATGATATCCTTATTAAGGATGTCGGTGATCCAATTGCTGCTATTGTTGATAATACTTATCCATCTTTTGTTACTGAATATCGGAATTCAGATTATATTCAAGAAAGAGCAATCCTTGCGCCAACTCATGAGATTGTGGAGACTATCAATGATTATTTGTTGTCCCTTATTCCCGATTACGAAAAAATTTATTATAGCTCAGATGAAATAAGCAAAGAGGAGAACAATTCAGAGATACTTGAAGTTTATTCTACAGATTTTCTAAACTCAATTAAATGTTCAGGTCTCCCGAATCACGAGTTGAAATTGAAGGTTGGGGCAACAATAATGTTACTAAGAAACATTGATCAACGAGAAGGATTATGTAATGACACAAGATTGGTCGTAACGAACTTGGGTGTTCAAGTTATTAGGGCAACTATCTTAACCGGCAGCAATAAGGGAGAACGAGTTCATATTGCTCGGATCACGTTAAGTCCCTCTGATTCAACAAAATTTCCAGTTAGATTTGAGAGAAGACAGTTTCCAATAACTGTATGTTTTGCCATGACAATCAACAAAAGTCAAGGACAATCATTATCCCACGTTGGTCTTTATCTTCCTGGACTAGTTTTTAGTCATGGCCAACTCTATGTTGCTATCTCGAGGGTGACCAGTAAAAAAGGCTTGAAAATACTTATGTGGAACAACGAAACTGGCACATGTAATTTAACTTCCAATGTTGTTTATCATGAGATATTTGAGTATTTAGAGTAGTATTTATTTGTTGTAAGCATGCACTATATTCTATTTTCGGTGTATATATGTAAACAAGTGTGTTTATGAATGTACTAATTTCATAAGGTTATTTACAATTGTCACGTCTAATTATTTACTTATGTATGCATCTAAATATTTTTACAAAGGACTTAGAGCAAGTGCAATGGAAGAACTTTATATAAAGTTCTTCCGCCTTTGTCATGTCATATTTTGACAATCTCAATAATTAAGAACATTTTATCACAATGGAAAAACATCATATAAAGTTCTTCTATAATCCATAACTAATTGATTAATTTAATTAATTGGTTAATTGTTCATTGGAACTCACAAGATTTTTTTGTTATTTGAAAGAACTTGGTTCTTTTTTCAAACCAAGTTTGTCAATTTAAGAACAAACTTTTGTTTGCAATGGAACAAACTTAATTTTAAAGGTTTGTTTTGACAAACCCAACACAAAAACCTCCCATTGCAATTGCTCTTATAATTTACATTATTTATATTTCTCATGTATAAATAACACTTCTATATCTATATATAAGATAAAAAAGGCAAGACAAAACACCACATTTCACCATTTCACTTTTGAGAAATTCTAACAAGCCACATCATCATTATTTAAAAATAAAAAATAAAAAATAAACTAATGAATTTACAAGCATTAAATGCATACCAAGTTTTTGAAATAGCATAATATCATTATTTTTAAAAAAATAAAATAAAAATCTAATGAATTTACAAGCATTAAATGCACATCAAGTTTTTAAATAGCATAATAACGAATAAAGTTTAAACTCTTAATTTTTAATAGATTTAACAACAATTAATAAATAAAAAGCATGCTAAATTTAGAATTTATGTGTTCATTGTTAGAATAAATTAATCCCCAAATAAAAAAACACATCACTGTAAATTTACATCATGCAACTATTTTGTTTTGCAATAAATATTAAATTATATACATCTATCTACATTATAATTTAAAGGCTAATTATTACAGTCACTTTTTTAGTGTTACGTACTTGCGTGTAAAGATAAGCTATTTAAAAAGTATTTATCTAAAAGCTAAAACATTTTAATTATTATTATATTTCAAACTCTAAAAAAATATTAAAAGGTAAAATGATTAGGTGGAGTTAATAGCTTCTAATACACTTTTGGCCTTTCTTTTGTCTACAAATTTTTTTTAGAATTTATTCAACGTGTTATCTAAAATATTAAAGTTATTTTGTAATATAAAAAGTAACAAATTTACTCTGTAATCATAAGTGAAAAATATATTGTATAAATAGTATACTTATACAATATAATTACAACGCTAAATTAAATAAGTTTTTATCATCATGTGCCAAGATAACTTATTTATAAAGTATTTATCTAAAAAAAATTATCTATAAAATCTAATTAAAATGGTAGCCTGAGAAGTGTGGCATGACAAAATTAAATGTGACATGATAATTTTAAATGTGACATGCCGAAAAAAAGTGACATGGATTATCAATTTTTAAAAAAAAATATGAGTTAAAAAATTTAAAAATATAAGCTTTAAACACAAAAAAAAAAAATTAACCATTGATCTCCTCTCATAATTTTTCTTATTTATTTAACTTTATTAATTAACCATTATTTCCTTTATTTAAGGAAATGACTTTTTAACTTTCTTTTCATTTATTATATATACACAGTTTGTATATTTCATATTTTTGTATCTTCGTTCTATTCATAAAATTCTGAGAGAATTAGTTGCAAAAAATTTCATATGTAGCTATTATAACAACCCTTATTTCAACTTTATTCAAAAAATTAGTACTAAAGTATACATAGAAAAGTAAATTAGTTATTTTGTCTTTTTATTTTTATTATATTTTGAATTAATTAGAATCTTATTATTTTTAATTTGTTGTGTTTGTTTTATTATTGCAGTAGAATGAATTTTCATCTTTAGTCAAAAAAATTAGTAGGTGAGGTATACCTAGAGAACTAAATTAATTATTCGCTTCTTATTTTTATTATGTTTTGAATCAGTTAGAATCTTATTAATTTTTAGTGTGTTTATATTAATATTGCGGGATGTTAAATTTTCAACTTTAGTCAAAAAAATTCCAGGTAAATTATACGCAGAGAACTAAGTTAATTATTCTCTTTTTATTTTTATTATGTTTTGAATCAATTAGAATCTTATCAGTTATTATTTTTGTGTTTACATTAATATTATAGGGGATGACATACTCACATATAAATAACAATGCACGAGATTGAAAATAATAGCAATGGATCTTCTTTGCAGATTTTTTCTTGATTTGAATGACTCTTTTATTTTTGCCGATGTTTTTTGTTTCTTCAATAGTGTATTTGAAACATCGAAAGATAACAAAAGTCTTTATTAAGTTATTGACATGTAACATTATTATTTTTCACTGTTTCCTACACATTGGTCTCCTTTGTAACACTTATGTTCTATTTTTGTTTTGTCAAACAGATTAGAAATCAAATTGTTTAGTTAAAGTGTTAAAGTATGATGCACATATGTCAAATTTATCATATCTTAGTGTTATAAATATATTCATAATAAAAATATGCACGATTAGTAATTAGTTAGAAACCGATTCATATTCTCCAATTTGTTGTTCCAATTCCAATGCTTTCAGGCCTTTAAATCATTTTTTTTTGCTTTCCATCAAATATAAAATGGTCGCTTCAAAACAACCAAATTATTCACATTTTGGTTTGCCTATCCTTCTGAATCAAAGATTGGATTGTATTAAACATTTATTTTAAAATACCGCTGCCCCGTTCGTGTTCGTTTTGAACAAATGATTGAGATAGGGACTACTCCGTATAAGTTATTCACAAATCATTATATCATCATATCATTATATATATTAAAGAATTAGGTAAAAGCGTTTAGGTGGCGCTATGTGGTTTTAGAAAACCATTTTTCAAGCCCTCTCATTCACTCTCACAATTTCAATTTTTCTCGGCCAATTAAAATTAGCCATGTCAACAACCGTGATATTAAAATTTCTTTTTTTAATCAATATGTCACGTAATCAATTGTTAATAAGGAAAGATTTCTTGCGTGATAATTTCATGCGTGATTGTCGAGGCGTGATATAGCTGTCTTATGTCACGTAATATTTCTTAACAATAGGTCTCTTGAGAGACCGTCTGTCAATGAGTTTATTGAGAGACTATTGTACAAATTTAAGAAAAAGTGGTACTAAAAGTAATAAAATGGGTGCATATTCTGATTTAAGATAAAATGAGTACATCTATTATGTAAATAGGTACAAAACTACTATGATAAGATCAATGACAAAAGGGTCACAAAATACAAATAAAGAGGTACAGAAGAATGATCTCTCAAAAAATTATTGAAAAACCGTCTCTCTCAAGTTTTAGTGATTTCTTAAATACCACACTATATGCCACTTTGGTTTTATAGAAAGGAATGTGTGACAGGCTGATTTAATGTTATTCTTAGATACCACACTATATGTCACATAATATTTTTTTTAATCAATTTTTACTAAATATTAAGATTCGTGATTGATAATAAAATATGATTTCAATTTAAGTCAATTCTTACTAAACATAATATTCCTTTTTAATCAACGTAATCACGAAATCTTAAATCACGGTATCTTAGTGTGATCGTTCAATCTTTAATAGCTGTCAATCATCATTAGATATATTAAAGAATTATGTAAAATGTCTTATGTGGCGCAATGTGGTTTCAAAAAATCATTTTTCAAGCCCTCTCATTCACTCTCATAATTTCAATTTTCTCGACCAATTAAAACTAGCCATGTCTGCAACCGTGATAATCCTAGGATGACATTACATAATCACGTAATATTTAATATTTATTAATTTAATATTTATGGAATCTTCCATACCCATCACATAATCACGAAATGTTCCTTTTTAATCAACGTAATCACGGAATCTTCGATCACGGAATATTTAGAAATAAACTATTAAATTGTGATCTAACTAAAATATACTTTAAAAGTCATATATATACTTTAATCACGTACTTTAATAACTGCAATATTAATTTAATAGCTGCAATATTACTTTAATAATTTAATAGTCTTCAATCACGTACTTTAATAGTCATAGGAATATTGAAAAGATTTTAATAACTATTAAAATTTAGAAATATTTAACAGAATTTTGAGGAAATATTTTGAGAAATATTTAACAGACGGATTATTATTTTGTATTGCTTGGAAATATATAGAAATAAAATTTAGAAATATTTAACAGACTGATTGTATATTTAACAGACCGATTATTATTTTGTATTGCTTGATGTATTGCTTGAGAATATTTAGAAATATTAACAAAAGTCAAGGGCAATCTCTATCCCGTGTTGGACTTTATCTTCCTAGACCAGTATTCACCCATGGCCAATTGTATGTTGCCTTATCTAGGGTTACAAGTAAGAAGGGTCTAAAAGTTCTTCTAGATGAAGACAAAAGAGTGACTAATAAAACATCTAATGTTGTTTATAAGGAGATTTTCGATAAACTATAAATTTGTCTTAGATTTTCCTTATTTGATACAATATTCTATTTTAATTTGTATTACGGAGTACAATCTTTTTTAAGTTAATTTATCTTTTATTTTAATTTATTTGTTCTTTCATTCTCCTAACTATTCGTCTAATAAATCTAACAATTTGATGCAACTAATATAACCACAATCTTGACTATAATTTTCATTTTCTATAGTATATAGAACTTAATTATCTTAATTTTGATTTTTTTTATAATTTATATAACTTAAATTACTTAAATTTGTATGTTATAATTTTCTTTTTAACCATGTCTTAATTGTTTCATTTTAATTCTGTCTTACAATTGTGACTCCTATTAATAGTATCATGTGTTAGCTTATTAACTTATCTAACTTGAAGTTCTAAAATGTGAATGTTATAATTTCCGTATATATATATATATATTTTTTTAATATATATATAATGATATTATATTATTTATTTTTTATTTTTAAAAAGTACACATGTTCAAATAAATAGAATTGGTTATATAATAAGTAAAATTTATAGTCATCTTTAAAAACAAGTGTACACAACCCCGTGATTTTTCAGAGGTATTACACTAGTTAACACTTAAACACAGTAAATTATTAATCATCCCGTTATTTTCACGGATTCCAAAACTAGTTATATATAAATTCCTATAGTAAGTCTTGCTTGTGACGGGTCACCATTTGTGACGGATATTTTGTGAGATAAAATGGATAGAAAATGAGTTAGTAGAGAAAGGGGGTCACATGGGAGAGAGAAAAAGTGGATATTTTGTGAGATAAAATAGTATCCGTCGCAAGTCCGTCGCAAGTTTGCGACGGTCGCAAATGAGAATTTGTGAAATTCCTATTACACCTCTGCGTACCCACTATTATTCCTTACGTTCAGTTCCAAACTTCCAAAAAATTTAACGCGCGCTACAAATCACCATTTATTCATTAATTTCATTTCTTCTCTCTTCTTCACAGTCGTATAATTTCTGTAATCTGCTGCTAATCGCCATTAATTTTAGGTAACAATCTCTTCGTTCACTCTCTTCTTCAATCCACAGTTATATTAAGTTCCTATCTTATCTATATTAATAGCGAATCATTTCTTGCATTTTCCTTCAGCCACGTCACAATAAACATGCTTTTTCTTTTCTTTTTTCTTTTTCTTTTAATAAAAAACATGGGACCCACCAAAATACAAATTGATTTAATTCAAATGTAAAAGTAAAAAGTTTACGTTTTCGACAAAAAAAATTTATTGATTAGAAACGAATACGGAATTAATTACAACAAAAAAATTCAGTACAATTTTTTGCAAAAGTATATAATATATAATACATTACAATAATAACTAAAATAAAATACAATGAAATACATAAACTGATACAATTTATAATTTACAATTTACAACATTGTTACAAAAAAATACAAAATGTTTATAAATATATGATTATCTCATTTTTAATTTATGTTCAATCACATATAGCGTTCCAAATGCCATGCATAATATTTATGTTCAAGCAAAAAAATCTATACCTATAAAAGGAATCGATTTTAAATGTCTCCTATTGGTTCCTTGAAATAAGGAATTTATGGGCCCACCAAATTTTAGACTGATTTAATTTCTTTCTCTTCTATATTCATAATTCTGATCTTTACTCCTCTCTAATTACGTATTCTGATATTTTCTCATCCCTAATTAAGTTATCGACTGCAATATTACATTTTGTCATTGTCATAATAAAATACGATATCATCAAATTATTGTTAATCGAATATTTAAATAACAATATATAACGGTCCAACGAAATACGATATTTAACGGTCCAAAAATTAAATCCGAAAAACAAAAAATTACAAACAACAAAAATAATTAGTCCAAGAATTAAATTACATTATATTTTCCAATCAAATCAAATACGGAGTACAAGTTAAGATACCAAACAAGATAAAATACGATATACAACGGTCCGATATATATCAAAATGATCATATTTTGCTAATGTCGTCATAAAAATCCGGTATATTGGAGAAAACAAAACCCATGTATATCAGAACAAAAAATAGTCTTTTGTTTATTTTAAATCTTTTAGTTGAATTTCATTTAAATTCAACTAAAAATCTGCAAATATACGTAAAAAAACAAAAATCTTCTATATTAGCACAAAAAGTAGTTTTTTTGTTGAGTTTAAATCTTTTAGTTGAATTTAAATTAAAATACGATATAAACGGTCTGATATCTATCAAAATGATCATATTTCGCTAATGTCGTAGAATGTTTTGAGTAGTTACAAGGTCGAACTAAAAATAATTTGGGTTGATTACGATGATTCGGAACTTAGGACTAAATCCGTCAGCATAATTTTAAAAAAATATATATTTTTATCGGCTACAATTCGTCTTAAGTTTAAAACGAGTCAGTATCGCTCCTCATGGATTATAGGACACATTTTATTTTCGTCATGCATAATGTTTTTTTTGTTTTATTCATTCTACATATATATTTGACCCGTCTTAAACTTAAACCGATAAGTCATCCTAAATAAATTTTGTGTACTTTTATAATGTCAAGTAGATGCATTAGTTTTATTTGCGTCTAAGTCAAGTTATATAATTTCTCTTTACTTTTACATTGATATTACTCCGATACTAAAATCATATTTTGTTTAAATATATTTACCTTCTTATTGATTTTTTTAATTTAATAAAATTAGACCCGTGCATTTTTTGCACGGGCGTAAACTAGTTAAAAATTAAAAACTCACCTTAAACAAGGCTTTTTCTTTTTTCTAGAAAACGTGGGACCCGCCAAAATACAGATTGATTTAATTTCAATCACAACAATATCCGTCGCAAGCTTGTGACGGGTTAAATAAAATTCATTTGAGGAGATAAAAACAAAGCAATTGTGTTTCTCTATGCACTTTTATTGTTGTTTTATCTAAACAAGTGGGTATACTTGATCCGTCACAAGAGAGACTCATTGTTTCAATATATATAAGTAAAAAGTTTACGTTTTCAACACAAAAATTATTGATTAGAAATGAATACAGAATTAATTACAACAACAAAATTCACTACATATTTTGCATAAGTATATAAATAAAATAAGACGCTTTGTATAATATTTATATTGATAATTTTATCAAAAAATTTGTTATAATACCAAGTTTAAATGAAAACAGGTATAATTATAACATGTATTAAGACAATTTAAAAATTGTACGGGTTAATATTTAAATTGTCTTATAATTAAACTAATAACAATATTTTTAAGTAACCCGTGCATTTTTGGTTATATTTAGACTGTTTTAGTAAATTTTAACAAGTAACCCGTACATTTTTGTTTTAATATCATGTTAAATTTGTTAAAATATTTTGCAACAATAAATAATAAATTACAATAACAACTAAAATAAAATTACAATCAAATACATGAACTGATACAATTTAAAATTTACAATATTGTTACAAAAAAGTACAAAATGTATATAAATAACTGATTATCTCATAAATAATATTCATGTTCAATCAAACATATCGGTCCAAATGTCATGCGTAATATTTATGTTCAAGAAGATATATTGTTCTATATGTCATGCATTATATTTGATATTTATATATTGTACTAATTTATAATAATATTTCTTAAAAAAATAATATCTTCTATATTTTAATAATTCAACATAACATGAAAATTAAATCTAGAAAACTCGACTAATCATCTATTGTCATCGTCATATATAAAAGAATAAACTGGACAATGAAAAAAAACCATGACAAAATACCTAATACAATACCAGTTAAACTAAAAGTTAAAAACACTAATTTAATTTATTTTATGATAGGAAACGTTTTATGTCAAATGTATTCAATATATTCACATATCTTATCTTTATTAATAAAGCAAAATTTAAAACAAATTTGTGCATCAACAACAATGATGAAAAAATTAATTAACGAAAAACCGTTTAGGTTTATGTTATGTACTACCTCTGTCCCAATGAGATATTTACACTTCGTTTATTTTGTGAGGGGGAAATAAAGGAAGTGTAAACATATCATTGGCACGGAGGGAGTACATGATTTGTACGTAAGTATTAAAAAATAACGATGAATTGTTGGTAAATCGATAAAAGCGGGACCAACAACAAAGATGAAATAGTTAAATAACGAGAACCGCCTTGGTTTATGTTCAGTAAGTAAACGATTTCGTTTATGATTTGTACGTAAATATTAAAAATAACGATGGTCGGTACGTAAAGATTAATAAATAATGATTTATGAATAATAATCCTATCTGTATAAAACCAATATTATTAAAATACCACAAAATTCTAACATAAAACTCTATGGATGAAAATTTTAATTACGGTAAAAAGTAACTATTCAAGAGTTTATGCATAAAGCTTCACATAAATATTATTTAAAAAAAACACTCCCAATATTAAATTAAAAATGCCGCGATAAAAAAAATGAGATATTGAAATTGCAAAAGAAAAGTATCATAACAGATACTTAACATTCACAAAAACACGAGTAATGCCGGGCTTTGGGGGCAGTCATATCTTTTTTCTCTGATAAGGTAAAAAACTATATTAATCCCTATAGTAGGACCAACCTATTTCATTATTTTGAATGAGGTAAGTTGAAACCATCTGATTTATGAGTGAGTTGTGACGATGAAAAATGCATATATAATGAAGAAAAATTTTGAGATTTTTGTATTAACATTTACTTATCATTGTATATTGTAATTCTGTTATGACATTTCAAATTTATATAGATTGATCGCGTTTTGATATACTTTAAATATAAACTGTTTGTTAATATTACAATATTTTTAGTATATCGGTCATATAAAATTATATTACAAATCGAAAATCGAAAATATGACTAATCATTATTCATAAATAACAATACTTGAACCTACCATCCCGTGCAATTTGCACGGGTTTAAAACTAGTTTTGAATAATTAATCCTCGATTTCGTTCACAATATCATTGCACTTTCCCGGTTAATTTTCGATTTTATGCGTAATTTCAACAGGTTGATAATTCATAACTGAATTTTGGTAAATTATTGTTAATTTTATCATCTTCGTACTGAAAATTGAATTCGGTGAGTTAATTAGTAACTTGATTTCACAGTTTTAATGATAACGTGTGTTTTATTTGTTCAATTTTGATATTCTGGGTAATTTGCGTTAATAATTGCAGGATGATGTTTCATAGCTGAATTTAGGCAAATCCTTGTTAATTTCATCATCGTCGTACTAAAATTTGAACTCGGTGGGTTGATTAGTAGCTTAATTTCACGGTTTTACTGATGTGCGTCTTTTTTACTGCGTTCAATTTCGTAGTTTTTGTTCGATTCATCATCCTTTGAATTCGCTGAATTTCAGTTTGATTTCATCACATGTTCGTGAGTTTTCGGATTCGTCCAGTTATCTCAAAATTACGGCTGATTCAGGTATATCAAGTTCATCACAGGGGCGGATTTGGGTAGGCAAGTGTCACCGCCAATGTGTTGGGTTTAGTGGTTAAAAATGGTTATATGTAAGAAGTTTGGTGAGGTTGGAGATTCGAATCTCATAAGAAGGATTTTTTTACAAAAACTTGCTTTATTAGGGAAAGATCACCAAAAACTTGCTTTATTTAACCAAAATTCACTTCTTTTTCTACTAATTAGGGAAAGATCACCAAAAACTTGCTTCATTTAACCAAAGTTCACTTTTTTTTTCTACTAATCAGGGAAAGATCACCAAAATTGACTGCTTTTTTCCACTAATTACGGAAAGAAAAAGTTGTGCCCTCCCAAAGCAAGAATTCTAGATCCGCCACTGGTTCATCATATGTCGATTTTCGCTTAATTTTGCTCGTACCTTAATTCGATTAGTTATTTTATCATATAACTAATTATTTACGGATAATTGATTTTATGGGAGTTTCTTGCCGGTTTTGGCAATATTTATTATTTAACGGACCTTCGGTGGATGTTTTTATGTTGCAATTTCAATGTTTCGCGTATGATTTGATCATGTAAAAACTTCGCAACTTTCTGTAAGCTATAAAATGTTTGCATATTGTATATGAAATATGTTGAGAGCTTGCGAGTTGGAATGATGCTGCTTTGTTTGACAAATGTGTATCAGCTTGTGTTTAGATTGCTTAGGTCATGTTATTACCTCAGGTCAGCAGTAAAAATTGTGATTTTCTTTCCGGTAAAGTGGCTTAAATAAACTTAAGATTAGATTGAAAGATGAGTTTCAATGTCAAAGTATGTTGCCTTTCAATGTTGAGATGTTAAACTGAAGTATGTGAAATTGCGATTTTCTTTCCGGTGTAATGACATTTTTATCAATGCTGAGATGCTGTGTGCTTGTGCCATTTGTCTTTGTAGGCGATATGACTAATGTACGAACAATTAATAGAATAAGACTTACCGAACTTTAGGAAAGATGTCGTGGCATGATAAGAATCACTGCCCTAAAGTTGAATTTGCCCCGCTCAATTACACACGGCCTCTTAGCAACCAACTTCCCAGGGTTAACACGACTTCCGAGTCTAAGGTGTACGACAAAGACTCAGATTGAGAACTACTAACAGAACGTTGCCAAAATCAGCTAAGAAACAAATTTAGAGAGATTTTAGAAGAAGGGAGAATGAGAGTGAATTGTTGTGTCTCAAATGACAAAAGTATGTGGTATATATAGTGGATGTTGGAAGGATCTAGATACAAACATTAAGGCGTCTCGTAAATGTCATATAGTAATTTGCACAATCGTACTTGTAAATAACAAAAGTCAGTATGGAAGACTGAACTTTTACCTTAGAAAATCACAACAATCAGAGTAGAGAAGACTGAGCCATTTAATTTTGGAATTTGTGCAAAAGACTAATCTCTTTTGAAGCATTTACACATCCAACAATCCCCCACATGATTCAAAAGAAGAATAAAAGTTTAGCTGATATAAGGCAACGGAACGTAAGTCTTAAGATAACAATGTTCCAGAGGAATTGAATTGTCACCCAGTGCATACATTACCTGCTACAGCCGTGTCGAGTTGCACAAAGGCTTTGGACTCTCCACGGTGGGTTGTATACAGATAGATGCGCACAAACCTGCATTCGAATCTGTGTTCGTTCTCGCGAAATGTCATAAGATGGTGCCCCTCACATGCCTGGGTTCTCGTGAACGCTCTACAGGTCTTAAAGCCTAAAAACCTCATAGGGGGTAGGGCATTTCCCCCACATTCACATAGGTAAGTCCATCAAGTTTGACTGTCACAAACCACCCTTAGACAAGGACTATGGACTTATTAAGAGCTTAGCTCAGCCTTCCTCACATGACAGATAAACCACAATGCAACAAAATGCATAAAAGAATACTACATCACTTAATTATAATAGGAATGGTAGTAGTATTACAACATGAGATCCTCGTGACTTCGTTTGACCCATTGAACTTGGTAAACCCAAGTGGGGGAGCCCCGTCACGATTCACTCCCAATAGACTTTAAACCCATTCCTCGTGGTGCCACCAACACCAACTTCTACCATGGCCATTGGTAGGAGGATCTCAATATCCTCTTCACATTTTACATACGTACTATCATGATATCACATTGTGTAAGGGATCTCAATATCCACTTACAATTCACAACCTTTGTGAACCCATTAATATTGATCGTATTTTCCGTAAGGGATCTCAATATCCACTTACAATTCACAACCTTTGTGAACCCATTATCCGATCAGATTATCCATCACTCTTGATAATCTGCCAAGTATTTTTATGCTCTGGATTGTGGTGCAGACAATTAATAAGTTAAAATATTCCCACAGCGGAGTAATACCATATAGCAACTTAGCTATTCAGCTTTTTATCCTGCAAATAATTCTTCACAATGTATGCATACTCCATTGCATATCAAACAACGCAATTATACATCTATAACTTGTATGAGAATAGTCTTATGAAAGACACCATTTTCCAAACTCAAACAAATATAATTTATGCGTCTTTTTTACCTCTTCTTGGTTCAAAACAAAAACTTAAACCAGAAAATAGAATAATTACTCCAACGTGTATTACCAAACAATCGTTGATAAGTTTATTAAACAGAAAAACAATATAAGCAATCCCAATATTAGAGTATTCACAACTATCAATCAATCCCATGTAATTGACATTATCACCACTATTCCAACATTCAAACTCCAATAAAATACGACAAAAAATAAAGGGAGTCTTACCTTCGCTAGACACCCCCACAATCCTTGACTTATCTTAAAGTCTTGGCTAAGCAAACATCCTCTAATGAGACCAACCACTCTCATAAGAATTAATAGTGTAATATTATGTAAAGTTTATAAAATGTCCGACACGACAACGAACTTCAAAGCAGTGAAAATAGACAGAATTTATGCCTCAACGCTAATATACATGATGACATAAAACAATGATCAAGGATACCTTTATGTCGGAGATCAACATTATCATATGAGTATCTATTAAACTCATAAACCAAGGTGTCAGATTATTCATTGTCATAACAACATATACATAACAAATTATATAAGATCCAAATGTGTATTGCACAAAACCATACAAAAATTTCTTTTAATGCGCTCCATATATTTCCAAATATATCACATAAGATATACACTCTTCAAGACTTAGATAGTATGGACAAAGGTTGTTAAACATTTACTCAAAAATACTATTTCCCCCACATGTTGTCACTTATGTACAATGTGACAACATTTTAAAGGTGTTTAATGTTTAACATTCTATCAATCATGCCATTAGTAAACACACCAGTTAAGAAATGTCCATCATTATAGATCATAGGTTAAGCACATGATTTAAAAAAAAAACAATTTTATGTATTAAGACAGATGTATGAATCAGTAAATGTCCATTAACAAAAATTCGCATACACATCTATTAATGTCAAGACATAATTAATTTCCCTCACATACCATTAGCAAGTATCTAACTTTGATATACATTATATTCATTATAATGTAGCTAAATCATATATAATGTCTAATATGCAAGATGTGTATCACCATGTAAGCAAAAATGAGAATTCTCACTTCCACGTTTCCAAAAGACACTGTATTAGTTGAACAAATTCTTAGATCTTTGTCTAACCGTAAGTCAGAGGATTATTATCCCATATAAGATATACTACATCCACTATTTTGCACATTCTTTGAATTTATGTCACCCAATATAACTCACAAAACCATAAAACGATAACTTGTGTCAATATAATATCAAAGAATGACTATAAAAATAATGTATTAAAAGGTTAGATACATTGTTACATAACATAGTAAATATCAAACTTTAAAATTGACAACTCCAATACAAATCTTAATTAATCCAGATTTTTGTTATGAAAAATTACCCATCTCAACGACATTAATATCCAAGTCTTATATTAAATCCAACATAAATGTCACCAACTTAGAAAATGGGGCAATAGTGCCGCAAAAAACTACATAGACGAAACTCAGGGAAAAAATGAAAAAGGTACTTCAATATATTAATGAAGTTGGAAATCATAAAATAGTGACATACTTCAATTACAACACTAACTAATCTTTTGCAAACATACGATTAAAATTGCTTTCAATATATAAGACCAACTTGTCACTATTAAAATTGTAAGTAACAATTATTAGTATATCGCTATTAATTACGGTAACGAAAAGTAAAAAAAAAAAAATGATTTTGGTGACGAATCAACAAAAGCGGACATAGCCATATTGCCTTAAAAAAAATTAACGAGGCAAAGAAAAAATTCAACTTTAGACTGTAGGCGATATGACTAATGTCGAACAATTAATAGAATAAGACTTACAGAACTTTAGGAAAGATGTCGTGGCATGATAAAAATCACTGCCCTAAAGTTAAATTTGTCCCGCTCAATTACACACGGCCTCTTAGCAACCAACTTCCCAGGGTTAACACGACTTCCGAGTCTAAGGTGTACGACAAAGACTCAGATTGAGAACTACTAACAGAACGTTGCCAAAATCAGCTAAGAAACAAATTTAGAGAGATTTTAGAAGAAGGGGAGAATGAGAGTGAATTGTTGTGTCTCAAATGACAAAAGTATGTGGTATATATAGTGGATGTTGAAAGGATCTAGATACAAACATTAAGGCGTCTCGTAAATGTCATATAGTAATTTGCACAATCGTACTTGTAAATAACAAAAGTCAGTATGGAAGACTGAACTTTTACCTTAGAAAATCACAACAATCAGAGTAGAGAAGACTGAGCCATTTAATTTTGGAATTTGTGCAAAAGACTAATCTCTTTTAAAGCATTTACACATCTAACGGTCTTTGCTGCTGTTGCAGACCGTGGTGTGTTCTAATGTGTACTACGTAGTCAGGATGGATTTTGATTCGAATCTCTTGTGTCGTCCTCATTAAACAATTATATCGGCAGTGGATAGGGTATGCAATTAGGAATAAGTGGGAGCTGTGCTCTAGGTTACTTATTATCCAGTTCTAGGGCCACACTCTGGTAGGGAATAACGGGCTCTGACACGACACTGAAAGATACGAGTATGGAATCTATACCATCACTTAGCAATCTGACATTTATTTCAACAAAGACAGATTAGGAGAGACTTGCATGACAAAAGTAGAGGAAGAAACGGCTATATGAAGCCTATAATACAATTTTTGATGATTTCAAATAATAATATTTTAGGTTTTTTTTTTTTTTTTTTTTTTTTTTTCCTCCAGAAACTACCTTATATTTATGTCCATTAACAACTACCTTACTTTATTTTGCCATATAATTTTTTTAATACCTACCACAAATAAAACTTAGGTCACTTTAGTCGAATTTTCGGTGATGATCTGGCTTTCTCACGTGTGAGCCTTCAAATTTCCCTCTCAATTAGAGAGAGAAGTACACTTGCTGTTATGGTCAATCCAGCCACAAATTATGAGGTAATCTTTGATTTTTTTTATTTTGATGATCTCTTATTTACTACACTTCTTGGCATGAACCTTATAAGTGCATTTTTTTTCTCACGACATGTATACCCCTTACCCAAAAACACTTGCATCTATGTCTACCATACACACCCACCATCTCACCACCATTGTGTAGAAGGTAGTAGTCATAACCATTTTCAGTTGTGAGGGAAATTTGGAGCGTCACACGTGAGAAGCCAGGTCATTACCGGGGATTCGACTAAAGTGGCACGAGTCTTGTTTTTGGTAGGGATTAACAAAAAAAAATAAAATGTAAGGGAGTTAAAAACCAAAAAAAATAAAATAAGGCAGTTGTTCACAAATAGGCATAAATGTACGGTCGTTTCTGACAAAAGACCCTAATATCTATATTTAACATAGACACTTTTTTGTGTTAGAAAGTTGTCTCGTACCTGAATCCTTGTTTTAGGATGTAATCTCATTGTCTCAGATTTTGAACTGGTAACCCCTACGATACCTCTGAAGCATAACAATATTTTTCAAACTCGCCGAGCCTTGTCACCTATAGCCTATAGGCCTATCACCATTTGTCTGTTGATATGTTCCAGTATTGTTTACTATTCGGTATCTGAATATGCTGCACGCCTGCATTAGCATATAATTAAGCTCATAGCCATGTTAGATGACGGTTTGTTTAATGTTATATGCTTATTGGGTCTCATCTATGTGCAGTTAAATTGATTTACTGTTACTGAAGATCAAAATGAGATGCAACGCATGCTGGAGAGAATTGGAAGGCCAGGCCATTACAACCACATGTGGCCACCTCTTGTGTATCCTGGTTATTGCATCAATTCTGAAGTTTTGCCTTCTTTTCTTTATCTTTGTGCTATTTCTCGCTATCTTCCTGTCTGAAGTTTTGCCTTCTTTTCTTTATCTTTGTGCTATTTCTTGCTATCTTCCTGATATATTCTACTGAATCCAGAATACTCCGTATTCTCTTCATGTGTTTACCCCTTCCTGCACTCTCTTACTTAGCATAAGTTAACCTTAACAAGCTTAAAGGTACGGCTGACGCAAGCAAGATACTTGGCAGTGATGGAGCGTGTCCCATCTGTGATCAAGTTCTATCCAGGAGGTAATATAAGCTTGTAGTGGCAGTACTTTATTTAGAATATGCTCTTGTTCTGATATTTTTCCGACTTACAAATGCATCTCTGTCATTTTTCTTGTAGTCTAGAGCTGATCATCTCCGGGCTAACCCGTCCAGCTCGGCCCGTCCAGCCCGCTATTAAAGCGGGCTTGGACTCGTAAAATATCGTAAAAAAAGGGTAACGGACAAGCTAAAGTTGGCCCGCTATTTTAACGGACGGGTACGGACTAAACAAATATGTCCATGGGCAGCCCGCTAAGCCCGCTAATACTTTTATTCTTACTTTTTATTTCCAATTCTCATTTAAAATGACAATGAACTAATAATAAACTAATAAGCTAATATAATAAATCTATATAATAACATAAAAAGGCATGTTGAGTGCCTCATTGATAAGTATTTGTATTTTCTAGCTTTTGGTAATGCCACATCACACCCTTCTAAAATTAGGAAAATAACCTTTGACAAAATTAAAATTTCCTACAAAAATGTCATATTTTGTAACATACAAGATGAAGCAAATCAAAGGACATCATTATTATTCAAATTAAATATGTGATTAAATATTCATTAAGCTAAAAAAATATAAAGTCTTCTATAAATTCACATCCAATTAAGTGCCATAATTTATATTTAAAAATTAAAATTGACATTTGAATTTATAAAACTAATATGTGTCATTTAAAAATCATCTCTAAATATTATGAGTCACATGTTTACAAGTACAAAAAAATTTAAAATATTAGTTACAAAGTCAAAAAATAAATTAATACAAACCTTTTAATTTCACTCACAACTTTGGTTCTTAATCTATAATATTCTATTTAACATGTACTTCTTTTATTTAATGGTATGTTTTTAAGGACCATTATTATACTTTATAGTTATGTTATCTTAATTTTTATAACTTTTCATTTACAACTTTTCTTCTTCCCCTAAATAAATTGTTGAAATTAATGCAAGAATTAATTATCAAAATAATCTTATATAACTATGACACTAATCCTAATTTTTATTTTTATTTAGAAAGTTGGTAGACAAAGTATAAATAAATAAATAAATAATTGTTTCGCTTTTAATCTTTTTATGTTTTGAATAAATAGTTAGAGTTGGAATCTAATTTAATTATCATTTTGTGTTTGTACTTAAATTTCAGGAGATTAACATTTCTACATATCAATAGCATTATATGGAATTGGAAAATAATGGTAATAGATCTTCTTTCCACTTTTCTTTTGGCTTGAATACTTTTTTGTTTTGTCAAGTTTTCAATTTTTACTATGGCGTGTGGCGTGTGCAATATAAAAAGGTAGTATGAATCTATGATATATGGTGATATGTTATATTATATATTATAACCCTTAATTTATTAATAGACAAATTTTGTAAATTGTATTGCACTGTTTTTCACTCTTTCACGCAGTTTAGTTTTCCATGTAAAATTTCTAATTCTATTTTGTATTTTATCAAACAGGTTATAAATCAAATATTTTGGTTGAAGTGGGGAAATATGCTACAAATATGTCAATCTAACCTTTTAATAGCGTCATATAGTGAGTAAATATTATAGTTATCGGTTGTAATGCAATGCTCATTCTCCAATTCGTTATTTGAACTTTGAATACTTTCATTTTTTTTAAGTCATTTTTCCCCACCTAATATATTCATTTAGCACTTGCAATATATATATATATTTTTCTTCGAGATTTATTTTTATTTTTAATTTGTGTATATTTTATTTTCTCATGAATCAAGAAAATTAATAGTTCTGAAGAATTATAATAGGATTGTTATGATTGTAATATTGGACGAATGAAAATAGAACAACTATGCTTAAATTGTACAAAATATTTTTGAATCATATTATGTATGTTTTATAATCTAATAATTATGTTATTTGAGAATATGTGCCGTTAGTTTTGCTAATTTTCCACTACTAAATTGACAAATCCACTTCTAAAGTTTTAGTCCTTACCTTTTTCTCTCACTATTATTATACTTTACATATTATCATAATTTTTTGTCTATATTCACAAAAAAATTCTTCTCTCAAATATATTGTTGAAATTTATATAAGTAATTTTTTTTTATGTAACTATCACAAAAATCATAATTTTCATCTATAAAATCCCTTTAAAGGGTAAATCCTCTACAATATTATATAAAAAAGTAATATTAAGTATCTCACTAGGTCACGTGTCATTTAAATTTTTTTTCAAATGCTATGAGTCACATGATAAGTACAAAAGTATATATAAAAAAAATTAAATTAATACCGACCTCTTATTTTCTATTCACAACTTTGGTTATTAATCTATCATATATATTTAAAATATATATCTTTTATTTAATGGTATATTTGTTACTCACCATTATTATAATTTGTAATTTGTTTATCTTCATTTTTTATCCTCCCTTTTATCCAGAAAACTTTTATTATTTCCCTAAATAAATTGTTGAAATTAAAGCGATAATTAGTGGGTACAATTTAGACTATAAATATATTATATGAGTTAGCATTAAATTGATAAGCTATATAAATACTTTCATCGAAGTAAATGATATATAAAAATCATTTCATTTCACCAATCTTTTTGCCTATACGTTGAAAATCCATTGAAATGACAAGGAGGATGTTAAGAAGATTTTGTACACGTATTTCTGAAAAGGTTTATCAAACTACATTGTATTTAAGAAATTAAACACTAATTTTTAACCTGATTAGTAAGACAAAAATAAATTGTATTTTAACATAGCGCTTTCATTCTCTATGTATTATTCATATTGTCTTTAATCGACTAAAGACAATATGAAAAGTGATAAAATATTATTACTATGCATTTATTTAGAGATTTTACATGTAATACGGAATATACTTAGATGTCCATCCTTTGTTTTTTTTCCGATAAAGTTAAAGCCAAAAGTTTTAGAACTCACCAAAATGACAATAAAACCAATAAAACAAGTACTAAAATACGAAAATGATCTTATGTTAAAAAGTACCAATTTTATTATAAGAAAAGAATTGAAGCTATTATAATTACTTATTGTTGATTCAACATATTAAAGTTATTTTTGGTGCAATGATATTTGGTGTAACAATTTATCTTGACGATAAAAAATGTATTTTAATAGTTTTTACTACACATATCGGATATGAGCTTAATATTAGGTTCTGGCTTCGACACCCTTTAAAATTTTGGCATTTCGGTGAAAAATGGTGGATATTTTTGAAAAGTAGTTTTGAAACTATCATAATGATTTTAAAGACGTGGTATGTAAGTCGGTTGATGGTGATAACGATTTTCACTATAACAAACTAATATCGATAACAACTTACGTACAACTGTTAATAGTTCACCGTCTTTATTACAATTTTCTTTATCAATCGTATATGAGTAAAACTATTAGAAAACCCGCGATTTTCGCGGGTCACAAAACTAGTTAGTAACACTAAAAAGGAAGTGAAAATCCCCTCATATTCTATCCTATTTCCTACAACTAAGACTCCTAAATTTCTAGAATTCCTTCCTATTTCCAAGTACCCACTACCAACTTTCTAGAGTTTGATATTTTAAACTTCCTATCACATTTACGCTTCCTTTTTATTTTATTATTAGATTTATTTTTGAACTTTCAGCTACTTAGGTTTTAATTTTTAAGTTCCCTAAGCCCGCGGACAGCCCGCCAATTATTAATGGGCGGATATGGACAGTGGTAATAGGCCCGCTATAGCGGGCTCGGACATGAAAATTAAGCCCACCGGACACATTTTTATAGCTAAGGCCCGGCCCGCGTCCGGCCCTAGCCCGTAAACGATCAGCTCTATTGTAGTCATATGAAACCAGTAGAAATTAATCCAAATGATGAATGGGTGAATGTAAGTTGCACTTTCTCAAAATCTATAGTTAGCTTATTGTCTATGTGAACATTACATGCAAAACTTCTAGACGATTCTCGTCATGATTATGTGAGTCGAACTTGTGCTGACACAAGCTTTTGTACTTGCAGATGTCAATGACAGGGATTTCACCCCAAATTTGTATCCTTGATTTCTTGCACCATTTTACCATTAAATTGTTTATGGAGCAAAATTCGACTCTTCCACATACTGTAAGTCTGTAACATAAAGAAGCTAAATTCCTGGTGGCATTTTCAGGATTATAAAATCTTGCTGCAACACTGAATTTTGTGCTAGGCATGGTTGCATGCCTTGTCTATCCTTAGCTGTTCCAGTGATGAAGAGCGTGTACAGAAGCGTAATGTTCTGCATAGGGCAAAATGAAGTTGAGATGCAATGCAAGATGAACAGGCTTATGGGTCAGTGCCGACAGAAATGTGAGGCACTGCAGGAAAAGTTCAGTGAGAAACTAGAGGAGGTGCACACTGCTTATCAAAAAATGGCCAAAAGGTGTCAGATGATGGAACAAGAGATGGAGAACCTGGCCAAAGATAAGCAAGAGCTTCAAGAGAAGTTTGCCGAGAAATCAAGGAAAGTATCTTACAATGGTGTCGTGCCTTCATCACCTTCAGGCCTAAGAATGAACTCGATATTTTTTTTATTCTCTATACTGCTTTTTATAAGCTTTTATATATTGCTTGCTGGTGACAGACAGAAGAGGAAACTTGATGAAATGTACCATCAGCTGAGAAGCGAGTTTGAATCAGCGAAGCGTTCAGCCGTACAACCGGCAAACAGTTTCTACGCCAGACCTGAGCCTGATATGTTCTCTAATCCCACCAACTTAATGGATAACCAAGATACAATGAGGAAAGGTAATGTCATCCCTATGTTTCAACTTTTATCCTGAACTCATTTTGATTGAAACTCGGTACATCTTGATATGTTTGGCAGTTGGCGTATTGAAAGAGTAAATTTTTACCATAACTACTACAGTGGAACGTATTTCGTAATAAAACTAGAAGAGTAGTAATTTTATCCCAGCATGGTTCATTGGTGCTGGTACATAGAGAAAGCAAAATGAGTCACTATATAAGCCGCTCTTCTTTTCAACTAGAAACAGTCTCTGTGTTAGTACTTAGTAATACAGAGGTAAGATTACGCAAGTCCAACTCTAAACCCCGCCAAATTGCGAGACCCCTTGAGGCACTAGGGTGATGGTGTTAGTGTATATTGCATCACCAAGGAAAATCAGTTGACTTACTTGTTGCAGATCGGTTATATTTCACTCCTGAAACTCCAGGGCCACGAGGCGATACCTGGACAGCTCGGCAGACGAGTAACAACTCCGGTGGAGCCTTTAAGGTGTCAGCTAATTCGACAAGGCGGGCACCAGTCCCTGTTGATACTGGGAACAGAAGAACTGGCACTCACTCTATCTTTGGATCAGGAGGCAATATTAATGCTTCCATGGCACTGAGGAATCTGGTTCTTTCTCCTATAAAGCATCCTCAATTATCCCGGAACAACCGCGCTAATCTTTTCATGTAAGTACGCCTCAATGCCTCATAATGCTGATTGATTTTGAATCTAAGTTAAGCCAACTGATATGATATCTGCAGTACCACTCGTATTCGCTTATAATATAATCCCCAATTCATCTTTCAGGTTGTAGTGTAGAAGCTCAGTATCGTACTGTGTGCAAAGTAAAGTCTTAAGATGCATTTAAGAAGCTCGATTCATCTCACTCGTTCTTTTGATAGCTGCAAACAACGGCCTCCTTTGGCAACGAAGCCTGCGTATAAAATTGTGCTGCAATTGAGAGCTTGATCATTTGTTATAGCTCACTGAATTTAGTAGCCTGAAGCAAGTTCAGTTCCATTATCTTTCATGAAACTAAACCGTTCCGCTTTATAGTGTTCCATTGCATATTGTGAGACAGACACCTTCCGTCTTCAGCTTGTGACGGATAGTGTCCATCTTCAATGAGAATTTGTGTTCGATCAATTTGTTTCCGTTTGTTAATTTACATCACCTACTAATTTGAACGGGAACCACATAAAATGTAGACTTTTATACGAGTATTTCTCGTGACAGACATATTTCATAAAATTCTCAGATGTCGTAAAATTGAAAGAAAATTTGAAAGTGAAATTGTAAATTAGAGAATAGAGTGAGCAACGGACTTTTAATACACTTTGGTCTAACCTTACAAATTTAGAACTTTTCGATAAAATGGTGTTATTTAACAAACTAATTATCGTCTTTGGCTCATTTGAAACAATTTGTTACAAATGGGTCCACGTCATCACGTTATTTTTTTTCGAGTTTTTTACACAAAGTCGCTAGCTTACCCAACGGCTTTACCTGCTTCTAAAAAAAAAGCAAAAAATGTGATATTGAGGTAAGTCGCTGATACCTGTTGACGCAGGACAATATACACATATTCTGCTTCTAGAGGACAATATACACTCTTATTTGGAGGACTTTATCTAATGGCTTTAGGGGCCGGAGGGGTTAAGCCTAGTGTACCGTCATTTGGTGCGGATCAACTGATCCTACGAAAAGGGTAAAGAAAGCCTCGTATTTCAATTGGCTCCTTTTCTCTATCAGCATTGGTTCTCTTTTAGCTAGCACTCTGATTGTTTGGATTCAAGAAAATATGGGATGGAGCATAGGTTTCGCGATACGCATTGTTTATGGGAATTGATCTTGCATGTTTCTTTTCTGGAACTCCCTTTACAGGTTTCAGAAACCCAGAGGAAGCCCATTTGCGCAATATACTTGGTCATAGTTGCGTCAGTCCGTAAGGTTAAGCTAGAGGTCTCAAATGATAGTGATGGGCTAACACCTGAGAATAATTTGTCTGTTAAAGGCCGTGTCGAGGAGAAGCACAATGAAGTGAAGTAAGTCTCGTGTCAATCCTGCGTCTTTTCTCTTTCATAGTTTCATGGTTTTAAATACTATGTTACTTGGATTAAACTATGTGCATTTGACATTGGAATATCCCAGTATCGGACTCAACATGATGCGATACACGTACTTGACATGGGTACTCTGCATACGAAAATTGAAGTGTTCAGATTATAGGTCATACTTTAAAGGGTCAGATATGAGATATCGAGCGGCTTTACCTGTTGACGCCAGGACTACTATTTCAGTTGCCGGGGAAGAGCAGAGTGATTGAATTCGGAAACATGCTGATCAGCGGCATGGCGATGTTAGTCCATACTGTCATTTACTTCTGCTTCATATCTACACCAAGTAGTCCTTGTGTAGGCCTTCAAGCCCCTGCATTAGTGAGATCCAACCTTAGCTCGACTTTACTCGTTAAGCTCTCAGGCCGAGCTAGAGTTGCTTACAAGATGTCTCGTCTCATTAACAACCCTAGTTTAGACGGTCATGATTTGTGAATGAGAAAATGAAATCGGAGGAGAGTTCATTACTTTCGTCTCTTAAACGAGTGGTTAAGAATTTAGACAAATAGGCGGTTTTGATTTGTGAATAGGAAAATAAAATTGGAGGAAAGTTTATTACTTTATTGGATAAGTTGATGACTTGTTGGGTTAGCTGGTAATGGTTTGTAGTTTAATCAAACGTTTTGAGTTCTAGTTATGACTTATGAGTGGAGTGAGTATACACAAAGATTACTAGGCGAAATTTTGAGATAATTCTAAAAAGGTAGAGATATAATGACTAAAAGCCTATTAAATTTGGAAACAATAGTATATTTTTAAGAAAGGAAAAATAGTTGAAGGGATACTTGGTATGAAGACGGGTTAAACACATACTAATAGTGCTGCGGTGACATGGGAATTGGTTAGGGTGGTTACGGGTTGATATCCTGAATCCTGCCTGTTTGTAGGGACCGGGCGGGGAGCGCAATGAGTTGCCGTTGTGATTGGCACGCCGGCTATGGCAGCTAAGCAGGTGGATTCAAGGCCTAGTACTTACCAGTTTACCAGTAGCCAAGTGCTGTTGTTTGACCCGGTACAAATTTACAATTATCGACAATCTAATACAACGGAGAACGAAAATAGAAATAGTTCTGATCTTATTGATCAAACATACAAGCTTTAGTCCAGGTTCATTTTATGAGGATGCCTATGGTATTCATTGTTCAACTCCTTATGAAAGTCAGATGTTGCCTTGAAGGCCGATTATACCTGCACCAACAAAAACAAGTCAATACGGAATAATATCTATCAGATGGTTAAAGATCAACACCACAAGCGATGCTGGAGACTGGAGTTACGCTCTTACCGCAAGCAATTCTTCCACCAGCATTACCGGTACTCTTGCTGAGCTCATGACCCCCTACAATCATTATACAAAACAGTGGCGGATGTAGGATTTTAGCATTGGAATGGCACAATATTTATGACAAGTTTTTTGTAAGAAAATCATCATGAAGTACCAATACAAATGTCTGGTATTACAAACATCATTTACTAGGGTAACAATTGTGTAGTTTCTGAGTATTATAATTTATAATAAAGTTTGAGTTTATTTTAAAATCACGAGTTTTACTATAAAGTTCTGAATTCATTTACTAAAACAAAACTTTAAACTCAAAAAATTATAATAAAACTCAAAAAAATTACATTTAAACTTAGTTAAATTTGAGTTTTGACGTAAAAAAAAAAAAAAAATCGAACTTATAAAGTCTAATAAGCTCAGAAAACATACATATGCTCAAAAACAAATAAAATTTAAGGTAATAAGCTCGGAAAAAAATACACATCCTCAAAAACAAGTAAAATCTGAAGTGTAATGCATTCTATGTATGTTCCTTTTTCTCTACAAGCATTGCACAATTTAGGCAAGAGCTGTAGCTGCTACTACGGTAACGAGATCTACAGAATAAGTGACTAATGGAGCAATGGTTAGCCTCCTCGGTGCCATATGGTTCTCTAGTGTATTTAAGTGTTACCATAGTGTTTAGCCATGGGAATAGAAGTAATTCAGTAAATTCACTGGGAATAAAAATAATGTCAACTTAAAACCAGTGAGATGGAATTCCAGAATCATACAGTCGGACAGTCAGTAACAGGAGAAATATTATTAATGAAAATACCTCTTCCAAGATCGTCGGGATCAGCATGAACAACAACAGCTCTTCCTACAATAGAGTTTGGTCCACAAAGAGGAATCTGCAAAACAAATAACAGCAAATGAGGATTTTCTTATGTAAATGTAAAAATCACCATCTAAAAAATGCACGCTGAAACTGTGAAATGTCAAAAAAATAAGCTCGAAAAAAACGTACCTGATTGTCAATCATTGTGAAGGTTGCACTACCTGAACACATGAATAAACTTTAAAATAGACTAACACGGAGTAGTTTCTAATCAAGATATCGTAACCAATGTATATTCAACTGAGGATGGGCAATGTTTTGACTCTTTTAAGTCCTAGATTTATTTGCATAGGCAGCACAGATGTAGTTAATCGGACATGCACTGGACACTTGTACACCTAGCCATCATACTCACTTTAATCAGGTTCGCCTAACTTCTTGTGAATACGTAATATACAATATTCAATCAGGATAAGAACTAAATAAAGTGTCTAAAGCATCTGCAATGGTCGGTTTTTCACACCCATTGATCCCTATTCAGGAGTTTCCAAGGAAATCCCAACCATTATTGGCCACTACTTTGTACTGTAAGTACTTTGGTTTGTTGAGGGCAGAAGTTGCAGCAGTAGCTAAGAAAGAATGCACGACCTTTTCAAAAAATTGTTTGGAGTTTCTCCATAATGTGTGTAGGTTTTACTTTTAAAGAGCATTGGTTTTTCTATTATGATGCAGAATGATGTGTTCATGTCATTGTGGATGTCCTAATACTGTGTCAAAAGGTCCCATCTCTAAATGTCAGGCTCGTGGCGCATCCCACTTGTAGCAAACCATGATAGTATGATACGAACATGAGGAACAGAGATTGAGTGAATCCGGTTATCCAAAGTAAGCATATGGCTTAACCATACACATGTCTAGACAGAGACCAATAAACTGAACAGTACTCTGAGCCCAAAGGGCAAAAGACCTTTAACTAGCTAGTAACAGTTATGTTTAATCAGTACACGGAAAACAACCCACATACCTATACAGGGACCTAATCAAAGAAAGATTCATGTTTTGGGTATGAATGACTGCTACTACTACCATGAGTATCATTTGTGTAACAAACTTCTGTTACAATTGCCAAAAGAAATTGTCCCCATAGCCATAAATCAAAGGAATAGCATACCATCATCCCCAACTGTGATGTTTCCAAGGTCACCAGCATGACGGACTTCATCTTCTGGAGCACCGTGCTCTTTCCCAGCTGGGTTATAGTGTGGTCCTGCAGAAAAAAGATGACAGGGTAACACCAAAATCAAGCACATTAACACAATACACACTCTGATATAAAGAACTTGAACTATACCAGTTGACATGCAACCGTTTGTTGTGTCACCAAGGGCATGAACATGGAATCCATGGAGACCAGGCTTGAGACCCGTAATGTTTCCAATCACGGTTGTTGGACCTAAATAAGTACACAATCCGCCAATCATACCAGCAATAACCTACAAGAGTAAGACTACATAGATAGCTAGATACTATCATCAAACAAGAAGGAAGCTCGAAATTACCATCTCCTTCTTGAGTAAAGTGGACAGTTCCGCTAACACCCTCATTGCTGCTCAAAACGACGACAGCCTTTGCCATTTCCTATGAGTGTTCTGAAAAAAGGACACCAGTAATAATGCATTAACACAAATTCACACCCGTCCACCACACTTAAAAAAATCCCATGTACAGTATTTGAAAGAAGACATGTTTCCGACAATTTTATTGATAAAAGTATAAAACAATCTTTGACATAGTGAATTAACATAGATTAGTGCACTTAACCCACAAACGATAATCTCATGTTTATTATATTCAACAACGTAATACAAGTAGCAAATAATTCCATTAGCAGACTTGATTGACACCATCAGTAATCATCCGTTGGTAAGATTGCGCACATCTGATTCCCCTTCACCCCGTCTTCGAGAGCCCTTGAAACACTAGGTAATGTTTACATAAACAGACTTGATAGACACTATTGATTATCCTCCACGACTGTAATACGCTGTACAGCGGCTTTACAATTACTTGCTGCTCCATTGTACACCGTTCAACAGTCTTACAACATAATTTGTGTTAATCACAAATACTTAGGTGCTCTGTAACAATCAGCACGGAGTTCCAATGTGCACCAATCAAAAATCCGACATCTCAGCAAATTCATCAAATACAACTATCCGAGAATCAAATAAGCGAAACCAACAGTATCTCACTGAAAATCAATGAGAAAATTAGAATTGTCAACCCTTCATAAAATTCAAGTCATGCCGAAAAGCGTATTTTCATACTTTGTTGCTCTGTAACAATTAACAGAGCACAAAATTCCAACTAATCAGAAATCCGACATCTTAGCAAATTCATCAAATACGAGTATCAATTATCAAATATAGCGAAACGACGAATTTCTCACTGAAAATCAATGAGAAAATTAGAACTGTCAATGCCTCAGGAAAATCCTAGTAGTACAAAAACGAGTATTCTCATTAGATAGTGTGTACGGTAACTACGACAAAACATAAAAATAAGACAAAAATCAATCAAAAATATAATACAAAATATCTTGCTTGGGACGGGCAACATCTGTCACAACCGTCTGAAGACGGATAAGAATAACAATACGGAAAATGAATGCGATTAGTAAAAACGTAGGCAATAGAATCGAGCACAAATGATGAATCAACAAAACAATATACTGATATACGGATTACAGAGTATGAATCAAAATCAGCATAAACCCTAAATTATTATTATCTTCATCTCAATTAAGAATAAAAAACTAAACAAATGATCAGAACCAAACGGAATGTCTCAACTAAGAATAAAAACATAAACAAATAATCGGATGAATCAACAAAACAATATAATGATATACGGATTACGGGGTATGATTCAAAATCAGCATAAACCCTAAATTATCATTACCTTCGTCTCAATTCAGAATTAAAAACGTAAGCAAACGATGGGAACAGAAACAGAATGTGTCAATTTAGAATAAAAAAGAGTAAACAAATGATCGGAATTCGAGAGCGAACGGAATTAAGAATAAAATAAAAACGTAAATAAAAGATCGAGACGGAAGAATTACCTCAGATCACCCTGAAGATATCACGTAATGGAGTAACACTACTACTTACAAATGTCAGATAAGGTTCCTGCTTCGTAAGTGATGACGTTGCCGGTAGCGGACAAGAGGCGATTAAATGCGGGTTTTGTGTAGACCGAGGTTTGGTGATTAACTGATTACTTGAATTTTTGGGCCAGCGGTATGTGGATTGACGGGTTTAGTTCGGGTTAGGGGGCTGGGCTTTTGTGATATTTATAATCCAACCTGCTAAATATCGTTGATAAAATATTGAATTCGGTCAATAATAATTTAATGACTTCATGTATTAATTTTATATTTTCAAAAATTCGTTAATCTTGATAAACATTTTTCAAAAAATTGACTCGTCAAAAAAGGGAAAAAAATGTTTTTATCTACGACATTTCCATCACCACGCTTCTACTTTGACCCTTCCAGGATCTTTTTCAAACAATCGACGAGTACGTAATCTTTCTCTTATAGTTTAATTTTTATAATTTTTTTTAAATTATTTGATTTAGGTGAACTAGGATAGAAGCGATTTTGTTAGACGGATTAAGAATTCCCTATACGCACGGCCGAAACATATTGATGACTGAAAAAAAATTTAAAATAAAAATGAGAAATGTCGGACAAAAAACATTTTTATCTAGACCTAGACATATATATGAAATGTTAGTAAGTCTTGCTTGCGACGGGTCACCATTGTGACGGATATTTTGTGAGATAAAACGGATATAAAATGAGTAGTAGAGAAAGGGGACCACATGAATAGTATTGAAGAGAGAGAAAAAGTGGGTATTTTGTGAGAGAAAACGATATCCGTCACAAGATTGCGACGGATAGTGTCGTTGCAAATAAGAATTTGTGATGAGATGTAGCGGTTTTACTTAAAAATGTGTTTGATTTTAACCATCCTTCTTCTCCTTCCATCCGGATGGTTGGCCATCCTGCTTGTGTACCACCGGCCGGACTCACTTGCTCAAACTCTTCACTTTCCGTCGAGCTCAAGGTCAAATGAATATAAGCGACCCAACTCGGCTTAAGGAGGCGTTGCACAAATCAATCCCGTCTTCATATTCTTATCCGGTGCACTTATATTTGTTAGTGTATTCTAGAGTTTATAGACTAAGAAATAGTCAGATACCGTCTTAGTATTAATTTGTTGTTGTAGTTGTAAAAAAATTTTTAAATTTTCTTTTTCTTTTTTTTTTTTTTTGACAAGGTAAGAAAACTAGGTTGATCCTCATGTGTAATGAGTTGTTGAACTTATATTTGTTGTCGTTCTCAAACTTTTGGTTATTTATTTTAAAACCCGTATCGAAAATGGTATATCTGGCTTCAATCGATACATAACCGACATAGTTTTAGTTTTTATTAAACCCATATTAGATACTTAAGATCGTATACCATATCGGATACGTACATGAGGCTCGTATGGGATATTTTTGGCCTTTTGCTCATCCCCAAACCAGTGAGCATAAGAAACGTCTGAATTAAGAATACCAAGACGTAAATAAATGATAGGTTTAGTTCATGCTATCTTTGATTCATTCTCTTGTACTCAATTATGAATAAAAAAACGTACATAAATGATCGGAACTTCCGTAACCACGCCTGTTTTCAACTTATTAAACATACTGAAGCATAGTATAAAGTGCCATAGAAGGTTCATGCTCAAACCAACACACCAATTCTCATAAACTAACCAAAACGTTTGAACAACCGATTCGAACTAAATAGCTCAGGGATAGAAAAGCGAAAAAGTAAATATAGTAATTAACCCGGCAAATGCTATATCGCCTCACATTGTTACAATTGTTCCGAAATCTTAATATTTTGCAACATGGTGCGCTTATGCAGCCTTCGCCTTGTTCAACTCGTCAATTAGCGCAGCTGCATCATGAATACTTGTGATGGTTTGGGCATTGTCCTCATTAACACTGATTTCAAATTCCTCCTCGAGTTGCATCACAATCTCGACCTATAGCATTATAATAACAACGAGGTAAGCAACTAAAATCTCGTAAAACAAGTTTTATATTCAAGTTAGAAGGAACTCTATGTCGGAGACTGCTACCTATAACATAACAATTACCTATGAGGTAAGCAACTAAAGAACACATGGAATGCTTAAATTATGGTTAAACAAGTTTTATATTGTCATTAGAGGGAGCTCTATGTCGGAGACTGCAAGCTTACGAGCTACGACAGAAACACAGGGAATCATCAAATCTCATTAAACAAGTTTTTAATATTTATAATAATCGATACCCACATCTGCCTCCTTCGAGGGCACACTGTAAGCCCTACGCACACCAAATTACTATGTACTAGGTAACAACATGCTCCGACAGTCTTTACTTGGTAAAGCAATTAACACAATATTCTCCTGAAAGATATCGGAATTCTTTATAAATAACGTTACTGATACGCAAAAGGGGGTACCAGGTAGTACCAGTACGGCAATTAACACTATTTCTCCTGAAAGATATCGGAATTCTCTATAAATAACATTATAGATACGCAAAAGGGCGCACCAGGTAGTACCAGACCACAGCGGTAAATTTGTTAGTAATAGAAATAAACATCTGTTAGTCTGTTTGTAACTAAAATATAAACATTACGGTAATAGTTTCTGTTCAAGAGCGCTTGGTTTAAAAACTTACTGTGTCTAGAGAATCAGCACCCAGTTCAGTAAATTTTGTTTCCCCAGAAACCGCTATATCATCTTTAAGCGCAAGCTGCGACTTCACTATTTCGATAACCTTTTCGACTGTCTCTGGTTTGGCCTGCTCCAGAACAACGACGGGAAAAAAGTTATAAAAAGCATATTTAATTTCCATACAGCAGAAAATTTGTGAGTTTAGGAATTGACAGGCAAGGAAACAAAGTATAAACGAGAAGCGAAAACCCATACAGCAGCACAAGCGACGCGCAATGATGGCATGTTAGGAACATTTGTCTTCCAGAAAGCAATTGATGGCTTTACCGCGGAATTCTTATTTGTAAACTGCATAACAAATAAAAATATCATTAATCATCGATGCTATCGGAAGATTTCAGAAGTCTTTTTAAATCTCCCATCAAATTCATTCACTTTTGAGAACTACGCGTCTACGCTACTAAAGCAATCCATAGCAAGAAAACAAGCACTTATTAGTCATTACCAAGGTTATAAATCAAAGCCACAACACCAAAATTCGACTGTTTTGTAACACGGATTATAGAATAAGACGTTCTGAAACAGTGAAACGGACCTTCTGTATTAAAAACCACTCGTTTAGTTCTATTAGTACTTGAGTGGCTCTACATAAAGGCACTGTCTTACACAATAACAAGGGGTTTTGTAAAGGGTTTAAGGACCCCAGTGACAGCCTTTCACCATATCTTGAGAGGATATGCCTTGGTCATATCTATTCAGATAAGCTCACAGCAACCGATATTTTAGTTACGCATGCATGCATTTTAGTCCACTTGCCATCCAATAACATCACTACTCGAATACTCTTAATGTGAAAACCAAAGGTAAACAAATGGCGAGTTCAATCGTGCAAGGACGACCAATCACTAATTTTCATTAACCATTGAACAAACTAGCTATAATTTCTACCCAAACACAAATTCTCCACTATGACCGTCCCACGGGCGACCAATAGAAAAACGATCGCTTACCACTTTCTATGGTTAAAAAGTGACCTATTATTCAAAGACGTTACTTTTTACCAAAAAATGCTTAACATTTTGCAAAAGAAAAAAAAAGCGGGATAACACTGTCGCACACAATAACTACTGCTGCACAAATTACACTAATACATAGTAAAACGGTCATTCTGCTGATCAATAAACGAGTTTTGTTATATATATAAAAAAACCGTCTCACACCATAAAAATGTCTTACCCAATCGTACTCTAAAACCCTTTGAACTCAAACCCTAAAATTCCTCTGTTTAATTTCATTTGTTTACGTTTTCCAAAACAAGCTACGAAATTTTAAAAAAAAACGTATCCAATCAAGTGAAACAGACGGAATTATCAAGAATAACACAATGTAAAACATGACACAAGAACGACAAATTCGACCCAAAACCCTCAAACCCTAGAATTCAACCACATGAAAAAAAAATTCATTCACAATTCACAAATCAATCAAACAGTAGATATCCTGAGACGGTCACATAACATTAAAAAATAATTAAATAACTCTCTTTCCTATCACAAACACGAACGTGAGAGGTCTCTCAACCACGGTAACTATAAGACGGTAATTCTAGCATTATGAAAAATGAAGAGGGAGAGATGGGGGAGTAGAGGAAAAGGTATATACAGAGGAATTAAGGAGGGCATGAGGGGAAGCCTTGAAGGAGACGGAAGAACCAACGAAAGAAGCCATTGATGAAGAAGGAGGTGGGTATAGATAGATAGAGAGAGAAAGTAAGTAAGGGGATGTGGGTTTAGAGAGCGAATGAAAGGGTGAAGAGATGAGGGCGGTTAAAATAGGGAGAGTGAAGACGGAGAATACGAAGAGTGTGAGCGTGTGACTGCCTTAACTTGTGTTGATTTTCAGGAATGATTTCTATGAATTTCAATTTCCTATTTTCGCATCAATTTTAGTTCTACTTGTACTTTGTTTTGGCTTTGTCTAATGCTTGTATGTATCAATGTATGTAGAATTGTAGAGTTCTAGAGTTGTAGATTAAGTTTTTGTGGTTGCAACTTCCAACCATCTCTACTTGCTCCATCTCTCTCTTGCCTACTTGGGCTTATGAGACTTATGTCTTTATTCGGATTTAGGTCTTCATTCGGTTTACTCTAATTTAGTTTTTCTCTTTTCAAATTAAGGTTATATTTTTTAGGAGTAAAATTACTTAAATTGAACTAAATTGGGTTGAATTAAATCGAGCTAAACTAAACTGAATTTAATTAAACCGCACTGATCTTAATGGAGTTAAAATCAGAGTTAAACGGTGAAAAATAGAACGGAAGTAAACAAAAATAAATTGTACTCCCTCTTATTCTATTTATTCTTCCCTATTTCCTAAAACGAATTATTCAGCTTTTCTTTCCCTTTTTATATTTGCTAACTTTTTGACACACTATTTTACCATTATATCCCTGTTTCATTTTTGTATTTACATTATTTGTCATTCACTTAATGACCCAGGCCAACTTTATTAGACCATAAACTTTCACTAACCTAAACTGATAAACACTAACCCTACCCAATTAGTTCAGCCCAACCCAATTAGTCCCTCAATCCTTCCCGCCCTATTAACCCTCCTAACCTCCAGAAACACTAATTTCACTCTCTCTCTTCCGCCATTCCACTCTACCGTCTCCCCCTCTCTCTTCCTTCAAGTAAACCCTAAAAACCTTACATCTCCCTTTCCAACTCCAGATCTTGATTCCTCTTTCGTTTAATCTATCTATTACTGCATTAAATCATGAATTTTGGCACAAAAAACGATGTATACGAAGTTGTTGAACTTTGTAACCGCGATTGTGATGATGAATTTGGCGATGATGGTGAACTTTTGCCGAGATCTGGTAAATTGATGGTTGATTCTGTTGATATTTTGCTGGAATCATCTGTGGTCTCGCCGGAATGCTCTATTGTTGTGCCGGAATCTACTGATGTTATTTCGGATTCCGGTAGTGTGATGCCAAAATCTGTTGGTTTGTTGCCGGATTCTGGGTATTCTGGTGTTGTTATTGCTGATTCGTTTGGGGAGATGGATATCGTTGTTCCTGATAGTTGCATGCAGGAGATTAATAGCTTGGAATATGATGAGGAGAAGGCAAGGGAGGAGGTTTCGAGGTTTACGAAGGAAGATGTAGGGAAAAGGACGAAAAAATGGTTGGAGATGTAGAACTCACGTGAGCACAGAATATGGTTTATGCGAGAACTGAGTCAATACTGGCCGATGTTTGGTATAGAACTTGAAGAGTTCGAAAAAGAAGATAGAAAAAAATGCTGGTCTGGGAGGTTTATTCTTGTTATCCCCTTTCTCATTTTCTTCTTCTCTTTTTTTAAAGGACTGGTGATGATTTTTTTTTTTTTTTTTTGGTTCAACGAAGCGCGCACTTAGTCGCATTACAATAGGGGAGGGGGGATTCGATCCTGGGACCTATTGTCCACAATACCTCTGTCTTAACCACTAGACTAAGACATCCTCGGTAACATTGTTGCACTTCAATCTAACAACACCCAGTGATGTTATTTGAGGGTGAGAACGGCACAACCAATGCATTACGCCACCACAATTACATGTGATGATGCTATATGTTGGTTGTGTTGTTCACAACTGAAATTGCTAAGCTAATTTAGTCATACGACAAGCTCACATGTTTAATTTGACCACATAATTCATTTTATGATTGCCGAGTAAATAACAAATAGTGCAAAGTTCATAAGGCAAAAGGAAGCTTCTGATAGTGCTTCTCTGTACGATATGTTTTCTACAAAATGATGCTTCTGATAGTTGTTTTTTTCTGCAAAATGGTGCTTCTGATTTTTGTTCTTTGTACACTGTTATCTGCAAAATGTTGCTTCTAATTGTGCTTCTGATAGTTCTTCTATTCTTTACTGCAAAATGTTACTTCTGTTAGTGCTTCTGATAGTTCTTCTGTTCTTTTCTGCAAAATGGTTCTTCTGATAGCTCTTACATTTCCTAATTGCTTGGATCACCTGAACACATGTCTATGACAAACCTAGGATTACTGCATGAGTCAATAATTGTAGTAATGTTACCAACAAGTTCAATGTTGCCTGTTGGAGCATTACTACAGCTAGGTTGGACAGTAATGTTACCAACAGGTACAATGTCACCTGTTGGTGCATTACTGTCTTCATTTCGTGATCCACCTCCCTCCTCTGTGACACTGTCTTCATTTCCTGATCCACCTGCACTTCCTGAACTGCTGCCTATATTGTTAATTGAGTTGATTAAGTCAGAAATTGCATTGTCATGACCTAGATTTTCTACATATCTTATGCAATCTATTACTAGTGTTGTATCAGCATTTAAATACTCGGGTAATAACCCGACTGTTGTCAATCTAGACTTGTGCATGTGAGGCGGTTGATAATCATTTCCACCTTTGATTTGCATTATTTCTAACATGCATGCCTGCAAAGTAATGAAAACATAGTTTAGTTTAAGTGCATCCAAATCTTCAAATGCTTTGGTGGTATTATCCACCAGTTCACTGAGTATTTTTGACTTCTTCTTCTGCTGAAGTGACTGAATAGCCCTAAAAAACCCAAATCTAGGACATTGAGATCTGGAGAATTTGGTGGTTGATGTGTGAACTGAAGATTCCAACCATCTACAGTTGCTGCATGTTTGAATTCTGCATCTTTGTTGTTAATATGGGGTCTTGCGTTATCCTGCTGTATCAGAATGTTTTTACTGTAATTTGCTGGCCATTTAGCTTTAATGGCTGGCAGCACCTCCTCTAGGACCATTTGCTTTGTTACTTGCTTATTAATTGACTCAACACATTTAGTTTCCAATGTCCCAGCCCTTCTGTTTCTTGAATTTCTTTTTGTTGGCACCTCCATAACAAATGGCCATATACCTAACTTCCCATCACATATTACTTCTTTATTTGGACCATATTTAGGCCTTGCAACAGCACACATAAACATTACTTTGCTAATGAATCTTTTTGATTGAACACATCTATATGGTCGTTTTTCCCTTCTTCCCAAATAAAATCTTTGACTAGGTTTGGTTGTAAAAAACCATTTTTCATCCATGTGAACAACATTACTATCATCCTTAAAAACAAATGACTTAGTTGCTTGATGATACTCTAAATGTGAAAGACAGTAAATTAATCTATCAAGCTTATTGTCATCTTTCAAACCTGGTTTAATTGCATTTATGTGACTGCTGATATTTTTACTTCCCACCCATCTGTTGACTGTTGATTGGCTGACACCCAAACCTGCTGCAACTTCATGTTGAGTGGTCCTCTTTGTAAGCTCTATTGCCTCAAGCTTGTCAGTATCAAATACCACCCTGTTTCTCTGTTTTCTGCCTTTAAGCTTGCTGCTGACATCTATGATTAAACCTACGTTTTTTGTTTTTTGGCTGCAGTCCATAAATTTGTTATTGTTTTCCTACAAACCCCAAATTGTATTGCCAATTCCTTCATGGAACCGTGCTTGGGTTTTCCATCATTACTTTTTTTAAGCAAAATCTGAATTATTCTTGCTCTTTTTAGGTCATTAAGATTCATTGTTTTCATTGTTGTTTGATGTTTTTTTGGCTGGATAGTAGTTAATGAAGGTGAGTTTATTTGGCTGGATGTGTATAAATGAAGTTGTTGTTTTGGCTTGATACTCTTAAATGAACATTTATTGGGCAGACAGTTTGTAAATGCACAAATAGTACCTCTATTTATAATGACCTTAAGTTTTGCACTATTTGAATTTAGATTTTGGCTCTAAAATGAATTGTGCTTGAAATTTGGCTCCTTATTTAAAATTTGGTGCCAATTTTAAGTCATTGGTTAAATGGCTGATGTAACTTGACTTTGACAGTTTAGTTTTTGGTTGGTTTGTGGTTGAAGGACAGGCAACTTGGCTGGTTAAGCAAAGAAGACAATGTCAATTCTGAAGTCCTCAAGTTCAAATCGTTTTTTTTTAAAATATCGTATTGTAATTTCTGTAATTTGTTAAACACTTTAAGTATTGTAATTTTAATGTAAGTAATGTATGGTAAATTAATGGAGGCATGTCTCCATTTTTTGGGTTGTTCAACAACCTGTGTATTGTAAACAGACTTTTAATTTTGTTTTTGGAGGGAATGGTTAATGGGTATTTAATGCTTAAGCATTACCCTGATTTTTGGTGGGAACAATTAAATCCCATAAACACTTGTGGTCCCTCAAATTAACTCCTAATTTATTTACCCTCTCTCCAATCTTCAAGGCCCACAAGTACCACTATATCATTTAATAATACTCTCCTTAATTTATGTGTCCTTCTTACAGGGGAACAATAGATAGAATAGGAGGGAGTATGAAGTTGAATTGAATCTGTAAAATCTAATTAAAAGGTCACCTGAAACATCTCATTAACATGACCTGTCAAATTAAATGTGATATAGCAAATTAAATGTAACATGGCAAATTAAATGTGACATGACAAATGTGAATAATAATAATAATAAAAAAAAAAAAAAGTGGGCGCCCAGCTAGTTTCGCGGGTGCCTACAAATTTCATATAATTTTTCCATTATATTTAATAAAAGTTCCCGGTTCATAATAAAAAATAATAATAATAATAATAATAATAATAATAATAATAATAATAATAATAATAAACATTGCCTTTATCTTTATAATAGTTCCACGAGTTGATAAAAAAAAAAAAAAAAGCAAACTTTTACAATCCATTTTTCATTGCTCCACATTTATGTCTATTTTAAATTTCATAATAATGAAAAAAAGATGCTCAAAAGTCATAAACTTGGTCCATATTTATGTCTATATTGATAATAATGAAAAAATAATGCTCAAATTCCATGAACCTAGATCCATATTTATGCATATATTAAATTTGACAATAATGAAAAAAAGGATACTTAAAAGTCATACATGCAACCTCAATTGTTATATTTTAAATGGAAGGCAAAATTTATAAGCTAATTTTTTTTCTTATAACCATCGTCAGTAGACTATTATCTGTTACTAATATTTTCTATCATTTTATTCTCATCAAGTTACACATACTAAGGTTTTACCATGGGCGGAGCCAACCTTTTGGCTATATGGGCTATAGGCCTATAAGAGTTTAGGAATAAATAAAAGTTGTTGTTAATATAATCATATTATTACAGTAGCACATTTGGTTGTGGAAATTACAATAAGTCTTTTGTATATCTGAATGTCACGTGTCCGAGTCCTTCATTTAGCAATATTTATTTATTAAACAATAAGTGCGTTATATCGTCATTTGCGTATTTCATTTAGCAATATATGACGTCTTTCTTTTTCGAGATAAATATATATTTGACTTTGCTTTTACAGAAATATATAAGTCGGTAAATTATATAATTACCTTTATTATTATTATTATTATTATTATTATTATTATTATGACTCTTCAATTTAATTACCTTTATTATTATTATTATTATTATTATTATGGGTAAGAATTATGTTAATGAAAGATAAATAAAGAAGTACACAAATTCTATAGTAAGACGGTCTCATACCATGAGATCATCTGTGTTTATAATAAATTTCTCATTTAATACAAATAAATGAACGCGTTGTACACGTAAGACGGTCTCATATAGGGGTTACTGAGGGGTTACTAAGAGGAGCAGTAATTTTACATAACCCGACAAGTCGTTATAAAAGTTGGGTAGATTGGGTGGAATTGGAACGGATTAGATTTGATTACGTGTTCAAGTTGTTGGTTGGACAATTGTAACATGATGTTATGCGGGATGCGAGCTTGGATGACTTGGGAGGGATGCTTATCAACCCATTGAGTAGCTTAAGTAACAATTAACAAGGTGCGGTAAAAGTTGGATTAAGATGTTCAACGCCGCCTTCATGAGAGTTAGGGTGAATTGACATGTTTTTTTGCTGCTAAAGAGGGGCTAGGCCACTAAACAAGAAACTAAATGTTCGATATTACCCGCGGAGTAACTACCCCAAAAATATCCTCTCGAAGAATAAGACATAATACATCAAAAGGGATGTCAATATTAGTAGGGATGGTGCTTGAATTGATTCCTCGGTTTGTTAAGAGATCCGCTGTAGTGTTGGCTTCTCGTTAGACATGCTCCAATTTCACCTTCCATTCAATACAACTAATAAGATCCTTGCATCGTTTCACTATGAACTTCAAATTGTTGTGTACTGATTGGTCCTCATTGATAAGCTTCACACAAGGAGCATTATCCATATTGATTAATAGTCTTGGAATATGCATTGTTTTAGCTTTTTCCAACCCGACAATGAGGGCAAGTAACTCAGCTTTCATCGAGGTACAAATTCCACATAAGAAATAGTAAGCTGACATGTTAAGAGTATGGAAATATGATTGGTGGGACAAGCCAAGTTGTCCCACTTTGTTGTTCAAGATAGGCTCTGACAAAAAAACTAATGGGTTGAAATAAAAAATTCAAACGGGGACTAAAATTTGTCGATACTCGTCTACTTACGTTAATTTTGTAAATAATTTATCAATTTCTAATCACAATTAGAGATGGTAGTGGATCGGAGACCCGACTCATAACCTTCGAGTCAGACCCCAATGGGTCGGGACCGAGTCTGAATTTTTTAGACCCTAACACAGTTGATAGAAGAAATTATGGGGTTGAATTTTTTACTTCAACAATTCAACCCCATCATTTCTTCTTTCAACCTTAAATTTTTCAAAGTCTTACTCACCTTAAGATAATGACGGTAAGTCGAGGATATGGGCAAAAATTGAATTTTTTCTTCAATTTTGTCTTCATACATCTATGGGTGTTCATTCAGTGGTCTGGATTCTGGATCAAAGACCAGACCGGAGACCGGAGCATTTGGTCTGGACCGGACCAGAGCATTTGGTCTGGACCAGACCGAACCAAATTCTATTTGTTCCGGTTCATGGTCAACCTATTTACTTTACTTTGGTCTTCGGTCCGGTCCTTGACCAAACCGAATGGAGCGCGGACCGGACTATGGACCGAACTTATATGAAAAACGAATTTTATAAATTGCAATATTATTGATTTTATTTTCTACTTTATTTACATGTCTTATAAGATTTATAATTACATAGTTAAATTTAGTAAAAAGATGATTTTGCGTATTTTGATCGTTACAAACTTCTCGAGTTCTAATTTTTATGCTAAATCATGAGTCATGACAATAATAATCATATTTGATCCACTTTGGTCCATTTGGTTCGGTCCACGCGTTTTTCTGGCCCAGCCCAGCCTAGACCAATATTAATATGGTCTGGACTTAGGTCCACCTTTTAACCCTTACTTGGTTTTCGTTCAAAGAATTTGGTCTGGTCTAGTTCGGTCCCGAACCAATGAACACCCCTACATACATCTAGCTATCACTTTAGATCTTTAATGCATTGTTATTAATTTATAGTAAGTTTTGCTTGCGACGGGTCACCATTTGTGACGGATATTTTGTGAGATAAATTGGATACAAAATGAGTTAGTGAAGAAAGGGGACCACATGAATAGTATTGGAGAAAGAAAAAAAGTGAGTATTTTATGAGAGAAAACGGTATCCCAAGCTTGCAACGGATAGTGCCGTTGCAAATAAGAATTTGTGATTAATAATTTATACTTGATTACCTGATTTTGTCTTGTAATATTGATACCGATAGAATTTGTGGAGATAATTACTACTTTTTTTTTTGTTAGTTTATTGCTCCTACATTATTACTAGTATATAAAATAGCATAGTGAAAATTGAACCCGTGGATAGACTCGGACCCAACCCGAATCCATTAGGTTCGGGTATGGGTTTGCTTATTTTAGACCCTTACGGGTATGGGTCGAATATGGTTCCAATGTAGCTATTCCAGATTTGGGTTTGGGTGGACCCGACGCAAACCCGACCCGCTGTCATCCCTACTCACAATAACAAAGAAATAAGTATTATTGTCTTTTAATAACGACAAACTAAGCATATTTGAACAATATTTATGAAGAACTTTTATAAACAAACCTAAGAAATAAAATATAAAATGTAAACTTTGCTATTTCCGGTTCAATCTTGCATGGATGGAAAATTTTGTCCCAAAACGAAAACCATATTTCACAAACACAAAAACTTTAAAGATACGGTCTCTCGATAATGTTAACGAGAGACCATCTCACATGTTAAAGATAATTTTTTTTATTGTATATCTCTTGCTAATTTAGCGAAAAACATTCTCTCAAAAAACTTACTAATTTATAAAAAAACTCAAATTAGAAATAAGATCAATCAATCACAACACTCCAAATCCGATCCATTAACATCCTGATTCGAAACTCTCCAACAAAAGATGACTAAGACCATCCCCAAGCAAGGTGGATGAGGGGGTCAATAGATAGTTGGGTCAAGTTAATTAAGTGTTAGTAACTCCATTAGCATGACCCATTACAAAATAAGGTCAATTTGTGACCTTTTCTCTTGCTATTGACCCATCTAATGACCTAGTGGTTGTTTTATTCTCATTGGTTGAGAAATGTGAAGGGTCCAAAAGTGTAGTAATGATAATGGTTAAAGTAGGAGAGATGGAGTTTTAGTGGGTAGAAAATGTGGGAAAATGATTAAAAATGTTAAAAAGTGAAAAATGATTGAGTTGATGACCTAGGTGGTGACCTTCTGCTTGGGAGGGTAAAAATGGGTCAAGATAAATAAAGTGTAATTAAGAGTAAATATGTATATTGACCTAATTAGGGTGACACTTGCTTGGGGATGGTCTAATTGACTACCAAACAAACAAAACAAAACATAACCTGACGATGGGTAGGTGAACTCAATCAGGTCCGGTACAACAACCTCCATTTTTAACACACTTTCTTACTTCTCCTACTCCTTCTCTCTCTATCTCTAGATCAAACAATCAAACCCCACACTCCATACAATTCACCATTTTTCTTCACTCTGTAATAATTCAACACTGTAATCAATCAATCCTCCATTAATTATTACTATTAATTACTTCTTCATTATTTACTCCGAGTCTACTGTCTACACCGACTCAGAACTCCATTCCTGAGTCGCGCCTCCGAGTTGTAAGTTCTCTTTTTTTATTTTTTTTCAAAAGTTTGATTTACTTTTGGAATCTTTCGGCGATTCCTTTTTGTGATCGTGATCGTTGATCAGATTTTTCACCGTGTAACTTTACTTTTCAATTTTTGATTACTTTTCGTATTATAATTACCGACATTATGATATTAATTATTTGCTTTTTTGAATTTAATTTTTATTTAAATTTGTAGAAGAAACTGTTGAATTTACTTGCTTACAGTAAAAAAAAAATTAATTTAGTAAGTAATTATCATTAGTCATCAACTGGAGATTCAACCTCGTGAAATCAATTTTTGATTACTTTTCGTATTATAATTACCGATACTATGATATTAATTACTATTTGCTTTTGTGAATTTAATTTTTATTTACATTTGCAGACGAAACTGTTGAATTTACTTGCTTACAGTAAAAAAATTACTGGAGTAAGTAATTATCAATTTCATCATGAGTCAACAACTGGAGATTCAACCTCGTGAAATCAGATTCGTAGGTAAGTAATTACTTCATTTCCTAATGTTAATTATTTTTTGTTCATTATGAATAGTTATAAATCTCGGTTACGGTCACAGACTCACAGTATCGAGGTCTAATCTTGCTAAATACGGTCAATATCGACTCAAAATGCGAAATGCAGGCACGGTAACTTCCGGTACCTTGATAAATTGATCGTGAATCGGTATTGCGGTTGATATTTTAAACGATGACTGATTAATTGATTATGACAGTATACTGTATTTTTTAGCTAGTGGAAGTAATTGACATAATGCACATTTTTATTTTAAATAAATGCGATCACGTTAACTTCCAAAACCTTGACAATCGATTGCGTATTGGTATTGCGGCCGATATTTAAAACGATGATTAATTGATTATGAAAGTACACAAATTCTTATTTGCAACGGCACTATCCGTCGCAAGCTTGCGACGGATATCGTTTCCTCTCATAAAATACCCACTTTTTCTCTCTCTTCAACACTATTCATGTGGTCCCCTCTCTCCACTAACTCATTTTCTACCCATTTTATCTCACAAAATATCCGTCACAAATAACGACCCGTCGCAAGCAAGACTTACTAATGAAAGTATACTGTAATGGTTACTTATTACTTCGTACTTGTTAGCTAGTGGAAATAATTGACGTAATGCACACTTTTTTTATTAATTGTGCATTTGTTATTTGATTAATTGATAAGAATACTCTGAACTATGGGTATCCTGCTCAAAATACTTTCAACTCTGTTTTAACTACCAATATAACCAACTACTGCTCTCATTCGCTTTTATTATAATATATAACCTGCTATCTGCTAATAAGTGAAGGAATTTCTAACCATTCTTTATCCCGTCTTTCTCCATTTACTTCTCTGTTAATCTATTCATCTAATCACACCATTAAAATATGTTACAATAAGTTAACAAAACAACAAATTATATTCAAAGCAAATGAGGGCATTAGTTGGTTATATTGGTAGTTAAAATAAATTTTAGAGTATTTTGAGCAGTTCACTCATAGTTAATGTTGAATTCGGTTTAATTTGACATATTGCACCCTTTTTATTTAAAAAATGTGGCCGTGTTAACTTTCGAAACCTTGATAAGTCGATTGCGTATTGGTATTGCAGCCGATATTTAAAACGATGATTAATTGATTGTGAAAGTATATTGTATTTGTTAGCTAGTGGAAATAATTGACATAATGCACACTCTTCTTTATAATTGTGAATTTGTTTTAATGTTGAATTTGGTTTAATTTGACATAAATAACATAATGCACAATTTTTATTTGAAAAATGTGGTCGTGTCAACTTCCAAGACCTTGATAAGTCCATCGTGAATCGGTATTGTGGTCGATATTTAAAACAATGATTAGCTGATCGATCATGAAAGTATAATGTATTTTTTAGCTAGTGGATATCATTGACATAATGCACACTCTTCTTTATTAATTGTGAATTAGTTTTAATGTTGAATTCGGTTTAATTTGACATAATGCACACTTTTTATTTAAAAAATGTGGTCGACTGGTCGCGTTAACTTCCAAAACCTTGATAAGTCCGTCGTGAATCGGTATTGTTCCGATATTTAAAACAATGGTTAATTGATTATGAAAGTATACCGAATTTTTTAGCTAGTGGAAATAATTGACGTAATGCGCACTCTTTTTTATAATTGTGAAACTGTTAATGTTGAATTCGGTTTAATTTGACATAATGCACACTTTTAATTAAAAAATGTGGTCGCGTTAACTTCCAAAACCTTGATAAGTCCACCGTGAATTGGTATTGTGGCCGATAATTAAAGCGATGATTAATTGATGTTGACAGTATACTGGATTTTTAGCTAGAGGAAATAATTGACATAATGCACAGTCTTTTTTATTAATTGTGGATTTGTTTTAATGTTGAATTCGGTTTAATTTGACATAATGCACATTTTTTATTTGAAAAATGTGGTAGCGTTAAATTCCAAAACCTTGATACATCCATCGTGAATCGGTATTGTGGCCGATATTTAAAACAATGAATAATTGATTATGACAGTATAGTGAGTATACTGTATTTTTTGGCCGGTGTTTTTTTATAAATTCTGAATTTATTTTAATTATGAATTGTAGTGGAATTGGGCAATTAGAGCAAGGGTTCGATACGTTTAGTTAATCAAACAGATCAATATGTCGCGTTAAATTCCAAAACCTTGATACGTCCATCGTGAATCGGTATTGTGGCCGATATTTAAAACACAATTGATTATGACAGTATAGTGAGTATACTGTATTTTTTAGCTGGTGTTTTTTATAAATTCTGAATTTGTTTTAATTATGAATTGTAGTGGAATTGGGCAAACAGAGCAAGTGTTCGATTCGTTTAGTTAATCAAACAGATCAATATGTGGCGTTCAAGGTGCGATTATTGACTTTTTGCTTCTGGTTGTTGTTTATGAGATTTTGATATATGTGAAGAAGAGTTGATGGTGTAATGTATGTGGTTAAAATTGTAGGTTAAAACGACATCGCCGAAGAAATACTGTGTGCGGCCAAATGTTGGTGTTTTGCTGCCAAAAGCAACACATGAATTTGTTGGTATGTCATTGTAGTTGTTGATGTCTTAATTACTTGTATTATTGCATTGTGTGTAGTTGAATTGTCGCTTAATCCTAGCAATGAGTGTAGATAGAGTAAGATTCGTAGTTTTGAAGTGAAGGTAGTTCATGACACTTCTCATAGTTTGTCGATTTATGTAAGCTATATTACTCGGACTCTTCATATTAATGGACACTCACACATCTACATTGATTTTAAGCCAAATGTAATTTTTCATATAGAGGTTCACGTAGGTTGGATGTCTTTAGTCTAAAGGGAGTCTACATAGGCTGTAAGTGATTTTACGAAGGTTATTATAGGATTTATGTGATTTGTTAGGCAAACTTTATCCAATTGTTGTTGAATATATTCAGGTTTGGTAATTGTGTATCACTAAGACTTTTAGTATTTTTTGAATATAGACATGCCTTAGAAAAATGACGGGTATGGTCGGTCAGGCACTTTAAGAGTTTCAGTGTTAATGTAGCAAGTTGCTTGAGGAGGATTCATCTATGAGATCGTTTATGGTAGGAGCTTTTTAGTATAGAGGGGTTTAGGTGCTGTTTTTGGTTCTGATGTTTCATATCAGTGTCGAGGGCCAACTATATGATCATACTCATTTGCTAATTGGTCGCTGTAAATGTATGGTGACAAATATCAAGGCTTAAATTTAGCAGAGAAGGAGGAGTTTGCTACACCGCATAACCAGAAGTTATACAGATGCTCTTACGCTTAGGAATACTTGAAGACGTCGGGGTTGCTTCATCTTTTGTTCATTGACCTTTGTGTGCTTAGTCTGCTTACGTTTGTTATTTATAAACACAAATGATTAATCTACCTTTTTTTCTCAATGTGTTTGACCACTGGATATAGAACTAGTATTGCTTTTGGAACTCGTGATTGATTGTTGTGCTGTTATTTTTCGTACCTGCCTCTTTAGTTACCTCTTCCGTCACACCTTTTTTTCTTTCAAAATGTCTCAATTAGTAAACTTTTCTTTTGGTTTGGCTAAAATTGTACAGCTTCATTTAGAGTTTATGTTCAGTCACATTAAGCTCTGTTATTTTAAGGGTAGTCATAGCGCCACTATGCTCATTGGGCTGTTCAAATTTCAGTGATAGAAAACTCTTTTGGCATTCATAGAATTGCTTTCCATACAGCCCCGAAATGATAATTTATTTGTCCAGCATAGCTTTCATCTTTCTGGCTCTCTTTTGCCCTGTTCTGTGGTGCTTCTTCATATTTTATTTTTGACAAATGGCATACTGACTGAGTGCTCCTGCTTAGTTTTTGGTCCACTGAGTGGCTTCTGATAGTACGCATGTGCAGTGCAAACGATGATCAATTTCACCGATATTTTATTTTTGTTGTAGTCATCATGCAAGCTCCTAAAGAAGTCCCAGTTGATTTAATGTGCAAAGACAAGTTCTTGATTCAAAATACAATTGTTCCTGAAGGAACACTGGAGGAGAACATTACGTCTGAAATGGTGGTCCCCATTGTTTATACATACTAACACCTTTAAGCTCTTGCATTTAGTAATGTTTCAGCTAATGGTATTATTTGCAGTTTTCCAGAGATAGTGAGAGATACATTGAAGAGAGAAAGTTAAGAGTGATCCTCTCGATCCCACCTCCAGCACATGTGCCAGCGCCATTACCCATCGATGGAACACAGGATCAGGTATCAAGTTAGGAAATCTTAGCATCTCTGAGGTCAATGTTTTGATGGTGTTTAGCTTATCTCTGATTCTTACTTATGCTAACTAAATACTTCAGTTCATTACTCAGTCTTTTGTTTTTCTCTTGCCTGTTCGTGTTGCTTGACTTGTGAGCAATGGAGAAGCTATCCTTTGGCCCGCGGGGCCATAGCCCTGGCTCATTATATATTAATTTATGTATATTATTATAGTCAACTTAATTGAGTGGCTTAGTTGGTAAATGCTAGATACTTCTAGTCATGAGATCATGGGTTCTATTTTCATTCGAGCATCGTCCCTGCTTGTGAGCGATCTTCATTTATTGAGTCTTGTGTGAGATGTTTTATTGGCTGTAAATAAATGCATCTCTTGATTGTCTGCTTTTTATCCTCCAGAATCTAACATAACGTTGACAAATATCTTTTCTAAAGGTCAATGGTCACGTGGAATCGAAAACAATGAACAAAGAGGAGTTGAAACCAGTGAAAGATTCAGAGGATATACCAGTTTACAATGTGCAATTAGAACCGATCAAGAATACGAGATTTGACCCAACTAATGTTGCTATCCTAAATGCATTGTTAGATGTGGGGTTAGGTGTGGGGCCAAAAATTGTGAAGGATATAGAGCCGACTACAAGAAAAATTGCAGAAGTCCCAGTAATTGAGCCAAGTGTTGCAATGGGGGAACATGAGCAAAGACTAGTCAAGGAAGTTCAAGAAATGAAATTAAAACTGCATGAACTTGAATCGAAGCTAAATAAGGTTGATCACCGTACTGACTCTTACACAGTATTTGATTCTAATGCTCTTTTTTTAGTTACGAGACTCGTGTGATTTGCACGTCAATTTGGATTATTCTCCCTGTAATCAATTTGTGCATGATTGCATCCCGGTTCTGTGCTCAACATACCACATGCATAATTTAGGACTTTAGGCTCCCCAGTTCACTGAAACCACAACTATCTGAAAATTCTTCTAAACTTATTTCATTTAACTTAACTTCGAATAATGTGCCATGCTTTATCTATTTTATCTGGATTTTCTGAATTGCATGTATGTTACCGTAACAAAACCATATATTTTCAACTTCACAGACTGAAGCTACAACTTCCAAGCTGACGGAGGAGAGGAGGTTGGCCATTCAGGAAAGGGAGTCACTTCTACAAGAAATGGTAATTGAGCTCATCATTTTTTATAGCGTCTTTTACTGATTCATGTTCGCCAACATCTGCGAGATGTGTTTTCTTGAATTTTATAGGTCGGCTCCCCAGTCAGTCATTGTTCCATTTCTGATTGAGCCAAGTACTCGTTATTTTTTGTTTTTCAATATGTGAGAATTAAAGAACAAGTCACTGGACTGTCTGCGATTCTGGTATTGTGAAGAAGTAATAATAGACAATTCACGTTGCTGTCTTCATTATGGGTCGTTCGGGAACCACCTTTTTGTGCTTATCATACTCTAAAACCGCGTACATCCAATCACCTTATATCGCCTTGGGCCAGGACCTTTTAACTCATTGAAATAATGTTTTCATCCCCCCTTTTTTTCTGATGAAAAGCTTATTATGTGCATGGTATGATAACAACTCAGTCCCACGCTGTTATTAGCTATTGATCGAGCTTACATTACATTGGTTAAATATGCAGGCGATTCTGAGAAAGAGAAAAGTAGAGAGAAGAGTGCACGGCGGGTTTCCGCTGCTATTCGTCTGCATGGTGGCACTCATCAGTCTTGTGGTTGGGTATGGTTTTCATCCCTGAACCATTGTGATGCATGAACTACATAAGCTGAAGTTAAGCTTTTAGTTAAAATGTAAAACTGAGATATTAGCGTTTTAGTTTTGGTGACTTATGGGAGCCTTTGTGTATATGCTAGCCTTTTCCGGTTATATTACTTGTACATCAGCAGACAGCTATCCCCACTCTCACAGTTCTGTAATAACGAGCAACGTCTCGAACACGGTAGGAAGTATCGTTCCTTGTGAATCTTTAACATACATAATATAACGAATAGGTTTTCTGTGTTTTTGTTAATAGTATAGTACCGTGCTTCCCTTACCACAGGAATTTGCTGCATCCCTTAAGGGCTTGAGGCAGTCGGTAGTGTTGAACACCCTGCTTCGTCAAATGAAAACGGCCACCATAGTGGTTGCGTATATTTTATTTATTTGTTTATTTATTTTATTCTTTTTTATATTATTGTGAAGTAGCCGTCATCTGACAAGTAGTTCTTGATGCAATTTACGTCTCGAGTCATTTGGATACGGCTGTGTATACCTGACCCTCTTACTCTGCAATTTGCGCGATTCATTGAGGCACTAGGTGATACCGAGGTAATATTGTTGTCGAATGTTTGTGTCAAGTAGTTAGATGAAACAGATAGAAGTGATGAATCCCAGTGATAAGCTGAATGTGTGGCGGCATTCCTTACCCCGCAGTTTGCATGAGCTATGGAGGCACTCGGTAATGTGGTATTGTTGTTATTGTCGAATGTTGTTTACGTGTCAAGTAGTTAGATGAAAATGACAGGAGGAAGCGATGACTCCACAGTAATCAGCCGATTATGTGCAACAAAGCACAAACTGCCATCCAAAGAAAAGGGGCATCCGACTCTCCTTTCCCCGCAATTCCGAGTATTTGTAACCAAAAAGAAGCAGGAAGAGTAATAAGAGCAGATGTTTTGGGAATGTTCTTTGAATGCAATCTTCTTTTTGGTACAACTAACGAATCCTAACAATTGCATCTACCAGCAGCAGATATGCTGTTGTTCAACCAACCCAACAAACTCACCCGCCATTTTGTATCCGTGAATCACAACTAACTCCACCCGATTTACGTATCTGACATAGCATTCCCGTCTACCTTGCTGAATTTGGGTAGTTCCAACTTTCGACTCACTGCGGACCCAAAAGTATCTGGAATCCTGATAAAATCGGACATATGGACAAGACTGGACAATTCGGTTTGGACTTGGGATTGAACCCAAACCAAAACTATTTAGGTCCAATCCTATTCACAATTTTATATGGTTTGTTCCAATACAAATTAATCTAGGCTAGACAAATTTGACAAAATTTGATGTTTTCAAAACTAAATTGTTAATTTGTTTGTATGTTTCTTCAAAGTTCTACTAGTTTTACGCCCGTAGAAAAAATGCACGGATTTAATTTTATTAAACTGAAAAAATAAAAACAAAAAGGTGTATATTTAATAAAAAATATACTTTTAGTATCACAGTTATATCGATGTAAAAAATAAAAAAAATTTATACGCTAAGCTTAGACGTAAGTAAAACCAACGCATCTGCTTGACATTATAAAATATACAAATTCTCATATAGGACGACACTATCGGTTTAAATTTGAGACGGATCAAATATACATATGTAAGATGAATAAGACAAAAAAAAACATTATGCATGGCGGAATAAATATTTGTCCTATAACCCAGGGAGTGATCTTGACCCGTTTTAAATTTATTACGGATAATAGCCGGTAAAAATATACTCTCTCCTATTCTATATAAGAGTCCCGATTTCCATTTCCGTCTCGTCATGTTAATGTCCCCTTGTCCATTTTCGGTAAAGTTTTATACTTAATTTAATCACTTTAACCCACAACAATATCCACCTTACCCAACAACACTACTTATTTTAATCATTTTACCCACAATAATAATCAATAATACCTTCCTCTCTCCAATCTTCTTCTGTCATTCAATACTTTACATTAATTAATTCGATTCCTTAAATATTGTGTCATTGTCCAATTGAGACTCTTATGTAGAATATGATGGAGTATATAGATTTTAAAATCCATTTACTATAAAAGGAATAGAAAATAGAGGCTCCATATTGGTTTTTGTTTCAAGGTGAAAAAAGTAAGTTTTTTTTGTAGGTCCCCATGTTCCATCACTCATTTAATTATTTTTTATATTTTGTAACTACTTAAATTATAATTCCAAATTTATTAACACAAACTATGCAACATCATACATTATACATTTGCTATTACCAATACAATACAATATAAACATTCAAAAATTACAAATTAAATAATTACAAATACCAATTGACTTTAATAAAAAAATCTTCACTGAAAAAGAAAACGTTTTCTATGATATTACCAATATATAATCTAAACAAAAAAAATTACAAAATATTACGGAGTACATTATTTATTATAAAGTAATTGATTTCAGTCTTCAAGGTACAAAAATAATTCATATACACGGATAAGTTATTTACAATATTAAAAAATGGCTGAATGAGTTTGATTATATGAAAAAATGGATGAGTTATTGATAATGTGATAAGACCGATAACTACGATTAACATTGGGTACAGACAAGTGGAGATTGATAGTATCATTAGTTTTACTACTAATTTTGGGCAAAATAGTAACGTAAAAACAAGACTGTTGAACCCTTCCCTAGACCTGGTAAAAGGACAATCAAGTCGGGTTATTTAATCGAGCCGGATTCTTTCGGGTTTTAGTTATTTTTGAGTCAGTTATTATCAAGTTATTTTATGTCATTGAAATCATTTTTTTAAATATCTCAAATGCTAAAATCATTTTAAACATTTTTTTCTCAAATAAAGATATTACTCAAAAGCAACAATAATTACTGGAAAAATCGCTATCAACAATATTTTTATAGAAAGACAACCGTAAACACCAATATGTTTTGCACGGATTTAAAAGTAATCCGTGCATTATTTGCACGGTATTAAAACTAGTTATACTGAAGGTTTAAATTCTAAGTTCATAACCATCGGAATGAACCCTAATTATTATTAGTCCGACTCTCTAACTACCCACAACTCCGACCATATAATATAAACCTTATCTATTTTATGTACATTTAAGATGGTGTTACATATTTTCGTTGATTTCCAATTCTCAACAATTTTAATTTGTTGATTTCCACTGTTTGAATGATTTAATTTTCGCTAATTTATATATTATTATATTAGGTATCACTTTTTGTTTCTATTTTATACTCATTATCACCCACTTTAATCATTTTAGTTGATGTATGTTAAATTAATATTAACAACTTTTTTAATCTTGGAATATATACTATATTTGAGAGTTTAGGCGTTTCAATCATAATATCATATTTAATTTATACTTTTAATTTATGTAAAATTAGTTAACTTCTTATCAATGATTATCAAAGATTTGATTTTTACTGTTCAAATTGAAGTAGTTAGGACTTCATATTTCAATGTGTGATTATAGATTGTAACTTTATTTAATTAATGAAAGTAGTGAAAAGATTAAATTGATGAAAGTTTGAAAGGAGGTAATTAATTAGGTAGAATGAACATGGTGAACCCTACTTTAATTATTTTTTTTTCTTTTTCTAATTTTCATCGACTAATAAGAACTCTCTAAAAGCTATTCCTTTTATAGTAAAGGGATGAATCAAATGATCAGTTTATATTTAAAAATGCATTATAAGTTTAATACTAAAAGATTATTTTAATTAAATAGTAGTTTCATTATTTTTTTTATCTAATTTAGCGAAACTTAAGTTTTAGTATAGGTAATAATTAACATATACTTTTGGTCCATTCTAGTCACATCAAATACCTTTTATTTAAGTCCGGTGTTTTTTTCTTCCGTTTTGGCCATCCTAAACCGACTCTCACCCCTTTCAAACTCGAACCTTAATCCGAATTCAAAATCATTATAAAACCGAATCCGACTTGATCCGAATAATCCGACGGAAACTATGAGCTTGTATCCGAACAAGCCAGACCCACCAAATAAATTAATAACACAAAGGCCCAAATCATACTTCCTTCACCGCCAAAACCCTAATTTCACATCAAAACCACTAACATTCCCTCAAATTTCGCTTATTCATTTTCACCCTCAATCTACACCTTGTATTGCTCTCCATTATCAAGTAATCAATCTTCCTTTTTATTCTTGTTTTCGTACGATTTAAATTATTCAGTTGTATATTTGCGTGTTAATTTAGTTCTCTGATTACTTGTTTTGTGTTAAATTGTATTGCTTAAGGTGAAAATCTTGCTTTTTTGTTACTGTTATTTTGATCGTAAATATCGGGTAATTATTGTTTTTTACTGATTTTGGTGGGTTTATGTTATATTTTACATTTATGCTTTAAGTTTGTCTTGGGATTCTTGTCGAATTTGATAGTCATGTTAATTAGGTAGTATTTCTCGGCAATGCAGTTATGGATTTGTGATTCTCTAGTTTTGGTTTTCGTATATTACATTCTAGTGGAATTGACATGTTCTATTCGTTGTTTATAGAATAGTTGAATGTTGTAATTGATGGGATCGATTGTTTAGTGATTCCGAGTGTTTCTGTCGCCCTTTGGAGTGTAATGCTGATTTAATGGTGACTCTGATTAAGGCTGTGTATTGCCACTAAAATTAAACATTGATTGAGTTTTGTAGCCGTGAATTTCTCGTTTTGCTCATTTGGATATCTCCCCATACTTTCTTAGTGAAGCATTCTGTTCTTTAAAGCGGTTGGTTTGCGTACATTCATGGCTCTGTATGATGTTGCTTGAACTGCTGTCATGAAAGTAGTCTGACTGGTATCGATTCTATTGGCATTGTATTTGCAGATAATGGCTCCAAAACAGCCGAACACGGGTCTTTTTGTTGGCCTGAACAAGGGTCACATTGTCACCAAGAAGGAACTTGCTCCAAGACCATCTGACAGAAAAGGGGTAAGTTTTATACCCATATCATGCATTCGCATAAAATTACTTCCAAGTCTCAGTCTGAACCGTATTATCAATTGCTTTACCGAGTTTGAAACTTTTCATGTTTTTCCAACTTTCTGAATTACCAGGATGCTCAAGGTATTAAGTAGGGGAAGCTTCCCGTGTTTTTAGAGTAAAATGTAGTCGTTTCATTAGATGCTCAACGCATTAAATGTTAAGCTATTGGCTCTGAAATACATTTGACCCAACACTTTTATCGCTTATTGCACTAGACTTGGCCAGAATATAGGGCACTTTCTAGACTGCGATGTACTCCCTCTATCACATTCTCGTTGTTCCATTTTCCTTCTTTGTCTATACGAAATAATCGCCTCCTTCCCATATCCAGTAAATTAAGTAAAAGAACATATCGAAATTCCACAATATCCCTACATAAATAGCATACGCTAGTTTAAAATTGAGCCTCTCGTGGTTGATGATGGTAATTAATCTACTCTACTTTTTCAACCAATTTTCAGAGAAAGAGCAAGAGGGTTGATTTTGTGAGGAGTGTCATCAGAGAGGTTGCTGGTTTTGCTCCATACGAGAAGAGGATTACTGAGCTTCTTAAGGTTGGTAAGGATAAGCGTGCCCTGAAAGTAGCCAAGAGGAAGCTAGGAACCCACAAGAGGGCCAAGCGAAAGAGAGAGGAGATGTCGAATGTTCTTAGGAAGATGAGGTCTGCTGGTGGTGCTGAGAAAAAGAAGTGATCTTCTTAACTTGACGAGTTTTAGGTTTTCATTTTATTGCTGTAGTATTATCAAGTGATTTCCCGTCATTACAAAGTTTGTGGAAGGATTATGATTTTGGATTTGTGATACGAAAAATAGTCTAGGGTGAATTTGATCAGTCTTTCACTCTCTTGCGTATTTATGAAGGATAATTTCTGCAACACTTGCAGTATTTGTTTTCTGTCGAGTATGGTTTGCCATTAAATATCGATTGACAGTAATGGAAAGGGAAGTTAAAAGACCGGTTCTTATGTTCGAAGTCAGATGGTTTGTAACTTTCTTTTGTCTTGCACTGAGCCAATGGCTTGTGTTGTTCTGTGAGTATTGCGTGCAAGCAAATTTGTTCCGGTAAAGAAATGTTTCAGTAATTGGTAAGCTGATGCACGCCTCTGTATGTTTATCTCACAGCTTTTATAGGTGGTTAGCACTGGTTAACTGGCTTGGTTAGATTTTAGGCACACATCTTGTTTGTCAACAGTCACAAATCCCGAATTTTTTCGATGCCATATCACAGAAGTTAGAGGGTATAGAATTGATTATGTTCAAGTAAGGTCGTTTTTCAGTATCGACACTGATTACAAATAACCATATGCTATATTCTCCCTTACTCTCCACAGTTGCACTTTCTACAAGAACTACAGTTTTTTTCCTTCATAAATCTTTTACTTTGCTTCCTGAAATTATTTTCAGAAATTAAAATTTCTACCGTCACGCTAAAACTCGACACAATGTGGGTATTAGACCTAGAATTTTTTCCTTTATTCACAAGAACTACTTGAAAGTTGAAACTCATCCTTAACAAGTTAGCAGCATTATGCATCAGAAATTTTTCATTGTCTTTTACACATGGTTGAGCAGATTCTACCTGTTTATGATATTGACTTCGACAAGAGTTGAGATGAGATGTGCGTAGTAGTGCGCTATTGGGAAACCAGTTAGTCTTGTATAAAACCATTTACGTATGCAATATAGTGGCCCGGTTGAGTTTGTTTATTACCTTGGTTGCAGTTAGCAGATTCTAGGGAATGTGGTAGTTGGCAACATATGATTACAACTGAGAGGAGACAGTGAAGATCGATTCCTCGTTCCTCGATTGACATGAATTTAATATTGAGGTGGGGGGATTTAGTAGCGTTGAAGGAATCAGCTTGACTAAGCTATTCGCAGCGTGATTGGTCTTCCATTGTTACGACTTGCAGTCTAGTTAGTTAACTACCACAATTGTAGAGAACATGCTGCATTGTTGGTCACTACTACACTGACATGTTGAGAGCTTTTGCTGGAGTATTATATATGGCTAATGGCTATCTAGTTGGATTTCATTCCATGCAGCATTGTTGCATTTGCTCCCTAACACAAATTTTATAAACTAAAACAAAGTGAGGGGAAGGAAAAGTTATGGCTTTAGCCATAGTGGGTGGTGCGGTTCTGTCTGCTGCCTTGGGAGCGTTGTTCGACAGAGCAGTTCCCAAGAGGGAGTTCATCACCAATTGCTTCCGTATGTCTAAGTTCAAACAGAAGAAGGAAAGAAAATCTGTGAGTGAGTTGCGGGAGACTCTATTGTGCCATTCTCTGCTAGCCATAAAAAAGGTTCTAGATGGCTCTGCTGATGTTGAGGATATGCAAGTCTTGAAGCCGGAAGTGCGAAAGTGGCTGAACGACCTTGCTGAGGTCCTGTATGATGTTGAGGACTTTCTGGATGAGATTGATGGGAAAGATCTTCAACAGGTGGATGAGTTTCTAAACGAGGTGGACGAGTTTGTAAACAAGGAGGAAGAAACTGTTTCTCAACAACCAATTAATCCCCCAGTCCATCTCTCTCGGATTGCGGATGATAAAGACATGTATGTGTGTGAAGACGGCGAAGATTTGATGTCTGAAGACGATGATTCCCCAAAACAGAGTAATTCCTTTCCGCTGAGTTACTCAAACGCCTGTTTCAGTGTTTTTCTGCACTATCTGCATTATCAGCACCACGTCCACATGGTCCTAGTTCTCTCCAACGTCCTTCACATTGGCATTATGCAGAATCTTCTTGGGCGCAGCCGGACGAACTTTTCAGTAGATCCTCCTCTGCTGCTCTTGAGGCGGAAAGCTCTGATCAGATCTGGCTCTATTTACCTGGAAACCATGTTCATCTCCAAGAACACCGTCTCCGTCTTCTAGGAAATCGTGTTCATCCCCAAGAAAGCCAAATGGCTTTCTGGAGAATGAAGGTAGAATCTCTGTGCAAGAGACTAGATAAGCTACATAAACAAATGGCCGTCCTTGACCTAAAGATGAGTGTCAAGCGAAAACCTGCAGACAAGAAGTTGCCTACAACTGCTATACCAGATGAAGACCACCTATATGGAAGGATAGAAGCATTGGGAAGAATTCTTGAATTCCCTAAGCAGAATGCTGGAAATGCTAAAAAAGTGTCTGTTATTGCTATATGGGGAATGCCTGGACTGGGAAAGACATCCCTTGCCCAACACGTGTACCGTGATGCAACATTCAATGAATGCTTTGATCTGAAAGCATGGGTCTGTGTTTCTGATGGCTTCAGTGTTGTCCGATTCACTAAGATGATTCTTGAGGCTGTCTCGGAGCAGCGTTGGGACTCTGATGACCTCAATATTCTCCAGGAAACCTTAAGCAAAAAACTATCTGGTATGAGGGTATTACTTGTTTTGGACGATGTCTGTTATGCAAAATTTGATAGTTTGGATGCCTTACTGAAACCACTTAAAGCTGTATCCAAAAAAACGGTGGTCATCTTGACCACTCAACATATGAGTGTTTCTATCTCGAGCTATGCAGATGTAACTATTCAGCTCGACTTGCTGTCCCATGAAGATTGTTACAATATAGTTAAAACACACGCAACTGATGGAAATAAAGTTGTTGATGTGTTGCTGGATGGTGTTTTTAGAGATATAGGATTGAAGTGCAATGGCCTGCCTTTGGCTGCAAAAGCAGCTGGACATCTCATGCGTTCAACTCCACGGGGGAAGTGGAGATTTATTCTGGGGAGTGATATGTGGAATTTAGTCGACGATACAACAGATGTGCTTCCAGCTCTGAAGTTAAGTTACCAATATCTTCCTTCGTATCTAAAGCAATGTTTCTCATATTGTTCACTGTTCCCAATGGGCTATGAGTATGACAGAAATAAACTTATCTTGCTATGGATTGCGGAAGGCCTTGTGAGGCTACCAGGAAATGGTCGGAACATCATGGAGGAAGGGCATTTATATTTTGATGAACTGTTTTCGAGATCTTTTTTCCAGAGATCAAGCAATAACACATCGTATTTTGTGATGCATGATCTATTTCATGGTTTAGCACAATTTGTGTCAAAACAGTTCTTCTGCAGGATGGAACACAATAAGAAATCTGAAAGGGCAATTTGGGAGATACGCCATCTAGCATATGAGCGGCATAAATGTGATGACTTGAATAAGCTCACCTTTGGATCAGTTCATCTGCGAACCTTCATTGCTCTCAATAGTCCAGCAGATTATTTTTACGTTAGTCTCAGGGCAATGAATAGTTTTCTGTCAACGCTGAAAAGCGTGAGAGTGCTATCACTGGCACACTATCAGATTTACCATCTGTCTGCATGTGTTGGTGATTTAAAACATCTGCGATTCTTAGATGTTTCTTTCACAAAGATAAAGCGGTTGCCGGGGACAATTTGCAACCTGGGAAAGCTTCAGATCCTGTTGTTATCCCATTGCTCTGAACTGACAGAGTTGCCTCCTGATATGCATAGGCTTACCGCTTTGTGGCATCTTGATCTCTCTGGTACTGCGATGACTAATCTCTTCTTGAACATGCCTGATCTAAGCAAGCTCCATGCAGTGGGAAAGATCGTTGCAGACCCATCTAAACTCCACAAACTGAGAGATCTGAAGCATTTGCAAAATTCTCTTTGCATATCAATCTCAAAAGAAACTGCAAGTCTAAGACACAGTTCAGGTTCTTACCTACAGCATTTTGAAGGCCTGCAGAAGTTGGAGATTGATTTCGTATCCGCTTCCCATGATTCAGACATTCAGACTGAAGTGCTTAGACTTCTTGAACCTCATCGTGGTTTAAAGAATCTGTCTATCCGTGGCTATATAGGAACAAGTTTTCCAGATTGGGTAAGTTTTTTTAGATTCTCTCAAGTGGTTTCATTGCATATTATCGATTGCGAGCTCTGCTTGTTTTTCCCATCACTTGGGGAGCTGCCATCTCTCGAGCATCTACGTCTAAGCGGATTCAGAAATGTTAGAAGGGTGGGTGCAGAACTTTATGGAAGTGGTTCTCAGAGGATCATTGCCTTTAAATCATTGAAGACCCTGATATTTGAAAACATGCCTGAGTGGGAAAAGTGGCTGCCTTGGGAAGGTAGAGGTTGCGACTTTCGTTGCCTTAAAGAGCTGTATCTAAGGAACTGCCCGAAGCTGAGTGAACGACTGCCTTCTAATATTCTCTCTCTTGAGAAACTTGTCATCTGTAAGTGTCCACAACTAAATGCCGCTCCTCATATTTTCCCACTTTTGCTGATTTCAGAATCTACAGTTCTTGATAACCCGGGAACAGTTCCAGAATTGAAGAGATTACCCCAAGATATTTACCTGTTGACCTCTCTTATTTCCTTGGATATTACCAACATTCCAACCATTGAATCATTTCCTGATTTACCTTTTCCAAAGTCGCTTCTTTCTCTTCGAATAGATGAATGTAATGCATTGCATTCTCTGCCCAGCACATTGATGAATATTGTTAAATTGTTCATTTCTAGATGTCCATTGCTGGAGTCCTTTCCTGAGAATGGTCTTCCAGCTTCCTTGAAAATTCTGAAAATCAAGCATTGTAACAGTCTCCATTTTATGTCATTTCAACACTTGCCTCAGAAACCAAATCTGACAACATTGGATATAGATCACAGTTGTGACTCCCTTGGATCTTTTGCTTTAAACTTCTTCCCCGAACTTTCTTATCTCAGAATTTCCAACTGCAAGAACCTCAAGTCGCTTTGCTTCCTAGATATCCCCGCTAATGATCTGGATTTACTTCACGTATACATTAGTGAATGTACAGTACTAGAAGAGATATCACTGCCAGAGGGAGGATTGCCTGCGCCAAGCTTACACGAATTGTCTTTTTCGCGCTGCCAATCTCTCAAATCAATTCCCCAAGATATGTTCAAAGGTCTAACATCGCTCAAGAGCTTAAACATGGATTATTGTTCTGTGCTTCAACCTGTTTCACACTGGCACGACTTACCTTCAGGCTTGGTTTCTCTATCGTGTACTGATGCAATCTTCAATTCAGATTGGCTAAATCGCCAACTTCATGACTCTCTGACTCTCAAACATCTAAGGTTAGATGGCCTGGAAGTGAAGAACTTCCCTCAGCTCGGTATGGTTCCTTCAAGGGTCACTGCACTCACCATCTCAGATTTTCCAAACCTCAAGCAGATCGATGAGGGAATCATGAGTCTAAAATGTCTGGAAGAACTTGTTATCAGGGACTGCCCACGAATTGCATCCGTTCCTAAAAAAGGGTTCCCTTCATCTCTGTTACACCTACAGGCAGTTGGTTGTCCACTGTTGGAACAAGATATACTTGGGGAAGGAAGGATGTGGATTGCATACATTCCCTGTGTGATTGTTGGCTATACAGTCATCTGAATGGTATAATTCTATGTCTTGTTTTCTGCGTAATTGTATATTCAGCATGCTAAATATTCTCTTAGCCTCATGGATTGACATCCGCTTTAAGGACCCCGGCTAACATGTTTCCGTCTTGACCAAAATTACAGAAGTTTTCATTTGAAAACTCGCTATCAACTGAACTGGGATGTTCATGTTCTGACTGATCAGAGTTCAGAAATCCCAATAGGTTATTGTGTAGTTGTTATTCCCTCCACCCAATAACTTATTTACCTTTTTTTATCCCTTGTGAAGGGTACTTAATAAAAGGTAAACAAATGGTTGAGAAGGAGAGATTTGAGGACGAAAGTCTAAGATATAATGAACCAGAGATAATCTGAATGTTTCTTGAACCCTCAGTTTTGTGTACTCATATCCTCCGTACCTTTGTGCAGGAACATCGTCTTCTCGGATCATGATGAACATGGAAGCTGTAGCCTGTAGTTGTAGCTCTCTGCCTGAATTAGGCCATGTTCTTTCTGGCTTATTTTCAGCTCGTTTCAATTCAACTCAGTTTAGTTCTGCTCTATTTAGTTCAGTTTAGTTTAATTCAATTCAGCCTAATATAATTCAGTTCAGCTTAACTTTAGTAAGTTCAGTCCACATTATTATTATTATTATTATTTTTTTTTTTTTTTTTTTTCATTATTATTATTATTATAAATATTATTATTATTATTATTATTATTATTGTTGTTGTTGTTGTTGTTATTATTATTATTATTGTTATTGTTATTATTATTTTTTTGGTGAATGGTAAATATATATCTCAAAAATATCTACAAAGTCTCTGTACACTTCCTCTCCTACTCAAAAAAGAAACTAACAGGAAACTAACAAGCTCTAAGTAATGCTATCAATCCAAACTACTCTATCTCTAGCACTAAGACTATTCTGCTTTTTATGTTTCCATCTAATCATCACCTCATTGCATACTCTTCTAACCAAAAAAACAGGAGACGGTAATACATGATCCACTCTAGCCTTGTTTCTTGCCATCCATATCTCATATTGAACTCCAACAAAACAAGCACCAATGAATGTTCTCTGCAAACCAGCAACCTTCTTAGCCTTCGAAAACCATCCAACCATATCTGTCTGATCACAGTTTATTGTTGTTGTTATTATTATTATTATTATTATTATTACTATTATTATTTGCTATTATTATTATTATTATTATTATTTGTATTATTATTATTATTATTATTATTATTATTTGCTATTATTATTATTATTTGCTATTATTATTATTATTATTATTTGCTATTATTATAGTTTTATATTTATTTATTTATTTTCTATTTTTTATTATTATTAATTATTAATTATTGTTGTTTATTTTTATTATTATTAGTATTGTATATATATTTATTATTTTATTATTATTTATTATTATTATTATTATTATTATTATTATTACAATTATTATTATTATTATCTTATCAATATTAATATAAGAACATTTCGTGCATCTACATCATCACATCTATTTTTTTTTTTTTTAAATAAATGTAGGATTCACTACAAAAAAATATGTAATTAATTTATTAAAAACTAACTTTGATAATAGAATTTGATCGGATAATCAATACAAAACTTCAGTAAACCAATATCGGTCATCCTCAATTCCATTTATGTTGCATAAATAATACAATATAAAAAGAGAAAATTGTTAATTACAACTTTTTAAAAAAACACTTTTTGAAAATTATAGCCTTATAATTTTTTCTTTGTAAATTACACCCACAATATTACTTCTGATCATAAATTACAGTCAAAATATTAATTTCGACAAAAAATTAAGAGAAAATTGTTGATTACAGCCTTATAAAAACTACTTTTTGAAACTTACAGCGTTATTAATTTTTTTTTGAAACTTATAGCCATAATATTAGTTTTCTTTGAAAATTGACTCAAAACCATTTTTCCGGCCAAATTTGACAAAAAATGATGGATATGCCCTTATTTCTATTTTTGCCTATTACTATTACTTTTTCATTTTGACCTTTGATTTACCTACCCATTTACCCCAAAACCCTCTCCCTTTTCTCCTCTCCCAGATTTCCCCCAATTTTCGCCTATTTTTGCCCTGATTTTGCTGTGAAATTCATCATTCTAGTGTCAATAAACGCAATTTGATCATGAGCAAAAGAATCGTGCCTTCATCTGATGACTCTAAGGCAAAGGGTAAGTATTTTTCCAGTTTTTGCAGACATGTTGCTAAAATTGAAGAAAACCCTAGTTTTTTTAATTTGGGGAAAAATTTATAAGCTTAATTTTAACAGAAATTGGACATACTCCAATGTAGAATTAGGATAGATTTTGAAAAAAAAGGAGTGAATTAGAGAAGTTGTTGAAGAAATTAAGAGTTAGAAAAGAGATTAACAAAAGAAAAAATTTGTTGAAACAAGAGAATGGAAATATGCAGGTTTGGAATCTGATTTAGGGAGAGGAAGGTTGAAGACTATAGATAATAGAAGGGGAAGGGGGAAGGGGGAAGGGTATTTTAGTCTTAAAAATTCATCTTAAGTCACGAAAAATCCATTTTGGCAGTGGTTTTCCGTCGGAGATAATATTATGGCTGTAAGTTTTGATCAGAAGTAATATTATGGCTATAAGTTTCAAAAAAAAATTAATAAGGCTGTAAGTTCCAAAAAGTGGTTTTTATAAGGCTGTAATCAACAATTTTCTCGAAAATTAATATCAATTTGAATTTTTGAGACTTAAGTTCATTATTTAACCAAAATACTCTTATCTTCATCTTGTCTATTCTCTCATATCTATCCCAAATCAGATTTTACAACTCTATTTTTCATTAATTCCTCATTTCTTCAACAATTTCACTTAGTCTAATTCTACCTTATTCAATTCAATTTAATTGTAGTTCTATTAACCATTGTATCTTAAAATTAATTAGTGTTATTCATTATCAATATTCCCCAAATTCAAAAATAATTAGGGTTCTTCAATTTTCTTCAACCTCAAATAATTAGGGTTCTTTAATTTTTCTCCAACTTGAAGCCCTAAAATTCGATTCAATCAATTGAAAAACAACAAATTAATTTCCATTGTATCTTAAAATAATTAATGTTTTTCATCATTAATTTTTCCCAAATTGAAAATAATTTGGGTTCTTCAATTTTCCCCAAATTGAAACTCTAAAATTCGATTAAATCAATTGAAAAATGAAAAATTATGGACAATATCAGATTTACATTAACACTACCAACAACAACAAAATAAACATAACTTTAATAAAAATAAAACGTATAATTTGGGTAATATTTGGGGGAAATGTTAGAGAAAGATGAAAGAGGTAAATGAAAAAAAAATCTGGGTAGGTAAAGAAATAGGCTAGGGTATATCGGTCAATTTTTGCCAAAATTGACCGGAAACGTCATCGTGGTGCAATTTTCAAAGAAAAATGATATTATGGATGTAATTTTCAAAAAAAAAATGATAAGGCTATAATTTTAAAAAAGTGGTTTTTAAAAGGCTGTAATCCACCATTTTCTCATATAAAAATGCAGAATTATCCCAATATTCCACATAATCTATCAGTAATAAAAATATAAAATAAAAAAATAAACAAAAAATATTATTAGACAATAAAAATATAAATGATAAAAAAATGGTAAAACAAATAACATTATTATATTATTTTACAAGTGCTTTTAACTCTAACATTTTGACCATTATTATAGCAAATTTTCGAGATCAGTTTAGTTCAATTCAGCTCTAAAAAGCCAAAAAGAAAAGAACATTACCCGTGGCATTTATCAACATATGGGTATGACCGGCTGACCGTATATATTTACATCCCTTACCCGGGCATAAACAGGTTGGGTTGCATTTGTTAACATACAGGTATGTCGGAAGTTAATAATTATACGTTGAAGATGCATCTTGAATCTTGATCAGGCTGTCCGATTTGGTGGTTCGTCGTTGATTAATACCTCTACTTTACCTCCTGATGTATATTAGTTCAAGAATACTCCGTATTTGTAATAACACAAATTCTTATTTGTGACAGGTCATATCCGTCACAAGGTTGTGATAAAACCCAACTGTGTAGATAAAGACAATAATTTGTGATTCTCCCTATACACTCTTAATTTTGTCTTATCTATTTTATGGGAGATCATTGTCCCATCATAAAAGAGACTTATTGATATAATAATTGCCTAACTAGAGTATTATTTGCACCGATTCCTATCAGGACAGAACGAAGCTCGTTGTAACAGTCATAAGGATATATTTTGTTCGTGGAAATTTCAATTATTTTGAGCAGATTTTCACAATATCGTTCCTCGTATATTCTCGACGAAATTTACGTCTTGCACGTGAAAACGCGCTAATACGTATCAATAACTCGAAAATTTTAGAAAAGCGGGAATATTTATGCAGTTATGCCATTTTAGTCTACTAACTAAAATTGTAAGAAAAGAGAAGTAAACATCTCGAAATATAGGATAAGATTCATAAGGATCATCGAATTTTCATAAGATCTTAGGCTCAAAAACAAGTGAGATCGACAAGAAATAATACTAAAATTTTCTTATTAAAAACCATACTGTAATTCGGAACATAATCTGAATTCTCACTCTGTTACGCTTTATCAGACGATTTCGATTCATCTTCGTAATCAGGAAGGTTAACTCGGCCTGCTTCGATGTCTGCAATATCGTCTTCTAAATCTTGATAATGCTTTTTAACCTCTTCAACAGTTTTACCAATCTTGTTAGCAATTTTTTCCCATTTGTTGGGATCGTCATGGAATTCGGCCAAAGCCGTCTCAAACTCCTTCTGCTCTTCTCTGGTCCAGGATGATCGTGACGCCATTTTGAGTTTTGAAATTGTATATTATCAGCGTACAACAAAAGCTTATACAACAACGGTTTTTTGCAAACTATTTATAAGATGAAGGGTTATAGTCTTATAGAAGAAATAGATGTTGCATGAACTGAGAATTTTGCATGATGTGTCGTCTCAAAAATGGTGTGATGCAGAACAAGATGCATGAAGTTTATGGTGAAGACTGAAGAAGAATATCAGTTGAATGAGAAAACAATTATAAACAGCAGATGAAATTGTATGAAGGACATGATATACTCATTCTGTAACTTCCGTCTCAATAATTTGTTTACCGTTGATTAAAAACTAAATGCGACAGAGGAAGTAATCGATTCTAGGGTATTTCCGATTGTACAGAATGAAGTCATGGGCATTGATAGTACAACATTCAAGCCTCAATTTAGGCCGATAAATAATGAATTGCGAGTGATAACTACGCATGCAGTACATGTTTCAGACTATTATGGAGTCTTTAGACCCGATAATAATAAGTTTTCTGATGTTAACTTGTTAAAACTCGATTCAATAAGTTGGGTTTTGATTTAGTTCGTGGATTCGTAAGAGTAATTTCTCTTAATTGGGACGATTCAGTGTCGGCACTTAACGGAGGAAAAAGTCGTACAAATAATCCAAACTTTGCCCCGTTCTTTTCAAATAGACTTTTCAGCAATGATCCGAAGTCTAGGTTAATCTTCCTCGGAAGAAAAGTTAGCCAGTAACATCATTGAGCGCGAACAGAATACGACATTTTTATAGCAATGAAAAAGTTACAACATGACCGCGTTTCTTTCTCAGTTTAGCAAAATCTTGAAGAATTTCGGAATGATCCACATTTCACTTTGTCGAAAGAATAAAAATCTCTATAATAGAAGATCGAAATATACATCTAGATTTTGAGGCAATTTCCCGACTCTAACTATTCGAACATATAATTTCTTTTGGCGGAGGGAAAACTCGGAAAAAAAAAGGGAGAAAAGTAAGAAAATCAAATATACCTCTAAATACACTTTGTAAGCCTGAATTTATCTTTCGCGAGCTCTAGAGCTTTTACTGGTATCTCTTCGACCAGCTGACATGATTTCATTGCCTTCCACGACATTCTTCTTCTTCCGCCTTGGGCCTCCAGCAGAAGCGGGGTCGACTAACGGCCCTGACCAATGGTGACCTGCCGCTCCTTTCGAGTATGTGAAAGAGGTGGTACTGAAAGGAATGTCTGTTGGGATGTTTGCAGGATCAAAGTGCCCGGAAACACCGAGAGGGTAGCCAAGGCCGCCATCCTGGTGCGGTGGCGGGAATTTTTCACTCTTGCTCTTTGCATTTGCATGAGTTATCATACGGCGTCGCTGCTGTAAGTTCGTCAAACAGAGTTACTAACACACTTCATGCAATATAACAACAATAACTTACGCCTCAAGGGGTTCCCACAAACGGCAAGGCAAGGGGGAAATGCATGCAGTATTGCAGTCTTACTCCAGTGGAGAGGCTATTTCGCAGATGAAAAATGACCCTTAAAAAGAGCGTAGCCACTTAGGTGTCAGACGACATGACGAGGCTGCGGGGTAAGGAGAGTCGGGATGAATCTAGCCTTATGTATGTTTTCAAAACAGGTCCATGAAAATGTGGCTTTTTTGGTATTCTGATGGCTGAAATATCCGAAGCTAAACAGGATAACAAGAAAAGGAACATAATACATACATCAAGATTAGCTTGAAGCTCTGCATTAGCTTCAGGGGCTGGCATCGCCCTAGGCCGCTCACGTGTCCGGGTTTTCTTCGTGCCGTCACCTGGTGCTTTGCTAGCTGCTCTTTGTCTGCAGGGGAAAATAAAGTTTGGCTTAAAACATGTACACGAGAAAGTCCCTGTAATCTTTCTGTAAACGAGGAGCAATGAAGGGCCCAAAGTGGTTAAAATCACAATCAGTCTCATGAACAGAACATTTTCTGACAGATCGAGCTGTAGGGCGTAAGGACCCTGTAACTGTTTCAGCAACGATCACAGTGGATAGTAGGGTTTGAACATCGAGAGGCTGTCAAGACAATCTTCACAAATTTCATAAACTCGTTGAATTCGACCTCCCTCCCCCACCCCAACGAGTCAGATGGAGATAATTATTTTTTTCAAAGTAATTTGGAATCAACAAGCTCGCATATCAAAGAAAGAGTACCACCAACATATCGTGGGGTTATCAAAAACATGAAACTAACACAGTTGCCAACATTCTGAACAGACAACCGCAAGCAGAAGAAAAGAAGAAAATCATTATGATCCACTGACCTTCGAGCCTCATCATCACGCCGTTTTGCATCTATCTCCTTTGTTGGTGGATACTTGGGAAGCGTTGATGGATCACACGCAAGAGGCTGGGTATTGAAAAACTGCAAAGTATCCATGCAAACTAGATTGAAAATCATATAGAAGATGGCTGCCAATCGAAAAAGAAGAAACAAAATCTGGTAGAATAACTCCATCACACAACATATTCTTCACCGAGGAGCGTCATGTACAAGGTTCACTTTCCTAACCTATGTTGACACCGTAAAGTTTGAAAACATCCCTTCAAATTTATTGTTGTCGACCAATAGTAAGAAAAGTACACCAGCAAAATTACACACACGTTCAGGCAGATGACACGTTCAACGTACTGAGCATATAGCCAAGGTGCACCTAATGCGCATTGAGGTGTTGAACTGTTGACCCTGGAGCTTAAACGCGCCTTTAGGCTTAAGCTTAGTTTCCTGATCGTACATCTTACCCTAGAGTCATAAATGGGTAGGAAAAGCATAAAGCATGGATGAATGGAGCGATGAACCATACGACAAAACATATTAAGCCGAAAAAAACTGTCCGTGATGAGAGAGAAAAACTTACATCGCTATTCAAAGCATCTGTGGCAGTCAAGCGTTCATTTGGATCAATTGCAAGAAGAGTATCAACTAAAGACAATGCCGACGGTGGAAAATTTTTGTAGGTCTCTCGTATGGATCTTTTGTATGGTTCTCGTGGCTTAAATATGGTTGCATTGGGCAACTTTGATTTCTTCCAATAATCATCAGAAGGTGAACCACATAGCTTATATATTTTATGCAGTTGCTCCACCTAAGGCCAATAAAAACATCGTAAGATATATATTACACTTTTTTTTTTTTTTTTGGTGCGAAGATATATATTACACTTTACAGCAAGCAATTCAAGCGACTATCTGAAAAAGAACAGCATGAAGTTCCATGTTGTCATACATATGTAGATTCGATTCTAGCTGCAGCTTCTTATAAGCAGCGAGTTTTCTATGAGATTAACAGAAGTCAGAACTTCTCCTGAGTCCCTCGTTCAAGTACAAGGTAATGGGGTGGTCTAAGTGTCCACGTATGAGACCGTCTTATATAAGTTCGTGTAGTAATCAGATGCCACTAATACAATTCATCCAATTAACTTGAGAAATCTCGTTACACTTCCTAAATCCTAATACTATCTTTCTTAATTCATGTGCAATATGCTAAAACTAGACTTATAAGAAAGAGCCGAGGGCGCATTGCTTTGATGAAATTACGAGAGCTTGATATAAATCCAAAAGCGTGGAAGAGAAATTAATGTAATAGCAAGAGAAGCATATACGATATAACAATCCTGTCAAAAGTTGGAACGATAATAGGTAGAAAAAACCAGATGCCCTAAATTATTAAGATACAACGTTCAAAAGAGTAGACAAACCTATTTGGGTAACAAATAAGACGATGAAAGTTTACCTCAGTTCGGCCAGGCATGATAGGCCTCCCAGCGAACAACTCAGCCAAGATGCAGCCCGCGCTCCAAAGATCGATTCCAACGCCATAATCAGTTGCACCAAGAAGCAACTCAGGAGCTCGATACCATAAAGTGACAACACGACTCGTCATAGGATGCTTTTTACTTGGATCAAAGAAAGTCGCCAGACCAAAATCAGCTATCTTAAGTACTCCTTCGTTGTCAAGGAGAAGATTTGATCCTTTTATATCACGGTGAAGCACGTAACGGTTGTGGCAGTGCTCTAGCCCAGAGATCAACTGGTGCATGTAACATTTTACCTGCAGTGCAATAACTAATTTACTAAGAACTAAAGTTACCGAATAAATTCAAAAATATAGATAAAATACTTCAACGCAAAAAGATAGTTTATCACTAACCTGAGGCTCCGTAAACTTAATATCCGGACTTGCAGCAAGCCCAGCTAAATCGTGTTCCATGTACTCAAACACCAAGTACAAACTACAAGACATCCTTGATGTTACCAAACCTTCAAGCTTTATAACGTTAGGATGGTCTAACCTACGTAAGATCAAAATCTCTCGCGCCATGAATTTTACACTCTCAGGCTCCAAGTTGTCAAAGCGAACCTTTTTAAGTGCAACAATCTTCCCAGTCAATGAATCTTTAGCTTTATATACATTACTATACGTTCCTGACCCAATCTATAATAGCAAAGAAAATGTCAATGATAAATATACAAATGCCACACTAGCCAGCTATATTACTCATACTCTTCATACTACCTATTGTAATTCGTAACCATGTCCAACACTTGACACTTCATTTTTAACCCAAAAATATGAGAATTTTTCATAAAATAGTTAACTCCGACTCTTGGACACACACATTACTGCTGCTTACTTCTAATCGAGTATAAGTATAAGTAATGTAGCTAGCTAGTAAAGCAAATTCACAATTAAATTCAAGTACAAGCTCCTACCTTATCAATCTTCTCGAAAGTATCTGCTCGTCGAGGAACCCAACCATTAATTGCTTCAGCTGCAACCGCCGAAAGCCAAGATGGCCACCCAGCTGCAACTTGCTCACCATGTATACCTTTGGAAGGATTACTCAACCTAGGATTCGGCTTTGACCGCCTTTTTTCTCTTGGCTTTCGACTTTCACCCACATTCCCTTCTCTCTCACCACCTTCCTCCCCATTCTCCCCACCCTTTCTAACCTCCTCTTTATCTGCACCATTACTCAACTTAACATCACCATTCTCACCCTCATTCCCAACATCCCAACCCGAAACGACATCTGCTACTGGCAAATCAACCTTCCTACCAGACTCAACACTCAAATTCTCCTTCTCTTTTCTCCCATTTCTCTGTCTACCTTCTTCAGCTACTCCCTCTTTCCCAAACACACAACCCATGTTCTAATCACACTATACACTCTCATATCTCACCATTTCTCAACGATCTATCAATAATACAGATGAGAAAGCGGAATTTCACGAAACAATTTCCTAACCAATGACAGAAATGTCTTCAAACACAATTCCTTCACTATCACATTTAACCAAAAAATGATCACTACCCAATACCCACAAACCCTAAACCCCCAAATTCTTCAATTCAACAACTGCAACTCCTAAAACACACACACAAAACTCAAATCACAAACAAGTATAAATTGCAACTTTGGAACATAACTTTCTTTATCCCATCTACCATCATTGACCCATTTTAAGTTTAAGACCTGATAAACAAAAGATCAAAACTTTGAGACATAAAATTGATGGGTATTAAGCACAGACATTTACAGAAGCAAGATTGCAACTTTCTGATAAAAACTAATTAATCCCATCTACCCTCGACCCGTTTTAAGTTGAAGACGCATAATCCCGTCTTTAAACAATAATTTATGCAAAAAGATCGAAACTTTGGGGAATTAAAATGATGGGTATTAAGTAAAAAGACTTACAGAAGCAAGATTAAGCAGAAAGGAGACAAGTTGGATTGATTTGACTTAGTTTTTTTTTGTTTGATTGATTATTGAGCAGTTGAACAGCTAGCAAACAAGTTAATTATAGATTGTTTTTATTTGTTTTTTTTTAAAAATGGGAAATTAAAGGATGAAGAAAATCCGACAAAGAGTGAGTCAAAAAGAAGGGATTTTTGATGATTTGATGGAAATGTTGATGTTTGTATGTGTATATGATGATTGAGAAGTGGGGAGGGTTGGTGTTGGTGTTTTTTTTTTTTTTTTTTTGTTTTGTTTCAAATGAGCGCACTAAGTCGCAGGTGGGAATCGAACCCCCAACTTCATGGTTGGGGTAAGAGCGCTCTTACCACTTGAGCTAACTCTTATTCTCAGGGTTGGTGTTGGTGTGAAGATGACTATACTATATGTAGACTATGTTTGAAATAGACAATTTTGCTATCATTTTATTGTTAAATGTAATTACAGTTTATAATAGTCGATTTATATTCTGTTTTTTTGGATTGAAAATGAGGTGAAGTAACGAGTTAGGCTTTGTTTTTTGGACTTCAATTCTGATCATTCCAATATAGTTTAGTCGTATTTATTTTAGTTCAGTTTAGTTATGCTTTATTTAGTTTAGTTCAGTTCATCTTAGTTTTTCTCTTCTCTTCACAAATTAACTTTTAAATTCAGTTCAACCACATTCAGTCTAGTTCAGCTCCATTAAGTTTAGTTCGACAGTTTCAATAAAAAAAACAAGGCCAAATTTTGTGAAGAGAATAGTTAAACTGAACTGAGTGATGTTGAATTAAACTGAACTAAAATGAGTTGCAATTAAGTCCAAAATAACAGAGTTTTTAGTCATAAATATATGGTACCAAAAGTGGTCATATTCGGCTATAAAATACTCTCAAAATCTCGTCTTATTGTTAAGATTAAAAGACTCTTTTGAAGGAAGACCAACTGTTATTACTCCCTCTATTCTTTTTATATCACCCCATTTCATTATTCACGTTTGCCGATGTTCATTTTGTTTTGATTATATCTTTAGCTACATACTACTAAAAATTATAAAAGTTTGATATTCTTAATCCTCTTATCAAGACAATCCAAAAAAGATTTCACATGAATATATTTCCGTGAACGGATTGAGAGAAAACCGACGTTGAATAGTCGATTGTGAATAGTGTCAAAACAAAAGTTGGGTGATATAAAAAGAATGGAGGGAGTAGTAATTAGTCTACTAATTATACAAGATTAATTGATATTATTGTGGTGTCTTAAATTTTGTAAATGTAATAATACAATATCCGTTATTGTGTAAGATCGTTACACACGATGTGTATCGTAGTTGGATAACTCGTTATTAAAGTCATTAGACCTGATATTAATAATGATCTAAATTCAAATCACATCAGCATCAAATTTCTTACCTTAGACAAAATTAAGGGGGCGTTTTGTTGGGGGTCTATAAGAAAGGGAAAGAAAACAAAGTTACTGATTTCCTTTGTTAGTGTTTGTTTGACACAATCAAAGGGAATTGAACTCCCTCCCTTACCCGTCAATCCTTCTAATTCCTTACCACCACCCCCAAGGTATGAGATTTCATTACCTTTGTTAGCCTTCAACCACTATCTTCACCTATCACCACACTTATAACTACCATCACAATGGCCACCACCATAATGACGCCACCGCCACCGCCGCCACCACCGCCGCCATAACACCCCACCACCATCACTACCATGACACTCCACCACCACGTGACCACCGCCATGACATTTCGACCACCACTATCGCCACCACCACCACGCCGTGACCATCACTGTCGCCGCCACCACCGCCGCCACCACCACCGCCGCCAAAACACCCCACCACCGCCATAACACCTCCACCACCATGCCACCTCCACCACCCTCACTGCCGTCAGTAGATAAGTGGTTATTTGTGGTGGTGTGTTAGTGGTAGGAGTGAGTGTGAGTGAAGCATTAATTATCTTTCTTAGAGCAACCAAACAACCAATTAAATTTTAGGTAATCTCTTTCCTTTCCCCTCTTACTTCACCTTTTTCATTACGAAAATTAAGTCATAACCATCCTAATTCGTTTATTTGTTATTATCTCATTTTTCCATGCATATATTTTATATATCACAAATATTATATTTAAAATACAAAAAAAAATTACACAGTCAATTTATTGATTTTATTCAGAGTAAAAATATCAAAGTTTCTCTATCCTAATGCTTAATATTACAAAAACAAGAGAAATAGGAACGTAGATCGGAGGTACTACCTCACACTTTTCTTAGATTTTGAGCATATGTATATTTTTTTGAGCATATGAATATTTTTTTAAGCATATGAATGTTTTTTTTTTAGTTTATTACCTTCAACTTTATTTGTTCTTGAGCATATGAGTTTTTTTTTTAGCTTATTACGTCAAACTTTATTTATTTTTGAGCATGTGTATTTTTTCTGAGCTTATAAAAATTTATAAGTTAGATTTTAATTTTTTTTCGTTAAAATTAAAATATAAGTAAGTTTATAGGTAATGTTTTTGAGTTTTATTATATATTTTTGAGCTTAATGTTTTAATAACTTAACTCAAAAACTTTACACCAATACTCAAAATATTTAAAACAAAACTCAAAAACATTATTATAAATTCTCAAAAAATATAAAATTGGTGGTAGTACCTCGGATGCATGATCCTCCTATTGCAAAAACAACCGTAGATTATAAAATTTTAATTTACAATATACTTTAAATACTATTAGCGCTAATTATTAAACATTCTCTATAATAACAATCTAAAAAAACGTGCATTTACACAAAATTTTCGCTAAGTAAAATCAAAATCATTGAATATTTTTTTTATGTTAGATACTCAATCTTTATGTATTTGGATGTTTAGAATTGTCCTTAGTTGAAGGAGGTGTAGTAGTTGGACAACATCAAAATCAGATAATTTAAAATTATACTTCAAAGTATACTTTAATTAGAAAATGTCCCTATCAAAGATATTAATAACAATAACACTAATCTTACAAAATAGCTTAAATATATTTACCTTGTCTAAGTAATATTTTTCATTATATTATTTATATAGAGTATTTATTTAAAAGTAAATAATTTAAGGGGTGCTTTAACGAGTTTCCCTTTAAAGTTGAGGAGCTTATTTAAAGTTTCCTTATTATTTTATTTCTTTGTTAAGCAAGCTGAGAGATAAGCAATGATAAACATGCACAAGTATTAATAATGACATTTATTTTTATTTTTTTTTTGTTACAAAAAAAATTGTTTATTATTTAAGGATATACTCCTTCCTATTCCGGGTATTCTTCCCCTTTGGATAGGGCACAATACTCAAGGATAATATATTTTAATGAAGAAAGAGTTGGGTGAGGTTTGGAATAGGAGAGAGGGATGAATAATTAGGAATTAAATAATGAATTGTGGGGCCAAAACATTGATGAAATGAATAAAATAAGGGTAAAAAAGTTGGGTGGGGTTGGGTGATAGGAGAGAGGAATGAATAAAATATAATTAAAAGTTACCAAAATAGGAAAGGGGAAGAAAACCTGAATAATCCGTTTAAGGAAATAGGGAAGAAAACAGAGAATAGGAGGGAGTAATAATTAGTAGAATGATAAATTATATCTTAAGCTTTACAAGACAACATTGTTTATCAAGTATGAGAGAGTATGACTATGATTTATTATGAATATGTTTAGCAATTTATGTATTTAGAGGCAGAAATTATGTCTTCTGAACTTCGAGCATTTTGCCTTAATAAAAAGAATCGTTGATCTAGTATGTATAATTTGTAAGCTATTACGTATATTTGGGGGTGTTTAGTGTTTACCTCGTGCGCACATTGGAATAAACGCAATTAGGGGTCGTTTGGTTCGGCATGGGAAGATAAAATTCCCGGGAAGATAAAATTCGTATGAACTTAAAAATCACGTGAATTAGATAAATGTTGTTTGGTTGAATGTAGGAATTTCAATTTATGCGGGAACTTCCAATTACCTAGGGGGCTAGGTAATTGACTTTCTACATAATGTAGGAATTAGAACTTCCTATGGAAGTTATAATTCCCATGAATTGGGCAACCAAACAAGAATCAATTTTCCCACTTTCCATGATTTTCCAATTCACGTAATTTTAAAAGCCAACCAAACAAGCCCTTAGGATCTTTTCTATTTCCCAAATGAAATAAAGGGTCAGTTATCTTTTAACGCTCAAGATTTTATATCTAGACGATCGAATAATTTAGGTTTTCGAGCCAATGCATACGCAACATTTCAAGTGATTTCTCCGAACATTACGAGTTCTACCAAAATGTTTTCAAGTACTTAAATTCTGAAGTCTTAGCAATGTTTTGTGGTGGTTCTCATCTGCACAAAGTTTGTGTACTCCTGGCGGGTCGAATGCTATTGACTGCGTGTATAGTAGACGGGGAATAGTCGACTTTAGGACAGCGACCTCAAGTCACGCCACAACAATCGTTCCAGATCAGACCGTTCCTCTATTTTACTTATTGTTTCATAACAAACAGAACTATGAAACAGATTAGCTGAACCCAGAATTTCTGCTAAAAAAGCTAACAAATGCAGTGTACAGAAAGTAACATAATCCCAACAACCAGCAGAATTAATTATACAATTTCACAAATTTCATGCTGAAATGTTGGGATATAGCCAAAATTTTCGGATTTGTCCATTGCAAATACTGTCTCGGTTACTTGCTAGTCACTACCCTTCTTCTTCTTCGTCTTCTTCTTGTTATCTTTCTTTTCACTGCTGGGTTCAGAAGTTTCAGTAATGTCTGCATGCTTTGGCTTCTTTTCTGTTTCGTTCACTTCCTCTTCATTCTCTGCTATCTTTTTCTCTTTTTTCGCCTCTGGCTCAAGTTTCATGGTATGCTTCATCAACCCCATTCGCAACATCATCCTCCACGACTAAACCTTTCTTTTCTTTCTTTGATGCATCAACGCCGTGAGATTCCTCTTCCATTGGCACCACTTTGGCTTCATTCTTACTAAAGATGGCTGCACATAATATAACGTCCTGCATTAGAACATCTCTAGCCCAACTGTGAGTCTTACATAAGATGGTTTTACAGGTGAGACCGTCCAACAATCCAATGACTTGAATGATCATGGTATCTATCTGCCTGAACAGTATACCGAAAATCACTGCACTACGGACATAACGTGGATACGTCTCAAATTAACACCAACTAATTAATTCACAACCGTATCTGACATTCTGACCTTTTCAGGACTGAACTTCTTATACCTCTCATTAGCTCCATGACGCCGTTATTGGGAACACAGTCAATTTGCTGCAGAGAATCGAATGCTCAAATCAAAGGCCAATCATATAAAATAATGAAAAACACCAGAAGGATGACCAACCATTTTCTGCTTTATTGCATTTCCGAGTTTAGAATCAGCAACCGCTAATGTCTCACCAGAGCAACGCGCTTTCAGAAATTTCTGAAGTCCCTTTCTAGCCTTACCATCACTCAATAGAGTGGCAGCTGATACAGCATCTGCATTCTGCAGTATTCTCAAATTTGTCGAAAGCTTTCAGCTTTACTACCTGAAACAAATTAACAGCGCTAGTTTTAACATTTCCGATCCCTTCAGATACAATGTAGTTCAGGCCAACTCCACTCCAAGCAATATAAATGTCGTAAATTTGTGCATTCGGGAACACCATGCCATGACCAGCAACACCGATTGTGCTATTACACGACTTTCAGCTGTTCCGTTCCACATATAACACGATTTGAGGAATGCACAGTCATTTGTTTACCTTTTTTTATTCCAGATGACGGTATCTTAATAAGTGTAAACAAATGATCTAGACGAAGGGAGAACTCAACAACTATAATCTTCAAATAATAATACAAACCACTTTCTACACATCAGATTAGCTTCATTAACTACAACACATTATCTAACCATTCAGGCTAAACAGCAACAACATTACTCCAATGCTACACTAACTCGTAAATCGCAAGGGAAGAAGTAAGAGGTCGGATGTACGCAAACTTACCCAACCATACAAATACAAACTAAACACAAACCCAAAAAAGTTATGACCTATCACGGGTCTTTAACAGTGTCCAAGTGGTGCAATCGAATAAGGGTCCGAGATTTTTGGGAAGTTTTTGCCAAATTGGGGTCGAAAACCAAACTATTTATCAAAAATGGGTCCACGTCATCAATTTCGATTTTTTTTGTTTTTTTTATGATGCAGACCCATTTTTAGTAAATAGTTGGAAACGAGCCCCATTTTGATAAATAGTTTGGTTTCCGACCCATTTTCGTGAAAACTTCATTTTTTGTGTTGTGAATTTGTGCTTGAATTTGTGTCGAAGACGGATATAAGCTAAGTGTCTTATTAAGACTTGGTTTCTTAGTTTATTTATGGTAGGAGAATCTTGAATTAGTTTAGGAAACTATTATATTAGTTTCCTACTAGTCTTTGGTTTCTAATTAGGTTAGATATTTTATCTTGGGTGGAATAACTATATAAAAACTCAAGTATTATTCTAGGTTAATTAGAAGAGACAAAGATGTGAGAGATTTGAGAGCACAATAAAGAGGGTCAATTTGTGAGGTTCCTCCTGGAGAAGAAAACTCAGTTTGTCTCAGGGCTCTATTATTGGTGTTCGTCTATCTCGTTTGTCTTTGAAGATTGGAGGAGTTTGTTTAGATCTTGGTTGGCCTCAAGATAATTTGTCCTTCATCTTATTTGGGTAGTCTCTTTTATCTCTTTGAGACTACCCTATTTGTTGGTAGAATAGGGTATACTTTTGGCTCATATTGAGCGCGTGTGTACCGGTCTACTGTTGTACTAATTTCTCCATTATAGTGAAGTTTGATCTCCTTGCAGGGTGAACGTAGCCAGTTATTTTACTGGTGAACCACGTAATTCCTTGTGTCAACTTTATTTACATTCGTTATTTATTGTTCTTATCACCTTATCAATTAACTATTTGGGTAACGGGACGCCTCCGTTACAACAATTGGCATCAGAGCTAAGGTTCTGATCTGGGGTCTGCTTCCGCGTTAGTTGTCTTTTAGGCGTTATTTGAGTTTCTTGATTTACGGGTGAAAAGATGTCAGGAACGAATGTTTTGAATGTTGGAGAGTTCACTGGGAGAATAGTTTTTGGGTTTGGATAGCTTTAGTGAGAATGGTGGTGTTGACGGTAAGGTGGAGTCTATCCCGGCACAGGTCAAACTACAAGGTTCTCAAGACAAGCTATCGACTTTTGTCTCGTCGCCTCAGTGAGGCGATCTGCGCCCCATAAGGTGGGGCGGTTTGGGGCTCCAGGTGGAGCTGTTGTGACTCTTGAAAGAGAGTCGTTGGGATCTCGTAAGGGGTCATTTGAAACTTCGACGGGAGTTTATTCTTTGGAGCTTTTGGGTTGGACTTGCTAGTCTAACAGTTTGTACCTTTGATGGAGGTAATTTGTGCTCGCTTAGAATCTTTGGTTTCGACTTGAGTTTTGTTGCCTTGGTGTAGGCATATTTATGGTGGTCATGACACCTACTATACTCAAGTGAGACATTTGTTTTGTTCGTGGCGTTTGTGTTCTTTTTGGGACAGTTTGGTACGACGGTACATTTAGCCACATTATTTGAAGGAGATTTTGTTCTGGAGTCTTGTGTGCGTTGTTTTGGTACATCGTTTCATCATAGTGACATTGGGTATCTCATATATTTGTGTTGGCGTTTGGTAGCTTTTGGTCTCTTTGGAGTTTGCTACGTTTGGCTTTCCTATTGGTATGAAGATATATTGGATACTTAGTACATTTGGTAGTTTCATCTTACTACATTGGGTACTTCGTATATTGGTCACGTTTGTTGCACATTTGATCCGTTTGTCCATTTTTGGGAGTTGTGTTCAAGTCAGAATGGAGACTATCGGGACAGATAGTGACTTGAGGATCGATTCCGCTGAAGCTGATCTGGATTTGGTTCTTCTATGTTGGGTTCGTTTTTGGGTAATTCAAGTCAAGGTGGAGATTGTTGTAAATTTGTGCCTTGAATTTGTGTCGAAGACGGATATAAGCTAAGTGTCTTATTAAGACTTGGTTTTTTAGTTTATTTATGGTAGGAGAATCTTGAATTAGTTTAGGAAACTATTATATTAGTTTCTTACTAGTCTTTGGTTTCTAATTAGGTTAGATATTTTATCTTGGGTGGAATAACTATATAAAAACTCAAGTATTATTCTAGGTTAATTAGAAGAGACAAAGATGTGAGAGATTTGATAGCACAATAAAGAGGGTCAATTTGTGAGGTTCCTCCTGGAGAAGAAAACTCAGTTTGTCTCAGGGCTCTATTATTGGTGTTCGTCTATCTCGTTTGTCTTTGAAGATTGGAGGAGTTTGTTTAGACCTTGGTTGGCCTCAAGATAATTTGTCCTTCATCTTATTTGGGTAGTCTCTTTTATCTCTTTGAGACTACCATCTTTGTTGGTAGAATAGGGTATACTTTTGGCTCATATTGAGCGCGTGTGTACCGGTCTACTGTTGTACTAATTTCTCCATTATAGTGAAGTTTGATCTCCTTGCAGGGTGGACGTAGCTAGTTATTTTACTGGTGAACCACGTAATTCCTTGTGTCAACTATATTTACATTCGTTATTTATTGTTCTTATCACCTTATCAATTAACTATTTGGGTAACGGGATGCCTCCGTTACAACATTTTGGAACCCATAAATATGAATGTTAGACTAGTTAGCAAAAAGTTAAGTTTGATCAAGCTATTGACATTTAGTTATTACTCATAATTGATACGTAATAATGTCTTCGGTCACTGTTTACTAAACTCCATTAATTCATATATAGATTATCCGAACCAAAAATTTTACGACCATCAATAATATTCTCAAAAGTAATTGTTAATGAGAAGTAAAGTTGAATAATCTGAGTAAAATACCTTTCAAAATTCATAACAAACTCAATTATATTATGAAAGCAATATTTAGTTTTAAAAAAAATACTTTGTATGAATTAAGGGGGCCGAATTCTAAGATCTTGTACAGGCCCCTCGTAACCAATACCAACAGACGGAAAGAAATATAACGTCGATATTTTGACATTATACCAATTTAAATTATTTATTTTAAATGCAATTTCGTTTCTTAATCATACAAAATAAGTCCTTATTAATTACATTCATGTAAAATCCTCGCCATCTCAATCTCGATTCTCGTCGGCATCATTTCTAATTAATAAAATTAATAATACATTCACATAAGCACCAACTACCACCATTTTAAATTTTTAATACATTCAATTCTTTATCTATTGCAAAGTAAATCAGTCACGTAAATCCTCATCATCTCAATCTCAATTCTCGTCGACATCATTTCATCAATTAAGAACTTAATAAAACATTAACATAACATAAGAACGAGCCACCACCATTATTTTAATTCCAAATTCATTTCTTAATCAATTACAAAGTAAATCCTTATTACATCTACGTAAATCCTCACCATCTCAATCTCGATTCTCGTCAACGACATCATTTCTTATCAATTAGGACCTTAATAATATATTCAATTACAAATCAAGATGATGCATAGAATTGATTAGGTGACTTCTTGTTGTTGGACCATTTGTGCAATACGTTACCAAAGATATCATAGAAAGCAACGTCTAACTTCGTTGAACTCACTTCCATCGACATAAAACCTTGTCCATCGTAATAAAATTTCATTTCTTGTGGGTCCCATGATGCCACATCACCTCTCCACGCTTTTGAACCTCCTCCACTTGTCAAAAACTGAAGCGAACTGCATATAAAAAAGGTTTTACATGAGAATTTATAATGACCTAAATATCATATTTTAAAAGTTAGATGAATTACGTGTTATATTTACTTTTGATGACCTAAATAGCATATTTTACGTGTACACGTAAAATCGGTTTGAGATTGTCACTTCCTTTTTAATATAATTTCAATCGCTTCTAATTGCTTTCATAATATAACTTGTCAACGTCAGAATTAGAAATTTAATTTTGTTAGTTTCTATGCTAATAGGGTCATATACTTATCATATCTGACGTTTTTAACGTAAGATCAGACCTTTGTTTAAACTAAATCAACCCTAAAATCCCGACTAATTGAACACAGAGAGTAATATATATTGATGTTTTTTTTACGTAAGATCAAACATTTGTTTAAACTAGATCAACTCCAGAATCCCGACTAATTAAACACATATAGGGAGTAATATTGATGTTATTAACGTAAGATCAGACATTTCTTTAAACTAGATCAACTCCAGAATCCCGACTAATTGAACACATATAGAGTAAACATTGAAGTTTTTAACGTAAGATCGAACATTGTTTAAACTAGACCAACTCCAGAATCTCGACTAATTAAACAGATAGAGAGTAACATTGATGTTCTTAACGTAAGATCAGACCTCTGTTTAAAGTAGATCGACCCCTAGGTCCCGACTAATTGTTGAATGCATAGAGAGTAGTAGGTTACCTATGAGGGCTACTAATGTGCTCCAAGCAATGATCATGGCCATTGATGTAGAGATCAACATTGTTAGCTTCAAGTATAGGTAAAAGCTCAGCAACAAGCTCCGGTGTGTTGCCGTGATGCCCTGCGCTCATTATCGTATGGTGTCCGATCACAAACTTCCATTTTGCATTCGACTTCTTCAATGCTCGATCCACATCCTGCTCAATTGTCGTGTAAATTTTGCATCAGACGCTCTGATAATAAGTTATTAATAACATACTTGGCCTCCTACTTATTTTTTTTGTGTCGTCATATGCTTGATAATAAGTTTTATTTGTCGTATTAAACTGTCTCATGTTACGAGTTTGTAACTACTTGCACATATAACGTACTTCTACATTCATGGAAATTACGTCGGACCACAAAATATATACCATAGTGTCAAAGTATTCGAGGAAAAAATGACAAATTAATAGTAATTTAATTTATAATTACTTACATGTAAGAGGTTAGAGAGATATTTTTGTCGAGGTAGTACTCCTCTCCAATCGTAACTATGATCTTTTTCATAGAAATATTTGTCTTGAAACGGAGTCGTATCCACAAAAAAGATGTCGACGAGTTCTGCTCAAATCAAATATTAACATTATTTTAGTCGATTATGATGAATAATTAAACAAATTTTTAATAAAATTAAAGACAAGTGAATGAATGAAAAGGAGTAATTAATAATAATTAACCTGTTTTAATAATGTAAGACCTTAAGCAAATCCATCTAGAGTCTTTTGCTTTAAGGGCAGGGCTTAACTGTGCAAGAACATCTCCTCTGTAATCGTGATTTCCAAGCACTATAACGCAAATAAAACGAGGAGAAGTTAATTAGCTTAACTTATAACGTTATGACTGGTGAGTGGTGACGGACTCTCATAATCCGAATTTAAATGTTGTCACCAACATATATATATTTTCTTTAGGCCTCCTTTAACAATTTAAAAAACTTATTCATTCCCATCGGAACAATTCCCCCTAATTCCGTCACTAACTTTGATCTACTTAATAATAATAATAATAATAATAATAATAATAATAATAATAATCTGGATTCAGCGTAACAAAAGCAGAATGGATGAAACTCTAATCAGACCAGACATAGTGAGCAAGATGTTACAGAAGGAGCTACTGCAACTGTGCTTCAATCAGATTCCCAAAGGTCCCAAGACATGTTCTAGCAGTATGATTGTTTTGTTTAGCTGATACGTTGAGTAGTGACTACATTAGGTCACTACATGTTTGTACATTTTAGCTTTGATTTTAATATACTTACCTCTTACCAAAATAATAATAATAATAATAATAAGAAGAGAGTGAAAGCCCAGATTGTATAACGGTTGCCCTCTAGTTTCTTATAAAAAAGTGTTTGATCTTAATAAAAGTTCCCGTTCATAATAATAATAATAATAAAAAAAAAAAAAAAAAAGAAAGAAAAAATAATAATAATAATAATAAGAGTAAACTAGATTTTACTCCCTTTTGAAATCAATTTTTTTAAAATGACCCCTCTTGAAATTATTTCCTAAAATTAACCCCTTAAGTTACATTTTTTTACTAAAAAAACAGAGGAAATAAATCAACTCAATTTGGTTTTTTGAAGCAAATTTTAGGAAAAAAATTCAAAAAAGAGTAATTTTAAAAATTTTGATTTCAAAATGGAGTAATCTAATTTACTCTAATAATAATTCTAAAGTTAATAAGCTTAATAAAATGTAAATAAATATTTACAAGAGAATGTGGTCATAAATATAAATATAAACTTACTTTTACCATAATAAATATAAAAATCTTATAAATATATTACCATATTAAACTTATTAATATATACCCTTAAACTTTAGGACACACGTTAAAATACCGATCTTCTATCTTTATTAATAAAAAAATCTTAGAAATATATTTTTATATTTAACTTATTAATATATACCCTTCAATTTTAGGACACATATTAAAACAATCCAAATATCGACACGTTGTTTTCTTGTATGTACCTATATAATTGGAGATATCTGTAGACAAAGGGACAAAGTACCTTAATCTTAATAATTGACAAACTGAACTGCCTAACATGGTCCCTCTCTATATCGTGAATGTAGAAGGACTGTACAAGTAAGTTGTCGGTTCGTTCTCGTTAATACCGTCGTAACTTAAAACCTCCGATCACAATCCTCATTTATTTTTATCTGATTTTAGTTGCGAGTACGTACTGTTGGTCTTAAGTCTTTAAGTTAAAACGGTTTTGAGCATGAAGAACGTACCATTGTACCATGGCTTTTGTAAGCTAGGTGCAGTATAAATGTCTGTAAATGATTCAGTAAATGCAGGATCATCAACTCCTGTTAATCCATCATCATAGAAGTTGTCTCCTGTTGATATTATGAAATTCACGTCTAATTCTTCCCCCACATTGCCCATCTACATAAACAAACAAATAAACAAACGTACACGTAAATAATTACTTCTTTGGTTACAATCACTTGTTTATTAATTTTACCGAAAAGTAGGGTAAATGGAGTAAATAAATAACAGGAAATGATATCATAATAGCATCTACAAATGAATCTATAATAGCTAGGCTAGGTTGGCCAGTGAAAAATGGAAAAAAATGAAATTTTTTTATTTAAATTCTAGAACTTTTTTTCAAATTTTGGTTATAACATTACTCATTTACCCTATTATTGAAATTGTTAACCCTTTAACGAAAAATTCTAACTCCAGCATTGGTAATATCAAGTTCATAAGCGACATAGAGTACTAATAATGGACAACAATAGGTCTTTTAAGAAATTGTTTTTTACTAAATAACTTTCTACCTTATCACGTGAGAGATCTGCCAGTAACGCTATTGAGAAACCGTATATTTGAATTTTTTTTTTGAATGGACAATAGTCACAATACATAAGGACATGGTAGGGTTTGTTTTAGGTGAAAGGTGACATAGTTTCCATGTCAAGGGACCCTTTTTCTTTATTATTATTGCTTTTCATGAGTTGCTAATAATGGATTGATTGATCATTTTCCTAATACAATTAATGAAGCGTGATACATTTAACATTATATTAATTAGGGTTATGACAAAAATGTTGCGTAAATAATCCAATGCTTTCCAGCATAAACAGAAGAATTAAGAGTACGTTTTAAGCATTCATGCGTGTCGATATCTGGCAACCGATTTCGTAAGCTAGCTAATGATCATAATATTTGAATTTGAATGGAGAGAATATTATTTTCGGTGCAGTATAATTGTATAAATCAGTATCGCAATTGAGTGTAAATCTTGTAAATGGGGTAATCTGGTTAAGTCATTTTCAGGCGCGTTATTATTAATTATTTAGGTATAATGGTTAATGTACAAGATCAATCATTTTCGGGTACGTTTTTTCATGAATGTAATTTGTTGATATTCTTAATTTAATCAAATTATTATTATTATTATTATTATTATTATTATTATTATTATTATTATTATTATGGAGAGTATCACATTATTGGTCATATTGGTGATTATAAAGAACGTGTTTACCATGATAATGCACTATAACGCACTACAAAAAGTTTAAAAGAAAACCTAAAAAAGCATGCAAATCAAAAAGCCTAAAAAGGAGAATCAAATCAATGAGAAATATGTGGACAAGGATTCCATAACGTAACTAATTGGACACAATTTTAGACGGATATATCTATTTTAAAGTTAAAAGTAGTCAAATATTTTAATTAAAACATTAGTAAAATATTGAGGGAATTATATAACGTTAGTCTAATTAATATATGTAAATTATTATTTCATTCGTTTTAAGTTTAAAACGGATGATTTTGTCTTTATCGAGAATGTGTGTTTGCCAAATACTAGTATTTGTGTTGTTTTGTGGGTTGAGGTGTCCTCTAGTGTTACGCAAGATAAAGCATATTGGCATAATTCAATAATGTTCCCTAGAATCATTCTCTTCCACACTTAAACCACAATTAATTAATTATAGTCTTATCCTTCCAAGTAAATAAATAATTCGTCTCAGTCATCTATTTACAATAGTATGTAATTAATTCACATCTGATCTCTTATTTTCTCAAAATTTTGGCGTTAAAACCAAATGTAAAGAAATAACGATATTATTCGGTCATATCTTGGTATTTTGGTTGAGGTGTCCTCTTGTGATACGTAAGATAAAGCATATTGGCATAATTATTGTCCTCTAGAATCACACTCTTCCACGCTTAAGCCACAACACATTATTTATTTATTATCTTAATTATATTATATTCTTAACTATATTCTTATGTTTTGATGTGAATAATTGCTTCACAATCCTTCATTTCTTTACGTTAATCTATATTGTTTATGTTGTTTGTTTACATTTTCGTTTAACAATGTAATTTATCAATTATTCCTAAAGCATACATTTCGCAGTTTTTCATGATTTTGTGTTAAGTGTAAAAAAATAACGATATTATTATTAACTATTTGATCAATCAAGATTACTATACATTATTACAAGTTTACAACTTTACAAGCAAACCCGAATTGCCTAACTCGGTATTAATTACTCATTACACAATCTCGAAACCTCAATAGTTCTAATAATATAGATTGATTAATAATACTATAATATATTGCATTTAGGTTAAATTTGTCGAATAATCGTGTCTTCTTTTCCAAATTTTAAGTGGTAAATCTTAGAATTTTGATTTAAGATAGATATTAAAAGTAATTGTTGCCTAGATAATTTAGAAATTGTAAGAAGGTCAACTATGCTTATCAAGTTACCTATAGACAAGTACATCAAGACAAAGACTTAATTTCAAATAAATTCGATCTAATTTTCTTTTATTTTTGTCATACACAATCAAAATTAAATATAATCTCGACATATATATACGAAGATTATTATAGGTACCTGAGTAGCAACGAAAGTTTGATTAAAGTCGCCTTTGCGACCCCAATCTCCGATAACAAGGAAGCTAAGAGACCCGTCATCCTTAGTTGCTTCTCGAAATTTAGGAAGATGAGCATTTGTTACATAATTAGTAAGAATTATACACACACTTAGCATAATAGTTAGCATCAAATAACTCATCTTGTTGATGATCATATTAGCCATGATATATTGATATTTGAGTTGTAACGTATAGTATTACGTTACCTCTTCTCTCTTATAGTAGAGAGATAGAGAGAATGAATGGAATTGTTATATGTATAACAAAAGGAAACTTCGTGTGTTGCTTTACAATTGTCTTGTATTTATAGGGAAAACCAATGTAGATAGCTTGTAGTAAAAGGACTCTCTTCATTAATCAATAATCAATGTACTCCAAATATAATTCACGAGTAGTCTTAATAAGTTTATTGAGAGATTATTGAACAAATTTAAGAAAAGTGGTACTAAATTTAATATAATAGGTACAAATCATTATGAAAGAAAAATATGTACATTTATTATGTAAATAAGTACGAAATTATTATAGTACGATTAATGACAAAAGGGTCACGAAATACAAATAAAAGGGTACAAAAGAATGGTCTCTCAATAATCTATTGAAAGACCGTCTCGCTCAAGTTTTAGTGATAATTCATACGTAGTACGATAATTATTGTGTGTGACGATTTTATAATGCAAATATAAAATGTGATTATTTTATGATAAAATAGTGACCATTTTAGGTTAATATGTGTTATTAGTTTTAAATAGTGATCAAATTTTATAAAGTGAATTATGGTGACTTTTGACATTTATAGTCACTTTTTATTATGAAAATTGTTATTTTTTAAGTGGTCACATTATATGTTTTTTTGGTAGTGATTAGAAGTATTAACTACGACAATTGGGGTAATCTCATTCGAAATACTATAGACAATTTAATAGACGGAACACTCCCAAGTTTGGCTTTTTTATTTGAAAGAGCGAAGAATAGAACCATTAGCACTTGTTTAATAGATGAAAAGCTCTTACTACTCATACCAACCAACCTTAATATAGTGCGTGATCGCACCATATATGTGTTGATACAAAAATCCTATAGTATAATTTATACGGAGTACTAGTTTTCTTCCCCGTGCGTTGCACAGATACTAAAATAATGTGATAAATTTCACGATAAACTGAGATGTGTAACATAGTTCATGTGTAATAAGATTTTATGCATGCCGCATTGAAGAGTTAAGAACGATAAACACCTAAGAGGAGGAGGGGGTGAATTAGGTGTGCCCTTTTAAAAATTTTAAATAATAAATTACTTGAGAGACTTAATAACAAGTGAGTTCACAAGACAAGCTGAGTATTCTATGTAACAGTATGATTGACTGTGACATAGAATCTTAGAATCGTTGAAGAAAGCGAGAGATAATGAAGAGTATGAAAGTAAATAAGCAAACAACCAATGTTTTAAAAATTGGTTCAGTCCTACTCCGAGACCTACGTCCAACCGTTATTTTATTGCTTGTTTAGGAATTTACTCAAACAACTAAACTTTTACAACGAAAATAACTAGCCAATCTACTACGATTGCACTTGCTGAAAGCTGCTCCGCTTCAAGACTTGGACTCAAACTTAAAGCTATTCCGCTTCAAGAGTTTATGAAGTTCTATCTCTTTGGTTTACACGATCAGAATCTCAAGGGTTCACTTAAGAACATGGAGATTTACATTTCAGATCTAAACACGAGAATTATGGAACAAACTCATTATGTCACAGTGCAGCTTACTGATACATGGAAATATTAAGACCTTTTGAAAACGTTGAAGACTTTTTAAAACTTAAAACGATTTTGCAAAAACTTAAAGAATGAACTTTGAATGCTTAAGAGTTTTTTTGCAGAATTCTCAATAAATGTCTATAAAGCCTTAGCATTTAATGAACACAAAAGGTTCCTTTTATAGTGTAAAAGTCATGTAATAGGTTTACCCAAAACATGGTTATTACACTACTTTTTCTTTATCCATTGGATATTAGCTAAACCATTTGAGAAGCAAAAAGAGTTGTTCAGTTTTTATTGGCTACATAAAATCAAATCTGATTTGTTTCTACATATCTCTTTACACAATCCTCAAGTATCTACTTGCATCTAAATGAAAACTTTTCAAAACTTTTAATCTTATTGCAAGTGAGGTATACCACGACTCAAACGTGTTTTTCGTTTCATTTTGTGCGAGCCAAAAGAGGAGTTGTTTTTCACAAATCAGTTTTAACAAATATGTTACTTGAAAAACTAAGAATACTCTTTTGCAAAAATCTCGAAATAATTTTTCTAGTCTTAAAATTTTTCATGCGATATCAAATGTAATTAAGCTGAAACTTGTTACAATGTGAATGTTCCACTTACTCTTACATTTTCGACTAAGGCTATTTGAGAGATTGTTCTTGGCTTGTATTGTCTTTCTTGATCATGTTTGAAATACCATGGATGTCATCTTGCTTTGCTTTGTTTTTCAATCCTTTTGTTTTGTTTTGAGGACTAAACATGATACTTAAGAGCAAACAATTAACAAGGACTTGTCACGTCAATTTAAATGTTCCTGTGGGGAATATAGCATGTATTCGCCCTAAATTTGCAGGATTATAATGAAAATTACAGTTGTGATTATTGTCATAAGATAAATAAAAACATGAAAGAGAATACAACCTTTGGTCCTTCACTACAAAAAAATACTGCCATTGCGACGGATTTTTTGCGACGGACAGGAAATCCGTCGCAAAATTAGTTTTGCGACGGATTTCGCGACGGATTTTTTGTTTGCGACGGAATTTGCGACGGACCTGAATTTCCCAGACCCGCGAAATGAAAGTCAAATGGCGGGAACGTTTGCGACGGAAAGTCCGTCGCAAATATTGACTTTTGCGACGGAAATTCCGTCGCAAACATATTGACCAGACTTGCCCAAAAGTTGGTCAAGGTCAAATGTTGACCAGATTTGCGACGGAATTTCCGTCGCAGGAGTCAATATTTGCGACGGAAATTCCGTCGCAAATCTGGTCAAGATTTGACCTTGACCAGATTTGCGACGGAAATTCCGTCGCAAAAGTCCGTCGCAAAGTTTTTTTAATACAGACCCGCGGATCTCATTTTTCCCCCAAATCGATTTCACAATTAATAAAAAAAAACCCTAAGGCGATTTATCGGCGATTCGTCACCACACCACCCACCCAACCACCCTTCCCGCCGGAGCCGCCGGAGCCGCCGGAGCCGGAGCTCCCAACCGCCCCTCCTTCTTCCTCTCCTTCTCCTTCTCCTTCCTTCCTTTTCCTTCCTCCTCCGCCCCTCCTTCCTCCTCGCCGCCCCTCCTTCCTCCGGCCAGCCGCCCCTCCTTCCTCCTCCACCTGCCACCTCACCGCCACTTCTTTCTTTCTTATGTATGTATACTAATTTTATTAATATACCGTCTTAATTTTTTTTGTTTAATCCGTCGCAAAATTCCGTCGCAAATTCCGTACTATTGTTTTTTTATTGTTATTAGGAATAGTTAGTTTAGTTTAATTGTTATTTGATTAGTTTAGTTAGGATTGTTAGGTGGTTAGTAATATTAGGTTAGTAGCTAATTTCGTCCCAAATCCGTCGCATATTGTTGTTAAGATGTTTAGGAGGTTTGTTTTTTGATATAAAATTTGCATTGTTGTTGATTGTTAGTGTTGTTGATTTGTTTAGAATATTCTTGAATAGTACCCGTTCAATAATTACACATTAGGTGTAATTGTTGAATAGTCCCCGTTTTGGGACTGTCTTTGAATCTTTCATGCCATTTAGGTAGTAAACATTCTTATATTTTCTTGATTGTAATGAAACAAAAATTGGGCAACACTTCCTTATTGTTCTCCAAATACATTCTATATAATGTATTTGGAGAACAATAGGGAAGTGCTGCCCAATTTTTGTCTCATTACAATTAAGAAAATATAAGAGTGTTTACTAATGGTATGAAAGATTCAAAGATGGGTTTAGGCTGGAGAGATAAGGACCCCAGACCAATATATGTAAATTGTTCTTTTTTGCAGGTTGGTGTTGGTGTTGGTGTTGGTGTTGGTGTTGGTGTTGGTGTTGGTGTTGTTGTTGTTGGTGTTGGTGTTGGTGTTGGTGTTGTTGTTGTTGTTGTTGTTGTTGTTGTTGTTGTTGTTGTTGTTGTTGTTGTTGTTAGTTGTTGTTGTTAGTTGTTGTTATATATGTAGTTGTTATTTAATTGTTGTTGTTAATTAATTGTTATTGTTGTTAATAAGTTGTTAACTAGTTTTTGTTGTTAGTTGTTGTTATATATATATATATGTAGTTTTTATTTAATTGTTGTTGTTAATTAGTTGTTGTTATTGTTTGTTAAAATATGTAGATTTACTATGAAGAGATTAGAAAGAAAATGGATGTATGAAAGGTTGGATTCTAGGAAAAAAATAAGGCAGGATTTCGTAATTGGTGTTAATGAATTCATTAACTATGTTAAGCAACAAGACGAATACGTTAGGAATAGAGAAATTAGGTGTCCATGTTCTAAGTGTAAGAATACAAAGTATTTAGTTGAGCAAGATGTACGGAAACACCTTGGTTTGAGAGGGTTTTGTGATAACTACTACGATTGGGTGTGTCACGGAGAGAAATTCTCCGTTGAGGAAGAGGGAGGATCATCAATGCACTCCGACAATCCTTATAGAGATATGGTGGAAGATGCGTTACGCGATAGCATTGATCAAATTAGGGAAGATGCTCTAAACGCCGAGGTAGTCGATGAATCTCCAAATCCTAATGTATTAGCTTTCTTCCAAATGCTAAAACATGCCGAACAACCTCTTTATGTAGGAAGTCGTATGACATTGCTACAGTCGGCTTCAAGGTTGATCACTTTAAAATGTGAATTCAACTTAGCTGAAAAATGTGTAGATGGTTTTGCGTCATATATCGGAGATATGATTCCTGAAAATAATCTTATGACGCGTAACTACTACGAAACCAAAAAAATTCTTAAAGCTCTTCAACTTCCCCATCAGAAGATAGATGCCTGCTCGGTAGGATGTATGCTTTTCTGGATGGACGACGCTCACCTTGATAAGTGTAGAAAATGTGGTACGAATAGGTACAAATTAGAGAAAAATGCAAATGGCAAAAGAGTTCCCGAAAAGTTCTTAACTTATTTTCCATTAGGACCACGGTTGCAACGCTTTTATGCCACAAAGCACATCGCGGGCGAAATGCGTTGGCATTATGAAAACCCTCGTGTTAGTGGAACAATGTCTCATCCAAGTGACGGGGAGGCTTGGAAACAGTTTGACCGGCTGCATCCTGATTTTGCATCTGAGCCTAGGAATGTCCGTCTTGGACTTTGCACTGATGGTTTCGCACCGTTTAGTCAATTTGGGAAGCAATATTCATGTTGGCCGGTGATACTTACTCCATACAATTTACCACCCTGGCTCTGTATGAAAAGACAGTTTATGCTCTTAACATTACTTATTCCCGGTCCCCACAATCCAAAGAAAAACCTTGATGTCTATTTGCAGCCTCTTATTCACGAGTTGAAGCAATTATGGGAGACGGGGATCTTAACCTATGACGTTTCCCTGAAGCAAAACTTTGATCTTAGAGCCGCACTCCTATGGACGATAAACGACTTTCCTGCATATGGCATGTTATCTGGTTGGACAACCCAAGGTGAGCATGCATGTCCATATTGTATGAAAAATGAGACTAAGTCAATTTGGCTACAACATGGGAAAAAATGGAGTTGGTTTGATTGTCATCGACAGTTTTTAGACAGGAATCATGTTTTTCGTAACGATAAGGTGCATTTTAGAAAAGGGAAAGTTGAGCACGATGTTGCTGCGAAGAGGTTAACAGGCAATGAAGTATGGGATTGTGTCAAACATCTACCGAAAATTGTGGATGGATCTGAACGTGATCTGAATTTGCTTAAAGGGAAACGGATTGGGTGGTGGAAACAAAGCATCTTTTGGGAGCTTCCCTATTGGAGCACGCTACTAATTCGACATAACCTTGATGTCATGAATATTGAGAAAAATTTCTTCGAGCAAATAATTAACACCGTCATGGACGTGAAAGGAAAAACGAAATTAAACTCAAATGCAGAGAAAGACATGTTACTTCTTTGTTCGAGTAGAAGAAAAGGGGATTCGGTCGTTTTGAAAAAGGAACAAAAGAAGGTCCTATGTGAATGGGTATACAAACTGAAGTTTCCCGACGGTTATGCTTCAGATTTGAGAAGGTGTGTCGATATGAATGAATTGAAGATACACGGTTTGAAAAGTCATGATTGTCACGTCTTCATGGAGCGATTACTCCCAGTTGCTTTGAGACATCTTCTTCCAAAAAATGAGTGGAATGCCATAACTGAAATTAGTCAGTTTTTCAGAGATTTGTGTACTTCATCAGTACAGATTGAAAAAATTACAAGTCTCGAAAATAACATTGCGGAGATTATCTGCAAATTAGAGAAAATCCTTCCACCTTCTTTTTTCAACTCAATGGAACACCTACCTATTCATTTGCCCTATGAAGTAAAAGTGGGTGGTCCTGTGCAATATAGGTGGATGTATCCTTTCGAGAGGTAATATCATCCTTATTCAATTCTTTATATTACATAATACATATTTTTCATCATATTTTTCATTCTAAATTCATTTGTTTGTAGGTTTTTGAATCATTTGAAAAAGAAAATCAAAAATAAAGCTCATGTTGAAGGGTCTATATGTAATGCATATTTAATTGAGGAAATAGCAAATTTCTGTTCCCTATACTTTGAAGATCATATAGACACCAAGGCAAAGGACCTTGACGTTGGTTCAAAAAAGCCGACACAATCTAACTTGCCTGAGATATTTCAAGATCATGATGGCACAACTTCTGGAAAATGTCGTGAAAGGTTTTTAGAGGACAACGAATATGAGCGTGCACACCTCTACGTTTTATCGAACTGCGATTATGATGAATTGAAACGAAACGAAGTGTAAGTGGTGAATCTAAATTCTTATACTTGAATTCATAATTATTAGTTGTTCAAAAATTAATAATTCCCCTAATTTGAATATAGGTTGTTTGAAAATTTGATCATGAGAGAACATCCTGAATGTGTCGTAGGCAATGATGTTTGGGAAAAATATGAAACAAGATTTCCCAGATGGTTTAGATCTCAGGTTACTAATATAGAAGATCCAGTTCTAATTGCCTTAGCAAATGGTCCCTCAAGAAGAGTCAGAACATGGAAACGCTATTCCATCAATGGCTACAAATTTCGAGCTTTCATTCAAGGAAAAGATTTGGAAAAGTGCACAATTAACAATGGAGTTTGTGTGAGTTCCACTGAAGGAGCTGACTACTATGGGACCCTTGACGAAATTGTTGAAATGACTTATACAGGCCCACAAAGCACTTACAAAGTCATTTTGTTCAAATGTAGTTGGCTAGATAACTCCGAAAGAGGCATGCAAGTGCATAAGGAATATAAGCTTGTGGATGTTAACCGGAGTAGAAAATTTGCAAAGTACGACCCATTTGTGTTGGCATATCAAGTGGAACAAGTCTACTATAGTCCTTATCCAGGTATAAAAAGGGATCAAAGTCAATGGTCAGCGGTATTCAAAACCAAGGCTAGATCACATGTCGATGCCCCCGTTGATGAATCTTTCTTTCAAGAAAATGTTACTAATGGTGAAACAATACTGTCACCAATTGAAGTAGAAGAAGAAGATGAAGATGAAATTGTGGAGGAACCAGAATACATTCAAATTGTGACAGTGAGGCAACATGAGGATGAGGACGAGGACGAGGACGAGGTTGAGTATGAGGATGAGTATGAGGATGAGTATGAGGATGAGAATGAGGATGAAGATGAAGATATTATAGATTCTCTTTGTAAGGATGTAGGAATAAATTGTTCAAGTGGTGATGAAGATGATGATTAGGACTACTATCTATTAGATTCGATAATCTTGTATTTGTTGAAATTATTGTAGATGCCGTATGGCTTAATGTCAATGAAATTATCTTATTAATCTTATTATTCAAGTTTTTAATTACGTAAAGCATTTCTTTCTAATTGTTGCTATATTAGTTTGATAATAATATGCCGGGCGGAAGACGACGAGGTGGTGGTAGTCGTCAGCCTGAGGGAGGACGATCGGGAGCTAATCATGATGAGGACGAGATTGTACCTGAGACTCAGCCGCCTACACATCGAATACACCTCGATCCGACTGATTACGAAGGCGCCAAGTGGTAAGTATCTTATTTGTTTACGGATAATTGATTATATATACGTATATATTGATTATAATATGATTACTTGTTGACTATTTTATTTTCACATTTAACTCTTTTTCAGGTTCAGTGACAAAGACGTTTCTACTCTTATAACACAGACCATTATTTGCAACTACAAGGAGTATGCGCCCAACTGGTCAGAAGCGTCGGATTACATTAAGGAAGAGTGGTGGAATTGGTTTGAGGTATTTATTAACTGTTTACTACCTATTTCCGTTTTATTATTTATTACCTATTTATTGTTTCATATTTATTTAACTATTTTTTTTCTTGAAACAGAAAAAAGTTACCTTTCACCCTCGTGATAGAGCAGCGGTTAGGTCGGCGTGGGAAGACATGATGAAAGACCGCCTTCGCAAAAGAATCCACTACGCTATGCAGAAACCAGCGGAGAAAAGGCCGCAGTGGATACCGGCGGATATTTTTGAAGAACTGAAGGGTAGAAAGGACAATCCAAAATTCCAAGAGAAATCCGACAAAAACAAGACCAACCGGATGTCGGGAAGTACCGAAAAGGGCAAGGCCTTAGGTACTCACATTATGGGTCGTAAAAACACCCTACAGATGATGGATGAAATGGTAATTGTTTAGTTTTTACTTCACTTTTTCTTGTCTTCAATAATTTTCACCCTTTGATAATCTTGAATGTTTTTTTCAACAACTGTGGTTGGATTTAAATTGCAGGCTGGAGAAGATGGGAGTGATGTACCATCGGCCTTGAAGTTGCTTGAGAAGACAAAAAAACATCCCAAGAAGGGTTGGCTATCAACGAAACCCAAAGCACTATTTGTAAGTTAACAGAAACTTTTCTTTATATTTTAGTAGTTTGGTTTACTAATTAATTAACGTATACTAATAACATTTTATTTTTGTTTTGTAGGAAAAAGTTTTTTCAAGAAAGAACAAAATGATAAGTGAAGGGATCCCGGAGCAAGATATCGACGACAACGAGATCTACTTCGAAGAACACGGCGGTTTCAACAAGAAAGGGTTGATACTCGGTATGGGAAATGCAGCCCCAGTCCTTTACGAGCGTCGTCGCCACTCAAGTGCTGGGACCCAGTCACAATACACCCCAGGTTTGTATTTTATAGTTTATTAAAATTTAAAACTAACCAATTATTTAACCGTTTACTAAATGAATATAATATCATGTTTGACTATTCATTGCAGGTATCCTCGGCAAAGTTCTTCGAGAGAATGCTCAGCTAAGACAAAACGAGCTCGAGACATCCCAAAGGCTGAAGGCAATTGAAGAATACTTAAGTCAACAGGGGGCGCAGTTCACTACTCAGAGCTGCAACCCGGGAGGCTTTTCTCAGCCGAGACGCGACTTTGACGATGATGGCGGCGACAATGCTAGGGCGGCCAGTCATTTCGCCACCCCACAGCCCACCGACACGACCGTTAGATAGATTTCATTAGGTTGTTTAGGTGATGTACCGCGGACTATGTTTAGTTTTGAGTTGGATTATCATTTGTAAAACTTTCTTATTAGTTATGAAAAGAGATATTAAAAACCCTTGTCTCCGACAAGTTTTTGTTGCTGGGTCGTTTTTCTGAAATTGCAGGTTTACAGATCATGCAAAAGGGAAAAAATGAATCATTTCAATGGAAATGGGGAGCTGGAAAAAGGGCTGAAACCGGAAAATCACACAGGAATTTGCGACGGAAATGTCTCAATTTGCGACGGAAATTCCGTCGCAAACCTTGACCAGAAGTCAAGGTCAGTCAAGGTTTGCGACGGAAAATCCGTCGCAAATGGGCCTCTTTGCGACGGATTTTCCGTCGCAAACCTTGACTGACTATGACCAGAAGTCAAGGTCAATCAAGATTTGCGACGGAAAATCCGTCGCAAATCTTGATTGACCTTGACTTCTGGTCAAGGTCAATCCGTCGCAAAGAGTGGTCAATCCGTCGCAAAAAAGTTGCGACGGAAAAATCCGTCGCAAATTAACTTTTTGCGACAAAAATATGGGACAGACGCAGTTCGTCGCAAATCCGTCGCAAAAACATCATTTGCGACGGATTTCACCCTTTTTGCGACGGAAAATTCCGTCGCAAACAGAGCATTGTTTTGTAGTGCTTGTGCTTATGGCCTAAGAACAGGAATTAAAGTAAATTCCCTCCTATAACTTGCACCCAAGACTTTGAGTGAGACGATGCCGCGTGTGCTAGAAAGGCTCTCCAATTGCCTTGCAATATGGGGAGAGTTATTGAGGTTTTAGATGTGAGATCTGAGTTTTGGGAGAAGAATGCTCTCAAAACCCTAAAAGTGAGAATTATCATTCAACAGTTCATGACATAAGGAGAAGGACTCTCCTTATGTAGCACTTAGGGTGGGTCGGCCGAATTAGGGTAAGAGTGGGCTTTCTCCACTCTTACCTTATTCCTTTGCGTGATTCGACCCAATTTGCTAAATATTATTTGCGGGATTTTTATTATAAATCGCATACGTGTTATCAGATATTAATGCAGTCGATGTATTAATAATGGTCTGATAAAATTACGATATTGTATAATTACCCAAATTAATATAATTGTTTATATTAATACGCGAATATAATATTTAATTAAATATAACCGTTTATATTTAGTTTACGAATTAATCATGTAATCCGTATCAGCTAAAATTATTTAATCCGTATTAAATAATAATCTCAACATCTCATTGACTAATTTAATAGTCAATACCTCTGACTAACTGTTTAGTCATATCCGGCATAAATGTGACTGTATTTTCATACCTTCACATCTCTCAAACGTGTCCTATAGGTGTGACGTATAGGGACCAGTTGACCACCGCCATCCGTATGACAATAACGTCAAACTTATCTAGCAAGCCAACCGTTATTGATAAACGTGGATCAACTGATAATAATACAAAAGTATGCCCTTGTGATCCTTTAAGAGATTTAGTAAGTCATTGTACTAACTGTCAAGGACACCAGCCCCAACAATCTCCCACTTGTCTGTACAAGGGTATGTGCAATGACGTTATCACACTACATGTGGAGGACACAAGTCTCCAACAAACTCCCACTTGTCCGTACAAGTGTAGGTGCGATAACCGATTCTCATATCCTTTTAAAATTTCTCCCACTCAATGTAAGACAATTTGCAAATCCACATTCGCAAAGGTCGTATCTCACAAGCGATCTGTATCAAGAGTGGTTTCCCCGACTAGAGAGTAACTTAACTGATAAAACGAATCTGTATTCGAGCATGGCCATGCATTTCAGTTACTACTCCTCGAGTGGCCCTGAGAAATGATAAAATCCTGATAAGGGTTTGGATATTTCCCTCAACTCGAATCCTGCCGATATCGCGCAGCATGAAATAACCCAGAAAAAATCCTCTTGGCCCCTGTTACGATGACCGTGGGAAAGAAACCAAAGTTACCCAAAATCTGCCTTAATCTCAAGAGACAGTTGAAAGTCAAAAGACTCGACTCTAAGGAACACTATGGAGGTCTTATCCACGACCTGGCACCCAATGTTATAAAACAATTAGGACTCCATAACGTTGTCACGGGGTGTCCTACGAGATATCCGTATAACTCGCCTTTGTGATTGGTCAGTCATCCACGTGACTTATGGCTCGTTGAACCCACCATCAACCAACGTCACAAAATGATTACCTGAGTTATCAGCTCAAGTGGGTAATCAAGGACTAAAACGATGTAATGTTATTCAGTTCACTTTGTGGTGTTCAAAATTGGCGTACAATTCCACATGAAAAACAAAACATTATATATCATAACAATGAGGTTGAATAGAGTACACGAGAAAATGAATTATTACATGAATTCATAAAAGAGTACTACAACTTAGGAACACATCTAATGCCCATGGAATGAATGTGCCCTTCATGCTTATCACGTGGTAATGCTTTAGTGAGAGGATCAGCTATGTTGTCATCCGTAGCGATCTTATCAATGAAAATCTCCTTTTGCTCCACGTAATCTCTGATTAGATGAGCTTTCCGTTGTACATGCCTAGCCTTATTGCTAGACTTATGCTCCTTAGCTTGGAAGATGACACCTTTATTATCACAATAAACGGTGATTGGGTCATTCGAACTAGGCACTACTGATAGTCCTTGTAAGAATTGACGCATCCATATTGCTTCCTTAGCTGCTTCTGAGGCGGCATAGTACTCGGACTCAGTCGTAGAATCTGCTGTAACACTCTGTTTAGAACTTTTCCAGCTGACAGCAGCGCCATTTAGAGTAAAAACGAATCCAGACTGAGATTTCGAGTCATCTCGATCCGTTTGGAAGCTAGCATCTGCGTAACCCGTGGCGCAGAGCGTTGACTCGCCTCCATAAGTCAATCCCCAATCTTTAGTCCTCCGTAGGTACTTAAGAATGTTTTTCACGGCCATCCAATGTTGTTCACCTGGATGAGCTTGGAATCGACTGGTCATACTCAATGCATATGCAACGTCTGGACGTGTGCATATCATGGCATACATGATCGATCCTATTGCCGAAGCATAAGGAATCCGACTCATGCGCTCTTTCTCTTCCAATGTCTTAGCTTCTTGAGACTTGCTCAAGTGAAGCCCAGTAGTCATAGGAAGGAACCATTTCTTGGAGTTCGTCATGCTGAATCTCTCTAGAATCTTATCTATGTAAGACTCCTGACTGAGAGACAACATCCGTCGTGATCTATCCCTGTAGATACGGATGCCCAAAATTCTTTGTGCCTCTCCCAGATCTTTCATCTGGAAATGGTTTTTCAACCATGCTTTAACCGAAGATAAGAGAGGTATGTCATTCCCAATCAAGAGTATGTCGTTGACATACAGTACTAGGAATACAATCTTGCTCCCACTCGACTTGATATAGAGACATGGTTCCTCGACTGATCGAATGAAACCATTCTCTTTTATCACTTGGTCGAAGCGATGATTCCAACTCCGCGATGCTTGCTTAAGTCCATAGATGGAACGCTTAAGCTTGCAAACTTTCTTAGGATGTGCTGGATCAATAAAACCCTCGGGTTGTACCATGTACAACTCTTCCTCCAAATAACCGTTTAAGAAGGCGGTTTTAACGTCCATTTGCCATATTTCATAGTCATGAAATGCGGTGATCGCTAAGATAATCCGAATGGAACGTAGCATGACTACGGGTGCAAAGATCTCATCGTAGTGCAAGCCTGGCACTTGGGTGAAACCTTTAACAACTAGTCTTGCCTTATGGATATCTTGTTTACCTTCCACGGCATGCTTTATTTTGTAAAGCCATTTGCATTGAAGGGGGCGTACCTTTGCAGGTAGGTCCACAAGATCCCACACGTTGTTCTCATACATGGAGTCCATCTCGGATAACATGGCTTCTAGCCATAGCTTTGAGTCAGAACTGGTCATGGCACCTTTATAGGTTGAGGGTTCATTACCCTCTAGGAGTAAGACGTCATCCATATCATGTTCCTCGACCATACCAATGTATCTGTCCGGAGGAATGAAGACTCTTCCCGATCTCCTAGGTTCCTCAGGAATATCTACCGCAGCCTCGGTTGAAGGAACTGTTTCCTCCAATGGTTGCTCGGTAGTTGGTTCTTGAACCTCCGATAAATCGAAGGTTCTATTACTCGACTTGTTCTCGAGAAATTCTTTCTCTAAGAACGTCGCACTTGCCGCAACAAAAACACGTTGTTCGGTTGGCGAGTAGAAATAATGACCAAAAGTTCCCTTTGGATAGCCTATAAAGTATTTATTGACCGATCGCGGGCCGAGCTTATCCTCGTGTCTCCACTTGACATAAGCCTCGCAGCCCCAAACCCGAATAAAGGATAAGTTAGGGACCGTTCCCTTCCATAATTCGTATGGAGACTTGTCAACAGCTTTAGACGGACTTCGGTTAAGTATTAAAGCGGCCGACAAAAGAGCATAGCCCCACAATGAATCAGGCACAACGGTGTGACTCATCATGGATCGAACCATATAAATTAAAGTTCGATTTCTCCGTTCGGACACACCATTTAATTGTGGTGTTCCAGGTGGAGTCAACTGTAGCACGATGCCACAGTCTTTAAGGTGTTGATCAAATTCGTGTGAAAGATACTCACCACCACGATCAGAACGTAGTGCTTTAATCTTTCTTCCCAGCTGGTTCTGTACCCGATTCTGGTATTCTTTGAACTTGTCAAAGGATTCACTTTTATGCTTCATTAAGTAGACATAGCCATATCTACTCAAATCATCCGTGAAAGTGATGAAATACCTATAGCCTTCTCGTGCGTTGATCGACATAGGGCCACATACGTCCGTATGTATGAGTCCTAATAGGTCGGCAGCGCGCATTCCAACACCTTTGAAGGAAATACGAGTCATCTTACCGATGAGACATGATTCACACGTGCCATATGATTCGAAATCAAAGGCCGAGATAGCTCCATTCTGTATGAGCTGTTTCACGCGTTTCTCATTTATGTGTCCCATACGACAATGCCATAGGTAAGTTTGATCTTTGTCACCTACCTTTAACCTCTTGTTATTCACATGTAATATCTCGGTGGTTTGATCTAAAACATAAATTCCATTCATGGAAACTGCCTTGCCATAAATCATATTGTGTAAGGAGAAAATACAGCTATTATTCTCTATTACAAATGAAAAACCGAGTTTGTCAAGCGCAGAAACTGAAATAATGTTTTTTGACAAACAAGGAACATAATAACTGTTATATAAAGATAACTCGAATCCACTTGGAAGCTGGATCACGTATGTTCCCCTCGAGATTGCAGCAACACGTGCTCCATTCCCGACACGCAGGTCAACCTCACCCTTGATTAGGGGTTCTTGGTTTCGGAGGCCCTGCACATGATTACATAGATGAGAACCACAACCAGTATCTAGTACCCAAGTTCTGTAACTTGCATGGTTAATCTCAATCATGTGAATAAAAGAAGAAGAAGACATACCAACAGGAGTAACACGGCCTGCCTTAATGTCCTCACGATACACGGGGCATGAGCGCCTCCAATGCCCAGTCTTGTGGCAATGGTGACATTCCATGCTTGTATCCTTGCTCTTTGTTTTGCCTTGTGAGTTGCTCGACTCACCTGGCCCACTCTTAGTAAATCCTGACTTCTTAAACTTGGGCTTGCCTACTGTTAGGTCGCCCTGAGCTTTAGCTTTACCCTTACCCTTACCCTTACTGGAAATCATGAGAACATCTTGCTTCACGCTCCCACTTAATTTCAGATCCTTCTCAGTCTGTACGAGAAGTGAGTGGAGCTCATGAGGAGTCTTCTTCATGTCGTTCATGTAATAGTTGGCCCTGAAGAGGGCGAACCCATCATGAAGCGAATGAAGCATTCGATCAACGATTATGTTCTCACTGATCTTGCAGTTTAGGGCCTCCAGTTTTTCGATATTCTCAATCATGTGAAGAATATGAGGGCTAACAGCTTGGCCCTTCTGGAGTTTCGCCTCAAAGAAGCGACAGGTATGCTTATTTTTTAGGGTAAAACGAAATGTTCATCATTCAACAACAAATCAACAATAACTTCAATAAGCAATCCGACGTTAACATATACTCCCTTCGAGTTATAGTGATTGTTTCTTTAGCTTTATGCATAAAAAATAAGAAAATTATTCTAAACCACACAAAGCACCCTACCCACACTGAATTGATTTTGGACCACAAAAAAGTTACTAAAAAGAAAGAAGAACAATCACTAAACTCGCATAAAAAAGAAAATAGGAACACTCACTATAACTCAGAGGGAGTATAATTTTGATTCACATATAAAGCTAGTTTAATTAATGTCACTAATAAATAATAGGGTTATTTAACAGAAATACTCCAAACTATCAGCCACCTTCTCAAAATACTCCGCACTTTAATTATTTATCTTACAATAAACCAAACTATTGACCTTATCTTCTCGTATCACACTTAAGATATTTTTAACCTGTAAAATCAGGTCAAAAGTTGAGTGAATCCCAGCACCACCAGTCCAACACTATACCACCCTCTCAACTTCACCCTTCTCCCTCTTACACTATTATCAACCACCCTTCAGCACCGTGACCACCATTATCTCGTCGTTATCTTTTACCCATTAAACCAGAATTCACCTCCTATTCTCCCCTAATTTATTAGGAAAACAATCTGATCCAGACTAATACAATACATGTGAGCAGTCTCAAAAGATGATCATTCATTATACGATTAACACTAAAATCCACCATCAACCTCATTCCTTCATTTATTTCTCAGTAAATGACCTCAATATTCAATCAATCAAAACTCAACACCATTCAGACCATAGCTTCAATTTCAGTTTCATCTCCATCACCGCACTCCTCCTTCAGATTAACAAAAGAACAACCTCTCCACCAGTCTAAAATTATATCACATCCGTCACTTCCTCAATCCAAAACCAACGTTGACCTCAATGACACCAAACTTTGCCAAAAACCGCTCCCAATTACAAGCCCAGAAGTAGTAGCAGTAACATCAAGCACCAACAAGTATGAACTCGAATTAGTGGAACTCGACCTCAGCTTTTACCATCGTTATGCGCCACCACTATGGAGTACACCAACGTCTGTCCCTCCTTTGTTTCAATTGATGTCATTTTAACAGAAACCCTAAATCATAAAATCGATTTAGGGATAAATATTAATTGGGTGTTTGGAAAGCTTTAAGGTGGTCATTGTGATGTAGGGAGTTGGGATTATGTGGTCGTGAATTGCGCGTAGGTGGTTAAGGGTGGATGGAGACGTTTGTGGAGGGTGTTTGTATGTGGTGAGTCTGGTGATGATAATTGATAACAGTAGGGTCATTCGTGGGTGGGTTTGTAAGGGAAATGAGAGGGAAGCTACTTGTTAAACAGGTAGCCGATTACTTAGTATAGTACGAGACGAAGGTGTTGATAGTTCGTTTTATTGTGAGTTAAATTAAAGTTTGGAGTATTTTGAGAAGGTGACCGATAGTTTAGAGTTTTCTTGTTAATTAACCCTAAATAATATATCAAATTATTTCCTTTAGTTAAACCAATTTGTGTTAATTAATATGTGTAATATGTATTGTAAAAAATCGTGGGAAAAAAAATAGTGTATGTTGAAAGCATTAGATTGAGAAAAAGACCCGATGATCAAATTACAACCAAAGCCCCAGAAAATAACAAAAGAAATCAACACATAAAGACTCACAAATCACAATCATACACCATATTCCCTCCAATTCCATGCAAATGGACCGGTGGTAATGCTAGGGGTAAGCAGAGACACCATCTCTCGATAAATAAACATTTTCAAATATTTAATTAAATTTTTCGAAACTTTTTCAAGTGTATTTAATATCATCATCAATTCGCAATCCGAATAGATTTTCGTCTCCCTAAATTTGTATCCCGACTCCGCCATTGAAATGTACCAGTATCATTGGAGTTTTTTGGTCTGTTGGAGATGCACTAAGACTCTGTTCTTTCTGGCTTAATTTCAGATCCTTTTAATTTTGTTTGTTTGTATTCCGTAAAATTTTATTTACGTTCAATCAATTATGTTCAATTAATCTCTTTACAAAATTAACTTTTAATTCAACTAAATTCACTTAATCTCTTCACAAATAAAATTAACTTTTAATTCAACTAAATTCACTTGACCTCAGTTTCACTCAATTTAGTTCAATTAAGCGTTACTCCAATTAATTTAATTCGGCTCGTTTCAGCAGAAAAGAACATGACCTAATTCTTTTTTGTGACGTGTCATAACCTATTGCATGCGTTATGACATTTCACGTCCGATTAAAATAGTTTTAAAATGGGGAGATAATTATAAGATATCACATATATTACTTTTCACGAACAAGAATAGGTCCTCCAGACTATTCCACTTTGATCGCATTTTCTACATCTATGCATGACTTTTTTTTAACAAAAAATAAATATAAGTTTGTCAGTTTTATATTTCATTTTTTTCATACTTTTTACTCCTTCCTTTTCATATTTACTGTCATACTCTTAGAAATTTGATCCCATATAGTAAATACGGTAATTATTGCATGTGACAATCTTATCATATAAAATTACAGTTTATTTATCAACAATAAATGAATTGTTAATTTTATAAAAGTAGACCGATTTACAATGTAAAATTGGCTTATTCTATAATTTGTGTAATAAATATAAACTTTGAATTGGATGGAATAAAGAGGTAAAAACAGTTCCCAAAAAAATCCAATGCCATAGCCCAATATAGTAGTAACTAGTTTTTTTGCCTGTGCGATGCACGGATACTAAAGTATTTGTATGTTCATAAAACTTGTCACTGTGTAAATAAACAATACTAAATTACTTTTTTTCTTGCTAAAAATAGTATTACTTTGTTTTATAAATGTGATATGTTGTTAATAAAATTACCTCGTTTATATTATTATGTCATTAATGCTACATCATCTATACACATATCATGCGTTCATCGTATTAAATCACAGATACATCTAACCACCAAACTCGCCGCAATCATCTTCAATACCACACGAAAGAATCCTTTAAACGACTACTCTCCTTCGAACAACACATGAAACAGTCCAGAATCCAAAGTCACGTCTACTAACCTATCATGAAATTAACCACCAAATGCGATGAAGTCGTCTTTATTCCTACCTCAAACAACCATCCAATTCATCATCGACACCCATCTTTTAGTTTCCAATACACACCTAAAATATTCAAGTCCCCCTCTAGGGGTGTAACCGAGCCGATTTGAGTTCGAGCACATGTAGGCTTGGAATCGGCTCAGAAGTTTTTGCTTGAGCTCGGAATCGGCTCGGAATTATCCGAGCTTAAAAAATCAAAGCTCTGAATCAGCTCAGATTAGGCTCGAGCTCTATTCGAGCTCGGTTAAATAATTTTTTTTCTTTACTTTCTTAAACTTGTAAGTCAAAATAAAAATAAATATATTATAATACAAATGCAAATATAAAATACTTATCATATATAAGAAACATATGATTATAAATGTTAAAATGACTTTACTAGGAACAATAAAAATTACAAAATGACAAAATAACTAAAAATAATAGAACAAACGAGCCTAACCGAACTTCCGATTTCGAGCTCTACTAAGCTCGGAATTGGCTCGGAATTGATCCACCCCGACTCGAAATCTGCTTGGAATTAGTTTTGACCGATTTCGAGTCGAGCTTTGACCGAGCTGATTCCGAGGGCTCTACGAGCCGACTTTGATCATTTACAGCCCTATCCCCCTCATTCACGAAACACCCAGACTTATCCCTCAAAGTTAACTCTCCCTTTGAAAAGTTTATCCATCTAACAGAAACTTAACTTTTACCTTCAAAATCGACATTGTTTGAATGAAAAGTGATTGACGGGGAAAACAAAGACATGCAATTTTGTGTTTAGTTAACAAATGGGGTAGGAGAGAAGTGGCAAGGAATGAATGAGAGATGCAACACCCGAGATGTTATATTGGAGTTTGGTGTAAAATTTAAATCATGACATTTTTTTTAATCGATCACCAAGACAAAAAAAAAATAGTCTAGTTAAAAGTTAATAATATTTTATTGACATGACATTTATTAACATTTTATTAGGTATTTTTATGTTTTACAAAGAAAAACAAAATTGAGGTTATAAACATGATGTTTTAGAGATTTTTAACCTATTTTTATTGCATGTATGCCTATGTCATTTACACATAATACAACCTTGAAATAATATTTATCTATTTCCTCAGTTTTCTTACTACAAACCTCTCATTTTTCACACCATTCAAACATTTATCATACCCTTTTCACCCAACTAACCAATTTGACCATTAGAATCGACCGTATGCGTCACTGGACAACCCCATCGTACATACATTTATAATTACTTGTACTACTCAATTCACACTCTTAAATGTCGGAAAGTAACTCTATCCTAAAAACACTTACCTCGACCTCAACACCTATCTAACTCTACCTCTAAAAAATAGAAACATCCATTGTAAAGTTAACTCCCATCATATAAGACAATCAAAATTGAGAATATTTACATGATATTAAGAGATTTTTGACCTTTTTTAGCATATGTGCATATGTCTTTTCCGCATTATTATATAATCCTGAATGAAATTCTTATAATTATTTTCTCAATTTTTCTAATCATTGTCTTACTACCCTTTTCCACACCATTTAGGCATTCGTCATATCTAATGACCCAACTAACCAACTTAAATCAACTAACTGTATGCCTGAATAATATTAACTTATCGGCATTTGAGTGCACTACTCAAACACAATATTAAAAGTCAGAGAGTAACCCTACCCCTAAGACATTTCTACCCTTAATAATTTATTGTTTTCTAATTATAACATGAAGGTGGTAAATAACTTATTTTTTTTTTTTATAATCAACTATATTCTAGTTCTAATAGAAAAATAGTAAATACTTTATTATTTTCTTATTTTCTATATTAATAGCACAAAAAACATTATGAAATCATTCAACATTTAAATGAGTATAACATTTGATTGTTTAGTTTTATTTTTAACAAAGAAACAAAATTGAGTTTATACACATGATATTTTAAAGGCTTTTAGCCAATATTTATAATATTTATCAATTCTTATTTTAATATAATACACTTTCAAATAAAATTTATCTATTTACCTTCTCCAATTAATATCTCACGTTACCCACCATTATTTTCCATATCCAACCATTTCCACCCGACTAACAAACCAAACCCTTCAGATTCAACCATAACCATAACCTTATCCTTGAACAACCTCAGCCCCCACATATGAATATATTTTTCTATCTCTTAAATTACACTCGTAAACGTCGGAGAACAATCCTACCCATCGAGTACCCTTCTCCCACACCTAACCAACTTACCCACCAAAATCAGTTGTAAAATATATCCCTGGAAACCTCAGCTTACCGACATTTACTTGTACTACTCAAATCACATTATTCAACGTCGGAGAGTATCCTTACCCCATAAGACACGTATCTTCTCCCTCGAGACCTATCTAACCCCCACCCCTAAAAAACATAGACACATCTAATGTAAAATAAACCCTCACCATATAACAATCAAAACTGAGTATATATACATGTTAACTTCAAATATTTCTAACCTAATTTTATAAAATTTATCTACTTACTTTTGCAGTTGTTCTAATCATAACCTTAGTACACACGTACGTACCATTTTCCCATACCATTCAGGTATTCTTCGTACATTTCTCACCCCTAACTAACCAACTTGATCAACAGAATCAAATGTATCCCTGGACAACCACAACCTATAGACATTTTTTTGTACAACTCAAATCACACTTAAACGTCGGAGAATAACCCTGCTCTCAAGACACTTACTTCATCCCTTGAGACCTATTTACCCCCATTCCTAAAAACAAAAATCGACAGATCTAATGTAAACTTAACCACTACCCTATAAGACAATATCTTATTGTAAAAAATAAGTTGAAAATTTGGAGGAACAAAAGGAATACGGGCTACAATAAACTATAATCTAATACTATGATAAAAAATAATTTTGATTTTTTTTACTGATTACTCTATCCGTCTCGTAAATACCTTTTATTTCACATTACTTTGTTGTTTATGAAATACCTTCTAATACACAATTAAATTTCATCTCACCACACAGTTATTCCGCTTGACTCACGTACGTCGTTGTATTCTTTGTTATTTATGCTCATTAAATCGAAACTTCACAATCCAACTAACCAACTTGATCATCAAAATCATCAACTGTATCCCTGAATTACCCCAGCCTATCGACATTATGTTGTACTACTCAAATTATACTCTTAAACGTTGGAGTCTAACCCTATCCCTTAAGACACTTACCTCCTCCCTCAAAGGCTATCTAACCCCACCCTCGTACAAAATACGTCACTATATAAAACAATGTCTTATCTATAAAGAATAAAGTGAAAATATGTATGAAAAAATATTTTGTTGTTTATAAAATACCCTTCAATACTCATTTAAAATAAATGTCATCCACACAATTATTCCAGTTGATCTATATATCTAAATCATCATTGTGGTCTTTAATATTTATATTTATACTCCTAAAGTATAGTATATTTGACATTTGTCTTATTTCTGTTGTTACTTAATTAAAGAAATTATCTCATTTCTTTCGCATTCCTAAGTACGAAAGTGTATAATTTGAAATACTTAATTAAGCCCTTACAGTTATTAGTTCCACAAATTTTTAATTAAGATGGGGTATTCATTTTAAATTTAAGAAAATTCAAGTAATATGAAAAAGATAAAAACATAATGCATAAGACAAAGTAACAAATTTGTCTAATATCTCCAAGTATGACTATTTTTGACCCATTATAATGTTAAGACGAAGACAAACTGAGTTAAAGGTTGAATAAAGTTAATAAACTTAAATAGTAAATATATAAATATTAAAGAATAATGTTCGTAGTCTAATAGCAAATTTGTAAATAAACAATTATGTTCTAACTCATTTGCCATTTTCATATTTAATAAAAATATTGAATAAAGTTAATAACCATTTTCATATTTTACAGCTGCCAAAAAAAAATAATCTTAAATAATAATATTATTCTTAATCTAATAGAAAATTTATAAATAATCACCCATTTTCTAATTCTAATAGAAAAATTGTAATCAATTAATTATTTTTTTATTTTCTAATTCTAATAGGAAAATTATAAATAAATTATTATTTAAACAACTATTTTCTAATTTTCTAATTTTAATAGAATAATTGTAATTAATTTATTAATTTATTATTTTCTAATTCTAATAGAAAACTTACAAATAAATTATTATTTATAAAAATAGAGTTTTGTAATAGTTGGAGACTACCATGTAGCTCGAAAAAAGCCTCCTTTAATTATATATACTAGATATCATGCCCGGGCGTTGCCCGGGTAATATCTTGACGTAGTTTTAAAGTAATTATCGTAACAGTTAATCTTCAAAAAATACTTAGTATAATAGCCATATATAAAGAATAATTCAGGTATGAATGTTTTTGATGGCTAATAAAACATTAGATGTATCAGGTATTATTTTCTTATTAGCCCGTATTCTTCTTACATTAGCTCGTATTCTTTATATTATCCCGTATTCTTACATGCTCATATTTGTAAGTTCGTGATCCTTTTATACGCTCGTATTCGTATTTTGACATTAGCTCGTATTTTTTACATTAGCTCGTATTTTTAGCTTAATAGCTTTATTAAATCGCATTCTTACGTTAATAGCTCGCGTTCTTGTGTGCTCGTATTTTTTAGTTCCCGATTCTCTTAATTTCTTATTCATTTTACATTAGCTCGTATTTCTTATGTATTTGTAATTTGTAGCTCGTATTCTTTTAATTATACCTCGTAATCTTAAGTGTTTATTATATCATGAAATTTGACGTCTTTCAAATCTGATTCTACTTTTTTAGTTCGAGAAGTGTTTCAATTAGCTCATGTTTTCGTATTCTGTTTACATTAGCTCATATTCTCATCTTAATAGGCCGTATTCTTATGTGCTCGTATATTTAAGTTCGTGATCCTTTTAATCTCGTATTCGTATTCATTTGTGCTCATATTTTGAAGCTCGTCTTATCTTAATAACTCGTATTGTTTTTTCATTAGCTTGTATTCATTTGTCATTTGTGCTCGTATTTTAAAACTCGTCTTATCTTAATAGCTCGTATTATTTTTATATTAGCTCTTATTCTTAGCCCAATAGCTCGGATCGTATTCTTTTTATATTAGCCAGTATTATAAGGTCAATAGCTCGCATTCCCTTAAACTCTTAATCTTTTTACATTAGCCCATATTCTTATGTGTTCGTATTCCGTAGTGTGCCTTTTTTAATTATACCTCGTAAACTTAAGTGCTTAATATATTCATCCATACATCTATTTATGCTATTAACTAAATAAAAGAAGGGAAACAACAAATTCTTCCATAACTTTACGGTAGCCAAAATTCTTAGTTATCAATTATTTTATTAACTAATCAATAATTATCCAACCGATATTTTATTACTATTTAATTATCTTTTTATTTATATACTTAATTTATTTAACCAAAGTAATAGCCAATCTAATCACTCTAAAAATAATAATTATCCAACTGATATTTTATTATTATTTAATTATCTTTTTATCTTTTTATTTATATACTTTGTTTATTTAATGAAATTAATAGCCAGTGTAATCGCTCTAAAAACAATAATTATCCAACTGATATTTTATTACTATTTAATTATCTTTTTATTTATATACTACGTACTTAATTTATTTAACCAAAGTAATAGCCAATGAAATTGCTCTAAACAATAACCAATGAAATCAATTATTTTATTAAATAATTCAATAATTATCCAACTGATATTTTATTATTATTTAATTATCTTTTTATCTTTTTAATTATATACTTGACTTGATTTATTTTACGAAAGTAATAGCCAATGTAATCGCTCTAAAAAAAATAATTATCCAATTGATATTTTATTTCTATTTAATTATCTTTTTATTTATATATTTAATTTATTTAATCAAAGTAATAGCCAATGAAATCGCTCTAAACAATAACCAATGAAATCAATTATTTTATTAACTAATTCAATAATTATCTAACTGATACTTTATTACTATTTTATTATATTTTTATTTATATACTTAATTTATTTAACCAAAGTAATGACCAATGTAATCGCTTTAAAAACAATAATTATCCAATTGATATTTTATTACTATTTAATTATCTTTTTATTTATATACTTAATTTATTTAACAAAAGTAATAGCCAATGAAATTGCTCTAAAATAATAGCCAATAAAATCGCTCGAAAAGTTCCTCTTTTAAGTATATATATATTGATTGATATTGATGATTAAATTAAAATACAACATCCTCAACCGCAAAATTATATAATATTTCTTTTGGATTGAATCCATTCGAACTGAATTTAATATAGTTGAACTAAATCGAACTGAGCTTAATAAAATCCGAGTTAAATTAAAATAAATAATTAATTTGTAAGAGAATAATTAAACTGAATTGAATATAATTAAACTGAATTGAAATGAGCTAAAATTAATTTCAAGAGAATAAGCTTATGAGATACCACAATATCACTAGTGAGACATCCAATTTTATGAGAACAAATTTTATTTATTATTAATAAATAAATTGTCTTGTTATACAACAACACCACTTACCGTATAAATCCATCTCAACCAAAAATCACATATAGGCCCTGTTTGGTAAACAGCGGATTAATATTGGCAGAAGCAGATTTAAAAAGCAGATTTGACTAGCAGAATGATTTAGCGGATTTGACTAGTAGATTTATTTAGCAGAATTATTTTAGAGGTGTTTGGTAATTAGCAGTTTAAATTAGCAGATTGTCTAGAATCTTTGTAAAATGACATATAAGGACATGAAAAAATTATTTATTAAATATATAAAAGGAATGTTAGTATTTTATTAAGAGGGTAAATAAGTCGATTTTTTTCTTTCTAATATGCTAATCCAATATGCTGGTAGGAGCAGCATATTGTAAAATTGCATATTGGACCCCAATATACTATTTCAATATGCCATTAACCAAACACCCTAAATAGCATATTGGTTGGTCAAACATGCTAATTGCCTCAAATATGCTAATTTTTCTGCAATATGTTGTTTACCAAACAGCGCCATAATCGAGATATAGTAGGTGATAAAAAGCCAATAGTTGATTAATTGTTACCCATTTTGTCATGTGAAATAATAGCACTTGGGTTGGCCATGTGATATAGGGATATTGATGTTCCATTGTATCATAGTTTGAGAGGCTACCCATCTTCACCAACTTTGAACCACACTTATCCAGATTTCTAGATAAGTTTATAATCCACTGATCCCATTTGCCAGCTACTTTTACACATTTGGATATCAATTATTCTTCAAAACTTGGATCATATGATCAATTATTAATTACTTTTTCGGTTATGATTTTTAGTTTATATTTTATACTTCTTTGAACAAATCTTAATCAAATATAAATAAATAATTTGAATGAATGTAATATTCGTTGGCTATTCCAAACGTCCAACATTTCCCGATAATTTTATATTAAAAGACCATAAGTTTTCACCTTTATTAATTCGAGCGTGATTTTTAAACGAATATCCGATTTTCGTCGAAAAACGTTTATAGCATACCACATTTAGTCATTTAGGCTATGTTTGGCACGTCTTTTCAAGTACCAGTTTTGACAAAAGTAACTTTTGTTGTCAAAACTTTCGGGTAGCTTATTATTTTGACGGTGTTTGGCAAATGGTTTATTTGGTCAAATAAGCTACCTAAAATAAAATGCTACATTAGCTAACCCTAGATGAAAACATTTAATTTAGGTGATTTAGGTAACATTTTAGATTTCCCTTCAAAAAAAAAAAAAGGGAACATTTTAGATTTCAAGCACCCGATTCTAGATTACAGTAAATAATTATTATATTCTTTTACGCCATTTCACCAATATAAGTTACCTTTTCTGTTAACTTGTCAAAACAGCTTTTTATATATTCGGTCAGCTTATCAACTCCTAATTTCCAGGCACCTTTTCAGTTTTTAGATACCTTTTTCAGATTTCAGGTAGCTTTTCAGCTCGTTAAACCAAAATGAGCCTTATTTTTAAGTCGGGTTTCTACCACGTGTATGTGGTCGCATCATGAGATATGTTGTTCGATTTCATACCCGAAAACGAACTAAACATCACTTTTCCACGATTATCCGATTTTCGGTCGAAACTCGTTTATAACATACGGCCATATGGGTAATCTCAAACGTTTTCCGTTGTTTTTCAAAATCGATGTACCCACTCAATCTGACTCGGTTAAACATCCGTGGAATTTACGAACATTTTTGTTCCGGGACCTCGGATGCCTATACATTTCATTTTGAGCCGTTTGGGAGGTCTTAGCCGGCCACATTTATTTTTAAGCTTGTTTTTCTACCATGTGTCCGTGGTCGCATCATGACATATCTTGTTCGGTTTCATACGCTAAAAACAATTAAACATCAGTTTTATACGATTATCCGATTTTTGGCCGAAATGGTTTATGGCATACGGAGTCTCAAATGTCGTCCGTTGTTTTTCTAAATTTGTGTACCCACTTTAGCCGACTAAAGGAACCACCTGTGAAATTTACGGACATTTTTGTTGCGAAACTCAGATGCCTAAAAACCGTGTATTATACATTTCATTTTGAGCCATTCAAGAGGTCTTAGTCGGCCACGTTTATTTTTAAGCTTGTTTTCCTACCACGTGTCCGTGGTCGCATCATGACATATCTTGTTCAGTTTTATTCCCGAAAAACAACTGAAGATCACTTTTACACGATTATTCGATTTTCGGCCGAAACTCGTTTATAGCATGCGGGTAATCTCAAATGTCGTCCATTGTTTTTCAAAATTTGTGTACCCACTTGATCTAACTCGTGTAACCACCCTTGAAATTTACGGACATTTTTGTTCCGAAACCCCAGATGCCTAAAAACCGTGTATTATACACTTCATTTTGAGCTGTTCGGGAGGTCTTAGTCGGCCATGTTTATTTTTAAGCTGGTTTCCCTACCACGTGTTCGTGATCGCATAATGACATATTTTGTTCGATTCCATACCCTAAAAACAGTTAAACATCACTTTTATATGATTATTCCATTTTTGGCCGAAAATGGTTTATAGCATTCGAGGACCCTCAAATCTTGTCCGTTGATTTTCAAAATTTGTGTACCTACTTTATCTAATTCGAGTAACCATCGAAATTTACGCTCATTTTTGTATCGGGACTCCAGATGCCTAAAAAGAGTGTATTATACACTTCATTTTGAGTCATTCGGGAGGTCTTAGCCGGCCACGTTTATTTTTAAGCTGGTTCTTTTACCACATGTCTCTGTTCGCATCATGAGATATCTTCTTCGATTTCATACTCAAAAAACAACTAAAGATCACTTTAACACGATTATCCGATTTTCGGCCGAAACTGTAACAACCGTAAATTTTCATGACCAAAAACGATAACCAAAGATGAAAAATTTACAGTTGTCACTCCACACTTAGCTCGCAAAGCCAAGTGCAAGGTAAATATAAAGTCCAAACATGAAAACATGGTAAATGTCCGAAACAATATCAAAATGAAAATAAGTTATAAGTTGCAGCGGAAGACTTTTAGTCTTACAAAATCCAAAACAGAATTAAAATCCAAAACCAAAAGACTTAGAAAAAATAAGTAATTAAATTAAATCGCCGGGCTTTATTCAAAATCCTTCTTGCTCGTACTACTCCCATATCCAAAAATGCACCCATGCAGCATCTCAAGTGTACCTATCATCAGCTGTACCAAAATCAGGTACAGGTTCCAGTGGGGGAACATCCCAAACAAAAAGGACGTCAGCAAAGCTGAGTTTTAAGACAAAAAGTAGTAACTGAGAATTCATCGAGCGATAAGATACATTTACAAAATTTCAAAGACCAAGGTAAAACAGAATTATATTCAATGCCAACACTATTGTAAATGAAGAGTAATTATCCAACCATTCAAAATGTTTAACTCTCACATGTGTGCCAAGGTCCTACCCTTGACACGGTCTAGAGGTATCACCTGTGCTTGGTCAGACTTATAATAATGCGCATCTCTCACATTTGGACAGTCAGTAGGATGAGGCTGCCAAAGGAGAAAGTCTAACCCCCTAGCGAGTGGGAGCCGGTCAATCCCACCCAAACGAAACTCGGGCCAAGAGTTAGATTTTCAGGATGTAATCCCAGGGACGTCTTAGACGCACCTTAAAACCTGCTAGACCAGCAGAACTCCTAGAGTCTGCTATAACATTTCAAAGACGACATGCGACAAACAGTTTCCATTGGTGACCCATGGTCACATAAACAATATACAAACCCATAAAATGCCAGTAGAAATTTATCATTACCAAAGGTGTGTAAAAATTCAGAAAGCTTGTTTAAATAACAACCCAAACATGCTCTTTACTTAATTTAAAAAAATAAAAGTCCTTACCTCTCAAGACGGCAACCCAAGCTAATATTAATCCAAGAAGTCCTTTAACTCGAACCCACAAGCTACAATTAGTACAAGTTACCCGATTAATATCGCTTGATATTAGGATAAACCTCGGTTCACACTACACAATATCCAAAAACAGCTTACACGGAACAATACCGACTACCCCAAATTCCAGAGCAAAACTAAAAATCCTAAGGGTCACTGCAATAAAATAGACGGATACAATTCTAACCCATCATAAGTTTCAACCATAAGACATGTATCGTATTACAATCGCTCCCCGAAAATCCTTAACTAGACAATAAAAAGAAAGTGTCCTCCACTAACCAAACCCTCAATGTCCACTAAGTTCATACTATGCTGTAAATACCGAAACACGAAATCAATTTATACTCCTAAATCCTCAGTGGTACAACCCCACAAGCCTCCTTTGACTAAATCCACAAAGCCTTAGTCTGAACATGGGATAAAACAACGGCCAACATATTCAATTATAAAAACTTTAGATCACCATCAAAGAATTTCCCAAATACATTCATACATTCTGTCCAAAATCAAACAATTCAGATTCTGACGAAAACGTACCCAAACATAATACAACTCATCCCAAACATTAACAATATCAGACCCTTTGATAGAGGTAGCCTTAATTTAACAAGTCAAAAATTAGAACGATTCATAGCAAAAGATTAAAGCCGGGATACTTACAGTTTACAAAAGAAGAAGATAATGGAAGTTTAGGATTCGTGGTCGGAGTACTGTGCGCGCCACAAGGATATCCCAAAGAAGTAGAAATTGAAGAAGGAAGAGGGGGATGGAAACGGAAATTGTGTTGTAAGAATTAGGGAGAAAAAAATATTACAAGGTTTATTAAAAAGTTTGGGGCAACAAACTATAAGAGTTTTGGTAAGAAAACAATTTTCTTTCTTTTCTTAAAGATGTCTTAAGTTGGATAAAATCTTTTGTCAAAGTCGATTTATTTTCAAAAGCTCAAAATAAAATTGTTTCCAATGAAATATCAAACCTTATGATTTTATTTAAAAATTACGACCAATAGAAATGACGAAAAGCCCGTTTATACATAGCTCAAAAATTGTGGGGTGTTACAGACTTCCCTCCTTAAAACAAAGATTCGTCCTCGAAGCTTAAACCCTACCACAGCAAGCGAACCTTCATATCCGAACTCTTATGTCTACCTACTTCTCATACCCTAATATCATTTAGCTGTGTAGTATTATACAAATCTCATCCACAAATGGCTGCCAATTATAAACCTTAAGAATTCCAGTGTTTCTACATCTCCCATTCCACGAAATACTTCTAGCACAAAACCGTACAAATTCCTCAATGCACAGAAACAAAAACGTTACTATGAAAACTAAGAGCATGTCGGATAGTTCTTTTTTTTTTTTTTTATAAATATAAGCACAGCTGACCAAATTTCATATTTCACAAGTTCAAAAGAAAAGACATAATAACAAGTACCAGGTAGTAGATGTCAAAGTACACAGGTCAACGACAAAGTAAAAAAGAAATTGAAAAAAACACAGCCACCAAAAATAATTACAAGAGTTTCCCAAAGTGCACCAGCAGGCCATAACCATAGTAATACACACTGTTTTTGATTAAGCATAATAAACGTCACTGAAAACTGATAGCCAAAATTGTATATTATGCACAACTAGTACCAAATATATGCATGAGAATTTCTAAGTAATACTAATATTGCACAGGCAGAGTACACTAACTTCATAGCCCAAATTCAAATAATGAGACACCTGTATAAAGATCATCAAAGAATAGTAAAAGTGCAAGACTCAACCCCTTAAAATAAAGCTTTGTCCACAAAGCGTAAAATTACCTTAGGTAAAGAGGTTAGGGTACTTTTCTCTCATAAGATATTCAACTTCCCACGTAGCTTCCTCTACATTGTTGTGATTCCATAACACTTTTACCATGTGAGTTTCACCTCTACGAGTTTTACGCACCTTAGTATCCAGGATTTGAACCGGGGTTTCCTCATAAGTCATTGTTTCATCAAGTTCAATAGTCTCCGGATCCAAGACATGAGATGGGTCGCTAATGTATTTTCTGAGTTGAGAAACGTGAAAAACATTGTGAACCCTCTGCAAGTCAGCAGGTAAGTCAAGTCGGTAAGCTACCTCACCAATACGCTCCAAAACTTCATAAGGTCCAATGAATTTTGGGCTCAGTTTACCCTTCTTACCAAATCTCATTACTCCCTTAGTAGGTGAGACACGTAAAAGAACCCTACTTCCAACCTCAAATTCCACATGTCTACGAGTCTTATCAGCATAACTCTTTTGCCGATCTTGGGCAGCTTTCATTCTGTCTTGAATAATCTTAACTTGCTCAACCATTTCATTAATCATTTCAGGCCCCAAAATAACAGACTCGCTAACATCGTTCCAGCAAATAGGGCTCCTACATTTGCGCCCATAAAGCACTTCAAACGGTGCCATTTTTATAGTAGCTTGGTAACTATTGTTATAAGAAAATTCAATAAGGTCCAACTTATCTTCCCAACCTCCTTGAAATTGCAAAACACATGCTCGTAGCATATCCTCAAGTATCTGATTTGTTCGCTCAGTTTGACCATCAGTAGTAGGGTGAAAAGCAGTACTCATTTTGAGCTTAGTTCCCAAGGCTTTATGTAATTTTTCCCAAAATATAGAAACAAACCTAGCATCTCTATCCGACACAATGTCACTCGGGACACCATGGAGTCTTAGTACATGATGTACGTAAGCATCAGCAAGTTGCTTCTTTTTCCATGTATCCTTCATCGGTATAAAGTGAGCACTCTTTGTTAGCCTATCAATAACCACCCAAATCATGTTATTACCTTTTTGTGACCTTGGTAAACCAGCTATAAAGTCCATGGAGATCGAACTCCATTTCCACTCAGGCACTTCTAAAGGTTGTAACTTCCCTTGAGGTCTTTTATGCTCACTTTTTACTTTCTGACATATCAAACAAGGGGCGACAAAGTCTCCAATTTGCTTTTTCATCCCCGACCACCAAAATGTAAATTTCAAATCCTCATACATCTTATCACCCCCTGGGTGAATAGAATACGGAGTTGTATGAGCCTCCGTCAAAATTTTCTCTTTGATCTCCTTGTCATTGGGCACACATACTCTAGCTTGAAATTTAATCAACCCACTCTCATCGCGCTTGAATAAAGCGGGCTCATTCATCAATTTATCCTGCAAAAATTTGTCTCCAGCTTGCAATTTTCTAACATCATCTATCAAATCATTCTGAACTGACAAAATATTAGATGAAGTTCCTGGTTTTGCCATTTGAATGCTAAAGTTCACAAACTCTTCCCGCAGCCTATCACGGTGCATCACTAACTGTATAGTATGAAGGGATTTTCTACTTAAGGCGTCGGCAACTACATTAGCTTTTCCTTCATGATACTGGATCTCAATCTCATAGTCCTTAATCAACTCTAGCCATCTTCTCTGCCTCATATTGAGCTCTTTTTGAGTAAATATATATTTCAAACTTTTATGATCCGAGAAAACCTTGAAAGGTACACCAAACAGGTAATGTCTCCAAATTTTCAAAGCAAAAACCACAGCCGCTAATTCTAAATCATGAGTAGGATAGTTTTCTTCATAAGGTTTCAATTGTCTAGAAGCATAAGCAATCACTCTTCTATTTTGCATTAGCACACAACCTAACCCATTCTTAGAGGCGTCCGTATACACTTCGTATTCCTCATTGCCGTCCGGCAAGGATAACACTGGGGCAGTGGTTAACTTTTCTTTTAGAATTTGAAAGGCTTCCTCACACTTATCATCCCATAGAAACTTTGTTGCTTTCTTCATAAGCGTAGTCATAGGTCTAGCTATTTTAGAAAAATCTTTCACAAATCTTCTATAATAACCGGCTAAACCCAAAAAGCTACGAATTTCGGTCACAGTCTTTGGTCTAGGCCACTCCTTCACAGCCTTAATTTTTGCAGGATCCACTGAAACTCCATCCTTAGATACGATGTGACCCAGAAAAGCGACTTGATCGAGCCAAAACTCACACTTGGAATATTTAGCGTACAGATGTTTCTCCCTAAGAATCCCCAAAATAATACGCAAATGGTCCTCGTGTTCCTTCTCATCCTTAGAGTATATCAGTATATCATCAATAAATACAACAACAAATTTATCTAAATAAGGTCTGAAAGTTCTGTTCATCAAATCCATAAATACGGCGGGTGCATTAGTTAACCCAAACGGCATCACAGTAAACTCATAGTGCCCGTATCTAGTAGAAAAAGCGGTCTTTGGTACGTCCTCGGGTGCTATTTTCAGCTGATGGTATCCAGATCGCAGGTCAATTTTGGAGAAAACAGAAGCGCCCTTCAACTGATCAAATAGGTCGTCAATCCTAGGTAAAGGATACCTATTCTTAATGGTAACTTGATTCAACTCCCGATAGTCTACGCACAACCTTAAGGTTCCATCTTTCTTTTTCACAAATAACACAGGAGCGCCCCAAGGTGAAACACTAGGCCTAATATACCCTTTCTCCATAAGTTCATCTAACTGTTTCTTAAGTTCTTTCATTTCCAAGGGTGTCATTCTATATGGTGATTTTGCAATTGGACCGGTTCCGGGCACCAAATCTATCCTAAATTCAACTTCCCTGTCCGGGGGCATTCCGGGCATGTCTTCAGGGAAAACATCAACAAACTCACTCACCACATGTACATCACTTAAGTCGGGATATTCGACCCTCAAATCTCTTATATGACACAAAATCAGCTCACCTCCTTTAGATATATGTTTCTTCAATTTCATTGCAGAAATAAACTTTACTTTAGGACCCTTAACACGACCTTTATAGGATACTCTTACATTTTTAGGCCCTCTTACAGTAACTTTGCTCTGCCAACAATCTATACTAGCCCTATGAGCTCCCAACCAGTCCATCCCCAGTATGACATCAAAATAGGGTAGTGGAAATTCTATTAGGTCTGCCTTAAAATCATGACTACCAATAACAACAGATACACCTTTATACACTTTTTCACAGTTTACTAAGTCACCAGTTGACATAACAAAATCATAGTTTACGATTTCACTAGGCTTTAGGTTCATGTTCCCCGCAAACTTAGTTGAAGTAAAAGAGTGAGATGCACCACAATCAAAAAGAACATGAGCTAGGACAGAATTTACTAGAAAATTACCCGAAACGATGTCTGCATTTTCAGCTTCCTCTCTATTCATGACATACAACTTTCCAGTAGGTTTCTTATTTCCTTGTGCCACGTTCACTTGTCCTGCAGGTTTACTAACTGACGGCTTAGCTTGAGTCGGAGTCGGGTTCTTAAAATTATTAACTGAAGCAGACCCAGCAAAATTGTTGTAATTGTTGCTCTTTGCTTGACTATGGAACTGATTACTTTGGGCTACACTTGCACTAGCAGACTGTGCTACACGCGGTTTACCAGCCTTCTTGCCTCTACATTCAAACTCACGATGTCCCAAATTTCCACACCAATGGCATGACACCATTTTCCCTTCACAATCGACCCCTGGATGATCACCCTTGCACACTTTACAGTAATAATGTCGGTTAGCGTCCCGACTTGTCATTTGACTCCTACCCTGCCACTTACTTGCTACTTCCTTATTTTCAACTCCTCCAAACGACCGTGACTTGTTACGAAAGTTGTTATTCTGACTGAAATTACCCCTTTTCGTTGGAGTGTCGGATTGACTCCCCTGAAACTCTCTCTTTTTATTACTTACACTTCCCATATCAGCTTCCATTTTCTGATTACTCCTTTCAATGTTAACAGCCCGTGCATAGACTTCTTTCAGTGAGTTGAAAGTTTCACCAGCAAACCTACCTTTGATCTTCCAACTTAGCTTATCCTCAAACCTGGCTGCTTTGGTACGCTCCGTAGGTACTAACTCCTTAGCAAAGCGACTAAGTTCGACAAATTTAGTGTAAAATTCCTTCACGGACATATCATCAGTTTGCTTCAAGTCTCCAAAATCAGCAAGTTTCTGACTTTTTACATGGTCAGGAAAATACTCATATTCAAGCATCTCCTTAAGGTCATCCCAATCCTTCTCATAAAGTGTGAGTACTCCCTCGGCGTTCCTCCTCCTAACGGGTTTCATAAAATCTTCCTTTATTGTTTCCCACCAAATGTCGGCCTCTTCCTTCAGATAATATACGGCTATTCTGGCCTGAAACTCCACAGGGCACCCTACGGCCAAGAAAATTTTCTCCATCTCTCGAACCCAGTTATCTAGCTCATTCGGGTCTCCTTTTCCTGTAAAAGATGGTGGTCTCTTCTTTTGCACAGCTTCAGACATAGCAGTAACAGTAGGTGCACCATCTTGTTCATACTCAGCCCTTTCATTCATACTTTCTACCCTTTCATTTATGCTCCTACTAACTGCTGCCATCTGTTGCACAGCTTGGAGAATAGCACTATTTTGTGCAACCATTTGTGCCATTAAGGCAGCCATATCAACATTATTGTTCTCAGGTTCTCTTCGCGGAGGCATTGTCAACTATATAAACATTATTTTGTCAACCCAATTAGTATAAATATCAACATAAGCCAAAACTATTTTCAAGTACTCCACCTCTCATAACTCTTGAACTATAACAAGTCATTAGTTAAAACAAGGATAATAAACCGACGCTAACGCGATCCTAGACGTAACAATAAAAGATCAAACATTAATATGCAATGCACCCTTCCTACCCCTCGTCTAAAATGTTTTTTTTTTTTTTTTTGTAAAAAATGTTTCAAATTTTGTAAAACTTATTTTCTTTTTCGAAAACCTTTTGCTCTGATACCAACTGTAACAACCGTAAATTTTCATGACCAAAAACGATAACCAAAGATGAAAAATTTACAGTTGTCACTCCACACTTAGCTCGCAAAGCCAAGTGCAAGGTAAATATAAAGTCCAAACATGAAAACATGGTAAATGTCCGAAACAATATCAAAATGAAAATAAGTTATAAGTTGCAGCGGAAGACTTTTAGTCTTACAAAATCCAAAACAGAATTAAAATCCAAAACCAAAAGACTTAGAAAAAATAAGTAATTAAATTAAATCGGCGGGCTTTATTCAAAATCCTTCTTGCTCGTACTACTCCCATATCCAAAAATGCACCCATGCAGCATCTCAAGTGTACCTATCATCAGCTGTACCAAAATCAGGTACAGGTTCCAGTGGGGGAACATCCCAAACAAAAAGGACGTCAGCAAAGCTGAGTTTTAAGACAAAAAGTAGTAACTGAGAATTCATCGAGCGATAAGATACATTTACAAAATTTCAAAGACCAAGGTAAAACAGAATTATATTCAATGCCAACACTATTGTAAATGAAGAGTAATTATCCAACCATTCAAAATGTTAAACTCTCACATGTGTGCCAAGGTCCTACCCTTGACACGGTCTAGAGGTATCACCTGTGCTTGGTCAGACTTATAATAATGCGCATCTCTCACATTTGGACAGTCAGTAGGATGAGGCTGCCAAAGGAGAAAGTCTAACCCCCTAGCGAGTGGGAGCCGGTCAATCCCACCCAAACGAAACTCGGGCCAAGAGTTAGATTTTCAGGATGTAATCCCAGGGACGTCTTAGACGCACCTTAAAACCTGCTAGACCAGCAGAACTCCTAGAGTCTGCTATAACATTTCAAAGACGACATGCGACAAACAGTTTCCATTGGTGACCCATGGTCACATAAACAATATACAAACCCATAAAATGCCAGTAGAAATTTATCATTACCAAAGGTGTGTAAAAATTCAGAAAGCTTGTTTAAATAACAACCCAAACATGCTCTTTACTTAATTTAAAAAAATAAAAGTCCTTACCTCTCAAGACGGCAACCCAAGCTAATATTAATCCAAGAAGTCCTTTAACTCGAACCCACAAGCTACAATTAGTACAAGTTACCCGATTAATATCGCTTGATATTAGGATAAACCTCGGTTCACACTACACAATATCCAAAAACAGCTTACACGGAACAATACCGACTACCCCAAATTCCAGAGCAAAACTAAAAATCCTAAGGGTCACTGCAATAAAATAGACGGTTACAATTCTAACCCATCATAAGTTTCAACTATAAGACATGTATCGTATTACAATCGCTCCCCGAAAATCCTTAACTAGACAATAAAAAGAAAGTGTCCTCCACTAACCAAACCCTCAATGTCCACTAAGTTCATACTATGCTGTAAATACCGAAACACGAAATCAATTTATACTCCTAAATCCTCAGTGGTACAACCCCACAAGCCTCCTTTGACTAAATCCACAAAGCCTTAGTCTGAACATGGGATAAAACAACGGCCAACATATTCAATTATAAAAACTTTAGATCACCATCAAAGAATTTCCCAAATACATTCATACATTCTGTCCAAAATCAAACAATTCAGATTCTGACGAAAACGTACCCAAACATAATACAACTCATCCCAAACATTAACAATATCAGACCCTTTGATAGAGGTAGCCTTAATTTAACAAGTCAAAAATTAGAACGATTCATAGCAAAAGATTAAAGCCGGGATACTTACAGTTTACAAAAGAAGAAGATAATGGAAGTTTAGAATTCGTGGTCGGAGTACTGTGCGCGCCACAAGGATATCCCAAAGAAGTAGAAATTGAAGAAGGAAGAGGGGGATGGAAACGGAAATTGTGTTGTAAGAATTAGGGAGAAAAAAATATTACAAGGTTTATTAAAAAGTTTGGGGCAACAAACTATAAGAGTTTTGGTAAGAAAACAATTTTCTTTCTTTTCTTAAAGATGTCTTAAGTTGGATAAAATCTTTTGTCAAAGTCGATTTATTTTCAAAAGCTCAAAATAAAATTGTTTCCAATGAAATATCAAACCTTATGATTTTATTTAAAAATTACGACCAATAGAAATGATGAAAAGCCCGTTTATACATAACTCAAAAATTGTGGGGTGTTACAGAAACTGGTTTATACTGGTATACGGAGACCCTCAAATGACATCCGTTAATCCGTTATTTTTCAAAATTTGTGTGGCCACTTTATCTGACTCGAGTAACCATCCGTAAAATTTATGGTCATTTTTGTTCCGGGACCCCAGATGCCGAAAAAATAAAAACCGTGTACTATATACTCCCTCCTATTCACGACAAACGTCCCATTGTCGGTTTGGCACAAGAATTAAGGAATTCATTTGTTTATTGTAAAGTAATGTGTGGGGTAGGAAGATTAGGGAGAGGTAAGATATTATTGATTATTATTGTGAGTAGAGGTGATTAAAATAAGTAGTGTTGTGGGGTAAGGTGGGGTATTGTTGTGAGTTAAAGTGATTAAAATAAGTATAAACATTTACCAAAAATGTACAATGAGACATTATTGTGAATAGACGAAAATAGACAATGAGACAATTATCTTGAATAAGAGGGAGTACTTTATTTTGAGCTGTTCAGGGTGTCTTAGCGGGCCACCTTTATTTTTAAGTCGGCACTAATACAACATTTCTATGGTCGCATCATGAGATATCTTGTACAATTTCATAGGAAAAAAACTTAAATATCTCTTTTATTCGATTATTCGACTTTCGGCCGAAACTAAATTTTAGCATACGGGGACTCTCAAATGTCGTCCGTTCGTTTTCAAAATTTGTGTACGCACTTTATCTGACTCAATTAACCATTTGTGGACTTTTCAGACATTTTTGTTCCTGGATCTCAGATGCCTAAAACCGTGTATTAGACACACACTTCATTTTGAGTCGTTTCGAGAGGTCTTATTGGGCCACGTTTATTTTTAAGCCGATTGTTCTATAACATTTCTGTGGTCGCATCATGAGATATTTTGTTCGATTTCATATTAAAAAAAACTAAACCTCTCTTTTACTCATTCATTAGATTTTCGGCCGAAACTAGTTTATAGCATATGAGGACTCTCAAATGTCGTCCGTGTTGGGAAATGTGTCCTCAACAATAGTGCGATCACGTAATTAAATCTCATGACGAGAATGCGCAAGGGATGATACGAAATTATATTAGTCAACTGACCAACATTAATCGGTAATAATTGGCTAGCTAGAGTTTGACATTACTGTCGTATGACGGTGGTGGTCAGTTGATCCCTTTAGGTCACACCTATAGGACAATTCCCTTAATTGATAAAGTGATCAAATGTATATTGATACGATTTGATCATATTCCTTAAAACTCGTATACCGAGAAATCAGAGGTTAAATCTTATTGTAAGATTTATGTTTAAAATTGAAACGTGTCAATTATTAAACAATGAACGATATTTTATAATGTCGTGATTGGAATGAATCGGGTTATAATTATTACAAGAGTTGTAGATCGTATTGACGATTATTATAAATGACCATTTTACATGTTAGTAATTTCGAATTACTTCTCAACTTGATAAATATGATTTATTAATTTATGAATAATATTTACTTGATAAATATGTATGATTAAATTAAAACAATTGTTATTTTATTATATTGTGACATATTGTATGTCACATAACATACAATTGTAAAGTTGATAAAAATGTAAAATAAGGTCCATTTTAAGTGTGTGTGTGCCGGTTTTATGGGGCCTATTAAAGGGTTGTTTAAGTGTTAAATATACTCTTAAATACAATGATTATAGGTTGCCTTGAGACTAAAAGCTACTAGCCACCCTAAGTGCATTGAGAAGTGAAGATGTTCCCCTTTGTGGCTCCCTAAGGCCGGCTACCCCATAACCAATGCAACACACAATAAAAACTTGTTTTACACAAGAAAATGATTCATTCATTCATTAAGCAACATATTTTCTAGAGAGAAAAATATACAACACCTCAAATTATTATAAGATAATATTCATACTAATTGTAGTATTGTGATATCATATTCTAATAAGTAATTAGAATTTATATTAAGGAAAATCCGTTTCTTGTACTAGCATACTCAAGATTTCGGATCATTTAAGGGTTGTCTTGGTGCATCACTAAGGAGTTGTTCTTGTTGAATACTTGGAGGATCATCCTAGCATTTCATTTGGACCGTGTGTAAGGGTTCATATCCTCTAATTTTCGCATATGTTTATAGCATGCATAAGATCTAAAATCCCTTTAATTAAAATGTTAATTAAAATTTTGTTTAGTATGACTAAAATAATTAGTTTATGAGATAACTAAACCTAACAATTGGTATCAGAGCAACTAGGTTGTTTGCATGCTTTCCGTTTTATTTTTACGGAGTTATTAGGATAACAAAATAAAAATTGATATTTCGTTTAGTATATGATATGGCCGAAATAATTTATGCATGAATACCTAATGATTCTAAAATGTTTTTAGGATATTTGGAATATATTTTGCATATATATTGTTCATTGGTATTTTATTTTTCTGTTTTATTGATTTTTAATGGTTAAAATTTGTTTATTTTGGGAAAAATAGTTAAAATCATCTTTTGGCCGAGATTTTTCAGTATGTTTTCACATGTATATCCTATGTTATGAATATGAATTTTCGTAAATTATGGACTTATAATACATGGGATATGAATTTTAAATGTTAAAATGCAATAAGATGAATAAAATTGGGTTTGTATAGTTATATTTGGAATTTGACTATAAAAATTTATGAGTATGTCACATGAAATATTTAAAATGTTTTCTAAATTTTCCAGAAATTTATCTCATATATTGCATTATTATAGATTTTTAATGTAAAAATCGGGTAATTAGTGACATTATTTCGACTTTAATAGTTCAAGTTGGAATTTGGCCATAAAAATTTAACACGATGTCATATATATTATTTCCAGCATGTATAAAAATTTCGATATTTTTATTTAATTTTATGCTTGAGAAATAATTTTAAAGGTTAAAATTGTACGATATATGACGAAAATCGTTAAAATTAGCAATAGTTGTTAAAATGGCTGGAAAATTTGACCCATTTTAGTCAGATATGATATTTTTATCACCATAATTATCTTGGGAGCCAAAAGTTTCTGTTTTATTTAATTTTAATTTGTTGAAAAGTTGCATTTAAAAATGAAATAAAAAGAGTCATATTTATTAAAATTTTGGCTAATTGGGCAGTGTGTAATTTATTTTTCCTGTTCATTTCATGTTCTTAAAGTGTTTTGGAAATTGTAAAAATATTATTAGTATTTTATTTGCATTTATGGAGCTAATTATTTAATTTTCCGACTTAAAATGCTCGTTTTACGTATTATTTTCGAAATAAATATTAAAACCGTGTAAATACTAATATTTTAAAGTTCTGAATTTTTATTAACATTCTAGAATTTTCAAAATTTGAATTTTGAAATTTTCGAAATTTTTATTACTCTTTTTGATTTTTATATTATTTTTCCCGTAAAACCGAGTAATACCGAACAATATTATTATAATAAGTTAAGTCATGTTCAAAGTTTGAGTAAGACTAAATTTTGAAACCTAATAGAGTTGGGATGATTAACTTAAGAGTGAATTCCGATTCACATTATGCATAGTGTTGTTAAAACGTTAAAACACGCAATTCCATAAAACCGAGGTATACGATAACTATTTATATAATTGATATTTAAATAGGACGATTTGGCTTAGGGTTTGCATGATAGTTCATATATTCATAAGCATTGTATTTTTAATTATGAATGTCATGATTTTATTTACGTAATTTTGGATTATGTAATTTACTTAGTATGGCCTTAGTTTTAAATCGGTATTTCCCGTAATGTAAGAGGTTACCGATTCGGTTGTAATTTTGTGATCTCGTATCACCCAATTGTAATTTATTTCTATTTTATAATGTATAAAGTAGACTAGAAAATTTGAAATTTTTGTAAATTCCGGAGATCCTTGAAGACGGTGCCATTCGGAAAGGAGTTCCGACCAAGACGGTGTTTACCTTGGGAAGCGTGCCTCGTGAAGTTCAAGGGACCAAAGGAGTTGGTTTCCGAATTTGTACTTTATTATTTCTTTTCTAGGAAAGGCCATACTAGGGTTTATTTTTTATGCTTTTATTTTGCTTTATATGTTTGCATGCATAGCCAAATCGTCATATATCATGTCATGCATTTTATTCGACTTAGTCGACCTAGTCATTTATTTTATCAATAGTTCACCGACTTAGTTCACTTAAACGGAGATAGATAATAAAATTTGACTAGATCTCTTACATATGAATATTGAGACTTAGCCTTACAAAAAAGTATGGACCCATGAATCCCTTCTTCACAAGAACGTAGGCTCGACTATACCGGGGTACTAAAATTGTCACGTTGGGTAAGTGGGGTAATAAGATTACACCTTGAAATTTGGTCGATCTCAACGAAAGTATTCGTAACCGTAGTTGCAATAAGTTCGGGCTAAAGACGATTTTTAGAAAATTGTCGACCGGGAGTTCTAAGGTAGAACCGATTAAAAGGTTAATCCACCAAATTATACCAATGCGGGTTGAATCGGCTATACCGTGCCCGAATTAGTATGGGTTCGGGTCTCGGGATTGTTTACTTAATTGGGTAAGAGATCATTAAATAAATAGACTAAACTTGTTTAAAATTATTTACGAGTTTTGAAAATGACGTTATTTTATTTCCTTCTTTTTATTGTAGTTTAATTTTCAACATCATCAATGGCAACCAACGCTCCACCTCTCACTAACGTTTCATGGCTTCGATCCTTTATGGATCGTTGCAAACTCGATAAGCATGGTTCCAATTTTAAGGATTGAGATGCGCAATTACTTTTGGCCGCTCAAGGTGACGATAAGACTCGTTACCTATCCGAAACCGCTCCTCCCGCTCCGACCGCTCGTTCCTCGGTCCAAACTCGTGAGGCCTATGAAGCCTACATGAAAGAGTCCTCCGCTCTTAAAAATGTGCTCATCTTCTCCATGGAGCCGGATCTACAAAGGAGTATGATCAAGTTGACCACATCATATGAGATATACACCAAGCTTGCGACAATGTTTTCGCAAACTCCAAGGGTGATACAATATGAGGCGGCTTCCGCCTTCTTCGACATTAGCTTGAAGGAAGGGCAAAAGATAAGCCCTCATGTGCTCAAACTAGTTGAGCTCGCGGAGACTCTAAAAGTGCAAGGAGTTGATGTTCCCGACTCACTCATCATTGACCGAGTCTTTCACTCTCTCAATAAGGTGAAATCGTATGCACAATTCCGGGTGAATTTTAATATGTGAAATCAAGGGACCACATTGGATGAATTGCATAAGATGCTCGTCCAAGCCGAGAGGGATATGGGACTTCATGAAAGTTCCACTAAAGATGTCTTGAACATCGAGAAGAAGGGAAAACAAGCTTCAAAAGGAATGCCTTCAAGGGCATGGGCAAGAAAACGTTCAAGCCCAAACCGACCAAAGAAAAGACCTTTTCGAAAGGTGCTTCCACCTCATCTTCGAAATCTGAAGATAAGTGCCATTATTGCACGAGGATAGGACATTGGAAGAGAAATTGCCCCAAATACTTGAGCGATCTCAAAAATGGGAAGGCAACCGCCGTAGGTAATAATTCTCGTTTAAATTCATGTCGTTTATCAACTTATGTATAGTGATACAAATTTGTTGATATTTACCCTTTTTAATTGTTCTAAAGGGCCACCTCCTAATGATAAGGGCAAGGAGAAGGAAGCATGAAGTTCCTTACTTGGATGACTATGGTAGCATCCAATTGATTGAAGACTTAAAGAGCTAGGCTCTAATTTTCATATTGTCTTCTTTCATATTTTGCATTTTATTTCCTAAGAACAATTTATTTTCTTGTAAGACAAGGATTTGAATCCTAAAACAATGGTTATAATTTTGGATATTAGTGACTTGGTTTTCAACCCGAGTCACTACTTTTGTTCTTAATCAATTCCTTGATTTCTAAAATGAATTGCATACCTTGTTAAAACATGAATAATAGTGATTTTTATCACAAAATAAGTCACATTGATACGATCAATAGAATATAATCAAAGTGTTGATTAAAACGGAGAACTACACCCCATGAGATACTTTCAATCAAATTAAGAAATCATTAATTCATTATACGATGATCATTTTAAGTGAAAATGAGAATGTATACATCACACCTATAAAACTTCAAACATTCATATGCATTGGTTAAATCGGAAATTGCTATCTTTATACAAGTAAAGGTTATTGTTAAAAGGATAGAGTGGGAGAAAATATTTCGCTCGCAAACCAATGATATAAATACAGGATCTTAGAGAAGATTCCTACATGAGAGTCTTAAGAAGAACCCTAAATGAATAAATTGAAGAAACTACGAGAGGACACTGAAGAAACTACGGGAGGACACAAGAGGAAAGGTTCCTTATGTTCATCGTTTCAAAGAGAGGATAAAAGAAACCCCGTATGAAATCGGAAGGAAAACGGTTCCTTAATAAATGATTTTTCTAAATTTATAAGATAAAAGAGAAGAAATCATCTCAATTCTCTCAATGTAGTTATAAGGGAATTATCATGTCATATTCGTCTCGAGGAAACGAAGACACAAAGGATGTGATATTGAATGAATGAAGATAGATCACTATAGGGATAGTGATAGTGATAATGATTCAAGTGATAAATAAAGATTTACATGCAAGAAATGAAAGGTTCATTTAAGAGATCGAGTGATATTGTTTTTAGTGGGAGCGATATTCATTAAAGAATTGAACCTACCATTTAGAGAGGATGGGTGATTCTTTAAAGTGTAAAGAATAAGAGGTTCTCAATTCTAGATGAACAAAATACCTTATATCATACGATGATGGAGCTTCACGGGAAGGTTTATTATATTGATAATAAAAGGCCGCCCATTAGAAATCAAAATGGTTAGATATGAATAACCTTGATCAAAATAGCCAAGATGATTGAAAAATAATTGGAGTAATGAAATCATTAATAAACTACAATATAGATTTCAGCACATGAGTGACTAGGTAATTTCGAGTGATTCTTTAATTCCTCTATTATATCCATACGTCACGAGAACAGTGGGAGCTTCCCTCAAGATAACAGTGGGAGCTTCCCTCAAGAAAGGAAACTCAAGATCTAGAATGAGTTCTAGATATGTGCTCAAATAAGATCATATTATGTGAGATAATATGAGATGGAAAGAGAACGAAATTTGTAAGTTTTAGAATCATGAATAAAATGTTTATTCGTAAAACACTAATACAAATAAATGATCGTGCATCAAATGCAATGAAAAAGTATTGACTATTTTTGCATGACAATGTCATTTGAGTTATAATTAACTCAAAATGAAAGATATTTTGTCAAAATCCAAATGGGTTGTAAGAGACAATATTCAACTCCATAAAGTGAACTGGATTGACTTAGTATAGCCCATGGCCGCTTACATGAGGTGACATCTCAAAGCGACTAGAATGTGAGGCGACTGATGGCGAGTTCAAGTGTCATAGAGTCATATGTGATGACTAGTCGATCACATAGGCAGACTCCAAGAGACACTCTGTCGGGCAAAGTGACCGCTTATAGAGTTCTGGAAATTTTATGATAGCCGGGTCGTGGCGAGAGCTACTATAGTATTCTTATGAGTCAATTCTTAGACTAAAGACTACTCTCCCAAGATGGTACAGTTTTGGCATAACCTTGATCCATTCTCTACGACTTTTCGTAACTGGAGTCAAATGGGATTGCTTTGGGTTGTGACTGACTGTGACTGGTTGAAGGAAGTAGTGCGATAGAAATTGTCCACCCCTTGTCAGGGTTGTTCAAATCTCAAGGCCACTCGAGGAGAAGTTAACTGGAAATGCGTGGCCACGCTCGGAAGGTATCTATGGTAGATAATTCCGGTCAAACAGTTATTCTCCAGATCGAGGAAACCACTCATGATATGATCGAAAACAAATACGACCTCAGAGAGACATCTTGCATTGAGTGGGAGATTGTAATAGGACAAGAGAATTGGTGACGCACACTTGTCGAGGACAAGTGGGAGATTGTTGGGAAATGTGTCCTCAACAATAGTGTGATCACGTAATTAAATCTCATGACGAGAATGCGCAAGGGATGATACGAAATTATATTAGTCAACTGACCAACACTAATCGGTAATGATTGGCTAGCTAGAGTTTGACATTACTGTCGTATGACGGTGGTGGTCAGTTGATCCCTTTAGGTCACACCTATAAGACAATTCCCTTAATTGATAAAGTGATCAAATGTATATTGATACGATTTGATCATATTCCTTAAAACTCGTATACCGAGAAATCAGAGGTTAAATCTTATTGTAAGATTTATGTTTAAAATTGAAACGTGTCAATTATTAAACAATGAACGATATTTTATAATGTCGTGATTGGAATGAATTGGGTTATAATTATTACAAGAGTTGTAGATCGTATTGACGATTATTATAAATGACCATTTTACATGTTAGTAATTTCGAATTACTTCTCAACTTGATAAATATGATTTATTAATTTATGAATAATATTTACTTGATAAATATGTATGATTAAATTAAAACAATTGTTATTTTATTATATTGTGACATATTGTATGTCACATAACATACAATTTTGTAAAGTTGATAAAAATGTAAAATAAGGTCCATTTTAAGTGTGTGTGTGTGTGCCGGTTTTATGGGGCCTATTAAAGGGTTGTTTAAATGTTAAATATACTCTTAAATACAATGATTATAGGTTGCCTTGAGACTAAAAGCTACTAGCCACCCTAAGTGCATTGAGAAGTGAAGATGTTCCCCTTTGTGGCTCCCTAAGGCCGGCTACCCCATAACCAATGCAACACACAATAAAAACTTGTTTTACACAAGAAAATGATTCATTCATTCATTAAGCAACATATTTTCTAGAGAGAAAAATATACAACACCTCAAATTATTATAAGATAATATTCATACTAATTGTAGTATTGTGATATCATATTCTAATAAGTAATTAGAAGTTATATTAAGGAAAATCCGTTTCTTGTACTAGCATACTCAAGATTTCGGATCATTTAAGGGTTGTCTTAGTGCATCACTAAGGAGGTGTTCTTGTTGAATACTTGGAGGTAGGGCAGAGTATGGATCGGATATCCGATCCGAAACCCTACTTCGGATCGGATATCCGATCCGAAAATCCAAATTTTTAGTATCTGTGATCTGATCCGAAGTGATCGGATATCCGAAATTTAGTATCCGAAAATATCCGAAAATTTCGGATCAGTTATCCGATATCCGATATCCGCTCTGTGTATTTTATATATTGTCAAACTGTAATAAAAAGGAAAACTAGCGTAATACTAATTTCATTCGGTATATATTACAAAACATAAACCCGCTACCTATCAAGGAAAATTAGCGTAATATTGTGGATATTGGATATCGGATAACTGAAATTAGCTAGTACTTAAAATTGTGGATAGGTTTATTTACGATTTGTGAAATTAGCTAGCACTATTTATGGATCAAATCTCGGATACGGATCAGATATTAACGGATATCGGGTATCCGATCCGATATTTGATATATGATCCAATAACTTTCAGATATCGGATATCCAAATTTTTAAACCTGATATCCGTATTTGATCCGATATCCAAATATTTCGGATACGGGTATCCAAACCGAACCACTTTTCGGATCAGATATCCATTATTTCGGATCAGATACGGATCGAATATCGGATAATTCGGATAATCGGATTTTTGACTCAGCCCTACTTGGAGGATCATCCTAACATTTCGTTTGGACCGTGTGTAAGGGTTCATATCCTCTAATTTCCGCATATGTTTATAGCATGCATAAGATCTAAAATCCCTTTTAATTAAAATGTTAATTAAAATTTTGTTTAGTATGACTAAAATAATTAGTTTATGAGATAACTAAACCTAACAGTCCGTTCTTTTTAATTTTAAAATTTGCGAACGCAGTTTACCTGACTCGATTAACCACCCGTGAATTCACGGACTTTTTTTATTCCCGAACCCCAGATGCCCCAAAACCGTGTATTAAACACTTCATTTTGAGTCGTTCGACAGGTCTTAGTCGGCCACGTTTATTTTTATGCTGGTTTTCCTACCACGTGTCCGTGGTCGCATCATGACATATCTTGTTCGATTTCATATCCCAAAACAACTAAAGATCACTTTTACACGATTATCCGATTTTCGGCCAAAACTGGTTTATAGCATACAGGGAATCTCAAATGTCGTCCGATGTTTTTCAAAATTTATGAACACATTGTATTTGACTCGAGTAACACCCGTGAAATTTACGGAAATTTTTGTTCCAGGACCCCAGATGCATCAAAACCGGGTATTATACACTTCATTTTGAGTTGTTTGAGAGATCTTAGTGGGCCACGTTTATTTTTAAACTGGTTTTGCTACCACTTGTCCGTGGTCGCATCATGACATATCATGTTCTATTTCCTATCTAAAAAACAAATATAGATCACTTTTACACAATATTCCGATTTTCGGCCGAAACTGGTTTATAACATACTGAGAGTCTCAAATGTCACCTGTAACACCCCGTAATTTCCAAGTCATTATATATTATTAAAATCTTATTTTAGTAATAATAATGTTCCACAATAAATAAAATTCCATTTAAAATAATTCCTTTTTGACAATGATATTAATATGTCCGTCTTAAAATTATACTTCTTAAACTTGTGAAACGCTACTCTGTCCTTGTTGCTAATTTTAAGATATTTTAAAGGCATATATATCTTTTTCTTATAAAATAAAAGTTTTAGATCTTTTTCTTAGCTTTCCAATGCCACCGAAAACACCTTAATACGAGTTATGTGGAAGAATTTATGGCCAAAATACGAAAGGGTGTCGCAGAAAATCCGCCGACGAGACTTTCGCTCGTTGCTACCTCTTCCTCTTGACCTAAGAACTTTGACACATAGCCTAAGCAAATCTTCCACTTGGCCTAAGATCTTAGACACATGTCCTAATCACTTCTTACACATGGCCTAAGGTCCTTGACAAATGGCTTAATCCTTTCAACACATGGCCTAAAGCCCTCGACACTTGGCCTTACCTACGACACTTGGCGTGAGCTTTTCGACACTTGGCTTAAACATGCAAACCATGCTCCTTGCTGCCCAAGGTCTAATCTAGTAGGAATCATGACCCTTCCTTCCTCTATTTTTCAGCTTGAAGACGATCCACCCAAACACCATTGTTACACCTTCTTACCTCCACCGTAAAGCGATCGTAAAATCTTCGTTTCTTAACGGTTTTCGACGATTTTCGCGCCTATCTCTTCCTCTCCTCGCCCTACATCTTTATAGGTAATAAAAGTATCAAATTTTTTCCTTAATATACTTTGGTCGTGGCCTTTAAGGCATGGTTCTCTTAGCTAACCTCGTTTATTTATGTGTAGCTAGTTCGGTTGTCCAAACCGGAGTGGCTTTGAGTCAAAATCATGCTTATTGAAGAGCTATAAGGTAACGGTGATGGGTTACTCGACTTTAATCGTCTTTGTTTGCATGTGTTCTATATGCTAGTAATGTTTATTATACTAGAATCGTGTTTTATTAATTATAGTTGCATGATTAGTTTTATAAGTCATATGTTTGGATGATTTTCATCTTGCATGGTTGTGTTGGTGATGAGCCCAAATTTGGTCATTTTTTTCTCTTGTTTTCCTTTTATTTCGATCCCGTTTCACCCCCGTTTGGCGCGATTTCGCCCCTTTTTGTACTCGATATCTCTCTTCTACATATTTGTTGCCATGATGTAGGACTTGACGCGGGAATGAAGAAACGGGAGCAAAATGTGATGAAATCAAGGCAAAATAGGAGGAAAGGAGCTGAAATGAAGAAATGGGTTCCTCAGCCGGTCGGCCGGCAGCCGGTCCGCCGGCTGGGAGCCCCTTAGCCTTGAATATTGAAGAATTTTGCAGAATTTGGAATTTGGGTCCCCAGCCGGCTGACCGGCTGGGACCCCCTCACCCTTGGCATAATTCGTTTCAAACCAGATCCGTGATTTTGCATCCCCAGCCGGTGGCCAACCGGCAGCCGGCCAGCCGGCTGGCAGTACCTGAGCATGGAAGAATATTGGAAGAAGTTTTCAGAAGTCCTTATTTGGACTCTCAGCCGGTCCCGGACCGGCTGGGAGTCGCTTTTCAGATTCTCGAGCTCTATATAAACCCGCACTTGTATCATTTTAATATTACGCATTCTTAAGCTTATTTTTAGGGTTTTTACTATTTGATTACTTAATACTTAGACTCAAAAACACTCTTAAATATTTTAATCTTCTTTAGATCCTTACTTAATCTTTCAATATTTGTTAATCTCTCTTTAGGATTCTACTTAGCCTTGTTATTAAGCAATTGTAAGAGGATATTTTGGGGTGTATTTTGGAGGATTTGAAAGAATCTTTCAACTTGTTATCCAAGCTACTTTCTTTCCTATTGTTATTGGTATAATTATTCTAATCTCTACTTAGTTTTTACTTTTATTTAAGTTTCCTTTGAATCAATTGTTCATCCTTTGTTTGTTCATGATGTTTAGCTTTTGTTCATGCCTTATTCACATGTTTTCATTTACCATGAGTGAGTAGTCTCCTTGCTAGGGTAAGGGGCGATCTTGGGTGTTGTTTAGATGATGAATTCATGCTAGTAAGTTGACTAGTTGTTCTTAAAAAAGTAGTCTTCCATTTGTTGCATGCTAGGTGTTTGATGATTTGCCTCAACGAAAGTTGGGCTTTGATTTTAGCGTGACTTGCCTTTAGCGACGGTTGGGGGTTTGTCTTAGCATGTTTAATGGTTGGTTGTGGTATTTGTAGCGAAAGCTAGGGTATTCCGACCTAGGTTAGTCGACTCGAGAGAAGAGACTACCCGAGACTATTTGTTTGAAACCTTCTAGTTTTCTTTCTAGCATCTTCGTCTAACCACCTTAGTGACCCCCGAAACCCTAGTCTTCTCTTCCATTGATTCAATCTTATTTAGTTGTTTTAATTGTTCGTCTTAGTTGTTCTTTAGTCTTTTATCAACCACAAACCTATTACCCCCGACTCTCACTTAAATTAGAACATAATTACACAACTATCCCCACCGTCTTCGCGTTCAACCCCGATTTCGATACTACTTGCTTTCGGGTTTTATAAATGTGTTTGATGCCGGAATTGACGACAAAAACCGGATATCAGTTGGATGATATTCTAGTTGTGGAAATTCATTAAGGATTGTATGGTTAAATGAGTTTGTGATCTTTGAGGTTGATTAGTTTGATAGTCTTTCAAGTTCATAATGCTTGGTTTACTTTGGTTATTTGATAAGTTTCAGCACCTTGACAAATCTGTCCATTGTCTTGTACAATTTATTTCGACATCTTAGAGTATCCGTCTTTGAAAATGTTGAAAAGAGACCCCTGTTTATTTTAAGTTTAGAATCTACCTCTAAAATTTCGTAATTTTCTTGCATGTCGTTTGTTCACAATAAATTATTTACGAACATTGCACTGAAATACACGCAGAACGGACAGTAGCTCAAAGATTATTTCGAAAACCATTTTCATACTTTGAAATTATTCTGGTCCTTTTCAATAATTAAACTTTGAAGAGTTTAGATGATGTTAGGATTTTATTTTACCCCAAAATGATTTGTTAAACCCGTTTTATGAAGCAATACTTTTAATGCGACGATTTCTGACATACTGTAAAGATCTGATTATAAACCCCTGCTAAGGTCGTCTTTTGAAAATGGTTATTTGATGAAAATTTTAGATAAATTTCTTATTAAGCTGACCCAGTTGGCCTTGTATCATTTAGATTTTATTTGAATTAATTATGAATTTTACGGCAGAGGATAGCTGAAATGTAAAACGCTTTTAAGACTTATGTTTTATTAATCAGTTATGTTTATTCTTCTCCCGTATGGAATGGACTTAAGGGTTGTCTTATTTATCAATTGTTGGCTCTTGTATGTAAATGAGTTGGTTAACGGTTATGTTAGCTTAAATTGTGTTTTGATGACGGTTATGTTATCTTAAGATGAGTAGGGTGACGGTTATGTTGCCTTGCTTGTGTTTAGGTGACGGTTATATCACCCTAAATTGTGTTGGTAACGGTTATGTTGCTTTGATTGTGAATAGATAGCGGTGATACGATTTGTGTATCACTGTAATGAACAAACGCCACTCCTGTTATGGGATTTTATCTAACTATGTTCGGGATTGGTCGGTGTCCGTGGTTATGCGGCCCGGTCCCCGCCGTGTGTCGTTCGGTGTAGGTTATTATATCGAGAGGTCTGGCCAGGTCTTAGGCATATAGTTGTCGGTTATGCGCTATACATAGTATCCGTATGTCGTGGTTATGCGCTCCGGTAGCTAGGGCGCGGTTATACGCCCTAGCCTGTTAGTGGAGCGGTTATACTCCCTGACTGTCAGTTGTAGCGGTTATGCTTCCTGACGACGTTCATTCTATTCTTGGTTGTTGTTGTTTGTGTGATTGGACATGCCATCAAGTGTTGGTCTCTGAGTCGATCACCTGGTTGTTTACCTGATTTTGAGTATCATGCTTTGATATTTCTCTTATTCACATGTATTACTCCATATACAATATGTTTTTATTGTTATCTATTTGTATTTTGACGTAAAGTGGCTGGGAGAACCCTGAGTTACTCCCCACTGACCGTGGCGTTCATGTTTCATGAATGTAGGTTGGTGCTGTTTGGGGAAGACGTGTGGCTAGCGAGCATTGTTGATCATTCGACAATTACCCTTACGCTTAGTTTAGATTTAATTCATGTTGTTACCGTGGGATACCTTATCCCTCGTTTATTTAAGTATTCGTTTATAATTTATACTTTCGTAGTATTTTTAGTCTTCCGCTTGTTGTTTTGATATTCCGCGAAAAGTTTTAATAAATATGTCGAAAAGTTTTTAAAAGTATCGTATTTCCGCTGCAATTTACTTGTTTATTTTTATGCTATATCGCGGGGTGTCACATCGCCTATTGCTTTTTAAAATTTGTGTACCCACTTTATTTGACTCGAGTAACCACCCGTGAATTTTACGGACATTTTTGTTCTGAGAACCCGTAGATGCCTAAAAATTGTGTATTACACTTCAATGTGAGCCCAAGAGATCTTAGCAGGCCACATTTATTTTAAAGCTGGTTTTCCTACCACGAATCCGTGATCGCATCATGAGATATCTGGTTCGATTTCATAGATGGAAAACACACTAAAGATCATTTTTACATGATTATCCGATTTTCTGCCGAAACTGGTTTATAGGCTTGTAGCATATGGGGAGTCTCAAGTGATGTCCATTGTTTTTCAAAATTTGTGTACCCACTTTATCTGACTCAAGTAACCACCTGTGAAATTTACGGACATGTTTTGTTCAGAAACCCCAGATGCTTAAAAACCGTTTGTTATACACTTCATTTTGAGCCGTTCGAAAGGTCTTAGTCGGCCATTTTTATTTTTAAGCTTGTTTTCCTACCACGTGTCCGTGGTCGCATCATGACATATTTTGTTCAATTTCATACCCGAAAAACAATTGAATATCAGTTTTACACTATTATCCGATTTTCGGCCCAAACTCGTTTATAGCATACGTGTAACCTCAAATTTGGTCCATTTTTTTTAAAATTTGTGTACCCACTTGATTTGACTCGAGTAACCACCCTTGAAATTCACGGACATTTTTGTTCCGAAACCCCAGATGCCTAAAACCGTGTATATATACACTTCATTTTGAGCCGTTCGGGAGGTCTGAGTCGGCCACGTTTATTTTTAAGTTGGTTTTTCTACCACGTGTCTGTAGTCGCATCATGACATATCTTGTTCGATTTCATACCCAAACAACAATTAAAGATCACTTTTACAAGATTATCCTATTTTCCGCCAAAACTGACTTATAGCATACGAGGAGTCTCAAATGTCGTACGTTGTTTTTCAAAATTTATGTACTCGGTTTATCTGACTCGAGTAACCACACATGAAATTTACGAACATTTTTTTTTCGAAACCCCAGATGCCTAAAAACCGTGTATTATACACTTCATTTTGAGCCGTTCGGGAGATTTTAGTCGGCTGTGTTTATTTTTAAGCTGGTTTTTCCTACCACGTTTCCGTGGTCGCATAATGACATATCTTGTTCGGTTTCATACGCTAAAAACAATTAAACATCAGTTTTATACGATTATCCGATCTTTGGCCGAAAATGGTTTATGGCATACGGGGAGTCTCAAATGTCGTCCGTTGATTTTCTAAGTTTGTGTACCCACTTTATCCGACTCAAATAACTACCCGTGAAATTTACGGACATTTTTGTTCCGAAACCCCAAATGCCTAAAATCCGTGTATTACACTTCATTTTGAGCGGTTCGGGAGGTGTTAGTCGGCCACGTTTATTTTTAAGCTTGTTTTCCTACCACGTGTCCGTAGTCGCATCATGACATATTTTGTTCGATTTCATACCCGAAAAACAACTGAATATCACTTTTACACGATTATCCGATTTTCGGCCCAAACTCGTTTATAGCAAACGGGTAATCTCAAATGTGGTCCGTTGTTTTTCAAAATTTGTGTACCCACTTGACCTGACTCGAGTAATAACCACCCTAGAAATTCACGGACATTTTTGTTCCGAAACCCCTGATACCTAAAAACCGTGTATTATACACTTCATTTTGATCCGTTCGGGAGGTCTGAGTCGGCCACGTTTATTTTTAAGCTGATTTTTCTATCACGCGTCTGTAGTCGCATCATGACATATCTTGTTCGATTTCATACCCAAAAAACAACTAAAGATCACTTTTACAAGATTATTCTATTTTCCGCCAAAACTGGCTTATAGCATACGAGGAGTCTCAAATGTCGTACGTTGTTTTTCAAAATTTGTGTACTCGGTTTATCTGATTCGAGTAACCACACGTATAATTTACGGACATTTTTTTTCCGAAACTACAGATGCCTAAAAACGTGTATTATACACTTCATTTTGAGCCGTTCGGGAGATTTTAGTCGGCTGTGTTTATTTTTAAGCTGGTTTTTCCTACCACGTTTCCGTGGTCGCATAATGACATATCGTGTTCGGTTTCATACGCTAAAAACAATTAAACATCAGTTTTATATGAGTATCCGATTTTTGGCCGAAAATGGTTTATGGCATACGAGGAGTCTCAAATGTCGTCCGTTGATTTTCTAAGTTTGTGTACCCACTTTATCCGACTCAAATAACCTCTCGTGAAATTTACGGACATTTTTGTTCCGAAACCCCGAATGCCTAATATCCGTGTATTACTTCATTTTGAGCCGTTCGGGAGGTGTTAGTCGGCCACGTTTATTTTTAAGCTTGTTTTCCTACCACGTGTCCGTAGTTGCATCATGTCATATTTTGTTCGATTTCATACCCGAAAAACAACTGAATATCACTTTTACACGATTATCCGATTTTCGGCCGAAACTCGCATACGGGTAATCTCAAATGTGGTCCGTTGTTTTTCAAAATTTGCGTACCCAACTGATCAAACTCGAGTAACCACCCTAGAAATTCACGGACATTTTTGTCCTGAAACCCTTGATGCCTATAAACCGTGTATACACTTCATTTTGAGCCGTTCGGGAGGTCTGAGTCGGCCACGTTTATTTTTAAGCTGGTTTTTCTACCACGTCTTTGTAGTTGCATCATGACATATCTTGTTCAATTTGTGTACTCGGTTTATCTAACTCGAGTAACCACTCGTGAAATTTACGGACATTTTTTTCCGAAACCCCAGATGCCTAAAAATCGTGTATTATACACTTAATTTTGAGCCGGTCGGGAGATTTAAGTCGTCTATGTTCGTAAAAGAAAAAAAATTTAATATAACTAGAGATGACTGTATTATATCATTACAAAGCATTAACCATATTCCTGTCAATTACACAACCTGCAATGACAAACTTAAAAGAGTCAAATGTACTACGCCGTCTTACCGCGTGAGACGGTCCTTTTTACATATACTCTTATACTATAATAAAACACATTCCTTTATCGCAAAAGTTAAAGCGATAAAAGGACCGTGTCTTACTATTTGACGGCCTTATTCTATAATCTCCGTATCTATAAGACAAGACAAGGGTGTAGCCGTGTAGGACTTAGAAAAAGGACCCATTATACTTCTTAAGGGCATCCCTGCTTGTTATTACAGGTTTTCCTTGTTCTTCCTTGTTTATGTATGAGTGTGGCCTTGATGGAGCACTCACATTTCCGTAACGCCTCTGAGCTCCCGTGCCATCTACCACTCCTGGTCTCAGCGTATAAACTTGGGATACTGGAGCTGAATATACCGAATACTTTGGCTCTGATGTTGCTTGACTCAGAGGACTCTGTTGATACCCGCTACTTGGCTTCATCGTACTGTTCCCTCCATAGTCTCCTGTAAAACGGTCTAACAATAAGGTTCTTAACAAGAATACGCGATCTTTAACATGAGTCTAACTTAACCAAGTCGAAACAAATCAACCGTCCTGAAAGACTGAAACTTATAATCACTCGACTCAACCCCTATTTAAACGACGATTTTGCCATGTTTAGCTGAGAGTAGATGTTGTTACCTTTTGGCTCGGGATCATAGGCGTTGTTGGTAACATTTGGCTTGTTACCAGAAGCAGGCACACCATCTCTAACCGCGACATTGGGCTGTACAGTCTTCTGCTCATTATTATAAGCGGTATAGACAGGACTTGAGGGGCTATCGAATTGGTTGACAGGCGACTCATAATCCCGAGGAATTTGAACCTTCGGTGAAGGGTTGTCCCAGCGATTGCTTGGAGCTCGACCAAGAATCTCATTTTGCGGTGGATGTTCGTATCCAGGGCTTGCAGACCTTTCCTTTTGGTCTTTGGGAACTTCATTATAATCTTTCGGAGATCCAAGCTTCACCTGTCGATCATCTGGAGTTCCGTCATTTTTACTAGCCACGGGACCTGATGGCTTACCCCATTGATTGTCACGAGTTCCATAATCCAAAGGACTTTGAGTCCTCAGGGGCGAATTACTCCATCTATTGCTCGGAATTGCTCCAATAGCATTTCGTGGTGGATGTTCATATCTGGGACTTACAGACCTTCCCTTTTGGTCACCGGGAACTTCGTAATCTCTAGGAGATCCAAGTTTCACTTCTCGACCTCGTGGAGTTCCGTCACCTTTATTAGCTGCAGGGCTTGATGGCCTGTCCCATTGGTTGTCGCGAGTTCCATAATCCCGAGGACTTTGAGTCATCAAAGGAGAATTACCCCATCTATCGCTTGCAACGCCCCCAACAAGGTTATTTCGTGGAGGATGCTCATATTCAGGGCTTGGAGACCTACCCCTGTAGTTTTTCGGAACTGCACCAGCTTGAGGAGATTGAGGCATCATCGTGGGAGAAGTTTGCTGACCATAGTTCGGGTTGTCCGAAACTCCATAATTCTTAGGAGATTGAGGTTTAAGAGAAGAATTACCGAGGTGACGGTCTCTATCTCCAATGTTATCCTCATAGGGTCGTGTCTGATATATCGGCTTTGGAGAGTTGCCCCACCAGTTATTTGGAGATCCACCGTAAATCTCATTTTTTGGCGGATTATCATATCTCGGGCTGGCGGATCTACCCTTTTCGTTGTCCAGTATTCCATAACCGTCACTCGAGTAAGGTTTCACCGGGGAGTAGTCTCCCTGAATGTCTAAAGATCTACTATTAGGTGGTTGACGAACAGATATCGGTTTCAGTTGCCTACTCCATTGGTCATCAGAGCCTTGATAAGCCTTAGGCGGCGTTGGCTTTACAGACGAAGTGTTCCGTTGACTGTTGGGAACTCCATAGTCCTTCGCCATTTCCGACTTCAAGTGGTTGTTCGGATATCCATAATCCCTTGGAGACTCGGGCTCCTCACCATAACGTTTTGAAGAGTGGTACTCAACGCGAGGTGGATTGTAAGTCGGGACATCATAAAGTGAGTGCAATGATGTCTGCCATCGGTTCTTAGGAGCTTGATAATCTCTCGGTGTCTCCGACTTCAGACGAGTGTTATCTGATTGGTTTGGGACACCATGGTTCCTCGAGCCAACATACGTGTACTCAACATAATAACCTCGCCCACCGTCCGTCTTAGGAGAGTCGTCACCAAACTTATAACCAACTCCATAGTCCTTCGTGGGGTTCGTCTTAGCCGGAAGGCCATACGAATCCCTTACAGGCTCGGAACTCCATGTTGTGGTTGAAACAGTTGGACCATTAACTTCATCAAGTATTTTTGTAATGAAGTTGTCAACCTCTCTAGGCCGACCTTCCTTTTCCGCCTTCACTGCAGAGTAGTAGGCGTACCCCATGGCCGAGGGTCTACGAACCTGTTGAACCCGTTCTTCAACTCTGGTTACATATGTACGAGTGCCAGGACCAACATCATAGCTAACAACAGACATAGGTTTGCTGTAAGTAGCAGCATAATCATATCTTGACATTTATTTTCAGGGTTTTTCGATGTAGATTTATTGTAGGTTTTCTTGTATGATGATATACGGAGTAGACTGCATTTTACTTACTTAAATAGAGAGCTCTCCTGATAACAGAACTGACAGAGGATTCGACAGCGATCGGCACTAGGAGAACATTTCAAGGTTCTCTCTTATCATATCTTTTCTGCATAACCAGATGTTAGGTACAAATTCTGCAAAACAGTCAAGATTCTGAAAACAGAATAAAAGAAGGTAAGGTGTGTAGAAGAAGACAGCATTTCTGTAGGAATCATGGCTACTGTTTCTCGATCAACAGGGACAAGACAGTTTGTCGTAGTATACGATTCTGCGAAAAATATCTTACTAATATATAAATCTACTACCAGTACTACAGATTCTGCTGCATTTCTTCAGTACCCGACACTTGCAGAAAACACGCCTCTTGTTCAAACAAACATGTAAAAGAACTTATTAATCGGAAATTAGGCATGCGTCAATGGGGCAGTCGAAAAAATACGATTTCAAAATTTTGTAGGACGGCGAAAAAGCTTCAATTTTTAGAAATTTTGAAGAAAAATAAAAAAAAAATCTACATTTTCCTGAATGCTACATACTAGCAGAATGTTGAACAGCATCCAGAAAAGATATCTAAGGAAAAAGTAAGGGAATTTATCTGCAGAAGGGACGGAATGATTGATTCCAAAGCTCATACATAGACTGGAATCTGATCATTTTGGTTTTGATATAAGATGCCAGTAGAATCAGTGGAAGATGTTCATTTTAGATGCTGTTGATTTTTAAGTAGCCAAGCATCATCTATGGCGCTGGACGAAACTGCAAAGCAGCATAGTAGCATTAGAGAATCTGGACGCAGATGTCCCATCAGAGACCCAAGCTAACTCAGTTACACGAGGCCTGAAATAGACTCTCAGAGAACAAACTCGATGTTAACCTGATCGAACCCAATAAACCCAAAAAACCCGTCCTGAAATGACAAAAACCTTAACAAACAGAATCCAAAATGACCTGAATCAGACTAGATCAACCCAGACAGTTACTATCACCCAGAAAAAAAAACATTCTCAAAATAGGCCCAACATGACCCTTGAAGCGTCCAGAACCGAATTACCTCTCTCATAAACGTCCGATAATGATTGTTTCTTAACGAGTCAGATTCATCCAAGCACCAACTTAAAACCGAATCTAAGATGTATCCCATGTATTGTAAGGAAAACTGAGTCGAGCTTCAAATCATAAACCAAGTATTGACAGCAATTTCAGGATTTCTGTGGTGTTGAGGCACAAAATTTGATAGCCTTGTAAATAATACATTTCGTATACCATGTAATGTTGAATTGTACAGTTAAATGAATGCACACATTTACAAAAATTATACAGCCATAAACGGCGTACCTTACAGCTAATCGTCTGATGGGGAAAAAGTTGGAATATCCCGCGTATCATTAGATAACAAACTGTAAATAGTCCTGTCAGTAAAACCCCTGTAAGGATCCTCTTTTCTCTTCCTGAGTAAATAAGCTATTCTTGATTCTATTTCAGATTTTATCTGAGCGTACAGTTTTTCCGCACTCTCTTTATCTTTTAGTAGTTCTTGTTTCCCTCGAGTCCCAATCGGCTTCCCAAAGAGGTAATAGAAACGACCTGGAAGTTTGGGAATAACTCCAGGAAGGACCAGGTTTTCATTGGCAACTTCCCCATCCGCAATATCCCTGCAACCAGAATATGATGCAATATTCATCAGAAATCCGTTGACTTCATATAATCCGTGTATTGCTGTATCCATCGGAAATACCATTAACTTTTTCATATGGTCCTGGTATTATCTGTAATCTTCGACTAAGAGATCAAACACTCGCCTCTAGAGGATCAAACAAGATATAAATTTCTCTAGCACTTATAAAACATGTTCTCATATAGCAGGCTATTCACAGTCTTTTCGAGCAGCACAGGCGCACAGCAATACCGTTTAGGGATTTGAAATGAGTCCAGAGCTAGGATGCAAGAAAAAAGAACATGTTGTGACAAAGATGATAATGGTAGACGGGGTCTTTACCTGACTCTTGCCATTCGACTAGTGCTTTCTCGTATAAGATCATTCACCACAGGGATTTTCATGAGATCATCCTGATCAAGGACGAGCTGCAAAAAAATCATATTAATTCATTGTCTAATTACACTGTAATTCATTATCTTCCCTTATTTCATGATAATTGAGGAGTACGAATTAGTAAGCAAACGAAATGGTGAAATTTGAAAACAAGCAACCCCAAATTCCAAAATAATTGGGTCGGTTAACAGGAATACGTTGAATACCCTTTTGGTTTAAAAGGAAGATAAGAGGTTACCTCTACTATATCGTCCTCTCCCACAACTCCAAACGGTACAATGGTAGCCCCGAACTTTGCAGCCATCCGCACAAATTCTTGTCGTTCAGGCCAAAACAACTTGTATTCTTCACCCTGACAAATAGCGAGTGGCGTAAGTACATTTCATGGAACAATCATAATCACCTCTTGGAATTAGCCATTTGTATTTTCCCGTCCTAAATAGCCGCACTATATTTTATAAATTTCATAAGAAAATAGCCAAATCCCGATAGCAGAATTCTACTCACCCTGCGATGGAGAGCCTCTCGTGCACCACCAGGATAAAGAAGTATATGTGACTTGGTTGAAAGTAATTTGTATAAGTTTTTTGCTGTCACCGGTGTTGCACCAAAAACTTTGGTGTAATCAAAAAACGACAGTTCATTTGAAGAGCTTTCAGCAAATAATTGTGGATGAGCTAAACCGCGAACAAGGATTTTTTTCTCACTTAAGAATCCTTCTACTAAGCCAGAAAGTTCAATACCCGCTAGCATATGATAACCGACCAACAAGACGGGACCCTCACTTGGAACTCCGGCAAGACCACGCACTATTTTCCCATCTTCTAAGGTTGAGAAGAGCACAGGACTGGTAAAATACTGAATCTGCCTGCACCTCATTAGAGACAATGTCGGTAACTATATAAAATAGGATTTTCAGCATGTATATGAGCAGGAACTGGTGGCTCTCTGGAAATGAAAGAACATTTACACATAAACTTATATGAGGCCGCCTTACTCGTACTACCAATCCATGAACCCTATAATAGGCTGAGGAATACATAAAGGGTTTGAGTTGGTCTCATGTGCAATACCGTCTCATACAAGACCCATTAGAACATTTGAGGGAGAAGCTTCCAAAAGTAGAACTAAAACAGGCTCATATGCACTCCAGAGACAGAGTGCACAATTGTTCATCAAAGCAAGCAAATAAGCAACTCGGTTTCCGTTAAAACCAAAAAAAAACTCCAAGTTTTGGTGCACGATCATATTCTAGATAACCCGAGTTTGAAAAAGACTCATACCACATCATATACTAGTTTTGGTGCGCAATCATATATCGTCTATTTCAAAAAATGTAAATGCAAGTTTCTTTACCCGACAAGGTTATCAAAATCAACTTTGTATTCTTGCAGACTTGGAGGGACAAAGTCAGTAACAAAATCGAGCTTCCTTGAGCGACGATATTTGTTGGTGGCTTTGATGACTGTTAGTAGATTAATGCCATCTTCCTGTTTCAGAATACGCAACGTCTATCAGTACACATTAACATCCAAAAGAACATAGCACTGTCTGTACTCATACTTTTGGTTTAAGATTGTGAACTAATTAAAAATGCCTCCTAATACAAACATACAATCTATGTTCCCGGTTTCAGTTGACAGACAACTGGGATCAACCTCCTCTCAATCATCGCAGGAGAAAAGAGAACATACCAACAAAAGTGTGTGCCCGTTGTCTTTAAAGGTCCGAGATTCACAATTCTTAAGCAGGCGTGAAAGCCTTTTTGCTTCATCTTCACTTGGAAGCATGTTATCCTTCCCACTGGTAAATCAAATACACATACTAATAGCATTAAACTGGTATCGTGTATAAGTAAAGACATAAGAAAAGCAGCATCAGCACAACCTCGCCGCAAGGTAAAGAAAAGAATGTTATCGTCAAATAGAAAATAATTTCTGTTCAATTTTCCCAGCACATAACAAATTTCGGACAATTAGTCAAAAGAAATGATATCAATAAGCATTTACACTGAACCTGGCAAGCACAAGTACTTCGGCTTTGACAGCATGCAGTCTGGAATTTGTGTAATCAGCAGCTGATTTCAGGAGCTTTAACTTCCAAAGAAGAGTATCCTTTGGTATGATCTCTGATATAACCTAAAATGAAAAGGATATAGTTCGTGTTATACTCTACATTTTTGATGACAAACAATGTCCGCATTAGAAAGAAAAGGAGGTTTTGCGATTACACGAGACTCTTACAGAAAGGCGGGGGAGCAAAGAAGTTAGATTTTCAGCCAACTGCTGAAACATTGGACCAGAAGGAAGCTTCTTATCAACATTGGTCATCGCCATCTTTACTGGCTCACCTGGATTATTGTATAAATTTGGATGAAAATTCAGAACAATCAAACTATGGGATATTATTACATTTTCAACTGTCAGCGAAATACCATACAGTTGATGGATCAACAACCAAGCACTACACAAGGGTTCTAAGAAACGGTGAAGAAAAACAAGAACCTATTTGCACATTAGTGTTACAACAAGGAACATCGGCAATAAGTACAAGAGATACTTCTCTAAGTTGCAGACAGTCCTAACTATCTCGAGGGTGATCAGGTGCCATGACAATCGGTTAATTCAAAATTCGTCCCAGTTCCATAATGAAAATTTATTCAAAACAGTTTAAATATTGCATAATAGATCCTAAACAATTGGAACATACCCATTATGAAGCTGAGTAGATAAGGGACTGTGCCGTGGAGTTCATCAGGCAATGACTCCAAGATAGGAAAAATTGGTTTAAGCGGACTCCTGCTCACTGATGTTGCTATCAAGTACCAAAGAAACTGTCAGTCACCGCTGTTTTTAACGCAGACATGCAAGATCAGATTAACAAAACTATAATATAGATGTGATTCATACCGGGGTTGGCAAGTATTAGAACCAAGTCGATAGTTGGACAGCGAGCAGCAAGAGCAAGTGCCAGTGAACCTCCAAAGGAATCACCTACCACATAAATTGGCTTATTTGGAGATAAAGCATGCTCATCTCTGACTGTTTTTTCAACGAACTCAACCAGTCCTTCACACCAAAAACACGGAAGATTAAATCAGTATTGTTTTAGTGGAAACCGGCCTAGTGCACTGTTGATAAGACATATGCCATAATGCCAACAATATAGAAAAAGAGCTCAACTGACTGAGCAAATTTAAAACATTGTCGATTTATGTCATGTCTAACCATGTTAAGAAAACTAATATCAATCCTACTACTAAAACAATGAATCAAACCCCAGTAACAACTGATATTAGTCTAACACAATGAAAAACATTGGACCTAAGACTTGTTGGTACAGAACGTTAGTTGGCTTCATCATTAGTGACGACTCTCAAGTCGTAACATTGTTATCTTCATAAAAGGGGTATCAAGAAGTATGCACCTTTGAATGGTGTCCTATCATAAACAGGAATGTGCAGGCATCGCACTTCAAACACCCTGAAACAAAAAGTTTTGATTTTTATAGCAGTACATTCTTCACCGAAAACACCCTTAATGACAAAGAGACAGCAGAGCGAAATTCTGATCACATGATACAGCATTTATATGACATCAATTTGCATATAGATATAGTTTTAATTTGTGGTAAATTATATTATAGTGCAAGAAAATGCAACACAAACAAAAATGATATAACAATAGGCTCAAATTCTCGCATTTATAGCGTTCGACATCTTTTCAGAATTCAGCTATTTTCTTCAACTAAACATTGTCATGTACCAGTAACTACAAGAAGTCATATAACATTACGACAGTGATTACAGAAGACGAACCAAACTTACTTCCCCAGGGGCTTATGATGCATAATGAGACCCAATCCGACACCATCCATACCTGTAGGCGTAAGACAAGTACATCAGGTTAACTTGAAAAATCATCGAACATCAACCGATCAAAACTGATACTTGAAAAACCAACATGAGCCTTTTATCAAAACAAACACTGTCATCACAGTATGTTCTACAGTTACCGCATGAGCGACATTTCTTCATTTAATCGGAAAGTGTTACAACCATTATAACTTCTGAAACAAAGCACATCAGCAGCATGAGACAAAAATTACCGGGCAAAAACAGAAGCAATGGTGAATCATTTAACGGACGCCCACATTCGACAGGGCAAAACCACCTAGGTGGCCCACCATCGGGCTTTATCATCTCCCTAGAAATATCAAGATAATCCTTCATACTTGCACTCCCATACCCATCATCCCAAAGTGCTTCCAATTCCACAGGACTTAACTCCTTACCCTTTCTTTTCTCCCCAACCACGCTACTTAAATTCCCATTTTGCCCTCCAATTCCTAACCCCATTTTCTCATTTTCCTTAACAACAACGGCACCATTCACACTAACCTTTCCCGGGTACACCACCATCGACTCCTCTCCCCCTAAATTACACATAATCCTCCCTTTAAACCCAGTTACACAACCTAAATTTCTAGGAAAACATGGAGATTGCCTAAAAGTAAGCACAGAAGCCATAACACCCAGGAAATAAGCACGGGAGCAACAAAGGCGAATATGATACTAAAATTACTGCCTATAATGACTACCTATATACATCAAAATTTTACAGTACTTAATTATCAACAATCTGATTAAAGTTCAACTTATCTAAGTATAAAAAACCCAGAAAACACTCAAAATCTTTAATCTTCAATCTTTAATAAAAAAGAAGAAAACTTTTCACAGCATTCAGATTACAACAGCAATACACAACAAATAAGACTTCTGTTCAACTGATACAAGTAAACTCTTGACATTTAATACAGGAAAAATTCCAAGTAAGCGATATTTAATCAAAAGTAAACAAATAATCGAGACCGCGGGCTTTATTACGTTCCCATATGACAGGAACCCATTACTAAAATACTAAGTAAAACCCAACAATTTGGTTGAAAAAGAAACATAATTTGGACATAAATGGAGATAATAATTGATGGGTATTGATTATTTGTATAAATGGTTGAGATTTAATCATATAATTTCAACTTTTAGATGACAATTAAGTTTGTGGAAAGATGGTGTGGAGATTATACTACAGACATGGCAGTTTGATAGCCAGAACGTAACGTATTGAGTAAATAATTTTCACAAAATTGCTCCTACCGGGTTCGAACCTGAGACACGAGAAATTTCACCCAAATTTTACCACGGAGTAATAATAAAGTTCCTCGATCTAATAGGAACTGGTTTTCAACCCGTACAAAAGTGCACGGTTTAAATATCAAATAATTTAACAAATGAGTGAATTAAACTATATATATACTACTAGCTTAGCACCCGTGCAAAAATGCACGGATATAAATAAATAACATATATAATTAAGTTATAAAATATATAGTTGCAACATTTTACTAGTGCTAACGTACAAATTTTATATAAACAATTCATATTATTAGATTAGAATTTAATGCTCAAAAATCAACATAAATGATTTGTAATGATCATTTACAACACAAAAGCAAATATACATTGTAACATTTCATCATTTTGAACAAATGATTCTCTCCAAGTCCACATCGTAATCTATATACGGAATATATACTAACTGTAATATCAAGTTCTTATACATCATCTTAATCTTGAAATACATGTGGTTCTACCTTTATTACATAACCTCTACCATTTTGATTTCTCTTATTGTTTCACTCTTATAGAATGAAGTTGGATTTTTTTCACCAAAAATAAGTTGAAAAATAGATAATATTAAAACAGAAAATGAAAATATTTATATTTGTTATGAAAGTACGTATCATTTGAAAATATAACTTTCAAAAATAATAAGCAACGTATACACCACGGAAAACCCGATCAAAGTGGCGTGTTAAAGACCGCGTAAAACAAATGGAAAAAACAATGAAGCAGAGATAGTATCATACGTAGAGATATTTGTGTCTTTTATTTTGATATTCAACGTAAGACGTTGATAATTTGCATTGCGAACATATTCTACCTATTTGATAATTTTAAATGTGAGTAAATTTCAAAACCTAATCGAACAATTATATGATGCTTATTCTCGGATCAAGGAGTAACAAATTCCTTAAATTTATTTACTAATACATTAACATGAGTATTTGATAGAATTCTGAGGTATGGTCACGCTGATTAGTTTATGGTAATAATAAAGCGTACCACATGTACTTCAAAATTAGAGGGTGTCATATTGAAAACTTAAAAATAGAAGGGTAATCTATGCAGAACCCTCCCTAAAAAATCCTCAAATTTATTTATTTATTGATATTCATATCACATGAGGTTTGAGACCGTTTTATTTTAATCTTGTGTAAATAACGGATTCAGAAACAAAAGGTAAGATAAACATTTTGGTTTGAAATGGAAAATAAAACCTGAAATGTATTAAAACACTTCCGCTTTACATAAGCTCTCACGTATAATTTCCTTACCCAAAAAGATGTCAAAATAGTTTGAAAAAAGAACTAGATATTAAAATATTTATGCACTAATTCAAAAGTCTTTAAATATTTCTATCGTAAACAAAATTTAGTATTCATTCCGTCTCGATTATTTGTTTATCTATTCCACTCTATCGTCTCTCTTAATAAGGTATAATATTATCTTAATAAAACAGGTCAACTACTACCTTATCCCTTTACTATAAAAGGAGTAACTTTTAAAGTGTTTTGATTGGTTCTTGGGGTTAGATATTAAAAAAATAATTTTTCTTTTCTTTTTAGGGTCCCACCCATGTTCTTTACCCATTTAATTACTCTCACATTATAATTAACCTCTTTCATAATTTAAGTGATTCCAAATTAAATAAAAACTATACAAAATCATACATTATATATTTGTTTTGTATTTTATAACCATACATTAAACGCCACATATTATAAAACCATACATTATTTACACATATTTTTATAAATACTTTTAATACAAAACGTACAAAATCCTAATTTGTTAACAATTAAAAATTTACTGTTAATTTCATACAAAAATACATTATTTATTGATAGACAAAAATAATAATTAAATTTAAAATACTAATAATTTTGATAAAAAAGACAAACAATAATCATCTTGGCCTATAAATTTTCGGCACAAAATATATTGAGACCTAATCAGATACTTCGACCCAATAAGTGGTCGGACTTTCTCCAAATGAGTCGGTGCAATGTTATAAGACAACTTTATATAACAGAGTTGCTGAAACGGGAATGAAAATACGCAAAGAAAATGGAGAAAACAATTACGATAAGAAGACCCAAACTTGAATGCAAATGGTTGATATTTGCCTTCATTTCATTTTGTTCTAATGGTGAAATATTGTTTTTTTTCATTAATTGTTTTCCTGATATATATCAAATAACATAAAGTTTGTAATAAATTAGTTGAAATATTTTTATATTAATTGAAATATCCATCTTTTAATTGGTTTTATCATAATCAAATTTATGTTATACTTAATTTGTCCCGAAATTTATTTATCTTTTTTATTTTTTGTGAGAGATATTAATCAAATAGAAAAATGAGACTAATTGAGAATATGTTTAAAATAAAATTAAAAAGTAAGGTTATTACTCACAGTTTTGCATTTGTGCATCTTACCATTTTGTTTCCAGTATTTATAAATTTCGACAAAGTTAGAAATTCAATCCCGTGCAAAATTTGCACGAGATTAAAACTAGTTTGGTTAGAAAGGACAATTACTTTGCTAGTTCCTAAATAAATTATCTTTGTCTTAGTTGTATGTACTATTTGACCGTCTTGACTCTTGAGGTTAAGTTGGATATGTCCGTCTTGAAAGAGAACATTTGTGTTTCATTTTAGTATGTCTCATTTATTTTTTTACCGTTCTATATTTTGATGTTTTTTATGAATATTTTGATCATACGGATTCACAAACAAAAAGAAAGATAAACATTTGGTTTGAAATGGAAAACAAAAATCGAAGGGTATTGAAATGTATTAAAAAAAATCATTTTTACATAAACTCTCACGTATGATGTGCTTGTACAAAAAAATGTCAAAATAATTTTTGCAAATACTAGATATTATAATATAATGGGTATGATATTTACGAAATTTTTTTAACTTCAATTAAAAACTTCAAATTTGAAGATATGAAAAATAAAAATTGGATATTTTTGCGGGGTATTGTCCGCGAGTTTTCAAATAGTAACGTGAATAACTTGATACCGCTTATTCTAGTCGGAAGTGAGTCATACATCGTGTGATTTACTCAATATTATTGCGATAAAATTTTATAATTTATGAGGATTATAATTTTTTGGGTATGAGTTAGTACGACTACAATATAAATCTCTTATAGGATCACAAAAGATACTTTGTATATTTATCAACTATTTAACGTAAATCAGTAACGGTTGGCTTTGCTAGAAGTTTGACGTTACTGTCATATTTATGGCGATGATTAGTTGGTCTCTATCGGTCACAATGGTTCCAAGAAATGTGATTTTATACTGATATATTACACAGATGCCTAAATTGACTAAATATTACTATATTAGTCATGAAAATAATACGAATAATTATTTAATACGATTAAATGATTATGAGGAGAAATGAATTAAAATGTTAATTCTAAATAAATATAAATGTTATATTTATAAGTAATATAAGTTTAATATGTGATATTAAAATTAATTGATTATACGATAATTAATTATATTCTCCTGCCATATTTATATATATGTTAAATTATAATATTGGATAAGTCTCAGAAAATCGGCATTCCGACTCTTATTTACTTCGATCGAAATACTTCAATATTTCGTTACATATATTATGATTTAATAAGATACAATATATAAATATAACAACTTCCAAAAATATTTTCCAACAACTTATGAAAATGAGTTTTATGTGAGTTGGACTTCTTGAGATTGAAAAGTTGTTGATTGAGCTGTGTAAGTATACTACTTATGTCGAGTTTCTCATAAGATTATTTCCACCGGAACTCTCTATATATTAACCCGTTAACCGTAATATAGGGTTCCTAGTATAAAAAAAATATATGGTTCCCCAGTATTAAAAAACACTGTGAGGCTTGAGGCGGAAATGTGTTCGAGTGACATATTTGTTGGATCATCTGTCTTGAAATCTATTATACTATGTTGTTCTTAGGCCAAAAGCAAATGACCAAGGTTAATGTTCTTCCCTTTTTATATCGATTTATTAATGTTGTTGCATTCATATTAAAGTTAATTTTGATATAATATTTCCTTATGGCATTAATACGATTAATCTCATTAAGAAATATATGATATTTTACAATAATAATATTTTTAAGTTTTGTTTTAAAAATTATGATTATTGCAATAAAGTTTCTAAAATTTCAACTAATTTTAGACACAAATTCTTATATCACATGAGTTATTTCCAATATGAAATAAGATGGATCAAATATAGTCATTATTTTGATTAAATATTACTATTTTCTGATTAAATATTACTATAATTTTCAAGATATAAAATAACAATTATAATTATAATATTTGGTTATTAAATGATTATAAAATATTACTGTTTTTTTATTGAATTTTTATTGAATTATCAGTACATTTTTTTTATTGAATTATCAGTACGTTTTTTTATTGAATTATCAGAATTTTCTTTATTGAATTTTTATTGAATTATCAATACGTTTTTTAGGTATGTTATGTATGTTTGAGTTGCAATGTGGTGGGTGCATCAGGTTTTTTTTAAGTTTTGTTACCATAATTCAATTTTGATGGTAATTTTTTGAATTGAGTGAGATTTACGGTTTATTACTAAAGATAAATATATAAGGTTTACAAAACATACATATAAGGAGGTTGTTTAAAAAAGAGACACTAAAAATGATTATATTTAAACCGTCATATTTCAGACCGTATTTTGTACTTGTCATATTCATAGTAGAGGTGGTCATTTAGGCAACGATTAACGTAGTGACATTTGATAAGTAGAAGATATTTTGGAGTTTGGACGTTTGGTCATTGGTGTGTCCACTAGAACTTGTCTATTGATAGGTTTGCAAATAATTAAGGACACTTTAGGGAATGACAAAAAGGGTGATAATAACGTCACTCACTCGAATACAGGCTCATTATACGGTTATTTTACTATCCATTTTCTTACAACTTGAATGACGTTAGTAGAAACGGTACTAATTGATCATCATCGGACAAAAGAAGCCTTAATAAGATCAATTGTGATATTACTAGATTTTGTTGAGATAACTTATTTAATACCGTATATCTCCTTCGAAAAGTAAAAAATTAAATACGAAAAAATACATAGGATTATATAATAACAGGATGGGTTCCGTTGAGCGAACAAAGAGGAGTATGTTGCGGAGGAGGAGGTGGTGGTAGCGCCAATACGTCTTTAACTTCAATCTCTTCCGTCGAATCTTGTGGTGGGTTCGACATGTTTATCGCTTCTTGGCGAAAAGATATCATACCCGTTGAATTTGGTGGTGGGTTCGACATGTTTATGGCTTCATGGCGAAAAGATATCATACCCGTTGAATTTGGATCTGGATTTAAATTTGGATCTGGATCTGAATCTGCCAGCGTTAAATTTTGTGGCCCTAATAAAAAGCTTAATAGCTTATCCTCATAATCATCATTATTATTATTATTATTATTATTATTATTATTATTACCAATAAGATCATCTGAAAAGCTGTAATTACCATATGTAAACGGATCCCAGTCAAATAATTCGCCATAAGATGTCAATATATCGACATTATTCATGCCGGAGGCGCTTGCGTTCGCTGTCAACTTATTCGTCGACATATTCCCATTAAACTGTTGATCAACTGAGGGGAAATTTCCATAATTGTAGCTGGTACTGCACACATTAACATTGTGTCTGCAATTGTTGTCGACCATAGTATAAACATCGACATTCGTGCAGGGCTGATCGGTTGTATTGTACACGAAACAACCGCGGTTAACATCATCGATAACAGGAGGTTCTTTACAGGAAGTTTCGGCTTTTACTGTATCGTCTACATGTAGCTCAAAGCTTTCATTTAGTCCGCTCTGCAGCAGCGACATTCCTGCATTCGGCCAGGCATGATTGCTTGTATTGTAGAGGTTACAACCGCGGTTTATATCATCGATAACAGGAGGTTCTGTAGGAGAAGTTTCGGCTATTATTGCATCGGCTACATGTACCTCAAAGCTTTCATTTAGTCCTCTCTGCTGCACAGACATTCCTACATTCGGGCAGTCATTTAGTCCGCTCTGCAGCAGCGACATTCCTGCATTCGGCCAGGGATGATCACTTGTATTGTACAGGTTACAGCCGCGGTTAATATCATCAATAACAGGAAGTTGTGGTTCTTTACAGGAAGTTTCGCCTTCTATTGTATCGTCTACGTCTACGTCTACTTGTACCTCAAAGCTTTCATTCAGTCCTCTCTGCTGGATGAGTTCATTCTTCTCATATATTCTGCACAACACGATATCATCCAACTGCAAAACAGAACCCGAAACCAAACGTTAAAAATGTCGTCAATTTATTTCAATTTATTTTCCGGGAAATTAAGTAGAGACAGAGACATACCCTCATACTATTAGTATCGCCTGAAACTGCAACTGCAGCGTTGCCATGGTTCCTGATAGTGTTAGAATTGGGTGCATCGTTCCCACGAATAAGGGAAGAATGCTTTCGTTTTTTGAGTTGGGATAAATTAGGTCGGGCAGCTTGAAATTCATGCATAATCCAAAGGGTTTTCTGACCATTAGGAGGCTTGCCATTGTAAAACACAAGGGATCTCCTGGAACCAACCTTGATGTGAATGTGACCCGTTTGGAAGATGGCTTTATCCGCTCCGGTGGCTTTCCAATAACCACCACTGGCCCTCCGATTTGGCCGACTCCCGTTTGGATACTTCCTGTCTCTTGGTGTGAAGAAATACCACCCTTTCTCACCCTGGGGACAATATGTCTCTACGTAGTGTAGTACCCACCGGAACAACAACAACGGTAAATTATACCATCAAAATTTAAAATAAAAATAAGGATAAAGCCGACAAGGAATAATATTATAAAAAAAGGGGTCAAAATATATGTCTAATCGGTAAAGTATCGTAAGAAATTACCGCTTAAAATTCATTAATCAAAATTAAATACACAAGTATACAGATATTATTACTGAACGTAAACGAGCGAGTTATTCTTCTTTTTCTATAAAAATTATGGATATGGGAACAAAATACTTTTAAAAAAAAAAAAAGTATCATGATCTCGAATGCAATAAGCGAGACTAAGGGTAAGATTAGCGTAATATTATTGACGAGTCTTGACATGAGTCTCAAGATAAGATTCACATTCACTCAAGAATCCAAATAATCAACCCAAGTATAGACAAAGTCTTAAGTGAGTCTTGGAAATTTAAGACTCAACTCAAGGCTTTGGATAAGTCTTGACCCACTTTCATTAAAATTATCCAATGAACGGTTGACATGTGTCATTTCTTTTTGTAAAAAAAAAGTAATGTAAAAAAAGTAAAGTCTGGGGCGAGTCGGACGGATAATGTATAAAGTTTTGGATGAGTCTGGGGTGAGTCTGAACAATTTCTAGTCTGAGCCGAGTCTGACGGATAATGTATAAAGTTTGGGGTGAGTTTGGGTGAGTCTGAACAATAAAGAAATACGCTAATAAAAGCTAATGGAAAGATGATGTGCCAGAGTCTTAAGATTTTGGCCGGTCTGATCAATAATGTTACCTCAACTTAAACTCTACAAAAGTCTTGACCCCACTGTTTTGTAAATTACAACGAGTAAATGGTTACTTATTATTTTCGGTGAGTCTCGCGGATAATGTATAAAGTTTGAGGTAAATCTGTGGTCTGAACAATAGAATAATAATAAAAGTTAGGGGAAAACTGATATGGCAGAGTCTTACGACTTTGGTGAGTCTTACTGATAATGTTACTCTTATCCCTACCACTTTTCAAAGTCTTAAAAAATGTCACATCAGCTTTCCACTAACTTTTATTATTTCTTTAATATTCGGACTTGCCCAAATCCACCTCAAACTTCCTACATTATCCGCCAGACTTACCCTAGACTTTACTTTTTTTGAAGTTACCTTTCTTTTTGTGTTACAAAAAAAATGACACGTGACAAATAGCCAAAAATCGTACAGTTAATAATTTCAGTACATACCAATAACCTGGTTGCAATATGTAATCACATTTAAATGGAAGCTTATATTATGAGAAGATATATATCCTACAATAGAAGGTTTTAGTGATAGATCACACTTACATAAATTTCAGTACATACCAACAAGGTAAATGCATAACAGCAAGGTCATAATATGTAAACAAATTTTAACAATATCCAAAAATCGTAATAATTTCAGTACATAACAGCAAGATCTTAGTATATAAACATTTTAACGAATATCTAAAAATCGTAAATAATTTAAATTTCAGTACATACCAGCAAGGTAGTTAGGACTGTACTCGTAAATATTAACCTCATGCATCAAATTTATGTGCTTTTGGCGCCCCTCAATCTTTGGTCGTAAATACTCGATAATGAGCTCCTCATCGGTTGGATCGAACTTATAACCAGCCGGAAACGAATTGAAATACTCCTCAATTTCTGGAATTGTCATTGTCATTGTCATTTTTTTAGTTAGGGTTTAACAAATTAAAATCAAAGTGAGAATTCTGGATTTTCTTCGCTATTTATTGAAGTCGGGTAGATAGCAATACGGTATCAGACTCGGATTCGGAAAACTTTTTAGTTCTAAGATTCTAATTAAGATCGAACTTTATCTTATTCATGATCTTTTAGGATTAAAATCCTATCTTTTAAGGGATTTGTTAAAAAAAAAGTATTATAATATCAGGTTTTTTATTTTTTTTAATTTCACTCTTTGTAATTTGCTACTCCGCGACACACGTGGCACAAAGCGTATAAATAATAAATAATAAACAATAAATACGAACCCGGAAAAAAAACGCAAGGAACTTGAATATACACAAATCATCTGTCGAGACAAAAAAAATGACTACCCCTACGACTGTAACTGTTAGAGGTACAAATCTACGTGGTTTCTCGACATTATATTCAGGAGTTACGGTCTGTAAACATTCCCGAGTCATGGTATGAGCTCTCGATATATAAGCCATATAAAACCTTCAACAGTAGCGGGAAATGAGTATGCTCCGGGAGAAAGAGTATCAAAATCGACATATATGCGTTCAATGATAATGATCAGCTCTTTTTTGGTTACTGGGGGAAGACGATCGGGAAGTCGTCAAGAAGCCCAACGAATGCTGCTAGAAGCCAACTTGCTTTCTTCATTTACAAGGTAGTCGATGGATTCCAATAATACGATGACGGGAGATATATTCAACATGCCGTATGAGCCGTTCTCCAATCCATTGGTCGCAACACCCTACAAGTCAAGACAAAAACAAGAAATAAGAGATTTAGCTTCGCAAATGCCAAAAAATACGAAAGTGTGAAGGGTAGCTCGAACTGGTGCTCATGTCAGATAGCTAGCAGGTAAAGTCACTGAGGGATGATTACTCGTGGACTAGGTACGGAATCTTTCAGTAAGTATCGACTGTCGGTAAGTATCAAAAACATCCTTACTATGCATGGCATGGGGACGATGTGGATAAAACTGCTCGTGAGTCGTGACATGGGTTTGAAACAGGTAGGCACTAAACAAAAAAGACAAATACATCCCGCACAGTGGAAAGTAATATTTGCCTGCTACTGCGTCTGACTAACGAGTAACAACTCGATTAGACAGGAGAAAACAGAAAAGAGGGTCTGGAAATAGGCGTTACGCCTGCCGCCGCACTACTTCCAGACTTCAACAATAAAGGATAGGGGAAACAAACTGGCCCTATTAAATAAGATAATTATGTGTTCAGCTGGTTAAAAAGAAACCAAAATCCTAGGAGATGTCAAACCTTGCTCCTTAAAATATGTCATCTTCCTTGCATCACTCGATAATTAAGTACCAAGTCTTCTGATTTTTTCCAAACGTACGCTCGAACAGTTGCCAAGCTCATGTCTGGGGATAACACCTGAAACATGAAGACACGCAACAGAATAATAGATTGAGAATTCAGTTTAAGACATGACCTTTTGAAACGTTCATTTGGCAGTCTCAACTGGTCCGAATATGGAAAGGACACATTCCAACATGTACAAGATAAATAGCTGACCTCCAAATATAGTTATCCTAGCCATTACCAATTATGTTTCCGGGGAGAAAACGTTTAGAAATCCAATTAGCTATGTATAACATCATGTCTTATTAAAAGTAAAAGTGTTGCATAGTGATACATCCAGTCATCCACAAAATACCTTCTCACACGGTTATAATTATACTATACGCACACGCCAAAGTTCATAAGAAGATGTGAGGAAATATATGACTGGGGTTAAAAGAGTCCCAGACACAAATTATGAAACAGGTGTGTCCACCAAAACCGGAGTCCTGTCAAAAATGAAGCTACAAGACCTATAACCATGGTATTAAATCTCAATTTGAGACACGATTTCAAGATCGGATGAATGTACCCTGATCTTGATCATTGTGCCATGAATGCTGTTGATACTGTCTCATTATGCAGTCACAGTAACCTTCAAACCTTGATAACTAGGTCGATATGATGTGCTGTTGCACGGATTTAATACCATGGCTACAGAAGAAATAAAAAATAGAAAGACTCAAGACCGTGTTATCAAATTCAACTTACCTGATTATTGCACAAGATTTCAATAGAAGGCTTCAGTCGCTGCCAAGAAGGTCTCAAACTACTTTTAAAAGAGCCGTCTCCTAAGGCCACTGAGTTCTGTAATGGACCTCCAGTCAAACCTGGAGCAAACGGCTGCTCTCCAACAGGACCGTCTAGTGGTTTTTCAAGGACCATCTTTTCAACGACATAGGTGACCACCTATATTAAAGACAAAAATAGGAGGATGCATCATATCCAAGTGAGATTCTGATTGTTCAATCATGAAATAGTGACCAGTGCCATATACAGTGATTTGCCAAATAGACAGTTGCATTAAACACATCTTCATTGTTCAAAAAAGATAACTTAACCATAATGCTAAATCAGATCAACACAGATGTCGACTATGTTGGTGTACCAAAACCCACAATCTAATTTTAACAGCAAAAACTATCAAGAAAAACACATTACCTGACCACAATTGATTTACAAAATAAGCCTCAGTTTTATATATTTTTTCTGATTTGACAATTCAGTAAAAAGTCTTTCTGCATAAAAGCAAAACTGCTCACGAGAACCGAGCAGCTGTACATTCAGAAAAAGAAAACCTAAAATTGCAATTTCTACAAGCAGTTAATTTTTTTTTGAAAGTTGCAATTAATTAATTCAGATTGCACTAAATCCTTTTAATTCCACTAATAGTATTGTAATAAGTGACGACAATTTAACTACGTGGCTACCCTAGGTAGATACATAAAATCTAGTATAAGTTGTCATCACGAAAGGTAGCATAATAGGTCCATGGTACTGGAGGTTCCTAGATACTCTAGCCTGCATCACTACATCTAAAGCATGCAAGGTAATTGCTTTGAAGCAAGGGAGTCAATAGATTTAAACCTTTTGTATTCTTAATATGCGGGGGGCACTCAACTTCCCTTGTGTTAGGATTTGAACGGGAGACCCTTCACATGGATATAGGTAAAAGCTGCACCTGAAAATATACAAGCATCGTCCAATAATTATCTATTCAAGAAAGTGAAGCAAGTAAGAAATAAATATTTCAAACTTCTAATTTTCAAGCAAGCTTAGAACTCATATCAAGGTCCAAAGAGAAAGCACTAACAGTATTTTCTACGCTGTAATAATTCAAACTGACTTAACTACTCCGTAATAAGATTGAAATTTCTACAGGCAACAGCCAACAAAAGCAGTATTTTAACCATGGCAGATACAAAAGCCTGTCTCCATGGTGAGAAATAACCCTTCAGTCGTAGCTAGGTAGAACTTCTACAAATTTGAAATGTAACAGAAAATAAGCAACAAACTAATTGTAATTAGATGATTAATAACAGAAGTATAAAAAGGTAAACCGATTCCCATCCACCCACCTTTTCATTTGAAGGCAAGTAAGGACAAAGTGTCATACTACCACTAGCAGTCCAACGATTGAGTCACTATAATTTCAAGACTTCAGACTTCAGGTCTGACCTATTGGTTGATTGACTAAAAGACAAACTTTTAAAAGAGAAGACATTAACAGAATATCAACGGCACAAAATCGGCAGATATTTTACGGATCTTGATGTGACTTCTTAATTCTCATTAGCTAACATTTACACACAAAATTATGCCAAGAAATTACTTTGTATTCTCTCTTGGAGGCAGGCGGTTCTTCACAACACAATCCAAAACCCACCAAGGGAAGTCCTTTTCATCTTCAGTGCCATCTAAGGCTGTTGTTTTTTTCCGCCACACACCCCCTTGAGAACCCTCTGTAATAATGGAAGGAGGACAAGAAGCAGAAAACTCAAATGGAGGATACACCATCGAATCATTTTCCGCATTACTATCTACCTCGACACGCGAATGGGTCATGCTTCTGGCAGATATATCCTTTACGGACTGAACTTCACCATTTGGCAATATTTGAGATCCTAATCCTTGCTTTCTCTTCCCTGACCAATGGGCTAACAAACCCTTGAGTGTTTCTCGAGCCAGATTCACCTGCAGAATACCAATATTTTACTTATCATTACTTAATGCAATCCAATAGAAACATAAAAATAAAATAAAGGCTTAGGTTACACTTAGATCATTTCTTTCAAAAGACTAGATCAGCTCAATACATGTCTCTGAGACTTGACCTAGAAAATACTACTCCAAAACAATAAAAGCTCAACTACATGGAGATGCAAAGGAACATCAGACTATATACACTTAAGCAAAGATAAACAATGCACAAATTAGCAACACTTCACTACAGACCATGTAATCAGATATAGGAATTTATTGCTGCACACTCCAAGATATTAATGGGTTTTACAGCAATAAAATATTCTCACATACAGTTCCTAGTTCCTACTATCACTGTGTAGCAAAAGTTAGCTGTCTAGGTTGCTTTACAGGTTGGCTAATTCTGCCTTTGCCCTGTGATAGTGTGATAATGTGATATAACGTTCACTGACATGGACCTACAAAAATGCGCATGATCGCAGCTTCCTCAAGATGAATGTAAAGCCACCATCAGAAAAGGCTTATAGTTCAAAATAACCTAATGCTAATACCAAGGCTTCTAAATACTAGCTTAAAATTGTGGGTGTGAAGAGGTTAAAATATCATAATTATCATCACTGCAACAGCATCAACAATGATAATATAACAGGAAACTAGTAAAACCTTGTCATCTTCAGGCTTCCCTGCTATGTTAAGATCTGCAGAGTACATCTCCGCAGAAAAGCATTGTGGTGTCTCCAAGTGGATTGACAGACTACCAAGCCTTGTGTCCACTGTGAACCAAGCGGGAATGCTCACCTGAAGTTTCAATAAAAAATAACATAAACAAAGCAATCAATCTGAAACTAGAAAAACATTCAGCTCACTACAATGTAGAAACTCTAACCATTTCGAAAAGCTCCTTCTTCTTTTCATCAAATTCTACCTGAAGAAGTAACATGGAAAAAGAACTGTGAAAAACTGGTACCCAAGAAAGATCTCAGGAAAAAAATACTGAGCACAAACCTCAACTTATTCCATAAAAGTAAAGCATGTAATGTGGTCCGTATTCTAACAAATATAAGTGTTCCTGCTAATATCAATTTCACCACACATTAAGGACACTATCATCTCACCTCGCCGTAATCTCCAATGATGACTCCCCTGGTTATCTCCCATAACTTCACAGAACCAGAGGTATCCTATCATACAGAAACAAAAAAAAAATTATGCGCCTATATCTATGGCAAGCAAATCGACCATCGTACAGAGTACGATGCTAAGAACAAGAAAGCTAACATCAACATCCAACAATGAATAAAACATAGTATCCTGTACCTTGGTAAGCACATGCCTCCGGTTATTTAATACCTCGTGCTGCACAATAGCTGGAGTTCCAGGAATAGTCAAAATTGGCTTGTGGTGGACTGGAATCTATATACAAAAAAGAATCAGACAACAAGCATAAGTATTACAGGTTCAAAGTTGAAGAAGCTGAGATGTACGCAGGCAACTTCCACAAATTAACATGAGTATTACCATTGCTAGTTTCAAAGAAAAAAAGAATATAAGCATAAATCATGAACTATAGGGTAACATTTTTCAGAACGTCTATTAAGAAGTTAAAAAGGTGAAAATCTTCCATTTTCATAACAATGAGAGTCTAATTTGCCTAAGAACAAGGTGCTATAGCTCAAAAGGTTAAAGATTAACCATTTCACAACAGTCAACAGCAGTTCCCACATAAATTCATTCATGGAACATGACTGCCAATTCAAAGACGCAAGTCCTAGTCGTAGACAAAAACGAAATATTTCTCCTCATTGATACATGAAAATAACTTCAAGGGAATATAATAAAATCTTACCGGAGAAGATCCTTCTAGAGAAGCCCTGGCCCTAGAAAAGGACAAATTTCCAGCCAAAAATGACCCTCCTTTTTGAAACACTTTCTGAGGACTCTGTCCTTCAGCTGGCCATCTATGAACCGAAGAATCTGTAGTGGCAACCCAAATGCTTTCATCATTTAGAGCCAACTGAAGAATAGGGTGCTCTTCTGCACAGATCAAGATGCTCTCTCTAGAGGATAAGTCCGTCAAATACAACTGCAATGTATGACGATAAAATTGTATTCAAATCTGCAAACAGAACAAGCTGGCAGGGAAAGGACAGATGGAAATAATCTCGGCAAACAGTATAAATAAACTCCTCAGAATCCTCACCGATTGGTCTCTACCACCACTATAAACATGGCTAAATGTTGCTGTACTTGCAAGGGCCCACACCGAGTCTGTATGAACAGCATAAGAATGTACACAACGCTGCTGACCAAGATCCCATAGTCTACATGGAAAAGGAATAATGGTGAAATATACAAACAAAAGAACACATTTCTCGCAAAAAAAATGCTAAAGTCTTTTGGTTTATATCTTCATTTTTCAATCAACTAATTATAATGGATATACCCTCATGGCCGGAAAGATGAGAACATTAGTGAGTAGTAAGGCACAGGACCAATAGAATGACTATGAGAGAAGGTATAACATCATGCCAAAAACAAAATAGCAACCTCAAGCACTCCTACCAAAAGGATTTTATTTTAAAAATTATACATGATACCAAGAAGACATATTTGGTCTCTCCTCTTGCACATGGGTGGCATCCACTTTGTTCATACAAAAAGTATACAAAAAGTGAAAGAAAAGTAAGAAAGTACAATGACCAAGAACATACAAGCCTACCTGATCATTGAATCAGAAGAACCAGATATACAATACCTGTAAGATATCAAAATGTAAGCCATTTGACTCGAGCAAAATCGTTTATTCATTGAATACAAGCCGAGCAAACCAAATCATAAATATCAGAACATATTAAAAATTCTTAAATGGAGCTCAATCTCATAGATGGATATAGCCACTAGAGCAAACAGTATGTCCTTACACACTACATTCATGTTTTTGTTTTAGAAGTAATAATCCCACTGGACAACGAATAAATGTTCCATATTCGATTTTTGGGTGGCCATGAATAGACATCCACTAAGAATCTCTTCTTTTCTTGTACAGAATATGTTATTTACTTATTTGTGATTACTATGGTTGTGAACTCCTGATCTTTGTATTTTTCATCCATAACTTACTATGTTTCTTAATTTTTGCGTAAAACAAACCAAGAGGTTTTTCCGTGGATAGAGTGTGAGTAAAGTAATTGAAGAACACCCAAACATAAAGGAAGAACAGAAGCCCATTAATGAAATAGAAACATATCATCAGACATCAATATATCCACAGGAAAAAAAAGAAAAAAAAAAGAGAGGAGAAAAGAAAATTGCTGCAAAGAGAAGTCACAGCCACAGGAACAAAGCTCAAGATTAAACCAACCCACATCTTCTAAACTAGGGTAAATCCTCAAAGAGAATGAGCCATAAAGTTTCACAAACCATTTTATCAATGAATTCATTGAAAGCAACAGAAAAAAAAGTAACACGAATAAAACCTGCCACTAGAATCCAGCAGCAATGTCCTCACATTATCTGTGTGTCCTCTCAACTTCATGGTTTTTGAACCAGACCTAGGATCCCAAACGCGTACAACCTAAAAAGGAAAATGGAATCAAAAGGGAATTCCCATTACAATACTGATATCTAAATACATCTATTTTATGTAAAATGCTCTCTCTTTTAATTGATGCAGTCGCTAGTTAAGTTAGTAGTTTTAAGACAGAAATGCTTCTATAGGACTATTATTTGAGAATCACCTGTAAGGTAATTATTATCAATTCTACCTTCAGACTTTATATAGAGATGTTCTGTTCTGACAGGTAGAACTGTCAGACCTTCATTGAACAAATTGCAGAGAGGTAAAAATGTAAAATGATATATAGATTGCCAAACCACTGCTTACCTTTTCTGTTCCGCCAGAAACAAGTATGCTTCCGCTATCATTCATTGCCAATGCATACACTGACTCCTTGTGTCCTTTGGCAACAGTGGGAACATACCCATGACTAGGGCTAGGATGCGAAGAGATGTTACTACTAGAGGTTATAGTGCGTAGACTGGTCACTGAGGAAATGCCTGATCCGCCATTAATTCCATTTGACGATTCTTCTTCTGCAACATCATTTAACTTAGAAACTGGAGCAAGTGCAGCTTCTATATCCCACACAAATACCTCTCCACCAAGGCCACCGGAAGCGACAATGTTGGTCTGAAAATACAAAACAATACAGAATAAGAAAATGATGAACATATATGACAACAAAGCACAGTTTAAGGACATTCATTGGCAACTGTCCTTTAACAGCAAACGAACAAGTTAACCAGGCAACAGTGTTCACTTGTGTAAAAGCTACGGACAAAGAAATTACATTCTTTTCAGCAGCGGCAAGACAGGTAACGTAGTCAGAGTGCTGACGTAAAGTCTTCGTACACGCACCATCAGATAAGCAATTCCATGTCTGCAGAAAATGACATCAAGCAGCACACTTTATTTCGACCGAAAATGATAGTCGGATGCATACAAGAATGTTAACACAAATATCAGCTACTGGCCTACTACTCACCTTAAGTGTAGTGTCTGAAGAACAGGATACAAGTGTATGATCGCCTAAAATAACCGCGTCATTTACCTGCAGCAAAAAGATCACTGAGAATGTCTGACAGATGCACACAAAATGGACATAATAACTCCAAACAACACACGAAAATTCAACCAAACAGCAGATATAAGCTCCTAGACTGACCAGATATGAAAAAACAAGACCACAACGATGGCAAACCAACACAAGAACATAGATCATATAAAAACATATGGAAACATGGTAGTTCATAATAAGTTTGGGTATTGACATTGCATCGTGACCGTTTTGAAAGTGTTTGAGGGATATCGTGGCCATATTTAAGCAGGTAGCACCCGCATTTATGACACACATGCACAGCAAAAGAGATTAGGTAGTGACAACAAACTTGAATCAAGATAGAAGCTAATAATTAATAATGAAAGGCAAAAACAGTAAGAAAGATACCCAATCCACATGTGACTCAAACGTAGTTGAACAGGTAGCAGATTCTTCATCTAATGCCCACCTCTTCAATGTACCGTCACGGCATCCAGTAAAAAGATAATCACTTCTGTCGGAGCCATTAGACTTTAAAACATCCAAGCAATTTATTCCTGCGCAGTGCTGGCAAGAAGCAATGAACAAATCAGGTTGAGTAACAAAAACACAACATTGCTAAATTGAGCAGGGAAGATACAAAATGACATACAGAGTTCCAACAGACTGTAAGAAGATTTAACAAAGTAGCGTATGAGCTGCATATATCGCATACTTATATGGAATCATTAGACAAGTCAAGGAAAGTTGAGACAAGAATGCAAATATGCAACCTGAACAAGGAGGACATACAGATACACAAGGCATTTTCAGTTAGAGCCATTGTAAGAAATTTAAGCCAACGACTATAAGCTGAAGAGCTTCTGAATGACTCCACAGCCAAAGTAAATAAAAAAAACTACATCACACAGAACTATCTACAGAGAGAAAACAGATGCTACGGCTAAAAGAGAGTAAATAATTATAAAATCAATACTCCGTTAACTAACCAGATATCCATGAAAAAAGACGACTTGATGCATAAAGACACCTATCCAACACATGAAACAAATCCCATATTTCAGCAGACCAAGCTACAATTCAGGCCATCTAATGTGCATAGATTAATAGTACCATGTGTTCCCACTTGCCAGTCATAGTGTTTCTTCCTGGCCGAGAAGTACAAAACAGATAGGACATTGCAAAAATCAAAAAGGTAGGAGTTAACAGACTAGCAGCAGCATACAGACCTTTGAGTCATCAGATGAATTCAGCACATACGTAAATCGCTTCTCCTTGCGAGGGCGATTTGAACCAGATGCATTCCCCGTGCTTCCAACGCGATGCATCGCAAAATTACCTAAGAATAGTTAGAAGTATATTAAGACACTTAAATCCTTTGGCCTGAAGAGAGTGATCAACTCTAAAATTTGCAAATCTTCAGTTACTATTTTCAAGGTAATTCCATGCAATAACTCCGACAAAAATAATTCACTAAAGCCAGATAACTCATGGAACCAAATTGTACACTGTCAGTTTGTTAACCACTTCCATTTGTATAGCAACTAGCAAGATATAAGTTAAGTGAATAGTTTAATTCTATCACATATTAGGTGTAAAGCTATGAAGTATATCATCAAATGAGCCTGAAGGGCCGGGAACAATAATGAACATCCAGCCACATTTCAGGCATACGAGCGAAAAGTCAACCCTGAAGTGGTAAAAGGACCACATCTTATCCTGGCATAAATCAAGATTACTGCAAATCTTAATGAACCAAAAAAGATTTTATTCACTTCATTTACTGCTTAATTTTGTTTGTCAAAGGTAACAAATTTACAAGCATTCGCACAAAGTTACAATCTTTCACACCTTCGGGAACAAACAATGTGCCGCGAGTTATGTCATCTCTTTTTTCACACATTTCCTTTTTCCACCCATTCAAATTGACGATTATTCTATTAACATCTCTCGCGATGTATGTGTCAGGCAGATGCATCTCAACCAATAGGTTATGGGTTAAAGCCTCATCAACAACATTTTACCGATGATGTCTTCATCTAGTGGTTAAGACGGAGGTATTGTGGACATCAGGTCCCCGGTTCAAATCCCCCTCCCTTGTATTATAATGCGATGTGTATTATAATGCGACTAAGTGCACGCTTCGTTAGAGAAAAAAATCATAAGCGTAATTTATCCACCACCACACACAGCGGAAAAAAATTCAGCTAAAAACACCACAAAACCTTATTATACTACAACAAATCGTCACAAAACACCCCGCCTGAGCATTCCCCCAAAAAATTACTCGACAAGTAGAATTTCCTCTCAATGACAATTGGCACAAAACTCATAAGCATAATAATATATCCAGCAACACCCCTGTGTCAGAATTTTCAGCTAAAAACACTACTAAACCATCCAGTACAAAAAATATCATCAAAACAACACCGTGATCATTCCATAAAGCATTTTGCCAATAAACTAATCAGAAACATAATTTCCTCTCTTGCAATCACAATTTATCCACTTCCACGCGCAGGGTTGAAATTTTCAGCTAAAACCCCAGCAAACCTTCCTTATACAACTAAAATCATCATAAAACACCAATTCCTCAAAACATTTTGATACGAAATTAATCAAGCACGTAAAACCTTATTTCAATGAACATCACCTTGGAATCGCAATTTATCCACTACCACACGCAGAGTCGAAATTTTCAGCTAAAATCATCGTAAAACACGACGATCATTCCTCGAAACATTCTGCCGCGAAATTAATCAAGCACGTAAAACGTCCTCTCAATGAACATCAATTCGCCAATAAATTCATTTCCGAGCAACACTAACAAGAACACCTCCTCTCAAACAAGCTAAATTACTTCAAATTCTCAACAACAAAGTTGTTTCCTCCAATCGAAAAACTCAATTACTACGTAGTATGGTATCGAAACAATTATGAATTAATTATACTACGAAATTTAATCAAAATTAATAAAATTAACATTAATATAACCCTAATTTTAAGAAAATGCGCGAAAATGAAATGGAGCGAAATAAAAGAGGTGAATTTACTATAAGATGCTGCGATGTCGGAGGAGAGAGAAAATTCGAGACGGTAGAAGTAGTGGTGGTGGCGATGACGGTAGTGGCGGAGGCGACGGCGATGACGACGGCGAGAGAAATGAGAATCGACGATAGTAAAACTAGAAAGTGATGCACATGTTTTTGATCGACCTTTGTTTGATAGTGTTTGTCGGATGTTTAACTTGGAAGTCCACCACCTCAACAAACCAATACGTCTCTAAACGGATATATTCGTATTATCCGTATTAAGATTAAAACGAGTTAAATATATGACATATATACTGTATAGATAAGACGGCTTTTTTTTGAATATTTAGCCATTTTGTTTCAGTATTGTTTGTGAGAATGATATTTATTTAACTCGTCTTAAATAAAAAAAGGTGTTAAAAAAATAATTTCGCAAACATCATATTCACTCTTACATCTCATTTGCATGGAATCCATAAAAATAATAGAGAATAAAAGAAACTAATATTGTATTTCTTTTTATAAGATAAGAAAACTAGATTGATTCTTGAAGCCACCGACTTTCAAACCACCTCGAAAGGGTTTGACATGAGTGTCCAATAGAAGCCATAAAATCAGCAATTTTGTTGGTTTTACGAAACAATGCTTAATTGTCACTTCATCGAAAAAAATGAAGGTCCCAAGGGATTTGCTAGGTACTACGAATTGAGGTAATAAACATAAACTATCGCCTTTTATAATTAACTTTGATATTCCTAAGTATTTAGCTGCTAAAATGTCTTTTTTTAAAGCGAGAACCTCCACAACAAAACTACCAGATCCACACTTTTTTGCTCCTAACATAACAATTTTGCCATTATAATCTCTTATACTATTTTGTTTTGTTTAGTCAATTTTGTGATCGGTTTTATTTAAATGGGTTTATTTTATTGAAGTTTAACCGTTTAAGTTAGAAATTGGCAATGAGTTCATTGAGAATGAAGGGTAAGATAATGTTATTATGTAGAGTTTGATAATTCTTATGTATGTTTAGCTATTTATTATGAGTACACTCGATAATGTGTAATAGATATATGAAGGAAAATATTGCGTACTTAAATGTCAACAAATTGCAACTATAAGAATTTATGGGTGGAAACAACATTGAATAATATTGTTGTTGTGGATAAATGATCTTAAGTTCTTCAATTAATACTATCACATGTTATTATGTGAGTATTACGTTAATCTGCGATGTGAAGTGTGTCTAGGTTACAAGAATAATATTGTATTTCACTACTTCGTACTCACTAGGAGTGGTTAAAATCTTTGGTGCGGATCAGACCACACTGATCCTGTGCAGTTGGATGTGGCTAGGTGGACCCAAACCACGATGTAGGGGAGTCAAAACAGGTCAACTTGATCCCGGTGGAGGTGGATCCGAAACCACCTGGTCTGGGTCGAGGGTGGGGATGTCAATAAGGCGGGGCGGGCATCCGCGAACTATAATACGTACCCACACCCACCTCACGACCTACGGCAGGTTGAAGTTTTCAATCCCGTTCCCGCCCCGCGGGGATCCGTTGACCCGCCTCCATCTCCTCACAAAACCATTTTTAAAAATATAAATCTTGAATCTAAAACATAACAGTCTCGTACTCGAGTACGTCTTATACAAATAAGTTTTCGCAAAATGGTCTAACATTCAATTAACTAGTACGCAATTTTTTCAAACCACAAAATAGTTAGAGGATTAAGGTTTATTTTTTGGGGGTTTAGGTTGTTGAGTGGGTAAAAACTAAAAGAATTAATGAAATTTGTCTAGGTTTATGAAAAACGGTTAAGGTTTTTTATCTAAGTTGTAAATTTTATTGTTATTTTTATTCTTTTATAGTACAAATTTATCTAGGATATGAGTAAGGCGGGTATAAGCGTAGCGGGGACAAGCGGGGTGGGGCGGGCGGGGCGGATGTGGGGTCGGGTGGGTATGGGGCAGGTTTCATGTGATACCCGCACCCGCCCCACGACCCGTGACGAATGACACTTTTGAAACCATCCCCGCCCCACGACCCATCAAATCATTACCCTCACCCGTACCAAGTGGGGCGAGACCCGCGAAAACCCGCCACTGACATCCCTAGTCGAGGGCAAGTCTGAGTGGGACCTGCCAACAGAGTCATCCTTCTGTCCTTGATGCGCCATTATAGACCAAAAGTATCTTTTAAAAAAATGCCCAACTTGTCAACTCAGCCCGCACAAAACTCACCTAAAACCTAACACAAATCGGATATGGGTAGCATCCACCACACGATACTAAGGGCTCGTTAGAGTGAGTCTAGTCCATCCTCCAAACAACCCGGCCCGACCTGACTCAAACCCGACATATGACCAACTCTACCATCGATACCTTAGATTGACTAAACTATGATAGGATACTCGTGGAGTAGTGGTCTAACTAATCAACATAAACAAAAATGAGTTTTTTTGTCGAAAAACACATAACATTTACACTGTCTCTAGAAATAGTACCTAAAGTTATTTTTTTCCCCAACAACACCTAACATTTTCTCTTTTTTTGTGTAATAACACCAAAATCAGTTTTCTGTAAAAAAAAAAGTCAAGATTTCGTCTTGACTAACGATGAAATTGATTTAACACCAAAATCAATATATATACTTAAAAGAGAAACTTTTGAAGCGATTTCATTGGTTATTATTACTTCCGAGCGATTTCATTGGCTATTATTTTTGTTGAATAAATAAATTATATATATAAATAAAAAGATAATTAAGACAGTATACTACCATCAGAATTTTAAAATGGTAAATTAAAAGATAATTAATATCTATCTATATTAATAAAAAAAAAGTTCTTTTTAAAAATTATAGAGTCTCCACCTCTCACAAAACACCTCAATTATAATAACTTTTTTAGTTTATAACATTATATAGCTAAAGCTATCTAATTGTTTAAACGTAGGCTAGCAATTTACGATACTAATTTGGAAATTGTCTTATACTTAATGACTACTTATTACGTCCTTTCCAAATTCCAACTCATTCCGTATATTTTAGTTGCGTTTAATGTGTGTATATATATAGTGCCTGACAACACGTTGTGGGTATATAATTATTCTTCATGAATTCACGACTTTGGAATCTATTTTAACAATGTTCATTAATCAATAATTTAATGTGTTACATACATAATAATTACCACTTCACATTATATTGTTTTTATTTTTCTTAGTTTTGTTTTCAAATGTTGTTTATAACCTTATCTATGTCGTTTCTTTGAATCTTAATATTTACATTGTGTTTAAATCTTATTGTATGGATATGTTGTTTTTGCTTTGAACTCGGTTGTTTTCTAATTTTTTACTTGATTGTATGTGTAGGTTAGCATACATCACTCCGTATGATTTTGATGGAGATATAACTATCAATATATTATTCAGGTAGGTGTTGCTTTTAATTAAGCAGAAATTCTTGCTTAAGATGGATTAAAATGAGACGGATTAAATGTCATCAGCTTTTTAATAGAATGTAACCACTTAATAACAAAATGATGGTTAGCCTGGAAATGATGGTAACATTTTATCAAAAATTGGTAACATTTTATTGTAAAATGACTACATTTAGTCCGTCTTATTTCAGACAGGAAATTAATCCGTCTAAAATAAGAATTTGCGTTAGTAATAAAATATGAGTTGGATAATTATTGTTTATAAAGCGATTACATTGGATATTACTTTGGTTAAATAATTAATTATATAAATAAAAAGATAATTATAATTATTGTTTTTAGAGCGATTACATTGGAGATTACTTTGTTAAATAAATTAATTATATAAATAAAAAGATAATGAAATAGTAATAAATATCGGTTGGATAATTATTGAATTAGTTAACAAAATAATTGATTTCATTGGCTATTGTTTTAGAGTAATTTCATTGGCTATTACATTGGTTAAATAAACTAAAGTATATAAATAAAAAGATAATCAAATAATAATAAAATATCAGTTAGATAATTATTGTTTTTAGATTGATTATATTGGCTATTACTTTGTTTAAATAAATTAAGTATATAAATAAAAACATAATTAAATAGTAATAAAATATCAATTGAATAATAATTGAATTAGCTAATAAAATAATTGATTTCATTAGCTATTGTTTTAGAGCAATTTAATTGGCTATTACTTTGGTTAAATAAATTAAGTATATAAATAAAAAGATAATTAAATGGTAATAAAATATCAGTTGGATAATTATCGTTTTTAGAGCGATTACTTTGACTATTACTTTGGTTAAATAAATTAAATATATAAATAAAAAATAATTAATTAGTAAAAAAATATCAGTTGGGTAATTATTGAATTAGTTAATAAAATAATTGATTGTAAATTAAAAGTTTTGGCTACCGTGGAGTTATGGTATAATTTGTTGTTTCACTTATCTTATTTAATTAAAAGCATAAATAAATATATTGATGAATATATTAAGTACTTAAGTTTACGAGGTATAATTAAAAAAAATACGAGCTACAGAATACAAACACATAAGAATATGAGCTAATGTAAAAAGAATACGGGTTAAAAAATACGAGCACAAAAAAATGCGAGTTATTAACCTAAGAATACGAGCTGATATAAAAAGAATACGAGCTAATATAAAAAGAATATGAGCTAATGTAAAAAAAATACGATCTATTAAGATAAAACGGGCTTTAAAATACGAGCACAAATGAATACGAGCTAATGAAAAAACAATACGAGCTATTAACATAAGACAAGCTTTAAAATATCAACACTAATGAATACGAGTATGAGATTAAAAGGATCATAGACTTAAATATACAAGCACATAAGAATACAACCTATTAAGATGATAATACGAGCCAATATAAACAGAATACGAAAACACGAGCTAATTGAAACACTTCTCGAGCTGAAAAAATAGAACCAGATTTGCAATACGTCAAATTTCATGATGTAATAGGCACTTAAGATTACGAGGTGTAATTAAAAAAATCACAAATTCTTATTTGCAACGGCACTATCCGTCGCAAGCTTGTGACGGATACCATTTCCTCTCACAAAATATCCACTTCTTCTCTCTTTAACACTATTCATGTGGTCCCTTTCTCCACTAACTCATTTTCTATCCATTTTACCTCACAAAATATCCGTCACAAATGGTGATCCGTCGCAAACAAGACTTACTGTAAAAGAATACGAGGTACAAACTACGAATATATAAGAAATACGAGCTACTGTAAAAGGAATAAGAACTTAAAAGAATCAGGAACTAAAAAATACCGGCACATAAGAAGGTGAGTTAGGCCCTGTTCTTTTGGACTGAAACTGAACTGAACTGAACTTATAGGATCTGAACTGAACTTATAGGATCTGAACTGAACTTATAGGAACTTAACTGAACTGAACTTATAGGAACTGAACTGAACTGAACTGAACTTATAGGAACTGAACTGAACTTATAGGAACTGAACTTAACTGAACTGAACTGATAGGATCTGAACTAAACTTATAGGAACTGAACTAAACTTATAGGATCTGAACTGAACTTAACTTATAGGATCTGAACTGAAATAAACTTATAAAACCCGAACTTAATTAACTTTATTTTAATTTCAGTTAACTATTATTATTATTATTATTTTTATTATTGTTGTTGTTGTAATTATTATTATTATTATTACTATTATTGTTGTTGTTGATGTTGTTGTTGTTATTATTATTATTATATGACATTGATAAAAAATAGTCTAAAATACATGGTAATTTAAAATATTTTCAACTTTATATATAATTGTTTGTTCATAGTTCATACATTATACTGCGATTACATTACGATAAAAAATACTCACTATTACAAATTTCTCTAACCATTTATTTTCTCTAACAATGGTAATGAAGAAGTTGATTAATTGGAGAGTGACAATTGGTGAGGGTGAGTGTGTCGTATAATGAGTAGTTTTTTTTTTGCATTAACGAGGATGATAGTTTGGCATCAATTAAAGAGTAAAAGACGGGTAAATTATTAATGAGTTGTTTTTTTATAGATGACGTGTATCGAATAATTAAAGCAAAATGTTTGTATTGGTTGTTAAAAATAATACTCCGTATACAACTTTTCTTAATTGAGTTTATATGAACTGAACTTATAGGAACTGAACTGAACTGAACTTATAGGAACTGAACTGAACTGAACTTATAGGAACTGAACTGAACTGAACTTATAGGAACTGAACTGAACTGAACTTATAGGATCTGAACTGAACTGAACTTATAGGAACCGAACTGAACTTATAGGAACTGAACTGAACTGAACTGAACTTATAAGATCTAAAGTGAACTTAAATTAAGTGCCTTGAAGTCCAAAAGAACAGGGCCTTATTAATGTAAGAATGCGAGCTAATAGAGATATTAAGATAAGAATACGAGTTAATGTAAAAAAACATACGAGCATATTAGAGGATCAAGAACTTACAAATACGAGCATATAAGAATATAGGTTAATATAAAAAGAATATGAGCCAATTTAAGAAGAATACAGCTAATAAGATAAGAATACGAGTTATTAAGATAAGAATATGAGCTACTGTAAAAAGTATACGAACTAATAAGATAAGAATACGAGCTATTAAGATAAGAATATGAGCTAAAGTAAAAAAAAACTATGATCTAATGTAAAAAAAAAATACGAGTTAATATTAAAAGAATACGAGTTTCAACTATCTTCATATATTAGAAATATTGGATAAAAAATTTCTTCAAGATGATTCTCAATTGAAAAGTATAGTAGTTATTATAAAAATATATGCATAAAATATTATTTTGACAGTGATACGTAATAGGTACATGTTTCGTTTCTATTGGAGTTTCATGCACTTTCGACGTTCCATGTTGTTCCGATGATATTTCATTAGCCATAAAAAACAATCATACTTAAATTATTCTCTATGTATGTCTATTATACTAAGTATTTTTAGAAGATTAACTGTTGCGATAATTACTTTGAAATCATGTCAAGATATTACCCGGGCGGCATGAAATCTAGTTAAGTTTAATTGAAGGAAAATTAGCAAATGGAGTTATTGGGTTTAAAAAAAGGATGATGAAGGGGTAATGAAATGCATCAGGGGAAAAGAAAGAAGCGTCAAATCAATTTTACCGTTACTTAAGACGAAATCTTGACTTTTTTGACGGAAAACTAATTTTGGTATTATTAGACAAATAAAAAAATGTTAGATATTATTGAGCAAAAAAAAAAAAGTTTAAGTACTATTTCTATGAACAGTGTAAACATTTGGGGTTATTGACAAAAAAAAAAATCAACAAAAATCACACCCTAAATTCATAATTACTCACAAGCATATCATCAGAACCCTAAATTCATAATTACTCACAAGCATATCATCAGAACGACATCGTTTACCCTTTTCTACAACACCTAAAGCCCTTGTAAAACACAAGACAAACCACCACCAAAAACCCCAACAAAAAATGGCACACAAAATTGCAGCAACATTTTTGTCAAAATCATTCTATAGCAACCGTCACAGTCACCTAATTCCGTCACAGTACCGTTATATTTCTGCCACGTCGCATCTTGACAGTTGGGTGGACTCCATTAAAGGTGCATTCACTGGTAAAAAGAAATCTGAAGATTCTAAAGATTCTACAGTTTCAGATTCTTCAAAACTACCTGCAGATGCCTTTACCCTTCATCGTATGTTGATTCTTTGTCCATTGATCTCTTCTGGGTTCTTCTTAATTTTGAATTTTTTGTTTAGTTTGTATCGTGGCGGATTTAGGGGGCTAGCAGGAGTGCTCGCGCCTTTAGGAATAGTAGAAAGCTGTGAAATTTGTAGTTTAAGGTTACCATTTTTATAAATTTAGTTGATTATATTTATTAGTAGTTCGCTCCCTTAAAATGTTTAAGCTAGTGCAGTGGCGGATTTAAGGGGTTAGCAGGAGCGCTCGTGGAAAGTTTGAAACTTTTAGTTGAAGTTTTCGACTTTTTTTAGTTTACCTTATTGTATTACTCTCTAGGTAATGCTACAAATTAAGGACCCAATACTGTGGTAGTATGGCATTTTAGTGCAGGGGCGGAATTAGGGTACTAGTAGGGGTGCTCGCGCCTTTGGCAATGGACAGTTTTGAAACTTCCAGTTAATGTTTGAAACTGTTTTGTTTGGCTTATTGTGTTACCCGCTAGGTAATGGCAATGCTACAAGTCCTGGACCCGCCATTGAGTTAGTATGGGCGTAGTGGCGTACTGCATTTGAGTGCAGTGGCGGAATTAGGGGGATAGTAGGGGGGCCTCGCGTTTTAGGAGTAGTGGAAAGTTTGAAATCTTTTTTAGTTTACCTAATTATATTACTCGCGAGGTAATGGTACAAACACTGTTACACTGGACCCACCACTGAGTTACTATGCCATTATAGTGAAGTTGGATCATGCCTTAGGAGTAGTGGAAAGTTTGAAACTTTTAGTTGAAGTTTCCGACTTTTTAAAGTTTACTCTATTGTATTACTACTAGTTTGCTCCTGTAAATTTTTTCGTCAACTGACTATAAATCCTAGGTTGGCTACTAGGTTCCAACTTCCAAGTAGTGACGAAGCCTGGTGGGATCCTAGTCATGTTCCTGTGTTACATTAATAGTTTGTCCTGTTGGAATTTGGATTTACTGTGTTTGAATTTTTCGCTCCCCTAATGTCTAATCATGAGCCCATCATTGATTTCCATGTCCGAATTTTACAATAAAATGTGATGGTTAGCTTTAAGCAACGATGGTTGTGATAATATGGTTATATTTGGGTTGTTTTTTTTTATTTTGTTTAAGTTGACGACTTCTGTATGACTTTTGTGGTTTCCAAGTTCTTAACTTTGCAATGTAATGTGATGTTTGGATTCAGTTAAGGAGTGTTTAGTATGGAAAAGGAGTTCCCTTTTGAATGTTTCGTTTGGTTTGGAGATAATTAACTGCATTTAGCTAGTTATGATTGTTGATTATGGTGAAATTGTTGAATTCGAATGGGCAATTAATATTCCTCAATTCAAGTGCCAAGTTAATTTATTTGGAGATGACTAATCGTATTTTATTTTGGTAAAAAAGAAGTAATCTTTGGCTAGAAAAGAAATTTGCAAATTGAAATTTGAGCTGGGTTTAAATCTTCATGTTGGACCGACGTGAAATTAGGGTGTAATTGATTATATTACGCTACAACTCATATCATGTATGTCTTGAAGTTGTTAAATTGTTTACGGGGGATATGGCTTTGTATGATGATTGCAGGTTTCGCGGATGAAATGGGTAGGGCAAGAAAGCTGGGAAGTTTAAAGCAGTTTATAGTGGGTAAGGGTAGTGTGGCAACATTTTCTGAAGCTTTTGAGAAGCAGGAGGCGATTCTTCGGTACCTTGCGAAGTTTAATGCAAATGGAGAGGTTAGTTAATTTATCTAGACATACGAGTAGCGTTGTAGTATAATCCTGAACTTTTTCTGTTTTACTTGAATAATGTACAAGTAGCCGTTATTCTAGCGATACCAGTAAAGGTAGGTTGAATGTGACTGTATTGGATCGATGTAGGATGTACATGCTCAATGGCTGTCCTCGTTCGCCTCATGTGAGAATTCCTCATCATTTTTGCTTGGAGATTACGTTGTTTGTTGTAGGGGATCAAGTTGTCTCATTTGAAATCGTAAATATTGGCTTGTACGGAGTATCAATCATGTTACTCCATATTATATTCTCCAAATGGAAGTATGGAATTCTTTCCGTTCCAGCGGAGCCAAAGACTACTATTTTTCGACTTTGAAATATGATTGTATAAAGCGGAGTGACTTAGTAAACAACAAGCGTTTCTATCTTAAGTAGTTGTTGATAGATGCAAATAGTGACACAATTTTCTATGGGTTATTCGGAAACACAATGTTCTCTTATACAGGATTATGCTTGCTCACATGTGACATGTGGGAAAAGCACTGTGACAATGTTGATATTCTAGTTGTTGGAACCTATGTTACTCCCACACTTCACTTAACTACCATGTCGCATATAGGACACGTGTCGGACTGTCCGACACGACACTTCGACACTTCAATTTAGACCACAAAATAGGAAAGTTCACCCAAAATAGCCGTGTCCGACACTCCGACACAACGACAAGTAACACAGGTTGGAACTATGGAACTGCAAGTCTTAATTCTCTGGTCCTGTGCTGATCTGTATTCTGTAATCGATGTTTTGATGAATATATTTGTAGAATCTGCAAGCCAGTCAAAAGCAAGAAACAGCGAAGAATTGCAACTGTACTGTAGTGGATGTAGAGAACACTTTGGCAAAGTATGCCTGGGCGAAACAGGCAGAAATGAAGTTACAGAAGTTGAGGGATGAGGGAAAACCAATACCAACGACCATGGAGGAGGTTGGTACTACATTCTTTATTCAGTTTCGGTAGGATATCGTTACAATTTGGATTCGATTGTTAAGATGATGTGTTTATAGAATGATGTAATAGCTGATGGATGACAAATGTGATGATGTTACTCTGAATAGAACAAGCGGCTCCACTAGGTATTAGATAAGTTCATTGCTCAAAAGAATTATGAGACGGACACAAACCCGTGTCCGATGCTTCAAATCAAGCAAATTTATTTGGAATTCACAAGTTAATTCGTTTCTAAATACCCAAGTGCCCCCTGCATACCTAATGGTAGCACCTGTTCCTTTTGTATAATCTTTGGAGCGTACACAGTTGCACACATGTTAAGAAGTGGAGTACTAAAAAACTTCCGGAAGGAATGTTTTAGAAAGTTTGATGCTACTTCTGACACTATTAGTGCAACGAGATTTAATTTGGTAAACTAAGGCGCATTTACATGGGTTTAATGTATGTAATCTGAAAACTTGCATTTTCTGTTCAGGTTCAGAAGTTAATGGGGTCTACACCTCTGGATCTTGCTAAATCCAGTATGGCTGAGAGTGGTACTATTAGTAAAAACGCGTTTTGCCCATGCGGTTCCAAGAAGAGATACAAAAGGTACCTTCCTCGCTAGTTAGTTTTTCCACTCGTCTGATGGTTTATTCATTTCATGGTCTTCAGACATCACTTTCACGCAGTATAAATGATGTCTTTCAGTCTTACATTTAGTCCGCTGTTACATGCGTAATTGAGAATTCCCTCTTGTGATTAAGAATGAAAACATGGCCCCATTGTCTCCGAGGATCCTGGCTATGGTGCAGAAAAGTAGCTCGAAATCCCGAAATAATTCATTTAAGTCCTCGAGGAAAACATTCACTTCTTAGTAGTTGTCCCGAAACCATACGAGGCCAATTAAATTTTTTTTCATTGCTCCATGACACAGACCACGGCCACGAAGTTTGGTGTTGTTGTAATCATTCAGAATTGTTTTATACCGTCAAGCTCATGCAGACTGCATATTGTGCAGTAAATAAATTCCCCATTTATACAGTTCCTTATTTTATTTCCTTTTCTTTTTTTTTTTTCTTTCGCCTGAAGGTGCTGTGGAAAAGATAAATGAGTGGTGTGCACCATCAAGGATTGAAGCATTGCTCTTCCGGTTCATCAGCGACTAAAGCCGACTACTGGTAAACCATAAGCCCATAATAGCTAAAAAATAGTACTTTTACTCTCCGAGTCTCAGAGTGACCGAAATCCTTTGCTTAATTTAGCCGCCAATTTTTTTTTCAGTAAATTAATTTCTTAACCTTCGAGAGAATGGGTTATCTTCTTCTTTTCAGATCTTTTACGAGTATTGTGTTTCGAGAATAGAGGGAAACATTAGGTGGTCTAGAACTGTAGATGGTTTTTGATGCTCAATAATTTGAAATTTCATTTTATCATCAGTTACATATGTGAGGTAAAATTTGAAAAATGTAACGATGTCCAAATGAAAGAATTATTAAGAATCTTGAGCATTTGACAGAAATTTTTCGTCCGAAACAACATATCTTTTGTGTGCTACTCCATATTCTATACTGTCAGTCTGTCACGGTTGCGCTTAATGATTATCATATGATCTTAGTAAAATGAAGAGAAGAAACTTGTGATAATGCTACATATCCCACTTACCCAAACAAGGTAGCTACCTACCTACAATACTAAATCAAGATCTAATAGAGAGCGGAAATTGATTTCTACTGAACCCTAACCCATAAACCTGAACTTGGTACACCTGCATGAACAACATAGAGCAAGTAGTACCCGGGAGGTGCAATTTTGGCGTCGGAAGGCCCCAGCAATCCCACATTGTACATTCCTAATGATACTTGGGTAACTCTAGCAAGTCTCAAAACGACCATCCTCTGGTTCATAGATAGCGCATGTGTCGTGAAAGATGGCGCAATAATGTTCACTGACACATTCTCTTCGGCCTCATATTCTTGCACGTTGAATGTCACCGAAAACGGCTGACCATAACAAAGTACTTGTTCACTATATATGATGTTGGGTCTAATCGGTCCGTTATTACTAGATAAGTAAGGTGGTGAGTAGGTCTCTAGGCTCAAATCAGTAGGAAATTCAACATTAGTGAAATTGTAGTAGATATGTGGGTTACTCCCCCCTACTAAAACCCGTCCATCGGTTAATAAAATCGCTGAGGAGTGGTACATTCTCGGCTTAGGTGATGGGCTCATGATGTGAAACCTCTGGGTTTCATTGTTCTGAGAGTAGATTACCGGAGTGGTGACGGGATTGGCTGCGTTCTCCCACCCGGCTGTACCAAGTTCCGCACCATTAATTATGAGAATGTTCCCATTTGGGAGTAGTAACATGTCCCCCATTACCCGCGCCATTGGCATCTCCTCCATGACCCAAATGGGATTAGGGTCGGTGACCTTTACGCGGGCGCATGTGTTACTTGCTCGTACAAAAACCCGATCCATGGCCGCCTGTGTGAATGCACCTCGTTTTGAGCCGCCGCATATCATGATCTCGACTTCAACAGGTTTATTCTCGTCGATAGGGAACATCACTGAAGAGCCGGAGCTAGGGTAATTTCGGGAGCTTTCGTCCGTGATAGGTGGGAACTCCTTAACCACATTGTTTCCAATGTAGTCGAAAGTAATGGCGCGAGTGTTAGCAAAGATGAAGAGATTTCCATCTGGTAACAGATGCACAAATGGGTATAAGTTATTTTCCTCATAATCCCTAGTCTCCAAGAGAAAATTAAGCCACAAGTTCGAAGCAGAGCCGAGGCCAGGGCTTTTAGGGAAGAACTCGTAACTGAACACCCGTCTACCACCAACTACGATTATGCGACCATCCGGAAGGATTTGATTAGTTGCATACCATCTACGCTCGGATAAATATCTAGGATATTCAACCCAGTCACAATAATCATTCCCACAAGGCGTAAATGTACGGACCACATGGTCTCCGTCATTATACCCGCCCGTCTGGACTAAAGTCCCGTCAGGTTGGACCGCACCTGAAGAACACCAAGTATCCGTACTAATCTTCAATGGCCGAAATGAGTTGGTCGCAATATCATACAGAATCGAGTGAGCTGTACAGTCGGTCTGTAACGCCGTATCATACGGGTCTAGCCGACACTGGAAACCAGGTAGTGACAGATTCGATGGTCCGAAATCAGTTCTATCAAAGATAACAACCTTATTGTTATGCAGCAATTGCATGTGCATGGCTGATATACCGATGTTTTCATGGAGAAGCTGCCACTCACCGAGACCTTGCAGGTACTGCGGTGAGCTTGTAGGCGGGTTTTGTGCGTTTGTTTCGGAGAGTAAAGTGAAGGGTAAGAATAGTACTAGAAGGAAGAAGGCTGCCATGGTTGATGGTTGTTGATTTGTTTACAATTGGTATGAATGTTGAGCAAAAGTTTGGAGCTTTTTAGTTATGAAAATTGTTGTTGAAAATTAGTTGGTTTAATTATTATTATTATGGAATTAATAAGGTGAAAAAATGTAGGAAATGTGATTTATCCATGGATTTGGCAGCTTTGCAGGATATTGTGAAAGAATGCAAATGTAAATAATTCAAAGGAAATGTACCAGTAAACCTGCTTATTTGCAGTAGGGTGCATGGAAAGATTTTGCCAATTGGGTATGATAAGTCGACCTGAGAAACGGGTCAATCAGGTCGGGTTTTGATCTTGATCAGGTCAGTTGAGGTTGAGTTATTTCGGGTTGGCAAGAATTCGGGCCATATTGAGGTGAGGCGGGGTCCTTTTCAGGCAAGTTATTTTCAAGTTATTTAGGGATAATGAATTGTTTGCAACAACGAATACTTGGCTCAAGTTATATTTAATTGGGCCAATTTCGACAACGGGTCAGTCTTAGGTCCTTAAATCGGGTGTCGAGCCAGGTCATTCGGGTCAGGTCATTTTTATGTAGAGGTGCATTTTATGTATAGAGCTCACACAAGTAAATCTGTTTCTATATAAACCGTACACAAGTCTATGTATAACCGATGTAGATCGACATTTGCAATGGATCGTATCGACAATCCAATTTTTTTCCAATGATTGTTGCAAATAATTTTGACATGTAACCGACTACCGACTAACTAGCAGTCTCCCGAGAGACCGTCTCACACTACATTAGTGAAAGACATAACATGAAAAATAAAAATTAAATAACTTCCTCTCTTCATCATGTGAAATGTCTTTTAATAACGCTATTAAAAACCGTCAATCTGAAAAGGGTGGATGCAAATTAAACTTATCAATAAACAACAATGGTAAATGCAAAACTCACGCCCTTAGCTTTCTCTTATCCTATCAAATTCATGTCTAATTATATCTTTAACATGAAAAAACAATCATTATTACATTTTGCAAATCACAACATTTGGTTAAATTAATTAACCTCTTTAAAATGCAAATTACATAATTTTTTAAAGAAAAACATAACAAAAACAAATAAATGTTGCGTTCATGAATTAAAAATAATCTAGGTGTTACGATTATATTATTAAATTTAAGAAAAAATAATTAAATTTGTTAAAAAAAAATGAGTCAACAAGAACCGCAACAAACACAAAAACCTAGCGAAGAAGATGAAGAGTTGAAAAAATACACCGATATTTTCTCAAGGATACAAGAAAACGTACTCCATCAGCCTCCTCAGGTATTCCTATTTATCGTCTTTCTTTCATGTAAAATGTTAACGTGTCGGTCACAAGGGTACGCCAAAATTAATTTTTCATAAAGTGACATAACGTTTAATATCACTTTCTTACATGCACACGTCCATTGTAAGCTTTACAATGAATCGACCTCATTTTCCTTAACGAAGAATGATTAATACTCCCTTTATAACATGTTGAAATTTTGACATCTTCAAATGAATTACATCAGCCGACCTCAAATCATTTTAAGTTAAATCAGCATTGTTTTCAAAATGTAATTCGTATAGTAACAATCGTTTCTTACCTTCATTAATCGATTTCCATTGTTGCTCGAGGCAACAACAAAAATACGGCAATATTAACTAGTTTAGCTCGTAAAGTCATTGAGTGGACGTACTCAACCACTCATAGCTTTATTACCATTAGCGTTGTTACTCCTCCAGTGCCTTTGTGACTCCCGCAAAATGGCGAGGTAAGGGGGAGTCGGAAGTACGAAGAGAAGACGACATAATATATAACATTAAGTTGTGTGAGAAACAGGTTTCAGGGGATCAAAGTAGTGAGGGAGAAACAAAGGAAACAGGAAACAAAGAACAGAGAACAGTAAGCATTGGAGATGCTCTGGAAGCAGCAGCAATAACAGCTGGTGAGAAGGCAGTTGATCGAAGCGATGCAGCAGCGATACAGGCAGTCGAGGTTCGAGCAACCGGACAGACTAACATTATGCCTAAGGGTCTTGCTGCTACTGCTCAATCTGCTGCTCAAACCAATGCTAGAACTACTACCAAGGAAAAGATTACTCTTGCTCAGGTTCTTCTGGTATGTCTTCCTTTTCCCTGCAAATCTTCGACTGTCTCTTGGAAAAGGAATTGTTTCTTAATGGTCGTCGACCTTTTGGTGTATCAACTCTTGAATGATCCTGCTCGAATGACTTTTTCGCACCTCAATTTGATCTGAAACTCCAATGTTTGTCATTGCATACTAGTTGTTATTCCCAAATAACTTGACAGCAATCCACCTGAAACTCGAGTTCTTACAAACCTAAACATCCCGAACCCAAATTGACTCGACCTGATAGCCCGTTTGCCGGTTTGCCAGGTTTATTAATGGCACAATGGTAATGTAGTGAATGTATGTGTGAATGTCGAACTGTTATAGGATGCAAAAGCGAAGCTGCCAAAAGACAGGGCAGTAACGCGTCAGGATGCTCAAGGAGTGGTGGGTGCGGAGCTGAGGAACAATCCTAACATCACTACCTATCCCGGCGGGGTTGCTGCTTCTATGGTGGCTGCTGCGAGGATTAATCAAAATCTTTTACAGTCCGCGAAATAACTCATCACCAGTCACCACCACATTTTGTTCCGATGTTGCATTCATTACATTACATCGGACAACTTCAGTGTGTATCTCTATTACAATTGATAGACTAGTTAGGATTTGTGAGTAAGTTTTAAGAGAAGCTTAAGCCTAAGCTTTGTTAATTATATTAATTACCCGAATTTATTATTTTCGAGTTTTTGTGTAAATCATTAAGAGACAAGTTGTAATGTAAATAGTACATTTTACTATCGATAATAAAGAGCGATTTTGTTGGATTCCGACGTATAAAAGCGTTGTTATGTTTTTACCTCGATGCTGGCCGTTATCCAACCGATCTCAGTATGAGTGTATGACCATGACCAGACTCGTATAACCCACATTCGAACTCAACCCAGTTGATCCCCATGGACAGCTCTGATCCTAACTCGGGGTTCCTTCTCTTTTCGTTGTTTTTGAACCTAAACCTGGCAAATCGGGCCAACGGGTTACGTTCGGGTTGTGTTGGGTTAAAAGTTCGGGTTAGTTGGGGTCGGGTCAAGTTATTTCGGGCTACGGGTATGTTTTGGGTTTGTAAGTTAGGTCCGTTTTCAGGTAAAGCGGGTAGGGTCTGTTACACCATGAATGCTCGGGTCATTCGGGTGGGTTGGTCATTCAGGCTCAGATGTCATTCAGGTGCAGCAGTTCGGGTTAATATCGGGTTTCGGGTCAGCCTTCTCAGGTTGAGTCAATCGGGTCGGTTGATTTTGTCAGGTCTAACCTATATTGATCAAGGTAGCCCAAGTCAGAGGGAAACCAGAATATGCCAGTATTTCTATAGCTGGACGCTTCCATTAATCAAATTTCAATTCAAAAAAGGAAATACATAAACTCAAGGGTATTAAGCAAACCCGAGCCGATGCTAAATCGATGAATTTAGATATTACAAATATACAAATGACAATTGAGAGTAGCATCCAAAAATGTTAGTTATGGATTACAACAGATTGTAAAAAAAACTTTCAATTTCCCTATTGTATACTAATGCATAACTTGCTACACGAAAACGCTACAAAACGAGGGTGAAATTAGTCTACCGGTATTTGTGGCCTAATTACACGATGAATTCACAGGTTTGCCAACACGTCACCTGGACCGCCAATTCAAAGCTAAAAAGTTTTAAAAGAAAACTACTTGTACAAAAGAATCATCACACAACTTTTTTTTTACTCACTGTCATCTCAACATGGGAAACGATGGATGCAGCTGTCTACGACTGAAGAGTTTGAGTTAACTTTCGAAGGCCTAGCATTTGACTGATTAGCCTAAGCAGTACCTGGACCAGCTCCCGGACTCTTGGTTCCCTGTCGATAGAATAACCAAGTGCGTGTTAGTGTTCACTAAACCAAATTCTAGACATGGCTACTGCTTACGCATATATGCAGCAATACAGCTTGGGACTTTAAGAGTAAAAAATGTTCAATACGTTAAACAGTACGAGTAGACTTCAGTAAAACCTAAACCGTCAATAAATCGATGGAGTCGATTATGTATGTTCTACTATTTTTCCTTTATTCCTAGAAAGTTTAACGTAGTGGTACATGATCTGGCTACTCAAGCCATAAATATGTAAAAACTTTATTTACCGCTGCCAAGAAAAAAAAAGATTATCTTCCACTAAAAATTAAGAGTCTGTTTAACTGTGAATCAACATTTTTCGAATAAATAATTTCCAGAGAACAATAGAAGGAATAAATCGCGATAGTAGTAGTGGTAGTTGTTATTAATCCCGCCTAAACAAGAAAAAACAATCATCTCACCTTGAAACGACAAGTTCACAAAGTGATGGATGTAGAGCGAGGAGATGTGCCTGAATTTCGTGATTCCCTTCTGTGACAATATGTTTCAGACTGGAATGCAAAGGGAGAACAGACAGGATGTCGGGGTGAATTCTCAAATGAGCAAGCTCCTGAAGTACATAAACTACTTCTTCAAATCTCGCTGATGGCAATGGTCGATCACCTGCAAAAAATTTAGTAGCTCATGAGTACAGATGGAGTTTCAGAGAGATAAGAAAATAAAATAAAATAAAATAAAATAAAAATTACAGCAGATATTTCTAAATCCGAAGCATAGTAATTGAGCCACACCTAAAGCAGCCTCATCAATCAACAGTCTGTTAAATATGTTTTCACATCTCTCTATCAGCACTTTGACAGCAATTTTGCTGATCTCCAATCTTGTCAAGTTCCATTCACCAGCATTTCCAAAACTGCAAATAGTTTTTTTTATTAAGTAGGATATAATGTTTTTCTTGAGAAGTAAGTATATAATATTAATTAAGAGACACTGATGGGGTGACGCCCATGTATAAAAGCCCAGCACGGGGGTGACGACATATACAAACTAAGCAATGAACAAGTATAATCTCGAACTATTGTGGGTAATCTGATTTACAAAAAGAAGAAAAGACAAGTTCCTATTCGGGTTCCCATTGTGGTGAACATATGACTCCGAATGTATAATAGCTTCAAAAAATGAAACTTGAACTCTTGATGTGAAAAGGCACCATCATTAAATATAAGATGATTTTTTTCAACCCAAGTGCACCACCAATAGACAAGGGAACCATCTTTCATCTGTGACAACCCATGTTACACAGGTACGTCGGTAACGTGAACATTATGCACCATTCACAATTCCAAATTCAGCACAGTAATTACAGTGGCATCTGTGAACATTAGGTGCATACAACAATTGCGATGTTTGAAATATAATGTTCCCCCAAAAAGTGTATAAATTGGAATCATCATGTTGGATTTATCCTTTTACAGTGCCTTTTCATATGTTAAGTTTCCCTCATCCAAATTAGAAAAAATAAAAACTAAAATAAAAAGACAGGTTGGATACCTAGTCAATGTAAACAGCTTCTGCAAAGAAGCCAGTGAAAATCGCAAGCAGTGTGAAGGCAGAAGTTCCACAGTCTCCACAGGCAAGGAGCATGTTCTTGAAGCACACCGATCCAAAGTAGTTACTAATCTTTGTAGAATCTGGAGATATTAAGATGTCTCAAGTTAGTAAAGAATAAAGATATCTTATAAATTGAAATTCAAACTGTGACTCTGAATGCATATTTACTTTCACTTTGGTTCTTCCATTTATCAATATATGTGAGGAGAATCTTGATTCTTGAATAATGGGAAGAACAAAGTGGGGCATGGAGGTAGCATATATTTTACTACTTGTAGTATGTAATTATTGCAGAGATAAGATTAGAAGGAAATTTACATCAACTGGGGCATTAATCTGTGACTTGAGTATCTTGTCTCCAAGAGTACTCAAAATGGCCATATCTAATGACATATCGGTCTTCAGCGCAGTAGTAGACATGCTATTTGAGGATAAAGCTCGTCCACAGTATCCCACTAGAAATATTTCGTACACGTCAGCTATTTCTTTCCAGATGCGATTTTTTGCAGCTGTGCTAATACTTGAAAGAGTTTCACTTTTTTGTGATAGTTGGCCGATATCAGAAACTAGAACATTATTAAAGCCTTCAACAGCTAGCCTCCACACTGCACTATCTGGACAATCTCTTCTAGTTGTCATGCATCTGAATCAGATGAAATCAGTTAGGCGAGAATCTTAAAATGGTATTCTCAACAAGCACAAGTAACTGTTATATGTGAAATCTAGCACACCCATCCTCTCACCGTATTTTTTTTTTAAAGTACTAGAGATGATATACACTAAGGGGCACCAAGGAGGTGACACTCGTGTAGAAAAATACACCGCAGGGGTCACACCCGTATGCAAAGTGAGAGATGGGTAATTACACTCTCAAGCTACCATGGGTATTGGGTAATATCATCAACATCAACATACAGATGAAAAGACGAGTTCTGATTTGGGTCAATCACATGGCTCCCCTATATAACAAGTAACAGTATCATGCGCGTGCACATCAACATGTGCATATGTGATTCATTCAGATCCTACCTTCCTAAAGTCTGAATGATTTCGGGATATATAGTGTACTTCTCATGATCAGGAGCCCGCAAGAACACATCAATAATCACAGGGATAAGCTTCTCAGAAAAAGTGCTGCTCTGCATAGAGGAGATATCAGATTCCTCTGTGGTTTCCATCAACCTTAGAGATGCAGAACTTGCACCATTAAAGATTTCATGTTTAGCCGCTTGTTCAGCTTCTGCAGTCAAAGAAGTGCAAAACCAGCCTTTTAATATACACTGTTACTGAAATATTTCTAGCAGCCACGAGATTTAGCCCACATACTACCATGTATCTTGCCTCTGGCCACGCCTAGCTTACCATCTTTTTGAAGCTTTGACTCAGGGTGTGCTCGTGGTAGATACTTCAAGATAGACTGAAGAAATTGAGACCACATAGTGGATAGCTGCTCCGATGGACATAACAATGGCAAGACTTCTAGTACAGTACGTTGCAAAGGGGGTAGACATCCCTGAAAAGTGCATTTAAAAGTAAGTCAAAACCTTTATCTGTATGTGTTACACATTCCCTGAAAAGTTTATCAACACTTCGATCATTAAATTTTCATGCTTTCTGAGATGTACTCACGCTTACAGTATCCACATCATTGATTTCAGCGGTTATCGTGGTTTGAATTACTACATGCACTACTTCTAGTAGCTGCTGGTACATTTCGACATCAAACATCTGATATGCATGAGCAAACAATTCACCTGATTTTTGGAACCACCCAAAATTAGACAAATAAAATAAGACTAATTATAGGAGAAACAGTTAAAAACTAAAAATAAATACGTTCACTCTGTTAGCAAGGAGTGGGGGTTGGAACATTTTAAAAACGGCATGCCAATATTACCTAGCCCATGAAGTGTCTCTTGCTTCACTTTTACGAGAACTAGATCAACATGGCTCGATGATTCAAGAAGAACATGTCCATAAACATCAAGTACAGACTTAAGGTAAGCGATAGGCAAGTTTCCCTGATACAAACAATCATTTTTTCAGAAAAGTCCTGGACGCTAAATAGGGAACTAATAGGATATCAGACTGACGAATCATCACCTTAGCAGAGTGAGAGAGAACAGTTGTCTGTAAACAGTTTATCCCAGCCAGCGCAACCTCTTTACTACCATTCAAGATGCTGCTGCTAACAAAATTAACAAGGGATTGCCATCCTGCGGCGAAAAAAAATTATCCTAGATAAAATCTTCAATCAATAAGAATAAAAGATTGCGATCAACACCCAATGAAACTCACCAGACCAAAAATTGCTAAAAGTTCTCAGATAGGGAAAGAAAGAACGTAAAATACGAGCTATTCCACCGAGAACCACCACAAGTGTTTCATCCCACTGCTTCTGAGCGGTGTTGCGACTTCACATGTAATGTTAAATTTCAACAATGTAAGAAGGTTTACATGAAAGGATGAAAGTTCAAGGAGATGGGAGTAACATGCTAAAACAATTACCTGTGATGTATGAGCATGTGGACAGCCTTTCCATCACGTGTTCCTAGCTCTTTTCCATGCCACTCATCTCTAGATGATGTAGCAGCCTACAGAAGATGAAAATACATCAAAACTATTTGTTCACTTTCAGTTTGGTGGAGACAGTCAGACTAAGTTTCTATGCAATTTGATAAATTCTAAAAGGTGTTAACAAAGTACCATGTGAGAAGAGCGATCTAGTGATGGAAAAACATAGTTCCAAAGGCAATCCTCCCACATGCCCTGTGAAAGCTTTTGTCCATGAGTGCCAAGGATTTGAAATAGTGTCCGAATAGCTGCGTTTCTAACCTGCAAAATATAGTACTCTGAAAATTAGAAGCAACCATAAGAATCACCAATAACTGTGAGTAACTTTAACCACCTTGTCATGAACAATTATCTCTTTATGCGGTTCAGCTGAATAAATTTTTTTAGTACATAACATTCTTCAGTAAGAATTCTAAAGTCTAAACAATAAAAAATACCAACTGCTGCATGTACTTGATTGTCACATCTCCAACAAGGTCACATTAAAAAAGAGCCAAACAATAATAAAATACCAACTGCTACATGTAAATAAATTCAGCATTGTTAAATATGACAAAATAACAGACTGAAGGTACGATAAGATGAATAATTTTAATACCTCAGGCCTCTCATCTGCTCCAAGCGTTTGAAGCAATGAGAAAATAGTGATCAGCAACTCGTCACGTTCACTATCATTCAACAAAGAATCTTGGCCACTAGCTTTCTTCAATGCTGGCACTTCCTCCTCCCATTCACCATCTGTTTTCTCAGAAGAAGACATATCTATCTTTCCTGCAAGTTATTAAGAGCCTAAAGCTTTATGAACTATTAAGAAACAGCCTCATATTGTGAATTGAAGATGCCTACCGTTTTCACTGCTACCCCTAGGAGAAAGTCCTTTTGCTATAAAATCAGTTGTAGTCCACAAGAGACCAATTGCAGTAAGGCTTATGTTCAGCTCAGTCTTCTGAGTACTGTAGGCTCCTGTAACATCAATGCATCTGCAATAAAATTGAAAACCATGAATCAATTGCTGATATGGACCTGCCACGAAGGCACGAATTAATTATATCCCACAATTCTATGACAGGTCATCCAGGCTTCCTCAGCTTAACAATAACAAAAACAATATTACCCCGATGTCCCAAAGTCTCCCATATCCATAGATCCTTGGATAAGCAAGACAGTTTCATACTTGCATGTATGCAACCTTTTCTACTGTGGTTCAAACACAAAGGTCACTGGTTTGGGTTAATCAAAGGAAGAAAAATATTTATAGCTAGATTAAAATTAAAGATCCTTAAAATATTTGAGATCATTTACACAACCAATGGTCCGTCGAATCTATATAAATCTATTTACAACAATATTAACCATGGAGAAAGTTCAGAGAAAACGTACACTTTAAGACAATCTATGGGAATGGCCGAGAGTCCATCATTCATAACGACACGAAGGCTCTGAATAAGCAGCAAAGGATTTAGTATTATACATCAGCTGCTAATAAAGAGAATAAGTAGGTTGCTTACATTATAAAGCACCGTCACTTTAAAGTTTAAACGTTTCTCAAGATGACACAAGGCAGAATGGGGAATTTACAAATATACCATTTACCAGAAAATCATTGTACGGAAGCTGATGAATATATCTTTCGGTCAACATGTCTAATTAAAACCACGAATGAAAAGGCTTCATAACATACCTAAAAACTAATAATACATCTCCAATGGACCAACAGACATGCAATAGGACAGCTGACAGCATGACCAATATAAATGCACAGAGTGTAAGCTTTTGACCAATTGTCATAACAAACTAACCTGGAAACCAAGTGTGACCAGATCCTTCTCAGGCGCACAAGCCACTGACCTTGAGGGATCAGCAGAACAAGGGAAAAATGAAAACATTGTCAGGGAAATGAAAACAGAAACTTTTCTCTTTGAATAGTGGAGGAACACACAGAAGTTTTCAGCAAAATTCAAGACAGTAAGCAAAAAGATGAGGAACATACCTAAGCATCTCAAGTATATCTGACCAGCTATCATATAGTTTTTCCCCATGAATCTGTAAATAAATATGCAAAAAGTAATGATTTTATAGCAGGACAAGTCAAATTAATTCAGATAAGAAACTAACAATACCTCCAAAACATGTAGAAGAATCTTTAGAGATCTAGCCCGGACATCAAAACTCTGTGCAGAAAAGTAAAGTATCCTCAAAGGTGCGATGACAGCACGTTCAAGTGACCTCAACTCCGTCGATGCATTTTTTATCTGTCTCAGAAAATAAAAAATTATTTCTCTCAATTATCAGGATATTTTTCTTTTAAAGGATTTTAGTATGATACCCACATGCTTAGAATTTGGAATAGATCCTGGTGTCACACGATCCTGTAATTTTTGGGACTCCAAAACGGCGCACACTGACTTGTCTAGAGCATCAAGTGCCATATTCCTCAAATGTTGATTAGAGTTCTCAGCAAGCTGCAATTAAGATGTTACGTAAAAATTCACAAGAAGCCATCGGAAGTTCAGAATTGTAGCAGCAATTCTCTGATATTGGTAGCGTTACCTCGAGAAAATGACTTACAACCGGATCCCACAAAGACTCCACTCCTGCCATTAATAAGTGCATGAGAATTATCAATTAGCATTTTACGTAATTCAGAAAGATCAAGCTCCAATCAAACAGGAAAATGACAGCCACAACTAAAATGCTGATAAAATAAAAATGAACCCAGTCGGCATGGTTTAATTATTATTGAATATAGAAAAAAAGGCTCATTAAAGAGTTAAAACTAACAATGTGAGAGTGTATTAGCGCTTTAGCAGGATGCAATTCTTGACGCAAGCTAAATTAAGTTATTTACAACATCTCTAACACAGGGGGCACGATTGCGTACACCTAACCCCCAAATTTGGGAATAGCTCTCGAGGCACTATACTTTTAAATGCTGTCAGCACCATTTCAATCCTTAAAATGCACTGAAATTTTTCACAAGGTCATTCACTCTAAAAGACACCAAAAGACATCTCAAAGGTCCAGAGAGTGGAGAGGGAGACTGGACAGTGGAAATGAGTAAGCCAATAGAGCACTTACTATGAACATTATTAATAAGGATACATATAATCCTTTCAACTGAAAAACTTATGCTTCCCATTTTCTGAATTGATGCTGGAGAAGAGCCACTGGAAGCTCCACGTAACGATTGTTCTGATAACAGGCAAAGGGCAGAGACAAGTGACTTCACCGCAGAAATATGCATCAATGCCGAACTTTCAAACAACTACAAACATGTAAACTAAAAGTTAGATTTTAGTTGAAAATGAACATCCAGGCTCCAGCACTAGAGAACCTATACCCAGCTGTAAACACAAACTACCTGAGAATTTAAAGATGAGAGAATATTGAAATCGCTATATTGGCCAGATGACTCCCTGCTGAGCCTGGTGACAGTTGAGACTTCCTGCAGGAGTTTATATAAGCTTCAAAAGAAAAATAAAAGGTTGAAAACAGAGCTGTGAATCTGTGATAAGTTAGTAATATAAACTTCACTATTGCATAACAAAAAAGTAGAGCAACTTTAGTTGGAATTAAAAGATAATAACCAACAAAAAGAGTAATACCTGAGTTGTAGCATGTGGTGAGTGAATTGCCCGATCTAAGGCTGCTAAAGTCTCCAGTACCTGCCATAATAACCAGCATGATATCTTTTTATTTTAGAAGACGTGTATAAAAAAAAAAACGCACCAAGGGGACTTTTTCCCAAATATGCCATGAAGTATTTTCTTTCAATATCAGCTGTTGAATGCAAAATCAAGACAACTATTTACCAACACCCACGAGGGACCTAGCACATTGTGTAGCCGATGAGCTATGTTGAAGAGAGTTCTCAATGCCTGACATACAAGATAAGCACAAAAAGGTAAATAACTGGAGAAAACCACATCTGCAGAAAATCATTGTTTCTTCAAGAGAGCTGGTGATGAAGAAAATTTTGAACTGAACATATACATCATTAACGCCTACCTGAACATTCTTGGGAGTAAGGACAATGCTGTCTCTCTGATCAACTAGAGCTTCGGTGCGCTTTGACATTGGAGATTGTACAGAACTGCAAAATTGAGTTGCAATGCATGATCAAGAGACTTAGGTTGCCAGATAAATACCAAATCCAATCCAATGTAAAACAATTATAAACAGTCTATTAAGTTAGACATCACAACGGTGAGGTCAGTGACGAACAAACATTGTCATTACTTAATGTCATACAAATTTTGAGGTTGTCCCACATTAAGTAGGTATTTTCATAAAAGTACACGCATAGTTTGCGTCAATCTTTTCATGAAATGCACGATCATTTTATTTTCTGAAACAAATATTTTTAGCCTTTGGTAGTAAATTTTAAATAGGTATGGCATACAGCAAGCTGAATTGTAACTTGGTGCATAACGAAAACTAAACAAAACCAGAAATCAAACTTACACTTACTTTCTAAGGCAATTCTAAAAACTAGACAGCAAAAAAATTATTGATCGAGAAAAAAGTAATTTATAGTTAGAAATCTCAAACCTTTTCTTTTCAACCTCGACAGGGATACTGATAGTAAATTTGCAGAGGGATGCTAGGAAAGAGTTCAATGGCTCAATTGCTTGCAGTACGCCACAAGCCTGTTAGCAAAGAAAAAAAATTAACATTTAAACCAGATTAGGCTTAAGTGTATAGAAGTCATATTCATTTAAGTGAGCACATACATAAAAATGTTTTACTGTCACTGTATATGACAGTAAAGCATTTGTATGTAAGATTTTGAGAAGACGTACTTTGTAGTCTGTACTATTGATATGAACACTTAAGTGTATACAAGTTATTTTGTTTATAATGTGAAAAAAAAATCAAGAGTAATATTAAGGCCATCATACCTGCGTAAAGGCCTGATACCCCTTCAAAATCTCCAATACAATCGCCTCACCTTGTGTTCTACCACATTAACTTCAACTTAGAAAATAAAAAAAAAATGAGCTCTAATGAGATTATTACAGCTTTTGCAGGAAATGAAACATACCTTGCCAAAATTAGAGAGAGCGTATCTAGTATCGTCAGCCATAGTGAATCGACCATTGAATAACAGAGAGATGCAGTCTTTCCTGTCAGCTTAGCCGGAGCATCCGACTCGCATTTAGGGGATTCAAGCTGAACAGATCATTTATTACATTTTCAATGGTAAGGTGCAACAACAGAGACAGCTCAGAAGGCATCTAGAAATGAGGGAAAAGCTGTCACCTCTCCCATATCCACAGCTTCATCTGTTAAAGTGGCAATGGTAAAGACAACACCTAAAAGACCCTCAATTGCCAATGTAATTGCATGGGCCTCGCTTGCAACCAATACTGCAGCATTTGATGCATCGTTGTCCAAGCTCCACTCAATGCCTGTCACACACAAAGGTCAAGTGGCTCATATACCATATATATCACAAAATAAAAGAAATAAAACACTGCCAAGAAGCTCAGCCGTAGGGAAATTCACAATGGTAACTCTGAGGGTAGCCGTTTTTGCCATGGTATCCAAAATTTTACATTGGTGCACATGATACCCTTAAGATCTGTATTACTTTTGAGATTATGTTGCAAACATGTCATCAAATTATGATGGAATAACTTGGGAAGGATATCAATTAGGAGACTAAGATGTGTAGATTTGAAAATTATAGAAAACTAACAGTTTGTGCAACACAAAAAAAATAGTAAGGAAATCAACCGAACCATGCTATAAATTACTTTTACATGTAAACAACTTCAAAAGAAATCAACTCAATAACTCGCCTTTGGCTTTACTGCTGAACATCCCAGCAACTGCTGCCAAACTCTCTTCACTTGTGTCTTGAACCTTACCCATCAATTAGATATGGTCAATAACATTCCACAAAAAGAGATTTTAGTACTGTACTTATGAATTAGCTAAGTAGGCCCTTTCAGCAATGGCATTGACGACCAAGGCACCAAGCCAAAGAATTAGATGAAGTTTAGAGCCACGAAGTACAAAGAAGCTCCAAAACTCTCACCTGTAAGTATGAGACAACACGTGCAAGAGCTTTCACCATATACTCTACAACGTTGGTGTTACTTGGATCCCTAAAAATTTCACCCATTAAAAGAAACAACGTAAAAGTTTAGACTGTAATTTATCACTCCCTTCATCTCAAAGTAATCTTACAGGTAATTTGATGTTAAAAATACCACCATCTACATCCAAATAACTGGCCTAAACTAGGATGATAGACGCAATTTAAATCACAAAACGGAAGTTTTTTTTTGCAGAAATATACACATCATGCGTGTGTGTGCGGCATTTTATAAACAGGATCAAGTCTTACATATCAAAAGTCTGGAAAAGAATGTGCATGGTCCGCGCCTCAACGCAAAAGCCCTGTCATATTATACAGATATCAAACAAGAGTAAAAATCAACCGAAAAAAAAGTAAGGACAGATTAGCTCATTTTGACCGGAAAAGGAAAAAAAACATACCCTTAGAATTTCAAGAACAAGAATACGGTGCCATAACGGTAGATCAAGAGTGGTAACCCTCACTAAAATACTGAGGAAAACCTACCACAGGATACAAAGAAGTAAAGCAGACTGGGTCAGATCTAACTCAGAAGCTTTTCAGACTTTAAGTACTCTGGACAAAGGTATTTTCCTACCAGTATTTGCTAGGATATAAACAATTGATGCAGGACCTATGATTCTGATAATAAACTATATATATATATATATATATATATATATATATATATATATATATATATATATAGGACTTGGGATCCGGTGAGAACCACCTTACAATGAGAACCTTGTGAGAACTCTACCTTACAGACTTTTTTTTTAAAAATTAATAACATAATTGGATTCGGCATGACATTTTATAGCTAGAGAACATATTTTTTTGTCTAGAAAATAAATACTAGTGACGGAAATAGAGGTGAGATACGTTTTATTTATTTGCATGCACCTACTATCTATTTTTTCGTATCTATCATTTTTCCGCCACTAGTATTTATTTTCTAGACCAAAAAATATGTTCTCTGGCCATAAAATTTCATGCCGAATCTAATTATGTCATTAATTTTTTAAAAAAAACTTCGTAAGGAAGAGTTCTCACCGGTTTTCATTGTAAGGTGGTTCTCACCGGATCCCAACCCATAGACTTGGGATATATATATATATATATATATATATATATATATATATATATATATATATATATATATATATATATATATATATATATATATTCATAGATCTATTGCTGGTTACAGCTTCTTAGTTTTTTTTCCATAATATAACATATATTAAAGGTCTTGACAATCACGAGAAGAGTTTTTAAACTAGAGATCTGCATCAAAGTAATTAACCTTAAAATGACAGCTAACTTAAACAGAAACAACCTTAATCTACCAATAAACTTCTGAAAAGTATCGTCAGTGTTAAATACCTCAGATTCAGTGATGAGAGATGAACTGTAATATCTAATAACGTGGCCAACAGAACGCAACACCAACCGTCGAAAAAAAGGTTCTCCAGCTTCTCCTTCAACCTGAAAAAAGAAACAAGTAAAAAATGAAGGCTTCAATTTGCCATTGCTTCCAATTGTGGAGTGAGATATTAGAATCTGTCAAAACTATGTGCTACCTCCGCATTAGTACGAAGAGACGTCATTAGAAGAGAGCATATTTGGTGGCGCAAGACCTGCACCATTTAAGCCATTTAGTTAAATTTAATGCTCAACAGGCATAGTGCCAAAAACCGCAGAAGTTGTGCTGATTCACCTGCTCATAAGGTCCCAGTATTCTAAAAACAGCCACATAATTTGATAGGATGAACCTAACCCACAGCAAAATAGTTCTTCATTAATAATAGCCAAAAAGAACTTGTCAAGCTGGTAGCGATGTTGCATAGTTTGGAACAAGCTCAAAACCAACCAATAGAAAATATAATGAAGGCAGAACAAAATGAATGATACAATAATCCAACATCAGGAAGTCAGGATTTGTCCAAAACTTTAGAGTTTGGCCCGGTGGCAATATTTGTTAAATAGCGTTATACAAGTGGCAAAGCATCACTTGTAATTCAGTGACATAAAAATGACCAATAATCAGTGAAACAAAAATGACAGATACACAGTGAAATAAAAATAAACAAGCAATAAGTCCTCATCTTAAACTTCAACGGGTATCCAATTTAGGTTAATCATGATGATTCCTCACCCAGTAATGACAAATAAGCTCTATTTTATTGTCACTTGTTCACCACTATATTATTGAATAAGCAACTTCTTATGCTTGTTAATCCTTATAAAGTAAGTAAATGACATATAAAGTCAATATTCCTTTATTTTAATTTAAATATATAAACTAAAAAAGGTGTTCCTACATTGTTTTGTATCCACTGCCATGGTTTCCCAACCACAACCTAGAACTTGTGCAATGCTCCAAGGCCAAATGAAACATACTCATTACAGCCTTTCAATTATTTAATTTTTTGTCTGGAATAGAGTATAAAAATGGCAAAGAAATAAAAAGTTAATCTTACTCGAGAATATCAAGAGCAAATGATCGTTGCACCGAAGTAATATGCAGCCAAGCAGCCTGAAATGTTGCATTAGGTTATCATTATCAGGTAAAAAAATCTAAAGCTCATATTTCTGTGACTTGAATGATATCAATGATTAAGCTAAAAGACTGGTTTTCTGAACATAATTTAGGGAGGGACGAGTACATATTTCCCGGTCACAAAAGCAACTTAGAAACTTCAAGCATAATACACGAAAGCAGTGAGTGAAGGAATCTCAAGTTTCAATTCAGCACATACAGATCCACCTGCTGCAAGCGCCGTCAGATCCTCCAATAAACGAAGCCCAATTGCTCCAGCTTTGGTAAGGCTGTCTCTTGTTACAGGTTTAGCCACAGAAACGGTATCATATTCCCTGTCAATTCAAATGTAAACAAGATGGTCAATTCCCATGTAAACAAGATTATATAAAAGGAATCAAGGAGTGCTTAGGTAAGATAGTTACAAAAATAGCATGGACTAACAGGTCAAGCAAAGACGACTAATTTGCCAATAAGTATAACAGAGAATGCAAGGGTGAAAGCCTTATTGAAATGAATGTTTGTGAGCAGAATAAGGCTGCAAGGACGACCAGCAAAAATCAAACTTACTCTGAATGATGAATACTGCGACTAACATCTCCAGTAACAGAATTTGATCTATAGATTTGACCTACAGAACCGAATTTGCCTGAAGGAAGTGATTCAGCACGAGCCAAATGATCAAAAACCAAGGCCACTGCTTGTCTAAAAGTTGCAGCTGCTGTGCTGCAGTTATCATGATATTTACAAAAGAAAAGGTAAGCAAATGCAGAAAAAAAGGTAAAGAATATTTTATTTTTTAAACAAAATGATGAAAACCTAATACAAAAAAAACTGACTTACTTTCTTACACTATCAGACGATCGATTATTTTCCAAAAGTCGGAGACAGATACAAAGAGCTTGAGCCATATTTTCCTGAGATAGAAGAAGTGCATTAGAAATATGTCCCAAAAACATCATCGAGCACCCTTAAAGTAAAACTTCAAAATAGGACCACTTAAGGCCTTATATGAGATGGAGGAGTTGTTTACTTCCCTTGCAATTTACAAAGATGTAGATAAGTAAAAAGTGAATCCAATGAATAAAGAGAAAATAAACGTCTTCAGTATGATAATGTGAAACCAAAAATTTGTTACTGAATCTGTTTAAAAATTGTATCGCAAGCTGGAGCCAGCCATTACGATTAGCAAATGCAGTTAAAAATTTAAAATTGAGATTTTTTTTGTAACACAGTGGTTGAACTTATAACAGGATAGCTCAAAGACGAGATAAACATAAAGATTACCTCATCTTCTGGATGCAACCGCGACTGGAATATAATTAATATGGTTTGTAGAGTCTTCAGCTGGACGCTCTCATCAGACATTTCCGCATGCTATTGACAGGTCGAGAACAAAAATACATGAACAATCAACAAATACCAAAACAAGAGCCAGTGAAGCCATCTCTGGTTATTAGTAATATAAGTCGGTCTCACTGATAATGGTTTGGGACAAATAGTCGAGAAAGTGTTTTCCACAAACCCAAGAGAAAAAGTATTAACCAGTAAATTCCACATAAACATGATGACCAAAATCTAACACCGCTTCACTGCTTCATGGGGAAAAAACACAAATTCTACAACTAAATAAAGTTTAGTTTTTTTTGGAAAATAGAGGTTCAAAATACCACAAATCGACTATTTTGCAACCTGACTGATAACAAGCAATCTCTACAGCCAAATGGCAGGAAGATTTACAGAAATGGCAGTTCCTAGTTCGATACAACATCAATTACCAACAGCAAGTTTTCCATTCCAGACAACTTTTTATCAATATCCAAGTGAAAGGGAGGTGAAATCACATTGTTTTAACAATGTTTGTCTAACTAAGAATACGCAAAATCTGATTCGTGATACATCTAATAGAGTGTTTGATTGTGTTACACAAATTACATGCCATGACAGAATATGCACGAACCAATTCGTGATTCAGTAGGGGTTGAGCAATCAGACAACATGGGTGTTAATAGAGACGTGTTTACCTCTTTCAAGGTCGATAGTATCTCTTGTAATGCTGAGGGAGCAACAGCATCATGAGATATTAGCTTTTGCAGGCATGAAAGTCCGATAACACTCAGCTTTACTGTTCTGACCTCACAAGCCATCAAAAAGATCCGCAAAATTTCCTCACTATTAGCAATATCATTTGGATTTGACATTGTCCGGAGCTGCATAAACCATAGGATTTTTCATTATAATGCAGAAAGTACATGAGAAGCAACTTATAACTCAACAACTGTAAATAGACGTCGACATATTTTCGACAGCGTAATACACTATCAATCAGCGTCCTGGAAAATAATTCTCCAATCAAAAGATAATTCAATGACAACTGTACCTTATCCATACCATTCTACCATCTCTAACAAACTTATACTATCAATCGGTTTTCAAAAAAAACAATTTCTCAATGACTCTACTACCCCTAACAAGCATTTCCTACATAAATTCCAGATGAATTTAGATTACTACACTCTCAATGACCTAGAAATCATTTCACGCTCGATATTTCACCGATTCGAACATTTTCTACCGCTACCAAACAATAGCTACCTAAATTCCATAAGAATTAGTTCACCACACTCAACTAACCTAGAAATCATCACAATCCACGGCTATCCAAAGAGCATCAACCCCTAAAAAGAAAGAGGATCTGAAACCAGTCCATGCGTTCGATGCTAAGTGAGTCGCCCTGATGCCCTTTCTGAGGTCTGAGGAAGAATCTTTAACAAAAAACACACATTGAAAATTCCATCTCACTAGCTCAATAAATGTTGGTATTAGAATATCGATGGCTAAACACACTATCAATCAGTATCCTGGAAAACAATACTCCAATCATTCTACTACCTCTAACAAGCACTCCCTACCTAAATTTCCACATGAACATCGATCACTACACTCAACGACCTAGAAATCATCATTTCACACTTGAAATTCACCAATTCAAACAATCATCATGAAAATTCGCCCGCAAATCATAAAATTCCGGTCTCACTAGCTCAATAACCGTCGATATTTTTGACAGCTTAACACATTATCGATCAGTATCCTGGTAAACAGTACTCCAATCATTCTAGTACCTCACATGAACTTTGATCACCACATTACATTCAACTGAGTGAGAAATCACCATTTCACACTAGAAATTCCTCCAATTTAAACAAAAACAAACAGTTACACTGTCTATTCGCCTGGAAGCCGTAAAATTCCATTTCTCTATCTCAATGAACGCGACATTTTCGACAACTTACTACACTATCAATCAGTATTCAGGAAACAATTCTCCAATCAATCTACTACCTCTAACAAAACAAGCCGAACCTAAATTCCAGATAATCTTCGATCATTACACTCAACTGACCTCAAAATCACCACTTCACACTCGAAATGTCCCCAATTCAAATAAAAACCAACAGTTACACTGTATATTCGCCTGGAAGCAGTAAAATTCCGTTTCTTTCTATCTCAATGAACGGGACATTTTGGACAACTTAATACACTATCAATCAGTATTCAAGAAACACAATTCTGCAATCAATCTACTACCTCTAACAAAACAAGCCGAACCTAAATTCCAGATAATCTTCGACTACCACACTCAACTGACCTCAGAATCACCATTTCACGCTCGAAATTTCACCAACTCAAACAATCACATTCACAATTCGCCTGCAAATCATAAAATTCCGTCTCGCTAGCTCAATACAGCTTAACACATTATCAATTCTACAATCATTACACTCAACTAAAACCTACTTCACACTCAAAATTTCCCCAATTCAAACAAAAAATAACAATCACGTTAAAAAAATCGAGAAGATATAACAAAAATAAGACCTTCAAAATAGCGTGTTCGGCGGCGTCTTTGACGGCGGGATAACGGCGTCGAGCTTCGGCGGAGAGAGCGCGTAGATCTGATTCAAGCACCGCCATGAACGCCATGATTTGAATTGGATCAAAACTTAGAGAAATTGAGAAAATCGAGTAAAACGACAGTGTTTTAGGAAGATTTAAATTGAATTTGTGGATCAGAAATTGAAAATCAAAGTAATTCCAGAATCGAAATGCATTGTAAAATTTGTGATTTTGATCATAAAAAGTTTAACAAATTAACGAACAAAACAGCAATTGTTTGAAGATCACTTGCTTAAATCTTCATCATCAAGATGCTTGATCTTTGTATTGTTGTGTGTTTGAGGTTTTTGTTTTAGCATAGCATCTTATGAAATCGTCTCGGTCTCTCGGAAGACAATTAACCGGGTCGAGTTAGTCTAAGTATAAAACGGTTTTACTTTAATTTAGTCATAAAACCAATTTTAAGCACAACCGTACACAATAGGTGGATGGTGGTCCTGGTATATCGATGTATTACCTCCAACTAGTTTTAAACCCGTGCAAAAATTGCACGGGTATCTTTAAAAAAAATAGTACATAAATATTATTAACAAAACATAAACGATATAATTGAGCGGAATTTTAGTATTAATTTTTGTACCTTTGCTGATGAATATTAGTCATTTGATGAAAAAAATCTCAACACGTAAGTATACTAAAACTCTTTTTTTTTTTATATATAACTAAGACGTTTGTTATTATAAAATGTTAAAAAGTTTTCCAAAATTAATTTCTTGGAATTAAAATATTTTGTTATGTAATTTTTTAGTTCATTTGTAGTTACATTTTAGTATTTAAATTTCTTATTTTTATCAATTGGTGTAATTTATTATTAATGTTATTTTAATTAAAATACTGCGATTTCTGAAACACCATTAATATTTTCGTACGTACGAAACATAAAACGTAATTATTTACGTATACAACATAAACATAGCGGTTTTTCAGAAATTAAATTCATTTTCTTTGCCGCTGGTCCCACATTTACTTTAAAAAAAAAGAAAAAAAATTAAGTTTGATGAGGTGGCTTCATGAGGATGGGTTAAATGATTCTCTATTTATATAGATAAGATTTTATAGTTTTGAACATTATAGTAAAATTTTTTAGTTTTGCTCTAGAAATTATAAGTTTTCTTATAAAATTTCTGAGTTCATTTATCGGAATTACTTTCTCACATACGAATTTTACTTTTTCACATACACTTTTTCATAAATATTCCAAGTTATACCCTTCATCCAACCCTAATCAAATTAACTCAAAATCAAATTAACTCAAATTTAAACCTTTTCCACCCAAATCAAATCTAATTATTCTATAAATTTAAATAATCAATCTCCTAGTATTGAAATTATTAGGTTTAGTAATAAGTTAAAAATAGTAAAATTCATTGTTACTGAGAGCAAATTCATTGTTTTGATATCAAGAGACTTTCGTTTGCTTCTGCGGCCAATCTTTCTTGAATTCATTTCCTTGACGTTGCATTTGTAGATTCGTCAGATTCGTCGGATTCGGTTTTTTATATGTATATATTTAGTTTACATCCCTTTGGTGTATATATTGGACGAATGGATTGAGCGGCGTATGCGAATGGGTCTGGGACGGATGGAGACTGGAGTGAGTGCAACAGTGTCAGTTTATCACTTGTGAAGGAGTTGGTTGTAGTAAGATGGTGAAGGGGAGACGAGGGGAGGGAGAAAAAACTTAAATTAGTTAAGAGAATGAATAAAATAACAAGGGCAAAATTGTAAAAAGCGTATGTAAAAGAGTATATAAATAAAAAGATAATAATTATTGAATTAGTTAATAAAATAATTGATTTCATTGGTTATTGTTTAGAGAAATTTCATTGGCTATTAATTTGATTAAATAAATTAAGTATATAAATAAAAAGATAATAAAATAGTAATAAAATATCAGTTGGATAATTATTGTTTTTAGAGCGATTACATTGGCTATTACTTTCGTTAAATAAATCAAATATATAAATAAAAAGATAAAAAGATAATTAAATAATAATAAAATATCAATTGGATAATTATTGAATTAGTTAATAAAATAACTGATTTCATTGGTTATTGTTTAGAGCAATTTCATTGGTTATTACTTTGGTCAAAAAAATTAAGTACGTAGTATATAAATGAAAAGATAATTAAATAGTAATAAAATATCAATTGGATAATTATTATTTTTAGAGCGATTACACCGGATTTACTTTATTAAATAAACAAGGTATATAAATAAAAAGAGAAAAAGATAATTAAATAATAATAAAATATCAGTTGGATAATTATTGTTTTTAGAGTGATTAGATGCGCTATTACTTTGGTTAAATAAATTAAGTATATAAATAAAAAGATAATTAAATAGTAATAAAATATCAGTTGGATAATTATTGATTAGTTAATAAAATAATTGATAACTAAGAATTTTGGCTACCGTAAAGTTATGGTATAATTTGTTGTTTCCCTTCTCTTATTTAGTTAATAGCATAAATAGATGTATTGATGAATATATTAAGCACTTAAGTTTACGAGATATAATTAAAAAATACAAACTACAGAATACGAACACATAAGAATATGAGCTAATGTAAAAAGATTAAGAGTTTAAGAGAATCACGAACTAAAAAATACGAGCACAGAAGAATGCAAGCTATTAACCTAATAATACTGGCTAATATAAAAAGAATACGATCCGAGCTATTAAGCTAAGAATAAGAGCTAATGTAAAAACAATACGAGCTATTAAGATAAGACGAGTTTTAAAATACGAGCACAAATGGCAAATGAATACAAGCTAATGAAAAAACAATACGAGTTATTAAGATAAGACGATTTTCAAAATATGAGCACAAATGAATACGAATATGAGATTAAAAGGATCACGAACTTAAATATATGAGCACATAAGAATACGGCCTATTAAGATGAGAATATGAGCTAATGTAAACAGAATACGAAAACATGAGCTAATTGAAACACTTCTCGAACTAAAAAAGTAGAATCAGATTTGAAAGACGTCAAGTTTCATGATATAATAAACACTTGAGATTACGAGATATAGTTAAAAGAATACGAGCTACAAATTACGAATACATAAAAAATACGAGCTAATGTAAAATGAATAGGAAATTAAGAGAATCGGGAACTAAAAAATACGTGCACACAAGAACGCGAGCTATTAACGTAAGAATGCGAGCTAATAAAGCTATTAAGCTAAAAATACGAGCTAATGTAAAATACGAGCTATTAAAATAAGAATACGAGCGTATAAGAGGATCATGAACTTACAAATATGAGCATGTAAGAATACGGGATAATATAAAAAGAATACAAGCTAATGTAAGAAGAATACGGGCTAATAAGAAAATAATACGAGCCTGATACATCTAATGTTTTATTAGCCATCAAAAACAATCATGCCTGAATTATTCTTTATATATGACTATTATACTAAGTATTTTTAGAAGATTAACTGTTACGATAATTAGTTTGAAACTACGTCAAGATATTACCCGGGAAACGCCCGGGCATGAAATCTAGTTTAATTAGTGTAATCAAATCCTAATATATAATTGATAAAATTAAGAATTAGAATTATCTATATATCTATATATAAGTATAAAAGAACAACCACTAGACAAGTGTCAAGCCCACATTCACTCTCACAAATTGTTTTTCCCGCCAAACTATCCTCCCTAATTATAGAAATACTAGTTTTCTTGCCCGTGCGTTGCACGGTTATTGAAATAAGTTGCAATTATTTTGTCTGGTATTACTTATTTTAGTTGTAAAACATTAATTGTACGTTTAATGTTTGATATACTATTTTTTTAAATTGCAGTCACTTAATAGTTTAACGTCGTATTAATATTGGAAAGAAGGAGCGAAAGAATGAAATGTTCCAACATTCAATTTGTGTACAATTATTTTATCATTAAAAAAAAATAACTCAATTAAAAGTTAATGATATCATATTGACATAACATATACTCTCTTCATTCTTATCCAATGTTCCAACATTCCATTTGTGTACAATATTTTATCCAATGTTTTTCTTTCATAGAATAATTGACATAAATATCTTCTTCTATTTCTTATATGTACAATGATACAATTGCAACAAAAATTCCACATTATAACATCTATTTATACACACCCATAAATATTTCCAAGAACACCGACACAAAATACACTATAAAGTCATTCCACATTAAAATTTATTCCCCACTAAAGGGAGTATACGATCGGATTGATGAAGGTAGTATAATATTTGATTGTTTAGTTTTGTGTCTAACAAAGAAATAAAATTGAGTTTATACAAATGATATTTTAAACGTTTTTAGCTTATGTTTATACTATTTGTTGATTATTATTTTCATATTATACACTTTTTTAAATAAAATTTATTTATTTACCTTCTTCAATCAATCAATATCTCACATTATCCATCTTTTTCCATATTCAACCATTTCAACCCTACTAATCAACCAAACCCATCATAACCAACCTTAATCATATTCATATCCCTAACTAACTCATCCCCACATATAATATTTTTTTATCTCCTAAATCACACTGTGAACGACATGGAGCTACCCGCCGAGTACTATTCTCACCCACCTAATCAACTTAACCATCAAATCCAATTGTAAAATGTATTCCAAAAATCGCCAGCCTGCCGACAATTACTTGTATTACTAAAATTACGCTCTTCGACATACGAGAGTAACCTTATCCTCCAAAACACCTCCCTCCTCCCTCCAAACCTATTTACCACTACTCATAAAAAAATAGACACGCCTAATTTAAAGTCAACCCTAACCCTATAACAGGCAAAATTGAGTATATATACATGTTACCTAATAGATTTTTAACATATTTTCACAACATTTATGTCTCTATTATTTTCACAAAAATAGAACTTTGAAATAAAATTTATTTACCTATTTCTCAGTTTTTCTAATCATTGTTATAGTACATACATATCCTTTTTCCACACCATTTAGATATTAGCCGTATTCTTCTCAACTAACTACCCAACTTACCAACTTGACCAACATAATCAACTGTATTTATGAACAACCCTAACCTGTAGACATTTTCATGCACAATTCAAATCACATCTTAAACGTCGGAGAGTAACCTTATCATCGAAGATACTTACCTACTCCCTCGAGACGTATCTATCCTCATCCCTTAAAAAATGACACATCCAATGTAAAATCAACCCCTACCCTATAAGACAATGCCCCAGTGTAAAGAATAAGTTGAAAATATAGAGGAAAAAAAGGAATATGAAACCAATTGGTGTTAATCCAGTGGTAGCTGGGTTAAACCTTGAAACTTGTAGTAATGAAGAAGTTGAGAAGTCACAGGTTCGACTACCAGGTGGGGCGACGACCACTTGGCCACTACAACCCTCAAAAGGAGTGACTTACATGGTCCATGTGGTGGTGCGGGAATGCATGAGCCCAAGGGGATTCAACCCCCTCGTCCTAAAAAAAGGAATATGAACTATAATAAACTATAATCTAATACTAATTAAAAAATAATTTTTATCTTTTTACGGCTTACTTTATCCGTCTCGAAAACATCACTTATTTGTCATTACTTTGTTGTTTATGAATATTTTATAATACCCACTTACATTTCTTCTCATCACCATAATTATTCTGCTTAACTCGCCTACATCATTTTGGTCTTTATTATTTTTATTTTTATTTATACACCTTAAATTGTAATTTGATAACACAACTAACCAACTTCATCATCAGAATCATCAATTGTATACCTGAACAACCCCAACCTATTTGCTTGTACTACTCAAATCACACTCTTAAACGTCGAAGAGTAACCCTACCCATGAAGACACTTATCTCCTTTCTCAAAACCTATCTACCCTGACCCCCGTAAAAAATATGTCTGTCTATAACACAATGTCTCATCGGTAAAGAATGAGGTGAAAATATGTCGGAACAAATATTTTCGTGTTTCTGAAATATATTTCAATACTTATTTAAAATACATGTCATCCACACAATTATTCCACCTACCTATCTACGTCATACTGGTCTTTAATATTTATATTTATAGTCCTTAAATTAAAATTTGATATTTTTTGGATTTTTCTAAAGTATAATATATTTGAAATTTATCTTTTTTTTTACTTAATATAATTAAATAAATTATTATCTCATTTCTTTCGCATAATTAAGTAAGAAAGTGTATAATATTCACTTGAATAGTAATGCTACTCTTGTACCAAAAAATAGTAGTGTTGCGGCCCTTAATTTGGTTGAGGGTGTGATTGATCGCCAACTTTCCTTTGAAGTAAAAATTTGTATATAGTTAAATACTTATTTAACTACTTTCATTTTAATTTCACACATTCTGAATCTAGTTGTAGGTACATTTTAAGTTTGAAGGATCAAGTATTATAGAAAAGGTAAGAACATATTACATAAGGAAAAGTAACAGTTTTGTCTCCATATCCCAATGTTGGACTATTTTGATCCATTTTAATGTTAAGACAAAGACAAACTGAATTCATTCTTTCTTTCGCTTTTCCATTTATATTTTTGATAGAATGTTGAATAAAGATAATAACCTTAAATAGTAAGTATATAAATATTAAAGATTAATATTCTAAGTCTAATAAGAAAATTGTAAATAATCAATTATATTCTAATTCATTTCCCATTTTTCATTTTTAATAAAAACGTTGAATAAAGTTTATAACCTTAAATAGTAAGCATGCAAATCTTAAAGAATAATAATGCTCTAAATCTAACAGGAAAATTTTAAATAATTAATTATTTTTTAAATTTTCTAATTCTAATAAAACAAAATTGTAAATAATTTTTTGTTATTATTTTCTTAATTTCTAATTCTAATAGGAAAATTATAAATAAATTATTATTTAATTATCTATTTTCTAATTTTCTAATTTTAATTGAAAAATTGTAAATAATTAAATTATTTCGTAATTTTAGTAGGAAAATTGTAAATAAATCATTATTTATTAATAATTGTGTTTTGTAAAAGTTGGAGACTATCACACGCTTAGAAAAAAGCCTCCTTTAATTATATATATTGATTCTATTGACTAAATGTATCTTCCCAATTTATAGAAATATTCTATTGACTAAATATGTTAACATATGATATCAATGACTAAATATAGATGATACAAAATTTTGCAAATCATTCTTTGGATATTCTTTAATAATTAATCAATAAAATACACTAAAAATTTGGCAACTAATATGATGAATTTCTTTTTCTTTCCCATCTATATTAACTTTCGAAAAAAAAATTAGTTAATAAAATACACGACAACTAATCTGGTGAATTTCATTTTTCTTCCAATCTATATTAACTATAGAAAAGAATATTTATAAAATTATTAATAAATCATCAAACAAATATCTTTGGGAAAAAAACGACAACTAATCTTTAAATAATCAATCAAAGAAATACACTCGAAAAAAGGTCAAATATATTTATTTAAAGAACCAATCAATAAAAGATAAACAATCTTGAGTCCATCTTTTATGAACAACAATGTTTTTATAATCGTCCAATATACGGGATAAAATCCTTTATAATGTATATTATTATTATTCGTAAAAAGCTATTAAATAGATATAACACTATTAAGAAAAATGGTATCATATATTTTAAGGCCATTATTATCAGATTGTAATTATAAAAAAAAGTAACTACTGAATAAATTATAAATATAACAATACTAAACTTTATAGACTAATTATACCCCAGCCACGCTCTTCAATAATCAAAGAATAAAAGACAAACAAATCATTCAGAATTATACTATATTACGAATATGGTAAACGGGTGTACAATTTGATACAATAAATTATACTATTTCATATTATTTATGTGTATATTATTATGCAAGAGTATCATACTTATAGTTTGTGATGAATTTTTTTAATAGGGGTATATATAGGATATAGCTAGCCTATAATTAGCCAATTATTTATGTGTGTTTTTCAACATCATAACAATGTTCTACTAAGAGTGTTGGGTAAATTTTTTATATTAATTTAAGGGGCGTTTGGTTAGAGAAAGGGAAAGGAAATAAGAAATGGTAAGAGGGGGAAAGGAAAGGGATTACCTAAAACTTAATAGGTTGTTTGGTTATTCTAAGAAAGATAACTAATGGTCCACTCACACTCACTCCTACCACTAACACACACCACCACAAACACCACTTCTCTACTTGCGGACAATGATGGCGGTGGAGGTGGCATGGTGGTGGTGGTGCTGTCATAGCGGTGGTGGCGGTGGCGGGGTGTTATGGTAGTGGCGGTGGTGGTGACAGCGGTGATGGTCACGGCGGTGATGGTGATGGGGGTGTTATAGCGGTGGTGGCGATGGGGGTGGTAGAGATGTCATGGCGGTGACGGTGGCGGTGGTCACGACGGTGATGGTGGTGGAGTGTCATGGTAGTGATGGTGGTGCGGGTGTCACGACGGTGGTGGCGGTGGTGGTAGGGGTGTTATGGTGGTGGTGGCGGTGGTAGTGGTGGGGGTGGGGGGTGGCGGCGGCTGCGGTGGCGGTGGCGGCGGCGGCGGTGGCGGTGGCGGCATAGTGGTGGTTATTGTGGTGGTAGTTGTAAGTGTGGTGGTAGGTGAAGAAAGTGGTTGAAGGGTAACAAGGGTAATGAAATCTCAAACCCTTGGGGGGTGGGGGTAAGGAATTAGAAGGATTGAGGGGTAAGGGAGGGAGTTCAATTCCCTTTGATAATGTCAAACAAACACCAACAAAGGGAATGAATAACTTTGTTTCCCTTTCCCTTTCTTATAGACCCCCAACCAAACGCCTCCTTAGTGTAAAAATGTGTACAAAAAATCTATATACCCTCACCAAAAATATGGATAGTAACGAGTTTTAGCTTTTAACTATTTAAAGTTCTATTAGGCGAAGCAAGAGAATTTATAATAACGGACAAGATTAACAATTGTTTAACAAGATTTAATTATTATCAAATTAAATTAATAGATTAGGAAAAAAATAATTAGCAGATTATATAAAGTTTTTATTATTTTCATATTTTCATATTTTTAAAATTATAAAAATTATTCTTTCATATGGCCCATTTTTACCATGTTTTTTTAATTTAAATTCATACGAGCCATATCATACTATGTCATTAAAAATTACACGGAGATTGTTGTGTAGTGTTAAAAACATAAGGAAACAATGATCCGTAAACATCATATGTATACCTCTTATGCAATGCACTACTTATTTTATATGTGTACATTATAATTATAATTATTTGTATATTGTGATTATTACTAAAAAATAAAGATGTTAGTTGTACGGGTACAACCCCGATGGGGCGAGTATGGGTATAGCATTTGCAGAGGGGTACATGTACACATATTTCACCCGTGAATCCGTGATGAGTAATGGGACGTGATACCCACCTACACATCAAATATGTTTGCATTTTTCATGATTTAAGAATTAATGATATTTTTTAACTTAATGATTTATAAAAGTTATGGGATGAGTGTATTATTTCGTTTACTCTCGAAGTTATCATCGATATGAAATAAGATATGAGTATAATTAAACATATGAGATTGTGAATGCTTGGGGTGAAGATATCACACACGTGTATACAAAATTTTGACCGATTAGTATACCGATTATATATGAATTTTATCTAAATGTTAGGAGAATTATAAATGTTAAATCTCAATTCAATATTGTACTTTAATTTGAATGTGCAAAATGTTTTACATTCATACTATAATATTGAATAAAAGTATAGCTATAAATTTCAAATGGCTATTTATATATTTTTTATGCATGCCCGTGCAATTTTGCACGGGTTCTAAGCTAGTTATCTTAATAATACGAGAATTAACATCCATGATTGCGTCAAAGACGGATTTGATTAATTTGTGAGAGGGAGAATTTAAGAGAATTTGAGAGAATTAGAGAATTAGAGAATTAGAGAAATTAGATAAAGGGCATACTATGGAACAATAATGAAAAAAGTACATGATGGAGTAAAACTCGTCTATGAATGAGCAACTACGTATTTTAAATTCTTTTCCTTATATAGAAAGAGGATTAATCACGTTATTGTATACCCGTTAATTTAAAGTTTATATATTATTATTTTCATAGAACTTGGTTTAGATTCAACCTATGATGCTTTTATTTGTTAATGCAGTGTCAGGTTGTCGTATGTGTGGTACTGATTATTATTTTCATAGAACCTGGTTTAGATTCAACCTATGATGCTTTTATTTGTTAATGCAGTGCCAAGTTGTCATATGTGTGGTAGACTGGTAGTGAGGTGCTTCACCCTCTAATGATAACCCGCGATATTGAACGTGTTTTCGACTCATACGACGATGGATTCTGTGAAGATGGTTATGCTAAGGGGAGCATACAAGAGTACTAGAACATTCTATGTAACCTGTAGTCTGTAGTATTTATTGGACTATTGGTAGCCTAACATGGGAGGAGTAGCATGTAGTATATATTTCCCGACTAGGACATTCTAGGTAACCTATAGCCTGTAGGGCGGTAGTATTTATAACGCTTTTTACCCCCAACAAAAAAACAAAAGTATTTCGTTGAAATGTTGTCCATTTTCTCTCAAATTAAATATTCTCGTGTTCAAGTAAACTATTTCGTTGAGGATGTGGGATGATGGCTAATATTACGACTACAATTGACAACCGTAATTGTTGCTTCAAGTCGTCTTACAAGATTTAAGCGTGTTGTACGGAAACGTGAATACCTCATGTTAGGGTATTAATGTAGCAATTTTTTTATATTTTATCGCGTTTCTAGAATTATAAATTTGGAATGGTTTCAAATAATCGAAGGAAGTATTTGCAAAGAGTAAAAGATTCTGAATACCTCATATCACATGCAACAATCTTTAAAAAGTCATCCAAATCTTTAAAAGCTCATCCAAATCATTTGTGACTCTTGACGAGGAATGCACAAGGAAAACTCCCTTCGTAATGGTTTGTATGATTCTTATCAGTTTGTGTTTATGATTCGTATTAGGACGCATTTTAATGTGTGTTGAATCTGAGAATGAGTCTTGTTGTTGTATCGAGAACTTTACGAATGAGTCAATGTTCTAAAGCCGCGAAGAAGAGAGAATCTGAAGAAAAGTTGTCGTGAGCTCTAGCAAATAAGTTTATATGTGTTACCTTATATTCCGAGTCTGGTAACGAACACAAACACATGAGCTTTTAGAAAAAAGACTATTAGTGAGCTTCTATGTATTTTTCATGAGCTTTTAAAGTTTATAAATGACAATATATTTTAATTTTTTATTTCAAAACTATAAATTAACTGAATTTAAATGTATAACGATTAAAAAGGGCAACCCATGATAGGACGGATCCTCAACTTAACCAATGGTCATTCACATGTTCATGTGTATAACGATAATTAGAAAATAAGTTAATGGAACGAAAACTAGGGCAAAAGAAAACTAACCGTCTTCATTTCAAAATATATTCCAAAGATTTTCTAGCATAGCAACCCAACCATTTAGCGTCGACCTCAAAAGTCTCGATGTTTGGTTGAGGATTTCTTTATCATTTTTTCACTGGACTTTTTTCGTTTACACGTTGGTGTTGAAGGGTGGCACGTACAAGAACGTAAACTCAACAACTCATTCAATTGATAACGTGAGGCAAAATAAGGATTAAGAGAAGTATAAACAAGTTCATCTTAATCTTGAGCTTGACATTGAAGATCATGCATCATCGTCTGTAATTGCTGAAATATGTCAATTTGAAGTCGGTTAATATGTGAAAACAACTGCAGCCTTGGATGCTTCTGTAGCGGGTAACAATTTCATTACTTCTAATCATTTTCAACTAATTTTGTCATTTTACGGGATTAAATATATTGTATTGTCACATTGGTTGTAAAACCCCTCGTCGCAGCGGAAATAAAACATACAAAACATGCCAAACTTTAAGCGGAATTTAAACTTTAACATGCATAAAAACGAGGTGAATTAAAAACTAAAACTGAAACAACTGATATAAACCAAACATAGATAAATATAACTGTTTAAGTACTGATAGTAAAATATACAAACAGCCTGGGATGGCACATCCCTACAGGCATTCAAAAACTGAAATGTAAATCTAGAGTCTAGCTAACGTAAAAGTGTAAGTCAATCGATGAAGGATCATCGCTCGCTAGCTCCATGTAACCCCATAGCTATCCAACCTGTCATGTACCTACATACATGTAAACATGTACGCCACAATCAGTGGGGAGTGACTAGAGTTCTCCTAGCCATCTTTTGTAACGACACGTAACACAGAAATACACAACATACTCCAACATATATAAACATGTGAAGCATATAAATCTCAGTATCTGAATCTCAAGTCAACATGAAAATATTATGCAAGGCTCTCAACCAACTTCGGAAACTATTTGGAAGGAGAGCCGGTTTCCCTTCCGGTTGCCCGGCCGGGGGTTTTTTCAATCCAAACCATTTACGAAACTAGCCAAAGAGTCATCCAATGCCTTGGATGAACAGTTCTATAAATCAATACACGATATCCATCATAATCAATCAGCAAGTATAAAGGTCCAGCGGTCAACTTAAGACATAACCTAAATACCAAATATTCAGCAAGTATAAAGGTTCAGAGGCGACATCTTAACGCATAACCTAGATACCAAATTCACATTCACAAGCAAGGACTCAGAGGCCAACTTTGTTGGGGCTGGTGTCCTTGACAATTAAGTACAATGACTTACTAAATCTCTTTAAGGATCACAAGGGCATACTTCAGTATTATTATCAGTTGATCCACGTTTATCAATAACGGTTGGCTTGCTAGATAAGTTTGACGTTATTGTCATACAGATGGCGGTGATCAACTGGTCCCTATACGTCACACCTATAGGACACGTTTGAGAGATGTGAAGGTATGAAAATACAGTCACATTTATGCCGGATACGACTAAACAGTTAGTCAGAGGTATTGACTATTAAATTAGTCAATAAGATGTTGAGATTATTATTTAATACGGATTAAATAATTTTAGCTAAAACGGATTACGTGATTAATTCGTAAATTAAATATAAACGGTTATATTTAATTAAATATTGAATTTGTGTATTAATATAAACAGTTATATTAATTGGGCCAATTATACAATATCGTATTTTATCAGACCATTATTAATACATCGACTGTATTAATATCTGATAACATGTGTGCGATTTATAATAAATACCCGCGAATTATATTATTAGCAAATCGGGTCGAATCACGCAAAGGAATAAGGTAAGAGTGGAAAAGCCCACCCTTACCTAATACCCGTTCGGCCGACCCACTTACTACAAAAGGAGAGTCCTTCTCCTTTTGTCAGTACACTGGTTAATTGATAATCTCAAGAATTAGGGTTTTGAGAACATTATTTTCCCAAAACTCAGATCTCACATCTAAAACCTCACAAAAGCTCTCCCCATATTGCAAGGCAATTGGAGAGTATTTCTAGCACACGCGGCAACATCTCATTCAAGTCTTGGGTGCAAGTTATAGGAGGGAATTTACTTTAATTCCTGTTCTTAGGCCTATTCAAGCAAGGACCCAAGGTTGTATTCCTTTTCATGTTTTTATTAACTTATGACAATAATCTCAACTGTAAAATTCGTTATAATCCTTCATGTTTAGGGCGAATACATGCTATATTCCCCACAAGTGGTATCAGAGCCACGGCCACGAAATTTTACTTTTGTGTTTTTCATAAGTTTTAATTTAAAAAATTTTGAAAATTGATTTCTGTCGGCGTGTGGGTCGGTCGACCCATTATTGTGGTCGGTCGACCTCTGCCCTCGTAGGGTTTCTGTTTTTCGGCAGTTTCTCTTTTGTATAACCGATCTTGTTTTCGATTCCTGTTTACATATTGTTAATTAATCGATATTCTTGACAATATGTGAACCCTAATTGCTGTTTATTTTGATTTACGCGTTTTGAATCAAAGGTTAAAACTTGTTTTGATTGAAAGTACAACAATTTCGCGTTTTCAGAAACTCGTCTTGGTATTTTGTGGTCGGTCGACCTGTTTATTGGGTCGGTCGACCACTCTGCAGTTACAGGAAAATAAATTTTTTTTTTTTTTTCGTCAGGAGGTCGGTCGACCCCATATTGAGGTCGGTAGACCTCGTCCCTGTAACAGACGTTTTATTTTTCCGAAAATAACTTGTTTTTATTTTCCCTTGGCCAAAAGTAATATGCTATATACGGAAATAGTATATTATTTTTGTGAAACGGTTCACTCTCGCATGATACATATTATTTTAAAACGGTTTAAGATAATGGATTATTAACGTGTTAAAATTAAAGTGGTTAAAACGGTATAATCACATAATTTTAATCCCGTAAAGGTGGTTTGGTAAAATTTGTTAATCATAATAACAACATTATGTCATGAATGAATTTTACTTTTAGTTGATGCATTTTATTTATCGTCTTGTTGAATGCCTTTTGAATGCTTTCTATAACGTATTTAATTTTGCAAACGGTTGTAACTTAGTGTGGCCTTAGAAGATTGTGTCACCGTAATGATGGGACACAGTCTTGTTTGTAACTTTGAGATCTTGAATCTCCGTTTTGGGTTTTTGCCATGTAATTACTTTTGTATTTAAATTAGAATGTATATAGGGTTATATTTGTAATTTAAATTAGTAATTTTGTGAAGACCAAAGATGGAGACCGGATGCTCACTCCCGCTGCAAGGACCAAGATGGAACATAAAGACAAGCTTCTAGGGTCCAACGGTGGATTCCAAAGTTGTTTTTATGTTTATTTTGGTAGGATAGGCCACACTAGGACTTTTATTTACGTTTATCGCATTTATTTTATGCTTTCATCGATAATAGCTTGCATCATATTCCGCCTAAAACCAAACCACCTATAACATGCCTGAAAACTGACTCATGTAGAGGTTACGCGTTAGTTTTCTGTGACAATACAGATGTCACATGTCAATTGCAAAGCCATCACTTTATTTCATTCATTCACGCATATGCTAGATGTTAGTTCACTTAAAATGGATAAATATAAGTTGATGGGGTCTTCCTCGTATAACCAAAAATTGAGACTAGTCTTTATAAATCAGACTCCCATGAATCCCTTCTTCGTCGGTAGGCATAATATGACCCCTTCTACGTCGGGTAATGTAACAACCCGACCCGCCACCGTCGTAACACAAACCCAATAAGATGGGTGTGCACTTTTGGGCCCGTTAATTGTCCTCACTTAAGCCCAAAAGCACAAGGCCTTGTTACTAAGTGGTGGGTGGAAGTTATTATAAACATATCACAAGCCTCACATTCTACCGATGTGGGACAACTTTCCTCTCATACTCTTGGGGTGTTACAAACTCCACCACTTAAAGAACACAACGTCCTCGTTGTGACTCAAACTTGACCACAACCAGGGCCAGAATCCTCCCCCGCTAGGTGTGTGACCCGGGTACTCCCGACCACAGGCTCACCACACGGTCGCAGGGTCGCTCTGATACCATTTGTAACAACCCGACCCCCACCGTTGTAACACAAACCCAATAAAATGGGTGCGCACTTTTGGGCCCATTAATTGTCCTCACTTAAGCCCAAAAGCACAAGGCCTTGTTACTAAGTGGTGGGTGGGAGCTATTATAAACATATCACAAGCTTCTCAATCTACCGATGTGGGACAAATGTCCACACAAACTCATATCATACTCTTGGGGTGTTACAGACTCCCCCACTTAAAGAACACAACGTCCTCGTTGTGCCTCAAACCTGACCATAGCCAAGCCCAGAATCCTCCCCGCTAGGTGTGTGACCCGGGTACTCCCGCCACAGGCTCACCACACGGTCGCAGGGTCGCTCTGATACCATTTGTAACAACCCGACCCGCCACCCTCGTAATACAAACCCAATAAGATGGGTGTGCACTTTTGGGCCCGTTAATTTTCCTCACTTAAGCCCAAAAGCACAAGGCCTTGTTACTAAGTGGTGGGTGGAAGTTATTATAAACATATCACAAGCCTCACATTCTACCGATGTGGGACAACTTTCCTCTCATACTCTTGGGGTGTTACAGGTAAGTGGGAACAGATGATTTATTTTATCTCAACATCATGGTCACTCGATACTATCTAGCGACTAAGATGGACTAATAGATAGGATTTACGGAAATCTATCGACCAAGAGTTCCAACGGTGGAATTAGCCAAACTGTGGGCTTATCAATATACGGAAATTGAGTCTTGGGATCGTTTATATAATTCTTGAGGGAGATCAATTATATAAATGCATGAGTCTACGAGTTTAAATACAATTTAAAATAGACTTAAATCACAACAATGAGTTGCTTATATGGTTTTGTTTTATCTTCTTTTCAGTGTAGAACACGATCATTTAAATTGCTGTATAACTAATGGCTGGTGAAGACCCAATGCCAAGTGCCAAGCTAGCACGTGAATCCTGGCTAAAAGCCTTTATGGACTCCATGAATCAGTCTACTAGACTGAGGAATGATGGGTCAAACTTCTCTGACTGGGAGGCAGCACTACGGAATGCTGCCATTGCTGACGGAAAGCTTAAGTACTTAACTGAGCCAATTCCGGCACACCCAGGAACTGGAGCTAGAGCTAACGAAGTTCGCGCTCATAGCGACTTCGTCATGGAAGCGGGTGCGATAAAGAACGTACTCATCTATGCAATGGAATCCAATTTGCAAAGACGCTTCATAACCCATGGTGCAAACAAGATTTTCACCACGCTCACTAACGAATTCTCAAAAGCTCCGAGGATCGTTTCTTATGAGCATACCTGTCGCTTCTTTGAGGCGAAACTCCAGAAGGGCCAAGCGGTTAGCCCACATATTCTTCACATGATTGAGAATATCGAAAAACTGGAGGCCCTAAACTGCAAGATTAGTGAGAACATAATCGTTGATCGAATGCTTCATTCGCTTTATGATGGGTTCGCCCTCTTCAGGGCCAACTATTACATGAACGACATGAAAAAGACTCCTCATGAGCTCCACTCCCTTCTCGTACAGACCGAGAAGGATCTGAAATTAAGTGGGAGCATGAAGCAGGATGTTCTCATGATCTCCAGCAAGGGTAAGGGTAAGGGAAAAGCTAAAGCTCAGGGCGACCTAACAGTAGGCAAGCCCAAGTTTAAGAAGTCAGGATTTACTAAGAGTGGGCCAGGTGAGTCGAGCAACTCACAGGGCAAGACAAAGAGCAAGGATACTAGCATGGAATGTAACACCCCAAGAGTATGAGAGGAAAGTTGTCCCACATCGGTAGAATGTGAGGCTTGTGATATGTTTATAATAACTTCCACCCACCACTTAGTAACAAGGCCTTGTGCTTTTGGGCTTAAGTGAGGACAATTAACGGGCCCAAAAGTGCACACCCATCTTATTGGGTTTGTGTTACGACGGTAGGGGTCGGGTTGTTACAAATGTCCACACAAACTCATATCATACTCTTGGGGTGTTACAGACTCCCCCACTTAAAGAACACAACGTCCTCGTTGTGCCTCAAACCTGACCATAGCCAAGCCCAGAATCCTCCCCGCTAGGTGTGTGACCCGGGTACTCCCGCCACAGGCTCACCACACGGTCGCAGGGTCGCTCTGATACCATTTGTAACAACCCGACCCGCCACCGTCGTAACACAAACCCAATAAGATGGGTGTGCACTTTTGGGCCCGTTAATTGTCCTCACTTAAGCCCAAAAGCACAAGGCCTTGTTACTAAGTGGTGGGTGGAAGTTATTATAAACATATCACAAGCGTCACATTCTACCGATGTGGGACAACTTTCCTCTCATACTCTTGGGGTGTTACATGGAATGTCACCATTGCCACAAGACTGGGCATTGGAGGCGCTCATGCCCCGTGTATCGTGAGGACATTAAGGCAGGCCGCGTTACTCCTGTTGGTATGTCTTCTTCTTCTTCTTTTATTCACATGATTGAGATTAACCATGCAAGTTACGGAACTTGGGTACTAGATACTGGTTGTGGTTCTCATCTATGTAATCATGTGCAGGGCCTCCGAAACCAAGAACCCCTCATCAAGGGTGAGGTTGACCTGCGTGTCGGGAATGGAGCACGTGTTGCTGCAGTCTCGAGGGGAACATACGTGATCCAGCTTCCAAGTGGATTCGAGTTATCTTTATATAATTGTTATTATGTTCCTTGTTTATCCAAAAACATTATTTCAGTTTCTGCACTTGACAAACTTGGTTTTTCATTTGTAATAGAAAATAACAGTTGTATTTTCTCATTACACAATATGATTTATGGCAAGGCAGTTTCCATGAATGGAATTTATGTTTTAGATCAAACCACTAAAATATTACATGTGAATAATAAGAGATTAAAGGTAGGTGACAAAGATCAAACTTATCTATGGCATTGTCGTATGGGACACATAAATGAGAAACGCGTAAAACAGCTCATACAGAATGGAGCTATCTCGGCCTTTGATTTCGAATCATATGGCACGTGTGAATAATGTCTCATCGGTAAGATGACTCGTATTTCCTTCAAAGGTGTTGGAATGCGTGCTGCCGACCTATTAGGACTCATACATACAGATGTGTGTGGCCCTATGTCGATCAACGCACGAGAAGGCTATAGGTATTTCATCACTTTCACGGATGATTTGAGTAGATATGGCTATGTCTACTTGATGAAACATAAAAGTGAATCCTTTGACAAGTTCAAAGAATACCAGAATCGGGTACAGAACCAATTGGGAAGAAAGATTAAAGCACTACGTTCTGATCGTGGTGGTGAGTATCTTTCACACGAGTTTGATCAACACCTTAAAGACTGTGGCATCGTGCTACAATTGACTCCACATGGAACACCACAATTAAATGGTGTGTCCGAACGGAGAAATCGAACTCTACTTGATATGGTTCGATCCATGATGAGTCACACCGTTGTGCCTGATTCATTGTGGGGCTATGCTATTTTGTCGGCCGCTCTAATACTTAACCGAAGTCCGTCTAAAGCTGTTGACAAGACTCCATACGAATTATGGAAGGGAACGGTCCCTAATTTGTCCTTTATTCGGGTTTGGGGCTGCGAGGCTTATGTCAAGTGGAGACACGAGGATAAGCTCGGCCCGCGATCGGTCAAGACATACTTTATAGGCTATCCAAAGGGAACTTTTGGTCATTACTTCTACTCGCCAACCGAACAACGTGCTTTTGTTGCGGCTAGTGCGACGTTCTTAGAGAAAGAATTTCTCGAGAACAAGTCGAGTAATAAAACCTTCGATTTATCGGAGGTTCAAGAACCAACTACCGAGCAACCATTGGAGGAAACAGTTCCTTCAACCGAGGCTGCGGTAGATATTCCTGAGGTACCTAGGAGGTCGGGAAGAGTCTCTATTCCTCCGGACAGATACATTGGTATGGTCGAGGAACATGACATAGATGACGTCTTACTCCTAGAGGGTAATGAACCCTCAACCTATAAAGGTGCCATGACTAGTTCTGACTCAAAGCTATGGCTAGAAGCCATGCAATCCGAGATGGACTCCATGTATGAGAACTACGTGTGAGATCTTGTGGACCTACCTGCAAAGGTACGTCCCCTTCAATGCAAATGGCTTTACAAAATAAAGCATGCCGTGGAAGGTAAACAAGATATCCACAAGGCAAGACTAGTTGCTAAAGGTTTCACCCAAGTGCCAGGCTTGCACTACGATGAGATCTTTGCACCCGTAGTCATGCTACGTTTCATTCGGATTATCTTAGCGATCGCCACATTTCATGACTATGAAATATGGCAAATGGACGTTAAAACCGCCTTCTTAAACGGTTATTTGGAGGAAGAGTTGTACATGGTACAACCCGAGGGTTTTATTGATCCAGAACATCCTAAGAAGGTTTGCAAGCTTAAGTGTTCCATCTATGGACTTAAGCAAGCATCACAGAGTTGGAATCATCGCTTCGACCAAGTGATAAAAGAGAATGGCTTTATTCGATCAGTCGAGGAACCATGTCTCTATATCAAGTCGAGTGGGAGCAAGATTGTCTTCCTAGTACTGTATGTCGATGACATACTCTTGATTGGGAATGACATACCTCTCTTATCTTCGGTTAAAGTATGGTTGAAAAACCATTTCCAGATGAAAGATCTGGGAGAGGCACAAAGAATTTTGGGCATCCGTATCTACAGGGATAGATCACGACGGATGTTGTCTCTCAGTCAGGAGTCTTAGATAGATAAGATTCTAGAGAGATTCAGCATGACGAACTCCAAGAAGGGGTTCCTTCCTATGACTACTGGGCTTCACTTGAGCAAGACTCAAGAAGCTAAGACATTGGAAGAGAAGGAGCGCATGAGTCGGATTCCTTATGCTTCGGCAATAGGATCGATCATGTATGCCATGATATGCACACGTCCAGACGTTGCATATGCATTGAGTATGACAAGTCGATTTCAAGCTCATCCAGGTGAACAATACTGGATGGCCGTGAAAAATATTCTTAAGTACCTACGGAGGACTAAAGATTGGGGATTGACTTACGGAGGCGACTCAACGCTCTGCGCCACAGGTTACGCAGATGCTAGCTTCCAAACGGCTCGAGACGACTCGAAATCTCAGTCTGGATTCGTTTTTACTCTTAATGGCGGTGCTGTCAGCTGGAAAAGTTCTAAACAGAGTGTTACAGCAGATTCTACTACTGAGTCCGAGTACTATGCCGCCTCGGAAGCAGCTAAGGAAGCGATATGGATGCGTCAATTCTTACAAGGACTCTCAGTAGTGCCTAGTTCGAATGACCCAATCACCGTTTATTGTGACAATAAATGTGACATCTTCCAAGCTAAGGAGCATAAGTCTAGCAACAAGGCTAGACATGTACAACGGAAAGCTCATCTAATCAGAGATTACGTGGAGCAAAATGAGATTTTCATTGATAAGATCGCTACGGATGACAACATAGCTGATCCTCTCACTAAAGCATTACCACGTGATAAGCATGAAGGGCACATTCATTACATGGGAATTAGATGTGTTCCTAAGTTGTAGTACTCTTTTATGAATTCATGTAATAATTCATTTTCTCGTGTACTCTATTCAACCTCATTGTTATGATATATAATGTTTTGTTTTTTCATGTGGAATTGTACGCCAATTTTGAACACCACAAAGTGAACTAAATTACATTACATCGTTTTAGTCCTTGATTACCCACTTGAGCTGATAACTCAGGTAATCATTTTGTGACGTTGGTTGATGGTGGGTTCAACGAGCCATAAGTCACGCGGCTGACTGACCAATCACAAAGGCGAGTTATACGGATATCTCGTAGGACACCCCGTGACAACGTTATGGAGTCCTAAATGTTTTATAACATTGGGTGCCAGGTCGTGGATAGGACCTCCGTAGTGTTCCTTAGAGTCGAGTCTTTTGACTTTCAACTGTCTCTTGAGATTAAGGCAGATTTTGGGTAACTTTGGTTTCTTTCCCACGGTCATCGTAACAGGGGCCAAGAGGTTTTTTTCTGGGTTATTTCATACTGCGCGATATCGGCAGGATTCGAGTTGAGGGAAATATCCAAACCCTTATCAGGATTTTATCATTTCTCAGGGCCACTCGAGGAGTAGTAACTGAAATGCATGGCCATGCTCGAATACAGATTCGTTTTATCAGTTAAGTTACTCTCTAGTCGGGGAAACCACTATTGATACAGATCGCTTGTGAGATACGACCTTTGCGAATGCGGATTTGCAAATTGTCTTACATTGAGTGGGAGAAATTTTAAAAGGATATGAGAATCGGTTATCGCACCTACACTTGTACGGACAAGTGGGAGTTTGACACTACATGTGGCCTCCACATGTAGTGTGATAACGTCATTGCACATACCCTTGTACGGACAAGTGGGAGATTGTTGGGGCTGGTGTCCTTGACAATTAAGTACAATGACTTACTAAATCTCTTTAAGGATCACAAGGGCATACTTCAGTATTATTATCAGTTGATCCACGTTTATCAATAACGGTTGGCTTGCTAGATAAGTTTGACGTTATTGTCATACAGATGGCGGTGATCAACTGGTCCCTATACGTCACACCTATAGGACACGTTTGAGAGATGTGAAGGTATGAAAATACAGTCACATTTATGCCGGATACGACTAAACAGTTAGTCAGAGGTATTGACTATTAAATTAGTCAATAAGATGTTGAGATTATTATTTAATACGGATTAAATAATTTTAGCTAAAACGGATTACGTGATTAATTCGTAAATTAAATATAAACGGTTATATTTAATTAAATATTGAATTTGTGTATTAATATAAACAGTTATATTAATTGGGCCAATTATACAATATCGTATTTTATCAGACCATTATTAATACATCGACTGTATTAATATCTGATAACATGTGTGCGATTTATAATAAATACCCGCGAATTATATTATTAGCAAATTGGGTCGAATCACGCAAAGGAATAAGGTAAGAGTGGAAAAGCCCACCCTTACCTAATACTCGTTCGGCCGACCCACTTACTACAAAAGGAGAGTCCTTCTCCTTTTGTCAGTACACTGGTTAATTGATAATCTCAAGAATTAGGGTTTTGAGAACATTATTTTCCCAAAACTCAGATCTCACATCTAAAACCTCACAAAAGCTCTCCCCATATTGCAAGGCAATTGGAGAGTATTTCTAGCACACGCGGCAACATCTCATTCAAGTCTTGGGTGCAAGTTATAGGAGGGAATTTACTTTAATTCCTGTTCTTAGGCCTATTCAAGCAAGGACCCAAGGTTGTATTCCTTTTCATGTTTTTATTAACTTATGACAATAATCTCAACTGTAAAATTCGTTATAATCCTTCATGTTTAGGGCGAATACATGCTATATTCCCCACAAACTTAAGGCATAGACCTGCTACTCAACAAGACACTAGACTCAGAGGCGACATCTCAACGCATGGACTAGCATCCAATAAGTAAAGAACTCAGAGGCCAACTTAAGGCATGTTCCTTTACTATATCACAAGACACTAGACTCAGAGGCCAACTTAAGGCATGTTCAAGCATCAACATCTGCACTCCGGGCAAGGTATCAACACCCTAGCTACCCCGTTGTGCAGCTGCTCTACTCGTCAGACTCAGAGGCTAACTTAAGGCATGTTCCGACGCGATCACATAAAACATGTCTGGGCTCAGAGGCGACATCTCAACGCATACCCCAGACACGACAAACATACACATATAGGACTCAGAGGCGACATCTCAACGCATACCCCTATATATGACAACTAGCTCACGTATTAAGCTCAGAGGTCATCTTAAGGCATACCTTAATACGCATCACTACAACAGCATCCAAATATAGTAACTAGATCCTTGGTTCTAATCTCTTATACTTCTAAACAACACTTAATTGATTCCGGGAACTAAGTTGAGGGAGAGTCGGTTTCCCTTTCGGTTACCCGACCGGGCGGTCTCTATCCTCTCTCCATTCTCGAACCCAATATAGTGTCGCCCATCCTCCGGGGATCTCAAACACACATACAAGGTACACGGAACGAATCTCAAACAAAACTGACTAACCGATCAAAAGATAAACCAGTTTTAAGGTAAACAGGGCTCTCAGCCGGTCAGGGGCAGGCAGCCGGCTGACCGTCTGGCAACCCTTTCCTCCTTACAACCTTTTAAACACGAAAACAAGTTAAAGGGGCTCCCAGCCGGTCAGCAGGCAGCCGGCCTACCGGCTGGGGAACCATTCTCTATATTCCCCTCTTTACGAAATCACAAGAAAAAGGGCTCCCAGCCGGTCAGCAGGCAGCCGGCCTACCGGCTGGGCACCCAATCAGCCTATATTTCGGCTTGAAGGATCGGACACGGGTACGTATCTATTGCTTTTTCAGGTTCAATAAAGAAACGAAGACCGCTGTGACGCAGAGGGGTCGACCGACCAAATACACGGGTCGGTCGACCTAGTCCCTGTAATATTGGAATTCCTGCAGTCTGCAGGAAGGTCGGTCGACCTAAAATATGGGTCGGTCGACCTACCCGTCCGTCACACGCGGTTCGCTTCTTCCTCGGAATTCGTGCACCATCTTGGGTACTTGAGTGGCACTGCTGGCCACCAAAACCTCCCAGCTTACGCTGGTTTGGGGAGGTTTTTCACGCGCTTCATAACCCAGTGAGTTCTTTCCAGTTTTTCCTTGGTTTTTACTTTTTTGTTTTAATTTTCTGAAACCTTTACTTAGGCTAATGCACAATGGGGACATTGTGCGGGTTGGTTTGGGGAATGGTTTCGTGTCACATGCATTGCATTTTGTCACACGTTTATTGCATTTCTGTCTTGCATTTTTCTTTTCTTTATTTTCCTTGCATATACAAGAAAAATACAAAATATCAGGGGACAACAATTTTAGGAATAAATTTTGACGAGGGAAAAGGGAAAATTCATGATGGAGGGAGTATAACAAATTCACATTTGACAAGCAACTTTAGGGAATGGAAAAACGAGCCACCACTCATAACAAATAGTCAAATACCCAATGTCGCTTTGACAACAAATAATTTAATTCCAAAATTAATTTATTTAAAAAGTATTTATATAATCCCTCCGTATAGAGTATAAAACATTTTAACACACCAATCAAATTCCAAATGATCTTAATAAGTCTTCAACTAGATCAATTAATCAAAAAAGCATTTTACGTTCGGCGGTATAAATACAAAGAAAACAAAGTTAAACATGTCATCAAGTGAGTAGATCAAGGCATGAAACAAGTGTTTTCAAGGTAGAGTACAAACATTCTGGTCCAGAATATATTATCAAAATTGATAAAGAATACGCACATTACTGATTCAAGAAGATCATATGGCTGTGACGGGAGAGTTGGATCGAATTTCTCAGAATTGCTAGATCTCGTGCAGTAAAGTACAGAAAACCCAAAATAAAAATCTTTCAACAATTACACTAACAACATAATTGATACGGACCCAATGAACTTTGAATATAAGAGTAACATAGTAAAACAAAGGCGTATATAGAATTTGCAAGGCATAGGGTTAGCCTCGAGGTGCTATTTGCAACTTGTAAGCAATGTATGGTGTACAATGACACAATTTACCATCATTATGGTGAAAGAGTACAACATATAGGCCTTCATGTGATTCCATTCCGTAAAGGAATTTGATCTAAAATAACCAATGTCAGTTCTAACGAAAACTATAAACAAAGCCAAATCTGGCCAATAAATTAAATAGTCCAAAGTTTGCCTAGCATAACAACCTAGTCAATCAAGGCCAATCCGCCAAGTTTCGGTTTTCTGTTGAGATTCTGGTTTTGAGTCTATTTTTCTCACAAAGTCTCTACACTCTTCCCATAGGTAATCATTACATCTTCTTAAGAAAGAAAAAAAACTACAGCAACATAACGTCGTCATGATTACACTACCATAACTTTGTGAGGTAAGACGGTAAAGAAAGTGATAGAAATCGAATTTCAAATTATTGCTCATATCACATATGAATGTTCATAAGTTTAGTCATAAAACTTAAAGGATCTTATGCATGCAAAATAAGATTACATAATATGAAAGAAATCGGTTTTCATACCATTATCAATGGACCGATTTTTGGCACAAGTAAGGTCTCCTACGTTCACCTATTCTTGTGCAAAAGCATTTTGGATGATCGTCTTACCACGGTCTAAAATAAGACCGACTCCAAAAGGTGCGTATCAAGGATCGTATCTTAACCTTCAAACAATAATTTGATACTAGAAATTATATGTAAGGGCCCTTAAATTACTCTAATATTAGATCTATTACTACACTAGTAATATCACATGAATATTAGAGAAGATATTTTAGTTAGTTAGTAAAGAGAGAATATAGAAGAAATTTTGCATGTAAGAAAATTGTCCAAGCCTTAAGCACACAAAAAATGAGCAACTCTTGCTTTTATTTATGCTAAAAGGACCGACCACTTTATGCCCTCAGTGACTCAATTTTTCTTATTAAAATGTCATGCAAATATAGGTATGTAAGACTAGAGTAGACATGTAATGCTAGGTGTAATGATTGTGTTTATATGTCATCTTCCAAACAATAAAAGACAAAACACAAAGTATCAAATACTCCTCCATAACTGGTTACATGACTCAATATGGGTCCATTGTCATCTTATAATATTTGTCCCACAAATGCTTATAAGTTTTATGTTTAATTATCTTGCATAACTAAATATTAATTTGATCATACAACAATTATATGACAAATTAATTAAACAATATATACTCAACTTATTGAGTGATATTTTACCATTAATTATATCAACATATAATGGGTCCCATCTTACCTTATTAATAAACTAATTACCTTTACCTCGAAAACTCCACTTTATTTAGTGAATTAACATTTTAATCACTTAAATATAATCTTATTTAATCACATTGTAATAAGATACTTAACTTACTCATAAAGACATTTAAGGTATTAATTAACTCGCATCCACATACGATTAATTAAATAATCAATTAAGACCATTTTACCTAAAGATATGACCTTAAGGGATCAACCGATCACCACCATCATATGACGGTAATGTCAAACTCTAGACAACCAATCATTACCGGTAAATGTTGATCAATTGACTATATATAATGTATCATCCCTTCCGTATTCTTATTATGAGATTTAAATACGTAATCAATTAATGTGATCGCAATATTGTCGAGGACACGTCCTTCAACAATCTCCCACTTGGCCACGACAGGTGTACGTCACCAATTCTCTTATACTAATACTTATCTCCCACTCAACGCAAGGTGTCTTGCAGGTCGTATTTGTATTTGATCATATCATGAGTGGCTTTTCTCGATCTGGAGAACAATAGTCTGACCAGAATTATCTACCATAGATACCTTTCGAGCGTGGCTACGCATTTCCAATTATCTACTCCTCGAGTGACCTTGAGATATTTGTTAACCCTGACAATGGGTGGACAATCCATAATATCCCTATTCCCTTCGGCTAGCCACAACTCATCATAACCCAAAATATGCATGTATAAATCTCATTTACGAAGGTGTTAGGACATAGATTAAAGTTACTCTAAAACTATGCCACCTTAGGTGAATAGTCACTAGTCAAAGAATCGAGTCATTCATAATACGATAGTAGCTCCCGCCACGACCAGACTATTTTTGTATAGAAATTTGCAGAGTTCTATTAGCGGTCATTAGCCCGGCAAATGTATCCTAACATATAGTCAGTTGATCAACATTAATCGGTAATGATTAACTTGCTAGAGTTTGACATTATTGTCGTATGACGGTGGTGATCATTTGATCCCTTTAGGTCACACATATAGGACAACTCTCTTAAAAGAAAAGATAAGTGACTGTATAATGATATTAGTCAGTTCGATCCTAGTCTGTGAAATGTATAAGTAAGATATTTATAATAAGATTATAAATAATAAAGTTTTAGTAATTGAAATGCTATTACTAAAAATTTAGATGTTTATGAAACAGCAGTATGAGAATGAATTAATTTTGCACTGCAAATGTTGTAGCATTATTCTGACACGGGAAAATTATTAAGTGGATGTTAGTAATTACGAATTACTATTTAATTTTATTTTATGAATTAATGTTTAATTAGTTAAACTTAAATATTCGTTGAAGAACAAGAAGAACCGAGAGGGAAGAAAGATTACATTGTCTTATTATTCATTATCAGAGAGCTAACAATACAGAATATATATACATACACCACCAGTAGTCCACACAATCTTTTCCTAATTACAAGCTATGCACTTTAGGTAAACGTATATATATACTACCATAATAATTAAGATACGATATTATGACGATACCGCATAATATCTTTCCATACTCCCCCTCAAGTTGGAGCTTGGGGCAAACCAACACCCAACTTGACCTGCAAATACTCGAATGCTTCGACTCCTAGTGCCTTGGTAAAGAGGTCTGCCACTTGCTCCTTACTTCGCACATGAGATGTGGAAATTGTTTTAGCTAATAAATGGTGACGAATAAAAAGACAATCGATTTCAATGTGTTTCGTTCGATCGTGAAAAACGGGATTCTTTGCAATGTGTATGGCAGCTTTGTTATCGTAGTAAATGTTCATAGGCTTCTCGTGATTGATCCCAAGAGATTTTAAGAATGACTTTAACCAAAGTAATTCACTTGTCACGGCGGCCATTGCACGATATTTCGCTTCCGCCGTTGATTTGGCAACTGTGGCTTGTTTTCTTGCCCTCCATGAAACAGGACTCGTACCCAATGATACAAAATATCCGGTTAATGATCGACGTGATAACGGACATCCTGCCCAATCAGAATCTGAATAGCCGTAGAGCTGTAAATCTAAATTTTTTTCAAGAATGATTCCTTTGCTTGGAGTCCCTTTGATATACCGTAGCACTTTTAAGACAACATCCATGTGTTCTTTTCGTGGGGCATGAACGAACTAGGACAATACGTGCACCGCATAAACCAAGTCAGGCCTCGTAATGGTTAAGTAGAGAAGTCGACCTACTAACCTTCGAAATTTCATGGGCTCCTTGAGTAAACATCCACTGGCGAGTGCTAAATTGTGATTTGTTTGAATGGGAGTTCCAATTGGTTTAGCTCCTTCCATCCCTCCGTCCTTAACAATTTCTAATGCATATTTTTGCTGACTTAAAAACAGGCCTCTCGCGCCAGAGGCTACTTCAATTCCCAAAAAATACCGGATACGACCAAGATCCTTGATCCCAAATTTTTTGTCCAGAAAGCCTTTGAGACGGGTACATGCTATGTCATTATTACTAACGACAATCATGTCGTCAACATAGACTAATACCCCAAGAAATACACCATTGTGATTATACGTAAACAAAGAGTAATCAGCAAGAGATTGAACAAAACCATATTTCTTCAGCGATTCGGTTAATTTCGCAAACCAATTTCTCGAGGCTTGATTTAAACCATAGAGCGATTTTAATAGTTTGCATACCTTACTCGGTCCATGTGATTCGAACCCTTGCGGTAGCCGCATATATACCTCTTCATCTAAATCCCCGTGAAGAAAAGCGTTGTTCACATCTAATTGTACAATGGACCATCCCTTGTGCAAGGCAACTGTTAGAAGGCAGCGTACACTAGTCATCTTAGCTACCGGTGCGAACGTCTCGTGGTAGTCAACTCCCTCTATTTGAGTGAAACCTTGGGCTACCAAGCGTGCTTTATAGCGCTCGATAGTACCATCCGCCTTGTACTTCACCTTGTAAACCCATTTACATCCAATAGCACGTTTTCCAACCGGCAAATCGACAATTTTCCAAGTGCCATTAGTTTCAAGAGCATCAATTTCTTTGGACATTGCTTCTCTCCATTCTGACTGTGTGGTGGCTTCAGAAAAATTCCTGGGCTCCCGGATTGCAGTAATGGCAGTCAGGAAGCATCTGTGAGCATTAGAAAAACAATTGTTTGCAACATAATTTTCTATTGGATAAGGAGTACCTTTCTTACGGGTTGACGGTTGGTCGGAGCGAGCATGATGTATGGGGTTTATTATTCGGGTGGATTTGCACGCATAGTCTTTTCTCCAAACTGGCTCAAATTTTTCTCGAGCACCTCGTCCCATAGGCACGCTTGTCTCAGGCTGTTTTGTGGTGCTCTGTTCTGGAGGAAATTCTTGCGTCTCAATGCTGCCTACATCTTCAATTTCCTCTTCATTTGTACTTCCCTATTCTGCCGTGGCCTGTTCATCTATGTTTTCTATTGGGTCACAATTTATTGGTTGGGTTGGATTAGCAAGTGTATTTTCTTTGCTCAAGGAATGAGTCAAATTTTCTTTTGTATTAGTTATACCCATAGGAAAAATATGCTCATAGAAAATAACATCCCTCGACTCATAAATAATATTACGTGCAAGGTCATAAACTTTCCAACCCTTCTTACCACGAGGATACCCAATAAATATGCACCGCTTACCCCTTTCATAAAATTTATCTTTCGGTTTGTCTTTGCTATGGGCATAACAAAGACTACCAAAAACTCGTATGTTATCAAGAAGTGGTTTTTCACCATACATCAATTCATAAGGAGTGAGGCCATTGAGTATGCGAGTGGGTGTGCGATTAATTAAATAGGCCGCGGTCAATACACATTCCCCCCAAAACTCGAGTGGTAATTTAGCCTGAAATCGTAGTGCACGAGCCTTTTCCAAAATGTGCCTATGTTTACGCTCGACCCTACCGTTTTGTTGTGGGGTGTCTACATTACTGGTCTGAAAAACGATCCCATGTTCATTGTAATATTCTTTCATTGTCCCCGACAGAAATTCGGTTCCATTGTCACTTTGTACGATTTTGACTTGCTTACCAAATTGAGTCATGGTCATCTGACAAAAATTCCTTAGAAGCTGACTTACTTCTCCTTTGTCTTTCATAAGATAAACCCATACACTTCTGCTATAGTCATCTACTACAGTAAAAAAATAATGGGCTCCCGATAAGCTACTCGTGCTATATTTACCCCAAATATCGCAGTGAATTAAAGCAAACAAATCAGTACTTTTCTTATTATTCAACTTAAAAACTGACCGTGTTTGTTTGGTGCGACAACACGAGTCGCAAACGTCATCAGGTTTCCAAGATAATTTTTTGCCAACTAAATTAGAAAAAGCAGGTAATATACTATGGGATGGGTGACCAAGTCGTCTGTGCCACAACCTTCCATCGTCACTTGCGTGCGTCCTTGCGACAATCTTACGACCATGCTTCAGGTAATAAACCCCATCCTTGTGCTCACCCCGTCCAATCGTCATCTTCGTAGATTGATCCTGTATAACACAATAGGTAGGGTAGAATGTTACAATACAATTATTTTCCTCAATTAATTGTTGTATAGAGATTAAATCGCAGGTTAAACTTGGCACAAATAAGACGTCTTTTAGGATGAAGTTATCATTAAGAATGACTTCTCCATGTTCTTGTGCTATTATAGTCGTTCCATTAGGCAAGCTAACTTTGGAAGGCATTCCTGTCTTGATATTTGCAAGCAACTTACGTTGTCCCGTCATGTGGTGAGATGCACCACTGTCTAAAAGCCAGTTACTGATGAGATTACTTTCATTACCTGTCAGCTTCTGACTACCTTCGGGTTTACCCACCAACAAGTTACGTATTTGAGCCATTTCTTGCTCCGTGAATCCATGTTTATTTGATTCTGTCTCGCTTGTTGTTGCTGCATTAGCTGTCTGATAGTGACCTCCTTGTCCACGCCCTCCACGACCGTAGCCTCGTCCTCCTATTCGCCCTCTGCATCGTCCTCTAGTGGGCGCTCTTTCGGGATATTTTTCCCAGCAATTGTCCTCTGTATGATACCACTTGTTGCAGACTGTGCATCGTGGAGGGTCAGTGTCTCCTGCGTCTTTATCATGTCCTCTGCCTTCCCCTGTATTGGTTCTCACTGCCATAGCCGCGTCATTGATCTCTTCCTTCTGCTTTGTCACGGTTCTATGCCTTTCTTCTCTTAGCACGAGGGCATAAGCTCTGCTAAGGGATGTAATTTCATCCTCCATCAGCAAGTTTGTGCGGATGTTACCATAGATGCTCGCGTCTAGCCCCATAAGAAATTGGTGTACTTTCTCCTCCTCTCGTTCTTTGGTCAGTGCTGCCGCGGCTCCACAGGTGCATCGGGGAACGTGGCTGTAATTTCCTAGTTCGTCCCAAATTGCCTTTAATCGAGTGTAATATTCTACAACTGATTGATTCTTCATCTGTTTACACTCATTCAATTCTCCTTTCAACTGATGTACACGAGGTGCATTACCAGTCGAATAACGCTCCTTTAGTTCTCTCCAAATTTCCATTACGGTTCCTGAAAACGTAATGCTTGGATGAAGTCTAGGTTCAATCACATTCCTCAACCAAGCTTTTACCATGGCGTTACATTGACGCCACGCAACCGATTGAATAGTCTCCTCTTCCCCTTCGGTGACTTCTGGTTTCTTTACAACTCCCTCGACGAACCCCAATTTATTTTTGGCGTCGAGGCCATTCCGGACTGCATCTGCCCAAAGGTCATAATTTTCGTCATTGAAAATTAAATTTGTTAATGACAGATTTGGACTATCAGATGGGTGTAAATAAAGCGGCGAAGACGGAGCAATCTGTTCAATTATCTTGCTTCCGCTTCCTTTCTTTCCTTCGACGCCTTTTCCTGCTTCCCCACCATGATTTATCTGTATAAAATTTTGTGTTGTTTGCGGAAGATGTGCTCAGAATCTACTTGCTCTTGATACCATGAAGAACAAGAAGAACCGAGAGGGAAGAAAGATTATATTGTCTTATTATTCATTATCAGAGAGCTAACAATACAGAATATATATACATACACCACCAGTAGTCCACACAATCTTTTCCTAATTACAAGCTATGCACTTTAGGTAAACGTATATATATACTACCATAATAATTAAGATACGATATTATGACGATACCGCATAATATCTTTCCATATTCATAAAATAAATAAGATGCTTTATGTATATGACACATGACAAATTCACAAAACAAAAATGAATGTCCATTTTATAATGTGGACCGTGTGATATGTCACACACACAAGATTACACATTTACATTTTTATAAGATAAAATGCTAACATCCATTTTGATGTGTGTTTTTAGCATGGGAACATTTGATGTTATTAAGAGGCCATCCATTGGGCACTCTAACCCATTCCACCCGCCAACCTCATTGAGAAGAACAAAAGAGTGTTTTTCTTCTCAATGTAGAATTAATTCATTTTTGGTAATCTTTAGGTTTTTGTTTTAGAGAGAAAAATCACAAGAAATTGTTCATCTTTTTCTCCCCAAAAACCGTGACTCCCTTTACACAAATAAGATCTTAAATCACCATTTCACTTCTAAGAGTAGGAGTAATATAAGATCTAATAACTAGGATACTAGTGGTTGATTTCTACCATAATATCACCATTAGTTTTTTAGTGAATTTGTCTTGGGTGCATCTCTATTGAAGGTCTTCTTCTTTGGAGGCTCATACCATTGTGGAAAGCTCAAGAACTAAGTAAAGAAGGAGTCTTTACTAGTGCCCTAAATCCGAAATAGTTTAATGTAAGATTGATACGATTTCTTCTCTAATCTCCTTCATATTGTTATGCATGCATAAGATTCACTTAGTTTATATGATGACTAAATTAGTTTGACTAAAGACGAGTTATGAACCTAACAATTGGTATCAGAGTAATCGGTTGTTTGCATGCATAATCGGTTTATTGTTTTTCCGAGTTAAAGTAACTTAAATAAAACTAAAAACTTGAGATCTATGAGATATGACAATCGAAAATTTTTACATGTTATATATTCTGATCCTAAATTGATTTTAGGTTATTTTTATAATTTATGGGATTTTATTGTTCATTCACATGATTTCTAGTCGTTTTTATGCATTTTAAGAGTTAAAATCGACTTAAATGAACTAAAAATAACTAAAAAAAGTTTATGACCTTGAATTTTTATATGAGCTCACATGCATATTTTACTTGTAGTATGTAAGTTTCGTACAAATATGAGTTATATTGCATGATTTATGGAATTTATATGATAAAAATGACATAAATAGAGGTATTTTTGGTTAAAATGGTTAGATTTTCTCGAAAAGGATTCTTAAATTTTAACCATGATTTTTGACATTATGAGTATCAATGTAATATTCCAGAATGTTCAAAATTTAAAAATTCAAAATTTAAAATTATTGTAATTTAATTTGGATTTATGACATAAAAGTTATGTATTTCGAGACCAAAGATGAACAATTTGATTAATAACAAGTTGATTGTTGTCAAATTTAGTAATGACTAATTTTGAATCCTAAAAATGTGTTAGGATACTTAACTTGGACATAAATTTGATTTATGTATTATTTCAGTATTTTAATAGTTAAAATTGCGCATTCTCGTAAAACCGGATTATATTTCCTAAAAAGGATTACATAGGGCGATTTGGCTAAGGATTGGCATGATATTTACTTATTCATAAGCATTGTATTATATTCATGATAATTGTCATAATTTTATTTACGTAATTTGGAATTATGTAATATTTGCTTAGTATGGCCTTAGTTTTAATCGATATTACCCGAAATGTATGGGAATATTGATTCGGTTGTAATTAAATGTGATCTCGTACCACTTTATTTTATTGTTTTATTCTATTTTGTAATGTATAAAGTAGATAGAAAATTTGTAATTTTAAATTCCGGAGATCCTTGAAGATGGTGCCTTTCGGAAAGGAGTTCGGACCAAGACTGTGTTTACCTTGGGATGCATGCCTCAAGTGAAGTTCAAGGGATCAAGGAGTTGGTTTCCGAATTTGTATTTTATTTTTCATTTTCTATTTTAGGAAAGGCCATATTAGGATTTTATTTTATGCTTTTATTTTTGCTTTATATATTGCATGCATTGCCAAATCGCCATTACCATGACATGCATATCGAGTTTCGAGTCCTCCACCGTGTCAATCCATTTATCGATAATTCTCCGACTTAGTTCGCTCAAAAGAGATAGATAATAAATTGACTCGACCTTTACGTATAAAATATCGAGACTTAGCTTTACCAAAGAGTAGATAACCCATAAGCCTAGCTCAGTCTTCAATTGGGTACATTACGATTTATCGGGGCACCTCAATTGACGTTGAGAAGTGGCGTAATAAATAAATGTTATTACACTTCAAATTTGGTCGATCTCGACAAAAGTATTAGCGACCGTTGCCGGAATGAGTTTGGGCTAAAGATGATTTAAAGTAAATTATAGATCGAGAGTTCTAAAAGTAGAATTGGTTAAACGAGTTAACCTACCGGAATCATATTAATGAAAGTGTAGAGGGCATGTTGGCTCACATGGAAATTGATATTGGTTTTGGGTCTTGGGATCATTCGTATAGTTGGGTAAATGTCACTATACAAATGCCGTACTTGTTTAAAACCGTTTAACAAATATTTAAAACGATAAATGTTAAATAATTTCTTTCATGTCCGTTTTTGTAGTTATTAATCGTCGCAATGGATTCAACCGGCTCTAAAACACCCATCACACTCGAATCATTTGATGAAGTTTGCTCACTAAACAATCTAGATACGACTAGAGAAATTAGATTTGGAATTGGTTTTGATGGTAACATCAACTTTATTACCACCTCCCAAACTCCCAACTTGGTGAATAAACCTTACGAAGAAAACCTCACCAAGAAGCTTAAAACCTTATCTCTGGCAGAAAAAAGGGAAAAGACTAGTGGGAGTTCTAGCAAGAGAGGCAAAAGCCTCAAGAGGAAAGAAAACGTTGAACGCCATGAAATTTCGATGAGTAGTACGACTACTAACACGTGCCTTTATTGTAAAGGCATGGGACATTGGGTAAGGGATTGCCCTATATTTCACACGAAGATTCCCAAGTTGGACCGATGTCTCCATTTGGTAACAATTCTTCCGAGATATATGTTATAGAATTAAATCATACTTCCACATCAACTTTGATATTAGATACCGGTTGTGGTTCTCACCTTTGCAATCATGTGCAAGGGCTTAGAGACGTGGAGAAGCTGAACAAGGGAGATGTTGATCTTCGACTAGACAATGGAGCTAAAGTAGCTGCCACCTTGAAGGGAACTATGTACTTGTTTTGGCAAACAATTATGAGTTGTATTTATATAATTGTTATTATGTACAAACTTTGTCTAAGAACATTGTGTCCGTAGTTATGTTAGACGTGGAAAAAGATATCATTTTGCTATTAAAAACAATTGTTGTACTATAATTCGGGACAACTTGACCATAGGTTAAGGAAATTCCGTAAATGGCATTTACGTTCTTCAAACAAGTAACTCAAAAATAGACGTCTATAACGCTCAAAACAAAAGACTCAAAACAAGTGATCCAAATGAATCGTACATTTGACATTGTCGATTGGGCCATATAAACGAGAATCGCATCAAAAGACTAGTAACGACTGACATTATTGAACCATTTGATTTCCAATCATATGGAGTGTACGAATCTTGCCTCCTTGGCAAAATGACTCGTGCTCCCTTTTCTGGCAAAGGAACACGAGCAAGTGATCTATTAGGACTCGTACATACCGATGTATGTGGACCATTAAGTATCACCGCCAGAGGTAATTATGACTACTTTGTCACTTTTACGGACGATTTAAGTAGATATGGGTATGTCTACTTGATCAGACATAAAAGTGAAGCGTTTGAGAAATTCAAGGAATTTCAAAACGAGGTAGAAAACCCATTGAACAAGAAGATTAAGGCACTACGATCCGATCGTGGTGGTGAATACCTTAGTAATGAATTTGATTCACACTTGAAGGGATGTGGTATTGTATCACAACTCACTCCACCTCGAACACCTCAGCCAAATGGTGTGTCAGAAAGGAGAAATCGAACCCTACTTAACATGGTTCGATCAATGATGAGTCAAATGGATCTTCCAGATTCGTTTTGGGGTTTTGCAATCCTAACCGCAATTAAATCATTGAACCAAAGTCCAATGAAAGTTACCGAAAAGACTCCATATGAGATGTGGAAAGGAAAGGTTCCAAATTTGTCTTACATGAAAATTTGGGGATGCGAGGCTTATGTCAAGAATAAGTCCACCGACAAGCTCGCACCCAGGTCGGACAAATGTCTTTTTGTAGGTTATCCCAAGAACACTCGTGGCTACTACTTCTACAACCGTCATGAGTGTTAGGTTCTAAACCTTAATATAGTCATACTATAGAGATTATCTAATAACTCATATGAACTTATGCATGCATAACTATATTAATCGAGATGGAGAAGAAAAACATTCCCTCCTTACATTGTTCTTTTCGATTTTTAGGGCACAAGTGAAGACTCTTTCTTCAATTGTTCTTGAGCTAGTAATATGGGAATGATCCTCCTTGAGCCCTCAAAGAGACGACCTCCAAAAGATATGCACCAAGACACACTACTCTTAAGATTTGTGTTTATTTTGCTAGAATTAAACACAAAAGCCTAGTTTATTATCACTAATATTATCACTACTCTTAGTATAATATTGTATGAAATAGATTTAAGTTGAAGATGAAGGTGGCACGGTTTTAGGAGTAAAATAACAAGAGGTTTTATTTTATCACACTAGCAAAACTCTAATTAAATTAGAATGAATAATTGAGAAGAACAAAACTCCTTTTTCTCCTTCTCTAGATGTTGGCCGTGAGGTTTGGGTAGGGTGCCCAATACATGGGCACCTCAATTCACACAATGTTCCCCATTCAAACCCTATGCATTAACTAGATGTCTTCTCTTAACACATTATCAGATAATGTGTTAAGTTGTGTAAAATGTGTTTGTGTGTTATAGTGTCACACGACCTCACACGGTCCATTTCACAAAAATGGACTTATACACATTTCACATTAAGAGATATGTAACAATTACATTGATCATATATTTGATTTTATGAATATAATTAGTTTAACTAATTTAAACATCTATTCATAAACTTTGTAGTAATTCTTAATTACTTACATCTAGTTAATAATTTTTCCATATTACAACATTTGTAATATTAATTCATTCTTTAATTGTTTCATAAACATCTAAGTTTTAATAACGACATTTCGTTTACTTAAAACTTTATTTATAATCTTATTATAAAACCTTCCTTATCCATTTCATAAACTAGGATTGAACTGACTCGTATCCTTATACAGTCATTTCTTTTACCATTAAGAGAGTTGTCCTATAGGTGTGACCTAAAGGGATCAACTGGTCACCACCGTCATACGACAGTGATGTCAAACTCTAGAAAGCCAATCATTACCGATTAATGTTGACCAGTTGACTATATTATGAAGAATCATCCCATGAATATTCTAAATAGAGATTTGTCAATGATTTATACCATTGACGTGATTGCACTATTGTGGAGGACACTTACTCCAACAATGAGAACAAAGTGTTTGTGGCTTATGAGGTTGCCTTTCTAGAATTGGATCACATTTCTAGGAGACAGAGTGGGAGAAGATCCGAACTTGAAGAAATTCAAGAGCCACAAACGAGAGAGGAAAGGATTGAAAATGTTCCCTCGTCTTCCGCTCAAGAAGTTGTTCCTTCCGAACCTAGGAAGTCCGGAAGAGTTGTTCGTCAACCCGATCGATACGTAGGTATGGTCGAAGAGGGTAACGAATTGGTGTTTTACTTTTGGAAAGTGACGATCCGATAACCTATCAAGCTGCGATCTCTAGTCCCAATTCAACTTTATGGCAAGAGGCCATGCAATCCGAAATAAATTCTATGCATGATAAGCAAGTATAGGACTTGGTTGATTTGCCAGAAGGTACGAGACCTTTACAGTGCAAATGGATCTTTAAGGTAAAGAATGACATAGAAGGACATGAAGATGTCTACAAAGCAAGGTTAGTTGCAAAACGCTTCACTCAAGTTCATGGTCTTCACTATGACGAAATTTTTGCACCCGTTGCCATGATAAGATCAATTCGGATTTTGTTAGCGATTGCCGCATTTCATGATTATGAAATATGGCAAATGGATGTCAAGACCGCTTTTCTAAATGGGTATTTGGAAGAGGAGGTTTATATGACTCAACCTGAGGGTTTTGTACATCCAAGATATCCCAACCAGGTATGCAAACTTAAGAGGTCCATTTATGGCCTTAAGCAAGCATCAAGGAGTTGGAATCATCACTTTAATCATGTTATAAAAGAAAATGGTTTCACTCGAAGTGTCGAGGAACCATGTTTATACATGAAGTTTAGTGGGAGCAATGTTGTATTCCTAATCTTGTATGTAGATGACATACTACTCATCGGCAATGATGTTCCCATGCTCACCTCTGTGAAAGGTTGGCTAGGAAATCACTTCCAGATGAAAGATCTAGGGGAAGCACAACACATATTGGTTATTCGGATCTATAGGGATAGATTCAACAGGATACTGGCACTGAGTCAAGAATCTTATCTTGATAAGATCCTTCGACGTTTCAACATGGACAAATCCAAGAGAGGTTTTGTGCCCATGGGTACTGGAATCCAATTGAGCAAGTCTCAATCACCCACGGACCCTGAGGATGTTCAACGCATGAAGTTGATCCCGTATGCTTCCGCCATTGGATCAATCATGTACGCCATTATATGCACTCGTCCTGACGTCTCGTATGCTCTGAGCATGACGAGCAGATATCAAGCCAATCTAGGTGAATGTGGATAGCCGTCAAGAATATCCTTAAGTATATAAGGAAAACTAAGGATCTATTATTGGTGTTTGGAGGAAATACTGAGTTTAGTATAAAAGGTTACCCTGACTCGAGTTTCCAAACCGATATGGATGATTTAAAATCCCAGGCTGGGTTTGTCTTCATGGTTAATGGTGGTGCGGTTAGCTGGAGAAGCTTCAAGCAGTCGGTTGTTGTGGACTTTACAACGGAAGCTGAGTACATTGCAGCATCTGAAGCTGCCAAGGAAGCCGTGTGGATCAGGCAATTCGTGGAGGGACTAAGGGTAGTCCCTAATGCCAACGATCCGATCTCGATCTTCTGTGACAACAATGGGGCGATCTTCCAAGCTAAAGAGTCCAAGTCTAGTAATAAGTATAGACATGTACTTAGAAAATATCATGTAATAAGAGATTTAATTGATAGAAAGGAAGTTGAAGTTTGTAAGGTTGGAACAGAGGATAATGTTTCTGATCCTCTAACCAAACCATTGTCACAAACTCTTCATGACAGACATGTCTCATCTATGGGACTTAGGCGTATGTCGAACATGTATTAGATTTTGAAATGAAATGGAAATGGTTCCTTGTTTTTTGTTCATATCTAATTGTCGCATTTATCGTTCGAATTTCTTAAGGCCAGGGAAATTCATCTTCTACTTTGTTGCATCCAAATGGGTTGTTAGGAACAATGTTAAACCCCATTAAAGTGAACTTGGGCAACTTAGTATGGCCCCTGGTCGCTTTTATGAGGTGACGTCTCGAAACGACTGGAGTGTGAGGCGATTGATGGCAAATTCATAAGCCATAGAGTCATGTGAGATGACTAGTCGATCACATAGGTGGGGTGCTGGAGACACTCTGCCGGGCAAAGTGACCGCTTATAGAGTTCTGGAAATTTTATAAATAGTCTGGTCGTGGCAAGATTTACTATAGTATTCTTACGAGTCAATTCTTAGACTAAAGACTACTCGCCCAAGGTGGCACAGTTTTAGAATGACTTTGATTCATACTCTACGACTTTTCGTAACTGGAGTCAAAATGGGTTTGTTTTGGGTTATGATAGGTTGTGGCGAACCGAAGAGAGTAATGCAATAGGAATTGTCCATCCCTTGTCAGGGTTGTTCAAATCTCAAGGCCACTCGAGGAGAAGTTAACTGGAAATGCGCTGCGTGGCCACGCTCGGAAGGCATATAATGTAGATAATTCCGGTCAATACAGTTAATCTCCAGATCGAGAAAACTACTCAAGATATGATCATTTGCAAGTGCGAACTGAAAGACACCTTGCAATGAGTGGGAGATTGTAATAGGACAAGCGAATTGGTGACGCACACTTGTCGAGGATAAGTGGAAGATTGTTGGAGTAAGTGTCCTCCACAAAAGTGCAATCACAATTTATTAAATCTCGAGACAAGAATACAGAGGGATGATTCTCCATCATATAGTCAACTGATCAACATTAATCGGTAATGATTGGCTTGCTAAAGTTTGACATTACTGTCGTATGACGGTGGTGATCAGTTGATCCCTTTAGGTCACACCTATAGGACGACTCTCTTAAAAGAAAAGATAAGTGACTGTATAATGATATTAGTCAGTTCGATCCTAGTCTGTGAAATGTATAAAGAGGATATTTATAATAAAATTATAAATAATAATAAAGTTTTAGTAATTGAAATGTTATTACTAAAAATTTAGATGTTTATAAAACAACATTATGAGAATGAATTAATTTTGCACTGCAAATGTTGTAGCATTATTCTGACACGGGAAAATTATTAAGTGGATGTTAGTAATTACGAATTACTATTTAATTTAATTTTATGAATTAGTGTTTAATAGTTAAACTTAAATATTCAAAAAATAAATGAGATGCTTTATGTATATGACACATGACAAATTCACAAAACAAAAATGAATGTCCATTTTATAATGTGGACCGTGTGATATGTCACACACACAAGATTACACATTTACATTTTAATAAGAGTAAATTAATAATAACTCCCTTTTAAAATTCAGTTTTCTAAAATTACTCCCTTATATAATTTTTTTCTAAAATTACACCCTTAAGATGTAATTTTATCAAAAATTGCTTCAAAACTCTAATTCAAGTTATTTATTATACTAGTTTATGAATTGATTCCATTTGTAACATAGACAATTTATACTTTAGAAGGTATAATAAGGATGAATAAGTTCAAAAACATACAAAATAAGTAACCTAAATTGGAGTTTTGAAGTAATTTTTAATAAAAGTGTATTTTAAGGGAGTAATTTTAGAAAAAAAATTATATAAGGGAGTAATTTTAAAAATTCCTATTTTAAAAGAGAGTTATTTTTAATTTACTCTTTTTAGAAGATAAAATGTTTTTTTTTTGTTTTTTTTTTTGGCAGCAGTAAAATGTGATTACCTAAAAGCTAGGGCTGCTACATGATGAGCCCTTTTATTAAGATTACGAGGAATAAAACTAATACTACAACAATGCAGATGAGACGCAGAAGACCAAATATCGCCAGCCAGTCCCTGAACCTGATGATGCATCTTTTCCTTACCCGCTAGTTGGAGTACAACCTGGAGACAATCTGTTAAAACACTAAGATGTAGAACACCCCTGCCTCGAACCCAAGACAGCACCTCAAGAATGCCCCTTGCTTCCGCTTGAAGGGCAGACTCAGCATAACAAAATCTAAATTCCTCAGACAGTATTCTCCCATCTGGGTCATACAAGACCCATCCCACGGATGCCATCTCCCTATTCCTCCAAGCAGCATCGACCTTAATTCGAAATAGACCATCATGATGTTGATAGCCTATGAGAAAAAAAGGTGATGAATCTCGTATCCTTTCAGACTCCACATCAACCTCTACTGTCCTCCCAGCCGCGTCCTGATTATCCACCAAAGGCATTCCCACCATCTTGGTCGATTTCGATTGTAAAACATCGGTAGTAGTTAACTGAACATTGGCAAAGAAAACCGGTGGATAGAAAGATTCCCAATGAAAGATAATTTTGTTTCTAGTTATCCAAATCTGCCAAATCACAGCTAAGAACATCACTACCATTTCTAAACCCCCATCCTGCTTTCGAAGAAAATCAATCCAGTTAACTAGCCACAAACCAGCATCAATCATATCCGCACCATAACAATTTATCCCCAGCAAAGAGCCCTTCCAGATACGCCGAATAGTCGGGCAATCCTTAAAAAGGCGACGAAGAGTTTCCAAAGCGCCTTCCTCCCGGGCACAGAAGCCACATAGTCCAAGAACATTAACGTCACGCCTTAGTAATTCAGCCCCCACTGACAAAGTGCCTGACAGAATCTTCCAAAGCAAGATTTTCCACTTTTGTGGTCCCGGTAACTTCCACAAGCGTCGTTGACAAAAAAGCTGCGGCATTGAATCTTTCCTCAACCCATCCCGAATCGTCTTCTTTCTTTCAAAAAAATCCCTAAAAATTGTACCATAACCACTCTTAACCGTATAATCCCCAGATGACGATTCCAACCAATAAATAATATCTTCAGTTTGTGTAACACTAATTGGTTGAGCAAGGATTTTTTTAGCAGTTTCTTCATCAAAAACCTCCCGAATTTTGTTCGGATCCCACAGATTAAGACCAATCCTCAAATCTTGAATAGTAAGATTACACAAGGACGTATTCTCAATACCTAATAAATCCTGTCTTGGCTCAGGAACACACCCATCCACCCACTTAAAAGACCAGACATTCATATTAGATCCTAGACCAGGTTTCCATCCAACATTCCGTTTAAGAAACTCCAGACCAAAAATAATACTACGTGATCCCCAAGACCAACTTTGAGAATCACGCGTTTCCATGCCCCTTCTTGGATCTGGATCTTTAAGAATTAGGTTCCGAAAAACCTTGCTAAAAAACGAATCTGTATTTTTAATAATCCGCCATGCGTTTTTAGCAAGAAGAGCCTGATTCATACATTCCACATTCCGGATTCCCAGCCCACCCCTTGATTTTGGTAAAGCTAGAAAATTCCTACTACAGAAATGAATGCCTCTCGTAGATTTATGACCAACCCACCAAAAATGAGCTAACAAAGCATTAATCTTTGTTGCCACACTTACCGGAACTTTGAAAGCTGATAGAAAGTAAACTGAGATATTGGAAAGGACGGACAAAATCAACGATAACCTTCCTGCTGCAGATAGAAAAATCCCATTCCAAGAGGAAATACGCTTGACCACATTATCCACCAACTCGTTATGAATGCTCACCTTAGATCCTTGAACCTCCGTAGAAATCCCCAAATATTTACCAATTCCTTTATTCTGCTTGATATTGAAAGAACACAAACATGATCGCACACCAGCCAGCGACATAGACGGACTAAACAAAATATCCGATTTATCATCATTCAGCACCTGACCCGACACAAGCCAATATTTCTTAACCACCTTACTGAGAGCAGAACAGCAATTTCCTCTATTCTTCAGAAAGAAAATAGAATCATCAGCAAAGAATAGATGAGACAGACTCGGTGTTTGCCTATTAAACTTAACCCCTTCAATCTTTCCTTGTGCTTCCGCACGGATAACATTAGCAGATAACACCTCCATGCAAAGTATAAAAAGATATGGAGACAGAGGATCCCCCTGGCGAAGTCCACACGTCGGCTTGAATTGCTCACATGGACTTCCATTAAAAAGCAATTCATACGAAACAGTACAATCCGTACTCATAATGAGTCCCGTAAGTTTCTCCGGAAAACCAAAACGTAATAGGACAGCTTCTAAGAAATCCCATCGTACCCGATCATAAGATAAAATGTTAACATCCATTTTAATGTGTGTTTTTAGCATGGGAACATTTGATATTATTAAGAGGCCATCCATTGGGCACTCTAACCCATTCCACCCGCCAACCCCATTGAGAAGAACAAAAGAGTGTTTTTCTTCTCAATGTAGAATTAATTCATTTTTGGTAATCTTTAGGTTTTTGTTTTAGAGAGAAAAATCACATGAAATTGTTCATCTTTTTCTCCCCAAAAAACGTGACTCCCTCCTACACAAATAAGATCTAAAATCACCATTTCACTTCTAAGAGTAGGAGTAATATTAGATCTAATAACTAGGATACTAGTGGCTGATTTCTAGCATAATATCACCATTAGTTTTTGAGCGAGTTTGTCTTGGGTGCATCTCTATTGGAGGTCTTCTTCTTTGGAGGCTCATACCATTGTGGAAAGCTCAAGAACTAAGTAAAGAAGGAGTCTTTACTAGTGCCCTAAATTCGAAATAGTTCAATGTAAGATTGATAAGATTTCTTCTCTAATCTCCTTCATATTGTTATGCATGTATAAGATTCACTTAGTTTATATGATGACTAAATTAGTTTGACTAAAGACGAGTTATGAACCTAACAATATATAGTCGACTGATCAACATCTACCGGTAATGATTGAATGTCAAAAGTTTGACATTACCGTCATATGATGGTGGTGATCAGTTGATCCCTTAGGCTGTGTTTGGATACAATTTTGGGAGGGAAAGGGAGGGGAGGTGAGGTGAGGTGAGGGGAGGTGAGGTGAGGGGAATTGTGGTTGTTTGGATAATAAAAATTTTGAGAGGGAAATGAGAGGGGATAAAAGAAGGACATGATGTATTGTATGGAGGATGTTATGGAATATGATAAATAATGATAATAATATCCTTCCATTACCACTATGAAGCTTTGAAGTTGTGTTTTCCTTCCAAATCTCATCTTCATGGGAAAGAAAACAATTTGAACTAAAGGAGAGAAAATAGATCCACTCATTTCTTTCCCCCCTCATTTCCCTCCCTGTGAATATTGTATCCAAACAAGAGAAACTCCATCCCTCCCTTTCCCTCCAAATCCCCCTATCCAAACATAACCTTAAGGTCATATCTTTAGGAAAAACGGTTTTAATTGATTGTTTAATTGATCGTATATGGATACAGATTAATTAATGCCTTGAAATTGGAAATGATTTTGTGTGATGTGTATTATTGTAATGAGATTTTAATAAGACTCCGTCAAAGTGATAAAATTGTTTTATTACGTAGAATTATTCAGTTCAGCTCAGCTCGATTCAGTTAAGCTCAGCTCAGTTCAGCTCAGCTCTAAAAAGCCAGAAAGAACAAGGCCTATGTTCCTTTACACGTATAGGTACTTTTCATCCTTCAGCGAGACCGTGTGGAGGAGTAGATGTATTGTCAAAACTTAGATATTATTGTACTTGTGAGTACCAGACGTTTGTATCGTACAGGGTAACCAGATTCGCTTGGGTACCCTAGAATCGTGAACTGTTAAGAGCGAATTCAATCCCGTCGCTTACCAAAAATACATATAAAACACATTCTTGTAATAGTGAATCACGGAGCAATAAATGGCGTATCCATAGTGAATCCAGTAAACATGGTAGCGAGCTAGCGCCATGTACAGATGTACTGTATAAGAAGGAAACTCTATAAATTAGAATTCTTCTCTTGTATGTTGTAGCGTGTAAGCTGTTCGTAACTCATGGCCTCAATTTCTCGTCTTTCAGACTCAAACAACACGGTAGATAAGTATCGCTCCCCAAAACTTGGGAAAATAACCTGTAAATGACGAGGTTTAGATGCATTTACTGTTTTACGCTATCCTGTAATACATTAGTTTCCATTGAATTCTCCACACTAAATAGTATCTGCGAAACTTAGAAGCCTAAAGAATTCAATAGAATCGAATGAGTAATCAGTGCACTTACAACAATCAGTTTTCCGGCATTTTCAGGCTTCTTTGCAAGTTTTATGGCAGCCGCTGCTGCTGCTCCAGACGAAATACCCACCTGAATAGCGAAGTCGAGAGAAAGCTCAGTAAAAAGATGTCCGTTAGATGAGAATAGTGATAGATGAACCATCTGAGGCCAAACTATTATTAATATTACTAATACGCTCCCTCACTCAAATGCCCATTGGTCTTGAAGAGTGGTTAGTTTGCACAGGCCCACCCATTCCGTGTGCTGGTTTCCACTTCGTGGTTTTTGAGGGGTTTAGAGGTTGCCAGGATTCGAACCCGTGACCTTCGGTCACACTGGCTCTGATACCATGATAGATGAACCATCTCAAAAATAGTAGTCGTGAGGTTAACTTACCAACAAACCTTCTTTTAGTGCAAGAAGCTTAGTTGTTTCGATGGATTCTTCACTCGATACCTAAAATGTTAAACTGAGTGTTACACAGGCTTATATGTTGAGTTCTTAATCAAAAGGAACGAGTATATGATAAGACGGTTTCAATGCTTCACCTTTAGAATTTCCTCAACTATGCCAAAGTCGAGTTGAGGAGGGATGACACCAGCACCAATTCCTTGTATTTTGTGCTTACCTAAGAAATGTGCAGTATCACATCAACTCAGATAAGAGCGTATTTAACACATAGGCTGCTGCTCGACTTCACGTGGAAATAAACTAGACTCCAACAGCAACACTCAGGAAAAAGAGCTTTAAGCAGGAATGAATAGATATAATGTGATCGTTGGAAGAAAACGCAATTTGCACATTAAACAGCGGACTGTATCTGATTCAGTGACACGGCGATACAATACAAACTCACCAGCCTTTTCTCCATTCAGAACAGCGCTTTCAGCTGGCTCCACACCATAGACCTATTATTAGAATTATATGAACGGTTTTATTATATTCAGAATTGCATAGATTACAAAGTGTACATGACTTTGTTTATATACTAATTACATGGGACAAATAATCTAACTTAGGGCAATATAATGGCCAAAATATATGACTAAATAATAGCAAGAAAATATTAACTAGAATATTATACAATCACAAAATTATACTGAGTATCTTTATGTAATATTCTCAATATTCCCCCACAAGACGGACGGCGGGACGGAAAGTACGATCTTGGACGGTAGATAGTAGAATACGGTGACGAGCGTGGCTGCTTGGCGCTTGTGTTCGGTAGATAAGAAGTAGGAGGTGAGAATATAGATGCAAAGGGAGGCTGTAGCACAAGGGCTAATTGGTTGCAATAGAGTGTAGGATAAAGATTGTAATTTGTATGGTGGGTACTGGGTAGCGACGTAGGATAGTGTTTAAAAGTGGTTTTATCCATAGGTAAGAGTAGTAGAGGCAAAACGGTGATTGATTTTTTTTATTTTTTTTAGTGAAATTAGGAATTTGTATTCATAACCAAGAAAAAGAGTTGATGATCTAGCAGAGTGTTGGTTCAACATTTTTTTTTTTTCTTTTTGAGGGGTAGCCACAAGGGCACAACATATAAAGAGGGTTGGCACGTGGGTGCCAAAGTGTATGAGTGGTGGCCAAGTGGTTGACCGGATTTGGAGGGTTGGCAGTAGTGAGCACGGTGAATGAAGGGTGATTAATTGATGGTGGGCTAAAGGATGGGATTCGTAAATGGTAATGAATATGATGGCGGTGGTAGCTATGGTGCGTATGTAGGTTTTGATGGAAATGGTGAATGAATGAGGTGGGCACGGATTTTAAAGTGGATTGAGGCAGGTGATGTTAGTGCCGGATTCCGGCAGAGGAGGCTAGTTTGTTGAGTTGCAGGTGCATGGAATTTGGTGGTAAGACATTTTTTTTTTCTGGTGTGTGTGGTTTCAGACAAGGTGTTGGCCGAGTTTTGATAGTTAAGTATATGTTTGATGCAATGCAGGGTGTTGGCACTTGGCAGCAGTTGGGGAAGGAGGTCGGTTTTTCGAAAATAAAGTGTTTGTTTGAGACGGTGTTTGTTGAGGTAGTTGGAAGGTCAAATGATAACGAAAATATGAGTTCTTGGAAGTTTCGGAATCGTGAGACTACAAATTTTGTGAATATGTGTTGATTTGGGGTCTTACATGGTCCTAAATGGTGCCAAAACGGTCGGGAAGGCCGCTGGTCAGAACCTTTGTTTTTGTGAAAACAGGGGCTGTTTCGTGGTGTTTACGCGTGAGGTTGTGGCTCGGTTTGCAATGAAATAAAAAAAGAGGTGTAAGGGTGTTCTATTACATGAATATGTGCAGTTAATGGTTTGGATATAACGTTTAAAACTCGTACTTTTGGTTGTGATGAAGGTGTTTGTTAAATGGTGGTCGAAATTTCAATGTTCGTTCAAAAGCATAGTTTTCCGGTTTTGGTTTGACTTATGGTGGTTCGGATTTGATGTCAGTACAACAACATTGTAGTTTTGATGGTGTACTAAGTATACATAAAAACTAAACAAATGTAGGAAGGTTGGCTATATGAAACAATTGGTTGGTATTCACTTGATTTGTAAGAAACTTGGTCTTCGCATGGCATAGTGTTTGGCTGAATAATAGTGACAGCCAAGGAAAACAAATTTGTTTGGTGGCAGGGCAGGGTTGCACTGGCAGAGAAGTAGCTACGGTGGTTGGGTGGTGTCATTGACCAGGGTGAAGGGTTTGATGCAATTCTTTAGGGGTGGAGTAAGGGTGGTGGCAGCGGAAGAGGATCAACTCTTAAGGCGTTAACCTTTATCAAGAGCACGAGGCTCTGATACCATATTAGAATTATATGAACGGTTTTATTATATTCAGAATTGCATAGATTACAAAGTGTACATGACTTTGTTTATATACTAATTACATGGGACAAATAATCTAACTTAGGGCAATATAATGGCCAAAATATATGACTAAATAATAGCAAGAAAATATTAACTAGAATATTATACAATCACAAAATTATACTGAGTATCTTTATGTAATATTCTCAATACCTATAATCAAGATGCAATAAAACTTGTAATAATGCATAAAATTACTCGGTGTTGGGAGTTGGGACGCCTCAAAAAAAACTGCGTGGGAGGAAGAAGAAGCAGATATTCAAGTGTCTGCGGATAATCTGGTTATATTTTCACAGGGCTTTTACAGTTTGAAGGACAGGTTGCAGATATGCAGTTTTGAAGGATATGTTGGAGATTTTGCTTTTTGAATGAAATGTTCATCATATGCAGACTTTAGCAGTCACAGACTGTCAGTGATAAGCCGCAGTCAAAATGCATTGATTTTGCTGGTTTTGTATGATCCATATTGACACAGTCGGGTCATTCAGAGCGCAAAAAGATTCTCGACAAAGTCCCTTAAGGAATGCAATCACAGAATAGAAAAGAAACGAACAAACTGAGAATAAAATATAAAATCAAACCTTAATAGCAGAATTGTTCTCCTTAAGGAACCTCCCTGCCCCAGTAATGGTCCCTGCAGTCCCTATGCCAGCGACAAAGGCGTCGACTTTCCCTTTGGTGACTCTCCAAATTTCTGGCCCTGTGGTCTCGTAATGAATCTGCAAGAGCAAGAACAAATTTACAAACGACTACAGATATGTGCTCATATTTTACCTTGGAGTATAGAATACCTTTGGATTTGCAGGATTTTCGAACTGATTAATATAGTAACCCCCTGGAGTTATTTCAGTTAATTCTTCAGCTTTTTTCTGATACTCGGAAAAGGTTTTAGTTGGACCCATGAGATGCAACTCTGCTCCAAATGCTAGAAGGAGTATCCTTCGTTCAAGACTCACATATGATGGCATAACGATAATGAGTTTATATCCCTTTGCAGCTGCAACCATTGCTAACCCGATGCCTGTGTTACCGCTTGTCATTTCTACGAGAACAGTCTTCAGGTGTTCGAATACAGAAACAGCCATGAAACATGTCAAAGTACAGAACTTTTAAAACAAAAGGAACAAACCTTTTAAAAATAGAACAATCGTCATTTTGCAACTACAAAGCGGACTGGCAAAGAAAATGTCAAAGAAGCAAAAATGATACTCCGAAGGCATTTGTGAATCAACGAGAATATATTAGTAAAGCAGGAACCTCGATTGCCTATCTAATGCAATCCTGGTCATAGCCGGAAACAGTCTAGTTCAACTATCTGGTGCCAAATTAGGCAATACTCAAAGATGAACTGTTCGACCGACATAGTCCAATGATTGCAGAACTCTCTCATTCCTGACAGCCTAAAGATTGAGCATACTCCACTTACATGAATCAAGAGATAAAAACGAGAACGGAGACACACAAATACACCAACCTTCCCAGGGGAAATCAAGCCCTTCTCTTCAGCATCCTTGATCATATAATATGCAATCCTACAGTCGAACGAATTTCAGTTTTGTGTTAGATTTTACTGAATTCAATTTCATGACTTGAGACATAGTTTCAAACTGCTATATAGATTATATGTTAAGATGTAAATGTCTACCTGTCCTTAACACTAGAGCATGGCTCCATCGACTCAAGCTTGGCTGCAACGCGTGCTACACAACCCTCCACAACATGGTTCAGGTAAACCATGGGCGTTTGTCCCACCAGCTGTAAGTTGAACACAGTAACAATGTCCATAAAAACGCACGACAGTAGTCTCATTGGAAGTCTTTGACAGGAACCCATATAACCAATCGAACAAAAGACATGCGCAATCAGGAAAGAATGCATTTGTTCAACAATTATGACTCTGGAAACCTTACCTCAGTCACATCCTTCGCAATTCTACACTCGCCCTCCATGTACTCCGCTATTCAAGCACACTGCAATAAAATATACAACAACAACATTACCCCAGTGCCTCAATGGCTCCCACAAATTGCAGGGTAAGGGGTCGGATGTACGCAGCCTTATCCTTGTGTTAGCAACACAAAGAGGCTGTTTCCGAATGACCCAAGATGAAAATTGCGTCGAAAACTGCATTGAAGGACCGCTATTTCACAAAAGAAAGAACAACAATAAAATATAAATACAAATAAATCAAGCTTTGTGAAGCAGTGAACATCACCATTACCCCCTACCGTAGACCGTGTGCCTAAACCCTTAGAAAACACACAGGCTGTTTCTGAATGACCACGATAATTGCTTTGAGAACTGTATCATTTCACTGAAGCTTCATGCTTCACAGTCTAAGAAACCGCAGCCAGTTTAATGAGCCATTTTGCCAGATTCCATCCGGCACAAAATGAAAGAATAGCGAGTTTTGGCTCCATTTGAACTAGACGAATTGTATACTCCCTCCGTCCCATTCATTTGCTTACCTTAGATTAACATATCCCTCAAAGCTTAAAAAAGGTAAACAAACAATTGAGACGGAGATTAATTTCATCCAGAAATCTAGGTATTACACTATTACTATGCTTCTAACTTCTATAAAAATCCAATCTTTTTCAGTATCTACCTACTGTTTTCAATTTTCATCACTACCCTTTTGCAATTTATTCCGTATTCCCTCCGTCCCACTCATTTATTTAACTTTTTTAGGTAAACAAACGACTGGACCGAGATTAATATCATTCAGAAATCTTGGTATTAGTATGCTTCTAACTTCTATAAAAATCCAATCATTTTCAGTATATGCCCACTGTTTTCACTTTTCATCACTACCCTTTTACAATTTATAGTGTATTCACTCCGTCCCATTTATTTATTTACCTTTTTTATTTTTTTGCACGGGGTATCATTGTAGACGGAGGGTATCCGTGACAAGGAGAAGACGGATAACATTTTGTCTCACAAAATACCCATTTAAAGGAGAGAGGGAAGCACATGGGGTGCCCCACCTTGTCCCCCTATTCGTTTTGTGAGTGTCATTATGTCTCTCCACCCGACCCGTCACAAGCAAGACTAACTGACAAACAAATGATTGAAACGGAAGGAGTACGTCACATTCACCGTCTCACCTCTCTGATGAAGCTAGAGCCAGTAAAACTGTAGAACTGTAAAACAGATTCAAATTACTGAAATAAAGCAGTAACAAGTAAAAACATACTGTAAAAACAGCATAGCATTATTTTCAGGTTTCAGCTCATAATAAATAGTAAGTCTTGCTTGCGACGGGTCACCATTTGTGACGGATATTTTGTGAGATAAAATGGATACAAAATGAGTTAGTGGAGAAAGGGGACCACATGAATAGTGTTGATGAAAGGGAAAAAGTGGGTATTTTGTGAGAGAAAACGGTATCCGTCACAAGCTTGCGACGGATAGTGCTGTTGCAAATAAGAATTTGTGCATAATAAAAACATGGTGAAAAAAAGAGTGTAGAAAGAGGTACCTTAGCAAATGTTTGTGATTTATGAAATTGGTCAATACATGGAAAAGACTTATCAGCTTCATATATGCTGAAAGTCGCTTTTTCTGTTTCAATTTAAGCTATCGATAATGACGTGTTTGTTCTGTCTTTTAGATTTTGAAAATCCGAGCCTACATGTACACTATTTTAACAAATACTTTCAAAATAAACCAAAAATGACAAATATTTTATTTTTGAACATTATTTTAAAAAAAAGTTAGATCGTATTTAATGCAATATTATTTTGATTAAATATCGCCGAATTTGGATTATGTGTTGTTTGGTAAAATATGACGTTCAAACTCGATAACAAACTAAACAGCGATAATGTAAACAAAAATCGAGATATATTCAAAATTCCGAAACTTATATATAAAGATAAACAAACGTACATTGGAAATTTATCTTATTTTACATAAGTAGATCTCGTTTATGACGGGTCACAAATCGTGATTTTACAATAAAAAGTAACCATCCACGAATTTTTATGTATTATATAATGGTTACATTTTATCATAAAATTGCCACATTTATCCGTCATAAACGAGAATTCGTGATTTTACATAAACACACAGTAACAAAACACCAATGAGCAGTATTCAGAGTTGAGAACTTCAGACAATGAAGTAGCAACTCTGTGCAGTAAAAATCTGTCTTGCAAGTTATTCATACGGCATGGTCTCGGCTTTACGTCTTTCAGAATCAAACAACTCGGTAGATAAGTATCGCTCTCCAAAGCTCGGGAAAAGCACCTACATTGGCATGAAATTTAGATGTTGATCAAAAGTGTAATCGGGCATAAATTCAGATTGTTATTATTACTGCACGTCTGCACTTACAACGATCAGTTTTCCGGCATTTTCAGGCCTGTTTGCTATTTTAATGGCTGCAGCAGCTGCTGCTCCTGCTGAAATACCCACCTGCAGTCCAACTCATATGATCGGAATTGAAGTTGTACTGTACTGTACTGTACTGTACTGTACGTGAAAGAGTAAACTGTAACGAGATTAAGAGTTTAACTTACCAACAAACCTTCCTTCTGTGCAAGAAGCTTGGATGTTTCTAAGGCTTCGTCACTCGGTATCTAAAACGTTATTAAACTGAGTGTTATTATAAGCTTACTGCAGTTAAGTATCAGACTGTCGACCTAGCAAACGAATCATTCAGGTCGAGTGAACTGTGGGTAAAAATGTTAGGAGAACAACAGTAATGCACAGTTTCACCTTTAGAATTTCCTCGAGTAAGCCAAAGTCGAGCTGAGGCGGGATAATACCAGGACCGATTCCTTGTATTTTGTGCTTACCTATAACATGAAAAGCATCGAAATTAGCTCAGAGAAGAGCATTTTCCATAGTCCATACAGCGACACATTACAAACTCACCCGGCTTTTCCCCATTCAGAACTGCACTCTCAGCTGGCTCCGCGCCATAAATCTAATCATTGACAGATGATCAGTCTTAAGACAGAGTTTAAAACGACAAAATCCGCAGTCTCCAGCAGAAACCATCAAAACAAACCTGAATATCAGGATTCTGCTCTTTCAGAAACTTCCCTGCACCAGTAATGGTACCTCCAGTCCCTATGCAAGCGACAAACACGTCAATTTTCCCTTTCGAGTCTCTCCAAATTTCAGGCCCTGTGGTTTCATAATGAATCTGCAAGAACAAGAACACATTAAAAACCGCTTCATATATAATACGCTCGATCATGTATCAGTTAAAAGCCAAAGCAGACCTTGGGGTTATTAGGATTTTCTAACTGATTAATGTAATACGCGCCAGGGGTCGCTGCAGTTAATTCTCTGGCTATCTTATCCAACTCGGGCATGGATTTATTCGGATCCATGACATGTAATTCTACTCCGAATGCTAGGAGGAGTATCCTTCGTTCAATGCTCATATACGATGGCATAAAGATGATCAGTTTATACCCCTTTGCTGCTGCAACCATTGCTAACCCAATGCCAGTGTTCCCGCTTGTCGTTTCTATCAGAACCGTCTTAAAATACCCAACAAAAGAGAAAAAAAAAATCGACATTAAAACTCCCTGTTGTCCAACTGAACTGAACTTATTAAAACTGAAAAAAAAACGGATTAGGAAAGAAACACGCGAATACCAACGTTCCCGGGGCTTCCTGCCTAACTGAACTGAACTTATAAAAACTAAAGAAATAAATGGATTAAGAAGCACGCGAATACCAACCTTCCCGGGGCAAATCAAGCCCTTCTCTTCGGCATCATTGATCATACTCTTAGCAATCCTACACTCGAACAAATTTCAAATTTATGTTCAGACGACCACAAGAGATTTCAGATAGATTTAAACATGATAAACGGACACTGGACATCACCAGTGACAGTTTCTAAAGGATGATTCATGTCAGCCGTAGTGCGACCCCATATCATTTTGGGATTACGGCTCTAATGTACGAGTAGTAGAGATAAACCATAGCTAGGCTACCTATCTTTAACACTAGAGCACGGCTCCATTGACTCAAGCTTGGCTGCAATGCGCGCCACACAGCCCTCCACGACACGGTTTAGATAAACCAGGGGTGTTCCTCCCACCAGCTGAAGCAAGTTAAACACAGTAATGTTGATGTAAACAATTATTCAAGAATAAACGTAACATCCTTCGAAACCAAATGATAAACGGAAACTCACTTCAGTAACATCCTTTGCAATTCCGCACTTGCCGGCCTCCATGTATGCTGTTCAAGCTCTTCTGCAAGTCTCCTTTTAGACGGATAAAACATGACCATTTTACGATAAAATGTGAACATTTCAGGATAAAAAGCTACCAACCAGATGAATCCTTTGAGTAGAAAATAAAGGTTTTTTATTGGTAGTTGATTTTAGAGTTGAAAAAATAGCCTATTCTGTAGGTCCCCCATGTTCCATCACATTTTCTTTTTTTTTTTAATGTTTTGTAACTACTTAAATTATAATCAAAAAAATTCACTGAAAAAGTTAAAATGTTTTATATGATATTACTAATATAATATAAAAAAAATTACAACCTGGATATTACAAAATATTACGGAGTACATTATTTGATTGAACCGGGTTATTTCATGTTTGAGTTATTTTTGAGTCAATTATTATCAAGTTATTTTATTTTATTCTAACCATGTTTTAAAAAATCTCAAATGCCGAAATCATTTTAAACATATTTTTCCCAAATAAAAAAATTACTCAAAAACAACAATAATTACCGGAAAATTCGTAATCAATAATATTTTTATAGAAAGTTAATATAATCACCAATATTTTTTTGCACGGATTTAAGTCACCCGTGCATTATTTGCACGAGATTAAAACTAGTATGTTGTTGAAACATGACAATTTTAGTAACTCCCTATAACTATTTTATCGGTACCACTTACCACTAGGGATGGCAATGGGTAGGGTCTGGGTAGGGTCCGGCAAGACCCGATCCGACCTGCAGTCAAAAATCTTAGACCCATACCCGACCCAGACCCTAAAGGGTCTGAAATTAATGGACCCATACCCGACCCTAATGGGTATGGGTCTGGGTAGGGTCTACCCTAGGGTCCAATTTTTCTTAACGAGTCATTCAATAAAATGTACCAAGATTTGAATTAAATTAAAAAGTTTTGATTAAAGTATTACAAAATCTTGGTTATTTGGATCATTACCCGTACCCGACCCTAAATTATATCATTTAGGGTACCCAAACTCATCATTTTCATCAATTTCTTCGTTATTCCTAATGATTATTTGGATATGCGTATAGTATATTAATGATAACTAATAAGAGTCATCTGTTTGTGTCTATTATTTGGGTTATTGACGTTCGTATGTGTGTTTTTTGTTTTACTTTTTTTTTTTTTTTTTTAATAAATTTAAGGGTCTAAGGGTCGGGTAGGGTCCCAAGACCAAGACCCGGACCCGACCCGAAGTTTTTATATAAGATCCATACCCGACTCATACCCGAGTGGGTCTCAAAAATTCAGACCCATACCCGACCCATTAAGGTCCGACCCTAAGGGTTTGAGTTGGGTACCCGACCCACTACCATCCCTACTTACCACTAACTTTTTATTATAAAATGAAGACGTTTTTCTCATATTAAGTTACAACCGCTTGTAATGAGAGTAAACCTTAACTATGAGCAAGTCTCGTTTTAGGCGCGTGCTATCCGAAAATATGAACATTTCTTACCAACCAAATGATTATATTGTTAGAACGTGACAATTTTAGTTACTCTGTATAACTTTGTTATCATTTGATGGTAGAGTAATCTTATTATTATAAAGTGGGGAATTTTTTCTCGTATTAAGTTAAAGCCGTTTGAAATGAGAGTAAACGTCAACTATCAGTGAGTCTCGTTTTAGACGGGTGTTATTCATCTTAAGTTCAAAACGGATAAAATGTAACATTTTATAATAAAATATGAACATTTCCAAACAGTTACCAACCAGATAATTATATTGTTAAAACGTGACAATTTTAGTTACTCCGTATAACTTTTTTTATCATTTGATGGTACGAGTAATTTTTTATTTAAAACGGAAACATTTTTCTCGCATTAAGTTAAAAGCTTGTGACTAGGTTGAGGACTCAAGGATATTAGTAAACCATGCATATCATGCAAACCTATACTAACTTTAGAACAAATGCAATGTAAAGAAACGGAGTATCCGTCTTAGATTTTAAAAATATTATCACATGGCGATAATAGGTTTATTAACACGTGTTTTAGGATACGCATTAAAAACCTAAATGCAGAATTCGAGAAAAGGAAAAAGATTGAAAGGAAGGATATACCTTTGGTAATGTGGTTGGAATTCAGTGAGTATGCTCAATGCATGGGGAACCAAGGACTTATCTGCTGCTATTTATAAACTACACAAAGGCGTCAGAGGAGGATTATCTTACGTTCCGCTCATTTGTTTACCTTTGATTTTAGATAGATTATCGAATTATTAAATAAAAGTGTATTATTTTTAAAATAAAAAGGTAAATAAATAAGCGATACTCAAAAATAGAACAGATAAACAAATGACCGAGACGGTATGGAAGGATTAAATTAATGTAATTGTTTTTTGGCAACAGTCACATACCTCGGATATATTACCTCAAATTTTACTTATTTTTGAAAAATATATTTATTTTTTTCGAGCTTATTACCTTGAACTTTATTTACTTTTTTAGCATATTTTTATTTTTTCTAAGCATATTAGAGTTTATAAGTTGAATTTTATTTTTTTTCCGTTAAAACTCAAATTTAGTTTAGTTCGTATGTAGTTTTTTTGAATTTTATTGTTTTTTTTTAGTTTAATGTTTTAAGAAATGAACCTATATTAGAAACTCTACCGGTATAACCCATAATTTTTAAAATTAAACTTAAAAACTTTATAGTATAATGTCCAGAAACTAAAAAACTGGTGCTAATACATCGGATCTATGATTAGCTTATCGGGAGATTACATATTGTAATTGTTAATAAATGTAATTAATGTAATTAATGTAATTGTTAAGTGTGAATAATTGCATTATTGCGCGTAAGGGTACGGTTTAATGGTTAAAATCAGATAAATATTCAAAGAATTCACTAAATCTCATTAAAAGCAATTTTGTATAGTAAGTCTTGCTTGCGACGCGTCACCATTTGTGACGGATATGTTGTGAGATAAAATGGATATAAAATGAGTTAGTGGAGAAAGGGGACCACAGGAATAGTGTTGGAGAGAGAGAAAAAGTGGGTATTTTGTGAGAGAAAACGGTATCCGTCACAAGCTTGCGACGGATAGTGCCGTTGCAAATAAGAATTTGGGATTTTGTAAGGCGTCCGAGAGGCTGAAACTATGCCGTTAAACTTCGAGTCATTTCTTCAATGATCACAAATTCACATATGCGACGGCAATATACTACTTCCTCCATTCCAATCAATTCTATACATTTGCTTTATTCACGTTTGCCAATATCCGTTTTCTTTTGTTAATATCTTTAGTTACATAAAGATAAAAATTATAAAACTTTGATAATCACAATGTACTCGGTAAGACAATTTAAACAAGATCTCACATGACTATTTTTATGTTATATATTAAAAGTTGTGTCGAAAATTCATTCAATTTATGAATAGTGTCGAAAAAGTGAAATGTATAGAATTGATTGGAATGGAGGAAGTAACAAACTTATGACAGGTCAAATAAAACTCATTTAGAGAGATAAAGATAAATTACTTGTGGTTTTCTATGTACTCTTATCTTTGTCTTATCTAGACAAGTGGATATATATATATATATATATAACCTGTGTCGCAAACTTGTAATGTGTATATCCGTCACGATAGAGACGGAGAGACCTATATTTCAATGATAACGCGAAAGAAAAAAAATCGAGAAATTCCAATCAAGTTTGCATTGAAACAATTATCCAGTCACTAGTCACCACTCCCTACTATCTTTGTTTTGATTGGATAGTGAAAATATCACTTTATTAGAATATAAAGTGATAATGCTCGCCCATTTTTACAACTTTTTTTTTGGTTGACGAGGGGTTTAATCCTCCGGGCTTTTCGGGGGCTGCAGTCAGTTACCATTGGATTAACATCATTTTCGCTCAACTTATATACTAAAAGATTAACATTTTAGTACATCTTTGCTCAATTATTTTTGCTCAACTCGTAGTTGCGCTCAGCTTGTATATTATTTTAGAACAAATCGTCGACGAAATAAAAAAAAAAAAAAAAAAAGACATTTCTACCCTTTACCTCCAAAACCCCTCCCAAACTCAAAACTCGTTACTACTCTCTAAACCCTCCCCCACCCACGACACCACCACCACCACTACTCCGACCACCACCTAAACCACCGCCGAGGACCAGCACCACCGCCACCAAGCACGACCGAACCACCCACCACCAAGGGTAGTTGTTTTTTTAAATTAATTTAGTTATAGTTTTAGTTTTAATTAGACTTGTATTTTGTTGTTGTTGTTGTTGTTGTTGTTGTTATTGTTAATTAGGTTAGTAATTTATTGGTTGTTTTTGTTGTTTTTGTTATTTTTTCAATTTTACTATTGAATTTGTGTTATTGTTTGTTGTTGTTGTTCTTGTTAGTTGTTATTGTCAGGGGCGGATCTGGGGGAGGGAAAGGGTGGGCACGTGCCCTCCCCCGGGTTTCAGAAACTAATTGTATATAAGTATCAATAAATATCAAAATAACTTTGTAGCCCAAGTGGTAGAGTATTGTCATATTGCAAAGGAGACTTAGGTTTGAATCTTACTAATGACATTTTTATTCAGAAAACTATTTTTGGGCCTTCTTAAAAATTGCTTGTTGAGAGGATCAATCCTTGAACTTCAAGGTACAAAACTAACTAGTTAACCACTAGACCATTACTGTTGATTGTTCATTTGATTATTAAAATTTATTATATCATTATTAAACATACTTGTCAAATTATTGTTTTATAAAATTCGCCACAAAAATAAGACAATATTAGTGGAAATTAAGTTGCTCATAACTTGAAGAAACTGAAACAGTATATTGTGGTTACTGAGATTGAAACATTTGTATCAATAAATATTGTTATTCTTAATAATATATTAAATATTTTATTCTGTAAGGTTAAAAACATCCATTGAGATTTTTTTTTCGTTTCATTTTAAACATTAAACCATAATATTCTAGAACAAAATTGAAAACAAAAAATTGCGTTATAAATTAAAGAAAAATTTTGTCGAGAAAAAATTTGTGCCCACCCTATGTCAAAATCCTGCATACGCCACTGGTTATTGTTATTGTTGTTAGTATTGTTGCATAGATTGAATGAATCGAAAAGGATAGAAAATCCGATTGAGGAAGGGGGTAGGACGTGCACGACTCACGTCGGGTCTTGGGGGGCGGGGAACACGGACATCCCTCATGGTGAGGGACGTGTGGGTTGAACGTCCAAGTGGGGTGAGGATGTGGGGGATGAACGTCCATGGTGGGCTAGGACGTGTGAAACCCACGTCCATGGTGGGGTTGGACGTGAGGTTTTCACGGCTTCAAAGGCTATGGACGTGTGGATTTCATGTCCATCCATGGTTTGGACGTGAAATCTGCATGTCCCTACATGGTTGGAACGTGAAATCTACATGTCCCTCCATGGTTCGGATTTTTTTTCGTTTTAACCGTATATTTTCAATTTTAATAGTTAAAAGTTATTATTTTTTCATTAGAAGTTGTTAATTTTGTATTTAAATCGGTAGTTTATATTTAATTGTATAAAAAATTGTTATTTTTGTATTTAAATGGGTAGTTAATATTATTTAAGTTGTTAATTTTGTGTAATTTTGATTTTATTTTGTAGTAATTTAGTTTTTTATGAAAATTTGTTTAATTTTATTTATGTAACGTTCTAATCTCGTAAATGCAGATAATTTTGTGTAATTTTGATTTTATTTTTTTATTATGTTAGTTTTTTATGAAAATTTGTTTAATTTTATTAATTTAACGTTCTAATCTCGTAAATGCAGATGTCTTACAGTGAAGATGATATTATGACTTTAATGGGCCGTACGACAGGCCGAAGAGTGATGGGGTCTAAGCGGCGTGTCCCTATAGAATCAAAAGCAGCAGCAGCGCCACGACCTGGTCGGGGAGGTAGCGGTTGTGGGTTCCCTCGTTACAAAAAAAAAAAAAAATCAAAAACATTACATATAAACTTAGTTAAATTTTGGTTTTGACGGAAAAATAAATAAAAATGTAAGTTATAAACTTTAATAAACTCAGAAAAAATACACATATGTTCAAAAACAAATAACGTTAGAGGTAATAAGCTAAAAAAAATACTCACTCTCAAAAATAGAATAAAATTTGGAATAATACATTCTATGTATATTTCTTTTTCTCTCAAATGCCACCTACGGCTATCCGCTATAATACGATTATACGAGTCTATATTAGTACATATAGAAGTAGTATTTTTTTTAATTAGGATTAATTGATAGAAATAGTCCAAATTATGAGTAAACTGCTCAAAATATTCTAAACTTTATTTTAACTACCAATATAACCAACTAATGCCCTCATTTGCTTTGAATAGAATTTGTTGTTTTGTTAACTTATTCTAGCATGTTTTAATGGTGTGATTAGGTGAATAGATTAACAAAGAAGTAAAAAAAGAAAAAGAGAAAAACGGGTTAAAGAAGGGTTGGAAATTTTTGTTCACTTACTTACTAGCTAGCAGGTTATATATTATAATAAAAGCGAACGAGGGCATTAGTTAGCAGGGGAATCTCAAATGAGTCGGAGGCCCCGACGCCCCGTGCAATAATAAAATGGATGAAATTTTTTATTGTGGGAGTCGAACTCAGACCCCTTAGGTAATATGCAAAATTAGAACCACTACACTTCTTTGTGTTGTTGATAGAATTATAGATTTTATTGTATTTATACTGTTAAAACAGATTTTTGAGGCCCAGTTCCTTTGCTCAGCCTGAACCTGGCCCAAGTCGCCCCTGTAATAGTTAGTTATATTGGTGATTAAAATAGAATTTTGAGTATTTTAAACATATGATTTAGAATATTCTTATTAATTAATCCTTTTAATTATCATATAAAGTGGTCACAAGCCATATAAATGCCACAAAATGAAATTGAGAAATTCAATTCAAATTCCACTTTGGTTACTATTATACTCACAAGTTCACTAGTATTATTGTTTTGATAGGATAGGACGGTGTTATTTGGACCTTGCTACAATAACATGGTCCCTTCTGTTATCGATTCGATATGAATATTTATTGTTATTAGTAGGTCTTGCTTATGACGGGTCACCATTTGTGACAGATATCTTATGAGATAAAATGAATACAAAATGAGTTAGTGGAGAAATGAGGCCACATGAATAATGACGGAGAGAGAGAAAAAAGTGGGTATTTTGTGAGAGAAAACGGTATCCGTCACAAACTTACCGCCGTCACAAATGAGAATTTGTGTATTGTTATATACTACATTTAAAACATCACTACATTTAAAACAAGAGTTTTTTGCTTTTTACCACCTAGTGAGTCATAAGTTTTACAAATTACCACCTATTGAGTCCATTTTTACTAATAACTACCTATTTTTTTGCGTTTTACCACCTAATTGTCATTATGTTGAGGGGTTTTCTTATTTATCATCTCGGATACATTTTATCGACTCTCTATCATTAACAATGACCAAACTACCCTTTACCAAATATTATATAGCTAGTCTATATTCCCCTGCCCATACATAATACAACATAACCCGAAAAACTTACTCTCTACAAATAACTTATACCAAGAATGACGAATAACCCGAAAAACTCTCTCTGCACAAAACTTTAAGATACAATTGTATGGTGTTTGGTGTTCCTGCATGAATTGTTCAACAAAAAAACAGACTGCATGAATTGTTCAACAAAAAAACAGTTAAACTGCCGATCAATCCAAGCACTCCCCAATTCGGAATCTACCAGAAAGTTCCACAGGATTCAAGTAGTATGAATTAACGTAATACTTGGTCATTGAAATTTATTCACAAGATTCAAGTAGTATGCCCAAAAACTCAAATCAGGAGAAAATAATCGCTAACACGAGAAACAAAATTGAATAGGTAACAGCTAATACCAAAAGAACCTTAGGCTGAATATAGTCTACAAGAGATGTTGGGTGCGATCATCACAAAATTATCTTGCTTGAATGTGAAAAAAATGCCCAATTTCTAGGGTTCAAGAATAAGGATGGATTCAATTTGGGGAATAATTGAGTAGTTCGTAAGTCTTGCTTGCGACGGGTCGTTATTTGTGACGGATATTTATGAGATAAAATGGATACAAAATGAGTTAGTGGAGAAAGGGGACCACAAGAATAGTGTTGGAGAAAGAGAAAAAGTGGGTATTTTGTGAGAGGAAACGGTATCCGTCACAAACTTGCGACGGATAGTGCCGTTGCAAATAAGAATTTGTGTTGAGTAGTTTGGTCATTATTAAAAATAGAGAGTCGATAAAATGTACCCGAGACGATAAATAAGAAAACTCGTCAACATACAGCAAATTAGGTGGTAAAACGCAAAAAATTAGGTGGTTATTAGCAAAAATGGACTTAATAGGTGGTAATTTGTAAAATTTGGAACTCAATAGGTGGTAAAAAGCAAAAAAACTCTTAAAACAATTCTCCTGAAAACGACCATTAACCCGTTTGAAAGTAAAAGGGGGGTGCATTCCTCGGACTCAATTAGTAAGTCTTGCTTGCGACGGGTCACCATTTGTGACGGGTCACCATTTGTGACGGATATTTTATGAGGTAAAATGGATAGAAAATGAGTTAGTGGAGAAAGGAGACCACATGAATAGTGTTGCAGAGAGAGAAAAAGTGGATATTTTGTGAGAGTAAACGGTATCCGTCACAATCTTGCGACGGATAGTGCCGTTGCAAATAAGAATTTGTGACACTCAATATCTCCGAATCTATTGTGGGACTTATGGGTTATCCTTGTTTTTGTCTAAAGTTTTGGAATTTAGGACGACGCAATTAAAATTTCAAAAGGAATTTTTGAATTTAGTGCTCGAGTGTCTGTGATAATTTTTTTTAATGTTCTGATCTTCAGACAACTCTGTTTTAGTGACACGTGGTACATATTATAGTCAATTTTTATTTTAATTAAGAATTATTTCATGAGAATAATTCATCATATGAATATCTATAGATATCAATTCATCCTATCAACGTAATTGCTTATTCATGTACAAGTTTTACTCATTTATATATTTTTTAATTTTTCTTCCATTCTATACCCTTTGCCTAAAAACTCTCTTTAATTCTCTCCCTCACAAAATTAATCAAATTTTTCAAATCTGTCCCACAACTATGGATGCTAGTTCTCGTATCGATAGGTAATAGTTTTCTCTACCTTTATGAATTATAGTAGTATGAAATTAAAAAATTGATTTAGACTATTAAATTAGGGTTTATTAAAATCGTTTTTTATTTTGTTCATTTTCTTCCCTATTCTTCTTTTTTCGATTGTTATTTGGATTGAATTATGTCAAAATAGTATTAGATTGGTAGGATGTTCAATAATTAATGACGGAGTTTGACAATTCAATGATTTATTGTGCGTTGCTGGTATATACCGGAAAATTCGAAAAGTTGACTCCTAGACTAGATTTTGGCCGTCATTGTAATGCTCAATTGAAAAGAGTTGAGGGAGCCGTCATTAGAATTAGTGCATTGCTAGTGATTAATGCTCAATTGACTTCTAGAAAAATAAGTCCATTAATTTCACCAACTCTATCAAGTAAAGAGCAAGAGACGAATAACATAACGCACCAGTTATTGAACGGAAATCATAGTCTGGACGGTAGGGAAGGGGAGGTCGGCGGCGCGCGGGGGAGGGGGACAGTGGGGAATGGGGTTGCACGACAGTTTTTAGGGGTTGACGGTTAGAGTGAGAAAGTAAAATAAAATTGTAAATGTGTGAAAAGATAGGTACAATGGTCAATCATGTCCATGATTGAGTAAAACTCGCCCATGATTGAGCAACACCCATCAATAATTCCAATTAAATCCATATTATCCATGCTTCTTCCCACAACAGTTTAAGGATGATTAAATCCATCTTATCGCTCCTATAGGATGAATTATTCTCATGAAATAATCCTTTAATTAATTATATTTTCAACATAATAAAATGCAAAATAATATATTAAATTACATATAAAATAGAATAAAAATCACGTAATATTGCCAACAAAAAATGCTTTATTAATATGTTCAAAATATATATTTAAGCAGTAAGTGGTTCATACATACGATGTACTACCATCTGTTTTATAGTTTGTGAATATTATAATAAAGTTTTTGATTTTGGCTTTAAAAATTATGTATTTTACTATAGTTTATTTAAGTTGGAAAAATTACAATAAAATTCAAAAATAGTACATATAAATTTAGTTAAATTTGAATTTTGTTCAACATCTCAGCTTGAAGTGCTCCAACCACGATAAAGTTGAACTCGATGCTCTAAACTTTGAGATTGTGTTATTGTATAAAATGACAATTCATTTATTAACAATAAATTAATAAATTCTTTTTTTACAAAAATAAACCGTCTCTTAGCGTAAATCTTTGTTTCCATAGAGAACGAATTTTAGGGAAAACTTATGGAAACCGAATAGTGTTCGAAAATTAAAAAATTAGACATGAAGTTAGATGTATACACTGGTAAATTATCTTATTTTACATACTTCACACAGTAAAAAAACAATCAATGAGCAGTATTCAGTTTATTCACACAATGAAGTGGTAACTCTGTGCAGTAAAAATCTTTCTTGTAAGTTATTCATAAGGCATGGTCTCGGCTTCGTGTCTTTCAGATTCAAACAACTCGGTGGATAAGTATCGCTCTCCAAAGCTCGGGAACAGCACCTACATTGGCATGAAATTTAGATGTTGATCAAAAGTGTAATCAGGCAGAGATTCAGAATGCTATTACTACATGACTGTACTTACAACAATCAGTTTTCCGGCATTTTCAGGCTTCTTTGCTAGTTTAATGGCTGCTGCGGCTGCTGCTCCTGATGAAATACCCACCTGAATTCCAAGTCACATATGACAGTACAGTAAACAGATAATAGTCAGGGAAGAGTTAGATATTACGAGTAGGACTTTGAGGTTAACTTACCAACAAACCTTCTTTCGCTGCAAGAAGCTTTGCTGTTTCAAAGGCTTCCTCACTCGATATCTGAAATGTTGGAGTGTTAAACTAAGTGTGAACTGTTGACCTGACAAACGTATCATTCAGGTTGTGTAGGAGTCAGGTCAGGTTCTTTACTAATACCCTCGCGTGGATCAGGTTTCAGGGTGCGGAAAAATGTACAGTAATGTTTCAAGAATTTTTTTGAAAGGAAGCTTCACCTTTAGAACTTCCTCGATTATGCTACGGTCGAGCTGAGGAGGGACAATACCAGCACCGATTCCCTGTATTTTGTGCTTACCTGTGACACGGATAGCATCATATTAACTACGGGGACTCGGAGAGAGCATATCCATAGTCTAAACAAAGACAAATCTGATATACCGATTCAGCAACCACACTACAAACTAACTCACCCGCTTTTTCTCCATTTAGAACTGCACTCTCAGCGGGCTCCACACCGTAAACCTAAATGGCACGCGACCCATGTTAAAACGATGTTTAAAACTACCAAGTCGAGTCTCGACACTGTTAATTGTAAAATATAGTACTAAAATCAAACCTTAATAGCAGAATTCTGCTCCTTAAGAAACCTCCCTGCTCCAGTAATAGTACCTGCAGTCCCTATGCTGGATACAAATGCGTCAATTTCCCCTTTCGACCCTCTCCAAATTTCAGGCCCCGTGGTTTCGTAATGAACCTGCAAGGGAAAAGAAAAATTCAAAAACCACGACAAATCCTAGCTGATGTTTCACTTAGAAGGCGAAGCATTAAGCATACCTTGGGATTAGCAGGATTTTCGAACTGATTAATATAGTACCCGTCTGGAGTTGTTTCAGCTAATTCTCTGGCTTTCTTATCCAAGTCGGGAATGGTTTTAGTTGGACCCATGAGGATTAATTCTGCTCCGAATGCTAGAAGAAGTATCCGTCTTTCAGTACTCACAGATGTTGGCATTACAACTATGAGCTTATATCCCTTTGCAGCTGCAACCATTGCTAACCCAATGCCAGTGTTACCGCTTGTCATTTCAATGAGAACCGTCTTCAAATGTCCAAAGACGGAAAACAAAAAACAGTCAAAACGATTCTTGGCAACATAAAACGGTTTAATTAAACAATAACCACTTTCCCTCTCATCCACAACTTCCTGCAATAAGCTCGGCATATGATGAAACCGTACTAAGGCCTCGTCAGAATGAGGTTAATAGTTATGAGACGAAAGTACTACCCCGTATATGTTCGCAGACCCTTCCATCCCGACAACCAACAGCAAAGGAGAATAGAAACAGACTAAGACCAACCTTTCCAGGGAAAATCAGACCCTTCTCCTCGGCATCTTTGATCATACTGTGTGCAATCCTGAACTCGAACAAATTTCAATTTCACAGATGATTTGACATGGTCTCAACTTTCAAGCTTCAACATATAGACTAAGAGATAAATGAGTACCTCTCTTTAACGCTAGAGCATGGCTCCATCGATTCAAGCTTGGCTGCAACGCGTGCCACACAGCCCTCCACGATACGGTTTAAATAAACCATGGGAGTTCCTCCCACCAGCTGAAGCAAGTTAAACACAGTAATGTTCATACAAACTCTATTAAATAGGAAGCAAGAAATGAAAGGAAACTCACTTCAGTCACATCCTTGGCAATTCCGCACTTGTCCTCCATGTATTAGCAGTTCAGTAGAACTGTAAGTAAACACAAATGCAGTTATGTTTCTCAAGTTATGAACCTATGCCCTACGGTCCTTTGTTACTTTGTTACGTCGACTCTTCGTACTCTGACACTTCATTTTAAGCCACATACTTGTAAACAAATTCGTGCACCCATTTTAAATTTATTCTTACTTGTATAAGGGGGATCTAAGATCAGAAATGAGCTTTCGTCAGAGTAAAATAGGTGATGACAACATTTAATTTAAGCTGTTCATAACCAGGTCAAGAATTCAAGCCATTTTACAGGAAGAAGTCTGCAATTTCTGTTACTGTCACTGCCTGTCAGTATGTATGATTACATAGTTCAGTACTAGAATGTTATTCCTGCATTACAGCAATACTATCTTAGTTAATCTCTCCAGTCATGTCATTTTCATACGTTTTGCTCAATATATGAGCGGATAATTTTGAACAAATGTACGGAAATGAAATGAATCGACCGATGGACGGAATACTATGCTTAAAAACAGACAAACAAAACAAGGTGGAAGACAAACAAAAACCAAATTGGATCATTAATCTGTTTTTGCAGTATATTGTATGGACGGAAAGTCGGAAACAATCTCTTTGTGTTACTAACACAATGATATACACATGAAGATAAGGGTAACCAAGAAAAAAATTTCTAATTTCATACAAAACCGTCTTACAATAATAACAAGTCTACAACTTTATAGGTAATTATAAGATCGTCGTGCACCGTATAACAAATAAGACAAAGATTATCCACAATGGATAAAAAAAGGATAAGAGAGATGAGAAGGCTACCTTTGGGCTTTGGTAATGTGTTTACGATTAGTGAGGATGGTCAACAAACATTAGGAAGACTTATTATTATTATGCTTTATATAAAGTGAGGTTTTCAGAAAAAAAAAATGAAAAAGATAAAATGCAGGCCGTATAAAGTTGACTAATTGCATTATTAATATTTCCAGTTGGAATAATGACGTAGCTAATGAGGTAAATAATAACTTGGGTGCACGCATCAATTCTTGGTTGAAAAATTAGCAGGAGTTATTTTGGTACTAGTTGGGGTACAAATAGAGTAGACCTAATCATGGGTCGGGCTGGATCGGGTTTGGGCCGGGCTTGAGCTAAATAAATGGTCCAAAAGTATGGGCCGGGATGGGCCGAGAGGGTGGGCCATAGTCTTTGGCCCAAGCCCATAATTGTACGGGCTATAATGGGCCTCAGGCCAAAATAGGCCATAACGCCCAAAAATAATACAATACGAAATAATTAACAAAATGGATATTTGAACAAACTATTAGTAACGAAATAAGATTTTCAAGTTTAAGTGTTTGACTTCTACTTTTTTGGTTAGAAGAGCAATATCATAGTACTATACATAAATAATGAGTTGACAAAAATCTATTAGTAAATTAACTAATTAAAGTTGTACGATAAAAATATAAAAAGATAACCGCGAAGTTGATAATTCAATGCATTAATGATATTGTTAGTGTGATCTGATATATGATTCCAACTTTTGAATTTTTCTTTATAAAAATAATAATTTCGGGCCGGGCCGGGCCAAAAATCGGGTCTTTAAGTTGGCCCAAACCCGACCCTATATTTATATCGGGCTTCTTTTGGGCCTGGCCACGGGCTTTTTGGGCCAACTATGAGGCCCAGACCCGAGAAAAAATCGGGTTGGGCCGGGTCGGGTCATCGAGCCTGAGCCATATGATCAGCTCTAAAATAGAGCTGTCTTCGAGCAAAGCTCGGGTCGGGCCAGGCCGGGCTCATTTTGGCTAGGCTAATCGGGATGAACGGGCTTAGCCAGGTCGGGCCGCCCCGGGGGAATATTTGACTAGGGCAGATCTGAGGGCAGGCTGGGAGCGGGCCGGGTTGGCAGGCCTACAGGCCAGGTTTGAGATTCTTGACCTGCGCCAGCCCGGGGAGGGGATGCGAGTTGGGGGAAATGGGCCGGGCTGTGCTACTGAGAGACTGACCGAGGCGGGTGTGGCCGGGTCAGCCCTTGCTAATGGTCAGCTCTAGGTACAATTGTGCAGTATAGTAAAAAATGTTAACTATATTTATACCGGTGTCGAAATATACAGTAACAGCCTAATTCAAGGTTATAATCAAATACAGGTATCGATTCTGTTGATGACGTAATGAACGTAGTTGGGACCTGTTTCGAGCACCTGATGTGATTAGGGTATTTCATATTTCGAGTTTTTTCAATATTGTTGTTAAGTTTCAACAGTTTTAAGAGAGACTTGTCGATTTAAACAAATGACCCATAGAGATTTGTGTAAAGGTCTAGCTGAATGAACATACTCTCCAATGCACTTGAAATAACTTTACAAAAATTTGGCATAAAAATAAAAAGTTTACATTAATAAAAACCCGAGTGCATTGATACAAATTGGTACATTCAAACAGCAGAACCCGAAATGATGAGCATCGCGAGTCGCGACTAAGAAATATTTATTGAAATGTAAGAAAATGCTTGGATAAAAATATATAAAGACGGAACCAGGCAAGATCAAGCAAACAGAGGAAAGATGTATGTGGCAAACTTGAGTTCTAAGATTCAATAGGCATGCTCTCGGCTTCTCGCCTCACTGACTCAAACAACACCGAGGATAAGTATCGCTCCCCAAAGCTAGGAAAAACCACCTGGATGAATTCAGATAATTTATAACCAGTCAGCATTTAGCAGCCAATAACTGTATGTGGCGCGTGTTTTATGGGTTTTCTTTTGACGGGAATTTAAGGAGTCTCTCAGTGGCGGGGCGTTCATGTCTGATAAATAGAAGTAGAAAAAGAAGAGTGAACTTACAACAATGAGTTTTCCAGCATTTTCAGGCCTCTGTGCCACTTTGATGGCAGCGGCAGCAGCACAACCAGATGAAATCCCAACCTAAAATATGCAATTCATCAGTTATCAGTTATAAATAAGGAAAAGACCTTCAACAGGTGTTACACGACAGCCACGGAGGTCAACTAAACGGCATGGTAAAACAAAGAGCTTACCAGCAAACCTTCCTTAAGTGCAAGCGTTTTAGCCATTTCAATAGATTCTTCGCTGGATATCTATGGAATACGAGTGTTAAAACCATTAAAACGGTATGAACAATATGCTGAATAAGAGGAGCAAACACCGTAACAAAAGTAGAATCATCACCTGAACTACTTCATCAAGTATGCTTACATCCAGGACACCGGGTATGAAGCCAGCTCCGAGTCCTTGAATCTTATGTGGACCTACATCGACAAGTGCATACCAAGTTTAATCCTAAGGGTTTCGTCTTAAATGCTTAAATAAGCAACAGTTCCATTATATTCTGCATATTGTTCATACCGCTTTTATGGGTGTGCAAAGTTTTTATTTGTGACGAGTCCTTTATAACCATCTTATGTATTTTGATAGAATACTCATAGTCTGCAATATGCTCAACCTCTATGGCTTCACAACACCCTTACTCAACATGATAACCAAACATCTAACATAAAACACGCGCAACCGGAACTTTGGTACTTACCAGGTTTCCCTCCAGACAATACAGCACTTTCGACTGGTTCTACACCAATTAGCTGAAACGTAAAGATAGGTTACATAACACGAAAAAGGTGATTTAGCAAAAAAAATGCAAAAATCTTGAACACCACGTATAACTTACCTTCACATCTGGATTTTGTTCTTTGAGGTATCTACCTGAACCTGTCACGGTACCTCCAGTCCCGATTCCAGATACAAGTATATCGATTTTCCCTGCAGTGCTTTTCCAAATTTCCGGCCCTGTTGTTTCATAATGAACCTGATACATGTGATCAGATATAAGCAGCAGCAACAAACACAACAGCGTAATAACTCAAGTGCCTTAGGGACTCCTGCAAATGGCTGGCAGAGAGAATTGATTGTACGCACCCTTACCCTTGTATTAACCAACACCAAGTCACAAACCCGTAATAATATTGCATCAAATAACTGCTACTTCAAACTAAAACAAAACGCAACTACTTTAGTGAGTCATTTTGGTTTATTCCATCATAATTTAGAACCAAAGAATAGCGAGGCTTTTGTTCATCAACAAACAAGCGCTGACAACATTACCTTGGGGTTGGCGGGGTTCTCAAACTGCTGAAGAATAAATGAGTTAGGTGTCTTATCACGGATCTCCTCAGCCTTTTGAACAGCCCCTTTCATCCCTTTAGCTGGTTCAGTAAGAACGAGCTCAGCACCAAAAGCCTTCAGAATAATCCTTCTCTCAAGACTCATAGAAGCCGGCATTGTTATGATAAGCTTGTAACCTTTAGCCGCTGACATAAAAGCTAAACCAATTCCCGTATTTCCACTGGTTGGCTCAATAAGCACACTCTGACGAAGTTTTTAAACCAAAAGAAAAACAGAAAGCATAAGATAAGAGCACTATATGCTATGTAGTTTGATTTTGATAATTCCAGAACTAATAATATTATAGAAAACCAACCTCACCAGGCGTAATTAGGCCCTTTGCTTCCGCGTCAGCAATCATACTGTAGCCAATCCTGTGAGAAGAACGCAATTTTACAGTCAATAACGACAGAAGCGTCAATCACGAAATCTAATCTCCAGGATAAACCACTGTGAAAACAAGAAAGAAGATTAACAGAATGTATGACCTGTCCTTAACACTAGAGCATGGCTCCATTGATTCCAACTTTGCAGCAATACGAGCAACACAACCATCGACAACATTGTTGAGATATACCAACGGCGTGTTGCCAACTAACTGTGCAAGTTCAAAATTAAAAACAGATTCAGTCAATTGTAATCCATTGGAAAACAAAGTAAGTAGAAAAGCTACTGTCGTTTACTTCAGTCACGTCTTTAGCAATGAAAGGCTTCTCCTCCACCATTTCGAATGATAGTTAGCTAAGATCACCAAAAGTCTTAATCTGTTATGTGATCAACAAAATAATCCGACTCAAAGCTTTTACAAAACAACATCTCAAACACAGGCAAAAATGAGCTACCATCGACTTAGTGCAAGTCGGGGAGTCAAAAGTGTTAGATGACCTAATCTTATTCAGGCATGTAAATGTTCATGATCAGAGGAAAATGTCTAGTTCCCATCATTCTGATATCGACTGTAACTTGAACAGTAACTGGATATTGGAAGTCGATAAGTTTATACAGAAACCCCAAGTAGCCTAGATTTCTATTATCAGGTGGAAGATCCAAAAACACAAAAACCATAACCATAATAGGTTCAAAGAAAAACTTGTGAAAGACAGCCGTACACAAGTGCCTAAATGATGCTAACTGATAGCAGCAATTACAATCAAATGAATAATTATTGTGTAGGACGATATACAGTCATTCCTCGTTTGATCAATAAAAGGACCGTCTCATAGTGTACGACTGTCTGACAGTATAATCAGAATGCAAACCCATTAAAAATGCAGTCTTTCAGTCAAGTGTCAACCAAAGAGAACACCTCAATTACACCAAAATACATTCAAAATTACTATCAACTCAACTAACAATCCCATGAATCAACACAAATTTCGTGCGACCAACCAAAAAATGACCATTTTTTTGACAAAGAGGTACCACTTTTCATCAAATATTGATCAATTTTTTGGTTAAAAAATAACGTATTTTTTCCAAGTGGTCACTGTTTATGAAAATATGGATAAAGATCACATTTTTAAAAAAAAATCCACGGATGAAACCGTTACATTGGAATAAATCAAATAACCCTATTTAATAACCCTGTTTATATGACAATTAAACAACAAAACAACAGTAATTGAATGAATTAAATGACTAGAAAACCCAGCATTCCCAGAAAACATATACCCAATATTCATAGGAGTATAATTTTAACATAAAGACATCAACTTTAATACAATAACAATAAATTCTGGTAAAATAAGAGGTACCCACAATTACATTCATCCCGTATTTTGGCACTAACCCGTCCCTAAACCCAAAATGATAAACCCGACACATATTTTACCAAAACCCGAAATAACTGAACCCGTAACTCAATTGACATGTGTATGATCATAATTCATACATTATTCATACCTGATAATTGTGGGATAATAAGTAAAGATGAGAAGATGAGTGGAATAGTAATGTGCATATAATTTGGTTATATAATGTGCATATTAATTATTTATATTTTGTTTGTCTGAATATAATAATGATTAGTTGTATTATTCTCTTCATTATTATGATTTCAGAACTTTGCCACTGAAATTGGCTTCATCCATTTCATCACCACATGGGTTGTTGACTTTTCTTTCACGTCCTCCTCGTAACGGTCACAGGCTTATGACGGGGAGAATTTATATCAAATTAATTTATTAGAGTAATAAACGTTCTCATCTCTTAAACAAGTGGTACCTTTCATTTATGACTCTTACGAACCAAAAACAAAACAATGGAAAAACCCAAAATTTGGGGACTCGTAAATTGTCTTCAGTACTCCGAAAGAAATTATAACGCCGTCGCACATCGGTAGGGTATACTCCTGGTCCGACAACGAAACAAATGAAAATTTCTGTGAGACTTTATAAATGTATGTTGAATATTGTAAATTGGAATATTATATTAAATTTGCTTTTATAATTACACATGAGAATAATTTATTGGTATGATTTTTTTTTATTAACCCGTGTTTAATGGATACACGTTAAAAAGCCATATTATAAGGTGTGATGGCCGATGGGTGTTTTATATTTGCATTTTTTTTGTATCGGCCTTATTTGAAATGATTGTCTTAGTTCTCGTGTTAGGATACCGTGTTGAGGATGAGCGGGAGACGAATTCACGACAGGTTATTGGCAGCATCGCCATCGTTTTAGTGAATTCAGTTAAGTTCTGAAACAGTGCTATTTTCCCGACATGCACATTTTTTTCAATCAGAACTGGCAGAAAAACAACCATGGCTTCATTAGCTAGTTAAGTGACCAAGTTTAGCCATGAGAAGTCGATATCAGAGCAGTAACGCGAGGCATGTATTTCGAATAAAGTAGAGTTGATCAATTTACAGTTGTAAAATAAGCATTGAAGTAACAAGTAAATTAGTTGCAGTGTTTAATCTGTAAGAAATGGGAATCTGGGATATAAATTTCAATACATTCGGAACTTGGCTTTGGTGTTCTCGAAAACCTGCTCGGCCATCAGCGCTTGATTGGGTTCAGCTTGTTTGATTTCCATGCTCGCCTTCTGATACACCCCGGTTCCCCTCAATGCATCAGCTATGAAATCATCGAAACCAATTGCTATGGCCGCTTCAGCTTTCGCCCCATATACTAACCTCTGTGTATCACACATTGACAGTCAAAATCACGATACCGTCTTGCTTACAATTTTCCGTTCCTTTTGTAGTTCTGTTCACTAATTACTCGCTAATACGTGATTAAGTGGAATCTGAACGCATACCTTGATTCGTGAAAGATGGATAGCACCGAAACACATGGGACATGGTTCACAGGATGCAAATATTTCACAATCTGACAGCTCGACCCGATTGAGCTTCTTACATGCCTGTAATGAAGAATAAACTCAGTTGCGAAAATTGAAAAGCCTGGTGAGGTCAACAAGAGACTGTTAACATTATAGATTTGTCGACATAACCCTCGATGCATAATACAACATGGCTAGGCAAAAAGGTCAGTAATGACTACTAGGTCGCTCGGAAAACAATTGTCAAACAATTGAATGTCGTAAGGATTTTTTTAGTTTTCCCTAAATACCGTGTCAGAGTATGGACACATAATCATGCATATGGTCGTATGGACACTTACGAGAATCCATTTAAGGCCAAAAGATGAACTTTTATAGGACGATAGGCGATAGCAAGTCTAACACTTAAATATGCAAGTATGCAACACACCAGAGGAATGTGGAGGAGGACAGCATTAGGAACCTACTTGTACTCGGAATTGCTCTTATGCACGAAAATTCATGTTTGCAAACATACAACGGGATCAAATCAAAACGAGAAAGAGACCTATTATCTGACTTTTTAGCAGGGACGGGAAGGAAAGGGGTCAGAAAAAGACTAGATAAATGGAACAGTTGAATGAAAACTTGTCATGTCTGAGATACGACTATCATATAGGCAACTAGTTTGTGTTCTCATCTAACCTCTCTTACAGCAGTGACCTCTGCATGAGCAGTCGGGTCTGTGTACTTCAAAACCATGTTGTGACAGCCGACCACCACTTCATCATTGCGAACAACAACAGCACCAAAAGGACCCCCGTGTCCACAGTCAACCCCCTTATAGGCCTCCTCAACTGCTTTCAATAAGAATTTGTGGTCTCTATCCTGTACGGCTGAGTAGATAACAACAAAAAGACGAACAATAAGAAACATTATGAAGAAACTATGCATTTGGACTTCGGAACAAGCTTCCCACACACACACAAGAAGAATGACACGCAACATTAAAGACGATATACAAATCGCACAATGCCTCAACAGCAACGAGGTCAGGCATAAGAATGCACTCACCTTCTTGATGTCCTGCAAACGTAGAAGCTACCGCGATGTTCCCATCTTTAACTTCAACAACTGACAAAAAAATGAAAGGCAAACTAAATTACTCCGACCAAGATCAACAAATGGAAACATAAACACATATAGCTTCATAAAAGACGTATTTTCATCAGTTCACTCGCACAACAAGGATACATGGGGCACATCCTCAAAAAGTAATACAGGTTAAGTGGATTAGCAACACGTCTATGATCAAATTTGAAAATTACAGGAGACAACCCTTCTATAATTTACAGGAGACAACCCTTCTATCTATACTCTATAGCATCCTTAATTCACCTTAGACAGAAATTACAGGTAAATGTTCGGAGAATCAGTCAAAACTAGCAGATGAATAAAACATCATTGTGACGGGTATTTTAATCAAAGTAGACAAATGACGGAGTGAATCAGGGAATATTAAACTAATGACAAACATAAACAAAATGAACCTGCAATCACTTTTTTTTCCATAAAAATGACAACTTCAGCAATCAGAACTTCAGAAGCAAAAGACTTTCAACTCTGAATACCAAAACAATCAACATCAAAATTATACTCCACCAATTATCTACTCCCTCCGTTTCAATCATTTGTTTACGTTTGATAGCAATACCTCTCACAAAAAGTCACAAAAAGTAAAAAAGTAAACAAATGATTGAGACGGAGGAAGACAAGAGTAACATATGTACTCAAATTTGTATGCTGAAAACACATTCACAAATGGAAAACAATCATCTACAAACAATTCACAAGACTAGATTAGAATTCCCATTAATGGATTGATCATTCAAGTAACAACTACCCAAATCCATAATCATCCAAAACTAGTAACTAATCCTAATTTACTCATCAAAAAGTGATCTAGACAAGCTTTTGCTAATCCCTAGACATTCTGCTTTTGTCTCATCTAACACATTTAAGCCCGTTTTCAGTTTAAAACGGATACTCCAATAACCAATCATTTGTTTGATCAACTTTACATACTGAAAAACACATTAACTAATCACAATTGCAAAACAATCATCTGTATAGAGTTTACAAGATTAAATTAAAAACTCAATTACTTAATTAATCAATCAAATAACAATTAACAGCAACCCAAATCCACAATCATACAAAATTGATCAAAATTCCAGCAGAACAAAAAAAAAAAAAAAAAAAACAATAAAAATTGAATCTTTATTATCAACATACCATTATCATCACCCATGACTGAAATTAAGATCAACAAAAAGCAAAATTCTCAAATGGGTAATCAAGAATTGAGATTATTAATGTGTGATTAACAAAGATGTATAAAATAAACAATGATTATAAGTATAATTTATAGAAATCCAAGAACAAAATTATTCTTTTTACACTTATAAAAAAACACACTAAATTATTAAAAAAATATTAAAATACTCCAATAAAATGTGAATCACATGAGAATCACATGAGAAACAGAACGCAAAATGGGGATTTGTTTTGTTTAATTGAAAAATGGAAAAATTGAATTGATTAATGGAATTATGGGTGGAGAAAAGGAAATTTGTGGTTGCTTGTAAAAACAATTAACTTGGTCCATTCAAAAAGTATGGGCACCAATCCAATATTTATATGTTGTGTGTATTTGGGCTTATGGAGTTATCCACAATTTTGTGGGGATGACTCAATGACCCGATCCGTGATTCGTTACGTCATGTTTTTTCAGCTAATAAAAGTTGAAATAACTGTTTTTTCGACCGCGGATAAAAGTTGAAATGAGTTGAATATACCGAATTAAATTGAAATGAACTCATATTAAGCAAGAAAGAATCGGACTTTAGTCTCTTAAGTTTATTAATATGTTGACTGTATTTGGGCTTTTGGGGTTATCCATATTTTTGTGGAAAATGACTCAATGACCCCATCCATCCAAGAAGAGTAAATCTGGTAAACAGGTTAATCGGGTCGCAGTCGGGTTGGATCAGGTCAAGACGTCAAGTTATTTTGGATTTTTCGGATTTTAGGATTAGTTTGGGTTGGATTATTTAAGGTTATCCACAATTTTGTCAATGATGTAATTAGTTTGGGTTGGATTATTTAGGGTTACCCACAATTTTATCAGATGATGTGAATCCAACACTCGTTAGACCATATTTTTTTTGGCCATTAAAAGCCAAAGTAAACTAAAAAGAGCTAAATTAAACTAAGTTGAAGTAAGCGGAATGAAGCCGAACTAAACTGAATAGAGGTTATAGAGCTGAGTTGAATTGAAATGAGTTTGTATTAAGCCGGAAAGACACATGGTCTTAGTTTGTTTTAAGTCGACTTTACATGAATAATTGAAGCGTGTTAAATAGAAAGAACACGACTTTAGTAAGAATGATAATTGGTAATGAGATGAGATAGCTCGTGAGTAACTCGAGACCGGCTCGGCCAAAGCTCGGTCAAAGCTCGGCAGCAGTCCATTCAAATAGTATGGGCAGCCGTCCAATATTTGTATGTTGTGTGTATTTGGGCTCTTGGAGTTATCCACAATTTTGTGGGAGTGACTCAATGACCCCATCCATCCAAGACGAGTAGATCACGCAAATAGATCAATTGGGTCGGGGTCAAATTGGCTCAATTCGGACCGGATCATTTTGAGTTTTTTAGATTTTCAGATTAGTTTGGCTAGGGTTATTTTGGGTTGTGGGTTTGTTGGTCGGGTGTGTCTAGGTCAAATAGTATGGGCAACTGTCTAGTACTTATATTTTGCTTATTTGGACTATTGGGGTTAATGGGTTATCCACAATTTTGTTCTGGTTGAGTAGCATGTTCCACTTTGCATTAATAATTGAATCGATTTGAAATGAACTCAAATTAAACTAGAAAAAAAAATAGGGCATTGGTCTCTTTCAATTCAACTTTACGTTAATAATTGAATCGGTGTTAAATAAGAATTATGTTGTACTTCCTCCATTCATATCCAACCTACATATATTCCTTTTTCATCCATTCATATCCACTCTACCACTTTCCTAAAAAAGAAAACAAAATGACTAAACTACCCTTATGGAAACCATTTATCTATATAAAATGTCACTTCATGGCCCACCTATAACTAGACCTGTCAAACGGGTCAAACGGGCGGGTTGCGGGTCAGGTAGATACGGGTTCGGGTAAAATACGGGTCGGGTGTATATCGGGTCGGGTAAAATACGGGTGAAGTCTATACGGGTTCCGGGTCGGATTCGGGTAAAAATACGGGTCAATCAACATCTTTTCCTCACATTTTTTAAAACTTCTTTTATATCGTAATTCCTACCCTTTATACGTTTTCTCTCCTCTTACTCTTCTTAGTTAACTTAATTGTCACCATTTTCGCCATCACCACCAACATCACCATCGTTATCGTTCATCATCACCCTTACTAACTCGCTAAGTACGATAATGAGACTCAAATAAGATAACAATGATGACGTGTCATGTGATCTGAGGTGATGAGGTGGAAGTGTGGAAGTGTGGACGCGAAGTGGTTCGTTCGACGTAATACGGTGAAAGTAACGATATGACACACATTTTGAGGTGATGATGTGACATGTGGTCCTAGGCAATAAGGTGACAATGATGACGTGGAATGAGGTGTAAGTGACGTCGCGACACACACTTCGATGTGATGACGTGGCATGTGGTACAAGGTGATGAGTTGGCGGTGCTGACGTGGAATACAATTTGGCGTACTACGGTGAAAGTGACGGTGTGACACACAATTTGAGATGATGACGTGGCATGTTTTTTGAGGTGATGACGTGACATACCGCATATATATACATATTTCTCCTCAAAAATTTATATGTCATCAATACCTATATGACATTGTATATTTTAAAAATGATATATTGTCTTGACCCAACGGTCAACCCGCTGCGGGTCGGGTTTTGACCCGTTGTTTACGGGTCAAGACGGGTTCGGGTATCTTTCGGGTTCGGGTTGAAAAACTCGGGTCATTTACGGGTTCTTTACGGGTCGGGTTACGGTCGGTTTTCGGGTCGGGTCAGGTTTTGACAGGTCTACCTATAACCCACCATCACACATTTAAATTAATAAAAAAAGCATCTTACACACTTCAAATGTACCTTTAATAGTTTTTTAATATCTTTCTTAATATTTGTGCAAAAAGCATATATGCGCTTTGGATATGAACGGAGGAAGTATATTACAAGTCGCAGTAAAAATAAATCTCGTTTTATGTCTCATTTTATAACTTGTGTAACTCGTTCACAGTAACTTGGCTCACAATTTCCTGTCAACTTGGTTCACAATTTGTATGAAGGTACTTTGCTTTACATAATGCAATCTCGATCACGATGACCTGATTTGTCGAAAATGTCTTAATTTAATGGTTAAGAAGAAGGTATAATGGACAATAAGTCTATAGTTCGAATCTCGTCTCCCCACCCTGATATTGTACATGGATTTATTGGATGCAACCGAATTTAGAGATTTGGTAGACAATAAGCTAGTCCGAGTAAATTATGTAAAACTCAGCCAAGGTTGTTTCGATAGCCAAAGATTGAACATTCAGTTTTCGGGATTTATTAGATAGGTTCAAAACAGTCGAAATCATTCCCTTGTAATGACTCGGTTTACACCAAAAAAAAAACTCGTGAACAATCATTCTTTCTTCTTCTCGAAAACCTGGTTAGCTAAGAGAACTAAATCTGGCTCGGCTTGTTTGAATACCAAGCCGTGCTTCTGGTATGCCTCGATGCCCAGCGATGCATCAGCAACGAACTTTCCAAAGCCAGCCGCAACCAAAATTTCTGCTTTAGCCCCATAAACAGTCCTCTGTGCATTACTCATAACGCGTGTATAAATCAACACAACAGTTAGTCAATCAAGTATAATGCAGAGGAAGTTTTCATGGGCACGGAAAAAGTGTTTGACGGAGTAATACCTTAATTCCTGAAAGACGTATAGCAGCGCAACACAGCGGACAGGGTTCACAAGACGTGTAGAGTTCACAGTTTGATAGATTAGTCCGATTGAGGTTCTTACAGGCCTGAGTAAAACATTTTCCGAGTACTTAGTTATCAATCAAACATAGTACTTCGTATATGATGTTGTACACAAGCGTGTGACTGGCACTTGCAGTCGAGTCATAAAACATTTACGCAGTACTTGCAGTCACACAAGTGTGTCATCGTGTGGCTGGTACTTGCAGTCAAGTCATAAAACATTTACGGAGTACTTGCAGTCACAGAAGCGTATCTGCGGTGGCTGGTACTTGCAGTCACAGAAGCGTATCTGCGGTGGCTGGTACTTGCAGTCGAGTCATAAAACATTTACAGAGTACTTGCAGTCGAGTCATAGTAACAGATTACTGTCATATATCATACAGGAAACAACAAAGTTTCAGATCTAACCTCTCTTATAGCAGTGACTTCAGCGTGAGCAGTCGGGTCGTTGTGTCGCTTTACCATGTTATGACAAGTAGCAACAGCTTCAGCATTCTGAACAATAACAGCACCAAAAGAAGACCCATCTCCACATTCAACTGCCTTATATGCTTCCTCAATTGCTTGTGTCATGAACTTGAATTCTGTGTCGTTATCGACAACAATTCCTCTATTATTTACCGGGTGATACTTACACTATATCGTATGTAAAAATGAGACAAACGATCTCAACTCCATGGATATAGTTAGCAAAAATTATCAGTAAGGTACGAATTTTCGACCAAACTACACACATTCAAAACAAAATCATAAATTCTCGTTTAAGATATGAGATACCTGTCTTAAAAATAAAACGGGTCAAATGGGATAAATAAAACAGAGCAGTATAAAGCAAAAAAAAAAAAAAAAAAAAAAAAACTCTTGTAGGAAATGGTATTTCGCGAAAACAGATTAATAAAAGTTAACCGTGCACACCGACTCAACTTTCCTAATAGAATAATTCGACCCTAGCCTTATTAGTGCCTGGGTGTTTCCGAATTTCACGTGTCCTCCGATTTTTGGCACACAAAGAACGTAGAAATAATATAGAAATATTTTACGTTTAATAAATTCTTAGTTGCAAAAGATAATGAATTTTACAGTAATTTTTTATCTGATCTTCTGCATATTTATATATGCAAGTATGGAAAAACGGGAATTCTGATTCATTACAAGTGTTGGATTTTTTCATAATAATTGATTATTACTGCGTGAATTAAATTCATGCAACCGTTTCGGGGTTGCGTGACTTGCGACCCCGAAACCCCAACGGGATCAAGTTGCAGTCCCGAACCCCTAAACCAGGGCGCTTCTCCCCTAGACCCAGATTCGCTGACCGGACAACAAGGCCGTTATTCGAGCGAAAACTATACCGTAATTCCCATAAATAACTATGGGAGCGTACACTCGTACTACTATATTATTTAGAAATTACCCATCAACAAAACAACTTTAACAACTTTAATTACGCCAAATAAACCGGTACGCCAAATAAACCGGTAATTACACTTGAATAGCCAATATACTAAGCAGAAATTAAGTAAAAGTTTGAATCTTTAGTGGAACATACCATCTGTATTAGCCATGAGCGAAGTTGAGCGAGCTAAGATTGAAGATTTTTACGAAAATAAGAACTGAAATTAATAATTCATGAATAATGACAGCAAATGTATTAAACCAATATATTATAAGAACAATTCATGAACAAGATCCTGTAATCAAGGCTCTCTGCACACTGCACGTTGCACACTGCATGCATGGTGTGTTTAATGAAGTTGGATGATTAATTGATTATTCTGTGAGACGGTTTTATTTTCAAAAAGGAGACAAATGATCTCGACTCCTCTGATATAATATAGCATACTTTCAGTAAATATTTAGCAGAAAATTAAAAAAAGTTTGAATCTTTAATGAACATACCATAAGTAATTAAGTATTAGCCATGAATGAAGATTTATCAAGAAATTTGGAGAATTTAGTAATTTAATATTGTCAATTATTGACATGAATAATGACAATAACAAATGTATTAGGTAACAATTATTTACATGAATTGACAAAGAACAATATTATTATAATTAAGACTGCACAGCGATTTCCTCGACCAATAATTATTGGGGTAAGACCGTTCTATATTTTGAGACGAGTTTTTAATACTCCTCGTGAAGAGGTAAAAATAAAATTAGGGGTCATTTGATTCAGTTGGTAGAAATGGAATGAAATAGATTATAGATATTCTAGTGTTTGGTTGAGACATTTTAAAATCGCATACCCACCTTCTTACCCATTGCCCATTGGATTCAAACTCTATTTATGTTTATTTTTCTAATGAATCAAACGTATTTTGAAAGGTATGGACTTAGAACTCCATACTACTTTGATTTCGCTTTCCATTCTATTTCATTCTTACGGAATGAACCAAATGACCCCTTATTGTTTGACTAATTGTTGTTTTTTATACCCTGATGGATCCACTTGTTTTAAAACGGATCTGGATTTGAATTCTTCCACGCGGACTCGGATTCGACCCTGGACCCGTTTTCATAGTAAAAACATCAAGTTTTGAAAAAAAATGGTAGGAGTCCTTGATTAATTTAGAAAATGTACAAAACGCTTATGTAACACCCCCGTATTTTATAATAATATTTTATTATAAAAGTATTTATTTAATTAATTATTTCGAAGTTTATTAATGGGGTTGGAAATATATATATTTATAGCTTCCGTTCTCTATTTAATTATTTCTCGTTTTGATCTACTTTTGGATGGGTTAAAATGTTCGTGCACAATTTTATTATTTTAATTTAATATTTACTTTTCTATTTCAAGTTCTCCTTGCGTTTTAGTATGGCTCAATCAGATTTGCAATCAAATAATCCATTGTGTGAGCTAATGGACCCAAAGCCCATTAGTTAATCTCCTTATAAATAAAATCTAACCTAGCAAGCAACTAGGTCAGCTTTGTTTTGTGCGTGAGAAGTGCCGCACGGCCTCTCCTCCTCTTTTCTCTCTTTTGTTCTTCTTTTCTCCGTTTGACTCCATTGTTGTATTTCAAATTGTTGGAAGAACAATGTAACAATAGCAGGAAAAATGGAACAAAGGAAGAAATAACTTATCGAAACAGGTGAAGTGCCGTGGTATGAGAGCCACTGACTTGAGCTTGGAATGAAAACAATAATCTAACTCAGGAATTATTTAGAAACAGAAAGAGAGAGAGAGAGAGTTTGAGAGAGAGCATTGTGTAAGAGATTGTTGTATTGAGTGAATAATGCTGAAGAGTAGTGCTCTATTTATACAGGAATGAAGAGCCTCTTAGCAGACAAAAAGGCTCCTGTAATTAAGGCCATAAATGACAATTAATCACAGAATTATTCAGTCAATGAAAACCGTTTCAAAATCTCCTTACATAATTGCATGAACCTGGACAGAAACCAAAAACAACACACGCACGCAGGTCCAAAAAGAAAAGTGGGCCTTCGGCCCGCCCCGCAGGGGCTCTACCCGAACCCGGACCCGGGCACGGGCCGGGACGGACGGACCGCGTGCGCGCGTGTTATGGATCAAGACCCACAAGCCCAATACTCTCCACAAAAGTCTCCTTGGTCCAGCTCTTGTCCAATATGAGTATGGTAAGTATTATAAAGATATAAAACTTGCCTAAACCCATCGATGTGGGACAAAAGAGAAAGCTGAAACTTTAGCTTATTTATAAGCCAACAACTCAAAGAGCTTCTATAACCCACCGATGTGGGATATTGTTGAAGGTTCTTTTTTGGCTTTATTCTTAGCTATCACCTCCAACAATCCCCCACTGATGGCAAAGAGAAGACAAAAATAAATAATTCCCGGTTAGGAAGAATTGGATACTTAAGCGTTCAATGTCTTTAAGACTTGAATTGACGTATTAGTGAAATAAGGCAATGATTTATTTTCAACAAGTGAATATCTTTCGATTTGAATTCCTCGTTGACCTTTGGTCATTGATTCCCCTACAACACATATCATATCTTCAAATATTGTTTTGTTCCGCGAGTTCAAAGTGCAACGCCTTCAAAGCCATGCGTTTACCCTGGTTTAGGTGAGTGCTCTAGCGAGAATTTAGAATATTCTCACATAGATGGTGGCTAGGCCATCGCACCCCCAAAGGTAGCTCAAGTGCTTCTCAATAGCACTTCTCATTAGAGCTATTAAGGACAAAAAACCAACCTCAAATAAACATGATCCATCAAGTGCGTCTCAAAAGCACCACCATAAAGGCTATGGATATCAAATGTCACAGGGAAAGAAAACTTTAAAGCCCATCAAGTTTCTCACTCAAACTTGACTCGAGGACCTAAGCCCCATTCCCCTCGACATTTCAAGGACTACTCTCCTTGGTAACCCCTTAGTAAAAGGATCTGCAAGATTACGTTCGGACTTCACATAGTCCAAAGTAATCACTCCATTTTTCTGGAGTTGTTTTACTACACCGTGCCTGATCCGAATATGTCTTTTCTTACCATTGTAAACATTATTCTTAGCAACACTAATAACTGCTTTACAATCACAGAGAAGGGAGACTGGAGCAATCTGTCCTCCCCATACAGGCACGTCTGCTAGTAGGTTCCTCAACCAATCTGCTTCTTGACCTGCCAACTCAAGAGCAATAAACTCAGACTCCATGGTGGAGCTAGCTATACAAGTCTGTTTTGCAGACTTCCACGATATAGCTCCTCCTCCCAAGGTGAACACATAACCGCTAGTGGAGTGGATTTCATCATTACCTGCAATCCAGTTTGTATCACAATATCCTTCTAATACAGCAGGAAATTTATTATAATGTAAACACACATCTATGGTTCCTTTCAGGTATCTAAGCAAACGACGAAGTGCATTCCAATGCTCTGCACTAGGGTTATGAGTATAACGACTCAGCCTACTTAACGCATAGGCGATGTCTGGTCGAGTACAGTTCATGAGGAACATCACACTTCCTATAACCTTAGCATATTCTTCTTGGGAAACACTATCACCCAAGTTTTTACTTAGAGGTACACTAGCGTCATAAGGAGTTTTAGCAGATAAAACATCAAAACTGTTAAATTTCTTCAACACTTTTTCAACATAATGTGATTGACTTAGAGAAATTCCATGCGAGGTTTTTAAAACTCTTACTCCAAGAATAACATCAGCTTCTCCTAAGTCTTTCATTTCAAAACGTGATGACAGAAAATGTTTGGTTTTATTCACAACAAATAAATTACTACCAAGTATTAACATGTCATCCACATATAAGCATATAATCACACAATCTGATCCAAACATCTTAGAATAAACACACGAATCAGAATTGTTAGTTATATAGCCATCATGAGTCAAAGTGTTGTGAAATTTCTCATACCACTGCTTGGGTGCTTGTTTAAGACCATAAAGTGACTTTCTCAGCTTACACACCTTACTCTCTTGACCCTTTACCACAAACCCCTCGGGTTGTAACATGTAGATCTCTTCATTCAGGTCACCATTCAAAAAAGCAGTTTTTACATCCATCTTATGTACTACAAGATTATGAATAGCAGCCAATGCAATGAGTGTTCTAATGGTGGATATCTTAGTCACAGGTGAGTAAGTATCAAAATAGTCAATATCTTTCTTTTGTGTAAACCCCCTCACCACAAGTCTGGCTTTGAATCTTTCTATTGTTCCATCAGGTCTCATTTTCTTTTTAAAAATCCATTTGCTACTAATGGGTTTGTTACCTTTAGGCAAAACAGCTAATTCCCAAGTCTGATTAGAAACAATAGAATCTAGCTCATTTTTAATAGCTTCTTTCCAAAAAACAACATCTACAGATCTCATAGCCTCATTATATGTTTTTGGATCGTCTTCTATTAAAAAAGCAGAAACTAGTTCATCAAAAGCACAGATATCACCTGCATTTTCAGATAAATGAAGTCTGATAGAATCAGTCCTGACGAAATCACTCCCGTAGTCCTTTTCAATTCTGGGCCTTTTACTCCTTCTTGGTTCAACTGCAGAGTCAGCAAAAGTACTAGTACTCGCATGCATAGAACTGTCAGCAGGATTAACAGGCATAATAGGAATTGTAGGAATCTCAGGTAAAGATTCAATCTCCTTCTTCAAAGGAAAAACCTGCTCAAAAAACTCAGCATCTCGAGCCTCAGAAATAGACCTGTCACTTAACGACATGAACCTATAAGCAGAACTGTTTTGAGCATAACCAATGAAAACGCAGTCATAAGTCTTAGGTCCAATGGTTGGCCTCCTAAAACTAGGCAAGCCTACTTTAGCCAAACACCCCCACACTTTCAGGTAACTTAAGTTGGGTGCATAACCTTTCCATAACTCGTAGGGTGTCTTGTCTAGTTTCTTATGAGGTACCCTGTTAAGAATGTGACAAGCTGAAAGCACAGCTTCCCCCCACATATCATCAGAGAGGCCAGAACTTAAAAGCATAGCATTCATCATTTCTTTCAAAGTTCTATTTTTACGTTCAGCTACTCCATTTGATTGAGGTAAATAAGGTGGACTCGTTTCATGTATTAAACCATTTTTCTCACAAAAGTCTACTAGATGACTTGAGCCATACTCACCACCTCGATCTGACCTGACTCTTTTAATCTTCCTATCAAGCTGATTTTCTACCTCAGTTTTATACTTCACAAACATATCCTCAGCTTCACTTTTATGTCTAAGCAAGTACACTTTAGTATATCTAGAAAAAATCATCAATAAAAGTGATATAATAATGTTTACCACCTCTGCTCATAGAATTTTTAAAAACTGCTAGGTCGGTGTGAATTAACTCAAGAAGATTTGTTTGTCTAGTTGTAACAGGCCTACTTGTTTTTTTAGAAAATTTAGCCTCGACACAACTTGGACATTTCTCAAAATCTTCTGTCGTTAATGAAGGAATAAGCGATAAAGTTCTAAGCTTTTTAATCGAATTAACATTCACATGACCTAGTCTACCATGCCAAATATCAATAGACTCAGCAATATAAGCAGAAGTAGAAGCATTATTATTAATAATAGAAGATTCAACATTCAAAACAAACAAACCCCCACAGAGATAACCCTTGCCCACAAAATCCCCATTGCGCTGTTGGAAACTAAGTTCCACATTTTATACTCATATCTAATGTGAGTTTTGTTTCTTTAAGTTTAGGTCATAAAACTTAAATAGATCTTATGCATGCATGATGATATCATAAGATATGAAAGTCCTTACATTGGTTTTAGAAGGTTTATACTCAATAATCACCTATTACTTGAGTCTTCAAAACCGAAATACCCTTACAACGATCTAAGAAAAATCGTCTCCAAAAGATGCGTATCAAGGACCCGATCTCAAACTAATACTAATTTTGTTACTAGAAAATTAGTATAAGTATACTAGAAATAATAATAATATTACTCTTAATATTATTAATATGGAAATAATTATTTTCTTAGTAAAAACTATTTTACTTAAGAATATGGGAGAATGGAGTTGTAATATGAAAGTGTTAGTGAAAATAGTGAAGCATACTAACAACAATCACACATATGCATGTAGTATGAAGTGTGTATATATAAGGAGCAAAATGAGCTTGCTTGCTCACTTCACTTGGCCGGCCTACACAAGCCACCCAAGGCCAATGCATGGCTCACTTACACTTACATAAAGCATCAAATATGCCTTACACATTCTTACACTCTTACACATCCACTTACACACACAATCACTTTGCACACACTCAACCCACATACTACACATTTACACGGCTGAAATGGGTCTTAATATGGACCCATTTTATCTTTGTCAATTGTGTTAATTTGTAACATGTCACATATGTTCCATAACACATGACCCAATTTGTTAATTGTGCAATTTTAACTATTAAAATTCACAACTTACAAATTTATTACATTTAAATAATTGCACTAATAATTTCGAAATTATTATTGTATAAAAATGTAATGTCATAATTTAATTACAACTCTTTGTAATTTTATGATCAACCGTGTTCATTCTCAATTTAATCGTTTCCCAAACGAATAAATAAAAACCGAGTAATAAAACTATTTTATTACTTTGACTATTATTATTATAATCCCATTATAAAAATATTCGTCATATAAAATTATTTCCAAAATTTCCAGTTATTAATTAATTTGTATCCAATACAATATTAATTAATTATTCCATTGAGACGGAATTCCCTAAAGATATGACCTTAAGGGATCAACTGATCACCACCATCATATGACGATAATGTCAAACTCTAGACAGCCAATCATTATCGATAAATGTTGATCAGTCGACTTTAAAAGAGTAACACTCCCAGTTGTGTTTCATTCAAATGAGTTTTAATTACGTCAACACACTATTGTCGAGGACACTTCCTCCAACAATCTCCCACTTGTCCGAGACAAGTGTGTGTCACCAATTCTCTTGCCCTATTACTATCTCCCACTCAATGCATGGCGTCCTCTCAGGTCGTGCCGGCAATTGATTAAAATCTAGAGTGGTTTATCTCGATCTGGAGTTATAACTACTGACCGGAATTATCTACCATAGATACCTTCCGAGCGTGGCCACGCATTTCTAGTTATTATTCTCCTCGAGTGGCCTAGAGATATTTCTCAACCCTGACAAGGGGTGGACAATTCCTAATTGACTTATTCCTTCCGGCTGGCCACAGCCCATCATAACCCAAAATATGTCCTTATAAACCCCAGTTACGAAGGTGTTAGGACATAAATCAAAGTTAATCTGAAAACTATGCCACCTCAGAGAACAGTCATCAGTCCAAGAACTGACTCATGTGAAACACGATAGATGCTCCCGCCACGACCAGGCAGTCTTTTAATAAGAGTACGCCAGAGCTCTATCAGCGGTCATTAGCCCGACAAATGTATCTTAACATGTCTATGCCTAGGTGATCGATTAGTCATCCCGTATGACTCTATGACAATTGAACTCGCCATCAATCGCATCACACATCCGGTTGCATTGAGATGTCACCTCACTTAAGCAACTAGGGGCGAGGTCATGATAATTCAATTCACTTTAATGGGGTTCAATATGGTCTTACCATCCCATTTGAATTTTACTTGACCTTTCGTGAGTTATAAATAACTTAAACAATTAGTGGATTCCACCATCCAAGTGGTCAACCTTTGAACACCATTTAATTTATAATCAGCTTTAGGGTCTCTCGTTTACATCCCTTAAAATTGTAATTATCTTCATTTTGAGTAAACCAGGTTTACCACGGTTCGTGCGAGCGTTCACTTTGCGGATCATATCCATACATTGATCTTTCCTCTGAAAGAGACAAGTCATTCTAATGACTAGCGAATAAGATTATGTGCATTGTGTAACTCCCAGCCACAACAATGCTTTTACATAATTTGTGAACTTACACATTTTGTAGAATCTTGTGATGACCATGTAGTTAAAATACAAGTCATTGAGATGCATAGTCAATGAATATAAGCCAAAGATTATCACAAATCTTCGCTTGGTATCTTGGAACTTGAGTCGTTGCAAACCTTTTACCATACGACTAAGTTATCTTCCAAAATCTTGAATTTGTCTTTCATCTTCATTGGAGAATACTTTGACAATTGATCAAGGTTTAATAATTGGTTTAACACTTGCTCAACAGGTTGTCCTGTAAGCGGCTCGCATCCACTTTACACGATTATACTAATGGCGGAAACATTAGTGTTTTAAACGTGCAAACAATAGTACTTAAGGTTCGATAAATTTCCATGATCCCATCATGGTTACACTATCTTCATCTCCATGAACAACCTTAATACTAACATCAAGATGTCTCTTATAATCTTAACTAAACATCCCATGTTTAATTAGATTTAATTCATATCAATATGTCATCTAGAACCAAAAACTCGTGTACCTTTCATGAGTATGAATGCTTCATTTCAAACGAGCAATGAGTTGTTTTAGATAACGTTTACTCCCACTAAACTCTTGTTCTTGCCTGATTCTGAAGATCCCGAAGTCATACCCATGACTCAATAGCTTCAAATCCTGGAGCGAGAACTCCCACTGAACTTTACATTTAACCGTAAATCATAAAGCTCCCACTCAATTCAATGTTCCTTAACATTTAATGAATTGAAATGGTTGGGACTTCAACCATATGTGCTAATAGTCACATCCCTTTCAAATACCCTTTTGAAAAGCGGTTACTGAGCTTACTGAATTCATTCTCAATGAATTACTTTACTACTTTCAACAAAGTTACCCTTAACTTTGTAGACTGCAGATATCCACATGTTTGCTTATGCTTCTCTCAACAAATCTCATTTATCAGCACGTATATCTTATAAATTTCATGGTTCTTTGCATTGGCACATTTAGATCACCATCTAAATCCAAGAACCCTTTCTCGAGCCTTTACAAAGTCTTTTGAATAATTTTCTTCGAGTGTCCTCCCGTAGTTTCTATAAGAGTCTTTTCTTATGGTATATAATTTTGTGTGTGGGAACTTTCAGTTCCCCACATTTATCTTATCTTGTACTGTACGAGGACTCTATCATGGATCTTATCCATGTATAGAATTTTTCCTTACAGACTTCAAGAATTTATCTTTGAAGTATCCTCCAGGGCCGGGGCCGTTGGGATATAAGGCGTAGATTTTTACCAGACCGTAGATCTTATCTACAACCTTTGGGCTTATCCACAACTTTTGGGATGATAAGGCGTAGAATCTTATCCACAGCCTAGTCTACCTTTTACAACCATAAGGTGTAGATTTTCTAAATCGTAGATCCTATCCACAACTTTATCTACCTTCTAAATCTCTTACACAACCAAAACACAATAAATCCTACTATTCACTAATAGATCATATCTATTGTGCTTTTCAAAATCATGTGCTATTTGCGGCCTTTTAAATTTCTCCCACTCTATCTTTGTAATAATAATCCCATTTTATCACCAAAGATAGTCACTAAGGCCACAAGCAATGACTTTGATGTTGGTTTGTGTATCCTTATGATTTATTACAGAAAATATTCAATTTAAAGCTTAGATAGTTTTGGATGGTTGATAACTTTTCCTCATAATTGAGTTTTAAACTTAATTTTGATTTTGATTTGATTTGAATTGGGTATCCTATACCAATTCGGTTTTCACAATCAATTCTATTTTATGTTTAAGATTTGCAAGTGTTAAACTAAACATGAACATAATAATAAAACCGATAGTGACTTGGGTTGAAAACCAAGTCACTATATTATCCAAATTACAACCAATTGTTCAAGGATTATCCTTTCCTTGTCCAACAAGGAAATAAAACATAGGTTTTAATTGTTCATACAACACTTGAAATACTAGCAAAGTAAGCGAAAAACAAAGCTCCTTGATCATCCCGAGTGGAGCTACTCTTAGTTCCCTTGATCCATCAAGCTTGTTTCTCTTTTCCCTTATCTTTGCTTTCATGCCCTAATTCAAGTAAGAAGAGCATTCATATCACAACTTGTATCATAATACATTAGTTGAGATTAACATAAAATCGGGATAGTTATCGTACCAACTGGAAGAATCTTCCCAGCTTTGAGATCGCTGAGATACTTGGAACAGTTCCTCTTCCAATGTCCTTTGCCATTGCAGTAAAAGCATTTGGCCCCTTGATGAGGGCTCTTCTTGGAATTGGAGGTGCTTGCCTCATAAGACACTTTCTTTGAACCTTTGGAAGGTTGCTTCCCCTTTGCCTTACCCTTCCTCTTGAACTTTCCTTTGCTCTTAACATTAATGTTGAGCACATCCTTAGGGGCACTAACATTTAGTCCCATATCCCTTTCAGCTTGCACGATCATATTGTGCAATTCATCGAGAGAGATGTCTTGGTTTCTCATGTTGAAATTCACCCGGAATTGTACATAAGTTTTCACCTTAGACAAGGAGTGTAGGATTCTGTCAATCACTAGTTCTTTAGGAATGTCCACTTGATTCATCCTTAGGGTTTCTACATGCTCAATTAACTTGAGCACATGCATGTGGGCTAGCCTTTTGCCCCTCCTTAAGGTTGAGATCAAAGAAGGCCGATGCCGCCTCGTATTGGACAATTCTCGAAGCCTTTGAGAACATTGTCACAAGCCTGGAGTAGATCTCATAGGCCGTGCCAATCTTTATGGCACTCCTTTGGAGTTCTGGCTCCATCGAGAAGATCAAAACATTTTTGATTGCCGCAGACTCCTTCTGATAAGTATCATAGGGTCGTCTTGCTGCGGCGGTGGCATTTTCTGCAGGTTCAGGAGGTGATTCTTCAATGAGGAATTCGGTCTTACCGTCTCCCTCTGCCGCTAACAATAGTTGGGCATCCCAATCGGCAAAGTTCGCCCCATTCTTTTCTAGCTTACAACGATCCATGAAGGAACGTAACCATGAAGTGTTTGTAGTAGTGGAAGTAGTCATGATTGATACGAAGACTACAAAATTTTAAACATATGAAGAAATTAAATGCTAATCGTTTTAATTTTCATTTTTAACTTGTAAACATATTTACTAAGTTGATGCATCTATAAAATGACCTCTATCCAATTTTATAAATGATTCCAAGACCCAAACCCATACTATCTAAATCGTGAACCACTGGAACTCCGACCCAATGATATGGTTTGGTGGGTTAAAATAAACCGGTTCTACCCTAGAACTCTTGGTTGATGGCAAATCATTATTTATTCATCTTAGCCCGGAACACATTGACCACTGGTCCTCTACACTTCCGTTGAGTACAAACCAAATTTCAAATGCATCGGGATGCGATCCGCCCACTGGACTGAATCCACCCCATCGCCCCACTTATCCTACGTAATGGGGTTCGTACTGCCCACTGGACTAGCACCACCCCACGAAATAGAAGCTCATGGGTTCTACTATTTGGTAAGGCTAATCCTCAATTGTTTTGTTTAATATAGAGGTCTTGTCAATTTATTATCTATCTCCTTTAAGTGAATTAAATTGGTGAACTCGATAATTATAATTGACACGGTCGTTTATAACGATCTAAACTAATATGCATGTTCATGGCGATTTGGCTATGCATGCAAACATATTAAAATGCAAAAGTAAAAGCAATAAAGCAATAAAATCCTAGTATGGCCTTCCTAGTAATAGTAAAAACTAATCAACTATTACAAATTCGGAAACCAACTCCATGGTCCCTTGAACATCATTGGCACGCCATCCAAGAAAACACCGTCTTGTCGGAACTCCTTTCCGTATGGCACCGTCTTTTGGATCTCCGGAATTACAATAAAATAATACAACTATTCTATTGTAAAACTGAAAATTAAATTAAATTACAAACCCGTGATACGAGATCACATAAATTACAACCGAATCAATATTCCCTTACATTACGGGTAATATTGATTAAAACTAAGGCCATACTAAGAAAATTACATAATTCCAAATTATATAAATAACATTCAAAATATGACATTCATATTAAATAAATTGCAATAAATAAAATATGTATGCACATGCTCAGTTTTTAATGCCAAATCGCCTTATGGGAGCAAATATCTCATATTTGTTTACGGTTTTTACGGATATGCGCGATTTTAACTATTAAAATCATCCAAAATTACATAAATCTCATTTATGTCCAAGTTAATCATCCTAACTTACTTTAGGAATCAATGTTTAGTCTCTACTAATATTTGATCATGATCTAACTTGATTTTGCATTATTGTTCATAAATTACTTGTATTTTCGGGAAAAACAAACAAAATATGGCCAAATTAGTCAATTAAAATTCGAAATTTAAAATTCAAAATTTTAAACTTTCTGGAAATTTTCTAAAAATTCAGAAATTATTAAAATGGTCTTTTGCAATTATATATGGTTTATTTCTTAAATAAATCCTATAAAAGCCGTTTTTATGGTTAAAAATCCGATTTAAATTATAAAAACTTGCAATAATTTGCCATAAATTTTTAGTCATCCTAAAATATATATTAGAATCTGAAAATGACCAAAAATTACAGACCATACTCGAAAATTTTATTTTCGACTCATGAATTACGATTATTAGCTAATTAACTTATTAAAAATTAATAATCATAAAAACAGAAACTTTTTGATATCCAACTTTTAGATCTGATGTTCCTATTATATAAGACATCTATGGGTAAAATTTCATGCCATAATATTAAGATTAACTATTTTTAACACAATAAGTCACTATTTATCCGATTTTAACCATTAAAATCATAAATCATGCATCACTTGAGAATAAATTCCCGAAACTTACATACATACTGTAAATATTGCATGTGACATTGTGTAAAGTTTTTATGGCAAAATTCCAACTATAACTATTAAAGTCGAATTTAAGTCACTATTAATACGATTTTTACTATAAAAATCATTAATCATGCAAAATAAGTCCAATAATTTCGAAAATTCATACAGGAACTTTGTATATTGCATGTGACTTCTCATAAAAATTTTAAGGTCAAATTCGAAATATAACCTTATATACCCATTTTTACTCATATTATGACTATTTATCTCATAAAATTCATAATCCATGCATATTAACTCCATTTCTTACGAAAAATCATATACAATATATTAAATATGCATGTGAGAACATATCAAAAAATCTCGGCCAGAAACTATTTTTAACTATTTTTCCCATTAATTGTTGTTTAAAACCGATTTAAACTACAAAATATACAAATAAATATAAAAATGAACAATAAAAATCCATAAAATTATTTTTATGTCCTAAAACCATTTTAGAATCAGAAACTTTAACATGCAAAATTATTTTGTGATTTATCATAATAAATCAAAATATTTCGAAAATACCGAAATATGTATGTCAATCCGATTTTAACATAAAACATGAATCCGATCATGCGTGCAACAACCGTAATGCTCTGATACCAATTGTTGGAAACTAAGTTCCACATTTTATACTCATATCTAATGTGAGTTTTGTTTCTTTAAGTTTAGGTCATAAAACTTAAATAGATCTTATGCATGCATGATGATATCATAAGATATGAAAGTCCTTACATTGGTTTTAGAAGGTTTATACTCAATAATCACCTATTACTTGAGTCTTCAAAACCGAAATACCCTTACAACGATCTAAGAAAAATCGTCTCCAAAAGATGCGTATCAAGGACCCGATCTCAAACTAATACTAATTTTGTTACTAGAAAATTAGTATAAGTATACTAGAAATAATAATAATATTACTCTTAATATTATTAATATGGAAATAATTATTTTCTTAGTAAAAACTATTTTACTTAAGAATATGGGAGAATGGAGTTGTAATATGAAAGTGTTAGTGAAAATAGTGAAGCATACTAACAACAATCACACATATGCATGTAGTATGAAGTGTGTATATATAAGGAGCAAAATGAGCTTGCTTGCTCACTTCACTTGGCCGGCCTACACAAGCCACCCAAGGCCAATGCATGGCTCACTTACACTTACATAAAGCATCAAATATGCCTTACACATTCTTACACTCTTACACATCCACTTACACACACAATCACTTTGCACACACTCAACCCACATACTACACATTTACACGGCTGAAATGGGTCTTAATATGGACCCATTTTATCTTTGTCAATTGTGTTAATTTGTAACATGTCACATATGTTCCATAACACATGACCCAATTTGTTAATTGTGCAATTTTAACTATTAAAATTCACAACTTACAAATTTATTACATTTAAATAATTGCACTAATAATTTCGAAATTATTATTGTATAAAAATGTAATGTCATAATTTAATTACAACTCTTTGTAATTTTATGATCAACCGTGTTCATTCTCAATTTAATCGTTTCCCAAACGAATAAATAAAAACCGAGTAATAAAACTATTTTATTACTTTGACTATTATTATTATAATCCCATTATAAAAATATTCGTCATATAAAATTATTTCCAAAATTTCCAGTTATTAATTAATTTGTATCCAATACAATATTAATTAATTATTCCATTGAGACGGAATTCCCTAAAGATATGACCTTAAGGGATCAACTGATCACCACCATCATATGACGATAATGTCAAACTCTAGACAGCCAATCATTATCGATAAATGTTGATCAGTCGACTTTAAAAGAGTAACACTCCCAGTTGTGTTTCATTCAAATGAGTTTTAATTACGTCAACACACTATTGTCGAGGACACTTCCTCCAACATGCGCGACATTACAACCTTGTCAGCCTCAAAAACAAGTTTCACACCAGCTTTGTTAAGTAAGGCACCAGACACGAGGTTTCGACGCAAAGTAGGAACATATAAAACATTATTAAGTGCAAGAGTTTTCCCTGAGGTCAGTTTGAGAAAGATCTTGCTTTTGCCTGTGATCACAGCAGAAGATGAGTTACCCATGTAGACACATTCACCATCAGCAACATCTTCAAATTCAGCAAAAAGATCCTTGTTTGCACATAGATGTTCTGAAGCCCCTGTATCCAGAATCCAGTCACTTGTATTCGCTACCAGATTCGCCTCAACCACCACAGCAGCAATGACATCATTATCTTCAGCAACATGAGCTTCAGCCGTAGTCTTCTTATCAGGACACTTATAAGCTTTATGACCCGACTTTCCACACACATAGCACAACATGTTCTGCTTTGATTTCTGGATTTTTCCAGCAGGCTTGGTGAATTTCCCTTGACCGAAATTCTTTACATTCTGACCACTGGATTGACCCTGATCAATTTTAGCTTTACCCCTAACCTATTTGCTTTCGAAGACCCACCAGTTTCAACAAGATTGGCTTTTGTGGTAGTAAGAGACATTTGGACTGACTTATCTTTTAGACGATTAGCCTCTTCAGTCCTCATGTGACCTATCAACTCTTGAAGTGACAAATCCTTCTTCTTATGTTTCAAATGGTTTCTATACTCATTCCAGGAAGGGGGAAACTTTTCTAACAAGACATTAGCTAGAAAGACTTCATCTAATTTCATACCCTCGTTAGTGACATCAGCACACAAGTTCTCATATACATGAACTTGTTCCATAATAGGTTTGTCATCTACCATTTGAAACCCAAGCCATTGCCCGACTACATATTTTTTCTTACCCGCATCATCAGCCCCATACTTTTTCTCTAAGGACTCCCAAATGGTCTTAGCAGATTTGTGGACCATGAATAAGTCAAAAAGGGTATTGGTCATATGATTAAGGAGATGACATCTAGCAGTTTTGTTATCCTTATCATGTTTCTTAATTATATCCTCATTAGACTTAACAGCCTTAGCCGGGGGTGGGGTAGTGTCGACATCAATGGCGGTTACAGCAGCAGGAGGATCAGAAAATAAAACATAATCAACTTCTAATTGTTCAAAAAACATAAGCAACTTCTGAGACCACCTTTTATAATTTTGACCATCTAGAGGTTCCAATTTCGACAAGTCAGGTTTGGTTTTGCTGGAAACTATAGCCATTGTTACGAATAAAAAATATTGTTTTCAAATTGTTGGAAGAACAATGTAACAATAGCAGGAAAAATGGAACAAAGGAAGAAATAACTTATCGAAACAGGTGCAGTGCCGTGGTATGAGAGCCACTGACTTGAAAACAATATCGACACGACTCCGGTGGTTATCGTCTACACGCCGTATGTTCCCCAAGGTTAACACTGCAGCCTTTGTACAGAACCACTCGAGTACAAAAGCTTGGAACGAAAACAATAATCTAACTCAGGAATTATTTAGAAACAGAAAGAGAGAGAGTTTGAGAGAGAGCATTGTGTAAGAGATTGTTGTATTGAGTGAATAATGCTGAAGAGTAGTGCTCTATTTATACAGGAATGAAGAGCCTCTTAGCAGACAAAAAGGCTCCTGTAATTAAGGCCATAAATGACAATTAATCACAGAATTATTCAGTCAATGAAAACCGTTTCAAAATCTCCTTACATAATTGCATGAACCTGGACAGAAACCAAAAACAACACACGCACGCAGGTCCAAAAAGAAAAGTGGGCCTTCGGCCCGCCCCGCAGGGGCTCTACCCAAACCCAAACCCGGGCACGGGCCGGGACGGACGGACCGCGCGCGCGCGCGTGTGTTATGGATCAAGACCCACAAGCCCAATACTCTCCACAAAAGTCTCCTTGGTCCAGCTCTTGTCCAATATGAGTATGGTAAGTATTATAAAGATATAAAACTTGCCTAAACCCACCAATGTGGGACAAAAGAGAAAGCTGAAACTTTAGCTTATTTATAAGCCAACAACTCAAAGAGCTTCTATAACCCACCGATGTGGGATATTGTTGAAGGTTCTTTTTTGGCTTTATTCTTAGCTATCACCTCCAACACATGTTTGTTCATATATTTGTTTGTTTGTGTCTTAATGTTGATCGTTATTAATTGAACTGAATGTATAATTTATGTATTGTGTTGTTTATGACTTGATGTTACTTTTCATTGTTAATTATACAAAAATGTGTTGTTCATGTATAACTTTTTCGAGCATTCTTTATCGATTTTTAAATATGGACAGTTTTGAAAATGTCATTTGCATGTTACGTCTTACACGTCCTTTTTGGTTATATGCCAGTCAAAAATTTTTCCTTGATAACCCGAGCTTTACTCTTATCGTACTTTCATCCTTTTGGATCACTCGATGGTGTTATCCGTGCTTGAGGTGATTTTGAGGTTGATCTCCTTGTGGTTTCTTGAGGTATCAAGTTAGAATTTATTGGCAGATTTGGATGTTCAGGTATGAAAGAAAAGTGCATTTATGAGTTTGGTAATGAGGGAGTTTATTTTGAGATTTGAGGTTGTTAAGAGCAAGTTTACTTTGGGATTAGAGTTTGTTGAGATGAAGTTTATTTTGGGAATAGTTGTTGATAAGATGAAGTTTTATTTGGGATAAGTGGATGTTAAGTTCTTTGTGTGTTTGAGGAATTCTTTTTTGAGGATAGAGAGTGAGTAAATGATATGTGGCATAAGACGTTTAATTGCGGTTTTATAGTTTTAATGGAAGTGATAGACATAATGAGTGGATTTATCTTATGATCTTATTTTGGAATGTCGTGGCTTATGCTCTTAATGGTTGGAATTTTTGGATTTTCGTCTTGTGCTAAAGGAAAATAATGCGAGTTATTTATGGATTGAGGATAGAATGTTGGAAATGAATTGAATGTTATCATGGAGTTTAGATTGAGCACGTTGGGAATTTTGGAGACTATGCTCGTCTTTAAATGGATATATGATATTTGAGGAATAAGAGTCTTTGATGATTTCTAGTGAGTTATGAAATGTTTGATGGTTTATCCGTTGAGGAGATATTTACTGATTGTACATTTTAAAGGATTGAGTGAAAGAGATGAACTGTAATTTATGGGCTTGTGAGGTGTTAATGTTAAAGAGTTTTAGCGTTGGCTTAAGGAACGATCATGTCGACGGTGATTATAATGGATCGAGGTGTTCATCTTTTGAGGGTATAGAGATTGTTATGGATTGATTCATTAAGTATGATTAGATGGAGTTATTGAGAGTGGAAGGACTTGATAGTTGATGGTCATGAGAGTTTATGATCTTGAGAGTTGAGAATCCGAGGGATGTAGTTAGTGATGGTAAAAGGCAATTATATAGATGTTTGTTGGTATTGAGGTATTATGGAGATATGATGAAAGGATGTTTGGAGACATTGTGACCTTGAGTGATGATTGTACGAGAATTGTAAGACCCTGGTTATCGTGCTTTATTTACCTTATCTTAAGGTGTCGTCTTTGTGTTTATAAATTTGTTTTGGAGTCGTCTATTCTTGTCATCCTTGCACGTGTCGGCCATACCTCTTCTATTTGAGCCTTTAGTCCAAAAGTGTCTTATTTATCTTTGTTCTCTGTCTATTTTGTCTATCGTTACTCTCTATTTGTTCTTTATTTCAACTCCAGTTCCTTCTTCTTTGAAATTCTGTAATTATCCTCTTTACATGGATTTCTCATTGAGCTCATACTTTCGAAGACTATGTTTTCATTTGCTTTGTGATATTGCGCGAACATATTTGGTTTTGGTTTACAAGTTATTTATTCTTTTATGGTAACTTGAAAATGTTTGAAATATCTTTAGAGCTACTTGTGATCATCTCGTGGTGGAAGCTTGAATCCTTTTGGGAATAATGTGAGATTTGTGAGTTTGATGTTTGGCTATTGGATATTGAGAGCATAGTAACATTTGTTGGATGAGAGTGTGAATTTGGATGACATTTAAAGTTTTGAAGAAAGAGTATTAAAGGACTTATATGAGGTTTGAAAGTTTGAGGATGTTATGAGTTTGATGGACATAGTTTTATACAGTGTTTTGGTGGATTCTTAATGATAAGTGTTCAAAGAAAATGATTTTGATCTTGCGAGTGTGACTAATGATTAGGTGGTGAAATTGAGGTTTGAGATTGATGATTTTGGATACTAGACATATATCGAGGATTATCGGGAGTTTCTATGAAACTTTTTGAGATTAAGAGTTGTATATATAAGTAAGCACTACCCACTTTGAGGAACTTATGGTAGCAATAAGTTTAATGTCACTCGTGAAGGGAAGAGTTTGCTTATTTGGAAGAGTTTCCTGGCTTTGAGATTATCTGTTTGAGGTTTTGGTCAGTGTCATATCTTGTGGTGAATGGTAAGCTATAATTGAAGTGTTGGTTGAAAGTTATTTGGACTTGGAGAAATAGTAATAAGTTTTTGAGAGGTCATATATGTTGTTTAATCATGGTGAATGATGGTGGAGTAATGTTTGGAGTATGAGGACTAGAAGTTAGATAGTTCATGAGATGAAAGAGTACACATTTATGAGTGTACTACTTAATGGTTTTGAGTGAGCTTGGTGAAAGTGAGAAAACCTTGATGATTTAGTATGTGAGATGTAATGGTGTTTATGAGTGTTAACCACATGTTTAAAGGTGATGCATGTGTGAGAATATTGTGGCTTTACGATGAATAGATCGTATTGAGTTAAATGATTATTTTGGGTTGTGATAGTATGAGTTTGATGTCTTTTGAGGTTGTAAAGTGTGTGAAGATGATAATAACATTGAGGATGTGATATATCTCTTTATGGTTTGAATGTTGATAATAATCAGAGTGCGCAGCGGTTAGGATTCCGAGATGACTCTCGTTGATGATCACTTGTAATTCTTACCTTGTTTTGATCTTATGTTTGAAATTCAAGTTTCGATGACGAAACTTCTTTTTAGGGGGTTAGATTGTAACACCCCGTATTTTATAATAATATTTTATTATAAAAGTATTTATTTAATTAATTATTTCGAAGTTTATTAATGGGTTTGGAAATATATATATTTATAGCTTCCGTTCTCTATTTAATTATTTCTCGTTTTGATCTACTTTTGGATGGATTAAAATGTTCGTGCACAATTTTATTATTTTAATTTAGAGTAAATTGATAAACACTACCAACTTTAGTCCTCTTTTTCATAATCAATACCAACATAATCAATAATTAGTAATCAATACCAAGATATTAACTTTTTTCTATGTTAGGTACCAAGTCGCCTTTTTACTCTAGTTTTTTCCTAGTTTAAAAAGTGGTTTGATCTGAGAGAATGATTTTGAAGATGGGTGAGTAGAGGTTTGTACTTGAATAATGACTTTTTGGTCCTATTCGAGTAGATTAATATGGGATTTTCACGTGACTTGGGACCTATCGTAGAAAAAAGTTAATATTTTGGTATTGATTACTAATTATCAATTATGTTGGTACTGATTATGAAAAAGGGTCATTATATTGGTATTGTTTATAAATTAACTCTTTAATTTAATATTTACTTTTCTATTTCAAGTTCTCCTTGCGTTTTAGTATGGCTCAATCAGATTTGCAATCAAATAATCCATTGTGTGAGCTAATGGACCCAAAGCCCATTAGTTAATCTCCTTATAAATAAAATCTAACCTAGCAAGCAACTAGGTCAGCTTTGTTTTGTGCGTGAGAAGTGCCGCATGGCCTCTCCTCCTCTTTTCTCTCTTTTGTTCTTCTTTTCTCCGTTTGACTCCATTGTTGTATATCTTTTCTTCTCCCAAACTCAAAGATAAAATATATTTTCACAATCTTTGCTCTTACCTCTACAATATATTCTATTCAAAATATTTTATTGGAAATTATTTGTATGGGCCTTTAGACACGTGTTGGAGACAAGGCTTTGTTGGTCGTATTCTTTATGGAGGTTTTCATTAATTGCTAAAAAGGTAACTAGGTGTTTCTCTTTTAATTGTGTTTATGCCAATTGATGTAATTAATATGATTTAATGATTGTTTGTACGATTAGTACATGTTTGATTATTTATTGTCATGATTTATTTCTGCTCCATATATTTATGTATGTGTTATTATCGTAATTGTGGATTAATGTATCGATAAGTCGTTATGGGTGTCGTGTGCGCAACTAGGGTTCGCGAGGAAACCCTAGATGGCGGCATGGCGAACGGCCAAGAGTGTTACTCAAGGTTATAGTGAAGCATGTGTAACCTTGGAAATATGATCCAAGGTTATAGCTGAACTAGTACAACCTTGAGTACGACTCAAAGTTATAGCAGAAGCTAATATAACTTTGAACTACGAGTTAAAGTTATAGCTGAGACTAATGCAAACCTGAGGTATGACTCAAGGTTATGGTTAGTGCTAGTATAACTTTAGTTTTCGTGTCAAGGTTTAGCTAAGGTTACTATAACCTCAAGCCATTTGTGGAAGTTATAGTTGAGGTTAGTATAACCTCGCATCCATTACTTCTGTTATAGTTAAAGCTACTATAACTTTGGTTGTTTATACTTGTTCCACATGTTGAGTTGTGTTCGGTGATCGTATAATATTGTGTTTGCATATGTCGTTGGATACTTCTATACAGTTGAGTTGGACAGTCAGTTAAACTGTTCTATTATGTGCAGTCAGTTAAACTGTGCATTGTTGTTGGCTAGTTTGAATAGATGACGATAGTATCAGTTAAATACTATCGGAATGAACTAACGCCACCCATTGATGTGGGATTTATTTTGGTCTATGTTCGGGGGTGGCCAGATTCGTCAGTTAAACGTTCTGGGTCCCGAGTGTCGTTCGATGTACAGTTAATGCATCGAGAGGTCTGGCCAGGTCTTAGGCATATAGGCAGTGGTGATACGCTATACATAGTACCGTGGAGGCAGTGGTGATACGCTTCACACCGATGGAGGCAGTGGTGATACGCTCCGTCAGTCAGAGGCAGTGGTGATACGCTCTGACAAGTTAGAGGCAGTGGTGATACGCTCTAACGGGCGTTCGCTCTATTCGCTATGCTTTGATGATAGCTTTGTGCCTTCTGTTACAATGGATTGTGTGTCACCATATTCGCTACGCTTTATTGCTAGCATTGTGCCTTATGTTACTATGAGTCGTGAGTTACTTGGGTTGTAAGTGTTCATGGTCTAGTGGTCGCATATGGTCTATAGGTTCGTTTGGTTCATTTTGGTCTGGTGTTGAGAATATCATGGTATGGTAAGTTTGCTTTCATGTCATGTCTCGTTTATATCTTTACATGATTGCAGTATTGTGTCTTCAAATGATGGTAAGTTTGATTGGACCTTAATGAGTATAGGTGATCTCGCATGTTTACTAGTTTTACATTTCAATTGTTACTGATTGTTGGTTACATTCAATTGTTGTAAACATGACTGGGAGAGCATCTAGTTACTCCCGACTGATTGTCGACCCCCCCCTTCTCAGGTTGTTCAGGTTGTTGCTGTTTGGTTGATGCTTGCTTGGGGAAAGTGCGAAGCGAGCTTAATAAATTGTTTAGGACCTTGCTTTAAGTTTTAAGAACCTTTGAATAATGTATTAGTTTGGTTTTCGTTTGAGTATCGATCCGGATTTGGGTAAGGTGTTTCCGCCACCTTAACCCAGTTATCATTGAGTTACACTCTGATATTCTTTTATATTATATTTTCCTTTGTTTTATAATCCGGGTTGTTACAGCTTAACTCTCTAACTTTCATTTCTCCCATTATTCTTCCCTCATCTTCACTTTACATCCAAACCATTTAATATACTGCAGTAGCTCAGTATAAGAACGTCTATTGGTACTTCATTTTGTTTCTTGATTTGTATTTGGATTACTTCATTACTTGATCATTACTAATTACTACTTGTACTATTTGGTTGAACATAATTGCTACGCTATTAGATAGCTACGTTTTCATTTTATTGTATTTCGGAAAATGAATATCAATAGTGTTATGACTCATGATTTTTTTTTCAAAATAATTTTGGGCTAAAATCTTGGACCCGGATCTGACCCGGATTCGTTGGATCTGGATCTCACATATTTGGACCCGTTGGATCTGGATCTGGATCTGGATCTCACATATTTGGACCCGTTGGATCTGGGATCTGGATCCAGGATATGCAATGCGGATCTGGATCTGGAGACTGCTGGATTCGGTCCAGATCCGACCCGTTGTCATCCCTACTCACTTGTGACGTATATCCGTCACAAGCTTGTGATGGGTCAAGTATCACTCACATAAGTAATAAGACAAAAAGTAAGATACATTGAAAATCACAAATAATTTGTCTTTATCCTTTCACATGGGGTTTATTTGACCCGTCACAAACATGACGGATATCCGCCGTCACAAATAAGAATTTATATGTATTTACAATTCGCTTTTACAATCGGCTTATGCGGAAAATAATCCGCTGATTACATAACATGACTTAAATGTTCATAAAGTATATAATCACTAAAAGATGAAACAATCAAGTTATTTCTAAAATTATAGCAATATATACATAAGCTTAAGTAATTATCAATTTATTTCAAAAATTCATATATGATTTTAAAGACGGCTTTTGTACTTTGTACCACACATTTGGCAAGAACACACGCCATAACTTTTAGAGTCGATCTCTTTCAAGACGTGTATATTCGTTTTAAATTTAAAACTCCGATCAAATAACATATCACTTTAATATATTTAACAAATTTTTTGCTAGTCAGTCGACATTCTGTTATTTTATAAGATATATACACCCGATAATGAAATGAAATGATTACGGATAAAGCTTCTGAAGATTAGTGATCGCTTAGGATGCACACATGTCAGCATCAAAATCGCTTTTATGATTCCGTTAACAACAAATCAAAACCTTGCATACGTAAAAAAAAATTCAACTTGGACAAAACCATAGTACACTTTATTCTCACATTTATATTTTATAAATACGTAGTCATTTTTTGTTCTAATAATAGGAATCGGAACAAATTAACTGCGTCGATATATAACATAATAACAATAACTACGATTGCTATTATTATTATATTCCTTTCCTTTTTTTAATAAAAAACGCAACTTTTATATAAAGATCAATACAAAAGTTTACACTAAATTGGTGGATAACCGAGATATTATTATTATTATTATTATTATTATTATTATTATTATTATTATTATTGTTCACAATTATCTTCGGCAAAAGACAATTGTTTAGCATTAACGTCAAAAACAAACCTATAATCAGATTGTTGATATGCACCAAAAATAGACGGTCCACCCGTCGACTCGATATTTAAACAAAATCCAGGCAAAGGGAACGGTCTTTTTTTGAAGACACTCTCATGAGGTAAATTAATCGTCGATTCACCGCCTCCGTCGACCGAACTTTTAAAATGGAGGCCGATAACCGGATATGCAGTATCCGATTCCGGTTCTTCGACATAGCAAAGCTCCGTTAAATCGAGTGACGGAACCGGTATCCACTTGAATGCCAATTGAAAATACGTAATTATTTCAGCTATTAATTGTGCATATGCTACCCTGTTTAACACAGTAATTGGAGTATTTGGGTCCATGAAAAAACCCGATTTAGAATTCTTCGTGTCGAGCTCGAAAATCGATGAATACATCGGAATACCTTGAACGGATATAGTCGTTAAATTTAGATGGTAACGGGCGCTAGGGTTCATACCGATTGTTCCTGCGATTTTGCCTATTTTGACCGCGTCTCCAAAAGTAATTACGGTTTGACCCGTTTCCCGAGGTATACAGTAAGAAAATCGACCTTGAATTTCATCTGATAATTGAGTTAAGAATGATCTTGGACCGGGAGCCAATCCATGGACCCCAGCAATTCTGGCTCCGGTTGGCCAATTAAAGTTTTTATTGTGTATCCCACACCCGAATGCAATATTTGGAAAAAAGGATCGGTCACCGAGAGTGTTAGAGAAACTAAATGTGTCCGTACCTATGTAACCATCGGTATGTCCCTTCCCAAAAGTCGATTCAAAACCACACGTTCCATCGTAACTTTCTTTTGGGTTGCATCGTTCATCGTCTAACGTCAATTTGGCAAAGGTAGTTGAGGCCTCCGAGTCATAAGGCTTGTCTAGCTTGAAGCAAGGGTCACACCCAGCACATTGGAACCAAGTGTGATCGCTACTAAAATCAACGACCACGAGTGGCTTGAATGGTGGATCGGGTGTACCGACACTCAACTCAGCTAGAAAGTAACTATGAGAAATATGGGAAAGAGGGTAGTCGAATCCATCAAGGCCTAACGTTGTGTTTTTCTTGTTAAAATAGAACGCTCGTGCCAAAGATATGTTACGAAGAAATTGGTGTCGCTCTTGCTCGCTGTAATTTTCCGGAATTATTTTCAAATGAGGCGAGTCGATAGGATACATGGTCATGGAGAATGCATTGGTTTGGTAAAGAATTGAAATGAAATGTAATAGTAGATGAAGAGAAATACTTAGCCTCATTTTTGCTTGTATTTTTACATAATACTCAAATTTTTTGTATGCATTTATATTATTTTACCTTATGTTAACAATTTGACCATATGAATCAATTTGGCAACAATAGATTTTAATTTGTTTCTTTTTTTATAAAAAAACAAAATTGCTTGCTAAATTGTTTGTGAAATTGAAGTATTAAATGTCCCTTATTCAAATCGATTATATACCAATTCTATACGATTTGATTTTAGTTTGTTTCCTTACTCGGAAATCAAAGGAAGGATAACAGTTTGGCCTGTCTAAACTAAACTAAATTTAGTGGAGCCGGGAGCTGTGGAGGTGAGCTGAAATGAAGTAAAAAAGAACAGGACATTTCTTTCACTTATGCATATTACAATCTAATCCGAATGCTTTCTCATAATATGAATATAGTTGTTTATAAGAAAAAAAATATATGGGACGTTTTACATTATATCTCATATGTTAGAGAAATTAATAGTCAAAGTAAATCGGGGACAGTAAAATAAAATGGAGATAGTAACACAGCCAAGAGACATACATTTCTGTATTGTTGCTGCAAGGCGGTATCTGCACATCTGCACCAATAGCCTCACTGTTGCATTGCCAAAATGTACCACCAGATGGATCTGTGTAATATCTGTAGCATAGAGAAACCAATTTACGAACTTATTACAGACGTGTACCGTATAACAGGTACCATATACATAAAGTACGCTGGGAACTGAACCAACAAGCTCGATCAATTATCATCATGACCCGCAATGAGGCAACTCACGAGACATTGCATAAGCGACTAACGTTACATCTTTTGGAAAGAAAGTCAGACAGAGCAGTTCACTGAAGCCAGAAAACATCCATATCATATTGTCTGGGTGAGGGACTGAGGTCTGAGACTCTGGGGGTACTGTAGAGCTATCACCACGATTTGACTGTAACAAATGATGCCGAGAACTATTATTAAATGTAAATTTATGAACCTTGTTTTGCCTAAAGTTTTCCACCCTCTGAATTTGGTCTAACTAATAACAAATTATAACAGTATAACAATTATAAAATCACTTTATATGAAAACGGAACCAGAAGCTAGGCCAGATTATGTACGGGGTACTACTCTATACATCAAGATGTTTAAAGCAACGACCTTGTTAAATAAACTGGTGCAAAGTCGCTCTACCTGGTTTTGATTAAATCCAGGGGTTAGGGCATTGTTTGATGATATGGAGTCATCGCGGGAGCATACAGCAGACCAACCTCATTTCACGTCATTTGATAACTCTGGTGTGCCCTGCGATTCCTCACCAAAAGACTGAAATGGCTCACCAGCGTAATTTGTAGGTAAATAGATACCACCTCTTTTTGATCTGACATTTTTTAGGTAGCTTCCAGACTCAAACTTTGGTTAAGATGAGATCAGGTTCGTATTGCAAATCTGCAATAGGGTATACCCTGAACAGATCAGTATCTCACTGACTGACATCCATGTGTTAACAATCAAACCTTATCTCATGCATAAAAAAGAAGAGTGTCACCATCTTGGATAGACACATCTACGCCTTCAGTAAGAAAATCAAGGACATTGTAGATATTATCATTATCTGGGTGTGTTCTATCCCCAGAAACAAATGTCGAGAACTCGTCATCCTTGACTTTGATCCAAGACGATCCTACCTCCTTTATCACCCCTTTTGATCTCATCATCTTTCGGATATTTGCCGCCTCTTTCCATTCCCCTTTCGCTGAGTTAATGTTGGCTAGGGTAGTGAGTGTCCCTGCACAGGTAGGATTGAGTTTAAGAATCTTTTCTGCATGTATTGCACGGTCCAAATCACCGTGAGCTCTACATGCTCTGAGCAACGTTGACCAGACAACGTCATCCCCATCAAATGGCATGGATTTGATAATGTTCTCGGCTTCTGCTAATCTTCCTGCTTTTGATAACAGATCAATCATACACCCATAATGTTCTTTCGAGGGATTAATCTTGAAGTCTTGGGTCATAAAATTGAAGTAGTGATAACCCAAATCAACAAGTCCAGCATGGTTACAAGCAGAAAGAACACCAATATAGGTTACATGATCTGGGATCAATCCAACTTGAAGCTTACTTCTTCTCAAATAATTCAATGGCAGCACGACTATGGCCATGTTCAACAAACCCATTGACCATGGAAGTCCACAAGACAACATCCTCACTTGTCGCGCTGATGTATACCTGTGAAGCATCTTTTATGCTTCCACATTTTGAATACATCGTGATCAATGCACTCTGAGCAAGAGAGGTATGATCTAATCCAACTTTTAGAATATGGGCATGTACTTGTCTCCCCTGATCAAGAAGCGCCATAAATCCAGAGACACTTAACACACTGGCAACAGCAAATTCAGTTGCTTTTGTCCCTTCTCTTCTCATCCACGACAGATACATGAAGGCTTCTTTGGCATATCCCGCTTGCGTATACCCTGCAATAATGCTGCTCCAAGAAACAAAGTCTGATAGATGAACCGTTTCAACCAAAACCTTAAGGTGATGGTTGAAGCCCAACTATTATTAATATTCCTAATACGCTCCCTCACTCGAATGCCCATTGGGCTTGAAGAGTGGTTGGTTTGCACAGGCCCCCCATACCGTGTGCGGGTTTCCACTTCGTGAGTTTTCGAGGGGTTTTGAGGTTGCCAGGATTCGAACCCGTGACTTTCGGTCAACCTGGCTCTGATACCATATTAGAAATAGAAATAGCGGAAATCATATGAATATTATTATTGATAATTCGTTCGTATCTCGAATGATTACATTGTCACGATATTTATAGCACACTCAAGATCTTAATAGTATCAACTATTATCGGCTACATATATTAAGTTATTCATATATTATATTATTTCGATTACGGTATAATACAATATACCGTAATATTCTCAACAAAGTCTTTACTTGTCATCGCAGAAAACACGGTTGCTGCTGACAATGTGGAAAATCTCCTCAAATTACGCGATATGAACATAGTTCTTTGTACCCTAAAACCCTAGGCACACACTTCCGCCATCCCTTCCGGAACATCTGATAAAATTGGAATGATTACTCTTCCCGTCTTCCGTCACAACGGAAACTACTTGGTTACGAATTCAAAAGATGATTCGTGTGAGTCGACTACAAATCATTTCACGATTCTAATCCGAGGTATCAACAACACCTCCTTATAATGCTACACTATTAGATTCATCAGTTTCTCACTAATTGAAATAAAACAGAGTAAATTAACGAACAAAGAGAGGATAATCTTACCAGTTTTGGGGAAATCGTAGGGGAAATGCGTTGAGTTGAGGAAACAGAAAGAAGCGGGAAAACCCTAATCCCGCTCTTGAATGCGATAATTTGGAAATACAAAAATAACGGTTGTTTCCGTGCAAATACACGGTATTTTAGATATTGACAATTAATTAACGTAATTTATTTTTGTAGTATAAATTTTATACTGAAAAGTGAAAATAGTAGAAAATTTGCATATATCTTTCAAATGAGATACGAGTATTTTATTAGTTTTATTTATGTAAAAGTTAAACAATGATTGATGTTGTAAAATGAATTACGAGATAAATTATTTTTTAATAGTGAATATAGATGATTTTAGATAGAGAGCATTAATTAATTAGTAAATAAATATTTTCCAGCTGTTGGGCGGGAAATTTAAGCGCACAGTTTTAGAGAAATGTTCATTTTTTACTCACTTACTCTACCGGAATAACACTGTTAAAATGTACGCATTGCCTTTGTTGTATAATTTGTTTACCTATTTCATTTTCTTTTAGGCATGTATTTGATGTGCAATTTTATCATTTACACAAAATTTAGTCTCTACTTATTATCTAATAATTGATCTATTTCACTTTTCACAGTCTTTGTGCCAAAACCAAGAATAGACGAATGACGGGATAAACGGGGTATTCTGGTGAGTGAGCACACATGATTGAGTAGATGATATATATTTTGGCAGCAGATGATGTATATATAAATTAATGTATCTGTATTAACTTTTTTTTGGCAAAATCAACTACTCTCGAACCACATGATCATACCCGATCTAAAGTCTAAAGTTGACCAACAACCCGATTGACCAGCTGAATTAAATCCGACTTAAATATTTTTTTTTGTTGTATTCTAACTTTTTTTCGTAAATAACTTGATAATAAAACACCTAAACCGAGCCGCCTCAATTCAAATATTTGAATTAAAATTCATCAAATTTGATTGAAGCGTCTGTGAGATCCATTGATAAAAAGATCAAAAGAGTTAATCCAATTGATGTCTCCTTGGCGGGGATTCCCTGGCTGGCTGTCTACCATGATAATATGTAATTTTAGAGATTATCCAGCTAAAATTATTTAACCTATAAATCGCCCTAATATTTTTGATATTCTATAAAAAATGTGGGCTTTACACACGAGCAGTAACTCTTAATCTTATATATCCATCTTTATTAATTTATAGAGAAACATATTCTACCAATTATTTTGGATTACTATACATTTTACGTATAATGTATTGTATCATTTTTTATATATTTATCATCAAGCTTTTACCATAAATACATTTATAATATTTAAGAATGTAGATTACAACATTAATTTTAAAAAATTGTTGTAATTTTTATCATTTAACACTAATCAATAATTTTTAACTTTGTTTTTATAATTTGTTTACGTCTTGATATAACATGAAAATAAAAATTAGTGTATATCTTATCTCTCAATACCGATCATTATTAAATATAGACTATTTAGATTTAATATTTTTGCAATTTATTAATCGAAATTTATTTTCGCAGTACGATTTTTACTCATTACAGTACTTTTTACCCAAATCTTTCCATTTGTTTACCCTTGAACAAAAAAAACTCTAAACCTAATTCTCTCTACCTTCTCTCAATTATTAACCTCCTCCACTCTACTTTTCAAATTCTTCAATTATGAACGACAATTATAGTATGAAACATGTATTTAATTCATTAGTCTGTTGTTAATAATTAAATGGATGTATTATTTTTCGATCGTTTTTTTAATTAGGGTTAGTTATGTTTAAAATGGTTAATTTATTAGTCAATAAAACGTTGTCAATTACGCAATTGTATATCGCCGAAGACTTGGGCGTTTGGTCGGCGAGTAAAAGGCGACGTAGAACCAGCGCATTACTCATGTTAATGTGTGAACTACACTGAGGAATTAATTACGAAAGTACTTTAGAAAAAACCAAATCTCAATTGTGTAGTACACAATGGGCGAAGACTATACACACCGCATAAACTAGGGAATATGCAGACAATCAACAATCGTCACACGCACAGATGCACCACCTTGACCCACCCCATCCACCTCTGTAATACACCACTGCCTGTCAGCGACATGTACAAACCCAGTCAGCGACATGTACAAACCCGTCTCCCAAAGACGACAACAGTAGCCGGAAATAGGGCGATATGAAATTAGAGGATACTAGATTAAGGGATATGTTAATTAGAGAGAATAGTTAGAGAGAAATTAAAGAGGGGGAAATGTGAGGGTATAATGGTCGATGATATACTACGACGAGTAAAATATTTACTGCGAAAATCAGCCCCCATTATTAATTAATCAGTAATTCTCCTGTACGACCGTCTCACCCGTGCTTTTTTACAACGGAATTACTTTTTCACATACGGAGTTTACTCTTTCACATACACTTTTTCATTAGTTTTCCATATGATACCCTCCTTCCTAAACGGCTAAAATTAAACAAGTTGACTCTTATTTGTACCTTTTCGTTATAATCGAATCTACTTACTCTACAAACATGAATAATGAATCACAACTTTCTAATTAGTGAACTAATTTAATTGTTTATCAATTAATAATATGTTTTGTTAAAATTATTAGGGTTTTTCAATTATTGAAATTAATAAATTTCATTATCTATCAATTATTATGATTGGATCAATTTAATTTGTTTTGTTCGTCAATTAAAAAGACGTGCAAATGCGGAGAGGCTTGATTCGATATATATTGGAGACCATGTTTTACTTTGAGAGGCTTGATTTTATCAAATAGTCGATGTTGCAGGGGAACCATCGAATGCGGCAGTGCAGCACATTATTTATCACCAACTCTCCAACAATTATTCCGGTAATGAGATTTGTTCCCTTATTTTTATCTACGTCGGTGTGGAATGCGAGTATGTGACATCTTGGTCATCATCTGGCCGGAGCATGGTCGGCCGGATCACGAGTTGATTGGATAAGTCGGGTGGTCGGGTGGAGCGGATTGCCATAGCCGGTGGGGAGGTGAAAAGAAGGAAAAAAAAAAAAAAGCAATTGATTGAGAGACAAGAAAAATGATAAGGGTAAAATTGTAAAAAGCGTATGTGAAAAAGTAAAATTCGTATGTGAAAAAGTACGACCCTTTTACAAAATGTGACCATTTTGTGGTAAAATGTGACCACTTATTGATAAACAGTGACCACTTTTGAAAAATAGGTCATTTTTTTCTTAAAAAAGGTGGTCACTATATACTCAAAAGTGGTCACTACTTATCACAATATGGTCACTTTTCAACTGATCGCACGTGCGACGGTCTTATACAAGTTTTTGCGTTAATTTATCTACAACATTTTACAAAACAGTTGTACGGGATCTAAACTACTAGACATGGAGTACTAATTAATAAGAGTACTAGTACCCGGTGTTCCACTTTAATCTTAATATTCCGAAAACCTAAAATCATAACCCAGTAAAACCCTAGAAAATTGGAATCGAAATTGATCCGACGAAAGTAATAGTTCGTGCGATTCAGCTGATCAAAGATCTGGTAATTCCTTGATCATCATCTCCTTTTAACGACTTTAAAATTTGTTGCATCGTCATTACATTTCGTTATAATTGTCAATTTGTTGCTGTTTTAAGTGGTTTTAGTATATGCAATTAGCCATCTATGTAATCCCCAAATATTGTTTAGGGTATTGGTTAGTTGTTTACGTTGATTAAAATATCGCTCAGGAGGAGTCAAAAAGTGAAGTAGTGATTGGGACGGAGGGAGTAGATTTTAGGATTTCTCGTGAATTAGCAAAATAATAAAAAGAAGAGCAAAACGGGTTTTGGGTATCTGGGGATTTCGAGTGTTTGCGATTGATAGTCGATTTTGTTCAAAAGAGAAGATGGAGTTAGGTTTTGGGTATTTGGGGATTTTGAGTGTTTGCTTAAAAAGTAAACAAATGATAGAGTCAGAGGGAGGAGATTTTAATCAACTTTTTGTGAATTAGCAAAATGAGATAGAGAAGAGGAATTTAGGTTCTGGGTATTCAGGGATTTCGAGTGGTTTAATGTAGATCCGCCGATGTTATGTAGGTTTGTGAGGTGTAGTAGTAATGGCTATGATCGGGTTTGGGATATCCTTTAACACAATTTTAACTAGAACCAACAATATCTTGGTTGATGCCTTACATTTGTCCCAAAGTTTACTAGTTTACTGATTTGAAACTCCACATTCGATGATGACCATACTAGTCTAGTGAGAAGAGTTGTGGTTTAGGATCCAAGGAATCCTCGAGATTTAAGTCTGATTTTTAAGTAGGGCGGCCAAGTTTATCTTTGTTGTTAGCTGGTTTGAAACACCAGTTTGTAGACTTCATATTAGTAGAAGTCTTAAAGGTTGTCTTTTTGTTAGGTACTGTGTAGATTAGATTTTTGTTGTTAGTTAAGGATTAAATGGGAGGGGTGCCATATTGTTTTGTGCAAGTGGGTAGGCTTTCGACACACAGAGTCATAAACGCTCTGCGGGTGGTCCGAAAGGGTTTAGAAATAGAGTGTTAAGAAGGTGGATATGCTAGTTACGAGGTTAAATGGGAGCAGCGTCTTAATTTTGTGGTTGTGTGTGTAAGGGGATCAAGTGTTGGACACCAAAAGACGTACTTGTGGTTAATCTGGAATTGAATGCATTTAGCTATAGACTCTTGAGTAGGTGCCTAGGTGGATGTGCTAATTTAAAGGTTAAAGGGAGAGATGCCTTGGTTTTTTTATATTTGGCATGGCTTTGGACACCGAAAGTTAGACCTGCCGACTGGCTGGTAGGGGGAAGGATTTAGCTATACAACTCTAGAAGGTGGATGTACTTGTTAAAATGTCAAATGAGAGTGACGCCTTATTTTGTCTCGTGAGCGTGGCTCCGGAGATGTAAAGTCATACCTTATGTGCAGCCGGTATGTGAAGGACCTAGCTATAGCTTGTTAAGGTGCTGAATATGGCTGCAAATGATTTTACATTATCCCGTGCGTTGCCTTTTTCATTTTCCTTGAATTAATCATATATGCTACAAATTTAATTTTCTAAGAAGTTATAAAATGCCGATTGCCGAGTGTTCCAGATTTCAATATAATAATTCAAAATTTTTACCACTTTCCAAGTAGCATATTGTACATTCCATTACTAATAACTTTTCTGTTTTCTATGTTTTCAGACAGTTGACTTTTTTCTGAATTAAATATGTTTCTCACAAGGTATGATAATGTTTTTTTCATTCTTTTGTTTTGTTCATGTGAGAAACCCCTATCACTTCAGTAATTTTTTTTTTGTGGTTTGTGATGCAATATTGACATGTTATTTATTTCATGTATTAATTAGGACCGAGTATGATAGAGGAGTCAACACTTTCTCCCCTGAAGGGCGATTGTTTCAGGTTGAATATGCCATTGAGGCTATCAAGGTATTAACTTCTTTTTTGAAGCTTTTGAGCTGGAAGTGTGTCTTCTTGCGTTTTTTGTGCCATTGTCAGCTAGCTAGTTAGCTACTCAGTGAAGTTTAACTTTTAGAGTGTGTTTGAATTGACAAATTTGGAGGGAAAAGAAAGGGAGGAAGAGTAGGTGATTTAAAATCACTTGTTTGGATAGCAAATGAGGGTAGAGGGAAATGGAGGGGCAGAGAATCAAAATCTCTCCACAACAGGCAAGATTGGAGGGAAATTGTAGCCAAACAACCACACTACATTGCCCCTCCCTTACTCTTCTTCCTCCTCCCCTCCCTTTCCCTCCACTTTTGCTATCCAAACACACCCTTAGTGATGATGTGTTCATTTTTATTCTTTCTACAGCTGGGTTCAACGGCAATCGGGTTGAAGACCAAGGAAGGAGTTGTCCTTGCGGTGGAAAAACGTATCACCTCTCCATTGCTGGTAAAAAATGCTCTATCTATGAATATCATTATTTGAATGTTTCACAAAAAATTCTTGTCTTACCCTAAAGGAGTACTTCATAGCTCTCTTTCCTTGTGAAGTCACCTCCGGGTGAGACTTGAGAGTCATTGGGTTTGAATTCACTATTATGGCATATGGTGATGCATTCATATTTATTTTCTTGAAGACATGTGATTATGTAAACTGCCATATGAATCCATGTGTTTCTGTAACTGGGTTTGAATTCCGGATTATGCTGTGGCAATTGTGGGATTACTATGCTTAGAAACAAGATGTTTGAAGGTCTCGGAGATCCATTTGTGTGCAGGTTAAATTCTTAGGAAATCAATGTTACCTGTTCGGTGTCTGTAGTGATATCTTAAGAAGAAATTACTAATTCTTTCAGGAGCCTAGCAGTGTTGAAAAAATCATGGAAATTGATGAGCATATAGGATGTGCCATGAGTGGATTGATTGCTGATGCTCGGACACTTGTGGAGCATGCTAGGGTGGAGACACAGGTACTATTGTCTGACATCATATCGTGTGTTACTGTAATATGTTCTCGTGACTTGACTCTTGCAGTGAAGATGCGTCAACTAATGACTTCAATTTTTCTGTGCTACAGAATCATAGATTTTCATATGGTGAACCTATGACAGTTGAATCTACTACACAAGCTTTATGTGATTTAGCACTGCGTTTTGGTGAAGGAGATGAAGAGTCTATGGTGAGTTATCCTTTTGTTTTGCCTCCCTTCTGTTATTTTGTTCTTGAATGATACCCTTTGTTTGTTCTGTTGTGGCATAGAAGAGAAATATCTATGAGAACCACACACTTTGTCCTTGGAATTTTGAACTAATTCCTTCAAAAATATTTTCTTTGATGTATTGTCAAAAACGGATGTAAAATTTGTTATCTTTTCCCTACCACTGTGATACTAAAAAGAAATTTCGAGTTAAATTGATGCAGCAAATAGAAAAACTGAATTGTTTTATAAAGTTCAAACAGCGATAGTTTGTTTTAGTATCAAGGAACAATATTTGATTCTGGTTATATGACCTTGCCATATTCTTCTAGTAAGTCTTGCTTGCGACGGGTTATTATTTGTGACGGATATTTTGTGAGATAAAATGGATATAAAATGAGTTAGTGGAGAAAGGGGACCACAGGAATAGTGTTGGAGAGAGAGAAAAAGTGGGTATTTTGTGAGAGAAAACGGTATCCGTCACAAGCTTGCGACGGATAGTGCCGTTGCAAATAAGAATTTGTGATATTCTTATGCTATATAAGTTTAAAACCTGTTATCCACCTTGTAGTCTCTGTTCAAATTATGACCCGTGTTATTTCACCCAAATTATTGTGGAACACCAATTATTATCCTACCTCATATGTTGTAGTTGATAGTACTCTAACCGTTTCATTATACTCTCTCCATTTCCGGCAATTAGTCTGAATTTTTCATTTTTGTGACGATTGGGAACAATAGGATAGTTGAGTGAAACAAAGGGAGTATAAGCCACACATGGGATATTGCAAGTATTTTTATGGAGCTCTTAAATCTAGAAATACATGGTTATTTTACTAGGATTTTGTACATTATTTTCAGATGTACAATTGCTCCACCTGACTCTTCATGTTTCTTTGTGTTTTGTTCAAAAGAAATTAAATTAGTCTCTTATGCAAAGTCTCTTATGCTTTGACAGTCCCGCCCATTTGGTGTATCTCTTCTCATTGCGGGCCATGATGAGAATGGACCAAGCTTGTGAGTACAATCCCACTATGATTTAATTTACTTTTCAGCTCCATCTTTTCTTTGATATCAAACCTGAAACTAGGATATTTGTCAGCGTAGTTCATGTACGTGTAATAAATTTGTAATTTGGTTTCTCAACGCTACAGGTATTACACAGATCCATCTGGTACATTTTGGCAATGCAGTGCTAAGGCCATTGGATCAGGTTCTGAAGGTGCAGATAGCTCCTTGCAGGAACAGTACAGAAATGTATGTTCCTCGGCTGTGTTATTATCTCTATTTTTTTTTTTTTGTCTCCGGCTTTGACTATTAATTCTTCGTATATAAATAATATAAAATCAGTCGCATGTTTTTGAGTTTTTTTTTTTCCTTTCGGAAACAATTACTTTCATTTTGTCACTTTAAGAAAAGGTTGTACCTAATCATATCGTGGGAGAATGCTGGTCAAAGTGAAAGCCCATTCATTACAATCACATTGGTATATGTATTGATGTATTATCATAAAGCATTGCCGATCAAAATCGTAATTGCAAAAGTGAAAGAATGGGTCCTTTCTCCTTACCTGAGAGTCTGAGACGGTCTGATGCATAGACTCCATCTTTGGCTACCCTAGAATATTGTATGTAGCCAGAGAATAACGAGTGTTTGGCTTCATTGTAAATACAACAATTTGGGACATCTACTGACTAGTCATTTGTGGTTTGATTCTGTTACCAGGATTTAACTTTTCAAGAAGCGGAGACAATTGCTCTTTCCATTTTGAAGCAAGTTATGGAAGAAAAGGTAGCATTTCTTTCTTGTTTTCCAATTTCTCATTTTCTCTCGACTGTCATTAAATAGTGATTGATTACTTCCCAACTGTAATTATTCTCGTCTTCGCTTAGGTTACTCCAAACAATGTTGACATTGCAAGGGTTTCTCCAACCTACCATCTATATACCCCAGCTGAAGTGGAAGCTGTCATCGGTCGCCTATAAGGGTTCCTTTTAGAGTTGTCCACCAGAAACTCATTTTCGTGTATTATCGATATTTTTCATTTGGTTTTTGCACCATGGTGGATTTGTCTGCTTAGGATTGAGGAGTATACTTTTGATGTTACATTCGTTGAAAATTGAAATTTATTGCTTTCAGACTGATTTTCACCTCCTGACTCTTCTCCGGATTTGCTATTTCAGTTTCTGTACTGTTTATACTCTCTTCATCCCAATATTATCTTCTTGATTGTAAAATCTGCGGAAACAAACTGTAATATTGTGGTAGAGATTACACAGAACCAATAGTTTTTAGTATTGAAAAAAGAAAGTAGGAAGATTATTTTGTGGTGACTCGGGGAAAAGTAAGAAGATAATTTTGGGATGACGGGAGTAAAATACCGTCGTTGACTCTATTGAATAGAGTCTATTCGTAACAAAAAATATGTTTATCAATATTCAAAATGGGCTTTGTATGTTTAACATAATACTGAGATGTGATACAAAATCATTGGATGAGTTTCGTAAGCTATTAAAAGGTTACCGTATACTCTACAACATCGGAAATGGACTGTAAAGTGATTTTGCTTAGTTCATGACCACCGTTCTCTTGGCACTCTGGCATGGAACACGCATGACACATGTGTCCGAGACTTGTAATCGAGTGTGGGCAACATTGCTTGGAGTAGGGATGTCATTGGGGCAGGGCGGTGCTGGATATAGGCTCCTCCGTACCCGTACCCATCAAGAAAATGACATACCGACCGCCCATGGCGGGTACAAGTTTTCCAAACCATCCTCGCCCCACCTACCATTAACTCATTATACCATAAATTTTTCCTATATTTTTCATACAAGTTGGTTTAATTACTATTAATTTCTATTTTCAGGAATTTATTTATATAATTTTAGTTATTTACTAAAGAAATTGGTGAATACTTTATAAAATAGCTATTTTTAACGTTACGTCTTAATTATAACAAAATAATATTTGTAAAATTATCGCAATAATGATATTAATTTTTGTAATAATTGGCGGGTATGAGGTGGCTAACACGCAAAAACCATCCCGTCCCACTACCCATGACGGGTACAATTTTCGTACCCGTCCCCGCCCCCACCACCCGTCAAAGCTCTACCCGTCCCCACCCCAACTGGGACGGATGCGGGACAGTATCCACTTGTATCCGCCCCAATGACATCCCTAGCTTGAAGTAGTAAGCATGGAATCAATTCCATTTAGATGTTTGTATAACTGTATCCGCGTTAAATGTATTCATTATGAATTATGTACTCCTTATGTATTCATTATGAATTATAACTTTGCTCAAAATACTCCTCAAAAACACGATTTACAACACTTTTTAATCGTAAACAATGACAATTAAGAATTCATATACAAAGCTGAACAGAATAAACAGCAAGAGCTTTCCCTCTAAAATCTCTGTTTGTCATTCCAATTGGCTACATTAACAAATAGCACCATTAACATGGTAATGTATGTCGATAGGATATAGGAACACGATTCATGTTTTATCAGAATCGTTTTCTGAAATGAATGATTAGCAGCAAGTCAGCAACTTCAAAAAACTGCATGTTAGCTCAAAAAATAAATCAGGTATAGCTAATTACTAATTAGCTAGCAAAAACTGTCGTTGGCACTTCTCCGACATTGATCCTCAAAACCCCGATAGGTCTTAATTCGATGCAAATACATCTCAAGCCGACTTGACAGTGTTGGCCGTTGGACAACCTATATTTGGCTATATTGGTAGTGTCCGCTGGTGGAATGATCATCCGGGTGATTGTAAAGACAATCAACACCATACCTACACATCCCTTGCTGCTCATAGTTCCGGCAAAGTTTGGCACCCTGATGTTTAACAGAATAGTTAAGTAAATGTCACATAAAGATACGATAATTATCGTGCAAATAAGAAAGAGAGGAGATGCAAGAAGTTGGCATTCCCGGATCCTGGTACTTGAAGAGAAAATGTAACTGTTTCTACATATTTCCAAGTTTCTTAATTCCCTCAATCAGACAGGGCCTTGAGTTTTGTTCGCATAATAATTGTGGGAGAGAAGGGAAGGATAGACGGAAATGGAGAGGGAGGTCGGGGAGAATTGTTCCTTTACCTTTCCGTCCCCTTCTCTTTAAAAGGCTCAATCAAACAACGGAGCAGAAGACTTGAGTAATGAGAACTTACAGGTCTTAAAGGAAGGCCCTTTTCATTAAGAGCACATTGCGTTGAAGTATTCTTAGGGTGGTGGTATCGACATGCGGACAAGAATTTACACTGGCCCGTTTTCATGTAGTAGTCACAGTCCGGCTGTTCAGGTCGCTCAGGAAACTCTTCGTTCTCCCTTTCATAGCTCTGATGATTAGCGTAAGACATTCCATTTTTCTTCATACTGTTGGAATATGGATTATGATGCTGAGAAGATTCTGCATGTAGCATTGGTGCCTGCAAAAATAATATAGCAACTTCAGCATTCACGCCGCAGAACAATACAAGGAGCCATAAAGGCAGTTATAATGCTTTTGAGTTTTGAAACCGAGGTCATGAGTACTACTGTTCAGCTACGTACATAGTGAAAAGGTAGTCAGACTCAAGGGGAACAGAACAAAGACATACAGGTCTAGAGTAATGGCCGTTAGAAATACGAAGAGGCAGACGTAGCTTGGACGCTTGACGTGTTGGATGGTTATATCTGCAGGCCGATCTGTACTTGCAGTTACCGGTCTTCATGAAATAGTCACAATCAGGTTGATCGGGTCGTAGAGGAAACTCATTGACTTGCATCAGGTTTTCATAATGTGCCGATGGATGTACTCTCTTTGAGAGGTTGTCCATCAATTGGTGTGGAAGAGGGAATTTGTTAGCCTCGAAAGAACTGGCGACCTAAGCAGATGAAAGAAGAGAACTTAAAACTCTACAAGTAACCATATCAAGATCGTATAAAGGTTCCGTGCAAACAATATAAACATATTGGATGTCTGATCAAAGATTTTGAAGGTTACAATGCACTTCATTTGAGTACGCATAGCCGTCATTTAAGGAACCACAACGAGATCATGATGCGGTATCCAACTCTTAGTTCTAATATCAAACCGAGATTTGATACCGCAAGTGTTGGAAAACCTTCAGTCGCTTTACAGCGCGCTACCACCACGATTAAACTGCAACAACAATTCCGAGATCTAGTAACAAGCGGGAATTTAATACAGTAGGTGTTCTAACTTCTAAGACCTCCTGTTCGCTTAAGTGTTGGCTTAAGTCTTTCAGCAAAGCTAGGCCAAAATTATGTACTAATCCATACATAGCTGCACAACATTACTTTACCTGGCTTTGAGTAAATCCAGGGGTTGGGGGCATAGTTTGATGATAAGACCTCATTTCGGGTGCATAAGGCAGACCATCCCTCGCGTTCATGCCATTTGACAGCTCTCGTGTTCCCTGTGACTCCCCACCAAAAGACTGCACTGAGTCACCAGCATTATTTCTAGGTAAATTGAAATCATCTCTCATAGAACTGCCATTTTCTAAGGAATTTTCAGACTCGGGAAGTTTGGCTGGACTGGGATCAGGATGGTGGAACCTGCAATTAACACCATAGGCACAGGAGCCATTGCGCAAGTAGAAGCTGCACTCTTGTGCCGCCTGAGGTGAATAAATAAAACAGTCAATATTTACTTATGCTAGTTTACAAATATTGGATGCAAGGAACAAGATATGACCAGAAATAAAGAACATAAACTTACGGGTCTTAATGGTAAACCGAGAAAGTTAAGCTTTATACGTTCCTCATCAACTTTAGGTGCAGAGTGATTATATCTGCAAGCATCTCCATAGTTGCACCTTCCGTGTGTTTGGTACTGAATCAGATAAACGCCGACTGAATTTTAGTCTCCATGATAATAACAGAAGTGTTGTAAATGCACGAAAATTTACAGTAAAGTTAGATATAGCAGCATTGTGACATCCTGGCTAGCTTTTTATTTATTCACAGACAATGTTTCGATGTTGTACGACAGGTTGCTAGTCGTTTAAGGACAAAATTACTTTCATGGCTTCAAGACAACTTGATACAGCAATGCAATTAGAATAAATCAAGAGATGCCAGCAGCTATATAAGTGGGTGAGTACTGCTATCTAAACTCGTGCAGTCGTGCATGTTTACTAATACTCATAAACAACAGAATAGAAACAACCTTGCATTCGATCTTCCTCGCATCACCAGTAAATCCATTGTTCTGTTCACATCCTTTCTCCTTGTTTGCGACAGGCTAAACAACAGAATAGAAACATCCTTATGTCAGCATCACAAGACATAACATTCACAAAACTTCAAAAAATTAACAATCATATAAACACACCGAGTCAAGTCAATTCTAAACCGGGATACCTGATAAACCCACAGTGATGGGTGATTGAACCTACAGCTTTGCCCAAACTTGCAAGTCCCAGTCTTTAAATAATGGGAGCAATCGACAGAATAAAGCCTCAAGGGGTAAACTTGGGTTTTCCCCTCTACGCCACCATTATATTCTCCTTGTTTTTCGTCTCTATTTTCTTCGTCAATCTTGGCACCATCACTCTCACTATTCTGAAAGTCTAGCCTCTCAAACGGTTGAACAAGGGCCTCTTCCTCTGTGACTACATTGCTTTCATGATCATGACACTCATCACCGTCACCATTAACAACCCCAGCCCCAGCCTCAACCTCAACCTCAACCTTTACGTTATTTTGATCATGACGGATCCCATTAGAGACAACATCCTTATCAATTGTATTCTGAGGTTCAAGTAATGCACAACTTTCATCTCCCCGGCTCTCCATATCCTTCTATATCTTCTTAACAAAACACTGAATAGAAATAATCACCGGCCAAAAACATTAGCTTTCTGCTTAATGTACTATCCATCTCGCTTAAGTCCGCAGCTAACATTAAATAAACCACATAACATGAAAATAGACCATATTAAACTTAAGGCCGTCTCGAATAATAGTCCATGGTTAATATAAACTAAGTATTTAAAGTACTAAACATATACCCACTTGAATAAAAAACACAGCTGTATTTGGCATTAAATTAAATGAAACACCAATTCTCGTTAAAGACGAGCATAACAGTCTTAAGAAAGACCAACTCGGAACGAATATATAACACATTGGTTAGTGGAGAGCCTCCAATTTCACTTTAAATATTCTAGCAGACACCTTTCGAAACAAAAAGGTGGAGTACAGCAAAACCCACTTCCTGAATTACACAAATCATCCACAAAAACAATCACAGATTCACAGAAAACAAAAAAGATCAAAACTTTCATGGCTTAACTGAGATATGGTTATGTTTCGATCCGTTTTACATTATTTTTGAGTAAAACCGTCTCACACAAGACTAACTCCTTTCGAAACACAAAGGTGGAATACAACAAAATCACTTCCTCAATTACAAAAACAATCACAGATTCACAGAAACCAAAAAAATCAAAACTTTCATGTTTTTGTGGATGTTTTGAGTAAAACGGTCTCACGCAAGACTAACTACTTTCGAAACAAAAAGGTGGAGTACAGCAAACCCCACTTCTTCAATTACACAAAACATCCACAAAAATAATCACAGATTCACAGAAACCAAAAAAGATCAGGGTTAACAGAAATATGGTTATGTTTCAATCCGTTTTACACTATTTTTGCATAAAACCGTCTCACACAAGACTAACCGTATAGTTAATAGCATCTAATAACTCAAAAAGTTCATTAATTTCATACAAAATAAAAAACAAAGTACACAATAACTAATACATGACAAATTTCAAAATTTCATTATAAACAAAACAACCCACATTGCAAAAAATCAAGTACAGAATTGAGAATTGGGAATTACCGAGAATTGGGAGATTAGAGTTAAACTTAGGGTTTCCTTTAATGTGAAAACCCTAGATTATATAACTGATAGTGTTGGATTTGTTACATAAAAATATACAGAATTACAAAGATTAAGGAGTTCGAAGTGTGTCCATTTTATAGGTTCCTAAACAGAGATCATTGTGGGGCATTTGAACATCATTGAATGTGGACCTATTGGGCCCACTCGTAAACGGGTCAATCAAATCGGTTTAATTTAAGGATAAATTACAAATAACCACCACGTATTTGCGTGTTTTTACAAATTACCACCACGTATTTGTTTTTTTATAAATAACCCCCAAACTTTTACGTATACTCCCCGATCACCACCGTATTTTAATCCCGATTCTTATTTTTCTTATTTTTCATCCTATTAAGTAACAATTTACGTAAAATACCCATATTACCCTCCCTAATTAAATAAACCCACCCAAACTAATCAATCAATATATATATACTTAAAAGAGGAACTTTTTGAGCTATGTGATTGGTTCAAGTTTTGTGAATTATTTAAGTTATAATTATGAGAATTGGAAAACTATTTATTTAATTGACTATTATCTTAGATGATTAAAATTTGAGAATTAACCAACCATAAATTAATTAAGTAATTAAGTACTTAGATATACTTTACAACTAATAATAATAAAATAAGTAGCTAATAAATAGAATTTACAACTGGTTAGAATTATAAAATAAAAGAAGACAAGTGCGACTCAAACACGTCACCTATTATATTAGGGAGTATATATATTTGCATCAGTATTTATTCGTCTTTTCAATGTTTTTGCTTTGATTTTAATTTCTTTATATTGTTTCCATCTTATATATTTGTTTTCTTTATCATTTTTACACATATATATACTAACTACTGTATGTTTTTGCTACGGAATTTTTTTTCAGGACAACAGTCGACAATTCGGCACGCTTGAAATGACTATAAGAAGCCTAGCTACTAGAGATATAAGAGGTTATTAACTTATTATAGTCTTGAAAATTACCGTACCTTTGAATCTTTGATATGATCTAATCAATAGAAAATCATTACATTGGTATTTAAGAAATTCTTATGCACGTGAGATTAAATCAAGAGCCAAACATAAAAGTTAATTTCGAGCAATATTACTGCAAGAATTTGATCAACAACGACCTTACCACAATATTGTGCTTATTATTATATTATTCCTATATATATATATTTAAGCAAAAAGTATTTCTCCAATTTTAATAAATACTAGAAAATATTACATGGCCAGCGGCCGGGCGTGAACTTAAGTATATAAATAAAAATATAACTAAATATATAGTAATAAAAAATCAGTTGGATAATTATTGTTTTTAGAGCGATTATCTTGGATATTACTTTGTAAAAATAAATTAATTATATAAATAAAGAGATAATTAAATTAAATAGTAATAAAATATCGGTTGGATAATAATTGAATTAGTTAACAAAATAACTGATTTCATTAGCAATTATTTTAGAGCAATTTCATTGGCTATTACTTTGGTTAAATAAATTAAGTATATAAATAAAAAGATAATTAAATATATAGTAATGTTTTTAGAGCGATTAAATTGGTTATTACTTTGTTTAAATAAATTAAGTATATAAATAAAAAGATAATAAAATAGTAATAAAATATCAGTTGGATAATAATTGAATTAATTAATAAAATAATTGATTTCATTAGCTATTGTTTTAGAGCAATAATTTCATTGGCTATTACTTTAATTAAATAAATTAAGTATATAAATAAAAAGATAATTAAATGGTAATAAAATATCAGTTGGATAATTATTGTTTTTAGAGCGATTACTTCGACTATTACTTTACCTACTTAAATTAAGTACATAAATAAAAAAAATAATTAAATAGTAATAAAATATCAGTTGGGTAATTATTGAATTAGTTAATATAAATTGACTGTAAACTATTGAATTAATTAATAAAATAATTGATTTTAAACTAAGAGTTTTGGCTACCGTAGAGTTATAGGGATTAAGGAGACTTTGAGATATGAGCTAGCCACTTTCGATATAATATAGTACCTTTTTTTAATAAAACAAAATTAATTTTACAACAACATTATCCATTTGGAGTAAAACATTAGCTTCGTATTTTTGTCAATGGAAATTTGTTTTGACAAATACGAGCTATGGAATGCAAACACAAGAGAATCAGAAACTAGAAAGTACGAGCACAAACAATGCGAGTTATTAACATAAGAATACGAGCTAATATAAAAAGAATACGAACTATTAAGCTAAGAATACGAGCTAATGTAAAAACAATACGATCTATTAAGATAAGACGGGCTTTAAAATATGAGCACAAATGAATACGAGCTAATGAAAAAACAATACGAGCTATTAACATATTACGAGCTTTAAAATATGAGCACAAATGAATACGAATATGAGATTAAAAGGATCACAGGCTTAAATATACAAGCACATAAGAATACAGCCTAATAAGATGATAATACGAGCTAATATAAACAAAATACAAAAACACAAGCTAATTGAAACACTTCTCGAGCTAAAAATAATTTTGTTAAAATTTTATGAAGATAACGATAGTAAGCCAACATGAATACATGATTCTTGATCATATAAATACAATGTCTTAATAATAAATCTGGTAATACGGATAATATTTGACATGTTACAATCCGTCACAAAGAAGATAATGAAGAAGATAATGAAGGATAAAATATAGGAATATAGGAGAAAAGAAAAAGAATTTATTTTGGTTTGCTTTTAAATAGGGATGTAATTAAATACTTAAATGCTAAATTATATCTACGAGCTACGGAATACAAACACATAAGAATATGAGCTAATGTAAAAAAGAATATGAGTTTAAGAGAATCACGAACTAAAAAATACGAGCACAAAACAATGCGAGTTATTAACCTAAGAATACGAGCTAATATAAAAAAAGAATACGAACTATTAAGCCAAGAATAGAAGCTAATGTAAAAACAATACGATCTATTAAGAAAAGACGGACTTTAAAATACGAGCACAAATGAATACGAGCTAATGAAAAAACAATACGAGCTATTAACATAAGACGAGCTTTAAAATATGAGCACAAATGAATATATACGAATATGAGATTAAAAGGATCACGGACTTAAATATACAAGCACATAAGAATACAGTCTATTAATATGATAATACGAGCTAATATAAACATAATACGAAAACACGAGCTAATTGAAACATTTCTCGAGCTAAAAAAATAGAACCAGATTTGCAATATGTCAAATTTCATGATATAATAGGCACTTAAGATTATGAGGTATAATTAAAAGAATACAAGCTACAAAATACGAATATATAAGAAATATGAGCTAATGTAAAATGAATAAGAACTTAATACGGGCACTATTAATGTAAGAATGCGAGCTAATAGAAATATTAAGCTAAGAATACGAGCTAATGTAAAAAAATACGAGCTATTAAGATAACAATACGAGCTAATGTAAAAAAAACATACGAGCATATTAGAGGATCAAGAACTTACAAATACGAGCATATAAGAATACGGGTTAATACAATAAGAATATGAGTCAATGTAAGAAGCATACGGTCTAATAAGATAAGAATACGAGCTATTAAGATAAGAATACGAGCTAATGTAAAAATTATACGGGCTAATAACATAAGAATACAAACTATTAAGATAAGAATATGAGCTAAAGTAACAAGAATATGATCTATGGTAAAAAAATACGAGTTAATATTAAAAGAATACGAGCTTCAACTATCTTCATATATTAGAAATATTGGATAAAAAATTTCTTCAAAATGATGCTCAAATAAAAAGTATAGAAGTTAGTATAAAAATATATGTGCTTAAAATAATATTTTGACAGTGATGCGTAATATGTAAGTGACTTTTCGAGACCATTGAATTGGAGGTACATGTTTCCGTTTCTATTGGAGTTTCATGCACTTTTAACGTTCCATGTTGTTCCGATGATGATACATATGATATTTAATTAGCCGTAAAAACAATCATACTTAAATTATTCGTTATATATGCTTATTATACTAAGCATTTTTAGAAGATTAACTATTACGATAATTATTTTGAAACCATGTCAAGATATTACCCGGGCAACGCCCGGGTATGAAATCTAGTATATATAATTAAAAGAGGCTTTTTTCTAAACGCGTGGTAGTCTCCAACTTTTACAAAACACTATTATAAAAAAATTAATTAATTACAATTTTTCTATTAGAAATAGAAAATAATAAATTATTTAAAATTTTCATATTAGAACTAGGAAAACGGTAGTCTCCAACCTTTACAAAACACTATTATGAAAAATTAATTAATTACAATTTTCCTATTAGAAATAGAAAATAATAAATTATTTAGAATTTTCATATTAGAACTAGGAATACAATTTTTCTATTAGAAATAGGAAATAAATTGGTAGTCTCTAACTTTTACAAAACACTATTATAAAAAATTAATTAATTACAATTTTCCTATTAGAAATAGAAAATAATAAATTATTTAAAATTTTCATATTAGAACTAGGAATACAATTTTCCTATTAGAAATAGGAAATAAATTAATTATCTACGATTTATTTATATTAGGAAATTATCCATTAATATTTGTTCACTTATTATTAAATTAGGAAAAAAAAACCTTTGATATACTTATAATATCCATTTTTATATTAAGTGTTAAATATGATAATTCACAACATAGAATGTTTGTTAAAGATTAACAATATAAAAAAATTGTAATAATGTCCGATTAAAAAATAGAGGCGCTAGAAAGGCCAAACGGCCCTCGACCGAGTTGGGTTGTGACAAATGTGCATACATAATACGTACTACATGAAATTTACTCATGTAAAGAGCAAAATAAACGCTAAAATGCGTCCCTACATCTTTTGTTATTTCTAATGTCATCATGTTCAAATATGCATAATACCCGGTTTACTTTATAAAAGACATATATACTCCATTTCTCCTACTAATTTTAGTGTTAATTCCCTCCCTACACACTTCAACTTCTATCGATAATTTATTATTATATTATTTACATCCATTTTTTATTTTATAAAGTATATAAAAGTATAATAATCCAAACTTAAATACGATATTTACAAAATTATTGATAACTATAAAGTTTGATATCTATTTTTTAAAGCGTATTAAAAAGGTAAAAAAAAGTTGATGCTAATTTGCGAAATGATATATCATATTATGACAAATGAGTAAGTGTCTTAAAAACTTTATTGTGCAATTGTTTTACAATTGAAAGTAAAAATGGTGCCAAGAGATAAAATAATTCAGATGAGGGTTAAAGATAAAATAGGTACATACACTTATCATAAAAATATGTATAAGGTTAGAGAGTCACTTTAAGCAACAATCAACATTAAAATAAAAGTCACAAAAACACACATAAAACGGTACTATTGAAGAATATAGACCAAACTAATTATGACAAATTTACATGCATAAAAAACAGTACTATTCAATTATATGGACCAAACTAATTATTGTTATGCTATACCATTTTATTTTATTTTTGTAAATTGAGCACATTATTTTTAGGGAGAGATATAGATTGGGAAGGATGAAACATATTATTCTTACATAATTTGATGCTATAAACACCCTTAGGCAAAAACATAAAAATAATTGAAAAAAAATTAAAACTCGAAGGGAGTCACGCACTTAGCAACTCTTCTCTACTTATCTACTGCATTAATATTCTAATTATAGTTTATGACAATTATGTCCTATTAAAAAAATCAAAAATTGAATATACTACTTCGTATAGTTTGTGATTTTTAGCCAATATATTTGAACTTACTTAGATTTATATATTTAACTAAGAATATTAGTTATAATTACGATAAAGATAGAGTTCGATCTATAACTTAGAGTTAAAAAAAACTCAATTTTTTTTTTATAATATATTGTACTAATTAAAGGGTCATAATATAAAATAGGAAATTACACCTCAATCTACTATTTCAATATGTCGACAATAATTAACACTCAAAATAACACATTTGTTATTTAAATAGTGTAAAAAATCTCAAAATGCTAAAAAAATGTTCAATCTGCCGTTATCAAACTAAACCTAAATTTCTGCATTTTGTTGTCATGTTCAACTTCACCTTTATGGGATGTAAAAAAGAGATTTTGAAAGTAGAGGTTAGTTTTTTGTTAGGTGGATGAACTTTTCAAAAAGAGAAATGACTTTTGGAGGTTAAGTGTGGGTGTTTCGCGAAAGAAAGGTAACTTGGATATTTTAGGTTTATCGGGGCTAAGGGAAGGGTGTCAAAACTGTCAATAATGAGTTAGATGGTTGCTTGAGATAGTAATAAGGCTAACTGCATCGAATTTGGTGGTAGTTAATTTCATTATAGGTGTAGAGGGGATGGAAGCAGGATTGGTGAAAACTTTGAATTTTAGACCGTTTTATTTGTGAACCTAATGGTTTTAGTAGTGAGTTAAGGGTCGTTTCGAGTGGGAACGTGGATAATTGCGGCGAGTTGGTTGGTTAAATTTTTTCCTTACTAGATTTATAAAGAGGGCCATAATTATAAGATAAAATTTGAAGTAAAAGAGATAATAAAAGTGAGATGGAGAGAGTATGATATATTTATGCAAAATGAAATAAATAGCTCGTGTATATATACTTATAATATTAAAAATTATTTGATTTTTCAACATAGTACTCGAACACTTTGTTTGAGTATCAGAAATGAGGCAGTGAGAGGGGATGAGAAAGCAGGGAAGGGAAAAGACTAGGAACGGAGAGAGAGGGGGGAAATAAGGAAGATTGTTTCTTAAACTTTTCTTTGTTGAAAGAGAAAATGAATTGTTTTCGATAAGGGTGACGAGGATCCAATTGGTGTAAGGGATTGGTGTTTTATGGAGTTGAATGCGATTTAGGATTGACGTAAAACATGTAGCAAGGTAATGGTAGTTGATTGAAGGTTGTTACAAGTAGTAAGGACTAATAAGGTGTCCTCGATGTTCTATTTTGAGGGTAAATTTAGTGTGTGTGCGCGCGTGTGTGTGTGTGTGTGAGGGGGGGGGGGGGGGGGGGGGGGGCACAGTGGTGGAGGGTGTTAAGTTTGTTAATGATAGTGATCAAGAATTAAGGTTATTTATCAATAAAATATTATTTGCTTAAAATAAATAGGTATCGTGAACAATGGCAAGAAACCTCTACAAATCATATGAATATGCTTAATTTTCGACACCATCGATCCAAAGTAAATCTTAATCCTAAGAACATTGTCAAGAGTAAGGGTTAGTTTTCATTACATGATGGATTTTTTAGAGTCAGGGGTTTAGTTTTTCACTTGGTTGAATAAATTTGAGATAAGTTTTGAAGAAGGATCTTTCAAGGGATGAGGTTGTTTTAGATCAAGCGTGAATAAGGAATATATAAATAGGGGTTTGCGAGAAATATTTTGTTTCAAACGAGAAAATGGGGCAAGATTGGGGTGGTTGGTTGAGTTGATATTATGCGCGAAAATTGATTGGGGATGAAATCATGTTGAGTTTGCAAAAGGTATATTATCTCAATTACTGCATGCACTGGTATGAACAGTATCATTAAACAAAGGAAGAATAGATCATTTTATCGGAGAGTAAATCAGATGTCGATTTCCGGCATAATGAATGATTATGGTGGTTGTAGTGTTATCTAATGATTGTTTTTTTGGGGATGGGGGTGGGGGTGGTCATAAGCAGTCGTAGCCATGGGCGTTGTAGCTTCATTCACATTCAAGAGTACGTTTATAGTTTGACCGGGAGATATAACAATGTAACAACTTCTGAATGTTTTTGGTAGATGCCATTTGATCGAACAATGATTAGTTATGGTTTGTTATTCCAAAGAATTAAGGAGATTACTTACATCATTGAGCTGATTATGTAAAGTAGATATTAATGTTTTTCGGAGTATCATTTGTATAAACTTTATCTTGATTCTTTTTCCTAACAAAAAATATTTATTAATTAAACATTCATTTATTTCCAAGTCAATATTATGTTGATGGCAATTATTTGTTGGTCATGTGGCATATATAAAATCTTACATATAAACTATGTACCATATCCCATTTTATCGTTAAGTTTATCACACATTATTTTAGTTTCCGTGCAACGCACGGGCAAAAAAACTAGTTACACATTAAAGGGAGAGTAACTAGAAATAAAGAAGAAACATTAAATGAAATAAATCTCCTTAGAGGAATACAGGGTACAGACCCCAGATGGCTACATTGTTCAACTATGAACAAACTAAAAACAAAAACTAATCCTCCAATAACCCACGGCAAGACCAAAAATCACTTGCCTTGTTCATGAGGCCTAATCAAATTGAGTTTCTGCAAATGCAAAAAACTTCATTGCAGATCACTCTATCCTAATTCACGAACCCACTAACCTAAATTACACTACAAATACTCCAAATTATTTTACAAAAAAATTGAGAAATAAACCCGTAATCTTATCTTAACTAGTCGACGACAGAAGAGCATCCCAATCAATCTCACGAGACGGGCAACTCTCCAGCCAGTAATTCTCCGGACCCATTTCTTCACCATCACCAAAAAACGTAAGCTCCGAGCCTCCGACAATGGCGAAGACCCACTCTCCAACCAGTAAGTCTCCGGACCCATTTGGTTGTTTATTTAGTTTTGGTGGGTTGGTGTAATTAGGAGGGTAATATGGGTATATTATGTAAATTGTTACTTAACAAGACGGAAAATAAGAAAAAAAATATTCGTGATTTAAATACGGTGGTAAACGGGGAGTATACGGAAAAGTTTGGGGGTTATTTGTAAAAAAATAAATACGTGGTGGTAAATTGTAAAAATACGCAAATACGTGGTGGTTATTTGTAATTTATCCTTAATTTAAAAAAATAAATGGGTGAAATTGTGGTTTATTGGATTTTGGTGAAATTTAGACTTGTAGGTACTACTTTTTAAACAAAAATTATTTTAATAATATTTCTTAAAATCGTGTACTACAAAAGTTAGGAATTATAAAAAGAATCTTTTGAAAAACAAACTAAATAGAACTAAATTTATTGGCGCTGAACCGAACCGAACCGAATTAAGAGTTAATGAACTGAATGGAATTGGGTGGATCTGAATTGAACTGAAGCAAATAGTTAGATCCTATTCTTATAAACTTAATTTCATTCCAGTTCTGTTTTATTTAGTTTACTACACCTTCATTCAATCCAGTTCAATTCAGCTTTTTTGTTCACAAATTAACTATTTATTTCAGATCAATCTAGTTCGGATCCATTCAGTTCAGTTTATTTCAGTACATTTCCATTAAGTTCAGTTTATACCGTTTCAGTTAAAAGAACAAAGACTTAATTTGTGGAAAAAAAAGCTCAACTTAACTAAATGAAGCTTTGTGAAGAAAAGGGCTGAACGGAGCTGAATGAGACTGAACCGAATAGAATAAAGCTAAATCGAAAATAAGATCAAAAGAACAAGATCTTATAAGAAAATAGTAACATACATCGACTAGACGACTATACACTTGTACTACTGCCTCAAACCTTATTTGTTAAAACCACGCATTACATTCACAATACATATATATATATAAAGCGTCCATAATAATTTACTATCCAAAAACGAGGCAAAATCTAAATCAAACTCTCACGAAGCAAAATTTTGTCAAAACCAGTAAGCGGACAGTTCTGAATTTTGGTCAAAACAAAAGCAAATGGCGCAGCAAATGACGTAATTGCATATACAGTTGAATAATTTTTGAATTATTATACTTTCTGCGCTGTTTTTGCACTCTTGTAGCTGTACTTATAGGACATGAAAAACTTAATAATCTGCATCCAAAGACAGTAAAAAATACATATAAAATATCGAAAAATGAAGGACCTGAACGACTCTCAAGTCGCGGTTGTTATGGTCCCTTTTCCGGCTCAAGGCCACTTAAACCAACTGCTCCATCTGTCCCATCTCGTAATCTCGTATGGCATTCCTGTTCATTATGCAGGGTCTGCAATGCATAACCACCAAGCCAAGGTTCGGGTCCAAGGTTGGGATTCCGAATGTCTTGCAAAGATCAAATTTCATGACTTTCAAATCCCTCCTTACGTTTCATCTGATCCTAAACCTGAACTTTCTTTCCATTTCCCGGTTCACCTTGGTCCGCTTTTTCATATTCCAATGCATCTGAGAAAACCCGTGTCTGAACTGTTGGAGCGACTGTCGGGAAAGTATAGTAGAGTTGTTGTTGTTCATGATAGCATAATGGCTTCTGTGGTACAGGATGTGGTGTACATGCCAAAGGTTGAGTCGTTTCAGTTCAATCCTATCTCTGCGTTCTACCGCTTCTTAGGTTCCTGGGAAGAGATAGCAGAGTCTGATAAACCTTTTCAGATAGATCCGAGTGTTAATGTCCCGAGATGTATTCCTTCTGATGAAGGGACCATGACACCAGAGGTGTCAAGGTTCTTCGTTGATCAGAAGAGATTCTGGGGGATTGAGTCAGGACGGATTTACAATACGTCTAGGGTTATAGAAGGTCCATATGTAGAGCTGTTGGAAAAACTTCAAGGAATCGACACTGAAACTAAACACTTTGTCCTCGGACCTTTTAATCCTGTAGAAATGTCCGGAAATCAGAAAAGACATAGATGCCTAGAATGGCTCGATGAACAGAGCAAAGGGTCTGTAATATACGTGTCTTTTGGATCAACGACATCACTGACAGAAGAGCAGATCGGAGAGTTGGCTACTGGGTTAGAAAGAAGTGGACAGAAGTTTATATGGGTGCTCAGAAATGCCGATAAAGCTGATGGTTTCTGTAGTGAAAAAGACAGAAATCCTGAGCTTCCGCAAGGCTTTGAGGAAAGGGTCAAGGACCGGGGGCTGGTAGTCCGAGAATGGGGCCCACAGTTAGACATTCTAGCACACCAGTCAGTAGGCGGGTTCATGAGTCATTGTGGGTGGAACTCGTGCATCGAGAGTATTAGCATGGGAGTCCCTATAGCAGCGTGGCCTATGCACTCTGACCAGCCGAGGAACGCTGTTTTGATAACACAAGTGCTAGGGATTGGCGTTATGGTAAGGGAGTGGGAAGACCGTGGGAAGACCGTTAGTTCAGCTACTATTGAGAGTGCAGTCAAAAGATTAATGACAACAAAGGAAGGAGCGGAGATCAAGAAAAGAGCTTCGGAAATAGGTGTCAGTGTCAGAAAGTCAGTTTCAAAAGGCGGAGCTTCATCCTTAGAAATGGATGCTTTCATTGCTCATATCACTAGATGATGCAGACTCTTAGGGTTTTTCTCTGAAGTAGACCTTCTAAACAGAACAACCTGTTCAAGATAGTTTGGGTAGACTATGCATCTCCAGTGTCATTCATTTGTTTACCTTTTTTATTCTTTTACACCGCTTAAACACCTAAATAATTATTTCATTTTATTTTTTTCCGGGTTTCTAAATTTTGCTTCCTATCAAATCCAATACAGTACATTAATGTGCAACACTTCATTCTGTGGTCAATTAGGTTATTTCAGATGTGCCATCACTGCATTCAGTACTTGAGCAACAGCGAGAATAACTATGTACGTCTGTACGACATATTCAAATTTCAAACTGTCAAAGCATTTTTTTCCTAAACAATCAAAGCAGTTCATAGTAACACTGTAACAGCATGAACTGTTCAGAATTCAGCAGTTTCTATGAACTGCGTAAGATACATATCAGAACTTCTGATACAATAGGAGGAGGGAAGTATTAGAATTATGAGAAAGGTTTCATTATAATAGAATTGCATGATTAACAAAGTGTACATAATGGGTTTATATACTAATTACAATGTGAATAAGGCTAACCTAGAAATATATAGTTGCCATATTATATGGCCAAAGAATAGGAAACAAGATAATATCTAATATATTACTATATACTAAGATATGTCTAAATATATACTAATAAGATAAGTAGAAGATACGGAGAATATGCTACGTAATATTCTCAATAGGAAGGACATGGTAAAAAAATGTGAAGGGAAAAGGGAACATACAGGTCTCAAAGGAAGGCCGTTTTCCGGAAGAACACACTGTGAGGAAGTAAGCACTCCGCTCTTAAGGAGTTGGTATCGACATGCAGACTAGATTTTACACTGGCCGGACTCTGGCTGTCCTGGTCGTTCAGGAACCTCTCTCCGTCTCCGTTCTCCATTTGATGATCTGATGATTATCAGAAGACAGTCCCACTTTTCTCCATATTGTTGGAATTCGGATTATGATGCTGAGAGGATCCTGCAGGTAGCACAGATGCCTAATAACATCCGAACTTCAGCATTCACGCAGCAGAAGTGCAGAACTATCTTACACCTTGCAAGTCCCAGTCTTCCTATAAAAGGAGCAATCCGCAGCACAAGGCCTCGAGGGTAAACTTTGTTTTGTCCCCTCCTCGCTATCATCATACTCTCCCTGGTTGTCTTCTTTATTTTCTTCCTGATCTTCGAACCATCACCCAACTGTTTGGAAATTTCTAGCCTCTCAACCATAAAAAGAAAACCGTTTTAAGCTAAAGACGGTCTAAAATAAGATTTCAAGATTAATCACATATACTGATATACCCCACTTGAACAAAACTACACAAACAATCACAGATTCACAGGAACATAAAAAAGATCAAGACTTTCATGGTTAACACAAATATGGTCAGGCTAATATGCTTCGACTTTTGAACCGTTTTACACTATGTTTGTGTAAAACCGTCTCAGACAAGGCTAACAACATAGTTAATAGCAGCAATATCTCAGAAAGTTCATTAATTTAAGAATAACTCAGAAAAAATAAATCAAAAAAGTAATCTTTAAATAATTTAATAGGAAATCGTCTCTCGCTATTTACGTAATACACTGGTATTATTATACTGGTACATTATTATTAAATTGTACTTATACAATTTAATAATTTAATAATCATTTAATTTTTGCATTATTATACTGTACATTGTTATGTTCTTGTTTTGCTCTGGTCTTTATTTAATATTTAACAGATCTTTCCAAAGACCAACTCATCCATCTCTCCCATCTCGAAAAATGGAGGACCAGAACAACTGTCAAGTCGCGGTTGTTATGGTCCCTTTTCCGGCTCAAGGCCACCTAAACCAACTCCTCCATCTCTCCCATCGCGTAATCTCCTATGGCATTCCGGTTCACTTTTCAGGGTCTGCCATACACAATAACCAAGCCAAGGTTGGGACTCACACAGTCTAACCAAGATCAACTTCCATGACTTCCAAATTCCTTTCTACAATTCGCCTCCTTCAAACCCCGACCTTGAACCACTTGAACCACTTTTCGATATTCCAACACATCTAAGAAAACCCGTGTCTGAACTCTTGGAACAACTCTCAGGAAAGTATCGCAGAGTCATCGTTGTTCATGATTGTCTAATGGCTTCTGTGGTCCAAGATGTCAAGCTCATTCCAAAGACGGAGTCCTTTCAATTTTATCCGTTATCTGCATTCAACCGATTCATAGGTTCGTGGGAAAACATACCAGAATCTGATAAACCTTTTCAAATAGATCAGAGTATAAGTATTCCCTCCAAAGAAGGGACCGTTACACCTGAGCTCTTAAGGTTCATTATTACACAGAAGAGATTCTGGGGGACCCAGTCAGGACGTATCTACAATACATCAAGGGTGATAGATGGTGCATATGTTGAGCTGTCGGAAAAACTATCAGGAAATGATACTGAGAACAAACACTTTGTCCTCGGACCTTTTAATCCGGTGGAAATGTCTGGAAATCGGAAAAAACATAGATGCCTAGAATGGCTCGATGAACAAAACAAAGGGTCTGTAATATATGTCTGTTTCGGATCAACGACTTCACTAACAGAAGAGCAGATCGGAGAGTTAGCTACTGGGTTAGAAAGAAGTGGACAGAAGTTTATATGGGTGCTCAGAAATGCTGAGCTTCTGGAAGGCTATGAGGAAAGGGTCAAGGATAGGGGAGTGGTGGTCCGAGAATTTGCCCCACAGCTAGACATTCTAGCGCACCAGTCAATAGGCGGGTTCATGAGTCAGTGTGGGTGGAACCCGTGCATCGAGAGTATCAGCATGGGGGTTCCTATTGCAGCATGGCCTATGCACACTGACCAGCCGAGGAACGCTGTTTTGATAACACAAGTGCTAGGAGTCGGTGTTATGGTGAGGGATTGGGAAGACCGTGGGAAGATAGTCAGTTCAGCTACTATTGAAAGTGCAATCAGAAGATTAATGACTACAAAGGAAGGAGCGGAGATCAGGAAAAGAGCTTCGGAAATAGGTGACAGTGTCAGAAAGTCGGTTTCAAAAGGCGGAGATTCATCCTTAGAAATGGATGCTTTCATTGCTCATATCACAAGATGATGCATACATTTGTGTTAGAACTTAGAACTAGACCTGCTATACGTTCAAGATAGTTTGGGTACATTGTACACATCCGTATTTCAGGTTGGGTTATTCGGGTTCATACCTAGTTTGTGTAGAACTAGCTGAACTGAAATGAGCCGAAATTAAGTCAAAAGAACAGGGTCTTACTGTAGCAAGCATTAAATAAACCACGTAACATATAAAACGGCCATTTTAAGCTTAAGACGGTTTCAAATAAGATCCTAGAAACGAAAACAAACAAGGTAGAGTACAGCAAAACCCACTTCCTCAATTACAGAAATCATCCACTGAAACAAGAAAGATCAAAATTTTCATGGTAATTAGCATCTATTAACTCAAAACAATTGGTCATAAACTAAGCAACCCAGATTGCAAAAATGTCTGTAGCACCCAACAATAAGTACCTGATGATTAGTGACCCGAAACCGTCACGGCACGATGTGAACTTGGCACGATTAAATTCATGACCCGACAGTTACTAAACCGTGGTTATTAACTTAATAATGAACAAAATAAAAAGTGATTTAGTTTTTAGTTCAATACATTTGACTTAACCCGACTCAAATCAGACCCGGTATATCAGTCGACTCGAAATGACTCGAACCAAGAATGATCCAACTCAAATCCAACTCCGCCGGAAAAGGTAAGCTGGCTCGGTATGACACGAACCAAATCTGACCCGATTGCCACTCCTAGTTGTCGCCTTGTCGGGCCTTGAACATCACTAATTCACTATCTAGGGTTCATATTTCTTTGGGCTTCATTGTACCAAAAAAGCCCATATTTCTTGGCTTATTGCTTAAAAGTTAAGACGGATATGAAAGCCGAATATCTAGCCATTAATCAATCCACTGCGCCAAAGCTTGTTTCTATTCAATATTTCTAAAGGATAAATTACAAATAACCGCCACGTATTTGCGTATTTTTACAAATTACCACCATGTATTTGTTTTTTTACAAATAAGCCCCAAACTTTTATGTATACTCCCCGATCACCACCGTATTTTAATCCCGGATTTTTTTTCTTCTAATTTTCCGTCTTGTTAAGTTATAATTTATGTAAAATACCCATATTATACTCACTAATTACCCAAGCTAACTCTACATATAATACACACCCATATTCCAGTTTCCCCAATTTTTCAAATTAAATTACCTTTCAAATCCTAAATTCCAAAATCCCCAAATCATTCCATCCAAAATATTGGTGTCTATGTATCTGTGTAGCTAGTGGACCGTCTCCTCAGATATTCTTCCTGCTACAACAATTCTGTGTCTTTGCAGACGATTGCAGAGCTGCTTCATGCGACACAGTTGTGTTGCTTGGGCAATCCAACTCATCTTTTTACTATTGACTCATGACATTCGTAACCGAAGAATCATTGGACTGAAAATGAGATTTCATAAAATCAGGAGTATTATGAGCTTGAATACCCAACAACTGTTGTGAGCTCCTTGAATATGGTCCGACCAATGGCATATTATCCTTCATACATCCACAACATTGAGAGAGGTTGACATTATTTGATACCTGGAGGATCTCGCACTAGATAGATTCATGTCCTCAGAGTCTCAGACACAATAGGTCTACGTGTGTTACTTATTTTGTAGTGTATACTTATGTTTGGATTGAATGCTGTAAAATGATTAGAGAATTTTGAAATTTAGGGTTTGAATTGTATTTTAATTTGAAAAATTGGGGGAAATATGAATATGGGTGTTTATGTTGGTGTAGAGTTAGTTTGTGTAATTAGGGAGGGTAATATGGACATTTTGCATAAATTATACCTTAATAAGACGAAAAATAGGAAAAACAAAACTCGGGATTAAAATACGGTGGTAATCGGGGAGTATACGTAAAAGTCTGGGGGTTATTTGTAAAAAAGCAAATACATGGTGGTAATTTGTAAAAATACGCAAATACGTGGTGGTTATTTGTAATTTATCCATTTCTAAAGTATATTTGATCCGTTACAATATTAAAACAATATATCTGTCTTAAGAAATGCAAAGTATCAATTGAATACGACACTATGTATAATTAGAAACTTCGACGGCATGTTAATATTTTGTTACGCGATTAAATAAAAGCCAAATCCGAATCAAATGGCCATAGAACTAAAGATTAAAAGTTAAAACAACATAAGCCAAATTTTTGTCAACACAAATTCCTCTCTAAGCCTGCCTTACACAAAAGTTTTATGTAAAACGGATTTTATATAACCGCTTTTATTTTGTTAAAACAAAATTTCGTGATTATCCATTCGTTTTACACAATAATAAAAGTGGAATACAAGCAACATCAGAAGTGACTAAACTTTTTGGCCAAAGCAAGTAAGCGGCCTTTTTGGATCTCTGCCCATAAGAGGCTAATGGCGTAGCAAGTGATGTAATTGCATACGCTGATACGCGTCATTTCTGTCTGAAACAATAACACGGGATTTTCTTAATTTTACGTCTAAATGTGACAACTATTGGCAAAAAAGTCATCATAAATTGTACTTCCTAAGTTTTATGAGTAGTTGGCTAACCTGGCTTTACTATTACGGTCACAAAATTCCGTCTTATTATTCTAGACGGAAATGGCCTGTCCGAAACGGGAATTTGCGTAACACATTTTGTGTTTTCTTTGTACTCTTGTATTTATTATTTATAGGGACCTCAATAACTCAGTCTGCAACCACACAGAAAATGGAGGGCCAGAACGACACGGAAATCGCGGTTTTTATGGTCCCGTTCCCGGCTCAAGGCCACCTTAACCAACTCCTGCATCTGTCCCATATTGTAATATCTTACGGCATTCCGGTGCACTATGCAGGGTCTGCAATTCACAATCATCAAGCCAAGGTTCGGGTGCAAGGTTGGGATTCTGAGAGTCTGAACAATATTCATTTTCATGACTTTGAACTCCCTCCTTACAGCTCACCTCCTCCAAACCCTGCTGTCGCCTTCCCGGTCCATCTTCAGCCGCTTTTCGACATTTCTACGTGCCTGAGAAAACCCGTGTCTGAACTGTTGGAACGACTCTCTACAGAATGTCGCAGGGTCGTTGTTGTTCATGATAGTTTAATGGCTTCTGTTGTACAGGATGTGAAGCTGATTCAGAATGCTGAGTCCTTTCACTTTATTCCTATATCGGCTTTCAACCGGTTTTTAGGCTTCTGGGAAGCTATACCAGACTCTGATAAACCGTTTCAGATGGATTCGAGTGTTGTTATCCCGAAATGTGTTCCGTCCAGAGAAGGAACGGTGACTGCAGAGATTTCCAGGTTCATACTTGATCAGAAGAAGTTCTGGGGGATTGAGTCAGGACGGATTTACAATACGTCTAGGGTGATAGAAGGTCCGTATGTTGAACTGTTGGAAAAATTGACAGGAAACGATACTGAAACCAAACACTTTGTCCTCGGACCGTTTCATCCTGTGGAAATGACAGGAAATCGGAAGAGACATAAATGCGTAGAATGGCTCGATGAACATGAGGATGGGTCTGTGATATATGTCTCTTTCGGATCGACAACATCACTGACAGAAATGCAGATTGGAGAGCTGGCTACTGGGTTAGAAAGAAGTGGACAGAAGTTTATCTGGGTGCTTAGAAATGCTGATAAAGGCGATGACTTCTGTAGCGGGAAAGATGGAAATCTCGAGCTTCCAAAAGGGTATGAGGAGAGGGTCAAGGACAGGGGACTGGTGGTTAGAGAATGGGCCCCACAGCTAGACATTCTAGCGCACCGGTCAGTAGGCGGGTTCATGAGTCATTGTGGTTGGAACTCATGCATTGAGAGTATTAGCATGGGAGTGGCTATTGCAGCGTGGCCTATGCATTCCGACCAGCCAAGGAACGCGGGTTTAGTAACACAAGTGCTGAAGATCGGTGTTATGGTCAGGAATTGGGAAGACTGTGGGAAGCTAGTTAGTTCAGATACAATTGAGAGTGCAGTCAGAAGATTAATGACAACAGACGAAGGACAGGAGATTAGGAAAAGAGCTTCGGAACTTGGTGATGCTGTTCGTAAGTCTGTTTCAAAAGGCGGAGCTTCATCCTTAGAAATGGATGCTTTTATAGCTCATATCACAAGATGATGCACACTTGAGAGGCCGGCTTTCCTGCATTACTGGTACAGGAGCTAAACGGGTCAATGACTTCAAGATAGATTGGGTACGGTTGTGTTATTCGGTTTCATGAGTAGTTTATCAGGGTTTAGTTTGAATAGTTTCGGAAATAATGATCCAAATCCCAAACACAAATACAAATCAGGTTGGCTCGGTTTGTGTATACCGTTCACCCCGCATCATATCAATAGATACAATGCTAGTACATGGTAATGAAACACAAGTTTTCACGGACTAGTGACAATACTTAAAAGAGTTAAAACTGAAACGTAAATAAATGAGTAAAACTCCTAAAGAAGGAAAACTGATACGAGTTGGGCTACGAGTCAATGAAGGAACGAGTTCATTGAAAGTCGGAAATCAGTTTATCGACTTTCAATGAACTCGTTCCTTCAATGACCCGTAACCCAACTCGTATCATAAACACACAGATGCATAGATCAAAATGATTGTAACGGAGGAAATATTACTTACACCCGCTCGCATACAAAAATAGAAAATCCATTTTCTTCACAAGTCCAAATCAAAGTCCTTTTAAAAACAAGACAAGTTGTACATTAGAAAATAAAGATAGCTAGCTGTCTACTGACTGTCCTTACTGATCTTGGTCCCGAAATGCACATGATGTTGCTAATGACGTAATTGTCAGTAAGTTTAGACCGAAATATCTGTCTTAAGTAAAGACAGGTCAAATATGCTCGACCGATTTGAAGCTTAAGACGGGAATATCTGTTTTAACTTGAAGACAGGTCAAATATGCTCGACCAGTTTGAAGCTTAAGACGGGAATATCTGTCTTAACTTGAAGACAGGTCAAATATGCTCGACCAGTTTTAAACTTAAGACGGATACGAGTAACTATCTACTTTATTTATATTTATAGAACCTCAAAAACTCTTGTAGTTGGCATTCAAGAAAATGGAGGGACAAAACAACTCTAATGTCGCGGTGGTTATGGTACCTTTTCCGGCTCAAGGCCACCTAAACCAACTCCTTCATCTCTCCCGTCTGGTAATATCCTACGGCATTCAGGTGCACTACGCGGGCTCAGCCACGCATAACCACCAAGCCAAGGTCCGAGTCCAAGGTTGGGACTCGGAAAGTGTAACCAAGATCCAATTCCATGATTTCCAACTTCCTCCTTACAGCTCCCCTCCACCAAACCCCGACATTTCTGTCTCCTTCCTGGCACACCTTCAACCGCTTTTTGATGTTTCAACGCATCTGCGAAAACCTGTGTCTGAACTCTTGGAACAGCTCTCTGCAAAGTGCTACAGGATCATTGTTGTTTATGATAGTCTGATGGCTTCTGTAGTCCAAGATGTGAAGCTGATTCCGAAGGCTGAGTCGTTCCGTTTTGTTCCCATCTCTGCCTTCGCCCAGTTCATAGGTTTCTGGCAACGCGTACCTGAAACGGAAAAACCGTTTCAGGTAGATTCAACTGTTATGATACCAGCAAACATTCCGTCTAGAGAAGGAGCGTTTACTCCTGAGATCTCGAGTTTCGTTCTTGATCAGAAGAAATTCTGGGGGTTCGAGTCAGGACGAATCTACAATACGTCCAGGGCGATAGAAGGTCGATACGTTGAGCTGTTGGAAAAATTATCAGGAAATGAGCATACTGATACCACACACTTTGTCCTCGGACCGTTTCATCCCGTGGAAATCACTGAAAACCAGGAAAGGCGACATAGATGCCTAGAATGGCTCGATGAACATGAAAAAAGGTCGGTGATATACGTCTCGTTTGGATCATCAACGTCACTGACAGTAGACCAGATGAGAGAGCTGGCTACTGGTTTAGAAACAAGTGGGCAGAAGTTTCTCTGGGTGCTGAGAAACGCGGATAAAGGTGACGCTTTCAATAACGGGGAGGTCCCTGAACTTCCAGCAGGATTCGAGGATAGAGTGAAGGGTACGGGAATGGTGGTCCGAGACTGGGCCCCACAGCTAGACATTCTAGCACACCGGTCAGTAGGCGGGTTCATGAGTCATTGTGGGTGGAACTCGTGCATCGAGAGTATTAGCATGGGGGTGGCTATTGCAGCGTGGCCTATGCATTCCGACCAGCCAAGGAACGCGGTTTTTATAACAGAAGTGCTAAGAATTGGTGTTACGGTGAAGGATTGGGAAGACCGCGGGAAGCTAGTTAGTTCAGATACTATTGAGAGTGCAGTAAAAAAATTAATGACATCAAAGGAAGGGGAGGAGATCAGGAAACGAGCCTCGGAAATAGGTGACACTGTCAGAAAGTCGGTTTCAAAAGGTGGAGCTTCATCCTTAGAAATGGATGCTTTCATTGCTCATATCACTAGATGATCCACTCTATTCCGTTTTTCCTGCTAAACGGGTTGGGTTAATACACTTTAATTTCGGTCATTCTAGGTCGGGTTATTCAGGTTTATGCATAGTTTACTTTGATTAATTCCTGACGCAAATAACAAATAACAAATAACAAATAGGTACATTTTCGGGTTGGCTCGGTTTGGGTATATCACGCATCTCGGACCGTATAATTAAAATTTTTATTATATAAAAAGCTAATTAAATTGTCAAGCAAGTAAGCAGCCCTTTTGGAATTTTAGGCACAAAGCAAAATTGTCAAGCTAGTGACGTAATTGCATATACAAGTTATTACATTTTCCGTTTTCGGGTTAGCTCGGTTTGTGTATTTATAGGACCGCGAAAACTCGATCTGTATTCAAAAGCCAGTAAACCCGAAATATCATATGGCAGACGGAAACGACTCAGAAGTAGCGGTTGTTATGGTCCCTTTCCCGGCTCAAGGCCACCTAAATCAACTCCTCCATCTGTCTCATCATGTAATCTCCTATGGCATTCCGGTGCACTACGCGGGGTCCGCCAAGCACAACGACCAAGTCAAAGTCCGAGTCCAAGGCTGGGACTCGGACAGTCTAAACAATATTCATTTTCATGATTTCCAGCTCCCTCTGTACACTTCACCTGCTCCGAAACCGGACATTTCAGTCCCGTTCCCGGCTCACCTGCAACCACTTTTCGATATTTCATCATACCTAAGAAAACCCGTGTCTGAACTCTTAGACCAACTCGCGGCAAAGTGTCGGAGAATCGTTGTAGTTCATGATTACCTGATGGCTTCTGTAGTCCAAGATGTAAAGTTCATTCCAAATGCCGAGTCCTTTCATTTCGTGCCTATCTCTGCCTTCACAAGATTCTTAAATTACTGGGAAGAGATACCTGAATCGGATAAACCCGTCTATCAAAGTGATATTATCCCCAGATGCATCCCCTCGCGAGAAGGGACGACTACACCAGGGTTCTCAAGTTTCATGGTTGATCAGAAGAAATACTGGGGGTTTGAGTCGGGATGAATCTACAATACATCAAGGGAGATAGAAGGTCGATACGTTGAGCTGTTGGAAAAATTATCAGGAAATGATCATACTGATACCACACACTTTGTCCTCGGACCGTTTCATCCTGTGGAAATCACTGCAAACCAGGAAAGACGACATAGATGCCTAGAATGGCTCGATGAACATGAGGAAGGGTCGGTGATATACGTCTCCTTTGGATCAATAACGTCACTGACAGTAGAGCTGATCAGAGAGCTGGCTACTGGGTTAGAAACAAGTGGGCAGAAGTTTCTCTGGGTGCTGAGAAACGCGGATAAAGGTGCTGCAGTATATAGCACGACAGACGGAAATCCTGAGCTTCCGCAAGGGTTTGAGGAAAGAGTCAAGGACAGAGGAATGGTGGTCCGAGAATGGGGCCCACAGTTGGACATTCTAGCACACCGGTCAGTAGGCGGATTCATGAGTCATTGTGGATGGAACTCGTGCATCGAGAGTATTAGCATGGGAGTCCCTATAGCAGCATGGCCTATGCACTCTGACCAACCGAGGAACGCTGTTTTGATAACACAAGTGCTAAAAATTGGTGTTACAGTGAAGGCTTGGGAAGACTGTGGGAAGCTCGTTACTTCAGATACTATTGAGCGCGCAGTCAAAACATTAATGACAACAAAGGAGGGAGCGGAGATCAGGAAAAGAGCATCGGAACTAGGTGACAGTGTCCGAAAGTCGGTTTCAAAAGGTGGAGCTTCATCCTTAGAAATGGATGCTTTCATTGCTCATATAACAAGATGAGGAGTACATTTAAGACTTTTCTGTTTTCCCGTGTGTTAGAAGTAGACCTGCTAAACGGGACAACCTGTTCAAGATAGAGCATCGAATTAGGTTGATCATAATAATAAACTACCGAGTTGTAGATAAAAACATATACAAGTTTTATTCGCGTACAACATTTCAAGTAAGTACAAAACGTCCCTTTAATATTCAGAAAATCAGTAGTTACTGCGTATTCAATACGGAGTAATAATTTAATACAACGTGGCGCAGAACTTCGTATTAGTTTATCAGAGGGCATAGCTACTGACAAAGCAAGCAAGCGACATTTTCGGATCTCTGTGCATAAGCAGTAGCGGAATTAAGGAATCCTAATAGGGGTGATTGACCACCTAACCATTATAAAATTTAGATAAAATTTTCGAAATGTTTTTGAATTTACCTTAATACAGTATATTATACCTTTCTGTAAACTTTTATACCCCTGTACTACAAATCCCAACTCTGCCACTGCCCAAACTCCGCTAGAAGCAACATAAAAAATGGAGGGGAAAAATGAGTCCCAAGTTGCGGTTGTTATGGTCCCTTTTCCGGCTCAAGGCCACCTAAACCAACTCCTCCATCTGTCCCGTCTTGTTATCTCCTACGGCATTCCAGTGCACTATGCAGGGTCTCCCGTGCACAACCACCAAGCCAAGGTTCGGGTCCAAGGTTGGGACGCCGGAATTCTAACCAAGATCCAATTCCATGACTTCCAACTCCCTCCCTATGCTTCACCTCCTCCAAAACCCGACCTTTCTGTCCCCTTCCCAGTTCACCTTGAACCACTTTTCGATATTTCAACACATCTACAAAAACCAGTGTCTGAACTCTTGGACCAACTCTCCGTTAAGTGTCGCAGAATCATTGTTATTCATGACAGCATGATGGCTTCTGTAGTCCAAGATGTAAAGTTCATTCCAAATGCTGAATCCTTCCGTTTTGTTACTATTCCTGCCTTCAGCCAGTTCTTTGGTTTCTGGGGAGCCATGCCGGAATCCGATAAACCTTGTCGAATAGATCCAAGAATTAATATCCCCAAAAATTTCCCTTCCGGAGAAGGGATAACTACACCAGGGATCTTACGGTTATTCGTTGATCAGATGAAATTCTGGGGGTCCGAGTCGGGACGAATCTACAATACATCAAAGGTTATAGAAGCTCCATATGTTGAGCTGTTGGAAAAACTCTCAGGAAATTATACTCAAACCAAACACTTTGTCCTAGGACCATTTAATCCGGTGGAAACGACACCCGGCAATCAGAAAAGGCATAGATGCCTAGAATGGCTCAATGAACATGACAAAGGGTCTGTGATATACGTCTCTTTTGGAACAATGACATCACTAACAAAAGAGCAGATTGGAGAACTGGCTACCGGGTTGGAAAGAAGTGGACAGAAGTTTATATGGGTGCTCAGAAATGCCGATAAAGGTGATGCATTCGATAGCGAGAAAGATGGATATCCCGAAATTCCGGAAGGGTATGAGGAAAGAGTCAAGGGCAGGGGAATGGTAGTCCAAGAATGGGCCCCACAGCTAGATATTCTAGCGCACCCGTCAATAGGCGGATTCATGAGTCATTGTGGGTGGAGCTCGTGCAACGAGAGTATTAGCATGGGGGTCCCTATAGCAGCGTGGCCTATGCATTCCGACCAGCCGCTGAATGCTATTTTGATAACACAAGTGCTAAGAATTGGTGTCATGGTGAGGGATTGGGAAGACAGTGGTAAGCTAGTTAGTTCAGCTACTATTGAGAGTGTAATAAAAAGATTAATGACAACAACAGAAGGAGAGGAGTTGAGGAAAACAGCTTCGGAACTTGGTGCTGATGTTCGAAAATCAGTTGCGAAAGGTGGCACTTCATCCTCAGAAATGGCTGCTTTCATTGCTCATATCACAAGATGATGCATACACTCTCAGAGTGTAACCTGTAATCAGCTTTTGTAGTTTGGGTACAATAGTTAATCTTCTGTCATAAGAAGTCGGGTTATTTGGATTTGGTTTGGTTAGCTTCGGATATATTGTTATAGGTCGTGTCGCCATCTGGAAGCGTCCAACCTCCTCAGCAGTCATTAGCTCATTGCTTGCATCCTCATGATTCTTTTTCCCCCGCAATTTCAAACACTTGTCTGAGGTCATTTCAGGAGTTAACCAATTCGATTTCATGACAAAATAACGAGTATTAATTCATTTTTCACGATTACCGAACTTAAATAATGCTCATTTTTGTCCTACGTGCCGCCGCATTTGTCCTTTGAGGTGGGAAGTATTTTTTTGTAGAAGGTTAGGGCTAAGGAAGTCCAATCTGTAATCCCGGCTGCCTCTCTATCTAAATCTGACAACCACTCACGAGCGTTATCAGTTAGTGAAAAAGGAAAAAGGGCTTCCTTAATCCTATCCTGGGTTACACCTAGAGATGGCAATGGGTAGGATCTGGACAGGATCCTATAGGATCCAGATCCAGATCCATTTTAAAATGGTATATCCAGATCCTACCCTTATCCTCAGGGTCTGAAATTTGTAGATCCATATCCGCATCCTAAGGATCTGGGTAGGATCTGGATAAAATCCAGATCCGTCAATCTCCAACGATACATTCAAATGAAACCGCACCAAGTCACTATTATACACTATTTCACTTTTACTTGTCAATTAGAGACGATGTTTTTGTCGAATTACCCTATATTAACTTCACTGGTTTAAAAATCATAGTCTAAAAGAAATAAAAAGAGTGTACAAAGTATTAAAAAGTCTTATAGCAACTTACAAATAACGTTTATAAACCACTAAATAATTATAATTCCAACAATTCATAATAAAACAAAATGTCCAAACAAAATAAACACTAATACTTCATTGCTTGTTTCCATGATCTACCTCTGAACGGTCGAATCTATCCAAAATTACCCTAATAAAAATTAAAAGAGGGTCCAAGGGTAGGATCTGGATCTTAGTGGTGGGATCCAGATCCGACCCTCGTACTCGTATAAGGATATGGGTCCGATCCGGATCCTAAGGATCTAAAATAATGGGATCCATATCCTACCCTTGGGTATAGGGTCTGGTGGATCTGGGTAGGATCCGGGATCCATTGCCATCTCTAGTTACACCCCTAGTAGCTGGAATGGAAGAACAATAGTCAGCAAATCTCTCCATGTGTTTTCTCGGATCCTCTCCCGCAGCTCCCCTGTATTGGTTCCGTTCAACCATATTAATGTAGGAAGGTCTGAAGTCAAAAGTTTGACCGTCCTCATTGGTAGCTAAACTAAACCCCTTGGGAATAAATTCAGCGGTGGGCTCGGAATGGCTGGCTATGTTTGGCATTTTGATTGGAAGGATGGTTTCAACTATGATATTTTCCTCAAAAATATTGGCTCTCTCTCTGTCAGGGGTACTCAAGTCTTCCTCCCGGCGAATTCTTTCCAGTTCTCTCCTTCTGCGCAAGAAAGCTCTCTCAGGTTCGGGATCGAGCTCTACCAATTCTCCCCTTCGAGACCTGTGCATACACAACTGAAAGAGAACAATTAGAACGGTCTTAAGGAATTAAAATTCCTTAAGACAAAAACAGATAAAAGCTTAAACAGAAAACAATATTGCCTCCCCGGCAACGGCGCCAAAATTTGATGTCTGTCGTTGTAGACACAAAATAAACCTAATGAACTACTAACCTAAACTAGTGGCAAATAGGGTCGGTTCCTCAGGGAGGCTAACTGTCAACTATTAGTCTTTAACTGTAGGTCACAATTGGGGGTTTAAAAAGTTACTAACTAAACTATAAGATAAAGGATGAGAAAAAGGTCTAAGAAAAAGATAACAATCACGGAATGAATACGAATTAAATCAAGAGAAGGGAAAATATGCTGGGAACTCGGGTCATTGTGTCATATGCATTGTCGGTGTAACTGGGTTGGTCAATTTATTGGTAGGAAAGGCTGGGTCATTATAGTCACGTCTCAAACCCGACTATACCTTTCGGCCTTAAGTCGCCCTAAGGTCGTTTTTGCTTAACTTCCGCCCTCACAAAAACTACTTAAAATAATTAAGCAAGTCTTACTGTAAAACCCCTCGCGAAAGCGGAAATATAAAACATACAAAATACTAAAAATGCAGCGGAATTAAAACTTTTTAACATAACTAACATGCGAGGTGAATTAAAAACTGTAACTGATATTAAAATACATATACAAACAGCCTGGGATGGTACATCCCTACAGGCACTCAAACTGAAATGTAAACTAAGTCTAACTAACGTAAACGTGTGAGTCAATCGATGAATAGGATCATCGCTCGCTAGCTCCATGCAACCCTCTGCCAACCACCTGTCATGTACCTACATACATGTAAACATGTACGCCACAATCAGTGGGGAGTGACTAGAGTTCTCCTAGCCACCTTTTGTGACAACACGAAACAGATAAAGCAATACAGAATACTCCAACATATATCAACATGTGAAGCATAAACAATTCATCATCTGATCTCTTACTATCATGCGATTACCATGCACGGCTCTCAACCAACTTCATAAACAAATAGGAAGGAGAGCCGGTTTCCCTACTGGTTACCCAGTCGGGGGGGGTCTTTCAATCCAACTATTTATGAAACCGAACAAGAGTCACCCAATGCCTTGGATGATCAAACCACAACTTAAAGAACAGACATTAACTCATCTTTAACAAAACCATCTCTGATACAAACCAACTCAAGGTAAGAAGACAACATCAGCAAGTAAAGGTTCAGCGGTCAACTTAAGACATAACCTATACCATAAATCATTCAGCAAGTGTAAAGGTTCAGCGGTCAACTTAAGACATAACCTAAACACCAAAACAGTCAGCAAGCAAGGACTCAGAGGCCAACCTAAGGCATAGACCCGCCAATCAGCAAGATACTAGACTCAGCGGCCAACTTAAGGCATAGACTAGCATCCAAAAGCAAAGGACTCAGAGGCCAACTTAAGGCATGTCCCTTCACCACATCACAAGGTACTAGACTCAGAGGCCAACTTAAGGCATGTCCTAGCACCAAACAACCGCACTCCGGGCAAGGTGCCAATACCTTAGCTACCCCGTTGTGCAGCTGCTCTACTCGTCAGACTCAGAGGCCAACTTAAGGCATGTTCCAACGCGATCACTATCACACATGTCTGAACTCAGAGGCCAACTTAAGGCATGTTCCAGACACGACAAACATACACATATAGGGCTCAGAGGCCAGCTTAAGGCATATCCCCATATATGACAAACAACTCACGTATTAAGTTCAGAGGCCAGCTTAAGGCATAACTTAATACGCATCAATACAATATCAAACAAAGTCTATGAACTAATCTATAGTTCTACTTTTCTTATCCTCTAATCAACACTTAATTGATCCCGGGAACTAAGTTGAGGGAGAGCCGGTTTCCCTTTCGGCTGCCCGACCGGGGGGGTCTCTATCCTCTCTCCATTCCCGAACCCAATATAGTGTCGCCCATCCTCCGGGGACCTCAAATATATATCACGGGTATACAAAACGAGTTTCAACCAAAACCGACTAACCATCTGAAAGTTACGATTAAATTTACAAAACTCAAAAATAGCCTACAGGGGTCCCCAGCCGGTCGGCAGGCAGCCGGTCGGCCGGCTGGTGACCTCCTCAGCCTTCTTTTCTTAAAACAACACAATGCAAAGAGAATCCCAGCCGGTCGGCAGGCAGCCGGTCGGCCGGCTGGGAACTCAGCTTCCCTATGTTACAACTTACGCAACTAAACTAGAACGCACTCCCAGCCGGCTGGCAGGCGGCCGGTCTGCCGGCTGGGAGACCTATTTCCTATGGTCTCAACGTTACGCATAACTCACAAAAACCTCAAGAAGTACTCTCAGCCGGTTGGCCACAGACGGAGAGTCTCATATTAAATAAATATACATATCAAATCAACCATATGAGCCTCACAACATGATTAAAATATGGTTAGACTCTTCACAAGAAAGTTCCTAAAAGTTAACTATCTTCATGCACAATTTCCGCAATCAACTCCTTATGAGCTAATTGACTCGAGACAGATAACCACGCTTCTTATGATGACTTTCCTAGCTCCAATCGACATTTAATACTAAGTATATTTACCACCAAACATCACTTAAAACATCCTAAAAACAATTGCGAAACAAGCCCCCAAAACGGCTCGACAATCCGATAAACGAGCAGAAAGTTACAGCGGTTTTTGCGCAGCCTGCGCAAGGGGGTGCGCAGCTGCGCCTGGGATGCGCAGCCTGCGCAATTTGGAGCGCAGCCTGCGCCCAAGCACGGGCCAGGTTGGTTTCGTAAGTTTCCTGCAATTCCCCAATTCAATCAATCCTTCGACAACCACTTCTAAACCATGATTTCTAGCATCAAACCTATACAATCAACACATAACAACCCATAACAATCCCAAGTGTGTCTCATATATGATTTTTGCACAAAATCAAGCATTAAACAAGCATAAGAACGAAAATCCCAAATGATACCGATCTTCATGTATACTCAAAATTTCCACTTAAACCATGAATTCAACACAATACTTCCACAATAACATTATAAGAAGCATAAAGAAGATAAAAGTAAACCTAAACATGTTCCTAAACACAAGAATTCATCCAAGAACACAACAAGCATGCTACTTTGACAAAAAGGCCGAGTTACTCATTATTGTCACCTCAAAAGCGATTAAGCTCCAAGATCCTCTTCAACAATGAAACTATCAACACCAAGATCCTCTAAGTCTTCTCCTACAACAAAGAAAACGGGTTTGTAGATGCTAAAAACGGAAATTACACAAAACAGCCCCTTTTTCAAGTTGAACGAAAATGAAATTGAAAGAGACGGATGTCTTGCAAATCTCGCAAGGATTCCGAAAAGGTATGACTTGCCTTGATTCGACTTCGGGAAGACCTCGAAATGTTGAGTTGAAGCTTGAAGAAATAAGAAAAATGGAGGTTGAAGGAGAAGCAGTGGAAAGAGTTGTGAGGGAGAAGAGATGTCGACATAAGGGTTTGGTGGGGGTTTAAGTAGTCCTTTTTCTTACTTGAGTCGGGTCATTAGTTGTGAACGGGTTTTAAGTCGGGTTTGATTTAAGCCAAGTTATTAACATCTTAAGAAATTAAGGTTTCTTAAGACGGATCTTAACGGAACATTTAAAAATAACTTAACAATTTATATTAAAATATTATTTTATTCCGTAAAATAAATTAAAACCCTTAAAATATAATTTACGAAAATGCGGGATGTTACACTTACCCTTCCAACCTTCCGGTCTAGATCGGGTTTAACTAAACGTAAGGTCTCATGCGTGCACTCAATAAACCAAACACAAATTATATTGCTTAACTATAACTCCTACCATAAACTACCCATCCCGATTACCACCTATCATGCAATAGACACAAGTTCCCTCGTCCCGACATATTAAACAAATTAGCTACTCATGACGATATTATAAACGATTACGACTACAAAATTCATACTAACATGTGACATGATGATAAGGGAATAGAATCAGAATGTAATAACAGTGACAAAGGGAAAACGAGAAAGACGACAAAACAGTGAGCAAGGACACGATTTCGAAGCCTTAAATGGAAGCAAGGGGCGCGAATACAAGCACTAAAACCGAAACTAAATACGGATTCTAAACAGAATAAATGTGTGACGAAACTAAATAATATCATAGGTGATAAGGGAAGAAGAAATCAGAAGCCAAATGCGATGAACGAAGACGTAGAATAGGGACGAAAAAAGGAGGGCAAACAAGTGGAAAAACAGAGTACGAACATGCGCGAAACGAAGCAAACGAAAGCGAAATAGCAAAACAGAAGATGTGAACTATGAATAACAATAAAAACAGTAAAAAGGAGATTAAAGAAGAAGACTTACGATCAAAGAATCCGGCTTAGAACAGGAATGATACAATCCTTGAGTCTGAAAAGAAAGAACACTAAACTAAAAGAGAATTTTTATTCAACAGAAATGTGACGGCTGAGAATAGTAAGAAAGAGTTCTGTAAAACGATGCATAACCTAATGAACTCATAAACGAGTTCTTAAATAGAGAACGGAAATAAAACTGCTGTAAATCCTCGAGAAAACGAAGAGACAGCGATAAATCTCTCGATCGAGAGAAAATGTTCCTCGATCGAGAGAAACCCCATACAAACTAGTCGATCGAGGAAGGCATAGTCCTCGATCTAGCTCTGCTCTTGCAAAACTGCTCGATCGATCATCAAAACTATCGATCGAGACCTTGGAACCTTGATTTTTCTCGATCGAGCACAAGACAGCTCGATCGAGGCCTTTTCTCCCCGACATGGTCTTCGATTGGCCTTACGTGGTCGATTTCCTTGACTTTGTTCCTTTGGTGGTTGATAACACTCCTCACGCTTCTCGATGAACGCACAACCGTCTTTGTTTCTTCCATCATCTACAAAAATGCAACAATTGAGGTCGAAAAAACTCGGTTTCCGCTACAATCCGGTTCAATACTGCAAAACAGCAATACAAACACAAAGTAGCATATACGGGGCATAAAGTGATAATAAATCACCTATTTATATGAAAATGTGTGCCAAAATGAGACTAAAAAGTCTATAACAAATGCACACATCAAGATCCTTGACCCGAAGGATCAAATTTAGGATAAGATTGTAGCAGCTCATAGAGGAACTCCCATGTGGAATCCTTAAGCTCAAAGTCACTCCATTTTATTAGCACCTTAGAGGCATAAACTTTTTCTCTTTTGACTATTTTCCTGGCTAAGACCAATTCTGGTTTCCTAGGAACATCATTCTCAGCTGGGATATTGCATTCCTTAGTGGCTGTTCCATAACATTTCTTTAGCAAAGACACATGGAAGGTAGGGTGGATTTTTGCCTGCGGAGGTAGCTCTAACTTGTAGGCTACTGATCCTACCTTGCTCAGAACTTTATATGGGCCATAGTATTTCCTTGCTAACTTCTGGTTGCTTCTGTGAGCGACTGTCCCTTGTCTGTAAGGCTGTAATTTTAAGTAAACCAAATCCCCTGGCTCAAATTCTCTCTCACTTCTCTTCTTATCAGCCAACTGCTTCATTCTATTATGCGCTCTTGCCAAATTCATTTTGATGGCTTCCAATGCTTCTTGTCTGTCTATTAAACTCCTTTCCACAGCCTCAACCTTACTATCTCATGGCAAGTATGGGATGTGTATGGGGGGAGGTTGCCCATACAGTACCTCATAAGGGGAAGCTCTTAAGGAGATATGGTACGATGTATTATACCAATATTCTGCACCTGGAAGTCATTTGCACCAATCTGTTGGAGATTCATGACAGAAGCACCTTAGGTGGGTCTCAAGACACCTGTTGATAACTTCTGTTTGCCCATCTAATTGGGGATGGTAGGCCGTAATACCTCTCATTTTCGAGACTCGGGTTTTGACTCGGAGTTAGCGTTACGGGTTTTATATTATGTTATGGCTTTATATTAATGGCTATCGTAATTAGATATATCAAATAAATAATAATGTTACGAGTTACACGTGTATAACGAGTTGGGCTCGGTTCGATTTACGTAAAGAAAGTTGTGTGAATAATCATAATAATCCATGACTTGTGATAGAGCCAAGAATTACACGACCCAATCCCATACAAACCCTACCACGCACGAGTGTATAACACTCGTAAGCCCCCAATCCTAAACCCTACTTTTCCTTCACTCTTGCCTCCCCTCAACATTAGCAGCGACAGCAGTCACAACGAGAGAGAGAGTGAGGCGGCGGCGAAGGTGGTTAAGGGTGTTTTCAGGGAGCTTTCGAGTCGGTTTCAGGCGACCCTAAGGTGAGTATGTCGTTCTCTTTCGTTTTCTCTTTTTCGCGTTTGTCGTGGTAAAGCGTCGCTGGGGTCGAGTTTTGGTGGTGGTCTGAATATAAGTGGTGGTCGTGGGTGTCGGAAATGATGGCGGCGTTGGGGCTAGTGGGTTTGAGTTGTTTACGCATAGAGGTTGGGGTGGTGCCACCGTTGACTCGAGGGTGATGACAGTGGTGGTTCTGGGTGGTGTTAGGGTTACGAGTGGCGACGGCGGAGTAATAGTACATGCGTGTCCGTGGTGGTTGGGTAATGAACCGGGCCTGGTTAGGGCCCTAGCTCAACTCGCCAGCTGGAGTCGAAGGGGGTTGCTGGGTGTTGGTGGTGAGGCAGGCTGTCGTGGGTGCTAGTGCGGTGTTTGCCGGCAGGGGTGGCGTGTTAGCGTGTTGGTGAGGACTGGTTTCCGCGGGGGTGTGGGAATGTTGTAAACCGTGAGTTGGGATTGTTTGTAATGGTGTTAATTTTTTTATTATTATTATCATTATTATTATTATTATTATTATTATTATTATTATTATTTTGGTATTATTATTATTAGTATTATTAGTTAAACATGTTTAGTAGTTTTTGTGATGTATCGTGTGGGCCAAAGTCGTGTTGGGTAAAGTTTCTATTTCGGGAAACTTTCCATGTTTAGTAAGTTACTATATTTAGCAATTTGTACTATTCTAAATATACGGGTTAAGTGACGGGTTGTAATCGTTAAATATTACTTCCTCCATTTTTCTATGTTCTTCCCATTTGCTTTTTGGAGGTCAAAGTTTTCGAACTTTGACCGTAAGTAAGTTAGACAATAATGAATTTTAAGTTATAAAATTAGAACATTTACAATTATTATCAACAAATCTTCGTGGGGAAAAAAAATTCAATAGAAAAAAATATCGTATAGGTGTCGGAAAAGACGGTCAAAGGTGCGTCTTGGAGACCGCAATAAAGCAAATGGGAAGAACATAGAAAAATGGAGGAAGTATATGTTATGTTAAGGTGACGGGTTTTGCGTGGAATATTTCTAGCAGCTGTTGCTGGTCATTCTGCAAATTGAGGTAAGGGAATCGACTGTGAATTGTAATTGTGTTGTGAAATAAGACTGTTCGTTATTAAGAGATTGGTATATGATGTTCATTATTTATTATTGTTGTTGTTGAGGTGGCATTGTTTTACATATTACTATATGGAGAGGAGGACGATTATGGGTAATGTGACATGGGGTATGTGATATTGGGGCATGTGATATTGGGACATATGATATGGCCATTGGAGGAGTAGGGACTTGTGGATGAGAAGTAGTGTGTGATCGGTAAGTGGTGGTTGAGGCGGTATGGAGGTGGAAGTGTGTTATTGTATTGTTATTCATATTTTATCAACTTCCCTACTCAACCTCGTGGTTGACCCTGTGTGTACGTGATCACCTGTGATGAACCAAATTATTGGGGAGCAGATTGACAGGTACTTGAGACTATGAGAGCTGAATGGGAAGAGAGCTTGGATCCGGACCAGACTAGAGTCTAGATCACCATAATAGTTATCTACGAGTTGTTCGGACTTTTGATTAGTTTTGAGACAATAGTTTTATCAGTTGTTTGACATTATAAATATTTAATAAAGTACTGTGTTTCCTTCCTTTGTTATCTACTACCTCGGTATTCCAGATGGTAACAACTCTATTTATTTGAGAATGTCTTGCTAAAGGCTCTTAAATAAATGAGGGTGTTACAAAGTGGTATCAGAGCGAACGATCCTCAGGCCTAACCTAATAGACCCAATGAAAGTAGGAAGAGTCTAAATAAAATGAACCCCGGGATAGAACTGTTAGGAGCACACTAAAGGTAAGGGATGAGTTAAGGGTCCCCCTCACACCGAACCATTGGCCCTCTCAGTTTTACCCGGGTACCTTGAGTGCATATGGGAGAAAGGGTATAATAGGAAGAGATGAGAATTTTGAAAGTGAAGTATGATAAAAGAGTTATATGAATTCGCCGATATGTTGATGGTATGAATATCGAAGTTAAAGGTATGTGAATGAATGAATTACTTGTTTGGGATTGCATATAATATGTAATGATGTGGATGCATGAGATGATCAGTATTGTATTAGTATTACATCATGTCTAGTGATATACGGTTATGTGATCCCTGAGCCATGCGATAAGTAGTAGTAAGAAATAGTTGTTTATATTAATATAAAAGTATGGATTATTATGCTTAGGGAGTATAACCCCAATCTAGGCGAGTTCCCTACTTAAGATGGGACTCATTTACTTTGTTAATTTTATAGAAATGCCTCCGAGAAGAAATATTGTTGTTAACATCATGCAAGAGGTACTAGATCAACTGCTAGCTGAGAATGAGGCTCTAAAGGACAAACGTTTGGATTCTGCAAAGATGAGTACGATAATTGCGAGGCATCACCCTACACAATTCACTGGGGAGGGGGAACCTCACTTACTGGGAGAGTGGTGCCGAGAATTCAGTAACCTGTTTGAGCTAGTGGATTGTCCTGAGGAGCTGAGGGTTGACCAAGCTGCCCACTACCTCAGAGGAATGGCCGGAGACTGGTGCACCGGGAGCAAAGTAGAGATTCGTGAAGCTGCTAGGGAAGATGGGAGCAATCATGTGGAGTGGATTGCATTCAAAAGGATTCTGTATGAAGTGTTCCTACCTGAGTTCCAGAAGACCAAGTTGAGGGAGGAGTTTGATATCTTCCGAATGACGGAGGATATGACAGTGGAGATTTATTACCGAAAGTTCATTCAATTGTTGAGTCACGTGGGAGAGATGAGATTCGATGACGCAATGCTGGCTATGAAATTTGAAAGGGGGCTGACCATAACCGTCAAGAAGAGGCTCATTGCAGCGCCGCCCACCACAGTCCGTGACATCTACCTGAAGGTTGGCGCGGCGGAGAGGCTCTCCGACATGATCAAAGAGGAGAAGAAGGCAAAGACTGATAAGAGGAAAGCTGAGGCAATAAGCGAAAATCCGGGATCGAAGAAAAACTCCAACAGGTACAGTGGGTACTTCACTAACAGTGCCTCGGGAGGTGGGAGGAACCAGAGCGGTAATAGTTACCAGAGTGAAGGTTCGTGAGCTAGTTCGATTTGGTTGGTTTGCTATGGCTGTGGGAAGATAGGACACAAGCAGTGTGTCGATCATCTGGAGGGTATCGGTCTGGGGGCTACCGAACACCAACATCTGGACATAGTGCGTCGCGCATGCATACATCTGGAAGTGGTGGATACCGTACTCCCATGACAGGCTATGGAGGGGTTCGAAGTTCGGGGTTAGCGGTAATTACCAGAAGAACTACAACAACTACCAGAACCGTTCTCACCAGAGTCAGTACAGCGAGGGCGGAAATAACCAGAAGACCGGAACCGAAAGGAATCAGCAGACTGGAGCAGCTACTACCAGCCAGAGTGGGGTTAAATCCAGTGGCAAACTCTTTGCCATGGGGAAGCAAGCAGTTTGCCACTGGATTTAACCCTACTCTGGCTTGTAGTAGCTGCTCCAGTCTGCTGATTCCCTTCGGTTCCGGTCTTCTGGTTATTTCCACCCTCGCTGTACTGACTCTGGTGAGAACGGTTCTGGTAGTTGTTGTAGTTCTTCTGGTAATTACCGCTAACCCCGGACTTCGAACCCCCTCCATAGCATGTCATGGGAGTACGGTATCCACCACTTCCAGATGTATGCATGCGCGACCCACTATGTCCAGATGTTGGTGTTCGGTAGCCCCTAGACGGGTACCCTCCACATGATCGACACACTGCTTGTGTCCTATCTTCCCACAGCCACAACAAACCAACCCAATCGAACTAGCTCTCGAACCTCCACTCTTTTAACTATTACCGCTCTGGTTCCTCCCACCTCCCGAGGCACTGTTAGTGAAGTACCCACTGTACCTGTTGGAGTTCTTCTTCGATCCCGGATTTTCGCTTACTGCCTCAGCTTTCCTCTTATCAGTCTTTGCCTTCTTCTCCTTTTTAATCATGTCGGAGAGCCTCTCCGCCGCCCCAGCCCTCAGGTAGATGTTAGATGTCACGGACTGTAGTAGGCATAGCTGCTATGAGCCTCTTCTTGATGGTTATGGTCAGCCCCCTTTCAAATTTCATAGCCAACATTGCGTCATCGAATCCCATCTCTCCCACATGACTCAACAATTGAATGAACTTCCGGTAATAAATCTCCATTGTCATATCCTCCGTCATTCGAAAGGTATCAAACTTCTCCCTCAATTTGCTCTTCTGGAACTCAGGTAGGAACACTTCATACAGAATCCTCTTGAATTCAATCCACTCCACATGATTGCTCCCATCTTCCCTAGCAGCTTCACGAATCTCTACTTTGCTCCCGGTCCACCAGTCTCCGGCCATTCCTCTGAGGTAGTGGACAGCTTGGTCAACCCTCAGCTCCTCAGGACAATCCACTAGCTCAAACAGGTTACTGAATTCTCGGCACCACTCTCCCAGTAAGTGAGGTTCCCCCTCCCCAGTGAATTGTGTAGGGTGATGCCTCGCAATTATCGTACTCATCTTTGCAGAATCCAAACGTTTGGCCTTTAGAGCCTCATTCTCAGCTAGCAGTTGATCTAGTACCTCTTGCATGATGTTAACAACAATATTTCTTCTCGGAGGCATTTCTATAAAATTAACAAAGTAAATGAGTCTCATCTTAAGTAGGGAACTCGCCTAGATTGGGGTTATACTCCCTAAGCATAATAATCCATACTCTTATATTAATATAAACAACTATTTCTTACTACTACTTATCTATAAGCATGGCCCAGAGTTCACATAACCGCATATCACTAGACATGATGTAATACTAATACAATACTGATCATCTCATGCATCCACATCATTACATATTATATGTAATCCCAAGCAAGTAATTCATTCATTCACATACCCTTAACTTCGATATTCACACCATCAACATATCGGCGAATTCATATAACTCTTTTATCATACTTCACTTTCAAGTTCCCATCTCTTCCTATTCTACCATTTCTCTCATATGCACTCAAGGTACCCGGGTAAAACTGAGAGGGCCAATGGTTTGGTGTGAGGGGGCCTCTAACTTATCCCTTACCTTTAGTGTGCTCCTAACAGTTCTATCCCGGGGTTCATTTTATTTAGACTCTTCCTAGTTATATTCAGACCACCACCAAAACTCGACCCCAACGACGCTTTACCACGACAGACGCGAAAAGGAGACAAAACGAAAGAGAGAACGACATACTCACCTTTGGCTCGCCCGAAACCGACTCGAAAGTTCCCTGAAAACACCCTTATCCACCGTCGTCGCCGCCTCACTCTCTCGTTGTGACTGTTGTCGCTGCTAATGTTGAGGGGAGGCAAGAGTGAAGGAAAAGTAGGGTTTAGGATTGGGGGCTTACGAGTGTTATACACTCGTGCGTGGTAGGGTTTGTATGGGATTGGGTCGTGTAATTCTTGGCCCAATCACAAGTCATGGATTATTATGATTATTCACACAAATTTCTTTACGTAAAACGAACCAAGCCCAACTCGTTATACACGTATTACTCGTAACATTATTATTAATTTGATATATCTACTTACGATAGCAATTAATATAAAGTCGTAACATAATATAAAACCTGTAACGTTAACTCCGAGTCAAAACCCAAGTCTCGAAAATGAGAGGTATTACAGTAGGCAGTTGACATGCTGAGGTTCACTCCTTGAACAGCAAACAACTCCTGCCAGAAATTACTGAGGAAAATGGTATCCCTATCTGATACTATGGTTTGAGGTATTCCATGGAGTTTATAGATGAAGTCAAAGTAGGCTTGAGCTACTGTGGCAGCAGAATAGGGGTGCTTAAGGGGAACAAAGTGAGCTGACTTGGAAAGTCTGTCCACCACTACAAGGATGGAATCATTTCCCATAGATTTACATCGATGAAGTCCATACTTACCTCAGTCCACAAGGTGTTAGGGATTGGTAGAGGTTGCAGTTTTCAAGGGTATGTTGCAGCCTCATACTTGCATTGTTGACAGATGTGGCATTTATGGATATAATCTGCCACATCTTTTTTCATTCCCTTCCAGTAATACCTCTGTCTAATTCTTTGGCATGTCGCCTCAATGCCCGGGTGGCCTGCCTGTAAATTGTCATGCATGAGGGAGATGATCAGGGTTGGCAACATGTCATTTCTCCCCACCACTAGTTTTCCCTTCCTTTTTAACTGCCCTTCAACCCATGCGTAATGCTTGTGGGAGGCAAGGTTATCCTTCAGTTCCTTAATTAGGCTCACCAGCTGTAAATCCTTCTGCCATGCCTGCTGTATCATTTCAAACAAGTTGGTGCTAATAGTACTGATTTGTAAATGATTCAACTCTGAGCTTTTATCCTTGATAGGGCATCAGCTACAATGTTGTCCTTTCCCTTCTTATACATTTCATAATCATATCCTAACAACTTGGCCAACCACTTCTGTTGTAATGAATTAGTTACTCTCTGATCCAGCAAATACTTGAGGCTTTGGTGATCAGTCTTGATGATGAACTTTGTTTAGCCCAAAATTCACATCTCACTATTGGGCCCAGTGATGAATAATTACGCAGCCCAACGCCAGAGGCAGATCAAAGGCAGATCAGACGCAGACTAGACGCAGACTAGATGCAGATCAGGCACAGCCCAGAGCAGAAAAAGAGCTGTTGAAAGAAAGGGAATGGGTCAAAACCCTAAGAGAATATTCCCCTATATTCTCTCCCACATTTCAGCACCAGAAACTGAGTCCGTTAAGCATAATTCGCAGCTATAAAAAGAGAGACTAGGTCATTACTTAATCATCTAGTTCATACGTTGTAAACCCTACTTCTCTAGCAAAATACTTGTAATCCGTCCCTACAGTGAAAAACCTTCGATCATAGTGAAAATATTGGTGGGATTCCGTTCCCCCCGCGGTTGTTTCCCTAAACGGGTTTTTCCGCGTCACCAAAAACTTTGCGTGTTGTTCTTTGTTCATTTTTGTTTTGCATTATCTTTTACCTAAACCTTCATATTGGTTGGCACTTTGACTCACAACACAATCAATTAACTCGGTAGAAATTTTACCAAAACAATTTGGCGCCCACCGTGGGGCAGAGTGCGCATTCCAATATTTAAAATCGTTACTTCATCGCAACAAGCATGTCTGGGACCAAAGCCAACCCATCCAGCTCTCAGAGCATGCCAGCCCAGTCCAGTGGGATCAACCCTACTGTATCCGCTGGACTCGCAGGACCATCTCTGGTCGTGAGTCAGACCACAGCCTCCAAAGTTGTGGTTCCATCCAGCAGACCTCCTCAGGTTCCCAGATCACCCCCTGTGTCCGCTCCCTCAAGGCAGAGCAGAGAAAGCAGTCCCAGCAGGAGCGGAGAAGCCCAGATGCCCGGAGCAGGCCAGCAGCCGCAGGTTCCCCGTACCGATCCGATGCAGATGGTGGTCCAGGGAATGAGTGCCCTGCAGGAAGCCATAGAGGGCCTGAAGAAGGACAATCTGGACCTGAGAGAGCAGATCGCCGCAGTCGCACGTCCAGAGCAGCCGTTCAGAATGTTGCAGCCAGGACCTGGGCAGACCTTCAACCCCTTCGGGAGAGCAGGGTTGAACCGGCCAATTCCCCAGGAGATCGTCACCAGGCTGGATCTAGGTGTCACCACCCCGAGCAGTGGCCCAGAGATACTGGATCTGGACTCATCTGCGTTTGGAGCACCGCAGTCCAGACCAGTTCAGCTTGCAGGTAATCCTACACCTTGTTTTCCTCCTGGGACTGATCCTTTGATTTTTTCAGGTACCCCTCCCCAACCCACCATCGGACGAACGCCAGAGATCTCCGTAGGAGCAGCGCCTGTGAACCAGTCCAGCACCGGAGGATGGCAGGGAGGAGCACCAGCACAGTCAGCAGTTGGTTGGCATCCAGGACCAGGCTTCAGTCCATCCGTGGTAGCCAATCAATCAGCCGCAGGACCTTGGGGAGGAGCCCCTCCAGGCTTCCTCCCTCCGCCAATCAATCCGACCCCAGGGCCCTGGGGAGGAGCCCCTCCAGGCTTCTTCCCTCCGCCAGTCAATCCATTCCCTGGAGCAGGCAGTCTCTCAGACCAGCGCTACCAGGAGTTGAAAGACATGATCACCAAGATACCTGGTATGCCGAGGCCAATGGAGAAGGCTTCCCAGGATAGCTATGCAGATTCACCATTCATCGACAACATTGCCCTGATCAATGTACCCAAGGGGTTTGTGCCACCAACCATGACATTATATGATGGTACGGCCGACCCCCTGGACCACATAAATCAGTATAAGCAGAAAATGATGGTGGTAACCGCAACCGGAGCACTTAAGGAGGCTTGCATGTGCAAAGGATTTGGGTCAACCCTATCCGGAGCAGCCCTGCACTGGTTTGTAGGATTGCCCAATCGCAGCATCTCCTCCTTTGCAGATCTGGTTAATGCCTTTAATCAGCAGTTTGCTAGCAGCATGAAACCAGAGAAGCAGACCAGCGATCTATACAGAATTGTTCAAGGATTCGAGGAGACCACTCGAGATTACCTCACCAGGTTCAACAAGGAAAAGGTTGCCATCCCGCATTGTGATGTACCCACTGCCATTGAAGCCTTCCGCAGGGGGTTACATCACGATTCAGACCTGTACAAGCAATTGACAATGCACCCATGCACTGCCTTTGCTGATGTACAGGCCCAGGCAGTTGCAGCCATGAGGCTGGAAGAGGACGCTGCCTCCAGAAGAAGTACCTATGACACAGAACCTGTGTCTAGGAAAGCACCAGTAGAAAAAAGGATCGAAAGGTCAAAGCCCTACAGCAAGCCAGTGAGCAAAGTATCCGAGAGCACCGGTGGGAAAAATGATGCAGATCCGCCTCCGAAGGTCAGTGAGTATGGTTTTACCACCGGAATGGCTGGCTTGCTAAAGGCCTTGAAAGAGCTCAAAGGAGTCAGATGGCCAAAGAAGAGAGAGGAGCGGCTCAACGACCGCCGTGATGCTAGTAAAAAATGTGAATTCCATGATGACATAGGTCATACCACGGACGAATGTTACACCCTCAGAAAGGAGGTCCGATTCCAGTATGACCGAGGCAACTTGGACCATCTGCTCCCAGAGAAGTCCACCAGAGTCAACGCGGCCAGCCAGGTGCAGCCTTCACCAGTTCCTCCCTGCAATAGAATTGTCAATGTCATTACTGGAGGATCAGAGCTGTGTGGGCTCACCTACTCAGCAGCCAAGAGACGTGTAACTGCAGCAAAGGGAGACAAGCCAGAATCATCATGCAGAATAGCAAGGCAGGACCTCCCAGCAGTAACCTTTGACGAAACAGACGCAGAAGCTGTACCAGAGCAGCATCATGATGCCCTGATTATCACATTGAACATTGGAAATTGTGAGGTCAGGAAGGTCATGATAGATACAGGCAGCTCCGTCAACCTGCTAATGTTGGAAGCACTAAAGAGCATGGGATTTGACGAGAAAGACCTGACAAAGAAAGCTATTCCCCTGGTCGGATTCAGCGGGGAAACGGCGCATACCCTGGGGGAGATCACCATCCCCACCTACGCCGGAGGGCTGAACAAACAGGTAAGGTACTTAGTTATTGATGGTCCATCTACTTACAATGTTATTCTTGGCAGGCCCTGGATCCACGAAATGCGAGCAATCCCGTCAACGTATCACCAGTGCCTGAAGTTTCCTACGCCGTGGGGAGTTCAGGAGATACGGGGAGATCAGGAGGAGGCCAAGGATTGTTACAAAGTAGCTCTTAAAAGGACCACCAGACCACCAGCTGCCAGAGCATAGCAATTACAGCAACTGCACGTCCAGGAGGAGTACATCGAGCCCCAGCAGGCAGAAATCGATGAGGTCCACCTGGATGAGCAGCACCCAGAAAGGACCGTGTTCGTAGGCTCAGAGTGCTCTGGAGATCTACGCCGGCAGCTCCTACAGCTGCTTCGAAAGAACGTGGACTGCTTCGCCTGGTCCCACAAGGACATGATTGGCATAGACCCAGAAATCATAACGCACAAGCTCAGCATAGATCCAGGATTCAGACCAGTGCAGCAGAGGCGCAGGAAGTTCGCAGCAGAAAGACATCAGATCATAAACCAGGAGGTGGATAACCTTCTGGAGGCAGGAAAGATCAGGGAAGTCAGGTATCCGGAGTGGCTATCTAATGTAGTGGTGGTACCAAAAAAGAATGGCAAGTGGAGGGTCTGCGTAGATTTCACAGACCTGAATAAGGCCTGTCCCAAAGACCCATTCCCCTTGCCACACATAGATGCCATGGTAGACGCCACTGCAGGCCACGAAATGTTGACTTTCCTGGATGCCTGGAGCGGGTATAACCAGATCAAAATGGACCCGGCAGACCAGGAAAAAACAGCATTCAGGTCCGAAAGAGGCATCTACTGCTACAACGTAATGCCCTTTGGCCTGAAGAATGCTGGTTCTACCTACCAGCGGCTCGTCAATATGATGTTCAAAGACCAGATAGGACGTAATATGGAAGTCTACATAGATGATATGGTGGTCAAATCCAAGCAGTCAACAGACCACACCCAACACCTGGAGGAAACATTCAACACCCTCCGGAAGTACAAAATGAAGTTAAATCCAGCCAAGTGTACCTTCGGAGTTTCTAGTGGGAAATTCCTGGGGTATATGGTAACACAGAGGGGGATAGAAGCCAGCACAGAACAGATCAAAGCAGTTCTGCAGCTGGAATCACCCCAGAAGCCAAAAGATGTGCAGCGTCTGACGGGAAGAGTAGCAGCCCTGAGCAGGTTTATCTCCAGATCCTCAAACCGGTGCAGATTATTCTATGATATTCTCAGAAAAAGCCAGAAGTTTGATTGGACACCAGAGCACAAAAAGGCATTCCGGGAACTAAAGCAGTACCTGAGCAGCCCACCCCTGCTATCCAAGCCAGAGCAGGGGGAGGTCCTGCTCCTGTACCTCTCAGTAACCGAAGCAGCAGTAAGCGCAGTTCTGGTCCGACAGCACGAAGGAGCTCAGCACCCGGTATACTACGTTAGCAAGTCACTACTACCAGCAGAAGCAAGGTATACCTCACTGGAGAAACTAGTATTAGCATTGGTCACAGCATCTTACAAGCTGCGTCCATACTTCGAATCTCATACCATCTCAGTGGTTACCAATCACCCACTCAAGACGGTTATGAGAAAGCCAGAATTATCAGGACGAATGGCTAAGTGGTCGGTGCACCTCAGTGGGTATGACCTCCAGTTTGAACCACGCACAGCCATAAAGTCACAAGCCCTCGCAGACTTCGTCTCCGATTTCAGCCCAGCACTCCAGACCCAAGCAGAGCAGGAAATCCTGCACCTGCACCAGGGTGCCAAACCAGGCACATGGGAGTTACGAGTAGATGGAGCTTCAAACGCCAGAGGGTCTGGAGTTGGGTTGATCCTCCGATCACCAGAAGGGGATCTAATCACCCAAGCAGTCCGATGTGAGTTCAAGACCACAAATAATGTGGCTGAGTATGAAGCCCTAGTCCTGGGATTGCAACTAGCCTTGGACATGGGATATCAACCATGTTAATGTGTACAGTGATTCACAACTAATTGTGAATCATGTCAATGGGACATACGAAGCAAGAGACCCCACAATGGCGGCCTACTTGTGCGTGGCAAAAGAGCTAATCGACAGATTCGTGGAATTCTGCATCCAGCAAGTACCCAGAGAGCAGAACGCAGAGGCAGATGCACTGGCGACTCTAGGCTCCACCTTCAAACCAGCCGACATAGCCAGTATTCCAATCACCCATGTCCTCAAACCAGCCATTCCTGGACCAGATTCGGGCCAGGAGGAGCTGCCTATCTGCAGCAGCAACCTAGACCAGGCGTCAGAACAAGACTGGCGAAAGCCATACCTGGACTGGTTGCAGCATGATATCCAACCCAGCAGTAAGAAAGAGGCACGCAGTTTCAGGATGAAGGCTTCCAGGTTCATACTGATTGATGGAATCATGTTCCGGAAGTCGTTAGCAGGGCCATATCTGCGATGCCTGGACCAGACCGAGGCACAGACAGTCTTGCATGACCTCCACAGTGGCGACTGTGGAAATCATGCAGGGGGAAGAAGCCTGTCCAACAGAGCTCTCAGAATGGGGTACTTCTGGCCCACAATGCGCAAAGATGCGAAGGAATACGCAAGGAGGTGTGACGCCTGTCAGAGGCATGCACCTGTCAACCACCAACCAGCAGAACCCCTGCACCCGGTCATATCCCCATGGCCCTTTATGAAGTGGGGAATGGATATTGTGGGACCTCTCCCCAGAGCACTAGGAAACAAGTTGTACATGTTGGCAATGACTGACTACTTCTCTAAATGGATCGAAGCAGAGTCATTCACCCAGACCACCGAGGCACAGGTCATTTCTTTTATCAAGCGTAATATATTCACCAGATTTGGCATACCTTCAGAAATAATATGTGACAATGGTTCCCAATTCATTGGGAAGAAAATCGAGGCATTCTGTGCTGGGTGGAATGTATCACTCCAAAAGTCTACCCTCAGAAATCCCCAGTCCAACGGACAAGCTGAGTCCAGTAATAAGATCATTATCGAAAATATGAAAAAGAAACTACAAGAGATGGGAGGAAAATGGGCAGAGGAGCTTCCTCTGGTCCTGTGGGCTGACAGAACTACTCCGAAAGTAGCAACAGGTCAGACCCCCTTCAGCCTTGTATTCGGAGCAGAAGCAGTAATTCCTTCTGAAATCAAAGTCCCAACCCACAGATACGGGAGTATAACTGAGGACCAGAACCAAGTAGAAATGAAAAGCAGCCTGGACACTGTTGATGAACTCAGGACCAGTGCCTATGTCAGGATGGCTTCATACAAACAGATGGTGGCTCGGAGCTACAACAAGAATGTCAGAATCAGAACCCTGCAAGTAGGAGATCTGGTCCTGAGAAAGGTGTTCCAGAACACCAAAAACAGACAAGCCGGAAAGTTCGCTTATAACTGGGAGGGCCCATACCAGGTTGAAAGCATAGTTGGTAATGGGGCCTACAGGCTAATGACAATGGAAGGGGAAATGATACCCAGATCATGGAATATACTTCACTTAAAAAAGTATATCATCTAAAGGTGCCTCCACCAGACCAGAGCAGCTCCCTTAGACTCAGGTTCTACTCTGTATAAAGTTTACTCTGGTTCAGCTTAAAATTTTGTTTTACCTTTATATTTTTTATAAACCTAAGTTTAGAGTGATATCTTGCCTTTATATTTTTTACGTCTTGTAATTTCAAACCTTAGTACATTTTCAACTTTTAAGTCTTTTAAAAGGAAAAATTTTCATCATTTATTTTCTGGACCAGAATTTACCTATCCTAGTGGACTGACCTAAAGAGGAAATCTGCACTGATCGCAGGAGAACCTAAGTTAAGCCTGGCACCCCAGTATAGGGATGGGTATACAAAACACCAGGCCAGCACACCAAAGCAGCGATGGCCAAAATACAAACGAAACATGCATGTACAAAAGAAAAACGCCAGAACAACGGCAGAAAAACCAACAGATTAGACAAAGCCCATACAACGGGGACATACGATTAAAAGCTGCTCGAGGCAGCTCAAAACGAAAATATTTCCACTGATCCACCAGAACCAGTGGCAGGATTGTTTTTACTGGTCCACCCGGACCAGCAGCAAAAAGTTACAAAGTTAAGCCCACGCAGGGGCATCCAAAGTTCAAAAGAAAATATTAACGCCCATATTAGGGCCCAACAGACAAATTCTTTAAAAAACCTACTCATCAGGAGTAGGAGCAGCAGCATCGGCATTGGTAGGGTCAGAGGTCACTTCCTCTCCGGCATCCTGGAACCCTACCTCGCCTTCTTCCTCATCATCATCGGAAATCAGGTCCATGTTTAAACCATCAGGAAAGTCAGAAGCAAAGGCCTTCTCCAAAGCTGCCAAGTCCCAAGTAGAATGGTTACCCTCCTGGAACTCCCGAACACACTTCACCCGGGTCTCAGCAGCGGTGTAGGCAACAGCCTCAATTAATGCTCTCTGCAAGCCAGTCTTTTTATGCTCCAGGGCCTCCACCTTCAGGACCAGATCAGCCTCCGAGGCTAAAGCCCGCTCCAGTTTAGACTGAGCTGCGGCTAACTGGTCCTGGGACGATCCCTCCAGGGTCCTGAGCTCCTCCTCCTGAGCCTTGAGCTTCTCTTCCTGGGCCTTAAGTTTCTCCTGGCCAGCAATCACCTCCCGACGAAAACGATCAACCGCCTGCCGCAGATTCGCCCTCAAGACCTCCTCAGAGCTGAGCTTCGCCTTCATCTCCTCCATCCTCTCCAGAGCAGCGTCATGAGCCACCTTCATGCGCTGGAGATCCGTCAGCAACTCCTCGCTCTGCTGCTTAGTGCACAATGCCAGTTCCAGAGCCTAAAAGCACGCCGAGCCAAGTTAAAAAAAAAAAAAAAAAAAAAAAAAAAAAAAGAAAAGAAAAAACAGAAACAAAGAAACCTACCTCAAAGGAGACTTCAGCGACGCGCTTGGGCAAGTCCCGGAAGGGACGCTTTTTTAGAATGGAAGCAGAAGCTGGGAACAATAGGGAGTTCAGAGTAGGCCAGAGCTTGGTCTGGGAACCTCCAAAATCTCCTGGAAACTCCAGCTGCAGAGGAGGAGAGGAAGATTCTCCAGAAAATGTTCGAGGTAGCTGTTCCAAAATAGGCTTAAAGCCAGGAGTAGGAATGGAGGGAAGAACCACCAGAGGAGACGGATCAACGAAGGGAACCTCAGGAACAGACTCCTGAACCAGATCGACGGTATCAACTTCAATTGGGGCAGCCTGGGACCCGGCTCCAGCAGAGCTCCCCTCAACAACATCCACTTTCTTTTTCTTCGAGGATCCAGCATCCCCAGGAGCTAACCTCTTCCTACGCAGCTGCATCACCCTACTTATATCAACTCTGGGCTTGCCTGGAAAGACAGAAGTCAGTATAAAACCAAACAAAACCTACCCAGAAAAAACAGCCATATCAAAACACCGTACCTTCCTTCTTTACCGCCAGAACAGCAGAATCCCGGACCAGCCTGGAGAAAGTTCTCTCCTCGGCAGGAAGGTCCAGGAGCTTGGCCTTCGAAGTAGGGGGATCCACAGCATCGGGGAACTTAGCCAAGCTATGCCCTGCAGAAGCCAATAAAAACCATCAGCATGAAACGAACAGCAAAGTAATCTGGCAAAACCAACACCAGAGCAGAGGTAGTACCTTCCACGGACTGCCAGTTGGCAAAGATATAGTCTGGGGAGGTAGGAAGAGTGTCGATCTTGACAAAAATAAAACGATTAAACCACTTACTATCATCAGGAGTGGTGGAAAAAACAATAGCAGAAGGCATATTATCATGACCACGAATGGTGCACTGGAAATGGCCCAGAGAACGAGGGGCGAACCACTGCCCCAAGTCGGCTAAACCGATGTTCAGCCCTCGTTCACGGTTCAGGGCGCAAATGCTGAGCAAGATCCTCCATGCATGCGGAGCAATCTGGCACATGGCCAATTTGGTTAACTTCAGGAAATCAACAATTAAACCAGGGAAAGGAAATCTGAGACCCAAACGAAAGGGGTACTCGTAGAAGCAAGTCCACCCCTCTCTCTCAAAGTCGGCTTTCTCACCGGCACGGGGGAAGTGATAAACAACCTCATCTGGAAACCCGAACCGAACCTTGATGAGAGACGCATGGGACTCGGTGAAGGTAGAGTCACACAAGTGTTTCTCAGCAAGTAGACCTTGTGAAGGGAAAAGGCCAGAATACTCCTCAGAAGCAGGAACAGACCCACAAGATCCAGCAGGGGCAGGAGTAGCAATAGGAGTAGCAGAAGAGGATTCAGGAGCAGACATGGTAAAAAGGCGAAAGCGGTAAAAGAATTTCACAACAGAGAAAGTAAGAAAGCAAGAGAAAGTAAGAAAGCAAGAGGAAGCAAGAAAGAAGGTAAAATTTTTTGAAAGAGGTAAAATAAAGTACACGGTTAAAGGGGGTATTTATAGGAGAGTCACATGGGTTAAATTTGAAAGTTAAATTTCAAAAGGCAAACTGAAGGGTTAAAGAGAGTAAATAATGGGGGACAAGGTAGTTAATGAAGTGATGGGGCAAGTGGGGCAGATGTGACAAAAGAGCGGCTGTGAACAGTTGCCGAAACCCCAACTACCTCCATTAAACTCAGAAACTTATTCAAAGGCACGAAAGGAAATTCCAGCCCAATTAAAAGCCAAGATTAGGCTGAAATTTGGGGGAAATTGTTTAGCCCAAAATTCACATCTCACTATTGGGCCCAGTGATGAATAATTACGCAGCCCAACGCCAGAGGCAGATCAAAGGCAGATCAGACGCAGACTAGATGCAGATCAGGCACAGCCCAGAGCAGAAAAAGAGCTGTTGAAAGAAAGGGAATGGGTCAAAACCCTAAGAGAATATTCCCCTATATTCTCTCCCACATTTCAGCACCAGAAACTGAGTCCGTTAAGCATAATTCGCAGCTATAAAAAGAGAGACTAGGTCATTACTTAATCATCTAGTTCATACGTTGTAAACCCTACTTCTCTAGCAAAATACTTGTAATCCGTCCCTACAGTGAAAAACCTTCGATCATAGTGAAAATATTGGTGGGATTCCGTTCCCCCCGCGGTTGTTTCCCTAAACGGGTTTTTCCGCGTCACCAAAAACTTTGCGTGTTGTTCTTTGTTCATTTTTGTTTTGCATTATCTTTTACCTAAACCTTCATATTGGTTGGCACTTTGACTCACAACACAATCAATTGACTCGGTAGAAATTTTACCAAAACAAACTTCATATCCACCAAGAACTGGCTCCATTTTGTGACATCATGGATGATTGCAAGGAGCTCTTTCTCATATATGGACATGGCTTGATGCTTGAGTGACAGTGCTTTGCTAATGTAAGCTATTGGATGATTGTCTTGCATTAACACTGCTCCAATCCCTTCACCAGAAGCATCAGTCTCTATAATAAAAGGTTTGGAGAAATTAGGCATAGCTAGGATTGGTGTTGAAGTCATAGCCCCTTTTAACCTATCAAATGTCAGTTGAGCCTCCTCATTCCAGCCAAAGGCATCCTTCCTTAAAAGGTTGGTCAAGGGTTTACTAATGAGGCCATACCCTTTCACAAACCTTCTATAGTACCCTGTTAGCCCAAGGAAGCCCCTCAGCTGCTTAATAGTTTTAGGAGTAGGCCACTCCTTTACTGATGATATTTTCGCAGGATCTGTAACAACCCCCTCCCTAGTAATAATATGCCCCAGATACTCAAGCTTTTCTGCACCAAAACAGCACTTGCTAGCCTTAGCATAAAGGTTGTTTGTCCTCATAAGTTCAAGGACCAGCTGTAAATGCTTAAGGTGCTCTCCCCACCCCCGGACTGTAGATTAGAATATCATCAAAAAAGACTAGAACAAATTTCCTCAAGTAAGGTTCAAAGACCTTATTCATCAAACTCTGAAATGTGGATGGTGCATTTGTTAGCCCAAATGGCATAACCAAATACTCATAGTGCCCATTGTGAGTTCTAAATGCAGTCTTATCCGCATCTTCAGGAGTCATCCTGATTTGATGAAAACCAGCCCTGAGATCTATCTTGGAATAAAATTGAGATCCATGTAACTCATTCTATAACTCCTCAATTAGTGGAATAGGGAATGTATCCTTCACTGTACTTTTGTTGAGCGCTCTATAATCAACACACATCCTCCAGGACCCGTCCTTCTTCACCAGCACCACAGGGGATGCATAGGGACTAGTACTGTATCTTATAACTCCATTCTCCATGAGCTCCTTGGCCAAGGATTCAATCAAATCGTTTTGAACCATAGGAAACCTGTATGGTCTAATGTTTACAGGCTCTGTCCCAGATTTTAGCACAATCTTGTGGTTATGTCCTTCCCTTAAGGGAGGCAGGCCCTTAGGTTCTTCAAAGACATCTGCTCCATTAATGTTGGGATTTCTGCCCGTGCCTCTTCTTGGGTGAGTTGTAAAGAGAAGAACTCAACATTGGGTATGTTGGTCTGTATTAGTGCCAGCAGCTTCCAAGTCCTTCCCTATCTTTTTCTGTAACTTCATTGGAGAAGGTTGGGCTCCCTTCAATACTTGCTTCTTCCCCTTGAAGTTAAACTCCATGGTTAAGTGGTTAAAGTCCTAGGTGATGGGGCCTAGAGTTTCAAGCCACTGTATTCCTAGAACTGCATTACAGCTTCCCAAAGGAATGACATAAAAATCTGCCTGGAACTCCGTGTTTTTTATCCTCCAAATGAGGTTATGTATGGCATGGGAACACATCAGCTTGCTACAGAAATGTTGAAGCATGGTATCCCTTCCATTTTCAACCCCATCTTCCTGACCATGCTTGCATCAAGGAAGTTATGTGAGCTTCCACTATCCACCAAAATGCTCAATGTCTTTTTCCCAATCTGGCCCGGGATCCTCATGGTCTGACAGTGAGGTTCCCCTGCCAAGGCCTGAATTGATATTTGAGCAATCTGAGGTTCCCCCACCTCTTCTTCTGGTTCTTCCTCCTCTTCTTCTTCTGTCTCAACCTCCTCCTCCAATACGAATAACTGTCTTTTATTTTTGCAAACATGTTGAGGTGTGAACTTCTCATCACAATAAAAGCACAGACCTTTGGACTTCTTTTCTTCTATTTCTGCATTAAAGGGTCTGTATCTTGGAAAGGATGGTTTTTGTGAAGGGAAGGTATTGATGGTGATTTTTTGTGAGGGGTAAAAGGTGTTTTTTGTAGCAAGCTAGTTTTTGGTGAGGGGAACAATGGGGGTTTGGAGTTGTTATGATGGGATAGGTTATTTTTGTAGGTGGGAGTGGCTTGTAGGGAGAGTGCAGTTTCCTGCAGTTTTGCAAGGCCATATGCTTCTGGTATGTTCTTTGGTTTTAGCAGCCTTACCATTGCTGCAACATTGATTTTGAGTCCGGTCACAAAGCAACTTAAGGGCATAATCAGGCTGAAGATCAAGTTTGCTTAGTAATATATCAAAAGCATCATGATAGGATTGCGCAGATCCAGTTTGTTTTAATAGTAATAACTCAGACATAGGGTCTTCATGTTCATTCCCAAATCTAGCCTTAATGGCCTCCTTATACTCCTTCCATCCCAGGGGTGTGGTGTTAGGTTTGTTTTTTAGTGAAAGCTTGATGCCACGCTAAAGCCTTTGATTCTAAGTGCATAACAGCATAGGTAACTTTTAAAACACTATCAATCTCAGTGCCAGAAAAGAACTGAGTGCACTTAAACAACCAATCTTCTATTTCAGTACCATCAAAAGTAGGGAACTTTATGGTAGGTGATCGTACCATGATGTTCATGCCAGAGAAGTTCCTCCCCCCTCCTTGCTGTAGAGACAATGTCGACAGAGTCTGCACCAGAGTCCCCACCTGATCTTTTAATTGTTGAACCTCTACTTTTAGCTCTGCATCTCCCATGGTGTTCCTTCTTCTTGTATAAGCCTTTCTTTTTATTTTTTTTGTTTTTGTGTAAAGAAGACATGAAGAATTAAATATTTTGGTATTTTTCTTTGGTTTTTTTCTTAAGTTTTCTCTAATTTTGAGTTGATAATATGCACAGGTATGGAGGATCAAAGCTCTGATGACCAAATGATGTGTTTAATCTTTATAATAATTTTGTAGTCGTGTGATATTCCAATAAAAGAAGAAAACAAAATTGATAGGGCCAAAACTTCATGCAATATATAAATAAAGCTGTTCAATTACAAGAATTGATAGGCTTAAATGGAATAAGAAATGGAGCAACTGTAATTCAGAAAAGTTGTCTGACTTCTTACCAGAAATGACAGATAATTAGAGGAAAGGATTAAGATGCAAATTACAGATGATGCCTTTGCACTATTACCTCATCCTATTTATACTACTGGAAATACTTGGGGAATAAGTAAATTAGTTAACTAAATATAGCTGTATATTAGCCTATTTCTGCCAGCTCCACAAAAAGCCAAACTCAGGTAGTACAGGTTCCATGTGCTGCAACGGATTCATGCATTCCTTCAGCTGTCATTAGATTCCTCTTATCCGTTAACCCTCTCTGACTCAACATTCCCATTTGATCATCAAATTCCTCATTCCTTTGGTCCCCTCCTTTTGCATTCTGACAATTGCTTCCCTCCAAATTCGAATGTGATATATTGGCACTTCTCTTTTCTGTCATACTTTCTGCCTTTCCAACTTTCTGGCTTGCATCAGTTGATGAGGTAGTACACCAGTTAAACATGTCATTGGGGTTTCAGGTTTTTTTTATAATAGTTCATTTCCTGTCATATGAGTATGGGTTATTTTGGTTTGGTTTGGTTAGTTTCTGGTCGATTGTTTTAGTTTGTGTCGTGGCGCAATAAAAACGGATACTCTTTTCGGTTTGGTTTCTTATGATACAAATTAATGTGCAAAAGTTTCTTCTAAGGTATATTGATTTTTTTTTCAAAAGCAACATCTTATTACTGTGAAATGGCATTGAAAGAAACGAAAACTTAGCCAAATATGATGTGCTCTCCCTTAATTTCATAACTAGTAAACCTAAGAAAAAACCTGACAAAATTTCACAAGCAACGCAAGAGCCCTCAAGAGACATTTCGGTGTGTGGATAACAAAAAAAGAGGGAAAGGAAGGGGAGGGAGAAGGAGGGAAGAGGAAGGGAGGGGAAGGAAGAGGAGGGCAAATGAAATATGGGTGTTTGGATACAATTTCGTTCCAAATCTTACCTATTATGAAAAGATTTTGATTTGCTTTAGAGGAGGAAAAATGGATCCCTCTAAATCTCCCCCAATTTTCCTCTACCCTTATTTGCTATCCAAACAAGGGATTTTAAATTCCCTACTCTCCCCCCTTTCTTTTCCCTCCAAAACCCTCAATCCAAACACACCCTTGGAGCATTTCAGTGTAAAGACCACCTGGGTGAAATCGCTAGCACGATAGCACACTAACACCTCACAATCTTGGGGAAAACGCAACAAGATCAAGAGTACTCTCTCCGTATCAATCATTTGTTTACCTTTGATTAAAATACTTCTAATTTAATTAAAAAGGTACACAAATGAATAGGGACGGAGGGAGTACACGGTAAAGCCTTGCTAGGCAGGCAATACAGAGTAATTATATATTAAGACTAGTAATAGTAACTACATAAATCAGAAAAAAGAACAAAGAGTTAACCTGAAACTTTCTCTTACTCATTCTCAAGGTTAATGGAATGTCCAAGCTTGGCATACAGAATTTTCTTCAACTCGGCCATCTGTGAAACCACGGAATCCTTTTCTTCTAGTTTCTCCAAGTTCTTACTAGATGATTCCCTCATCTCTTCTAGTCTGGTTTCCACTTCATCAATTGGAACATGAGCAAAAACCTCGCCTATCTGGGAGCGTACTGCCTCCACACCAGTCAAAATTAGGTCATTGCTAGCAGCCTCCAGATTCTGGCATTTTGCCTGCAGAAATGAAGATGAATAAGCATTAGAGACAAATGAATCTTGCATGGGATACTGAGACATGAAAGTTGGAATTGTGCTTATTCGAGCAAGCATGAAGCTTCTGCTTCCATTTTCGTGCATGATCACACGACCTTCTTTCCAAGCAAATGTAAGCGAATGAAGCTAACTTTCTAGTTAATATATTAATATTATGCATCTTGCTCAAGTCCGTCATACAGAGTAGCTATTATAGCTGTTATTAAATGTACCACATAACATGAACGGGAACGTTTTAAGCTTAGCACGGTCTGAAATAATATTTTGTCATTAAGTAGCTATCATATACCCACTAGAAGAAAATTACACTAGTGCACTTGGCATTTCAAATAAAACAGGTGAGTGGAAATCCTCACAAATAGGGCACCTTTCATTTCGTTTAAAAAATTGCACCACTTTAGAAAACAAAACAAAAAAAGAGGTATTTTTAATTCGCAATATGATAATTGCATGTCATTACAACAACAACAACATCAGAGCCTTACTCCCAAAATACTATGGGGTCGACTAACATGAATCATCCTTGGAAACCGCCCTGGGTGAACTCCCATCTCAACAAGAGAAAAAAAGAAAGAAAAGAGAAAACGGAAGTGAAGTGAAATGAAAGAGAACATGAAAGGCATAGGGGTTTTATAGATTTTAAATCGAACTTATCACATGTATAAAAACCTAAAAATTAAATCAAGAATAAAGCTTAAAGTGATTTTGAAAAATGAGGTAAAACTTAATATAAAAGGTTTTGGGAAAAAAGTGTAATAAATCCAAAAAAAATGTTTTTAGAAAACATAATAAAAACATCAAATGTTAGAAGTCCATATGTATCATATTCCTCCATAGTGTCCTCTCCATTACCATCCCTTCCTGAAACACCAGAAAAATCTCATATCATGCTCAACAATTAAAAAAAAAAAAAAAAGAAGTTGGAGTAGTTTTTTTTCTTTCCTTATTGTTCAGCTGATTTTAACTCATAAAATGGTCTTATATAACAATTGTTGATATAATTCTTAAAAAACTAGAGCGCTTTTAAGAATTAATATCAAGCAATCATAGATTGACAATAGACCCAAAAGTAAAAACTAATTTATAAAAATGACAAGAGATATATTTAAAGTGATTGATCATAATCATAAAGTTTGAAAATAAAAGATCCATTTCGTCATCTTTTCATAAAGTGATCATATAATAATATTCCTAATATTGTCATCAACTGCAAATATTTTGGTAGCCAGCTAGATTAGCATTACGCAGCGATCATGGAGTAACTAGTGACTTAATTACGTATACAATTTATACATTATTATCATATATTATGTGCTTTCTTTGCAACCTAATGCTTAAATATAGGACCTCAAAAACTCAATCTGCATTAGAGCCAGTAAGGCAGTAACCAACCACACATCAAAAAATGGAGGGCCAGAACAACTCTCAAATCGCGGTTGTAATGGTCCCTTTGCCGGCTCAAGGCCACCTAAACCAACTCCTCAATTTCTCCCATATCGTTATCTCCTACGGCATTCCGGTGCATTATGCAGGATCCGCAATGCACAACCATCAAGCCAAGCTCCGGGTCCAAGGTTGGGACACTGAAACTCTAGCCAAGATCCAATTCCATGACTTCCAACTCCCTCCCTACACTTCGCCTCCTCCAAAACCCAACCTTTTCATCCCATTCCCGGCTCACCTTCAACCACTTTTTGACAATTTAACACATCTACGAAAACCCGTGTCTGAACTCTTAGAACAACTTTCGGCAACGTGTCGCAGAATCATTGTTGTTCATGATAGCCTAATGGCTTCTGTAGTCCAAGATGTCAAGTTCAATCCAAAGGCCGAATCTTTTCGTTTTGTTGCTATTCCTGCCATCACCCAGTTCTTAAATTTCTGGCAAGACATACCGGAATCAGAAAAACCTTTTCAAATAGATCCAAGTATTACTATCCCCAGACGTATTCCCTCTGAAGAAGACACGCTTACACCAGAGGTCTTAAAGTTCGCCTTTGATCAGGTGAAATTCTGGGGGTTCGAGTCAGGACGAATCTACAATACATCAAGGGTGATAGAAGGTCCATATATTGAGCTGCTGGAAAAATTCTCCGGAAATGATACTGGAACCACACACTTTGTCCTTGGACCTTTTAATCCGGTGGCAATGACTGGCAATTGGAAAAGACATAGATGCCTAGAATGGCTCAATGAACATGATAAAGGGTCTGTGATATACGTCTCTTTCGGAACAACGACATCACTGACAGAAGAGCAGATTGGAGAACTGGCTACTGGGTTAGAAAGAAGTGGACAGAAGTTTATATGGGTGCTCAGAAATGCTGATAAAGGTGATGCTTTCGATAGCGCGAAAGACGGTTATCCCGAGCTTCCGGAAGCGTATGAGGAAAGAGTCAAGGACAGGGGAATGGTAATCCGAGAATGGGCCCCGCAGCTAGACATTCTAGCGCACCCGTCAATAGGCGGGTTCATGAGTCATTGTGGGTGGAATTCGTGCATCGAGAGTATTAGCATGGGGGTCCCAATAGCAGCGTGGCCTATGCATTCCGATCAGCCAAGGAACGCTGTTTTGATAACAGAAGTGCTAAGAATTGGTGTCATGGTGCGGGATTGGGAAGATCGTGGGAAGCTAGTCAGTTCAGCTACTATTGAGCATGTAATCAAAAGATTAATGACAACCACGGAAGGAGAAGAGACGAGGAAAAGAGCTTCGGAGCTCGGTGATGATGTCCGAAAATCAGTTGCCAATGGTGGAGCTACATCCAGAGAAATGGATGCTTTCATTGCACATATCAAAAGATGAGGTGAACTTTCGGTGGGTACTCTGCATCAACATTAGAAGTACACCAACTAAATGGGTCATCAGGGTTTAAGATAGTTTGGCTACAATGGTTCATCTCCTGTCATATGACGTTGGGCTATTTGGGTTTGGTTTGGTTAGTTTCCGGTTCAATTGTTTTAGGTCGTGCAATACAAACGAATGCACATTTCAGGTTGGCTTTGTATGAGCATATCATATTATTACGCACTTCGGGTTATACCATAATATGATGCACATTTTCAACAGATACTAAGACAGTACATGTTAGTAGATACTAAAACTACTTTGGTAAACCTTAAATGCCAGACCAACTGACAGATTGGCATTTTTTCATGGGGTTGAGGAAAAGAACCACAGATGTAAGAAAAAATTTAAGCTATTAAAACCCAATTATCATTTCTTTTAGACCGCTTGGAAATACATAATTCATTTAAATTTTATCGGTTTTCTAAATTTTGCTCCTTACTGATCCAATAGAGTACATTAGTGTGCAAAAGTTCTTTCAGAAGTGCCATCCTTGTACTGTGAATGGCATGGAAAGAGACTAAAACCAAGCCAGAATGCAAAGAGATGAATCAGATGATATCTCTCGAATTTCAGAACTATTAAGTCTTAAGAAACAAATCGACACATCTCTACTCTACAAGATTAGAATCACCAAGTTATAAACTAGATTTCACAAAGCAAAGCAAGAGCCTTCAGTACTGAGCAGTACTTTGGCATTCAAAGCATTTCATTGTAAAGACCACCTACGTAAAATAGCTAACAAGTAACACCACAGTCTAGGGAAAGATCAAGAGTATAAGGAAAAGCCTTGCTAGGCAGATAAATATGGAGTTAATATTGTTTAGGTCAAAATTTACCTAACGTTATTTTAGGAGGTTATAGTGATTCCAAACTTGTTAAGTGACGTATTTAGACAAAGTAGGTAATTAGGAGAATAGCAAGGAGAAGTATGAAAGACGAGAGGTTTGGTGACGCAGGAAGCCCCTTGGGGAAAAACTGCGGGAAGAAGGTTTCTTCCAAGTTCCACTAGAATTATCCTTTAGAAGGTTATGAGATTACAAGTATTTCTATGACTTTCTTAGTGTTTCTTATGTGCCCAGTGTGTTGTGTATGTGAATTGTGTGTGTGTTGTATGTACAAATGCTTGAATATATATAAAAACCTAGTTCTATGGACCGTTGGATTAGACTCTTATCCAACGGATCCTTCTTCTCCTTTTTCTCCTTTTGGGCCTTCTTTCTACTTGCTTTCTCTGACGGAAGATAGATGCTTGGCCATTTGGGGTAATCTTCGAGCAATGCTCCTTTTGGCTTTTTCCTTCTTCTCGACTACTCTGCGCACCTCCTTCTTCCACACTCTTCTTTTTGCATTGACTTCCCATTTCTTTATATTATTTGATTTTAGCATCCAATGTTTATCCTTTGCCCAATCATACGATGCCACGTGTTAGCTTAACAAAATGGTAATTTTGGGGCGTAACATTAGCCCCCAGTTCTTGCAGAAATTTATTTGTGCAAGAACTCCTGCAGATATCGGGCCCAGGATTTTAATTATGGACTTCTCGCAGAAACGTCGGACAGGATGGGTACTTGATGTGACGTGCGTCAGTTTTGACAAATGCCCCTTTTAATACAAGCCAACCACCCGCCAACTGTCCCCCATTCAATTCGAATTTCGAATTTCACCTCCCTTATTTAAACCTCCCTTTACCTTTACCATTTACCTTTCATCTTCTCCCCTTTTTACCTTCTCTCCTTCTCTCTCTTAACTTCTCCAACTTCCCACCCCGCCTATCCGTCTTTCGTCTTCTTCCTTCGCCAAGGTACGGTTTCCTCGCGCTCTTATTTTTTCTCACACTTTTAATGGCTTCGAACACCTTCTCTGAACGTCCCCTGCTACACAACAAATACCGCGCTGATTCATGCTTTACTTTGATAGAACCATCCACAGTTAGAGACTTTTTTCCTTTTGACGAAAGTGTCGACATGATCGTACCCCGCCCTGGGCAAGCGCCTGACGCGCATTGTCCGGGATGGACTACCTTTTATGTATACCCGTTTTCTTTAGGCTTATCTTTCCCGTTTCCCCCCTTTGGTGCAAGAATTCCTTCGCCACTCCAAGCTGCCCCTTTGGCAAATAAATCCTCATGCTTGGAGGATTCTGCTATCCCTTTCTATGATAAGCGGCCGTCACTCTATTGACATTTCTTTGGGGGATCTAGCCCATTTCTATGCGATTCGGAGCTTGGGTGATGCTCAGTACACCCTCCGAGCTCGCTCTAAGATTGACCTCCCCATCATTCTTCCGAAAAAGGCTAAGGATGCCGGATGGTCCACTCAGTTTATTTATGTACGAGTGGACTCGCTCCCTGTGCCCGCTGACTACATCTTCCAAGACCCAGTTGTTGATAGCAAAGGTACTGGCAGTTTCCTCCTTCTGTCTTTCGTTCTCGTTACTGCTCACGCCCTTACACTTTTTCTTGTGCAGTTGTGAAAGATCTGATTCCTTCGCCCAACATCACCGAGACCTACAATAAGCTTTTTGGACTGGACCCTGATTTTCGCTGCTTCAATACTCTATTCGCCCAAGAGGAGCCTTCGGAGATGTCTGCCAGTTCATCCCAGACGAGGAAAACGGCCGCAGAGTTGCTTGCTGATCGTAGGAAAATGATGCTGGTCTCATCTGTCAAGCCTCTAGCGAAGAGGAAGCTGGCTCCAGGAGAGCCCCTGCCTGTCGCCAAGAAGGCCACTATGCCTGCTCCTGCAGAATCGTCTCCTTCCGTCACCCCCTTTTGCCCTCCTCCTCCGGCAGTTTCCTCCAGGACGCGTCACCGGGCTCTCACCTCCACTGCTTTGGCCGACAGGTCTGCTGCTCCCGTCGTTGAAGACTTGAGCGAGGATGTCATCCGCTTGCCGGAGGGCTTCAGCTGTCAGCTGGAGGAAGATCCCTGGCCTGCCATGGGTCGTCTGCTGACCCCTGGCTCCAAGGCGCTGCTGGAGAATCAGCCTGCCGTGCCCTTGTGGCGGCAGGCAGCGGAGGATATCTTTTCGGTGGGTTTTCTCCTTTCCTTTTCCCTTGTTTCTGGTGGTACCCATGCTTTTACCTTTGGTAATTAAAGTGTTCCCCTGAATTTCTCCCTCAGGGCTTTCAAAAAATATTGATGGGGTGCAGTAAGGCGGAGGCCATATCCCAGGAGATGAAGACTCTGCAGGCCGGGCTGGAGGCTGAGAGGGGGATCAGGACGCGGAAGTCTGAGGAGCTGACAAGGGTTCAGGCAAGGGTGAAGGAGCTGGAGGATGCCCTGGCGGAGCAGGGTAGGAAGAGGGACGAGGCTTTAGCTGAGAAAGATCAGGCCTTAACTGAGAAGGACCAGGCCCTAGCTGAGAGGGATGCGCGTCTGAGGGCCATGGTGATCAAAAAGAAGAGCCTGTCCAAGTTGCTGTATGACATGGCTACTTTCTCTGCTCTGGAAACAAGGATAGCCTGCATGGAGGAGTTCGGGGCCGGGGGGCATACCAAGTGGAGTTTGGAGGATGAGAAGAAGCTCATGGAGCAGATGTTTCCCGTTCATCCTGTGCTCCCGGACTTTTCTGACCTTAACCCCGACGGATCCCTCCGCTCCCCGATTCCTGGCTCCCCCGAGGTTCAGAGCGCTCCTCCGGGATCTCCTGCTCCAGTTGGCGTCTTTCAGGATCAGCTTGTTGATGTTGCTGCGGAGGCTGGCTCCTCTTCTACTCGTCATTCTGGCGATGAGCAGGTTGTGGAGGGAGCCGCTGATGTCTAATTTCTGCGCCCTTAGTGGCATTTAGGTTTAGTCGTTTTTATGCTTGTTTTGCTGGTTGGGCTGGTGCCCTGAACATTTCTGTGCCCTGGGCCCTGCGTGGCGGGCCTTTATTTGTTTTTGCTTTTCCTTGGCACATTTGAACTCTTTTCTGGGCGGTCCCAGGGATTTTCGGCAGCCGTTTGTGCTGCCTTTTTAAGTATGCGTCTGTGGACGCTTTTTATGCTTTGTGTGTTTCTTCCTTTTTTTTTTTTTTTTGTTTGCGCATGCTCGTGTATTTTTTGGCCACGTGTGGGTGCTGGCTTCAGGGTATACCCATCTCAGTCAGAGGCTGCCAGGCTTTCGTGAGTGCTAGGTATCGTGGGCGACAGTGTCTCAGTTGCCTGTACTTCGCCATACTCACGCAATGTTTCGTATTTTGAGTGAGGTTTGACTCAAGCTCATTTTTCTAGTGACAACGTATCGCAAATATTTATGATAAAAAATACCTCAAGTACATTCTCATTGATTACCAAATTGGTTGATGTTTTTCAAATAACTCCCTCAGGATGGCTGGATCCTGGGGGTGGTACATTTGTGCATGACTTAAAATATGAAATGTTTAAACATAGAATAAGTAAGTAAATACCCTAGGATTAGGATGTGGATCCTGGGCGCAGATTCTGGAAGAACATCTCGGCACGCCTCCTTATACGTGATACTTCTTTAGGTGAAGGATATTCCAAGGTCTGGGCACCATTTTCCCTTCCATATCCATCAACCTGTAGGACCCGCTTCCCGTTGTGCTTTCCACCTGATAAGGCCCCTCCCAATTGTAGGCAAACTTTCCGGCGCTTGTATTCTTTGTGTTCTGGAATACTTTTCTGAGGACTAGGTCTCCTACCTGGAGGGTCCTGATCTTCACGTTCTTGTTGTAACTTCGTGCCACCATTTGTTTATAGGCGGCCATTCTGATGGCAGCGCTGGTTCTGAGCTCATCTACCGTGTCTAGGCTGCTAGCCATTTCTGCTTGATTGCGCTCTTCTGTTAGGCAGCCGTATCTCTGTGTTGGTACTTTCACCTCTGCTGGGATGACGGCTTCTGCTCCGAACACTAGGCTGAAGGGGGTTTGACCCGTCGCTGTTTTTGGAGTGGTTCTGTCAGACCAGAGAACCAAGGGCAACTCGTCTGCCCACTTTCCTCCAGCTTCCTCCAGTCTCCTTTTCATGTTGTCCATAACTATCCTGTTGCTGGATTCTGCCTGGCCATTCGTCTGCGGGTACCTGGGAGCAGCTTTTAGTAGGGTGATATTCCAACTAGCACAAAATGCTTCGGTTTTGTTAGATATAAACTGTGAGCCGTTGTCGCATACTATTTCAGAGGGTATACCGAATCTGCAGATTATGTTTCGTTTAAGGAAAGATATCACCTGATTTTCTGTGACCTGGGGGAAGGCCTCTGCTTCTATCCACTTGGAGAAGTAGTCTGTTAATGCGAGCATGTAGGTTCTGTTCCCAGGTGCTCTGGGCAGCGGTCCTACTATGTCCATTCCCCATTTCATGAAAGGCCAGGGCGATATGATTGGATGCAAAGGTTCAGCGGGCTGATGCGTGACAGGAGCGTGTTTCTGGCAGGCTTCGCATTTCTTGGCTAGCTCTACTGCGTCCCTTCGTATCGTCGGCCAGAAGTATCCCATTCTGATTGCTTTGTTGGATAAGCTCTTGCCCCCTGCATGATTTCCGCAGTCTCCGCTGTGGAGATCGTGCAAGACTGTCTGTGCCTCTCTGTCGCCCAGACACCTTAGGTAGGGTCCTGCGAGCGATTTCCTGAACAGCACACCATCTATTAGTATGAATCTGGAAGCTTTCATTTTGAATCCCCTTACCTCTTTTTTGTCAGCTGGTAGGGTTCCGTCTGTCAGCCATTTCTGGTAGGGTGACCTCCAATCCTCTGACTGCTCCGCGGTGTTGCTGAGGACGCCCAATCCTGCCTCCCATTGGGTGCTGGAGTTTTCAACTTCTCGGTCTTCCTGGGAAGTTGAGGGTTCCAGCACGTGGGTGATGGGGATTGAGGAGATGTCTCCGGGCTTGAATGTTGCCCCCAGGTTAGCCAGCGCGTCTGCTTCTGCGTTCTGCTCCCTGGGGATTTGCTCTATTTTGAAGGTGATGAACCTTGCCTGTCTGTCTTTGACTACTTCCAGGTATGCTGCCATCCTGGGGTCTTTGGCTTCGTACTCACCGCTGATATGATTTACTATGAGCTGCGAGTCACTGAACGCCTGCAGGTACCTGACCTTGAGGTCCAGGGCCAGTTGGAGTCCCTGGATCAAGGCCTCGTATTCTGCTACATTGTTGGTTGCTGGAAACTCGCATCGTACTGCCTGCACGATCATATCTCCCTGAGGCGACCTGAGTACCATTCCTACCCCCGCTCCTCTGCTGTTAGAGGCTCCGTCCACATGCAGCGTCCAGCAGTTTTCCTCAGAGTCCATTTCTGGGGGCAGGATTTCTTTGGCTGCTTCCTTTTCCATACCTGGGCTGAAATCAGAGACAAAGTCTGCAAGGGCTTGCGATTTTATCGCGGTCCTTGTTTCAAATTTTAGGTCGTAGCCGCTCAGGTGGACTGACCATTTGGACATTCTTCCAGAAAGTTCTGGTTTACTCAATATGGGTCTCAGGGGGTAGCTAGTTAAGACGGATATAGAGTGAGACTCGAAGTAAGGTCTCAGTTTGTACGAAGCTGTAACTAAAGCAAGGACGAGTTTTTCAAGAGCAGTGTACCTGGTCTCTGCAGGTAGCAGAGACTTACTGATGTAGTAGACTGGATGCTGGGTCCCTTCGTGCTCTCGCACCAGTACCGCACTTACTGCTACCTCGGTTACTGACAGGTATAAGTACAACGGCTCCCCCTGCTCTGGTTTGGATAGGAGTGGTGGGGAGCTGAGGTAGTTCTTCAGATCTGTGAACGCCTGCTCGTGCTCTTCTGTCCACTCAAATCTCTTGCTTTTCCGTAGTATGTCATAAAACAATCGGCATCTGTCGGAGGATCTGGAGATGAACCTATTCAAGGCTGCCACCCTGCCGGTCAATTTCTGCACATCTTTTGGCTTCTGGGGGGACTCCAGTTGCAGGAGCGCTTTGATCTGCTCACTGCTTGCCTCGATTCCCCTTTGCGTGACCATATACCCCAGGAACTTCCCGCTGGAGACTCCGAACGTGCATTTGGAGGGATTCAACTTCATCTGGTACTTCCTCAGGATGCTGAAGGTTTCTTCTAGATGCTGGGTGTGTTGGCTGGCTGCTTTGGACTTGACAACCATGTCGTCTATGTAGACTTCCATGGTTTTGCCAATTTGTTCTTTGAACATCATGTTCACCAGCCTTTGATATGTCGATCCTGCATTTTTTAAACCGAATGGCATAACGTTATAACAGTAGATACCTCTTTCAGACCTGAATGCCGTCTTTTCTTGGTCTTCCGGATGCATTTTGATCTGGTTGTATCCGCTCCAGGCGTCCAGGAATGTGAGCATTTCATGGCCTGCGGTTGCATCCACCATTGCATCTATGTGCGGTAGAGGGAACGGGTCTTTAGGGCACGCTTTGTTGAGGTCGGTGAAGTCCACACACACCCTCCACTTTCCGTTCTTTTTGGGGACCACTACCACGTTGGATAGCCATTCCGGGTAGGTTACTTCCCTTATCTTCCCTGCGGCCAGGAGGTCGTCCACCTCCTGGTTTATCACCTGGTTTCTTTCTGCGGCAAACTTTCTTCTCTTTTGCTGGACCGGCTTGTAGCCGGGGCTCACACTCAACCTGTGTGAAATTACATTTGGGTCTATCCCCACCATGTCCTCGTGGGACCATGCAAAGCAGTCGATGTTAGCTTTTAACAAATTTAATAGTTCTGAGCGAACGGTACCTGTGCACTCTGCTCCCACCAGTACCTTCCTCTCTGGGTGCAGCGGGTCCAGGGGAATTTCCTCTACCTCCACTTGGGGAGGCTCTTCGTAGGTTCCCCTGACCTGCTTTGCCTGTGATTGCTATGCTGGGGGAGGAGTGGCTGTAGGCTTGAGTGCCACCTTGTAACAGCTCCTGGCTTCTTCCTGGTTTCCTTTTATGGTCTGGACTCCCCACGGTGTAGGGAACTTGAGGCACTGGTGGTATGATGATGGGATGGCTTTCATATCATGTATCCACGGCCTGCCCAGGATGACGTTGTAGGTGGAGGGACCGTCAATCACCAGGTACCTCACCTGCTTGTTGACTCCTCCGGCGTAGGTCGGAATCATGATTTCTCCGAGTGAATGCTTCGTTTCTCCGCTGAATCCCACCAGTGGAACCGCCTTTCTGATTAGGTCTGCTTCCCCAAATCCCATACTTTTCAGCGTCTCTAACATGATGATATTGACTGAACTCCCCGTGTCTACCAGGATCTTCTTTACCCTGCAGTTCCCTATGGACAGGGTGATGATCAGGGCGTCATCATGGTATTCAGCACCCTCTTCTGCATCCGTCTCGTCGAAGCTGACGACCGGTAGATCCTGGGCGCTGATCCTGCACGAGGACTCTGGCTTGTCTCCTTTAACTCGGGTGGCGTGCCTCTTGGCTGCGGAATAGGTAAGTCCGCACAGCTCCGAGCCCCCTGTTATCACGTTAATAGTTCTAGTGCAAAGAGGGGGGCTAGAGGGTGCTACCTGGCGAGTTGCGTTCACCTTGGTTTCTTTTGGCAAGATGTGGTTCAGATTACCTTGCTCGTACTGATACCGGACTTCTTTTCTGAGGGTGATGCAATCTTCAGTTGTATGCCCGATGTCTTCGTTGTGGAAGTCACACCTTAGGTTGGTGTCCCTTCCGTCCTTGCTTCTTTCTTCTGCCCGCTTCTTGGGCCACTTCACCTTTTCTCCCAACTCCTTTAGCGCTTTAATTAGTCCTGCAAGATTAACAGTGAAACCGTACTCTTGTACCTTTGGCGGCAGATTTGGGTCATTCTTCCAGTTTTTCCCTCCAGAAACTTTATGCACCCCCTGTTGTAGGGTTTGGATTTCTCCTGCCTGTCTGCTGCTGGTGCCTTCCTGCTGGTAGATGCGGAGCCGCAACTGATCCTCCTGGGCCCTGCATCCTCTTCCAGTCGGATGGCATCCAACGCCTTTTGCTGAACCTGAGCATAGGCCGTGCATGGCCATTTGGTGAGCTCCTTGTGTAGGTCGGAGGCCTGGGGTAGCCCCCAGCGAAAGGCGTGGATGGCAGCTTTCTCCTCGCAATGGGGAATGGACACCATTTCCTTGTTGAATCTGGCCAGGTAGTCTCTGGTGGATTCTGCATCACCTTGCTGGATCTCGTAGAGATCGCTGCTCTGCTTCTCTGGCCGCCTGCTGCTGGCGAACTGCTGGTTGAACGCGTTCACCAGATCTGCAAAGCTGGACATGCTGGAGTTGGGTAGAGTGACGAACCATTGAAGGGCGGCTCCTGAGAGAGTGGACCCGAATCCTTTACACATGCACGCCTCTTTCAGGGAGCCTGAGGCCGTGACCACCATCATTTTCTGCTTGTATTGGTTGATGTGGTCTATCGGATCAGCTGTTCCGTCGTAGCTGGTCATGTTTGGCGGAGTGAATCCCTTGGGTACATCTACTGAGACGATGTTGTGGGTGAATGGCGAGTCTGCGTAGCTGTCTGGGGCCGCTTTCTCCAGGGGCCTTGGCATTCCTGGGATGCGGCTGACTAAATCCCACAGCTCCTTGTACTGGTGCTCCCATGGATTCGGTCCTGCAAGAGGGTTAGCGAAATTCCAAGGGGTGGTATGGGTGAGTGGTGCATACCCTGGTGCTCCTGGTGTCTGGCCGACCATGGGCTGGCAGAGTGCCTGATGATTCATTGGCACGGTGTACACTATTGACGGCGTCTGCTGGGTGGGATATCCCGATGAGCCAGCCCCCAGCGGAGGTGGTTGCCTTGCTGATGACCCTTCCCCTTGTGCCCAGACTGAGGTTGGGGTGAAAAAAGGTCCTGCATTACCATGTTGGTTAGTGATAATAGGTGGCCTTACAGATTCGTTACCTGGGCCCCCCGTTTGAGGTGGCGGTGAATCTAGGTTGATGGAAAGGTAACCCAAGCCTGTCGGAGTGATTCTTCCTGGAGGTGCGACCCCGGAGAGGTCCAGTCTGGTGACTATCTCGCTGGGAATCGCCCTGCTCTCTGGGGGTCTTGGGATTCCTGCCTCTGCGCCTGGATTTCTGCTGACGCGTGGAGGTTGATTCTGAGCCGTTGCTAACTTTCTGAGCTCTTGGTTGTCCTTCCTTAAGCCGTCGACTGCTTGGTGGAGGGTAAATATCCCTTCCATCATTGTCTTCCACATGGCTGGGGTGGGAGCATCCGCCGGGCTTAAGCTAGCCGCTGCGCCGCTGTTGGTGACGCCTGATTGCGCCTGAGGAGTGCTAACAGCGAGGGGAGTGCTGACCACTGGAGCACTGACCACTGTAGGAGCGCTGACCACGGGAGCACTGACCACTGTGGGAGTGCTGACCGCAGTGGATTTGGAAGAGGTTTCTGTTGCTACCGGGATGGGTTGTGAGGTTGTTTGAGAAGCTGGGTTTGTCATTTTTGAGAGATTTTCAGGATTTTGTGTTTTTAGGTTGAATAATCACTACAGCCCCACGGTGGGCGCCAAAATGTTTAGGTCAAAATTTACCTAACGTTAATTTAGGAGGTTATAGTGATTCCAAACTTGTTAAGTGACGTATTTAGACAAAGTAGGTAATTAGGAGAATAGCAAGGAGAAGTATGAAAGACGAGAGGTTTGGTGACGCAGGAAGCCCCTTGGGGAAAAACTGCGGGAAGAAGGTTTCTTCCAAGTTCCACTAGAATTATCCTTCAGAAGGTTATGAGATTACAAGTATTTCTAAGACTTTCTTAGTGTTTCTTATGTGCCCAGTGTGTTGTGTATGTGAATTGTGTGTGTGTTGTATGTACAAATGCTTGAATATATATAAAAACCTAGTTCTATGGACCGTTGGATTAGACTCTTATCCAACGGATCCTTCTTCTCCTTTTTCTCCTTTTGGGCCTTCTTTCTACTTGCTTTCTCTGACGGAAGATAGATGCTTGGCCATTTGGGGTAATCTTCGAGCAATGCTCCTTTTGGCTTTTTCCTTCTTCTCGACTACTCTGCGCACCTCCTTCTTCCACACTCTTCTTTTTGCATTGACTTCCCATTTCTTTATATTATTTGATTTTAGCATCCAATGTTTATCCTTTGCCCAATCATACGATGCCACGTGTTAGCTTAACAAAATGGTAATTTTGGGGCGTAATAAATATAAGGAAAAAAGAATATCTCAAGAAATAAGAGCAAAGAGTCAATAGGCAACTTTATCTTACTCGCTCAAGGTTAAGGTTGATGGAATCTCCAAATTTGGCATACAGAATTTTCTTCAACTCGGTCGTCTGTGAAACCATGGAATCCTTCTCTTCTTCTAGTTTCTCCAAGTTCTTGTTAGATGATTTTTTCATCTCTTCTAATCTGCCTTCCACTTCGTCAATCGAAACATGAGCAAACACCTCCGCCTATCTGGAAGCGTACTACACTACTACCTCCTCATCAGTCAAAATTAGCTCATTGCTTGCAATCTCCAGATTCTCACATTTTTCCTGCAGAAATGAAGATGAATAAGCATTAGAGACAAGTGAATCTTGCATGAGACGTGAAAGTTGGAATTGTGCATGAAGCTCTGCTTCCATTTTCGTCCATGATCACATGACCATTTCTTTCCAAGAAAATATAACCAAATGAAACTAAAACTCTGCAGGCATTTCCTTCTTACATAGCATATATTGAAAATCTAGTGACAGCTGCCCACGCAACATTCAGCATTCAGCTGTCAAACAACCGGTGGTCTATAGCTTGCTTTCGATACGCTGACAATCTAGCTACAAAATAACATTAGCCGGGTGTCTATACTTCTCCAGCGTCCCACCTAAGACATGGTAGGGAGGGGGTCAGATGTAAGCAACCTTACCCAACAACGAGCGATTATTCACCCTCTATTTTTGACAAATGAACAAAATTCCTTTGCTTATATAAACTAGGTTGCTAATTTAACTTCATACAAACAAACTACAACGATAAAATCAAAAGTTACCCCAATGCCTTGAAGGCTCCTGCAAATTGTGGGGTAGGAGAGATCGGATAAACGCATCCTTACCCTTGTTTCCAAATGACCAAGATGAAAATTGCGTCGACAACTACGTTCCTTATAAACTTATTACATCATCATCATCATAATAATAATAATAACATAACAATAAAAAGTAGCAATTACCCAATTCAAATTAATTCGAAACTAACAAACCCAAATCAAATAACACAATAAGAACAACAATAATAAAAAGTGGTAATTACCCAATTCAAAATAATTCGAAACAAACAAACCCAAATCAAATAACACAATAAGAACAACAAAAATAAAAAGTAACAATTACCCAATTCAAATTAATACGAAATTAAGAAACCCAAATCATATATCAACACAAAAACAACAATTGAATTAAATAATGATAATGAATCCCCTTGGTGAATTTAATTTCATCTTGAAGCTCGGTAAATCGTTTATTAAGATTAATAAACTTGTTAATTTTGTGTTTGTTTGATTAAATTTTGAACAGTAATTGATAAATGAGAAATATGAACTCTAGATAATTGTGGGCATAAGTTGCAAATCAGCAACCGTGGAGGCGTAACGAACTATCTCTTGGACCGAAGCGATTTGAACTGAACTAGTCTTAGGGTAACGGTCGGTAAACATGCACTTTTTAAACATTTTTTGCAACAATATTTAAGGAGCAAGTGAAGATTTTGTGGGGGGCTCATATGCGATAAACGAACATTCGTCGAATTTCGGATAATCGTGAAAAAATTGATTAATATTCGTTACTTAAGCCTGAAATCAAATTGATTAACTCCTAAAATGACCTTTGACACGTGGCTGAAAAAACGGGTAGAAAAAAGATGTGGCCGGTATGACCTCACAAAGGGCTCAAATTGAAGTATATAAAGTATGATTTTCGGGATTATAACTTATAAGGTCGACAAAATTCTCCTCCCAAAACAAAATTTTCCGAAAATCTCACAGAAGGTTCCTCAAATTGGTAAAAATAACAATATATTTTCTTCGTAAACGCACAAAATATTCATTTAATATTATACAAATCATACATCATCATATCATCATATATTATATATTATATTAAAGCAAATACCGACCTCCCCACACGTCGCCACGTGTCACACCTTATTCGAACGCCACGTGTCACGCCTTATTTGAATGTCACGTGTCATTTTCGAGTGTATTAATACGACTATACGAGATATTATTATTGACGAATTAAGTGGAGCATTAATAATTAATACGGAATAGGTGTTTTTAAAAGTTAAAAAAAATAAAAAGTTTAACCGAAATTGATTCTAAATTTATTCCGTGAATGATGTGAAATGAAAAATTATGGAAAAGTTTGACCGAAATATCATATCTAATTGACAAATAATACATTACAAATTTTGAAATCGTGATTAAGCAAATCTCATTTCATTAATCCACAAATGAGGTAATTTTCCAATCGTGTATTAATGCTATATTATTTGTCAGTCGATTTATTATAGAATCTCGGGCGTATTAATGCGAGATATTATAGGCGAAATAACTGTAGATTAGATGGAATCGTGTATTATAAGTAGATATATTTGTCTATTATGGAATCGTATATTAGTCAATTTATTAGGGAATTGTGTATTAGTCAGTCAATTTATTATTTGCCAGTCAATTTATTTTGAAATCGTGTATTATAGGCAAATATTTGCCTAATATTGACATATAAAGTGTAAATTAGACAGAATCTCAATAATTTACGTTTTAATTCAAAATTTAATAATAATGATAATTTCTCCTATAATCATTTTAATTCCTCCAATAAGCTCTTCCTAATATGGAAATAATATCATATCAAATATTCTAAAAAAAATTATGGAAATTTCTTTTTTACATGATTTTGCATGTATCAATTTTTTAATATTATCATATACTTATCTAATGCAGAAGTCAAGCTGTTGATGTGGCATCACATGAAACAAACTCCGTCTTATGTGGCGCGATTTAAAGCATCCTAACATATTACTAAACTAATTGTCCAATAAAATTTGAATATAAGAGATTGCATTCCATAATTCCAGAAAAAAGATTTGATTCCATTTGCATTAAATTGGTTGACGTGATTATGTATTTTAATTAACAATAATTCCAGAAAAAAGATTTGATTTCATTTGCATTAAATTGGTTGAAGTGATTATGTATTTCAATTAACAATTAATCTGATTCCATAAATTCCATAATTCTACACGTGATTTAATGCCAAGATTGCAGTCCATAAGAACTCAAATTCTCGAGACTAAAAAGATTTGAATATAAGAGATTCAATTAATTAATAATATAAATTTATAAAGTCAACAAGCTCATCCATCCCATAATTCTACACGTGAAAAGGTAATTTAAATAAATTTAGGTAATTTAAATACCAGATCCGTCAAATGACTGCCAAGATTGCATTCCATAAGAACTCAAATTCTCGAGACTGAAAAGATTTGAATATGAGAGATTCAATTAATTAATAATAATAATTAATTAATAAATTAATAAATAATAAATTTATAAATCATGGTCCTGCTCCGTAAATTTCCTAAAATGATAAGAATAATAATAATAATATCCTACTAAAGATTGATACACCAGATTTGATATTTCTCTAATTCCCATTTTGTAAATAATAATAATAATAATAATGCGTGAATCATGCACAAAATTAACTAAAATGATAAGAATAATAATAATATCCTACTAAGATTTGATCTTTCCTTAATTCCTATTTTCTAAAGAATAATAAAAATAATTTGGAAATAATAATAATAATAATAATAATAATAATAATAATAATAATAATAATAATGCGTGAATCATGGTGGATCTTTCCCTAATTCATATTTACAGTAACTTCGGCCGCGCAAATACTTTAGCCATGCAAATACTTCAACCGTGCAAATACTTCTAGGGAGATTCAAGAATCATATTTATCAAGATAATTATATAAACATAAACAAATCTCTCATTATTCACCATTAACAAATAGCAACAAATACCTTAAGCAACCGGAATTGTGTTATGGCTTTAAACTGCACCCCCGTTGCCATACGTCACTTGACCTCGGAGATCCTTACCGCAGAAATTGTGGTACGGGTTGTACACCTTTGGGAGAGAAAAAGTTTCTACAACAAAGATGATACTCTATCATTAGAGATGCTTTTATTTGATTCAGAGGTACTACATGTTTCACGTTTAATTGACTTTTTTTATCGACTGTATTATTTATTAATATTATTACAATTTTTAGGGAAATATAATTCAGGCTACTATCCGCAAGAGTATCATTAACAAATTCAAGAACAAGATCAACGAGGGACATTTATACAAATTATCAAGATTCACTGTGGAAGCAAATAAGGGGGCTGAAATTGCAACTTATGTTGAACTACGCATCTACTTTTCATATCCAACAATGGTTAAAGAGGTTCAGGATCTACCCATCCCACAATATGGATTCAAGTTTGTTGACTTTCATGACATTCTATCAGAAACAATATCTGATGAACATTACATAGGTACATCCATAAATCAATCATTATAAAATGTTTATTTATTATATAACTTATTAAACTAACCTCAAACTTTTTAAACTAACGCAGATGTCATTGGAAAAATTTTCCGGAGTCGGAGAAGTCAGATCAACAAAGAATGGAAATAGTTGGATGACAATATACATAGAGAATGTTATGTAAAAATTCTGCTACTTTTATATTTCAATGTTACCTATGTATAAATATTTCTGTATAAGAATTTATAATAATCTGATTATAAAAAATATACACAGGAAGGAGAAAATTGCATGCTCGGTATGGAACAATTATGTTAGTTTAGTTCAGGCGTTTGTTGATGCATGTAAAGATCCTACTGAACCTGCTATAATTGTCATCTGTTGTGTTCAACGATGTAAATGGGAAGGTATACTAATATTACTGTAATTCCAATTTCGTACTATCAATCTTTTACAGATTCATCATATTTTTTATTAACTATCGTCTAGGTGAACCTAGAGTGACAACTACAAGACACGCGACCATATTTTTCTTTAACCATGCAATTCCAAAGGTGGAAGCGTTTCTCGAAGAGTAAGTTTACAACAACTACTGTATAAATTCTTAATAAGATTGGATTATCAATCAACTTACTGATTTTCACTTACCTAACGCGACACAGGCTACATTATGTCGGTGAACCAAGTAGCTCCAATGTTATATCATATTTCTCGACTGAGTCTGAAGATATGCTATCGGGGGATAATTTGAGTACAATCTCTGAAATTAAGAAATGTCAAAAGGTAATAGTTTTGTTTTGTTTAGAATCACTAAATATTTCCAAATAATGTGTATGTATTAAATAATGAACTGTGTTAAATAAGCTAAATGAATATTAATTAAGTTTTGGGTTAAGATATGCTGTATTAAATAATCCCCAGTGAGATGGACACAAATTGTTTTATCCTCAATGATGTTACAACCAATCTTTTATTTATTTGTAGATTATCACAGGTGGTTGTCATTATCACGGGTCATTATTTGTTTACATTTTATTCATATAATGTGTATGTATTAAAGATTGGCTGTAACATCATTGGAACACTACTGTATTAAGATATGTTGTATTAAATAATTTAAGTAGGTGTCTATCACACTGGGGATAATTTGAGCACAAGACAGTCATCCAAAAATGACCATGTGAATTACCTTAATAAAAATAAATGACCCGTGAAAAGCAATAAGGAGAAGAAATTGTAAGTAATGACACAAGTAAATCACCAAATTGTTCGGCTTCAAATCTCAAATCAGTCCCGTGTCCCCACCAACAGTCGTCTCATAAGACAACCTTATAGATATTTAAGACTTTTAGTTTCACATTATTTGGAATATATTGTCAATATTAAGCTAAATGTTTTATGTCGTTCAATTATAGGCTGGGAGATATGTCACAGTTGCATCTATATATGATGTTGATTTGAATGTCAAGTGGTACTACGATAGTTGCAAGCATTGTACTAGTAAAGTGCTGAAAAATTATGCGGGTAGGTGGGTTTGCAAGAGGGAAAAATGCATTGGCAGTATGGAAGGGTCTGAGACTAGCATACCAAGGTATTATACTGACCCCTAAATGAATATTAAATAAGTTTTGTGTCGATCATATCATACCTCATTTGATTCAGGTATCAAGTTAAGTTTCGTGTCATTGGTACGGATAATGAACTATCCGAGTTTGTCATCTTTGAGACTCAAATTACAAGCTTCATCAACGTCTCTGCAGCGGACATGCTATCTTCCCTCGAACAGGTGACTCATATCCAATATATCTGTGAAACAATATTATAGAAGTTATATGACATTAAATAATGACATGAATACTACGTCAAGTTTATATGGCTACTTTCTCATCACAACATAATTCATAATGATAACAGAAAGGACGAAAGGAAGATATGCCGGACTTCGACATTTTTATGGACAAGCAATTTGTCTTCAAGGTGGAAGTTCACCCTAAATACAACTTGGAGCAAAATTCAAGATCATATACAATACTTAGTATGAGTGATGATGAGGATATGGTGGAACGCTGGACAACTAAGTACTTGGCTATTAAGGTAAGCCAAAATGATTATTCAACTAATAAATATGCTACAATTGTCTTTCACAAACTTATTTTACTTATTTTTAAAATCAACCTAGGAATCTGAAGTTGGTAGTATGTGTCATGATGTGAAGATCAAAGAGCGTAAAGCATTGTCTGAAAATAAGGTATACTTTGCATTAAATATTATTTAATTGGATGTGAATATGTTTCTTATTCATTAAATACAATGTTGCAAAAACTTAATAACATCATTTCTCACACAGGAACATTCATACGAAAGTTCAGCCAGTGACTGCTTGACAGAGACAACTTTACCAAGACAATGTTTTTGGCGTGGATGGATTATAACAAACACCATCCTGAAGCAAGAGAACTGACATATGCTGAGTTTCCAACGAAGTATGTGTGGAAACGTGATCAAAAGAGATGGGACAAAAGAAAACGAGGGTTCTCTCTTGGAAGGATGCACCATATGTCACCTGGTGGCGGTGAATTGTATTATATGAGAACATTATTGAATTTCGTCAAGGTACCTACATCATATGAGGACATACGGACGTTTAAAAATGAAGTTCTTCCATCCTTTAAAGAAGCATGCTACGCTCGGGGATTGCTTGGTGATGACAAAGAATATATTTACGCTATTAAGGAAGCAAGCGAATGGGGATCAGGTGTATACCTAAGACACCTATTTGCCACCTTACTAATGGCTGGCAACTTGGCTAAGCCGGAGTTAGTGTAGGAGAAGACCTGGACTCTTTTGTCCGACGATATTCTCTATAGGAGACGTGCAACTAGGGGCGGATTTGGGGGGTGGATAGGGTAGGCAGGTGCCACCCCCCATTCCAAAAATAAGAATACTTTCTGACCATATTTTTCACAAAATAGTGTTGGGCCTAGTGGTTAAAAGTGGCTCTATGTTAAAAGTTTTGTGAGGTTGGAGGTTCAAAACTCATAAGGGGGATTTTTTTTACAAAAATTTGCTTTATTTTACCAAACTTCTCTTTTTTTCTACTAATTACGGGAAGAAAAAAATTGTGCCATCCCGAAGCTAAAATCCTACATCCGCCACTGCGTGCAACGCTAAGGAACGAAGGTATTTTGAAACCACACAATTATGTTAAACTAATCCATCCTTACGATTTTTTTTGACATATATGGATTACAATTTTAAGGTTTCGTGTAGTGACAGTTCACTCTTTTAACGCTCTTTTAACTCTTGCAGATCTACAACTTAGCGAAAGAGAGCTACAACAGTATGCTCTGGCAGAGATTGAAGCACTGCTGAAAAGCAATGGTAGCTCCCTCCGTAGGTTTGAAAATATGTCATCCCTTGATGATTCATTAACATTAGGAGATACAAACCAGTTGATATTAGATGAGTTGTTTTATGACAAATATGCACAAAAGGAGGAACATTTTAGACTTATTACATCTATGACTGAAGAGCAGAGGGTTGTGTATGACGAAATAATGGATGGAGTTCTGACTGGACGAGGAGGGGTCTTCTTTCTTTATGGATATGGCGGTACATGCAAAACTTTCATATGAAAAACTTTATGCGCCGCCTTAAGAAGTCAAGGAGATATAGTACTTCATGTCGCTTCAAGTGGGATTGCGGCAATCCTACTTCCGAATGGAAGGACAGCTCATTCAAGATTTGGTATACCAATTAATGCATTTGAGCATTCCACATGTCCGCGCATAAAACTAGGTACTGATTTAACTCAATTGTTGATAAGGACTAAGCTTATAATATGGGACGAAGCACCCATGGTAAATAAAAATTGTTTTGAGGCTCTTGATAAGAGTCTGAAGGATGTTATGAGGTTCTCTGCCGAAGGTGACCCGAATAAGCCCTTTGGTGGGAAAGTTATCGTATTTGGCGGCGACTTTCGGCAAATTCTGCCCGTGGTGCCTAAAGGGAGTAGGCATGATATCGTGGCCGCTTCGATCAGTTCTTCATACTTATGGTCTCATTGCAAGGTAAATTTTTATTACATTCGAATTTAATATTTTCTACAAATATAAAATGTTTAAACTTCTTTTTTGATAAGTTATACTTTCTTTAATATAAAGGTGTTAAATCTCACAAAAAACATGCGTCTTCAACTTGGAGGCCCTAATTCCAATGTAGATGATATCACACTTTTCAGAATGGATATTGAAGGTTGGAGATGGGTTAGTCGGTGGTCCTAATGACGGGGAGGTTGATATTGAGATGCCCAATGACATTCTAATACCCCAATTAGCTGACCCTATTGCAACTATTGTCAATACCACATATCCATCACTGGAAGATAATTTAGGGAACCACGCGTACTTGCAAGAATGTGCAGTACTTGCTCCTACGCATGAAATCGTTGAGTCAGTCAATGATTATGTATTGTCCAAGATTCCCGAGGATGAAAATGAATACTTGAGCTCAGATGAAATAAGTAAAGATGAGAGCAATACATACATGCAAGATTTGTACTGTACCGAATTTCTGAACACTATTAAGTGTTTTGGTATCCCCAATCATAACCTAAAGTTGAAAGTCGGTGCTACGGTACTGCTCCTCCGAAACATTGATCAAACGCGTGGGTTATGCAACGGCACAAGGCTGGTGGTTACTAACCTAGGGGAACGTGTTATTGGAGCAACTATCATAACTGGTATTAAGGTGGGCCACACAATATATATACCTAGGTTATCATTGTCTCCTTCCGATAAGACTAAGTTTCCCGTTAAGTTCGTAAGAAGACAATTTCCGGTAACCGTATGTTTTGCTATGACTATCAATAAGAGTCAGGGACAATCCCTTTCTCATGTTGGACTCTACCTCCCTAGGCCGGTGTTTAGTCATGGACAGTTATACGTTGCAATCCCCAGGGTCACAAGTAAAAAGGGATTGAAAGTGCTCATTTGCGACCAAGAAGGGCTGACATCTAACGTGACAACAAATGTAGTGTACAAGGAAATATTTGATAATTTGTAAAGGTGTAATGTCAGTATCGTACAATGTCGCAATAGTATATTAGTACAACTAATTTGTGAGTCTTTTACTTCAATACATATAGGCTGCATCCTGTTATTTTTTATTTTCTCCTTCCGTCCTCTTATCATTACTTCATTTCATTAAAAATCCTCAAAAATGTATATTAAAGAAGACAGATTAACCTTCACATCATCATCATCTTCACCTCCAATAACATTCTCAAACACTCTCATTGATAGCAGACATTCTCAGACACTCTCATCCCCCAATTTAACTATAAAAAATTACTTCATAAAATTAAAAAAGATAGTCAGTTAAATTAAATTCCAATTAAACGCATTTTCCCCAATTTCATATCTAAAATACTTCATAAAATAAAAAAATTGTGGGGAAAATCAAATTAAATACAAATACAACCGTGGATAACATTTGATTATCAAAATTATCTACGTTCAAGGTAATAGGTGAATCAAACTCACGAAGATAGATTGATTAAATGAACACGCAAACTAATCCTAATATACATCAATCAGTAACATTTGATTATCAAAATAACGTGGGTAAACAAAATTATTTACGAATACATCAATCAGTAACATTTGATTATCAAAATAACCGAGTTAAAGGTGATAATCAAGGAATGAAAACTCACCGAGTCCAATTAATTTCATGAACATGCAAGAGTGTCGACAGATTATTCTAGCCTTTCTCAATTGTTCAACACCTATATACAGCAAAAACTTATTAGGATTCGAAGAGAAAGTTTGAACCAAAATTAATTAGGATATGAGATTGAGAATACCCACTGATTAAACCTCAAGAACCAAAGAGAAGCTTTGAATATCGACATCTCCAAGCTCAGATAACATTTGTTGCAATATGGATGCATATTAACATATATGAAGGGCTTCAGATTGAGATATGTCGGAGTTTGAATCAAAAATTGGGGCAAATTGTCATTCTCTGGTGTTTATAAATTTTTATTCTCTGGGAAGAATAGGAATCAGTGCGTCAAATTTTTGATTTGTTGCAATAGGATAAGACAACAAATTTTTGATGTCTAAATTGGTTTCCAGGAAGAATAAGAATCGTGGTCTGGAGCATTCCAGATAGAAATTTCTTTTTTATTTTTATTTTTTTGTTTGTTTAATCTTTATTAAATACTAGCGTAACACCCGTGAAAATTCACGGGTTGTTCAATTTTAATTTTGACGGGAAATGATCAATTAAAGTTGTTAGATATACTAACAATGTATGTGGTGTATATGTAAATACTTTAAAGAAAAATAAAAGGGTATATCTATAACATAAGATATATAAGAACATGTTGACATTAAAAGTGTGACGTAAAACTTGAAAATCGTAAAATATAATTAAAAAATGGAAACTTATAACTTTCCAATAAAAGGAGGTTTTAGTAATAGAATAAAAATTCCGCTTAGAACGTAGTTGGTTAATAGTAAGTAACGGTGCAATAGCCATGATGGTAATTCGATTTTCTTATTTTTTAGAAGAGAAATTGTACTGTTTAGAGACTTACAATTTCAGAACAGGAAAAATTATGTTGGTCAAATTGGTATTTTAACTATTTACATATCGTAGAAGACAAATGAGGAGACGAAAAAGAGAAGGCTGGCCGTTGCACTTTTCGAGCAACATAGAGAAACCAAAAGGGTTATTGAAAATATAATGGTTATCTCTATAATTAATATTTTGTTGGTAATTACATTATGTAATTAATAGTAATGGTTTTACTATTTGATTGCGTGGGAAACCAAAAGAGTATAATATAATAGTTTTATTATTTGATGCGTGGTGCTCCTGCATTTTGATAGTCAGTATTCCTAGAACTATTAACTACAATAACTAATACTATTGGAAAGGTGTCGACAATTATAGTTAATAGTATCATAATTATTGTAGTTAATACTATCATAATTATATGCATTGGAAAATAAATCAGCATTATTATTATTATTATTATTATTTATTATTATTATTTATTATTATTATTTATTATTATTATATTATTATTATATTATATTAAAGTCGACTTACTTTTATTGGTCAAATTGGATGTAACATTCTAAGAATGAATGAGAGGTCTCCATTATGCAAATGCTGAAAAATTATAGTGCTACATCAGCATTATATAATATTATGCGTTATTAAAAGAGTAGGTTTTATAAAAATATTGTCAATTAAGTGTGAAGTAATCATAGAACTTTGAGTTCTTTTAACAGAAGTAAAAAGTCGGTAATACGACAAAGTAATACGTGATTTATTTTTAAAAAATGATTAAATATTAGACGTTTGGCTTATCACTTGAGAAAGCGTAATCTATACATTAGGAATGGAAAATTATTAATTTTTAGCAAAATACGTTTTAAAAAAATGGTTTCAAATAACTTTAATCTGAAATTTAATTAAATTATTTAACTTAAATAAACGGAGTAAGGTATTCCAAAATTAAGTATAATTATTAAACCCGACCATGGCGTTTTTGTAATTATAAGATTATGGTGGGCGGTTCTCAATGTTGCTTGAGATTTTCTAGAACATTGAGAAAGTAAAACAATTTTTTATTAGGTTTTGAGAATTGGTACCTATATTAATTAACACGATTATATTAATTACACACGGTTAATTAGGTGGTTCTCAATTAATTTCGGTTTTTTGTTTGTTTTAGTTTGCTGATGTGGAAAGATGGACATCTTGGTTAAACATGATTGGTTTAAAAAAACTAAAATTGTGAGATTGAATGAGAGACTTGCATTACCATAATTCTGCATCCACATTGTGCCACATAGGCAGTTTTCCATTCTTCTTTTATATATAAAATGATGGGTCGGAATAAATTACTCTTCCTCGGTATATTTACTAATGTGAGCGTCGTAATTTATTAGACTACATTTTTACGTGAATGCGAATCATTTTAACAACTACGGACTATTTGTTTAATATTGTAAATGAGTGGTCATTTAATAAATTTGGAATGTTTTCGTGTAAGACGTCGCACGCAATAACTATTATTTAATATATGAACATCGTTAGTAAATATAATCAAAAATACGTTTTTTTAACCCAGTTATACATTTACTACTCACGTCTCATCAGATTATTTACGTTTTGCTTTTATTGTACGATATGTAATATACAACTTTATTGTATATATGGGTTACATATTTTAAAAATGGTGCAATGGGTAATTATAAGTGTAATAATTCTATCGTAAGTCTCGATCATCTTAATGAACAGCTATATGATAGCTCATGTATACCGTCATACGGACATGTATCATAAATAATTCGAAATTTATTTATACGTATATAATTAATCAGCTTTTGTTGATATTATTAATTACGGTATTCATCTAAAGTTAAAAACAGGTCATCGTAAATAATTAATTTGTTTATCTCCAATATTATTAACTATATTCATCTAAAATTTAAAAACAGACCCGTGAATTTCACGGGTTATAACCTAGTATCATATTAACTATTACAGCAAACCCATCTGCCATGTGTCCAGGTTAATATGTCACATGTCAATTTCGCAATTACAAAAAGATTGCATCCCCTATAAGATTATGATGAGCATAAATAAGGAAATTTAATTGCATTTATTAATTGTCATTCAAAATTTGACTAGAAGATTCCTTACAAATTTATTTTAATATATGCATCCGTTTATACACTATAACGTTTATAAGATAAATTGATAATTGATTGACTACTATAAAAAGTCCGTAATATATTCCACATATTGTCCATAAAAATGACAAATTTTTAAACTTGCTTTAAAAATATTTTGGATATGATAGCTAGAAAAAAAGAAATATTTTGCCATATATCAAATTCAATTTTTGGATATAATTATGGTCACTTAGTAATTTGAATCTCCTATAAGAAATATGGAAATATTTTCTCTAACCCGTATTTATAGTAAAATATACTCCATACATTAGGTTTACATTTTAAACTATGCGATAAATTTTGAAAGATACAATAAATTGGGTAAATTTCTAAAAATTATAATGACCTAATGATGAGCTTCGTAATAATCTACATTACCATTAATTAGTTCACAGTATTTAGGTAAGGCATAAAAATTATATTGTAATCTTAACAATCTTAACAAATAAATAAATTGTAATTTTAACAATCTTAAAAAAAAATCATATTGTACATTCCACAGACTTAGTTATCCCAAAATATATTTATCACCATAATAATGCGATTGAATAGTCAGCAATCTTTAATTATATTAACCTGCTCCTATAATCATGCTAAATTCTCGAATTAAATATAAGATGCCAAAAAGAATATCATTTTTAGATATGAAAATAAGATATAGTCAGACGTAATGTTTAGATATTATTTTTTCATAATATCCCAATAATTTAGATATGAAATAAGATGTCATAAATTAATACCGCCATAGTCTTACTCATCCCTATAATTATTGGTACGAAAGTATTTAATTTTAGGACTCGTTTGGTTGCCCCTATAAAAATGGGTGAATTGGAAAATCCCATGATTTAGAAAAAATGAAGATGTTTGGTTACTCCAAATCATGGGATTTTCTTTTTCCCATGAATTCTCACTTCCTCCATTATGGAGGAATTTGATTACCTAGGGCCCCCTAGGTAATTGCAAATTCCTGTGTCAATTCAATTCCAGGATGTCAACCAAACGAATTTTAGGCAATTCACATGAATTGGTCAATTCACGTGTTTTGGAAAATCATGGGAAATTAATTCCCGTATGGCAACCAAACGAGGCCTTATTCTTTACTATCACAATATTACAATATTAGAAATTTACAATAACACATTTTAAAAATATAAATGTTACTTCTTTTATATATCCCACTGAATAGTTTGCATTTGTTAGGGGAAATATTTTTCTTAAACCGAGTAATGACCCATTTGCCTAATTTATTCATAATTTAAAATACTCATTTTAAGCATAATATCGTTTTATGTAACGGAGTTGTTACGTAACATTCATTTAGTTTCTTCGACGATATTTAATGGATAGTATGTATTGAGATTTTGTTTTGTTTTGTTTGTTTATTTTGTTTCCAATATAAACAATTATTATAATTTTTTATCACTTGATTTGACGAAATGCTTCTTTACAACTTATGGTTATGCTATTAAAACTATTTCATGAGTGATACAATAAAAAAGAACTAAATGATGTCTTCTTGTGTCATCGTTGTTTTAAGTAAACAGTAATAAGTCCTGTTAATCGATTTTTAGAAACTAATGTACTTTCTTTGTCTGTGTTTAAGATCGCTATAATTAGCAAATAAATAATTCGGACAAAGGGAATAAGTTTTTAACTATTGTTGATATATTATTATTCTCCACTTTATGAAAACGAATCAACTCAAATAAGGTGGAAGGGTTTTATGCAAATTATCAAAATTTTGAGAATTTTTTTCCAGAAATTTAATCTCCTAAGTCAATAGGTTATTATAGTTTTATATTTCTTCCCTCAATTGTGTCATTATAGTTGGATTGGTTTTGAATAAAAAAAAAGTGTTGACGTTTGGTAGAGCATGAATTTATGGTTTCCTTTTTTTTATATAACTAGTTTTAAACCCGTGCAAATTGCACGAGATTATAGGTTCAATTATTGTTATTTATGAATAATGATTAGTCATATTTTCGATTTTCGATTTGTAATATAATTTTATATGACCGATATACTAAAAATATTGTAATATTAACATACAGTTTATATTTAAAGTATATCAAAACGCAATCAATCTATATAAATTTGAAATATCATAACAGAATTACAATATACAATGATAAGTAAAATGTTAATACAAAAATCTCAAAATTTTCTTCATTATATATGCATTTTTCATCGTCACAACTCACTCATAAATCAGAGTTGTCAACATGTCGAATTCTTTGGAGATGGTTTGAAAGCCGATAGTTTCAACTTACCTCATTCAAAATAATGAAATAGGTTGGTCCTACTCTATCTGGGGATCAATATAGTTTTTTACCTTATCAGAGAAAAAAGATATGACTGCCCCTAAATCCCGTCATTACTCGTGTTTTTGTGAATGTTAAGTGTCTATTATGATACTTTTCTTTTGCAATTTCAATATCCCATTTTTTTTTATCGTGGCATTTTTAATTTAATATTTGGAGCGTTTTTTTTTTTCAAATAATATTTATGTGAAGTTTTACGCATAAACTCTTGAATAGTTACTTTTTATCGTAATTTAAATTTTCATCCATGAAGATTTATGTTAGAATTTTGTGGTATTTTAATGATATTGGTTTTATACATATAAGATTATTATTCATAAATCATTATTTATTAATCTTTACGTACCGACCATCGTTATTTTTAATATTTACGTACAAATCATAAACGAAATCGTTTACGTACTGAACATAAACCAAGGCGGTTCTCGTTATTTAACTATTTCATCTTTGTTGTGTGTCCCGCTTTTATCGATTTACCAACAATTCATCGTTATTTTTTAATACTTACGTACAAATCATGTACATAACATAAACCTAAGCGGTTTTCGTTAATTAATTTTTTCATCATTGTTGTTGATGCACAGATTTGTTTTAAATTTTTCTTTATTAATAAAGATAAGATATGTGAATATATTGAATACATTTGACATAAAACGTTTGCTATCATAAAATAAATTAAATTAGTGTTTTTAACTTTTAGTTTAACTTGTATGGTATTAGGTATTTTGTCATGGTTTTTTTTCCATTATCCAGTTTATTCTTATATATATGACGATGACAATGGAGGATTAGTCGAGTTTTCTAGATTTTATTTTCATGTTATGTTGAATTATTAAAATATAGAAGATATTATTTTTTAAAGAAATATTATTATAAATTAGTACGATATATAAATATCAAATATTATGCATGAGATATAGGACAATATATCTTCTTGAACATAAATATTACGCATGACATTTGGACCGATATATTTGATTGAACATGAATATTTATGAGATAATCAGTTACTTATATACATTTTGTAATTTTTTGTAACAATATTGTAAATTGTAAATTGTATCAGTTCATGTATTTGATTGTAATTTTATTTTAGTTGTTATTGTAATTTATTATTTATCGTTGCAAAATATTATAACAAATTATCATGATATTATAACAAAAATGCACGGGTTACTTGTTAAAATTAACTAAAACAGTCTAAGTATAACAAAAAATGCACGGGTTATTTAAAAATATTGTTATTAGTTTAATTATAAGACAATTTAAATATTAACCCATGCAATTTTTAAATTGTCTTAATACATGTTATAATTATATCTGTTTTCATTTAAACTTGGTATTATAACAAAATTTTGATAAAATTATCAATATAAATATTATACAAAGCGTCTTATTTTATTTATATACTTATGCAAAATATGTATTGAATTTTTTGTTGTAATTAATTCTGTATTCATTTCTAATCAATAATTTTTGTGTCGAAAACGTAAACTTTTTTAATTTTACATTGAAATTAAATCAATCTATATTTTGTCGGGTCCCACGTTTCTAAAAAAAAAGAAAAAGCCTTGTTTAGGGTGAGTTTTAAATTTTTAATTTATAATTTTTTTGGCTGAACATAAATATTACGCATGACATTTAAAACGGTATATGTGATTGAACATAAATTAAAAATGAGATAATCATATATTTATATACATTTTGTATTTTTTTGTAACAATGTTGTAAATTGTAAATTGTATCAGTTCATGTATTTCATTGTATTTTATTTTAGTTATTATTTTAAAGTATTATATATTATATACTTTTGCAACAAATTGTACTAAATTTTTTTGTTGTAATTAATTCCGTATTCGTTTCTAATCAATAAATTTTTTTTGTCGAAAACGTGAACTCTTTACTTTTATATTGGAATTAAATCAATTTGTATCTTGGTGGGTCCCATGTTTTTGATTAAAAGAAAAGGAAAAAATAAAAGAAAAAGGCATGTTTAAGGTGACGTGGGTGAAGGAAAATGCAAGAAATTATTCGGTATTAATATAGATAAGATTCCGTATTCGTTTCTAATCAATAATTTTTTTTTGTCGAAAACGTGAACTTTTTACTTTTACATTGGAATTAAATCAATTTATATTTTGGTGGGTCCCATGTTTTTGATTAAAGGAAAAAAGAAAAAGGCATGTTTAAGGTGACGTGGGTGAAGGAAAATGCAAGAAATGATTCGGTATTAATATAGATAAGATAAGATGGTTTGATGCTTCTAATTTTTATTCTCTCTATTTTTTATATATATCATTTTTATGTTCAATACACTTCTTTTTTTCTTTTTTTGTGAGATATGTATATATCATAAAATTCATGCGTAAAGATTTGTACCTTTCAATTATGTGGACATTTTTGAAGAGGGATTGAGATCAAAACTCAACGAAGATTGTCAAGGAGAAAGAATATAATGCAAGAGTATTTATTTGGACATATATTAAGTTGAGACAATTAATTACAATTGTAGTACATGGAAATCTATAATTGGATTAAGATTATTTTAGAAGAGACTGTGAAGACGACATGCATCAACCAAATTAAAGGTCCTACAACTCTACAAGTATTGTTGAATTAAGTTAAAGGCTATGACAGATTACAAATATTTAAATTAAATTGACGGCTAGCTACGGGATTTTGATTTGTAAAATAAATCACGCAAAACAATACCCTTAAAATAATCAACTAACATAGATTGATCAAATGGGGTAGAAGTCTTTAAGAGATGATAGTGGAAACTAACAATGAGATGGTTGACAAATTTAGACAATTGGTTGACAAATTTAGACAATTGGTAACATTGGATCATATTTATTTACTTTTATGTACCACAAAAATTGTTTACCTTTGATTTTAATTCTTCTTACAAAATAATAAAATTGTAAATATTTTCTTAAGGCAGTGAAAATAATACATACTATATTGATCAAGGGTTTGGGATATGGATTACAGGTTGGTGGAGGTTAGTTGAATTGAGGGGGACGTCGTGGCCTGAGGTGTTGGATTCAGTCACTTTTGTCGTGAAGGGCATGTTGGTGGGTCTTAAGGAAGTCATTCATTGATTGGGAAGATTTTTCCAACAGTTCGGGTGTGGTGAGTGTGAAAGGAAATGAAGGAGATAGTAGAACATCGAGAGGAGAACAAAAAAGAGGGGTAATATGATTTTAAAAATATGTTAAATAATTAGTAAAACTAATTGTATAGCTCCTACATAAGCAGATTTTGAAAATTAAAATCTAAAATAATTTTGTATTCGTTTCAAATTTCACCTCTCATAAGTTATAAGCAACACAAACTTATATCATACGGCTGGATGACGATCAACATTGATGGTGCGTCAAAGGGAAATCCAGGATTGCCGGGTGCAGGAGGAGTATGTCGGGATTCAACTGGGCAATTAATCATAGCATTTGCTGAAAAGATTGGTATTGCGACGGTTACACGAGCCGAGCTCATGGCTTTGAAAAGAGCTCTGATGATCGCGAAAGAGAAAGGTTATACTCGTGTTCTAATTCAAACTGATTCAATGGTGGTGATGCAATTCATGGAGGAAAAGGATCGGTGGCCATCTGCCCATTCTCATCTCATTCATATTTGTCGGAGCTTCATTCAAGATTCGGATTAGCAAATTATGATAACTCATGTGTATCGAGAGGCGAATAGTTGTATGGATTGGTTAGCTAATCTTGGGGTTATACAGGAACAAAAGATTCAACTGTTTGAATGCCATAGTGTGCCGCCGGGGCTTGGGATGCGTATACTGAATGACCTGCAAGGTGTGGCTTGGCCGCGTGTGATACCGCTCTGTTCTTAGTTAGCTAGCTTTTGTTTGGACTCTGTTTATGTTTTTGCTTTCTTGCTTTCGCTTTTGCTGTATGTTTTGTTTGCTTTCTAGTTTGTTTTTATAGGGCTGATCCCTCTTTTCTATACAAAAAAAAAAACCTATATCAATAGTATATAAGTAGACAAAGTAAAATTTTCTAATAATTAATTATTTACTAAATCCTAAAATATATATATTAGTTTTTACTTTTAATAATATTTTCCGTTACTACCCGTATAGGGTACGGGTTCAAAAACTAGTTATTGAGTAAGACCGTCCCGCACATTTGTGTTAACAAAGAGATAGTTTAGCACCACGTATTGATAATTGAATGCTTTGGTCTTCAATTGATTGCATGCATGCATGTTCAGTTAGCACAACGCAAGGCAAATGGCCACTCGGCATAGATAATCCTATTTATTAAAGCAACAACCACAGAGCCTATGTGGCGCTCTGTGGTTTAATGTTGACTTTTCAAACGGCGGTTGGATTTGCATAATTTCAGGAACCACTAACTATTCCAGAATTAATTGCAATTTTACGCCTACTTAAAAAATTGACACAAAGAATAGCCGTTTATGATATTCATGTTCATTTACATTTACGTAAATTTGATAAAATAAGCTACATAATTACAAATCGACTATATAAATTACAAATTATAACAAATTACAAATAATAAAAAAATTATAAATATTTACAAACTATTGCTTATAATTAGAAATTATTAACGTACACGAATAAAAAAACCTGCGATATTATACTTTATATCGTATACATATAATACGTACTAAAATATTATATGTAAAAACCGTACCAAAACAGAAACCTCCATCCGTGTCAATTTTACATCTAATAAGAATGCATGAAAAAAAAAGTAAACAAATTATTGAGAGAAATTTTTTTTATACAATAGAAGAAAATATAGCATGTAAAAAGGCTTTATTATATAAAATTAAATATTTAATATATAATCGAAATATCTGACGGAAAAAGAACACGCGTATAAATACAAGTAATATTTTTAAATAATCAATTTTTAAATAATAAATACAACGACAATTAAGTGACGAAAGATTAGGAATTTTATTTATAAAAGCAACAACCATAGAGCTGAACCATAGAGCTGACGTGTCAGCCTGTGGTTAATTGCAACTTTTTTCTTTATTTTATTTTTATGGAAATGAAGGTCCACCCATGTTCTGTCATTGTATTTTATGAAGAAGAAACAATTTAATAAAAAAAAGTATTAGTGTGCATCAGTCATGCAGTAGTTTGATTAATACGGGGCATAATAATCATAACAAATATTGTGTGTTAATATGATTATGATATAAAAAAATATCATACTCAATAATATAACGACTAATGACTTAAAACGAAAAAAAATAATGCACTTATTTTTTTTGTTCTAATGCACTTGAATTATGTTACCATTGACTATCGTCTCATATCAGTTATATGGGTAGGGTCATAATACAAATAAGGTCATGTGAGTTACATTTAGAGTTTAAAAAAAATAGATACTAACATTTTCTTCAATTCATAACTAAGATGGATTTGCATTATAAAATTTCACATGTAGTTGAAAGATCAATTTTCTAACATAAATTCTCATATGTGACGGTATATATGTCGCAAGCTTGCGATGGTTCAAGTACTAGCTATGTTGGGTAGATAAGACAAAAGTAAAGAGTAACAATCTGATTTATCTTATCCACTCACATAGGTAGTATTTAACCCGTCGCAAAATTGTGCCGGATATGCCCGTCATAAGAGAGGCTTGATAATTTTTTATTAAAATTTACTAATAAAACTTACGAGATAATACAACAATACATTAAATTGTATTTTTGACAATTTTTAAAGGAAGTTGTTTACATTTTTATTTTAGACCTTCAAAATAAATTAAGAGTTATTACACCATTACATTAAATTGTATTAAATAAGTAGAAAATTTAATTTAAACAATATAAGAACTTTTTCAATGGGGCTTGAGCTTATATTATAGAGTATCGTGCTAGCAGTGAAAATGCATTTCAAGGGTTAAGGGTAAAATATGGGTCAAAATACATATCATTTTTAAGGATCACGGGTCAAAATACGGATTATTAAGAGTGGCGGGTTAAAATACGGTTCAAAATATCGTTATTGTAACTATTTCAAGAAATTCATAACTTCTATTGAGAGTGACGGGTTAAAATACGGATGATTTTCAGTGCCTTCGAGAGGGGAAATTTTTGCATCTTTTCACGAGATCTTTGAGTTGGTTAAAATACGTATCTCTCTTACTTGCTTTAGCAATAAAAAATTTTAAAGCTCAAATTATATTAGCAAATGTGAAATTAATTTGCGGTATGTGATTTATATTCCACGTAATTGCTCCATTTAAGTATGTTATGGAGTACTCCATAAACAACATGTTTTTTTTTTTCAAATCACATTATTTTTATATACAATATCGTAATGACATAATGTAACTAAAATTCATAACTAAATTTAAATTTCAATCATAATTTGATAGAAAAATTAATAATTTTTTTCACTTTTTTTAATAACATATTTAAATCAACATACCCGTGCAATTTGCACGGGTTTAAGACTAGTAACAAAGCAAGTCACTGGAATCCGAACCAATTTTGGAATTTTGCCTGACCCACACCCGAACGGAGGACCAAATTTAACCTGAGCCGACCTTATATCACCCAGCCCGAATTTTAAATTGAAAATAACATACACAAGAACCCCTGAACCGAACCAGGTTCGTGTAAACCGAGCTACCCCGTGATGAACCGGTCCTGACCCACGACCGTTTGTCAGGTCTAGCTAGTAGGAACTCAAAGCCTCATTCTGCATCGACTGCATCAAAAGCCAGAAGGCAGTATCCGCATACATAAAAAAAATGGAGGACCAGAACGACTATCGAGTGGCGGTTGTTATGGTCCCTTTTCCGGCTCAAGGCCACCTTAACCAACTCCTTCATCTCTCCCGTCTTGTTATCTCCTATGGCATTCCAGTGCACTATGCAGGGTCTGCCATGCACAACCACCAGGCCAAGGTCCGGGTCCAAGGTTGGGACACAGAAAGTCTAACCAAGATCCAATTCCATGACTTCCAACTTCCTCCTTACGCTTCACCTCCTCCAAAACCCGACCTTTCTGTCCCCTTCCCGGTTCACCTTCAACCACTTTTCGATATTTCGACAAATCTACGAAAACCCGTGTCTGAACTCTTGGACAAACTCTCGGCAAAGTGTCGCAGGATCATTGTTGTTTATGACAGCATGATGGCTTCTGTAGTCCAAGATGTCAAGTTCATTCCAAATGCCGAACCCTTCCGTTTTGTTACCGTTGCTGCCTTTAGCCAGTTCTTTGGTTTCTGCGGAGCCATGCCGGAATCAGATAAACCTTTTCGAATAGATCCAAGTATTACTATCCCCAGATGCAATCCTTCCGGGAAAGGGATAACTACACCAGAGATCGTAAGGTCATTCTTTGCTCAGGTGAAATTTTGGGGGTTTGAGTCGGGACGAATCTACAATACATCAAAGGTGATAGAAGGTCCATATGTTGAGCTGTTGGAAAAACTCTCAGGAAATGATACTCAAACCAAACACTTTGTCCTCGGACCTTTTACTCCGGTGGAAATGACACCCGCCAATCGGAAAAGACATAGATGCCTAGAATGGCTCAATTCACATGACAAAGGGTCTGTGATATACGTCTCCTTCGGAACAATGACATCACTAACAGAAGAGCAGATTGAAGAATTGGCTGTCGGGTTAGAAAAAAGTGGACAGAAGTTTATATGGGTGCTCAGAAATGCCGATAAAGGTGATTCATTCGAAAGCACGAAAGACGGCTATCCCAAGCTTCCGGAAGGGTATGAGGAAAGAATCAAGGACAGGGGTATGGTAGTCCGAGAATGGGCCCCACAGCTAGACATTCTAGCGCACCGGTCAATAGGCGGGTTCATGAGTCATTGTGGTTGGAACTCGTGTATTGAGAGTATTAGCATGGGGGTCCCTATAGCAGCGTGGCCTATGCATTCCGACCAGCCGCTGAATGCTATTTTGATAACAGAAGTGCTGAGAATTGGTGTCATGGTGAGGGATTGGGAAGACAGTGGTAAGCTAGTTAGTTCAGCTACTATTGAGAGTGTAATCAAAAGATTAATGACAACAAAGGAAGGAGAGGAGATAAGGAAAAGAGCTTCGGAACTCTGTAATGATGTTCGAAAATCAGTTGCAAAAGGTGGCACTTCATCCTCAGAAATGGCTGCCTTCATAGCTCATATCACAAGATGAGGTACATTCTCGGAGTGTTACCTGCATCAACATTAGTAAACTAGTTAAACGGGTCATCGGGGTTTAAGATAGCTTGGGTGTAATAGTTCATTTCCTGTCATGAGTTTGGGTTATTTGGGTTTGGTTTGGTTAGTTTCGGGTCGATTGTCTTAGGTCATGTTGTGGCACAATAAAAACGGATACACTTTTCGGTTTGGTTCCTTGTACATTAGTGTGCGAAAGTTCATTCTAGGGTCTATTGAGTTTTTTTCTTAAGTGCCATCATTGTACTGTGAAATGGCATGGAAAGAAACTAAAACTACGCCAGAATATGACGTGTTCTCCCAGAATTTCGTAACTAGTAAATACAACATTACCCAAGTGCCTTAATGGCTCCCTATTAGGATGTTAGATAGTAAGGCCCATTAGGGTTAGATGGCTCTGATACCATGTTATGATTATAGAGGGAGAATAGCATAATGAATTATATTATTGATTTACATCATATATGATGAGGTATTTATAATACCTCACGATTAAACCTAACCCTAGTTTAACCCTAATGGGCGTTACCATCTAACATCCTAATACTACCGCAAATTGCGTGGTAAGGGGATGTTGGATGTACGCAGCCTTACCCTTGTGTTAGCTACATAATAGGCTGTTTTCGAATGACCTAAGATGAAACTTGCGTCGAGAACTGCGTTTAATGACCGCTACTTCATTCGGGAAAGAAGCGTAGCTACTTTAGTAAGCCATTTTGATTTATTCCATCATAAATCCAAAACCCAAGAGGAATGAGTCTTTGGCTCCATTGAAAATATGGAAAATTCATAACTAGTAATTGTAAGACCACCTCTGTATAATCGCTAACACAGTAACAACACACGATCACGGAGAAAATGCAGCAGGGTAAAGAGTATAAGGTAAAACCTTACTAGGCAGGTAAATACGGAGTGATTCTATATTTAAGACAAGTAACTACACAGAAAAAGGAAAATCTCAAAAGGAAACCTTCTCTTACTCGTTTGACAACTCTCATACTGCCATTGTTCTAGGGAGTTTCCAGATCAGGAGCTTTAGTCGCATTGGGATCAAGATGGTGGAACCTGCGATTAACACTATAGTCATATGAGTCAATGCGCGAGTAGAAGGTGCACTCTTGTGCCGACTAAGGTGAATAAAAAAACTGACAATAAGTTCTTATTTTCAGCTTGCAAATACTGGATGCAACTATGCAAGGAAAAAGATACAACCAAGAAAACAGACCATAAACTATCTGGCCTTGTTCGTAAACCAAGAAAGTTTGAGCTTTATGCATTTGCCGTTATTTTTAGCTGCAAAATTGATTACATTTGCAAGTCGATCCTACACTGGAATACCTGATACGCCTCTTGATGGGTGATTGTACCAACAGTTTTGCCCAAACTTGCAAGTCCCAGTCTTCATATAGACTCGTAGGCTATCCAGAGCATAAAGACTCGTAGGCTAAACTTGGTATTTCCCCTCCTCGTCATCATCATCATCATCTTCTCCTTCTCCTTGTTCTTCTTCTTCTTTTCTATTTTCCTCCTCAATTGGAACCGTCACTCCCATTGTTTTGAAACTCTACACTCTCAAACTGTTTAACAAGGCTCCTTTCCTCTGCAAGTCTGCAACTACATTACTTTCATGATCACGAAATTCATCACCATCAACATTAACAGCCTTAACCTCAACATCATTGTGATTTGTGATTATAAAAGGTCATATCCAATTAGACATCCTCATCAATTACTCTCTGAGGTTCAAATAAGGAAATGCTTTCATCTCCCCAACATCGACTGTAGGTACTAACATATTATGCATCTTGCTTAAGTCCGTCTTAGTTATTATAGATTGTATTAAATGTACCACATAACATGAACAATTGCCGTTTTAAGCTTAACACGGTCTTAAATAAGCTCTTGTCATTAAGTAGTAAACAGAAACCACTTGAAGAAAACTACACTGCTGTACTTGGCATTAAATGAATAGGTTAGTGGAGATCCTCAGTAATTGGACACCTTTATCTTTTTCATTCTTTTTCATATATGTTCCATACACCTTTTTATTATTATAATTTACCTTAGAAAACAAGATCAAAAATGGGTGGAGTACAGCAAAACCCACTTCCACAATAATAACATTACCCCACTGCCTCAATAACTCCCGCAAATTGCATATGGGGATCAGATGGACACAGCCTTACCCCTGTGTTAGCAACACTAAAAGGTTGTTTCCGAATGACCCACGATGAAAATGGCGTCACAATGACGGTAACGTCACAAGAGAAAGAAGCGCAACCACTTTAATAAGCCATTTTTATTTATCCATCATAATCCAAAATCCACTTCTTCAATTTCAAATAATTACCGACAAAAACAACCGCTATTCTTGCTTATGGCAAAAAATGACTTGTGACATCACAAAACCATCTCCCCCTTTTAACGTTATTTTAACTGGTTGTGAGACGTTACAAGCTTATGACGCGTCACAAATGAGAGTTTATGCAGAAACAATTCCAGGGATAAAACGAACAATAATTCATAATCATTAGCATATAACTCATTAAAAAAATTAATTTAGCACCTGATGAATTTCAGAACCTGTCATAAACTAGACAAGCCACACTGGAAAATTCAAGTACACAAGTGTGAATTAACCTGAATTGGTAATTACTATGTTACACAGACTCGTGTAGAAGTATCCGACATGGGTGCGTGTTCAAGTGCCTGACTCGGCTATAATGAGGACTCATGTCCGAGTGTGACTGTCGGACACGGGTACGTGAGGAAGTTAGAAGAGTCGGAGTAACATAGTTGGTAAATTGAAGAAATCTTAGGCTTTGTCTAATTCTATAAGGGGAAACCCCTAGGCCCTAGATAATATGTGCAAGCAGTAGTTTTGCTACATAAAAACAAATAAAACATGGAAGGGTAAACTAATTTAAGAAACAGGGTGGGGCACTCTTTATGTGCTTTCCTACTTACCTCTCATGGATATTTTCCGAGAGGAAGCTATGACGGATACCGTCGTCACAAATGAGAATTTGTGTTTAAGAAAGGAAAGGAGAACTTGCAAAGACTGTAGGACTCTGCAACTGAAAACAAAAGGTGATGAAATTCTAATATAACGCGGTTTTACGCTATGTTACAGACTTACAGTGAAATCACCTACACTAAACACTCTTTCATTAGTTTTTTTTTGGATAACTATGTATGTTTTATTTTAGTTAAAAGGGTATATATGTTTTTAGCGGATTATTTTACACTAACTTAGTCTAAACCCACGTTAAACAAGATCGAATGTTTCGAACAATAACTTTTTTTTTTTTTGAAAAATACATATTTCTCAATTTGTGTGAACTTGAATTTTGAGACGCAAATGTGAATTCCTATTAGCATTGTCTAACAGATAACATCGTAAGTGCATGTGGTTATAAAATAAGGTTGTCAGAAAGAAACAAAAGAAAATTAGCACTGGGAGTAGCTTTATATAACAATGTTTGAAATTGCATACAAATTATATCAGTCTTAACAAATAGAGCACTTTTAAAAACCAATAACAGTAGACCCAAACGTAAAAACAAATTTATTAAAATGACATGAAATAGATTTAAAGAGTTTGGCCATCATCATAAAGTATGAAAATAAAAGATACGTACATTTTCATCTTCTTTTCAAAAAGTGTGCACATAATAATTGTCCTAATTTTGTCAGCAACTGTGAAAATTCCAATAGCCAGCTAGATTAGCCTTAAGCACTGATTATGGAGTACCTATTAGGAATATCAATAATAGTTGGATTGAGATGATTCATCTAATATAGTATCAGAGCCAGTGTGACCGAAGGTCACGGATTCGAATTCTGGCACCTCAAAACCCCTTAAAACCACGAAGTGGAAACCCACACACGGTATGGGGGTATTATTAATATTCCTAATAGTACCTAGTGACTTAATTGCATATACAATTTATGTATTATTATCATATATTATGTGCTTTCTTTGTAACCTCATACTTATATATAGGACCTCAAAAACACAATCTGTATCAAAGCCAGTAAGGCAGTAGCCACACATAAAAAATGGAAGGTCAGAACGACTCTCAAATTGCGGTTGTTATGGTCCCTTTGCCCGCTCAAGGCCACCTAAACCAACTCCTCCATCTCTCCCATCTCGTTATCTCCTATGGCATTCCTGTGCACTATGCAGGCTCCGCCACGCACAACCACCAAGCCAAGGTTCGGGTCCAAGGTTGGAACACTGAAACTCTATCCAAAATCCAATTTCATGATTTCCAACTCCCTCCCTACAATTCACCTTCTCCAAACCCCAACCTTTCCGTCCCTTTCCCGGCTCACCTTCAACCACTTTTCGATATTTTAACACATCTACGAAAACCTATGTCTCAACTCTTAGAACAACTCTCGGCAAAGAATCGCAGAATCATTGTTGTTCATGACAGCCTGATGGCTTCTGTAGTCCAAGATGTCAAGTTCATTCCAAAGGCCGAATCCTTTCGTTTTGTTTCTATTCCTGCCTTCACCCAGTTCTTTGGTTTCTGGCGACACATACCAGAATCAGATAAACCTTTTCGACTAGATCCAAGTATTACTATCCCCAGACGCATTTGCCCCGAAGAAGAGACGCTTACACCAGAGGTCACAAGGTTCGTCTTTGAGCAGATGAAATTCTGGGGGATCGAGTCAGGACGAATCTATAATACATCAAGGGTGATAGAAGGTCCATATATTGAGCTGTTGGAAAAACTCTCAGGAAATGATACTGAGACCACACACTTTGTCCTCGGACCTTTTAATCCAGTGGCAATGACCGGCAATCTGAAAAGACATAGATGCCTAGAATGGCTCGATAAACATGACAAAGGATCTGTGATATATGTCTCTTTTGGAACAACGACATCACTGACAGGAGAGCAGATTGGAGAATTGGCTACCGGGTTAGAAAAAAGTGGACAGAATTTTATATGGGTACTCAGAAATGCTGATACAGGTGACGCTTTCGATAGCGTGAAAGACGGAAATCCCAAGCTTCAGGAAGGGTATGAGGAAAGAGTCAAGGACAGGGGAATGGTAGTCCGAGAATGGGCCCCACAGCTAGACATTCTAGCACACCGGTCAATAGGCGGGTTCATGAGTCATTGTGGGTGGAGCTCGTGCAACGAGAGTATTAGCATGGGTGTCCCTATAGCAGCGTGGCCTATGCATTCCGACCAGCCGATGAATGCTGCTTTGATGACAGAAGTGCTAAGAATTGGTGTCATGGTGAGGGATTGGGAAGACCGTGGGAAGCTAGTTAGTTCAGATACTATTGAGAGCGTAATCAAAAGATTAATGACAGCAGAGGAAGGACAGGAGATCAGAAAAAGAGCTTCAGAGGTCGGAGATGGTGTTCGAAAATCAGTTGCTAAAGGTGGAGCTACATCCACAGAAATGGATGGTTTCATAGCTCATGTCACAAGATGAGATACACTCTAGGTCCGTGTGTACTCCGCATCAGCATTAATAGTACACCAGCTAAATGGGTAATCAGGGTTCAAGATAGTTTGGGTACAATAGTTCATCTCCTGTCATATGAAGTTAGGTTATTTGGTTTTGGTTTCGTTATTTGGTCGTGTCGTGGTGCAATAAGAAAAGATACACTTTTCGGGTTGGTTCCGTATGATACACATTTTCACCAGAACACTGCTAATGAAACAAAATCTTTCAGGGACTATTGGTTGAGCATTATCTGATTTCTTCCTAGCTGTTACTCTGCAAGTAGATTACTAAAACTACTTTTGCCAACCTCAAATGCCTCATTTCTTCTATTTCCCTTACACCGCAGAGATGCGGAAATATTATTTTTTCAGAAACTACATCATTGTACAGCAAACTGGCATAAATATAAACTAAAACTAAGCCGGAATACAAAAGAGAGGACGTGTTCTCCCTGAATTTCATAACTAGTACATCTAAGGGGAAAAAAATCGAGGTAAGATAAGGGACTCAACTATGAGTTTTTTTACAGATAAGGGACTCAACTTAGTTATCTTTGCCGGTAAATCAAACCTAAACTGATACGAAGTATTATTTTACACAAAACCCTCTTCATCTTTTCCAAACTCAAAAACCATGGCATCCCACAAATAGAATCAAATCCTAGAAAAATTATCGATCCTGGAAAACAATCAAGTAAGTGATACTAATTACTCCTACTTAGTTGTTCAATTTAAGTTTTCTTTTGTGAAATTAATCGATTTCAATTATTTTTTACATAAATCCCTTATTTTATATGGAGTTATTAGGATGGGTGTTTCTTTAAATTTCTTCATATCTTCTTAAGTAACAATCTTTTATGTATAACAATAATTATATATGCTTTAATAATCTTTATGAAACATATATTTTGGACAAGGATGATTTATTTGCAATTATTTAGATGACAGTACACTTTTTTATCAATAAATTTGGGCATTCCGTTAGTTTTAACCTTTGAGTCCTCTAACTGTACAATTTGAAAGTTGAGTCCCTTATCTGTAAAAAAACCAAAAGTTGAGTCCCTTATCTTACCTATTACTCCTTCTTACTCTAAAGACAATATTTCACAAAGCAAAACACGAGCACTCAACACGTAAACTTTAAACAACACCGGTGTAAAATAGTTAACACCACACAATCTCGGGAAAATGCGACAAGATTAAGAGTTCAAGGAATAGGTTCACTAGGCAGATAAATTCGGAGCAATTCTATATTAAGACAAGTAACTAAACGGAATTACTTAATACAGGGAAAACATAATCTCTCAAAAAAGAAGAACAACGAGCCAGCATGCAAGTTTCTCTTACTCATTCAGTCGTTCTCAAGGTTGATGGAATCCCCAAACTTGGCATACAGAATTTTCTTCAACTCGGCCATCTGCGAAACCACAGAACCCTTCTCTTCTTCTAGTTTCTCCAAGTTCTTGCTAGTTGATTCCTTCATCTCTTCTAGCCTGGTTTCCACTTCATCAATCGGAACATGAGCAAACACCTCGCCTATCTGAAAGCGTACTACTTCCTCATCAGTCAAAATTAGCTCATAGCTTGCATCCTCCAGATTCTCGCATTTTTCCTGCAAAAATGAAAGTGAATAAGCATAAGAGTTGATTGAGGAACTTAATTTGTGAACTCATAATAGCCACACGTTGAGTCTTGCATGAGATGGTGAGACTATTCCAAATCCTTCTATATTATATATTTCACATACAATTATAGAGTCAAGGGCTTAGCCTCGCTTGTAAGGCCGTCTCCTAAATGTTTTGGAAAAAGTCACAAGACTCTAATTACAAGCTACAACCCAAAAACTCAAGCAAGCCAACACTAATTCCAATGGGCAATAATCAGCTCAAATAGCCATCGTAGTAGACACGAAATTGGAATTGTTCTTCGAGCATGAAGTTTCCACTCCCAAATTTCAATTTTGTCAGCGATCACATAACCATATCTTTCCAACTTCCAAGCGAATATAACAGAATGAAGCTAAAACCAAAGAACGCATTTCCTTCCTACATAACATACACTGAAAATCTAGCTAAAAGTCTTGAGAGGTACACACGCGACCCTCATCATTCAGCTGTCAAATAACCGGAGGTGGAATAGCCAAAGATATGTTTCTATACACACGCGACCCTCATCATTCTCCCGTGTCCCACCTACAGTGTGGTAGCCTGGTTACCCTGGTAGGTAGGGGGTCTGGGGTCTGAAGTACGCAACCTTACCCAAGAAAAAGCGACTATTTCACCCTCTATTTTCGACAAATGAATACAATTCCTTTACATATACTCCATATACACTATCTTGCTACCTTTATGTTCAAATTACCCTCGTATTAGCAACACAAAGAGGTTGTTTCCGAATGACCAAGATGAAAATTGCGTCGAGAACTACATTACTAAAAAGAATGTTTCTGTACTGAAGATTCAACTTACTGCATCAAATTAACAAAATAACAATAAAAACTAACAATTACCCAGATCAAATTACACAGTAAATTAAGAAACCCAAATCAAATATCAACAAAATAATAACAATTAATATAATAAAAATGTGAATTAGAGAAAAAGGATAATTAAAAACCTTGGTGAATTTAATCTCATCTTGAAGCTCTTGAAATCGATTATTAAGATTACTAAACTTGTTAATGTTTTGCTGATCATCCCAAGTCACATGGGTCTCTGATCCTGAACCCTTTTCATTAATTAAAATTTCAATAATTATAATTAGTAAAAATCACAGAATATGAACCCTAGAAAAATAATTAATTAAATAAGTGAATGTAATTGACATTATTGAAGTACCTGTTGCATGTTTGAGCTGTGTTTGAGCGGAAAGTCACTAAATTTCTTCAGGATTCGAGAGTGTAATTGTGTAAATGTCCGAGGTTTTGGACCGAAACGGTTTGAACTAAATTGTCCCGGGAATTTATCTTTAAGTATAAGGCGGAAAATAAGTAAAAAGAACGGAATTTTTTTGTTCTTATTTTAGAAAATGAATTGAATTAAATTAAATTTATTAACATGAATTAGTAAAAAAAAAGGGAAACTTAATTAACGTGAATTAAACTAAATTGATCTGAATTAGTCGTAATAATTTTCATTCCACCGAAGGTAGTAAGCCAATATTGTTTTTAACTCGATTTTTTCTATTAAACTTTCTGGAATAACACTATTCTCGTAATAAATTGCACTCCGTCACTCAAAGGTAGTAAGCCAATATTGTTTTTAGCTCGATTATTTTTTATAAAACTTTCGGGAATAATATTATTCTCGTAATAAATTACGCTGTAGAATCGTAATAAATTGCACTGAATCGAAGATAGTAGGCCAACATTGTTTTTAGCTCAATTTTTTTTTACAACACACTTTTTCGATGCCAGTACCTCGGAAATGTATCAAAATTCAAACATAGGCCAATATCTTAGACTCTGGTATCTTAAAGTGTTGTAAATTTGTAGTAAGCCAGAAGGTTCTTGCAGCTTACGTAGCGATAATTAAACTGACGATGTATGAACATGAAGGCGATATTCAGATATTTGGCCAATAGTATCTGATACGTGCTGATATTTGACCGATAGAAACGATTTTAGGTTGGTACTTAACCAACACGACTGATACTAAAGCCACACTTCAGAATTGTTTGCGCCAATGCTATCGCAGTTTGTCACTGACATTGCAATATAACACCAGACTGAGTGTAACAACACTAACATTCTGCAGTATATCGTATATACATTCGCCCGTAGGCAGGTACAGAAATGCAAATAGTCTATCTGTGGTTCGATCATGAATGAAAAAGATTGGAAAATTGGAGAATCAGTTTATGCTAGAATTGCAGATATGGCACCAGACTAAATGGTTCACAACTACCGAAATCTTAACAAATCTATATTACAGAACGGGGGAAATTGCAGAAATCTTCTAGTTAAAGGATCAAGAAGCTGCAACGTCTGGTTTTCGAGAATATGACAGGACCATCGTGAAATCCTTAGCAGATTGACCAACAAAAGTCCGAACCTTTTTTGGAGTCACTGAAGTCCGTAGCCACAAGTCCATCAAACTGCTCAGTTTCAGCTGAGGCATTACCGGCTGCCCGTGGCACATTACTTGGACCTGCATTAGATAAATTCCTCATATATTCATATGCACCAGATAACGTAAAGACTCATTTTATTAGCAAAACACAGGTAAGGATCTGTGGACTTTTGAGTCCTGACTATCAGCCGCAGCTTTAGACTGTACTGTACTACTGTTAATGCTGGAACCAAATATGCACGCCCCACTCGTTGTTTAGTGGACTTGGCAGTTTTTAGTACAACCACAGCTAGCTACAAATCCCCGGTTTCACCTAGGCTACAACCAGATATTGGTTTTTACATTTTCGTGTATTAAATTTAGGTCATAAGATTAACTAGTACTGACCTCTTCCTCGCTAGTGAGGCCAAGTTTCTTCGCAAGATATTTTTGAATCGACGAGACAGATATGGTTGTATCCCTGCAAAAACGACAAGCAACCAAAGACAATGAATGCCAGGACTAAAAGTAAAGTTTCACAGTCAAACACCAACTCCAAACCAGTAAGACAAGCTCATCACAGTTAACACGCCACAAGAAGCGACAATAATATTTGCCTTTCACATTGGAGGCATAGATTTTCAACAAAGAACAAGGATTTTCCCATTTTCTGTAACAACGTAACTATCATTTTGTAGTTTTTTTAACCGTCTGCACATATTATAGCTGAAATATGAGATTCATGGTTTATACCACGAAACCTCAACAAATGTACTCCGTAGAATATAAAGATTCAATGTTGCTACTGTGTCATGTCACAGTCACTGATTCCTATAAGCCTCAGAGTTTTCAAAGTACATAATCCGTAATTTGAGCTACAGAAGATTACAATATTTGATAGCAGAAGACACTTTCAGAGTACGGTGTTACAATGCAGGGAGAAAAGGTAATTCTCCCTTCGCAATTCAGAAATTCATAGAAAGGGAACTGTACTCAGTAATAGCCTTGTGTTAACAGCGCGAAGAGGTTACCACATGAAGACTAAATTAAAAATAGAGGAACTTCAAAAAATGAAAACAGAATACAGAAAGGTAATCTGGTTAAACAGCAATCAATGGAACTCTAAACTCACTTTACTCTTAGAAATGCAGCAGATAGTTGTGGCAGGGGTTCAACTCCTTTCCTGAAACCATTCAAGATATAAGTCAAGCAAAAGGAAATATAGCGCAGTACGTATCACCATCACCAACAACATTATCCGGCGCCAAAAAAATATGGGGGGTCAGATGTATGCAGAGTACGCCAGAGGCCATTTTTGGATGATCAATTACAAGAACTGCATCATGAATTGCATTGACCAACTACTACTTCACAGTGTCGAAAGGACACAGATTATCTGAGTTATTTTACTTCATTCCATTATGTTTCCACGCCAAAGAATAGCGTGTCTTTGGCTTAATTGGACATGAAAATTCGTACGAGGTTTTTTACTTACTGATCCCCTGAAGCAACCAGCGAAAACCAAATTGGACCATCTCTCCAGTTGCGGCGTGCCACATTTAGACTGAATTTTGAACTACATGATTCCGCAGATCCAGATAGTCGTTTTTTATTTGCTCGGCGCACCCTCCTACGCATAACTGGCTCTACAGTTGACGGCATTTTGCTCTTCTCACCTTCAGCTCTATGTCTGTTTTCTTCAATTTCAATCTTAACCATACATGCATCAGCACCTGCAGAACTATTAGGGTCCGTTTGGACGTGAGATACCCCTTGAGAACCTGGCTTAGAAAACTTGGTTCTGTTTGCCGCCTCAAGAAGAGTGTTTAATGGCTTCCATAAATCAACTTTACCCTCCCGTCCTTCCATGTTATTTTCCATGTGTTCATCGCAAATCTGATCATTGGAAGATCTGGTCGACGAACCCTGCAAACATTAGGGACCGAGAAATTTACATCATCAAGGAAAAAAAACTCCCAGACTATGTTGGAATTAACCACATAAGAAGTTTGTTACTTTGATGCTTCTAGGGATAATGAATGAGCTGGTATTTACGACTGTACGGGTTTGGCATAAGGGTTAATATGGTGAATGTCAGACTCTATTCAAACTTGAGAACACTCGCATGAGCCATGCATTCAAGTCCAGGATTTTAAAACACTTTATATTGTTAGAACTTAGAAGTGTCAATTTGTGTAGGGTTAAGTGGGAATTACATACCCACATATCGGATACGAGTACGAGTACGACCCTTGAAGTGAAGAGTCGAAGTAACACAGAAAGTATACCTGCTTCTTATTTTGTATAATTTTGTTCAGGGTCTCAGGAGAACTCGAGTAATCCATATCATCTTCCACTGAATCCTCCTCTTTCTTAGGAGTTTTTTCAGTGGCAGGGCTTGCACCCCTTGGGCCAGAACCTTTCCTTGTGCCAGCTCTGGTTCTCCTTCCAGTTACACCACCCTGTACAGATAATCTCGGCGTGTTCACGGCCAAGGATGATAGAGATCTCTCCTTTCTCTTGGCAGGAAGCGATAATGACGGAGCTATTTCAGGAGCCTCAACCTTTCTTCTTTTAAAAGGAAAAACCTTGGCCCTGATATCTTGGAGACTGTGGTCTGGCCTGTATGTCACCAACAGGTAGGCCGTAGATAAAGCATGATATACACATAAAAAGACATTTAATTAACGCATCACAGTTTGGAACGATAAAAATATTCATTAGGCTTTGTTATCTACAGCAGTGATCGCAGACAGATCCGCATATTTCTGAAATTGATTTTTTCCGCTTTCTGAAGCAGCATAACTAATTGTGATCAAACATAGGAGAGTACGAAAACGAAGTTGGGAAGTGCATAAATTAAATCTCTAGTTCTCCGTAAACACCCATCCAAATCGATAGCATAAATCACACAGTAACTCATCATTTGTTTATCAAAAAAACAAAAACACGGAGAACGCAAGCCCTTCAAAAGAGGTGCTAGCGAGCAAAGGCAGGGGAGAGAAGAAGACAACGGAATAGACCTGAGTTTATCCACTGGGATGCAACCAAGGTTAATGTCACAGACGGGACAACTATCAACATCTTCATCTGAGAGCCTTTTGTAAATGCACCTCCTGCAGACTGACATTCACAAAAATAACAATGATTAACTTAAACCTGCACCAACTCATCCTGTTTACACCAAAAACAAAGAACAAGTATCTCTTAATGGCACAACCACTTTTAATTAAACGTACATGCTTTACTATCTTACTGTCATTTACAAAGTCGCCTAAATGAAGATGACTAAATCTCGAGTTTCCAATTCACATAGCTAAAGCACTAAGCACGCAAAGAGGTCACAAGCTTACGACAGATATTCTCGTCGAGAATTTGTAAGTCTTCCTAGTGACGTAATAATTTGTTTTGTCTTATCTACCCACATGGATAATACTTACTTGACCCGTCACAAGAGAATGATGTAAGCTTTAGACACATGATGATTCACATACTGGTATGAACTCAAATCAAATTATAAAATAAATCAAGGAATGCAACTTTCTAGAAGTAATATTTCCGTCTCACAAAGAACAAGAAAAGGCAAACAAACGATTGTAACGAGAGCATACATTAACTTCATAACTTCATTCAAAAGAATCAAAAAGACAGAATTCAAACAATCCAAAATCACACATTTTTGCATGACACGAACAATTAGATTCAACTTCACGTAATCATCAATCAATCAATCAATCAATCAATCAATCAATCAATCAATCAATCAATCAATCAATCAATCAATCAATCAATCAATCAATCACGTCCGAAAAACAGCAATTCCCCAATAACCCACCAAAACCCAAAATGTACTAAATCCCACGCAGTGGCGGAGCTGAGGGTCTAGCACTAGCAATCTAGCATTTACATAAACCTGATTAAAATAGAATCAGGAATAAAGTTAAAACCATCTAAACCAAGACCTACTACCGAGTACCGACCTTAAAAAATCCTAGTTCCGCCGCTAATCACGTAAATTAACACGAACCCGTTTCAGAAAACACAAAAACAAAACAAACCCACATAACAAAATCACGAAACAATCAATAAAAACACAGAAATTGAAAGAAAATCACGATACATACATGTATGAAGACAAAGAGAGATAGTTGTAGCTTGTTTAAGAAGGTTATTACAAAGAGGACATTTCATGCATGCCATTATTTTATCTTTGCTCACCATAACTACTTGACCATTCCCCAATCCCATCCCCATGTTTGTTTTCTCAAATTTTTGCCTATAAAATTGAAATTTTGAGCATGTTTAGCACTGTTTAGGTGTATGTTTTTTGGGTTGGTTTGAAGTTTAAATTGTGTGATTTACGTGTGCGTTAATTGGGGGAAAACAAAATGGATCTGGGAGATTATATAGGTCTAGTAATCGGGAAAAATTGGGTCGAGTTCGGATTGAATTAGCTCGGCTGGGTTGTTTTCGGGTTTTCTATGAATTTGCTCGTTATTTTCGGATTTGTTTTTATCAATTATCAAATTCTTACGGACATGGTTAGTTTACGACATCAATATTTGAATCGGGTCATATTTACGTAGGATAATTCGGGGTACAAGTGTATAAGTCATGAACTCATGAACGAGTTCTCAGGTCATTTTTAAGGTTAGGTTATTCGGATTGTGTCAATTTGGTTTGGTCAAGAGGGAGAGATGATTGGGAGGGCATAGTTTGATGTGTATGTGTGAGTGTGAGTCTGGTTAAGAGTGGAGGTGGTTAATAGTACAGGGCAATCTGGTCTGACTTAGTGATCTATCTTTTAATTTGTCTGACTATTTCCTAACCCGGGCTAGGTTAGTGGACTTCTACGGTTCAACTCTAATGTTGATTTTAATCTAACCCGACTCCATCTCAGTTGTTAGTGTAATTATGTTGTGAGTTTATGGTGTTATTTATTTGAGATTATTAATTTTGGTTTATATGTATTGAGTAGAAAATTGTAAATTCGTGGGGGTAAAGATTAGTTATTTAAGGATTAGATTTATGATAAATGGATCAAATTTAATCTATATAAATTCTGAAACATTTATCAGTCTCTGGTTGCGCCACATCATACATCTAATCTAATCTATATAAATTCTGAAACATTTATCAGTCTCTGGTTGCGCCACATCATACATCCAACTTCTAATTTATTTATTTTTTATTTTCTTAATTCACTCAGGTGGGTCCCGCACAATAACTTATGATTTCCCTGCACAATAACCGCCTAATATTCTACGTATTCCAAATAAATGTCTGAAATCGTAGATTACGAAACATTACGCACATTTTTATATACATCAATTAATTAGAAATAGATGTTGTGATAATTAGACCACAATTTATTTAGATGATTAAAATATTATAATAATAACAATTTACAACAATAATAAACCGAACATACAAAATTTGAAACATTATTAAAACATTTTTTGCGTGATTAATTGATTATTAATAAAAGTATACATTATCAGACGTATGTTCATTTAATTTTTATTTTACATACATATTTTTTTTAAAAAGTACGACAAAGATGAAAATCATAATTGTCTGAAATATATCAACCTAAATTTAATTCATCTAAAAAGGAAAACAAAAAGAATAAGCAATCAATCAATCAATATATATAATTAAAAGAGGCTTTTTTCGAGCGATATGGTAGTCTCCAACTATTACAAAACTCTATTTTTATAAATAATAATTTATTTGTAATTTTTCTATTAGAATTAGAAAATAAGAAAATAATAAATTAATTACAATTATTCTATTAAAATTAGAAAATTAGAAAATAGTTGATTAAATAATAATTTATTTATAATTTTCCTATTAGAATTAGAAAATAAGAAAATAACTAATTGATTACAATTTTTCTATTAGAACTAGAAAATGGTTGATTATTTATAAATTTCATATTAGATTAAGAATAATATTATTATTTAAGATTTGTATACTTATTATATATGGTTATTAACTTTATTCAATATTTTTATTAAATATGAAAATGGGAAATGAGTTAGAACATAATTGCTTATTTACAAATTTGCTATTAGACTACGAACATTATTCTTTAATATTTATATACTTACTATTTAAGGTTATTAACTTTATTCAACCTTTAACCCAGTTTGTCTTCGTCTTAACATTATAATAGGTCAAAAATAGTCATACTTGGAGATATTAGACAAATTTGTTACTTTGTCTTATGCATTATGTTTTTATCTTTTTCATATTACTTGAATCTTCTTAAATTTAAAATGAATACCCCATCTTAATTAAAAATTTGTGGAACTAATAAATGTAAGTACTTAATTAAGTATTTCAAATTATACACTTTCGTACTTAGGAATGCGAAAGAAATGAGATAATTTCTTTAATTAAGTAACAACAGAAGTAAGACAAATGTGAAATATACTATACTTTAGGAGTATAAATATAAATATTAAAGACCACAATGATGATTTAGATAGATTAACTGGAATAATTGTGTGGATGACATTTATTTTAAATGAGTATTAAAAGGTATTTTATAAACAACAAAATATTCTTTCCTACATATTTTCACTTTATTCTTTATAGATAAGACATTGTTTTATATAGTGACGTATTTTTTACGAGGGTGGGGGTAGATAGCTTTTAAGGGAGGAGGTAAGTATCTTAAGGGGTACGTAGGGTTAGACTCCAACGTTTAAGAGTGTAATTTGAGTAGTACAACATAATCACGATAGGCTGGGGTAATTCAGGGATACAGTTGATGATTTTGATGATCAAGTTGGTTAGTTGGATTGTGAAGTTTCGATTTAATGATCATAAATAACAAAGAATACAACGACGTACGTGAGTCAAACGGAATAACTGTGTTGGTGAGATGAAATTTAATTGTGTATTAGAAGATATTTCATAAACAACAAAGTAATGCATGTCAAATAAAAGGTGTTTCTGAGACGGATAGAGTAAGCAGTAAAAAAATCAAAATTATTTTTTATCATAGTATTAGATTATAGTTTACTGTAGCCCGTATTCCTTTTGTTCCTCCAAATTTTCAACTTATTTTTTACAATAAGATATTGTCTTATAGGGTAGTGGTTGAGTTTACATTAGATCTGTTGATTTTTGTTTTTAGGAATGGGAGTAGATAGGTCTCAAGGGATGAAGTAAGTGTCTTGGGGGTAGGGTTATTGTCCGACGTTTAAGTGTGATTTGAGTTGTACAAAAAAAATGTCTATAGATTATGGTTGTTCAAGGATAAAATTGATTCTATTGATCAAGTTGGTTAGTTAGGGGTGAGAAATGTACGAAGAATACCTGAATGGTATGGAAAAATGGTACGTACATGTGTACTAAGGTTATGATTAGAACAACTGAAAAAGTAAGTAGATACATTTTATTTCAAAGTTCTATTTTGTGAAAATAATAGAGCCATAATAAATACTATAAAATTAGGTTAGAAATATTTGAAGTTAACATGTATATATACTCAATTTTGATTGTTATATGGCGAGGGTTGATTTTACATTAGATGTGTCTATGTTTTTAGGGGTGGGGGTAGATAGGTCTCGAGGGAGGAGATATGTGTCTTATGGGGTAAGGTCACTCTCCGACGTTGAATAATGTGATTTGAGTAGTACAAGTAAATGTCGGTAAGCTGAGATTTCCAGGGATATATTTTACAACTGATTTTAATGGTTAAGTTGGTTAGGTGTGGGAGAAGGGTACTCGACGGGTAGGATTGTTCTCCGACGTTTACGAGTGTAATTTAAGAGATAAAAAAAATATTCATATGTGGGGGCTGAGGTTGTTCAAGGATAAGGTTATGGTCATGATCGATTCTGATGGGTTTGATTGGTTAGTCGGGTGGAAATGGTTGGATATGGAAAATGGTGGGTAACGTGAGATATTGATTGGAGAAGGTAAATAGATAAATTTTATTTGAAAATTGTATTATATAAAAATAAGAACTGATAAATAATATAAATATTGGCTAAAAGCCTTTAAAATATCATGTGTATAAACTCAATTTTGTTTCTTTGTTAAAAATAAAACTAAACAATCAAATGTTATACTCATTTAATCGAATGCTCTCTTGGGTCGGAGCATAAATTTAAATGTTGAATGACTTTATAATGTTTTTTTGTGCTATTAATATAGAAAATAAGAAAATAACAAAGTATTTACTATTTTTCTATTAGAACTAGAATATAGTTGATTATAAAAAAATAAGTTATTTACCACCTTCATGTTATAATTAGAAAACAATAAATTATTGAGGGTAGAAATGTCTTAGGGGTAGGGTTACTCTCTAACTTTAATTGCATGTTTGAGTAGTGCACTCAAATGCCGATAAGTTAGTATTATTCAGTCATACAGTTAGTTGATTTAAGTTGGTTAGTTGGGTCAGTAGATATGACGAATGCCTAAATGGTGTGGAAAAAGGGCAGTAAGACAATGATTAGAAAATTTGAGAAAATAATTATAAGAATTTCATTAAGGATTATATAATGCGGAAAAGACATATGCAAATATGCTAAAAAAATAGGTCAAATTTTTTTTTAAATATCATGTAAATTTTCTCAATTTTGATTGTCTTATATGATGGGAGTTGAATTTAAAATGGATGTGTCTATTTTTTAGAGGTAGAGTTACATAGGTGTTGAGGTCGAGCTAAGTGTTTTTAGGATAGAGTTACTTTCCGACATTTAAGAGTGTGAATTCAGTAGTACAAGTAATTATAAATATATGTACGATGAGGTTGTTCAGTGACGCATACGGTCGACTCTAATGGTCAAATTGGTTAGTTGGGTGCAAAGGGTATGATGAATGTTTGAATGGTGTGAAAAATGAGGGGTTTGTAGTAAGAAAACTGAGGAAGTAGATAAATATTATTTCAAGGTTGTATTATGTGTAAATGACATAGGCATACATGCAATAAAAATAGGTTAAAAATCTCTAAAACATCCTGTTTGTAAACTCAATTTTGTTTTTCTTTGTGAAACATAAAAATACCTAATAAAATGTTAATAAATGTCATGTCAATAAAATATTATTAACTTTTAACTAGACTATTTTTTTTTGTCTTGGTGATCGATTAAAAAAATTGTCATGATTTAAATTTAGACCAAATTCCGATATAACATCTCGGGTGTTGCATCCCTCATTCATTCCTTGCCGCTTCGTTCTCTCTACCTCATTTGTTAACTAAACACAAAATTGCATGTCTTTGTTTTCTCAATCAAGCACTTTTTATTCAAACAAGGTCGATTTTGAAGGTAAAAGTTACGTTTCTGTTAGATGGATGAACTTTTCAAAGGAAGAGCTAACTTTGAGGGATAAGTCTGGGTGTTTCGTGAATGAAGGGGGATTTGAATATTTTAGGTCTGTATTGGTAACTAGAAGAGGGTGCCGATGATGAATTGGATGGTTGTTTGAGGTAAGAATAAAGATGACTCCATCGCATTTGGTGGTTAATTTCATGATACGTTAGTAGCATCGCATTTGGTGGTTATTTCATGATACGTTAGTAGACGTGACTTTGGATTCTGAACTGGTTCATGTGTTGTTCGAAGGGTAAGAGTAGTCGTTTAAAGGGTTCTTTCGTGTGGTATTAAAGATGATTGCGGCGAGTTTGGTGGTTAGATTTATCTGTGATTTAATACGATGAACGCATGATATGTGTATAGATGATGTAGCATTAATGACATAAATGAATATAAACGAGGTAATTTTATTAACAAAATATCACATTTATAAAACAAAATAATACCATTTTTATAGCAAGAAAAAAGTATTATGATTTACTTTTTATTTACACAGTGACAAGTTTTATGAATATACAAATACTTTAGTATCCGTGCATCGCACGGGCAAAAAAACTAGTTATTATAATAACAAACTTTAAAACAGCATACCCGTGCAATTTGCACGGGTTTAAAACTAGTTTATGTTATTACAATACTATCTAAACAAAACTCAAAGTTTACGGATCATTTCAATGTAATTTCTATAGTCCATTTTTCATCTAATATCATTTTCTTGTAGGTTAACAAATTACCTATTTAAGAATAGTGGCTTACTTCAAGATATTTTAAATAACTTAATTCCTACTTAAAAAATGAATTTGTGGAATTTAAACTCATCAATTAAAAATGAGTTCACAACCAAAAGTTGGTTAACAAATTACAGTTCGTCTTTTTTATGACGGTCACAAGCTTATGACCTCTCACAACCTCCTCTCACTTGCCCTCTAACAAATTATATTGGTTGCAACAACATAATGAAAAAGTGTAACACCAAGAAAAAGGACCATAAATCTAATTGTTAATTTGAGAGACCGAAAAATTATATATGTCAATAACAGAAAAAAAGATAACTACGGTCAGACAAAAACAACATATTATATATATTCTTACAAGAGTTTTGACGGTTACAATATAGTTTACAAACATTTATTACTAAAATTTTACGTGTTACGTAACATTTTTATTAAAATGCAGACGATATTGACTTAAGCAGCTTGTCAACTAGCTTGTCCCCACAATTTACATATTCATAATTGACTCGAAGATGGCCACGAGCATGTCCTTGGCCATCAGAGTCAATTTTGTTAAAAACATTAACATCAAGGTCCAATCCTCCATTTCCGCATAAGTCTACAATTCTCACCGTTATTTGATCTCCCGTTGCCATGTTTGTCACCTGGATTCGCACCATCGTTGCATCAAAAAGTTATACTCCAAGTCTCAATAACACATTTTCATTTCAATTTTTATAATTTAGGCCGATTAAACATACATTAGTTGACTTTTTTTAGTGATATATACAAAATATCGAATAAAATATTAAACTCCAATATCTGTTACTGAACACAAATTAATTGTAGTTGACCTTACAATAATGTGTACTTTTCAAATTGAAAAGTGCAAAATCTTGCAACAAACATACATACCTTAAGACATCGGCCACAAGAGGGTTGGCCGTGAGGACCAACCGGCCCACAAAAGGCGGTCCAACCATACTTTCGACGCCATGACAAAGGCTTGTCCCCGTCAAATGTCGAACAATAAACACTTGCCGTGTAATAGTTCCACCCTATATCCTGTGGATTATAAATATGATATGTTGCTCTCACGTTTCGAGCACTCTGGCCCGTTACACCAATACACAGGCACACCAAAACAAGTATTGTAACATGATACCCAACCCTCTCCATATATTATCGTTCCTTTATTAATTCCGTTAATCCGAATAGATGATTATATCATTTTGTTTGCTCGATTATTTATAGTAATATTAGGAGATGATAAAGAATTATTCGTTCATTATTTACATGAATGTCCTTGGAAAAGTTCAATCAACCCAACCTACGTATGATACGTAGTTTGGTACACTATGACATATCATAGATTGGGACCTGTACATACTACATAGAAACGAATATATCCATCTTAAAAGATTAAAATAGGTCAAATACATATTACTTGCCGAACAATTTAAGACTCAATAATCGTATACCATTTTAAGACATTTATTTGGGTCAAGTAGGAAATTTGAGATGGGGCTATTTATCAGCCCAACATTCCTTGTTTTGGGCCGACTAATCAAAATGTGTTAGTGGGCTGTGTCATGAATAGACTACCCAATTAACGGACTTGATTGTTTATAAAGAGTAAGCTTTTTTTTAAACGGTTTTATTTAAAAATATTGTTTTTTTGTTTTGTTTAAATAAGCGTATCATGTCAGGGGAAGACTCGAACTCAATTTTATGGCTGAAATAAAAGAGCTCTTATCATTTGTGAGTTGCGTGAATAATTATATTTACTTTATATTCGTATGAAATATAAAAGGATGATAACGACACTCGATATTACTGGATCACAAATTCTCATTGAAGACGTACATATCCGTCATAAGCTGAAGACGGGTCCAAGTAGTTATATAAGGCAAAAACATATTGTTACTCGCTACGCAATTTGCTTTTGTCTTATCCATCAGCTAGGTAGCACGGACACTTCTCAAAATGAGCCGTACCGTGTCCGACACCGACACTCCACGGACACACGCCGAAACGTGTCCAACACCTAAACAGCCGTGTCTAACTTTCTACATTTATTTGGGCACGTGTCCGACGCGTGTCCATGGTATTTGAGCCGTGTCCGTCGCGTGTCCACGATATTTGGTTATCATTTGCGGTGGATGATGTTCTTGAGATGAGAAATGCGCTATCGAAAGAGATTAATTAGAATATTGATTCGGATGAGGAATGAAAATAAATTTATTATCAAGGGCAAGTTTTACTTTCACTTATTTAAATTAATATCAAATACTTTTACAAAAATAAAATCATAAATTTATAACTATAAAATGCATATTTTATTAAATTTAAATGTCGTGTCCGGTGTCCTAAATTTCATGGCATGCCGTGTCCCGTGTCCGTGTCGTGTCCGTATCCGTGTCCGTGTCCGTTATGGTGCTACCTAGTCCATCAACTTTAATATTACTTGATCCGTTTTCACCTTATAACAGATATATCCATCTTTAATGCTCCGTAAGACTTACTGTTATAGGATTAGATCACCTTAACCCATTTTTAAATGACAAAATCAAACAAATCTACAATCTAGTCAAACAAAGTTGCCAACGAATATTCAACAATAATTAGGCCACTGCGTTATCCAAGTAAACGTGCAAGTAAGCAAGTGCTAGAAACTTGAAAGCCGCCGCACAAAAATAAGAAAATCTATGGAAAAGGTCTAAGTCTGATCAAGAAGGAGGTATTGTGAATAACAGGACTCAAGATCGAATCCTCTTTCCCCTATTGTAATACGATTAAGTATGCGTTCCATTAAACACAAAAATAAAGAATTAAGAAGATCTCGATTCTGATTAATTGAGATCCTCTTTATTTTGCCTCAGCTCTAATTTTTCAGATTAGTTGGGATTTTATCCAAAACAATTTTACTATCACACTTTTAAATCAATCAATATCAATATTATATACTTAAAAGAGGAACTTTTCGAGCGATTTTATTGGCTATTGTTTTAGAGTAATTTCATTGGCTATTATTTTGGTTAAATAAATTAAGTATATAAATAAAAAGATAATTAAATAGTAATAAAATATCAGTTGGATAATTATTGTTTTTAGAGCGATTACATTAGATATTACTTAGGTTAAATAAATTAATTATATAACTAAAAAGATAATTAAATAGTAATAAAATATCGGTTGGATAATTATTGAATTAGTTAACAAAATAATTGATTTCATTGGCTATTGTTTTAGAGCAATTTCATTGGCTATTACTTTGGTTAAATAAATTAAGTATATAAATAAAAAGATAATCAAATAATAATACAATATCAGTTAGATAATTATTATTTTAGAGCGATTACATTGACCATTACTTTGTTTAAATAAATTAAGTATATAAATAAATAAAAAGATAAATAAGTAGTAATAAAATATCAGTGGATAATAATCGAATTAGTTAATAAAATAATTGATTTCATTAGCTATTGTTTTAGAACAATTTCATTGGCTATTACTTTGGTTAAATAAATTAAGTATATAAATAAATAAAATAATTAAATGGTAATAAAATATGAGTTGGATGATTATTGTTTTTAGAGCAATTACTTTGACTATTACTTTGGTTAAGTATATATAACTAAATAGTAATAAAATATCAGTTGGTAATTATTGAATTAGTTAATAAAATAATTGATTGTAAATTAAGAGCTTTGGCGACCGTAAATACGAGCTACGTACAGACACGAACACATAAGAATATGAGCTAATGTAAAAAGAATACAAGTTTAAGAGAATCACGAACTAAAAAATACGAGTACAAAACAATGCGAGTTATTAACCTAAGAATACGAGCTAATATAAAAAAAATACAAACTATTAAGCTAAGAATACGAGCTAATGTAAAAACAATACGATCTATTAAGATAAGAAGAACTTCAAAATACGAGCACAAATGAATACGAGATAATGAAAAAACAATACGAGCTATTAACATAAGACGAGCTTTAAAATATGAGCACAAATGAATATGAATTAAGATTAAAAGGATCACGGACTTACATATACAAGCACATAAGAATACAGCCTATTAAGATGATAATACAAGCTAATATAAACAGAATACGAAAACACAAGCTAATTGAAACAGTTCTCGAGCTAAAAAAATAGAACCAGATTTGCAATACGTCAAATTTCATTATATAATAAGCACTTAAGATTACGAGGTATAATTAAAAGAATACGAGCTACAAAATACAAATATATAAGAAATACGAACTAATGTAAAAGGAATAAGAACTTATTAAGAGAATCAGGAACTAAAAAATACGGGCACATAAGAAGGCGAGCTAATAGAGATATTAAGCTAAGAATATGAGCGAATGTAAAAAAATACGAGCTATTAAGATAAGAATACGAGCTAATGTAAAAAAAAACATACGAGCATATTAGAGGATCAAGAACTTAAAGATACGAGCATATAAGAATACGGGTTAATACAAAAAATAATATGAGCCAATGTTAGAAGAATACGGGTTAATAAGATAAGAATACGAGCTATTAAGATATATAAGAATATGAGCTAATGTAAAAAGTATACGAGCTAATAAGATAAGAATACGAACTATTGAGCTAAGAATATGAGCTAAAGTAAAAAGAATATGAACTCATGTAAAAAAATACGAGTTAATATTAAAAGAATACGAGCTTCAACTATCTTCATATATTAGAAATATTGGATAAAAAATTTCTTCAAGATGATGCTCAAATGAAAAGTATAGAAGTTATTTTAAAAGTATATGTGCTTAAAATATTATTTTGATAGTAATGCGTAATATTACATATTTCTAGCTGTAATTTTGTGGTTATATTTTTATCTTCCAATCCTCCTTTTTCGGCTTGGTTTGTCCAGCAAATTCAGGCATAGACAACAAATAATAATAATAATAATACTTTTGTCAAGATCATATTTGTTTGAAGGGTTGATATATTTTATTTTTAGAATATTTTTTTATTTTATTGCTGTAAAGTTGGATTCAATTTGATTCCTACCTGGGCAACCAAACTCCTTTGTTAAATTCACCCGAATTGGATGCTGGAACTTAATTCCTATGAAATTGAAGTTCTTAGGCAAATTAATTTCCTTGATCAACCAAACGACGCCTAAGTATTTTTAGAAGATTAATTGTTACGATAATTATTTTGAAATCATGTCAAGATATTACCCGGGCAACGCCCGGGCATGAAATCTAGTATATACTTAAAAGATGAACTTTTCGAGCGATTTTATTGGTTATTGTTTTAGAGCGATTTCATTGGCTATTACTTTTGTTAAATAAATTAAGTTCATAAATAAAAAGATAATTAAATAGTAATAAAATATCAATTGGATAATTATTGTTTTTAACACGATTACATTGGTCATTACTTTGGTTAAATAAATTAAGTATATAAATAAAAAGATAATAAAATAGTAATAAAATAATTGATTTCATTGGTTATTCTTTAAAGCAATTTCATTGGTTATTACTTTGATTAAATAAATTAAGTATATAAATAAAAAATAATTAAATAGTAACAAAATATCAGTTGGATAATTATTGTTTTTAGAGCGATTACATTGGTTGTTACTTTCGTTAAATAAATCAAGTATATAAATAAAAAGATAAAAAAATAATTAAATAATAATAAAATATCAGTTGGATAATTATTGAATTACTTAATAATATAATTGATTTCATTGGTTATTGTTTAGAGAAATTTCATTGGCTATTACTTTGGTTAAATAAATTAAGTACGTAGTATATAAATAAAAAGATAATTAAATAGTAATAAATTATCAGTTGGATAATTATTGTATTAATTTCGTTAAATAAACGAAGTATATAAATAAAAAGATAAAAGATAATTAAATAGTAATAAAATACCAGTTGGATAATTATTGTTTTTTGAGTGATTAGATTGGCAATTACTTTGGTTAAATAAATTAAGTATATAAATAAAAAGATATTAAAATAGTAATAAATATCAGTTGGATAATTATTGATTAGTTAATAAAATAATTGATAACTAAGAATTTTGGTTACCGTAAAGTTATGGTATAATTTGTTGTTTCCCTTCTCTTATTTAGTTAAAAGCATAAATAGATGTATTGATGAATATATTAAGCACTTAAGTTTACGAGGTATAATTAAAAAATACAAACTACGGAATACGAACACATAAGAATATGGGCTAATGTAAAAAGATTAAGAGTTTAAGGGAATCACGAACTAAAAAATACGAGCACGGAAGAATGCAAGCTGTTAACCTAATAATACTGGCTAATATAAAAAGAATATGATCCGAGCTATTAAGCTAACAATAAGAGCTAATGTAAAAACAATACGAGTTATTCAGATAAGACGAGTTTTAAAATACGAGCACAAATGACAAATGAATACAAGCTAATGAAAAAACAATACGAGTTATTAAGATAAGACAAGCTTCAAAATATGAACACAAATGAATACGAATACGAGATTAAAAGGATCACGAACTTAAATATACGAGCACATAAGAATACGACCTATTAAGATGAGAATATGAGTTAATGTAAACATAATACGAAAACATGAGCTAATTGAAACACTTCTCGAACTAAAAAAGTAGAATCAGATTTTAAAGACGTCAAATTTCATGATATAATACACACATAAGATCACGAGGTATAATTAAAAGAATACGAGCTATAAATTACGAATACATAAGAAATACGAGCTAATGTAAAATGAATAAAAAATTAAGAGAATCGGGAACTAAAAAATACGAGCACACAAGAACGCAAGCTATTAATGTAAGAATGCGAGTTAATAAAGCTATTAAGCTAAAAATACGAGCTAATGTAAAAAATACGAGCTATTAAAATAAGAATACGAGCGTATAAGAGGATCACGAACTTACTAATATGAGCATGTAAGAATACGAGATAATATAAAAAGAATTATTCTTTATATATGGCTATTATATTAAGTATTTTTAGAAGATTAACTGTTACGATAATTACTTTGAAACTACGTCAAGATATTACCCGGGCAACGCCCGGGCATGAAATCTAGTATATATACTTAAAAGAGGAACTTTTGAAGCGATTTCATTGCTTGTTATTTTTGTTGAATAAATAAATTATATATATAAATAAAAAGATAATTAAGACAGTATACTACCATCAGAATTTTAAAATGGTAAATTAAAAGATTATTAATATCTATCTATATTAATAAAAAAAAAGTTCTTTTTAAAAATTATAGAGTCTCCACCTCTCACAAAACACCTCAATTATAATAACTTTTTTAGTTTATAACATTATATAGCTAAAGCTATCTAATTGTTTAAACGTAGGCCAGCAATTTACGATACTAATTTGGAAATTGTCTTATACTTAATGACTACTTATTACTTCCTTTCCAAATTCCAACTCATTTCGTATATTTTAGTTGCGTTTAATGTGTGTATATATATAGTGTCTAGCTAACAATACGTTGTGGGTATATAATTATTTTTCATGAATTCACGACTTGGGAATCTGTTTTAACAAAGTTCATTAATCAACAATTTAATGTGTTAAATACATAATAATTACCACTTCACATTATATTGTTTTTAGTTTTCTTAGTTTTGTTTTCAAATGTTGTTTATAACCTTATCTATGTCGTTTCTTTAAATCTTAATGTTTACATTGTGTTTAAATCTTATTGTAGCGTTAAGTCTATGGATATGTTGTTTTTGCTTTGAACTCGGTTGTTTTCTAATTCTTTACTTGATTGTATCTATAGGTTAACATACATTACTCCGTATGATTTTGATGGAGATATAACTATCAATATATTATTCAGGTAGGTGTTGCTTTTAATTAAGCAGAAATTCTTGCTTAAAATGGATTAAAATGAGACGGATTAAATGTCATCAGCTTTTTAATAGAATGTAACCACTTAATAACAAAATGCTGGTAAGCCTGGAAATGAGGGTAACATTTTATCAAAAAATGGTAAAATTTTATTGTAAAATGACTACATTTAGTCCGTCTTATTTCAGACAGAAAATTAATCCGTCTAAAATAAGAAGTTGCGTTAGTAATAAAATATGAGTTGGATAATTATTGTTTATAAAGCGATTACATTGGATATTACTTTGGTTAAATAATTAATTATATGAATAAAAAGATAATTAAATGGTAATAAAATATCAGTTGGATAATTATCGTTTTTAGAGCGATTACTTTGGTTAAATAAATTAAATATATAAATAAAAAGATAATTAAATAGTAAAAAAATATCAGTTGGGTATTTATTGAATTAGTTAATAAAATAATTGATTGTAAATTAAGAGTTTTGGCTACCATGGAGTTATGGTATAATTTGTTGTTTCGCTTCTCTTATTTAAGTAAAAGCATAAATAGATATATTGATGAATATATTAAGTACTTAAGTTTACGAGGTATAATTAAAAAAAATACGAGCTACAGAATACAAACACATATGAATATGAGCTAATGTAAAAAGAATACGAGTTAAAAAATACGAGCACAAAAAAATGCAAGTTATTAACCTAAGAATACGAGCTAATATAAAAAGAATACGAACTATTAAGCTAAGAATATGAGCTAATGTAAAAACAATACGATCTATTAAGATAAAACGGGCTTTAAAATACGAGCACAAATGAATACGAGCTAATGAAAAAACAATACGAGCTATTAACATAAGACAAGCTTTAAAATATGAGCACTAATGAATACGAGTATGAGATTAAAAGGATCACGGACTTAAATATACAAGCACATAAGAATACAGCCTATTAAGATGATAATACGAGTTAATATAAACAGAATACGAAAATACGAGCTAATTGAAACACTTCTCGAGCTGAAAAAATAGAACCAGATTTGCAATACGTCAAATTTCATGATATAATAGGCACTTAAGATTACGAGGTGTAATTAAAAAAATACGAGCTACAAAATACGAATCTACTCCCCTTACAAAAATATGAGCAAGCCTTCTTTACTACTCCGTATTTATAATGAACAGTAATAAGAAACATCACTTTGTTTTATTTCTACTAAAGACGCAGTGTTTGACTCTACAATTACTTCCATCAATTGTTCTCCTTACTTTTTCCTCCCTCTCACCTCAATTAAGGAGAACAATACTACCAACATTTCTTCACATTTTCTTATCCATTACTCATCATTCTCCATTTCTCTCCATCTTCTATTATTCATCGCCTGAACCCGTAAAATGAATGGCGCCGGCAACACGGAGGAAGCCATTTGAGAAGCCATTCGGGTACTGTGAGATGAAGGTATTATGAAATGAAATTATTGGGTGCTTGGTTATATATTTCATTACAAAGATCAAGTTGGTAATATCTCGGAACCTTCTCCTGCAGGAACGATAGTGCTATGAACTTTGGATAGTTTTTACTGTTCTACTTCGTAAAATTTTAACTTTTCTCGTGCTTATCGCTTTCTAACTTTGTAGCCACATATTTGCTTACTCTATCTTCGATTTTACCTTTTTTTATGCAGATTCACATTGGCTTTGTCATCTTTGTTGTTGTCGCTCCTCTTATCGTACGGAACTTGAGAATGCAGAGATTCAGCCGGGAAAGAAAAGGAGAAGAGAGGTTGATGTTTGGTTGAGACACGTTGCATTAAAAAGAACTGAGGTTGAAAGCATCAGTAGTGAAGTTGAAAGACAGGGATTCTCTTTATCTAGATCAGAGTTCAATGGTCGTATTGAAAGAGTTTCTGAAGAGATTAAAGACCTGCTACAACATGGTGATTTCATATTTCTCATTTCAATTATCTGTTATGTTGAAGCCTTTGCTGATTGTTGGATTATTGTAGTCATAAAAGCCTCACAGTTAGTTTAATGAGAAACAGTCTGCCATATTTAGCATGGGCGCAGGCTCATCTATTCACCAGTTGACTCATATTTATGAAAAACGCAAAAGCAATCTCACAAAAAACTTATACAAGACCTTATTTTAGAATTTGCGTTACACTTTCTATGGTCGTTGAAGACAGAACATTGCCTTGATTATGTTAACGAGATTCGTAAAACCAAAATGGCCATCTCAACAAATGATACGACTTTAGCCATGAAAGATGTTTGAGGCTCATCTCATGGTTAGTGCGTCTTTATCTAGATCTTGTGTGCCGGGGTTGGTAGTAATTATTTTGTCTAGGATTGTGATTCAGAGTTCATGCTTAGTGCAATTGCAGACTCGGGAAATTTTGTTTGGTGTTTCATTTAAAAAATTAAAGTTATCACTGAAATTTTGGTGCAATTGTGTGCTATTTAACCCTATAGCATGGATGAAACTTTTGTTTCTCAGCTGTCAGAATAGCTGGAGAGAAAAGATGATTTCGATTTTTCGGAACATTATGCAACCAGGATTGATCTGATTGCAAAGCTACGTGGGTGTATGAAAGCAGAGAGGTATGTTGACACTATTCCTGAATTCTTCAAGGAAGAGGTGATCTACAGAACATTGTTAAAGAACTTTATCTATATATGTGGAACTTGTGGATATATATGAACAGTTGTTCAATATAATGAAAAATCTAGGGTTTCCAATTACAGTTTCCACTTATAACATGAGGTTGCTACTCTACAAGAGGATTGATAAGCGAAAAATTGCCGACTTAGTTCTAATGCTGGAGAAAGAGAATATTAAGCCTTCTGCTTTTACTTACCATGTAATTGAACTATTGAATGTATGGTTAGATCATTAGATGAGTAATGGGAGGGTGTTGATGCTGATTATGTTATTGTTTGAACTGGCAACAGTCGTTGCAGGCACTTAAGAAGTTATCGCAAGAGCACCCTACTGCGTGTTTGCGAGCTGGTGCACTTATGGCACCCATTCTTGAATGTTGAATAACATGAAGGTCATTCACATCAATTAATGAGCATCTCAATACCAGTAAACATTGTACCTCGAAAGGTTGTTCTTCTTCAATAAGAAGTTTCAAAAGCTAAACCAGGAAGAGCAAAAGTTTGGACTGTTATTGCCTTTGAATTAACTGGGTCAGTTTCGTGGGCTTCGGCTTCTTAATCAGCATCAACTGCTTCTTCGTCTGCTTTTAATGCTTGGTCTGCCAAAGGCTCTCTTTGAAAGGATGCTCCTGCTTTGCCTGTGCCCGCTATGACCATGTGCAGAGACAAAAATTGAAGAAATTGACAAAAAATGAATAAAAGAGATGATGCTTACTTTAGTTTTCTTCTGGGCATAAGAATGGGAAACAAGCATACCCACAATTTGTTCATGATCAATATGAAGTCAGCTAAGCAGATGTGTATGGACTGGAGTGCGCAATTCTGGACTGAAGTGAGCAATTCTTACGTTGCTCTGGCAGCGTCGGAATGGGTGTGATTGAGTTAAGGAAGATTGAAGCTATGAAGGTGAATGCAACTATAATGGCTAGGAGTCGTCCCTTATGTTCCTGGTGCAATGAGCATGCCCTCTGCTGGTCGTTAAAAGATGGCACGCACATCTCAGAATTGTGATTGTTTGGGTCAAATAAAGTTGCTCTTCTAAGTTTAATTTGTTAGTTTGCTGCTGGATGAGAATACAAAAACTGTGATATTGTGGATGATTGGAAACAATCGCCAGTTATTTATCGCTCTGGCACCTCATTTTGTGGTTGCTTCTAATTATAAGTATGATCATTGTCATCAACTTCTTTTGAATCTAATCCGCTATAGATCAGTGCTGACCCAGAAATCACTTCCAATTGTTTCAAAACAGGTTCAAATTCACCAGTCTGAAAACAAGTTAAATACTATGTTCAATTAGCTAAATATTGTATTGAATCAATGAGCAAGACTGCAAAACCGTCAAAATGGAGGCTGGAATTTGCTACTGATCAGATAAAGAGGGACATATAGAGTGCAATCTAGGTGGCTACAAATATTGGTGCAAGGCGACAATGAATTATAAGCATCCAAGACCATTAAAACGTGCTGTTATAATTTTCGAAACTAAGAGCCATGTGTAAAGACAAAATCAGTTTCATCAGTAGACCCGTCGTTACCAGTTACCAATCATTTTTACGTTTTTAGTCCATGTAAATAAATGATTGAGACGGAGGTCATTTGTATCATTCTTAATGCAATATAATGAATTCGGGTCATTTGTATTCACACGCATTACATGTATTAATATTAATCGTCTTCCTATTTTTACGCTCAGTTTAAGTTATCGATTACTCTTCGCAAAATACCATCTTGAGCGACTTAGCCATTTATGTTAGTGCTATCAAATAAATTGCTACCTAAATTTGCTTTAGACAAGGTTAACTCATGGATATGTGTAAATCAATAAAGTCTCCCTTAACACAGATTTATCCGTCTTAAGTTCGGTGTCATTTACGCAATGAAGTGTTAAGTTATAATGTTGGATAAGTGGGATAAAAAACGTACTCCCTCCGTCTCAGCGGATTCTTTACATTTACTTTTTGACACTATTCACAAGTCAAGAGAATTTATAATATTCTCGACAATATATAAGAAAAAACATAGTCATGTGGGATCTTGTTTGATTCGTCTTTGTAAATACATTAAGAATATCAAACTTTTATAATTTTTATAAATGCCTAATGAGAGATATTGACGGTATAAAATATACCTCGACAAATGTGAAAAAGTAAACGTAAAGAATCCGTTGAGACGGAATAGTTTATACAATCCACCGCATTTGCTGAGTTGGGTTATTAATCTCACTTAGAATTTATTGGGGCCATATTGCTATATTGGTTGATTCTCTCTATATTGGCTAGCTAACAATTTAACAATCATAAAAAGCGTATTAGATTAATTTTATGAGTCTGATCATATTTGTTATATCAGTTTTTCCCCGAATTTCTCTGGCTGATTTTTGCTCGTCAAAGTCTATACTATACAGGATTATTATTTTTTTATTTCTTGCAATCTTAATTTTGGGTAGATTGTTCATGTTTATAGTCTACTAAATTTTAACATGTTCTTCCAAGCTTTAACATAGCCATAGTATTGATACACATCTATGGTTGATGGCAATTGAAGGGTTTTTCATAGCCTACCTTTACTCAATTCTCTTGGTTCTTGATGTCATTATGAGTTGTTTCTTCTACCAAAGCTGTGTTAATGATACGGTTCGACACAACGACATTGATGAAGACTTGGAGGTTGAGGATTTATGGTATTATGATACTGTGAACATGGAGAAACTAAAGGAGTTGGAATAATTTTTCTAAGCAAGAAATATAATTATTAGTCCTTATGATACATTCAAACCTCCTAAATTTACTCGGAGTGTAAGGTACTGGGATAACGTTGTTGTTATATTTCGTGACTGATGTTCGATTGCACGGTAGTTATTGTGTATAAAAAAATTTAAAGAATTATGAAAAATTACAAAAATTACAGAGGATAATTTCATACATATCATGAATTGAGTTGTCAATTGTTGAGTTTGAATTTATTTACTTGTGGAATGTACAAGAGTTATTGTAAAGCAACAGTTGGTTATTGGGCGCGTGCAATTTGTTTGTCCTTATACTGACTCCTGCTTTGAGGCTGCCCTGTTTAATCTGGTCATTTAAAATTAACATAACCATTTTTGCAATACGGGCCATTTTGATCCAGACGGACTTTGAATTCGAGTCCAGACCCTCCCTTTATTTTTCATTAATGGTAAAACTTACGCCTATTTAATGTTATAGACAACGTTCGTAATTATCGACGTTGACATAATCAAGTAGAGACAGAAAACAACAATACGAAATACATGAATCGGTTTTAATTCCAATAAACGAGTGGCACTAACTTGGGGTACGGCGCGCTTCGCGCGCCGTACAACAACTAGTATATAAGAAGTACGAGCTAATGTAAAAGGAATAAGAACTTAAAAGAATCAGGAACTAAAAAATACGAGCACATAAGAAGGTGAGCTATTATGTAAGAATGCGAGCTAATAGAGATATTAAGCTAAGAATACGAGTTAATGTAAAAAAAATACGAGCTATTAAGATAAGAATACAAGCTAATGTAAAAAAAAACATACGAGCATATTAGAGGATCAAGAACTTACAAATACGAGTATATATATGAGAATATGGGTTAATATAAAAAGAATATGAGCCAGTGTAAGAAGAATACAACTAATAAGATAAGAATACGAGTTATTAAGATAAGAATACGAGCTACTGTAAAAAATATACGAACTAATAAGATAAGAATACGAGCTATTAAGATAAGAATATGAGCTAAAGTAAAAAAAAATATGATCAATGTAAAAAAATTACGAGTTAATATTAAAAGAATACGAGTTTCAACTATCTTCATATATTAGAATATTGGATAAAAAGTTTCTTCAAGATGATGCTCAATTGAAAAGTATAGTAGTTATTATAAAAATATATGCATAAAATATTATTTTGACAGTGATGCGTAATAGGTACATGTTTCGTTTCTATTGGAGTTTCATGCACTTTCGACGTTCCATGTTGTTCCGATGATGATACATCTGATATTTCATTAGCCATAAAATAACAATCATACTTAAATTATTCTCTATGTATACCTATTATACTAAGTATTTTTAGAAGATTAAATGTCACGATAATTATTTTGAAATCATGTCAAGATATTACCCGGGCAACGCCCGGGCATGAAATCTAGTAAACTAGTAAATAAGGATAATAGAGGTTATTAGAGGAAATGAAATCCCAATAAAAAAATAAAGAACACTATAAGTAGAGGTGGACAACATGGCGAGGGGCTAGCCCGGCCCTGTCACATGGACCAAATTATAGAAACCGGCTTAGCATTTGTCCCAGCCTGGCCCAGCTCGGTCATCAATTCGGGCCGTGCCAGTGGTGGTTATTGTAGTCCAGCCTGGTTGTCAGCCCACTTCCAATTAGTGTTGTGCCATAAAGAAAAACGAAACACTAAATAACCCATCAGTATTGTGCCCGGGCCTGATCAAAACCAGCCCAGCCCGATCCTACAGTAGTGTTGTGTTACCGTGTTAGTGTTGCTAAATGCCAACCCGGCCCATCATGGACCCGGCCCAGCCTAACCCAACCCAATGTCCACCTCTAATAATAAAACCACGTTCTTTTGAACTAAAATTGTCGGAAATAAAATGAATTAAACTGAATTTAATAAATTTGAATCAAACTAAATTAATTAATTGGAGTTGAACTAATTATTTAAAACAATTAATCAACTTAAAAATACTCTGTACGTATAATAAATTAATAAAAAAACGTACAATGCAACACAAAAAAAGTTATTTTCAAACAACCGGAATAAACTTTATTTATTATGGCATAATGTTATTCCGGAGAGGAATAACACATTATTACATTGCATAAGTTGCTTTATTTTTTACAATATCATTTTTTGTGTTAACCAAGAGTATTATCTAGTAACGAGTGCACAATCTCCTCCGAAATAGATAGACACATAGTGTTATTATTGGCTTAATAAGATTGGTAATTAGGCATTACAAGACTTTAATTAACAGCCAACAAATTGGTAATTAACTTGAAGATGACCTTGTTGAAAACCTTGTCCATTAGTATCAATTTGATTAAAAACATTAACATCAAGATCTAATCCTCCATTACTGCATTGATCTACAATTCTTACTGTTGTTTGTGCTCCTGTTGCTATGTTTGTCACCTGCATTTATTCCCTTTTTCAGATTAATTACTGTAAAATCGTCTCATATAAAAATTTATAATTTAATACCAATAAAATATTACTCTCTATTCTAAAGTTCTAAAATTATTTTGTGAAATTTTTTTTTATGATGTATAATAAAAAAAATATAACGAGGACACGCAAACTTGTAATGTCATAAAAAACCTCGAGAAAATTTCAAAAATCTAACTAAAATTTTGGAAAATTTCAATTTCCAGGGCCTCTACGAACCTACCTCACTCTACCACTTGATAGTGACCTAATCGTTAGGAGTATATTGAATTATTGATCGGTAGAAGTTACTCTTCTATCTCGATCAATAATTTACGTTTACTTTTAACATATACTCGTATTATGTATGGCTTCGAAAAAAAGAGAGAAAACTAATTGCTCATGAAGATAAAAAATAAGTTATACCTTACGTTATGAAGTTTATACTTAAAATGGAAACGTAAAAAATTGACCAGAAGAGTCGAGATTAAAAGGACCATACCCTAAGACACTGGCCACAAGCAGCCTGGCCATGAGGACCAGCCGGTCCGCAAAAGGCGGTCCAACCGTACTGTTGACGCCAAGACAAGGGCATATTACCGTCAAATGTAGCGCAAAATACACTTGCGGTAAACAAATTCCACCCAATATTTTGGGGGTTATAATTATTATAAGTCGCTCTTACATTTTGTGCGCTTTGGCCTGCTGCGCCTATGGCTAAGCAGACTAAAACCACCGCAACAAGATTAAGACCAACTCTGTTCATAATAAAAAAATTGGTTTAGTACTCGTATGTAATTTGGAGTATTTTTTTTAGTATTTTTTTGGTTTTCTTGTAGTTTGGATATTATTTTGATGATTTTATAATTTATGGATTTGTTGTTTGATTATTTATAGTAAGAGGAGTGTCGAAAAAACCGAAAATGTACATGCATGCAAGTGTATAATGTTGGACTTATTATTACCAACCAGCCAGGAAAAAATGTGCCGTATTCTAGATGATGTCCTAATCTTGTGATCTAGTCAATATACACAATAAATTTTATTAGATCATTGGCCTCCTCCATCATCGTCACCGTCACAAATTATAAAATAAGACCTTTTTTTAATCTTTTGGACTGAATAAGGTTTAGAGCTGCCTCGGTCGGGCCGGACTGACCAGGGATGGGACCGACTCATTTGATTAGGCCCAAGTCAGGCGAGGGAGGCCATGTTTTGGCCAGGCCGGGACGAATGGAGAGAATATATGACTAGGGCCAGGCATGAGGGCGGGCTGAGAGCAGACAGACCTGACGAATGACCTATGTTTTTTTAATATGCTAAGTATATGGGCCACGGCGGGACGAGTTTAAGTTTCTTGACCCATGCTAGCCCAGTGAGGGAGCTGGGACGGGTTGGGTGCGTACTGAGAGACTAAATAGGGCGTGTTGGATTGGGCTGGGCTAGGCCAGGTCATCCCATGCTGATGGCTACATTTAGCTCTATTAAATACAAACAAGCTTGTACCCTCGTAATCCAAGACCTTTAGAAAGTACCATCAGACTAGGTAACTATTATCATTTCAGTTTCCTGAAGCATAATATCAAAGTAAACGACAAACAACTTTATTTATTAAAGAATAAGTAAAGTGTTTACAAAACCAAGAGACTCAAAAATGAAAGTGACAGCGGAAGCTAAGGTATAACTATGACACTAAAATCTGCGAGGTGACCATCTCACTTCCCAAGCATCAACAACTGCGACGTACCTGAGACTCTACTCACTATAACAAGGATCATCACAGTAAAATACAACAAGCGTCAGAATATGATAAATAAGATGGTCACATCACAATCTAAGTAATAACAATTACCATAATATGATAAATCACAATAATCAACTAATATCGCAATCACAAGTGGCGGCCTCTAGCCTCACATCCAATCTCCCACTTGCTCGCGACAAGGGGTACCTAGACCATTAATGTGCACATCCCCTCCGTGGCGGGAACCACGAAAGGCAATCGTAGGATTGAAAGCTGTTTCCCGTCACGGTCCCAAACATATGTTCTCAATCAATCAACAGCACTAACAATGATATCAGTTATACACAAGCAATAAGATCGTCACAAACAATCTATGAGATCCGAGTAGGGAAACCCTACCTCAAGACACAATCACAAGATTGAAATGCAAAGCTTCCTACCAATACTTTTCTACAAAATCTCCTCCTAAGAACACACACAAATATTACTAACCACAGGTATAAATATTATTTAGACGACATACTAACGAGAAGAAAGATACTTACTTGATGACAACAACGCTAGGCTAGATGATCGGCGCGATTTACACTTGTTATGCACTTTTAGAGGATTTTGGGAGAGAAACGTGAAAGGTAGAGTGTAATTGCGTTTTTCCGATTTAGTGTAAAATTATGTTATAACCTCGGATAATCTTTTATAATTAACCGTGATGTTGAACACAAAACAGCCAACTCGACCGAGTTGGACCAACTCGGTCTAGTTGCACTAACTCGGTCAAGTTATAGCAACTCGACCGAGTTGACCTAACTCTGTCGAGTTACACCAACTCGACCGAGTTGATAACTCAACAACTAACAAACGAAAGGGAAGGGTATTACAAAAATGAACTGAATTGAATTGAAATGAGTTGCACGTAAACTTGACAAAATCGAGTGGAGTTGAGCTGAGTTCAAGTTACGTAACTTACGTGAGATGAATAGAGCGAAAATTAATAAACTCGGCTGATATAAAATGAATTGAAATTAAACAGAAAATAATAGAGCGTAAGTTTGTTTCATAACTAGAGTCAAATGTTTTATTAGTAAAGCTCTCGTTTATTTACTATGCTTTTGTTTACGGAAATGTTTGAACCTAGTAATTCTAAGTCGTAATGTAGAAAATTTGTTTAAACTCTTGTTTATTTCACACACACTAAGTACTTTGTATCTTAAAAGGCGAAAAAGTCTTATACGATAATTATTAAGTATAAATTTCACTGTTTTATAATAAATTAAATAACTAATAATCTCGGATTAAAAGACGATTTTACACAATACTTATTTTGCGGTCTTAAAATATACGTAAACTAAAGAAACAAAATGACCTAAAATTGGGCATGTCTAATTGTCAACAATGAAAAATCATTTTTAACGTTGGACTGGATGATGAAGGAAAGCAACGAAAAAGCCCAATTGTTATGGTGTCTCAAGCACTCATCTCACTATTCAACGACCCATACATTATTGTCACAACCCCAAACTAAGTTAGGGAAACAAATCAAAAATTTGTTTCGGACAAACACGAAAATATCTTTGTCCCACTGTTTTTTTTGCTACTTCTAAAAAAATAATTGAAGTTCTGGCTTAGAATAGTTTTGTGCGCGGGAGTGATAATCGCTAATCTGTTCTAAATTTCTAATAATAACGTTTCTATTCTTAACCACCTAAATCTACTAACTAATTACAAAATACTAAAAAATTAAACTAGTTTACATTACTCGCGTCGTCAATTCCTTAATTTGGTAGCGAAAATGTCAAAATTGAATCGGTGGTCACAGAAATATAAAAGTTTGCGTAACATGTTTTTGTTGTTTGTGAGCGGTTTTTTTGAGTAATTTTAGAGAGAATATTTAGATTTTTAATTAAGAAATAAAGTATATTAAGTAAAGGCGTAAAATAGGAGGGGCAAATTAGGGAAATTATTTCAAATTGTACGATATTCAGACTATCAACATTAAAATCGCTCTTATGACTCCCTTTATGCCAAATAAAAAACACAAATTCTTATTTCAAGCGGTTTTTTCTCGTATTTGTCATTTTGCAATTAAATGTTACTATTATTTTGAGTTAAAAGTGACAACTAGGGATGGCAGTCTCACCCTAACCCTGTGGATATCCATCCACCCGGAATTAAATGGGTGGGATATGGATTACAATTTTTTTTAAAATTTAGGGTGGGATATGGATATGGGTGAATTTAGGGTGGGATATGGATCAAGGGCTATCACCCGCTTATCACCCGCTTATCACCCGGTGGATATCCTAAATTAGTGCGTAAAATTATTTTTTTCTAAAAAAAAATAAATAATAAAAACTTTGATTAAAAATTCTTTTAATTTGTACATATTTTTTAAAAGTAGACCTAAAAACTACTACAAATGCTCTTTTGTCCAAGAATACACTGGACATGACGCATATTTCACGGGGAGCTAAATATTTAATGAGCCCAAAACGAACCTGAACGAACAGTAAGTTGTTTACCCGTCATCGTAACTAGCAAACTACATATTTCATATAAGCCGGATTTATTTGCTAATCTACTCTTTTAATTTTTTCGTCTTAGGTGTGTTTTTTATATATCGCAGTTAAATTTTACGAGCGTAAAAATATCCAACGGGTGCCCGCTTTACCCGCTTCACCCGGTGGATATGGATATGGATGGATGGAAAAAAATTAAACGGATAAGGGTGGGATATGGATGACCATAAATTAAATGGATATGGATATGGATATGGCTCCACCCCATCCATATCCCACCCATTACCATCCCTAGTGACAACTTTAGTTATAGCATTTTGTCATTAAAAATAGTTACATTATTCTAAAAAGTTATTATACTTAATTCGTGTTATATCAAATCATCTCAAGCAAGCGAATCGAAAAATACAAAATAGTTGCAATAATTTATACTAGTACAACAACATACGGAGTATAAATTGACAAGTTGCATGAATTATTTTGGAAATGGGGCCTTTAATACAATAAGATATACTCCATCCAAACATGCATTATTGCCTCCACTTTCCCGGATCAATCCAATTTCCAACCAACTTTCTTATTTTTCTAGGCTGTCTACTTTTGTATTGTACTCAAACCGTCTGATAAGCTAAGAAAATTAGGTTGATCCTCTTAAATAGACCGTCACAAATTTACAACCCTTTTCAATATAAGTGTTTATTTATTATTTTCCGCAGACAAGCCACATGGGAGACATAATGTAAATGTAACAAACATATATATATTTCCAATTATTTAGATATGACAGAATAAAATAAATAATATCGAGTACAATAAAGACTGAAAATATATACGAGTAGTAAATAATAATAACGATATATATAATTGTTTTGACAATTATCTTCACATAAAGTCGTCATTAAGTGATTTAAATCAAAAATATTACACCGTCCAGACGTCTGGCTCGATCCCTCTCGAGCCGGTCTTTCATACCCGTCACTTTAAAAAAAATCGATATAAAACTTCTTTTACACTAATCGAGATTAACAATAGAAAAAAATGACAAGTTTTACATTGGTCGTCATAGGTTGATCAATCTTTTTTTTTTTATCTTGATGAGGAGAATGTCTTCAGCTTCTGCTCTTGCATTTTTCGACTGCTCTTGGTGCTGCAACAAAACAAGTAAAAAGGTTAGCAAACGATGGAAAAAGATAAAAAAAATTATTTTATTTCGGTTATTAATTTGTTATCATCGATCATTCGTTTACCCAGTACCACGTAACATTCAACGATAATTCATTTTAAGTCAAAAACACGACGATTACTAAAGGGATCAACGTACCTAGTCCAATGGCTTCGGAACCCTTCATGATACGAAGACGCTTGCATGACTCGACGAACATCCTGTTAATGTAATACATATGAGTCATTTGTTTACAAATGATTGGAACGTAAGGAGTACAAAACAGAAGGTAAATTGAACTTACGGCCATGGAACATCACCAACAAGCATCCAATCTCCATCTTTATCTTCATAAGTTGCGGCATACTCAGAACCATTAAGTAAATCGATTAATTTGCTCTCGTTCATGAAATCTTTCATTCCTTGCGATCCACAATTACCTTCATCATGTAACATCACAACTCAGACGATGTTCTATTAAACCGTCACACTATTTAAACTAAACAGAATTAAAATTAAATCGAAATGAATCGGGAATTTTTACCTATGGTAAATGAACTAAACATTTTACCAAGAGCCTCAGAAAGATCTTTGTAACTTTTGTACAATTTCAAATCAACTTTACGCAAATAAGGTGCACCATCCATGCTAACTTTGACGAACGCGCCACTTGTCGTAATATTATTAGACGTCTTTTGATCAGTTTGTTCATCTGTGCTCTTTTTTTGGACCGTCACGATGTTCTTTCGGAACGATCTAACGGGTGGCCAACCTACAACTTGTGCCCTACAATATTAATCACACCAACAAATAATTAATCACATATTTTAGAATTAGACGGTTTTATGAGACGATTTTTTTGACCAATAATTAAGTACACTAATAATTAGATTAATTAGTTGTGTATAGACTTCAATTAATGTGATTGATTACGTGATGTTTTAGGTTGGTCGGCCTAATTTCAGTGTGGAAACATAATCTTGTCGAATCAATTAGGTTTGGTCCTTGTACCACTTGGACATTGATTAAATGTTTATTAATTAAATCGGACCGGTAGCTATGTAGAAAGGGTAATCGTCGATCTCAAGTTCTATCGACTCAACTGAACATAATAAACGACAAATCTATATGTCATCATAAAAAAAAAATTATCCGATAATAAAATTTGACTGAAAATATTAGATGACTTCAGAATGTTTATTTGAGCCCTACCAAATGACAACTCGGATGTGAAAACATTGAATTATCATACCAGAAATGAACGAAAATTGACTAATATTAACCAAAATTTCTAGAATTCAACTCGACCTGATATGACTAGTGATTATGAAATATCAACGCTGTAACTCGATAAGACTCAGATCTAACTCAACTGGGGTAGAACTAAAATCGACCCGACTAAAATCAGCGACTCGATCTGACTAGGGATTCTGACATGTCAAAAATGCAGGTCGATAACCCCGATAAGCCCTATACCGATTAAGAATCTTTTACAACGAAAGACAATTTAATTTAAACCTTTAAATCTAAATCTCTATATCATCAAAACCAGATAAGACTTGAGGGGTACTAGATCGATTAAACATCATTGTTTCATAAGGAAAAGGTGATTTAGTCTGAACCATTCACCTAAAGTTACGAAGCTCGTTATCAACTTAACCACCAAGTTAAAACATCATCTTTATAAACATCGTCTTTATATCGACACATGCACGACGTGTAAGAAGGTGTTTGGTTGGTTAAGATTTAATCTAAAAGAAGATTAGATTCGAAATGTTTTTGGCGTATTACCAAATTCTTGTCTAGCCGACAGGTTACCAGACCAATTAGAGACGCAATTGTCATTTTCCCAACAAAATATGAACAATAATTGTATGTTAAATGACCAAAATATCCTTATCATCACAAACCCTACTCTATGACATGTTGCATGTGCGATCAACCGAAAAATGATCACTATCTGATAAATAGTTAACATTTAATTAAAAAGTGACCACTTCTTTTTTTTTTTGTTAAAAATAATCATTATTTATCAAAAAATACGAATAAGACCCATCATACGGAATAACTACGGCTTTATCATAACAAACAAAAATGACATTATTTTTGCCCCTAACTTTTGTGAAATACGATTCTCGTGGCTTAACTGTCACTATGTCACCCACACGTGGCCTATCACCTAATCACACCATTTTTGCCTAACTTTTCTTTTCCGAAACCGTCTCGGACATATCCATTTTAAATAAACACTCGAGTTAAAATGAATAGCTGTAGTGTTAGTACTAAGGCTAGGTCGTGGATCAGATATTAGTTTAAAACGCGAATACTTGTGGACAAGTTGTTAGTACCTAGTACTAAGGCTATGTCGTGGATCAGATATCGCTGATCGGCGATATCTGATCCGAATTGGATTAGTATTACTAGTTTAACACAAACTTTTAATTAGTATCTTAATAACCTAAACAACATAGTCAATTATTCATATAATCGGTGAATAAATAATTAGTTTATTATTATATGAGATGTATACGATAGCTTAATATGAGGTGTTCTCGTACCTTCATGTATCTTAAATAAGCTTACTTATTTTATACTTTCAAGTGAAAGATCAATTTATTAATAAATAATAATAATAGCAAGCCATCTAAAGCTTAAACTTGCTAATTAAATACTTTAATTACGCCGAAAGTTCAAACAATAATAATCTACATTTTATATTACCACGCAATATCCAAAATTTTATTTCTAACTTGGCTCCTACTTAGTAAGCAAGTAAGCATGAATATCAACACTAAGAATAATAATCCAAAAATAATTATCCACGGTCTTATAATATAATTTGTGATATAAAACAACCTATTAAATCTCAATATTAACCATAAAACTAATATATTGTTGAAAATAATTCATTGGCGAAATCGTGCTCGCTCTGTTCATTTCATTTTCATACGTTTTTCTAATATATGTAAGACGTATTTTAATCAAACGCATGGAAATGAAATGAACAAACGACTAATACGAAAAATTAAAGTTATTAAGAAAATAAAGGGATTAGGAAACATACTTAGCAGGTGGTTTAGCAGGATCATTAGGTTTAGCAACAGCAGCAGCAACAAGATTATCCTTTGTAGTATTTGCTTTGGAAACAAGGGATTTATTTTCAACTAATTTGGAATCCATTGAGGAATTATTATTATTACATTTATTAGCCGAAGACGACGAAAGATTAAGCTTAAGATCAACATTAGTAGTTTCATTAATCTCAGTTTCTTCAACAAACCCTCTTTTCCCATTATTATTCTTAGCAATTTGATCTTGATCATTAGTGTTGGTGGTGCCACCTGGTAACCCTAGACGGAGCTCCGTCTCTTCGAAGTTGATTGTTAACATTATGGCACGACTGACTGGATATAATATAATTTCACGGTTAATAGAACTAGTTGGATTACGAATATGTGAGCAGGATGTGAATTTCGCTGGGGTGTGGATTTGTAGGTGAGAAAAGGGAGAGAAGGATTGTGTGTTGGAGGGAGAGTGGTGTAATATAAGGATGTGTTGGAGAGGGTTGAAGCAATGGGATTGTGACACGTGTTGTTTAAGATAGATGGACGGTTGATAGTTTGTTAGATTTTTGTAAGAATGTTTACGTTTACAATGATGTCATATCAATATATTATATTCTGTGCGATCTCGGTCCATTGTTATCTTTTGATTTTGGTATAAAGATAAATAATTTAGAAGGGGCTTAATTATAAATTATAAGTTGATCAAATTGGATGTGAAGATCAAATTATTTATTAAATGCAATCCTAAAATAGAAAAGACAACAATCAACCGACACATTTCAAAATCCTATCCTATATATAAAAGCAACAACCACAGTGCTTAGGTGTCGCACTGTGGTTGAAAGTACAATATTTTTTTTGTTTTTTCAAGTGTGCCCCGCATTGTTCCCCATGTTCTCTACCTTCTTTTTTTTGTGCTTTTATTGAGAGAATACACATTTTATACTCTAGAGAATTCACAATCAAGATGAAAGACAAATATGCGACCGATATTAATTACAATATATATAATACAAAAATTGAAACTATAAAAAAAAATTCGTTAAAATAATAAAAATCAACTAGATGAAAAAGATATGAAAAAATTTCCATGAAAAAAATCATGTATTACCCCTTTGACATATCAAAATAATATAAAAGGCGACATTAATAAAAAAAAATATTCACGGATTAGAAAAAATTGGGAGTCGAAAAAATAGAAAACAATTTACTTAAAATACTTCTAAATTAATCGATCAACAATAGAATATGTAAAAAAAATTGCATGCAAATTAGTATTTAATCTTGATGACAAGAATCGAAAATAATAGATATTATTAAAAGCACCATGTGAATTATAATGTTTTTGATGACAAAAACATTGTTTTTATTTTATTTTATATAAACGTATCAATGTGAGGATGAAAAAGAAGGATGTAGTGTGAGATCTAACTATGAGAGTTGAGAGAATGAAAATATGAAATTAGGGGGAGATGCGGGAGAGAGTTAGTTGAGCTAGGGTCAAAATTTCGTCAAAATTTCTTTTCAAAAGTACATGAGACTAAATTTTCGTTTTAAAAATGCACGTGTCAAAATTTCATTTCAAACGTGCATGAATCTAAATTTTCGTTTTAAAATGCACGGGTACAAAATTTATTTCAAAAGTGCATGGAACTAAATTTTCGTTATAAAAATGCACATGTCAAAATTTCATTTCAAAAGTACATGGGTCTAAATTTTCGTTTTAAAAATGCATTGCTTCACTTAATTCCGTTTCACTAATTCCGTTTTAAATTTTCGTTTTAAAAAACGGCGTCTAAATTTTCATTTAAAACGTGCGCAGATCAAAATTTTCATTTTAACCTTGCACAAGTTTGACTAAATGAAAAACAAGTTTACTATTTTGCCCTCTGCAACTGTTCTGGCCAATTCAGTTTTATTAATTTTTTTTTTATTTTCATCCAAATAATTTTGTTTGAATTGTAAGTCGAGTTTTCCTAAAATCGCTTGAATATTAAGACAAAGTAGTAAGTCAAATTTAACTAACAAAAGGATATATCATACTACAATAACTACATGGTCAGTTGACATTGATGCATTATTTACGTTAATTACAAATAAAATTTATAATTTCTAAAAATTTAAATACGATTTTATAACTCAATTTTTAGATTGATAATTTAAAATTCATTAAAATATGGAGAGATTTTATTGTTTTATTTTAGAACTTTATTTTTTAAAATAAATAACTTTAAAAGCAATTTTATTTTTATTTTAGAACCTTCTTAAAGAATCTTTTTTAAATAACAAACCCGTGCAGTTTGCACGGGTATAAGACTAGTAGAATAAGATAACAAATAACCGAGATAAATGAAGTAATGCGTAATTTGTGATATAGGTATCCTCGTATTTATTCTAATTTTACGTGGTATTTTTGGATTTTCCAAAATATAACTAATACCCTAAACTTAATAAAACTTTTCAAAATATCCAAAAATGCACAAATGGCAATAAGCGAATTATACCACCAGAGGTATACAATTTTTTGTACATATTTTGAGCTTTTTAATAGAAAATTCGAGCTTTATTAGAAAGAATATGAGCTACATGGTAAAATTATGAACTCCTTGAAAAATATTAAGAATCGAAAATTATTATACAACTCAAACACAATACATATAAGTTGAATTATATTTTAGTTTTAATATAAAAAACTAACTAAAATATAACTCAAAATAGTTTAAAAGCTCAACAAATATACACATAAGCTCAATAAAATACACCATGGTTGTACGGTGCTATTATACATCTCGTGGTATAATCCTTTTTGTGCACAAATGGCCACTTTTAAAGGTTTATTATATGCACTTTTTATTTATCTTTTGACAATTAATTGTTATATTATTAACATAATCATTGTTTACACAATTGTAAACATATTTCTTTTACAAAATTTAATTCTTTGATAACTCGAATTTAGTAATGAGGATATTTTAAGAACTATTTACTACGTTTAGGGGTATCAATGATATTTTTAAAAATCAAAGGGTATCACTCAGAATTTGATAAAATAAAAGTTTAATTACCACCTAGAAAAAAATTCATAATTTGGAGTGCTCATTCCTAAGAAAAAGAATGCAGACCGAATGTCGGATTTCCGACCAATCAGTTTATGTAACGTCATATACAAAATCATTTCTAAGGTGCTTGCTAATAGATTGAAAAAGTTTCTGGGGGCTATTGTCTCGGAAAACCAAAGCGCTTTCACCCCGGGGAGGCTCATTACGGATAACATTCTGGTAGCGTTTGAACTGTTCCACTATATGAAAAATGCTCGCAGTGAAGGGGGGCATATGGCGCTTAAACTGGACATGTCCAAAGCCTACGATAGAATCGAATGGAGCTTCCTTGATAAGGTCATGACGGTAATGGGGTTTGAGGAGCGATGGCGTACAAGGGTGATGAAATGTGTTACCTCTGTCTCGTTTGCAATCATGATAAATGGGGATCTCTCGGAGTCTTTCAGGCCCAATCGAGGGCTACGACAAGGTGACCCGCTATCCCCTTATCTCTTCATTCTTTGCGCCGAGGTTTTCTCTAGCATGTTGTGCCGAGCCATGGAAATAGGGGCTCTTCATGGAATTCGAATCGCGCCGTTAGCGCCTATGGTGTCCCATCTTTTTTTTGCCGACGACAGTATAATTTTTGTGAAAGCAAATGTTGGAGAGGCTCGGACAGTGAAGAGTATTATTTCAAATTACGAACAAGTCTCGGGGCAACGGGTGAGTTTTGAGAAAACCACGGTTTCATTTAGTAAGGGGACAAATGGGCAGAGAAGGAGCGCGGTAAACGCAGTGCTGGGAGTGCGTATGGTGAACGAGCAAGGCAGGTATCTCAGGTTACCTACGGTAATTGGCCGGTCAAAAAAAAATCTGCTCAAAATAGTCCGGGAGAAGCTTCATAAGCGACTCCAAGGATGGAGAGGAGCAATGCTTAGTAAGGCGGGAAAAGAAGTGTTAATTAAATCAGTTGCCCAGGCAATACCTACTTATGCAATGTCAGTGTTTAAACTCCCAGCATCTTTTTGTGACGAAGTTCGAGGGCTTATATCGGGTTTTTGGTGAGGAGCGGAGCAGGGAAGGAGGAAAATCCCGTGGGTAGCATGGGAGAAAATGTGTAGACCAAAGGAGCGAGGGGGGTTGGGTTTTCGGGATTTCCGATTTTTCAACAAGGCCCTCCTGGCCAAACAGGGTTGGCGCCTCCTGACCGCGGATACTTGTCTCATGGCTCGAGTAATAAAAGGGAAATACTTTGGAGACAGAACGTTCATGGAGGCGGAGCTAGGACCAAACCCGAGTTACTCGTGGCGAAGCATATGGGAAACAAAGGAAGTGATCGAGCTTGGAGCGAGGAAGAGAATTGGGGATGGATGGAGCACTAAGGTGTGGATGGATCCTTGGATCCCAAATACCCAATCTCGGCGAATTATTTCGCCTCGTAACGGTTCTGATCCGGAACTGAAAGTTGCCAATCTTATGCACAATGACTGTAGGGAATGGAATGAGGAGCTTCTGACTAATCTCTTCTTGCCTTTCGAACGTCAACGAATTCGAGATATCCGTCTGAGCGAGAATGGATGGGTTGATACTTGGTGCTGGGATAATTCTAAGGACGGAAATTACACGGTGAAAACGGGATATCGTTTACTCCAGGGTGATAGCACGGTGGCGGAACAATCAGAGTACTCCCGAGACAAGTGGCTGTGGAACTTAATCTGGAAAACTGACACGTTACCTCGTATTAAGGTATTTATGTGGCAACTCTGCCATGATGCCCTTCCTACAAGAAACAATGTCGCAAGGAGAATGAGGATTGAAGAGGTACATTGCCCGTTATGTTTTTATTATGAGGAGACTTGTTTACATATGCTAAGAGACACTACAAAAATACATAAAACAGGCGACGGAAATTGGCGACTGAAGACAGTCGCCAAATGTAATTTGGCGACTGTCTTCAGTCGCCAAAGTTCTGTCGCAAGCCCTAGTCGCCCAAAAAAAATTGGCGACTATTGTCAGTCGCCAAATTTGGCGACTGAAGATGTAGTCGCTATAGGAAGGCCAATGGTGACTGAAGGTGCAGTTGCCAAATTGGCGACTGAAAGGGCAGGCAGTCGCCAATTTGGCGACTGAAGCAAAGGGGAGTCGCCAATTTGGCGACTGTAGGGCAGTCGCCAAATTGGTTTTTACAGTCGCCAATGTGTTTTTTTTCCAGTAGCTTTTCCAGTTTTGGCGACTGATTGCAGTCGTCAAAACCCCCATTTCAGTCGCCGAATTGGCTGGAACTTTTCATGTCATATTCGTTTTTGATCTAGCCAAATCTTGTATTTATTCATCCTAATATCCAATGAAAACCTGCAAACAGAAAATTGCAACCCATTTGCGCGAACCGCAACTTTTGTAACACGAAATTCTCATTTATTAAAAAATGAGAACATTATCCAACTACAAGCTAAACTGACTACATTATCCAAGTTCATTATCCAACCTTAAGCTAAACCAACTACATTATCCAAGTTCAAGCTAAACTAACTAATACTTATCCAACAACCTAAGTTGCAGATCCCATGCCGGCTCCACTACCACCGCCCTTACCATGCGGATCGTTGGGGTCATACCGATATTGTGGACCGGGGTTGCATTGTGTGAAGAAGTTCTCCATGGCCTCCATGCGCTCCTTCATCAACCGAAACTGTTCATCTCTTTCAGCATTCACTCTTCTTTCTTGAGCGAGTTGAATCTGTAGTTGACTCACAATAGTCGGCTCATATGTTTGGCGAGGCTCATATGAGGATCTTCTGGCCGGTTCTTTGAAGAAGACACCATGGGCCTTTCCGGTGCCATACACATTACCCTTCTTATATCCCTTGACCAAATTAAACCAAATCTCATTATCTGGTACTTCGGGATGTTCTTCTTTTTCAGCCTCGAATGCTTCCTACATTAGTTGACAAAAAATTACCATCATTAGTTAACATTAATTTCATTAGGTAACAATTCAAAAGTATCTTAAGTAAAAAATCTTACATATAAAGCTTTGTCTTTTGGCTTAATCCAAATTCTCTCATTCTTAGCGTTCACCCTTGAATGTGTGGCAAGGAACAGTTCCGGGACCGTCGCCTGAGGATCATCAGCCAACATATCATCTGGTTGATCAGCTGACTGATCATCAGCACTCTGATCAACTGACTGCTCAGCTGACTGCTTCTTTTTATTCTTCTTCTTGTTCAGCTACATACACGAACAAAATTCAATGTTTGCTTAGGGACATTATTATTACCAATATCCAAATAAACGAGCTAAATAAGTAAGTGTTAATATAAAAACTTACACCAAAAAGTATGTCCAGAAATGACCGTGAACCAGCATGATGGGTAGGCTTAGCCATTCCTTCCTTCTTGCCTCCCCTTTTGTTCATGGCCTTCTGTGCCGATCTGGCTCGAAACTCTGGGGTATCACGCCGATTCAGAAGCCCCTCAAGCGCCTCACCTACAACAATGATAAATTATGTCATTATTAGTGGAATTTTCATCCTTTAATCAATACAATTGACAAATAAAGGTAATTGTATAGATATACCTTTAAGATGTGAGGTCTTTCCCCTTTTACCAATCTTATGGATAATGTCTTTGTATCTAGTTGCTCCAACATCGCGCCGCCTCTTATTGACAGTAGACTCTAATTCAGGCGGCCAGTAAAAATGTAGCTGCAGAAATATAACATTAAGTATTAGTTGAAAAACTATAACAGTGAGTAAAATAAGTAATTAATAAAAAAGTTTTTGGTTACCCGGAAGTTATTAAACCAGGCTTCTTTTTTAGCTTCACTAGCTTCTGTCCAATTCAGGGGCACAGGACCTAACAAAGATGACTTTGTGCTGTTGGTTACACCTCGAACAGCGGTCTGATGATTAAACCTGAAACATATATAAATTGTAACTTTTAATAACTAGATTTTTATTACTAATAAAATGAATAATTTCAATTTAATAAAACTTACCAAAATCCTGCTGGATCAAGTATCTTCCTGCGATCCTCTGTGTACTGAATCTGTACACGTGTGTCCTCCTCAGGTTCGCTCTGAACCAACTCCTCCTCCTCCTGCTGCACAGCGGGCTGGCTATGCTGACGACTGTGCCCGCCTCGCTGTCTTCCTCTACCTCCTGCCATCTACAATCATATAAATAAAAGTATTAATACTTACAAATTAAACATGCATAAAATAAATCCATAAACATAAATAAATTCGATAAACTCAGCAACACCCTCTATAAACCTAGCATTAGGACGTTTTTTTCTTAATACCAACCCTTTCATCATACATCCATGAACGTTCCAATCTCTTCATTTTAATCTAAACATAAATCCATAAACAAAAAAACTTTCAACAACCTTGCTCAATTGTAAGATAATGATAACAACTTATATATCAAAAATCCCCATTTTTTATAAATCATAACAATTACAAGCATAACGACATAAATAAAACAAACTTATAACAACATCGTCTTAATCAACATAATACAACATTAATTAAAATTCCCCAATTAATTTACAACATTAATAAAAAATCCCAAATTAATTTACAACATTAATCAAAAAAACCCCAATTAATTTACAACATTAATAAAAAAACCCCAATTAATTAACAATATTAATCAACATAGTACAACATTAATCAAAAATCCCCAATTTTCAATTTTTATAAACCCTAACCCATAATTTAACATAATTAGGTAAATTACAAACATAAAATCATTAATAAGGCAACCAACATTAATCATATCAACCCTAACCCTCAATTTCATATGAACCCTAACCCCCAATTTCACCAATTATCATCCTAATTGGCTCTATAACTTAATTAACTACAACCTAATAAGCTAAGATGATCTTAATTGGCTACTACAATACTAAATCTACAAAAAAAAAAAAATAAAAAACAAACTAAAAATCGAAATTAAACTAAGAAAAACACAAACCTTCAATTAAACAAAAGTTTTCGTAGGTGGTGGTGGAGGCTGCTGTGGTGGCCGGTCGTGGTGGTAGATGGGGTCACCGGAGGTGGTGGTGGTGGGTGATGGGGTCGCCGGAGGTGGTGGTGGTGGGTGGTGGAAGCTGCGGTCACGGAAGGAGAAGAGGAGAGTTTTCGTCGTTTTTTTTATTTTTAAGTAAATCGCGTAATGAGGGAGAGGGTCTGTTGCTGTGAACTTGTGAATAAAATTGGCGACTGAAGAACAAATTTGGCGACCGCAGCCCTTCAGTAGCCAATTTTTGGCGCCAATTTTGGCGACTGACAACAGTCGCCAATCCATTCCTATAGTCGCTATTTTTTGTCGGTGGTGAAAAAGTCTGGCGACTGCAGTTTCCTTATTTGGCGACTGTCTCGTCAGTAGCCAATTTTTGGCGCCAATTTTGGCGACTGACAACAGTCGCCAATCCATTCCTATAGTCTCTATTTTTTGTCGGTGGTGAAAAAGTCTGGGAAAAGTGACAGTCGCCAAATTGGCGACTGTTTTCAGTCGCCAATTTTCAGCTTCAGTCGCCAAATTGGCGACTACATCCTTCAGTCGCCATTAGTCCGTCGCCTGTTTTGTTTATTCTTGTAGTGAGATTGTGGTTGGGCCGGGGAGATATGGGAGGAAGTGGGGATGTCTGAGCTGTTGGACGTGGGGGCTGCTCGGGTGAGAGAATGGGTGGAAGGAGTGTTGCGTGGCCTGTGTGGGAGAGAGAGAGAGAGACCTTCATGATCACTTGTTGGGTCATCTGGGAAAACAGAAATAGGATCCTTTTTCAGGGGGACAGGAGGGCCAAGAGTTATGTGGTTCGAAGAATTACAGATTTAGCGGAGGAGACTAAGGATGCTAATATTGTAGGAGGACAAGGGGCTAACGGGGACACGGGGACCAGTATGGTTGCGGGAAATGGGGCAGTCTGGGGATGGAGGCACAACAGCCATGGGGGAGGGGAGAGGGAAGAGGATAGGCAGATAAGGGGGGAGGATGTGTTTATGGTCAATACGGATGCCGGGTTTGTGCACGGTAGGGGTATGGGGCTGGGAGTGTTGAGCAGGAACGGCGATGGGGAGGTGGAGTGGGCGGTCGTGGTCCAATCTCAGGAGACGCGGGCACCTGTTATGGCGGAAGCGGAGGCTATTCTTTTAGGGATGAGGGGAGCAAAGAATAGGGGTCATCGGAAGTTGATTTTCGAAAGCGATTGTCTGGGAGTGATTCAAGATCTCAAGGAGCGGGCTACTGGTTGTGCTGATTTACATCTTGTTTATGAAGACATTTTCTCTCTTATGCTCGAGTTTGGTTCCGTTTGTTTTTGCTTTGTTAGAAGGTCGTATAATGTTAGTGCTCATCAACTAGCGCATCTCGTTCCTTCGTCTACTGGTAGACGGGAATGGGTTTCCGAGTCAGCAAAGGCTCTTGTTGAATCGTTTTCTAGTAATTTATATAATATGAATTAACCCTTTCGGGGGTTTTTCCTGCAAAAAAAAAAAAATATCTCTCATTTTCCAAATCATGTAATTTTCGTATTTTACCATATTTATAAAAACAACCAACCAAGAAAATTACGTATTATTCTTTTTATCTTTACTTTATCAGAAATCGGGTTACTAATTCTCATACGCGTCTAATAAGACCATTCCCAAACAAGAAATCAATTTATTCGGGTCAATTGCATATTATACTTTAATCTCCCCTTATTGACCTTAACTCACTTAAACCCTCCCAAACAAAAAGTCACGACCTAGGTCATCAATAACCCAATCAATTTAATTAAGAAATCAAACAAATTCACTCATTCTTTTTTTTTCTTCTTTTTCTTAAATGGTTGGAACCAATTAAAATGTGCCACGTATGAAGTCGATTGGTGAGTTAATTTACCTCAAATTGGGTCGATTTGTGACTCAAATCGACTTGAGTTAATTCTAATCGATTTCTTAATTACAATTAACTTGACTCGACCCCATATCAACCTCCAAATCGACCTTGCTTGGGGATGGTCACTAAAGCATTAGTAGCATTATAGCATCCTATGGTAGACCTAATTATAAAAATGAAATTGCCAATTTGATATTATAATAATAAGTGGAGGTTTGGGGTGGTGGACAATGCATTATGTAGTGCAACTTGGCTTTTTGTTTGCCATTAACCTACACTATTTGATGCTTTTAGGCAACTCCATCAAAAATAGTGATTTAAACTATATTATATAATTATTTACTTAATTATATACTCGTATATTATTTTCTTTAGTTTTTTATTAGGTTTTTTGTTTAATATTGCTGCCCAATAAGAGAGCATAATGCAAGAGTGGGGGATAAGGAAAGCTACTATTATTAAATTAAATTAAACTAATATTAATAGATTAATTGTATTCACTTCAAGTCGCGACGAAGTAATTAAGATAAGATTAAGACATACTTCGTATTAATTAAAATTAATATTTACATCTTTAAACCTTGATTTAAGCATTGATGTTCCTTAATTTTGTGGCAAATTTATAGTAAGAGACACATCTTGATTGGATAAATTTCAAGTAGCTTTCTTGATGAATGTAGATAACTTTATTTTTTCCCAATGTTATTATTATTGGACTTAGCATTAATATTTTATAATTAGCTGACTAATTAACCAAATTTTGACATATTTAATACGGTATATTTTCTCCATTTCGGTTAATTGTTGTTTATGGGTTTTGCCAGAAAGATCAAGGAAAATGGAGGGAGTCAGTTACTAAACGACAAGTGGACTAAATTGAGTGTGACTGATCAAATTGTTAATGAAATTCATTTTTAAATTAAAATGAACAACAATTGACTCCTAAAAATAGAATAGGGTAGCAAATAACCGGGTGTGAGAGTATTAACATCATACTGTTGTATTGAGCAATACTTTTCATTCGAATTCATGCATCTAAGGCAGAAGGTTAATATGATGCTAACGAGGTTAACCTTAATGATGAATATCAGACCTTGATCATATCTTTATCAGCTTAACTAGCTAACATCTGCCGGATAACTTTAATTATAAGCGAGATTTAATCTGAACCGACTTTATACATTTACATATGAAAATCAATAAAACGATAACAATTATGCTGTCTTAGGTCGTAGTCCCTTTATCTGGTGAATAGTTTACGCTTACTTCATTTAGGGACTGAATTTGGTCATCTGTGCTGCTGCATTCAATAAGTCCAAATCCGAGCTTCCATTATTGTTTGTTTAATTAATCAATGTTTGTCACAGTAAATCTATGGGTGAAACATATTTTGTCATAGTAAGTCTTGCTTGCGACGGGTCACTATTTGTGACGGATATTTTGTGAGATAAAATAAGTAGTAGAGAAAGGGGACCACAAGAATAGTGTTGGAGAGAGAGAAAAAGTGGGTATTTTGTGAGAGAAAACGGTATCCGTTACAAGCTTGCGACGGATAGTGTCGTTGCAAATAAGAATTTGTGATTTTGTCAAGGGATTTTCCTGCATGCATATGAACAAAATATAATTAAATTTTAAGAATCCGTATTACTTTAAACGGACTGAAATAAAGCCGATTAATTATATCACTACCTTTTAAAATATATAATCATTTAAAGACAATATTATAAGTAAAACTTTTATTTTATACCCTGAAAATGACGGCAACATTTTATCCGAAAATATTCACATTCTATCATAAAATGACAGCATTTTTTCCGTCTTATTTCGAACTAGAGAAAACCGTTCTGAAGTAAGAATTTGTTTTTGACTATGTTGAGTATGGGTTTGACTCCTATTAAATTTTCTTATTTCATTGTGTAATTCTTCTCCGTTCCCTTGACTAAACAAAGTTAATAGTGTAAACCATGACCTTACTCATCCGTTACTTTAAGATCTGCCACGTGCACGGTCTTGTACATTCAAGGGTTTCAAATATTGTGAAAAATTACGTTACCATGCAATGCAACAGGTTAGGAGTATTCATGCATGTACGCAAATATCGTTACATTGTGATTGTGAATTATTATTATTATTATTATTATTATTGTTATTATTATTATTATGATGATGATGATTATTATTATTAATAATTATTAATTATTAATTATTATTAATGCAACTTCTTCCTTCCTTCCTTCCTTCGATTAAGGGAACAAATGATTCACAAAAATGATTGAGCATAACAACAGACACACTTGCTAGAAAAATCATTGAAATTCTTCCATCAAACTAATTTTTAACAACTTGTCTAATGTATAAAATGTATTATCATCAACTTGTTTTAAGAGCTAGAAACTTCGGTGTAAGTTATTTTTGGATTTAATTTTAATTTAATTAATTTAATTTAAATTATGTTTATATTCCAAAAATTTCCGTTCGATTCAGGTTTATAAGATATGGGCAGTGGTACCATGAATCCAGGATCGAGATGTTACTATGAATAAAAGATACAAAGATAGAATCAGATCACGGGATTGAATTAAGGATGTATTGCAGATAACTTGGATAACCAAACTTATGTGAAACTTTTAGGCCCTGTTTGGTAAACAGCGGATTAATATTGGCAGAAGCAGATTTAAAAAGCAGATTTGACTAGCAGAATGATTTAGCGGATTTGACTAGTAGATTTATTTAGCAGAATTATTTTAGAGTGTTTGGTAATTAGCAGATTAAATTAGCAGATTGTCTAGAATCTTTGTAAAATGACATATAAGGACATAAAAAAATTATTTATTAAATATATAAAAGGAATGTTAGTATTTTATTAAGAGGGTAAATAAGTCAATTTTTTTTCTTTCTAATATGCTAATCCAATATGCTGGTAGGAGCAGCATATTGTAAAATAGCATATTGGACCCCAATATACAATTTCAATATGTCGTTAACCAAACACCCTAAATAGCATATTGGTTGGTCAAACATGCTAATTGCCTCAAATATGCTAATTTTTCTGCAATATGCTGTTTACCAAACAGCGCCTTAGTATATTTTGTAATGTACTCCGTATAATGTTAAATGTCCCGATAATCATACAATATTTTACATATGTTAATTTAGAGTTGTAATTAAAAAGAACAACGACCTCACAAAATTCAAATATAACACAAATTCTTATTTGCAACGGCACTATCCGTCGCAAGCTTGTGACGGATATCGTTTTCTCTCACAAAATACCCACTTTTTCTCTCTCTCCAACACTATTCCTGTAGTCCCCTTTCTCCACTAACTCATTTTGTATCCATTTTATCTCACAAAATATCCGTCACAAATGATGACCCGTCGCAAGGAAGACTTACTACAAATATAAACAAGTGTTTTACGATCCTCAACAATTTAACTATTGATCCTATACGATTTTGTACGCCCCTCCTCGATTCTAAATGATTCTCTAACGATCCTACTACCAAGAAGATCCTACGACAATTTGAATCATCGTTTTAATTACCATCTAATTTTCTTGTAAAAACAATCTTCAAACAATATGGATCGTTGTTCTCCTTCTGCTTGAATTTTTTTAATCTTTAACCAAAATACATTTAAAAAAATCAATAAAATGAATATATATAATTATTGTCGAAAATAATTTAGAAAATAGGAATGTACATTCTATAAACAAATTATTCATACAAATCAAAGTCAAACATTTCATACTTTCAAAAAGTATTTTTAATATTATAAAAAATCGTTTGTCCTGTCACAAGTTGATAACCGATAGTTTTCTTGGAGGGGAAGCTGGGAGAAATAAAGCACTCTATGAATTATACTCTTATTACAAATTCTCATTGAAAACGGACACTATCCGTCACAAGCTGAAAACGATAATATTTCTCTCATAAAATGTAAGTGACAGGACCTACTAAATACTCTATTTCACCCCATTTGTCTTCGCATTTATCTTATCGTGAGGGAGATATTGTCCGTAGTCCGTCATAGGTAAGACTCTTTGTACTCTAAACATGACATTATCCGTATACGTTTTTAACTTGTGACGGAAATGCCCGTTTAAACGGGAAAGGGTGTATTTATAATGAGTCGTATTAGGCAGAAGTTGACGGAAAGGGAAGAGAAATACCCAAAATAGGGAAAAAGAAGTGGGACCCACATCCCGAGTGGGAGAAGAAATGAAGTGTAAAGGAGGGTGGGGACAAGTCAACTCAACCAGGGACAACCCATGTGCTTAAGATTCATTTGCAGAGACGCTAACCATTATGCTTGTTGGTGTGTGGGTCCCTCTTTCATGGGTATTTTCCGAACACGAATTCTCATTTATGACGGAAATAATTTACATTATCTTTTATGACGGCAGTTACAATCGATTTAAATAATGTTAAAAGAGAAGGTGTTAGAGATGTTATAAACTTGTTAGTGACACAAGTAGTGTTATAACGGAAGCACAGAGAAAAACTGAAACAAACAATAAAGAACAATACGCACAGATTTTTGTGGTTCACTAACGGTGTGTTAGCTACGTCCACAGGGCAGAAGGGAGGGAGTTTTATTAATGTGAGGAGTTTTCAAATTACAGATTCAGAACGATATAGAATATTGTATGACTGCTAGGGTAGAGGTTAAGAGTTTATATAATACTCTTAACCTAATACAATACAGATTAGACTTAATCTAATAAGGCTCAGACAGAAACCCTAACCCAATACAGAAATCAGATACCGTTTAGGTTTAGTTGTTCGAAACGACGACTAACAGATTCAAGGCATAGACCCAACAAATCTCCACCTTGACTAACAGATTTAAGGCATAGACCCAACAAGTAGATCGGCTTAAATGTTTAATGGACTCGACACAGAATAATCTGGCATGAATAACCTGATCTTACTCCCGAACTTAGAACCTTAACTTGACCTGTAGTCTGAATTTACCCGATACAATTTTAACGTGCTCGAATGTTTATTGTTATACACTCGTTATTCCCTCTAAGCAATTTGAGTATAAGAGATCTGAAATGGACTCGTATCTCTGATATGGTCTCGCCGGTTTGATTTGACTCGAAATCTTGTAAGCATAAAATGACTCAATCACATTGGCCCCGTTTGACATACCAGGTTCGTTTAGCTTAGTTGAGACCATGTTCCACTTACTTCAGCTTAGCTTATGTAAGCTCTACTCATCTCAACAAACTTTAATTTAGCTCAGCTTAACTCATTTCAGTTTAACTCAGTTTAATAAATCTTTATTCAACTCAAGAAACAGGACCTAACATCTCAGTTTCTTGCCATAGATGTATCAATGAATGCCCATTGTCCTATCCTCCACCGTGTTAGCTCAATTCACGAAAGTTTAACATGGTCGTTGACTCGTTGTTCATTTCATTCCGCTCATCAATTGAGCGAGTACTTCTTAATTTAACTACACAATATAAATAACTATTTCGGTCCCCTTTTCATTAAATCGATCATTGGTTTTATTTGTATTATTCTTAGTTCTTACATAATATACATTTTAAATCGTAAAATCGAACATAACATACAACACTTCAATATTATATTGTATACTTATAGATTTTTTGAGAGACGGTTTACGATAAAATGTAATAAAGGCATGAAAAACGTCACTTTTATGGACAGTTTGAGTTTGTAATCTTTGTATGGGTTTGGTTGAGTAATGCGAGTGCTAAATTTTGCAAGACAGCTTGTCTTTCTCTTTTATGTTTGATCGCACTTTTTAGACGTAGATGGACAACTTGGAACAACATTTTTTTTGGAGTTTCTTAATTTTTACGGCATCTATTGTGATTTTGTTTTATATCTTACGTGTATAGGTCGCGGATTATTCGTGTTTGTTTCGTAGAACCGTTTTTATTATTTTAAGTTTGTTAATATAACATATATTATATTATATATAAAAGTCATCTTTATACAGAAGTGTAAGCGTGTTTGACCTGTTGTCAGCTTAAAGCGAATACTGTCATTATAAGCAACACCTAATGTTATTTAAGACCACCAATTCGATAAATAGAGAAGTCGATTCTACTTCGATTAGATGGTTACCAAAGAGAGCATAAACAAAAAGAAAAGAAAAACTTATCATTATCAACAAAGTACACATTAACAAAGGTGCATTATTATTTACACAAAAAAAATTCGGAGACGGTTATTGTTATTCACAAGTTGAATACGGATAGTTTTTCTCCCAAAATATACATGTAACGCTTTCTGTTGAGTGTTTATTTTCCCCCACTTACTCTCTCACTTGCACTATTATAAAAAGTACAATATTCGTCTTCAGCTTATGACGAAAAATGTCTGTCACGAGCAAACTTTTTTGTATTATTTATGATAATGTTGTTGATGAACATCAAAAAATTAGCATGGCAAACAAAGGTACTCAAAGATTCCAAAAATTGGCATCAAATTTTTGAGTGTAAAGAATTGACAACACACAAAGCAAAGGCATGATAATGACACACCTCCTAACTCCTCACACTGTGTACGGCGCAACAAACAATTCACTACTTCTTCTGTCGGCTAGTCTTCCTTAAGACGGAAATATTCATTTTTATAATTAATTGGTCAAATATTATCTCATACAAACATAATGTATTCTGCTTTTGTATTACTTCTCTTACTATATATATATTTGACAAGTATTAAACTCATGACGAATATATTCGTTTTAAATGAGAATTTACAATTTTTAATAATAAATATGCTCACTTTTTAACATAAAATGATCATTTTTGTATTGTGACACAGCGATATGGTTAAACAGTATAATTAGCGGAAACAAACATATGAAAGATGGGCCCTACCAGCATTACCATCCACTCGTGTGGGCCTGTGGGCCCACTTCCATTAATTAACTTTTTGGGGAAAAGCCCAATAGTAAAGCCCATAAGGTGAGTTATCTACATCTTATGGACACACGAGTGCGCATTTAATGCTCCGGAAAATACCAAGTTTTATCTTCTTCTTCAATCTTCAATCATGCTATTATGTTTTTTAAGGTCTTATCCAATTTTAACTAATTATTTTTTACTATTGTTTATGTGATTATCTGCCACGTCGGTTTTTGGGTAAAATTTCGCATTGGTGGTACTGATTTTCGATGTTAATTATTGTTCCACCGTCACGTTATTATTGAGTTACAGTATCACCTTCTGTATAATACTATAAGATGGTCACGATTTTTTATGTTAATCTCTCATCTTTAAAGAAGAAACAAATATTATCACGTTGTTATTTAAGTTACGATAGTATCACGCCAGTGGCGTATCTAGGATGTGTAAAATGGGGGTGATTACTACAAAAAAACAGCGTTGTTGCAACAGACAAAAATAGCGTTGCAAATTATTGTTTGCGACGTAATGTGCAACGAAATTGTTTTTCGCGTTGGAATTTGCAATGACGGATAATTTTCCAATCCCGCAAACAAAAAGTCAAATGTCGGGAAGGTTTGCGACGGATATTCCGTCGCAAAAGTAATTCGGTCGCAAAGGACTTTTGCGACGAAATATCCGTTGCATCTGAAATTGGCGGAATTTTTTTGTACCACTCGTAAAAAAAGTCAGTTAACCTTTGCGATGGATTTCCCATCGCAAAAAATTGACTGACCGTGGTCAAGTTCAAGTTCATCTAACGTTTGCGACGAGAAATCCGTAGCAAATATTGACTTGCTTTGACCCAGACCCTGGTCAAGGTCAAGGTCAATCAATGTTTGTAACAGACTTCCCGTCAAAATATAATCAGTCGATTAATCTCGTCTCTAAAATTTTTGGGGTCCTATGCGATATTTAAATGATAAGCTCCTATCAACAAAAAAATATTCTAATATAAAATGCTTGATAAATAATAAAACAATTTGATAATGGATAATTCTATTAAGATTCGTCAATATAAATTATCTATTTTTAAATATGATTATGATTTTGTAAAATATCATCATATCATATTATCATAGTGGTTAAATTAATTTAAATTGCAAATTAAATTATGCAAAAAAATTCTTTCTTAGAACATTTTCAATTACTTTTAATATGCAAAATGAAAAGAAAAAAGGTAAAAAAAATGCAATTGTTGGGGCTTAATCCCGGATCGTTGGGTTGGTTAGTGAATGTATCTACCACTGAGTCATTAAACTTTGATGAAATATTTACACAGATAAATATCTATAATTGGTTTTCCTGATTAATGGGGGCACCCCCTTTAAATTCGCCATTGGCATCACCTTTTCACAGCTACAATGCTACAAGGTATAGCACAATCATTGGCGGATTTGGGTGGATAGGGTAGGCAAGTGCCACCCCCAAATAAAAATAAGTATAATTGCTAAATATAAATTTAACAAAAATGTGTTGGGCTTAGTGGTTAAAAGTGGCTATATGTTAGATGTTTGGTGAGGTTGGAGGTTCAAAACTCATAAGAGGCTTTTTTTACAAAAACTTGTTATATTTCATCAAACTTCTCTTTTTTTTTTTTTACAAAAACTTACTTTATTTCACCAAACTTCTCTTTTTTTTCTACTAATTACGTGGAAAAAAAATTATGCCATCCCAAAGCTAAAATCCTACATCCGTCCCTCGCCACAATATGTTGTTAATCTCTCATGTTTAAAGAAAAAACTGAATTGTTATGTTGTCCTTGAGCTACAGTATCACCTTCTTACATGTACGATACTACATGATGGTCATGGTTTTTGATGTTAATCTCTCGTTTTCTTAATTTCACCAAACTTCTCTTTTTTTTCTACTAATTACGTGGAAAAAAAAATTATGCAATCCCAAAGCTAAAATCCTACCTCCGTCCCTGGCCACAATATGTTGTTAATCTCTCATGTTTAAAGAAAAAACTGATATTGTTATGTTGTCCTTGAGCTACAGTATCACCTTCTTACATGTACGATACTACATGATGGTCACGGTTTTTGATGTTAATCTCTCGTTTTTAAAGAAAAAACGAATACTGTCACATTGTTATTGAGTTACGGTATTTTCTCACATGTACAATACTATAAGTTAACGACAATACATAATTTTCTTTTCGTTATGTAATAAGATTTAGGTACTATAGGTAAGATGGTGCACTGAATTCGATACCAATTAGTGATTTTTTCTCATTATCTTATCGAAATTGTAAGGATTTTAATTAAACGTAGAAAAATAAGTAAGTAAAATAGACAAGTGGGTTTACGCAGTTGACTATAAATATAAATAATTACGTCTACTCGCAGAAAAAAGAGATGTTTCATTGATAATATGGAGCTACATATCCCGGATTCAAAATACAGAATTTACAATATGCATAACTAGTAAGATAAGATTAGATAAGTTAAGTGTTTAACTAATCAGAATCCTATCTAGCTCAAACAAATTACTTAGAAAACCCTAATTAGATACCGCAAAATTCCTATGATAGTCATTCGAAGGGACAACTATCATATTCAAAACATTATCTAACATTTTCATAAAACACATCCAAAAATATCATTTAGTTTTCAACTATATATGACTAATCCGTTTTCTAAAATTACGACACTGTTTCCAAAATCGTCTCCACATATCACTCGTTACGTGTAAATTAGAAAACCAAAAGAATTAGGATTCATTGTTCAAATAATCGACTCTTGAATTGGAGAACATCATTAGTACGTAGTCAAACATAAATTAGATATAAATTATTAGGTTAAAATAGATGTTAAGGGACATGAATAATTCAACAATAGACGTTCACAAATTCTTATTTCAGAAGAGCTATTTATTGTCTGAAATAAGCCGGATCAAATGTAGTTTTTTAAGGATAAAATGTTAGTAGTTTTTAATAAAATATTACCATCATATCTCAGGTTAAAATTAACGACTTTAATCATAACATTTTATCATCAAATAATTATATTTTATTGAAAAATAATAATATTTAACTCGCCTTATTTCAAATGTTTAAAAGTAATGGTTATATCCACAGAAAATATAGAGAATAGTCGACATCGTAATATGACTGGCAAACACATAAACAATAATAAGTTTGTCATGATCGTCGTAACAAATAAGGTCACGCGTCAAATTTAATTTAATTTTATTTGGAATATGTTTCCTACCCACCCACCATCTACATGTTTGTTGATAGTGATGCTACCTAAATACCTTTATGATTCCGTTTGGTAAACGGAGGAAGCAAATTTAGGTCGTGTTTGGCTATCAACGGAAATATATTCGTAATAGCGGATAACGTTAGCAGGAATGCAGTTGGTGGATTTAAGTAGCAAATTTGGGTATGAAAGTACACTAGGTCTTGCTTGTGACGGACTAATCCCGTCACAAGCTTGTGACCTCTCATAAAGAGGGAGAGGGAATAAGGTGGGACACCCTTCATGTGCTTTCTACTCACCCTTCATGAGTATTTTGTGAAAGGGACAAGCTTGTGACGGATATATACCTAGTAGATTAAGGAAATGTGTTTGGTAATTAGCATATTGTATGATAATTTGTGTAATTGAATTGCTTCAAAAATAAATTGAATATCCTAATACGATGTACTATTATTAGTAGCGTCATAAAAAATGGTAGATTTCGACTAATATGCTAATAGAATAATATGTCATTTATCAAACACATGAAAATAGTAGGTTGATTGGTCAACATACTAATTCAGAGCGAATATAATTTCATTGAATATTATGTTTACCAAACAATGTCTTATAATAACGGATAACGTTACCAGATTCTAGTAATAAATTTGACCATCTAATCAAATTAGGATCGACAATAAAGAAAATACATTTGTTAATTAGCAAATTATAGGTAATTAAATTATTTTCAAGTGTAAATTAAATATTTTGTTTAAGATGCTAATTCAAAGACAATAGATTTTGGTTAATATGTTATATGAATAAACGCATATAGAATTATTTGATTGATTGATCAATATACTATTTAGGTCAGAATTTACTGATTTCACCGTTACTGTTTGCAGGTTCTAACATCACCAAAAAAATATACTTTTTACCAAAGATGGCATATTTTTATATTGAGGAACTTGCTGTTAGCGATTTCTATTTTTATTTTCTAAATTGTAAAAATAAAAGTGAGAAGTGTGTATAATACTTGTATCGGTTTCACACAAATGTTGTTGTAAAACCGTTGATTACTTTACTTAATTAGTTAATTACTCCCACCTTCACTAATTACCATAATATACTTATAATGGTATTAAAGTACTTTGTTAAAGACTTTACAATATTTTTGTATCGTAAATCTATTTTACAGAAAACTTAATTACTCAAGAAGTTTAATTTATAGATCATATATAGATTGATGGTGGGATCGGATTGTTGAATTAAAATTCATAATACAATGTTTATTACCAAATTGTTTTTGATGTGGGATTACAATAACGTGACATAATAATTGATTTTTTCCGATTATATATAGATATATAGATATAGATATATAATTCGACGATGAAATTGACGAATCATGGTTGATTATTAGGGCAGGCAAAGAAAAAGACTTGAGATAGAATATTAGTGGAGGGCTAAAAAAGAGGACCAAGCAACTGAGTAATATGTATAAAAATTGAGGTCTAAGTTCATACCAACCATGTATAAATTGTACATGCATGCTTCTTTAAAGTTGTTTGGTGAATGTTTTATTGTAATTTTGTTCGAAAGTTCGAGTCCTATATATCCATTCGTTTGTATTTAGTTGACAAGTTCGAGTCATATATATCTATGCGTATTTAATATCGTTATTATTAGGTGAATGTTTTATTTGCTTGTATTGAGTAGACAAGTTCGACTGTTATATATCTATTTGTTTTTAATATATATTTTAATTACTCGTATTAATGTATGAAACCATGTATGTAAACCGTATGTATATGCATGTTTAAAGTAGTTGGGTGAATGTTTGATTGCGATTTTGTACATAAGTTCGGGTTGTATAAATATATATTTGTTTGTATTTAGTAGACATGTTCGACTCAAATATATATTTATCCGTTTTTAATATTAATAATTGTATAGTGTATGGAATTGTATAAATCGTAAATGCATGTTTAAAGTAGTTAGGTGAATGTTTGATTACGATTTTGTATACGACTTCGAGTCGAATATATGTCCATTTCTTTGTATTTAGTTGACAAGTTTCGAGTCATATATATCTATCTGTTTTTAATATATATCTTAATTACTCGTATTAATGTACGAAACCATGCATATAAATCGTATATGCATGTTTAAAGTAGTTAGTTGAATGCTTAATTGCGATTTTTTTGGTGACAAGAGGATGCATTCCTCGGGTCCATGCATTCCCGCACCACCATATGGACCATGTAAGTCACCCCTTTGGGACTGCAATGGTCAAATGATCATCAACTCAGCTGGTAGTCGAACCTAAGATCTCTAAACTCCTTCATTTCCACAAGCTTTAGGGTTTAAACCAGTTACCACTAGACTAACATTGTTGTATATATATACCTTCGTTTGTGTTTAGTAGACAATAAATTCGAGTCATATATATATATATATATATATATATATATATATATATATATATATATATATATATATATATATATATATATATATCTATATAGGGTCAAGATCCGGTGAGAACCACTACTATAATGAGAACCATGAGAACCTTCACTAAATCTCCACCTAATCTCGTTTCGAAAGTTTTGATGGATCATTTACCATTAGTTTAGTTTATTCACACACATTCTTTAGTATCATTAAACAAAATTTATTGATTTTATTAACAAAATATATACTTAATGTACAAAAATACAATTAGGTATACTAAAATGGCCATAGATGCATGAAAAAACCTACTACGTGCATGAAAATTTTTACATGCATGAAAATGATTACTAGTGCATGAAATAACATGCTCTAGGTGCATGAAAAAGAGTTATAGGTGCATGAAAAATGATAGGTGCATGAAAAATAGTAGTACGTGCATGAAAATTAATAAAATGTATCTCGCCTCGATTTCCGACACTAGCATATTTTTTCTCGACCAAGAAATATGTTTTCTAGTCATAAAATTCTATGACGAATCCAGACATGTCATTAATTGTTTTTGAAAAAGTCACTAAGGTAGAGTTGTCAAGGTTCTCATTATATTGGTGGTTCTCATAGGATTCCAATTCTATATATATATATATATATATATATATATATATATATATATATATATATATATATATATATATATATATATATATATATATATATATATATATCATTTTAAATATCTTTATTATTAATAGAGAAAAATATAAATGGTATAAGCATGTTTAAAGTAGTTAGGTGAATGCCTGATTGTCTGATTGCGATTTTGTACACAAGTTCGAGTTATATATATCCATTCATTTGTACAAGTAGACAAATTCGAGTCATATATATTGTTTATCAATTTTTAATATCTTAATTATTAATGCGAGAAGAATATAAATTGTATAAGCATGTTTAAAGTAATTAGATGAATGTTTGATTGCGATTTTGTAGACAAGTTCTAGTTGTATATATCCATCAATAGGTATCACTTATTATGGATATAGCCGTCACAAAATTATGACGGTTCAAATATCATCTATATAAGTAAATAAGACAAAAGTTAGGATGAACGAGGAATTACAAATGGTTTGCTTTATCCTCCCATGTGAGTTTTATTTTGACCCGTTACAAAGTTCTGATAGAAATTAATCGTCACAAATGAGAATTTGTGTATATCTTGTATTTATCCATCTGCTTGTGTTAAGTAGACAAGTTCGAGTCATATATATCGTCTATCCATTTTTAATATCTTTATTATTAATGTGAAACAAAATAAAAATCGTAAATACATGTTTAAAGTAGTTAAGTGAATGTTTGATTGCGATTTTGTACAAAAGTTTGGGTTGTATTTATCCATTTGTTCGTGTTTAGTAGACAATTTGGCTAGGTAGCACCAAAACGGATACGAACACGATATGGACAGGTGACACGGCATGTCAAAAAATTTAGGACACGGGACACGTTATTTTATTTTTGCAAGGACACGGGACACGTTATTTAAACTTAATAAATGTTTGATTTTATCTTTGTAAGAGTATTTGATATTAATTTTGAACTAGTGAAGGTAAAATTTGTCCTTGATAATAACTCATTTCATTTCTCATTTGAACCAATATTCTAATTAATCTCTTTCGATAGCGCATTTCTCGTCTGATGACCATCATCCACCCCAAATGATGACCAAATACCGTGGACACGCGATGGACATGGCTCAAATACCATGGACACACGTCGGACACGTGCCCAAATAGATGTAGAAAGTTAAATACAGTTTTATACGTGTCCGACACGTTTTGACGTGTGTCTGTAAAATGTCGGTGTCGGATACGATATTCAACACGATACGACTCATTACGAAAACCGTCTGTGCTACCTATAAGTCCGGATCATATATATATATGTATATATATATATATATAGAGAGGCCAGATCACGTGAGGCCGCCTCTTACGGTGAGGCCACCGAACCTCACGCATCCACAACCTAATTGGGCCAAATTCACGTTTGATATTGCTGTTGGGCGAATTTGCCATTGGGCTGAAAATTATGGGTCAAACCAAATCTTGCCATTGGGCCAAAAAACTTTCTCTCACTAAAAATAATAAAAACATAATTAAACTCTCTCTCTCTCTTCCAACCCAGAAACCTCAAATTCAACGCAGAAACCTCTTTACGACCAACAAAAAAACCTCAAATTCAACGCAAAAATCGATTTGTCCTCCAATTGTTCGTAAATTCCATCAAAGCAACATACAAATTCAATTCAATTGATTTTGGAAGAAGATTAAGACTAATTTTCAGGTAATTTGATAATTTGATTCGTCGAATTTTCAACGATTGTTCGAATTTCATGCGATTGTTCGAATTTGATCAATTTTTCTCACGATTTTCTTTACATCTCGAGTTCATACTACTTATGACATTATTTCGATTATTTTGCAGCTCTAATAGCAATGGAGAATCTAGATATCACCACGGTTGATGATAATATTACTATTGAATCAGGTATGTCGTTTTTTGTCGTTTACATTATTGTTTTCTGATTCAATTTCTGCTAAATTTTGTTGAATATATAAGACTTAATTCAGGTTTATGAATATTGTGAAACTAGAAAGCTTAAACTGTGAAACTATAAGCTTACATTGTGAAACCTGATTAAAAAAGGTTGATTTAGTTTAGCTTTCTTATATTGTGAATCCTAGGCAAAATAAACTGTGAAACTAGAAGCTGATATTGTGAAACCATGCTTATTAAAAAGTCTGATTTTGTTTAGTCTTTTTATATTGTGAAACTAAATGCTTAATCTGTGAAACTAGATGCTTAATCTGTGAAACTAGATGCTTAATCTGTGAAACTAGAGGCTTAATCTGTGAAACTAGATGCTTAATCTGTGAAACTAGAGGCTTAATCTGTGAAACTAGATGCTTAATCTGTGAAACTAGAAACTTACATTGTGAAACCTGGTAAAAAAAAGGCTGATTTAGTTTATATGTTGTGAGATCATTGTATAGGTACTGATTCCATTGTCAACACCAACGGAGAGGTTTCTACAATTTTAACAGCACAATCCACACCTACAGTACAGGTTGGTACGCCTATTACTTTGGTGAATCACACACCGGGTGGTAGTGACGAATGGATTGTCAGAGTTGCAGAAGATATTACACCTACTGTTGGGAAGTTATTTTTAAATCTAGAGTCGGCAATGACGTTCTATCAAGTGTATGCTACTGCTTGTGGGTTTGAAGCTAGGAAATCTACAACGAAGAGGTTTCGTGATGGTAATATTCGAACTAAAGCCATGGTTTGTAATCGTGAAGGCCATAATAAGAGGAAAGGAAAACCCTTTGAAACTCTTGCAAGTGAAACTGGTTCTGAAACTGGTTCAAATATTGGAAAAAGTGCAAAACCAAAAACTGGTGTGAAGGGAACTGAAGGAGATGAGGCTGAAAGTTCAAATAAGCAAGCATTTACAAGAACAACCAAAATTAGAAGGTGGGGTTGTCGTGCAATGGTCAAATACAAGTTCCATTATAACAAGTACATCGTTGAACAATTTCATGAGGGTCACAATCACCCAGTGACCTTTGTAAAGAATAGGGAATTTGATAAACTTGCAGCAAATATGAATGAATTTCATAAGCAAATGATTGTCCAGAATTCAAGAGTTAATGTTGGGGCTAGCTTAACATACCAGCTATGCAAAGAGCAAGTCGAAGGGTTCGAAAATGTGGGGGCTTCCCTTTCACAATTCAAGAATTTCCAACGGGATTTGAAGTGTTTCATTAAGAGTAAGGATGGAGACATGTTTATCTCACGTTTGGAAACCCTCCGTGACACAAAAGGGTTAGAATTTGTGTATGAAATCGATTCTGAGAAAGCTTTGACAAGGATTTTTTGGACAGATGCTGAGGCAAAGAGATGTTACTCAGTGTTTGGTGATGCAATTTCATTCGATCCAACCTATGGCACTAACAAATATAACATGATATTCACCCCTTTCACTGGCATTGACCATCATAAAAAGTCAATAACATTTGCATGCGCTCTTTTAGATCATGAAGACGATGAAGCATTTATGTGGGCGTTTCAGAAATTTCTGAAATCAATGGGTGGAAAAGAACCTAATTACATTATCACTGACCAAGATGCAGGAATAAAAAAGGCGTTCCCTGGTATGTTTGTATATCGTGCAAGTTTTCTAGTTTTCTTAACTTGTGAAACTAGATCCTTATACTGTGAAACTACATGCTTAGCTTGTGAAACTAGATCCTTATACTGTGAATCTGGAAGGCCATATTGTGAAACCTGTTGATATAAGAGGCTGATTTTTTGACTTCTTAACTTGTGAAACTAGAAGCTTATGAAGTGAAACTAGATCCTTATTTTGTGAAACTAGATGGCTATATTGTGAAACCTGTTGAAAAATCAGCCTGATTTTTTGAATTCTTAACTTGTGAAACTAGAAGCTTAGGCAGTGAAACTAGATGCTTATTTTGTGAAACTAGATGGCTATATTGTGAAACCTGTTGATAAAAGATCCTGATTTTTTGAGTTCATAACTTGTGAAACTAGAAGCTTAATTTGTGAAACTGGATTCGTATTCTGTGAAACTACAAGTCTATATTTGTGAAACCTGTTGATAAATGAGGATGATTTTTTTGAGTAATCTTATTTTGTTACATGCAGTTGTGTTCAAAACAGCAAGACATCGGTTTTGCATGTGGCACATTATGAAAAAAGTAACAGACAAGGTTGGGAGCACAATTTGCAAAGACACTGAATTCTTATCACGTCTGAACAATGTTGTTTGGAGCAATGATATGGAACCTGAGGAATTTGAGGAGAATTGGGTTAAGGTCATCACAGAATTCTCGTTAGAGGATAATATATGGTTGAGTGGAAAGTTTGCTGAAAGACACAAATGGATACCAGCGTATTTCAGAAATGTTCCGATGGGTAACATTTTAAGAACCACACAGAGATCAGAGAGTGTAATAGTTTTTTTAAAAGATTTGAGAATAAATATGGGACCTTGGTTGAGTTTTGGATGAGGTTTGAGAGTGCCATCGACCAACAAAGGCATGCTCTAAAACTTCTTGAAGCACAGAGTGATAATTCAATACCTGAAACCTTATATCGTTCAAACTGGGAAGCCCATGGAGCGAGAGTATATACACATGAAGTCTTCTATGACTTTCAAAATGAGGTTAAGGGCTCGATAAATGGGTGTAGTGTGGGTGGATACACCCCACCAGATCCTGTAACTAAATATGAGATTTTGATAGTTGAAGACGCGATCAAGAAAAAGAGCTACGCAGTTGAGTACAATAAAGGAACAATGGACGTGAGATGTTCCTGTAAACTATTTGAACGGAGAGGTATTCTATGTTATCACATAATTTGGGTTTGCTCGGGTAAAACTAAGGAAATACCTGAGAAATATATTTTGGGTAGGTGGAGTAAGAATGCACTTAGAAACCCTATTTATGATTCGAATGGAAATCTTTTGGACAACTACAATCCTACTAGTAGCCCGAAATTTGGAATGTCTCGGTTGTGGTCTGAGATTTATGCAACTGTGGGGATCCTCAAAAGAAAAAAAGAGTCTGATGTGAGAGAATTTGCTAAGCTTGTAAAAGAATTCCGAGAGAAGTTGGAGCCAAACCCAAAGGCTTTGACAAAAGAACAAGAATTGGAAATCCTTCTAAACTGCAAGGCTCCAAAAGAAGGAAAGGTCTTACCACCTAAGTTCTCTAAGAACAAGGGTAGCGGGAAGCGGCTGGTCAGTAGCAAAAATAAGGCAATCATAAAAGCAAAAAAACCAAAACGGTTGTGTGCTAATTGTAAACGAATGTCACACCATGATAAAAGAAATTGTCCATATGATTTTGAAGAGCATTCTCCTGAGAATCAAGTATGTATTATTCCTTTACTTGATTTTTTTTTATTCATGTTTATTATACTGTGAAACTAGGGGCTTATGCTGTGAAACTAGGGGCTTATACTGTGAAACTAAGGGCTTATACTGTGAAACCTGTTGATAAAGGGCTGATTTTAGGTTGTTTATAATATTATTGTGAATCCTAGGCCTTAAACTGTGAAACTAGGGGCTTATATTGTGAAACTAGGGGCTTATATTGTTGATTTTAATTTTAAGTATAATTTTTATTACTTAAGCAATGCAAGTTACGTCTCAAAAGTATTTATTTTAATGTTTCATTTTCTTTCAGGGAGATACAACAGAAGAAGAAGAAGAAGAAGAAGAAGAAGAAGAAGAAGAAGAAGACGAAGATGTATAGTGATGCGGGGAAGTAGTTTAGGTTTTATAGACTGTGAAACTAGGGGCTTATACTGTGAAACTAGGGGCTTATTCTGTGAAACTAGGGCTTAGTTTCACAGATTACATGCTTAGTTTCACAACATAGGCTTCTAGATTCACAGAAGAAGACCTCACATTCACAGAAGAATAAGAAAACCTTTACTTGTGAAACTAGAAGCAGTTTTTATTGAAATATCTGTCATAAATACCTGTTGTCATAAATTACCATTACGTGCATGAAAAACTCCCCAGCTATGACCATCCAAAGTGATTGATCGCTACCATCTCAAGATAGCGACAAGAGACGGCAGTGATCAATCACCGTGGATGGTCATGGCCAAGGAGTTTGATGATAAGAAAAAAACTCTGAAACAAGAAGACTAAATATGTATTTGTAGTGTAAATGGTTGTATATTGGAATAGGGTGTTTGATGATATCAACTTCCCTTCTCTTATATAGTGAAATTTGGGGTCAGGTTGCTTACTACGCCAACTACTTTTAATAAAGGATGCAATAAATAGGGTTCCTAAGCAAAGTGGTTAGGTGATAGGTTGGAGCATTTAATTTTGAGGTAGTTGTTTATCTACACTCTTTCTGAAGAAGTAAACAACTGACCAAACCCGAACGCACCCGATTTAGACGAATGAAAAAATATATTTTAAAAAAAGGATTCAAGTTTGAAGCTTGCAACGCGTAAAAAACTATAGAAGATGACAGGACAAAGCGAAGATCACGAGATCACTTACGTGCTCGCTTCCTCGGTTTTCTTTCAAGCAATTTTTCCCTTCGGGCGCGGTAGACAACTGCAAGAAATATATTTTGTGAAACTAGATGGCTATATGCTTATTTTGTGAAACTAGATGGCTATATTACAACTTCAAAAATTTACAATGTCAATTTACAGCAACAAGTTTCTTCTGACTGTAATTCCTTTTCACCTTGTCCGAAAATTTATTTGTTGCGGCCTTAACAATGTCGAAGTCCAGTTGCAATGACTCGACCATCTCGTTTTCATCGTTTTCATCATCTACAAGTGGAGTTAAAATCAAGCAATGAGAAGCAATATAACTCCATAAAATCCATCAAATCTAAAGATTCACATATTAAGGGTTTAGTTTCACAAGTTAAGATTCTAGATTCACAGAAGAAGACCTGACATTCACAGAATAAGTTTTCTTATATTGTGAAACCTAAGCTCATAAATTGTGAAACTAGAATCTTAACTTGTGAAACTAGAAGCAGTTTTGATGAATGCTAAGTGCTGAGATTCACTGAATGATGACTGACTAAGTTTAACAAAACTACACACCTTGTTTTTTGTTGAGGAAACTTCAAGATACAATTGACATGCTTTAGCTTAATTTTTTGCCTTTTTGCTTTTTCGGTTTAACAAGGGAAGACCTATAAAACCAAAACAAGTACAAATATACATATTACAATACATTCAGCCAAAGAATTAAGAATTTAAAAACTTTCATGTGTAGATTCACAAAGTAATACCTGACAGTATTCTCATTCCACATAAGAAGTTCCACCATGATCGACTTTCGATAATCTACCAAACCCTGCATAGAGTGACGTATATTAAATTAGTGTATTCATGCTAATATTCGTGGAATGCACGACTTTATTTTCATATAGTAATGAACTCACCTCAAAATAGTCACTGTTCATCCATTTACTCTGATCTTCCAATGCACTCAACCACTTTAGCAGAAAGACTCCACAATCAAAACTGGACAAAAAAACATATAAGCACTTATGAGTGTAACAAATTTTCACATAATAAGGTCTGAGATTCACTGAACAGGGTCTGAGATTCACTGAACAAATGATCACAGACTAAGTTTAACAAAACAAGTCAAACTACGCACCCTGTTTTTTGTTGAGTGACTTCGAGATTGACATAATCATGCATGTGCATGTTCTTCAAAGATTTGTAGGACTCTCCCAAAATAAATGCAACATTGTACAACTGAAAAGAAAAATGACAATAAAAGATCAAAAATATATTTTGGGGTATACTAAAACAAAAATTCTACAATATTTTGGAAAAAACAAAATCATACAATGTTCATGGCCTTATTGTTTTCTTTATCCACTTTTAGTGTCATGCATGAGTCAAGGATGTAATTTTTTTGCTTCTTTATGTCGCAAACACAAGCCCACCAATGCTTCGATGCATTGCAATGCAAAGGGATAAAAACCTGAGATAGTAAATGTACAAGAATAATAAATCAAAACACACACATGAATGACAGTAAATAAATAACAAAATGAAAAGCAGAACTGAAGGATCTGACCAAATCAATCTGGCTACCATCTGCTGGAGTGTATGAGGGCTGTATATATTGACCCCAAATCTCTGGGTTAGTATCTGCATTAAGACCCTGAATGACACAAAAAGGCAATTTTAGTCTCTGGATGAGCAACTTTCAGAATGAAAAACACCTGAATATCAACATCTGAAGGATTTGAAGCTCACATATACTGTCGTTGGCAAGTAAATCACATTTGGTTTACCAACTGTGCGCTTAATCCCAACAATATCAATGATCTACAAATAAAACGTGCACAAAATAAAGATTCACAGAATAAGGTCTGAGATTCACCAAATAAGGAACCATGTAAAAAAAGAAACATGGTAAGGAATGGGAATATAATACTTACCTGATCCATTATAAGGCCACGCGATGTAAGGGTCTGAAAAGCGTCTCTAGTGACATCCATCCACGGAGTGGACAACAGAACCTCACTTAATTATTGAACAAAAAATGCAATTAGTCAATATATCTCACACAATTTAAACAAACATAATTCAAGAAATCACAGAAAAAGTATGACATTACAATTTGTTTATGAGTGCTCTTCTCCCAACACAAGCTTCCAATTCCTTCTCAGTAAAAGGTGGTGTCATAGAGAAGCTCGATTCTAGTGCATCTTTTGTCACTATTTCTTTGGACAGATTAACAGAACATGTAACAATATGATAGCACACCCGCAATGCAAAACGCTTGCGCTGAATTTCCTATTGATGCAAACAAAATGGGTTTCAGAAAAACTAGGAAATAAAGTTGTGGCAATTGTATAGAAATTAAATTAATTAGGTTGTATAGAAAAGCAATCTTACAGTATTTATGATTATTACAGAATTAGCTTTGCTCCCTTTGTAATTCTCCATTATGTTCAGCAGATAGAGGCCATTATCAACGGTTTTGGATTTCAGATTTGATTTTGGGATAAACACTTCTGGAATCGTCATTGAAACAATACTTGTCACTGCTGGCAACTTTGATTGAAGAAGGTTGATGAGGCTGTGTTGCTGTATGAACAAAAGAGTAATTACAAACAGCAATTAATAAGGTAATGGATTAAGAACGAGTCCAAAAATAGGTAAAATAGATGTACCGTATGTTTTAGAAAAGAAGTATAATCAACAGGTGTGTCTTTCATAGCATGGATGACTTGGCATTTGCAAGACTCCGGTCTCAGATCAAAACAAAACAAGAATGGTGGGCATTCGGGAGAGATGATCGGAGTCAAAATCTGAAATACAATAGATAAAAATGCACTGAATAAAAAAGACAAGTCCACCTTAAAGCTTGAATATAATAAGACCAAATATAAAAAAAACTTACTAATTGGGTAGCAGCAACATCAACATTGTCGAGACACTGGAACAAAAATCGAATCATGTGTGAGTAATGATTATAAGTGCACACCATGTAAAATGGGATTATAGAAAAGAGGTAGAGAGACTAACACTGTGTGTGGAGAATGGCACAAATAAACGACAAGCAGAATCTCGTGATCTCAAGCTCTCGCTACTGTTTAGAAACTCACACCAAACATCTATCACAGCAGAAGATAGTTTATCACTTTCAGACAAACTCGTCAATTGCTTCCTTGTCAATTTCTGAGTTTGACTTTTGAAAAGAATGTCACTGGAAACAATCATTAAAAGCACAGGTCACACCCTCAAATGGTATTAAATATACGATCAAAATTAAAAAAGAAGAGTATTTTAATGTTTATTAAGTTTGACCAAACTGTGAAACTAAAAAGCTTAATTTGTGAAACTGCATGCTTATTCTGTGAAACAGGAAGCACATATTCTGAAACTGTGAAACTGTGAAACTAGATGCTTAACTTGTGAAACAAGAAGCTTACTTTGTGAAACTAGAAGCTTACTTTGTGCAACTAGCAGCTTATTCTATGAAACTGGAAGGACATACTGTGAATCTGTGAAACTGTGAAACTAGATGTTTAACATGTGAAACTAGAAACTTATCCTGTGAAACCACAAGCTTATTCTGTGAAACAAGAAGTTTACATTGTGAAACCCAAACTTTTAAATTTCACAGAATAAGAACTTAGTTTCACAACATAAGCTTGTAGTTTCACTGAACAAGGGATTAGTTTCACAGAATAAGTGGTGAAACAAGAAGCTTATTCTGTGAAACTAGGAGCTTCTTAAGTGAAACTGGAAGGCTATAATGTGAAACATGTTAATAAAACAGGCTGAAAATATTAAAATACAAGGTTTGAAAAATTAATAAAATAAGTCAATACCTTTCACATGAATCCAAAAAGATGAAATCCAATACAGGCTTCTCCGCTTGAGTAAAACCCTTAATAATATTCATGTTTCTTTGCAAATACGGAGATCGATAGACCTCTGATGGAACTATGGCCCTCTTCACCTTTGGATTGACAGGTGAATGACATTCACCTTTGGATCGACGCTTGTAAACATTCGGAGGAGTATCTCCTACGTCAATGACCTCTTTATCAGTACTCTCTACCACAGGAAGATCCTCTACCACTGGTGTGGACATAGAAGGTCCTCCAGGTCCTTCAGCGTGAACACAAGGTCCTCCAGGTCCTCCAGGTCCTTCAGCATCAAGTTCGGCTTCATCACAACGTGTTGAATCATCAAGTTGAGGTTCATCTTCAGGTTCACGTTCATGTTCAGCTTCAGGTTCAGGTTCAGGCTCAGGTTTAGGTTCAGGTTCACATTCAGATTCAAGCTCAGGTTCACGTTCAGGTGGAGAGGGTGGAGATAAAAAATGGTCATCATCTGGAAAGAGCCTAAAGCTTGGCATTTCTGGTTTTGCTGGTGAACGATGTGGCTGTATTGGCTGAAAGGACTCATCCATTATGTCCAATGCCGCCAACAGTTCAGCTTCAGACCACCCATAAAATTTACCCGCATCCTCATCAACATTCTCACCAGTACCATCCACAATCGCCTTCTCATTATCATCAATCTCCAAATTATCATCAACCTCCCCACTATCATTATGTGCTTTCCCAACATTCTCCTCATTATTTGCTGTCTCAACATTCTCCTCATTCTGCTCATTTTTATCTTGTTGAGACAGCTTAAATCCATCTGCAATACCATCAACAGCTGCAACTAGTTTAGAAACTGTTGCTGATGAAGGTAATTTCAAGGAAGCTTGAGTGACAAGACATTTGTAGTTCATGAAAGCAATAGCCATGACTTTTGCTGAATTTGCAAGATCAGTAACAAGCTTCATATCACTGTTCTCTTCAGGCTTTCCAGTTTCTCCTTCATCTTTGGGTTGTTCAGATTTCCCAGATTCTTCTTGTTCAGATTCTTCTTGTTCAGGTTGCCGAACAACAATTTCCTGAACAGCTGATTTTGATTTTTCTGCTTGCTTGTCTGTTGCAAACTCAATAGCAAGGAAAGGTCCATGCTGCCCACGTCTCACAATTGCAGGCTCAACAGCACCCCTGCCGAAAGTTCTCTCCTTCGAAGTTGGGTCATCCAATTCATCCTTAATTCTCTTGTATATAGCATCTTTTGTCCAAGTCGATAACGTAGGATATTGACGACTCACAATGCGCGATTTAAAGACACAACGGTCTAGATAAATGAAGAGCAGCGCAATAATCGGTCCCCTAAACCAATTCTCTTTCGCCTTTTTAACCACAAACTCTTCCTTTTGCCAAGACTGAACTTGGCCAGCCAATTTCTTTTTTATAAAGTTGCACCAGTTGAAACTGGAGATCAACTCAGTATTCACCAAACTTTTCAGCACTTTCAAGCTGACCTTGTTCCCAATGACACCGCCTAAAAGAGCAGAGAAAATATAAACGATGAAGTTGCGTTTGAAATCATCTCCTCCATCTCTTTGTGTAATCAACTTTTGCAGAACAAGTTTGATGTCAATGGACCCAACACCATATTGTTTAGTGAACTGCTTCAAAGCAGATAAATAAGAGGGGTCCTTATCTCCATTTGTTGCTTCAACAACAACATTAGGACCCATTGGCAATCCAAGAGATAGATGAATATCCTCCTCTAAAATAGGAAGCTTCCCACCCAACAAACATCCTTTTATTGGGTCGTAATTTGAAACTAGCCAATATGCTAAGTTTCCGAGAAGAACATCCGTTTTAAGAAGTAAAAGACCCCCAAACCCCATTTCTTTGATAGCTTGAATCTGCTGTTCTGAGGGTGGACTATCCTCATTATGAATAAAGTTGTAAAGCCCAGCGGGAGACATCCGGGTCCTCAATGACGGCAATCGCTCTTTATAGTTTCGTTTCTTTTTTGCAGCAGGTTCAACTGTTCCACTAGTAGAAGGTGGATGTTCCGATCGCTTCATATTAGCTTGCTTCCTGTTATGCATAAATGGTACGAATTTCGAAAATAAGTTTCACAGAAGAAGGATCTAGTTTCACAAAATAAGCTTCTAGTTTCACAGAAAAAGGAAAATACTAACTTTTTCTGTGAAACAAGAAGCTTACATTGTGAAACTAGAAGCTTATTCTGTGAATCTCAGGTAAAAAGTAAATACAAACGAATTAAGAAAATAAGTTTCACAGAAGAAGGATCTAGTTTCACAAAATAAGTTACTAGTTTCACAGAAAAGAAAATTATTAAACTGTGAAACATAGAAGCTTACAATGTGAAACCCAAACTCTTAGATTCACAGAATAAGAGCTTAGTTTCACAATAAAAGCTTCTACTTTCACAGAAGAAAGGCTAACATTCACAGAATAAAGAAAAGAAAATTATTAAACTGTGAAACAAAGAAGCTTACAATGTGAAACCCAAACTCTTAGATTCACAGAATAAGAGCTTAGTTTCACAAAATAAGCTTCTAGTTTCACAGAATAAGAGCTGACATTCACAGAATAGGGAAAATAAACTTGATTCACACAGCTAGATAATAAGGAAAATAAACTTGATTCATTAAAAATATCATTCATACATAGCTAGGTAATTACACAAAAAAGGCTGCCTTGATAGACGTAATTACAAGAGAGCACTACAAAAACACTAAAACCGAGCACATTTAGAACAGCCACTATCACGGCAAAAAGTGATACAAAAGTTGAGGATCTGCGCTACATATCGAGCAACACAGGTAAATCTAAATATGATAAAGTTCTCCGAGTCAGCAAGCGTGTTGCAGTATCAAGTGATATGTCATGTTTTGGAGATGGCACACGTAAATTGGAAATCAACTCTTTCACTTTTGGGTTTTCAGCACCAGTGAGATCTCTAAGGTGTCATCTTTGCAAAAGATTGTAGCCTTGGTGAAAATGTAGGAGTAATTTAGCTCCCGGATCATTAGTCATAAAGCACTTGCATCTTTTATAAATTATTCTATAACCCCTACGAATGATTCTCACACCATTGATATCATTAATATGCAGAGAAATCCCATACACAACTGCAATGACAGGTGCACTAGGGTGTATGAGGAAAAGCTGAGACCAATTCCGACAGACCAACGCCATGTTTGCCTTATCTTGGTTACACTTAAGTCGTTCGAAGATGCTATTCATTAGTTCTTGATTGTTGAAGACAGCCAGTTGGGCTTGATAACGATTATTAGTGACCTCAACAGTCCGTAAGGGAGCAAATGAGAATTTCATAGCCTCTTTTTTTTCTCTTATATAATTCCGGACAAAATATGCTTTATCCTCTGCAAGAACATTCACTACCCACCCCTTGCACCATGTTTCCATAATTGACCAGAGGTAACCTACAAGCATACATTGTGAACCCAGACTATTACATTTCACATAATAAGGGCTTAGTTTCACAAGCTAAGCTTCTAGTTTCACAAACAAAGATTCTAGTTTCACAGAGTAAGAGCTGAGAATCACAGAAGAAGATAAAGAAAATTAAACTGTGAAACAAAAAGAAGCATCTAGTTTCACAGAATAAACTTCTGGTTTCACAGAATAGGTTTCTAGTTTCACAAGTTAAGATTTTTGTTTCACAAGTAAAGCATCTAGTTTCCATAATTGACCAGAGGTAACCTACAAGCAGCTAGATAATAAGGAAAATATCATTCATACTACCCACCCCTTGCACCATGTTTCCATAATTGACCAGAGGTAACCTACAAGCATACATTGTGAACCCAGACTATTACATTTCACATAATAAGGGCTTAGTTTCACAAGCTAAGCTTCTAGTTTCACAGGCTAAGCTTCTAGTTTCACAAACAAAGATTCTAGTTTCACAGAGTAAGAGCTGAGAATCACAGAAGAAGATAAAGAAAATTAAACTGTGAAACAAAAAGAAGCATCTAGTTTCACAGAATAAACTTCTGGTTTCACAGAATAGGTTTCTAGTTTCACAAGTTAAGATTTTTGTTTCACAAGTAAAGCATCTAGTTTCACAAGTTCACAGTTTCACACTTTCACAGTAGGTTCTTCCTGTTTCACAAACTAAGCTTCTTGTTTCACAAGGTAACCTTCTAGTTTCACAACATAAGTTCTAGTTTTTCACAGAATAAGAAAAAGAAACTTAAGATAGTAACGAAAAGAAACTTCATTAATTAAAAATATCATTCATACATTGCTAGATAATTACATAAAAAAGGCTGGCTTGATACATGTAATTACAGAAGAGCACTACAAAAAGACATTTAGGCCAGCCACTAAGATGCAAAAAGGTAATACAAACTTGAGCAGCTATGCTACATATCGAATGCCAAGAAAGGTAAATCAAACCAAGATAATTTCGCCCGAGTCATCAACTCTGTCGAAGTAGCAACTGCTAAGTCAAGTTCTGGAGATGGCACATCTAAAATGTCAAGCAACTCTTGTGTTTGGTCGATTTCAGCATCAGTTAGATCTCTAAGGTGTTCACTTTGGTAAGGATTTTCACTTTGCGCACAATGTAGGAGTAATGTAGATCCCGGATCATTTGTCATAAAGCACTTGCATCTTTTATAAATGATTCTAGAACCCCTACGAACTATTCTCACACCATTGACATCGTTGATACGCAGAGAAATCCCATACGCAACTCGAATGACAGGTGCACTAGGGTGTAGGAGGAAAAGCTGACACCAGTTCCGACAGACCAATGCCATGTTTGCCTTATCAAAGTTACACTTAAGTTGTTTGAAGATGTTAGTCATTACATCTTGATTATTAAAAACAGCCAGTTGGGCTTGATAATGGTTGTTTGTGAGCTCAACAGTCCGTAAGGGAGTAAATGAGAATGCCATGGCCTCTTTTTTTTCTGTTATGTAATTCTGGACATATTCTGCTTTATCTTCTGCGTGAAGATTCACTACCCACCCCTTGCACCAGTTTTCCATATTTGACCAAATGTAATTAAGTTTAAAACCACAAAAGTAACCTACAAGCATTACAAAAATAGAAATCAAAAAGCATACATTGTGAAACACAGACTCATACATTTCACATAATAAAAGGCTTAGTTTCACAACCTAAGCTTCTAGTTTCACATAATAATGACTGAGAATCACAGAATCAGAAAAAGAACTTTAAACTGAAAATAATAGAAAATAAACTTAAAACTGAAAGAAACTTATTATGTGAATCTAAGAGTTATATTGTGAAACTAGAAGCTTATGAAGTGAAACAACATGCTTATTTTGTGAAACAAGAAGGCTATATTGTGAAACCTGTTGAAAAATCAGCCTGTTTTTTTGAATTCTTAACTTGTGAAACTAGAAGCTTATGGAGTGAAACTACATGCTTATATTGTGAAACTAGTTGGCTATATTGTGAAACCTGTTGAAAAATCAGCCTGTTTTTTTTGAATTCTTAACTTGTGAAACAAGAAAGTTTATGAAGTGAAACTACATGCTTATTTTGTGAAACTAGTTGGCTATATTGTGAAACCTGTTAATAAAATATCCTGATTTTTTGAGTTCTTAACTTGTGAAACTAGAAGCTTATGAAGTGAAACTACATGCTTATTTTGTGAAACTAGTTGGCTATATTGTGAAACCTGTTGAAAAATCAGCCTGTTTTTTTGAATTCTTAACTTGTGAAACTAGAAGCTTAACTTGTGAAACTAGAAGCTTAACTTGTGAAACTGGATTCGTATTCTGAAACGTACTAAAATAATCAAAAACACTCTCAAAACCTAGATATTTTCATCACAACCCTAGGTATCACTAACAATGAAAAATAACAATAAACACTCAACTAATGATAATCCAGCAGAAAATAGCAAAACAAAAACAAAATAAAGAGCAAAAATAAGTAATTAAACTAATTTAAGAGAAAAAAATGTAACAAATAACATACGAAAATACGAAGAACATACGAAGAAGATGATAATGGAGGTTGTTGATGTTAAAAACTTCGAAGAACGACAATGCTTGCTTATTTCGCCTCAAATCTTCGAAAATAAAACCACACATCCAAAGAACGACAAACAAATCACATTATAACGTACTAAAATAATCAAAAACACTCTCAAACAATAAACACTCAAATAATGATAATCCAGCAGAAAAATAGCAAAAAAAATACAAAATAAAGAGCAAAAATAAGTAATTAAACTAATTAAAGAACAAAAATGTAACAAATAACAAACGAAAATACGAAGAACATACGAAGAAGATGATAATGCAGGTTGTTGATGATTCCGGGGATAAGATCAAACGGTTACCGCGAGCAGAGTGAGAAGGCGGGAGAGCGAGAGAGAGTGAGAGAGTGAGAAAGCGAGAGAGCGAGAGAGAGTGAGAAAGAAGAATTTGAAAAGACGTTGACAGAGTGAGAAAGAAAGAAGGTCAGTTTCTTTTTTTTGTTTAATATATATCGACACGTGGCACGATCTGGGTCGCCCATGATTTTTACATCTAACGGTTTAGAATGGTCCGACAGCCTCGCGCTAAGAGAGCGGCCTCACGTGATTCAATTTCTATATATATATATATATATATATATATATATATATATATATTCCATTTCGAACTTGTCACTATTACCCCTAATGTATTGTAATTCCATTTCGATTAAAGCTAAGACTCATTATTAATGTCACTAAATAAAGTAGTAAAGTGGTTGCGATTCTTTAATTTCTATAATACTTATTAGCTTTTCGGTTTAGTTTTTAACAGAATTTTCATCCTAGATTATTCGAAAACAACATTTTTGTGTTGCTAACACGATAAAATACCCTCATCAAGCAATTATGGGATTCATTGAGACATCGGATTGTTGCAACTACTCCATATTAATGCATGAAAGTATGAAACCATGCAAGCATCAAAATCTACGTGAACTGCAATGAGAACGACGTAGAATCTTTCACAACCTAGCAGATCGAGGCAATTTTAATACATACATAAATATCATAATGTTGATTTAAAAACGACATTCTTAATTACAACGATTGCCTATCAAACATACATTCTATAAATAAAAAAATTTTAAACAAATATTAATTTTACTACATTACATTTTATTATTATCGTATTATTCAAAATTTTGATTGTTTTTTATTTGACTCTTAATGTGTGTCTAAAACCAGTTAATTTTCTTAATTATTATTGTATTATTCAAAATTTTGATCAAATGTATAAAAATAAAATGAATGAGTCGAGTCACAAGGATAATGGTAGCGGTTTTGCATGTCAATTATTGCCTTATTGCACATACTAATACGTTTAATTTATATTTCTGGTTTAACGAGTGTTACAATAGCAATTTTGATACTGAAAAAATCGAAACATAAATATTATTCTCCATAACTTAATTATTTTAATTAATTTACATCGCTTTACTCTACCTATATTCGATGTACATATTAATTAATTAATTAATTGTATTAATTGTTGAGGACAGGAGACTAGGACAGTCCCGCCATTTCCATAGGAGAGTATGGACCATGAACATTAAGCACACAACTCAAGATCACATGTACTAATCCTCCATAAATCCATTATTCCTTTACACGGAATTTTAAGACAAATATATTTTTCTTGACTTAAACGAATAGATGATATAGATGAGACCGAAATAGATCAAAATACTTAGGGACAATAAAAAAACTTAATATCGGTTAGGTCATAGGGATAAAACGATGTCAATTAAAAGTAACTAGTTTTAGCCCCGTGCAAAAATGCACGGGGTCGTTTTAATAATATTGTTATTTTAAATAGTTCAATTAATAATCCGAATATATTTTTGATGATGAATTTTTAGGCTACATGCTATAATTAATTAAGATTTTTGTAATATCATTGACATTGTAAGTATTTTTTTTTTTTTTACGTTATTGTTATTTTAATTTATTCTTATTGCTATTTAATTTAGTACTGTCATGAAAATTGTACTTGAAATTTCGATAGTGTTTTTTATCATTTTCTGTATTTTGTTACATTTTTCTATCAATTACTATAACTTTGGTTAGTATTTATTATAATTATGTATTATTTATTGTAATATTAATTGTTAGTCATAACTCATTATTTTAATAATTATGTATAAAACGACATCGACAATATATTTTAATATATAATATATAAGTTAGACGTTATAAATATAATCGTTTATGTATAAATTATTGTTTACGAAATAAATCAGAATTAGTACGTAATAATAACACAACTAATGAAACGCAAACATTTATTCGATAATTAATTCAGTAAACAACAATACGGGCCCACCATAATTGAATTTAAAAAAAAAAAGATAAAATGATGAATTAATGAGGTGGATTCACCATAATTCATTAAATGTTTCTGTATTAATATTGATAAGATGGCTGACTGTTTTACTTGTTAATCGCCTTAGGTCACTAACTACATTACCAATTTTTTCGGTTTAACGAGTATTACAAGAACAATTTTAACAATAACGTAATTGAACATACATAATAATAATTATTATTATTATTCATAATTTTATTAGTTTGAACTAATTGACATCGCTTTACTCTACCTAAATTCAATGTACGTATTAATTGATTAGAACATGAGAGTATGGACCATGAGCATTAAGCACTCAAACCCAATACCACACGTACTAATCCTCCATAAATCCATTATTCCATTACACAAATTATTATTCAAGACCAATATACCAATCCGTCTTGAACTCACAACGAGTAGATAACGTAAATAAACCAAAATAAAGTTGGGACGATAGAATTAACTCAACCTGAATAGTCTCTCAAACGAATATATCAGTCAGTTTAAACTCACGACGAGTAGATAACGTAAAGAAAACCAAAAAGTTGGGACAAAACTGACTCAACCTAAATAGTCTCTCCCGAACATCCCGACCCTTATCTGTCCTGATATTAATTCATAGTTGCACACAAGTGTATTATTACACTTAAATAACTTGATAATAACAGCCTTAAAATGACCGGTAGTTGAATTGTACTACCAAATTCAACTAACCCGAATTCTGTTAGACCTGAAATAAGTAGACATCGAACTATATTGGCCCGAACTCGACTCGGTTGTCTCGTTTATCAGGTATAGAGATATCTAAAATGCTTATTCTAACTATCCAAATTAAGTATCACTAGAGGGTATTACAATCTTAAGACGAATATTTCCGTTTTAAGAAACACCGATCGATCGAGTTATTAAAGGTATGGGAAAATGGTCCTGACCAATTAAATAATAGCCGGGTCCAAAAATCCATACCCTGCAGAAAATCCGAGATCGACAGACCAATGTGTCGATTAAAGGACAGCCATGTGGGTCGGACCCAATTAAAAACTTAATCCAACGGCTATGATTAATCAATCGTATCTCAGATTAAATCGAGACCGTAATTTAATGTGTCCCATTCTTTTATACGTAACTCTAAGTTATGTCCAAACTTGTCCCATAAATATTAGGACAATATCCTCAGTTGTACAGCTGCTAAGCTTGTCTAAATTCATGGCATTTCTGAATTCTATGCTCCGAAAAAGGATGACGATTCTGCCATCGATTCTATATATAACTGATTGTAAATAAGTTGAGAGAAATGTATTATTAAATCGGTTTAAATTTAAATTCCGTTTTTTAGCAGAGAAAATTGGAGAGTTGATGTTAAGTATTTAATTATTTTGGTGTTAAGTTAGTTGATATTTACACTTCCGTGTTAATTATTATTCAAAATAATAATTCATAATTAATTAAGATAAGTAGATAACGATAATTGTGCCATCGATTCTATTTATAACCGATTGTAATAAGTTGAGAAAAATGTTAGTATTATATCATTTTAACTTTTAAATATAATTCCCAATTATTTTGCTGAGAAAATTGGAGAGTTGGTGACTGGTGTTAAATATTTAGTTTGAAAGTAATTATAAAGGCAATTTTATTGCCGACAAAAACTTCGATCATTATAATTATTTATAATACCATCAATGTAACGAAAAAAATAAAAGGATATTTAAAGTACCATTAAGTCATGAAATCATGACATTTTCACTTTTACTCCAACATATTCATGTCAATAGGACACTAGATTACTTAATATTGAAGTTTTATAATTTTAATTAGTTTTAATCTCATGTGAAAAAATATACTCGTTGATTTTTAGATAACAAACAAAATATATTAGTTAGTACGATATTTAGACATAATATTTAGAAGTAATAATTGAATGAAATAATGTTAATTAATTAAGTTTAAGAGGTCTAGAAAATGAAATTTATTTCTCTTAAATCCGAGAACCAATTAGAAGTTTTAAATAATCTTGGGTTTTTAGTAAAGAAACTTGCATTTTTGTTTTGCAAAATTATACTATTCGCTCAAACGGATTATTGAAAAGGTTAATTATTAGCTTAAAACGTTAAATTAATCATTATTACGACTAGGGGTACGGTGTTAACGAGCCGAGCCGAATCCGAGTCCGAGCTTGCCCTTGCTCGGCTTGTGCTCGATTACCAAAACTCGAGCTCGAGCTCGAGTCGATCTTATCCGAGTTTGAAAAAAATGCGCTCGTTACAAAGCTTGTGAGCTTTAACACGAGCTCGAGCCAAATCGAGCCTATATAAAATTGTTTCTTTTTGATGTTTTTCTTTAGATATTTTCAATAACAAGGTTCGAAAATTATATGTACAAATATTTAGCAAATCAACAAGATATTTGATATATATAATACAAAGATATAATAATGATAAAATATTTTTATAAAATATGATTAATATCTTATATAATCTCAAATGTTCGAGCCGAGTCGAGCCAGCCTCTGCTCGGTTTGACTCGTTAAGCTCTCGAGCCCTAGCCCGAGCTCGAGTCGAGCTCACACGAGCCGAGCTTTGACCGAGCAGATCTTGAGTTTCTCACAAGCCGTCTCATCTCATTAACAACCCTACTTACGACAAATATTTCTTACCTCTAATTTAAATAATCTATGAGAGATAATAATAGAAAAAATATATCTCATATTCGTATTTATTCACTTTATTTGATTTCAATGGTAGAATAACAGTCTTTTTATCTCTTACATTTTATTCCACTACCTTAAAAATTGTGTCGAAATCTAAATAAAATGATCCGGATAAATTAAAAATATTAAGATGATAATTTTATTTATCGTTCTTGCCCGTGTAATACGTAATTCCGTACCTAAAATAATCCAATGAAAATGCGACACGTGTTATATAACAACCCTTGATTATTCTCCATGTCTAGACATTGGACCCGTCCTATTAAATTCAATTTATTCCCTACTTTCCTATATAACACCCTTCCTTAGACATACGACCTAACAACTCAAACTTTTTCTCTCATTCAAAACTTAAAAAAACAAATAAATAAATTACATAACAAAAAATAAAATATTCATAATTAATTTTCTTAGCTTGTTTACGTTCTAAAACTCTAAGAAATTAAATTATGGAGATGAACAACAAAGAGATGGAGCACCAGGATACCGAGTTAAGATTAGGATTACCAGGTTCGGATATATCAAAATGCGCTAATAACAAGCGCTCTTTTATTGATATTAAAGGAGAGTCTACTTCTAATAATGCACAAGATTGTGTCACAAAGAACGTTCCTCCTCCAGCAAAGTACGTATTCTAGTCATTACAGTATGATTTTTTATTAATGAAATTATTCAAAAACACGTATTTATATGTTTTGCTTAGCTATTTTTTTTTTTTTGTAATAAGTAGGGTTTATTTAAATTTTAATTAATATTTCGAATTGGTTTTTCTTGTAGGGCACAAGTCGTGGGTTGGCCGCCGGTTCGATCATACCGAAAAAATTGTCTACAAACAATGAAAAAAGAGGAAGCAATTGGAAATATGTATGTAAAAGTTAGCATGGATGGTGCACCTTATCTTAGGAAGATTGATATGAAACTTTACTCTTGCTATTCACAACTTCTTAAGGCCTTGCAAGATATGTTCAAAGTTGAAGTTGGTAAGCACTAAAATCGACTCATCGTATACTGTCTGAAACAATCCTTTTATATATAAAAACACTCACAATCTCGTTGTAATAAATAAATGAGTGCCCAACTTTTAAATTAAAAGAAATCAAGTTATAAACAATGAAAAACGCGAAGTTTTACATTTTTTCAATTGAATTTTTTGTCGTGTAATCATAAATCCTGTTTCTGTAACATAATAAATCACGGTCTTATAGAATAATTTGCGTAGGTTTTATTATAACCCCAACCGACAATTAAGGCAATTGTTTTTTCTGAATACTGAAGACAACTTAATAAAGTCGATAAAATTAACTCGAGTTTTATTTTCTTTATATAATAGGTGAATACTCAGAAAGCAAAGGTTACAAAGGATCGGAATTTGTACCAACTTACGAAGATAAAGACGGAGATTGGATGTTAGTGGGAGACGTACCATGGAAAATGTTCATTAATTCTTGCAAAAGGCTAAGAATTATGAAAGCTTCTGATGCTAAAGGCTTGGGTGGTTTGGAGTAATTTAATCTACAATTAATATTTTTTTTTTTTGGGTTTTAACCTTTTTTTACCATGCATGTAAATTTGAGAATATATATCAAGTTTTGAATTTGGTAATTAAGTTATGTAAATAGTTTTTTTTTACTCTTATCTCTTGGCTTTTCTACTAGAGTGTTGTAATTTTTGTTAGTATACATGTATAATAGTTTTTTTTTACCACTCCCTGAAAAAAAGAAAAAAAGGGGTCAAAGTGTAAAACTGCCTTAATCTGAATTATTTTAGATTTACTCATTTTAGTATAATTTTTTTTAAATTGCACTAATTTTTCTGTGAGACGATGTCATAGCAGCACAATAATAATATTGTAAATTAACACTCCATATTTCAGCTTATTAAAACCGTGTCTTGAATTAATACAAATTAATATTAGTATATTCCGCGAACTATCTAAGAACAATAACAATGGTACGGTAAAAGTATTATACAACTTTTTTTTACTACCATACACATCGTCACACATAAAATTTCTCATTTTTAGCTAATGATTATATTTAATTCTTCTTAACGTCTGTTCTTATCGCATATTATTTTTTAGAAAACCAGTGATAAATTATTTCTTAGTTTTACAAATTGAATGGAAATGCATACTAGTTCGGCTAATAGTATGTAAAATCATCATCAACTATTCATATTGTTGACCATCACTTTCCTAAGATGTTAATTAGAATAACGATTCTTTTAACTTGTACCCTAAAGTTACACGTACAATACATCATATTAGAAAAATCGAATAAATAATATACACAAATTATCACATAAGTAAATGAGTTACCGTTTTCATCATTTTGACAGATGATTAACTACTAAATTTAAAGAAAATATAAAATATATCTATATATATTCCATACACGTAACATCTAAAAACAAGACAGTTTTACAATATACTACTCGTAATTGGTTATTATTATTATTATTACAAAGAGTCATCAAGACGTTTTTAATGCTAAACGGATTTAAAGACTGGCCGAATATAAATATCATTACTTATTATTATCTGTACTTATCAACTAAGGTAATTGACACAATGTCGGATATTATTACTACTGTTATACAATAAGTATATTATAAGAAGCACAAATTCTTCTTTCAAACCTATCATATCCATTTAAAACAATAAGACGGGTTAAATAGCTACCACTTTATATATAAGACAAAAACAAAATATTTAAATATTAGTAAAAACTTATCTTATCTATGTAAGTGGATATATTAATTTGTTTTAGTTTTAAAATGGTTATATCTTATTATGAGAGATTTATTGATTAAGAAGACAAATCCACAACTCATAATAAGTCATGATTGAATTGATTCTCCACTCAACTTGATGAATAATTGTATAAATACAATGGCCCGCGTTTTCAGCAGAGGAACCTTTTAACCTACCAATAATCATCTTTTAATTTCTTATATTATATTTATTTTTATTTTTATTTATTTTTAAGTTAATGTTAAATACAACCCTCAAGATTGAACAAAATTAAACGAGTTAAAACTTTTAAATTTGTTATTTAAATAAGAACTAATATAAAACTGTTTGACCGCACGGTATTTTAGAGAATTAATTAAATTAATGCTATTTACCTCCATTTTGAAAAAGGGTCAGAAATTTGCATATACCGTCTCAATGAGATACTTTATTAGCTTTATTTATATAAACTTTAATAATGATTTTGGTAATTAGGTGATAAAATATTGATTAATAGTAAATATATAGTGAAAACTAGTTAGGAAAAAGTATTATCTAATACTACATACTTGCTTAGGCCGGAAATTTAAGCCGATTTGACAAAATTATTGCACAAATTTGATGTAATTAATAGCAATATGCCAATATTAAGTATTAATTTCTTTTTGGGATATTCTACGTGTACCCTCGAGTTTTTCAATTTTCTACGTAGTAACCCTATATTTTTTAAATTCTATAATATGCCCTTAAACTCTATACATTAGTCTATTTAATGACCTTATTTATTGGTTTTGCTAGCTTAATTTCTTAATTTATCTATTAAATCGTCTATCTAACATTTCAATTACCCGACAACCTTCTCAATTACTTATTAGTTCGCCGAATTACCATTAACCAACCAAATAGTATACAAATCTAACTCAAATTCATCAAATTTCTATTATTATTTCATGCTTCATAACATATGTTTTTCAATAGAAGTTTATGCTTATTTAAAGATATTTGTGATACTTTCTATATAGAATGATGATACCACATTAATAAGTCAAAATAAATGTCAAATTATGACTTTTTTATAGTAATAGTGTTAATGGAGATTTGGAGGAGGTCATTATGGAGAATAAGTTAGAAGTTTAAGGGTATATCATAGAAACTACTAGCTTTTATATATATACACATGGTTCATGCCCAAAGAATTTCACAAATTAATATATAACGATTAAGTAAAAACAAAATTTAATCAATATATCCTCAAAAATATATTATTGATATAAAATTAGTTTTCTATTAAAGTCATACACACGCACAAAAAATTAATTAAGATTACGTAAGGATTTTGTAGTGTGTTTAATTTTATTAATTAACGTTATAAAATCCGAGGGTAGAATAGGTAAATAAAAATGAATCAGGTACCTGATTTGTCAAATGCTACCTGAGATAACTTTTTATTTCAAGTACCTGTTTCACCTTTTTTCACTCCAAAAAGGTAGTTGCCAAACATTCCAAAAACAATAAACTACCTGATTATTTTGGTAAAAAAGTTACTTCAGGCAAATCAGGTAGCTAAAATGCCTTGTCAAACGGAGCCTTATTAAAGTTTATAAGTTAGATTTTAATTTATTTTTTCTTTCAAAATTCAAATTTAGTTTAGCTTATATGCAATGTTTTTGAGTTTGATTATAATTTCATGTTTAATTGAATGAAGTCAGAAACTTTATAATAAAATTCAGAAACTTTAAAACATAACTCGAAAACCTTAATAATTTATAGGATTAATTGATAAGAATTCTATGAACTATGGGTGTCCTGCCCAAAATACTACAAACTTTAGTTTAACAACAAATATAACCAACTAATGCCCTCATTTGCTTTGAATAGAATTTGTTGTTTTGTAGCATGTTTTAAAGCTGTGATTAGGTGAATAAATTAACATAGAAGTTAAAAGAGAAATACAGGTTAAAGAAGGGTTATAAATTTTTCACTTACTTAGCATGTAGCAGGTCATATATTATAAGAAAAGCGAATGAGAGTATTAATTGGTTATATTGGTAGTTAAAATAGAGTATTAATTGGTTATTCAAATTTTCTTTTGTTAATTTTAAAACACAAGAAAAGAAAAAAGCAAAGTCCATTAAAGTTGACGACAAAAAAAATACCTAAAAATTAATATTTTTTTAATATAATTGTTTTTTAAAAATCGCAAATTTGTATTAATCAAACATTTCTTTTATATTATTATTATTATTATTATTATTATTATTATTATTATTATTATTATTATTATTATTATTATTATTATTATTATTATTATTATTATTATTATTTAGTACACTTTAATTAAACTTAAGTTATTTCTATTAATTTCAACTTTATTCAGCTCAATTCAGTTCAGCTCGATTAAATTCAGTTAAGTTCAGCTCAGCTCGATTTAGTTCAGCTCAGCTTAGTTCAGTTCAGTTCAGCTCAGCCCTATTTAGTTCAGTTCAGCTCTAAAAAGCCAGAAAGAACAGGGCCTAAATACCGGAATTAGAGTTGTATTTATCGTTTTCCATATTTTAATTCTATTAAAGAACAAATTCTGGTGGGAATAAAATGATTAATAATAAAGTGGATATTTAATAAAAGTAGTAGTTGATTAAATATAGCAATAATCAAGATCTATGTCTATTAATTCTGAGACAAGATTGACTGTTAATTAAAGATTTAAGTACTGAAAGCATCATTGAAAGTTGATCATTAAAAAATGTTAACCCTACCAACCACTACACATAAATAGTTTACTTTTTCATCATTATAAATTATGATTATTTTTTCCCATTCAGCTGACTTTAAACAAGTTCACCAAATTTTCATAGACCGTTTTTTCCGTGTTTTTTAATAAAATATCACCATCTTTTGATAAATAGTGGTCACATTTTGGTAAATAATGACCACCTTAAAAAAGTTATTTTAAAGTCATAAAAAATGATCACTATTTATTAAAACGTGGTCGAATTTTTTTGATCGCACGTGGGACGGTTGTATAATAGAATTTGCGAAAGAAGTTTATTTAAAGTGCAAATTCTCATTTAATTTGTGACATTAGTAAATTCCGGTGAGATAAAATATGACCACTTTTGAAAAAAAATGACCTCTACATTAAATGGTCTCTTTTTCAATTAGAAAATGATGACATTTTACCGTGTAAAACGTTGGTTTTTAAAGAATATTAAGCGAAAAAGTAAAATATGAAGGTTTTTTTATACGATTGTAGAATCAACTCTCCGTGTCATATTTACAAACCCATTTGACTTTTTTTATCGGTTAATACATTTTCATTATTTATTTCAAAATTTTACTCAAGTACCACAAATATTATTATTTCGACCATCAATTAAAATAATTTGTTGAAGTTTTTAGCAGAAAAGTAATTTAGCCAAATATGACCGTTATCTTTATTATAAATTCTTGGTTAAAACCATCATAAATTAAGAGAACATTTACCGCAATTTAAATAAGAAAAATAAAATAAAATTTAGAAAATATGACAAATAACTACCTAATAAATCTAAAATTTTACATCTTACTACCTAATATAATTAATTTTGCAACTAACTACCTAAAATCACATAATGTTAATCAGCTTGCTACCTTTTTGACGGAAACCGAACTTAAGTTAGTTTTAAATGTTCAGGTTAAGTTAAATGACCATGTTACCCTTTCCTTAATAAACCTATTCTCTGTTAAAATTTTACCCATCCCTCTCCCTCCCCTGTAAAAGTTCACGATAAAGTAATTATTCCTACCGCCATTTTTATACATCAAAAATTCCATGAACATGCCTAATTTGCAGCAGTAGAGGGAGGTAATCTTCTGTTGTCTTCTCAAATTGAATCAAGTAAGCATTTTTTTCATTTTATTTTCAGTATAAAACCCTTCCCTAATTTGATTTTTTTCATTTTATTTTCACTCTTTACTGCCCGGTATGTTTGATTAGGTCTTCAATTGGGGTTAAATATGTTTTCCCGTATAAGATGAGAGTATTAACGGAATATAAAATTGAAAACGTACATAGCTGTTCCAGCCGAAATACTTGGAATAATTCTACCACTTCTACTACGAGTAGCCTTTTGATATGATGAATAAGGAGAGAATAGATAAAAATTTTTGATACTACGAGTAAGTATATAGCTGATGGTCGAGAATGCATCAAAGTGAAGAAGAGAAGCGAAAAGCCGGTTGCTTATTCGGGTAGAGGGTTTATTGTGTTTAATTAAACTAGTTTTAAAGTTTTTGCCTGCTGAAACTACAAAATGCTGAAGATTGAGCAGATAATGTGTATTCGTCTGATTATATCCTAATTACCTATGTAAAAAGAAGAGAAGCCAAACTTATGATTTAATGGAGATAGGAGGGGGTAATTTAGGTTTTAAAGTTAAACGGGACGAAATAAACTGATTTCCGTCATTTTTTAGCAATTTCCGTCATTTTGGTAGTAATCGTGTCAGTTTTTATACTTATTAGGTTGTTATTTGAAAAAGTGAACATACTAGGTAATAAGATGTAAAATTTTAAACTTATTAGGTAGTAATATGCTAAATAGCCTAAAATTTAAGTTGTAATAGATTTTAAGTTACGACGACGGTTTTAAGCAAGATTAACCTGTGGTCGTCTTAGTGGGCTTTGGTGCTAAGATTTTGGGCTTGTGGGTTGTGGCGGCCTTGAAGCTTGGTCACATTAGACTTCACAACTTTTTTTTATAAAATCGTCTTAAGTTAATTCGATAACAGACTAGGTAGCACTAAAACGAACACAAATACGAACACGTGACACGGCATGTCATGAAATTTAGGACACAAGACGTGTTATTTAAATTTAATAAAATATATATTTTACAGTTATAAATGTTTGATTTTATTTTTGTAAAAATATTTGATATTAATTTTAAATAAGTGAAGGTAAAACTCGCCCTTGATAATATCTCTTTCTATAGCGCATTTCTCGTATGAAGAACATCATTCATCCCAAATGATGACCAAATACTGTGAACACGCGATGGACACGACTCAGATACCACGGACACGCGTTGAACACGTGTCCAAATAAATGTTGAAAGTTAGACACGGCTTTATAGGTATCTGACACGTTTTGACGTGTGTCCGTGAAGTGTCGGTGTCGAACACGGTACAACTCATTACGAGAAGTGTCTGTACTACCTAGATAATAGCTAACGTATATAATATAGTACACAAATTCTACAATAAGACGGTCTCACACCATGAGACCATCTATTTTTATAATAAATTTCTCATTTGATAAAAATAAATGAACCCGTTGTATGCGTGAGACGGTCTCACATAAGAGTTACTGAATATAGTATGGGGTTAATTTATGTATTATTATAAATCACAACCTATGTAATTAATTTTATGTGTGTTACTTTATTGTAACAATAGTTAAGCTAATCATAAGCTCATGCAAAAAAAAAAAAAAAACAATAGTTAAGCTAGCTAACATCATCGATTGTCGACGGATTTCCTTTGAATTTCTCCCCGGGAACATAGGGTATCTAAATATTTACTTTAATTCAAACAAATGAGTAAATGTTAGGATATAATTTGTTGATGATGATAAGCCCAATTTAATCGTGTTCTCAAGTTTCCATTTCAGGTTTAGAATTTCATAATCAAGAGTGCATTGATATTCCGTTGCCAAAAGAAATCACCAAGTGTCGTTGTTTTGTAAAGATAACAAATCATATAACGTGAGTAACTGTTACACAGACCGTTGCCTCGTGCAATCGTACACTTGAAGCTTACTCTTTTCGAAAAACCGGTTTTACATACTTAAAATAATACTTGCTTTATGCTTCTGATTTGCAAAACCCAAAATATCTGTTTTTCTGATTAAAGAAGATTTAAAAGCAAAGAAGTATACACTCCTTTTACCCTTTGGAAAATAGCCACCTAAAGTGTACTTTGTGTGTTTTACCCAAAAGGCTTTATCCCATTTCTTCATTATAAAAGGAGTGCTACATCTTCATTTAATGCCAAGACTTCCAGAGTAATAATCTTCATTTGCAAAAATTCTCTCTTCAAAACTTAACATCTTTTAATTGTTTTTGCAAATTTTTCTTAAGTCTTCAAGTGTAAACAGTCTGTCTAATCGTTGCTTCTGTTTATGGTTTGCTATCTAGTTATGATTGATCAATAAGTGTTCCTCCTCAATTCCTTTAAGAATCAGTTTGAGGAAAACTTGATCTTGTAATCTATACTAGTTTGTTAGTTTGACGTTCTTAGACATTGTGGTCGTAAGAACTAAGAGTCGCAACCGGAGTAGGTTGTTGGTCCTTTTGTTGTTAGTATTTTAAGTTTTCGGAGTAGATTACTTAACTATTCAATAAAAGAAGATTGGACGTAGGCCATTAGAGTGTTGGCCGAACCAATTCAAAACCGCTGCGTTCCTCTCTTTTTCTGTTTAGTTAATCAGTTGTTTATTTACTTTTCCGTTCTATATCAATCAACGATTTCTAGTTTTGTTACTTTCATACAGTAGCCTTACTTCATTCGCTACATGAAACTAACAGTTAATGAAATCGTTGTTTTCTTTTGTTTCTCAATCTTTAATCGTTAGTTAATTTAATTAAATCAACTTTGTTAAGTTAAAATTTTTAAGTAGTACCTAATTCACCCCTCCACCTCTTAGATACTCGGTATCCATTCCCTTGAGTAGATAAATACGAAACTTTGCTCCAAAATTATCGTCCAAAATATTATGGAAAATTTGATATTTGTTCAAAACTATATGTAACAAACTACATGGTCTACATCCAATGTAATCCATATTATATGGATATGCAATGACGAAGCAACAACAGGAGCAAGAACGTGAAGACGCGGAGAAGCTGATGCAATGACAACAGCAGGAACAAGAAGACGCGGAAAAACTGATGAGACGGAGATTGTCCAACCGGGAGTCTGCAAAAAACCGAGGGCAAAGATGGAGAAGCACATTGCGTGTCTCGAGAGCGAGGCGAGGAAAGTAGGAAACATGTTTCATCAGGTCTAAGGATGCAATGATTCAGATTCTCAAGGAACAGATTGGCCTCACCATGCAGGCTCCGTCTTCTGAAACCGAGTACAATCTTCGCCCTCAGCTGCTGTTGGATGTCTGTCTAACAACCGCTATGGATCTCCCTCATCAAATGTTGTACGAGAGTACAGTCATGAAGGTCCTGTTGATGCCCCTGAGATTTCTGAGTTTTTGCTTTCGCCTTGGAACCATGCTGACGATTTTCAGATATAGCTTTACGCGATCACTTTGCTCTAGCTAACATATCTTGTACAGTCGTATATTAGGATATTCTTAACTTACCCTCGAGGATATTATAGTAGCTAAGGTGATGCTCTTTTTTAACAGTATCGCCTTTAGAGGAAGCGCTGCTAATTTTTTCTTTCGTTTTTCCTAGTAAATGGAAACATAAGCTTGCTAGAATTGTGTTAACACGCTCAAACCGCTTGTGATTTGCTCAAAAGTCGAGTGAATCTGGTAACTCGGAAAATTACCAGGGTTAAAAAAACTGCATATCCTGCCATGAAAGAATATCACTTTTACTGTGCCAATGGCAAAACCAACAGTCCAAATTCATCGGACTTGCTACCAAAACCGAAAGTAAATACTCCTGCCTTGGGTATATGATTATGGGGTCATTGGGGTGCTGAGGGCGACTGGAAGCATACGGAACTTGTGCTGTTTCTACCAATAAAGGCCATAACGAGTCGTTGGGCCATCGGAAATGGAAACCACCGAATACTAAGTTACATAACCATAGCACAAAATAGACGCTCTGTGTTAAAACTTAAATTCAGACAGCCAGACGATGGTTGCTCCATAACAAATTTACTGTATCATTTACATTCTTTTTCTTTCACAAGTTCATCGACAGATATATCGTATACTCGTCTAACATGCCGCTTCCCTCTGAATAATTTTGTAAAGACGGAAAGTAGGACAAAGAGCAAGGAAATAGTGTCGTACCAGGGTCGTATTTTGACAGTGATTCGACATTTTCTTCATTTACAGCGCATACAATTGACGGAGCTTCATCTGCTAATCTCTGATACTATTCGCCCAATGCGTCCTGTAGTTACCAAATCAAGAAATGAATATCGAACAGTCTTCAACAATCTCGTCGTCTTTTAGCCAGCTCTCAACCTGTTTTTACTCCGGCATATAGCAAGTGGAAGAGTCGAATTCTGTGGTAATTACCTTAGCATCTCTATTGAATTTAACTGGAGCCCACTCAGCACAGGCGAAATGCTGAACGGGTTACCATCGCGAAAAGATGTGTGTCCGAGAGGCATTGGTCTATCGGGAATTGGAGGAACTTCAATGTCGCCTTCCAACATTTTTAACGCATCTGAAATCGTAGGCCTCAAAGCAACCATAACATGGGCACAAAGGATACCAACACGGACAAACCGCTCCATTATTCCCTTTGGATTAAGTTCCATGTTATCACCTTCTTTCAACAGGACGGCGTCAAAAACCTCTTCGGCTTTTCCTTCCTTTACTAAAGACCACGCCCAGTCGGTTATTAAAACCGTGTTAGATGACCCTAGTGCTGACAGATCAAGGGCTCTTCTCCCACACATAATCTCTAAAACTACCACACCGAAACTGTAGACATCGCTCTTGTCAGTTAGTTGCCCGTACAGTGCATATTCCGGGGCCAAATACCCGTGAGTGCCTGCCACTCGGGTTGTGAGATGAGAATTTCCTTCCTTAATTTCTTTCGCTAACCCGAAATCAGCCACCCTTGCTCGCATATCGGCATCAAGGAGTATATTAGTAGCCTTGACGTCTCTATGGTAGATTGGTGGTTTTATTCCGTAATGAAGATAAGCTAGCCCCTTCGCGACATCCAATATTATACTTTTCCTCTGTGGCCATGTTAACGGTTTCCGTATTGCTCCACTCCTGTTCACCGAGGCATAGAAGAGATGGTCATCGAGATTTCCATTTGGCATGTATTCATAAACAAGAAATCTTTCACTTCCCCCATTATCATCATCACCACGTCCGCCCTCATCTAGCATACAACATCCTCGAAGAGGCACTAGATTTCGATGCCTCAAATTGCTAATTATCTCCACCTCATTTCGGAAGTCGGAATCTCCCTCAATAGTTGGTTCTGTAATCTTCTTGACAGCAACTGTTGTCCCATCTTGTAATGTTCCCTTATAGACCACCCCAAAACCGCCACGACCAATGAAATTCTTCCGTGAAAAGTAATTCGTCGCCTTTTCAAGCTCTTCGATTGTAAACCATATTGCCCCGGTATTGGGACGCATTCTGGGCCTACTTCCTTGCTCCGCATCAAATTCAGGTCCACCAGGTCCACTACGCTTCGACTTCTGCTGCTTCTTTCGGTAATACCAGAACGAAAGAGCTAACGACCCGAGGATAAGAAAAACAGCCACAGCAGCACCAGCCAATCCAAGATGGAGCTGTACACGACTGTTATTCTTAGATACAGGAGCCGCATTCAGCGACAGCTGAAATATACATGAACTTGTCCCGACACTTTCAGGGCCAAACTTGTTGACGATTCCACTAGCATACAGAATCGTGAAGTAAAAGCAATTTAGGGAATGTGACGTATTGCCATCAATTGAAATTAACTTAGATTGGACCCTGGTACCCGCAGTATAGCAGGTATTACACGCCGTGAGATCTACCAGATCCGGCTGACAGTCTTGATCTAGTGAAGTATTTGTACCAACCTTATCGACCCAATCTTGGAGGGACTCAATACCAGCACAAACATTGGGACTGATTACAAATTGTGAAGGCGGGAAACACTCTGACATCAGATTTGGAGAAAGAGACATCGCATTAAGCTTGGACTGAAAGTCAGACATGCACGCCACAGACGTGGACATATCTCGGAACCTAAAGAGATGAGTATTCTTGAGATTTTTCGCAAGCCCGATTCCAAACAAACTCAAAAGAGTTTGACAACAATGATTTCTCGAGTCATTTCCATTTCCCGAAACCTGAGCACGACACTGTGAACTGTTCCAAGGGAGTGTTTCCACATAACTTAAATCGATAGGACACTCGGACGCCATACAAAACCCCGATAAACTAATCAAAATCAACGCCGCAAACCCCAAGTACTTCATTACTTGAATAGTTTGACTCAACTACCACAACCTAGCATCAATCAACCTATGACCACCAATTCACTAAAATGATCAAAACCCACTTCATATTTCATCCAAAAATTCCGGCTTTTCGCTACACTCGTAAAACCCGGACAATTTCCTGACTTCCACTATGCTATCAACAATCCACCATCAAAATTGACCAAAACCCATTTCATTTCTCCCTTCAAAGCCCTAACTTTCAATACTTCCCTTTTCCTAACCTACAAATTCTCGTGAAATACGGTCTCCCACTAAAATTACTAAAACGGATCTTTTAACTAACTTACTTTTCCTTCAAACGGGTGGGTCATAGACGGACTTACACAAGAATAATATCGCTTCTCAAAATCAAACAAAACACACCAACCCACTTCTTTTTTCTACACAATCAACAAACTAACATCAAATTAACCTAAAACCAAAATAACCCAAATCATTTCTCCACTAAAAAACTCAATTTTTTTCTAAATTAAGCAAAATAACTGATTAACAAACTAAATATCTAAACAAAATTAAGCAAATGAAGTACAGAATTTAATTAATTAATTAATTAATTGGATGATTAAAAAACACAAAAAAGAAAGAAACTTTACCCAAAATTTAGCAATCAAAGATGATGTAATTAGAAAGAGTGGCAGTTGGTTTAGGAAGAAGAGAGAGTCGTGTGAAATTCTGTACAAAAGTTTTTGAGTCAAACAAAAAGAACACAACTTTGGTTAGGTTGTAGACTTTTTGAGTGTACAGTGTCTAGCAGACATTTGGGTGATTGATTATTCGATAATGCAAGACGGTTTTACACAAATATCTTGAAACGAAAACGTTTAGAGTTAACTAACTTTTAAATTTTATAAGGGATTATATATTTTTACGATAAGTCTCTCTTAAAATGAATACATATCCCTATTAAGTTAAGATTAAAACTGCAGGGAACATACATATATTTGTCTTATATATGCAAATGGGGTTATTATCCGACTCGTATTAAGCTTAAGACGGATACTTGTGTTTTCAATGAGAATTTGTGATATTTAATTATATTTAAGGTAGTTGAGGTTTAATAGGCTGTTTAGGACGGTTTTACACAAATAGTTTAAATAGGCACTTTTATTTAACTACGGAGTAACTTTTAAAAGTTATAAGGGATTATATTAAAGGTTGTTGAGATTTATTTGGCTGTTTAAAGACGATTTTATACAGTTATTAATTTCTTTTTGGTGTGAATTTTATACAAATATTAGTTAATGAATGATATTTATTTACCAAAAAAATTAATGAATGGCATTTTTTGCTAATCAAACTTTTAGAATTCATGAGCCATGTTCTAGGTAGCGATAGACCCGATAGTTAGTGTGTGCGGCCGTCGGTCGATAAACCGTTGCATGATACGACATGCAAAATTAGTAAAATTGTTGTCACTATAAAATAAATTATTATTTTTTATTATTTTGGAGAAAAAAATCTGTAAGAGCTATTTTTGGTGCGCAATAGGTATACGTGATAATTTACCAACCAAATTACAAACCAAACAATTATAAATTGTTATAAAATGATCATTTTTAATGATTGTATTTTATGAAGATTGTATTTAAATATAAAATGATTTTTTTTATCGTGTAGTGTCATTTAACGATAATATTTAGGTAGTTGAGATATATTTATAATTGCACAGAATTTATTGGATGGTGTTCCATGGTGCACTACTGGTAATGGATGAATATGATAATGATTGGACTTTGAAGAGCAAGTAGGACAGACTATTATTCTAATGATAGATTTTGAGAGATATTCTTTGAGTATATATATTCGTCGTAAATTAAAGACGAGTTAAGTGATACTTAAGTTAGTAGTTAAGAAAAAAAGGGAATACTTAGAAAATATTGTAAAATATTATTTTTATTTTATCTATTTAAATGAATATTACTTAACTCGTTTTTAGTTTATGACGGATATGTCCATCTTGACTACTAGTAGAGTAGTTGTATAAGGACAATGATGTAATGATGTAATTCTAGAGACGTCTTTAAAGCAAGCCACATAATTTGTCAACTATTTGGCGTTTTTATATCGATTTTAAAAAATGATCAAATACAGGCTTATGTCGCATCGAACGTGGCAGAACTAGTTCATAGGCTAGGCCTTTGTAAAGTTTGGGAAATACATTGTCCAAGCCTGCTTTATTAACGCGCTGGACTAACGGATCATCTCCTCGTCTCGTCCATGAATATCTCTACTTTCACACTACCTTCATCTTAACTATTAGACTAGAGTACCTTCGGAAATTCGGAATCTTATTTTAGAAGCTTGAGATGGCTGCAATTTTTATAGGAACATAAACACGAAATGTAAGGATCTTCAAACATGTATCATTAAATGCTTGCTGCCATCTCCATGTGTGTCTCTTTCTGGTTTCCTTCTGACATGAAATTCCATACCAATTTTAGATCATTTTCCAGTATCAGTTTCCTTGTTTAGATGACCTTTCAATGGACAGAGGAGTTGCTTGTGAGACGGGTCCAAGACTCGAACTTCGTTTCAGATTATACGGAGTAATCCGTATTTATTACGAGTCACCGTCGTCTGTCATTGAAAGGCGTTTCTACTGGGAGTCACCATCATTGCCTGGTAGACTATCTGGTGCTGACTGCTGAGTTGCATCAGATGAAATGTAAGGTTATTGGAAAGTTTGGAATTCGGGATCGAATCTGGATACAATATTCTAACTGTCTTTATTTTTATTTATTTAAAAAGTAGTCCACCTTTCGAGTTTAATATATACTCATATTTGGTGATTTGCTTATCGTAATCTAATAGCCCGAATGATATCTATTTACAATCAACTTTTCTCAACTAAGAAAGCAAAAGGAAATATTTATTATTCGAGTTGTTTGGGTCGAGTACACTGCATGCGGATGAAGAGTCGGGTGCGGGCAGGGATTTAGGGGATCAGATTCCTCGAGCCTTTCAGTCAAGTCTGCATCGCCATGAAAAGTACACGAGTTAAGAGGCTGTATCTGATTTACGCAGATTTGCCGGTAAAACCAGGAGCTGTGTGTTTGTTCAGAGAATCGGAGTGTATATGGGTAGTGCAACGCAACGTACTAGATGCTCGATTTATTAGTAAATAATACATTAGGCTCAAGAAAGCGAAAAATTATCATTTTACATACCGGTGGTAATACAATAATGAATCCAGTCTGGCGAATTTACGCAGGAATGTTAACCTAAATTTCTGCACGGTCACTGCTCAGAGCCACCGTGTGGGCTACCTTGATACAGTCCCCCATGGATTGAAGGACTTCTTGAAGTGGGCCCGGGACAAGGATTAGCAACCGGCTGGTAGAAATGAGGTGGCTTAAGATTGTGTTGCACAGGAACAGCAGCATCAGCTGAGTCCGAAGGGTTTCCATTGAAGGCTGCCATTCCCATTGCAGATATCTCCGACATGGCTTGTAACAAAGGGTTCATACCAGTGACTCTCTTCACTGTCTCCTCAGCCATTTTTACCTGAAGCGAAACGCAACCAATCAGGATATTAGAGTCTAGGATCCCGATATCTGGCTAATAACAATAGACTTGGCAAACGAAGCATTCACGTACAGGTTCACCCTAGTTTTGTTTTCTCTGGATCATTGACAACAAGTCTACAAGTCACGTCAACCACGGATTGTGCCTATAGAAGTTTTTGTTACGGGATTGGCCAACTCAGGGCTATTTCGGGTTAGCAGTAAAATTCAGGATCGAGTCTACTTCGGTTTATCTTTTTATGTACTCCGCATGCGACATGTCAATTCAGGTTTGGTCGGGTTCTGTTAAGCTTAAAAGAAAAAATCTTAGCAAATAGATGCATACTTTTGCCCTTAATGTCTCTACGTCGGCTTTCAATACCCTATTGTCCACTGCAGCCTCGTTAAACTTCTGGCTGATGTCAGTTAGACGCTTCAATAGGGTGGAGTTTTCCCCTCTCACCTGAGAAACCTATTATACAGAAGATGGATCATCAAAGTTGATCGAGGTTAATCGTCACATGACTCAGATCAATTCTTCACTGTGAAATTACTTGCAAGTGAGACAAACCTGGGTCTCGAGTTCAGTTAGTTGTGCCTGCTTTCTCCTCCTCGATCTCCTAGCTGACTCTCTATTTGACAGCATTCTGGTTTGCATAACATTTGTAGACAGAGTTTATAAGAGTGAATGTACCTTCTTGGCCGAAATAAAACTGACACAACAAATTAAAAAAACTAAAGATACATAAAATTGATGAGCGAACTAAATCAATTTCAAATTGTCTGCAACTTCTGAAGTTGTAGACTCACAATATTCTGAGCCACAGATTTCTGTGAGTAAAGAGAATCAATGCTTGAAGACAATTTGCAACGAAGAGACTGTCATATACACATGTTTTGAAACTGTACGAATACTACGAAAACGTGGAGAGACGTGATTTCAGATGAAAATGACATATATTGGGTGCCGGAGTTTGTCCACTTCAGGACTTCATACCATTTCAGGTCAAACACAATATTGGATACGCCGATAAACGATGTTAAACATAAAGTCATGATTTAGGTCAGCATCTTGAAAACCAACACAAAACTATGTCGGACTAATGCTTTGTTAAGGTTGTAGTACGCCTCTCTGACCTAAACACGAACACTAGAAACCGTGGGAGAAGGATTTTCAAAATATTATGTTTAAATAAAATGCTCTCACCTCCTTACACGCTTTACATCAGTAGGGTCCGTGTTGTCCATTGTCTCATTTTCACCCTCTAGTTCATCATCATCCGACTGATCTGATGAATAGCTTGTAGCCTGCTTGGCCTGGGCAATGGGCTTCTTTTGCATTGTTGGACCGGAAGGAGTTCCAATGGTTCCGCCACCACCCTTAGCTTGAGAACCTAAAGCGCATAGGAAGTGATAAACAACATATAGTTTCCTCCCGAATTCTATTATAATAAACACACCAAGGACAGCAATTCATGGTTTTAATCCCGGTTGTTAATCGGCTACCGCGGACGGATCACGGTGAATCTCGGTGATTTCTTGGGCGATATCTCGTATCGGTAGAGTGAAAATCCGATACAACTCGGCTGATACGATACAACTCGGCCAAGATTTAAAACCATGCAGCAATTACAGCAAATCTGACATGGTATTATTGTCTCATGGACCCCGTTTACCATCATTCGAACACATGCAATTAGTCCCTCAAATTCCACATGCATATCAATTTCTATGTCTACAATCTACCCAGATCTGTGATCGATAATACAAGGCATAATCAAGTGAAAAGGCGTCTAAGATTTCGCTTGTCCTCCATGCTGCAACTACATGCTGAATGATATGGGCACACAACTGCATACACTTGTGTTGGACAACAGACAGTTCTATCTGATCCAGTCAGCGTATATATTCAAGTGTTTTTCCGGCCCTTTTAACAGCTTCTATATCAGTCTAGCAACAATCAGAAGCATCGGAAATCATGAAGCTAAGAACGATAAGGTGCAGAGCTCACATTAACCATGAAATCACCAAAGCATTCAAAAAGAAGTCGTTAAAGGCAAAACAGCCATCCAAAAAATACTTCAACATGTACTCTAAATATATATAAAGATCATTTCGGCTACATATTAGCGGAGAGAGCGAACACCAACCTTTGAATGGAGGACGGGTACCAGATTGTGCTTCCATAGAACCTTGTGTTACAGTTTCTGTGGCAGCAGTAGAACCCTGATTTACTACGAAGGGTGCCTGTACGTAAATGACTGGGTATCAAACGACAGATGTAAATACAAAAGGAGACCAATTCAACTAGAAATGATTACATTTTTTAAAACAATGGAAAAAAAACTTAGTAGGCCGAGCGTGACAATCTTAAGCCGCACTTATGACTTATGAGACTCTCCCTTCGCGTTCAGCCGTGACTCCTAACTACAAATTCCTATTGTTTCTACTTTTTTTAGTTTGGATAGCTTATTCTACACATACCGTTCCCCCTGCCAGCGGCCTAATCACTCTTCTACAATGGACTTAACCTCTATAAATGTGCTAGTCACTGAATCACGTCAAATGTGCTTGTCATTGAACCAAGCCATGTTCAAAATACCAAGCTTCGATCTTCAATCGAATTCAAACCAAACAACCACCTCAAACACAAGCTCCACCACATCGAGCTTCAACCTGAAAAAGCTTTGAACTTTAACCCGAAAATGCAGCATTACTTAGTTACCCACCCATTCCTGAGCTTATCCTATCAATCTATTATTACTCAATTTTCCTAAATTAAACTTTCGGACCGCAAAAACAATACTCCCTCCGTCTCAGTCAATCAATAGTATAGTAACAAATTTCTAGTTTAATACTCACTCTGTCTCAATCCTTTGTTTGCCTATTAAAAACAATAAAATGGCTCAAAAGTAATATTCACTTGTACGGATAAGACAAAAATGAGAAATGGGTCATTATTTGACCCGTTGTAAGCTTAAGAACAATACTTTCCGTCTAAAATGAGAATTTGTGAATTAAAAAATCAGTCACGAAAAATAACAAAATGTAAATAAATGATTGATTGAGACGAAAACGTAATAAACTTTAACAATTAAATCAAGTAATCAACCTCAAACATAACACAAATTCTCAACCTAAAAAGTTACCAAATTTAGTCAACCTAATACTCCAAATCACTTTGACTAATCTCCAGCCGAGCTTTAACCTATCCTATCCTATCCGATACCGAAAGCGTAAATCAAATCGAATCCAAAGAATAATGAAAATGAAATAACAAGTGAAAAGACGAAAATACCCTGGTGAAAGCGACAGCAGCACAAGCCAAATTAAGGCGATTTTTGAGAAAAGCTTGGTACTCCTCCGACGACACGTCAGCGACAACGTCATCATCCTTAATATTAATACTATTATTATTGCTATTATTGTGATTGAGATTGTGATTTTTGATCTCAACGACGTCGTTTGGAGAAGAAGAATCGTCGTTTTGCTGAAGAAACTTCTGGAAGGCCCATTCGGATTCGCTCCGGTTCATCATTTTCGGGTCGGAGTTAATTGCTGGTGGTGGCGGCGGCGGAAGAGGAGAGTCGGACCAGAATTGGTCGGATATATCGCCAACGGAGAATATCCGATCCATGTTTTTTTTTATGAGACCGTCTCGCAGGAGAATTATTACCCGGGTTTTTCGGGATTGTTTGTGTTTAAGTAAAAAATGAATTACGGTTTGTTATGAGTAGTTACGGTGGGTAAATTTATTGATTTGGGGGTTTTTTGGTGGGAAGGATTGGGGAAGGAAGATGAGTGGAAACTCAGGAAAGTGTGTGTGTGTTTAGGTAAACTGATTTTTTCAATCAACGGATGCTATACACTTCACATGGTGGCTCTTTTTTGAGTTGTTAATTTAGTAAAGGTTTTTTTTTTTTTTTATTGAACCAGTTTGGAGCGAAAATTGAATTGAACTAAAATAAAAGTTCGATCTTGATTTTTTGGATTAAAAGCAAAAGTTTATTTGTGAAGAGAAGAAATTGAACTCAAATTCTCTCTCTAAAAAACAAAACCTAAACCCTAATTCAGCCTTTTGGGGGCTGCCGTCTACCTTTTTTGGTGGAGGTAAGCCCCAAATTTTCCGTTTTCGTTCTTTTTCTAATTTTTTTACGCTAATAATCTCTTGCCTCTCCTTTATTGGAGAATTGTTCTCATTTTTTTGTGAGTTTTGTTCTCACCTTTTGGTGAGTTTTGTTCTCTTCTTTTGGTGAGATTTGTCCTCATCTTTTGGTGAGATTTCCCCTCTATTTGAGAGGCTCAAAAATTAAGTGGAAAATCGGCGCTTACATTGTTGATCCTATGGAGATAAAACTGATGTCAGATTGCTCGTTACAAACTTTTGGTCAAAAGAACTTGATTCTTGTCAATGCCTTAGAAAATTTGAAGACCCTCTTGTGAAAAGCCGTAGAAGGCGATATGTTAGAGGATGTGCAGAAGCGTCTCATGAGCCCATCAAGTTTAGAAATTTTCTGTTGATCGAGAATGTAGTTTATTTGATTTTAATCGTTTTGTATCCTGTTATTCTTGACATATGTTGTAACTACCATGAGACTTTTGATTAATGAAACGATTTTTCCATTCAAAAAAAGAAAAAATTGAACTTAACTGAACTAAATAAAGTTGAATCGAACTAAATAAAGCTGAGCTGAACTGAACGGAACATATTAAAGCTGAAGCTGAACTGAATTAAGAGTTAATTTGTGGAGAACTTAGTCGTAGTGAGCTGAATAAAGTTGAACTGAACTTAAATTAATTGAAATTAAGTGCAAAAAAACAAGGTATAATTGGGATTTCACTAGATAATGATAAAAGGTGATATTTACAAGTTCTTATTTATCAGATAATGATTATTTTTTATCGTATGGTAATCACATTTTAACGTGCCACAAATGAGAAATTATGTTGGAGTTAACAATTGAACTAAAATTATTTGAATTGAATTTATAATGGTCAAATTAAATTAAATTAAATTAAATAGAGTTCGTTGAATTTAAAGAGAAAATAAATGTATCGGTTGAATTTGAAGTATAACGATGAAATTAAATAGATATGAATTAATAGAACTCACGGACATTAAACCTAATCCAAAAGAATAGGACTTTAGGGGAAGATAGCATAATTAAATGGAATTGAACTCAATTAAATGAAATTTGAATAAAAGTTACTTCGAGTAGAACTTAACTCAATTGATTTGAATTGAACTAAATATCCAATAAACCGAACTTATTGAACTAACGAGGGTAATACACAAATTCTACCCTACAACAGTTGCACGTCCGACCAACTAAAGATTCACCATTTTTAATAGATAATTAGCACTTTTGATTAAATAAGGACCATTCTTTTGGGTTAAACAATGACTTATTTTAAAAAATGGTCATTATTTATAGAAAATGATTACTTTTTTTAAATAAATAGGCACATTTTAAAAAAAAAAAAAAAAGATGAGACGTCATACATGATAATTTCGGAAGGTAATAAACTTAAAAATACAAATAAAATTTAAAATATGGATTGGATTTGGATCTTATAAAATCATATCCTTTGGCATCCCTAAACTCTTATTGTTTCAAAGGAAAATGAACGTTTGACGATAAAAGCTATCCATATCCGTCTTAGTTGAAGACGGATAGTATCGCTCGCGATAAGGGCAAGTGGCTAGCCGATTAGTCCTTCTCCTATCTGATATCTATCCCCAGCTGAGAGGAATTCCCAGGAACCACACCCTGAATTAACAAGAAACCCTTATCTAAATCAAAGGACTGGTAAAATTTCTAATCCTTCATTTCCATTTATTATTACTGTTTTTCATGGCTGCCCTTCTGCAATCCATGTCCCCAGTTACGAACCCGACTCGAAAAATAACCCGAAAAGCGTGTTATTTCGGGTCTCAGACCCCAATTTTTCATAATGTTGGGTTGTCCAGGGTACTGGCAGCTAACAGCATTCCTACTGTTTCATCCAGTACTGTGTTTACTCTGCCGAGTTGGCGGTCTGCAACGCCTGATCCTAAGGCGAGAGATGATAAGCTTAATGATGCGTTTCTGTACTTGGAATATATGGTTGAGAAAGGGCATATACCTGATAAAGTGCAGGCTACTCAGCTGCTGTTTGATCTCTGCAAGATGGGTAAACTTCAGAAAGCGATACGAGTAATGGAAATGTCTGTTGCAGCAGGGGTTAGACCTGGTGCAACGTCTTACAGTTATCTTGTGAGTAATCTGTGTAAGCGTGGGAATGTCGGGTATGCAATGCAGTTGGTGGAGAAAATGGAGGATTATGGGTATCCGACTAATACAGACACGTACAATAAGCTTGTGAAGGGGATGTGTACGCACGGGAATTTGAGTAAGAGTTTGCAGAATTTGGAACGGTTGCAGAAGAAAGGTCTGCAGCCGAATGTGTTTACTTACTCGTTTTTGTTGGAAGCTGCGTATAAGGAACGAGGTGTGGATGAGGCGATGAGGTTGTTGGATGAGATCATTGCTAAAGGTGGGAAGCCAAATTTAGTGAGTTATAATGTTCTGATGACGGGTTTGTGTAAGGAAGGCCGTATTGAAGAGGCCATCCTCTTTTTACGGAATCTACCCAATAAAGGGTTTCATCCCAATGTCGTCACTTATAACATTCTTCTGAAGACGTTGTGTTATGATGGACGGTGGAAAGAAGCTTACAGTTTTTTAGCTGAAATGGATGGGAGAGACTGCTCGCCAACGACTGTCACGTATAATATTCTGATCAGTGCGCTTGCTCATCATGGGTTGATAAGTCATGCATTTGCAGTCCTCGAGGAGATGGTGAAGGTGGGGTTTAAGCCGTGTGGAGCTACGTATAATCCGATCATAGCGCAACTCTGCAAAGAGGGAAAAATTGATCAGGTTACTAAGTGTTTGAATGAGATGATTCTGCACCAGTGTTATCCCGAGGAGAGTACGTATAATGCTATTGCTGTCCTCTGTGAAATCGGGAAAGTTGAACCAGCATTCTCGATTATACAGAGCTTGTGCAGTTTAACGAACTTATCAACTAACGAATTCCACAGAAGCGTGATTACGACTCTATGCAGGAAAGGGAATACATACCCTGCATTCCTGTTGCTGAATGAGATGATTGATTATGGATTCACCCCTGATTCCTGCACGTACTCGGCTCTTCTGAAAGGATTGTGTAATGAAGGTATGCCTGATGCAGCCATCGACATTTTCAGGATCATGGAAGAAAACGAGTGTTGGCCAGACATCGATAATTGCAATACTCTAATTGTCGGACTGTGCAAGTGCCAAAGAACTGATGTGTCCTTGGATATCTACCAAATGATGGTAATGAAAGGGTACAGGCCGAATGAAATGACTTACACGATCCTTGTCGAAGGCATAGCTCATCAGGGAGAACGGGAGCTTGCTGCAAGTGTTCTGGAACAATTGTACGAGATGCACGTTGTGAGTCACAGCACTGTCGAAAGGCTTGCCATGCAGTATGATCTCCAGTAAGTCCATTTGTACGCGAGGAAATTACCCACCGCGGTGCAGCGAGTCGCACTATCACCCTCTCACATGCCCTTCAAGTCCATCATTCTAACGGACCTGTGGTGTCTCCGTACCAGCTGGTTTTGAATTATATATGTGCAGTGCAGTGAATTGACTGGATGAAGTGTTTTAACTTTTTACATCTGTACACTTCGAATGACTTTTAAGACGGGTTTGTAATCAATTATTTTTCAGAAAGAATTGTCTCACAATCTTTGCAATTTTGTCTTCAGCCCGTCTTTTTTGTTACAAAATAGTGTTCTTGTAGAAGAATTCAAGAAAAAGGCACACCGGTAATCTTATATATATAATGTCTCAGGAGACAGTCTTATTAAATAAGGATACATTCATAATATAATTCCATGAAGAATACAAAGGTTACAGTAGACTCAATTCTCGGCGTCATGGAACACCGGATTGGCTTGTAATTGAAGTACAAATTTTTGGAGGATCGTAATCAAGAGATCTCCAAAATGACTCTTTTCAAATGTTGTAATCTTCGAGTCTTTGCTGATTTCAGTAAAAATCGCATCATGAAGAAGAATTACCACTTCATTGCCTTCTAAAGGAGGTAACCCTAATTCTTTACCGTTCCTTTCCAGGTAACTCCGAATCAATTCTATACAGTCTTGCGCATTCTTGACATCGTCCTTTTGCGAGTATATCTTCTCTATGATTTCGTCAATTTGTTTCTTGTCGGATAATACCTGTTTTGTAAACCAAAAACACAGATTTCAGCATTTATGAAACTTTTTACGGATTTCAGAAACCAGGTTATGAATCGTAATGCTCAATTACATTGCTGTCTAAGGAAAATGGCATTTGCAAAGCAATGCGGTAATGTGAAAGCCTTTCTTGAGACATTCATGGAAGACAAAGGAACAATGGTACGGACTACGGAGTTGTTACTGGATGACAAAATTTGTCGGAAGTCAGAAGGAAGGGAAGAAAATACAAGATAATTAATTTAATTACCTTTGCTAATTTAGAACCGTTTGTTATTTTGACATTCTGAATGACAGTGACGTGCTTAAGAGCCAACGCATCTGCAACATCTTGTAAAATTGGCTGTAGTAATTGGGCAAATTGCGCCTGCCCTAATTTTTCCTCTCCTTCAGCTCCATGTTTCTTCAAAATCTCATTTATCACCGGAAAATCTGATAAGCAGTAACCCAGGCCTTAGTTTGAAGCATTAACAGCACAGCAAAAAATCACTAACCATAGAAAGAACTTGTAAATTTGGCTCGGTGAGTGGCAGACGGTGAAGTACAGTGAGGCCAAGCATCACTGACTCGCCAGTCGCCACTGTTAACACATCTGCCGTAGACAACTATGGCGAAAGGCTTAAACTATGCTGGGTAGCTTACATTACCATATGATTCCAAATTTCCAATGTTCAAATGCACCGACAACGGATAAGAATCACATTTTTTTATCAATAATATAAGCTTCACCTACCTTTTGTGTTTTTTTTTTTTAAATATTTGCGACTTCATGTCTTACTATGAACATGTTAAAGATCACTTCTATACCCGTTATGCAGCAAACAAGAATAAGCAAACTTCATTCCATTCACAGTAATTCTTGAAGTTGTATGTTACTCAAAGTCCCAGACCAGCCAGGGGAAATATAGCAGTTCACGCACACAACATTCAAAAATAAGAAAGTAGCATAGAGACATAACTATCGAACCTATAGGTAATCCTGATAACTAACCTATGAAAGTCGATCCAGTGACAGTAAAAGACAAAGGAAGATCTACTGAAGTAGACAGATGTGAATGCAAACCAGCCTAAAGGGATATCTGCTCAAGGTTTTGGTGTCAAGAAACGTGCACATATCCTACTCAAACAACCATATTGAATACTACTTAAATAAATTTTGTATATTTCAGATGAAGTTACGTCACTACCTTTCAAAACTAATAAAACACGAACAAATAGTAGAGATTTATATTGACGTACAAATTACAAATATCTGAATACAAACCTGTAAGAGGAGGGACACCCATTTCAACTCCCATATGAACTAAAGCACTCCGTATTTCACTCTTGCTTAGCTTGCCCTCATCTTCTATGTCCAAGTCTGTGAATAGATTCTCGGCCAGCATTGCAAAATCGTCTTCATCTTCCAAAAACAGACGAATGGTGTTCCCGTCCAAAACTGATACTACAAGTGGATCATCTGAAGATGAGAGAATGAAACCTCGAATGAGTTAATGATCCCCTTAAACTCATTACTAGAGAACAAATTCCACGTAAACCCTAGAAATGTTCATTACTAATCCTCGCTTGAAAAAAATTGTTCAACTTTCAAAAAATCTTCATAACTAATGACACAATAAAACACGATCACGTCATTTTGACCACAGTATAAACCCTACAAATGTTCATGGCTAATTCTCGTTAAATATATTATGCAACATTCCCATGTCCCAACATATTATAACTCCTACTTTATTTGGCTTACTTCAACATAAACAACAAATCTCGATGATCTAAAAACCTAACAAAAACTTGAACAAAGCTCAAAATAAAGTAATAATACATTCATTTCAAAGACCCTATTCTTTTGGACATAAATTCACCTTACTTCACTTCAGCTCAGTACAATTTTGTTCTTCAAATAAGTTCATTCACGACATTCAGTTTAGCTCGTTTTAGTCCAAAATTAAGAACCTAATCCTCAACAACATTTTTTCGAAAAATGATAAATCTAAACATTCTACTTTACACAGCCTAGTGCCTACTGCAACAAACGTAAACAACGAAGCTCACTAGCTCAGATTGATACATCAACCATAAATTCATTACTACGGCTCTGTTCTTGTGATCTTGATTTCACTTCACGTCAGTCCAATTCAATTCATTTCAATCCGCGTCGAAATTTACAAAAATGATACATCCATGATAACATTCAACTTCACTGAGCCTACTCCAATAGACGTAAAAAAACAGATCAAAGCGATCTAAAACCCTAACACAAACATGAACAAAGCTCAAAATGATACATCAACGATATTTTCAATACTACTAAAGGCTTGTTCTTTCACACTTAATTTCACTTCACTTCGCCTAAATTCAGTCCAGTTCAATTCATTTCGGTCCTTGTTAACATTTTCAGCAACGATCACATTCTACTTCACTCAGCCTACTCACTCATCTCAGCAATCAATCTATAACCCTAACAAAAACTTGAAGCACGTTCAGAATGACAAATTGACAATATATTCATTACGACTAAGGCTCCGTTCTTTCAAACTTAATTCCAGCTCACTTAGGTTCAATTCAGTTCAATCCTGGACAACATTATCAAAAAAGATAAACAGCGAATACGAGCGATCTAAAACCCCAACAACTTCCTCAAAATAGCTGAAACAAGCTCAAAATCAATAATTCGTCAAATCGACAGTACTAGTAGTAGATATAACCTTTCAATTGATCGGCGATCGCAGAGATATAACCACGAAACAACACATCCGCTTGTTCTTGATCAAGTTCCCGCTGCTGCTGATCTTTCGACAAACTGAAACCGACGCTTTGAAGAGCAGCGGATTTAACATTGGACGGAAGCGAAACGCCATAGAGAAGCTCGGAAGCTCGCGAATCGGCGATCTCAATGACGCTGTCTACGGTGGCGGAGGAAGACAATTCCGGCAGTGCGGCGGCAGTTATAACGGCGGCGAGTGGTTTTCCGTCGAGAACTTGTAAACCGGCGTCGGACATTATAATTATATTAAATGAGACGGTTTTAGAATTTCGGGGTTGATTCAATGTGTTCAAATTGGAGACTTTGTATTAGTCAAAGTAATGTCATTGTTTAAGTCGACTCGTACGGTTTACGTTATTGATTCGGTCACGCGGTTTTTGCCGTAGATTGGTTTTCCATTTAAGTTTCACAAATTCTCATCTGTGACCGTGTGACGGATACCGTTTTTTTTTACAAAATATCCACTTTTTCTGTCTCCCCGACACTATGCATGTGGTCTCATTTCTCCACTAACTCATTTTATATCCATTTTATCTCACAAAATATTCGTCACAAATGGTAACCTCTCACAAACAAGACTTACTAATTAAGTTCAGGGTTAGATATGAATTTAAAATCAAATCTAGTATGGTAGAGTTGAAAATTAATGGTTCTTTAGATATACTCCCTCCTACCCTTAACAAATATTTTACGTAATTGTTCATTCATATACGAGTTTTACTCATTTATACCCTTTTTTTCATTACTTTTTCATTCTATACCCTCTGCCTAAGAAAAGTTCTCCTCTCTAATCTCTCTGATTCTCTCTCCCCACAAAAAAACCCTAAACCACACAACTATGGATGCTAGCTCTCGTATCGATCAGGTAATAATTCTAATCTCTACCTTTATCAATTATATTATACTTCCTCCATTTTTATATAATGTAACCATTTTATTAAAATACTACACTCATATAATCAACAAATGAGAACATTATATAAAAATGGAGGATAGTATGAAATTAAAAAATTGATTTAGACTAATTAGATTAGGGTTTCTTTAAATCGTTTTCAGTTTTAACCTAATTAAGGTATGTAGCAAGGTGTAATTAAAAGGCCTTTTTTTTTTGCGAAAAAGCTTTGTCCATCCGAGGCGAGCTCTCGTTTGTGTTAAACTTACACAAGCTACTTCGTTATTAGCCTTCTATTTGTGATTCTCCATTCAAGCAGTCTGACAAGTATTTATAGATAGAAGAAAAAGCAAACTAGTCTAATGACGTATGAATGTATGATTAACGGGTACCAACTCAAGTCCTCTGGTCAGCAATCTGGGGCTATAAAGAAAGAGTAGCAAATAAAACTTTGGCAGAATTCATTAGGGTTTGGTTTACGCAGATCGATTGCGGAATCAGATTGAGCTGCTGGCTATTCTGCTGTTCGTTTGTGCAGGTCTGTACGGACTGCAGCAGGATTTCGTGCAGCAATCTGTTTCTCAGGCGCTGGAATGGGGCTGCTTGTGGCCTTCTGATTGATGTTAGCTGTTACAGTAGTCGTAAGTTGCAGGAATTGCTGTTGGTGTGTGCTTGCTGTGGACAAATCCAGTTCTGGTGCACCAGTGGGGCTGGTTTGTGCAGAGATTTGGCTTTAGATAGGAAGGCACATGGAAGGGAATGTACGGTTTCAAAAGCCTGAAACTGTTACATAGGGGCAGAATGTAGTTGCTGACATATTTTGTATGCGGCAGCGTGATTCCTTTGGTGCTTAGGTACGAAGGAATAAGGAGTTGGCATTTGTTGTTGGGTCTGCAGCAATGTGCATCAAGGAGTATAAGCAGGAATGCGTGTTTTTGGATGGGATCGGTGGTCGTGAAGAACGGAAGACTACAAGGAGTTATCATAGAGCAATCCTAGATTGTTTACGAATACCTTGTATTAGAATGTAGTCTCTTATGTACTTTTGTTTTTGATATATTATATACTTACCTTTTAACAAAAAAAAAAAAGACAATTAATTACTTGTTTGATCATTGTTTACATTCAACTGCTAACATTCAGACTATTGCAAATATGGCTATTGCAAATAACATCTTTGTTTTAATTTCAGGACTCGGACTTAGAGTCGGATGAGTATGAAGAATTTTCTGCTGAAATGATAGATACCGGACACATTTTCAATCTCGGAAAAAAAATTCAGGAATCAGGATGAATTGATAGCAGAAGTTAGAGAAATTGGACTATTGCATGATATACACGTGCGGCTAGGTACTCATCACCCACGTCGTGGTTATGGTGAGCGTTGGCTTAAGTGTGACAGATAAGTCATGCACACCTTTCCCATATCCAAATGCAATTGCCGATTACTTTTCACGTTGCATAACGGATTGTGTGGATGTCAAAGGTGATGGTCACTGTGGGTATCGATCGATTGCACAAGAGATTTATGGAAATGAAAATGAGTGGGCGAAAGTTCAATGTGATCTATTGGATTAACTAAATGTCAATAGGCAATACTATGTAGATGTGTGTGGGCGAAGAACAAATTGCCAAATATATAAAGATGATATCGTTTTGGGAGCCTTTTGCACCCCGCGAATGTTGGTTTGAAGTTGGACTTGGACTTCTTGTATCAAACCGTTATGATGTGATTTTTGTGACTTTGTCTTCAACCAATTGCTGGACATTTTTACCACTCAAAATCTTGGGCGCAGTACCAAACGCTCCAAAGAAAATCGTAACAATAGTTTTGGTTACTTCAGCTATGCATTTTGTATGAGTAAGTTACACAATTGAACTTTAATGTTATTTTGATATATTATACGATTAAGATTGTTCTTCTAATAATGTATTTTTTTTGTTTGTACAGGTGTGTCTTCGAAATGACTCTCCGTTACCATTCCTTTACCCTTCTTGTCGAGGATTTCAACATGATAGTAGCCAAGTTGCTAATAGAATTATTCTTTATCAGTCTCTGCAGCCACCACAACAACAGAATGCAGCATCTCCAATAATAATTTCGGATATGTAATTTACATCTGTATGTTTTTATAAACGAGTTAGACTTGTCGTAGGATGCAAATTTCTTAATTCTCAGATGCTGTATGTTTTTGTTCTATTTTCTTTATAAACGAGTTAGACCATAGGCAGGACTTGGGAACTTCCATTTCAAATTTCCGTTTTCTGTTCTATTTTTTTTATATGTAACCATTCATTGACAGTTTTAAACGATGATTCATATTAGTCGACCCCGAAACATTTTGGGAATGAGACCTTTAATGTTGCTGTTGTTTTAGCGATATAATCTGAACTAAAAACAAACTTGGGCTTGGATTATTGGGAGGAAGAACTCGGGACAGTGACGAAATTCTGAAGTTTATGCAAGTAGGATTGTTATGGGTGCAAGAAAGTGCAGATGATAGACCAACAATGTCAGAAGTAGCAGAGCCACTCTCGAATTATTATAAAAGGATAAGCAAGATTTTTCATTGAAAAAGGGGGAAAGACTCTCCTGACTGAAACCTCTGACTTAATTAGCTAAAAAGTAGCTTTTAGGCGAAGAACGTAATAGCCATATGTAGACAAATCGAATTGAATCAAATCGAATCATTAGTGATTGAAAATCTGGAATTGAATCGAATTGAATCAAATCGAATTGAATAAACAAGTGAGGAGAAACAGACCTGATTAACATCATCATGGGAGAGGACCGGTCTGAGGAGGTCGTCAAGACCGGCCGGTGGTGCAAGGAGAGGACGATGAGGGTGGTGGAAAGTGGCGGCCGAATTGTGGTTGAATAGTTGCAGTTAGAGGGAGTGAATTGAGGAGAGAGACTGAAAGGGTATTAAAATAAAATTATAAAAATAGAAGGGTATTAAAGTCATTTGCGTTTATAATTGAGTAAAACATGTATATGAATGAGCAACACCCATATTTTATTGTCTATTTCGGTCTATTCGTTAAAGTGTCTCATTATCCAAATTTAGGCTTGTTTTTTTATCATTCTACCCTCAACTATTTCCATTTATTACCCACCCACCCCTCCCTAACCCAACAAATCATAACGTGTAACATCTCGTATTTTTTATAAAAGTAATTTTAATAATTTAAAAGTAGTTTACGGAATTTAATAATATTTTAATTATAATTCGTAAGTTTTATTTTAAGAAATGTCGTTAAGTTCCGTCTTAAGTTGTTTAATTTAAAGATTTCACGTTTACTTGGCAATTTCCGTTTTAAGATTTTCCGCTCCTTACATTTTACAAACCCGACTCAAGTCAATATAAGGACACCTCTCCTTCCTCATTTCATGTTACACCCTCCTTCACCAAATAAGAATACAGTAACATTGTTCCACCATTTTTACTCTTTTCATCTTCACAAAATCATCATCCATTTACTCAGCTCAACTCCGATTGACGCAAGGTTTTCACCTACGCATTCCTATCCTCATTTCCGTTCTTTCTATCTCTTTCTTTTTCCGTTTCGTCAAAGTTGATTTCGGGGCTGTTTTGAGGTTTACTCGAAATTACCCTCCAATAACCCGTTTTTGTTGTTTGTAGGTGTCGACTTGGACGACCCGGATAAGGACTCGTACATTGTTCAAGATTAGAAGTGAAGAATCGCTCTTTAAGGTGACGATAATGAGAAACTCGGCCTTTTGTCTAATATTAGCACTTTACATGATTTTTAGTATGTTTAGTTACTAGAAACATGTTTAGGTTATGTGGATTGTGGTTGTGATGCTGTAAATTAGTTAGTATCATGTTAGGATTTGATGTTTATATGTTTCTCACATGGTTTATGGAGTATTCATAATGGGTAATGGGTTTATGTTTAGAAATGGAGGTTTTACTAATTGGGTATGAATGTTTATGTTTGAACCTTAAATATGAATTTAAGATGATGTATGAGTGTAGTGTATGCTATAATTTATGATTTTAGCTAGAAGTATATGCAAAGCATGGAAACGAATTCTTGAAGTTTGATTGAGGTTTAAAGATGTCGAATTGCGTATTGCTGGGACAGAGGACTCCCAGCCGGTCTGAGGCCGGCGGCCGGTGGACCGGCTGAGAGTCCCATTTGGTATTTGTTGATTGTCGTTCTTGTTTTGCGAATTTTGAGAAAAAGGGTCCCCAGCCGGTGGACCGGCAGCCGGCCGGCCGGCTGGGAGACCTTATTGGAGTTTTTGGTTGGTTTCGTAGGTGTTGGGAAAAGGGTTCCCAGCCGGCAGCCGGCCGACCGGCTGGGAGTACCTCTTAGTTGTTTTTGTTGGTTTTGAGCATGAGGGATTGGGACTCTCAGCCGGCCAACCGGCAGCCTGTGGCTGACCGGCTGAGAGCCCCTGATCGAATTGTTTTGTTCATAACTTATGTTTCGCATGTCGGATTTGATTGATTCTTTTCCCGTATGTTTCGTATGCTTGTTTGAAGTCCCAAGAAATTGGGCGACGCTTATGTCGGGTTCGGTAATGGATTTGAGGATGAAAGACCCCCCGGCCGGGCAACCGGAAGGGAGACCGGCTCTCGCCTCAAATTAGTTCCCGAAGTCGGCTAAGCGTTACATGGATGTTTAGTGACGAGATATTTAAGAAATGATTGTCATTCGAGTTTGAGTTGTTATACATCTTTGAGATGACATATTGGGATTTGTGTAACCTGTTGTGCGCTGCTATAGTACTCGAGTTCTCACCTGATTGCATTGTGTAGCTGGTTGGCCGTAGTGACTTGGTCTCACGGTCAGGTCTTAGATTGTCTGCCCGCCTTCGGGCATATCTCGTTCCTAGCTAGTTCGGGTCTTGGGGGTGCCTTGTGCACTTGTCGAATCGGGGATCGTGATTCGTTGCGCTCCGAGAGTCTGGTCAGGTTTAGACAAGGACAGCCTTTTGATGTCGTCCTACCAGGGGGTTGTATAGTCTGAGATTGGGGATATCGTGGTATATAGATGAGTCGATTGTCGGCCTGCTCATAGTAGTAGGAGTCGAGTCACTTGGATGACCTATCTCCTGTTTGTAGAGTCACTTGGATGGCCTATTTGTTGTAGGAGTCGAGTCGCTTGGATGACCTATCTCTTATTTGTTGAGTCACTTGGGTGACCTATCTTTTGTTTGTAGAGTCACTTGGTTGGCCTATAGTTGTTAGAGTCGAGTCACTAGGTGACCTATCTCTTGTTGATATAATTGGATGTTGAGCATGCTTTAGTTATAATTTGTGAATGTTTTATACTTGGTTATCTTAGTATTGTTCGTCCAACGCATTGGACGACTCTTAGTCTAGTTTCGTAAATGGTTTGGATTGAAAGACCCCCCGGCCGGGCAACCGGAAGGGAAACCGGCTCTCCTTCCAAATAGTTTCCGAAGTTGGTTGAGAGCCTATGCATAGTATTGCATGATGTTATGGAAGATGAGATATTGTTATATATGCTTCACATGTTTTATATATGTCGGAGTATGTTGGATGTTTACGTGTTACATGTCATTGACAATAGGTGGCTAGGAGCACTCTAGTCACTCCCCACTGACTGTGGCGCACATGTTGTATGTGTGTAGGTACATGAGGCTGTTTGCAGGGGGTTACGTTGAGGCTAGCGAGCGATGATCCTTAATCGTTGACTTTTACCTATTCGTTAGGTAGACCTTAAACTTACGTTTCAGTACTTTGTGCCTGTAGGGATATGCTATCCCGGGCTGTTTGTATCGCACTTATACTTATTTATGTTTTATTTTCTTCCGCATGTTTAGAATTGTTAAGACACCTCGCATGTTTTATTTATCTCTTCAAAAATTTTAATTCCGCTGCATTTTTGGCATGTTTTGTATGTTTACTTTTCCGCTTTCGCGAGGGGTTTTACATAACGCTTTATGTCCAATTTATATACTCTTACATAACCAAAATATTAAACAACTATTATTTGATATTTGTACTTGGTCCACAATGAGACATTTGCCCACATTTTATCTCTTATTTAGTCGATATAATAATCCAAGTTAGCTTATTTAACTCATTTTAGTGTCAAATAATATATTAATCGATTAGTTTTAAATAATTGAAATTCTATACTATTTTCGGATACTATTTTCGGATATTGATATTTCTTTCGTTCTTTTATTTTATAGGTACAAAATACAAGTATAAAGTTGATCAAAACGGGTCTCAAAAGTCATCCTTGGTTTGTTGGGCCGGGCTCGAAAATAAGGAGCATTAGCTAATTGAGAAAGCCCGCAAAAAAAAGAGAGAGGGGGAGTAGTGTGCTGGGAAGAAAACCACGTGAGAACCAAACGGAAAAGAAGCAAGGAGGCAGGCAGGTCCCTTTTTTTGCTCAGCAGCAGCAGTTCGAGAGTAGTGGAAAAAATTAGAGTAGTCACTAAAATCAAACAAAAATTCCATTTTTTTCCATTTTTCTTTCTAGCTTGTACTTTAGATTAGATTATCGTCTTAATTTATAATATTGTATGAAGATTTCATTTAGTTTTGGGTGAAAAATTAAAGGAAGAAGACATTGATCCTCAAGAATTCATTTCAAATTCATTTCTTTACATTTTGTTGGTATAAATTTCTTCTCTTTTATTTTGTTTATCATTTATTTACTTTTCATTCTTTATTTCTCCGTTTTTATCGTTGGTCTTCATAAACACAAGATGTTTGATGAAATGTTTATATGAAAGTTTGTTCCTTACTTGTTAAAGATGCAACCTTTATACTTTGTTAGTATTAGTTATAGACTAATTAATGTTTAGTTTTCATTGTTTGTTTATTTATATACTTATTAGTGTTACTCTACCTTTTAAACATGTTTAGTTTTCATCTTTTATATTTGTATTGGTTTATTAGTAATGATTAGTGAGTAGTATTTTCACTAGGGTGCGATTAGACTCCGATATGTGTAGGTTACCAACCTAATTCCACCAACTTGATGTTGAGGGGGAGTTTATTGGGTTAATTAAGGGGTCTAATTGTCATTACTTTATCTTGTTTGTACCTTGACCTTGAGTCCTTGTCCGTCAATGAGAGTTGGCTAGACTTGAGTCGGGAAATCTTGTTGAGAGTAGTAGTCTCATTGAGTCGAGCCCGACTTGAGTCGGGACATCTTGCTGGGAGTAGTAGCCTCATTGAGTCGAGCCCGACTTGAGTCGGGACATCTTGTTGGGAGTAGTAGCCTCATTGAGTCGAGCCCGGGAGGGAGGACTTGAGAGGGTGCCCTTAGCTTTCGGTTTGAAATCGACCCTTGGGAGAGGGAGTGGGATGACGGGTATAGCGTGGACTTATAAGCTTAATCTTGGGGAAATGGAAGTCAAAATAGGCATATTTTGGTAAGTCTTGACCCTTGACTTAAGATGTTTGATGCATGAGCTCGGGAGGGAGTTGTGTCGACATAGCTAGTGTCTTATAGTGAGCCCGAGAGGGAGTCTATGAGCGAATTAGAGGCGTCTCACCATGAATTTTCCCCTTGGCAACTTGTTATAGAGTTAAACGGTAATTTATAAGTGTTGGAAGTCGAAATCGCGCCTTAAGCCTTTTCTTTATTGCTTTTATCTTTACTAGCTTGTAACCCGTGCAAAATGCACGGGTATAATTAACATTTAAGTATAACTGTAAAACCCCTCGCGGCGACGAAAAAGTAAACATACAAAAACATGCCAAAAACGCGTGGAATTTAAAACTTTTGACATGATAAGAAAAACATGCGAGGTGCTTTAACAATACTAAACATGCGGAAGAAATAAAACATAAATAAGTATTAAGTACAATACAAAAACAGCCCGAGATAGCATATCCCTACTGTAACAACCCGACCCACCACGGCCGTAACACACCCCCAATAAGATGGGAGGTAAGCCAACATATCACAATCCTCACATTCTACCGATGTGGGACAAATCTCCTCTCATACTCATGGGGTGTTACACCTACAGGCACAAAATACTGAAATCATAAGCCTAAGGTCTAGCTACACGATAAAGGTAAGTCATCGATGATAGGATCATCGTTCGCTAACCTCAACGTAATCCCCTGCAAACAGCCTCATGTACCTACACACATACAACATGTGCGCCACAGTTAGTGGGGAGTGACTAGAGCTCTCATAGCCACCTATTTTCATACAGCACAGAACATATAAATACAAGCATCATACTCCAACATAAATAAATCATGTGAAGTAATCCATCAATAACTCTTCTTAACATACTCATGCAAACATATAACATACCGCAACTCAGCCACTCAGGTATATCTAAACACGCATCAACAGTATATAACACAGTACCCCAACTCAGGCAAGTATATACAAATCATTCAGCAATGTCTAGCACTATATCTCGACTCAGGCAAGCTAAACACAAATCACCCACGAACCACCCACAAAGGGGTTCAACCACAGAACAAGGAACCAGTCACGAAAGAGGTTCAATAGGGAGAAAGAACCACCCACGAAGGGGTTCGGCAAAGAGTAGAAAGAACCACCCACGAAGGGGTTCGACCACAAGCTAGAACCAACCACTAAGTGGTTCACACGAAGAAAGAACCACCCACTAAGGGTTCGCATGTAACACCCCGATTTATCAAGGAGCCTTTAGCAAGACATCCTTAGTAAATTGAGCTGTTAACAACTCGGGATATCCGAGGTAGTGAATAACAAAGTAAATCAAACCAAGTACTTTATATGAAAACTGGTAAAATTTAAACTTGATGTTACAAAAATACTACACAGCGGAATTAAAATACAACTGATAACTACAAGGTATGTGGTCTACGTCTAAGTCGGTCCATCCAAGAGCTCACGCCATCCCATGCTCCCACAACACCATCTTTCCTGTCAAAACTGCTCCCTATCACGGATCATCACAGGTGTCACACGAATACACAGGGTCAACCACGAGGTTGAGTAGAGGAAAAGTAAACAACTAAACATTACTATAAATAGAAAGTCGAACTTCTCCACTCCGAATCACAGACCCTTTTCCTCCGCACCAAACACAGACCCTTTATCTCCGCGCCACACAGACCCTTTTATCTCCGCACCAAACACAGACCCTTTTTCTCCACGCCACACAGACCCTTTTATCTCCTCATCTCATGTCGTATCACAGAATATATATAAACAAATATCATAATATACCAACCAAGTATTAGTATAAAACATTCATGGTAATCATTATTAACAACTGGGTAATCATTATGATATGCATCGTATTTCCCCTACCTCAAATTGCAGGAGAACAGTCAACCAAAAGCTTGCTAGAAGTGTTCCACGCGAAAACCGTCACCTAAACATGTGTCCGTAATGAATTAATAAACTTCCCGAACCCCCATAAGTCAACTTACCCTTACAGTAAATAATAACCTTCTATAAGTGGAAAGTTTCCCAGAATGGAAACTTTCCCGAAATAATAGCTCTCTTAAAACATTAACTTCCCGACTCGTAAACATAACCCATTACCACCTTTAACATAATTAACATTATTAAACGTAGATAACTAGGAGTATTAATAATACCAATAATAATATTAATAATAACATTAATAACAATAATAAAACAATAGTCATACACTAATAATTAATTATAATAATAATAATAATAATAACATTGATAAAGGTAATCATGCAGCCACTAACAAACGTATACACAAGCTCACGCCTTCCTCGTCAAACACGCTGCTCAAAATCAACATTTACGGTTCTCTGACAGCCCCTAAGACCACCCCTTCGACACTCACACGACGCCAGCACCACCACCAACCACGGTGGTTGGCACTCCCTGCACCATGACGCACACCCCTGACACCACCATGACACCTGAAACCACCTCAGCCACCCTCGAAACTAGCACAAAAACACCACCTGCCCAACCGCAACAATAAAACTATTGTCACTGGTTTCCCTACCATGTCTCATAACCCGCCTGTAACACCACCCACACGGCCACTACTCACCACCCCTCGACACTCCATGCTACCCACACTCCCCCTGGTGCCAACACCAGGCCTCGACACCCCCAAACCGTTTGCAAAACCCGCCCGAAACACGTTGTACCACTCACAACTCCCCTGCCTCTGTACGAAAACTACGACCCGCTTTGGTTGTACTTCGACCACCAGACGCCCCTCCTATCACCACCAAGACAACCCGCACATATCTTACTACCATCACCCATAACCCACGACAAGACTTAAAGCTAAACAAATCCGATTAAGCAACAAATAACGAGATAAAACACACAAAACAGAGTAATAAACGCAGCTACTGTCGCCCCTTTTTGGTCATTGTTGTGTCAGTTACGGTGGTCCTATGGTGACCCATAGATGATAAACATGATATATGAACTACCCAGATTACTCACAACAACATCACGTAAGCCAATAGTCTGATGAAAGGCGTGAATACCTCACAACATAAGGCGGCGCGAGAGACGAACCTGGCGATGTCGTAAATGTTCTTAATCGATTCCCTCCTCTTCTGTTCTTCTCCTCCCTCACGCAAATTAGCATAGATATGGGTTCCTGGATGTAGAGTTTGATAGGGCAGACTAGGTGTAGGAGGCTGAGGCTTGTTATACGTATAATAGGGTTTGTATTAGTGAATAGGGTATATGTTATTAGGGTTTGTATTAGTGACTAAGGTATATGTTTGCTAGGCTTGCTATATGTATACTTCCTACGTATAACATGATTGGTAAGCCCAATCTTACCTCTTTCGACCCACTGAATACCAACCCACCTATGACGATCCATTACGCATTTCCAAGGACTATATAGCCCTATCCCGTTCTCGACTTAATTACGGTTCAACGAGCACATAGAATACCATTCGATAACTTAATTATCGAATATAAACGAGCACATATAAATTGGTAGATAAATTAATTATTGAATATTAATATTCAAATAAAATATAATAATAAAAATTATAATGAAGTATTACACCAATCTTATATAAAATATAAACCACGCATTCGATAACTTAATTATCGAATATAAATGTTCAAATATTATCAACACCATAATAACCATATAAATTAATTACCGATAAAAATGCGGGGTATTACAGTCTTCCCCCCTTAAAATGAACTTCGTCCCGAAGTTCACCATCCCATGAAAACACAAGGGACTCCCAGCCGGCCGGCCGGCTGCCGATCCACCGGCTGGGACCCCTAGTACTCCACTTTTACGCAAACAACATAACAACAAATGGGCTCTGAGCCGGCTGGCCGGCCGCCGGTTGGTCGACCGGCTCAGAGTCCTGTTCGCCCAATTCTTCATTTCAACAATTCCTAAACGATTCAATACTTCTTAAAACCGTTTTAAGCATGATTCTAAGCAACCACCAAGCATTCCCAGCATATATATGACACCCAATAAGTACAAGAACATGTAAACAAACCATCATTTCATGAATTAACAACGAAATCCCAAATTTAACCGGTCTCACCATGTATACTCTTTAATCGACAACCATACTAAATTCATCATGAATTCCTTATAAAAATCAGTTGTATAACACAATAAGAACTTTAAGAATCATAAATTATACTAACTTCCATCAAAACACAACAATTTCACATAATATGCTAATTTAGACAAAAATGTCGAGTTACTCGTAATAGTCACCTTTACTTCGCGAGTTCACCGGGTTCCTCTTCAACAATTACTAGCTCTTCCTCCGGGTTATCACAAGTACCACCTAGAAGCACAAAAACACCAATTAGTAGGCTTTCTAATTTCGTGATTAGGGCAAAACAGCCCCGAAATGAAGATTCACTAAACTGAAAACGAAAGTGATAGAAAGGTCACAATTTTCGAGAGGATTCCAAATCTATAAAATTTACCTCGATTCGAGTTGAAGAAGGTTTCGAGATGTTCTTTTGAAGTTTCTTAAAGAAGAAGAGAAATGGGAGGTTTTGAGTCACTGTGTTTGTGTTTTAAGCAAAATGAAATGTCGATGGATGAAGGAGGAGGGTTGTCCTTTTTATTTAAAGAGTCGGGTTTGCTTTATTTAAGTGAAGCGGAACTTAAGACGGGAATTTGTTAAGTAAACAAGGCATCCTAAGATTAAATGGTCTTAAGACGGAATTAATGGAAATTTCTTTAAAATATAAATCACGAAACCTTATTAATACATCATTAAATACCGGAAATTATTTTAAATTATTAAAATATTTCTTTACAAAAATACGGGATGTTACAATAACAAATAGTAGAAATAATACAAAATTAACGCAAATTACTCAATATTTTGTAAAGATGGCTAAATCGGTCATGTATTGTTTTAAAAAATCCAATTTTAATAAACGATGTAGAAAAGTAATTAAATTGTTTGTAATTAATACAAAATCGTGATCAACCACATATGATTTGTGTTTAAACTATTTATAATGTCTTGCCAAAAGTCAACAACATTACAAATATTGAAAAATGCTTTTGTAAACTACATTCTTTTTTTTTTTTTAGTGACGAGGGAACCCGCAGCCGCTACCTTTGGTGCGCACTGGGTAAACCCGCGGGTATATGTGATAGCCTGCAAACCACATAGACCAGGTAAACTACATTCTTACTATATTACATTTATTTGTTTGTATTTCTCCAATATAAAATTTTCAAACCCTTATTATGGATAATCTCAAAAATGGTAATATAATAAAGTCGGTCATGTTTTAATAGTAACATAAAGTGAACACCACCTAATGTCGACTCCTATATGAGACTTGAGACGTAGTGGATCTACATTCTGGGAGAAAATATTTCGTCATAATTTACCTCTTGAAACAGATGTTGGCGATGAATGTTACTTTCGCGATAAAAATAAATGACGTTTCCGACATACATTTTTGTCATGTTGGCCTTTGTTTTACGTAGTGTTAAAGAAATTTATAATATCTCGCAAATGCTAAGAACAAATATCGAAAATTTTCTTCCACTACGTTAATAGTTATTTTACATTCATCAAATTAAATTTCCCGACCCTTCTTACTTACGGATTACCCCAAAAATAATTTCATAAAATCGGTCAAGTCTAAAAACATGTTGTGGATAATAATAGTTAAGAAAACTATTATACAATAATTAAAAAATATAGTTGAATATTAAATGCTTTACAAAAACCTGGTACTTGACAACTTTTGAATAAAGAAATTTGCACATTGCATGGAAAATAAATTACAAAATATTTTTTAAATATTACGAATATCCACCCTTCATATGAATGGGTAAAGAATTCTTGCACCACAAAGATAAAAGAAATAAAACAAATGCAAAAGGATAGCAAAAAAAACTTTGGCGGTAAAGGAAGAAGATATTGACAATCTTGTCGAAAAAGTGAATACGTACAATAATAAATTTAATTGGATATTCTAAATTACAATAATTATCCATACTATAGAGAGCTTTCCTGGTCATACTGTAAAGAGCTTATTTCGCGGTAATGTCTCCAACTTGGTTGTATTATGTGTTTTCTAATTGCAACTGAACTTGACCTCTCTTTTATTGTTTTCCTGATATACAAACATAATGACCAACTTCAACCTGCTTAACAGCATCGTCCACCGCCTCTAAGCCCAACTATAAAATATAGTTGTCAATCAAAACTAACCAATCAAGAAAAAATTAAAATTTATGCTCTTCCATCAAATAAACTCTTTTGGCTCGAGAAATGGAAAATGACAATATGACTCCTTCCGTATTAATTATTTGTTTATCTCTTATATTCTTTGTGAGGGTATTTTAATCAAAGATAAATGAATGATTAAGATGAATGAATGAAATAATACTAAATCATACATGTGATGTTTCTTAGAATATTGGAAAACTCTGATAAACTCGATCAGTGTCATAGCAAGATACGTGCACTTCAAAAATTTCATTCGATCACTCATATTCAGGGCCGTCCCTGAGAATTCGGAGGCCCTGTGCGAGATTTTATGACGAGGCCCTGAATAAATATTGTACTTCCAAATTTCATTTAATTTTTTTCTTCCCACTTTATTAATATAAAATATATGTAAAGCTTATTTTATTGAAATGAGAGAAAAAAATATAATGAAGCGAGTATATAGTAACCCTCATGTTTACAAATTTATGAAATATTTTATTATGAGTTAATATTTTCTTCCTAAACTTTCCACTTTTTTATACACAAAATAAATATCTCGTTTTTCTAATTACACACTAAATTAATATAACATATTTTGCACATGTTTTATAATCAATATAGTCTCTGTTCTAATTATTTGGAACTTTTTGACGGAATGGGGCTCTGAACCAAACTTTTTCGCGCATTGGGGCCCATTTGAAACTATTTATTCCAAATGGGTCCACGTCATCAACATTATTTTTTTTTCGAATTTTTTACCAAAGCCGTCGCCTAGGGTGACGGCTTCACCTGTAGCATTTAAAAAAATAGAAGATTAAATGTACAAATTTGACAATAAGCAAAGCCGTCGACCTAGGTGACGGCTTACTGAATTTTACCCAAAGCCGTCGCCCTAGGTGACGGCTTACCTCAATTGTTTTAAAAAAAAAGTTACAGGAGGTTTTTAAAAAAAAGCCTCACCAAAGCCGTCGGCCAGGCTGACGGCTTACCCCAATTTTTAAAAAAAAAAAAGTTACAGAAGGCAAAGCCGTCGGCAAGGGTGACGGCTTGCCTCAAAAGATAAAAAAAAAAAGTTACAGAAGCAACAACAACAACCCACCCAAAATCATTCATTCCTTCCTTCCTTACGTACACCAAAATGCCACATACCAAACAAAACAACAACAACAACAATCACAAACACAATGAACACCAACAAAATGGCACGAATTCAAGCTTAGGTATTCAACAAAGGTTAAAATGCTTACTCAATTTCACATACACAATAAACACGACTAAAGTTTTGAAACATAAAGATAAACATCTAAAGTACGGAGATGTGAAGTACTAAAACTCAAATAAATACCACCGCCTAATTTCTTCCCCTTCGACTTCTCTTGCTTGAAATTGGTTGTGATGTTGAAGCACGTGGGGGGTCGCGTGATGAAGACGCTCTTTGCTCAAAATTCCTAAAGTTGTAGCGCGGTATCGTAACTTCCGCTTCCCCTTCCTCTTCCTCTTCCTCTTCATTTTCATCTTGATCTTCCTCTTCCTCCTTACTTTGACTATGTTGGTGTGTGATGAGATGTCCTTGCCTAGTATTTTGAAGGCTTTGTAGACTCATCCGCTGCATCTCAGTGACTAGTTGAATTTGACTCAAGGTAGCGTCATCCGGTAACGACTCAAGCAAGGTCGTAGAGTGATTGTAGTTGTATACATGACCTTGAGACTGCAAAAAGTAAGAATGACATTTATCAATATAAAGCACTCTAACAAATAAATAATATCAAAACATAAAAACTTAGAATAAGTTACTTACCAACAAAGAGTAGTCGGCAGCAGTAGGCAAGTAGTTGTGGCGGGACTCATAGTTTTGATTCACAACATTTGAGTGAGGGCTAATAACAAGGCGAGTGATACTCCGATACCACACTAGGTAAGGGTCGTTGAAGCTCAAGTAGCCATTGTAAGGAGCCCCTCGTGGAGTTAAGTGCCTCCTCCGGTCCATCCACCTCTGTATACTAGCTCTATGCATGTATTCATAATTCTTTTCCCTTCCCCGACGATCGAGATTGTGCAAATCCTCACTAGTCTCACAAAAAGGTGGGATGAACGGGTGTCATCCAAATTGTCTTACGACTCTCTCCGCAAAATGCCATTCAACAATGTCAAAACATATGAGAGGGGCATTAACAATCCACTCCAAAACCTCTTCAGAACATATTGCCGGCAAATGGCTAAGCACGTTTTGGGTATACGGTTGCCATGTAAACATAACATCTGTCATACCATCCAAAGCATGTCGATAGCCAACTAACCCGTCTTGATGGCCGGTATACTTCCTCTTAACCCTAACCCATTTGCATCCGAGAGGATCCAATCCCGCTTGCATTTGAGACCCAAGTGGATATTGTGATCCCGGTACCTCCGCCTCACGCGATCTGATGGTGGTTGGCCTACCAATGCTTAGCCGTTCCCAACTCCATAATTGCAACAACGTAAGACACCCAGCAATATCAAAGGCCCCTTTCCTAGAGGCTAAACACATGTTGCGGTATAAGTAGGCAAGTACACCGCTACCCCAACTATAGTCGCCTAATCGCGTCAAGTCAGTTAGTAGTTGAAAGTATATGAGTTGTACTCGATTACCACTCTTATCCGGGAATAGTATGGCTCCGATCAAGTACAATAGGTACGCCCTAACATAGCAATGAAGTTGTTGTTCTGTGAAGTCATTGGGTAATACTCGGAAGGATTCTCTCAACCAAGACAATTTCAGTGTATTCCCCTTGAAAGCACCTTCAGGCGGAACTCTACCCAAGTAATGTTCTAAAAGTTGCCCCCAAGGTTTGTCTCCACTACCGGTTATCGGCAAACCACCTACCCTTAATCCCAACAAGACATTTACATCTTGTAGTGTTATACCGACCTCACCAATTGGCAAATGAAACGTGTGGGATATGGTAGAGATCCGCAATAGCTTTTTGTTTTGCACCCCAAGCTTTTGCGTATGATATGGTAAAGTTATACTCTTTAGTCATAGCCGCTCTCAACAACTTCACCTTCACACCCCAATCCGCTTCAACAAGGTGTTTTATAGCATTGCTAATAAAATCTAGTTTAAGATTTTGATGGTCCAAGGATGATTTGTATGCTACACATGAAGATTCATGGGGGCCTTTGTAAGTGACAATGGTAAATGTTTCAGAAGCACAACTCTTTTGAGAGGCTCTTAAATACCATTTACAAGGCACCGGTGTTCTAGCGCATTTATAGGTAACGGTGTGGGGTTTTGATTCGGTTGTTCTACAAACATGGTTTCTTTTAACATTGTAAGATGTCACAATTCGGCCCAATAGTTTTTTGCTACCGAACTCTTGACCCACCATAAACTCCTCACCACTCTTATGAGCAACTCCCCCCGATTTATACCAATTATTCATTTGTTCTTCATCTACCTCATGTACCTTAGTAAATTGGGTGTTAGGTGCACTTGAAGAGACAAGGTCTAAACCAATATCATCATCATCATCATCAAACAACAACACATCCTCCTCCTCAACATTACCCTCCAACTCATCCCCTTCAATATTACAATCTACTCCACCTTCATCAACATTATTTGTGCCCAATGACATACTAATATTTTGATTTTCAATTTGGCTTAACATGTTTGTAAAAGAAAATTGGTTATTTTCATTTGACGGTTCAATGACACTTAATTCGACAAACAAATCCATGGAAGCGACTTTGGATTGACACACACTTGCCCACAAAGCTCTCAAAGCACGATCATTCAACAAAGACACAACTTTGTATCCTCTCACACTAGGAAATTTCAACTTAAACTTTAGCTCATACTTAGTTCTATCAACTTCTATAGCATCATAAACCTCATTTCTAAGTTCACTCAAGCTCATATTACTATTAGCAATAACAAAAGTTTCACAACCACCATTATATACTACATTCTCACCATTTACAACAATTTCCCCATTCCACCAACAAGTTAATGGATAATTATTAATCTCCATTACTAATTCACTATTAACCTACTAAACTAACTAATTATGTAAAAATAGTGACAAACTTGATTTTTACCTTTGCGTTGCTTCCTTACTCGGATAATACAACTCTAAATCTAACCTACAAATAAACCATTTCAAACAATCAAACATCTATAAATCAACATCAAATAAGAAAAAAATTAATGAAAACAATGAAAAAACAACAACAATTATTACCTTTATATGAAATAGGATGAATAGAAATTGATTAGGAAGTAATTAATTTAAGTTTGTAGAAATAAAGGATGAAATAGGGGTGAATTCGAAATCTAGGTTTTTTTTTTCAATTTGGGGGTTTTTGGGATTTTTGGAGAGTGAAGGTAGATAAGGACATAATGACGGGATTTTTTTTTTATAGCAGGGCAAGCCGTCACCCTTGCCGACGGCTTTGCCTTCTGTAACTTTTTTTTTTTTTAAAATTGGGGTAAGCCGTCAGCCTGGCCGACAGCTTTGGTGAGGCTTTTTTTAAAAACCTCCTGTAACTTTTTTTTTAAAACAATTGAGGTAAGCCGTCACCTAGAGCGACGGCTTTGGGTAAAATTCAGTAAGCCGTCACCTAGGTCGACGGCTTTGCTTATTGTCAAATTTGTACATTTAATCTTCTATTTTTTTAAATGCTACAGGTGAAGCCGTCACCCTAGGCGACGGCTTTGGTAAAAAATTCGAAAAAAAAATAAAGTTGATGACGTGGACCCATTTGGAATAAATAGTTTCAAATGGGCCCCAATGCGCGAAAAAGTTTGGTTCAGAGCCCCATTCCGTCAAAAAGTTCAATTATTTGTTTAACTTTGATTAAAATAACGTTTATGAAAAATTAAGAAAAAGTAAATAAATAAATGAGACGGATAAAATAAGTAATATACAAGTTGTCTATAAAGAATTTTTAAATATTGAAAATATACATGAAAATTTAATTAAAGGAAAAGATGATATCACATGCTAATTTAGGAAAAAATTGAAAATATAACATAAGAGGCACAATTAATAACAGAGTAGACCCACAAGCAAAAAGAAAGCAAAATGTCTCCTGTTGGAGTCGAACGGGTCAATACTAAAATCTACCAAGGCTTATACCACCTGTGCCATCAAATTATAGTAGTATTTAATTGTGTCAATTTATTTATATTCTTAAACGAATGTAGCAGAATTGGGCCCTAGAAGTTTGGGGGCCCTGTGCGCTCGCACGGGCTGCACACCCAAAAGGCCGCCCCTGCTCATATTGTCCGAAATTGTTATGGTGGCATAGAACAATTTTTTTCAGTGTTCTTTAGCAATCCATATAAAGCCATTAAAGTCATTATATAACATCCGCTCCAATTTGTAAAACCAAAAAACATGATAAATTACCTTTTCTTTAAGGAGCATTTTCTTAACCTTAATAGTGGAGAACATCTCTTGAGACATGGTGACTATTCCAGACAAATAAGAAGATTGTATTGGTAGTCGATCATCCGGATATATATGGGCGATAAAATATAACTTAATGGTGTTAATTCATTGAAAGCTAAACCATTCGAAATTAATGAAAGCATGAGGAGATTAGAATTAAGTGACAGTAAAATTATTGTAAGAAAGTAATATCTGCAAATATGATGTGTGAAACCATTAAAACTTAATGGAGTGAAAATGGTAATGATAGTTTAACCAAATATTCAGATTACAATAATTGTTTTCTTAGGTGAATGCCACAGTATATAATGGATTAATAAAAGAATATATAATAGGAAATCAACGAAAACGCACTGCAAAACAAAGATAAGAAACTTGATAAATAATAAGAATGCATACTCATTATAATGATTGACAATAAAAGAACAATAAGTCTTGCTTAAGATGAGTATTATTCGTCTTAAGCTTAAAACGGGTCAAATACTATTAAATGGTGGTAATAAAGACAAAAAATTTGGCATACATTTTCTAGGCAGCAAGTGGGTGATTTGGTATGTATTTGACCTGTCTTAAGCTTAAGACGGATAATGTCGGTCCGAAATGAGAATTTGTGATAGAAGAAACATATACGGATTACATAATATCAAAGGTTGACGACAAAAAGTGGAGATCGCACAAATCACAATACTTTATTTAATTTAGCCACAAACATTAAAAAGACAAATATCTAAGGTAATACAACTAAATAATAGCCTAACGATTAGTCTACATTAAGTAGATTTTGATATTGAAAATGGAAAACTAAAGTATGCTTATATAATAAGAAAGGCTCCGGTGGTTGGTAATTTGTGGTTGATAGCAACAAATCTCACAAAACTATTATATCAATGCGGAGTTATGGGTCACGACTCTGGCATATTGCGTCGAGTTGCGATCAGATGGCGCAAAATGAAAGTTGTATTTACATTGATCCGGAGATTTTTAACACTCTAAATGCCCATCTCCGTAGCACTTAGCGGTGATTGCTGACAACAACATGTAATCATTATTAAAAACAACTCTTAATTCTTTTATGGACAATTTCTCAGTGTAAAATTGTTCAGTTTTATAAAATCACAATTTTACTGATAGTAAAAATATAAATGATGTTTTTCTAGAAAAAGACTATGATGACCCATTTTATTTCAAAATATGTGATAAATTATACCCAATAAACAATTGATTTCATAAAGTTAACCGGTCGTATAAATCTAGAACTCGTCTAAAATGCTATAGTTATTTAACTCAAGTTTGATGGTTTGCTTAATCAATGAATTAGACAAAGTTATCATGCTACTTAGGACACAATTTCTACGTCTTTTTATAACTCTGATCGTCAGAGAAACTACTGGCAATAGCCAATAATACACACAAAATTGCGAAATTCAAAACCAATAATCCTAAAATCAGCAATTAAGTGAAATCTTTAATAAGAGCAATAAAAACCACTGACACAATGTAAAGATCAATGAATTTAGGAAATTGTTTTTTTTTTTTGGTACATAAGAGGGGAAGACCCCAAATCTAATTAGCTATAAGACGAGGAAAGGCGACGCCGTAGATGTCCTCGCGTAGAATAGGTTGTAAATCTGTGGGAGGACTATCTAGGATAGTATGGTGAATACTTGCTTGGACTTCTTGATTAGCAAGCCAGTCTGTTGCTCGGTTCAATTCCCGGTAGGTATGTTCCAGCCTTATCGCGCTTCCACGCTCCTGGATAAGCTCCTTACATCTTCTGACCACCGGGCGCAAGTCATTGCTGACAAGTTGATCCTCAAGGACCAATTGAACACACGGCTTATTGTCCATATGAATGATTAGCTTGGCTATCATCATTTGCTTAGCTCTTTCTAGTCCTGCTAACAGTGCAAGTAATTCGGCCCTCATAGAGGAGCAAATGCCGGCAGAAAAAAGAAAAGCTGATATGAGATTACCCGCTGCATCTCTGAAAATGCGGCCGCTTCCAGCTAGACCCGAGTTACCTTTTGAGGCCCCGTCTGTATTAAGTAAAATCCAAACATGAGGTGGCGGCTGCCAGCGAATAAAGACCTCTCTGCTTGCTGTGCCGCGCACCGGGCTGAAAAGAGAGAATCTATCAAAGGCTCGTCTGCTCTGATCAAACTGCTGAAATAAGAATTCTCGCGGAAAAGTTGGGTTCTCCTCATCCCTACCAAAGACCACATTATTTCTCCACCTCCACAACCACCGGGGTATTTGAATGATCTTGGCCTTTCAAGTAGCTGAGAGCTGATTTGATAGTGAATTTACCCGATGAAGAGCCCCGCCAATACACCGTATCTTCGAGGTTAGGATCAGGAACTACCGAATAGGCTGCAATTTTAAGTAATTCGGTTTGGGGGAGGAAATTAGCAAAAGAATTCCATTTCCACCCTTCTGTAGCATCCCACATATCACTGACTGTCACGTCGATCAAGGCCGAGGGGATAGGAGATAAGGCCTTGGATGATAGAATGGTGTCGTCTATCCAAGGATGGTCCCAAAAGAGAGTGTCGCGGCCATTACCGATAGAAATCGAAGTACCCCTCCCTATGTTGTTTGATTCAGCCGAGATACCAGTCCATATATTCGACATATTTTGCTTGGGTCGGAACATATCCAGATCACATCGACCTTTGCAGTACTTAGCCCGAAGGACTCTAGACCACAATTTGACGGTTCAGCTAGCACCCTCCAACCTAGCTTAGTAAGAAAAGCTGAGTTTGCTTGCCGCGCAGAGACAATACCGAGGCCACCCAAAGACTTTGGTTTATGGATAGTTTCCCATGAAATGAGGTGGGTTGCCCGTTTATCTTCATTGCCGCTCCAAAGGAAACGTCTAGTTTTCCTGTCAATAGAATCACAGACTGATCTCGGTATCCTTGCTGATTGCATATTATAATTAGCAATCCTAGAGAGGGTAGATTGAATCAGAGTTGCTCGGCCAGCTAGGGACAAGCGCTTAGTTGCCCATCCTGCTAATCTCTTGCTAATCTTGTTCTCCAGATGAGAGAAAGTATGCTTTGTAACTCGACCATTGATGGTCGGGACCCCCAAATAAGTACCCAAATCATTTGTTTCGGTGAAGCCCGAATTCGAACAAATAGCATCTCTGACATCGGGATGCGTGTTCTCCGAGAAGAAAACATGCAACTTAGCGTGACTAACCTTCTCCCCCGAGGCGCGACAAAAATTGTCGAGAACATAGGTGATGATTTCTGCTTGTTCTTGTGATGCTTCCGCAAAAAGAACCACATCATCTGCGAAGAAAAGATTGGAGATCACAGGACCATTCCGACAAATAGGGAGCGCTTTCCAGTTATTGGCCCGAATTTGTTTATCGATCATTTGCTGAAGCTTCTCGAGACACATAACAAAGAGGTAGGATGATAGTGGATCACCTTGTCTTAGTCCGCGGGAGGGGGTGAATTGCTCTGTAGGTTCCCCATTCCAAAGTACTTGAATTCTGGTAGTGGTAACACATTCCATTACTGTGTCTACCAGGAGATGAGGGAAACACATATCCTTCAAAGTGTGACTAATGAATCTCCATTTTAAACGATCATAGGCTTTTTCAAGATCTATTTTGATTGCCATGTAGGCTTTGCGACCTTTCTTCTTTCTCATAGTATGAATAGCTTCTTGAAAAATCACTATGTTGTCTGTAATTTGTCTTCCTGGGACGAATCCACTTTGGGTTTCAGAGATCAGATGAGGAAGGACTTTCTTGACACGGTTAGCCAAAACTTTGCTGATGATTTTATACGCTACATTACAGAGGCTAATCGGGCGAAATTGTGATATATATTCCGGGGCGTCAACTTTAGGGATGACGACGATATGGGTATCATTAAGCCCGACTGGGAACCCCTTTCCTTCGAGAGCATTAATAACCATTGGGATGAGGGGAGGACGAGATAATATCCCAATTTTTCTGATAAAAAAGAGCCTGGAAACCATCCGGCCTGGAGCTTTTAACGAGCCCATATAATTAATAACCCTTTGTATCTCGGCTAGAGAGAAATGGCTAGTAAGCTGCTCAAAATCTTGATTGTTAAACTCTTGAAATAAATCATATGGGATATCAGCCTCCAAGTCGTACGGGGAGTCATCTGTATATAAGTTGCGAAAATAATCAACAACTAATTTCTTCACTTCGCTCGGGTCATCAACCCAATTGTCTTCGGTCTGTTTAAGCGAGTGAATTTTGTTGTGCCATCTCCGTATCAACGTACTGACATGGAAATATTTTGTGTTTCGGTCCCCATCTCGAATAAATTCGACTCGAGCTTTTTGATACCACAACATCTTAATCAAACTTTTTCCTTAATTTAGCTTCCAATTTGATATGACGAGACTGCCGGGAATGGGATAAGAGCTTCTGGCAGCCCTCTATCCGAGCAAGAAGCGTTCTTTTTGTCGAAAAATATCACCAAAAACATTCTTATTCCACTCTTGTAATCGTGAAGACAAGTTTGTTAATCGGGAAGGAAAGTCCCCCGCGTGCGGCCAATTGTCTTTGACAAAAGTTGTGAATTTCTCATGGGTCATCCAGGCTGCCTGGAATTTGAATGGCCTGTTCACAGAGCTGGTGGGGACGAAACCGTTTGGAGCAATAAGTAACGGACAGTGGTCCGATTGGAACGCGGGTAAGTGTTTTACATGGGCATCCTCGAACATCATACTCCAATCGCTGTTACAAAGGGCGCGATCGAGACGTGCGCTCTGTCTAGTTTCCGGACTTTTTCCTCGAGACCAAGTGTGAGCGGGGCCAGAGAACTCGAGTTCCACCAGTTCATAATTATTAACCTAATTGTTAAAATTGTAACATCTTCTTTCCATATTTGTATCCCCACCATGTCGCTCACTCATATACCTAGTTTCGTTAAAGTCACCAGCAAGCATCCAAGGGTGATTGTTGGTACGTGCAAACTGTTCTAATTCAATCCATAAGGCATGCCTATTGGCAGGGTCGGGACTGGCATATACGGCTGAAAAAAACCACGGCATATGACCGACTCGCGCAACTTCTACTGTCACGAATTGCTGATGTTGCTTCACAGGGGTGACAGTGACTAGTTCAGACCTCCAATAGAGCCATATACCCCCACTAAAACCAATCGCATCAACTCGACAGTGCCCCGAGTAACCGATAATGTGGCGAGTTTTATCCGCTTGATCACCACCCATATGCGTTTCGATCAGACAAGAATAGAGGGTTTATAGGTTCGTACTACATCCTTAAGGGCTGTTATTTTACTTTTACTCTTAGTGCCTTGTATGTTCCAAATCATACAAGTCAGAGGGGGGAGGGTGGGACATAAATTCGGAATCCGTTCAGCCATATAACAAGGTATAAACGGTAAATATGTTAGATAAGCTCGACTTACTAAGGTCAGAACATGACTAATGTGCCATGGGATGGATACTTCGACTTGTAGAGCCGTCGAAGACTTCTGGGCTGGACTGAATTGGAGGTCCATCACGGGAGATTCCGGGGTCATCACACCCAACAAGGGTATTAGCATCTCCTCCTGTATCGAGACAATTGGTTTCCATGCCGGTGGTAACCAAACTGTCTGAGGGTGTTCCGGTAACATCTTCGGTTGCGGGATCCTCCCGTATAGAATAGCGGGGAATTATCGACATTCGCAGAGAATTCACGAACGGAAGGGCTGTTTTCACAACTGCTATTACCGAAACTCTGAACTTTAGTAACTTGCGGAAAAGATTTATCTGGTTGAGTATTTGGTTGGATGTTGTGGGTATCGTTATCGGATGAGATATTGGTTATATTGCGAAGGGCTGGATTTTTATAAGATTTGTGTGGAATAGAGGAAGACTTATTATGGAAAGATTTTAAACTTCTTTTTTGAAAAGAATTTTGATCAGAGGAAATTTTCTTTGGATTATTAAGGGAATTTGAATTATTTGAATTGGCGCAAAATTTTGGAAAGGGTTGTGATTCGGGAAGGAAAGAATTGATTGCCTTGTAATTCATGGAAGTGGTAATATTCTCTTGATTATTATGGGGATTATTAGGGGGGATTTTTAGAAAGGAAATATTCTCCAAATTATTTGACAGAGAATCAAATCTGGATCCCTAATTCTTCGAATTATTTCCGTATTCGAAACCGGGTCTAGCTGCATCTCCGGATTCCAATGGTATTATTATCAATTTGGGCCGGTTATCGGTCGTCTTTCGCCTTGGTGGTTTCTTCACTAACATCCATTCGCCGAAGTCCGAGCTTTCCTCCGGCAGTAAACCTGATTCAAGAGCCTGATGACTTGGTTCTGAAGCAGAGGCGGCTTGTTCATGGTTTTCCAAGTTCATTACCGACTCTCTGTTTTCGTGCTTATCACAAGCATCCGAGTTATGGCCTAGCTTCCCGCAAGTAAAGCATATCATCTTAAGGCCTTCATATTGAATGCGATAGACCTTGCCGTACATACGAAATTTTGATAGTAAAGGTTTCGAAATGTCTACCTCTACACTCAAGCGAGTGAATTAAACAATTACCTGAAATTTTTAATAAAACTATTAGATAAAAATCTGAATAGATGAAAAACGAAGACCGACGACAGAAAAGAGAAAATTTTTCTAAGTAACCCTTGCAGTAGTTTCTCAAATATAAAAATCATTTTTTCTCAATATCTTAATTGATATATAATTCATATCACTAAAAGTCAGAAAATATCAATTACTAATAATGAAATATTGAAAATCGATAGGGGTAATTGACTATAACTACTCACCGGATGTATGCTCAAATTCCAAAGCGTCTCCATCTTCTTCTTCTCCTTCTTCAATTTCGGAATTTTGGAAAGTCGATACAAATGGAGGTGCCTTATTTATGTGGCAATTAAAATTATAAGTTAATAAAAAGTATGGAGTAACTTTTATAGTCTAAGCATAAATTCAAAGAATGAAAATAGCGAGACAAATAGAGAGAAATGAAGAATACACAATTTGGCAAAATAAGGAAGGTCAGAGAGGGTGATGTCTAAATTAATTGGCAGTTGTTTTAGGAAAGAGTAGAGGATAGTGGATTAGTGGGTAGTTTTTGTTTTACGTATTTACTGTATATATAATTGTATTTTATACGGTCGATTGATATGAGCGCGACACGTAAGCATTTTACCCTAAAAAATGGTTCGTTGCTTTAATATTAAACTAGGTTGTAACCCGTGAACTTCACGGGTCTGCTTTTATTAATTTAAATTAATATTGTGAATAATTAAAAGATAAAGAAATCAATTATTTTAAAACTTTAATAATATGAAATTAATATTGTTAATAATTAAAAGATAAAGAAATTAATTATTTTAGAATTTCAAAATATGAAAATAATATAAAGATAAAGAAATTGATTATTTTAGTATTTTAATAATATGAAATTAATATTGTTAATAATATTAATTTAAAATATAAATACTATTAGTTTAAAAATTACGTAGCGTTATTTTAAAAATCGTGTAAGATTATAACTAAAATACGGTCGCATAAATTAAGACGCATACATTGATAAAAGTTATTAAATAATATAAAGATAAAGAAATTGATTATTTTAGTATTTTAATAATATGAAATTAATATTGTTAATAATATTAATCTAAAATATAAATACTATTAGTTTAAAAATTACGTAGCGTTATTTTAAAAATCGTGTAAGATTATAACTAAAATACGGTCGCATAAATTAAGACGCATACATTGATAAAAGTTAAAAAACAAAAACAAAAATGAAAAAATAATATTGAACAACTTTATTCTATAATATACCATATCTTGTACACCATATACCATATCTTGAATGTTATTGGACGTTAATTGAAATGGAATTAATTTGAGTCAAAGTAAAATGGAATATATGGAATGAAATCTTGTTAGAGAAAATTTTTGTCATATATGGCATATCTTTTTTCTGATTCAAGATTGGTAACTCTATGATTTAGGCCGTGCTACGGAATTAATCTTCAGCCAAAACTGTCATTATTTATTGTTTCAATATATGGAATGAAATCTTGTGATTCCATAGATTTAGGCCGTGAAATCTTGGAATAGTTATTATTATACCATTATACCATATCTTGAATGTTATTGGACAATAGCTCTAGGATGAATCTAATTGGACAATAGCTCCAGGATGAATCTAATTGGACAATAGCTCTAGGATGCTTTACAACGCGACACGTAGGACAAAGCTTTTTTCTAGTGATGCCACGTCAGCAGCTTGACTTCTGCATTAGATAAATATATGATGATTCTATTGCTTGTTTGTTTCCTTAGATTAATAGTCTTAGTTTAATTTATTTTTAGTTTAGTTAATTAGTTTAATGTTAATCATTTTATTGATTTGCGTAGCTAACTTGCAATCTGAGACCGACTAGTATTTGACCTTGACCTCCCCGTGGATCGACATCGACTACCCTACTACATTAGTTTAGTTGAGTATTATAAATTTGTTTGATTAGTTTAGTTGAGTATTATAAATTTGTTTGATGGGGGAGGAGTGGAGGACGACAAATCCGCTATCACCGAGTCAAATACAAGTATCGATTCAAGTAAAGGCTTAGATACGAATTCAGAATTTGATGTAGTATGTAAAGTTGAAAATTAATTGTTTTTTTTAGATATCATTACTTGTTGCGATTTGTTTTTTTGATTTTCATCTACCAAAAAAAGTTGACCAGGGGTCAGATTTGGATCATTTCATTAATGTCCTCGTGTGCTTTTAGGAGGTCTACAACACGAGCGATAGCGGAACATCAACATAAAACCACTTACCAGAGGTCGGATGATTTGTTGGAACAAATGTACTCAAACAACCCAATTTCAAACCTAACAATTTAAAAAAACTCAAACTCTTGCGATCTCTAAAGTGACCGGTCTCGAACCGAGTCGATCAAAACCGTTTCATTTGACCGTTTACCAAGTCTACAAAAGTGGTATAACACTTTTCTACAGTTGCTATTATTGTAAAGTTTCTAACTAATTAATACCGACTCGGACTCATACCCATACTCGAACCGAGACCGAGACCGGCTCCTCTACCGTAATACGGTATGTGTTCTTGTAAATTGATTAGATCTTTCTTAAATCACGTAAAATGGGTGTACGCGAGAGCTAACCCGAGCTTCATCATAGCAATTTAACAATATCCTTTGTTTTAGTGCACACCAGGTGTTTGTAGAATTGCCAATTAGAAAAATTTGTATGGGTTAAAGTTGCGTACATTCGACCATCCTTAACCCGCCATTTACGGGTGTCCTTGAGGCACTATCTTACGATATTGTGCAGTAATAAAATGTTCTGTGCCCATAATCCCATATAGAGACTGCATTAGAGTCTGAACTGTAAACTGTCGCGTTTCCGTGGACAAATGATTTAGCTAACCGTGTTTACTGAATTACTGTACAGTGAGATCAATTTAGAGAAATGATGTTCGTAAGGCGATCAGTAGCGAGAACTTTTGAAGAGGGTCTCCGTACAGGAAGTATTTTGAAGAATTCCCCATTTTACGCTTTTACGCAGAGGGCGAGTTATGTTGATGTGTACATGAAATGGAAAAAGGACGACAGTTATGACTCGATTGAAACAGTTTATAGAAGCTTAGAATTGCGGTCAGTGATAGCTCTGAAAAACTGCATTGCCCGATCCCCTGATGGTTGCATCCCAATCTCGGAAGTATCAAAACGAGGAAGAGAATTGGATGTTCCTGGTGCCAAAGTTGCCAAGTTTCTGAGGTCGTATCCCTCTGTGTTTGAAGAGTTTGTTGGACCTCAGTACAATTTGCCATGGTTTAGATTGACTCCGAAAGCAATAGAGATTGACATGGAGGAGAAGACTGTTTATGAGAATCACAAGTCGGATTTGAGGCTCAGGCTGAAGAAGTTGATATTGATGAGTCGAGAGAAGCGGTTGCCCGTGAGGATTGTCCAGGGTGTTCAGTGGTATTTAGGGCTGCCAGACGATTTCCTGAAAAATCCCGAATATAATCTTGACGAATCTTTCAGGTTTGTGTTTTCATTTCGCGCAAGGGTAACACTGATATTGATAGGCTCCAAACCCAACTCGTAGGTGTACCACCATTGACCGAGTTTTGACTTTCAGGTTCATGGACTTAGAAGACGGAGATCGAGCAGTAGCTCTAGACAGTGAAGAAACGATACAGTCGGTTTTACAAAGTAATGCAATGGAAAAAGGAGAGTGCAGTGGAGGATGGATGGAGCCAATTGCATTTCCTCTTTTTCCGTCAAAAGGGTTGAGGCTGAAGAGAAAGATTTCAGGTTGGTTAGACGGCTTTCAAAAGCTGCCATATGTTTCTCCATACGAGGATATTTTGGATCTGAATTCCGACACTGATATAGCAGAAAAGAGAGTTGTGGGTGTTTTGCATGAACTACTATCCCTCTTTGTTGAGCATGCTGCTCAAAGGAAGAAGCTGTTATGCCTGAAAAAGTATTTGCAGCTGCCGCAAAAGTTTCACAAGGCGTTTGAGAGACACCCACATATATTTTACATCTCGCTGAAGGCTAACACCTGCACAGTTATCTTAAAAGAGGCTTACAGAGACGAGACTGCTATACCGAAGCATCCGCTGTCAACTGTCAGAATGAAATACACTGAGTTGATGAAGGATTCAGAGAGGATCTTGAAGGAAAGGAAGTACAAAAATCGCCATGTTAGCAATCAAAATGAAGATTCAAAATTGGGGTTAGGTACAAATTCCGAGTCAAGTTCAAGTTTAGACGGGGATACAATTTCCGATTCAAGTTCAGGTTTAGATACGAATTCAGATTCAAATGAAGAATGCAAAGAAGTTGAAGATGGTATACAACTTGGGAGTTGAGAGTTGCTATTCCCAACTTTGTATTGGACACATTTTGCAGCCATTTGAAGAAGATCAATTAATGGTGATTTCGACAGCATTACATCGATCTTTAAGGTGATTTTGCAACCATTAGAAGATTGGAAACATAACCACAAACGCACGAATTACAATTACTACTACCACCATTGCCAACAGCGAGAGGAAAATCCACTCGACCGGGGCGAATCTTGTGTGACTTGGTGTCTTGTATGCCTCGGGATTGATGGCCGGGGCGACTCTCCTCCGAACAGTGGTGGTCATTACAACCACCATTAGTAAACAAATCAATGTCAGCGAGAATAAGAAAGATTTCATTACATCTACTCTTGTATTTATTGGGTTTGTGTTTTTTTCTTTATGACAGCGGTAAAAAGACGGAACTACAGAACAGGTTTGTGTTGAATGTTTGATTGGAAATCAGCCATTTTCGTTTCTTAAAGTAGAATGCTCTTGACTAATCTGATCAAATAATTTTATTACATCGTTCGGTCAGTTTCTGAGTAGATCGGGAAAAGTAAAAACGAAGCTCAAAGGCCTTATTAATATGAATCAGTACCAGCGATCATCAAGCCGGTATACATAATGCCGTACTGTTTCCTGTGTACACAGGCATCCTGTTACGACTAAATGACGTTTTGCCCTAACTATAGTTGTACACGTCTCTTAACTATCGCAGTCAATAAATCCAATGAAACGTTACAAAATTTCAACAAAGGTTTAAACCGAGATGGGTCACCAAAAATGATTTACCAAAGGGTCCGTATTAGGTTTAGTGCCCCTGGTCTAGCATTGTCGAACATGGAGTATGTGCCACAGAGAAACAAGAACACGGCCTGTTTCATTGAACTATAGCCTTGTGAGTTGCCTCCGTCTTCTTCTCGGCTTCAATCTCTTATACGCCATGAATGTCACGGCTGCTGATAGAGAATACCTGCTCATTGTAAAACACCCACGTCACTACGTCAGAGTTCAGACCAAGGCATTCTTGCGTGACAAATAAAATACCATTCTGCCTGAAACACGCATCATCACTCACGCACGATAGTTACTAATTCAAATGTACATCCAAGAAAACACATACCAGGTCATCATATAATTCAAATGGTCTTGTGGCATGACCGAGGCACGGATCAAAGTATTGGCATCCTTCGGAATAGGATATGGATTTCTCGCGCTAACATTTTCATTAATGTCCTCTATGTACAGCGTATTCTTAGGAAGGCCTGCGGCATGAGTAATAGCAGGAACATCAACATAAAACCATTGACCAGAGGCCGGATCATTTGTTGGAACAAAAATGCTCGGATTTTCACTCTCACGAATTACACCCACTATTTCCACTGATTTAACAGTTGGAGCTTCTTCCTGCACTTGAGGGAATGTAAAATCGAATGAACAGTTGAAGTATAGTAGTGAATGCTGCTTAAACAACTTTACAGTGAACTATTGCAGCATGCCTTTGTGAGTTCGAGAATGTCACCCTGGTAAAAAGGGTAGCTAACTTCGTGTATGTGATTTTGTGCGTTATTACGTATGCTCGGGGATTAACCAGTGAGCAATAGAGGTAAGGGCTACAGGTTCTGACTTCTGACTGTTATCTCTAAGAAAGAAAAATTGTACCTTTTCTGTTTCTGGACTTTTAGACCAGAATTTCCAAGTAGAACGCTTTTCGGCATCAGATGGGGAGGGGCTAGGTAAATTCTTTGCTTTTTCAGCATCTTCAGAAGAATTGAATACCTTGTCCCGCCAACTGCGCGGCACCCATCCTCTATTCACTAAAACCGGATACTGCACACTGAAATTTTTATTATTATATAGAGGGGAAAAAAGCATAATTATAACATCTACAGCTAATTGTTAATTAAGGAGTAACTGATTAATCATACCACCACCTATGTTACTCCGACTCGGTCGAAGGGTCGAACACGGGTGCGAATCCAAGTGTCACACACGGCTATTTTATGAAATTGTCAAGTTTTTGGTCTTAAAATGAAGTGTTACTCAGTGTCCAAGGATCGAGTATCGGACACGGGTACGTGAGCTCATATGAGGTAAGTAACATAGATGTCCACCACCACCACCGCCACCACCACAACACATCAAAGCCTTAATCCCGAAATGATAAGTGGTTGATCACATCACCGTATCAATAAGAGTGCACAGGTTAAGTATAAAGTAGTTAAAGGTTCCATCTTTCAAAAAAACAAGTTTAACAAAGGGCCGGAGAAACTCGAAAGAGCGTTCTTTGAGACTAATTAAGAATGTTACACCCTATCCAAATAGAATGTAGTACAGTAAGAAACCGAGTTTATATATGAGGGGGTTCTCGAGACACGCACGAGCTATTATTAGTGACAAATAAAATCCAAACTATAGATCACTCAAATTCACCGAAAAAAATCCTGCAAGAACATAAGCGAAATTTTCATTTTTAAAGCTACTGAAATAGAAGACACTACTACAGATGGCGCCATGAAATAACGAGGGTGTAAAATAACCAATTCGCTGATTGCAAAACATAAACCACACTGATCAGTTTACAGCTAACAATGATTGAAAAGCAATTCAGTGAACAATAGTTTACGGGTTAAATCACAAAACGTAACTACCACTCAAAAGCAAAATTTGATCCACATACGTGAGCAAAAAAGCAAGTATTGCTTGTAATAATGTATTTTATAACTAGCTTTAGCTGCTCACCTCTCAGGGTCACCAGAAACAGGAAGAAGGGGTGTAATAACAAAGTATCCATTTTCTGTAACTCCTGATATGCTACGGGATCGTGGGCCCACGTATATTGACTTCTTCTCGTCAAAAGATCCTCTGCATTGCACTTTCCTGAACTCCATAGTACTTGGATTCTCATTAGCAGACGCCGCATTGAACTTAATAGGGTCCATCTCCATCTGTTCTTTTCTGTAATCCAACATTTTTATCTGCACCAACATACATCAATCGTCACAACCACAAAATTTTATAGGATCCCAACGGACTGAAGTTGCTTTAATACATGCATTACATTCACCAAAACTATGCTGTGGTAGTGTGTGTGGCACCACATGAAGTAAAAAACACGTAGATAACAGAAAAGGCCGACACTTGCTACCTTTTATCTGCACTTTTTAAACACATCACTACCTATTACTCCCTCCTATTTGTGGAATTGGCTCATATTTCTTTTCGATCCCATTCTTCTGCATTATCGCTTCCTTTGAAAGCGATTTTGTTTTTGTGTGACATGATCCACCTTCCACTTGCCTCCCTAAATAAAGCTAACAAAACAGCGAGTATGTAACTCGATGGACTGATGGTTCATACTCAAAATTAGGTTATTCAGCTTCATAGCTTTCAAAACCCGTCAAATTCGAATCAATTTTGGACAGTACAGTACATGGTATTCTATCACCACCATATCCCATTTCTTCTCACGTTTTGTTGCCTCACACAATGCAATCATGTTTACTACAGCAAGTTATGGATGTCACAACAAGTTGACATCTAACCCTAATTGTACTGCATCAACGACTATATCGCTGACACAGGGTAATTATAACTACAGAGCTGTTCCAAGAGGCAAACTTGGAGACTAAATTGGCATCCAATGCCAATTTCGGACAACTTATCTCTCTCCCGCTCTTTAAATATTAAGTTTTTTCTTCATTCAACCTACCACAATCACTTCTTTCTCTTGACTCAGATAATATCGTTGAATTCCAACTCTAGATTCCAAAACTATTAATTCATCAGTCAAAGAATAGCATGGCATAGCACAGCAAAGCAAGTACATGTATTGGTAGCATAGTGAAACACATTCTTCATCATGCCATTAATAGTTGTTATTATGTTTGCTCGCGGTAATCGTAACCTCACGGAAGAATCATTGACTGCATCTCTGATTCAGATAACAAATTCCAAATACGAAGTAAACAACTTTGGTTTCAAACCCAAAAGGAAACGTCACCTATCAACACCAAAAATTCACATACAAAGTACAAAACTTTGGGTTCAAATACAAAAACCAACATCACTACCAATAACAGAAATTCAAATACAAAGTACACAACTTTGGTTTCAAGTACAAAAACCAACATCATTACCGATAACAAAAATACAAATATAAAGAAAACAACTTCGGTTTCATAGGCAGCAAACAAAGTGAAACAGTGAAGAAAGACGAGGAATACATAACCAAAACTTGAATGACAAACAAAACATTAACACTCCTGTCCAATTTTTTTGTGATGGTCTGAAAGTCGATGACTTTAACTAACCTCGCTCATCGGAAAGGATGAAAGAGGTGGTCTTACCTAGATGATAAATCTAGTTTTCTTACTTAATGCAAAAATTAGTCAATGCTTCAGGAAAAAAAACAAAAAGAAGTGACCTTGTCTTGTCTTCTGATGATCTGCCAAGTGCCAAGACCAAAAGAAATAGCACCAGGAACAAACAACATCATCTTTGACCATATTCCTCTTGCATTTTCCCCTAAAAAAATCAACAAAATTTCAATACAACAATAACATTACCCCAATGCCCCAATCGCTCCTGCAAATTGCAAGGTAAGAAGGGTCGCATATACGCAGCCTTATCCTTGTGCTAGCAACACAAAGAGTTTCTTTCCAAATGACCAAATTTCAATACAGCAATAACAACATTACCCAAAGCCTCAATGACTCCGGCAAATTACGGGGCAAAGGAGGTCGGATATACGCATCCTTACCCTCGTGTTAGCAACACAACTAGACTCTTTCCAAATGACCAAATTGCAATACAACAATAACAACATTACCCCAAAGCCTCAATGACTCTTGCAAATTACGGGGCAAGTGAGGTCGGATATACGCACCCTTACCCTTACCCTTGTGGTAGCAACACAAAGAGACTCTTTCCGAATGACCAAATTTCAATAACAACAACAACCTCAATAGCTAGTATTAATCTTGTTAGCAACACAAAGAGGCGGTTTCCAACCCGAATTTCAAACTAACAATTTAAGACAAACCCAAATGAGATAACAATAAAAAGTGTACCTTCATGATGAAAAGAAGGAGTCTGATCAATGGAAGAAAGGGTAGCAGAAGATGAAGTACTAGTAGTAACAAACCGAGGTAAAAATTGAGAATAAAGAGATTTGAGAGATGAATTATGATGATGATAATGATTGTTTTTTACAAGGGTTTTGGAAATAGAAACTGCCCATTTCATGTTCTTCATTCAATTTGATTTGATTTGTGTTCAATTTGCAGTAAAAATGCAGGGATTGTGATTTATTGAGGGTTTTATGTATGTTTGGAAATTGGGTACACAAGGAGTTTTATTTCTGATGTGGGTTGCACCACCAACACGAGAAGTCATAAAGTTCGCAACTTTTAAATTCGGGATATTATTTTATTTACGTCTTATCTCGAATCTCGAATCTCGAATCTCGAATCCTTAAACTCAAGAAGTCATAAAGTTTGCAACTTTTTAATTCGTGATATTATTTTGTTCACGTCTTGTTACGAATCTCGAATCCTCGTACTTTGAAATGGTAACAAAATTGAATCTCATGGAAGAGGAATGGATCTGGCTCGAGGACGGTCTGTCCGACATCTTTGATTTTGTATATGTTAACTCCATACGGCGCTTACACGCGATTGGAAAAAATAACCGATAAATAAACTGTTGTAACGGAGGCGTCCCGTTACCCAAATAGTTAATTGATAAGGTGATAAGAATAATAAATAACGAATGTAAATAAAGTTGACACAAGGAATTACGTGGTTCACCAGTAAAATAACTGGCTACGTCCACCCTTCAAGGAGATCAAACTTCACTATAATGGAGAAAATAGTACAATAGTAGACCGGTACACACGCGCTCAATATGAGCCAAAAGTATACCCTATTCTACCAACAAATATGGTAGTCTCAAAGGGAACAAAAGAGACTACCCAAATAAGACGGAGGACAAATTATCTTGAGGCCAACCAAGATCTAAACAAACTCCCCCAATCTTCAAAGACAGACGAACCTCAATAATAGGGCCTGAGACAAACTGAGTTTTCTTCTCCGGAAGGAACCTCACAAATTGACCCTCTTTATTGTGCTCCCAAATCTCTCTCTTAATTAACCTAAAATAAAACTTGAGTCTTTATATAGTTATTCTACCCAAGAAAAAATATCTAGACTAATAAGGAAACCAAAGACTATTAGGAAACTAATATAATAGTTTCCTAATCTAATTCAAGATTCTCCTACCATAAATAAACTAAGAAACCAAGTCTTAATAAGACACTTAGCTTAATCCGTCTTCGACACAAATTCAAGGCATAAATTCTCAACAATCTCCACCTTGACTTGAATTACCCAAAAACGAACCCAACATAGAAGAACCAAATCCAGATCAGCTTCAGCGGAATCGATCCTCAAGTCACTATCTGTCCCGATAGTCTCCATTCTGACTTGAACACAACTCCCAAAAAAGGACAAACGAATCAGGTGTGCAACAAACGTGACCAATATACGAATTACCCAATGTAGTAAGCTGGAACTACCAAATGTACTAAGTAACCAATATATCTTCATACCAAAAGGAAGGCCAAACGTAGCAAACTCCAAAGAGACCAAAAGCTAACAAACGCCAACACAAATATATGAGATACCCAAAGTCACTATGATGGAACGGTGTACCAAAACAACACACACAAGACTCCAAAAACAAAATCTCCTTCAAATAACGTGGCTAGATGTACCGTCGTACCAAACTGTCCCAAAGGAACACAAACGCCACGAACAAAACAAATGTCTCAGTTGAGTATACTAGGTGTCATGACCACCACAAATATGCCTACACCAAGGCAACAAAACTCAAGTCGAAACCAAACATTCTAAGTGAGCACAAATTACCTCCATCAAAGGTACAAATTGTTAGACTATCAAGTCCAACCCAAAAGCTCCAAAGAATAAACTCCCGTCGAAGTTTCAAATGACCCCTTACGAGATCCCAACGACTCTCTTTCAAGAGTCACAACAGCTCCACCTGGAGCCCCAAACCGCCCCACCTCATGGGGCGCATACCGTCTCATTGAGGCGACGAGACAAAAGTTGATAGCTTGTCTTGAGAACCTTGTAGTTTGACCTGTACCGGAATAGACTCCACCTTACCGTCAACACCACCATTCTCACTAAAGCTATCCAAATCCAAAATATCCAGAATATCACCAAGTGACCCAAACTGGATGTGCTTCAAAGTATCGTTCACATGTCCAAGTTGCATATGCCCCAACTTAGACTCGAGAGAGACAGAAGAACGATTACCTGATGCTCCAACAGTCAGAATAGTGCCTTGAAGGACATAAACAGTTCCTTCCTTAGCACCTCTCCAAGCAACAGAAGAACCCTTACTAACGCACTATGACCCACCATCACCTTGAAAATTGTAGCCTTGATCAACTAACATCCCAAGTGATACAAGATTTCTCTTTAAACGTGGAACATGCCTAACACCTTCTAGGAAGACAACAACACCATCACGTATCCTAACCCGAATAGTACCAACTCCAAGCACCTCACAAATAGACCCGTCACCCATGGCAACATTATCCCCTTGTGAAGCTTCATAAGAATCAAACCATTCCCTATTAGGACACATATGATAAACGCATCCCGTATCCAAAATCCAACTATCCAAAGAACGTGGAGCAACATCAACAACGAGAGCATAATCTTCCTCAGAATCATATTTGGCAACTTTTTGTGCAACGGCAGAAACACCAGCTTCCTTTAACTTAGGACACTGATTTTTCCAATGACCGGATTCCTTGCAGTAATGGCAGACATTCTTACGGGGACCCTTAGACTTGGCTTTACCCTTACTAGAACCCCCTGAATCAGCAACAAGCCCCATAGGACTACTGTCTACAACACCACCACCTGACGCTACTCGGCGCAAATCCCTAGTGTGAAGCGCTGACCTCACCTCCTCTAGGGTCAAAGAATCTCTACCAACAACAAAAGACTCCACAAAAGTCTCAAACGAATTTGGCAAAGAAACTAACAAAATTAAGGCAGCATCCTCATCATCTACCTTAACATCTAAATTACGCAGGTCAAGTAAAATAGAGTTAAGACTGTCTAGATGGTCCTTGAGAGACGTACCTTCTTGCATACGAAGACCAAACAAACGCTGCTTAAGAAGCAACTTGCTGGTTAGAGTCTTTGTCATATACAAAGATTCTAACTTCAACCACAAACCTGTAGCAGTTTCCTCATCGGCAACCTCAATCATAACATGATCAGATAAACATAACAGAATTAAAGAATGAGCCTTTTCTTCTAAGACTACTTCTGCATCTGTCTTTGCTGTCTTTGCTGCATCAGTCGAACTACCTGCTGACTTTGCCTTTGAGATAACCGACCAGACACCTTGCTGTCTAAGCAAAGCTCTCATCTTTAACTGCCACAACCCAAAACTATTTCTCCCAGTGAACTTTTCAACATTCAAAACATTCGTTCCCGACATCTTTTCACCTGAAAATCAAGAAACCCAAATAACGCCTAAAAGACAACTAACGCGGAAGCAGATCCCAAATCAGAACCTTAGCTCTGATACCAAATTGTTGTAACGGAGGCGTCCCGTTACCCAAATAGTTAATTGATAAGGTGATAAGAATAATAAATAACGAATGTAAATAAAGTTGACACAAGGAATTACGTGGTTCACCAGTAAAATAACTGGCTACGTCCACCCTTCAAGGAGATCAAACTTCACTATAATGGAGAAAATAGTACAATAGTAGACCGGTACACACGCGCTCAATATGAGCCAAAAGTATACCCTATTCTACCAACAAATATGGTAGTCTCAAAGGGAACAAAAGAGACTACCCAAATAAGACGGAGGACAAATTATCTTGAGACCAACTAAGATCTAAACAAACTCCCCCAATCTTCAAAGACAGACGAACCTCAATAATAGGGCCTGAGACAAACTGAGTTTTCTTCTCCGGAAGGAACCTCACAAATTGACCCTCTTTATTGTGCTCTCAAATCTCTCTCTTAATTAACCTAAAATAAAACTTGAGTCTTTATATAGTTATTCTACCCAAGATAAAATATCTAGACTAATAAGGAAACCAAAGACTATTAGGAAACTAATATAATAGTTTCCTAATCTAATTCAAGATTGTCCTACCATAAATAAACTAAGAAACCAAGTCTTAATAAGACACTTAGCTTAATCCGTCTTCGACACAAATTCAAGGCATAAATTCTCAACATAAACATTGTTTTAAGTTAAGAGAGTTTTTAACAAGAATAACCGATAAATAAACGTTAAATGTCTGCGATCTTAGACATTAATTTAATACTCTAGCAGAAATCATGGTGAAGGTGCCCTCAAAACTTTTTAAAATGTGCAGAATATATTGGTAAGACAACTAATACGTACTACTAGTATTTAATTAATCAATGTATAAGATATATTATAAAATGTAAACAAATCATATATTAAAATTTGGATGAGAAAAAAAGGAGGGTAAAAAATGGCAACAATGGAGCAGAAAGTTGATGTTATTCCTAGGGTGAAACTCGGTAGCCAAGGACTCGAGGTAATTAAACTACTCACTCATATTTGTAACGGAATATTATTGTTTGTGTTTATATTGTTTGTAATTGGTTTTTGTGTTTAAATAAAGTTGACTTTAGTCGATATGGGTTTCTTCTAATGTTGATATTATTATGTTGTTTCGATAAATCTAACGTGATAGATAATGTGTTGTATTTCCGGTTTTCCACCATGGTATGAAATCGGCCATTTTGACCTCATCGCGGTCACTGCACTTGTCGATATCATGTTGAAATGTGGTAGCGCGGTTTGATATAAATATATAATATGAATGTGGAAGCGACTCGCTTACAGGTTTCGAGGTTAGGATTTGGCTGTCAAAACTTAACAGGACTGTTCAATGTTACTGGACTTACTGCTGCAGAAGAGGCCGGGATTGCTATAATTCATGATGCATTTCAGAAAGGAATTACATTTTTCGACACTGCAGATTTGTACGGGAATTATACAAATGAAGTTATTGTTGGCAAGGTTATACTCCGACTCAGCTGCAAGCCTGCAAGTGTTGGACACAACACGATTAGTTTCTGAGAAATTAACCGACATGTTCTGTAATGTAATGTATGTAGGCATTGAAGTATTTGCCAAGAGAGAAAGTTCAGGTAGCCAGCAAGTTTGGGATTGTAAGCCTATATCCGACTATGATAGTTAAAGGAACTCGAGAATATGTAAGGTCATGTTGCGAGGCTAGCTTGAATCGTCTTAATGTTGATTACATTGATCTGTACTATCAGCATCGCGTTGATACTTCAGTACCTATCGAAGAGACTGTAAGTCTGTCACATATTCTCGTAAGTTTTTGTACACGAATAATGCCCTGCTACGATATAATTGATCAATATGTAGATGGGAGAGCTTAAGAAGCTAGTGGAAGAAGGGAAGATCAAGTACATTGGGTTGTCAGAGGCTAGTCCTGATACAATAAGACGAGCTCATGCAGTGCATCCTGTCACGGCCGTGCAGATGGAATGGTCTCTCTGGAGTCGCGATATTGAGGACGAGATTGTTCCGCTTTGCAGGCAATTTTCTTTCCTTCCTGTTTGGTTTTTCTGATTTTTAACAGGCATGACAGTCGGAATTAAGATACCAGAAGCCTGGCCGCATGCTTGAAGTCCGATCCATTCATTTCTTACTGTAGAATGTAGATGTCAACTAGTTTAGCGATGGTCATTGAATTTGGTTCGGAAACTGTCAATATTCAAATAGTCTGTTATCTTTTTTCTATAATAGTGTTATAGCGCGTTTGCAGGAAACTCGGGATTGGAATAGTTGTGTACAGTCCACTTGGTAGGGGATTTTTTGCAGGAAAGGGAGTCACGTCGCCTCTGCCTGAACACAGTTTCTTGGTAAATGACATTACTTCGTTTAATTTTCACGCTAAACTCATTAATACAGAGTTACCGAAAGTTTCTTTCTTTGCAGGCGAATCATCCTCGCCATAACGCAGAAAGCATGGACAAGAACAAGCAAATTTACGCTAGGCTAGAGAACATCTCGAAAAAACATGAATGTAGTCCTGCTCAACTAGCTTTGTCATGGATCCTACATCAAGGAGATGATTTAGTGCCGATTCCTGGTAAACCCTATCGTTTTCTAGCATTGTATCAGTTCTAGTCCCGTATATTTGGTCCGACCAAATCAGACTATATATTGCTGTAAACCCTGATTTTGAAAGCTGTCGTCCTGGCCTAGTCTGACTGTCTGAGTTGTTCCGCCTTGAATACGGCCAATACCTGTACTGCTGCAGGCGCTCGCTAACAGTAAGTTTTCGCAGGAACAACAAAAATCCGAAACTTGGATACCAACATAGGATCTCTGAAGATCAAACTTACAGAAGAAGAGTTTACAGAAATATGTGATGCTGTACCACTCAATGAGGTTGCAGGTGACAGAACTTACAATGGATTGATTTCGAAGACATGGAAGTTTGCCAATACGCCCCCAATTCACGCTGATAAAATGACGCCAGCACGTCTCAACCCGACAAGTTTCAAAAAATGACACTGCTGACAAATTCTACAGAAAACTACTGTGTACTACTGCAGCTGATTTTGTAGGACTCAGCTTCCTGCCAGTTTTTCATCTCTTCCTTATAATGGCTTCCACGGTTGAAAAGCGGTATCTAACACACGTTATTGTGTAAGACGATTTTACATTATATTACTATAAAACCACGTTATGTTATATTTTAATTAGGGTTATTTCACCAAAATAATCCAACCTACACCGCTCCTTCTCATATTAATCTAAACCATCGTTTAACTCACAATAATCTGAACTATAGACTCATTTACTTGTATTGAACCTATGGAATTTTTGACCTATGAGAACCGGTAATTCAACAGGTCAAGGAATTGTGGGTCTCATTCTTCATCTTCTTCCTTTTCTATTCTTCTTTGTTCTATTCTCTAAACCAGAAATTGTTTTAATCTCCCCCTATACTGCAACCATCCCACCACCGCCATACACTTCCTCCCCTGGACTATACTCCCACCACTACCACCATCATTCACATAAATAATCGCCAGTGATTTCCTTAAATTCCGCATTCTCACCCACCTTTTCTTAATAACACCACCATTTGTGTCAAAAAACGTAACTAATTTCAGCATTATTGGAATCTCAATTTGTCGAAAGCATTCGATGGCTTCCAGTGATTTTTCGTCTAAAGTAGGTAAAAAAGGTATTATTGCGGCAATGGAGGAAGTCATGATCAGCAGGGTAGATTGGGCACGCGAGCAGTTTAGCAGTAGCAGCAGAAAGAACCTTTCACCGTGTGGGTTCCGGTATAGACTCATTTCCGACACCGACGAGATCGCCATTTCTCTCATTAATGGACTTTCTTGAACGATTTGAGATATTTAATAAAAGATTTAATTCCTTAGCAAACATCACGTAAGATTTCAATTTCATTGAATTAAAGAATTTAATTGAATGAAATTCAGATTTTCAACTCAAATGAACTCAATTTACCAAACCCAGAACTCATTTTGTTGGTATTGTTGTTGGCTTGTTGCTGTTGTTGGGCGGAGATACGGTGACGAGCGAGGAACATGAGATGAGGGATTGGTGATGGACGGTGGTGTAGGAGTTAATTATTTTTAGTGTTTGTTGATTGATTGATGGGAGCAGAAATAGAGATGAAGACGTGAATTAGTTGGTTAGAGCATCTGAAGAGGATCACCCATCCTCTTAGATGAGAGAGAATGCTAAGAGGATCACCTTGTCTTGTGCCCAACCCCAATAGGATTCATGCATGTAATTTTTATTTTACATAATTTTTATTAAAATAAATGTATAAAATTTGCAAGTGGAATAATTTTACGTTTTTTGTATATTGTACTGTAATAATTTTACGTTTTTCGTATATTGTACGGTAATAATTTTAAATTTTTCGTATATTGTACGGTAATCATTTTACGTTTTTCTTATATTGTACGCTAATAATTTTACGTTTTTCGTATATTGTACGTTAATGATTTTACGTTTTTCGTATATTGTACGGTAATGATTTTAAGTTTTTCGTATATTGTACGGTAATAATTTTACGTTTTTCTTATATTGTACGGTAATAATTTTACGTTTTTCGTATATTGTACGGTAATAATTTTACGTTTTTCGCAGATTACATGTTTGAATTTTCGTTACTAATATTTCATTTGATGTATTTTTTTAATCCGTTTGTAATTTATTTGTAACATATTTTATTTGATAACGGCATCAATTTTTTAGTAAGAACTTTTTAATTTGTAAACAAATGATTCAAAAGAAATAAAACATATCAATTATATTAAGAGAAAAAATATATTAAAATATGAAAGAGGAATGAAAGAGGATCCTCTTTGATGTGAAAAAAAAAATAAAAGAGAATGTGTAAGAGGATGAAGTTAGTGGAAAATGATTTAGATGAAAGAGAATATGAGATGTCAAAAAGCTAGTGGAAAAGAGAAAAAATAAGAGGATGAAACCATCCTCTTCAATGCACATGCTCTTAGTGTATTGTTGTTTTGATGATTTGTTTTGCTCTTCTTTTTTTTTTTTTTTTTTGTTGTTTTTAGAAAAAGTGACCTGATTAACAGGTAGTCAGTCATTAAGTGCATTATAAGTAGATGGGGTTAATAGTATGATTTATTCTGAGTTAAACAATGGTTTGGATTAATATGAGAAGGGAAGCTATAGGTTGGATTATTCTTGTGAAATAATCCTTTTAATTACGATATATGTGTTTTTAACGGATTTTTTTACGCTAATTTATATAAAACCGTCTTACACAAGATCAACTCGTGTTAAAAAAAATTAATTAAAGATATTTTCTGCGATTTTACCTTACTTTGTAATTGTAGATATTACTCTAACTTCATTTCATGTCATTTTATTACTTGGACAATAACAGATCGGAATTACTCCTTCACATCAAACTTCTTTAACTTCATCTCCATCATTTTATCTCCTCGTTTAATTTTCATTCCCATTTATACATGGTTACCTATATTGCTAATACTCACGAAGCAACGGATTGGTCCGAGCAACGGCGGTAGATGCCTGGACTGACGGAACCATGGTATTGAACTGAGGTGGTGAAGGGAGAAAAAAAATTAATTGACGAGAGAGTGTGAAAAAAATGAGAAGGGTAAAATAGTAAAAAAAACACACGTAAAAGAGTAGAATCCGTATGTGAAGAAACACGCTTCTAAAAATATACTCAAATAGACAGAATTTTACACTAAACCCGATCCGAGAATCCGAATCCGAATCCAAATCGGACAAAAACCGTATATATCCAAAACCGGATCCATTACCGTCGTTACAAGTTACTACAACTAACGTACTACATCCACCTCTACAGCGTTTACACTCGACAACTCTACAACCATACAAGTAATACAACCAAAAAAAGTCAATCGGCAGGATCTCCTTTAACAAACTTCGGTCAACGGAGAGAGGAACCTCAAGCTTTCCAACAATGGTGGCTCGTAAGTTCTCCGTCCGCCATGGAAGCTCCACTTTTGACCTCGATTACGATACTGACGACGGCCTTGAAGTAACTTTCTCTCTCTTTACTTCACCATTTCTCTGTCTATTACTTTAATGCTGTATACGATCATCATAATTCATAATCGTTGATGTTTGATTTTCAGGTGCTTAAATTCCAGTTATTTTCGATTACTTCGATTCCGCCGGATGAACAGCAAGTGAATTTCTCGTCTTTGATTATTTTAAAAATGTTGTGGATTTTGTTGATTATTATCAATTTTTAGTTTGAATTTTGTTGTGATAGATTGTTAGCGAGGATGATAGCAAGGTTGTTAATGATGATTTTGACCTAATTTCGATATCGGAGAAATTGCGATTGATTTCGATTGATGATCAAGTTGAAACGTCGTCGTCTCATGTTAATGAAGATCTTCTTAAGCTTGATGAAGAATTTGCTCGTATGCTTCAGGTGATTAATTGTTTTAATATCTGTTGATGAATTTCAGTTCGTAATATGTTCAATTTTATGTATTGATTAATGCACTGTTTAACGTTTTTTTCTAGCTTAATTAGTAATTACTTGTTGTAAGCAGCTAATCATTGCTGTCATGGATAGATTGACATTGCTAGTGTGTTTTGACAAAAGAAGACAGACATTTACGTGTCAGATTGTTTCATACTCCATCCGTTCACTCGAATTCCATAACTTTTGGGTAATATAAGGGGGCGTTTGGTTCAACCATTTTAGAGCTAAACCCATACCTTGGGTTTGTTTCATGTTTTTGTAATTTGATACCCATACCTCAAACGTATAAGGTATGGGTTCTCATACCCAAGGGGAATGTGGGTATGTGAATGATACATTTGAGTATATAAAAAAAAGGAAGAGAAATAAAACGGAAAATAAATACATATTTTTTCAATATTCACAAAATTAAATTGTTTTTAAGAGTTTTTTCGAGAAAATATAAACAATGACTTTTTCCGACATGTTAAATATACTTAAGAACAAATTTTTTTTGACGTGAGAATCTAAAGTAGAAAATTAATACATGAGTAAATAGTACAAAAAATTATTAATAAAATAAATATACAACAAGATTTATTTCCTCATTCTAGAATTGAACCAAACACAAGGTATGAGGAATCGAGGATTATTTAAATCAAATGTATGGAATTGGAGTGAACGGAGGGAGTATTACTTTGAAAATATTTTTCCGGTGTCACTGAGGCAGAGGAAAGTACTACTTTGTAAATGTCGTGATGGTAGATAATAGTATGTCAGATTCCGTCCGCAGTGCACAAGTTTGAATATCATTACTGGTGCATTCTAGAAAAAAATTGTTATTTTAGTTGATGAAGTTGTGTAATTTCAGGCAGAAGAAGAAGCATTGCTTCTTCAGCAGTATACAGCCAGGGAGGATGACGGACAGATGGAGCAGAGGATAAGGGGTTATATTGATCAAGTTTTAATGGTGATTAAGAGCTACTTCCATAGTTTTTAGCCTCTATTTTACAGACATTAGATGATGTAACTGTTATTTTCTTCTGTGAAATTTTAGTATGAGGATCCAACTCGCCAGGAGGCTGCTCGTAGGACAGTTCCCGTTGATGAACTGGAAGAGAAAGCATTGGTTGCTATTGCAAAAAAGGTGAGGTCTTTTAGGACTTGCCCTACATGTAATGTTCCAACTTTTGACTATTAGAATCAGAGCCTCATAGGTAGTCATTTTTATGGTTTTCTTTTATGTAGCCTACCTGATAATAGTTCCATACATAAACTGAAATTGATGTATTTGTTAAACTGATGAGCGTATATTGTCTTGATATGCTCGGGTGCGAGACATTTATCACAAAGTAATTTAACTGTTCGCTGCTTCCATTAGTCTCATGAACCCATTTAATCATCAAATTTGCTTTGTCATTCACACTTATTTTTTCTCACTTTTACTTTTTAATTCTGTTTGAATACGGAATGTTATTTTGTATGTCGAGTGAAATATATATAACTATTATTATGTTATTATATTTTACTTTGTTTATCGATCTATATTTAGTCTTCCGTTTCAAAATTGGTACTTTCATTCATTTTTTCCTTAAACCCAAGACATGCTTTCTGTGTACCACTACTGATGCTGAGGGCGGAGTAGAGTGGCTGCTCTGAATAATAGTTTCTAATCATCAACTTCATTGGATTTATCGTAAATTGTTACGCTATTTATTCATTTCTAGGAAGGCAAGTATGAACCAACAAAACATGAACGGGATCATGCTTTCCTGCTAGAGCTGCTATTATGGTTCAAACAATCTTTCAGGTATGAGCAGTGACTTGGTATGTTGAGATTGCTTCACTGACGCTCCCTGATGTAAGATTAGTATATTGGGTATCAGCTGTTGACCGATAACTGTAAATGAAACTGTTCATTTTTAAAATATGCATGGTGTTCATATGACTCAATGGCTTTGACTGCTGAGATTAAAGTAACTGTACAGACACAACAGAGTATATTTACATAGGAATAGCAAATCTGGTTCCATTTCCAATACATGGGTAAGATGGCGTACATCTGAACTTCCTTACCTTCCCATAAGTGGGGGCTTTTGAGGAGCTGGAGTGGAGCAACGTTGCTGTTATTTTTGGATACTCTTCCTCCGAAGTTTTATGTGAGTTCGACATTTCCATGTGGGTGAGTTAGGATTAGAGTTAGGAGTAAGATATGCCATGGGAAAAGGATGAACCGACCAGCTTCCGTGGCATGATGATTGATGTGGAATTGTAGATCAAAGTCGTCAAACCTGTGCAGCTTGAATGTAGCTTAGATGCTGTCTGAGTCTCTGAGACCCATGCTACATCCTTCTATTTAATTAGGAACAAAAAAAACGATGATCAGGTTTTTGCTCTCTGCAGCTGGGTCCATGCACCTGCTTGTGATGGCTGTGGAAATCAAACTACAGGCCAGGGCATGTGTGAAGCCTTACCTGAAGAACTTCGGTATGGTGGTGTACGAGTTGAGCTATATAGGTATGAATAATTTATGTATTACACACTATACTAGTCAGCCTTCTATGCTATTTGATAAATCTAGTTCTCTTTTATCACAAGCTTTTGATTCGCAAAAGATCCCTTATAGCTTGCACCACGTTTTGCATATATGAATATGATGAACTAGCTTGATACGGCTGTCCTGTTCATTTGTGTTATGTCGGTATTAGAAATCTTGGAGGGAGTTTAGAGTATAGTTTGAGAATATATTTATTTGTATCCCGTATTTAAATAAGGGTCGTACTCTTTCACATACGAATATTACTCTTTCAAATACGCATTTTACAACGTTAACCTTGTCATTTTTTCCATTTCCAACCCAATTCATTTTTTCTCCCTCCCCTTATCCCCCTTCACCACCAACAATTTCATCCGTCATTTTTCTCTATCTTTTTCACTCAAAATTATTTACCCACTTTTACTCGCTATTTGTCTTCACATTCTGCATATCATATCAGGATGAGAGCTTGCATTTTATGTTTACATGTGATTATTCTTTTAATGTGCCCAGTTCAACGATTCAATAAAAAAAAGATGATTTGATTGAGGTCTTTGATTAGCAGTACATAATTCGTAAACCATTGATAATGAAGAATCAAAAGTGTTTTGCAGCCAACCACCACAGAATAGAGACTACCACCAATCTTAATTTGATTGATTTAATAAAATTCATCAAACCCTAATTTTATACTTTAACACATAGTATAAAATTTGATTAATTAATTAAAGTTGAACAAATAATATTAATAATTGAATTACTTCATTATTTGATGAATTCGTTCCATTGTTCAAAGCCGTCGAGTAATTAATTTAAAATTTATGAAGAAATCCGAAGTCCATTGTTGATTTTAACAATTTAGGGTAAAAAAGGTTGATATACTGAGATTTCAGGTAAAAGGGTATTAGATGGAAAGTTTATGAAAAAGTGTATGTGAAAAAGTAAAATTCGTATGTGAAAAAATAATTCCGTTAAATAAAGAACGTAATTATTCTAGTGAAACTGTTTCAACTCATAGGAAACCAATTATTTATCACTCTATTTATCCATATTAAAAGGATCCCGTGGTACTTCTGTAGAAACAATATATTCCCTCTAACTCAAAATTATCTTCCCATTGACTTTGCACAGTTTCCAAGATGCCACCTTGATTCATTTTTCTCCATTTATATACTACTTTTTGTAAAGAAATACGAAGTATATGTTTTTAAAAGTCGTACTTCAGATGAATGCAAATATTTTGTTATCATGATAACATTTACAATATTTTAACTTTTATTTAAGGTAAAAAAAATTTGAACTTTGACCCAAGAAAGTGAAATGAGAATTATTTTGAGTAGGACTAAAAGGATATTTGTACTTTCAAGTCTTTCAACAAAGCATATATGATCAAGTAATCAACTAAGCTACTTTTTACTTGTTCTATGTTGTAACCTTCAATTTCAATGGCATTATTTGTATCTGTGTAACAGCGTAAAGCCATAAACATACAGTTTATTCATTTGGGATGAGACTCTGATAAGCTCTTAATGAATACTCCGTCGTTTTTACTAGCTATCCTATAACCTATTGGGTTCTATTTAAGAAAACATTGCATTGGGGTTTTCTGTTTTGGTAAATCCCCATCATTGCATTTTACTTCTTGTGTGTTTGCCATTATATGACACTCCTTCCTTCCAAATGAATTTCTTACGCTTTTTTAGTATATCTGGGGTATAATTTAACCAAACTTATGGAATTCATTTGATAAAAAAGGAGGATTTTTGTTGTGTCTTGGGAGTCGTAAAAAGAGTAAATTGTTACAACCAGAACCAAAAGAAGTATGCGTGTTGAGGGTTTTGTGTGAAGCTAATCCTTTGCACGAAGACCTACAAAACTCCTTTTTATATTACCCAACATTGTTTTTATCAACCCGCAGCTGCAACTATTGTTCAAGGAGTACTCGTTTCCCGCGCTACAATGATCCAATAAAAGTAATTTTCATCATTTATCCTATATTGGCGTATATGGGCATAGTGTAAAAACTGAAAAGATGACCTTGTCCATCTGTGATTCTATGCATGCAGCTTTTGGAAACTAGAAAAGGGCGTTGTGGGGAGTGGGCCAACTGCTTTACACTATATTGCCGAGCATTTGGCTATGAATCTCGCCTTGTAAGCATATTTTTATTCGCTTTTGATTGGTCCTCATTTGACTAAACGTCTATCTTCTTTATCTTGCCTAGAGCTAGTAGATTCAGTTTCCAATTTAATTGTTCCTTTATGAAAATTTGGTGCTACTAAAGTAACGGTGCTCAATCCTTTGACCATATAGTGGTGGCTCCTGACTTCGATAAGATGAAATTTGTAGGAAATGTTGTTACTTTGAAACATTTTTAAACATGGTCTTACTAAGAAGTTTAGACATCCAGAGATCTGTTGGACAACAGCTAGTTATTTGTCCTGCAGTGCTCTCTGCCTCTGTCTGTAGCTTTGGCCTATTTGGCGTTTGTTATCTTCGTGCTGGTCAGGTGAAAGATCTAATGGCTGGCAGGATGATAGAAAGGGTAGAAGGAATACTGAACTCTTCCAAGTCTCAGAGTTGGGCTCATTGACAATGACACGTTGGTTATATACATGGAATTTAAGAAATTTTCTGTGTTCAGTTTTTCACATTGTCTAAAGATTGCAATGCATCCTACAGGATGAAATCCACTCCTTAAGTTTTAGCTAAACTTTTATGCTCATCGTAAAATTAAAATCTAATTTACACGATGGTCATCTTATGGCCAAACAATCGTATCCTAGTTGTGTATTATATGCTGTTGTATTTATCAAAATGATTCCTACGAAATTTAAGAAGTTAAGTTTCGAGGTATCTGTGTTATTTAAATATATATATATATAGTCTAGCCCATACATTGAATAAGTATATTCCATGGAAATGATAACTGATCTCTGATATGTTATTCATTTTAATAAGACTCAAAATGATTATAGTTCTGTTTAATTTGCTAATTCAGTGAAGACCTTGTTTGACATGCTGCTTCCAGTGTGAGTGTTGGTTTTACCTGTTGATTTTATATTTTGTCAGAAGATGCTTACAATCTTACTTGCAAGTGATCGTTGCCTCTGTTTTATTTCAGATTTTGGATTTGACCGATCATGTCTGGACTGAGTGCTTTTCTCATCATTTAGGAAGGTAAATAACGTGTTGTGCATTCATACTTGAATATACATGTGTGATCATTTCATGGTCTAACATTATCTTGTTGGTACCTTGTGAGGTTTGGTGATACCTAACACAGGCACTCTATTTCCTTTTACTATTTTGTTCTGATCTTCCTTGCTGCGGGAGCTGTCCTGGTTTGCAAATCTTGCACTCATGTCTTGTGAGTTGCCCAGACCTAGTTGCATATCTAACAATAGATTCTCAGGTGGATGCATCTTGATCCTTGCGAAGGAATATATGACAATCCTCTGCTGTATGAAAAAGGGTACTTTCAGATTGATCTTTGGACATCTCATATTTTCTAGCTTTCCTTTAAAAAATGGATCTCAATACTGAACTCTTTTTTTATTATTACCTACAAATATGTTCTTCACAGCTGGCAGAAAAAGTTGAATTATGTGATTGCTATAGCAAAAGATGGCGTATATGATGTCACAAAACGTTACACAAGAAAGTGGCACGAGGTACTCCAATTGTAACATTTATCATAGCTCCTGAATTACTATCCTATGCACTATAAAGTTACAGTAAATCTTACGTTATCATCCCTATCTTGATGGATTGCAGGTCCTAACACGTCGGAATTTTACTACAGAGCCAATGTTGTGCCAAATTTTGGCAAATCTAACAACACAATGTCGAAGAGGTTTTAAACCAGAAACGATTTTCTTTCTTAATGAACGGGATAGTCAGGAGAGAGAAGATCTTGAACACAATCTTCACTCTCAGGACGACGCTGCAGTTTTACTGCCCGGGAGACAGACTGGGGACAGGCAATGGCGTATCTCAAGATCAGAATACGGGTCTGGTGAAGGTGGCATCTTGAGTTCGTCATGTCCTGTTCGCCCGTGTTTTGATGAGCATGTCACTAAAATTTATAATGCATTAGGCATTGTTCTTTCCCAACTTGTTGGCATTTCTCAATCTGAATCCATGGTAGTAAATACCTTGAAGGAATTTAGAAACAATATTGAAGATCTTGAAAAATCTCCTTTTAGATCTCGGAGAACTACAATCAACTATCTAGATGGTCTTGAACCTTCTTTGGAACAGGTGGCGCGTGTTTTTGATGAGATATTAGATGCACTTGGCCTGAAGCTTGACTTGGACTCAAGTAATCATGTTGTTTTGGCTGGTCATCCTGTAAAAACCTCGCTGGCTTTGCCTGTTGCACTAGATGCCTTGGATGATATGATCGGGAGCCTTGTTAAATATGACAGATTTGGGAAAGATATACTCTCACTGCCAATTTTGAAGCTGAATAGAGTTCATTCAGGTTCGGTCCTTGCAAGTGGAGAGGAGCTTCCATTTGGAATTGTGAGTTTAATAAATGTTGGTCTTTGTGTTTTCTCTTTACGGATCTCCTGTTGCAATGATGGAATAAAGCAAAATGTCTCTATGTGCCTTCTGTTTTATTGTGAAGTAGTAAGTTATAGCAAGTCATTCAATACAATTTTCATTGCAATTTTCAGTATGGGTCAGTCAGAATCACGTTCTCTGTGTTGTTAAGACACGGGTATGTAGTGTACATTCCCACTCTCTTCACCGTGTCATTTGCGTGAACTCCTCTTGCATTGGGATAATGTAGCTTTTTTTCTTTTTCCAGGCCACTTCAGCTTTTGACGGGTTACGCGTGTCTAAGTGGGAAGAACCAAACGGAGCAAAAGGTCTGCTTTAACTTTTTAACAATCAAAGTACCCGTGGTTTATTAGGTTGAAAATTGGACTGAAATCAATGCCTTTTACTCTCTCTGAAGTTGAACTTTTTACAAACTGTTCTATTTTTGCTTATTTCGTCCTTCTACCCTTATACCTTCCAATTGTGGCTTGCAGGTTGCTGGATTGCATATAAGTTGAAAGAAAAACAAATGTGCGAGCTTGTTGCATATGAACTGATGTCTGCTAATGATGCTCCCGAAAGAGATCCAATGGACTGGTATGATGAGTAGCAGTAAATATATATTCAGAGTCCTAGAATTCTTTAAGTAAAGAGTTAATTGCTGCAATAATTTAGCTCTAGTTACAACTTACAAGTGATTTATGACCAAGGATTATTCCGTGAGAAGCAGACTTAGTCAAACTCCAGGCTTTAAAATGCAGTCTTTTCATTGCGCTCATATCTTTTGCCTATAGGTCACCATTCTGAGCATTACACGCCTTGCTTGTTTTGACTTTTAGGATCTCTCTTTCTTTGGCATAGTTAGAGATAGCAAATTAGACGATCTCTCAGGCAATTTGTATTTGTAGTCATGAATTTATAATACCCGTGCAGCTCTAAAAAGTAAGACTAAAAATCTACTATGACATTTGTGCGTTTCTTTTACCTACTTACCTCTTACAGGCTGAACAGACAGGATGTTTGTTTTGAATGATCACCTAAGTAAAACGCTAAAAGGGACCAATATATTTATTGTTTTTCTTTCTTTGGAGGGGGGGCGAGGAGGGGACTGGAACTAATGATTTTGATAATAGTTGATTTTTATTCTATCTTCAACATTACTATTGGTTTCTAGATGGAATTTCATTTTAGCTTTTTGCTGACTTGCCTTGTCTATCAGCAAGTTTTCTGTCGAAGTTCTAGAGTTTCTACATCTACTAGCATAGTGATTTGGTTTTAGGTTGGTTCCCCAATCTCCATGGACAATGCCACCTTCTATGCTGCTCAAACTCGTTTAGAAGGATTTGACACATGCGTGTCCAAGTGTACTCGGCCATTTATATGAAAAATATGCATATTTTGGTTTAAAACGAGGTTTCTACATGGATACCCTTGTCCAAGTGTCGTGTGTCGGACACGGGTACGTGAGGGAATTAGAAGAGTCGGAGTAACATAGGCCACCTTAAATCTCTTTATTTAGGCTTCATCGTTTGTTTTATCCCTCCCACAAGTCTTGACTTAACCACCTTAGGAAACTTTACATCAACCAGAACATTGCGTATTGTTCCTACGTTTCTTGATGCATAGTAGTAGCGACTAGCAGCATAAATTTCAATACTATTTTCTGTATTAATGACTTCTGAAGTTTTGATCATATTCTGAAGATATAGTTTTTTTTCCAACGTCTTACGTCTCGTGGACTGTTTCCAGGATTCTTGAAGCAAGCACGGATGGAGGATCTACCTGGAACATATTAGATAGACAAGCGTCTCAGAAATTTGACGGTCGCTTCCAGCGTAAGGTGTATAAGATTAAATCATGTAGTCCACAGTCAAATGCCTTCAGGTATATCACACACCATATCAGTTACAATTATCTTCTTAGTGCATCCTTTCCCAAACAATTACGAAAACAAAAGGACTCTGACAAAATTCTGTATTTCTTGCAGATTCAGCTTTTCCGCTGTCAGAAATAGTGAATCGAATTCACGCCTACAAATTGGCAGCATCGACCTTTATGCCAGAAATAACGAAGGTATCCCATGAAGATGAGTGAGTACTACTACTACTACCAGGCTTAATATGTTTATTATTCTGATTATTATTGGTATATGTTCGGACTCCCGTCATTTTTAATGAAGCATCCTAGCTCTAGAACTGGTTTTACCTAATCTAACTGGGTTGTGTAAACTATTAACATGATTATCGCTCTAATCGCAAATATTTTGTATGAGTGTATTTGGTGCTCTTTGATTTAGCACCAGAATTTGCTTCATTATTTAGTCGTGTTGCGAGAACTTAACTGAACTGAAATCCTCGTATTAACATTGAAAAGAATAAATACCGTAGATCCCCAAGACGTAACGTAATTGGGTTTGCAGTTTTGAACACAGCTAACTCGGTACAAATCAAGTGACCATACCTGAAAATAACCCTTTTGTACTCTGTGCTTATTTTCATTTTCATACACAAAGAAGTGTATCAATTTTATCGTTGATTTATTTTTATTATTATTTTTGGTACACTATTTACAATTGTAACGACCGTCTCTCCGGAATAAGAAATAAAATGCCGTCTCTCGGGAGCAAGAAATAAAATCCAAATATCTGCAACACCCAAATCCTCTGTTGAACTATGTTATAACTATTGATCTTGCTTAAAACCGTCTTTGTTCAAGACCTTACACAACCTTCTTTTATTTTCACCTCTATTTTAATCGTATCTGCGAGTTGACTTTAAATTCAGAATTTGTGATGTATTAAAACTTTAGCACATTTATTAAAAAAAAAAAAAAAACTTTAGCACATGAACTATTAAAAAAATAAGTCAACTCGACCGTCTAGTTAGCTTATTTGAGTTTTGGAAGGTCATATGCTAAACATACACGAGCTGTTAGTTTGTCGACCGTCACAAGCCCGTCATTTCTTCCACTTGCTCTTCCACTTATTCCCCCACCTGCCATTATTTTAATCGTTATGAGAGGTCACAAGCTTCTGACCATCATAACTTACAAAACAGAATTTGCGTAAATTAATAATAGGTTTAGGTGGTTTAATTTAAGGTTTGTTAATGGAAATCAAAAGAAAGGTTATGTATTATTAAGCTAAATTAAACTCCGTCATGGCTATTAAGCATGACGGAGGAATATTACAATCTCCTTCGATGATCTACAGATATAACGAGCAGGACTTTAAGAGTATTATCGCGCCTTTTGGCATGAGAAATTGACAGGTTTCCAATTTTGGAAGGAACCTATAGTATTCCAATTCATGAACGAGTCTTACCTTCTTTATACTCTCAAACACGGTTCGAATCCTTACTAAAAATTGGCTTAAACTCTCTGAACAAACGTGCAAGACATGAACTAAACGTATGCATAGCTAGCTGTACATTTCTATTTTTGTTGCTGAAACTTTGACATAAAAAGATTATTTATTCGTCGACCGATAATTGGAAGACACGGCGATCATTAAGGCGTAATTCTCACTAATTGTTTTTATGAAAATAATCGATTACAACGGAAATATTCCTTGTATCTTAGCTTAAATAATTAAGTATTCTAAATTTGGAGTTTGTATCTATTATTACCTATATAAGTGTTCATAATTCATGAACTCCTTTGGCTCCTAACATTATTATTCTCCTAGAGCAACAAAGTGTATCGAAAAAATATAGAGTTTCACAGTTTCGGAACCATGGCTTTCAACCTCAATCTTCACTTTCTTCTGGTTTTGGGTACGAATCTCTTTTCCCCTTGCTTTTTAGAATGTCTCGTTCAATTAGTTGTAAAAAATATCACAAATTGTAGTTCGAGAAAATCTCCGTATAACATACTACTACATCTCAAATACAGTATTAATCTAGGTTTGGGTTAATCCAACATAATCACGGTCTCATACATGCTTACTTTAGGCGTTCATGTAACCTCGACTCATTAACGTCAACAAATATATTTCCATCAATGCATTCTGCCACATGAATATGAGTTATGTGCGTGTGCGCACCTAACTCAGAGTCTTGTGGCAATGCTATCGAACAAAAATCTAAACTTGAATGATCAAACACGTAAATGTAGAACTGTAAATAAACCCGACTTAACTAACAAATCGATGTCCACTTCTAGAGAACAAAGCAAATAATCCTCCGCACGCAATTCAGGCAATTCGACCAAATTAAAAGTGTTAATTAGCTAACACTCACCTTAATGCAGGTGCTGTTATGATAGTATTAGGAAGCAATGTAGAAAAAGTGAAGGCAGAAAGCTGCTCAAGTACATGTTACTCGGCAACGACGATGAACTGCCCAAATACCGGAGACCAGAAACCGGCATGCAACTGCTGTTATGCTAATTCTGGCTGCAAAATTTACCTTACCAACAGTTCTGTTGTTCACTGCTACTAAATTACATTTTTTTGAAGGAATTTTTTTCCGATTCTTTCCTTTTTTCCGACTGTAACTTATATCAGATTGCGTTTGAACTCTGCAATACGGGTAGGGATATGATCACTGTACCGACTCATACAATGTATTAAGTACTGACAGCGTGTCCTGATCACAAATACTTGGACGAGGTGTCAGTACACAGTATAATGAAATGATCCATTTATTTACACATTGAGTATTCATTTTTAACCCGACTCTATTAATCCTATTTCTCGCAATTTATATATGTGAGAGTGCAAGACTGTACATGGATTTCTTGCTTGGGGGTACAGATCTAAGTCGATGTTTCAAAACAATCAGCAAGAAAGACGAGTGTAGAACGCAGAAAATATATGCGAAACATGGGAGGCTATGAAGTGTACCATATCATTGGTAAATTCTTGCATATAACATTTCAAAGCGAAGGGTATTTTAGTCGTCACCCGCAGCCAAAACTGTTAGTTGTTGCATAATCCAATATGAAGAAAACAAATACGATTGAAAAGCGTAAATACTTTCTAGGAAATCGTTCAATTGTAGCATACTCTGCATCCCCGTGCCTTCTCAAAGCAAATACAGCTTTAATGATGGTCCTCAACCTTCTTCAAATCCTTCATGACTGTTGTTTCAACCCTGCATTGCAATACAATACCGTATAATGAAGCAAAATCTACAAGGAACAAATTTTACTCATGCATAAAACTTGATATATCCAAATTAATGAACAAAAAGAGTTCATATCCCATTTATGGTTAAGCGTGGTGGAGACGTGGGTGGGGAACAAATTTGTCCAAAAGATACAAATTGATTGTCTGGAAAGCAGCAGCACTCGCAGAAAGCTATGTTACTTAATCCTCACAACTTAGATAAGAGCATAAAAACTGAAAACAGTCTGACACCAAACTTGACAATACATCATAGATCTGCCAGAAGCCCAGAATACCCATTCCCAAATGACTCTCGGCCATTGAAGTTTAGGCATAAACTAAAGAAAGTAACCAACCGACCAAAGAGAACGAGAGAAAGATTCTTAATCTAGAAGAGCTAGGTGAAGAACAAGGATTTTTCAACCATCGAAAATAAAGAACACGTTATCAAATTTCAATTTTTGGCAAGAAAGTAATACAGAGGAGCATATCGGTAAACAAATACGCGACACATCCACAGAAGAGATAAACGCCAGAATATGGAGATCAGAGAAGCATGGAAACTGAAGTAGATAACTTAGGACTTGAGAGGTACAAATCACATATAAGCTCTAAAGTTATTGAAAGAATGAGAAACTTACGTTGTCCCGTATAGACCAATCTTCTGGACCATGGTAGTCTCAGTATCAGACTGATTGTCTTCAATAAAAATCGTCAAGCTGTTCCCAACAAATCAGTAAAAAAACAAAAAAAACATGACAAACTGTGAAGAGCAATAAGCCAAATAAGAAAATAAATGAAAAACCCTACCTTCGAACATTTTGGAATTTTACATACTTCAGGACAACTGGCTTGCCCTGCAAAGGATGAAATATATTCCCACAGTGAACAAATGAGTTTTATTCCTTATATATTTGATACTACTCTAACTATATTCGAATAAAAAAAACAAAAGGCACATACATACCTTGAGAGTCTCAGGTGATAGAACAACAGTGTCACTAGGTGGGAAATCATTCACATTACTGCCACAATTTGCAGATAAGTGTCAGAAAATCGAACTAATCGGTAATTGCAGTAGAAAAAATATTGGAAACAGAAGCATGAAATCATACCTGAATCCCATATGCTCTCTGTTTGAATAAAGCTTGATAGTTTTAGGACCTGAGAACAACAGACTCTTCAGAATTCTAATTTTTTGACAGTATAAGGGAAAAAGTTGCATAATTTAGGTAAACCGGTTACTGATCAGGAGCCCACATGACTCACACAAGTACACACATTAAGATAAGTCACAACTTTCTCCCTCTCAAACATATATCTGTGCACAACAACTCAACAAGAAGTGTTCAAATTGATTTTCAAGCAGAAACCAAGTATTGGTCTTTTGTTAATATTACCTTCCTCTTCTGGTCCTTTGACAACAATAGAATGTAGCTTTACAACTTGAGTAAATGGTATATAGAGCAGAAGTTGCTCGTCTGCATCACTCTCCAGAATCAAGCCATCGTCCTCGCGGTAACCCTAGAACATAAAGAACTAAGCTTTAATACTGAACATCAGAGTGGCAATCGCAATACTGAACTCAAATAACATTCTTGCCCCCCTACTGATAGTCGTGATAGACTACACTAGAATGTCATAAATCTCTTATCCCCATCCAAAGTCCACCATTAGGGGAAAAGTCTCTTCTGACAAAAGATGTGAAGCCCCGTGAAGGGAATACATGTCATAAAAAAGGTAAAAAAAATACTTGATAACTATTAATATTTGTTTTTATATATGAGATGCAAATGGACCTGTATTGCACACAACTCATGGTACCTTGTCGTCCATGACTATCATATAAATTTTAATGAGAATACTATTACAAATTGAACATTAATAATTCAACTACTAGAATAGAAATAATTTCACAGGAACAAAATGACGTTGCATTTATTGTTTTGACATATACCCATCAAACTTAAGCTTGAAGCTTAAGTACTCATAGCATAATAACTATTAACTAGCCATTAGTGATCATTGTCCATTCAATGATCTAGATCCTACTAATTAAATCAATTACCATTAATAGTTTAATCCAAATAACAACTAACAAAAACATCTCTAGATAGATATTAAACCGCACTTATCATAGCATCCGGATGGCTCAACTTTTCAACCACCTACCACCCGATATGTCGACTTCATAGATAGACAATGCCAATGAAAGGTTGAGGGACAACGGTGATGGATCATACAACACATTCGTGTTAGTGTCCGTTTGCATTTAGATCAAACTTCACAATTGACTTCATGGTGCTAGTTGAAGCTAGATCAACTTAAGGTGCCAATGTATTATACTCATGAACCAAGGTTGATGACATCGTAAATACGACATTCTGCATCTCTGAATTGCTTGTAATATACACAAATAGCCGCTGCATCTCATATATAAAAGCAAATATTCCAAATTGTGATTTGATCTAGGTAGCACATACATTTCTCTTAATTAACCGTCCCGTGTCCGACACTCGGACACCCGACACGCGTTGGACACGTGGCTAAACATATTATAGTTTAGAGGAGGAATAAAATTTTAAAAAATATCAATTAGAAGATGATTTTGACAGGAAAATGAGAATTAGTTAGAATAAAGGTCGAATTGTAAGTTACTTGTTTAGATTTAGCTTCAGCTTCAAATACATGATAAAAATAAAATTATATTATAACCATAAACTATATATTTTATTATATTTAAATGCCGTGTCCCGTGTCCTAAATTTTATGGGATAGTCGTGTCCATTTTGGTGCTACGTAGGATTTGATAGGCTTTGAGCTTTGGCCAGTAGGGAATATATCTCATAAAAACGTAAATAAATAACTGCGACGAAGTGAGTATTTCGACTAGAATCAACCCCAAAACCCGAAATCATCTAGAAACACAAAACACACAGTATGCAAGAATCAATAACTTAAGCAGCATAACTTCAAAAAAATTACATTAAATAAGTAAATAAACTAAAACCTAATTTTGAGCAACTGGGTTTACCACAAACTAACAGTAATTAGGTAATTAGGTTAATTAATTGAACAAAAAAAAGAGACCTGCTTGAGAGCATTAGCTACGGAGTGAGAAGAACTTTGATTGAGACATTCAACGCTACTCCAATCAATATGCTCCAATAAATCAACCTAATTTCAACAATTAATCAAAACCAAAATTAACATTAAAATTACAAAACATGAAATTGTTCTAAGTAATTAAATTAGGAAAAGGAAATATACGGTATAATTAATTAATTAAGAAAGATGAAGAAAGCTATATTACTTGATTCCTTTGGATTGCGGAAGCAGATTCGGCAGCCATGGCAGAAGAAAGAGATTGAATTGAGTTGAATGTTAGAAGGAAGAAGATTGATTTGATGAAGAATAATTGCGAAGAAAAAATTGTTGTCTAAAGTCTAAAACTTTGATTTGATTCTTTGTGTTTTTCACTTCCCTTTTCTTTTGCGTATTTATATTATCTTTTCGAGTCTCGAGGTATTGTGAATAATAGGCGTCGGGAGGTTTGGGTTTTAACTTTTTTTTTCAAAGTTGTAATAGATTTTGTTTAAAACTTAAAACGGAGTATTTAGTTTATAAAACGGATCTAAATACTTTTATGGTGATAACAAGGACAAAAATTCATATTTTTTCTGCTTCTGACGCGGAGTATCGTAATGTCCTTGTGCAGACTTGTCGATAGTGACCTGATATGAATGATAAGACTTGTATGTACATTTAACAAACGATTTGAATCAACCTAGGTTGGGGTTATTAATCCATTTTTCAAGATTATCAGTTGTTTGACTAATTTGATCTAAGAAACATATTGTGTGATTTTCGAAGAATTTTGTTCCAGAACCTCGAAATCCTGAAAACCGTGTATTAACACACTTCAATCTGAGCCGCTCGTGTGGTCGTACCGGACCAGAATTCTATTACTCCCGATTATTCAAACACTTCTCTGACTCTCTGAGGTCATCCATGAGCTAACCCGTTCGATTTCAGGTCAAAATAACAAGTATTAATCCAATTTTTAAGATTATCGGAAGTTTGACTAATGCTGGTTTATCGTCTACCGAAACTCCTAATTATAATCTTCTGCTCCTCAAATTTAAGTGTGGCTGTTATCTCTGATCAAAGAAACATTTTGTGGGATTTTCGAAAAATATAGTTCCGGGATATCAGAATCCCGAAAACCGTGCATTTCTACACTTCAATTTATTAAGTCGGTCGGGAGGTCGTACCAGATCAGAATTCTATTTCTCCCAAATTTTCAAACACTTCTTTGAGGTCATTCCAGGAGTTAACCACTTCGATTTCAGGCCCAAATAACGAGTATTAAGCCAGTTTTCAAGATTATCGGAGGTTTGACTAATGTTGGTTTCTCATATATCGGAACCCCCTATCGTCTCTCGGAACCCCCCAATTGTCCTATGTTGTTCCTCAAATTTTCTCTGGCTGCTTCATCTGATCAAAGAAACATTTTGTGTGATTTTCGGAGAATATTGTTGCGGGACCCTGGAATCCCAAAAACCGTTTATTATACATTTCAATTTAAGTCGTTCGGGCGATCGTACCGGACCAGAATTGTATTTCTCCCTATTTTTCTTACACTTCTTCGAGGTCATTCCAGAAGTTAACCAGTTCGACTTCAGGCCAAAATAACGAGTACTAATCCAGTTTTCAAGATTATCGGAGGTTTTACTAATGCTGGTTTATCGTCTACCGGAACCCCCAAATGTCCTATACTGCTCCTCAAATTTTGTGTGGCAGCTTTATCTGATCTATGGAACATTTTCTGCGATTTTCGGAGATTTTGGTTCCGGGACCCCAGAATCCCGGAATTCGTGTATTACACTTCAATTTGAGCCGTTCGGGAGGTCGTATCGGTCCAAAATTCTATTTTTCCTGATTTTTCACACACTTCTACAAGATCATTCTAGGAGTTAACCAATTCGATTCCGGGCCAAAATAACAAGTATTAATCCAGTTTTCAAGATGATCGGAGGTTTGACTAATTCAGGTTTATCGTCTACCGGAACCCCCAATTTTCGTCTGCTGCTCCCCAAATTTTGTGTTGATGCTTTATCTCATGTAAGAAACATTTTGTGCGATTTTCCGATAATTTTGTTCCGGTCCCCGGAATCACGAAAATCGTGTATTACACTTCCATTTGAGTCGTTCTGGAGGTCATACTAGACCAAAATACTATATCTCCGGATTTTCAAACACTTCTCTGAGGTCGTTCCAGGAGTAAACCAGTTCGATTTCAGGCCAAAATAACTAGTATTAATCAAGTTTTCAAGATTATCGGAGGTTTGCCTAATGCTGGTTTATCGTCTACCGGAAACTTCTATTTTCCTCTGCTGCTCCTCAAATTTTGCGTGGCTACTTTATCTGATCTTAGGAGCGTTTTGTGCAGTTTTAGTGAATTTTGTTCCGGGGTCCCGGAATCCCGAAAATCGTGTATTACACTTCAATTTGAGCTATTAGGGAGGTCGTACCGGTCCACAATTCTGTTTCTCCCGATTTTTCGAAACACTTTTTTAAGCTTATTCCAGGAGTTAACCAACGAGAGTATTAATCCAGTTTTCAAGATTATCGGAGATTTAACTAATGCTAGTTTATCGTCTATCGGAACCCCAAATTATTCTCCGCCACTCCTCAAATTTTGTGTCGCTTCTTTATCTGATCTAAGAAACATTTTGTGTGATTTTTGGAGAATATTGTTCTGGGACCCCGAAATCTCGAAAACCGTTTATTACACTTCAGATTAAGCCGTTCAGGAGGTCGTACCAAACCATAATTTTATTTCTCGCGATTTTTCAAACACTTATCCAGGGTCATTCCAGGAGTTAACTATTTCGATTTCAGGCCAAAATTACGAGTATTAATCCAATTTCAAGATTAGCGGAAGTTTGACTAATGCTGGTTTATCATCTACCGGAACCCCCAATTATGATCTTCTGCTCCTCAAATTTCGTGTGGCTGTTGTATCTGATCTAAGAAACATCTTGTGTGATTTTCAGAGACTATTGTTCCGGGAACCCGGAATCCCAAAAACCGTTTATTCTACACTTCAATTTAAGCCGTTCGGGAGGCCATACCAGACCAGAATTCTATTTCTCTCAATTTTTCAAACACTTATTCGGGGTCATTCCCGAAGATAACCACTTTGATTTCAGGCCAAAATAACGACTTTTAAGCCAGTTTTTAAGAGTATCAGAGGTTTGACTAATGTTGTTTTGTCATCTATCGGAACAACCTATCGTTTATCGGAATCCCCAATTGTCCTCTTCTGTTCGTCAAATTTTATGTGGCTGCTTTATTTGATCTAAGAAACATTTTGTGTGATTTTCGGAGAATATTTTTGCAGGACCTTGGACTCCCGAAAACCGTTATTATACATTTCAATTTGAGCCGTTTGGGAGGTTGTACCGGACTAGAAATCTATTTCTCCCGATTATTCACACTTCTCGGAGGTCATTGCAAGAGTTAACTAGTTGGTTTTTGGCCAAAATAACGAGTATTAATCCAGTCTTCAAGATTATCGAAGGTTTTTCTAATGTTGGCTTATCGTTTACCGGAACCCCCAATTGTCCTCTGCTGCTCCTCAAACTTTGTGTGGCAGCTTTATCTGATCTATGAAACAATTCTTGGGATTTTCGAAGAATTTTGTTCTGAGACCTCGGAATCCTGAACATCGTGTATTATACACTTCCATTTTAGCTGTTCGGGAGGTCGTACTGGTTGAATATATATATTTTATTTCTCCTGATTTTTCAGACACTGCTACGAGCTCATTCGAGGACTTAACCACTTCGATTTAATGCCAAAAATAACGAGTATTAAGTTAATTTTCAAGATTATCGGAGATTTGACGAATGTTGGTTTGCCATTTATCGGAACCCTCTATCGTCTATCGGAATCCCCCAATTGTCTAATGTTGTTCCACAAATTTGTTGTGGCTGCTTTATCTGATCAAAGAAACATTTTGTGTGATTTTCGGAGTATATTGTAGCGGGACCCTGGAATCCCGAAAACCGTTTATTATACATTTCAATATGAGTCATTCGGGCGGTCGTACCGGACCAGAATTTTATTTCTCCCGATTTTTCATACACTTCTCCGTGGTCATTCCAGGAGTTATGCAGTTCGATTTCAGGCCAAAATAACCAGTATTAATCCAGTTTTCAAGATTATCGGAGGTTTTACTAATGCTGGTTTATCGTCTACCGGAACCCCCATTTGTCCTATATTTCTCCTCAAATTTTGTGTTCCAGCTTTATCTGATCTATGAAACATTTTCTGCGATTTTCGGAGAATTTGGTTCCGGGATTCCGAAAATCGTGTATTACACACTTCAATTTGAGCCGTTCGGGAGGTCGTACCGGTCCAGAATTCTATTTCTCCTGATTTTTCACACACTTCTACGAGGTCATTTTAGGAGTTAACCAATTCGATTCCGGGCCAAAATAACAAGTACTAATCCAGTTTTCAAGATTATCGAAGGTTTGAATAATGTAGGTTTATCATCTACGGGAACCCCAAATTTTCGTCTGCTGCTCCCCAAATTTTGTGTTGCTGCTTTATCTGATGTAAGAAACATTTTGTGTGATTGGCGTATAATTTTGTTTCCGGTCCCGGACCCAAAAATCGTGTACTACACTTCCATTTGAGCCGTTCGGGAGGTCATACCAAACCAGAATTTTATTTTTCACAATTTTTCAAACACTTCTCCGGGGTTATTCCAGGAGATAACCACTTCGATTACAAGCCAAAATTACGAGTATTAATCTAGTTTTCAAGATTATCGGAGGTTTGACTAATGCTGGTTTATCATCTACCGGAACCCCAACTGTAATTTTTTGCTCCTCAAATTTCGTGTGGTTGTTGTATCTGATCTACGAAACATCTTGTGTGATTTCCGAACAATATTGTTCCGGGAACCCGGAATCCCGAAAACCGTTTATTCTACACTTCAATTTAAGCCGTTTGGGAGGTCATACCAGACCTAAATTCTATTTCTCTGGATTTTTCGAACACTTATTCGGGGTCATTCCAGGAGTTAAACACTTCGATATCAGGCCAAAATAACGAGTTTTAAGCCAGTTTTTAAAATTATCGTAGGTTTGACTAACGCTGGTTTGGCATCTATCGGAACACCCTATCGTTTATCGGAATCCCCAATTGTCCTCTGTTGTTCGTCAAATTTTGTGTGGCTGCTTTATGTGATCTAAGAAACATTTTGTGTGATTTTTGAAGAATATTGTTGCGGACCTGAGAATCCCGAAACCGTTTGTTATACATTTCATTTTGCGCCGTTTGGGAGGTCATACTGAACCTGAATTCTATTTCTGCCGATTTTCCATACACTTTTCCGAGATCATTCCAGAACTTAACCAATTCGATAAGGCCAAAATTTCGAGTATTAGTCCAGTTTTCAAGATTATCGGAGGTTTGACTAATGCAAGTTTATCGTCTACCAGAACCACCAATTTTCGTGTGCTGCTCCTCTAATTTTGTGCGGCTGCTTTATCTGATGTAAGAAACATTTTGTGCGGTTTTCGGAGAATTTTGTTCCGGGACCCCAGAGTCCCGAAAAATGTGTATTGTACACTTCAATTTGAGTCGTCCGGAAGGTCGTACCGATCTACAATTCTATTTCTCAATAATTTTTCAAACACTTCTCCGAGGTCATTCCAGAAGTTAATCAATTCGATTTCTGGCCAAAATAACAAGTATTAATCAAGTTTTCAAGATTATTGGAGGTTTGACTAATGTTGGTTTATCGTCTACCGAAACCCTCAATTGTCCGTTGCTGCTTCTTAAATTTTGTGTGACTACTTTATCTTATCTGTGAAACATTTTGTGCGATTTTCGGAGAATTGTGTTCCGGGTTCCCGAAATCCCGAAAATCGTGTATTACACTTCCATTTCAGCCGCTCGGGAGGTCGTACTAGCCCAGAATTATGTTTCTCCCGATTTTTCAAACACTTCTCCAAGGTCATTCAGGAGTTAACCGGATCGATTTCAGGCCAAAATAACGAGAATTAATCCAGTTTTCAAGATTATCTGAGGTTTGACTAATGCCGGTTTGTCATCTATTTGAACCCCCTATCGTCTATCGGAACCCTCAATTGTCCTCTGTTGTTCTTCAAATTTTTTGTGGCTGCTTTATCTGATCTAAGAAGCATTTTGTGTGATTTTCGAAGAATATTCACTACTACAAATATAGGTAATAACAACGCATATTGACGCATTATATGCAATACCGTTGTTAATCAGGTTAGTGTATTTTAGCGCAATTTTTTGAAAATTAATAACAATGGTTATTTCTTTATAACCGTTGTTTTTAGTAATCACAACGAGTTTCATTTAGAACCGTTGTTAAAAGTAAGAGCAACGGGTGTTCCCATAAAACCCTTGTTATTACTTTTAACAACAGATTTTTTTTTGCATATAACCCTTGTTATTACTTTTAACAACGGTTTTCTACATATAACCCTTGTTATTACTTTTAACAACGGTTTTTTTACATATAAACGTTGTTATTCCTTTTAACAACGGTTTTTTTACATATAACCCTTGTTATTACCTTTAACAACGATTTTCTACATATAACCCTTATTATTACTTTTAACAACGACTTTTTACATATAACCGTTGTTATTACTTTTAACAATGGTTTTTTACATATAGCCCTTGTTATTACCTTCGCACCAAAATATTTTCACTGTAGGACAAATCGGATCCCTTATGTTTCTTTCTCTTTCTATTCTTTATTCATCTTCACCATTCACATCTTCATCTCCCTCACTCTCAAAAACAAAACCCCTCACGCAATACTCACTCAAAACCCACCAAATCACTCCCAAAACACTCAAAAATTCTCCCTAACTCAATCCTACATACTTAAAACCCACATTCCAACCTTCAAAACTACCAAAATCACTCAAAATCGACTTTTAGAAAACTAGGGCTTATTACTTCTACTGTCAGGTATGAACCTACTTGATTTATTTGTCAACACAAATTCTTAATAATCGCACATCTATTTTAATTCCCATTTTACTGTTGTTTGGGTAACCCTTCTTTATCTCACCATCAACATCACTCTCCCCTTTATTAATTTTTTTATTTTACATTATCAATTACCCTGTTAAATTTTAGGGTTTTGTTAGATTTCATAGGGATCGTTTCATCTTTCAGAGTATCTATGAAAGGATTCAGATCTAGAGGTATTCTTTCTAACCCTAATTTATTCGCCTAATTTGAATTTAAAATCCATGGTGCATTGTTGAATTTTATGATTCGTTTGATATTTGAACTTCTTTTACCGTTTCGCATTATTCGTATATATCCTTGAAGATTTGTACATTGTAGTCTTGGAGTCGTAGGGGTAGTATGCTAATACGCTCAATTGATTAAGAAGATAAAACATGGCCTCAGTTTTTTAAGCATTTGATGCTAATATACTCCTTCCAGCAATTTTTAACCACAAGTACTGCAAAACTTTTCCATGTCGGGTAATCTCACTCAATATATGAGCTCCTTATTTAATGATCATATTTTTTTGGTGAACATCACATTTTTGTCTATACTATTGTTCGATTATAGATTATTAATTTCAGAGGTGCGTGAAATGGTATGTATTCCGTCCTTTTCATGAAGATACTAACCGCGTGACCTCTTAATTTTCCCTATTTTAGCGGTAATACATAGCATTGGGACTGTTATATATGCTCTTCTTTAGGTTAACATTTTAAATTGACCTCTTTTTCAGAGAATTAATTGGATAACTTTTCTTTTAAGAGATTGATCTTGTAGGCAGTAATTGATAGGTTCGGTCGTACACTTATACAAAAATAATTTTCCTTAACACAAATAAATGTAGCAGTAGGGGTCGAACATTGGGATACTCGTTTACGTATAAAAATTGTTATGGATTAATTTCTGTCTTTAGTCGATTTCGATTTGAGTTGCTTGTTTGTTGATTGTCACAATGATATTAAAAAGATAGCCTAGGATATTCGGGTCGCGCATGCAAATATAAAACCGTATAAAAAGATTAACTCGGTAACTAGTAAATATTATTTAATTGATATATGTTTACTAAAGATATGAAACTTATGATTTCAGTATCAACCTTAGGTCGGGTCGTAGAGTCACTCACGTTGAAACTAGGTCGGCCTACTAATCATGTTTGGTCTATTCGATTCCCAACCTCTCAACATCCGGATCGAATTACAAGATTTAATCTAGGATTTTGTACATAAACCAAAGATTAATTATTAAGTACAAACATGTTAAATAAAAATATAAACACTAATATTAATAATAACTTTATTTATCTAATTCCATAATTATATTTTGCATGACTTCCCTTAATCCCTAGACTAAGGTGATTTAGCTACTCATACTAAAATGTAAATTAACAATAATATAAAAGATGGACATGATTAAATAGATAAATGAAGCTTGATTAAACATAAACAGGAAATTAACTATGATTATGAAATAACTAAATAACGGAAATGACAACAATAAAATACTAAGTAAAGTAGAAATTAGAATTATTTTAAGAAAAATGATCCAAGTAGAACTTAAACGAAACTAAAATATTATATTAAAACTAAATTATGAAGAGTAAACAATTGAGATTATTTGAGAGAGTACTTGTAAACTAAGCTAAAACAAAATAAAATGTTGAAAAGTGTATGAAAAGACTGAATTAGGATGATATCTGATGCCCTACAAGCCCTAAAATCACCCCTTATTTATAGTAAAATAGGATAGAAACGGAAATAATCTTCAGAGGCACAACTCCGATCGGGGTCGCCATCCCCGATCGAGGACACAGTGATCCGGCTTTATTCCACTTCAATTCCCTTATTCAATGTATGAGGTATCAGATGCTAGTCTTAGTGCTCCTTAATTCTCCGGTTTTAAGACCATTGTGATCAACCTTAAAGCATCCAATTTTGAGATATTTTATGTTGAACTATGGACTTTGCATTTTGGGCTTGATTTTGTGTTTTGTTTGCATTTCAACATTTTCGATTTCTTCATGTTTGGGCTCAAAGAAATTCTCCGTCATCTTCTTAGCTAAACTCTTTAGCCATTTTGCAAATTAGTAGAAAAAAGCCTCAAAAATTTAGATTCCTACAAAATAGAACAAATACTTGCAAAACCACTAAAAAGTAATATTAGCTCATAAAATCACTAATTAAAGTGTAAAATGAAATGTAAAATAAGCTAATATAGGGGTTAAATGTATATATTAAATAAACACTCATCAGCTAAACACTAATCACTGCCGCTGGAGCAACTCCGTTGACAAAGAAGGACGAATATTGCTTTTGGTTACCACTACTTTTTTCACTAGAAATTATGTTGTTCATATATATATTTTACATGCATATCGTGCAAAAAAAATTAATTCATGAGGACTCGCAAGACTCAAAATATTTTGTCTATGGAATTAAACAAAACCCGTGAAATTTCTATGTTGTGCTACCTCACTTTATTCTTTGAATCTTCTTCCAAACTTAATGAAATTGAGATAGATCAATGTTGTTTGTGTTACTTCAGTTTCAAGTGTTTGAGTTCACGAATTTTAGTTTTATGGCTAAGATGCAATATATCCTCATTTTTTGTTAAGCTCGTTAAAATTTCTATGTTGTGATACCTCACTTTTTTTCATATCTCCTTCATTTTCAATTAATGCTCTATTCCTCGATTTTTGCCAATAAACATTATTTTGTGCTATTTGTAGGTTAGACTTTTGGTGATTTTCATATATTTTCCGCAAGTATGTTCCTCTTTTGTTCTTCTTGCTTTCACCCACTTCTCATATCTATATAGATTTCCCTTTTTATTTGCACCAACTTAAATTAAATGTACCATTGCAGATTTAAATTTGAGAGTGTGATGTTAATAAGGTGTAGGCTACCAACTATTTCAGGAATACGTAATGTTGTGTAGTCTGTTCACTAAGATGTTATTGTTAAGTTGGATGTGAAGCAGACCGATGTAAGTTTGTTGGAGTTGTATTGTTGAGTAGGCTATTCACTAAAATGTTTGTGCGTCTTATTGGAGTTGTATGTAACTCTCGGATGTAAATGGATGTTTGAATTGTGGCTATAATATTTTGAGAAAATCGTTCTGCTAGTGCATAAAATTTGTAGGTGTTTTATTTTAGGTTAATCAATTTATATCGAGCTTTTGTTGTATGTTGATATCATTGCTGTTGTTGATACATGATTCACCGATTTTATAAATTTTTTAAAAAATAAAAATAAACATCAATAATAACGGTTTTTGGCATATAACTCCTGTTATTACTTTTAACAACGGTTTTCTACATATAACCCTTGTTATTACTTTTAACAACGGTTTTTTACATATAACTCTTGCTTTTAACAACGGTTTTTTTTTCATTTATAAACCTTGTTATTACTTTTAACAACAGTTTTTAAAGATAACCCTTGTTATTAGTTTCGCACCAAAATATTATTCGCACCAGTCACTTCTTTAACAATGGATAATACCAAATAACAACAGGTGTAAACCGTGGTTAATACTTTCCATAACGGTTTGTAACACCCCAAGAGTATGAGAGAAAAGTTGTCCCACATCGGTAGAATGTGAGGCTTGTGATATGTTTATAATAACTTCCACCCACCACTTAGTAACAAGGCCTTGTGCTTTTGGGCTTAAGTGAGGACATATAATGGGCCCAAAAGTGCACACCCATCTTATTGGGGTTGTGTTACAACGGTGGCGGGTCGGGTTGTTACAAATGGTATCAGAGCGACCCTGCGACCGTGTGGTGGGCCTGTGGTCGGGAGTACCTGGGTCACACACCTAGCGGGGGAGGATTCTGGCCCTGATTGTGGTCAAGTTTGAGGCACAACGAGGACGTTGTGTTCTTTAAGTGGGGGAGTTTGTAACACCCCAAGAGTATGAGAGAAAAGTTGTCCCACATCGGTAGAATGTGAGGCTTGTGATATGTTTACAATAACTTCCACCCACCACTTAGTAACAAGGCCTTGTGCTTTTGGGCTTAAGTGAGGACATATAATGGGACCAAAAGTGCACACCCATCTTATTGGGGTTGTGTTACAACGGTGGCGGGTCGGGTTGTTACACGGTTTTTGTCTAATATAATAACTGTTGTTTATATCTTTAACAACAGCCCGAATAAACACGCCTGCTTTTTTCTTTAACAATGGTTAATAGCTGTTGTTGTCCCCTATATTTGTAGTAGTGATTGTTGTGGGACCCTGGAATCTCGAAAACAGTTTATTATACATTTCGATTTTAGCCGTTTGGAAGGTCGTGCCAGACAAGAATTCTATTTCTTCCGATTTTTCATACACTTCTCCGAGGTCATTCCAGGAGTTAACCAGTTCGATTTCAGGCCAAAATAATGAGTATTAATCAATTTTCAAGATTATTAGAGGTCTTACTAATGGTGGTTTATCGTCTACCGGAACCACCAATTGTAATCTTTTGCTCCTCAAATTTCGTGGGGCTGTTGTATCTGATCTAAGAAACATTTTGTGTGATTTTCGGAGAATATTGTTCCGGAACCCCGGAATCCCGAAAACCGTGTATTCTTGTAATACCTCACATTTTCGGAACTCATGTTTCGACTCGAAGTATTTAAATATTGCTACATGTCATTGCTTTATATTAATCGCTAGCGTAAGTATATAAATTAAGTTAACGGTAGTGTTACGAGTTATGCTTGTATATCGAGTTGGGTTCGAATTACTTAAAAAGGATCGTATGGGTAATCGTATTTACCCCCATCGATGTTGGGCCAAATTACCATACCTGTTACACCCAAACTTCCCCACAAAAAAAAAACCCTACCACCGAGTGTTATAACACTCGGTCACCGACAACCCTAAAACCTTATTTTGTATACTTTCACCCACCCTCAATCATTGGTGACGGCGACACTTAGAACGAGAGAGAGAGAGAGAGAGAGAGAGAGAGGCGGTTGACGACAGAAGTCAGGGACGTTTCGAGTCAAAATCCGGCGAGCATAAGGTGAGTTGTTTGTTTTCTTCGTTTGTGTCTCTTTCGTCGTGAGGGTGTCTCTGTAATCGAGTCATCGTGCTGACCGTGGGATAATTGCAGGGGTGAGAGTGAGTACATGGGTGGTGGTCTGGGTGTCGATGGTAGTCGTGGTTGTCGGAGTTAGCGGTTGGCGTTGGGTTTATGGTTTTGGGTCTATTTTCGTGTAAGGGTCTTGGGGTGGTGCCACCGTTGACTCGGGGGGAGGTCGACACGGTGGTACCACGGTTGATGTCTTGGTCTAATGTTAAGGGTGGTGATGGAGGTGGTCTTGTGTTGTGTTTGGTTTGCGAGTGGTGGTTGCGGGGGTTGTTTCCAGGTGGGTCTATGATGGCTAGGTGACGAACCAGGCCTGGTTATGGCCATGGTTCAACTCGCCGCCTGGAGTCGATGTAATACTCCATTGAATCGAATAGGATATTCGGGTGGGATAATCCCTTGAAGAGGTCCCTTGATAGGCCTATATGACTAGTGCTCAAAGGGATTGAAAGTACTACTCATATCAACAAAGTGCACTTTCTTTTCTGGTTATCCATGCGAAAGAACTCCAAAGAAAGTTAAGCGTGCTTGGTTGGGAGTAGTCTTAGGATGGGTGACCTCCTGGGAAGGTTCCCATGATGCGCATGAGTGAAGACAAAATGCACTGGAAAGGACTCGTGTTGGTCTGTGGGGCTAGTACGTAGCCTGGAGAGCTACCGTGGCCAACATTTTCGGTCCTAGGTTTGGGCCAGGGAGTTACAGTCGACATGTTTCTAGGTGTTGGTGGTGAGACAGGCTGATGTGAGTGTTGGTTGTGGTGGTTGCCGGCAGGGGGATGTGGTGTTAGCGTGGTGTGTGGGATTGGTTTCCGCGGGTAATATGGGGGGTGTCGTGAGATTTGGGTTTGGGTGGTAGTGTGTTATTATTATTATCATTATTATTTGATTATTTGATTTTAGCTTGAATAATTTACGTTTTGGGCAAGGTTACTATGTCGGGAAGTTTCTATTTCGGGAAATTTTCCAAGTTTAGTAAGTTACCATATTTAGCAATTTGTTATTATTCAAAATATACGGGTTAAGTGAAGGGTTGTAATCGTTAAATATTATATGTTTAGGTGACGGTTTCCGCGTGGAATATTTCTAACAGTTGTTGATTGTCATTCTGCAAATTGAGGTAGGGGAATAGACCGTGAACTATATTTATGCTATGAATATGTTTGTTATTATGAGATCGATATACGGTATTTAATGTTTTGATTGAGATGTTATTATTTTGTCTCGAATTTTAATATATGATGTGGAAAGGAGAATACGGGGGCATGTGACATCGGGACATGTGATATGGCCATTATTGGGGAGCGGATTGACAGGTATGAATATATTTATGCTATGAATATATTTTGTCATGTGATACGGGGGCATGTGATATCGGGACATGTGATATGGCCATTGGAGGAGTAGGGACTTGTGAATGAGAAGTGGTGTGTGATCGGTAAGTGGTGGTTGAGGCGGTATGGAGATGGAAGTGGTGGTATTGTATTGTCATTCATATTTTATTTATTTTCCAACTCAACCTCGTGGTTGACCCTGTGTGTTCGTGATCACCTGTGATGAACCAAATTATTGGGGAGCGGATTGACAGGTATTTGAGACTATGGGAGTTGAATGGGAAGAGAGAGCTTAGATCTGAACCAGTCTAGAGTCTAGATCACCATAGTAGTTTATTTATGAGTTGATTTTTACCTTACGTTTATGAGACAGTTGTACGAACAGTGGTTTTAACTTTTAAATATTTAATAAAATACTGTGTTTCTTTCCTTTGTTATCTACTGCCTCTGTAATCCGAGATGGTAACACCCTTAGTTATTTGGGAAGTCCTAGTCCAGGCCCTTACATAAATGGGGGTGTTACAATTCTACACTTCAATTCAAGCCGTTCCGGAGGTCATACCAAACCAAAATTCTATTTTTCCCGAATTTTCAAACACTTCTCTGAGGTCATTCCAGGAGTTAACCAGTTCGATTTCAGGCCAAAATATCAAGTATTAATCAATTTTCAAGATTATCGGACGTTTTAATAATGCTGGCTTATCGTCCACCGAAACCCCCAATTATAATCTTCTGCTCCTCAAATTTTCTGTGGCTGCTTTATCTTATCAAAGAAACATTTTGTGTGATTTTCAGAGAATATTGTTCCGGGACCCTGGAATCCCGAAAACCGTTTATTTATACATTTCAGTTTGGGTCGTTCGAGAGGTCGTACCGGGCCAGAATTCTATTTCTCCCGATTTTTCATATACTTCTTCGAGGTCATTCAAGGAGTTAACCAGTTCGATTTCAAACCAAAATAACGAGTATTAATCCAGTTTTCAAGATTATCGGAGGTTTTACTAATGCTGGTTTATCGTCTACCGGAACCCCCAATTGTCCTCTACTACTCCTCAAATTTTGTGTGCCAGGTTTATCTGATTTATGAAACTTTTTGTGCGATTTTCGGAGAATTTGGTTCTGGACCCCGGAATCCTGAAAATCATGTATTATACACTTTAATTTGAGCCGTTCGGAAGATCGTACCGGTCCAGAATTCAATTTCTCCTGATTTTTCAGATACTTCTACGAGGTCATTCCAGGATTTAACCAATTCGATTCCAGGCCAAAATAACAAGTATTAATCCAGTTTTCAAGATTATCGGAGATTTGACTAATACAGGGTTATCGTCTACCGGAACCCCCAATTTTCGTTTGCTGCTCCCCAAATTTTTTGTCGTTGATTTATTTGATGTAAGAAACATTTTGTGCGATTTTTGGAGAATTTTGTTCCGGGACCTCAAAATCTCGAAAATCGTGAATTATACACTTCTATTTGAGCTGTTCGGGAGCTCGTACCGATCCACAATTTCATTTGTCCCGATTCTTCAAACACTTCTCCGAGGTCATTCCAAGATTTAATAAATTCGTTTTTCGGCCAAAATAACGAGTACTAATCTAATTTTCAAAGGAGGTTTGAGTAATGTTGGTTTATCATCTACCGAAACCCAAAATGTCCTCTGGTGCTTCTTTAATTTTGTGTGGCTACTTTATCTGATCTATGAAACATTTTGTGCAATTTTCGGAGAATTTTGTTCTCGGTCCCTAGAATCCCGAAAATCGTTTATTACACTTTCATTTGAGTCGTTCGGGAAATCGTACCGGATCAGAATTCTATTTCTCCCGAATTTTCAAATACTTCTCCGAGGTCGTTCCAGGAATTAAGCAGTTCGATTTCAGACCAAAATAATGAGTATTAATCCAGTTTTCAAGTTTATCAGAGGTTTGACTAATGATGGTTTATCGTCTATCAGAACCTCCAATTCTCCAATGTTGTTCCTCAAACTTTATGCGGCAGCTTTATCTGATCTAAGAAACATTTTGTGTGATTTTCGGAGAATATTGTTGCGGGACCCGAGAATCCCGAAAACCGTTTATTATACATTTTAATTTTCACCGTTTGGGAGGTCGCATAGAACTAGAATTCTATTTCTGCCGATTTTTCATACACTTCTCCGAGGTCATTCCAGGAGTTAACCAGTTCGATTTCAGGCCAAAATAACGAGTATTAATCCAGTTTTCAAGATTATCGGAGGTTTCAATAATGTTGGTTTATCGTCTACCGGAACCCCCAATTGTCCTCTGCTGCTCCTCAAACTTTGTGTGGCAGCTTTATCTGATCTATGAAACATTTTGTGGGATTTTCGGAGAATTTTGTTCTGAGACCCCGGAATGCAGAACATCGTGTATTACACTTCAATTTGAGCCGTTCGTAGAGTCGTACCAGTTCAGAATTTTATTTCTCCTTATTTTCCACACTTCTACGAGCTCATTCGAGGAGTTAACCAATTCGATTGTAGGCCGAAATTGTAATACCCTCATAGTCCAAGGCCTTATCAGACCATGAAAGTGCTACCATCTCAATTTCTGAGGTATAATATCAAGATAAACAATAATTTAACCTTTATTAAAGTTTATAATTAAATCTAAGTATAACAATGTCTGATTCAACCAAATACAAGAAGTGACTGTGGAAGCTAAAGAAACTATGACACAGCTAGAAAACTGAGTGGAGTCTCATCCTTCCCCAATCAATCAGACATCAACAATAATGTTGTACCTGAAAACCTTCTCACCATTACATGGATCATCACAGCGCACAAACCACAAGCGTCATTTACTGTATACGCAATATCGTTGGGTTCAAAATCAAGAACAAGTACAAAATCTCAAAGCATAGCCCGTTGATATCACCAATAACCAATCATCTCACAGTGTCAGACTGTAGTCCCACAATCAACCCCCACTTGCTTGCGGCAAAGGGTGATCATTAATGTGCTGATGGCCGGATTTTGTCGTCGGTTCCGGCACCAAACACATTTATAAAGAACCCAAATTAAGTAGTATAATTTAGGGTCGAACCCAAAAGACGGTGGGGAAGTTGTATGGTTATGCTTTAATTTTAGTATGAGTCGGAGTAAAAGGTTTTGGTTTGGAAAAACTAATTAACTACTAAAGCAAGTAAATCTAGATGAAGTTGATGATAAAGAGGACTAGGGTGTCGGGGGTCACCTAGGTAAGTCGGGAGCCAAACGTAAGATAACGGTCTTGTATCACTTCTATGGTAGGTCTAGGGTTGTCTCTTCTCTCGAGTTGACAAACCCTTAGGTCGAGTCTAGTCCTAGCTTTCGCTACAAACCAAGCTAACCTAACACACAAGCATGCTCATGAAACCCCAAGACTTTCGTCTAAAGCAAACAAAGTGAAGACTAACACCCAACCGTCGTTGAGGCATTTCATCAAACACATAACATGCAAGATGCGAAAACTTAACCAAAGAAGCAAACAAGACTAACTCTAGGCATTTTTCATGGCTACTAACTACCCAAGCAAACCCCCTAACCCTAGAATAAGACTACTCACACATGGCTAAGGAATAAACTTGAACAAATAAAGTATTAATGCTAAACATGGTGGAAATTAATGAGAGTAAATAATTGAACAAGCAAAACTAAAACAAAATGCAAAGACAAAGTAGAGATTAGGAAGATAATACCAATAATAAGGAAAAAGCAAGGAACTTGGATTACAACTTGGAGGATTCTCTCAAACCCTCAAATTACAACCCAATAAGAATCTTCTAAAATTGCCCAAGAACAAAGCTAAGAGAATTACTAAGAAAGGATTAACTAATATTGAAAGATTTAACTAAGATCTAAAGAAGATTAAAATATTAAGAGAGTTTTTTGAGTCTAAGTATAGAGCAATGGAACAGTGCAAAACCCTAGAAAAGTGTGTAAAAGTTAACGTTCTTAAGTCTACACAAGTGCGGGTTTATATAGAGTGCGGAAATACGAAAAAGGCCTCTCAGCCGGTCGACCGGCTGCCGGTCTGTGACCGGCTGAGAGTCCAAATTTGGACCTCTGAACTTTTCTTCGAAATTCTTCAAAGATCATGCATTCCCAGCCGACCGGCCGGCTGCCGGTCTGGCACCGGCTGGGAAGCCTATCTTTCAGCTCTGATTTTTTTCTTCAAACTTCTTTCAGCACAGGTCCCCTCAGCCGGTGGACCGGCTGCCGGTTGTCCACCGGCTGGGAGTCCTTTTTCAGAGTTCTGCCCAACAATTCACATTTCTTCAATCCTTCAAATTTGGCTAAGTAGGGGAAATGCATCCCAGCCGGCTGACCGGCTGCCGGTTGGCCACCGGCTGGGAGCTCTTAATTCAGGTACTGGGCACTTCTCATATTTTTTGTCAAAATCTCAAGTCAAGGACCCCCAGCCGGCCCACCGGCTGCCGGCTGGTAACCGGCTGGAAGGCCCTGGGAGGTTCCTTTGCTAAATTCTTTACAATTCTTCAAGAATCGCTCTAAATCCGGCTCGATTTCACCCGTTTCTTCGCCCACGCCGCAATACCTACAAAAATTGGATCGAATAGGAATATACGAGACAACGGACGTAAAAACACCTAAAGACATGCAAATCGAGGCCGAATCGTGACCGAAAATAAAGAAAATGTAAAGAAAATGATGACCAAAATGGAGCTCATCAGAATTCCCCACACTTAAACCTTACTCGTCCTCGAGTAAGAGATCAAAGAACTATATAACCCTTATTAAAAACAAAGAAACAACTAACTAAGCTAACTATAAGCCGAATCGGGTTTAGCTACACCCGTAGCCCTTTCAACTCACAATTTGACATTCATGAGGGAGAATGCCCTATTGCAAGGCAAGTAAGGTCTTGCTACAAAACTTTTGATGCCAACAAGTAAAAACAAAACACGTATAGACAAGCAACATGCATCGGAAAAAGAAAGAAAACCGCTTGCCTCATTCAAGCGGTGGAAAACAACTAAAAGAGAACAAATTCAAAGTCGTAAACTCCTTCACAAATATTAATTCTACAAGTCACTAAGGCAAGAAGGATGACAACAAAACACCGCCAAATCATGCTAAACTAGGCTACTTTCATACCCGTTATCCCAAATACTTTTGTCAAGGGCGGTCGGATGGAATGGAATGATAATCCCCGCAATGCTAAAGGCAAAAGATGCAACAAGTCTAGATTCTTCACAAAGTAAAGGTCATGGGTCGTCCCAAGATCGACAAAACGGCAAGGCAAAATTAAATTTTTTGGAATGAAATGCTCAAGTCAATACAAAATGGTGGATGACAATCAAAATTTGACCTCATTCAATTTTTTTTTTTCATTTCTTTTTCATGCCATGAGTTAGGATGGGGTTTGTCCCACGCGTGCTAATGTCCTTTGCTTTCGCCAATCGCTTATTAGGCAACCGGTTAACCTCTAGACAATAGCTTATCGGGGTGACAATCACTCTGTCTTTGGGCGGTCGAATTCACAACCAAGTGGGAAGCCAACTCAATGACTACCCTCCAAAGCACATCGAAGTGGTACGCCTCCACCAAAACAACATGTTCTTATTCCTTTTTCATTAACCATTTTTTTTTTCTTTTCTTTTTCACTTGAGGCTTCTTTGTTTCTTTTTTTCAAAACATTTCCACTTCTTATGATCATTGACAAGAGCATTCCAAATTTATTCATGAAAGTTATTTTTGGGTTGCCAAACCGCCGAGTCGAACAAGGTCACCAAGACAAGATAATCAAAACCATTTTGCATCACGGGGGTGGACAAGGTGACTCACATGCAAACCCTTGACTCGGTATTGGACCACGGTCAGAAAGATACTAGAAAAGCATAACCTAGGGTGTTTCAAAAATCATTCTAAAAGACAAAGTCCCAAGTGGAAGAATTATTTGTAAATGCTTAAACGATTTTGTCAAAGTTCTCAATTAGGCATTTTCAAAACATTATCCTAAATGCAACTATATGCCATGAATGCAACTAATATAGACATGTTATAATGCAAATGAGACTATCAAACTACATGCCAAACAGAGCTAATGCATCTCCTAACAGCACAAAAGCACACAAGCCACACACAATCTCCACAATGTACTCCACATCCTCCAAATACAAGCCCATCCTCCTCATTTGCAACAAAAGGAAGAAAATGAGAGTGAAATAGAGGTTGGAACGATCATACCGTGGTGTCTTCAAGATCCAAAGCGGTGCTCAAGCGAGTGTTACCTATGCGGAAGGAGGGAAAGCAAACACAAGTATATACAATTCTACACTAATAAGGTAAAAACATGTTTTTGAATTTTTCAAATTTTTCGATTTTTTGGTATTTTTGAGTTTTTTTTTTTTTTTTTTTTTTTTTTTTTTTTTTTTTTTTTTTGTTTTTTTTTTCATACTTACAAAAGCAATCAAATATTCACAAGGTGGATATTTTCCCTCCCCACACTTAAGATTTACATTGTCCTCAATGTAATGAAGTGCAAAGGGGGAAATGAAGTAAAAGAACGAAAACAACATGTTTTTGGCTTTTTTGAAATTTTTGAGAAAATAAAAACTTGTTTTTTGTATTTTTTGAAATAAACGGTTCTTCCTCCCCACACTTATTTATATGCATAATGTGAGGAGGAAAACCGGAAAATAAAGGACATATTTTTGAAAGTTTTTGGTTTTTCAATTTTTTTGGTTTTTTGGTTTTTAAGAAGGCATAAAAAACAAAGGTAAACAAAAGAAGAGAAAAACTAAAAGCTAGACTAAATGCTCTATTCTACATGTATGCAAACTACATGTGACAATATTATACAAAATTGAAATCTAATGCATCTAAATGAATGCAAGTATATGCAACTAAGCTAAATGATATGCAAGGATGGATTAAAAACTAAAACAAGCTAAAAGATACTAACTAAATGCATGCTAGGAAAGGAAATGCAAACTAAAAGAGAAATTTGGATTAAGGGAGTTACTTGACTTGTTTTGGATTTTGCAAGGGGGGCATAATCATCACCATCTACCACCTCCAAAGGTGGTCACTCATCAAAGCTATCATCAAAATCACCGCCATCTTCATTACCATCACCTTCACCACCATCATCTTCATTACCATCATCTTCATCATTCCCATTGCCTCCATCAACGACCATGAAGTCGCTAGGGTTGCTCACGAAATCGCGGAAGGGGGAGGCTTGCGATCCACTAGCTCCCGCATCACCATAACCGCCATGGAAGGATGAATGCCTCGGAGGGCCCGCATCCTCATTACCCCGAAAGTTGGGGGGAAAGATCGGGTTTGAAAAATAACCCGGGGTGACGTTAATCTCCCCGTAAAAACGACCCTCGGGAGGCACATAACCCCTATCCGGAGGCATGTAGTAAGATGGGCGACCACCATCCGGATGATGATAACCCTCGCGGACGGACCGATCATAACTCGGAAATGACCCATAGGCTTGATCATGGTAAAGGTAATCCATCCTATAGGTCAAATCCCTATGCCGCTCATCGGCAATGGCTTGGCGCTGGTCAGCTAAATCCGCTGCACTCTTCATGCCTAAGTCAACTCGGGCCATGAAATCAATGAGGTCCTGGGGGCATGAAAATGAAGATGAAGATGGACCGGAGGCGGAGGTGGATCCCTGAAAGTATGAGGGACCACTCTGAAACTGGGACATGGAAATGGGGGGCTGCTGAAACTGCTCAAAAGGAAGGTCAGAAGGAGTGGCACCGACTCTGTCTCTGGTGTAGACTCTAGGGGCACGCTGGTCTGGGGGAAGATCCTCGGGGTCCGCCTCAATATCAAGGAGGTAAGAGGTCTTCCCCGGCACAACTCTCATCAACTCGGTGTTAGGCAAAGGAACTGAATTCTTGAACTTGTTGTCAACCCGAATCTGCCAATACTCCTTGCGATCACTAGGGTTATAACGCACCCACCCCAAAGCATCCTGCAAGTATCGGCTAGATAGCACATTCTCGCCCTGAATAAAGTCGACCGTGAAGTGCCTCTGACAACGGTTGTTGGCAATCAAGGTGACCATCCCCCCAACACAAATGGGGGTAGTAAGCTGAGGTTGGGATGCCAACCTACTCAAGTGAAGGGCCATATGGTGAGCAATGTTCAATTTCGGGCCACCGACCAAGTAAGAACCAATTATTTCAAGCTCAGTAGTAGTGAAGTTGTGAGGCTCATCCCTAGAGAAAACGGTCCACCCCATGAACCTATGCCAAATTCTAATTGGTGCCAAATGCACCCTATTAGCCGGTTTCTTTCGACTTCTATCACTTACAAGACCGGTTATGGCTGTCCAAATAAGCTCAGTATCAAAGCCCTCTGGAGGCTTAATGGCTAATTTTCCGTCTAGCCCAAAAATCAAAGCAAATTCATCTAAGGTGAGACGATGTTCCCTATTCATCAATCGGAACTCAAGAAATGCAGCTTTCCCCAAAGTTCGGTTTTTAGTCACAACCAAAGAACTCAAAAATTCCCAAGTTAACCGGGGAGAAGTGTGAACCGGCTTTGTCTCATACAAGGTTTTCATTCCTAAACCCTCAAAAAGAGCCGCTGTAACTTTCTCAATCCCTAATTCTCTCAATCCGGCTCTATCAATGAACCTAGTTGGGTGAAGGGGGCGATTCTTAAAGTAAGTGAAATTACCTTTTTGTTGGATTGAGGCAAATGTGAGACCGGGAAAGCAAGGATCCGGGCCAATGTTGCCACTTCCCATTACAGTTTCATACTCTTGCTCCACCCTTGGGTCGTGCCTTGATTTGGATCGCCTTTCTGTTCTTCCCGACATGGTTAATTGAAGGATAAGGGATGAGGGAGTAAAGGGGGTTTTGATTTGAGAGAGTTTGGTGGAGTTTGAGGGAGTATTTGAGGGTAAAGGATGAATGGAGGGGAGAAAATAAGGAAGGATGAAGAAGAAATGAAGGGAAATGGTAGGGAAATGAGGTAGAAATGAGAAAGAAAAGAGGGGTATTGAGTTATAATTTGCGCGACAGGCGACTCTCAGCCGGTCTGGGACCGGCCGCCGGTCGACCGGCTGAGAGTGAGGGTTTCAATTTTTTTGCATTTTTTCGATTTTTTTTCAAAGGCTTTGATTCTGAGCCGGTGGACCGGCTGCCGGCCGACCGGCTCAAAATCAGGTCTTCAATTTCCACTACTCCTCTTCTTCTTTTCTTACTCACAAAAACACTCCCAGCCGGCGGACCGGCTGCCGGCCGACCGGCTGAGAGTCCAACTCCTTCTTCTTTTCTTCGGATCCTTCACATACAAAAACACTCCCAGCCGGCGGACCGGCTGCCGGCCTACCGGCTGGGATTCCCTTCTCCTTGCTTTTTTTCTTCAAGTATTTTCACACATTCCTGATTCTCAGCCGGTGGACCGGCTGCCGGCCTACCGGCTGGGAATCATTTCTCCTTGCAATTTGATTTTTGAATAAGGAACTCGCCTTCTTAGCCGGTTGACCGGCTGCCGGTTAGGTGCAGGCTGGGGATGCAAAATCTGAAATCTGTCCAAATAAACTATCAAAAACAGAAATGTGTCCAGGTCCTCCCAGCCGGTATGGGACCGTCGGCCGGTTTGCCGGCTGGGAGTACCTGTACACAATTTCGAGAAATAATTTAAATTGAACATAAAAATCAACTTTGCCTACAACGGTTTTGCCAATATTCCTCCGACTACACTCATGAATCTTCCACAAACAAGCAACAAACATATCCAAACATCTCATGCAACCTAAAAATTAAACCAAAACCGAACTAATAAAGAAACTAACATGTAAACTAGATGAACTAAAGAGAACTAATACTTACAACCGGTGGTTGTTGAGGGACTCCACCAAACCTTTCATGATCAAACTTCCTTGAAATTAATCCTCCTCGGGGAGTGGGTCCCCGAGGTCAACAACTTCGACGGTGCCTTTGGAGTCTCCTTCATAATAGCGCTTGATCCGATGCCCGTTGACTTTGAAGGTGCCACCGCCTTCACTCCAAAGCTCAAAGGCCCCATGAGGAGAAATATCCATCACTTTGAAGGGCCCGGACCACCGTGATCTAAGCTTCCCGGGAAAGTTCTTGACTCTAGAATTGAAGAGGAGAACAAGGTCTCCTACGCTCACATCTTTCTTCACTAGCTTGGCATCATGCCACTTCTTCGTTTGCTCCTTATAGAGTTTTGAACTCTCATAAGCTTCATATCTAAGCTCCTCGAGCTCACTCATTTGAAAGAACCTTTTCTCCCCGGCCATGTCTAAATTGAAGTTCATCTCCTTCAAGGCCCACCAAGCCTTGTGCTCAAGCTCCACCGGGAGGTGGCATGCTTTCCCGTACACAAGCTTGTAGGGGGTCATTCCTATAGGAGTTTTGTAGGCCGTCCGCAAAGCCCATAGCACATCGTTCAATTTTTGGGACCAATCCTTCCGGTTCTTTTGCACCACCTTCTCTAGAATAGCTTTGACTTGACGATTTGAAACCTCCACTTGCCCACTAGTTTGAGGATGGTAGGCAAGTGCGACCTTGTGGGTCACTCCATAGGAGGCTAGGAGGGCTTTGAAAGTATGTTTCCGGAAGTGAGAACCTCCGTCACTTATCACTATTCGGGGTACACCAAAACGGGGAAAGATGATGGTCTTGAAGAGCTTTACCACTACCTTGGAGTCATTGGTGGGGGAGGCAACCGCCTCAATCCATTTCGAGACATAATCCACGGCTACTAAGATGTACTCATTCCCGCATGAATTGGGGAAAGGTCCCATGAAGTCAATCCCCCAACAATCGAACAACTCAATCTCCAAGATGGTTTTTAGGGGCATCTCATTCCTTTTACCGATGTTGCCCGACCTTTGACAAGCATCACAAGATCTAACAACATCGTGAATGTCTTTGAACATTGAAGGCCAAAAGAACCCTCCTTGAAGAACCTTGGCTATAGTCCGTGAAGCCGCCAAGTGCCCTCCATAGGCGGAGTTGTGAAGCCTATCAACAATTTCGAGCCCCTCTTCCTTTGATACACATCTCCTCAAGAGCCCATCCCCACACTTCTTGAAAAGGTAGGGATCATCCCAAAAATATCTCTTAGCATCAACCTTCAACTTTCTCCTTTCTCTTGCTTCCAACTCCTCCGGGATAAAGCCATTAACAAGATAATTGGCAATATCCGCAAACCAAGGCAACTTATTGCCTATTGCCATCAAACTATCCTCACGCAACCATTCATTGATTGGGCCATCTCTATCATGCAAACCATGATCCTCAAAAGTCAATCTAGACAAGTGGTCCGCAACCACATTCTCCGACCCCGACTTGTCTCTTATCTCTAGATCAAATTCTTGGAGTAAAAGAACCCATCTCAAGAGTCTTGGCTTGGCATCTTTCTTCAACATTAATTGCCTCAAAGCGGTGTGATCGGAGTACACCACCACTTTAGATCCCATGAGATATTGCCGAAACTTCTCAATGGCATGCACGATTGCCAACATCTCCTTTTCGGTTGTGGAATACTTTGCTTGAGTTGAATCAAGAGTCTTGCTTGAATAGTATATCACGTGGTGCTTCCTATCCACAACTTGACCTAGGACCGCTCCTACCGCGTAGTCGGATGCGTCACACATAATCTCAAAAGGCAATCCCCAATCCGGAGCACGAATAATAGGAGCCGTCACAAGTGCTTCTTTGATCCTAGCAAAGGCTTCAAGACAATCATTAGTAAACAAAAAGGGAGCATCCTTGAGAAGAAGAGAAGTCAATGGCTTGGCAATTTTGGAAAAATCTTTGATAAAACGCCGGTAAAAGCCGGCATGTCCAAGAAAACTCCTCACCCCTTTCACATTTGTGGGGGGTGACAAGTTCTCAATGACCGCCACTTTTGCACCATCAACTTCTATGCCCCTCTTGGACACTATGTGACCGAGCACAATCCCCTCCTCTACCATGAAATGGCATTTCTCCCAATTTAGGACAAGATTGTGCTCCTCACATCTTTTCAATACATTCACAAGATTAGAAAGCCCTAGGTCAAATGAATCACCATGAACACTAAAATCGTCCATAAAAACCTCCATAGATTTCTCAAGGAAATCGGCAAAGATGGCCATCATGCACCTTTGAAAGGTGCCGGGTGCATTACACAACCCGAATGGCATCCGCCGATAAGCATACACACCTTGGGGGCATGTAAAAGTTGTTTTCTCTTGGTCTTCCGGGTGAATAGGTATTTGAAAAAACCCGGAATAACCGTCAAGAAAACAATAGTACGAATGCCCCGCAAGCCTCTCTAGCATTTGATCAATGAAGGGGATTGGGAAATGGTCTTTTAGAGTTGCCGCATTCAACTTACGGTAATCGATGCACATCCTCCAACCGGTCACCGGACGAGTCGGTAAGAGAGTCCCATCCTCTTGTGTAACCAATGTTACACCCCCCTTCTTGGGGACAACATGGACGGGGCTCACCCACCGACTATCCGTGATCTCATATATGATTCCGGCCTCAAGCAATTTAAGGACTTCACTCTTCACTACATCCGCCATTTTCGGATTCAATCTCCTTTGACCTTCCACTCTAGGTCGACTCCCTTCCTCTAGAATTATTCTATGCATGCAAAGGTTCGGGCTTAGCCCCTTGATGTCATCAAGGCTATACCCCAATGAGCTCCTATGATCCTTTAAAGTTGAAATGAGTTTGGATTCTTGTTGCTCATTGAGGTTGGCATTGATGATCACCGGGTAAGCCTCTCCCTCCCCAAGAAAGGCATACTTGAGGGAGGGAGGAAGGGTTTTGAGTTGTACCTTTGGAGGGAGCATTCCCTCCACCTTCTCAACTTCTTCATCTTCAAGCTCAATGTCCTCATCCATTTCCTTGTCCTCACTAGTTGTGATGCCACATAATTGTTCCATGTGGCCTTCTTCCTCTTCTTCCATCTCTACCATCTCCCTTACCACTTGCTCCACAATGTCCAATGTAAATGCCTCATCATGCTTTGGACCTTTCATCATAGTAGGTAGATTAAACTCAATTTTGTCATCCCCAACTCTAAAGGTGAGCCGCCCATTCTTAACGTCTATCAAGACGCCTCCGGTAGCCAAGAAAGGCCTACCAAGGATGATGGGAGTGTGGCTATCCTCCGGAATATCAAGGACAACAAAATCGGCGGGAATCAAATGCTTACCCACTTTGACGGGTACATCCTCAAGCACTCCCAAAGGGCGCTTGACGGACCTATCCGCCAATTGGAGGGTGATACTTGTAGGAACTAAATCATTCAAACCAATTCTTTTTGCAACTTTTAAAGGAAGCACACTTACACTAGCTCCCAAATCACAAAGGGCACGAGAGATTGGAATGCCACCAACTATGCAAGGGATAGAGAAACTCCCCGGATCACCAAGTTTCTTTGGCTCCTTTTGGAGGAGAAGTGCACTACACTCCTCCCTCATAGCCATTACTTCTTGGTCACCCAAGGTTCTCTTGCCCGACAAAATTTCTTTTAAGAATTTGGAATAAGTTGGCATATTCAATATCACCTCCGTAAAGGGAAGAGTCACTTCAAGTTTTTCAATCATTTTACAAAAATTTGTGAACTTGAGGTTCTCCTTTCCCTTCAAAGCCCTTGAAGGATAAGGCAAACTAGTTGGTTGAGGGTTAGATAGTACCTTGGTGGGTGTTGGTTTGCTTGTTACCTTAGTAGTTGGTTGTGGAACCAACTCCTCTTGTCTAGCATCCACCTCCTCCAAGATAACTTCATCTTCTTTCTCCTCATAAGGGAGGTCCTCCACATAAAAGTCATCATCCCTTGAATTGCCACCATCAACTTCTTTTCCTTTGTCTTTCACAAGCTCCAAGATAGGCTCCTCTTCACCATAGTTGTAGTCTTTGTACGGGTCTTCTAGCTCCGTTCCACTTCTCAAAATCACCGCATGTGCTTGGTGATTGTGTGATGCATCCTTGGAACTTTGACCTTGGGCAAGGAAGCCGCCCGGTGGCCTTTGTGGATTGGCTAGAGCTTGAGAGGCAACTCGAGCCTCCATTTCCCGTATCTCCCTTTGGTTGGCACTCTTCAAATTAGCCATCTCTTGGGTATGAGTTGCTTGCATGTTCTTGACAAGCTTCAATAACTCACCTACTTGGGAATCACTAGTATCTTGGTGAGGTGCATTGGTGAGGGGCAAGGGGAATCCATAATCATTCCTTGCACCCCCACCTTGAGAGTTGCCCTTCGGAACTTGATTGTTGAAGTTTTGGCCTTGATTGTTTGGTGGAAAGTTTTGGTTGTAATTTTGATTGTAATTTGGGTTGTTGGGATTTTGTGGATTGTGATTGTAGTTGGTTTGATTTTGGTTGGGGTTGTTTTGAAATGGTGGTGGATTGAAGCTTTGGTTTTGGTGTTGGTTGTAGTTTGGGTTGTTGTTGAAATTTGGATTGAAATTTTGTGGATTTTGGTTGTTTTGGAAATTGGGGTTGAAGTTTGGATCATTGAAACCTTGTTGAAAGCCTTGATTGGCTTGATTGGATTGGTTGCCTTGGTAGAAATTGTTGTTGTTGAAATTGTTCCTTGGATTGAAGTTTCCGCCCCTTGGTTGAAAACCGGGGGGATTTTGCCCTTGAGGTTGTTGGATTTGATGAGGATTCAACACATTGGTACTTTTGTAGCTCATATAGGGACTTCCTCGGATACCTTGATGGTAATAGTTCGAATTTGGGTTGAAAGTATTTGGGTTTTTTGGGTTGTTAAAGGCTTGGAAAGCATATACCTCCTCCATACTCTCACTTCCCTCATAGGAATTGTTGTTTGCACACACATCAAAAGTATGCCCGCATCCCCCACATAAGTCACATGAAACAACACTATTAACTTGGTACATTCCCGGGACTTTGCTCTTGGTTTCTTTGGTAGCGGAGCCCTTAGTCAACTCTTCCAATTTCTTGGTTAACAAGTCCAACTTGGCATTGGTTTCTTCGTTTGCCTTAGCATTGGAAAGGTGCTCACTAGGGTACTTACTACTCTTCCTCAAGACATTCCCCCTAGTACCATAGTTTTCCTCCGAATCAACAATCTTCTTAATGAGTTCCGTTCCTTCCTCATGTGGCAAGTGGTCAAAGCTACCACCCGCCGATGCATTAACCATTTCCTTAGTCCGGGAGAGAAGGGTTTGGAAAAAAGTTTGAGTTGTGTACCAAGGTGGTATCCCGTGGTGTGGGCATTTGGCTAGCAAATCTTGGTATCTATCCCAAGCTTCTCCCAAAGACTCTCCCTCGTCTTGTTGAAACTGTGTTATCTCATTCCGAAGCATCGCGGTCTTGGATGATGGGTAGTACTTGGCAAGGAAAGCCGTTGCCAAGTCATCCCATGTGGTGAATGTATTTGGAGCATGGACATTTAACCACCTATCGGCCTTGTCGGTTAAGGAATAGGGGAAAAGCATAAGCCTTAATGTCTCCTCGGGTACTCCGGTCTTCTTTATCATCGCGACTTTACCCTTGAATTTTCTTAGATGCCCATGAGCATCTTCGTGGGAAGCCCCGCTAAAGGCATTCTTTTCGATTGAACTCATTTGGGAAGGATGTATTTCGAAATTTTGAGGAACAAGAACCCCGAAGTTGATTGGATTGGTGGTGTCATTGTGATTGGGCCGGTTATAATCACGAAGAGCGGCCATTATGTGAATTTGATGGTTGTTTGGGAAGTGTGGTGATTGTGGTGGTGATTGATAAAACGGATTGTCAAAACTTTCGGATGTTGGGCTAGGATTGCTTTGATTGGGACTTGGTGGTTCGGATGAAGAGGGGTTGTTTTGGCTAGTAGAAGCTTGGGACGCAATTCTCACCCTTGCAATAGTCTTCCTCCTTAGGGCCCGAAAGAGCCTCTCCGGTTCGGAAGATGACAACAAAGAGCTAGAGTCACCCCTAGGCATAAAACTTAGCAAACCAATTAGTCGTCCTAGTGTTTATTAAACACTAGGGTGAGCAATAAAACAAGCACTCTACAAATAACTACCAAATCTTTTATCAAAACAAAAGCAAGCTCAACTAACTCAAGACTAAAACTAAAACTAAACTACACAACTTCTAAACACCGTCCCCGGCAACGGCGCCATTTTGATGGCCGGATTTTGTCGTCGGTTCCGGCACCAAACACATTTATAAAGAACCCAAATTAAGTAGTATAATTTAGGGTCGAACCCAAAAGACGGTGGGGAAGTTGTATGGTTATGCTTTAATTTTAGTATGAGTCGGAGTAAAAGGTTTTGGTTTGGAAAAACTAATTAACTACTAAAGCAAGTAAATCTAGATGAAGTTGATGATAAAGAGGACTAGGGTGTCGGGGGTCACCTAGGTAAGTCGGGAGCCAAACGTAAGATAACGGTCTTGTATCACTTCTATGGTAGGTCTAGGGTTGTCTCTTCTCTCGAGTTGACAAACCCTTAGGTCGAGTCTAGTCCTAGCTTTCGCTACAAACCAAGCTAACCTAACACACAAGCATGCTCATGAAACCCCAAGACTTTCGTCTAAAGCAAACAAAGTGAAGACTAACACCCAACCGTCGTTGAGGCATTTCATCAAACACATAACATGCAAGATGCGAAAACTTAACCAAAGAAGCAAACAAGACTAACTCTAGGCATTTTTCATGGCTACTAACTACCCAAGCAAACCCCCTAACCCTAGAATAAGACTACTCACACATGGCTAAGGAATAAACTTGAACAAATAAAGTATTAATGCTAAACATGGTGGAAATTAATGAGAGTAAATAATTGAACAAGCAAAACTAAAACAAAATGCAAAGACAAAGTAGAGATTAGGAAGATAATACCAATAATAAGGAAAAAGCAAGGAACTTGGATTACAACTTGGAGGATTCTCTCAAACCCTCAAATTACAACCCAATAAGAATCTTCTAAAATTGCCCAAGAACAAAGCTAAGAGAATTACTAAGAAAGGATTAACTAATATTGAAAGATTTAACTAAGATCTAAAGAAGATTAAAATATTAAGAGAGTTTTTTGAGTCTAAGTATAGAGCAATGGAACAGTGCAAAACCCTAGAAAAGTGTGTAAAAGTTAACGTTCTTAAGTCTACACAAGTGCGGGTTTATATAGAGTGCGGAAATACGAAAAAGGCCTCTCAGCCGGTCGACCGGCTGCCGGTCTGTGACCGGCTGAGAGTCCAAATTTGGACCTCTGAACTTTTCTTCGAAATTCTTCAAAGATCATGCATTCCCAGCCGACCGGCCGGCTGCCGGTCTGGCACCGGCTGGGAAGCCTATCTTTCAGCTCTGATTTTTTTCTTCAAACTTCTTTCAGCACAGGTCCCCTCAGCCGGTGGACCGGCTGCCGGTTGTCCACCGGCTGGGAGTCCTTTTTCAGAGTTCTGCCCAACAATTCACATTTCTTCAATCCTTCAAATTTGGCTAAGTAGGGGAAATGCATCCCAGCCGGCTGACCGGCTGCCGGTTGGCCACCGGCTGGGAGCTCTTAATTCAGGTACTGGGCACTTCTCATATTTTTTGTCAAAATCTCAAGTCAAGGACCCCCAGCCGGCCCACCGGCTGCCGGCTGGTAACCGGCTGGAAGGCCCTGGGAGGTTCCTTTGCTAAATTCTTTACAATTCTTCAAGAATCGCTCTAAATCCGGCTCGATTTCACCCGTTTCTTCGCCCACGCCGCAATACCTACAAAAATTGGATCGAATAGGAATATACGAGACAACGGACGTAAAAACACCTAAAGACATGCAAATCGAGGCCGAATCGTGACCGAAAATAAAGAAAATGTAAAGAAAATGATGACCAAAATGGAGCTCATCATGTGCACATCCTCTCCGTGGCGGGTCCCACGAAAAGGATCGTAGGAGAGAGAGTTCGTTTTCCGCAATGTTCCCACACATATGTTCCCAAAACTCGTCTCATAACCACGAGTGATATCAGGCTTACAGCACAACAGTTCATCGTCACAATATATCAAAAATACAGTCACAATCACATAACAGATAACTGAGTAGGGAGAACCCTACCTCAAGGCAATAATCAAGCAAGCACAATCCACGACTGTCCTACCAACGTTTCTCAACGAATCCTCCTCCTATGAAACATATATATGAATTACTTACTAAAACATACTAAATTCTAACGATATACTAATGATAAGAATGATACTTACTTGTAGACACAATCTAGGCTAGATGATCGGCGCATCTAAACTTGTTATGAACCTCTAGGAAGACCTGGGAGAGAAATGTGAAAGGGCGGAGAAAGGCTGCGTAAAAATGATTTCGGGTAAAGTGAAATTATAACCTCGATTAATCTTATATAATTAACCGCAGCCCAACACTCGGAAATACCTACTCGACCGAATTGGAGCAACTCGTTCGAGTCAGACCTACTCGGTCGAGTTACACTTACTCGGCTGAGTTGCACTTACTTGGCCGAGTTACTCTAACACGGCCGAGTGGAGTCACAACTGAGCAACCTTAACACCCCTAGAAAGGGAGGGGTGTTACAAAAATAACGAGTATTAATCCAGTTTTCAAGATTATCGGAGGTTTCACAAATGTTGATTTAACGTCGACCGGAACCCCCAATTTTCGTCTAATGCTCCCAAAATTTTGTGTGGCTACTTTATCTGATGTAAAAAGCATTTTGTGCAATTTTCGGAGAACTTTGTTTCGGGACCCTTGAATCCCGATAATCGTGTATTATATATACACTTCAATTTGAGCCGTTCGGGAAGTGGTACCGATCCAAAACTTTATTTCTCCCGATTTTTCAAAAACTTCTCCGAGGTCATTCCACCAGTTAATCAATTTGATTTCAAGCCAAAATAACGAGTATTAATCCAGTTTTCAAGATTATCGAAGGTTTGATTAATGTTGGTTTATCGTCTACCGAAACCCTCAATTGTCCTCTACTACTTCTTAAATTTTGTGTAGCTACTTTATCTGATCTATGAAACATTTTGGGCGATTTTCGGAGAATTTTGTTCTGGGTCCATGAAGTCCCGAAAATCGTGTATTACACTTCCATTTGAGCCGTTCGGGAGGTCATACTAGACCAGAATAATATTTCTTCTGATTTTTCAAGCACTTCTCTGAGTTCATTTCAGGAGTTAACCAGTTCGATTCCAGGCCAACATAACGAGTATTAATCAAGTTTTCAAGATTATCGGAGTTTTGACTAATGTTGGTTTATCGTCTACCGGAACCTGTTATTGTCCTTTGTTGCTCCTCAAATTTTGTGTGGCTGCTTTATTTGATCTAAGAAACATTTTGTGTGAATTTTAGTGAATTTTGTTCTGAGGCCCCAGAATCCCGAAAATCGTGTTTTACACTTCAATTTGAGCTGTTCGGGGGGTCGTGCTGGTCCACAGTTCTATTTCTCCCGATTTTTCAACACGTTTTTTTTAGCTCATTCCAGGAGTTAACCAACGAGTATTAATCCAGGTTTCAAGATTATCGGAGATTTGACTAATGCTAGTTTATCGTCTATCGGAAACCCAATTATTCTCCGCAACTCCTCAAATTTTGTGTGGCTTCTTTATCTAACCTAAGAAACATTTTGTGTGGTTTTCGTAGAATATAGTTCCGCGATCCCTGAATCCCAAAAACAGTTCAATATAACCCGTTCGGGAGGTCGTACCAAACCAGAATTTTATTTGTGGCGATTTTTTTCACACTTCTCTGGGGTCATTCCAGGAGTTAACCACCTCGATTTCAGGCCAAAATAAGAGTATTAATCCAGTTTTCAAGATTATCGAAGGTTTGGCTAATGTTGGTTTATCGTCTACCGGAACCCCAATTGTAATCTTCTGCTCCTCAAATTTCGTGTGGTTGTTGTTTCTCATGTAAGAAAGATTTTGTGTGGTTTTCAGAGAATATTGTTCCGGGACTCTGGAATCCCGAAAACTAACATTCTACACTTCAATTTAAGTCGTTCGGGAGGTCGTACCAAACAAGAATTCTATTTCTCTCGATTTTTCAAACACTTCTCCGGGGTCATCCCAGGAGTTAACGACTTCGATTTCAAGCTAAAATTACGAGTATTAAGCCAGTTTTTAAAATTATCATAGGTTTGACTAATACTGGTTTGTCATCCATCTGAACATCATATCGTTTATCGGAAACCCCAATTGTCCTTTGTTGTTCCTCAAATTTTGTTTGGCTGCTTTATCTGATCTAAGAAACATTTAGTGTGATTTTAGGAGAATATTGTTGCGGGACCCTGAAATCCCAAAAACTGTTATTATACATTTCAATTTGAACCGTTCGGGAGGTCGTACCGGATTAGAATTCTGTTTCTCCCGATTTTTCATACACTTCTCGGAGGTCATTCCAGGAGTTAACCAGTTCGATTTTACGCCAAAATAACGAGAATTAATCCAGTTTTCAAGATTATCGGAGGTTTGATTAATGTTGGTTTATCGTCTACCGAAACCCCAATTATCCTCTGCTGCTCCTAAAATTTTGTGTGGCAGCTTTATCTGATGTATGAAACATTTTGTTGGATTTTCGTAGAATTTTGTTCTGGGACCTCGGAATCCCGAACATCGTGTATTAGACAATTCAATTTTAGCCGTTCGGGAGGTCGTACCGGTCCAGAATTCTATTTCTCCTCATTTTTCAGACACTTCTACGAGGTCATTCCAGGAGTCAACCTATTCGATTTCAGCCAAAATAATGAGTATTAATTCAGTTTTCAAGATTATCGGAGGTTTGACTAATGCATTTTTATCGTCTACTGGAACCCCCAACTTTCTTTTGCTGCTCCTCAAATTTTGTGTGGATTCTTTATCTCATGTAAGAAACATTTTGTGCGATTTTCGGAGAATTTTGTTCCGGGACCCTAAAGTCTTGGAAATCGTGTATTATACCATTCAATTTGGGTCGTTCAGAAGGTCGTACTGATCCACAATTCTACTTCTCAGTGAATTTTCAAACACTGCTTCCGAGATCATTGCAGGAGTTAATCAATTCGATTTCAGGCCAAAATAACGAGTATTAATCCAGCTTTCAAGATTATCGGAGGTTTGACTAATACTAGTTTATCGTCTACCGAAACCTCCAACTGTCCATTCCTGCTTCTTGAATTTTGTGTGGCTATTTTAACGGATTTATGAAACATTTTGTGCGATTTTCGGAGAATTGTTTCGGGTCCCCGGAATCCCAAAAATCGTGTATTACACTTCCATTTGAGTCGTTCGAGAGGTCGTACCAGACCAGAATTTTATTTCTCTGGATTTTTCTAACACTTCTTCGAGGTCGTTCCAGGAGTTAACCAATTTGATTTCACGCCAAAATAACGATTATTAATCCCGTTTTTAAGATTATCGGAGATTTGACTAATGCTGGTTTGTCATCTATCGGAACCCCATATCGTCTATTGGAACCCCCAATTGTCTTTTGTTGTTCCTCAAACTTTATGTGGCTGCTTTATCTTATCTAAGAAACATTTTTAGTGATTTCGGAGAATTCAATTTGAGCCGTTGGTGAGGTCATACCGGACCAAAAATTTATTTCTCACGATTTTTCATACACTTCTCGGAGGTTATTCCAGTAGTTAACCAGTTCGATTTCAGGCCAAAATAACGAGTATTAATCAAGTTTTCAAGATTGTTGGAGGATTGACTAATGCTGGTTTATCGTCTACCGGAACCCCCAATTGTCCTCTGCTGCTCCTCAAATTTTGTGTGGCAGCTTTATTTGATCTATGAAACATTTTGTGGAATTTTCGGAAAAAAAATTTCCAGAACCCCGGAATCCCGAAAATCATGTATATACATTTCAATTTAAGCCGTTCGGGAGGCCGTATCGATCCACAGTTCTATTTCTCCCGATTTTTCAAACACTTCTCCGAGGTCATTCTAGAAGTTAATCAGTTCGATTTCAGACCAAAATAACGAGTATTAATCCAGTTTTCAAGATTATCGGAGGTTTGATTAATGCTGGTTTATCGTCTACCGAAACCCCCAATTGTCCTCTGCTGCTTCTTAAATTTTGTTTGGCTACTTTATCTTATCTATTAAACATTTTGTGCGATTTTCGGAGAATTTTGTTCCGGGTCCCCGTAATCCCGAAAATCGTGTATTATACTTCCATTTGACACGTTCGGGAGGTCGTACCAGACCAGAATTCTATTTCTCTCGATTTTTCAAACACTTCTCCGAGGTCGTTCCAGGAGTTAACCAGTTCGATCAGGCCAAAATAACGAGTGTTAATCCAGTTTTCAAGATTATCGAAGATTTGACTAATGTGGTTTATCGTTTACAGGAACCTACTATTATCCTCTGTTGCACCTCCAATTTTGTGTGGCGGCTATTTGATCCAAGAAACATTTTGTGCGATTTTCGGAGAATTTTGTTACGGGACCCTAGAAGCCGTTCGGGAGGTCGTACTGGTCTACAATTCTATTTCTCCCGATTTTTCACTTTTTTGAGGTAATTCCTGGAGTTAACCAATTCAATTTCAGGCGTGAATAACGAGTATTAATCCAGTTTTCAAGATTATCAGAGTTTTGACTATGTTAGTTTATCGTCTATTGGAACCCCCAAGTATTCTCTGTTGCTCCTCAAATTTTGCGTGGCTGCTTTATCTGACCTAAGAAACATTTTGTGCGATTTTCGGAGAATATTGTTCCAGGACCCCGGAATCATGAAAACCGTTTATTACACTTCAATTTAAGCCGTTCGGGAGGTCGTCCCGCACCAGAATTCTATTTCTCCCGATGTTTTATATACACTTTTCCGAGGTTATTCTAGGAGTTAACAGTTCGATTTCAGGCCAAAATAACGTGTATTAAGGCAATTTTCAAGATTATCGGAGGTTTGACTAATGTTGGTTTATCGTCTACCGGAACCCTCAATTGTCCTCTGCTACTCCTCACATTTTGTGTGGCTGCTTTATCTTATCTAAGAAACATTTTGTGAAATTTCCGGAGAATTTTATTTGATCTAAGATACACTTCAATTTGAGCCGTTCGGGAGGTCGTACCAAACAATAATTCTATTTCTCCCGTTTTTCGAGACACTTCTACGTGGTCATTCCAGAAGTTAACCATTTCGATTTCAGACCAAAATAACGATTATTAATCCAATTTTCAAGATTATTGGAGGTTTGACTAATGATGGTTTATCGTCTATTGGAACCCCCTATTATCCTCAATTGCTCCTCAAATTTTGTGTGGCTGCTTTATCTGATCTAAGAATCATTTAGTGTGATTTTCGGAGAATATTGTGTCGGGATCCCGGAATTCTCTAAACCGTGTATTATAGATTTCAATTTGAGCCGTTCTGTAAAAACCCCTCACGGCAGCGGAAAGTAAAACATCCAAAAATGCATAAATTTGCGCGGAATTAAAACTTTTAATGAAATAAATCTAACATGCGAGGTGTAATACTACAAAACTGAAATGCGGAATGAAATGAAAACATAATTAGGTACTAAGTATTAGATACAAGCATATCCCTACGGACACCAAAACTGAATATCAAAACTAGGGGCTTGTTTGGTTGACATAGGGGAATTAAAGTTCCCGGGAACTTTAAGATCACATGAATTTCCAATTCATGTGAATTCGCAAAAAGTGTTTGGTTCGCATATGGGAAGTTAATTCATGCGGGAAGTTCTATTGACCAAGGGGGGACTTGGTGAGTAACATCCCACATAATGGAGGAAGTAAATTCATGTGGGAGGTTCTATTTCCCATGATATTGGCAACCAAACAACAACATGATTTTACACTTCCTAGGAAGTTCAACATCCCATGATTTTAATGGGTAACCAAACAAGCCCTAGGTCTAGCTAATCGACAAGGTAATAATCAACATGATGAAGGATTATCGCTCGCTAGCCTCAACGTGAACCCCTGGTACATCTGCACAAACCTACATACATGAAACATGTACGCCACAGTCAGTGTGGAGCGACTAGAGGTTCTCCTAGCCCTTGTTGTCACAAACACATAACACGTAGTCATATAGTCAAACAGGCATACTCCAACATAAACCTCATCATGTGAAGTACGCTACTCAAATGTCATTATCTTACATTCACTATCATCCAATAAATTATGCTTTTACTCATATATATAACTCATACAAGCATACATGCATATTCCCCAGTTATGAAGGTTCAGCGGTCAACTTAAGACAAAACTAAACATAGCATACATTCACATTCACTATCTATGAAGGTTTAGCGGTCAACTCAAGACATAAACTGAACATAGCATATATTCACATTCACTATCTATGAAGGTTTAGCGGGCAACTCAAGACATAACCTAACATAGCATTCAACAAGTAGAAGGTTCAGCGGCCAACCTAAGGCATAACCTAATACCAAATTCACTTTAACAAGCAAGGACTCAGAGGCTAGCCTAAGGCATACTCATTTGCTAATCAACAAGACACTAGACTCAGAGGCCAACTCAAGGAATAGACTAGCATCCAAGTCACTCAATAAGTAAAGGACTCAGAGGCCAGCTTAAGGCATACTCCTTTACTACTTCGCAAGACACTAGACTCAGAGGCCAACTTAAGGCATATTTTAGCATCCAACAATTGTACTTCAGGACGACATCAACACCATAGCTACCCCGTTGCACAATTGCTCTACTTGTCAGACTTAGAAGTCAACTTAAGGCATGTCCTAACACGATCACATAAAACATGTTTGAAAAGAGGTCAGCTTAAGGCATATCTCAGACACGACATAAATACACATATCGGGCTCAGAGGCCAACTTAAGGCATATATGACAACTTGTTCACGTATTAAACTCAGAGGCCAACTTAAGGCATAGCTCAATACGCATCAACACAATTTACACCCAATTCAACATAAACTCCTAAGCTACCTATAACCCCTTACATACACAAACATGGAAGGTAACCGTTTCAATTAAGCTCATTAATCACCCAAGACTCATCTCTAATAAGTCTAACGATTATTATAAATTAACTAACTCAATTTGACAAGCTTAAATATCAAATGCTTAAGAACTTCTTAACTTAAAACAAGTACTAATCACCTTACTAATTCTAATCTAACTAATTATATACTCAAAACTAAGTTTATATACCATAGGAACATTACTTAAACATGTTAAGAACATACGGGAAAGAAATTCCCAAAATAACCTGCGTATGAAATAAAAATCAGAACCTACAGCGGTCACCAGCGTAGCCTGCGCAGGGCTGCGTAGCCTGCGCACTCCTACGAGCACACATTCTCAAGCACAATTCTTGCACTTTCAGAAATACTTCCAACCTTCGACAAACACTTCCAAGCAATGATTCTAGGCACGTAAACTACACTAATAGTACATAATTTTTCCCAACAATCCCAAGTGATTCTCACTTATCAATCTTAAACATAACAACCATGAATTTCAAGCAATTAAACCCTCAAATAAGCAAGAACTCGGAATTGTGACGGATATATAAAGTTCATCAATAAGCATCATAATCTCAACCACAACATTCATAAACTTTCTGAAATTACTCATTAAACATAAACAACACAATAACATCCTCAAATCATCATAAACAAACACACAATCACATGTCAAATTAATTTAATGACAAAGCCGAGTTTTCTTATCACGGTCACCTTAACAAGCGTCTTCACCACTAGCTTCTTCAATCACAAAGGAGTCCTTCTCCAAGTCTTCCAAATCAACACCTTAAAACAACAGAAAAGAGGGATTAAAACTGATTTTCGAATTTATCCCCAAAACAGCCCGGAATCCGAGTTAAACAATTTTCAAATTAAAAGAGATATATGTGACGGGAATGAGACAAGGAATGCGTAGGAGAAAACTTTACCTCAAACGGAGTTGAAACGAATTCAGAATAATGATTTTAGTGAAGATAAGAAAATGAAAATGGAGGAATTGTGAAACTGATTTCTTATTTTCTCAAGAGCTTGGGGAAGAGGTAATGGGTCGTCTGGTTCACTCTTTAGGAATGGAATGGATTGGAATGAGAAACCATGGTGGTATAGGGTTCTAACTCCATACCTTTCAAAACATGTTTGGTTCATTAACAAAATAAACATAAATGAATGAAGTTTGAATCCATGGGTAGGAGGTGGGTATGGGATTGCAGGCGTTGGGGTGGAATGTGGATTCTAACTCCATTCCAAAATGTGTCAACCAAACACTAGAATGTCTAGAATCCATTTCATTCCATTCCAAACCATCCAACCAAACAGCCTCTAAGGGGGCGTTTGTTTCGCGCATGGGTATGGCCGTATGGGTTTGGAATCAGGAATCATACCTGGGTGGTATGGGGTTGGAACTCCATACCTGAGTGGTATGGGGTTGGAACTCCATACCCGATACCTTGTGTTTGTTTCAATTGTAAGTGGTATGAGTTTGAAACTCAGTTAAAGTTGAAATATGTAAAATTTAATACTTTAAATAATAATTTTATCATATAAAATTATAAAAATAAAGATTTTATCAAATAATTATATAACATGTTTCGTTTACAATACGTGTTAATATTGTTTTTTTTTACATTTGTGATAATTGTAGTTTGATACCCATGGGTATCAAACTCATACCCACCCCCCTCCCTAGGCATGAGAAACCCATACCTCGTGGGTTTGAGGTATGGGTATGAAACCCTCGGATTTGCTAAACAAACACGTGGTATGGGTTTGGCTCATTCCAAACCCATACCTTATACTTTTCAGGTTTGAACCAAACACCCCTTAAGGGGGCGCTTGTTTCGCGCATGGGTATGGGTTTGGAATCAGGAATCATATCTGGGTGGTATGGGGTTGGAACTCCATACCCGATACCTTGTGTTTGTTTCAATTGTAAGGGGTATGAGCTTGAAACTCTATTAAAGTTGAAATAGGTAAAATTTAATACTTTAAATAATAATTTTATCATATAAAATATTGAAAATAAAGATTTTATCAAATAATTATATAAAATGTTTTGTTTACAATAAGTGTTAATATTTATTTTGCACATTTTCAATAATTGTAGTTTGATACCCATGGGTATCAAACTCATACCCACCCCCCTCCCTTGGTATGAGAAACCCATACCTTGTGGGTTTGAGATATGGGTATGAAACCCTCAGATTCGTGAAACAAACACGTGGTATGGGTTTGGCTCATTCCAAACCCATACCTTATACCTTTTAGGTTTGAACCAAACACCCCCTAAGTGAATTGTGAGGAAATGAAGGGGAAGCTTCCTTCACAGTTATGAGACAGGTTTTTAGTTAAGTGTTCGGGATTTCTTGTAGACGGAAATGCCAAGGGAATAATTACATTTTAAGATTATAAAATCTCAAGACGGAACTTGTATGATATATTTAAAGTCTAAGTTTACGAATTTAAATAAAATATATTAAATTTCCGAAAACTACCTTAATTTATTTAAAATACGGTTTATGAAAATACGGGATGTTACACGTTCGGAAGGTCGTACCGGACCAGAATTCTATTTCTCTCGATTTTTCAAACACTTGTTCGAGGTCATTCCAGGAGTAAAACAGCTCGATTTCAGACCAAAATAACAAGTTTTTAACCGATTTTCAAGATTATCGAAGGTTTGACTAAGCCAATTTTCAATATTATTAGAGGTTTGATTGATGTTGATTTATCTTCTGTCGGAATCCCCAATTTTGTGTGGCTATTTCTCCGATTTAAGAAACATTTTCCGTGATTTTCGGAGAATTTCGTTGCAGGACCCCGGAATTCCGACATCGTGTATATGTTATTATATGTTTAATATATTTTTTTATGTTTTAATAATGACAAGTCTAGTGAATATATTTTATATACGTGTACGTGTAATCGTGTGTTAAGTGTACAGTTATTTTTAAAGTGAAGATCTTGTTTTAGTCAAGTATAGATTTAATCAAGATTGAAGAAAGATCACAAGTTCTTCTCGAGTCTATTTGAAGATTTATGAGAATAAAAGTTATATTACGGAATCATATAGTTCAAAGTTATAGTTCGTATCTATAACTCCATGAAGCAATGAGAAATGCACGAAACAAGAAATGCGTAGATTTGTATATGTGTATATAAGTAATGGTTGTTATATTGTCAAATATTAAATTAGTAATCTTAAAATGGTTTTTAGAATAAGAATGTTCTACGGTTAAAAAGGATTAAAATAATTATCTTATGAGATTAATTATTTATCCTAATATACTAAGAATTTTATTTTAACCGTTATTGTCAAATTCCGAAATCCTAGGGAAACGTGTAAACCGCTTCATTCGTTTGAGTGACACGTTTTTCCTATTACCTTTTGGTCTATTTAAATAAATATTATGTGTTTATTTAATTTACCTTAAGTTAACTAGGTTTTGGTAAAAGATATAATTTATTATATCTTGACAAGAATTAGGAATTTGATTTTAAGTAGGATATTATATTTTATAGTATAAGCTATTTCCTAAATTAAATAGCTTTGGGAAATTTGATCTTATATCTTAATTATATTAATATCTTATACTCCCTCCTATTCCATATTTTCTTCCCTATTTCCTAAAACGGATTATTCAGGTTTTCTTCCCCTTTCCTATTTTGGAAACTTTTACTCTTATTTTATTCATTTCTCTCTCCTATTATCAAACCCCACACAACTTTTTGACTCCTATTTTATTCATTTTTGATGTTTTTGGCCCCACATTTTCTTATTTAATTCCTAATTATCCATCCCTCTCTCCTATCACCAAACTTCACCCAATTTTTTACACTTATTTTATTCCACACCTTAATATTTGTGCCAAACCCAAAGGGGAACAAAATATGGAATAGGAGGGAGTATAAATCTTTCCTAGTTCAATTAAGATTAGTTTTAGAATATTACCTAGAACAAGAACTCTACTTAAAGTAATATTCCTAAAACATTTGAGGTTTGAAATAAAACCTAGATTTAATTTATTATATATAAGGACATTCGTAACACTTTAAACAACCAACGAAAAATACACCAAAAGCACGCCTACCAAAAAACGGACATCGACCTCTCGTGCGCCTCATAAATCGTGCCAAATCTGTCACATTCTGATACAAAGACTACAAGTATTTGTAGAAGCAGATTACAAGATTGCTGAGAAAAATTCAAAAGCCATGAGTCTACTTCAAAACGGTATGATTACTTCTGAATTTGATCGTTTTTCATCTTATAATTCGGCCAAAGAAATATGGGATGGCCTAAAACTTGCCTACGAAGGAACTTCCGTAGTCAAGAAACATCGCATAGACTTGCTAATTCAAAGATATGAACTTTTCACTATGGAAAAAAATAATCGATTGATAGCATATCTGCACGATTTTCCTGCATATTAAATGAACTACGGAACCTTGGTAGGAAGTATGATTCTGAGGACATAGTTAGAAAAGTCCTTAGAAGCCTTACCAAAAAATGGCAACCGAAAGTCACTGCAATTAAGGAAGCTCGTGATCTCACGACCTTAACTTACCAAGAACTCATCGGATCTCTAATGGCTCACGAGATCATGTTAAACAGAGATGATGATGATCATCCCAAAGGCAAAAGCGTTGCCTTACAAGCCTCTACGAGCGAAGAGTGCGAACCAGAACTAGAAGATGAAACAGTTCTATTCGCAAGGCGCTTCAAGAAGGCTGTCTTCAAAGGAAAGTTCACTAAACCTAATAACAAGACCTATGACAAAAAGAAGAATGACTCAAAGCAAACCTTCTTCAAACGAGGAAGTTTCAAATGTGGTGATCAATGTCATATGATCAAGGACTGTCCATGTTGGGACAAGATCAAAGACAAATCTAAACGAGAAAAGACCAAAACTGAATTCAAAAAGGTTATGCTCGCATCTTGCTGGGGAGAATTAGATTCCAAGGACGACGAAGACTCAGAAGAAGATGAGGTAGCAAACCTGTGTCTAAGCAACATCAGTTTAAATCTATACATGAACTTGAGCCGTTTGGTGATCATATCGGACCAGAGAAGTTAACCAATTCAATTTCAAGCCAAAATAACGATTATTAATACAGTTTTCAAAATTATCTAAGGCTTAACTAATGTTGGTTGATCATCTATCAAAACCTATCAAAACAATTTTTATGCGATTTTTGGATAATTTTTTATTTGGGCCTATATCACGAAATCGTGTATTTTACCCTTTAATTTGCGCCGATCGAAAAGGTGAATGTGTTCATAGAACCAATACACGTACTTTGTTCCAGAGAGTAGAGTAATAATAATAATAGTTCAGGGAGTCCGAACATAATTGTCAATAGGGACAAAATAATTTAAACAGTTTCAGTTACAATGGTAATTATGACCTTCCGACATTTACCGCCAGTGACTTAGACACTGAAGTATCGAGAAAGGAGTGTATACAACCATCCCTTCCTCTTCTCCTCCCTAGCTTTGCAACAAGTATCTGACTTCTGAACTTGGTCATTTGCTGCAACAAACCGATCACATAGAGCAACGTTTTCTAGACGAATTTCCATGTCGAAGTGAGAAGCTTAGCGTATTTGCAATGCAAATGATCAGGTCTGTCTGTAAAATTGAAACATAATATCGAATCAATAAACTTGTAAGATGTCCTAGCATGACTGACACAACTCAAATAAACCGACCCCTCGGCCAAAACCACAAACAACCAATCCGTATTAGATTACAACCTCAACTGTGGATCTGAAACCCACCCCAATAGCAAATACTAAACCCACCCCTGAGCAGAGACTCAACGACATGAATCCGAGTTGATGGCATAACTAACGCGCCGAAAATGGCATAATAGGTGAAGCGACTCGACCTGAAAAGGGATAATAAGGTCCGTAATGCATCCCTCCTACGTGGTATAACCAAGATTTGTTTAAACACTGATTTAGTAATATCTTACTGTTAACTAAAAATCGACACGTGTTCCCATGTTCCACTTTTGATAATCAATGCTTCCGATACCTGCATCACTGCTTGCCCACTAGACTACATCATTCAATGTTTTATGAAATGCAACCTGCAGAAGTAAAAAACAGGGTTAACATGGTGAAGGCACCTAATAGTATAAAATCGGGGGTATATTTAACTGAGAATCCACCCATATGAAATTCGGAAGAAATAAACCAACACACATACAGAAGTAGATGTCTTGAGAAGCTCCCTTATAGCCATAGTCGCATAGCAAGAAGCTGGGAGAGTAAGACTGAGTTTCAGAGCTGTCTGTGGGACCTCAGAGCTTTGAGTTGCACCAGTTTCTTCACTACCAACAGCTGTATTATTTTCATGCGTCATGGTTCCAGATTTAGAAAGAATGTCTAGATCTGTCTCTGCCAAGGGTGTGGTCGCATCTGTGTACTTGAGTATTTCCCTGCAAAGGATTTCACAATACAAAAAATAAGGTTAAGATGCTAACTTGACCAAACCAACAAGCACATGTACTAAACCATTATAATTTACAAGGGAACGGTACCATTCAAGATCCTTTGGCTTTTGGTAAACTCGTCTGTAACCACCACTCATACTAGTTATTGAAAATTCTCTGGAAACAGAAATTACCATTAAGTTCATGCCAGATTGGCGATGAGGGATACATGAGCAAGGAGAGAATCTAATATAGTTTAAAGCAAACTAAGCGTGTTTAAGATACATACTTAACATTATGCACACTTTCCGTCAAGGTTATATTATCCTGGAATGCAAGCAAAAAAGGCAACATGAGTCCAAAGATTAATGTGCATTGATTCCTTCTTAAGCTTCTTCAACTTAAGTTTAAAACGTTATGATCTAATAATCCAGGATTTTACACCAGAATTTGAAAGTTTCATTTAAGTAGATGGTAGACATGTTAAGTACATACCTTCCTAGCCAAATCATGATAGACATTAGCAACATCATTTGCTGGATAGATTGCCCTCGAACTGTGATAGAATATGTGTGATACAATATTTAGAACCAGCACCACCCATAAAGATGGTACAGAACATCAACATAACATGTAAATTACCCGGGTAAAGGAAGTAGAATGTCATCAATTGTGTACTTCTGTTTGAGCAAATCTTCCTCATCTACAACCTGACCACGAATTTAATTACATTGTCAGGACTGAAGAAAGGCTACACTACACCTCGAAAAGTGATCGAGCAATATGATAACATTTGTTATGCAATATTATAGTGGCGATTTTTGGGACTTTATCCTCGTTTTCTATCTGGACTCATATCCTTTTTAATCTATTTTTAATACACCTTCCAAGGCCATTCCATGTATACTTCTGGTAACTGTTTTCTCGCAATCGGACGGTTGATTTTTTCAATGAGCATGAAACTAAAAAAAAATTAAAATTTTTTAAATACCTTGACTAGAATGTTTTTCTCGGCAGGGACATCAACTTCAAGAACCTCTTCGAGGTTGCCAACACCATCTGCGTCGTTCAGACTATCCTCCTCGCACTCTACCTGAGGGGGTATGAGCTCCTCACTGGAATCATCTTTGCAATATACAAGATCTCCTACAACCACTGCATCTGCACCTGCCAGACAGTTCCATAGAAGATCAGTATCAACTGGTATACAGTTCAGATGCTCAGTGATTCATGAACAAAGTATAAACAAAACTGTAAACATTTACAAGAACACATCACATACCATACTTCTGCACCCTCACACTCGCTGCATGGTTCCACAGGTAGCTTTGGTAACTGTGTACATACCTAAACACAGAATGACTCATTGTCATACATATGACTCACTCAATAAAAGAACAAAAAAAATGCCAGTGTAGTGCATAGAAACCCTTTCAACCAGATAGAGGAGTCTTAGACCCTTAAACGTCTAATTTGTAGCCTTCCATCCTATAAAACTAGGAGTCTGGGACAGAGACTATGGCTATAAGGGAGAAGAAAAAGGCAAGTGCTAACAGAATCAATGAGTTGCAGTACATTATCAAAACTATGAATTCCATGACTTCTCACAACAAATTAAAATCGGGTCAAGGCAAACCATTGTTATGCCAATGTTTGATGTTCTATTCGGTCAAAAAGAATGCAGTAAAAAGATCCATTGTTATTTTTTGGAAGTGAATGGATATTGGATTATTGAACTATCCATTGTTATTGACGTATGTTGTAGTATGACTGTATGACACAGTTGATAATGTCAGGCTCTTGACAAGATTCAAATTTGATAATGTCAAGCTCTTTGGCTAGATTCAAACCTTCCATAATTGTGAGAAATGGATTATTACTCGTTATTTTGGCCTGAAATTGAATCGGTTAACTCCTAGAATGACCTCGGAGAAGTTTTCCAAAAACTGTGGGAAAAAGAATTCTGGTCCCGGACCTCCCGAACGTCAAGACACACATTGTCGGCGTGTCAGACTAATTTAGAAATTTCGTGTCGGACACGCCAACACGTGTCCGACACCGACACGTGTCGGCGTAACACAGATTATTACACGATTTTTTGACTTGAAATTGAATCGGTTAACGCCAGGAATAATTCAAATTAGTTTTCCAAAAACCGGGAGAAAAAGAATTCAGATCTTACATGACCTCCCGAACGTCTCAAATTGAAGTGTATAATACACGATTTTCGGGATTTCAGGGTCCGGAATAAAATTCCCCGAAAATCATACAAAATATTTAGGGGGCGTTTGGTTGGGGGTCTATAAGAAAGGGAAAGGGAAAGAAAGTTACCCATTCCCTTTGTTGACGTTTGTTTGACACAATCAAAGGGAATTGAACTCCCTCCCTTACCCCTCAATCTCTCTAATTCATTACCCCCTCACGCCCAAGGGTATGAGATTTCATTACCCTTGTTATCCTTCAACCCCTTTTTTCACCTACCACCACACTTACAACTACCACCACAATAGCCAACGTCAGCGCCGCTGCCACCGCCACCATAACACCACCACCGCCGCCGTGACACCCCCACCACCGTCACTACCATGACACTCCACCATCTCACCGTCGTGACCACCCAGACACCGTTGACGGCATGACATCTCTACCACCACTATCGCCACCACCGCCATGACACCCCTGCCACCACCAACGCCATGACACCCCAACCACCACCAACGCGTGACACCCCCACCACCATCACTACCATAACACTCCACCACAATCACCGTCGTGAACACCACCGCCACCGTCACCGCCATGACATCTCTACCACCATCATCGCCACCACCACCATGACACCCCTACCACCATCACTGCCGTGACCATCACCATCGCCGCTACAACACCCCACTACCACTACCGCCACCGCCGCCGCCACCATGCCACCTCTAGGCTCCACCACCATCACTGGCACCAGTAGATAAGTGGTTGTTTGTGGTGGTGTGTGTTAGTTGTAGGAATGAGTGTGAGTGGACCACTAGTTCTCTTTCTTAGAGTAACCAAACAACCAATTAAGTTTTAGGTAATCCCTTTCCTTTCCCCTCTTACCATTTCTTATTTCCTTTCCCTTTCCCTTTCTCTAACCAAACGCCCGCTTATGAGTTAAGATAAGGCGGCCACACAAATTTGAGGAACAACAGGGGACAATTGGGGTTCCGATAGGCTATAATCCATAATCCAGCCATTAGTCAAACCGCGAGAGATGGATTATTACTCATTATTTTGGCCTGAAATTGAATTGGTTAACTCCTACAATGACCTCGGAGAAGTTTTCCAAAAACGGGAGAAAAGGAATTTTGGTCCGGCATAACCTCCCGAAAGTGAAGTGTATAATACACGATTTTCAGGATTTCAGGGTTCTGGAATAAAATTCTCCGAACAACAGACAATAATTCAGAGATGAGATAAGGCGGCCACACAAAATTTGAGCAACAACAGGGGCAATTGGTTCCGATAGGCTATAAACCACCCATTAGTCAAACCTTCGATAATCGTGAAAAATGGATTATTACTCGTTATTTTGGCCTAAATCGGTTAACTCCTACAATGACCTCGGAGAAGTTTTCCAAAAACCAGGAACTGGTCCAACATGACCTCCGACCAGCTCAAATTGAAATGTATAATACACCATTTTTGAAATTCCAGGGTTCCAGAATAAAATTCTCCGAAAATCACACAAAATACCTGAGATAAGATAATGGCGGCTACACAATTAGAGGAACAACAGGTGGCAATTGGGCTTCCGATAGGCTATAAAACAGCCATTAGTCAAACCTTCGATAATCGTGAGAAGTGAATTATGACTCGTTATTTTGGCGAGAAATTGAATCGGTCGACCCATTAACCTGAGAAAAGTTTTCCAAATGGTAGAAAAAGAATTCTGGTCCGATATGTCCTCCCAAACGACTCAAGTGTATAATACACGATTTTTAAGATTATAGGTTTCCGGAACAAAATTCTCCATAAATCACACAATATTTGTCAGATTAGATAAGGCGGTCACAACAGGGCATAATTGGGAGTTCGATAGGCTATAAACAACATTAGTCAAACCTTTAATAATCTTGAAAAATGGATTAATACTCGTTATTTAGCCCGGAAATCGAATTGTTTAACTCCTTAAATGACCTCGGAGAAGTGTTTGGAAAATCGGGAGAAATAGAATTGTGGTCTGGTACAACCTCCTGAACGATTCAAGTTAAAATGTATAATACACGGTTTTCGCAATTCCGTGGTCCAAGAAAAATTTTCGAAAAATCAAGGTTCAGAAGACGGTCGGCCATTTGTAGTCCCCACTCTAAAACATTACACTACATTGGCTTGAAGCCTATGATCCAAAATGGACTCAATGTATGATAATCAGGTATGGGACATAGTAGATTTTTACCTTAGGAATTTAGACCACTACAGTGTAAATGGATCTTTAAGATCAAGATCAGCATGGATGCTATGCTTCGTTCTATTCGAGGTATGGGACATAGTAGATTTACCTTAGGAATTTACCTTGGGAACTTTCTCGAGCGTGGCATAACATTTGCACCAATCGCTATGCTTCGTTCTATTCGAATTATCTTAGAGATGGATGTCGAAACGGCTTACTTGAATGAACTTCTAGAAGAGGAAGTGCATATGACATATAACAGAACCTTAGGGTTTATTTTGTGGATCAATTGAATCCTATATATGCAAGCTTAAGAGATCCATTTTTGTCTTAAGGAGCCGTCAAGGAGTTGAACCAATCAGTCATGTTATTAAACACAATGGTTTGATAAGAAGTGTTGAGTGCACTCAATTGAAGTGTGCACTCCACTTCCTCTCCCTTGATCCTTGGCCGGCCATATGGCCTTATTATAAGAAATTGTTGCTCACAGTTTAGAGTTTTTTTACTTGTTGATGTCACACTTATCTCTCTACAAACAACTCTCTAAAATTATTAGAAACACTTGCTAAGAGTTAGTGATATTGAACAGAATAATCAAGGGTTTGTTCTAACAAATTAATGTAATTTGGTAGCTAATTGAAGAGTCTAATTAGGGGTCTAGGACTTTCAGTCTTTGCATGGCCAATTCATCAAAAACACATGAGATTACATCGAGCTTAACAACTTACATCATTCTGAGAGTTCTAGGGATAGCTCTAAACGCCCCTAAATAATCACCGGGACATTTCTTCAAACCGTGCAACTGAAAACGTAGAAAGAGTCAATAAAAAATCAACTAAAAAGTCTAGCAGGCAAGGATTCAGAATATTGTGGTGATTAAAAAAACTGTAAAAAAAGAATTCATGTTTTGAATCAGTGAGAATGCTAAAAATAATAGAACACATAGACAATGGCAGACAATTGAGATTAAAGGTCTTCATAAATGAGAAGCTTATACTAAAATAGTGGTATTGGTTCAGACTTCAGAATTTCTGAATCAATTAATAGACTAGGATCGATCAACTTGTCAAAGAGGGAACACATTAAAAAGAATGTCAGAATAGTCCTCTACAAGGCAGATAATCGGGTATTTAACTATTTATTGCCACTCCTATGACCTTTGAACTTAAATTATTGGAACTGCAAAGTTATGAACCTACTGTGAAGAACAGAAAAAAATGAAATGGAAATTCTTATCACATCATATAGCATAAAAGGTTAAGGGCTTGTTTTGATACAAAAATGAGAGGGAAAGGGAGGAGAGGGATAAGGACAAAAAGGAAGGGAGGGGAATGGAAGGAAAGCGTTTTACCTACAAAACTTCTACGGAGTATATCAGAAAAAATGCCTTGGAAGAGGAGATGGGGGATCCATTTTCCAGTCCCCTCCAAATTCCTCTACACCTATCTTGCTAACCAAACGAAGGAGAACATTTCCCTCCAAAACCCCTTCCCTAACACACCCCTAAAAACAATGAAGAATCCAATTTCCAAGCATACCACTGCTAGCAACAAAATAAATAAAAATAAAAGTGAAAAACTAACATCTACTGTACATAGATTATCATCTTCTCCATGACAGTTCACAAACATATGTTGACAAAATTCTAGTAAAATTATACTCCCTCTCTCCCGGTCACTGGTTTATGTATCATTTTTTGGTGTCTCAGTTGATTGTTAACGTTCTCATTTGGGAATTTCTTTTATGATGTGAAATTACTCCACCCAAAAAATGATTCGGAGGCAATCTGTCTTCCTGCACGAGCAACTTGCTATTTCTATTTGAATATTCCCAGACACTTTATTTCTCCTCTACTTGCTCTTTGTGCCAAAAGCAAACACAACATTTGACTCAACGGGAGTGTCATAAATCATATTAACCAGAATCCCCAAGCAACAGAAAACGTTAATTTCAAGATTAATGTAAGCAAGCATGGACTTACAATAGCCCTCTCAGCTACCATATAATATGGCAATCTCCTTAATGCTCCATTAACATCGCTGTCTTCCTTATACTGTTCCCGAATCTTTCTTGTGGCGTCCTTTTGTAATCAAATATCTTAGTTAAAGACTAAACAGACCATTGTTACAATTCAATATACCTGAAAAACGTATGGAAGATGTAATATTGAAATATGGCTCGACTAATGTCGTAAATAATAAGCCGCAAGGATATCCCCCTCTCTTGGATCGAGAATCATGTCAACAGCAGCTTTCCACTCTCCGCGAAGCAATGCTGCTCCGATAAGATGAGTCGGAATTGAACCACTTCCAAACCTCTGCAAGCATGGATAAATTTCTACTTAGTTGAAAATTCAATTGTTAGAACAACACAAAATGCAACTTTCAGGGTGAATATCAAATAAGCACAAGTTCTAAAAGTTTTTGTTAGTGAGAATACAAATACTCAAATTGAATAAATGTCTGTCTCTATGCCTTGAAAACTTTGTGAATGAAGGAACAACCCAGTAGGGACAGACATCGAAAAACTTAAATCAACTGGACACACTCCCTCAAAACCACAGGTGAGCTTGCCTGTAGCCTCAATATAGGTTGATGTTTATTGCAAGATATTTTGAAAGAATAACTCAAAGTGATTAAACACCTTGCTGAAAAGTGATTACATCTTGCTGAATGTAAATTGTGTTACTGATCTGGAACTCTTGCTGAAAGGGAAATACTTCGAAGAAAAGAACAGAAGAAAAGGCAAAATACCTGTAGTCCAAAATAGTTAACAAATCCATTTTTCCCTAAGGCATCTGCAGAAGCTCTAATGGTGTCTTCAGAATCAGCAACAACTCCTCTACAAGGAATAAAAAAAAGTTGTATCCCATCATAAAGGGTAAAATGATGGTTCAGAAGTCCATAAATGAAACGAAAACTAACCTTAAAGTTACAGTAAATCTATTTCCCAATAGCTGCCCAAGCTGAAGCCCTTCTGTAACATAACTAGACAGGCATAAACAGAAAACTGGGTCATTACAAGTGCATTAATTAACAAACATATGAAAATCCAGACCCCGGTTCTTTGACCCTACCAGAAGTCACCAACTTTTATGCCAATCAACTTTTCATTAAGAGAAGCTAATCTACTAGCATGCTGCTTGAACATCGTTACCTGTGAAGTGTGATGGAAAATAACAATCAGATGAAAAAAAGGATTCAACTGTCAGTATGTTCCTACGTATATGCAGAAAACAGACTGCAATACAAAGCAATAATAAGACAAGATAACACCTTGAAAATAAGACTGACTAAAGCTGATGCTATGATACAGACTGTAAATTGACCTATGTATGCATATAGACAAGTTATGATGCACTTCAAAGATCAAAGAGACAACATCCTCGTGAGGGTCAATATATTTGAAAGAGAGCGTAGCCTAGCTTGAGTCTTCAGAATGGATAAACCTAAAAGAAGTTTCTACTTAGAATCTTCTTTACCATGTTAAAAAAAAAGGACATTTGAGCAGAATGCTAATAATGCTCTAGCCAAAATGCCTCTTGTGTATTTTTATCAGGCACTTCCCTTTACCCCATGGTCCCCATCCTAAGCTACTTCACCACACCGATCTCCCATGGAGTCACATGTCAACACAGCTTGTCAACACGATGCAGGATATGCACTCGACATGCCGGAAATGACGTGACTCTGGTACAGTAAACAAAATGGTTAGAGGACTTGATTAGTTTGCTGCTGTCTTAAAGGTATAAAAGTCTGGAGGTTTTGACCGTCACACAAGACTCAAAACATTCTCATGTTTTCGGAAGTGGGAGGTGGTAAGGGAGTATATAAAGAGCGTACAAAAACTCGTGCCTTGTATGATGAAAGTTTATTGCCACATAATTTACATCTCTATTCTTGCATGCAGTTAAGGGAGTATAGAAAGAGCCAAAGAAGACGCACGAGATTATTGTTTTAAATGAGATGGCCCCACAGCAAAGCACAGATTTTACATCGTTACATACACTGAAGATGTATAGGACGCTGACTACTGACAATCTGACATCTAATTTAAGTTAATTTAAAAAAAAAAACATACCCTTTGAGTAGACACAGAACGCTTGTCCTTTGTACCTGAAAATCCAAACGATTTGGGCTGCCAAACAGAAAGTCATACAGAAGTCTCAACAACGATTTTGCAATAAATATCAAAAGAACATAAAAAAACGAAAAATTGTATTGACCAATTTTTATACAAAAAAAGCTGACGCTGGTTGTTACATCATATTTCAGCGTCAATAACTGGGCATAAATGCAAAAAGTACCTGGACGCCTAGCATCTTGCCAATCAACCTCAAGGCCTCCTGCGTGTCCTTGTTCTCCTTGTAAAGATGAAACCTTCAATAAAAATTATTCAGAGATTTCAGAAATTTCAGAAATCTAACATAGAACAAAATGAAACAAGCTGAGTAATTCTACGATGCTTCACTACATTAGAGCTGAAATATTGAGCTAAAATCCCACGCATATCATCCATAGAGTTACCACAAGTGGAATAAGCATATGCAAATAAAAAACGATAGGACATTGCCACGTTGACATTCCAACTGAAAAAACTACCATATAGATTTCAAATGGAACGTGTCATCACTAAACAATAACTGTTGTACGGATGGAGAAATGATTTTCCTTCACAAACCAAAAATGTGAGGGTAAGACTTTCCCAGAACTAGAAAGGGCCAATAAGTGAGGGTGTGAGGCAAGGAAAAAAGAAATCTGACGGCATGCAAATAAGCGAGGGTGTGGGGCAAGGAAGACGAAATCTAACAAAGTGCAAAAGTGAGAGTGTGAGGCAAGTTTCTCTAAACCAGAAGACGAAAAACTGCGACTGAAATATAAAGTAATAATTCCATACCTCAAGAACTTCCCACGATCTTCGGGCCAATCCTGCGACCCTCTCTTATCAAATGGTTTGCCATTCCTGTCTTTACGTTTTCGGGTATTTTTTCCCCTGTTTTGAGACCCTCCTGAACTTAGTCTGACACGGATGCATTTTGAGGAATCCGTAGGCCCATCTATAACGTCCGTCACAAGAAACTTCAATTTCTCTTTGAAGAAATTGTGTACAGCCTGAAACAGCCAAAATAATTGCAAGAAGCTAATTCCCGCCGCAAAAAATATATTGGTAGAAAACTACATAACTTGTCACACCTGAATACTGAATAGTTCAGGCATTAAATGGTCATATCCGACTCAATATAAACAACGAAACGTCAAAACTAAACATCGGCTAGCGCCATATATTTCAAATACTAAAGCAAATTGAAGGAATGGAGAGAGAGAGAGAGAGAGAGAGAGAGAGAGAGAGAGAGGGGCAAGGGGATTTTCCCTTCTTAGGGCTTGCCTGGAATCAATGGAATAATCAGGGGTAAATATTAATTGGGTGATAATTACTAGGGAAGTTAATTACTTGGGTAATGAGTTCCACGAAGATAGGTTTGACATATATGAGTAATGATTATTGAGGAGATTTTTTACTCCCTTGATCATTACCCACGGGGGAGACTGGAGAGTGGGTATATTACCCTTTCATGAGGGTAATAGCTTCGGGAGGAGAATAATTACTCTCATATCAAACATGGAAAATGCACCTTACATATCACTGCCCTATTCATTACACCTCTACCCTCAATCTAAGCAAGCCCTTCGAATCTTCATATGAGGTAGGGATTTGATTTGTTTGATAGGAGGGGAAATGGATCCTTGTGCCCTCCACTTCCCCCCCCCCCTCTATTTTGCTACGGCCCTATTTGCAAACTATCAACGGAATTTATATCGCTCCCTCCCCCTTCCCTTCCTTTTTCCCTCCAAATCTCTCCTACCACACAAGCCTCAAAACTCCAACTAGTGTGGACATATCACTCACTATTCATGTAGCTACATGAGTTTCCATCATCATCTTAAATAATGTAATATTAAACACAAACAGAGCTGTGAGGAAGGGATGCACGCAAGTACAAAACCAAACAATTTACCCATTAAACAAATAACAATCCTAAGTCCAAAAACTTAACCAAAGTATATATACAAGCTTTGACCTTATAATATCCATATATACAACCAAAACAAAACAAAATTTGCGAATAAATTAGCTCTGCAATACTACCGTGCGGTGTGATTTATCCGAGCTTGGAGAAAGCACAAGTGGATCAATATCCCCTACATTGCCAGAACTAATCTGCTCAATATACTCCTTCAAACGATCAGCATCTGCACCTACCAACGACCTGAAATCCTCAATTTCGGACGTATATTCTTTATCCAACACCTCAACCACCTTCTCTTCCTTCTTCTCCTCCAACTTAAAACATCAACAAACAACAACACGCAAACACTCCACAATCAAACCCAAACTCACAAAACATACAATATCATAACTCGTAAATCAATACCTAAATTTACCTCAGCAGGAACGCTAAGTGAAGTTAACCGCACAACATTCCCCTCCAAATCAACTTCATTGACAATAAAATCAGAGTATCTACACAATCACCCAAGAACAAAAACAAAAAAACATATTTAATCGCATTAATAAGCATAATGACAAAATTAATCAAATTAACATCAAAATTGACGCGGAAAAAACCGTTGTTTGAGAATGCCGCGAAACCCAGGGAGATTAGAGATGTAACAGAGGATTCCGACGTCGGATTCTTCGACAGTTTTTGAATTAATTGAAAGATTATCGTCAATTGAGGGATCCATAGTTGTTGTAATTGTTGATTTGGGGAAATAGGGTTTAACGATTTTGGTGCGTAGAAAAGTTAGTGTTCGTTTATGCAGCATTTCGGGGTTTCATGTTGGGGTTTAAACGGTGCGTTTTCCACTACTTTTCGGTTTTCCCTCTAACTAATGGATTTAAAATTGAAAAATTAAGCGGTTTTTACTTTTTAGATGGTTATATAAAGTCGGTCGAAAATATCACCTTTAAGAAAACCTCTTGAAAAAGTCGAATTATTTTTATGGAGCGGGTGATATACGTTATTTGTATCGTGTTAATGATTTTTTATGAAAATTTATATGTAAGAGTTGTAAGAAATTTATTTTGATTTTTAAGTTTTTAAAGTAATGGAATTTTTTAATGGAGAAATAAGGTATCGTGTATAACAGTACGAAATTTGTTGAAGATAAGTCGGAAAAGTGTGCTTGTTGCATGACAATGTAGCCATTTATGGCTTTATCGGGTCTTTATTATAGTCATGCTATTTTTAACTTACTTTCAGTTTAATTTCATTTAGTTTATTTCAACTCAATTGTATTCAAATTAACTCTTAGTTGAACATGTTCAACTTAATTCAACTATATTCTTTTTAGTTTAGTTCATTTTAACTCCTTTCATACGGAAAGAACAACACCATGTGTACGGAATCTTGTAAAATTATTCAAGAAACACCTATGTTTGCTCGAGAGATAAGTAGTTTTTTATAACCGTTTACTCTAACTGAAACTTGGTATCTTGGTTATTATATAGTACCTTGTATGTATGTAACCTCAAATATTCTAATCCTAATTAAGTCATGTTCTTCCTAGCTCAATTCCAGCTCGTCTCATTTATGTTCGACATTATTTTATTTAGTTTCATTTAATTCAATTCAACTCATATTTTTCACATGCTAACTTTTGGTTCAATACTACTCCCTCCATTCATATCCAAGTAATACACAAGGGATTTGCACAAGAAATAAGGAAGCATTAAACAACAATAAAAGGTACAACTAGTTGCAACAAAAACAGCTTTATTAGGATATTTTTCTAGGTTGTTTAGTTCTTAATGACCTTTGGTTAAATATTGGCCAGAATTACTATTCAAGTAATTAAATAAACTTTCCCACCCTTTTTCAGCTATTCAAAATTACCCCATTAACCACTACATTTCCCACCACAATTCCCTCCTAAAAACATCATTTCAGTGTAGCTGTCCAACCTGAGATCCCCTTTCCCAGCCCCTTTAAAACCAACAGTTTTAGGTAAAATTACATAAACCAAAAATAATTACAGTCCTTCATACTCCCAAAAAATTACAGTCCTTCATACTCCAAAAATTACAGTTCCTTCATTTTTTTCCCAGTCCCAACAAACTTCTAAAAAATCACAGAAATTACAACTCTTTAAAAAACCAAAATCATATGAACTACACTTGCGTGACGGAGCAGAAACGACAGGAAGTTGCAGTTTTCCTTCTAAGCAAGTCGGATAATGGGCAGCTTACACGCGGAATGTTGAAGGAAGTCGTGGACACGTTTGGTCTAAACCGACAAGTGATAGACAGAATCTGGAAATTAGCAAAGAAACCCATAAATATTTGTGAAGGGTTAGATGTTAGTAGTGGTCGAATTGGAAACACAAACAAAAAACGTGTACTACCTGATCTCGAGTTCATTAAATCGCTTGAATGGGAAAAGCGCGATACAATGGAAAGAGTTGCAGAGCATACCGGAGTCTCAGTGGGCATGGTTCACAAGTGGGTAACTCAAGGGTTACTCAAGCCCCACTCAAGCCCATTACATCCTCAACTCAAAGACGCGACTAAAGTAAAACGATTGAAACATGCGCTAATGTACTTACAAGTGGAGCAGGCTATTCAAGAGTTTGTGGATCTAAACGCAATTCCAGCAACAAAAATCAAGTTCGCAGAGATGAGTAATGTCATCCACATGGACGAAAAATGGTTTTTCATCCAATACGACGGTCATAAGTTTTACGTAGTTGATGGGGAAGAGTTACCGTACAGGAGTTGTCAGTCGAAGAGGTACATTACAAAGGTAATGTTCATGTGCGCAGTGAGCAGGCCTATTTACTCAGAAAATGGAGAACTTTTATTCGATGGTAAAATAGGCATGTTCCCCTTCACAAGGGAGGTACCAGCAGCAAGATCAAGCGTAAACAGACCAAGGGGTACTTTGGAAACCAAAGCTATTGAATCAATAACAATACAAGTCACCAAGGAATGCATCATTCAGCAAATTATACCAGCCATCAAAACAAAATGGCCAGAAGGTGTAAGTAAACATATCTTAATTCAACAAGATAATGCTAGACCACAAATCAAGAATGACGACCCAGAATTTATGGCAGTGGCTAACACAGATGGGTTCAATATAGAGCTGATATTTCAACCCCCAAACTCACCAGATTTGAACTGCAATGACCTAGGCTATTTCAGGGCATTGCAGTCACTACAATCAAGGAAAGCATCGAAAACAGTGGACGAGCTTGTGAACAGTGTGATGCAAGCATTCATTGATTACAGCCCAACAAAATTAAACAACATCTTCTTGACACTACAATCAGTAATGGTTGAGATTATGAAAGCCAAGGGTCACAACGATTTTGCCATACCACACATGAAGAAAGGTCATCTAGCACATTTAGGAATATTACCGAGGAACTTGGATGTAAGTGAAGTGCTAGTTAGGGAATGCATTGAACATTTACAAGGTCTAGGTGAAACAGCAGGTTTAGAATATCTAATGGGGGAATTAGGTTACTAATGTAGCAGGAAGATAGTAGCATAGAAACTTGTTTTGGGTCAATTTGTTTAGGGTGTAAACATTTCTACGTAAGATATGTTTAACCTGTAATCAGATTATGAATGTATTGCTACTGGTTTATTTAAGTTACATGATTTTCATCTGAATTTCTTTGTTAACCAAATCATAACATATCATACAGCAAGCAAGAATACATTTGCAAATCCAATGACATTAACTCTCAGGCCTAATTTGGCCTCATCATCGAGTTATTCTAAACAGAAGTGCCTCCTACACACACACACAATGAAACTGGTAGACACTATGTTCAAATAGTAAACGAACATCTCTCAAACAAACAAAGGTTGTTTTCACTGAGACCACTTCACATTATGTGGACTTACATGTATGTAACTGATTTGAACATGCGCACACACCCAGTCATTGGTAGACCATGTGGTGGCACAACTATTTAAACTACATGGCCAGACCCCTATGTATACCACTACTACAACTAGATATTGCTCTCAAACCATTAAGGGCATTCATCATTGAGCTTTATCCATGTACTTATACCGGCAGCATTATTTCAGATTTACAAATGATTCTAGAAGAGGCAACATGATTTCAGTTTCACAATGATAAACAAAGAGGCAACATGATTTCAGATTGACAAAGGTAAACAGAATAGGCAACATTATTTCAGATTTACAATGATAAACAAAGAGGCAACATTATTTCAGATTTACAATGACAAACAAAGAGGCAACATTATTTCAGATTGACAAATGATTTTAGAAGAGGCAACATGATTTCAGTTTCACAATGGTAAACAAAGAGGCAACATGATTTCAGATTGACAAAGGTAAACAGAATAGGCAACATTATTTCAGATTGACAAAGGTAAACAGAATAGGCAACATTATTTCAGATTTACAATGATAAACAAAGAGGCAACATTATTTCAGATTTACAATGACAAACAAAGAGGCAACATTATTTCAGATTGACAAATGATTTTAGAAGAGGCAACATGATTTCAGTTTCACAATGGTAAACAAAGAGGCAACATGATTTCAGATTGACAAAGGTAAACAGAATAGGCAACATTATTTCAGATTTACAATGATAAACAAAGAGACAACATTATTTCAGATTTACAATGACAAACAAAGAGGCAACATTATTTCAGATTGACAAATGATTTAAGAAGAGGCAACATGATTTCAGTTTCACAATGGTAAACAAAGAGGCAACATTATTTCAGATTGACAAAGGTAAACAGAATAGGCAACATTATTTCAGATTGACAAAGGTAAACAGAATAGGCAACATTATTTCAGATTTACAATGATAAACAAAGAGGCAACATTATTTCAGATTTACAATGACAAACAAAGAGGCAACATTATTTCAGATTGACAAATGATTTTAGAAGAGGCAACATGATTTCAGTTTCACAATGGTAAACAAAGAGGCAACATGATTTCAGATTGACAAAGGTAAACAAAATAGGCAACATTATTTCAGATTTACAATGATAAACAAAGAGACAACATTATTTCAGATTTACAATGACAAACAAAGAGGCAACATTATTTCAGATTGACAAATGATTTAAGAAGAGGCAACATGATTTCAGTTTCACAATGGTAAACAAAGAGGCAACATTATTTCAGATTGACAAAGGTAAACAGAATAGGCAACATTATTTCAGATTTACAATGACAAACAAAGAGGCAACATTATTTCAGATTGACAAATGATTTAAGAAGAGGCAACATGATTTCAATTTCACAATGGTAAACAAAGAGGCAACATTATTTCAGATTGACAAAGGTAAACAGAATAGGCAACATTATTTCAGATTTACAATGACAAACAAAGAGGCAACATTATTTCAGATTGACAAATGATTTTAGAAGAGGCAACATGATTTCAGTTTCACAATGGTAAACAAAGAGGCAACATTATTTTAGATTGACAAAGGTAAACAGAATAGGCAACATTATTTCAGATTTACAATGATGAACAAAGAGGCAACATTATTTCAGATTTACAAATGATTTTAGAAGAGGCAACATGATTTCAGTTTCACAATGGTAAACAAAGAGGCAACATTATTTCAGATTGACAAAGGTAAACAGAATAGGCAACATTATTTCAGATTTACAATGATGAACAAAGAGGCAACATTATTTCAGATTTATAAATGATTTTAGAAGAGGCAACATTATTTCACTTTCACAATGGTAAACAGAAGAGGTAACATTATTTCAGATTGACAATGGTAAACAGAAGAGGCAACAGATTAAGTAAGAAATGAATTCATGCAAACCCAAAAATGAAATCAGATAAGTAACTCAACAACAAAAACTCAACAGCAGTACATCAACAACAGTAACCAAAAAACACAACCCCAACAGCATTAACTAAATTGATGTAACCCCAAAACACAAAGTATACGAAATATCCGTCAAAAAATGCAACTAACCACGAAGATGAGAAACATGCAAACCCAACATGAGTAACTAAGAAACGCAAGAGGTTTGTTTATAAAGATGACTCACCGACGTCCAACCAACAACAGCAGAAACAGAAAAAATAGGAACGCGTCGTAGTAGGAGCAGCAACATGCAAAAGGGAAATACTCGTAATTAGATTTCCGCAATAATATAATTCGTCAAAAATCAAATAAAATCAACAAAACTCTAAGAAAATTAAACAACTTACCTATTTTTCTTTTTTTTTTTCTCACGTTCAATGTGTCTCTCTAAATATCGTAAACGCTTAAACTCAGAAAACGTCACAGGATAAGGACCCAGATCTTCACCACTCCTATCAAACAACCCAGCATCAAAATCATCCTTAAAAGCCTTCCTTTTCTCAGCATCTCTTTTCAACACTTTAGCCACATAGTCACTAAACCTACGAGTTTTAGGTTTGACAGGGTCAGATCTGGGTGAACCAATAACCCTAACATCTGAAACAACACCATCATCAACCACAGGATCATCATATCTCCCAACCACACCACTACTTTTCCCTAAATCACCACCGACATCACATACTTCAGAAAGTTTATCACAAAAAACAACATTGAACTGAGTTTCCTCAACTTGAGACCCAAAGTCTAGAGAGACGGAAGAGAGAGAGAGGGGGCTAAGGAGTAAATGAAGAGGCAACACGGTTGAGAGGGATTTTAGGGTTTATTGGGTAGAAGGATCTAGAATGGGATATTAATGGTGGGTAGTTGGAATAAGGAAGATGGGTTTGGGTTGTTGGGTTGTTGGGTTGTTGGATTTTGGAGGGAAAGATTATGGGTAATGGGTAGGATTAATGGGTAAGATTGGGTTAGTAATGTGGGTTAGGGTGGGTTTTAAGGTGGAAAGGTAGTGGGGACCAATGGCTTTTGTGTAAATATGGGTTTGTAGTAAGGGTAGTTTGGTCTTATTTCCGGTCCATTTTTAGTAATGTATTACTTGGATTCGAATGGCCCAATATAGTATATGTATTACTTGGATAAAAATGGAGGGAGTATTTAACTTAGCTCAGTTCCATTCAGCTAAGTTCACTTAAACTTAGCTCCGTTAAGTTCAAACCAGTTTCGTTAAGCCGAAAACAAGAGGACCTTACTTATATTTATCATAGTAAGCTCAAGATATACATAATCATTCCAGATATTCATTTTACTGTTTAATACCCTGAAATGCATTAAACTTATAATTGAATTGCCCGTATCACCACTCACGTGAGGGTAACATTATTGGTCAGACCGGCCAAAGTCTTAAGACTCTGCCAAATCAGCTTTCCACTAACTTTTATTATTACTTTATTGTTCAGACTCACCTTAGACCCACTTCAGACTTTATACATTATCCGTTAGACCCATCTCACACTTTACTTTGTTCATATTACTTTTTTTTTTTACAAAAAGAAATGACACGTGACAACCATTTATTGGATAATTTCAATAGAAAGTGAGACCAAGACTCACCAAAAGTCTTAAGTTGAGTCCTGAATATCCAAGACTCAACTTAAAACTTTGTTAAGATTTTGGTAGATTATTGGTAGTTTTGGATGAGTCTTGTCTTAAGACTTGCTAAAGTCTTGTCTCAAAACTACCAATAATCTTAGCCTGAATAGATAAGACAAAAATTAGCGCATAGAGAATAACAAACGAGTTGTCTTTATTTACCCCAAATTTATATATTTGACCCGTCACAAGTTTGTTTCAGATGAGAATCTGTCAACAAAGCCCAAAGAAATGATCCATCAACCCATATGAGTTTAGCCCATAAAAAAGCCCACAATTAAAACAAACCTAAACAAACATACCAATCACTATATATTCCCTACTAGGGTTTCTCTCTCGCTCTCCATTTTCCCCAAATCGCCGAAACTACCTTAAACCCTCTTCAACCATGGCCGTCGGGTAAACCCTAATTCCTCCATTTTCCCCCAATGGAACCTTTTTTTTCAATCCGCAATCCTCGATTTCATAGTCAATTCGATTCGATTAAGTTAATCAGTTTATGTAATTTTGCAGGAAGAACAAGCGGATTTCCAAGGGAAAGAAGGGAGGCAAGAAGAAGACGTAATTTCTCTAATTCTCTTAAATTGGTTTATTTTGTTGTTTTTCAGTTGTTTTTGTTTTGAGTGAATTTGCTAAAAATTTGTTTTGATTGTTGATTTTTAGGGTTGATCCATTTACGAAGAAGGATTGGTATTCAATCAAGGGTCCTTCAATTTTTACTAACAGAAATGTTGGGATGACACTTGTGTCTCGAACTCAGGGTACCAAGGTTCGATTTTTTCTCAGTTTTTGTGTTAATTCAGAACAATGTCTGTTGTTTTTATCATAAAGTTTACGATTTTGTGTTATAATTGCGCTTGAGGTTAGTTTGAATGTTCGATTTGATGTATTAATCACCCTAGTTTTTCATTATTCTGTGCGTTATATGCGGAAACTTGATACTGCTCAAGTAAAATAAGCCATGATTTTGAAATTGGCTTTGTTTCGATTCGTGTTTAATTGCCTTAGTACGTAGGATGTACTGTAAAAACCCAGTATTTATCAACGAGGATTCAAAATTAGCTAGATATTGACTCGTGTTTTTCACTTCGACACAGTTTGTTAGTATTTTGTTAGTATCTAACGGTATATTTAGCTCTAATCTTTACACTATTCATAGGTTGTTATCTCAGTCCAACACCCTAGCTGTCGGGTACTGTCCTCTGGCGATAGATGTCATTTCATAGATAGATATCTCCGGCAAACACACTAGCTGTCGGGTACTAACATATGGCGATAGATGTATATGAAGTGAGTTTTGAATTGAAATGGAAGTTAGATACCTCAAGGATTTCTGATAGGAAAACTGGATAGTGATTTAGCTTGATCATGTATGAAGTCCGGGGCATGTTCATTATGATTGCTTACTTTACTAAACTTGTAATATATGCCGTATCCAATAATAATTACCATGAGAGTGGAAAGTCGTTTACCAATTATGAACATTGCCTATTTATTGTTATATGCATTTACGTAGTTAGTGAAATATGTAGCCATTTTCTGTTTTTAGAAAATTTAGAACACATTGTGCTTTATTGACTTTCCTAATATAAGTTGGATGGTTGGTTGCTTTGCCGGTGTCAGTTTGTGAGTTTTTTGGACTTATAGTTCTCTACAAAAATTGCAGATTGCTTCTGAGGGTTTGAAGCACCGGGTGTTTGAGGTGTCATTGGCTGATCTTCAGGGTGATGAGGATCAAGGTTTCAGGAAGATCCGCTTGAGGGCTGAGGACATTCAGGGCCGCAATGTGCTCACTAACTTCTGGGTATTTACTTCATCCTGGGAATACTTTCTTCTCATCTTGTTGTTGAAACATATAGACTTTGATTGATTCGTACTCTTGGAAATTGCAGGGTATGGACTTTACCACCGACAAGCTTAGGTCACTTGTTCGTAAGTGGCAAACTCTTATTGAGGCACATGTTGATGTCAAGACAACTGACAACTTCACCTTGAGAATGTTCTGCATTGCGTTCACTAAGAGACGCCCTAACCAAGTGAAGAGGACCACTTATGCCCAATCTAGCCAGATCCGCCAGGTTTGTTTTTTGTTTTAAGTGAGTATGTTGTAGTTTGCTAGTTGTAAAATCGTCCAGGGGATTGTTGTAGGGTTTACTGTATTGATGTTTCTCGTAATTTAGATGTTTGGCTCATCAGTAGTCAATACAGAGAGTTAATTTGTGAATTATACAAGGTTGTATGCACCTACTGACTTAGTTTAACATTGGTGTTCTGCACAGATTCGCCGCAAGATGTGTGAGATTATGGTGAACCAGGCCAGCTCATGTGACCTTAAGGAACTAGTTCAAAAGTTCATTCCGGAGTCCATTGGTAAGGAAATTGAGAAGTCAACCACAGGCATTTACCCACTCCAGAATGTCTTCATCAGGAAGGTTAAGATCTTGAAGGCCCCCAAGTTTGATCTTGGTAAATTGATGGAGGTATTTTACTCTTCACCTTACTGTAAAACGAAGGCCTCCAAGTTTGGTTTGTTGAATATATATGTTGGGTTATACTCATATATACATGTTATCTTGTTTTATACAGGTTCATGACAACTACTCGGAGGATGTTGGTGTGAAGGTTGATAGGGCGGCAGATGAGACCATGGTTGAGGGTGAGGCTGCTGAAGTTGTTGGTGCTGCTCCCGCTTAATTAGATTTCAGTTAAATCTTCTGTCTTTTCTCTAGTTTATAGAATACTGTCAGGCAAAAGAACTTCAATGTGATGGAGTAATCGGATTTGCTATTTTTGTGACATTTTTTCAACGAGGTGTATGATGATTTTGATGTCGGATCTATATGTTTTTGGCTTTTGTTACGACCACTCACCTGGGCTTGTTATGAAGCGGTTATTTTGCCATGACCCGATGTCATAGACAACGACGTGGCTTCCTTGTGTTCGTCAACACGAGATCTCCATTTCAATGTCAATAGAAATGTGTTCAGGTTGCTAACCTCATCTTTGTACAACAATTGGATAGAAGTAGCAGAGATGTGATTTACGACTGCTTCGTTTTCGTAATTCGAAATGAAAATCCGTGTTATGAAGCGAATGTTTTTGAAGCAAATGTTTCTACAAGTTACTCGCTGTCCCTCATCTACTTACCTTTTATTAGGGATGTTTAGAAAAAACCGGACCGTAATAACCGAATTGAATTTTTAAGGTTTGATAAACCAAATTGTTTCTACAAAGCGTTTTGGTGAAAGTAATCGTTAAATTCTTCATGGAACTGTTCGGTTAAGGTTTATAATCCCCTTTCTATAAAAGGAACCTTATTTAGAGGATTTTCATTGGTTGATGCAAAATAGAAAGAGAAAATACTAGATTTAAGTAGGGCCCGCCATGTTTTTGATACAAAATTAATTAATTACCCCATTCAAGCTTTCATTAATTTATCGTAAATTCTTGCTTCATACCAACAAAAATAAGACGGACCAAATATCACTATCTTTTTAATAAAATATAAGCATTTAATAACAAAATTTTATATTCTTATTTTGTCACTCTTTACCCAGAAAAATGATGGTAACATTTATCAAAAAATGGTATCATTTAATTGTACAATGGCTACAATAAGCCCGAGACGACTAGACTTTATTGATGAAGTATATTCCAATATTAAAAAAGCTTTTAATATTAATTTAACATACAACAACTAAAATGATTAAATTGAGTGACAATGAGTATAAAATAGGAACAAAAAGTGAATACCAAATATAATAATATAAAAATTAGAGAAAACTAAAGCATTCAAATACTGAAAATCAATATATTAAAATTGTTGACTGTTGGAAATCAACGAAAATATGTAACTCCGTCTTAAATGTACATAAAAAAGATAGAGTTTATATTATATGGTCAGAGTTTTTTTAGGTAGTTAGCGGGTCATACTAATTATAATTTGGCTGGGTTCATTACGATGGTAGGAATTTAGGATTTAAATCGTACGTATAAGTTTTAAATCTATACATATTTTTATCGGCTACTATTCGTTTTACGTTTAAAACGGGCCAGTATCACTCCCATGAGTTATAAGACAAATATTTTATTTTAGACATACATATTGTTTTTTTTTTTTACTAATTCATCCTACATATGTATATTTCATACTTCTTAAACTTGGACCGATATCGTTGTCCTAAATAATAATTTGTATACTTTTATAATGTAAAGCAGATGCGTTGTTGTATTTACATCTAAGTTAAACGTAAAAATTCTCTTTACTTTTTAGATCATCAATATAACTGCAATACTAAAACCATATTTTTATTATATTTATTCACATTTTTATTGATTTTTTTCAGTTTAATAAAATTAAACCCGTGCATTTTTTGCACGGGCGTAAAACTAGTTTTAGAAAAAAGGTTAATCGAACCGTTTTTCCAAAAAGTAAGCAGAAAAATTTAAAATTATACTCTCTCCGTCTCAGCAAATTCTTTACGTTTACTTTTTGACACTATTCACAAGTCAAGACAATCTATAACATTCCCGACAATCTATAAGATTAAATATAGTCATGTGTGATCTTGTTTGATTCGTCTTTGTGGATAGATTAAAAATATCAAATTTTTATAATCTAATCTATATGAATTCTGAAACATTTATCAGGCTGTGGTTGCGCCACGTCATACATCCAACTTCTATTTTTTTTTTCTTAATTCACTCAGGTGGGTCCGCACAATAACTTATGATTTCTCTGCACAATAACCGCTTAATATTCTACGTATTCCAAATAAACTAGTTTTAAACTCGTGCACAAAATGCACGGGTATAATTTTTCAAACACTGGTTGGTTATGCACAACAATTGTTGTTTTTTTGTTCAAGATCGTCTTAGTTTAAGACGACTCTTACATATGATTAAAATAAAACTGGAAACGAAAAAAGTACTTACGAAATAAAACATAGGTAGAAACGAAAAGACGCCTATTAACATTTATTAATATTTATTAACTTAGACGATCTTAAACAAAAAATACGATTAAAAATATACATTTATAATTTATTAATTTCGTCAATTTTTTTTATATTTCCGACGTAATAGGGAACTATAAATATTGAATAATATTTTTTAGTTTTTCTATTTTAATCATTGAAAACTGATATTTTATTTACTTTAACAAAATTAGACCCCCGTTAGTTAACGAATGAGTGCTATAAATTTATTCAATAAATCTTGTTTGCAAACGCTGTAAATTAAAACGAAGGGTGTTAATAATGACCAAGTATATGTTTACCAAATTAGCAAAAAGGAACGGAAAAAAAAATTACTTTCTGACTATTTAATTATTTGACAATTTATTATTGTTGTAATTTTCTTTAATTTAGTAATATTAGTGATTAAAATGTAAACTTAAAGATAATGGTTGATAGTTTGGAAATAAAAACTTGATATTAAGTGGTGGGGTAAGATATGGAAGAAGTTAATTATCTTTTTCAAAAAATTGAGAGCCAATAGAATTTCTCTAAATTCTACTCCTTTTATAGATAAGAGATGTCTAAAATCGTAGATTACGAAACATTACGCACATTTTTATATACATCAATTAATTAGAAATAGATGTTGTGATAATTAAACCACAATTTATTTAGATGATTAAAATATTATAATTAATAACAATTTACAACAATAATAAACCGAACATACAAAATTTGAAACATTATTAAAACATTTTTTGCGTGATTAATTGATTATTAATAAAAGTATACATTATCAGACGTATGTTCATTTAATTTTTATTTTACAGACACATTTTTTTAAAAAAGTACGACAAAGATGAAAATCATAATTGTATGAAATATATTAACGTAAATTTAATTCATCTAAAAAGGAAAACAAAAAGAGTAAGCAATTATTATAATAACAAACTTTAAAACAGCATACCCGTGCAATTTGCACGGGTTTAAAACTAGTTTTTATAAATGCAAAATGAAAGATATTGATAATGTAATATGCACCTCGACAAATGTGAAAAAGTAAACGTAAAGAATCCGTTGAGACGGAGGGAGTATAAAATTATATATTTTATATTTCCTTTAATTTTCTTAATGTTTTCAAATTAAGATATTAAATTGTTTAATTTTAAAATTTCACTAATCAATATATATAATTAAAGGAGGCTTTTTTCGAGTGACGTGGTAGTCTCCACGTTTTACAAAACACTTCTATTTATAGACAATTATTTATTTATAATTTTTCTACTAGAATTAGGAGATAATAAATTATTTACAATTTTTCTATTAGAATTAGTAAATTAGAAAAAAATAGTTGTTTAAATAATAATTTATTTATAATATTCCTATTAGAATTAGAAAATAAGAAAACAATAAATTATTTACAATTTTTCTATTAGATTTAGAAAATGGTTGATTATTTATAAATTTTCCTATTAGATTTAGAATATTATTGTTCTTAAGATTTGTATACTTACTGTGTACGGTTATTAACTTCATTCAAAATTTTTATTAAATAGGAAAATGAGAATGAGTTAGAAAATAATTGCTTACTTACAAATAAGAACTGACAAATAATATAAATATTGGTTTAAAACCTTTGAAATATCATGTGTATAGACTCAATTTTGTTTCTTTATTAAAAATAAAACTACACAATCAAATGTTATACTCATCTAATTGAATGCTCTCTTGGGTCGTACCATAAATTTTAATGTTCAATGGCTTTATAATGTCTTTTGTGCTATTAAAATTCGAAAATTCGAAAATAATAAATTATTTACGATTTTTCTATTAGAACTATAATATAGTTGATTATAAAATAATAAGTTATTTACCACCTTCCTATTATAATTAGAAAACAAAAAATTATTTATAATTTTTCTATTAGAATTAGGAAATAATTAATTATTTACCATTTTTTCTACCTCTTATTAAATATAGAAAATTATATTCTTTAAGAAACGGGAAGAAAAGAACTGACTCAGATAGTTTTCCTTAAAATTGAACTCCGTTTTAACATTATAATGGGTCAAAAAAGGTCACAAATTTGATACTTTTCTTTGACTTTTCTTAAATTTAAAATGGATATCTCCTCTTAATTAAGAAATTTGTGGAACTAACATGGGAAATATTTGGGTATATAACTTTATACAAATTCCTGCCTAAAACGAACGTCTGCGATTAAGACACATTCGACCAAGTTAATTAAGAGAAACATCCTTATTATTTTTGGTACAAGAGCAACACTATTATTCAAGTGGACATTATATACTTTTTGCTACTCAACAATGCGAAAAATATGAGATTTTTTAATTAAATAAAAAAAAGACTAATGTTAAAATATATTATACGGAGTACATAAGATAAATCCAAAAAAATTACGATTTAAAAATCATATATATAAACAACATAGACCACACTAATGACGTTGGTGAGTTAATAAGTCGAATAATTGTGTGGATGAGAAGAAATTTACGTAGGTATTGCAAGGTATTCATAAACAATATAATAATGAAAAATGAAAGGTATCTTCGTGACGAATGTAGTACAACGTAAAAAGATAGCTTTTTTAGTCATAGTTGTGTGATAATAGTTATAGTCTGTATTGTTTTTTTTTCTGTATATTTTCAACTTATTTTTTACAGATGAAACATTGTTTATAGGTGGATTAGGTGGAATAATTGTGTGGATGAAATGAAATGTACTTGAGTATTAGACATTATTTTATAAACAACAAAGTAATGAAAAATTAAAAGAATTTCCAAAACGAAGACGTCGTAAGAAGATCAAGGTTATTTGTTAGTTATAGTTATAAGATTATAGTTTATAGTTTGTATTCTATTTTTCCCCATACATATTTTCAACTCTTTTTACAGATGAGCATTGTCTTATATGGTGTGAGTTGATTTTACATTGGATGTGTCGCTTTATTGAGAGGTGGAATACATAGGTTTTGAGAGTAGAAGTGTCTTGGGGTAAAGTTAGTCTCTAACTTTTCATATTGTTTTTGAGTAATGCAATCAAATGTCGATAAGCTAGAATTGTTCAAGCATATAGTTATTTGATTTAAGTTGGTTAGTTGGGTTATAAGATATGACGAATGCCTAAATGGTGTGAAAAAAGGTAGTAAGGCAATGATTAGAAAATTTGAGAAAATAATTATAAGAATTTCATTCAAGATTGTATAATGTGGAAAAGACAGAGCCACATATGCGCTAAAAATAGGTTACAAATCTTTTATATATCATGCATATATATACTCAATTTTGATTGTCTTGATAAGGGTTGATCTTACAATGAATGTGTCTATTATTTTAGAGGTGGAGTTATATAGGTCTTGAGGTAGGAGCGGTAATTATTTTAAGAGTGTGATTTGAGCAGTACATGTAAATATAAGTATGATGAGGTTGTTCAGTGACGCATACGGTCGATTCTGATGGTCAAGTGGTTAGTTGGGTAAGAAGGGTACGATGAATGTGTGATTGGTGGGGAAATAAGGGGTATGTAGTAAGAAAATTGAGGAGGTAGATGAGTTTTATTTCAAGGTTTTATTATGTGTAAATGACATAGGCATTATATGCAATGAAAATAGGTAAAAAATTTCAAAAACATCGTGTTTGTAAACTTAATTTTGTTTTTCTTTGTGAAACACACAAATACCTAATCAAATGTTAATAAATGTCATGTCATTAAATTATTATTAACTTTTAACTAGACTATTTTTTTTCTTGGTGATCGATTAAAAAATACATCAAGATTTAAATTTTACATCCAACTCCAGTGTAACATCTCGGGTGTTATATCCTCTATTCATTCCTTGCCACTTCTCTCCTACCTCATTTGTTAACTAAACAAAAATTGCATGTCTTTGTTTTCCCCGTCAAGCACTTCTCATTCAAACAAGGTCGATTTTGAAAGTAAAAGTTAAGTTTCTGATAGATGGATTGACTTTTCAAAGGGAGAGCTAACTTTGAGTAATAAGTCTGGGTGCAGTGTTTCGTAAAAGAGGGGTGACTTGAATATTTTAAGTGTGTATTGGAAACTGGGAGAAGGGTGCCGAACTGCCGATGATGAATTGGATGGTTGTTTAAGGTAGGAATAAAGATGACTCCGTCACATTTGGTGGTTAATTTCATGATAGGTCAGTAGACGTGACTCTGGATTGTGGACCGTTTCATGTGTTGTTCGAAGGGTAAGAGTAATGTTTTAAAGGGCTCTTTCGTGTGGTACTGAAGATGATTGCGGCGAGTTAGGTGGTTATAGGGATGACAATGGATCGGGTTGGATCGGGTTTTGTGAGATCCAAATCCGATCCACTTATTTAGTGGATCACCGATTCATATCCAAACCCGATCCATATCCAAAAGTCAATGATCCATATCCAAAAGTCAATAATAATAAATATATTTTTTAGAAAAAGAATGAGATTAATTAAGATTGGTTTTTTGTTTGCAAAAAGAATTCAGGTCGATTTTGCATTTTTAATGGGTTTAAATTTGGGAAAAAATAGATATAGATCGAATTTGGATCGGGTTAATAAGGTGGATATGAATCGGTTTCGGGTGGTGATGGATCATAAGTGGATCAATGGATCGAGTCGGTTATGGTTATGAAATGGATCGGCGTGAATTTGGTTCGGGTATTTTTTGGGTGGATTTGGATTCGGGTTCTAACTAATGGAGTTGGATATGGGTTTTCAAACCATGGATTTGGATCGGTAAACTTCCCTCGGATCGGTTCGGTTTCGGTTCGGTAATGAACAAATTGTCATCCCTAGGTGGTTAGATGTATCTGTGATTTAATACGATAAACCCATAATAAATGTTTGATATTGTAGCATTAATGACGTAAATGAATATAAACGAGGTAATTTTATTAACAAAATATGACATTTATAGAACGACCTAATACTATTTTTTTTATCAAGTAAAAAAGTTATGATTTATTTTTTTATTTTCATGGTGACAAATTTTATGAATATCACAAATAATTTAGTATCCGTGCATCGCACGGGCAAAAATTCTAGTTAACTTTATTGGTAGACTATAACATATAATAAAAAATTAATTAAATTAGTAGATAAAATTCACGAAAACTAAAAAAAATAGGGTTATTCTACATGATAACCCTGTATTTTTTTGAATTCTACGTCACTACGTGGTAACCCTAATTTTTAGTGAACACACGTGGTAACCCTCAACCTTAACTTTTTTTTCGTCAGAATGTGATGTAGCAAATTGAATTTTGAGATTTTCTACAAGGTAACCCTCTTTTTTAATTATTCTACAAAATAATTCTATTTTTTTTACAAAAGAAATAAATTTAAAAATATCCCCTTATTTCCTCAATTTATTATTATTAACACGTTTTTCACTCTATTACTCAAAACAATGTCAACTCTTAATATCATCATCTCTTCAAAGTTTCATTACCATAAATCTCCAAAAATCGGCTTCAATAATTAACAAAGAAATCCATTATTAACCTTAATGTTTACAAATGAGACTTTACTCCTCAATTGTACCCAACTTTAGTGTCTCAATATGTTAAACAATTAAAGTCATTATTGCATTTACAACATTTTTTGTTTTGGGATATTTGTTGAGCTTTTAAAAACAATTTTTTTAAAATTAGATTATGCTATAAATTAAATTTGGGATTGATTATTATAATGCTTGATATATAGTACTTTTACTATACTAAGATTAATTAAGGGATTATGTTTTTATACACATGTGATTTGTTGAAAAGTAAGGTTATGTTTTAAATATTTTAAAAATATAGGGTTACCTTATAGAAAATCTCAAAATTCAATTTGCCACGTCACATACTTAACGGACAAAATTAACGGAAAAATAATTAAGGGTTACGGCAATACATATTAATAAAGTTGAGGGTTACCATGTGTGATCTCTGAAAAGTAGGGTTACCGTATAGAATTTGAAAAAATACAGGGTTACCATGTAGAATAACCCAAAAAAATATATTTAGCACGATTATAGGTCAACGGTAACCGTATCACAAATAACTGTTTAAAGTGGTTAGCCGAACTATTTATAAAACCATTAGAAACAGTGCGGTTTAATTTCAGGTTTTTGCCAAGCCGATTCGTGTCCTCTAACATTGTTTGTAAGGAGTGCTTTAGTTAAACATATTACCTAAATCCCGCACATAATATTTACTTAAATCCCGCACTCTTTGTCACCTTATTCCGAATTTACCCTTTGTTAAAAAAATATCTCTTCTCTGCTTTCACCACCAACCAAATGGCTAATAATTTGATAATTTAACAAATTATGGATTTTAATTTGCACATTCCCAAATAATTTTATTATTCTATCAAGAAATTTATTAATATCCTTCTTTTAATTGATTGAATAAATGTTTTTCGTAATTTATTTTCGCAATACATTTTTTACTCATTACAGTACTTTTTACCTAATATTTTCCATTTCCATACCCGTCAAAAAAAAAAACATGCACTGCATCCAAAGATATAAGGAAAAACGAGTGGAAAAAAACCCGTATGAACCACCGTCTGCACCATCATCAAGCCCAACCACCGGCCACCACATCCACAACACCCAGCCCCACCGCCAAATCCCCGTCGTTGTACCAACCAGCCACCTATCCCTATCGTAGTAACCACCATTCAGCCCTCGCACATATTTCTTTCTATTTTGTTAATTCTCCTCCCTTCTGATTGATTTTGTTTGGTAATTCATCAAAATTTCGAAACAAATTTTCCCATTGCTTCCTACAATTTTGGTTTTTGTTTACTACTAGGAATTAGGAATAAATGTGTTGGTAATTGTGTTTTAGGGTTTGTTTATTTATTGCTTGTATATATGCAGTATATGAATGTGTTCTCTGCAATTGTGTTCCGTATTTTTCATTTGAGAACAAGTTTGTTAGGGGATCTAGTTGATGAATTAATTGAGAGGTCAAATTTCTGAATTTATTTATTTATTGTCGGTGGTATGGCGGTACGTAGGGCGGTGATTGATGGCGGTGGTATACGGACGTGGTTGACGATGGTGATGAATGGGAGAAGAATTGAGAGAACAAATGGGAGAGAAACGAAAGGTGAAATAAGAGGGATAAAATAGTAAAAGACGTACTACAGTGAGTAAATTATGTACTACGAAAATCAAACCCATGTTTTTTATCTTCAAGAGAGTTACTTTTACAACTAGAGTTTGAAATTTAGGGATCTCCTCTTCACCACCAACCAAATTGCTAATAATTTAACAAATTATGACTTTTAATTCGCACATTCACAAATCATAAGTACTGTCATTATTCTATTAACAAATTTATTAATACCCGTCTTTTAATTGATTGAATGGTTTTTTTTTATCTGAGTGATTTTTACAATTACGGTTTGATATTTAGAGATTTTAGATTTTGGATTGTTGAAGGTGCATCAGTTTATGAGGCTGGTGGTGGGTCGGTTTATGGCGGCAGGTGGTGGTGCATTCTGTTTGTGAGTAGCTGCCTAGCTGGTGGTGGGGTAGCTAAGTATACATGTTTTTATGAATTTGTTTGCTTTGAATATTCCTCTCTAACTGTGTGTGAAAAGTGAAAGGGGTAAAGTCGGAATAAGACGACAAAGTGTGTAAAATTAAGCAAAATCTTGTACGAGATTTAGCAACACCTAGCTAAATGTGAACAAATGATTAGGACAGAAGAAGGAACGATTTGAGTACTGTAATCTCGGCTAATATCTCTGCCAGAGAAGTGTAGGTACCAAAGACCATAATCAACATACTTAAACAAACAATTCCCCAAAGGAACATTCTCTCCACAATTGTCACCTTAACCAAGCCGGTGCTCGAAAACTTCAAGTAGCACAAACACGGAATTGCAAGCGAACCAGTGGCGCATAGTAAAGCCCCGGTTAGCGACATTAAGTACGTAAAGAAGGGAAGACACAATGCAACTACGACCTGAGTTGCAACTAAACTCGTTCTCAGTACCATCTTGAAGTACTTGGTCTCGGTGTAACTTGATTTGAACCAACTCTCCAGCGATATAATAGCTGGTTTTAAGATCAGCGCGTATTTGGTTATTGGAGTGACCAATGTTGTATAGATCGCGATTTGCGAGCTCAATTTATCGGTTGGAAGGTTCAGTGTTATTTGTGTTTTCATGCTCGGACCGAACATCATGTACCCGAAGATGGCCATGGGAGCATAGATTAAGGTTGAGAGAGAAAAGCTAACGAGTACGACTCTGGAGAAACGGGTTTTATCTTGCATGGAATTGTATAATGGCGGTAAAACCAGATGAGCACTATAGCAGAACATGTATAAGCTTATGGTGGTCGGTAATCCGTTCCACTCAAGGAATGATCCCTTTTGGTGGAATCCGACACCACCGTATGCTCCAACCCATAAAACTGATCCGAGGATCAAAACAGAAGCTAGGACGCCGCTGGCAGAGATGTATCCAAGGATACTAAAGTCGTCCAATATGACAGTCGGTAGGACAATAAGAGCGGTAAGTATTATGAAGGTCGATTTACCGTCCATTGTTACTCCAAGCACTTGAATCGCGATATCTGGAAACAAGTTGTGTAAGTTATCTCCTTCTAGGATTAGGAATCCAATGGTGGAGATGTAGAGATCCGTGTAAAGAATGATCAGCACGATTGTTTTACCAGTTATCCCGAATGCATGCTCCCCAATGTCGGGGTAGGATTTGATCCTTGGATCAACTTCGAGGCATCGAGTAACAAGAAGACCAGTGTATGCTGCTGCAAGGAATATGACGAACAGCAAAATTACGCTTAACCATCCTCCGGAAGCCAACGCATAAGGAACTAGCAAAACTCCATTTCCTGAGAGGTAGTAGAGACGGAAGTAAGGTCGGTATGGTTCATTTACGGCTATCATTGTCTATAATACTAGACGTTCAAAAAGAGACGACTTCACAAGACCATACAAAATAAGTTGCCATGAAAATCTATGGAAACAACTTTTTCCGGGTTATGAACGATTCAGTACTGACCTAAGATGGCGTTGGCGCTGTTGAAAACAGTCTTGAGGAAAGATGTATTGTTCTCTGGAACGGAAGGTTGGGCGAGCTCTACAAGTGGCTGTCCAAGAGAAATATCGGTATTACCCTCGTTCACCTCCATTCTTCCCAAGCTGAGTTGTTCAATATTGTCACTTCCGCAACACTAACCAGTATTTTATGCACTCTGGAAATCAGACACTGTGCGGAAAGGTCAGCCAAAGAGTATACACAAATTCTTGTTTAAGACGGGAATATCCATCATAAATAGGGTTAAATAGGATAGATGAGACTATGGACTAGGAGAAAACTTGTCCTATCTAAATGGGGTGTTATTTCACCAATTTTAATCTTAAGACGAATATACTCGTCTTAAGATAAAGCGATGAATATATACCAAAGGAGATGTGGTCCATATGCTATGCTTTATCATAGATTCTTTGTAGAAAAGTACATTTAAGTAAAGACCAAAAACAGGTGAAAGAGAGCCAAGGAATCATCAAAAGAATACAAGTATATGACAAGAAAGTGAAATCGAAAAGTTAACATATAAAATGCCATATCGGAAAGGTACCTGAAGAGTTGAAGACGGTAACAGAAAAAAGCCTTCTAACAATCACAATCTCGGCCATGGTAGTTGAATCTGGGCCGCTGAACTCAACAAACCAGTAATGAATCTTCGTTTTATTGCAAACACTGTCAGCGTTGTAGCATTGAAGGCAACTCGAAGCTTCGAGTCTAATCAGCCTATTTAGAAGCATCATTATTAGTAGTCTCGGCATTCAGAGAGCATTAAGAGACATGGTTTCAGCTGTGATAAGGGAAGCCATGAATCCATGATCATTGAACTAGTTTTTAGAATAAAAACCGCCTTTTAGTATTCACCGTTCATACCGCTTGAAACGGTTGTTCACCAAACCAAATAAGTCTTGGCACCAGAACATTAGTTTCCTCCATTTTGCTAACCAACCAACGGCAATTGTATCCTTTCAAATCCCGTCCCTCCAAAATGGTCACCACAAAGCAGCAAGAACAACTAATGAGTTCAATCTATTATCACACCTGAAAGTTCAGAAGATCAGGCACGACATAGATAGGGAGCTTTCTTGCACAACATAGCCATCTGCAAGAAAACTTATCCAATCAGCACAAGCTATCGTAACTAATATATGTTCAATTATCAACAACCAGGCCATCCATGGCTCAATTACCGGCGCAATTTCCATATTAGGCCATTCAAAACCTCCTCTGGAGTTGGATATTGATCCCACAACTTAACCTGTTTTGCCAAGCCTTGAATAAATAACACAGGAACTATGAATAAATAATAATAACATAATCATGGAGAACAAACATGACCAACATACTTATTTTCAAACTAGTTAATAGCAACAAGACCTTACCAAAAATTTAACCTAAATAGTTATTCTTATGTCTACAATAGATAAACTAGAATTCCGAACTTATCGACGCTACTATATTGTACAAAACATGATCCTTCTGTTCTATATAGGACACTAGTAGCAAAACCCATTAAACTACAAGTCTACTACAATTTGTACATAGCATTAGCATTATCTGACTATACATAGGCAAATACGCCGACTGTGCTACTTATAAGACCGTCTTTTATAAAAACTTAGCCATATTTGCATCTGGACTTCAAAATAAGCCACCGAAACCGCCTTAGAGCAAGCAACCAAGGAAGAAGTAGACATGCCAAAGGAGTTCATTGATTTTTCCAATGTAGCTCCGAACTTTCTTGCTCTTTAGGGATAGGTGAGAAGGTCGGGATTGATCGGAGAATTAACTTCCTACAGCTTTTCCAATCAGGAGATGTTTCAATGTCAGGATGATGAGATGATATTCTTTTGCAATTAGGAGAAGTAGATTTAACACTAGTAGTAGGAATCAGGTAATCACCCTCCAAAGCTTCTGAGGCTTCATCATCCGGGACTGGCTCTTGTTTCTCTTCCAACGTAGCAGTATGATCCGAGTTATCCGTCTTTTGAGTTGTGCATGATTGAAGGACTTGCCCACATTGAAGTAAAGGGAACTGAGGAGCAATGCCCTTCAAGTGAAAATGCTGCTTCACAGGTCGCCTAATCATAACAAAATCATTAACAAGACTTTGAAAATTGCAAAAGGAGAAACTCAAAGATCTTTAAATTATGATTGGTTGGTTACACCATACGGAGTATCATATTTGCAATAGTAGTAGGTAAAAATAAATTTGGGGTGGAAGATAAATCTTGAACTCGTAGTTAGTATGTACTTCGTACCTTTCATCATTAGAAGGCTCTGCAGTTGCTTGTTTCTCATGGTCTGTTTGTGAAAACTCATCATGTGGACAAATTTCCGCTGCACGTTTATGCATGATACTGGCTTCTTGAAATACGGTACCTTCAATTCCGAGGGAAAAGGCAAAGTCAAAAGAGAAATACACAGTTAGCATCACAAACTGCTCTCATGGCCACTCGCCCACTCTAAAACAATTAAAATAAATAAAACTTTTGACAATTAGTTGATTATATTCCTGGAAAATGCTGTGCCAAAAGCTTAAGTTAAAGGGCATGAATCCAATTGCAACTGACCTTCCTTACGACCAAAAGTATTCTTACAACCTTCACATCTGCAGCTCATGGAGCATCCAACACCACCCTTAAAGGACAAAACAATGTTTAAGTTAGACTGTAAACGACACAAACAAAATGTAAAGAGCATGAGCAGTGAACAAACCTGAAAGCACTCACAGTATTTCTTCAGGCAACCTGACTTCTTACAGTTGCATCCTCTTTTATGTCTGGCAGAGGCAGGAGTTTTGTTCAGCTCATTCTGCAATGATCAGACATATGAATTATACGGAATATTCCCATAAAAGTCAGCTATCTTACGTCAATTCTTCTACGGGACTCCACAGACATCCAACAAAAACAATCAAGGACATATATGTTATTCATTCTGACACTTAAAAATGTACCAATGTCTGATATCCAGGCCTGAGTACTAGTAACAAAACAGGTCAGTAAAAAGGAGATAAATTATCTCTTACAAGGCTCTTAGGAGTTCCAGAACACATGATCACTTTAGGAGCAAATGCAAGTGGATTGCGAGATTCGATCTGTCGACGAGTTTCTAGTACAGTATCCTCATGAGAAGGTTTATTTAAACAGTTCTGACAATTACAGGGCTCAACACAATATAATCCAGCTGCAAAACACTCACAGTAACTGCATCAAAGAATAAGCAATGAGAAAATCAGTTAAATAATTACAGGGATCAATCCAAGAGAAACATTTTAATCGTCTGTCAGAATGAAAAGATTTTAACAGGTTCCCCACTGATACCCTCCAATTCCAGGTACAAGTAAATGTGCTATCTTTGACAATCACAGTTTCACTGTCAACGCTATTTATTTATTTTTTTTATTTTTTTTCTAATCACAAACGAAAAGAAAAACTAGGAAATACATCAGAACCAAATTCAAAGTAATGCGAGTTAAAACTACTTTTAAGTTTGAGTACTCACAGCTTTAAACACTTTGTCCTCTTACAATTGCACCGCTTGCAAGAATCACCTTCTCCAATATCAACTGTTTTCATCCTATAAAATTTGATTTACAAATTGAACTTATAAGAGAGTCCAGGTGCAAATATTTTGAAAACACACGAAAGTGATTAGTACATCACAAGAACTTGTAATAGGGTCTTACATGTGAGACCAACAATTAAATGAAGACTTGCGGTTGATCTTACATGTGAGAGTCTCATACACGGCATATTGTAAATACGTACCTCTTCTTTATGGGTGAACTCGGAGGGATCTCAATACCGTCACCAATGGCAGAACTCTCACATGCATTTTCATTCAGACAAATATCATCTTTTTGACAAATATCATCTTTTTGACAAATATCATCTTTTTGTACTCGACATGTTCTCTCGATAACTTCTGAAGCCAATGGTGGGTTCAGACTTTCCATGTCTTGATTGCTGGAATTGAACAAAGACATGGTTCGGGGAGCACTTACTAATTGTCTTCTACATGTCAAGTTCTCTCTCTTAACAATTATTTTCTCTCTACCGGTAGCAGCCAGAGCATTTAAGTGCAAACCAATACCAGGAAGTACCGATGACCGTTTCCTGCTCCCAGGTTTGCTAGCGACTAAAATTTTCTCATTTGATGTGCTAGGGCTAGCAGCTGAATTAGATACTGGGGATCCATGAGTGGAATCAGACATCATTTTTCTGTAATTAGAGCCAGACATCTCATAAATAAGACACCGCCTTCTTGTGGTTTGTTGCTCAGTGGAGGACTACAGACAAGTGTGAGATGCTGTGTCAGTACCTCAAGAAAAATGAAAGCGTGTAGTGAGGTCAAACAGAGAGCAAGTAAAAGCAGCAGTTGCCGCACTATGTTACTTCGAATCGGGAAAGAAAACAAGACAGATAAATATCCAAATGCCAGATCAGAATCCAAGTACCAAATCTCAAAATCTGTCACCGTCTTGAACATTGCGGCCAAATTTCACTAAGTGCATCAATATCGCCTGAACTGTAATTAATGCGGTTGAGACTTGAGATACCTCAGTTCTGAATCGGTGTTGCGGCCACTACTAAGAATCATGGTCGTGATTACTAAACTTTCTAGACATATAGGCCCTATCCTAAAATGAAAAGACAAGTGCGAGGATATGCCTTTGAAAGAAAAAAAAAACATAGTTAAATAGGAACATTTCAGACCCATTAAAGCCAAATAAGGGATAAATCATTAAAGTAATACTCTAACTGCTTCATAGAGTTTTTTCGTCTCTTTTTGTCATGTGGGTCTCTCTGTCTGGCTCTTCTTAAGAGAAGTGTCATAGTGGTGAGGATCAGGTCATATTCATATCCTCAAGTGCCTGTCCGACACGGATAATCTCCAAATGTGTAGAGTCCAAGTAACATAGATTGCACTTCCACAATGGATGAAATTTAAGCTGACATTCTATTCATATAAGAGGTGATCCCTACCATTGTGGGAATATAACTTAAACAGCCAGATACGTACCAGTCCAAACTTCATAAATTCGTCAAGGTCATGCATAATTAACAATCACAAAGGAGCACAAGAGAGCACCATACAAAACAGTCTGTCAGAGACGGTGCAAGTAATTTTACTAACTTCTAGCGCCAAACCAGTGCCCAACATGACATGTGAGGAGTTGAGGGTAAGGAGTGGAAAACAACAGACCCAAAACTTTCCAATATGAAACTTCTCCACATGGAGACATAAAGGGAGGCTTACATGAGCAAGTTTATCCTGAGACATGTCACCATATCCACATTCTCAATTTAGGACATTGTTAATGTGTCTCAAATTTTAATGCATGGCAAACCAACAATTGGATTGGCACCTGTACCTGACACCAGTTCCCAAGTTTGGGTAACATAGGGCTAAAGTAAACTTATGCTTACTTCAAACGTGATGCATCACAATTCACAATATCTAGCCACAAACTCACACAGAAAGCAGCGTACAGTTAGCTGATGCAATCTATACCTTGTCATTTACTTCAGTTTTTGTAACATGGACAACTTCCTCAGCAAATACAGCACGTCTGAGAGAAGACATTTGACTTCTTTCATTAGGCTTCCGAGCTCCACCACGGTTTTCAGAAGAATTAAGAGGATAAAGAGATTCTATTTTCAATGAGTCATCAGCCAATTCATTTGGGGGTTGCAAGAAATTTGTAATAGACAAATTCCCTGAATTGTCATCACATTTATCACCCTCAGGAGTTTCCTTGGTTGGAGAATGACAGTCAAAGATGCCAGAAGTCTCACAAATGAACTTCTCCCACTCACACGCTTCTTTGTTATGTTCCACTTCGATTATTTGCATGTCTGTTTGATTTGCAGGTACGGGTTCTGCTTCCTTAGGATCTTCTTGAAGGATCTTAGGATGTACTTCCGTTCCTACCATATTAAAATCGCAGTCTGGCTTCTCAGAACCTGAGTTCATCACTTTACCTTTGGAGCTATCAAATTCATATTTCACAGTCGGAAGCTCATTAGTCGACTCTGACGAATCATTGGTTGTAGCAACATGAATTTCTTTACCAGAACTAAGTTTGTCCTCTAGTAAATCACTTAACTTTTCTGGAGTTCTGCCTTTGCTACCAGCCTGAGAGCTATCGTTCATTGATGCATCTGAAGCAAGGTCCTCACTGTAAGGAAAAATAATTCTTATATGAATATACACACACACTCGCACGAGTCGCACCCAAATAAACTATTGCATAGCAGCAATGGGAATTACTTAAAAAAACGAAAAAAAATTATAACCTTGTAAAGTTAGGTACATTGGGACAATTAATTGTTGGAGGAGTCTGAAGAGATTGAGGCGAAGCAAAATTAAGATGGAAAGACTGCGCACTATGACTCAAGCTGAACTGTTTGATTGGAGAAAGAGTGCTAATGTAATTAAAAACTGGAGAATCCTGCATTAATAACATGATTTGTTAGTAATATATGTAACAATAATCATCGAAGGTACAATCTACATCATATATGTAGTTTAGTTCATCAATGTTTTAGCCTCGGAAACCCAAGACTCAAACTCATGTAAAACCCTCATTTGACAATCATACACTCTGAGCATGTGGCACTTGTTCGGTAATGTGATAAAGATCATATAAATCCTTAAAATATAATCAAATGTCATCAAAATTATGACCAAATCTCAACCCGAGTTCCTTTCCACCCATATTCCCTGAAAAACTCCACCAGTCAAACCCTCACTGAATATCCTCAAACAAAAATCTTAAAACTGCCATCGCTCCATACAAATTAACAAAAGTACCTCAACACCACATGCTCAAAAACATAGTACTCCTTCTAACTCAACTGATTCTTTACAATTTCCTAAAATTCCTCTCGTAAAATATAAAAAAACAAACGCAAAGAATCAATTCAGTCAGAGCGATTATAAACTAACTCATCACAATATAACGATTTATTGTTGGGCATTACAGAAAAGAGATCATAAAAGTTATCAAATATAACAAACTATTGTCATCCAATATTATTCTATATTCAAATTTCAGACAACAGTGTGTTACTGTTTACAATAAGAGGTTTGATGACTCGTGAGTTTCATTAAACAAGCCAGCATAACAACAATTATTAAAAATGCAATCCACATAGCAAATCTGCGGTTTGGTTCATCCATCCTTTTTGCACACAATTACCATTTAAAAGTATAAAGTTGAGTGTTAGAAACCTAAGACTCAAACTCATGAAAGACTCTCCCCGCGTGACTATGCTATACCCACACAGCAACACTGCCACAGCACCACATCTGAGCTTGGTATCGACATAACGCTAGTCTAGTACCTTAAAATGTAATCAAATGCCACAGAACTTCCAACCAAAACCAGAGTTCTGATCCTTTCCACACAATTTTCCTGAAAATACCCCACCAAACATATCCTTACTCCAATACCAACATAAATCTTAACCCAGCGCTTAAGGAAAAAATTAACAAAAACACCTTAACATCATAGGCTCAAAAACATATTACTCCCTCTAAATCAACAGATTCTTTACGACTCCCCAAAAGTCCCCGCATAGAACTATAAAAATCAAACGTAAAGAAACAGTTGAGTCAGAGGGAGTATAAACTACCTCATCGAAATACCAAAACAATAACAAATCAAAAACTAAACTCAACCCACTTCAACAAACACACATAAAACCCTACATTCACCATAAAAACTCAAACCCTAAATTTTAACCCATTAAATAATTTCATATAAACCCTAAATTCAACTAAGTAAAACATAATTAACCTCCAGATCTGCAACACAACTTTAAAACCGACAAAAAAAGTCCCAACATTTCCACAACTTCTCCCCAAACTATTTACTATGTCATCACTTAATCCATGCAAAACCCATCAAACATAAACCCTAAAACAAAATAAACCACAAATTAAAATCAAAATTAAAAAACGGAGAGATCAAATTTCTCCCTAAGAACTAAAAAGTCTAAGCATTTCAACAATTTCTCCCCAAACTATTCACTCAGTAATCACTTAATCCATGCAAAACCCATCAAACATAAACCCAAAAATTAAAATTAAAATTTAAAAAGGGTAGATTAAATAACTACCCCAAAAACATACAAAGTCAACATTTCCACAACTTCTCCGCGATTTTTACCAATCCATGCAAAACCCATTAAATATTAAATATTAAATATTAAATATAAACCCTAAAATAAAAAACTCAGAAACTAAAATTAACATTAAAAAAAGGGTAGAAATTAAAATACCTCAAATTTAGATAAAAGAGAAGGATTAGGTAAATTTTTACGATTATTATCAGGGGTATCCATGAAAAAAGAGTGAAATTGAAGAGCTCTTAACAAAGCTCTTCAACATTCTCTAACAAGAAATTGTATTGTTCTTCCCCAATTTCATGGAATTAGGGTTTACCTCATTAATTAATTTCTGATTTTATACAAAAGGTGTAGTTTTATTTTTTTTGGAATAAAATAAATTGTTTTTTATTAATTAGGCGGGAAACCGGGAATTTTTTTGAGGGAACAGTAAATAAATATTAAATATTACAATAATAATTAAAATATAATATTATTTTTTATTAAATAATGTTCGACACATGGCAAGATTTGTGGGGCATATGTCTCCTCACATTCATTTTTCGTTTGGTTGACTCAGAGTCGGGTTATTTAACTCCGATTTAAAATTACGCGTTTATGTATTTGTTAGTTTGTTTTACTAATTTAATTTTAATTTTTATAAATTTCGTTTAGGTCGGTTTAATTTAAGTTAGTGTTGTTTAGATCAGTTATGCTCGTTTAAGTTTATATTGATTATAAATTTAGTTTAATTCAGTTATACGTTCAACCGTGTCACCTATCAACTATCAACTACGAATGTATAAGCATAACACGAATGCTTATTTAAGACGGATATTATCCATTTAAACATAAAACTATATTATACAATACGTAAAGTGTTTACAATGAGACGGAGTTTCAAAACTATTTTATTTTATAGTCAAATGTCCATAATAATCCAACTAGTGTTATTAATCTACAGTAACTTATTTTTCCACAAAAATGATACCTTAAATTATAACACACAATAATATCAGAATTTCCGTTTTATTATTTCAGACTAAAATGCTCCATTTCGAAAGGTTTACCCCCACAGAGTTTGAGTAACAGGTAAGCAGCACTGACTGATCACTGACAATCAGTCAGAATAAGAAATTGCTGGTCTTTGGTCAGAGAGGTGTTTTGTACTCTTCCTAGGTACAGTATATCACTTCTACGCAAATTCTTGTTTCAGCCGGTTTTTTTTGCTGTAAAATAATACGGTGGGATTATGTAACCGTCACAACTCACAAGAAAGATCTATTGGATATAAAACTTATTTTCAGTTATACAAGGCATCAATAGGATGCACTTAAGAATATCATATCCGCTTTAAACTTAAAATGCGTCAAATATTAACTCAAATCGTGAGACAGGACACAATCTGCTTTTCGTTCAGTCTCACTATTTGACCCGTTCTATGTTTAAGGCGGACATACTTGTCTTGGACAAAAATTCGAGTTCAAATACTTCAAAACCGATCGACTCCGAAAAAAGGTAAAACCAAAATATCTCTATTATGTGATTTGCGAAACCTTCGCCACTGTACATTGCTTCTGGTATGTACAGACTGCTGTACAGTCGGATTCGCCTCAACACCGCGACCCACGTCAAACCAGAACATGCTACTCGACTTCTTAGGCATATTACCATCCTTAAAGCTCCGAGAAGAGACATCATTATCATTCCCGACTTCATTCCACATACTAGAACATCACGAAGTCTCTCGTTAGGCGGTTTTACCCTAAATTACTGTAGCATTGCATGTTATTTACCCAAATACGGAAACATCCCCCTAAAACCATGCTCATGTAAAACCGACTTACATAATTGGTCATAGGCCAGGAATAGATTCCTTCAAAGACTTGAGAATAGCTCTTGAAGCGATTTTGTTGGCCAACGTCTTATCTGTTGCCGTGCAAGTGTGCTTGAATATCGCTCCATTTGCCTCGACTTCAAGCGTGATAGATGGGATTCCATTCTCAAAAGATTTGACGGGCTTTCCCATGTTATAATGGTGCTTTTGACAAATATCATGCAGTTCTCTGACGGGATGAAGCTTCAGAGTTTCGGGAGTAACAATAGGCTCTAATAGAGGCACTATACTATCGACTAATGCATGTTTGTCGTATCCAGAATCGACAAAAATAGCTCCAGCTAATGACTCTATAATATCCGCCAGAACCTGCAAAAGTCAAATTCGCAAAACTTCAGAAGATGCACAAGTACTCATCAGTAAAACCGCAAACAGGTAAGTACGGTCAGCAGGTCAGGTTTGAGTCGGGTGATCTTTAGGATGCAATGTTATCAAGTGATTCATGGGTCTATGGTTACGCATGCTAGGATCGTTTTTACCCTTTGGGTAGTAGCTATTATCGTTTTTGTTTCAAATTAGTCCTCTAACACGGTTTTGCAGGTCTGTTCTTTTAGAGTCTACTTAGGGTTCAGAAAACTGACTATTTGTACCCACCTTCGGAAAATTTATATCCAATTCCCATCCAAACGTAGACTTCGAGGATAATTCTTCGAAATGAATAACGGTAGCTGACAATTGCTTGTGAAGCATTTGTGACGCATGCAAAATATGCTTGTAAAGGCCACATCGAATGACTGATTGAGCATAGCAATCGTTGTTAACTGATGCTGATCTCAAGTCAGTAAGTAGTCCGGGTGTCATTCCGGGATGTTTAGCGTACAGCTGAATAGTAATTAAATGATCCAACACTGCGTCCCCGAGAAATTCCAAGCGCTGCAAAATTCGCAAACAGGATAAATGCCAGACATCAGTAATGAGGGTCAAATCCCGAGCCACATTACATATATTATTGACAGAAATCTCGAGAATGTTACGTTGTATTTTACCGGGATATTAACATCATTAAACGAAGATTAAAATAGTTTAGAATTAGCCGACAGGAAGCGTCATATGAGACTGTTACTGAGAGGTAAACCAAACGGAAAAACAAAAGGTGCGATCTATAAAAGAATGTCAAAATTAGGAAAAGGAGAAATAAGGTGTTCATAGAGCTTACTTGGTAGCACCTCGGAATTTCAGGCAACATATAGGAACCATGCGTTAATGCTTCGACTAACAAAGATGGGTCCTTGAACGAATAATTAAGAATAGACTCGAGAGTGCTGATATTAACATGCTTATACGGATCAATATTGAAGATTCTCTGGTATTTTATACAGGAAAGTTCAACCTCTATTCCGAGCCAATTCATAAATAATAAAGCGGCTATTTCACCACCGGTTGTAAGGAATGCACCTATTAGGGCTTCAATAACATCTGCAATTCTCTTGCTTTTCATTTTACGGTTTCCTTTACTATAAACTTTTCTTTCACTGGTAATACGCTCTTCCTCCAGTACACAACTGTCAGACAGATCACCGGGAATGATCCAACTTTTGGGATCAAAAGATTCAAAACGTACGAAACCCTACATATGAAACATAGATAAGAACCCAAATCCTTTTGCATTCTTCATTAAAATATAGGGTTAGTGAGTGTATAAACTTAAGATCGCTACAAACGATGAACTAGTTCAGAAGGATATAATAAAGAATAAACATTACCGCGATCTTTCTTTGGCACCCTAGCTTGCATAATGAAGCATTCGAAACTATCTTGCTTTTCTTTATACTGAGTAAACCTTCGTGATTGTTTTGGAAACTATTGAACAACTGCTGGCAGACGGCATATTTCAAAAACGAATCGCCAAGGGTCTCGAAAGATTCCAGATGAAATCCCTCCTGGCAATGTTTGGTGGTAATAGCTTCCAGGACCTATCGGAATTAAATTGTCAGAAAAAAAAAGACGTATAACAATTATGAATGTTACAACCGTCTAGAAACACAACACTCAAAGTATTGTTAGGAATCTTCGTATTCAAATTACGAGTACATTTGAAGTTATTTTTTCTTGCAAGAATATTAAAGGGACACCTATCTCGTAGACCTGATCATGGGCCTGGCTAGGCCGGGTTTGGGCCGGTCTCGTGGTAAATAAACGGCCCAAATACATGGGCTGGGCCAGAAAGGTGGGCCAGATCTTTTGGCCCAAGCCCATAATTGTTCGGGCTATAATGGGCCTCAGGCCAAAAAACGGGCCTTTAGATTGGTCCAAACCCATCCCTATATTTATATCGGGCTTCTTTTGGGCTGGTCCGCAAGCTTTTTGGGCCAAACTATCAGGCCCAAACCCAAGAAAAAATCGGACTGGACAGGCCCGATGGTCTGGGCCATTTGATCAGCTGCTGGATGGAATTAGAAATATGAAGTACCTGGGGGACGGGAATAATAATATTCGGCATGCAGCCATTCAAAATAATCCTTCTCAGGTTGGAACTTAACAACATAGATTCAACTCGATGCATGATGGACGGAACAAATGAGAAGGTATAAAAGTTAGCAACTGATACAGGAGACATAATGACGAGACATATTTCAGGAGGCAGTTCAACAGAAGCATCGCTGGACTCTGCAAAAGAAAATACTATCAGCTGGATCTTGCAAAAGAATCTATTTAGAAAAATCGAGTGGAAAAATCCAAATATCGTGCAGTCAGTGAGCCTAAATAGACTTAAACAGGCTAGTACTTCAAACATGTCGTCACCATCTTTCACTCCGGTGATGCAAATGAAACTTGAAAGGCCTGATATAAGTTTTGAACAAATATCATTGCACCCCAATGAAATTCATCAGCACAGTTACTACGTATGTTACTCCGACTCGGCTGAAGGGTCGAACACGGGTGCGTATCCAAGTGTTGGAAACGGCTATTTTATGAAAAATTGCCAAGATTTTGGTTTAAAATGAAGTGTCCAAGTGACGAGTGTCATACCAGTGTCCAAGGATTGAATGTCAGACACGGGTACGTCAGCTCATATGAAGTGTCAGTGTCGAAGTCACGTCGGTTACTCCATTACTACAATATATTATCCAAACACGTCTATCATTTGAACATTTCAATACATTTCAAAAGTTTATGATTAACTAAGTGGGCTGTATGTTCGTGAAAACAAACTGACACACATAAGCATTAGCGATCAAAGCTAAAATTGCAGAAGAACATATGAATCGGGACTTGGTTAAAAGAAACAGTAATGCTAAGGTCTTTTCAACGATCCAAAATACTGTCAAAAGATATAAAAGATGTTATATACGGAAATACCCTTCTCCCTTTTTTGTCGGCAACTGAGAAGAAAATTTTGAAGCCGAAAAACCTGTCTCCCACAAAGCAATGTTTGATTTTCAAAAACCAAGTCGATCCCATGCCTACATTATATCGCCATGTTAGCCACTGCAAGTAAAGCCTATAAGTATATATGAGTATAAGAGAGCTACCATTGTAAAATAGATATACAAACCTCGTTTGGTAGTACTTTTTGTAAGTGACAATTTCATCATCTTTTACAGTCAAACGTGAGTTGCCATTCATGCCATCTAAAAACCCCGAGACACAATAGATATAACCATTGTGAGGCGTACAGACCAAACAGTTTTGCAACACGCTAGGATGAATATAACCGTTTTTAGTGTACACATTCTGACAATCACGAGTCTCAACTTTGACGCTATTGAAGGGAACTGCACTGTCATTACTTAGAAAAGATGCAGAATAAATGCATTCCCAATCGATGGATGAACTTTGACGTAACCATTGACATGGGAGAAGAAGATAGTCGTAATGTGAGCCATGCATATCAATATCCTTATCCCACTTAAACAATTCCTTTATGTCCTCAGTCAACTTGGTCGTATTTCGGTGTTTCAAGATTTTGAGGACAGCAACCTGAAACTGTCTACAGAGAACCACCTGCAAATATGAGACACAACGATTAGCAGAAATCCCACAGGTACGAGAATCGTAAATTAAATCTATTTTACCGTCACCTGTTCAGGGGTCAAATCTATTTTCCCGACGTACTTCATACTAACAGACATGTAACCCCAGTCAACTCCCATGTTGAATGTCATGCTGCCAACATCAGGTTCAAGCTCATCTTTTAATACCAGGATAATATCGTGTAAAGGGATCTCAGAATAGAAATCTTGCTTGAGCTCCATTAAATAGCAGTGGTAGACAGCAGCACAGCTTCTCAAATCACTACTGACAAATTCATATGGGACATAACTCGGTTGATTGTCATCATATGGCTCATTCTCTGCATTAAACTACCAAAGTAAGAGACAACTAGAAAATTCTGTTACTGGTGTATCCTGTTCTAAGTCTTCTAACTATTAAAGCCATCGTTAGAAAAACATATTACAATTTTTTTTCCCGCAAAAATAACAAAATATGCAGCGATTATTGAATTTCCAATGTCTAGGCCTCTAGGGACTACATATTATTTACACACGGATCCGCCAACGAGTCTAAATGATTTTATGCAAAATCTCAATGAAGACGGGCCAATTCCGTCTCTTCAAAAAGACAGGCCGAATGTCGCCATTTTAATGACAAATGTGACCATGTGAAAAAACAACTTCTTAACTTGGAAAATTTTACTGGTTATATTTGTCGTTAAAATGGTGACATTTGGCCCGTCTTTTAAAAGAGACGAATTGTGACCGTCTTCAGCAAGACTTATTGATGATTTTATTCCCCTACAAGGATTTGGAAAACTCATTTCCACTTCTGTGTATAGGAACGTAATACATACCTAATTCTTGCACAAGACCCTCCTCGACGACAATGTCCGGAACAAGTTTATCAGTCAGAGCACCGATGTCATGGAGCCTTTTACAAGCTTCCAAGCAGACAAAATGCTTCAGCAGTTTTTGCTTGTTAATTTTACTGTCACCTTTGACAGATACTGATGAAATGGGACAACTATTGGGAAATTGTAAAGTACAAGTCTTCGAAACCTCGTCAAAAATACAGCGGGGAGATGGCTTGAAATATCTAAGCAACACAAAAATGCCATTTGTCAACATGTAATATGCAAAAAACAGACAGCTATAGTTTCAAGTATAAACAATAATATATATTCACCCTACAAGCATACCCATCTGAAGGAAGCCGTGAGCAGTAGAAGTATATCAAACTAACACTAGAACTCAAAGTCACAATTGCGCCTGTGCTAGGAACGCGATAGAAAATTTCATCGAACTCGTCAAACTCAACAGGCTGGCATGGTAGTGAGGCATGGCTCAACGATTCCTTCCGCATTACTTCACCACTGGAAAGATAGTTCTGCACTCGGGTGAGTTCAGAAGCATCTCCTCTGTCAAGATCATAGAATTCGGTGAATTATAAAGCATCTAAATTATAAAGACAGTTATTTGCGTCATACTCCATATCATATTTAAGTTCAAATCAATTCGCTACATCACGACTTTTGGTAAGAAGCAACCCACAAATATATCGTATGTGAGAGCGTGAGCTTCACTCTTCTCGCACATGTTTCTCATCTCCTAGAACTTTTGTCCGACAGCAACTGTAGCGAATTCAAGTGAACGGTGGAGTATAGATGGCTACATTTTAAAGCAACTACACATAACTTCCCTCAATTCTCCTCTGTGAATCGACTTAATTGGCATTATCTTGGCAGCGGTGAAGGGTGTTGTCTTTAAATAACCAAAAAAGATGAAGGAGGTTCCCTTAATAATCAGAACTATAAAATGTTCGAAATTTTAGGCGGATCAGAGCAAATGAAAAAAACAGTACTTCACCTTTTCACCATCAAAATAAAATCTGAGTTCTGCATCCTAGCACGACCCCTTGACTGAATAAAACTGCAAACATTATATGATGGATCAAAACGAACAACCAAGTTGCAGCTTTGAACATCTAGACCCTCTTCAAGAATAGAGGTAGCAACTAAAATATGTACCTGAGATCAGATATAGAGTATCAAGTCACGCTTTCACATGTCGTACCTGATATCTTTCTTGATTTTCTATATATTAAGTAAGGCAGCAAAGAAACCTACTGTGCCATTTCGGAAATCGTTGACAATTTTATTCTGCTCCTTCCTACTTTGAGTCTTCAGTGCAGACTGATTTCCGGCAATATATTTCGCCTTCCAACCAGTGCTTTGAAACAGCAGTGCATCCAAAATTGCCTCGAGAACCATTGCAGTGATAACCCTTTCAACGAAAATAATACACCGCATACCTTCCAAAGTTCTACGATAAAAGACCAAATATCTCATGAGAAATTTATCGATCAGTAAACAAATGTACTCCACTCAGACTCCTTGCATGGACTACAACAAATGAGCTATAAAATAATCAAGCAAACCCCAGTTAAGATTGAACTGGGGAAGGGTAGAAGTTGGTGTTTTGCATGATTACGATCTTGTCCACTACAAGTCAAGGTTTCCGAGTAACCAGTTACCACCAGATTCTCACCTGTATCCAAGAAGAGATTCAGCTAGACATATCACTTTAGGCGTGATAAGCGGGCCGCCCATGTTTGACTTTACATCCGAGATAGACAAACTGAGACCTAAGTATACAAGATAAAAATAGCAGAGATCTCGATGGTAACCATCCCAATCTGTAAAAACAGAAATAACAAGAAACATTTAAATCATGAAGTATCAAAATACCAGATGGCATGTTGGCTGACAACTCTTTCTTAATATCGTAAATGAAAGCTCTGATGGTAGTCCGACCACAAACATCTAACGTATTCCAACTGAAAATATCAGTTTCTTCAAGAGACAGAACATCGGTAGCCTATAACCAACGCATTGTTTAGATACCAGTCACAACTCACAACATAGAAGGACGCAATATTGCAATCAAAAGATATACCTTTAATGCTGCCCAAACACCAAGTTCGCCCAAACAAAACCGAAATGTTGAGCTCAATTTTTTCAATTTAGAAGTTAGAGACTCTTGTATTGATTCTTCAACTCCCAAATTTTCTAGAGCCTTTATGTGCTGAAAAAGTTTTGGGGTTAGCATTATATATAGAATGGTAGATAGTAATAGAACACTAGGCAAAATGTGAAACAAAATTCTTAATGAACCAATCCCCCAACTGAGGAGGGTGCATTTGTCTTTTCACATAGTGGGTTACATAAATATTAGCCCACCTGTCTTTTGAGTGAGCTGACACTCTCGATCAAATTGTTCTGTAATTTAGCAGGGATCTCTTCATCGTAAAGTTGAACCTTTGATTTCGGAAATGAAATATACTCGGCCAGCACAGCGTCACTCTCACAGGTGTAGACCTTCATTCCGCACAAAATTGTTACATGAATAAAAGTTAAAACAGGCTGTAAAACTGCAGTCAGGCTGCTAAAAGTATAACAAACACCACTAGCAGGGCTAGGGTAGACATTCAAAGCAAATCATCATATGAAACAACCTTTGAACGCATTAAAGTTTCGAGGTCAGAAATTTCTTTCCAATAAGAGTCATATGATTCGGAACCTGCATTGAAGTAGGAAGAATTCAATTGATGTCTACATGACCATGTATTGGGGCAAATGGAAAAACAATACTTCTTCCGCTAGCAAGCATAGTCACAAAGAGGTACACGAGTTCACCTTTGGCTTTCGATTTCACGGGAGAAGCAGTCATGCCAAATATCCTAGGGACTTCATTAGTATGCAACTGTCGGTGATAAAAGTCCTGCAAGGAGGGTACTGTGATTGCTTAGATAATGATGTGAACCTCACTTGCAGAAAATGACAAAATGATAATGAAAAAAAAATAATAATTACACTTAAAAGGGTGCACAGCTGCACACCGTTACTTTTCACAAACAAGTTTGACTTCTATTGGGGAACATAACAGATAGTTGAGGACATAATTCAGTCATGCAGCAAATGTAGCCAGTGCAGAGACACATCTCACCTTCATTATGCACGCGTATGGATGTTTTCCCTTGGCGTTATGGCATTCATCAAATATTAAAACTTTTATCATGTCCAATTTGATGAAAGTATGGCTAAGCGCATCAAGCAGAATCTTTGGAGTCATCACAAGGACCTAAAAACATTTGAATATAACACTTTCACTTGGACTCCACAAATAGCATAGAACAAAACGATGTCTCTTTTCCTACTGTGATTCCCTCAAAAAAGTAATTAAGCTAAGAATGATCAACAATAAAAGAACACACCTCGTGCTTTTCCTGTTCATCCTTCCACCTAGTAGCCTCCCAGAAATCAACGCCCATATCTCCCCAGTACTTGCCGACTTTAAGGTCGGTCCATCTCTCTATGACTTCAGCTTGCTAATCAATAGTCACAAAGAAACAGGAGCCAGTGACTAGACGTCAAATATCATCATCTTTTGAAATGAATATTTGTAGGTTCAAACTTCAAAATGTTGAGGTCTTATTTAAGTAGAATCATACTTGAGTCACCAAAACAACTGTGGGTACTAAAAACACTGCTATATAAGAGTGTTTAGGCCTTCGAAGTAAGTGCGCAAAGCTGCGAAGAAGCATGATGGAAATCAATGTCTTTCCAGAACCCGTCTCCAGGAATGCAATAGTGTTCTGCTTCCTAGCTTGCTCCAAAGCCTCAAGTTGGTATCTACAATATCATTGAATAAAACAATCCTGAATTATAAGCAACGGAAAGCATGATAGCAGCAACTAAACAGGAAAAATAACCTTAAGAGAGAAACATCCAGCCAGCAACTTCCAACAAATATCCAACCATCCAGAGTACCCTGCATAACCCATGTCCGACACTCAACACTCCGACCAAGGTAGAACACTTTGAAAGTTCTTTTCCAACCAAAAAAATGATATTTCCATAATATAGTCAGGAGAGTGAATCCGACATTTGGACACGCACCCTTGTCAGAACACTCCTTAATAGTTACTTAGTCCACCATGTCCACACCCTTGTTACAAACCGAACCTAATTAATCAAGACAAATTCTCATTTGTGATGGACTAAATCCGTCACAAGCTTCTCTGTAAGACAAGCTTGCAAGGGGAAGGGCAAATGGGGAGGGCAAATACTATTACTATACTTAGTACACTACCTCACTACAAAAAATTCTAAAGCAACAATATATATAGAAATGCAGCAATAAATGAACTATCATTGCCCTATGCCTCTAAAAAACAACATTCATTGCCCTCGCCGCCGCCGTCGTCATCGTCATTACAATCACATGAACAAAAAAGTACAAATCCTAATTATAGCAACAAAAAATACCTTCTAGCAAAAGGAAGAGTAGCAGTTGAACCATCCTGAGATTCTACAAGTTCCACACTAACCAATTTTGTCATATTCCCCTAATCTTCTCAATTTAACCTGAAACAAAATTGAATCTTTCACAATCCAACAATCAGTAAGTCTCCCTTCAAACGGCACTATCCTCATATATCATAAATTAACTTTATACCCAAAAACTCATAACAACATGGTATTTCTATACAAATTAAAACATGGTATTTCTATACAAATTAATACACAATATAAAAAAAATTAACAGTGTATGCACATATCAATAAGTTCTACAAATACCCAAATCAATTAATCAACCAAAATAACCATTAAAACACTAATCAATGCAAAAGATCAAATTTTTAAAATTTAATGGGTAAATAAACTTCTGGGTAAATGGAAACATTACTGAAATACAAGGAAAAAAAAGTAAAAATTGAAAAATTTAATACCTTTTTATTGACTAAATAAATGAATAAAGTGACAGTAATATAACTGTTTGATTGAGGTCCTTTGTATAAATACAATTTTACGTCCCCTGAAAGACGGTCTCTCGCTCGTTTATGGCAACAAAATAATGAACTATAAATGTTCAACAGGGAATATCAACCGGTCCAACCTTCATTGCTAAGGAATTCAAAACGGAAAGATCATAACTTTATTCAAGCATCATAGTATATGATTGTGCTACTAATAGACAGTTCATGTGGGTTTGCATCATAATTTATGGTGTGACATGTCGAATCTATTTATTTATGAATATTGATTTACAAAAGGGTTTTTTTTAGACGATTTTTCCGCTTATATGGAGGATTTATTTACAATTTAGGTTTAATTATAAGTAATTTAAATGGTATTATTTATTATTTATTATAAAAATGGAATCTGGTTTAAGGGATTTCTCATAATTTAATTTATAAAAATATTATAAATTAAATGGTAAAAATGAACCCGGTTTAAAAGGGTTTTAAATTTGTGACGTAATTGATTGTGACGTAATTTATTTACAATTTACGATTAATTGTGACGTAATTTAAATGGTCGTATTTTATTATAAAAATGGTCCGTCTAAAATAAGATTTAGTGATTACTTTCAAACAAAAGCTATCGAGAGTATATTTTTTAAGACGGATTAAAACTTTATAATCAAACAAAACATTGGTATTTATTAGGCAATAAGTGGTTGATTTGGTACGTATTTGAATCGTTTTAGGTTTAAGACGGATAATGTTCATCTTAAATGAAAATTTCTAAATAATCAAATACGGAGTATTATTATTGGAATGTTATTAGGATTTGCGATTTTTGTTTAAGATCGTTTTAAGTTTTAAAGAAAAATTACAAATTGAATTGCGTTATCGATGGTATGGAAAATTGGAAAGTGTGTTGAGGTAATGGTGAAATATCTGGATAGTATCCTGCTCATTTCTTAAATAAACGGATAATTTATTTCTTTTTAATGGTCGAGATTTTATTCTGGGACGATCTAATGATCTGAAACCAAAAATAAAATAAAAGGATAGTGAGAAGAAAAATGCGATATAATAGTCTATTGTGAGAAGGAAATCGACTTTCGTCGATAAAAGGGGTGATTCATTTTCTTTGGCGTTATTCATCAACTTAAGTTTATGCATATGAACTAATGATAAATTACGCGTTAATAGCATGTGTTATCAATTGGTAGGTGTAAAGCATGGTATGCCGCGTTAAGAAGGTCAAAATGTGTGAAGAAAGTATGAAATTAATCTTAAATAGTTGAACACAAAATATCATTTAAAATGGGTATATCGTAACCTTAAAACGGGTTGAGTATTACACGTAATTCAAAAGCAAAAATGTATTGATAAGTGTTACGAAGTATGAGCAAAAGTTTATCCCATCTATGTATACAGATGGGAACATAGGGTGTTATTTGTCCCGCTTGATTATTAATAGGAATATGATCGAGAATATGGTCTTGAGAGAGAAATAATAAGTCACATAGGAAGGTCGGTGAGCTTAAGGAGAACTACAAGACTTGGTCTGGAGCAGAGCGTAAGCCGGTCAAAAATCGGATTGGACCGGATAAACTCGTAGATTGAACATTCATTAACCCTAAGGCTGCTGGGCGGACCGGTTGGGAGGGGATCCGGACCGAATCGGACCGGACCATGACCCTTTACGTCCGTTTTTTTCCAGGTTTGGACCGAGCCGATACTACTTTACAAGGTAAATTGATTTTTTTTATGTAGACCGGACCGGACTGAACACCATGCTTTTTAAGATTTGCCGGTCCGGGGAACTTTTTTTTTCAGCCCTAGTCTCGATCGAGTTGTTCTATTACAAATAATATTCACGATACAACAAAACCCAAAATTCAATCGGTAAATCTCGCTAACAACTGTTGTAAGTTTGTAACTCGTAAGTTATAACAAATGAATGGAAAAAAATCATGAGCCCATAAACAATACTTCGTACTATTTAACTCCGCTGTGAATTATTCTTATTTACAACGGCTATTTTATAAAATCTGCTGTAAATTATTCTTATTTATAACGGCTATTTTATGAAATTTGATATATTCCGACATGCTTTATTTCAAGCATCCAACCTGTTATTGCAGATTTGCACTTATCCAGCATGTCATTGAAGATTCCTGCTTACCTGCAACTCCACCAACATAAAGTGTTCAAATATTTTAAAAAAATGCATAAAAAACACATGTTGGATTAGGAAGAAAAAATAATAAATTATCAGACAAAGGTCTTCACTGAAGTTTCTGAGAATTTAAATGCAATTCAACTGTAATAGTTAGTCCAAATCTCACTTTTTAATATAAAAATGCGTGTTTGTTTCCTCCAATCACAACTTTCAGAATTCAGAACTGAGTTCCAACATCAAAGACACCATCTCTAATCTCCATTTTTAGGTAAAGTTTCCATCTTTGGCATATTTGTTATTTATTTATTCGGAAAAGGGTAAAGCTGTGTACATTCAACCTCTCTTTATCTCGCAATTTGCGGGAGCATTGAGGCACTGGGGTTTTGCTAGGACAAGGGTAAGACTGCGTACATCTGACCCCTTTATCCCGCAATTTGCAGGAGCATTGAGGCAAATCTGGGAACTTTTCATATGTTAGTTTTACTGAGGATGAATTATATGCCATGCAGTAGAAAACCCATGTTCATTTTACTGTCATTTGTGATTATAATTACTGTTTGCAGTAATACTGTATCTGTATCTGGTTTAAGGGGTTTAAGCTCAGATGAGCATGCTTTGGTTTCGCTTTCGAGCAGATGGGAAGCTCCTGTGTCTGCAAAATCTAGTTGGAATTCTTCCCAATTTACCCCTTGTTCATGGAAACCTGTTGTCATATGTGATGAAACCAATAATGTAGTTTCTCTGAACTTTTCTAATGCTGGCATTTCTGGTTATCTGGGACCTGAAATTGGTCAATTGGGTCATTTGACAACAGTTGATCTTAGTTCAAACCGTCTTTTTGGGTCGATTCCTGCTGAGATAAGCAACTGTAGCAATCTCGAATATTTAGATCTTTCTGTCAATAATTTCACTGGTGAAATCCCGAAAAACTTGGAAAACCTGCAAAATTTGAATTACCTCGGTTTTTTTATGAATTTATTGGTTGGTCAAATTCCTGAATCCTTGTTTCAAATTCCAAACCTTCAGTACTTGTACCTTCACAATAACACCCTCCACGGATCTATACCGTCAAGTATAGGCAATGCAACAAATCTTCTTGATTTCGGGGTGAGTGGCAATAAGTTAAACAGTAGTATACCGTCTTCCATTGGTAATTGTTCAGCACTAGAAAATTTGTACCTAGATGGCAACTACTTTGTCGGTATGTTACCTCAAAGTATGAACAATCTCGCAAATTTAGTCAATTTATACGTGAACTCTAACGAACTTGAAGGTAGCATTCCTTTAGGTTCTGGCAACTGTAGCAAATTGGCGTCTGTAGATTTCTCAGAGAATCGATTCCAAGGGGTTATTCCATCAGGTCTCGGTAACTGTACTAGCATGCTCAGTTTCGCTGCTATTAAAAACAAGTTAACTGGAAAAATCCCATTTTCCTTTGGTCAGCTCAAGAAACTCTCAGGTCTTTACCTTGCTAAAAACAGTTTGTCGGGAAAAATACCACCTGAGCTCGGAAATTGCAAGTATTTGACCGAGGTTACACTGAGTGACAACAATCTCGAGGGTGAGATTCCAAGTGAATTTGGGAAACTAACTGAATTGTCCCTCCTGCAGTTATATAATAATAGTTTGACAGGTGAGGTTCCACTTGATATTTGGAGGATTCAGAGCCTTGAGTTTGTTCTAATTTACAGTAATAGACTATCCGGGAAGTTGCCTCTCGAGCTAACTGAGCTGAGAAAGCTCAAAAACCTCACTATATCTGACAACCTGTTTACTGGGGAAATCCCTCAGAGTTTGGGAGTCAATAGTAGCTTTGAAGCGATTGACTTCACGAATAACAGTTTCACTGGTCAAATCCCTCCGTATCTCTGCTCCGGTAAAAGATTACAGACGTTAGACCTCGGTGATAATAAGCTTAATGGCAGCATACCTCTTGGTTTAGGATCCTGCTCGAGTTTGATAAGATTTCGGTTGGAAAACAATAGACTAACTGGGGTGCTTCCGGAGTTTAAAGATGATCTTGCCCTCAGTTTCATAGACTTCAGTGGAAATAAAATTAGAGGAAAAGTCCCTTCAAGCCTTTGGAATTGTCGAAGTCTATCTTCGATCAATTTGAGCATGAATGAGCTTTCTGGATCTCTATCTGCAGAACTTGGAAAGTTGACTGAACTCGGGTATCTTTATTTCTCGCACAACCGTCTGGTGGGCCCTTTGCCATCAGAAATCGATCTCTGTCAGAAGCTAATTCACTTAGACTTGTCTGCGAATTCTCTGAACGGATCAATTCCGAGCCTCAGAAGCTTGAAAGCGTTATCTGTCATTGATTTGAGAGACAACCGTCTAACAGGAGGAATTCCACTGTCACTTTTCGAATTACCAAACATTCGAGAACTTCAACTCGGGGGGAACTTTCTAGGAGGAACAATTCCCTCGGTTGGTTCATCCATCATTTCTGATTTGAATCTTAGTAACAACGGTTTGACAGGCCAAATGCCAGATTTGTCGAATTTCCGCAATCTGCAACACCTGGATGTATCTGTCAACCACCTGACAGGGACCTTGGATTATTTACGCGACATCCAAAGTTTCATAACAGTCAATGTCTCACATAATCTCTTCACCGGCCCTATTCCTCCAAATTTGCTGACTTTGCTAGACAACCCGACATCATCTTTTCTCGGGAATTCAAGACTTTGTGTTGACTGCTCGCTCTCTAGTGCCTCCACCTGCACCAATATCAAATCCATCAAAGCGTGTAGTATCAAGCGGAATAATCACAAGGGTTTGCGTCTCAGTATCAGAATTGCATTGATTGTTCTTGGGGCAACTCTTCTGACAGTGATTGCTGCATTGTCTCTGTGTTATGCAGTTGTCAAGCTCCAAAGACGGGCCAAAAGTGATCTTGAAGTCTGGGGTAAGACAGACTCTTCCAGAAAAATTAGAAGAATGGCAGAATGTACCGGGAATTTCGATGAGATGTACGTTATTGGGAAAGGAGCTCATGGAACTGTATACAAGGCGACTTTAGGCCCGGAAGAAGTTTACGCTGTCAAGAAGCTTACATTTGGCAAGCAAAACGGTGCAAATAAGAGCATGATTAGAGAGATTCAGACATTGGGGACTATCAAGCACAGGAACTTGGTAAAAATCGAAGATTTTTGGTTCAAGAGTAATTATGGCCTTATAATGTATGAATATATGGAAAACGGAAGTCTTGGATATATTCTACATAGGGCGAATCCTCTGTCGAGATTAGAATGGGATGTAAGGTACAGGATAGCTCTTGGAACAGCACAAGGATTAGCATATCTTCACTTCGACTGTGATCCTGTAGTTCTGCACCGTGACATTAAATCTGAGAACATACTGTTAGACTCCGAAATGGAACCTCACATCTCTGATTTTGGCATTGCTAAGCTTATGCGTCAATCGTCCTCTTCAACACCATCAATTGCAATTCCCGGGACAATTGGTTACATTGCTCCAGGTATGACTTTCATAGAGGATTTCTTTAAACGAGCTTTTTTTTAGTCAATTTTCGGTTATTCCCTGCATGGAAACAACACTACACCATTTACATAAAAAGGCTCCCGCAGTCTCGTCTGTCATGACAAAATTGACAATAGGGATGAGATAACTCGGATCTATGCAGCCTTACCTTATCCGTGTTGAAAAAACATAGTACATTTGCAGATGACCCGTACTGAAATAACTTTGAAATTGTGACCGGCCTCTTCTTCACAATACAAGGAGTGCATTAATGAGTCATTTTGCTTTAATTAATTCAAAACATTGTGTGAAACAGAAAACGCCTTTGCGACTACATGGACAAAGGAAGCAGATGTGTACAGCTACGGTGTTGTTTTGCTCGAGTTGTTAACAAGAAAGAAAGCCGTTGATCCATCGTTTCCAGATGGAATGGCCTTGGTTGGATGGGTCGAGTCAGTGTGGAACCCGACAGAAGGAGTCGATAAGGTGGTCGATCCAGCATTGATGGGGGAGTTTCAAAGTAGTAATACCATGAAACAAATATATGATGTACTTGTTATGGCCTTACGATGCACAGAAAAGGATCCGAGTAAAAGACCAAACATGAGAGACGTCGTGAAGCAGTTAGAAGATGCAAATACTACAAGAACAAATAATAGTTCAAGCAGTTCTTGAATATGCTTCACAAATGTAATCTCGTTACACATGGTATGGGATACTAGGTTACTTGTTCTACCTTGTCCTATGTCCATGGTTATCCGGTGTGTTGTTTACTGATGGTGGGGACAGGGCCGGGGCTACATGACTTACAAGGGATGGGTTTTGGCTCGCTCAGATAAGAGCAGAATATTGGAGTACATTGCATTTCCCTATGTAATGGTGATTGTTATCCCACATCTGGTTTTTGTTGGTTTTCCTTTTCTTCTAGTAGCTACTGATAGATGAACCATCTCAACCAAAACCTTAAGGTGATGGTTGAGGCCCAACTATTATTAATATTCCTAATACGCTCCCTCACTCAAATGCCCATTGGGCTTGAAGAGTGGTTAGTTTGCACAGGCCCACCCATACCGTGTGCTAGTTTCCACTTTGTGGTTTTTGAGGGGTTTTGAGGTTGCCAGGATTTGAACCCGTGACCTTCGGTCACACTGGCTCTGATACCATGATAGATGAACCATAGATACCATGATAGATGAACCATCTCAACCAAAACCTTAAGGTGATGGTTGAGGCCCAACTATTATTAATATTCCTAATAGCTACTGGGTTGGCAATGGAATGCGAGAGACGCAGGATACATCTCTTAGCACTATCACTCTATCAGGGAAGAAAGAAGGCGATCACAATGATCCCCCCGAATTCAATAATAGCGCTGATCAAAATTTCTTCTGCTGGTTTGTTTGGGATTTCATACATTCATTTCAAGGTTCGTTTACTCCTTTTCATTTCATTATATTTAATTATTTAGGCTTTTGTGTGTCTGTTGTGATCCTGTAGATTGTTCGTGCTGCATTAGCTTACTCTTTTGATAGTAGGCTACAAATTTCAGTATCCGATTCTTCTTTAGCTTTCATGATGGAGTTCCCTAATTGAAATGAGAGTGACTCAGTGAGGATGAAAGGACGTAAAATTTACTATCTGCATTGAAATTCCCGCTTGCAGGTGGTTGTATACAAACCCTGTGTGTTGACTGTTGAGAGGTGATATAGGGGTAGTACTTTTTCTGTTAGATGGTTCAGACTTGAGATTTAGAAGACTATCCTTCATTAATAATTCTACAAAATTATCGTCTGTTTTTCCTAAATCGTCTTGGTTACTGAACTGCAGAGCTCTGGTGAAAGCACACGAGATGAACCCTGATGAACCCATTTCTGCTTTTTCCGGTTTACTGTCTGTCTGTCTATGGAATATGGATACCGCTGCTGCTGGCATATGCTATCTACAGACAGAACTCTGAACTGACGAGTGAATCTTGTGTGAGACGGTCTCAGAAGTGAGATCAACCCAAATATCGACAGTTCCCTGTTTAGTTTTCTGATTAATGGGTTACTTCCATGTATGAGACCGGCTCATTTGATTTTTTTTGTGCCGAGCTGAAAGGGCAGACCAGAAGTCTGCAGCATTCTGTACATGTCTCTGAATGCTTACCTCTCATGTATATATACCACACTCATGTAGCTTGTATGATTTATGCAATTCTAATATAATGAAACCTTTCTCAGGATTCTAATACTCAGGTCACATGACCGGCAATGGACCTGCAAATAACAATGTGGGTTTTCCCGGCACCTGACAGCTCGGTGATCAACTAGATCACCCTCCATCTGGTTGAAGATTTACGCGATAACCACGTCTTTTTGAAGGAACTTCAGACGAAACAATACAAGAAACACATTACGGGTTCAATCCGAATTAGACATTATAAGGACAAACTAAACACGTACAAAATCGGGTACCGGACTTGTTATTTGTAAACAACAATATACGGAAAAAAAATAAAACTATGAAAAAGAAAATGTAGGTATATACCCGTTAAGAAAATACAATAATTGTTTTATTCTTTTATCGTATCGTGTTTTTTGCTTTAGGAAAAGTCTCTTATATTAGTTTTTTTATTCTGTTTCATATTCTTAATTTTATGAAAACTACATAAAAATAAGCTATTAATTGTAATCGTACACGTACACCAATTAGAACGTTATTTTTTTCTTTTTTTTAATATATATTTCCTTCACTTGATTTAAATATCTAATTAATGGAATGAGTTGTTTCGATTTTACAACGTGATAAATACCCCGCTATTTTTAACGTTTTATTTTCACACGTATACCATATACGGTTTTCTTAAAAAAAAAAAATCGCATCGAGTTCGAGTCCGGGTCCGTATCTAGGTAACCGGTAACTCCCATCTCCTCTTATCCTCCATTCTTAAACAACAAACAGATTTACAAACCCCTAATCTCTTACATAAACCCTAATTTATAAACAACCCAGTTCCGCCGCACAATTCGTCTTTCGATCAAGGTAATTTGTTATCTTTGATTTTTGATTTTTGATTTTTGATTTTTGATTTTTGATTTTCGTTAGTATTTTGTTTGATTTTATAATCTCATTTTTCTTAGTGTTGCTTGAATTTTGTAATTTGTAGAAGTGAATCGAAATTGATTGCGGAAGTAGTTTATAATGTGTTAATTAAAGCAATAAAGCTTGCTAAACTTGTTTAATTAAGTCATGATTAAAATTATTAAATCGAAATATCGATTTTAAATTGCGAGATTATGATGTTAGTAGCATGGAGTGTTAATTTAGATTTGGATTATTTGTGTTTGTGATGCACAAATTATTTGTGACGGGCAAAATCCGTCCGTCACAAGCTTCTTACGTGAGACAAACAAGCAAGTGGGAGGGTAAGTGAGAGAAGACTCTGAGAGGTCACAAGCTTGTGACCATTACAAGCAAAATACGGTTTTTTTGTGATGATATGCAGCTGGAAATAACTGTAGAGATATGTTGTATGGAGTGGAAAGGTAGTAGAATCGTGGACTAAATAATTAGGAACGAAACCCGCTTCAAATACATTGTCTCTAAACCAGTCCCTATTCCCCCTCCCGCGTGCCCATAGTACGAGTGTGAGTGTGTAATCTTGATGTGAATTGGTATTTTTTCTTACTATTAGAATGTTGGTTGCAGAGTGTCTTGGTTTTTGCTATGAGAATGGAAATATACCCGTCTTTCAGGAACATCACATGACTTTGACTTTCAATTTTTCCCGGTAAAGAACCAATTATATCGCTTGCTCTCACCTCCTTTTTAATATTTCTTCCGTAACTTTTATTGCCCCCCTACACTGACAAAGTATATATTTTTGTTCCACGGGTAATTTTAGTTCACATGAGACTATAAGAGGACTAGATGTTCTGGTAATTGGTTCCTACGACACCTTTGTGTTTTATCGCTTTATTCTGTAAGATGTTATTTGCATTAAGTGCTAATAATACATCTTTGACCGTAATAAAATATTCAACTCATTGTCGTTTATTGTGTTTGTTGGTTGCCTATAGTACATTCCCTCGCTTATCTTTTCTTCTTCCGAACAGTCTATAATTGTTGTTTAAGTAGTGCATTATTTGATTTCAGGAATTACTTGCGTAACTTCAGAAACAATCGCTGGTTCACTCATAGGTAAACAATTTAGTATTCGTTTTTTATGTTTTACTAAGCATATTCTATTAGATGTTTACACATTCAAAACTATGATTTTTTTTGTTGTGAACTAGATAAATGTTAGCTGATCTTAATTTTGTTTCTTGTTTCTCAGTTTTCATCTTTCAAAGCCAAATATTAATCCATTTTCTGCGCTTAGAATTATATGGACAGTGTGTCAGTGTCTATTGTTTGCCAATTTGTGAACTAGCCCCATTTGCTAATTTGCGAGAATTTTGAACACTGGGACTACTTAATTGACTTTACTCATAGTTAAGGCATTTGTGTTTGACACTTTCTATTATTATTACTGCAGTGTTATGGCAGAAGGTAGTAAAAGCTTTGCAAGGAGGGATAAGCTTCTGGAGATAGAGTCAAAGGTCCGTTGCTTGTGGGACGAGCATGACGTTTTTGTCTCAAAGCCGGGTGATCATCCGCCTAAGCATGGAGAGAAGTTTTTTGGGAACTTTCCATTCCCCTATATGAACGGCTATTTGCATCTTGGACATGCATTCTCTCTTTCCAAGGTAGAATTTGCTGCTTCCTATCACAGATTGAAGGGGGCCAATGTACTCTTTCCGTTTGGCTTTCATTGCACCGGCATGCCCATCAAAGCTGCAGCGGATAAACTTGCTAGAGAAATTCAGCAATTTGGGAATCCACCTGTGTTTCCAGCTCCAGTTCATGAAGAAATTGGACAGCTAGTACTAGAACAACCTGACGCTAGTGCACAAGCTCCTGACAAATTCAAGGGTAAAAAATCAAAGGTTGCTGCAAAGACTGGAACACAGCTCTACCAGTGGGAGATCATGCGTAGTTTTGGCCTTTCTGATGAAGAGATCTCAACTTTTCAAGATCCGTATAAATGGCTGACTTATTTTCCTCCATTGGCTGTTGAAGACTTGAAAGCTTTTGGCTTGAGTGTTGACTGGAGCCGATCATTTGTGACGACCGACATAAATCCATTCTTCGATTCCTTTGTTAGGTGGCAAATGAGAAAGCTTAAAGCTGCCGGTAAGATTGTGAAAGATCTAAGATACGCAATATTCTCACCATTGGATGGACAACCTTGTGCGGATCATGACAGGGCTTCCGGAGAGGGGGTCCAGCCCCAGGAGTACACCATCATCAAGATGGAAGTGGTTCCACCTTTTCCTGCAAAGCTAAGTTCTTTAGAGGGCAAAAAAGTGTTTCTAGCTGCTGCTACGTTGAGGCCTGAGACTATGTATGGGCAAACAAATGCTTGGGTTTTACCTGATGGAAAATATGGAGCATTTGAAATTAATCAAAAAGAGGTCTTCATTGTTACTGAGAGAGCTGCCCGTAATCTTGCTTACCAGCGACACTCAAGTATCCCGGAGAAGCCAACTTGCTTGGTTGAACTTTCTGGTTACGATTTGATTGGTTTGCCTTTAAAGTCACCCCTCTCATTTAATGAAATAATATATGCTCTTCCCATGCTTACTATCTTGACCGACAAAGGTACTGGTATCGTCACAAGTGTCCCTAGTGATGCACCTGATGACTATATGGCTATGCATGATCTTAAAGCAAAACCAGCTTTACGGGCGAAATTTGGTGTAAAAGATGAGTGGATACTTCCCTATGATATTATACCCATTATTAATATTCCTGAATTTGGCGACAAGCCTGCTGAAAAGGTCTGCACTGATTTAAAGATCAAAAGCCAAAATGAGAAAGATAAGCTTGCAGAAGCAAAGAGACTAACTTATCTAAGGGGTTTCACCGATGGGACAATGCTAGTTGGAGAATTTGCCGGGGAAAAGGTACAAGACGCAAAGCCAAAAGTTCGACAAATGCTTCTAGAAGAGGGTCAAGCCATTATGTACAGTGAACCTGAGAAAAAGGTGATGTCTAGATCAGGTGACGAATGTGTGGTGGCTCTTACAGACCAGTGGTACATAACATATGGTGAATCAGAATGGAAAAAACTAGCTGAAGAGTGCTTAGCAAACATGAATTGCTTCGCTGATGAGACGCGTCATGGTTTTGAACATACTTTGGGCTGGCTAAATCAGTGGGCCTGCTCTAGGTCTTTTGGTCTCGGTACTCGAATTCCTTGGGATGAACAGTTTCTTGTGGAGTCTCTTTCGGATTCAACCATATACATGGCATATTACACTGTGTCCCACTATCTTCAAAACGGGGACATGTATGGATCGGGTGCTACTTCAATAAAACCCGAACATCTGACAGATGAGGTTTGGGATTTTCTGTTTTGTGGAGGTCCATTTCCAAAGGGATCGGCTATCGATCCTAATAAACTCGAGTCGATGAAACAAGAATTTGAGTACTGGTATCCTTTTGATCTTCGTGTGTCTGGTAAAGACCTCATCCAAAATCATTTGACATTTAGCATCTACAATCACACTGCTATCATGGACAAACGCCACTGGCCTCGAGGGTTTAGATGTAATGGGCACATTTTGCTAAATTCCGAGAAAATGTCCAAGTCAACTGGTAATTTCAGAACTCTTCGACAGGCTATAGAAGAATTTTCCTCTGACGCGACACGTTTTGCCCTTGCTGATGCTGGAGATGGTGTAGACGATGCGAATTTTGTGTTTGAAACTGCTAATGCTGCAATTTTGCGTCTTACAAAAGAACTCGCATGGATAGAAGAAGTAATTGCTGCAGATGCAGAAGCGTCATTGAGATCAGGGAGTCCATCTACATATGCTGACCAGGTATTCCAAAATGAGATGAACTTGGCTGTCCAAGTGACTGAGCAACACTATCAGAATTATATGTTCCGAGAAGCTCTCAAGACTGGTTTTTATGACCTGCAAGCGGCTAGGGATGAGTACAAGTACTCATGTGGGGTCGGTGGCATGAATAGGGATTTGGTGTGGGAGTTTATGGACATTCAAACTCGGCTTATTACTCCGATATGCCCACACTATGGGGAGTATGTTTGGAGGGATCTTTTGAAGAAGGAAGGATTTGCTATAAAAGCTGGCTGGCCTTCAGCGGAGTTACCCAATTTAACTCTCAAGAGCGCTAATAAATATCTACAAGATTGTATTGGGACAATGAGGAAGCTGCTTCAAAAACAGACGCAGGGTTCAAAGAAGGGTAACAAGAAAGGAGCTAAGGAAATTCCTCAGATTACCGAGGCCAAAGACTTGATTGGATTGATTTATGTGAATGAGAATTATGACGATTGGAAAGCAGAGTGCTTGAAAATACTCCAATCCAAATTCAACTCGGAAACTCGCACATTTGCTCCCGATAGTGAAATTATGGCGGCATTGCAACAAAGTGAGATCAGCAAGTCCTCCAATTTTAAGCAAATCCAAAAGCTTTGTATGCCATTTTTGAGGTTCAAAAAGGATGAAACGCTTTCACTTGGACCGGAGGCGTTGGAGTTGAAGCTTCCATTTGGTGAAATTGATGTTCTCTCTCAGAACAAGGAGCTCATTAAGAGGCAACTTGGAGTGGAAGATATTGAGGTCTTGTCCTTTTCAGATCCAGAAGCTGTTGCAAAAGCTGGAGTATTGGCACCTGTGCTAAATCAAAATCGTCCATCCCCTGGTAACCCAACTGCCATATTCTTGCCTCGATCTTGAGATTATTGATTTTGTCATTGTCCTGGTACGTTCCTTTTTCTTTCTATTTACAGTTTCTAGACATTTTCCGTCCTATTTAATTGTGCTCATTTGGTTTACTCATTCCTGAGTTTTGTTGAACCTCTATTGATGATTATATAAGGAGGAAACTGCATGGCCCCAAATCACAGACTTATCAAGTTATTCTAATAATTTTTATATGGTGCAGATTAAGATAATTTCGCTGTTATTGTGTGAATATCCACTAAAAAACTGTAACCATAATGATGGTAAGGATTATAAAAGTGATGAAACTTGATGCAGCTTAAGCTATAATCATGAAGTCCATCTAAGAACTTGAAGTATGAATTAATGCTTTGTATGACAATATTCCCCACTGGGGTGGTAGGGGAGGGAGGGATTATGCGCAGTGGGCGTGTGGGGTTGTTTTGGGATTGTTTTGTGTTGGCGGTGGCAGGGTTTGGGGAAGCAGGGGTGGTTGTGATTGTTGTGGCGCTGAGTAGAAAGTTCGAGGGTATACCTTTGTCCCCTTGTATGGGAGTAATAGTTTCTACACCATCCTTTTAAGTTTTATAACCCACCACCCCGTTATCTTCCCTTCTCACTCCCTTTATGCTCACTTTGCCAACATCACTTTCTTCATTTCCCAAGTCTTTCGCCTTTCCCTAGTTGCTGTTTGTGTGAGATTTTTCAGGTATTTAGTTATTGTTCTGTGATATAAATATTTAATCATAGATAAAATGGTTCTGTTGCACAAGTGTCTTGAATTCTGATCGAATGTGTGCGCATCTGCAACCTGTTTAAGTGAAAAGGATATTCGTAATTTCTCATAGGATATGATATCCGTCCATGCTTATTGCTGTCCTCTTCATCAGATGTATGTATTTTAATCCCCATACATACCGTCATCATATCGTTATGTTTTTTAGGTTCCTTTCCCGTATCATCTTTACCAGTTCTATTGATTTGTATTCCTGCATATGGCATCGTTTTAGTTCAAGCATTTGTGCCAATGTCACCAAGATGTTGGCTATTGACTGTTAATACGATTTCGATCTGGTATCCTTGCTTTATAGTCAAACCATATTATCATTATCATTATCATTGTCTTGCTAGATCGATACTTGCCTTATTTACAATTTCCGGCACAAGTGCACAACATCCTTTTAAGCACTTCAGATTTTCTTTTGCCCTGTATAACATCAGTTAATAAACCAGACTTCTTTTGTTTCCGTATAGATTAATGGATCCCTAGCAAGGAGGGCCATCGCCCATCGCGACCTTTTGGCCAGAGGCACCATCAAATGGTCGCTCGCTCATCATGAAAGGTTCCTGCTGCCGCCGCCCTAGATGTTCCTTTCTGGCTGGAGTCATTAGTCGAGGTCTTGGACTAAGTTTGATTACTTTCTTTGTTTTTTTTGCTGAGACGGTCTCTGAATCGCCTTTATGGTCCCTGCTCTGCTACCTCGATGCTCCTTTCTGGCTGTAGACACTAGTCGAGTTCATGGACTAAGTTTGATTACTTTCTTCTTTCTTTTGCCGAGACAATGTACTTTATCCTTAAATGCTGTTTTGACGGTCTTTGAGTCGACTTTTCTGATCTCCATGTATTGCATTTACATCTCGACTACATTAAATCTCGAACTATTCTGGCATTGTAGGATCACTACTGTGACATTCTTGTTAATGTTAATTTGGCATCAACAGGGTTTCGATTAGGGTGGTCTGTCCAATTTGATAGGGGCACCGATTTACTTTGTGAATTATCCTGCAAAAATGGATCTTGCATCATCTGATTTCCGTTCGGTACCGATATGTACAACCATTAAAATAGGGGGGTTGGATCTGACCGATGATTCAGTTCTCGATGTAATTTTAACAAATATCGTATTTACAATAAATAAGAATTTTATACATTTTAACCTTTGTTTCAACTAATAACTAAAAAAACACGAACTTGACAGGTAGGACGTGTCTAATTGTTCATTTCGACCGGTATTGTAATGTGCTTGTACCTCATTTTAGACCAAATGGAAAAACACATCACTCCTCTATTTAACACTAACAACGTTTACGTGTATATGTTTGAAATTTGGATCAACTTCTCTTTTTCGTTCAATGTCCCCGTGCTCCTGAAAAGTTTGCGTACCGGAAAGAATTTAAAAGAGAATATATTCTATCAATTTTTAGCGAAATAATAAAGGTAAATTACAAACAGAGTATAATCTAATTAATTAAATCTGTTCAATATTTAATTTGCTTTTCTTACTCCTTTACACTAGGAAAAAGATTTACAATATTGGGGTGACATTAATTTGATTGAAAACTATTTGTAAACCTTACAAATGGCAATTTAAAGGACATATTGATATAGAGTGTTTTTTTACTTTTTACTTTTTACTTTTTACTTTTACCTTTTTACTTTTTTTTACCACTATTATTCACATAGTTAATAACCGTTAATAAAGTGTTGGTTAATCTTATCTTGAATTAAAACCAGCCATTTCTATGTTTATAAATAGAAATAATTCATGTATATATAGAAGAAAATTAAACTCGGTTTTCTCACTAAATCTTTTACACTTAACTCGTTAAAAAATAAAAACAAAAACCAAAAAATAAAAATAAAAACAAAAACAAAAACAAAAACAAAAAAAAACTTAACAAATTTACTATTATTTTGTTTTACACTAATATCCCACTAATTTGTTTATTTTATTAAAATCATTCCACACTTCATTCTTAATTACCAATTTAAAAATCAAAAAAATATTTCAAAATTCTTTTTTACCTAATTCAATTCACATAATACGAAAACTAATTTCGAAACTTTTACTAATTTTGAATCGTTATATTTACAAGGATAATAACGAAATATGACTAGATATTTTTACACTTCTATATTTTTGGTGACAACATTATTACAATTATTATTTGTAAAGCATGGAATAGCACAAATGGCGCAAATTCCATGTTTATTTATTTTTGGAGATTCGTTATCAGATAGTGGTAATAATAATCATCTTGCATCATTAGCTAAAGCTAATTATTTTCCATATGGAATTGATTTTCCACGTGGACCAACCGGACGGTTTACAAATGGCAGAACGACAATTGATCTTATTGGTACAATCCATTATTAATTTATTTATTTACCTTTTGTTTCAGTTGATTTCATATTGATTTAACTTCTTAGAAAAATTAGATAAAACAAATGTAAAATAATAAGTCGAATATAAAACTAGTTCATGAATATTGTCATAGAGAGGTATATACTTCTATTTAAAATCAGGTTTTAAAATCGTCGATCAGAAAATAACGATAGTGTATATTAATTTGTGATATTATAAGCAATCTAAAACAAACCACTTAGTTTATGTTATTATGAGGTATACGTTTTTTTTTTGTAACTAATAGTAATTGTTTAACGTTTCTTTATATAGGTGATCTCCTTGGCCTCGATAGCTATATCGAACCGTTTTCAAACAAGTCACATGTTGAGTATGCTAAAGGTGTAAACTATGCATCTGGTTCAGCTGGAATTATTCCTCAAACCGGAATGCAAGTGGTGAGTACTAAAAAACACATTTTACATAAACACGTGAGAATTTGATACTGAAACTCGAACTTTAAAACTAATATATTTACATTATTTATGCTTGATATATAGGGGCAAAGAGTTGTAATGGATGAATAATTGGAACTTGAAAACTTTATTATAATACTCAAAAACTATAAAATTGATGGAGAATACATCAGATATATAATTCACTTACGTAAGAGTTTGACATTGAAACTCGGACTTTAAAACTAATATATTTACATTATGTATGTTTGATATATAGGGGCAAAGAGTTCCAATGGACAAACAATTGGAACATCACAAACAAATAGTAAACAAAATAATAACAGATGCAGGAACACAACGAGCAGCAATGCATTTGAACAAATGTTTATATTCAATTTATGTTGGAAGTAATGATTGGATGCTCAACTTTTTTGGTGGTGGCAGTTTAAAGTATAAACTTAGCCCTAATGCTTTTGGTGATGATCTTATTAAAAGATTAATTCAACAAATTAATGTGAGTTTTATTCTCTTAATCCCTTTTAAATTTGCAATATTTTGAAATTAATAGTAAAACTTTTATGCAAATTCTTATTTCAGACGGGTTTTTTCGGTCTGAAATAAGGCGAAGAAAATATAATCATTTTACAATAGAATGTTACTATTTTCTGATAAAATGTTGTCATTATTTTCAGGATAAAAGTGATAACATTAGTTATAACATTTTATCATTAAAGAATTACATTTATTTAGCTGGTCTTATTTCGAACTAAGCAAGACTTATTGAAAATAAAAACTTAGCCCTAATGCTTTTGGTGGTAATCTTATTAAAAGATTAATTCAACAAATTAATGTGAGTTTTTTTTTTCTCTTGATCCCTTTTAAATTTGCATTATTTTGAAAGGAGATATAACAAACCACGCTCGTAAATTTGATACTATATGCAATTAAGCCCTCTAATATGTAATTTTTCGGTATAATTGTAGAAATTATACAACATGGGAGCAAGAAAGATGATTGTATTTGGGTTAGGGCCTTTAGGATGTCTTCCACCAATAAGTCCAATGGGTGTATGCTCTCCATTTGCAAATGCGATTATCGAAAAATGGAACAAGAAGCTTAAGCTAATGGTTGAAAACTTAAACATGCAATATGGTGATGCTAGATTCATATGGATCAATAGTATTCAGATCATAACCAAAGATCTAAAAGGCTTAGGTAAGCAACTTCATACTCTCCTTTTCTCGATTTCAAAAAAAAAGAGCCTAAAGGTGGCCACTTCAAACGGATCGCGCCAACTCAGCCAGGCGGTTGGGTTGGGTTGCCAGTGGCATCATCCGCCTGACTGCCTGGCTCAACCCGTCCTTAACCTAACCGCCTGGCTGAGCAGATTCAACCCACCATCCCCACGGCCAATTCAAGGTCAGATGGGCTATCCGGGGCGTGAGTTTGGGCGCCCGGCTTATGACCATTGACCACCTCTTGACTAGACCTTAACCCTAATTAATGGTAAATCTAACAAGGTTGGAAATAAAAATGCAGGGTTACGGGTTCGAACCTTCCCATGTTGCAATGTGATGACATTAGCATGTGTACCATTAAGTCTACCATGTAAAAAAAGGAATGAGCATGCCTATTGGGATGTAGCACACCCAACTGAAGCTGCTAACCGGATTTTGGCTGCTCGAGCTTACAGGGCACAACAACCCGGCGATGCTTATCCGATGGACATTAGTAGCCTTGCTGCACTCTAAGCTCTAGTTTTGTTCGACAGCAACCCATGTAGTGTAGAAAAGTAGGCTGTAGACATCCGGTCGCTGTTATAATGTGAATCCTCTTTCGAGGCACTGGGATAATAATAACGATCAGCGATGATTTTAGATAAGAATGTACTTTGTTTTTAAGGTTAATAAACATGATTGACCTAAAAAAGTAAGTGTAATCATACATACTTTCTCCGACTCCTTTGAAATATTTGGCTTCTGCAACTTCATCCAGGATTCGGCCACTCGGTTTTATATGGGAATTCAAAATTTTTGTAAAATATGCTACACTATAATGATATTAATGTTCTACAAACAAAAAAAAAGGGCGTAAAAATTTATCTGACAATACTGAAAGCTTTTACCATTGTAAGTTAATAGCAAGGTCAAGGAGATCGACGACCTGTTTTATGGCTCGCTGTTTCTCCTGTTGTTTCATTCGAGCTGCAACCGATTCTGCATCAAAGCCTTGTGTATTCTCTACCTCCATCTGTTTGTCTCTTACCTCTCTCAACAATTCGTCAACCTCTCTTACAAAATCTACTCTCAGAAGAACATCATCGGCTTCCGATGGAGGTCGCATTGGCCCTTGATGCTGAGTAACCAATACAAAAAATATCATCTTAAATAACGCTAGTAGAACCGCCTTAAAACTAGGGTCAGTCTGGGCTATTTATCAGCCCAATTCAACGCCTCAAACGCTCTGCCTATGGTTTGGTAAGGGGTCAGAAAGCACACAGAGGTTGTTTCTGCATGACGCAATGCCATACTGAAAATTTCATTAGTTTTTTTATGATTTCCAGGAAGTTGAGGAAAACCGACTTGAATACAAGCTCATAGGATGAGACTTTGAAAAAACGCAAGAAAAAAGGTGTTTTCATTCCATACACACATGACATATCATCTCGTTAGGAATCAAATGAGAAATATTGGGTAGAAAGATAGGTGGCGTAAGCGTACCTTGTCTAAGTCAAACCCTGCAGGAACTATAATACTGAATGGATCCTCTCTGGGAAACGTTTCGACCATACGCTTCCTGCAATCCTTTAGCCACACATCATCATCAAACCCGTCATGCATATTCAAAAGATCGCTGAGCAACAGCATTGCTGGAGAGGCTTCCCGTTTCAAAATCTCAGCCTAGGATCATAGTATAAGAGTTAAAATATACTGAGCTAAAGAAATGGCAAGCTGAATACCAAATGAAACTATGAAAAACAAAGTAATAGTGAAGAATTTGGTTTCAGTTTATCAGATACCCAGGTCAAAACTACGGAGAATATAGATGTCGATTAATAGTTTAATATGAATAACGGTAACCTCGAAAGGAACTTTCAAGGTACATACAGATACAGCTAAGAGACGGACTCAAAATGCATAAGGTGGTGAAGTATTATCCATCTATGATCTACCAGACCATCAAATACGTATGTATCACTTATTTGTTTAGACAGGGGTGGAGGGAGGGGGGTGGCAAGAGCAGACGGTACTGATTAAAACGAGGTAAAGAATTGAGGTGCATGGGTTTAATTACCAATATGATACTTCATACGTCCTTGGTCCTTACCAGTTACGACCCGTAGCAGCTAGTCTAAAGGCTCAGGGATGACTATTAAGCAGCATAGTAATAGACGTTGGAACAGGTGGTTGTCTGGAGTTTTAACTCATGAAGTAGGTTGAATTTCCAGAGTGAAGACGACATTTTTAAAGCTCTTTATCTTAAAGTTTCAATAGTTCAGAGGATTCAAACAGATAGGGAATTCTAGAAGGTGTTCAATCAGTTATGAACGTAAACTTAAAAATAAACGTACCTCAACTCTCCTGTACAGAAGGTCCAGGCTCCTGATTGCATCCTTTTCATCCTAAATGAAGATTAAAAGAAAACTTCATCAGGGGAAAATAAAGCGCAATGTATGAACATGAATAAAGATTAACCTAGCAGTAAAAAAAAGGGATGATTCTGCACTGCAACAAAATAAACTACAAGTTCAGCAAAAAGTATCCATCCCACTGTTGAATGATTTGGGATACTATTCAGTTCAGGTAGCGGTTTTAGGACAGACGATTTTGTTTGAGGATTGGCTAACTGATCCCGAAGCCATGCAACCGCAATCCATCCATTTAAAGAGAAAAAGAAACATAGACAGTCAAAACTTATGTGACAGTTTCACTTTTAACCTGCAATCTGTCTGTTTGGCTTAGCCTTAAGGGGAGACAAAACAAATCTCCTCACGCCTTACGGTGAAAACAATATAACTGAAGTACGCTGTTAATTGATATACATAACTTAGCAATCATAGCATAACAATCGGAGGAATGGCCATCAGACGGACTGCTAAATGATTCCTCCAGAAATCAGGAAATGAAAATGCGCAAATAAACAAAAAAACATACATCTCTTCTTGCAAGATCAAGTCGATTATAAATAACCATTAGAACTAGTTCGTCAAGTTCTCCTCTTTCAGCAGCTTCCTCAATTTTCTGTAACTCGGCAAAAGAGTGAAACTATAAATAACCGTCCAGAAATCATAGATTCCGAGAAATAATAGCAAGGTCAGAAGTGAAGGATCCAAAAAAACACTGAAGATTGCATCAGTTACTACCTCTTCTACTTCTTCTTCAGCTCGTATAAAGCTTGAAACCAATCTTCGTGCTTTCATCACATCTTCATCCGGATATCCTTTCAAACGTGTACCAATTTCTCGGTATTCTCTGACCTTTTGCTCCTCTTCGTCGTCTTCTTCTTGGCGCTTTTTATGCAATTCTCTAGTCTTTTGACGCTGCTGAGCTTGCCATTCCTGTTAAACAAATTATGACAGCTTCAATAAGAAGTAAAAATTACAACCGTTCTATCAATCAAGTCCATCTATAACGAACACCTACCTTTACATTAACTATCATCAACGGCAAGTCATTAATACAGCACGTTTTATCAGTGTAGTCCATCACACTTCAGATAACATCTTCAATTACGAATCATATGCATATTAAACAGATTCGAGTTACTTGGTTTTGAGCATATAATGATATAATCCCTACGTCCCAATCATTCCTTTACCTTTTTTTTATTTATCGTAAAGGGTATTTTAATCAAAGATAAACAAATGATTATGACGGAGGGACTACATTTATAGATGACAAACAACTTGACACTAATGATAAACAGGACAGTGATTCGAGCAAGTCATCATTACTAATCAGCATCCCGATAATCCTCCTCATTAACCCAACCACAGTCACAAGAAACCACCACCGCCACAACCACAACCACAACAACAACCACCTTCGAAACCATATACTCCTTCCGTCCTAATCATCTATTTACTTTTCTCCCTTCTCTTTTACCTTCTCCTCTTACAACCGATTAAAATACCATATATTTTGCTTCATTCACCTTTCCAACCCCACACGATATATACTAGTTTAATCGATTCTGCGAGGGGTAAGGGAGAAGGTTCGAGAGAAGGTGGATAGACACCCTCGTTTACTTTTAATTAAACTACCCTCGCAATTAACAAAATAGCATACAACTACACAAATGACTGCGACAGAGGGAATATAATGTGAGGTGACCAAGGAAAGATTTCGAGAGAAAACTCATATACACCATTCCCCTCCCTTCAACCCTTCCCCCGCCAATTCCTCAATTTTGTTATCCAAACACACCCGCTAATAAAACTAAATTATCAGCGTCTTCAAGAGATACATACATACATAAATGCATAAATTATTACACACATACATCATTATAGAACTCTGGAGATAAACCTGGTGGCAATTCCTGCAAGTCTAACTCATCTTTACTCTGGGCATTCCTCAAAATCGCTCCTTTTGCGGTAAACAACAATAATTTAGCAAAAAAAATTAAAAAAATGAACAAACTTTAAGCAAAGTTAACAAAAAAAAGGACGAAAAAGAGTTGAAATTTACCAGAAGAAGCAGGGAAATGATGAACAGCAGGAAAAGGGTGAGAAAAGCTGAGGGAAGAAGAAAAGTGTGTAGTTTTAGAGGGTAAGATAAATGGGAAACTTAGTTGGAAACCTCTAATCGCCATTGTTAGCTCCTTTTACAAGCTCAATTTTTGCGGGTTTTCACTTTGCAGAAAAATCACACTGCCTTATAAGCCACTTGGTCTCTCCGTAAACGTAAACGCGTTAAAATATTTTCAACTTCTTATCTTGTCTATTTCTTTGACTCGTTTTATTACTTAGATCAATATCTATCTTAAACAAAAATTTGTATAAATTATAAGCAAGTTTATTTATGTTATAAGAAGCTTTTTTACAATGGGTTTCATTCCAATCAATTCTATACATTTCACTTTTTCGACACTATTTATAAGTCGAGTAAATTTTCGACATAACTTCTAATATATAACATAAAAGATAGTCATGTGAAATCTTGTTTAAATTGTCTTACCGAGTACATTGTAAATATCAAAGTTTTATAATTTTTATCGGTATGTAACTAAAGATATTAACAAAAGAAAACGAATATTGACAAACGTGAATAAAGCAAAATGTATAGAATTGATTGGAATAGAGAAAGTACCAAATAAGGTGACAAAGTGTGTGAATTAAGTAAAATCTTTCACAGGATTTTATAAATACGTTTTATTATATTGAGTTGTTGCTTTCAGTTCACCTATGATCCCACCCAACTCGAATCAGAATTAGACCCAGATGGTATAGACCATAATTAGTAAAGTTGACTTGAGTAATTATAAGCGTATGTGGAGTTTGAGTACTATATCTCCAGACTCCCTTGACTAGCATGTAGCAATTCCTCACCCTCAGATTGACATAAGCTCCTTCCTCCGCCACCGGAAAGGGCATTTAGAGGCGGGGAGTGGTAAGGAATGGAGGATAGTGGAGTGGTCGAGATTGCCGGGTTACACGATTACTTCTGAAGTTAAATCATCACATATCATTCATCAGAAACCCAGTTACATACATCGTTACAAAATGATAGTCGTAAATATTGCACAGTCCAAAAACAGAGAATTCGGCTTCAGAGCATGGAACTAGGACACCGTTACCAATAATTCCCCTTCGAAAAACAGAAGGGTTACAGGATGCTTTTCATCAGGTTGTTTAGCAGTAATAATGACTAATGCAAAGGATTAGCCGCCCCGGGCTTCTCTTCGAGTGGCATCATGAAGCAATTCAACATCAACTCCATCTGGTGGCAACTGGACATACCGGACTACTGAACCTCTTATGAAGCAGTTCCTCACTGACATCTGCCCATTTAACACAACATTTGTTAGTATGAAGGACCTCAACACCAATTCACCCAATGACCCAACACACAAGGAAAAGAGACAAAGACTCGGAAAACTAGTCATGTAAACTACTCAAACGAGAACTACTACTGACGGTAAACATCACCCTCGTGCCAGTGCCTCAAAGGCTTCCCCACCTTTGGTGTAACAAGGGGTCTGATTTACGACTTTTGTCCTGTGTTTTAAAATAAGCAGTACATTCAAACGAATAATCCAGAAAATTGTTGCTGAGAATTTCATCTATTGACTCCTACTCTGCTCTATACGCAGCACAGAGGGTGTTTAGTAAGCCAAGAAAGACAAAATCACGGGTCAAGGACGGTAGGTCGGAGATGAAGGAAGAAAGATCAATAACAGTCTCTATTTCTCGGTCATTAGCATTGCCTTTATGCTTTAAAAATCTAAAACATCGCTACAAGGTTCAAGTTTTTCATACTCGGCTTAGGTGAAACAGTTACCAACTGCAAGATGGCTTTCCTATACAAGTATAGGACTATACACGAGGGATGCAAGCGATAAGCAGATTAATCAACATCAATGAGATAATAACAGGGATGAACCGGAAACAAAATCAAACTACGAGTCAAGGAATCAAGGAGACGAGGTATACCATGTGGGGATACTTGTCTTGGTCAACAACCCTAGTGTTCTCCAGCTTAATATTCAGGTACTGATCAACCGAACGAAGGGTGCCCCTGATAGCTAAATCATTCTTCAGCTCCACAACCACCTCTCGCCCAACAATTTCCTTAAAGTATGAGAAGAACAGCTACCAGTCCGAACAACAAAACATAAAGCGTAATTAGATAAACTTAACAAAGTATCGAAGTGACGAATTCAAAGAAAATAAAAGAAAACACAATACCATTTTTCCGCAGCTTCCTAAGTACTTCGCACTCGAATTAATCTGAGGACAAATGTAGATAGTTTATCAAGTCACTGTTGAATAAAACAATAGGTATGGCATTTGGACAGATGACGTCAACAAGCTCAAATATATTACGAAAAAATGTAAGTGCCACAAATAGAAATGTGCACAGCAACTCACGCTGTTACCAACTTCAAAAACTAAACGCTGATTACCAATGTAAAGATGAAAATGGAAGCAAGAAGCAAGTAAAGATGCTAGTTGCCGACGTTAGATTGAAAGTATACAGGAAATATACATGAGCTCATTGGAAGATACAGACAAAAAAGCGTCCTTACTCCTCAAAGGTCACTACCACCAAACTAGTATTGAGTTTCCGTTTAATCACATAGCAAACAAAAACCCATCCTCAAAAAGACTTCTACGAGACGAGTACAACAGCAATCTATTTTTTTCATGTAGAAGCTATTTACTGTTCGAGAACCAATAAACAACGAGCCTGTTTGGTATGGAAAGCACACTTAAAATTTAAAACCGAGAGATGAGATTCTCAACAACGTATCTAGTGTTCTCTGTTACACTCTGTTCAGCACACTCGACAACTCGAGTCTTCTTAACAAACTGGAATTCAATGTACAATTCAACTAGATACGGTCCTAGACTCCTAGCCTTATACCAATACAACATTACCCCGGTTTCCTCGACACCTCAAGGACTCCCTCAAAATCATCGAGCCAGGGCAGTCAGATGTACACAGCCTTCACCCGTGTTTCGCTATAAACCCAGAATGACAATTGTGTCGAGAATTATTATTCTCAATTCAGCACGCTCGACAGATCAAGGCTTCTTAACAAACTGGAATTCAATGTACAATTCAACTAGACACGGTCCTACCCGTTTACCAATACAACATTAGCTCAGTTCCCTCAATACCTCAAGGACTCCCTCAAAATTACGGAGCCGACTCACAGAGTCACAGCCTTCACCTCAAAAAAGTCTCTTAAAATAGGGCAAAACTACGCTCTATCGACACGGAAATTCTCTTAAAAAGTCGAAACAAAGAATTGTAATGAAACCTATGAATCCATTTTCCACCATTTCAATCCTTAACTTGTAATTTTCTCAAGAACAGCAACATATAAATAAATAAAATAAAATAAAGAAATTAAATATACAAAGTACTGAAATACTACAAAAAATACAGCAATCAATAGAGAAAAATATGAAGATGATAATGCAATATATTTGAATTTTTTATAGGAGATAAATTAAAGAGTACCTGCTGTTGATTACTTGATTTGCTGCAATGTTTCGCGATCTAAATAATTCTACTTTTGTGTTTAATTTTCTAGGGTTTTTGAGAGAGGGTTTGCTTGTATTTTTTGGGGGAGAAAGAGAAGGCGGGTGAAGGTAGTGACGTGGTATTAGAAGCGGTTTAATATAACGAGCCTATTTTATTAGGGACGTGCTAAATCCCGCACATCATTTTACTCAATTTTACACATTTTTCACGTTTATTCCAAATATACCCTTCTCACTTTTATCATCCTCACCAAAAAACAAGAGAGAAATAAAATCCCAAAAATCAACTCTTCCCAAAAATCAACTCACTCCCGGTTTTGATTTTACAGCAATTGAATTTCTCGATTTCAACAATTGTTCTAAAATCTGATTTTGCTACAATTAGAATATAAAAATATTCTAAAATCCTTCTCAATTAGATTTCCCGATTTCAGTTCAATTTCAGAGATTGATTGGATTTCAGTTCAGTTTAAACCCTAATTATTAAAAAAAAACCCTCTTTTTAGAAAAAAAAAAAAAAATATATATATAAACTAAATTGAATAAAAACGGAACTTAATAAAAAATTACGATGAAACGACGAACTTACGTTTGATATGTGCGAATTACGATTCATAATAGTCGAATGAATAAGAGATTGATTAGCTTTAAAGAGAGAAGTCTTTCAATTCTTTAAAAGTCTTTTTAATTTTTTTTTACGAAGGACAATTATGGAAATTTAAGGTAAAAAAAGTGTTGGATTAAGCAAATTAGCGTGCGGGATTTAGCAAATAACGTTTTATTATAAAACGAATTAATTTTGTTTTTAAAAAAAAAAGGGTGGTATTGTGGTAGTATTAGAAGCAGTTTTATACCATGAAACGGTTTTATAGTGAAATGAATCAATTTTGCTTTTTAAAATAGAGGTGTGGTACGGTGCCACGGTGGCCATGTTCATTCGCGCTTAATTTTATCTCGTTTCATTTCCACGTAGCGTTATTCTGTTTAGTTCAATTTATTTTCATTTAGTTTAATTCAATTAATCTCTTTACAAATAACATAGTTCAATTTATTCAATTTAACTAAGTTCCGTTCAATTAAGTTTACTTCAACTCACATAACTACTTCATCCGTTACTTCAACCACCACACTCGTTTATCATTCATCCCGTAGCGAGGACAACGACGAGGTTTTAAAGGCTTGCGACATAAAAGCCTTGCTCAAAATGATGACTGTAATCTGTATAGTTACCCAATTTGAGCAAATTACAAAACTGGGAAATTGGCATCGGTCTTCTCTACATAATTGGACCTTATCTTTGTTTGTACCTTGTCATCCGTCACCAAAATGCAACAAAGATTCAATTCTCGTCGACAAAATTGTGAGACTACAAACTGATATACTCCTCTAGTCGTACAAACCAGTCGGGGAGCTACAATTTCTTTTCATGTTATACATGTCTTTCCATTGCTCATAAACGGCTGCAGAAGTCCCTTATTTCGCCTTTTCACTTTCGTGTGCCTTCCTTCCCGCCTCGACTGCTTCTCTGTTATGATAATACATTGCGGAAATTCAAGAAATCGGAGATGCATTATTACGAGTATTTGACTGAAAGATTATATATAAATAAACAATAACTAATGCCATGTGAATTGAGAATCAAGATAGAAAGATGAAGAACAAAGATCAGAGGATTACCTAAAAGATCTAACTAGGTCCATGTTTTCAGGGTCGAGCTGCACACCATCATAAAATGCATTGGCCGCGTCTTCAAACCTCTGCAATGAAGTACACACAATGACGAACGAGATAAGCAAGCATTGCTGTGCATAGTTGGGGTCGGGAGTACAAGTTCAAAAGAAATATTTCCAGCATTGGCTCGGAGATTTGGGTTTACTTTGAAGAGCTGCTTTTGAATTATATATTCCACTTTCGTAACCTTAGGTTTGATTTTCTTTTTACCCTTTTTTTATGGCTGACAAAATGAAGAACTTTTCAAAACTCGGTTGTTAAAATGTAAAAAACCTCAAATCTCACTCAAAATTAAAAACGGAAATCACCATACCAGCAGTAAACGTAGAGCTGCACCCTCACGAAAGCAAGCCTTAGCCCAGTTTGGCCTTAGAGATCTGCAGATCTTAGCATCAGTTAAAGCTTGATCAGCCTTCCCCATACGAATCCAACAGAGACTTCTATTGGAGAATAATGCCGCGTCAGTTGGGTCTAGGTCAATAGCCTGTGACACCCAAAAAAATCAAATTCAGCAATAATAATAAGACTTTCACCTGTTAATCTGTTATCAAGGCTTCTCCAAGGATATAACAGCGGTAGATGTTCAAACAAATCTCGATAGAGTTGTAGCAGGCTAACTAGAGGAGCGAGTTTTGTATGAACAGTCTCACATATAGGACCAACCAAAATATAATGTATTCTTAATTGATTACATGGTTAATGTGTTGGTTTCACCTCTAAGACAGCTTCATATATGTTTGTGAAATTTACATCAAACATGGGTATATATACTTCCAGTTCCAGGTACTGAGAATCAGATTTTTACCCCCATATAAACTTGGCAAATAAAGCAGCATAAGATCAAAACGCTCCAGCTTGCAAAAGATGGCATCAAAGTTACTCGCAAATACAGGCATTCCAGGCATGAAATACCAAAAGACTACTGGAAATCCCGAGTACTGATCTTTTCTGTTTCCAAGTTCTAGGAACATGTATGTGGTAGTACGCAATAAGTTTCCATTGTAATGCTTTATAAGTTATGAACCAAGCAGGACCTTGAAGGGGAGAGCAGACAACATGCACGGTAGTCGTACACAATATGTTTCCATTGACAAAAATTTGATACACAGCAGTTAAGAGGAGGAAATTCAAAAGTTAATGGTGTGTACACCTCGTAAGCATGCACACAAGAGTGGTTTGTCATTTAATAGCCAAAACCAACCAAAAAGTTTTGTTTTGTTTCTTCTCTATATTTTTGGAAGAAAAAAAAGAACTGTTTCAATTATTAAGCATATCTAAGGACCTCGAGAAGATTCTTATTACTAGAACATTAAAAGCACTTCCCTATAAACATGGGTCAGAGGCAAGAATCTGCCAAAAGATCTGAGACTGAAAACATGTTGGGATTTGTATGAATTGCTGATATTTTTGACAGTTGTTGGCTGAAACATTTTCTTACTATTAAACAGCAAGAGTTGGCTGAAACATTAATACCTGTGTGTATGCCTCTATGGCCGATGCATAGTCCTTACTCCTGAAAGCATCGTCTGCTCGTGACTTTGCTTCTGCAGCTTTCTTCTTTGCCTCAGGAGTCACCTAAAGATAGTTGCCTATTAGCTTTGCTACATATAATGGGTCTATTTCCCATTTAAACTATCGAATATCTAATTAACTGGTTTTCAGGAGTTCAGCCTTGCTTGGATTTGACGATTTGATCTAACCAGACAATAGATGTTTGGTGTTTTTGCGAACCAAAACTACAATTCAAGAAGACAGTGCATAACAAAAAAACAAAGGTCACAAAATTGATTTTCAGGAATTCAGCCTCTTGTTTTGATCTGATCCGCCCAAACAAAAGAAACTTGGTTTTCCAACTGAACAAAAATTAACTCTGCTTGGAGTGTCCCAAAAGCAAAGGTTATACAACTTGTTACATATGGGACCAAAAATTAATGCTGCAAATTATTAGAACTGTCAATCTCAAACTACATTTCAAGAAACGCAAGGGCCAAATGGAACATAAAGTAACACAAGCTGACTCTGATATACCTCAGGTAAAGCTTGCTTCTGCAAGACTTTATCACTCGTCAAGCTGGCTTCTTTCATACTTCTGCTGAGATCCTACAATAAAAGAAGATAAATAAAAAATGCAAAAGAGGTACTTGCCAATTTAAACATGACGAAATGAGGTAGTAAAATGAAAGTCGCAATTGCTAAAAATCCCTCAAAAAAATTCTTATTCACTGACAACATAAAGTAATTCAATTCTATACCAGAACAGGAAGTGTAATCTTGCAAGTATTTCAACAAACAGAAAGGAGGATATAGAATTGAATTACTTATAGTAGGTGGCCATGCCTCAGGGTAAAAATTTGGGGTAAAAAAACAATAGCAAAAAATTCAGACAACCAGACAGTTCTAAAGCAGCAATAAATGCAGCGGTTTTGCCAGAATTCCACAAGCCACATCAGAAAAACCAATCACAATAGCATACATAAAAAGAGATACCTCTTGTCTTTGTGTTTCGGATTGCATATGATCTATTATTCCATCAAGGCTCCAGTTACGAATAGATTGCACGGGGGTAGTCAATGGAAAAAGAATCTCAACTGCGCTCCGGTTGCCTCTTGCTGCAGCAACTTGAATTGGCTTTAGACCATCCTGCGTTTTCAAAGAGAAAATTAAGAGTAATTATGCAAGCCAATCAATTAATCAATTGGTACTTCCATACTATAACAAATTGCAGCATGAAATGGAATATCTAAATTGAACTCGTATTTAATGCAAGCCAATCAATTCCCCCTAGTATGGTTACTGGCGGGCTTTGCACATATAAAGAAAGGAACATTTCCGAATCACCTGCTAGTCCAGCCAGCTCAGACTAAGCTTAGAACTTCTAAGTTCTAACATCACGTGACCATATCCAATTGTGATTGTTAGACAAACAATTCCCACTTCTGACTAACAATAGTGTGCTCAGACTGTCTGTTATGACAATCAACCACATTCCACGATAGATCTAACAGTCAAGACTAATTATGAAGTCCATTATGTGAAAGTAGACAATATACAACAATTCACACTTTGACTAATGAAGCTAAAATACCAAGGAAACGCTACACACATTTAAAGCACGCAAGTGAACTAGACGGAATATTCAGGTACTGAACAACAGATCTTGGACAATTATTAATTAAAGAGCACACACTTCTGAATCATTACTCAAAACAAGGCTAAGGTGGAATAAATAATCATACACTAAAAAAATCATCGAACTCAGTTCAGACAAAAGAAATTTGTAGTCAGTAAGGAAGATTGAAAGAACGTCATACATTAGGCATAAAAAAGGTAGAATGGATTAACCTCGTCCGTGATGTTTGGATCAGCTCCAGCTTTTAGTAAGCAATTGAGAATATCTGAGCTGCCAAAATCTGCAGCTATGTGTAACGGAGTCGCACCGCCTGCAGAGATATTCACATTTGCATCTGCCTGCACAAAATATGAGTAGCAAGTATCAGTGGAACGTTAACATATTCAAGAGGACAAAAAGAATATGTCCCTGAAGTAATGTCCCATGACTCCCATCTACATCTACAAGTCTATTAAAAAGTACAATTAAATTATTTTTTTACAGGAGGGGAGAAGTGGAAGAGAATGGAAGCTAGCATGAAGCCGTCGAGGAAGAAACTCGAAGTATACCGAACGATAATAATATGAATAATGAGTATCTTGACCTGAAGTAATTGCTCTAAACAAGCAAGAGAACCAGCTGCCACAGCTGACAGCAACGGAGTTATACCATCATCAGTTTCAGTATTAGGCTGCAATAGAAATACAAAAATTAATACAAACACCGATTTAATATTAATGAGTACATAACCTTATTATCGATACTCTTGAAAGATGAAAACACTTGGAAACTAATTGCAACAAACAATGGAATTAACACTTACATTAGCATGATTCTCCAAGAGAACCTTCACAGCATCTGTTTGACCATGCCCAGCGGCCCAAACCAAAGGAGTGCCAGAGTCACTTTGTGAATCAATAGCAGCTCCCTTTGAAAGCAACAATTTTATCAACTCGATATTTCCTACGCACGGAGGGATTTTTAGTAAGCACACATCCAGAGAGCAAGCACAAAGAAAAAAAGTAAAAGGCTTAAGGTTTCATGAAAACCCCCCAAAAAAAGCCTCATAGGAAACATCATGTGCTTGTTTCATTCGCCAATAGGAGCAATGTTTAAGGGTATGATAAACTAGGACACGCCAATCGCATTCTTTAATTCACTCGAGCTGATTCAGACAGGCCAGTGGAACTGTGTCCCAGAAACTGCCATGTACAAGGCCAAACCGATAGTATAATATGACCATTGTCTGAAGAGCATATGTCCACGCCAACCCACCCCCAAAGAAAGTAAAAGCATGTGGAAATTCCTCCTAATGCTATGTGCCAAGTGATCACAAAAACTATACCTATGCCAGCAGCATGGTGTAAAGCTGTAGCCCCCAAGTCACTAGCATGTGCAGGGTCAGCATCGTTATCGAGAAGAAAACTGACTGTCTCCACATGACCTTGTCTAGCTGCATGAACAAGAGGCGTCTCCCCTGTAACAAACAAGATGTCAGGATCAGCACTATGTACTTCAACTTTGGTCTTCCTTAACTGCTCAAAAAACCTTTCAATTATTAAACGTCACATCAGCAGATGGCTTCAAACACACACAGACTGCACGTCTTCGTTATCAGCTAAAGTATATTGAGTATTAAATCTTTAGGGATTGATGAGTTACAGCCTAAACTACAGCAAATACATAAAAGGGTATTAGCGATACTGATAAATACTAATACTCCCTCCTATTCAGCATAACCTTCCCTATTTGGGGAAGGCACGGAGAATAAGGAGGAGATTATTATATGGGAAATTATTGGTGTGGGGTTGGGTTATTGGAGAGAGGGTATGTATTGTGGAGTAATTGTTGTGAGTAAGGTGATTAAAATAAGTATAAAGTATGAGTATAGTGGGGTATTGTGGTGAGGTGAGGTGACTAAAATATGTATAAAAACTTTACTAAATAAGGAAATAGGGAAGGTATTGTGAAGAGACGAAAAAGGAAATAGGGAAGGTCATGTTGAATAGGAGGGAGTATAACACAAGTATACAACAGACAAAACACTCAAATATGACAAGTACAAGGGAATGCCCGCAATATAATACTAATGGAAATACACATTAAAAAGCTACTAACATCACCACACATCCCTATCAAACTCCAAACTCCATACTCCATCAGATACCTAGTTTGGGGATGGCAAATGAAAAATCAATCAAGACAGCATACAACAATTATCAGGAGACAAGTCTAGACCTGGTAATACACACAGCCATATTTCAGTTACTTCTACTGAAGCAGCGGGAAAGATAAAAAACAGGTCAGTTAAAAACACATGGCCGGGAAAAATCATGCCAAATGACAACCGCAAGTTTGGGTGAACACATCGCTTCACCATTCACCAATATCGTCCTCCACTACCAAATTTCATATTGAATTGAATGGCCAATGTACGCTAGTTGCTAACATAGATATTCCTTGCAGGCTTGACACAAATTGTCGCATAAAATGTGCAACTACACTAACATAAAGCATTTCACTAAAGCTTATAACATAATTTAGCCTAACGTACAAACCACCAACACAGATTTCTTAAATGACAAATAACTACATCTAAGGTCCAAACTCCAAGCACATTAGCTCAAACGAATAACAGAATTCCGCGTAATATAAAAAAAATGCGAACTATCAAACTCAAGCACTCGGCATTGACACCTTCCAAACAACAAACAATCACCTAAATTGTATAACCTAATTACATCAAAAACATTCAAAATGCGTAGAAAAATTAACAAATTACAAAATATAGAACAAATTGCAAACCATCAGCATCTTTAACATTGACATCAAGCTTCAATTCCTCCAACAAATATTTGCAAACTTCCGTTTTCCCTTCCCTTGCCGCAAAATGAAGCGCAGTTCGATCATTAGCATCTTTAATATCCGCCATTGTTTTCGACAAACCTTTACCGTCATCTAATTGCTTTGCGAACTCTGCGGTTAATTAAAAAACTAAATTAACAGGAGAAAAACACTATACACCATAAAAATCAATGAAAATTTACTCAAATTTACTTTTTAAGTCATCGATGTTTCCTGTAATTGCTGCGTTTAGTAAGTCCTGCACTTTCTGCCTCACTGTTGATTGAAACGAGAAAAAATCAGCAAAAAAACAGTAAAAATCAGCCAAAAAATAAAAAGTAAAAATACAACGAAAATATCAGCAAGTAAAGATGAATTGAGTGAAGATATGAGAGAGGTGAGGACCTGCGAGAGCAACAGAAGCGTCGGTCGCCATTGATGGAGCTTGAGAGGGAGAAAAGAGAAGAGAGAAACCCTAGAATTGACGAAGGTTTTTCTGGAAGTTGAGAGGTAGAAAGCTGAGTATGGAACTCGAACTTGCAACTTGGGTAGTTCGAGCGCGCAATGGAAATGAATTTTAAGTGACTCGATTCGATTTGACCGGACCGATTTGAAGTTGAACCGTTTTTGAAAGTACAATTTAAAGTTAATTCGTATTGTAAAATAGATTGAATTGAAATGACTCGATTTGAAATAAACACGGTTAAGAATAATTGAATTAAACTAAAATTTTATACTTAAAAGTCGATTAAATTGCAAGAAATTGAGCGACTTAATTCTGGTTGACTCGTACTTGAATCATGTGCAGACAGTAAATTAACCCGGCTTATTGAAATTTACTTTATAACTTGTACTGGAAAGTGTTTCCCACAAGGTGTCGGGGGTAAACAATCACATATGAGTTTTATTAGGTCATTTCAAGAGAATAGTCCGACTAAATTCCCTCTTCTGATATTAATCCATACTACTGTTTAACGGGTAAAAATCACAAATTTTAGCTAGCTTGGACAAATTCCGTCACAGGCAAGTTTGACTGCATATATAATCTTACTAGTTTAACACCCGTGCAAAAATGCACGGGCATATGTAGATAATATTTGTAATTAAGTTTTAAGCTCGTATACTATAACATGATATTAGTCGAAATGTAAAACTTTTTCTATAAACGATATTATATAGAAATATGTATCCCGAAATCAACTTTAATGAATGGCATGATGTAATTAACAAATAGAAAACAATTATTACTTACCCATTGCTAATTAGCTAATTTTAATAGTTTAGAGCAAATGATTCTTTCTAATCATTATAATAATCAAAATATTTAAATAATCTATTTCTTTTCTTTTTTCCTCTTTTAATACAATAATATCGTCATTAAAAGATGTTCCCTTATCGCGTATGGATCACGAACGAATTCTATTAGTTGGGTAACATGTATTAACTACACTACACCAAAGCTAAAAAGTTGGGAAAAATTTATGATTAGTTTTCACAAAATACTAATGTAAATTAAATACGATTAAAATATTTTTACTTTAAAAAAAAAATTAATTTAAAACACGTTAGAATTTTTTTTTGACCCGTATTATAAACCTAAACTGACCACTACCCGTATGAGCCGACCCGTATTTTAGCCCGACCCGTTTGATAGGTCTATGCATAATACATCCACTATAAAATAACTATTTCAAGTCCCTTAACTTCCATCTCAAGATAGAATACATAAATTGTGGAGTACAAATGTATGTGAGTAGGTCTCCTGAGAGACCGCCTCTCAATAAGCTTATTGAGAGACTATTGTACAAATTTAAGAAAAAGTGATACTAAAGTTAATATAATAGGTACAAATCATGATTAAAGATAAAATAGGTACATTTATTATGTAAATAAGTACGAAATTACTATGGTATGATCAATGACAAAAGGGTTACGAAATACAAATAAAAGGGTACAAAAGAATGGTCTCTCGATAATTTATTGAAAGACCGTCTCTCTCAAGTTTTAGTGAATGTATAAACCATCTCCGTTCTCGTAAATCAATTGATTTTAAGGGCAGATAAAATTATGTTATTGTCAATACAATATAGTATTATATAGTCATGATGAGTTTGGTACGTCTAGAGCTGCCCAATGATTTTAGGAGGCCCGGTTCAAACTGCCAATTTTGGACCCTAAATAGTACTCCCTCCGTCTCGGCAGGTTCTTTACATTTACTTTTTGACACTATTCACAAGTCAAGAGAATCTGTAATATTCTCGACAATCTATAAGAGAAAACGTAATCATATGAGATTTTGTTTGATTCGTCTTTGTGAATACATTAAGAATATCAAACTTTATAATTTTTATAAATGCAAAATGAAAGATATTGATGGTGTAAAATGCATTTAGACAAATAAGAAAAGGTAAACGTAAAGAATCTATTGAGACGGAGGGAGTACTTCTAAGCAAACAATTTTTTAAAAATAAAAATAAAACAAAGAAATTGTTTTTTTTAGAGGACACAAAAGCTACGGTTGTTGTTGTAATAAAGGTTACTAGTTTAGGGCCCGTGTAAAATTGCACGGGCATATTAAAAAATATATATAAATAGACATTTAAAATTTTATAGTTGTAGTATTATTTCATTTAAATATAAATGTACAATATTTTACAAATACAAATAAAGTACATTAAATTTAAATTCGACGTTTATTATACTTTTAACATTAAATTAAAGGGTACATGTCTCACTGACATCGACACATCCCTGTTTTGATTTAATAATCAAAATACACATGATCAAAATAATTAAAATTAAAAGGTACACATAAAAAAATGAATATCGTATGTTTTCCATATGTTCTTAAACTAATACAAAAACGTTCGTATAATTATTAATGACATAGAATGGAATAGGCTATGTATAGTCAGCTTCATTTAGTTCAGTTCAGTTTAGTTCAACTCATCCCATGACAAATTAACTCTTTTTCGAGGTAATTTAGCTTCACTACGACCAGTTCAGTTCAATTCTTTTCAGCAAAACAAAACAGAGTGTAAAACCCGTTACTAACCATTTTTGGTGAATTGCATATACACTTTTATTACATGGTTTTACACTAAATTAATATAAATATTTTTATCCAACAGACTTGGTAGAAAATAGTTGTGTTGAAAACGACTCATTAGTCATTAACTAATTGTGTCATTCAGAATAGTCAATATATACCCTCGTAAGAAAATGTCCTAAAACTATAAGTTTGGTACTTATATAATTATATATATGTAAATAATAAAAAAAATAATAGAATCTATAATATTCTATAGCTATTTTATCGCAAGATCAATGAGCTAATATAATATTAGTAGTTAATATTAATTCAAATTAAAAGCTAAAAAACGGGTAGGTTGTTCATTTTGAATTATTATATGCTAAGACAGTCTTATATAGGTTCGTAATTTAACAACGAATTCAATGCGAATCAACGTTATCGTAAAGTGTTTTTGAGACGATCTTTATAAAAATTGTTTTATTTTTGTAACGGTTTATATTATACGGTATATCATTATCGATTTATTTGGTTTGGCAATTTGTATTATATGTAATTTACGGTTTATTGTTATTAAAATATTAAGACCGTTTGAAAAGTAATTAATTTTCAAAACATCCACTCATAATTTGTTCTTATCTCACAAACACAAAAAAAGAGAAAAAAAACACACCAAATAGTGATGTCGCGTCAATTACACGGCAGTATCATGGTGGTGCCCTCTAATTTATACGACATCACCATTTGGTGTGTTTTTTTCTTTTTTTTGTCCTTTTCTTTTTCGTTATTTGTGGGATAAGAACAAAATATGTAGTGAATGTTTAGGAAATTAATTACTTTTTAGACCGTCTTAAAATTTTAATAACAATAAACCGTAAATTACATATAATACAAATCGTCGAACCAAATACATCAATAACGATATGATAAACATTGTCTCAAAAATACTTTATGATAAAACAAAATATTTTTTGTACTAAAGCTAATATATAAGGGCAAATTTGGAATAAATTGAAAAATAGGAGGCGTAATACGTAAAACAGGGGTGTGATATAGCAAGTCCCTATATCCGTCACAAATGAGAATTTGTGAAACTTTTGACTTTAAGCATATGTATCGTCATATCTATATATTCATAACTATTTTAATTCAATTATTTGTCCATGATTGTCCGTCATCTGTCACCGTATTTTATTTTTTACATATTTTAAAGTTATTAATTATTTTTCTGTAAATATACGTGGAGTTTAAATTGATATTTTAGCTCACCCTCTATTATAAACCATATATTGCCAAATATTGGTCAAATATGACTATATTTGACACATCCGCTATTTTGTGTGACAGATAGTTTATTGGTAAATTGGTAAACAATTTATATTCTAGGAAGATAGTTAAATAAGTAAAAGTAGGAATTTTAGGTATCTTATATTATTAATGTTATTATGTATAATATGAATTTTAGTTGGTTATGACTATATTCTAGGAAGATATTTAGAATAATATTTTGTAATTAATTATGATAATATCTTTAGTGGGTTAAGGTTGGAAGGTGGATAAATAGGCGGGAAAAGTAGTATGGTAGTGGTTTGTGTTTTATTATTATATATAGATTAAAAATATAAGAGGATAAGATCCAATTTTGTTTGGTTATAAAAAAATAGAAGAAGCACTTCAACAAAGACAAATATGAATATAAAAACTAAATAAAATTAAGTTTTTGTTACCCAAAGAAATTGAACTCTAAACATCCAATTAAATGTAGTGCTCAAACCACTACACCAAGACATATCATATATTTATCTAATGCAGAAGCCAAGCTGCTGACGTGGCATCACTAGAAAAAAGCTTTGTCCTACGTGTCGCGCTGTAAAGCATCCTAGAGCTATTGTCCAATTAGATTCATCCTAGAGCTATTGTCCAATAACATTCAAGATATGGTATAATGGTATAATAACTATTCCAAGATTTCACGGACTAAATCTATGGAATCACAAGATTTCATTCCATATATTGAAACAATAAATAATGACAGTTTTGGCTGAAGATTAATTCCGTAGCACGGCCTAAATCCTAGAGTTACCAATCCATAATCACCGAACAAAAAAATACCTACAAGTATTTTTTAGACTACATTTTCGATTTACATATGGGTCGGAATAATTAGGGGTCGGAATACCTACAAGAATTTTTTAGACTACATTTTTTTATGGTTTAATCGTTATTAAATATGGGTCGGAAATAATTACTCTTCATTGGTATATACACTTATGTGAGCGTCGTGATTTATTAGACTACATTTTCGATTTATTGTAAGACATCTGACTATTGACGTGAATGCGAAACATTTTAACAATTACGGAGTATTTATTTAATATAGTAAATAGTAAATGAGTGGTCATTTAATAATTTTGGAATGTCTTCGTGTAAGATGTCGTGCGCAATAACTGTTATTTATTATATGAACATCTTTAATAAATATAATTAAAAATACGTTGTTTAACTCAACTATACATTTACTACTCACGTCTCATCAGATTATTTACGTTTTGCTTTTATTGTACGATATGTAATATAAAACTTTATTTTATATATGGGTTACATATTTTAAAAATGGTGCAATGAGTAATTAAAAGTATACAAATTCTATTGTAAGTCTTGATCATCTTAATGAACAACTATATGATAGCTCATGTATACCGTCATACTGACATGTGTCATAAATAATTCAAAATTTATTTATATGTATATAATTAATCAACTTTCTTTGATATTATTAATTACGGTATTCATCTAAAGTTAAAAACAGGCCACAGTAAATAATTAATTTGCTTATCTCCAATATTATTAACTATATTCATCTAAAGTTTAAAAAACAGACCCGTGAATTTCACGGGTTACAACCTAGTTAGTGATAATTTAATATACCAAAAAATAAATGTACTACAACCTTACTGAGTTTTGGGCTCCCAAAACTTTTGGGTCCCGGTTCTTAGAACCTCTTGAACTTGCCATTGGACGGGCCTGGATACCTCCTACATTCATTTTTTACTTGTAAACTTATTCATAATTTTGGGTCCAAAACAAAACTCTGGCCAAACGGGCACATAATCTTATGGCGTAGCCGCGTATATTCATAAGTCATAACTATCTTAATCCACTTATCTAACTGTAATTGCAGGTCATCTTCCCACTGCTTTTATTTTTGACATCTTTCAAACTTATTTTTTTTTGTAAATAAACATGGTGTTTGCCATGTATTGTCAAGTATTAGTCAAATATAAACTATTTTTTATACATCTGATATTTTATGTCATGCGATAATTTTAACGCAAAACTATTATTATTTTAACAGTCCTTAATATATCATAACGTACTAAAAGTTAAATTAACATTTGATATATTGTGTAATAGTCTATACTTTTTATGCGAAACAAAATTTTAAATTTAAATCTAATTTGAGTAGAGATAAAATATATTTTACAAATTAATTGATATATGCACGCATCATTTGGGCTTTACAAAGATATATTTATTTATTAATACATTAACAGGAGTATTTGATAGAATTGAGTTGTTATATCTTAAATATGGGATATAAATATTTAACTTTGCTCTATAACATTTCTTATAAAATATATAAATAATTATATTAAGAGTCCATATATTTAACAGTCAGGCAATATCTTAAATGTGGAATATAAATATTTAATTTTGCTCTATAACATTTCTTAATAATTATATTAAGAGTCCATATACATTAACAGGAACAAATACTCTTAATATAATGTTAAATATATGGACTCTTAATATAATGTTAAATATATTTTATCAGTCAGGCAATATAATTTAAAATATATAATTAAGATTTAATACTTTAACATCGCACCTTCTTAATTTTACTATACAAATTTTTTTTAGGTGTTCATTTTATAAATTATATCCTTTAAATGTTATTATGTAATGTAATACTTATGTGAGAAAAATTTATAGATCAAATGTTAACAAAATACATTCCCGTGCAACTTTACAAACTAATAAAGTTGATTATTAATTTTATGAGTGTATAAAATTTTAAATATAAATCTCCATGTGAGTAGAGATGAACAATATATTTTTATACGGAAAAATATTGTCAAATAAAAGAGGGTAACTTGGGTAATATGTGAGAAAAAATTATAGATCAAATGCTAACAAAATACATTCTGTGCAACTTTACAAACTAATAAAGTTGATTATTAATTTTATGAGTGTATAAATTTTAAATATAAATCTCCATGTGAGTAGAGATGAACAATATATTTTTATACGGAAAAATATTGTCAAATAAAAGAGGGTAACTTGGGTAAGTTTTTCATGTAATATAAACATGGTAGAGAAATCTTTTAATAATATATTGTCCATATGCATATTGCAAAAGTAAAAGATACGCAGTATAATTTTAGGATTTCAAACTTTGAGCGGGAAATTTTTTAACGTGAAAGCGACACGTGTCCAATCTATGCATAGCGGTTCTTCTTTTATACTTATATATAGATAGATGCTAATATGTTGATATCACTTGTTATTCTTGTAAAAATAATAATCAGCTGCAGTTTTGTTGGATGGTTCTTTGAGATAAAAATAATAATCACTTGTAATCTTGCTGGATTGTTTAACGAGGATATTGATTATCAATAGTTGGAAAATCTACCACCCTACAAAAAATGCAATTTAGTTGCCAACAATTCTCTAAAATTAGTCTTTCCTAAATTCAAAAGATATAGTAAAATGGATGGCAATAACATTCATGCATTTTAATGATTAAGCGTAACAATCGCACATATATGTCACAAACGACCACTCTCTCTTCCATTAAACATCCCTTTCATTTTTTTCTGAAATTTAGTTGGGTTTCTTGTTGTCCCCGCGTCTCTTTCTCCCTCAAGAAACCCAATACAAAAAAAATCATATTACAAAATAATAATTTTGTAGCAATAAGTATCACTCATTTGACCTACATTATTATTAGTAACACATCCCGGATCCTCAATATTTTAGATATTACAAAGCATTAGCTTACAAAATCTCTATATAGTCTTTTTTTTTTCTTTTGCCGCGACAGCATCCCGTGCTGTCACGGCTACTCTTGTATAATCAATCAAATAACATTAAATGGACTCGAAAACATTGGCCTTACGATTACCATCACCCCCACCACCCCCGCCACCTCCTAAGGTCCCCACATCAATCACCAAAAAATCTTCTATAGAATCAGCTGAATCAGAGGAACTTCAACGTTTGGTACATGCACCACCATTTTGGAAAAGCAAGAAAAAATTGTCCAAACAACTATCAATGTGTGAGACACCTAGAGATAAAGCATGGGAAAAACGTCGTCGAAACCAAATAATAAAACAGGACCGAAAAAAGAAATTAACAATTGAGGTAGAAAAAATAACAGATGAAGATTTTAAGGAGTTAAAAGGGTCAATTGAGCTTGGTTTTAGGTTTAATGAAGAAGCTGGTCAGAAACTTTGCAATACTTTGCCTGCTTTAGACCTTTATTTTGCAGTTAATCGCCAATTGTCGCCGAGTCCTGTGTCCACTCCTAGCTCTAACGCTCGATCCTCGGTCTCTGATAGTCCAACTAGTGAAGACTCTTGGAAAGTTTGTGGTCCAGGTATTATTTCTATCTCGACCCAGTCCCAGTCGTATTAAATCTTCTAGAGTTTGTATTAATCCGCTAACTTAGATAGTAAATTCACGAGAAGTCATATTCTTGACCCGAGTCAACCCTGCACCAGCATATTCACCGTTATAACTCCTTTACAATAATTATTCATGTACAAATTCTAAAATATTTTGTAGGGGACAGTCCACAAGAAGTGAAGACCAAGTTAAGGTATTGGGCACAAGCTGTTGCTTGCTCTGTGATGCAGTCATTTTAGCTTTGGGTTGGCATGTACATACACAATACAAGAGAGAAAGAAAGAGATTTTACCATATGTAGAATTCGGTTAGAGGGACGACAAGAAGGTTAACACTCGTAGTAAACCGCCTCACTACTCGCTTGATCACAAATTCTTGTGCAAGGCGGTGCAACGTCCAAGTCCCGGGGAATACTACTAATGTAGGTCACTCGAAAGCCGAATAATGGCTTTTTTGTTTTGGTGACTAATCGACATTTGTTTTTTTTTTTTTTTTTTTTTTAAATTTTTTTTGTGAGGAGTTGATGTATTCGCCTTTCCGATGACAAAGATTACGATGCTAGGGCAGTCGGGTTGTAACAGTATCTTGTAAGGGTCATATGCAATAATGTAGTGTGTAGTGGATAGATGAATATATCTTCCCGTTTACTCCAAATGCTGTTCTTTCATCCCCTTCCCCTTTCCCTTCCCCTTCCCCTATTCTATAAGGATACGGATAGCGACAAGGTTCGACCACCATGCACGACTGCACTAAACCCTAACAATAATACCAATGTATTCGATAAGCAATGGCAAAGAGTCGAAACTTATCAGATCTACGAGTAATGTAGAGTTGAAACTACAGAAGACGATGCTCTCTAATCCTGCTGCAAACTGCAAAGGAATCTGTTTCGGCACAAAAGAAAAGGCGTAAGACCATAGCGTATGGCAAACGGGCAACAAGTGTTTTCCATAACATCGAAACCAAACACTCTGGGTACGACACTGGACACATGAGTCACGACGACAAAGTTCTTCCTTCAGAGTTTTAGCATTCCCCATTGCATTCTTAGAGTCGTAGGTAACTGAACTCGACATCTCAGGTTTAACTGTTTAAGAGATATTAACACCTTACCCCTTGATCAAAGTGTTTACCTTTCTACCGTTCTTGAGCAGTGCCCAACATTCATCTCAAACCGAAACTCAAAGTACTTCCGGAATTGATCAAGAACCAAAATAGAGCATGAAACAGTACCAGATGCTTTTATGTAAAATCAGATGCCAGCAATATTTATATCTACTTGACAGTAAAAATTAAAACCAAACATCAGTAGGTAGGATACACGATGACAACGTTCTTCCTTTCGAGTTTTAGCATACCACATTGCACTCCCAGAGAATTGAAATCCGAATAAACACCTTACCAGTTGATCCAAGTGCTTGCCCTTCTCGAGCAATGTGATTCGACTTACACAAGTAAAATGACAGCTCCCAAGATGCACTGATTCAGCTCAAAGCCAAACTTCCTGTACTTCAGGAATTGATTAAGAACCAATTGTGACCAGAGAACTCCAAAGCAGCCAGTTTCAGAAACATGCATCAAAATGGAGCATGCAACAATAAAATCAGATGACAAATATGTAAATATTGACTGACATCTTCTAAGAACTAAACAGAAAGATCAAAATTCAGGATCAGAGCATTGATTCACATTTCGAGACACTCACTTCTCTCTTTCCGTACTAATCATGAAAACAAAAACATAATGTAAACAAAACGAATTCATGCATTTCTGCAAATCGCATTCATTTCGAGACACTCACTTCTCTCTTTCCGGACTCATCATGAAAACAAAAACATAAATATAAACAAACCGAATTCATGCATTTCTGCAAATCGCATTCATTTCAAGACACTCACTTCTTGTATCCGGACTCATCATGAAAACAAAAACATCATGTAAACAAAACGAATACATGCATTTCTGCAAATCACATTCGAGACACCCACTTCTCTCTTTCCGGCTCATCATGAAAACAAAAACATCAGGTAAACAAAACGAATTCATGCATTTCTGCAAATCATATTCATTCATTCATTCATTCATTCATTCATGCAACAGTAGTTACACTTCTAGTACAACCTACAACATTCTTAATCAAACTATTACATTACTTCCATCTTTCTAAATTCTAATTCATCTATATTTACAAAAAAAACCAGCAAAATGAATCATCAATTCATCATAATTCATCCAAAAAAAAGATGACATCTTTGATCACATTCCATACAAACTATCATCAGATTCATTACCCCATTTCCAACCAAAAACCAAATACTCCGTCTAACCCGATCATTTGTTTACCTTTGATTAAAATATTTCTAATATAAAGAGTAAACAAATGACTGAGACAAAGGAACTAATTTCACAAAAATTTCATCTTTCTGATTTCTTCCCACTTCTCAAAAACTAACTTATTTTAAGAAAACAGAAAAACGATCATCAAAATCCAAGATCAACCCAGATGAGTAAACACTAATCCGATCAAAACCCAAATTCCAGAATCACAAATTCAAGTCTTAATCGATCTCTTTCTCCTACATCGATCTTTGAGCTTCACAGATTGTTGATTTACCTTACCAACAACAATCAATTCATCATCATCATCTACATCATGATCATGAGCAAGTTGTTCTTGAATTTGAGTAGAAATTATGATCGGATTGAAACGAATAGCAGGTTTACGACGCCGAATAACGCGACGTTGAATGTAAGGAACTCCGATGACTGAACCGGCGACATGGTAGACGGCGGCTTTGACTAAAAGGTCTAGGCCAAAACACCGCTGTGGTACGGTGGTTTTTTCGGTGGTTGTTGCGGTGGTGGTGGTGGATGAGCAAGAAGAAGTAGTTGTAGTTGAAGAAGATGAAGGAGATGATGAACAAAGAGATGGAGAATTGGGGGAAATTGAGATTTTCATTGGAATTTAGATTGAACTAGTGATTTGAGATGGGTTTTTGGTGAATTAAATTGGGTTTTTGAGAGATTTTGGAGATTTTGAGAGAGAGTTGAGTAAAAATGGTGGGATTGTGGGGAGGAAATGAGAGAGTAATTAATGGAGGGAGCGAGGGACAGAGGGAGGGAGGGACGGAGGGAGGATTTTATGGGAGGGTTGGGCCTTACCTAGTTTGGTTATAGGCTTTTAGACCTCGCAAAACTGATCCGATATTTTAATACGGTTAACTGATTCGTATTGATTTACATTTGATAGAGTATATTTGTATTAAACCTCGCAAAATTGATCTGACAATACGATATAATTAACTCGTATTTGATTTGTTTGACCTCGCAAAACCTATCTGTCATTTTGATATTAATTATCCGACTCGTAATTGATCTGCATCTTGATAGATGATTTGTATTAGAGCTTGCAAAATTGAGTCGACATTCGATATATTAACTCACTCGTATTTGATTTACATCTTCTTAGAGGCGGATTTGTATGACCTCGCGAAATTGGTTCGACAATTCGATATAATTGACCACTCAGTGCTTGATTTCATTTTGCTAGAGGGGAATTTGTATTTGACGTCGTAAAACTGATTCAGCGATCCAATATAAGTGACCCGCACATATTTGATTTGCATTTTGATAGAGGATTTGCATTTCACCGGCAATCTAAATTGACTCGAATCATTGATTCGACTTAGATGTTTACTTTGTGTTGCTCGTGTGTATTGTACTTTATCCCTAAGTTATATGGTTGTTAACAACACAATTGAAACAACTAGACTTGAAATCGGCTTAGATGCTTGAAAACATGTTCTATACTCAACTCGATTAACTCGTTATTTAGGTTTAGTATTGTGAACTAACTTCGATTGCAAATTGTTTTTTAAAACGGTAGTATACTAAGAGCAACTCAATAAAGAGACTTGTTAGTAATAGTAAGTATTTTTAATTTATTTTGAAAATTAAATACTCCCTCTTATTCCTAATAACCTTCCTTATTTCCTTTTTCGTCAATTCACAACATTTTCCCTATTTCCTCTTTTGGTAAAGTTTTTTATATATTTTTTTCACCTCACCCCACCACAATACCCCACAATACTCCTACTTTATACTTATTTTAATCACCTTACTCACAACAATACCACACAATACTCACCCTCCCTCTCCAATCAACTCACCCACAACAATACTTTATGCTTATTTTAATCAAATCTCAAAATTTTGTGTCAATGTTGAATAGGGAAGATTATCCCGAATAGGAGGTAGTATTTGACATTGATGTTCAAGACTTCAAGGGTACAATATAAATAATCGATAAACTAAAAAGTACATTTAACAACAAAAATCCTTCAACTTTTGTTTAAATCACAAATCATTTATCATAAATTGTAATTTTTGCGATTAATACATCGACAACATTTTAACCATTAAATTTCAAAAATACGAGTAACAATGGGTTATGGATATATACAAATGAAATGTAGCAACCATATAAAAATCGATTCCCAAAAAAAAAAACAGATTTTTGGAAAACACTATGAAATTAAGTGATTATATGATTTAAATTTTTTCTGCCTTTTATTCATGAATCATGATTGATAATCATCCTCTTCAATCACATTGAGATAAACTACTAGTATAGTAGCTGGTTGTTTAATCATCTCTGTCACTGGTAGAATTCTGCTTAATCTTCACCTTATTCTGAACAATGCAAATACATTTAGTAATAATAATAATAATAATAATAATAATATTTTATCAAATATTCGGAAGTACTTATATCGAAAATAGTTCAAAATGGTAGAAAATAAATTAATACGTAATAAGGAAAGGAAACTTAAAAAGCCGTGTTATAGGCTTATAGCTTACGATCTCATATATGTGAGACCTACTCGTTAACCTTGTAACAAAACCGTGTCCATGAAAATCTGAGTCGATCCATATGTAAGACTCGTATTGTAAAATCATATTAATGGCTTTAAAGACGAAGCCTACCCGAGATCAAAAGAAAGCATGCTTTAAACATCAACCAAAATTCTAATATAAAACCATTTGCCGATAATATCAATGTTATTCCACCTTTTTAATCATTATTCTGAACAAGGATTCTGCAGCCACTACCTTTTTAGCAATGCATTGGATAAACCCTAGAGTAAATGCGATATCACGCACCCATTTTACGAAGGTGGCAGACTCGAAGTCTAGAAAGAATGGATGTCTAAAGCAAGCGGTTAGTTCCATCATCATTGATCTCACAATCAAACATAAAGTACAAGGGTTTGGCAATTCTTCTTATAAGGTTATGATATGTACTAACAACATAAGTTACAGAAATATACAGCACATATTTCAAACATTGCAGAAACTCAGTCAAAAATCAAGTTAAACATAAACATAGAAAGGAAGGCTCAAGCGAAAACGTCTTTTTTTTTCCAGTCATGCACCCTTTTTCGCCTTCCTCACGCTTTCGTTTCTTTGAAAGAAACAATCTAACATCAAGAAATTCCCAAAGCTCAACCAAATCTAAAACAGTAAGCAAACTGAGATCAAGAATGAACAGCAATGTCTGGGTTGGTCTGATCAGTGATCTTAGGAGGAGTTTGTTTTGTTGTCTCCTTTACCGACTTCAACCGCTCCTTGGGTTTGGAAGCACTCCCGACTAGCGAGTCTTTCCGCTTAGGTGTGCTAGACAAGGTTGCACGTACTTTTTGACTTTGACTGCCTAAGCTGTGTCGGAGTGAACGTCCAAGTACTTTTTCTTCAGGAGAGGACCTGACTACTGCATCATTGAAGCTCTTTCTACGACCAAACGTGGGTGACACGGCCCGAGTTGTTGGAAGCTAGGGTAGCATTCAATATGAAAGTCGGTTATTTATACGCAACAAATGAAAGCCAAGGTTAACCACACGGTGAAAGCTTGAAATGTTACGAGTTTCACTTTGGCAGTTTGGACTTGGGAGGGTTTATTTCTTATGGTATTAAGAGACACCACAAACATACCGCGCCGTAGTTACCAACAGATGACAGAAAAAAAGTGCAACGTAACAAAGTTGAAAAATGAATGGTTTTTTACTTTTTTGTGTGTAAACAGTCGTAAGGAACAATGACGTGCTCATGAGTTTCAATCTCGGAATATCACATCTTAAGAACTTTACCGACTATATTAGCTGACCCTTAAGCTTTAAGCTTTAGTCTAGTACAGCAACAAAGTTCCCCAAGAGTATGGCAATAGCAAGAGTTGGAATCATAAAGATCGCATGAAAAGAAGAGTAGGGCACCATAAGAAGATACCATCATGATCAGAGTAGTTATCTTGTGCGACGGTTGTATCCCGTGTTTTTTTGCAAAATGTGGCCATTTTTTGGTAAAAAGTGACTACTTTGAAAAAATAGGTCATTTTTTAACCATAAAAAGTGGTCACTATTTAATCAAAAGTGGTTACTGTTTATCAAAAAGGGGTCACTTTTCTATTGGTCGCACGTGTGACCGTCGTATAGGAGAATTTGTGTAGGTTTATTATACACTTGGGAAAGTTTAGAAAGGGCATGATTGCATGAACGGTTGGTTTAGGGTGCTACTGAGCCAAAGGTAAGTGGCGGAAAATGGAATTTACTTAGAGGCTAAGGAGAAGAGAAAACAGAAAAACTACTAAACAGCAAATGAAATCGAACGAATTTTATGAACCCGACTTCTGATAGCGCTTAGCAATTTAGCATAATCACAAAACAAAAAAATCTGAACTCCCAATAACACTATTAAAAGGGAGATAGTGAGATCTAAAAAAATTGCAACGTACCTTCGCGAATTCCTTCTTGGGTGGAGGCTTCTCATAATAAAAGTTCGGAACTGGATTAGCCTTGAACTTCATGTTTTTCCTGAGCTGCTTTATTGCTGCATCTTCCTCTTCCTAAAAATCGCAACGATTGAACGGAAATCATGGAAATTATGTACGGAGTAACTGCTTTTCTAGGGTTCTTTTGTTTTCTTTTTACGAGGAATCACAATGATTTTATGTCGCAGTCTCTAAGAACACAGTATTTCCTAGTCATTAACACCACGATCCTAGGAATTCTACAAATAAAACATTTTTAAACAATGAAAAAAGACAAATGGTATACCTTAGTCCTTGCCTCGTACTCCCGTTTCTCTGCCTCTAGAGCTTTACGCTTTTCCTCTAACTTTGCATAGTACTACGATGAGAAACATCCGAATTAACAATATCAAGATTGTGAGTTCGTCTAACTAAGGAACACGAAAAAAAAAACAGAAACTCACCTCTTTTCGCTTTTGTAAGCGGTCGGATATCGAAAATGAAGGGGCTACTGGAACAGTAGTTCTGGATCTCGTAGTCCGAACCGATGCACTACTTCGGGTTAAGAATTACAATTGTGAAACTACGACTAATAAGCTGAGGCAATAGAAGGTAAATAAAGAAAAGGATACGAAGATGTCATGGACCAATTATCCTCTTCGTCTACAAGCTTTCTTGTCATGATCGGAGTACTTGGCTGCAGATAGTAGAAAGGTTTACGACATTATCAGAGCTGCCAAACGTGAGAAATGACGCAAATAGTTATCAACTACGGAGTACAAAACAGACATTTCGCTGAAAAGCATGTTAAATACTCCCTCTCTTCCGCTTTAAGTCGTCTCAATAGTCCGATGGGTTGTTCTCGTCCCACCCCCTACTTTCACCTTCAAATCTCTAACCCACCCCACCACCACCCAAACGCTCGCCTGCAACTCCTCGACAAATACCCAGCCACTCACCACTTCTGGCCTTCCACCAGAAAAGGCCCTAAAAGCTACTGACCACCTCCATTACCTTTCAGACAAACTACAAAGACAAAAAAAATATATACTTTCTCTTCAAACAAATTATTGATTCAGGAATCAAGCCTCGTCTATCTTCAAAAGAATTAACTAGGCCGTTAATTTGTTGTTTCGAATCAGAAGTTCCGAATTAAATTAATGCCAAACTACCAAAAGATTGAATATGAACTCTCAGCTTTCCAGCAGTTCAGAAAAATTCTCCGGATTGTCGTAATAAATTCTCTAAAAGATGAAGTACGCGCAGAGGCAAATAATATCGACACATTTTTATCAACATTTTCACAAGAGACCAGTGTGAATAACTGTACAAACACGAAAAGTAAAACAGATTAAAAAAAAGGCAGAAAATGTAAGCTATATACTTGAGAAGTTCAGATTTTCAAGTGTTATGGAATTTAACTCTTTCAATACTATGCATAACGACGCAAAAGGAGCTCCTTTTAAAAAAAACTACAGAAGTCAAACACAGAATCACCGAATCAGTACGGGCATAGCGATTAGCAGCATTTTTAAACAACTTTCCAGCATACTTTACTTCAAAAAACCACAACTGTGACCTACATCACTGCAAGTCATAAGTGAGAGTGAGGCTAAGCCGACCCGACCAGAGGAGCTATGTTGACCTGACAAAACTTGAACCCACCATGAGCCATGACCTGACCTTAAACCGAGCGAACTAACGCGGACTAACCCAAATGCCACCTCTAAACGCAACACTACATCATAAAAGCAGTTGTAAGACTTGTAACTTCATCTCAAAGAACAACTGTTATATCATAAATAACAACATCAAAGTCGAGCACTGAGAACGAGAGATACGTACATTGACTTGTAATTTCTTGCCAGAAGAATCAGGAGACTTAGCCTTTCTTCCAGATGGAGAAACAGGGGTTTCAACAGCGCTTGGGCTACCACAGACTTGCTTATCAATTGTCACGTCGGATGGCTTCTGCGGTGTGTTCTTTATCTTCAAGTTTTCAGTGGAAGATGATGGTTTTCCAGGGGAGCTAGACTTTTGATCCTCGGATTTAGCAGATCTCATATCAGGATTTTCCGACTCAGAACTGGTGGTACTAATTTGCGCTCGTGGGGCCTCTGATGTGCACTCCTTTACCTGACAGTCTTTAACTTCCTTGTTTTCTTCAGATGAGCTAGGATCGGTTTCTTGGTTGCTTTCGGCAGCAATTTTCGGTCTAACTTTGGCATAAGGTGAGTTACTCAGCTCTCCACGTACACCTGTGATATCCCTTCCCATTGTACTGCACACATAAGATCAAAATGTTACTTCATTCCTTGCATAACGTAATGACCAAAAATTACACAAGACTCTAAAAGGAACAATGTCGACCATGCAAATGGGTTATAAACCCTTATAATAATATAAGTACAGCAGGACCAGAAGTATATGGAAATGATTATGTACAACATCAATCGGGATCGTTTATTCTTTGTAGAATTGCTTACATCCAAAAGTTCATCTATGTTGGTAATCAAATCACGGGAATTCAAACAAACCAAATAAGATCAAAGTAATTAGCAGGATCCCAAATACTTATTTCCTCCTAATAAATAAAACTTAAGAGGCATTCGGAATCCTTTTTGAGAAAAGGTTTCAAAGCAATGAAGTTGGAATCAATCAACCACGGTCAATTCATCTAAGCATAAACACAATTATAAAACTATACGGAAACGGTCTGTGATAGAAACATTCAAGATTTTCTAGAGCCTTACTAAGCATTATTTGACATTTTAAGATCACGAAATATAAAAAACAAATAAGATAAGAACGGCAAATGGTTGAAGAATTCCTAAACCACAAAGAAAACCGCCTCTTCAAATAAATAAATAAAACAACAAAAATTACAACCGGTCAAAAAGTTCAAATCTTTCTCAACAAATCAACATGGAAAAAAAAGCCTCTTTGTTATACAAATGGTTAGGCTGCATACATCAAACCCCAATATCCCTTCTACACTATGTATAAAAGTCAATATTTCGGGTAAATGAGCTTTGTACATTGAAAATTGAGGAGCTTTGAATATAAATATAGATCATAAAGTTCTCTTTCACCAAAATTCAACACATGAAAGAAAAAGTATTGGAAAGGTTACAACTTTGAAATGTAAGGATATTCCATATTCTAGTCGTTTAACAAACTTTTTTCGGATTCATCTCCAATTAGAATTACACCTCCGAAAAACAAACGAATGTTGACATTTACAAGAAGGATAGTGTCATGAATTATAATCAGGTAACACAATATCGAAAAGGAGGATCAAATAGAAGCTCAAATTTACATACGGCAACATCATCACCCCAGTGCCTCAATGACTCCTGCAAATTACGAGGTACAGGGGAGTCCGACGCACAGAGCTTACCCTTGTGTTAGGGTTACAAACAGACGGTTTCCGAATGACCTAAGAAGCTTGAATTTACATAATAAGAAAAATTCAAATCCCCAAAATAGCATGCAAACCCATTAAACAGAAATTACAATCAAACACAATATTAAATAAAATCAAATACCCAGAACTTCAGTTTGTAGGAAATTAACAATGCCAGCTAAAAGATCAAACCTTGATTGATTTCTCACATACCCAGAACACCAAATCAACTTTACATCACAAAATTAGGGCAAAACACGGCTAATTTAGCAACAAAAATGCAGAAAGTTTACACATTTGTAACAATAATAACCTAAAATAATTAAATCATGCAACATTATGACAAATTAAACAAAAACCCATGATAAAAATAGAAAATTTACAAAATAACAATTAAAATATAAAATAACATAGGTAATTAAGCAACCAAAATGCATAAAGTTCAAACCTTTCTAACAATAATTAAATAAATTAATCAAATCGAGCAACATTATAACAATTAAACAAAACCCCACCAAAAAAATTGAAAATTTACAAAATAACAATTAAAATATAAAATAACATAGCTAATTAAGTAACAAAAATGCAGAAAGTTTACACCTTTCTAACAACGATTAATTACTTAATTAAGTAAACCAAGCAACATTATAACAATTAAACAAAAACCCATCGAAAAAATTGAAACTTTAACAAAATAAATGTTTACATAAATTAAACATACGCTTTAGAGCTCGGATCTGAGGAAGATCTCGAACTTCAAGCTTTATTTTTGTTGTTGTTGGTGTTGTTGTTTTAATTGTTCTTCCTCTTTTTTATTTCTTTGTCTTTATTTGTTTGAGGAAAAGCAATAAACAACCAATAAAATTAATGGGGTATAGCCTATATTTTTGGAATTTGATTTTTTCTCATTTTTAGAAATTATTTTTAATAATAAAATAGATAAATAAAATTGAAAAAAAGAATAGCTCAAAATTTTTTAAAAACCTGAAATTTGTTGGGTGTGTGATTATTTATAGTTAATTTAATGAGTTTTTTTTGTCTTATATTTATTTGGATTTGATTTGATGTTTGTAGTTTGGTTTAGGTTAAGGTTAGCTTAACTATGGTTGTTTAAAAGGGGGTTAAACCCTTAATTGTAGGGTCTTCTTTGAATTCTTCTTTTTGGTAATTTATTGATTATTGTGGATTAGTGGGTTTGTCATGATTTGGTCAATTAAGATGGTTTGATTTTAGATCTTGAGATGAGTATTTTATGTTATTTGTTTTGTTTCATGTGATTGTTTGGAGGGCTAATCTTAAACTCGATTTATTGTATAAATGTTTAATTTGGATTTTGTAGAAGAATATTTATATTGTTATAGTTTTTGGATTGTGTGATTTAGGTTTGTTTTTTGGATTTATTTTGAAATTATTTCAGGTATATTAAATTAAGTTAAGTTCAGTTCAGCTCTCTTATTTATAAATTATTTAATTTGGTTCAACTTTGTTACGTTTATTTTGGTTCCACTCAACTCTATTAAATTAAGTTCAGTTCAATTAAGACAGTTTTAGTCCAAAAAAATAAAGCCTCGAACTTTCGGATAGTGTATAGTGGTAACAATGTAACATAAAATTTATGGGGATTAGGATTTTATTATGAATTAATTCATTATATCGAGATATTGTTAAATACTCGTATACAATTGTTAGAAAACATTAGTGAAGTATAATGATAAACTATAATAATACACAAACATAAGTTATAACTCATAATCCAACCATCGGCTTAAGCTTTTGGTTGAGTTGGTTTCTTGACATTTTCAAAGTGGTATTCTTATAAGCAGATACATCCCGGGTTGGTCATCAAGTACACAAAAAACCGATCGGGTAAAAGAGTGATTCTTAGTTGAACCACCAAGTTCAAACCCGAAACACAAGTTCGGCCCTAATGGTTTCAATTAGAGCTATTCATGGGCGGTACCGTCCGAAAACCCGGCCCATTCGGCCCAAATTTTTAACGGATTTGGACATTATCTTTTTGAAAAAATGGGCCAAAGGCTAACCCGGCCCAGCCCAACCCATTTTAGTAAATGGGTCGGGCATGGACAACAGAAATGTAAAACGAGCTGGCCCATACGACCCGCTAGAATAATATGAGCAGTTAGTATATAATTAATTTTTGCTTATTTTTTTACTCTTGTTAGGATTTTGGAACTTATTGTTGGGGCTGGTGTCCTTGACAATTAAGTACAATGACTTATTAAATCTCTTTAAGGATCACAAGGGCATACTTTTGTATTATTACCAGTTGATCCACGTTTATCAATAACGGTTGGCTTGCTAGATAAGTTTGACGTTATTGTCATACGGATGGCGGTGATCAACTGGTCCCTATACGTCACACCTATAGGATACGTTTGAGAGATGTGAAGGTATGAAAATACAGTCACATTTATGCCGAATACGACTAAACAGTTAGTCAGAGGTATTGACTATTAAATTAGTCAATAAGATGTTGAGATTATTATTTAATACGGATTAAATAATTTTAGCTAATGCGGATTACATGATTAATTCATAAAATTAAATATAAGCAGTTATATTTAATTAAATATTGATTTCGGGTATTAATATAAACAGTTATATTAATTTGGGTAATTATACAATATCGTAATTTTATCAGACCATTATTAATACATCGACTGCATTAATATCTGATAACACGTATGCGATTTATAATAAAAATCCCGCAAATAATATTTAGCAAAACGGGTCGAATCATGCAAAGGAATAAGGTAAGAGTGGAGAAAGCCCACTCTTACCCTAATTCGGCCGACCCACCCTAAGTACTACATAAGGAGAGTCCTTCTCCTTATGTCAGGAACTGTTGAATGATAATTCTCACAATTAGGGTTTTGAGAGCATTCTTCTCCCAAAACTCAGATCTCACATCTAAAACCTCAATAGCTTTCCCCATATTGCAAGGCAATTGGAGAGTATTTTCTAGCACACGCGGCATCATCTCAAACAAAGTCTTGAGTGCAAGTTATAGGAGGGAATTTACTTTAATTCCTGTTCTTAGGCCTTTTCAAGCAAGGACCCAAGGTTGTAATTCTTTTTCTTATCTTTTTTAATCTTATGACTATAAACACAACTGTATTTTTCATTATAATCCTGCAAATTTAGGGTGAATACATGCTTTATTCCTCACAAGTGGTATCAGAGCCAGGCCATGAAAATTTTACTTTTGTGTTTTTCATAAGTTTATTTAAAAGTTTTTGAAAAATCTCGTTTCTGCCGCCGTGTCGGTCGGTCGACCAGTTATAGCGGTCGGTCGACCGCCCCTGTGTGAGTTTTCTGTTTTTTTTTTTAAAACAGTTTCCTTTGTGAGAAATCGTGTTCAGAAACTCGGTTTCGTGTTTTGTGGTCGGTCGACCTGTTTTTCGGGTCGGTCGACCATTCTGCTTTAAAAAAAAAAAAAAAAAAAAAAAAAAAAAAAAAAAATTTCGTCAGGTGGTCGGTGGACCTGTTTTTACGGTCGGTAGACCACCCCTGTAACATAATCGTTTTTTTTTTATTTTACGAAAATAACATGTTTTATTTTCACATGGCTTAAAATAATATACTGTATACGGAAATAGTATATTATTTAGTGAAACGGTTCACCCTCGTTTGATACATATTGTTTTAAAACAGTTTAAAATAATGGATTATATGCTTATTAAAATTAAAGTGGTTAAAACGGTATAATCACATAATTTTAATCCTAAAAGGTGGTTTGGTAAAAATTTGTTAATCATAATAACAGTATTATGATGTCATGTATGGATTTTAATTTAGTTGATGCATTTTATTTATCGTCTTGTGAATGCCTTGAATGCTTTCAATAACGTATTTAATTTTTGCAAACGGTTGTAACTTAGTGTGGCCTTAGAAAATTGTGTCACCGTAATGAAGGGACACGATCTTGCTTGTAATTTTGAGATCTTGAATCTCCGTTTTGGGTTTTTGCCATGTAATTACTTTTGTATTTAAATTAGAATGTATCTAGGACTACTTTTGTAATTTAAATTAGTAATTTTGTGAAGACCAAAGACAAGACGGAGGCCGGATGCTCACTCCCGCTGCAAGGACCAAGATGGAACATCAAGACAAGCTTCTAGGGTCCAACAGTGGATTCCAAGTTGTTTTATGTTTATTTTGGTAGGATAGGCCATACTAGGACTTTTATTTACGTTTATTGCATTTATCTTTACGCTTTTATCGATAATAGCCTGCATCATATTCCGCCTAAAAACCAAACCACCTATATCATGCCTGAAAACTGACTCATGTAGAGGTTACGCGTTAGTTTTCTGTGACAATACAAATGTCACATGTCAATTTAAAGCCATCACTTTATTTAATTCATTCACGCAAATGCTAGTTTTTAGTTCACTTAAATATGGATAAATAAGAGTTGATGGGGTCTTCCTCGTATAACCAAAAATTGAGACTAGTCTTTATAAATCAGCCTCCCATGAATCCCTTCTTCGTCGGTAGGCATAATATGACCCCTTCTACGTCGGGTAAGTGGGAACAGATGATTTATTTTATCTCAACATCATGGTCACTCGATAATATTCCAGTGACTGAGATGGACTAATAGATAGGATTTACGGAAATCTATCGACCAAGAGTTCCAACGATTGGAATTAGCCAAACTGTGGGCTTATCAATATACGGAAATTGAGTCTTGGGATCGTTTATATAATTCTTGAGGGAGATCAATTATATAAATGCATGAGTCTACGAGTTTAAATTCAATTTAATATAGACTTAAATCACAACAATAAGTTGCTTATATGGTTTTGTTTTATCTTCTTTTCAGTCTAGAACACGTTCAATTAAACTGCTGTATAACTAAATGGCTGGTGAAGACCCAATGCCAAGTGCCAAGCTAGCACGTGAATCCTGGCTAAAAGCCTTCATGGACTCCATGAATCAGTCAACTAGACTGAGGAATGATGGGTCAAACTTCTCTGACTGGGAGGCAGCACTACGGAATGCTGCCATTGCTGACGGAAAGCTCAAGTTCTTAACTGAGCCCATTCCGCCACACCCAGGAACTGGAGCTAGAGCCAACGAAATTCGCGCTCATAGCGATTTCGTTATGGAAGCGGGTGCGATAAAGAACGTACTCATCTATGCAATGGAATCAAATTTGCAAAGACGCTTCATAACCCATGGTGCAAACAAGATTTTCACCACGCTCACTAACGAATTCTCCAAGGCTCCGAGAATCGTTTCTTATGAGCATACCTGTCGCTTCTTTGAGGCGAAACTCCAGAAGGGCCAAGCTGTTAGCCCACATATTCTCAACATGATTGAGAATATCGAGAAACTGGAATCCCTAAACTGCAAGATCAGTGAGAACATCATCGTTGATCGCATGCTTCATTCGCTTCATGATGGGTTCGCCCTCTTGAGGGCCAACTACTACATGAACGACATGAAGAAGACTCCTCATGAGCTCCACTCCCTTCTCGTACAGACTGAGAAGGATCTAAAGTTGAGTGGGAGTCTGAAGCAGGATGTTCTCATGATCTCCAGTAAGGGAAAAGGTAAAGGGAAGGCTAAAGCTCAGGGCGACCTAGCAGTAGGTAAGCCCAGGTTCAAGAAACCAGGATTTGCTAAGAGTGGGCCAGGTGAGTCGAGTAACTCACAAGGCAAGACAAAGAGCAAGGATACAAGCATGGAATGTCACCATTGCCACAAGACTGGGCATTGGAGGCGCTCATGCCCCGTGTATCGCGAGGACATTAAGGCAGGCCGTGTTACTCCTGTTGGTATGTCTTCTTCTTCTTTTATTCACATGATTGAGATTAACCATGCAAGTTGCGGAACTTGGGTACTTGATACTGGTTGTGGTTCTCATCTATGTAATCATGTGCAGGGCCTCCGAAACCAAGAACCCCTAACCAAGGGTGAGGTGGACCTGCGTGTCGGGAATGGAGCACGTGTGGCTGCAGTCTCGAAGGGAACATACGTAATCCAGCTTCCAAGTGGATTCGAGTTATTTTTATATAACTGTTATTATGTTCCTAGTTTATCCAAAAACATTATTTCAGTTTCTGCACTTGACAAACTTGGTTTTTCATTTGTAATAGAGAATAATAGCTGTATTTTCTCCTTACACAATATGATTTATGGCAAGGCAGTTTCCATGAATGGAATTTATGTTTTAGATCAAACTACCGAGATATTACATGTGAATAATAAAAGAATAAAGGTAGGTGACAAAGATCAAACTTACCTATGGCATTGTCGTATGGGACACATAAATGAGAAACGCGTTAAACAGCTCATACAGAATGGAGCTATTTCGCCCTTTGATTTCAAATCATATGGCACGTGTGAATCATGTCTCATCGGCAAAATGACTCGTATTTCCTTCAAAGGTGTTGGAATGCGCGCTGCCGACCTATTAGGACTCATACATACGGACGTATGTGGCCCTATGTCGATCAACGCACGAGATGGCTATAGGTATTTCATCACTTTCACGGATGATTTGAGTAGATATGGCTATGTCTACTTAATGAAGCACAAAAGTGAATCCTTTGACAAGTTCAAAGAATACCAGAATCGGGTACAGAACCAGCTGGGTAGAAAGATTAAAGCACTACGCTCGGATCGTGGTGGTGAGTATCTTTCACGCGAGTTTGATCAACACCTTAAAGACTGTGGGATCGTGCTACAGTTGACTCCACCTGGAACACCACAATTAAATGGTGTGTCCGAACGGAGAAATCGAACTTTACTTGATATGGTTCGATCCATGATGAGTCACACCGTTGTGCCTGATTCATTGTGGGGCTATGCTCTTTTGTCGGCCGCTCTAATACTTAACCGAAGTCCGTCTAAAGCTGTTGACAAGACTCCATTCGAGTTATGGAAGGGAACGGTCCCTAACTTGTCCTTTATTCGGGTTTGGGGCTGCGAGGCTTATGTCAAGTGGAGACACGAGGATAAGCTCGGCCCGCGATCGGTCAAGACATACTTTATAGGCTATCCAAAGGGAACGTTTGGTCATTACTTCTACTCGCCTACCGAACAACGTGTTTTTGTTGCGGCTAGTGCGACGTTCTTAGAGAAAGAATTTCTCGAGAACAAGTCGAGTAATAGAACCTTCGAGTTATCGGAGGTTCAAGAACCAACTACCGAGCAACCATTGGAGGAAACAGTACCTTCAACCGAGGCTGCGGTAGATATCCCTGAGGAACCTAGGAGGTCAGGAAGAGTCTCTATTCCACCGGACAGATACATTAGTATGGTCGAGGAACACGATACAGATGACGTCTTACTCCTAGAGGGTAATGAACCCACAACCTATAAAGGTGCCATGACCAGTTCTGACTCAAAGCTATGGCTAGAAGCCATGCAATCCGAGATGGACTCCATGTATGAGAACAACGTGTGGGATCTTGTGGACCTACCTACAAAGGTACGTCCCCTTCAATGCAAATGGCTTTACAAGATAAAGCATGCCGTGGAAGGACAACAAGATATCCATAAGGCTAGACTAGTTGCTAAAGGTTTCACCCAAGTGCCAGGCTTGCACTATGATGAGATCTTTGCACCCGTAGTCATGCTACGTTCCATTCGGATTATCTTAGCGATCGCCGCATTTCATGACTATGAAATATGGCAAATGGACGTTAAAACCGCCTTCTTAAACGGTTATTTGGAGGAAGAGTTGTACATGGTACAACCCGAGAGTTTTATCGATCCAGCACATCCTAAGAAAGTTTGCAAGCTTAAGCGTTCCATCTATGGACTTAAGCAAGCATCGCGGAGTTGGAATCATCGCTTCGACCAAGTGATAAAAGAGAATGGGTTCATTCGATCAGTCGAGGAACCATGTCTCTATATCAAGTCGAGTGGGAGCAAGATTGTATTCCTAGTACTGTATGTCGATGACATACTCTTGATTGGGAATGACATACCTCTCCTATCTTCGGTTAAAGCATGGTTGAAAAACCATTTCCAGATGAAAGATCTGGGAGAGGCACAAAGAATTTTGGGCATCCGTATCTACAGGGATAGATCACGACGGATGTTGTCTCTCAGTCAGGAATCTTATATAGAGAAGATTCTGGAGAGATTCAGCATGACGAACTCCAAGAAGGGGTTCCTTCCTATGACTCCTCGGCTTCACTTGAGCAAGACTCAAGAAGCTAAGTCAGTGGAAGAGAAAGAGCGCATGAGTCGGATTCCTTATGCTTCGGCAATAGGATCGATCATGAATGCCATGATATGCACACGTCCTGACGTTGCATATGCATTGAGTATGACAAGTCGATTCCAAGCTCATCCAGGTGAACAACACTGGATGGCCGTGAAAAACATTCTTAAGTACCTACGGAGGACTAAAGATTGGGGATTGACTTACGGAGGCGACTCGACGCTCTGCGCCACGGGTTACGCAGATGCTAGCTTCCAAACGGATCGAGATGACTCGAAATCTCAGTCTGGATTCGTTTTTACTCTTAATGGCGCTGCTGTCAGCTGGAAAAGTTCTAAACAGAGTGTTACAGCAGATTCTACGACTGAGTCCGCGTAAAAGAAGATATTCATTGATAAGATCGCTACGGATGACAACATAGCTGATCCTCTCACTAAAGCATTACCACGTGATAAGCATGAAGGACACATTCATTCCATGGGAATTAGATGTGTTCCTAAGTTGTAGTACTCTTTTATGAATTCATGTAATAATTCATTTTCTCGTGTACTCTATTCAACCTTATTGTTATGATATAAAATGTTTTGTTTTTCATGTGGAATTGTACGCCAATTTTGAACACCACAAAGTGAACTGATTAACATTACATCGTTTTGGTCCTTGATTACCCACTTGAGCTGATAACTCAGGTAATCATTTTGTGACGTTGGTTGATGGTGGGTTCAACGAGCCATAAGTCACGTGGATGACTGACCAATCACAAAGGCGAGTTATACGGATATCTCGTAGGACACTCCGTGACAACGTTATGGAGTCCTAAATGTTTTATAACATTGGGTGCCTGGTCGTGGATAGGACCTCCATAGTGTTCCTTAGAGTCGAGTCCTTTGACTTTCAACTGTTTCTTGAGATTAAGACAGATTTTGGGTAACTTTGGTTTCTTTCCCACGGTCACCGTAACAGGGGCCAAGAGGATTTTTTCTGGGTTATTTCATGCTGGGCGATATCGGCAGGATTCGAGTTGAGGGAAATATCCAAACCCTTATCAGGATTTTATCATTTCTCAGGGCCACTCGAGGAGTAGTAACTGAAATGCATGGCCATGCTCGAATACAGATTCGTTTTATCAGTTAAGTTACTCTCTAGTCGGGGAAACCACTCTTGATACTGATCGCTTGTGAGATACGACCTTTGCGAATGCGGATTTGCAAATTGTCTTACATTGAGTGGGAGAAATTTTAAAAGGATATGAGATTCGGTTATCTCACCTACACTTGTACGGACAAGTGGGAGTTTGTTGGAGCTTGTGTCCTCCACATGTAGTGTGATAACGTCATTGCACATACCCTTGTACGGACAAGTGGGAGATTGTTGGGGCTGGTGTCCTTGACAATTAAGTACAATGACTTATTAAATCTCTTTAAGGATCACAAGGGCATACTTTTGTATTATTACCAGTTGATCCACGTTTATCAATAACGGTTGGCTTGCTAGATAAGTTTGACGTTATTGTCATACGGATGGCGGTGATCAACTGGTCCCTATACGTCACACCTATAGGATACGTTTGAGAGATGTGAAGGTATGAAAATACAGTCACATTTATGCCGAATACGACTAAACAGTTAGTCAGAGGTATTGACTATTAAATTAGTCAATAAGATGTTGAGATTATTATTTAATACGGATTAAATAATTTTAGCTAATGCGGATTACATGATTAATTCATAAAATTAAATATAAGCAGTTATATTTAATTAAATATTGATTTCGGGTATTAATATAAACAGTTATATTAATTTGGGTAATTATACAATATCGTAATTTTATCAGACCATTATTAATACATCGACTGCATTAATATCTGATAACACGTATGCGATTTATAATAAAAATCCCGCAAATAATATTTAGCAAAACGGGTCGAATCATGCAAAGGAATAAGGTAAGAGTGGAGAAAGCCCACTCTTACCCTAATTCGGCCGACCCACCCTAAGTACTACATAAGGAGAGTCCTTCTCCTTATGTCAGGAACTGTTGAATGATAATTCTCACAATTAGGGTTTTGAGAGCATTCTTCTCCCAAAACTCAGATCTCACATCTAAAACCTCAATAGCTTTCCCCATATTGCAAGGCAATTGGAGAGTATTTTCTAGCACACGCGGCATCATCTCAAACAAAGTCTTGGGTGCAAGTTATAGGAGGGAATTTACTTTAATTCCTGTTCTTAGGCCTTTTCAAGCAAGGACCCAAGGTTGTAATTCTTTTTCTTATCCTTTTTAATCTTATGACTATAAACACAACTGTATTTTTCATTATAATCCTGCAAATTTAGGGTGAATACATGCTTTATTCCTCACACTTATAATTATATTCAGAAGACCAAGTTAGCCGCCCTTCTATTTTGTATATTGATGTTAAGAACTAAAAACTTAATTCAATATCGGTTTTCCAAGTTTATCGCGTTGTTAATTACTTAATTAATTAATTCTCAAAAGTTAACAGAAAATTATGAACCCAGAAGCCCACGGGTTGCCCGAATTTAGCAGTTGGGCAGGTAAGGGCAATGAGAATTGACCCGATATTTTGGCCCAACCCGCCCGCTATAGTGTTATAGGGTATACTTTTCCCTTTCAGCCAGCCCGGCCATGTCCGACCCAAACCCGCATTTGGACAGCTCTAGCTTCAATCCAACTCACTATGGGCCTCTTTTAGCTTTCATGATCTCCTCGTGGGTATAGGGTTGTCTATTCTCGAGCTTCTTTCGAACTTGTCATCAATTTTGTTTAGGACTCTGTTTTTTTCGTCTGAATACAATTGTTTCTGGTCCAAGTTAATTTTAATCGAAAAAACTGAAACTAGTGTTAACTTTAATTAAAAATGCTTAATTTTCTCATCATACGTTTTCAACAATATAGACTTTGGTCTTACTCCATTCCGATCCATTTTGGACTCATGAGCAATCATAGTCTAGTTATCATATGCCTCAACCAACAAAAATATTCGATTGTTAATTTTTTTCATAAATGATTTTGTAAATTCCAAGTAAAAAACAAACTTTTACCGTTAGTTAGAGTTATCGGTGATGTACTTAAAAGTTACAAATTTATTGCCGACAGCGGTAGCTAAATTAGCAACCGATTTCAGTCGCTAATTTAGCTACTGTTTTCGGTCGCTAAATTAGCGACTGACATCGGTCGCTTATTGGTCGCCAATGAAAAAAAGTTACAGGGGGTTAGCGACCGACAGTGGTCGCTAATTTTACATGTTCGGTCGCTAATTCTACATGTATTTCCCCTTAAAATTCTGTTTTGTCCTAGCCAAATCCGTAGCTACTACTGTAAACCTGCAAGCAAAACCAAGAATAACCAGCGCACAACCCAATTGATGCGAAACATCTGATTGCATAAATAAAAGAAAGTCATCTGGATTACAAAGTACGAAATTCGGGTACTAAAGTAACAAGTATCCAACACTAAACAAGAGTCACTAAAAAACAGGAGCAACTAGCTACGACACTGGAAAAGATGCTCCCGCCCCACTGCCACCTCCATAATCGGGATCTCTTGGATTCCGATCCTGTGGACGCCAACCGCTGTTACAATTAGCAAAGTAAGAAGACATCCTTTCCATCTCTTCTTTCATTCTCCTCAGTTCTTCATCTCGTTCGGCGTCCCTTCTATCCTTCTCAGCTAGTTGCACCTGAAGGTGACTGACCAAACCAGGAACATAGGGTTGATGCTGGGACGAGGACCCTCTTCTTGCCAGCGGTTCATAAAAGAGCTCTTTAGCTGAACCGGCCCCATAGACTCCTCCTTTATGAAAACCGTCTACCAATTCATACCATAGCTGATTGTCGGAGATGTCAGGGTTCGCCTTCTTTCGTTTAAGAAATGTTTCCTACAAAAAAAATGAAACATTATTATTAATATATACAATAACACTTACATATAAATAAATCATTGATTATAAATCATTTTTTAAATACTTTATACAATAACACTTACATATAATTCGCGATCTCTTGCATTTACGAAGACGTACCCTTTCCTTCCCTTTTTGGCATGTGTCTCAAGGAAGAGATCTACAACCGATTGTAGCTGGCCCTTATTTTTCCTTGCCTATAAAAAAAATAATAAATTCATGAAGTGTTAGTCAGTTAATTAAAATTTAAAGCTAAATATATACTTCAAGATAAAAGTGATAAATTAAATCACAAGAGTAAATACTTACAGTTATCGTCACGCGATCATGGAATGACTAAGACCCACCATAATGAGTAGCGCCAACCTCCACTTCGGGATCATCTCCACCCCTCTTGTTCGCCTTGTTCCGCACCGACGCTTGCTTGAACTCAGGACTTTCTCTGTACTTAGTGAATTCTTCATATGACTGACCTACAATCCAATAAAATAGAAACGATTACTATAAATTAAAAAAATGTTAAACTTTTTAATTCTTTATAGGACTTTCTCATCATCCAATTTTCCCCAATTTCTAACCCTAATCACAATAACACCCATTTTTTTTCCAATTAACTAACTAAAAACATCCTAAAAACATATTAATAATCTAATTACTAACTAAAATCATTGTCCAATTTTCCCCAATTTCTAACCCTAATCATAATAACACCCAATAATAATCTAATTACTAACTAAAAACATCCTAAAAACATCCTAATAATCTAATTACTAACTAAAATCATCATCCAATTTTCCCCAATTTCTAACCCTAATCACAATAACACCCAATTTTTTTCCAATTAACTAACTAAAAACATCCTAAAAACATATTAATAATCTAATTACTAACTAAAATCATCATCCAATTTTCCCCAATTTCTAACCCTAATCACAATAACACCCAATTTTTTTCAATTAACTAACTAAAAACATCTTAAAAAGCATCCTAATAATCTAATTACTAACTACAAACATCCTAATAATTTAATTACTAACTAAAAGCATCCTAATAATCTAATTACTTGTTTGAATTACAACAATACTATAAAGAGACTCAATACATAAATAGAGTTAGTAAATCGACACAAACCTGAAAAAGGAGTATAATGTAGGTGAATGGCGGTGGTGGGTGGTCCGGTGGCGTTGCGGTGGTCCGGTATAGGCACTATCGGTCGACGGGTTAGGATGGGGTTTGGGGTTTTTTTTTCTTTTCAAACTTACGCAGAATGGGAATGACGGGTTGAAGAGGCGAAAAAAAAATATACCAGGGGGTTAGCGACCGACAGTGGTCGCTAATTTAGCGACTGAATTCGGTCGCTAAATTAGCGACTGACATCGGTCGCTAAATCGGTCGCTAAATTTAGCGACTGAATTCGGTCGCTAATTTAGCGACTGAAATCGGTCGCTAAACTGGCGCAATGGTACTTTTTGGATTCCCGCGGATTTTTTAGGATAACATTTGGATAGGGTTTTGGTCGCTAAATTTAGCGACCGAAATCGGTCGCCCGCTTTTTTTTTTGGTCGCTAATTAGCGACTACCATTGCGGTGGCAGGTTTAGTCGCTATCTGGGGTAATTCTTGTAGTGGAAGATCGATTTTTCAGCTCGGAGCTCTAAAATTTCGTCGTCCTGATGGGTTCCCTGTTTTTTTTTTCCAGAAGTACTGGTATAAAGTCAGGAACGAGGTAACAAAGGTTGTTTTGGATATTCTTAATCCTGGTCGTATTCCAGCTGAGTTAAATAGAACATTTATTGCCCTGATTCCTAAGTATCCTCATCCAGAAAAGGTTGAGGAATTTCGACCTATTAGCTTATGCAATGTGGTTATGAAGATTGTTACTCGTTGCATTACCAATAGACTCACAAGAGTTATAGGGTATTTGGTCGGTGAGACTCAGAATGCTTTTGCGACGACTCGGCATATATCTGATAATGTTTTAATTACTCATGAGGTTATTCATAATATCAAGAATCACACGGCTGGGCGACCAGGTAGGTTTGCTTTTAAAGCTGATATGAGTAAAGCTTATGATCGTGTTAGATGGGCGTTCTTAAAGAATACCTTGTGTGCTTTTGGTTTCCCGGATAGTTTGGTGACTCTAATTATGAATTGTGTCACCACGGTTTCGTATGAGTTTCTTATGAATGGGGCTCCTCTGGAGCAGTTTAAGTCATCGCGAGGTCTACGCTATGGGGGATCTGTTGTCCCCTTTTTTATTTATTTTATGTATGGAGGTTTTATCTCAGAATGTTAATGCAGCTACTCGTAAGGGCTATCTGCCTGGCCTTCGGTTGGCCAGGAATGGTCGTACAATTTCACATCTTTTCTTTGCGGACAACTCTATATCTTCTTTCTTCTTGATAGGAACAACGCTTTCAGGCACCTACGTAACATCTTGGATTCATATTGTCAAGCATCAAATCAATACATTGATGATAAGAAATCTGGCATCCGTTTTAGCCCAAGTACTACTATGGCTGCTGCTAGGGAAGGGCTAAATACTTTTCGTATCCACAATAATAAGGGAGTTGGTAAGTATTTGGGTATTGATATTAATTTTGAACCTCTAAGCGGTTGGTGTTTGATGAGATTTTGGAAAGAGCTAAAAGACGCATCTTATCCTGGAATCCTATTTTCTTATCCCCTGCTGAGCGGTTAACTCTGATCTCTTCCGTTTTGTCCACCCTCTCTAATTACATCCTATCGGTATTTAAAATATCGGCAAGTGTGTCAAGAAAATTTAACTCTCTTTTGGCACAATTTTGGTGGGCTGGGGTAAGATCACATAAGATCGTTCATTGGGATAGTAAGAATTTTATCAGTATGCCGAAATTTGAAGGGGGTCTTGGTATCAGAAAAATTGGTTGTATGAATAAGGCTTTATTGGGTAAACTCGGATGAAAGATCATGAGTGAAAGAGATTCCTTTCTAAGTCAAATATTCTATGATAAAATATTTAGGCAAGGTGTTGCGGGCGATGGTGATGATTTGAGATCTCACATGAACATGTCTTGGGGCTGTCGTAGCATACAGGAAAAGGGCCATGGTGATCATGAAGGGTGTTGGATGAAGTGTTTGGCAGAGATCTTCTTTGAACATTTGGAACTCATGTTGGGTGGATGGTATATGCCCACTTTTTATTACTCGATTTGGATTCCCGCCTCCGGATGCTATGTTATTAGAGTGGCGTGTATCAGACCTTGTTAGTCCTCTTAGGACTCACCTTAATCATGATCTGTTTGAAGAAGATTAGGCTAAAAAAATATGTGTTATTCCTATTAGTGAGACCGCTACTAGGGACTCTATCTTTTGGAAGCTTACCAGATATGGTATTTATTCAGTTAAGACCGGGTACGCGGCGTGCCTTAAAAATCATATGAGTGGACATTGTTCTAAAAAGGATCTTTCACGGGTGGATGAAAAGGTGAAGCGGTTCTGCAGGGGCGTTTATGGCAATTACCAGGTCCTAATAAATGGAAAATTCTTATCTGGCGTATTATCACAGAGACTTGCTTGCTTGTGGGAGCGGAGTTTGCCAGACGAAGAATCTTTAATTCTTTCCCTCTGCCCTTTGTGCCCGGATAACCAGAGTTTGGACTCTTTAGAACATTTGTTTCGTGATTGTTATTTGGTCAGGCGCCTGTGGCTACCTTCCCCTATTGGCATCAGAATTGATAATGTTTCCTATATATTAGCCTAAGGGATTGGATTATGGATTGGATTAATTTTAGCACGACTGATCGGAAGGACGTTTTAGAACTGATTTTGTCTTTCCTCTCTACCATATGGAGTATCTGGTGTGTTCGCATTGAAGCCGTTTTCTCTGGTAAGCCTTCATCCCTTTGTTTTTTCTTCTAGCTACAGAAGACGACTTATGATTTAGCCTTGAAGACCACCACTAAAGAAGCTAAGGCATCTTTGATACCCCATACTCATAACATGCAGTTTCAAGATGAGATTAAACTCTCTATACGAAACCACTTTCCTTTTTTCTTGGTCAAAGGAAATGATGTTTGTCATGCCTTTCGGGTGGGTTATGTATACTCCGGATGGTCACAGTTCTGGATCCTTTTCTTCTAAGCTCAATGCCGAATCACCTATTCAAGGGGAAGCTTTAGGGGTACCGAAAGGTGTTGTCTTGGGCTAATTTGAATCAGGTCGACACTTAAATATTTTGTCTGACTGTCTCCAGTTGATCTTTCAAATTGTTGGAGTGGAGAAATCATCTATCAAGTTTAAAGGCGTCATCTCGAACATTGTTGCTCTTTTACCTTATTTTCATTGTTTTTGCGTTAATTTTATTCCTAAAGGCCTCAATAAGATTACTCACAATCTTGTAAAAGTCATTATCTAAGCTAGGAATGATTTAACGCTGTCAAAAAAAAAATCTCAAACCCGTTACTCCGTTTATTAACGGACCTTCACATGAACTCGACCCATGTCCAATTGTTCAAACACGCTCGCATTTGATCACCGCTAAGGTTGTAACTTCTAAGAACTATGGTGATCACCTTCTCAAATACAAACACAAACATCATTTGAAGAACAATAATTTTCTTCCCCAAATGCAATGCGTCAATACAATTCCAAACAATCATCATCATCTTCATCTTCTCTATCAAAATCTTCATTAAATCAATCACTAATTGATCGGAACAACTTTCGCCATATCTGCGACCTCTTACATTCCTTCAGTCGGTTTCGGGTTCTTCCGAAAGGCCTTCAGCTTCATACCCATATCATCAAATTAGGTATTCAACCAATCCCTCTTGTTTCCCATCATTTAATCAACTTTTATTCAAAATTACAACTTCCAGAATTTTCCCGCCAAATTTTTGAAGAAACCCAATTCAAATTTACCGCTACTTGGAACCCTGTGATTGCTGCATTTGCCCGAAATGAGCTTCCTTTGATTGCTCTTGAGTTATTTCGGCGTATGATTGGTGACGGGTTTCAGCCGGATGAACATACGTACCCGAGTGTATTGAAGGCGTGCGGGATTATTGGGAGGGTTGAGGTGGGTAGGATGGTTCATGGGGTTGTGTTGCGTACCGGGTACGAGTCGGATTTGTTTGCTGGTAGCTCCATGGTTGATATGTATGCGAAATGTAGCGAGATTTGGGATGCACGGAAGGTATTCGATGAAATGCCTCAAAGAAATGTGGTGTCTTGGAGTGGGATGATTTTTGGGTATGCTCAATTGGGTGAGAATGAGGAGGCTATTATGTTGTTTAAGTCTGCATTGGAGAAAGAAGTGGATGTTAATGATTTTACGTTCTCGAGTGTGGTTCATGTTTGTGGGAATTCGACGCTTTTGGAATTGGGGAGGCAAGTTCATGGGATGTGTTTGAAAAAGAGTTATGATTCTTCGAGTTTTGTAGGGAGTGGTTTGATAACGTTGTACTCGAAGTGTGGGATCATTGAAGGTGCTTATCGCGTGTTTGATGAGATAAAGATTAAAAATGTCGGGATGTGGAATTCAATGCTTATCGCGTGTGCTCAACATGCGCATACATCAAAGGCGCTAGATTTGTTTCGTCAAATGGAAAATAAAGGGGAAAAACCCAACTTTGTCACTTTCTTATCGTTGCTTTACGCTTGTAGTCACGCCGGTTTAGTCGAGGAAGGAAAATCTTACTTTAACATGATGGAGAAGTACGGGATTAAACCCGGACGCCAGCATTATGCCAGCTTAGTCGATTTGTTGGCCCGAGCTGGAAAACTCAAAGAGGCCCTTTCAGTCATAAAGGAAATGCCAATACAACCGACGGAGTGTGTCTGGGGGGCTCTCTTGACTGGCTGCCGGTTACACGGCAACACTGAATTAGCAGCATATGCTGCTGACAGGGTTTTCGAGTTTGGAAATGTCAGTTCTGGCCTTTTTGTGATCTTAACTAACGCTTATATGGCTGCCGGAAGACATGCAGATGCTGCCAAAGCTAGGATGATGCTTAAGAATAGCGGCATTAAGAAGGAAACAGGGTTAAGCTGGGTGGAAGAAGGAAACAAAGTTCACTATTTCGCAGCTGGGGATAGATGCCACCCTATGGCTAATGAAATATATCAGAAATTGGAAGAATTGATGGAGGAAATGGAGGCGGCTGGATATGTTGTCGACACGAGTTATGTGCTGCAACAAGTGGATGATGATGCTAAGAAGCAAGCGATTCAACACCACAGTGAGAGACTGGCAATTGGGTTTGCACTTATCAGCTTTCCACCTGATAGGCCTATCCGGATCATGAAAAACTTGCGGGTTTGTGGCGATTGTCATACTGCAATCAAGTTCATATCAAAGTGCACTGGAAGGATTATCATTGTGAGAGATAATAATCGATTTCACAGATTTGAGGACGGGAAATGTTCATGTGGGGACTACTGGTAACTTGGCTTCCTATCGCAATTTTTTCTGAAGTTTACAAATGCATACACAAGGTCTTACATTTGAGATCGATCATCCAACTATAGTTAAACGAGGAAATATACGCAGACTTGGGTTGGTCTCACACGTGAGGCTGTCTCGTAAAGACTCGTTATGCCTGCAGTTATATATGAGCAAGAGCAATCGTGACAGCTCTAGTCGAATGAGTTTTAGACGGATCAGGTGATGACTTATCTCTCACCAACTTTTCTGCATTACATCCCGATTCCTGACTGCCTTCGATTCCTGTCTAAATCACCCTGGCAGATCTTTATGATAATAATCTGAAGACATTCTATTGTTCTCTGTCACTTTCAGATTCTTTCACGCGTTTGTTAACAATCCGAGGAGCTGTAAAGTATGAAGTATCAGCGATGAAACGAAATGCAGCTAAATAAGCATGTGGAATCTCGTCCATAATATGCTATCAATCTTTTCCAGCATGTTCTCTCCTTTCTTGCAATCGAAGATAACAGTAATGGTGGCGGGATTTGAACCCGTATCCATTCCTCCTATTGGAAATTTCTTCGTCATTCAATAATCAACCATAAAGGAACAACTAATCAACTAGGGAACCAGGATTTGAACCCGTATTCATTTATTCGTTCGTTCGCCTTTTTTTCTTAACCAATCTGAATATTTATCAATGAGTAATGTGCCTGTACTTATACCAAAAGTACGAATGGATTCAACCGGAAACAATTTTATCGATGTGTACCAAATATTGAAAGGAAAATAAACAAATAATTGAGACAAATGAAATGCTATTGTTTCTTTAAGCTACATTATCTTTAGTCATTAACCAAATTTTCAATCTGAGTATCTAATCCTTTCGTCCCAATCAAAAGTAAACAAATAATCGAAACAGAAAATATACGGGTCATTTCTCAATTATTTTCCATCACACTCATTGATCACGAGGTCCCCAATGCTAAAGTATCCGTTACCCTTAAAATGTTTATTAGAGCACTTAACCAATGACCATTTGTAACAACATTTTAAACAATAGGTCTCTCTTACGACGGGTACATCCGTCACAAGTTTGCGACGGGTCAAATACACCACTTGATTAAATAAGACAAGAATGAGAGTGCATAGAGAATCACAAATGATTTGTCTTTATCTCTCCAAATGAGTTTTATTTGACCCGTCGTAAGCTTGCGACGGAGAATGCCGTCACAAATGAGAATTTGTGCATTTTAAATACTCCCTTTATCCCTTATTCGCCGTCCTATTTCATTTTAACGTGTTTTAGTTAATCGTTATCCTTTCTATTTTAAAAATAAACTTATAATTAAGTTAATCATTCACACTCAATCTAGTCTACTCGCCTGTTTTTCGATATTCGTTTCAAAACCAAAGAACAACAATTAACCGAGACGGAAACCACTACTTAAAAAACACAAAAGTAGGACATAACATAACTTCCAAAACACCATAAAACGTGACATTCTTGTACTTTAGTAAACGTATCAATTCTTCTTCATCTTTTTTCCACATTATATAAACTCCTCCATACCATAATTCATTCAATTAACATAATATCTCTCAATTTTCTCCGTTTCTCCAAAATTTATTCCGAAATAATTAATAAAATCGAAAAATGGGATTAGTGGTAGTAATATCAATACCATTAATATTATTATGTATACTTATGGGAATTGGGTGTTACTTTCTTGGACGAAAAAGAGGTCGACAAGAAGCTCATTCTCATGTTTTCGGACCTCCGGCCCCGCCTCCCGGATCGTATCCTACTTCCCCCGCACCTCCTTCGTATGCTAACCCTACTAATCACAACCATGTTTGATATCAAAGAATATGTCTTATAAGATAGTCTTTGTGTAAGGTGGTTTTACTATCACAACCATGTTTGATATCTGGTTGCGACCATGTGGCCTTATTCGTTATGTATATGTCACACCGGAAAGTGTTGTGTAAGTCGGTTTTACACAACTATTTGCGCTTATATTGGGTGTATTGCGTTATTTGTGTTGGGTTATATTCTGTATTTGATTGTTGTACGTTTTGCATTGTAATTTCAGTGTCTTTTGTGACTATAAATGGACTATATTAATCTTTATTAAATCATTTAAAAAATAAAATAAAAAAATAAAAAATTTGCAATAATATTACCGAATTAAAAAGCAAAAAATATTAAAAATGAGCAGAAAGTATGAAATAGTTAATAAAATTTAAAATTAAAATGCAAAAAAACAAACCAATAAAATGCGGTGAGCGTGGATCGAACACGCGACCTTCAGATCTTCAGTCTGACGCTCTCCCAACTGAGCTATCCCCGCTATTTGTTCATTTATTGCGTAATAAGCTTTATTAATATATTTGGATTTCAAATTTATACCAAAAATAACAAAATAGAACATGCGGTGAGCGTGGATCGAACACGCGACCTTCAGATCTTCAGTCTGACGCTCTCCCAACTGAGCTATCCCCGCATTTTATTTACTTTACGCATACATTCCTTTTATACATTACATACTTCAAGTTTATGGTCGATATCAATTAATTTGTCAAATCTGCAAACATTCATTGAATTATATCATATATTATATTAAAGCAAATACCAACTACTTTATACGTCGCCACGTGTCATAGCTTATTCGAACGCCACGTGTCACAGCTTATTCGAACGCCACGTGTCATTTTCGGGTGTATTAATGCGATATATTATTAGCGAAATAAGTGGAGCATTAATATTTTTTTAGTCTTAAATTTAATCATATTACATACGAAATTCGAAATTCTTATATTTAATTCTTCAGTTTTCATAATTCATGCCTTAACAATTATATTAATTGTTTAATCTAAATGACGAAATTGATATATTATATATTTAAATATTTTTTCCTCAAATATACCAATTCCAAAATTCATGGTTATATATTACCACTACCGAAATTTATGCATGCCAAATTTAAATATTTTTTCCTCAAATAACTCCATTTATGAATATTTTTTTTCTCAAATAACTCAATTTATATCACATGCCAAATTTAAATAACTCAATTATATCCGAAATTCATGCCAAATTTAAATATTTTTTTAAAACTTTATTGCATTTATCTGCTCTTATGCGACTATACCGCTAAATGTAAAGTGGATTGTTCATAACACCAAATATCTAGGATATATACAAAAATTACTATATATAATAGATTTTATATAAATGTGGATGAAATATTAAATCAGCATCAATTTACCATTGATAGTAGATTGCTAGCGTAATTTTAGGAGTAAATTATCGCCCGATTATGCCATTTACAGTATTGCCATAACTAAAATCCTGTAAATTAAGATTCGAGTAACTTTAACGATAATATAATATCAAAATAACATATAGTAAAGGTAGCTTATTTTAGATAACGTAATTAAATTCAATATTAAATTGATAGATTTTAAAATGTCATAGACGATTATTGAATGTATGTAGTCAAACATGAGCAATATACATTTTTGGAAAAGATTTTGTATCGTAACATTATATATAATATTAACCCCTAATACTATTCACTTAAACAATTGTTGGTGATCTTCTAATCGGATTTGAGTTTAAGGTTTCTCATATATAAATAATTCTTTTCTTTGTCTCAGTTTGTCTATCGTTCATATATTTGCTCTACATGATATTGTTTGATCTGTTTGTGTATCTATTTATGTTTTGATGGTGTTATTTATTGAGATGCCATCATTCACAATAACAACTTTGTGAATGTATCTTATTTTGTTTATATATGTGATATTTATCAGTGGGTTAACTCATTTGGTGTTGTGTCTGATTCCGGTTTGTTTTGTTGAGTCATTTTGGCTCCTTCGGGTCAGACCAATTCGAGCTGGTTGTTTTCACAGCAAGCAATTAGGAGTGATTTTATTTGTTAATTTGTAAAAGCTTTTCTAAATTAGGGTTGCTAATTGATTTTCTATTTTTATGTAAATAATGCCAACTATGCTAAATTACTTATTTTAAGTCATTTTAGGTCCATTTACATTACTTTTTATAAATAATACTAACAATCATTAATTTGTGAAGTTCCGATATAAAAGTTGAAGAGTTACGAGAATTTGAGGAATGGAGAAGTACTTCGTACAATAGAAGGAATTAGTGGGGAAAAACAATTTACATTCTAAAATTGAAAGATAATGAGTATAAGGTGTCGGGAAAAAAAAACCTTTATCCAATTTAATTTTATTGTTCAATATTCCATTTTAAATATCTCAAATTATCTGTGTTGCATGGACAAATGATTTACAATATTGAGAGTCAAGTGTTGATATTTTAAGAAGGTCTGCTGGTGGTTCTCGGGGTAGTCGGTCAGTATGGCGAACGCTGCTTCCTGACGTCTAGGCCATGGTGGATGGAAAAAGAAATGGGAGTGGAGGTAGATAGTTGAGTTACTAAGAGGATAACAAACAAGAGCAGAGGAGACGGAGAAATAATATGATAACAAAAATGTAAAACAATGAGTAAAATTAATTACTTATTGCGTAAATAAAAATGTTATGAAATGTACAATAATTTTATGTCCACAGTTTCGATTTCGCTTCTCACATAGTACTTCGTAATAAAAAGTCAAGGAAAAAGAAAAATATATTTCGAATAAAAAGAACACAACATAAAATCATCAAAATGTTTGGGTAGACAAAGTATTTCTAAAGCTTTGTTATTTACTAAATTTAAAAATTACGTAAGTGTTTATTTTCACTAAAATTTCCGTTCCCACCCGTGCATTGCACGGGTTCAAAAACTAGTTCTTGAATAATGAAACTAAAGCTCAAAACTCATCTTGATTGAAAGACAGACATATCGCTTCAAATACGGATTTAAATTAAATCACAACTCATATCGATGCATCGTAAATTCATAATATTGTATATTTGTATGCAATGGAATTGCTTTACTAAAACACGATAATTTATTTCATATATAGTATACACTCGTGCCAAATAAGTTCATACTTTATACTTGCTCAATCTATCGTTTACATTTCTTACTTTCAGTAAAGAATACTTCAATTAAATGTAAACAAATGATCGAAAATAAGATAGTACAAATATAGTTTAGTCCGAGTTTATTTGCAGGCTGCTAAAGGCGAACCGCAAAGACACAAATTGTGAGCAAAAGCATTAGGACCAAACTTATCGCAATCACTAGGAATCGGACCACATAATTTATTATAACTCACGTCAACTGACCATAATCGTCCTAAATCATTAGGTAACGTACCGTAAATGTAATTATGGCTTATGTTAAGCATGCTAATACGTTCTGGTAACTCGATTTTGGACATATTAAAACTTATTAGGTTGTTGTTTAGATTAATTTTTTCGGTCCAAAATTTATTCTTTCCAAATAAAAAAGACGCGTCCCCAATTAGGTAATTGGTTGATAAATCAAGCCATGTTGTACTAACCCGACCTAGCGACTTAGGGACTAGTCCAGTTAGTAAATTACCCTGTAATTGGAGGTAGATTGTGTCTGTCAGTGACCCGAAACTGTTTGGAATCGAGCCAGAGAATCGATTATAAGATAAATCGAGCCAACGTAGGGTTGATAATTGTCCAAATGACGAAAGTAATGGACCGTAAAGTTGGTTGGACCGAAGACTAAGCAAGGTGAGGTTGGATAGTAGGCCGATAGATGTCGGGATTGGGCCGAATAAATTGTTGTTATTAAGGCTTATATAGGAAATGTTATTCCCTTGGGTCGGGAAATCAGGAATTGGACCGGTTAGTTTATTGTACATGAGGTTAATTTCTTGGAGGTTCGGGAGTTGGACCAAGGACCGAGGGATTGGACCGGTTAGTCCAATCCTCGAGAGTTCGATATAAGTCAGTTTCGTAAGTTGGCCTATGCAATCCGGTATTGGGCCGATCATGTTAGTCGTGGCAAGAGTTATTGACCGTAAGTTAGTGAGCTTGCAAATGGACTCGGCAGGGATTTGTCCAGTTAGGTGAGGCATGTACGATAATTGGACTACTTGGAGCGCCGATAGATCACCTATAGCAGGTGGGAAATTAGCAGAAACATCGTCACCAAATTGGATGGATAATTCTATAACGCGCCCTTGATTATCACAATTGACTGTAATCAAGGCGTAGTCAAAATTCGACCAAGTGCAACAATCGGTGTTAGGGTTCCACGAGTCGAATGACGACGTGTTGCCTAATTGGCTCTTGATTTGAAGAAGAGCATTTTTATCATTTGGATCGCATTCTTGTGTGCCAATAATAAAGCTAAAAAGAAGAATTATTGTGAAAATAACATTTGAATTTTTTGTATGATATATTTGCTCCATTTTTTTGTATTATTAAGAATATATGATATGTAACAATTCAAAGTGCAAAATATTTATAGTGTTAAATTTGATTAATTAAAAATTATTTGTTACTAAAATATTATACTTGAATTATTTGTTATTTTTTACATGATGGTTCTTGAATATTTAATATTTATATTTTGAACCATATTTCTGTTATACGCTTCCATATTGATCATGGTCACATGCAATTGACATTACCATACTACTACGTCTACTAGTTGGACTTTGTTTCGAACTTTACGTACTCATTCTGGCTCAATCATTTTTATTTTACGTACTCGTTCTGTCTCAATTATTTTTATTTTTATTTTATTCTGTGTGAAAAATATTTTAATCCGCGGTAAATAAATAAAATATGAACAATTTTTACTTGTGATTTATATAACTAAACCTTGGAAATTAGACCGACTCGAAATGAAAACATGTACACAATTGTAGACTCGTAAATTAAATAAACCATATTAGGAATTTAAATCGGATTATAAGGAGTAACAAGGGCAGTTTCGTTAATTGCTACCGTTTAGTATCAAACAATGACCACCATCAATCTTTTATTTACCTTTTTATTTTATCTGAAAGATATTTAATCAGCAATAAATAAACGAAATAAGGACAATTTGTAGTTAACGGAATTAAACCGACATGAAATGAAAACATGTACGCAATCGTAGACTCGTAAATTAAATAAACCGTAGTAGAAATTTAAATCGGGTTAAAAGGAGTCACAGGAACAGTTTTGATAATCGACACCGATTAGTATACTATGATTACTAGTAACTTTGAACAACCTATTTGCATGCAGGCAACGGCGATCCACAAAGACACTTATTATGTGAAAACGCAACGGCTCCGAATTGCTCTGACCCGTTTGGAATCGGGCCACAAAGACGATTATAACTCGCATCGAACGTCGACACGTTAGCAATCTCCTTAGGTAGTGACCCGTATATCTTGTTGTGACTTATGTTAAGTATGAACAAATGTGGAGGCAGATCCACGTTTGAGAAATTAAATTTAAACAAATTGTTATTCAAAATAATTCGTTCCGTAATTAATTTATTTTTTCCGAATAAAAATGACGCGTCTCCGGTTAATCGATTGCCAGAAAGATCAACCCAATCTAGATTAAGTCGTTCTAGCGACTTAGGAATTGGACCGGTCAATTTGTTGTTTTGCAATTGGAGGTAACTAAAATCCTCAATATTGGCAAATTGAGTTGGGATTGAGCCCGTGAACCGGTTATTGGACAAGTCGAGCCAGTATAAGCGGCTCGACACTTGTCCAAGAGACGGTAGGAGTGGACCGGTGAGTTGGTTATGGGAAATGTCAAGTACACTTAACTGGGATAATTGTCCTAATGACACGGGAATTGGACCGGTTAGATTGTTGTAAGCAATATTAATGAAGGATAGTTCGGTAATGTGGAAATTAGGGATCGGACCCCAAAGCTTATTCGAGTTCAAGTTAATTGACCCGAGTTTTGGAAGTTGGGCCAATGATGGTGGAATTGGCCCGGTAAAACTCGAGTTTGAGAGAGCAATGTACTTCAATTCCTTGAGTCCACCTAAGCATCTCGGGATCCGTCCACTAAGGTTAGTGGATCCGAATGCAAGCGATGACAAATTTACAAGCTTGCAAATAGTCAAGGCGTGGATTGGGCCGTGAATTCCGGGTGTCTGATCTATCGTTAGAATTTCAAGAGAGGCCAGATCACCTATGGCTTTCGGAATTTTTGTAGTTATATCGTTTGCGTTAATGATTGTTAGCTCAATTACATGGTCCCGGTCGTCACAACTTATTCTGACGACCTTGTTGGACCATGATGTGCAACAATTTGAGGTTGTGTTCCATGAGTTAGTCCACGAAGGATTGCCAAATTGTTTCTTGATTTTGAGTAATGCAATTTCGTCACTTTGATTGCATTGTTGTGTGTAAATTATGAGGTTTAAAAAAAGAAGGAATGAGAAAATTATGTGGGATTTTTTTGGTTTATAGAGTTGATTCATTGTTAAGGAAGAAGATTGCAATGTTTATGGTATCACAAAGTTATCTATTTTTATTATATAGAGAATTATTTTAAAAATAAATTACATATAATTTGAATTTAAATTTTGTAAGATTATGTCCTCTCCTTTTCGGCTAAAAAAAGCTGAACTAGACTGAACTTAATAGAGCCGAGATGAATTAAATTGAACTGATGTAAGAGTTATTTTGTGAAGAGATGAGATGAATTGAACCGAAGTGAATAAAACTGAAATGAGATGAAATTAAGTCTAAAAGAATATGGTCTCACTGTCACCAAGTGAAATCGAGTTTCGGTAGTCGATATCACCCTCTTATGTATATCATGTAGGCTTATTAAAATCAACGACTCAAAAAATATGTGAAAAAATAGTACTGAAACTCGATATCACCCGTGACAATAAGCCCTATTCTTTACGAAATTTGTCGGCTTTAGTATTACTTGGGGAGTTGGGGAAAATACACGTGATATCCGAAAGGATATCCTCCTTATACTCAAGAGAAATATACTCTTGTTTTTAAGTGTAGGGAAACCATCCTGCCGAAAAATGCAAGTATTTTCCATTATTTTTTTTTTTTTTGGTGAAAAGTATTTTCCATTATTACATTGATTGTTGAAGGCATAATCAATGGGTATAGTGTGGCCTTAATCTACTCCGAAAGCAACATGTTGACTTAGATTAGAGTTACAACTCGTTGACCCATTTAGTTGACTTTGACTTTCATTTAGTATATATCGATCTGGCATATGCAATATAATGTTATTGTTACGAAATATTATAGTATAATATTATATGGATGTCCATATTTTAGAATATCTTGGAGTATTTTATCTTATGGAAATTCTACCCCATTGTATATGTATATATACCCCTTATAATGGAATGAGAATACAGTTTTGTCTCTCCTACTTCTCTCTATGATTAGAGCATCTCCAATGGACAGCTACAACACGTTGTAGCTTGATTTCTCAATACGGTTTTTTAAGCTATTTTGTTTTTCGGCTATATATCGCTCCAATGGTTAGATACAACATTTTCTAATATTATGGGTCCCACAATTTTTTTTTACTCCAATCATAAACTTCATCTTTTATGTTATTTTTATTTTTTTAAAGCTAGCTACATGCTTGGTAGAGCTACAATGCTCATAAGAGCATCTCCAATGGTTCTCAATAGGGACTTGCTTGCAAATAAAAAAAATTCCAAGCTAATAGCTTGACCATTGGAGCACTTCTCATGAAGTAGCTCAAAATGAGCAACTAGCTCCATGGAGCTACTAGCTCAAATGGTCCCACAAAAAAAAAAATACCAACTACAATTATACATGTGGAAATAAAAATGAGCAACTAGCCTCATTTAAGCCACAACACTACTAGCTTACCATTGTAGTACTTTCTAACTTAGAAGTGGTGTAGCTTAAAAATCCTAGTTGGCACCTAGTTGGCAAAGGTAAGCTAGTACCAACTAGCTTACCATTGGAAGCTATGTAAATATTTTCTTACTCCAATGGTAAGCTACTTGCTTGCTATTTTATAAATATTGCAAGCAAGTCCCTAAAGCAAACTATTGGAGATGCTCTTATCTCTTGTCTTTGTTTCACAACGGTTATTAAATTATTTTAATTCAAACGGTTGACTTAGAAATTTGCTCTACATATTTGGTTGAAATTGAACTTTTAATTTTATGATTAAGAAATGAGGTAAATAATTAAGTATTTAAATAACAAACTCGGATACTTAATCCCGTTGTTTTAGTTAACTAGTAAAAAAATGTGTCATTTATCGCTTTTATGTCAAATTTAATTTGGATGTTACTTTATCATAAATGTAGAAATACGATATTAAATTTACAATGTGCTATTTGTTAAAAGAACTGCTACTTTAATAGTAGCTTTGATTATTTTCGAGGAAAAATGACTCGTGCACTTATTGTAAATCGACTAACTATTTATCAAACTCTTTGGTACAATTGGTGTACTACGTTATCTGTACTCCTTAATAAATGCGAAAGCTGGAATTGACAATACTTCTTATGGATGTTGAATAACAAAACATAATCCAAATAAAATATAGAAATTATATTCTCTTCATTTTGAATGTACAGTAATATTTTTTTTTTGTCAGAAGAGGGAGATCACATCATAGCCTTTTTAGCTATTTTGTGAGCTTTCTTATTGTTAGATCTATTACAATGACTGATAGAAACACAGTGACACGAAAGGAAAAGACTATTAATAGAAGACAATATACAGTAATATAATACATCGAAAGTATTATCGAATGAAGTTTGTATTTGACTAGTTTCAATATAATGAAGGGATGAAGGCAAGCCAAATGCTTAGTTACACGCAATTAATGGCGATCCACAAAGGCACTTATTATGCTCAAAAGAGCTACCACCAAATTGATCACATTCGCTTGGAATCGGACCACAAAGTTGATTATAACTCACGTCAACGAACCTTACTTTACCCAAATCTGGAGGCAATGTACCATATATTTTATTGTGACTTATGTTAAGAAAGCTATAACGTATAGTCATAGAAAAGGGTAAAACCACATTTGAAAAGTTGAACTTGAATCGATTATTGTTGATGAATATTCTTTCAACCCAGTCTTTCTCATAACCGAATAAAATCGAGGCGTCTCCGGTGAGTCTATTGTTAGAGAGATCCAACCAATTTGGGTTAAGTTGGCCTAGGGACATTGGTAATGGACCCGTTAGGTTGTTACCGCTTAGCAATAGGGCAATTGAATCTGTTAATAATCCGAAGGTATCAGGAATTTGACCGGTGAGTTGGTTGTTAGATAAGTCAAGCCAACGTAGGCTCGAGATTAGTCCAAGTGAGGCTAAGAGCGGACCCTTGAGTTGGTTATTCACGAGGCTAAGCTCGGTTAGGTTTGATAGAAGCCCTAAAGAGGCTGGAATTTGACCAGATAGTTTGTTGTTCATTAGACGTATGATGAAAATGGCTTTATTTTGGGGTGGAAATTCAGGGATTGGTCCACGTAAGTTGTTGTATCCTAAGTTAATTTGTTCGAGATTTGGAAGTTGGACTAAGGATGGAGGGATTTTCCCGGTGAGGCCAATGCTCGAGAGGTCAATGTACGTTAACCTCTCGAGCTGACCTAAACAACTTGGAATTGGACCAGTCATGTTAGTGAATGCAATTGTTAGTGAAACTAGGTTTTTGAGCTTGCAAATGGACGACCCGGGTACATGGCCATGTAACTGAGGCAAGTTATATAGCTTGAGGGTTTCGAGGGAGGTCAAGTTACCTAATGCTCTCGGGATTTTGGTGGAGATGTCATCAGCAGCATCAATTGTAAGCTCAATTACACGACCGTTACCATCACAATTTACGATGATATACGGGTACAAATCGTTTGTCCAATCTGTACAACAATCCGTGCTTGAATTCCATGTATTAAACCATGAGGAATTCCCTAATTGCTTCTTAAATTGTAGGAGGGCAATTTTATCTTGTGGATTGCATAATTCTTCCCCAAAGCTAAGATTTAGGAGGAAAAATAATGAGATTAACAATTGAATTTTTTGAGTATTATGATCGTTTAATTGATGCATTGTTGAACAAATGGCGTTTACTTTAATTATGGCAATGTGTATTAGCATGTATGCAATTTATAGACTCCAAAACTTCATGTTTTAGACGGTTTGAAATAGACGGATTAAATGTTATCATTTTTTTAAAAAAGAATGTAACTATTTAATAACAAAACTAGTTTTGTGACCCGTGACATTCACGGGTTTATATGTTTTAGTATTGTTATTTTATTGTATTGTTAAGATTTGTCCGAGCAATTAGTTTATCCATTTAAAAATATACGGTTTTGATTTTTGAAATACTTAAAAGTTATTTAATTTAGGCATAATGTTTGATTATTATTCTTTTTTTAGAATGATAAATTATCTAGTATAAAAAGCTTAAAACATGCTTTTTAATTAAATTAGAGGGTTTTTAACTCAATATTTTATTTCTTATAAATCATATCTATAATTTTTTAGTAATAGCATAGTTATGAAGTTTAATAAATGCTAGTCCTGATATATCATCAATATTAATTTGTCATAAATCTTAAATTTTAATTATTGCAAAAATGATAAATTAAGTTAAATAGTAACATATTACAAATGGTGAGGGAAACCAAAAAGTCATCCTATTAAATAAAAGAAATAAAAGTCAAATAAATATGTAGTTAATAACCAGATTTAGGGGAGGAAAATAAATAGTTATGTATTAATTTATTTTTGTGTTCGCAGCTAACATTTTTTATTTTTTAATTTTTATTTATAAGCATGTGACACATGATTTTAGATATGACTTTAATTTTAATAACACATGACATAGTAAGATACTTAGTATTGTCTTTTTAACATCGATGCTTAAAAATGATGAACCTGGATTGATATTTATGTCTATCTTAAATTTGATAATAATAATAATAGAAAAATTGCTCAAATGTCATAAAACGTATCCTCAATTGTTTATAATTTTTTTATAGAGGCAAAATTTGTAAGCAATCATTTTTCTTATCAATATCGTCAATAGAATTATATGTGCCACTAATATGTCTTATTTATCTTTTCACATCAAATTAAGTGGGTTAAGGTTTTAAATTAACTATATAATTTTTTATTTTTTTTTATGTAAGTTACATTGTTTGGTTATGAAATATTTATTACATTTTCAAACTTCATCGTACGCATTTGTTTTGTTCAAATTCAAGGGCTATCGAGATTTGTGGCATTAATAAGATACTTAATCTTGTCATTTTAAAATATTGTATAAATCAATAGATAACTCAGTTGATATTTTACAATATTGCATAAATAAATGAAGAATCTAGTAATCAATATAAATGGATTATGTATTAACCAATATAAAAACAACATGTGAATTTAAATTAAATGCTTTAAGTAACCTTTTAACTATATTGTAAGCATAAATATTAATAACAATGTACATTTAGCCGTTATTCATATCAATAAGAATTATTTTGTCCAACTTGTTTATACGATTGAGATCTTTGTAACTCTAATTTCAATCTATGAGAGCTATTTTTCAAATGGAAAATGATGAATAAAAAAATAATACGTACAAAAATAAAACATACATTTTAAAGTTTATGCAATACTAATTTTTTTCATGAAACTTTAAATAATTAATCATTAACATTCATGTTGTCAATCTTGTAGTTAACTTATAATATAAAATTGAGGGTAATATATGGGAGTATTTGTTTAAGCAATTATAGTATTCACTTCTTCATACAGTTCTCTTTTTCCAATGAAGCATCCTACAAAAAAAATCCACAACAATTAATAACAAACAAAACAGTTGAATTTGATTTATTTAATATTACTTTATAATTATATTAATTTAAATTTTTCCTTAAATAATTATTTAAATATGACATTGAATAATAAAAATGTAAGTATATTTACCTTTAAAGAGCACAACTCCAAAAATCTTGATAGCCCCTAAATAACAACAAAACAACATATATGTGAAGTTCAAAAATGTCATAGTACTTCATAACTCTTAGAGCTTAAAAAAACAATGATAAGAATGATTATTTACACATATAATTCTCTCGGTGATGAGGTAAACAAAATATTGGCTTGAATTTTGACCTACATGGCTACATGTTGTCTTTCCATCAAATATTTATAGCCAATTGAAGATGCATTTTATGACTTTTGAACGACTTATATTTATTATTGTTATTAATTATTATTATTATTATTATTATCATCAAATTTAATATATACATAAATATGAAGCAATGTTTTGTGACTTTTAATCATCCTTTTTCATTATTAGCAAATTTAATAGACATAAATATGGAATAGAGAGAAATTAAATGTAAAAGGTTTGCGTAAGTTATTTTTTCCCTTTTTTATATTTTTTTTTACAAAATCTAGCTTGCATGAAAATTGTTGACTCATTCTTTGCCTTGCCTTTTATTTATATATTATATTTATAGATTTATATATGTATTTAATTTAATGAAATTATATCCAATTAAACGAAATTGAGCAAGTATATAATAATACGACTTAAGAGAAAATTGCAGAGTGATTTAAAATATATCGCAAATTAGAATATATTTTATTGAATATCACCACTGTAGCAACAACAACAACGACAACACCACTCAACAATAATTGTCAATATACTCATTATCGTCAAATAAATAAATTAAACCATGAAATATAATCCATAAGTAGAAACTCATGGGCAATATATTTTAAATAAATAGAGTGAGTATAAACTATTATAGCTATTATGGTTTTTTATAGACATCAGACAACCATATATTTCCATATTTTAATTTTAATCTTAATTTATTTTGTGATATGATTAGATTAGATAATTGATTGCTGAAAAAATTCAAGAAATGAATTAAATAGGAAACAAAATATTAGTGCAAATTACGGTTGTTAATTAATATAAAGAGTTTTGATCAATTTATTAACATATTATATTACAAAAATTAATTAAATAAGAAACAATTTTAATTAATTTGGTGGGGATTAAGTATTATGAGGAGTTTTAATGAATTTATTACCATGTTTAAATATGAAAATGAAATAAATAGGAAAAAATGTTTAAAAAAAAGGGTGGGTGTTAAGTAATATGAGTAGCTTTTATTAATTATTAATATGTTTTATTAAAAAAAAATGTAACTATAATTATAAAATTTATTAACATATTTTATTACATCAATTTCAATTAAAATGTCAATATTAATTATAAATTACGAAATTTTGATTTAAATTTTGAAGGTTTACATAAATTTGGAAAACAATATATTTAATATACAAAATTAATTTAAGACGAAATCTTGATTTAAATTTTGAAGGGTTACATAAATTTTGGAAAACAATATATTTAATATACAAAATTAATTTAAGAATATTGATAATATCCTTTAATATTATAGATAAGTGAATTAAATTAATTTATAGATAAGTGAAATAAATTAATGTCATGTAATAATAAATTAATAATTCATCACATAAATACGCCATGTCACATTTAAAATATACTATGTCACATTTAAATATGCCAAGTCACATTTAAATTTTGCCACGTCACATTAAAATTTGGCATGTCACATTTTTTAGTTACCCTTTTAATTAGATTTTATAGATGTTATAACTAAAGTTGCTATTTTAAACCCTGGAAATTATGGTAACATTTTATTAGAAAATAGTAATATTTTATCCGTCTTATTTCAAACGAAAAAAGGTCGGTCTAAAATAAGAATTGTATAATTCTAAAGTCTTGCTAGATGCAAATGAATGTTGCATAAACGTCAAGCTAGCTAGTATTGCATCACAAATTCTTATTTGCAACGGGACTATCCGTCGTAAGCTTGCGACGGATACCGTTTTCTCTTACAAAATACCCATTTTTTCTCTCTCTGCAACACTATTCATGTGGTACCCTTTCTCCACTAACTCAATTTGTATCCATTTTATCTCACAAAATATCCGTCACAAATGGTGACCCGTCGCAAGCAAGACTTACTGGTATTGCATAGTGGAGATGGATTGATGTTTACCTTATTATTTCCGGTCAATTATTAACATATTAAATTCTAGGTTATTTTGTTTATTTATTAATTTTAATTTTAGGACGGTGTATATATAAAATCCGTAATTTTTCCTCTTTCTTTTTGTACTAAACAAACAACAAGGAATGTGCCAAATATCAATTATTGAACCCACCCATTACTCAGAAGGCGCAAAAAATTTGGGTACTTTATTGTGGCCTGCAAGGGTGGAGTCTAGTGGTTAAAATTTGGGTGAATTCCCAGGAGATCCGGGTTCAAGCCTCCCGAAGAACAAAATCTCGTGAACATTCTTGACCCGAATTCATGCCTAAATAGACTTCATTAGTACTCATGACGTGCGTTCAAATCCCCGTTAAAATCAAATATAGAAGAGCTTCTTTAAACATATTTAAAGCAACTCATATATACCTGATTAGGAAATAAATACTTGCATTGATAGTACTAATGATAAGTTTTTGGGTTATTTAATGCCAATACTCTGAACTATTGGGGTCCTTCTCAAAATACTCTGAACTATGTTTTAACTCAAATTACTATAAACCAATGTATCATTTATCTCGTAATGAAATAGGTGGAAGGGTAACCTGTTCCACAGGTTTCCTTTGACTTTCCTTTGACTTAAACTTTACATTTACCCTAATTTCAATTTTGACTTCAATTTTTACCCTTTCTTCCTCTTTTCACTGTAAAATTTATTTCTTCATTTTTACTTCAATTAACTTCTTCTCCTCTATTGTTGATGTTCAATTAACATCATCCTGAATTCGATATCATTTATATGTAGTGATTGATTGATTACCCCATTGAGGACGAAGATTAATCGGTTTTGCCCCAAATTGATTGCACGATGAATCAAGTAAGTTTACGTCTGTTCTGCAACTCTTCCACCAACACGAAAAAACCACAACCATTCTGCAAAAAGAAAACGAAAGGAAAAGAACATTTAAACCCAGATTTTATTTCAAAACCAGATTTTATTCAAACCCAAATTAATTACGAAACCCTAACTTTTATTCAAACCCAAATTAATTATAATGAAACCCAGTTTTTACATCAATTAATTGAAAAAATAAACAACAAAATAAAGGGACTTACAGGCCAAAGAGGACAACCATAGAATTTTTTCCCAACTTGTCGTCCTTTACCAATAGTCTTCAAAACCGCCTCATAATTGTGTTTGCAAAATACCACAGTAGAGGGCTTTGAAGCAGACTCCATGGAAGAAGATGATGAACACTTCATTGATGGAATATATTGTAGGAGATGATGAAGGATTTTAATGGAGAAAAATTAATGGAGGAAATGAGGAAGAAATTTAATGGAGGAAAGGAGTCGTTGTGACTGAAAACAAAGAAGGGAAGGGGTGGGAAGGGGTAACTTCGTCCATTTATAATAGTTACCTGCTCCAACAGGTAAAAAATTTGGTCATTCTGTTCAAGGATAGGGTGTGTATTAGTTCATAGTAATTTGAGTTAAAACATAGTTCAGAGTATTTTGAGAAGGACCCCAATAGTTCAGAGTATTGGCATTAAATAACCCTAAGTTTTTTGATCCGTTTTACTAATGTAGACGGTTTTAAGAAAGACTTACTAACGATACGGTAGAGTGTTGACTTTAATTGACCAAGTAAGTACTGTTCCTCCATTATTCATGTTGCCACTTCAACTAGATTGAACAAAATCAGTCACATTCTTCACATTTTGCTCAACATTGTACACTGCATTGGATTATAGAATGATGGTCAGTTCACTTAAATCTCACACTATTTCATCTGCATTTTAATTTTTAGATTCTCATATGATTTATATTTTATTATTTGCTAAATTCAGTCAATTCAAAAACTTTATGCATTGTGTATACTTGTTCTGAATCTAGTGCCACTTTCAAAGATGCCCATTTAATTGCTGATATATATATATATATATACCGTGCATGCATTACGCGGGATCTTAACTAGTTAAGTTAGTAATTGGGGAAAAGTTGATATCTATCTGGTAGTTCATGTTGTTATTGTACAATGTGTTGAAATTTGATTAATTTTTTGTCATGATTCAGTGCCCAAATGCCCAGATGCCCAAATGCCCAAATTGCTTAGGTTTTAGGAGATTATTTATAAAGCTGATTTCTTTGATGAAATTAATTAGTACCCAGAATGCTATAAGCCTTGATTTTTGTATGATTTGGGGTTATGTTGCTCGGACTTGGTAGGAAGTATCGACATGGGTGTGTGCGCAAGTGTCGGGTTTATGCTATTTTATGAAAAAAGTTCATGTTTTTGGTCTAAAATGAAATATCCGAGTGTCCTACCCATCCACGAGGTCGAGGTAATATTAAAGAGTTAGCAATAAAGATTTTGAATCAATGGGGGTTTGCTTGTTGCCAGCAGAGTCATGTTAATATTCAGGAATTCTCAGTTTTAAAGTGAGATTTAGTAGATACTAATCTTATTGCATTTGAATTTTGATAAGAATTCTTTGTCTCGAAAACTTGAAAGAGGGAGGATAATGTGATCCGCTCTTTGAGATACATGATACAATATGCTAGTGGGAATTTAATTTCAGTGACTCTTGGGTGTGACGGTGTCACATGTGAGATCAACTTAAATCGTCGTGTGCTCCTCATTTACTTGTATCATTAATGTGTTAATGAGTTGGTCTTGGACTCTCGTCTCATGTGTGATTCCTATTTTAGAATTTGTTGTTGAATTTTCTAAAAAAAGCGAATTGTGAGCTGGTTATCAAAGTCTTGAATGGTGTTGTGACTGTGTCAATAGCCGGCATGCTTATGGCTTGTATCGGTGCTCAAGCTTGTTCATGCTTAGGATAAGGGGAAGTAAAATTGGAGTTAGGTTTGGCAGCAGACCATATATAGGTGATTATGTCAATATCCGAATCCGGTGTGCTTATAGCTTGTCAATGTATGTGTGTCTGTAAGTAAGTTCACGTTCTAGAGAGCTATAAATTGGTAAGAAGAAAGCAGAACATACGTTATGAATTAGATCTTTGGAGCATGAAATTAACATTCTGACTCTCGATAAGCCACAGTTTTGGAGTAATAACATTATCGATAGCCCTTATAGAAACTCTATTCTTGTGCAAAGTAGTCTGATTGGAAATAGAAGTGATTTGCGTCGTTGTTTATTTCTTGGTGGGATCTATGGGCTTGCTTATATAGACGGGGAAAACAAAATCCCGAAGATTTTAGATTTAAGCTTTGCTATGTCATTGGCTATGTTGGTGCATGCCCATACTAGTAAGCTGTGGTAAATATTTTCTTGGTGACAACTCTTGGTTTGCCGCCTATACAGCGTGAACTCGTGAAGTTAGTTTTATGTTCCTCTGATAATTGGTTAGGTCTTTCTGGCTTTAGTCAGTGGTCACCAAAATGGATGCTATAGAGAGTAATTCTTTTAGCTATCCGACTGAGTGATTTTTCTCGGTTCAGTTTACTTGTAGCCGACATACTCGAGCTTTATTTGCAAGCGCTAAGCTGCTAACTTGTACTTATTCACATCCCTCCCTATATGCTATTTTTCAGGAGAAAGAAGCTAAAAAGGAAGCTTTCAGGAGGTACTTAGAGTCAAGCGGGGTCGTGGATGCTTTAACTAAAGGTTATTCATTGCTAATATATGATCCTTGCGAGTGAAAACGACTCTCATTTCTTGCTCAGTAATCTGTTATGATAACCTCCTGTGCCGTTGCTTTTGTAGTTCTTGTCGCACTGTATGAGCAAAATCACAAGCCAGCCTCAGCTGTCGAGTAAGTCTCGTGTAACCAGTCCACTGCTTTTCACTCGTTATGGCCTAAGGAAAATGCCGCCACTATTGAAATGTCCGTCTTTAATTTCAAGGAAAATGTTATCCTTCAAAAAGAGTGAATTCCACAAATTTATTATGGTTCGAGCTTGACAACAACGGGATCAATGGGTCCTGCACGCGGAGGGGTAAAAGGGGACGGAATTAGTGCATCCTTACCCCAATGGTTTTAGAGCGGCTGTTTTTGGCTGACTTATAATAAAAATTACGAAACAGAAGCATAGAGAGTTCCGTGAGTCATTTTGTTTCATCCGGTCATATTTCAAAGCCGAAGAATACCTAGTCATTAGCAAAATTTGAGTTTGGCATTGCTTCAAATTCGTGTCAGTCACAAGTACACCATCGAATAAGAAGTCAGGTCACCCATCTAGTATGCGTCTATATGAATGAGCGTCAATCAGAAACGCTTATACCATATATTATCTTAACTTCCTGACTTAATTTTACAGATTTGTGCAACAAAAACTAGGTGGTCCCAGCCTGGCTGAGTACGAGAAGCTTCAAGCAGATATGTCGGAACTGCAATCCAAGTACAATGAACTTCTGGCAGCCCATCAAGAGACTTCTAGACAGGTACGGTTTTCTACTTTTCTTTGTTTCGGAAAGTTGCATTCTCTTCTTGGACCCTTTGCCTATTTTGACGAAAGATGTCCGTGTTACCAAGTGGTTGATACGTGATAATTACGTTGTCCCTGACTCCTGGTTACCATTAAATTGACCGCAAATTCTCTTCTGCATATTGCAGTTAGAGCAACATAAGAGTTCTTCTGTCATGACTTTGGAAGAGACCGTGGAAGATAGGCCTCAAAACAGAACCCTCAAATGTGATGCGGAAGAATCAATGCAGAAGCTTGAAGACAGCACCCTGCAGACCTCACCGCTTGACCACCACCGTCTTTGAATTTCCAACCCTATTGACAACTTAGAGCGAATACTCAACACGAGTAGAGAACTGCCTCGATGTGTAAGAACTGAAGAGCCACCGTCTGTTAATAATTGTTGTGTAAAACCGTTTTCCTGTGTGAGAAAATTCTTGTATACAGAGTACTCGTACTATATAAAAACGCTCATCTATTGATACTGATAATTGAGCGTTTAACCAACAAAAGGACCGTCTTATACTCTATAATTTCCGATTGTGGCTTTTCAACAGCAATTTGTTGGTTTATACTAATAAAAACTGAATTATTTGAATGGATAATACCTGAATAATTAGTTTATTGAAGCTGACAATTCATAATTATGGTTTTGACAAACTGTATCTAACATTAGGTGCACCTGGAATAATAGAGACGGTTTCGATATCGAAACTAACATCATTCCTGCCTTACATCAAACCTGTAAATTAGCATCTTTCACAATACTGTTTTTTTTTTTTTTTTTTTTTTTTCTTTTTCTTGTGTTTTTTTTGTTTGTTTTTAAGAACGCGAAAAGTAAAGGTTTATATATACATAGCTTGACGGGCCAAATTATGTGCCAACCTATTCAACGATCTAGGAACAAAGTTAATAGTCGGACAATGAAAAAAACTGTAAAGAAACGACAGCTCTTCTAGAGCATCTTCAACCAGATAGTGTCCCTGTTCCAAGTGTGTAATCTGCAAAATACCGTTGAGACAATCTGAGAGAACTTCGATATGCAACTCCTTGTTACTAACCGCCCATTGTAGAGCCATCTTGACACCCGACAATACTGTCTTAAACCATCCTTTTTCCTCATTAATAAGACGTTACTAACATTCTGTGAAATCGACATGTCGGTAATCAGACGTGTAATAATTCACGTTCATATATGGGTTATATGGGTTAGCTCAGTTGGTTAAAACATTCGTAAAAAATGTGAGTCTTAGCTGTATGCCTTCATGGAAGAGTAATTGGACTCGGAAGTACGGCCGGTTGAGTCCCGGTAAAAGAATAACGGCAAGCCGGGAATTTGATTAAACCTCCATAATCTATACAGATGCTGTCAGAAAAAAAAAAAAAAAATCTAAACAGATTATGATACTTGAACATTTGCTTCTATATAATCTTTTTTGACTTTAATGTTAATGTGATTTGCCATTTTTAATTATTAATTGTTAGATTAGGACTAATAAAAACACGAAATTACGTAAGAACACACGTATTCTAGCGGCATTGACTCGTCATCTCAAAACAGGTGGTAAAATCGGGATAATGAAAAATTCTGGTGGAAAAGGAGTAAATAAATTGCTAAAAATTCAGAATTTTTAATTTTTCAACCGAGGCTAGCAAGTAGCAACAACTCTGATAGCTCCTCGCTACACCACTACATGTTACATATAAAGTTACAATTACAATTACAATTAAGAAAAGTTCCAGCAATACATATAAAGATAATGGTACGGCGTCATCGGATGATATCCAATCTCAGCCCCAGCCCCATCCTCTCACGCGTATACCTTTTATTATTGGAGTCACCACTTATCATATGTGAGAGGATGACGTTGAAATTGGGTGTCGTACGGTGGCGCTAACTCATTTTCTGGAGAAAAATTAAAGTTACAAATGAGAAAACTGTACAAGGTGATATCAGCTATCTTAACCAGTAAAGTCACACAGACTTGTAATATCAGCTAGCTTAACCAGTAAAGTCACAGGGCATATCTGCATGACTTGAGTTTAAAATTTTAAATCCCGACACCTGTTAGCAATGAGGAAGAGGTAGAAAAGCGGGAGGAGAAGGTAGAAGAGAAGGGTTGGGAGGAAAAGAAGGAAAAGGTAAATTTCGCAAGATCAGGAATCGAACTCGACGTGGTAATGGAGCATCGTTAAAGATATGCTCAATTACTCTACTAATTACTGCTGTATACTCTTCTAGCATCTCTGCCATTACTGAAACTAGCATCATTTTTGTGGGTTTTTTTGTTATTCGTAACGGTAGCGTATTATAACGGGTTTATTAACGTGTAGTCTGTATTGGGGTATTTATATGTTGGATTGGTAGCACATAGGATTGGCCATTGGGTCATGTAAAAGGAAATTGTGGGTGAAAATGGTTTGTTTGTAGGATTGTAGCAAATGGGTTTGGTTTAAATATTTGAGTATACTATTATTTTATAGAGACTTCTAGACATAGTTTTCTTATATTATATTTATTATACTATATGTCATCTTTTGTTAGGACAAGTGCTTTTATGTCTTTTTGTTTAAAATTAAAAAATAAGTCAGTTTTTTTACGTTTGCTCTTGGTATGACAAATTAAGAAAAACAGAATGTCACAAGTAATTATAACTTTTATATATCAAATAAAAAAGTAAAAAAATGAGTGAAATATCCAGATAAAAAACGTAAAGAATTCAATAGGATAAATATTTAGTACAAATAACATTTATTTTATTATCACGATGACTGGATATGCTAAAAAACCAATTTAGAATCTAAAGTAGTGATATTTTCTCCGTCTCTATCGTTTATTTAGCTTTTAGTAAAAAAATACTCACATGGAATATACAGAGTAAAATCTAAATAAATAAAAAAAACATGAAAATATGATTTCATAATACATAAATTTTTATTTTCGAGCATATTTGAGCATTTTATGGGTAAATACGTAAATGTAACACAATGGTACAATCAATGTTACAACTTATTATAACTGGTTTTTAACGGTACTAACATTTTAACTGTAAAATCATTATAAAATACCGTTTTATTGATTTAAACAAAATAACCTGTCAGAAGTAAGATTAACTATTCGTACCCTATTAAATATTCTATTATTGGGGATTAAAATAGTTGATGATTAGAGGAATCCAATAGGTTAAGGTACCCACGTGGAAGAGTAGTATATGTCTAATTGTCTACTACCAATTTCAGTGATCCTTCTTGCTTTTAATCTTGTCTGTTGGTGTCATTCTTTATTCTTCTACTCTTATCTACACTCTTGCCTTCCCTCCCTTTTAAGGGTCCTTTTAAACCACCTTTTAATGATTCTCTATGTCTAGAGGAATTCTTTCTTTAGGGTCGGGTTAGATACGAGTCGGGTTAACACGGTCATTCATGAGTCTTCGTGTCGTTTGAGAGGTTGTATTGTTTTCGTAGAGTATTAGTTCAAAAACCGTCTCTTTGGTGAAATCCTTGAGGCACTAGGTAATGTTGATAACATGATACAAATGAATCAAATATCGAATGTATGAAAATTTGATTAACATATATAAATCTAGACCGAATGAAACAAAGCCGAAAACTAGAATAGAAGTTTGCCATTTTGATCTAGAATGTAAGTATCATATAACAGACGGAAGACGAGGAAAGAAGCGGAACTCCCTATTGTATATCTGTATCGCGCAAGAGGTTTGATAAACTGTCAGAGGCGCAGAATCACTGTTCTGCATGGACCTTACTCGGCCAAACCTGGGAAATTCTTGATGTGTTGTCTGGACATTCTTTGAAAACATTGCCGCTTTTTAGCTGAATAACATGAGCCGGAGAAGTGCAGGGAATACCTTTGAACAGAGGTACCAGGCACGGAATCACAATGGCTTTTGAAACTTGCCGTGAACCCATACCCGTCTCATGCTCTTTCCCTTCTTTCGGTTGACTGACTTCACACAGCAATACTCTAGCTCTCGCTGCATCATATGCAAATAATTATCGGCCAAGCTGAATTAAACAAAATGAGTTCTTGATAAAAATGTACAATACGGTTTTCATCAGAAGTTTTGTAAATCGTCATCAGGTTATTCGGGTTGGTATGGCTCCGGTTAGCATTTTTGGTTGATAAGGTCAGGTTTATGACAGCGGAAGGATTCAATGTAACACGACTTGCAGGTTTTGGAAGTTTTAATCCTTTGTACATCATCGCAAAGATGAAGGAAACTGATACAGAAAAACTAGTAGAGTACCTCAGTGAAGCCGACACCAACAAAAAGGTTCCTCGTAGCATCCAAATCAAAGAAGTAGGAATATGTTCCATCGTCTCTGATATAATGTCGGAACCCCACCCTTTTCTCGGGATTAAATCTAAGCATGGTCATGTCATAAAGACCTGAGTAAAATCAATAGATTCATAAGCTACACGGGTTCCACTGACGAAGGAAAGCTGAAACCAGCCTGCATCGAAAACAGATAATATTGGACTTCTATTAACAGCCAGTCAGCCAGTACCGTAATCTCTGAAAAGGAGAAGGCCACCCGGCTTTAACACAGAAAAGCATTCCTTGATTGCAGTCGTCATCCTTTCAGGTGGCACGGCAGATAAAGTAAATACCTAATCAAAGATAAGTAAAAAAGATCATATAATGTTGGATAGCCAAGAACAACGAATTTATGATTTTGGTAAGAATGGCATAAATTGTCGCGGAATCAGACAAACAAGAGCAATTGATGTTGTGAACATAATTACTTTCAGGAAGAACCTTTAAAATTGTCTTTCTAAATGCCGAGACCTGAGACGACCTCTTCGTAGGTCATGAATTCAAGGCCTGGTTTTGCCTTTCTTCTCTCCGGGAGTAATAATAAGTATCTGACAAATAGGACGTGCCAAAGTTCCCTTTCAGTTTAATTACGGAATAGTATCATTTCCATTAGTTTACGTTTCCTGAGTTACCAATGTACCTTCAAGATAAGGCAAGACGGTATTTTCTCACAACCCCTGGAGGCCTAAACATATTGATAGTCGAAGATTTATATCGTGGTTTCTACAACTCTACAGACTACGGTGCTATAAACCAGAATATAAATTGAAAGGATGTGGAATTTTTTGCGAACTGAAGTTAGTTACCATAAGCCATACCATTGTGATGAAATCCATCCCACCAATGCAGCAGGAACCGTCTTTCATGAATGGTATACTTCGCAAAGCTCCTATGTTTTCATTGACTTCTGCATCAAACAGAATGAACGTATGTTAAAAAAACCAGATACAAGTACAGAGAAATAGATCAAAAATTCAATGTTCCTACCTATGTCAGAATTGAGCAACTTTTTAAAGCGCATGTTTCGACATGACTGACACGCCAACCAGTTTGGGAACTCCGTTGCAGAGAAATCACAGCAAAAAGGATGGAAACGTTCTGCCAAGCAAACTACATTAGCATCTACTAAATTATCCTTCGCTCTTTCAAGAGCCTCAGTGCTACAATCACAAGCGTACACATTGATTTTCTCCTTCATACTGAAAAACAGAAAGAAGACTGACTCAAGACAGATACTGAACACATAGATAGGTGACGAAAAGATGTAAGACGCATCAGTACAGGTTTATAACACGAACTATCCTTACCGCAATATAGGAAGAATTGTGCTTCCATTGCCACATCCCACTTCTAAAACATTGGAATAGTCGGCACAAGAAAGAAGCTCGGGAAATTCTTTAAGTAAATACCTTCTTTCCTGGATACAAACATTTACGGAGTACTATTTAGCAAATAGAGAGTCAATCAGCAATTCAAAAACAAAGGGGTGATAGAAAACTGAAAATGCCTTCAGCGGGGAAATTTTTTTTACCCCCGCAGATAAATTATCAGATTAATACAGCACGGACCATTTCATACCTAAGACACAGATACCCTATACAATAAGCTAAGTAGAAACTTCAATACACTAGCCTGCTAATAAATTTAGCTTATTTTCGATTTGTGATGATGTGCACAAATTCTCGAATGTCCTTTACCAAACCGTCTTGCTCACTGTCTTCAATGACGAACACTTCCAATAAGCCAACTTTACATTCTAAAAACAGGCCTTAGCTATAAGTCTCCATGACGCAACTCACAATCTAAAGATTGTTTTAGCACATGGGAAGAAGCCGAAAAAAAATGGGTTTGGATCTCTTGCCGGAATTATTTGGAAGATTGAAAACAAAAAAGAGTGGTATTTGCACTTGGGAGCTTCATCTAAGGCAGTAAGGCACTAGAGTTGCTGTCGTAGACGTAGACGCCCTCACAAAGTAAAACACCCTCATTGCAAAGGGGCAAACTTAAATCCAATAACAAACACTGATACAATGTGATCATAAGGCGGTTCGGAAAATGTTAGGGTTTACATTCCATCAAAAGGTACGAACTTCATAAGGCAAAGGGTCCAAAAACTATTTCCAAATACCCAATTCATTCAAAAGATTAGGCTTTCTATACGACAAAATAAAGCAAAATGGCTCACTAAAGACAGCTACAAAAATGCAATCTTTGGTAACCAGAGGAATAACTGATTGATGGGGGTCCAAAAACTATTTCCATATACCCAATTCATTCAAAAGAATAGGCTTTCCATACGACGAAATAACGCAAAATGGCTCAGTTACAAAAATGCAATACTTTGGTAACCAGAGGTATAATTGATTGCTGGGGCCCAGAAACTATTTCCATATACCCAGTTCATTCAAAAGATTAGCTCCCCGTAGGACGAAATAAATCAAAATGGCTCACTCAAAATGGTGCGAAAAAATGCAATATTTTGGTAACCATAGTCCAGAGGTATAATTGATTGATGGGGTCTAGAAACTAATTCCATATACCCAATTCAGTCAAAAGATTAGACTTCCCATATGACGAAATAAAGTAAAATGGCTCACTAAAGACAGTGCGAAAAATGTGATCTTTTGGGGTATGCATTCCATCATAAGCCAATGGGTCCAAAAACTATTTCTACATCACATACCTAATTGATTCAAAAGATTAGACTTTTACAATACGACGAAATAATGCAAAATGACTCGCTAAACCGACAGTCGATATATATAGGGATTAAGGACAGCACCTTGAAGAATTTGCCAGTGGAATGACGAGAGTGAAAAAGGGACCATGCTTGAGAATCTGAAGAAGAAGAAGAAGAAGAAAGTTGGAAGGGAGAAAGATGGAAAGAGAGAGAAGGGTTGTTGAGAATATCAGCTTCCAATTCATGCCATTCAAAGTCTGCACAGTGATATTCTTCTGCTCCTTTGCTCATCTTCTTTTCTGGGTGTTAGCCATCTCGTCTTGGTTTAATTGGGGTTTTAGGAGATGTAGTAAGTCTTGCTTGCGACGGGTCGTTATTTGTGACGGATATTTTGTGAGATAAAATGGGTAGAAAATGAGTTAGTGGAGAAAGGGGACCACATGAATAGTGTTGGAGAGAGAGAAAAAGTGAGTATTTTGTGAGAGGAAACGGTATCCGTCACAAGCTTGCGACGGATAGTGCCGTTGCAAATAAGAATTTGTGTTAGGAGATGTCGAGGGTCGAGGGTCGAGCTCTTTAAGCAAAGTCGCATCGAGAAATGACCGTTTTAAGTTTTAAAACCCAAATTCTATGATTCTAACCAATTAGAAGATAAAAGTCGGGACCAATTTGAACCAATTGAGATTTTTCGAGTTTGCAAAGAGTAATAAAAACTCACTTTCAGATAGACCTAACCATCAACACGGACTGACCTAGCCTGCCCTGTTGTTCAATCTCCCAGCACATAGCCGACCTGTTTTGGCCCGCCCGCCTTAGTCTGCCTCTTGGCCCGACTAAGAAAACCAAACATGGCCCGCATACTTAGTATTAAAAAGTAAAAACGACTTAGGAAACCCAAACATGGCCCGCATACTTAGTATTAAAAACGACTTAGGAAACCCGAACATGGCCCGCATACTTAGTACTCCCTCCTATTCTAACTATTCTTCTCTATTTCCTAAAACGGATTATTCAGCTTTTTTTTCCCTTTCTATATTTAGTAATTTTTACTCTTATTTTATTCATTTCTCTCTCCTATTATCAAACCACACCTGACTCTTTTACTTATATTTTATTCCTTTTTTAATCTTTGTGGCCCACAATTCCTTATTTAATTCATAATTATTCATTTCTCTCTCCTATTACCCAACCTCACCCAATTTTTTACACTATTTTACTTTCTACCTTAATCTTTGTGTCACCCTCAAAGGAGAACAATAGTTAGAATAGGAGGGAGTATTAAAAACGACTTAGGAAACCCAAACATGGCCCGCATACTTAGGTTAAAAAAATTACATAGGCCCGCCATCTCGGCCTGCTCTCAGCCCGCCCTGATCAAATATTCTCTGAAGTCCAGACCCGCGCCCGGCCTAAAGACAACTCTACTTCCAGACTAAAATGAAAGGTGGTCTTTGAAATGAGGCCACTAAAGTGAAACATAGTTCAAACTTAGATCACGTAAAATTAATCGAATCAAAAGATCGAAAATATATTTCATTATTGATGCATATGTCAAATAACTAGCAGGCTAGGTGTGTACACAAAAACTCGTGAGAGACGATCTTATCGGACAAGAAGCAATTTGCTCGATGTCGTCGTCTTAAATTATTCTAGTAGTACAGTATCAATTTTCATGTTGTTACAAAGCTATTACATCCTCTTCCAATCCTAAAGATACAACAATTGACCTTTCCTAATGCTACAGACATGCCGATTCCCGATTCCTTCGGGTCATAGAAGGACCCGCAGCAGCTCGTCGATTACACCCTGCAAAACGACAGGTTTCCGAATCAATCCGTTCATCCCGATTTGCAAGCACTTCTCCCAAATATTATCCTCGGCACTTGCAGTAAAGGCTATAATAAGCGGGCCATTCCGACTGTGTAATTTACGGATTCTCTTGGCCACTTCATAACCGTCCATTTCTGGCATGTGAAGGTCGAGGAAGATAATTCGGTAGTAGTTTACTGAGGGTGCTAAGGTACTTAGGCACTCATAACCGGAAGAAGCAGTCCCCACTTCACAGCCTAACCTCTCGAGCAGTTTCTTTGTTACCGTCCTATTCACATTATCGTCGTCTGCTATGAGGACTCTTAAACCTTTGAAAAGGGAGTGCGGGTGCATTTGCTCTACTTTAGGCAAATTTTCTGAGTCGGGAAGATGTTGGAGTTGTTGAAACCGAAGGAGAAGATTCATGCTTTGAGGTAAGCCATATGGGTTTAGCGTTATCCAAATGTCGCCCTGCATCATCTGAAAAATAAAGCTTCTTTTCAGTCAACCAGAAAGACATGTATCCGGTTCTTTGACGGAAAATAGAATACATATAGACCTGGCAAAACTGCACCAACCCTAACTGAACTGAAATTACGTAGACCCAAACCCGAATTGATCGCAACCAGAAACTGACTAATTAAAACAGAAACATTAACAGCCGAACTGACCCCAATCATGATCATAGCAAGTTCATTACATACAAATTTTGCATGGTTGGATACCAGACAGCTAAAAATCAAAAAAGATAAATATGAGTTCACTCGTCAAAACTAAACAAGTTGTAGACCTAACAAAGTCATATTCTAATTCGTAAACGCTTATCTGAATGGAGAGATTCGGAGGGAAAAGGAATCCATTTCCGTCCTAAAAGCTAAATTGTAATCGTTCCAACATCGGAACATTTCGACGGAAAACATGATGCCTTCATTCCCTCCGCTCCCCTCCTAGACTCCTACAATAGTGTATCCAATAGGCCCGAAGTCTACAAGAACAGAATAGTTACATAAACATCGCATTAAAATGATCTTTCAAGGTCATCGGTTTTCATCAAGTACCTCGTTGTGAATGTTATTTAGGCAGTAATCTTCCAGAAATTTATAGCTACCACACACAAGTTGATAAAACAAAGTCATACAAGCAACAGAGTGAACAAAATACTAACCTGCGCTAGCCGTTTACACATGCTGAAGCTCAACACTTCCTTATTTCCACCATTTTGGGTTCTCCTGATAGCATCTGAAGGACAACTCCCACGTATATCGAACTCGAACTTTATATTAATATAATCATTGGAGACTCCAGATCTCCACATCCCCCACTTATCACTTCTCCCCTCACTTCCATTCTCGGAGTAAACTCGAAATATTACAGCGCCTTTTCCACCAGAAACATACAGTAAATATCCAACCATGTGCAGTAAAACCTGGAAAGTTCGCCGTTCATCACCAATCACCTGGGCAGGTAAACTACTCTGAACATCCGGAGAAAAGGTAAAACCTTGATACACAAACAGGCATTTACCCAAGCAAGAAGCTTCCTTAATCATGGAATGTAGATCGAACGGTTTCATCTCTAATGGGAATCTTCCATTATCTTTAGATGAAATCTCCATTACATCAGTTATTAAAGTCGATAAAACATTGCTACTTCTCATCATGGTATTCACAAGGACCTTTTGCTCAGAGGTGATATTTTCTTCAAACATCGAAAGAAGGCCCAGAATTGAGTGCATTGGCCTCCTCATTCCACGGCTCATCACCTTTTGAAACGCATCTCTAGCTTCATTTGCCATGAGTGCATCCTTCTTCGCCTGTTGCAAAAGACAGTTTTGCTCGTGTAGTTTTTCCCTCATATACTGAGACTCTTCAAGAACATTAGCATGGGAAAGAGCTACGGCCACTTGATCCGCAACCACTTCTACTATTTCGAGTTCATGATTAGTCCACACTCTAGAATTGAAGTTCGGAAGGACCAATATCAGAATGGCATATAATGGATGGACAAGTTCAGGGGTTCCACCTTTAAAATTTGAGACCTTAAGCAGCGGCATGCGGATTGCTGCCACGGGGCCAGGGTCCCCTAAACCACCACTGCTTGCCAACCCTAGTCCTGAATCTTGCCTTAAAATAGTTACATTCTCGCTATCATAGATCTCTCGTACATCGGGATCATCCATAGAAATACTAGTCACAAAGACATTTGAGGGACTTGATTTCAGCTCATGGGTTAAGATCATTGCACTCTTATTATTGCTTGGCATCCAAACAGCGCAATTCTGAAGGTCTAAAGTCTTGGAAAGCTCGACCAAGGTAGAATTGAGTATAGTTAGTTTATCAAGCGACTTCCTAATTTGATGGGTGAGCATACGAACGTGCCAACTAGCTTCCTTTTTTTTCTTCATCAATCCAACCTCTTGGTCTAGTTCCAACACATTTTGGGTCAAAAAAACCTCTCTAACTTTCAACTTTAGCAAAAGCGGGATAAAGGTCAAAAGGGTTATCGCAGTGGCACACGAAACCAAAGCCGTGAGAAACTTAAAAATCGTAAGTGACATCATAAGCTGGAACGAGTGAGGACCATAATAAGTCCAGCCGTTGAGCAAATGGGTCATGCCACAAAGCACAATAAACGCAATGAACTGAACTAAAACCCATTTGAAGCGGAGATTAGAGCAACTAATGAAGTAAATCAGCTCTAACGGTATAGAAAAGTACGCAATAGCGATCAAGAAATCGCTCACCTTTTGGCATTCCATAATCATATACGCACTCCAAAAACCCTCATCATCACAACTACATTGTGAGTATGCATTTACCATAGAATACACAGAAAGTTGCAAAACACACACTAACAACCCAATATACACCATCTTCAACATTGCATCAGCAAATCAAACTTCTCAACAACTCAAACACCTCTTTTGCATCCTTAACCTCGAAACCCTCGAAACCCTAAGTTCGAAAAACAACCCTTAATTCAGCAAATCAAACTTCCCACAACTCGAAACAGCTCTTTTGCATCCTTACTCAGAAACCCTAAAACCCGAAATTCCGAAACCAACCCTCAATTCAACTAACACCCAATAACCCTAATCACCTAAAACCATGATCAAAACCCTTTACTGATCCAACATCAAATCTGACCAAAACCCAATCAAGAAACCCTTACAACAATTATTAGGCAAAATAATATTCAATATTCAATACTTTACAACTCTATACAATCAATCAAATCAACTATTTTTACACAACTTTTAGCTCAGAATTAAAGTTGCTTAACAATTTCACCAACCAATCAATCAAAAGATCAAAACTTGATTACTACCATTAACATATGACCCAACAAAAAAAAAAATCCCATTTTCACATGAGCTAACAACTTAGCAAAAAAATTGACTAACTAAGTAACAAGTAAGAATTCAAAACATTACCTTTCAAAGGTAGACCCACCATGGACCAAGGTTCCCCTAAAAAATATATAACACATACACGATACGTGTATCGGTTTTTCTGTCCGTTTTATTACATCGAGAATCGAGATATATGTACATAAATTTAGTGACAAAAATATCATTAAGCACAAACTATGATCTCTAGATTTCTTTGAGTGGATCCAAATATTTTGGGAATTTCTTTTAATAAAGTTTGGAGATTTATAGTTTATACTACTTGGTTGAACAAAAGGAGTAAGAAAGCGGCAAGATGGGCCCACTCGACTTTACATGAACAGAACCTAGACTCATTTGGGGTTTCGTGAAATAAAATTACCACTAAAATGGAATATTGTTAAAAAGGGACATAGATTAGCTTTTCTTTTTTTTTGAGATACATAAATTAGTTTTTTGAGGGTGAATGAATGGTTGTGATTTGAGGAGAAAGGTTTAAGTCATTTCTTTACCTTTTTTGTACGAAGTTTGTAAAACGGATATTTTTAAACAATGTTTATATTGATTGGTTTTAGAGTATTGTTTTTAAGTGTGAGTATTATATAAGAATACTACGAATTTTGCTTTTATCACAAAGATACAAAGAGTAGTTGCAATACAAATCGATTCTGTTTTGTGCTTTTAAAAGAGAAAACGGTTATATTTTGTGGAAATTTAAAGATTGAAGATTGTTCCGATAATCGCTTTAGAGCATTCACATTGAAGAGGATGATGGATCATCTTAGCCCCTTTTCTCCTTAAAGAGGACATCCTCTTCATTGTGGGATTAATTTTTAACTCCTCTTTACAAGAGGAAGAGAAAGAGTTCCTCTATTTTTAGAGAAAGTACAACCTTAGCCCAAGTGCCCAAGAACCTATGAAATTGATGTATTTGGTTTTTATTTTATATAGTTATTATTAAAAAATAATTAAAGAATGAAAGAGGAACTAAAAAAGATCTTTTTGATGTCGAGAAAAATTTAAAAGAGAAGGAGGGGGGATGGAAATAGTGGAAAATGAGTTGGATGAAAGAGAATGCGACGTGTCAAAATGGCAATGGGTAAGAGGTAAAATAAGAGGAAGTTTTTTGTTTTTTGAGGGTAAATAAGAGGAAGATTAATTACTCTTCAATGTACATGCTCTTAAAGTACTTTAAATGTAATTATGAGAATTAGCAAAGTTGTGTCTTGTTTGATTGATAATAACAAGGGAAATAAAACTTCCAATAAATCGGCATAGTAAATGTAAATGTTACGGAGTATTATTTTTTTCTTTTAAAAAATTGTGTATCAAATCATTGTAGTAAATATAAATGTTATTTTTTGTTCCAAATTTTTCTAAGTTTATTCATATATAATGTTTACATTAGAGGTGATCATAAGCCGCACACGCGGGCTTCCGTCAGCTAGAGACCCGAAAATAACCTGTTTTTGGGCCGGGTTTAGTCACATGCATGGGCTTATTATGTGAGCCTAGTTCCAACCCAAATGGGCTATATAAGGCTTAGATCTTAATTGGGCTTTTCAAGTCCTTAGATTTATGGATTATCAAATAGCCCATTAGTGCCTTGAAACTAGCCCATAGGCTATTTTGGGCTTAAGTAAGGCCCGAGTCCTAAAAAACAGAATGGGTTTAATAATCGGCCCAATAAAATTGGGCAATTTAATCACATCTACACCCTATTAGAGACGCTATTTCAACGCTACCCTTTTATAAAAGTGTCTTGTTTGTGATGGATCTATCCGTCAGAAGTTGAAGACGAATATTTCGTTTTCGCAATAGAGCAAGTGGGAGGTCAAGTGAGGAGAAAATGGAGCACCTATGAATATTATCACTTACACATTGTGAGAAAGGCAATATCGTTTTCAGCTTGTGACGGATAGTGTCCATCCTCAATGAGAATTTGTGTTTATATATACCCTTTCTTATTAGAGTTTTCATTTATTATATGTAATGCACCATTTATTATTAAAACTCCTACTTAGGCCATGTTCTTTTGTACTTCAAGTCACTTAATTTAAGTTCACTTCAGATCTTATAAGTTCATTTCAGTTCCTATAAGTTCAGTTCAGTTCAGATCCTATAAGTTCAGTTAAATTCAGTTCCTATAAGTTCAATTCAGTTCAATTCAGTTCCTATAAGTTCAGTTCAGTTTCTATAAGTTCAGTTCAGTCCAGTTCAGTTCCTATAAGTTCAGTTCAGTTTAGTTCAGTTCAGTTCCTATAAGTTCCAGTTCATATAAACTTAATTAAGAAAAGTTGTATACGAAGTATTATTTTTAACAACCGATACAAACATTTTGCTTTAATTATTCGATACACGTCATCTATAAAAAACAACTCATTAATAATTTACCCGTCTTTTACTCTTTAATTGATGCCAAACTATCATCCTCGTTAATGCCAAAAAAAACAACTCATTATACGACACCACGCACCCTCACCAATTGTCACTCTCCCATTAATCAGCTTCTTCATTACCATTGTTAGAGAAAATAAATGGTTGGAGAAAATTGTAATAGTGAATTATTTTTTATCGTAATGTAATCGTAGTATAATGTATGAACTATGAACAAAACATTATATATAAAGTTGAAAGTATTTTAAATTACCTTCTATTTTAGACTATTTTTTATCAATGTCATATATTGGATAATAATAATAACAACAACAACAACAACAACAACAACAACAACAACAACAACAACAATAACAATAATAGTTAACTTAAATTAAAATAAAGTTAATTAAGTTCGGGTTTTATAAGTTCAGTTCAGTTAAGATCTTATAAGTTAAGTTCAGTTCAGCTCCTATAAGTTCAGTTCAGTTTCTATAAGTTCAATTTAGCTCTTATAAGTTCAGTTCAGTTCAGTTTCCATAAGTCCAGTTCAGTTCAGATCCTATAAGTTCAGTTCAGATCCTATAAATTCAGTTCAGTTTAATTCAGATCCTATAAGTTCAATTCAGGTCAGTTCAGTTAAGTTTCAATCTAAAAGAACATGACCTTAATACACAGGGCCGTCTCGGGAATTTGGGGGCCCCTGTGCGAGCTCTAGAAATGGGGCCCCTATATAACATTTTAATAAACAAAATTTATAAAAAGAGGCCCCAATTTAACATTTAAGAAACAAAATTTAGAAAATAAAGTAAAAAGAGTACAAAATGTAGTTAGTAAGTCTTGAACCTGAAATTTCATGTCTAAAAACATAATGTCTATCCACTAAGACACTATCTTTGATTGGATATTTAGTGTACTGAATTTATTTATTCTTACTATTATTTTCATTTATGTCCCAAAAAATTGGGGGCCTTGTGCGACCGCACGGCCCGCATAGGCCCGAAACGCCCCTTTTAATACATATACATATGAGAGGATGACGTTAGATGCCTTGCTTGATTATAAACGCATTTTTTGGCAACAAAAAACTTGTATAAATAAAGCTAACTTTGGCGATAGCAATACCAAATATTTTCAATATCATGCCACTATTAGACGAAGTAGAAATGGAATTAAGCATTTCATAAATAGAAATGGTGCTTGTATTACTGATCAAGACCTTATTAAACAAGAAATATCTGACGAGTTTGAACTTAGGTTTACAAAAAACCAACTTTGTCATTTTGATAGAAATGAAGACTTTAAGTCGATTAGCGGATTAATTTCAGACGAAGATAACGAATTTCTTACAAGTAATATTAGTGTGGAAGAGGTTAAACAAACTGTGTTTTGTTTAGCCGCAAATAAAGCTCCAGGTCCCGATGGTTTTCCTATAGAATTTTTTCAAAAATATTGAGATATTGTAGGAAATTCGGTAACTAAAGCGGTTTTAGCTTTTTTCCATTCAGGAAATTTATTAAAAGAAATAAATCATACCTTCATAGCATTAATTCCTAAACACAAAATCTCATTTGTGACGGAGGTATCTGTCACAAGCTTGTGACGGATACCGTTTCCTTTCACAAAATACCCACTTTTTCTCTCTCTTCGACACTATTCATGTGGTCCCCTTTCTCCACTAACTCATTTTGTATCTATTTTATCTCACAAAATATCCGTCACAAATGGTGACCCGTCACAAGCAAGACTTACTAATTCCTAAAATTGATAATCCTCAAACAGCAAATCATTTTTGACCTATTAGTCTTTGCTCAACAATCTATAAAATTATTTCAAAAATTTTAGCAATGCGTCTTCGCAGTGTCTTGCATAAGATATATAATCCACCCGTTTCAAGGGGCCTTTACACCTTATCGCTTTATTCAAGATAATATTATGCTTGCCCACGAGATTTTTAACTCGTTTAAACGTAAAAAAGGCAAAGGGGGTTGGATGACAATTAAACTTGATATGGAGAAAGCATACGACCGACTAAAATGGAAATTTATTGAGGAAACCTTTAAGCAAATGAGTTTTAATGTTAAATGAACTTCCTGGATTATGGAATGTATAAAAACTGTCTCGTTCTCAGTGTTAGTAAATGGAAGACCGCGAGACGTTTTTAGACCCACTCGAGGTATTAGACAGGGAGACCCACTCCCGCCGTATGTTTTTATTATGTGCGTCGAGATTTTAGCAAGATCTCTACAGAAAAATAGTGATCTTAGTTCTAGTGATATTGGTATTAGAATTGGATTCGGGATTGAGAAAATCCCTTTTCTCACTTTTGCGGATGATACGATCATTTTCGCTAAAGCCTCTAGTCAAAGTTGTAGAACCATTAAGGCCCTGTTCTTTCTGGCTTAATTTCAGCTCCTTTCAAATTTGGTTTGTTGTATTCCGTTAAGTTTTATTTACGATCAATTATTTTTAATTAATCTCTTCACAAAAGTAACTTTTAATTCAACTAAATTCATTGCACCTCAATTTCACTCAATTTAGTTCAATTAAGCTCTACTCCAATTTATTCAATTCAGCTCGTTTCAGCCGAAAAGAACAGGGCCTAAGTCTATTTTAGATAAATTTTGCACAATTTCAGGACAATTTGTTAATTTTGACAAATCCACTTTTCAATGCACTAGAAATATTGAGCGACCTCAACGGGAATCCTTTAGAGGTATTCTCCGTATGAACGAGGAAGCCCATTTGGGTAAGTATTTAGGATGATCCTATAATAGATAGTAGAGTAACTAAAATACTTTCGAAAGTATTATTCAATCTTCTTGCACCTAGTTATCGAAATGGAAAGCAAATTCTTTATCACAAGCAGGTAGACTAGTTCTGATCAATGCTAATTTAGCCTCGAAGGGAACTTTTCAAATGCAAAGTTTTCTTCTTCTCTCATCAATCCGTAAGAGATTAGATAAAATTAATAGAGACTTTCTTTGGAACAAGAATCTTTCTCAACGCTCGCCTAGTCTGATTGGTTGACATAAAGTTTGCTTACCGAAATCGATTGGTGGATTGGGAATAAAATCTTCTGAAGCCGCTAATAAAGCCCTTCAAATGAAAATTCTATGGAAAATCTTTATGGATAATGAAAGTCTATAGATTAAAGTGATAACTAAAAAATACTTGAGAAATTGTTCACTATTTGATCATAAGCCTAACTCAGTCTCTTCTTGGCAATGGCGTAAGCTTATCAGTCTTCGGACTCACTTTAGAAAAGGATTGAGAAGGCAGGTAGGTAATCACTACAAAAAAATACTTTATTTGCGACGGAATATTTGCGACGGATAGAAAGTCCGTCGCAAAAATGGTATTGCGACGGAATCTTTATTTGCGACGGATTTTGCGACGGACCTAAATTTCCCAAACCCGCGAAGTGAAAGTCAAATTGCGGGAAAGTTTGCGTTTGCGACAGAAATTCCGTCGCAAAAAGATTGACCAGACTTGACCAAAATCTGGTCCAGGTCAAACTTTGACCAGATTTGCGACGGAAATGCCGTCGTAGAAGTCAAAATTTGCGACGGAATTTCCGTCGCAAATCTGGTCAAAGTTTGACCTGGACCAGATTTGCGACGGAAATTCCGTCGCAAATTTCCGTCGCAAACTTTTTTAATACAGACCCCGCGGGTCTTCTTTTTTCCCCCAAATCGATTTCAATTTATCTCTAAAACCTAATTGGCGATTTCGACGACGACAACAACCCACCCCAACCCACCACCCCCGACGCCACCACCCCCCCACCCCACCACCCCCTGACACCGCCGGCCAACCCGCCGGCCACATCACCGGAGTATCCCTCCTTCTCTTTCCTTCCTCCTCCTTCCTCTCCTTCTCCTTTCTTCTCCCTGCCACCTCACCGCCGCCGCCACCACACCGCCGCCGCCACCACACCGCTGCCACCTTGCCGCCGCCACTTACTTCTTCATTCTCCATTTCTCTTAATGTATGTATACTAACTTTCGCTATTTATGTACCGTCTTAATTAGTTATTTTTAGTCCGTCGCAAAATTCCGTCGCAAATTCCGTATTATTGTTTTTTATTGTTATTAAGAATAGTTAGTTTAGTTTAATTGTTATTTGATTAGTTTAGTTAGTATTGTTAGGTGGTTAGTGATATTAGGTTAGTAGCTAATTTCGTCCCAAATCCGTCGCATATTGTTGTTAAGATGTTTAGGACGATTGATTTTTGATATAAAATTTGCATTGTTGTTGATTGTTAGTGTTGTTGATTTGTTTAGAATATTCTTGAATAGTACCCGTTCAATAATTACACATTAGGTGTAATTGTTGAATAGTCCCCGTTTTGGGACTGTCTTTGAATCTTTCATGCCATTTAGGTAGTAAACACTCTTATATTTTCTTGATTGTAATGAAACAAAAATTGGGCAACACTTCCTTATTGTTCTCCAAATACATTCTATATAATGTATTTGGAGAACAATAGGGAAGTGCTGCCAATTTTTGTCTCATTACAATCAAGAAAATATAAGAGTGTTTACTAATTGTATGAAAGATTCAAAGATGGGTTTAGGCTGGAGAGATAAGGACCCCAGACCAATATATGTAAATTGTTTTTTTTTTTGCAGGTTGGTGTTGGTGTTGGTGTACATGTTGCTGTTGGTGTTGGTGTTGGTGTTGGTGTTGTTGTTGTTGTTGTTGTTGTTGTTAGTTGTTGTTTGTTATATATATGTAGTTGTTATTTAATTGTTGTTGTTGTTGTTGTTAGTTGTTGTTATATATATGTATTTGTTATTTAATTGTTGTTGTTGTTGTTGTCGTTGTTAATAAGTTGTTAACTAGTTTTTGTTGTTAGTTGCTATTATATATATGTAGTTGTTGTTATTTAATTGTTGTTGTTAATTAGTTTTTGTTATTGTTTGTTAAAATATGTAGATTTACTATGAAGAGATTAGAAAGAAAATGGATGTATGAAAGGTTGGATTCTAGGAAAAAAATAAAGCAGAATTTCGTAATTGGTGTTAATGAATTCATTAACTATGTTAAGCAACAAGACGAATACGTTAGAAATAGAGAAATTAGGTGTCCATGTTCTAAGTGCAAGAATACAAAGTATTTAGTTGAGCAAGAAGTACGGAAACACCTACAACGACCATTATTGATAATTGATTGTATATATATATATATATATATATATATATATATATATATATATATATATATATATATATATATATATATATATATATATATATATATATTGATTATAATATGATTACTTGTTGACTATTTTATTTTCAAATTTAACTCTTTTTCAGGTTCAGTGACAAAGTCATTTCCGATCTCGTAACAGCGACCATTATTTGCAACTACAAGGAGTATGCGCCCAACTGGTCAAATGCGTCGGATGCCATCAAGGACGAGTGGTGGAATTGGTTTGAGGTATTTATTAACCGTTACCTATTTCCGTTTTATTATTTATTACCTATTTATTGTTTCATATTTATTTAACTATATTTTTTTTTGAAACAACAACATGTTACCTTTCACCCTCGTGATAGAGAAGCGGTTAAGTCGGCGTGGACCAACATGATGAAAGACCGCCTCCGCAAAAGAACCCACTACGCTATGAAGAAACCTACGGAGCAAAGGCCGTCTTGGATACCGGCCGATATTTTCGAACAACTTAAGGCTAGAAAGGATGATCCAAACTTTCAAGACAAATCCGAGAAAAACAAAACCAACCGGATGTCAGGAAGTACCGAAAAAGGCAAGGCCTTAGGTACTCACATTATGGGTCGTAAAAACACCCTACAGATGATGGATGAAATGGTAATTTCTTAGTTTTTACTTCACTTTTTCTTGTCTTGAATAATTTTTAAACAATTTCCACCCTTTGACAATCTTGAGTGTTTTTTTTAACAAGTGCCGTTGGATTTAAATTGCAGGCTGGACAAGATGGGAGGGATGTACCATCCGCCTTGAAGTTGCTGGAGAAGACAAAAAAGCATGCCAAGAAGGGATGACTATCAACGAAACCCAAAACACTCTTTGTAAGTTAACAGAAACTTTTCTTTATGTTTTAGTAATTTGGTTTACTAATTAATTAACGTATACTAATCACACTTTATTTTTGTTTTGTAGGAAAAAGTTTTTTCAAGAAAGTCAAAAATGATAAGTGAAGGTGTCCCGGAGCAAGATATCGACGACAACGAGATCTACTTCGAAGAACACGGCGGTTTCAACAAGAAAGGGTTGATACTCGGTATGGGAAATGCAGCCCCAGTTATTTACGAGCGTCGTCGTCACTCAAGTGCTGGGAACCCATCATCATACACCCCAGATTTGTATTTTATAGTTTATTAAAAATTAAGACTAACCAATTATTTAACCGTTTACTAAATGAATATAATATCATGTTTGACTATTCATTGCAGGTATCGTCGGCAGAGTTCTTCGAGAGAATGCTCAGCTAAGAGAACGTGATCTCGAGACATCCCAAAGGCTGAACGCAATTGAAGAGTACTTAAGTCAACGGGGGGAGTTCACTACTCAAAGCTGCAACCCGGGAGGCTTTTCTCAGCCGAGACGCGACTTCGATGATGATGGCGGCGACAATGCTAGGGCGGCCAGCCATTTCGCCACCCCACAGCCCACCGACACGACCGTTAGATATGTTTTATTAGGTTGTTTAGTTGGTGTACCGCGGATTATGTTTAGTTTTTAGTTGGATGATCATTTGTAAAACCTTCATTTTAGTTATGAAAAGATGTTTTAAAAACCTTGTCTCCGACAAGTTCTTTGTTGCTGGGTTGTTTTTGCTGAAATTGCAGGTTTGGAGAGCTTGCAAAAGGGAAAAATGAGCCATTTCATTGGAAATGGGGAGCTGAAAAAACAGCTGAAACCGGAAAATCATACAGGAAATTTGCGACGGAAATGTCTTAATTTGCGCCGGAAATGTCTCAATTTGCGACGGAATTCCGTCGCAAATGTTGACCAGAAGTCAAAGTCAGTGAACATTTGCGACGGAATTTCCGTCGCAAATATCCTCTTTTGCGACGGATTTTCCGTCGCAAATATTGACTGACTTTGACTTTTGGTCAAGGTCAGTCAAGATTTGCGACGGAAAATCCGTCGCAAAAGGGACCATTTGCGACGGAAATTCCGTCGCAAATGTTGACTGACCTTGACCAGAAGGTCAAAGTCAATCCGTCGCAAACCTCGGTCAATCCGTCGCAAAATGTTTGCGACGGAAAAATCCGTCGCAAAATAACTTTCTGCGACAAATATAAGGGACAGACACAGTCCGTCGCAAATCCGTCGCAAATGATGATTTTGCGACGGATTTCACCCTTTTTGCGACGGACCATTCCGTCGCAAATAGCGCATTGTTTTGTAGTGAATGGTAGCAATATTAAGTTTTGGTCTGATAATTGGGTTTTCTCGCACCCACTTACCAGCATTACGCGTGATGATGATAGTAATCGTGATCTTAATCTTTTGGTTAAAAGTTTCATAACCTCTGACAAACAATGGGATGTTTGTAAATTCACAAATTCTTATTTGCAACGGCACTATCCGTCGCAAGCTTGTGACGGATACCGTTTTCTCTCACGAAATACCCACTTTTCCTCTCTCTCCAACACTATTCCTGTGGTCCCCTTTCCCCACTAACTCATTTTATATCCATTTTATCTCACAAAATATCCGTCACAAATAACGACCCGTCGCAAGCGAGACTTACTATTGTAAATTAGCCAATTTGGTAAATAACGAGATTGTGAATCAGATTACTAACATTCCACTGCCACATAATGATATTTCGGATACCCTTTTATGGGGGTTGTCCGTGGATGTAAATTTTTCTACAAAAACAGCAACTTGGCTAGCGCAAGGTTTATTCGATCACGCTCGTGAAAAATGTAAATTTCAGTGGGTTTGGAAATTGAATATTCCCCCAAAATTGAAATTTTTTCTTTGGAAAGCATGTGTTGACGGCCTCCCAACGAAAGATAGACTTCTCAAAAGTCATATTAATGTCCCGCCTCATTGCATTTTGTGTAACTATCCTAGTGAAAATAAAGATCATTTCTTTTACGAATGTCCTTTGATTAAGTCTATTATCCAAGAAATGAACATTACTAGCTACAATAATTTTTTGTCAAATTATGATAATATTGCAAGTCAAAATTTTCTAATGAAGCTTAATTATCTAAAAGACTTAATTCCAAAAGATGATTTCGTTAAGATCATTTTTATTTGGTGGAATGCATGGCTTTATAGAAATGATATTATTTTTAATAATGTTAATTTCAATATGAACAAACTTATTACTTTATGTAACAATAACATTAAGGCTTGGAACGAAACTAGACATAAAGATCTCAACAATCCCGAGAAAGAAAAGTTTGTTAGAAACACTTCTAATAAAAAGGAAATCTGGTGGGAGAAACCTAAAAATGATTTCTTAAAGCTAAATTTTGACAGATCGAGAATAAATGACAATAAAACTGCTTTAGGATATTGTATAAGAGATCATAATGGTGAAGTCTTATTGTTAGGAGCAAAAAAGTGCGGATCTAATAATATTCTTGTCGCAGAAGCACTCGCTTTAAAAGAAGGTATTTTAGCCGCAAAACACTTAGGAATCTCTAAGTTAATTGTGGAGGTGATAATTTATGTGTTATCAACTCCCTTCGTAGCACTTGGCAGATCCCGTGAGAAATCTCTAGTATTATCAAGGATGTGAAACTTGATCTTCATCTTTTCGATGAAGTGATATTTAAACATTGCTTCCGTGAAGCCAACAAGGTTGCTGACTTTATAGCTTAATGTCCAACTCTTTCGAGGTGGGTTGAAAGCCGGTGGCTTCAACTTATCTTACTCATTCGAAAGGATTAGATAGGTTGGTCCTATCCAAGAGGATCAACCTAGTTTTCTTACCTTATCAAAAAAAAAAAAAAATTAAATAAAAAAAAAAATATGAGAGGATGATGGCCGGTTTTTGTCGTCAATTCCGGCACCAAAAACAATTTATAAACTCCCAAATTAAGTAGTATAATTTAGGGTCGAACCCAAAGGATGGTGGGGTTAGGCTATAAGTCTTGGTCTAGTTTTAGTTTAGTCGGTCAACAAAAATGATGAAATAGATAACTAAAGTTTAAAGCTAAAATAAGAGTAACGATAAATTAAGGGAGTTAGGGGTATGGGGTGTCATGTAGTCAAATATGGGTCTAGCAATAGGGAAACATGACATAAATTAGCATTCTTTCAAATCACTAATTCACGCAATAAGTAAGGTGATTATTGTCGATTAGGGTCTCGAACTAGCATTCTCTCGAACAACTAATTAAATTCCCGATCAATACATTAACTCACTTTCGTGACGTCAACTTAACAATCATAGCCGAGTAACTAAACTAATTAAACCTCGGATTTCTCGTTGGCATAATTAAGCACACTAATCGTCATTAGTATCACAAGACTAATAATAAACAATAATCAAACCAAACATTATTTAAACAATTAGAGCATCTCCAATGGACAGCTACAACACGTTGTAACTTAATTTACCGATTCGGCTTTTTAAGCTATTTTGCTCTTCGATTACACACCGCTCCAATGGCAAGCTACAACACTTTCTAGCTATAAGGGTCCTACCATAAAATTTCCCTCCAATGAAAAGTTTTACCTTTTATTTTATTTTTATTTTTTTTAAACCAAGCTACATGCTTTGTAGAGCTACCATGCTCATAAGCAACGTCAATTATTTCATACTCCAATGGTAAGCTACTTGCTTACAATTTTTGTAAAATTGCAAACAAGTCCCTAAAGTAAACCATTGGAGATGCTCTTACCCACATCCAAGACTCAAACTTTTCTACACTAATCTCATCCCCTAACTATTAAACTACTCTAACATTAATAAATTAACACTAACTAAACTACCCACTAACCTTAAACATGAAATAAACATTAATAAATCAACAAAGAGTACAACTTTGATAAAATTAAACATTAACACTATGAAAACAATAAATAATAAAATAAGAACAAGTAATGAAATAGGGAAGAAATTTATACCATAATGGAAGAAATGTTTGGAATTGTATAGATCTAGAAGACGGATTACAAAAGCTCGAATCTTGCTATCTAATTAAATGAGGAATTGAAGAGTAAATAAATTAAGAAAAATAATTAAACTAAACTACTCTCTACCTACTGTTTTCATTTTTTCCCAAAACCCAAAACAAAAGCTGCGTATCCTATTTTCTAAAAAACGAAGAGCTCCCCTTCTAAATTCTGATTCCTTGCTTTTATATCCTCAACGCAATGTAAAATTACAAGACTGCCCTCACTTAAAATTCAATAGAATAAATGGTTTCAAGGGCAGCTTTGTCATTTCATCTCTTCTATTATTTTCTTTAGAACCAGCTTTCTTCAAAACCGTCTTCTTCAAAACCCGTCTTCTTCTTCTTTTTCTTCACTTCAAATTGCAACTCTTCACACCAACCATGAATGACGCTGTTCAAGTAGCAGAACACTATTTAGTCGGTCTCAAACTCTAAACCCATCTATTAACGCAGTTATTTGTTGGGTCTATGCCTTGAATCTGTTAGTCGCCGCTTCGAACGACTATGCGGGGGTCTCGCTGTATCTGATTTCTGTATTGGGTTAGGGTTTCTGTCTGGGCTTTATTAGATTAAGCCTAATCTGTTTTGTATTAGGTTAAGAGTACTATATAAACTCTTAACCTCTACCCTCGCAGTCATACTTTAATATCGTTCTGAATTGTAATCTGGAAAACTCCTCACATTAATAAAACTCTCTCCCTTCTGCCCTGTGGACGTAGCTAACACACCGTTAGTGAACCACGTAAATCTGTGCGTTTGTTCTTTATTGTTTGTTTTAGTCTTTCTCTGTGCTTCCGTTATAACATGTATATTATTGAATGATGAACAAACGTTTGAAGAGCCAGCTATATACAAAACCCATTCAACCAAAAAGAGGAACTACCACCTAATACTTAGGAAACTAAATATCCTAAGGATAATACAATTCCTAAATATAATGTAAACAAGATAATACAATATAACCGAATACAAGATAATATGGCATGTGTGATAATATCTTCCAATAGTAACTTATTAACTAACGTGCATGCCCGCGTGGATAACAACGCTACCGTTGCGTTACAACAACTGGTAGCGAAAATCCATGCGGCAAAATCAAAAGCGAAGTCAAAAGCCGAGACAATGCAGCTTATGGGACCGGAGGCCGTGGCGGCGGAGAAGCCGGAATGGGGGGAGGTAGGGAAGGAGGAAGGAGGGGGTCATATAAGGTAACAAGTTGGTGTAAACTTGGATTAAGTGAAGTTGATTTTAGGTTTGGAAAACCTAATGGAATTATTCCATTTGGTATGTTACATTATTCACTTAAGAACTCTATTGTGTTGGTTGATTATAACGACTACGACCACGACTACGACAACGACAACGATGATGATGATAATAATAATAATGGTGTTGGGATACAAGTTTGGTTGTTTATAGGGAAAGATGAGATGGATATTTTGGAATCTAATCCACTATTCTGTGAATTTGCTTCTCCTATTTAAGTTTTTATTTTATGGAAGAATTGAGAACGGTTATTATTACATCAGATGTGTGTTCCTTTTCTCATGAAAAAGTTCGATTATTTTACTTAATCGCTCTATAATACTTAGATTTTTATAATAATTTATTTGTCGATTTAGTTTATGTTATTTTAGTTGTACTCGCTCTCGTACTTCTTAAAGTAGATTATTGGCCGTATATAGATCGTAACAAATTATGAGAAAAGAGTGAATAGAAACGTATTATTTAACACTTAAATTAACCGGTAAGAGGTGATGAACGAGCTACAATAATAAGTGAATAACTAAGAAATATAGGAACTTTGAATAAAATTTTGAGATACGGGAACCTTATCCTAAAACGAGGATAACGGTATGGGGACACGTTTTCAAAGAAAAATACATTTCTAAATTATTACAAATGATTTATTACTATAATGGAAAGAAACTTGACAAATAAAGACGTAATTAAAATTCATGCCGTATCTATACCGTGTCGTGTTGACACGAGTATAGTATGAAAAGTGAAGAATCGAAATAACTTGTACTTATTAGTACTCGTACTGAATATAATTGATTGCTAGTCACTAGCAGTATGGTGGTGGTAGTGATTGTGGTGGGAAATCATATGGTGGTTGGCGGTGAGGTGGTGGTGGTGGCGACGGTGCTATGGTGGGTATTGCTAGTGACGGACTAGGGTTCAGCTTCGGAGGAGGCGGTGTAGTCGATTATTTCTTAACTCTCAAGCTTCTTGTTGAATAATCATGTGCATGAATTGCTTCTTCTATGTTTATGGACGTAGTAGCATTGATCATATCATTGGGACGGACTGATCTGAGTAGATTGCAAAAAGAGTAAGGATTATTAATGAACTAGGCATCATTATTTTTCGAAATTTGTAAAATTTATCAGCAAATTATGTTCAATATTTGTGTTTAATCTACTTGTATGATCTATGGAATAAAAAGTAGTATTTAATTAGAACGAGATTTTTTCAGAACAGTAGGATTAACATTCATTGCACCATGCCTTTAATGTTTGACTTTCTAACTATATATCTTTGTCGTAATATCATTGTCGTTACGAGTTACGACAACTTGACTCGAAATCACATAACTTTTAGAGAATATGATCTGAAATTAAATTCGTATTTAACGTATTAAAATCTTAATTGACTCGATCCAAAGTAATCTGATAGGACTACTACTATTGTACTAGGTAATGCATATTGATATTGAATTAGATCTGATCGCGTCGGATGATATAAACAGGGGTATAACGCGTTTAAATTCGGCGTTTTTTTCATACTTCAAGATTTAGGTAGACTCAGAGGTTCATATCTCAACTAATTTGACGATTTACTCCACATTAGTGCACTCAATTAAACACTTAAATCAACTCTTAAGAAATTAATTCTCTCAAATAAAATAGATAGTATATCTTTATCGTGTCAAGAAATTAATTCACTCGAATAAAATAAACATTTACATGACATGGTTTAAAAAGTTAAGAGTCGAAGTAACGAAACTTATAACATGTATTACAGAATTATTAGTACTCGTACCAATACATGAATAGAATTGTTTTACATAAGCCGCCGGCTGTAAGAGTAATGAGCGAGTACCGGCTAGCAAGGCGGCGGCGGCGGTGGTGGTGGGCAACCATAAGGTGGTTGGAGCTTAGCTGGTGGCGGTGGCGAAAATGGCCATGGCGGCGCCACCGGTGACTGAGTGGGGTTTCGATTCGGAGGAGGCGGTCTTGGATGTTGCTTAACTCTTAAGCTTCTGGTTGGAATGATTACCGATGTAGTGACATTGATCATAAAAAATACGTAAATTGCGAAAATAGTAAGGATTATTAATGAACTCGATTTCATTGCTTTTCGAAATTTTTAGAATTTATTAGGAAATTGTATGTGTTTTTATTTGTGAATAATTATTATATGTAAAATGTAATAAAAATATTTAAAACAATCTTTTTGGTCAAGTAGGGTTTACATTCACTGAATGTGCTTTTAATGTATGACTTTCCAACCATATATCTTTATTATCGTTACTGTAATGTGATCGAAGTGTCATACCTTGTATATATATAATTGTATATGATCTTAAATTCAAATTTATCTGATCCTAATTTTGATTGACTCAATGTTGATCTGATTAAAACGCTACATAATAATCATTATCATTATATATATAAAAGAAGAATGGAAAACTGCTTATGTGACACAATGTGGACGCAGAATTATGGTAATGAAAGTCTTTCATTCAATCTCACAATTTTAGTTTTTTTAAACCAATCATGTTCAACCAAGTTGTCCATCTTTCCAAATCAGCGAATTAAATCAAATAAAAAACCGAAATTAATTGAGAACCACCTAATTAACCGCGTGTAATTAATATAATCGTCTTAATTAATATAAGTACCAATTCTCAAAACCTAATAAAAAATGTTTTACTTTCTCAATGTTCTAGGAAATCTCAAGCAACATTGAGAACCACCCACCCTAATCTTATAATTACAAAATCGTCTCGAGTGACCAAAATTATTCTGTATTACAAATTAGTTACTGACCTCAATCTGCTAAATTATTCTATATTTAGTATCTCTTTTTGTTCAGGCTCTATAAAACTTGATCGGCACCGCCTTTTTGTTACTCAGAATATCCTTTTTATTTATTGTTGTTGGAGTTGATTATTAACAAAGTAAATTTTACGTCTATCATGTAAAGTTTTTGAAAGACATGTATAATGTTTTCACTACTGATCAATAGAGATTACATGAAAATTACACAGGTGTGAATTAAAGAAGATACAATCAATTAGGAGTGTGAAACTCTATAAATCAAGGATAAATGAAGGTAGAAAATAATGTCAGAAACTCAGAATATACACTATGAACGATTAGCAATTATGTGTCATATTTAGCTTGATTCTTGAGATCACTTGATTGTGCACAATTATAGATATAATTGTGTGATTGATCTTTAATATATATGTTGATCATATTTGCATTCGAAATAAATAACAGGGACTTTCGCTTTTGCTCAAAGAATGTGTCACCATCAAATGGATAAAGACAATTTTGAATAATATGAAAATGTTCTTCTTTTCATGGATGCATTACCGAGTGTTTTTTTATTGTCCGTCACAAACTTTTGATGGATAATCATGCTTTATTTTTCTTTTAGACAGTCAACATTAAATTTTGTATAGGTGACAGCTCTATAATCATATTATAATTCTATGGGTATAACATAACATTATACTAATTACTTTTGTAAATATACAGTTTTTAATGTTTTAGATAAAATATTTATAGTCGTGTGCACGTCAATGTTTAATTAGCTCGCGTCTAGTGTATGTTTTTCAAGAGTCAGGTTAATTGGCAGGTCAGATCGGGGTTAGATCGAATTACAGACCTACATGTGGGGAGTATTAGAACCGTGCTAAATTTTAGTTGTCATCATTGACATGTTCTTAACTATTGATTCAATTTGAAAAAGAGTAATACTATTTTCATATTAATTAACTATCGACAACTCCGTATTAATTCATTAACTTTGAATTTGAGAATACAATTGAATATGAAAATAATGAATCATTGCGGATATAGCACGAGTCTGTTCTAAATAAAAAAGAAGTATTTGTATTAACTCGAGGTTCATGATGGCCAAGATATAGCTTAGCCACACTAAATCCATAAATGAGTATTATTGTAATACCGTATTGGACCTACTTTGTATAGTGTATACCGTGTCTTTAATTAAGGTTTCGTTTTTTTTTCTTCTTTAAAGTTATTGTATTCGAGTTTGTCTATGTTCGGGTTTAATAATTATATTTATTTTCGGAATACCGTATTCCGTTTATTTAAGTTAAATAATTTAATTAAATTTCAGATTAAAGTAAATCGAAACCATTTTTTAAAACGTATTTTGCTAAAAATTAATAATTTTCCATTTCTGATGTATAGATTACGCTTTCTCAAGTGATAAGCCAAACGTCTAATATTTAATCATTTTTTAAAAATAAATCACGTATTACTTTTTCGTATTACCGACTTTTTACTTCTGTTAAAAGAACTCAAAGTTTTATGACTACTTCACACTTAATTGACAATATTTTTATAAAACCTACTCTTTTAATAACGCATAATATTGTATGTACTATTTTTATTTTTGCTATATTTAATTTTCAATAAATTTTCTAAATATAGTTTAATATATGATTATTTATATATTTTTTTATCTAGTTTGGAAATTTGTTATTAGATTATCTAACGACGGTTATTGATCATATACTTTACAAAGTTGAAATTAACAACCCCGTGATTTTCACGGGTGTTACACTAGTTCATTATTACTATAAAAGAAGAATGTTTTTCAGCTGACGTGACGCAGTAAGGTTTCAGCGTTTAGTGTTTCCCGCTCTCACATTCACCCTCTGAAATTTCTGTTTCGTAGACCAATCGGCATTTCCCATTTATGCCACATCATAATAATCTAATAATGATTTAATAATTAAATACAAAATATTCCATAAATCCATAAAAACGTGTAGAATCTAATATAAATGATAGAATCGAATAAAAAAAATATTCTATGATTTATTTGATAAAAGAAATATTCTCTGATTTAATAAAAACGTTTTTATTATCTAAATATTCTATGATTTATTACTGGTCCGTTTTTATTTGATAAAAATATTCTATTATTATTATTCTAAATGAACGTCAATAATAAAAGATATGAACATCAATAACTAAATCTCGGGGATCGATAATTGTTAGTTATTGAATTCTTATTTAGGTACAATCACAAATATTAGCTGTAATCTCGGGGATCAATAATTAAGAAATATTCCATAACTAAATTATCTAAATCTTTCCATAATTTCATAAATAAGAAACCAAATCATATAATAAGAAACCAAATCATAAAATAGTCATATTAAACTAATATGGTTAGTTAGTCTTTAGTATGACAGTAGAAGAATACAATATACGACTCTTTCCAAATATTAGTCTGATTAAAAATCTATTAAGAAATATATGAGTCGTATATTGTATCCGTCTTTCCTGATATTTTAGGAAGTAGTCGAAATTAATTGCATAAGGCGAGATTCTCGGTCAAGGTAAATCATAAAAATTAGTTGCTAATATTGACTAATATTGATTGATTGATGGTAAAAGATTGTAATCTCGGAATTTTCTTATATACCTTATTCATTAATGGTATCATAAGTAATCCAACTATTATCATCATTACTAACAGCTATTCGAAAATTAGTGCACCATGAAATTCACCTTTTTACCGAACATATCTTATATGCAAACATCTCGTTAAAATTTAATTTGTTCGAATTAATAGAATTGCTATATATTGAAATGAATGTACCTTCGTCGTCTTTAAAAATAAGTGTACACAACCCCGTGATTTTTCACGGGTGTTACACTAATACATAACTAATTAATCTTACAAAGTAACACGTCTGGAATTGATCCAAAATCAAATGTATGTTTGGCAAACAAATAGATAGACTCGAGTCTGGTTCGTGTTCATGTCACACTTAAAGCGGTAACAAACACTTCTATCCATCACACCCCAACCAAATTGATCAATCTCGTATTATGTTCTTGTCGACTCACTTATACAAATACAGCATTATACTTTAATCCAAACTCACTAATTTCATTTTACAGGTTTTTATCGTGTCATTATTTACCCGCCCTACTTACTTAATCATATAATATATATATATATATATATATATATATATATATATATATATATATATATATATATATATATATATATATATATATATATATATATATATATAGCGGGGTCACATAGTCGGCATAGGTGGCCAAGTAGTTTATTTCTCTTATGATATTATACTCATACTTTTTAAAGCAGTTTTATTGAGCATATATACTTGACAACAAAGTTAAAAAAAGTAAGAATGAATAGAAATGAGAAGCTAAGTCGACTAAATTGAGTGCGCTAAATTAATTCTTAAAATAAAAATAATCGATAATAATTAACTTGAAATATCCAAAATGAAATATGAAAACAAATGAGCAGCACACGGAGTAACTTTATGATGGCCTAAAAAGAAAAGTTAAGTAAATAAATATTGCACAATACAAATTCTAGGGTTTACATAAATAAAAGAGACGAAAGACAGTAGCTAGCACTATATTACGGTGGCAACTGCCCGGGAGGCGGAGCCCCGCCGTGGTGAGTTGCTCGACTATACACCGGTGGTTTAACGGTGTAGCAACGCGACCACCTTAAACGTAACGTGTCGTACCGCTGATTAAGGCGGCCTCCCTTTAAATCTCTTTGATATTTAGGGGGTATGCATACCAAAGATCTTAGCTCTTTTCTTGTAATTTTTGCCTGAGATAATTTATTGTGTCCTACAAATACAAGGAGTATTAAGATTAGAGTAGTAATTACCTTCATGCTTAATTTTTTTTTTTTTTTGTATTATGTATGTGAAAATTGAAATATTTGTTAATACGTGTTTGGTCAAGAAATGTGAACTATTGAACGTGTTAATATATAGTACTGTAGAATGGTTGAGACTTGAGAGGATCAACGGAAGAATTAAATAGAAAATGACAAATTATGAACACAAGTTGTTATCGAGTGACGCAAAGTTATGTGTAAATCGAGTTTAATTATTATCGGGTTTTTTAACATGGAATTTTAAAGAATAGGTAAATAAAGAATTAGGAGATTATATTAATCCATACTCTATTTAAACTTAGAGTAAAGCGAACTATTAAATCCCCTGCTCAAAATAGTGTAAAGACACTTAAAAAATCTCATTTATATTAAATGACGGACAAAAATATATGAGAAAGTGATCATTTTGAAGAGAGTAAATTGAGTAGTTATTATTATATACATTTTTTGTTACAAAATAACAAGTTAAAATCTATATCATTTTCTATTTTGAGAAGACGCGGCCAATAGTTAAGATTATTCTAAGTTAAATGGTAGTGTGGATTAATATGAGAAGATTGTTCATAGGTGAAATTATTATTAATGTGAATTAATCTTTTTTTAATGCTTTTGATAAGCAATTTATGAATTACCTTCAATTTAATTTACTAGTCATTTAACAATTAATTCTCTTATCTATCCTTAGTTTTTATTAGGGGTGTTCATTCGCGGTTCGGTGAACGGTTCACCGAACCGCATATTTAATTCGGTTTACACACGGTTCGGTTTGGCAAATCACCGAACCTAAACCGCACCGTTCGTAACGGTTATAAACGGTTCGATTAACCACTTTAAACGGTTATTTGCGGTTCGGTTACCGGTTAACCTATAAACATGCTAAATATACTTTTTCTTTAGTTTTTGAGAATTTTATCTAGTAGTTTAATTAAATTTTTAATATTTAATTATAGTCGATAATAAAGTTAATTAGTGAAACTCTAATATTAATCATTTTAAGCATTTTTGAATTTGGAAATATTTTTTAATTAAACAAAACAACAATTTTTATATAATATTTTAATTTTTTGCTTACTTTTTTGTGAATGGTTCGGTTCGCGGTTAACCTCTTTTCTAAAATTGCAAACCTCAATCGGACCGTATCAATAATAAATTTAACGGTTCGGTAGCATTGTCAAAACAATTTGGTTAATTAAACCTTAAAAATGTATTATTTTTCAGTTTGATTTATTATGAACACTCCTAATTTTTATGTCAAAAGTAAATAACAACAAACCGATACATAGGAGTTAGGAATATAATTTACAAATATCATTGATCAATAAGGGTCAGTGAAGTCAACTAATTATTTCGTCTTTAGTGAGCATTGTTTATTACTTATTTCAAAGTTTCGTCGAAATGGGTGCATGCCAAAGTTCTTATCATTTTGGGCGAGAGTAATAAGGATATGCTCTCGATTCTAATACGATTATGTGCGCCTTTCGTTAAATTAAAACTCTCATTTCTAATACAACTAGATTCGCCCGGACCAATTTGTAATATCCAACGACTTTGATATAATAATACTCTAAGACTCTTATTTTGGACTCAAATTTGTTGAATTGAACTCATATGAGCTTAACTATTCTAAAATAAACATATATATAGGGAGTTGAACTGAACTCATATAAGCTAAACTTATAGAAAAATGGTTATGAATTGAACTAAATTTTTTTGAACTACATTTATAGAAGTTGAGCTAAACTATAAGAGCTTAAATTTTTTAACCTGAGATTGTAAGAGCTAAACTAAATCTAAAGGGAGTGACTTTAATAATTCATATTTATACCATATTATCTTCAGTTGAAAAGAGTTCAGGTGATTTGAATATAGCTGAGTTGATTTGAATTAAATTGAAGTTGAACTGAATGAAACTAAGCTTTAACTAAACTAAATAAAATTTAGATAAATTAAAATGAGTTGAAAATAAGTTAAAAAAAACACAGCCATATTTTAATCTATTTTCATATAGCAGATAAATTATAGTTATATACATTAATAAACTAACACTTACGTGAGATCCATGATAGACTTGTGGCAGAAAAATGTTGATTTACCTTAGCGCCAGATAACAATTACTCCATTTTACATATCAGCTTTCTAAAATATAACTCTTATAATATTTGTTTTAAATTATTCCCTCAAGATAAAACTTAATCAAAAATTACTTCAAACTCCAACTTAAGTCACTTAAGTCAACTAAACTGAAGTTTTTTAACTATTTTGGATAAAAATGGATTATAAGGGAGTAATTTAGAAAATAAGAATTATAATAAAAGGAAATTTTTAAAAACTTACTCATATAAGAGTGATTAAATGTTAATTCACTCTTTAACTTATAGGATGCAAAATCAATAGAATTTAGTTCTCATTTTGTTCAAGGTGTCTAATGGAGTATTCATATTGTTGAATGCTTGTTTTTCCTTTTTAATTAGCTAGATTTACGATTGTTGTTACTATCCAATGTTTCGTGTCATGGTTGTTTACTCTCTAATGTTTTGTATCATGGATTTTTATTGCTTATAAATGAGGCTCGGTCATGTCGGTAAACAATATTAACTTAATTTTTTTTATGGTGAACACTATTGATAAATTTATCACAACCAAAAGTCTACCATCACAATGTATATAACTAAATAATTTTTCTGTCACATCGAATAATTTACATTAACTTTATTTTATAAGGGGGGAATAAAATATAGTTAAATCATTAACTAAGAGCCTAAGAGCATCCACATTGAAGAGGATTACTCATCCTCTAAGATGAAAAATGGTGTTAAGAGGATGTCCTCTCCAATGTGGAAGACATAATGAACATCCTCTTTGGAGGGGGAAGAGAAAGACTTCCTATATTGTTAGAGAAAGACTTCCTCTATAAAATCTAGGCCTATGTACCCAACATCCTATAGAATTGATACTTTTTAATATTAAAAAGTAATTAAAATATGAAAGAGTAGTGAAAGAGGATCCTCTTTGATGTGGAGAAAAAAATAAAAGAGGAGGATAAAATTGATACTTTTTAATATTAAAACTAGTTTTGTGACCCGTGACATTCACGGGTTTATATGTTTTAGTATTGTTATTTTATCGTATTGTTAAGATTTGTCGGAGCAATTAGTTTATCCATTTAAAAATATACAGTTTTGACTTTTGAAATACTTAAAAGTTATTTAATTAAGGCATAATGTTTAATTATTATTCTTTTTTTAGAATGATAAATTATCTAGTGTAAAAAGCTCAACACATACTTTTTAATTAAATTAGAGGGCTTTTATCTCAATATTATTTCTTATAAATCATATTTTTTAGTAATAGCGTAGTTATGAAGTTTAATAAATGCTAATCTTAATATATCATCTATATCAATTTGTCAAAAATCCTAAATTTTAATTGTTGCAAAAATGATAAATTAAGTTAAATAGTAACCTATTACAAATGGTGAGGGAAACCAAAAAGTCATCATATTAAATAAAAGAAATAAAAGTTAAATAAACATGTAGTTAATAACCAGATTTAGGAGGAGAAAATAAATAGTTTGTATTAATTTATTTTTGTGTTCGCAACTAAAATTTTTCAATTTTTATTTTTTATTTATAATCACGTGACACGTGATTTTGGATATGACTTTATTTTTAATAACACATGACATAATAAGATACTTAGTATTGTCTTTTTAACATCGATGCTCAAAAGTGATGAACCTTGAATGATATTTATGTTTATCATAAATTTGATAATAATAATAATAGGAAAAAATGCTCAAAAGTCATAAAACGTATCCTCAATTGTTTATAGTTTTTTTATAGAGGCAAAATTTGTAAGCAATAATTTTTCTTATCAATATCGTCAATAGAATTGTAATTTTTCTTATCAATATCGTCAATAGAATTGTATGTGTCACTAATATGTCTTATCTATTTATTCACATCAAGTTAAGTGGGTTAAGGTTTTAAATTAACTATATAACTTTTTATTTTTTTTAGGTAAGTTCCATTGTTGGGTTATGAAATATTCATCACATTTTCAAACTTCCTTGTATGCATTTGTTTTGTTCAAATTTAAGGGCTATCGAGATTTGTGGTATTAATAAGACACTTAGTCTTGTCATTTTATAATAGTGTATAAATCAATAGATAACTTATTTGATATTTTACAATATTGTATAAATAAATGAAGAATCTAGTAATCAATATAGATGAATTATGTATTAACCAATATAAAAATGACATGTGAATTTAAATTAAATGCTTTAAGTAACCTTTTAACTATATTGTAAGCATAAATATTAATAATAATGTACATTTAGCTATTATTCATATCAATAAGAATTATTTTGTCCAACTTGTTTATACGATTGAGATCTTTGTAACTCCAATTTCATTCTATGAGAGCTAATTTTCAAATGGAAAATGCTGAATAAAAAGATAACACATACAAAAATAAAACATACATTTTAAAGTTTATGAAATACTAATTTTTTTATGAAACTTAAAATAATTAGTCATTAACATAACATGTTGTCAATCTTGTAGGTAATTTATAATATAAAATTGAGGGAAATATATGGGAGTATTTGTTTAAGCAATTTAGTATTTCATTCTTCATATCGTTCTCTTTCTCCAATGAAGCATCCTAAAAGAAATCCATTGAGCAATTAATAACAAACAAAACAGTTGAATTTGATTTATTTAATATTACATTATAATTATATTAATTCAAATTTTTCCTTAAATAATTATATAAATATGACATTGAATAATAAAAATGTAAGTATATTTACCTTTAAAGAGCACAACTCCACAAATCTTGATAACCCCTAAATAACAACAAAACAACATATATGTGAAGTTAAAAAATGTCATAGTACTTCATAACCAATAGAACTTTAAAAAAACAATGATAAGAATGATTATTTACACATACAATTCTCTCGGTGATGAGGTAAACAAAATATTGGCTTCAATTTTGGCTCACAAATGTTGTTTTCCACCAAAGATTTATAGCCAATTGATGATGCATTTTATGACTTTTGGACGAATTATTATTATTATTATTATTATTATTATTATTATTATTATCAAATTTAATATATACATAAATATGTAGCAATGTTTGGTGACTTTTAATCATCCTTTTTCATTATTAGCAAATTTAATAGACATAAATATGGAGTAGAGAGAAATTAAATGTAAAAGGTTTGGTTTAATTATTTTTTCTCTTTTATTTATATATATATATATATATATATATATATATATATATATATATATATATATATATATATATATTTACAAAATCTAGCTTGCGTGAGAATTTTTTAGTCATTCTTTGCCTTGCCTTTTATTTATATATTATATTTATAAATTTATATATGTATTTAATTTAATGAAATTATATTCAATTAAACGAAATTGAGCAAGTATTAAGACTTAAGAGAAAATTGCAAAGTGATTTAAAATATATCGCAAATTAAAATATATTCTATTGAACATCACCACTGCAGCAGCAACGACAACATCACTCAACAATATTCTCAATATACTCATTATCGTCAAATAAATAAATTAAACCATGAAATATAATCCACAAGTAGAAACTCATGGGCAATATATTTTAAATAAATAGAGTGAAAAAAACTATTATAGCTATTATGGTTTTTTATAGTCATTAGACAACCATATATTTCCATATTTTAATTTTAATCTTAATTTATTTTGTGATATTATTAGATTAGATAATTGATTGCTGAAATGAATTAAATAGGAAAAAAATATTAGTGCAAATTACGGGTGTTAATTAATATAAAGAGTTTTGATCAATTTATTAACATATTATATTACAAAAATTAATTAAATAAGAAAAACTTTTAATTAATTTGGTGGGGATTAAATATTATGAAGAGTTTTAATGAATTTATTACCATGTTTAAATATAAAAATGAAATAAATACGAAAAAATGTTAATAAAAATGGTGGGTGTTAAGTAATATGAGTAGTTTTTATTAATTATTAACATGTTTTATTAAAAGAAAATTGTAACTATAATTATAAAACTTATTAACATATTTTATTACATAAATTTCAATATTAATTATAAATTACGAAATCTTGATTTAGATTTTGAAGGGTTACATAAATTTTGGAAAATAATATATTTAATATACAAAATTAATTTAAGACTAAATCTTGATTTAAATTTTGAAGGGTTACATAAATTTTGAAAAACAATATATTTAATCTACCAAATTAATTTAAGAATATTGATAATATCCTTTAATATTATAGATAAGTGAATTAAATTGATTTATAGATAAGTGAAATAAATTTATGTCATGTAATAATAAATTGATAATTCATCACATAAATACGCCATGTCACATTTAAAATATGCTATGTCACATTTAAATATGCCAAGTCACATTTAAATTTTGCCACGTCACATTAAAATTTGCCATGTCACATTTTTTTAGTTACCCTTTTAATAAGATTTTATAGAAGGAATTAAAATATGAAAGAGTAGTAAAAGAGGATCCTCTTTGATGTGGAGAAAAAAGTAAAAGAGGAGGAGGAAGATGATGAAGATAGTGGAAAATGGGTTGGAGAAAAGATAATGTGACGTGTCAAAAAGATAGTGGAAAAGAGAAAAAAATAAGAGGATGAAACCATCCTTTTCAATGTACATGCTCTGAGATGGAGGAAGTATTATATTTATAAAACCTTATTAAAAGGCTAAGTTAAAATGTCAAGCAAAAGCCACGTCTGCAATAAATAAAAGCCACATAGGATTACCAAAAAACCACCTTGCGCCCTCCAAAATCCACGTCAACAATCATCCATGTCAACAATCAACAATTGACATATTTTTAATGTGACATGGCGAATTGATGTGAAGGGATTATCAATTTATTATTAAATGACTTTAATTAAATTATTTATCTATAAATTAATTTAATTAACTTAATTTAACCCACTCATTTATAATATTAAACGATATTATAGTATTACTAAAGCATTTAATTTAATTCCACATGTCTTAACATTTAATTTTATTCCATATGACAATTGTAATACTCCGTATTTAGAGCTGTTCAAATGCGGGCTTGGGCCGGACTTGGGCCGGGCCGTGAAGAAAAAAGTTGTCCGTTAAGACATAGTGGGCGGGCCGGGCCATAGTAATGGGTCAATTATCCTTGCCCTTACCCGCCATTTATACAAAAGTCGGGCGGCCCATGGGCCAATGGGCCATAATATAAAACTTTAACTGTTAATGAAGTATTTGGTATAAAATGACTTATATTAATTTTTTTTTTATATTCCATACTTTGATGTGAAATTTGAAGCGGGATACATAAATTTATGTTTAGTAAAGAAATACATGTAAGGTTAGACGTAATCATTACTGTTTTAACATTTATCTAATTTAGATTTTATATTAATTAAAATTATATAAACATTTTCGTTATATATTAATTGTTTTAGTTTACATATTATATTTTCCATATTATTATTTTAATGTGTCATATCCCTATAAAATTGATACAATTTTCTTAAAAAAAAATTTTTAAGAGTAAAAGTTAATTATTTAAATTGTAAACGGGCCTAATGGGCCGGCCCACGGGCTTTTCTTGTTGTCCATACCCGCCCATTTAACTTGGCGGGCTGGGTTTGGCCCGCCCTCTTAATTTTTCGGGCAAAAATACTTGTCCAAGCCCACGTAATATTCGGGCTGGGCGGGAGGGCCTAATGGACGGGACGGCCCGTGGACAGCTATATCCGTATTGTATCGTATTCTATTTTATTCATTTGTATTATATTACTTTAACGTGTGATAATTAGTTGAACGTTTTAGATCGATAATTAGTTTATCGCTTACGATTCTTGTATTTTGTATAAGAATAGTGAAGTGTCGGGTACGGGTTTTAGTATCGAGTCACGCTCTAGTTGTGCTTTAAGGTTTAGGGATGCGTGCAAGGGTGTCGGTTGGGCCTCGAGGTGCGTATTATGGGTAAAACAGCCCAACTCGACACACCCCACTGCTCAAACCACAACAAATTCTATCTGCTGCCCATACATATAAGCTCCTCGAAAACCTAACCCTAAACCTAAAGCGCCTCCCACTCTCACATCATCTCACAGCCGACACATCATAGTTCAAGAAGGAGGGATCAGTTGGTGGTTTAGGGTGGTCATTGGTGGCTCGATTGGTGTCTAAAGTAGGGTACGCGCACTGCCTCTCTGTTTTTCCAGTTTTCATGCTCTGTTCCAATTCGTGTTTTGTTTGTATAATCATGTTGTTATGAGCAGATCTTTGTTTATCTTTAATCTATGAAGTTCACTAGTCAATTTTGGATCAGTGGGTGGTCGTCGTTGGTCTCTGTGACCGTCATACGTGGTGGCTAAACCACCATGTCAGAGTCAATTCGTGTTTTGTTACAGATGGCATTGCTGAACGTGTATGTTTGTGGTTGTTTTTGAAAGAGTTATGGGTCGTGTCAGTTATGGGCTTTTGATCTAGTTGTTGGTTGCAGTCAAGAGAGTTGTCTGGTGGTTCTTGTGGCGGTTATAGGGGTGTCGTGAGGGTGTTAGAATGAGACTCGTTGGGGGTACAGGAGCTGTTAGGGTGTCAGTTTCAGAAGAGTGTTTCTGGGCAGGGTTTTTGTAAGGTTGTTTGTGGGTGGTATGGTGGTGTCGAGGCTTGGTGGTTGCCACCAGGGTGTCATGGGTAGTGTAGGGTGTCGTGGGTAGTGCTTAGTTATGGCGGTGGTGGTGTTGGCAGGTGGTTAGGGGTGTGTGAAAGGAGGGTGGTAACACGGGTAAGTACAAGAACTGGGTTTGGGTTTGTGACCAGCGTGTTTTGGGGTTAGTTCGATGGCTGTCCAGGTCGAGTGTGGAGTGGTGGTCAGGGTCAGTTGTTGCACCATGGTTCAGTGGTCTCAACCACAGTGGTATGGTGGTGGTTCGGGCTGTGGAAGGGTTGTCGAAGAAGTTGTGAAGTGGGCTGGTCGGAGGGCTGTTGGATACTATGTTGTTGTTGTTACGTCTTTGATAATAGCTATGGTTATTCTTATTATTCTTATTATCTTTATGCTTTATTATTATTATTATTATTATTATTATTATTATTATTATTATTATTATTAGTTGTATTATTATTGTTGTTATGAGTTATAATTATATGGTAATGTGTTATTTATGTTATTATTGTTATTACTTATATCTTTTTAGAAGTTTATGGTTATTATATTATTAAGGAATATTGTGATGACTACTAATTATTTATATTGTTAGTGTTATTGATTTAGTAATAATTGATTATTTGACTTTATGCTATATTTGGTAAGTCTATATATAGTAAGTCTATAATTAGTAAGTTTACAATTGGCTAAGGATAATTGATATGTATAATTAGTTAATATTGATTGGCATGTATATGAGTGTGTTGATATGTATATTTACAATGTGTGATAGGTAATCAATTACGAACATGATCGAATAATTGTTTAATTGTCTGAGTAGAAATTGATATTCAATACTAATTATAGGAACTGAGTTCGACTGTTCAAAGTGGAACATTTCTAGCAGCTGTTCGGTTGTGAATCCGCAATTGAGGTAGGGGAAATATATTATGATTCATGTTATGGCATGAAATGTGTAAGTGATGCTTATTACGAGTTTGATATAACTGATCATTACTGTACTGTGAATCGTATTATTATTATTGATCACTGTGGAGATCGGGAGGTGTGAAATGGGTCTTGTGATATTGGGTCTTGTGATATGGGACTTGTGATATGGCCATGGGAGGTGCGGTGTGATGGTGGTGTGGTGTGATGGAGGTGTGGTGTGATGGAGGCGTGGAGGATGATTGAATGAGATGGAGATGGAGGAGGATACGATTCTACTGTTATTTATGTCTTATCTGTGTTATCTACTCAACCTCGCGGTTGACCCTGTGTATTCGTGTGACACCTACGATGATCCGGAATGGGGAGTAGATTTTACAGGTCAGTGACAGTTGGACTAGGAGCTTGGGCATGGTGAGAGACATGGCATGGACCTACTTAGAGTTAGATCACATTTAGATATCGTCAGTTGTACTTTTATTTTATCAAGTTTGGACCTTGTAGTTGTTGTAATACCAAGTTTAATTTAATCAGTATTTTATATAAAGTACTTTGGTTTGTTTACCTCGTTATTCACTACCTCGGATATACCGGGATGGTAACAGTCCTATTTATCTAAGAATGTCTTGCTAAAGGCTCTTAAATAAATGGGGGTGTTACAACAATTCATACCCATTAATTTTAATTTATTTTAATTGATTATTTAATTTAATTTTTTATACTATTCAAATAAAAGGTTATTGTATCCATTTTATTCCATATGGCAATTTCACGCCTTATTAATTATATTCATTTTTCTTGATTATTTAATTAAATTGAAAATAAAACATAAATGTAATAATAATTAACTCTATAACTATATAATTAAATATAATTTAAAAAACAAGTTCAAATATTTACCATCATTCACATATCATATTTTTTATTTCATAAGACAACTTCTTAAACCACTCTCACGCAAAGTATATATTTTGAAAAAGAAATAAAATAATAGTAATAATAATTAAGAAAACTTTTACAATTTATTTCTTCTTGGTGCATATTTATGTCTATATTAAATTTCATAATAATGAGAAAAATCTATAAATATACATTTATCTATAAATCTAATTAAAATGCAAGCCAAACTTTTTGTTATCATCCACATGACACCCACATGTCATATTTTAATTTTACGAGATAAAATCTTAAATTAATCTCATGTAAAATGGATTTTGTAAAAAGAATTAAAAAAAATAACAATAACTTTATCTATAAACTAATTAAAAGGCAAGTCAAACTCTATATTATTATCCACAAGTCATATTTTAATTTCATAACATAATATTGAAACCACTCTCATATAAAGTCGATTTTGTAAAAACAAAATAATAATAACAGTAAGTAAACAAACCTTATACATTCCATTTCTCATTGGCTCATATTCATGTCTATATTAAATTTCATAATAATAATAATAATAAAATAATGCTCAAAAGTCATCAATGTTGATTGATATTTATGTCTATATTAAATTTGATAATATTTAAAAAGAGGATGCTCAAAAGTCATAAAATATATCCTCAACTATTTATATATTTTTGTTGGAAGGCAAAATTTGTAAGCCAATTTTTTTGGTTATTTTTTTCGTTACTAGAATTATTTGTGTCACTAATCTTTCTTATCTTTCTATTTACATCAAGTTAATTGTATTAAGGTATTAAATTATTAACTAATTTGTTTATTTTTTATGTAATTTACATCGAGTTAATTTGTTCATCATATTTCAACTTGATCGTATGTATTTGTTGTGTTCTCATTTAGGGGTCATATCAAGATTTGTATGCTACTCTTTAAAGGTAAATATACTTACATCTTTATAACTTATTCTCATTCCCTATTTCTATCACTATTTACAAAGAAGTTTCGTTAATAACGATGATATTGCATAAAACAAATTTCACTATTCTTGGTTATTTTGCACTAATTATTGAATTCTTTTTTTTATACATATAGAGAGAGACGATTCATTGGAGAAACAAGACTATACGGAAAAGTGAAATACTAGAATTAATTTGCTTAAACAATTATAAATTACAGACTAACTACAAGACGTATGACATCAACATGAATGATTAATAGTTTATTTTTTCATTTGTATGTTTTATTTTGGTATTTGTTGTTTTCCCCATAATAAAAAAAAGAATATTTAGTACTCATAAAACGCATCCTCAATTGTTTATATAGTTTTTATAAAAAGCAATACTTGTAAGCAAAAAAATTTCTCATCTTTATTGTTAATAAAATGGTAGTGTCACTGATCTTTCCTATCATTTTATTCACATTTTTGTATAAGATTACAGATTAAATAAAGTTGTTGCTTTAAAATTCTTAATTCCGCAATTTATTGTTGTATTAGCTTCAATTTTAGGGGTAGTACGTATAAACTGATAGTTTTGTCATAATATTTCTAATCGTGTGTTCTATGTTATTTTCAGAATTCTTGATAAAATTTTAATATCTAATTTATGAGGGTGCTCTATCTTTGAGATCTTTGTTTGCTAATATAGTTTTATATAATTTGATTATATGAATACCTATATTATTAATTTATTTTAGTCTGCGTTGAATTACTTTAATTTTGCAAGGTATTTTAGTATCCATTGTATATGACTTTAATTTCTAATAAATTGTTGTACAAAAGACTAATTGACTTTATATAACTCTTAAAACATGAAAGTTGTAAGCTGAGTTGATCTTAGTATATTATTATATTAAATCACTAAAATATCACACTAGAAATTAAACATCCCGTGAATTTGACGGGTTATAAAACTAGTTATATTATTATACACAAAAATTATGTATTTCAAATAGTGTAAACATGAGAATGATAGGGGTTGAAGGATATAGAGTAATACGATTCACATATAATAACTTATGAGATTATGATTGTCATGCTACAAACCAAACTAATAAAACCAATGATACTACTAATCAAACTCAAGTTATTTAATTCTTTTTTTTTGTGCATGGGTTTGCAAACGTTTTGATTCATTCATACGGTAATATGTAGAACAAAATATGGAATTTTGTACTAAAACAATTATATATGTTGGTTTGTTTATGGGTTATGACTGTTTTCTATCGTTTTGTTTAGTTTGACACTTTCAAGATTATCTTATTTACTTTATCATTTTTATTTCTTAATACAATTGTAAATTTTATCTTTTCTTATCCTTATTTTGAAAGCTCTTATTATATTTTTCAACCAATCACGTCGCTCGAAAGAAATCTTAAATTTTGTGTGTAAATTATTGAACGGTATTCGGGTATAATAAAGAGTAAATATCATGCAAACCCCTAATTACACCCATGCTAGATCAATGTAATTGTGTTGTAAAAGAAAAAATAAAGAGAGCACTATTAATTCTATGATCAATAATAATAGAAATAAACAGATCAATTTCAATATGAAAATTTCTAAACTACAAAATTAAAATTAAAACTGCAAATAATAAAAAGAAATATAAGATGCTTAAAAAATTGCAATTTAGCAATACAAAAAAATGTGTAATTGCTAAGTTATGAATCCTTGGATATTTATATCCATTATTATCAAAGAGTTTAATATACAATAGGAGTTGTCTTAGTTAACCGCTAAAATATTATCTCGTATGATGTGATAAATTTGTTCTTCTTCAATTATTAATTATTAATTTTTATTTTGATCATTATCTTTAAATTAAGAATTAGTTTGGTAAGTTATGAAAAGTTGGACTCTATGTAAGTTATGAAACATTTATTAGTACTAATCTTTATCTTATTTACTTTATCATTTTTAATTTCTTAATACAATTGTAGATTTTATCTTTTTCTATCCTTATTTTGAAAGCTCTTTTATATTCTTCAACCAATAGCATCGCTCGAAAAAAGCTTCCTTTAATAATATAGATAGATTATCTATGCTTTTCGTTAAATTAAAAATTTATTATAATACAATTATTATTAGAAATAGAGATGGAAGAATTCATAAGGTAATCGTAGTTTTATTGATAATCGTTTGTGCCTCTAACTATTACAATCGCGGTAGTATATATAATACTAGTTTAGAACCCGTGCAAAGTTGCACGGGCATGTATAGATGAAATTTTTCAATTTTATGTTATCATTGTAGTAAATTAGTAATAAAAGCTAAGTATATAACATTTTACATAAATGATCACTTTAGATTAAAATTAAAATGTTGCTTAACCATAAACTGATTTAGTAATGATATGTAAGATTCTCCTATAAAAGAGAAAGCTATATTATTCTCAGGACCGCCTCATAAAAATTGGCATGTATATACCACCTGCTTCCAAAATTAAAACGATAAAAGAAGGTTATGTATGCTCTACGCCTGTTAAAACATGACTCGACAAGTAATCTAGACCGACCCAACTCGATTTGATCCGATCTTTCAGGGTCAAAAACCCGTAAATCTTGACCCACTACCTGAAATGACCCAAGCCCAAATTAAAATAACCTGTTATTTTATGGTTGAAATTCGAACTGACCCATTCGTCCCGAGGGTTTGAACATAAATAAGAATATTATTAAAATATTAATATTTTTATATTATGTTCGGAATAGTGAATATAATTTAGATTTTAATTAAAAAATAACTTAAATGTCAATTTTATATAGTTTTTAAATTATTAAATCATAAAATAATTATGAAAATAATGAATATAATAATATTATTAATATAAAAGATGTCATAAACTTTTCTCAAACCCGTATTTTGACCCCGGTTCGATCCGATACCCATATGACCGACCCGTATATGTATGACCAACCCGAGACTCGCCTCCCCGACCCGTTTGACAGGCTTAAGAGTGCATAATTAATAATCTTTTACCCATATATGAAAAAAATTATACCAACTTAATCATACATGTATTAGTTTTATCATTAACCTTATCATAATATTTAAGACCGTCTTAATTTAAGTCGACTCTCACAACAGATTATAATAGAGGGAAACGGAAAAAGGGTTGTGAAGTGTCTTAAGTTAAGACGACATTAAGCAGGCCATACTCCCAAAAATTAAACTCCATTTTTACATTAAAGAGCAAAGTTTCATGCCATTTGTCGATCCAATTTAACACAAAATATATTGAAAAAAAATATAAAAGTTGCCAGAAATATGTCGCAGTTAAGAATAAGTAGGATACGTAAATGACATGCACTACAGTCAATGAATTCAATAAGCACCAAAAGTAATTTTCTACCCTAAACTCTGTGAAATTATATTACAAAGTACAAAATTTATTAAAAGCTCGGCATGAAGTAGATTATTCATATGATGTAGTACCATCAGTTCTAATTGTATAGTTTCGGAATTTTAAAATAAATTTTTCGAGTTTTGTTTTAAAGACTATAAATTTTATTATAAAGTATCTAAGTTTGTTATTTAAATATTATGCTAAAAAAATTACAATATATCTCAAAAACATTACATATAAGATTAATTAAATTTGCTTTTGATGGAAAAAAATTAAAATGTAGCTGATAAACTTTAAAAAACACGGAAAAATACACATAATCTCAATTAAAAATTAAAAATTAAAAGTTATGCCTGAAGTAGTACATCTGATGTATCTTCCTTTTTTCCCGAAGTTGATTGACAAAATCATATTAAAACCTACAATTCACATTTATAAGTAAAAATACTAATTAAATTCGTTGATAAAAGTTATGATGAATAAATACCTTGAAAAAATTTACACCGTTTTGAAAAGGTATAACATGATATATGGATAATATTTGTATAAATGAACTTAGCGGGATGAAGAAAATAAACTTACATTAAAATTCAACTATAATTAAAAAAAAATTAATTGCAGAAATTGATGTATGACTAACTTGAGAGTATTACATTAAAACCTAAAGAATTTGTGTTTTGGGGAAATATAATCTTGAAAAATGATAGGATAGTTTTTTTAAGGAAAGTAATAATCTAAAATGGCCATATTTAAAAGAAATATTGCATGTATCTTTAGGGCCTGGGTTAGGCGGGAAAAAAATTCACGGTAGCGTGACACGTGTCAAGTTTAATGGATAGCGGTTGTTCTTTTATACTTATATATATAGATATATAGATAGATAGATTACCGAAGATCAGATAATATCGCTAACAAAAATTACTTATTCCAGAAAATCATAATATTACTCTATACGATATTTTACGATATCGCATTTTTTAATCGTCAGCAATATATCGATATCTTGACATATCCCGATATCTACGTGAAAATTATGTTTCGTTAAATAAGTCACGACAAACTTATCTACAACACATACTAATATATTATGACCAATTGAACATTACCGCGTTGAAAATATTATTATATTTATTATTTTATATTCATAGACAATTTATCACGTCTTTGACCTCAAAAATAGTGAACCGTTCAAGTTCATCTAACTTAAGAACAAAGGACAAAATATATAACTAAAATACTGAGGAGTATTATATTCGTATACTTTTATATATAGTTTCATGCTTATTCTTTAATTACTCAAATTGGTCTTATTTACACCCATGCTAGATCAATGCAAACCCCTAATTACAACCATGCTAGATCAATGCTTTTATAGTTTCATGCTTATACTTTTATAGTTTCATGCTTATTATACTTTTATATTTTTTTCAATAAAATTCGTAAAATGTACATATATGCTCGAATTCTTTGAGGCCGTGTTTGAAAACACGGAATTGATTTCATTTTGATGATTTCAATTGTAGAAATCAAAATGTTTGAATTTAATTCGAAATCCAATTCCAAAAGTTCATTTGGGAAACCATGGAATTAGAATTGGTTGAGACGGATATTGGTCGAAGTGATTGGAAAAATTTTATTTGGGAAAAAGAAAACATTTCACGGAAAAAATTCGTGTTCGGAAAAAATGTCGAAAATTAAAATATTACGATTAAATTTGGATATAAAAAAGACGTAAATAGTGATGGAATTGAAATAACTACTACTCCCTCCTATTCAAGATAATTGTCCCATTGCCTATTTTCGTCTTCACAATAATGTCTCATTGTCATTTTTGGTAAATATTTATACTTATTTAATCACTTTAATTCACAACAATACCCCACCTTACCCCTCAACACGACTTATTATGATCACCTCTACCCACAATAATAATCAGTAATATTTTCCCTCTCTCCAATCTTCCCCAAACATTACTTTATAATAAACAAATAAATTCCTTAATTCTTGTGCCAAACTGACAATGGGACATTATGCAACTGAGAGGGAGTATATATATGATAGAGATTTAATAGGCTCAAATTTTAACTAGGTTGAAATTGGTAAGAATTGAGTCCAATTCCAATTCCAAATTCTCGAGGTTACCAATCACTTAAAATATTTCAATTACAGAATAAAATTCAAATTCCAAGTTGCCAAAGACGCTCTCATACAAAACTCCAAATTTATACAACCACATGTACACCACTAATCTTGTACTTCCTCCATTCCAATCAATTCTATACATTTCACTTTTTCGATACTATTCATTAGTCGAGTGAATTTTCGACACAACTTTTAATATGTAACATAAAATATAGTCATGTGAGATCTTGTTTAAATTGTCTTACCGAGTACATTTTGATTATCAAAGTTTTATAATTTTTATCGATATGTAACTAAAGATATTAACAAAAGAAAACGGGTATTGGCAAACGTGAATAAAGCAAATGTATAGAATTGATTGGAATGGAGGAAGTAATAGTTTTCGAAAAGGCTGGAGTTACACTCAGTGTAGGGGGGTTTTGCTACACTTGCAATGGGAGAGTGACATGTGTCCATTTTGTTGGAATCTGATTTTTGCATCTTTCTTGAGATTCCTTGCATTAAATGCCCACTTGCATGCTGACCCCACCTAATTACCCACTAACCTATAGTTTAAGACATGTTTACTTTTTGTAATTTTCTACTTTTTCAACACAATTTGCTTAGGAGAATACATTTAAGGTATTTTGTATTATATATTTAGGATATACGGCATACGGTATACATTTATACGGTATTTATACGGTATACGATATACGGTATTTATACGTATACTTTAATTTTTAAATATTTGTTTTAATAAATTACTTTTTAGTATCCGTATTTCTCGTATCTTAATGTCGTATTTATACGGTATTTTTTTCAATTGAATTTTTTTTATACAAAAATTTTTTTAAAAAAAAAAAAAACGTAGATAATTATTTAAAAAAAGGGAAGAGAAGATGATATATTTTTTATAAAAATTATTTTTAAGTAACTGAAAAAAAAATAATTTGAGATAGTTTTTTTATGGTTTTTTCCCATTAACTACTTCCTGAGTAGTCTTTATATTTAATAAAGATTGTGAAGTAATCAGTTGTTTACAGTGGGTGGTTTGGTTGATTGTTGTTTGCATAAGTTGTCATTTGCTTCATAGGTTGTAGGTTCGAGCCTTGATGAGTGCCTCTATGTTGTATTTTTGGTAATTTTTTTTGTTGTGAGGGATTAATGAACGTAACCCATAATTAAATTGAAATTAGTAATTTGAACATATTTAGGTATTTTTTCGTATCATATCTATCTGCATTGATCATATATTATATTTTATTTTTGGGTGTAAAAATAAGAAAATATGCATATTTGATTATAATGCTATAGTACATATTCGAATATACTAAATCGCGACATGATTTAATTCGAGTATAGCATAGTTGAATATACTAAATCGCGAAATGATTTAATTTACGTTAATATGTAACATGTTTATACCCATTACTTGCTTGTTGTTATTCAAGAAATAGCCGATTTTGAAAATTATTTATTATCCACATTTTTTTAGGCCAGAGAAGGTCCCACTTAAATTTCCCGTCTAAATTTTCTTTGAGAGATAGGAAAAAGTTGGAGATCTGGAAAATGTGAAGGATTTAGAGAGATTGACTATTGTGTGTGGTGTAAAAGGGTTTAGGGTTTAGGGTTTAGGGTTTAGGGTTTAGGGTAGGGCCGGCTCAGGGGGTGTTCAACCCGTGCGGTCGCACAGGCCCCAAATTCTAGAGGGCCCAATATACGACCCAGTTATATAACAACTCGAATATAAATTTATTAGTGTCATTCTACTAATCTATTAGCTGTGTCAAAGTGGTAGAATTCCCATCTTAGAATTCGAAGATCCTGTGTTCAATTCCCCTAAGCATCATTTTGAAGTTTAAATTTTCATTTAAAAATCAGAAAAAGTGGTGTCAGTAAGGATCGAAACCGCGCCTACTATGGTGAACTATGAACAATTATCCAACATGCTAATGAAGCCCTCTTGGCATATTCTGGAAGTACAATTTTAATTTATAACATAGTTGTTGGGCCTCCTTTGCTTTTTTGTAATCAAAATTGTTAATATTTTTTAAAAAATGTTCCTTGTATTCATATTAAAAAATGTTCCTTGTATATGTAAAATTGTTTATTAATGAAACTTAAAATAAAACGTGTAAATCAATTACAATATTCAACCAAATCTACTGTAATTTGTGTACAAAGAGTTTGAGAATTGCGACTGCTGTTGAGAGTCGGAGTACTGCGATGACGAGTATTGCGGCCAATACTGATGTGGGTGTGGGTGGGATACCGTGGGCGTCGTTTGAGAAGCTGCGAAAATCGGAGTGACGTCCGTGGGTGTGTTTCGTGTGTCGCTGAAACCGCTCATGTACGATGAACCTTCACCGTTAGGGGGTTGGTTTGCTCGGGTCGTGCTCGTTGGCAGTATATTACCCGCGGCATCGGTAGCCTTGGGGTTTCTCCTCCTCTTTTTCTGCTTATCCAAACGTCTCCTCCCCGTCCCGCGCTTGCTTGGAGGGTCGGCAATGTCGTCTTCCCGTCTTGCTGCGTTTGCCTTCGGCTGCTTTAAACTTAACCTATTCCGACCCCAAACTCTCAACGACACCCCGTCTGCCGCAAAGGAGTCTACGGCATGTATCCCGGCCACAGCCTCGAGTTCGCTGATTAGTTCGTCCGTACGAGTCTTGTAGATTGCGGACGCCTGATCGCTTTGCATGGCCAACCTTTTAATGTAGTCGTTTTTCATACTCATCCCGACTGATTTCTTGTTGCGTTCATTCGTTTCCGGGTCGTAATACCCAACACGGATGGCCTCGTATCCTCGTACCAAGTCTTTTCGCCATCGATCCAAGATGTATTTATCCGGGATTCCCTTCACGTCTAACACGTCGAGGCACTTCATGATATGGCGGCATAAGATCCCGCGGAATTCAAACATCTTACAGCCGCAAATATAGTCACCTTTCCTCGTGTCGATTGTGACCTCGAAAGTCCTGCGATCTTTCCTCCAAATTGGCTCTATGACCTTCGAAGTGGCCCTGTACCTCTTAATGTGATCGATAGGGCTTGGCTGTGTTTCGACGTTGGTGTTAATGCATCCGTAAACCTCGGTCTTGACCTCTTTGAATTTGGCGTTCGTGTAAACCTTACTGTAGATATCCTCGAAGAGCAATTGGGGATCCCATTTCAGCGGACTCTTTGCGTCTCTTGCGTTGTTCACCATCTCGTCCTCTACCTTTTTTTGTACGACGTCATTGTACTGGTGCATGAACTGAATCAGTCCGGTTTCAATATTCACGTGTCCTTTGATCAGCCTGTTTGTCTGCTCACTCCTCTGCGTGGAAGACATGCCGGCAGAGAAGGTGTCCTTCCAGTACACCGGCATCCACCTTTCTCTAATCGACCACGCGTCGGCTAACCACATGTTCTGTCGCAACTTGTGTTTATCCAGAAATTCGGCCCACAGAGAATACAATTCGTCGACCGTGACACTTTCGTGAACTATTGTGCGCATATCTTTGTCTATGGCATCGAATTTAGGATGGTGCTTCAAATGATTGTCAAAGTTCTGTAGGACATGCCAAAGACACAACATGTGATCCGTTTCCGGGAATACTTCTCTGATGGCCCCCACCATTTTCCCGCATTGATCTGTTAGTAGAACCCGTGGAGCTCTGCCCATGCATTTTACCCAGTTGTTGAAGACCCAGGTGAAGGACTCTGTCTCTTCGTGTGATATTAGTGCTGCTGCGTAGATTATTGTACTCCCGTGGTGGTTGACACCGACGAAAGGGCAGAATGGCATCTGATACCTGTTGCTCAGGAAAGTGCTATCAAAGGAGACGGGGTCACCAAATGCCTGGTACATGGCACGACACCTTGCGTCAGACCAAAAAATGTTGAGCAATTTATTGTCCGTGTCCCTCTCAACATCGTAATAGAAATCTGAATTCTGAGCTTTCAACATTTCAAAATGATCAAGTACCGCTTGAGCATCACCTCGCAATCTGGTTTTGCGTCGTTCTACGTTCACCAAGTTCTTCGCGTCCTTCCCGGTGAATGGAAGATGTTGAAGTCCTCCAACCTCCCTAACCAGAGTGTTGAAGCTGCGGGTGATGGGGATGCCTGCCCTGTCATTCATCATCAACCTCTCTTTGAAATACTCGCTTACATGCCTGTAGTGGACGCAGTGTCGACTCATTTCCGGAGTCACTTCGTGGTTGTGCTCCAAATTACATGTTCTAATTTCGAATTTCCCATTGTCATCATTCATTTGACCGAATATAAAAGTTGAACATACCTGGGGTTGTTTTATTTTCCGGGTTGGACTGGCCTCAGAACACATTAGCCTAATCTTGTACATCATATGGAACCGCGGTTCTTGTTGACCAGCGCCGTTCTTTCGTACGCCTTGCGACTTGAAGACCGGCATAATGGTGCTACTCCGGACATATAGTTCGAATCCCTTTTTGTATGCGTAGGTGAAACAGAAAGCGGCGAAGGTCTCCCCGGAATCAAATTCCATCCCTACGGTTGGCTCCACAGCAGGTCCTCCGTCACCATTTCCGTCAAGGAAATCGGCTGCCTGTTGTAGGATGTCGGTGTTGGTGTCAACCTCCTCAAAAATGTCGTTCTCTCCTGATTCCGAAACCGGATATTTTTCGTTTAAGTCAAAATTGGTGGCCATTAATAATGTGTATTTGGAGAAGATGAAGTTTGCTACTTGAATATGAATAATTAATTATTTTCTTTTAAATTGTTGTTATTGTTTTGTGTAATTGTTATGTTTTAGTGTAAGCTTAATATTAGAATAGTATTTGTAATTTGATCGTTAATTTACGATAAACTGGTACTATCGAGTAATATTTACGGTAAGAAAAGTCTATTTTTACAAATTGGAGAGAAATTAAGACGTTAATTTTTTATTAAAATAAATTTTGTTAAAAAAAGAAGTACCTAATGTATTTGTTTACTAACTGAAAATAATTTAAAAGGAAATTTGATTTTGAAATAAGACAATTTTGAAAAACGAAAAGGCTTAGAATTCGTTTAGAAAGCAAAATAAATAAAATACGACTTGTGAATTAAAAAAGACGACTAATTTCATAAATGTAAAGAAATTGCCCGAAAGATTTGAAAGATTAAATTTACTAGTTGCATTTGGAAGATTAATTTAACATTACAACTTTGATTTGGAAGATTTAGTTTGCAAGTTGATGATTAAGTCTTATTTTATTAAATTTTATTATTTTAGTTTTGGGTATTTGTGAAGCTTGTTGTGGAAGCTTCTCTTTAGAATGGCTTTTTGGAGAAGCTTGTTGTGGAAGCTTTGGTTTACGATTTAGGGATTAGGGTTTCGGGTTTAGGGTTTAGGGTTTACGCTTTAGGGATTAGGGTTTCGGGTTTAGGGTTTAGGGTTTACGCTTTAGGGATTAGGGTATCGTGTTTAGTGTTTAGGGTGTAGGGTTTAGGGTTTAGGGTTTAGGGTTTAGGGTTTAGGGTTTAGTGTTTAGGGCTTACGATGAGAGTCTATGGTGTAGGGTTTAGGGTTTAGGGTTTAGAGTTTACGCTTTAGGGATTAGGGTTTCGGGTTTACGGTTTAGGGGTTACGCTTTACGGATTAGGGTATCGTGATTAGGGTTTAGGGTTTAGGGTTTAGGGTTTAGGGTTAATGAGAGTCTATGGTGTAGGGTTCAGGGTTTAGGGTTTTGGTATAGAGTCGATGGTTTTAGGGTTTAGGGTTTAGGGTATATGTGAAATAGATTCGACGGGTATGATTGGATCGTGGAGTCGTCAGACCGTGGTAATTAAGTAAAGTACCTACGACTGGGTTGGATCACCAAATATTGAAACGTATATTCGTAAGATCCTCCGATCTCCAGTAGAATCTTACGAATAGTAATAGGTTATGAACATGAACCTGAATTGAGTCAAATTTCATTTTTCACTAGTAATTAATAAGTTCTAAATATGAATTTCATTTTTGACGAATTTCATTTTACTTAATACGTAACCCAGTGGTACTTGAATTATGTTTTTTAGTAAATAGTTCGTAAGTTGTATGTTAAGAATCCGATCATACCCAATCGATCCTATCGATACTGCTTTCTACGGGGAAACATTAACATACTATAGTCTATCGTAAACCCTAACCCCGTAGAACCATAGACGATTTCGTTAATGTAAACCGTAAATGTAACCATTTAGTAAAATAACCACTAACACTTCATATTGTGAATTTAGAATACTACAGTATTAGTTTATAAGGATCAACTTAATTTTAGGCAAATATAATTTTGGATTTGTAATATACTTTAAGTACGAACTTCATTTTAGACCAATTTGATTTTAGATTAGTAATAGGTTATAAACATATAGTTGATTATAGACGAATTTCATTTTACTTAATAGTAATAAGTTATTAATATGATCGAGACTTTTTAGAGGAATATAATTTTTTGTACTTAATACGTAACCCAGTTCAACGTCGTATATGGATTTTTGTAAATTAGTAGGATCTTATAAACCTACAATACCATCGTACCAATTTGATCGTAACGACAATGATTTCAAATGACAAACTTCATAGTAGACGAATTTAATTTTTTTATAGCGGTAAATGAAGTATTACAAAGACGAACTTGATTTTAGACGATTTTGATATAAAGAATAGTAATAGGTTATATAGCTGAACTTGATCTTAGACGAATTTGATTTTAGATTAGTAACACATTACACTGAATTTCTTTGTCAACCTATTTTCTTATGAATCTACAGTCCGATCATACGAATTCGTTCGTAACGACACAAGTTATTGTGCTTCTTTCACACGGATTACCAACTAAATGTGATTCTTTGACATTATAAATATGACATGAAATCCTAACCATTCAATCCAAAAAATTGACACTATGAAGAAGATCTTGGCCATTGGTTTGGTATGTTTCACACGGATTACCAACCTAATGTGCTTCTTTCACTCGGTTTACCAAGTTAATGTGCTTCTTTGACATTATAACTACGACAACATATCCTAACCATTCATTCCAAAAATTGACATTATCAAGAAGATCCTGGCCATTGGTTTGGTGTGTTTCACACGGATTACCTACTTAATGTGCTTGTTTCACACGGATTACCAACTAAGGTGGTTCTCATTTTTTCTATAAAAGGAAAGAAACACAAAGTCCATTAACATTTTATCAAAAAGAACCCGTCACCTTCTCTCTCTTTCTCTCCAAAGCAGTCACCTTCTCTCTCTATTTCTCTCAAATCGTCATCTTTTGCTCCATTAAAAATAAACCCTAAAACTCGTATTAATATGGAATCATTTCGAACCCATACCGAGGAAGTTGTTCGAAGTTACGAGGAAGCATTAACCTTCGTCCGTCAACAACAACTGAAGTTGATGAAGTTGGCGGTATCGACCATTGAAGTTCGTAATGAAGGATGTGAGTTAGGTCGTGTGGGTGAGGAAGAAGTACTCGACCATGGGATCGAGTTGTTGATGCTAGCTTACAATGTTTGCGGTTCAACCGCGAGCACTTACAAGGACTGTATAAAGGAGTTGAAGGATCTTTTAAGTAGAATGTAATTTACTTATCATTTAGTTTATTTTGTATATTGACTGAGAAATCGTGGAATATAATATTTTATAAATTAAGTTGAGATTAATTTTAACTCGAGATTAGTAACATTTTGGATGAATTATGGACAATTAAATCTAAATTGATATTAAATTTAACTTGATGTTAGTATAACGTGAGTTTAATTTTAACTCGGTATTAGTAGAATTTCGACGAATTTTGGCTAATTAAATATAAATTGATATTAAATTTAACTTCATATTAGTATAATTAAACTTGAGATTAAATTTAAGTTGATATAAGTATTATTTAACTTGTTAATTTGGACAATTTAATCAACATTTCAGTAAATCAAAATTTTGGACGAATTATGGACAATTTAATTTAGTATGGACGAGTTATGGATAGATTAAATCAACATTTTGGAGGAATTATGGAGAATATTATGTTTCTACTACACAATTGATTTACATTACCAATTTCGTTTTAAAAATTAGGTTTAATTTAAGTTACGATGACACGAATTATCAATATTTTAGTGTATTAAAAACATACCTATCTTTTAATTATTGATAAATTGTAGTAGTACGAACGTAAGCGAATAATCGATAATTCAATTTACTGCAATTAGTGAAGTGTGTTGCGATGTCATGATAACACTTGTACATGTTGCATGCAATTTGCAAGGTAGAACTCACTAATATAAACCTTCAGTTCCCTTAATATTACTCATACACACCTTAACTGAACTTTGCATTTCTCCCAACTTCTCTCTACAAACAGTCCTTCCAAAACCCACTAAACCCTAAACAATGGAAGCAAGTTCAAACGACACCTACAACCTCATCAAAGCATATGAGGCTGCCATTACATTTGCCCGTGATCAACAACTCACGGTCATGAAGGAAGCGGTTGCGATAATAAAATTTCGCAATCTTGCATGTACTTTAGGTCTAGCGGGGGCATATGAGGCCCTTCAACCGAGTATCGATCTATTCTTGGCGGCATTTGCAAATGGTGCTGCCAGTATTGTTAAATACAATAGATGCATTGCGGAGTTGAAGGACCGTCTGAATAGGTCTTAGGTTTTTTTATGTTTATTTTTATTGTATATGTTTTAGTTATTTTTAATTAGTATGTATGTGTATATACTTATGTTTATATTATTAATGGTAAGGCTTTTGTTTCTTATTTTCTTTATTTATTATGTGCATTCTTATAAGCGTATATTTTTTGGATAGTACTTGACTATAATTTTTTGCATGGTAAATATATTGACGTAGAAATAAAAAGAAAACGTTAGAATAGTTGAACGAAAAATTAAATGAAAAAGTTACAACAGTAATGACAAAAACTAATTTCAATTATTAATACTAGTTATTAAAATATTTACAAATTTTAATGACTCAAATTTACGTAAGTCCGCAAAATTGTACTTAAGTTTATCGTTACATGTTACCGTTAATGTTAAGGCTTTATTTTGTTATTTTGTTTATTTATTAAATGCATGTTTAAAATCGTTAGTATTTTTGGGTAGTACTTCACTGAAAATGGAGGAGTTATATTAGTTGAACGAAATATTAGAAGAATAAGTTAGAATAGTAAAATGTTAAAGAGTAATTTTATTAAGATCGTAATATAATTAAGATCCGAAAAACGTAAAATTTTTAAAAATTAAGTACGTAAACACGTAAAAAATTAAACACATTAGATCGTTAAAAAATATCGTTTCCTGTAATTATAATTATAGAAGAGTATTGCACAAGCCACCCTAAGGGGTCACATCAAACCGACAAAAGGTAGTGTCTGAGTTTCTAAGCCGTCAATCAATGTCAGAGTAAATTGTTTTGAAATTCTATTGTGTACGAGTTCGTTTTTTCAACCGTATTCGTAATTAATTATTAAGTGTATAATTAAGTTCAATGGCATGTAATTAAGTAATAGACGGTATTTTACAAAGAGACTTTTAGAAATTATAGTTTATACAGCTTTATTATAAGAGATGTTTTTGGTACAAAAGACTATTTGTTCATTACATTAGCGTATTCTCTTAACAATAATCGGTTTTATTAAGTAGTTAAGACGAGCAACAATTTATCGTGTAATGTGTAATTAACGACGGGTGTATTACGACAGTAATGAAATAAACGTATTGTATAATTAACGAAGAGTATTGCACAAGCCACCCTAAATGGTCACAATCAAATTAATGTTGAGAATCTTTCCAAATCTTATGCTTGACTATCATAAATGCTCATAATCATTACTTCAATTTTTATTTTTTGCAATTTATTTTAGAAGTTTAAAAATATTTTATATTTCGAAATATACTACGTACTATATTACGTAAATATTATACCTTTTTACGTTTTTTTTAAATAATTTTGCAATTACTACACTGCAATGAACAATATTTTTTTTTTGGGGAATTATAATGTTTTTTGCAATAAATACAATGTCTCCCAATAAGTAGGAGGCCTTTAATGAGTTGTTTAAGGAAATAGTGACTTTTAATGTTTTCGCAATAAATACAAGGCCTTTAATGAGTTATTCTTCATGTTTTCAATTAAGTAAATGTATTTAATAAAAAAAAGACGTTTTTTTTAAATGATTAAAACGACCTTATTAAGTGTATAATTAACTATTAAGACCATATTAAGAGAGACTTTAATTTATTTCATTTATCGCATATTATAATTAACGTCGAGTTGTATTGTGAGCGTAAGAAAATAATCGTTTCATATATTTACTGTAGAGTATTGCACAAGCCACCGTAAATCCTCACACTAAAATTATTATAAACAATCTTACCAAATCTTTTGTTTTTGTATCATAAATGGTAATAATCATTAGTAATTTTATGCAATTTTTTTAAAACGTTTGCAATTATTATAAATAAAATTTAAATTTAAATATGTTACTATCATTTATACGCTTTTTTTTTAATTAATTTGTTATAAATACACTGGTCTGAACATACAACTTATGTTGGGATTTTAAGGTTTTCTGCCATAAATACAAAGCATTGAACATGTCATTTAAATTTTTTAAAAAATGGCAATAAATACAATGTCTTCAAACTATATGAAATTATGGATTTTATTGGTTGTTTATTTATTTCGAATATTGTCTATAAATATCGCAAAAAAAAATATTGTCTATAAATAAAGCGTTAGAAGTTGTAATATTATAAAGTGTTCAATTACTTCCCTTAAAATCTCAGGCTTCCAAGTTTTCTCCACAAAGAAAATTTCGTATTCGGTAAACCACAACCCTCTTTATGGACGCAATAAAAAACGACACCGCTCTATTAATGAAACGGTACGAGGCTGCAGTAACCTAGCCCGTGAACAACAAGTCACGTTGTTGAAGGAGGTGGTTAACCTACTCGAATATAGGAATCGTTCTTGTTTGCAAGGGATTGAGGGTGCCCATGAAGCGGTACAGTCCAGCGTTGATTTATTGTTCGTAGCGTATCAACGTTGTGTCACGAGTATCACCGAATACAACAAGAGTATTATTCAGTTGAAGGACCGTCTTATTAAGATGTAAATTTTTATAAAATTTGTTTTGTTTTTTTATTATTATTTAAGATGTGTTCTTGTTAGTCTCTTAATATAATTTTTTTTTTCGAGTTTCGTTCCATTCTACGTGTTTATATGTTCTCATTTACTAGTGAATAATTTCACAAATTGATGAAACTTTAAATTTATAAATCCGACTACTTCTACGAAACGACAACTAAAATTACAATTTCCCCACATCCTCTTCATATTTACAATTAAAATAGTCAAATTAAACAAAGTTTTCTAATTCTCCAATTCTTGCTTTTTCAATGCATAATCATTACATTTTTGTGTGTCTCAAGGCAACTCTTATTTTTTGTTCAGTTTTTTCAGTCAGCATTAATTAGCCGTATGTAGCCGTAAGTAGCCGTAATTAGCTATCGAAAACTTTGTTTATAATAAAAGTTATATTCTTTGTAACTGTTAAAATCATTTACAAATATTTTATTTGTAAATGATATTAACAAATCTGAGTATTTGCAAATGACGATTCCGTAATTCATACTTAACGATTTAACTTATTAATAGACGATAACCTAATATCAACTAGTCTACTATTTTAAAACAAACTTTTTCGAGAAAATAACTATTGAAAATAATATGTGTTATTAGATTTGTATAATATTTATTAAACTTAATAAATAACGATTTTGAATAAGATTTTTTGTAGGTCTTATTAATTATGCGTGCACACTATAAAAGATTATCCGTTCACACTATAATAGATTCTCCGTTCATTACCTTTTTATCTTAAACATAAATAAAACTTCAACCGAAAGGGTAATGTATCGGCTCGTACAGATTAAATTAAATATTAAATTCGATTGATTTCAGTAAAACATGCAAAACTATTTTCATCTTTAATCACAAGTTTTTTTTAAAACAACTAAATACTTTACCAAATAATATTGAATAATTTTAGTTACTCTTGTTTGAATATTTTAGTAGAAGATGTTAATGTAAATAACTACAGTACCACACTGTAAATTACCAACAAATAAATTTTCCAAAATAACCCAAACAATATCGACCAAAATATCCATTGATATTAAAACTAAATATTACTTTTACTTAATAACAAGTAAATACTAAAACCGTTTTTTTTTAAAAAACTACAACCTACTTAAGCGATCCTTCAAACTTCTAATTTTTGCAAGGTAATCTTCTAAATTCACACAACAATAATAGTACGCTAGCATCAACAGAAAGATGATAGGTTGGAGTGCTTCATGAGCACCCGGAATCCCAATATCACAACCCAGGTTTCGGAATTCCATCACCACAACAACCTTCCTCAACAGGGACAACTGGTCCCGACGAGCCTGGCTTATTGCATCCTCGTAGGACTGGATCAAGTTAGCCATGTCCGACTTAAGAGCTTCCATTTTTTTTAGGGTTAGTGTTGTTTTCAGGAAAGGGAAAGAGAGGGGAGGCTTTCTGGAAAAAAGTCAAAGTAACCTTTAGAGAGAAGGACAAGCTCAGGATAAGGAAGTGAAAGGATGAGATTTGGATTGATTTTTGTACTTGACTAACAATTTAAAAATACACTTTTGTCTTTTGTATAAACCGAGTCCGTTGCAAAATGTAACAAATTACGGATTTAAATTGTAATTTCTTATTTTTTCGATTATTCTCTATAAATAAACCGTCATTACTTGTAATTTTTCCAGTTTCGTTCCATCGGACGTATTTATAAGTTTTCATGATGCCACAATTTCGAAGACTTTTAAAAAATAAAACAAAACAACTAATTATGTTAACCATCAGTACTTGTAATTGCTAATTTTATTAATAAGATAAAATAGCTGCATCGACTAGTTTATACTCAACGTTTTATGTTATTAATAGACGATTCCAATTTCTGCATACTTAAGTATATACTTTATACAAAGAAGTAAGTTAAATAAAGAAGTAAATTAAATAAGTGACAATTAAGAACGATTTTCCATTAACAGTATACGATTCCATCATTTTCACGAGTTTTAAATATTAAAGCAGAGATTTTAGACCAACGGACTAAGCAATTTACGAATTCCCCAAATCTTATTAAACGTAAATCTAAAACAAGTCACAATTAACCAACTTTTCCATTTCTCCATTTGATTTTTCTTTTTCCATGCAAAGTCATTACAATTTCCGGTTAACAATGCTAATTAATGATGCTAACTTTTAATCTTCTTCGAATTAAATTTCAATTCCAATTAAATTTAAATTTGAGTTTTAAATTAATTTGACTTTCAATTTAAATTACTTTTTACATTTACAATTAATCAAATTTAAATTTTACAAAGTTAAAATTTAAATCACATTTAATAATTTAACGAAGTCACAATTAATTATAGAAAATTGAATATTCAAAATTAAATTACAAATACAACGAAATGAGTACTTAATTTATTTAAAAATTAAATTTAAACGAAAATCAATTCATTTAATAAAACGTGCAAAATTATTTCAATATGTTGTTAATTTTTTTACTGTTTCTTTTCAATGTTAACCCGTTCTTCTTTATTTAGCATGCAACTAAAATTGAAAATCAATTATCTACTTTTTAATGACTCTACTTCAATTAATTTAACAGAACATTTAAGGGTAAATGAGTAAATAAAAACACTAAAAAATAACAACAAATCAAAACTTAAACCGAAACTAAATCAAACAAAATATTCATTCAAATTTAAACTATATTTACATACAAAATAAAAACTAATAAAACCGAAAAAATAAAAAAACCTACAACTTCTTAAGACGCTCCTTCAAACTAGTAACTTCTGGAAGATACTCTTCTAAATTCATCTCTAAGTATTCGTAAGACAGCAGCAAAAGATAGATGGTTGGATGGAGTTCTTCAACAACACCCTTAAACCCTTGGGCATAAGCCCGGTTTCTAAATTCCATCACCTTAACAACCTTCCTCAACAGGGAGAGCTGCTCCGACAGAGTGCAGCGGATTGCTTCCTCGTACAGCTCGATCAATTCAGCCATGTCCATCTTAAGAGCATCCATTTTTGTTGCTTTTAGGGTTTTGAAGGAAACAAAAGGGGGCGGTTTGTAGAGAGAGGTAAAAGTAGTTTTAGAGAGAATGAGAAAGTCAGGATATAATTGACGTTTTGGTTTTTAAAAGTGAAAGGATATGACTTGGATGGACTTTTTTGCTTTACTATAAATTAAAAATTACGGAGTACTCAGTAAGAGTTAAATAATTTATGTGAAGGTGTACGATTTCATTTGAAACTTTAGGGTTTCAGTTGAATGGACTTTTGTACTTCACTTCAATGGACTTTTCAACTTCAGTAAAAACAAATTAAAAAAACGTAGATTATTGCAATTTGGAGTTGTAATTTAATTTTCAAAATAGACTTAAAGTCCTTTTGTCTGCTATTGAATTTGTGTAGTCGTTTTTTTTTAAGTTCGAGTAATTGTTTAAAAAAAGAAAATCGTTTTCTTAATTCGATTTTAATTTTAACTTTGTAATATTCAATGTTTTCTCATTTAAAATTATTGAGCACGATATTATAACTACGACCGTAAATTTCAAATTTGTAAAACACTTTTGTCTTCTGAATGAACGGCTACGATTTCATCTGAGATAAAATCAATAATTATCACTTTTCTGTAGTCTTATCCTCTTACTTAAAATTATCCGATCGTATCGTAAATTTTTAAATTGTGGTATAAACCGACTGCGTTGCTAAATGTAACAATGTATGGATTTTAAATGTTATTTCTTCTTGTTTCGAATAATCTCAAATAAATAAACCGTCATAATTGTTATTTTCCAGTTTCGTTCCATCGGACGTATTTATAAGTTTTCATGATGCCACAATTTCGACGACTTTTATAAAATAAAATCTGAACTCATTATGTAAACCATCACTACTTTAAATTGCTAATTTTATTAATAAGATAAAATAAACTAAAGTATATACCTTATACAAACAATTAATTTAAATAAAGAAGTCAATTAAAAAAGTGACAAAGTACTTATTTAATTTACTTCCAGGAATTTCCAATTAACAACGATTTTCCATTAACAGTATACGATTCCATAAATTTCACGAGTTTTAAATATAAAACCAGAGATTTTATATGTAATAAGCCGAAAAAAATATATATACTTTATTAATATTATAACATATAATAAAATACGACGGACATGTAGTATACCTTATACCAATAAGTCTTATTTCAGACGAGAAATAGTTAGTCTTAAATAAGAAATTTCGTACTTTATACTCCGTGTACCTCATTTACGTATTTATACAATTTAATATTTACCCTTATTATAAATATAATTGTTCGAGTACGTATTATGGTATAAAAGTATTTTGGTAAGATAAGTATAAAAGGAAGAAGTAAACAATTCGTATTTGACTTCTCGTAACTTACCTTGGCAAGTTACTTTTGTTTCACCGCCATTCAATGGCTATAAAAGCCATCCAACTTTCATCATTTGAATATACAAAAATTAAAATAAAGAAAAGAAGTACAAGTTTGTATGAAAACAAATTAATCAACCCTATTTACCTACCTACTTAATAATAAGGTATGATTTCAGGACCCTTCGTCGATAAATGTAATTATTTATCTTTATATATAGTGAAATAAGAGCTTAAAAATAAGCGGTTATTATCAATTCTATTGTTAATTTCGTCATAGGTTTGTTATACCGTCTCAAGTTATATTTTCGTTCGATATAATATAATATTAATCACGTCTTTCTTTTTATAATCATAATATATACATTACGTAAAGATAGGATTTGAATGTGTGATTACATATTTCCTTATAATGTATAATTGGCCAATTGTAGCATTCGGGATACGATTACAGAAAGAGATGACATTACAAATTTTAACCTATGTACATGGAAGTGTGCACGGCCTCATAAGAACTAAGGTTCTGGTTATTACTGACAAAAATGTCAGGGGTTTACACAGGTCTTAGATCTGGGATCCTGTGTACATAGATGGGGGCGTAGCCCAGGGGAGTTTCTACTCCGTAATGTGTCTCATTTCAGTAATGGTAAACCGGTATTCAATATCTTGCATGTTATGATAAAATGACAGGGTATTCCAATTGACAATGGACTGGTACAGGTAATAATTAAATAAGAATTATTTAATTAGGACCATTGAAGGTAACTGAGATCATATTCAGTCAGTGTTGACTGATTTTGTTTATTCAAATTATTTCAGGTTTCTGTGCTGGGGAACCGAGGGGAGTTCATTATAAATTTAAAACTCAGTGTATGATTAGTATGTAATATAAGAGTTGCTGAGTAGATCTTGTAGCCATGTATTTCCAGTACAGGAAATACGGCGGTGACGCCTTGTAATAAATTGATTTTCAAGTTATATTTCTTTTATATATTAATAAACGTACTCGTTATTTCATTTGATTTCATTTTAATATAATAAATTTTAAATTTATTTTATTTTATTGAGGGCGTTACAAATTGGTACCAGAGCCTCTATACTAAAATTGAATGAGAGAGGGGTAAATTAGTAAGAAGGGTAGTTTGTAGAGTTTTATTATTTTGTTTTATTTTTCTTCCCTTCATTTCTAATTTATGTGTGTAAGATTACTAATATGGTTAATATCTTTGTTTAGATATAATGGCAGTACCCCACCCGTACGATCTCATAATGACACCAGGTGAAACGGTTGCAGAACATGTGGACAATCTGAGAAATGCTTTAAGGAATCACAATGCCTTGTTTCCAGCATTCCGGATGACTGAACCGTACTTAGCATATGCCCTTATCAAAACTTTGTCTGACATAGTTCCGTGGAAAGCTTTTAAGGATCGGTACTCAGATCTGATAGTAAATGGGGTCCCAAATCATTCCAAATACCTTCACAGAGGTGCGTTTTATGATCGTTGGATACCAACCTTCGAAGACCTAACATGGGAAGTTATCACTTTTGAGAGGAACAATGTGGTATATATATCTGATGATGAAGTAGATGGTGAAAACAATCAGGGAAACGACTACCTAAATAATAACCCACCTGAGGAAAATGTCGGATCAAATAACGGGAATGAGATACTATTTCAGAACAACAAACCCTACGAAAATAGGATTATATCCTTTTTAAAAGCCCTGAAATTTTTACGACAAGGATGTAAGGCTTATTTATGTGATGTATGTAGCAGTTTAGAGACAGAACCAAATATAACCAGTATTCCTGTAGTCAATGAATTCTCAGATGTTTTTCCTGAAGAAATCCCAGGAATGCCGCCATATAGGGAAGTAGATTTCACAATTGAACTGATACCAGGAAGTGCACCCATCTCAAAATCCCCTTATCGTATGGCACCTGCTGAATTAAAGGAATTGAAAACCCAACTAGATGAACTGTTAGAGAAAGGGTACATAAAACCCAGTACTTCGCCTTGGGGAGCGCCAATGCTTTTTGTTAAAAAGAAAGATGGAAGTTTGCGCTTGTGCATAGATTATCGAGAGCTTAATAAGGTCACTATAAAGAATAAGTATCCTATACCTCGATTAGATGACCTATTTGATCAATTGCAAGGATGTGCTATTTACTCGAAAATAGATCTTCGCTCTGGATATCATCAATTAAGGATAAAAACAGACGACATTCCTAAAACAGCTTTCAGAACCCGTTATGGACATTATGAGTTTGTGGTCATGCCTTTTGGACTTACTAATGCTCTTGCAGTTTTTATGGACCTTATGAATAGAATATTCAGGCCTTATTTGGATAGGTTCATCATTATTTTCATTGATGACATTTTAATATATTCTAAGGATGAGAAGGAACATTTTCACCACCTACGGGTAGTGTTAGAAACCTTAAGGAAAAACCAGTTGTATGCTAAATTTAAGAAATGTGCGTTTTGGTTAAAAGAAATAAGTTTCTTAGGCCATGTTGTCTCAGAAAAAGGAGTACAGGTTGACCCTCAAAAGATTGAGGCAATCACCCAGTGGCCAGCACTCAAGAATGTTGCAGAAGTACGTAGCTTTTTGGGGTTAGCAGGATACTATCGTCGTTTTGTGAAAGATTTTTCTAAAATAACCCAACCACTTACAAATCTTATCAGAAAAAGTACCAAGTTTTTATGGGATAAAAAGTGTGAGGAAGCATTTTACGAACTGAAAAATAGGCTCACGTCTGCCCCTATTCTTACACAACCAAATGGCATCGATGGATTAGAAGTATACAGCGACGCCTCAAAGCTAGGATTAGGTTGTGTATTATTAATGCAGAATGGAAATGTAATTGCCTATGCTTCTAGACAGTTGAAAGCACATGAGCAAAATTATCCCACTCATGATTTAGAGCTTGCTGCGGTGGTTTTTGCTTTGAAAATTTGGAGACATTATCTCTACGGAATTTCGTGTCGGATATACACTGATCATAAGAGTCTGAAATACCTTTTTACCGAGAAAGAGATAAATATGAGACAACGTAGATGGCTTGAATTTCTCAAAGATTATGATTTAGATATCCAATATCATTCAGGGAAAGCTAATGTGGTAGCTGATGCACTTAGTCGGAAACTTTTTTTCCATCCTAAACATGCTTACGGTAAAAAGAACCTCGTATCCAGCAAGATATGAAAATACTAGATATAGAAATGGTTATTGGTGATCTAAGTGGTTAGATGGCAACCTTAGAAATAAGACCAACCTTGAGTGATGCAATAAAAACAGCCCAAGGAACAGATCCCCAAATTGAGAAAATTCGAAAAGACTTACAAAGAGGAAAAGCACCAGGTTTTGTGTACCAAATTCAAAAAGTATTAAGGAAAAGATTTTGAATGAAGCACATAAGTCACGATACTCGATACATCTTGGGGGAAATAAGATGTACAAGGATGTTCGACATACATTTTGGTGGAGTAATATGAAGCAAGAAATAACAGATTTCGTTTCAAAATGCGTGACATGTCAACAGGTAAAAATAGAGCATCAAAGACCCGGAGGACTTTTACAACCCCTAGATATTCCTACTTGGAAATGGGAATCAATTGCGATGGATTTTGTGACAGGATTACCCGTAACATTCCAAGGAATGAATGAAATATGGGTAGTAGTAGATAGACTAACTAAGTGTGCTCACTTTTTAGCCACGAAGACTTCATGGAACTCAGAACAATTAGCTAAGAAATACATAAAAGAAATAGTGAGATTACATGGGGTTCCCACAACCATTGTATCAGACAGAGATACAAATTTCTTAGCTAGATTCTGGAAAAGTTTTCAAACCGCAATGGGATCTAAGCTTAACTTTAGTACTGTCTTCCACCCACAGACATATGGTCAGACTCAGCGAACCATCCAAACCTTGGAAGATTTATTAAGATCATGTGTTTTAGATTTTCAAGGATCATGGGAGCAACACTTGCCCTTAATAGAATTTTCTTACAATAACAGTTATCATACTAGTATTGGTATGGCTCCATTTGAAGCTCTGTATGGACAAAGGTGCAGAACACCATTATGTTAGAGTGATATTGATGAATCCAAAATAATTGGACCAGATCTGATACAAGAAACAACAGATAAAGTAAGAATCATACAAGAGAAAATGCGAGCCACACAAAGTCGTCAAAAGAGCTATGCTGACCTTAAAAGACGACCATTAGAATTTCAAAAAGGCGATTTTGTATTTCTCAAGGTATCACCTACTAAAGGAGTAGTACGTTTTGGGAAACAACGAAAATTAAGTCCTAGATACATAGGGCCTTTTGAAATAAATGAAAGAGTTGGGAATGTGGCATATCGACTTCATCTTCCGATAGAATTGTCAAGGATACATGACGTTTTCCATGTTTCACTTTTAAGGAAGTATGTCTCCGATCCAAATCATATTATTAACATACCACCTTTACAAGTTAGGGAAGATCTTACCTACGAGGAGTTACCAATTCGAATTTTAGATCGAAAGGCAAAAATTCTTCGTAATAAAACTATTCCATTGGTGAAAGTTTTATGGTCTCGCCATGATATGTCACAAGCAACATGGGAAACCTAGCTGGAAATGAAAACCAAGTACCCTCATTTGTTCTAAAACAAGGTAATTCAAGTTTCGGGACGAAACTTATTTTAAGGAGGGTAGAATGTAATAAGCCGAAAAAAATATATATACTTTATTAATATTATAACATATAATAAAATACGACGGACATGTAGTATACCTTATACCAATAAGTCTTATTTCAGACGAGAAATAGTTAGTCTTAAATAAGAAATTTCGTACTTTATACTCCGTGTACCTCATTTACGTATTTATACAATTTAATATTTACCCTTATTATAAATATAATTGTTCGAGTACGTATTATGGTATAAAAGTATTTTGGTAAGATAAGTATAAAAGGAAGAAGTAAACAATTCGTATTTGACTTCTCGTAACTTACCTTGGCAAGTTACTTTTGTTTCACCGCCATTCAATGGCTATAAAAGACATCCAACTTTCATCATTTGAATATACAAAAATTAAAATAAAGAAAAGAAGTACAAGTTTGTATGAAAACAAATTAATCAACCCTATTTACCTACCTACTTAATAATAAGGTATGATTTCAGGACCCTTCGTCGATAAATGTAATTATTTATCTTTATATATAGTGAAATAAGAGCTTAAAAATAAGCGGTTATTATCAATTCTATTGTTAATTTCGTCATAGGTTTGTTATACCGTCTCAAGTTATATTTTCGTTCGATATAATATAATATTAATCACGTCTTTCTTTTTATAATCATAATATATACATTACGTAAAGATAGGATTTGAATGTGTGATTACATATTTCCTTATAATGTATAATTGGCCAATTGTAGCATTCGGGATACGATTCCAGAAAGAGATGACATTACAAATTTTAACCTATGTACATGGAAGGGGGCACGGCCTCATAAGAACTAAGGTTCTGGTTATTACTGACAAAAATGTCAGGGGTTTACACAGGTCTTAGATCTGGGATCCTGTGTACATAGATGGGGGCGTAACCCAGGGGAGTTTCTACTCCGTAATGTGTCTCATTTCAGTAATGGTAAACCGGTATTCAATATCTTGCATGTTATGATAAAATGACAGGGTATTCCAATTGACAATGGACTGGTACAGGTAATAATTAAATAAGAATTATTTAATTAGGACCATTGAAGGTAACTGAGATCATATTCAGTCAGTGTTGACTGATTTTGTTTATTCAAATTATTTCAGGTTTCTGTGCTGGGGAACCGAGGGGAGTTCATTATAAATTTAAAACTCAGTGTATGATTAGTATGTAATATAAGAGTTGCTGAGTAGATCTTGTAGCCTTGTATTTCCAGTACAGGAAATACGGCGGTGACGCCTTGTAATAAATTGATTTTCAAGTTATATTTCTTTTATATATTAATAAACGTACTCGTTATTTCATTTGATTTCATTTTAATATAATAAATTTTAAATTTATTTTATTTTATTGAGGGCGTTACATTATACCTACGGGCAATTTACGAATTCCCCAAATCTTATTAAAGGTAAATCTAAAAGAAGTGCCAATTAACCAACTTCTCGATTTCTCCATTTCAGTTTTCTTTTTCCATGCAAAGTCATTACAATTTTGGTTTAACAATGCTAATTAATGATGATAACTTTTAATCTTCTACGAATTAAATTTAAATTCGAATTAAATTTTAATTTGAATTTTAAATAATTTTGAATTTGAATTTAAATTAATTTTTACAATTTCAACTAATCAATAGAAAATTTTAATTTTACAAAGATAAAATTAAATTTAGAAATAAGAATTTTACGAAGTTACAATTAATTGTACAAAAATAACAAAATCCAAACTTGAACCGAACCAAAATCGAACAAAATATTCATTAAAATTTAAACTATATTTACATACTAAATAAGAAATAATAAAACCGAGTAAATAAGTGACGTCATATATTCCAGTAGAAATTAGTGGAGTACTCCTATAAGTTACTTATTTAATTGTAATTATAAAAATAATTACTTCTTATACATGTAGTATTAATGGCAGTCTGATCACAAAAGGAGATGACTTGCATTGAGACACAAAAAAGGTAATTATTACCTTGAAAATGCAAGGAATGCATTAATCGAGTAGTTGATTTTATTTGCCTTTATTATTTTACATTTTAGTAACATATGGTGAAATCGTAACTTGCGTAGTCATTAGGTAAAATTAGGCGGTTTACTAATTTAAAAGGCGTCCAATTTTACATTAACGTGAAGAATTAAATGAAAAATTTAAAATCCGTACAATAGAACGAAACGTAAACAAAACAAATGACATATGTTAGAGTTTTACATGTTCACAATTTCTACAACGTGAACAAAACAAAACAAACGTGAACAAAACCGTGTCGTCAATTTCTGCAACTTAAATAATTCGATAACATGAATTAATACTACATATGAAGAAAATAGTTTTTCATGTTTTAATAAAATCAGTCGAATTGGTTTTTAATTTCATTTTTAACTAAATTCAATACCCTTTTGGGTAAAGTTGCTTTTACTTTAAAAATAAGAATGTTTGTTTTATTTTTAAAATATTAGTCATTTAGTCAAAATTAATGGTAGTTTATGGGTAATTATAAAATTAATAATATATTTCTAAATAATACAATTTGTTGACGTCATATTTTTTTTAATTATTTTGAATTGTTGACGTCATATATACTATGTGGCAATTAGTGGAGTACTCCTATAAGTTAATTATTAAATTGTAATTATAAAAATAATTACTTGCTTCTTATACAAGTATTAATGGCAGTCTGAACACAAAAGTAGGTGACTTGCCTTGAGACACAAAAAAGGTAATGATTACCTTGAAAATGCAAGGAATGCAGGAATCGAAAAGTTGATTTTAATTGACTTTAATATTTTACATTTTAATAACATATGGTGAAATCGTTATTTGCGTAGTCATTCGGTATAATTAGGCGGTTTAATAATTTAAAACGCGTCGAATTTTAAATTAACGTGAACAATTAAATGAAAACTTTAAAATACGTACAGTAGAACGAAAAGTCAACAAAAAAAAAATTAATAAAAGTACGTTATTAAAAAAAAAATGCATAATTTAAATTGAAATCTACGTCTTACTAAGACGATCCTTCAATTGCGTAATAATCTTGTTGTAGTCGGTGATACTCGTAGCACAACTATGATATGCTACGAACAATAACTCGACGGTACACTGGACCGCTTCAGGGGCGCCCTCAATACCTTCCGAACATGAACGATTTCTAAATTCGAGTACGTAAAGGACCTCCTTCAACAACGTCACTTGTTGTTGACGGGCGTAACTTATTGCAGCCTCGTACCCTTTGATCAAATTTGCTGTGTCTTTTTTTATTGCATCCATGTTAACGTTTACGGTTTTTTGAATAAGAATTTTTTTTTTTCGAGATGACTTGAGGGCTTCAAATTTTATAGAAACTATAAAATTATGAGAACATAACAACTATTGACGGTTAATTTATAGACAGTAATCTAAAATAGTCAAAACATTGAAAAACACCAATTTCTTAAATTAACGTATTTATTGCAAATAAAAATTTTTAAAATTTTTAAAAATGCGCTTCGTAAGTATGACTTACGTATACAACAAAACGAATTTAAATCTGAAAAGAATAACGCCTAAATCATTGAATGCACCGTATTTATTGCTAAAACCTTAAAAATCACTAAAGTCTTATATTTTCAATGCAACGCATTTATAGCTCTTTTTTTTTTATAACATCAAGTAAATAAGCAAAAAAACAGAATTATTCCCACAAAAAATTAAATGTAAATTGCAGTATATTTATTGAGAAAAACATTGAATGCACCATATTTATTGCAAAAAACCTTAAAATTCCCAAAAAAAATTAAATGTTCGTTGGAGTGTATTTATTGCAAAATTATACAACAAATAAACGTGAAAATTTTAATAATTGCATTAAATAAATTTTGACATAAAATTATTTTAATTTTCGAAATCTTAATTATTAAACTGCATAAAATAATATTTTAAGTAATGATTATGGGCAATTATGATAAAAAAGCATAAGATTTGGTAAGATTCTCAACATTAATTTGATTGTGACCATTTTCGGTGGCTTGTGCAATACTCTTCTCTAATTATACGATACGATTATTTCATTGCGGTCAGAAGACAACTCGTCGTTATTTACACTATACGATTAATCGATGAAATAGAAGATAAAAATGGTCGACCATTACAAATTTGTACGGACTATTAGATAACTATCATTTATAAAAAATATCCTCTCTTATAATATGGACGTTTTAACTAATTTAACACTTAATATGGTCACGGGCGGATCCAATGTATTTGATTTAATTTATATTAAAAAATTGTTTGAAAAAGAGATTTGAACCCATGACCTTTTGGTAAGTTACCAAATTGTAAGCCATTGAACCACTTTCATTTTGCTGATAACTGTAGTACTAGAATATACGTATTATATTCTACGATATTTATTTTTTACGTATACTCCAAATTTAAATTACTTTACAAAAATAAGTTCATTTCAAGATATGTCTATACTCTATAACAAATATGTTTTAATTCTATTATTAATATCATGACTAATTTAGGAAAAAATATACTCCATAATACAATTATTGTCTTAGCTGTGATTAGATTTAACTATGAATATGGTCGTTTTAACTAAATAAAAAAAAGTTTGTTGTTAAAAAAATACACTTACTCTAAAAAATACACGTACTCTAAAGTACGACTTCGCGGATTTACGTTTTTATGACTCGTTCTATTTTGTAAACATTTTTCAACCTAATGTTTATAATTTCATTAACTGTTTATCATATGACTAACTTGAAAACGTCTTTTTTATTTTCGTTTTACTATTGTAACGGTTTCCTTTTATTTATACATCATTTTATTTGCCATGCAAATAATTAAATTAAACTAGTAGCCCAAAAAACATAGGAATACCAACATGCAAATAATAAATAAAGAAAATAACAGAACATAGCCTTACCATTAATAATATAAACATATATATACATAAATTCTAATTAAAAAAACTAAAAAAAAGATAATTAAAAAACACATAAAAAAACCTACTACATCCTATTAAGACGCTCCTTCAACTCAGAAATACATCTGTTGTATTCGATAATTCTCGCGGCACCTTTTGCAAATTCCCCCAACAACAGATCAATATTGGGTTGAAGGGCTTCGTACGCCCCCCCGATCCCTAAACCACACCCAAGGTTGCGAAACTCTATTATCGCAACCACCTCCTTCATCACCGTGAGTTGTTGCTCACGGGCTAGGGTTATGGCAGCCTCGTAGGCTTTGATGAGGTTGAGGGTGTCGTTTCTTATGGCATCCATTTCTTAGGGTTTATTAGGTTTTGAAATAAGGAGAGTTTAGGAACTTTTGGAAAGAAGAGGGTGTATATAAGTTCACAAAATATGGGTAAAATTAAGGGAAGTGAAGGTTTATATTACTGAGTTCTACCTTGCAAATTGCATGGAAAATGTACACGTGTCACCATGTCATTGGAACACACTTCACTAATTGCAGTTCATTGACATATCGATTATTTGCTTACGTTCGTAATACTACAATTTATCGATACTTAAAAGATACCTATTTTTTAACCGAAATTGTTAATTTAAATGAATTGTGTAGGTATCTTTTAAGTATCGATAAATATTATTTGCTTCACTAATTGCAGTTAATTGACATATCAATTGTCCAAAACTACTAATCGTAAATTTAAATCAAACGTTCTTAATAATATTATAGTCTCGCAATTTTTATCAATCGAAAATTTTTAATTGATCACTTTTTAACATTTTGGAAAATCTTATAATTATTTTTATGACTTATGATTTTGTTATCACTAACTCATACTTGTACAATTTTTCACGTTTAGTTTTTTGGATCACTCATGTCATTGAGGTTGTCAACTCCAATTTAAACAATTAACTGTTACATGCAAATACTAGGAGAATTCGAATAGGTAAAGAAATGGCAAATGCAATTAAAATCCACATTACATATAACTAATAATATAGAATTATAATTAATAATATATAATTTATAGATACAAAATAAAAAAATCAAAATCAAAAGCAAATATATAAAAATAATAGCAAACCGATTAAAAAACCTAGAAAATCATACATGTATTATTAATTAAATTAAGTCCAAAATCAGGGTTAGAAGGGCGTTATCCTGCTCCTCAAACGACTGCCTCTCCTCCCTTGCTATTTCGATTTTTTTGAAGCAGGTTGTAATAATTTCATGACACTCCGTCACCACCTCGTCCAAGCCAAGCAAGTAAGCGCGAACGGCAACTTCTCCGGCCTTGGCAATGGCTTCGTTGGCCCTCCTCTCCACATACCTTAACTGTTGAATCATTTCTTTGTGGTCGCTATGTGCTGACATCAATAGTGGAAGGACGTACTTGTTCAACATTTTGAGGTTTGAAGAAATGTTTGGGTTAGGGTTTGGAGAGAAAGTTGTGGTTTGAGGAGATAGAGTGAGAAAGAGGAACTAAAAGAGAGAGGTTATAAAGTGGATAAAGAGAGGTTCATTTTAGGGTTTCTCTATATTTAGTTGCAACGAAACGTTCTTAATAATATTATCGTCTCCCAATTTTTATGAAACGAAAATAATACGATCAATTTTATAATAACACAACAACTACGTTATTCATTTTCACCTATTCTTTTTTTAAAATTATGATTAACTATGAACAATTTCATTTAAACTGCATTCAAAAATAAAATTGCCATCAATATAGTGATCAATTAACAACTCTAACTTTTTAAAAACAACTTGTTAAATAAAAGTCAAGAATAACTAAAATAGACCAACTTAAATTACAGTACTCCATAATTGAAGGGAAAACACTTTTCATTATATAATCAACATAATTTACATAAACTCAAAACATAAGAATACAAATAAATATAAACTAACTACACCAATAAAGCTAAAACATAAAAATATAACTAAGCCGAAGTTGATGAGAAAAAACGAAAGCTTAAATGCGACTACATCCGACGCAACCATCGAACTTAAGCTTCTTAGAACTATTCCTTGAACGAATAGTTCTCCCAACTAATCTTTGTGACTTCTTCGGAGGGGCTAAGTCGGGAGTTGATAGGCACGGGGATTTCCCTTTCCCCTCGGGGGAAACCCTACGCCTCTTTGGTGTCACCAAGGGAGGCGGTACCACCTCCACCACCTCGTCCTCGTCCACCGCCTCCTCCACCCTTATGATGGACATGTCCACCTTAGGGCAAGCCAGCATCTCCACCCCTTCCCCAACATTCTTCCAATACATCTTATCGAGCTCAAACCTCCCCCAATTTAACATGTTAAACTCTTCCTCGTACAAGTCAACGAGGAAGGGATTACCATAGTAACCGGGAGATGCACGCTCAATGGCGGTTTGGACACCTTTAGGACCGACTTCTTTAATCAACTCCCTCATAAATAAACGTGTGCATACAATGTCCCTAACATGCGATTTCTTTTCTTCCGACATTCTTAAGTTGATTAAATTACTTGATTAACTTGTTGTTGAGTTTTAGCTAAATCTTAGAAGTACTTATTAAAGATGGATTAAGAAGAATGTATGAACAAATATGGAGGGAACACCTACTATTTATAGAACATCTTTTCCCTCCAAAAATCACAACTACCTAAGAGATTTTCCCTCCAAAAATATACAAAAAATGGTAGGGTAACTAACCCTCTCACAATCACTATTCACTATTGTTTTTCCCTCCAAAAAACACTACTACCAATGATATTTTCCCTCCAAAAAAATTAGAAATAATTGGTAGGGTAACTAACCCTCTCAAATTAACTATAGTACTCGTATTAATTAAGTAACAGATAAAAAGTAATAACTATGTTTAATCCAACACAATGTTCAGTTATTTCGCACTAGTCTGGTGGTAAGTTCTTCGAGGTTAAAACTGCATGTCACGGGTTCGAATCCTGCTAATGGCCATTTTGCTTTTCCTCAAATTAACTATTACTCCTTGTATTTAAATAACAGATATTTAGCAATAAGTACTTTCAATCGTACACAATAATCAGTTATTTGTCACTAGTCTGGTGGTAACCTCTTTGACAACGACACTCCATGTCACGGGTTCGAATCTTGCTATTGGCGTTTTTGCTTTTCCTCATAATTCCGGGTTTTTTTGTTGAAGTTTGGTATGAGAGTAATAAGTCTGGCCCAATAACTAATACCTCCTAGCATAGGCCTCACCCCATTAGTATAAATTAGCCCACACAAAATTTCCCCAAATAAGTGATAAAGTCTGGCCCAATAACTATTACCTCCTACCATAGGCCTCACCCCATTATTTAAATAACAGTTATATATAGTACTTGCTGTATATTAAATACGTTTAATCCTGCACAATGTTCAGTCATTTGTCACTAGTCTGCTGGTTAACTCTTCGATAATGAAACTGCATGTCACGTGTTCGAATCCTCCTATAGGCTATTTTGTTTTTTTTTGAATATTCTTTCCTTTACGAAAGTAATTATCAACATACTAAAATAAATATATTATGTACAAATTTTTATTCTAAATATTTACTACCCTTAAATAACGTGCAGTACTATTTTTTTTTTATTTAAAATTATATATTTTTTTTTTTTTTATTTTCGAATATATAACACAAATAATCGTAACTTGTTTTTATTAAAAAAAAAAAATACGAACAAATTTATTTTTTCAAAAATATAACACAAATATAAAACCGACTGTATAAAAAAAATGTCTTCTATACAAAATATACGTATAATTATATGGTATAAATACACCGTATAAATACAGCGTAAATACATAACAGAGATATACGGTATAAATACCAAGTATATGAAAACCTAAAAACAAAAAGAATACAAAAAGGAATACCACTTAATGAAATAATTAGGAATTATAATATGTTAATAAAATAGAAAAGCATTTATTAAGTATCATAATTAGGTGAGATGGTGGACAAGAAAGATTCCTTCTGACATCCACGTGTCACTCTCCCATTGCAAGTGTACCAAACCCCCCTACACCAAGTGTAACTCCAGCCTCTTCCAATAGTTTTGATCGTAGTAATAATCTTGAATAACGTAACAATTATAACACAAATAAATTAGCAAAGTATTAACGCCTGCCGGATTACTCAATAAGGAGGTGGCGGTGGACGTATTTTCGAGTTGTGCTCAGGGCAACGAGGAAGAGGCGGAGGAGCCAATTTTGGAGGCGGAGGCGGAGTAGACCTGTACCAATGTGGAGATTGGTTACGTAATGGCGGCGACGGCCGTATCGGTGGTGGTTTCCGTCTTTGTACTTGCTGATCAGCTAACCTTCGTAACTCAAATTTTATTTCATCAATTTTATAATAATTATCATATACTTGAGAATTACTTAATTCTCTTCCTATTACAACTTCAAATAACAAATTTGCTTGTAAAATAAATAAAATTATTATTACTGTTAATGAAATTGTATTATTATTATTATTATTATTATTATTATTTCTTTGTAATTTCATTGTTTCTAAGAAGAAATATACAACTTTTTTATGATTTATGATATTTTGAGGGAGTTGAATTATTTAAATTTATGCATATGAAAAAGTTTGAAAGTTAGTGTAGTTAGTGTAGTGCAAAACAACTGGCTTTTAGTAATCTATTTTAATTGTAATTTAATCACTACATATGTCATAACATGACCAACTTCTTGGAATGTAAGAATGTATAAATATAATAATGTTTATTGTTTTGTTATTTAGTTTAGTCCAGATGCACTTTCATTTTCAGGACAGCAACCAGTTTTAGTTTTCAAGAGAAGAAAATAAAAGTGATGTCGTGAAATCATTTCGATAAGTAGTTTGAAATTGACCTTACTTTGTTAAATAGTTTGCTTTTAAGCTAAGCAAAAACTTCATACATAAACCCGTTCTAATATAATTCGTACTAATATTAATGAAAAAAATGAGGATTTTAATTAAACTTAAATTCATAAATAAGACTATGTACTAAATAAAGGTAAAAAAATAAATAACACAAAACCCTTAAAAGAGTAAAAGTTAAAAGTTAAAAGTTAAAAAGAATTTGGGTCGGCTTTTTGTTTAAATCTGTTTTTTTTGTGTTTTTCAATAGGTATCTCTTGTGACGGATATATCTGAAGGGTCAAGTATGTACACTCACCTGATTAGACAAGATAAAGAGGAAAATGCATAGAGAATCAGAAATAATTTGTCTTTGTATCGCCAAATGAGCTTTTTTATGTTTTTTATGATCAAATCATAGAATCGTTACTTCGTGCATATGATGAATATGAGAAACAAGATATTAGCGCAACTGGGCAGGTATAAACATAGAATACTAAAACTTTATTTTTTAAATATATATTTAAATATTAGTCAATAAGTTATCAAAACAAGTTTAGAAGTTCCTAAAATAGATATTTTTTGCATAAATGACATATTTTTTATTTTAATTTAAACATTTCTTTTAATTAATTAGTATATACGAGTACTACATAGTATAAAAGTTAACTGTATTTCGTAATTATAAATTATATACTCCGTATTTTATTAAATTATAAATTATGTACCATGGTCTACACTTTTCCGAGTGTCATTTACATTTTTAATTAGGATAATTTGTGAGAAACTACCTTACATTTATGTCCATTTGTGAACAACTACCTTACTTTTATTTTTTTGTTAAAAACTACCTTTCATATTAATTTTTTGTTAAAAACTACCTAAAAAAGGTTTTGAGGCCAATTTCTATTTATTATTGGTTTCACATGTGTGATTTCTCTAAATTTTCATTCTTATTTTGTCGTTAAACTTGATATCCAAGCTTATCCTTCTTATCTAAAGTTCTAAACGAAAGGAAATCCTTGCCATTAGCTTCAATTTCTTTCTTTAAGCATGTGGAATAATTGCTCCGGATGATGAACATGGGCTAAATCGTATGAACTCTATGCTATTCGTGAATAAGAATGAAAATTTAGAGAACTCACACGTGTGAAATCCAACTCATAAATAGAAATTGGCCTCAAAACTTTTTTTTTAGGTAGTTTTTAACAAAAAATTAAAATAAAAGGTAGTTTTTGACAAAAAAATTAAAGTAAGGTAGTTGTTTACAAATTGACATAAATGTAAGGTAGTTTCTCACAAATTATCCTTTTATTTATATCCGTATTTGTTTCGGTGCTATTTAGGTTACAAGTCCCAACTAGTGGGAACAGGTTGTGCATTATTCTTTGGACAACACATGCGAGGATGACTATCTTTGTCAATTGTTAGTCACTGGCTCACTGCCATCAATTTCAACTAGGTTCTAACCCGTGAAATTCACGGATCTGTTTTTAGTAATTTAAATTAATATTGTGAATAATTAAAAGATAAAGAAATCAATTATTTTAAAACTTTATAATATGAAATTAATATTGTTAGTAATTAAAAGATAAAGAAATTAATTATTTTAGAATTTCAAAATATGAAAATAATATAAAGAAAAAGAAGTTGATTATTTTAGTATTTTAATAATATGAAATTTAAATTGTTAATAATATTAATCTAAAATATAAATACTATTAGTTTAAAAATTACGTAGCGTTATTTTAAAAATCGTGTAAGATTGTGAATTTCTACGGTCGCATAAATAAAGACGCATACATCGATAAAAGTTATTAAATATTGTAAATATAAAGAAATTGATTATTTTAGTATTTTAATAATATGAAAATAATATTGTTAATAATATTAATCTAAAATATAAATACTGTTAGTTTAAAAATTACGTAGCGTTATTTTAAAAATCGTGTAAGATTATAACTAAAATACGGTCGCATAAATTAAGACTCATACATTGATAAAAGTTATTAAATATTGTAAATATAAAGAAATTGATTATCTTAGTATTTTAATAATATGAAATTAATATTGTTAATAATATTAATCTAAAATATAAATACTGTTAGTTTAAAAATTACGTAGCGTTATTTTAAAAATCGTGTAAGATTATAACTAAAATACGGTCGCATAAATTAAGACGCATAAATCGATAAAAGTTAAAAAACAAAAACAAAAAGGAAAAAATAATATATATTGAAGATCCGAAATCTTGTCATTCCATAGATTTAGGCATGAAATCTTGGAATTTATGACGTATTTAGAATATACCATATCTTGTATACCATAACAATATCTTGCATATTATTGGACGTTAATTGAATTGGTATTAATTTGAGTCAAAGTTACTATATATTGAAGATCCGAAATCTACGGAATGAATCTGTCAATCATATATTTCCCTCTTGAATGTTATTGGACAATTGATAGATTTGAGTCAAGGTTACTATATATTGAAGATCCGAAATCATCATATATGAATCCGATATCATATATTTCACGGGTGAATGTTATTGGACAATGTATAGCTCTAGGATGAATCTAATTGGACAATAGCTCCAGGATGCTTTACAACGTGACACGTAGGACAATGCTTTCTTCTGGTGATGCCACGTCAGCAGCTTGGCTTCTGCATTAGATAAATATATGATAATATCGTATGCATGTATAGTGTATACGTAGTTCTACCATCACGTAAGAATGTAAGACCTATTGCGATATTGCTTAATTGTATACTCGTATTACGTATTTACGTATATAGCATATATGAATTCGTTAACGGAATGTGTGAAAATTTTAAAAAAAAAATCGAAAATCATTTTATTTTCTTTATTTGACTTCTCTCTCCGTTTCTAGAGAGAAGCACTTTTCTGTCAATTAGAGAGCCCCTTATTCCTTTGTTCCTTTATTCTTCTTTTAACCTTTTGTCCCGGTGAGTATCGTACATACTTTGCATGGGAAATCTAATTTGCTTTAAACACCTTTAATCTCTCTTGTTTATTCCAATCATTTCCTTATGCGTTTTCTGATTGGGTTTGGCTTCTCCCTTTATTTTTACGGCGGACGTTTGAGATTCCCGGGGTGTTTTCAGACCTGTAATTAAATCATTACTAGCTCTTAATTACAGTGTTGTGAGGCTCAAGAAGGAGACGGCCAATTGCTGGAAAAGTTTAGGGCGGTTGGGATTCCTTCTCTTGTCTTTACGAGTTTGGGAGGTGTTTTAACTCCCTATTTAAGGCGGTATGGGGAGGGGTAATTTTATTAACTCCTCTCATTACCTTAATCTTCTTTCTTCTTCTGATCCTTTTCCTGACTTCTCCTCTACAAATTCTTTTCTCTCTTCGTCTGTTACTGATAACCTTGGTACTATGGCTGAAAGGGGTTCTGAGGATGCTGGTCTTGGTAACATGGGGGAAAGAGGGGCAGGAGAGTTTGGGGAAGGAGGTAATGCAACTTTTAATCCTAATAACCATTTGCATGTAAACTTGTGGAGGTATCCTAGGTCTGGGGGGTTATCAATGTGGATCCGGCTGAACTGGGAAAGTCTCGTGAGTTCTGGGGTAGGTGTGTGCTGGGCTACTTGGTGGATTATAGGGCTTTTGAGGCTGAAAAAGTGAATGACATAATCAGAACAAAATGGACAACCAGGGGAAGAGTGGTCTGTCTGAGGATGGGAGACTTGTATGTCTTCCATTGCAACAACGTGAATGATCAAGAAGGTCTACTAATGAAAACATGCACTGCTATGGATGGGGCTATGATGGTTTTTGGGCGGTGGTTTCCTGATGCCATCCCTAGGTCTGTTAGATTTCCGAAGGCAAGCTTATGGGTAAGGGTGCGTGGCTTACCCTTTGAGTACATGACTACTCATGTTGTAGGAGTGGCTGGGAAGATGTTAAGCGAGGACTTCAGGGTGGAACCTTTTCACATGGTTCCAGAGCACGACTACTTGCGTGTTGAGGTGAGTATTAATCTTAATGAGCCTCTCATGCCTGGTTTCTTTTTGGCTCTGGAACAAGGCTTACTTTTATGGGTACAATTTAAATATGAGAACATTTTTAAGTGTTGCACAAAATGTGGGAAGATAGGACATGTGAATGCTCAGTGTAGAGAAGGTCTGATGTCTATAGTTTCGAGTATAAATGGGATATTGGACAGATCTCTGGGTAAAGGTTTTGCAGTCTTTCACGCACGTAGCAATCACACGATGTTTAATCTGGATATTAGGGCAACCCCTTCGACTTTGAACCATATTTCTGACAAGGTTAGGTTGGGGGGATGAGGTATAGGAGGGGTGTGGCTGAGGAGGTTGATAGGCAGGATAGGGAAGTTGATTTTGGTATTGGTCTCACCCCAGGGGGGAGAGTTTGCCCTGGGATGAGGTTCTTAGTTAGGGATGTCATTGCGGCGGGGCGGTGCTGGATATAGGCTTCCCATACCCGTACCCATCAAAAAATCCTCGTACCCATCCCCGCCCCACCACCACCAATGGCGGGTACAAGTTTTCAAAACCATCCCCGCCCCACCACCCATGGCGGCGGGTACAAGTTTCTAAAACCATCCCCGCCCCACCTACCCGTTAACCCGCTATACTATAAATTTTTCCGATCTTTTTTCGTAAAGTTGGTTTAATCGCTATTAATTTATGTTTTCAGGACTTTGTTTATATAATTTTAGTTATTTACCAAAGAAGTTGGTAAAATACTTTATAAAATAGCTATTTTTAACATTACGTCTTAATTATAATAACATAATGTTTGTAAAATTATCATAATAATGGTATTAATTTTTGTAATAATTGGCGAGTAGGCGGGTATGGGGTGGATAACACGCAAAAACCATCACCGCCCCACTACCTATGGCGGGTACAATTTTCATACCCGTCCCCGCCCCACCCGCCAAAGCTTTACCCATCCCCGCCTCAACTAGGGCGGGTGCGGGGCGGTCTCCACTTGTACCCGCCCCAATGACATCCCTATTCTTAGTCACTAATAATCAACCTTTTGCGGGCACGGTTATTTTCCAAGGGGGGAGGTACATCCCTAAGAGTGCACATCGGGTGCCAGGTGAAGGTCCAAGTAATGGGGGAACTGGGGGAGGGATACGGTTATGAGGGATGTTCCTGATGTTCAAGGGCAGGATGGGGTGATAGGGGCTCAGGTAAGAGGAGCCCAGTCTAGTCACAGGGATCATAGGCAGGCTGGCTTTGGGGGTTGGCTGGAGGAGCAAGACCCTTTGGAGGAGCATTTCCATAGTGCAGGTGAAGACTTTGACCCAATGGATTTAGGGGTAGGGGATGAAGTGGCTGATATTCATAGGAGGGGAGCTGAGAATGTTCCCTTTGGGCAAAACTCTTTGGCACTTCTGGATGGTGTCTCTCTGAACTTGAGACGAATTGATAGGGATGAAAGAACACAAAATGAGATTTTGAATAGGGTGGAACATAATGTGGAATGGGCTCGTATGGATGATGAGCATATTGGCCTCAACCAAACTTTTTTGCCTCCTCAGGGGGGCATTCCTCTTATTTACCATCAAGTGGATGGAACTTTGCAACAGGTTGTGGAAGGGAGTCTGAATAGGCACCTTACTCATAATGATGAGAATCAACAGTAGCAGGATGAGGGGGTAGGGGATTCTGATGGTTCAGGGGATGAGGTAATTGTCATTTCCTCCTCCTCCTCTTCGAGTAAGGGGTCTGATGATGATATGTCTGGAGGAAGTTTTAACTTACGAGAATGGCTGGATGCAAGGGACAATTCTGGTTCTGATCCTGACTCAGGTAACTCTCTAGATTCTCGGTTTGAGAATGCTATAAACGTTACAAGTGAGGACTCTGGTGAGATTAATGTGGAGCTACAGTTGGCTCTGAACGAAAAACCACCTCAACCCTTGAATGAGGGGAGGGGTGCGGGAAACAGTAAAAAAGATGCAGTTGTGGACAGGGAGCAGTTGAGGAAGGAGAAGGGTAAGGAGATTTGTTATGATGTTAGGGGGCAGTTTGAGGTTGGAGCTAGTTCAAGACCAAAGGGAGTGTGTTTGACTCTGTCTCTGGGCAGCAATGGGGAAGGGATGAGTACCAATTTGGGTGAAGGACTGGGAAGGAAATGGGAAGCTTGTGAAGTGGGGGGAATGAAATTTTTAGACAAAGATGCTGAGAGTCGTTTTTTCTGCCTGAACTTGGAGCCAAATCAACTCTTATTGCAAATATTGAGCATGGTGGTTCTTCAGAGGGGATGCTTGGTCTGGCGAATGCGTGGGTTAACCCCACATAGGAGATGGAGTTTGGGGAGGCGGTACGCTGTGCTAGGAAGAGGAAGTGTGCAACCCAAGTGGACAAGACTGGTATTCTTGATGATGTAATCATCTCAAAGCAAACTGCCCAGGAATTCTTGATGAATCTAGCAAAGAAGCCATGTTTGGGAGATGGGATTCGTGTTGGGACTGCTGCGTGGTATGGTTTCAGAATGCAAATTGGAGATTATTTCCTTGAGGAGTACAGTTTGTCCTCTGATGTGTCCGTGAATGATGCTGATGTTCAGAAGGTGGAAGATGATAACCTTGAAGGCTTTGCGGAGATTGGGCCACCACAATCTCCAAAGGGGCCATGTTAGGAATAGTTTGGAATTGTAGGGGTCTCAATAATTCGCTCTCCCCTACAATTCGAAAACTTAGAGCAATGTTATGTAGTAGTTCGTATGACTTTGTTTTTCTTATGGAAACCAAATGTAATAGTGAAGGTAGTGTGTCGTTATATAATATTTTTAGAGAGTATGGTTTTGATGCCTTCCATAGTGTTGATGCTATTGGAAGGTCGGGGGGCTTATGGGTCGGATGGAAGAAGGAAGCTTGCTTTAGGCTTGTGGATGCTTGTAAGAATTTTGTGGTTATGTGTATTGAAAGAAGCGGATCTCTTCCTTGGTATATTGTGTTTTTCTATGGAGTTCCGGAAATTAGTGATAGAAATGAGGTGCTTAACTTGCTGGAAGGATGGATTGGTTTATGTCAATCCCCATTCATCATTATTGGGGATTTCAATCAAGTGGAATGTCGAGCTGATAAACAAAGTAATAATGTTCGGGTTATTGAAGGGGCGGAGGAGTTCTCAAGGTGGCGCCTCCGAAATGAGCTCATTGATATACCTTTCAAGGGCCCACGGTTCACTTGGTGTAATAATCGGAAAGGGGATAAACGGGTTTACGAAAGGTTGGATAAAGCCTTAGGTTCGAAGGACTGGTTGTTCCATTTTCCGAATACCGGAGTTAAGCACTTCCCTATTCAATTCTCTGATCATGCGCCCATTGAGCTTAACTTGGATTTGACCATCTCAAGAAAGAAGGGAAAGCCTTGTAAAGTTGATGTGTGGGCTTTAGACAAAGATGAATGCAAAGAGGAGATTAACGTCATTTGGGGTAGAAAGCTCAACGGTTCTCCGGCGTTTGTTCTTACGCGGAAATTGGCTTTGGTTCGAAATTGTGTGAAGAAGTGGATGCTTGAGAAAACTAGAGCTTGGAAGGATAAATGGGAAGTTTTTGATGACCGTTTGTGCAAAGGACTGGAGGAGGACTTCTCTGGGCAAGGGGAGTCTGGCTTCCTCGATGTTCACCAGGAGCTTAAGGAATTTGCGGAGATCTCTGCGTCCTACTGGAAAAAGCAGGCTAAGATTAAGTGGATAAAGGAAGGTGATGCATGTACTAAGTATTTCTTCAATTGGGTGAAGGGGAGAGCGGGTAGGAATTTTGTGTATGGTGTTAAAAAGGAAAATGGACAATGGGCTTTCCCTGAAGAAGAGGTGGGGAAGGAGTTCCAGTCTGCCTTTGATGAGGTCTTTCGAGTTAACATGGGTGAGCCTGAGGCGAGGGATGAAGAGTTTGTCTCTGAGTTCTTATCTGCTATTGACTCTAAAATCCCGGAGGATGATGTGATGAGTTTGGATAAGCTCTTCACAAAAAAGGAGGTGCGGAAGGCGGTGTTTCAGATGGGCCCACTCAAATCTCCGGGACCTGACGGTGTGCCAGGTGCGTTTTATCAGAAGTACTGGAGTTTGGTAAAAAAAGATGTTAACAAGGGAGTTCTATCTGTGCTAAATTCCGGAAGGGTTCTCAAAGAAATGAATCGAACCTTCATTGCTCTTATTCCTAAATTTGATGCGCCTGAGATGGTGGCCGACTTCAGGCCTATCATCTTTGCAACGTGATTATGAGGATAGTCTCGAAATGCATCGCTAACAGGGTGGCTAAAATTATGCCATTGCTGGTCGGGGATGCACAAAGTGCTTTCGTGTTGGGAAGACAAATTAGTGACAATATCTTATTGGCCCATGAGTTGATCCACAAGGTCAATAATCATCGGGTTGGTAAGTATGGGCTATGTGTTTTTAAAGCAGATATGAGTAAGGCGTATGATCGGATAAGCTTGGATTTTCTGAGGGCGGTTCTAATGAAGTTTGGTTTTCCGAGGAGACTGACGGAGCTCATTATGAATTATGTTTCCTCGGTTAGCTATGAAATCCTTTTGAATGGCCGACCTTTGGATCGTTTTGCACCAAAATGTGGTTTGAGACAGGGTGACCCGCTATCCCCTTTTTCTTTTTATTCTGTGTATGGAGGCACTTGCTTGTCAAATTGCAAAGGCACAAAAGCATGAGTGGCTTCTTGGCATTCGGCTATGTAGAGGGGTTGAGAGGATTCCGAACCTGTTCTTTGCGAATGACTCCGTTTTCTTTTTTGAAAATCGGAATGGGGCGGACCTTTTACTGATCGACATCCTGGAGCGGTTCTGTGAGGTTTCTGGTCAACGCCTGAATCACGGAAAATCAGGTATTCTCTTTAGTCCTAACACGAGCCTCGCCAAAGTTCAACAGACTCTGAGGACTCTTAGAGTGACTAATAACAAAGGACTTGGGAAATATCTGGGGATACCAACTGACTTTCAATGTTATAAGAAAGACATTTTTCTCGGGCTCGTCTATTATGTGACAAAAAGAATTGCGTCTTGGAATGGAATCTTCTTATCAACGACAGGCAGGCTTACTCTAATTTCATCTGTGCTATCAAATATCTCAATTTACTTTCTATCGGTATTCAAAATACCGGTAAGTGTGGCAAAAAGGATAAATTCCTTATTGGCACAATTTTGGTGGTCAGGTAATAAGTTGGGGAAGAAGATGTCTTAGTGTAGTAACAGATTCCTTAGTTTACCGAAGAAGGATGGCGGGCTGGGAATTCGGGATATTAGGGGCATGAATCTGGCGCTTCTGGCTAAACATGGGTGGAGGATTACGTCTGGAGAAAATAGCTTGTTCTGTCGGATTTTTAGGAGGTTGGTTTTTTACTCTGACCTTTTGAAAGCAGGTATGACTCCTTGCTTGAGATCAAACCCTTCATGGGGGGTCAAGAGTGTTTTTATGGGTGTGGATTGGTTAAGGACAAGAGTTGGATGAAAACCAGGAAGATTGTCGGGTTTTAATGTCTGGATGCACAAATGGATTCAAGGGGAGGTGCCGCAGCCAAAGGATTTCTGGTTGGATCCCCAATGGGCCTTCCTTTCGGATTTGCGGATCCATGAGTTGTTGGATCGGCATGGAGGATGGGAGGAAAAAAGAGTTAAGGATCTCTTTGATGATGATTGGGCCAATAGAATCTTAACAATCGTGATTCCGGCATCCAGGAAGGCTGATATGCTATACTGGCCACATAATAGAAGGGGAGTGTATTCTGTTAAGAGTGGTTATAGCATTATCTGGCAGGATTGGTTTCAGGCTAAGAAAAGCAGAAAGGATAGCATGCGAATGGGGAAGGAGGCTAAATCTTTTTGTGGCAAAGGGTTGTGGCAGCTTCACATACCAAGCCATTGGAATATTTTCCTTTGGAAAATCTTTGCTGATGTCATTCCCTGTGGTAAGGAATTTGAGAGGCGGGGGATGGAAGGAGATCATAGATGCAAAGTATGCAGAAGCTTCGAGGGGAATAGTGAGACTTTGGAACATCTGTTCAGGGATTGTGACTTGGCTAAGAGATTTTGGTTTGGCTCACCCTTGGGTATCAGAACGGATCATGACAGGCACATTAGAATTCAGGAATGGATTTTGAATTGGCTGTCTTATCTGGGTAAGGGTGACGATGGTGAGAGGCAATGCTGCATCTTTATTGCAACGCTTTGGGGTATCTGGAGAAATAAGAACTATGTTGTCTTTACGGGTTCCACCATTCCACCCAAGTGTTCACTCCAGTGGATGGAAAAAAGTGTTTGTGATATCATAAAGGCTTTTGAGCAATGCCCGAATGGTATTCAGAGTAGAGTATATGGTGTTTCAGACCTTTCTGACCTTAACTTGCACCTTTTCGAGGGGCGGAAATTTGTTATTGCAGGGTCTATTGAACAATGCAGTCTGGTGCATATCCAAGTGGATGCTAGTTGGAAGGATAATTTTTCGGCAGCTATGGGGATGGTGGCTTTTAGGGAGGATGGATCGGTGTTGGAGACTTCGAGTCAATCTTTTAGAGCTGAGTCCGCTGCTCAGGCGGAGGCTTTGGGCATTATGATTTCTCTCCGGTGGGCTCGTGAGGCGGGATTGCTTCATGTTCATATCGCTTCAGACTGTTTGGGCTTGATAGCTCAAATTTGTGGGACTGATGCGGAGGATCACTTGATTAAGGATGTCATTGATGACTTTAAGGCTTTGTATTGTTTTTTCATTGTATTAGTTTTTCGTTTATTCGTAGGCAGTTAAATTTGGTAGCTCATAACTTGGCTACTAGAAGGAACTCTCTGTAAAACAGTTTCTTTACACCGGGCAAAAAAAAAATGCCTTATGCAATTTTGTAGACATTTTTTAATTTCGTAAACAACTTATTGGGAGGATATGAGTAACTTAGTTCAATATCTTTGTAGTGTATTTAATTTTTATGCAACTTTTTAAAGAGCGTGCGTGTAACTATAAAATGTAGGCGGTATGACTATATATTAAGTGAACAATGAACGGACAAATTTACAGAACTTTGAGGAACATGATGTCGTGGTATGAAATAATCACTGCCCTAAAGTTGTATTTGCCCCGCTCGATACACACGGCCTCTTAGCAACCAACTTCCCAGGGTTAACACGACTTCCGAGTCTAATGTGTACGACAAAGACTCAGATTGAGAATTACTAACAGAACGTTGCCAGATATCAACTATATGAAAGAAGATGGTTATTTAGAGAGAAATAAAAGAGAAAGAATGTTTTGGTGTGTGTTTTTTGGAATGTCAAAATATGCAGTATTTATAGGTAAATAAGGAACAATTTTAGAGGCGTATTAAATGTCGTCTTGTAAATTGGTTTTAGAAGACTACACAATTAGCATGGAAAAATCAATAATCAGTTTAGAAGACTGAGAAATTCGTATGGAAAAACCACGACAATCAGTATTGAAGAGTGAACTATCAGACTTGGAATTTGTGCAAAAATCACATAACATTCCAACACTTCCAACCACCTAACAATTATACCAATGTGAGATAATAAAAGCTTCTTTTGAAGCAACACTTCCAACAATCCCCCACATGATTCAAAAGAAGAGAAAAAAAAATAGCTGATATAAGGCAACGGAACGTAAGTCTTAAGATGACAATGTTCCAGAGGAACTGAATTGTCACCCAATGCATACATTACCTGCTACAGCTGTTTCGAGTTGCACAAAGGCTTTGGAGTATCCACGGTGGGTTGTATACAGATAGTTGCGCACAAACCTGCATTCGAATCTGTGTTCGTTCTCGCGAAATGTCATAAGATGGTGCCCCTCACGTGCCTGGGCTCTCATGAACGCTCTAGAGGTCTTAAAGCCTAAAGACCTCATAGAGGGTAGCCTGGTAGGGCATTTCCCCCACATTCACATAGGTAAGTACATCAAGTTTGACTGTCACAAACCACCCTTAGACAAGGACTATGGACTTATTAAGAGCTTAACTCAGCATTCCTCGCATGACAGATAAACCAAAATGCAACACAATGCATAAAAGAATACTACATCACTTTATTTTAATAGGAATGGTAGTAGTATTACAACATGAGATCCTCGTGACTTCGTTTGACCCATTGAACTTGGTAAACCCAAGTGGGGGAGCCCCGTCACGATTCACTCCCAATAGGCTTTAAACCCATTCCTCGTGGTGCCACCAGCACCAACTTCTACCATGGCCATTGGTAGGAGGATCTCATCAATATCCTCTTCACATTTTACGTACGTACTATCATGATATAACATTGTGTAAGGGATCTCAATATCCACTTACAATTCACAACCTTTGTGAACCCATTGATATTGATCGTATTTTCCGTAAGGGATCTCAATATCCACTTACAATTCACAACCTTTGTGAACCCATTATCCGATCAGATTATTCATCACTCTTGATAATCTGCCAAATATTCGTATGCTTCGGATTGTGATGTAGACGACTAATAAAGTTAAAATATTCCCACAACGGAAAAATACAACCACTTAACTATTCAGCTTTTTATCCTGCAAATTCTTCACAATGTATGCATACTCCATTGCATATCCAACAATGCAATTATGCATCTATAACTTGTAGGAGAATAGTCTTATAAAAGACACCATTTTCCAAAATCAAATAAATATAATTATGCGACTTTTACCCCTTCTTGGTTCAAGACAAACATTTAAACCACAAATAAAAAAACGAATAATTATTACTCCAACATGTATTACCAAACAACCGTTCATAAATATCTTAAACATAAAAATAGGTTTAAGCAATCCCAATATTAGAGTATTCACAACTATCCGTCAATCCCATGTAATTGACATTATCACTACCACTTTTCCAACATTCAAACTCCAATAAAATACGACAAAAAATAAAGGGAGTATTACCTTCGCTAGACACCCCCACAATCTTTGACTTATCTTAAAGCCTTGGCTAAACAAACATCCTCTAATGAGACCAATCACTCTCATAAAATTAACGGTGTAATATTACATAAAGTTTATAAAATGTTCCGCTCGACAACAAAACTTGGTGAAAATAGACAATTTATGACTCAAAGCAAATATTCTTGATGACATAACACAATGATCAAGTATACCTTTCCGTTAGAGATCAACATTGTCATATGAATATCTATTAAACTCATAATTACCAAGATGTCAAAATATTCATTGTCATAACAACTTATCCATAACAAATTATATAATATCCAATTTGTATTGCTCAAACCATCATACAAAAAAAATTTCCTTTAACGCGCTCCATATATATCAAAGTATAAGAGATACATTTTTCACAACTTAAGAAACAAGGACGGACGACAAAACTTTACAAAGTTTACCATTTTGATAGATATATAGAACATTAATCTACTTCCCCACACGTTGTCACATTTTACATAAATGACACACAACATAGTAGAAAAAAATCACAAATATCAAGAATGTATTATGTATATGAAACATCACGGCTTTATTGTGAGGTCGTAAAGCAAGTCGGGTATGTGACTGACTCTTATGAGGATAGAGTTAAGAACAAAAAGGTAGGTTTCAGAATAGGGGGTTAGTTAGAACTACTATGCTTCTTGTCTTGTTCCCTTGTCTTATATTCTCGTGATTTAACATCGCTACTTTCGAAAGAGTAGGTTCAGTATGAACCGTTGGTGTATTAAGAATGTGTAGTTTCAAGCCTTTTATCCACCCCTGCGTTTTGCTTAGTCCTGGAAGCGCCTTCGGGAGCAAGCCAGACTAGGACCTAGGCTTATTCTTTTTAATCATATTTCTGTTCCATTGGAACGCATCAAATAAAAGTTTTTTTAATCCTATAAGGGTAATGAAATGCTGTATGTACATTTTAGTAGATCACATACTCACTTTATTCGGTGAATCATAAAAAATAATTTTGTTCCATACCGACAAATAAGAAAATAAAACCTTAAATTTGTCTCATACACATATATCTATAGACATCTCAAAACATATTTTGATGCATTTACAGTGATGCAACAAAATATAAATTAAATATAGAAGCATGTTTTTTAGCTCAAGTATTCAAATTGTCATTATGTTCAACAAAATCATCAAGCGGCGATTAAGCATTCAATTATTTACGTGATTATTGGGAAAAGATAGATTTACCATCCAAACCTCCGATCACACAAAAACCATTCACAATTCTATGTTTTAAAAATTGTTAACATACTGACATAGACATAGCCCACTATATAACCACAAATTAATAATAAGAAAAACGTAAAAATACACCCTTAAACGAGTGACAACCATCATGATCTTTTAAGATTAATAAACATAATGCTTGATCAGATTTGTAAATGACAAAGACTTGTAACCAAAACAAATGTGACAAAATGTATTTCGTCTTATGTTACTCAATATATATATTTTATCACAAGATTTTTCTACCCATAAAATTGTTTGTATGCAAAAACATAGTTACGAAAACATTTGACTTAATATTAAAGTTGGTGTCAAATATTTTCATACTGTCAAATTATGGAAAGGCCGCATTTTCACATGTATATGTAAGTTACGGAAATTTAAAGAAACAATTATGAAAACATTATAAATGGTACATCCTCACTGTCAATAATCTTAAATTACCATATAACTTAAAATAGACAAATTAAAAATCAAAATATACTGTAAGTCACAATACAACAATATTTTCTCAATGGACCCAACTAACAGTTTGTACTCGCATATTTCTAAATGAATACTCACAAAATGTTATATCCGATCATAATATTTTTTCTTTGAAGTAAAGGTATCAAATTTGAGTTCAAGTAAGAGAGCGAGGAATAAAACGATAGTCTAAGATAATATACGTATAAAGATTTATATTCATATCGCCTTAAAAAAACTACAACTTTAGATTATAGGCGGTATGACTATATATTAAGTGAACAATGAACGGACAAACTTACAGAACTTTGAGGAACATGATGTCGTGGCATGAAATAAACACTGCCCTAAAGTTGTATTTGCCCCGCTCGATACACACGGCCTCTTAGCAACCAACTTCTCAGGGTTAACACGATTTTCGAGTCTAAGGTGTACGACAAAGACTCAAATTGAGAATTACTAACAGAACGTTGTCAGATATCAGCTATGAAAGATGATGGTTATTTAGAGAGAAATAAAAGAGAAAGAATATTTTGGTGTGTGTTTTTTGGAATGTCAAAATATGCAGTATTTATAGGTAAATAAGGAACAATTTTAGAGGCATATTAAATGTCGTCTTGTAAATTGGTTTTAGAAGACTACACAATTAGAATAGAAAAACCAATAATCAGTTTAGAAGACTGAGAAATTTGTATGGAAAAACCACGACAATCAGTATGGAAGACTGAACTATCAGACTTGGAATTTGTGCAAAAATCACGTAGCATTCCAACACTTCCAACCACCTAACAAATATACCAATGTGGGAGAATAAAAGCTTCTTTTGAAGCAACAGTACCTCCAACATAAATCAAGTTTATTTTTCGTATAAGTCAATTTATTATGAAACTATATCGCCTAGGGATATACGAGTTGATGGGAGCGACTTGTAATGGAGGATCTTAGTTACAATTTACCTGAAATAGTGACTTTTATCATAAAATGGTGGCATTTTTTTTATTGTAAACTAAAATCGTCTTAAAGAAACTCGGTTTTCCTTAAATAAAAGTGGTGGAAACAGGGTTTGCGTTACAACTTACAATGCATGTCTATTTCAATGGTAGATAGCTATATATATATATATATATATATATATATATATATATATATATATATATATATATATATATATATATATATATATACACACGATTATTTCAATTTTAATTAATTTCTGAAATACTAAGATAAACATAAATATACATAAATATATGTCCAACCTATGTCCCATCTTTTCGTATTAATCCATACTAACGATTAACTAAGAAAAATTCAACCTATAACCTCATCTATCTCTCATTGAACTTTGACTATTTTTAAACTCTTATTATCGGCAGTTTAGCACGTCACCTTCACTTAATTTTTGTCCAGGAAGAAGGAAAAACAAAAAGTAAGTCAAGGTAACGTGCTTGCTTATCGAAAATAAGAGTTCAAAAATAGACAAAGTTCAATGAAAGATAATTAAGGTCATAGATTGGATTTTTCTCAGTTAATCGTTAGTAGGGATTAGTATGAGAAGATGAGGTATAGGTTGGATTATTCTATGAAATAATCCTATTTACTAATACTTTATATTCAAATTTACTCAATTATTATTGGGTGAGTTAATTAATAATAAGTTTTTTCTTAATTGGGTTTTAAGGCACATATTAATAATCTAAATGTAGAAATATTTATAACATACATATTTTGATCTGATTTGTAGATATAAACTCATTTTACCGTAATTAATGAAAATACATTGTAAAATTTTTCACTTTTAAATAATTAAAAATATAAGCCCTAAATTTAAATATTTACTCCTCTTTTTCAATCATTTATCGATTTAAGGTATACAAACATACCAACATTTTCCTTTTGTAAATTATACTCCGTACTAATTCGTATATAAGTAATTAACATGGATATTTAATCGAAAATCAATACTCTGTATCTTAGTATATTTATGAATAAATTAGTTTTCGTACAATACATATACATCACTTCTCTAAATCAATATGTATTGTATAAAACGATCTCACATTATAAGACAGTAGTCACCATATTATAAAAAAAACAACTCATCTATATTATTACCATTAAATGAATAATTTATTACCGAAATGAATCGTCTCACAAATAAAAACCGTCAACACTATTGAGTACAACTTAATAGTTTAAACATTACACTAGTCACTAGCCATTAGATGCGTCTACAATTTTATTCTTCTATGACTCTATGAGAAATACTTTTAGTCATACGTAAACAATCTGTTGAGTCGGGAAAAGTACATATAAAAATAAGATGGCGATAGCTCAAAGATGATATCAAGGTGGTGGCGGTGGAGAAGCCTTAATCCATGTGTGTGTTCTACTACCAATCGGCGACGGAGGTGGTTGCTGCGGTTCAAATCTTCTTTCTACCGGCATTTCTTCGAGACTTCTAAAATTAACCCAACCTACTTGACCAGTATTACTTTCGAATATTTGTGAGTATTGTGACGGTTTTGGTACGTCTCTCGACGTAGAAACCTCACACCACACGCCGAGTAAAAGTAACAATAACAACAATTGAACGGGTCGTAATAATTTCATGATTTATTACTCCGGAATTTGTGTTTATGAAATAATTAAAAATAGAAATGATGTAGGAAACATATGGACACGAGAAGTATTTATATAGCCATTGAATTGGTTTTATTTCGGACTTTTCAAATAAAATTTCTTAGGAATAACAAAGAAAAGTCTTTTATTTGCCTTTAATTTTCGTACCAAATGCATGCACGTGCAAAACTTTTCTACGTTAAACATGCATGGCAATTTTCAATGGTAATTAGGATTATTTCAACTTCTTAATATTTACTTGGTCAACAAGAAAAAGTCGTTTGACCGTTGATGAATTCAACTTTAATTACAATAAAACTAGATTTCATGCTCGGGCGTTGCCCAAGTAATATCTTAACGTAGTTTCAAAGTAATTGTCGTAACAGTTAATCTTCTCAAAATACTTAGTATAATAGCCATATTACCATATATAAAGAATAATTCAGGTATGATTGTTTTTGATGGCTAATAAAACATTAGATGTATCAGGCTCGTATTATTTTCTTTTTATCCCGTATTCTTCTTACATTAACTCGTATTCTTTTTATATTATCCCGTATTCTTACATACTCATATTTGTAAGTTCGTGATCCTCTTATACGCTCGTATTCTTATTTTAATAGCTAGTATTTTTTTACATTAGCTCGTATTTTTAGCTTAATAGCTTTATTAGCTCGCATTCTTACGTTAATAGCTCGCGTTCTTGTGTGCTCGTACTTTTTAGTTCCCGATTCTCTTAATTTCTTATTCATTTTAAATTAGCTCGTATTTCTTATGTATTCATAATTTGTAGCTCGTATTCTATTAACACAAATTCTTATTTGCAACGGCACTATCCGTCGCAAGCTTGTGACGGATACCATTTTCTCTCACAAAATACCCACTTTTTCTCTCTCTCCAACACTATTCTTGTGGTCCCCTTTCTCCACTAACTCATTTTATATCCATTTTATTTCACAAAATATCCGTCACAAATTGTGACCCGTCGCAAGCAAGACTTACTATTCTTTTAATTATACCTCGTAATCTTAAGTGTTTATTACATCATGAAGTTTGACGTCTTTCAAATCTGATTCTACTTTTTTAGTTCGAGAAGTGTTTCAATTAGCTCATGTTTTCGTATTCTGTTTACATTAGCTCATATTCTCATCTTAATAGGCCGTATTCTTATGTGCTCGTGTAACACCCCGTATTTTATAATAATATTTTATTATAAAAGTATTTTATTTAATTAATTATTTCGAAGTTTATTAATGGGTTTGGAAATATATATATATTTATAGCTTCCGTTCTCTATTTAATTATTTCTCGTTTTGATCTACTTTTGGATGGGTTAAAATGTTCGTGCACAATTTTATTATTTTAATTTAATATTTACTTTTTTATTTTAAGTTCTCTTTGCGTTTTAATATGGTCCAATCCAATTTGTAATCAGATAATCAATTGTATGAGTTAATGAACCAAAAGCCCATTAGTTAATCTCCTTATAAATAGATTTTAACCTAGCAAGCAACTAGGTCAAAATTGTTTTGTGCGTGAGATTGTTGCCGCACGCCACTTCTCCAATTTCTCTCTTTTGTTCTCTTTTCTCCTTTAACTCCATTGTTGAATATCTTTCATTCTTCTAAACTCATACATAAATTATATTTTTCACAATCCTTGCTCTTACCTCTACAATAAAATCTATTCAAAATATTTTATTGGTAATTATTTGTATGAACCTTTAGACCTATGTTTTGGGTCTCTTGTTTTGTGTTTAAAGAAGAAGAAGTCTTTCTTTTTGGAGTTTTCGAAAGAGTGATGATTTGGTACAATTTCTATCATAAGGATTTGGATTTACGCTTTCTTTAAAGTTGCCTTTTGGGGTTATTGACACGTGTTGGAGACAAGACTTTATTGGTCGTATTCTTTATGAAGGTTTTCATTAATTGCCAAAAAGGTAACTAGGTGTTTCTCTTTTAATTGTGTTTATGCCAATTGATGTAATTAATATGATGTAATGATTGTTTGTACGATTAGTACATGTTTGATTATTTATTGTCATGATTTATTTGTGCTCCATATATTTATGTATGTGTTATTATCGTAATTGTGGATTAATGTATCGATAAGTCGTTATGGGTGTCGTGTGCGCAACTAGGGTTCGCGAGGAAACCCTAGATGGCGGCATGGCGAACGGCCAAGAGTGTTACTCAAGGTTAAAGTGAAGTATGTGTAACCTTGGAAATATGATCCAAGGTTATAGCTGAACTAGTACAACCTTGAGTACGACTCAAAGTTATAGCTGAAGCTAATATAACTTTGAACTACGAGTTAAAGTTATAGCTGAGACTAATGCAAACCTGAGGTATGACTCAAGGTTATGGTTAGTGCTAGTATAACTTTAGTTTTCGTGTCAAGGTTTAGCTAAGGTTACTATAACTTCAAGCCATTTGTGGAAGTTATAGTTGAGGTTAGTATAACCTCGCATCCTTTACTTATGTTATAGTTAAAGCTACTATAACTTTGGTTGTTTATACTTGTTCCACATATTGAGTTGTGTTCAGTGATCGTATAATATTGTGTTTGCATATGTCGTTGGATACTTCTATACATTTGAGTTGGACAGTCAGTTAAACTGTTCTATTATGTGCAGTCAGTTAAACTGTGCATTGTTGTTGGCTAGTTTGAATAGATGACGATAGTATCAGTTAAATACTATCGGAATGAACTAACGCCACCCATTAATGTGGGATTTATTTTGGTCTATGTTCGGGGGTGGCCAGATTCGTCAGTTAAACGTTCTGGGTCCCGAGTGTCGGTCGATGTATAGTTAATGCATTGAGAGGTCTGGCCAGGTCTTAGGCACATAGGCAGTGGTGATACGCTATACATAGTACCGTGGAGGCAGTGGTGATACGCTCCACACCGATGGAGGCAGTGGTGATACGTTCCGTCAGTCAGAGGCAGTGGTGATACGCTCTGACAAGTTAGAGGCAGTGGTGATACGCTCTAACGGGCGTTCGCTCTATTCGCTATGCTTTGATGATAGCTTTGTGCCTTCTGTTACAATGGATTGTGTGTCACCATATTCGCTACGCTTTATTGCTAGCATTGTGCCTTATGTTACTATGAGTCGTGAGTTACTTGGGTTGTAAGTGTTCATGGTCTAGTGGTCGCATATGGTCTATAGGTTCGTTTGGTTCATTGGTCTGGTGTTGAGAATATCATGGTATGGTAAGTTTGCTTTCATGTCATGTCTCGTTTATATCTTCACATGATTGCAGTATTGTGTCTTCAAATGATGGTAAGTTTGATTGGACTTTCATGAGTATAGATGATCTCACATGTTTACTTGTTTTGCATTTCAATTGTTAATGATTGTTGGTTACATTCATTTGTTGTAAACATGACTGGGAGAGCATTTAGTTACTCCCGACTGATTGTCGACCCCCTTCTCAGGTTGTTCAGGTGGTCGCTGTTTGGTTGATGCTTGCTTGGGGAATGTGTGAAGCGAGCTTAATAAATTGTTTAGGACCTTTGCTTTAAGTTTTTGAGAATCTTTGAATAATGTAACTAGTTTGGTTTTGGTTTAGTATCTCCGGATTTGGGTAAGGTGTTTCCGCCACCTTAACCCAGTTATCATTGAGTTACACTCTGATATTCATTTATATTATGTTTTTTCTTTATTTTATAATCCGGGTTGTTACAGCTCGTATATTTAAGTTCGTGATCCTTTTAATCTCGTATGCGTATTCATTTGTGCTCATATTTTGAAGGTCGTCTTTTCTTAATAACTCGTATTGTTTTTTCATTAGCTTGTATTCATTTATCATTTGTGCTCGTATTTTAAAACTCTTCTTATCTTAATAGCTCGTATTGTTTTTACATTAACTCTTATTCTTAGCTTAATAGCTCGGATTATATTCTTTTTATATTAGCCAATATTATTAGGTTAATAGCTCGCATTCTCTGTGCTCGTATTTTTTAGTTCGTGATTCCCTTAAACACTTAATCTTTTTACATTATCTCATATTCTTATGTGTTCGTATTACGTAGTTTGTATTTTTAAATTATACCTCGTAAACTTAAATGCTTAATATATTCATCAATACATCTATTTATGTTATTAACTAAATAAGAGCAGGGAAACAACAAATTATACCATAACTTTACGGTAGCCAAAATTCTTAGTTATCAATTATTTTATTAACTAATCAATAATGATCCAACTGATATTTTATTACTATTTAATTATCTTTTTATTTATATACTTAATTTATTTAACCAAACTAATAGCCAATCTAATCACTCTAAAAATAATTATCCAACTGATATTTTATTACTATTTAATTATCTTTTTATTTATATACTTTGTTTATTTAACGAAAGTAATAGCCAGTGTAATCGCTCTAAAAACAATAATTATCCAACTGATATTTTATTACTATTTAATTATCTTTTTACTTATATATTACGTACTTAATTTATTTAACAAAAGTAATAGCCAATGAAATTGCTCTAAAACAGTAGCCAATAAAATCATCCAATTGATATTTAATTATTATTTATTTATCTTTTTATTTATATATTTAATTTATTTAAGAAAAGTAATAGCCAATGAAATTGCTCTAAAACAATAGCCAATAAAATCGCTTGAAAAGTTCTCTTTTAAGTATATATATTGATTATCGGAGATTTTTCACAAATAGAATTATACATTCAGATTTATATGAATATTGTACCTTTAATACAAATTTAATTAAGTTTATATGCAATTTTTTGAGCTTTTAACAATTTTTTCTTGGACTATAATTTTGTAGTGTTAAAATTTAAATATTTGGATTTTATATGTATTCTTTTTGAGTTTCAATATAATGTTTTGATTTACAATTTTTTTTATAAAGACGACCAAATTTTTTTCAATAAAGCTCGTAAAATATATGTATAAGCTGAAATTCTTTGTAATAAAACTCGAAATCTATATTAACAAGTGTATACATCTGATTGTATATAGTCCTCTAATTATTACAGATTCTTGTATAAGATACAGGTAGTATATGTACGAGTCACACGTTTTGTTGTCCACAAATTATATATGTAGATATATTTGAATATCGTGCATTTAATATAAATTTTATTGATTTTATATACAATTTTTTTGAACTTTTAAGTATTTAGACGTCTTTTAATTTTTTAGGTATTAAAATTAAATTTTTATTGAGTTTACTTTTATTATTTTTGAGTTACAATTTAATATTTTGAGGTCAGATTTTTTTTATTAAGATACTCAAATTCTTTTCAATAAAACTCGTAAATTATACGTATGAGCTTAATTTTTTTTGCTATAAAAAAAATTAAATTGATACTATGATATGTGTATAACTGATTGTGTAATCCGCTACTTTTTAATTTGTGGTATCTGTTTCACAAAAATATAGTATAAAATCGTCTCACAGACCACCAATTTATCAATATTAATATATTTTTTATTTCGTATTTTAGAAGTTTAGTATGAGTATATAAACACTAAAAATAAGCATTTACATACATTAGATTTTCTTTATTAGTTGTAAATAGTGGGAACACTGTAACAGGTTGTGCCTTATTTTTCGTACTATATAATAATAATATATATGGATTATAGGGAAAAGGCTACGGATACACATTGTGTATGGAAAACTCCATACACGATCAATCACGTCGCGCCACGTAGATAACCCGACTTAAACCACATTAGTTAGTTTTAGGATAGTTTAGTAATTTTACAAATGTAGTTAACATGTAGTTAGCATTAATTTAGGAAATTTGTTAATTTTGTTTAAATTTTATTCTCTTAACAAAATTGAATGAGTTTATTTTTAAAATAAATACTTCTGTAATATATAAATCAATTAATATTTTTGGAATTAATATTTAAATTTTTGTTTTAGTTAGTAACTAATCAATAATAATAATATTTTAAGTAATAATATTATATTATTTTCATTTTTTTAGAATTGGTTTAGTTATTAATAAAAATTATTATTCCAGAAATTATTATTTTGGAAATTAACAATTTTTTTAAAAACAAAAATTAATTAAATTTCAAAAAACGAAATTTATTACATTAAAAAAACGAAAAAATTTAAAAATGTTGTTAGCGGGGTTTGAACCCCGGATTAGTTACACACAAGCCAATTTTTACAAACAGAGTTTTAACCAATTAATCATGAGTATCAGCACGTCTATTTATGAATTACGATTGTTAATATTTTGAAATCTACTAAAATAATATATTTAGGGAATGAAATCTACTAAAATAATATTCTCGAAAATCTTACTGCATATAATGATTTTTTTTCTTGATATTTTAAATAAGATATTTAGGGAATAAATCTTATTATTGTTAGTTTGTATTTAAAAAAATATTATTATATTTATTATAATTTAGTTACCTATTGTAGTGGGATATGGTTAAAAATGTGAGATATTATAATATTTTATTATGAGTTAAATAAAAAGACGATATTTTGAAATCTACTAAAATATTTTTGGAAAATCGTAATTCAATAAATAAAAAAAAACAAAAATGATTACATAAAAAAACGAAAATTAATTAAATTTAAAAAAACGAAATTCATTAAACTAAGAAAAACGAAATCATTACATTAAAAAAAAAAACAAAATTCATTACATAAAAAACGAATTTTTTGTATTTTAAATCTCCATAATATTTGATTTAATTCTCAAAATAAATGATTTAAGGAATGAATAATTTATCTTATTGTTTTGAATAGTTTTTTTATATTTTTTAGTTAGGATATTTAGGTAATGAATAATTATATTTTGAAGTAAAAAAAATTATGTAAACTTTGGTTATTTCTGAATTTAAAATTATACTCCTTCCTATTCACGATAAATGTCCCATTGTGTGTTTGGCACTGATGAGCTATATTTTGGTCATAATTTTCATTATGTTTTCTTCATTTTTGGTCCTGATTCGACCTCGTTTTACGTGCGTTTGCTCGATTTTACGCCCATTGCCTCCACTATTCCTATTTAGTTTCCATTTTGTAGGTGTTGTGGCGGGAGCGAAGAAACGGGAGCAAACGAGGTGATTTTGGAGCAAATGGTGAAGATTTGTTGAGGTTTTTGGCCCAGGCCCTCTCAGCCGGTCCCAGACCGGCGGCCGGCCGGCCGGCTGAGAGGCTTGACTTGACTTTTGGAAGAAAAAGGAAGAAAGTTACAGGAATTTAGAGTTTGACTACCAGCCGGTCCAAGACCGGCAGCCGGCCGGTCGGTCGAGAGTCAAAGCCTTCCTTCAAAAATGCGTCAAAAAGTCAGAAGTTTAAGAAAGGACTCCCAACCGGTGGTCAACCGGCAGCCGGCCCACCGGCTGGCTGTACCTATTGATACCCGTCGTTGTGGGTGTCAAAGATAAGATTTATAAACCAAACTAAAACTATAGATAGTGATAGTAAGGGTCGAACCACAGAGAGACAAGGTTAATTCTATTTGCTAATTTTTAATCTATTAAGTAACAATAATATAGAGGGTTTGATTGTTGCTAAGTCTAAAACAAATATAAAATAAAACAAGTAAATAAAGAGGAAAATAAAAATATAATAAAAGAGATGCTAGGATGTTTGGGTAACAAACAGCTAAGATAATATAAATCCTAAGTCAACATGTATTGCAGTCGCATAAGGGGTGTAACATATCCTTTAGGTCTATGCTACCTAATAGCTCCTTTCGGTCTATGCTATTAGTTCCTAGGTCTCACAATTATTGGGTGTCAACAATAAGGGTGATTCCTAAATTCTAGGTCACAAACCTTTCAGTCTTAAGTAACCTATCCGTCTTAAAATGTAAACCAATGCCCTTCCCAAATCTCTCAATCTTGGGTAGGTCAATACTAACATCCTACAGGTCTCCTTTTGGTCTCATTGTAGGTTATTATAGTCTGCAAATTAAAGCGAAACGGAATTCGAACACGAGTCGGTCGGCCGACCTATAATGGTGGTCAGTCGACCTCCTGCCCGCGACATGTTGATTCGGGAATCATACTACCTATGCATATTTACTCCCTACATCCTAACATATGAAATTAGCTACTCATAACTACTGGAACAATAATAAAAATAGGAATAAACATGAAAGTTATAAAGAACATAAATCCAAACATGCAATAATAATAAAGGAAATTAAAATAAGATGAAAAGGAGATTAGGAACTTCGGTTCCCCATAGTTAAAACAAGTCAATGAAGGGTAAAATAATCAAATAACACAATCCCAAGGAACAAAGAATAAACCTTTAGGTCAATATTCTACCCAATCCTTACGGTCTTAGGGTTCCTAGAAAAGCACTAAACTTTCGTTCAAGGGCTATCCCAAAGTTGTTGTTAAACTAATCCTAATAATCTTTCAATCCTAAGGATCAGTTCACCAACAACAATGGGGGATTGGTAATTCAATCATTAAACTATCAAAATCAAGTTTTTACCATGGTTCCCCTAATTCCTAATCACAAGAATTAGCTATGCATAATCTCAATTGTAAAACTAACAATAACAAGAATCAAGAACATTAAAGGAGATAACATGATTAAAGATTAATTGCAACAAGAAAGATTAATTGTAGTAAACTTACAAGCTTAATTGGAATTCAAGAACAAATATTGAAACTTGAAAAGTATTCTCTAAAGCTATGGAGTTTTTCTCTAAACTAGGATGCTTCTCTCTATTAGGACTTGATTATTCTGAATCAGGAACTAGATTAGCTTATATAGGCGGAATTAAAGAGTTTCCTAATGACCTAAATACTTTAATAGGCTTCGCGGAAACTTCTGGGTCGGTGCTGTGGTCGGTCGACCAATATTTTGGGTCGGTCGACCGCTTTACGGATTTTATGCAATTTCTGGGCTTCAGGCAAATTCTGGGCTTTTCCAATAGGCACCTGGTCGGTCGACCCAAATAGCGGGTCGGTCGACCAACTGTCGGGACTACAGCGCGCATTGTTCTTAAAACAGCTGTCATTTCTTCGTTACTTATCGTAATCAAGCGATTCTCGCGGCGTTGGAAAGCTAAGAGGATAAGCTTTCACCTCCAACTGGAATCACTCCATTATCAGCTCTAGAACTCGAGATAAAGCCATTTGAAACAGGCTGCAACATCGTGGATTGATTCTTTTGCTTGTTAAAGCTATCTTCAGGCCTTGAAATATGCGCTAGGCTTCGTTCCTTCTTGTCCTTAGTCATAAAAAGTCCCGAGGGCATAAATTTGGTATAAAATCGTCCCTTTTCCGCATAAATCTGCAAAAGAGCATAAAAATACGAAAGTAGACAATTGTTGGGAAATAAAGGCTAAAACATCGTAAATGAGCGACCAAATGCGTGTAAAAATAGATGTAAAACATCATAAAATAGGCACGCATCAAATTCCCCAAACCAAACCTTGCTTGCCCTCAAGCAAGAAATAGACTCGATCTTAACTAATGGAACGATTTCAATCTCAGAGCGAAATTTACATGGTAGCCTAAATCAATGCCAAGTACAAAATGAGAAAGTATATAAATCATGCAAACGAGTTATGGGGTCGTCAAACTTGCAAAAATAAAGACTATAGAGACTTTATACCATGGACTCTCGCGGTACGCTCGAGACACTCATGAAGCAAAGGGTGAGTATATGTAAAAGATAGAAAGAAGTATATTGTAATGACACTCACCTAACTGCGACCCATGAAAACATGCCTGCAATCTAACATGAACAAGAATTCTACAACTTTGTAACAAACTCATTGAGTGACTTGGATACATGCAATTGAGGTAATGAAAGATATGTGAGGTAAAAGGTAAAAAGTGGTTAAGATGTTTTTGGATATGTGGGGTTAGTAGCCAAGCTAGTAAAACCGGTTCCCAATAACATATTTCACAACTTTTGATATTAAGAAAGTGCTCTTTTGTAGCACAACTCTCACATTGAATATAAGAAAGGACTCCCAAATAATTTGAATGAAGTACGGGAGTGATAACATATAAAAGAAAGGGATTTTTGAACGATTTTTTTTTTTCATTCTGATGCTGTCAGGTGGTCGGCCGACCCAAGAAGGTGGTCGGTCGACTTCTTTCCTGTACGTTTTGATTTTTTTTTTCTTTTTTTCTTTTCTTTCTTTCTTTTTCTGAATTTTCCTGTTCTTTTTTCTTTCACTACAAGAATACATAAAACAGGCGACGGAAATTGGCGACTGAAGACAGTCGCCAAATGTAATTTGGCGACTGTCTTCAGTCGCCAAAGTTCTGTCGCAAGCCCTAGTCGCCCAAAAAAAATTGGCGACTGTTGTCAGTCGCCAAATTTGGCGACTGAAGATGTAGTCGCTATAGGAAGGAAAATGGCTACTGAAGGTGCAGTAGCCAAATTGGCTACTGAAGGTGCAGTAGCCAAATTGGCGACTGAAGGGATAGGTAGTCGCCAATTTGGCGACTGAAGCAATATGGGAGTCGCCATTTTGGCGACTGAAGGGCAGTCGCCAAAATGGTTTGTACAGTCGCCAACATTAGTTGACAAAAAAATTACCATCATTAGTTAACATTAATTTCATTAGGTAACAATTCAAAAGTATCTTAAGTAAAAAATCTTACATATAAAGCTTTGTCTTTTGGCTTAATCCAAATTCTCTCATTCTTAGCGTTCACCCTTGAATGTGTGGCAAGGAACAGTTCCGGGACCGTCGCCTGAGGATCATCAGCCAACATATCATCTGGTTGATCAGCTGACTGATCATCAGCACTCTGATCAGCTGACTGCTCAACTGACTGCTTCTTTTTATTCTTCTTCTTGTTCAGCTACATACACGAACAAAATTCAATGTTTGCTTAGGGACATTATTATTACCAATATCCAAATAAACGAGCTAAATAAATAAGTGTTAATATAAAAACTTACACCAAAAAATATGTCCAGAAATGACCGTGAACCAGCATGATGGGTAGGCTCAGCCATTCCTTCCTTCTTGCCTCCCCTTTTGTTCATGGCCTTCTGTGCCGATCTGGCTCGAAACTCTGGGGTATCACGCCGATTCAGAAGCCCCTCAAGCGCCTCACCTGCAACAATTATAAATTATGTCATTATTAGTGGAATTTTCATCCTTTAATTAATACAATTGACAAATAAAGGTAATTGTACAGATATACCTTTAAGATGTGAGGCCTTTCCCCTTTTACCAATCTTATGGATAATGTCTTTGTATCTAGTTGCTCCAACATCGCGCCACCTCTTATTGACAGTAGACTCTAATTCAGGCGGCCAATAAAAATGTAGCTGCAGAAATATAACATTAAGTATTAGTTGAAAAACTATAACAGTGAGTAAAATAAGTAATTAATAAAAAAGTTTTTGGTTACCCGGAAGTTATTAAACCAGGCTTCTTTTTGAGCTTCACTAGCTTCTGTCCAATTCAGGGGCACAGGACCTAACAAAGATGACTTTGTGCTGTTGGTTACACCTCGAACAGCGGTCTGATGATTAAACCTGAAACATATATAAATTGTAACTTTTAATAACTAGCTTTTTATTACTAATAAAATGAATAATTTCAATTTAATAAAACTTACCAAAATCCTGCTGGATCAAGTATCTTCCTGCGATCCTCTGTGTACTGAATCTGTACACGTGTGTCCTCCTCAGGTTCGCTCTGAACCAACTCCTCCTCCTCCTGCTGCACAGCGGGCTGGCTCTGCTGACGACTGTGCCCGCCTCGCTGTCTTCCTCTACCTCCTGCCATCTACAATCATATAAATAAAAGTATTAATACTTACAAATTAAACATGCATAAAATAAATGATTAATAAAAATATGAACAATATATAATAACATGATCAACTATACCAAATTAATCATCTTCATCATCCTCATGATCAACATCATCCTCATCCTCCTCATCCTCGTCCTCGTCCTCATCCTCATCCTCATCCTCATCCTCATCCTCTTCCTCTTCCTCATCCTTAGCTCTCACTTCATCTAATTCCTCCCATCCTTCAACCAACTCATCAAAATTATTAATCTCAACATCCTCCCCCTCTTCCAAGTCTTCAAACTGTTCATTCTCATTTTGGTCAATGACTACGTCTGTTGGAGGCAAAATTGTCCCATTTGATACTATTTCTTCTTGAAAAAATGTGGTATCAACTTTTGATCGTGCCTTTGTCTTAATGACTGCCCACCATGCCTTACTATTTCTATCATTTGTCGTGTTTGGATAGGAAGCGAAATACACTTGTTGAGCCTGATGTGCTAGTATAAATGGACCATACTTAGAGTATGTTCGGGTACTATTCACTTCCACAAGTTTGTAACATTCATGTACTCTCATTCCAGCCGAGGAATTATCCTTCCATTCAATCTTGAATAAGGTAGTTTTGTAAGCACGATCACGACCATTATAAGACATCTCAAAGATGTCCTCTACAATACCATAGTACTCATGGTCATCAGTAGAAGAAATGGTGACACCATAGTTGCATCTAGCCTTACCCTTACCGTGGTCAAATGTGTGAAAATTAAATCCATTAACTGAATATCGGTTCCACGTCTTAACCAAGCGTGAAGGACCGAAGGCCAAACTCCTTATCAAATCATCTTGGATATTGAACTCAATGACATGGTTCTGAAACCATTTTGGAAACTTATCCTCATGTTTGTCCCAAACATCATCCTTACTCACACTAGGATGTTCCTTACTGAAATCAGTCACGAATTTTGCTTCATATGGCTCTAAGATCTCACAATTTGATAGAACGTATAAGTGAGCACGATTGTATTCCTTGTCGTCCAAATATCTCGTTCCACCTTTTGATGAACAACCTTCATCATCTTGAGTTTGAAAAAACTCGGGTAAACTTGAATCAACATCATCTGCTTTATCAACATTCAAGTTTCGTGCTTTGGTTTCTATATGCTTTTCAAAGTAGAGAGAACAAAAATTTGCAATCTCTTCTGTTAAATAGGCATTACATATAGAACATTCTACCTTAGCTTTGTTACCAATCTTTTTCTTCACATGATTAAGAAACCTACACATTTATTAGATCAATGTTTAATGATAATATATAGATTTGTAATTTAATATTCTAAAATTAAATATATAGTAACGAATCTTTCTTTTATTACCTTTCAAATGGATACATCCATCTATATTGAACGGGTCCTCCAACTTTGGCTTCGTAGGGCAAATGTACAGGTAAATGCTCCATAGAGTTGAAAAATGAAGGAGGAAAGATCATCTCAAGCTTACATAGTATTTGTGGTATTGATCTTCGAGACGAATCATGTCATCAACACATATTGAGGAGGAACATAAATCTCGGAAAAATTGACTAATCTCAACAATTGCATTCCAAACAGTAGTTGGGAGGAGATGTTTCAAAGCAACGGGTAACAGTCGCTCCATGAATACATGACAATCATGACTTTTCAAGCCTTGTAGCTTGAGCTTCTTGAGATCAACACAGCGACGAAAATCTGAAGCGTATCCATCAGGAAACTTCAACTTCCTTAACCACTCACATAATACCTTCTTTTGAGCTTTGTCCAGAGTGTAAATGGCTTTTGGCTTCGATCCATCTTTGCGAATGTGTAATTTGGGACGATCACAAAATGTCTTTATGTCTTTTCTAGAAGCAACAGTATCACATGTTTCGCCTTCAATATCCATGATCATGTCAATGAGTTGCTCAAAAAAGTTCTTCTCTATGTGCATTACATCCAAATTGTGTCTGATTAGCATAGTTTTCCAATATGGAAGGTCCCAAAAGATGCTTCTTTTATACCAACCATTCTTCTTCTTTTTCAGCTCTTGAAACTCTTCATCGGTACCATCAATAGAAGATGGCAAATCACGTACCAACTCCCACAACGCATCACCCGGAAGATGAACTGGAGCTTCATCAAGTACTTGTTTACCTTTTTTGAAAGCTTTTTTGTTGCTCCTTAGAAGATTACCGTCTGGTAAGAAGCATCTGTGACAGTCAAACCAACTCATTTTCTTGCAATTTGGAAGCCAAAAAGCTTTACTTTCAACCATGCAATGAGGACATGCTTTCTGTCCCGCAGTAGCCCAACCGGATAGCATACCATATGCGGGAAAATCGTTTATTGTCCACAAAAGTGAAGCTCTAAGTTGAAAATTTTGCTTCCTGAAAACGTCATATGTTTCGACCCCAACTTCCCACAACTGTCTCAATTCTTCCACTAATGGTTGTAAATAAACATCCAAATGCCCTTTCGGATTGTTAGGCCCGGGAATAATGAGAGACAAGAAAATAAATTCCCTTTTCATACATAACTGTAACATCCCAATATTTCGGGACTTGGGATTTTAAAGATTTTAAGTTCAAGTTCGAGAAATAATTTATATTTCGTAATTCTTGGTATTTCATTTAACTAACCGTTTAATTTATGTGAGAATATTTAAAAGAATTTAAATAAGATTTTATTTAATTGCGTAATTTACGTCTTAGTAATTTAATTTCATAGTCCGGAAATATTTATATCATCTTAAGTTTATAGTTACTTTAAGTCGGTGTTTTTAGTTTAAACCGTCTTAAAACTTGCCCTATGGGCCTAACTTGTTAATGGACCAATTTCCCCTCTTTTTCCTCACAAAACCCTAACCCCACCAACTTCTACCTCCCTCCTCCAATTCATTTTTCAGATTTGCAACACCAACAAACATCATTTTTATAAACTTCTCCTTCAATCTTAAAATGCTCATAGAATCTTCGTTTCTTATCCGATTGAGACGATTTTCGCGGCTACGGATTCCTTGTCTCGAGCCCGTCGTTTTAAGGTAATCAATCTTGCACTTTGTGACAGTTGAAATTTCGGCCTGTTTGGGATATTTCGAAATTCGTGATGTTTTTCGATGTTTGTGTTGTTTTAGACGGTGTTGGTGTTAACCCGGAAGAAGGCTTGGTGATTATTGAAGACAATCTCGAAGATTTCAAAGATTTCGCTAAGTAAAGGTGACGATAATGAGAAACTCGGCCTATTTGTGAATATTAGCACTTTTGTTGTTGATCTTGTCATAGTTTCTGATTTATGTTTGAAGTTGATGATTTACGGACTTAGTAACATGTTTAGGGTGATATTGTGGTGAAGAATTCATGCTTGAATTGATTGTTACATGCTTCAAAGTATAATTTCAGTTTTTCTCATTTTGCGACGGATACTCTTAAAATTCGTTTGAGGATTGTTATGGGACTTACTTGCTGGTAGATGAGTAGAAATTGATGTTTGATATTGTTGGGTAAACATCTTATGTAGCAAATTTGAATGTTGTAGGTCGATTAATGGAGTTTGCATAAATTGCGTTTTTGCGAAATTGGGTTACAGGCTCTCTGAGCCGGTCGACCGACCGGCCGCCGGTCGACCGGCTGGGAGAGCATTTGGGTGTTTTTCGTAAAATTTAGGAAAAAGGGTTTTGGCTGCCAACCGGCCGACCGGCTGCCTGCCGACCGGCTGGTGGTCACTTGAGTTGTGTTTGTTGCGAAGAACTTAGATTAGGAAGGGAGCCCAGCCGGCAGACCGGCCGCCTGCCAGCCGGCTGGGAGTGCATTTGGGAAAGGTTACGAGTTTTGTGAAGGCTTGGGAGGGTCTTCCCAGCCGGCCGACCGGCTGCCTGCCGACCGGCTGGGAGGCCTTTGTGTTGTTTCGTTTTGGAAAAAAGAAGAAGGAAGGCTGAGAGGTCACCAGCCGGCCGACCGGCTGCCTGCCGACCGGCTGGGGACCCCTGTAGGCTATTTTGAAGTTTTCGTAATTTAATTGTAACTTTCAAACGGTTAATCGGTTTTACTTGAAACTTGTTTTGTGTACCTTTGACATGTATTTGAAATCCCCGGAGGATGGGCAACATTAGATTGGGTTCGGGAATAGAGTAAGGATAGAGACCCCCCGGTCGGGCAACCGAAAGGGAAACCGGCTCTCCCTCATCTTAGTTCTCGAGGTCAATTAAGTGTTGATTAGAAGTTAAAGGTAGAACTACGGTTTAGTTCATAGACTTTGATGATATTGTTTTGATGCGTATTAAGTTATGCGTTAAGATGTCGCCTCTGAACTTAATACGTAGGTTGTTTGTCATGTATAGGGGTATGCGTTAAGATGTCGCCTCTGAGCCCTATATGTGTTTGTTTGTCGTGTATGGAGCCATGCGTTGAGTTTTCGCCTCTGAGTTCTATACATGTTTGTTTGTCGTGTCTGGGACATGCGTTGAGTTTTCGCCTCTGAGTCCAGACATGTATGAGTGATCGCGTCGGAACATGCGTTGAGTTTTCGCCTCTGAGTCTGACGAGTAGAGCAACTGCACGACGGGGCAGTCAGGTTGTCATACCTTACCCGGAGTGCAGGTGTTTGGTGCTAGAACATGCGTTGAGTTTTCGCCTCTGAGTCTAGTATCTTGTAATGTAGTAGGGGTCCATGCGTTGAGTTTTCGCCTCTGAGTTCCTTACTTGTGATAGTGAATTGAATGCTAGTCCATGCGTTGAGTTTTCGCCTCTGAGTCTAGTGTTCTGTGATAGCCGGTCCATGCGTTGAGTTTTCGCCTCTGAGTCCTTGCTTGATATTGTGAACTTGGTATTTAGGTTATGCGTTAAGATGTCGCCTCTGAACCTTTATACTTGCTGAATAATCTAGCACTTAGGTTATGCGTTAAGATGTCGCCTCTGAACCTTTGTACTTGCTGTTTTATATCTGCTTGCCTTGATGATGGTACAGTGTCAGATATGCATAGTATGTTATCGTTGTTATATGGTTTGTGGTTAAATCATCCAAGGCATTGGATGACTCTTAGTTCGGTTTCATAAATAATTGGATTGAAAGACCCCCCGACTGGGTAACCAGTAGGGAAACCGGCTCTCCTTCCTATTTGTTTATGAAGTTAGTTGAGAGCCGTGCATGGTAATCGCATGATAGTAAGAGATCAGATGATGAGTTGTTTATGCTTCACATGTTGATATATGTTGGAGTATTCTGTATTGTTTTATATGTTACGTGTTGTCACAAAAGGTGGCTAGGAGAACTCTAGTCACTCCCCACTGATTGTGGCGTACATGTTTTCATGTATGTAGGTACATGACAGGTGGTTGGCAGAGGGTTGCATGGAGCTAGCGAGCGATGATCCTATTCATTGATTGACTTACACGTTTACGTTAGCTAGACTTAGTTTACATTTTAGTTTTGAGTGCCTGTAGGGATGTGCCATCCCAGGCTGATTGTATATATGTTTTACTTTCAGTTTTAGTTTAGTTCACCTCGCATGTTGTTTGTACTTAAAAAGTTTTAATTCCGCTGCATTTTTGGTACTTTTGTATGTTTATATTTCCGCTTTCGCGAGGGGTTTTACAATAACCAAGGGGGTAAGTTGTATGGTGTGACCATTACGGGCCAACAAGAGTATTTCTTACCAAATTGGGTAAAAGGACTAAATCCATCCGTACACAAGCCAAGTCGCACATTACGGGGTTCCGCGGCAAATTCAGGATACATCTGATCAAAACGTTTCCATTCTTCCCCGTCACTTGGATGACACATCTTACCCGGAGTACGCGGATTTTCTTTGTGCCATGTCATGTGTTCGGAAATTTTTTTGGTAGAGTAAATTCTTTGAAGTCTTGGGGAAAGAGGAAGGTAAATTAATTGGTTCTCTGCTATTGGTTTCTTACACTTTTGACCCCTTCTATTACTCTTGTTGCCTTTTTTAGGTTTCAAAACAACTTCTCCATCACTTGTCTGAAATCTATCCATTCCACATTTTTTGCACTTGTCAAGCAACGCATCATCTTTCCAAAAGAGCATACATCCTTCGGGACGTGCGTCAATCTTTTGATGCGGTAACTGAAGTCCTTTAACTACTTTTTTTGTATTGTAGAAACTTCGAGTCATGACATTATCTTCGGGGATAGCATCCTCAAGCAGAGAAGCAATACCATCAACGGCATTAAATGACATATTATTCTCACACTTCAAGGTTACTATCCTAGAGGCCGCTTGTAATAATGACATTCTGCTCCCTTCGTATAAAGGTTGTTCCGCAGCTTTTAACATGTCAAAAAAAGCCTTTGCTTGGGGATTTGGAGGTTGTTCTTCATTCATAGCTCGATGATCGTCATCATTGAGAACATTGTACTCCAAGGCATCAACAATCATATCTCTATATGGGTTCTCATCAAGTTGTTGGATGTGAGGTTGGATGTGAGGTTGTTCGTGAATTGGAGAATATACTTCTCCATGAGAAATCCAATTATAATAATTTGGACAAAACCCGTTTGTATAGAGATGTTCTTGTACCTCAAGGACAATTGCGTATTTCATGTTTTTACATTTGTTACAAGGACACCTAAGTTGATTTTCTACCGAGTTATATTCATCTTGTTGCTTAGCAAATTCGATAAACTCAGCAACACCCTCTATAAACCTAGCATTAGGACGTTTCTTCTTAATACCAACACTTCCATCATACATCCATGAACGTTCCAATCTCTTCATTTTAATCTAAACATAAATTCATAAATTAACATTCAACAATAAAATAACTTACACAACAACCTTAATCATCTATAGGATAATAACAACTTATCAAAAATCTTCATTATTTATAAACACTAACATCAATAATCTCCATTATTTACAACCTAATAAACTAAGATGATTTATATTTACACACTAATTAACTTAAACAACCATAATTTACACACCCCAAATAATAACTTATCAAAAAATCCCCAATTTTTACAAACCCTAATAACTAATTTGACATAATTAACTAACAATTATAAGCATAACAACATTAATAAGGCAAAAACATCGTCTTAATCGACATAAAAACCCTAACCCCCAATTTCATATAAACCCTAACCCCCAATTTATCCACTTAACATCACAATTGGTTACTACAACCTAATTGACTACAACCTAATAAGCTAAGACGGTCCTAATTGGCTACTACATTACTAAATTGACAAAATAAAACAACAATAAAATTAAAAACTGAAATTAAACTAAAAAGAATAACAAACCTTTAATTCGATAAATAAAGGTGCAAGTGGCGGGTGGTGGCGGCGGTTGCTGGCTGTAGGTGGTGGCGGCGGGTGGTGGCGGCCGGTGGTGGCGGGTGCTGTCGCCTGGTGGTGGGTTGGGGGTGTTTGTGTGAGTGGGTGTGTTTGCGTTTGTGTTTATGTTTGTGTTTGTGTTTGCGAAATGAAGAGGCTGTAACTTTTGCGATTTCATATCGCGAAAATTGGCGACTGCATACATGTGATTTGGCGACTGACAGCTTCAGTCGCCAAATTGGCGACTGCAATACTATATTTTGGCGACCGACATTTTCAGTCGCCAATTTGGCGACTGCACTATTATATTATGGCGACTGCATTGTCAGACGCCAAAATTTGGCGCCAAAAATGGCGACTGGCATCAGTCGCCAAAAGTAAATTTCAGTCGCCATTTTCTGTCGGTGGTAAAAAAGTTTGGGAAAACATACAGTCGCCAAAATAGCGACTGGTTTCAGTCGCCAAATTGGCGACTACACACTACAGTCGCCATTTTTCCGTCGCCTGTTTTGATTATTCTTGTAGTGTTTCTTTCTTGCTTTCTTTCTTTCTTTTCTCTTTTTGTTCAAGATAGCATACAAACCAAGATGCCTCAAAAAATAATCCAATGACCACAAATACTAGCTTGGAAGGGTAGGCTAAGTATGGGATGTAGTTTTGGGGAATAAAAATGCAAATTTGGCTATGTGAAGCTTATGGGTAAATATGAGAAAAGGGATCCCAAATGCACGTATCAAGATTCACAAAACGAGATAGTAAAACAAGTATATAGCAATTCAAGTTCATGTTTATGCATATTGATGTAACATGTTCCAAGGGGAGTACTACTCACATCCTAGACAACTGGTTTAAGAATGAAACCAGGAAATAAGCTCTAAACCTTAGAATGTATAGTAGATTGCCAAGGTATAAGTCAAGTCTCAAGAAAACAAGTTGACAAAAACTCGTAGATATGCAAAAGACTCTCATACTAAAACAAGTTGACAAGGCAAGGTAAAGGCATAAACATGTAAGATAGCAAAGATCATCCTTGAAATACTATCGTTCCGACTCGACCTATATGCTAAAATAAACGTGCATTTTTATGGGATTTTTTTGAATTTTTTTCATTTTTTTTTTTTTGATTTTTCTTGTATATGCAAGGAAAATAAAGAAAAGAACAATGCAATACGGAAATGCAATAAACGTGTGACAGAATGTAATGCATGTGACGCGAAACTATTCCCCAAACTAACCCGCACAATGTCCCCATTGTGCATTAGCCTAAGTAAAGGTTTCAGAAAAATAAAAGAAAGATGCAAAGAGAATAAAAACTAAGGAAAAACTGGAAAGAACTCACTGGATTATGAAGCGCATGAGAAAAACCTCCCCAAACCAGCGTAAGCTGAGAGGTTTTGGTGGCTAGCAGTGCCACTCAAGTACCCAAGAACGGTTGCACGGTTCCCGAGGAAGAAATCGAAAGACTGCGACAGATCGGTAGGTCGACCGACCAAGAGAACAGGTCGACCGACCTTCCTGTAAAGTACAGAAAATTTCAGCAATGCGGCGACTAGGTCGACCGACTGGTGTAACTGGTCGGTCGACCGTCTTTGTCCCAGCGGTCTTCGTTTTTCTTCGTAGAACCTGAAAAGCAAGAAAAATATATGCGCCCAACGAATGCGCGAGATCCCAGAAACAAGTCCAAAAAGTCTTAACTACGCAAACACGAAAAAGTTGTCCTAAAAACTTAAAGAAAGCAAGCTCGAAAGTCTTGGCAAAACAAAAAAAAAAGTCTTAAAAAAAACAGAAACGAGCAAAAAGAAGAAGTCATCCGCGAAGGATTCGGCGTTTCTTTGACCAAGGACTCTGACTACAGGCTATTCCTTCAGCTATGGTGATTTGGGTAGATGAGTTTCTCTCCACCATGTAGATGGGTGAGTCATCATCCACAGCTCTAGCCATCCATCTCCCGGAGTTGTTGACTCCCAAGTCGTGGGTCGACACCTTCCTCGGCTTCTTCTTCTTAGGGCTCTTTTCTTCAGCCAAATGATCACTTGTTTGAGTGACCTCGTTCTCTACATCTTTTGATCGAGTAAGTGGTACTACTCGATCGAGAACATCTCTCTTCCTACTGCTTATAGACTCTATCACTAGTGTCGCAATTTCTGGAGCATCCAAATCAGCCTTTTGAGCAAGAGATTCACCTGCACATGCCTCAAAACACATCAAAGCCTCCGAAGGATCCTTTGAAAAGGATCCTTGCATAGAACATTCACTAATATTATTAAAAACATCAGGAATGTCAATAAATGAATCCTGCAAAAAACAAGGTTCATCAACAGAGGGTTCAATCATATTAGGAACATGTTCATCACTAATACCTATAAAAATAGGTTGGTCAGTCAAGGGGTGAAAGTCTAACTCATTGGTTGTTTCTAGATCCAAGTTAGTATCATCAACGGGGAGGGAGAGGGAATCAAGTAACCTATCATTCTCATCCTTAAGAATGAGCGACTCTTTAGTAATGGGTGTGATGGGATCACACTTGACAGAAATATCTGGGTTACTAATATCAACGCCCTCATACCTCTCAAAGATTTTTTTTGAACTGATGCTCCAACATTAATTTCTCCAAATGATACGGAAACGGGACCACAATGCTTGTCGCGGAATCGGCAAGCCTTGGCTCTCTTAACTTCAGAATCTCCGTTGATTCATTGACGAGAGGAGAGACATGTAGCTCAGGAGGCGAATCCACAATCTGCTCAGGAACCCTGGTCGGTCGACCTGGTACAGCGGTCGATCGACCAGACTCTGTATCATCGAAAATTTTCTGTTCTGCAGAAACTGATCTCACGTCAGGTGTCGAGGTCGGTCGACCTGATATCGTGGTCGGTCGACCTTCTGGCCTGTGCGCGGGATCTGTTTCTTCGTTCTGAACTACGGCAGAATCATCCTTTGGAGTTGGTCCCTCAGAAGCTTTCTCAAGTTCTTCGGAACAGGCGTTATTGGATGTTTCAAGTGCGGCAACATGAGTTATTTCAATACTTGTTTTTAGTGAATTCCCCCGTGAATTTCCATTTTCAGTTCTATGAACTGCAAACTCCTCGATAAAATCCCAGCCCTTGTCATAAGATACTTTATGAAATCCACCTTTTGTAAGGCTGGCTCTGTAGTCATCACACAAAGAGTCATAGAATTGGTTGCAAAGGTACCACTCCTCAAAGCCGTGGTGAGGAACGGATCGAACCAACTCCTTAAAACGGGCCCACACTTCATGAAATTCCTCATCAGATCCTTGTCGGAACATATAAATTTGATCTCTCATAGCATCGGTTTTTGCCGGCGAAAAGTACTGTTTGCAAAAAGCCAATGCCAGAGATGTCCAATCTGTAATTTTAGCCGCTACCCTATCAAGGTAGCGGATCCAATCACGCGCAGAATCTTTCAAGGAGAAAATAAACAACGTCTCCTTAACCTTATCTAGCGCCACTCCAGCCGGTACGGATATGGAACAACAATAATCTGTAAATAGCTCCAAATGCTTTAAAGGGTCCTCATCTGGTGAGCCTGCAAACTGACTTTGCTCCACCAATTTGATATGGGAAACTTGAATTTCATAGGGGAGAGTAAATTCCTGTGGAAGGTGGTGTGTTGCTGGATAAAGATTACCATAAATAGTAGACATGATTGCAATAGCACTGAGAGTACTCAAGTCTTCCTCTCAAAAACCTGTCTTCTAAAACAAAACTAGAAGAAAAGGTAAGTAACGGTTTTAAGGAACCTAAGTTCCTTAAGACAAGGAAAAATAAACTAAAAATTAACAAACAAAATTATACCGTCTCCCCGGCAACGGCGCCAAAATTTGATACCCGTCGTTGTGGGTGTCAAAGATAAGATTTATAAACCAAACTAAAACTATAGATAGTGATAGTAAGGGTCGAACCACAGAGAGACAAGGTTAATTCTGTTTGCTAATTTTTAATCTATTAAGTAACAATAATATAGAGGGTTTGATTGTTGCTAAGTCTAAAACAAATATAAAATAAAACAAGTAAATAAAGAGGAAAATAAAAATATAATAAAAGAGATGCTAGGATGTTTGGGTAACAAACAGCTAAGATAATATAAATCCTAAGTCAACATGTATTGCAGTCGCATAAGGGGTGTAACATATCCTTTAGGTCTATGCTACCTAATAGCTCCTTTCGGTCTATGCTATTAGTTCCTAGGTCTCACAATTATTGGGTGTCAACAATAAGGGTGATTCCTAAATTCTAGGTCACAAACCTTTCAGTCTTAAGTAACCTATCCGTCTTAAAATGTAAACCAATGCCCTTCCCAAATCTCTCAATCTTGGGTAGGTCAATACTAACATCCTACAGGTCTCCTTTTGGTCTCATTGTAGGTTATTATAGTCTGCAAATTGAAGCGAAACGGAATTCGAACACGAGTCGGTCGGCCGACCTATAATGGTGGTCGGTCGACCTCCTGCCCGCGACATGTTGATTCGGGAATCATACTACCTATGCATATTTACTCCCTACATCCTAACATATGAAATTAGCTACTCATAACTACTGGAACAATAATAAAAATAGGAATAAACATGAAAGTTATAAAGAACATAAATCCAAACATGCAATAATAATAAAGGAAATTAAAATAAGATGAAAAGGAGATTAGGAACTTCGGTTCCCCATAGTTAAAACAAGTCAATGAAGGGTAAAATAATCAAATAACACAATCCCAAGGAACAAAGAATAAACCTTTAGGTCAATATTCTACCCAATACTTACGGTCTTAGGGTTCCTAGAAAAGCACTAAACTTTCGTTCAAGGGCTATCCCAAAGTTGTTGTTAAACTAATCCTAATAATCTTTCAATCCTAAGGATCAGTTCACCAACAACAATGGGGGATTGGTAATTCAATCATTAAACTATCAAAATCAAGTTTTTACCATGGTTCCCCTAATTCCTAATCACAAGAATTAGCTATGCATAATCTCAATTGTAAAACTAACAATAACAAGAATCAAGAACATTAAAGGAGATAACATGATTAAAGATTAATTGCAACAAGAAAGATTAATTGTAGTAAACTTACAAGCTTAATTGGAATTCAAGAACAAATATTGAAACTTGAAAAGTATTCTCTAAAGCTATGGAGTTTTTCTCTAAACTAGGATGCTTCTCTCTATTAGGACTTGATTATTCTGAATCAGGAACTAGATTAGCTTATATAGGCGGAATTAAAGAGTTTCCTAATGACCTAAATACTTTAATAGGCTTCGCGGAAACTTCTGGGTCGGTGCTGTGGTCGGTCGACCAATATTTTGGGTCGGTCGACCGCTTTACGGATTTTATGCAATTTCTGGGCTTCAGGCAAATTCTGGGCTTTTCCAATAGGCACCTGGTCGGTCGACCCAAATAGCGGGTCGGTCGACCAACTGTCGGGACTGCAGCGCGCATTGTTCTTAAAACAGCTGTCATTTCTTCGTTACTTATCGTAATCAAGCGATTCTCGCGGCGTTGGAAAGCTAAGAGGATAAGCTTTCACCTCCAACTGGAATCACTCCATTATCAGCTCTAGAACTCAAGATAAAGCCATTTGAAACAGGCTGCAACATCGTGGATTGATTCTTTTGCTTGTTAAAGCTATCTTCAGGCCTTGAAATATGCGCTAGGCTTCGTTCCTTCTTGTCCTTAGTCATAAAAAGTCCCGAGGGCATAAATTTGGTATAAAATCGTCCCTTTTCCGCATAAATCTGCAAAAGAGCATAAAAATACGAAAGTAAACAATTGTTGGGAAATAAAGGCTAAAACATCGTAAATGAGCGACCAAATGCGTGTAAAAATAGATGTAAAACATCATAAAATAGGCACGCATCACCTATGCATTCAAGAAAAAGAAGAAAAAATTCAGAAGTCCGTGTTTTGACTCTTAGCCGGTTCCAGACCGGCAGCCGGTGGACCGGCTGAGAGTCAAATTTCAGATTTTCGCGCACTATATATATACCCGCACTTAGTCTATTTTCATGGACGCAACTTTGAGATATTTTCACGTATTTCTAGGGTTTTGTTACTGTTTCATTGCTTACATTTACACATTAAAATCTCAACTCAAATCCTTAATCTTTCTTTAGTTCTTATAATTCTTCTTAGTTAATCTTTCCTCACTACTACAAAAATAGGCTTAGAGAACTGTTGAAATTAGCTTTAGAGAACACCTTAGAGGCGTTTTCCAACTCGGTGTTCTCTAAAGCTTAGAGAACAGTTATAAGAGGCGTTTTGTATTCACAATCATAGAGAACAGTCTAAATGAGCTTTAGAGAACACCTGATAAGCATTCTCTTTTCCTAGGAAAAGAGAACGGTTGGGCAACCCAACAGTTCTTTATTCGTCTTATTTTTTTCAAAAAAAAAAATACTAATCTTATACGTATTTTACAATCGGAGAAATACTAAAAATTCTAACAAAGGCACAAAAATGAAAAAGTAGTCATTTTTATTACTTCAAACTAGCATACATTGTACTATTGATCACAATCACCATTCAAAATACCATGCATTCTGAAATACAAGCTTCTAATTTACAAACGACAATTTCTGGAAAACTCGAACTAGTAGTTAGATGACTCAAATCCATCAATTGGCTTGGCTTTTGCTATTGCTTTTTCATTTGTGGCATATTTTTGAGGTATTCTCTGAAGTTCTCTCTACTAATCCACCAAGCTGCCAAGCATGTATTGATGTGAAGACGACGGTGGCAAATTGTGTGTTCTGTGGCCTGGTGCTCAGACAACTCCCATGTCATCAATTAAGCAATCAAGGGAGTGAGGAATTGGGCCTCAAAGTAGTTAATGTTGTGAAATAAAGATAAGAGAGAATTATAGAGAGAAAGTAAGAGAGACAAAAGTAGGTTCTCATTCCATTATAAGGGGTATATATACATATACAATAAGATAGAGTTTCCATAAGATAAAACACTCTAAGATATTATAAGATATGGACATCCATATAATATTATACTATAATATTTCATAACACTCCCCCTTGGATGTCCATCACTGAAGAAGATGCCTCGTTAAAAACCTTCCTAGAAAACCTCGTGGGAAAACACTAGTAAAGGAAAAGAGTACACTAATCTTCAAACACGCATAGCAAAGCTGCCTCGTTAAAACCTTTCCATGGAAAACCCAGTGGGACAAAACCATAGCTAAGGAAAAAGAGTACAGCGCGTGTTACTCCCCCTGATGATGACATAACTTGATAAATCTTGAAATGATCCATGCTTTGATATAACTTCTCGATCGTTGAAGTAATACCCATTGTAGTTAATAAACTTAAATCTCCGGTCAATAGAAATCCATGACAGTTTCGATATCACATTTCTTTGATAACTCACACTCTGGATATAATCATTTCATAACAAATCTTGGATCTTCATTTCAGTTGATACTTCCACAAAAATGATTCTTCTCCACAAAAACGACATGACATTATATGTCGAAAATAACTGTCATCTCAACAATAATGACGATCATGACTATAGCGTAATAATGCGCTTATGTTGCTACCTCGTTAAAAACCTTGCCAGGAAAAACCCGTTGGGACAAAAAACCTAGTCGAAGGGAAAAAGAGTGTAGCCATTATTCCTTAATTCCTTGTATTAAGGAGAATCAATGCGATAATTATTGAATAAATCATCCAATACCTTTTAGCTATTTTCTTTGCTAAACCATATATTTATTGATTGACATCCTCATTGTAGATTTTAACTACAATATTTTCCAATCGTTATACTACTTCTGGGCCATAAAATAATTTTGCATGTTTAGCATAAAGCTCAATTAAATAATATTCTCATATGCTCAAACTTCAAGTTGAGATAATAATAGTTTCCTTGAAGTAACTCTATATGAGTTTGAATTTTCCATTTTGGAAATAATCACGATAACCTTTCAATCATGACGCAGAGGATTATATATAATCCCGAGTTCCCAAAACTCAATAAATCATCACCATTTGATGATCATTTATAAGAGGCTCCTATAAGGAGTTATCCTCGTTACAATATCTCATATGATAACGTTTCTCCTTTTAAACATTTTATCAAAATATAACAATATAATTAATCACGTGCATGCATATGATATGTAACTAATTATATTCAACATTCTAAAACAAATAATAATGTAAATATTAAAACTAAATGCAATGATGAACTAAATCTCGAAATGCACATGATGACTCGATAATGCAAACTGTACAATTTTGTTTTCCAAAATTCATAACTAAATTGACTTCGGTCAATAAATGGACTTCCGGTCCATGAGCTCATTCATAATCATTGATTATGTGTCGACAATAAAATTGGACTTATTTATAAGATCCCCATTATCTAGTCCATTAAACTCCGCGCGCAATTGCATATCGGTTCCTTAACCATATCGATATAATTTCAATATCTACTCGTGATATTGTCAGTACTGAATCAGTTATATCTGAATATATACGGTACCATTTCTTTTTCTATATAGGCCATCTATTATCATTCAGATATCTATGTCATTTCCGGGACATCCAAATTTCTTTACTCTGTAAGAGTACCAACTGCTCATGCTTGCCATTTTCTTATTACTTAAAACATATGAACCGATATGACTTTCACACTACCTTTCTTGTGTGTTTGTTGTTCAAATTGGCAAGAATCTAATTTTCGTTACACCAACTTTCTATGACTAGTTTATAGCTCGCTATACCACATATAGGGCTATCTGTCTGTAATTAAATCATATATTTCATTGTATGAACATATCACATTTTTGATAAGATGATCAAAGTGGTATTATTAATACATCTTAATTATTAAATGAATACCATCATTTTAAATCCATGAACCTCTATGTGATGTATTTCATATTTGAAACAAATCGCTGAACATCGTGTTCAGTTGGGGATAATATACTTGTTTGTTTTTACCAGCTTTTTTTTATCATTCTCCCCCTAAGGTGGTAAAAACCATAACCACTTTAGACCTTAATTTCTCATTTCACCGATGAGAATTTATATTGGCATTTTTTTTTTTTTTGTATAATAACCATACAATGCAGTTGGATTTTAAATGTGCTGAATCACAATGCCCAATTTGGAGACTAACGATTTCATATAATAAGTTGTGATTACCACACAATAACTACTTAGAAAAAAATCATTATGTGGCTACAAGCCCCTTTACATAATGGCAATCCATAAATGAACATTTGCGTTCTTTATTACACTCCAAGTAGTTGTTAGATCTCAAATATCGAATATACTCAATCTCCGTGTAACGTCTTGCTTTTAATAAATTTACACGAAAGAGTTTCAGCACTTATATTTTCCTTAGGATAAACTTCAGGTTTATCGAAACGGGTAAAATAAGAACCCGGATGGCCTTAATATGTCACATCTGAATTATTTCATGACAACTTTCTAAGTTGCCAACAATTAATTCATGGCAAACTTTAATAAGAATTGGGTGTGTCTCAATAATTTCACTTATTGAACGCCACTCCAAGTTGACTATATTTCTCATGCTAAATTTGTAGTCAGCAATACTTTTTTCAACCTGATAATTGATGTGACAAATGACACAATAAGTGTCCCATATATGTAGGCAAGACTCATCAATAAGAAATATATTCCTCTTTGAGTTTTCTCAAATGACCAATAATTATAATCATCAACATATACAATGATGACATACTCATGTTTATCACATCCTTTTAATGTGTCGTATAACATGATAATTATATATGTAAATTGATCATAATTTAACTTACAAATCAATTATTCTCTTAACCACAAAGGTTCCAACAACTTAAAAATTAGTTGTATTTTTCCGACAATTTACCTCATAATACCTTATGAGTGTCACATTAGCACCTTTCTTTCAAGAGTATATTAAATATCCACTTTGGATAGGAATATAAGGGCAAGTGCAATGGTTTAGCTAAGGGACTTGCTTGCAAATATAAAAAGTTGTAAGCTAGTAGCCAAACTATTGTACCTCTACTTTTGTATTAGCTTTAATCAAGCTACTAGCCCCATTAAGCTACTAGCTCAAATGCCCCATCCCAAAATTTCAACCTATCAAATTAAAGTTTCTTATAAAAATTAATTATTTAAATAAAAAACTTGGAATTTTTGTTGTATGTGGGTCCATTTAAACTAGCTTGAAACCATTGTATGCAATTGTAGCTCAAAATAATATAGCTTAAAAAATATGATGTGGCAACTCAAGCTAATAGTACATTAGCTCACCATTGCACTTGCTCTAAGTGTTTCAAGATAAACACACCACGTCCTCTTTCTTTCAAGAGTATAGTAAGTATCCACTTTTGATAGTAATATAAGTGTTATAAAATAAACACACCACGTCCTTCTATATAAGGACTATCGTTGACATAATTTACTCCCAATAAAATAATAATTTCACTCAAAACATTTTTTTTTTCACGATATTGTGTCTTCAAGACTACATTATATGAGTTAAATGAAAAGCATATTGCATCATTGCAAAATCCCATATGCCATAATTTATGAGTTTTTGTTTTTGACATTCATGAATAAATCCCGACTTTATTTTTGTTTTAATACATAAAATGTATCACCGTATACAAAAATAAATTGCAAACACTGTGAACTTCAGGCCACAGTTTTAATATTTGTAAACATTATGAACTTTCGGTCATAATTCGTGCCATTTCATTATTTGCAAACGCTATGAACTTCAGGCCATAGTGTGAATGTCAAAATTTCAACCCATAATAATTTATCCTTTATCGTATCAAATTTCGAGCATATATGAGTCTCACCTGACTTTCATTACTTTAAATGAAATGAATTTTGGCTCAAAAAGGCTTCTTAGGCTCAATAAAGCCACATCATTAAGCTCAATTAAAATTTCTTTACTTGAGCCCCATTATTAGCCTCAATAAGGTCACATCATTAAGCTTGTTATCAATAAGGCCACATCATTAAGCTTTCATAATGTCATGTTCTCGATCTCTGTCACCGGCAGAGTCTTTTATGAGATGTCACATTCACTTCCAGAAATGGATCTAATTTCAAATATCATTATATTGTTCAATTTAAGGTGAACAAAAATCAATTTAGAAATAATCTCTCTTAACTAAAACCGTTTTATTCATTTAAAACTCAAATGCGTATCAGAATTGCAGCTGTGAACTTCTGGCGACTAGCTTTTACATGTGGACTTCTAGCCACTTGCCTTATACAATGTGAACTTATTGTATTCATGAGACAGTGTTAAATTCACACCCCTTTAAAACTTTGAACTTCCATCCTTTGGAACTTTAGGTCCAAAATAATATGATATGTTTTTAAGTTTCCCTATGAAGCTTCAGGTCCAAAAAAATATGAATATCATATCTCCTCATCTTTATAAAATAAATCTTTTGGAAGTTCAGGCCCAAGATAGTATGAGGTGTTTTTCAATGAAACTTCAAGTCCAAAATACAATATGAATATATTGTATTGATGTGACGGTGTTAAGTTTTATACCCTTTAAAACTTTGAACTTCAGGTCAAAGTCATATTGTCTTGATGTCACTAATATAAACATATCTCCCTTATGAGACGGTGTTAAATTTACACCCCTTAAAACTCAGGTGAAAGTCATAATATAAACATATCTCCCTTATGAGACAGTGTTAAATTTACACCCCTTAAAACTCAAGTGAAAGTCATAATATAAACATATCTCCCTTATGAGACAATGTTAAATTTACACCCCTTAAAACTCAGGTGAAAGTCATAATATAAACATATCTCCCTTATGAGACAATGTTAAATTTACACTCCTTAAAACTCAGGTGAAAGTCATAATATAAACATATCTCCCTTATGAGACAATGTTAAATTTACACCCTTTAAAACTTTGAACTTCAGGTCAAAGTCATAATATAAACACATCTCCCTTATGAGACGGTGTTAAATTTACGCCCTTTAAAACTTTGAACTTGAAGTCAAAGTCATAATATATGGACATATCCCTCATCATTGTAAAATAAATCTTTTGGAACTTCCAAATCCAAAGTTTTCTGATATTGATATGTCCTTTTTCAAAAGGTATTTCCTATGAAATTTCAATTCCATAATAATATGATATTTTACCCAACTGATATAATAATCTCATACACATTATAAAATCCTTTTTAATAAATATACATACCAAAATTATAATTATAGTTTTACAATTAACCAATATAACATGTGCAAGAAAACGTACCTTATTCAATTGAGAATAGTAGAATAGGTCTAATATGAACCTTTTGATTATTCAAATCTTAAATAATGAATGCATATAAAAATTATAAATTCGATTACCACCTTATACTCACCCTTGTCGATCTTTACCAACCTTGTCGATCTTTACCAATTCCAATGGCTTCCCGGTCTTCTTGTTATATTCGATAACCGCAAATACGAGGGGTAAGAAATCAAAACTTATCAAGCAAGCAATTGTACTTGATTTTGTTACGTAACTAGACCACTAGTTACTTCATTTTTATTTTTATTTTGATTATTATTATTTTTACGATGTTTGTATTGGAGAATACCTCTTTTCAATAAGTTAAAAAAATTAGCGTAGAGACTCGTGCTGATAACGTGTTGTGAAATAAAGATAAGAGAGAATTATAGAGAGAAAGTAAGAGAGACAAAAGTAGGTTCTCATTCCATTATAAGGGGTATATATACATATACAATAAGATAGAGTTTCCATAAGATAAAACACTCTAAGATATTATAAGATATGGACATCCATATAATATTATACTATAATATTTCATAACAGTTAACATGTAAACTGGACGCTGGAAAGAAAAAAGGGAAGGGAGGATTAACAGGGATGGTCAATTTTTTTTTTGTGAGAGCCGTGGAGTATTGTTTATCTTACCATATCAACCTTATGTTCTTGTCTCATTGCACCACGATGAAAGAGAAATTGGAAACTTACAGGGTAAGAAGAATTTGTGTATTTTGAGATGCAGGAGCAGTGAAAAGAATGATTGCAGATCCATGGTTGTGAGGATTCCTCCTATCTCTTGATCTAACCTCTCTGCAAAACAGGTAGGATGGCCACAAAACAAATTAGTTTCATACCCAAATAAAATATATGAACTTACTAATGTCAGAGATTGCAAGCTCACCATACACTAAATATAACCATACATGAACAAATAAATATATGAACAAGAACAAAACCAAAGATTAGAAAAATACAAAGACAGAAGAACAATATAACCATACACTAAAAAATCTTACAAAGTACATAAATTTTTGCTCAAATGTAAGTAAATAATACAGAAGATAAATGCACAAACCTTTTCAAGACCATTATTGTAATTAATTGGTAAAATATCTGAAGAGGCATCCGCCTCTAAGTTTGGTGTAGTGACAAATTCATTTTCCTTGAGAGAAATTGCTTGCCCGGCCACTTTTATTATTTACAACCTACACATCCGCTCCAACTGTGTCTAGCATGACCTAAAATACGCACAAAAGATGTTCACCATCGGTGCTAATTAACTGTAACAATAGAATTTGCTTATTTCAAACCAAGTTTATAGCTTATAAAAGACGCAAGACTGTAGTTTCCGCAATTCAGCAGCTGAACGATAATCAGTAAGTAAAGAGGCCAAGCTAGTAAAACAAAGAGAACCACTTTATGTCCTTGGTAACTATGTTTTCCAGATTTCAACAAGACAAACAGATTTATGGCAGCGTGAAAGAACTAATTTGGAACCAGATATTGGAGTCTGGTCGAACAAGCTTTGGCCCATGGACAAGACACACATGAGTCACAATTTAGTAATTTTTTTTTAAACTACTCATGGTTCATAGACAAGGAAATCAAGAGGCAATTTAACTCCCTTATGTACGTTAACAAGGCAATTGCCTCTCTAAATCTTTTTTATTGCATCTTTTACCTTTTCTATTATCTAGTAATACTCTTAATTGACACAGTTTCAGTGCTATGGCTGATTTCACATCAACAGAGATTTACTAGCTAAGGTAGCAGCTAAGTTGTAACAACAAAGCTACATGCAACAGATTGACAATGTTGTTTACTAACAAAAACAATTACTTCGTAACTAACAAAAACCACAATGCCAGTTCGTATAAATAATGAAGAGATTTTCACAATGACCATGTATAGCAAAAGGAAATCAAACAATTACCCAAATACTTGGTAACTTGTAACATCGATAGTAGATTCAACCTAATAATCTCTAACTTCATTCAATTAGCAAAAAAAACATACAACGCAAAGTTCCTTAGTAGCTTTAATTGCAATCTTCAAATTCTGCTGAGTTTGACGGTGTGTCTCGGCATCGCACCACGAGAAATCAAATCTAGCCACTACACCCCCAACAACAAAATGAAAATTGTTAGTATTGTGTAAGTTGGTTTTATAGAGAGGGTAAAATGGATCAAAAAATAAGAGCATTAGCGAGTAAAAATACATATTAAAAGAAGCGGTTTTACAATAAAGTTATGTAAAGCGAGACGGACAAGTATTGGTGTGGAATGAAATTAAAATTAGAAAAAAAAAAATTAGAGTAAAACTAATGTAACACCCGTGAAAAATTACGGGGTTGTGTACAATTACTTTTAAAGACGACAAAGGTAAATTCATTTCATTATATAGCAATTCTATTTATTCGAACAAATTGATTTTTAACTGGAATGTTTTGCATATAACATATGTTCGGTCAAAAGGTGAATTTTCTGGTAAACTAACTTTCAAATATCTGTTAGTAATGATGATAATATTTGGATTACTTACGATAACATGAATGAATAAGGTATATAAGAAAAAACAATAAACGATTAAAATAAAGATTTAATAACTAATAATGAGTAATTTGGTAAGTTATTGTATTTTGATGAATTGGTTACAAAACTTAAGTTGACGGACAAATAGGATGAACAAAATAACTAATTATGTAGAAATATAAATTAAATGGGTGTATTAAAATTATATAATGTAAGAGAAAAATTACAGTTTCTCGAAAACCTCCTTGTAAACAACATTCGTTGTTGTATTAGTCATTCCTCCTTCTTCATCAAGAAGTAGCACTTTTAGACCTTTCTTACTCGTAACCCTAGATATAGCAACGTACAATTGGCCATGGATAAAGACTGGTCTAGGAAGATAAAGTCCAACACGGGATAAAGATTGACCCTAACTTTTGTTAATAGTCATAGCAAAGCAAACTGCTAAAGGAAACCGTCTTCTTTCAAACTTAATTGGGAATCTGGTTTGATCGGAAGGAGTTAAGGTGATGCGGGGAATATAGACATTGCTTCCGATATGACTGCCAGATATAACGGTTGCGATTTCATAGTTGCTTTACCTCCATTCGGGTGTCATTGCACAACCCATTTGCTTGGTCAATGTTTCTTAAAAGCATCGCTATAGCTCGTTTAGATAAGTATCATATAATCACGGTCGTTGTATACGATTTAGTATATTAAATATTGCTAATTAGCATATTTAATATGGAATAAATCATATATACGAAGTACACGATTTTATCATTTATATAATTTTTTTTTATTCGATTCTGATTTAGGATATTTTCAATGTGGTATTTATTATATTGGTTGAATATTTTATGGTAGATGACATTATTGGTAGAATATTTATGGAATATTGCTAATTTTTACTCATATTATATTATATTTAGTATATGCTACACGTTTAGATAAGTATCATATAATCACGGTAGTTGTATACGATTTAGTATATTTAGTTGTATGCTACACGATTCTATGGAGTATATTTAGTATATTAAATATTGCTAATTAACATATTTAATATGAAATAAATCATAGATATGAAATACACGGGTATTATCATTTATAGAATTTTTTTTATTCGATTTTGTTATTAAATAAATCATAGAATATTTTTTTTATTCGATTTTATTCACTTCTCAATATATTAAATAAATCACAGAAATAAATCATGTAAAAATGAGAAGCGAGAAAACAGAGAAATAGGAAAAGTTTTTATATTTTATTACTTGCTTCATTCATTCAATACACGGGTACATGTATACAAAGCATAAAAGATTGTGAATCTCCTAACTTAGGCAAACTACTCCTAAGAATTATTCTTTGATATCTCATCTAATACAACTTACTACTATTATAAAATATATGATATCAAAGAGATACCATATAGTATACAATATTCTTTCAAATCATATATTCACTTCTCAATATATTTATCAATATATTAGATTCCACATGTTTTTTTATGGAAAAATGGAATATTTTGTTTTTTATTAGATTTAATTATTAAATTATTAAATTATTATTAAATTATTAAATATTTCATAGAATATATGATGTGGCATAAATCAGACATCCTGATTGGTCTACGAAACAGAAATTTGTGAGGGTGAATGTGAGAGCAAGAAATACTAAACGCTGAAACAACATTGCGCCACGTCAGCTGAAAAACATTTTGCTTTTATAGTAATAATGATCCTAAAACGTAAAAATTGATATGAGATGAAGTGGAGCGAATACCATTATACATCATTAAGGTTATCATTAGCTTAGAGTCATAAAATCTACTGGAAAAACTGGGTACCATCATAATGAATTAATGACTGAGGCAAACTATTAGGACGTAATCCCTTATCAACTATTCCTTCTATGTATTTACCAATTGAATGGTTCATTGCTAGAACCGTTCTGAGAAGGGAAGTTAAAAGCTCACCCACTTCTGTCACCATGAAAGGAAGCCGGTTTAAATAGTTTAGCTAAGCCGACAGCCTGCACATAATGAAATGTTAAGAAAGTCCAATACAGATGAGTTAGGTTAAATAAAACAACCCGTAAATTAATCACATACCAGCAGCTTAGGTCCCTTCTCGAAACTTTGAAATTTTGATTGTTGAAATTGTTGTTGTGGAATTTTTGTGGTGGGTTTGGGTTATTGAAATTGTTTTGGAATGGGGGTTGGTTGTTGAAATTGTTTTGATTTTGGTGGTTGAAATTTTGTTCGTTGTGGTTGTTGTGGAAATCGGGATTGAAATTTGGGTCATTGAGGTTTTCAGAAAAGCCTTGGTTGGCTTGATTGGATTGATTTCCTTGGTAAAAATTTTGGTTGTGGTAATTGTTCCTTGGATTGAAGTTCTTACCCCTTGGTTGGAATCCGGGTGGGTTTTGAGTTTGAGGTTGTTGAATTTGATGTGGGTTCAAAACATTTGTGCTTTTGTAGCTCATATAAGGGCTCCCTCGAATTCCGGGGTGGTAGTAGTTTGAATTCGGGTTGAAAGTGTTTGGGTTCTTCGAGTTGTTAAAGGCTTGGAAGGCATAAAACTCCTACTCACTTCCACTTCCCTCATACGAATTATTGGCACACACATCGAATGTATGCCCACTTCCTCAACAAAAGTCCCATGAAACAATATTGTGCACTTGGTACATCCTCGGAGTGTTACTCTTGGTTTCTTTGCTTGTAGCTCCCTTCGTCAACTCTTCGTCAACAAGTCTATTTTCGCATTGGTTTCTTCATTGGCTTTAGAGTTGGAGAGGTTCTCATTGGGGTATTTGCTACTTCTTCTCAATGAATTTCCCCTTGTCCCATAGTTCTCGGAATCGACAATCTTCTTAATGAGCTCGGTCCCATCTTCATCCGGTAAGTGGTCAAAACTACCTCCCGCCGACGCATTCACCATTTCTTTTGTGCGAGGGAGAAGTGTTTGAAAGAATGTTTGGGTGGTATACCATGTAGGTATCCCATGATGAGGACACCTAGCAAGCAAGGTCTTGGTACCTATCACATGCCTCTCCTAAGCTTTCCCCTCATCTTGTTGAAATTGGGTAATCTCGTTACGGATCATGGCGGCCTTTGATGACGGATAGTACTTAGCAAGGAAAGCCTTGGCTAAATCATCCCAAGTAGTGAAAGTGTTTGGGGGATGAATGTTTAACCAACGGTCCGCCTTGTCCGTCAATGAATAAGGAAAGAGCATCAATCTCAAAGTCTCCTCCAGTACTCCCGTCTTCTTTATCATGGCAACCTTGCCTTTGAATTTCCTTAAGTGCTCGTGGGCATCCTCATGCGAAGCCCCACCAAAAGCATGTTTCTCAATGGAACTCATTTGTGATGGGTGGATTTCAAAGTTTTGTGCACAAGATTGCCAAAGTTGATGGGGTTTGTTGTGTCATTATGGTTGGGGCGGTTATGGTCTCTTAAGGCGGCCATTATGTGGATTTGTGGTTGATTTGGAATTTGAGGTGAGGGTGGTGGTGATTGGTAGAATGGGTTGTCGAAATTTTCGGATGTTGGGCTTGGAATGTCTTGATTTACAAAAAAATCTCATGAATTAAGTTCCCACATGTAATTCATGGGATTTACAAAAAAAAATTGTTTGGTTACCATGTAGGAATTGACAATTCCCATGAAATAAATTCATGCATGTTGTTTGGTTGGATAACTTAATTCCAATGTTTTTTATGTTGTAAATACTATTTTACCCTTGGATACAATATACAAGGTCGGCTAAATACACCTGATAGATAATGTATATGTTGAACCCTGTTAGTGCATGTGCTTACTACGTACTCTACTTGATATGGCTACATGTCTACGTCCTAAGCAATCGGCACCGAGTCTTTTTAGAGACAGACTCTCACTAAGTTGACGAGAGATATATCATAAAAACGTGACTATTTTCGAAATTATTATCATAAAATCTCATAACATAAATAAAAGTAGTTTAAACGAAGCCGCAAAAATTAAACGGTAAAAAAACATGTTCCGAATTAAGATGGAAATTGCAGGGATAAAAAAATTGTGTATTGAAGATGACGGCAAGGAAGAAGTATAATATAAAAAAGTGTGTTTTTATCAAGGATAGAATGGTAATTAACAATTATAAAAAACACAGGAAGTTGGAATGACCTAAGGGGGTTGGGTAAGCGACTTCCCACACCATGGAGGAATTCAAGTTCCTATGGAACTCTAGATTCCTCCATTTTTCTAAAAAATGGGTAACCAAAGAAGACCATCAAATATCAATTCATGGGATTTCGAAAATCCTGTGTTTTTATGGGGCAACCAAACAACCCCTTAGTAGGCGTATAAATAAAGTTATATTTTAATATCTTTGTAAAATAACAATATCACGATAATAATTGTTAGCAAATCAAACAATATAATTTTAAATGACATACAAAAAGGTTAAATTATTTAAAGGCTTAAATGGTTTTATCGCGAAAAGAATATTTTTTAGAGTTGGCCTTATCAACACTTGGCTTATTTATTTGACATCTTTTCATTCAATTTTAGTTCAGGATATTACGTATTGTTATCATACTAAATAAAAATCATCTCGTGCATTTTTATGCACGGGACTAAAACTAGTGTAGGGAATTTTTGATTAAGAAGTACCTAGTTATTGTTTTTTTTAATGCTTTCGTGTCAAACAAGTAACTTATTTTATTGTATTTATCTTGTTTTATCATTTATCAGGGCCGGTCCTAGGTATTTACTATTTACAGGTCCTGGGCGAAATTGTAAAATTGGGCCCTAATTTTTAAATTTTTTTCCAATTAATTCATGTGTAATTACTAATAAAATTTAATAAATGAAACAATGGATGCATAAAAATTTTTGAATTAGATGATGTTAATTCTTGAAAAATCTTAAGAAATTTAGTAGAAAAATTTATGGAGAATTTGGAGAATTTGATAGGAAGTATCTTATAATTCAACTTTTTTATCGTCAGAAAATTGTAAAAGATCGAAATTCTTTCAAAGTTAGATATTAGCTTTATTAAAGGAGTCAACTAACATGTTTGGCCTTGTTTATGGAAAAGAATTTTTACTTTTGTAAAGGAGTTTTTATAAAATTTAAATTTTTTTCCAATTAATTCATGTGTAATTACTAATAAAATTTAATAAATGAAACAATGGATGCATAAAAATTTTTGAATTAGATGATGTTAATTCTTGAAAAATCTTAAGAAATTTAGTAGAAAAAATGATTTTGAATTTGGAGAATTTGATAGGAAATATCTTATAATTCAACTTTTTTATCGTCATAAAATTGTAAAAGATCGAAATTCTTTCAAAGTTAGATATTAGCTTTATTAGAGGAGTCAACTAACATGTTTGGCCTTGTTTATGGAAAAGAATTTTTACTTTTGTAAAGGAGTTTTTATAAAACTAGTTCTTGATAAAATTATTCATGTTTGGCCAAAATTTTTAAAAAACTATTTTTATCAGTTTTATTGTGTTTGGCCTAATTAGTTTCTATCAACTTTTTTTGGATTTTGGCGCTCAAATAACTTAAGAGCAACGTGAAAAGAGAAACAGAAGTAACAATTTGCTACTTCTGTTTCTAGGTGTTTCTAGGAGTCAGTTTTAGAATTTTTGTTTAATAAAATTAGTTTTTAGTTTTTAAAAAGGTAGTGTTTGACTCAGCTTCTATTTCTTTGGTTGAAAAAATAGTTGAAAAGCAGGGCCAAACACATACTAAATGTATAATTTATTTTATAACTCAACTAGGTTGTAACCCGTGAACTTCACGGGTCTGTTTTTAGTAATTTAAATTAATATTGTTAATAATATAAAGAGAAAGAAATCAATTATTTTAGAACTTTAATATATGAAATTAATATTGTTAATAATTAAAAGATAAAGAAATTAATTATTTTAGAATTTTTAAATATGAAATTAATATAAAGATAAAGAAATTGATTATTTTAGTACTTTAATAATCTGAAATTAATATTGTTAATAATATTAAATAAATATAGATACTTTTAGTTTAAAAATTACATAGCGTTATGTGAAAAATCGTGTTAGATTAAAACTAAAATGCGTTCGCATAAATTAAGACGCATACATTAATATATAAACCGAGTCATAAATTAAGACGCATACATTAATATATAAACCGAATCGAATTAAATTAATCCGACCTATATATTTATAAGTTATAAGACGAAAAAAATGAAAAAACAATATTAATCATCTAACTATTCATTGTCGGCGCATCATTGCCCACCAAATAGAAATCATCATCATCATCATGTGTTGTTTATCAGAGATTTTCTTTTTCATCACATAAACTCAAATTGAATTACTATTCTATGTTCATCTCGTCACTCACCTTCCCCGCCCCCTTTCAAAACCCCTAATTATACAATCTCACACTAACTCACTAATCCCTAATTTAGTTATTGTTTCACATTAGGATTTAGTTTAGTAAATTAATTTCAAACCATAATCTATCCATATTTAAAATCATTTAGTTATTATTATTTTCAGATTAGGTCAATTAATTGTGCATAATTCATGGATTCATGGATTCACGGAATCTTAAAATTTTGTTTAAGAAATTAATTGTGAAACATATCTTTTAGTTATTATTATGATTATGATTCTTTTCAATTTAAGAAATTTAAACAAAATTAACGTGATTCACGGAATTTACCATGATTCACAAAATTATTATTATTCTTTTCAGTTTAGTTTATTGACCCTGATTCACGGATTTTAAAAATTTTGTTTTGGAAATTAATTTCAATCAAATCTTTAGGTTATTATTATTATTGTTTTCAGTTTAGAAAATTTATTCAACATGATTCACGGATTTTAAAAATTTTGTTTTGGAAATTAATTTAAATCAAATCTTTAGGTTATTATTATTATTCCTTTCAGTTTAGAAACAATTTAAAACCATAATCTATTTTGTGCATGGTTAACGGATATTGACCATGACGGATTTTAAAAATTTTATTGGATAGTCAGTTTAGTAATATGTTAGGAGACTTTAAATCGCGCCACGTAAGACGGAGATTGTTTTATGTGATGCCACGTCAACAGTTTGGCTTCTGCATTAGATAAATATATGATTCTAAAAATAAAATATTAAACTTGAAAACAAGCCTTATGGGGATAGAATACATTATATCTTGACACTTGGTAAGAATTACCACTAGACTCCATATCATAATTTGAATTTTACTTGTGGTAAGTTTTATTCTATAAATAAAACACTCATATTTTACAATAATGGACCCCTTACAGACTAGGACCCTTGTCAATTGCCAACCCTACCACCCCATAGGGGCCGACCCTGTCATTTATTTATCATTTTTATTTTCGAATGTTTCATTATTCATTTGTTATCTTTTTATTAAGTTTGCTTCTAAAGGGTTGTAAGATTATTCAATTTCATTATTATACTCGTTATCTGATAACAATAACCTTAAATAATCCCCAATTTTCGTAAAGTTAAGCAAATAATCGGAACGAACGGTGGAGAAAGTTGTTGATTAATCAGACAATGGTGTTGGGAGTTGGTGCAATAATACGTGTAATTTATTGTAGTACTAAATTATTGCTTAATTAATGAAGATTATTGACGAGTGAGAGTGTGAGACCAAACTTTTTACTTGTGGGGTGCCTTTGACTACTAAGGCTGTGTTTGGCAAGGCAAATAAGGTACCTATTTGTCTGAAATGACTTATTTGCAAAAATAATCAGGTACCTTATTTTTTGTTAGGTGTTTGGCAAGTACCTAATTTGAGAGAAAAAGATACCTGAAATAAAAAGCTACCCAGGTAGCATTTGAGAAATCAGGTAGCTGTTTTATTTTCATCTATCTATTCTACCCTTGGTCTAATTTCCGCGATAGGATTGCTACTTTAATTTCGGGTGAAGCTTAATTAATATTTTTTTTTATATGATTTTAATAAAGAATTATTTTTGTATCGCTAAAATATATTTTCATGGGTGTATTGCTTGAATTTTTTTTTACGTAATCGTTATATGTTAATTATTTTTTCATTCTCTTTCAAATATATTGAAAAAACTTCATTATAACTTGTTAAATTTATACTTGAAATTAAGAATCTAAGATAAAAATTTAAGAACTGGTATGTCAAGTCCGTCTTGTCCTCAGCCTAGTAAAAACGTAACGCCGTCAACGACAATAACACAAGAATAATAGTAAAAACGTAAAAGATATCAATAATAAATCATGTCCTTTTCCGTTATTTTGTTAAATATCAGCTACCTTTTCAGCTAGTATCCAAACAGTTTTAACAAAAATCAGCTACCTTTTCAGGTCTTAATTTCCAGCTACCTTTTCAGGTTTCAGGTACCTTTTCAGGTTTCAACTACCTTTTCAGGTAATTTTGCCAAACAGACCCTAACTATTACGATAATTTTGCATAAGACGATTTTACGTATAAAAATTAATTGATTGAATAGTTTATCATCTAGTGTTAGCACAAATTGATAACAGCTCGATACTATATAATTACTCCAACATACAATAATGCATGTGTGCTTAGTAAAGGTAGCTCGATACTACTTCCTCCATTCCAATCAATTCTATACATTTCACTTTTTTGGCACTATTCATAGGTCGAGTGAATTTCCGACACAACTTCTAATATATAACATAAAAGATAGTCATGTGAGATCTTGTTTAAATCGTCTTACCGAGTACATTGTGAATATCAAAGTTTTATAATTTTTATCGATATGTAACTAAAGATATTAACAAAAGAAAACGGGTATTGGCAAACGTGAATAAAGTAAATGTATAGAATTGATTGGAATGGATGAAGTATATAATTACTCCAACATACAATAATGCATGTGTGCTTAGTTTTTGGTTCAAATGAGCGCACTAAGTCGCAGGTGAGAATCGAACCCCCAACTTCATGGTTGGGGTAAGAGCGCTCTTACCACTTGAGCTAACTCTTGTTCTCATGCATGTGTGCTTAGCAAAGGTAGTATTCCGATCCTTATTTTATCGTTTAAAATGGATATATATATATCTTAAATTAAGAACGAGTTATATAGTTTGAGTACAAAATAACGTTAACATGATATTATTCATTTATTCATATTAACCATTTTCAGTAAGTGGACTAGACAACCGATATACTACTATACTAAATAGAAGGGAGCATGAGTTTTAATATAAAGTTATGACTATTTTTATTAAAATATTAAACTCGAAAAATTACAATAAAATTTTAAAAAATTGCATACAAATTTTTTAAACATTTAATTTAAATTTTAACCAGAAAAAGTTTAAAATCAAACTTATCAATCCTTATAAACTTGGAAAAAATACACATATACTTAAAAATAAATAAAATTTAAATTAATAAGTTCGAAAAAATACACGTATATATGGTAAAAAACAATTAAGATTTGAGTTAATACAATGCATGTATATTCCTTTTTCTCAATCACTTTGTCGTTTTAATAAAGGAAATGTAAATAACTAAATACATACTGTATATGATTCAAATAAAATCATCCGCAATTAATAAATAAAAAACGTAAATAAATGACTAAGAAATCATTAACATATAGCCACATAGGCAAAGAGAAGTTATCCTAATAGAAGTTCAATGACAAGGCGGCGGCGGCGGCGGTGGCGGTTGGAAGTAAGGTTGTCGCGGTGGAGGTGGCGAAGAATATAATACGCTATAAAGTGGCGGCGGCGGTGGAGGAGGAAGTGGTGGTGGCGGACTCTTGAAATGAATAGGAAAGTTCGGTTTTGGTGGCGGCGGCTTACGACGTGGTTTACTCCTTAGAAATCTAGTCGGAAAATTAGGCGGCGTAGCGTTGATCGTAAGAAGAAATCCATTGATTGTTAAAAAAGTGAGAAAAATTATAAGTGAAATTAGGTTTTTCATTTTCTATATTATTTGTGAATTTGTGAATGTTAGGAACTAGGAACGTAAACTTCTGATCTTTTATTACTCTCAAATTCATCGTTCATAAATTGGGACGGTTTTATCCGTTTTAAAAATAAAATGCGTCAAATAATATAAAGTAGACATGATATAAGTAATGTGGATGGAAATTGGCAAATGATTAGAGCATTTCCAATAGTTGAGCAAAAGGACTTGCTTGCAAATTATAAAAGTTTCAAGCTAGTTGATTAACCATTGGAGCACTCTATATCAATTAGCTTAGTTTGAGCAACTAAGAGCATCTCCAGCGAACAACTAGAACACATTGTAGCTTGGTTTGCCTATTCGGTTTTTTAAGCTATTTTGCTCTTCGATTACAAATCGCTCCAATGGCAAGCTACAACACTTTCTAGCTCTATGGGTCCCACCATAAAATTTTCCTCCAATGAAAAGTTTACTTTATATTTTATTTTTATTTTTTTTAAAACCAAGCTATATGCTTGGTAGAGCTACAATGCTCGTAAGCTGCATCATTTATTTCATACTCCAATGGTAAGCTACTTGCTTACAATTTTTATAAAATTGCAAACAAGTCCCTAAAACAAACCATTGGAGATGCTCTAATGGAGCTAGTAGCTTAAATGGGCCCACAAAGAGATGTGTGCCAATCAAATAAATATATACATTATATTTAAGCAACAACTATTATAGCTTAACCATGGGAAGAACTTGTAGCTTAAAAGTGTTGTAACTTAAAAATGTGATGTGACAAATTAAGCTAGTAGATTTGTGGCGTACCATTGAGTAAGAGCATCTTCAATGATTTTCCAAAAGGACTTCCTTGCAAATAAAAAAGTTTCTAAGCAACTAGCTTGACCATTGGAGCACTTTTCTTGAGGTAGCTTAAAATGAGCTACTAGCTCCATGGAGGCAGTAGCTTAAATGTCCCTACAAAAAAATCGACCAATTAAAAGTACACACGTAGAAATATGCATAAAATATAAGCAACAACACTTGTAGCTTATTACCATTATACTCTAGTAGTTTCTAGCTTAAAAATATTCTAGCTTAAAATCCTAGTTGGCAAAGGTAAGCTAGTAACAACTAGCTTACCATTGAAAATGCTCTACTACTATTTGATTCGTTTTAACTTTAAAATGAATATTCATGTATTAAGTATATTGTTATATAAATGTAATTGTCGAATTATTTTTATTCATCTATGAATTATGATGTATGAGTACACCGACAAGGTTTACGCCTTGGCGTTAGTGTAACGGGTTAGTTACGCAAGGTACGACGGAGTATTATTTTATTATAATACGAGAATATATGTTTTCGAAAACTCCAAACAGTCACGACTTATGAATAAATCCGGCGCAATGCACCGTGCACGGTAGATATAGAGTATTTATTGAGTTTGAGTTCAAGGTTGCGAGCTTGATATTGAGTTCAATTCTCAGGTGAACTCGAGTTTTGACCTTCGCAATAACAATGCCCATTCTAGTACACACGCGAGTTAATTAAAGCATACAATAATGTTTTCAGCAACATTAGATTAAACGGTTAATTTTTGAAATTTCGTCGGTCTAAAGATCTCATGGATAGGATACGAAGAATCGAACATTACAACCGTCTCAAAATTATATCAAGATTTGCATCAATGGAATGACAAAACGACAGCAGTTCTCATTTTAACTTATTTCGTCGGTTTCTCGAGAAATTTAAGTGCTTATTGTACATTCAAAGGCTATTACAGAGCAACCAGATTTGAAGATAAAGCCATAGATAGACCTTAGTGATTTACACTCAGGAGGTATCGTGAGGACTCCGTGTTTTAGATCAATGGGTACCAGGAAAAGCCGGCTAAAGTAGAGTCCGGCCTGGACAACCTCAAAAGGAAGATGCTGAGGTTGCGATCATGAAGGTATCGAGATGACGGATATAACGTCTGAATTTGTCATTTCCTGGCTTTTTCTCTTCCGATTGAAAGATATTCAAAGTTTCGGACAGCATCATCTTGACCGCCTTTTTTGGTAGGAGGGCAAGAAGGGGTTCCCAACCTGCTGGGCTCAGAACCAGGTTTGTGTCTGTGACTGGTGGACAGGCGGCCACTACCGCCCAGCGCCATGCGATTGGATCGTTCGCTGGGCGCATTAGAAGAGCTGGGCCTGCTCGTTGAAGCAACTGCCCTCCTTGATGTGCTGCTCGGGCGCGCAGATACCTGGCTGCCTCTCAGAGAATCAGGCTGCCAATAAGAGGGAACATCAAATCATTTACGGGGATAAAGCACAAAAGATTTTTAGTTCCAGTGTCCACAGATCTATAATTCTATATCATCAGATACGAGAAGTATCCCCGCTACATCCAAAATCCATAAGCATACGAAATGTGGTGCCAATCCAACAAAATTTTTAAACGATGAAATGAAAAGGTCTGGGGATAACAAGTCAAATACCAAATCCTTGGAGGAAAGTACAGGCTGGGATGACCTTTGTCTCGATGAATCACCAGGTCGTGCATAGGCTGAAGTGTGTCTTCTTGAAAGGGCTTCAGCAGCTGCAGCCCCAGAAAGCCTATCGCGAGGCTCTTTTCCTATGACCGAAGCACATCCAATTGTATCAGAAAATAGACCAAAGAAAGCAAGGAGGTTAAGGTTTCGGAAAAGTCATCTCAGTCGACAATATTTTCTGCAGAATGTACCTGCGTGCTTGTTCTCACCAGACGGTCCAGCATGCCCACCTGATTTTCCGGCAGGTGCCTGGAGTGGAACATAGAAAAGTGTGTTTTTATGGACTCCAAAAATCAAAAATTGTGTTAGAAAGTATGAAGCGAGAACTAGCCTTTGATCTTGAACTGGCATCAAGCTGGGGGTACTTTAGTATAGTCCAGTCAAAAACGTAATCAAACTGATAGCCTGCATGTCATCCAAGTCAAAGACTATCAATCAGACTTCACAAGATAACCGTCAGCAGCGTATCCTGCCTCCTGAGAACAAACATGTGTAAAGAGCCACTTTCATATAAGTTCGGTTGCTTTTCAGATTTCTCTCCAATGGATGAGATATGAGGGTGATGTGGGACGAATTAAAAATCATAATAGAGTGCAAGTCGTAAGACCGCGATGTTGAGGTGCTGTAGTAAGACCGCGATGTTGAGGGAACAACGGAGAAAGATCGGAGCTTATGGGGGTTGTCCGTGAGCTTTTCTACTACATACCCGCCCTTTTAACTTGGCGGGATACGCTCAATCCACACTTAGTATAAAAGATTAAAAGGGGGGGAAATACTACGACATCCATGCCCCGAAAAACAACAGGTCAGATGGGCCGGGTTTGATGGACAAGACAGGCCAGGCCGTGAACAACGCAACTGAATGTCACTCATCCCAGATAAGTGAGTATACAAACAATATATTGCGGCTTTAACAGGAAGTCGAATGTTTTCTTTTTTCAAATACATAACATTTCTAGCAGTTTATTAAACGTTACTTATACTCGATTGAGCTAACTCGGTCATTGTGTTTGGCAAGCAACTCACTACTAAGCTTCGACATGACAATGGGTCGTCAGATGCACATAAACTCAACATCCTGAGCAGACTTCAGAATTTCTTATCAAAGCATCACAAGTCCATCCAATTGTATAAAAAAATGTCACGTGAAGCAAAATATAACTGCACCTTCTCTAATAAACAAGTCTCGGAAAAGCCTCTTCAAGTACGAATAATCAGGCCTGTCTTCAAACCGCAGTGACCGGCAATAATGGAAGTACGATGTGAACTCTGTTGGATATGACTTGCAAAGAACCTGTCAGCAATAATGCAGTATTTCATACAATTTAGCAGTTAAAATGGCTGTACAACGAAAAACGGGAAAAAAAATGCATATAACAGTTTCCTAAGGTACAAAGAATAAGACCTCAATAGGAGTCAGCATCTTCTTCTCACTGATCTTGTCGTATTTTTGTTTCTTAGTCCCCGCCTTCAATCCTTGCCATGGAAGACTGAACCAACAGAACAAAATAAAATATATCCAGAAGTCAGTACATTCTTACAAGCACATATAACGTCTCAAAAGTAACTGGAAACGAAAGCACAAGTTTGAAGTTGATTATAACCTTCCTCTCAGAAAATACATGAGCACGTAACCAATAGACTCCAGATCATCTCTTCGACTTTGTTCTGCGAATAAATCAGTCGGCCAAATTGCATCAGTCATTAAGACTTTCTGAAGAAAAATAACAAGGGGAAGGCGAGTATAAGAAGCGGTTCACTACCAATGCCAAGGTGAGTGTTGACACTGGCATACCGGGCAGTTCCAGTGAGATTTTTGTTCTCCCTGCAAAAAAAAATCGAGATGAAATAGACAACCTAACCCTAAAAAATAAAGCAATCACATTCCTTGAACTAAAAGGCCATAATAAGCTATAGTGACATACCTATAGGGTATATGTTTATGTGTCTGAAGATCCCTGAATTTTTTTGCAAGGCCAAAATCAATTACGTACACCTACAAGACACCAAATGCCTATGTGTTATATAATGCATAAATATCGGCATTATGCCAGTCAGATAGACTAAGAGACATTAATTTCTAATTTACTCAAGACAATGATGTCGATCAGCGAAGAGTAAAGTTGAAATACAAACAAAGTTTAGACTCCTTCCTGGTTAATTTCATACCGTGTATTTAGTTTCAACCACATCTATCAAACATTTGAGAGAAACTTAAAAAACAGTCGCATAAAGATCCATCGGATAAAATCAGGATTTCAGGCACAAGACCCAAAACAAATGTTTGATAGATGTGGTTGAAACTGTGATCGTATCATGGATTCAAATCATTTAATCTAATTGTCTGTTTATGCTACTTCACTCTTTGAGACAAATATCGATGTTAGCAGGTCAGCAGGTGTCAAAACTTAATAGCATCACGGATACTGAAAGTCTGAAACCTCAACAAAATGCATTGAGCTGACTCAAGATAACATATACGAATGTGCTGATATACTCCCTTTGTAATTACACGATGTTTTAACCAATGTTTATGATAAAACTAGATCTAGCTTGTATTAAGAAATTATGGTGTCTACCCCGCTCTTTACAGCCCCCTCTCTTCATGGCAGTATGGCACAAAGTCTGTCATGCAGCGACCTTAAACCCTCGATTCTCTTGCAATATTCACATCTTGGTTACGGGGTAGTTTAACACCAAATTCCATAAACGAAACTTAATAAACACCAACGTTTACAGTGTTACAGGAGGCCTTAGTGTCTAATATCTTTTATCAGACAACAAACAAAATTCTAGAACAGTCAGCTCGACTATTGTAGCACATAATTTAGTTGTCAAGAGTCATACCCATTTGCACGTAATGCTCATAAATGGAGCTTGGACTCAAGAACACTGTCATGCATTAAGGCTAAAATCAAGAGAATATGGAGGAACAAACACACCTGATTGGCCTTGCGCCCCAAGCCCATCAGAAAATTGTCAGGTTTTATATCACGATGTAGAAAACCTTTCGAGTGCATGTATTCAACTCTGGTAATCTAAAATAAAATGGAAAATTAATCAACCATAGAGAACAACATTACTGTACCACACAAGGACAGACATGTACTTACTAACTGATCCGCGAGCATCAACACTGTCTTCAAAGTGAACTTTCGGTTGCAGTAATTAAATAGGTCTTCCAGGCTGGGCCCAAGGAGATCAATCACCATAACATTGTAATCGCCCTCAACTCCAAAATATTTTACATGCGGAACCCCGGCTTCAAAAACAAATCCAAAGCAATCGTAATAAGATATTTGTTCAGATTTTAACGCAATGATCTTAGATTGGTAAGTAGCAGTTGCAATGAAATTTCGCACGAGATTATTATTGAAGGTAAGATAGAGCTCAGGACATATGCTTGTATATATCAGATTCCTCTGGTCATAGTCGAGACAAGAGGCTTCGAAGCATATCGCATATGGTAGTGTTGTTGGGTTGAAGTAGTGTTCTAAGACTTCTAACGGATCAAGCATCCATAATGCACAAAAAGATGGACAATCACTTACTTCCTCCTTGAAGAAGCATGTACAATTTGGATTCATAATGAAGTTGTGGATGCCTTGTTTTCACGGACTCCTGAGGTTAGAAGGCAACATGTTTAACAGCGACTCTTTCATGCATAGAAAAATGAACTGTTAACTAAATCACGCAGACAAAAAAGAAAAGAAAAAAGAGAAAAAAAAGCAACTCTTTCTGGCTTCAGGAAATAAATTGTTCGTCTTTAATTCACTGTCACAGTCAAAGCAACTTGGCTCCAAACAAAGAAGCGTGTGGAATGGGGTCACAGATAAGCATTGGAAGTGGAACCCCGCAATGCATCTGGATGCATTCATGCTGAAGCACACTAATGATTTTGACGATTTCATAAGACCACCCCCAGCCTTACATAGTACACAATTTATTAATGCACGACGACAGTGAGATAAAACATGGTTAGAGGGCCTCCTTAATGAACAGGGGCTAATACTAGCAGAAAGTGTAATTCCTGATGAATGGAATCTAATAACTTGGAATTCAAAGACATCAAACAACCTTGACCGCTACATATACGAGTTGGCCTAAGCTCACCCAAAACTCATAAAAGTACTATAAGAGAATTGATGGATTCATGAAGCTACACGACGTCATCATTTATCCAACAACCACCTCTTTATACAAAGTTTGCAGTACGGACGGGGAGATAGTCACGATGCTTAGCAGACAACAGTAGTTAGCATTGAGCATACACAGTTGCGATTTTCCCATAAACTTATATGAAGTGGTCTTACACGTGAGGTTGATCCATTAACCCCATAATTAAAGGAGGGAAATACAAGGATTTCCGTCCATCTCACAAGCCAGCCGGTCACATACAACACTCATTATGCAATATGAATCAACAGAAACACCATCAAGCAACAAAAAGAAAAAAAGAAAACACGTACCAACTTGACAGCAACTTCCTCTCCATTCGTTATATTGATCCCTAATTCAATTTACAAATCACATAAAACATATGGCTTCAGCATAATATTGATCATCCGCACCCAAACGACTCCACACAACAAATATACACCCCGTTTCACAATTACCTTCCCATTTGACTTTTTAGGATCAAAAGTTTAAAACTTTAGCCATTAATATAATAATAAATTGTGGAAAACTACGATATGAAACTAAAATATGTACATGGCTATGAAAAAAACTTTCAACAAAAGCAAATACTCCGTCCGTCCCAATCATTTATTTACCTTTGATTAAGATATCTCTCGTGCAGATAAAGCATACTAGTAAACAATGATTGGGACGGAGGGAGAAAACAGCAAAACTAATTCATATAATCATATCTACATACAAAAGTATAATCAAATGTCGTCCCATAGAGTCAAATGGAAAGGTCTTTGTCGGGTGAAAGTAAAACCGAATGCAACTGTTGGAAATGCAGTATCATACCTAGATGAAGCTCACCAAAAGAACCACTCCCAATCTTCCTCCCCAACTTATACTTCCCACCAACAACAAGATCCATAACCGTGTAAAACAACCAAAATCCCCTCTCTAATATTCTTCTATTAACTCGAAAACAACCGAGGTTTCTTCACCAATATTTAAAAGTCGAAATTTTAATAAATAAATGCCCTTCAATCACTTACATTTTCTATTTCTATTCTCAATTCTTAATCCTTGATAATACCCAATTAGTGGATCAACTAAATCCACCCAAAAACACAATCAAATCACCAAAATATGTATTTCCTTCAATGCAAAATCCCCAATTATCAAACCTAACATACCCAAATTAATAAAGATGCAAACTTTATGATAAAGTTATGATCTTTGCATCAAACATAACCCAGAATTTTAGTTACAAAACTGAAAATAACACACATTACACATAATCATAATCATCTACCAGATTATAACAAATTTGGGGAAAATGTGGAAATTGCCCAGAAATGTACACCTCAATTACCATAATTTGAAAAACCCAGAAATTAACTTATTAATCTAGGTACAAATTACAAGAAACCCAGAAAAATTAACAACAGAATAAACCAAATTAATACATGATTACATGAAAAAAATCAGATTTTTTTTGTTGTTGTTGGGCAAATAACGAGAATGCCAGAAATTTTTTAGGACAAATTGAAACAGAAGGGTAGATAACAGGATACAGGTGGATAGAGAGGTGGGGAGAAAATTAGGGAGCCATTGTCTTTTTTCCACTTTTTTGTTTTTCGTTTAGTTTAGTCTTTTGATAGAGGTGTGATTAAATGCGGATTTGATCCAAGTATGAGTCGGTTAATCGGTTATTGATAAAAAAATTAGGTTTTAATTTTGGGTAAATGCGTTTGTGAGTCGGGACGAAGAAAAGCGGTAATTTTTGAAAGTGGAAATTTTATTGTATATCCGACTATATATTTGTGGTTAGTTGATGGCATGTGCCAACGAAAATAACCGAAGACGCACACCGGCTTCATCGGGGTCTCTAGTGCTAACGAAACGAGCTAATATGTCGCATTCGCTCCTGAACAAAGGTCGGTACTTTTGGTAGAAAAGGGTTTTGAGCAACTCTACATCGCTCTTGACACGCACGGCACCGAAATGATCTTTTATATAGTAAAGGTCGTGAATTGAGTTTGAAACATATTTCTCATCAATATCGTAAGTTTTTATCGGTGAGATGGTGAGCAATACTCGAATTTGAAATGTATTGTTCATTGACGACAAAGGATGTGATTCAGACGTATTGTAATTCTATGAAAAATTTAAATTAAATGCTTCCTCGAATACACGCAATTCTAGCTTTGTCGATCACGTAGCTTTAAATTTACTCGAGTTGTTTGCTTTCTATTCCATGGCTCAAGTAGTATGCAACCATATATGCCAGTTGTAAAAAGGTTTGTTACTTAACATCGATGAAACAACATGTATATAGTAAGTCACGTAAATTGAAAGGTTGAAATTGTTAAGTTACGCTTTAAGGTTCCGTAACTCTCCGTCACATGTGCGCTTTAATTTTAACATCTGAATAATAATCTGATATATAAAAGCAACAACCACAGAGTTTAGGTGTCGCTCTGTGGTTAAAAGTCAACTTTTCAAAAAATATATTCGGCGGGACCCACTTTCACTACCCATAATTTTTGAATGAATTAATTACCTTGATTGTATATACATTTGCTAATTAATTGTTTTGATAGATAAATGTCCTTGAAATATTGCAATATAAAAAGGTACAATACCCATTTTTATGTGATATACTGATTATTTAAGAATGTCAATCTAAACCTTTATTATTAGCAAAAAAATAATAAATTGCATAACGAATAATCAATTCAAAAACTTAAAACTACAATCAACCAAATAGTTAATCATATTACCCATTTTTAGTGAAAAGATTGGATCCAAATTGAAAATAAGAAAATTTAAATTCTTCTAAAAACAAATCGTAACAACTTAGAAACACAAAAAAAATAAAGGTCTGGGTACAATTATATTTGTTTGCATGCGGTTGATCTTCACAAAGAACTTCTTCAAAGTAAGAAAAAATTGAGTGAGGTAGATCTGAAAATACATATATATTCGAAAAAATACATATATTAGTCAACTGACCAATAAAAAAATGTGTCATCAATAACAGTGCGATCACATAATTAAATCTCATGGCGAGAATGCGCAAGGGATGATACGAATTATATTAGTCAACTGACCAACATTAATCGGTAATGATTGGCTAGCTAGAGTTTGACATTACTGTCGTATGACGGTGGTGGTCAGTTGATCCCTTTAGGTCACACCTTTAGGACAATTCCCTTAATTGTTAAAGTGATCAAATATATAATGATACGATTTGATCATATTCCTTAAACTCGTATATCGAGAAATTAGAGGTTAAATCTTATTGTAAGATTTATGTTTAAAATTGAAACGTGTCAATTATTAAACGACAAACGACATTTTATAATATCGTAATTAGAATGAATTGGGTTATAATTATTACAAAGGTTGTAAATCGTATTGACGATAAATTTGTCATTTTATATTTGTAATTTCGAATTACTTGTCAATTGATAAATATGATTTATTTAATTATATATATAATATTTATACGATAAATATTTATATTAAGATAATTGTATTAACTTGTGCGTGACATATAAGATGTCACATAATACACAATTTTGCAATTGACATTTTTATAAAATGAGGTCCATATTATGGTGGGTGGCCGGTTATTATAGGATGGTTAAGGGATGATTATGGTGTTAATTACTCATGAAACATAATCATTAAAGGTGTCTTGAAAGACTACCTATAGCCACCCTAAGAAGCCTTGAGAAGAGAAGTTGTCTCTTGTTGCTCTTCCCTAAGGCCGGCTACCCCCTTCCCCATGCTCCTTGAGTAAATTGTTCCTTAAGCTAGTGCATGTGTGATATATAATAAACACAATACCTTCATTCTAAGCTCCTCCTTAGCCGAAAATCTCACCAAGTAAGGAGAAAATTAACAACCTCAAATTAATATTATAAGTTAATATATATATATGTATATATATACTATTTGTAGTATTGAAATAATATTCTAATTAAGAGATTAGAACTTACATTAAGGAGAAACCGATTTCTAGTCTAGCAACTACAAGGTTTCGGTTCATTAAGGGGTTGTCTTGGTGCATCACAAAGGAGGTGTTCTTGTTGAACATTGGAGGATCATCCTTGCTAGCATTTGGACCGAGTGTAAGGACTCGAAATCTCTCCCATTTCCGCATAAATTAAGCATGCATAAGATCACATAAATAAGTTAATTAAAATGTTAATTAAAGTATTTTGATTAGTATGACTAAATATTTAGTTTATGAGTATCTAAAACCCAACAATTGGTATCAGAGCAACTAGGTTGTTTGCATGCTTTCCGTTTACGTTTTTACATAGTTATTAAGATAACAAAATAAAATTTGCTATTTCGTTTAGTATATGATATGACCGAAATAATTGAGCATGAATACCTACTTTTTCTAAAATGTTTTAGAATGTTTGGAATATATTTTGCATGAATATTGGTTATTGGTATATTAAATCTCGGTTTTTATTAGTTTTTAATGGTTAAAAATCGTTTATTTTGGGAAAAATAGTAAAAATCATCTTTTGGCCGAGATTTTTCAATTTGTTTTCACATGTATATCCTATGTTATGAATATGAATTTTCGTAAATTATGGACTTATAAAACATGTGATATGAATTTTAAAGGTTAAAATGCAATAAGATGAATAAAATGGGTTTGTATAGTTATATTTGGAATTTGACTATAAAAATTTATGAGTATGTCACATGCAATATTTAAAATCTATGCTAAATTTTCCAGAAATTTATCTCATATATTGCATTATTATAGATTTTTAATGTAAAAATCGGGTAATTAGTGACATTATTTCGACTTTAATAGTTTAAGTTGGAATTTGGCCATAAAATTTTAATACGATGTCATATATATTATTTCCAGCATGTATAAAAATTTCGAGATTTTTATCTTATTTTATGCTTGAGAAATAATTTTAAAGGTTAAAATCGTACGATATATGACGAAAATTGTTAAAATTGCAATGGTTGTTAAAATGGCCGGAAAATTTAACCCATTTTAGTAATATATGATATGTTCATCACAATAATTTTCTTGGGAGCCAAAAGTTTCTGATTTATTTAATTTTAATTTGTTTAAAAAGTTGCATTTAAAATTGAATAATAAGAGTCATGTAATTAAAAATTTCGGCTCTTGGGCAGTGTGCCATTTAATTTTATGTCCATTTTATGTTCTTAAAATGTTTTGGAAAGTGTAAAAATATTATTAGTATTTTATTTGCATTTATGGATCTAATTATTGAATTTTCCGACTTAAAATGCTAGTTTTACGTCTTATTTTCGAAATAAATGTTAAAACCGTATAAATACTAATATTTTTAAAGTTCTGAAATTTTAAGAACATTCCAGATTTTTCAAAATTTGAATTTTGAATTTTTCGAAATTTTTATGACTCTTTTGGATTTTTATATTATTTTTCTCGTAAAACCGAGTTATACCGAACAATATTATAATATTAAGTTAAGTCATGTTCAAAGTTTGAGTAAGACTAAATTTTGAAACCTAAAAGAGTTGGGATGATTAACTTAAGAGTGAATTCCGATTCACATTATGCATAGTGTTGTTAAACGTTAAAACACGCAATTCCATAAACCGAGGTATACGATAACTATTTATATAATCGATATTTAAATAGGACGATTTGGCTTAGGGTTTGCATGATAGTTCATATATTCATAAGCATTGCATATTTTATTATGAATGTCATGATTTATTTACGTAATTTTGGGAATTATGTAATTTACTTAGTATGGCCTTAGTTTTTAAATCGGTATTTCCCGTAATGTAAGGGGTTACCGATTCGGTTGTAATTTTGTGATCTCGTATCACCCAATTGTAATTTATTTCTATTTTATAATGTATAAAGTAGACTAGAAAAGTTGTAATTTTTGTAAATTACGGAGATCCTTGAAGACGGTGCCATTCGGAAAGGAGTTCCGAAAAACTCGGTGTTTACCTCGAAGTGCGTGCCTCGTAAAGTTCAAGGGACCAAAGGAGTTGGTTTCCGAATTTGTACTTTTATTATTTCTTTTCTAGGAAAGGTCATACTAGGGTTTATTTTATGCTTTTATTTTGCTTTTTATATGTTTGCATGCATAGCCAAATCGTCATATATCGTCTCATGCATTGTTCGATTTAGTCGACCTAGTCATTTATTTTATCGATAATTCACCGACTTAGTTCACTTAAACGGAGATAGATAATAATTTGACTAGATCTCTTACATATAAATATTGAGACTTAGCCTTACCAAAAAGTATGGACCTATGAATCCCTTCTTCACAAGAACGTAGGCTCGGCTATACCGGGGTACTAAAATTGTCACGTTGGGTAAGTGGGGTAATAAGATTACACCTTGAAATTTGGTTGATCTCAACGAAAGTCTTCGTAACCGTAGTTGCAATAAGTTCGGGCTAAAGACGATTTTTAGAAAAATTGTCGACCGAGAGTTCTAAGGTAGAACCGATTAAGAGGTTAATCCACCAAATTATACCAATTAGGGATGAATCGGCTATACCGTGCCCGAATTTGTATGGGTTTGGGTCTCGGGATTGTTTACTTAATTGGGTAAGAGATCATTAAGTAAATATACTAAACTTGTTTAAATTAATTTACGAGTTTTTGAAAATGACGTTATTTTATTTCCTTCATATTTTTGTAGTTTAATTTTCAACATCATCAATGGCAACCAACGCTCCATCTCTCACTAACGTATCATGGCTTCGATCCTTTATGGATCGTTGCAAACTCGATAAGCATGGCTCAAATTTTAAGGATTGTGATGCGCAATTACTTTTGGCCGCTCAAGGTGACGATAAGACTCGTTACCTATCCGAAGCCACTCCTCCCGCTCCAACCGCTCGTTCCGCGGTCGGAACTCGTGAGGCCTATGAAGCCTACATGAAAGAGTCCTCCGCTCTTAAAAATGTGCTCATCTTCTCCATGGAGTCGGATCTCCAAAGGAGTATGATCAAGTTGACCACATCGTATGAGATATACACCAAGCTTGCGACCATGTTTTCGCAAACTCCAAGGGTAATTCAATATGAGGCGGCTTCCGCCTTCTTCGACATCACCTTGAAGGAAGGGCAAAAGATAAGCCCTCATGTGCTCAAACTCGTTGAGCTCGCGGAGACTCTAAAAGCGCAAGACGTTAATGTTCCCGACTCTCTCTCATAATTGATCGAGTCCTTCACTCGCTCAATAAGGTTAAATCGTATGCTCAATTCCGGGTGAATTTTAATATGCGAAACCAAGAGACAACATTGGATGAGTTACATAAGATGCTCGTCCAAGCCGAAAGGGACATGGGACTTCATGAAAGTTCCACCAAGGATGTTTTAAACATCGAAAATAAAGGGAAAACGAGCTTCAAAAAGAATGCCTTTAAAGGCAAGGGCAAGAAAACGTTCAAGCCCAAAGCGACCAAAGAAAAGACCTTTTCGAAAGGCGCTTCCACCTCTTCTTCGAAATCCGAAGACAAGTGCCATTATTGCACGAGGATCGGTCATTGGAAGCGTAATTGCCCCAAATACTTAAGCGATCTCAAAAATGGGAAGGCAACCGCCGTAGGTAATAATTCTCGTTTAAATTCATGTCATTTATCAACTTATGTATAGTGATACAAATGTGTTGATATTTACCCTTTTTAATTGTTTTAAAGGGCCACCTCCTAATAATGATAAGGGCAAGGAGAAGGAAGCATGTGGTTCCTTACTTGGATGGCTATGGTAGCATCCAATTGATCGAAGACTTGAAGAGCTAGGCTCTAATTTTCATATCGTCTTCTTTCATATTTTGCATTTTATTTATGGAACAATTTACTTTCTTGTAAGAGAAGGATTAAAATCCTAAAACAATGGTTGTAATTTTGGATATTAGTGACTTGGTTTTCAACCCGAGTCACTACTTTTGTTCTTAATCAATGTCTTGATTTTTCAAATAAATTGCATACCTTGTTTAAACATGAATAATGGTGATTTTATCACGCAATAAACATTGATACGATCAATATAATGTAATCAAAGTGTTGATTAAAACGGAGAACTACACCCCATGAGATACTTTCAATCAAATTATGAAATCATTAATTCATTATACGATGATCATTTTGAGTGAAAATGAGAATGTATTCATCACACCTATAAAACTTCAAACATTCATAGGCATTGGTTAAATCGAAATAGCTATCCTTATACAAATAAAAGTTATTGTCAAAAGGATAGAGTGGGAGAAAATATTTCGCTCGCAAACCAATGATGGAAATAAAGGATCTTAGAGAAGATTCCTACATTGGAGTCTTAAGAAGAGCCATAAATGAATGAATTGAAGAAACTACTAGAGGACACTGAAGAAACTACGGGAGGACACTCGAAGAAAGTTCCTTATGTTCATTGTTTCCGTGGGAAACCCCGTATGAATTCGGAAGGAATATCGGCTCCTTGAGATAATGATTTTTTAAAGATTATAAGATAATAGCGGAGAAATCATCTATCTATACGGGGAAAGATCGGTTCCTTAATAAATGGTTTTTCTAAGTTTATAAGATAAAAGAGAAGAAATCATCTCAATTCTCTCAATGTAGTTATGAGGAAATTATCAATTCATATTCGACTCGAGGAAACGAAGACATAAAAAGAGGGTGATGATTGATTGAATGAAAATAGATCACTATAGGGATAGTGATGGTGATAATGATTCAAAAGATAAATAAAAGATTTACATGCAAGAAATGAAAAGTTTATTTAAGAGATCGAGTAATATAATATTGATTTTAGTGGGAGCAATGTTCATTAAAAGAATTAAGCCTACCATTTAGAGAGGATGGGTGATTCTTTAAGGTGTAAAGAATAAGAGGTTTTCAATTCTAGATGAACAAATACTATATATCATGAGATGATGGAGTTTTACAGGAAGGTTTATTATATTGATAATAAAAGGTCGCCCATTAGAAATCAAAATGGTTAGATATGATTCATATTGATGAATAAAACCATGATCATATTGCCAAGATGATTGAAAATTATAAGAATGATGAAGTCATTAATAACTACAATCTAGATTTCAGCACATAAGTGACTAGATAATTCCGAGTGATTCTTTAATCCCTCTAGTATATCAATACGTCACGAGTTATAAGATAACAGTGGGAGCTTCCCTCAGGAAAGGAACCTCGAGATCTAGAATGGGTTCTAGACATGTGCTCAAATAAGATCATATTATGTGAGATAATATGAGTCGGAAGGAGACCAAAATTTGTAAGTTTTGCAATCATGAATAAAGGGTTTATTCGCAAAACACTAATACAAATAGATGATCGTGCATCAAATGCAACGAAATAGTATTGACTGTCTTTGCATGACAATGTCATTTGAGTTATGATTAACTCAAGATGAAAGATACTTTGTCGAAATCCAAATGGGTTGTGAGAGACAATATTGAACCCCATAAGTGAACTGGATTGACTTAGTATAGCCCCTAGCCGCTTACATGAGGTGACATCTCAAAGCGACTAGAATGTGAGGCGATTGATGGCAAGTTCAAATGCCATAGAGTCATATGTGATGACTAGTCGATCACATAGGCAGACTGCAAGAGACACTCTGTCGGGCAAAGTGACCGCTTATAGAGTTCTGGAAATTTTATAATAGCCGGGTCGTGGCAAGAGCTGTTATAGTATTCTTGTGAGTCAATTCTTAAACTAAAGACTACTCTCCCAAGATGGTACAGTTTAGGCATAACCTTGATCCATTCTCTACGACTTTTCGTAACTGGAGTCAAATGGGATTGCTTCAGGCTGTGACTGACTGTGACTAGTTGAAGGAAGTAGTGCGATAGAAATTGTCCACCCCTTGTCAGGGTTGTTCAAATCTCAAGGCCACTTGAGGAGAAGTCAACTGGAAATGCGTGGCCACGCTCGGAAGGTATCTATGGTAGATAATTCCGGTCAAACAGTTATTCTCCAGATCGAGGAAACCATTCATGATATGATCAAATGCAAGTACGACCTCAGAGAGACATCTTGCATTGAGTGGGAGATTGTAATAGGACAAGAGAATTGGTGACGCACACTTGTCGAGGACAAGTGGGAGACTGTTGGGAAATGTGTCCTCAACAACAGTGCGATCACATAATTAAATCTCATGGCGAGAATGCGCAAGGGATGATACGAATTATATTAGTCAACTGACCAACATTAATCGGTAATGATTGGCTAGCTAGAGTTTGACATTACTGTCGTATGACGGTGGTGGTCAGTTGATCCCTTTAGGTCACACCTTTAGGACAATTCCCTTAATTGTTAAAGTGATCAAATATATAATGATACGATTTGATCATATTCCTTAAACTCGTATATCGAGAAATTAGAGGTTAAATCTTATTGTAAGATTTATGTTTAAAATTGAAACGTGTCAATTATTAAACGATAAACGATATTTTATAATATCGTAATTAGAATGAATTGGGTTATAATTATTACAAAGGTTGTAAATCGTATTGACGATAAATTTGTCATTTTATATTTGTAATTTCGAATTACTTGTTAATTGATAAATATGATTTATTTAATTATATATATAATATTTATACGATAAATATTTATATTAAGATAATTGTATTAACTTGTGACATATAAGATGTCACATAATACACAATTTTGCAATTGACATTTTTATAAAATGAGGTCCATATTATGGTGGGTGGCCGGTTATTATAGGATGGTTAAGGGATGATTATGGTGTTAATTACTCATGAAACATAATCATTAAAGGTGTCTTGAAAGACTACCTATAGCCACCCTAAGAAGCCTTGAGAAGAGAAGTTGTCTCTTGTCGCTCTTCCCTAAAGTCGGCTACCCCCTTCCCCATGCTCCTTGAGTAAATTGCTCCTTAAGCTAGTGCATGTGTGATATATAATAAACACAATACCTTCATTCTAAGCTCCTCCTTAGCCGAAAATCTCACAAAGTAAGGAGAAAATTAACAACCTCAAATTAATATTATAAGATAATATATATATATATATATATATATATATATATATATATATATATATATATATATATATATATATATATATATATATATATATATACTATTTGTAGTATTGAAATAATATTCTAATTAAGAGATTAGAACTTACATTAAGGAGAAACCGATTTCTAGTCTAGTCTAGCAACTTACATTAAGGAGAAACTGATTTCTAGTCTGGCTATATATGGCTTATAATAGAGGGTGAGCTAAAATATCAATTTAAACACCATGTATATTTACAGAAAAATAATTAATAACTTTAAAATATGTAAAAAATAAAATACGGTGACAGATGACGGACAATCATGGACAGATAATTGAATTAAGATAGTTATGAATATATAGATATGACGATACATATGCTTAAAGTCAAAAGTTTCGCAAATTCTCATTTGTAACGGATATAGGAACTTGCTATATCACGCCCTTTGTTTTACTTATTACGCCTCCTATTTTTCAATTTATTCCAAATATGCCCTTATATTAGCTTTAGTAAAAAATATATTTTGTTTTATCATAAAGTGTTTTTGAGACAATGTTTATAATAATTGTATTATTTTTGTGACTATTTAAATTATACGGTATATCGTTATTGATGTATTTGGTTCGGCGATTTGTATTATATGTAATTTACGGTTTATTGTTATTAAAATTTAAAGACGGTCTAAAAAATAATTAATTTCCCAAACATTCACTCATATTTCGTTCTTATCCCACAAATAACAAAAAAGGGAAAAAAAAACACACCAAATGGTGGTGTGGTATAAATTAAAGGGGCACCACCATGATACTGTCGTGTAATTGACGCGGCATCACTATTTGGCGTGTTTTTTTTTTTCCTCTTTTTCTCTTTTTTTTGTGTTTGTGAGATAAGATTAAATTATGAGTGAATGTTTTGGAAATTAATTATTTTTCAGACCGTCTTAATATTTTAATGACAATAAACCGTAAATTACATATAATACAAATCGCCGAACTAAATAAATCAATAATGATATACCGTATAATATAAACCGTTACAAAAATAAAACAATTATTATAAAGATCGTCTCAAAAACAATTTACGATAATGTTGATTGGCGCATTGAATTCATTGTTAAATTACGGACCTATATAAGACTGTCTTAGCATAATAATAATTTAAAATGAACAACCTACCCGTTTTTTAGCTTTTAATTTGAATTAATATTAACTACTAATATTATATTAGCTCATTGATCTTGCGATAAAATAGCTATAAAATATTCTAGATTCTATTATTTTGTATTATTTACATACATATAATTATATAAGTACCAAACTTATAGTTTTGGGACATTTTCTTACGAGGGTATATATTGGCTATTCTGAATGACACAATTAGCTAATTACTAATGAGTCGTTTTCAACATAATTATGTTCTACCAAGGGTGTTGGATAAAAATATTTATATTAATTTAGTGTAAAACCATGTAGTAAAAGTGTATATGCAATTCACCAAAAATGGTTAGTAAAGGGTTTTACACTCTGTTTTGTTTTGCTGAAAAGAGTTGAACTGAACTGGTCGTAGTGAAGCTAAATTACCCCGAAAAAGAGTTAATTTGTCATGAGATGAGTTGAACTAAACTAAACTGAACTAATGAAGCTGAATTTAACTATACATAGCGTATTCCATTCTATGTCATTAATAATTATACGAACGTTTTTGTATTAGTTTAAGAACATATGGAAAACATACGATATTCATTTTTTATGTGTACCTTTTAATTTTAATTATTTTGATCATGTGTATTTTGATTATTAAATCAAAATAGGAATGTGTCAACGTCAGTGAGGCATGTACCATTTAATTTAATGTTAAAAGTATAAGAAACGTTGAATTTAAATATAATATACTTTTATTTGTTTTTGTAAAATATTGTACATTTATATTTAAATGAAATAATACTACAACTATAAAATTTTAAATATCTATTTATATATATTTTTTAATATGCCCGTGCAATTTTGCACGGGTTCTAAACTAGTATATATATGTATATATATACTATTTGTAGTATTGAAATAATATTCTAATTAAGAGATTAGAACTTACATTAAGGAGAAACCGATTTCTAGTCTAGCAACTACAAGGTTTCGGTTCATTAAGGGGTTGTCTTGGTGCATCACAAAGGAGGTGTTCTTGTTGAACATTGGAGGATCATCCTTGCTAGCATTTGGACCGAGTGTAAGGACTCGAAATCTCTCCCATTTCCGCATAAATTAAGCATGCATAAGATCACATAAATAAGTTAATTAAAATGTTAATTAAAGTATTTTGATTAGTATGACTAAATATTTAGTTTATGAGTATCTAAAACCCAACAGGATTAGCATCAATTCATAATCTGTGATGATTTTATTCAATGAATTGGTAGGGGGGGGGGGGGCGTAAGGAATAAGGTTAGATTGAGACGATGTGGGTTAGTGAAATGGTAATTGTGTGTTTTTTTGGTTAGTAATAAGGTGGGTTAAATAGGTATTAATGGGTAAAAATAAATGATCAAGTATAATGATTCATTATGATATATTTATCTTTGGCCCAACGTTTGGTCAAAATAAATGATCTCATACATTTTCATATCGGTATCATGCCTTAAACGATAATCTGTATACTATAAATTTATTCATCGTTTTAGAAGAGTTTGAAATTTTAAATTGTTGATTATTTGAAAAATGTTAGGACCCACTTTTTTGGCAAATATTACTCGGCGAGAACTTTAGTTATCGTGTTGTAGACATAATTTCAGGCTACTTATCGTCATTGTATACAAATATAACAATCATAACTTATGGAGCAATGTGTGTTTAAAAAATGTGATTCTATATCACGCGTCTTTAAATCACGAGTTTGCATATTTTGCAGCTTGACTAAATCGTTTCAATTATACACAAGTCACTTTTTTCATTTCGTATTATTTTTACCGATTAGTATTACGTAATTTGTACTAAATGATTAACGAGCCAAAAATTCTGATGTAGTGCACAAGTCATTTTGATCTGTGCACGTGTTTTATAAACACGCAAGAGTATGACTTAATGAAACACATGTTTAACAATTTTCACGGGCTACAACTAATCAAACCCACGTAATTTGACGAACTATGTGTTATTTTTTTAATCTGAATAATTGTTTTCAAATGGAGTGTATAATTTAGGAGTTATGTGTATCATTGGAGTAAAAAAGATAGCGTAAAAACTCAAATTTAGCTAATAGAAGCATATATCGTGTTATAACTATTCAACCAAATGACATTAATGAATCATTTACGCTAATTGCAAATGAAACTTTATATTTGTTGTTGCAAACAAAATACTCGACGATACAAACAAAACATTTTGTATTGCAGACGTAATTTAAATGTATAAGAACAAAATTTGAAGTAGCATTACAAACAATTTTTTTTATAATAAGACCAAGTAAAAACTACATGTAATTTTATTTTTATTTTTAGTCCAAAAATACTACATTTATTTTTAATATAATAAAATTTTTTAAGTATTTATATAATTTTTATAATAACAAGATTTAAAAAATACACCCGTGCAATTTGCACGGGTTTAAAACTAGTATTGGTGTATAGTGATACACACGCAATCGAAAGGGGAGAAACAAGTTACAAACTTGGATAGATAAATGTATGTGGTAATTTTGACTTGGACAAGTCAGTCACGCACTCACGCACTCACGCACTCACGCAATCATATTTGCTAGGTAGTTTTGCTTCCATTTATTTATTCACTTTGTTTATTATTTACGATGTTCTTAATATAAAGTTTGAGACTATTACACTCTTCTCATCAAATAATTACATAGTACATTTTAAGGTAAAGTTGCAATCCTCAAACCACCCAGAATAATTTCAGATCACTAGTTCACTACATAAATTTGTTTTCCAACGACGATGAGGATTCTACCATTTTTATCGGAAAACATTTATTTTCCCTCCTTTATTTCTACCACCGAAAAATATATACATGAATTGTTGACCCTTTATGCGTTGTTCTTATATTTTGTTCACTTCTATTCTATTAAGATTAAAGTAGTTTTTATCAAATTTTTGCAGTTGTTAATTATGTTACATTATACTTGCCAATTTAATATTTATCCCTGAAACAATATAAAATAACGTGTAAATGTTAGCGTATTTATGAAGTATCTTCACCAAGTTGAATCCTATACTAACTAACGAACACAATTAAGATTTGCAATTCTCTAAAATACGCCGTACGATACAATTGGACACCTGCAAATAATTTTTCACTTATTTAATGTTATTTACTCCGTACTAAAAAATAAGATAAATTAAAATGTATGCTAACACATCTTCGAGAGGATCCTCCCAAAATTAAAGTTTATATTACTAACGAACATTACCAGTAAATTTACATGTAATTAAAAAAAACTCCATCGAGTTCACCATTTCATTTTTCTTGATCAGATTTAATCCGAAATCGAACCTAGAAAGACCGTTATATGATAAAGTCTTTCCTCGTAAAATTTAACACCGTTACATCAAATCCAGGACAAGACGGTCTTAACTCTTAAGCGAGATTAATTGTTAGAAACATACCTTGTTGATCCTTATAAATTTATGTTTAAATAAAATTTTCATTTTCATAATATATACAGTGTCATCTCTCTCCTCCCTCCCTCCCTCCCTTCCTTCATCCCCAATTCGAAACCCTAAAATCCTGCAAATCGCGCGTGATCGATCGATTGATTCAATCGATCTCTTTCTCTATATCATCCGCTTCCGAAGATCTGTACTTTATATTCATCTTCTTTAATTAATTAATTAGGGTTTCATAATTGGTTGCATGTTTGTTATTTGTAATTGTAATTGTAACCGTAACTGCTTGTTATTGTTTTCAATTGTTCATTTGAATTAATTTGGGCGGATATTTGTGGATTGAATTTGAATTTGAATAATGGATATGGATTTCAATGGAGATTTGTCGTGTTTAGACGCGGAAATGTTGCAATTATCTGAAATTTCACCTTTGGCGCTAAAATCTAATCCTTACATCGCGCAAGAGCTATTTGAACAATGGTTATCGCTTCCGGATACTAATCGGCTGGTATACCTACCTCTATTCTCTTATACCGCGGTTTTTGTTTCATATACACTGCTCATTTGTTATGGTTTTATATTGCTTTTTCATGGAATTGGTGTTTTTTCTGTTGTTTACGCCGGTTTTGTGTGTTTTGGTGGTTAGTTGTATGTTAATAAGTGGCAGGGTTCAGGGTTGTAGGCTTGTAGTTTTTATAGGGTTGGGGATCGATGGGGAGAATCGGGAATGTGATGAGTAGTGAATGATGGTACGTGGCAGCATTGCAGCGGGTTTCACGGTTACCTGATGGGAGTAGTTATCATTAGTTTAGTATAATTGGATATGACATTCTGCTACTTGAATTGTGCGCTGTGGTGGCTGGTGTGTATGGTTGTAGTGTTGGGTGCGGTTTTGCTCATTCAGCGCTAGTGATTATTTCCTTATGATTATAGTTTGAAGGAGTAAACCTGAGTTCAAGTAGGAGGGGGTGCGGATTTTGTTAAGCTGTTATATTCGTGATTTCCCGCGTAGTTGCGAAATATCTGTTTGTAGGGTTTATGATTGTTTTTTCAATAACTTTTGGGTTAGGGTAATATATGTGATTTCCCGCGTAATTATGAATTCTGTTTTTATGGATGGTGATTAGCTCAATAAATTTGGGTTAGGGTATTATTAATGACATTGCTGTAAAGGAATGTTTTTTGGACTGTGAGGTAGTTTTTCTACCGGGCTATTTAATGGAATCTATTAATTGTTGCCTCCGTGGCATAGTTCTTTCTCTAATGCTATAGTTTCAGCTTGATTTGTTTCTATATGAACCGTAGCGTCTTAAATTCTGATTAACAGGGTGTTTAGAGATGTAGAGACACTTTAGACAATATCCCACTCCGATTACGTAGAGCAATCCTTGTTGTTTAAGACGGCTGACATGGCAGTTGTGCTTCATTCTATTCCCTTCTTTATTTCCGAGGATGCTAAAAATTATCATGTCCAAGTCAAGTAGGGGACACATACATAGAAAAAAAATGTTTGGAGGAGCAAGTTTCTTTATTTTCGAGTTTTGACGTTTGTCCCTATGATCTGGTAATCAAATGGTTTTGGGTTGCTATGCTTTTTAAAGGGTTAATCATCATATGTTCTTACGCTAGCATTGTTACGCTCCTTCCTTGATTGATATGGGTTGCAATTTTGATGCTGTTTTAGCAGTAGACATTTTAATTCCTATCGATAACTACTACAATCTCAGGCATCTTTGAATAAATGAATAGCTGATATGAAGGCTGCCAAGCTGTAGTTTTGTTCTTGAGACCAGCTATAGTTTTGTTCTTGAGACCGCTGGATTTTGATTCTGGATGGAGTATGCTGGCTGGGGTTGTATTCAGTAGTCATTAAGCTGTCAGCTCTATATAGTATTCTAGACATGGATGATAACTATAATCAGGAACAATGATCCATAGAAGTTTAAATCTTGCATATTCAATGACGCGAAACCGAGATCAGGATGCAGCCACTGATTTTTAGTTCTTGTTTCAGACCATGCTTTAATACGTTACTCAATTGGTCCGGGGTGTGTCATAATGATGTAGTTCAAAGTGCCTCAGTTCTCAAAAGAATCTAATGTATGCATTGAGTAAAAAAATGTTTACCCGCCTCAACAGTTGTGTAACTTTTTCCGCGAGCCTTGAAGGTATCTTGCTTCAGTAAGCGATAGGATATGTAAATCACTTTATCACCATGAACAATGGTTGTATTATCCTTTGAATATAGGTTTAAATCTCTCCGGTTTGGATCTGTCTATTTTTTTTACCTGGACTGTAGATAATGGCATTAAAAAGGTTGTCACTGACTATTGAATGACCAGAAAAGCTATTTTGTGATGTAGATAGGCTCCTTTTAAGGAGAATTATGGCTCTTGAAGATTTGCCAGCTTTACTACTTGAAAGATAATTGTTTCTAGCCCCTGACTCGATGAGTTGCTTAACCTTTTTTCTAATTGTGACCACTGAATCGATAAGGAGAGAATGTGAAATTTAGTGTATCTACTTTTTGTTTGCATGTGCAATTTTGATTTCCTAGTTGAATTGCTGATTTGTTACTATACTGGGCATATCATTTTTAGTCTTGAGACTTATATTCAATGATTATGTCGAAATGACTTAAATATTGTGAATTGTGTTGCTTTTAACATGTGAAAAGCTGTTCTGTATCCAGGTTAAGTCATTAGTCAATGATGCAAAGGCAGGGAATCATTTAAACGTCTCTGGGAATGCTTCCTGTACAAATGCTGCTGCCACCAACGCTATTCCTTCAATGTTTCCTGCTGGGAGTGCACCTCCCCTTTCACCAAGAAGCTCATCAGGATCTCCTCGTGTCATGAGACCGAAGACTGGGCCGTCTTCCCTCGGAAGTCCTCTTAAAGTGCTGAGTGAACCCGTGAAAGAGCTGATACCACAGGTTGAGATAGTTTCTCATAGTGCATTGTCGTGATCTATATCATAATTAATTTGTGCCCTAGTTTTCTTCGCTCTTCCAATTTGTACAAGCATTTAATGTTGAGAGCATGCACTTGCAGTTCTATTTTCAGAATGGTCGTCCAGCCGCCAAAGAATTGAAGGAACGCTGTCTGTTTAGAATAAATCAGATTTTTTACGATCATACGGAGGGCTTGCAGATGAGTGGTGTGTAGATTTGAGTATTTGCTATTACAATGACGTTTGATTAGTTCTGAGACTTCTGACACAATATTTCCGTAACAGAGTTTAAGGTTGTCACAAAGGAAATTTGCAAGCTGCCTTCATTTATCAATCCAGTCCTTTTCCAGAAGATTGATGTCAATGGAGCAGGTTTTGTCACCAGGTAACAGTTTAAGAGTTATTTTTGAGTTTGGTAGAATGCATATGTTTTAATTTCATTTCAGTCTTGTTTTCTAGTTTTATCAGGAAGGATAATATTAGCCTCTTTACTTTTAGTCTTGTGACACATAGACATAATGACATGTATTTTACCCAAGTTTCAGGCAATATGCATGCTCTTAGACACTAGATTGTAGTAAATCCATGGAATATCTGGATTTACTTGGATAATTTTCTGTTTTATATGTGGAAGTGTTATTTTGCTCGGGTGGACATTGGTAACCAATGGGTTTGTGGGTGGTGATGGGCTTGTCAAGTGTTGATGTCGGTTTGTATTGGGGTGGCTGGTAGTGGTTTTTTGTTGGATGGTGTTGTGGTAGTGGTCTCATGTGGTGGGTTGTAGCTGGCAGTAGTCTTTGGTTGGTGCTGGGGTGGTGAGAGGTGTGAGATGAAGGTGTTATTGTCTCTTTCACCTATGCCTTGAAAACTTGGGAGTGAATAAAATGGTAAGTAAAAAAATGAGGGTGTACGGCTTTATCTCAGTTTCGCTCTTCCATTTACTGTGTTGCTCGTCCTTGCTTGCATGTGTGTTTGTGGAGCTGAAATTGTTAGAAAGGATGTCACTTTAATTTACCACACACGAATACACGATATTTGCCTTTAAATAGCTTATGTGAAGGGTGCCTTTTTTTTGTTTAATGTTTATTTGCTCGGCCTTGTTTCTAATGTGCATTTCTTTTCTCTATTGCTCAAGCCTGTGAATTTTCGTTTATTGAAATGAACTGAATGGCAAATTCCATTACATCCCATTCCCCTCTGACTTGACATTTTGTTGTAGGCATCGTAGTTTGCTGGTATATAGGTCGTATGACTCGTATCTATAACAGGGATCAATCAGGGGGATTAAGGCGCTGATGTTGTTTTTGTTGTATCTTTCACAGGGATGCTTTTGTTGATTATTGGGTCGATGGCAATCTTCTCACGATGGACATTGCAATGCAAATTTATACTATCTTGAAACAGCCAGACCACATGTTCCTCTCACAGGTATAATAATGTTTTTTTGTGTGTTGTGTACACTTTTGATAGTTATCATGAAGTTGTTTGCTTGGCTTTGGTTAGCGTTTATAATCTTAAAGGGTGCCCTCTTAGCATTAATTTCTCAACTGATTGTTCTTATACTGTTTTTGTAGGATGACTTTAAACCTGTTCTCAAAGAACTTTTGGCAACCCATCCAGGATTGGAATTTTTACAGAGCACCCCCGAGTTTCAGGAGAGATATGGTATGCATGCACTTTTGGAATTAGCATCTGCCTTGTGTTTCTTGTTTCTTTTATCAGTAGAATAGGAAACACTGTCTGGATTTCCATTTCACTATTAACTCCATCTTCCTTGGAACCAATTTTGGGAAGATAATTAGTGATGCAAACATTCATTGGGCTTTGAATGTCTTTTCTTTTGAGTATCTTGGTATTTATGTTGCCTTTGTTATCTGCTGTTTTATTTTATTTTTGTTAATGTTAATATCCTATTATTGACACATTTTTCTCAAACTTTGAAATTTCTTTTTGTTGACAGCGGAAACTGTAATATACAGAATATTTTACTACATTAACAGAGCAGGAAACGGTCAATTAACTCTCAGGGAGCTGAAGCGTGGAAACTTGATTGGTGCCATGCAACATGCAGATGAAGAGGAGGACATCAACAAAGTTTTGAGGTAGACATTTGAGTTGATAGTACTAAATAGTCTTCTTGTCCTGCACAGCCATGTTTTTTTTCGTGTCATCCTCGAAGTTGCATCTGACTATGGACGTGAAAGTTTCATTTACAGTTTTGTAGTAAAGGGCGCCCACTCTCCTTAATATTGAACCTGTTCTCAGATTTAGCTAGTTCTTTTCTTCCCTAAAGAAACCAAGGAATTCATGTTCCTCCCTTCGTTGACAAACATCTCATTAGTTATGAGCTTCTTTATTACTTATCACCAGCGTCTACTTTGTTATTGTTTGCTATACTATAGCCTTGTTGGTCTGTTTATCCAGATCGATCTTGCTAATTACTTTTGATGAACATCTTAATAGGAGTAATTAATATGTTTATTTTGGCGACTTCTACTAACCTCAACTGTCAAATGTTGCCAACCTTTTCTAATTATTTTATGATTATAACTGTTGCCATAATACTTGTCATGCTACACTGAAAAGTAGTTATATTTATCCATCCCATTTATATTATACCATTTGACGTTTGTGGTCAAGTAATGTCGACTTTGACCTTTTTTTTATCACAATATAATGCAATAACTACAACCTTTTCAAAATGATAATTTAATATCGTTGTTTTGATAAATCAATCTCGTCCATCTTTACATTTTATAGCTACATAATTAGAGGAATAGTGGTTAATGTTGGAATTGGTTTATCTTCAGAGTCCATGGGGGCTGGGGCCAATGAACTTGAGATGAGGGTAGGTATAATGTTATCTCAAATGTATATGTGGATTTCTGTAGCAATGGATGGCTAAAGTCTAGCAACTTTGATCTGTTTGATAACAACATTGCATTATCGGGAGTATAGCAGTTTACTTGGCACTGGATTCAAAAGTCCGCCAGTATCCTTGCTCTTCATGCACACGATAAAAGTTGTTTTCGACCTTGAGTCGTAATTTAACTCTGGAAGAATGAGTTTGGTTCTTGTGGAGAAGCTAACTTCATTTACGTTACTGTAATGTTTAGGAACATGGCTTCTCATAATTTGCATTATATTACCCTTTTAGGTGCTCTACTGCTCGCTCCAGTGGTAGATCCTTGTATGTTTTTAGTGCCATTACCAGATGCCTGCCTTTATAACGGGTCTTTCTCAAAGTTGTTTTTTCTTTATGTCACTATCTCGGTGTAGGTACTTCTCATATGAGCACTTCTATGTGATATACTGCAAATTCTGGGAGCTGGATACGGACCATGATTTCTTGATTGACAAAGAGAACCTAATCAGATACGGAAATCATGCACTTACTTACAGGATTGTTGATAGAATATTTTCCCAGGTATTCAGTCAGATCTCTGGTCTTTATCCTGCACATTTCTTATGAAGCAACTTCTCGTTTTATAATTTTAGTGAATGATATTACTGCTAATGTTTTTCCAGGTTCCTAGAAAGTTCACCAGTACTGTTGAAGGTAAGATGGGATATGAGGATTTTGTTTATTTCATACTTGCGGAGGAGGATAAATCATCAGATCCCAGTCTTGAATACTGGTATGTCACGCAGCACTATGTCTCAGTGTCCTTTGTTTTTGCAACTTTCGTATGCCGCTTTGTACGCCTCTCAATATGCGCGATTGTCGCAGAAAATGATTTGTCTTCGCACAGATATTAACTTTTGTTTTATTGACAGGTTTAAGTGTGTAGATTTAGATGGAAATGGAGTTCTGACAAGAAATGAGATGCAATTTTTCTACGAGGAGCAGTTACATCGTATGGAGTGCATGGCTCAGGAGCCTGTACTTTTCGAAGATATCTTATGCCAGATTCTTGACATGATTAAACCTGAGGTTTGCCTTCTGTGAACTGCTTCAATCCTATTTCCGCTAAAAAGTATCTATATCCTGGGCAGACTTGGTGGTTTATTATTATATGTATGAATATCCAGCGTTCAGTTGTTATGCCATAGTCTTTGTGACATTATATTTAAAATTGTTCAGGGCACAGTCAGCTGTTATGGGATCAGGTTCTTCCGTTCTTGTGTAATGTAGCAATCGTTGTGATGCATATAGTTTAAGTGGGATGCTTGTAATCCGAAGGCATGGCTCGTTGAGATTAATTTTGACTTTATTGGTGGTTACATGTACTCCACCCATTTCTTATATAGCTTTCACTTTCCCTTTGCCGTGATATTTCTTTCCTATCTGCCTCTTATGTCTAATATAAAAGGCACAATTTGGTCCATAAATCTTGTGTCATGGTTGGAAGTAGAATAATACTAATGAAATGGAAGGTGTATCTTTTTTTGAAATAGAAGGTGTATCTTTTTTTGTAATATTTGTTTTAGCAACTCTCCCTGGTGACGGGCAAGTACTACCCATGTGGGTGAATAAGACGAAACAGTTTGCTTCTCCCTAGGCATTTTGATTTTATCTTATATACCCCACATGGGTATTACTTGACCCGTCGCAAGCTTGTGACGGATATGGCTCTCATAAATGAGAATTTGTGTTTTTGTTTAGGAGGCTCTCAATATACAAAGTTCTGCATTTTCTTGTGTTTGCAGCAATTGTGCAGGTTTTGCTACTTATAATGTTGGTCTATCCCAAGTTATCGGTTTGACTCATTTCATGCTTTTTTTTTCTTCTCCAGAATGAGAGTTTTGTCACTATTCGCGACTTGAAAGGGAATAAGCTTTCAGGAAGTGTATTTAATATCCTCTTTAACCTAAACAAGTTCATGGCATTTGAAACTCGCGATCCATTCCTTATTCGCCAGGTAGACAATTGATGACATTCATTACTTGTCATTACATGTTGATGACATACTGTCATGTTCTTACTTTGCTGCTTATCTGTTCGGATCAGGAGAGAGAGAATCCAACATTGACAGAATGGGATCGCTTTGCACATAGAGAGTATATTAGGCTTTCAATGGAAGAGGACGTCGAAGATGCTTCTAATGGAAGTGCTGAGGTTTGGGATGAATCTTTGGAGGCTCCCTTTTGAGTTTGATTCGGTAAATATTACTTCCATCTTAGTTGTATTGTCTTCCTTTGATTTAATGGATAACCTTGTACATAAATCTTTCCAAATATGTGCAACGTACGATGTCGAATTTGTCTCCTGTAGACCCATACTATTAAGGTTGTCAAAGTCAGGTGTACAACATATATGGGGATGAGGGAGTAATGCTCAAGCTTTATCTGCTGTTATGGAGCCTTTTTGTTGTTTAAATGTTTCTCAGACTTGCTACTTTATGTTTGGTTTTTAAGAAGTTTCTGGTTGAACTTGAATGTTGATTACCGACCTCAAAGTATTGTGTTTTGAACTGCTGTTGTGAAAATGTTAGCTGCAATATGAGCAAGGTCTAGGGAAATCTCCCCTTCTGTGTCAAAGAGACACATATTCTATTATTCTCAGCAACTCACCGAGTAATTTGTAAACCCTCGTTGGATAAAAGTTTGATCTGCCGGGGCACTGAATTTCCTCGTTTTTATTGCAGCATTTGCTTTATCTTAAATCCATAATGTTGAACAGATCTTTTCGTCTTGGCAGAGTTGCTTCACCACAGGATATGAGTTCCTTTTGAAACACAGGCCATCGAGTGAGTACAGAGATCAGATCAATTCACCGAAGTTGGCTTTAGCTGAAGCCACTCGACACATTCAATAAGATGCCTAAGCTTGGCTGATGGATGTACACCCTAAATGTAGGCTTGCCTTAAGGATTCCGATCCAATCACAACTCACAAGCAGTGCTTTGTTTGTGGGTTCTTAATCGGATTCCAAATGCCTTCTCGAAGAAGAAGAGCCGTCTTTTGCTGACTCGGGTTGATTTGATAGAAAGCAGGAAGTCTAGCTTCGTAACATTTGGCAGCTTTTTTTTGGGTCTCTTCACCTGTAAGATAGACATTTCATGGTCTCTTTTTTTCTCATCTATTCATTCAATCGATACATTAATTTATATTCGCGTCTTCAAAGGAGCTTGTTTATATATCTCTCTCTATATATATTGAAAGGAACTTGTTTATATATCCGTTGTCTTTGTCTTCCCGTTTGTAAATGGCTAGACTCTTGAGGAATACAATATAGTACTCCTGGAAGCAACGGGTGGACTTGGATTAAAAAGAATCTCAGTCGACCCCATTGTTGTCGTCCTTGAGAACCCGCCACCTGTACTTCATATCTGTGCTGGTACTACCATCGCTGTCGCTGTCATTTACGTGCCACCTACCACTTCTTGGCGATTTAGCCATGGAGAGGAAGGTGAGCTGTTCTTGATGGCACTAGCGACAGAAAGGATATATAAAGAACAGTCGCCAGATGGGAAGGGAAGGATGGTGTGGAAGGTGGGTAGTTTTTAGGCCGACATATTTTGCATTGAAAGATGTAGTTACAGCCTCACGGTACAAACTTTTTGCTACTCGAGGCGTATTATGCTTTGCTCCCGGACACGTTTTAAGTTTTTGTAAGATGGATATCCTGTTGCAAACAAGAATATGGTTTTGTACTTACGGGTTAGTGTATACGTGACGACTGACGACTGACGACTGACGACTGCGAGTGTGACAAAACTGCTTGACGAGTCGAAAAGTGTTGAAGCTTCACTCTTGAGACACTAACCAAGTCCTATTCTCATAGAATCTTTGAATGTGTTCGGGTTTGGAAGCAAAAAGAAAATTTGCGAAATTCTACGATAAGATCATCTCCTCGTATGAGACACCTTAAAAGTAACTATCCAATTTATATATATCTGAAATGTAACTATTCAAAGTAAAGTTACTATTTCAGTGTTAGCGCGTAACATGATTTCTTTTAATCTCTCGTATGAAGAGAGGGCCTTTCATAAACAAAATTAAGTTAATACCGTAAAGGCGAAATTCACAGTGAAGGAAAAAACTAAACTTTATCTTGTTAGTTTTACAAATGGATCGGCATGCTACACTATGCAAGAACTCCAATAGTAGTGGATGATTTTCACTTGAAACATCAGAATTCGAATGTGAATATAGCTACAAAATTTCAGGCCGAAGTTTTTACTGAGCAGACACTCGAATCATTACCTATAGTAACTCGCCATGATGTAGAGGATAATGGCTGAGGCCGTAGTGACTACCAGTTCCTGCAGATGAACATAACACAAACGTTAACACATACGGATTCAAAATCAAAGAGAGTTCAGCCATGGGATATGAATAAGGTAGGTTAAAGTATTCAACATTACCTGACTGTTGTAAAGAGCGGCAGGTATGAAATTACCAGTTAGCTCAATCAGGTTCAAGACCCCCGTATAAGCCTACAGGAGAAATTGATCCCATAAGAATGTGGTCGAGATGTAAGCAAGTGGTCAAACTAAGTGTTTGTTTGGATACGGAAATAGGAGGGAAAGGAACGGAAGGGGAATAGGGTGTGGGTGATTGGATACAATTTCTCTCCAAGTGAAAATAAATCCCTCTCGCTCCGTTCCCCTTTGCCTTTATTTGCTAACCAAATCCCTTAAAAAGATGAAGGGATATTCTATATGGTACCCTTTATTTTTCGACTTTCTACATGGTACCCCTACACTTTTTAAAACATACATGGTACCCCTAATTGTTGTCATTATCACTAAGTGTGCCCTTAAACTTTATTTTCCACCAATTAAACTCAATTTTAGGCGTTAAATAATTACTTAGGCGCATAACCAAACTTGACATTTATCATCCCATAACATAAGGACTCTATTAGAATTAATATCCATTCTTTGGACGTGATAATTTGGCAAAGATCAATAATTTTTCTGTTAACATTTTTTAGCCCATATATATCTATAAATATTAGGATCGGGATGGATATTAAGCCTAATAGACTCCTTATGTCATGTGATAATAAATGACAATCTTGCTTACGCGTTCAAGTTATCACTTAAAGCTTAAAATGAGTTTAATTGACGGAAAAAATAAAGTTTAGGGGTACACGTAGTGATAATGACAACAATTAGGGGTATCATATATGTTTTAAAAAGTGTAAAAAGTGTAGGGGTACCGTGTAGAAAGTCAAAAAATTGAGGGGTACCATGTAAAATATTCCAAAGATGAAACATGGGAAATTAGTCAAATGATTTAGGGATATTCTACATGGTACCCCTCAATTTTTTGACTTTCTACGTGGTACCCCTACACTTTTTAAAACATACATGGTACCCCTAATTGTTGTCATTATCACTACGTGTACCCCTAAACTTTATTTTCCGTCAATTAAACTCATTTTTAAGCGTTAAATGATTACTTAGGCGCATAACCAAACTTGACATTTATCATCTCATGACATAAGGACTCTATTAGAATTAATATCCATTCTTTGGACGTGATAATTTGGTAAGATCAATAATTTTTCCTTCACCTTTTTTTAGCCCATATATATCTATAAATATTAAGATCGAGATGGATATTGAGCCTAATAGAGTCCTTATGTCATGTGATAATAAATGACATGCTTCCTTACGCGTTCGAGTTATCACTTAAAGCATAAAAATGAGTTTAATTGACAGAAAATAAAGTTTAGGGGTACACGTAGTGATAATGACAACAATTACGGGTACCATGTATGTTTTAAAAAGTGTAGGGGTACCATGTAGAAAGTCAAAAAATTAAGGGGTACCATGTAGAATATCCCAATGATTTATCAATATAAACTTACCAGGGAGGCAAGAGCAATACAACCAAATACTAGCGAAAAGGACCGAAGAAGGCGTTTTCCCATCCGCATACCGCGCCCTTTTTCCTCCCCGTATTCCTACAACCACAACATTGAGGAACAGCTTCATTCAACTATGCCAAAAAACATTTAAGAAAAATACTCAACACGTGTGGGCTTCCATGGTCACTCACATCATAAACAGGGGACACGGGAGCTTCAAAGCTTTTCAACTTTTCAAAAAGTCGATATACATATACAAATGACAAAAACTGTACTGGCTTCCATTCAGCAGTCCGTGTGATGAAAATCCAAGCTGTCTGCAATAGAATTTAGTAATTTACAACACTGCTTAAGTAGTTAAATTGAAAACTTGAGTGAATTTTTAAAAGCAGTTTTCACTATTAGTTTAAAACAACCAAAAAATGGGACTAGGAAATTTCAAGAAGAAAACAATCCAGCACTTACAAATACAGCCGTTATGGCCATGTTTATACGCATATCTTTGATATCAGACTTGCTGTACCTGCAAGCATACAACATTCCAACATGACATCATTAGGAAGGCAGTCGAGATTAAAGCTAGAAAGATTAAGATATCATTTGCTAAATTGACTCCCAAAAAGGTACTCCATTCTAGTTAAAGCACATCTTGATTCAATATGCAATGGAAACATGAAATTTGCTTTTCTTGTTTCCTTGAACAAAAAAAAAGCATGGTAAAGATAAAATCAACATAGAACCAAGGAAAAAAAAATACAAGAACGAACCTGGGTGCCCATGGCACAATTGGTAGTTTATCGGCAAATTTTATATCCTTTGAAACCTGTGTTCCAGAAAACAAAGCATAACTGGCCACTAAAGATAACAAAAGGGGGAATAACTGATCAGCAAATAAAACTACAAATCTGAACTCGTGAAAATGCAAACATTGGCTCCAAACCATTTTAAAGAACAAACGGCAGCAACATTGTGTCTGAGTCTGATTAAAGCATCTGAATATATCTATCGCATAGCAAGCAGTAACACCGTGATATGCATGGCTATTGGCTAATGAAGCAACAAACAAGTAATGTGCTGAAATCAGTTCATGAGGCCAGTAAAATACGTGTGATTGTAAAGACAAAAGCTATATCCACTAACCATGTGAGATGAAATCTAAATCACAAGAAAATTTTGAACACTAGGCACGGATTTGGACAAGAAAAGTTTCAAAGATGTTACCTTGAACTGGCCAAATGTCTCGCCTTTCTTCCGTTTAGTTAATTGTTCCATCATGATCTTATCATATGCTCTTTCTAACTGAAATTCAAACAAAAGATATGACAATGTATGATCCGAAAACGTGTTGATGCATATTTACAAAGCATTCTACTTACATAAAGTTTTCAAAAACTGAAGACAATAAACATTCATCAAGTTATCAATATCCCCAGATTGAAACAATCTATAAAGTTCATTAGAAGATGCCTACCAGGTTGACAGTTGCTTCATCTCCTCTTCCTTCAGCATCTTTACGTTTTTTGGCATACGAGGCCTTAATCATGTCAAATCCCTCAATAGGGTTCACTCCGAGCACCTACTTTAATAGCACACAGAACCCCATCAATATCAACACTCGTAATAAAGAGAGACATGACAATCCAGATGCTACATTTTGCAATTAACCAGTCATGCAATACCACAAACGCTATCCCCAAAACCCATCCAAATTTTTGTCACTCCATGTTAAATATCAACAGTAATATGAAGAACTAGAGACACAAAGAATCACAACCTAACTTACTCTCTGTCACCAAATACCAATATTAATTTGAGCTCGAGATAAAAAAATTACCAGCATCAATAGTTTAAACCTTCAAATATTCAATGAGTAAGCCCAGGCGTGGTGTAGGAGAATGTGGCAAGGCATGCGATGGGACACAAAAAAAGTATGATACAGAATCCACCCTCAATCAATAAGAGTATTTTCTTAGCATGATTCAATCACTAAAAACTGAAATGAGCTACCAATCAAAATTCGACCTAGAACATAAATTACTTATCACGACTGTCCAAATTCCATGTTTAATGACGAAAAAGTTTAAACCTTCGATGTTACTTTTAAACAATTAACTAGAAGTGCCACCTTTTCCTTCACACTTACTTCTCATTATTCAAGGGGATAGGACAAACTACCCATCGCACAGCATCAAATCCTCACACAATGGAATATAGGACAATAAAATAGGGATGAAAGGAGTACAACTCTCACAAATGGAGCAACATTACCTCATAAGGATTGAATTCAGCATTGCTAGAACTTCCAGCGGCCGAAGCAGCCGCACAAACTACCCTTCTCACAGCGTTTTGTGGAATTACTTTAATCTTTAGACTCCTAATCAACAAATAATAAACCAAACTTTATCTACAACTCAAAGGAAATCAACAATTACTATAACATAAGTAACATAAACCAAGCTGAACTAATTAGGGTTGTTGATCACATAAATTCTAAGAGCCCTAATTAATCCAAAAAACACAAAATTTAATGACGGAGTACAATTCAAACGAAATCAACAATCACGATAGCACATTTATCAACCACCAAATTCAACTAATTAGGGTTGTTGATCACAAAACCTTACTAAAAAACCCAAACTTTAGTAATAACTCAAAGGAAATTAAATCAAGGTAACACATTTAATAATAAGAGTTGTAATTACTTGTCAAAAAACCATCTCAACCGAAAAATTACATCAAGGTAACCCATTTAACTAATTAGAGTTGTAATTACTGTGGAGAAACCATCTAAACCAAAAGCTAACCAAAAGCTTAAGCAAATGGTTGAAGTCCCACAAAATCGGTTTTATACTTTATCACGCCGCCTCACACGAATGCCCTTTGGGTTGAAGTGTGGATGCAACTGTAGGCCTTCCCATACCCCATACCTGGTGATAATATTCCACTAGAATCGAGTGTGGTGGGATTCGAACCGTGACCTCTTGGTCACAGGTAGCATGCCAAAAAACCATCTCAACCAAAAGCGTACAATGGTTGAAGTCAGAAGATCAGTTTTATACTTTATCAATTACAACCCTTTTCACAATTATTGGTGGAATTACAGTAATTTCAGAAACCCTAACAGAAAAGGTTGACAATCAAGATTACAAAATTGTAACTAAAAAAATTCAGCTAATTAGGGATTGCAATTACAACTACAATTACAATTACAATTAAAATGAAATTACCTGAACGAAGAAGAAGAAGAAGAAGCAAAAGGCGAAAATGCGAGGGAAAACTTGGGAGAATAGTGAGAATTCTTAAGCGAGAAGTATAAAGTAGGAGAGTAAGATAAGATATTTGAAGTTGTTGTTGCCATTTTTACAGAGCTCTAATTTGCTCAATGTAGAGAGGGGGAAAGAAGGGAGAGAGATGTTTAGGATTTTATTTAGGTAGGGCTTTGGTGAGAGGGAAGGCCGGAAGGTTGATGTTATAGGGGTACTTTGCTTCATTTGATATCGGAAAATATCGGAACTGATTGTCTCTTAAAAATATGGGAATTCGAAAATCCTGGAGAGGGCTCTAGATGAGTGGGAATTTTCACATAAATTAAACTTCCCGCATTTAATCAGCCCGGCAGTTCCCTACCCACCAATCCACCCCACCCACCACCTGCTCCGACGTTTTCCGATTCAACGCAATTAGCGAAGATTCAATTCACTCATCACCACATCTACTTTGACGTCCTCCAACTCAATTGAGATTCAATTGATTATAAATTTAAATAAGTTAAATAAGTATAAATGAAACATACATCAGTACAATTAAAACAAGCATAATTAATACATAGTGATACTTAAGAATTCATTACTTTCTAATGTTGGTACTTGTGATACCATCGTAAACGAATTGAATTGATGCGTGAAAGATGCTCTTGCTCTTCGTTGGTATCTCAGCTAACCATCATACTCCGTCTGACATAACAACCGACTTTTTCAAACCAGTACTTTAACCTAATTGTAAAAACTCTTTTAGAAAAGTAAGCTTATCTCAATCAATTAAAAAACGGTGTGTATTGATAATATTCCACCGTTCACTCTTTCTCGCACTCACATTCACCCTCACAAAAAACAGATTTGTGAACCAATGAGAACCCTTCCGTTTTTTTCTTTTCCTTCTTTTTTCTCTTGTTGAGATGAGAGTTCACTCATGACGGTTCCAAGGGATGATTCATGTCAGTCGACCCCAAAACATTTTGGGACTAAGGCTCTGATGTTGTTGTATAATATTATTATAATATTAAAAAAAAGTTTAATACTGAGATTCCTTAAATCTTTCCATAATTAAAAGTTTAGTGGACTATTTGTGTACAACCTTTAATTTAGGCTGACATGAATGTAGTCCACTAAATAATTGCAAATATCTTTCCATATTTTTAGGTATTACAATCATCATTATTACTATAAAAGCAAAATGTATAACTGCATACGTGGCGCAATAATATTCCACCATTCACTCTTTCGCGCACTCACATTCACCCTCACAAAAATCAGTTTTGTAGACCAATGAGAACCCTTAATTTATGTCAAGTCATATATTTTTATGTATTATAATATTATAATAATAATATTATTATTATTATAATCATTCCATAAATAAATATTGTTAGGTACTGAGATTCCCTAAATATTATAATATTATTATTTATTTATTATTATTATAATGATAACCTAGATTTTCTTAGAAGGCAAGTTTTTTATACGTAATTTTGTAAAATAATTATGATTTTCGTTTGAAAAGTTTACTAAAAAAATTAGGTCATGATTTCATAAAATATTTGCGTAATATGCACAGTATCGGATTTTGCATTATTTCAAGTCATATATTTTAATTCCATAAATATTGTTACATACCGAGTCATATACCGAGATTCGCTAAATAATCATTCCATAAATATTTTTGATTAAATCTTCTAATTAAAGGTTGTACACAATATTGAAATAATTCACAGAAGTCTATTCACATCACTTTGACTCCTTCCTATCAAACCAGGTTCCCAATTAAGTTTGTGAGAAGACAGTTTCCTTTAGCAGTTTGTTTCGCTATGACTATTAACAAAAGTCAGGGTCAATCTCTATCTAGACCTGATCATGGGCCGGACTGGGCCGGGTTTGGGTCGGGCTCGAGCTAAATAAACGGCCCAAATGCATGGGTCGGGCCGGGCCGGGCCGAAACAGCGGGCCATATTCTTTGGCACAAGCCCATAATTGTTCGGGCTCTAATGGGCCTCGGGCCAAAATGGGCCAAAACGGGCCAAAATAATACAATACGAAATAATCAACAAATGAATATTTGAACAAACTATTAGTAACGAAATAAATTTTTTAAGTCCTACGTGTTTGACTTCTACTCTTTTGGTTAAGAGAGCGATACCATAGTACCATACATAACTCATGAGTTGACAAAAAATTATCGCTAGGACTCTATCCCGTGTTGGACTTTATCTTCCAATACCAGTCTTTAGCCATGGCCAATTGTACGTTGCTATATCTAGGGTTACGAGTAAGAAAGGTCTAAAAGTGTTACTTCTTGATGAAGAAGGAGGAATGACTAATACAACAACGAATGTTGTTTACAAGGAGGTTTTCGAGAAATTATAATTTTCCTCCTACATTATCGAATTTTAATACACCCATTTAATTTATATTTCTACCTGATTAGTTATTTTGTTCATCGTATTTGTCCGTCAACTTATGTTCCGTAAGCAATTCATTAAAAGACAATAACTTTAATTTCCAAACTACTCATTATTAGTTATTTAATCTTTTTTTTAGTCGTTTATTGTTTTTTCTTATATACTTTATTCATTAATGTTATCATAAGTAATCCAAATATTATCATCATTACTAACAACTATAATTAAATTAGTGCACCAGAAAATTCACCTTTTGACCAAACATATCTTATATGCAAACATCCCGTTAAAAATTAATTTGTTCGAATAAATAGAATTGCTATATATTGAAATGAATATACCTTCGTCGTCTTTAAAAATAAGTGTACACAGCCCTGTGATTTTTCACGGGTGTTACACTAGTATTACAATATTCACTAAATTTTCGAATTAAAGGTTGTACACAATCTTTCCATAATTCACAGAAGTCTAATGCAAATATTATTGTATTGTATATACCATTAATTTTCCATCTAATACCCCTCTAATCCCAAAAATAATCAAATTAACCTTTCGTTTTGTCTTTTTCCCTAAAATGAAATCTAAATACTCAAAATCATCGATAATGGATCTTAATTCCTTTAAAGCTTTCATCAATTCTGAAATTTCCAACTGTATCTGAACCTTACATACCTTTTTCTTAATTAACAATATTTGAAATAAAAAATGCCCAAAATTATTGAAAGAGTGCAATGATAGTGCAATGATGGAGACCGACAAGAAGATGTTGTTGATATTGTTGCTGAACCATTAGAAGTTGAAGTATGGTAAAGAAATGCACATTTAATAATTTGTAGCAAATGAACGACGGCTGGCAAAAGAGAAACGGATGCTAACATATGATTATGATTTCATCAACAATTCTCATTGAAATATAATCTCAGATTTGGACAAGTTTTTTCGGATTTGAAGGTGTCTAGGTGGACTGGTGGGTTGACTGGAGCAGGGGAGGGGATGCAAGTGGGTGGGTAGGGCAGGGCCGCGGAGTTGTGGAGGGAGGGGACGGGTGGTTGTTGATGGTTAGGTGTGGGAGTGTATAAGGTTTTGTGGGAGATAAAAAAATGACAAGGGTAAAATCGTAAAAATTATATGTGAAAGAGTAAATTTCGTATGTGAAAAAGCACGACGCCATAATTAAGGCATATTCCATAATTCACGTCATTCACAGAGGTTTAATGCAAATATTATAATAAAATATTCCATTGAAAATATCACAATGAAAATAAACGTAATATTGTTCGGAAATTTTAAACGTAGTAGCAATTTTTTTAAATCGTCCTAGGTTCCGTAAGCAATTCATCAAAAGATAATAACTTTATTTCCAAACTACTCATTATTAGTTATTTAATCTTTTTTTTAGTCGTTTATTGTTTTTTCTTATATACCTTATTCATCAATGTTATCATAAGTAATCTAAATATTGTCATCATTACTAACAGCTATTCGAAAATTACTGCACCAGAAAATTCACTTTTTAACCGAACATATCTTATATGCAAACATCCCCGTTAAAAGTCAATTTGTTCGAATAAATAGAAGTGCTATATAATGAAATGAATTTACCTTTTGTCGTTTTTTAAAATAAGTGTACATAACCCCGTGATTTTTCACGGGTGTTACACTAGTATAATTGATAAAACAAAACAAATTACTTGTGATATATGTGAATTAAGATTACTAATTTTTGAGATTTTGAGATGAAAAAAGAGAGAACTTTTTTTTACGTAGTTGCTAAATCCCGCACATTAATTTGCTCAATCCAACACATTTTTATCCTAAATTTTCATAATTGCCCTTTGTAAAAATAAAAGGAATTAAAAACTTCTCCCTCTCTAAACCTATCCAATCTCTTATTTATTCGAATATTATGGATCATAATTCGCACATATTAAGCGTACTTTCGTCGTTTTCTCATAAATTTTTATTAAGATTCGTCTTTTATTCGATTTAGTATGGCGTGGGTGGGAGGGTGGTTGTCGGGGGATTGGGATTTTGATTTTGATTTTGATTTGGGTGGTTTGTTTCAACATGTTCTTGATTTTTTTTTTTTTTTTATAATTTTGATATATTTTATTTTAGTTTTATTTGTCGGTGTCATTATAGGTGTACGGATTGGGCGAGGATGGACGTGTGGAGGGGTTGACGTCGGAGTAAGGAGTATGGTGGGAGATGTAGGGCCAGTGAAATTGATTTGGGGTTTTCATAGCACGTCCCTTTTTTTAAAGATGAAGGGTAGGTTAGGAAATAATAGGTAAAAATGTGTGGGTTAGAGTAAAATGATGTGCGAGATTTAGCAATTACGAAAATCAATACGAACAGGCGTACGTGTAGAAAATTGCTCGTTTTAACACACTAAAGTGTTGATTATTACGTGTAATGTCAAACTAATCATAAAAAAAGTTCGACGTTAACTCAATTATTTACTGGAGTAATATTTACTTAGATTTATCACTCGATCACTCATTCATGAAACGTCATAGGTTCGAATTTTTTTTGGGGTTAATTATGGTGTAATTTCGCTAAACTTTGAGTAAAGTATATTTGACATTTTTGGAGAAAAATGCATATACGGAAAACAATATTTTTATTTAAAGTCGAGCAAATTAACAATGAAAAGTTTTTATTAATATTTTTTTTTTTAATTTGCTTAATAATTTAGCAAAAAATGTCTATCCTTTTTATCAATTTAGATAAAATAATGTAAATCAATTTATCAAAAAATCGAATTATAGAAGCAAAAATAACAAATAATAAGCTATAGAAAACCTTAATTTATTAATTATGTTTTCTTTAAATTATTACACAAAAAATTCTCAAAATAATAAATTTAGCATAATTTTATTAATTTTAACCCCTTTTTTAAGTATACACGAACACGATATTATATACGAAGTCGAATATTGTGCAAGAGCGGGCCATTTTATAAGCCATGGGTTCGCATGTCACTCTAAAACCGTCTAATGCAAGAATAACCGATACGGAAAATTGCTCGCCCATTTTCACTCTCTAGAAGACCGTCGTCTTCTCCGTCGAGTGAACTGTGCTTCTTCGCTCTCTCCACCTACTTCGTAACTTCGTATAATTCTCCTCTCAATCTTTCGCATAATTTACTTTATCTTCAACTGAATTCGTCAATTTTCAATGAAAAATCTGTTATTTTTTGCTGATTATTCTTGTTTTTTTGTTTGATTGAAATCACAGAAAAATGCAAGGTGGAGAACACAATGATCTCGCTCGTCTTCAATCGATTATGCATACAATTGAGCTTGCTTGCTCTTCGATTCAGGTACTTTTTTTTTGCATTTTGTTAATTTTGACTAATTATTGCGTTTTGTGCTGAGTATATATGTGTATTGTTTCAATTAGTGTAATCATGAAGTATTGTTGAAATTGCGTTGGGATATACTAGTGGTTTTTTGCTAATTTTTTGGTTAAAGATTGCATTTTGTGTTGAGTATATATGTGTATTGTTTCAATTAGTGTAATCATGAAGTATTGTTGAATTTATGTTCGGATATACTAGTCATTTTTCGCTTATTTATTGGTTAAATATTGCATTTTTTGTTGAGTTATCGAGTACATAATCATTTTAGTTGGTGGAAATGTGTAATCATGTAATAGTATTGAAATGACGTTCGGATACAATAGTATTTTTTCGCTTTTTTCAGGCTCAATATTGCATTTTGCGTTGGGCATATGTATTCTTTCAAGTGGTATGATCATGAAATGTTGTTCAAATGATGTTTGATGTTCTAGTCTTCTTTCGTTTTTTTGGCCAAATATTGCTTTTTGTGTTTGAATATAGGGAATGTTTCAATTGGTGTAAATGTGTAATTATGAAATATTATGGACTTGAAATTGTGTGCAGATATATTAGTCTTCTTTCGATTTTTTTGGCTAAATATTGCATTTTGTGTCGAGTATAGCTATCTTTTCAATTGGTGTAATCTTGAAATAATGTTGAAATGATGTTTGGATATACTAGTCTTCTTTTTCTTTTTTGGCTAAATATTGTTGTAATCATGAAATATTGTTAAAATCATGTAGTCACTAGGAGAGTATAATCGGCCTATTCATCAGTCTTAAACTTCTACTTCCTCCATTCAACTCCACAAAACTACTTTCTATTTTGTACACTATTCATAAGTAAGCATTCAATTTCAATTTTTTCTCAATACATAAGTGAAAATATATTCACGTGGGTTCTTGTTTGACTCGTCTTTACGAGTACATTAAAACTAACTTTTATAATTTTAGCTAATACCTAGTTAACGATATTTACTCGTAAAACACGTGTTGGTGGTAGTGTGGAGTTGAATGAAGGAAGTATATCCTCAAAAACATCAATTCAATCTCTATATTCTTTTCCCCATTTCATAAACATGATGTCTTTTTATCAGATGCATGTAAATCCTTCTGGTGCTGAGGCTACTATCTTGTCCCTAAGCCAATCTCCCCAGCCGTATCAGGCATGCAAGTTCATACTTGGTAAGTTGAAGTTGTTTGTCTTCTTAAATCTCTAGCGAAGACCATAGTGGTGGAAAGCATTCTTATGGGTCATTATGGGTTTGGTTGAATTTGGATACAAGTTGTTTGTGGTGTGGGTCACCTCTGTCGGGTCATTTATAGGTGACTGGTTATGGGAGGCGTCAATTGTAGTTGACTAAGGTCAGTGCAACTCATGACTATGATGTTTTTTTGTCGTTTTTAATGTGAATCTTAACTAAGATTTCAAATTAGTTGTTTGGGAAACTTAGAATAATTTTGAGCAGGACATATTTTTGGTTGGGTGGTTTCTAATAGGTCATTTTGGGTCAGCTGAATTTTGGGTCCAACAAAGTTTGAGTTGAATCTGTTCAAATTTGGAGTTTCGGTCAATATCGCAGTAGGTGTGTGGAGTTGGGTCAATTTTGCTAGGCCTAGAGGAGCTTCACCCCATAATCCAACGGCAGTTTGTTCAATTTTCATTGCATCTTGGAGGGGTGCCCTTATCTTCCCACTCCAAGAGCTTTTTTGAAAATGTCGTTGACGAGGAAGGCACGGGTCTACTGTTTTGTGATGATTCTCTTATAGCAAACCACAGATTCTAGTTGATAATGAATCATAACTTGTCTACTTAGTACTCATGCCAAGTGCCATTGTTGCTACTTACTCAGAGAATTCACAAGTACCAAATGCAAGGTTTCAGGCTGCAGCTGCAATTCGGGATGCAGCTCTCAGAGAATGGGGAATTCTGATATCCGAAGATAAAAGAAGTTTGATTAGGTGGGTTATTTGGTGAACATAAAATGATTTGACCAATTACCGTAAATGTTGTGGCTATAAAACACTTGATATGTTTTTTTAGCTCAGGTTCTCGTAGACACTCTGCTTTGAGAATTTCTATGTTGTGGTCTAACAAATCATCATTTAGTTTCTCTTCTGCAGAATTTTTTTAGAAAGCCATTTCGTGTGTAGCAAACACTTTAAAAAATGATTCAAATAGTTTAATGTTGTTACACTGAACTATTTATCTATGGCCTTCTAATTAGTTTTGGATAGACTGTGCACAAGCTTGTTGAATGAACAATGACCTTGATTGGATTGGAAAATTTTTACTCGCCGTACTACATAAATGTGGGGATAGCTGTATCATTTCTGAAGCTATTACCATTTTTCTCCTCCAGTTTCTGTTTGTGCTTTGTCATGCAACATGCAAGTTCACCTGATGGCTATGTACAATCAAAGGTTTCATCCGTGGCAGCTCAGTTGTTAAAAAGAGGCTGGTAAGTTTTGCGCTTTTATGGTCTTTAAGTATGTTATTTGTTCTTGCCATGTATCAGCCCAGTAGGTTGTCGACTTGTCGTTACAGTTACTTTCCTTGATTATGTTATTTGCTTAATTGTGTATATTGGCAACATCTATTTTCGATGCCGGCAAGGGTGTCTGTCTCTGCTGGTTAACATGGCAAGGACTCTACTTTCTGTTCAATTTCTCTTAAAACATCACCTATTCATATGATGAGAACTGTCATTAGAATTTATTTGTCTGTATATCTTTGCTGGTCAGTCTTGCTAAAATAAGAAGGATATCCCCGACTCCCCGTGCGAAAGCCTACTGAGAACATAGTTAAGTGGGATTCATGTGGGCGGGTCTTTATTTTGTAATTAGGCTGTAAAAAGTCAAAACTGAATGAAGATTTCTTTGTTTAGATTTTTCCTTCGTAATTTGGATTCAGGTGAGCGGGTCTTTATCTTGATAGCACTTTCACGTTTTTTACTTAACTGTTCTGCTAGCCTGCTACCATGAAACGATCTTGTGTTGCATATGTGTCTAATTACTCTAGTCTGTGATAGAGAAAAAGGAATATTGTATCATCCATTTCATAGAGATCAGCATCTAAGCAACACTATGCACATAAGTGTCAGAATGATTGGGTTTGTTTGCTACCATGCTTTCAATGTTCGTTTTTTTACCACTATACAAGTTTAGGTGCATGCTCCAGTTTCATTATTTGCACATGATGCTGTTTTATAAGAATTTGGTTTTCTTATTTTCAACTCAAAGACTCAAACCATGGGTGGTTGTGGTTTGACGTATTTGGGAAAATTATGGTTTTTGTGCAGGTTGGAGTTCCAGGCTGCTGAGAAAGAGGCATTTTTATCTCAGGTGCGGAGTTTGTCTTCCTCCTTACAGAAACCTTTGATCTTGTCTGCAGGCCATATTTTGCTTCCTACTTTGCTCAGCATCTCTCTTTGAACCTCTGTTACGGAAATTCTTCCAAAAAATAAGAAGCTTCTTATTTCGGAAATTAGCTTGTAAGCTGGGGTGGTGGCTTGTAGGGTTATGTTTGTTTTCAGAAGCTTGTATTTTACTTCTATTAATCACTTGGATGGAGGAAGACAATGCATCTGATTTAATATTTCAATAACCTTTTCATGATGGTGGTTCAAATTTGTCGTTCCCTCTTAAATCTAAATAAAACTTATCATGGGAGTATCATACTCTTATCAGCGATTTGTTCTATTCTGTCTAATTGGACATCTAGAGGTGGCATCTTGCATAACTTTGGCTCATTGGCCGCCTGTCTTCCTATTGCACTCGAGTGTGGCTCTGCCTTCTGCATGACTTTCACATGGTGTGCTATCTTCTTTTGTGTACGTCGTCATCTAATGTTTGCCATTTGTCTGCAGATAAAGCAGGCAATTGCTGGCAGCCATGGTGTTGATGTGCAGTTCACTGGGATAAATTTTCTCGAGTCCCTGGTAGTTCTTGCTATTAAAACTTTTTTTTTTGAGTAATTTAAAACATTTATTTATTTCTTCACTTATGTTAGAACTTTCCCCTCGACCCTTTTTTTGAATATGCTAATTTCCCCCTCTTATGCTGCGTCATAATAAACTTTGACCAGGTCTCTGAATTTTCACCTTCCACCTCGACTGCCATGGGCCTTCCAAGAGAGTTCCATGAGCAGTGCAGGAAGTCAATGGAGCTGGACTACTTAAAGGTTGTTGTCTTTTCTATGAAGTAGGTTTATGTTTTCAAGCTACTTCTTATTTTAATATAAGTTTTTGTTTTAGACCTTCTACAGTTGGGCGCAGCAAGCTGCTTTTAGTGTTACAGACCGAATAGTTGAATCCCCTTCTGAGGTCCCGGAAGTTAGAGTCTGCACAGCTGCTCTACGCCTGATGCTTCAAATTCTAAATTGGGATTTCCGGTACAGTTCTAGCGATATCGGTAAAAAGAACATAGATGTATTTTCTGCTGATGCTAGGCCTGATACAGCTTATTCAAGAAGATCCGAATGCCTTGTAGTTCAGGTAATGCATCATATGTTAGTAAATGCTTTCACTGACTCTTGCAACTTGGAAGAGAGAGTTGGGTTTGTCCCTCTAGAGTCTGGAATCATTACCATTTACGGACTTCCTATATGTTGGGCTAGGAAGGAGAAGAAAGTTCTTTGGTTCCTTTTATAGCCATCTTTGGGGTGAATTGGTCGGCTAGAAACTCTTGACTGTTCTCTTTGTTGTTTAATTAACATATATTCCCCGAGGGCGGAAGGCTATTTATTTATCATCTTTATGGGCAAAAGCATTGGGCTTTTAAGGGATCCCCTCTCACATTTTCAAAACACTATTGTAACTTTTATTGAATATACTCTCTTATGAGGATGTCTTATCCTCGTCTCATGTAGGTTAAATACTTCAGTAATACAAAGAGAGAGAATTTCACTAGATGAAAGAAGTTTGATGTTTGCGTGATGAGGAGTTGTTGCACTTCATGCAATCATGCGTTTAAACTTTAAAGACAAACAAACATCTCAATAACCGAATAATGAAATTGTCTACTGTCAGAGTTCTTTTAAAATGATTTTCATCTTGTCAACCTGCAGATTCAAATTGTTTGACAATTCTATGTCATGTCAATATTGAAACAATATTGAAACTTTGTAATTCAGGCGTCCTTAAATTTTATGCAAACAATTTGTGTATCTTTAGTGTGTATCCAATTCATCATACTTTTTTTCTGTTAGCTGTTTTCAAACACTGAAAGACTCATCTTTTTATTTCCTGTGGTTCTCCTTTTTTAACTGTGAAGTTTAGTATTCTGTGTATCATGCGTGCGTTTTGATTATTTAATGTCTTTTCATACTCTTATCTATGCATCAAAGTCTTAGCGAGAAGTAATTAATGCGCCCTATTGTGCCGTGTCTCACTTGATCTATTTATTTGGTCTTTGCATTGTCTGGTAGCCTGGTCCTTCATGGCAGGAGCTGTTACTTTCAAGCGGCAATGTCCATTGGGTTTTGAATATTTATGGAGCTCTGAGACATAAGTTTCCACTCAAAGGGTACTGGATTGATTGCCCTATTGCAGTCTCTGCTCGGAAGCTTATTGTACAGTTCTGTTCTTTGACTGGGAGTATATTTCCGGCTGGTAATTTCTATGCTGCTTGGCAATATTTGTAAATGATAGTGTAGTGGCATTAGAGTACATAGGTTTTCAATTATTTATCTTGCGATGTTTGTTGGACAGGCTGAAATATATATCTATCTAGTATGCTGTTGTAGTATGACTTTTTGTTTGTTTTTTTGTATGGCGTTATCAATATCTTGTCTCACGAGTGAAGATGATATTTATATCATAAAGACTTAAAATGACATATACTTTGTGATCCATAAGAAGCGGAACACTAATGCCTAAACTAACTTTAGATAATTCTGTTTGTTTTCTGCAATTGTGCTTTCAGTTCGAAAGGTTTGTAGGAAAAGGCTAGTTGTGGGATTTACATTGTGGTTTGGTTGACTCTATACAACAAGTTGAGAAGACGGCTTCTGAGAGGACTTTTTGGGCACTATATATTTGGCTTAGGTTACTTTATGATAGTACAAAACTAAAGGGTGTCTTTCTGTCTGTCTGGAAATAGAGCGATAAAATGAATGGAATGAGAAAATTGAGCGACTTCTAATCGACATGAATGTTGGGAACTTTCGGTTTACAAATGGAACAAAAATAGAATCATTTATTCTAGGCTTAACACTTCACTTTGTGGAAAGTCACCTGTCCGATGCATCTGAAACTTTCTATTACCATAGAGAGAAAGAAAGACGAGTTCTGCCAATGACACATGCAGCCAATATAGTCATATAAAGAGATTTTGAGGAGGTGTGGTAGGCGTCGTTTTCCATAGGTCTTCTAGTATAACTGTACGAGATAGTTACCTACTTTACCACGGCTAGTCTTGGTGAATGGTGAGCTACCAGAAGAGACGACAAAAGAGAAAATCACTTGAACTCCACCTCATTTAACAGGGAACATTAGGATGTAAATGGCAGTTAGGAATTGTACCACTAATCTTTGTTGTAGAAATGGATAAATTTTTTGTTGTATCTCCGTTTTCTTGGTTTTTTTGATAAATTTGACAATCCATCACTTTCTCAGTCTCCTCCTCGCTCTTCATCTCTTTGCCTACCGACAACCGTCTCTTCAGCCACTTTCTTTTTGCTAGTGGGTTTCTTCTCGAACGATCAAGATGTCCTTTGAGTGCTGACTATTTTTTACTGATTGCTGATCGAAATACTTTGACACTATAATGTTCCATAAACATATGGGCAGACTAAGTTGACTTCTAACGTCTCATTTTTATTCGTTGGTGCAGATAATGCTCTCATGCAAGAACACCATCTTGTTCAATTGCTAACTGGAGTTATTCAATGGGTTCATCCTCCAGATGCAGTTGCAAGGGAAATTGAGTGTGGGAAGAGTGAAAGGTTACATATTGCATGTGTTTGCCAACTCCGTTACAGTTTTCATTATGGTGTTATAGTTTTAACCTCAAACTCAAAATTGATCATTGTGGCCTCATTTTGGTCGTTGCACCATTAACACGGCTGCCTGATGCGGCCTCAAAATGTGGTCAAAGTAACGTTGAAAATCCATACAGATTAGCCGAGATCTGCTTTTGTGTCCCAGATCTAAACCATGTTCAATTTGATTCTTTTATCCAAACATTTGATTCTTTTGATTTCAATTTGAATCACAGTGAGTTTTTAACTTTTTTTCTTTCTATTTCAGTGAGATGCTTGATGGCTGCCGTGCATTATTGGCTATAGCGACTATAATTTCACCATTCGTGTTTGACAGGCTCTTAAAGTCCATATGGTTAGCAGCTAAATCTATTAATTACTTTTGATAGGACAGCTTGATTTAGTTGCATTACAAATGTTGACCATTTTGTGTTGGGTCATCTGCAGTCCATTTGGAACAATTACTTTATTGTCTGGTTTGATGAGTGAAGTTGTTAAGGCGCTTATGGCTACAGAAACAGATGAGGAGACTTGGAGCTGGGTAGCACGTGATATCTTATTAGATACATGGGCTGCACTTCTTGCGGTATGCACCTGCATCTTTTATCTGTGGGCTATATGATCTTGATTTCTGTATTATTATTATTGCACAGGTTCCTCAGTGATATAGTACAATGCAACGAATTCCTAAATCCTAATGATTAAGAGAACATTTATCTTTCTGCATACCATGACAAAAATATTGTTGTATGAGCTGTGGCCACTGCCACTGTATCTTAGTTTAAATAGAGCCACTCGGGAGCTTTCAAGTCGAAGGCTCAGTGGGCAGTAGCCAAAAGCCCAAAACGCATTGGCGTGCCTTATAGACTAAGTACAACCTAATGAGGCAAATTTGTAGGAAGCTTCAATATTTTTTTTCTGCTGTGCCTTGTGTCTATGAGGCGTGTGACTTCGTCTCGTGCTTTGTTGCCTCTGTTCGCCTCGCGCCTTTTAAAACTAAACATTGTATCTTGGCTCTTACCCTTTCATCCTTGGTTCTCAATTTCACCTGTTGTGTAACTCGGATTTTTCTACAGCCGGTTGACAATAGCAGTGGGAATCCACCTCTTCCATCTGAGAGCTTAAGTGCAGCTGCCAATCTTTTTGCATTGATAGTGGAGTCTGAGCTAAAGGGTATTACCTTCTTGAAAGCATTTCGAATTTATTTGTTGCACTTGTGAGATCACGGCCCTGTTATTTTGGAGTATTTGGACTTAATTTCAATTCCATTTATTTTTGTTCAAAATTTCCGTTTCAATTCAGTTAGACAATTTCAGTCCAAAAAATAGGGCCTAACTTTGTGCAATGTTTGTCTGGTGTTTTGTATCGGTTTTGTTTTAGCTGCGTCTGCATCGGCATTCGATGATGATGATGGAAACGACTACCTTCAGGCTTCAATTTTTGGTTAGAGCTCTTTTTTAGCTCTTTTTTTTCTTATTTCTGTAAGGAGTTAGCTGCTATGCCCCAACAGTAGTAAGTTTCCATTGAATATATTTTTTTTTCACAGGCATGGATGAAAGGCTGAGTTCTTACGGTCTTTTAGCAAGAGCTTCTATTGAATATTCAATTCCCTTCCTTACTAAACTTTTCATGGAACGTTTTGCACAACTTCACCAGGTAATGTTGTGACTTTTAGTTTGATAAGCCATCAGGTAAAGTTGCTCATTAGTTATTGCTAACCTATCATCCAAACTGTGTTCTCGATTTTTTTGGTGCTTGCCCATACTTCTTTGGCTTGGTGACATAATGAACTCAATCAAAATGGCTTTCCAAATCCTTTGCGCTTCTTTATCTAGGAGTAAAAGATGGCTGCTTGCTTTTGGTTTATGGAGTATTTTGAATGGAAGGGAGGCTGAGAGGGGCTTCTTGCATTCGGGTGATGATACTGAATGGTACCTGTGCAATTGTCCGTAGTCACCTTAATATGTGGTCAACATAGGCCTCATATTTCATTTTTCGCGATCAACTTTAGTGAAGGATAGATTATTGCCACAATTTTGAAATGTCCAGAATCTACCGCTTTCCTAATATTACCTATTACCTGTCTCTACGCCTTTGTATTGTTATATAAGCCTTAGTCTACTTTGCGGTGCTAATAATTAGTTGGCAGATGGCAACATTGATGCTCAAGCACACATTTTTCTACTGTAAATTTGTCTAAATCAATGAGCAGGATAATAGCCATACTAGTTTCTCTCCCTCCTTTTTTAAGTGCAAATTTTTATGTCATGGTGAGATGATAGTTGTACTAATAGTATGATGGACCCTTTCATACATTGTTCTTGACATCTTCAGTATCTCATTAACAAACTGCTGATATTTGTTTAGAGTATCTACTATGTCATGATACTCAGGTTTTTTTGTAGCTTTTGTTTTCAAAGTTTGTCTTTGCTATTTCTAGGTTAGAGGCAAATCAGATCCAACTTCAATATTAGAAGAATTGTATTCACTTTTGCTGATAACTGGGCATGTTCTTGCGGAGGAGGGAGAAGGAGAGCTTCCCTTGGTAAGTGCCTATTAAGTTACCATTGTTGTTTATCACCTTCTTTCTACTCCTGTATAGTTGTGTGTCTTTTTTTCTGCTTTTTAATCACCATCTTGTTTGCATTTAGGTTCCTGAGGCAATACAGATGCACTTTGCCAGTAGCGCTGAAGGTGGCAAGCATCCAGTGGTCGTTCTTTCCAGGTAATACTTTCCTAGCTTTCTCAAAGGACACTTCTTGGTACTCCTTGCTGTTCAGTTTAAGGTTATTCAAGAACATGTCATATTCTTGCAACATCTGACGTTTGCCTGGCAATAATTTGTCATTTGATGCAGTTCGATTTTACATTTTGCTGAGCAGAGTGGTGATCCAGAAATTAGAGTTTCCACCTTCAGCCCTCGTTTGATGGAGGTAGACATTGATAATTGTTACTTTCAAAAAAATAATTTAGTCGTCATTATATGCTTGCTGGTGACGTTTTGGTTAGGCAACCTGACAAAAAAACCTTCTGATTTAAGAATATTAGGTTTTCTTACACTATTTTGGAAGTGTCTAATCTTTTCCATAATATGTGCAAGTCTTCTCATAACTTCTTTTTCAGTCTAAATTAATCAGGATTTAAATTATTAGTGGTCTGCTGATGCAGACGATGTGTTAAGTTTCCCCTCCAGCTCAAAATTTCAAACTGGCTGAGACGGCTTTGAGTTTTTTACATTAGTAGTGGTCCGTCCACATGCATACAGACTACTGGCAAATGATTGCAATTCTCATTTGTCCATTACCTATTTACCTCCCAACTTAAGAAGAGGCAAGGGTTCTTTCCATATTATTTATTGTATATATTCTTTGTGCAGGCAATTATATGGTTCCTTTCTCGATGGTCTCGCACATATTTGATGCCACCTGAGGCTAGTGGCACCAGTGCTAATAATATTCCAGAACCGCTTCAATATTCTAGGAAAGCTTTGTTCGGTTATTTTGGAGAACATAGTCAGGGAAAATTTATCCTCGACATTATTACTCGAGTATCAATGACAGCATTGATTTCATATCCTGGGGAAAAGGATTTGCAGGTATGAAGTTGTTATATTGGTATAAACTAGAAACTCTCCACATGTATACATCTTATTACTAAAACTAGTAGTTAGTGAGAGCTGACAATGAAGGTAATCACTTTAACTAATGAGTTTCTTGTGGTGACCGCAACCAAGAAAATAATGTCTTGTGAAGTCACCATACAATATGCTCCTGCCAAAGCAGAGTGGAAGAAGGCGTCATCTATGCAACCTTGTACTCTTACCATGTGACCTAGTCTGGGATTTTTCCATATCCCAGGTGGTCTTGTGATTTTTAAGGACCGTGTGAAAGAAAGAAAGGGATTAACTTCTTGGGACAGTGGACACCCTTTGACAAATATATTTATGTAAATATCAAATTCTTCAAATTTGTTCGGCAAGATTAGTGAACCTTTGTGATTTATTGTTTGTTATTTTGGTTATCATGGTTTATGGCCCCACATCCTTCGCCAAATGGCATTTCCATAACATCTCATTATGTTCCTTAATTTTTGCGCAAGACAAACCAAGAATTTCATTCATGAACAGAGGGGAGTATTATATTGTAGTTTGTAGCCCACTATTATTGGTCCTGCCACGTGACAGTAAAATAATAATGGGTACGATGTGAGATGGTGAAAAATGGTGAAACAAAAAGTTTGTTGGGTGAAAGCAAGTGTTTTGAATGGAAGTAGACAACATTCTTATGTTCATGCCACGAAATTGTGGTTCGAGTTCTTATAAAACTAGAAATTCTATTGTTTTCTTCTCTGATTATTGAAACGAGGAATCAGTCGCATGCAGCCTTCTACGTAATCTCTGGAATGTTTTTTGTGGCGTCATAGCTCTATTTATCCTTGGTTGTAGAATTGCATTTACTATTATAGATACTCCGTACTTGTTTGTTTTAGCAACTGGATAACCTAATCCCAGAATAGGTACAAATGTACAATTAGGTTAACGTGAATTACTTTAGAATTTCGGGTCCATATTTTTGTGCTTAGTTGTGACCTTATTTATTTTCTACTTTTTATTGTCGTTGATAATTTATTAGTGTCGTTACCTTGTTCTCAGGAACTCACTTGTCGCCATTTGCTCCACGGCCTTGTTCGACGTAGAGATATATGTTCACATCTGGTCTCTCTGGTGAGTGATATGGCATCCTTTATGCTATACATATTACATCATCCCGTTTAACTGCTTTTTTCATGATCGTATATATTCAGTATCTTTAGCATGGCACATGTACGGTTTTCTGGATTCACGTTATGTAGTACTGAATAATAACGGTTGCACCTTCCTATATCTTTGTCTTTTCCAAATGACAACTTGTCGCAATGACCCCCTTTCTACTTATTGTACATTCTAGTGCTTTTTACTTTGTTAAACCCCTTCATACCATGTTCTATTTGGACGTCCTGGATCCCAGTTCTTTGCCAGTGCAGTAGATTTTGATCTCCATATTAGAGAATCAACCCACAATTGTCTGCCCACAATTTTCTGCTTGACCTTGACAAAGTCAAAGCATAATAGAGTAACTTGATTCATATCTCCATAGCTCTGTACATAAATATATCATTTGATGGTGTGAAGATTTTTTTTCCGGATCCTCAGAAAGATGGGGGTGTACTGCCCAATGATCAGTACATCAATGAACTGTGTTTTTAACAGTAGGATGTGTGTACTTAACAGTTAACACCTGCTCGATGAGAGATATATAACCTGTACAACTTAGCGAAATGATTACGTTAGTGACCTACGTGCCTATAAATGATGTTTTGGCTACTAGGAGTTTTGCTTATCACTATTCAATTGGTGATAATCTCCAATAGCCTTTGTTAGGTAGTGCACAGGTTCCTCTAAATCTCTGTCATATTCAAAATCAAAGTGGAATTAATATTCAGCATCATGGTGCAGGATTCCTGGCGTGATCTAGCAAATGCTTTTGCCAATGGAAAAACTCTATTCTCACTGGGTAGTTCACACCAAGTAATGCTCAGTGCTTCTACACTTCTGTTTTTTCTTAACTGAAAGTACATGAATTGTAACAAAAAATTGTCTTTTGGTGTCAGAGGTCTCTTGCACGTTCCCTTGCTATTTCGGCATCTGGATTGAGAAGTTCTGACACATCAAATCAGTAAGGGTTCTCTATATTGACTATGATGGGGATCATTAATTGAATGTTACTGACTATTGTGTATTGCTATAATGAAGGTATGTTCGGGATCTGATGCATCATATGACTGCTTACCTTGTCGATTTGTCTGGCAAGCATGATCTGAAGAAAGTTTCCCAACAACCAGAAACTATCTTGGTGGTAGGTAAAATCTATACAGAAGCAGATCCTATGATTTGTTTGATGTGTTTGTTAGGACATAGGAGTGAGCAAAAAGATCCAATATGTTATTTTAAATTCTAAAACTGTATTGGATTTGGATTGCATAAAATGAAAAATGCAAGGCTGGCATTGATATCTGGGCACACAATTTTTAGGTTTACATTGTCCGGGCATCATCTTTTTGTCGTATCCCTATTGCCCTGAATCTAAAAACTGTGTATCTGAAATGGTTTTGACATCTTTATCGGGTATTTGATTTTGCTCATCCCTAGTGTTTGCAATGCTCTTATCCAATAATTAATTGTAGGTTAGTTGTGTGCTCGACCGACTACGTGGAGCTGCAAGTGCCTCAGAACCTCGGACGCAGAAGGCAATCTATGAGATGGGGTGCTCTGTGATGAAACCTATTTTAAGTCTACTTGAAATTTATAAGGACGAGGTACCAAACATATTCTTTCCCGTGTGTTGATATTCTCAGTTTGTGCATAGAATTCAGGGTGAACTGTAGCATCTTATGTATTTTCACAAATTTGGTTCGTAGGCAAGGGGCTGTCAGTTTTGATTTTTGAAAATATTACTTCTTGCTTATGTTATCATTGTATCTAATTCTACACCTAAGACCGTGTCTTCTCATAGTGCGTCTTTGCAGCCTCCTATATGATGTTAACAATCCTCTGTGAACTCTTTATTTAAGGGACCTACACTAAGATTTATTCTCAATTGATGGGTTAGTCTGTTGAATTTAGGAAACAAGAATTCTGACTTAAAATCTTGATGTGAAGGAATTACCTCGATCACGATTCATGGCGATGATGGTCATATCGTCCATCACTATTAATTACTTAGTAATCTAGAAACACAGGCCCAGATTATCTATATCATATGAAATCTACCCCAGGCAGGTTATACCAATAGCTTTAAAGGTGTTTCTATTTTTTAGCCATGTGTTGTTGTACTTTATCGTATGAAGAACTGTATAGTTTGGGTTGATGTGACATTGTGCTTACATGTCTATCCAAACACATCTGCAAATGTCTATTTCTTTGTAGTCTTCATCCTCATTATTTATGGTTTTAGGAATTTATAATTAATAGTTTGTGACCTTGGTGTCAATCCCTTGGAATCATTTTTTTGTATTACAGGCGTTTCGCCATCGCTCTTTAGTATCTTTTTGTAAATGTATGTCATTCCCTTGGTGTTTTTTTGTACATGGGTGTCAATTTCTTGGTGTATTTTAATTGATAGTACCTCGAATGCACACCAAAGTTCCCATCACCCACAAATATGTGAGAGGGATGTTGAATCTAAGGAACTTTGCTGTGGGTTGGAGTATGATATATATCTATATAATAATATAAAAAGGCATGTTGAGTCTCTTTTGAAGCGCCACATGTCACACTCTATATTCTTGCCACCTAGCATACCTATTAATACTATTACTCTAAGAATAATACTCCCTCCGAGTCGGAGTAATGGTTCTTACTTCCTTTTTGGTGCGAGTTTAGTAATGGTTCCTATTTCCATTTTTAGTAACTTTTTTGTGGTCCAAAATCAATTCAGTGTGGGGTAGGGTGTTTTGTGTGGTTTAGAATCATTTCCTTATTTTTTGTGCATAAAGGTAAAGGAACCATTACTATGACTCGGAGGGAGTAATAAATTTTGTGTAAAAAAAATAATAGTAATAAATTATTACTTAATAATACAAAATAAGTGCACATAAATCTAAATAAATCAATAGTAAGTTACCCGCCCTTCAATCTTCCCAAGAAAAATCAAAAGTCATACGGAGTATAAGACACTTTCACAATTTTAATGACTTTCATAATTACAATTTATCCTATATAATGTCCTCTTTTTATTTTGTGGGTTTCCAAAATATAATAATAAATTTCAAACGTAAACAAGAATCAACTCAAAGCACGCATTTTATTCTCATCCTAATTATCATAAAAACAAAGTAAATGTGAAATTTCTTTTTTTTTTTCCTTTTTTTAAAATATTGCTGTTATTAAATTAATTGTTTTACTCGTGTTTTGATAATATTATTTTAAGTTGAGATTTTTAATCATGAAATGCTTTAATCGTGTTAAAAAAAAGGTATTCATCAAATTTATTACTTTCATCATTCAAGAAATAAGCTTATTTATTTTTTTTGTTTTTCAATTAATCGAGTGTCAAAATATATGTAGACATGTAAAATAAAGAGAAGAGAAAAATTATCCAAAGTTAAAGATAAAAAAGTAGAATATGACAAAAGTAATATAATTGGTTAGGTGAATACTTTTTCTACTATTTTGAGATAAAACACTTTTCTTTTTGAGTTTTGGATCAATTGGTACATCAATTTGTTGTAGTGAGATGATTTGTTAAATTTGGTATGTATTATTTGATATGATATTTCGTCTTTTGAATCAATTGATTTGTATGTATGTATGCATGCAAGCATACATGCAAATGATGCAATGTATGCATGTATGTATAAAGTTATTAATGAACAAGACATTATTATTATGATATTGAGTTTTATTAGTGTTTTATTTGGAATTATTTATAGAGACCAGGGTGGGAATTGTGATAATATGCGGATATGGAAAACAATTATCATGCTCGTAAATTTCTAGCTAATTTCTTTGTTAATAATGATTGTATTCTTTTAATCTCTCATGTTTTGTTTACTCTACTACTTAGGTGGTCATTTTTTTTGTATAAAATGTTTTCTTTTTAAGATCACTTTTTTTAGTTCTCATAAAGTTTCTCAAACTACAAAATGGATTGTGAAAAATTGGAAGTATCTTGCGACTACTATATTTTCTTTTGTTTTTTCAGGACCGAGGTATTTGTATTATGTACTTTCATTTATGAGCCCCTTTAAATTAAAAATATAGAATCTACATATCTATCATTTGATCAATTCATGATTAAATTTTTTATTAAAACCACACAAAAGAATCATAATAGTAATAATATAAGTATAAAAAATGCCCTTACAAATCCCGTGATTTCCACGGGATACAAAACTAGTTACTTATCAAAAATACTCTATAACTAGTAACACTTTCATCCTACAATGTTTCCCCACTTTGTTATTTTATTTCCTGCAACAGATTCCTAAGTGTGAAAACATCGTGGGACAGAGTACATGTGTTATTCTTCTTCATCAAGGCCTAGTTCATTAATATTTATAATTAACTTGATATTTGTATCGAGAGTGGGTTACCGACCTGGTAGGATGGCATGTCCCCCTAGTGTTTAATTGACAAAATATACCTTCAGATTCAGAAGCACTTGTCATATATCCTTTTTGTGACGATTTGTAAAGACCATTATTGCCTTTTAGGCTCACATTTGTTGTAAGAAGACCATGCTCAATCAAGTGGCCCATTTGCACTATTGTTCTTCTTTGTTATTTCTTTTGCTAAATCTCAAATCACAATTGCACTTTATATCCAATATTTTACTGCTTCCTTGGTCAGTGTGGCATTAGTCATTCTGAATCAGAGGGGGTAGCACAGTACATATTCTAGGCTGTTTTGCTCTTGAACATGCCCGAGTCAGGTTCAGAGCTGTAACCTTTGATCTCCATAGCTGGCTGTAGCAATTGTTTCCTATGCTGTTACCTAGAAGTAAAGTAGGGTTATGCTGACTGCTGAGTCTTGACATAATGCCCATTGTAAATGAACGAGGTTGTGAACTGAACTGCAATATCTGTACACTGCTATCTGCCCACTGTAGTGTTGATGAGTTTTACACATCTTGGGAAATGCATGAGGTGGGCAAGAATAAATGCAAGATACTGATTGTTAACTTAGGTAGAAGCATATGACTAACGTCTTTAGGAACTATGTATTCTGGATCTTAGCTATTAGTTTCATCATTTTCGCATCAAGTCAAACTTGCTTTGTAGTGTTGAACTGGGCTTCAATGAGAAGAACATTTAAGCCTTCTCATCTGTTTTGGATGTTGTGGCTAATAAGATAGCGTGGTTGCTTGGCATTTTTGTTTACATGGTCCACACCAACTCAGCAGCTTTTTCTTAGTAATATAATAATAAACTCCCTCCGTCCCAATCATTTGTTTCCCCTTTGATTAAAATACTTCTCACAAAGCATAAGGTAAACAAATGATTGAGTAGGGGGATTATTTACTGGTCAAATAAATAAAATACATTTCAAGTCTATTGAGATTGTTTGCTGTGTTGGCTAACATGCCTAATTTTCAGCCTGCAATTGTCTATCTGCTGCTGAAATTTGTTGTCCAATGGGTTGATGGGCAAATTATATACCTGGAGGCTCATGAAACTGTTGCTCTCATCGACTTCTGTATGAGCTTGCTTCGTGTGTATTCATTCCACAATATCGGCAAGGTAAAACTTTACGAGTGCTTCAATTTTTTCTTTTCTTTTTCTCTTAAGACCTTTCTCATGGTTGATGAGTGCATAGGGTGATTTTGAAACTTACATGCCTCATGTAATTAGCACTTGCAATGTTGATTGCTGGTTTTGAGGATGGTCGCGTTTGTCTGCATGGTTTCCCTAGTCGTTAGCCGGAGTTCATGGTTAGCGGGAGTGGGTGGATTTAAGAGTTGGTCAGGTGGATGTAGGAGATAATGAGGTGGCAGGTGGGTGAAGGAGATAGAGTGTGAGGATATAGATTGGTGGATAATATAAAGTGGGTTAACTTAGTTGATAAAGCTTAGTTGTCGAAACTAAAGTTGGGTTTTACTAATGGTATTCTGTAATTTTACAAATACAATTGTAAAGAGGACCATATAAGTAAATTTGCAGCAAAATAAGGATATAAAAATTCATGGGAAGAGCACTATGATTTGTCACAAAATGTGAGTGGGTAGAGGTTCATTAAGGAGATGGAATATTTTCTTGCTTATTAAAAGTTACTAAAAGGTTTTCTGTCTTAAAAGTTTGTTTTATCTGTTTATGTGAAATGCTCATCCCTCGCCCCTCTTTTGCCCTTTGCTCATGAGCCATGATAATAGATTGAGAGATCTCCAACCATGTTCTTTTATTGTTTGTGGGGCTTATTTTATTTTCCTCCATTATTGTTAGTGTCTGACTGATCATGTGCATCATATGTTCTCACTAACTTTGTAGTTTACCAACCACTGATCTCCTTTGTTTACTGGTATACTAGGTTACAATTAGCCGGTCCAGCACTTTAGTGAATGAAGCGAAGACTGAGAAATACAAGGATCTGCGTGCTTTAGTTCAGCTTCTTACAAACCTTTGTTCAAAGGATTTGGTATGAATCCATATGATTGCTTTCGATTCCAGGATATATATGACTACTGTATGTGGCCTAGCTTAGTCACTGTTCTATTTGTTTTCATTTGTATTCTTAACAGATTGACTTCTCGACGGACTCTGTTGAGTCACAAGGTATAAGTATCGGTCAGGTAAATATCCAGCTTTGTGCACTTCATTAAGGAACATTAATTGTGGGATGTAAATATAATTTCTCGGAGAATTGAGAACTCTCGTGATGATGCTGATCAGGAGGGTTATATATTTTTTTTATTTGCAGGTTGTTTATTTTGGTCTCCACATAATCACGCCTTTGATATCTTTTGATCTTCTGAAATTTCCCAAGCTGTGCCGTGACGTAAGCTCTCTTCTCTGTGTGAATAGTTATTTGGATGGTGCACATTTACTATTTGACTCTGATGTCATTGATCTCTTGTGCAGTACTTCTCTTTAATATCACATATGTTGGAGGTTTACCCAGAAATGGTTGCACAGCTAAATTCTGAGGCATTTGTGCATATTCTTGGAACCTTGGACTTCGGCCTACGGCATCAGGTTAGGCTAACCTTTTTCCGTCCTGAAGCTTCTTTCGGGGTTCTGTATTGGAGACGTTTAATATTTTTATTTTTGCAATTTACCACATGCACTACTTATTATCCTATGAACGTGCCTGCTGGCCTGCTGTGTAGTGTTTACAGACATCTAGTTGATCTCCTTCATTTTAGGATTCTCGTTGTTTCCCTTTGAATCTGCAAGTATTGATATATTGCTGTCCAGTAGAGTGAAGAACATTCCATGGCTTAATCAATGTTAATATCTTTGATATCTTTTTGTACAACGGCGTCACCCCATTGGTGTCCCTTAGTTAATGTTATATACTTGTATTGTACTTATTTAAAAAAATAAAAGTAAACCTTCATTCCACGCCCCTGGTTTGTTCCTCTTACCCCTGCAAAGAAAGCATAAAAGAATTTGAATCACGACTGTTTTTTGGGGGTATGGATGTGCTAATAGGCTTTGATGAGGTTATTTTGAGGTTTTGATTCCCTTGCCATGCTGCTGGTACAGGATTCAGAAGTTGTCGACAAATGCCTGAGAGCTTTGAAAGCTCTTGCCTCACATCACCATAAAGAAACTCTCTCTGGCAAAGTTGGTTTGGGGTCACATGCTGATGGCTTCAGAGATTCGGATGGCAAATTTCAAGAAGGCATTTTGAGTAGATTCCTTCCTTCGTTGCTGCAGTTACTCCTATTTGAGGATTACAGGTATTTGATCCTGGATGTTGACATATGAATGCTAGTGTCTCATCTAGTCTCTTTTTAAGTTTACATGCACTCGTTGTCTCAAACTGTGAAAAACTCCGTAAATTACGAGATCGTTTTGTGTATTTTGTGGAGTGTATGTTCATTTGGTAGACTACTGTTCTTGTTTTCGTAGTTCAAGTCTTTAGATAGCATATGATCTCTTGCCTCTTCATCTAGAAGGTTCTTTTTTCAGGTAGTTGTTGGATCTTTACTGGCAAACCGTTTATAGTAATCAGTGAATCACGTTCCAATATGAAAGATGGACTGTCTGCCTCTCAAATAATAGTTCATCACCATCAATTTATTTATTTATCTCCCAGGTGTTTTTATATTGTTGGTCTTCGCTGCTACATGTTAACTAGCCTGTCATGCTTGATATTACTATTTTGGGTTTCACTACTGCATAAGCTCCAAAGTTTAGTTCATTATATCAGTTCTAGATTTCTTGTTCTTGCATGCAGTGAACTCTCTTTTTTGTGACAGATATGACCAATATATTTAGTGAAGAACCTACACTGAGCTGTTAGCTATACATTTTTCCTCATTCCCTCGAAAGTGGTCACCTTTAAACTTTGGACTTTCCTTTTTAGATTGACCATATCTAAACATCCTATTTGGAATCTCTCCTATTTTGTACTCGTATATTTTGTAGTCATTGTGGTTTGTGACTTTGTATCTTTCCTCAACCTGCATTTCTATCATATAATATTAAGGTTCCTTAATTCTTGTACAATGGCAAATGCCTCTAAAAAGTTGGTGTCTCTGTGGACAATATTCCCAGTTATAGCAATGTACTTTTTCCTTGTTTGTATTACTGTTGGGTGTCTACACAAGCATTCTAACTACTCCTTTGTAATTTTAGTACTGATCTGGTGAGCTCAGCAGCGGATGCTCTTCTTCCTCTAATTCTGTGTGAGCAGGTTCTGTATCAGGTATTCATCCCATCTCATTGAATACACTGTTAAAAACATACAGTACATTATGATGCCAATTCCCGAGCGTGTTTCTCCTTAAGATGATTTTGTTTCTCAAACTTAAAAACATATAGTACCCTTGGAGATGCCAACTTTTTTTTCGTGATACATTTTCCATTTTTTCCGCATTTGTGAGTAGTCCGATTATTGGCTTTGGCTGTTTTCTTCAAGTAGTTCTTTGACTAAATTAACTTGGTGGGTGCACCATACGATATTTTTCCGGATTATGGTTGTTGAATCCACAACCACTATCTAGCCAAGCCCCAAGTATAGGTGAACCTGCAAACCATGTAAATAAGTTGCTTCACTTGATTTGTCACTAGTATAGCACCCATGCAACTGCACGGTATTGTAAATAAAGATATTAGAGAATTTGAAAATTAATTAAATTAATTTTGTTTACCTCCATTTTGAAAAGGGAAGAAAATTTGCACATATAGTCCCAAGGAGATATTTTATTAGCCTTATTTTTATAAAAGTTAGCAATGATTTATGTTAATTAGGTGATAAAATATTGTTTAATAGTACATATAGATAGTGAAAACTAAGTAGGAAAAAATAGTCTACAAATATTGCTCAAGCGGGAAATTTAAGCGGGAGAATTACAGATGTGTTAATCTTTTAGTATATAGGGGATTTTGAACTCTTTTGGTGTGTCTGCTCTTACTCTCCTGGTCTATCCTTGTTGAAAACATTAGTTATTATGTACAATTGTAAGATTTAAAAAAGATTCCTATCGTACAATAGAATGGTGAACGGTTCCTTGACTTTTTACATTTCTGAATTTTATTTATTATCAGAGGTTTGTTAGTTACTCACAGATCTACCCGTTTCTGGTGGAGCAGGACATAGTTCTTATGTCTTTAGGATTAATTTGTGCAAAATGAAGTGTTCTCGAAACCACTTTCACCGTATTTCTCAAATACCAATGGTCCCCTTGTTTTTAGTGTAAGAGAGAGGACGTGAGGAACAAGAGCCTCTTTTGAGGTAATAGATAAATGATTTGTGTTTTAATTGGTATTATAAAGGGGGCCGTGAGGGCAGTTATGAATCCTTATGGTGCTGATCAAATGTTACCACCATTCAGTGACTTGACCAACGAGTTCAGGTCACATAAGTAGGTCGTAGGTCTTAGGACGTAGGACGTAGGGTATTGATATGATGATGAGTTAATAATCCGGCTGCTGCTTTATATTAATTCTGTTAGCTTACTTGCGCTTGAGGTAAACTTGCATGCACTCAACTGACCACATTCTTTGGCTCAAATTTTCCAGCGTTTATGCAGTGAATTGATAGAGAAGCAGGCCGATCCAACTCTCAAGACTAGACTAGCAAACGCTTTACATACCTTGACTACTGCGAACCAGCTATCGACAGCTCTTGATCGTATCAATTACCAAAGGTTCAGGAAAAACTTGCTTAATTTTCTGGTCGAAGTTCGTGGATTCCTTCGGACAGTATGATTTACATCTTCCACTTCCACGAAACAAGATGGTACAAACTACAAAGAACACCGGCTAGTAAGTTCCTTGTCGAACGATCACTCCTGAACTACAGGATATGCGTATATATACTCAAAGGACATCTACGCATTGGATTGAGTGATCGAGTTGGTCTACGAGGCGAATAGCGAGAAAATTTATGAAGCACAATTTTTTGGACAACAAGGTTTAGGTAATTTATGATTAGCTTCTAACCTAGTTCAATTACTTCGACATTCACAATGGTTATGTTGCGTGTTACCCAGCATTTCGACACTTCATTCAAGGTTAGCAACATATTTTCACTAAGCTTGTCCAATACTCACCCGATAAGGGATCGGTCTTTGGATGGAGGTCATTTTTTTTACCACACAAGGTGCAATTTGGGTCACGCCACCTTGTTAGACTTCTGGGGTTGCGAGAATTGTTTAAAGGGTCGCTGGAGATTGTCAATTATTCCTTGCTGAAAATGGAGATGAATTATTTGATAGATAGGATAGGAAGTTCATCGCCATGCTATCTCAAAATTAGTGATTTCATTGGACTATAAATTCATAGTTTTAGTTTTAATATGAATTTTGGAATCATCACACTGCTTTCCATTTTCATATTAACCCGCCTTTTACTTCTCTTTGTTGTCAATCACTGTATAGGTTCTCACTTCTCACTTCTCATAAATTGCTTGTAGAGTTTTGCTTATCCATGAGCAGTTTCTTGGCCATCGTAATGTTACACATATTTTATGATAAAAAGTAACGACTTTTTGATAAATAGTGTCCACTTTGTAAAAATAAGTCATTTTTTAACCAAAAAAATGGTCACTATTTATTATTTAATCAAAAGTTTTAACTATTAAAAAAAAAGTAGCGACTTTTTGGTGAGCAAAATTTCGGTACACTGAGATCGCTATGAAAATAAGAGTAAATTTGGGTACTAGAAGATAGGGGCAAGTTTCCCATATGCATTGAAACTTACTGAACTGTTCATACCAACAACATAGCAATCAAATGGCCAACTTTTGTAAGTAAAAAACCTACAGTTTTTGGTAGGAAATGTATATATTACAACTCAATCATATTACGTCATGCCCGTTAAAAACGCTATATCAAAGAATCAAAACACCACGATTGCTGCATCTCAAGACTAGGCGAAGTATGCACTTGAACTCCGAACTCATGGCAACCATGTCTATCATATGCTTTGGTACACCAAAATGTCTACAAAATATGAGCGAAGACAACCGTGTAAATGGCTTGGATAATGAAACTGTTCAACCTTAAAGACTCTGGTATGACTTTTCGCCTCGTAAGGATTTGGCGATATTGTCAATTTGTAATATCCGAGCAAAGACTACTACCATGTCCTTGAACCTTACATCTTGAAGATACTATCGATTTGTAAAATCATCAAATTTTTGTATCGGCTTTATTAATGACAGTAAGAGTTGCACTTGCTTGAGTCGCTTCACAGGGATTTTTCAGATGGTCAGAGTTATATTCTTTTAGTTATCCACTTGTTTTTTGGGACGAATCTTCTACTCTTCCTAGTTATATTAATACAAAGAGTCTTGCTAATATCGGTAAGAAGACGGAGATCCTCTCACAATAAAACAAGTGGAAAGACAAGTAGGAGGAAATGGAGAATTTCATGAATACTGCCACTTGTATGATGTGAGGGGAGCACTATCCGAAGACGGATAGTGTCTTGAGAATGTGTGATATTAATATAGGCGCACGACATTATAAAAGTAAAAAAAGCAACTCACCTCGTTCCGCAAAAGTTTGTTTAAAATCACTTGTGGAGTACACTCTTCTTTGGCATCCTTGATTTCTTGTGACCATGGAACTGGGACAAAAATTAAGCAAAAAAAAAGGCATCAGCACAACTGATGATGTGAAGCTAAAAGATCATCGTGTGAAGATCAGCGGATTGGCTTTCTACAAAAACATTATGGAAACTTAGATTAGATTACCCTTTGTCGCTCTAAAGCTTCTTGATCGGTTCTCTCCTTCCAATTGCTTTTACGCAGTTTAATAGGCCTGTTTCCAACGTATTTACCTGACAAAAATATAAGGACGACAAAGAAAACTGTTCAAAACATTAAAATACTAAGCACGATCGATGCAAGCACAACTTCAGAAGCAAATACACTTTAAGCAAAAAAAGTTCAGAAAGATTCTAAATATATAACTTCATTACGGAAAGAGTGGCCCCAGCTTATGCATTCCACCGTAAATTACCCAGTGTTGGTACCACGAAACTAATAACTAAATCTCGTTTGCTTGCGGAATTGGTCGTCCAACCTTATCGTGGTCTTTTTGTATTAAAGGGGCTCAAAAATTGAGATGAGTCAGCCATTTAGAACAGGATTTATTGTATCACAAAGAAAAAACCTACCATTCATTTCTTTAAGTGCAGCCGCCAAGTCTAAAGGATTAGCGAAGCTAACGAAGCCATAACCTTTAGTCTTCCCCGTTCTCTTATCTCTGACTACCTGAAAGAAGAAAAGAATAGTCAACTGATGTACCAAAATATCTACCGCAAAAACATTGGTCGGCCCAGCTTAACATTTGTGCAAGTCATAATGTAGCTGAAATCTATCCATCATTTCACTTTGATGACTAGGTAACTTTTCACTCCGCCCAGACTAAAGGAAAATGGTAAAATGAAATCAGCTATCATAGAGTGTAAACACGGATCAGAGATGCAACATAATGAAATCTAGATATGTAGAGGAAGTAATAATGAACTCATGCCCTAGTTGAATAGTTACTGTCGTCCATGGACCAATTTGTATAGCAAGTGGACTTACCCTGGCCATATTGAAGGAGGGGAATCGAGAAAATGCTTTCGATAGAACATCATCGTTGACCTCATTTCCAAGGTCACCACAGAATAACCTGTAGTCATCTGCAGGGATATCATTAATTAAATGTTAGACATGAAAGTGCATCGCAGCGCTAGAGTATAAGCACTCCGCTTAAGGGCATGAGTGCGTGATAAAGAGGAGGGGAAAATCAAAAAATATCAAAGATCGGCCGACCTTACAGGACTAGTTTACTACTATGAGAAAAAACTAGCCTCATGCCGAAAAAAAGAATAAAACAGATCAAACATCTATCAGGAATTCTCTACGTCAAGAAGTCTGCCATTTTATCCCTAGGTAACATTTTAGAATTTACTCGCCTATGACTTACCTACAGGCTACCATGTTCGATTTCCAGCTTTTGCCTTGTTTAACATAGGAATTACAGCTTTTAAGTCGTCCATTAAAAGAGAGCTACAATGGAAAGAGTTGAACAACAATCAGGCATTAACCTGGAGCCCTCTAAACGAATCACGTACTGAGGCCCACTACCAAGGATAGAATCTTAAGCATAATACGAACCAACTAGAAAGGAACACGGGAGAAGATAATATTGGGTAGTTGGCTATGTTACAAATTCCAATTCATACCAAGATACCACACAGCATTTACTGATACAGCAAATGCAAAATGCTAATACCTAAAAGACGGCCTAACACGTGGAAACTCAAGTAGTTTCGCCAATATGTAGAATATTCAAACACCCTATGACCAAATACCAGTGTGATTGCTTTGAAGTAATTAAGGAGGACAAACCTCTTGAAAACGGTGTTCCCCGCCCAACAGGTATCAGATATGAGTGTTGGTTGACATGTTACTTTAGGAAGCTAAGCCTAGAGGCCGATACTCTGAGTAGACAAACAAAACTAAAGTAGTATGATTTACGTGTAACAATAGACTCTGTTAATGAACTAGCGCGTCAAAGTATGCTATCATTATAGCAAGAAGAAATATAGCGAATAAGACAACATAAGATACAAAGAGAAAGAACTGTACTTTCTGGCCACTCAGCAAGAGTCGGATCTTCCCAAGCCTGGCCAGCAGCTTTACGAGGAACCGCTTTTTTCTTAGTTTCTGCTTTGTGTTCAATGTCACTGCTTGCAAGAGCAGCTTTGACACTCTCTAGTGCTTCGGGAGTAATAGTTTGCGCATCCTTTTGAAATAGTTGTTGTGCCTGAACAAAAACAAAGCAAAATTATAACGACACAAAATTTACTTCTTTTTATTCTAAACTATCAGTCGTAACTCATATGACACGATTATTTACACATTCTTCATTTTAGCTAATCGAAGAAGCCTAGTGTTGGTACGGCTACGAACCCCGTACCTCCTGTTATCTCGCAACTTGCAGTAAGCCTTACAACACTACTACACTACAGCAACGTTGAACCAAAAACTGAGCAAACACGCTCAATGCTAACAAAACCGCTACAACGGTACGTAAACCTACGTAACGCACTAGTTTCCGAAGCGAAAACGAAAACGATACGATTAGAAACAGAAACAATTCAATCTTCTAATCTACTCAATGCTGCACAAATTCAAGTAAAATATCAACATAAAAATCACCAAAAAAAGTAGCAAATCAATAAAATCTCAGGTAACAATATCAAATTAACATGATTAAATCAATAATCAAGCTAAACTACAATAAACAAAAATGATCAAAATACAAAAAAAACAATTAAAACCTGTTGGTACTGAGGAAGAGCGTAAACGCCGGGCGTCGCGGCATAAGCAGAAGGAACAACAACAGGAGCAACTGGTGCGACAGGCTGAGGCGGCGCTGCGTATTGAGGTTGTTGTAGATGAAACGGCGTCGGAAAGTATGAACCGTTTGAATATGTGAATTGTGATGAGATTGAAGTTGATGATGATGATGGTACTGTCGACATTTTCGTGGATTTGTTTTGAATTTGATTGATTTGGTGAAATTAGGGTTTAGAATAAATGTATGATTTGGGGGAAGAATGATCTGAATGAATGATGTGTTTTTTCTCGAGTTTTCCAAAAACTGGTTTATTATTATACCGTACGGCTTAACTTTTTAAACGGAAAATTATTGTATACCGAGTCTATTTTATCGTAGTTATTATGGACTTATGGTACGAGAAAATACTTCATTAATACTTGTATTATAATTTCAATCGCATAGATAATTAACTAACTACTAGTATAACACCCGTGAAAATTCACGGGGTTGTTCAATTCAATTTTATAGAGAAAGGTAAATTAAGTTGTTAAATATGCTAATAACGGTTGTGGTGTATATGTAAATGCTTTAATAAAAAAAGTCTATATATAATAAGATAAAAGTTTTTTCAAATACAAAGTATTGTAGAGTAGGATATAAAAACTGAAATGTTTAAGAGAAACTCAGTTTCTCGAAAATCTCCTTGTAAACAACATTACTTGTTATAGTAGACATGTGTTTTCGTCATCTAAAATAAGGACTTTTAGACCATCATTAATTGTAACCCGGGAGATAGCAACGTACAACTGTCCATGGGTGAAGAGTGGTATAGGAAGATAAAGACTAACACGGGATAGATCGAGATTGCCCTTGACTCTTGTTAATAGTCATTGCAAAGCAAACTGCTAAAGAAAATTGTCTCCTTTCAAACTTAACAGGAAAGATGGACTACCTAAAAGATTATCAATTATAAATCATACCTTAAAACAATGAAATAGTCAAAGTCTAATATAGATGAATACCGAAAATTGAGTAGAAATAACTAAAAACAAAAACTGAATACAAAAACAACAATAACATCATTTGTTAATTGTTCCATAGAGTTGTGCTTCTTTAATGGTTTAGAAGTGCGCGTTTATCGTATTTTCGACAAACATTCTAAATTTGTAATCATGCGGTAATTATTATTTTGGCAATCCTCTAAACTAAATTTCAAGTAATTCTGATAAAATGTAAATACCAAGTATAATTGTTTTATAATTACAATTTTTTCGAAATCTGCTTTTTTTTTATAGTAATTGCATTAATAGTGTAAGCTGATTTGATGTTGTATTATAATTGAATAATTTTGAGTGATAAATATTGAAGTGATCTAATTAAATTGATAGTATGAACGTCATGTATGTAACTGTTGCTGGTGAGGCATGTAATGCTATTTTTTTCTATTTTGCTTAATTGTCTTTATCGTAAGGTGATTTCATGAAATATTTTCAATTCACATTCCCAAATTTCACATTATTTCCTTATAATTTCTTCTGTTTCATACCGAGTATATATATATTTCATTATAACCAATTTTAATTATATGAGTTTTTTCTTATTCAAAAATCAATTCATATTGGTGTTGCTTAATTATATATTTCATTATAATCAATTTCACATTATTTCCTTATTCACTATAACCGCTTTGTTGCTGTTTAGTTCACTGTTCCTTTAATTCATTAGTGTAACACCCGTGAAAAATCATGGGGTTGTGTACTTTTTTTAAAAGAAGACGTCAAAATATAGTTATTATATAACGAGAAATTTTATTTATTTAACGTGTCTACTTTAGGTCTTAAGAAGTGGAAGACAATGTGATTTTCGAGAAGTTTATTGAGAATACAAAAGAGAAGTAAAAAGAGAAAAAGAAAAAGATGTTGTCCGCCTTTGAGATTTTCGAGCAACATTGAGAAAGTAAAAGGTTTTTGGAAGACAATTTGATAAGGTGGCTGATTTCACAAAATTGATGATTAGTATTATTGATATTTTGTAATTAATGTATGTTCATAAAAAAGAGAGAGATGAAATAGAGTAAAATAAGAAGAAAAAAATAGCAGGAGGAAAGTATGAGAAAGCGGCAAACAGTAGGACTTAGTTATCAATGCAATATTGAACGACAGAATGAATGAATTAATATTACAACATACACAGTACAACACTTATTTATCTCATGGAAATGTAGAAAAGAGAAAATATTATTATTGGTTTTTTGGATATTGCGATGACTTGGGTACTGCAATGAGAAAACAATTTTTTTAATAGGTTTTGAGAATTGTTACCCAAATTAATTAATACAATTATATTAATTATGCACGGTTAATTATGTGGTTCTCAATTAATTTCAGTTTTTTATTTGTTTTAGTTTGCTGATGTGGAAAGATGGCCAACGCGGTTAAACATGATTGTTTAAAAAAACTAAAATTGTGAAATTGAATGAGAGACTTGCATTAGCATAATTCTGAATCCACATTGTGCCACATAGACAGTTTTCCAAGATTCTTTTATATATCTATATATATATATATATATATATATATATATATATATATATATATATATATATATATAATGAATAATGATATTATTATTGGTTTTTTGGATATTGCGATGACTTGGGTACTGCAATGAGAAAACATTTTTTTTAATAGGTTTTGAGAATTGGTACCCAACTTAATTGATAAAATTATATTAATTATGCACGGTTAATTATGTGGTTCTCAATTAATTTCAGTTTTTTATTTGTTTTAGTTTGCCGATGTGGAAAGATGGCCAACGCGGTTAAACACTTAAACATGATTGGTTTAAAAAAAAGTAAAATTGTGAGATTGAATGAGAGACTTGCATTAGCCTAATTCTGAATCCACATTGTGCCACATAGACAGTTTTCCAAGATTCTTTTATATATATAATGATGATGCAGGAATTGAGAAGTAGTAATTGTAAGGATGTCTTTATAGAGTACCTAACTGTGCACAAATTCTTATTTGCAACGGCACTATCCGTCGCAAACTTGCGACGGATATCGTTTTCTCTCACAAAATACCCACTTTTTCTCTCTCTCCAACACTATTTATGTGGTCCCCTTTCTCCACTAACTCATTTTCTATCCATTTTATCTCACAAAATATCCGTCACAAATGATGGCCCGTCGCAAGCAAGACTTACTACTAACTGTGAGGGCGGAGGTTCTAAAAGAGTAACTTCGATAAGCGATTGACGTCGCAGTTTGTTGACCAATTACTTGCTCGATTAGCTTCCTTATTAGGCACTCGCCGGCATACTTAACCTTAGCAATATTTTTTCTTTATAAGCTCTTTACAATAGTGGACTACGGGATGAAAAATATTATTCATCAGTGTTCCTCCAAAATCAAGTTAACAATAAGGTATATTGTTCATGACTTCATGTGCACAAGAAGTTTGTTTATCTTAAGAGCATGTACAATGGAGAGCTCTCCATTGAGCTCTCCAAATGGTCCCCAAAAATGGAGAGCTCCATATGTGTGTTTTTGCTCTACAATAGGAGCTCTCCAAGGAGAGAGAGGATGCTTTTCATGCCAAAAAATGGAGAGTAGTTCTCTTCGTGCTTTTGGGGGAGAGCAAATGAGAGCTATCTCTCCATTTGAAGTGGGTGATAATCCACCAATGAGATTTTGCCAAATGGAAAATGTTAAATAATTTTTTTTTTGTATAAATGAATTGTGTATATTATTAAACTATTCATGTTAACCAACACACACTTTATTCACAAAAATCTTTATATTTTCCCTCTCTTATTTAATGGATAGTGATAATTCAAATTGTAAAACTAATCAAAATTTAAGAAAGTACAACTCCAAAAATACAAAATTATCCAACTTTCAAAGTCCTAAAGTAATTCAAGTACAAAATAATGATGAGTTTTTACAAACCCAACATTCATACATGCATTATCAACCAAGAAATGTTAATGATGAACAAAGTACGTACACAAACTCAGCATTTCAACCGTATGTTAATATATCAACATTTCCTGTGAGTGAACATTTGGAAAATTTACCGGAATGGAGTCAACTTTCACCTACAAATGGTATGAGAGTAGGAGGTAGTCGAAGCGAACGTGTCAACATTTATCGTGGTCAAGCCCAAAGCTCGAATTTGCAAGTGGATATCGATGACGAAGATGAAAATGAAGGAGGCGAAGATGGCGAAGAAAACGAAGGAGAAGGGGACAACGAGAATGTTGGTGCAACTAAGCAAAAAACAAATAAATCAAAGGTATATTGGTCTATTGAAGAAGATACTTGGATGGTGTTATTATACCCTTGATAAAGTTCAAGGTACTAACCAAACACGAGGGACTATGTGGAATTTGGATCCTCTCCATTACTTTCTCTCCATTACCTCTCTAATACACACTTATTTTAATATATTTTCTCTATCCATCCAATAAAACATTATTTTTATGAAATAATTACAACCGCTAGATCGTCTCAAGATTTAATCCGGACCGTTTAAAAGTAATGGAGGTCCATTTCTTTTCGGGTAATGGAGAGAATCCGGACCGGACTATGTGGGGTAATATTTTTTTCTTATGTGAAGGATAAATGTCTGAATATGTCGGCTTCTCGAAACATGAATTCATGTAGAAATCGATGGGAAAGATTGCTAGGTGTGTTAGTAAATATATTGGTGCATTGTCTTCTGCCGAAGCGAGAAAAACAAGTGGAATGTCAAACATAGATATTTTGGTTATCGCAAATGAAATATATAGTGCAGATGGTAATGGAGATTTTACTATAACTTATGGGTATGAGCTACTCAAGAATGAACCAAAATTTCTTACTTTGTATGGTTGCAAGAAGAAATAGCATATTTATTCTTTTGAATCAAACTTAAATAAAATAGTGACTGATGAAAACTCAAAGCGTTTACGATTAAACGAGGGAGGTGCATATTTTTCATCTGCTACTCCAAGCACACCAAATAGCAATAATCCTCCTACACCTTAGTTTCCACCAAGACCGTCAGGTGTAAAAGCCGCAAAAGGGAAAGGTGCAAGGGTTGAGAAAATGCAAAGTCTTGACAGTCTTATTGAAGAACAAATCCACAAGTCCTTGCAAGTGTTCGGGGACACAAACAAAAATATAGAAGATTGGAAAGAAATTCGTATGCGAGAGATACAAGCTCAAGAGGAACAAGCACTTTATCAAAGAGCACTTGATGAAAAGAAGATACAACTCGAAATGGAGAAGGAGCAGAGGAAAAAAGCGAAGATGCAACAACATGACATTGATCACAAATATAAAATTTTGGACCGATTGTTGAGTAAAGTCACCCTTACTCCATCTGAAGAGGCTATTAAGGATAAGTTGTATCAAGAATTGTTCAAATGATAGGATTTAATGATCATTAGCTTTACTACTTAAGTGATAATTTATCGTAATTTTCTTGGAATTCGTATTAATTATTTTAGTATTTATGATTGGGTTGGTATACATTATTATTACACAACTACTCAAATAATAACTGCACAACGCCATAACTACTCGTATCAATGCACGACTGCATTGATAGCTCTACTTTTACAAAATGCCTTAATGTTTTTTAAGTGTATAGATTGTACCGTTGAGCTATACTACTACAACCATAAAAATATTAATTACATTAGTAGGTTGGTAAACTATAATAAATATTAATTATAGATGTATATCTTATTCTAAAAAATAGTGTTTCTTTATCAAACACAAATGTCTTCAACAAATTCTATCTCTTTTATGTCCTTTGAAACTTCAAACTCAAACACCACCTCACCAAATGAAGCTTCAAATAATACAGTACAAATTAACTATGGTGATTCCTCAATTTTAGGCCAATACACAGGTTCACAAATCAATCAAGAAATGAATGTCATGTTAGACAACTGGATTATGGCACTACCCCAAGCTCAATATCTCCCCATGAAAACAATTAATGAATTGCTGGAGCAAAACGCATCCAAAAAGCGCAATACAAGAGAAAAAGAAAATCTATTAATAGAGATCGTGTGCGAGGTGCAATACAACTGTGGAAGGATTACTTTGCTCTACCAGCCGAGAGAACATACAATGATGTCCAATTTCGACGCAGGTTTCGAATGCAGAGACATTTGTTTTTGCGTATTGTGGATGAACTTAGAACTAATGACCCATGGTTCAAACAAAGATACGACGCTGTTGGTAGGGTTGGCTTAACAACATTACAAAAATGTACCGCTGCACTACGTGTATTAGCATATGGTGCGTCGTATCATCAAGTGGATGAGTACATGCGAATGGCGGCGAGCACGGTTAAAACATGTCTTACTCATTTCGTGGATGGTATAATTGCTGTGTATGGTGACACTTATCTTAGAGCACCAAATCCAAAAGACTTGGAACGTCTTTTACATGTGGCAAACCAACGTGGCTTCCCGGGAATGTTAGGAAGCATAGATTGTATGCACTGGGAGTGGAAGAATTGTCCGATGTCATGGAAAGGACAATTTACCGGAAGAGATGGAAAAGCAAGCATTATATTGGAGGCCGTTGCGTCATACGATTTATAGATATGACATTCTTTTTTTGGTGTTCCCGGCTCATGTAATGACATAAATGTTCTCGATCGCTCACCTTTATTCAATGACCTTATGGAAGGAAGAGCTCCGTCTGTTAATTTCGAAGTTAATGGTCACTCTTATGATATGGGATACTACTTAACTGATGGAATTAATCCTCCATGGGCATCATTTATTCCTTCAATAAGAATCCCACGAAAACCTAAGGCAAAAGCATTTTCTATGTTACAGGAAAGTCTTCGAAAAGACGTCGAACGTGCCTTCGGAGTATTACAAGCTCGATTCAATATTATTCGTAACCCATCACTTACATGGGATATTAACTTGGTGAGGAAAATCATGACAGCTTGTATTATACTCCATAATATGATAGTCGAAGATGAACGAGATACTTATGAAAACTCTTACGACATGGGACAATTTGAGCAATTAAGGGATGAAGTACAATGGGTGTATGATAAAGGTCGACAAGCTGAATTTTCTAACTATCTCAGGAGACGATTTCAAATTCGTCATAAGGGAACACATCAACAACTCAAAGAAGATCTAGTGGAACATGTATGACAAAGATATCATGGTAGAATTTAGTAAATCATTGATAATTGTCACTTTTAATGATTTACTCTTAGTTTGGTTTGATTTTTAAGTAAAATTATCTATTGTATCAAAGCTTTATTATAGGTTTTTAAGGAGTAAAATTGTTTAGCATGTTGAAAGAATGTGTGTAGATAATTAACATTGATAGGTTGATAATTAATGAATGTTTAGCTGGTTGCAAACTTTGTGCAGACTACGTGCTCAGTATTCAGGCCTGCTCATATGCAGGGAATGAGTTGCTGGTAGGCGGGTTTGGTAGTGTATGTAGGATGTTTTTTTGTGATTGAATAAGAACAGTTGAATGATCATTTGCTGGACTGTGGCAGAGGGTCTGGATGGCAGCGTATGTAGTTGTTGGAATGCTGGTGTGTGTGCAAGAGGCAGAAATGCGATGGATGCTGGTCTGGAATGGTTCTGTCTGAATGCTTCTTGACTGGTATTCATTGAGCTCTTTACGTTACTGGTATGCAGCAGCTATGGCGTCTGTATGTTCAGATAGCGCATAGAGGCTGTTTTTAGGCTGCAATTGCTAGGTCTGATAGAGGCAGAGTGATGTCCCGGAATTTGCCGTCCCTACCGGTCATCAAACAAGATTTTTAAATCGGAAGAAAAGTAGTATTAAGTTCGGGGTCGAACGCGAAGATGGTGGGGAAATTGATTAGTTAGGTCCAAATTAGAGCTTGAGTCGGGGGTAATAGTTTGGTTTGTGAAATGACTAACAACTAAAGGAAAATAAGAACAATAAAGCTAAGAATAGATTGATGATAAGGAGGACTAGGGTGTCGGGGGTCACTTAGGTAAGCCGGTAGCCAAACATAAGCTAACGGTCTTGTGTCACTTTTATGGTAAGTCTAGGGTCGTCTCTTCTCTCGAGTCGACTACCCTTAGGTCAAGACTAGTCCTAGCTTTCGCTACAAATCAAGCTAACCTAACACATAAACATGCTCATGAACCTCAAGACGACCATCGTCTAAAGCAAACAAAGCGAGGACTAATACCCAACCGTCGTTGAGGCAATTCGTCGAACACGTAACATGCAAGATGTGAAAACTCAACCAAAGAGGCAAATCAAGACTAACCCTAAGCATGTTTCATGGCTACTAACTACCCAAGTAAACTCCTAACCCTAGAATGAAACTACTCACACATGATTAAGAAGGAAACAAGAACAAATGAGGTATAGATGATAAACATTATGGGAAATGGTAAAAACAAGCAATAGATTAAAAGAACTTGAGATAAATGTAAATAAATGGAAATACTAAACAAGAGAAAGGAAGATTATACCAATACTTGCATTAAAGTGAAGAACTTGGATACAAATGAAGAATTCTCTCAAATATCTTCAAAATACACCCAAAACTACAAATGTAAACTATTGATCTTCTAGGGCTAAGGAATGATTAACAAGAACTACAAGATTAAAGTAAAATCTAAGAAAGGATTAAAATGTTTAAGAGAGTTTTTGATGGCTAAGTATATCTCAATGGAACAGTAAAAACCCTAAAATAAGACTGAAAATATCTCAAATGTTGCGTCCCAAATAATAGACTAAGTGCGGGTTTATATAGTATGCGAAAAACTGAAATCTGACTTTCAGCCGGTCAACCGGCTGCCGGTGGTGGACCGGCTGGGAGTCCAAATGTAAACTTCTGGAAATTTTTCTCTTTTCTTCAAAGTTGCCGTGATCCTCAGCCGACCGGCCGGCTGCCGGTCGGGCACCGGCTGGGAGGCTGGTTGATGACTTCTGGATTTCTTCACTTTTTTCAATATGTACAGGTACCACCAGCCGGTGGACCGGCTGCCGGTTGGCCACCGGCTGGGAACCCTTTTGCAAGAATCTGCCCAAATATTTGTTTTCTTCATTCTCGAAATATGACTAAGTATGGGATACGATCCCTAGCCGGTTGGCCGGCTGCCGGTTGGCCACCGGCTGGGAGGCCTGAACCAAATCCCTGTAACATTCTCCATTTTTCGACCAAAAGTCAAGTCAAGATCCCGAGCCGGCCTACCGGCCGCCGGCTGGGAGGGCCTGGGATGTTTTCTTCATAAATTCTTCATATTTCGCTCCAAATTCGTCTCGTTTGCTCCCGTTTCTTCGCCCCCGCCACAATTCCTACAAGATGTGAATCAAATAGGAATACTCGAGGTAACAGGCATAAAAACGAGCAAAGGCACACAAAACGAGGTCGAATCGGGACCGAAAATGAAGAAAAAGCAATGAAAATTATGACCAAAATAGAGCTAATCAGAATTCCCCACACTTAAACCTTACTCGTCCTCGAGTAAGAGATCAATGAACTATATAACCCTTATTAGAAACATGAAACAAACTAACTAAGCTAACTAGAAGCCGAATCGGGTTTAACGACACCCGTAGCCCTTTCAACTCACAATTTGACATTCATGAGGAAGAATGCCCTATTGCAAGGCAAGTATGGTCTTGCTACAAAATTTTTGATGCAAACAAGTCAAAACAAAACACATATAAACAAGCAACATGCATCGGGAAAAGGAAAAGCCAGCCGCTTGCCTCACTCAAGCGGGGTTTTGAAAAACTAAACAAAGAAGGTCTATAGCGGAGGATGCCGACTCAAAGTCAACTACGGTCTCAAAACCCTAAATCAAGCTCAAGCAACCAAAAATGACATCACTAAAGACCAAGAAACCAATTCAAGGCGGGCAAATGGAAGTACTAAGCTATACTTCCAAGATTGACACGACGCACACATGATTCGACTCCATGCAAGACCCATAACCGATAAAAGAACCCTAAGTACCGACTCTCACGGGTGACACTCAACACACAAGGAAAGAAATGGGGTGATTTTTGTGACAAAAAGTAACCAAAATCACTCACCTACCTCAACTTGCGAAGCATGCCCGCAATCTAGAATGGTACTCCATCCAAAAATCCATGAGAAAATACAAATGTACACGATGAGAACAGCAACAAGGATGCAACGGGGCTTGGGTTGGGTGAAAATGGTTTGGTGCAAGCACCGTTCTAGAATTTGAGGCTCAAAAAGAAGAATGATTGCCATAATCAACACAACTCCTTATTACAACAACTAAGCAACGTCTATGCCCTAACTTTGGTTTTAACAAAACCAAGCAAAAATTGCATAAACCCCAACTTACTTTGGAAAAAACGAACCCATCACAACCTTAAACAAAGTGGTCATTGTTAAAACCGAACAACGTCTACACCCTAACATACGACTTGAAAACAAAATCAAATGCAAAAATTGTGTAAACCCGGCACGCGTGCAAAAACATCAAAAGACCACATTATTATAGCAACGGCTTTTTCTATGTCCCCTTGATGGAAGGGATTTGTTGCTAACCTTTTTCTCTTTCAAAACACATATATACACTTTTCTTTTTTGGATTTTTCAAAACTTTTTCAACTTTTTCTTTGATTTTCTATTTTCTTTGTTTTTTCATTTTTTTTCTTTTCTTTTCGTCAAACCTCTATTCACCAAGAAAACAACAAGTAATGACCAAAACGGAAGAGTGCACCAAACAACATCTAAATCCCAACTCTACCACCAACAAAGTACCACAAAAGCAACCATTCTTGATCAAGGAAGGTGTTTTTGGGGATGTAGTTCATCTAGTTGTTAAGGCCATATGAAAAGGCTAAGGCTCAAAGTGGTTAAACATAAGAGGGAATAAGATGCAAGGGTCAAAACAAGGCTAATTTGGCAAATGTGAAGTTGATTTATTTGGAAAAATAGTTGTCTCACATGCACATGAACATTAACACGGAAATAAGGAACGAGTGCCATACTTATGCGTATAGACATAACACACCACGTAAGGAGGACTACTCACAATCCTAAACTGAGTCGGTTTGATGGACAGACTAAAAAGGAGGCTCTATCCTCACATTTGAGTAACTAATGTCGGTCCTAGGTCGGGTCAAGGTCTAACACGGTCTCACAAGGTGGTCGAAACTTGGTCATTAAGCCTAGACTTCCGGGTCCTTGCAAGCAAGAACCCTAACAAGGTGACATCAAACGGTGCAAGCTATTAGGAGGGGTAAGACACAAGCAAGACAAATATCATCATTGACGGCATATATCCTCCACTATTCAACCTCCTATGCAAATTTACAAACAAAAGCAAAAAGGAAAAACCGACTTAACACATATTCACAAAACTATGAAAATGAAAAGGCATGTGAAACTAACGTAAACTAATAACAAACACAACAAACATGCAACAACAAGAGGACTAAACTAGCAGCACATCAACCACAACAATCACAAGTTCCCAAAAGGAACATCCAAGGCACAAAAATCCCGTTCTCCTTCATGCTATCAACATAAAAAGAAATAGGGATGGGAAGAAAGAAGTAGGATTGTAGGAAAGAGTATACCAAGCATCTTCATTCTCCTAATACCTCGGATTGTTGTTTCATCTGCCACTTGTTAGTCCAACAAACATATATATACAAAGCAAGCAAAGAACAAAAACAAAAGAAAGGAAGAACATGTTTTTTTTGAAAATTTTCAAATTTTTCGATTTTTTTGGTATTTTTGAAGTTTTTTCATATCTACAAAAGCAAATAAATATTCACAAAATGGATATTTTCCCTCCCCACACTTAAGATTTACATTGTCCTCAATGAAACAAAGTGCTAGGGGGAAATGAAGAAAAAGAACGAAAACAACATGTTTTTGGCTTTTTTGAAATTTTTGAGAAAATGAAAAACTTGTTTTTGCGTTTTTTGAAATAAACGGTTATTCCTCCCCACACTTATTTATGTGCATAATGTGAGGAGGAAAACCGGAAAATAAAGAACATGTTTTTGAAGGTTTTTGGTTTTTCAATTTTTTTGGATTTTTGATTTTTATGAAACTAATAAAAACAAAGGTAAACAAAAGAAATGAAAAACTAAAAACTAAACTAAATGCAAACTAAATGCTCTAATCTACATGTATGCAAACTACATGTGACAATATTATACAAAATAAGTAAATCTAATGCATCTAAATGCAACTAAACTAATGATATGAAGTGATGAAATGGAAACTAAAACAAGCTAACTAAACTAACTAACTACTCTAAATGCACGCTAGAAAGTAAAAATGCAAACTAAAGTGAAATTTGGATTAAAGGGAGTTACTTGCTTTGGATTTTCAAAGGGGAGCAAAGATATCACCTACCACCTCCAAGGGTGGTCACTCATCATCTTCTTCTTCATCATCACCTCCATTACCGCTCACATCACCATCTCCATTGCCATCTACTACCATGTAGTCATCCGGGTTGTTCACTATATCACGAAAGGGGGAAGCATGCGAGCCACTAGCTCCGGGGTCACCTACAATGCCACGGGGAGAAGGATGCCCTTGAGGGCGAGGGCCTGAGTTCCCAGCCCCACGAAAATTTGGGGGAAATATCGGGCTAGAGAAGTAGCCCGGGGCAACATTGATCTCCCCGTAAAAACGCCCCTCGGGGGGCACATAACCACGCTCCGGAGGCAGGTAGTAAGAAGGATGACTACCGCCCGCATGATGATACCCCTGGCGAACAGACTGGTCGTAGCTAGGAAAGGTCTCATAGGCCTGATCGTGGTACAAGTAGTCAAGCCTATAGGTCAAATCCCGATGGCGCTCATCTGCCAATGTCTGGCGCTCATCTGCAAACTCTGCCGCCGTCTTCATACCCAAATCAACCCGGGCCATGAAATCTATGAGGTCCTGATGCATAGGGGAAGGCTGAGGAGGAACGGAACTAGAGGTGGATCCCTGGAAAAATGAAGGACCACTCTGAAAAGGAGGCATGGTAACTGCGGGTTGCTCAAACTGCTCAAACTGGAGGTCGGAGGAGGTAGTACCGATCCTATCTCGGGTATAAACTCTGGGAGGACGCTGATCAGAAGGGAGCTCATCTGGGTCGACCTCAATGTCAAGAAGGTAGGAGGTACTCCCGGGCACAACTCTCATCCTCTCAGTGTTAGGCAAAGGCACAGAATTTCTGAACTTGTTATTGACGCGAATCTGCCAATACTCTTTCCGATCGTTGGGGTTATATTTGATTCACCCCAACGCCTCCTGCAAGTACCGGCGAGATAACACGTTCTCACCCTGTATATAGTCCACCGTAAAATGCCTCTGACAAAGGTCTTCGGCTATCAAAGTGACCATCCCGCCAACACAAATAGGGGTGGTAAGCTGAGGTTGGGATGTCAACCTACTCAAGTGAAGTGCCATATGATGTGCAATGTTAAGTTTCAGCCCCTTGACCAAATAGCACCCTAAGATCTCAAGCTCCGCAGTAGTGAAATTATGACGCTCATCCCGAGAAAAGACGGTCCACCCCATGAACCGGTGCCATATCCTAATCGGTGCCAAAAGCACCCTATTAGCCGGTTTCTTCTTTGTTCTATCACTCACTAAACCGGTAATGGCTGTCCATATGGCCTCCGTGTCAAATCCCTCCGGAGGCTTAATCGGCAATTTTCCATTGAGACCAAAAATTAAAGCAAAGTTCTCCAAAGTAAGACGGTGTTCCTTATTCATGAGACGAAACTCTAAGAAGACCACTTTCCCTAAACTCTGGTTTTTTGTAACCACAAGAGAGCTCAAAAACTCCCAAGTCAAAAACTCAAAGCTCCAGTGCGGCTGTATCAAGGCAATTCAATGCCCGTAGAAGAAGGTCGAAACTCACTTCATGTGCTACCCACAGGCTTAGGTAGCACCATAAGACAATGCAAGCATATAATACAAGCAGTAAAATTTGTTCCCTTTCAGTCTCAACAGGTATAAAGCCAAAATTGCAAAAACAAAAATGTTCAAAGTCTTTTAAGGAAGAGAAGTCTAAAATGGGATCATCAGTGAGATCCTTTGCATCTTCATCATGCTCCTTAGATGGTTGGTCATCTTTGAGCATTTCAGTTTCCCAAGCATCCAGTTCAGCTTCTATGATGCCATCTACTTCGGAATTGTAGATTGGAGGAAGATGCGGCTCATCTCCATAGAGCAAATGTTCGATTTCATCTAGCTCCATGCGCCATATGCTCTGCTCGTAGACAAATGTACTCAAGTCTTCCATTAGACTTTTTCTTCTCTAAAGGCTCTGTCTATAACGGAAGGTTCTTTCGGGTTCGGGATTGAAAGGGGCAATCTCTAACCTGTTAGACCTAGGCATACACAGAAACAACAAGAAAAGAGTAAAACTGCCTCAAGGAACTAATGTCCCTTGAAACGAAAAGACAAATATACTTAAAAACAAATAGAAATTAGTTGCCTCCCCGACAACGGCGCCAAATTTGACAAGGGTAAAGTCGTCACCCTAAATCAAAGTAATCCTAGATTACTACTAACAAATAGCTAGAGGTAAGTAGGGTATCGTATCCACAGGGAGGCGGTGGTAAATTTCAGTTTGTTAATATTTATATCCGTCTTAAGGTAACAATTGGGTTGTTTTGATTGTTTTTGGATTCTAATCAACTAATTGCAAGATAAATAAATAATGATGTAAACAAGTATTAGGAAAGATCTAGGGATCAAGTTCACATAGGCAATTATCCAGGGGAATGGGATTTAACTAATTTAATTGGGCAAAATTATTATTTAAGATTATATGTCCGGTCGGTATTCATATAATCTTTAGATCTAAACCTAACATGCGGTCGCTATAATTAGGTCAATCTATTCAATTGGTGTGGCCTATCTTAGTCTTAATCTACAGTCGGATTTAAGACTAATTTGCGAGACTAATTAACTAATCCTGACCAGTAATTAACTAATCAGATTTAAAGCAATAATAGAACAATAATAATAAGCAATTTAACAATTAAAGATCATTAAAGTTTAATTCCCCTTTCTAATCACCTAGATCCCTTTTCACCCTAGACAAATAAATTAGCTAAGCATGATAACAACAACGACAACAACAAAGAAAAGAGGGAAAACGATTGATAACATAATTAAAGGTATGAAGGAATAACAAGAACTTAATTGAAAAAAGAAATAAAGAAAGATTAACAATAATACCGTAATTGAAGGCAAGATCCGATGCATAAAACTAAAAACTAATTTAATTTGAGGGTTTGTAAAACTAGACTAAAAGAAAGAAAGAGGACTGAAATTAGGGTAGAAAAAAGCATAAAAGACTCAAAGGGCACGACTCCTTATATAATAAAACATAAGGAGCGACTTTGGAAGGTTTCCGGAAAGAATCCTGTCGCTGAAGGGTTCCTCGATCGAGGACAAGATGTACTCGATCGAGGGACCTATTGCCGTAGCTGCGCGTTCCTGAGAAAAGGTTCCTCGATCGAGGATTACTTGTCCTCGATCGAGGGACCTCTCAGCGCGTAATTCCTGCTTTGCGCACTGAAGTTCAAACGCCCGTCATTTCTTCGTTACTTGTCAGAATCAAGCGATTTTTGCGGCGTTGGAAAGCTAAAAGGATAAGCTTTCACCTCCAATTAGAATCTCTTGATTATAAATTTTATAGTCTGAGATATGGCCCTTATAACTAGGTACTAGTTATATGGAGTTGTTCTTTTGCTCGCCTAGCTTCAATTCTTATCCTTTATTCTTCCTTAGTTCTTGGATATCTTCTTGTGCTTTGTCTTGTTGAATCCTTGGTGCTATATATCACTCTTTTGTTCCACAAATGCATCCATTCTGCATTTAAACACAGAAATACAGAAGTATCGATATCTACTAAAAGTGACATATAAATATCAATTCTAATCACAGAACCATAACAAAAGATGCTAAGAGGAGGCATTAAAGTATATATAAATATGACTCATCAATAAGAAAGGAAGAAGAAGAAATGAGGATAAAATGAGGAGAAATGAGGGGGTTTCGTGGTTTAAATTCACGACAGATGACTTTCAGCCGGTATGGGACCGGCTGCCGGTATACCGGCTGAAAGTTAGGGTTTGGTTTTTGATTATTTTTTTTTGCAAAAAATTTTAATGGTATCTGATTCTGAGCCGGCCGACCGGCTCAGAGTCGGTCTTTAACTCGTCCCTTCAGTCTTCTCTTCTTCTTCAACTTAACTTACAAAAACTCCCAGCCGGCGGACCGACTGGGGATCCTTCCTCCCTTCCTTTATCTTCAAACTTGGGCACACCTTCATGATTCTCAGCCGGTGGACCGGCTGTCGGCCGACCGGCTGGGAATCAAGCTTCTTATATTTTTTCGTCTTTTTTTAATAAGTAACATGTCTTTGAGCCGGTTGACCGGCCGCCTGTTTGGTGTAGGCTGGGAGTGCAAAATCTGAAATCTGCCAAATAAACTATCAAAAACAGAAATGTGTCCAGGTGCTCTCAGCCGGTATGGGACCGTCAGCCGGTAGGCCGGCTGGGAGTACCTGTACACAATTTCGAAAAATAATTTACTTTAACATAAAATCGATTTTGCAAACAACCATTTTGCCAAACATCCTCCGACTTCACTCAAAAATTAACCAAAAACAAGTAACCAACATTCCCAAAACTCACATGCAAGCTAGAAATGAAACTAAAAGTCGAACTAAGATGCAAACTATATGAAAGATAGGAAGCTAATACTTACAAACAGTGGTTATTAAGTGACTCCACCAAACCTTACACGACCAATCTTCAATTTTCTTGAGCGGGAACTCCGTCCATGCTAGACAAACCTTAGAAAACGGTCAAAGGCCTCGACCGAAGCTTCCACCTTGCTTTCATGGGTGAATCCCGCTTCTCACATCGTCAACTTTCGAACCTTGACATCTTTTCCGGCAATTAGCTCCCCTAGGTCCCCTTTTTCGACCAAGGGATCCTCAAAAGAACTAGTACAACTCGGTTTCTCTTGTTTTTCAAACAACTTCCCGCTAGCAAAACTAGCATCCTCACCCTTCAAAGTTAAACCTTCCATGATTCCCTTTTCATCAAGCATCTTAGGGACATCATTTACCATCACACATGCAACCATGTCAACATTTCTTGCTTTGTAACTTGTACCGGGAGCTTCCGGAAGTTCAAACTCCGTCACTTCCTCTCCCACTTGGAATGATAGCCTTCCTCTCTTCACATCAATAGTCGCTCCTCCGGTGGCCAAGAATGGCCTACCGAGTATCACGAAAGAGTTGTTACCCACGGGGATATCCAATATCAAGAAGTCGGTGGGGATTGATAGGTTCCCCACCTTGACAATTGCATCTTCAAGTACCCCTAGAGGAAGTTTCTCGGTACCATCCGCAAGAGTGATAGAAGTTGTGGTGGGAGACAAATTCTTGATGTCCAATTTCTTGGCCATTGCTAGAGGCATGACGCTCACGCTTGCTCCCAAGTCACATAATGCATTTTCAATTTTCTTCTCTCCCACATAGCAATTTATCGAAAAGCTACCCGGATCTCCGAGTTTGATGGGGAGGGTGCTTGAGACTTTCTTGGCGGACATGATTGCATTTACTTCTCTTTTTTCTTCTCGCGAGGGGATTGTTGCTTCCACCTCTTCAACAAGTTTCATCAATTCCTCACAACGAGGATCTCCTTTTGTAATTCTCCGAAAGAACTCACAAACTCTTCTTTCAATGAGTCCCTCTTCATGTTCGAACTCTTCCTCAATCACACTTTTTCCTTTCCTAATATTCACTTTCCTTTCATCTCTTTTCTTCCTTGGAAACCCTTTGACTTGTTCCATCACAAATAAATCCTCATTCATCCCATCTTGGTCACTAGCTTCCGGGGAAACAACGGACACCATCACAATTGCTTCCTCCTCACCATCCCCTCCAATTTCACTTCCAAAAACCGTCATGAGTTGCTCAAGTGAGGGTTTTTCTCCGCTACTAGTGGTTTCAAGCATTGGTTGCTCATCGACATTTGTCATGATTACATTAACCCCATGATGTTTTGTAGCATCTCTCGAGCTTTGACCTTGAGCTAGAAAACCGCCCGGAGGCCTTTAAGGATTGGCTAAGGCTTGGGAAGCGACTCTAGCCTCCATCTCTCTTATCTCCTTTTGGTTGGCATTCCTCAAGTTCATCATCTCTTGGTTGTGGGTAGTTTGCATATTCTTCACAAGCTTGAGTATTTCACCCACTTGATTCTCACTCGATGGTTCTTGGTGAGGGGTATTAGTAAGAGGCAAAGCAAACCCATAGTCGTTCCTAGGGACTCCAACTTGAGAGTTCCCCTTTGGCATTTGGCTATTGAAGTTGGGATTTTGTTGAATGAAATTTGGGTCATTGAAACTTTGGTTGTGAAAGTTTTGGTTTGGATTTTGGTTGTTGTGGAAGTTGTTTTGAAATGGGGGTGGATTGAAGTTTTGGGTTTGGTTTTGGTTTTGGTTGTGGTTTTGGTTGTTGTTGTTGAAATTCGGGTTGTTGTTGTTGAAACTCGGGTTGTTGTAACTTTGGTCATTCAAGTTTGGTGCAAAGCCTTGATTGGCTTGGTTTGATTGATTCCCTTGATAGAAATTTTGATTGTGATAATTATTTCTCGGGTTGAAATTCCCACCCCTTGGTTGGAAACCGGGTGGGTTTTGAACTTGGGTTTGTTGGAGTTGATGCGGGTTCAAGACATTAGTACTCTTGTAGCTCATGTAAGGGCTTCCACGAATGCCCGGATGGTAATAATTGGAATTCGGGTTGAAAGTGTTTTGACTCCTAGAGTTGTTGAATGCTTGGAAAGCATACAACTCCTCTTCACTCCTTCCCTCATACGAATTATTGGCACATACATCGAACGTATGCCCACTTCCTCCACACAAGTCACACGAAACTACATTATGCACTTGGTACATTCCCGGAGTGTTCCCCTTGGTTTCTTTGCTTGAAGACCCCTTTGTTAACTCCTCCAACTTCTTGGTCAACATATCTAACTTGGCATTGGTTTCCTCATTTTCCTTGGAGTTGGAAAGGTTCTCATTAGGGTATTTGCTACTTTTTCTCAAGACATTTCCCCTAGTACCATAGTTCTCCTCGGAATCCACTATCTTCTTGATAAGCTCGGTCCCATCTTCATTTGGGAGGTGGTCAAAACTACCCCCCGCGGACGCATTCACCATCTCCTTGGTGCGTGGGAGAAGAGTTTGAAAGAAGGTTTGGGTTGTATACCACGTGGGTATCCCGTGATGAGGACACCGAGCAAGCAAGTCTTGGTATCTATCCCATGCCTCTCCCAAACTTTCACCCTCATCCTGTTGAAATTGGGTGATTTCATTACGGAGCATTGCGGTCTTCGAAGATGGATAGTACTTAGCGAGAAAAGCCGTGGCTAAGTCATCCCAAGTAGTAAAGGTATTAGGGGGATGAATGTTCAACCACCTATCCGCCTTATCCGTCAATGAGTAGGGGAAGAGCATTAGCCTCAAAGTTTCTTCCGGCACCCCCGTCTACTTGATCATGGCAACTTTGCCCATAAACTTTCTCAAATATCCGTGAGCATCTTCATGAGAAGCTCCACTAAAAGCATTCTTCTCAATAGAGCTCATTTGAGAAGGATGAATCTCGAAGTTTTGGGGCACAAGAGTGCCAAAATTAATTGGGTTTGTTGTATCATTGTGGTTTGGCCAATTGTGATCTCTAAGGGCGGCCATTATGGGAATTTGTGGGTGGTTTGGAATGTGAGGTGAGGGTGGTGGTGATTGGTAGAATGGGTTGTCGAAGTTTTCGGAGGTTGGGCTTGGAATGCTTTGATTTGGACTTTGTGGTTCGGGTGAAGGGGGTTGTTGTGGCTAGTAGATGCGTGGGAAGCAATTCTCACTCTCGCTATAGTTCTCCTCCTTAAGGCTCGAAAAAGCCTCTCCGGTTCGGAAGTCGACAACAAAGAATTAGAATCACCCCTAGGCATAAAACTTGGCACAAAATTAGTCGTCCTAGTGTTTTTAGGCACTAGGGAGAGTAAAATATCAATCACTCTACACTTAACTAACAAAGCTTTGACCAAAACAAAGAAAGCACAACTAACTAAAGCTAAAACTAAAACTAAACTAAACAATTTCTAGCACCATCCCCGACAACGGCGCCATTTTGATGGCCCGGAATTTGCCGTCACTACCGGTCATCAAGCAAGATTTTTAAACCCGAAGAAAAGTAGTATTAAGTTCGGGGTCGAATGCGAAGATGGTGGGGAAATTGATTAGTTAGGTCCAAATTAGAGCTTGAGTCGGGGGTAATAGTTTGGTTTGTGAAATGACTAACAACTACAGGAAAATAAGAACAATAAAGCTAAGATTAGATTGATGATAAGGAGGACTAGGGTGTCGGGGGTCACTTAGGTAAGCCGGTAGCCAAACATAAGATAACGGTCTTGTGTCACTTCTATGGTAAGTCTAGGGTCGTCTCTTCTCTCGAGTCGACTACCCTTAGGTCAAGACTAGTCCTAGCTTTCGCTACAAACCAAGCTAACCTAACATATAAACATGCTCATGAAACTCAAGACCATCGTCTAAAGCAAACAAAGCGAGGACTAATACCCAACCGTCGTTGAGGCAATTCGTCGAACACGTAACATGCAAGATGTGAAAACTCAACCAAAGAGGCAAAACAAGACTAACCCTAAGCATGTTTCATGGCTACTAACTACCCAAGCAAACTCCTAACCCTAGAATGAAACTACTCACACATGATTAAGAAGGAAACATGAACAAATGAGGTATATATGATAAACATTATGGGAAATGGTAAAACAAGCAATAGATTAAAAGAACTTGAGATAAATGTAAATAAATGGAAATACTAAACAAGAGAAAGGAAGATTATACCAATACTTGCATTAAAGTGAAGAACTTGGATACAAATGAAGAATTCTCTCAAATATCTTCAAAATACACCCAAAACTACAAATGTAAACTATTGATCTTCTAGGGCTAAGGAATGATTAACAAGAACTACAAGATTAAAGTAAAATTTAAGAAAGGATTAAAATGTTTAAGAGAGTTTTTGATGGCTAAGTATATCTCAATGGAACAGTAAAAACCCTAAAATAAGACTGAAAATATCTCAAATGTTGCGTCCCAAATAATAAACTAAGTGCGGGTTTATATAGTGTGCGAAAAACTGAAATCTGACTTTCAGTCGGTCAACCGGCTGCCGGTGGTGGACCGGCTGGGAGTCCAATGTAAACTTCTGGAAATTTTTCTCTTTTCTTCAAAGTTGCCGTGATCCTCAGCCGACCGGTCGGCTGCCGGTCGGGCACCGGCTGGGAGGCTGGTTGATGACTTCTGGATTTCTTCACTTTTTTCAATATGTACAGGTACCACCAGCCGGTGGACCGGCTGGGAACCCTTTTGCAAGAATCTGCCCAAATATTTGTTTTCTTCATTCTAGAAATATGACTAAGTATGGGATACGATCCCCAGCCGGTTGGCCGCCGGCTGGGAGGGCCTGCGATGTTTTCTTCATAAATTCTTCACATTTCGCTCCAAATTCGTCTCGTTTGCTCCCGTTTCTTCGCCCCCGCCACAATTCCTACAAGATGTGAATCAAATAGGAATAGTCGAGGTAACGGGCATAAAAACGAGCAAAGGCACGCAAAACGAGGTCGATTCGGGACCGAAAATGAAGAAAAAGCAATGAAAATTATGACCAAAATAGAGCTCATCACAGAGCTTCTGGTCGGCTGCTAAACGCTGGTGAGATGCTGGGATTGACGTTGGTCTGTTGTCTAGTTGCAGACTTAGTGTACAGATTCGGAAGTGACGCAGGGATGGATGACAGCCATGTTGGCTTTCGTCTAATGGGACTGCCAACTGACGCAGGGGCTGGCAGTAATGCGTGTGCTGTGGGCATGTTCTATTGTTGGCCGTAATGCGACGAACAACTGAGTAGTTTTGTTACAGGAATTTGCAGGGGATTTATTCCTTGATTCTGTTGATGCACACATTTGCTGGAATGTGCAGGAAACGTTTGAGTACTAGCTGGGCATTCTTTTGGATGCGTATGAGATTGGTCACGTCTTTAAGTGAGCTAGGTGTCACACATTAGATGCAACGTCTTTGAAGCAGATTATTACAAGGCCGAGCTATAGCGTAGTTTTTTGTATTGATATAGAACATCCTTGTAATTTTGACTTTTGTTTTGATATATAATACTTACCTTTCACAAAAAAAAAAAAAAATTAATAAATGTTAGTAGTATATTTAATTTTTGTATGATATAAACTAAAATATAAGGTAAAATTAAATAGTAGGACCCAATAAAATAAGGTGGAGAACATGTTGGAGAGCTCCTTATTGTGATGGTAAAATTGAAATGTGCTCTCCATTTTTGGGAACCATTTGGAGAGCTCAATAGAGAGCTCTCCCTTGTACATGCTCTAAAAAGCTTTGCTCTTTCATCAAGTGGTGAGCAGTGAGTGTAAGGGTTTCACCGTCTCATGATTACATTCTCTACGCGAGAACAAGAAGGTTAAGGCAAATTCTCATGGTAGTCTCTTAAAATTACCATAACCTACAAAATTACCTTTCGACGCACCATTACTGTTGAGCAAAGTCCACCTGTAAAGGAGTGGTGACCACCAAATATAGCTTTTTTCGTGGCAGGATCCAGAAAAAAGGATTAAATAAGAAAAACAAATTAAATGCTCATTATGATGGCTCAAATTGTGAAACAACGACAATATATAATTAGTCGATGGTAAATATAATCTATCATTTGAATTAATACCGGAATGAAGTAGGGATCAGCCGACCAAGTGACATCGGAGATAAATACGATCCCGTATGAAGAGGTCGAGTTTCAAGGCACTCATTATCTTTCCTTTTCTTAAGCAAGATGATTTAACAATTTAGATCATAACACACATATGAATCATATGATATTTTTTTTATTCGTCTCTCAAATAAAACAAACAAACATGGACAGTTATCAAAACCGAGTAAATATATCCAATTCAAAAACATTTTTTATGACAAATATTTTTTATTTTTTAATTATTTTTTAATTTAATTTTAATTTTATTAATTATTACTTAATTCACATTAAAAAAATACATAACTCCTAAATGCACTTTCTCACTAAGGGAAGCTTCATTGGTCATCAACTTAACCCCCATTGCACTCCTTTCCCCATTCTTATCGCCGGCGACATTTCCGCATTCTTCGCCGCTTTCGCCGCCGGATCCTCCGCCGTCGCTGCTGTCGCCACCACCACCGACATTTCCTCAATTTCATTTTCGTAAGTATTGTTATCAATTTCGTTGAATTTTATTCATCAAATTCTGTTTTTTTTGTTTTTTATTCTGTCGTGGGTTAATTGGTGCGCGAGATTTGGAAATATATTCAGAGTTGATTTGATAGCAGTATTAGCTTGAATTTCCCTAATTAAATTATTCGCATTTTAGGCGAATCGTATATTGTTATATGATGATGATGATGATGATGATGATGATGATGATTATGGAGTACGTTAAAAACTTAAAACTTTCGTCATGATTTTAAGGTTTTTCTCGTTGTTGAATAAAATGTATATGAATTAGGAAGCATAGTATTAAAAATCGGTTTCGGTCACTGTCGTGGTATTGTTTGTCGCGGCCTAATCTAGCTAAATGCAACCAATATCGCTTCGGAATGCAGTAAAATGCAGTTGCGATGACCTCCGTAACCTTTATAACTCGGTTGCGGTGTAATCTTACTAAATGCAGCCAATATCGCCTCGGAATGCAGTAAAATGCAGTTGCGGTGACCTCCTTAACCTTTATAATAACTCGGTTGCGGTGTAATCTTACTTAATGCAGCCAATATCGCCTCGGAATGCGGTAAAATGCAGTGGTGTCGACCTCCAAAACCTTTATAACTTAAACTCGGTTTGGGCCTAACCTTGCCAAATAGCCTAAATGAGGCGAATATCACCTTGAAATGCGGTAAAATGCAGCTGCGGTGACCTTCAAAATTTTATAACCTGGCTGCGGGTAAATCTCTCTAATTGCGATTTATATAGCCTTGGCAATCGTGGTGACGTCCAACACCTTTATAACTCGTTTGGCTATCGGTGTGGTGATGGATATCAAAAACCATGATAGGAAGGCCAACAAGTATAATGACAGGAAATGAGAGTGCTATTATATCGTCTTGCTTGTCTTAATACAGTAGGTTATGAATAACAATTTGGAAACTTTTTCCGTTGTCTGATTTGCCTACTAGCTTAAAAATTGGTCTTACTTTTGGGTCTTCTTACTTTAATTGAGTTATGGGTATTGGATAAATTACTTTATTTTTGATACTGTTTTCTGACTTCAAACTATTTGTCTCTTTCTTAGTCGTAAGCAGCGTGTGTTATGTTGGTGTTTGCATGCTACTCTGAAGTGTTGTGCTGAGAGTCGATTATGGAGATTTTTAAGAATATTTCCAAGTTCTAACTAGTGATATTTCAGTAATAGGGGCAATGTAAGGGAATAGGTCTAGTCTTCAATAACCAGTTCAGCTGTATCAGATAATTAGCTGTACACCAATTGCGAAGTTGATCTATCCTTTTTTTTTGCTTAGTATCAGGTTATCATGTATTTATTTTATGTTGTATACTTGTATTGTTGATGGTGATGATAGTAGTGTTCGTGTTAGGCTCTTCCAGGTCCTGTTTCTGTTTGATCGTGCTGCCTTTGCTTTAAGCTGCTGTTCTACTATTGTTGAGAGTATTAGTATGATCTTAATCTAGTATGCATCAAGTTTGCATTTGATAAGGTCTCCTGGCCCAGGTCTGATTAGGACCAACGTTGGACGGGTTCTTGTTTTTATTTTCGGCTATCTGCTAACCCAGCAATTACCATTCTCTTATTGCTGGTTGAAAACAAGACAGACAAGTGTTTGGAGCAGCCTTTGGGATGTTTTTATTTGCTTAGTTTGCAAGTTATTGATAGCCTTGGAAACATGTTTTGAATCTCCACCTTTTTCTTCTAAATACTAGATGAATGATTTTTTTCAGTCAGAATATATTATTAGAAAAACCGCGTTCTTCATGAAAACTTTGACTAATTTTTTCTCTAGCCTCTTCCTTTCCCCTTTCTTGGTAGTCTAGGGGACATACGCCTTCTCTCTCATCATATAGAGCTCTCATTGTTGCATCAACATCCCATTGGGGTTTCTCTACTTTTAAGGGAGGTCCTCAAAAAAGCAAGGAATTTTTTTTGTGTTCTTTTGGGAAGGTTCCCAAAATGTTTTGGGTGAATTAATGTTGTTGAGGAACCTCATTGTTGCATAGATGTAGTCATGTAGATATGAATTGGGTTGGGGGGTAGATGGTCAAGTTAGTGGAAAATGAGGTGGACGAATAAGAGAATGAGAGATAAAATATGGGAAGCCTCACCCTTGCGGATGCTCTTGTCTGAAGCTATTCTGCGCATTTGTGTTTTTGGCTGGCTTGTTTCTGTACACTTTCTGTGGCTAATAGTCTATAAAAAAGTTGCTCTTGGTTCAGGTTTTCAATTTGAATTAATTGAAATTAGGAGGTTAATTATCAGTTCAAGGTTATGCTAGTCCTGCCTCCTCCTGCTGTGTTAATTTTCTGCCAAGTTGTATAAATGTGTGATACTTTTGTCCCATATCTAATGTTTTTGCTGCATCTATTTATTCATCTTACCAGGAAAAAAGCTCATATAATTCTGAGGTACAACCTCATCAGGATGATCCTTTAAAGCTGACTTTATTGTCAGTGTGAAAGATGGCACTCTCTTCTGAGGAACATACGTCAGAGGATTACCTTTTTAAGATAGTTTTAGTTGGCGACTCTGCTGTCGGTAAGTCAAATCTGCTTGCTAGATTTGCTAGGGATGAGTTCTATCCAAGCTCAAAGTCAACTATAGGTGTCGAATTTCAAACCCAAAAGATAGCGATTGAGGGAAGGGAAATCAAAGCACAAATCTGGGACACTGCTGGTCAAGAAAGATTTAGGGCAGTTACATCGGCTTACTATAGAGGTGCAGTTGGGGCTCTTCTAGTGTACGATATTAGTAGCCGTCAAACGTTCGATAGTATTGGCAGATGGCTTCATGAACTCCACAGTAAGCTCCAATTCAATTTCTCTTTTTTATCATGTTGATTATTCAGTATGTTTATGTTTGTGGATTAGGAAATTATCTTAATGCTGTTTGTTTATGTTCTACTCATTTGATTAATAATAATAATTACATTTAAAACTGAGAAATTTTAAAACTGAGAAATTTGTGTTAATAATTACATTTAAAACTGAGAAATTTGTGTTGTGCTTTCGTTAACCATCTTATTCGCCTCCCTTTCCAAATGTTAACATCTTGCTTATCTTTCCTATATGCATATATATCAGTCCGCCAAACAACTACTTATAGCGCGGAGTATTAATGTTTTTTTTTTAATGAAAAATTATGTGAACTCTACTCTGCAAACGATGTGATTTTTTGGTACAGAATTTTTTTTCGTAAAAACAGATTACGATTCAACTGGATTTTAATTTTTTAACTTAAACGTAAAACAAAACGACTTAAAGGTCACTCAATCTTGAAAAGACATGATAAAATATTTTCAAATATGCTCATACGGGTCCTATCCTAAAGCAAATTTAACCCTCGAAACCAGAAATATTTCGTATCATCTTGACCTGTACCGAGTGACTCAATTTTCGACTCTACAAATGAGTGCAATCCATTTATGTGAAAGGGGAACATAAGCCACTACCACGATCCTTGTTTTTTTTTGACATACTTAGGATAAAGGTTAATGGTAAAGGGAGAAGCGTGTATTAACTACGGAGTATTTGGTATTAGCAATTTAACTAGTAAAAAAGAGGAACAAATGTGACAAGGACGACATGGATACTGGCTGACAAGCATCTGTAAATTCAGGGTTTATTATTTGCTCATTGTCCCCTCCGTCTGAAAAAACTAATTTGCCCTCTTCTTGTGTTCTTGCTTGCTTTGCTCTTACTGTCTTCATTGCCATCTCCGTTACTAATCGCTTTTTTTTATTTCATTGGACTGATTAAATGTGATTTGATATGGCAGCACATTCTGACATGAATGTAGTTACGATACTTGTTGGGAATAAATCGGACCTGAGAGAAGCTAGAGAAGTACCGACTGCTGAAGGAAAGGCATTGGCAGAAACACAAGGACTGTTTTTCATCGAGACTTCAGCTCTTGATTCATCTAACGTAGCTGTTGCTTTCCAGACCGTCGTTAAAGAGATTTATAGCATATTGAGCCGTAAAGTTATGCAATCGGGCGAGTTAAAGAAGAATGATTCGTCATCATTGGGTGACGGGAGGACAGTAGTATTACAGGAAGAGGAAACTAGTGATGCGGACCAGCCCGAACAAAAGGGTTGTAGTTGTTAGTTAGCCTCTAATATGATTTCCCAAAAAGGGTCGTAGTCGGTCCTTGTTTCGTAAACCAGTGTTTCGATAGCATTTGTGGAGAATGAAGAGCTTATTGGATGGGAAAACATGTTTGAATGATTCTGAAAAGTTTGTTTGTGGTGTTTGGTACAATGCTTAACTCACTTTCTTTCCCGCTCTAGCCGCGTCTGCCCGTCTGCCCTCCCACAGCCCCATCCCTCATACCTGGTACAACCTCGTCTCACCCCGGTGCACCCGGGTGAAAAACTTGCTAAACTTGCTGGTAAGGATCATGAATTCATGACCGGAAATGCTTATCAATTGAGAAATACGAGTTAAAAATATTTTTTTACGTACCATGTTATTGTACGCTCGAATCAATAGGAGCATCATAATTGGTAACGTATCATAAATGAATTGTATAACCCGAACCTCTTCGTCCCAAATTTTAACATTGTCGTATACTCAATCGTTGAGACATCTGGTTAGACGAAAACAATTTATTATAAGTTGATCTAAATGTTCACGAGTGCTTAATTAACAACCCTTATGAAAGATATCTTACGCTCCTATTAGTATTAGAAATAACTTGTAAGTACGAATAAAAGATCTTACTTTAATCAACAAGAATAACATATACGAAAAAGTTCTTATATATTAAACACTATTAAAAATTTAAACCATCTAATATAAGAATTATTAATAGACTTAATGGCGTGCGATGCACGCTTTTTTCTATTATTTTTTTATTATGTTAAAACATTACAGTAATATACTACTAATGTATATGGAGTACCTAATAGAGAAAGGGAAAGAACATTAATATGTGGAGCAAATATTATTTAGCTCAACCCCACGAACAACTTTTTTTCCTATTTTTTTTTGGTGTTTTTTCCTTAAAAATATATGGACCACCGACCACGGTGTATTTTATTTCAACTAAAAATTTACTAATTAGGAAATAAATATTTTCTAGTAGAATATTACCTACCCTACACGATAGTCTTATCCCGTGTTTTTTTTAAAATGTGACAATTTTGTGGTAAAAAGTGACCGGCTAACCACGGTTTGATAAATAGCGATCATCCTTGAAAAATATGTCATTTTTTAAAGTAAAAGAATGTCAGTATTTATCAAATTGTAATAACTTTTCTACCGATTGCATGTGCGACGGTCGTAAAATAGAATTTCGTGGTCGTATTTAAATACGAATTTTAGCATATCTTTTTTTGTTTTGAAGGAACGAATTTTAGCATATTAATCATGCATGATGATGGCATGTTGAAATTTTGGAAATAAAATAGTAAACCCCAAGTTATTGACTTGAACAACAAAACCCCCTTTTAAACCCTAATACACAATCATTCAATTGGATTCAATTTGTCGTGCTGTTCTACTACTTCCTTAGCTCGAAAAAAACCCAATTTTTTCTGGGTTTTAGTTTAATTGTGGATTAAAATTAACCACAAAAATGAAGGTGGTGGCTTTAGTTAGTGGTGGTAAAGATAGTTGTTATGCTATGATGCAGTGTATTCATTATGGTCATGAGGTAATTGATTCCTTGTTAATTATCAATTAATTTGTGATTTAGATTGTTTAGTTGTTGAGTTATTGATTAATCAATTGTGGGTATTTTGTGTTTTGTTTGTAGATTGTAGCTTTGGCAAATTTGTTGCCTGTGGATGATTCAGTTGATGAATTGGATAGCTATATGTATCAAACTGTAAGTATTATTATCTTTGAAATTATTGTTATTCTTATTATTATTATAATCCCCCGCAATTTGCTGGAGCAATTGAGGCACTGTGTTGTAATGGGTAACTAGATAAGTTTTCGAAGTTTGATTATGTCAAAATTGAGGAGATTTGTCTCAAAGGTTTCATCTTTGTTAGATGGAAGTGTGTTTTGGTTGATAAACTCTGGTAAGTTTTCGTAGTTTGATTATGTCGAATTTGAGGAGATAATTGTCTCAAAGGTTTCATCTTTGTTAGATGGAACTGTGTTTTGGTTGATATACTATGGTGTTTTGTTGTGGATTTGGTTGTTTTTATACTGGGTTATTGACTCAGTAGTTAGGCCGAGTTTAGGTGTGCTAGATTTAAGATTGTTGCTCTAAAGTTATCACCTTTGTGGCTGCATATTGGGTTCTGCTGTTGCTTTTTTCTGTTGTTGGTGAGTTTTTACATTGGGGTATTGACTCGTTAGTTAAGCGGAGTTTGCCCGATTAAAGATTGTTGTTCTAAAGTTGTCACCTTTGTATGCTGGGGGTGTATTCACGAGTATTTTTAATCCCGGGGTTCTATACTTCTATGGGAGTCAATGTGATATTTGTTGTCTATGCCTGATGATCTGGCTGTTTGGTCATGGATGTGTTGTAATAGGTTGGGCATCAGATCGTTGTCAGCTATGCAAAATGCATGGGAATACCGTTGTTTAGGCGGCGACTACAAGGATCTACCAGGCAAGCTCTTTAAGCAGGTTGCTTTAGTACTCGAATCATCTTTCTCGTTGATGCTTGGTTTTTCGTTTTGTGCGTCACATTTATATTGATTCTAGGCTAGGAAGTTTAAGTACAATTATGACTCCGTATATTGATTACCTTCTCATTGTTATTGTTGTTGTTCCCATAATTCTACTTTGCCATAGGATTTAGGATTGTTGATAGCTTATTTAGCCAGTACTTGAGATTACAAGTTCTCCCCAGAGATCTAGGACGATAATGCGTTTTCATGCTAAGACTGATAAAAAGATTACGCCTGCATGTTGGTTCAAACTTTCAACCCTAAACAAGTTTTCACAGTTGTAGCTCATTAGAACTTTCACGCTCACCTGTTGGGGCACTTTATAGAACTAGGCTCAGAAGAACTCGTCTTATTCTTGACATTTCTATTATTTGAATTTAAAAACGATACTTGCTCTTAGTTAATACCCCCTCCTTTCAAATGAATTTCATACGTTTAATTAAAATATACCTCACCTATATTAAACAAGCGTATGGAATTCATTTGAATGGAGGGAGTATATTACTATGTAGCAAGTAACGATGCAATGAAAAAACTATGGGAAAACCAAACGGAGAAAGACATATTTTTCTGTGGTGTTTGGTAATGTTGAATATGTCATTATTTTCTATGCTTTTATGATGTAGGCATCATGAATTGAGTTACACAATGACTCCTGGAGATGAAGTTGAAGATATGTTTGTGTTATTAGCCGAAGTAAAGCGGCAGATACCTTCAGTAACAGCAGTTTCGTCGGGGGCAATAGCATCTGATTATCAAAGGCTGAGAGTTGAAAATATTTGTTCGCGACTAGGACTTGTGTCTCTAGCTTATCTATGGAAACAGGAGCAATCACTGCTCTTTCAAGAAATGGTAAATTGGATCAGTAATACTCTGCATACATTTTCTCATGAATAAAAGAGATAGAAACACACCTGGACATATCTTGATATGATAAATAATTTTATGTATGTGATCAGTCCTGCTTTACATTTCTGATTTTTTTGTTTGTGGTCCAACAGATCACAAGTGGGATTATTGCTATTATTGTGAAGGTTGCTGCTATTGGATTGAATCCTGCAAAGCATCTAGGCAAGGAGCTGGATTTCATGAAATCCCATCTGCATCATTTGAACGGGTGTGTTAGTTTCGTCTGAACAAATACCTTCATTACTGTCTTAAGTCTTGAATGAAGTAATACAAGTATCTTTCTTCTAATATCCACTAAATTTTTTGCCAGCTTGTATGGAATCAATGTTTGTGGTGAAGGAGGAGAGTATGAAACGCTGACCCTCGACTGTCCCCTTTTCAAGGTAACGTAGTTGTCTTTCATCTTTTTTTTTTTTCAACTAGTGAATAAGGCTAATTTGGTGATATCTAATATCCAAAGTAAAACTTCTCATCTTTGGCATCTATTTTGCTTTAAGTTTGTATATAACAATAACAACAATATTTTTCCTCAATGCCTGAAGGGGTCTCACAAAGTGGGTGGGGATGGGTGGTTCGGAGTTCGGACTTACACAACCTTACCCTTATGTTAGCAACCTTAATCCAGAACCATAATGGTTCATTGGTGATGGAAATCTGTTTTAATAAAATTGCATGTTGTTGAGGGCCTCGAGGCACATCAAGTATGCTTAGTACGTTCTACATAGCCAATTGCTTGGTTGACATCGACTTGTGTGTAGTTATCTTTTTGTCACTCATAGCCTGTATTTTTTTCCACCCGAACCTGATGGATATATTAATATTTTACACGCTTTCCAATTTTATTCACTATATTTATGTCGTTATGTGAAAAATTACAGTTTGCTCGGATAGTACTGGATGATTTTCAAATCGTGCTACACTCTTCAGATTCCATAGCTCCTGTCGGCGTCCTTCACCCTGTGGCTTTCCACCTAGAACCCAAGTTGTTCTGTACAGATTCAACTGGTAGCAGTATTAGGAACAATGTCTGCTTGGAGGATATGAATTGTGTGTATGAAGTTGAAGGAGACCAATTATTGAAAACTTTTGATCAAACCCAGGTTCCTGCGACTCTTCCTAATTTGATGGAAAATGCCACTTATCGTATGCATACATCGAAAACCGGTAGTGGGGATACATTTACTATTGCTTGCTGGTTGAAGGACTCCAGCAGAACTTCTCCCGGTAAGTGAAGCTGTTCACATGACACATTTTATCATCACTTTGGTCGCCTGTCACGTGTCCCAACACTTCTCAACACTTTCTCCTTGTATTTTTATCAGGGTTGCAGGATGATTTGAGAACTGTTTTGTCTGGAGTTGAATCAGAACTCAAGCAACATGGTATTGGATGGGAATGTGTAATCTATGTTCATCTATATATTGCTGACATGAATGAATTTGCCGTGGCAAATGAAACATATGTGAGTTTTATCACCCATGAAAAGTGTCCATTTGGAGTTCCATCGCGCAGCACCATAGAATTGCCTTTGTCGCAAGTCGGATTGGGGAAAGCGTATGTTGAGGTGTTGGCATCTAAGGATCAGGCCAAAAGAGTTCTACATGTGCAGAGTATTTCATCCTGGGCCCCTAGTTGCATTGGCCCTTATAGCCAGGTACACATTTTATAGATTTTCAATTTTTCGGTCTTGTTTATTTGTCTTCCCGTTGTTGTCTCTTCCTTTAACTTGGAAGAGCTTGTCTCCCTTACGGTCTTAACTTAAAATGAGAAAAATTTCATCTTAAAAACTGACCATTTAATGAAATTGGGTTATAACTAATTGTCACTTTTTTATAATAAACCGGTGGCAACTTTTTATCAGTAAATGTTCACATTTATCGTAAAATGGTAACATTTTATCCGTCTTAATTTCAGATGGATAACACACACCCATCTGAAATGAGAATTTGCCAACCAGGAAGGTTATCTGGGTCATGAAGCTATTTCCTGTTGTACTCTTGGTCTTGTTTTTCTGAAAGAAGTTGCTGCTATAAAAAAAAATTCTGATATCTATTGTGACTCGTTTGTAGGCGACCTTGCATCGTGGCATACTACACATGGCCGGGCAACTTGGTCTTGATCCCCCAACAATGGCCTTGTGTAACGGTGGTCTTAGCGCAGAGCTGGAGCAAGCATTGTTAAATAGTGAAGCGGCTGCTGAATGCTTTAACTGTTCGATATCTACCTCTGCCATTGCCTTCATTATTTATTGTTCGTCAAATATTTTATCGGTAGATAGAGCTGAACTACGTGAGAAATGGGAAAGGTCCATTGGACAGCTTAAAAAACTCCTTTCAGGCAAACGGAGGGTCTCTAAAGTATTTGATGCTGTTCTTCTGTTTGTACTGGTACCCGAGCTGCCAAAAAGGTATTCTCGTGTTTCATAAGTTATTCTTCTTTCTGTTTTGATTTTTAACTTGATCATGGTGCTGGTGTTAGAAATCGATTACGGTTTCTCATGTGGTAGAATAATTCTGATGTATACAAATTCAGTTCTTCACTTCTATCTACTCCTTACAGCGCCTTCTGAGGATTCTTCGTTGACTCTTGGCATTGTGCCACTGCTACTAGCTTCCAAAAGCCATTTTCTTTCTTTCAAATATTTAGCTATCTGCGGTCTCGTACTCTCGTATCCGTGTTGCCTACCTTGGTCAGTAAGTAGGTGGAGCAGTGACCCGGGGGGATTGCTGAACATGGATGAGGGTTGGGAATCTTGTTTTTTTTTTTTTTTTTTTCTTTTTTTTTTTTTTTTTTCTTTTTTGTGCAACCCAAAGCTAGTAACTAGGGGATAGAGTTTAGCTCTGCATTAGGTTTTTTCGTGATGTTAGCGTCAAGCCATCAACGCAAAATACGGGTAAATGCGATACTTCTGACAACGGACTTTGCGCCGTAGAAATAAGATGGGTTTAATTGGTATTTTTTGTTAAGTTATTCCTATTCAAAGTAAAAAACTATTACCTCTGTATTTCAGCACTCGTTTGATTTGTTCTATGCTCAAGTATATAATACATTCATAATAGCCATTGGCGTCGCAGAGTTCTCATCTTCCTTTGGACTGATAATTGTATATTACCTTTCTATTGCTGTAGAGCACTAGTAGAAGTGAAGCCAATACTTTTTGTCATGGATGATAGTGAATCAACAAGCGACGTAGCTACCCAAGATCAAGCATGTACAACTTTGCAAAACTGCTGGGGATTTCAGCAAGAACCATGGCATGAAACTCTCGTCCAAAAATGCGTAGTGGTCGACCACATATGCTTGGTTATGCTTGCCATTGCGACTGATGATATGGCAAACATTTGTCAAGACACGCTTATTGCTGGGAATTCCCTCTCTCAGGGACAAGCCGAAAAAATTGCCAAGTTTTGCATCTATCTCATAAATAGATTTCTTGCCGAAAATTTATTTACCTGGGAGCATGCCATGGTCAGTTTCCTGGGCCATTTTTTTGCACGGATCTTATTAGTTAGTCCTTGATTACAGGATAATCCCTTTTTTTGCTATCTCGATTGGGTAATAATACGTCTTTTTTTCCGTTTTCCTGCAGTACTTGAGGCTGTACTATCAAGCAGGTTCCGTGCTTCAAATGGAGACATTGTCGCTTGCATTCAACATTGCATTCCAAGAATTTGCAGATGCCAATCCCGACTTCAAAAGCGGCGAAAAACCTATTTTCAATCTTGTCCCAGTCCTTGGTACTGGGAGATGTGCAACATCTATCGACACAGCATTGACGTGCGAGTTGTTGGCTCAGAAACCCCCCTCTAAGATTATCGACTAACCAACATTCTTTTTCTACCTTCACCCAAAGTCTTAGTAAGTTTGTAGGTCAACCTAGCAATCGGACCCGTGACATTTGAGGGATTGCCCGAATTGGTGGTTTCTGCTTCCCGGAGGTTTAATGTCGAGTGGTTCTGGACTTTTGGTTTCCAGTCATTTCCAGTTGACTGGTTATGTTTAAGGTCTTTTCATATTGGGTCTATTTTGGGCAGTCTGGGGTGAAGGACTTTTTTTAATATTTTTTCGACCAAATGGTTCGACATTTTTGATCCATGTCGATCTAGTGTGAACAAAAGACGTGGACGATGGAACATGGGATTCTCACGACAAGTACCCCGTATCTATTTGACGTGATACTATATTACTATTCGATGTAGAAGTGTAGTAAACTATTGATTGTGTCGACGGGTTTGGAATCGTGACAAAGTTTATAAAGCCGACTCTGCTGATATTATCGACGACAATTTCGATTCTTCTAATTGGAAGTTGAGATGAATTAGTTGTGTTGGTAGGTTTACTTTTGTTCAATTCCCATTGTTTTCATTTGCCATTTCTTGACTTTCGTTGGTTTCATATAGAGATTATTTTATCTAATGCTTAAATTTAATAGAATGTGGTGAGAATGGAGGTCTATTTTATTAATCATGGATCGATGTACTTTCAAACTTATATGAATTGCGGCCAAGATAAGGTATAAAAACCCGTATTAATCCTTATTTACCGTATTTAGAGCTGATAAAAGTGATTCAACCTGAGACATAAAATGGCAAAAGAATGGTTGACTTGAAAATGACTCGATCCGAATGACCTATTTGTTAGGTTTAATCAAGCATGAAAATGGCTAATGACTTGTCCTAAAGGCTAAAGTTACCCGCACCCGAAACAATACAACACGTACTCATGGCGATAACTACACAACCGAAAATGCTTTTTGAACCCGACCCTTTCCCTGGCTTGTCTTAAAGGCTAAAGTTACCTACACCCGAAACAATACAACACGTACTCAAAATGGCGATAATTACACAACTGAAAATGCTTTTTGAACGCGACCCTTTCCCGACTCAACCAAGTAACCAACCATTTGGCTGAGACTGACATAAACACATGACTCTCAACCTGATCCGACCTCATCTCAACCACTCGAAACAATACAACATGTACTCAAAATGGCGATAACTGCACAACCGAAAATGCTTTTTGAACCGACCCTTTCGCTGGCTTGTCCTAAAGGCTAACCCACGCCCGAAACAATACAACAGGTACTCAAAATGACGATAACTACACAACCGAAAATGCTTTTTGAACCCGACCCTTTCCCGACTCAACCAAGTAACCAGCCATTTGGCTGGGACTGACATAAACACATGACTCTCAACCTGATCCGACCTCATCTCAACCACTCGAAACAATACAACACGTACTCAAAATGGCGATAACTACACAACCGAAAATGCTTTTTCGAACCCGACCCTTTCCCGACTCAACCAAGTAACCAACCATTTGACTGGGACTGACGTGAACAAATGACTCTCAACCCGATCCGACCTCATCTCAACCACGGGACGGCAAAGTCACGTTATTCACATAGTAATAGTATAGACTAGACCATAGAAGAAGTCACATGAGGACCAAGTTTGTGTGCTGTCACCATTGATGGGTCTTTCTGTAACCCAAAGCTCCAGCTAACCCTGAGATTAGTGTGTCTCAGTTTCACATAAAAATACATATTTTGTGATAAAGTCACCTACTTTATTTCCTTTTCTTGTGTGTTGTGTTGTGTTATGTTTTTCTTAGATCCAAACTAATTCAAAATGTGGGTAAGTTATTAACTAACTCGACCTTCATAATACTTACTAAAACCGTCTCATGTAATTCCGATTATATGAACCAACCCCTATTTGTCTTCTATTTTACTGACTTTAGATTAGATGAGCTGAAAGAAGAATAGTCAAAGTATAGTTGATCTTTCATCAATTGGGGTTTTCTTATCCTGGTTTTAAAGGTAATTTCTTGCTTTTTTCCTCACTTTTATTGAATTATATGCTCAAAGTTTTGAACTTTATGTTATTTTTTTGAATATTGTATGTGGGTTTTGCTTGATTTTGCCTAATTGTAAGTTGTTGTTGATTGAATGTATTTTGTGTTATTGTTTGACCTGCAGATTTGAGTTTTTTTAGGTATTATCTGTATAATTTGGTGAAGATTGAACTGAATTATTGGAAAAATTGAAAAAAGGGTTAATTTTTAGGGTTTTTAGGTGTTTAGAGGGTGGACTTTTTGTGGGATGTGTTGAATCTTGGAAAAGTTGTTCAAATCTATAAGAAGTTTGGATCTTTGAGTTGATTGTTCGAAAAATCGAGGTTAAATTGTTGGAAATTTGGATTAGTGTTGAGAAATGGGAGTAGGATACTTTAGGTGTTAAATTTGCTGTATAGAGGAAGAGAAGGGAGGTAAAGATTGAAAAAAGATGGAAGATGTATCCAAGTATGCTCATAGTCCAGTTCATTTAGCTGTTCTTCGTCGAGATTATGCGGGTTTGAAGCGTATAATTGGGTCACTGCCTAAATTGGCAAAGGCTGGTGAAGTGACTAATGAGGCCGAGTCTCTTGCTGCTGAGGCTAAGGCAGATGAGTTTTCTGGTATGGTCGACCGACGTGATGTTCCTGGTCGTGAGACTGCATTACATCTTGCAGTGCGTCTGCGGGACCCAATATCGGCTGAGGTTTTGATGGCAGCGGGTGCGGATTGGAGTTTACAGAATGAGAATGGATGGAATGCTCTTCAGGAAGCAGTTTGCACGAGGGAGGAACAGATTGCTATGATAATTGCTAGGCATTATCAGCCCCTTGCTTGGGCCAAATGGTGCCGGAGGCTTCCTCGGATTGTGGCTTCGGCTTCTAGGATTCGTGATTTCTACATGGAGATATCGTTTAATTTTGAGAGTTCGGTCATACCTTTCATTGGCCGAATTGCACCTTCGGACACTTACAGGATTTGGAAACGAGGGTCGAATCTCCGAGCTGATATGACCCTTGCGGGGTTTGACGGGTTCCGTATTCAGCGTTCGGATCAAACGTTCTTGTTCCTTGGGGAGGGTTACACATCTGAGGACGGAAACGTGTCTTTGCCTACCGGCTCTCTTATTGTGCTTGCTCATAAAGAGAAAGAAATAAGCAATGCCTTGGAAGGAGCCGGTGCTCAGCCTTCGGAAACTGAAGTTGCCCATGAAGTAGCCATGATGTCACAGACTAATACATATAGACCAGGCATTGATGTCACGCAGGCCGAGCTTATTCCCCATTTGAATTGGAGAAGGCAAGAGAGATCTGAAATGGTTGGCCATTGGAAAGCCAAAGTCTTTGACATGCTACATGTAATGGTGAGTGTCAAGTCGCGGAGAGTTCCTGGGGCAATGACAGATGAGGAGCTTTTTGCTGTAGATGGCGACGAGAAGCTTGCTAATGGAGGGGAACAAGATGATTTTGATGAAATATTAACGGCCGAAGAGAGAAAACAACTAGATTCGGCTCTTCGAATGGGAAATTCTGAGGGGGTTGGTGAGGATGATGATCATGCTGATGCTAATCGTCATGAAATTGGATCAGGAGTTTCCACTGAAAATGGCGAGTCTTTTGGCAACGGTAAAGAGAAGAAAACTTGGTATGCTTGGAACAAGAAGGGTTCCAAAAATTCAGCTGAAGAATCTGAGGATCCAAAGATGCTAAAGAAGTTCTCAAAGCTTGCGCCTGAATCTCAGAAGGAGACTGTGGGCGATGCCAAGAAGATGAAAGATAAAAGCAGTAAGAAGAATAAGAAGAAAGGGGCTGTTACTGAGTTAAAGCATGAGAGTGAATACAAAAAGGGGTTGAGACCCGTTCTTTGGTTGACACCGGATTTTCCGTTGCAGACCGAAGAACTTCTGCCTTTGCTAGATATATTAGCTAATAAGGTTAAGGCTGTTCGGAGACTCCGCGAGCTTTTAACCACGAAGCTACCTGTTGGCACATTTCCCGTCAAGGTAATGCTGTGATATATTTTTCTGGTTCAAATTGCAGTATTTTAAAAATGAAACTTGTGAATGTTTGATTTTATGTATGATTTCTGTTTTAAATTTTGTTAACAATTACCTTTTATGTTACGACCTATGTTACTCAGACTCGTTTAGAAGTATCCGACACGAGTACGCGTTCAAGTGTCTGACTCGGCTATTTTATTGAAAAATATGCATGTTTTGGTCTAAAATGAGGTGTCCAAGTGTCATACCCATGTCTGAGTGTCGAGTGTTAGACACGAGTACGCGAGGAAATTAGAAGAGTCGGAGTAACATAGGTTACGACTTGACCCGAATGACGTTCGGTGATTGCCAGGTCTAGCTGTTTAGGTAGGTGGAACGAGACGAGTGTAGATATTTATTAGACGACCAAAACATACCCTCAGAACATAAATAAATGGCTTAGAAGACTTCCAATGTGATGGGTAGAGAAATGGAAGAGACCGAAAATGAAATTAGACTCCCTTGTTAATACTTGTTATCGCTGCTGCTGGGATATGTGGACAATTAACGTCAGTACATAATAGAGTCTGGTGTTCTATTCACATTTTGTTCTCTGCCTCACTGCTCCAATTTTACATTTCCTTCATTATAGATTGCCATCCCGATAGTCCCAACAATTCGAGTTGTCATCACTTTCACGAAATTTGAAGAGCTTCAGCCAACAGACGAGTTTGTTACACCTCCGTCTAGCCCAACCCATTTCCAAGATGCCAAGTCTAGAGATTCCGAAGGGTCCACCTCATGGATATCATGGATGAAAGGGAGCCGTGGTGGACAATCGAGTGACAGCGAGTCCCAAAGTCATCGATTCAAAGATGACACAGACCCATTCACTATACCTGCAGATTATTCCTGGGTCGATGTCAGTGAGAAGAAACGCCGTATGAAAGCAAGGAGGGCAAAAACCAAGAAGACCCGAAAACCAACTGCGCCCAAAAACGGGGACATCCGACATCCCTTGGGCGAGGAACCCGAATAGCTTCAAAATAACAGGTTTTTCTCCAAAATTCCTGATCATGATGATAAAGGTAAAATCTTTCACCCATATTCTAACCTTTATGTAGACGATGAACCAGTTCGTTTTTCACCGTCTTGTATCGTTGTGTTGTGTTATGTTATGCTCCTGAGATTCAGGAGCAGCCGAAATCTCCAAATTTCTTGTTAGCTTACTAGTTCATGTATCTATTTATTGTTTTCTGCTGTAGTGTATTGATTTGTTGTCATTATTTATGTGATCAGTGTTTTGTACTCATTTAGAGCTTAGTTTAGGAAATACTCCTATATTCATGCCACTCTATTGTGATGGATAACTATTCAATCAAAACTCTGTATTTCTCAAGTTTTGAAGTTGTAATTTTCATAGATTAATGTTCTTCTGGTCTAGTTACTGTGATTTTCTGTCTGTCCATCCGAACGAGTTCATTAACAGCGTCAACCGCAGACCGCAGTAGAAGTGTCGGTCGATACATTGTCTGAAACAAGATAGTGCTCAATGCAAGTTAGAATTAGCCATTATCATGTGTACCTGAAACTTGCTGCAAAAATCTGTGAAATGCATCAAAGTTTAATTTTGTAAATGTCGACAGACTATCCAGTAAATTTTTCGGATTCTTGTTAGGATCTCAATCTCTCTTTTTACCCCGTCTCTCTGGCTGAGCCACTGACGTCTCATTTCTCCTGCATCGGTTGGCCTGTCATATCTTTTCTAATGTAAGTAATTTTCACAGTAGGTAGTCTCAACTGTGATAACTGAAAATATCCTTGATTATACATTCGGAGTGAGGGTATTCTGATTTCGTTGTAATTGATGTCTGTCGACTTTAATATCAGAGCTTGGAAAGAAAAGGAACCGAGAAAGCGATGGGTAATTCATGATTCATGACAGGAGAGGGCAGAAAATGAGTTACTGTAATCTGTAAGGCTCTATTTCGACTGTCCTTTAACGCGACTTTTCTCTATATTGCTTCTTGTTTCGATCTGTATTACTCCGTCCTATACCTCAGAAACTAGCAGAATCGCAGCGTAAAATTCTGTATGATGACACAACATGAACATATGATTCTCTGATGTACAACATTTCACTATATATAATATATATACTCAAAAAATAACATCACAAGGTCATGCAAAATAGTGATTAATCTGAAAATGGAGAATCTAAATACATCTGTCGAATGTCGAATGTCGAATGTCGAATGTCGAATGTCGAAAGCAGTTACCAAAACCTATCTTTGTTAACACTCAAATATCCAGCCATGACTTTCCCTCCTGTATTTCTCATGCCATCAATCAGATGACACCAAGTCGACCCCAATGCCCCGATGTAGTAATCAGCATCGCTTGCCATCAGGTAGTTCACCAATGGGTTTTCTGTGCTCGTTTTTCTCCCAAGGCTCGCTTCATAGGTCGCCATTCTCGTGTTTCCGACCTGTCTTTTTACGTTGCTGTAGTAGAACTTCCACCCTTCAGGAATGTAATTGCTGGTCATGTTAACGACTTCCTCCATCTCAGTTGATAGCCATATATTCTTTACATCTGGGAACTGCCTACGTATCCTGTCGGCTAGGGCCATGTAGCCATCGAATTGGACGAGCTGCATTTCGCGAGCCTTGTCTCCCATTCGCACGTGAACGCTTAGTAACGGCCGAGGGATCCATGGTTTGCGGTTCCACCACACGTATTTTTCTATTTCTGATTCTGGCTGTTCCTGGTCATCCTGTTTTTATAAATCACAAGACATAATTATGAGCCGACTCTATCCCGAACCAAAAATGACTCGACTCTTTGGGGTCGTAACTCGTAACTCGTAACTCGTAATTCGTAAAATGAAGTAAGTATTAAAGGGTAGTACCTTAGACCATTCTCCTTTAAGACTGGCAAGGACCATTTCTGCTGCCTCCTGTCCGAATGCAGAATGCCGTTCAACGTTCATAAGATGACATGTATGTTCACTCGGAAACCTCATAAGATACCGCACCACCTGAGAAACATCGAAACCAAAATCATCGACTTTCCCTTAAATCATTCGTACAGTGAAGAAAATCGGAGACCCTGAAACAGTTATGACATATATGACAGTAGTACATGCTTAATGCTTTCACCTGTGCTAGCCACCATCTCCGTTCCATTCTACGATGAAAAGCGAAGAAACTGCCATTAACCTCGGTTGTGGGCTGCATATAGCTCCACGGTGTACCCCAATTCCTGCAATTTTTCAATGTACAGACAGATACATTCATAAACCGTTCCTGTAAAATTCATTTTCCAGTAAGAAAAGCGAAAAACGACTCACATTGGTACATCCGCTTTCCATATCTCTTTCGAGGAATATGATTCTTTTGTTTTTATGATACCCGAATCCCATGCTTCCTTCTGCTGCATCAGCTCAAAAGCTCGATCACGACACTCTTGGGATGTTTCAGGGAGAAAGTAACAGGACCAACTACCACGAGACGCACCTGTAACATCCAGAAACCGGTTCTTACCAACCTTAGATTGAAATTAAGCTGATTTTAGCCAACATTAGCGAAAAAAAACGGGTGTATTACCTTTGCAGCCATCGTGATCAGCCCGGTTGTAGTACTTACTAACAAGAACCCGTTTCTCAGCAAGCGCAATTGCCAAAACTCCACACATACCGGAAATTTGTGCTCCCATTCCAAGACCGGGATTTCTCTCAAAATCAGACACCAGAAATTTGATCTTAGGGTCGCTGCAATTTTGAGGATGCTGGTGTAACCATATATCGCTCTGCACTTTCCTCGTTAATGGGTAATTCTCGTCATCAGATCCTGTAATCTGCCATCAGCGACACCCCAATAGCTACGAGTTAGTAATTGGTAAGTAAGCCTGGCAAATGGGCGTCAATCAGGTCATTTCAGATCGGGTCAAGTCTTGTTTAATTCGACTGTCAAATTATAACTTACCCAAGGCGGATAAGCGCCTTCAGACATATGCTGATGCCGGAACTTATGTAACTGTTCGTCCTTTGATTTATCCGAATACATGTCTAATGATCCTCTCCAAAGCGTCCAAGGCGGAAATCTGTCGTTCCCAACAAGCGTATCAAGCCGCTTGTTCATCCGACCTCTTGCCTTACAGTCCTCCAAATGAGGTGCTTTCGGAACATTCAATCCTGAGCTCGTCGACAAGTCTTGTGTTTCGTTCAGTAAAGAACTCCAAGCTGAGACTAATGCAGACACCTTCTCCTTGTCATTTACGAGTACTTCTCGTTTCTCCGTTTCAAGAGTAGAACTATTGCCTCTACTTATATCTGCACAAAACAAAATCCCGGACAAAAAGTCTCGTGTAAAACGGTTTTACAATCAAAACATAAACAAAACAGAGCTCCTCTGTCTGCAGAAAAAAGTCAAACAACCAGATGATCAGAAGAATGGAACACAACAACAACAACAACAACAACAACAACAACAACAACAACATACTCAAAATGGCAGTCTCGGAATTCCAAGGCACAACAGAAGCTGCAATGTGATGAAACTGAACTGAATCGAGATCGAACCGAACAAAAGAAGTAAGAGCAGCAAACACCAAAGAAGTAAGACCTACTCCAAAGATAAAACCCACAACACAAATTTGACATGAAAATGAACTGCTCATTACAAATGCTTTCTGAAACACGACTCGATCCAATCCTCGACGATCTTCCGTCTCCATCTTCCTCATATTTGTCATTCAAATCGACTTCTTATATTCACAACCGTCTCCCGTCTCCTCAACAACATTCACATGAATTATCTTCCACCCTTCTTTTCCCTGCATATAACAAAAATGCAACAACGTTACCCTAGTGACTCAATAACTTCTGCAAATTACTGAATCAACTAATACCTATAAAAGGTAGCAATATTAATGTGATGGTATAAATAGTAAGTCTTCTTTTTTCTTGATTTATATGGTTCACATTATACAAAGTACAATTTATATAAAGACCATTTCAGCATGTAAAATTTAAGGTCTACCAACCTAATCACATGCATAATTACCTTTCTAAATTGGGTTTTTTCTCTTTTTTTTTCTTCCTTTTTTATATATCAAGCATTAAATTAAATTCCTTTTTTTTTAAAAAAAGTCATGAATAAATGAATAATACATGATGAGAACATTAGGTTAGATATTCATAACAATAGACTAAGTCAAAAAATTAAAGATAATTAATTAGTAATTAAAAATAAATGATATTTTGTATGCAACTGACTAGAATTAGTCAATACTAATAAAATAAAATAAAATAAAATAAAGGAGCAAAGTATGATTTTTTTTTAGAAGAATAGCTATGATCATGTACAACTGTACAAGCTATGTAAAACCTGTAGTTTCTGCTGGCAAAAAAAATAGATATGATCATGTACAAGAAATTACTTACTCCCGATTCATTTGAATTTTTACGTTTGATTAAAATACTGTTCACTAAATATAAATGAACAAAAATGTTATATGATCATGTAATATTAGAGTTGATTAATTACCTAGAGATTAGTTGTAGTAATTCAAGATTTTGTGAAGAATAAAATGAGAATATATTATACAAAAATGTAGATAATATAATGAAGATGAAGAGAAAATGACCACACATACATATACATAGATACATACATAGAACAAGTTAAGCATCATGAAAAGAGTGGAGAAGACATGTGTATAAACTAACAAAAAATGCTACAAAAACTCTAATATTTTTGCATGGAATTTGAATATTAGCAAATTCAAGAAAAGAATCTTATGAAAATCTTAACTTACCCAACAAAAAATTAGCAGAAAATTAAGCAAAGAATTTGAGATTAATTAATAAGAATTATAAGAATAATTTTAATATGTTTTTAATTATTATGTAATATAATTATATAATTATATAAATGAATAAATTAAGGGTATTTATTTGTATGTGTTTTGAGTGAAAGAACATGGAATTTTGAGAAGGAAAGGAAATGTCAAAAGATGATGATTTGTTAGGGAAGAGAGGTCTTCAAAGTTTATACTATTTGAAGTTGATGTTTGAAAGAAACATGCAAGATGACATTCATCTTTTATGAACCTTCCTCAATCTTTTTTTTATACTCCTTTATTTTGACTATATTTACGAGAGACGGTCTTTCACTAAAGTTATCGGGAAATTATTTTGTGTCTTTTTATAGCATTATTATTGTTGATGGTAGTCTAAACAATCAATGAACTATACAGTTAGTATAGATTTGGAGCTTTATAAGAAAGAATTTGAGCTTATATGTAAAATCTACGAGTTTTATTGAAAATAATTTGAGGCCTTTATAAAAGAAATTTAACTCAAATATTATATTAAAACTCAAAAATAATATATATATATATATATATATATATATATATATATGACTTGGGATCCGGTGAGAACCACCTTACAATGAGAACCTTGTGAGAACTCTACCTTACGGACTTTTTTAAAAAAAATTAATAACATAATTGGATTCGGCATGACATTTTATAGCTAGAGAACATATTTTTTGGTCTAAAAAATAAATATTAGTGACGGAAATTAAGGTGAGATACATATTATTTATTTGTATGCACTTACTATCTATTTTTTCGTATCTATCATTTTTCCGCCACTAGTATTTATTTTCTAGACCAAGAAATATGTTCTCTGGCCATAAAATTCCATGCCGAATCCAATTATGTCATTAATTTTTTAAAAAAAACTCCGTAAGGAAGATTTCTCACCGGTTTTCATTGTAAGGTGGTTCTCACCGGATCCCAACCCATATATATATATATATATATATATATATATATATATATATATATATAATAAATCTAATAATATTTTTTAACACAAAAGAAAATTAAAATGTGAGTCAAAATTTTTAAAAGCTCAAAAATTTGCATATAAATTCAATTAGATTTATATTGGCTATAAAATGAATTTTTTTAGGCGGAATTTTCTTTTCATAATATGTAAATTCTACTAGCTTTACTGAAAATAATTTGAGTGTCTTTATAAAAAAAATTATCTCAAAATATTATATTGAAATTCAAAAATAATATATAGAATAAATCTAATAAGATTTTGAATTTAGCACAAAAAAAATTAAAATGTGAGTCAAAAGTTTTTTAAGCTCAAAAAGTTACATATAAACTCAATTAGATTTATATTGGCTATAAAATAACTTTTTTAAGACGGAATATTTATTTTCATAATAAAATAACCGTGCAGATTATCAGCTAATTTAATTAGGTATTCATAACGAGATTTAAACCCCCTGAGCACTATATTCGTTATTTGCTCATATAACTTTCTATATTATTTGATATTATGTATTCGTAACCGTTTTACTATTTTTACACCTATTTTATTTAATTAAAATTATGAAAAATCTTGGTATGAGACCGTCTCAATTAGGAGACTTACTCGTCACTTATGTATAATAATTTGTATATTTTTTTTATAGAAAAATTATTAATTAAAAATGACTTGGCATGACATGGTAAGTTTTTTATGAGGGCTTGGACAAGCTGCCTCTTATAATTTTTATTTTCGAAGAAGACAAACTGTCTTATGTTGAATTAGTCTCAATACTCCATTATTCATGTACAAGTTACGACCATGAACATATTTGTTTTTGTAGTGAAGGTATCAAATCCAGAAAATACCGAGCAGACGAACATGTTTTAGTCTAGTGGTTAACGCGGAAGAATAATTATGGATAATACATCCTGGGTTTGAATATCCCTTCTTCTGTATTTTAATTCGACTAAGTGTATTAAAAAGGTTTGTTAGTAATGTACTCCGTATAGGAGAATAAGAGATTAAGATGTCACTTTTCTTTAAGATAAAATAATCCGTATATGGAAGAAAGAAAACTTTTTATGTATCGTATAGTCGTGTGTTATGTCACTTATATGTGGCGATTTTAGAATTTTTGAGCATCCGTAGAAATTTTTGTCACCGACGTGAATTTTAATTAAGATGTCTTTGTAATATGAAACGATTTAAATAAGATAAATTAAAAATAATTGACTATCATTAGTACAATTATTAGCATATTTAAATTATTATTATGAATATTCTACGGTGGAGTAATGTAAACTATACTTGTCAGTCATCAGCTGGCAATTGATGGATCATCCAATCAAAAATCAAAATTTTGCTACATAATTTGTCAGTTTCTAGTTAATAATTCATATTAATATAAACACAAACTTTCCGTCTTAAATAATAAAACGAGTTATATAGATAAAACGAGTTATATAGATGAATAAACAGACAAAAAACATAAGGCCTTAGACGTTAGAAATGTTATATCGGAGTTTCATGTAGCTATATGAGGCAATATTTAACTCGTTTTATACTTAATACAGATACATCGTTTTAATAAAGACGAACCAAGAAAGAAATAATAGAGGGGTCCATTATTTATTATGATAGTCCACACGAAAGTTAATTAGAAAGTTGATGACGATCGTCCATATATTATGACAATAATATTGAGTAATACAAAAGTCTGTCATTTATCATTATTATAACTTTAGTTTATGATACATTTGACTTGGAATTATTTATACCAAGTAACATAAGTACATGATAGTAGATGCTTTGATGCATAATAAAATTATCAATAAGTCTGGTTTTATACGGTTTTAATTTCAGATCAGAAAATGTCACCACTTTTCATATAATGTAACTATTTAATGATAAAATATTATAACTAAAGTTGTTATTTTTTACTCCGAAAATAATGGTTACATTTTATCATAAACGGAAAATAAGCAGTCCGAAATAAGAATTTGCATAAAATTATTGATGTACTATATTATATCATGGCTGCCGGATCCGCTAGTACGCGAATCAATTCAATGAAATACGAATTTTAATTATATCGAATTATGGTATGTTGAGTTTTAAGTATATTACGAATTTGAATTAATCATATTATGAATTTGGTAACCTTATATTAGACAAATGACGAATGCATATCATTTTTATTCCTTTTCACATTATTGTTGATGAATTTGTAAGAATATTTTAAGGTGGGAAGGCATGAGGCATGTGCCAAGATCAGTAAATTATAGAGAAGGACAATAATTTATTTAAATATTAATCATCTAGATCTTATATAATTCAATTATTGTCTAGAATTCTAAATCATTTTTTGTCCTTAAACCTATAATTTCCATGCAAATGTACGTATAGATGTAAAATGTAATGGTAACTACATTTTCATGGATATTTGAGTAATTAAAAGGTAGTTTTACGATAAATAAAAAGTCAATTATTAGATAACGTTGATTGTATATATATAAATACCTTGCTGAATGTGCTCTCATAAACAGTGGCGGACTTAGGACTTTTGTCCAAGGGGCACAAAAAAAAATTGACGAGTTATCTATGAGTGTCTACGGAAATATTTTTATATTTTAATTTTTTTCTCTAAAATTAATTAGGATTTAAGTAAAAAATGGGAAATAAATTGGAGTTATAGATATTTTTAAAAAAAATCTAAAATACTACGAAATATATATATTTTAAGTATATATAAAAATAATGACTAAAAAGGTGTAGAATATAATACATTTTGGTATAAAATTTAACAATAAATACAAGTAGTTCAATGGTTTAGAATTAAGCAATTTTTTCATATAAATACAAGTAGTTCAATGGTTTAAAATTTAACAATAAATACAAGTAGTGCAATGGTTTAAAATTTAACAATAAATACAGTTTAAAGGTCATTAGTTCAAATCTTATATTAAGCAATTTTTTCACTTAAGTCCAAAAAAATTATCAATATTATGTAATTACAAGGAATCAAACCCCATCTCCTAGATAGACACATCTACCAACTATGCCATGATAATTATATGCCTATATTGGAGACTTTATAAATTTATACCGAAAATTTCATGGGGGGCAATTGACCATCCGGGCCCACCCCTAAATCCGCCCATGCTCATAAAGATCTATCCAGTTAGATTGAAGAGTCCGATCTATTTCCATGAACATCAGTGATAGATCGAATTCCTTACCTCATGAGTTAAAGGATCAGGTAAACAACCAACCGACCAAATCCATTTAATTATTTTTTATGTTGTCTAATCAAACAACTTAAAACAATTATTATTTTCATATAAGGTATCTTATACTACCCAAAATCAGTACAAAACCATTTTATTAAATATAAATGTGGGTTAATTTAAATGAAAAATTAGTTACTTATAAAACTGGTTTTTACAACCTTTCATATACAAGACCGTAATATACAAAGATTTGTAAACTTAAAAAGCTTAGAGATGAGAGGAATTTCGTACTCATAAGATTGTAGCTATCGTGTGCGCTCTTTATTATAAACAACAATCTTATCTATATTAAAACAGAATCATTTAAAACATCCACATTCATCCACGTCACCTTTACAATATCTAAAGCTTATTGGCTAATGGCATGTAGTGGGCCAACCTGAAAATAATTAATTAATTATGCAATATTACTATCATTTTATTTTCGCACAAACTCAAACTGTTTCAAGTTTTTTAATTTTGTGACTAAAGACATAAATTTTTATTTTTATAGTTCTATAACATTTTTTTGTATTAAAGTTAAAAAATTTTTAAAAATTACATTACATTTTATTAGAGTTCAATAATTTTTTGCTAAGCTGTATCAAATTAACAAAAAAATTTAAATTGCAGATACATTAATACTGTGCCTATCAAATACATGTGATTGAGAAGTTTTAAAAAATAATGAAAGGACATAAGGGAATTTACAATAATCCGTAAAAAAAATATAAATACACTAATTTACGACAATTGCACTCTTTATTTTAGTTCACTATTTTTATTAAAATAAATAAATAGACAAACATTCTTGTAGATTGTTTTTTACATAGAATTTATATCAATATTTTTATACTTAAAAAAAAATGTAAAATTAAATAAAAAATTATTATTACCAGGTATTACGTAAAAGCTAACTTAACTCTTTAAGACAAGCAAACAAAGATCTCGATTGAAGGTTATAACCCGTGCATTTTTACACGAGGATAAAACTAGTTATTTTATAAAAAGTAATCACTTTTTAACATAAAATGATAATTTTTGAAGTGGTCATATAATACAACAATATTTTTAGTATAATTTGTGTTGATAAAAAGTACTTGTACTTGAATGTGGAACACTTTTGGGTGTTGAAACTTGGGAGAAAAGAGCATTAAAAAGGGACTTTAATTAACTAGGAAGCAAAGTTGAAGAAGATTGAGCAAGAAACAACAAAAAGAAGAAAAACCAATGAATAACAAGAAGTAATACGGAGTAATAATTAGTGGTACTGTGGCACACCAACATTCGAGAATGTAGTAATGCACACATTAAGTGTATGCATGAGTCAGGAATTTTTGTATAGGACTGACAAAATTGCCTAAACTTTGGGCTGGGAACTAAATGTACCTATTAATTATCCGATTTAATTCGAATCTTAGTCGGTAAAATTATCCTTCCTAGAGTTTTAATATTGCTATATTTTTAGGAGTGGAATACAAAAATTAGAATCTAAAACAATTGTTATGATAATTCTATTAAACTCAGTTTTAATTATTTTAATTGCGAATTGTTCATGAACAACAAGGAACATATACTTGGCTTAATTAGTGGGATAACCATGCCAACTAGGTAACTTGACTCGGTGATTGTACAAGAATTTGAATTAGGTAGTAAAAATGTACTAACTTGGATGAGGTCATTACTTAAACTCTTACTTATCTAGAGGTTATCCTTATTCGATTTTATAAAATTAATCCGACCCTATTAACGTGAACTGTACCCAACCCAATACCTAAGTCAGACTCAAGATTGACCAGTAACTCGAATTGACCCGTTCAATATGGCTCGGTTTGAATGTTTATTGATTCACCCTGGTCCCTAATAATTATCCCAAAACCGACCTGATCTTGTTAAGTTCTTGTAAATAAAAAATTATCAGACTTAAATTAATCCGACATGTACCCAACCTGATTAAGGGCCTGTTTGGCAAGCCATTTCAACTGCCTGATTTTCCTGAAATAACTTTTATGTAAAAACAATCAATAGCTTATTATTTTTGGGAGTGTTTGACAACTACCTGTTTGGAGTGAAAACAAAGGTAAAAGAGATACTTGAAATAAAAAAAACTACCTCATGTAGCATTTGACAAATCAGGTCTCTGATTCATTTTTATTTACCTATTCTAGCCTCGAATTTTATAACGTTAAATAACAAAATTAAACACACTACAAAATCCTTATGTAAACTTAATTAATCTTTTTTTTTGTGTGTATGACTAATAGAAAACTAATTTCATATCAATAGTATATTTTTGAGGATATATTGTTTAAATTATGTTTTTACCTAATCGTTATATATTAACTTGTGAAATTTTTTGGGCATGAATCATATGTATATAAAAGTTAGTAGTTGATGAAGCTATTCCTATAACTTGATTTTAATGGTCAATTCATTGCATTTTCCAGTACCATTTGAAGTGCACAATTCTATTCAGAAGTTACTACTCTATTTGTTTCGGTCATTTGTCTACAATAACACAAGAATAATAGTAAAAACGTAAAAGATATCAATAATAAACCATGTCCTTTTACGTCATTTTGTCAAATATCAACTACCTTTTCAGCTAGTTTCAAACAGTTTTAACAAAAATCAGCTACCTTATCAGGTCGTAGTTTTCAAGTACCTTTTCAACTACCTTTTCAAATTTGAGATACATTTTCAACTAGTTTTGCCAAATAGACCCTGATCCTTCGAGAAGATCTACACCTTAGTAGAGTATTAGCTTCTCATTTTGTCAATAACGAAATCCAGTGAATACCAAAAGAGCTATATCAAGTGGCATATAAAATTATCACCAAGCCTCGCTTAAGATGGTTATTATCCGTCTTAAGTTTAAGACGGTCAATACTACCAAGTTGGGGTAATAAAGACAAAAAATACTCCCTCCGATTTTCTGTGTTGTTCCCTTTTGATTTTAAGCCAAGAAATAAGGAAATTAATTTGAACCACACAATACACATGATCCCACATGAAATTCATTTTGGACCACACAAAGTTGTCCAAAAGAGGAAAGAGGAAACATCATGGAATTAGACCAAAACGTGGGGTGATTTGGTATGTATTTGACCTGTCTTACGCTTAAGACGGATAACGACGATTTAAAATGAGAATTTGAATAAAATTATAGAATTGGTGAGTATCTAACATTTCATTTTGCTTAATAATACATTAAGACTTCATAATAGGTCATAATAAGGGTACATAATTATCAAATATACTATTGCTTATAACATTTTATATTTTCTTAAATATAAATTGATATTATTTAAAATCTACATAAATATCAAATATTTATAAAACGGTATTATAAAAGGGTCGGGTCTGGGCAAGGGGGACCATGATGAGAATAGACGAGTAAATGTTCCAAATCAAGTGGCCACCAAAGAGTAGATACCAAATGTTGGGTTTGTTTGTTTGCGTATTATTCATTGGGCCAACCCATGGGCCCATACTTTGATGTTGAATTGGCACACTTGTCACTTTCGTTATCAACTCTTAACCATTTTTCAACATCAATAAATACATGCACAAAATAATTTAGTCATTTAGGTACTTGCTACTTAACGTAATTGCTCTTTCATGTACATATTTTACTTTTACTCTATCGTAGACTTTTTCGCATAATATTTTCACACTCTACTTTTTTTTTTTTTTTTTTTTTTTTTTTTTTAAGAAAAGAGTCAAAATTTCTCTCTATTCTTCCCCAATACCTTAATCACATCCATTCTCAACAAAATTTTCAAATCAATCTTAATTTTCATATTAAACAAGAAATTATTTCAATTTATCGATAAATTACACTAATTTTATTTGCTTAAATTTGCTTTAATTGCTGTTCTCTTCAATTTGAATTTGATTTTTCCAATTAGGGTTTCTTCAATTTGAATTTGATTTTTCAAATTAGGGTTTGTGGGAGAGGCAACTTAATGAATTATTTTATTGAAAGTCATTAGAAATCTCACCAACATAATTAATTGCTTTTTTCAATCAACTTCAATGTCGTCAAAAACCATCGCACCATAATTAATTAAATTTTGCACGAGGAAACTTGGATTCATAGAAATTTGCAATCAACTATCTCAAAGATATGAATGAGAATGCAAATTATTTGTGAATGTAAAAGCTAATGGTGAGTGATGATGACCTCCATATAACTTATCAATGCAAATAGATTTTATCGTTTGATATTGAATTAATTGCAGATTACTGATAACAAAATCTAATTGCATACCATGAGTTGTATAAATTGGGGAAAAATTTGAAGTTTGAGATTTTTTTTTGTTTGAAGTAAGTTATTTTTTTAGAGAGAAAGAAGAGACAATAGGAGTTTGAGGTGGTTGAAAATGAAAAGGGTAATTGCGAAAACATGTACATGATTGAGTAAATTATGTACGTGAAAGAGCAATACCCTAATTATGCATGTTTAATTTCAAACTACTAAAGTGGTTCTTCTCAAATTATACAAGCTCTTAAGTGGAAGAAATTGAGGTCACATGCTTAAAGTTAAGTCGTGAGTATCATCGTTCATGATTATCGACTGAGCTAGTTGAGTATTTGATAGTACTCCTGTATTGTAGCCTGTAAATACTAGTTCACGGGTAAGTGTGAAAACCAAGGTGAATACAAATCAATGGACCGGCCTAATAAACTAGTTTGTCATGTGTTTTACGTTTGTTGGTGCTAAATAGGATGTCAGACACAGAAACACTAGTTGAAATGAGTTTCGTGCTTTCAAGGTAGTTCATGTATAAGTGTAAAAAGACAAATTTTCATTAAAACCTAGTATATCGTTAAAAAGCACATACGTGAGGAATAAAACTAAAGCAAAATACTTATACCAACCCAACACCCAAGTACCCAACCCATTTCATGAATAAAATGTGATCAATTAACCGACCAACAAAACTACATGTCACAAATAACATCTTGTTGTTGCATCGAAACATATACTCTGTAAATGATTAGTAATCTGGTTAACATGGTAAACTGAATAAGTGAAAAATGAGATTATTTAGGAATACACATTGAAGGCTATTGAATTTCTCACTTGTAACCTCTCATATAATGCGAGTCGGAGAACAAGTGAGAAAGAGTTTTTAAGACGTCACAAGTGAAACTTATTATTCTACTAATAAGGAAAAATAAAATAAAAAACTTATTTGAGATGTATATATATCCCAAATAGAATCATATTTAAGCCGTTTTATTATTAAGAGAGACCACACTAGCAATTTCTGACCCATCACACAATCATAGTATACCCATTAGTACGAATTTTTTGGTAAAACGGTGTTATTTACGAAATTAATTGGGTAAATGGTGTTGGTTTGAAAGTATTTGGGGTTATAGTGTCCACGTGGACACTTTTCGTTTTTGTCCAGATTTTAAGCAAAGCCGCTGAGGTTATCAGCGGTTTCACTCAATGTCTTTTTTTAAAAGAACATAAACTTTTCAGAGGTTTGAAAGCCCAAAAAATACCAAAAATACCAAAAACGCCAAGCTCCTTGGCGGCTTATACTGCTTGTGTTTATTGAGCATTGCGTAGTCCTCCTACTAGTAGAATGAATGCCCCAGAAACCCCAGAAACCTCACTCAAACACTCACCCCTTTTGCGACGTATCTCAAAGCATTTGTCCCTAGTCAAGCTCGAGGGGGGCTGCTCGCTAAAGGTGTGGTGAGTTAGAGAATCAAAATCATACGTAAATAAGCGTATGGGAGGCTTTCGTACCAGTCCACAAACAAAACCATAGAGCCCCCGTAGATTCGGCTATTTGAGCTACATAGAGAGACAACCGTTCTTGCTGTGCTGACCAAAACAAAAACAAGACAAAGGCAGATTATTCCATTACGACTACTCTATTAAATTACTTTTAATAATCGAATCCGCTAGGAAAGCGAAGAGTGCTCTGCCCCGTGAAATTAATCACAAAGACAGGACGAGAGTGCGCCACGTCACTTTAGTACATGGGGATTCCGCATTCATTCTACTAGTAGGAGGACTACGCCCGCTTATGAGAAGGTGGGTGATTCTCAGATGAGTTAATAAAGCTGGAATCTTCATCATCTGAAGCTAAATATGAGTTCCTTTGACGAGTTAATGGTTTTTGTTGATGCCTTTGCTTCTTGCTGTTCTTCCCCATTTTTTCTATAACTTGTGATATCATTGTTAGACTCATGAACTCAAATATTTAGGGTGGACTCATGTGATCCCAACTCTCTCTCTCTCTATATATATATATATATATATATATATATATAGATTCGGGATCGAATGAGATCCACTAGTATAATGAGAACCGTGAGAACCAATTAATAACCCTTGGATGTAACTAAAATTGGACGCTGGAGATTTCCGCGCGGAATCCAACCAACACCTCGAAATCCAACAAAAAACTATCAGACCCCCCACTTTCTCTTACTCTTCCTCTGAAATCTTTCAACTTTCATTTTCGCTCCTCCATTTTCGCTGCTCCTCCATTTTCGCTCCTCCATTTTCGCTGCTCCTCCATTTTCGCTCCTCCATTTTCGCTCCTTGTGTAGGTAATTTAAATTTTGCCCAATTTCTCATTAATTGCCAAATTTTCTGAATTTAAACATATAAATTTGTTTGATTCGGGTTATTTTTGATTTATCAACTACTCTATATGAATGTCGTCATTCCTAAATCCTAATGTGTGTTATTACCAGAGTGTTGTATTTGGTAACTGGGTAACTTTTTCCTTTTTCCGTTCAACTTTTCAATCCGTTGTTGTCTACTACGTTTGGTCATTGTTGTGTAAAGGAAGAAATATTTGGGAATGTCGGGTGATATGTCTGCATCACTTACCCGTCAATCCCGTCATGGGGTCATGTAGCCAATATGTCGAATGGGAAATTTCTTGTAAGGTCGTCTACTCGTGTAATGACGGTACTTGCAGTATGTTCCATAATTTCTTGAAGCCAACATGGAATATGAGGAGTAGAGTTAGAGTGATGACAGCAGTTTGGAAATGAACCATTTTTGCCTTGAAATTCTCGATTTTTTCCTGAATAAAACTGTGGAATGTTTAAGATGTTTAGAGGGAATATAAAGGAGGAGAGAAGAAGGTGTTGGTTTAGTGTATGACTGTATGGGTGTGTTTATTTTCATGACTAAGGTGTGTTTATTTAGCATGCAGTTATTGTTTCTGTGATTTTGTGAGATAACAACTTCATAGAGACTGAACATGGACTACATTTTTGGCTGTTATCTTGCATGATCATGATTCATGGCTAACTAATGAAGGGGTGAAGTCTGCATTTTGTTTATGGAATTTGTGATTTCAGTCAATTCACCAACTCATATATCTCAAATTCAATCATGTCATAAGAGACTCTTTGTATTTTTAGCACATCTCAAAAAAATTAATAAAATGCTCTAAATATTATTTGTGATGTTCGAGGATCCCTTCCCCAGTGCCACGAGTAATTAGGATTTAGGGTCAAAGCACGTTGGGTATTGGCTATGGTTGCTGACCTGTGTTGCTATGGTTACCGTTTCTTTTCGAGTTTGATTGACGAATTATGTGTAAAGTTGATTAACTAAACTCTTCTGTTTGATTTATTTTTTCAGGTTAATGCCCGAAAACAGAATGATCATCGCCGATTGGTGCAAGGGGTGGGTAGTCAATGATGTCGCAGCAGATTACGAGGATTTCATTAATTCCAACAAACAGAATATCAGTTTCCCGTTACAGCCATTAGCGAACGTCGAGTTCACTAGCTACCGTAACCAAGGACCAAAAGACTGTGTTTTCAATGATGAAGACTTAGTTACTAAGATATTTGAGCTACTTAGTAATCGCGACAAATCAAAGATGGTCATGGTTTGCAAAAGATGGTGTCAGTATTTTCTTTTCCATCCACGTGCGCCACTCCTTAAATCGGCATATAGTCTTTTCCTGCGCCAAAACGACATCAACGGTGTCCGTATTATTCGTAGGGGTGGCAGAATCATATACAAAAGGTGCACGTGTTTCGAGCGTACAATGGATGAAGCTGAGACTCTCGTACATTACCGTCAACTACAAAATCCGTTCCAACAAGAACACCTTCGTGAGCTCAAACCTGATGAAATGACACAAGTTAAGGAGTTCATACAGTCTTTGCGAAAAGACCCAGCTAGATATGCTATGCTAGATAACTTCGCAAATATTGCGTTATATCGGTTAAGACTATATTTTCCTCCTAACTTCACTGAGTTGGAGTATTGATGTAAACTATAAATTTGATGTGATGTAAACAAACATGTACATCGCTATTGAATCTAGTTGTTTCCTTTGCCTTTCTTTGCCAATTTGGACGTTTGTTGCAGCCTTCTTCTTGCAGACATTCAAGGATAGGTCACCAGGCCTCTGATGAATGCCAACAATTTGGCCTTTGTAAACATCTACTCCAGGAGCAATGAGCATTTTACCCCTATCTTGTGAACCAGCAAGGGCATAAGATGTTGAAGTACCATCCTCAAAAACAACCTAACACATCAAAATTTATTGGACGTTGATCAAACTAGGCATCCAAATTTGTTTTGGGTTGTAAAAATTATGTATGTAGCTCGTTGTGTTTAAACCCTTAGAACTTTGTTTTGTGTTCAGATGTTCAATTGTTAACGTACATGTTTAATAGGTGAAAAAGCGGTCACTTCATTGTAGTGGCCTTCTGCTTGCATCAAAAACATGTTTGCGTGCATGAAATAACACTACATATGCATTAAACAAGCTGCCTCCCGAATACTATTCACTTTCATAGGTAAATAAAACCATAGATGTACACAAAGGATAAAATTATACAAAAATGATAATCCAACCCTAAACCCTTTCTCGTCCCGTTTTAGAAATACCCGGCCCCATGTTTTTCACCCGTCCCCCAAAAAAGGGTTCACCCGTCCCCATCTAGGGTGTCTTTTTGTTTTATTGTCGTTCGTATTTGAAGCAAGGGAAGGGTTTAGGGTTGGATTAGGGGGATCCGCGGTAGCGGATCCTCCTAATCCAACCCTAAACCATTCCCGTCCCGTCAACAAGGGAAGGGTTTAGGGTTGGATTAGGGGGATCCGCGGTAGCGGATCGTCCTAATCCAACCCTCACTACAAAACAATGCTCTCTTTGCGACGGAATTTTCCGTCGCAAAAAGGGTGAAATCCGTCGCAAATGATGTTTTTGCGACGGATTTGCGACGGACTGCGTCTGTCCCATATTTTTGTCGCAAAAAGTTAATTTGCGACGGATTTTTCCGTCGCAACTTATTTGCGACGGATTGACCTCATTTTGCGACGGACTGACGTTGACCAGAAGTCAAGGTCAGTCAAGATTTGCGACGGAATTTCCGTCGCAAATGGTCCTCTTTGCGACGGATTTTCCGTCGCAAATCTTGACTGACCTTGACTTCTGGTCAAAGTCAGTCCAGATTTGCGACGGAAAATCCGTCGCAAAGAGGACCATTTGCGACGGAAATTCCGTCGCAAATCTTGACTGACCTTGACTTCTGGTCAAGGTTTGCGACGGAATGTCCGTCGCAAATTGAGACATTTCCGTCGCAAATTCCTGTGTGATTTTCCGGTTTCAGCCGTTTTTCCAGCTCCCCATTTCCATTGAAATGATTCATTTTTTCCCTTTTGCATGATCTGTAAACCTGCAATTTCAGAAAAACAACCCAGCAACAAAAACTTGTCGGAGACAAGGGTTTTTAATATCTCTTTTCATAACTAATAAGAAAGTTTTACAAATGATAATCCAACTAAAAACTAAACATAGTCCGCGGTACATCAACTAAATAACCTAATGAAATCTATCTAACGGTCGTGTCGGTGGGCTGTGGGGTGGCGAAATGACTGGCCGCCCTAGCATTGTCGCCGCCATCATCGTCAAAGTCGCGTCTCGGCTGAGAAAAGCCTCCCGGGTTGCAGCTCTGAGTAGTGAACTCCGCCCCCTGTTGACTTAAGTATTCTTCAATTGCCTTCAGCCTTTGGGATGTCTCGAGATCGTGTTGTCTTAGCTGAGCATTCTCTCGAAGAACTTTGCCGAGGATACCTGCAATGAATAGTCAAACATGATATTATATTCATTTAGTAAACGGTTAAATAATTGGTTAGTCTTAATTTTTAATAAACTATAAAATACAAACCTGGGGTGTATTGTGACTGGGTCCCAGCACTTGAGTGGCGACGACGCTCGTAAATGACTGGGGCTGCATTTCCCATACCGAGTATCAACCCCTTCTTGTTGAAACCGCCTACTTCTTCGAAGTAGATCTCGTTGTCGTCGATATCTTGCTCCGGGATCCCTTCACTTATCATTTTGTTCTTTCTTGAAAAAACTTTTTCCTACAAAACAAAAATAAAATGTTATTAGTATACGTTAATTAATTAGTAAACCAAATTACTAAAATATAAAGAAAAGTTTCTGTTAACTTACAAATAGTGCTTTGGGTTTCGTTGATAGCCAACCCTTCTTGGCATTCTTTTTTGTCCTCTCAAGCAACTTCAAGGCCGATGGTACATCCCTCCTATCTTCTCCAGCCTGCAATTTAAATCCAACGACACTTGTTGAAAAAAACATTCAATATTGTCAAAGGGTGAAAATTATTGAAGACAAGAAAAATGAAGTAAAAACTAAACAATTACCATTTCATCCATCATCTGTAGGGTGTTTTTACGACCCATTATGTGAGTACCTAAGGCCTTGCCTTTTTCGGTACTTCCCGACATCCGGTTGGTCTTGTTTTTGTCGGATTTCTCTTGGAATTTTGGATCTTCTTTTCTACCCTTCAGTTGTTCAAAAATATCCAAGGGTATCCAGTGCGGCCTTTTCTCCGTTGGTTTCTGCATAGCGTAGTGGATTCTTTTGCGAAGACGGTCTTTCATCATGTCTTCCCACGCCGACCTAACCGCTGCTCTATCGCGAGGGTGAAAGGTAACTTTTTTCTGTTTCAAGAAAAAAAATAGTTAAATAAATATGAAACAATAAATAGGTAATAAATAATAAAACGGAAATAGGTAGTAAACAGTTAATAAATACCTCAAACCAATTCCACCACTCTTCCTTAATGTAATCCGACGCTTCTGACCAGTTGGGCGCATACTCCTTGTAGTTGCAAATAATGGTCTGTGTTATAAGAGTAGAAACGTCTTTGTCACTGAACCTGAAAAAGAGTTAAATGTGAAAATAAAATAGTCAACAAGTAATCATATTATAATCAATATATACGTATATATAATCAATTATCCGTAAACAAATAAGATACTTACCACTTGGCGCCTTCGTAATCAGTCGGATCGAGGTGTATTCGATGTGTAGGCGGCTGAGTCTCAGGTACAATCTCGTCCTCATCATGATTAGCTCCCGATCGTCCTCCCTCAGGCTGACGACTACCACCACCTCGTCGTCTTCCGCCCGGCATATTATTATCAAACTAATATAGCAACAATTAGAAAGAAATGCTTTACGTAATTAAAAACTTGAATAATAAGATTAATAAGATAATTTCATTGACATTAAGCCATACGGCATCTACAATAATTTCAACAAATACAAGATTATCGAATCTAATAGATAGTAGTCCTAATCATCATCATCATCACCACTTGAACAATTTATTCCTACATCCTTACAAAGAGAATCTATAATATCTTCATCTTCACCAAGGTGTTTCCGTACATCTTGCTCAACTAAATACTTTGTATTCTTACACTTAGAACATGGACACCTAATTTCTCTATTCCTAACGTATTCGTCTTGTTGCTTAACATAGTTAATGAATTCATTAACACCAATTACGAAATCCTGCATTATTTTTTTCCTAGAATCCAACCTTTCATACATCCATTTTCTTTCTAATCTCTTCATAGTAAATCTACATATTTTAACAAACAATAACAACAACTAATTAACAACAACAATTAAATAACAACTACATATATATATATATATAACAACAACTAACAACAAAAACTAGTTAACAACTTATTAACAACAATAACAATTAATTAACAACAACAATTAAATAACAACTACATATATAACAACAACTAACAACAACAACTAACAACAACAACAACAACAACAACAACAACAACACCAACACCAACAACAACACCAACAACAACACCAACACCAACACCAACACCAACACCAACACCAACCTGCAAAAAAGAACAATTTACATATATTGGTTTGGGGTCCTTATCTCTCCAGCCTAAACCCATCTTTGAATCTTTCATACCATTAGTAAACACTCTTATATTTTCTTAATTGTAATGAGACAAAAATTGGGCAGCACTTCCCTATTGTTCTCCAAATACATTATATAGAATGTATTTGGAGAACAATAAGGAAGTATTGCCCAATTTTTGTTTCATTACAATCAAGAAAATATAAGAATGTTTACTACCTAAATGGCATGAAAGATTCAAAGACAGTCCCAAAACGGGGACTATTCAACAATTACACCTAATGTGTAATTATTGAACGGGTACTATTCAAGAATATTCTAAAAAAATCAACAACACTAACAATCAACAACAATGCAAACTTAACAACAATATGCGACGGATTTGGGACGGAATTAGCTACTAACCTAATATCACTAACCACCTAACAATACTAACTAAACTAATCAAATAACAATTAAACTAAACTAACTATTCCTAATAACAATAAAAAAAACAATAATACGGAATTTGCGACGGAATTTTGCGACGGATTAAACATAAAAACTTAAGACGGTATATTAATAACGAAAGTTAGTATACATACATAAAGAGAAATGGAGAATGAAGAAGGAAGTGGCGGCGGCAAGGATTTTCCGGCGGTGAGGTGGTGGCGGCGGTGACAAAGGAGAAGGAGAGTAAGGAGGAGAAAGGAAAGAGAAGGAGGAAGGAAGGATGTTGTGGTGGTTGGTGGTGGCGGCGCGGTGGGGTGGGGTGGTCGGCGGTGGGGTCGGCGGTGTGGTGGTTGCCTTAGGGTGGTGGTGGTGGTCGCTCGTCGAAGAAATCGCCTTTAGGGTTTAAGCAAAAAAATTGTAATTGATTTGGGGAAAAATATGACCCGCGGGGTCTGTATAATGTAACTTTGCGACGGAAATTTGCGACGGAATTTCCGTCGCAAATATGGTCAAGGTCAAAGGTTGACCAGATTTGCGACGGAAATTCCGTCGCAAATATTGACTCCTGCGACAGAAATTCCGTCGCAAATCTGGTCAACATTTGACCTTAACCAACTTTTGGTCAAGCCTGGTCAATATGTTTGCGACGGAAGTTCCGTCGCAAAAGTCAATATTTGCGACGGAATTTCCGTCGCAAACTTTCCCGCCATTTGACTTTAGCTTCGCGGGTCTGGGAAATTCAGGTCCGTCGCAAATTCTGTCGCAAAAAAAAAATCCGTCGCAAAGTCCGTCACAAAACTAATTTTGCGACGGATTTTGTGTCCGTCGCAAAAATTCCGTCGCAAGGGCAGCATTTTTTTGTAGTGCCTAAACCCTTTCCCGTCCCGTTTTAGGAATACCCGGCCCCATGTTTTTCACCCGTCCCCCCAAAAAGGGTTCACCCGTCCCCATCTAGGGTGTCTTTTTGTTTTATTGTCGTTCGTATTTGAAGCAAGGGAAGGGTTTAGGGTTGGATTAGGGGGATCCGCGGTAGCGGATCCCCCTAATCCAACCCTAAACCATTCCCGTCCCGTCAACAAGGGAAGGGTTTAGGGTTGGATTAGGGGGATCCGCGGTAGCGGATCCTCCTAATCCAACCCTAAACCCTTTCCCGTCCCGTTTTAGGAATACCCGGCCCCATGTTTTACACTTGTCCCCCAAAAAAGGGTTCACCCGTCCCCATTATCTAGGGTGTCTTTTTGTTTTATTGTCGTTCGTTTTTGAAGCAAGGGAAGGGTTTAGGGTTGGATTAGGGGGATCCGCGGTAGCGGATCCCCCTAATCCAACCCTAAACCATTCCCGTCCCGTCAACAAGGGAAGGGTTTAGGGTTGGATTAGGGGGATCCGCGGTAGCGGATCCTCCTAATCCAACCCTAAACCCTTTCCCGTCCCGTTAGCATAAAAACCTAAATTATATTGAAAAACAACAAAAATAACCCTCAATTTTCACAGGTCGGGAAAAACCAAAAACAATTACCGCACCTAAAAAAAACTATACAATAACTAAACATTCTTATTTATTCTTTTCTTTATGTAGCATTAGTAAGCTTGTATCTCAGTTGGTTTGAATTTCGTCTTTCAAACCTGGACATCTTGGGTTCGATTCACAGTGGCTTTTCTTTCTTTTTTATTTAAAAAAAAAAGGAAATTGGTTTTACACTTTTACGCGCTGAAGTGTGAACGCCATTTGCAAACCCTACAATCTCTTTCATTTCCGCCTTTTCGCTTTCTCACTGATCTTCTTTTCTCCCTTTACTTCGCCATCATCTCCCTCAGCATTTTCGTGACAAATTAACTTTTCGCTTTTTCACTGATCTTCTTTTCTCCCTCTACTTCGCCATCATCTCCCTCAGCATTTTCGTGACAAATTAAGGTAATCTCTTTCTTTATTTACTTTTGATTTCACTCTATTTGTTTTCTTATATGTATTTCACTCATTGTTATATGTATTTTATCGGTGATAGTTTTTCCCTAATTCGCTGTAACCCTAATTTGATGATGATTTCGGATGTTAGTTATAGTTTTAGGTTTTTTTTTCTGATATGTGTTAGCATGATCATCAGATTGTGTCGCATTAAATTAATTTTTAATCAAATTTGTACATGTTTCAATTCTTGCTCAGTTATATGTGTTAGCATGATCATGATCATCAGATTGTGTCGCAGTAACATCAGATTAGGCTTAGGTTTTAGGTTCAAAAGTCAAAACTATGAATTGAACTTATTTACTCAGTTATTTTTAGTTAATTAGGCTTAGGTTTTAGGTTCAAGAGTCAAAACTATGAATTGAACTTATTTAGTCAGTTATTTTTAGTTAATTAGGCTTAGGGTTTAGGTTATCCGTGCTGTGAACATGCATGGAATAAGGTTCAGCGAGCATCAAATAAGGTTGAGCCTGCATCAAATAAGGTTCTGTGCGCATGGAATAAGGTTCTGTCTGGATGAATGTTTTGATGCTCAGTGAAGACTATGCATTGAACTGATTTGCATTGAAATTCATAGTTTATATGTTGCTTACAGTTTTGTTAGTTCTGCATTTTTGTTCTGATTGCAAAACTCATAATTTATATTGTTCAAGTACTTATTTACGTTACCCGTCCTGTGAACATGCATGGAGTAAGGTTGAGTGTGCGTCAAATAGGGTCCAATGTGCATCAAATAAGGTTCCCTTAGCATAAATTCGGCTTAGGTTTTAATGCGCCAAATTCTGCATTTGCTGAAATTAATACTTGTAGCCGTGTTAAAATCACTCAACGCATTTACAGATATGAGGCGAAAAACTGTTGCAATGAAGAAAAAATCACCAGTCAAAAAATTACCAATACGAGGAGGTAGATCGGTGAAAGATTATTTCCCAACAAAACCAAGAAATCCAACCATAAATGATGCCGTTGATCAAAGTACGTTTAGTATGAAACTCTGTGTAGCTTCTTCACCTTTTTTCTATGTTGCCTTTCCATATTTTATCAAACATTTAGTTTCCATTGTTTCATGTTGACATGTTCAATTAACACTATATATGCATTAAACAAGCTGCCTCCCGGATACTATTTACTTTCACAGGTACTTCTGCCAAGGGTGTTACACCAGAACAAAGACCTCGTCGAATAAGTCCACGTATCCAAGAAGCAGTAACCAAGGAAATGACATCAAATCTGCCTTCTACTGACACCAATGGTGAGCATTTACCTTTACTAATGCATGAAGTAGCTTCGTAGTTGCATAAAAAACAATTCATGTGCAGTACCCAACTCTACTTCTTCTGATCCAATTAGTTTTGTAGTAGCTTTGAAGGCTTGTGCTGAGACGGGTGCGTTGGAAATGGGGAGGAGGGTTCATTGAATTGTTGAAGAATTAGGGATTGGTGAAAGGGTTAATGTTATAAAAGTTTTGGGGTTTAGTATGATTGCTTTTTACCCCGACTGCATTTAGCGAGATTAGGCCGTGATAACTGAAACTGGGGTTTAATACTAAGCTAATGCTTACTGCTTTTTTCATCAGTTTTTTTTGTTGGTTGCTACTCATATGTGCATGGAATTTTGATCACATTAGTAATTTTGTACTTATCTCTTATGCAGATAATCCTCCCTGCACAAGCAGTACAGCAGTTGCAGCAGCAGACCAAATATCAAATCCTCAGCCTAGCAAGAACAAGCGAAAGGCTCCTGACAGCAGCAGTAATGTTGCTGCCAAACAAATGAGAAGCGGTAAAATAGCAGCAGGAGCAGACCCAATCCACCCATGTCAACCTACCAAGAACAAGAGGAAGGCTCCCGACAGCAGTTATGTTCCTGCCAAAACGCGGGTTAGGTCTGATCAGTACAAGCCTCTGCTGACCCGTATGAGTCCTTCATTGATCACTAATCTGTTCAAGATGGACCCCTCTGAACAGCAAATTGAAGCCATAAAAAGTATGGGGTTCGGAGGTCTTTTGCAACTTCAGTCCGAAGAAATCAATGGCCATTTGGCCAGATGGATTGTCGAAAACTTTAAGCCTTTCGACTGTTCATTGATGGACCACAAGTTGGTGATATCAGATGAGGATGTCCATGTTGCAACGGGACTTCCTATGGGAGGTATTGATGTTGTTCCAGCCGGGATGTTTTCTAAAGACAAAGAGTACACAGAGGCTGTGAAGCATTATAGAGATCAATTCCCAACAGCCGATATTACGAAAAAAGAGCTCCTGGAAAAGATGATGGGGCAACGTGATGGCGGAGACGATTTCAAGAGGAATTTCCTCATCTATATCGTCAACGTCCTGTTGATGGGGGTAGTAGGTGATCATCCGAGCCCTCGAATCTTAGGCTGCATCTCAAATCTTGCTGATGTCCCTTCCATGAATTGGTGCAAATTTGCACGGTCAAATATGATTGACAATGTAATGTCCTGGAAGGCGGCTATAGCTACCTCCCCTAAGGCTTATTTTAAGGGGCCAATTCTGATTTTCCAAATGATCTACTTGGATCGAGTCGTTTTCATGACGAGAACAGTGGCGAGATCATTTCCATTGTGGGCAAATTGGACGGATGAGAAGATCCGAGAAAGGGTGAAGTTGGAGAAGCACAAGGGGGGCGGCTTTGGTAAGGGGTCTGTTGAACCATTATTTGTATATGCTGGACCTAGACTTGAGGCTCAACACGAGCCTCAACCTCAACCTGAAAATGAACCTCAAGACGAGCCTCAACCTCAAGCTGAAACAGAAGTTGAAGCTGAACTGCTTGATGAAAAGAAAGAATCCATCAAGTATTTGGCGGAGACAGCTATTCGACTTGCAGATGCTTATGGTGAGTTCACCAAAGCAGTTAAAAAAGCTGAGTGTAAGGTTTCTGGTTTCCCAGTTGTCGCCCAAATGTCAAATTTGGCAGAGTCCTTGTTTGAAGGCTTCTCCCTTTCACAGCAAAGTAGAGAAGAAGGTGAAAGGGAAGGTGATAAGGTAGGTACTGATGCTGCTGGATCAGGTGATCAGGTGGTGGATGATGACAATGACAATGAAATAAAGAAGAGAAAGGAGGTGGGGGAAGTGGGGGAGGAGCTGGAGAAGGATAAGGGGGAAGAGGAGGAGCTGAAGAAGGATGAGGGGGCAGTGGAGGAGCTGCTGAATAAGGATGAAGGGGAGTTGAATCAGAGGGAATTCAATGGGCGTTCTGTAGATGATGAATTTTTAGCTGATCCGTCTGTCATGGCTGAATTAGAAGGACTCCTTAATGATGCATATGACCATGTCGGCAAAGTTTTTGAATCGCACCATGAAGATTTGAAGGAAAAAAAGGCAAAGGAAAAAGCGCTTCTCGAAGGACCATCTTTCAGCCTTTTTAGTGGTGATGATGCATTTTATACCTCTCAAGAGTTCCTTGAGTCGAGGATGCAGGACATGCATTTAACTGTTCCCCATGCAAGCACATCAACTACGCCACCTATTATTCATGCAAGCACATCAGACCCAATATCGCCAATTCTGATTTCGTCTCAACTATCCCCTCAAGAACCATCTCCTGTTGTTATATCCTCTCAAGATGCATTGGATTCACCAGTAGAAGAACCCCCAACTGCCCCCACAGAGTATACAATGGAGACTCGGCAGATGGCTGCTAAAAGATGTCTTGTCTTACCTGCTGAGACTGTGCAAGCTAAGCGGGTGCAACCTAAGAGGTCTGTTGAGGTTGCTGATGTTTACCGGTCGCCTTTCTTTATCAGGAATGTGGACATGGTTCGTGGGTTGACTCAGTTGGAAAGACTGGTGGGAGACTATGCATTTTCCAATGATTTAGTTGAAGAGTACGTATCAGTCTTATATTTTTTAATCTGATTCAGCATATATGTATTATATCTTATTTGTCTGACACTAACGTTTCATGCTTTCATATCTGTATAGGGAGGTTTTGTATTGCCATGCGGGCAAGACTCTCACACAAAGTCATATGAAGAGTTTGCTTCTTGGTGGTCAAGTTCATCCAGATGTCATTTCTATATGGTGTGATCATTTGAATGAGCTAAACAAATACAGAAATCGTAAATCCCCCTGCCGTCTATTTCTAACAGATACAACTGACGTAAGTTTCTCATTTAAAGTTCTGTAATTGTTCAGACCTGTGAAATCATGAAGTAACCTTATAGATGCATTAAACAGCACTCTATATTCATTAAACAACATTGTACATGCATTAAATAAGAATCCAATTATTACATGATTGTTTCACTAATATGGGTCACCTAATGTACTGAACAGATTGCAGCATTGGATCTCAACTTTGAAGACGTGAAGTTGGTAAGTCCTTGAAGATTCTTACATTACAGTGTGTAAACTGAGATGAAATGATCTAAACTGAAGACAAACAACAGATTACTCAACAGAAATTCATTGTTGTGTTTGTTTTCATTGTCGTCCAGGTTTTGATTCCTATTGTTACCCGTAACTTTTAATAATTAAACAAACAGGCCTATGAGCCCAATAAAAAAAAGTTAAGAAGGCCCACTAGTAACCATTAAGACCAGGAAGTGGATTATCACATTGGACCACTACATAAAATCGAGTTGGTCCTACACTAGAGTTGGCCAATCTACAGGTCAAACTATGAGCCCAATAAAGTCATGACTTTATTGGATGCCTATGAGCCCAATAAAGTCACACTTTATATAATTAAACAAACAGGCCTATGAGCCCAATTAAAAAAAGATAATAAGGCCCACTAGTAAACAAATACCAAGAAGTGGGTTATTACATTGGACCATTACATGAAATATCTGTCTACGTGCATTAAAAATTGTTCCACGTGCATGATATGTCTGTCTACGTGCATTAAATAAAGTCATGTATTCACACTACCCGTAACTTTTAATAATTAAACAAACAGGCCTATGAGCCCAATAAAAAAAGTTAAGAAGGCCCACTAGTAACCATTAAGACCAGGAAGTGGGTTATCACATTGGACCACTACATAAAATCGAGTTGGTCCTACACTAGAATTGGCCAATCTACGGGTCAAACTATGAGCCCAATAAAGTCATGACTTTATTTCATGCCTATGAGCCCAATAAAGTCACACTTTATATAATTAAACAAACAAGCCTATGAGCCCAATTTAAAAAAGATAATAAGGCCCACTAGTAAACAAAAAGCATGTTATTTATTGAAGATAATAAGGCCCAATTAAAAAAAAGATAATAAGGCCCACTAGTTATTACATTGGACCATTACATGAAATATCTGTCTACGTGCATTAAAAATTGTTCCACGTGCATGAAATAAACGTGACCAAAAGCATGCTATTTATTGAATATCACAGTTAGCTACCTAATCGACATTTACATTTGTATTGACTTTTCACGTTATCTAAATTTATTACTGCTTGTTTGCTTATATTTATTTACTGCTTACTTAAATTTATTACCTTGTTGATAAACATCTTAGCCATAAACAATGAAAACACACTCAAATGGTGGGAAGGGTGGGAAGTTTTTGACTCTTTTCGCTATCAATGGATGTCGAACTTTGATTTTTCCCGAGTGCAACTCCCCAGCTATGACCATCCAGGGTGACTGATCACTACCATCTCAAGATAGCGACAAGAGACGGCAGTGATCAATCACCGTGGATGGTCATGGCTGAGGAGTTGAACCCGGGAAAAATCAAAGTTCGACATTCATTGACAGCGAAAAGAGTCAAAAACTTCCCACACTTCCCACCCTTCGAGTGTGTTTTCATTATTTATAATGAAGAAGTTTATCCACAAGGTAATAAACTTAACCAATCAGTAAATAAATATAAGCAAGCAGCAGTAATAAATTTAGATAACGTAAAAAGTCAATACAAACGTAAATGTCGATTAGATAGCTAAGTTGCACACCTTGCTAAAATGTCGAAAGAAAATTAATTACAGCCCTAAATAATTCTAATAAATTAGTCATCCGAGAGTACGAGACCGCCAATCCACGCTCCGAACAAAATTGTGACAGCCCTCTTTGTCCAAAACAGCTACTGGTAATATGGTCCTGCAAGACTTTAAAAAATAAACTAGTTAAATGTTGAGCAACATCAAATGTCCCTCAAACTAATTTGACTATACTATCAAACCATAACAAGTCAACAATAATATCTCAAAGATGCATTCACTAGAAAGCAAAGTAATACAGAAGCAGAATTGCTGAAGTCAGTGAAACAGAAAGAGTTGGAGCAAATCCAGATGATTCCAGCACTTGTTTGAAAAACGGGGAGATGAATCCAGAATGTAGTAATAACGAAGTGTAAGCCATTTTTTACCCAACAAATGAGACTAAAAAAAGAAGAATAGCTCGATCTATTTAGTCACTGCATACCTATTGTGTCTGCTCATCCTCGGTTGTCCTTCGGTCACAATTCCTGCTGTCATGGTTCGCCATCTCCCCACATGCCCTGCATTTTCTTAGTGGTTTCTTCTTCACTTCCCCTGCTCGTTCTCTCTGTGAGATCAGCCTTTTCCCCGAACCTTTATTTTTGCACTGTCTTGGAGGCAAAACAGTAATTTCAGTGGGCCTGCTTTTTCCTAAAAGCATCCCAATTTCAGCATTCTTGTCCTTTCCCTTTGCACTACCAATATTGTTGCCACTTTCATCAGGCGCAATTTTAACCCTTTCCTTGAACTCACGCAAAATCCCAAGCAACTCATCACAATGCACCGGACTCTGTTCAACAAGTGCCACGCAACCAAACAACTCTGACCATAACTCTCCTACTTTGTTTTTCTGTACATCCATTGATGTACAGTCAGCAAGCAACTGGCCATTAGGGCCGACGATTGGTTTGCAGGTTGCTAGTTTGCTCCACCGACTAAGTAGGAAGTCACTTGGAACTTTCTGAATTCCCCGATCTTTAAGGACACACAGAGCATGTCGACAAAGTATTCCATGTCGTTCAAACTTCTTGCAAGTGCACACTGTTGCAGAATCATCCTGACCAAAACCAACCTTATACGTTTTCTTTCGAACATGATCTATGATCTCTATGTATACAATTGGAAGGGCTGGATCTTTTTCTTTATCCCCAGCACCACATGAGAAGCAAGCTGCTTCGACTTCCTTTTGAAACTCACGGAAGATTGTTGGAGTGTAGAATTCTGATGCATTCTTTTCTAGGGCTACTTTAGTCAACAAGTGGGGGAATGAGTTCTTTGATTGTGCAATCAGTTTCGATTGAGTCCATCTTTGTGCATCCATCGCACTCTCAAACCTCATCCAAAACTCAACTAGGGTTAAATTAGGATTAGTGAAGTTGCTGAAAAAGTGGTTTTCTGACTCGGACCTCGAGGTGGTTCTCATCAGACCTCCTAAAAATAGGTCGCGGAAATAAGCTGGAATCCACCTATCTCTAATCTTAAACTTATCCGTAAGCCACACATTATCCGACAATCCATGAGCCTCAACTATTTCTGTCCATCTTTCCTCAAATTCAGCCGGCTCCAAATCGTCACTCCAGACACACCGGTTTATCTCTTTCAAAAACTCGGTATCTTTACAAACTAAAGGTCCTACTTTCTCAGGAAGTTTTTTTAAGATATGCCACATGCAATATCTATGTTGCACTTTTTCTCCCCATGCAATATTCATTCCTTCCTCTATACCCAAATCTTCATCCGTAATCACACAAACGGGATGATGACCACCCATCGCCTCTACAAATCTAGTAAAAAGCCATGCAAATGATTCCTTACTCTCATTACTAAGAAGTCCAGCCCCAAATGTCACACACCTCTTATGATTATCCACCCCCGTGAAAGGTGCAAAAATCATCCTATATTTATTTTTTCTAAAGGTGGTATCGAAAGAGGTCATGTCTCCGAAGATCAAATAGTTTTTAATGCTAATAGGGTCAGCCCAAAATACGTGTGACAATCGACCTTTTTCATCAACCTCAAAATCAAAGTAAAATGAGGGACACATGTGTTTGGTCTTCATAAAATGCTCAATAAGCATTTGAGCATCCCCCTCAGACAAATAATTTTTTATATCTCTTGAAAAATTCTTAAAATCTTCCAATGACGCACCCACATTCTTGTAACCCCTAACATACTCCTTAAATAACCTATAAGACTTAACTGGTCCAATGTTATTTTTGGAGTTATCAATTATCATTTTCTTGTGAAATATACTTAATTCCCTTGTTTGGGTCAAATGTACCATTGTTGTAGGTGTTTGTGGCATATGATTATGACCTTCATGAAAATCATAAATTTGGTATTTACCAATATCAGGACCTTCATTCATAATTCGCTTAAACTTAATACAAGAAGGACATTCTATCCTAGTCCTTTGCCTCCGGTGATTTTTCCCTTTGGGTTGACATACTCCAGCCTTATTACAGACGCATTTCTCATGGGTAATGACACCATTTTTAGACTTTTGGGAGCTTAACCTAGTAACAAATCCACATTCTTTGGCATATGTGTCATAAAACTCAACACCCAAATCAAGCGTATCGAACAGCATACCAATAACAGGCTTAAGATGGATGGCACACTCAAAAATCCGATTCGTGTTGCTTGAAGAACCTTCTGCTGCCTCCTCGTCCTCTGGCTGTGGCTGCTCTACAGGCTGCTCTACAGGCTGCTCTACTACGATACCTGCATATGTGGTGCAATTAAAGTAAGAAAGATGAAGGGAGGTGCAAAAATATGAATTACACTCTCACAAAATAGTGTTAGTGCTGCTGGAGAATCCAAGTACACTCCCCCCTGACCATAAACATTCTATTACATAACCACATCTGTAGAACATCACCATTCAAACCTCCAAAGCGAGAGTCTCTAAATACTTGTCTTACACATGCATGGAAAAGTGTTATATGTGCATGGAATAAACTTCTGCATGCATCAAATACGTAAAATCTTGTTCTCTAATAGACATCAAACAAAATAGACATCACTGTACTACTGCACAATAAACATTGGCACCTTATTTGACGCAAACAGAACCTTATTTTGTGCACACTGATCCTTATTTCATGCATGTAAAGAGGACGGATATCCTCAAACCTAAGAATAATTGCCTAAAAAAACCTTAAAACATCAAGCAAGCAACTAAGACAAATCATTAAAACCAAAAGATCATCAGACAACTAAGACAACCATGAAACTCAAAATTTAAGGATGAACAGAATTGTACCTTCAACAAATTCGAAAGTCACAACTTCAGGGTCACGTTCAACTGCTAGTGCAGATACTTCTGATAAAACTTCAACAATCAATCCTTCTTTTGTAATGACATTTGAAGAAGAGCAGTGGTCATTATTGCTAATATTGCTGCAACACGAAATGTCAAAAGTTAAATAAACAACAATCTAACAGTATACATTATCTATTAAGTGAATTTGATACACAAAATCACAATTTGATGCGCCTCAACAGAAATTTGATGCACATAATATACAAAATGAGATGCTCGTAAACAGTCTCCAGTGTCCAAATTTCAAGAAATTTATGTGATTTCTCAATTTCTGCAGCCCTAATATCTCAATTAAGCCAATCTCATTCACAAAATCGTACTTTGATGCACATACACATGTATTAGATGCACATAAACAGTCTCCAATTCCATGATTTCAACAAATTTAGGAAGTCAGTTAAATTCCCTAAGGCTAATTTCTAAGTGTCCCCAATTCAATTAACGAAACTCCCTAACCCTAATTGTATTCACGAAACTCCCTAATTTTTCAGTTTCCCCAATTAATACACGAAACTCCCTAACCCTAATTTCTCAGTTTCCCCAATTGAATTCACGAAACCCTAATTTCAGAAGCATAATTCATCAACCCAGAAAGTTAATCGATGAATCAAAACGATAATTCAGCCCTAATTCAACTAATTTAATCAACTAATTCAACTAATTTTCGCAAAAAAATCATAAAAATCGAAACTTTACCTCGAATTAAAAGGCTCCATTGATTGAAGCAACGTCGAAAGGTTAATTGTCGAATAATTTAGTGAGTAAATTTGATAGTCGAAGAATTAGAGTAATGGCGAAAGTTTTGATGGTCGAAGAATTAGGTTAATGGCGGAGGATTTTCGTATTCGAAGAGAGATAAAAAATGAGGAGAGAGAAAGTGAATTTGGGAAATGAGGAAGTTTGCAGGGGTTTGGGGGTATACGCGTTAAAATTGAGGGGAAGCGGATCCAATGGTTATTAATCAGACTAACAGATCTAAGGGTTATTAATTGGTTCTCATGGTTCTCATCATATGGGTGGTTCTCACCTGATATATATCCCAAATAAAATCATATTTAACCCGTTTTATTACTAAGACATACTACGGTACCAATTTCTAACCCATCACACAATCATAGTCCCATTACGGGCATTAGTACCCACCAAAGCTAAAAGTGGAAATTTATGCTTCTCAACGGCTCAATAGCCGCTAGCTAGCCCGCTACACTTCTAACGGTAATATTCCTTCCTCAAAACTGACAATTTTACCCTCACATTTCCCTTTTCTCCTCACTAAACCTCTCTTTATCCCCTGCCTTCTCTCCCTCCATAACGTCTCTTTCCCTCTCTAAATCCCAAACCTCGGACCAATGTCCCTTGTCTTTTGACCATTTTGCCCTTCTAGGCTTCTACACATTTCATTGTGGCAAGATTATCAAGACTCGAGTTCCGGGGATTATTCACTGTTGATAACACTAGCTAAATGGGGTGTTTCACAACCTGTTTTAGTAATTGTAACCCGTCTCGCCGTCGTCGTAGAAGACGGTCTCTTAAGACTTGTCAGCAGCATCCTTCCCTTCTTCATCATGTATATTTTCCTTCTTTAAAGTTTCTTTCTTTTTCAGGTTTCGATTATTTGTAACTAACATTGATATGTAAATACGATATTCTTGGTTTCACAGCTTCAGAATTATCAGTCTGTTGATGACTTCAGAGTACCTCAGTTGATTAAACAAGAGGAAGAAAACGATACGAAGGGCGAAGAACAAGAACAAGAAGAAGTGCAAGAAGAAGGGCAAGAAGGAGAAGAAATTGAGAAGAATGCCATTGATATACTGCATGATGATTCAATGTAAGTTTTTCATTCTTTTCAGAAATTTTTAGCATTTTTTTAAAGAGTATGGGAGCTCATTGTTCAACATTTGGTTATATGAAATCCGCTAAATTTGTGTAAAACCGTTTAACCACATTTACATTCGTAACATAAGTTATCATAGTTTCTAAAAATAGCTCGTAGAGACGTCTTGGGGTTTTTTTTTTCTGTCGATTGATATGTAATTTTACCCGTGTAAAACCGTTTTATACAAGTATTCCTTGTAGGCGTATTTTTTAGTTTTACGGATCTATAACATTGCACTTTTAATGAAAAGTAAAACAAATGATTGAGACGGAAATAGAAAGTTTTTATGTAACATAAGTTATCGTAGTTTCTAAAAATAGCTCGTAGAGACGTCTTGGGTATCTTTTTCTGTCGTTTGATATGTAATTTTACCTGTGTAAACCGTTTTATACAAGTATTCATGGTAGGCGTATTTCTTTGGCATTTTGACAGTTTATCGGATCCATAACCTTGCACTTTTAAAAGTAAACAAATGATTGAGACGGAAATAGAAATATTTAATGTATTTAATTGTGAATTTTGATGATTGTGCTAATTAGTGATGAGAAGATGGAGAAAGCAAACAGGAGTGGAAGAAAGAAAGTGACTTTTGATTTAAATGTCAAATTTTACGAGAATTGGACGAAAGATGAAGAAGAAATGGAAGAAATTAATGAAGAAAACAGAAAGAATGATGAAAAGAAAGTTACTGTCTGTCAATGTGGATCAGATTCAAGCTCATCTCTTTTCTCTTATCCACTTAATCATAGATACCAAAATTCTAGGGACAGTGATGATGAATTTGATGATATATTATCTTCTGATGATGGTGAATATGAAGATGCTGACGATTATTGCGATGAGGACGAGGATGAGGATGAGAACGAGGATGAACAGTCGTCTGAATCATTGTTTTCACTGTCATTAGACTCCAGGAAGCATAAATTAGGGACTGCAGGAGGGGATAAGGAGGTGAATAGTCCACTGCAGGGTAAAAATGTTACTGCAGATGAGTCGGGTTGTCGGGTTGATCGAGGAATGTATGTCGATTCTGTGTTGAACCCAGTTGAGAATCTTACTCAGTGGAAGGGTATTAAGGCAAGGTCAAAGGTAATGTCGAAAGATGAGCCGAAGGGCCTGAAGGAGAACCGTAATTCTGTCCAAGATTTCAGCTTTCCTGTAAAAAAGGAGGTGTTGCAGGGTAATAAGAAGGAGATAGCAGTCGACACGAGTCTTTCAACGTGGCTGGTGGGATCGGAAAAAGGCGGTTCTCAGAGGAGTAACAGTAACAGCAGAAATAGTTCAGTATCAGTTACACCAAATAAGTTTGAAGATAGGCCTATTTTGGGAGCTTTGACTGTGGAGGAAATCAGGCAGATGTCGGCTTCTTCAACGCCTCGAAAGTCGCCTGGTCGTAGCCGGGATGATATGCCTATCATTGGTAGTGTTGGAAGTTACTGGAGTCGTACTGGGCAGACTACTGATTCAGGAGGGTCAAGTGTCAAAAGCACCAAAAGCAGATATAGAGAGGTTAGTAACAGTTCGACCTAGCAAGCCAGTCATTCAGATCATTTAAACTGTCCTGTCATTGAGTCGATTTGGGTATGTGTCAGTCGGATCTCGAGTTGTTTTCAAGTCAGTATTAGATCCTTAAGTATGAGCAGTCTAGAAGTAGCAAGCGAGTCATCCAGCTTATTTAAGCGGCACTATACTGTCATTTGGGTATGGGTCAGTTGAATCTCAAGGTTCTTAAGTATGAACAGTTTAGACCTAGCAAGCGAGTCATCCAGTTCATTTAAGCTGCACTGTCATTTGGGTATGGCCGTATGGGGCAGTCGAATCTCGAGTTGTTTTCAAGTCAGTATAAGATCCTTAAGTATGAACAGTTTAGACCTAGCAAGCGAGTCAATGGGCTCATTCAAGCTGGACTGTCATTGAGTCAATTTTAGTAAGGGTCAGTTCGAACTCGAGTTGTTTTCAGGTCAATAGAGACATTATGGCCAGACTACTAATTCATGAATAGTTTCAGGTGATTATGGTCGATTAGGGTCGGACTCCTTCCTATTTTTGTAATAATATTGACACAATTGTGAATTGATCATTGCAGAGTGCTGAAGTAATTTGGGATTCTACACCATTTGAAGCAAGGCTGGAAAAAGCACTTGAAAAGGAGGCCAATTCTGAGGGAGTTTTTGCAGTGTGAAGTGTGACAAGGGGAAAACTTAAGAAACTATACAAAAAAATTACACTATTCTTATTTCCCCATACATTCTTTTATTTATTTAATCTTTTTTTCTTTCTTGTGGGAGTGAATGAATATCTTGTGTGTTTATGTATCTAATTGTGGTATTTGATTTGTTTGTGGGATGTAACGATATTTGTTTGTGGGATTTTTTATCTTTTCATAAGGTTCAGAATAAAAATTCTCGAAATTCGCATCATACTTTAATACCATATAGAAATAGCTCATGGTGTTAAAACTGGCATACGCTTTAAAATAGACACATTCAGAGGTCATAACAATATTTTAAAAGTCGTGTTTGAAATAGACAAAATAAGTTTTATACTTTATTCGTTTTGTAAAAAGTCAAAAATAGCCGATTTTGAAGTTTATTATCCACGTTTTTTAAGCAGAAAAAGTTTCAAGATAAAAAGTTATCGGAATTCACACCATAATACCTTACTATCATATAAAAATGGCTTCAGGTGTTAAAATTGGCATACGATTTAAAATATACACATTTGGAGACCGTAACGTTACTTTAAATGTCGTGTTTGAAATAGACAAAATAAGCTTTATACTTTATATTTTATGTTGTTTGTGAAAAATCAAAGCATCCAATATTTATTATATTTTGGCCGATTTACATACTACTACCTATTATAGTTAGAAATTTTCAAATTACTACCTAATAAGTCTATTTATGCAAAATACAACCTAAAATCCTACAACTAAATAGAAACTACTACCAATTAGACGGAAAAGGAGAGTTTGCAACTAATAAGTCATCGGAACTTATGTTAAGACTATTCTACCCTCACACTTTAACAATTACCCGATTTCACTCTCTTACAGTTACTTTTAACCTAAACTATCACAGTAAATCAAAATTACAATCATTAATCGCCAAAATCCAACTCTTTTCATTATCGTCATCATCCTGGATTATCTTTCCATCATAGATTCAGGTCGGCTACTTCTATTTCTTACTTGTTTATCTTGTTATTTTTGCTAATGTCCGAAATTTTAAACCCTATCTTTATAATCATCAGTATTATTGGTAAAATTTTGGGGGTTTTTGTTGATTGATGATTAATGGCCCGAATTTGTGTTCTTTATTGTGTTTGATGCATACATTGATGATTGATGTATGATTAGTGTACTAGTTGATGGAAAAAGACCAATTACTAAGGTATTTTGTGATGACTAAATGGAAAAAGATGAAAAATAAAGAGAAGAGGATGAAGAATTAATGGAAAAAGAGAGAAGAGATGGAGAAGCTTAATTTATTGGAGGAAAAATTTGGGTTGATTAAAGTTGAAAATGGAGGAAGAGGGAAAACTTGATTAATTGGATTATTATTAAGGGGTACTATGGGTATAAATCAATTGATAGTTTGCAAAAGAAAGGAACTCAGTCAATCTCGGGTGAGTTTGGTTGTTTAAGTTGTGTTTTCCGTCGAATAGGTAGTAAACGGAGAATTTTTGCAACTTTGTAGGTAGTAGTTTGCATAATTAAACATAATATGTAGTAAAATGAAAATTTTCAACTATAATAGGTAGTATTTTGCCATTTTTCCTTATATTTATTATAGAATATAATGAGTCTATAGACAATGGTTCAGAAAATAAATATTCTGGTTTCAAAAATGACCAATGATAGCCGATTTTGAAGGTTATTATCCACGTTTTTAGGTTGACCCGGAATAAAAATTCTCGAAATTCGCACCATAGTACCTTAATACCATATAAAACTGACTCAAGGTGTTAAAATTGACACACGGTTTAAAATAGACACATTTGGAGATCGTAATGTTACTTAAGGGTCTTGTTTGAAATTAACAAAATAAGTTTTATAATTTATTTGACGTTGTTTTGTGAAAAAACAAAGCATCCAATATTTATTATAGGATATAATGAGCCTATGAACAAGAATTTATAATAAAATATTTCGGGTTAAAAAATGACCGGCAATGGCCGATTTTGAAGGTTTATCCCTTTTTTTTTTAGGCCGAAACGGTCTCAGGATAAAAATTCTTGAAATTCGCACCATAGTATCTTAATTCCATATAAAAATGAGTCAAATTGTTAATATTGGTATACGTTTTAAAGTTCGTGTTTGAAATCAACAAAATAAGTTTTATAATCTATTCTATGTTGTTTTGTAAAAAATCAAAGCATCAAATATTAAGTATGAGATATAATGAGCCTATAGATAAGGATTCATGAAAAAAATATTTCTGGTTCAAAAATGACCAAAAATAACCGATTTTAAAAGTTATTATCCATGTTTTTTGTGCCGAAACGGTCCCGAAATAGAAATTCTCGAAATTCGTACCATAGTACCTTGATATCATATAAAATGACTCGAAGTATTAAAACTGGCACACGGTTTAAATTAGACACATTTGGAAGCTGTAAAGTTACTTTAAAGGTTGTGTTTGGAATCGACAAAATAAGTTTTATACTTTATATCATGTTGTTTTGTGAAAAACGAAAGCATCCAATATTTATTATTATAGGACATAATGAGCCTATATACAATGATACAGAAAAAAAAAATATTTATGGTTCAAAAATGAACAAAAATAGACGATTTTGAAAGTTATTATCCACGTTTTTTGGCTGAAAAAATCCCGGAATAAAAATTCTCGAAATTCGCACCATAGTACCTTGATATCATATAAAAATGACACATTTAGAGACTGTAAAGTTACTTTAAAGGTTGTGTTTGAAATCGACAAAATAAGTTTACACTTTATTCTATTTGTTTTGTGAAAAATGAAAACATCCAATATTTATGGTAGAATATAATGAACCTATTGACAATGATTCAGAAAAGAAATATTTCGGGTAGATAAATAACCAAATATAGCCGATTTTTAAGGTTTATCCACGTTTTATAGGCCGAAAAGGTTCGAAGATAAAAATTCTCGAAATTCGCATCATTGTACTTTAACACCATCTAAAAATGACTCCAAGTGTTAAAATTGGATTACGGTTTAAAATATACACATTTGGAGGTCGTAACGTTACTTTAAAGATTATATTTGAAATTGACAAAATAAGATTTATAGTTTAATCTATGTTGTTTTGTGAAAAATCTAGGCATCCAATATTTATTATGATATATAATGAGCCTATAGACTAGGAGTCGGAAAATAATATTTCTGGTTCAAAAGTGATCAAAAATTGCCGATTTAAAAGTTATTATCCACGTTTTTTGCCTGAAAAGGTCTCGGGATAAAAATTCTCAAAATTCGCAATATAGTACCTTGATATCATATAAAAATGAGTCAAGGTTAGGGGTGTGCAAAATCCGGACACCGGACCGGAAAATGGACCGGACCGGAACCGAAATCTACCGGACCGGAACCGGAATTAAAAAAATCCGGTCCGGTCTCCAGTCCACCATTTAAAGATTATGGGTTCCGGTCCGGTTCGGTCCTGGACCGGTTTTTTTCCGGTCTAAGCCGGTTTGGACCAGATTTTATCTTTTTAATTTTTTTTTCCTCGAAAATATATTAAAATCTCTTGAAATCGGTCCAACCGGTCCATAATATTCAAATTTCGGTACATAATTTTAACAATTCATAATTTTTATATTCCGGTCCGGTCCTGATCCATCATTTTCGCCAATTCCGGTTCCGGTCCAAACCAATTCCGGCCCAGTCCGGTCCGATCTTGGACCGGTGCACAACCCTACTCAAGGTATTAACATTGGCACACGGTTTAAAAGAGACACATTATTGAGAGGTGTAAAGTTACTTTAAAGGCTGTGCTTTATCTGACATGAGTTACCCAATGTGCAATTTGAGAACATTTTTTTCTCCGTTACCCCTATAATCTCGAAAATCATGTATTTTACACTTTTGTTTGAGCTATTCAAGGGGTCGTGTCAGACTAGGTTACACGGACACGGACACGGCACTCCGATTTTTTTAGGACATGGCAAAAAACGTCAATATACATATTAAAATAAAGGGAATTTAAAGTTCATTACAACCAACATCTAAAGGTTATTTTAAAGTAACAAAGTCATTCTTTCAAAAAAAAAAAGTAACAAAGTCATAAAATGATAACCAATACTAATGTAATCTTATACGTCAAAATCAAAATGTCTTACAAAATAAAAAGTCCAAATTAAATAAACATTCAAATTTGCTCTGTTCTATCATAATCTCTGAGTAAAGGCACGGGAGCGACTACTACCTCTCATTTTAGGCTTGTAGGAGGCTGCGTCTAGTACAGTAGTACTAGTAGCTAGTTTAGTCTGGGAGGACACTTTAATACTATAAATTGGCTATTATTCTTATTCACTTCCTACCTATTCTTAACAAAAGAGTTAGAATCTATAATATGCAACCACTCTCACGGTCTCACCACTCATTGATTAGCCGAAACAAGAGATGGAATTAAGTTCACATCCACTCTAATTCACACTAAAAATCTACCAGTATGTTCTATGATGAAATTCTGCATCCTTGCTCCAAATTACAACACCTATAATCAAAAGAAAACCATGCCTCAAAGTTTATAGTGAAAGAACTTGCTCAAGCATTTACTGCCAAAGTTCATACGTATTGTAATAGAAACTAGGGCAATACCTGAACTACGGCGTGGCGAGGCTAGGTGGCGGCGGCTGGTAAGGGAGGTGAGGAACCGACGAATTGGGTTTACAATTAGTTTTTTTGTTTACAATTAGGTTTACCGGTGGAAGTGAAGAACTAGAATTAAGAATTGGGTTTTGTGGTTTTTCTTGTGATCGGCGTGTACAAAAACGGACCGTGTCCGCCAGAAATAAGCCGTGTCTGACACGCCTGACTCTTAAAAAACCGGCGACACGGTTTTAGGAGTGTCTGACACTTTTGATGCCGTGTCTGACACGCGGAGGCCAAAATTATGCCGTGTCCGTGCAACCTAGGTGTCAGACCATGTATGTTCCCGGTATTGGGGGCCACACTTAAAAATAGTCGAAATAGAAGACTAGGTTGAGCCAAGCCAACATTCGGGCCTCCTATTCTAACCCAAATCCGACCACGTTAGGTTGTAATGGGCTTTCGAGGCAAATTGAGCTTTTTGGCCCATAGTAAAAATTATACATTGGGTAGTCTGGCCAACACCTGTCAACGGGTCGAACGGGCGGGTTACGGGTCGGATAAATACGGGTCGGGTGTATTTCAGGTCGGGTAAAATACGGGTCAAGCCTATACGGGTTCCGAGTCGGGTTCGGGTAAAAATACGGGTCAATCAACATCTTTTCTTCGCATTTTTTGTAACTTTTTTTATATCGTAATTTCTACTCTTTATACGTTTTCTCTCCTTTTGCTCGTCTTAGTCAACTTAATTGTCACCACTTTCGTCATCACCATCTTTATCGCCATCATCACCATCACCATCTTTATCGCCATCATCACCATCACCATCTTTATCGTCATCATCACCCATATTAACTCGCTAAGTACGATAACGAGACTCAAATAAGATAACAATGATGACGTGACATGTGATTTGAGGTGATGAGGTCGAAGTGTTGACGCGAAGTGCGGTTCAATTCGACGTAATGTAGTGAAAATGACGGTATGACACATACTCCGAGGTGATGATGTGGCTTGTGGTCCTAGGCGACGAGGTAATAATGATGATGTGGAATAAGGTGTAAGTGACGGTGTGACACACATTTTGATGTGATGACGTGGCATGTAATCCATCGAAAGAATGGGGTGACAGTGCTAACGTGGAATGTAACTTGACGTACTACGCTAAAAGTGATGACGTGACACACTTCGATGTGATGACGTGTCATGTGGTACGAGGTGATGAGTTACGATGATGACATGGAATGCAATTCGACGTACTATGGTAAATGTGACGGCGTGACACACACTTTAAGGTGATGACGTGGCAGGTTTGAGGTGACGTGACATACTGCATATATATATATATATATATATATATACATATTTCTCCTCAAAAATTTATAAGTCATCAATACCTATATGACTTGTATATTTTAAAAATGATATATTGTCTTGACTCAACGGTCAACCCGCTGCGGGTCGGGTTTTGACCTGTTGTTTACGGTCAGAACAAGTTCGGGTATATTTTGGGTTCGAGTTGAAAAAATCGGGTTATTTATGGGTTATTTATAAGGCGGGTTACGGTCGGGGTCGGATTAAGTTTTGACAGGTTTTCACGAAAAAGAAAATCAGTACCTTTTCCCAACAATCATATTGGCAAGGGTGGATTGACTAAATTCAGATATTCAACCTCAAATGAACAAGATTGTTTTACTGCAAAATTGAACACCCACAATTAGTATAATAACATTAGAGATATCGAAAATAAACCAAAAAGTCCAAAAAATGATAGTGTGAGAGATAAGAAAAGACATTTCTGGAGTTTATTTGAATTTTGAAGCACGATTGTGATAACAATTAATAGCATGAATGACCATGTTATTTGTACATAAGTCGGAAATTTACGATTAATCATCGATGAAAGCCCAAGAGTCTAGTAGAATGTGCCATGGTGATTTAGGGTGTTCAAAATTATGAACCGGAAGAATGAAGAGCAGAGGATGATCTTCATGAGAGCAACAATGTGCTACAGGTAACAGCATTTTTTAGGTTGACCCATGGGTTTTATGGGCCAAATGTAAAGCCCAAGCACGGTAAAATAATCTTGTCAGGGTCGTTTGATCAGCTCGACAATAAATCAAGAAAAAATTAATAAGAGTTTAGAAAATTTACCAAAGCCGAAAAACTTAATTAAAAGTTTTAGAAAATTTACCAAAGCCAGATTTTTAGCAGGTTGCCCAAGAATCATCAAATTTTAAAATATTATACACAATGATTTCCAGGTGCGTTCTCCTGATACAATATTTAGGTAAGAAGTTCTACATGTCATGGAAAAGCCTTCTAACGTCCTCAACTTCGGCAGGGATGAGCGTTACAGGGCACCTTCTATGCTGCAAGAGAAACGGCAGGCGAGTAAGAAACGAAAGATACCCCACGGGGAAGGGCAACACTACAACAAACAAACAGACACTCCCTCCCGTTCAACACGTTCTTTAAGTTCTTATTCTTTTGTGAGGAATATTTTCAGGAACCCTACAAAATCCCTTTGAGAGGGAATCATTCAGCTTGACATCAAAGGTCTCACCTGAGAAATGTACTTAAATATGCAACCATAACAGAAGACATATCCTGAAACTGTTACAACAGAGGGATTTGCACGCTTTTCCGAGCACAACGGACAAACTGTTCTATCAGATGACAATTGAATACCTTCCTTGGCCACCTGTATGAAGAGATTGTTAAGTCCCATGGTATTCAAATAAAATTAATTTTTCTTTTTTTTTGGTGACGAGGGAACCCGCAGCCGCTACCTTCAATGCGCACTGGGTAAACCCTCGGGTATATGTGATAGCCTGCAAACCACGTATAGCAGGTAAGCCACACGAGGGTGACAGACTTGAAGTCTATTTAGGCATGGACTCGGGCCAAGAATGCTCCACAAGATTTAGCTCTTGGGGAGGCTTGAACCCGGGTCTCTCCTGGGAGTTTCACCCAAGTTTTAACTATTAGACTCCACCCTTGCGGACACAAAATGTATAACTATGAGGAAGTAGAGTTCGCAAAATTGTCCGGCCCAAATGACCTGACCCAAATAACCCGACCCCGAGAATGTTTATTGTTGGAAACTGGTCATTATCCATTAAATAACACGATAACAGCAAACCCGAAATGATCCGAATCAAACCGTATTCTTGCAATCCGAACTGTCCCAAACCTGATCGGGTTGACCCGTTTGTTAGGTCTACGATGAAGGCACAAGATTTTTGCATCTTCAGTCTCATGTTTAAAAGGCAGGTGGAATCAATGGTACTCAAATTCAGTTAGAACTTAGACGTATCCGACACAAGAGGGAGTCCAAGTGTACAGAAGTATAGAATGTTCAAGTGTCTAAAACAACACAACCATATCCGAAAGTTGAGAATCGAACATGGGCGGGTAATCTAGGTGGAATATAAAGAGACATAGTAAACCAGTGGAGAAAAGTATACTCACTCTTGGGGCTGGAGGCGGAGGTGGTGGGGGGTAGATGGTTGGAGCTGACATTCTCTCCTCAGCAGACTGGTACCACCATTCCATCATCTAGAGGATGAAATCAATGAGATAGAATAAGATGTAGTCACTTTGTTTTCAAATAGCTTCGATGCAAATAGGAATAAACTAAGAGGCCCCAGTGGTGGAAGTTTGTGGGATTACACTAACCTTGAATATGAATACAGCAGCAATTAAACCAGTCTGCGCATAATCAAGCACTGCATACATAGAGGTGAGAAATGCTCCCTGTATATTCTGGAATGCCACACAAGAAAAAATATTAATAAGCAAGTCCAATGTGTGTAATAGATAACACAGGAGTTTTTCATTTTAATATTCAGGATCAACCAATTATGAGCTACTAAATACGAATCATCCACACTGTCCCCAGTCCCGACTGCGGATCCATTTCACTTTTTCCACAAGGGAATAAATCTTAACAATGAGAAGTTTTAATGGAAGACCCCCTTTCTCAAGGTATAGGGCCATTACATAGGAGCCGGATCCCCCTTTTTCTGATATCACCGGTTCTCTTTCTCCGGTTCACCAGCAACCACTCTATCTTAATCTAATTAATATGCTCATCCTTGCTTATATTCTAATTATGAACCATTTGATTCCCTATTGTTATGGGTCGAGGATGCCCTGTCCTCCTCTTGGAGAAGAAACTACTTGCTTTGTGTGCAATATTGATTCTAATTAAATACGAGCGCTCTCTTTCTTCTTTCTACACATAAAAGGACAGCTTACTCAGCCAGCAATGGAACGCTCTTTCATAGCTGCTTTCATAGTCAGTATGCTTGGGCAGCAGCTTTAGGCTTGGCTTATTACTTGAAGATAGAGGTTCCCGAACCTAATATAGTCTCCTTATACCAAGGCTTTGCTGGAGCTTGGCTTATACCCTTTCATCCCTAATTAGGGCATCTATACTACTAGACAGCCATTTAAGAAAATCTTAGAGGGAGGTTGGGATCTTTCGCCGCTGAATATGCACATGGATGTAGGTCTTCTTGGATGAAATGAAATGAAAAGGGACGATTTTCTCTTACTTGGAAAAATTTCCATAAAGGTTGTACCACATTAATAAGGGTAAAGGGTTCCTGACAAACACAAACAATAAAATCTACAAAGTACAATGCAAAATAAGGAAACATTTAAGTAATGCCATTAGGGCGCACAATCACCCAAGCAGACACCAACTCTCATGTTAACAAATTGGTGTACCTATCTAAAAGTAGTATGGGACTATGGGGAGGTGCCGAATAGACACATGATTTCTCAGGCCCAGGCTAAACTATTATTGTCCACATTAGCTACTTCTATAGAAAAACGTTCTTCTCAACTTAAGTTTCACGTATCAGCCTAAATTGTTGAAAGACCATAGAGCCATGGCCCCACATTCATCAAATTCCGCACACAAATGAAGCAAAAACTTGTAGTAAGAACGATTCTACCATTTCAGCCACAAAGTTATTAATTTTTTTTGCATTTTTAATGAATAAAAAAACACATCTTGACCAGAGATAAATTATAGCATAAAAACTGGTCTATGGTCATTATGCTGCATGTGCACTAGAACATAAGGGAAAACTACCTTAAGCCAAGGAGGGCCCCGAAGCCTCTCACGTTCACGGCTCCTCATCCTCGATATTCTTGAAGAAGCATCCATCTACCTTGACATAATATTGATTGAGCTCAACATAAGAATAATTACATTAACATCTGAATAGAGAAGAAAAAAATGAACTCTATTTTCTAGAATAAAAACTTGAGCAAATATAATACCAGTTCCTGTCCAGTAGCACGACACACATGGATCCCTAAGGCCTGCAGTCCAAGCGAATAGAAGCCAGTTGCATCCAATAGATACAACAGTTGGTAAGCAAATGTTGCACCTACACAAAAAATCAGTTTACTCGGGTAAGTAGCCAAACACCACTGAAAACACAGTAAAAAGGAATTCAATCTTATAAGTATACATCCGGGAATATGATGATGTAGCATAATTGCAGTCAAAATATTGCTAAAACCACAAACTTTTGAGGAGACTTCTCACTTAGCATCCATCTTTTGTTTGTATCGTTGAGACACCAGAAGGTATAGAGAATAAATAATGAAAAAAGTTAAATAGATGAAAGTAAATAGGTAAAACAACTTCGACGCACTTATTCATTAAGACACCAGCCTACATTGTTTAGACTTTAGACTTCATTAATCAAGTTAGACAGAAGTATAAAAATAAAGGGAGAAGGAACTACGAAAGTGTTAGTAGAGACAAAAAAAAAAGGGTAAACAGAAAACACTGTATATTTCAGGCATGTGTTTCCGATTCCCGAACAATCCAAGTACAGACAAGTAAAATGAATCAAAACTAATATCCTTTAGAAAAAAACATAAATATTCATATTTGACCTTTTCCCTCCCCTTGGCCTGACAGGAAAAAAAAGGCTTTACAACAAGAAAAACAAAGAACGAGTATTGACAGGAATGACAGCTTATTGATCACTGGAGAAGAAAACATAAGTGATGACGAAATACCTTCATTCCCAGCGTGTATCAAAGGGTAACAAACACCTATAAGTTTCTTAGCTCCCCTTAAGATGCGTGCTCTTGATGATAGCTCAGCATCGGAAGCTCTGCTTTGATCAACTGGACTCCCAGCTGTTTCTAGGTAGTCAGTATCTTCAAATCTTTCATCACTTGATCCCCATAGACTCGCATGCAGTGCCGACTCCCTCTCCTTGTTATATATAGAATGCAACTTTGACTTAAAATATGGCAACACAACCTGTAAAAAATCCATTTGGACAATAATCATATTCCAAACACATAAACATCGCCCAAATAGTCAAATTACGTGAAGTTATGTTTTATATTTTACCCCCTTCGTCCCAAAAAATTGAGATCCCTTCTTTGGAATCATTTTCATGGAAGTATAGGGAAAACACCTAAATTCCCCTATATGCTCAATAGAATTGCCATCCTCTCATTGGAACCCTTTCAGATTTTTAATCTTAAATTCGTGATTGAAGATAAAAAGAGAATGCTAAGTATACAGTACAAAACCTTGTCTCATTATTTTAACCAAGTATACAAATTACAATGCTAAGAGAATACCGACTTCAAATTTAACTAAGTATCCAATGTGATTAAACATTTTAGGAAATGCCAAAACTGAAAGGCAACAATACTTTCTTGAAGTGAAGTATACAGTAAAAACCTTGTCTCATTATTTTCCGGCCACAATAAACTAGCAGTCCATACTCACACTTTATTCAAACTCACCTATAAAGACAAGCACAGTGTCTAAGAATATATTCTTTGATCACAGAAAAATGCATAGCGTTTGCAACAATCATAGCAGTGCAATAAGTTTCCTATAACAGTTGCTTAAAAAACAATGTTGTTGCACAATACAGCATATGTTGGTCACAAATCTTGCAACTAAATTAAGATGTAGAATAGCTTTGATCTCGCCTCTCACATCAAAATAAGACTGTTTGCAACGAAGAAATGTAATCTATGTGGGAGCATACCAGAAAAACAACTGAAAGGACCCTTTGATTCTTTTCTAACCCTGAGAGCTGGATTGCTTCTGTGGAGTCAGAACGAGGATCATCTTTTTTCATTTTAATTTTTACTGCTCTTCTACGCAACCCATATAAAGACTCTGAAAACGAAGCATCTGAAAACAAACAGTTCAAAACAAAAGTTTATGTCAATGTCGCCCAAAAAACCTTAGTAATAAATTTACTTAATGGATACTTTTACCTAACTAAATGACCATAAAAACTAAAGAGAACATTCAGAGGAAAAACATCAAAAGAGAAATAAATACGACTCCCCCTCCTCCAATGTTCAAAGACAGTACAAACTATACTATCATGGCAATCTGATCAACAATTGTAAGAGAACATCATTGTGGCATTCTAAACTATCATGCCCTATTCTAATTTGACATAAATTGAGGACCTTAAACATTTTTTATCTTAGTTTCAAGGCAGGTTAGGATCGTTTTTTTTATTCAATGCTCCAAATTTTATCAGCCCACAACTCTCAATGTTATCTTTACAGAGTTGCACACATATATAGAACATGTGTCCACTGTCCAGACTCCAGGCATTTACACCTCTGCCCCTCCCGCCCTTCAATAAGCAAATTGCAACGACAATTTTTTAACATTTTTAGCTACAACAAAGAAAACATTATTTATTGCGCTCCTTCATAATTAGAATTCCGTTGATGGTAAGCCATTAAAAAAACATAATATTCAACTTAAATCAAATCAATGAAGAAAGCCTGAAGTTTCGACAAGGGACACCCAATACCTGTGGTTCTGACGCTATGAGTTTCGAGAACTAACATCAACAAGGCAAAGAACTCATCCTCGTAGTCCAACACCTTGTGTAAAATCGGCCTTCTGAGAGCCATCACCTGCATTATAGCACATGCTCGTGTTTTCAGTCATGCACATGAAAGGCAAACATACTCAGAAAATACAACCACATACTAGCAACTTAAAAGTTAAAACAGAAACATTCATGCTCCAATGCCATCCATTAAATAAAGTAATCCACCATCGTAGTAACCAGCAGTGATCAGTGATAAGTGATAACCCATGGAGTACAACAACACTAACAATTATGTCGAAAATTGCTTCACTGCCTTAAAACCAGCAACCTTAAGTCCTTAACTAATCACCAACTCACCATACTACTGTCGAACCATGAATACATACTACAAGCAAAATATGGCATCATTGCCACCATAACTTCAAACAGTTACAGTCCCAAACAACGATCACAGCTCCTCGCAACTAAATTATTTCATTAAAATGTTCCATACTCGCACAATCAAGTTTACCTAATTCATCATACTACTAGTGGCCTTGCTTGGATTGAGGGTAAAGGGGGGAAACGAATAGGGGAGTGATATGATTCACGGCATTCACCTCCCAAATCTATTACCCTCATTACCCACCCTCCCCCTCGGTAATGATTATGGGAGTAAAACATCTCCTTAGTAATCATTAGTCTTATATGCCAAACCTATCATTACGCAACTCATTGCCCAGGTAATTAACTTCCTTGGTAATTATCACCCGATTAAAATTTACCCCCTAATCATGACTCTTATATGTCAAACTTATCATTAAGCAACTTATTGCCCAAGTACTTAACTTCCCATTAATTAACACAATTAAAATTTACCCCCAATTATACCAAGGATTCCAGGCAACCCCTCAATTGAACTGTAAACAAAACCTAATTAAAAAAACAACTAACCACAAGATTGAATTCCGAAACAACGATCACAAACACTATTTCTAAACCATTGCATTTATATATTCCAAAATCGTGCATTCAAAGATGACCTAATTCATCATAAATACGCCACGTCCCATACACAAATACGCTCTTATAATACATTATTATCACATCGATTCGAAGCGCGCTGAACTCAAATCAATTAAACAGATAAACAAAACCTGATTGGAAAAAGACCTAATTAAAAAAATCGAATGACGAAAAACAATCAAATTAAGATTAAAACTGAAATTCAAAGAAGAGAGAAAGATGAATACGCCGAGAGAGTAAGCGAGGGCGGAGCGTAAGCTAGAAGGAAGCTGTTGAGCGGCGGCCATTTCGAAGAAGGTAGGGCGCGTGCCTTGTCCTCCGACCTGGAACAACATCTTCTCTCTCTTCCTTTCTGTTTCCTCCGGCGAGTTGCCCAACCACGTCGACTATATTGCTGTTACTAACGTATTACCATGTTTGTTTTTTCCGACCCGTTGGGAGTCGGTTTGGTTCGGTTATTTTGGGTTGGGTTGTTGTGAATTGGGCTATTTTGGCTTACGAAGGGGTTATAGACTTTTTTTGGAATTTGGGTTATGAGGACGTAAGCTTGACCGGTAACCCTAATAAATCCGATTTAATATGACCCGACCTGAATGTTTATTGTTTCTTTGAGACATAAGAGGGACCGAGGCCCGAAACAAGGTAGCAACAACACGAGGGAAAGAAACACCTAAAACATTTTCCAAAGGATGGAACATAGAGCATAGAGAGGAGTCGAAAGGATAGTAGTAGTAGAGGCCGAGTATACTCCTTGATTAGCGAGTCAGTCAACAGCACGGTTGGCTCTCTATAACAATGGTCAATCTGACCGACCAATCATCTAACTTGATCAACTCTTTGCAACGTTGGATTAGAGAACGCAGTCATTACTTATAAGCTAGTAAAGCTACTCTTCATGAAAGAACTTCACACACGAGTTGTTATCCATTAGGACTAGCAACTTAGTAATATGTAAAGGCATTCCGTGCTCTAGACCGATTAAGAGATCCCGCAACCCAGCTCTCATTGACCCGCCAGAATGTCACCCATTAGGGCCAGAATGTTTATTGTTGTACAATACTCATTATCCCTAAAAAAACTTGAAAACAACAAATCTGAAATGATTCGACACACCCAACCTAGTTGACTCGTTTAATAGGTTTAGTTGTAATTGTTCATTTAGTAAAGAGTAATGAACCATTATATTGAACAAAAAATCTGAATTGAACCGCACTTATAGAACTTAAATTGAACTTATAAGAACAAAATTCGAGAACCGGACTTAGAGTAAAATTCTACCCTTATTTCCAACTTTTCGACAATTTTAACCTTAATCCAAGGAAGAACCACCAAGCAGTTGAATAGCAAAAACTTTGAACAAATCAGTCCTGCAAAGTTGCAACTTGCAAGTAACTTCTAATCTAATTTAGATTCTAACAACCACAGGAGAATTGATCAATCCACATAAAAAGTGGCCAATATTTCTTACAAATTAGTGTGTATCCTAAATCAAGGAGACAAATCTCAAGTCCAAACTAATTTCCACATCCAAGACTTGACTCGTGTCGAGAAACTGTAGTTCTTTTGAACAGATAATTTATCGTCAAGGGCACAGAGAAACCACCGTCTCTCCAACCCATATTGTACTTTAATGTTCGTATTTGGAACTACAAAAATAGCAGCAGCATGACTCATAATCGACCTCAACGATCCGTTTGCAAGATCTACTCCTCATACTACTGATATGAATCATCAGTTCTCGGACGCTTCATGGGGGAAAGGGACCTGTCGTCTTCTGGTTGCTGATCTAAACTACAAGTGCCCTCAGTTATTTTCTGCTTTCTTGATTTATAGATTTCTCCGGGTGCTTGGCCTGAGGGACTTGTACCTTCCCCTGCCAATAAACGGTCGTCGGAGGCCTTTGACTTACTGTCAAGAGAGGTGGTAGCGTTGCCATCAGATTGCCCAGGTTTGATCTTTTCCTTCTCGGCTTTGTTTTGACTCTCGAGCATCTGTAAGAGGTACTTTCCCTGCTCTTCGATTTGTAGCTGCAGTTTTCGTTGTATCTGAACAGAAGCGAGAGAGATCAGATTAAAATGCGAGACCAACTTATGCTAAGGTACACCAAATTGTCAGCTCGAGAGTCCAGACCAACTCGCGGGATCCAACAATTAGATCACTTCGGTCAGTTTGGTATGAATTCGGATCATATAGGCAGTACACACAAGTCATCCAAATAAAAAAAGCAAATCAGCATATACGAGTGTTGGGCATGGATAAATATCCAAGTGAAGGAAGGGCCAAAAGTTATTATTAGTGTGAAGTTGCTTAAGCAATTTCCCAGACGTGCAAAAGAAATCAATCATATTTGGAAAGAATTAGCACAAACCAATGACTATAAATCTGGCAAGAACAATCACATACAGCAATCAACAATTTCTGAGAAGTGCAAAAGACATTATTGGAGCATCTATATACCTCTAGCTGTTCATGCAACTGCTTCTGAACTTCCATTTGCATTCGCAGAGCCTCGGTTATCGTGATACTCCTATATCCATAACACAAAAGTATGTCGTACCAGTTAGACAAAAAAATAAGGAAAAATGAGGAAACCGAACAGAACTCTATCTAGTACTACCTTCAAGCACCATCCCAAACTTATCGTCTTCATTCGCCTTTTGTGGTCAACCCATGTTAACTTTGATCATTAATTACTCAAAACATATGTATTCGTTATATTGGATTTATCGAAATACGGGGTAACTATTTTCCGCTCTCATTTTTCAAAACTCAAAATGAAACAAGAGAAATGGGATTGATCAAGTATAGATGAAGGTGTCGATCAAGGCATCAAGCTACTATTCCTTGCAATCATTTGGATTTACTACCGATTTTCTTTTTGAGAAATTTGAATTAATTCACTACATTTTTATTTTACGATAAGAAATAACAGACAAAAAATATCTCCCATGTAAGTGTGGGTCCCATTCTTTTTTCGCATACTTTTCATCAATTCATCTCCGAAAATTTGGTCAAAAAAACAGATGTAGTGAAACCAAGTGAATAGAGGGGCAGCGGGGGTATAATCCAAGCGCACAAACATGCAAAAGCTACCCGTCTCCCACGCACAAAAAGACTTAAAATTTGGTGGAAGGAAAATAAAGTTTGGAGATTATGGCTTACGTTTTCAAGTCTACCGGTGAGATCTGCTCAATACCACTACTTTTATTCTCTGGATTACCTGCAGAACAACATCTAATCAATAAACAAAATATTTTGCCAATTAGCAATGAACAGCTTTTTTGGACGGAGGGAGTTAAAAGCCAACAGATGAGTCATAAAACCACCAATCTCATCTTATAATAGTCTCTTGCTCAACGGAATACAGTCATGTATGTTTTGAGCAGATTTATATTAGACTGTTTTGAGTATATGTGCTCCGATGGGCGATAAGCAAGGGGTTTGCCGCATAAAACTTGATAACGTTTAAATAGACATGAACTTCATTAGGTAGAACAAGAGTGATTACACCCTTCTGACAAGCTCACGGGGGAGAGAAGGAGACATAAAGTGAATGAGAGAAGCAACGGATAAGAGAGGTGAGAAACAACAATCATGAAACAATAAAAACAATTGAATTAAAAACAAGTAAAAGAAAATGTATGTATGTATGTATATAATATAATTCAGAAGGTGACCTTCAGATGATTCTGGCCTGACCCTTGCAGTCCTATATTTCTGAAGTAGAAAAAAATTGCTGTGAGCTCAAATGAAGATGTAAATGCGTGAAGTGATGTACAGTGTTATAGAAGTAACAAAAACTCGTACCTGCAGGTGGCTTTTAACATGGTAGATGGTCAGGCCTTCAACATTCATGAGCCTTAAGACACCTTTGGGAGTAGCTTCTGAAATAAAAAAAACACCGGTCAACACAATCAGATTACATCATAATGACCCACCATTCACGGCAAACAAATAAATAAAAATTCATTTTAGAGAGAAAACACACTTTCACTACCACCAAGCTGATTGACAGCATCAACAAAGGCTTCATGAAGTTCTGGTGTCCAGCGCATGCGAGGTTTATTTGATTGAGAAGCGGACGTTGAATTGGAAGTAGCAGAAACTTCTCTAGAGGGTAAAGAAAGCTGATGCTGAAGTGACGGCTGTGGAGCTATTAAATCAGAGGACGATTTTGGTGCCTGCAAGCGGGCACAAAAATATAATTAAATTGAAAATATGATGATATCATCTCTTACAACACCATCACCTAGCTCCCAAAGGGTTTCCCAAGTGGCGGGTTAAGGAGGAAAGAAGTACACAGCTTATAGGCTGCTTGCTGATAATCTATAGCCCAAAAAATCAAGAATCATATCACATGGATGCTACTTCACAATGAAAAGAAGTGTCACTAGTTTGGTGAGCCATTTTGCAATATTTCATCGTAATTCAAAACCAAACAACAATGAGTCTACGACTCCATTTGAAATGGAAGAACACTCTTGAAAAGTCGCGCATATAATAGGAGTATGCCTTCTAAAAGTTTCAAAAACAACCCCAGTGAGACCAAATAGAAGTAGACAGGCAACCTTTGGCTGCATATACAAATTTCCTCAAACAATATGCGAGGAGAAATAACTCTAGGCACGAAACCAGCTAAACTTTACGACTACATATGAGCAAGAACCCACCTTTGATTGCGGGTCCCCAACATTGGAATCACCAAGAATCTCATTCCAGTTGGGTTCCAAATTGTTCACGTACAGGTCATCTTCTGCAAGCTCTTTCCAAGTAATTCTCTTGACATGGTTTTCATTCGACATGAACTCTGTACTATTACCCACTTGATCATTAGGTAAGGGTAAGCTTTCAGGAAAATCAAGCAAATCCTGAAGCTGGCCAGCGCTCCAAGAATTATCGTCATCATCTTTATGGTAGTTGATAAACCCAGTCGGTTGAATATCTAAAGGGTCATTACGAAAATGTGATATGCCTCCCGATGGCTGAGAAATAAATGGAGAATTCTGTGGCTCCCCTTCACAAGTAGAGTATGAAGGGAACTGTAGATCACTTGGGAATCCTGACACGTAATGGATATCATTGTGAGATGATCCAATACGAGAAACAATAGGGTTAGCCTGCATATTAGGGCCCGGGATCGTTTCTCTTGACGAGGACACTGCAAATGGGTCAGGTGAACTTGGAAAGTCTTCTAAGGGATTTGTCAAAGTGGCCAATGGCGATTTGAGTTCATTGAAACACTTTCCACTAGAAGTCGAAATGGGCAAGGTAGGGCAACTGCCACCAGCAGTATGCATTGAAAAAGAAGAATGCATGTTCATCTCCATCCATAAAATAGATTATCAACCCTCCAGCAACACAGCTATATTAAGAATTAATTGTATCAAAAATAGCGAGCTATTTTTCCGATTTGTGCAAGGTCTTCTGAATCAATCATCTGACTCTCACATTATCTTACAAAATTCATAAGCGCATCATTGAGTTGCGGAATCTGCAAGCAAAATCGCCTACTTAGCAACAACAAAAATTCCACAAACTCTCAATTTACGACATAATCTCGGAATTGACCATAGAGATCCACTCTCAGTCGTTTTGCCATAGAAGTGGTTGGTACCAAAACAAGATAGAAACCAAAAAAAAATCATCACACAAAGGTTAACTATTTACCACATGACAAACAATATGTTTCTTAAACTTAAAAACTCTACTGATGAGCTAATAAACCCCAATTCTTGATAAATCATCTACCCATCTTATTCAGTATTGTCAATAGATCAAATTGTTGGCTGGTTAAAAGTAACAAGCATGAATTTAGGCATTAACATGTTCTTAATGAATTACTCAGAGCAAGGCTGACAAGATGAGGATTTTACATTTGGACTGTAGTAGTGTTTGGCACAGATAACATAATCGATTTGAGGATTGTACGATTCTATTAATAGTTTCAATGAACATGTATATGAAACAAATTTGGTACAATTTGTACAATAAAAGGTTCGGTTAACAATCAAGATTCGAGCGATTTATTTCCCTCCTACAAGCTTAATTGCTATCCCTCAAACATAAGAAAGATTTGGAGGGCACAAGTCCATTTCCTCATCTCTCCAAATGACGCCGTTCAAATAGCAGAACACTATCTAGCCGGTCTCAGACTCTCAACCCATCCATCAACACAGTTATATGTACGGCAGTAGTTCCTGAACTCATCACTCAATCTCATATCCAATCAACAAAAACGTTATTAAAATGTACTCCGTTCCATTATTCAAGGTCACTACTCACTATAACCCCATGCTAAAGCATTAACCTAAACCCGTAATCTAGGATGGCCATAACGTCACTCGGAAATACACTGTGCCACTCGTTTTTAAACTCGAGAGTTAGATAAACCGATAACTAATACTGTAACAAAGCGAGCAGCACAACCAATTCACCCTTTCGCGTTATCATTCCCCTTAATCCCTTATAATCTACCACACTAGGTCCCAGACGAATCAGTCCGAATTCATCACTAATTAACAAAACTCCAGAAAGTCACCTTATCAATCACTACAAATCTCATAAAAACTTAATCACAACCCTAATTACAAACACATTTAATCAATCCAACAGTAAAATGTAAAATAAAAAATACTCACTCCGTGTCAATCACTTGTTTAACTCCGATTACAGAATAAAAAAAGTTAAAACAACTGAACGAGACGGAGGGAGTAAATTCAAACAACACCCAACATAATTCTCAGGATAAAGCCATACGAAGTAATTAACGAGCACACAATAGTACTAACAAGTAACAACACTCAAATTTTCACCACAAATTACAGAATCTCAATTTCTCAAAATCTAAAAATACCCAATAACAAATTATTAAACATTTTAATAAAATAAAAGAAACCCATTAACAAAAAAACGAATCTTTTACCTGGGATTAATGGAATTTTGTAAAGAATTAGAAAAAACCTCCAAAAAGTTGAATTCAATGAATTTTTTTGGAGAAAAATAAGATTAATTTGAAGGAAACAACATTAAATTATCGTACTAATGTTGTCTGTAAAACCTATGACTTCACAAAAATCTGAATTGTTGGGTGAAATTTAGAGAGAGAAAGTTATGAAAGATGTGAAAGAGGGAAGAAAAGATGTGGTGGCTTCAGCAATCATAGAGAGCCGCCCTTTGGCCTTTGGTCGTTTTGTGCTTTTTTAATTTTTTAATTTTTAATTTTTTAATTTTTTTATGATTTTCGAAATAAATGTGAATAATGTTGAAAATGGTACTACTTCTAAATAAGTACTTTAGAGGTTTACAGGTTATCTCGTTTATTGATCTCGTTCATTGAACGGACTTGTTCAGTTGTTAAATAAGTGGGTATAGACATGACATTTTGAGAAAAATATAAAGTCTCAACGCACAAACCTGTTCCAAAGTCGTTAACCGGCTTGAAACGTGAGATTGATCCATGTCTAATACAAACTCGCATTTGATCATCTTTGGAATTAATTAACGAGATAGGGTATTTTCTAAATACATTAGTATTTGGGTTTCGTTGGGTTCACGGGCGGATCCATAGGGGGTGATGGGGGTGACCCCTAACCCCCATTAATCAGTGAAAAAAGTTATACATATTTATCTTTATGCTAATATTGCATTAAAGTTTAGTGGCTAAGTGGTAGAAACATTTTCACATCATCATAGCAACCCGGGATCAAGCCCTCACAACTACATTTTTTAAAACTTTTCATTTTGCATGTTAAAAGTAATTGAAAATGTTCTAAGAAAGGGTCGAACTTGATATTTTACAAAATCATAATCATACTTAAAAATAAATACTTTATATTTTGATGAGTCTTACTAGAATTATCAATTATCATTTAAATATCGTATAGGACCCCAAATTTGCTAGGGACAAGATCACAAAAGTTGACTGACTTTTAACCTGGTAGTCTAAAAAAAATTCCGCCCATTTCAGATGCAATGGATATTCCGTCGCAAAATTGCAACGGATATTCCGTCGCAAAATTGCGACGGAAATCCCGCCATTTGACTTTTTGTTCGCGGGATCAGGAAATTACCTCTGTCCCAAATTTCATTGCAAAAAACAATTTCGTCGCAAACAATAATTTGCAACGCGGCAACGCTATTTGTGTATGTCGCAACAATACTATTTTTCATAGTGTAATCACCCCCATTTCATACATCCTAGATTCGCCACTGGTTGGGTTGTGTTACGATTAAGAAAAAGTCTGTTGTCTTTAAAATAACGGTTCGCGAGTTTTGTTAACTTTTGGTTCTTTTTGGAAGTTTAAAGCTAATCACTCTTTGTAAGTGGGTTGTTATCTTAGGATATCATTTGTTTATTGTGTTCGTGTTTGAGTAAATCTTGAAATATAGACCATCTTACGAATGACGTGAGATAGAAGAGTTAAATATAAAAATAATATACGAAGTAATCACTAAGGGTGTGTTTGGATACAATTTTAAGAGGGAAATAAAGGGGAGGGGAAAGGAGGTGAGGGGAGGGGAGGGAAAGGGAGGTGAGGGGAGGGGAGGGAAAGGGAGGTGAGGGGAGGGGAAATGTAGTTGTTTGGATAATGAAATTGTTGAGAGAGAAATGATATATTGGATGGAGGATGCTATGAAATATGATGAGGTAAAAACATGCTTGTGAGTGTATATTGTTAAAAATATCTAATATAATTGTTCTCAATTGTGAGTGTATTACATTTTTTTTATAAGAGCAAAATTATCTTTTCATAATTTAAATGAGAGTATAATGGTTTTCCTTCCAAATTTTACCTCATAAGGAAAGAAATTAATTTGGTTTAAAGGAGAGAAAATGCATCCTTCCATTTCTTTCCCCCCTCATTTCTCTCCCTCTAAATATTGTATTCAAACAAGAGAAAGTTATCCCTCCCTTTCCCTCCAAATCTCCCTATCCAAACAAAGCCTAAGAGTACATACGAATTCGAGATCATCTATCAGAGTCCTTTATAAATGGGCTTAACTTTTGATTCAATTAAACACAACTCTTTTTTATTCCACTTATAATTCTTTAAGATTTTGTATGAAAAACCAAAGCTTTAATCAGTAAAAATAGAAAAGGGGCCTTTTTAAAGGATTATTAGCATACTCAAACCCTAAAAATAGATAAGGGGCCATTTTAGAGGATTATTAGCATACTCAAACCCACATCCCTTTACTATAAAAGAAGTAGAAAATAAAGGCTTCTTATTGGTTGTTGATTTTAAAGTTGAAAAAAAAAAACTTTTTTTGGTAGGTCCCCCCATGTTCCATCACTCAAATTTTTTTTTTTTTTGTTTTTAATATTTTATAACTACTTAAATTATGATTCCAAATTTAATAACACGGACTATACAACATCATACATTATACATTTGTTATTACTAATACAATACAATATAAACTTTCAAAAATTACAATTTAAATAATTACAAATTCCAATTGACTATAATAAAAGAAATTCACTGAAAAAGTTAAAACGTTTTCTATGATATTACCAATATAATATAAAAAAAAATACAACCTGGATATTACAAAATATTACGGAGTACATTATTTGATCGAACCGAGTTATTTCAGGTTTGAGTTATTTTTGAGTCAATTATTATCAAGTTATTTTATTTTATTCAAATCATCTTTTAAAAAATCTCAAATGTCGAAATCGTTTTAAACATATTTTTCCCAAATAAAAAAATTACTCAAAAACAACAATAATTACTGGAAAATTCGTAATCAATAATATTTTTATAGTAAGATAACATAATCACCAATATTTTTTTGCACGGATTTAAAAGTCACCCGTACATTATTTGCACGAGATTAAAACTAATATTTATAAAATCAATACGTCAACTATTGACTAAAAAAACCTATATATTGAAACAACATGATTATGATGAATATGTTGTTATGATTATGATGAATATGTTGTTATATTGCATGCTCCTTATCCGGTATATTGATTGGCATATTTCAGAAGAAAAGTTTATTTCGTCTTATAAAGAAATTAACAATTTATCATATTCTTCCTTTACAATCTACTCATATACGATGTGTTAAAAATAGTCTCCTGATTATCAAACACTTTATATATTTTTCACGACACAATATTTTTATTTATTTGTATCAATCAATTTCATCCGGATAGATTCTCATTTGTGACGCATCAATAGCTTGTGACAAAAAATTGACCATTTTATGATCGATAAAATATAACATCTATTTCTAATTAATAAATCACAAAAATTTTCAGAGAGACGATCTCTCACTAACGTTATTAAGAGACCTCTCACATGATGATGAGGGTGAGGGACTCACTAAAGTTTTTGTTTTCATATTATATCTCTCACTAATTTAGACAGAGACGGTATCTCACGAGACCTACTATTAATAAATAAGAATACATGGACGATTACCTTTTTATCATACACTAGTTTTGTATCCCGTGCAATAATATGTACGGTTCTTTTCGATTTACTACTTAAACACCCTTTCATAATATAAAAAGTTAACCTATCCAAAACACAAATACTTAGAAATAAACGATTTCGTTTATCCTTGACAGACATCAATCCGCACTCATATTATGGTTAATTTAGATACTATGTATTACAAAAGTCGCATTGTCATTTTATACACTCCCCTTATTTTGCGATTTGTTTACGGTTTACCTATTTTATTTTAGGAGGTATTGTACTTAGGGGTCGTTTGGTTACCCATTAAATTACGCAAGAACTTTAATTCATGTGAATTGCAAAATGGGTAGGTTGTTTGATTACTCCAATTCACATGAATTGGAACTTCCCATGAATTCAATTCCTCCATAATGGAGGCAGTTGCTTACCTAGGTCCCCTAGGTAAGTGTGAATGCCTACATGAATTACAATACCTACATGTAACCAAACAACATTTTCAAATTCACATGAATTGGAAAATCATGTGATATGAAACTGCCTAGATATTGAAATTTCTCATATGTAACCAAACGACTCCTTAGTGTGTATTTGGCCTAACTTTTAAAAGTGTTTTTGGATAAAAAAACACAAATTTGTCAAACACATCATTTTCTAAAAAGCTAAAAGTAGTTTTTTAAAAACTCAAAAACTATCTTTTTGTCCTTAAAAATAGAAACAAAAATTTGATACTTCTAGTTTTGAAAAACACTTTTAAAAAATTAAGCTTCAAAAACAAAAACTATTTTTTAACAAGCTAAGCCAAACAAGCTCTTATTATTTTAGGAATGTCTTTGAATTGATCCTATACACCCAATTTGGTTCAATTGTCATCTAATATTGGTCTCGGACTCTTTTCTTGGTCAACGGAGGGTGCAACATTGGACGTATAATAGTTGTATAAAATAGCATAGGACAAATGAATATTTTAGCAAAATAAAAGTTTTTTTCTAGGAGAGATGCTGGTAAATCTTTATAACATTATATTTTTCTAGTTTAAATATTTCTATAAAAAATAATATCTCATTTAGCTAGGTCCTCCATTACGTAGAACTTTCTCCAATAAACCATGCAGTGTACTTTTTACCCAATAAAACCATGTCCAAGTATGACACTGCCTCGCATAATTATTAGTTCGAATAATAGATACTCCCTCCAATTTCCTATGATGTTCATCTTTCCGTTTTTGTTCAATTACATTGATGTTCCCTCTTTCCTCTTTTGGATAACTTTGTGTGATCTAAAATCAATTTGGTGTGATTTGGTGTGGGGTCATGTGTATTATGTGGTCCAAATTGATTCTCTTATTTTTTGTTGTGAAAATGAAAAGGGAACATCATAGAAAATTGGAGTGAGTATAATTTAAGCAAATCACAAGTGACTAAAACCTAAGAAAGTCTAATTAACATTTTGAACACACCATATTACCAAGTTTAAATCTTCTATAGTTTCTGCTAAATAAATTATATTTAATTAGAAACACTGCAAACAAAAAGTCAGTTAAGAAAATGTTAAGTTTGTGATAATCGAATAAACAACTGTGAAATGATGAGACATCTTATATAAATCATCTAGTCTCACGTAAAATAAAGTCATATTACACAACTATTGTGTATAACGATTAATGAATCTACTAATATAAATGCTAACCCAATAAAACTAAGAATACACAAGAAAATAAGAACGAAAAAAGTGACAAAGATAAGAACTACTACCGGAATTGTGATGGAATAGCAAGAGAGATACGACATTGAAAAGTTTATATATAAGATTTTAAAAGTTAAGAATTCTTGTAAATTAATTAAACTCTATATCTATATAATAATATAAAAGGCCAAACTGAGTAATATTTGACTGCCACGTAGCACCGTCTCTCGGTTTGAAATGCCATGTTGTCAGTACCTTCATATCTATATAATAAATTTATTAAAGGTCATCAATGCATTCAAGAGTAAGGGCATGAATAGTCACTACTACAAAAAAGGCCTAAGACATCAATTAAAAGACACCTGTTGTTTTTCTAACAGATTTCTTAACGTAAGACACCGGTGATTTTATATAACTAGTTTGCAATGTTTAAATAAGAAATCTGTCATTCAAAATCCGGTTTCTTATATTGTAACTAAGAAACCTGTCCTCCTGAATCCGGTTTCCTATATTTTAATTTCCAATTTATTTAATAACTAAGAAACATGTCCTCCTGAATCCGGTTTCCTATATTTTAATTTCCAATTTATTTAATAACTAAAAAACTTGTCCTCCTGAATCCGGTTTCCTATATTTTAATTTTCAATTTATTTGATGACTAATAATAATAAATTAATCTTAAATAATATATTTTTTAATTAATTCTCCTAAATTCACCGAGTAATACATGCATACCTCTATCTCTTAATTTACCATAATCCACCGCCTAACACATTCTTTAAATAATAATTATCAATATCTACTTAAATATATCAAAGACACCGGGTGTAAATGAGAGTGGTGTCATAGACAGGGGCGAACCCACCCTAGAGCAAGGGGTAGCAGCCGCTACCCCAAACTTAAAAAAAATTGGTTTAAAAGACGGTTTTTTGCGACCCCAAATATTGATAAATAGTAGATAATTAAATGTTATCTCAATAAATCTACAGTAAATATCTTGTGGCTCAATGGTACATCCATTAAACATCCTCCTTGTGTTTTTTTTGAAAAAACGAACCAACATGTTTCTTGGTGTCTAAGGCCTTTTTCAACAGGTTTCTTTGGCTTTTTTGTAGTAGTGAGCATTTATAGAATAATTAGATTGTCTTTTTATGTTATTATTTTTTTTTTTTTGGTACAAATGAGCGCACTATGTCGCGGATGAGAATCGAACCCCCAACTTCATGATTGGGGTAAGAGAGCTCTTACCACTTGAGCTAACTCTTGTTCTCTTATGTTATTATATAGATATATAGATATGATCATATGAAGTCAGTGACACATGGCATTTTTAGAGCGAGGGACGGTACCACGTGACACTTAAATATCACTCAATTTAACTTTTTATTTTATTATATAGATGATTACATTTCCTATCCCAACATATATCAGTTATTTGATTCAATGTGTCATATTAGACCACTTATATTACATGGTGATGATTAGTGTCGCATTACAAAAAGCGCACGATTAGTGTCGCATTACAATGAAGAGGGATAATTCGAACCTTTAACTTATTATCCACTATATATCCGTCTTAATAATCAGATTAAGACATCTACGATATGGCGATTATGTTTGTATTTTGTTAGTTTGTTAGACATATTTGTTTGCACGAAATTTTATACAAGATGGTCTTAAGTCTTAATCCCTTAATTAAACAACATTAACCTATAATAATCCATATATCCATACAATTAATTAAATAAAAATCATTGGATTAGTCCCACACTCAACACCGTCATATATAAGTCAAAGCTTTTCTTTAATTTATCACCAAATTTTAACTAATTTATTTAATAGGTAACTTCTTTAATACAACGCAACTTGTGGTAAAATAAAATTTAATAAAAAAACTTTTGATTAACAAACTTTTTTAAGACAACAAAACAAAGAAAAAGTAAAAGTATAGATGTCACATACTCCATGCATCAAGGATCCACTAAGCAGGTAAACCTTCCACCTATTTAATTTTCACCCTTAATATTGCATAGTTTTAGAAAGTATTTATATATTTATATTTAAACTCAAGTTAAAACAAGGAAAAAAAAAACCAACAAAAAAGTAAAAGAAATTGATGGGGGAACCTCAAAGATCAGAAGAAGCCATGCAAACAATTGCATCCAAAGCACCAATCACATCAATTAGGCCTATCAAAACTGATTTGGAGTCTAAACTCCCTAAGCCTTGTAATTATTTTTCTCCCTTTTTTTCATTATTTCATGTATTTTTTTTTGTTGATTTTAGATGTCATTATTATGTCATTTTTGAGTGTGATGATTCGATCGTCTCCTAAACAAGTGGTTAGGTTTAATTTGACGAGTGGTTAGGATTTTATTCGTCTCGCGAATGAAAAAACTAAACCTCAAATTGATCGACTTATTAAATTGCATTCAATACTCGAGGATATTAGACGGTTAATAGGAGAAAATCATGATTAACACCCAAAAAAATCATTCATATTGTGAACAAATTGCATGAATATATATTATTAGACTATTTAAAATGTATTGTTTAGGTGATAAAATTGCTTTTTTCCATATTAATTTTCACGTGAGACGGTTTTTATTACATCGGGTTTTCTAACATCTGTCCTAATGACACACATTCATAATTATAGGGTTGGCTAACCTAATGACACACATTCATAATTATAGGGTTGGCAATGGTTAGGGTTCAAGTAGGGTCCAGCAAGATATGGACCCGACCCTGAGTCACATATTTTGGACCCATACCCGACCCATACCCGAAAGGGTCTGAAATTAATGGCCTCCTATCCCTATATAGTAACCTATAGTACCCAAATTTATCATTTTCTCAATTCTCTCGTTATTCTTATGGGTTATTTAGATATGCGTTAATGCGTATATTATATTAATAATAAATGTCGTATGTATGCGTGTATTATTTGAGTTATTGACATTTCGTATGTGTTTTTTTAAATAAATATAAGGGTCTAAAGGTCATTTACGGTCCCAATACCAAGACCCGAACCCGATCCTTTTTATATAAGACCCACCCATACCCGAGTGGGTCTCAAAAATTCAGATCCATATTCAATCCATAATTAGTTTGAGAATATCTTATAAACCTTCCACGTCGAGGCCCTTAATGTATGTCTTAAGGACATCTTTTAGAAACCCTTAATAGGAGACGCTCTCTCGTTATTCTATTTTGGTGATAAAGGTGTTTTCCATATGAATTCCAAGTTATTTCTCACATGTGGAACTAAATTAGTAAAAACCGATATCCAAAAATACTTAATTTGTTGGCGTAAAGCTGATAGAGATATGAGCATAACAGAAAGTCTGAAATATATTTAAGCATAACAAATTCGTTCTTTATTTGTTGAGTGATGATGATGATAAACTTCTATGACATATAACTATATTACTTCTTATATACAGTACTTGTTACAATAATAAGAAATGAATGCGTGTGTTCAATCCAGTTTGAAACGAGAGTTACGTGCATGACATGCGTACGCGACTGCATTTATATTGCGCACGTCTCTATGATATGCGCGAATGCACGTTTAGTTTCTCGTCTCTTAAACAACTAGTCGTGTGTCTCATTTCTGACGGTTTTTGACTCTTTAGAGTTTAAAATCTTATTTCGGACGAGTACATTTATATTGTGCACATCTCTATGATATGTGGGAGCGAGTGCATTTGTATTGTGCACGTCTCTATGATATGCACCGATGCACATATAGTTTCTCCTCTATTAAACAAGTACTCGTGTGTTTGATTTCTGACGGTTTTTTACTCTTGCTTAGGCGTTTAAATCTAATTTCGGGCGAGTGATACTCTCGATCGGCTTAGTTATCAGTGGCTACTGGGTAGCAGTCAAAACCAAATAAAAAGTAATAAAAATGTTAAAACGGATGAATCAGAGTTAAACGAATGACTAGGACGTAGGGGGTATGTGAGGGTGTTGCTTAGCATTGCTTGTTATTTTCACCGGAGTTTAAAATCTAATTTCGGACGAATAATACTCTGGGATTTGTTGTCGGTGGGTAGCGGTCAAAACCAAATAAAAAGTAATAAAAATGTTAAAAACGGATGAATCAAATGAGATAGCCCGACAGGGAGGAGACTGAGGGAGCTAAACGAATGAGTATGACGTAGGGAGTACGTGACGACGTGAGGGTGTTCCTTAACATTGCTCATAAATTTCACCGGTTATGATTTGTGTTTATACTCGTATATGGCGACAATTCTAGATATTATTTCTCCGTTATTTAATTATTTGTTTTAAGTTTTAATAGATTGATCTCACATATGTGTTAGACCGTTTTATATAATTTTTCATTACGCGATGTATAGACTTGGCTCGAGCAGTGGCGGCACCAGATACAGATAATGTAAATGGGACATGGAGTCATAAACATAACAATATGTCCGTGCTCCAACAACACGTTGCCTTCTTCGATCAAAATGGTGACGGAATTATTTACCCTTATGAAACTTTCACAGGTAAATATCATTGTATGTATAAACCGCGCTAACTAATTATTTCATCTTCGATAGTAATATACGGAGTGGAAAAATAGTGATTAATTAATAAACATTCATGTTTAATATGCAGGATTTCGCAACCTCGGTTTCAATGTCTTTGCTTCTTTCATCTTCATGATTCTTGTTCATGTAACCATGAGCTATCCTACATTGCCGGTAATTCTCGCTTTGAACTATGTCGTGTTTCCTAAGATAGTCGTGAATTGCTACTCGATATTAGTAGTTTAGCACCAGCATTGGTACGATTTCAAAATTACTATCCGTTGGAGGTGGCAATCAAAATTTTCCCCGGCCTCATCACTTTGAACTATGTCGTGTTTCCTAAGATAAGCGTGAATTACTACTCGATATTAGTATGTACTACCATTGACACGTTTTCAAAATTTATCCATTGGGGGTGGCAACCAAAATTTTCCCCGTCTCCTCATCACTTGCGTGGCGACTCATTTTTGACATACATGCTTAACCTAATATCGGATGTAATTCACATTGCAGTCATGGTTTCCGTCACCTTTCCTCCCGATTTACATTGAAAACATACACAAGGCTAAGCATGGAAGTGATTCGGCGACCTACGACACCGAGGGAAGGTAATCGTATATATATACATGTCTAGGTCCGTTTCACATAATGAATAAGGTTTTATAGACGATAGTCCGATACATTTAGCACTAGATTGGATCAATTCATTCCGTATTGATTTCCGTCGAATTAGATTCACGAGTACGATTGCAGGTTTGTTCCAGCAAATATCGAGAACATATTTAGCAAGTACGGCCACACGAAGCCCGATAAGCTCTCACTAAAAGAACTCTGGGAGATGACTCAGGCAAATAGAAATGTCTTCGATTTCTTCGGATGGTATTTATCTGTTCCTTCCTATTTTTTCGCATACGTAAAACCGTCTCATAGATATCTTTTTGATACACCGATTCATAGAATGTCTTTGTGAATTGGTATATTGAATGTCATAGACATATATGCTTGCGTGATTTCAGGGCTGCAAGTAAGATCGAATGGGGAGTTCTTTACATGATTGCTAAAGATGAAGAAGGGTTCTTGTCAAAAGAATCGGTTAGACGTTGTTTCGATGGAAGCTTGTTTGAATACGTTGCGAAGGTGCACAAGGCAAGGAATGGCTCTAAGAAAATGGCTTAGACATGTACCATTCCAATCCTATCGTTGTTTTTCCGTTCTAAGCTAAGGTCTTAGACGAAATTAAGGTCTTTTAACGTCGTCTTTTTGTCAATTCACATCGAACTTTAGTTATGGTAACCATACCTAGAGCACAATATTAGTTTTAACAATTTGACATTTGCAAAGTTGTAACTTTAATTTGTTGCAAAAGGTTATTTTAAAACACTTGAAATCGAAAAATCAAAGAAAATATGAACACGATGTTTGAGCTCGCCTTCTCCTTCGAGACCCTCTTTTACATACATCTTGTCTAAGGTTGTTGCCTATCTTCATATATTATGGTTGAATTCGATTTAAGGCTGTATACTAGTACCCTTTTCGGACATGCCAATTGCGTTGCGGTTCAATTAATCTTGCTTGAAACATTCTTAAGATTACGATAATCGTCCTCAAGATTAGGACGGTCTCAAATAAGATTTTGTGATCCGATTAATGTTAGCCTGCACGATAAGGTCGTGCCGTGCCAGAAAACGGAGAAGTTAAGGAGACGACGAAAGAAGGGACGATTGCATATAATTCAAATTACGAAACTAAAACCGAACTGAAAACGAAACACAGAAGACACTACTCACTAGCAACTCACTAAAGTTAGTTGCTTACAAACAAGGTTGCTAATACAAAGAAAAGAGCTAAGTGATGATCAACAACGCCTGGTACAAAAGCAGCGGCGACGGAAACCGACACAATCGCCACCGGAGAAGCCTTCAGTACGGCAAACCATGGCGCAGTTATGGTCCCTCCAACAAGTTCCCCTGAAATGGTGACTCTTTGTCTGGCATACTCTTGCTTCACCTTGTTGAACCATTTCTGTTGCCATATATTGTGTAGACGAGGACATATTTAGTCCAATTTGATTTATTCGAAATATTCACATTACACTCGAAAACATGACACAAAAACAGTACACACACGGTTAATAATTTTCTAGAAATACTCTTGTTTCACCTTGTTAGAAAGTTCTGTTGTCATTTATTTATCTTTGATTAAAATATCGCTCATAAAAAATATATAGCTAAAATGTAAACAATTGACTAGACGAAGACATATGTAGTCCAATTTGATTTAGGCCCTGTTCTTTTTGGCTTAATTTCAGTTCCTTTCAATTTTGTTTGGCTATATTCCGTTAGGTTTACGTTCAATCAATTATGTTTAATTAATCTCTTCACAAAATTATTTTTTAATTCAACTAAATTCACTTCACCCCAGTTCCACACAATTTAGTTCAATTAAGCCCTTCTCTAATTAATTCAATTCAGCTCGTTTCAACCGAAAAGAAGAAGGCCTTATTCGAAATATTCACATTACACTCCTGACACAAAAACAGGACACGTACGGTTGATAATTTTTAAGAAATACTCTTGCTTCAACTTGTTCAAAGTTCTATTATCATTTATTTATCTTTAATTAAAATATCACTTATAAAAAATATATGTCACTTATAAAAAATATATAGATAGAACGTAAACAAATAACTAGACAAATGACATATGAATATATATAGTCCAATTTGATTTATTTGAAATATTCACATTAAACTCGGAAACATAACACAAAAACAGGACACGCACGGTTAATATTTTCCCAGAAAGTTGAGGTATTGTTCGCAACTTCACACATTTATTTGCCATTTTTATTCTTCGTGGAAGATATTTTAATGAAATACGAACAAATAATTGAGACGGAGACATTACGCAACATTGCCATAATACACACTAAAGAGAAGTTGAAGTCACCACCAACTCATTTTATTTACCATATTTTGTCAAAAAAAATTGTCAAACTTTGATTACACGAATTATTTTTAATGCGTATCCTAAGGACACGCGTAAATAAAACACGTTATGCTAATAAAATCGAGAAAAGCCGTTTACAAGATAGAAACGAAGAAAATAAGCAACAATATTACCATTATAAATGAAAATAATGCGAAACTTTATTTACGTTGATTTTTAACGCATATCCTAAGAAGACACGTAAGACAAACTCACAAACCCGTTATGTTAATTAACGAATAGAGGGAGAGAAGCTTACGAGAAGCAAAGCAGATTAGCAATAACATGAGAAACACCATTGATTTTTTCTCCATGATTTCTTGTAATTGTATTCTATAATTGTTTAATGTGATTTATATGATGTGGTTAAAGATTGGTAAAAAAAACCAAGAATTCACGTCTATTTATATTAGCAAGTGAAAGTTCTAGACAAGATATAAAAATTTAAAAATATTAAATAGTATTTTAATTTTGAAATTTTAATTTCAAGTTCCAAAGATTTTACTGAAATGATGACAAAGTGTTCGAAGGAAGAATCTCTACACGTTGAGAAAAAGTGATTATTTCACCGACCTGCATGATGCATAATTACATATGCATGTCTTACAACAACGTACCATGGAGTGGTTGCCAAATTACACACCGTGCTAAAGTTTTTAAATTCATTCACTCCCGTCCTTGGACGGGACTAATTTAAGACAGGTAATATCACTTATTACTTATTAGTATTAATTTATAGTATAGTATCTGTATAATTGCACCGTAATTTAATAGAGATAATAGAGAATTTAATAATTTAAAAAAAGTTAGAAAAATTGCATATCAATATATATATATATATATATATATATATATATATATATATATATATATATATATATATATATATATATATATATACTTAAAAGAGGAACTTTTCGAGCGATTTCATTGGCTATTGTTTTAGAGCAATTTCATTGGCTATTACTTTGATTACATAAATTAAATATATAAATAAAAAGATAATTAAATAGTAATAAAATATCAGCTGGATAATTATTGTTTTGAGAGAGATTACATTAGCTAATACTTTGCTTAAAAAAATTAAGTATATAAATAAAAAGATAATTAAATAGTATTAAAAGATAAGTTGGATAATAATTGAATTAATTAATAAAATAATTGATTTCATTTGCTATTGTTTTAGAGCAATTTCATTGGATATTACTTTGGTTAAATAAATTAAGTATAAAAATAAAAAAGATAATTAAATACTAATAAAATATCAGTTGGATAATTATTATTTTAGAGCAATTAAATTAGCTATTACTTTGTTTAAATAAATTAATTATATAAATAAAAAGATAATTAAATAGTAACAAAATACAAGTTGGATAATTATTGAATTAGTTAATAAAATAATTGATTGTAAACTAAGAGTTTTGGCTACCGTAGAGTTATGGTATAATTTGTTGTTTCTCTTCTCCTGTTTAATTAAAAACATAAATAGATGAATATGTTAAACACTTAAGTTTACGAGGTATAATTAAAAAAATACGAGCTACAGAATACGAACATATAACAATATGAGCTAATTTTTTTAAAAAATAAGAGTTTAAGAGAATCACGAACTAAAAATTACAAGCACGGAAGAATGCGAGCTATTAACCTAAAAATACGAGCTAATATAAAAAGAATACGAACTATTAAGCTAAGAATAAATGTAAAAGCAATACGAGCTATTAAGATAAGACGTCCTTTAAAATACGAGCACAAATGAATACGAGGTAATGAAAAAACAATACGAGCTACTAAGATAAGACGAGTTTCAAAAACATGAGCACAAATAAATAAGAATACGAGATTAAAAGGATCATGAACTTAAATATACGAGCACATAATAAGAATACGGCCTATTAAGATGAGAGTACGAGCTAATGTAAACAAAATACTAAAACACGAGCTAATTGAAACACTTCTCGAGCTAAATAAATATAACTAGATTTGCAAGACGTCAAATTTCATGATATAATAAACAGTTAAGATTACGAGGTATAATTAAAAGAATACAAGCTACAAAATGCGAATATATAAGAAATACGAGCTAATGTAAAAAAATAAGAACTAAAGAGAATCAGGAACTCAAAAATATGAGCACATAAGAACCCGAGCTATTAACGTAAAAATGCGAGCTAATAAAGCTATTAAGCTTAAAATACGAGCTAATATAAAAAAATACGAGCTATTAAGATAAGAATACGAGCTAATTTAAAAAAACATACGTGTATATAAGAGGATCACGAACTTAAAAATGTGAGCATATAAGAATACGGGATAATATAAAAAGAATAAGAGTTAATGTAAGAAGAATACGGGCTAATAAGATAACAATACGAGCTATTAAGATAAGAATACGAGCTAATGTAGAAAGTATACGAGCTAATAAGATACGAATATGAGCTATTAAGATAAGAATATGAGTTAAAGTAAAAAAAAAAATACGATCGAATGTAAAAAAAAAAATACGAGTTAATGTTAAAAGAGTATGAGCTTCGACTATCTTGAAATATTAGAAATATTGGATAGAAATTTCATTATACAAGCTATTATAAAAATTAGTAAGTCTTGCTTGTGACGGGTCACCATTTGTGACGGATATTTTGTGAAGTAAAATGGATAGAAAATGAGTTAGTGGAGAAAGAGGACCACATGAATAGTGTTGGAGAGAGAGAAAAAATGGGTATTTTGTGAGAGTAAACTGTATCCGTCACAAACTTGCGACGGATAGTGCCGTTGCAAATAAGAATTTGTGTATAAAAATATATGTGCTAAAAAATTATTTTGACGACATTGATGCGTAATATGTAAGTGTCCTTCCAAAACCATTGAATGATTGAATCGAAGGTACAAGTTTCTATTTCCACTTAAATTTCATGCAGTTTCAACGTTCCATGTTGTTCCATTGAGGATGATACATGTGAAGTTTCATTAGCCATAAAATGTACTTAATTATTCTTTATATATGCCTATTATAGAAGATTAATTGTTACGTTAATTACTTTGAAATCATGTAAAGATATTACCCGGGCAACGCCCGGGCATGAAATCTAGTATAGATAATTTTGGGAGATATTTTATTAGTCTTATTTATATAAAAGTTAACAATAATTTATGTTAATTAGGAGATAAATTATTGTTTAATAGTGAATATAGATAGTAAAAACTAATTAAGAAAAAATATTATTTAGTAAATATTATTTAGATGGTGAATTAAAGTGGAAAAATTGATAGATGTATTAATTTTTTAGTATATAGGAGATTTGTATAAAAAAATATAAGGAAAAATAATATATTTATGTTAAATTTATTTCAGAAAGTTAGTTTTAAGATTTATCAAGAGCTTGAGATAGAATGGGTTTAAAATGATTCGAAATGAAAATGGCGTGATTTGAACTGATCAATTTTATTTAACTTATTTCAATTATGAGTGAGCCGAATAACCTCCCTCGATCTTATTAGGAGTACAAGGGCACGAGTCTAACCAACTCGGGTGATGACTCATTCGACAACTATATCTTCAATTGTTGTATCGGTTTTACGTAAACTAATCTTAAACCCGTGCAAATTGCACGGGTATGTTGAGTTAAATTTGTTATTAAAAAAGGTGAAAAAAAATGATTAATTTTTCTATCAAGTTAGGATTGAAATTTGAATTTAGTTATGAATTTTAGTTGCATTAAAATATTCTACATAAAAAAATGTCATTTGAAAAAAAAACACGTTGTTTATACTCCATAACATACTTAACTGGTGCAATTACGTGGCATATAAATCACGTACCGCAAATGAATTTCACCTTTGCTGATCTAATTTGAGCTTAAGAAAATTTTATGGCTATAGGAAGTGAAAATCATCCGAAGGCAGTGAAATCATCCGTATTTTAACCCGTAACTTTATTTTAATATTCCGTATTTTAACCCGTCACTCTTAGGGGTTGTTTGGTTGCCTCTTAAAACATATGAGAATTCGAAAATCCTGGGAAGTTGATAAATAGAGTGCTGTTTGGTTGCCTAATTCATGGGAAGTGCAACTTCCTATGTAACCTCTAATTCCTACATAACGTAGGAAGTCACTTACCATAGTTACCTAGGCCCCCAAGGTAAGTGGGAATTCCCACATGAATTGAACTTCCCGCATTCAACCAAACAACATTTAAACAATTCACGTGATTTTCAAGTTCATATGAATTTGATCTTTCCGGAAATTTTATATTTCCATGGCGAACCAAACGATTCCTTAATAGGAGTTATGAGTTTCTTGACATGCTGGTTACAATAATGATATATTGAACCGTATTTTATCCCGTGACTCTTAATAATTCGTATTTTGACCTATGATCCTTCAAAATGACATGTATTTTTTCTTACTATGGGTTCCCACGATTCGCACGAGATTTTAACCCTAGTATATATATCATATACGAATGTCATTTATAGGAAACAATTTAATGGGTATATGCATAAAAGCAATTAAATCATTTCAAAAATATAGAGGATTCGCCGTAATTTTCTTTAAAAAATTGACTTTCAACCACAGGTTGACACCTCAACACTGTGGTTGTTGATTTTATATATAGGATTATTATATTGTAAAATTGTTGTATCTAAAATTGACAAGTGAAACCTCGGTTTTTCCTCTATTTCAACAATAGTTTATATTTGTTACTGCGACGGAGGAACATTAAGGTTTTAAGACCATCCCCAAGCAGAAGGTCGCCTTAATCGGGTCACCAACATATTAACTCTTTATATCACCTTATTTACCTTGACCCACTTATACCCTCCCAAGCAGAAGGTCACGACCTAGGTCACTAACCCAATCAAATTTCCACTTTCTACATTCTCTACCCCACAAAACCCCTCTCTTACTCTTTTAATTATTATTATTAACTAAATATTAAAAATAAGTTTTATTTCTAAACCAATCGTGTAATGCCATGTGGAAGGTCACCAAGTGGTGACCTCTTCTTGTTCAGGGTCACTAATTGACCCCGACTTATTCAAGGTCGAGCTAATTATCGTCTAAGGTCGCGTTAATTAAGTAATTAAGGCGACCCAACAAGGTCGCGACCCGGTTGGCGACCTTGCTTGGGAATGGTCTAAGGGAGTATAATTATGCTAATGCGGTCAGCCCTAGAACAAAGTAAGCAACACTACCACCGTCCATTTTAGTTCTTGTCACCATTGTACTCGTAGTTAGTGAATTGTACTGTGGGCTGTGGCGGTATGCCCTCTGATTCGGTAGTCGCCCCAAGTTAGTGATTTATTCCAATCCTAAGTTATTATATATTTAAGACAGATATGTCGTTTTAAAATTTAACGTAAATTATACAAAGCTATTATGTAATTTATGTGGATGTATTTAGATCCGTTTTAGCTCGTGATATATCAACAAATATGTTCATCTAATGCGAGATTAAGGCCATGTTTCCCTTGCTCTTTTGGGCTTTTTAGAGCTGAACTGAACTGAGCTGAACTGAGCTCACCTGGACTGAACTGAACTGAATTTAATCGAGCTGAACTGAACTGAACTGAATTTAATCGAGCTGAACTGAACTGAGCTGAATGAACTTGAAATTAATAGAAATAATTTAAGTTTAATTAAAGTGTACTGAATAATAATAATAATAATAATAATAATAATAATATAAAAAAGTTTTTGATTAATACAAATTTGCGATTTTTTAAAAAACAATTATATTAAAAAAATATTAATTTTTAGGTATTTTTTTTGTAGTCAACTCTAATGGACTTTGCTTTTTTCTTTTGGGTTGCGAAAGGTCGTCGACGTTTTGCGAAAAATCGTCGACGTTTTTTTGAGAAAAGAGTAAAAGACAACTCTTGCCCTTTTCTCTCTCTCTCTACCTTTTATTCTCTGAAACAAAAACAACAAAAACAACGTAAATTCCGAAAAAACGGTTTCAACATCGAACATCAGCATCATATAACGACAACTATTTAATGTCAAACGACGACAACGATTCATCGATAATAACTTAAATCTTAAATTTTTTTTTTTCAATTATTTTTTGTTGAATTATATGTTTAAGCCTTATACTTGAAATTAGGTTGAATTAATCGTAGAAGGCTTAGAATAGACGATTTGAAGTCAATCGAAATTTTGAATTAGGCTTGAAAACTGGCCGTCTTAGCGTGGAATGGACGGCAAAACTGGCCGTCCATGCATGGTATGGACGTGAATAGTACACGTCCAAACCATGCATGGACGTGTACTATTCACGTCCACACATGGTGTGGACGTGTACTATTCACGTCCATACCATGCATGGACGTTAATCCTGGACGTCCATGCATGGTATGGACGTGAATAGTACACGTCCACACCATGTGTGGACGTGAATAGTACACGTCCATGCATGGTTTGGACGTGTACTATTCACGTGCATACCATGTATGGACGGCCAGTTTTCAAGTTATTGATTTGCATTGTAACCGTTGTGATTTCAAATTTCAAAATGTTACCGTTATAATTTCAAAATGTTACCGTTGTACTACGACTTCTTATAAATACTGCTTTTCATGTTGATTGTAATCGCAAAAACCACAATCTCATTCACTACTAAAATCAATACTTTTAAGATGACTCTCACAAACGTGCAAAAAAACAGAGCCTATCAGCTAAGGATCGATCTTATAACTACGTAGTTCCCAGTGCTAGTTTCTCGCCTTGAACTAGTCATTCCGAGTGACACTGTCTGGGACCTGGTAGAACATCCTCCAATTGCCAACCTTTTTAGCATCCTACACGGTAACCCCCTCTGCAGTCCGGTTGTTCCAGACGATGAAGTTACTGATGAGATTGTAACTGAGAAGATGTGGGAGTTCCGCAAGTTAAGAAGCGATTTCCTTAAATATATCGAGCTTATACTAAACTTGATAGACTACGCAACACTATCTGATTTGTGTGCCGGTAGAGTGTTCAATCTAGGTAATGTCCGTCTGCGCATTTTAATGTTTTATGATCATTACGTGGCTAGTCAACCTGAAGTAATTGAAGCTGGAGATTACGAAGGAGATCTGGATTCTTCATCTTCGTCATCCGAAGATAATTAAGTATTGTAAACTTGTATTTGATGTTTGATGTGTTTTCGTTAATGTCTAATGTATTCTATGTTTTCATCAAATTTTAGTTACGATTTATGTTTTATGTGCTTTTGTTCATGTCCGATGTAAGCTATGAGTTCTAATAAATATTAAAATATGCATAAAAAAACTAATAAACTAACAAAGAAGTCACAAGAAAAATAAAATAGTCCGTACATAAGACAACAAATAAAGTCCAAGCATAAAAAAACTAGTAAACTACATCATCATCATCATCATCGTCCTTATCATCATCATCATCATCATCATCATCAGGAGCATCCTCAACGTCATCCTTCGTAATGTAAAACCGCTCCATATCATCGACCAAACGTCGCACGTACGGCCATTTCTGGTCGGGGTCCTGAGTATAAATCTGCGAGAAATGACGGCTAAGAGCCCGGCCAACCTCCGGCTCCTCGGGGAAAGGGGGTGAGAGCATCTCAACACGGCGTGCAGGGGGGTAGAAGTATGGGTGAGAAATCTTCTTGTACCAACTCATGTAACGTGGATCACACTGAAACCGCATCAGAGCCCGCCGGTCATGACGCTGTCTCGACGAAATCTCAGCCTCTCTCAAACCCCAATCCAAATCAGCAGCATCACCGTACGACAGCTTGTAACCCTGAGCCGGCTTCGCTGGACGACTCTCGGCAGCTGGGACCCGCATAGGGTTCGGGTGATCCTGAACATAGCCAAACTGACGGAAACACCTATCAGGCTGGTACGGCTCCACTATATCCATAAACCTGATCACCCCCGAGTAGAGCGTAATCCGACAACCCCTGTGTGGGCTAACACCGTAAGGGAGCCGCGTCACCTGCTCCGCCCTCAGCCCGTCCAACCTCTGCCTGTGCTGCTCCAACAACCCCTCATCTCCCCTAAACCTAGGAACCCGTGACCAAGCCTCGACAAGTGGTCGTCCCTTAACATAATATCTCGAGTGAGGCCTGAACGTCGGAAAATACTCGTATATCCAAGCCTGAAGCAATGGCAGACAACCGCTAACCCCAGCTGCCTCCCTACGCGAAGCCATCCCCAACTGTCGGTACAGGTACGCCAATGTCGCGGCCCCCCAAGCATAACCGCCTATATCATCTAAATCATCAAACAGCGGCAACATACGAGCGACAACCCGATCGCTGGACTTGTCGGTGAACAAAGTCTGTCCAACCAACAACATCATGTACGCCCGTAGGGAGTCCTGCTGGCTCCCCTTCTCCACAACATCCATCAACTTCCTCACCAAAATCCCCCCACCCCTGTAAAGGGGTGCAGTCACGGCCGTCACGTCCATGCCAAACAAGGCCGCGAACTTCCCCTTCAGACCACTATCCCCCCTCGTACCCTCGTCCATAACCCTAGCGCCATCCACCCGTATGCCGAGGATCCTGTGAACGTCGTGCAACAGTATCGTAATCTCACCAAACGGCATGTGGAAAGTGTTGGTGTCCGGCTGCCACCTCTCGACGAACGCACTAATAAGGTTCTCATCCAACCCGGTGGTCAAACAGGTCCTAAGATGATCAAACCCGCTCTCGGCAACTCTATCCATAACCGCGGAGCGGACCCTCAACTTACTCATCTTCTCCATAGCGCCCGACCTCTCGTAACACATGATCCACTGTCTCGCGCTCCCCTCATCCGTCCAACTACTGCGAGCTACGTGGCCACCGAAGCTCCGTAAGACAATAAGTACAGACGACCCCCCTACAACCGGACCCTGTAGACGCCAGGAAAGATCCGGAGTCTTCTTCCTCCCGCCCCTGCTACTAGAGGCACCACTCTCCACAAATGGCCTATATCGGCCGCTACCATCACGTACGATCACCATAGTTGGTCGATCGGCTGCCTCCTCGTCCAAAAACTGGGAGTCGTGCTCCTCCTCCTCCTCAACCTCGACATCATCATCATCATCCTGCTCCACCTCCTCGTCCTCCGAACTACTAACTCGGGGGTCCCTGAAAAAAGCTCTCGGTAGCTGTAGCTGGTCCTCGGGAGTAGGGTCGGGAGTCCTTATTAGGAGACCCTTTCCCCTACCCCTACCCCTACCCCTAACTCCCCTACCAGACCGTGGCGCTGCTGCTGGTTGTGATGCTATCGGGACACGACGCTTCGATCCCGTCACTCTTCGGCCTGCGGTACGGCCAATCGCAGGCATGATATCATCCTCATTGTAAGACATCTGCATTTACGAGATTACAATAACGTTAAATTAATATAATTAAACAAATTGTCATAAAAAACTAAAATAAGAAAAACTAAAATAAGAAAAAATTGAAAATATACGGCCTAAACGTAAAAACAAACCCGAGGAAACCCCCTAAACCCTAAAAACCCTAAACCCTACCTATACCCTAAACCCTAAACCCTTACCCTTAACCCACGTCCCAACCCACCCTAAACCCTAAACCCTACCTATACCCTAAACCCTATACCCTTAACCCACGTCCCAACCCACCCTAGCCACCTTAATCCCACGTCCACACCCCCAACCAACGCCCCAAGCCCACGTCCAAACCCACCCTAGCCACCCAAACCCCACGTCCCATCCCCCACCAACGCCCCTATCCCACGTCCATACCCCCCACCAACGTACCCAGCACACGTCCCACCCTACCCAAAACGTGCCCTCCTCACGTCCCTCCCTACCCTGAACGTGCGCCCCTCACGTCCCTCCCTACCCTAAACGTGAACTACCCACGTCCCTCCTTACCTTAGACGTCAACTACCCACGTCCACCACCCTCCTTTTTTCGGATCTTGTCTAACCTAACCCCACATTCGGCTTTTGATTCAAAATTCAACTTAGAACAAATCTAATTCTAACAACAATCTAAGTAACATCAACAACAACAACAACAACAAACAACAATAGCACAAAAATTGAATCAAAATCCCTAAAATTAACAAAAACAACAAAAACATTAACAATTAACACTACAACTAACAAATCTAACATAATTAACAAAAACAACAAAAATAACAACAACAACAACAACAAAATACAACATTAATTAAAACTAAAACTAAAACTAAATCTAAATTAATTAAAAAAAACAACTAACAAAACAACTAACCTTGGTGGTGCTTGGTGTCGGCGGTGGGGTCCTCGGCGGTGGTTGTCGTCGGCGGTGGGGTCCTCGGCGATGGTGGCGACGTGTGGTGGTGTGGTGTGGTGGTGTTCTCGTGGAGGGATGGAGGGGGAGGGTGTTTTAAATTTTTTTTATTTGAATGAGAGTGTGAGTGTGAAAGGGTAGTGTTGGTCTTTTGTTTAAAAAACGTCGACGTTTTGCGTCGCAAAACGTCGACGACCTTTTGCGATTCGGTTTTTTTTCTTGTGTTTTAAAATTAGCAAAAGCAACATTTGAATATTTTACGTCTAAACATTAATTATTTTTTTTATTATCTAAACATTTTACGTCTAAATGGGGTAAATGTGGCATGTATTTCATTTTTTTTTGTTGAAAGGTAAGTATTATATCAAAAACTAAACTGACATATATATATACAAGGGAGAGTCTATATCAATTACAAAAGCTTGTGTCGCCTAAGCCAATTTATATCATCTGCTTTGTAGTTGGAGTCCTTTTTCCGTCTGATTGTTGCTCGAATGTCATCTACAATTTGGCGAGCTAATTTCCGTGGATTAATCAAGAATAACTCATGTTTGCTCTGGTTTCGTTGGGCCTATATTCTGTAGATGGTACCCATCAGAATAGCAGCTACAGCAGCCTGTTGAGTGCGGCTTCCAGCGAGTTTAGCACAATCCTGAAGAGCATTTTGCGCTAGAAGCGTGATGTCTGTATACTCAGCAACCTCCCGGAGCACAGTTGTACCATAGGGGCACTCAAAAAAGACATGGGTTGCATTCTCATTATGGCAACCACATAAGAAACAGAGGGGATCAACATCAAGGCCATATGCTAGTATTTTATCTTGCGTTCTGAATGCTTCCTGCGCATACAACCAGCCTGCAAATTGGTGTTTAGGCACACATAAGTCATTCCATACCACTGCACTCCAAGGAACCTGCACGCCCTCTGTCTGCAGCCACGCATAGGCCCCTGCAACCGTGTAGCCTGTGTCCTGAACTGCCCATATCCCATCAGCATACTCTTCCTTCAGACGTTCCTTCACTCTACAGATACGCCTCCACACCCAACTGGATTGACCAGAAGGTTGGAAGCTCATCCAGTCAGTGCTCTTAACATGATTAGCCTGAACCCATCCCACCCATATACACTCTTTATTAGCTGCTACCCAGTCTACTATCCTACCCACCAAAGTATTTCATTTTTTTTATTATCTAAACATTTTACGTCTAAACATTAATTATTTTTATATATAAATATTATTTGGTGGATTCGGGATATCCGAATACACTTGGGTATTTGTCTCCTATTAGCCATCCAAATGCCATGTGCCTGAATATAAGCAATTAAGCATGCACCTCCTAGCGGAATATTTGAACATTTTAATTATCGACATTCATCTTTGAGGATGACGGTTGAAATGGCGTTTGGTCAGCTGAAGAAAAGGTGGAAAGTGTTAAAAAAACATGTCACTAATGACAACGAAATATCAAATGTCAATTATCGTATCCGCTTTTACACTTCCTAATTTCAATCGAATGCATAAACCTGGTAGTCCAGTTATACAACATCAAAGTATTTAAGGAAGAACAGATTCAAACATGGATGATAAAGAAGGGAAGAAATTCATGGACAAAGTTCGAAAAGAAATTGCAAAAAAAATAGGGTGTGATATTGGTGTCCATAATGACCTCGAAGATGAAGCACATCAAGATGATAATAATCATAATAAGAATTATTAATTAATAATAATAAATAGAATAATAAATAAATAAATAAAATAATAATAATAATAATAATAACAATAATAATAATAATAATAATAATAATAATAATAATAATAATAATAATAATAATAATAATAATAATAATAACGTGGGATGTACTTAATAAAGTCGAGCTGAACTGAACTGAAATGAATTAAATGAAGCTGAGCTGAACTGAACTGAACTGAATGAAGCTGAGCTGAACTGAATGAAGCTGACCTGAACTGAACTTAACTGAACTGAATAGAGCTGAGCTGAACTAAAACGAGCTGAAAATAAGCCAGAAAGAACATGGCCTAAGTCTTGTTCATGACTTTATATCAGTTAGTTATCGATTTCAAGTCTTAGTTATCAAAATGTTTATAGCAAATGGGAGCATCATAAGTTCATTAGATGAATAATATAGGAGTAACTAATTTCAAATTTCCGAAGTATTTAATTAGCTACTCATCTATTGTAGATAGCGTAACTTGAGTCGTGAGACAAAGAGAGTATAATTAATGAAATGGGAAATTAAAGATCAATAGAAATACATTATTTTTTCAGAAGAAACTGTTAGAACGATACCGGTGTTACCGAGTCATTTTCCTTTTTAGAAAGGTTCACACATTCAACAAGAATTTAAAAAACTAAGGAATAGTTGATAATAGTTATAAGGTGGCTAAGCTAGCTAGCTAGCTATTAGCAAAGCTTAGCGCAGAAGCAACGACGACGAAAACCGCGACAACGTCCACCGGAGAAACCTTCACTGCGGTAGACATATGAACAGTTATGGTTGCGGCCGCAGGGTCCCTTGAAGTAGGATAGTGGCTTAGTGACTGGCACATTCGTCCCTCTGCTGGCTTCACTCCGTTGCATATTAATTAATTAAAGATAAATAAATGATTGACATATACATAGATGAGTGCATGCAAATAAGTCATTTTTGAAACCGTTACCTAATAACATTGTGAGTGTTGAAGATAATACCACAAAAGAATCAAATGAATAAGAAGATCTCAGCAATTACCGCACATTACTGCTCATATCTTTTCCTTCTGTATTTATCTCCCGTTTAAATGTATAGTATTTGTTACCTTATATACTTCCACAATTAGTGGGATTCCTTTCAATGTTCACATTGTAAGTTTAGTATATATATCCTTGTATTCATCTTAATTAGTATAGCACCCGTGCAAAGTTGCACGGGCATATTTAGTTCCGTATATATAAACATTTAAAATCTATATTTCTTAAAAAATGGAATAAAGATCTTGGTAATAAGTTAGAGGTCGGCTTGCTATCGGTAAGTTCTTTATTTACAAATAGAGGTAGTCATGCTATCATATTATTTTGTCACATTTCAGGATTTACTTGAAAAACAATAACCATTAGAGCCGGTTAACCCTTCTAATATCTCATATAATTATCGTCAAATATCAACTATTTTTTTACTCTCTTAATATAGTCAACAATATCATCACAAGAAGTTAAGAATATTTTGAGGGGTCGTTTGGTTCAGTGCGTAGGAATGAAATGGGAAACCATAATGGTATGGGGTTCTAATTTCATTCCATCAAAAACTTGTTTGGTTTATTTTAACAATAAACATGAAGGAATGGAGTTGGAATCCAAGGGGAGGTGGGTATGTGATTCCAAGGGGTTGGGGTAGAGTTAGAATCCATTGGATATCTAACTCCATTCCAAAATCACCCAACCAAATACTTGAAATCAACCCAATCCATTCCATTTTATTCCAAAGTAGCCAACCAAACACCCCTGAATAACTTTTTTAATGGTACGCATGGTGTTTTGAATTGGACAATCAATGTAAACATTACCGAATAAAATCAATCTCTCTATCCAATCATTTGATAAAATATACTTTAAAAAACTAAATTTGAGTGAGACAGGAGGTGTAAGTAATAACATGAATAATAATGAATGAGTGTAAACATATTACAAAAGGCTTTTAAAAAACGTATGTCCTAGTCTTGAGCCACGATCCCTTTTCAGCAGCTCGTTTGTTGAACTTTTGAGTTGTAAGTAGAACTTGTTTTGCTTCCATCTACAAAGAATAAATATTACACGTATGATGTATCACAATGTTCATATACAAACTCTGCACAACTCAAAGAAGCATAGCAATAATTATTTTTTTTAGTCCTAGTGAAAAATGCTACTTTTACAAAAGCTAATAGTTAGACTGATAAGATGGTAAAAGTTGAAGGATATGTCTTGAAGGGCAGCAATCTGATAAACCAAATTAAACAAACTGTATGCCTCGATGTGTGTGAATCCTGCAAAAAGAGCATCAGATAGAGCAAAGTGAAGCCCCTTCGCCTCATCTTGAAGAGCAAAAGTAACCCAAAATTTGGCATGATTGTAACAGATAATCTCCGAGGTAGAATTCATGAAAATCCAACCAGCCGCCGCCTGCAAACCAGATTTCCAAGACGCATCACATTTAAGGTGTACAGAATTTAAGCATGACCCTTCACCAATCAGAATATGTAGAAAAAATTGTCGAATTTTCTCCATAGCACTTGTAAACCCCGAATCAATTCCCTTAACCCGTCGTAAAAAAGCGATAGGTACGCTGTCCCAGAAATATTCATAGTCATTAGATAATAGTCGCATAGTCGTTAGTAAATCCACATTATCTGAACAAAAGTTCTGAGCGTTTCGAATATACCAAATTCGCCATTTCTTTTTCCAACAATATTTGAAATACTCTATCCAGGCATCAATAATAAATCGTAATGTCAACCAAATAAATAGTCTTTGAATGTTTAAATTTATGAATAAGAAGGGCCAGTTGAGGGGATTAAGGGAAATAATATAAGTTGTTATGTTGATCTCATAATAAAGTTCATGCCGACGTCAAATTCATATAATTCAGAATGTCGTACACATACATACTTTTAAGACCGTATAGAAATTAACACCCATACGTTTTATACAATTAGCTTACCAATTAATTGTAGTTCTTAGATAAAATAACAAATGGAGCCAATTTGGTGAAATAAAGGAAGGAGTATATATCGAACATGTAAAATAATGATTTAAGTAACCCCACTAATATGATAGAAAGCGATCCTTATACCAGTAATATTACGCCCTTCAAACATGGAAAAACAAGAAAACTTAGATGTTTGTATAACTAACGCTGTACTCAACCGTGATAAATAAAACTACACAAACTCTCATTTGAGACTACATGTCTGTTGACGGATCAAGTACCATACAACTACAATATATAAGACAAATATATTGTTTACCCTAATGCATTTTTATATACACAAGTGGTATACAGTTGACCTGTCTTAAGCATAAGACGGATAGTGTCGCGTTAAGGAAACCTACTGATAAAACTTAATGCAAACAACTTTATAGGAGTAGCTAGTAAGCTCCTTGTTAAGATATATGAAACATAAATAGTAGCCATTTTTAACAATCACAAAGCTCCTACTTAAGGTAATAGTATAACATAGATACATTCATAATTCTTTTATTTGATGCACTTGATACTCTTATATCTCATCTCAAGAGATTAAGAGATCAAGTTTTGGAAAACCAACTAAAGAGATACGCGCGCTACGAACATATCTTATCATTTTTGTATAAATTAGTTCAATAACATAAAAGAGTTGTGAAAAATTGAGAGGAATTTACCGTGCAATTGGAATTAGTAGCTAAACTCAGAAGTACAGCGCTGATAAATTGCTTCTGTTAGTGAGTAATTCCATTTTCTGTGCAAGATAGGAGGCCTACAAAAGAAAAAAATTATCAAAAATAAATGTGTAATCAATATATGAGAAGAGGAAGAAAAGGGAAAACAGGAGATGTCTCCAATTAAACACCAAAATTTATCCATCCTAAGCCCTGAAGAGGGAATCTGTTGCTCATAATCGACAGTATCTAAATCATAAAACAACCGTGCTATGCTAGAAGGATTTTTTTAGTCCCGAACAAAATCAATCCTAACAATCTTTTTATGTATTCATACTAATCCCGTACATGAATTGTTTACCTTTGATTAAAATTCCCCTCGCAATGAATGTAAAAAGTAAACAAATGATTGGGACGGGAAGAGTACGTATATCACATATACTATCAAGCTAAGGTAAATGATAAACTATCAGATTTGTCTAAACCGTCCGTGTTACATTGTTTAACAAAAATTCTCTAATCTTTTCTCATACAAACAATAATGATGTAAAATGATTTACTTAAAATTAATCTATGCCATATTAAAATACACCAAATGAAATTTTAAGTAGATGGTCAAACAATAATTAGTAAAACTGCATCAAAACCAGTATTGAGAATTTATATCAAATGTTATCCCCAAATTTTTTGACAAACATACGGAAATCTGTTTTTGTAATGGGTTAATTTATATAAACATAAATCACAACTCCCTCAAAATCCAAATTCATGATAGATTAATCGAAAAGGGCGAAATAGGATACCATCAAAATATAAAATGATGACCCAGAAACTATTCAAAGTAAAATGTGTAGAAAGTCAAAACCAAGTGACTAAAATCACATAAAACAATAATCTTCGTTCCGAGAATCTATAGATCGGATATTAGGCGGAATTTAAAAGCATCAAATAAGAGCTTTGTGTACCATTGAACGTTACATCATCAAATTAATCTTTAACCTGCAAAAAAAATGTATTGATTGTATGAGTAACTGACAAAAATGGTATACAATGGTAAATCTGATTGATTTTGAACAATAGGACATCAAATTGAAATCAGAGAAGTAGTAAAACGCACCACCATAAAATGAAATAAAATAAAAAGTTAAAAAAATTAAGAATAAAGGAACATGGTAGAACTTGAAAGACGATGAAATGAAAGAAGCTTAATAAGTGAAATGGTTGACATTGTCAGGGTAGGAAATTGAGTCAGAGGGAGAATAGTTTAGTATCACGGCGGATGAAAGTAATTGAAGATTAATTTAGGGTTTATTGTATAGCTTTTTTTCTCAGGCGGGAAAACGTTGAAGAAGAGAGTGCCACGTGTTTAGGTAAGTGTTTAGTGGTTTTTGTTTTATAGTTATATATAGATAAGATTATCAGAACATTCATTTTCTTTATCTTATATGGCATCAATTCCAAAAACGATCCTAACCCTTCTTTTTCTGGTTGTACTCGATACCTCCGTCATACCCATGGCCAACCAATCCAACCACCTCATATCCAATACCGACGAACCAAACCACCCCTTCCTGTCTGTCGTATTCCCAAACTGCACCCAACTAACAAAAACCAATTATCTTTCCTAGCGATTCCAAATAATTCGATTTCTTCAAGGACTCGGCCTACTCGCCTTCCTTGATGGATCGAAACCCGCACCACCACAAAATATCACCCCCACGGCTACTGCCACAGACCCAACACCACAACCCATCCCTAACCCTGCTTACACGACTTGGTTCCGTCAAGATAATATGATACTTGGTGCTATAGCCGGCACACTACATGATGATATTGCCCCTGTGATTCTCGAAGCCTCCACGGCTATAGAAGCATGGAACCTACTTGAAACCACATATGCAAATCTGTCAAGGGGTCACATCCTTCAACTCAAGGATCGATTCCGAAACATCACCCACGACAACAAATCCGTTTCTGACTACCTCCTGTCCATCAAATCTTGTGCCGCTCAACTAGCCCAATTAGGTAAACCCGTAGATCCCGAAGACCTTACCCATCAAATACTACACGGTCTTGACCATACTCTATACAAATCTGTCATTGATTCGGTACGCGCCCGTGACACCCTATTACCTTCGAACCCCTCCACGAGAAGTTAATCCAGCATGAACTTCTTGTTAAAAACAACCACCCAGAAACACCATTCCAACCCTCTGCCCATGCCGCAACCTCACGACCATACTACCAAAATTCACGCAACACCCAAACCCAAAACTATTCTCGCAATACCTCTGCCTCACCACGTTACACTACATCCACCACAGTCCCGACAACACCACAAGAAAACAAACCCTTCCTTGGTCGCTGTCAGTACTGTCGAAGCAAGGGACATGTGATAAGTGATTGTCCCGACTTCCGCCGTGCATACCCATCTGTTGTTTTCCCACCACCTAACAAAACTGCTCGTCCGCATGCCCACACAGCGACAATCCCATCCTCATCCTCCACCTCCTATCTCACTGATAGCGGGGCCTCTCATCATGTTGTTGACGATCTCAAAAATCTTTCACTCCATGCACCATATGATGGAGTTGACGACCTCGTTATCGGCGACGATTCTGCTCTTCCAATTACACACTACGGTTCTTTTTCTTATAAATCACTCTTATTCAATAATGTTTTAGTAGTACCTACTATTTCTCGCAAATTACTCTCGGTCTCTCAATTTTGCAAACACAACGATGCAATAGCCTTATTCTCATCTAATTTCTTTTTTTTTAAGGCGACAACGACGGGACTCACTCTGCTCCAGGGCCAATTTAACAACGGCACCTATGAATGGCAACCACAACCACCGCCTCACGCCCAAACCGCAACATCAAATGCTTGGCACCACCGTCTTGGTCACCCCTCCAATGCCACGCTCAAACTCCTCAACTCAAGCTTTAATTTCCGCATTTCCGAATTTAATCACTGTAATGCTTGCTTAATGAATAAGTGTCACAAATTACCGTTTTCCGTCTCAACCATAAAATCAAATGCACCTCTTGATATTGTGTTCTCTGATGTTTGGACTTCACCACTCTTATCCCATGATCACTTTAAATATTATATAATCTTTGTGGATCATTTCAGTCATTACTTCTGGCTGTATCCGATTAAAAACAAATCCGACACACATATTACCTTTCATCGATTCAAAGCCATAGTCGAAAAATTCTTTAATAAACCCATCAAATAATTATATTCCGACAATGGCGGCGAATACAAAAAATTAACACCAGACCTCTTAAACGCAGGAATAACCCATCTAACCTCACCCTCCTCATACACCGGATCACAACGGTTTTGCCGAGCGTCGTCATCGGCATATCGTAGAAACTGGTCTCGCTTTGCTCACCCAAGCCCATTTACCTACTACATTCTGGCCCTATGCTTTCTGCACAGCCTGTTATCTAATAAATCGTCTACCCACTCCAACTCTACGAAATAAATCACCATATGAAACAATACACAATCAACCCCCCAACTACATGAAACTCAGACCTTTCGGTTGTCTATGCTTCCCTTGGCTAAGACCATACACAACCATAAACTCCACAATCGCTCCACTCCTTGCATTTTTGTTGGCTATTCAACAACATAGAGTGCATATCAATGTTACGACCCGGTTACAAACAAACTTTATACATCTCATCATGTTAGGTTTATCGAAACCAAATTCCCATATTTAAAGCTAGCTAAAACGAATCTCACGACAATTCCTTCTACTAATCATTGGTGCACACTTGCACTCCCAATCACTGATCTCACCCTGCCTCACACAATAACTAACCCCACTGTAAACCCGGAACACATTCCCGTAACCACACCACCACGTACACCCACCACTCCAATCCATGACCACTCTACATCCGCAACTACGACTCCACCCACATCCCCTGCCACTACCTCCAACCCACCACCACCGCCCCCTCCACCCCCTACTACCCACCGCCATGGAACGCGCCTATCCCATAATATTGTCAAACCAAACCCGAAATATGCCAAAACCGCCATATCTGCTGCCACCTACCCCACTCCTACCACAACCAAACAAGCACTTATCGACCCTCGTTGGCGTGCCGCTATGATTGCTGAAGATGATGCCCTCATCAAAAACAATACATGGGTACTTGTTCCACGATCAAACGCACAAAACTTAATTGGTTGTAAATGGGTATATCGTGTTAAGTACAACCCGGATGGAAGTCTAAAACAACACAAGGCCCGTCTTGTAGCCAAAGACATTCATCAAAGACCGGGTATTGATTACTCGGAAACATTTAGTCCGGTAATCAAGCCTACAACGATTCGACTTGTTTTATCTCTTGCCATAACACAAGGATGGCATCTACATCAAATCGACATCAATAACGCTTTTTTACAAGGTACACTTACTGATACTGTATTTATGTCACAACCTGCAGGTTTTATAGATACGGATAAACCGGACCATGTATGCAAATTGCAAAAGGCCATTTACGGGGTAAAGCAAGCACCGAGAGCGTGGTACACCGAACTCAAAACTTATCTTATTACATACGGGTTCAAAAATTCAATATCTGACCCTTCTCTATTTATTTTGAAGTCACACACCATTCACTTAGGCCCTGTTCTTTCTGGCTTTTTAGAGCTGAACTGAACTGAGCTGAACTGAATGGGGCTGAGTTGAACTGAACTGAACTGAACTGAGCTGAGCTGAACTGAATCGAACTGAGCTGAACTGAACTGAACTGAGCTGAGCTGAGCTGAACTGAATCGAGCTGAGCTGAACTGAACTGAATTTAATCGAGCTAAACTGAACTGAGCTGAATGAAGCTGAAATTAATAGAAATAACTTAAGTTTATTTAAAGTATAATAACTAATAATAATAATATAAAAAAAATGTTTGATTAGTACAAATTTGCGATTTTTTAAAAAATAATTATATTAAAAAAATATTAATTTTTAAGTATTTTTTTTGTAGTAAACTCCAATTGACTTTGCTTTTTTCTTTTCTTGTGTTTTAAAATTCACAAAAGCAACATTTGAATATTTTACGTCTAATTAACATTAATTACTTTTTTGTTTATCTAAACATTTTACGTCTAAGTGTGGTAAATGTGGCATGTTTTCATTTTTTTTATTATCTAAACATTAATTATTTTTATATATAAACATTTATAGGTAAATATTATTTGGTGGATTCGGGATACCCGAATACACTTGGGTGTTTGTCTCCTATTAGCCATCCAAACGTGACAAACCATGTGCCTGAATATAAGCATGCACCTCCTAGCGGAATATTTGAACATTTTAATTATCGACATTCATCTTTGAGGATGACGGTTGAAATGGCGTTTGGTCAGCTGAAGAGAAGGTGAAAGGTGTTAAAAAACATGCCATAAATGGCAACGAAATATCAAATGTCAATTATCGTATCCGCTTTTACACTTCATAATTTCATTCGGATGCATAAATCTGGTACTCCAGTTATACAACATCAAAGTATTCAAAGAAGAACAGATTCAAACATGGATGATAAAGAACGGAAGAAATTCATGGACAAAGTTCGAAAAGAAATTGAAAAAAAAGGTGCGATATTGGTGTCCATAATGACCTCGAAGATGAAGCACATGAAGATGATAACAATAATAATCATAATAAGAATTATTAATTAATAATAATAAATAGAATAAAAAAAATATAATAATAATAATAATAATAATAACAAAAGCAATAATAATAATAATAATAATAATAATAATACTTACATTACGTTAGACGATAGGCGATAGGCGATTAGGGCTAGGTTTCGTCTCCTGTCGTCTTTGTATCAGGCCCACCGGCGGTGACCTCACGTCACCGGCGTCGCCACAGCATCACATCGGCCACCTCACGTCGTCGGCGTTCATATTGTGGGTCCTGGTGTTCCCTTGTGAGAGAGAGCGGTTGCAGTCCTCGGCGGTGTTCCAACGCGGTGGGTCCACGGTCGTAGGCGCCGATGCTTTCTGGGTTGTCGGCGTTTTCTGTCTGGGTTGCCGGTGGTTGGGCTGCCGTTGTGGTTCTGGGTGAGAGGGAGACGCAGCGTGGATATAACTCCGGTGGGTTTTTCTCCTATCGTCGCCGGCGTCCGTTTCCCAAGGTCGACGGCGCAGGGGTGTCATGGTGGTCGTCCTTTTCCGCCGCTGTTGGTCGTCTTCACTTCCGGTTTATCGTCGCCGGTAAGTCGCCCTTCCTCGGGACTTTCTCTTTCGCCTGTTTCTTGTCGCCGTCGCCGGTAGTCTTATGCTGTCGGCGGTTGGGGGTGCAGGGTGGGGCGTGTCGGTGGTGTAGGGTGGTAGGGCAGGATCTGGGGTGTGAACAGGAGGCGTTGTTGCTGTTGTTTTCCTGTTTTCGTTTCGTTCCTTTTTTTTTCTTTTTTTTGTTCTTTTCTTTTCGTTTTCCGGTGTGGTGTGGTTGCTTCCCGTTGCCGTGACTGGCCAGTAGTGGTTTTGTTTTCTAGCCGGTTGCTTGGTGGGTTTTGGTTAGGAGGTCATGCCTCCCTTGGTTCGATTTCAGTGTCCCTTTTCGCATTTGCATGCGTGTCCGAATGGTAACGGTAGGGGTCTCGTAAAATCCTCCTGGCGGTATCATTTTCAGGATTGGCATTGTCGTAACGGGGCTGACCGTCTTACTCGTCAAACTCTTGCTGATAGTTTGACTGTTTATACTAATGCCGAGACTGCTTTGAAGCGGATGGGGGTTTGGCTTTGCGGTGTCTTTCTTAGGACCTATGCCTTTCGCTCTAGATGTCATCATGTAGGGGGTGATACTGTAGACCCTCCGGATTGTGGTGATGGTATTGTCCGTTTTGTTATTCAGGGTATCCCTAGACCCCCAGCTCCGTCTCCATCTGTTCCCGTGTCTGATGTTGGGGTTGAGCTTGATCAGTGGTCTATAGCTTCGCTTGATCGTTTGTTTTCTTTGGGCCTTCGTTCGGTGAAATCCATACCTCCTAAGTGTCGGCTTGGGTTTGCTCGGGTTTTGAAGGGGGTTTTGGATGAGGTGGCTGACTCTCCTGGTAACCTCTCCTGCTGGATTGGGTTGTTTGTTCTGCCTCTTTGTCTACTTAGGACCTTTACTCCCCGGAGTAATGTTGAGTGTAGATCGGCTGTCAGGCGGCAGCGGCAGGAGGAGAGTATTGTCGGGGCTATCCTTGCTTGGGGGGCACCGGGAGGGGGGTTGCAGCTGCTACGGGAGTGTTTGGCTGAGGGTTCTCCTCCGTTTCACGTGGAGGAGGAGCTTGATTTGAGTGAGCTTAACCTTCGCCAATGTCGGCGGAAGATTAGCGATGGCCATTATACTGTTGCCGCTCGGGTGCTCTCTTCTTCTGGTGTCGCTCCCTACTCTATTGCCACTTTTGAGTCTTTGCAGGAGAAGCATCCGGTTGTCCCCTCACCATCTTTACCTCCTTTACCTGAGGATCATCCTCCACTTGTTGTTTCTTCAGCCGTGGTGTTGGATATGATTCGTAGTTTAATTCCCGCGTGGCACTTCTTGTGGGAGGGATGGTTTTCGCGCTCAGCACTTCATGGATTGTTTGAGTGAGGCTGCAGTGGCTATCTCTGATGATTTGCTCACGTCTATTACTAGGGTGGTTAATCTATTTTTAGATGGTCGGTGCCCGCCGGCTCTTGGTGAGTATCTTGCTAGTGCCCCGCTCACTCCCCTGGTTAAGCCTGGGGGTGGTCTTCGTCCTATTGTTGTTGGCACTGTCTAGAGACGACTGGTCTCTAAGGTTGGTGCTTTTCTGGTTGGCCCTACTTTGGCTTCTTATTTTTCTGATCTTCAGTTTGAGGTTGGGGTGTCCGGTGGAGGAGAGGCTATCTTGCATACCTTGAACCGGCTCGTGGAGGCTCGTGGTGGTGAGGTAGGGCTTTCTATGTTGCTGGTTGATTTTCGGAATGCCTTCAACCTTGTTGACCGCTCGGTCATGCTTCAGGAGGTTCGTCGTCGTTGCCCGGGTCTTTCCCGTTGGGTGGAGTTCTGTTATTCTCGCCTCGCTCGGTTGTATTATGGGGAACATTGCTTGCGGTCTTGTCAGGGAGTTCAGCAAGGTGATCCTTTGGGGCCGTTGCTTTTCGCGTTGGTTTTGCATCCCTTGGTGTGCAAAATTCGGGATTCTTTTGATCTTACTATGCAGGTGATGCGTGTCTATTTTATGATGTTTTTCATCTATTTTTACACGCATTTGGTCGCTCATTTACTATGTTTTAGCCCTTATTTCCTAACAATTGTGCACTTTCGTATTTTTATGCTACCAAAGAGCACTTTCTTAATATCAAAAGTTGTGAAATATGTTGTTGGGAACCGGTTTTACTAGCTTGGCTACTAACCCCACAAATCCAAATACATCTTAACCACTTTTTACCTTTTACCTCACATATCATTCATTACCTCAATTGCATGTATCCAAGTCACTTAATGGGTTTGTTTTACATAGTTGTAGAATTCTTGTTCATGTTAGATTGCAGGCATGTTTTGATGGGTCGCAGTTAGGTGAGTGTCATGACAAATATACTTCTTTCTATCTTTTACATATTCTCACCCTTTGCTTCATGAGTGTCTCGAGTGTACCGCAAGAGTCCATGGTATAAAGTCTCTATAATCTTTATGTTTGCAAGTTTGACGACCCTATAACTCGTTTGCATGATTTAAATACTTTCTCATTTTGTACTTGGCATTGGTTTGGGCTAACATGTAAATTTCGCTCTGAGATTGAAATCGTTCCATTAGTCAGGATCGAGTCTACTTCTTGCTTGAGGGCAAGCAAGGGTTTGGTTTGGGGAATTTGATGCGTGTCTATTTTATGATGTTTTTCATCTATTTTTACACGCATTTGGTCGCTCATTTACTATGTTTTAGCCCTTATTTCCCAACAATTGTGCACTTTCGTATTTTTATGCTCTTTTGCAGATTTATGCGGAAAAGGGACGATTTTAAACCAAATCCGTCCTCAAGTGATTTTTATAGCTAAGGACACGAAAGAACAAGCCTAGCGCACATTTCAAGGCCTGAAGATAGCATGAGCAATGGTGCATATAGCAAAGAATCGATCCACGATATTGCAGCCTGTTTCAAATGGCTATATCTCGAGTTCTAGAGCTGATAATGGAGTGATTCCAATTGGAGGTGAAAGCTTATCCTTTTAGCTTTCCAACGCCGCAAGAATCGCTTGATTATGATAAGTAACGAAGAAATGGCAGCTATTTTAAGATCGACGCGCGCTGCAGTCCCGACAATTGGGTCGACCGACCCACAAAGTAGGTCGACCGACCTCAGTGCTGACCCAGAAGTTTCCGCGAAGCCCATTAAAGTATTTAGGTCATTAGGAAACTCTTTATTTTCGCCTACTTAAGCATACTACGGGATTAGGGTTGAGGAGGTAGTTTTCTATTCAGTTCTTAATCTAGTTTTCTATCATAGAATTACAATCAAGTTCTTAGTTTTAATCTTTCAATTATATTCAAACACTCTTCTTTAGTTTTGTTCTTTGTTCATTAATCTTTCCGCACGGATTCAATAAAGCTTTTGTTCTTTCTGCCCTAATTCCTACTGTGGTAATTCTTCTCTTAATTTCAATTTTAATATTGTTCTTATCTTAGAATTGCTAGTATCCGGTTTTGGTTAGAATCCCAAAAGCCTTTGTTGTTTTTGCATGTTTAGATTAATGTTCTCCATGTTTATTACTATTTTCATTATCGTTTCAATCTTCATGAGTAGCTAAATACATATGTTAGGAAGTAGGGGATGAATATGCATAGGTAATATAACGTTCGAAACCGACCTGTAGCAGAGCCGTGGTTGGCCGACTCAAATAATGGGTCGGTCGACCAAGGCGGTGGTCGGCCGACTGGACTAGCCGGTCGGTCGACCCACTCGCGTATGAATTCTGTTTCGTCTTTCTTTGTTGACTATAATACCCTACAATGAGACTGAAAGGAGACTTGTAGGATGTTAGTAATGACCTACCCAAGATTGAGAGATACGGGAAGGGCATTGGTTTACACCTTAAGACGACTAGGTTACTTAAGACTGAAAGGTATGTGACCTAGGATTTAGGAATCACCCTTATTGTTGACACCCAATAATTGTGAGACCTAGGAACTAATAGCATAGGCCGAAAGGAGCTATTAGGTACCATAGACCGAAAGGATATGTTACACCCCTTACGCGACTGCAATACATGTTGACTTAGGATTTATATTACCTTAGCTATTTATTACCCGATCATCCTAGCATCTCTTTTACTATTGTTTTATTATCATCTTTATTTACTTGCTTTATTTTTATCTCTGTTTCTATACTTAGCAATAACCAATCAAAACCCAAAATTGTTACCTTAAAACATTAACACCAAACAATAAACATTCCCCCACCTCCTTGTGGTTCGACCCTGACTTTCACTATATATTGTTAAAGTTAGGAATTATAAATTTTATCTTTGATACCCTCAACGACGGGCATCAAATTTTGGCGCCGTTGCCGGGGAGGTGACGCCAGTGTTTATTGTTTATTGTTTATGTTTTCCCTTTTTCTTTCGCTATCATGACCATCGCCCCTTTCCCACAACTCGAGCATGAACCATTGCATATCTATTGTAGTAGAATAACCTCTTTCCTTACTCAGTCTAACTATCCTGTTAGTATTGGGGAGGTTTGTCGTATCTTTTATGATGGAGTCACTGGTAAGACTTTGATCGAGATTGAGAGAAATTGCGGATGGGAATTTTTAGACCTACCCTGTGAGAAGCAATGGGAGCTTCTCAAACACCTAATCCGAGCCAGCGAAGATACGGAGATGTATGAGGGTTTTAATATTAGTAACCCGGATATTCCTGTTGAGTGTGATCCTATCACACCCATTACTGAAGAGTCGCTCATTCTTAAGGATGAGAATGATAGGTTATTTGATTCCCTCTGCCTCCCCGTTGATGATACTGACTCGGATTTAGATACAGATGATGAGTTAGAAATTTACCCCTTGACTGACCAACCTATTTCTGTAGGTGTTAGTGATGAACATGTTCCTAACATGTTTGAACCCTCGGTTGATGAACCTTGTTTTTTGCAGGATTCTTCTATTGACATTTCTGATGTTTTTAATAATATTAGTGAATGTTATGTACAAGGATCCTTTACAAAGGATCCTTCGGAGGCCTTGCGGGTGTTCTCGGAGACTACTGGTTCTGATTTTCTTGGTAACCCTAGTGAAATTGCTGCCCCCAAACTTATGAAGAAATTGGCAGACATTTATTTCTCGACGGTTGCTGCTTCTTCGGAGTCGGTTTTCTCCTTATCCCCGCGTCAGGTTGCTTTGTGGAAATCTCACCATGGGGCTCACTCTTCTGATTGGTTGAGAGCGGTTCCTATCTGTGGGTTGGGTCAGACTATGAACAGTAGGACCTACCGCTGTGTGCTTGGGTATAGGTTAGGAGTTCCATTTTTGTGGTACCTAGGCCTTGCTCTGCTTGCTCTCGGGTTTTTGCTGAGGATGTTTTTGGGGATCACGCTGTTTCTTGTGCTGGTACTGTTGGGATCAAGCATCCTCATAAGAGTCATAACCTTATCAGGGATACTCTATTGGACATCTGCTATAGGTCTCGGATTTCGGCGGGTAAGGAGGTTGACATTGGTCTGGTTGATGGACATGGCGGCTCTCTTCGCCCTGCGGATTTGCTGCTTTATTCGTGGGACAGGGGCGTGATGTCTGTATTGATTTGACTGGGTCCTCCCCTCTGACTCAGACTGGGATGACCGATTTTGTACCTGGCCGGGTTGTTGCTGATGCCGCTTAGCGCAAGTGTGCTAAGTACAAGGAGCGCTGTGAGAGTGCAGGTTACGGTTTCCTTCCTTTCTCTTTCTCTTCGCTTGGGGAGTTGGGTTCGGATGTTGTCGCCTTGCTGCAGCGGATTCAGCAATGCTCGGTATCTCAGGATGCAGGGGCGCGGATGGCTGCTTACATTTTTACTAGGCTTAGCTTTGCTGTAGCTAAGGGGGTGGGAGCTCAGATAGTATCTCGGCTGCCCACCAATTTTATGTAAACTCTTATTTTGATTCTTTTTATATGATAGCTGCGCACACTAGTAGAAAAAAGGCTATTTGCGGCGTCAAAATAGTGGCTATTTGCGGCGTTTTTGGTGCAGCAGCAAATAAGGGGGCCGCAAATAGAAAATACTATTTGCGGCGGAAAAAAAACGCCGCAAATAAAAAGCTATTTGAGGCGTTTTTCCCAAAAAACGCCGCAAATAGGTCATTAAATTTTTTTTTTTTTTTTTTTTTTTTTTGTGTTATTTTAACAATTTATATAATGCAAACAAATTATTTAAATATAATAACTTAAATATATTTTTCCCCAAGAGAATCTTACATGATTTTTTGTAATTATTCTAAATATCACGTACAAAATATACAATGCTCAATGGCTAATTACAACACCGATCCAATGCGGACATACAAAATATACAATGCTCAATGGCTAATTACAACACCGATCCAATGCGGACATAAAAACCGATCCAAAAGAAAACGCAGCAGTAACTCCTACGGCAATGCTCCTACGGCAATGCTCATGGTCATATTCAAAAAAACTGAACACGCTGCAACAACAGCCCTGAAACGCAACAGTAACTCTCAAAACAGACCAAGTAGAATACTGGTCTGCTCCTTTGAAACTCTGCTTATTCGTATTCCGAACACGCACTACTATAACACAACTACAGACCAGACAGCCCAGCCACTCCCAAGCATCTTTGCCCTCCTTCCTACGCGTCCTTACCACTATTTAAACAATTCCCTGCAACACATTCAATCCAGACCTGTTACACCAACAAACTCACGCACACCAGAAACAATCTGCTGCACAAATCAATCCTGCATTCTTGCGTTGTGCACGTCTGCAGTAGCATGGCTAACAGACTGCCCTCAGCCCATTATTAAGTCCCCCCAGGCCCAGGGGAATTGAGTGCATCTTTATAAGAAAAAGGCACCAAAATTCTGATCCCTAGGCCCATCAGGAACGTTACCAACACCGCCCTGCTGTTTACCAGTGATTTTCGTTCCCCTAGCATCTGTTCCTTGTTGCCCAGAAGGCTTCAGCCTACAGAAGGAAGCCGCTTGTGGACAAATGGCTCTCGATGCTGCTTCTGTTGCATCTGTTTCGGCCTCCATTGCTTCGTGATAGCGCCTTGAGATGGTCCTTTCCTGGTTGCTTCTGCCCCTTCCGACATTGATCCATCTCATGCCCCATGCCCTTGCATATGGAGCAATCGATGGGTTTCCATTCAATGTTTGCCAAGTAAAAGAGTTAGTAAAGAACCGAAAGTAAGAGTAGATAGCTGTAATAGAATAAAAAACACACAGTCATTATTCTAGAGAAAAATTCAATACAATCCTTCTTCACTTCCATCACAATCAATATCACCAACATCGAACATATATATAATTAGGTCGACACAATTTATCCCACTCCCGTTCCTCAATTTTCTGAAATCTGAGAGTCATTTAGTAAAAGAGCAGAAAACGCAGACAACAACTTATGACATTTACTCCGTATAAACTTACATCCAGGTATTATTTCTCCAATCCAGGTATTATCATTTAGTACGGATGCAAAATCCAATTGGAGGGCTGGTTGTAGCAAAATCAATGCAGTTAACCAAATAATTAGAGAGATCAAAATCAAACTGCTACTTACTTACAACCGACTTTCTGAAATCGGATGTGATCACTCAAAACTTGAAACTAGATTCATCCATCCTTGACATTAACATACAAAACCTATAATAATCTGCCATTACTAATTGGTGCACTAAACCAAACCCATATTTTAGATCAGCAACTTGTGCAACTCCAACTTCCAATAGGTCTGCCAAATTACAAAGTTTGTACTCCCTCCGTCTCCGTCATTTGTTTACGTATTCACCAGTCATTTGTTTACCTTTCTAACTTGGGAATATATTTCATGAGTTATTTGATCATTCACCCCATCTTGATTCACTTGCCATCCAACAATTATATCCAGAAATGTCCCCTCCTCCTCTTTCCTTGGTCTTTGTGCCAAAACCGGTCGTAAACAAATGACCGGGACAAGGGAGTACATGACATCAACTTGTAACAGGAATTAAGATTAATAAAAGAAGCATATAATTAGGGGAAAAACTGCATAAACCCCAGAAGACAGGGGTATTAGCTATAAACAAAGAAATTGAGTTAAACCCAGAAAAAAATGACTGCAAAAGATTAAAGCTTTTTACGAATAAAAAAATCTCAATAAGATAAATGGAACATTGAACAACAATCTGAATATTAGGCCTTAACTCATAGTACAAAACTGTACTTACAACTAATATAGCATTCACAAAAGTGATTCAACAGACCTGGTAGTAAATTGAACAAAACCACATTGCTTCTCCACAGGTATCTTAACATGAACTAACTCCCCGTATTGACTAAAAGCTTGTCTCAAATGTTCTTCAGTCTTATTAGAATCCAAATTGCCAACAAAAATCTAGAACGCAAAGCTATACGTTAAAATAAGATCAGATAAGATTTTAAGTGAAACTTCTGAAAAAAAATGTACCACAGTAGTATTATTCAGATCCACTATTCCATAGTCTTGAAACGATAATATTGGTGAATAGAATAGTCAAAATCGATTTTGACTTAGCCAACAATAAAAGTCAAAAACAAAAATGGGAGTTTATGTAATCCAATTATTTATTGATTCAGGAAAACGAAATGAATAGCTGCCTTTTTAGTTTTGAATAATTGTATTAGTATATGCAGCAAGGGAAGAGTGAAAACTAGTCCTCAAACATAAGGAACCAAGATTGAAAGGAACAAAAAATGATAACAAAGAAAGGGAGATCAACCAAAATACTAAAAACAAGGATCGAGCAAATAAGAATATGGAACGTTAAAAAAGAACAAAGAAAAGAGACATTAACCAAACTGCAATTCTACGGCTTAAAATGGTTCGACAAAAAAGGAAGTCGAAGGACGAGAAACAAATAACTAAACATGCAATTCTACCGCAAATTAATGATTTTCTACTCTTGTTCCATGAAGTATATACACTACACATACAATCGTTAGTGTACCTCCCAATAACTGAGAAAATCTTCATAAAATTTTGGTGGCAATGAACCTCTGGCAAATTTTCTGCCACAATGATGCGAGCCTACACAGGAAAAAGAAGTATTTGAGGCATATCTGCAGTTCTTCCATGTCAGAGTTAGTAAGAGCTAGTAAGAGGTTGCAGGCGCTTCACTTTCTTCCCATCTTCACTAACTGCCTGAGATGAAAGCCAAGATAAATTTGTGAGATCGCCAGAAACATTCTAGACTGCCAAAACCATACCAAGACAAGATATTTTACAAGTTTTGTTGATTTTCTCAGTACGGCTGCAAGCTGAGAATTACTGATTATCAAGGCCTTAATCTTTTTAAAGGAGGCAACAACTGTCACTGGAACTACGTATAGAGTCACACAGAAGACAAAATGGTAGGAAAATTTATCAAAGCAAAGAACAAGTAGTATGATGTACCTAGATGATACTCCCTCTGTTGAGGCAGATTCTTTACATTGGCTTTTTCACATTTGTCAAGGTCCATTTTACACCATCAATATCTTTCATTTTGCACTCAAAGAACCACATTTTAAAACCACATTTTCCGCAAACTAAGACATTGTAGGGACTAAAGACAGGGCCGGTATTAACATAGTTCTTATCTACTAAGAGCAACACATGTCACACACCTGGCACCCAAAGATGAGTTTGCCCCGAGACTTTATCCTTTTTGGCTTTCGATTCATCGGGAATACTGGGCAGGGAGTAGACAGACTCGTGCTAGCCAAAAAATCCTTTTTATATTGCTCCAATAGGGGGAGTTAGACCTGTAAGGTGCTTTCATTCAACAAGTCAGATTTTAATGACAAAAATTAGCACAAGTACTTGTTATTTTCCATTATACCTCTGTAAATTCACCAACTTCTTTCGGTCGTCTCAACAAATTTCAAAATATCCTTAACAATAAATCTGTGAAATAAATTTATACAACCCACTACTTATTGAAAAAGAAGGTAGACGAACAAATCGAACAAAAAAACTTAAAAAAGAGGGAAAATTACCTAGGGTTTGAATTAAACAGCTAAAATCGAAGCTGAGTTTGATCGAAACTAATGCAACCAATGAATAAAAACTAATTAATTCATTGAAGTAAACATAAACCTTAACAAAATTAACTAATCCGACATAAACATAAACCCTAACAATTAATCGTATTGTACTGTATTTCGAAAATCAACACTCAAATTAATCGAAAATAAATATAAACCCTAACAAAAATTATTAATCCAAAAACAAAATATAAACCCTAACAATAACACCGAATTTAATCGAAAACATAAACAATGCACCAAATTTACATACCTAATATCTAAACAACAGAAGCCGAGGTGACGCGGTGGTGGTGGGCACTCGGTGGTGGTGGAGCACATGGTGGTAGTGAGTAAGAAGGATCCGCGTTTGTTTTTTTAAACTGTGAAAAGAAAGAAAATTGGTTAAGTGAGAAGATGAATGACGCGAGTTCTGCGAGTTTTATTTTTTATTTCTACTATATTAGTCTTTAGCTGCGTTTTTAGAATTAACGCCGCAAATAGTGTATTTGAGGCGTTTTTTTCAAAAAACGCCGCAAATAATAATATGATTGTAATTTTTAAAAAAATTATTTGCTGCTATTGGGATAAAACGCCTCAAATAGATAGCCGCAAAAAGCTATTTTTCTACTAGTGGCACAACCTTCCAATAATAATAATAATAATAATAATAATAATAATAATAATAATAATTGTTAGAATGTGACTCGTTTGTCGCATTAATATGTCGGGGTTTTATTACGGTGAGCAATAAACTAAGAAGAGATAAAAGAGAAACTCGGAAATACATTGGGAACTGTGAAGCTGCACGTAAATGTACGCTGGTACAAACATTGATGATGTCAGCATGACATCTTTGTTTATGTTTCATGCATCCACGTTTGATTAACTTTTGGAAATTAAAGTTTCCAATTGTCAATTGGTTTCTTGGGTTTGGTACGTACTACGTACGTAATTCCTTTTATTTAATTAGTTTATTTTTTTAGGTAAGTTTGTTTTAGGAATTAGTTTCCTAATTGTATTAGTCTTTGGCAGGGTAGTTTAATATATAAACACTACTCCGTCTTAGCTATTCTTTAAGGAGAGATTTGTGAGGCAAACACTTTGAGAGTTTTAAGAGGCAGATCTAGAAAAACTCTGTGCTCATCTTTTGTAATTTGTAATTCTCCCGACATAGTGAAATATTTTCCCTCGCCCTGGTGGATGTAGCTATCGCATTGATAGTGAACCACGTAAATCTTGTGTGTCTCTTATTTTTGCATCTACTCCGTATCGCTTCCGCACAACAATTGGCACCAGAGCTTTGAGTTTTTTGGATCCAGGGAGGAGAAGATGGCAGGTGACACTATAAGGATTGAGAAGTTCGATGGGAGGAATAGTTTTGCACTATGGCAATTGAAGATGAGGGCTTTGCTAAAGGAGCGGTGCATCTGGAAACCCTTGACGCAGGGTTTCTCTACGAAGGTGACGAAGACTGAAGCTTCGACTGCGGATGCTCAACCTAAGGTGACTGGACGGAAGATCCTGCTTTGATAACAATGGAGGAGAGGGCTCATTCATCGATCTTGTTAAGTTTGTCAGACGATGTCCTAACTGAGGTAGCCGACGAGTCGACTGCAGCGGGGTTATGGCTGAAATTGGAGAGTTTGTACATGACAAAGTCGCTCACCAATAAGTTGTTGTTGAAACAACGTCTATTCTCTTTCAAGATGCAAGTAGGTATGTCACTTCGTGATCATCTGGACAAATATAATACTATATTACTAGATCTGCGTAATATAGATGTTAAGATTGAGGATGAAGATGCTGCTTTAATTCTGCTGGTTTCTTTACCTGCGTCGTATGAGAATTTTGTGGATTCTTTTGTTCTTGGTAAAGAAACATTGACCCTAGAGGAAGTGAAGTCAGCACTTTGCACTAGGGAGTTGCGACAAAAGGCAACTGTTGACTTAGGAGACGGATCAGGGGCAGGTTTAGTTGTTAATAATGCTAAAAGAGGTGGAGCTCGGAAGAAAAAGGCTAAGGCTAAGAGTCCGGACACCAATACTGCTAGTAGTTCTGTTATCTGTTTTCTATGTAAAGAACCCGGGCATAAAAGACCTAGTTGTCCTAAGTTGAAAGCTAAGTCTAATGCGGCAGTAGTACAAAGTAAGAATGTGGAGTACGATTCTGAGGCGGATTACGCACTTGCAGTTGATTGTGTTCGTCCTATAGATCGTTGGATTCTAGATTCTGGGTGTTCTTATCACATGTGTCCACACAAACATTGGTTTAGTACTTATGAGTCCTTTAATGGGGGTCACGTTGTTGTTGGTAACAATGCTACTTGTGAGGTAGTGGGTATTGGGTCGATTAATGTGAAGACTGCTGAGGGTAAGAAGTGTACTTTGACTAATGTGAGACATGTTCCAGCCTTGGGGAAAAATCTTATGTCACTTGGTTCATTAAGTGACTTAGGATATGAGCTTCGGGGTAAAGGGAATATTTTGTTCATCACAAAGGGTTCTCGTTTGGTGCTGAAAGGTGTCAAACAAAATACCTTGTATGTATTTCAAGGTGAAACACTGACTAGTTCTGCAGTTTGTGCATCCGTAAATCACGGAGAGATGACTAAGCTTTGGCATAAGAGGCTTGGTCATATGGGTGAGAGAGGGATGCAACTATTGTCCAAGAGAGATCTTCTTAATGGTGTCAAGGTGGGGAACCTTGAGTTTTGTGAACATTGTGTGTTTGGTAAAAAGCACAGATCTAAATTTAGCAAGGGTGTTCATACAACAAAAGAAGTCCTTGATTATATCCATTCAGATTGTTGGGGGCCTGCTCGTGTTGAAGGTTTGGGAGGTTATTATTATTTTGTTACATTTATTGATGACTATTCCAGATATACATGGCTTAGGTTACTGAAGCATAAGAGTGAGGCTTTCAAAGTCTTTGTGCAATGGAAGACTTTGGTGGAAAATCAGAAAGGTAAGAAGATCAAGAAGCTACGAACGGACAATGGTTTGGAATTCTGTTCAGGAGAATTCGATGAGTTCTGTAAGAATGAGGGTATAGGAAGGCATCATACCATCAGGGGTACACCACAGCAGAACGGTGTAGCAGAACGAATGAACCAGACACTGTTAGAGAGAGTTCGATGCATGCTCTCAAATGCAGGTCTTGCTAGAAGGTACTGGAGTGAAGTTGTTCTTACAGCTTGTTACTTGATCAATCGTGGGCCTCATACGGGAATAGACTGCAAGATTCCTTATGAGTTATGGAGCGGCAATGTACCGAATTATTCTACACTGAGAGTCTTTGGATGTGTAGCTTATTATCATATAAAAGAGGGTAAGTTAGATCCGAGGGCAAGGAAAGGGTGCTTTCTAGGATATGGAGATGGAGTTAAGGGGTTCAAAATTTGGTCTCCGTCAGAGGGTCGTGTTATAATTAGCAGGGATGTTACCTTTGATGAAAATTCCATGTTTTTTTCTAAGGAGGTGTCTGAGGGTGTTGAAAAGGATAATGGTGCCAAGAAAGGGGTGGAGTTTGAGGTGGCTTCTGCCACTTTATCTATGTTACCACGGGTTGTGATCGAGGAGGATGCCGAACCAGTTACTACTTCTAGTCCTGTGACTACTCATACTCCAATTAATGAGGAAAGTCATCAGGGCGAGTCTTCTAGTCAACCAACTGATCTTACTGACTTGGCTAAACGGTAAGTAAGAAGACTAGTAGGTTAATTGAGGAGATTGAGGGTCGCAAAGTTTGCGGCAATAATTGCTATGTTGAGGAGATGGTTGGTTATGCATTACAGGTAGCTGATGATATTGAGTCTGAAGAACCATCATCTTATAAAGAAGCAATTGTTAGTAGTGAGTCAGTGCAATGGCTTGCTGCTATGGGTGAAGAAATGGAGTCTCTTCACAAGAATAATACTTGGGAACTTGTGCCACCACCAAAAGGGAGGAAATTGATAGGGTGTAAATGGGTGTTCAAGAAAAAGGAGGGAACTTCAGAGGCTGAGACAGTTAGATACAAAGCTAGACTTGTTGCTAAGGGGTTTAGTCAGGTAGAGGGAGTTGATTATGTGGAGATTTTTTCTCCTGTTGTGAGACACACTTCTATTCGTGTGTTACTAGCTATAGTGGCACATTATGATTATGAGCTTGAGCAACTTGATGTCAAGACTGCCTTTCTGCACGGTGAGTTGGAGGAAGATATTCTAATGAAGCAGCCAGAGGGGTTCGAAATTCCAGGGAAAGAGCATCTTGCCTGTCATTTAAAGAAGTCTTTGTATGGGCTTAAGCAATCTCCAAGGCAGTGGTACAAGAGGTTTGACACTTTTATGGTAGAACAGGGTTATGAGAGAAATCCATATGATTGTTGTGTTTATCATAACAAGCTAGAAGATGGGTCTTTGATTTATTTACTCTTATATGTCGATGACATGCTTGTTGCTACTAAGAAAATGTCAGATGTTGACAATTTGAAGAAGCTACTCAGTTCAGAGTTTGATATGAAGGATTTGGGGTCCGCAAAGAAGATATTAGGGATGGAGATTTACAGGGATCGTTCTAAAAGGAAGCTTTTCTTATCTCAGAAAAGCTACATTGAGAAGATACTTGGTCGTTTTGGTATGACTAATGCTAAACCTTTAAATACTCCTTATGCTGTCGGTAAGCTAACTATATCTTCTGCACCTGAAACTGAAGCTGAGAAGTCTTATATGTCAACGGTTCCTTATGCTAGTGCAGTTGGCAGTTTAATGTATGCTATGGTTTGCACTAGGCCGGATATTGCACATGCTGTTAGTGTTGTTAGCAGGTTTATGGCTCAACCTGGCAAAGAACACTGGCTTGCGGTAAAGAGAATTTTCCGCTACATGAGAGGAACAGCGGATGTTGGTCTTGTTTACGGGAATGATGATGAGTGTTTGGTTGTTGGATATTCTGATTCCGATTATGCTGCAGATATAGACAGTAGGAGGTCCGTAACCGGGTATGTTTTTACACTTGGTGGTTCTGTTGTTAGTTGGAAGTCAACATTACAATCTTCTGTGACTTTGTCAACCACGGAGGCAGAGTATATGGCTCTGACAGCGGCTGCTAAGGAGGCTATATGGTTAAAGGGGCTCGTAAGTAAGCTTGGTCTAAATCAAGAGATCGCTTCGTTATATTGTGATAGCTTAAGTGCTATTTGTTTGGCGAAGGATCAAGTGCACCATGATAGAACTAAACATATAGATGTTATATATCATTTTCCGAGGAACGAGAAACGAATTAAGGTGAAGAAAGTGGGAACAGCTGATAATCCTGCAGATTGCTTTACTAAGCCGGTTCCGTTCAGCAAGTTCAAACATTGCTTGGACTTGTTGAATATAGACAGTTATGTCTAGACCCTTCGGGGTGCTGAGCTCGAGGTGGAGCCTTGAGCGGCCCGGTCCAGGGCTAAATGGACGCAGGCCTTTGTCCAGGGCTAATTGGATGGCAGACCCAGTCCAGGGTATATTGGATGGTTATAGACTCAAGGTGGAGTTTATGGTGTTCTAGTGTAAGCGCTTATTTGCTGGAACATGGCAGATACAAGGTTACTTTGGAGTGACTTGTATATTTTGGATGAGTGATTTGGAAGTCGTTTGCTAAATACGACTGTCCGAGTCAAGGTGCAGAATTGTTAGAATGTGACTCGTTTGTCGCATTAATATGTCGGGGTTTTATTACGGTGAGCAATAAACTAAGAAGAGATAAAAGAGAAACTCGGAAATACATTGGGAACTGTGAAGCTGCACGTACATGTACGCTGGTACAAACATTGATGATGTCAGCATGACATCTTTGTTTATGTTTCATGCATCCACGTTTGATTAACTTTTGGAAATTAAAGTTTCCAATTGTCAATTGGTTTCTTGGGTTTGGTACGTACTACGTACGTAATTCCTTTTATTTAATTAGTTTATTTTTTTAGGTAAGTTTGTTTTAGGAATTAGTTTCCTAATTGTATTAGTCTTTGGCAGGGTAGTTTAATATATAAACACTACTCCGTCTTAGCTATTCTTTAAGGAGAGATTTGTGAGGCAAACACTTTGAGAGTTTTTAGAGGCAGATCTAGAAAAACTCTGTGCTCATCTTTTGTAATTTGTAATTCTCCCGACATAGTGAAATATTTTCCCTCGCCCTGGTGGATGTAGCTATCGCATTGATAGTGAACCACGTAAATCTTGTGTGTCTCTTATTTTTGCATCTACTCCGTATCGCTTCCGCACAACAATAATAATATGGGATGTACTTAATAAAGTCGAGCTGAACTGAACTGAAATGAATTAAATGAAGCTAAGCTGAACTGAACTGAACTGAACTGAATGAAGCTGAGCTGGACTGAACTGAGCTGAACTGAACTGAATAGAGCTGAGCTGAACTGAACTGAACTGAACTGAATAGAGCTGAGCTGAACTGAAACGAGCTGAAAATAAGCCAGAAAGAACAGGGCCTTACTCGTATTAGTATATGTCGATGACATAATTGTAACCGAACCACACAAAAACCAAATTGTTGATTTTATTAAACAAAATTCGAAAAAAATTTCACTAAAAGACCTTGGACCCCTGTCCTATTTTTTAGGTGTTGAAGTCACACCGACAAAAATCGGGATACACCTAAATCAAACCAAATATTTGTCTAACATACTACACAAATACAACATGCACGAATGTAACCCTGCCACAACACCGATGCTCACGCATCCCCCTCTAACAGCCGGCAAAAACAACCCTATTGATAATGAAACAGACTATCGTGCTATCATCGGTAGTCTTCAATATCTCTCTTTAACAAGACCCGACATCGCATTTCCCGTTAACAGGTTAGCACAATATCTTACACACCCCACAACAACCCACTGGACCGCCCTTAAAAGACTTCTACGGTATCTTCGCGGCACTCTTCACAATGGTATACATCTCTCACACAACTCTCCATTATCACTTCACGCGTTCTGTGATGCGGACTTGGGTGGTGATACAAGTGACTATATGTCCACCTCTGGCTACCTCGTCTATGTTGGCTCAAACCCCATATGTTGGTCTTCACGAAAACAACGAGCTGTGTCACGGTCATCCACCGAGGCCGAATTCCGGGCAGTCGCCGACGCAACAGCCGAACTCCTACGACTTCTGTCCTTACTACAAGAACTAGAGATTACGAACACTAAACAACCAACAATTTATTGCGACAATCTTAGTGCTACCACCTACTCCACGAACCCCGTTTTTCACTCCAAAATGAAGCATCTCGCATTGTCGTTTCACTTTGTCAAAGAGCAAGTTCGTCAAGGCAAAATACGTGTCCAACATATAAGTGGCGACGATCAACTTGCGGACGCCCTAACCAAACCACTACACAAAGCACGGTTTCTCAGTCTAGTTCACAAGATTGGACTCCGATCTCGACCGTCCATCTCGAAGGGGAATGTTGAAGATAATATCACAAAAGAATCAAATGAATAAGAAGATCTCAGCAATTACCGCACATTACTGCTCATATCTTCTCCTTCTATATTTATCTCCGTCCCTTTTAAATATATAGTATTTGTTACCTTATATACTTCCACAATTAGTGGGATTCCTTTCCATGTTCACATTGTAAGTTTAGTATATATATCCTTGTATTCATCTTAATAAGATTATGAGAACATTCCTTTTCTTATCTTATAGTGAGTGTAACCTTGATCTACAACGATTTTAAATAAAAATTTGTGTATACGTAAACGTGTTAAAGGACGGATGCATTGGGACTTACGTGAGGCAAAGAGAACGAGGAACAAGATGCAAAACCCAAAGAATTTGTTGTATACGTAGTTAGTGAACTGTACTGTGGCGGTATGCCCTCTGATTCTGTAGTCGCCCCAAGTTAGTAATTTATTCCAAACCTAAGTTATTATATATTTAAGACAGATATGTCGGTTTTAAAATTTAATCTGAATTATATAAAGTCATCATGTGGATGAATTTAGATTCGTTTTAGCTCGTGATATATTAACAAATATGTTTATCTAATGCGAGATGAAGTCTTGTTCATCACTTTATATCAGTTAGTTATCGATTTCAAGTCTTAATCGTTTTTGGTTATTTTGACCCGTTGTAATTGTGACAATCTCGGAGAGTAGTGTATATAGGGGTTAGATTTGAATTAAGTATTTTTTTTGGGGTGACGAGGGATTTAATCCCCAGGCTCATGCATTCCCGCACCACCACATTGACCATGTAATTCACCGCTTCGGGAGCTGCACCACATGGACCATGTAAGCCACTCCTTCGAGAACTGCAAAGTTTAACTCAGTTACTATTAGACTAACACCACTTGATTATTCATATATATGTGGGGCTGAGTCGCGTCTATTATACCGAATAGAAAATTCATTTCATAAGTTTATGAAGGTTTCGATAATCTTTAAAGATCACAATGTTGCTTGAGTCCTTGGAGACTTGGGGTTATAGGCATGGTCTTATGATTCACCCTAATTAACCTTCGTTATTCGTCTTTCGTCTATTATTATCGCAAATCCAAATGTTTATAGCAAATGGGAGCATCATAAGTTCATTAGATGAATAATATAGGGGTAATTAATTTCAAATTTTCGAAGTGTTTAATTAGCTACTCATCTATTGTAGATAGCGTAACTTGAGTCGTGGGATGACAAGACGATGATTAACGAAATGAGATATTAAAGATCAATAGAAACACATTGCTGTTTCGGAGGGAACGGCTAGGACGACACCGGTGTTACCGAGTCATTTTCCTTTTCAGAAAGGTTCACACATTCAACAAGAATTAAAAAAAACTAAGGAACAGTTGATAATAGTTATAAGGGGCCTAAGCTAGCCATTAGCAAAGCTTAGTGCAGAAGCAACGACGGCGAAAACCGCGGCAACGTCCACCGGAGAAACCTTCATTACGGCAGACATACGAACAGTTATGGTTGCGGCCACAGGGTCCTTTGAAGTAGTGGCTTAGTGACTGGCACATCCTTCCCTCTGCTGGCTTCACTCCCTCTACACGTTAATTAAAGATAAATAAATGATTGAGTTACACATTCATACATGCAAAAAAGTCATTTTTAAATAAAACCGTTAAATAAAATTGTGAGTATAACCTTGATGTACAACGATTTTAAACGATTTTAAACAAGAATTTGTGTATACGTTTGTTAAAGGATGGATGCATGGGGACTTACGTGAGGCAAGGAGAACGAGCAACAAAATGCAAAACCCAAAGAATTTGTTGTCCATGGTTAACACTAAGCACTTCTCCCAAACACTCTGATACGGAGTATTTAAAAACTCACAGATTAAGTAAAATAATTAAGAAAACTTAAATTGGTTGTGTTTGTGTACGTATATATCTGCTCTTTATAAAGAGGTCTAGGGTACAAGATATACTTATTAAAAAAGTAGTTCATAACACCATGTTTGTTTACTTGCTTGTTTACATTTGATTAAAATACATCTCGTCACCATGTTCATAACACCATGTTCGATTACCAGCTGGGGCGATGATCACTTGGCCACTGCAGCTCCGAAAGGGGTGGCTTACATGGTCCATGTGGTGGTGCGGGAATGCATGGGTCCGGGGGGATTAAACCCCTCGTCACCAAAAAAAAAAACATCTCGTGAATAATAAAAAAGTTAAATAAATAGTTGAATTGAATTGAAGGGGTAGGTAACACGGACACATTTTTAAGTAGAGATCTCCTGTTTCACGTCGTATCGAACAGCTATATATGCGATACTTGTCGAACACGTCCAAAAACATGTTATAGTCTAGACCAAGTATAGAATTTCAAAAGAGTTTAATTACAAGATGAGCTTTGATGATGATAAACGAGAATTGGTTATAGTCTAAGTCAAATTTGACCCTCAAATTTTTATATCTAATATCAAAAACATTATTATTTATAATCATAAAATATATATTTTATTATAAAAGCATACGTTATTTATAACCATAAAATTTAAATAGCATATTTTGTGTCTTAAATTTCATGAAATGTCGTATCACGGTGTCCGTTTTGGTGCTACCTAATTAAAAGGTGTACGTATATATGCATGTCTAGAGCGGTTATCCCAGGTTAAAGTGTGACGATTAATTACTCGTTGCACAAAAACATAAAAGAGTTGGTATTCTACTGGAAATTGAGATTTTGTTGAAGTTCATTTTAGGTATGAAAGTTGAGATGTAACTTTCTTAGGAACAATTATATTTTAACCAAAAGAATTGAACTTTTGTAAAGTTATGTAAAGTTAAGTCACATGCACACCACACCTCTTCATAATGGACGTATCGCATAGTGCACTAATAATGTGTGTAGTGTAGCCAAGCCACTTTGTTTCAAGTAGGCCCGTCGTCTTGTTCTTACCGCTGGAAATAAGTTACTTTAAAAGGCAAAATAAAAGAACAAAAATAGATTAGATAAATCTTCATTGTGTTACGGTATGATGGTTGATGCCTTAGAAATTTAATCTCCCTCGATACGATTTTATTCAACTGAGAACGACGCTCCCCAAGGTATATACAGCTCTCCTCCAACTTGCACCCAAATGGAAGAGTAGGAACTCGTATGTATTGCTAAGGTTTTTCGTAAGAAATAGAGGAAATAAGAGAGGATTTGAAAAGAATGAATTGAGTGACTTACAAATGAAACTTCATCTTATTTATAGTAAAATCTAGAATGCATAAACAATGAACGAATTAAATCATTGCAATTTTCCATTAGAGTAAAAGCTTTGAGCAATCAGAAAACGAGAATGCGTATTTTCAATGCTGTGATTGCGCAAAAAATAAGATAAGACAAAAAGGTGTCGGTTGCAAAACAGACCCCACCACATGGGGCGTATGAGCCGAGCCGAGCAGCGGTGCGTGGGAACAGTACATACTGCCCTCAATATTGGCAAGTACTTAGTTGAGGAGCACTAAGTATATAAACACAACTAAAGTTTCTTATTTTTCCAATGTGAGACAAAGCCAAAAATATTTTCTTATTTTTTCAATGTGGGACAAAACATTTTTATTCTTTCAATGTGTGACAAGGCATTCCTACATTTCCAACACTTACAAATGACGGATAAAATTAATGTGTTTTTATATTATGAGACGTTATTTATTTGATAAAAAGTTACTCGTATATATTTAATACTAGTTTTAGCCCCGTGCAAAAATGCACGGGGTCGTTTTAATAATATTGTTATTTTAAATAGTTCAATTAATAATCCGAATATATTTTTGATGATGAATTTTTAGGCTACATGCTATAATTAATTAAGATTTTTGTAATATCATTGACATTGCAAGTATTTTTTTTTTTTTTACGTTATTGTTATTTTAATTTATTGTTATTGCTATTTAATTTAGTACTGTCATGAAAATTGTACTTGAAATTTCGATAGTGTTTTTTATCATTTTCTGTATTTTGTTACATTTTTCTATCAATTAATGTAACTTTGGTTAGTATTTATTATAATTATGTATTATTTATTGTAATATTAATTGTTAGTCATAACTCATTATTTAATAATTATGTATAAAACGACATCGACAATATATTTTAATATATAATATATAAGTTAGACGTTATAAATATAATCGTTTATGTATAAATTATTGTTTACGAAATAAATCAGAATTAGTACGTAATAATAACACAACTAATGAAACGCAAACATTTATTCGATAATTAATTCAGTAAACAACAATACGGGCCCACCATAATTGAATTTAAAAAAAAAAGATAAAATGATGAATTAATGAGGTGGATTCACCAGAATTCATTAAATGTTTCTGTATTAATATTGATAAGATGTTCGTAATTTTTTTGAATCTACGATTTTAGGCATTTATTTGGAATACGTAGAATATTGGGCGGTTATGGCGCACGAAGATCATCAAATATTATACGGGACCCACCTGAGTGAATTAAAAAAAAAATTTAAAAATTAAAGCTTGTATAAATGACGTGGCGCAATCACGACTTGAGAAATGATTCAGTATTTATATAGATAAGATTAATGTAGGTATTAAGTCTTTTAAGTACTAATTGGTACGAAATGAATATAAGTTCGTAACAGTGAAGTTTAGTGGTAAAAATATGGGCGAGAATTTCATGAGCCTCGAGTTTAATCATCTTCACATACAAGCAATATTGTGGTGAGTAATAAGGTTTGCACAAATTCTCATTTGTGACGGCGGTATCCGTCACAAGCTTGTGACGGATACCGTTTTCTCTCACAAAATATCCACTTTTTCTCTCTCTCCGACACTATTCATGTGGTCCCCTTTCTCCACTAACTCATTTTGTATCCATTTTATCTCACAAAATATCCGTCACAAATGGTGACCCGTCACAAGCAAGACTTACTATAAGGTTTGAGACTTTGCCTTCTAAATTTTGAACATATCACCCTAGTAGAAATGGTGGCTGACCTTGATATGCGTGATTTGCAAACAATTACATATATCCGTTGGGTTTACCAACTATGCACTTAAGTTAGAGGCTGCAAGTTCCCTTCCTTGTAAAAAAAGAACGTGAGTCTTAACTTAAAACTAAAAAATAAAATTATTTATAATTAAAAACTCATTTGACAATTATTTTTAACTAAAATAATCATTTTCCGTAAATTAATGTTTTTTACTTTTTAATTTTATGCGGAGTAGTTATTTTATGTGTGGTTGAGAATAAAGTTGGTGAAGACTGGACAAAAAAGGTAATAATGCACGTGATCACGAGCCAGTGGACGCAAATGACATAGCCTGTGGTTTGATTCTGATTTCTGATATTTATCGTTTAGTTAGTGATGCAGTCAGTCACGCGTGGCACACTGTCACTTCCACTTGGGATCATAAATTTGTCGAATACTGAAATTAATCCGTCTAAAATCTAAAACGTTAAATATTTTTTATAAATAAAATGTTTAGATATTAACAAAACTAGTTTTACGTCCGTGTAAAAATGTACAGGTTGTAACCTGCAATCGAGATTTTTGTTTGCTAGTCTCAAAAATCCTAAGTTAGCTTTTACGTAGTACCTTGTAATAATAATTTTTTATTTAATTTTACAATGTTTGTCTATTTATTTATTTTAATAAAAATAGTGAATTTAAATAAACAGTGCAATTGTCGTAAATAAGGGTATTTATATTTTTTTAAGGATTATTGTAAATTTCCTTATGTGCTTTTTTCATTATTTTTTAAAATTTCTCAATCACATGTATTTGATAGGCACTGAATTAATATATCTGCAATTTAAAATTTTTTGTTAATTTGATACGGTTTAGCAAAAAGTTATTGAACTCTAATAAAATGTAATGTAATTTTTAAATTTTTTAACTTTAATACATAAAATGTTATAGAACTATAAAAGTAAAAAATTTATGTCTTTAGTCACAAAATTAAAAAACTTGAAACAGTTTGAGTTTGTGAGAAAAAAATGATAATAATATTGCATAATTAATTAATTATTTTCAACCTGGGCCCACCACATGCCATTAGCCAATAAGCTTTAGGTATTGTAAACAAAATTGTTATATCACGCCCCCTGTTTCACTTGTTACGCCCCTATTTTTTAAAATATTCTCATTTTGCCCTTGAATATTTGATTTTGGTTTTTGTTTTTTGACGTTTTTTTACGGGCGGGTTTTAAGTCGGATTTTTGTGAGACGATTTTGGAGATGGTTTTTGAGACGGTTTTTGAGAAGGTTTTTGAGACGGTTTTTGAGACGGTTTTTTAGACGGATAATATGGTTAATTGTAACATGATTTATTTTTACGGTTTTTACGGTTAAATGTTGAGACGGTTTTTATAATAAACAATTGTAATCGGTTATTATTAATAATAAACAATTTTTGAGACGGTTTTTGAGACGCATTTTTATGTTTATGGTAAGAAGACCCTTATTTATCCCTCTTTACTCCTCATTCATCCTATTTTACTCCTCGTTCTTCCTCTTACTCCTCATTCATTCAAAATAAAAGAAAAAAAATTCAACTCATTCCTCTTTCATTTACACAAATATTCATCACTCCTCCTCCAAGTTCAATCATTCCTCTTCCATTTACACAAGTATAAGGTATGTATTCTAATTAGTTTTGTTATTTTATTATTAGATTAGATTTAAGTTAATTGAATTTTGATTAGTTATTTTAGGTGGAAATTAATGATGTTTGAAGCCAATTAGAGAGTGATACTTGTGATTTGTGAGATAGTTTTGATTGTTAATTGGGAATTAGGGAAGAAAATTTTGGAACGATTTTTGTCTATGTCTTGTGAAACACACGACACAGCCTAGGCCATGTCGTGTGGACCACGCGACAATGTATTTGTTTTTTTTTTTTCCTTTTTTTCCTTTTTCTTCTGTAGTCAATAAATTTTTTCCGTCTATAGTCCATTAAGACAATCGTTTTCAATTTACGTAGATGTCTAGCAATGACGACTCTCGTCGATCGAAATTTCATGCTTCCTTTCGGCGTAAGAAAATGAATATTAAGGTTGGAAGTAGTAATGTAGGTACCGTGGAGGTGTCCATGCCTATCCAGCCTGACTTTTTTGCAGATGAATATGCTGAGTACGAGATGCAAGTACTTGAACAGGAGGCTTGCAATCGGAGGAGGAGCCGGTTGAGGAGGATTAGCCGGTTGAGGAGGCATTTAGGGAGGAGGAGGCTACTTCTGTTTTACGAGTTACGAGGGGGAAGGGTGGTAGATTTGAGAGGTATAGCGAGGGTTCAAGCAGTTCTGGAATTGACCCTAGGAGAAAGATTAGAGCTAGAGGGAAGGATAGCAGTTGGTTGTTGACTGACCCTGTATCTGGAGGCTCGTTGGTGCATAATGTGATTCCGAGCTTTGCGGGACACATAGCATATCAGTTGTGGAATAATCCCGAGGCGGAGCGTAAGATCTTAACCAAGTACACTAGGGATCGATCTTGTTTGGAACTCCGTAAGTGGAAGTTGGGTAATAGTGCTCAAAGGATAGTTGATGATAAGGGGCTTAGTCACTTGACTGATCTTATGCACAAGAACTTGAACATACATGCCTCTTTTGTGTGCTTTTGTTGAGAGGTGGCAGCCGGATACGAATACTTTCCACATGCCATGGGGTGAGATGACTATTCTGTTACACGACGTTAAGGAGATCCTCGGCATTCCCATCGATGGCCTTCCATGTAACATTTCACCGTCTGATTTGGCACATCCCGTTATTGGCATGACCGAGATGTTAGGTATGACCGACATGGAGCTCCACGGGGAATTTTCAGAAGATAAGGATCACAAAATTATTAGGGGAAATTCGATATTGAACAAGGCTGTGAAGGAAATGGTGGAGAATGACGGGTTAGGCTCTACGTCTGAGGCACAGGGTTTTTGTTGATTCTACTGGGATCTACTTTATTTGTAGATAAGATAAGTGATAGGGTCAGGGCGAATACATTTGCTATGCTTAGAGATGTGAGTAGTATTAAAAACTACGCTTGGGGTGTCGGTACTCTTGCTTATCTATATAGGCAGTTGAATATTGCCACGAGGACTGATTGTAGGGGCATTTGTGGTTGTTTGACATTATTGCAGTCATGGATTTATGAGTACTTCCCCCGTTCCGCCCGACGACCGTGAGTGCTTTGGCAGCGTTTCCTGGTGCAGCTAGGGCAGCCTACTGGTCTACTAGCCCAACTCCGAGGCAAGACCATGTTTTCGCTCTTAAGGCGTATCCGCTTCAGATTGATAGGATGTCGTTTGACTTAGTGACTTGGACACCATATCGCTTGTTCCCAGAGAACAAGCATCCTCGTACACTATACAGTGGGTTGTTGCGCTTCATTGACATTTTGGAGCCTTATCAGCCAGATCGTTGTCTCCGGCAATTTGGTTACATGCAGATTTTGCCTTCTCCCATGGCCATTCCGGATAAGGCATATCGTCCTGTGAAGTCTGCAAACTACTGAAGGAAAACGAGATTCATACTTGTTTACCAATTTATATAGTCTTACTAATTATACTAATTAATCTCATATTAATTTAGTCGATCTTATGCATGCAAAACTAAATGCGGGACAATAACGGAAAGGGTCTTACAATCGGTCCGAAAAAAATGCTAGGACGATCCTCCACGGAGCAACCAAGATAGCTTGCCTCCTTTACGATGCACCCAAGACCTACCCTTAAACACCGAAGACCGAACCCGAGCTAGGAGACGGAATCGATTTACTTAAAACCGAATACTAATACTCTAATTAGTATACTAAAATATTATGTGCATAATATTATTTTAGAGGTTTTTATGTTCTTATTTCTCACACTAGAAATTACATAAAACATGAGGTTAGCATAATGGAATGAATAGCTTAAAATGTAAACAATTCACATTTTTATATTAGTAGTGAATTGTGGCGTGAGGTTCTCTACAAAGAGAGGAATCACTTAGCTTTTTAGTCTAACCATAATATATAGGCATGCATACCTATTAATAGGTTCAAAACTACCCTTATGATTGTGTTTGTAAGACCATAATTTAAACAAATTTGTTCTTCTATTACACACAATCACACGCCACATTCATTTATAAAATGGACTTTCATTTTACAATTTGTAATTTGTACAATTGTATAATATGTAACATCCTATGTGACATAATTCAATTGTATTAATTTAAAATATATTTATCATATAAATAATATTTCTAAATTAATTAAATCATATTTAACAAATTATTTTAGTAATTCGTAATTACCGTCCCAACAAATGGTTATCAAAATAATCGTCAATACGATATATTTACAACGTTTGTTATAACCATGAACCATTCATTATACTAACTTCGATATTTCTAAAATATCGACTAATATTTGACAATCGACACATTTCAATTTCAAATACGAATCTTACCTTAAGATTCAACCTCTGATTTCTTGATATACGGTTTTAAGAATATCGATCAATCTGTATTCTATACAATTAATCGATATATTATTTAAGGGGTCTGTCCTATAGGTGTGACCTAAAGAGATCAACTGACCACCACCGTCATACGACAGTAATGTCAAACTCTAGTCAGCCAATCATTACCGATTAATGTTGGTCAGTTGACTATATCAAATATCGGATCGTCCCTTGCATATTCATTTCATAAGATTTATGACAATGATTTTATTATCACTGTCGTGACCGCACAATTGTTGAGGACACATTTCCCAACACCTACGATCGGCAATTTAATGGTGCATTTTTGGACCACACTTGGTGTAACTGGCGGGACCACAAGATTGTACCAGATAGGTTGTCACTTCCGGCTCACCCACCTTGTGCTACAGTTGATGGGTACATGGAATGGTACCAGTCAGTTTCACACCCTTTGGTGATGAATGATGCCCAGTATCAGGGCGCTGACTTGCCTGCAGCGAGGTCATACTTCCCGACTACAGTGAGTTTAACTTGACATTTATTTGTTTTAATTTACTACACGATTAATTTAATTCAATTTAATTTGGTACGGTTTTCACTGTTTCATTTGTAGGTTGGCCAGTCCGTTATCACGAGGTTCTCACAGTATGATGATGTAGACGATCCGGCGTGCCTAGAAGAGTTTCGACAGTTTATGGGTACATTGCACCCCCAGCTTCGTGTATACTCATACAGTGGTTCGGGCCAGCCCGGTAGTAGCGGAAGAGGAGGTAGAGATGGTGACGGTGCCAGAGGCAGAGGAGGTAGAGATGGTGACGGTAGTAGAGGCAGAGATAGACATTCCAGGAGGTTCTGTGACAGCGGGAACTAGGGCGATGATTTGGAGGATGTCGAACTTCTGTTTGTTGCACTTCTGTTTGCTTTCTGTTTGTTGAACTTCTGTTTCATTTAGAGGATGTTGACTTGTACTTTGACTTTGGTTTATGTTTGTTGAACTTCTGTTTCATTTGGAAGATGTGAACTTATTTTATTTTTCTGTGCATGATTTGTTTTATTTAGACAACTTTTATTTTGGTTATATGTTAGACAAATGCATAAAGAGTTAGTAAACAGTATAAAGACGAGTACAAAACTTTAGATTACGTTCTACAATATACAAGGCTTATCCAAATGCGTAAAGACTAAATAAACTATATAAATACAAATACAAAAGATTAAATTACGTTCTACAATATAATAAATGGGTCATCCCTAGAGTTGTTGTCTCTCCGGTTAAATGGTTGTGGGGAGATATGGGCATATACGTACTGCAACCAAAGCATCAATCGTTCAGTGTATATTTCCTCATAGTGTCCTACATTGGAGACGGAACCTTTCCCACATGCGGTGTACTGGAGGCATAGGACAATCATGTTGCATACGTAGCCGAAACCAATGATTACCTGTAAAACCGATCCATAGAATACCTGAAGGCTCCCTAACACCGGGTCCAGCATCTAAAGGGAGGTAAGTGCAACTGTTCTCCCAAGTAGCTGATTCAGGTGTCTCGAATTGGTCGTACGTTGTACACACTAAACATATTGTCCAGTTAAAAAGAGTGGCGAAATTAAACAAATCCCAGTTTTCCATCCAATTTTCCTTCGGACAACCGGAAATAATCTTCACCGCTTCCATTATGGCCTTCATTCGACGCCTAAAAGGTGATGGCTATAATCTTCACCGCTTCCGTCATGGCCTTCATTCGACGCCTAAAAATGAAAGATTAACGGAAATTTACACGAAAATTGGAAAAAATACTCATGTTATGTGGATTACACGACACAGCCAAGGCCATGTCGTGTGGTACACACGACATGGCCTTGGCTCTGTCGTGTGAACCACACGACATGGCCTTGGTTATGTCGTACCATCTACACAACAACGTTAACCGTACGTGAAATTGCTTGGCCAAGTTCCTAATCGTACACGAATTATAAACAAATTGTACACGAAGTTTAAGAAATTACATTAAGGAAGACACACTTACCTCCTCGGTTTCATTAGCTTCTGATTCTTCATACGCGTAATCACCGTCTCCGCGATTGTCGAACTCACTGTCGTGATAACTATTTTGGAAAAACCCGTTATCGGTAGAACCGAAACAACGTTCTTCGTAATAACGATAATGTTGATTTGCATTAAAATCATTGTTGAATTGCGGTCCTTGGTTAGAGTATTCCTCGATAAACTGCGATCCTTGACCGTTATCGGGAGTAAAAAAATAATTAAAAAAATCGCTACCGTTGTCGTCGCCAAAATTCATTGTTCAAGGTTGTGTAGGAGTAAGTTGTTGTAGGAGTAGGTTGTTGAAGGAGTAAGTTGCAGTAACTTCAGTAAGAAGGAAATGATATGTAAAGTTGCAGTAAGAAGGAAATGATATGTAGGAGTAATAATGCAAAGTTGCAGTAATAATGGCCACAACTTGCACATTCACAAGTTGCAAAGTTGCAGTAATAATGCATATAAGTTGCAGTAATAATGCCCACAACTTGCAGCAATAAATGATGTAACAACCGTCTCAAAAACCGTCTTATAAACCGTCTCAAAAACCGTCTCAAAAAACCGTGTCAAAAACCGTCTCAAAAAAACTTCTCAAAAACCGTCTCAAAAACCGTCTCAAAACCGTCTCAAAAAACCGTGACATAAATCATCATCATCAACGAACGTCAAAAATCAACGCAAGACGCAAGTGCAAAATGGGAATAAATTGAAAAATAGGGGGTGTAACAAGTAAAACAGGGGGCGTGATATAGCACTCCCCATTGTAAAAGTGACGTGGATGAATGTAGATGTTTTAAATGTTTTTGTTTTAATATAGATAAGATGCTTATTTTTATTCATATAATTGACATGTTTAGTTTTAAGACGGATTTTCTGAATAAAATAAAATGATCTTATATTGTAAGACTATGTTTATAGTCTGGATTAGGGATGGCAACGGGCCGGATCTGGATAGGGTCCAATAGGATCCAGATCCAGATCCGTTTTTGGCAATAGGATCCAGATCCGACCCGGATCCAACGGGTCCAAAAAAGTCAGATCCAGATCCGGACCCTGCGGATCCGGGTAGGATCCGGGTTTTACGCGGGTCCTATGAAAAAAAAAGAAAAAAAATTAAATTGGCAGCCACAACTCAAACCCACAACCACAAATCTTCAATGTTCATCTTTATTATCAACTAACCTTTCCCAAAAGTTTTACAAATTTAAAAGATAACAATTTTACAAATTAAATTACATAATGAAAGTCCCACAATTAAAGTAAATAATACCATCGTTTTCAAACAAATATATAATCATCAAATAATAAGATAAAAAATCCTGCTTCCAGAAAGACATTCTCAATCTGGTTTACATCTGCAAGTGTAACGGCCTTCCTGAGGTGGCTGAATACTGGAAACAGGTTATCAAGATCAACGATTACAAGAAAACCCGCTTTGTGAACTGGGTTGTTGCATCCATGTTCAACTCCGTTTCAAACAAGAAGATTGTTGTGCTTGGATTTGCATTAAAGACACTGGTGACACAAGAGAAACACCGGCTATTGACGTCTGCAAGGGATTGCTTGAAGACAAAGCCAGGTTATGCATCTACGATCCTCAAGTGACCGAGGACCAAATCGAGCGAGACTTGATCAAGAAAACGTTCGACTCGGACCACCCAATCCACCTGCAGCCATTGAGCCCTACCACGGTGAAACAAGTGAGCGTTGTTTGAGACGCCTATGAAGCAACAAAAGACGCTCACGCCCTCTGCATTGGCAGAGGTAGGAGGCAGCGGTAGAAGGCAGAGGTAGCGGCAGGAGGCAGAGATTTTGATTTAGGGTTTGGGAATTTGGAAGAATAAGAGAGAAAGTGAATAGGAGTAGTCGGGTAGGAAAATTACAAATGGAGGCCCAGACTCACTTCAATAGAGCCTCGGAAATTAGATTTTTTTTTTGTTTTAATATTAAAAACGGGTCTTAGGGTCGGATCCGGGTCTTGTCAACAAGATCCAGATCCAGATCCGTTTTTAAACTCGTGGATCCAGATCCGATCCAGATCCGACGGGTCCAAATTTTAAGGATCCAGATCCGGTCCAACAGGGCCGGGTCCAACGGATCTGGACCGGATCCAGGATCCGTTGCCATCCCTAGTCTGGATTAAGTAAGTCTAAATCTTGAATAGAGACAAAAAGAATAAGAAAAAAAAAGGAAAACGAAATTAAAAGGTTGGAACACCTTTGAAGAAATTAGGTCCATACGGTCCAATTTGGACCTCCTAAACACTTTCAAGATCTTGTTTAGGGTAAAAAAGTATAAGTTAAAGGTAAGTTAAGGTAGGTCTTGATAAAAGATAGAAATGAAGGGTTAGGGCTTAAAAATAGGTTCAGAAAAATATTAATATTTTAATATAGGAACTATGGTTAAGTAGACTCAAGACCTACAGATAAATATGGTCTAAGAAGGTATTTTTGTATAGAAAAAAGTCTAAATTTTCCGGGTCTTTAAACACTACAATTGAAATTTGGGCCTAATTTTAATTGCAAAATCTCACTGAACACGGATCAATTTCGTCTTCAAAAAAAGGGTCAAATGTCGTAATTCTAATGACAAATGCGAGTATGTACCATGTGAAAAAACATGTTAACTTAAAAAACTTTACTGGTTATATTTGTTGTTAAAATGTCGACATTTTACTCGTCTTTTTGAAAAAAATGATCTATGACCATCTTCAATATGACTAATTGAATTTTAATAGCGTACACTTAGGGGGCGTTTGGTTCACCGAATATAGGTATGAGGCATGCGGTTGGAATGAACCAAACCCATACCATGTGTTTGTTTGACGAAAATAAACGTTTCATACCTATACCTCAAATCCATGAGGTATGAGTTTCTCCTACCTAACGAGGGGGGTGGGTATGAGATTGATACCCATGGTATCAAATTAGAAAGAATAAAAAATGATAAAAACAATTATATCATATGGTAAAAAAATCTTTTATATATTCATTTGATTAAATTTTATCTACATGATTTAATAGTATTAAAATCTATTATTACAAATATTGTATTTTGAAGATTTATTAGCTTTGACCCATACCACCCAAAATTAAAATGAACACAAGATTTGAGGTATCAAGTTCCAACTCGATACTACCCATGCATGATTTCCCGATTCCAAACCTATACCCCGCATGAAACAAACACCCCCTCAATTGGGTTGGTTATCTCCTTTATTAAACCAAGAATTTGGGCCAGATCTGTAAGTTATTTATTCTTAATTAGTATGTTTAATATTACTGAATAACATACAACTGATTAAATAAAGCGGAAGCGATAAATAGGATCGAAAATAAAACCTCCAGCCATTGCTAATCGGATTCCTGAACAGCTTTATCAACCCCAAAGTATTAATCTGAATTTCTGATTTCGGTTCCAAACCCTCACTGCTCACTTATTTAGATGGTGTAGTTTTCTTAAAGGAGAGTAGATTTAGTGACCTATTAATCAGAATATGTATTCTCTTATATACTGCTCTTTCCATCAAAGAGCAGTGTTTGAACACAACTCAAATAAGTGAGTAGTTTCCTAGATGGGAGAGAATTTAGAGTCCATAGAATGACTGTCTCTATAATGGGACATATAATTAGGATTTGTATAAGACTATTAATATTATTAATAATAATATCTAATCAATTAATTATAAAAATCCAACATTCTCCCACTTGGCCCATTTAACAGAGAGGAACTTCATATACGAATCATAGCGACGAATTCTCTGGGACGAGAATTAATCTTCCATGTATTACGATATACTTAGTCTCTCACCACTCATACTTAACTTAATGAATAAACCATATGTTTACTCTAGGTCAAAACATAATGATATTTCTCAATAAAATAAATAACCAAAGAACGTACGTATATAACTAAAGGAGAAAATATCCAACTAAATGAAAGTTTCGAAAAACATAATATAAATGAATGTATCACATTATGGGACCAAGTCCCATATTCACTACATGACCCTGAAAACCCTTAGGTGGCATGCCTTTAGTCAAGGGATCTGCAATCATCAAATCAGTGCTAATGTGTTCTATGATCACTTTCTTTTCCTGAACACGCTCTTTTATGGCCAAATACTTAATGTCGATGTGTTTACTTCGACTTCCACTTCTGTTATTCTTAGCCATAAATACCGCAGCTGAATTATCACAATACATTCGAATCGGCCTGCTAATAGAGTCAACAACTCTTAGCCCAGATATGAAACCTTTCAGCCAAACACCATGTGAGGTAGCCTCAAAACAAGAAACGAACTCGGCCTCCATAGTAGAGGTGGCTGTCAATGTCTGCTTAGTACTCCTCCATGATACAGCTCCGTTAGCTAGCATAAACACATATCCAGATGTGGATTTTCGTGAATCAATGCAACCAGCAAAGTCTGAGTCGGAATACCCCACCACTTCAAGACTATCAGTCCGTCTATACATAAGCATGTAATCTTTAGTACCCTGAAGGTATCTCAACACTTTCTTCGCAGCCTTCCAGTGATCGATGCCTGGGTTACTCTGATATCTGCCTAATACTCCAACAACATATGCAATGTCAGGTCTGGTACAGACTTGAGCATACATAATGCTACCAACAGCTGAAGCATAAGGAACATTTTTCATTTGTTCTCTTTCCAAATCATTCCTTGGGCACTGGTCTAAACTGAATCGGTCACCTTTCACAATAGGTGCTACACTTGGTGAACAATCTTTCATTCTAAATCTTTCAAGCACTTTGTTGATATAGGCCTCCTGAGACAAGCCTAAAATGCCTCGGGATCTATCTCTATGGATCTTAATGCCAATGACATAAGATGCCTCACCCATATCTTTCATATCAAAGTTATTTGAAAGAAATTGTTTCACCTCATATAGCAACCCCTTATCATTGGTTGCTAGCAGAATATCATCCACATATAACACAAGGAAACAAATCTTACTCCCACTGACCTTAAGGTATATACATTGATCCATGATATTTTCTTCAAAACCGAATGAAGAAATTACTTCATGGAACTTCTTATACCATTGTCGGGAGGCTTGTTTCAAACCGTATATGGATTTATTTAGCTTACAAACCAAATGGTCACCGTCTTTAGAGGAGAATCCTTCAGGTTGTTTCATGTAAACCTCTTCCTCTAAATTGCCATTAAGAAACGCCGTTTTCACATCCATCTGATGTAGCTCGAAGTCAAAATGAGCTACTAATGCCATGACAACTCGAAGAGAATCTTTCTTAGACACAGGAGAGAATGTCTCTGTGTAGTCAATCCCTTCTCTTTGAGTGAACCCTTTAGCAACGAGTCTTGCCTTATGTCTCTCGATGTTGCCAAGTGAGTCCCTTTTAGTCTTAAAAACCCACTTACATCCAATGGTTTTTACACCATTGGGCAACTCGACGAGATCCCAAACTCGATTAGATGCCATAGAGTTCATCTCATCTTTCATAGCATCCATCCATAAGTTTGAATATGTAGAACTTATGGCTTGTGAAAATGACATAGGATCATTATCAGCTCCAACACTGCAATCCGACTCTTGTAGATATACTTCATAGTCGTCAGGAATCGCCGATCTCCTCTCTCGAGTAGATTTTCTTAATGGAATTTCTTCCTCATTATGATCTACTATATTTTGATCGACATTTTGTGGAATTTCTGTATTTGGTTGTTGAACCTCCGGTCGTACTTCAGGACCGTGATCAATAACCAACATGTCACTCAAAACAGAGGGTGAAGCTTCATGTTGATCCTTTTCAGGTTCAACTCCTATAGTACTCCCACTGATCAAGTCATTCTCTAGAAATTTTGCATTTCTAGATTCCACAATCCTGGTACTATGAGACGGACAATAGAACCTATAACCTTTGGACTTTTCGGCATATCCAATGAAATGTCCACTAAGAGTCCTTGGGTCTAGTTTCTTTTCTTGTGGGTTGTAAATTCTCACCTCAGACGGACATCCCCAAACGCGTATATGTTGTAAACTGGGTTTCCAACCTTTGAATAACTCAAAAGGCGTCTTAGAGACAGCCTTGGAAGGAACCCGATTTAATATATACGCAGCCGTCTTTAGCGCATCAACCCACAAAAATGAAGGAAGTTTAATATTACTTCTCATACTACGCACCATTTCAATTAATGTCCTATTCCTTCTTTCTGCTACACCATTCTGATCCGGAGAACCAGGCATAGTGTATTGGGCAACAATCCCATGCTCTTGAAGAAATTTAGCAAAAGGACCAGATGCTTGTCCATCCTCAGTATATCTACCGTAGTACTCACCACCTCTATCTGATCTCACAATCTTAATGTGTTTATCACACTGTTTCTCTACTTCAGCCTTAAAAATTTTAAAGGCATCTAAAGCTTCGTCTTTGGAACGAAGTAAGTAAAGACGCATATATCGTGAATAATCATCAATAAAGGTAATAAAGTATTTCGGATCGTTACCGTTCATATCCGGACAACATATATCCGTGTGTATGATCTCTAGTAGGTCAGAACTCCTCTTAGCACCTTTCTTAGATTTGTTAGTTTGCTTTCCCTTAATGCAACTAACACAAGTCTCAAAATCGGTAAAGTCTAAAGTACTAAGTACCCCTTCCTTTACCAATCTCTTGACCCTCTCAATGGAGATGTGTCCCAATCTCCTGTGCCATAACATAGAGGACTCCTCATTTATAATACTTCTTTTTAAACCAGTACTAACATGCATAGTGTTTTGAGTGGTATCATTTTGTAAACAAAGACGATATAAATTATCAGACAAAATACCATTACCAATAACTTTAGAATTTCTGCAAACACTAAAACCAGAGTCCATAAAGTTAAAAGAATATCCGAAAGGTACAAGTCTAGAAACTGAAATCAAATTCCGAGCAAAATTCGGAACGTAAAAAGTCTTTTCCAAAATCAAAATAAAACCAGTACTTAAAATTAAATTGCATGTCCCCACGGCCTCAACGTGCGAGCCTATCTTGTTTCCTGAATAGATGGCGCTCTCACTTGCCACTGGTTTCCGAAGGTTTGTCATACCCTGCAAGGTATTTGAAACATGGATTGTAGTACCAGAGTCAATCCACCAAGTATTATGATTAACATTGACCATATATATTAGATTCATAACAAACAAACGCATGAAAATTACCTTTCTTTTTGAGCCAAGCCTTAAACTTTACGCAGTCTTTCTTCATGTGTCCTTTCTTTTTACAGAAAAAACACGACGACTCCTTCTTTATTACTTGCTCAGCTGGAATCTTTGCCTTTCCTTTATCTTTATGGTGAGCCTTATACTTCGTACTGGATGATGCTTTATCAGTAGAAGTAGTTAAATTCACCTTTTCACCTTCTTCCAATAATAACCTCCCCTCCTCTTGAACACACATGGTCAGTAATTCATTGAGAGACCATTTATCCTTATGTGTATTGTAAGAGATCTTAAATGGGGCATATTGAGTTGGGAGAGAACATAAGATGAAATGTACTAAGAAAGTGTCAGACATAGTAACTTCCAATTCCTTAAGTTGGGCTGCAGTATCCCTCATGCGCATGATAAAATCACGCACTCCTTTAGTGGCATTAAGTTTCAAAGATGTGAACTTCATTATTAAGGTGTTTGCCAAAGCCTTATCAGAAGTTTCGAACTGCTCATCTATAGCCTTAAGTAGGTCCCGGACTTTAGTATGCTTGTCGACTGAACCTCTGATACTAGCACACAGTTTAGTCTTAATGAACAACGTGCAAAGATAGTTGGATTTCACCCACTTTTCACGAAGTTCTACTTGATCTGGTGTGCTTTTTTCAGTTATTTCAGCCGGTTCATCATTCTGAATAGCGTAATCAAAACGCAAGAACCCTAAATGTAGCAGAACTCTTTCTTTCCACACCTTAAAATTGTCACCAGTTAATTCAGGAACGTCAATTTTGACATCAAAGGAACCTCCAGGTAAACTTGCTGCAAATTTAAATATACATACTTAGTAACAAAAAATTGAGACTTAACTTTATCACAACTTACCAATGTAAATTATGCTCATATGAACCTAGTGACATAAACTTGCCTGTGGGCTAAAGTCTACTCAAATTAGATGCATAAAAATTAAACTTTATGATGAAACTATTAAATCATATTCATTTCTTAACTCCTGTGGGTAGATTAAGAAACATAATTTAATATAACACCCCAATTAATTCATACAAATACAATAAGATTCCTGTGGGTAAGTCTAATCATATAACGTATAATTAATTACAATTAAATGTCTAATTTCCACATGTGATTTCGAATAAAATTTAAACAATTAAAGATGCTGTGGCTACTCTCTAATTAATAAATTTAAAATCACTTGACATTTAAAAAATCATTAACATTAATATATACAATTGACTTTATGTATATACGAAAACAATAATATAAAAACTCAGCATGTGAATAACGAGATTTAACTCATCTTAAGGACTATTGTCTTACCATATACTAGTAGTATTTTACTATTAAAAAAGAATATAAGTACAAAGTAGTCACATGCTAGCATTAGAAGGTAAAAGAAATAGGAAAACAATAATAAACCAATGTCCACGTATAAGTGCAAAGTAGTCCATTATTAAATAATCATATGAGCAAATAATATACCATGATTATATCTCATTATAATAACTTTGGTGTGAAACCAAATAAAATAAAGGAAAAAGGACATAAACTTAATGTCCCACCATACTTTAGTATGAGAAACATGCGTCCTTTTCAAGCAACAATAATACAATATTATAATAAGGTACAAGAGCATCTTCAACCTTTGACTCTTCAACACATAAATTCCACAAAACAAACAGTAACCAACGCATAACCAAAGAGAAAAAGAAAAAACAAGATCTTCATCCCTAACCTCCGTCAGATCTCATAACGAACCCAGAAAACCATAAAATTCCAGATTTCGAAAAGAATACAAGGAAACACAATATATAAAACCAGATTCAGATGAAAATTAGAGCACAACAGCAGTAATAAACAACGGCGGAAACTTAAGTCGGAAACCGAAAAGCAAGACAGAAGCCATTAAGGCTCTGATACCAAATGTAAGTTATTTATTCTTAATTAGTATGTTTAATATTACTGAATAACATACAACTGATTAAATAAAGCGGAAGCGATAAATAGGATCGAAAATAAAACCTCCAGCCATTGCTAATCGGATTCCTGAACAGCTTTATCAACCCCAAAGTATTAATCTGAATTTCTGATTTCGGTTCCAAACCCTCACTGCTCACTTATTTAGATGGTGTAGTTTTCTTAAAGGAGAGTAGATTTAGTGACCTATTAATCAGAATATGTATTCTCTTATATACTGCTCTTTCCATCAAAGAGCAGTGTTTGAACACAACTCAAATAAGTGAGTAGTTTCCTAGATGGGAGAGAATTTAGAGTCCATAGAATGACTGTCTCTTTAATGGGACATATAATTAGAATTTGTATAAGACTATTAATATTATTAATAATAATATCTAATCAATTAATTATAAAAATCCAACAAGATCTTGGTGGGCCCTAACTCGGAACCATCATATGACAAATGAAAACCTTTAAAATAATGGACGAATTATGTAATAAGTCGGAACCTAATAATAAAGAATGTATGTACGACAGTGTTGAGATTGGACGTCACCCGATAACGCCCTATCATTTTCGCCAATAACCCAAAATATATGGAGTTATGGACCTATTGCATTAAGTAGCATGAAACAAACATGAGTAATTTGGGCGATAGACGTTTGGAAGCCGACGAAGAGGACATTACGATATAGTAGGAACTCATATCGGGACTAAACATGGGCGTTCTTTTATTAAAAAAGCTCGAAATTTAAATAAAACCACTTCTCGAAACACCAAATAATGAGAGTGTATTAGATCCACTTAATATCGTTTCATGAAAATAAATATAATAATTCTCGTTAGTAAGACGTTGCAAGCTTGTGAATTTTACGACCAATTTAAATAATGATACAAAGGGAGGAGGGTGCTTATGAAATACATCAAGGAAGCTGGTTTAATGTTTCATGGAGCTTATACATACTTGTACAAAGATACAGAAATCTAAGTCTCATTAAAGACGGACATATCCGTCACAAGCTGAAAACTGGCCAAGTAAGACCCAAGTACTTGGATATTACTAACCCATTTTCAGCTTGTGACGGGTATGTCCGTCTTCAACGAGAATTTGTATACAGACATATAGGCTACAGCCTAACAATCATGTATAACATGATGAACCTTTAATTAACTAAGTACGAACTCTCCGCTTGCATGAACTTGTTTGACGGTCTTGTCATACTCGTCTTCATCCTCCTCCTCCTCCTCTTCCGCTCCTTCTGCACCCTCGTTATCGCCTTCTTCATTCTCGCCTTCCCATCCTGGGACGGGTCTTGACACGGGAGGTGGGTTCCTGGCCTCATCAACAATCTTCATGATTTCTTCGGCCGTTTGTAAGTTAGCAAACGCGGTTGGGTTGTCTCGTTGGTAGTAAATTGCTTGAGCTGGCTCTGTGAGCACCTTCGGAAGGTTCTTTAAGAACCATGGGTGGTTCTTGATTTCCCTTATACTTATTCTCTACAAAGATATCGAAATACCAAAACTAATTACTGGATGTAAAACTGAGTTAGAATTGTGCAGTCGGGTTAGGGGATCAGATATACGCATCCTTCAACTGGCTTTATGGCCAATCTCAACATTCTCTAGCCGTGTCTAAAGGTAAAATGTGTAATATAGTGGATGAATTTTTAGTCGATCTTAATTTGAGTCCTGGATTTCCGAGAACATTTTCAGATCGTGAGATAAAACACGCTGCAGAACTTATATTCATCAAATCCCGCATAAAAAACAATGTAAGGCCTTCTAGCCGTAGCCTAGACAGGCGTAGATGTACAGAAAAAACGGGACCAAAGTTCGTAGGAATATAGGGACTTACTCTTGAAGGGCTGGTAGTAAAAATCCGAGCGAGCAAATCTTTGCAGTCTTTTGATATGTGAACATATTCCGGAATTTTGTATTGAACAGCCATGATTCTCTGCACGGTAGATCATCAATCAGTTCAGTAACAGAGTTAAATGCATAAGTGAAATCCGAGCAATGAGTTCATTTTGTATTACAGTAATTGTCTTTCTGAAGTTCTTCGGATCCTTTGGGTCTTCAAAGGGATATGCTCCGACCAACATCACGTAAAGCGTCACTCCACACGACCACACATCTGCCATCTGAATTTCATGAACTAGATCAGCAATTGTTGTATCGGAATCACTAAGACAGATAAGTATAGGACAGTCACGCGGTTATTATGTTAAGCTAGTCCAAGCTAAGCTCACAAGAGTCGACTGTAGTAGGCGATGTGATATATGAAGAAACGAAGTGACATAAAGCATAAGTAGGACTAGACTGTCGAAGCGACTTTTCTAACATTTCAACCATCATCCACAATCATAACCACGGATTAATATTATCCTCAAACCGTCCCTAACTTTTTGTGTTAAATGAGCCACACGGATAGTAAATTATGGAGGAGATATTCAATCCTGGACTCATTGTCCGAGATACATCGATCTTAATCACTAGGCTAAGACCTCTTCGGTAATTCTAACTTACTCGCTAGTAATGCATGCCAGCGAAAAGAAGCTAAACCTAACCAAATCCTGCTTTAAGCAAACCTAAGGTAAAGCTTATGGCACATAAACTTCCACATACATACACCTTTCCATAAAATAATCAAATTCCACTTAAGTGCCTTCCTGTAAATGATCTGCTTTTTTTAGTGGAAAACTGTTCATTTTTTCATCATCATCTTCTCACTTTTAGGTAAGAAACTCGTCTTCAAAATCCGACAAACCGATAGAAAACACCCATAGATTAGATTGTTTGGTTTGGTTGTATTTTGCCTCAGTCTGTCACCCTTTAGCAATCAGTACACCGGCCTGAGTGGTCTCAGCTAAGAAAGTTGGGTTACGGCCTTCAGGGTACAATTTATTACCCTAAATCACTATTGTACTCGGCCCTTGGGTAAAGTTTTGGACTTTCGACTAGGATACATTTACTGCAATCATCCTAGATTGGTAACGAGACTCAGTACCATAGAATATTGTACACGACCCTTGGGTAAAGTTTTGGACTTTGGACTAGGATGCATTTACTGCCATCATCTAGGATTGGTAACGAGATTCAGTACCATAGAACAAATAAGTGAATTTCATTATTGACTTACACAACAGCACAAAATGTATCCACGCTTCTCATTAACACGGAAACAGGGCCAGATATTTAAAAGAATGAAGTGAGCTAGAAGAAACTACATATGCCTATAATTAATCAAGATATATGCATGATGATGCACCAATTAAGCTTAAACTTGCATCGACAAGCGACGATTACTGACCCTAATAAATGTATTAACATGCTTTAATCAATTCTTAAGTAGCTTAACTAGAAATTAACATGTGCTCACATGGGTATTAGTCAAGGTAAGGCATTTATCGACTGTATTTCTATTGTCTCGATCAATAGTTATCTACTTTTATTTAAGACGAGACGGGAGTATACGAAATTATCAATAGACAGCCTAAAGTCCTGAGCTTTTTGTCATGTCCACACATATATATACAATTTTTTTTGACTAATGTTACCAAGTGTAAGGTCTTTATCAATGGTACCCACCAAAAAGCTCTATTCATGTAGTCTGACATCTAAAATGAGGGATTTTCCATGGTAGATTGGTCGACACCAATGAGACTCAGTTACGATACTACCCTTTCACATTATTTGTGTATAAATGTATAAAACAATAAACATGGTATGTTGAATGAAGTGACGACATCTCATTTTCCAAGAATCATAAAAACATGGTTAGATTTTAATGACTCACCTTGCCATCATATTCTCGTCTCGAAAGAACTTCCGGGGCAATGTAAGCTGGTGTACCCACCGTCGATTTAGGCCTTGAATGGAGAAGTGAGGACTACATGTTCAAAGATTTACAATAAACAAATCATTATTCTCATCTCGAAAGAACATCAGTTTATCATTTCCTAAACATTCTGTTTTCGCCTGTTTAATTATTTAAGACAGATTTGTCAGTTCGTCTTAAACAAAAATCCGTGCTAATGAAATATGAACATTTGGTCAAACAAGCACATGTTTCATTAAAATTCAACAACATTCACATGATACCTCATAAATGTTGCTAAAATTAAAGTACATGGAAAACTTAAATTTGCAAATACACAAACCTTGGAATAACCAAAATCACAAATCTTTAAACGAGGTGCAGCACTTCCATCCAACAATGTGTTCTCTAATTTTAAATCTCGATGACATATTTGCTGCAATTAACAATATACAACAATCAATCAGCGAGACGAACTCACATAGTAAAACGGTCCATTCACGAAAAATCGTTTTCAGAAATAGAGTTGTATTTTACCATGTTGTGACAGTAACTGACACCAGAGATGAGCTGTTGGAAGAAATATCTAGCCTGAAAACAGTAAAATAAAATCAGTATGAACCCGACTTAATTTACGTATCAAATTGTCTAGCTACGCCACTGTGATCGCTAATCTCGTCACCATTATATATAAATGTGACATTCTTAAAGCGATCATATATATAGGTTTTGCTTAATCGTTACCTATTTCTATTAGGTATACTTCAATTCCGATTAACTAAAATAAGTTTCAAAATGCTCATAAACTAAATAACAAAGATATTATTATCAACTTGTCCTTGGTTTTGAGCCTAAGTACTTTTCCGTCACACCACTTGACGAGCAAGACGTAGACTTGTTATACAGATTGGATTAGGGTCAGAATACGATCTAATTTATTCCCTTTTTCACAAATTTTCAAACAATCCTTATCAAGAGTATTCCCAAATTCTTGATGTCGCATTCCAAGAGCACTACGGTCTAATCATTCGTTCAACTTGATTAAAAATCTAAAAATAACTTATAAGAATCCAAAAGAATAGGTTCAAAATAGAGAGTGGTTCGAAATCAAAGAAGGAAATGGTAATAACACTATTTTAAGTTCCTAAATATCTTAGATACTAATAGTGTTATTATATTCTCACTTACAAAGTCAATTTGATATTGCGGGACTTAACGGAATTTAAATCCAGGTCATGAAATATCTCTCTTACAACTTTACTCGTTAAACTTGCCGACATCCGCCTTTAACATAAACACAAATTCTTACTAATTAAACGGGTTATGTAATATCACAAGCTAGTTATCGTGAGTCGGGTCCGTCACAAGCCATTCTCATCCTAAAAGAAGAGAAAAAGGAAAACCTCATCTTCGCTAAAACGACCGGCGGTGCAAATACGTTCGAAAAGCTCGCCACCAGCTGCATATTCCATCACAATACCCAAATGTGTCGGCGTCAAAACCACCTATTAATTTTTTAAAATTATAAAACAAAATTAGCTTAATACAGATGATTACGGAGTATTAAACAAAGCAAATTTTATTATACAACCGTTTTAGGTTGGACTAACAAAATATACAACTTTTTGATTAACGGTAACCATTTTGGTAAATATTGACATTCTTTTCGAAGTGGTCATGCTTCCATTTTACCAAAAATCATGGGAAAAACGGTGGTACAAAAAAAATTTATTGATAAAACAATTGACGAGATTGTTCTATCTCAACGAGACGTCCTAAATACGATGCCAGCTCAAATCCGAACTAAATTAAAATCATTTAGAGAAGAAAAATAAAAAGCGTACCTCCTTAAACCGGATAATATTAGGGTGACGTAGCGACCGATGATTAATGATCTCTCGAGCCACATTCTCGTCAATCTAAACACAAAACCACAAGTAAATATATATATCGTAAATTCAAAATGAAAACTGAGTCGAGAATTAATTAAAACGAAAAGAAAATAAAAGAAAAGAAAAGCGAGACGAACCCGGTGACCGCGTTCGATATATTTGATGGCTACGAGTTCATTAGTAGGTTTAAGACGCATAAGTCTAGCAACCCCAAAATTCCCAGCCCCTAATTGTTTAACTTCCTCGTATTTTTCCATATTTTCAAGGTTTCTATTTTTTTTTTATAAAATTAATAAATTTGAGAGTAATTAATTTTGGTAGTTATTTGATTATTATGAGAGCAAAATAACGGTACGTTGAATCTGAAGTAATAGTTTTAGGATTGTGTTGTGAATTTACGAGTGCTATAAATAGAGCACAAGGAGTGGGGTACATGTAACTGCGTCAGAATCAAGTAAGGGTGGAGTCTAGTGCTTAAAATTTGAGTGAAATTTTCAAGAGATTCGGGTTCAAGCCTCCTAAATGCAAAATCTTGTGGAGGATTCTTGGCCTAAGTCCATGCCTAAATAGACTTCGAGTCTGTCACCCTCGGGTGGCTTACGGCCTAGTGGAGGATTCTTGGCCCGAGTCCATGCCTAAATTAGGGCAAAGTATGGATCGGATATCCGATCCGAAAATCCAAATTTTTAGTATCCGTGATCTGATCCGAAATGAGGATATCCGAAATTTAGTATCCGAAAATATCCGAAAATTTCGGATCAGTTATCCGATATCCGATATCCGCTTTGTGTATTTTATATATTGTCAAACTGTAATAAAAAAGAAAACTAGCGTAATACTAATTTCATTCGGTATATATTACAAAACATAAACTCGCTACCTATCAAGGAAAACTAGCGTAATATTGTGGATATCGGATATTGGGTATCGGATAACTGAAATTAGCTAGTACTTAAAATTGTGGATAGGTTTATTTACGATTTTGTGAAATTAGCTAGCATTATTTATGGATCAAATCTCGGATACGGATCGGATATTAACGGATATCGGGTTCCGATCCGATATTTGATATCTGATCCAATAACTTTCGGATATCGGATATCCAAATTTTTAAACCTGATATCCGTATTTGATCCGATTTCCAAATATTTCGGATACGAGTATCCAAACCGAATCACTTTTCGGATCAGATATCCATTATTTCGGATCAGATACGGATCGGATATCGGATAATTCGGATAATCGAATTTTTTACTCAGCCCTAGCCTAAATAGACTTCGACCCTGTCACCCTCGGGTGGCTTACCTGGTATATGTGGTTTGCAGGTTATTACATATACCCGAGGGTTTACCTAGTGCGCACCGAAAGTAGCGGGCTGCGGGTTCCCTCATTACCAACAAAAAAAAATTAAAAAAAAAAAAAATCGAGTAAGGATTTTCTTTATTTCTGGGGAAAAAATGGAGGTTTAACGCTTTGAATTACAGTAATTAAGTGAATCATATATACGATTTACTGTCACTAGTTTTATAGTTTTTGAGCATTATAATAATATTTTTGAGTTTGTTTTAAAGATAATAGTATTGGTATTAAGTTTCTAAGATCAGTTTATTATAACATTAGGCCTCAAAAAATTAGAATAAATCTCGAAAACATTGCATATGAACTTAGTTTTATTTTTGTTTTGACAGAAAGAAAAATTAAAATTTAACTTATCAATTTTAATAAGGTAAAAAAAATACAGTGTTTGGGCGGATTTGGGGGTAAATAGGGCAGGTAAGTACCACCCCAAACATAAAAAGAAGAATAAGTTTTGAACATAAATTTCACAAAAATGTGTTGAGCTTAGTGGTTAAAAGTGTCTATATGTTAGAAGTTTGGTGAGTTTGGAGGTTCAAATATTTATTGTTTGGTTAACAAGAGGTAGAAGAATTTGGAGGGAAGGGAAAATAAATCCCTCCATTTCTCTCCTACCAAGTAAATAATTTCTCCACCAACGTAGGTAAGATTTCGAGGGAAAAACCTCCTCCATCTCCCTCCCCTCCCCCCTCCCTTTCTTTTCCCACCTTCTCCTCCCCTCCCCTCCCCTCCACTTTTTTCACTTTTTTTTTTTTTGTTATTCAAACACATCTTTATAGTCAAAAGCAAATAAAGTTTGAGTAATAAGTTCAGAAAAAATATTAATATGCTTAAAAACAAGTAAATTAAAGTATAAGGTATTACATTCGATATATATATATTTTTTTATCTTGAATTAAATGTGAGTTCGATTAGATGATTATAGATTTATCTTAAAATAAAAAGATGTATGAATAAAATTAAAATATATAATATCGTAAGATTAAATGGAGACATCTATTTCCGTAAGAAAGCACATGGACAGAAATGGGAAATCTTAAATGTTTTATTTATGAGGAACGGCTTAATGGGTCTTCCCTCATGCATCGTGCTCATCAGCTCATGGGCCATCTAGACGTGTAAGAAGTAGACTTGTTATACGGGTCGGGTGGATCGAGTTATACAAATTGGGTTTAGAATAACAAGACATGTTAAATACGTGTTTAATGGTTATGATATTTGGGGTTTAGACCTTGAAGAAAGGGGTTAAATTAGTCATTTTTTAAAGTAACTTACACAATTATGCTTTGTATTGATGGGACACAATATTGGTATAATAAAATACGTTTTACATAAAATTCGTGTAAAATTGCTTTATATTAGAAACAAACTAGTTTTCAACTCGTGCAAAAGTTGCACGGGTTATTTTTTAGAATATTGATATTATGATTAATATCTAAAATATATTAAACAAAAAACATAATTATTTTATTTATTTGATAATGATAATAGGTTAAAATATGTGTCAATAATGGACACGTTTAACACTCGTACATGTTTTAAATCGGTGAAAAATGCACAAATTTAGTGTCCAAACATGGTAAATTAATTTAACATGAAAAAAACGAATTGATAATCATTTATTAGGAAATTAATTTAACAAAGGTGTGAGTAAAAAAATGACGGAGAGGGAATATATGAGAAATAGGATATTCACTTGACACGTTTACATGTGTCTCACTTAACCCGACCCGATTCACATGGGTTTGCAATTACTCGTCTCACGTGGGGTCTAATTTAACTCAACCCAAATATTTCCAACTTGATGCAAATTTCATTTTGTGTTGAATTTTTTTGATACTAATACAATTTCTAATATTATTTTAATAATTTATGCAGAGTGTGTCTCGACTTGCACAACTACACCATTAAGCTGAGTTCAAATTTTTTATGCTATTATTTATAATTAAAGATTATTATTATTTTTTCCCTACATTGCTATCATCCTAATCCTAAATTTCTTTATTTTCATATTACAAATATAGCCCTTCTTTTCATCACTTCTACAATCAAATATGTCAAGCCCTTGGTTTTTATTTAATATATTTTGAACAATAATTTTCTGTAATAATATTGATTTTGTGTCAATTTCTGTAAATTTGTGTAATTTATTGTAATTGATTAGTGTAGTAAACGATTGGACAGAATTAGTAATTTTAATTTATTATTTATTATTATAGTAAAACTTTGGAAAGAATTATGTATTAATTTATTTAAATTAGTGATTATTTATTACTTCATTACGTGTAAATCGCAAACATAAAAATTTCCGTATAAGAGAAGGTAGTGGGTTTTAAGAAATTAATTCCAAAGTCTAGTATGTGGGTCCCACAATAACTATAAAAAAAATAAAAATAAACTATTGCATATGATGACGTTGGTGCAGCAGAAGGCTTGAAATGATTTTGCTTTTATATAGAAAAGATGTAATAAGTGTAATAAATATAAAACGAATTTAACATAATTTTTGTTGGTGATTAATGACAAATGTAATAAGTAGAGCAAGTATGTGATTATTAATGTTTTAATCTAATGGCTAGAATTAACACAAATTCTTATTTGCAACGACACTATCCGTCGCAAGCTTGTGACGGATATCGTTTTCTCTCACAAAATACCCACTTTTTCTCTCTCTCCAACACTATTCAGTGGTCCCTTTCTCCACTAATTCATTTTGTATCCATTTTATCTCACAAAATATCCGTCACAAATGGTGACCCGTCGCAAGCAAGACTTATTAAATTAAATCATAATATACCTTAGGTAGATAGCAAATCTCTTGTGTGGTCGTTTTTCTGTATTTTTTGATAAAATATGACCATTCTTTTATAAATAGGGATCACCTTGAAAAACTTTTCATTTTTTAGTTATAAAATGTGGTCATCATTTATTTAAAAATGATCATTATATATCAGAAAAATAGTCATCCTTTTAATCGCACGTAAAACAGTTGTATACGGAGTAATAGAATTCACGTGTAATGTAGGTCTGAAATAGGACCACTTTCAAAAGAGATTATATTATTAAATTTTACAATTAAGTTGGTTTAGTTCATTGGATTATTGATGTAGTAGGGAATTGAAGAGGGATTAAATAATTCTTAATTAATTGACACTTCACAACGTCGGCAATTAAGATCTCCTGCACCGCCGTTGCATAAGGATGCCTGCCCGGTGCACATTATGAAGGATTATTAGTGTTGTTATTTTATTTTATTTTATTATTATTACTATTATTATAAATTAGTATTAATCTTCGGTGTCTGGACGGTTATTTCTATTTAATATTAAAAAATACTTTTAAATAAGATTATGTTTGGCAATAACAGAGGCAGTTCCATGACAACGATAATATTAACATACTATGGTTAGCAAATTTTCGCAACAGATTTGACTACAAGTCTTTCTCCCTTTCCCTAATCTTTATACCAAAACTAAAAGTAAATAAATGACCAGGATGAAGGGTATATTAAATATGAAACGCGTTTTTATGAGCCAATTTGATTATCGGGTACAAAACATCGTCACCGAGACAAGCTTAAGTCGAGTTTTTGTTTCTCTTTCTTACTCCGTACTAGGTAGCTTTGTTACTCTTAAAATGAGTCAAATACCATTTCGCTTGCATCGGTAAGACAAAGGCGCTGTTTGGTAAACGGTATGTTTCAAAAAATTTAGCATATTTGAGTCAATTAGCATATTTGACCAATCAATATGCTATTTGGACTGTTTGGGAAACGTAATATCGAAATAGTAGATTGGGGTTCAATGTGCCAGCATATTAAAAGAGTAGATTAGAAAAAATAAAAACTTACCTTTTTAACATTCAAAAAATTACTTTGTTCCACAGTTTTTCATTCTCGCTTACCTCTGCAAAATGTACTTTTTTTTCGTTAACTTATTTTTTTTCTCATTTTTTCTAAAAAGTACTCAGTAATATACTCTATTGATGAACCCCCAGATTTTATACGTCCAGATCTTTTACAAGATGTGGCTAATCATTCCTCGCAACCTGCAACTCAGTCTTCAAGAACTAAATAAATGTCAACTGTCTGCGATAACATTACTTCCAGTTTGATGGCTAGTAGAAGAAATCGACATGAGTCATTAAAGTTGGTTGTGTCACTGTGTGATGTATTTTGACAAATATTATTTAATAATTTATTCATATCTTTTTTTGTCACTTAATAAAGGATTGAGATAATCTGCTAAAATAATTCTGCTAATTACCATACACTTTTGACAAATTCTGGTAATTGAATAAGTCAGTCGAATTTGTCAACAAATTCGACTAATTACAATCTGATTCTGCCGATATTAATTCGATGTTTACCAAACAGGGCCAAAAACAAAATGTTTAGATATTAACAAAATAATGGTCTTATATATGAAAATGGTGTCTATTTAACCCATTTTATCTTAAGATGGATATATCAATCATAAAAGAGGTTTTTTATGATCATTCAAATAATTTTATATCCGACAACTTTATTTTGAGCCATATCTTTCGGAATTTCAAGGTTTGTGTAACCAATATTTATGTAATAGATCAACCTACAAATCAATTAACGATGTTGATCAAATTAAAACGGATAGATACAATTCAGTTTTTCAGTATAGAGAATATGTTTAAGGCCCTGTTTGGTAAATATCTTATTGACCAATTTTTAGCATACTGAAGGATTTTAACATGTTTGACCAGTTAATATGCTAATTTTCGTGTTTGGTAAAAAGCATATTAAAACAACATATTTGGGGTCAATATGCTAATTTACAATGCAATATGCTACTTACCCCAACATATTGGCTAGCATATTGTAAAATATGAAAGTTTACTTCATTTTATAAAGAAAATTAACAAGCAATCTACTAATCCTAATATGCCAATAACCAAACACTCAAATTAATTCTGCTAATTATAATATGCTAGTCAAACCTTCTATTAAGATCTGTCATTTACGTCATTTCAATCTGCTTATGCTAAAATTAATCTCATGTTTACCAAACAGGGCCGAAGTCTTATCTAGGCAACATGAGTTTATTTTCGAATTAATCACCGACCTCAACGTGGATTTATTTTGGGTTGTCGATTAACATATCCAAAAGCCCAACTGCTTTTAATTAAGGGTGATATTCATTTATGTACATGTTTTACTCAATCATGTACATGATTGACTATTTTACCCCTCTCATTTCACACCCATTTCTTCAATTTCTAACCTATTTTTGAATTTTCTTCATCTAAATTACCACTTTGCCGTCACCACCAATCTGACACCCCTCCACCACCGACTTTATCTCTTATCCCTTTTGTATTGTCATCCCGCACCCACCCACTTTATTTCTGTTTGGCACCTACCCTGATCTCCCTACTAAGACATAGATCATGAATAAATTACATAATCAAGGTTTTAAAATAAGTAAATTTCTCAACTTTATTGACGAAAATGATAAACTATGAAACATTGATGCCTAGTTTCAAAATCCTATTTTTGAGAAAAACTTGCTTATGTATAGCCCTGCAACGACGACAGCGTGAATAAGTTAGCCGACGATGGAGGAGACCAGGTGGCTAATTAATCGAGGTGTGAAGGCAGAAGGATGATGGGTAATAATTGGGGAAGGGAGAAAGGGAGGATAGAAAGGGTAGTATATGTCAATTTTATGAAAAAATGTCCAGAATTAAGTAAAATCTGTCTATGAAAAAGCAATTACGTTAATTAGAGTTGCATGATTTCATTCATTATAGTATGCTTGTTTCAGGTTGGTCTGCTTGATCTTGCAATTAAAGGGAACTCTTACTATCTTCGCCTCCTATACAAAATCTCCCTATGTCACTAGAGTCGAGTCAACTTGACATCTTCAGTAGCGACCATTGTACCGTCAGAAGCCTCGAGCTTTACATCTGAACGTTGATGAAGCATGTTTTCTAATTTTATCAAGACTCTTCGAACAAAAAATTCGATATGCGTAGCACAATTCGTTTAGGTAGAAACCTTGTCATTGATGGATCAAGAGACTATTTATATTCGCGATGTTATTTGGGGATTTAGGCCCTTGTTGTTGTTTTTTGTTGAAATACTTTCTTGCATCTTGTAGATAGATCAAATAAAAGAATCTTGGATAACTTACGTGTTTTCAAGTTTGTGTTCTTAGCAAATCCTGAATTTATAGCACTCTCTCTAGAGAGAAAATTCTCTCTTTTGAGAGTTCCCCAAATCTTTTAATTCACAATTTGCGTCTTCACTCACGCATAATAACTTTCAAATCTTTGGTTCTTTCCATTTAAACTTGTGTCAGTGTCTTTTAAAAACCCAAAGTCCCCTTCTTTGTTCTTTCTTTTCTCCTTTTAAAAAAACCAAAGTTCTCCTTTTAATTATTGCTTTCTTTTCTCCTTATTCGCTTGTGTCCTTTTGATTTTCCTAGGTTTTTTTGCCGACTGTGGTCTTTATTTCCTTGCCCTTTAATCTTATAAAGCTTTTTCTATCTTATCTTCTTTTGTTTTATATTCTATCTTTTCCTTCTTTTGTTCTCTCATTTCCTTTTTATCAAAATGGAAACAAACTACAACTTTTACTCTGAAGACACCAATCAAAATTTGGAGAATGTTTTTTATGATATAAATTTTAGGACATAAGTTGCTGAAAACCCGGGTATTCTTCATGAATGGAGATTTCCAAGAACGGGAGTTGTTATTTCAGCTAGTCCTGAAGACCTTAGCGATTCCTTTGCCTATTAGAATCAATGTTTATTAGGATATATTGTCGATTATCGTTTGATCCGGGCTTATAATATCAATAGGATGATTGAAGATAACTGGGCTACTCGAGGGCATGTCAATGTAAAACGTATGAGTGATATATATCATCTATTTCTATGACCTTGATGATATGCAGGATGTTCTTGGTAGAGGAAATATTGTTATTGATGGTGCCCTGATGGTCCTTCGAAAATGGGAACCTGGTATAATTCCAAGGATTGTCCATTTTCCAACAACTAGGCTTTGGGTTCGTGTCTGCGGATTACCTTTTGAGAATATCTCAACAACAATGTTGCTGGCATAGTTGCGAAAATTTTGGGTGCTGATACGGTTATGGAAGAGTTTGGAAGCTTCCCTGATCATGATTATCTTAGATTTCGGGTCACTGTCCAGTTGGGTCAATCCCTTAATCCAGGTTTTTTCTTTGCATGTCGCCATAATAAGCTTATGAGGATCCAGTTCAAATATAAGAAGGTCTTTAAATTCTGTACTAAATGTGTGCGAATCGGGCATAAGCAAGGTATCCTAGTGTGTTGAGAAGGTTGAAAGTATTGTTCAAACTTTGAACTCGCATCTTCCTCTTGCTTTTGATAGGGGCTTTGCTGTTTTTCAGTCACGTTATCAGTACACTATGTTCAACTTGAATCTCTGTGCTCTTCCATCTTCGAAGATCAGATTGGGAGAGTAACAAGGATCTTCTGTTCCTACTGACTTTCATACGGAGATAATGATAGACTTTGATATGGGTTTGGTTGATGGTGGTAGGATTTTTCCGGGAATGGAATTTGTTGTTACGGCACTTCCATTTTCTTGTCCAGTGGTATTAAATAATGATCATATTCCCAATCCGTCTACGGGCAATAACAACCATACTTCTGTAGGGGAGGCTGATCAAGCACATCAAAGTTCCCAAAATTTAGATATTGAAGTTGATAACCAGGGTAGTTGGGGAAATTTCACTAATGGGAATATTTCTCAACCACTAAACGACATGCATGCATCATCCACTTTGAATGGTCAAGCTTTTGGTGGTTTAGGAAGGAATAATGACTTTATGGGTCTTTGTACGGTTCTGAATACTGATGTTTCTATGGGAGTTGCTAATGTTGGCATACAGAATGGGTTTACGGATGTTGGAGGGGAAGCGAGCAATATGCCTTCTAATGACATGCATGTTGGTTAGAATATACAAAACGTGTCTGACTCTACTCGTATGGCTAATGTTTCTCAGGGTCTAGGAGATAATAATGGTAATGAGGTTTTTTCTAGGTTATCTGATGCTGATGGTGGTATGAAAATTATCATGGATAACATGTAGAATGGGGATAATGTGGTCATGCAGAATGTTGCCAATATGGTTGGACTAGAATCTAGTAATGTGCCATCTGATACCATGCATACTGTTCATAATATGCAAAATGGAACTGATTTTGCTTATATGGTTGCGGGCTTTGAACCTATTATTGTGCCTTTTGATGACATTAATGTTATTTATGATAGTCAAAATGGAAACGGGCCAAATGCTCTGGTTGTGGATTCTAGACCTACACTTCGTGCATCTAACAGTTCTTTCATCAGAGAGGAGACTTTTGTCCCAGTCAACTTGGATAATCTTAATAATAATATTTTGCATGGTATAGGGTCCTCATCCATGCATGATCAGTTTACGATACCTATTTCAACTGACCCTTCTATTAGTTTGAATAGAGATGCTGATCCTCCGCAAGATGCTCGTGGGACACATGTGGGTTTTAATTCTGAGCATGCAAATCATCCGCAGGATCACCATGCAGGCTCTTCTTTTCTGCACCAGCAAGAAGTTCTAAACTCCCACTTTAATTGGGGGTCTGGTGATCCGTATACGCCATACACAGGATATTGGGAAATTGAGTATGGGTATAGTGAGAATGATTTCATTTTAAGTTCCATTAGGTCTCGTGTTCAATCCAATCCCTCTGTGGCTAGAAAGGAGGATGATGATAAGGGCTTTGGTCAGGTTATTGAGGCCCCGGACGACATGTTTATGTTTTTTTAGAGGGTTTGAGATGCAAGTTAATTCAGTTTTAAATGAATATGGTTACATTGACCCACTTATTTACACTGTTAATTCGGCTGATGATTCTTTGGATCAGGACAAATCAACACCAGAATGGCCTTTCTTCTCTTCTTCATCTCCGTCCACAGAAGAGCTTTTCTAGATGCTTTCATCATCTTCTGATGAATTTATTTTCCATGATGCTCAAGAGGGCTTTCCTGGCAATATTGATATTCTTAATCCGATTGTGCAGGAAACGGAAGTTCAGGGCGAGATGGGGCTATCTTTCCCCCTGTGTAGTCAAGGTAATGCTATTGCTGGAAATTTTTCTGAAGGAGTATCAAATTTTTCTGAAGGTTCCAGGGCTGCCGTGGGCATTCCGTTTTGGTCAAATAACGAGGCTGTTGTTGGCAAAGGCAAGGAAATTAATTTGTTGGCCTTGGTTGAAGGTGTTTCTTCCCCCAGTTTTTCTGCTGATAATATATAAACGAAGGTCATTCTCTGACCCAGACTGTTCTGCGGGTCCTATCAAGGAAATGTACCGTTATGATAGAGATTATCCATCTCTTACTAGTATGGCTAAGAAATTAAGGTCCTGGGATCCTAACTTGGGTGAGAAGACAATGAATGAAGAGTCTCATGGGCTTAAGATGGGAGTTAGTTCAGAAGATATACTCGTCGTCAGATTCGGAAAGATTTGTTGCTGATTCTAATGAAGGTTTTGCGAGGATTGGCTATAACCAATCCTCTTGTGGGAAATGAAGGTTATTGCTTGGAATTGTAGGGGCATTTCAGATCCGCTCTCCCCTACAATTAATAAATTAAGAGCGCTAGTTTTACAATATAGTGGTTCGTTTGATGTAGTTTTCCTTTTTGAAACTAAAACTTCGGTAAACGTTGTTTCTTCGTATTTTAGGTCTTTTGGTTATAACTGTTGCTCAGGCTTTGTTGGAGTTGGTAGTAGGGGGGGTCTTTAGGTGGGATGGAAGTCGGGGCTTAATATTGTCAGTCTTTATCAATGCCCTAATTTTGTACTTTTGGAAGTTAATATATGTCCCCTTAAATCGTGGTATCTTTTTTGTGTCTATGGTGCTCCGAAGGTGTCTGATCGTTTGAAAACGTGGGATGAACTTGATCTTCACATCAATCAACTTACTTCTCCTTTTATCTTAATCGGTGACTTTAATCAAATTGAAGTTATGGAAGATAAATTGGGAGGCAGGAAAGATAAACTTCTTGGGGTTAGCCGTTTTGTGGATTGGAAGAATAAAAATAATTTACTGGATATTTCTTTTAAGGACCCAAAATATACTTGGTGTAATAATCATAAAGGATAAGGGTCTTGCTTCTTCATCATGGTTTGATTTGTTTCAGCATTCTGGGATCCGACATTTACCAATACAAGCGTCTGACCATGCGCCACTAATATTTGATACTGTTCTCACCAAGAAGAAAGTAAAATCCTTTTTTAAGATGGAAGGGTGGACATTCAAATTTGAGGATTGTGCTCGTATCCTTGTTAATTGTTGGGATTATCATGGTAGAGGATCACCTTCTTTTTCTCTTTCAAATAAACTTGATCGGGCTAAGACATGCATTGCTAAGTGGACGCTTGCTAAGCCTAAAGAATGAAATTTCAAGTGGACTGATTTTGATAATAAACTTGAACGTGAGCTTCTCGATGTTTCTTATGGAAAATCTGAATCAGATAATGTGAAAATTCACAATGCATATTTGGAATTTAATAAAGTTGTTGGTCTCTACTGGAAACAACGGGCAAAAGTTCACTGGCTTCGGGAGGGAGACTCTCCTATTAATTTTTTCTTTAACTCAATTAAAACTAGGGTGGCAAAAAACTTTGTTGGAGGCATTAAGAGGGAGGAAGGGGTCTGGGTTTATGACGATCTTGATATCAGGTGTACGTTTGAGGACTATTTTAAATCTCTTTATGGGAATATTTCGCCCGTTTTCTAGCTCTTGGGATAGTCTGTTTGCTTTGGTTGAAAATAAATTGACACCTGATCAAAAGGATCTGTTATCGCGTCCTTATATCAAGAAAGACGTACGAAAAGCTTTTTTTTAATTGGCTCCTCTTAACTCTCCGGGACCTGATGGTATTTCGGCTCTCTTTTATCAACACTATTGGTATCATGTTAAAAATGATGTTAAAGGGGGCGGTCCTTCATTTGTTGGGTAATTCGTTGATTCTATCCAAGTTTAATCAAACTTCTATCCGTCTCATCCCGAAAGTTCAGGGTCCTGAAACTGTCCATCAATATAGACCTATTAGCCTCTGCAATGTCATTATTAAAATTGTTACTAAGTGTGTAACTAACCGGCTCAGGAGCGTCATGGCTTTTTTTGGCTGGTCCTTACAAAAATGGCTTTATCCCGGGAAGGAATATTACTGACAACAATATGATATCACATGAACTTTTTGATCGTATTGCCAAAAAATCTAAACGGTCTCAGGGAGAGTTGACCTTCAAGATTGATATGAGTAAGGCTTATGACCGTCTCAACTGGTATTTTATTAAAAGAACTTTGTGTTCTATGAATTTTCCTGATTCTATGATCTCCTTTATTATGGCATGTGTATCTACGGTTACTTATAGTGTCAATATCAACGACACTTCAGGAAAATTCTTCAAGCCATCTAATGGTATTCACCAAGGAGACCCTCTATCACCATTTCTTTTCGCTTTATGTACGGAAGTATTTTCTAAGGTTTTGTCTACTGCGGAAGCTACAAAGGAAATTAGAGGCATTAAGGTTTGTCGCAATGCGTAGTCAGTTTCTCATCTTCTCTATGCAGATGATGCCATTTTCTTTATGTCGGCTAAACCCAGGGCTTGTCGTGTGTTAATGCGCATCATAGATTCCTTTTGTCTCGCCTCTGGACAAGTATTGAATGAAGATAAGTTAGCGGTTACTTTCAACCCTAATTGCAATCTCCGGTGTGTTAGGAGTTGTCTGAAATGTTTACGAGTCAAGAAACAAAGACCAATGGAACAATATTTAGGCTTGCCTACTGATTTTGGTGGCTCTAAAAAATCTGTGTTTGCATCTACCATGGAGAAGGTTCAAAATAGAATTCAACATTGGAACGATGTTAAAATGCCGGTAAGTGTGATTTCAAGGATTAATTAGCTGATTTCACAATTTTGGTGGAAAGGGAACCCGAATGGGAAGGGTTTGGCGTGGTGTAGCAAATTGTTTCTATGTCTTCCTAAGCAACGTGGGGATTGGGTATACGCCATGTTGGCTGTCTCAATCAGAGTCTTATTGCGAAAATAGGATGGCGCATTCTAAGGGATCAAGATTCTCTTATTGCTCGAACCATTGGAAAACAGCTTAGTCTTAACACGAATGCTCTTTCACAAGGGTTGTTGAGAAAAACTGCTTCTTCTTGGGGGGTCGTAACATTATTTGGGGTTTGTCGCTTCTTCGGAAAGGTTTGGCTTGGGAAATTGGTTTCCCCTCTCTTTTGAATTTTTGGGAGGACAAATGGGTTTTGGGCAAGTCTCTTTTGGAATCTCTTCCGTTGGATGGCTCTGTTACACCTCCTAGCTCTCCTGCCTTTGTCTCCCAATTTCATTCTTCTGATGGTGTCTGGGACTCTGAAGTTATTGAAGCACTCTGTGGCAATCATCTCCTACATCACATTTCAACCATTTCCATTCCACCTTTGGATACTGCAGATTCTCCATGTTGGAATTTTGATCCTGGAGGAAGGTATTCTGTTAAGAGTGGCTATATGCTTGCTTTTGATGCTTTGTGGGACTCTGTGGCGACTACTAAAGACATTTTGTGATCATCTCAGTCCTCCATTCACATTAATGCATCTAGACTTTGGAAACTCCATTTACGTGCTAAATGGAAAAAAATTCTATGGAAAATTTTCACAGACACTCTCCCTAGTGGCAAAAAAATGGCTCGCAGAAGACTCCCTACCTCTCATTTCTGTCCTCTATGTGAGCAAAACTGTTCGATTGAATCACTTGCTCATCTTTTTAGGGACTGTCTTCTGACTTCTGGGATTTGGTGTGGTTCTCCTTTGGATATTCAAGCGGATCATGGGTCTCATAATAGCTTTTATGTTTGGGTTACTAATTGGCTCAACTTCTTAGTGAAAAATGACCCTACCCATTTCTCTACTGGTTTGTTTGTTTCAACTTTATGGACTATTTGGAAGCTACAGAATGATAGAGTCTTCAAACAAAACCAACTTTACTTGCCTTTTCTATTAAGCCAAATTCAAGTGGATGCTAAGCTTTCTACTTTGCCTTCTTTGGTTCAGACTCATCCTATGAGTAACCTTTGTTCTTCTACTACCGATTGTGATTTGGATACTATGGCTGATGCCCGTCGTTGAGGGTACCAAAGATAAATTTATAATTCCTAAACTTAAACTATAGACAGTGAAAGTCAGGGTCGAACCACAGAGAGGTGGGGAATGTTTATTGTTTGGTGTTAATGTTTTAAAGGTAACAAATTTGGGGGTTTGATTGGTTGATTACTATATCTAAGGCAAAGAGTAAAATAAAACAAGAAATAATGATGAGAATAAAATATAATAAAAAGGGATGCTAGGACGTTCGGGGTAATAAATAGCTAAGGTAATATAAATCCTAAGGTCAACATGTATTGCAGTCGCGTAAGGGGGTGTAACATATCTTTTTAGGTCTATGCTACCTAATAGCTCCTTTCGGCCTATGCTATTAGTTCCTAGGTCTCACAATTATTGGGTGTCAACAATAAGGGTGATTCCTAAATCCTAGGTCACATACCTTTCAGTCTTGAGTAACCTAGCCGTCTTAAGGTGTAAACCAATGCCCTTCCCGTATCTCTCAATCTTGGGTAGGTCATTACTAACATCCTACAAGTCTCCTTTCAGTTTCATTGTAGGGTATTATAGTCAACAAAGAAAGACGAAACAGGATACAAACGCGGGTGGTCGACCGACCAACTATTCCGGTCGGCCGACCACAGCCTCGGTCGACCGACCCACTATTTGAGTCGGCCGACCGCGGCTCTGCTACAAGTCGGTTTCGGAATTTATTCTACCTATGCATATTATCCCCTACATCCTAACATATGAAAATTAGCTACTCATGGTTGTTAAGACGATTATGAAAACGGGATTAAACATGGTAAACATAGTAAATAATCTAAACATGCAAGAATTAATAAAACTTGAGATTCTAACTTAAACTGGATGTAATAAAAATAAGAACAATAATAAAGCTAAATTAAAAGAGTAATTACCACAGTCGGAATTAGGGCAGAAAGGAACAAACTTTATTGAATGCTTGGGAATTGTCGAAAGATTACAAAACTAAAATTCTTCTAAATAAACTAGATGCTAATTGATACCGGATGCCAAAACCCTAACTACAAGATTAGCTTATATAGGGCACAACTTAGAGTTTCCTAAAGACTCTACTTCTAATTTATTTCCGAAAAGAATTGTTCTGGGCTTCGTGGAGGTCGGTCGACCACGTTGGTGGGTCGGTCGACCTCTTTTACGGGCTTACTTGAATTCTTGGGCTTTCTTCAGATTTGGACTTTTATGGAGATCAGGGCTGGTCGGTCAACCTGTTTAGCTGGTCGGTCGACCGCTTCCGTATAGGATTCTTCGGTTTTCTTCTTGCTTTGACTTCTGGCATTTAAATAAAGACTCCAGTTGACTTTCCATCGTTCCTTAATTATGCAAAAGACTCGAGGACATGAATTTGGTGCTAAATCGTCCATTTTCCGCATAAATCTGCAAAAGTGCATAAAAATACGAAAGTACACGATTGTTGGGAAATAAAGGCTAAAACATAGTGAATGAGCGACCAAATGCGTGTAAAAATAGATGAAAAACATCATAAAATAGACACGCATCAAATTCCCCAAACCAAACCCTTGCTTGCCCTCAAGCAAGAAATAGACTCGATCCTAACTAATGAAACGATTTCAATCTCAGAGCGAAATTTACATGTAAACTTATACCAATGCCAAGTACAAAATGAGATAGTATTCAAATCATGCAAACGAGTTATGGAGTCGTCAAACTTGCAACACTAGAGACTATAGAGACTTTATACTATGGACTCTCGCGGTACGCTCGAGACACTCATGAAGCAAAGGGTGAGTATATGTAAAATATAGAAAGAAGTAAATTTGTAATGACACTCACCTAACTGCGACCTATGGAAACATGCATGCAATCTAACATGAACAAGAATTCTACAATTTTGTATAACAATCTCATTTAAGTGGCCTAGATACATGCAATTGAGGTAATGAAAGATATGTGAGGTAAAAGGTAAAAAGTGGTTAAGATGTTTTTGGATATGTGGGGTTAGTAGCCAAGCTAGTAAAACAGGTTTCCATCAACATATTTCACAACTCTTGAAATTAAGAAAGTGCTCTTTTTGTGGCACAACTCTCACATTGAATACAAGAAAGGATTCCCAAATATTTTGAATGAGATACGGGAGTGATAACATATAAAAGAAAGGGATTTTGGAACGATTTTTTTATTTTTCATTCTGATGCTGTCAGGTGGTCGGCCGACCAATGATGTTGGTCGGTCGACTGACTCCACTGTATATTTTGATTTTTCCGTTCTTCTTTTCTTTCTTTCTTTTTCTGAATTTTTCTGTTCTTTTTCTTTTCTTGCTTTCTTTCTTTCTTTTCTCTTTTTGCTCAAGATAGCATATAAACCAAGATGCCTCAAAAGTCAAACCAAAGACCGTAAATACTAGCTTGGAAGGGTAGGCTAAGTATGGGATGTAGTTTTGGGGGAATAAAAAGGCAAATTTGGCTATGTAGGGCTTATGGGTAAATAAGAGAAAAGGGATCCCAAATGCACGTACTAAGACTCACAAAACGAGATAGTAAAACAAGTATATAGCAATTCAAGTTCATGTTTATGCATATTGATGTAACATGTTCCAAGGGGAGTACTACTCACATCCTAGACAACTGGTTTAAGAATGAAACCAGGAAATAAGCTCTAAACCTTAGAATGTATAGTAGGTTGCCAAGGTATAAGTCAGGTCTCAAGATATGCAAGTTGACAAAAACTCGTAGATATGCGAAAGACTCTCATACTAAAACAAGTTGACAAGGCAAGGTAAAGGCATAAACATGTAAGATAGCTAAATCATCCTTGAAATACTTTCGTTCCGACTCGACCTATATGCTAAAATAAACGTGCATTTTTTTTTGGAAATTTTTTGAATTTTTTCATTTTTTTGGATTTTTTTTTTTTTTTTTTTTTTTTTTTTGTATATGCAAGGAAAAAGAAAAGAACGATGTAATATGGAAATGCAATAAACGTGTGACGAAATGCAATGCATGTGACACGAAACCATTCCCCAAACCAACCCGCACAATGTCCCCATTGTGCATTAGCCTAAGTAAAGGTTTCAGAAAATTAAAGGAAAGATGCAAATAAATAAATAAAAACTAAGGAAAAACTGGAAAGAACTCACTGGGTAACTAGATGTATGAGAAAAACCTCCCCAAACCAGCGTAAGCTGGGAGGTTTTGATGGCCAGCAGTGCCACTAAAATACCAAAGACAGTTGCATGGTTCTCGAGGAAGAAAACGAAAGACTGCGACGGACAGAAGGTCGACCGACCCAGATAACAGGTCGACCGACCTTCCTGTAAACTACAGAAAGTTTCAGCAATACGGCGACTAGGTCGACCGACTGGTGTATCTGGTCGGTCGACCGTCTGTGTCCCAGCGGTCTTCTTTTCTTCGTAGAACCTGAAAAAGCAAGAAAAATATATGCGCCCGCAAATGCGCGAGATTCCAGAAACAAGTCTTAAAGTCTTAACTACGCAAGTATAAAGTTCCAAAACTACGAGCATACTAAAATAAAAAGTCTCACACAACAAAAATAAATTGTCTTAAAATTGAAACTAGAAAAAACTATCCGCTGAAGATGCGGAAAATATCCGACCACGGCCTTTGACGACATGCCGTAGTCTCCACAGTGTTTGTTTGAGTAACAAAACACATCTTCTTTCCGCCGTCGCAAAGCATATGCGACGGTCTCTCCTCTTGAGCTTGCCTCCTCTTCTTCTTCTCCTCTCGATCCACGACGTCTGGGTCCTCATCTTCTTTATAGCTTAGACATCCCATTCCTCCTCTTTGGACTATGACTTTCTCTACTTTGGGTTTCCCCAAACCAATTCCTGCATTAACCACAATAGAAGTGTCCTTCATATTGCTCCCGATCTGGGGCGGAGGTGTAAAAACAGATATAGAAACAGGTATTAAAGTAGGAGAAGTAGTGATGACCTCATACTTCTTTTCAGAAGTGATAGCATTACATGTAATGGGGGTCATAGCATCCTTTTTCCTATAAGATAGGCCATAAATAATAGAATGCTTTCCTACTTTAAAGGTCAAAGTCCCAGTGCCTACATCTATAATGGCACCTGCGGTGTGAAGGAAAGGTCTTCCTAGAATTATAGGTATATGGGCATCCTCTGGAATGTCCAAAACTACGAAATCAACTGGGAAGAAGAACCTGTCAATACGCACAGGGATGTTTTCCAATACTCCTATAGGTTCCATAGATGTACGATCTGCCATCTGGACTGTCATACTGGTCACTGCAAATTCGGTCATTCCTAGTTTTAAGGCAACGCTTAGGGGCATGACACTTATACTAGCACCTAAGTCGCATAGAGCCTTCTTAACTGGGAAGGTTCCTATATTGAAGGGGACAGAAAAACTACCAGGGTCCTCTAATTTGTGAGGGGCAATGACATGTGATAAAAAGCTAGATGACTCTTCAGTGAGGGCCACCGACTCAACCTTTTCTAGAGACCTCTTTCTTGACAAAAGTTGTCTCATAAATTTAAGATAAGAAGGAACTTGTTGAACTAATTCTAGAAAAGGGACTTGAACATTTAATGAACGAATCACATCCTTAAATTTGTCAAAAGATACCTGATCCTTTGAAGGTACAAGTCTTTCTGGGAAAGGAGCGGCTGAAGACTCAGTATTTGCAGCTCTCTTCAGAAACCTAGGGGTATTATCACCCCTAAAAAGAAAATCCTTTAAGTTATCTGGCAATTCTGGACGAAAAGGAGTCTCTGGCTCTGCCTCGGCGGTCGGTCGACCATCAACTTCGGTCGGTCGACCGCTCTCCTGTTCAGCGGAAATTTCCGGATTATGTTCTGTGGTCGGTCGACCTGGATCTTCGGTCGGTCGACCGCTCTTTCTGCTATTCTTCTGTTTTCCTTTCTCAACCCCCACTTTGGCTCCACTTCTTAAGGATACGACGCTTAGAGTCTCTTTTTTCTGGTCCGGTTTGGTCGGAAGTTGACCCGGAGCCCTAGTATCATTCTTGCTCGCGATTTGAGCAATCTGAGACTCTAACATCTTCATCCCTGCCTCTCTAGCTTGTGTCTCCTTCTGAACCAACCCAATAAGATTTTGGATAAGAGTTTCTGTGTTGGGTGGTGGATTAGAAAGTGGTTGAGGGTTGAAGGGTGGTTTTTGAAAACCTTGCTTATGTGGGGGGATATATGTGGAATTTTGCTGAGGTTGCATATGTTGTGGGTTAAGAACATTCTGGCTTGTCCACCTTAGGTTGGGATGAACATTATTATTATTCGGGTCATAGAAATTGTTCCCACGATAATGTTGAAAAGCGGCACATGTTTCATTGGATGAAGTACAGAATTTTGACACGTGCCCTTCTCCACCGCACCTCTCACAAGCAAAGGGTCCGTCTTGAACGGCGTTCACCTGATAAATACCGCCCTTACTTCCACTCCCTAGATCGAATTTTCCTCCAGCCTCAAATTTTTCCAACTTGGCTGTCAAGGCCTCAATTGCTGATAGATTGTATTCAGATTTCCTTTGATTTCCTCTGGAAGTGCCATGCTCAGCACGGTGTACAGCAACATCTTCTATCAATTTGAGACCCTTAGTCTCTCCTGAATTATCTTGGAATCTCCCATTAGCTGCAGCATCAAGATAGGCCCTGTTGTCATCGTAGAGGCCATTGTAGAACTGGTTGCAAAGAAACCATTGTTCGAATCCGTGATGTGGTATGGATCGAACAAGTCTCTTGAACCTGTCCCACGCCTCACTAAAATCTTCATTGGGGCCTTGCTTGAAATTTGTAATCTGTGCTCTTAAAGCATTGGTCTTTGATGCAGAATAGTATTTCCTGTAGAATGCTAAGGCTAGGGTGTTCCAATCTGTGACTCCCGCAGCAGTGCGGTCTAGATCTCTGTACCACTCTCTCGCAGAGTCCCTAAGGGAGAAGATAAACATGGTTTGCTTAATCTGGTCCTGCGTCACTCCTTCTGGGGGTGCAATAGAGCATATGTAATCTGTGAAGATTTCGATATGCTTTGCAGCATCCTCATTGGCCGAGCCTCCAAATTGGTTTCTTTCAACCATAGTAATGTAGGCAGGCTTGGCCTCGAATGGCTTCCCAGTACCTGCAGGTAAAGTGAACCCTTTGTATAGGTCCTTTGCCTGAGGCATGGAGTGACTGGCAATAGTAGCTTCTTCTGCCATGTTCTCTTCTTCTTTAGGAAAAACTGGAAAGTAGGTAAAAGGTGGTGTTTTTGGTGAAGGTGGATTGTTGGGTGAATTTGGTTGTGAAGGTGGTGTTTTTGGTGAAGATGGTAAAGATGGTTGTTCGAATAAGTCTTCTTGAAACAAGGAAGATGGTGAACCTCCTTCCTGATTTGCTAGAAGTTGCTTTCTCCTTTCTCTAAGAGTCCTCTCAAGCTCGTGGTCAAGCGGTAGGAGTTCTCCTTGAACTGACCTGCGCATAAGATGGAAACTACAAGAAAATGGTGAGAAGGTTTAAGGAACGAAAAGTTCCTTAAACAAAGAGAAACAAAAACAAAAACAATAAACACTGGCGTCACCTCCCCGGCAACGGCGCCAAAATTTGATGCCCGTCGTTGAGGGTACCAAAGATAAATTTATAATTCCTAAACTTAAACTATAGACAGTGAAAGTCAGGGTCGAACCACAGAGAGGTGGGGAATGTTTATTGTTTGGTGTTAATGTTTTAAAGGTAACAAATTTGGGGGTTTGATTGGTTGATTACTATATCTAAGGCAAAGAGTAAAATAAAACAAGAAATAATGATGAGAATAAAATATAATAAAAAGGGATGCTAGGACGTTCGGGGTAATAAATAGCTAAGGTAATATAAATCCTAAGGTCAACATGTATTGCAGTCGCGTAAGGGGGTGTAACATATCTTTTTAGGTCTATGCTACCTAATAGCTCCTTTCGGCCTATGCTATTAGTTCCTAGGTCTCACAATTATTGGGTGTCAACAATAAGGGTGATTCCTAAATCCTAGGTCACATACCTTTCAGTCTTGAGTAACCTAGCCGTCTTAAGGTGTAAACCAATGCCCTTCCCGTATCTCTCAATCTTGGGTAGGTCATTACTAACATCCTACAAGTTATAGTCAACAAAGAAAGACGAAACAGGATACAAACGCGGGTGGTCGACCGACCAGCTATTCCGGTCGGCCGACCACAGCCTCGGTCGACCGACCCACTATTTGAGTCGGCCGACCGCGGCTCTGCTACAAGTCGGTTTCGGAATTTATTCTACCTATGCATATTATCCCCTACATCCTAACATATGAAAATTAGCTACTCATGGTTGTTAAGACGATTATGAAAACGGGATTAAACATGGTAAACATAGTAAATAATCTAAACATGCAAGAATTAATAAAACTTGAGATTCTAACTTAAACTGGATGTAATAAAAATAAGAACAATAATAAAGCTAAATTAAAAGAGTAATTACCACAGTCGGAATTAGGGCAGAAAGGAACAAACTTTATTGAATGCTTGGGAATTGTCGAAAGATTACAAAACTAAAATTCTTCTAAATAAACTAGATGCTAATTGATACCGGATGCCAAAACCCTACCTACAAGATTAGCTTATATAGGGCACAACTTAGAGTTTCCTAAAGACTCTACTTCTAATTTATTTCCGAAAAGAATTGTTCTGGGCTTCGTGGAGGTCGGTCGACCACGTTGGTGGGTCGGTCGACCTCTTTTACGGGCTTACTTGAATTCTTGGGCTTTCTTCAGATTTGGACTTTTATGGAGATCGGGGCTGGTCGGTCGACCCGTTTAGCTGGTCGGTCGACCGCTTCCGTATAGGATTCTTCGGTTTTCTTCTTGCTTTGACTTCTGGCATTTAAATAAAGACTCCAGTTGACTTTCCATCGTTCCTTAATTATGCAAAAGACTCGAGGACATGAATTTGGTGCTAAATCGTCCATTTTCCGCATAAATCTGCAAAAGTGCATAAAAATACGAAAGTACACGATTGTTGGGAAATAAAGGCTAAAACATAGTGAATGAGCGACCAAATGCGTGTAAAAATAGATGAAAAACATCATAAAATAGACACGCATCAATGGCTATCAAAAATTCTGTTCCTTTCATGGTTGTCGGCTACCGAACTTGCACCCCTTGTCTCCGTCTTAAATGTGATGCTGCTTGGCGTGTGAATCTCTCGGCTGCTGCAGGGTGGGTTGGCTTCGATTCCTCGGGCCTTCCCTGCTTGAGTGGGTCTTCGTCTTTTTGGGCAAGGAACGCACTTCATGCGGAATCAATTTCTTTGTTCAAGGCTCTTCACTTTGCTGTTGTCAATGAATACCAACATGTGGAAATGTCTTCAGATTGTCTCAATCTGCTTTTCCAGGTTGCTGGTCTTTCGGAAGTCGATCTCTGCATTAAGCTTGTTGTTACTAGAATTTTATCCATGTTTTGTTTTTTCATTGTCTTTCTTTAAACTACTGTCCTAGACTTCTGAATAGAATTGCCCATTGCCTGGCGCAGTCAGCTATGGTTTAATGGTTTTTCTATTTCTATGAACTTCATCAAAAAAAAAGTTTGTGCTCTTGAATTCCGAAGCGTATCCGTTTAGTATGAAAAATTCGGATATAAATTATTGATTATATTGATTGGGCGCCCATTAAGCGTCTTGTAGACATTAACCTCACTTTTTAAAATTGAATTAAGTTTAAATAACGATTTAAAAGGCCTATGACCCTGTTTAATATGGTTTTTGTAACTCACAAAATTCATACTTCATACTCGAATTACTATTTATTTTATCATCGAAACAAGAATCTGCAGACTACAACACCCATAGGTCATGAACTCAATGGATGATGAGGGACCGCTTAAATCGACTCATCAAATTAAGATCGTAATATTATAAGTACATGTACTCCGTAATAATTAAAGTTTAAGATTTATACGAGTAAATCTCAATTTAATAGTTACAACTTGAAACTAGCATGGTTACTTAGGATCGGGATACACAAGAGTAACTAAGAGATTTAAATCAATATATATAATTAAAGGAAGCTTTTTTCTAAGCACGTGGTAGTCTCCACCTTTTACAAAACACTTAATTATAAATAATGATTTATTTACAATTTTTCTACTAAAATTAGGAGATAATTAATTATTTACAATTTTTCTATAAGAATTAGAAAATTAGTAAATTGTTGTTTAGATAATAATTTATTTATAATTTTCCTATTAGAATTAGAAAATAAGAAAACACTTAATTATACATAATGATTTATTTACAATTTTTCTACTAGAATTAGGAGATAATTAATTATTTACAATTTTTTTGTAAGAATTAGAAAATTAGTAAATTTTTGTTTAGATAATAATTTATTTATAATATTCCTATTAGAATTAGAAAATAAGAAAACACTTAGTTATAAATAATGATTTATTTACAATTTTTCTACTAGAATTAGGAGATAATTAATTATTTACAATTTTTCTATTAGAATTAGAAAATTAGTAAATTGTTTTTTAGATAATAATTTATTTATAATTTTCCTATTAGAATTAGAAAATAAGAAAACACTTAATTAAATAATGATTTATTTACAATTTTTCTACTAGAATTAGGAGATAATTAATTATTTACAATTTTTATATTAGAATTAGAAAATTAGTAAATTGTTGTTTAGATAATAATTTATTTATAATTTTCCTATTAGAATTAGAAAATAAGAATACACTTAATTATAAATAATAATTTATTTATTTATTTACAATTTTTCTACTAGAATTAGGAGATAATTAATTATTTACAATATTTCTATTAGAATTAGAAAATTAGTACATTTTTGTTTAGATAATAATTTATTTATAATTTTCCTATTAGAATTAGAAAATAAGAAAATAATAAATTATTTACAACTTTTCTATTAAATTTAGAAAAATAAAAAATAGCTGATTATTTACAATTTTCCTATTAGATTTAGCACATTATTATTTTTTAATATTTATATACTTACTATTTAAGTTTATTAACTTTATTCAACGTTTTTATTAAAAAATGAAAATCGAAAATGAATTAGAATAATTGATTATTTACAAGTTTCTTATCGTAGGACATTATTCTTTAATATTTATATACTTACTATTTAAGGTTATTAATATTATTCATCGTTTCCATTAAAAATGAAAATGGAAAAGTGTAAAAAAGAACTAATTTAGTTTGTCTTTGTCTTAACATTAAAATGGGTAAAAAATAGTCTCACGGAGATATAAGAGTAATAAGACAAATCTTTTACTTTTTCTTATACATTATGTTCTTATCTTTTCCATATTACTGAATCATTCAAACTTAAAATGAATATCTCCATCTTAATTAAAAATGTGTGTAACTAATAAATGTAATTAGTTAAATATTTAAGTCTAAACAAATTCCTACCTAAAAGGAACATTTGCGATCGATCATATTCGACCAAACTAAGAGCAACACAACTATTTTTTGGTACAAGAGTCGCACTACAATTCAAGTGAGTATTATGCACTTTCGTACTTAATTATGTGAAAGAAATGAGATAATTTCTTTAATTAAGGAAAAATTAAATAAGATAAATGTCAAATATAGTATACTTTAGAGAAACCCCAAAAATGTCAAATTTGGATTTAATTAGTATAAATATAAATATTAAAAACCACAATGATGATGTAGATAGGTGCTAAAGTAGAATAATTTTGTGGATGACATGTGTTTTAAATGGATATTGAAAGATATTTCATAAATAACAATATTTATTCCTAAATATTTTCACCTTATTATTTAACTATGAGACATTGCTTGTGTTATAAAATGGCATTTTTTTACGGGTGCGGAGGTAGATAGGTTTTGAGGGAGGAGGGAAGTGTCTTCAGGGGTAGAGTTACTCTCCGACGTTTAAGAGTATTATTTGAGTAGTACAAGCAAATTGGTCAGAGATGTTCAAGAATACAGTTTATGATTCTGATGATCAAGTTTGTTAGTTGGGTTGTCAAGTTACGATTTAAGGAGTATAAATATAAATATATAGATATTAAAGAACATAATGATGTAGGTGATCTGAGTTAAGCGGAATAATTGTATTGATGAGATGAAATGCAAGTGGGTATTAGAAGGTATTCATACAACAAAGTAATGACAAATAAATGGTGTTTCTGAGACGGATAGAGTAAGCTGTAAAAAGATCCGTATGTATTCTTTTGTTTTTCCTCCATATTTTCAACTTATTCTTTACAGTGTGACATTGTTTTATAGGGTAGGGGTTGATTTTAAATTGTATGTGTCCATTTGTTTAGGGATGGGGATAAATAGATCTCGAGGGAGGAGGTAAGTATCTTGGGGGATAGAGTTACTCTTCGACGTTTAAAAGTGTGATGTAAGTTGCACAAGAAAATGTCTATAGATTAGAGTTGTTCAGGGATACGATTGATTATATTAGTCAAGTTGGGTAGTTATGTGAGAAGGATATGCCGAATATCTAAACGGTGTCGAAAAAAGTTGCGTATGTACTACATAATGATTAGAACAGCTGAGCAAGTACATAGGTAGATGAATTTTATTTCAAAATTATATTTTATGTGATAGTAACAGAGACACACATGTTATGAAAAGAACTTAAAAATCTCTATAGTAACATGTATGCATACTCAATTTTGATTGTTATAGGGCGGGATTTGACTTTACATTGGATATATCTATTGTTTCGAGCGGTGGGGGTAAATAGGTTTTTAGAGAGGAGGTAAGTGTCTTGGGGGTAGAGTTATTCTACGACGTTGGAGAGTGTGAGAGTAGTACAAATAAATGTCGGTACGTTGAGGTTTCCAGGAATACATTTTACAAATCATTTTAATGGTTACGTTGGTTAAGTGGGTGAGAAGGATACTCCATGGGTAGGTTTACTCCCTGACGTTTACGAGTGTGATTTAGAAGATTGAAAAATATATTCATATGTAGGTTGGTTGGAAAGGGTTGAATTTGTGAAAAAGTGGATAACGTGAGATATTGATTGGAGAAGGTAATGAATAAATTTTATTTGAAAATGTGTATTATATGAGAAAAGAACCGACAAGTATAAAATATAGGCTAAAAAAAATATCACATGTATAAACTCAATTTTGTTTATTTGTTGGACGCAAAACTAAACAATCAAATGTTATACTCTCTTCAGTCCTATTGAATGCTCCATTGGCCGGGGAATAATTTTTAATGTGGAATGACGTTATAGTGTTTTTTGTGGGAGTATTCTTGGAAATATTTAGGGGTGTGTATAAAAAAATGTCCTAATGTGGAGTTGTAGTTGCAAATTTGCAATGATAACATTATAAATATAAGAAATAGAAGAAGATATTTGTGTCAATTATTTTATCAAGTATGGAAGAAAAACATTGGATTAAATTGTACAAAAATAGAATGTGGGAACATTATTGGATAAGAATTAAGGAAGTATTTGTCATGTCAGTATTATATCGCGGTAGATAGGTAGATAAGTCTGGAGGATGAGGTACGTGTCTTGATGATAGAGTTATTTTCCGACATTTAAGAGTGTGATTTGAGAAGTACAAATAAATATAGATACGATTTGAGAAGTACAAATAAATATAGATACAATGAGGTTGTTCAGGGATGCGCATACGGTTAATTCTGACGGTCAAATTGGTTAGTTGAGTGAAAAGGCTACGGACAATGCCTGAATGGTGTGGAAAATCGGGGGGTATGTTACGTATGTAGCAAGAAAACTGATGAAGTAGATGAATTTATTTCAAGGTTGTATTATGTGTAAATGACTTAGGCATAAATGCTATAAAAATAAGTTAAAAATCTCTGAAATATCATATATGAAAACTCAATTTTGTGTTTTTTTCTTGTGAAGCACAAAAATAAGTAATCAAATGTTAATAAATATCATGTCAATATAATATTTGATAACGTTTAACTAGGTTACTTTTTTGTCTTGGTGATTAAAAAAATACCGTGGTTTGAATTTTACACCAAATTTCGATGTAACATTTCGAGTGTTGCATCCACCGTTCATTCCTTAACACTTTTCTAATACCTCTTTTGTTAACCAAACAAAAAAAAATTGCATGTTTTTGTTTTCCCATCAAAGATTTCTCATTCAAACAAGATCGGTTTTGAAAGCATAAGTTAACTAGGTTTCTGATAAATGGATGAACTTTTCAAAAGGAGAGCTAACATTGATGGATAAGTTCGGGTGTTTTGTGAAGGAGGGGTCACTTGAATATTTTAGGCGTGTATTGGAAGCTAGGAAAGAGTGTCGATGATGAATTAGATGGTTGTTTGAGGTAGCAATAAAGATGACTAAATCGCATTTGATGATTAATTTCATGATAGTTTAGTAGGTGTGGCTTTGGATTGTGGACCGTTTCATGTGTTGTTTGAAGAGTAAGAGTAGTGGTTTGAAGGGTTCGTTCGCGTGGTACTGTAGATTATTGTGGCGAGTTGGTGGTAACATTAATGAAAAAAATAAATATAAATGAGGTAATTTTTTAAACAAAATAACACATGTATAGAACGAACTAATATCATTTTTATATAAAAAAATCTTATGATTTACATGGCGAAAATTTTATGAATACCACAAATTAATTTAGTATCCGTGCATCGCACGGGCAAAAATACTAGTTATTAGGAAAATCGATAATTTAAAAGAGGTTGCCTCATTTTTAATTCGATCGGAGTGTTTTAATCCAAATCCAAGAGCGACCCGATTAACAAATACTCGGAACTCCCCGATCTTGCAAATCGACTTTATAATCCAGAGTTAATCAAATCATATGTTCGACTCACCTTTTAGACCCCAAACCCTGATTTTCTAATCAATCCATTATTCTCTTCTATAAACGATCCTCGATTCACATTTAAAAAATAGATATGTAGTTATTGTGAGTAATTTATTTTTTAAATAAAATCTACTTTGTTATAAGCCAAATTTTATCTATATTAAAACAAGAACATTTTGTGCAATTTCGTGCTTTCACGCCATCACATTGATTTTCTTTTATTTTTTATTTTTAAATAAATGTAAGATCCACCAAAAAAATTATGAAATTAATTTATAAAAACCAACTTTGTTAATAGAATTTTATCGAATAATCAATACAAAAGTTCAATGAACCACCATTCTCAATTTCATTGATGTTGCATAAATAATAGTGTTTTTTGTAAATAACCCCCTTATATGTACGTTTTTTTACGAATAACCCCCTTTTATGTTTACTTTTACAAATTACCCCCTTAAATAACACTTAATCTTAAAAATCAACCCCTATTTTCGATTACGCACAAGATTTTTATAAAACCACGATCTATATACGATATTACGACCCAAACTTATGTAATCTACCAAAATTACCCCTATCCAATATCCACTCATAACACTACCAAATAAAAATAAACTCATTCATTCACTCATATCCTCAAACCCCCAAAATTAAAACATAACCCTAAATTAAAAACCCCAAATCAATTAATAATTCATCTGTGTAGAACAAGTGAAACAATCCCTGCTTACTTATAGCCTGCTGCTTCCATTCGGAACTTCTCCTTAACTTATATATAGAGCATAGATTTGCCTGCAATTTGTGTTGGGACATTGACTTTTTTGTGCTAACAAAAGCTATGGAAGTCGCATATCCCCTTAATCAAATTGCTTGATTTATAATTCATCTACCAAAATCTACATTTCCACTACCAACTACCTTATCTTCTGTGAAAATAAGCAAATTGCATATTACTCATGTGTAAAAATAATCAAGTCGTAGCAGCATATTACTCATGGCGTCGTATTATCAAATTGGCAATCCTCATGGCTAATGAGATTTGTACTTGACTTATTGCTTGATTTATAATTCAAGTTGTAGCAGCATATTACTCATTGCTTGATTTATAATTCATCCACTTATATTTTACCCAAAAAAAAATGTGAAAAAGAAAGACACAAGTTATAATGAGATTTGTACTTGACTCAATTTAGTATCTGTATGGCCCCGACACACACCTACGCTGCATAATAAGATTTGCTCCATTGTAATTCACAGTGAGGAGAAAGCTGAGATCAGAAGCTGAAAAGGTGTTCAGGGGAGTCTTTAGTTTGAGAGAAGGAGAGGCCAAAGTAGCATTCTACAGTGACAGGGAAATTGCTGAAAATAGAATCGATTTTCACTGGTTCCTACACAGATGAATTATTAATTGATTTGGGGTTTTTAATTTAGGGTTATGTTTTAATTTTGGGGGTTTGAGGATATGAGTGAATGAATGAGTTTATTTTTTATTTGGTAGTGTTATGAGTGGATATTGGTTAAGGGTAATTTTGGTAGATTACATAAGTTTGGGTCGTAATATCGTATATAGTTCGTGTTTTATAAAAATCGTATGCGTTATCGAAAATAGGGGTTGATTTTTAAGATTAAGTGTTATATAAGGGGGGTAATTTGTAAACTTAAACATAAAAGGGGGTTATTCGTAAAAAACCGTACATAAAAGGGGGTTATTTACAAAAAACACTAAATAATACAATATGAAAATGTAAAATTTTTCCAATAGTCCACATAGTCTATCAATATTAAAAGAATAAAATAAAAATATGAAAACAAAATATTATTAGACAATGGAAATATATATGATAAAAAAATGATAAAACAAAATAACGTTATTATATTACTTTACAAGCTTTTAACTCTAACATTTTGATCGTCATAATAGCAAATTTTCGAGAGATTATTAAATTTGAGTAATTTTTTATTTAATACGAAATAATTTTCTACAAAAAAAATTTTAATAAATAGTTCTATTTTAATTTTCAATTTTAAAAATGAGATCTACAAAAAATAAACAAAATAAATGAATTATAAAACTCAGTTAAGTAAATTTTAGAGCAGTCCGTTAAAATAATACTCTAAAAGAATTCTTTATAGATTTTGAGCTTATCCACTAGAACAGTAGATCTAAAAATTTTGTTATCATGTTTTAATAGTGAATTCGTATATTTTTTTAGGATTTAAAATATGTGTAAATTTCAAACCCTTGCAATTTTTAACACACATGTTTTAAACTATTACCGTATCATTATAAAAGAAATAGAGTATAAAATATATATATTTTTAAGTTTAACATTTTTAAATATTAATTATTATATCGATGTTCTTAAAATTATATCCATGCAATTTTACACGGGTTAAAAACTAGTTTTATTTATTTACTAAAATAAAATTTATTCTGCTATAACAAATGCTTGCAATCTTCGGTTGTACAAACTACAAACTCTATTATTTGGTCAATTTGTAAGCAAGTAACGTGAATATTATAATTGAAGTAACTCCGTATTTTATATAATTATCCTCTGTAAGTTTAAAATTTATTTAAAATTAAAAGTATTTGCAAAAGGTTAGAAATCTTTATAATCACTCGAAAAAAGCTTATTGTTAAAGGTAGATTCAAATCAGTGACCTATTCTCCACAATACTTTCGTCTTAACCTCTAAATTGATCTTTGTTAATTTAAAACTTGTATAAGTAATATTAATAAAATTTTAGGTATGATGAAAACATGGTAGATGAACCTATAAATAAATTACAACGTAGATCGAATAAAAATGGATGGCCACAATTTGGCTTTTCAGTATAGATAATTGGTTTGGTCATATCCAGCAACTCGGTTTGATTTACGAATTGTTCACTACTCTCAACGTCGAGTTATTTCAGGTTGTTGATTATTGGATTACCCCGAAACCTAAATTGACTAGAAAAAAGTTATGTCGTAATCTCGGTTAAACCCTAAATTTTTCAATCAATTCCTCAATCGATTCACCAAATAAAAAAGCTTTTACTCATCTCAAATTTAGGGGTGAGCAAATTTAGGGGTGAGCAAATTTAGGTCCGGACCGGAAAAATGGACCGGATCAGACCATTTGGTCTGGACCAAACCTGGACCGAATAATTTTGGTCCGGTCCTCCGTCTTCATTTTTCCAAGTTTTGGTCTTCGGCCCGGTCCGGTCCAAGACGGGTTAATTTTGGTCCGGACCGAATGGACCAAAGTTCATGATTTTTAAGACTAATCATTAAATATTTTGAATTAAATTAACATTTTATCTTCAAAAGACATTATAAATTAGTATTATCAATGACTTTCAAAAAAAGTGTAGTTTAACTATTTAAGTGCATGTTATTTAGCGGAATTAAAATGTAATTATCGCATACAAAATAGTGATAAAAAATAGTTTAGGTCTATTTCAGTGCAACACCGGACCGGACCAAATATTTCGGGTTTGGTCCGCTCCAAGACCGAAAGTTTTATGTCCGGTCTTTGGTCCACCAAATTTTTAATTTCGGTCCGGTTCGGTCCGGTCCTGAACCGATTCTCACCCCTACTCAAATTCTTCCGGTACTACACAACTTATATTAATTTTGTTTTTTTATTTTCTTTTAAATAAGAGTATCTCTACCATGGCTGTCTTAGTATGTAGTTCAGTGTTTTTTTTATGGTACGAAAGAGGGGCTAGGCCCCAAGACAAATTAACTATTGGAAGCTATAACACGAGGAGTGGCAACTCCAAAAATATCATCCCGGAGTATCGACCTCAAACGACTACTAGGAGTATCTACGAAAACGGGTTCAATGCTTGAGTAGACGCCTTGATTAGCTAAGAAATCCGCTGCTTTGTTCGCTTCTCTGTAGGTATGCTCCAGTTTGACCGTCCAACGAGATTCCTTGACTAACTCCTTACATCTTTTTACTAAGAACTTCAGCCCATTAGTAACAAGCTGTTCCTCGACCACCATATTCACGCAAGTTTTGTTATCCATATGGACAATAATACTCGTAAGATGCATAGCTTTAGCCCGTTCTAGACCAACTAAAAGTGCTCGGAGTTCAGCCTTCACCGAGGAGCATATACCACATGAGAAAGAGTATGCTGAAATAAAGTTGCCAGTTTCGTCGCGATAAATTCCGCCGCCTCCTGCCATACCTGGATTCCCTTTCGACGCCCCGTCCGTATTAATAAGGATCCAATTATGAGGAGGTGGTAGCCATCGTATAAATAACTCCGTATGACTGGGCCTCGACTGTGGGATAAAAATATCATGAATGTCAAGAGCGGTCTTAGTAGCTTCGAATTGTCGAAAAAGAAAATCACGAACCAGCGTGGGGTTCTCGGAGTCGCGTCCGAACACTATGTTATTCCTCCATTTCCATATCCACCAACAAGTTATCGCAAAATGGATTGGCCAGTTGTGTTCGGTAGTTTGAACCTCATTACTTGCAGATTTCGAAATCCACTCAATGAACGGAGCATTATCGAAGAAAGGGTTAGAATCTCCGACTCCAATTTCGCGCCAAATGTGTCTCGAAATAGGGCATGTAGTTCAGCGAAATCGTGTTTAGAGAAAGATTTTATCGTCGATTTTGAAATCAGTCTTGTCATTGTAAATCAACTAGACCTCCATCTTGCTAGTTGTACGCATCACTTGTTTGTTACTATTGTTGAATCTGATCAGTCTTGTCATAGCAAACCAACTAGACCTCCATCCCGGTAGTTGTACGTATCACTCGTTTGTTACTATTGTTAAATATACCCATAAGATAGTTGTACGTATCACTCGTTTGTTACTATTGTTAAATATACCCATAAGATAAAGTGGCATAAAAAAGAAAGATAGTAAGGTTGTGGATTCAGAATATCTGCTAGTTATAGGGTGGAGGGAAACAGAATTTGGAGATGGTTAACAACTATTTAAGGGAGAATGGACCCGTTCTTGGAAGTTTTTATCCGATCCCCTCCTACAAAGCCAGCATCCAAACTGTTTATGTGAGCATAAGACAAACCTACATAAAATTTTTTTGTTATTATTGTTGAATCCGTCCCCATAAGATAAAGAGGGATAAGAAGAAAGATTGTGCAAAATAATACTCCCTCCGTCTCAGCAGATTCTTTACATTTACTTTTTGACACTATTCACATGTCAAGAGAATCTATAATATTCTCGACAATCTATAAGAAGAAACATAGTCATGTGAGATCTTGTTTGATTCGTCTTTGTGAATAGATTAAGAATATCAAATTTTTATAATTTTTATAAATGCAAAATGAGAGATATTGATGGTGTAATATGCACCTCGACAAATGTGAAAAACTAAACGTAAAAAATCCGCTGAGACAGAGGGAGTAATAAATTTAAGTTTTGAATAATAAACTTAAGTTAATTCTACAAATTTTCCAATATTCTCTATATACTTCGTATGTGTTATTTGCGACAAATGATAAATTTATCATTTTGCATTATGCTACGTACTATTAAGTACGGTTTTTTAATGTCAACTGTTAAATTATGTTTAACCATTCACGTTCTAGGGACTATTCGAAAATGTCACATAATCATTATATTTATTCAATCTATTTTGAATTCTAAACTTCTATGTTGACAATTTTTATTTGGTTGAATTAGTTACCTAACAAAAAATGGAAACAATAATAATAAAATCAATAATTGTGGCAAAATATTAATAAACATAACAAAACTCGTGACAAAATAACAATAATCCGTGGGAAAAATTTAGTCAATTGTGGGAAATTTATTTTGATTATATACTATGGCAATGTAGTTATTTGATTAATAATTCTAGTCCACTACGACCACCCGAACGTTTCAAATTGAAGTGTATAATGCACAGTTTTTGGGATTCCGGGGTCTCGGTATAAAATTCTACATAAATCACAAATAACATTTCTTGGATCAGATAAAATGGTCACAAACTTTGAGATCGTGAAAAATGTATTAATACCCGTTAAATCGAATTGCTCAACTCCTAAAATATACTCCAAAAAGTCTTTAAATAATTCAGAATGACATGGAACTATTAAGGCAACAAATGGAAGCTTTCAATTTAAGGTTGTGGACTTTAATTGTCTGCTAGTTGACTCTAAAAAGTATATAAAAGAGAACGGACCTGTTGTCGGAAGTTTTTATCCAAACCCTCTGATACGATTAAAACTAGCGGTCGTTATATGCACTAATTAACCTACCAAACAATTATATAAACCTAAACTAGACTCTACTAGACTCTAACAAATGTAGTAAAGCGAAAGTCAAGGGTCGAACCCAAGAGAAGGGAATTAAACTAAAACTTGCTTAAACAAAAACTAAACGGAAACTTAATGACGATTAAGGACTTAAGACAAAAATTTATCAACAAACAATGGTTATTAACACAAGTGAAAAACAATGAGGCAACATAAATGAGAATTTAATGATTGGAAAAGGCATTCAAATTGACAATAAATGAGCAATAAATGAGAGAAGGTTGGGCTAGACAATATCACAAACAAGTAGTGTGCAGAAATCAATAGGTGAGAAATACTTGATGTAACCGTCACAAAGTCACCCGACAAAAGATTTGCTCGACTTTAACAACCCCTAATCTATCTATCCATAAACAACATCTTAAGAAAATGAATCACACAACTAAACCGTATATGCAATCACTTTAATTATAACCCGAGTTATTAAACCATAACACAAGATTACAACCAATCAATGAAGATTAAACCAAAAGATGTGAAAAGGAAACTAAACTTACTAACATTAAACCATGAAAGTAAGGAAAGTCATGTAATTTCTACTCACGAATATGCTGTATCTAAGCCAACTCAACATACAAATAAGCTTGCTTCAAATAACATTAAGTAAACTAAACCGATTTCTTAACATATGCAAAAATCTAAGCAACTAAGATGTAAGGGTGATCAAACCACACAAATAATTACTTAGAATATAAAATGTAAACTTAAGAAACAAACATTAGATAAAAAGAAAGGGTTGTCGAGTCTTACAAAGTCAAAGTCGGAGACTTTGATCGGAATTACACCAAGGATGAGAAGATTAACTTCTCATTGAAAGATTACAACCCAAAATGAAGAAAGATTCAAGCTTCATTACAAGATTCTTAACTAAATTAAAGAGTAAGTTTTTTAAGAGTTCTAATGATAAGATGATGATAATAAAACATTTCTGAACTTGGGTATAAATAGGGATTCACGAAACCTTAGGAATATCTCTCCAAAAGCTGGAACTAACGCAACACGGCAGCGGGAAATGCAGGTTGCGTCCCCATCCGCAGGCCTGCGTTGGAGACCGCAGGCTGCCGTTCTGGCCGCAGGCTGCGCTTTATGCCGCAGGCTGCTGTTCCCTTCGCAACCTGCGTTTTTGACTGGATTTCTTCACTTCGTTGGTGCTTCTCTTTGATTGATAATAACACTTCAACTCTTCCTTTTGTTTTCTTCTCTTTCTCCTCCTTGGTATAGAAAAGTTGAAAACCGAGTTCCTAACAAAAGATACAACAAAAACTCCAAATTACAATCAAAAGTGCAAACCGACATATTACATGAAAGTCTCGCTATAACCCGGTATCAAGCATGTTTGTTTTGATAAAATTTACCTAATGACCCATCACAATTTGATACTATCACCCTCCTACAAACCCAATCTAACTGTTTATGTGAGTGGTCACATAATAAGACAAACAATCGAATGTCCAGAGTGTATAGGGTCACTCACTTTAAGGTGCGTATCGCAGTAGTTTCTATTAATGTAAATTTTCAGCCCTGCTTTAATTACATTGAAACTGATAACCCAAAAGAAAACAAAAAGAATAAGGACGTATTTGCTACATGACAACGGATTCCATGCATTCAATAACTTTAACGTTGCTGGGATGAAGTTACCGTATGACACCTAAGTATCAATTCATAAATTGGATGGTCATTAAACACAGGCTCCTGACTAAGTATAAGAGAGTCTACCTAATAGTAGACTCTTAAGGTTTGTATATTAGCCAAAACTGTCGCCGAAACTGTCGACCATCTTTATTTTGGGTGTAGATCTTTCATTTCTGATTTTGCTTCCCCTCCATTTATGTTGGGCAGAAGGAATTATTAAATGTGATTACTTTAATTATTGACTACAATATCTTCTTAAACTTCAAACAAGTTAAGAATAATAGATTATACAAAAAGAAGGATGTGATGTCGATGGGCTAGATGTACACACCCTTCCTTTGTATTGATTGTAGAAACAATCCAGGACAAACATGCCAAGCAAGATCTAAAGATTGACATATGTGGGTTAATCCACGTCAACTAATGTAAAAATAATTATTAAGTTTTTAACGTTTTGTACACAATTGATCTACTAATAATATATCAATATTAACAATTCAACTACATTCTAAATAAATCAAAACATAATTACTCGCGTAGCTCTGCCATTTCGCTCAAAATATATCAAAATAATAAATTTGATAGGATGGATTTTTTATTAACTAAGTATCTTCCTTTTAAAGTTAATTATCTTACACATAAAGAAGGGCATTTAAGCAAAAAAAAAAGGGGTTGGTAAACTTAGTTGGCATTTTAGTAAACGTAGTCAGCGTTTTTCATAAGAAAGACGGAAATGCCCTTGAACAAATTATGACCGCTTTCTCTCCCTAGAAAAATTCTCTGAAATTCATGCGAAAATCCGATTAATTCATTAAAAACCCGAAAAAAATAAGAAACACCAAAATCATCTAAAATTCGTGGCGGAATCACATTCAACTAAGTCTTTGGTTTGTTATCAACTTTTTAACATTGTTTATTAATTATGTTAGGTTTAATTTATAGTTTCGTGTTTGATTAATGATAGAAATCGATATTTTATATGCGTTGCGACCACGACAAAATGGACATGACAATGACATTCATTGTCTATCCATGGATGGACGGACGTTGAATATCATTGTCCAGTCCATGGCTAGACGTTGACATTCAACGTCCAGTCCATGGCCAGACATTGAATGTCAACGTCTCGTCCATCGACAAACCTTTTTTTAAAAAAAAATCGTTTATTATTCCTTGTTTTTACGTAATTTAGTACTTTGTTTTCCGTTTAAGTTAATTTATGATGCTTAATTTAAAATTTATATGCTAACAAATAACAAATTTTCATTGAATAGGATTCGTTCGAGGAATTTGGCGAGAATTTGGTTGATTATAATCCTTTGTTCATTACGAATCGTCGATTTGAAACTCGTGATGAAGCACTTGGTTGGGCAAAATCGATTCCGTTTTCTAACAGTTTTGCTTTGGTAAAATCAAGTCAAGGGCGAAAAAGTTGAAAAGGGGACGGTTTGTTAGTATGTTATTTTCGATGTTCAAGGCAAGGTTTACCTCTTTCAAGTGATGATCGCGAGAGGCGTACGAGGTCAAGTCGGTGTCGTTGTCCATTTAGAATTCGAACCGTTCAAAAGAACGTTACCGAGAATGAAAAAACAACGGTAGTCTGGAACATTATTACCTCCGAGGGTGGCGGCCAACACAACCATAATGTTGTCATTTACAAGGACGGAGATCGTTATTTTGCAGGGTTGGACACCGACGAGAAAGCCTATGTAAGGCAACAAGTTAAGGCTGGAGTTCTCCCGAGAGATATAAAAAATGATATTCATCAGAGAACTCCCGAAAAACCTCAACCGTCAAGTAACCAAATCTATAACGAAACAAATAAAGTTAGGCGGGAGATAAGGGCTCAAAGGAATACCGCTCAACAAATGTTGCTTTAGCGGTAGAAGTGAAATACGTTCATTGGACTTAGAGAGATCTCGATACGAAACAGATATCTCAGGTGTTTATGATACATCCTGAAGCAAGGAAGTTGTTCCGGGCTTATCACTGTGGGGAATAATCATGTATTCACCCTAAAAATTACAGGATTATAACGAAAATTACATATGTGAATAATTGTCATAAGATGAAAAGTACGAATGAGAGAGTACAACCTTAGGTCCTTTGCGCGAATGGCCTAAGAACATGAATTAAAAGAAATTCCCTCCTATAACTTGCACCCAAGACCCGTTCGAGATGATGCCGCGTGTGCTAGAAATGTTCTCCAATTGCCTTGCAATATGGGGAGAGCTTTTGTGAGTTTTAGGATGTGAGATCTAGGTGTTTAGAAAAGACAGTTCTAAAACCCTAATTTTATGTGAGATATCATTATCAGTAATCAGTAGAAGAGTCATCTGACAAAAGGAGAGTCCCTCTCCTTTTGTAATACTCGGCCGAATTAGGGTTGGGGTGAGAGTGAGTTTTCCACTCTTACCTTATTCTAATACGTGATTCGACCATAATTGCTAAAATATAATCCGCGGGTTTTAATTATAAATCATATACATGTTATCAGATATTAATGTAGTCGATACATTAATAATGGTCTGATAAAAATACGATATTGTATAATTAGGTCAATTAATATAACTGTTTATATTAATACACGAATTCAATATTTAATTAAATATAACCGTTTATATTTAATTTACGAATTAATCATGTAATCCGTATTAGCTCAAATTATTTAATCCGTATTAAATAATAATCTCAACATCTCATTGACTAATTTAATAGTCAATACCTCTGGCTAACTATTTAGTCGTATTCGGCATAAATGTGACTGTATTTTCATACTTTCACATCTCTCAAACGTGTCCTATAGGTGTGACGTATAGGGACCAGTTGATCACCGTCATCTGTATGACAATAACGTCAAACTTATCTAGCAAGCCAACCGTTATTGATAAACGTGGATCAACTGATAATAATACTGAATTATGCCCTTGTGATCCTTTAAGAGATTTAATAAGTCATTCTACTAACTGTCAAGGACACCAGCCCCAACAATCTCCCACTTGTCCTTACAAGTGTATGTTCAATGACGTTATCACACTACATGTGGAGGACACCAGCTCCAACAAACTCCCACTTGTCCGTACAAGTGTAGGTGCTATAACCGATTCTCATATCCTTTTAAAATTTCTCCCACTCAATGTAAAACAATTTGCAAATCCGTATTCGCAAAAGTCGTATTCTACAATCGATCTGTATCAAGAGTGGTTTCCCCGACTAGAGAGTAACTTAACTGATAAAACGAATCTGTATTCGAGCATGGCCATGCATTTCAGTTACTGCTCCTCGAGTGGCCCTGAGAAATGATAAAATCCTGATAAGGGTTTGGATATTTCCCTCAACTCGAATCCTGCAGATGTAAGCGCAACATGAAATAACCCAGAAAAAATCCTCTTGGCCCCTGTTACGGAAGACCGTGGGAAAGAAACCAAAGTTACCCAAAATCTGCCTTAATCTCAAGAGACAGTTGAAAGTCAAAAGTATCGACTCTAAGGAACACTATGGAGGTCCTATCCACGACCTGTCACCCAATGTTATAAAACATTTAGGACTCCATAACGTTGTCACGGGGTGTCCTACGAGAGATCCGTATAATTTGCCTTTGTGATTGGTCAGTCAAATGTTTGACTTATGGCTCGTTGAACCCACCATCAACCAACGTCACAAAATGATTACCTGAGTTATCAGCTCAAGTGGGTAATCAAGGACCAAAAACGATGTAATGTTAATCAGTTCACTTTGTGGTGTTCAAAATTGGCGTACAATTCCACATGAAAAACAAAACATTAAATTATCATAACGATGAGGTTGTAATAGAGTACACAAGAAAATGAATTATAACATGAATTCATAAAAGAAACTACAACTCAGGAACACGTTTAATTCCCATGGAATTAACGTGCCCTTCATGCTTATCACGTCGTAATGCTTTAGTGAGAGGATCGGCTATGTTGTCATCCGTAGCGATCTTATCAATAAATATCTCCTTTTGCTCCACGTAATCTCTGATTAGATGAGATTTCCGTTGTACATGTCTAGCTTTGTTGCTAGACTTATGCTCCTTAGCTTGGAAGATGGCACCTTTATTGTCACAATAAACGGTGATCGGGTAATTAGAACTAGGCACTACTAATGGTTCCTCGACTGATCGAATGAAACCATTCTCTTTTATCACTTGGTCAAAACGATGATTCCAACTCCATGATGCTTGCTTAAGTCCATAAATGGAACGCTTAAGCTTGCAAACCTTCTTAGGATGTTTAGGATCAATAAAACCCTCGGGCTATACCATGTACAACTCTTCCTCCAAATAACCGTTTTAAGAAGGCGGTTTTAACGTCCATCTGCCATATTTCATAGTCATGAAATGCGGCAATCGCTAAGATAATCCGAATGGAACGTAGCATGACTACGGGTGCAAAGATCTCATCGTAGTGAAAGTCTGGCACTTGGGTGAAACCTTTAGCAACTAGTCGTGCCTTGTGAATATCTTGTTGTCCTTCCATGACATGCTTTATCTTGTAAATCCATTTGCATTAAAGGGGGCGTACCTTTGCAGGTAGGTCTACAAGATCCCACACGTTGTTCTCATATATGGAGTCCATCTCGGATTGCATGGCTTCTAGCCATAGCTTTGAGTCCTTATAGGTTGTGGGTTCATTACCCTCTAGGAGTAAGATGTCATCTATGTCATGTTCCTCGACCATACCAATGTATCTGTCCGGAGGAATAGAGACTCTTCCCGACCTCCTAGGTTCCTCAGGAATATCTACCGCAGCCGAGGTTGAAGGAACTGCTTCCTCCAATGGTTGCTCGGTAGTTGGTTCTTGAATCTCCGATGGATCGAAGGTTCTATTACTCGACTTGTTCTCGAGAAATTCTTTCTCTAAGAACGTCGCACTAGCCGCAACAAAAACACGTTGTTCGGTTGGCGAGTAGAAGTAATGACCAAAAGTTCCTTTAGGATAGCCTATAAAGTATGTCTTGGCCGATCGCGGGCCGAGCTTGTCCTTGTGTCTCCACTTGACATAAGCTTCGCAGCCCCAAACCCGAATAAAGGACAAGTTAGGGACCGTTCCCTTCCATAACTCGTATGGAGTCTTGTCAACAGCTTTAGACGGACTTCGGTTAAGTATTAGAGCGGCTGACAAAAGAGCATAGCCCCACAATGAATCAGGCACGACGGTGTGACTCATCATGGATCGAACCATATCAAGTAGAGTTCGATTTCTCCGTTCGGACACACCATTTAATTGTGGTGTTCCAGGTGGAGTTAACTGTAGAACGATGCCACAGTCTTTAAGGTGTTGATCAAACTCATGAGAAAGATACTCGCCACCACGATCAGATCGTAGTGCTTTAATCTTTCTTTCCAGTTGGTTCTGTACCCGATTCTGGTATTCTTTGAACTTGTCAAAGGATTCACTTTTATGTTTCATTAAGTAGACATAGCCATATCTACTCAAATCATCCGTGAAAGTGATGAAATACCTATAGCCTTCTCGTGTGTTGATCGACATAGGGCCACATACATCCGTCTGTATGAGTCCTAATAGGTCGGCAACGCGCATTCCAACACCTTTGAATGAAATATGAGTCATCTTACCGATGAGACATGATTCACACGTGCCATATGATTCGAAATCAAAGGCCGAGATAGCTCCATTCTGTATGAGCTGTTTTACGCGTTTCTCATTTATATGTCCCATACGGCAGTGCCATATGAAAGTTTGATCTTTGTCACCAACCTTTAACTTCTTGTTATTCACGTGTAATATTTCGGTGGTTTGATCTAAAACATAAATTCCATTCATGGAAACTGCCTTGCCATATATCATATCGTGTAATGAAAAAATACAGCTATTATTCTCTATTACAAATGAAAAACCAAGTTTGTCAAGTGCAGAAACGGAAATAATGTTTTTCGATAAACTAGGAACATAATAACAGTTATACAATGATAACTCGAATCCACTTGGAAGCTGGATCACGTATGTTCCCCTCGAGACTGCAGCAACTCGTGCTCCATTCCAAACACGCAGGTCAACCTCACCCTTTATGAGGGGCTCGAGGTTTCAGAGGCCCTGCACATGATTACACACAGATGAGAACCACAACCAATATCTAGTACCCAAGTTCCGTAACTTGCATGGTTAATCTCAATCATGTGAATAAAAGAAGAAGAAGACATACCAACAGGAGTAACGCGGCCTGCCTTAATGTCCTCGCGATACACGGGGCACGTGCACCTCTAATGCCCAGTCTTGTGGCAATGGTGGCATTCCATGCTTGTATCCTTGCTCTTTGTCTTACCCTGTGAGTTGCTCGACTCACCGGGCCCACTCTTAGCAAATCCCGACTTCTTGAACTTAGGCTTACCTACCGCTAGGTCGCCTTGAGCTTTCGCTTTCCCTTTACCCTTGCCTTTACTAGAGATTATGAGAACATCCTGCTTCACGCTCCCACTTAATTTCAGATCCTTCTCGGTCTGTACGAGAAGGGAGTGGAGCTCATGAGGAGTCTTCTTCATGTCGTTCATGTAATAGTTGGCCCTAAAGAGGGCGAACCCATGATGAAGCGAATGAAGCATTCGATCAACGATTATGTTCTCACTGATCTTACAGTTTAAGGCTTCCTGTTTCTCGATATTCTCAATCATGTTGAGAATATGTGGGCTAACTGCTTGGCCCTTCTAGAGTTTCGCTTCAAAGAAGCGACAAGTATGCTCATATTAAACGATTCTCGGAGCTTTCGAGAATCCGTTAGTGAGCGTGGTGAAAATCTTGTTTTCACCATGGAAAATGAAGCGTCTTTGAAAATTGGATTTCATTGCATAGATAAGTACGTTCTTTATCGCACCCGCTTCCATGACGAAGTCGCTATGAGCGCGAACTTCGTTACCTCTAGCTCCAGTTCCTGGGTGTGCCGGAATAGGCTCAGTCAAGTACTTGAGCTTTCCGTCAGCAATGGCAGCATTCCGTAATGCCGCCTCCCAGTCAGAGAAGTTTGACCAATCATTCCTTAGTCTAGTAGACTGATTCATGGAGTCCATGAAGGCTTTAAGCCAGGATTCTCGTGCTAGCTTGGCACTTGGCATTGGGTCTTCACCAGCCATTTGTTATTTAGCAGTTTAAATTGTTCGTGTTCTACACTGAAAAAAAGATAAAAACAAAACGATATAAACAACTCGTCGTTGTGATTTAAGTCTATTTTAAATTGAATTTAAACTTGTAGACTCATGCATTTATATAATTGATCTCACTCAAGAATTATATAAACGATCCCAAGACTCAATTTCCATAAATTGATAACCCAACTGTTTGGCTAGTTCTACCGTTAGAACTCTTGGTCGATGTCGACAGATTTCCGTAAATCTCATCTTTTAGTCCATCATAGTCGCTAGATAGTATCTAGTGACCACAACGTTGAGATAAAATAAATCATCTGTTCCCACTTACCCGACGTAGAAGGGGTCATATTATGCCTACCGACGAAGAAGGACTCATGGGAGTCTGATTTATAAAGACTTTTCTCAATTTTTGGTTATACGAGGAAGACCCCATCAACTTATATTTATCCATTTTAAGTGAACTAAAATCTAGCATTGTCGTGAATGAATGAAATTAAGTGATGGCTTAAAATGACAAGTGACATTTGTATGTCAAAGAAAACTAACGCGCAACCTCTACATGAGTCAGTTTTCAGGCATGTTATAGGTGGCTTGGTTTTAGGCGGAATATGATGCAAACTATTATCGATAAAAGCATAAAAGAAAGCAATAAACGTAAATAAAAGTCCTAGTGTGGCCTATCCTACCAAAATAAACATTAAAACAATTTGGAATCCACCGTTGGACCTGAGAAGCTTGTCTTGATGTTCCATCTTGGTCTTTACAGCGGGAGTGAGCATCCGGTCTCCGTCTTTGGTCTTCACAAAATTACTAATTTAAATTACAAATATAAACCTATTTACATTCTAATTTAAATACAAAAGTAATTACAAGGGAAAAACCAAAACGGAGATGCGAGATCTCAAAATTACAACCAAGACTATGTTCCATCATTACGGAAACATAATCCACTAAGGCCACACTAAGTTACAACCGTTTGCAAAAATTAAATACGTTATATAAGCATTCAATAGCATTCACAAGACGATAAATAAAATGCATCAACTAAAACAAATTCATTCGTGACATAATACCGTTATTATGTTTAATAAATTTTACCAAACCACCTTACGAGATTAAAATTATGTGATTATACCGTTTTAATCACATTAATCTTAATGAACTTATAATCCATTATTTTAAACCGTTTTAAAATAATATGTATCTTACGAGTGTGAACCGTTTCACAAAAGTCAATATACTATTTCCGTATATAGTATATTACCATGGGCCAAGAGAAAATAAAATAAAAAATTATTTTCGAAAGATCTGCAAAAACAGGGTTTGCTCGATCGAGTCACTGGAGTAATCGATCGAGTAACCTTCACAGACGTATCGTTCGATCGAGTAAAACAGGTGCTCGATCGAACCCAAAAAAATTTCAGAAAACCAAATTTTCAGAAAAATGAAAAATACCCTGAAAACTACTCGATCGAGATAAAACATGATCGATCGAGGAACAGTGTCACTCGATCGAGTACAGGAAGTCTCGTTCGAGTGACGGGTTGTCGAGGGAGACTACGAACGAGTAGTAATTCGCTCGTTCGTAGAAACCAAAATGCTCGATCGAGCCAAAAAGTGCTCGATCGAGTGACAATTTGTTTCAAAAACTGCTCGATCGAGCCAAAAAAAACGCTCGATCGAGTGACGGATAGTAGAAGATGACCACGAACGAGTAGAAATACGCTCGTTCGTGGAAGCCTACCTACGCTGCTATGTTTAAAAACAAAAATGCATTTATTCTTGATTTAATACGTGTAAATCAACAATAAACACCAACAACGAATTTATATATTGCTAAGAATATCGATTAATCAACAATATACAAATCTAAATCGAAAAACATGATCGATTTCACAATAAAAGGCACTCGCCGAGACATCATGCGGGTTTCAAAATCCGATTTTTTAAAACATCTTATGAAAAACACAATTGTAAAATTTTCTTGGCCTTGGCTCTGATACCACTTGTGGGGAATAATCATGTATTCACCCTAAAAATTACAGGATTATAACGAAAATTACATATGTGAATAATTGTCATAAGATGAAAAGTATGAATGAGAGAGTACAACCTTAGGTCCTTTGCGCGAATGGCCTAAGAACAGGAATTAAAAGAAATTCCCTCCTATAACTTGCACCCAAGACCCGTTCGAGATGATGTCGCGTGTGCTAGAAATGTTCTCCAATTGCCTTGCAATATGGGGAGAGATTTTGTGAGTTTTAGGATGTGAGATCTAGGTTTTTAGAAAAGACAGTTCTAATAACCCTAATTTTATGTGAGATATCATTATCAGTAATCAGTAGAAGAGTCATCTGACAAAAGGAGAGTCCCTCTCCTTTTGTAATACTCGGCCAAATTAGGGTTGGGGTGAGAATGGATTTTCCACTCTTACCTTATTCTAATACGTGTTATTAGATATTAATGTAGTCGATACGTTAATAATGGTCTGATAAAAATACGATATTGTATAATTAGGTCAATTAATATAACTGTTTATATTAATGCACGAATTCAATATTTAATTAAATATAACCGTTTATATTTAATTTACGAATTAATCATGTAATCCGTATTAGCTAAAATTATTTAATCCGTATTAAATAATAATCTCAACATCTCATTGACTAGTTTAATAGTCAATACCTCTGACTAACTGCTTAGTCGTATTCGGCATAAATGTGACTGTATTTTCATACCTTCACATCTCTCAAACGTGTCCTATATGTGTGACGTATAGGGACCAGTTGATCACCGTCATCCGTATGATAGTAACGTCAAACTTATCTAGCAAGCCAACCGTTATTGATAAACGTGGATCAACTGATAATAATACTGAAGTATGCCCTTGTGATCCTTTAAGAGATTTAATAAGTCATTGTACTAACTGTCAAGGACACCGGCCCCAACAATCACTTGGTGGTGATGATGGATGCCATATTTAAGACAAATAAATACAAGAACTCTCTCATGAGATTGTTGGTGTCACACCGACCGGGGCTTCCTTCTTAATTGCATGTACGAATATTCCTACGGAGTCTCATAGCTCGTATGTGTGGTTGTTGAACAGGTTGCATGATCTTCTGAGCCGCATTGGAAAATGTACTTCTGTTATCGTGACTGGCCAGGAGTTGGGTGCGATTAATGCTATCCAAGAAGAATTTCCCCACAGTAAGCATTAGTTGTGTCGATGGCATGTGAACAGAGCTATCGAAGCCAAAACAATAAGTATCTACAAGCCTGGCAAGTGATTGATTCGAATACGGAGGAAGAGTATAATGTAGCTTGGAGGAAATTTTCTTTGAAGTGGGTTCCTTTAGCCGAATATATAACCGCAACTTGGGGTGAGCATGCATCAAAGTTTATATCACGCTTTACGAACGAGTATCTCCATTTTGGTAATACCGCAACTTCCCGTGTTGAGTCGGCACATTCTTTGTTGAAGGCTTGGTTGAGAAGTGCTAATTTAAATCTTGACACTATGTGGTCTCGTATCCACTCAATGCTAGAAGCTCAACACTCCAAAGTTAGGAAAGAATTGGAAGATTCAAGAATTAGACCTCGGGTAAGACCTCGTACTTTCTCGTTGTTGCAAGGTGTTGTATCTAGTAAGGCGATTGATTTGTTGGAGAAAGAACTCGGGAGGGGGCTTGGTTTGGGTATTGAGTTGAATGAACGATGTGGACACGTTCTTCAGGTGACTCATGGTTTGTCTTGTACATGTAAGTTGGTTCCTTTGAAGCGTAAAGGTAAAAGGGTTCATGTTGAGGATATTCATGTCTTTTGGAAGAAATTGGTGTATGATAGTGCAGATCAAATGCCGAAAAATAATGACGATATGTTTAAGAAACTTCTTGAGGAAGTGAGAAGTTGTGATCCGGCCTTACGTAAACAATTCATAGAGAAGATGAGGGATGCCACACATCCCGAGGATGAAGAAGTTTTGCCACCCCCAATCAATGAGCGCCCGAAAGGCCGTCCTAGAGGTTCGGCAGCGAGAAACAAGTCGGGGTTTGAGCATAGTCAAAGGAAGTTCGGCAAACCCGTCATCCGTGGTTCAGCAACTGCACTTTAAAGAATGGGTGATTTTGTAGGTCCGTGTGCTCCCGGTGCTCCGTTGGAAAAGAATTTCACCATTGGTCTTATTTCAAGTTGGGGTAAATGTTATGGACTACCCGAGGTGCTTTGGCCTCACTTTGATGGTTGGGTTGATGTTGGTGATGATAGACATTGTGGGTTCTGAGTTATTTCTCACGCCCAACGGGACCAAGAGGAATATTACCTTGTTATGCGCGAATGGTGTGCCTGAGAGGTGAGGAGTCGCGATGTGTACAAAGAATTGTTCGGAAGTTTCCCGTCCCCAACGACGGGGTTGACAAGGTTTGATTTGGGTTTGATACGGGCCGAGTTTTTCCTTTCAATAGGTTGTGGTGAGGATTATTGGATGTGTGGTGACCATTTGCTTGTCTTTGCCACGTTGTTCAACTGGACGATTTGTGTTATCGGTCATGTAAGGGGTGAAGATGGAGGGAAAGTTTGAGCCGGGAGTTGCAACACTATCTTACCGTTGACGTCATTAGTAAAAGAAACCGGCCGGGACATTATGGATTGTCCTTTACCATAGTCAATGGATGCGACTGCATGCATGCACGTCACCCGAAGATGTACCTATGCCACCACTAAGCCCCGCTTGGTTGACATTCAAGGATAGTAGTGTCGATCACCTTGAGAAGTTATATGAGAGAAACATAGAGCATTGGCACACTTCAATGGGTTCGACGCCACACCGCCGTCGTAGAAAATCTAAAGGGTCTACCTCCGGTGTTGTTAGTATCATCTCCATAGACAGTTTGAAGTAGTTATCAGTTTAGTTACCGTTTTAGTTTGAAATTATTACCGTTTTAATTTGAAATTGTTACCATTATAATTTGAAAATGTTACCGTTTTAGGTAGCCATTATTATTTGCTTATAAATACAGTCATTCCATTCATATTAACTCAATTCTCATCAACTACAAAAAAAATGGCAACAAATGCTCAAAAAATTAGAGCAATTCACCAAAAAATAGACATACTTATTTCCGAGCTACCAAAGTTAGTTGACCGCCTTGAGTTAGTCATATCAAGTGCTACAGTCTAAAACATGCTAGAACATCCCCCCAATTGGATTGCTTTGTCTCATTTTAGCTGAAAACTATGATGATGTGCTAACCCCTCCAGTTCTTGATGAAATCGTGTCTGCTGAGACGTTGCAAGACAAAAAGTGGGAGTAAGCTCGGCTAGAGAATGATATCATCGTTTACTTGATTCGCGTTTGAACCATACTGGTTTATGCAACATTGTCAAACTTATGTGCCGAAAGCATTTTCAACCAGAACAACAAGAAAATCAACATTCTTTCAATTTACGACGACTACATTGCCAGACAACCTGACGAAATTGTACCGGAGGACGATTTAGAAGACATGGAGTACTCAACTTCGGAAGATAACTAATTTCTAGTAATTACTGTGTTGGTCCTTTCAAATGTTTTTAATTAAGTATTAATATGTCGTATTATGTATTATGTTGTTTTAAGTTTTCTATGATTTTAATGAAATTGTACTATGTTGTTTTAATTTATCTTGTAGCTAAAACAATCCATAAAAAAGCTAAACTAAAAAGCCAACAATAAAACAATCCACTAAAAAAGCTAAACTAAAAAGTCAACAAACTAAAACAATCCACTAAAAAAAAGCTACACTAAAAAGTCAATAACTAAAACAATCCGTCCTACTCATCATCACGGCCGTAATACGGAGTCAACTCCCTCATCATCATCTTGAAACGATTCGTAACCGCCTCCTCCGTCGGTTGATGGAAAAAATTCTTCACGTGCCGACTAACGATTAGGGCGACTTCCGACTCCTCGTGCATGGGAATGTTGCGCGCCTGAAATCTCCGGTCCGGAGGGAAAAATAACGGGTGAGAGATGTCATAATATCACTTCAAGTAACCTCTCTTAACCTCAAACGGCAAATAAGTTGGAGTAGACCGGTGATGAAAAGATATGTTCAACCCATCGAACCCCCAACTCCAATCCGCATCGAGCCCCCAATCGACTTTGTAGACGCCCTTTGTCGGTCGCTGCTCAATAGAAGAAGGCTGCATCGGGAACGGGATTACCTGACGATACCCAAATTGGCGCATGCATCGAACAGGACATTACGGCTCTACTATGTTGAGAAATATGATAAAACCAGAGTAGAGTGATACCCTACACTCAGCCCGAGGACGACTACAGTAAGTCAACCATCGGACGTGGTGATGCTGAAGCGAGTCCAAACAATGTCGATGCAACTTCAACATCTTCCGATCACCCTTGAACCGAGGTACGCGGGACCAATCATCTACTAGTGGTCTCCCATCAGAATATCGTCCACTCCCGGGTCTGAACTGGGGAAAGTACTCATATATCCAAGCCTGCAAGAGGGGCAGACACCCACTAACACCAGAACTCTCCCGTCGGGATGCTATACCCAACTGCCGCTACAAGTAAGCTAAGCAAGCCGCACCCCAGACATACCGACCAACATTATCTACATCATCAATCAAAGGAAGCAAATGAGCACACCCTATCACCCGATTTGTCCATGAAAAGGATATGGCCTAGTAAAATCAACAGGTATGCCCGAAACAAATAGGATCGTTACCATGATCAACCATGTCCTTCAACGCCGAAGTCGACAAACCACCTCCCTTATACAAGCGTTGATCTAGAACAGGAACCCCGAAAAAGGCAGTCACCTTCCTCTTCAAATCCATGTCTTCCCTACTAGAACCATCCCCAGCCTCAGACAAACCTTCCACAAACATCCGCTCACCGCTACACCTCATCCCAAGAATCATTTCCACATCATGTAGCATTATACTAATCTCAACAAAAGGCATGTGGAAAGTGTTAGTGTCTGGCTGCCACCTCTCTATAAAAGCACTCAAAAGGTTGTCATCTAGACCGGTGGTGAAACAACTCTGTAGAACACCTAGCCCGCTATCAATTACCTTCTCGGATACAAACTCGGAGAGCTTCATCTTCCTAATCTCCCTCGAAATAGCCGGCCTTTCGTAGCATTTAATCCACGATCTCAAAAGATCTGCATCGGGTTCAGTCCAACTACTGAACGCTACGTATCCACCAAAACTCCGTAAGATATACCAGTTATTAGGCCCACCCTCAACAGAACCTCTAACGATCCACGACTCATCTCTCTTCCCCGTCCTCGACCTCTCCCTCCTCGATGAGCTCTCCCCAACTCTCACAAAGCGGCCCATCCACTACAAAACAATGCTCTCTTTGCGACGGAATTTTCCGTCGCAAAAAGGGTGAAATCCGTCGCAAATGATGTTTTTGCGACGGATTTGCGACGGACTGCATCTGTCCCATATTTTTGTCGCAAAATGTTAATTTGCGACGGATTTTTCCGTCGCAACATATTTGCGACGGATTGACCTCATTTTGCGACGGACTGACCTTAACCAAAAGTCAAGGTCGGTCAAGATTTGCGACGGACTTTTCGTCGCAAATGGTCCTTTTTGCGACGGATTTTTCGTCGCAAATCTTGACTGACCTTGACCAGAAGTCAAAGTCAGTCAAGATTTGCGACGGAAAATCCGTCGCAAAAAGGACAATTTGCGACGGAAATTCCGTCGCAAATCTTGACTGACCTTGACTTCTGGTCAAGGTTTGCGACGGAATTCCGTCGCAAATTGAGACATTTTCGTCGCAAATTCCTGTATGATTTTCGTGTTTCAGCCGTTTTTCCAGCTCCCCATTTCCATTGAAATGATTCATTTTTTCCCTTTTGCATGATCTTTAAACCTGCAATTTCAGAAAAACAACCCAGCAACAAAAACTTGTCGGAGACAAGGGTTTTAAAACGTCTTTTCATAACTAATAAGAAAGTTTTACAAATGATAATCCAACTAAAAACTAAACATAGTCCGCGGTACATCAACTAAACAACCTAATGAAATCTATCTAACGGTCGTGTCGGTGGGCTGTGGGGTGGCGAAATGACTGGCCGCCCTAGCATTGTCGCCGCCATCATCGTCAAAGTCGCGTCTCGGCTGAGAAAAGCCTCCCGGGTTGCAGCTCTGAGTAGTGAACTCCCCCCGCTGACTTAAGAACTCTTCAATTGCCTTCAGCCTTTGGGATGTCTCGAGATCACGTTCTCTTAGCTGAGCATTCTCTCGAAGAACTCTGCTGACGATACCTGCAATTAATAGTCAAACATGATATTATATTCATTTAGTAAATGGTTAAATAATTGGTTAGTCTTAATTTTTAATAAACTATAAAATACAAACCTGGGGTGTATGATGATTGGGTCCCAGCACTTGAGTGACGACGACGCTCGTAAATGACTGGGGCTGCATTTCCCATGCCGAGTATCAACCCTTTCTTGTTGAAACCGCCGTGTTCTTCGAAATAGATCTCGTTGTCGTCGATATCTTGCTCCGGGATCCCTTCACTTATCATTTTGTTCTTTCTTGAAAAAACTTTTTCCTACAAAACAAAAATAAAATGTTATTAGTATACGTTAATTAATTAGTAAACCAAATTACTAAAATATAAAGAAAAGTTTCTGTTAACTTACAAATAGTGCTTTGGGTTTCGTTGATAGCCAACCCTTCTTGGCATGCTTTTTTGTCTTCTCAAGCAACTTCAAGGCCGATGGTACATCCCTCCCATCTTCTCCAGCCTGCAATTTAAATCCAACGACACTTGTTGAAAAAAACATTCAATTTTGTCAAAGGGTGAAAATTATTGAAGACAAGAAAAAATGAAGTAAAAACTAAACAATTACCATTTCATCCATCATCTGTAGGGTGTTTTTACGACCCATAATGTGAGTACCTAAGGCCTTGCCTTTTTCGGTACTTCCCGACATCCGGTTGGTCTTGTTTTTGTCGGATTTCTCTTGGAATTTTGGATCGTCCTTTCTACCCTTCAGTTGTTCAAAAATATCCGCCGGTATCCACTGCGGCCTTTTCTCCGTTGGTTTGTTCATAGCGTAGTGGATTCTTTTGCGAAGGCGGTCTTTCATCATGTCTTCCCACGCCGACCTAACCGCTGCTCTATCACGAGGGTGAAAGGTAACTTTTTTCTGTTTCAAAAAAAAAAATAGTTAAATAAATATGAAACAATAAATAGGTAATAAATAATAAAACGGAAATAGGTAGTAAACAGTTAATAAATACCTCAAACCAATTCCACCACTCTTCCTTAATGACATCCGACGCTTCTGACCAGTTGGGCGCATACTCCTTGTAGTTGCAAATAATGGTCTGTGTTATAAGAGTAGAAACGTCTTTGTCACTGAACCTGAAAAAGAGTTAAATGTGAAAATAAAATAGTCAACAAGTAATCATATTATAATCAATATATACATATATATAATCAATTATCCGTAAACAAATAAGATACTTACCACTTGGCGCCTTCGTAATCAGTCGGATCGAGGTGTACTCGATGTGTAGGCGGCTGAGTCTCAGGTACAATCTCGTCCTCATCATGATTAGCTCCTGATCGTCCTCCCTCAGGCTGACGACTACCACCACCTCGTCGTCTTCCGCCCGGCATATTATTATCAAACTAATATAGCAACAATTAGAAAGAAATGCTTTACGTAATTAAAAACTTGAATAATAAGATTAATAAGATAATTTCATTGACATTAAGCCATACGGCATCTACAATAATTTCAACAAATACAAGATTATCGAATCTAATAGATAGTAGTCCTAATCATCATCATCATCACTTGAACAATTTATTCCTACATCCTTACAAAGAGAATCTATAATATCTTCATCTTCATCCTCATCCTCATCCTCATACTCATCCTCATCCTCAACCTCGTCCGATCCTCGTCCTCGTCCTCATCCTCATGTTGCCCCACTGTCACAATTTGAATGTATTCTGGTTCCTCCACAATTTCATCTTCATCTTCTTCTTCTACTTCAATTGGTGACAGTATTGTTTCACCATTAGTAACATTTTCTTGAAAGAAAGATTCATCAACGGGGGCATCGACATGTGATCTAGCCTTGGTTTTGAATACCGCTGACCATTGACTTTGATCCTTTTTTATACCTGGATAAGGACTATAGTAAACTTGTTCCACTTGATATGCCAACACAAATGGGTCGTACTTTGCAAATTTTCTACTCCGGTTAACATCCACAAGCTTATATTCCTTATGCACTTGCATGCCTCTTTCTGAGTTATCTAGCCAACTACATTTGAACAAAATGACTTTGTAAGTGCTTTGTGGGCCTGTATAAGTCATTTCAACAATTTCGTCAAGGGTCCCATAGTAGTCAGCTCCTTCAGTGGAACTCACACAAACTCCATTGTTAATTGTGCACTTTTCCAAATCTTTTCCTTGAATGAAAGCTCGAAATTTGTAGCCATTGATGGAATAGCGTTTCCATGTTCTGACTCTTCTTGAGGGACCATTTGCTAAGGCAATTAGAACTGGATCTTCTATATTATTAACCTGAGATCTAAACCATCTGGGAAATCTTGTTTCATATTTTTCCCAAACATCATTGCCTACGACACATTCAGGATGTTCTCTCATGATAAAATTTTCAAACAACCTATATTCAAATTAGGGGAATTATTAATTTTTTAACAACTAATAATTATGAATTCAAGTATAAGAATTTAGATTCACCACTTACACTTCGTTTCGTTTCAATTCATCAGAATCGCAGTTCGATAAAACGTAGAGGTGTGCACGCTCATATTCGTTATCCTCCAAAAACCTTTCACGACACTTTCCAGAAGTTGTGCCATCATGATCTTGAAATATCTCAGGCAAGTTAGATTGTGTCGGCTTTTTTGAACCAACGTCAAGGTCCTTTGCCTTGGTGTCTATATGATTTTCAAAGTATAGGGAACAGAAATTTGTTATTTCCTCAATTAAATATGCATTACATATAGACCCTTCAACATGAGCTTTATTTTTGATTTTCTTTTTCAAATGATTCAAAAACCTACAAACAAATTAATTTAGAATGAAAAATATGATTAAAAATATGTATTATGTAATATAAAGAATTGAATAAGGATGATGACATTACCTCTCGAAAGGATACATCCACCTATATTGCACAGGACCACCCACTTTTACTTCATAGGGCAAATGAATAGGTAGGTGTTCCATTGACTTGAAAAAAGAAGGTGGAAGGATTTTCTCTAATTTGCAGATAATCTCCGCAATGTTATTTTCGAGACTTGTAATTTTTTCAATTTGTACTGATGAAGTACACAAATCTCTGAAAAACTGACTAATTTCAGTTATGGCATTCCACTCATTTTTTGGAAGAAGATGTCTCAAAGCAACTGGGAGTAATCGCTCCATGAAGACGTGACAATCATGACTTTTCAAACCGTGTATCTTCAATTCTTTCATATCGACACACCTTCTCAAATCTGAAGCATAACCGTCGGGAAACTTCAGTTTGTATACCCATTCACATAGGATCTTCTTTTGTTCCTTTTTCAAAACGACCGAATCCCCTTTTCTTCTACTTGAACAAAGAAGTAACATGTCCTTCTCTGCATTTGAGTTTAATTTTGTTTTTCCTTTCACGTCCATGACAGTGTTAATTATTTGCTCGAAGAAATTTTTCTCAATATGCATGACATCAAGGTTATGTCGAATTAGTAGCGTGCTCCAATAGGGAAGCTCCCAAAAGATGTTTTGTTTCCACCACCCAATCCGTTTCCCTTTAAGCAAATTCAGTTCACGTTCAAATCCATCCACAATTTTTGGTAGATGTTTGACACAATCCCATACTTTATTGCCTGTTAACCTCTTCGCAGCAACATCGTGCTCAACTTTCCCTTTTCTAAAATGCACCTTATCGTTACGAAAAACATGATTACTGTCTAAAAACTGTCGATGACAATCAAACCAACTCCATTTTTTGCCATGTTGTAGCCAAATTGACTTAGTCTCATTTTTCATACAATATGGACATGCATGCTCACCTTGAGTTGTCCAACCAGATAACATGCCATATGCAGGAAAGTCGTTGATCGTCCATAGGAGTGCGGCTCTAAGATCAAAGTTTTGCTTCAGGGAAACGTCATAGGTTAAGATCCCCGTCTCCCATAATTGCTTCAACTCGTGAATAAGAGGCTGCAAATAGACGTCAAGGTTTTTCTTTGGATTGTGGGGACCGGGAATAAGTAATGCTAAGAGCATAAACTGTCTTTTCATACAGAGCCAGGGTGGTAAATTGTATGGAGTAAGTATCACCGGCCAACATGAATATTGCTTCCCGAATTGACTAAACGGTGCGAAACCATCAGTGCAAAGTCCAAGACGGACATTCCTAGGCTCAGATGCAAAATCAGGATGCAGCCGGTCAAACTGTTTCCAAGCCTCCCCGTCACTTGGATGAGACATTGTTCCACTACCACGAGGGTTTTCATAATGCCAACGCATTTCGCCCGCGATGTGCTTTGTGGCATAAAAGCGTTGCAACCGTGGTCCTAATGGAAAATAAGTTAAGAACTTTTCGGGAACTCTTTTGCCATTTGCATTTTTCTCTAATTTGTACCTATTCGTACCACATTTTCTGCACTTATCAAGGTGAGCGTCGTCCATCCAGAAAAGCATACATCCTACCGAGCAGGCATCTATCTTCTGATGGGGAAGTTGAAGAGCTTTAAGAACTTTTTTGGTTTCGTAGTAGTTACGCGTCATAAGATTATTTTCAGGAATCATATCTCCGATATATGACGCAAAACCATCTACACATTTTTCAGCTAAGTTGAATTCACATTTTAAAGTGATCAACCTTGAAGCCGACTGTAGCAATGTCATACGACTTCCTACATAAAGAGGTTGTTCGGCATGTTTTAGCATTTGGAAAAAAGCTAATACATTAGGATTTGGAGATTCATCGACCACCTCGGCGTTTAGAGCATCTTCCCTAATTTGATCAATGCTATCGCGTAACGCATCTTCTACCATATCTCTATAAGGATTGTCGGAGTGCATTGATGAGCTTCCCTCTTCCTCAACGGAGAATTTCTCTCCGTGACACACCCAATCGTAGTAGTTATCACAAAACCCTCTCAAACCAAGGTGTTTCCGTACTTCTTGCTCAACTAAATACTTTGTATTCTTACACTTAGAACATGGACACCTAATTTCTCTATTCCTAACGTATTCGTCTTGTTGCTTAACATAGTTAATGAATTCATTAACACCAATTACGAAATCCTGCCTTATTTTTTTCCTAGAATCCAACCTTTCATACATCCATTTTCTTTCTAATCTCTTCATAGTAAATCTACATATTTTAGCAAACAATAACAACAACTAATTAACAACAACAATTAAATAACAACAACTACATATATATATATATATAACAAAAACTAACAACAAAAACTAGTTAACAACTTATTAACAACAACAACAATTAATTAACAACAACAATTAAATAACAACTACATATATAACAACAACTAACAACAACAACAACAACAACAACAACAACAACAACTACAACACCAACACCAACACCAACACCAACACCAACACCAACACCAACCTGCAAAAAAAAACAATTTACATATAACGGTCTGGGGTCCTTATCTCTCCAGCCTAAACCCATCTTTGAATGTTTCATACCATTAGTAAACACTCTTATATTTTCTTGATTGTAATGAGACAAAAATTGGGCAGCACTTCCCTATTGTTCTCCAAATACATTATATAGAATGTATTTGGAGAACAATAAGGAAGTGTTGCCCAATTTTTGTTTCATTACAATCAAGAAAATATAAGAATGTTTACTACCTAAATGGCATGAAAGATTCAAAGACAGTCCCAAAACGGGGACTATTCAACAATTACACCTAATGTGTAATTATTGAACGGGTACTATTCAAGAATATTCTAAACAAATCAACAACACTAACAATCAACAACAATGCAAATTTTATATCAAAAAACAATCGTCCTAAACATCTTAACAACAATATGCGACGGATTTGGGACGAAATTAGCTACTAACCTAATATCACTAACCACCTAACAATACTAACTAAACTAATCAAATAACAATTAAACTAAACTAACTATTCTTAATAACAATAAAAAACAATAATACGGAATTTGCGACGGAATTTTGCGACGGACTAAAAATAACTAATTAAGACGGTACATAAATAACGAAAGTTAGTATACATACATTAAGAGAAATGGAGAATGAAGAAGTAAGTGGCGGCGGCAAGGTGGCGGCGGTGTGGTGGCGGCGGCGGTGAGGTGGCAGGGAGAAGGAGAAGGAGAAGGAGAGGAAGGAGGAGGAAGGAAGGAGAAGGAAAGGAAGGAAGGAGGCGGCGGCGTCGGGGGAGGCGGTGTCAGGGGTGGTGGGGTGGGGGGGTGGTGGCGTCGGGGGTGGTGGGTTGGGGTGGTTGAGCGTCGAAAAATCGCAATTAGGTTTTAGGGATACGAAATTAAAATCGATTTGGGGAAAAAGAAAAGACCCGCGGGGGGTCTGTATAAATAACGTTTGCGACGGATATTTGCGACGGAATTTTCCGTCGCAAATCTGGTCCAAGTCAAACATTGACCAGATTTGCGACGGAAAATCCGTCGCAAATATTGACTTTTGCGACGGATTATCCGTCGCAAATCTGGTCAATTTTTGACCTGGACCATGTGTTTGTCAAGTCTGGTCAATGTGCTCGCGACGGAATTTCCGTCGCAAAAGTCAATATTTGCGACGGATTTTCCGTCGTAAACTTTCCCGCCATTTGACTTTTACTTCGCGGGTCTGGGAAATTTAGGTCCGTCGCAAAATCCGTCGCAAAAAAGAAATCCGTCGCAAAGTCCGTCCCAAACACCTTTTTGCGACGGATTTCCTGTCCGTCGCAAAATTTCCGTCGCAAATGGCGTATTTTTTCGTAGTGATCGTATTCCACCCCACCTTCTGAGTAGCGGGTGGTGGACTGTTCTGAGCAACCTGTGCCCCCCTCCTCCTCCTCCTCCGTATCCTCCTCTGTATCCTCCTCTATATACTCCCCCGACACCTTCTCGGCTACATGTAGGAAACAACTGGCTAATTCTCGTCCCATCTCTCTCTTCGAATCACCACTAATAACGCGCCCACTACAACCGTGACCAGGTGTAGGAACCATTACTATACGAGGTGTCGGTTGTGACCGTGGGGGAGGGGGGGAGGTGGTGATGGTACATGTCTCGATGCTTGAGTCACCAAATGACGCTTAGATGATGTAACATTTCGACCATTGGTTCGATCTGTCATTTTCATAACTTATGCCGCTCTCCGATCTAACTCTTTATCTCTTTCACTAGTCATCTGCATTATTCAAATAAAAATGTTCAAAAACATATTAAAAACTAAACAAATAAAATGCAAATTTAAATTAACATTACAAATTGAACAATTTCACTTTTTCGATTCAAAATCTTCTAAATTTCAAACTTAACCGAGTATTAAATGAGGTAAATATTAAAATTCCCGAACAAGTAAAATTGCACAATTAAAAAGTGTTAAATTCTAACAAATATTCGACTTTTAAGGAGAATAAAAAAAATAAGACGAACCATGGTCCAAACGTTGAGACTCAACGTGTGACCTTGGGTTGCACGTTGATAGTCAACGCCTGACCATGGCAACACGTTGAGTATCAACGTGCAACCACTACTACAATTCCCTTACATTTCCTACGCTTTATGGTCGACACTTTTATAAGCGTCGACCCCAATTCCTCACCCATATATAGTTTAGTAATATAATAATCAATTTTTATTAAAAAAACTGCTACTAAAAACCAAACCGCTCAAAAAATTCTTAAAATTTCGTTGGCGCTCTCCCCAAAATTCATTTTCGCGTCTGTTCACATTGCTGCTATCTTCTCCAACCCTAATTCATTCCCCACTCAATAATCGTTCAACTATTATTCAATGGCTGTCAAAATTTCATTTCACAATCAATTATGCAGAACCTAATTCAATTCAATTACTATTAAAGTTCCGTTCATCTCTCAATTGCTCATCACAGTACTATACGATGAAACCGCGCCTATCCTTAATCATCACCGTCACCAGCTACATAGGTATGTAATCAATATCTCAATTTTCGTTCAACTACTATTCAGTTCCTGTTATTGTTCATTTCGCCTCTCGTTTGATTTATCGATTGATTGTTGTTTGATATTAGTTCATACGAGTATATATGCAGGGTTCTCTAAACTGCCTTCAACACTCGATCTTTCATTTTCTTCATCGTTATCAACTTACTCCAACCATTCGACTCTTAATCAGTTCAATTGTGGACTCTAACATGTAGACTTTCCAGGTATATTTCCTTACCGTTTTCTTGTTATAAATTTCTAGGTTTTTCTGAGTCTTTATGAATTGGGTGACTTATTGTAGTACTGCCACTTTTAAAGCATGACCTAAAATGAAAATTGCTTCTGGTTTTACCTTGAATGGCTGCTAGTTCATGATAAAAAGAAGCGCAACCAGTTGAAAATATATCGAGTATTGTTTAGTCGTTATATTTATAGCGACAGTAGAGAATCATCGTCATTCTGTTTGTTCAATTGTTAAATAGTCGCGCTGCAGGAATAATTTCGGAACAATGTCATCATGAATTTTAAATTCCAATGCACTGGGATTATTAGCAAGTACTTTGTGCAGGGAAATGAATTTAGTTTGTCTGCAAGTAACTCAAACTCACCATTAAAAGGGTTTTAGCCGTAGTAGATTTCTTTAATTGTCGATATAAAATATCTGATGGATCGATTACAGAACATTTTCATTGAGGATTCTAAATATCAATGCACTGGTATTCTGAAACAATTTGCAGGAAACTACTGAAATTATCAAACTCCGACAACTCAAGGGCCGCGCTTCTGACTGATGACAGTGATGCAAAAATTGAAGGGATAGGTTCTGAATTCATCTGGGACAAGGTTGGTCACATTGTAAGCTCATTTACGTTTATTATAAATGGTATCGTCTTTTTGGAAGCTATTAATGTGCTTACTCTAACGATGTCTGATCTCTGATATGTACCATTAATTATTGACTAGGGTATCAGGTTATATGCCATTTGCTTCCACATGAAGATTTTAACAATTACAACACAAAGGAACCAAGAGTAAGTACTTAAAGTTAACAGGAATATCTTAATCTGACTGATGCGTCAATGATGGGAATTGTTGATCCTTAATAATAATAATAATGTAAAAAAATAAAAAGATATTCAAAGCACCACTCTAGACAATAAGACGTTAAGAGTCAAGGGAGCGAAAAAACAAAAAGATAGCAGAGTATTCTTTGAAACAAATTAACAAACAGAAAAAGGGCTACAAAGTAGACCTTGTACATATCGCTGAAAGCATGTTGGAGTTTTTCCAAAATAGCTCCTAAGTTCCGAACTTTTGAATCTAACACCTGTATTTCAGTATAGAGGAGAAAATTTTAGTTTCAGAATAATATGAAATGAGCTGACACATTGGCTTGGGACTGGGGGTGACGTAATAGTTATGCAAGACCTACTTCTCTAACATTAGATTCTGTATAACAACTTCCTTTCTTGATAGAGCTATCTGGAGGCGAGAGTGGTCAGAGTTAACATCTAGGAATGTATCGAGAATGAAGTGCTTTATATCATCTCAATGATCAAGGAATCTATAGAAAAAGATATTTCTTCTATCTGTGATTGACCTCCTTTACTAATCCTCTCTATTTCGAGTTTTGCTTCTAGCTCTGAAATAATCATATCTTTTCTCTTCAGCTCATTCTTGTATTCACCTAGCTTGACTTCTCACTCACTGATTTTTCCTGGAAGGACATGAACACTGTTATATATTTAATAATAAACCGTAGAATAACATGAAAGCAAATAAGGCTGCTTACCTATAAAAAGTTTATCAACCTCGGAAACTTTATCGAATTTTCGTTTTAAGCCAGATACTGCACAAAAAAGCCTAGGTTGGGTACAGGTCAGAATTAAAAATTTAAAAGTTTGTGAAACCAGAAGAAGATCAACAATAACAAAGACCCCGAAAATGAAATAGCAGCATACCTACCTCCTCCTTTTGAGTAACAATATGTCGTACGTCGTCAACTGCGTGCTTCACAGATAACGCTTCTTTCTCTATAGAATTAAACAGTAACAAGTGAGACTGTAGCTTTTCAGATAAGATTTTGAGCTTCCGGTCTCTTGTATTGCTTGATGCTTTAGAACGAAGATAGTTTAGGTAAGCATATATGCATGGAATGGGTTTGGCCGATGCTCACAATTATTATGTAGCAGAACCAAAAGACTAGGTATCACAACAATTAACTTGTCTTCGTTTCACCAAGATGTACAGAAGACCGCCTCCGCTAGCAAATGGCATATAACCCAATAATTATTAACTTTCTTTTTTATCCTCTTTTTTTTTTGAAAAAAAAGCGCAGTTCATCACATGGAGGAACTCCGTATGAAGGCAATTCGTTTGGTATGATTAACCTTCTGCAAGATGAGAAATTGTTGTGTTTTCTCCACTGATTTCAAGTACAATTAATGTTCTATTTTCCAGGTTGCCAATAAGTTGTATCCTCTATCATCGGCTGTTTTACAAATAGAAGAATTTGCAAAGGACATGCTTGTTTCCATAGTGGATACCAGTAGTGGGGACAACCATGAGAAACAAAAGGTTAGTATGCATTCAGAGAAAGTGCAATTTTGTCTATAATGTGCTTGACCTGACAATTTGTGAATTTTATAGCATAATTTGTTCCAGCTAGTTATTTTCTTCACTGAGGTACATAACAGATAAACTGGCAAATCATTATAAATGTCTTGCAAATCATTATAAATGTCTTAGCTTGTTTAGAGTTGATGGGAAAAGTTTGTTCGTTTTTTTCTTTGTCATTTTTATGCTAAAAATTTGATTTTTTTCCATTTCCATTTTTTAACGATTTGGTAAGTTCAGTTAAGTTCCCTATTTCGCATGTTGACATGTTCAAGCACTGGTGCACTGTCTTGGCAGTTTTTCTAAACATTAATTGATCATTTTGTCAACTGCTGAAATCAAAACCTATTGAGGAAGGTCGATGTAGCTGTGTAGTTTGTAGGTACACTCTTTTCCAGTAAATTAAAGCTCTAGCCGCATGACGTTGGGAGGCATGTTTTCGAAAGTAGTTTATCAAGTTTTAGCCTCTAGATGTTTTTGTTTGATATTGAAGGTGAGACTTCTGCTACTGTTATTCTATTTACTGCTGCTTAACTTCTGCTGCTGTTATTCGTCTGCTGTCAGCTGTCAGCTGTCCTGCGTGTGTAGCTATTGTCTGCCTCTGTACTTCTTAATTCCACTTTGCTGGTCTGGTTATTCTGCTGATGTGCGTATGTCAGTCTGATTGTAATTTCAGTGCTATTGCTAGTCTGTTCATCACCATGTTAATTCTGTATAGCTGTTGTCTTCTGTTGGCCATAGCATAATCTTTGATGGTCTGGTTATACCAGACTGAGCCACTGCTCGTCTGAGTGTACGCATGGTCTGTGCTAAGAGTAATCAGCCCCTACCCCTATAGTAACACTGTCTTCTACTCGTGCTTGGAGGTAGTTTAGGGTAGTTAAATTAGTTACCCATGTCGTGGTGAATGTACATACAATGTATTTGAGTGGGTACTTAGTGGGTATCATGGTAAGTGTGATGCTATGTAGACATAGAATATAGTTGTGTATTTGGGGTAGTAGTATGGATTACCATTATTCGATTTCTAAATTCTACTTAGTTGTTAAGTTATTAGTAAGAACTCTTATATCAATTACATGGAGATAGTATTGCTTAGTTAACTAGTTTAATCGTGCATGCATATGCCCTTTGAATTTTGGTAGATTTCAATAATATATAGCTTATAATTTAGGATCTTTAAGTGTTAGGCTCCGTTCTTTTTTAGTTCAACTCACCTAAATTCAGTTCAGTTCAAGTGCGACAAGTTTTAACATTGATATCTTATAGAGTTTATTGTGATTTTGCGAGTTTGTAAAGAATGATTCATGTTTAATTTGTAAAGAATGATCCATGTTTGCTATACCCCATAAGTTATAGTAATTTCATCTTTTCGTTACATTAGTAGCATAACTTCCTTCTTCATTAACTTGTTGATGATATTTAACTTTCTTGCATGTAGATATCGGACTCAACAAATGGTGGCAGAGAATCGAACTGAAAGGACCAAATTCGGAATTCACTTTTAATTTGAGAGTACTTTAGTCGTACATTTTGGCTTGGATTTAATATTTGGGAAGCTTTTATTATTTTTGAGTGACAACGTCACTATTATTGTTGGAGTAAAATAATTACAATAGTTCTTTTAAATTTTGAAAGCTTGTAACTTGACGATGGAATTTTAATTTATGTTATAAAAGTTTGTTTTTGCGTATATTTAGTCAAATTGGATCTCTGTGGCATCATCATTATGTTGATGATTTTGTGAATCCATCGTCGAGGTACGTATACGGTACCTGAACAAAAACCATAGGTATACAGTACACGAAAAAAAAGCAAAAAAGCAGGAAAAACAGATTGCCAACAAAAAGCGTCGAAAAACAACTTACGACGCAAAAAAGCGTCGCTGCGCTTGTCACAAAAAAGTGTCGTGGGTACTGACACAAAGAAGCGTCACTATTGGTGACACAATAAAGCGTCGCTGTCACCTACAGCAAAAAGCGCCGAAAATTCCTGACACCCCAAAAGCCGACGCTTTACTGAAGCGTCGAGAATTAATTTACCGACGCTTTTAAGCGTCGAAAACTGGCCGAAAAAGCGTCGAAAAATGGCGGGATTTGTAGTAGTGAACCCATGGTCACACGTTGAGTCCCAACGTTTGCCCCTGGATGGCACGTTGAATCCCAACATTTGTCCATGGTCACACGTTGAATCTCAACGTTCCATCCATGGCCAAACATTAGGATTCAACGTGTCATCCATGGCCAAACGTTGGGTCTCAACGTGCCATCCACGGTCAACCCCAATTCGAATACCAACATAAATTTTCCCCAAAAAACGCAACACCAACCCCAATTCGAAAACCAATCATGCATTAACAACATTCTAAGGCAAATACTAAACAAATTAACAACAATTGAACTTCAATTTATGAATAACACAACAACTTACAACTAAAACAAATCAAATTAATACATTCTAAGGCAAATACCTAATTGAAATTTCAGAAAAAATTTCTAACAAAAATGATGTTAAGAAACATATAATCATATCCATTAATACATTCCTATACTAATTTACGATTCAATTAATACATCCCTAAACTAATTTACGATTCAATCAATACACAAAAAACAAAAAAACGAGAAAAACCAAAAAAAACGTACCTCGTGCTGGGGAAGGATGGTGGGGCACGCCGGTGGTACAGGTGGTGGGGCAGTGGGGCGGGGTGGTGGTGGGAGTGGTGGTGCAAGGTGAATGTTTGTGTTTAGTGTGAATTGAGAAGAGAGAGAGAGAGAGAGAGAAAAAAAAAGGAAGGGAGAAAGGATGAGATGAGAGAGACGGAGGTAATTTTTATGAGAAACACCGACTACGTTTACTAAAATGTCGACTGCGTTTACCAACTTAGAAAAAAATCAACAATTTAAATGTTTTCATTTTGTCCAACTCATGCACGTTTTTAGATATCATGCAAAGAAAAATTAAAAAATTCTGCTATGAACATTTTAAATGAAAACTAGTTTTTCTACCCGTGAAAATCACGGGTTATTTTTTGGATGTCCATACTTTGGCTATTTTCTAATTAATTTTTCTTTTAAATTAAATAATTTGATTGTTTTCTACTTGTCAATTAATAGCTTGCCAGTATTATTGCAATTGTATATGAAATGTAGTGGCGGCAATGTAATCAATTAACATCCCTGCTATTTTATTCTTCGATTTTTTATTTTTCGACTTAAAAAGAAATTGGGTTAGAATATTTGTTGCCAACTTAGTATGATAATTTTAAATATTCTTCATACAGTTAGAATCATATCATCATAAATTACATTTTGAGTCATATAAAATTTTTAGAAAATTGAAGATCAGAATAACATTATATAATCTACATAATTCTCCTTTATAGTTCGACTTGTATATAAACTATTTAGAGTTTCAATTAATATGTACATGTTTTGTGTTTTCTTTTATTTACTACCAACCACCATTTTTTTATGAGTCAAAATAAATTGAAATTGATTAAAACATCAAGTTTAAGCACCAATAATGCATAATATAGATAATAATTTTTTGTTTGAGTGGACAAAAAGATAAGAAGATTGTCGTATAAAGTCAAGGTCGGGGCCTAGGCTCAATAGATCTTAGGATACAAAGTATTGTAATATGAATTTTCAATTATATTATCATTGCACTCATAACAACATTATCGAGTGTTAACATTCTTAAATTTGAACGTCTTCTATTAAAATCCATATAAGAAAACAATGATACCAACATCTTTAGTCATAATTCATATAACCGATATTTGTATTTGTACCAGATATCATTTTTTGTGCTCACATAGTAAAGAACAATTCACTGCACCACTTTTGTATTTAACAAAGTAAACCATTATTATTCAAATGCTAGAAAAACGATTTTTTTTCCGTATATAAAAGGTACAAACGCATAACTTATAAAGTGTACAATTATGTACTCATCAAAGTTGTTTAATTTTTATTCCATCATTCTCTACTTTAGTGAAATTATATCTTATTTTGTAACAAATTGCATGTAATTACATGACAATATTAAAATGGTCATAACTTACAATTTTTTGCATTCACCCATAAATCCATCATTGGTGTGAGTTATGATGATAGGTTTAATTTTATGCTTAACTCTCGTTTTCTTAGAATGATGGATCGTCTAAATAACATATATGACAATATTTTGTAATAAGATAATAATGGCGGATGAAAAAAGAGGGTGTAATAAGAGATTAGGCATAAAAAAAATAAGACATGGTCCATTTTATAGGTTTATTGATCGGTCTAATTTTCAAAATTAACTATTGTTTCATTTTGATGATCTAACGTCTACAATATATTTTAGTAAGATAATAATGATAAATGAAAAAAGGTGTAATATACTAATATGAGCTTTGGCAAAAACCGGGTCCATTTTTTATTAGTATAAATGTATAATGTATATATCTAGATTTTTATATATACGACACTCGACTATATATGATAATTTATAACCCCATATAATTTAGAAAAAAAAATAAAAACGAAGATGGCTAGCAATTGTCACTTTCTTTTAAAAAATAGTAATAAAGAGGTTAGTTTTTCAAAGAAGATCAAATCAAATTTGCTATCTAAATGCATATTTTATACTAAAATATCACCCTTCAAAATTAACTTTCATAAATTTAAAATTTAATTATATAGAAATAAAAAAAAAAACTTTCATAGAGAAATCGAAAATTTAATTTACTTATTGTCTAAAAACTAAATTTACCTGCGCATGACATTATTAGTTAGCTAAGACAATGATTTTATGAAAACGCCTTCACAACTGCCTACACAACATAAGACAAACAAAAAACAGCACGAATTAGTAATTTTTCTTACAAAATTCAAGCTAAGTAAATCAAATAAACTACACAAATTTTCACCCCTCACATAACTATTTTATAAGAAGTAAAAGCACAATCTTAAATATAAGAGGTTAAATAATGTTTATTTAGATTTAGAAGTGGAATAATATATATATATATATTAAAATTTAGTGACATTAATATTAATTAGGAAAGGATAATGATTTTGGCATTCAAAGGGTTGTAGCTCATAACTTATAAAGTGTACAATTATGTTCTCATCAAAGTTGTTTAATTTTTATTCCATCATTCTCTACTTTAGTGAAATTATATCTCATTTTGTAACAAATTGCATGTAATTACATGACAATAATAAAATGGTCATAACTTACAATTTTTTGCATTCACCCATAAATCCATCATTGGTGTGAGTTATGATGATAGGTTTAATTTTATGCTTAACTCTCGTTTTCTTAGAATGATGGATCGTCTAAATAACATATATGACAATATTTTGTAATAAGATAATAATGGCGGATGAAAAAAGGGATGTAATAAGAGATTAGGCATAAAAAAATAAGACATGGTCCATTTGATAGGTTTATTGATTGGTCTAATTTTCACAATTAACTATTGTTTCAGTTTGATGATCTAACGTTTACAATATATTTTAGTAAGATAATAATGATAACTGAAAAAAGGTGTAATATACTAATATGAGCTTTGGCAAAAACCGGGTCCATTTTTTATTAGTATAAATGTATAATGTATATATCTAGATTTTTATATATACGACACCCGACTATATATGATAATTTATAACCCCATATAATTTAGAAAAAAAATAAAAACGAAGATGGCTAGCAATTGTCACTTTCTTTAAATAAATAGTAATAAAGAAGTTAGTTTTTCAAAGAAGATCATATCAAATTTGCTATCAAAATGCATATTTTATACTAAAATATCACCCTTCAAAATTAACTTTCATAAATTTAGAATTTAATTATATAGAAATAAAAAAAAACTTTCATAGAGAAATCGAAGATTTAATTTACTTATTGTCTAAAAACTAAATTTACCTGTGCATGACATTATTAGTTAGCTAAGCCAATGATTTTATAAAAACGCCTTCACAACCGCCTACACAATATAAGACAAACAAAAAACACCACGAATTAGTAATTTATCTTACAAAATTCAAGCTAAGGAAATCAAATAAACTACACAAATTTTCACCCCTCACATAACTATTTTATAAGAACTAAAAGCACAATCTTAAATAGAAGAGGTTAAATAATGTTAATTTAGATTTAGAAGTTGAATAATATATATATTAAAATTTAGTGACATTAATATTAATTAGGAAAGGATAATGATTTTGGCATTCAAAGGGTTGTAGCTTATTATGAGTTGTTTTTATAATCTTAATTATGATAAAAATTATTGCAAAGTTAATATGGGTGTTGAATGGGTGATGGTTAATTATTGCATAAATATGAGAAGAATAATTATGTTTAAAGATGAGAATTAATTGTGACATCAAAATCAATATAGGGCTTTTAGTTTGCCCAAGTATCCTATTATTATAATTATAGAATTATTTCAAAATTAATACGCGAGTTGAATAGAGTGATGGTTAATTATTGTATAGATAGGACAAGATTAATTATTCTAGAAGATGAAAATAATTTTTTGATATCAAAATCATTTTAGTTTACCCCAAGTATCATTTTAATTATATATAGATATGTGTATATTGGTAAATGATGGAACAGTTGGACAATTATGTATAGGGAATGACGTGGTTTTGTGACGTGGTAGGTGTTATTTCGTCGAAATATATATAACATTTAATCATTTTTTGTGTAACTTTTTAATAAAATTTTACAAATAATGATGTGACTTGATAATATTTTAATATTGGAATGACATACTTTTGACTTGCTTGCTTTTTTTTATTTATTTTTATATATTTACAGATAAATGAATTAAATTAATGTAATATGATAAATTGATTATCCATGCAAAATTAAAACATGTCATGTCACATTATTTAAGTTAGCATTTTAATAAGATTGTATAGAGGTTGACATGTAGGATTGTGGACGTGGATTTTGTTGGGTGAGGTGGCTTTTTGGTAATCCTACGTGGCTTTTATTGTTGCTGATGTGGCTTTTACTTGACGTTTTTGCTTAGCCTTTTAATAAGGTTTTATAGATTTTAACTAAGTATAACTGTTTGTTACGCTTTGATATATGTTGGCCTGACCATGATGATTTTTCTTTTATCACTTTAGTTTTCTTTCCTTATGATCGATGAGTAAGGTGTAAAAACTTGTTTTTCGGTTTTGCTTTGTTGTAGATCCTTTTATTTCTGTTGGGCATATGGAGAGGATAAATGCAATACTTATGTTTTTTCTAAGGGATATTAATTTGTTTTATTGTACTTATCCGTGTCTAGATTTTTCGACAAGAGAAAATACATTCGTTATCTATTTAGGGGTCATTTGGTTTAAACATTAGGAATGGATTCTAACTCCAAGGATGTGTGGAGTTACAACTCGTACATTTTTATAGTCCTTTGGTTCAATCCAAGAATAAGAATAATAATATGTTAGATGAAATGGAGTTGGAACTTGGAGATAGGGGGGTGGGTATGAGATTCCAAGGGGTTGGAATGAAGTTAGAATTTATCAAGTATCTAACTTTATTCCAAAATGTTCAACCAAACATTGGAATGAACTAAATTGATTCTAATTCTTTCAAAAACCTCCAACCAAACACCAACTACTAGTTTAAATCAACTTTAAAAAGTCAGAAAGAATAATGCCTAAAATGGTTTCATTGGCCATTTCACCTCAACCAGAGAATGCACTTCTAAGAGCATCTCCAATGGTTACCCAAAAGGACTTGCTTGCAAATAAAAATGATTTCAAGCTAGTTGTTTAACCACTGGAGCACTTCCATTGAACTAGCTTAGTTTAAGCTAGTAGCTTTATGGAGCTAGTAGCTCAAATGGACCCACAAAAAAAAATCTACCAATTATATAACACTTAAATAATAAATTAAATGGGTATTGTGGAAGATGGTTAAAATGTGGGTCCATTTAAGTCACAATATTACTAGCTCAACCTTTGGAGTAAGTTGTAGCTTAAAAAACTGATGTGGCAAAGGTAAGCTAGTACCAAATAGCTTACTATTGGAGATGCTCTAACAATTTCCAATTTGAACATTATGGCGAAAATAGTTGAGGATTTTTTTTGTTTTCAAGGAGAAAGCTAAAGGATGAAACACTATTGACAACTCAAACATGAAATTATTAATGACAACATAGGTCGAGCATAATAGATGATGCAAAAAGATGTCATGCACTCATGCCCATGGGCTAATGAGGATGTGGGAGCATATTTAACATGCCAAATTCTCATGTGTGATGATCGATATTCGTCGATATTCATCACAAGCTTGTGACGGGTTAAATAAAACTAATATGAAAAGATAAGACAAATCATTTGTGATTCTCCATGCTCCTACTTTTTGTCTTATTTACATAATTAGGTGATACTTGACCCATCATATATAAGACCTATTGTTAACTTGGTTTCATCTTAAGATAGACACGGTCATCCTAAGAAAGACTTACCATCATTTTGGAATTTGTGAAAGACGGGACACTAAAATAATATTAACTAAAACATCAGGAGCCGAACCAGAAATATTTCCTTTTCTAGGAAAATAATGAGCACGACCATCTACAAAATTGTTGCTCCTGTGTAAACAAACACATGCACTCTCATCAGTCCGAAAACGAATATGGAGGTGGAGGTGGAGGTGGTCGTAGAGCCCCTAATCCGATCTACTGTTCTCTACGAATAGAAAGAAATAAAAAGACTTCGAGGCAACTAGGCCAGAAATGATTTATACACCTCCATTAGAGTGCGTGCGGTCTGCTAAGTATGCCTTAATCCATTAGAGCTTTCCACTTGTTGGAATATTTAAGGAAAGCTAAGGCCGGGTTATCCTTAGGCGGAGCACGCACCCTGGTTGATCTTCTGACAATTGCATCTTCCTCCGCAATTTGGTTGGCTATATCTTTCGACCTCTTCTGTAACTCCTTGCTGAAATACAGCAAAACTATGTGAGTATCGCGGAAGTTATGTGAAACCCTCTCGGTGGAGGATCTATCTCCTTATGACATTAACCAGCTTAAGCCTAATATTATTGAAAAAACTCGGGAAAATCAACAAAACATTCGGTATGACTGTATCCCCTTTTGGTCTGTACAAGTATTTTGTCGTTCAAATCTGTATTTCGCTTTGGGTTTTTCAGTGGTATATTCACTCATCATCAAAATATTAGAAAGACGGAATGGGACATTTAAATAGGAAGCGTTCAACAAATAAGGGACAATTTTCAGAAGTGCTAAACAACAGTCTAAAGACGCGTTCATCAGAGTTCCTATTCTGTTAACTAAAACCATAAAGCAAGCTTTGAAATCAACGAATTCAGTTACGATCTTAAACTTTATCACTCTATCTGTTTCTCATTATATGTCCCATTGTCGCATATAATGAGACTCCAACTATATGATCGTTGAGATCGACCAGGGAGCATGCACCAGTGCACCACCCTGAGAATTCAATAACTGAAACGTCTCATGTTTAGAATGTTTGGCGAAGGACTTGTTGTGAAAGTGAAAGTCAATGTCGTATCCTTGAGAAGTGCAAAATGAGAATTGAGACCGACGTATTAACGTAAACAGAAGGTGTACCTTATTTTAATATAGTGCTTATCAAGCTGCCTTTTGAGAGATCTCTCCCTCTCCCCCTTCGGATTCAAAGAACCCATCAGCGCATCTAGCTGAGGAAAACAAAGAAACTCAATTCTAGAACTTGAAACAAAAACCCGGGGTAAATTAAACCGTATGTACTCCCAGCTTTATAAATGCTAACAGTTCATCATAACATTTGGCATTATAACAAGGCCAGACATAAATTTAATAGTAGAAGGCAATGTTTGCTAGTTGCGAGAAGTCCGAGAACACAACAATTGAGTTCTCCACAAAAACCAGTGTCTCGTGTAAAACAACTTAACAGAAATTAACGATTAAAAGGGTCCCGTGTAGTGGTCAGAGGATCACAAATGGTACAATACAGGTAAAAAATTAATAGGATGGTCGATGGTGGTTAAACAGTGACCAAAAAAAAAGATTGTCAATTAAGATGGTCATTGGTCATATTAAACGGTCATTAATAATAAGGAATCATCATCTTTCCTCGGTAAAATGGTTATACATTATTGTAAAGAGGGTTTTACGCATGAGGTTGAGAAAATAAAATTAAGTCGATACAAAAATTAATGAACAAATGAAACTTGAAATCCTTCAATTTACATTACCTATGTTTTAATATGTAAAAAAAATTTGTTTTTCAAGGTAAGCCTTTCACTTTCGATTTAATAAGGAAAAAAAGGTAATAAGAGAAAACTGTGGAATTTATACCATTAAATCCGTAATGGGAAAGTCTTTCGTTTCATATTTTTTGCTCTAATATTTGAGACACATCGAAGAGAGAAGTTATGTACTCGAAATGTGAACAGAGAGAGTAGATTTGAAACCAATTAACATAAATGGGTTCGTCAAAATTTGTGTTCGCTCAAAACATTTGATTCCAAAGGAGGTATACATCTACTGAGATAAATTTAAAACCAAGAGTACCTCTTCCTTGGTGCTATAAAAGCCCCACTGCTTAGTGTCAGAACTCTCAATGAATATTCGCCCGTCACGTCTAAAAAACCAATATCTGTTATAGTCTCTATCTTTACCCAAAGAATTTGTACGAATAACTCGTTTCTCCAATTCCTTCTCGAGAAACTCTCTCTGCAAGTCAAAAAAAGACATGTTATTCACATCCATATTTTGGCATTATGATATCAAAAATGAAAACCATTAACAGCAGCGAGAAACTAAGGAAACCCACTCTTTGATCTTTGCTTTTTTCCAGATCATCCAAAAGCTTCTTTGTTTTCTCAAGCAGTTCGCTGCTTTTCGGGTCACTCTCACTACAAAATGTCGAATTAACTGTCAGTAATCACAACTCAAAGTCTCAAACTGTATTAAAATTTGATCGTGTAGAAAGAAAACAGCACACACCCGTTTTCTTGTGAATGTTTGGAATCGGGTAAGAGTTTCTCACTATGTCCATTCTCCAATCTTTCTCCGTTGCTGGAGATGTCCTCAGGAGGACCTGAATTATCTTCCCGCACTGTGCCATTTGCTCCAGTAACGGCTTTGAGACGTGCCTTTGCCTCTCTCTTCTTCTTACCTTCTTCTAATGCTTCACCTCTCTTTTCAGCACCAAGAGCATGCCGTTGTTCAAGATTCTCGTCCAACTTTTCCCTCACAAGATCAGTGGCAACAGCATGGTCAACCAATTCCTTCAAGATTCTCAGTTTAACAGGAGGTTCCAATAGACCATAATGCCCCCGCTTGATGGTTGCTACATGAGTTGTTAGTTCAGGAATGCAAATCATTTCTACAAAGTCACACAAATAATTCGTCCATGTAATTGCGGTAATCTGAAAAAAAATGGAAATTGCAAAAATGAGATGTAATAAAGCTTACCGTCCGTCAGCTAACGTAACTAATAAAGGAAATGAAATACATCAACTGAAAATGAATTTGAGAACAAAAAGACTAAAAAGAAGATTCAAAACGCAAAAGATCTTTGACCTTTGGCTTCTGCTTCTTTTTCTCACAAATAATATAATATTCTCCCTCATCTTTTATAAGCACGCGAAGAAGAGCCGCGTGGGTTTCCACAATAAGAGCAATATTGCTGTCTTTGTGACACAATGCCTTTTCCAAATCTTCAAGAGAGTATGGCCACAAGTACAGAAATCGACCAAAAGATGAACAAAAATCCCAAACCATTAAAAGGTCTCCATAACAATCCATTTGAAGGGTGAAATCTCTAGAGGGGGACGGTCGATCCGTGAACACTGGATCATCAGGACCAGGCTGCACTAACAGGTCATCAATTGGATATGTGATAGACTTGGCCCCTGCGAAAACCGTAAGAAAAGAAAACAACGCTGAAGCATATCATCTATATTTCATATAGTTCACAGCCCCAATTTCTGAAATAAGATGGAAAGGAGATAAAGGCATAAAGTACAGAGGAAACCGACTATATACAATAAGTCTCACTTGGGACGGGTATATCCGTCACAAACTTGTGACGGGTGAAGTATCACCCACACGGTTTGATAAAACAAAAAGTAGAGTGCATAGGAATCACAATGATTTTTTTTATCTTCCCATGTGGGTTTTATTTGACCCGTCATTGTGACGGATATGCCGTCACAAATGAGAATTTGTGTATACAAAAATTCTTAATGAAGTTCAGTACCCCAGAAAAGGAACATACACTAGTTAGCAGTGCTTACCATTCTCCCCAGAGCCATCACTGATTGGACCATCAGATTCCCGTCTTTCCAATTTACTCTTTTTGATTTTACCATTACTTACATCTTGAGTTCCCTAAAAGGAGTTCACAATCAAGGAAACCCCAAAAACGGATCAATATTAAACAAAGGCAGCAGCAATCGAAGACAAAGGGATAACCAAATCATTACTACCCTGTACCTCATTCTTCTTCCTCTTTTTGTTGCTGACTACGCATCCATTGAGGAAGAATTTGTCCTTTAAATTTTCAGGAAGATCAGTTGGAATTCCATACTTCGTTGCTAAACTATTGTGAATTACCCAGGGAATACTCCGATAGGTCGATTCCCTGATAAAAGATTTTAGAACCTCTCTACCAAATGGAAGTTTTTTACGAATGAGATCATCTTCACATAAGATTGTGCGTCCATTCATTTTAGCATCATCATCAAGCCATGCCACCTCATACAGGTTATTGTCTGCCTCCTCGTCTAAAACTTTAACAATCTTACAAGGATGTAGAACACCATGCTTCTTACCCTGCAGTTCCACACCCTCAACAAGGTTTTCTTGCAGATCAGATTTGATTTTAGGAACCAAGTCACTCAATGGTAGCATGCCTGTATGGGAACAAAGAATTTAGCACGCACGACAGCATAAATTTTCTCCAAAATAAGTGTGTACAGATTGCCTCAATAGTCAGAAATCTCAGAAGTACTGGAGAACACCATCAAATTTAAAGATCTAATCCAGTATGATATAGTGCTAATATTAACAAACCTAAGTTTAGCTCAAAATTTTGGATCATTATCATAGGCCCTCTGTTTCCGACGAGAAAAAGTGACCAAGGCCTAAGGCAAATAGAAATGGGGAGGACTACAGAGAAGCGAAAATAAACCTGTCACATAAAACTGTGTAGAACAATGGAAAATGACCCTAGATTCTTCACCATAGATGACATGGTGCATATGTGCTGACAAGACAACTTTAAGATGAATTTTATTCTAACATGCATACTAATCTGATGGAATAATATGCTTACCAGTGCAAATTGCAAACTAATAATGACTTTAGACAAATATCAGAAAAATACACAGCATCTTTAATGATCTTCCTTTAACAATATATCTACGGTTCTATTCGGGCGCATGCGAGATAAAATTACAATACAGTATCAATCTAGCACTTTGCTGTTCAAGTTTTCGATCCAATTAGAGATACCAAGATGGAGATTACTGAAATGTAACTAAATATTATCTATACTTGTTAATCTTAATAGTAAAGGAGAAAGGCAATATATGGCTAAAATAACTGTGTTATTGTCTTATTGATCTAGACTATATATAAATCTAGCAAAATAGTAGTCCTTTCATAAGTTTATTCGATATATGTGAGGTATGTTTCAATCAAATGTATGGAATTGGCTTGAATGAAGCAGTAATAGTTAACTGTTTTCAGCTGCAAAAAATGTTCAGACAATGCAAGATTTGCAGCAGCGTACATGATGACCCCTGAACTAAGTGCAGCTTTTAAAGAAGTTTAACGAACATCTTAACAGCCCTATTTCTTCAGTTTATTTCATCTCAGATTTGTTCAACAATAGTATTGGGGTTTTAGAGGAAAAGACGATGGAACTCAGTCACAAAACAGAAAGCTCTGATCTCGAAACAAAATAAGCTTCTAAGAAACAGTTAAATAAAGGGTTTTTTGTGAGAAACTACCTTATATTTATGTCCATTTGTGAACAACTACCTTACTTTTTTTTATTTGTTAAAAACTACCTTACATTTTATTTTTTTGTTAAAACCTACCAACAATAAGACTCGCGCTAATTTCTGACGATAACTGTGGTTGGATTGACCACAACAACAAGTGTACTTCCCTCTATTTCGCAGAGAGGTACATAGATTATTAAAGGCTTCAACCTGAGACAAAGGTAAGCACTTTTCAGAAGAAGTTGTTAAAAGAGTTGGGGATTGAGTTGGGTTATTACAAGACATATTTTGTTAAGGAAAAGGCTTTAAAAGTGATTTAAGGGGAAACAAATGAACAATATAAAATGTTTTAACAAAACAATCCAAGTTATGATCAGAAATTGGCTGAGAGTCTTATTGTAGGTAGGTTTTAACAAAAAGTAAAATATAAGGTAGTTTTTAACAAAAAATAAAATATAAGGTAGTTGTTCACAAATGGTCATAAATATAAGTTAGTTTTTCACAAAAAACTCTTAAATAAAACATGTTAAACTAGAAGGCCAAAAACCTCAGGCTCTCCAATTGCACGTACTGACAGTAGGGAAAAGGTAATCCCGAAGGCACTTTTTAATACACCAGAAAATTTACAAAATGACTCCAGTCGGCAAACAAGGAAGAATTGCACTCTGTTTTCCAAAGCATGTTTTAGTTAAAAGGAAAGGATAACAAATGGCAGAGAAGTTGTGCATGTTTTGGTTAAAAGGAGAGGATAATAAAAACTTCAACGTTCACGAATCAAAACACTTCTAACTGAACTGGCCAATTTCATGCTGAGATAACAAATAGCAGAGAAGTTGTGAACTGGATTAAGAAGTGCCAGGATGGAACGGAAAGCAAATTGAGGTGTTGTGAGAATAATTTGAACTAATTAGCTGATGCTTATAGTCAGTAACCTTTAAATGCATAGAGCAAACCTACAAATTCAATGGTATAAAGAAGCTAGAGTAGTCGTATTTTTAAAATGCTACTCACTAACAAATCAATATGCTGCCTGACGGTTCACGCCAAAGAGAAAATTTCAGCTTCATAATCATGTGAAATGATTGATACCTATGATGAGAAAAGAGGATTCCTTGCTCACAGAACTTCCAGTTTCGGAGATACTCTCTAGGATCTTATTATTTAAAAAATTAACCAGGAACTGAGAAATTCAGAGAGAAGAAAGTTGGGGGGAGGAAGGAGAGAACCAGACAGGGTAGAAAAGATGAAGTTACTTTCAAACAAAAAGCAGAAAGGATATAATAAGAAATGTGTGATTGGAGATCCTATGACAGTGTTTTCCATGGTTGGGAGATATGGATTCTGTAGCAGCTACATTTTCTTATCGAGAAGACTGTCTACTACGGCAACATCACTAGGTACTATCCTCGCCACTATGTCCCCCTAAGCTCTTATCATCTAAATGGTCTGTATATAAAAATAAAATAATATACACAAGGAGAAGCAAAATCGCTGTATATACTCAATAACATCTTAGTCAGCAGATTATAGATTTAGTACATAGCCAGCACAAAAAAGAGTACTAGGAAGCTCTTACTATATTGGATTATTCGTAAGATAGGGGCGATCAGCTCTTCAGGAAGGTTCTGAACTTTCTCTGACGCACGTTGCTCGGAGACTAAAGCCTCTTCATATGTCAAATTACCCTTCAAAGTTACCTTACATGTCCATACTCTTTGACGATACAAATTAATGCGCTTCAAGTACGCTCTAATTAAAATTAAGGAATCCAAAATGGGAGGAGAAAACATGTAAAGGCAAAGAACTACAGACATAATATCAATTTAGTTAATATTCAGACTAAAGGATACTGATAATCGCGGAAAATCTCCTTTGTAAACCTGATTTGAAACACAAGCTCACGAGGCTCTAAATCTTTTGGAGGTTCCAACAATGTGAATGGCTTCCGTTTCAGCAATGGCATATTCAACTTGCTCGCAAAGCCACCAATTAGCCACTGAAACCTCCGATGATCCACCGATTAGAAATACTCAATGCAGACTAATTGGAACCCTAGGACACCTTCAGAACAACGAAATTCGACAAAATTAGACTCTAATTCAGCTAATACTAGAGGCAAACTGCGCATTTCCGGCTCACACAACACCAACAGAAAGAAAACCCGGCATCTAGATCAAATTCAAAAACAATGTATATGTACATGCAATACAGAAACCCTAGATGAACCTCCGATACCTACACTGCCCCAAAAAAATCAACCCATAACCAGCAGAAATCAAGCAATACCCATCAACAAAATACAATCAACCACGAAAACCGACACAACCCATCAACAATTTCATCCCCGAAAACCACAAACCCTAAAAAAACACATATACCCAACAACAATCACCAGCCGAAGAATCACAAAAACAAAACACAATCACAAAATTAATCACAACTTTGAATCAAACTAACTAAACTACCAACCGGGTTCATCTCAAAAACACAAAACACAACGCAAGATTCAACCTTTACTCTAACAAATTGAAAAAACAATACAAATGTCATATATTCACAGATTCCCGCCATAAAAAGATGAATATAAAGTGCATTAAAAGGAGAAAAAGATGGAAATAAGAAGAAAAAAGAAGGTAGAGAAGAGACATACAGAATGTAGGAGAGTTAAGAAGCAATGTAGAGAGGACAAATGTGGAGAAATAGAGAGAGAAATAGTGAAGGAGAAGAAGGAAGAGAGGGAGCAATTGTAGGGAGTTGTTTGTTTGGCGGTCAAGTATATAAGTTGTAGTACTAATACACACTATATATTTTATTTTAATTTTTGTGAAATAAATGTGTTTGGTGTTCTTCCATCATTCTTGGAAGAATAGATTATATTGTGTTCTTATTAACAAAATGATAAATATAGTTTTTAAGTATAGCAAATTTTACCATTTTTTAATAAATAGTAATCACATTTGGTAAACGACGACTATTTTGAAAAAATAATGTTCGTTTTTAATCATAAAAAGTTGTCACTATTTATCAAAAAGTGGTCATATTTGTTTGATAGCACGTGGGACGGTTGTATAATAGAATTTGCGAAAAAAAAAAAAAAAAGCTTAAATCAAACATCAATCAATGACATTAATTTTACCATGTAATTGTGTCTTAAATTACTAATTTATGACTGTATTTATCATTGCCTTTTTTAGTATTTTAATAGACGTTAAAAATTGAAAATGGTAACCCAAAAGAGTTGGATTTAGGCTTTGAGGATGTAAACCTGCAAACGAGTCAATCACTCGGGTCTTGTGAGTTTGAGTCAATGTTTTTTTTTTGGTGGATGAGTTTGAGTCAATGTTGAATATGCTATTGTCACGCCGACTTTTTCTTAAGTCAATATCCCCTTTTTCTCAAGGCACAAGTAATCTATCAAACTATGTGGTCAATTACAACCTTCTCATCTCATCTATCCCTATAAAAGGAATAGAATTTTACTCATTCCCATTGGTTCCTTGAAATAAGGAAACAAATACCCACTAACTTTTACTCATTTAATTTCCCTCATTTCCCTCACTCCTAAATTATAAATTAATTGTAATATTTGCTCTTTTATAATTACGTAATCGATTGCAATATTCATAATAAAATACGATATGATCAAATTATTGTTAAACGAAAATATAAATAACGGTCCAATCTATATCAAATGATTAAATTAAAAGTTTTATGTTCTATAATGCCTTCGGCTTACACTTCACCATTGTCGTAATAAAATTCAAATTTCAAACTAAAGAAATCATATTCCGAATGTTACATTAATAATATTCCGTTTATTAATAAGGTTCGGTTTGCATATTAATAATTAATAATAATACTAATAAATTAAACTCAAAATCTTTATACTATAACATCTAAAGATTTTAAGAGACCATGATTTACTTATTGACTCCTTCAAATCATCAGTCTAAAAAACTTTTCTTATTCTCTATAGTCTACCCCACTAAAAATATTTTTATCATTTTACTTTTATTTAATGAGTAAGTTATTTAAAGGATATGTTATACAAGTACAAATACAATTTTTATCTCTTTTATATGGTTCAAATTTATTTCATAAAGTTTGATTATTTCGTTAATAACATTAAAATTGAAAATTAATTTCAGTTTATAATAATCCTAAAAAAACAAATTAATTAATTCAATACCAATAAATCAATTATTGGGAGTCAAAATCATCCCCGAATTAATAATTTATATATTTCTCATTTAAGTTAATGTTGAATTATATTTGTACTAATTAATCAATATATTTATGAAATTTTTAGAAATATACCCGTACATTTTTTGTACGGGCGTAAAACTAGTATTTATTAAAGGAATATCTATATAATAATATAAAAAGGCTAGACTGGGTAGCTATTGCCTATTAGAATGACACGTGGCGAAATAATACAATTCCATGATGGACTAAAAATTAATACAATTACATTGGGTACTAAAAAAATTGTAAAATAGAAAAAATAAACAGAACACGAAAAGACAAAGTAGTAGTGAGTTGATCACCCATCTAATCTTATTTAACATTATTTCATCACATAATCACGATATTTATATTTTCTTTAATACCAAACTTTTCATACTTTTTATATTTTAAAGGCTAGAATGAGTAGTTATTGCCTACTAGAATGACACGTGACGGAATAATATAATTACATGATGGACTAAAAATTAATACAATTACATGGTGTTTTAGTAAAAATTAATACAATTACATGGTGTATTTTATATAATAACATAAAAGCTAGATTAAGTTATTATTGCCTATTAGAATGACACGTGACGAATAATATAATTACATGATAGACTCTATATAATAACATAAAAAGGTTAGATTGAGTAGCTATTGCCTATAAGAATGACACGTAGCGGAATAATATAATTACATGATGGACTAATAAAAATTAATACAATTACATGGTGTATTAATAAAAATTAATACTATTACATGGTGTATTAAAAAAAATTGTAAAATAGAACACGAAAACACAAAATAGTAATGAGTTAATGACCCGTCTTATTTAAACATTCATTTCCCTATCATTATTTCATCCCATAATCACGATATTTATATTTTTCTTTAATGCAAAACTTTTCATATTTTTTATGAAAATTCTACTATTCTTACGTAAACATTCATCTCTCAACATTATTATTCCACCCCATAATCATAATGTTTATAGTTCTTTAATATAATATGTTAATAAATTGATTAAACTCTTTATTTTACTTAACAACTATAATTTTCATTAACATTTTTTGCTATTTAATTCATCTCTTGAGTTACTTCGACAATCAATTATCTAATTTAATAATGTCACAAAATAAATTAAAATTTAAAATAAATACGGAAATTTATGGTTATGTAATGTCTATAAAAACTATAATATCTATAATAGTTTCTATTCACTTTATTTATGTAATATCTATTGCCACGAGTTTCTATGTAGTGATTATATTTTATGGTTTAATTTAATTATTTCATGATAGTGAGTATATTGAAAATAAGTGTTGAGTGTTGTTGTTGTTATTGCAGTGTTGGTGTCCAATAAAATACTCCCTCCGTCCCGGTCATTTGTTATCTATTTCTTTAAATGGGTGTATCAATGAATTGTTATCTATTTCTAAATAGGGTAAGTTGGGGCAAGTGGGTCAAGTGTTCTTTATTTAATTATTGTGCAAGTAAGTCTTTTGTTCTTTATTTAATGTTCTTTTTTATACTTTTCAACCTTTCCTTGGTCTTTGTGTAGAACACAATAGATAACAAAAGACCGGGACAGAGGGAGTATATTTTACTTTGTTATGTTGTTTTTATAATCATTTGTTGTATATTCAAATTCATGTTTTTCATTTAGTGTAATTTATATATTTATATGTAACAATGTTTTAATTCGTTTGTCAAGTTTTTCGCATGTTGATACTTTACCTTTTAGTTAAAATATTTTTTTATATAAACTTTAATTTAAAACATCATAAAATGTATGTGAATGCAGATAAGACAAAACATAACGTGAGTAATTTGAAGAGAAAATAAATACAAAAGACACAAAACTGAGGTAAAATTAAAGTTACAAAAGGTCTTATAATATAAATAGTAAATTTATTGTACTATAGATTGTAATTTGTGCAAAATTTGTTATACATTTACATTCAAACATTGACGTTTAATTTTATGAATAAAAATAAACGTCAAAATTCTAAGAAAACAAAGAACTAACCCGTGCATTGCACGGGTCACAAAACTAGTTGTTATTTCATAACCTTCTTCAAACTAGTGATCATGGTTATATCTATATTGTTGCTCTCCTACCTCTTTTTCATTGTTTTTGCATTAGTTTTGGCCCAAGAGGCCTTAATAAGATTGCACACAATCTTGCGAAAGCCATTGTCTAGCTAGTTTATGTCTGTTTCCGCTGTCAAAAAAAATGATCATCGTTATTTCAAATAAAGTGTATTTTTAACGTTTAGGGGATATCTAGTTTACTAAAACAAAGGTGGTCATTTATTTATTTTATTTTTTTCGAAACCCCAAATTAGATTACTCTTTTCCCAATATCAGACATAGGTTAATGCGTAAATAAAACAATGTGATAAAACTTAAAATTTACCATTAAATATGGACAAAAATTATAATAATTACTAAAAATCTATCTTCTAAAATTAACTACTCCTTCCTATGTACAAACATTTACAAATTTCTAAGAAATCTAGAGTCTCAATTTTGTGAAAATTTGAAATATTGAAAAGGTTTACCCTCTTGTACAATGAAATAATCATTATTATCCCTATTTGACATACTAGACATACTTTGATTATCATCAAGAGAAAATAATGAATTAGTAGAATTTTGTCTACTACTCGAAAACAATTTCCCATGTTTCTGTTGTTGTTGTTGTTGTTGTATAACCAATACAGAAAATTGAAAATCCCAAGTTGTAAGCATTGCACCAATTGCACCAAGTTCAGGCCATTTACTCCAATCCATTAACCCGGTTATTGCTAACATTTTCGGGTCATGGTACCGACCCACTAACACTAAATCAACATGTTCTTCAATTGTTCTAATTATTTGTATTGTTCCAACACCATCTTCCACAATTGTTTGCTTGAACATTACATTACTTTTGTTTTTAGTACTTGCTAGAAAATCATTGATGATGTACTCATCAATGCTGTCAGCTTCATCATTGATTTCTTCGAGGTCGTTAGGGGACGATGATGATTTGATTCGCATCACGGTTAGGTTAATGCTTGAATCCTCGACCATACGTCTGCTGTATGCCAGGGTTTCATGGTCGTCATTGCCACCTAGGAACAGGACGACAATTGAATAGAACGATGACATTTTGAGGCTTTTCTTGTCGATTAATACTCCTACCGAACACGGAGCTTTCCTCATGACACGACGATTAACATTGCGGAGATTAGACCCTTCTGTAAACGCCTTGTCAAACCCGTGATTTTGGTGAAAAGGGAGGATTATAACATTTATCCCTTGATCAAATGCAACAGAACATATGTCATCATGCATACTTGAGTATGGAGAAGTTGAAGTGAAGTGTTGTGTCCTCAAATTACCATTTTTTTCCTTCTCGAGTCTCTTGAACGCGCTAACTATGTGACTCGAGCTGGTGTCGTTTGGATCATAGGGTGCGAGCATCGCTTGCTTACTACCAACAAGTTCGAAAAGTTGAAGAACTAATACTTGTAAAGGAGTTTCTTTTCTTGGCTTAGCAATTTGAAGAAGTTGAATAATTGGGGCAACATTGTCTTCTTTATATATGCAAACTAATATCTTTATAACTTCAAGATAATCTGAATTTACAATTGTTTGCTTTCTCTTAGACATATATTTTGATGATGGATCATATAAATACTTCACAATTGGTATTGATACTCCAGTTACTACTAGCATTATCAATATTGCTAGACTGAATGCCTCGTCCGTCAATAACTGCGTGCAATCATCGGAAATTTATTTATTAGCTACTAGTACTTCGCATGAACTTTGCTGGTGAAAAATACGATTGAATGTCGAAAGGACAATTGACTCTGCTAGCCTCTCCTATAATTCTACCGCTCATTGTTAATGGCCAAGGCTTGAAATCGTAAAATACATACAAGTAATACCTACACATGTTTATATGTTATAAGACCGCTTATTAAGACTAATGAGCACAATAACAACAACAACATTATCCCACTGCCTTAATAGCTCTTGCAAATAACTATATAAGGGATAACATATACACGATATAGCACATATGGTAGCATGCATCACAAAGAGGCTTCATTTGAATGACCGAGTTAAGACCTCTTATTAAGACTAATGAGCATAACAGCAACAACAACAACAACAACATCAACATCATTACCCCATTGCCTCAATAGCTCTCGCAAATGATAAGATAAGGAATAACGTATACGCGATATAACACATATGGTAGCATGCATCACAAAGAGGCTGCATCTGAATGACCGAGTTAAGACCGTTTATTAAGACTAATGAGTGTAACAACAACAACAACAACAACAACAACAACAACAACAACAACAACAACAACAACAACATTACCCCACTGCCTCAATAGCTCTTGCAAATGACTATATAAGGAATAACATACACGCGAGATAACACATATGGTAGCATGCATCACAAAGAGGCTGCATCTAAATGACCGAGTTTAGACCGTTTATTAAGATTAATGAGCGTAACAACTACAACAATAACAACAACATTATCAACCAGTGCCTCAATAGTTCTCGCAAATGACTAAATGAGGATAACATATACAGGGTATAATCCATATAGTAGTATGCATCACAAAGAGGTTGCATTTAAATGAGCGAGAATAACGGTTTCTTACCTTAGAATCTTTGAACATCCCATATGCAGAAAGCTCAACAACTCCTTTACAACATAACACAAGAGCAAGTGAAATAGCTGTATTTAGAGAAACCTTCCCAATCACAATGGTTGCCAATAAAGTACCCAAAAACTTTCCAAGATAACCCATCAAAATAATTGATCCAAAATAAAGAGTTGATGTTTTTGTTAATGTGTGCAAATTTGTTCTTAATCCACTCACAATACAAAAAATAGGTAACAATAAACCCGTAGTGATAGTATCAAACTTGTCTATCAAAGTCATTCCTAATGGCGGTCCATCAGGTAATGTCAACCCGAATATAAACGCTGCTAAACCCGAACTCTGCCCAATTACTTCGCCAATAAATGCAACACCTAACACTAAAATTAAAATTATAAAAAAATTCCCTTCGTTCATTGGTTTTCCCTCAGGAGTTTGTTTTGCTATATATATAACTAATGGTCTAAGAATTAAAAAAATTGTTGAATAATATGCAATTATACAAAAAACAATAAATTTTGCTTCTTCACCATGTTTATTTTGTATGGATTTTGAAATTACACTCATAAATCCTGCTATTAACCATCCACAAATGTCACAAACGATTGAAATCGACGATACTAATTTACCTAAATCGGAATTAATCATTTTTAACTCTACAAGTACCGCGGTCATTACTATAAATGGTGAATTTGAGTTTAATGATACAAGAATTGGAATTCCTAAAATGGGATTTTTGTCAAAAAAATTACTATTATTATTATTATTTTTTGTTAATATGTGTAGGGTTAAAAAACTAGCACTCATGCCAGAAAAGTAACTTGTAAGACCTATTATTATTACTTTTTTACCTACATTTCTAATCATTGTGATATAATTTGAATTTACTCCTAGACCAAAAAGGTGAATTATTACACCAAAATAACCAAATGTTTTGAGAATTACTGTTCCTCCAGGGGGAAACAATTTATCATAGATTACTGGATTTCGAGTTAAAAATGATGGACCAATAAGAATGCCAGCCTGCATTTCAAAAATTATTAAAATTAGTCAAGATATTCAAATTTAATTCATAAATTTGTAAAATATTGTTTTAAGTGGTTACTAGGTTTTCATGTAAAATTGTATTGTTTTGTAGTCAAATACTAGCAAAATACTAATTTGGAGTAATTAAGAATGGAAAAAATTGTTTACATAATCTCGTAGCTGAGTTCGAAAGTCATATTGTTGAATTTTCATATTTGTTTATGTGTGTATAATAAGGATATACGTTCTGAAGAAAACATAACATTCATTATTTATCACAAACAAAATGCAGGTAAAAGGATAATATCGAGAATCAGTATCAATCAGCCAACACCTAACAAGCCCGATAATATATATATATCCATACTTTAGGTCTTGTTTGGCTGCCTCCATAAAAATGGGTGAATTGAAAGCCTAATAATGATGGGATTTTCATTTTTTCATGAATTCCCAAACTCTTCCATAATGGATGAGTTTAATGACCTAGTCCCGTTAATTGGAAACTCTCGTGTTAATTCGACGCTGGCATGTCAACAAAACTGGTTTTGAACAATTTGCGTGAATTAACTATTAACTAATTCATGTGTTTTGTACTTTTGTAAAATAATGGAAAAATAATTTTCTCATGGCAACCAAACGAGGCCTTATTTTCATGAATTAAAGAAATGAATTAGGAATTGAACTTACAAGGATTTGAGCAGTGAGCAAATTTTGATGAAGAAGTCTCAAAATAGTATGAGTTGCTCTTGTAATTAAAAAAATAACAACAAAATAGATCAATATTATTGATGAATTTTGAAAAGGACCATGTTTATTAGCGACAATAGAGCTATCTATGTCTTTATATTGGCATACTAATTGTTTATCTCCCACTAATCCTCTATTCCAAATTTGTGTGTTTGCGTTCATTTTTTTATTAATATTAACATTAATATTAATATTAATAATTATTATTATAATATTAATTATAATGATGATGATTTTGACTTCATTAAGAATTTTGCTCAATTGAATTTGGTGATTTCGTGTTTAAATATATGTCTTTTTGAGTAGAAATAAAAATAAAAATAAAAATAAAAATTCAACAAAAGTTAATCAAACAGTATAAAAGTTAAAAATTTTATCAATGAAAAGAGATTTTATGGTGTAGCGATGAAGTAGGCAAAATACCCATAAAAATATTATCTCACTCAAATATGTAAGCATATACTTATATATATATGGTTGAGAAGTAAGATTTTATTTTTAGCTAAATATATAATCGTGTTCACAAATTGTGACATTGCATGACGAGAGAGTTAACGTGTTAAATGGATCGAGTTCATATTATGATCGAGTCACTAAAAAGGGCAGCCCAGTACACGATGGCGCCCCTGCTAGGGGAGGGTTCGGGAAAGGGCCCCACCACAAGGGTGTAATAGGGGCAAGCCTTCCCTTGCCATTAAACAACACCTTAACCAGTACGCCAAGGCTCCCTTCATTACCCAAGTTATATGAGACGGTGTTATATGTATAACGAACCAAGGTGAAGAACGCGCGCTTCATCTTGGTTGCTTTCAAAGAAGACAGATTTCGGACATAATGCAACAATGTGATGGTAGAGATTTAATACATACGAGTATATGACAAGCAAATGAATCAGTAAATACTAGCTCTATACGGTAAAGGGCGATACATCAATGTATATTATACAGCTCGACCACTCACTCATACATCACGAGATCACCTGGAGGCTGCAGGCTGTAGCACGAAGTTGTGCAAACAGGGTAATACTGATACATCACGAATGAGTCGGTCATATGTCAATCTACAATAGGTGGCTTGATTGCAGACTTGCAGCTCAAATCAACATGAATAAATCGCTCTATCAACGTTCAACTCTTGTTCCGCTGAAGGAAGATGTGGAGGTATGGTTATCGGGTTAGGGCAATCTTGGGGTTGGGGTTGGGGTTGGGGTTGGGGATGGGCCTCGCTCATGCTCAATCTATCGCATATCGTAGATGAATCTGTGACAAAATCGAAATCCTGACCGCTGATCATTTCTGAAATCTGATTCATTGTGCAATCTTGGGGTTGGGGATGGGCCACGCTCATGCTCATGCTCGATTCACCACATATCTTAGAGGCATTTGTAACCAAATCGGAATCCTGACCATTGAGCATTCCTGCTGTCTGATTCATTGTACATGTGTCATTCAATAATCCGTGACCCTCTGAAGTGGATGGTTTACTGGAAGATATGACTTCTACGGACTGATTTCTTTGGTGAACTTTCGGTAATGACTTCACACAAAAACCGATGGCTGCAATTCTTGATTGGGAAATCAAGCAGTGAAGCCAGACTAGTTGATCAGTAATGTAAGCTTCAGTCTTCAACTTGTCAGCATGATAAAGTGTCTCAATGCGGATAGAATCCCCCTTTTCAGCAGATGTATCACCCGCCTCAAATCTGAAACCAATTTAAAATGCTTAATGTTGCAGATACTATACGAAACAAAATACTCGTATATCCACTTGAAGAAAAAGAAGATATTCTTTCAAAATGACTCGTAATAGGGGGAAAAAAATATGAAGTCGGATTTTACCCAGAGTTTGCCCACTCGCCAACCCAACCAAATCCGTGATGGGACCTAAAACAAGTTAGCAACCATGTCGGAAAAAAAGAATCAACTAGAAGACTGAAGCCGTTGTTATGGAGAGAAAAAGAAAAAACAATCTAAAGATGAGCTCACTTGACGGTATTGCTAGCAATCGGAACAAGCCACTGCAGTGTTTTCTCCATTTCAGCTTTAATCTCCGCCATAGTGAGCTGCAAATCGGAAGTGTCGACATAAAAACACAGGAAAAACAAAACTATTTCGGAATATCATAATTAAACTACACAAAATCTGTCGCATACTACTCAAATAGGAGTCTAGGTTGTGACACAACTGAGCCGCAGTACGTATATGCAATTACCTAACAATTTTAAAGTAAGATGATGAATCTCTCATGTTTTTGAAATGTTTAATCATACTCGTCTTCTGAAAACATCCAAACAAAGTTATGAGTTGTGAAAGTCTCTCAAGGTCATCATCATCGTTGTTATTCGCACATGACTACACGAGTGCATACCAAGCCTGAATCATGAAAGCTTTCAGGAGTTTCAGCCAACAAGCTTCATGGTGAGAGATGTCCAAAATGCTTACAAGCCACCGTTGACACTAAGGGTGATTTAAAATCGTTACAAGACTTGTATATTGGGTAGATACCACAGTTGGTTTGAGTTATGTCTTTTCCGTGTTCCTTTCAAGTGCATCATAGAAGTCCCACATCCAAGCCACGACAAAGTTTCAAGAGATGATGATCAGCGTCTTTACTGAGGCTTTCTGACCGTTATTTCATGTCCAAATTCCCCCATTTTCCGTAACACAATAAATCTCACTTAAGATACTGTATTCATTATAGGATTGGACTTGTGAAGAGCTTCAAAATCCAGATGAAAGCCACTCTGCCCATTCCGTGATCATTTGATTTTGAAAAAAGCAAGGGTAGGCTCAGGATCGGAGGCAAAAACTACTGTACAGAGTCAACAGAGACAAGAGACTGTAGAGTAGCAGGTTAGTAAATACCTCTTCTTTGACATGAAATGATTGCAGCTTGGAGCGCAAAGATGATTTTATACTTGGTGGCAGGCTTTGGTACAATGACTCCCTAGCATTCGCAGGCATGGAACTCGATCTAGCCACCTGTGAGCATAAGAAAATAAGTTTGTGCAGCAATAGTTTACATAGTATGTGTTGCCTTCGGAAGAGGGAACAAAAGTTGGCAGAACCGCCACATTAAACAGGTGCATTTTTTTAGAAGTGTTCATTTTTGAGAAAAGGGTTTGTGTCCTAAATCAACCAAAGAATAAAAGGGAGAAAATGGACGTTTTGTATATCCAAGGATTCAAAAAAAAAAGAAATGAAGTGCTATGCGATGTGAAATTGCATGACGGGAAGAATGGAGGACGAGCATTGTTCAGAAAAAGTGGAACTTAATGGGGGTGAATAATAATCTGAAAAGAGGTAACATATTTACTCACAATTCCATCTATTTGCAGAATAATGTTCGCATAATGCAAAGCAAGGCCGGCAGGTCCCAGCCTTTGGTAATTGCTTAGAGTGTGTTCATCCGGTCCATTAGCATCTTCGAGTTGCCCTAAAATATCAAGTAAATTTTAGAAAACGTTGAAGTACCATATATATTATCAGCACTTGCTGAAAAGAAAGACCACAACTATGTAAGCATACGGAGAATGGTGTGTGCAACTCTGCTAAACTATTTTGCATTTGTACCAATCCATAAGAATCATGTAAAATGGGTCTCGCTACCTCATGGACTGTTACAGATTTACAACATCACGATATAAAAAAGCCTGAAAGACTAGTAGCAATTAGCAAATGCTCCCGGGTGCGCCTAGTAAACACCCCTTGGGCTCTTTTTTCTTTTCCTTGATTAGTTTTATTAGGCGTTCAACTCGAATTTGAGACAAATAGTGATGCGTCCAATGACTATGAAACTAGAGCTTTGGTGATTGTGAAACATACTAGAAATTTTTAACCTTTGAAGGATGTCTCAAATATCGGTGGGTGATTGGTTTTCTTCACTGTTCAAAAATAATACTTTCAGAGGCTGGACTGCTGCAGAGCAGCTGGAAGTTTCTGAAGTTCTTAATCTATGATAGTCAATGATACTCATAGTTCTAATTCCTAAAACTGTTAATTCTATATCAGATAAAGCCGATCACGCCTTATCCATTTTTCAAAAATGTATACATCTTCCCCCGTGTTTTGAGGGTTGGTGATTAATAAATGTACTTCATGCCGTCAAAGAACGGGAGCAGATTGTCAGACAAAATAGAACGAAGAGGAAACATTACAAACTGAAATTTTAACAAATGGATAAGAATTTGAAGAGTATAAAGTTAGTAACATGATTACCATCATTTCCGAAGTTCTGGTGTATCTCCATGTATAAAAACAAGACAACATCAACAAGTTTCTCCATTATCTGAAAGAAACAATAAACTACTAATAGTCAATTTCCTAATTGCTTGAACAGGCACTTTTAAATTTAAAGGTTTCGCGTAAATTGAAGGGAAAAGCCACTACAATCAAAACACAAAAAGAACCAGGTCGACAAAGTTAGCGTAATAGTACTTTGGACTGATATGCAGTTAGTAGCAGACAAAATACCTCTTCCAAACTTCTGCTCCAAAGTGATCTTTTTTTAAGTTTCATGACCAGTTTCTTCTGCTTTTTAAGTTCTTCCCGTAAAACCGCATTGCTGCCAGCTATGCAGAAAAGATAGTTTTATTATGGAAATATGGAGTTCCGCAGTTAACAATGCAAAACTTAATTACAATAATAATACCCCAATCCTTATGACGGAGTAGGGTCCGATACATATAGCCTTATCGCTGCATTGAAACACAACGAGTATGTTTTCGAATGCCCATAACGAAAACTGCGCTTGCAATGGCATCGACTGACATGTAATTCACGACATAAGAAACCGTACGACAACTTAGTGCCATTTTGATTTATTCTATTGTATTCCAAACGAGGAAAAAATTCAACTTCTAGTGAAACCAAAGATATAACATTCTTTGGGTCCAGAACCTAGAGTATAATAGAGTAAACCAAAATGGCAATTTTCACCATGAACAATCTGGAATCAATATTACATAGAAAATGAATCCAACAAGAGCTTGACTAAAATTCATATTTCATGTGATAATTTAAGCTAGTTAACAAACGAAGAGGAGTGCCACTTACAGTCTACACTACATTTGCTTTGGTAATCTTGCTCAAATCTATGCAAGGCATGTAACTCATGGTAAAGTTCCTGCAGAAGAAACAAAATATCGGGATCTAGACTCAGTAGTTTATTACTACAAAAATAAGGAAAGAAGAATCTTTTTTCCCTACAAAGCGCAAAAAGTTATGAGAGACCTTAAGAAAAAAGATAAGGGTTATGGCACTCACTGCTGTATGCTGAACCAAAATAGTTAACTGTTGTATCACTGACTCGGCATCCTCCTTCAGCTGCTTATGAGGGCTACCTTCCCTGCTTTGTCTGAACAAAAGTATAACACATGAGAAAACAAGTTGAAAAGAACATCTCAAAATGATGATTTAAACTTGATGCTAGTTGTATTACTTTAAAAAGTAACGGTCTAAGTTATGCCACTGAGGATCTTTACAGCGATTTCCAAATCGTATGACTTCTCCTGAAAATAAACTTAATTCTTCCCTGCCAAATAAAGTGAAGATTGTAAGCACACAAAGTAAACATCTACGTAATGACGGAATTTAATTCTTTGAATGCTTCCATCCAGGTTTTATAAAATATTTATTTAGGCTACTTTTTATGAAATTTCACAAGTACTCATTCATTTACTCTACCCTCAGTCCCCGCATGTAGAATAGGAGAAAAGGAAAATGGGTATTAATGTAACCATTTTTTATATTTTATAGTGTTTCTAAAGTTTTACATTTGGAATCCTTTCAAATACTCGGAGGAAGTATTTTGCAAAGAGTAAAAGATTCTGAATACAACCTCTTATCACATGCCACAATCTTTAAAAGTTGATCCAAATCATTTGTTACTAGTTTTTGAACAGCTTCAGAAGGGAGAACCACTTCTTTCAAGTGGCTTATGCGTGACTCTGACAAGGAATGCATAAGGCAAACCCCCTTCATAACGGTATTCGCAACTTCAAAAGCCAAAATTGATATTTTAGTTCCTTTAGATAGAACACCAGATGCAAATCCACTTCTTGAGTTTAAATCAGTCATGCTACTCCCAAGCACATCCAAAACCTCCACTGCCTTCTCAAACCCCATGGTACCTGCCCTTCCCAGGCGTAGGCTCACTTCAGAAACCTGTAACATAGAAGAATCTTAATAAAGATGTTTAATTTTTTTTTAAAACAGACCTCTTAACCAATGGGAACTGTCAAAAGTAAAATGAATATACACACAGAATCACCTAGAATTGAAGAGTTTTGACCGTACATTAATGCAGAAGATCACCCCTTTCAAGGCCACAATAGTTAAAGAGAATCAGCAAAATCAAGAATAAACCTAACTGCATTAGTTGGCCTACTAATCCATGGCGAACTTACCTTAGCAAGTCAGCATCCAAAGTGAATGAAGATGAGGAAAAGGAGGAAAACTGTTTTGCTCAAAAAAAAAACCTGAGCAAATGCACATGTTCTAGAGCTTGTATTTCACATTGAAGCACCAAGTTCACAAGGAGGCAGGTACAAGTAGGATGTATGTCAGATTAACATTATTGAAATGTGGAGAACTCGCACCATAGAACTCTCCATGGTTATTTACATACAAAACAGCTCTACTGTGAGAATGCACGTTTGCCCACATTTTTGTCCAGCATTTTAGATTGCTATATCAGATTTTCATCTTTTTGCTGATTAGACAGATACAAATATGACAGCAAATAAGTTTTGCGCAGATAGACTTAGTTGCCGGCCAACCCACAGAAGCAAGATAAACGGGAAAAAGGAACAAGTTAATCAAAGTGAACTGCTCTGTGATGGTCTGATAACAATGTATCAATAGGTGAACAATGATAAGAACAACATTGCCCCAGAGTATCAAGGCCCCACGCAAAAAAAGGTGCATGTAGGAATCGCCAGTCTAATGTAAGCAACCTTTACCCAATCACACCTGATTGATGAAGAAAATTACACCCAGAATTGCATCAAACAATTGCTACTTCACAAATAAACGAAGTACGACTAGTTCAGTGAGCAATATTGCTTCTTCCCATCATACCCACTTACCCATAATGCCATAACCAAAGAGCACCTGAATCTTAGGCTCCTTTTGAAATACAACAAGAGAGCCATAATCCTAAAACGGTTTGGAGTTTGCTAAAATGAATCATCATTTTGGGGTTGGCTTACATGTCATCATTTAGCTCCTTTGGAAATATATGGCGAAAAAGATGAGCTAATGAAACAGACAAAGATAGGAGACACATGGCTTAACAAGCAGGTAACTCTCAATTTAAAAACTTATAATTCTAATAGAGCAAGAAGAATTTCAATGAGCAAGCATCAAACCTTTGCCACTGCAGCTTGACTAGACCTCACTGATCTTGACTTGTGTGATAACACTTTTGGAACACGAGGAATTCCATCATAGAATTCATCGAGATCACTTTGTTTTCTTTCATTGGAGCCGACACAATTTGAGAAATGCTCCTCCACTTGCCGGTCACTAGCATCATATGAATGATTTTCAATGCTTCCAGGCTTTGATTCTAAACCTGAGTCTGTTTGTCGAGTTGTCAAACTACCCACGCTCGTCAGAGGAGGGCTAAACTCTATATTAATCTTTTCGCCATTAAAACTCTTCGAACATAGAAGTCCCATTATTATAATTAACACAAGCGTACGCAAAAGTCGCTTGTGTCCTTGTAAATTCCTACTCCTCAGTCCTCTAGTAGTATACTCTCCTAAGATAAGATTCGCATTATTCAGTATCGCATCAACGATTCAAACCAGTAAGCCATTGCACAAAAGACACCACAGTAAAACTCAGACTTCAGCCTATTAGTTAATCATCTATAAGATGAAAAGTGCATACTTCCTCCATCTAAATCAATAGTTTACCTTTGATTAGAATACTCCTCGCAATTAATACAAAGGCAAACAAATGACTAACACAGAATGAGTAATATGATTAATGGAACAGCTTCACTTTCCACCTATAACAAATGACATGCAATAGTTCAATACTTATTTAACCATGATTTACAACTAGATATGAATAAAACCCCAAATAATTGATTTTTTTAATAACATAGCAACATCCAGCAACCACGGCATGAAACGGTCTTACACTGTGGGACGGTCACGTTAGGTAAAAAAGACAATACATTTATTAAATACGAGTAGCATAAATATTAGATCTTGCCGAAAATTAAATCATATAACTAACAATCAATCATGTTGAAACACTAATCTTCAGTAAAATTATGGACTAATCAAAACCCACATGGTAAAATTTACCTAGATTTACAAAAAGATTGAAAATTTACCTCAAAATGCATAAATTAAGAGAACCCAGAAGATCAAATATGCAGAAAAGTACGGTATATGAAAGAGGAATTGAATTGAATTGATTTTATGCAGAAGAAGGTGACTAGGTGAGAACACAGAAAGAAAGTTGTTCACATCGATCTTAAGTTGAAATAAGGATTGTGGGCGCCAAAAAGAGTAAAGTAGTGTAAGAATGAGAGTAATTTGTAAATGATTAAGACATAATTAAGGCATAAATTCAACAAGATTTGCATAATGCATGCTTTTCTACCAACAATTTGTGTATTTTTTTCAAAATTTGTCTGCTGAAAAGAGTATCAGGATTTGACTGGAGTTGTTGGTCCAAATGTTCTACTCCCTACTTATTTTACTTTTTAATGTGTTACACACTTACACACTTACACACTATACCTTTGACATGTTAGAAAAATAGTCACGCTGAACACCGAAGTAACACTTGTGACAAACCTATCCGTTATAAGTTTGTAATCGATTAAATACTACTCCCTTTATTTTTTTTTTATATCACCTCATTTCTCTTTTTGGCACTATTCACAGTCGAGTATTCAACGTCGGTTTTCTCTCAATCCGTTCACGGAAATATATTCATGTGAGATCTTTTTAAATTTGTCTTGATAAGAGGAATAATAATATCAAAATTTTATAATTTTTAGTAGTATGTAGCTAAAGATATAATCGAAACAAAATGAGTATTAGCAAACGTGTATAAATAAATGGGGTGATATAAAAAAAATGGAGGGAGTACGTATTAATTTGGGTAAATAAAATAAAACAACTTGTTACTTCATAGACATTTTGCTTTTGTTTTATCTATCCTACGTATTTAGTACTTGATCGGTCGCAAGCTTGTGTGTTGTGTCCATCACAAATGACAATTTGCCTTGAGGAGAAAACGGCACGGGCCAGGCCTACGAATGTGCGATTCCTATCTTGCCGTGTCGTATTAGTGAAATAAAATGGTGGCTTAAACATGACTCACAACTAGGGATGGCAGTCTCACCCTGACCCTGTGGATATCCATCCACCCGAAATTAAATAGGTGGGATATGGATGATGATTTTTTATACAATTTAGGGTGGGATATGGATATGGGTGAATTTAGGGTGGGGTATGGATCATGGTCTACCAGTCTACCACCCGCTTATCACCCGGTGGATATCCTAAATTAATAAGTATAATTATTTTGTTTTCTAAAAAGTATTAATAAATATTTTGATTAGAAAAATGCTTTCAATTTATAAAGTTTTTTTAAAATAAACTTAGAAACTACTCGTTAATGTTTTGTTGCACTTTTTTTATGGGCGTGTAAAGCTTGTGCGGATTAGTTTCGCATTTGTAAGTTGTAAAATTGTAAATATGGTTAACATGATTAAAATTTATGTTCAATTTTCTCAAAAAACTATGTAATCTGGAATTGTTTGGTAATGTACGCCTTAAATTTTATCGTCTTAGGTGTATATTTTTGATATATCCCCTTGAAATTTATGAGGATGGAAATATCCAACGGGTGCCCACTCCACCCGCTTCACTCGGTGGATATGGAGATGGATGGATGAAAAAATATTAAACGGATAAGGGTGGGATATGGATGACCACAAATTAAATGGATATGGATATGGATATGGCTCCACCCCATCCATATCCCACCCATTGCCATCCCTACTCACAACGTTTCGTGTCGTGTTCTGCACCGGCTAGGCATAGTCTTTTTCTTAAATTTCGGCTCAAACACAACTTGTGGTCTATGCATACCATGCCATGTTGGGTTGTATCAATTTGGTGTCATGCTAAAAGGGGCTGTGGGTTCTTCTTTAGTTCTTTGGCAAATATACCCAAAGACTCTTGGATAAACTATTAAAGTTCGTCGACAATTACTAATTATCGTCGACGTTTTTACTTAAACTACCAAATTTGCCCCTTATTCAACCCATTCTAATATTTGACTAAAATTCTTAAAAAAAATGTCGGTTTTCTCAATAAAATAAAATACGGTTTTGTAATGATTCGAATAACGATTTTCAACGATTTTGCAAAACGATCAGAACAACGATTTTCAACAAAGCAAGACGGAAAATAATAATTGAAAAAAATTAAACAATTGAAAATAAAAATTAATTGTTTTCACGGGAACAAAGCAAAACGGAAAATAATAATAAAAAAAACATATGGGACGGAAAATATTTTCGTCCAGGCTTTTTTATTTTTTTATAAAAAAATTCAAATTTTTTTTTTCAAAAATTGTTGTCAATCCGGGCAAGAAACATACATAATACGCATTCCAAGAAGAAAAATCTGACATTCAAACAACGGTTCTATCCTAATTCCGTCAAAAATAAAATAAAATACGGTTTTGTAGCGATTCGAACAACGATTTTGCAAGACGATTCGAACAACGATTTTCGACGATTTTGCAAGATGAATGACAATAACGAGGTTAGTTTACGATTTTCTCAATGAATGCTTGCAAACTTATAATTGAAAAGATTTAAACATTTGAAAATAAAAAATTAATTATTTTCACGGGAACAAAGCAAGACGGAAAATAATAAAAAAAAATGGGACGAAAAACATTTCCGTCTGGACCTAGGCCTGGGTGAAGTTTTTTTTCGTGTAGACCTAGGCCTGGACGAAAAAAAAATTCGTCTGGACCTATGCCTGGACGAAATTTTTTTCCTCGGGGCCTAGGTCTAGACGAAAAATATTTTCTTCCAGTTTTTTTTTTTTTTTTTCCGAAAATCGTTGTCAATCCGGGCAAGAAACATACATAATACGCTTTCCAAGAAGAAAAAATATCCGACATTCGAACAACGATTCTATCCTAATTCCGTTAAAAATTAAGGAAAAAAAGTTTGGTTGAAATACAAAGGAAGGGTATGGGAGGGGTAGTTTAGGAAATTCATTAAAATCTGTCGACGATAATTAGTAATTTGTCGACCACGAATAGTAGGTTGGATTTCAAAGGAAACTGAGTTTAGTCAACCTGGGCTTTGGGTTATCACGTCGTGTTATAATAGGGTAATATGTTTTCTTAATTTTTGTGTCAAAATAAAAGGAGAAATAGAAACCTACCTCGAATGCATTACCTCACAGTCTTACACTTTTCTTCCTTTTTGAGCATATTAATATTTTTCCGAATCGCGAAAGGTCGTCGACGTTTTGCGAAAAATCGTCGACGTTTTTTCAACAAAAGACAACTCTACCCTTTCACACTCACACTCTCATTCAAAATCAAAAAAACAAAAAACACCTCCCCCTCATCACCAAGAACACCACCACAGCAACCACCAGCGCCGAGCACCCCACCGTCGACGACCCCACCGCCGACGACAAGCACCACCGCCGAGGACCCCACCGCCGACACCAAGCGCCACCACCAAGGTTAGTTGTTATGCTAGTCGTTTTTTTTAATTAATTTAGTTTTTGTTTTAGTTTTAGTTTTAATTAATGTTGTATTTTGTTGTTGTTGTTGTTATTTTTTGTTAATTATGTTAGATTTGTTAGTTGTAGTGTTAATTGTTATTGTTTTTGGTTTTCTTATTGTTTTTGTTAATTTTAGGGATTTTGATTCAATTTTTGTGATATTGTTGTTTGTTGTTGTTGTTGTTGATGATGTTAGTTAGATTGTTGTTATTAGATTAGTTCTAAGTTGAATTTGGGGTTTGAATCAAAAGCCGAATGTTAGGTTTAGGGACGATTTGCGAAAAATGGAGGGACGTGGGAATCGCACGTTTAGGGTAGGGGGGGACGTGGGGTTCGGGCGTTGGTGGGGGGATGGGACGTGGGATAGGGGCGTTGGTGGGGGATGGGGACGTGGGGTTGGGGCGTTGTTGGGGGCATGGGACGTGGGGTTCGGGCGTTGGGGGGGGGCATGGGACGTGGGCTTCGGGCGTTGGGGGGGGGGATGGGACGTGGGCTAGGGGGGTTGATTGGGGGTGGGGCCGTGGGTTTGGGGTGGCTAGGGTGGGTTGGGACGTGGGTTAAGGGTATAGGGTATAGGGTTTAGGGTATAGGTAGGGTTTAGGGTTAAGGGTTTATGGTGGGTTGGGAATTAGGGTTTAGGGTTAAGGGTTTATGGTGGGTTGGGAATTAGGGTTTAGGGTTAAGGGTTTATGGTGGGTTGGGAATTAGGGTTTAGGGTTAAGGGTTTATGGTGGGTTGGGAATTAGGGTTTAGGGTTTAGGGTTTAGGGTTTAGGGTTTAGGGTTAGGTAGGGTTTAGGGTTTAGGGAATTAGGGTTGGGAATTTTTTCTTATTTAAGTTTTCATTATTTTTCTTATTTGTTTAATTATATTAATTTAACGTTATTGTAATCTCGTAAATGCAGATGTCTTACAATGAGGATGATATCATGCCTGCGATTGGCCGTACCGCAGGCCGAAGAGTGACGGGATCTAAACGTCGTGTCCCGGTAGCATCACAACCAGCAGCAGCACCAGGAGCTGGTAGGGGAGGTAGGGGTAGGGGTAGGGGTAGGGGTAGGGGAAAGGGTCTCCTAATAAGGACTCCCGACCCTACTCCCGAGGACCAGCTACAGCTACCGAGAGCTTTTTTCAGGGACCCCCGAGTTAGTAGTTCGGAGGAGGAGGAGGAGGAGGAGGAGGTGGAGGAGGAGGAGGAGCACGACCCCCAGTTTTTGGACGAGGAGGCAGCCGATCGACCAGCAAAGGTGATTGTACGTGATGGTAGCGGCCGATATAGGCCATTCGTGGAGAGTGGGGCCTCTAGTAGCACGGGCGGGAGGAAGAAGACTCCGGATCTTTCATGGCGTCTACAGGGTCCGGTTGTAGGGGGGCCGTCTGTACCTACTGTCTTACGTAGCTTTGGTGGCCACGTAGCTCGCAGTAGTTGGACGGATGAGGGGAGCGCGAGACAGTGGATCACGTGTTACGAGAGGCCGGGAGCTATGGAGAGGATGAGTAAGATGAGGGTCCGCTCTGCGGTTATGGATAGAGTTGCCGAGAGCGGGCTTGGTCATCTTAGGACCTGTTTGACCACCGGGTTGGATGAGAACCTTATTAGTGCGTTCGTCGAGAGGTGGCAGCCGGACACCAACACTTTCCACATGCCGTTTGGTGAGATTACGATACTGTTGCACGACGTTCACAAGATCCTCGGCATACGGGTGGATGGCGCTAGGGTTATGGACGAGAGTACGAGGGGGGAGATTGGTCTGAAGGGGAAGTTCGCGGCCTTGTTTGGCGTTGACGTGGCGGCCGTGACTGCACCCATTTACAGGAGTGGGGGGATTTTGGTGAGGAAGCTGATGGATGTTGTGGAGAAGGGGAGCCAGGAGGACTCCCTACGGGCGTACATGATGTTGTTGGTTGGACAGACTTTGTTCACCGACAAGTCCAGCGATAGGGTTGTCGCTCGTATGTTGCCGTTGTTTGATGATTTAGATGATTTAGGCGGTTATGCTTGGGGGGCCGCGACATTGGCGTACCTGTACCGACAGTTGGGGATGGCTTCGCGTAGGGAGGCAGCTGGGGTTAGCGGTTGTCTACCGTTGCTTCAGGCTTGGATATACGAGTACTTTCCGACGTTCAGGCCTCACTCGGGATATTATGTTACGGGACGACCACTTGTCGAGGCTTGGTCACGGGTTCCTAGGTTTAGGGGAGATGAGGAGTTGTTGGAGCAGCACAGGCAGAGGTTGGACGGGCTGAGGGCGGAGCAGGTGAGGTGGCTCCCTTACGGTGTTAGCCCACACAGGGGTTGTCGGAGTACGCTCTACTCGGGGGTGATCCGGTTTCTGGATATAGTGGAGCCGTACCAGCCTGATAGGTGTCTCCGTCAGTTTGGCTATGTTCAGGATTACCCGAACCCTATGCGGGTCCCAGCTGCCGAGAGTCGTCCGGCGAAGCCGGCTCAGGGTTACAAGCTGTCGTACGGTGATGCTGCTGATTTGGATTGGGGTTTGAGAGAGGCTGAGATTCCGTTGAGACAGCGTCATGACCGGGCTGTGATGCCGTTTCAGTGTGATCCACGTTACATGAGTTGGTACAAGAAGATTTCTCACCCACACTTCTACCCCCCTGCACGCCGTGTTGAGATGGAAGCACCCCCTTTCGCCGAGGAGCCGGAGGTTGGCCGGGCTCTTAGCCGTCATTTCTCGCAGATTTATACTCAAGACCCCGACCAGAAATGGCCGTACGTGCGACGCTTGGTCGATGATATGGAGCGGTTCTACATATCGAGGGATGACGTTGAGGATGATCAGGCTGATGATGATGATGAGGAGGAGGACGATGATGATGATGATGTAGTTTACTAGTTAGTTTTTTTTATGCTTGGACTTTATTTGTTGTCTTTCGTACGGACTATTTTATTTTTCTCGTGACTTCCTTGTTAGTTTATCAGTTTTTTTATGCATATTTTAATATTTATTAGAACTCATAGCTTACAGCGGACATTAACAAAAGCACATAAAACATAAATCGTAACTAAAATTTGATGAAAACATAGAATACATTAGACATTAACGAAAACACATCAAACATCAAATACAAGTTTACAATACTTAATTATCTTCAGATGACGAAGATGAAGAATCCAGATCTCCTTCGTAATCTCCAGCTTCAATTACTTCAGGTTGACTAGCCACGTAATGATCATAAAACATTAAAATGCGCAGACGGACATTACCTAGATTGAACACTCTACCGGCACACAAATCAGATAGTGTTGCGTAGTCTATCAAGTTTAGTATAAGCTCGATATATTTAAGGAAATCGCTTCTTAACTTGCGGAACTCCCACATCTTCATAGTTACAATCTCATCAGTAACTTCATCGTCTGGAACAACCGGACTGCAGAGGGGGTTACCGTGTAGGATGCCAAAAAGGTTGGCAATTGGAGGATGTTCAACCAGGTCCCAGACAGTGTCACTCGGAATGACTAGTTCAAGGCGAGAAACTAGTACTGGGAACTGCGTAGTTATAAGATCGATCCTTAGCTGATAGGCTCTGTTTTTTTGAACATTTGTGAGAGCCATATTAAAAGAAATGATTTTAGTAGTGAATGATGTTGTGGTTGTTGCGATTACAATCAACATGAAAACCAGTATTTATAGGGGTTGCTTTAACGGTAACATTTTCAAATTGTAACGGTTACGTTTTGAAATTTGATATCACAACGGTTACATTTCAATATTACAACGTAAACAAAATTGGTTAAAATGACGGAAATATAAAGACTTGAAAACTGGCCGTCCATACATGGTATGGACGTGTACTATTCACGTCCATACCATGTATGGACGTCCAGGATTAACGTCCATACATGGTATGGACGTGAATAGTACACGTCCATACCATGTATGGACGTGAATAGTACACGTCCATACCATGTATGGACGTGTACTATTCACGTCCATGCATGGTTTGGACGTGTACTATTCACGTCCATACCATGTATAGACGCCTAGTTTTCAAGTCTTATTCAAAATTTCGATTCTCGTTCAATTTGTCTATGGTGTACGATTAATTCAACCTAATTTCAAGGCTTAAACATGTATTCCAACAAAAATTAATTGAAAAAAAAATCTAAGATTTAAGTTAGTTATCGATGAATCGTTGTCGTCGTTTGACATTAAATCGTTGTCGTTATTTAATGTTGATGTTCGATACGTTGAAACCGTTTCTTAGGAATTTACGTTGTTTTTGTTGTTTTCGTTTCAGAGAATAAAAGCTAGAGAGAGAAAGAGAAAAGGGCAAGAGTTGTCTTTTTTTTAAAAAACGTCGACGATTTTTCGCAAAACGTCGACGATGTTTCGCAACCCCCATATTTTTTTGACCTTATTACCTTAAACTTTATTTATTTTTAAGCATATGAGCAGTTTTTTGAGCTTATTACCTTAAAGTCTTAAACTTTACTTGTTTTTGAGCATATTGGTATTATTTGAGCTTATTACGTCAAACCTTATTTGTTTTTGAGCATGTCTTTTTCTTAAACCTCGGCACAAGTGCAACCCACAGTCTATGGCATGACATGTTTTTTTTTTTTGGTAGGAAGAAGAGGGTGAAAACCCCAAAAGCTAAAACGAAAGAAAACAAAGCAAAACCATAGGTAACCTACAAGAAACAAAAACGAGACTAAAAACTAAGTAGCAGGGGAAACAGAGTAAGGCACAAGTCAAGGCCAAGCAACACCACTCCAATGAGTCCAATCCTGTTGCGCTAAAGCTAATAACTGGCTCGGCATATTCGACATGTCATAACGGATCATCTGTTGCGCTTGTGTTACTCCGCTATTAGCTAACCAGTCCGCACATGCATTCGCTTCATGATATGTGTGGTGCATCTCTACTTGCCATTGAGAATCTCGAATAAAGGCCTGACATATCTTTACCAATGTGAGCTGTTGGCACATTCGGTACCGACTCCATAAAATTTATAACCGTCTTAGCATCCGTCCGAATGATAAGTTTTTCGATCCTTCGTTCCATCGCAATCATCAGTCCCCGTTTTAAAGCCATTAACTCCGCTCGTGTGACTACAAACACCGCAAAGTGTGTTCCCAGTTCTCCATATCGACCTTCCTCCCTTCTAAATTATGTGTTACCCACTCTCGAATAGAGCTCGAATTGTAGAACCATTGTTCCCTAGCAGCGGGAAACACCATCCAGATTATTCGAGGCTCTGTGCAGTCTCTCAATAAATGCACGGCAGTTTCTTCCACTCCATCACAGACCCCACAACACGGGTCATCCGCCAAGCCATGTCGTGTTACGGTAATGTGTTTCCTTAATTTTTACGTCAAAATAAAAGGATAAGGTTGTGTAGAAGAGAAGACAATATATTTTTTTAGACTTTTGTGTTTATGCTAAAGTACTTGATACATTTTTGAAATTGTTGTTATTGAAATTTTTGTGTTGGTACTTGGTAATATAATTAAGTTATTGTTATGTGGAATTGTCGTGATCTTCAAATTCTATCCGCAGATTTTAGGAGCGATATAAATAGAAGTAGAAGAAATTATGTAATATTTATTTAGGATACTTTTTACAAAATTTCAAAAACTCATTCATTCACACTTCTCTCGTATGGGTATTAAAGTAGCTATTTTTTTAATATTTTACGCGTTTTCAAAATTTTACATTTGGAATGCTTTCAAATAATCGGAGAAAGTATTTTACTAAGAGTAAACAATTCCGAATACAACCTCGTATCACAAGCAACCATTTATGATTCGTATTAGGAAGCATTTTAATGTGTTTGAATCCGAGAAAATGAGTCATATTTGCCGTATTGATTTGATTCTTGCAATGACTTCCAATGAAAATATCATGAAACTGACATGTAAATGCGGAGACAAATTTAAACTTAAGTGTTTCATAACCATGGTTTTCATAAAAAAATTGCTTGTATAATTACACAATCATGAAGTCTCCTGAGAGACCGTCTTTCGAAAGAGAAGACCACATACAACACGGCTTTTCTTCATTCTCAAAACAAAGTACAGCCTTACCAAACTTCGAACATTCTGAACATTCAACGTGTTGAGGATGTTTAATATATTGCACAACATCTCCATATCTGAACGAACGGACGGTGCAACATTCGACAACTTTACGAATGGGACCGTGTTCTAAAGCCGCAAAGAAGAGAGACTCTGAAAAAAAGTTGCCGAACGGCCTAGCAAAGAAGTTTATATGTGTTGCCTTGTATTCCGAGTCTGGTAAAGAATACAAGCACATCGGCCTCGGTCCTACATACATATACTTTTCACCCTGTTAAAAAAAACATTAGAATTGGAAAAAAAAAAGACTACGCATCTAATAATACATTAGTAATTGAGCCTCTATGCATTTTCTACGAGGTTTTAAGTTTATAAATGACAATATATTTTATTTATTTGATTTCAAAACTTTAAATTGACTAAAATTATATGTATAACGTTAAAAAGGACAACCCGGTACACGATGGCGTCATCACTAAGCAAGGGTCCGAAAAATGGTCCCACCACACGGGTGTAATAGGAGTAAGCATTCCCTTGCCATTTTGGCAAAAGGCCACTCCAAAGAGTTCTTGAACTTGTGACCTTTCGGTGGGTCAAGGCTCCCTTCACTGATATGTCAATAATTAATTCCGGTTTTTTATTTTGTTTTGAGAATTGGTACTCATATTAATTAACACGGTTATTAGGTGGTTGTATAATTAATTTTAGTTTTTTATTTGTTTTTGAGAATTGATACCCATATTAATTAACACGATTATAATATTAATTAATACGGTTAATTAGGTGGTTTTATAATTAATTTCAGTTTTTTATTTGGTTTTGAGAATTGATACCCTTATTAATTAACACGGTTATATTAAATGACACGGTTAATAGGTGGTTGTATAATTAATTTCAGTTTTTTATTTGTCTTTGTGAATTGGTACTCGTATTAATTAACACGGTTATATTAATTAACACTGTTAATTAGGTGATTGTATACTTAATTTCAGTTTTTATTTGGTTGTGAGAATTGGTACTCATATTAATTAACACGGCTATATTAATTAGCACGGTTAATTAAGTGGTTGTATAATTTATTTCAAATTTTTATTTGGTTTTGAGAATTAGTACCCATATTAATTAACACGGTTAATTAAGTGGTTGTATAATTAATTTCAGTTTTTTATTTGTTCTAGTTCGCTTATGTGGAAAGATGACCAACACGGTGTTGCATGATTGGCTAAAAGAAAGCATAATTTAGGAGGTTGAATGAGAGAGCTTGAATACCCTCATTCTTGCATCACATTATGCCACGTAGTAAGAAATACAGGATTCTTTTATATATATAATGATTCTCCAAATTTTTCTTATTTTTAGACTATTAATGTGAGAAATTGAGAAAATGCTACAATACACATTGTGTATGGAAAATTTCATACACGATCAATCACGTCACGCCACATAAATAACTTAAAACTCATTAGTTAGTTTTAGGATAGTTTAGTAATTTTACAAGTCTAGTTAACATTTAGTTAGCATTAATTTAGGAAAATTTGTTATAATGTTTAAATTTTATTCTCTTAACAAAATTGAATGGTAAAATAAATATTTCTATAATATGTAGTAGAATCAATTAATATTTTTGACATTATTTTTAAAATTTTTGTTTTAGTTAGTAATTAATCAATAAAAACAATTTTCAAAGTAATAATTATTTTTTATTTTCGATTTTTTTAAAAATAAAATCGGTTTAGTTATTAATAAAAACTAATATTCTTGAAATTATTAGTCTGGAAATTAATATTTTTAAAAAAAATCTTTTTAGTTAGTAATATAATATTGTATGTATTTTACGAATTAATTAAATTACATGGAATATTTTATTTTGTATTTTATTAAATTTTCTTTTAGTTAGTATGTAATTAAATATAGTTCGATATATTTAACTTAATTAATAACTTTTTAAGGCCTAATTAAACTATATTAATCCAATTATTCAATATGTAATTTAATTAATTATATTTTGTAATAAATACGAGTTAATTTTGTAAAAATTAAAAATGTTGTAAGTAGGGTTCGAACCTATGATCAATTACACACAAATTAGTGTTGCCCAGTAGAATTTTAACCAATTAATCAAGGGTATCAACAAACCAGTTTATGAATTACAATTGTTAATGGGTGTTGCTCATTCATATACATTATTTACTCATTCATACACATATTTCCCATTTTACCCCTTACATTCAACACTTATTTTTCAGTTTTCTTCTCATCTTAACCATCCCTTCAATTTCTCCCACCGTCTCAAATCAGATAAAGATACGAGATATGAACTCATCTTCACAGTCTGGTTGTTGGTATAGGCCATAGTCTTACACTGAACAATTATTTTCTTTTGTTCTACGGAGTATTAAACAGGAATATTGCTCTGATCAAATCAGATAAAGATACGAGATATGAACTCAACTCGGTTGTCACTCATGATGGGAATAAATACCCAATTACAATGAAGGAGTTTTAATTACACCTTGCTACATATCTTAATTAGGTTAAAACTGAAAACGATTTAAAGAAACCCTAATCTAATTAGTCTAAATCAATTTTTTAATTTCATATAAGCGGTCTCGAATGCAAGCACGCGAAACCAATATAAGGAAAGACGCTAAGGAGGTTGGTTGACTTCTCTTCTTTATCTTCGGCCGGCTTTTAATCTAAGGCGAACCTATCTATGGACTAAGACTAAAGCTGCAGAATGAATTAAAGCAGCAGCGGAATCTTTGTCAGCAGTAGATTTCGGCTATTCAACGCCTCTTTGCTGCCACTTCTTTCGGAGTATATTAATCAGCCGCGTCGACATATTCTCTACACAGGACAAGAAGTCCCACGAAACCACACCAAAACCGGATTATGATTGATAAAGGTAGAGATTAGAATTATTAACTGATCGATACGAGAGCTAGCATCTATAGTTGTGTGATTTAGTTTTTTTTTTTGTGGGGGGAGAGAATTAGAGAGAATTAGAGAGGAGAACTTTTCTTAGGCAGAGGGCATAGAATGGAAAAGTAATGAAAAAAAGTGTATGAATGAGTAAAACTCGTATATGAATGAGCAATTACGTTGTTAATATTCTGAAATCTAATAAAATAATATTTTAATTTTGAAAATCTTATTGTATTGAATGAATTTTTTTTGATATTTTAAATAAGATATTTAGGGAATGAATAATTTTTCTTAACATGATTTCCTTCAATTTTTTCATGTGAACTTTTGTTATTTCTGAATGCACTAATTTTAAATTATGAATTATATATTATATTTTTTGAAACTCAATTAATGCAAGTGTGTTCTAAATAAAGGATTTAATTTGAGAAAATTTGCTTAAATTTCAATTCAATTCAATTAATTGCAATTCTGGAAATTTGAGTAATGATTCAATTCAAATTCAATGCAACTCAATTAAATTAGGAAGTACAATTAGTTTTTTCAGTTTATTTTCAAGCCCTAAATCTAATTAATAAAATTAAAAAACGAAGGCAGTAAAAAAACGAAATCAGCGTGTTTTAAAAAAACGAAATTCATTAAATAAAAAATAAAAAACAAAATCAGTGTGTTTAAAAAAAAAACGAAATTCATTAAATAAAACAACGAAATCAATAAATTGATTACTACCATGAATATGTTTAAATTTTTAAACTCTAAGTAAAAATGATGAAAACTGTAAATAAAATAAAATAAAATAAAAATCTCAGAAAAATTTATTAAAACCAGAAAAAACGTAAAATTTAAAAACTAATTTGGTAAACTGTAATATTTGATTAAATTTCCATAATATTGGATTAAATTCTCAGAATATTTGATTTAATTTCCATAATATTAATAAACTAAAAAGAAAATCTAGGCAAAATTTGATTTGTTAAACCATATTTGGAATTTAATAAAATTTCCTAATATTAAGACTTCCCTATTTCATAATTATATTTCGTAAATTATGACATTTCGTGAACTATGATAATCATAAAATTATCATAAAAAAATGACGTCAATTATTTTTAAGCCATAGAACATATTAATTAAATAAAAAAACGAAGCTAATACATCAAAAATACAACGAAATCAGTACATTAAAAAAACGAAATTTCATTAAAAAAAAAGCGAAATCAATAGATATAATAAAATAAAATAAAAATCTTAGAAGATTTAACTTCATTAAATAAAATGTTGTTAGTAAGGTTCAAACCTAGGATCAGTTACACATAAACTAATGTTTGTAAGTAGAGCTTTAACCAATTAATCAAGGATATCAACACATTTAATTAACATGAATATGTCAAGTCTAACTTGTAAGGAGTAATTAATAAATTACGTCTAATAAATAAATAAATAAACGAATTATTTATGTTTGAAAGAATTTCAATTGTTGAAAATTTGTGTATATTAGAAAAAGTTTGAATCGTTATAAATTGTGGAAAATGTGAAACTTGAAAATATAATATTACGTGTCTTTGAAAAAAATTTGAATCGTTGAAAAATTGTTACAAATTTCTAATTTTTACAAATACAGTTAAATTTTGGCGCATTTCATATTTCGAAACCAAATTTGGCGCACTACACTAATATCGAAATAAATTTAGGGCTTAGGGTTTCCACATTTAGAGTTTAGGATTTCCAGGCCACATTCAAGGTTTAGGGTTTCCACATTTAGCGCTTAGGGTTTCTATATATATATATATAGTGTTTATGATTTTTACGTAAAATAGCTTAAATTAACCGCTCATAGTTTAAAATACATACATATATACAGTGACGGATGCAGGATTTGGATATAGGGTGGGCAAAAAATTTCTCGATAAATTTTTCTTTAATTTATAATGCAATTTTTTTTTTGAATTTTGTGCTAGAATATTATGGTATAATGTTAAAATTAAACGAAAAAAATAATTTTCAATGTATTATTAAGAGTAACAATATCCATTGATACAAATGTTTCGATCTCAGCAGGTGACTCTTCCATCCGTATTCTATCACCAATAATATACGGTTTGATTTTCTTCAAGTTATGAGCAACTTGATTTCCGCTAATATTGACTTTATTTTCGTAACAAATTTTTAAAAAGAACGTAAATTATTTTATAATTTGATAAGTATTTTTAATAATGATATAACAAATTTTAAAAGTCAGTTCACCAATCACTTGTAATGGTGTAGTGGTTAACTAGTTAGTTTAATACAAGAAGTTCAAGGATCAATCCTCCTTAAATGCAAATGTCACCAACAGGATTTGAACCCAGGTCTCCACAATAGAAGACAATACTACTACCGCTTGAGCTATAAAGATAATTGTAGATTTAATGAAACTTATATATAATTAATTTCTGGAACTTGGGGGAGGGCACGTGCCTACCCTTTCCCTCCCCCAGATCCGCCCGTGCATATATATATAAACACGAATTAAAAATCGATCATAGTTTAAAATGTATATTTACACGAGTTAAACTAATATTTAGCCATCTAGGGTGTCTCTCACTATATATATTAGCTTAATTTAACTCTTTCATTTAAATATATACGTATTTATTATGCTAAAACCGATCATAGTTTAAAATGTATATTTACGTGAGTTAAACTAACAATTATGGTTTCACTCTCTCTCTCTCTATACATATAAAATCGCGATTTTTACATGAGTTTAACTAACATGAGTTAAACTAACGATTTTACGAAATAAAAAAATCGAAATTCATTAAATAAAAAAAATCAGTAAATAAAAAAGAAAAACGATTTTCAGGAAATTAAAAGAAACAGTAAATGTAACATAAATGAGTCCAGTTAGTCGTATTGAATTCAAAAAATATAATTACAAAAAAAACCCAAATTCAACAAATAAAATAAACAACGAAAGCAGTAAATATTAAAAAAAACGAAATGCATTAAGCCGTCATTCTTCATCATTTCGTTTTTTTTAATGAATTTCGTTTTTTTATTTAATGCATTTCGGTGTTTTTATTTAACCATTTTCGTTTTTTTGTTATTTTTCGAATTAGGTTTTTCAAAATTATTTTAGTAGAGTTCATAATATTGTATTTTTATTTAATGCATAATAAAAGATGAAAAATACAGACTCTTAAATAAATTTAAACTAACAGATTTAAATAAATTACAATAAATTCAAAAAACGATAAATTTAGTTAAATAAAAAAAGTTCCGAAAAATATAATATATAATCTAAAATTTAAAATTAGGGAATTCGGATATAACCAAAGTTTACATAAACAAATTAAAGGAAATCAAGTTAAGAAAAATTATTCATTCCCTAAATATCTTGTTTAAAATACCTAAAAAAAATTCATTCAATACAATAAGATTTTCGAGGATATTATTTTAGTAAATTTCAGAATATTAACAATTGTAATTCCTAAATGCACGTATTGATATACTTGATTAATTGGTTAAAACTCTACCTAAAAACACTAGTTTGTGTGTAACTGTTCACAGGTTAAACCCTACTAGCAACATTTTTAAATTTTAAAAATTAGCAAGTCATCTTTAATTAAATTAGAATAATGGAAAAATTGATTTTTAAAATATTAATAAAATATAAAAAAAACGAGTCCATTAATTAGAATACAAAAAAAATTCCAAAATATTAATTTACAAAAATAAATTCAAAAGAATATTAATAAAATTCCAAAATAAAAAACGTCTAAACTTTACTCCTCTTGATAAGGAGTTTATTCAGAAAGGTCCTTGTGTTCCCTTATCTGAGCATAATGATCTTATTAAGCCTGTCACAACTGAAGAAATTAAAACAGCCCTGTTTAGTATTGGTTCTGATAATAAAGCCCTAGACCAGATGGGTTTTCTGCAGGTTTTTAAGCACAATTGGGATGTTGTTGGCCCGGATTTTTGCGAAGCTGTGCAATCTTTTCTAGCAACTGGAAGCATGAGCAAAATGGCAAATTCTACTCTGATCTAAAAAAAAAGTTTGTGACTCTGTGCAAGACTTTCGGCTTTTATCCTGCTGCTCTACTTTCTATAAGACGGTTAGCAAAATCCTCTCTGCTCGACTTCAACACATTCTGCCTCTCATTATAGGTCAGGAGCAGGCAGCTTTTGTCACGGGCAGAAATATCCATGAGAATATCATGTTATCTCAGACACTGGTTAAAGGGTATTCTTGGAAATATATGTCCCCTAGATGCTTGATGAAGGTGGACATTAGAAAAGCTTTTGATACTTTGCAATGGCCATTTATAAGAAGTATGCTTGAAGCTTTTAATTCTCCTTCTCAACTTATCACTTGGATTATGGGATGCATTACTAGCTGTTGGTTCTCTTTGAAGATTAATGGATCTGTTCATGGTTTCTTCAAAGGTTGCAGTGGTATAAGACAAGAGATCCCTTATCTCCTTACTTATTTGTTCTAAGTATGGAGGTGCTCTCAAGATATCTCAGAATCATGCAGGACTCTCTCTTGGTCTCTTTTCATCCAAAATGTTCTAAACTTGCTATCACTTATCTAAGTTTTGCTGATGATCTCATGATCTTCACTCGAGGGGATGTTCATTCTGTTCAAGCTGTTCTTTCTAATCTTAATAAGTTTGCTGCTCTATCTGGTCTTCATGCAAATTCGGAAAAGTTGAAATTTATTTTGGAAGAGTTTCTGATGATATTAGATTCGCTATATTGCAACACACAGGCTTTGTTGAGGGGAAATTCCCTTTCGGATATTTAGGCTTGCCTCTGAACACTTGAAGAGTTACTATCAATATGTACGCAAGTCTAATTAGTAAGATTCAGGGTGTTGTCCAACATTTGTCCACAAAATTTCTTTCCTATGCTGGGAAAGTTCAACTGCTAAATTCAATTATTTTTGGCCTTGAGAATTTTTGGTGTGCAGGTGGTCTGCTCCCTGCAAGTGTTATTAAAGTCATTAATAAAATATGCAAGAATTTTTTCTGGAATATCACAGATTCTGCAAGGAAATTAGTCAAGAAAAATTGGTTCAATATTTGCTCTCCTAAGAATGCAGGTGGTTTAGACATTCAGGAAATTCTCTCGTGGAACAAAGCTATGATAGCCAAATGGATTTGGCTTCTTAATAAATCACCCAATGGTCTCTGGTGCAGATGGAACAAGATTTACATTTTCCCTCATTGTTCTATTTGGGAGACTACTTGTAAACCTAGTTTTGCTGAGAGTTTTAGAAGTATTATTGTAGTTAAGAATATCATTCTGCAAGAGATTGGCTTTGTTGTTATGGCTCAAATTCTCATTCGGGGTTGGGGACGACATCAGAAATTCAATGTTTTTGCAACTTATGAATGGTTTCGAAGGCCTGGTCCTCTGTTTCCTTATGTCAGGGTGCTGCATGATGGCCAGTTTTCGCCGTCACTACCGGCATCAAACACATTTATAAACCCGAAAACAAGTAGTATTAAGTTCGGGGTCGAACACGAAGATGGTGGGGATAATTGTATAGTTTGGTCCTAATTAAAGCCTAAGTCGGGGGTAATAAGGTTTGAAGAGTGATTAACAACTAATGAGCAAGAGTAAAAGCTAAGATGATGAAAAATCAATTAAAGGTAATGTAACACCCCCATTTATTTAAGGGCCTGTACTAGGACTCCTCAGATAAATAAAGGTGTTACCATCTCGGTTTCCCGAGGCAGTAGATACAAAGGAAGATAAACAGTACTTTAAATTAAATTTAACTCAAAACATGTTCGTACATCCGAAAGTCTTAACAAGGCAAGTAAAATACAACTCATACTAAACTGACTAAGGTGATCTAGACTCTAGTCTGGTCCGGATCCAAGCTCTTCCTCCCATAGCTCCCCCTTAGTCTCAGCCACCTGTCAATCTGCTCCCCAATAAATTGGTTCATCACAGGCGATCACGAATACACAGGGTCAACCACGAGGTTGAGTAGGGAAACAATCAAATATAATAACCATATAATAAACTCCGCACCGATCCATCGCCAAATAAACTCCGCACCGATCCAACACCATATAAACTCCGCACCGATCCAACACCAAAAATACTCCGCACCGATCCAACACCGTATCACAAGACCCAATATATATTCATATCATATAATATCACAGAATAAGGTAATAACTCAATACAGCGATCACATGATATTATATAGCAAACATGCTTAATGCCAAATGTGGACTGATTGCACATTATTACAAACCAGTATTTTCCCCTACCTGAATTAGCAGGAAAATGTAGATACGTCCGAGGCTTGTCAAAAATGTTCCACGCGAAACTCGCTACCTAAAGAGATATACGTAACAAATTAAAACCTTCCCGAATCCCTTAACGATCATACTTACTATAAATGGTAACTTCCATAAGTGGAAAGTTTCCATAAATAGAAACTTTCCCGATGTAGCAACTTTCCAAAAATAGTAGCTTCTAATTATAACAACTTTCGTTCGAATTTCAAATTATTCCAAATATACAATACTACCCATATCAAGGTTCACCATAAATAACTTACCCTTAATAAATCATATTTTTACCATTAATAATAAAATATTATTATCATAATAGCAAATATCTTAATAACAATAATAATAATAATAATAATAATAATAATAATAATAATAAGTAAATACAAAACACGAAACAACCACCCTTAACCAACCCGACTCACCACTAAACTTATCCTCCTAACACCTCCAACACCCTACCGCCGCCACCAACAACCACCAGCCACGATACCTAGAACCACGCTAAGCATCAGTGACCGCCGGCCGTCGAGTCGTCCGTCGCCGGCGAGGAGAACCAGCCCCTTAAACCCGGTCTGATCCCTCACCCCACCAACCAACCAGCCTCCTTAAACAGGCTGTCGACGACTCCTATTAACCAAACCACCACCCGTGACGGCTGCCCAGACCACTCCTGACACCGGACTACTTACTCATGGTGGTACCACCGTGTCGACCTCCCCTGAGTCAACGGTGGTACCACTCCCAAAACACCACTGTAACCCCGTGACACTAGACTCTGCAAAAACAGAGTACGACCAGAGACACGAACCACGCCACAGCCGCCACCTTAACCGCCTAAACCCAACACGACAACCACCATGACATACCCTTGACCATCACAAATCTTAAAACACAAACACCCAGAACCAAAACTAACAAGGTTATACTCGAAATACCCACACAAAACCATACGAACAAGACCCTGTCTGAAATGGAATTAATTTGATTGTCTCAGGCGACAAAACCACCACTACTGGTGGTTCCTGGTAGCCAACGGTGACCCCTACTGTAGACCAAACACCACTACTAACGACATAGATTAAGTTTAAACCCAGAACTGAACTCGCAGCCATGAATAAAACACACGAAAGGTTACAGAAACTACAGGGAAATGCAAAGAAGAAGAAGAAGAACGTGCTGACATACCCCTTTCTGGCTCAGATCGACGCAGTTCTGACCACCCTATGACCACCGTGACCACCACCCTTTAGAATATGCTATGTCGGCTGTCAGACTATGAGGTTTTTTGTATGATAGATAGGGTAGATTAGGTCAGGGTGTTTGTTTAAATATGACGGCTTGAGGTAAGGTGTAAATAGGGTTAGCAAGTTCTATGAAGCGTGGGCAGTCTCTATGGTTTTGCACGCATCTCGAGGCCCATGGCCGTGCTGCCATGGGTCCTGGGTTCGAACCCCAACAACTACACCTTACTATTATTATTCCAAGGTGGCTAGTTTCTCCTTTCGAGTCTCATCTAAGACCAAAACAACTCGTATAAAACGAGTACGAGCAAGCTTATAAAACGAACGATTTAAATTAAAAGAAACCAAAAATGCGAGGTATTACAGTCTTCCCTCCTTAAAAAGAACTTCGTCCCGAAGTTCTACCACACATAGGTGACAAAACAATCAACTCAAACGAACTTGGAACACAAATATCACAAAAACAGTCTGCATAGAACTTACTTAAATCACAGAATGTCACATTCCACCCCCCTTAAAGAAAAGTTACGTCCGCGTAACTTACCTCAATCAAACAAATGTGGGTAACGCTCCCTCATAGATGCCTCAGGCTCCCACGTAGCCTCTTCCTGATTATGATTTGTCCACAAGACTTTCACCAAGGACGTCTCCCCATTGCGAGTCTTCCGTACCTTCCTGTCCAAAATCTCTTTCGGAGTCTCAATGTATGCCAACTGCTCATCTACCTCAATCACCTCGTGCTGAAGTACATGTGATGGATCACTTACATACTTCCTCAACTGCGAGACATGGAACACGTTGTGGACCTTGGATAGAGCTGGAGGTAAAGCTAATCGGTATGCCACTTCCCCAACTCTGTCCAAAATCTCAAACGGTCCAATAAACTTCTGACTCAGTTTGCCACGCTTGCCAAATCTCATTACGCCCTTCATTGGAGATACTTTAAGTAGAACTTTCTCTCCGACCTCGAACGAAATATCGCTCCTCTTTAAATCAGCATATCTCTTATGTCGATCCTGGGCGGCCCTCATTTTCTGTCGAATAACCTGAACCTGCTCCACCATCTCCTGGATCATATCCGGCCCTAAAGTCACAACATCAGCCCGATCATCCCAACACACAGGGCTTCGACACTTCCTCCCGTACAACGCCTCAAAAGGAGCCATCCCTATACTGGCATGATAGCTGTTGTTATACGAAAACTCTATCAACCCCAGTCGGTCCTCCCAAGATCCTACGAACTCAAGTACGCACGCTCTCAACATATCCTCAAGAGTCTGAATCGTCCTCTCAGTCTGACCGTCAGTAGCCGGATGAAAAGTTGTACTCATCTTCAACTGGGTACCCAAAGCAGCCTGCAACTCCTGCCAAAATCTGGATATAAACCTCGAGTCCCGATCTGAAACAATATCCTTGGGTACGCCATGCAGTTTGACCACATTCTGAACATATGACTTAGCCAACTCGGCTTTACTCCAGGTATCTTTCATGGGAATAAAGTGAGCTGACTTAGTCAAGCGATCCACAATCACCCAAATCATGTTGTTGCCCCTCTGAGTCCGAGGCAACCCCACGATAAAGTCCATCGAAATATTCTCCCACTTCCACTCTGGCACATCTAATGGTTGAACCTTCCCTTGAGGTCTCTTATGCTCCCCTTTCACTCGTTGACACGTCAAACACCTCGAGACAAACTCTGCGACCTCCTTCTTCATATTCGGCCACCAAAACGTCTTCTTAAGGTCCTTATACAGTTTATCACCCCCTGGGTGAACAGAATAAGGAGTAGCATGAGCTTCAGTCAGGATCTTCTTCTTTAGCTCCTCAACATTCGGTACACACCATCGCCCACTGAGTCTCAAACTACCGTCGGTATGAATACTGAACTTGGATGCCTCATCATTAATCCCATTTTCCACCATCAAACGCCACTTTTGGATTCTCTCATCGTTCTTCTGCAACTCCCAAATCTCCCCATAGAGCTCAGGCTCCACTGTCAAATCCCCAAGGGCATCCCTTTCCGGATCATAAAAATTCCCATCTCCCTTAACTCGTCATGCAACCTCACCCTCGATCTGGCACAACTCAAAGCATGCACTGACTTCCTACTTAGGGCATCAGCCACCACATTCGCCTTGCCCTCGTGGTAGACAATCTGCATATCATAGTCTCCGATTAACTCTATCCACCTTCTCTGCCTCATGTTCAACTCCTTCTGGGTGTAGATATACTTCAGGCTCTTATGATCAGAAAACACTTTAAAAGTGGCTCCATAAAGGTAATGGCGCCACAATTTAAGTGCAAACACGACTGCGCCCAATTCCAGATCATGAGTTGGATAATTCTCTTCGTAGGTCTTCAACTGGCGAGACGCATATGCTATCACTCTCCAATTCTGCATTAGTACACAGCCCAACCCATGCTTCGAAGCGTCGGTATAAACTTCGAAATTATCACTTCCAACTGGCAAGGCCAGGATAGGAGCTGTCGCCAGGCATTCCTTAAGAGTCAGGAATGCCTTCTCATAACTCTCATCCCAGACAAAACGGTTCTCCTTCTTCATTAACGACGTCAACGGCTTTGCTATCTTCGAGAAATCTTTGACGAATCTTCTATAATATCCCGCCAATCCCAGGAAACTTCGAATCTCACTCACATTCTTCGGACTTTGCCACTTAGTCACAGCCTCGATCTTACTAGGGTCAACAGACACTCCCTCCTTTAAAATCACATGACCCAGAAACGCCACTTTCTCCAACCAGAACTCACACTTACTCAGCTTAGCATTGAGCTTATGTTCCTCTAGGGTCTGAAGTACCCTCCTCAAATGGTCTTCGTGCTCTTCTGCATTCTTAGAATATACAAGGATATCATCGATAAATACCACCACAAACTTATCCAGATACGGGCTGAAAACTCGATTCATCAAGTCCATGAACACAGCTGGAGCATTAGTCAATCCAAACGGCATAACCACAAATTCATAATGGCCATACCTCGTTCGGAAAGCGGTCTTTGGTATATCTTAATCCTTTATTCTCAACTGATGGTACCCGGATCTCAAGTCAATCTTGGAGAAAACCCCAGCTCCACTTAACTGATCGAATAAATCGTCAATCCTCGGCAAAGGGTAACGGTTCTTGATGGTCACATTGTTCAGTTCTCGGTAATCAACGCACAGCCTCAAACTCCCATCCTTCTTCTTCACAAACAGAACAGGTGCACCCCAGGGCGACACACTGGGTCGAATGAACCCTTTCTCAGCTAGTTCATCCAATTGCTTCTTCAACTCCTCCATCTCTTTCGGTCCCATACGGTACGGTGATTTAGATATCGGTCCTGCTCCTGGTTTTAGGTCAATGGAAAATTCCACTTCCCTCCTTGGCGGTAACCCTGGAACGTCATCTCGGAACACTCCCTCGAACTCCCGTACCACCATTATTTCACTAGTCTTGGGGGTCGCAGCCTCACAATCCCACATTTGGCACAAGATTAGGCTCTCTCCTTTTCGCAAACTAGACTTCAGGATATTGACGGATATGAATTTGATTTTTGGCTTGACTCGGTATCCCTTGTAAGACACCCTCACCCCCTTGGGTCCCTTCAAAGAAATCTTCTTTTGGTGGCAATCGATAAAAGCCCTATACTTCCCCAACCAGTCCATCCCTAGGATCACTTCAAAACCCCCTAGTGGAAATTCTATGAGGTCACAATAGAAAATTGCTTCCCCGATTTTGATGGGTACACTTCGATAAACTCTACTACAGGTGATTGACTCCCCTGAGGGTATGGTCACTGAATCCGCGACTAAGTCGAACCTCTCAAGTCCCAAAACTCTAACATGCTCTCTAGACACAAAAGAATGGGTCGCATCGGAATCGAAAAGTACGAAGGTAGGTCTAGATTCACAAGAAAAGTACCAGTAACCACATGAGCATCCTCCTAAGCTGCTTGCTTTCCCATGGCAAAGAGTTTGCCACTGGACTTGACTCCACTCTGGCTGGCAGAAGATGTCCCAGCCTGCTGATATCCTTCTGTTCCCGTCTTGTGGTTGTTCCCACTGCCATTGTACTGATTCTGGTATGAACGGTTCTGATTGTTGACGAGCTCCATTTTGGTCGTCATTTCCTTTACATTTTCTTTGTTTTCAGTCACGATTCGACCTCGATTTGCGTGTCTTTAGGTGTTTTTACGTCCGTTGCCTCGTATATTTCTATTCTATCCACTTTTTGTAGGTATTACGGCGGGGGCGAAGAAACGAGAGAAATCGAGGTGAATTTTGAGCGATTTATGAGGAAATATGAAGAAATTAGCAAGGAGTATGCCAGGCCCTCCCAGCCGATGCCCAGCCGGCGGCCGGTAGGCCGGCTGGGGAACCTAGACTTGATTTTGGAAAAAATGAAGAGAATGTTCCAGCCCCTTGAGAAAAGGCTCCCAGCCGGTGGCCAACCGGCAGCCGGTCAGCCGGCTGGGATGCGTACTCCATACTTAGCCATTTTCGAAGGATTGAAGAAAAATCGATGTTGGGGCAGATTACTGAGAAAGAGCTGCCAGCCGGTGGACAACCGGCAGCCGGTCCACCGGCTGAGGGGACCTGTGCTTGAAGAAATATGAAGAAAAATTCAGAAGTGAAGATTTGGCCTCCCAGCCGGTGCCAGACCGGCAGCCGACCGGTCGGCTGGGAAGCATGGCTATATGAAGAATATTTCAGAAGTCCATATTTGGACTCTCAGCCGGTCCCAGACCGGCAGCCGGTCGACCGGCTGGGAGTCGCTTTTCAGATTTTCACGCACTATATAAACCCGCACTTGTATCATTTTATAAGACATTACTTATTACGCATTCTTAAGCTTATTTTAGGGTTTTTACTGTTCCATTACTCAACACTTAGACTCAAAACACTCTAATTTATTTTAATCTTCTTTAGATCTTTACTTAATCTTTGAATATTTTGTAACCTCTCTTGAGGATTCTCCTTGGGTTTGTTTTTAAGCAATTGTAGAGGATTTTTTGGGTTGTATTTTTGGAGGATTTGAAAGAATCCTTCAACTTGTCATCCAAGTCACTTCCTTTTCCTTAGTTAATGGTATAATCTTCTTCATCTTTACTTTGTCTTTGCATTTCCTTTAAGTTTTGCTTGTTCAATTGTTTACTCTTACTTAATCCAACATGTTTAGCATTTCCTCATCATTTGTTTACATATTTATGTTAGCCATGTGTGAGTAGTTCCCCTACTAGGGTTAGGGGTGTGCTTTGGTTTGTTGATAGCTATGAATCTTGTTTAGGGTTAGGATTTGGTTCTCTTCTTTGCTAGGTTTTCATTTGTGCATGTTATATGTTTGATGAAATGTCTCAACGACGGTTGGACATGATTCTCATTGTTGTTGGCCTTTGATGATAGTCTAGGGCTTTCATGGACATGTATGTATGTTAGGTTGGCCTTGTTTGTAGCGAAAGCTAGGATAAGGATCGACTTTAGGTGAGTCAAATCGATAGACGAGACAAACCTAGGCCTAGTATAGTGGAGACCTTAGATTCCCTTGCATGATTCGTTACCAACCTACCTTAGTACCCCCGACACCTTAGTATCTTTTATTCATCGATTTCATCTTGACACATTTGCTTTAATTTATCTTTAGTAGTTTTTAATCAATCGCAAATCTATTACCCCGACTCGAGCTCGAACTAGAACTTAAATATACAACTTCCCCACCGTCCTTTGGGTTCGACCCTAAATTATACTACTTAATTTGGGAGTTTATAAATTGTTTTTGGTGCCGGAATTGACGACAAAATCCGGCCATCAAAATGGCGCCGTTGCCGGGGACGGTGTTTAGAAGTTGTGTAGTTTAGTTTTAGTTTTAGTCTTGAGTTAGTTGAGCTTGTTTTTGTTTTGATCAAAGATTTGGTAGTTAATTGTAGAGTGCTTGTTTTATTGCTCACCCTAGTGTTTAACAAGCACTAGGACGACTAATTTGTTTGCTAAGTTTTATGCCTAGGGGTGACTCTAACTCTTTGTTGTCATCTTCCGAACCGGAGAGGCTCTTTCGGGCCTTAAGGAGGAAGACCATTGCAAGGGTAAGAATTGCATCCCAAGCGTCTACTAGCCAAAACAACCCCTCTTCATCCGAACCACCAAGTCCCAATCAAAGCAATCCTAGCCCAACATCCGAAAGTTTTGACAATCCGTTTTATCAATCACCACCACAATCACCACACTTTCCAAACAACCATCCAATTCATATAATGGCCGCTCTCCGTGATCATAACCGGCCCAATCACAATGACACCACCAATCCAATCAACTTCGGGGTCCTTGTTCCTCAAAATTTTGAAATACACCCTTCGCAAATGAGTTCAATCGAGAAGAATGCCTTTAGCGGGGCTTCTCACGAAGATGCTCATGGGCACTTGAGAAAGTTCAAGGGTAAGGTCGCAATGATAAAGAAAACGGGAGTACCCGAGGAGACACTAAGGCTTATGCTTTTCCCCTATTCCTTAACCGACAAGGCGGATAGGTGGTTAAATGTCCATGCTCCGAATACATTCACCACATGGGACGACTTGGCAACGACTTTCCTTGCCAAGTACTACCCATCCTCCAAGACCGCGATGCTCCGAAATGAGATAACTCAGTTTCAACAAGACGAGGGAGAATCTTTGGGAGAAGCTTGGGATAGATACCAAGATTTGCTAGCCAAGTGCCCACACCACGGGATACCACCTTGGTACACAACCCAAACCTTTTTTCAGACTCTTCTCCCCCGGACTAAGGAAATGGTTAATGCATCGGCGGGTGGTAGCTTTGACCACTTGCCACATGAGGAGGGAACGGAACTCATCAAGAAGATTGTTGATTCGGAGGAAAATTACGGTACTAGAGGGAATGTCTTGAGAAAGAGTAGCAAGTACCCTAGTGAGCACCTTTCCAATGCAAAGGCAAACGAAGAAACCAATGCCAAGTTGGACATGTTAACCAAGAAATTGGAAGAGTTGACTAAGGGCTCCACTACCAAAGAAACCAAGAGCAAAGTCCCGGGAATGTACCAAGTAAATAGTGTTGCTTCATGTGACTTATGTGGGGGATGCGGGCATACTTTTGATGTGTGTGCAAACAACAATTCCTATGAGGGAAGTGAGAGTATGGAGGAGGTATATGCTTTCCAAGCCTTTAACAACCCGAAAACCCCCAATACTTTCAACCCAAATTCGAACTATTACCATCAAGGTATCCGAGGAAGCCCCTATATGAGTTACAAAAGTACCAATGTGTTGAATCCTCATCAAATTCAACAACCTCAAGGGCAAAATCCCCCCGGTTTTCAACCAAGGGGTGGAAACTTCAACCCGAGAAACAATTACAACAACAACTTTTACCAAGGGAATCAAACCAACAAAGCCAACCAAGGCTTTCAACAAAGTTTCAATGATCCAAACTTTAACCTCAATTTCCAAAACAACCAAAACCCACAAAATTTCAATGCAAATTTCAATAACAACAACCCAAACTTCAACAACCAAAACCACAACCAACCTCCATTCCAAAACAATTTCAACAACCCAAACCACCAACAAAACTTCCACAACAACAATTTCAACAATCAAAATCTCAATGACCAAAGTTTCAACCAACAATTTCCTAACCACCACCAAAACCCAAACTTCAACAATCAAGGACCCAAAACAAATCAACAAAGTGGGGGTGCAAGGAATGACTACGGGTTTCCCTTGCCCCTTACCAACACACCTCATCAAGATCTCTCAAGTGACTCTCAAGTTGGAGAGTTGCTTAAACTTGTGAAAGGCATGCAAGCGACACATAATCAAGAAATGGTGAATTTGAAGATGGCAAATCAAAAGGAGATCCGGGAGATGGAGGCTAGAGTTGCTTCACAAGCCTTAGCCAACCCACAAAGGCCACCGGGCGGCTTCCTTGCCCAAGGTCAAAGCTCCCGGGATGCTTCAAAACCACATGGTGTCAATGCTATTATGACAAGCAAAAATGAGCAACCAATGCTTGAGAAGAGAGATGATGAAGGAGGATCCAAGGTAGAGCAAGTTATGACGGTATTTGGGAGTGGAAGTGAGGAATGTGTTGAGGAGGAGGTGATGGTGATGGTGCCCAACACTCCTCCGGATGATTGTAATGAAGTCGACATTGATGACTTAAACTTTTTGATGCAACAAGTCTTGAACATTCCGAAGAAGAATCGTGATGAAGGCCCGAGTGCCAAAGGAAAAAAGGTTCATGTGATAGAAGAGGAGGACCATGGATATGTGGAGAGCCTCATGGAGAGAAAGATGTGCGAATTCTCTCGTAAAATCACCAAGGGGGACCCTCGTTGCAATGAGTTGATCAAACTTGTTGAGGAAGTAGAGGCCACAATCCCCTCCACCCAAGAAAAGAGGGAAGTCAATGCCATTTCATTAGTGGCGAAAAAGGTTCCAAGAGATTTGCCGATTAAGTTAGGAGACCCGGGGAGCTTCTCTATTCAATGCTCCGTAGGGGGGAGAAACATTGAGCACGCTTTGTGCGATCTTGGAGCAAGTGTGAGTGTTATCCCACTTGCCATGGCCAAAAGATTGAACATTAAACACTTGTCCCCTCCTATAACGGACATCACTCTTGCCGACGGGACGGTTAGACCTACTATTGGGGTCCTTGAAGATGCGGTGGTCAAGGTTGGATCGCTTTCCATCCCCACCGACTTTATGGTCGTCGATATTCCGGTCGGTGAAAGCTCTTTCATTATTCTTGGGAGGCCCTTCTTGGCCACCGGAGGAGCAATCATTGATGTGAAAAGAGGTAGGCTAACCTTTGAAGTTGAAGATAAGTTGTGTGAATTCGTGCTCCCGGATACTCCGGATGAGAACCTTGAGGATAGACACAAGACCGTGAACTTGATTGCTACAATGGGGAGAGTTGAGCCTTCGGTGAAATTTGATGAGAAAGGTCTCAAAGAAGATGCTAAGTTCAACCATTGTGAGCCATTTTGGGAGGAAGTGGAAAAGCCCATTGGCAAGGAAGAAGAAGTGAATTCAAGTAGTTTCTTCAAAGGCCCCGAAAGTGGAAGGGGGGTGTTGAAGGAGCTTCTTTTGAAAAAGAATGTGAAAATGCGAGAACCGGGGTTGAACAAGATGGAAACCCGAAGTGCAAGCAAGGTGGAGTGCCCAGCCGAGGCTTTTGACCTTTTCTTAAGGTCCCTAGCTAGCATGGACGAGGTTTCAAACAACAAGAATTGATGATTGGTCGTGAAAGGTTTGGTGGAGTCACTCAACAACCACCGGTTGTAAGTATTAGTTTCCTTTAGTTCATCTAGATTGCATGTTAGTTTCATGGTTAGTTCGCTTTTTAGTTTAATTTTTAGCTTGCATGAGATATTTGGATATGTTTGTTGCTTGTTAGTGGATGATTCATGAGTATAGTCGGAGGATGAAGAGTCTATTGATATAATATACTCAAGAAGGGGGGGGGGGGGTTGAATTGAGTATGCCTTCTTTTTAAATCTTCTTCGATGCGTGTATGGTTTTATGATGATCTTTGAGTAGAGCAAATAATAAGGAGAGACACAATATTTTTGAAGTGGTTCAGTCTCACACTCTGAGACCTACGTCCACTATTCTCGATTAATAAAATTAGTACCAACTCTGGATTACAATTTTATCAACCCTACTCGTGCGACTTTGATGTTAGTCACAACTCAATCTAGATACCGTTAAATATCTAGCTACGACAAATACCGTTAAATATTTGTCTTACAATGAGTACCGCTAAATACTCGTTCTATCTTACGTTAATAAGATAAAGTCTTCAATGTTTTCTTGGTGTCACAATCTTGAATGAATAAGATCAATGTTTGAGCACTTGAATCTTGAATCGGATATGACAATGAAAAGCTCGAACTTGAAGAATATGAATGGCGGTTTTTCTCTCTCGATATGCGTGTATATGTGTGTGTTTCGTGTGGATTAATGTGTCATAGGTAGTCTATTTATATAGAATATGTATCTAGGTAATTCAAACCCTAGATGATTTAGGAATATTACTAAAACTAGAATACTAGTCTTTTAGTAATACTCCCTTAAATCTAATCTTAATATATTTAGGAAAGATTTAATAATATACTATATGTATTATATAAGGAATCAATTTCCTAATTCATATTTAGGAAATATCTTTATATGATAAATAATTAGTATCCTTATTAAATCAACTTCCTAAACCATGTCAAAGATAATAAAATATATTACCATAATATAATCTTAGTTTGTTTAGGACATTTAAATAAATACATAATATTTATTTAAATAAACCCTATACGATTTATGGTAATGTGGCATATCACACGTTTCCAAAAATCGAAACAAACTTTGTCTAGATTATATATATATTTGACAATAAAGATTATATAAAAATCCTTAGTTTATTTTAGTAATAAATAATTATCTCATAAGACAATTATTTATTCCTTATTTAACTTAAAGATATTTTATATAATCCTATTAAGATTAACAATTCTATTTAATAAAATAGAATACCAATTAGACACTAATTCTACACGACATAAATTTGGAAACAAAACGTTTCAACTTAACCACATATATTTCGATCATTTCTTCATAATATAGAGTTATAGCTACGAGCTATAACTTGAATCAATCTTGTACTAAAGCTATAGTTGATGAATATAACTTTAGTTCATTATGCGCGCTTGTGATCTTCTATCAATCTTCGACTTAGTTAATTCATTGACTGATATGCTTGAATCTTTTACACTTGATTGATTAGATCTTGTTATTAATGTTCTGTACACTTAGCACACGATTATACATACGAGTATATAATATATAAATAGCTAGACTTGTCATTATCAAAACATAAACATATATACTATATATATTTGAATATATGGTTCAACAAATTCCCCCTTTTTGATGATGGCAAGTCTTTCTTAGATTTCGTGTCTAAGTGTATGTTCCCCCTCAATATAATAATGGTCATTCATAGCAACGATCAACTTAGGGTTTTTATCTTCTATCTATCCCATATCTTTTAAGGACCCTAAGAGACAATGAATTACGACAAGGAGCAAGCTTAGGCAAATTCTAATCTAAGTCGCATATTTCCCCCTCTTGACATCATCGAAAAGATGAGAACAAAGACATGAAACGACTAGAATAATATACGTACGAAACATAAGCAAGCATATAAACGAGTCTAAAAATATGAACATAGAAAATATCATACAAACACATACGTAATGTCAAAATATACACAACCAATATGAAAATACTATGCCAATGGGCCGAATGTGGGGCAATGTTTAAGAAAATGGGCCGGCTAAAGATAGGTTTATAATAGGCCCGGCAAAAGATAACAAGCAAATTGGGCCGCGTCAAAAGGAAATACGAAATGGGCCTGGTTAGAATTAAGAATTCCGAGGGAGGCAAAAAAGGAAACAGGACCTGGAATTCCTAATGGGCTAGGTTAGTAAATTGGGCCGCAAGATAAAAGGGTTTATAAGTCCACCACCGGACTTAGAACAAAACAACAACAACAACCAGGAACTTTAGACGAAACAGAGATGGATTCGGATCATCAAGAGCGAGAGCTTGAACCCGGATTCTTTGCATAAGGATTCACGTAGTCGGGTCGGGTACGATATTCAAGCGACTCCAGCCTATCCAAGCAACTTGACACGTTTCTCCCTTGAGCATTGAGCGCAATTTCGAAGTTGAGCACTTTGAGAGATAGTGCTTTGACGGCCTCGAGTGCTTGAGATGCATCTTCCCGTAATAACCCGTGATCCCTTACCATGGCTCCTCCCTGAGTCGTAATAAAAGAAAGACGATCACTAATGCTTAGCAACTCCGAGCACACAACTGACACTTCCGAGCCAATTTTGACCAATTGTTTATCAACCTTTTCCATCCATTCTTGCACATCAATGTCAAAAGCACGACCTCTCTTCTTACGACTACCCCCTGCCTCATCAGTGCATTTCTGCCCTTCATACATACCAATGAGTTTATCCATCTTTGCCTCAAGATTTGTAAAGAATGGAGATGAAGTCGAGATGGGTTCCTGACCAACAGTCTTACCAAACGAGAGATCAACTCCATCAAAGCAAATGCCCATCAATTTCAACAAACGATCACACATAAAATCTTTTGGCTTAATTCCGAAACTAGCATCATCAACAACTCCTTTCTTTAGCAAGAGCTTGGACACCCACATTCCGTATGGAATGTCGATTGTCGAGCAAAATTTCTCCTTGACAACCACACTAGAAACTTGACATATTTTGTGACAAATTAGGGATGCTAAATCAACCTTCTGACCTTCCAACCAACTGTACAACACGACTGCTTCAACACTAGAAAGTTTGTCCCTACCACCTCTCCGAGGGAGCACGGTATTCCACAAGAAATTCAAGAAAAACTTTAACTTTGGATTGAAAGAGACGGTAAATAGAGGTGAAACCTCAGTGGCATCATCATCGAAATACTTCTTGATTTTTAGTTTCTGATCTTTAGAAACAACACTCCACTCCATTTTCGGGTCAAGATTTAACCCTTCTTGATCAAGTTTGAAGATTTCACAAACATCCGACTTACTCACGACAACATCTTGTCCATTTACGACACCCATAATACCATTATCACACCTTTTAACTGAAGCAAGAAATTGAACCATCTCAATAGGGAAAATCAACCCAGAAAAATCACTAATGTACTCCCATCCCTGAAACTTTAAGAAATCCTTAAAGAATCCTAAAGACTTCGAATTTTCGACCCATGACCTCGGATAATAACGACCCGCATGTATAGCATAAGGTAGAACACGTTCGATTAACATACCTTCGTTTTTGGTCATTCGAACTCTTTCAAGACCCTCCCTAGTAGCTTCAATCGAATACTCGGAAAACAGAGGACGCGGATTTCGAGATTTAGAACCCATTTCATGCATGTCATCGGAGATGGAAGGGGATGAGCGGTTGAGTTCTCGTCGTTTGCCTTTGTCGGATGGTGGTGCTGAGGTGGCTATGGGTGTTGGAGACGGTGGGGGTGACGGAGTTGGTGAAGGAGGTGTGGGTTTCTTTTGGTGAGAGCGAGTGGCTCGGGAAGGAGGCATGATGGTTATGGTGAATTATGGTGGTTGATTTAGTCGAAGTGATGATATTTTGGGACGGATTTAATGGAGTTTTGTGAAGGTTTTTGAGTTTTATTAATGGGTTTTGGTAAATTTGATGGAGGTTTTGGGGTTTAATGTCGGTAAAGAGAGAGTAGAGGGAGGTAAGTTTAGGGAGTTGGGGTAATAATGGTTGAGTGGGTTAAAGTCAAATGCTAGGACTAGTAGGGGGCACGTGGCAGGCGTGTGTGGGGCTTGGTTTGGGTGTAGACGTGGCCTAGGGGGGACCATTACACACACTTTGTGTGTTTAATTTGAGGTACATATTTTTGTTTTTATAATATTTGAATATTATTTGTATATATTGTAATATGTATGTTTGGGTTAAATTATAATATGTGACGTAATATAATTTTGAGATCGGTTGTGCACACATTTATATGTAAATTATATAATATAACTATAATCACAAAATTTATCATCGAATATATACATACACATGCAGCGGAGTATACGGACACAGTCATATAATCTCATCTAAACCGTAGTCAATCATTGGGTTATTTTTGCTATTAAGATTTGATTAGGTGCCACCGATTAAACCAATTTCCAATCGCAAAGTCTCAAAGCGTTCTCTAGCCAATGGTTTAGTGAAGATATCTGCCCATTGTTTTTCCGTACTACAAAATTCCAATTTTATGTTTTTATTTTCAACATGGTCTCTTAGAAAGTGGTGTCTAATTTCAATATGTTTGGTCCTCGAGTGCTGGGCTGGGTTTTTAGATATAATTATAGCACTCGTATTATCAAATAATATAGGCACACATCCAACATCAACACCATAATCATGTAACTGTTGCTTTAACCATAAAAGTTGAGAACATACCAGTGCGGCTGCAATATATTCTGCTTCAGCAGTTGAGAGAGCGACAGAATTTTGTTTCTTGGATCCCCAAGATATAATACAAGGACCTACAAAGGTAGCAAGTCCGGAGGTACTTTTTCTGTCTAAAGAACATCCTGCATAATCCGCATCTGAATATCCTACTAGGTTAAAGTTACAGTCCATAGGATACCATAGATATAATTTTGAGGTTCCGATTAGGTATCTTAAAATTCTCTTAACTGCAATCATGTGTGATTCTTTTGGTGTAGATTGGAATCTCGCACAAACACAGACACTAAACATTATATCTGGACGACTTGCTGTAAGATAAAGAAGTGAGCCAATCATACCTCGGTAAGTTGTTTCATCTACAGGCTTACCATCTTCGTCTTTGGTTAACTTCTTATCTGTGACCATTGGAGTAGGCATTGCATGAGAGGTTTCCATTCCAAATTTCTTTAGTAACTCCTTGACGTATTTTTGTTGATGAACTTTGATTCCTTCTTCAGTTTGTTGTATTTGAAGTCCAAGGAAGAACTTTAGTTCTCCCATCATACTCATCTCGAACTCAGAAGTCATCAACTCAGAGAAGTACTTGCACAACTTTTTATTAGTTGAGCCAAAAATAATATCGTCAACATAGATCTGAACGACTAGTAGATCTGATTTTTCACTTTTAAGAAATAGGGTTTTATCCACAGACCCTCTCTTGAATCCACTCTCCAATAGGAACTTTGATAATCTGTCGTACCATGCCCTAGGTGCTTGTTTCAGGCCATAGAGAGCTTTGTCCAATTTGAATACATGATCCTTGAGTTTGCTGTCAGGAAATCCAGGAGGTTGTTCAACAAATACTTCCTCTTGGAGATAACCATTAAGAAATGCAGTCTTAACGTCCATCTGAAAAAGCTTCATTCCCTTATGAGCTGCAAATGCAATGAGTAGTCTTATTGCCTCAAGACGAGCAACAGGAGCAAAGGTTTCGTCATAATCGATCCCTTCCTGTTGGTTGTATCCTTGAACCACTAATCTGGCCTTGTTTCGCACAATGACTCCAGTGTCATCCAATTTGTTTCTGAATACCCATCTTGTTCCAATGACAGTTCTGTCCTTAGGTCGAGGAACAAGATGCCAAACTTTGTTTCTTTCAAATTGCTGGAGTTCTTCTTGCATGGCAACTATCCAGTCTGGTTCTGCGAGAGCTTCCTTGATATTTGAAGGTTCAATGGTGGAGAGAAAGGAGTAGAATGAGCAAAAGTTATTTAAGCTCCTTCGAGTTTGAACTCCATCTGTCAGGCTTCCTATAACATTGTCCAAAGGATGAGAGCCTTTGTATCTCCAGTTTCTTGATTGATCATTTGCATTCCCTGAACTTGACTCGGGATCTTGACTTGTTCCCCCTGAATCCAAACCTGGGTTTATAGTAGGGTCAGGTATATCTGGCCTCTTCCCTTTGGTTTTGATTCAAAGTTACAGCTTCATTAGCTGTAACTCTGGGTTCCGAGTCATTGGTTTGAGAGTTATCTACAGTATCATCAACTGTAGTTTCATCTCTCGTACCATTTACTCCCAAGTTGAGTTCATCATGAGTTCCTTGAGGTTCTCCTTCTTCAATTTCCATTTCAGGAGGATCTTCCCTTGATAACCTGAAATCAAGTTCGTCTAGGTTTTCCTCTATATCCTGTAATGGCTTATCGAAGATATTATTCTCATCAAAGATAACATGAATACTTTCCTCTATGCATAAAGTACGTTTGTTAAAAACTTTGTAGGCTTTACTATGATCTGAATATCCTATAAAGATTGCTTCATCACTTCTAGGGTCGAATTTGCTTAATCTGTTTTTACCATTGTTGTGAACAAAGCATTTACTACCAAAGCATCTTAAATGCGATATGTTTGGTTTGCGACCACGAAGAAGTTCATAAGGAGTCTTTTTAAGGATAGGTCTAATCATAGCACGGTTATGAATATAGCAAGCTGTACTAATAGCCTCAGCCCAAAAGTTTCTAGGTAAGCCACTACAAAGAAGCATTGTTCTAGCCATGTCTTCTAGGGTTCTGTTCATTCGTTCTACAACTCCATTTTGTTGTGGGGTTCTAGGGGCTGAGAAGTTATGACCAACACCATTGGTTTTACAGAACTCAATAAAAGCATGATTGTCGAACTCAGTTCCATGATCAGTACGGATTGTTACTAGTTTTGATTTATATTTGTTTTGGACAAGTTTCATGAGACTAACAAATTCATTGAATGTTTCGTCTTTAGAGTGAAGGAAGATTGGCCAAACAAATCTAGAGTAATCATCAACTAGAACAAAAACGTACCTGGAACCACCTCTGCTTCTTACCTTCATAGGGCCACATAGATCCATGTGTACTAGTTCAAGAGCTTGTTCTGTGCTTACCACTCTTTTTGGCTTAAAAGATGATCTGACGTGTTTACATCGTGCACATGTGTCACACATCTTTTCTTGATCAAATTTGATCTTTGGAACACCTTCGACCAAGTCCCATCTTTTCAGCTTACTTAGAATAGGTGAGCTAATATGACCAAATCTCTTGTGCCATAGACATGGATCATCTAATGTTACTTTCATGCATGATAGAGAATCAGTAGGTACAACATTTAAATCAATCATATAAACATTTTTCATTCTGTGACCTTCAAGTATTACTTTACTTGTTCCTTCTAAGATTATGCGACATATATCTGAATGAAAAACCACTTTATTTCCTTTGTCACATAATTGAGATATACTGATAAGATTGTGTTTGAGACCACTTACAAGGTATACATCATTTATAGCATGAGAGGATGAAATACCTATCTTACCAATTCCGATGATCTTTCCCTTTTTGTTATCACCGAATGTGACTTTACCTCCGTCAAAAGGTTTTAGGGTTTGGAATAGGTCTACGTCGCCTGTCATATGTCTTGAGCATCCACTGTCGAGATACCATAGGTTATTTTCCTTGGCGACAAACTGCACAAATAATTTTAAAGACAGGATTTAGGTACCCAAGCATACTTGGGTCCTTTGTTGTTAGTAATCACAAATACATCTTCCTTTTTAACCCAGACTTGTCTTACATAGGTCTTTCTATATCGGTAGTGGTTGGGTTTTGATGTTCTTGTGTAGGTTTTAGTTTGGACTCTTGGTGACCATTTTTTGTGTGATGTTTGAGGAGTCTGTTTGGTTCTGTTTTTCTTTTCTTCGTAGTCAAATGTCATGTCATAGAACCATCTGTGGTCAATGTTTCTTTCCTCAGTTTTGTCACCATCACTATCAGAGACAGAAATAGTGTCGCTTGGAATTCCTAAGGATTTAACAAACTTAACTCCGGTTTTAAAATCTTGTGCGTGTTTCACACAGTTTTCTCGGAGGTGTCCAGTATGGCCACAATAAGTGCATATTAAATACTCAGGAAGGTCGGCATATTTCCTTCTTCTAAAGTCTCTATCTGTTGGACCTTGTTTACACTTTGAGTGATCCCTTCTTCCATAACATTCGTGACCTAAACCCATCTTTATGTTGTTGTCGGATTGTTCAGTTAAGAAGTTTAGAACGTTAGTGCTTCCTTCCCACTTATCGTGAACTTTCCGAGCATGAAGAAGGAGGTCTTTCAAGGAGTCTATTTCTTTCTTACATTCACTATGGTCAGTGTTGCTAGACTCTTTTAGGTTTTGAATATCTTTATGGAAGTCAGACACAATTTTGGCATGTTCTTTCTTGATTTTAGATATACTGAATTCTAGATCCATGATTTTGCTTTCGAGAATCTCAACTTCTTCTTGATGAGTCTCATCTTCGACCATAGTCGAAGATTCTGACTTAAGCCGTTCATTAACCTTTCTTAATTCTGAAGTTATAGCTTCATTAGCTATAACTTTAGATTGAAGCTCTTTAATGTTGAGTTTTAGTTTTGAGGTTATAGCTTCATTAGCTATAACTTTAGACTCAAGAACCTTTTTCTCAGACATAACTGTTTCCAACTTAGCATTTGCTTCAATGCTTATTTTGGATTTCAGTTTCTTAGCTTTGGCTTTCAGAAGTTGATTTTCCTCAGCAATATCGAGGATCTGCTCTTTCAAGTCATCTAACTCAAGACTTTGTTCATGACATTGGTCTAGGGTTTTCTCAAAATATTTAATTAGCATAGCTTTAGATAAGTTTTTAACTTGACTTTTGAGTTGAAGAAAATTTACCTCTTCGTCGTCGTCGTCTGAGTCTGATTCTCCAAGGAGACACATATTAGATGCTTCACCTTCATCATTGTTGTCTGAGATTAGATCTAGGCTGACGTTGCTGTTGGAGATTGTGTCCTCCACATGTAGTGTGATAACGTCATTGAACATACCCTTGTACGGACAAGTGGGAGATTGTTGGGGCTGGTGTCCTTGACAATTAAGTACAATGACTTATTAAATCTCTTTAAGGATCACAAGGGCATACTTCTGTATTATTACCAGTTGATCCACGTTTATCAATAACGGTTGGCTTGCTAGATAAGTTTGACGTTATTGTCATACGGATGGCGGTGATCAACTGGTCCCTATACGTCACACCTATAGGACACGTTTGAGAGATGTGAAGGTATGAAAATACAGTCACATTTTGCCGAATATGACTAAACGGTTAGTCAGAGGTATTGACTATTAAATTAGTCAATAAGATGCTGAGAATTACTATTTAATACGGATTAAATAATTTTAGCTAATACGGATTACAAGAATAATTCGTAAATTAAATATAAACGGTTATATTTAATTAAATATAGTATTCGCAAATTAATATAAACAGTTATATTAATTTAGGTAATTATACAATATCCTATTTTATCAGACCGTTATTAATATATCGACTGTATTAATATCTGATAACATGTTACGATTTATAATCATAAACCCGCGAAATATATTAAAGCTAAATGGGTCGAATCACGCATTGGGATGAGGTAAGAGTGGAAAGCCCACTCCTACCCAAACCCTATTTCGGCCGGCCACTGTTACAAAAGGAGGAGACTTCTCCTTTTGTCAACTACTCTTGGCACACTGTTAAATTATTCTCAAAAGAAAATTAGGGTTTTGAGAGCACTCTTCTCCCAAAACCTCAGATCTCACATCTAAAACCTCAAGGGCTCTCCCTATATTGCAAGGCAATTGGAGAGGATTTCTAGCACACGCGGCCACGTCTCAAACTAAGTCTTGGGTGCAAGTTATAGGAGGGAATTTGCATTAATTCCTGTTCTTAGGCCTTTTGCGCGAGGACTAAAGGTTGTACTTCTTTTCTCCTGTTTTTAATCTTATGACGATATTCACAATTGCATATTTCATTATAATCCTGTATTTTTGGGGTGAATACGCGTTTTATTCCCCACAGTTGCTTAGGCATAGGTTTGCTACCTCTTCTTCTTCAGAGTCCTCGTCATCTTCAGATTCTAATTCTCCCCAGCATGATGCAAGCATTACTTTCTTAAACTCTGTTTTGGTCTTTTCTCTTTTTGACTTGTCTTTGATTTTGTCCCAACTTGGACAATCTTTGATCATGTGGTCTTGTTGTCCACACTTGAAACATCCTCTTTTGAAGAATGTTTGTTTGGAGTCAGTTTTCTTTTTGTCGAACGTTTTGTTGTTAGGGTTTTTGTATCTACCTTTGAAAACTGCTTTCTTAAATCGTCTAGCGAATAGAACTGTTTCATCCTCAAGTTCTTCTTCACTTACTTCGCTTGTGGAGGCTTGTAAAGCGACGCCCTTTCCTTGGGGATTATCATCGTTTTTATTTAGTATGATCTCGTGTGCCATTAAGGATCCAATCAATTCTTGGTAAGTGATTTTAGATAAATCACGTGCTTCCTCTATGGCCGTGACCTTAGGTTGCCACTTTTTGGTGAGACTCCTAAGAATCTTACGAATGATATCCTCAGAATCGATTTTTTTGCCAAGGTTACGCAGTTCATTAATAATACAAGAAAATCGTGCAGACATGCTATCAATAGATTCATTCTTTTCCATATTGAAAAGTTCATATCTTTGAACGAGCAAGTCTATACGATGTTTCCTGACTGCGGATGTTCCTTCATAAGCAAGTTCGAAACTATCTCATATTTCCTTAGCGGAACTACAGGATGAGAATCTATCGAATTCTGAGGTTATCATACCGTTCTGTAGGAGGCTCATGGCCTTAGAGTTTTTCTCTGCAATTTTGTAGTCACTTTCCACATAATCGCTTTCCATCTTTTCATAGGTTGTTCCATTGGCGGCGGCGACCAAGATCTTCTTTGGTCCAGTTTGGATGATCTTCCAACATTCCCAATCACAACCCTTGATGTAATGAGTCATCATATTTTTCCATAAACTATAGTTTTTGCCATCGAAGATAGGGCACTTGAGATGCTTGGAATCCATTGATGAAAGAGTATATAATATAGAATCAATAGAAGGATCAAAACTCACGCGGCTAGGCGATCAAGAGCACGAGGCTCTAATACCAATTGAAGAGTCTATTGATATAATATACTCAAGAAGGGGGGGGGGGGTGTTGAATTGATTATGCCTTCTTTTTAAATCTTCTTCGATGCGTGTATGGTTGTATGATGATCTTTGAGTAGAGCAAATAATAAGGAGAGACACAATATTTTTGAAGTGGTTCAGTCTCACACTCTGAGACCTACGTCCACTATTCTCGATTAATAAAATTAGTACCAACTCTGGATTACAATTTTATCAACCCTACTCGTGCGACTTTGATGTTAGTCACAACTCAATCTAGATACCGTTAAATATCTAGCTACGACAAATACCGTTCAATATTTGTCTTACAATGAGTACCGCTAAATACTCGTTCTATCTTACGTTAATAAGATAAAGTCTTCAATGTTTTCTTGGTGTCACAATCTTGAATGAATAAGATCAATGCTTGAGCACTTGAATCTTGAATCGGATATGACAATGAAAAGCTCGAACTTGAAGAATATGAACGGCGGTTTTTCTCTCTCGATATGCGTGTATATGTGTGTGTTTCGTGTGGATTAATGTGTCATAGGTAGTCTATTTATATAGAATATGTATCTAGGTAATTCAAACCCTAGATGATTTAGGAATATTACTAAAACTAGAATACTAGTCTTTTAGTAATACTCCCTTAAATCTAATCTTAATATATTTAGGAAAGATTTAATAATATACTATATGTATTATATAAGGAATCAATTTCCTAATTCATATTTAGGAAAGATCTTTATATGATAAATAATTAGTATCCTTATTAAATCAACTTCCTAAACCATGTCAAAGATAATAAAATATATTACCATAATATAATCTTAGTTTGTTTAGGACATTTAAATAAATACATAATATTTATTTAAATAAACCCTATACGATTTATGGTAATGTGGCATATCACACGTTTCCAAAAATCGAAACAAACTTTGTCTAGATTATATATATATTTGACAATAAAGATTATATAAAAATCCTTAGTTTATTTTAGTAATAAATAATTATCTCATAAGACAATTATTTATTCCTTATTTAACTTAAAGATATTTTATATAATCCTATTAAGATTAACAATTCTATTTAATAAAATAGAATACCAATTAGACACTAATTCTACACGACATAAATTTGGAAACAAAACGTTTCAACTTAACCACATATATTTCGATCATTTCTTCATAATATAGAGTTATAGCTACGAGCTATAACTTGAATCAATCTTGTACTAAAGCTATAGTTGATGAATATAACTTTAGTTCATTATGCGCGCTTGTGATCTTCTATCAATCTTCGACTTAGTCAATTCATTGACTGATATGCTTGAATCTTTTACACTTGATTGATTAGATCTTGTTATTAATGTTCTGTACACTTAGCACACGATTATACATACGAGTATATAATATATAAATAGCTAGACTTGTCATTATCAAAACATAAACATATATACTATATATATTTGAATATATGGTTCAACAGAGGATTATTGGCAAAACCGTCATAGGCAAAGTTGATTTTCATGTTCAAATTAATTTATTTCTCGAAATTGTGTACAGGTACTCCCAGCCGGCCCACCGGCCGACGGTACCATACCGGCTGGGAGGACCTGGACACATTTCTGTTTTTGATAGTTTATTTGGGCAGATTTCAGATTTTGCATCCCCGGCCTGTACCAAACCGGCAGCCGGTCAGCCGGCTGAGAAGACGATGACTTAATCAAAAATTGGAAAAACTCAAGAGGAAGTGATTCACAGCCGGTAGGCCGGCAGCCGGTCCACCGGCTGAGAATCATGTGTTGTGTGAACCAAAGTGAAGAAAAAGAAAGGAGAAGGATTCCCCAGCCGGTCGGCCGGCAGCCGGTCCACCGGCTGGGAATGTTTGCAAGTGAAGTTTGTTGAAGAAAAGAAGTCGAAGGAAGCTTCCCAGCCGGTCGGCCGGCAGCCGGTCCACCGGCTGGGAGTGTTTTTGTGAGTTGAAAAGAAGAAGAAGAGAAGACGAAGGATGATGAAGGCTGATTTTGAGCCGGTCGGCCGGCAGCCGGTACGCCGGCTCAGAATCAAACCCCCTTAAGAAATTTTCGAAAAATCGAAAAATCTCAAACCCTAACTCCCAGCCGGTCGACCGGCGGCCGGTTCCCAACCGGCTGGGAGTGTTATGTCGTGATTTTAAGTATTCGAGAATCCCCTTTCTTCTTCATTTCTACCTCATTTCCTCTTCATTTCCCTTCATTTCTTCCACTCTCTTCCTTATTTCCTCATCTCTCATTCATCCCTAACCTTCAAAAACCCCAACAAACTTCACCAAACTCTCTCAAATCAAAACCCCCTTTACTCCCTCATCACCTCTCCTTCAATTAACCATGTCGGGAAGAACAGAAAGGCGATCCAAATCAAGGCACGACCCTTCGGTTGAGCAAGAGGTCGAAAATGTAATGGGGAGTGGCAACATTGGCTCGGATCCTAGCTTTCCCGGTCTCACCTTTGCCTCAATCCAACAAAAAGGTAATTTCACATATTTTAAGAATCGCCCCCTTCACCCAACTAGGTTTATTGATAGAGCCGGATTGAGAGACTTAGGGATTGAGAAAATAATTGCGGCTCTTTTGAGGGTTTAGGTATGAAAACCTTGTATGAGACAAAACCGGTTCACACATCTCCCCGGTTAACTTGGGAATTTTTGAGTTCGTTGGTTGTTACTAAGAAGCGAAATTTGGGGAGAGTTGCATTTTTAGAGTTCCGATTGATGAATAGGGAACATCGTCTCACTTTAGAGGAATTTGCCTTAATTTTTGGGCTAGACAGAAAACTAGCCATTAAGCCTCCGGAGGGCTTTGATACCGAGCTCATTCGGACAGCCATCACCGGTCTTGTAAGTGATAGAAACCGAAAGAAGCCGGCTAATAGGGTGCATTTGGCACCAATTAGAATATGGCATAGGTTCATGGGGTGGACCGTTTTCTCTAGGGATGAGCCGCACAACTTCACTACTACAGAGCTTGAGATACTTGGTTGTTACTTGGTTGGTGGCCCGAAATTAAACATTGCTCACCATATGGCCCTTCACTTGAGTAGGTTGGCATCCCAACCTCAGCTTACTACCCCCATTTGTGTTGGGGGGATGGTCACCTTGATTGCCAACAACCGTTGTCAGAGGCACTTCTCGGTCGACTTCATTCAGGGCGAGAATGTGTTATCTAGCCGATACTTGCAGGATGCTTTGGGGTGGGTACGGTATAACCCCAGTGATCGCAAAGAGTATTGGCAGATTCGGGTTGACAACAAGTTCAAGAATTCAGTCCCTTTGCCAAACACCGAGTTGATGAAAGTTGTGCCGGGGAAAACCTCTTACCTCCTTGATATCGAGGCGGACCCCGAGGACCTCCCACCAGACCAGCGTGTCCCTAGAGTTTACACCAGAGACAGAGTCGGTGCCACTCCTACCGACCTCCAGTTTGAGGCTTTTCAGCAGCCCTCCATTTCCATGTCCCAGTTTCAGAGTGGTCCCTCATACTTCCAGGGATCCACCTCCGCCTCCGGTCCATCTTCTTCTTCATGCCCCCCAGAGCTTATTGATTTCATGGCCCGAGTTGACTTGGGCATGAAGAGTGCAGCAGATCTAGCGGACCAGCGCCAAGCCATAGCCGATGAGCGGCATAGGGATTTGACCTATAGGCTTGATTACCTCTACCATGATCAAGCCTATGGTACATTTCCGAGTTATGATCGGTCCGTCCGCGAGGGTTATCATCATCCAGATGGTGGTCGCCCGTCATACTACATGCCTCCTGATAGGGGTTATGTGCCTCCTGAGGGTCATTTTTACGGGGAGATTAACGTCGCCCCGGGTTATTTTTCAAACCCGATCTTTCCCCCCAACTTCCGGGGAAATGAGGATTCGGGCCCTCCAAGGCACTCATCCTTCCGTGGTGGGTTTAGTGACGCGGGAGCTAGTGGGTCGCATGCCTCTCCATTCCGTGATTTTGTGACCAACCCGGGCGACTACATGGTGGTCGATGATGGCAATGGGAATGATGATGACGGAGCCGGTGATGAAGGCTATGAGCCTGAGGATCATTTTGATGATCATTTTGATGAGTGACCACCTTTGGAGGTGGTTGATGGATGACTTTGCTCCCATGGGAAAATCCAAAACAAAGCAAGTAACTCCCTTAATCCAAATCTCGATTTAGTTTGCATTTTCTTTATAGCATGCATTTAGAGTAGTTAGTTTAGTTTACTTAGTTTGTTTTAGTTTAGTTTTCATGTTTTCACATCCTTAGTTTAGATGCATATAGTTGCATTCATTTAGATGCATTAGATTTATATTTTTGTATCATATTGTCACATATAGCTTGCATACATGTAGATTAACGCATTTAGTTTGCATTTAGTTTAGTTTTTAGTTTTTCACCTTCTTTTGTTTCTTTTTGTTTTTATTGCCTTCATAAAAATCAAAAATCCAAAAAAATTGAAAAACCAAAAACTTTCAAAAATATGTTCTTTATTTTTCGGTTTTCCTCCTCACATTATGCATATAAATAAGTGTGGGGAGGAAGAACCGTTTATTTCAAAAAAAAAAAATACAAAAACAAGTTTTATTTTCTAAAAAATTTCAAAAAAAAAAAAAAAAAGCCAAAAACATGTTGTTTTCGCTCTTTTTCTTCATTTCCCCCTTTGCACTTTGTTACATTGAGGACAATGTAAATCTTAAGTGTGGGGAGGGAAAATATCCACTTTGTGTATATTTGTTTGCTTTTGTAAATATGAAAAAACTTTAAAAATACCAAAAAATCGAAAAATTCCAAAAATTTCAAAAAATATGTTCTTCCTTTCTTTTGTTTTTGTTATTTGTTTGTTTTGTATATATATTTTTGTTGGACTAACAAGTTGCAGATATGACGACAACCCGAGGTATTAGGAGAATGAAGATGCTTGGTATACTCTTTCCTACTTCTTTCTCCCCCTCCCGATTTCTTTTTATGTTGATATCATGAAGGAGAACGGGATTTTTGTGCTCTGGATGTTCCTTCGGGGAACTTGTGGTTGTTGTGGTTGACGTGCTGTTAGTTTAGCCTTCTAGTTGTTGCTTGTTTGTTGTGTTTAGTTTTAGTTTGCTTTTGTTTCACATGCTTTTTCATTTTCATAGTTTTGTGAATATGTGTTAGTCGGTTTTTCCGTTTTTTTTTTGTTTGTAAATATGCATAGGAGGTTGAATAGTGGAGGGTATATGCCGTCAATGATGATTTTTGTCTTGCCTGTGTCTTTCCCCTCCTAATAGCTTGCGCCGTTGATATCACCTTGTTAGGGTTCTTGCTTGCAAGGACCCGGAAGTCTAGGCTTAATGACCAAGTTTCGACCACCTTGTGAGACCGTGTTAGACCTTGACCCGACCTAAGACCGACCTTAGCTACTCAAATGTGAGGATAGAGACTCCTTTTTAGTCGGTCCATCAAACCGACTCAGTTTAGGATTGTGAGTAGTCCTCCTTACGTGGTGTGTTATGTTTATACGCATAAGAATGGCGCTCGTTCCTTATTTCCATGATTTATGTTCATGTGCATGTGAGACAACTTTTGTTCCAAATAAATCAACTCCACATTTGCCAAATTAGCCTTGTTTTGACCCTTACATCTTATTTCCCTTTTGTTTAGCCACTTTGAGCCGTAACCTTTTCATTTGGCCTAAACTACTAAATGAACTACATACCAAAAACATCCTTCCTTGATCAAGAATGGTTGCTTTTATGGTGATTTGTTAGTGGTAGAGTCGGGAATGTAGATGTCGGTTGGTGGCTTCTTCCGTTGTGGTCTTTACTTTGTTTTTGTTTGGTGTTTGGGAGTTTGAAAAAGAAAAGAAATGAAAAAAAAAAAATGAAAAAAGAAAGAAAATGGAAAATCAAAGAAAAAAGTTGAAAAAGTCTTGAAAAATCCAAAAAGAAAAAATGTAAATACGTGTTTTGAAAGAGAAAAAGGCTAGCAACAAGTCCCTTCCATCAAGGGGACTTAGAAAAAGCCGTTGCTATAATAACACGGTCTTTTGATGTTTTTGCACGCGTACCGGGTTTACACTTTTTTTGCATGAGATTTGATTTTCAAGTCATGTGTTAGGGTGTAGACGTTGTGCGGTGTTTCTAATAATGACCGTTTTGTCTAAGTTTGTGATGGGTCCGATTTTTCCAAAGTAAGTGGGGTTTATGCAATTTTTGCTTGGTTTTGCAAAAACCAAAGTTAGGGCATAGACGTTTCTTAATTGTTCTAATAAGGTGTTGTTTTGATTATGGCGACCATTCTTGTTTTTGAACCTCAAATCCTAGAACGGTGCTTGCACCAAACCATTTTCACCTAACCCAAGCCCCATTACATCCTTGTAGTTGTTCTCATCATGTGCATTTGCATTTTTCATTGATTTTTGGATGGAGTACCATTCTAGATTGCGGGCATGCTTCGCAAGTTGAGGTAGGTGAGTGGTTTTGGTTACTTTTTGTCACAAAAATCACCCCCCTTTCTTTCCTTGTGTGTTGAGTGTCACCCGTGAGAGTCGGTACTTAGGGTCCTTTTATCGGGTATGGGTCTTGCATGGAGTCGAATCATGTGTGTGTCGTGTCATTCTTGGAAGTATAGCTTAGTACTTCCGTTTGCCCGCCTTGAATTAGTTTCTTGGTCTTCGGTGATGTCATTCTTGGTTGCTTGAGCTTGATTTAGGGGTTTGACACCTTGGTTAGACTTTGAGTCGGCATCCTCCGCCATAGACCTCCTTTGTTTTGTTTTTCAAAACCCCGCTTGAATGAGGCAAGCGGTTTTCTTTCTTTTCCGATGCATGTTGCTTGTCTATACGTGTTTTGTTTTTACTTGTCGGCATCAAAAGTTTTGTAGCAAGACCTTACTTGCCTTGCAATAGGGCATTCTCCCTCATGAATGTCAAATTGTGAGTTGAAAGGGCTACGGGTGTAGCTAAACCCGATTCGGCTTATAGTTAGCTTAGTTAGTTGTTTCTTTGTTTTTAATAAGGGTTATATAGTTACTTGATCTCTTACTCGAGGACGAGTAAGGTTTAAGTGTGGGGAATTCTGACGAGCTCCATTTTGGTCGTCATTTCCTTTACATTTTCTTTGTTTTCAGTCACGATTCGACCTCGATTTGCGTGTCTTTAGGTGTTTTTACGTCCGTTGCCTCGTATATTCCTATTCTATCCACTTTTTGTAGGTATTACGGCGGGGGCGAAGAGACGAGAGAAATCGAGGTGAATTTTGAGCGATTTATGAGGAAATATGAAGAAATTAGCAAGGAGTATGCCAGGCCCTCCCAGCCGATGCCCAGCCGGCGGCCGGTAGGCCGGCTGGGGAACCTAGACTTGATTTTGGAAAAAATGAAGAGAATGTTCCAGCCCCTTGAGAAAAGGCTCCCAGCCGGTGGCCAACCGGCAGCCGGTCAGCCGGCTGGGATGCGTACTCCATACTTAGCCATTTTCGAAGGATTGAAGAAAAATCGATGTTGGGGCAGATTACTGAGAAAGAGCTGCCAGCCGGTGGACAACCGGCAGCCGGTCCACCGGCTGAGGGGACCTGTGCTTGAAGAAATATGAAGAAAAATTCAGAAGTGAAGATTTGGCCTCCCAGCCGGTGCCAGACCGGCAGCCGGCCGGTCGGCTGGGAAGCATGGCTATATGAAGAATATTTCAGAAGTCCATATTTGGACTCTCAGCCGGTCCCAGACCGGCAGCCGGTCGACCGGCTGGGAGTCGCTTTTCAGATTTTCACGCACTATATAAACCCGCACTTGTATCATTTTATAAGACATTAACTTATTACGCATTCTTAAGCTTATTTTAGGGTTTTTACTGTTCCATTACTCAACACTTAGACTCAAAAACACTCTAATTTATTTTAATCTTCTTTAGATCTTTACTTAATCTTTGAATATTTTGTAACCTCTCTTGAGGATTCTCCTTGGGTTTGTTTTTAAGCAATTGTAGAGGATTTTTTGGGTTGTATTTTTGGAGGATTTGAAAGAATCCTTCAACTTGTCATCCAAGTCACTTCCTTTTCCTTAGTTAATGGTATAATCTTCTTCATCTTTACTTTGTCTTTGCATTTCCTTTAAGTTTTGCTTGTTCAATTGTTTACTCTTACTTAATCCAACATGTTTAGCATTTCCTAATCATTTGTTTACATATTTATGTTAGCCATGTGTGAGTAGTTCCCCTACTAGGGTTAGGGGTGTGCTTTGGTTTGTTGATAGCTATGAATCTTGTTTAGGGTTAGGATTTGGTTCTCTTCTTTGCTAGGTTTTCATTTGTGCATGTTATATGTTTGATGAAATGTCTCAACGACGGTTGGACATGATTCTCATTGTTGTTGGCCTTTGATGATAGTCTAGGGCTTTCATGGACATGTATGTATGTTAGGTTGGCCTTGTTTGTAGCGAAAGCTATGATAGGGATCGACTTTAGGTGAGTCAAATCGATAGACGAGACAAACCTAGGCCTAGTATAGTGGAGACCTTAGATTCCCTTGCATGATTCGTTACCAACCTACCTTAGTACCCCCGACACCTTAGTATCTTTTATTCATCGATTTCATCTTGACACATTTGCTATAATTTATCTTTAGTAGTTGTTAATCAATCGCAAATCTATTACCCCGACTCGAGCTCGAACTAGAACTTAAATATACAACTTCCCCACCGTCCTTTGGGTTCGACCCTAAATTATACTACTTAATTTGGGAGTTTATAAATTGTTTTTGGTGCCGGAATTGACGACAAAATCTGGCCATCAATTGTTGTTGTAGTTCCTTTGATAATTGCTGCTACCTCCAGACTTCGCACCCCCACCATAGTTTGCCGTGGGTGTGCGATAGCCACTGCTACCATAGGACTGAGTGCGGGATCCCTGGTATCCGGATGTAGGCGTACGATAGCCCCCGGACTGATTTCCTCTAGACGAACGACACACTGCCTGCTTATGCCCCCTCTTCCCACAGCCGAAACAGACTATTCCCACTGAACCACTGCCAGAACTCCCATTCCCGTGATTGCCCCCACTATGGTTTCTCCCACCACCAGAGGCACTACCCCCGAAATATCCACTGAACTTATTAGTGCTTTGCTTTTTCGATCCTGAACCCTCAGTTACTGATTCAGCCTTCCTCTTTTCAGACTTGGACTTCTTGTCCTCTTTGATCATCTCTGAAAGCCTCTCCGCCGTCCCAGCCCTTAAGTAGATGTCACGGACTGTGGTGGGCAGAGCTGCAATCAGTCTCTTCTTGATGGCGATTGATAACCCCCTCTCGAATTTCATTGCCAGCATGGCATCGTCGAATCCCATGTCTCCCACGTAGTTCGCCAACTGGATGAATTTCCTGTAGTAAGCCTCTACAGTCATGTCCTCCGACATCTTAAATGTATCGAACTCCTCCCTCAGCTTGCTCTTTTGGAATTCTGGTAGAAACACCTCGTACAAGATCCTCTTGAATGCGACCCAAGCAACAAACTCGGTCCCATCCTCTCTAGCTGCTTCCCGGATCTCTCCTTTATTCCCGGTCCACCAGTCTCCAGCCAAGCCCCGCCGGTAGTGGGTTGCTTGGTCAACCCTCAATTCTTCAGGGCAATCCACCAACTCGAACAAGTTACTGAATTCTCTGCACCAGGCTCCAAGCAAATGAGGTTCCCCCTCCCCGGTGAATTGGGTAGGATGGTGCCTCGCGATTATCGTGCTCATCTTAGCGGAGTCCATGCGTTTAGCCTTTAGAGCCGCATTCTCAGCTAGTAATCGGTCTAACTCCTCTTGTGTGATGTTTACGGCATTGTCTCTTCGCGGAGGCATACTATAATACAACAGAAAGAAATGAGTCCCGACTTATGTGGGCACACATTAGGGTTAGGGCTGAAATCCCTAAACGATAAAGTCTAGCATCAATTATCAGATTGAATAACCATAAAACTATAACATGGCTTGGGATCACATAACCGCATATCACTAGACATGATGAGAAAGGAAATGAAGGCATTTACTGACATTTTTCAAGATACTTCACATAACCACATAAGTTCACACCTCTTTATTCAACAATTAAAATCCTTTTCATGCTCATGCCCTTTTCGGCTATTTCAAACAGTCACTGATAATCAAAGTTCCATAAATTACTTATCACTGTATACCATTACTTCCATCTTTTCTTAACTTACCCCTTTTCTCTCGTATTTTCACTCTGAGTTCCCGGGTAAAACTGATAGGGCCAATGGTTCGGTGTGAGGGGGCCCCAGACTCTTACTTTTCCTTTAGTGTGCTCCTAACAGTCCTATCCCGGGGTTCATTTTATTTAGACTCTCCTACATTCATTGGGTTCATTAGGTTAGGCCTGAGGATCGTTCTCTCTGATACCACTTTGTAACACCCCCATTTATTTAAGGGCCTGTACTAGGACTCCTCAGATAAATAAAGGTGTTACCATCTCGGTTTCCCGAGGCAGTAGATACAAAGGAAGATAAACAGTACTTTAAATTAAATTTAACTCAAAACATGTTCGTACATCCGAAAGTCTTAACAAGGCAAGTAAAATACAACTCATACTAAACCGACTAAGGTGATCTAGACTCTAGTCTGGTCCGTATCCAAGCTCTTCCTCCCATAGCTCCCCCTTAGTCTCAGCCACCTGTCAATCTGCTCCCCAATAAATTGGTTCATCACAGGTGATCACGAATACACAGGGTCAACCACGAGGTTGAGTAGGGAAACAATCAAATATAATAACCATATAATAAACTCCGCACCGATCCATCGCCAAATAAACTCCGCACCGATCCAACACCATATAAACTCCGCACCGATCCAACACCAAAAATACTCCGCACCGATCCAACACCAAAAATACTCCGCACCTTGATTATTGAGTCATATTCTGAGTTGAAATCGATATTGAAATGGATGTATTGATTGTGCTTATTCCGGCGGTTCACTCACCCCTTGTCTTTGGTCTTAGATTCGACAATGAGTGCGATCCTTGGTTACTTGGAGTGAGATGGTATGAGATAAAGTGCTGAGTAAGACGAACTAATGAGCTGAGATTTGCATAATGAGGTTACGGGGACGTAACCGTGTTTTAAGGAGGATAGGATTGTAAAATCTTTTGTTTATGACATGGCTAGGTTGTTATGACATGACTAATTGGTATGTCGTGATTGTTTGAATATACTTGATAACCTGGACTCTATTGTATTCCGTGGAGTATCCTTTATTAAGTTAAAAATTAAACTTTGGGGACAAAGTTTTCTTAACGAGGGTAGAATGTAACATCTCGTGTTTTAAAGTCCTTTTGTTAGTTTTGATGTTACTTGGTGTCACACCTTGTGTTCGTTACATGCTTAGTGACCAGCTTGTTGCCCACGGGATGGTGAACTTCGGGACGAAGTTCATTTTAAGGGGGGAAGACTGTAATACCCCGTATTTTATCGATAATTAATTTATATTATATTAACGTGTTGATAATATTTAAACGTATATATTCGATAATTAATTTATCATATGCGTGTTTTATATTATATATATTATATATTATTATTGGCGTAATGTCGGGTTGGGTATCAGTTAATAGACCGAGCTGTAAGGACTCGAGTGGGCCTCGTTTTGCGTACAAGTCACTGTAATGCCTTGAATACTATTTAACGACACTTGCTCCTACGTTTTAATACTTGGTAAATAAGTAATCGTTTGATGTTGGTTAATTACCTATGTGGGGGTTCGAACTTGAGACCTTGGGTGAAGGGGGTGGATCTCGTATAAGACTTGAGCAGCCCACGAAATAAGAAACCCTAAAACACTCACTCACACCCTCACTTTGCCTGCCGTCATGTTTGAAGGCTTCACACCTCCTTTCCAAACAACGTTACACGTAAACAACCACGCTACCCTACTGCCGCCACTACAGTCTTAGAAGAAGAGGTCCACACGACGGTCTAGAGCGGTCTAACACCCTTCGAACTGACCGAGAATCAGGTACGGTTGCACGCATCTTTGTCAATAGTTCAGTCAAGTCGTTTTGCGCACGTTTTGTGTATGATTCGAAGAGTGTCTGGTTGTCATCTTCGTTTAGGGTTACCGTCTCTTTAATGCTGGTGGTCAGGGAAGTCGTGTGAGGGTTGTCATGGTGGGTTCAGGTGTCGGGGATGGCGTAAATAGGGGTGTTCGTTTCTCTGGTTGGTCGCAGTCATGGTCTCAGTCTGGTTCACGCGTGCACAGGGGGAGAGTAGGGAGAGGTACCACTGTTGACTCGGGGGAGGTCGACACAGTGGTACCCCCGTGGTGTATGTGTCAGGTGTCAAGGTAGACGTAGAAGGTGGTTTTGGGTGGTGGTAACGGTGGTGTCAGTGTCGGCAGGGATTTGTTTATAGGGTGGCAGAGTCGTGTGGGTGAGGAACCAGACCTGGGTTTGGGTCTGGTTCGCTTTGCCGGCGGTCAACGAGTGGGTTGCCGGTGGTTGGGGTGTAGCAGGTAGTCGGGGGAACAAGACCGGGAGTTGCTGGTGGTTGGGTGTGGTGTTCCGCGGTGGTGATAGGGCTGTAAGAGCCGGGTGTCGCTAGGCGAAGAGGGGAGGGTTGTTTTCATTGTTTTAATTGTTTTATTAGTTTTATTAGTTTTATTATTTAATGTTATTATTGTTACTAATATCTATATTTTCATTATTATTATTATTATTATTTTAGGAGTATTATTATTATTATTATTACTATTATTTTAATAATAGCCGTCTTTCGTTATTCTATATTATTCGTTATTGTGTGGTTGAAGTCTATGAGTCGGGAAATCTTTAGGTTAGGGAAGTTTCTATTTAGGGAAACTCTCTATTTATATTGGGTTTCTATTTATAGTATGTGTTGGTTGTTATGGGGATTATTACTTTTTGAATTTTATTTTAGAATGGTTAATATATATATATATATATTCGTGTTAGTATAGTGTTGGAGCCGAGAATCTTATTTCAGAGCTTCCTTTATAGGAAGGTTTCCTTCTTGGGAAAGTTTCCACTTTAGGAAACTTTCCGCTTTTAGAAAGTTACCTAATATGGTTAGTATAAGTGTGACAGAACAGTTTAGAAGGATTTTAATTCACTACATAATAAATTTTTAGGTGGAGGTTTCCGCGTGGAACACTTCTAGTAGCAACTGCTCACTTGACTTTGCCTTCTGCAGTTCTGAGGTAGGGGAAATATATTATGATTCATGTTATGACATGAAATGTGTAAGTGATGCTTATTACGAGTTTGATATAATTGATTATTACTGTACTGTGGACTGTATTATTATTATTGATCACTGTGGAGAACGGAGATGTGAAATGGGTCTTGTGATATGGGTCTTGTGATATGGGACTTGTGATATGGCCATGGGAGGTGTGGAGTGGTGTGATGTGATGTGATGTGATGGGAGGTGTGGTGTGATGGAGGTATGAAGTGGTGGAGGTGTGATGGATGGTCGAATGACATGGAGATGGAGGATGATATAGTTCTATCGTTGTTTATGTTTTTGTTGTTTTACCTACTCAACCTCGCGGTTGACCCTGTGTATTCGTGTGACACCTACGATGATCCGGAATGGGGAGTAGATTTTACAGGAAAGAGACAGATGAGCCAGGAGCTGGGACGGGAATGTGAGATGCGGATTTGAGACCGACTTAGATCTACATCGCGTATAGAGTAGTCGCCAGTTGTATCTTTATTTTCTATGTAATCACTGTAATAACTAAAGTTTAAATCCTATCGGTTTTATAAAGTACTTTGTATTGTTTTCCTTTGTTACTCACTACCTCGGGTTGTTCCGAGATGGTAACGGCTCTATTTACTCGAGAATGTCTTGCTAAAGGCTCTTGAATAAATGGGGGTGTTACAAAGTGGTATCAGAGCGAACGATCCTCAGGCCTAAACCAACTGAATAATAATGAACGTAGGAAGAGTCTAATAAAATGAACCCCGAGATGAAACTGATAGGTGCCCCAAAAAGGAACGGGATGAGTTAGGGGCCACCTCACACCAAACCTGGGCCCTTTCAGTTCTGTCTCGGGAACCCAATGAGAGTAATCGAAGAGTGGGGTAGACTATATATATTTAACGACCTGGTTATATTGTACTAACACTCTTACAAGAGAAGAATGAGGTAAGTAATATGTGAACTGTGGCTAGTAATGTTATTAGAGATTATGATTGATATCAGTATGTGAATCAAGCTGAATGATTGAATATAAATATCAAGAATATGGATGTGTAATTATTGAGCAATGTTTAAAAGTGATATGATCATATGATTTTGGTATTTTGGAAATGTTCATACAATTATCTGATATTTAAATGACAATTGTTATTGTATGATATTGGTGTTTAACTCCTTGTAATGGCGGGTAATTCTGTTGAATTATCATGTGTTATGGTAATTCCTGTCTAGTGATATGCGGAATGTGTTGCCCTAAGCCATGAATGTATATAGTTATGAGTTGCATAAATCGTACTTAAAATTTTTATGCTTTTATACGCATTTAAATACGTTATGAAGTTAGTCATCAATAAGGGATATGTAGTAGTCCCTAGTTATAATTCCGTACTTGGGTAAGTTGTGATCGTATGATGATAGAAACTAACTTTTTTTTTTTTTTTGGTAAAATGTAAGTATTATATTAACCAAATGAGTGACTATTACAAACTAATCTCAGCTCATCAAGCATCAAAGAAGCCTACATCAACATAAATTACATAGATAAAAGATGATCCATATATTTCCTATCTTTGGTTTTGAGAACTCCTTTTGCTATGCCCCTGAAATGGATTTGCATATCCTCTTTAATCTTCTTGCAGACCCCTTCTGGTCTCATTAACACACCCTCAATTCTACAGTTGTTTCGTTGAGCCCAAATATGATAAACAATGGCATTGATAATACCATTTACAATACCTCTCTTCAGCTTGGATCCTCGAAGCCTTGCTCTCCAGACATTCTGAATGTGACTTTGCAGAGGGTACTTCACCCAAGAGCTCATCCTGTCAACAATATGAGTACTGTATTCGCACCTACAAAATAAGTGTTCATGATCTTCTGCGGCCTGCTGACAGATGCAACAGAGATTATCTTGTAGCAGCTGCAAGTTATACAGTTTATCTTTCGTGTTCATAGCCTTATGTTGATGCAACCAGCTCACAAAACGATGCTTAGGTAACGTCCATTTCTGCCATACCAGCTTATCCCAGTTTATACTAGTGCCCTTTGTCCTACACCAGTGATAGCCTTTATTAATAGTGTAGCCATGTTCCTCTGTCCATTCCTGGTCAATGTAACCTTGTTTGAATTTGTCCTTGACTTGGCAAATCTTCCTCCAACCCCAGCTAGTGTCAGCCTTAGGTTGATATTCCAACCATGCTTCCCCTTTTAGGTAAATGGCATGAACCCATTTCACCCAAAGCTTCCCTGGGTCATTCATAATCCACCAAGCAAGTTTTCCAATTGCTGCCCTGTTCCACGCTGTGTTTTGCAACATATTCAAACCACCCTCATGATAAGGAGTACATACCTTATTCCAGGCCACGAGGGGTGATCTAATGTGTACACTGGATGCTTCCCAGAGATAGGTTCTGCAAATACTTTCGATTCTTTTGATGGTACCTGAAGGTAACACAAATATGCTTGCCCAATAGGAGTGTAAAGTGTTCAGAACAGCCTTGATGACAACCAAACGTCCTGCATAGCTGAGTTTTCTGGCCCCCATCCTTCTAATTCTTTCCAACACCTTATCTATCAATGGTTGACAGTCAATGAGGTTCAAGCGAGTAGCTTTGATTGGTACCCCAAGGTACTTGAATGGTAATTGTCCCTCCTTACAACCTGAAACTTCAAGGATATCTGTTTTACCTGCTGAGTTAAGCCAGCAACATAAATATTGGATTTGCCTTGACTTAGCTTCAGACCAGAGGCCACTGAGAACGTTGCAAACGTACGCAAAAGGATCATCATGGAAGGGAGATCCCCTTTGCTAAAAAGCAGAAGGTCATCAGCAAACATAAGACTTGTTAACCTCATAGTTTTACACATGGGATGATACTTGAACTCAGTATTGGCAGTTGTATGAATGAGGAGCCTAGATAAGTATTCCATGCATATTGTAAAAAGCAAAGGGGAGAGGGGATCCCCTTGCCTCAAACCTCGTCTTCCTTTAAAGAAACCAAATGACTCCCCATTCAGTTTCAGTGTGAAACTGGCAGTGGTGACACACTGCATCACCAGGGTGATGAAGGCAGTAGGAAAGTGTAGGGCAACCATCATATCTTCTAAAAACTTCCACTCCACTGTGTCATACGCTTTCTGCATGTCCATTTTTATCAAACATCTGGGAGTTGCATTCTTCCTATTGTAATGTCTGATGAGATCTTGACATATTAGGATGTTTTCAACTATGTGCCTGCCTTTGACAAAGCCTCCTTGGGTAGGAGATATGATGGTAGGTAAGACTGTGGCCAGTCTAGCACACAAAAGTTTAGAAATGCACTTGTACACTGTGTTACAACAAGCAATGGGCCTGAAATGTGACACAGATGTAGGTTGAGCAATCTTGGGCAGTAGAGTTATCACTGTGTTGTTTATTTGAGTAAGCATTCGACCATGATGAAAGAAATCCTTAATGGCTGTGCATACCTCTCCCCCTATTAACTCCCAATTGATCTTGAAAAAATGGCTATTATAACCATCTGGACCTGGTGCTTTAGCATTAGGGATACTAAACATGGTAGCTTTGATCTCATCATCTGAAATAGGAGCTAAGAGCATATCATGGTGATTAGTAGAGCATATTGGGCCCTGTTGTACTATAGTAGAGGAAACCCTAGTGACTGCCTTATACTCCCCAAGTAACTTCATATAATATCCTAAGAAGGCATGCTGAACAGCCTCTGGATGGTCCTGCCACTGGCCATTGTCATCCATAATTTTATGAACTTGATTCTGAGCTTTGCGACTTCTTAGTGTGCCATGAAAGAAAGCTGAATTACAGTCCCCTTCTTGAATCCAAGTGGTTTTAGCCCTTTGTCTAAGAAAGCTCATTCTAGCCTTATCTAGCTCCCTGTACTGTTCCTGAACCTGCAATTCCTGCTCAATCAGAGAAGCATCAGTAGGCCTTTGGAAGAGCTGCTTCTGAATGGCTAGCAGCCTAGTATAAGCAAGGTCTGCTTGATGTTCAATACCCTCAAATTTCTCTTTATTTAGTTACTTGAGGGGCCCTTTCAATCTCTTCAATTTAGTAGCAAGTTGGTACATTGGAGTGCCATACACACCCTCTGTCCATGACTCCTTGACTAGATCAAAGAATTTTGGAGGCTGACTCCACATGTCATAATATTTGAAGCTCTTGTTCCTCCTCTGATGATGGGTTGCCATAGCCAAAATACAAGGGGAGTGATCAAAGTCCCCTGATGGCAGGAAGTTGGCTTTGTAATCCTCAAACTCACTTAGCCAGTCTTGGTTAACCAGGACCCTATCCAATCTACTGAAAACTCTAGTTTCAGGTGGTTGCTTATTGTTCCAAGTGTAAAAGGCTCCTTCACTTGGGATGTCCATGAGTTCACAGCTATCAATACAATCTTGGAAAGGAGTGGCCTCTGCTAGACTGAACCCCCCTCCTAGCCTCTCCTCGGGCTTCAAAACACAGTTGGAATCACCCCCCACCATCCATGGGCTTTGGATTGTATGACTAATAGCACGAATATCCTCCCACAACTCTTCCCTCTCCCTAATATGGTTGAAGGCATAGACAAAAGTAGTAGTGAACCATTGCTGAGTCACCAAGTTCTGCACTTGACAGTGGATCAATTGTGCAGTGTATTTTAATACATGAACCTGACATTGCTGAGGATCCCAGAGAACCCACACTCGACCACCTTGATGATGATGATTATTAGTAGTAACACTCCATTTATTAAAGCCTTTATTCATAATTAATCTGAAATTATTGGCTTTCACCTTCGTTTCAAGTAAGGCAAACAGACCAATTTTATTCTTATTCAAAAAAATATATACAAAATCTTTTTTCGAGGGCATATTCATCCCTCTAACATTCCAAAACCCTACTATCATTAGGAGATTGGAATGTATTACCTGCTGATGCTCTCTGTGGAGGGGTCTGACCAACTAATTTTTGTTTGTATGTTGGACTACCTCCACCCTCCTTTCCTGTGGTTGTATCTGTTATCATCTGAGTGGTACCAGTCATAGCAGCACTCCCAGTCCCTGTGTCATTAACAGATGCTGGTACTGATGCTATAAGTGGAACCTGCTGGCCATTCTTTTGTTGTTGTTGCTTGGGAACCCATTGTTTGCGTATCACTGACTTCCTAAGCTTCCTACAATCCTTCTGTTCATGCCCTATTCTTTTACATTCAGCACATAAACTGGGCTTCTAGTCATACTCTATGTCAAGGTTGATAACTTGCCCCTTTTCATCTTTAAAACTCAACTGATCAGGGAAGGTCTGATCAACTTTCACTTCCACCAACACCCTTGCAAACCCTAAACGTGTCTTATTCTGAGTAAAATCATCCTTCTTTATATATGTTCCTATGAGGTTTGCTAGTTTGGGTAAACTATTTCCCCAAAATTTCATTGGGAGTTTGTGAATACGTACCCATGTTGGCACTACCTTGACGTTTTCCTTCTCTAGGTCGATATCTGGTTGCCATGCTTTCAAAACCACTGGCCTGTTATCAAACAGGTAATGCCCTGCGTTCAGAACTGTAGTTTTCATAGTCTCAGTTTTAAATCTGACGACAAAAACGCCATTAGGGAGATAGGAAATCTTGTTTATCACATGCTGCTTCCATATTCTCTTAAGGAACCCTTCAAGTACTTGCCATGGAGGAGAACCTCCTACAATAAATCCATACACAGCCGTACTCCAGTATTCAATCTCCTCCTTCACATCATCTTCAGTGATTTGAAACAGAGTATCAGGATCCACAACTATCACATTCTTCTTGCCTTGCTTCGTGTACCATTGCCCTTCATCTGTTCCTCCATCAATCTGTGATACATGGCCTGGTATTGCCTCTTCCTGTGCCTTCTGACTTTCCTCTGTATCACTATCATCTTCCTCGTCGGTAACAACTTCAAATGGAGGTACCCCTCCTAATATTTCGTGCATTGACTTCTCCTTACCATAATTGTTATCTCCTGTATCCGGTCCATGTCTAGAGGACCCCGCGTTCTGATCATTGCTTCGTGTTTTCTTCCTAGTGGTGATGCCAATCATGGGTGGGGAAGGACTTTTGGCCATGGTGCCGTGAAAGTCCTTGCCGTCGCCAGAGGAGATCTTCTCACTAGGGTTTTTTTTTATTAAGTAAGTACGATAGAAACTAACTTATTTAGATACACATGCATAACTATCAAGTTAGTTGGTTGCTCCTATTTTCAATTTCGAAATCTTTTGTGTTTTAGATGACAACTACAATTGAGATGAGGAACGAATGTAAAGGTGGTACAAAGTGATGTCTATACTTCAAATGATTGTCAACGTGTTTTGGAGTAAGAAAGGTGGAGTTTCGATGTAGTAATGTGAAATTACAAAGGAACCAAAATTTTAATAAATTTTCAGAATGTTAACAGGTCCGTACGGGCTGTCATTTTACATGTGTTCCAACTATGAGTAAGACAATTTTATGTATGATAACCTTCTAAGTTGGTTTTACAATGCTTTTGAGTTACATTTTGAGAGAAATAACCTTTTTGTTGACAGGGGCCAAATTGTTACTGCACAGTTCCGTTTTGACCAATCATTTTGTAAAGGAGGTCATTTAAAACATGTTTACTTTTATGTATAATTCTAACCCCAATGTTTAGAATATTCGTTCACGTTTTCAAAATGATAAGCCCTGTGAAATCTTATCGAGTCGTTATTTTTATTTTGATTTTTTTGCAAGTTGCTCAACTTCCGATGAATTGTTGTAAAGTTCCTGTCTGGACTGTTTGAGTTGTAAAAATGGTTATAAATGATTCCCTTGAGGTATACATTTGCTTCTTTTTCCTATGATTAGTTAATTCATGATATTAATGGTACCTCTATAAGAACTCGCAAGATAGCTAAGGGGATATTTCCTTATGAATTGTGTAAATTGCTGCATAATGTTTAATTGGTGAATTGTGAGTTATGTGAGTTCCATATAAAAGTTTAATCAAATGTGAACGATGTGATGTTCGTAGGTGATGCTAAAATCATAGTTATCAGAGAAGAGTCTTGACATGTGGTAGAATGAAATTTGAATGATGAACTTATTAGCATGTCATAGCAATCTAATTGTTATAAGTAATGGTGATTATTTTGAACAATGTGAGCCGTGTTGATGTTCTTTCATATATTTATGGTATATCGTTGTCCAGTTCACTGAGTTAATAATCTTTATAACACTTTCATGCATATTGTTATGTCACCAACTGAGTTGCATTTACTATGTTTAAAATCTGATCCTAATATATTGAGTTATTAACTGGGTGACATGTGATCTAGGGAAGTACAGTCTTGTGAATTCGTTTCCTTTTAATCGTAAAAATTTTCTTAAGTCATGAACTACAAGAACCATTTTTTTTTTGTAGCAAAGAAGAGTCGGAATGTCTCTATGTAGTCTTGTTACGATCTATAGCTTGTAATATCGACTTTTGGCTCGTATTTATAAGTTGTCACCAATTACCACTTTAATGTTTCAAAGTGATTTCAAAGTGATGACTATCCATGATAAGGTTTGATGATTTGATAATTATAGTGATTGCAACATGACAAATTCTGTAGTTACGCATTGATGAAATCCTGCCCGAATGTTTACTTGTTGCATACGGTATAAGCCCCTTAATTTGCAAGTCTTTTATTTTACCCGATTCATGATAAATGATGTAATGTGAGTGGTTGAAAATGTACCTAAGTGATTTTAACTTATTGATATCTAGGAATGTTAAGCGGTCTTATTAGTTTATGATTGGTGTCAGTCTTGTGAAATATGTCAACATTCCATGTATAATTACGTTAACTAATTTTTCTCTATGTCTTCTCTAAAACATGATTTTGCTGCTATAAGTGATTATGAGCATGAAACATTTTAAATTGTCAAGTGGGAACTATGAGCCTCTTGTTTGTTTATATTGTTGTAAATTTATTAAATTTGTGATAAAATTCCAAAGGTATATATGCAAGTGTTAGCTACCCCGATTATGCTTTACTGTGTAACACGGTTTCTACCGATCCTGTTACTCTAAATATTGCTCGAGGTTATATATGTCTGCATGATAATTGTTATGGGTTTTTAACAAATACTCCTTTGAGTTGCGAGATGGGTAAACTTTTGGTATTTGATTAGTTGTTTATGCGTAATGATTTTGTATTAGGTTGGTTTGGTATAGCGTACAGATCCTTATTTTATGAACTGTGGAATTGTAAATATACATACAAGTATGTCAATGAACTTGGGAAGTAAATACTGATGAGATTGAATTGATGAGATTGAGTTACTCGTGAGTCTAGAACAAAGGCCATGGTTGATTTTGTTTTGAGGTTGAGTTTGCAGTTTCATATTTATCGAGTTGTCGTATTCTTTGACCTTGACTCGTGGGTGAGTAGCTTAGAGCTTTACTCTCCAAATGTGGAGCAGTTCCTTTAATGGGGTATGTGACAACATTGATATCGCAATGGAGATGAGAATTTGGTTACTTATTTGAGCTATGAGTTTTTAAGTCGTGGTGCCACATTGTGTTTCGATCAAGTTTGACCTTGATTATTGAGTCATATTCTGAGTTGAAATCGATATTGAAATGAATGTATTGATTGTGCTTATTCTGGCGGTTCACTCACCCCTTGTCTTTGGTCTTAGATTCGACAATGAGTGCGATCCTTGGTTACTTGGAGTGAGATGGTATGAGATAAAGTGTTGAGTAAGACGAACTAATGAGCTGAGATTTTCATAATGAGGTTACGGGGACGTAACCGTGTTTTAAGGAGGATAGGATTGTAAAATCTTTTGTTTATGACATGGCTAGGTTGTTATGACATGACTAATTGGTATGTCGTGATTGTTTGAATATACTTGATAACCCGGACTCTATTGTATTCCGTGGAGTATCCTTTATTAAGTTATAGATTAAACTTTGGGGACAAAGTTTTCTTAACGAGGGTAGAATGTAACATCTCGTGTTTTAAAGTCCTTTTGTTAGTTTTGATGTTACTTGGTGTCACACCTTGTGTTCGTTACATGCTTAGTGACCAGCTTGTTGCCCACGGGATGGTGAACTTCGGGACGAAGTTCATTTTAAGGGGGGAAAACTGTAATACCCCGTATTTTATCGATAATTAATTTATATTATATTAACGTGTTGATAATATTTAAACGTATATATTCGATAATTAATTTATCATATGTGTGTTTTATATTATATATATTATATATTATTATTGGCGTAATGTCGGGTTGGGTATCAGTTAATAGACCGAGCTGTAAGGACTCGAGTGGGCCTCGTTTTGCGTACAAGTCAGTGTAATGCCTTGAATACTATTTAACGACACTTGCTCCTACGTTTTAATACTTGGTAAATAAGTAATCGTTTGATGTTGGTTAATTACCTATGTGGGGGTTCGAACTCGAGACCTTGGGTGAAGGGGGTGGATCTCGTATAAGACTTGAGCAGCCCACGAAATAAGAAACCCTAAAACACTCACTCACACCCTCACTTTGCCTGCCGTCATGTTTGAAGGCTTCACACCTCCTTTCCAAACAACGTTACACGTAAACAACCACGCTACCCTACTGCCGCCACTACAGTCTTAGGAGAGGAGGTCCACACGACGGTCTAGAGCGGTCTAACACCCTTCGAACTGACCGAGAATCAGGTACGGTTGCACGCATCTTTGTCAATAGTTCAGTCAAGTCGTTTTGCGCACGTTTTGTGTATGATTTGGAGAGTGTCTGGTTGTCATCTTCGTTTAGGGTTACCGTCTCTTTAATGCTGGTGGTCAGGGAAGTCGTGTGAGGGTTGTCATGGTGGGTTCAGGTGTCGGGGATGGCGTAAATAGGGGTGTTCGTTTCTCTGGTTGGTCGCAGTCATGGTCTCAGTCTGGTTCACGCGTGCACAGGGGGAGAGTAGGGAGAGGTACCACTGTTGACTCGGGGGAGGTCGACACAGTGGTACCCCCGTGGTGTATGTGTCAGGTGTCAAGGTAGACGTAGAAGGTGGTTTTGGGTGGTGGTAACGGTGGTGTCAGTGTCGGCAGGGATTTGTTTATAGGGTGGCAGAGTCGCGTGGGTGAGGAACCAGACCTGGGTTTGGGTCTGGTTCGCTTTGCCGGCGGTCAACGAGTGGGTTGCCGGTGGTTGGGGGTGTAGCAGGTAGTCGGGGGAACAAGACCAGGTGTTGCTGGTGGTTGGGTGTGGTGTTCCGCGGTGGTGATAGGGCTGTAAGAGCCGGGTGTCGCTAGGCGAAGAGGGGAGGGTTGTTTTCATTGTTTTAATTGTTTTATTAGTTTTATTAGTTTTATTATTTAATGTTATTATTGTTACTAATATCTATCTTTTCATTATTATTATTATTATTATTTTAGGAGTATTATTATTATTATTATTACTATTATTTTAATAATAGTCGTCTTTCGTTATTCTATATTATTCGTTATTGTGTGGTTGAAGTCTATGAGTCGGGAAATCTTTAAGTTAGGGAAGTTTCTATTTAGGGAAACTCTCTATTTATATTGGGTTTCTATTTATAGTATGTGTTGGTTGTTATGGGGATTATTACTTTTTGAATTTTATTTTAGAATGGTTAATATATATATATTCGTGTTAGTATAGTGTTGGAGTCGAGAATCTTATTTCAGAGCTTCCTTTATAGGAAGGTTTCCTTCTTGGGAAAGTTTCCACTTTAGGAAACTTTCCGCTTTTAGAAAGTTACCTAATATGGTTAGTATAAGTGTGACAGAAGAGTTTAGAAGGATTTTAATTCACTACATAATAAATGTTTAGGTGGAGGTTCCGCGTGGAACACTTCTAGTAGCAGCTGCTCACTTGACTTTGCCTTCTGCAGTTCTGAGGTAGGGGAAATATATTATGATTCATGTTATGACATGAAATGTGTAAGTGATGCTTATTACGAGTTTGATATAATTGATTATTACTGTATTGTGGACTGTATTATTATTATTGATCACTGTGGAGAACGGAGATGTGAAATGGGTCTTGTGATATGGGTCTTGTGATATGGGACTTGTAATATGGCTATGGGAGGTGTGGAGTGGTGTGATGTAATGTGATGGGAGGTGTGAAGTGGTGGAGGTGTGAAGTGGTGGAGGTGTGATGGATGGTCGAATGACATGGAGATGGAGGATGATATAGTTCTATCGTTGTTTATGTTTTTGTTGTTTTACCTACTCAACCTCGCGGTTGACCCTGTGTATTCGTGTGACACCTACGATGATCCGGAATGGGGAGTAGATTTTACAGGAAAGAGACAGATGAGCCAGGAGCTGGGACGGGAATGTGAGATGCGGATTTGAGACCGACTTAGATCTACATCGCGTATAGAGTAGTCGCCAGTTGTATCTTTATTTTCTATGTAATCACTGTAATAACTAAAGTTTAAATCCTATCGGTTTTATAAAGTACTTTGTATTGTTTTCCTTTGTTACTCACTACCTCGGGTTGTTCCGAGATGGTAACGGCTCTATTTACTCGAGAATGTCTTGCTAAAGGCTCTTGAATAAATGGGGGTGTTACAGTTATACTCGAAATACCCACACAAAACCATACGAACAAGACCCTGTCTGAAATGGAATTAATTTGATTGTCTCAGGCGACAATACCACCACTACTGGTGGTTCCTGGTAGCCAACGGTGACCCCTACTGTAGACCAAACACCACTACTAACGACATAGATTAAGTTTAAACCCAGAACTGAACTCGCAGCCATGAATAAAACACACGAAAGGTTACAGAAACTACAGGGAAACGCAAAAAAGAAGAAGAAGAACGTGCTGACATACCCCTTTCTGGCTCAGATCGACGCAGTTCTGACCACCCTATGACCACCGTGACCACCACCCTTTAGAATATGCTATGTCGGCTGTCAGACTATGAGGTTTTTTGTATGATAGATAGGGTAGATTAGGTCAGGGTGTTTGTTTAAATATGACGGCTTGAGGTAAGGTGTAAATAGGGTTAGCAAGTTCTATGAAGCGTGGGTTGTCTCTATGGTTTTGCAAGCATCTCGAGGCCCATGGCCGTGCTGCCATGGGTCCTGGGTTCGAACCCCAACAACTACACCTTACTATTATTATCCCAAGGTGGCTAGTTTCCCCTTTCGAGTCCCATCTAAGACCAAAACAACTCGTATAAAACGAGTACGAGCAAGCTTATAAAACGAACGATTTAAATTAAAAGAAACCAAAAATGCGAGGTATTACAATCTTCCCTCCTTAAAAAGAACTTCGTCCCGAAGTTCTACCACACTTAGGTGACAAAACAATCAACTCAAACGAACTTGGAACACAAATATCACAAAAACAGTCTGCATAGAACTTACTTAAATCACAGAATGTCACGGGTAAACTAGGGTGTCGGGGGTCACTAAGATGGGTAGATGACAATACTAGGAAGTGAACTAGTTGGTCTCAAGCAAATGGTCTCGGTAAGTCTCTTCTCTCAAGTCGACGAAACCTAGGTCGGAATACCCTAGATTTCGCTACAAATACCCACAACCAACCATTAAACATACTAAGACAAACCCTCAACCGTCGCTAAAGGCAAGTCACGCTAAAATCAAAGCCCAACTTTCATTGAAGCAAATCAGCAAACACCTAGCATGCAACAAATAGAAAACCCTTTTATCAAGAACAACTAATCTACAAACTAGCATAAATTTATCATCTAGCAACACTCAAGTTCCCCCCTAACCCTAGGTATAAGTCTACTCACTCATGGTAAAGAAAAACATGTGAACAAGAGATAAACAAGTGCTAAACATGATGAACAAACAAAGGTAAACAAATGATTTAAGGAAAACTTGAAGTAAAGTAAAGACTAAGTAAAGATTAGGAAGATTATACCAAACAATTGAATAAAGGCATGAACTTTGATTACAAATGGAAGATCCTTTCAAATGCTCCCAAATACAACCAAAAACCCTATAACAATTGCTAAGAACAACAACTAGGAAAGTAACTAAGAAAGGATTATCAAGAACTACAAGATTAAAATAAAAACTAAGGAAAGATTAGAGTTTCTAAGAGAGTTTTTGAGGCTAAGAGTATATGAATGGAACAGTAAAAACCCTTGAAATAGGAAAAGATATTGCGTAAAAGATATCCCCCCAAAATAGACTAAGTGCGGGTTTATATAGTGTGCGAAATTCTGAGAAATGACTCTCAGCCGGTCCACCGGCTGCCGGTCTGGAACCGGCTAAGAGTTAAAATGTGAACTTCTGGTTTTTTTCTTCATTTTTCTTCAATAGCCTTGATCCTCAGCCGACCGGCCGGCTGCCGGTCGGGTACCAGCTGGGAGGTTGGTTCCAAACTTCTGACTTTTTTTCCTTTTTCTTCAATGTACAGGTGCAGGGAGCCGGTTGGCCGGCTGCCGGTGATGGACCGGCTGGTAGGCTAAAATGTCACTTCTGATTTTTGTGCACAATTTTGAAGGAGTCGTGATTCCCAGCCGACTGGCCGGCTGCCGGTCGATGACCGGCTGGTAGGCAAGACTCAAATTCCTGTAACTTTACTTCTTTTTTCTTCAAAGGTCAAGTCAACGCTCCCAGCCGGCCCATCGGCTGCCGATCTGGGACCGGCTGAGAGGGCCTGGAGCCAAAATCTGTTCAAATCTTCACCAAATGCTCTAAATTCACTTCGTTTGCTCCTGTTTCTTCACTCCCGCCACAACACCTACAAAATGTAAACCGAATAAGAATAGTCGAGGCAATGGGCGTAAAATCGAGCAAAGGCACGCAAAACGAGGTCGAATCGGGACCAAAAATGAAGAATAGACAATGGAAAACATGACCAAATTATAGCTCATCACTGCACAATTATGTTGTTTTACCTAGATTTGCTATCACAACTTTATTGGCAATTCAACACAGGTTAGCTACAATTGATGCTTTGCAGAGTGGAGGACTGGTTTTAATTAACTGTTGTGCTTTATGTTAGAGAGCTTGTGAGTCTCATTCACACTTATTCTTCAACTACTATTTTTCTCAGGTTATCTGGTGTGAGCTATTGAATTGGATGCATATTGGCAGCAGATCGCATAATTATATTACTCAGTATGGGTGGGCTCAACAGAAAGGTAACATGAAGCATTGGAAGAATGCTTGGTTCTCTTGTTGCCTTGCAGGAGCTATTTTTGTCATACGGGCAGAGAGAAATAAAAGGATCTTTGGTGGACAGGAGTCTACAGCTACTCAAATTGTCTTCTCTTTGAAATTCACAATTTGTGCTTTTCTCCTTAACTAGGTTGTAACCCGTGAAATTCACGGGTCTGTTTTTTAAATTTTAGATGAATATAGTTAATAATATTGAAGATAAACAAATTAATTATTTAAAGAGACCTGTTTTTAACTTTAGATGAATATAGTATCTAACAATATCAAAGAAAGCTAATTAATTATATACGTATAAATAAATTTCGAATTATTTATGACACATGTCGGTATGACGGTGTACATGAGCTATCATATAGTTGTTCATTAAGGGGTTGTTTGCTTGCCCCTTTAATTCATGAGAAGTAGAAAATCCCATGAATTACTATTTTGTAAACTTGTTTGGTTGCCCAAAATGGAGAAATTAAGTTCCTCCATGAGTTACACTTCCCATATGATGCGGGAAGTTGCTAACTCACTCCCCCCTTGTTAGGTTATACTTCCCACATCCTTAGGCAACCAAACACTTTTTGTTATTTCCCATGAATTTCATTTAAGAATTAACTTCATGTTAATTCTATCTTCCCATATGAATTTACTTCCCATATGAACCAAACAATCCCTAAGACGATCAAGACTTACAATAGAATTAGTACACCTCTAATTACTCATTGCACCATTTTTAAAATATGTAGCCCATATATACAATTATATTGTTGCTGGGATTTAACATGCTTCCAGTTTTTGAAATTCCATTCCACAATATTTCTATTTTCTATTTTTAAAATAATATTCTTCACGGTGTTTTAAATTTGATTTACGAAATCTTTCATTCCATAATATTCCATAATATGATTTGGAATTATAGAATTATATATAGAATAGGATACTTGTAGAGTTGAAGTTTTTAAAATTTCATTGCATAATATTTCTATTTATAAAAGTTTTGTTTATAGTTAGTATTTAGTTTAGGAAATTATTCCAATATTTTCGCCTTTCGCAGATATTATGGAATTAAAATTATTCGTGACGGTTTTAAAATTATTCTTCACGGTTTTTTAATTTTTTTTAGAATAAATTTCAATCCATAATAACTAAAAGATCAGTGTTGATGCGATTTAGCCTGCTTACTCCTTTTAAAATATTATTCCATAATATTTCTATTTTTAAATAATTGCTTAGAGTTAGCATTAAGTTTAGCAAATTATTCCATGATTTAATTTCCGCCTATTACAGATATCATGGAATGAAAATTATTCCTGACGGTTTTGAAATTATTCTTCATGGTTATTTGACTTTTTTTGGAATTAATTGCAATCCATAATCCATCCATAATAACTGAAAGATCTCCATAATAACTGAAAGATCATGGGATTTTTAAATTTTTATTTTTGAAAATTTTGAGTAGCTCTGAAATCGTGCCACATCAGATTAAGGAAGTTTTATGTGATGCCAAGTCAGCACTTTGGCTATTGCAATAGTAAGATATATGATGGGAATTTCCCAAAGCTTGATTTCAAAATTTTGGACGTATCTAGTACTTAGCCTTTTTATTAGGCTTTAGGGTTTATCATTTTTTTGTATGATTGTTATCTTCGTTTTGCCCTTTATGGATGAATAAGAAGATTATACTTTTCTTGCAAAACAAAAAAACGTCTAAATTAATTACATGCAAAAAAATTAATTTGCAGAATATTAAGTTAAAAAATAGTTTACAAAATTAATTTCCAAAATAATTTCCAATATAGAATATTAATAAAATACAAAAAAATCGTGTAAATTAATTAAATACAAAAAAAATATTTTATCGAATATTAATTTACCAAAAAAAATTCCAACAATATTACTAATTAATATTTCCAAAAATTTAACTAAGTACAAAAAATAACAAAATATTTTTAAAAAATATTATCTTAGTAATACATAATAAAATCTTAACAAAATAATATATATTCCTAAATTATGCTAACTACATGTGGTTAAGAACTTAACTAAATTTGTATAATTACTAATATACCCTAACACGAACTCATGCAAATTAACTATAGTTATACATGTGGCGCGATGTGATTGTTATTTTGATTGAATTATGTCACAATAGTATTAGATTTGTAGGATGTTCAATGATCAATGACAGAGTTACTCTTCCGACTACTTAAATTGACCGCCGCATTGTAATTATTTAGATTGAGATTTACTCTAGTTATACGGCAAGTTGTTGCGAACAATTGCTTGCAATCATTACGCCATCGATTATATTTTTTAATAGATTTAGTACTTGAACTTCTTCAGTGTTGTTAGTTTCAACCTTTCACATTGAACAAAGATCTTTATTTGGGGTTAATAGTTAGAGTGAGAAGGTGAAATAAAATTGTAAATGTTGGGAAAATATAAGGGTATAATGGTCAATCATGTCCATGATTGAATAAAACTCGTACATGATTGAGCAACACTCTTTATTAATATTCTGGATTTTTTTTTGTATTTTAATTAATGGATTCGTTTTTTTAATTAATATTTTGGAAATCGATCATTTTTCGATTACTCTAATTTAATTAAAGATGACTTGCTAATTTTAAAAATTTAAAAATGTTGCAAGTAGGGTTCGAACCTGGGATTAATTTCGCACAAGCTAATGTTTGCAAGTAGAGTTTTAACCAAAAAATCAAGGGTATCAGCACTTTCATTTATGAATTACAATTGTTAATATTCTGAAATCTACTAAAATAATATCCTTGAAAATCTTATCGTATTGAATGATTTTTTTTAGATATTTTAAATAAGATATTTAGTGAATTAATAATTTTTCTTAACTTGATTTCCTTAAATTTTTTATGTAAACTTTGGTTATTTCTGAATTCACTAATTTTAAATTTTAAATTATATATGATATTTTTCCGAACTTTTATCAAGTTAAGAAAAAATATTCATTCCCTAAATATCTTAGGAATAATTGACGAGTATAATCCGACCTTTAACCTATCTTCTCAAAGTAATCCCATCTTTCATTAATCCAACAATAATCCAACCATTATACCTTGTCTTCAAAAAACAAGCCATACTAAAAATTTACCCGCAATAACAGGTGAGGTGACCATTTCTCACCTTCTCTCTTTCAATTCCCTTTAACTCCCGTCTTCAACCCCGTCTCCCTCCATGGTTGTCTTCCATCGTCTCATCTTTTTTTCTATTGCTTGTATTTTTTCTCCATTGTTGTTATCTTTTTACACACCTTTTAAGCACATTTTCTCTCTTTCCTCACCATTGATTTTCTCTCTTTCCTCACCATTGATGAGAGTAGTTTGAGTTCTTCAATTAAAATGTTGAAGATCAGAAGATGGTCATCAAATAGTAGCTACCGGCGCTTCTGGGCAGGTCCTGCGCGCCTGAGATGTGCGCATAGGTGGCCGACGATGGCAAAAGAGGAGCATCACGGTGCTGGATTTAGGTGGTTGTAGTGATGGTAGTTATTGAGGTAGAGCTTATGGGTTGATGATGGTGAATTATAAGGAGTGTTATCACAGTTAATCTGAAGCTTTAACGTAGTGTTACGCCAACGGAAATTACGAACATGCGTCTGATCAACAAGATCCTGGAAATCCACTAAAGATGATTCATTTATTTACAATTAGCATGATTCAAGGACGATACTTTTTCAATAATAGCAAGATGATATATTTAGGCATGAGTCATGGAAGTAAAGAAACCAATTACATAGAAAAGATCAAGAAAGGAAGTTGTATTGGCAAAAGCATAAGAAGAATTAGTTTACTCTCTTTCACGCTTATTCTCTTTCGGTTTACTAGTAGTAATTTGGGGTTTACGAGCAATCAAAATCTCGTTTTCTTAACACAGTTTAATTGAAAAGGGGTTCAGACTTCAGAGGAGAAAGCAAGAAGCAACGAAGGAGGCGAATGCTTGCAATTGGTCTAATTCTGGGTTGCTGGCTATGAGAATGTCAAAACAAATTATGGGTGGTTGGGTTTTAAGATGAATTGGGTGAAGGTTGACCAAAAAGAGTTAGTATGAGAATCCGGATTGACTAATGAAAAATAACCGGTTACGCAAGTAACAAGTCATATGGCTTATTTTAAAAAGAATGAGTATAAAGGTGGGATCATTATGAGATTAATCAAAGGTGAGACTATTGGGGGAAGATAGGTTAGAGGTGGGACTATTCTTGTCAATTTTCCCAATATCTTATTTAAAATATCTAAAAAAAATTCATTCAATATAATAAGATTTTCAAAAATATTATTTTAGTATATTTCCAAATATTAACACTTGTAATTCATAAATGAGCGTGCTAATACCCTTGATTAATTGGTTAAAACTCTACTTGCAAATATTAGATTGTGTATAATTGATCCCAGGTTTGAACCCTACTAATAACATTTTTAATTTTTATAAAATTAACTCGTATTTTTTATAAAATATAATTAGTTAAATTAAATATATGGAATAATTGGATTAATTTAATTTAATTAGGCCTTAAAACAAATTATTAATTAAATTAAACACATTGAATTATAATTACATACTAACTAAAACAAAATTTTAATAAACTACAAAATAAAAATATTCCAGGAAATTTAATTAATCCGAAAAACACAGAATATTTTAATACTAACTAAAACGATTTTTTTACAAAATATTAAATTCCAGAATAATAATTTTTATTAATAACTAAACCGATTTAATTTATTTTTTAAAAAAGTTCGAAAATAAAAAATTATTATTAATTAAAAAATTATTGTTATTGATTAATTACTAATTAAAACAAAAAATTAAAAAATAAATTCCAAAAATATTAGGGATAATTGATAGAAATGCTCTGAACTGTGAGCGAACTGCTCAATTCTAAACTTTATTTTAACTACCAATATAACCAACTAATACCCTCATTTGCTTTGAATAGACTTTGTTGTTTTGTTAACTTATTGTAGCGTGTTTTAATGGTGTGATTAGGTGAATAGATTAACAGAGAAGTAGAAAGAGAAAGATGGCTTAAAGAAAGGTTAGAAATTTATTCATTTATTTAGCTGTTAGCAGGTCATATATTATAATAAAAGCGAATGAGAACATTAGTTGATTATATTGGTAGTTAAAATAGAGTTTGGAGTATTTTGGGCAGGACACCCATAGTTCATAGTATTCTTATCAATTAAATCTAAAATATTAATTGATTCTACTACATATTAGAAAAATATTTATTTTACAAATAAAATCATTCAATTTTGTTAAGAGAATAAAATCTAAACAAAATAACAAAAGTTCCTAAATTAATACTAACTACATGTTAACTAGACTAGTAAAATTACTAAACTACCCTAAAACTAACTAATGTGGTTTAATTTGGGTTATCTACGTGACGCGACGTGATTGGTCATGTATGAAGTTTTCTATACACAATGTATATCTGTAGCCTTTTTCTGTGACCTAGGACAGGTCACACGTTAGAAAAATCCCTTTTATAAAAAATCTGAGTTCTTTTTTTGGTAAATTATACGCAAATAGTCTTACATAAATTTTAGCCCAATCCAAATAAAACTTCTTTTATTTTACTTAGGCTTCTGATAATCGATATAACTCGAATAAATTGACTCTGAGAGTAGTGAACGATCCGTCTACATAAAATTGAATAGAGATTGAAGTGGGTTGTGCTAGTCTTGCCGATGCAAGACCATAGTGAAGGAGAAGACGGCACGGTCCAGGCCAATTAATGTAAGCTTTCTATCATGTCGTGTTGTTAAAATGAATTGGCGGTTTAAGCACATCTCACAACGTTCCGTGTTGTGCTGTGCCCGAGCTAGACACAATTTTTTTCTTAAACTTCGGCAGAAGCCCAATCCACAATCTGATATGCCATCTCGTGTTACGGTAGGATAATGTGTTTTCTTAAAAATCGAGTATAACCGTCCATAAATGAGCAATTGGTGGGAGCACAGAGCACACTATACTAAGGCCCTGTTCTTTCCGGCTTTTTAGAGCTGAACTGAACTGAGCTGAACTGAATGGGGTGAGCTGAACTAAACTGAACTGCAATGAGCTGAGCTGAGCTGAGCTGAACTGAACTGAATTTAATCGAACTGAACTGAACTGAGCTGAATGAAGCTGAAATTAATAGAAATAACTTAAGTTTAATTAAAGTATACTACTACTACTACTACTAATAATAATAATAATAATAATAATAATATAAAAAATGTTTGATTAATACAAATTTGCGATTTTTTAAAAAACAATTATATTAAAGAAATATTAATTTTTACGTACTTTTTTTGTGATAAACTCTAATGGATCTTGCTTTTTTTCTTTTCTTGTGTTTTAAAATTAACAAAAGCAACATTTGAATATTTTACGTCTAATTAACATTAATTATTTTTTTATTATCTAAATATTTTACGTCTAAATGTGGCAAATGTGGCATGTATTTCATTTTTTTTATTATCTAAACATTAATTATTTTTATATATAAACATTTTTAGGTAAATATTATTTGGTGGATTCGGGATACCGAAATACATTTGGGTATTTGTCTCCTATTAGCTATCCAAACGTAAGAAACCATGTGCCTGGATATAAACATGCACCTCCTAGCGGAATATTTGAACATTTTAATTATCGACATTCATCTTTGAGGATGATGGTTGAAATAATGATGTTTCGTCAGCTGAAGAGAAGGTGGAAGGTGTTAAAAAACATGCCACAAATGACAACGAAATATCAAATGTCAATTATCGTATCCGCTTTTACACTTCATAATTTCATTCGGATGCATAAACCTGGTATTTCAGTTATACAACATCAAGTATTCAAGAAAGAACAGATTCAAACATGGATGATAAAGAACGGAAGAAATTCATGGACAAAGTTCGAAAAGAAATTGCAAAAAAAATAGTGTGTGATATTGGTGTCCATAATGACCTCGAAGATGAAGCACATCAAGATGATAACAATAATAATCATAATAAGAATTATTAATTAATAATAATAAATAGAATAATAAATAAATAAATATAATAATAATAATAATAACAAAAACAATAATAATAGGTTTAGAGAGAGGTGAGAGCGTTTCAGCAGTTTTGCGTATTACGAATTCCGAACCTCTGTTTGCCGTAACCGTCCTTGCCTAGCTCCTCTTCCACCACCGGTGACCTCACGTCGCCGGTAACCACCCCCCTCGTTGGCCTTTCTCGCCGGTGGCGGTCGGTTTTAATTTTTGAGTCTGTGTGTGTGCGCGAGTGTTACAGCGTTTTACACCACCCCACAGCCGGAGACCTCACATCGTCGGTGTTCATCTCCTCCCTTCGTCGGCCTCCTCACGTCGCCGTCGATATAATTGTGGGTAGTGGTGTGTTTTTGTGAGTGAGCGAGAGAGCGTGAGTGTGAGAGGGCGTTTTCGCGGTTGCAATTTTCGAACTTTCGCCGACATTCCATATACGGTGGTCCATGGTCCTGGTTGTCGCCATTGGTGTCGTCTTTCTATCTGGGTTCTTCCTTCGCGGTCGAGAGAGTGGTGGTACTTTTTTCGAGAGAGTGTTTGCGGGTTTTCGGTTCTTTTCGGGTTTCGCGGTAGGGTTGCGCGTGGTGGGAGTTTCTTGGTTGTGTGGCTGGTGGCTATCGGTGGAGTTTGGTTCGTCGGCCTCTTCTGGATTGGGTGGTGGTGGTTCAACGGCGGTGGTTTGGTTTTCACAACGTTTTGGTTTTAGGGTTTCGGGTGCGTTTAGCGTTTTAGTTTCTGTTGGTGTTTCCGTTTTTGGTGCCGATGGTTGCCTTTGTCGGTTTTCACGGTGGGTTTGTGCGGGTTTGGTTGTTTTTGGCAGGGGTGTGGAGTGTCTTCAGGTGCAGGGCCGTTTTGTTTCGTGGAGACGCGCTTTCGTACGTGGATGTCATGTCCGGCCTCGTTCGGTACCATTGTCCTTTTGTGGGACTCTCTAGGTGTCAAGATGGTCGTGGAAATGGTCTTAAAAAAGCTTCTATGCTCACTCATCTGCGTGATCGACACTGTACCGGTGATGCTCAGGTTATTACTCGACAATCTCTTACTTCTTTGTCTATTTTTGACGAGGCTGAGACTACCTTTCGTGGTATGGGTATTTGGTTATGTGGGGTTTGTTTTAAAACGCATGCACATAGTAAGCGTTGTCTACATGGGGATGGGTCTTCTGTTGAGGCACCAGATTCGGGTGATGGGGTTGTCTCTTTCGTTCTCTACGACTTTCCTAGACCGTCTGAGCCTGACTCACCCCTGCTTTCTGATGGTGTTGATCATGAGGTTGTGGGTGGTTTCACTGTTACTTCTCTTGATCGTTTGTTGTCTAAGGGTTTGAGAACTGTGAAGTCCATCCCCCCTCGGTGTCGTCTTGGTTTCTCGCGGGTTCTTAAAGGGGCTCTTGATGCTGTGATTCGTTCTCCTTCCGATCTCTCATCTTGGGTTGCCTTGCTTGTTTTACCCCTTTTTACTCTCAAGACCTTCTCTCCGCGGAGTAGTCGAGAGTGTCGTGCTGCTGTCCGGCGTCAGCGGCAAGAGGAGAGCATTTCTAGTGCTATTTGTTCTTGGGGTGTGCCTTGTGGCATGTTGCAGGTACTTCGGGATACCTTAGCTGCGTCTTCTCCTTCTTTTCGGTTTGACGAGGAGCTTAATATGGGTGAGGCTAATGTTAAGCAGTGTAGGAGGAAGATTTGTGACGGTCATTACACCACCGCTGTTCGTGTGCTATCATCTTCTGGAGTTGCTCCTTACAATACGGCTACTCTTGCGGCGTTGGCAGATAAGCATCCCATCGTCCCTTCGCCTGTTTTGCCTTCTCGGTCTACGGGTAATCCTCCTCTTGTTTCCTCTGTCTCAGCTATCCTGGGTATGATTCGGGGGTTTCCGCGTGGCACTTCTTGTGGGAGGGATGGTTATCGTGCTCAGCATCTTCTGGATTGTTTGAGTGGTGCTGCGGCTGCCGTTTTCGATGAGTTGTTGGCTTCTATCACCGGGGTTGTTAACCTCTTTCTTGATGGACGGTGTCCGCTGGTTCTGGGTGAGTATATTGCGAGTGCACCGCTGACCCCGCTTGTCAAGTCGGGTGGTGGTATCCGCCCTATTGTCGTGGGTACGATTTGAAGGCGCCTTGCATCCAAGGTTGGTGCTTTTTTTATTGGTCCATCTTTGAGTGGTTATTTTGATGGACTTCAGTTTGGGGTTGGTGTTTCTGGTGGGGGCGAGGCTATCCTGCATGCGCTGAACCGGTTGGTTGAGAGCCGGGGTGATGAGGTGGGTCTTTCTATGATGTTGGTTGATTTCCAGAACGCATTTAACATGGTTGATAGGGAGGTCATGTTGCGTGAGGTGCGTAGTCAGTGTCCTGCTCTTTCTTGTTGGGTGGAGTTTTGTTATTCCCGCCCCGCTCGTTTATATTATGGGGAGCATAGCTTGTGGTCTTGTCAGGGTGTTCAACAGGGTGATCCTTTGGGCCCTTTGCTCTTTTCGCCGGTTTACATCCTTCTGTTTGTAAGATCCGTGACTCGTTCGACTTGAGTTTGCAGGCTTGGTATTTGGATGATGGCACTATTGTCGGGGATACCGTGGTTGTGGGGAAAGTTTTGGAGATGATTATGGAGGATGGGCCACGATCGGGTCTTCATCTTAATATTGGCAAGACCGAGGTTTTTGGCCTTCCGAAGACCCCCGGAGCCGGGATTTGTGCGTTTTCCCCTCTGATATTGCACGCCCTCTGCGTGGTGTCAGAGTCCTTGGTGGTCCGGTGAGTGTGTGTCCAGATTTTTGTAGTGAGGTTGTGATGGAGAGAGTGACTAGGACTATTATTGGGCTTATGGACTCCGTCTCCTTGATTGATAATCCGCAGTGTGAGCTTCTTTTGCTCCGGGCCTGTACCGGTATCTCGAAGCTTTATTTCGCTTTGCGTACTTGTTCCCCTGATGCTTTTGGGACCGCTGCACCTATTTTTGACGCGGCACTGCGTTCTCATCTAGAGCGTATCGTCACTGCTTCTGATCCGGGTTTTGGTGACTGGCAATGGCGGCTTGCCACCCTCCCTTTTTCTTTTGGGGGCCTTGGTGTGTACGCGCCACCGACGTCGTGCACTATGCCTACTTAGCTTCTAGGCTACAGTCTGTGGAGCTGCAGGATCGACTCTTTCGGGTTTCGGGTGTCCTTGACACCGGACCCTCATTTCAGTCAGCTCTGGGTGCTTTTGCTGCGGTTACGGGTTCTGATTTTCTGCGCAACTCTTCTGAGATCGCTGCCACCAAACTTATGAAGAAATTGGCAGATGTTTATTTCACGAGGGTTGTTGCTTCGGCAGAATCGGTTTTCTCTTTGACTCCTCGTCAGGTTATGCTTTGGAAGTCTCAACTGGGAGGTCACTTATCTGATTGGCTGCGGGTGGTCCCTATTTCCGGTTTGGGGCAAACTATGTGTAACAACCCGACCCGCCACCGTCGTAACACAAACCCAATAAGATGGGTGTGCACTTTTGGGCCCATTATTTGTCCTCACTTAAGCCCAAAAGCACAAGGCCTTGGTACTAAGTGGTGGGTGGGAGCTATTATAAACATATCACAAGCCTCTCAATCTACCGATGTGGGACAAATCTCCACACAAACTCATATCATACTCTTGGGGTGTTATAAACTCCCCCACTTAAAGAACACAACGTCCTTGTTGTGCCTCAAACCTGACCATAGCCAAGCCCAGAATCCTCCCCGCTAGGTGTGTGACCCGAGTACTCCCGACCACAGGCTCACCACACGGTCGCAGGGTCGCTCTGATACCATTCGTAACAACCCGGCCCGCCACCGTCGTAACACAAACCCAATAAGATGGGGGTGCACTTTTGGGCCCATTATTTGTCCTCACTTAAGCCCAAAAGCACAAGGCCTTGTTACTAAGTGGTGGGTGGGAGCTATTATAAACATATCACAAGCCTCTCAATCTACCGATGTGGGACAAATCTCCACACAAACTCATATCATACTCTTGGGGTGTTACACTATGAACAGTAGGACCTATCGGTGCGTGCTCAGTTATCGGCTGGGGGTTCCGTTATTCTCGGTATCCGTGCCATGTTCCGCATGCGCCCGGGTTTTTGATGGGGATACCTTCGGGGATCATGTTGTATCTTGTGTTAGTGATGTTGGTGTCAAACATCGGCATAACCTGGTTCGTGATACTCTTCTGGATATCTGCTTCCGGTCGGGGATCTCTGCTGGTCGGGAGGTGGATATTGGTTTGCTCGATGGGGCGGGAGTGCCCTTGCGACCTGCGGATGTGCTGCTCTATTCCTGGGATCGGGGACGCGCTGTGTGCGTGGATTTGGTTGGGTCTTCCCCATTGACTCAGTCGAGGATGGCTGATTTTTTGCCAGGAGGGGTCGTGGTGGATGCTGCTCGGAGGAAGTGCGCCAAGTACCAGGACTTGTGCGCGGGGCATGGGTATGGCTTCTTGCCTTTCTCTTTCTCTTCTTTGGGGGAATTGGGGGAAGATGATGTTTCCTTGCTCAAGCGGATTCAGAAGTTTTATGTGTCCCAAGATGCTGAATCGAAGACCGCTGCTTTTATTTTTTCTCGCCTTAGTTATGCTATTGCTAAGGGAGTGGGCGCCCAACTTGTTTCTCGGGTGCCCACCAATCTCATGTAATCCTTCTTTCCGGTTTTAATAAAAGCCCTCGATAATAATAATAATAATAATAATAATAATAATAATAATAATAATAATAATAAAGTGGATGTACTTAATAAAGTCGAGCTGAACTAAACTGAAATGAATTAAATAAAGTTAAGCTGAACTAATCTGAATTGAACTGGATGAAGCTAAGCTAAACTGAACTAAACTGAAAATAAGTCAAAGAAAAGGACGTGTTAAATTGGTGAAATTTGAGAGGGTGAGAGAGAAGCATGATCCACAATTGGCACAAACACATACGACTCCATAACTCCATGAACACTTAATTCATACACTAAGCTAACAACAATGGCTGCCGTACCAATAACACATAATACACCCCAATTTCATCCCTTTAATCGATTAAACCTCAGTTCTAAGCATTCACTTTCTCTCTTCTTCTTCAATGGCGGCTTCACTTCTCCATTTTCGCCTCTTAAACTTCCCCGCAAGCTTAAAATCATTTCTCAAGCAGCTTCTGATGTTTCTGCACTTCCTTTTGCTGCTAAAGCTGGCCAAGATCGTCTCTTGAAGGTCATTTGATTATCTTCTTTTGTTTTTCTACTCAATTTTCGTTTCGGGTTATTTGGGTAAGACTGCGTATATCCCACTCCCGTATCCCGCAAATTTGTGGGAATTAATTAGTTTGCATGTTTAGTAGGTGGACACTTTCTTATTTGGTGGAATTTGATTTGCATATGGCAGTTTATGTTTATATTAGTGAATAGTTAGGCATGTTGGCCGAGCCGGGATTTGTTGTTAGGGGACGGAAATTTTCAGCAAGGGCGAAAAAGTAATGTTTTATGGTAAACTTGAAAAATATCGAAAATAACTTAAATTTTCGAAATTTTCATTTTCCAGCCGGTAGCTGAGCTCCTCTAGCTCCACCGCTGAGTTGTTCTGGTCATGCTGTCAAATTACTAATTAGATTGTTAGGGCATTGGAGGAATTTGATTGTTGTAGTGATTTTTATGTCTTTCAGGAGTTGGGTATTTTTGTTATGCATGATAGTATGAAAGTAGCTGAATTTGGTAGAAAAAAAATTGTACTTGAATTGAAATTGGGGATTTTTTCATGAAATGAGATTTTTGTTAGGTTTTAGAAATGGGTAATGCTGTTCTTAAGTAAGAAGGTACTCTTAATTAGGTCTTTATGTGTAGATTTTTGTGTTTTTTGAGGGTAAAGTAACGGTGTAGGTGCATGACATGTTTAAGATTGTTATATTGATGGTATAAAAGTTGCAGCTTCCTGTCATGGCTGTTGTCATTGGTTTGTATCGTATGCCGTAGCCTTGAGCTATGCGTGAGCATAATCTGTGGATAGATGCTAGTATGCTACCTAACTACCTAAGGCAACTAAGTGAATAAGTTAGTTTGTAAGTAAGGATTCCTGCAGCCCGTAGATATATTTTGGACATCTGAGCTTGTGAATCATTTTCTTGATGGTTTCATAAATGTTCGTACTACTGTCATGCAGTTACCCCTGATTTCTTTATACATCGTTACAAGAATAACAAGAGGGGTTGTTATGTCATATAGATAGTGTTGAGATTGTGGAATTATGCCAAGCAAGGTCTTGAGTGGAATTTGATTGTTGTAGACATTTCATGTTTTTTTCCTTCTAGTACTTGGGTATTCTTTGTATGCTCGAGAGTAGCTGGGTTTGTTAAGAGACTTGTACTTGAGTTGAACTTGGGAATATTTTCATGAATAGACTTTTTTTAGCTGGTAGAAATGGGTAGTGTTCTTCAGTGTTCACAATGCATAGTCTTATGTTAGCTAGAAATTTGAGCTGTTTTTAACTAAGAAAATGCACTTCAAAATTCAAAGAGGTCTATATGTATAGCCTTTTTTTTAATACTTTTAGAGTTAGATATGATAAGCATCTTCCTGAAAGCCGAAGTGAATGATCTTGCAGGTTCCTGTTTCAAATATCAGGAATTTTTCCATTATTGCACATATCGACCACGGTAAATCAACTTTAGCCGACAAATTGCTTGAAACAACTGGCACTGTGCAGAAGCGTGAGATGAAGGAACAATTCCTCGATAATATGGATTTGGAGAGGGAAAGAGGAATCACGATAAAACTACAGGTATTTGAATGCCATTATCCGACATAATATTTACTAGGCATCTGTTCAATCTGGACTTGTTTTTCTCGCGGATGTAAAAAAAAGTAACTGTCGGAACTTCTTTGCTATACATGTGAGTATTTGTTCTACTGATGTCACAGATATTACTTCTCCTGCTACTCACTTCTCAATTCTCATCGAAGTGATTCTAGAAATCAGCTTTGAAGTATTTTTTTTCCCACTTCCAGGCAGCAAGAATGCGGTATGTTTATGAAAATGAAGCATATTGTCTCAATCTTATTGATACTCCAGGACATGTGGATTTCTCGTATGAGGTATTTTCAGACGATTTTTGATACGTTTGTGCAAATGACCTGATTAGACATTAACCCGAATGTATCTTGTGGCCTGCGTGTTTAACCTTCATAATCGAGATCATCAGCAGGCTCATTGTGCATGTTGATAATTTGTGATGAGGGAGTTTATCTTGTTTAATTGTATGTATTTTTTGTAGGTTTCTCGCTCTCTTGCTGCATGTGAGGGTGCTCTGCTTGTGGTAGATGCTTCTCAGGTGAATATCCTCATCTTTTGTGATGGTCATGTAACATATACTCATATAGTCTGGCACTTGTTGATTATTCAACTTGCTTTAGAGATTGATTTATTCAATGTTGTTAAAAACTTAAAAATAGGATCCTAGTTTAAATCACTAATCGGATCATACCAGTAGGATTGGGGTGTAGGTTAGTAATATCCTGCCACCATTAGAGAACCAAAACTCCATTTTTTCCATGGTCAGCCGTGTCATTCACATTCTTGAATTTTGCATTGATATTTTTGTTACACTGGCTTCCCTTGCTACTTTGAAATTCTTTACCTTACGGGATTCCTGTTGCTAGTTTCATTCCGTTGAGTTGATTTCTTTAAGTATGTTATAATCTTTACAGGGAGTGGAAGCTCAAACTCTCGCTAATGTTTATCTGGCATTAGAGAACAACTTAGAAATCATACCGGTGCGTATTTATATATTCTTGTTTATTTTGTGTTCGTAATTTCTTGGAGCTATACATCAAATTAATGATGATATCATGCTTAACCTGATTGTTTTCTGCCTTTTTTGTAATCTGTTTTTTGGTATTTATTTTCTGATATGTATTGAGTTTTCTCATCATGGATACATTAAATGAATGTAAGTTGTTGTTCTACACTTGTTGCAGGTTCTGAATAAGATAGATTTACCCGGTGCAGATGCTGATCGCGTTGCTAAGGAGATTGAGGAGGTTTGCTCACCAGTCTTGGACACAATTGCATCAGTATTCTTGCACTGTTATAAATCAATTTGCTGATAGTTACTATTAGTCAGATAATTGTTACATTCTTTACAACTGCATCTAATATTTTATAAGACAACTGTTTGCTGGCTGCCACTCACTTTCTATATGCATTGTTTGTTGCTTCTAGATAGTTGGATTGGACTGTAGCAATGCTATTCGCTGCTCTGCGAAGGTCAGTGAGAAGTATATTGTTAAATTTGATGTGTTTGTCATTGCTATTATTCGTTGGGGGTATGACTGTTCTTAGCTCTAGCATGTTTGGTGTATAGGAGGGCATAGGTATAACTGAAATCCTCGATTCCATTGTTCGAAAGATTCCTCCACCTCCTGAGACTGCCTCAAGGCCCTTAAGAGCCCTAATATTTGATAGGTAATCGTGCGTAAGGCCTTTCTACCTTTTCTTATACTCTTTTTATCTTGTGGTGACTTGCAATAGGTATGTATAAAATTGAAAGACTAGAAGTAGTATAATAATCATTTGGATGTTTTCTGAGATAAGTTCCTCTTCGCTTTATTTGAAATTGGCAATTTGCAGCGAAATAACTTTAGTTCAATTTATACATTAAAGCCGAGCTCCAACAACCTGGTTAAATTAATTTTGATTAAGTTAGGCCAACTTCTTAACTTAATATTTCTTACTTTTTAAAACTTTAATTTTAACTTACAAGTTGCACCAGTTTATTACTTGTTGGAAAGATTTTAGATCATACTTTCATGCGACTCTAATACGGAGTGGATTTTTTTGGGTTAAAAGATGCAAGTATATATCTATAAATCTCAATAGTCCTTTTCTTTTCAGCTCAGCTCTATTAGTTTTATGTTCAGCTTGCCATGTTCTTAGCTGAAAAGAACTGAGCCTAAAAAAGTTCTGTAAGGAGCTGTAAAACTACCTATGTATGCTAGAGTGTAAACGAAATCCACAGAGATTCTTTCAATCTACAAATTAGACAAAGGACTTAGTATTGTATTCCTAGTGGTGCAATTTTATCCTACCGAGTTAAACGTGCACAAAGCATATTCTCGTTCGTAGCTTCTAATTGCTATTTTCAAGTTTTTTACCTATTTTTTGGATTCTTCCTACTTGTCTTATGGCTGGTAAAAGTATTTCCTTTGAAGTGTTTTGCAGTTACTATGATCCTTATAGAGGTGTGATTGCATACTTTCGAATAATTGATGGGACTTTAAAGAAAGGAGATCGAATTTATTTCATGAACAGTAAAAAGGTGAGTAACAGTGTATGCTGCTTTAGGCTATATGAACCTGCATTTATTTGATTAGATTTCAAGATACTATGGTAAAGAATGTAAATGGGTTTTGTTTTAAGGGATGACAAAACCAAGTGAAACATCATCGAATTGCAAACAACAGATACAGTTTTGTGGAGCTTAGAATGTGCCGTGACTCAACATTTGTCATTGTTAAGCATGGTATTCAATCTTGGTTTGAAACTTCACTGCAAAATTGGTTGCCGTGACTTGACCTGGTCGCTGTGCTATAACTGTGGTCAATACCGCCTTAAAATGTGGTCCCGGTAAAGTCCAAAACCTTATAACTTGCTTGTGATTCCGTGTCAGGGGCGATAGTTTATTCCATGTTCATTAGGTAGGAACCATGCCTTTCTGTGAGGTGTAACTCCACAACCTTGGAGATTTTGAGTGACCCCAGCTATGTGTAATAGGTTGCGATATTTTAACGATGCTACTGATCGTACTTTGTTTCTGCCTGCCTTCTGTTGTGGTTTAGTGTAACCTATCATATCACAACCATCGACCACAATGCTTCATGTAAGGTCTTCGCTTACTTTAGGTAAAGGAAGTGATACTGCACAGCTGTATATTAACGGTGAGATGTTTGAAGATGAAATCAAACCAACCGACCTTATAGTGTAAATAAACACTTGGCAGAATTGTTGGAACTGACAGTGACTACTTTGACCCGCAGGATTACTTTGCTGATGAAATCGGAGTTCTTTCTCCTACTCAAATGCAAGCTGATGAGCTGTTTGCTGGAGAGGTACGATGTGACTGCACTTTGCTTACAAGTGTGTGTGCGTGTGTGCTGCCTGGTCTTGCGCACGTATATAGAGCCTTCAAGAAAATTTGGCTCAACTTTCTATTATAGGCTTGATAAATATCTTCTGTCTTGCCTTCTACATGTAACGTGTTGATAACCGTTACCTGGTTTTGGTTCCACTTTATTTTGCGTTCCTGATTGATGATTTCTATGTTTCATTTTAAGGTCGGATATCTCTCAGCCTCCATAAGATCGGTTGCAGATGCTAGGGTTGGTGATACAATCACTCACTTTGGGAGGAAGGCAGAGGGCCCTCTACCTGGATATCAGGAGGCAACTCCCATGGTCTTCTGTGGCCTATTTCCCATTGATGCTGATCAGTAATAACCTTTTTTTCTACAGTGGATTGCAGACTTCTATTTGTTACCATATACCTTCCAATCTCGTGAACACTATCTCTGATGCAGGTTTACAGACTTACGTGATGCACTCGAAAAGCTGCAGCTGAATGATGCTGCCCTGAAAGTAATTTTTCACAATATCCTCTATTTCAATGATTGCTAGCAAAAGAAACCGATCTTTTATCCTACCTACACAGGCTACGCTATGCATAATATTTTGCTTTTCTGCTGCTGCGAAGAATCTAAAATATGCTGATACTTAGAGTGATAAAGGTTAATTGTAGAATCATGTAATAATTTTAGTTTCTATTCTAATCAACCAACTGTCCCGCATTTCCCAGACTTTCAATATTTAGTGTTTCCTGCAGTCATCTTCCTAGCATTTATGTATTCTTTTTGGCTCCAATTTATCATCCAATTTCTTGATGGTTTATTGTATTTTGTGGGAGCTGGCCCTTCGGTTTGGGTCATGACTATGGTATTGATATTGGTTTTGGTTACGGTCGCAACTTTAGTTGTGATGCCCTGGTGATGATCTTCGAAACCCTTTCACAAAATGACTATGATTGGTTGTTGCGGCCTTTGCTTCATTACCATGCAGGTGTTTTACTAAAATTCATCTTGCTTGTTACTTTGTAGTTTGAACCAGAGACATCATCTGCAATGGGTTTTGGCTTCAGATGTGGATTTTTGGGCCTTCTTCACATGGAAATCATTCAGGTATTCTTTTGTTGCTGGCATTATAGAATAGTAGTACTTATTTAAGAGCTGCTTTAATTGCAGTATTTATTGATTGCAACTATCTTTCAGGAAAGACTGGAAAGGGAATACAATTTATCTTTGATAACTACTGCTCCAAGTGTTGTATACCGAGTAATTACACTCACTGAAACGGTAAGTATACTCCAAAAAACATACTGTAAAATTTTCTGTTCTGTATATTTGGTTATGTAATCTCATGATTGCCGTGAATAATTTATAAGTTTCAAAAGTTTATTTTTTGGTATTTTCTTTCTTGAATGGTTTCAGTTTAGGTGGATTATTTCTTGGGCTGGGTTGGTGTACTGTGTACGATATGCTTTATAGTTTCCTCTGGATATGGATAAGACTTGAGGCATTTAGAGGTCAAAATGTGGGCACAGTAGGATCGATAGTTGGATACCAAGGATACAAATTAGGCATTTCTAGGTTTCAACACTCTTTTTTCTGAGGAACATTATCTTTCAATTATTGGTTCAGATTGAGTGCTCGAATCCGTCTCTTCTTCCAGAACCCGGGAAAAGAAAGTCAATTGAAGAGCCATATGTGAAGGTACTGTTTCCTGCTCATTGATTCTTATACCAAATTCCGTTCCAGCAACTTTTACCGTTGATATGGCATGGCAATATTGCTATTTGATTGGTTGTAGATTGAGCTACTCACACCTAAAGAGTATATTGGTCCTTTGATGGAGCTGGCCCAAGAAAGAAGGGGAGAGTTTAAGGAAATGAAATATATTGCTGAAAATAGGGCATCCCTAATTTACGAAATGCCCTTGGCAGAGGTAGTTACCGTAATTTTAATTTTTGTTTTAGTTTATTTGTTTGTTTTTATACATACTGGTGTGATTTTTAAATTTCAATCTTACCCTACTGCAGATGGTGGGTGATTTTTTCGACCAGCTGAAGTCTAGAAGTAAGGGCTATGCCAGCATGGAATACGCTGTTGTCGGGTACCTTTTTCTCTGTTTTTTTACGCACATTTCTGGTTTTAATAGTGCGGTTTTCATGCCTCATCAGCGGATGTTGAGTGCCTTGTTTCAGTCCATATTTCAAAGACCAAAGACCAACGAGTAGTGAATCTCTTCATCTTCGTCCGGAAATGAACCTATCCCAATTTGTTAATGCTATGAAAATTCTCTCTTGATATTGCATCACGGTGGAGTTATTGAAGTTTTGCAATTTACTGCAACCGCATTTTGTGGCCATAAAAGCCCCATTTGTTTTGTAACGACTGAGATCAGGTCGCGGCCGCAGCCGCCAATTCCGAGATCATTGATCAAACCAAGTTATAATAACTTCTGTTAGCACGCTTCTTTAGTTTAAATTTCCAGTGGGCTAAATCCTATTTTTGGTTTGGTCTCTTACTGATCTGATGTTAGCCTTCACGATGAAATTAGTTTTTTCAAAATGTCGACAACAGAATGTTCGAAAGAGATTGCTCATGACCTATGTTCATTTGAATGCTAGGTATCGAGAAAGTAATTTGGTTAAGCTTGATATCCAAATAAATGGTGATCGTGTGGAGCCTTTAGCAACTATTGTCCACAGGGATAAGGTAAGCTGGGTGATCATGTGTATTACCTTGTTTTTTTAATGTTCATGCCCTCTTGTTATGCTCTAATAGTTTGCATAACACTTTCCTTTAACTAGCGAGAAATAAATGTCCACCCTACATGTAAGGGTTTTAATTTAAGAAACCGTTTTTGACAAAATGATGGAAATGGGTAGTATGTGTAAATACAGCGTCATTAAAAGTGAGAACGGACAGAGGGTAAAGCTCTATCCAGACAAATAAAGTGGAAAATGCTTACCTACATTATTCAGTGTAATGCTTATTTATTCTGGAATTACTTTATATTTTTTTTGTTAAATGGTGTGAGCATGCATCAGGCATATGGCGTAGGGCGGGCTTTGACTCAAAAACTGAAGGAGCTTATACCACGACAGATGTTTAAAGTACCTATACAAGTAAGTTCCACATCTTATCATTTCCGCGTACGATTATAAGGCTTCCAAAACACTGGTCATCAAGCTAGCACATTTCAGTTAACTTTGTTAGTTACCTCTTTTTTACCGTTGGAAAGGTATTTGCACACCCAAATGGGCCCCTTATCTGTTAGTGATCGAGGATAAACTATACATGTTAGCATGACTGCATGAGGCCATCGTCTTCTCTGTGTGAGCGCCTTGCTCCTTCGACTTGTTTGGGATAGGGTTACTTTTTATCGGTTTAAGGTAAATGGAGAGTGCGGAAAGAGGGGTAATTATTACCTTCCATTTGGGGTAACGTTTTTTTTCACTGGAAAAGGGCATTTTTTAAGGTAGTAAGTTCAAATATTTTTTTTAAAAGAGAGTAAAATTGAAAAAGTGGCATCTAAAAGGAATAATATAAGTATAATTTTTCCCATTTGGATGAGAATTTGCATATTTTCATCTTCAAGGACATTGAAAAATCGGCTTTAGTTTTGGCAGCATAATTAAGGACAATGATAATCTTTCCTCTATCCTTTCACATATTTGATGGCTGTTCACTTGTTATCTTCCGTTGTGATATTTAGCCAAAATGATTACTCTATTCTCCTTTAGCCGTACACCTTCTGAACACGGGGTTCTTGACAGGCATGCATTGGCTCCAAAGTTATTGCCAGTGAAGCTATTTCTGCAATCAGGAAAGATGTTTTAGCCAAATGCTATGGTGAGTTATTTTTAGTTTTTGGTTTGTGATTTTCAGAGCATCGTCTTCTTCAGCAATTTGTTCATATTTAGTGTGATGTCGAAGGATTTGTGAAGGTAGAAGCAATCATCAAAATTATTTGTTGTTTTTTTTTTTCACTTTTTTTATCTTGGTTCTTTACACAGGGGGTGACATAACAAGGAAAAAGAAACTGCTGAAGAAACAGGTACTGCATCTCACATGATCGACTTCTATTTTAGCATCTGTCCACAATTCGTAAAGAATGTGCTCATGTGTAACACTCGATCCTAATAGGTGACATAAGAAATGCAATATGTAGCCTAAGGGCTCAAACTTCCTCCACCTCGTCCATTTTTTTCCATGTATCTTTTCTTATGAAAGGAATTTAGAACAAACATAAAGAAATAAATGAGACAACGAGAGCGTAGCCCTTGGGAGTTGGGACTTAATAGCAGCTATTTCTGAATGTATTTTGTTGCAAGCAGTTAGCCGTGGGATTGAACTTTTCCTTCTGCAATTTAAGCCTAAAACAGCGTGTTTCCGTTTTAATAACACACCTTCTGCACCTTACAGTAGTTGCTATTGTTTCTGTTGTCAGGCCGAAGGAAAGAAGAGGATGAAGTCCATTGGCAAAGTGGACGTACCTCAAGAAGCATTCATGGCCGTGTTAAAGCTTGAAAAGGAGGTCATATAATCTCAGGTCTGTATACGATGTACAGGACAGCAGTTCTTGAACCAATATCACGATTAGGTTGGTATTCGTTTGAAAGAAAATTCTTTCTTCCGACACACAAAATTCTCTTCTCAAGTATAGCATTGATTAGGCTAGTACCACCTCACCGAGTTGTCGTTCCTCTTGTTTTGAGGGGTTATGGTATTGGTTTACTGAACTCGCAGCAGTACGTGTTCTCAATACAGAGGTAGCGCTGTTTATATCAAATCCATTTACGAGACCATATAGGTAGGAGCATCCAATTATTCGGTCTATCCTTTTTTGTATTAAAGTTCATTTTTTATTTATCTTGTGAACAATACACAGCCAGTGAACAATGTTGCAAGTGTTGAAGCTCAAATTCCATGTTGACTACCGTCGGGCGTCATCCTGTAACCCGACTTGCAATTGCTGATTTGCCGCTACATTCTGTTCTGTTTTGCTTTGTGTATTGCGTGAAATTACCTTTCAGTAATGGTAGGTGGGTGGCAATCGAGAGCAAAATCAGTTTGCGTCAACTAGCAACCACTCCATATAACATAAGAACGCATTTCAGTCTCAAACCTGCTAGCTTGCTTGACTGTGGACCAAAAACCCACGTCGAGCAATCCGCCAATCCAGTTTTGTATTTGATCTCTACTCAGGTATATATATTAAATACTCTGTATAATAGAGCAAAGAAGATGATAGTAAGAATGTTTAACCTTTAACAATGTTTGTCAAACTAGAGCCACGATACAATTGTTTACGAAGAACTCCCTCGAGTGTTATGACAGGGATGTTGAATGGTATTTGGCTGGTCTGCCAATCTGCGAAAACCTGATAAAATAAAGTTAAATAATGAGCAAATAAATCGAAGCTTCTCCTCGACAACATAATAATGAATTGAGGTGATGAACCTCGTTTGCCTGAAAATGAGTCGCGTTCAGCGGAAAGTTCCCTTTCAATGCTGTTCTGCACGGAATCTGTGGTCACAAGCGTAATGTTCTGATACAGAGATATGTTAAACCGACAATATCATTGAAGTAACAACGTGAGCGTTCATATATCTTACCATGATTGTTCCGGGAACTGTTTTAGATCCTCTTACACAATTAGTGTTTCGAGCCTGACTGGTTGAGGTCTCTCCAGGTTTTGTGAGATCCGAAACATAATCATTACTCTTTTCGACATCAAAATTTAACTTACTGGCCCCGTCATCACTATTTTGCTGATCACAAAAACTTGTATAAGACCGTCGCACGTACGACCAGTTGAAAAGTAACCCCATTGTGATAAGTAGTGACCACTTTTGAGTAAATAGTGACCACTTTTTTAAAAAAAAAATGAACTATTTTTCAAGAGTGGTCACATTTTACCACAAAATGGTCACATTTTGTAAAAAAAAACACGGGTGGGACCGTCGTACAAGAGACTTAGTGCTTATTGATTGAACAATTGAGCTTATTGTTACCTCTCTCCCAAGTGACGAGAAGATACGGAGATGGATCATCAGGGTCTCTATCTTCAAACTGCAACATTTCATTGAACAATCATTTTATCGTGTCACAAACAAAAAGAAAAACGCTGTAACTCTGTAATCTTGAAAAGATACTTAAGGGTTGTTTGGTTGCCTTCCAAAATCACGGGAATTGGAAAATCATGGGAAGTGAGAAAATTGGGTCTTGTTTGGTTGCCTAATTCATGGGAATTAGAACTTCCTAGGAAACTCTAATTCCTACATAATGTAGGAAGTCACTTACCTAGCCCTCTCTAGATAAGTGGAAATTCCCGCATGAATTAAAGTTACTACATCTAACCAAACAACAATTACATAATTCATGTGATTTTCAAGTTCATATGAATTTAATCTTCCCGGGAATTTTATCTTCCCATGCCGAACCAAACGAAGCTTACTGTTTCCAGAAAAGGATGCAAATCATGAAGTTCATAGCTGCATCAGAAATCCAATTAGTTACGCAGAGTCGCAGACTGGCCCTTATTTGTATAAATTAACTAATAAACAGATCCATGGTATTAACGACACCTCAGCAGTCATCACGGCCGATTAGGCGATTATTAAAGGTTTTGGAGTAATTATAGGGAAGACCTCCTAGAGTATGGACACTAATTATGGAGTGCCAAATCGCAGACTCACATGAAGTGTTTCTGTCGTAGTCTTACTTCCACCAGACCATCTTCACCGTCATATGATTACTTTCGGGAAGGTACGTGGAGGCGTAAAGCAAAACCATCCTCGGGGAATTTAAGTTCACATTCGACTTGTTCAGATTGAAAACGTAGTGACTTGGTATCGTGTACAGGTTTTCTGCACACGACAGAAACCTAATAGCCACATCGTCAACATTTGATCGCATAACAACATGCCAGTCAACAGAATCGACTTTAGCAGCATCACGTACTGAACCTCCTTCTACCCTTAATTTTCCCATTCAGATTCACACTCTTCCTCGGGAATTTTGCCTTCCTGTGTTTTCCTCCAATTCATTTCATTAAAAGGAATCCTTATTTGTTTTCCAAAAGTAGACATATTGAGCGGAGTCGAGATCAGAACAAGCATTTGATCTTTTCTGTCTCAGTATTCTGTGATGCCGACTGTACAGATCGCAATCAGGATCCTGCGGAAACTTCATGCTAAGGGACATGAAGGCAAAACTGCATCAAGATGTTACTATTGCTGATTTAAGTGTAATTACCGGTTTCGGTTTTGCGTAATTAAGATTGTTTTAGATGGGTGATTTCGTAACTAATATAAAATAAGCTCGGGAAGTACGGAGTGTACACTTATTAAATTAATTAAAGAATTACGGAATAGTTGTCGTACGAATAACTGTAGCGGAAATTAAATTCGTGCAGTGATAAGAATTTATCACGGAATATTCAAAGAATGCAATTGAACGGAATTCCAAGAGTTGCATTGTTTGGGATATTCGTTCCCCTAGTTCGAACCCTGCTTTTATATATATATATATATATATATATATATATATATATATATATATATATGAATGAGGGTTGATGAAGTTTTTTTCATGGAAAAATCTTTATCTTCTTTTGCATCTAAAAATCAAAACAAACTTCATAAACACTTCTGATTTTACGTCTCTGTTTTTTGTGCCAAATCTAGAGAGACACCGTCTTATCTCAATAGAAATTTCGAAGTAACCCAGACACTAAATAAGGGTTGAAATATTCTATTAAAAAAGCGTAGTCGATTCGGTGTGGTTAACAATATTGCAGATTTCTGTTTCGTGTACATCAATATATAACAGTTATATTACGATGTTTGATTATTCTACGCGTATAATGCAATTTTTACCTTTGTTGTATCAAAATTAAGTCTCAAAAAGATAGAATTATACCTGGAAGTGGAGTCGCCGACCCTCTAAGTCAAGAGAGTACCAAGAACCGAATCTAAAACTGATCCTTCCATGGCTGGTATAATCACGGACCTGCATAGATAGTCGTAGAATCATCGGACACAGATTGTCAGATTCGTGTCGAGTGCATTACCAAAAAATTTAGCTTTTGAGTATCAACATACAGTGGTGGAGCTAGAGGATTAGGAGGAGCGCTCGCCCAAGTGGATGAAAATTCCGAACTTTCATTAAAAAATTTCGACTTTTTTCAAGTTCACTTAATACTACGACTCTTTAAATCCTAGCTCCGCCACTATCTACATATGACTCATGATTCCGTACTCACATAAAAAAATTCGAAGGGTACCTTGAACTTTGCCTACTTTAACAATGAACAACACTTTAAGCCAGATGCCATCAACATTGTTCAGGGGACATCACTTAGGAATTTGTACCATACCATGCCTTTGTGGCCTTCCTTTCAACATTATCAAATTTTCTTAATTTCTTTTTCTTCTTTTTCAGGCCCTTGAAGGAGACTCTTCTATCATCCGTCACTTGGCCAATGTCGGTCCTAGCTCGATTACTAACCACTTGTCCACGCGTCAACATGTCTATCAGTTTATCACAAGATACTAGTATAATAGTAAGCCTTCTCTAATATGTTACCGATATATTCTCCTCAGGTTAATTGAGTGATCCCATCATCTGTCACACCTCTCGCTTTTGCCGGTGAAGGTGTCTGATGTACCACCACCCCGATTTTGTCTCCTACATTCTTATCTTGACGACGGTTAAAGGTCGCTTTAGACTCCACATTAGCCATATTAGTCTCATTTGACATCAAGCTCCTCCTTTTACCTGGCAAAGACGTGCTATATATCTAATTATAGAAAGCGAATTCTACCTTCTTGGACTTCCATTTTGAAGGTGAAGGTGTTTGTGGTCCCATCTCCTCAACCATCTTACCCTTTCCTTTTCTCGACATAGAGATACTGTTCTCTAAGCTAATCTTCCTTGTCTGTTCCAGTATCCACTTTCATTTGGTAACAATGTTCCAGTATCCACTTTCATCCGGTAACAATGAACTTTTCTGCAACACCGTCTTCTCATATTGTTGTCCGTTCTTCTTAGAACCTAACATCATGCAAGTTGAACTTAATTTCCAATGTACGATAATATAACTATAACACCAAAGCACCAGATCGGCTAGGTTTGAAGCTAGGTTTGAAGTCTGTCAGTTTAAATCGCTCTTATGAGTCCTTTTACACACACGAAAAATTACCACCATATAGTCTCCGAATACACAACATTATACTCTCTACTAACAGAATCCATTGCTAAGTATGCTCAACAAAAGTATTCATTTTTTTTTTCCTTAAAAAATGCTATAGACATGCATTACTAAAAAAACGTGATGTTTTTAACTCGAATCCCAGATGCTCGAAGTTCGATCCCAGCATCTTAAACTAGGTGTCTGATAAACCCAACATACAATATTCACATACGGTCAGTCGGTCACACCCCTCGACACTTAATTATACTATGTTGCACGTTAAGACAGATCAATCGAGTCTACTAAGTACTAACCATTAGCCAAATCAGTCCCATTAAACATTAACATTCTCCTTTTACTAGGCAAAGCTGCAGCATTCAGTTCCATACGCGTTTTCCCGCTAAGGCGAAAAACCTTTGATCTGGCTTTTCGCGGGAATTGTCCCAAACCAGAAGCTGCATACAAGCAACATAGTAATATACTATCATTGGCTTGTCATGCTCCATAGTTCCTCAGTTTTGCTTTCCCGTCCAATAATCGGATTACTTCAACAAGATTGTCGAGTCCTTTGCACCGGGCATATAGAATTAGGTGCATGAGACGCTTTGTTTTAATTAGAGTCTTGCTAAGAATACAGAAATCATACATTTAACTAACATAAACTCCAAAAAAATGCACAAAAAATATTCTTATAAGAGAAATGAGAACTGCATGTATTATCAACAACTAAAGGCCTCCTCCTCCTCCTCCTCCTCCTAAACTCTTTCTAAAGATAGAAGTATCCGTCTTAATTAAGATGAAAACGTGTCAAATATGTTCCCACTTACATATACTATCAGCTATAGCACAAACCATTTGTTAGTTCATCATACTTGACCCGTTCGTTTTAAGTTTAAGATCCTAAAGAAATGTCCACCATTGATCAGTATAACAATAAGATGTACTAGAGCTTCTAGAGTTCTAGGGTTGTAAAAGATACCTGAAATTCCGGTTTGTTTTAGGGACTTGAATTGATGACCATGCATGCAGACGATGAAGGAAAAAACTATGAAGCTATTTATTTTCCTTGGTGTTTTATATTCGCTAAAATTTTAGATAGATGGTTTCTCAATCACTTAGGTCTTGTTTTTTGAGTGAAAATTTTAGGGACTTTGGCGGTTGAAGCTTTTGAGTGAAAATGTTTGAATTGAATGAAAGTTAAATTAAATTGATTTTATTTTATTGGAGCTTAACTGAACTCAATGTAAAAAAAACTGAACCGAGTTAAACTAATAAAGCTAAATTCAAATGGATGGAGCTAAACTAAACTAAAGTAAACTAAAATTATGAGAGACGTTGTTGTTGGAAACATGGGCCGATTTGGGGTTGATAGGATAGGCAAATGTCATCCCCAACATAAAAATAGGAACAATTTCAAAATATAAATTTTACAAAAATGTGTTGGACTTAGTGGTTAAAAGAGGCTATATGTTTGAAGTTTATAGAGGGGTATATTGAAGAAAAAAATTGTGCCCTCTCACAGCAAAAACCCCACATCCACCCCTTAACAGGCGAAAAAGATTAGCTTAAAGAGCGATATCTCTGTGTCGAGAAAAGGAAGGAGTAAGATGCATGGGAACGGTATAGTTGAAGTACTCCGATTACTAATTTAACGGGAACGATGTGTTACCAAACTTATTCTTTTTTTTTTATTGAAGTTACATGCTCTTCATAGTAAGAGCAATACTTATGTTCCAGCAGTAAATCTTGCTTGCGACGGGTCACTATTTGTGACGGATATTTTGTGAGTTTAAATGGATAGAAAATGGGTTAGTGGAGAAAGGGACCACATGGATAGTGTTGGAGAGAGAGAAAAAATGGGTATTTTGTGAGTGAAAATGGTATCCGTCACAAACTTGCGACGGATAGTGCCGTTGCAAATAAGAATTTGTGATGTTCCAGTTGGCATGGTTGCATGTGAAGTAATTATCATAGCCATCATTCCAACCAAATCATATTTTTGTGTAACTTGACATGACTTTTTTAAGTGGAAATAAATAGATTAATATGACTCAAATTAGATTGGATAATAAAATATTATTAAATAAGTGATATGAAATTTTTTTAGTATTATTAATTTAGATCGTGTTAAGTTTTTATTAAATGTTTTCATTTTATGTAAAAAATCTTAGTCACATTAGCCAAACTCGAAGAAAATAATGGATTTTAATTACTTTGGGGTAAGTGATAATCGATACAATCCGAGCTCTCTAGATAGGATCCAAGCCAATGCTCTATAATGAAAAGTCGATTGTGTGCAATCCATTTTACTTGATCTCAGTAGTTACCTCATTCACAAGTAGTATTGATTTTTTTCGGCTGCGCTATATTTAAAATTTTATAAAACTACACAAATTCCTTGACGTTAAAGTTACGATGATGATAACTTAAATCCGCAACCGATATCTTATTTCGGTTTATATTGTATCTTGTGTTAGAGGTAAATTCAGAACCGAGATATTTGTCTTTCTTGTTATGCAAGATAACCAACCTATTACAAAACATATAAATAGGAAATGGAATAATGAGAAGAAACATGATTGAATAATACAACTCGGTTATTTCCAAAACTCAAACTTTCATTCTAATATCCCATATCCCGATAGTCTCTTTTTAAATTGTGTAGTCAAATTGATTCGGTTGTTTTTATTTACTCACTATTATTTTTTTTGTTCCATGAGCTCTCTGCTTTTAAGTTTAATAGGCTTTCAATACACAAATAATAAAAACGGAGAGAGTATAAATTAACCAATCACTGTAAATTTTGTATTCAAATCCATTGAACTTGATTGAGTCTAATGAGCTCTTGGGTCCATAAATGCACCAAAAACGGCCAATATCCTGGGTCAACTGTTGCCCTAGCCCAAATGAATTGCGTACTCGATTAAAATATTCCCGTTAAAGTTGACCCACTAAAAGTTGACTAATTAGAAAATGCAAGGAAATTTCAACAACCCCACCACTCCACTATCATACGATAATTCGGTTTTGTTTAACGGAATTACTTTTTTCACATACGAATTTTACTCTTTCACGTATATTTTTTCATAAAATTTTTTATCATACCCGTTTCATCTAAACTAGATTTAGGCCCGTGCAAAAAATTGCACGGGCTTAATTCTATTAAATTAAAAAAATAAAAATAAAAAAGTGCATATATTTAATAAAAAATATAATCTTAGTATTGCAAGTATATCAATGTAAAAAAATAAAAAAAAATTATACGTTTAACTTAGACGTAAGTAAAAACAACGCATCTATTATACAAATTCTTATGTATGACGACGTTATTATTTTAAGTTTAAAACGGATCAAATATATATATATATATATATGTAGGATGAATAAGACAAAAAAAGCATTATGTATAGCGAATATAATATATTTGTCCGATAACCCGTGGAAAGTGATACTGACCTGTTTTATTTTTAAGACGGAAAATAGCCGGTAAAAATATATATAGATTTTAAAATTATATTTACGGTTTAAATTCTAAATTCATAACCATCGTAAAGAACCCAAATTATTATTAGTCTAACTCTCTAACTACCCAAAATCTCTGACCATATAATATAAACCTATCTATTTTATGTAAATTTAAGACGGAGTTACCTATTTTTGTTGATATCCAATTTCTCAAAAAATTTAATTTGTTGATTTCCAGTATTTAAATGCATTAATTTTCGCCAATTTATATATTACAGTATTATATTTGGTATTCACTTTTTATTTCTATTTTATACTCATTGTCACTCAATTTAATCATTTTAGTTGTTGCGTGTTAAATTAATATTAACAACTTATTTAATTTTGGAATATACTATATTTGTAAAGGTTAGGCATCTCCATCATATTATTATTATATTTAATTTATACCTTTCATTTATGTAAAATTAGTTAACTTATTTTCAATGATCATAAAAGATTTGATTTTTACAGTTGAAATTGTAGTTAGGACTTCGTAAGATTTCATATTTCAATGTGTGATTATAGATTGTAACATATTTAATTAATGAAAGTAGTGAAAAAATTAAATTGATAAAAGTTTGAGGAGAAGTAATTAATTATGTAGAATGAACATGATGGACCCTACTTTCATTAAATTTTGTTCTCTTCCTAATTTTAATCGACCAATAGGAACTCTCTAAAATCTATTCCTTTTATAGTAAAGGGATTTCAAGATTTTTTGTTGAATTTAAAGGACTATTTTTTGTGCTTATATACAAAATTTTTGTTTTATTTTTATGATGAATTGATGATATTGACGAAATATGATCATTCTGATATATATCGGACCGTTACTTTGTATATCGTATTTAAATTTAAATTCAACAAAAAGACGATTTTTTTGTGCAAGATTTTTGTTTTTACTGTATATTTCCAGATTTTTAGTTGAATTTATATAAGATTCAACTAAAAGATTTAACTTCAACATAAAGACTATTTGTTCTGCTCATATACATGATTTTTGTTTTTTCCAATATACAGGATTTTTATACTATCGGACCGTTGTATATCGTATTTTATCGTATTTTATCTTGTTTGATATTTTAATTTGTATTTGATTTGATTGGAAAATATAATTTAATTTAATTATTGGACTAATTATTTTTGTTGTTAGTAATTTTTTCTTTTTTCTTTTTTGGATTTAATTTTTGGATCGTTAAATGTCGTATTTTGTTGGATTGTTGTATATTGTTATTTAAATATTCAATTAACAATAATTTGATCATATCGTATTTTATTATGATAATGACGAAATGTACTACTGCAATCGATTACGTAAATAGGAATGAGAAAATATCATACGGAATTACGGATCATAATTAATTACGGATCATAATTAATTCTGAATATAAGATGGGAAATTAAATAAGTGTGAAAGATGGTGGACCCATATATTCCTCAATTCAAGGGACCAATGAGAAACTTCTATTTTCTATTCCTTTTATAGAGATAGACTTAATCAAATTAACTTTTATATATATTTTTTTCCCTAGAATTGATCTAATTATGCTAAAAAAAACAATGGAAAGATAATAACTCAAGTACTAAAGTAATTATGTATTTTGGCAATTAACAATACATTTTATTAAAACTATTAGGGGTTGTTTGGTTGCCTCTTCAAATCATGGGAATTCGAAAGTGCAACTTCCTAGGTAAACTCCAATTCCTACCTAATGTAGGAAGTCACTTACCTAGGGCCCCTAGGTAAGTGGAAATTCCCACATGAATCATATCGGTACAATTGTGGTTCACCCAATTTAACTACATAATTATACATGTTATAACATGTATAATTATTCGAAAATTGGTAAACCAAAATTTTTCGAGGTCTAATTTTACATGTCGAATTATGTGAATGACAATCATATTTGGTCCACTTTGATCCATTTGGTCCGGTCCGGTCCGGTCTGCTCCACAACTTTTTATGGCCCAGACCGGACCAGACCAATATTAATACGGTCCGGTCCTCGGTCCACTCTTTATCCCTTATTTGGCTTCGGTTCAGACTAATATCAACACCCCTAATTACTCGAATCGGTTATAGGACAAGTTAAAACGGGTTGGATTATATCGGCCTCGTGTTATGTCGGGATAGTAAAAGGCTTGAATCAGTTCGGTTCATGTTGGGTTATCTTTATGCAGAGTCTATCAATGGTGGTAATCGGGTCGAGTCATTAACGAGTCGGTGTCAGGTTATCGGTATATATTTTATTTTATATATTTAATTTTAGACGATAATTTTATGAGATAATTGGCAAACGTATTAATTGTAGTTTTAAGTGAAAATAATTAATATAAATGTTCATTTGATGTTATTTAAACTATTATTAAGCTAGTTCATTATCGGGTTGGGAAAATATCGGATTACGGGTCGGGTCGGGTCGGTTCAGGCCAGATTCAGGTTGAGAAAAATAAAATTGCTATCAATTATTAGATCGGTACAATTTTAGTTCACCCAATTTTCGAATTATATCATATCGATCGGGTTAATTTTGACGGTTCTGAATCATAATTACATATCATATGTCCTTTCAAAAAAAAATTACATATCAATATATCATACTCCCTCCTACCCGGAATAAGTGTCCCGTTTGGTAGTGAGTCAAGGATTTATGGTTTGTGTATTTTGGATAGGGTAAGGGTATTTAGATTGGAGAGAGAAGATATTCTATTGGGTTAGGGGTTGGTAAGTGGGTAATAAATGTAAATAGGGAAGGGTAAAAACGAAATAAAACCGTCCAAATAGTACCAAACGGGACACTTTGACGAATAAAGAAAAATGGCAAACGGGACACTTATCTTGGGTAGGAGGGAGTATGTAAAAGCGTAAGATTAAGCTGTCTCCGTTAGAAAAACGATTATATATAAAGCCACGATTGTGACAACCACACCAAGCTCCCCGCTCATACTCCTCCATTAGTCAAAGCTTAAAAAATGGGACATGGAACTTCAAAAGGATGTGTTAATGGCGGCAGATCATTATCATCATCGTCGTCGGGAAGTGAGCATTCAGGTGATTCTCGCACCGCGAGATTCCGTCGTAAGCTCCGCCATATCCGCCACCCCCGGAGTTCATCATCGTCGTCGGGGAAGCATTCTCCGGCGAAATTTAAGCTTGTCACCGCCGATGGTTTCGCTGGAATTGCTCTCTTCACTCTTAACTCTGTTTGTTTTCGTCTTTTCTCCCTCTTTTTTACCTCTTGTTTTTCGATAATTACTGTGTAAGACGGTTTTTTGTATTAAAAATGCTCGTTAATTGTTTGTTGTATATGAATGTTTAACCAATAAAAAGACTGTCTTGCACAATTTGTGTTTGTTGTTATGAGCTTGCTTTTTGTACAAAAAGGTTTGAACATTGAAGTAATGTTGAAATTTATGATCGTAAAGTTGGGGGAGTAACTTTTTAAAATGGTGTTTACGGAGATTAATTATCGTTTAGGCTAGCTAGATTATAGTTCCTTTCCCATGTTAAGCTAGCGAATTCCTGTTGTGAACCAAACGACCTCTTATTTGTAACTGTAGAAGCTTAAGCAGTGTTACATATGGCTAGTTTGGTGGATAATGAGTGATTATAAAAGAAAAGGTTAGGTGGGAAATGTTGTATTTTGGCACAATATGTAAAATGTAGGAGGAAGGAGAAAGGATTACTTTATAATTGGGATATAATTGATGATTAAAGTTTATAATGTGCATATGATTTTCGGGTTATGTCGGTAGGGGAACCTAGAAATAAACTTTTGGGATAGCGAATTTTCCTCTTGTTGTTTTATACTTATGTTAAGGTCGATATTTAAGAATCTTTAGATTGCAAAAGAGTCGATAATCTTAACCAACTTTTGAATTTTGGGATAGTGAGTGCTACCCTTTGCTACTAGTTAGGTTCCCCCAGTATGTCGAGTTGTGTTTCTGGGGCTTTGGGTTGGATGAACTTTTGTGAACTCTAATGTAGAGGGAATGATTAAAGTTTGAGATTAGATGTTCATTAGGTTATGATTTCAATTGTGCAGGCAAAGATGAAACTTAAGGATAAATGGATGGCATGTGTTTCTCTAGGAGAACAGACTTTCCGAACTCACGTCACTGACAAGTTAGTTTTCATTCTTCATCCGTTCACCCTTTACAATTACGAGCCTTGTCATTTTCTCTACACTGGACCTAGTTATTATTGTTTGAGACCATGTGTAGTAGAACAAGTCACCGACTCTATCGTGAAATGCGCTGTAATATTCTATGAACTTTGACAGCTCTACTCATAGAACGGTCTCATATGAGTTGATGCTGAGCCACTTTTCATATCCCCATTGTTGCCTCTATTCCCTTTTGTAAAGAGTGGATGGGAGATGTTTGGAATATAAATGAAAGTTTCTTTGATGGGTGGAGTGTATTAATTTTCTGTGGACTTTATTCAGAAATGGTTTAAAGGATATATGCCGATCGTATAAAAAAGTAGGTGATGGGTAGGGTTACAAAGATTAACTATGTTTATAGAATTGTAGGTGTATGATTGAATGGAATCAAATGATTCAGGAGGAAAGTGTGAGAATAATTTTAGTTATCATTATCAGTTTCTTCCACAAAGGAAGATTTGCTTTTACAGACTCTAAAATGTCTAACATTTTAGTTTGCTGTACGTGGCAGACGAGGCATGATTTGGTTCTTTGTATTCTCTCTTTCAGACGGTTTATTACTCTTATTTTGTCTTGGTATTCTTTGTGAGAATTCTTCATCCGAAAGTTTGAAGGTTCATAAAGTTCTTGTAGTTATACTTGAGAAAGTTCGAAGAGTATTGGTAAGAGTTTGTTCTAAAACGGTCCAAAAATTGACTACTTGATGTATAAATCCAATGATTTTTCCAGGAAGGGTTTGAAGAGGTGTTGAATGCAAGTTGTCTTTATCCCTCCGTCCCATTTATACTGTCTCCATTTGAATTTGTCGGTCAAACTATTCACCTTTGGCCGACATTTTCTCCTAGTATAAGTAGCGACAACTTCTTTTTAAGAAACAGTGATTTGAAGTATTTGTTTTGAGAAATCAATGGCCAATCTTAAACTGTATCTTTAGATAAATTTCGAGCAATTAATTGTCAAAGTTGACATTAGTTGATCACCAAGGTCAAGTTGAGATAATATAAATGGGATGGAGAGAATACTGTTTATAAATAGCTGAATTGTTTTGGAATTTGCTAGTCTGCCATGCATCACCAGAATTCCTGTCATACTCGTAGTCAAATTGCTTGACTTTTTCTGCAACTTGATCTTTGTACCTTTTGTGGTCTTTTCTATATCTAATTTTGTTTTAACTTTCAATGCAGCACTGATGAACCAGTTTGGAACTCGGTAAGCTACTCTTAAAATTCACTTCCTATTTGCTTCATCATGATAATTATCATCTAAATACAATATAAACACACAAGTGTAACATAGCTTTTCCCCTGTTTGGACAGGGAAGCAATTCCGATATTTCAGTGATAATTATCATCTAAATTAAATATAATCTCATTTCATCCCTAGTATACCCTTATGATTAAGGGTATCTTAGACACTTGTTATTGTTCCTCGGAAGACCAGATAGAGGGTCGTATTATATACAAATTGTACTTTTCTCGAGTTGCTTGCTATTGCTGCGATTGTTATAATCGCGGCTGTTGCCGCTACTGGTTTGTGATTGCGATTGTTGATATTTTCGTTACCATCATTATCAGTAGTATCATTATTGTCATTAACACCATTCTTCCCTTTACTTCTCTAGTAAAGCTCTTGTTTGTATGTTCCCAATTTTTTTGTTCGTCATTTTTGCAGGAAAAAAAACTGCTTCTGGAAAGCAATGGTCCTCATCTCGCAAGGGTATCTGTATATGAGGTGTGTATTTCAAGAGAAACATTTACTAGTATATGGGTGGATATTGTCGCTTCTTGGTGGTGTATTGGTAATAAATAAAATAGCTAGGTAATAGTGTACCTGAAGTACTATCATTTACATCATTTGCTTGCAAGTTACATTTTTTTTATTTAGAAGAAAATAAAATACAGTAGATAGCTTAAACTGCTGTTGAGTTGCGCTGGTATGTGATGAAGTGCTAATATATATACTTTTTATGGTATAATGCCATAATGCCATTAATCCAGATAGTGTTGATAAGCATTCTCTGAGATGCATAGTAAACTTCGAGCATATAGTGACGTCTTGACCATGTAGCTCTTTTTGGCACAGTATGTTTCAGACTTTAGTGTCACAATCTTTCATTATAAGGTTCAGTCTCCCATAGGCTCATAGGTACCTCTTCGAGATTTTTCTGTTTCTACTATTATGGTGATTGTATACTTTAGCTGGAGTAAACTGTTATCATCTTTTCAATTGTTTCTCTCAAGGAAGTATTTCTGATTAAGTATCCTCCTTTTGTGGACGATGTGTGACTCAATGCTCTTAAGGCTATTGAAAAGGAACTGAATTGCAAACAAAATATGCGCAGGAGTTTGTTTCTCCTATTATATGCTTTTAATGGTGCTAACACTTGCTAATCAAAACTCAAAAGCAATATTCCGATATATCTAGTTGCGAAAATGATTCCTTAATGGATTTGATATATTTGTTTGATGCTGTTGGTTTTATTTTGTCTTTTGTGTGTCACAGACTAACCGCTTGAAGAAGAACAATCTCATTGGGCATTGTGAGCTTGACCTTTTTAAGTTTCTTACCGGGGTGAGCTATTTCATCAACTTGTTTTCAGGCGTAGAACAGACAAACAGCCCTCACACAATACAATAGGGACATTATAGTATGCAAAACACTTTTTTGACAGAAAATATAAAACTATGAAAGCATTGAAGAAGCAATAGATGAGAAGGTGTTCTCAATAGTTAACAGCTACAAAGAAGTCCAATTATGTGATTTACACGTTATTGGAATAACTGAAAAGCCATTCTTTGGTTTAGTCCACTAAGAAGCCAAAAAAAAAACTCCTGTGCCCCTGCCTCACCAGGAGCAGTACCGCATCGATGCCTTTAAAAAATTGCAAGTGTTACTTCATCCTATAAACAGTCCAACAAGGACCTCTAACGGTGGGCAAAAATTGGATTATCAAATTTATTATATCACTATGCTTGTAGTAAAGAAACTGGTTGTGAAAGACAGCATAAAAAAAAATTCAACTAGAATGTCAACCTTCTCCACAGACATTAATATTTCCCGTCACAAGATGTGAATACACGAGGACAATAAAAATTCTCTTATTTGAATATTAATCATCCAAATTTGTCTTACAAGCATTACAGTGGTTTGATAATTTTGTTAGACTGCAGAGAAGTGAGTGAAATATAAAAGTTAAGTTCATATTGCAGGACTCTGATTCTCTTTCGGAGGAAGTTAATCTGTTCGATCCTTCTTCAAATAGCACAGTGGTTGGCAAGCTTTCTTTCTCTTGTTCAGTTGAGGTGCGTATAGTTTTCGTTGTATTTGAGCGTTGATCAACATCTTTTGTGGGCCATGAAATGATTGTGTACTGTCATTTGCAGGATCCACAAGAAACAGAAAAAGATTTTGCACGTCGCATATTATCAATAGTGGTATGGCGTGCATTATTGATTGTGTATTGGACATTTCGTTCTAGTAATTGTGTAGAGATACGGTTCTGTGTTATTTTTTGGTCAAATACGTGGCAGATGAGTAGAGATGCCACCCATATGACAAACTCTATTACGTGTTTGTACCCCAAAAAAAATCTATCACGTGTAGCATTTTTTCACGATAGCTTTTTTCAAGATCTTGCTTTCTGATGGGTATAATGGAATAAAGTACTATGGCTCAAATTTGCTTCTTTTTATTGTGAGCCATGTTACTAACTTACTAGAAGCATTGATCCCATTTACTAATCTCACAGTACTTCTTTTCTAGTAAGTGGCATGGATCATTTGAACAAATTGGAACTCTGTGAATGAGAGAAAGCTTTTACAAAAGACTGTAAAATTCAGAGCCGATTCTTGGTAGTTTTAGCTTAATCATTCTTATGCGGTGCTTTAGGTGAAATCGTCATACCTGGACCTTAGGGTTAAAGGACAAACACATCTGATTAGATATTCTTAGGAATAATATTTCAGATCAACTATCTTTGATTGCTTGCTTTTCATGATGTCTGATACTTGATCCAGGACTATAACGAAGATGGGCTGCTTTCGTTGTCTGAATTTTCTGACTTAATAGATGCATTTGGCAATCAAGTGGCAGTTGATAAGGTTTGGTTATTACACCATTGTATCTGTTTTTGCGACTTTTTTATTTATTTAAATAAGGGTTTAGGTTTGTTGTTATGAAACCACATGTTTTGATTAGATTTTTGTTAAATAGGTAATAGAATGTAACACAGGGAGCTGTTGTAATTTCTTTTACCTTATGTACCCAATGCTTACAGAAAGAGGAGCTTTTCAAGGCTGCAGATAAAGATGGAGATGGTGTTGTAAGCATGGATGAGTTGGCTGAACTCCTTATGCTTCATCAAGAAAAGTATAAGTTCAAAATGGATCTTCTGCTGCTGATTTATTATGCATGTTTTTATTTCCAAATCTGGGCATGTGGTAGTAGTTTATTTGTTGCTCCCCTTATGTTGCGCTAGAATTTTCGTTGGATAAAGGGTCTTGTTGTGCTTAATCCTTATATTCTCTGCGAGTTTGAACAAGGGATAAATATGGTATATTGTTATCAAAATTAAGTAATAGAAGTATAGAACCATCCTAAATAGAACACCATGATTCAAACCCACTGTAAGATAATTGTGGGGATATTAGGGAGTGTTATATGTGACCTTTTTACCTATGTGGGGTTATAGTTGACTCTTTAGAATTTTTATTTTTTCGATAAAATGGAATAAGTTAGCCTGTGGTTGTGTAATTGTGCAAAAAAAATTGTAGTGTATTATGGGCTTGCTGTTAAATTCTCATTTATTTGTGGTTTATGTCTGTTATTTGATGTTTTGTTGTCCTGTGGTGACATCGTTTCTCCCACCCTTATTAGTTATTACACCAGTCACGGTGATGTATCTTCTTAGTTATTGTTTTATTGTATAATTCAGTTTATACTTGGAATCAATTATATGTTTCATATCCTTCTTTCCAACGTGCAGAGAGCCGCTCATAAACACCTGCCCTGTTTGTAGTGAGATTCTTGATGCCTCCAATTGGGTAGGCAGTATGGTTCATATGACCTTGTGTTTCAATGAAGGGACTGGGAACAATGTCATGATCGGGGGTTTCTTAACAGATAAACAAGCTTCATATGGGTAAGAGTTTGTCACATGTGGATTACCAAATTTACAATTTAGCTTAGTTTTTGATGTAGTCTCAGTTAAAATTCTCGTCTAAGCAGTTCTTTATATCAGGTTTTGTATATATCAGGTTTTGTATATTTTGTTTTCATTTTGATAACAGATGGTTACTTAAACTGAGTGAGTGGGCCCATTATTCTTCTTATGGCATTGGCGTGCGCACAGGCTCAAAGGCAGAGCATATTTTGGTATGGGATGATCTTCTGCTTTATATTCTGTCTCTGTTTCCTTCATTCTGTGTGCTCTGTGCAAGTAGTAGCCAGTAACTTGACTGTTTGTAAGTTTTGGCATTTAATTTTCTGTCAATACGATTTGAAAATTTAAATGGGTTCAACAGATTTTGACAGGGAACTAACTCTTGTATATTTTAAAACTTTGCAGTTCTAGAATTCGTATAGTTAATTTATTTCATTCTCTTGTGGAAAATTGTGTTATTACGATAGTACATTGGACAAGCAACAACCATTGTGTATTAAGTTATACTTCTGGTTCCTTTTCATATGAACTTTTCATATGCCATGGTTTAGTACTTTAGTCTAACATACCCGGTAGCAGCTTAAATCAAATGAACCAGTAGTGGAAGTCATTCTCAAGTTTTGGTTCTTTGATAGGAACTTGCATGAATGTTCTCCTTTTTCTTTCATTCCCTTTTCATCTTGGTGACATTGTTATTAGAGTGGCTTGGCTACTATGGCAATCACTTGTTTTTATGCTTCTGTTGACAAGCCACGTGACTCTTGTTTTAATGTTAAGATATTTGAACGTTATACTTCTGTAAGAATATTTCTGTAACAGGTCAAGTAACTTGAATATTGCATTACATCACTTAATCCGTCTACATTATTAGTCAACATTTGTTGATTGTTCCTTTTTTAGGTGTTTGATCGTGTCACAAAAAGGCTGGTGGAGGAGCTAATAGATGGAAAGATTATTTTGGCTATGAGAACCTTATATCAAACTAAAATGGGGCTGTTCCTTCTCAGCAGAGGTATATGTTTTGTACTTCAGGAGGGGGCTGTTGATAATTGTTCACTCTTTTTGTCCTTTTCTTTTCTGAAAATTAGGAATTGCTAGAAAAGTTTATATATCCTCAAAATAAGTCTGTAGAAAGTCGCTTTCTACTCATTTGGAGTGAAGTGTATAAACATTTAGTTTTTCTCATCTTCCACTCGCCTTTTCTGTTATCTACCTCTATTATTTCCATACATCTATGTCAAGGATGGGGTCTTCCGTGGTGTTGATTTTGAAGTTAGGGAGTTGTGCCAGGCCCTTTAGTTTTCCTGTTCGAGAGTTGCTTATAGTCCAACCCATGAAGTGGCCATCTACTGTCTTCTATAAATTTTGTCGAAAGTGCTATGTTAGCTTGAAGGCTGAAGCCATTATTTTGTTAAGCTTTAACTTTTACCATGTAATGTCTCAAATTTTTCACTTTTAATGGAGTTTAAAGAGTGACTTTTGTAAGCTTTGGAGCACAATGGAAAATATTAAAATGATTTACTAAACTGTATTCTTTCTGTATTGTTAAATAACATTTGTGGGGATTGGGGAGGGTTGCATTCATCCGACCCTAATCATTGGGGTAATGGTATTGTTAACGCTAGTGCAGGGGGAAATGAAATTCTACAGAATTTATCTACGAAGCAGGGGGAGAAAATGAACTCGGTTGAATCCGCAAAAGATATACCAAAGTTTTTAGAATCATTCAAGGTATGCCACTTTTTCTTTCTTTTTTTTTTTATTATTTGAACCCTGCCCTTTTATTAAGTGGGTAATCTCAGAAATCTGAGGTGCTGTAATAACTGTCTGGTTTAAGCACACAATTTATTGAGTAAAATTTGAAACATTCTATGGTCAACAATTAGAATGGAGAGGTAAGGAAAATTGAAAGTTAAATCATCCCACTAAGGGTAGACCATTCCACACTTCTCTCGACTGGATTACCACAGACAAAATCACAGCCTGTTCCCAACTTTCTCCAATCTGCATGGTTTGTAAACTTAAGATAAGCTGTTGTATATTTTAGAGAAGTATAGGAAATAATCATATATGGGATATCATTACTGTAGTATTGTGAACACTATCATCTTGCTTTGTGGAAGTGCGAGAAATTGTTTCATTCAGATTGAAAAAATCGTAACAGAAAATTAGGACATTGTAATATAGAATACGGCTATTTTAAGAGAAAAAAGAAAGTATGGTGGCCTGAGTTGGTGAAAGGAGGGCTAGCGTACAAGAGATGAGAGAGTGAGGGTTGTGTTTTTAAATTGGGTGAGGGTAGTTATCAAGTGGGTGAGTTAGTGACTGATCTATGTACTACACTAAGCAAACCACCGCTTTGGGATCCAGATTTTGGTTTTCTATCTCACCCTTAAAAAATCAGTTGGTTTCATTTGAACCAAATAAACAAATATACAAAAATGAGTTGGTTTGTTTTATCTTATTCTCTTCTTGGAAGAGAAGAATGAAAAAAGGTTGTGTTCCCGAATTTTGGAGATGGTTCGGCTGGTATTTATTTGGTGGTGCACTTGGATTGAATGGAACTGTCGTAAATATTGCCTCTTCATTACAATTGTTTGAGAGCGTAATTATCCATATATCATTGTTTGTATGGGTCTCTTTTTGTATATAGCTGTCACCCCCCACCCTCCTATGTGTATTTTTGGACATCGGCGCCACCTCTATGGCTCTATGATATCTTTTGTACACAGGCATCACACGCTCGGTGTTATTTAAAAGTTAAAATGTTTATATCTATAAGCATTAGGGTAAACCATTTTAATCTCTGTAACTCTACAGGATCAGATCAACTTGTCTGAAGTCAAATACCCATTGGATCATTTTAAGGTATGTAGTTCGAGTAGTCGAGTAGACGTTAAACTTTAATCTTGTTGAATATTCAACAATATCTAACAAGCTTGGATTTAGTTATTACTGGGGATGGGATATATATCTGGGTTCACTCCTGCTAGTTCTCTAATGTCGATATTTTCCGCAGTTAAGATTCTGCAGCATCTACTCAAACCCGTGCCGATGTTGCATTTTATCACAATCAGCTGACACATTCTTTTTTGCAGACTTTTAATGAATTTTTTATTAGGGAATTGAAACCTGAGACGAGACCGGTTGCATTTAAGGATCGTGATGATGTTGCAGTGTGTGCTGCTGATTGCCGTTTAATGGCTTTCAGCTCTGTTGAAGACAGCACCAGATTCTGGATCAAGGTATAATTTACTCAGGTTAATGTGATGGGGATCACTTCTTTTTTGTTGGGGAATCAACCAAGTTAAAAACAAAATGTGTGTGCTCTCCTGAGTCTTTTCTTCCCCGTGTAATAATGCATGATTTTAATCACGATTTTAAGAACTTGGCCCCACTTGATTTTTTTTTTTTAATTTGTGGACTCCATGTTTTGTACGGTTTTGGAATATGATTGAATAAATTAATAAGACGAAATGCCTCGTAGAATTGTTTGAGCTTCTTGTTGATCGTCTTGAAATATCTTCTTTGTGTTTAAGGCTGCGTACACCATCATATGCGGGAACATTTCAGGCACTTGGGATGAGTTTATTGTAATACTATTGTTGGACTCCTTGTTCTATCATGTTGCTTGACATCTTTCTTCTAGAATTCTATCTTATCTGTACTGCTGAAAGTTCATTACAAGTGAAATATCTCTTTCTTGCTGCTATAGTTCGTGTTCAGATAGTGTGTTGTACTTCAGTAAACTCTGTTTAATATTTAAAAGTATATCTGCATAGCTTACTTAGCATTATCATGCAGGGCCGGAAATTTTCTGTTCAAGGCCTGTTGGGGAAAGACGTTTCTGCTAGTCCTTTCATTGATGGAACATTGGTGATATTCAGATTGGCACCTCAGGTGATTGACAACAGTTAACTGGTTTATGGCATTTATCTCCCACTTAACTGGTTCACATCGTTGAACACCCATGTTTACCACTTGTAATCTCTGATTATTAATGCAGGACTATCATCGTTTTCATTTTCCAGTTTCCGGAACCATTGAGCAATTTGTACCTATACCAGGGGCTTTATACACTGTAAGTATGGTTTTCGTTTGCCATCTTTTGGTCATCTTTCTAGAAATTGCTCAAATGTCTCATTTAGACTTTTATGATTTGTGTCAGGTTAATCCAATAGCTGTAAACAGCTCTTGCAACGTCTTTTCAGAGAACAAACGAGTTGTATCTATAATTTCAACCGCATATTTTGGGAAGGTATGTCATTCTCTGTATGACTGCTCATCTTTAATTCTGGAGCTTTAAGAGAATTTCTGTTTAGTTCACTTGCGAGTTGCGAATGAGATGACCTTTTTATAACTAACAAGATTTGACTATTAAGCTTACTGCAAACGTAGTTGTTTAACCAACATATTACCCTCTTCTTTAGCCAATTCCATTGGGTGACTCAAAAATATGTAACTTTTCAGTAATTTTTTTTTTGTCCAACAAGGATAGCAAAGCCTTGGGTTGTGTTTGGATTGGGGGTTTTGGAGGGAAAAGAAAGGGAGGGAGAGTAAAGGCTTTAGAATCCCTTGTTTGTATAGCAAATAAGGGTGGAAGAGAAATGGAGGGGGAGAGATTTGGAGGGATCCATTTTCTCCCCTCCAAGACAAATCAAAATCTCTCCATAATGGGAGAGATTTGGAAGGAAATGATATCCAAACACCTAGAATTCATTTCCCCTCCCCTCCCCTCCCTTTCTCTTCCCTCCTTCTCCCTCCCCTCCCTTTCCCTCCATTTTTGTTATCCAGGGTGTGTTTGGATACAGTTTTAAGAGGGAAAGGGAGGGGAGGGAAAGGGAGGGGAGGGGAGGGGAAATGTGGTTGTTTGGATAATGAAATTATTGAGAGGGAAATGGAAGGGATGAAAGAGGGACATGATATATTGGATGAATGATGATATGAAATATGATGAGGTAAAAATATCCTTGTGAGGGTATATTGTTAAAAATATCCAACATAATCTAATTGTTCCCAATTGTGAGTGTATTACATATTTTAATAAGGACAAAATTGTCTTTTTATAATTTAAATGAGATTATAATGAGTTTTCCTTCCAAATCTTAACTCCCAAGGAAAGAATTTAATTTGGTCTGAAGGAGAGAAATTATATCCTTCCATTTCTTTCCCCCCTCATTTCCCTCCCTTTAAATATTGTATCCAAACAAGGGAAAGTCGATCCCTCCCTTTCCCTCCAAATCCCCCTATCCAAACAAAGCACAAGTATCAAAATGATTTATTCTGCTAACATAAATCATGATTTAAACCCTTCAAATTCAACCAAAACCACCTTCATTCTATTTTGCAAGCTGGCTCTTCTAAAGCTTGCAGTCTACGGACATGCTTGATAAAATTTAGTCTGAGAACTGTGTTTGTGAGAGTTAGCTCTTGCATTGTTAACAAAATGGATCATTGATGTCGGCATAGTCAGGTTACTTATATGCATATAAACGTTGGACAATTAATTTGCAGGTGGCATTTGTTGCCATTGGAGCAACAATGGTTGGCAGCATTTCATTTACTAAGAAGGAAGGTGAACATGTTCAGAAGGGCGACGAGGTTACGAATACTCTTATTCTGAAGTTCTGTTGTTCATGTTGTGCTTTCTTCCCCTCTATACCCTTCTTCTATGTGACGCTTGTTTTACGTAATTTTGCAGTTTGGATATTTCTCGTTTGGAGGAAGCACTGTAATCTGCCTCTTTGAGAAGGTATTACCAATTTACCAGTAAAAAATTGGAGGAAGCAGTTTGGATATTTCTCTTCTTTAAAGTAAAAAATTAACATGTTCTGAGAGCCATGAAACAACCTGGTCAGTGAGTCTTGTATGAGCCGGTCTCACATACACGGTCTCACATACTCACGTGTATGTGAGACCAAGCCCAAATCAGTATGCATTCTGCGCTTTATCGAAGGGGTAGTGGCCAGTGGGTCATTCTTACGGACTGTCTCAGATTGTTACATAAAACCCGGTTTTGTTCGACTATTTGTTTGAATAAAATCATCCAGACTTTTAAGCCTTACTAGAAACGATTATAAGCTCAATGTGGTCCTCGCTATCATTTTGTTTTTATTACTTGTCGTTGTGAACGTATATGACAATGAAAGCTTGGAAATACATTCTCATGTACTCAACATTTCAGTGACACGTGTTTCTTTGCAGGGCGTGATTAAAATTGATGAAGATCTCTTGGACAATAGTGCTCGATCACTTGAGACCTTGGTCCGTGTTGGAATGACCCTGGGTTTATCTACCATGACTCCATATTAACTGGGAGACGAAGCTTTTCCATATTGACATGCCAGTTCTAAGGTTCAGGTCAAATATTGTACAAATGTGAGTGAGTGCTAACAATGATTGTGTAAATTGGTGATCACTGTTTTGTTTGTGTTTGAACATTTTTTTACTTCTCTTCTGCATTCCAACCCGGTTAGAAAATAATACTAGAATCATTGAATTGTAAAAATATCGAACAACTGAAATGTAAAAATATCGACCGACATGATACATCGAGAGAAGAGTCATTCCAATTAACGAGTACTGACAGCAGAGTCTCACTTGCGACGGGCATGCAGCATGTCCGTTACAAATGAGAATTTGTGATAATTTCGGAGTACTTTGTACATTGCAATCACAATTGCCACTTAAAAACAAATTATAATTGTGATTCTGATCATGCAATATTGCAATACCGTCTCTCACAAGTATTTGTGATTAGTAAATAGTTCTCGGCAATTAAATGGACAAATATTATACGTTATCAACACCATGATTTTCAAAAATGGTTCTAGTGCGATGTCCCTCTTAAACATGGCTGCAAGGGTTGTATACGAGTATTGGGTTAGTTTAAGTGGTAAGAGCTCTCTTATCCCAACTCTGAAACTCGGAGTTTGATTCTCACCCGCGATATAGTGCGCTCATTTGAAACAAAAAAAAATGTTGAAGCGAGAAAGTGCTAAACTGCTAATAACGAATAATTTAACTCCTCAATATAGTTGGACGGTTGTTCCCAATACTCTTACGAGGTTGGTTTACCTTGTGATGGTCATAAGTTACAAAGTAGGAAAAGTATCATTTTATGGTAAAATTGGACCATCACTGGTTCATTATCGTAACCATTTTAATGGGCACCTTTTATTACAAAATGGCTACATTTTATCTTGAAACCTCCCTTCTTTGTGATGTTAAAACAACGGTAAGGATGTTGCAGGCGACATTTGATCCCTTACCTCGCCATTGGCGGACTGGAGTAATGTTGTGTTATCTCATCACTCATCTCCACCATAATCCAAAATTACAGTTTCTTATGTTTGTGGTCATAATATTTACATAAATATTACTCCGTATAATTTACATTTACATTTACATCATCTAATATGAAACATTAAATAACATTAACATTATATTTGGTGTACATTTTCTATGAAATAATTCTCAAAATCTATAACCACCATGAGTGTAGCCACCCATATGAGGAGGTGTCGACTGCACGTTCGACAATGAAGTCGGGCCTTGCATTCGATCCCTCTCATATTGTTGCCAATACAACTGTTCTTGAACCAGTAATCTCTGTTTTCTCTCCAACTCGGACATTTGTACATAAGCCGGTGGAGCGACTCCTAATGATGCTGCAAAGGGATCCACATTTTCAGTATTTCCCGATGCTGACGATGATGATGATGTTGGTGGTGCAGGCAATGCAAGCAGATGCGGGTTCCCAACTGTTCCGAAGGCTACACTGCTTGCGCTGCCAGTCCCTCCAACACGGTTAGCCACTAAAGCTGCATTTAACGCGCCTTGCTGGTACATTCCGTCTAGCAACATTGTGTCGAATCCTCCCCCAAGTGAGACTTTCTGCTGTGCTAGATAGCTACTAGATTCGACAAGTGACGTCTCCCAATCGGATTTATCATTGAATAATTCCCATATCGGAAGAGAATCAGTGTTTCTAAGTTGTCCGTCGAACAATGCTAATGCCAGTTTATCAGCATGTTCATCAAGTCTGGGTGCATCGTCTCCTAAATGTAAAAAGTCGGCTTCCATAGACTGCTCTTCTTTTTTGTTGTTCTCGGGCTGTACCTCATCGTCATTTTCTTGGAATCCTTCGGGTGGAGGAAGCGCTTTAATTGCGTTAACATCCTCAACGATTTCCTCATCTTGCTGATTATCTTTGGTGTCGCTGTCATTGTCGTCGTGGTCTTGGGAAGCCGTGATGGCCAATCTGTTCTGTGCATTAGCTGCCTTCTCCTTAATGAACTCTTCCATTAAATCAAGTTTTTTGGATGTTATTCTCTCGACTTCAGGATACTCTGAGGCGCGAGCAATTCCAACTTCTTTACACCATTTATAGTATGCATCAAGTTCATCAAATTGTTTCGAGATTCGACAGAAAATCTCCAACACATTGACACAATCCGAAATTTCTAACTCCATGAATTGATCAATGAGGGTGCTGAGTATGTCTGTAATGTCATAGTACATTTGAAAGCTCTCTTTCACTATTGGGCTCATCGCTATAATCACTATCCGACTGTGCTTCGCTAAACCTGTTTTTCCAAAATAACAATAAACAAACGCGTCATTAGCACAAACCTGATAATACGACCCTGCTTCGCAAATCCTGAATTATCAGACGTTTTTGCTTAGATGGGGTTAAAACGCAAAGTATTTAACAAAATAGCGTCATTTCAAACTATTTACCAAAAATATATCCACATCATCCTTTCTAATTTTTTTTCTAAATAGAACTAGTCGCTGGACGGTGCTCGACAAGCTACCTTCATCGTCTCCGTTTTCTTTGCTCCGACCATCAAATAACGAAAGATCACATTCATTCCCTCCTTCTCACTTCCCTTATCATATCCACATAGGTGTTTGAGTTATTAGCTTCATGATTTGTGAAAAAAACGATCCGCAACATCGCAGTTTACTAATGATTACGGTTTCATGAAGCTAATAACTTATAACTCAAACAAATACGACAAATATGTGTATATGATAAAGAAATGAGAAGAAGAGGATGAATATGATATTTCATAATTTGATGGTCGGAGCAAAGAGAACGGGGGAGATGAATGTAGCTTGTCGAGCACTGTACTATGGTAAGCAACTTGACACCGACTAGTTCTATTTAGAAAAAGAAAAAGAAAAAGAAAAAGAAAAACAAAAAAATGATGGCGTTGACCCATTTGAAACCGACATTATTTTGTTAAATAGTTTGCGTTTTAACTTGGAATTATCAAGAGTATCGGTTGTATCAGTGTATCGATGATGTAGCACGGTTAGTAAGAAGATACGGACCTGCAGGTCTCGTAGCCAAGAACCTCTCAAGAAGTTGTTGTAAAGGTTGCATTTTGGGCAACAATTGATCAACCAGTTGCTCGCGTACAGGCGTAGTTTTTATAGAGGTAGCCGAAGCGGAAGCATATTCTTCAGGCAACTCCTCTTCTTCAAAAGAATGTGAACATGTACCATGTTTTTTCCGAATTCCTTGCATTTTGATTTCGAGTTTGTCATCCAAGTACGAAGCGTATGTTCTCACAAATGCCGAGTAGTCCCATGAGTTCGATCTAGAGGTGTCTCGGAAATCCGACATGTTCAGAAGCCGAGTACCGCGACGTGTAGTAAAGAAGATCTCTTGCTCATAAGCAGGATCTCCTTCTGTTAACAATCTTTGGATTAACATAAGTGTCTTCAAGGCTACTACCTATCAATTTAGTAACAATATACATCAAAATCATAATTAATTTATCATGCTTTATTGGTGTTACTAAAATTGCAAATTCTTCTTTCAGACCGGAAATCTGAAATAAAAATACCATATTTAACCATTTTACGATAAAATTTTACCATCACTTTCAGGTAAAAAGTAACAACTTTAATTGTAATACTTTATCATTAATTGGTTAGGTTCTATTGAACAAAAGGTGACATTTAGTCCGTTTTTATTTCGGACAGTCTAAAACACGGCTTATTGATTTTGCTGGATTGAGTTTTTCAAGTGATACTAGTCAGAAACTCGTTATTCTTTAGATTACAAAATTGAACCGTACTTTTTGTTGTAAAGTTGCACTCATTGACGAATTTTGAAAATTTTCTCTCCGAGAGTCTAAACGAAACATTAATTATGGCTATTTTTATATAAAGTGTACAAAGTTTATTTTATTTAGCTTACAAATTAGACATATTAGACAAAATACGTTTCCCGCGTCCCTAGGCCCGAATCCTCATACACTACATGGATCCGTCAATGCATGCGATTTGTAACACAACTTTCGTTTAGGAGTCATTCAGACCAACTTCATTATTCATACGACAACTTCAAGATTGAGACTGTATGCACGTTTTAACCCTTTATCTCGCAATATACTAAAACCCGAGATAATGTGAATATGTGACCCAACAAAATCGAAAAAGATGTATGGCAGGGTAACATTGGATAGAATACGTACGTACCCAATTTTTAGTCTTGCTAAGACGCCTGGATAGAGTGTTAACACAAGCACTGATATAGGTACGAGAGTAGCAAGTTAAGCTAACAATCTCTCTAAAATACTTGTCTTCAGCAGGATATTCTTCATGCCTTGTTGCCTTAACAATAGCAACATCAAGATCTGCTAATGAATTACTATTACCTACTTTTGCAAGTCCTATACTTGTTTGATCTTTCACTGCTCCTATTGCTCTTCTAAATGCCATTTTCTTTTCTTTTTCTACCTTTTTACCACTACGCTTTTTGTGTATTTCGGTTTTATTTTTCCAACTTTTTCGCGTAATTATCTGTAATAGAAAAATAAATAATGAGTGTTAATTTGATATATATATGTTAAAAGAATCTATCCCATAACAAGCACTATATCACATAAACATTAAAACAATAATAAGAGCAAATAATATCTATTCATGATCACGGGTTTATCCGTCTATGCATTGTCCTACATCGAAATGAAAAAGAAAAAAAATTTGTTATATAAATTAAAGAATTAATCTTATTCGCTACATAAAATTAGATGATATTTAAAAAAAAATGAGTATTATTTTAAGTTTAGTTGTTTGTCGCCCATGTTTTATTTTTTTGCCCCCAACTTCAAATCCAGCCTTCGTTATTGTTTACAAACAAACCATTATGTGAAATTTAACCATTTTTTCAAAAACAAACACTATTTATCTGGGAGCTATGGTGATTACAAGTTTCACCGCTCGTTTTATTAATATGTTTTAGAATGAACTAATATGAACACATTACAACATATATTCATAGAGGATTAAAGTTATTGTAGTAATAAATTTAATTGGAATAAAGTAAAAATATGGACAAAAAACTGAAAAGTAATCCAATAAAAATGATTGAAACTTTTGCATGCAAGGAACATAATTATTGAATCTTTGGGATAACGCATTTATAAAAAGTACTTACACAATTATACAATCCTTAAAGAATGATGTGATTTTTGAATAATAATCCTAATGTTTGTTAACAAGTCTCATGTAAATTAATGAACTATTTACAAAACTTCAAAATTGTATTTACAAAACTTCAAAATTGTGAAATAGAAGTTGAAAAATTATTTACAACCTTTTTTTCGGTGTATTATTTTGTCTTCCTTCTTGTTTGTTCTATTTTTCTCAATATTGCATGTCTCAACAATCTAATAGACAACCATACATCTTTCCTATATTTTAGGATGAAATTTTGGGATCTCAAACCAATATTAACATTACATATATATGTCACAGTATATCACACAATATCTTGTGGTGTCAATCAAACAAATTCACATTGTTATTTTATTAAACATTATGTCAAACTTCGAAAACAAATTCATAAAATATCAATAAAATATAATTTGTAAGCATGGGCAGATTTGGGGGTCCTAGGTGGGCATGTATCCCCATGAAATTTCCGACATAAATTTTTATAAGTTTCCGGTATAGGCGTATAGTTATTATGCTATAGTTGGTAGAGGTGTTAATAATTTTCATCTTTAGATTATGTGGCAAGTTCTAAACCATTAAACCACTTGTATTTAATGTTAAATTTTGTATCAAAATGTATTATATTCTATAACTTCGGTCATTATTTTTATATCTTTCTCCTTCCTAAAAAGTGAGCAACACAAGTTACTATTCATTATGAATAGTAACTTGTGTTTTGTCTTTTATTGCATATATATTGGGCCGGATGATCAAATTTGTATTGGGTCGGATGATCAAACTTAATGCATTTACTTTTTGGCCCGTTTGATCAAATAATTTCCAAGTTTTCGACATACGGCTTAGCATCCTCAAGAGGTTGAGAAAACCCGTCTTCGGTTACGAAACCCATACTATATGATCAAACTTATTTTTTTGTCTTTTATTGTATTTGGACCTTTTGATAAAAAAAAAAATGCATTCATTTTTTTGGGTCGTATGATCAAACAATTTCAATATTAAAAGGCAAGTTTCTAACATACAACTTAGCATCCTCAAGAGGTTGAGAAAAAATTTAATCGGTTCCGAATCTAAAAGCTTGAGGTTCAATTTATCATGTGATATATATGAATACCCATCTATCAATCTCAATACAATGTAATGAATTTGGGTCATTTGATGCATTCACACTCACTACATATATTATTAATCGACGTCCTATTTCTAACGCTTATTTTCAGACAATACTCGTTTAATAGTAATTTAAACCTTATTATATTCTAGGTACGACAAAAAAAATATTCTACGCTCAATTTAAGACAATACTCGTTCAGTAATCATTTAAACTTTATTATATTATACGTACGAGTACTAAAAAAAAAATATATATTCTACGCTCAATTTACGACAATACTCGTTTAATAGTCATTTAATCCTTATTCTATTATACGACAAAAACTAATCCCCTTACTAAAATATGGGTAATACAAATTACTACTCATAATGAATAATAACTTTTCTACCCTACTTTCACTGGTCGTATTTCATGGACTGTGTTTATTTGGAGTTTTCTTACTTTTATTCCACTCATATTTCATGGGTCGTGTTTATTTAGGCTTTTCTTACTTTTACTTGGATTGCCTTTGGTGTCATCAATTAACACTCTAACGTACTGCTCTTTGTCTTCCGCAACTACGTAGTCACATTTGTCTTGTTCCCTCATATATCATATTAACAATACTCCTCTATCTTTTCCACAACTACATCTCCCCTCAATTATTCACAAAATTATTTTTTTACTTTTTATTGATGGGAGACACTGATCGACATATTAATTATGTTTGTATTGTTCTCGTGTTCATTTGTTACTGTTTAGGTGGTTACAAAGTTGTGTACATGATTGAAGGAGGGAATCACACTTAAGTATTCATCTAATTTCTTGTAATTTACATTTGAATTTGCCTTTAAATTTCATCACTCTTTTCCCCTTGAAAACCCACAATTTCATCTTCATTTTTCCAAGGAATTTGTATATTAACTTGTCAGTCGAGAGTAAAGTACAAGTTGTCATTATATGGATTTTAGGGCTATTTGCTAGGTAAAGGCATCTGGGTATCGCTTATTTTGATACGGTGTTTCTATTTTTCATTTAGGTTTGTTCTATTTTCGGTTAATCATTTTATTTTCATGAAAAATTTTGATTCAATTTGGTGTTTTAATAATAATAATTATAATATTGTAAAAATTGAGATATATTTTTCATTTGGGTTTGTTCTATTTTGGATTTTCATCATGTTATTTTCAAAACTCTGTTTTATTTAATCCTTTATCATTTTATTATTTATTTGGTTTTCAGGGGCTGGATTGATTAGGCTTTGACAGAAGGAGCTGATATATTGAAGCGGATCCCATCATAAGGGTTTGCAGAATGCGCACGATGGTTCATCTCAGAGGTATACGCCCACCCGACATATTTGGAAGTTATAAACAATAACCAGAGACCTAAATTTGAAATAGCTTGTAATTGGTGATCAGGACCGATGAGATTAAGGTAATCTGATAGATGTTCAATTCCTTTAGCACCGAAACATCTTGTAAATTACTCTTATGATGATGAAAATTACACTTTGTGTTAGAATTGAGCAATGAAATTGATAATGATCTTCTTAGCGAGTAATCGAACAACATTATAATATAAATTATCCAATTTCATATTCCAACTTAGCCACCAATAAAATTAGAATTATTTGTACCAAAATTAAATGAAGACAAGAAAATTAAATACTATTACCCCAAAAATTCTTAGACTTCTATTGAGAGAAAAAAAAAAAAAGTGAAAACAATTACTATATATCTCTTATAAATAGAGGGATTTACAAAGAGAGCACGAAACTTACATTTGTTTCATTCATAGAGGGAAATTCAAAGTGACAATCATCCATCAAACCCAAAATCATAAGATAATATGATAATTCTGAAGTCATCATCCATTGAAAAAGAACGAAAAAATCATAATGATTTGATAAGAATCATCAAATAATTACTCCCAGAAAATCATAATCCATAGCTTCACATGGTGCAAGTTTACATAGAAATGGGGATAGTGATGTAGGCTATGATAAAACGTATAATACACGGTTTTCGGGATTTAGGGTCCCGGAACAAAAATGTCCATAAATTAGACAGACGATTCCCGGGCTGGCCTTAGAAGATTTGAGGAGCAATGGATGACATATAACGTTGTGGGTGTGCGATAAACTTGTCTAGGGGAAAATGGTTGGGTCGAATGAGGAGTTGCAAGGGAAAGAAAAGGACAAAGAAAATCCCGTTGATTTCCGCATGATTCTAATTAAGGAGGAAATGAATGAAATGGGAAAGAGAAAAGAGGAAAAGAAGTGAACTAGAAGCGGGGGGAAGAGGCGCAAATGAATTAGCGAAGGAGACATGAAGAAAAATGAGAGACAATGAATGGAGAAATCGATATGGTTTGCTAGGTTTTGTTCAAAATGACGGGGAGACGGGGCATGAGAGATCACATATGCTTTATTATTTTAGACATAAGGCTATTGGTGGGATAAAGGATATGAAATCGTGTGTGCTTAGTTTGGTTCAGATTGAGGGTGGCGAAGGGTGTTGAATAGAAGGGAGAAGGATGAGGGTGAGGATGAGGCAAAAGAAAATGGGAAAGAGGAAGAGATTGTATAGGAAATGCAAGGAGATACGGAGATGGCGGGAGCGAGAACAATGGACTAATTAAGAGAAAAAGTAATTGAAGTACGATGATAGTTCAGAAACCCATTAATTTCAACATAATTCAAAAGTAAGTTATTCATAACTTTCTGGAAAGTTTTGTAAGATTTAAGTATTTTTTTTTTAAATAAATAAAAAGGTTTATTGCACAATTTTATTGCTTTCTGACCTATTGAAATTTTGGAGGGTGACGGGAATGAGAAGGAGAAAGACAAGGGTGGTTTCGACTCGGTAAAAGTCTAGATTATATATGCATAATTACTCTTTTCTTCGACATGAAATTTTGCGAAGGACGCTAAGTTGAAAAAGAAGGGAAATGAAAGATGAGGAGAAAGAGAAGCTAGAAGGAAAGGAAAATGGAAGTAGAGGCTGGAAGGGACGTATAAGACGGGGTAAGAGAAGAATCCAACTCCAAGGAGAAGGTGATGCGCGAGATTTAGTCGTCGGTTCTCACGATCAAACACATTTATAAAACCCAAATTAGTAGTATAATAGGGTTGTCGAACACGAAGATGGTGGGGAAGTTATATAGCTACGTTCTAATTTAAGCAAGAGTCGGGGTAATAGGTTTGTGATTGATTAACTACTAAAGAACAACTAAAGCAAATAAATTGAGATGAAATTGATGATTAAAGCAACTAGGGTGTCGGGGGTTACTAGGGTAGTCGATGTCAAACATGCCAAGGGTAGGTGGTTTCATCTATGTTAGGTCTAGGTCCGTCTCGTCTTTCGATTTGACTAACCTAAGGTCGAGTCATATCCTAGCTTTCGCTACAAACAAGGTCAACCTAACACATACACATGCCTATGAAATTCCTAGACTATCGGCTAAGGCAAACAACAATAAGAATCATGCCCAACCGTCGTTGAGGCATTTCATCAAACATCTAGCATGCATACAATGTAAACCCAACAAAGATGAAATCCAAACCCTAATCCTAAACAACAAACATCAACACCAACTACCCAAGTGCACCCCTAACCCTAGCAAAAGGACTACTCACACATGGTTGAAGTAAACATGGAAACAATTGATGAGGAAATGCTAAACATGTTGGATAATAATGAAAGTAAACAAATAAGCAAGGAAACTTGAACAAAATAAAATAACTAAGTAAAGAGAGGAAAGATTATACCAATAGCAAAGGAAAAGGAAGTAACTTGGATAACAAGTTGAAGAGTTCTTTCAAATCCTTCAAAATACAACCCAATAAAACTTCTAACAATTGCCTAAGAAGATTACTAGAGAGATTAATAAAGAAAGATTAACAAGAATTCAAAGATTAAACTAAGATCTAAGGAGGATTAAATATTTAAGAGAGTTTTTGTAGGCTAAGTGTATGCTAATGAAACAGTAAAAACCCTAGAAAATTGCTTAGAAATGCGTGATAATAAAATGATACAAGTGCGGGTTTATATAGTGCTTGAAATTCTGAAAAGTGACTACCAGCCGGTCGACCGGCTGCCGGTCTGGGACCGGCTGAGAGTCCAAATATGGACTTCTGAAAGTTTTTCTTCTTTTCTTCATTTTGACCTTGATCTTCAGCCGACCGGCCGGCTGCCGGTCGGGCACCGGCTGGGAGGCCTTTTTACTAAATCTGACTTTTTCCTTCAGTTTTGGCATGCACAGGTCCCCTCAGCCGGTGGACCGGCTGCCTGTTGTCCACCGGCTGGGAGCCTCTTCTCAAGGATCTGCCCAAATATGCAATTTCTTCGTTCTTCAAAAAATGGCTAAGTATAGATATGCATCCCAGCCGGCTGACCGGCTGCCGGTTGGCCACCGGCTGGGAGCCTTTTCTCAAGGGCCTGTAACATCTTCTTCATTTTTTTCCAAAATCAAGTCCAGGTTCCCCAGCCGGCCTACCGGCCGCCGGCTGGGCATCGGCTGGGAGTGCCTGGGAGGTCTTCTTACTTATTCTCCTCAATTTCTTCACGTATCGCTCTAAATCCGCCTCGATTCCTCCCGTTTCTTCGCCCCCGCCGTAACACCTACAAAATGTGGATCGAATAGGAATATACGAGGCAACGGACGTAAAAACAACCAAAGACACGCAAATCGAGGTCGAATCGTGACCGAAAATAAAGAATATGTAAAGAAAATGATGACCAAAATGGAGCTCATCAGAATTCCCCACACTTAAACTTTACTCGTCCTCGAGTAAGAGATCAAGTAACTACATAACCCCTATTAGAAAACAAAGGAACAAACTAACTAAGCTAACTATAAGCCGAATCGGGTTTAGCTACACCCGTAGCCCTTTCAACTCACAATTTGACATTCAAGAGGAAGAATGCCCTATTGCAAGGCAAGTAAGGTCTTGCTACAAAACTTTTGATGCAAACAAGTCAAAACAAATCACATATAAACAAGCAATATGCATCGGAAAAAGGAAAAGAAAACCGCTTGCCTCATTCAAGCGGGGTTTTGAAAAACTAAACAAGAGAGGTCTATAGCGGAGGATGCCGACTCAAAGTCTAACCATGATGTCAAACCCCTAAATCAAGCTCAAGCAACCAAGAATGACATCACCAAAGACCAAGAAACTAATTCAAGGCGGGCAAATGGAAGTACTAAGCTATACTTCCAAGAATGACACGACGCACACATGATTCGACTCCATGCAAGACCCATAACCGATAAAAGAACCCTAAGTACCGACTCTCACGGGTGACACTCAACACACAAGGAAAGAAAGGGGGGCGATTTTTGTGACAAAAGGTAACCAAAATCACTCACCTACCTCAACTTGCGAAGCATGCCCGCAATCTAGAATGATACTCCATCCAAAAATCAATGAAAAATGCAAATGCACATGATGAGAACAACCACAAGGATGCAATGGGGCTTGGGTTGGGTGAAAATGGTTTGGTGCAAGCACCGTTCTAGGATTTGAGGCTCAAAAACAAGAATGATCGCCAAAATCAACACAACACCTTATTACAACAACTAAGCAACGTCTATGCCCTAACTTTGGCTTTTACAAAACCAAGCAAAAATTGCATAAACCCCAACTTATTTTGGAAAAATCGGACCCATCACAAACTTAGACAAAACGGTCATTATTAGAAACACCGAACAACGTCTACACCATAACATACGACTTGAAAATCAAATCAAATGCAAAAAATGTGTAAACCCGGCACGCGTGCAAAAACATCAAAAGACCGCATTATTGTAGCAACGGCTTTTTCTATGTCCCCTTGATGGAAGGGACTTGTTGCTAGCCTTTTTCTCTTTCAAAAACACATATGTACATTTTTCTTTTTGGATTTTTCAAAACTTTTTCAACTTTTTTCTTTGATTTTCTATTTTCTTTCTTTTTTCATTTTTTTTTTTCTTTTCTTTTTCAAACTCCCAAACACCAAACAAACACAAAGTAACGACCACAACGGAAGAAGCCACCAACCGACATCTAAATTCCCGACTCTACCACTAACAAGGTACCACAAAAGCAACCATTCTTGATCAAGGAAGGATGTTTTTGGGATGTAGTTCATTTAGTAGTTTAGGCCAAATGAAAAGGTTAAGGCTCAAAGTGGTTAAACAAAAGGGAAATAAGATACAAGGGTCAAAACAAGGCTAATTTGGCAAATGTGAAGTTGATTTATTTGGAACAAAAGTTGTCTCACATGCACATGAACATTAATCACGAAAATGAGGAATGAGCGCCATTCTTATGCGTATAGACATAACACACCACGTAAGGAGGACTACTCACAATCCTAAACTGAGTCGGTTTGATGGACCGACTATAAAGGAGGCTCTATCCTCACATTTGAGTAGCTAATGTCGGTCCTAGGTCGAGTCAAGGTCTAACACGGTCTCACAAGGTGGTCGAAACTTGGTCGTTAGGCCTAGACTTCCGGGTCCTTGCAAGCAAGAACCCTAACAAGGTGACATCAACGGTGCAAGCTATTAGGAGGGGAAAGACACAAGCAAGACAAAAATCATCATTGACGGCATATATCCTCCACTATTCAACCTCCTATGGATATTTACAAACAAAAGCAAAACGGAAAAACCGACTAACACATATTCACAAAACTATGAAAATGAAAAGGCATGTGAAACAAAGGCAAACTAACAACAAACACAACAAAGATGCAACAACAAGAAGGCTAGCCTAACAGCACATCAACCACAATAACCAAAAGTTCCCCGAAGGAACATCCAAGGCACAAAAATCCCGTTCTCCTTCATGATATCAACATAAAAAGAAATCGGGAGGGGGAGAAAGAAGTAGGAAAGAGTATACCAAGCATCTTCATTCTCCTAATACCTCGGGTTGTCGTCATATCTGCAACTTGTTAGTCCACCAAACATATATATACAAAACAAGCAAAGAACAAAAACAAAGGAAATGAAGAACATATTTTTTTGAAATTTTTGAAATTTTTCGATTTTTTTGGTATTTTTGAAGCTTTTTCATATTTACAAAAGCAAACAAATATTCACAAAGTGGATATTTTCCCTCCCCACACTTAAGATTTACATTGTCCTCAATGGAACAAAGTGCAAGGGGGAAATGAAGAAAAAGAACGAAAACAACATGTTTTTGGCTTTTTTGAAATTTTTGAGAAAATAAAAACTTGTTTTTGTGTTTTTTGAAATAAACGGTTCTTCCTCCCCACACTTATTTATATGCATAATGTGAGGAGGAAAACCGGAAAATAAAGAACATGTTTTTGAAGGTTTTTGGTTTTTCAATTTTTTTTTTTTTGGGTTTTTGATTTTTATGAAAGCAATAAAAACAAAAAGAAACAAAAGAAAAGAAAAACTAAAAACTAAACTAAATGCAAACTAAATGCTCTATACTACATGTATGCAAACTATATGTGACAATATGATACAAAATGGAAATCTAATGCATCTAAATGAATGCAACTATATGCAACTAAACTAATGATAAGAAATGATGAAATTAAAACTAAAACAATCTAACTAAACTAACTAACTAATTAACTAATCTAAATGCATGCTAAAAAGGAAAATGCAAACTAAATTGAAATTTGGATTTAGGGAGTTACTTGCTTTGGATTTTTCAATGGGGAGCATAGCCATCACCTACCACCTCCAAAGGTGGTCACTGATCAAAATGATCCTCCGACTCGAAACCTTCTCCATTGCCATCATCATCTTCATTGCCATCAATCGCCATGTAGTCGCCCGGGTTAGTCACGAAATCACGGAAGGGAGAGGCATGTGAGCCACTAGCTCCCGGATCACCAAACATGCCATGGGGAGAAGGGTGCCCTTGAGGGCGGGGTGCCGAGTCCACGTCCCCACGGAAGTTGGGGGGAAAGATCGGGTTACAGAAATAACCCGGAGTAACATTGATCTCCCCGAAAAAACGCCTCTCTGGAGGCACATATCCCTTCTCTGGAGGCATGTAGTAAGACGGACGACCACCGTCCTCATGATGAAGTCCCTGGCGGACAGACTGGTCATAGCTGGGGAATTGCCCATAGGCCTGATCGTGGTATATGTAATCAAGCTTATAAGACAAGTCCCTATGCCTCTCATCCGCCAATGCCTGGCGCTCGTCTGCAAGGTCTGCCGCCTTCTTCATGCCCAAATCAACCCGGGCCATGAAGTCAATGAGGTCCTGAGGCATGGCATAGGACTGAGTAGAAGGACCGGAGCCGGATGTAGATCCCTGAAAGTGTGAAGGACCACTCTGGAAAGGTGGCATGGTAACCGAGGGCTGCTGAAACTGCTCAAAAGGAAGGTCAGAAGTGGTGGCACCCGTCCTATCTCGGGCATATACTCTCGGAGCACGCTGATCAGGAGGGAGCTCATCGGGGTCCACCTCAATATCAAGGAGGTATGAGGGCTTCCCTGGCACAACTCTCATCCTCTCGGTGTTTGGCAAGGGCACCGAATTCCTGACCTTATTATCTACGCGAATCTGTCAATACTCATTACGATCGTTGGGGTTATACTTTATCCACCCCAAAGCCTCCTGTAATTACCGGCGAGATAGCACGTTCTCACCCTGAATGAAGTCCACTGTAAAATGCCGGTGACAAAGGTCGTTGGCAATCAAAGTGACCATCCCCCCAACACATATGGGGGTAGTAAGCTGAGGTTGGGATGCCAACCTACTCAAGTGAAGGGCCATGTGGTGAGCAATGTTGAACTTCGGCCCATTAATCAAATAACACCCAAGAATCTCGAGCTCCGTAGTGGTAAAATTGTGAGGCTCATCCCTAGAGAAGACGGTCCACCCCATGAACCTATGCCAAATCCTAATCGGTGCCAAATGCACCCTATTAGCCGGTTTCTTCTTAGTTCTATCACTTACTAACCCGGTTATGGCGGTCCAAATAGCCTCGGTATCAAAGCCCTCCGGAGGCTTAATGGGCAATTTTCCGTTGAGCCCAAAAATCAATGCAAAATTTTCTAATGTGAGACGGTGTTCCTTATTCATTAATCGAAATTCTAAGAAGACAACTTTTCCCATGGTTCGGTTCTTAGTAACTACCAAGGAACTCAAAAATTCCCAAGTCAACCTAGGGGAAGTGTGAACCGGTCTAGTTTCATACAATGTCTTCATCCCCAAACCATCAAACAAATCCCCAGTAATTTTCTCAATCCCAATCTCCCTCAAACCTGCCCTATCAATGAACCTAGACGGATGAAGGGGGCGATGTTTAAAGTAAGTGAAGTTACCTTTCTGTTGTATGGTGGCAAATTGGAGGCCGGGAAAGCAAGGATCCGGACCAATGTTGCTACTATCCATCACATTCTGCACTTCTTGCACCACACTCGGGTCGTGTCTTGACTTTAACCTCCTTTCCGTTCTTCCAGACATGGCTATTTTGAGGTGAGGTGATGAGGGGATGAAGGGGGGTTTTGATTTGGAGTGTTTGGATGTGTTTTTGAAGGTAAGGGATGAAAGGGAGAGGAGGAAACAAGGAAGAAAGAAGAAGAAAAATGAAGATGAAATGAGGAAATGAGGGTTTCTCGTGTTTTAATTCTCGCGAACAGACGACTCTCAGCCGGTCTGGGACCGGCCGCCGGTCGACCGGCTGAGAGTTAGGGTTTGGTTTTTTCAATTTTTCGAAATTTTTCTAAGGCATCTGATTCTGAGCCGGCGGACCGGCTGCCGGCCGACCGGCTCAAAATCCTTCTTCACTAACTCCCTTCGTCTTCTCTTCTCTTTCAAACTCACTCACAAAAACTCCCAGCCGGCGGACCGGCTGCCGGCCGACCGGCTGGGGAACCTTCTTCGTCTCCTTTTTCTTCAACTTCTTCACTTACAAAAACTCCCAGTCGGCAGACCGGCTGCCGGCCGACCGGCTGGGGATGCTTTCTTCCTCTCTTTATCTTCACATTGGTTCACACTCATGATTCTCAGCCGGTGGACCGGCTGCCGGCCTACCGGTTGGGAATCAAGCTTCCTTTGATTTTTCGATTTTTGAATAAGTAATACGTCTTCTCAGCCGGCTGACCGGCTGCCGGTTTGGTACAGGCTGGGGATGCAAAATCTGAAATCTGCCCAAATAAATCATAAAAAACAGAAATGTGTCCAGGTCCTCCCAGCCGGTATGGTACCGTCGGCCGGTAGGCCGGCTCGGAGTACCTGTACACAATTTCGAAAAATAATTTAATTGAACATAAAAAACGACTTTGCCAACAACGGTTTTGCCTATAATCCTCCGACTATACTCAAGAAATAACCACAAATAAGTAACAAGCACATCCAAATCTCTCATGCAAGCTAAAAATTAAACTAAAAATCGAACTAACCAGTAAACGATCATGCAAACTACTAGAAGGAAAAGAGACTAATACTTACAAACGGTGGTTGTTAAGTGACTCCACCAAACCTTTCATGAACATTCTTCAATTTTTGTAGACGGGAACCTCGTCCATGCTAGCCAAAGACCTTAGAAAACGGTCAAAGGCTTCGGCCGTAGCTTCCACCTTGCTTTCATGAGCAAGTCCCGCTCCACACATTTTCAACTTTTGACCCTTGACATCTTTTCCGGCAATTAGCTCCTCTAGGTCCCCTTTTTCGACCAAAGGGTCCTTGAAAGAACTAGCACAACTTGGTTTTTATTGTTCTTCATCATGGTCTCTCTTTTTCGGAACAAATAACTTCCCGCTAGTAAAACTAGCATCCTCATTCTTCAAAGTCATACTTTTCATGATTCCCTTTTCATCAAACATCTTAGGGACATCATTCAACATCAAACTTGCAACAATGCCAACATTCTTTCCCTTGTAACTTGTATCGGGAGCTTTCGGAAGTTCAAACTCCGCCACTTCCTTTCCCACTTCGAATGATAGTTTTTCTCTCTTGACATCAATAGTAGCTCCTCCGGTGGCCAAGAATGGCCTACCAAGTATCACAAAAGAGTTGCTACCAACGGGGACATCCAATATCAAGAAATCGGTGGGGATGGATAGATTTCCCACCTTGACAATAGCATCTTCAAGTACCCCTAGAGGAAGTTTTTCGGTACCATCCGCAAGAGTGATAGAAGTTGTAGCGGGAGACAAATTCTTGATGTCCAATTTCTTGGCCATAGCTAGAGGCATGACACTCACGCTTGCTCCCAAGTCACATAAGGCATTCTCAATCTTCTTCCCTCCAACATACCAATTTATCGAAAAGCTACCCGGATCTCCGAGTTTGATGGGGAGGGTGCTTGGGATTTTCTTGGCGGACATGATTGCATTCACTTCTCTTGTCTTTTCTCGAGAGGGGATTGTTGCTTCCACCTCCTCTACAAGTTTCATCAATTCCTCACAACGAGGATCTCCTTTTGTAATTTTTCGGAAGAACTCACAAACTCTCCTCTCAATGAGCCCTTCTTCATGCTCGGACTCTTCTTCAACCACACTTTTTCCTTTCTCAACATTCACTTTCCCTTCAACTCTCTTCATCTTTGGAAATTCTTTGACTTGTTCCATCACAAATAAATCTTCATTCATCCCATCTTTGTCACTAGCTTCCGGAGAAACAACGGGCACCATCACCATTGCTTCCTCCTCAATATCCCCTCCAAAAACCGTCATGAGTTGCTCAAGTGAAGGTTTTTCTCCGCTACTAGTGGTTTCAAGCATTGGTTGCTCATCGGCATTTGTCATGATTGCATTAACCCCATGATGTTTTGAAGCATCTCTTGAGCTTTGACCTTGAGCTAGAAAACCGCCCGGAGGCCTTTGAGGATTGGCTAAGGCTTGGGAAGCGACTCTAGCCTCCATCTCTCTTATCTCCTTTTGGTTGGCATTCCGCAAGTTCATCATCTCTTGATTGTGGGTAGTTTGCATATTCTTCACAAGCTTGAGTAATTCACCCACTTGAGTCTCACTCGATGGTTCTTGATGATGGGTATTGGTAAGAGGCAAAGCGAACCCATAGTCATTTCTAGGGACTCCAACTTGAGAGTTCCCCTTTGGCATTTGGCTATTGAGGTTGGGATTTTGTTGAACGAAATTCGGGTCATTGAAACCTTGGTTGTGAAAGTTTTGGTTTTGATTTTGGTTGTTGTGGAAGTTGTTTTGAAATGGGGGTGGATTGAAGTTTTGGGTTTGATTTTGGTTTTGGTTTGGGTTTAAGTTGTTGTTGTTGAAATTCGGGTTGTTGTTGTTGAAATTCGGGTTGTTGTAACCTTGGTCATTGAAGTTTGGTGCAAAGCCTTGATTGGCTTGGTTTGATTGATTTCCTTGATAGAAATTGTTGTTGTTGTAATGGTTTCTCGGATTGAAGTTTCCACCCCTTGGTTGAAAACCGGGGGGATTTTGTACTTGAGGTTGTTGGATTTGATGAGGATTCAACACATTGGTACTTTTGTAACTCATGTAAGGACTCCCTCGAATCCCTTGATGGTAATAGTTTGAATTGGGGTTGAAAGTGTTTTGCCCTCTAGGATTATTGAATGCTTGGAAAGCATACAATTCTTCCTCACTTCCACTTCCCTCAATTGAGTTGTTGGCACATACTTCGAATGTGTGCCCATTTCCGCCACACAAATCACATGAGGCAACACTATTCACTTGGTACATCCCCGGGACATTGCTCTTGGTTTCTTTGCTAGTGGAGCCCTTAGTCAATTCTTCCAATTTCTTGGTTAACATGTCCAACTTGGCATTGGTTTCCTCGTTCGCCTTTGAATTGGAAAGGTGCTCACTAGGATACTTGCTACTCTTTCTCAAGACATTTCCCCGAGTACCGTAATTTTCCTCCGAATCAACGATCTTTTTGATAAGCTTCGTTCCCTCCTCATGCGGCAAGTGGTCAAAGCTACCCCCCGCCGATGCATTAACCATTTCTTTCGTCCGTGGAAGAAGAGTCTGAAAAAAGGTTTGGGTCGTGTATCAAGTGGGTATCCCGTGGTGGGGACACTTAGCAAGTAAATCTTGGTATCTATCCCAAGCTTCCCCCAAAGATTCTCCCTCGTCTTGCTGAAACTGAGTCATCTCATTCCGGAGCATGGCGGTCTTAGAAGACGGGTAATACTTAGCAAGGAAGGCCGTTGCCAAGTCGTCCCAAGTGGTGAATGTGTTTGGAGCATGCACATTGAACCACCTATCCGCCTTGTCGGTTAAGGAATAGGGGAAGAGCATAAGCCTTAAGGTCTCCTCGGGCACTCCCGTTTTCTTTATCATTGCGACTTTATCCTTGAACTTTCTCAAGTGCCCATGAGCATCTTCATGAGAAGCCCCACTAAAGGCGTTCTTCTCGATAGAACTCATTTGCGAAGGGTGTATTTCAAAATTTTGAGGAACGAGAGTACCAAAGTTGATTGGATTTGTGGTGTCATTGTGATTGGGCCGGTTATGATCACGAAGAGCGGCCATTATATGAATTTGATGGTGATTTGGAACGTGTGGTGATGGTGGTGGTAATTGATAAAACGGATTGTCGAAACTTTCGGACGTTGGGCTAGGATTGCTTTGATTGGGGCTTGGTGGTTCGGGTGGAAAAGGGGTTGTTATGGCTAGTATATGCTTGGGAGGCAATCCTTACTCTTGCAATGGTCTTCCTCCTTAAGGCCCGAAAAAGCCTCTCCGGTTCGGAAGTTGACAACAAGGAATTAGAGTCGCCCCTAGGCATAAAACTTAGCACACAAATTAGTCGTCCTAGTGTTTTTAGACACTAGGGTGAGCAATATAGCAACCACTCTACAATTAACTACCAAACCTTTGATCAAAACAAAACAAGCTCAACTAACTCAAGACTAAAACTAAAACTAAACTACACAACTTCTAGCACCATCCCCGGCAACGGCGCCATTTTGATGCGCGAGATTTAGTCGTCGGTTCTCACGATCAAACACATTTATAAAACCCAAATTAGTAGTATAATAGGGTTGTCGAACACGAAGATGGTGGGGAAGTTATATAGCTACGTTCTAATTTAAGCAAGAGTCGGGGTAATAGGTTTGTGATTGATTAACTACTAAAGAACAACTAAAGCAAATAAATTGAGATGAAATTGATGATTAAAGCAACTAGGGTGTCGGGGGTTACTAGGGTAGTCGATGTCAAACATGCCAAGGGTAGGTGGTTTCATCTATGTTAGGTCTAGGTCCGTCTCGTCTTTCGATTTGACTAACCTAAGGTCGAGTCATATCCTAGCTTTCGCTACAAACAAGGTCAACCTAACACATACACATGCCTATGAAAGTCCTAGACTATCGGCTAAGGCAAACAACAATAAGAATCATGCCCAACCGTCGTTGAGGCATTTCATCAAACATCTAGCATGCATACAATGTAAACCCAACAAAGATGAAATCCAAACCCTAATCCTAAACAACAAACATCAACACCAACTACCCAAGTGCACCCCTAACCCTAGCAAAAGGACTACTCACACATGGTTGAAGTAAACATGGAAACAATTGATGAGGAAATGCTAAACATGTTGGATAATAATGAAAGTAAACAAATAAGCAAGGAAACTTGAACAAAATAAAATAACTAAGTAAAGAGAGGAAAGATTATACCAATAGCAAAGGAAAAGGAAGTAACTTGGATAACAAGTTGAAGAGTTCTTTCAAATCCTTCAAAATACAACCCAATAAAACTTCTAACAATTGCCTAAGAAGATTACTAGAGAGATTAATAAAGAAAGATTAACAAGAATTCAAAGATTAAACTAAGATCTAAGGAGGATTAAATATTTAAGAGAGTTTTTGTAGGCTAAGTGTATGCTAATGAAACAGTAAAAACCCTAGAAAATTGCTTAGAAATGCGTGATAATAAAATGATACAAGTGCGGGTTTATATAGTGCTTGAAATTCTGAAAAGTGACTACCAGCCGGTCGACCGGCTGCCGGTCTGGGACCGGCTGAGAGTCCAAATATGGACTTCTGAAAGTTTTTCTTCTTTTCTTCATTTTGACCTTGATCTTCAGCCGACCGGCCGGCTGCCGGTCGGGCACCGGCTGGGAGGCCTTTTTACTAAATCTGACTTTTTCCTTCAGTTTTGGCATGCACAGGTCCCCTCAGCCGGTGGACCGGCTGCCTGTTGTCCACCGGCTGGGAGCCTCTTCTCAAGGATCTGCCCAAATATGCAATTTCTTCGTTCTTCAAAAAATGGCTAAGTATAGATATGCATCCCAGCCGGCTGACCGGCTGCCGGTTGGCCACCGGCTGGGAGCCTTTTCTCAAGGGCCTGTAACATCTTCTTCATTTTTTTCCAAAATCAAGTCCAGGTTCCCCAGCCGGCCTACCGGCCGCCGGCTGGGCATCGGCTGGGAGTGCCTGGGAGGTCTTCTTACTTATTCTCCTCAATTTCTTCACGTATCGCTCTAAATCCGCCTCGATTCCTCCCGTTTCTTCGCCCCCGCCGTAACACCTACAAAATGTGGATCGAATAGGAATATACGAGGCAACGGACGTAAAAACAACCAAAGACACGCAAATCGAGGTCGAATCGTGACCGAAAATAAAGAATATGTAAAGAAAATGATGACCAAAATGGAGCTCATCAGAATTCCCCACACTTAAACTTTACTCGTCCTCGAGTAAGAGATCAAGTAACTACATAACCCCTATTAGAAAACAAAGGAACAAACTAACTAAGCTAACTATAAGCCGAATCGGGTTTAGCTACACCCGTAGCCCTTTCAACTCACAATTTGACATTCAAGAGGAAGAATGCCCTATTGCAAGGCAAGTAAGGTCTTGCTACAAAACTTTTGATGCAAACAAGTCAAAACAAATCACATATAAACAAGCAATATGCATCGGAAAAAGGAAAAGAAAACCGCTTGCCTCATTCAAGCGGGGTTTTGAAAAACTAAACAAGAGAGGTCTATAGCGGAGGATGCCGACTCAAAGTCTAACCATGGTGTCAAACCCCTAAATCAAGCTCAAGCAACCAAGAATGACATCACCAAAGACCAAGAAACTAATTCAAGGCGGGCAAATGGAAGTACTAAGCTATACTTCCAAGAATGACACGACGCACACATGATTCGACTCCATGCAAGACCCATAACCGATAAAAGAACCCTAAGTACCGACTCTCACGGGTGACACTCAACACACAAGGAAAGAAAGGGGGGCGATTTTTGTGACAAAAGGTAACCAAAATCACTCACCTACCTCAACTTGCGAAGCATGCCCGCAATCTAGAATGATACTCCATCCAAAAATCAATGAAAAATGCAAATGCACATGATGAGAACAACCACAAGGATGCAATGGGGCTTGGGTTGGGTGAAAATGGTTTGGTGCAAGCACCGTTCTAGGATTTGAGGCTCAAAAACAAGAATGATCGCCAAAATCAACACAACACCTTATTACAACAACTAAGCAACGTCTATGCCCTAACTTTGGCTTTTACAAAACCAAGCAAAAATTGCATAAACCCCAACTTATTTTGGAAAAATCGGACCCATCACAAACTTAGACAAAACGGTCATTATTAGAAACACCGAACAACGTCTACACCATAACATACGACTTGAAAATCAAATCAAATGCAAAAAATGTGTAAACCCGGCACGCGTGCAAAAACATCAAAAGACCGCATTATTGTAGCAACGGCTTTTTCTATGTCCCCTTGATGGAAGGGACTTGTTGCTAGCCTTTTTCTCTTTCAAAAACACATATGTACATTTTTCTTTTTGGATTTTTCAAAACTTTTTCAACTTTTTTCTTTGATTTTCTATTTTCTTTCTTTTTTCATTTTTTTTTTTTTCTTTTCTTTTTCAAACTCCCAAACACCAAACAAACACAAAGTAACGACCACAACGGAAGAAGCCACCAACCGACATCTAAATTCCCGACTCTACCACTAACAAGGTACCACAAAAGCAACCATTCTTGATCAAGGAAGGATGTTTTTGGGATGTAGTTCATTTAGTAGTTTAGGCCAAATGAAAAGGTTAAGGCTCAAAGTGGTTAAACAAAAGGGAAATAAGATACAAGGGTCAAAACAAGGCTAATTTGGCAAATGTGAAGTTGATTTATTTGGAACAAAAGTTGTCTCACATGCACATGAACATTAATCACGAAAATGAGGAATGAGCGCCATTCTTATGCGTATAGACATAACACACCACGTAAGGAGGACTACTCACAATCCTAAACTGAGTCGGTTTGATGGACCGACTATAAAGGAGGCTCTATCCTCACATTTGAGTAGCTAATGTCGGTCCTAGGTCGAGTCAAGGTCTAACACGGTCTCACAAGGTGGTCGAAACTTGGTCGTTAGGCCTAGACTTCCGGGTCCTTGCAAGCAAGAACCCTAACAAGGTGACATCAACGGTGCAAGCTATTAGGAGGGGAAAGACACAAGCAAGACAAAAATCATCATTGACGGCATATATCCTCCACTATTCAACCTCCTATGGATATTTACAAACAAAAGCAAAACGGAAAAACCGACTAACACATATTCACAAAACTATGAAAATGAAAAGGCATGTGAAACAAAGGCAAACTAACAACAAACACAACAAAGATGCAACAACAAGAAGGCTAGCCTAACAGCACATCAACCACAATAACCAAAAGTTCCCCGAAGGAACATCCAAGGCACAAAAATCCCGTTCTCCTTCATGATATCAACATAAAAAGAAATCGGGAGGGGGAGAAAGAAGTAGGAAAGAGTATACCAAGCATCTTCATTCTCCTAATACCTCGGGTTGTCGTCATATCTGCAACTTGTTAGTCCACCAAACATATATATACAAAACAAGCAAAGAACAAAAACAAAGGAAATGAAGAACATATTTTTTTGAAATTTTTGAAATTTTTCGATTTTTTTGGTATTTTTGAAGCTTTTTCATATTTACAAAAGCAAACAAATATTCACAAAGTGGATATTTTCCCTCCCCACACTTAAGATTTACATTGTCCTCAATGGAACAAAGTGCAAGGGGGAAATGAAGAAAAAGAACGAAAACAACATGTTTTTGGCTTTTTTGAAATTTTTGAGAAAATAAAAACTTGTTTTTGTGTTTTTTGAAATAAACGGTTCTTCCTCCCCACACTTATTTATATGCATAATGTGAGGAGGAAAACCGGAAAATAAAGAACATGTTTTTGAAGGTTTTTGGTTTTTCAATTTTTTTTTTTTTGGGTTTTTGATTTTTATGAAAGCAATAAAAACAAAAAGAAACAAAAGAAAAGAAAAACTAAAAACTAAACTAAATGCAAACTAAATGCTCTATACTACATGTATGCAAACTATATGTGACAATATGATACAAAATGGAAATCTAATGCATCTAAATGAATGCAACTATATGCAACTAAACTAATGATAAGAAATGATGAAATTAAAACTAAAACAATCTAACTAAACTAACTAACTAATTAACTAATCTAAATGCATGCTAAAAAGGAAAATGCAAACTAAATTGAAATTTGGATTTAGGGAGTTACTTGCTTTGGATTTTTCAATGGGGAGCATAGCCATCACCTACCACCTCCAAAGGTGGTCACTGATCAAAATGATCCTCCGACTCGAAACCTTCTCCATTGCCATCATCATCTTCATTGCCATCAATCGCCATGTAGTCGCCCGGGTTAGTCACGAAATCACGGAAGGGAGAGGCATGTGAGCCACTAGCTCCCGGATCACCAAACATGCCATGGGGAGAAGGGTGCCCTTGAGGGCGGGGTGCCGAGTCCACGTCCCCACGGAAGTTGGGGGGAAAGATCGGGTTACAGAAATAACCCGGAGTAACATTGATCTCCCCGAAAAAACGCCTCTCTGGAGGCACATATCCCTTCTCTGGAGGCATGTAGTAAGACGGACGACCACCGTCCTCATGATGAAGTCCCTGGCGGACAGACTGGTCATAGCTGGGGAATTGCCCATAGGCCTGATCGTGGTATATGTAATCAAGCTTATAAGACAAGTCCCTATGCCTCTCATCCGCCAATGCCTGGCGCTCGTCTGCAAGGTCTGCCGCCTTCTTCATGCCCAAATCAACCCGGGCCATGAAGTCAATGAGGTCCTGAGGCATGGCATAGGACTGAGTAGAAGGACCGGAGCCGGATGTAGATCCCTGAAAGTGTGAAGGACCACTCTGGAAAGGTGGCATGGTAACCGAGGGCTGCTGAAACTGCTCAAAAGGAAGGTCAGAAGTGGTGGCACCCGTCCTATCTCGGGCATATACTCTCGGAGCACGCTGATCAGGAGGGAGCTCATCGGGGTCCACCTCAATATCAAGGAGGTATGAGGGCTTCCCTGGCACAACTCTCATCCTCTCGGTGTTTGGCAAGGGCACCGAATTCCTGACCTTATTATCTACGCGAATCTGTCAATACTCATTACGATCGTTGGGGTTATACTTTATCCACCCCAAAGCCTCCTGTAAGTACCGGCGAGATAGCACGTTCTCACCCTGAATGAAGTCCACTGTAAAATGCCGGTGACAAAGGTCGTTGGCAATCAAAGTGACCATCCCCCCAACACATATGGGGGTAGTAAGCTGAGGTTGGGATGCCAACCTACTCAAGTGAAGGGCCATGTGGTGAGCAATGTTGAACTTCGGCCCATTAATCAAATAACACCCAAGAATCTCGAGCTCCGTAGTGGTAAAATTGTGAGGCTCATCCCTAGAGAAGACGGTCCACCCCATGAACCTATGCCAAATCCTAATCGGTGCCAAATGCACCCTATTAGCCGGTTTCTTCTTAGTTCTATCACTTACTAACCCGGTTATGGCGGTCCAAATAGCCTCGGTATCAAAGCCCTCCGGAGGCTTAATGGGCAATTTTCCGTTGAGCCCAAAAATCAATGCAAAATTTTCTAATGTGAGACGGTGTTCCTTATTCATTAATCGAAATTCTAAGAAGACAACTTTTCCCATGGTTCGGTTCTTAGTAACTACCAAGGAACTCAAAAATTCCCAAGTCAACCTAGGGGAAGTGTGAACCGGTCTAGTTTCATACAATGTCTTCATCCCCAAACCATCAAACAAATCCCCAGTAATTTTCTCAATCCCAATCTCCCTCAAACCTGCCCTATCAATGAACCTAGACGGATGAAGGGGGCGATGTTTAAAGTAAGTGAAGTTACCTTTCTGTTGTATGGTGGCAAATTGGAGGCCGGGAAAGCAAGGATCCGGACCAATGTTGCTACTATCCATCACATTCTGCACTTCTTGCACCACACTCGGGTCGTGTCTTGACTTTAACCTCCTTTCCGTTCTTCCAGACATGGCTATTTTGAGGTGAGGTGATGAGGGGATGAAGGGGGGTTTTGATTTGGAGTGTTTGGATGTGTTTTTGAAGGTAAGGGATGAAAGGGAGAGGAGGAAACAAGGAAGAAAGAAGAAGAAAAATGAAGATGAAATGAGGAAATGAGGGTTTCTCGTGTTTTAATTCTCGCGAACAGACGACTCTCAGCCGGTCTGGGACCGGCCGCCGGTCGACCGGCTGAGAGTTAGGGTTTGGTTTTTTCAATTTTTCGAAATTTTTCTAAGGCATCTGATTCTGAGCCGGCGGACCGGCTGCCGGCCGACCGGCTCAAAATCCTTCTTCACTAACTCCCTTCGTCTTCTCTTCTCTTTCAAACTCACTCACAAAAACTCCCAGCCGGCGGACCGGCTGCCGGCCGACCGGCTGGGGAACCTTCTTCGTCTCCTTTTTCTTCAACTTCTTCACTTACAAAAACTCCCAGTCGGCAGACCGGCTGCCGGCCGACCGGCTGGGGATGCTTTCTTCCTCTCTTTATCTTCACATTGGTTCACACTCATGATTCTCAGCCGGTGGACCGGCTGCCGGCCTACCGGTTGGGAATCAAGCTTCCTTTGATTTTTCGATTTTTGAATAAGTAATACGTCTTCTCAGCCGGCTGACCGGCTGCCGGTTTGGTACAGGCTGGGGATGCAAAATCTGAAATCTGCCCAAATAAATCATAAAAAACAGAAATGTGTCCAGGTCCTCCCAGCCGGTATGGTACCGTCGGCCGGTAGGCCGGCTCGGAGTACCTGTACACAATTTCGAAAAATAATTTAATTGAACATAAAAAACGACTTTGCCAACAACGGTTTTGCCTATAATCCTCCGACTATACTCAAGAAATAACCACAAATAAGTAACAAGCACATCCAAATCTCTCATGCAAGCTAAAAATTAAACTAAAAATCGAACTAACCAGTAAACGATCATGCAAACTACTAGAAGGAAAAGAGACTAATACTTACAAACGGTGGTTGTTAAGTGACTCCACCAAACCTTTCATGAACATTCTTCAATTTTTGTAGACGGGAACCTCGTCCATGCTAGCCAAAGACCTTAGAAAACGGTCAAAGGCTTCGGCCGTAGCTTCCACCTTGCTTTCATGAGCAAGTCCCGCTCCACACATTTTCAACTTTTGACCCTTGACATCTTTTCCGGCAATTAGCTCCTCTAGGTCCCCTTTTTCGACCAAAGGGTCCTTGAAAGAACTAGCACAACTTGGTTTTTATTGTTCTTCATCATGGTCTCTCTTTTTCGGAACAAATAACTTCCCGCTAGTAAAACTAGCATCCTCATTCTTCAAAGTCATACTTTTCATGATTCCCTTTTCATCAAACATCTTAGGGACATCATTCAACATCAAACTTGCAACAATGCCAACATTCTTTCCCTTGTAACTTGTATCGGGAGCTTTCGGAAGTTCAAACTCCGCCACTTCCTTTCCCACTTCGAATGATAGTTTTTCTCTCTTGACATCAATAGTAGCTCCTCCGGTGGCCAAGAATGGCCTACCAAGTATCACAAAAGAGTTGCTACCAACGGGGACATCCAATATCAAGAAATCGGTGGGGATGGATAGATTTCCCACCTTGACAATAGCATCTTCAAGTACCCCTAGAGGAAGTTTTTCGGTACCATCCGCAAGAGTGATAGAAGTTGTAGCGGGAGACAAATTCTTGATGTCCAATTTCTTGGCCATAGCTAGAGGCATGACACTCACGCTTGCTCCCAAGTCACATAAGGCATTCTCAATCTTCTTCCCTCCAACATACCAATTTATCGAAAAGCTACCCGGATCTCCGAGTTTGATGGGGAGGGTGCTTGGGATTTTCTTGGCGGACATGATTGCATTCACTTCTCTTGTCTTTTCTCGAGAGGGGATTGTTGCTTCCACCTCCTCTACAAGTTTCATCAATTCCTCACAACGAGGATCTCCTTTTGTAATTTTTCGGAAGAACTCACAAACTCTCCTCTCAATGAGCCCTTCTTCATGCTCGGACTCTTCTTCAACCACACTTTTTCCTTTCTCAACATTCACTTTCCCTTCAACTCTCTTCATCTTTGGAAATTCTTTGACTTGTTCCATCACAAATAAATCTTCATTCATCCCATCTTTGTCACTAGCTTCCGGAGAAACAACGGGCACCATCACCATTGCTTCCTCCTCAATATCCCCTCCAAAAACCGTCATGAGTTGCTCAAGTGAAGGTTTTTCTCCGCTACTAGTGGTTTCAAGCATTGGTTGCTCATCGGCATTTGTCATGATTGCATTAACCCCATGATGTTTTGAAGCATCTCTTGAGCTTTGACCTTGAGCTAGAAAACCGCCCGGAGGCCTTTGAGGATTGGCTAAGGCTTGGGAAGCGACTCTAGCCTCCATCTCTCTTATCTCCTTTTGGTTGGCATTCCGCAAGTTCATCATCTCTTGATTGTGGGTAGTTTGCATATTCTTCACAAGCTTGAGTAATTCACCCACTTGAGTCTCACTCGATGGTTCTTGATGATGGGTATTGGTAAGAGGCAAAGCGAACCCATAGTCATTTCTAGGGACTCCAACTTGAGAGTTCCCCTTTGGCATTTGGCTATTGAGGTTGGGATTTTGTTGAACGAAATTCGGGTCATTGAAACCTTGGTTGTGAAAGTTTTGGTTTTGATTTTGGTTGTTGTGGAAGTTGTTTTGAAATGGGGGTGGATTGAAGTTTTGGGTTTGATTTTGGTTTTGGTTTGGGTTTAAGTTGTTGTTGTTGAAATTCGGGTTGTTGTTGTTGAAATTCGGGTTGTTGTAACCTTGGTCATTGAAGTTTGGTGCAAAGCCTTGATTGGCTTGGTTTGATTGATTTCCTTGATAGAAATTGTTGTTGTTGTAATGGTTTCTCGGATTGAAGTTTCCACCCCTTGGTTGAAAACCGGGGGGATTTTGTACTTGAGGTTGTTGGATTTGATGAGGATTCAACACATTGGTACTTTTGTAACTCATGTAAGGACTCCCTCGAATCCCTTGATGGTAATAGTTTGAATTGGGGTTGAAAGTGTTTTGCCCTCTAGGATTATTGAATGCTTGGAAAGCATACAATTCTTCCTCACTTCCACTTCCCTCAATTGAGTTGTTGGCACATACTTCGAATGTGTGCCCATTTCCGCCACACAAATCACATGAGGCAACACTATTCACTTGGTACATCCCCGGGACATTGCTCTTGGTTTCTTTGCTAGTGGAGCCCTTAGTCAATTCTTCCAATTTCTTGGTTAACATGTCCAACTTGGCATTGGTTTCCTCGTTCGCCTTTGAATTGGAAAGGTGCTCACTAGGATACTTGCTACTCTTTCTCAAGACATTTCCCCGAGTACCGTAATTTTCCTCCGAATCAACGATCTTTTTGATAAGCTTCGTTCCCTCCTCATGCGGCAAGTGGTCAAAGCTACCCCCCGCCGATGCATTAACCATTTCTTTCGTCCGTGGAAGAAGAGTCTGAAAAAAGGTTTGGGTCGTGTATCAAGTGGGTATCCCGTGGTGGGGACACTTAGCAAGTAAATCTTGGTATCTATCCCAAGCTTCCCCCAAAGATTCTCCCTCGTCTTGCTGAAACTGAGTCATCTCATTCCGGAGCATGGCGGTCTTAGAAGACGGGTAATACTTAGCAAGGAAGGCCGTTGCCAAGTCGTCCCAAGTGGTGAATGTGTTTGGAGCATGCACATTGAACCACCTATCCGCCTTGTCGGTTAAGGAATAGGGGAAGAGCATAAGCCTTAAGGTCTCCTCGGGCACTCCCGTTTTCTTTATCATTGCGACTTTATCCTTGAACTTTCTCAAGTGCCCATGAGCATCTTCATGAGAAGCCCCACTAAAGGCGTTCTTCTCGATAGAACTCATTTGCGAAGGGTGTATTTCAAAATTTTGAGGAACGAGAGTACCAAAGTTGATTGGATTTGTGGTGTCATTGTGATTGGGCCGGTTATGATCACGAAGAGCGGCCATTATATGAATTTGATGGTGATTTGGAACGTGTGGTGATGGTGGTGGTAATTGATAAAACGGATTGTCGAAACTTTCGGACGTTGGGCTAGGATTGCTTTGATTGGGGCTTGGTGGTTCGGGTGGAAAAGGGGTTGTTATGGCTAGTATATGCTTGGGAGGCAATCCTTACTCTTGCAATGGTCTTCCTCCTTAAGGCCCGAAAAAGCCTCTCCGGTTCGGAAGTTGACAACAAGGAATTAGAGTCGCCCCTAGGCATAAAACTTAGCACACAAATTAGTCGTCCTAGTGTTTTTAGACACTAGGGTGAGCAATATAGCAACCACTCTACAATTAACTACCAAACCTTTGATCAAAACAAAACAAGCTCAACTAACTCAAGACTAAAACTAAAACTAAACTACACAACTTCTAGCACCATCCCCGGCAACGGCGCCATTTTGATGCGCGAGATTTAGTCGTCGGTTCTCACGATCAAACACATTTATAAAACCCAAATTAGTAGTATAATAGGGTTGTCGAACACGAAGATGGTGGGGAAGTTATATAGCTACGTTCTAATTTAAGCAAGAGTCGGGGTAATAGGTTTGTGATTGATTAACTACTAAAGAACAACTAAAGCAAATAAATTGAGATGAAATTGATGATTAAAGCAACTAGGGTGTCGGGGGTTACTAGGGTAGTCGATGTCAAACATGCCAAGGGTAGGTGGTTTCATCTATGTTAGGTCTAGGTCCGTCTCGTCTTTCGATTTGACTAACCTAAGGTCGAGTCATATCCTAGCTTTCGCTACAAACAAGGTCAACCTAACACATACACATGCCTATGAAAGTCCTAGACTATCGGCTAAGGCAAACAACAATAAGAATCATGCCCAACCGTCGTTGAGGCATTTCATCAAACATCTAGCATGCATACAATGTAAACCCAACAAAGATGAAATCCAAACCCTAATCCTAAACAACAAACATCAACACCAACTACCCAAGTGCACCCCTAACCCTAGCAAAAGGACTACTCACACATGGTTGAAGTAAACATGGAAACAATTGATGAGGAAATGCTAAACATGTTGGATAATAATGAAAGTAAACAAATAAGCAAGGAAACTTGAACAAAATAAAATAACTAAGTAAAGAGAGGAAAGATTATACCAATAGCAAAGGAAAAGGAAGTAACTTGGATAACAAGTTGAAGAGTTCTTTCAAATCCTTCAAAATACAACCCAATAAAACTTCTAACAATTGCCTAAGAAGATTACTAGAGAGATTAATAAAGAAAGATTAACAAGAATTCAAAGATTAAACTAAGATCTAAGGAGGATTAAATATTTAAGAGAGTTTTTGTAGGCTAAGTGTATGCTAATGAAACAGTAAAAACCCTAGAAAATTGCTTAGAAATGCGTGATAATAAAATGATACAAGTGCGGGTTTATATAGTGCTTGAAATTCTGAAAAGTGACTACCAGCCGGTCGACCGGCTGCCGGTCTGGGACCGGCTGAGAGTCCAAATATGGACTTCTGAAAGTTTTTCTTCTTTTCTTCATTTTGACCTTGATCTTCAGCCGACCGGCCGGCTGCCGGTCGGGCACCGGCTGGGAGGCCTTTTTACTAAATCTGACTTTTTCCTTCAGTTTTGGCATGCACAGGTCCCCTCAGCCGGTGGACCGGCTGCCGGTTGTCCACCGGCTGGGAGCCTCTTCTCAAGGATCTGCCCAAATATGCAATTTCTTCGTTCTTCAAAAAATGGCTAAGTATAGATATGCTTCCCAGCCGGCTGACCGGCTGCCGGTTGGCCACCGGCTGGGAGCCTTTTCTCAAGGGCCTGTAACATCTTCTTCATTTTTTTCCAAAATCAAGTCCAGGTTCCCCAGCCGGCCTACCGGCCGCCGGCTGGGCATCGGCTGGGAGTGCCTGGGAGGTCTTCTTACTTATTCTCCTCAATTTCTTCACGTATCGCTCTAAATCCGCCTCGATTCCTCCCGTTTCTTCGCCCCCGCCGTAACACCTACAAAATGTGGATCGAATAGGAATATATGAGGCAACGGACGTAAAAACAACCAAAGACACGCAAATCGAGGTCGAATCGTGACCGAAAATAAAGAATATGTAAAGAAAATGATGACCAAAATGGAGCTCATCAAAAGGCGCTAAGGAAAGGGAAAAGCTAAAAAGAGAACTCATTTGACCTTCAAACATAGAAAATTGTATAATGTGGTTACAGAACGAAACCTTCTATGGAACAATAATGAATACGGACGTCGCTATATGTCACCAAAGCAACGAAGATAATAACCAACCTTGACGGTACAACAAACAACAATACAACATACATAAAACGATACAAATTATAATAGATGAGTCATACTATCTTGGGGTATGGCGCGCTTTCGCGCGCCATACAACAACTAATACATTTAAAATATATACTTCATATTATTTTAGAGAAAACGTTATTTTCGAAAAAATGATACCTATAAGTCCAATTTTTTCCCATTTTTACTTAAATATTAAATAATATATATAGGAAAAAAAATTAGAATATGAAAAAAAATTCTTAGACATGCGTAGATAATGCGTCAAAAAAAATTTGTGCCCCCTTGCACTAAAATTTTGGATTTGCCACTGTTTGTAAAACTGTAGTTAATATGAATATGAATTCTATTTAATCTTTAAAAGTATCTTTGATTGTTAAAAATTATTTTATCTACTCTCTATAATGTAAAATTTTATATTTTTATAATTATAAAAGGGTCGAAACTTAATCAACAACTCCCTTTTTATTTCCATTAAAATGTTTCTATGTAACTTTATAAACAAGTTCTGTAATAAACTTAGGAGGTACTTATAATACACATTATCCTTATTTATGTTTTCAAACTTTCCACTCCCTTTAAACTTCTTTCATTGTCTTCCCAAACTAATATTTTCATTTTTTTAAGAATAGAACAATTCATTAATAGAATGTCATACGACACTTACAAAAAATAGGTATAATTGAAAACAAATCTAATGGAAATCAAAGAAAAACAATTTTCTTATAAACTAAGGATCTCAAAACAACATCTACAATTTAGTTCGTCCTATTATCGCTATCTTCATGTAGCTTTTGAGGAGATCATTCGAATTTATGAGATAAAACATAAATCTGACTGGTTCTAAAGATCATTGACAAATTACTTGTATCCTTTGAAAGAACACGCTACAAACCATCAACGAACTACTCTTGACGATGGACAAAACCTCGAAATAAGGGACGGAAAAATGATTCTCGCCAAAAGAGAGACTTTTATTGAATGGATTATAGATAACCATGCTATTAATTGACGTAATTTGTCTTTCATGTACATATTTTACTTCATCATGAACTTTTTCTCATAATATTTCCACACCCTACCCTTCTCTTAAGAAAGAGTCAAAATTTCTCTTTATTCTCCTCCAATACATTAATCACATCCATTCCCAACAAGACTTTCAAATCAATCTTAATTTTCATATTTAACAATAAATTACTTCAATTTATCGATAAATTACACTAACTTTATTTGCTTAAATTTGCTTTAATTTCTTCAATTTAAATTTGAGTTTTTTTAATTAGGGTTTATGGGAGATACACCTAATGAATTATTTTATTGAAAGTCATTTGAAATCTCACCAACATGATTAATCTACTTTTTCAATCAATTTCAATGTCGTCAAAAATCATGGCACCATAACTAATTAAAATTTGCATCAAAAAAATGAGGAAACTTTGATTCATAGATATTTGCAATCAACTATCTCAAAGATATGGATGAGAATGCTAAACTTAAGTTGGCAATGATTGATCCGAGAGGGCACTTGAATGCAAATTATTTGTGGATGTAAAAGTTAATGGTGATTGGTGATGACATCCATATAACTTATCAACACAAATAGATTTCATCATTTGATATTGAATTGCAGATTCTAATTTTAGAATGTAAATACCATGAGTTGTATGAATTGGGAAAAAATTTGAAGTTGGAGATATTTTTTTGGTTTGAAGTATAAGTTATTTTTTAGAAAGAAGGAAGAGATATAACAGGAGTTTAGGGTGGATGAAAATGAAAAGGGTAATTGCGGAAATATGTATATGATTGAGTAAATCATGTACATGAAAGAGCAACACCGAAATTTGATATAATTTTGGGGCTTACCATCGATCGATTGATGATCAATGGGAGTCCCGTATTTATGGAGGCTAGGTTTTTAGAGGGTTTTTGAGAGAGACTTTGTAGAAAGATATACTCACTCTGAGTCGGAGTGTTGTTTCTTGTTTCCCTTTTGATGCGAGTTTAGTAATGGTTCATCTTTCCCTTTTTAGTAACTTTTTTGTGGTCCAAATTTAATTCAATGTGAGGTAGGGGATTTTGTGTGACCTAGAATCATTTCCTTATTTTTTGTGCAAAAAAGCAAAAGGAACCAACACCGTGACTTGGAGAGTGTAATATTTTCATTGATTGTTGTTCCCCCATTTCACTATCGATTGTGACAATATTAGGTTTGAACTTGAAAGGATGATGATGATAGTCGAGGTGTCTTCCATCGCATGCAGGAACGAAAAAGACTCAAAGGTCACAAAAAAACTAAATTGACCAAGTGAATTTATAGTATCACATCTGCTTTATCTAAATTTCTATATAATCCTACAAAAATAATAGGACTAATATTATTTACAATATATCTGTATTTAATCTTTTTTTTAACCCGTTACAAATAAAATAAGAGTAAGAGTAACTCTTTATTCAATAAACATAATATAATTTCCGGCATGGTAAAATGTACACTAGACAAACGGGTTAATCGAGCCGAGTTGGGTCGTGTTGCTTTTCGAGTTTGATGGTATTAACTATAGATCAGGTTAGATTGAGTCCTTTCAATGTATTTTCGATGCTATTTTATAAACTTTTTTTTAGTGACGAGGAAACCCGCAGCCGCTACCTTCGGTGCGCCATCTGAGGGTGACAGGTTCGAAGTTTATTTAGGCGTAGACTCGGGCTAAAAATGCTCCACAAGAATTTGCTCTTGGGGAGGCTTGAACCTGGGTCGAGAATTTTTAATTACTAGACTCCACCCTTGCGGACACTATTTTTATAATTTTATATATGGATAATGTTTAGTTTACGCTAATTAAAAATTGAGTCCGATCATATTTCGGATTGATTAGAACTCCAAAATCCAAATCGTACCTGGATCCTAAATTCGGGTATCGAATCGAGTCATCCAAATCGGTCTATTTGTCTTACGTAAAAGTAAAATTAGGCCACACGTAATTACGTTAAGGTACTAAATTGAGAATATTCGTTTAATACCATTACCCTTCTCTTCCGCTCTTCGTCATCACTCATATTTCCACCTTCTCTAATCTTCCAATCGAAGCTTCACAATCTTCATCAATGGCGTCACCTGCAACTCTCAATCCTACCGACACCGATAAAATCCAGAACCTTCGCTCATCTGTCTTGTCTCTCACTCAAATCAGGTAAATTCACCATTTCATCTCCTACATTTTTTTCAACAATTTTTTTTTGTTGATCATATGATCTTATGAAATCTAATGATTATCGCGTTTTTTGTTCGTGCTAACTTGTGCGAATTTTGTCGTTATAGTGAAAATGAGAAATCTGGATTCATCAACCTCGTCGCTCGTTATCTCAGGTTTGATTTGAATTTGATCATTTTGATTATGTTTTTTTGATGTTTGAATTATGAGTTTTTGAGATTAATTTGATTGAATTGTTTGTTGATGAAATGTGTAGTGGAGAAGCAGAGCATGTAGAGTGGAGTAAGATTAAGACGCCTACTGATGACATTGTTGTTCCTTACGAAACCCTAGCTCCTTTACCTGAAGGTTGATTACTTCTATTATACGATTCATTAATGTATATGTTGTTATTATGATTAGGAGCCTCTTAAATGTGGATTGAATTATCTAGTTTTGCTAATCGTGTTCTTATTTGGCGCGGGATTTGCGTGGATGTAGCTGTTGATTGATACTTCTATTTGATTGTATTGATGAATTAATTGTAGATGCGGTGAAAACTAAAGAACTGTTGGATAGATTCGTTTTTGTATACTACTTCGTATATGTTACTGTGTTATGATTATGATTAGTCTCATAATCATAGATTATATTATCTAGTTTTGCTAATTGTATTCATATTCGGTGAACGGGATCTCATAGATTTGTGTGGTTGTAGTTGTTGATTACTATGTGATTTGCGTTATGAAATAAGTCAATAACTATAGATGCGGTGAAAACTAAAAAGCTGTTGGACAGATGCATTTTTGTGTATTTTGTTGTCATGATTATGATTAGTCTTAATTATAGATTGCACTGTCCAATTTTGCTATTTTTGGTTTTTATTTGTGTATGGGAGCTCGGTAATTTGTGTAGTAGTTGTCTACTGTTATGTGATTTGTGTCGATGAAATGATAGTAGATGACTAAAGAGATGTTGGATAGATTCACTTTTGTATTTTTTGGTTTTATGAGTAGAACATGGCTTATGAGTGCTCGGTTGTTTGTGCGGTAATAGTTGTTTATTGTTACATGATTTGTGTTGATGAAATGATTGTAGATGCGGCAAAGACGAAGGAGCTGTTGGATAAGCTTGTGGTGCTCAAGCTCAATGGAGGTTTGGGGACTACCATGGGTTGCACTGGCCCTAAGTACGTCGATTGGATGAGTTTTCATGAATTTGTTACGTTAATTAAGGTTTTTGTAGGAGGTGTTTCTCTAGCGTAATTTAGTATAGTAACATTTGTGATACAAAGGTTATAGCTGGTTAGTGGCTACTTCATTTATGAAGTTTGTTTGCATATTTTGTCAGAATATGATTTGCCGTTTTAAATTCTGCTTAGTGCATTGGATTGATCACTTAGTGTTTCTTCTATTCATGAAAATTTGAGGGCTTGCATTGTGAAATGACTTGGTATAATTAGGCATCTGAGCACTGGACCATAAGCAGTCATGGCTTAACAAACTTAATTGAATTTGAGCATTTGCATCAAGTTACCGAATCAGCTCTAAAGATGTGTCAATTTTTATTCACTAATGTCGCAATTAATAGTTGCTTTGACATGACAGGGAAAAAAAAGGTGAGTACACATATATATTTGTAAGCCCTATGGCTATCATATTTCATACATGATTCAGTCAAGTGACTGAACATTCACGTGTAATTGCAAGCAGAAATATGAAGAACTACTCCTGCGTGCTTTTTTCAAGACTCACTTTACATTAGCCTAAGTACTGGCTGTGAAACTTGGTTTTGTGGATAAGTGTGTCCAGTGCTCTATAGTAATAGATTTATTATATTATGTTGAAAAATGACTTACGTATTTTTCCCTGCCCTCTATAGGTCTGTCATTGAAGTCCGTAATGGCCTGACCTTTCTGGACCTAATAGTCCTGCAAATTGAGGTAAAGTCGTCGGTTTTCTCTATTTCGGGAATGTTAGTCAGGATTGTTTTGGCTCTAATTTTATGATTTTTTAATTTTTTTGCAGAACCTTAATTCCAAGTATGGATGCAAAGTGCCCCTGGTTCTAATGAACTCATTCAATACACATGATGATACTCTTAAGGTACATATTCAGTTGCTATTTTCTGTTTGCCATCTCATCTTGATTTGACTTGCGGAGCATTGTCTCATGCATTAAAGTGCGCTGCATGCAGATCGTTGAGAAATACACCGATGCTAATATTGAAATCCACACATTTAATCAGGTCTGTAATTTTGATTTGACTTGCGTTTCTTGGATTATTTGTATGTACTCCGTATATGGCAATATGCATTAATTTTTGCACCTCATCGACACTTGCATTACAGAGCCAATATCCTCGTTTGGTGGTTGAAGATTTCTTGCCACTTCCATGTAAAGGTCAAACCGGCAAGGATGGATGGTATGTAACACTCATATTTTTTTGTTTTTTCTCAATCATGTGAAATATTCATTTCATTACGTCAACACGACAACACTCATGTGACATTTGCTTGATTACTTTTCCTTCTTCGTATGTTAATTTGTAAACATTTAGTTTCTGACAAGAAAATCATATCTCGATCTGCTTGAAATGTATGACGTAGTTGAAATACTTAGTAATGCATTTCTTTTCTTTCGCTCCGAATCTTTGTGAGTTACACTGTTTATCCCATTCCTTCTGCCTGCTGCAATTCCTTTGCAAATTTGCAATGATGTCCTTATTTTCGTGCTGAATGTCTCTTCACTGCATATCTTAGTGTCAGCTTTTTCTTCTTGTGTCAGCTTTTCCTTCTATTTATGACCATACTATCCATGCAAAGGTACCCTCCTGGCCATGGTGATGTGTTCCCTGCCTTCAAAAACAGCGGGAAACTTGACCATTTCTTGTCACAGGTAACTGTAACTTTGTATTTGGAGTTTGTACGAGCCTTTTCTTTCTAGAGTCTAATAGACATGATGGCACTAAAACACGGCGCTATTTTACTTGGACAGGGCAAGGAGTACATTTTTGTTGCCAACTCTGACAACTTGGGGGCTGTAGTTGATTTGAGTATCCTGCCTATGGCTTTGTGCTGTTACTTTGAGACTTCTAGTAAATTTACGTATTTATGTAAATGCTGAGTTAGGGACTCGGGTCATAACATGTCTTGCGGATTTGTACTTTTTTGCTCAGACTTTCAGTTTCTCCTTAAATGTACTTCATAGAGATTTTACACCACTTGATCCAGAACAAGAACGAATACTGCATGGAGGTATGCAATTTCATAATATGATGGGTTCATATTCTTACCTTTGCCCACTCTCTATGTGCTCATTGTAAATCGAATTTTGCTACCCCGATTGCAGGTTACACCAAAAACCTTAGCTGATGTCAAAGGCGGTACTCTGATTTCATATGAAGGAAAAGTCCAGGTGTGCTTTGTGTCTATTTAACTTTTATTTGTAACAGTCACCTTTTAACGAAAGGTAGCATACCACAGTTTGATTACGGACTATATAATATAACCTTGTTTTTTGATATTATTTGTATTGAAGTTTATAGCATTAGTGTGTATAACTGTGATGATGACTAAGGAAATGCACCCTTCTTTCATTGCAGCTTTTGGAAATTGCACAAGTTCCAGATGAACATGTGAGCGGTTTTACTGAAGCAACCTCTTTTTTTAGTTACATCCTCTTTGTTTATAAATGTCACTTGGACTTTTGTGTCTCAGAAGTCAGAATACTACTTATGATACTCTTTTCTGTTTCTCTCAGGTCGGTGAATTCAAATCCATTGAGAAATTCAAAATTTTTAACACCAACAACCTGTACGTTATATTCTTGTGCAAGTCTTGGTGGATTTAATACAGAAAGTAGGATCTCCTCATGAGCCTGAAATGATTTTCAGGTGGGTGAACTTGACTGCGATCAAAAGGCTTGTGGAAAGCGATGCATTGAAGATGGAGATCATTCCAAACCCTAAGGTATCATACTAAATTAATCTTGGTTTTCGTCACGGTTGCAGTGTTGGCTGCTCGCAGTCTAATCTCGCTATATATGGTTAATATTGCCTCAATGCGGTATAATCTGGTCGCGGTATTTTGCCAAACCTTAAAAAAACCGCTATCGTGGCCTTGACGTAATACTTGCTTGAAATTAATGATTTTGTAGGAAGTTGATGGTGTCAAGGTTCTTCAACTTGAAACTGCTGCTGGTGCTGCAATTAAGGTTAGAAATTGGAAAATTTGTTCTACTTTCCTGTGTATCAGATTGATGACTTCACTTTGATGATTGTGTGTTTCTCCGGGCTAGTTCTTTGATAATGCCATTGGCATCAATGTCCCACGGTCACGATTTCTTCCAGTGAAGGCAACGTCAGACTTGCTCCTTGTCCAGGTATTTTCAGTTACAATAAAGTCTTTTTCATGTTGCATGCAACCTATGTGATTTAATATATTATTGTCTTGAATGTTACTACAGTCTGATTTATACACCGTGGTCGATGGCTTCGTGATAAGAAATCCATCAAGAGCAAATCCTGCTAACCCAACCATTGAATTGGGACCAGAATTCAAAAAGGTTTTTGTCCTACTTGGTTACGTAAATTGCAAGCTACAGTGTACTTCTTTTGTATGATTATTGTCTTGATTGTAATTGGTTCTTATCATGAGCAGGTCAGCAACTTCTTGAGCCGTTTCAAGTCTATTCCCAGTATCATTGAGTTAGATATGTTGAAGGTCTCTGGAGATGTATGGTTTGGTGCCGGAGTAACTCTCAAGGTACATCTAATTAATAATTTGCTTTGCCATTTCGGCTTTCGCCTTGGCTTTTTATAGTATTTTTACCATGCGCTTGCTAGACTTGACATCTCAGACTGTGGGTTGACGAGACTTGCATTTCATATTCCTTGTATATGCTTTTGAATTCTGATTCTTAGCAGCCACTACTTGTCAAAGTTCGTACTTCCACCTCAAATTTGTCAGATTGTCGGTTGACGAAACTTTCATTTCATTTTCCATGTATATGCGTCTGATTCTAACAGCCACTACTTGACTTTTGCGGTCAACTTTTACCATTAGTCTCTAGATATATACTATATATAGTCAAATTTGTCAAAGGTAAACTACTAGATATTCTGACAGAATTGCGGTCAAAGATAACCACCAAGACAATCTAAATGCGGATGGGGACTGGGGAGCAATTAATAATGGTCAATTTTTGTGAAGGCTGGGAAAGTGGCTAATGTCTGCTCTTTTAGTCAATGGTCTAAGTTCCAACCGTGATTTGTAATTGCACTATCAGGACATATATTGTTTTACTTTAAACTGTATTTTGCGTCACTTTTAGGCGATGAACAAATAGGTTCAAGCATGATAATTACAATATATATTATCTGACACACGACTTCCAGACTGATATGTAAATGATTTCTTGCTTATAGTTCTAGGGTTTTCTGTTAAATACGGAGTAAGAAATATAGCTGATAAGGCCGTCTGGGGTTATACGATGAATACTTGGGATATTTTATCAATACAGTCGGATTGATGATAGACTAATATGGCTACCATCTTAAACACGATACGCTAAATCACTGACATTTAACAGGACACCGCCTCATAATAACTGCTTTTATGGTTGTGCGACCAGTTTTAATACCATGACTTCAAGAGCATACTTTAATTGTCCGTATTTACATTATGACCGCTTAATTTGTAGTCGTGCATTGAGGCCTCTTTATGCCCCTTCCAGAAATTCTTTTCATTTTGACTTTGTTTATATTCTGACTGCTTCTATGTATCCTGATAACAGGGCAAAGTAACAATCAATGCCAAATCAGGAGACAAGTTGGAAATTCCTGATGGTGCCGTTATTTCAGACAAGGTTGGCGCGTAGGCGTATAATGATTCAATGTCTCATGGTTTATGTGATTGGGTACTTGAGTGATTACTAAAGCGAGTTTATTTGCTTAAATGCAGGAAATCAATGGAGCTGCGGATCTTTAAATTGTTCAGGACGAAAGACCATGATTCCATGAAGTACTGTCAGTCGTCAATCCCCTTGTCGTTGGGGTGTTACTGTTTTGGTTTAGATACATACGAGGAAACTCCTCTCTATATTGAATTTTGAGTTACAGTATGGTTGTGCAAGTCCAATGACAATTAGGACCAGATCATGACCGGTTTTTGTTAATAAATGAGTTCAGTTCGATACAATTTTGTCCTTAACTCATGCTTAGCGCTAGGGTTTTAAAGTCATTTTTTTTCTTAATCTGGCTCGTTACTGCTCTCGACTGTAGTCCCTTGGCTTACGTCAATTGACTTGCATATAACTACCTAACGGAGTGGGAGTGTTTACGACTAGCTGTGCTGGTTCGTGGTTCTGGATGAGAATGTAGGTTTCAGTTGATAATCCCTAAAAGTTTCAGCTTTTTGCTAGGTCCGAGTCACTCCTTTGACGAGATCGTATCGTTAAGTCCTGACGTTTTTATTGGGTCTAGTCAGTCCCCTGTATGCGATTTGCTATGTCCCGCGATGGGGCTGTGGTGGATGAATTAGGTCGTGGGAATCAAGCTGATTGTATGTTATGTACCGATTACACTAGTACGACACTACAACGTTTAGGGCGATTGTCAAGTAAGATGTAAATCAGTTAGTCTTACTTGTGACGGGTCGGGTGGGGAGACGGATAATGACACTCACAAAACGAATAGGGAGACAAGGTGGGGCACCTCCATGTGCTTTACTCTCTCCTCTAAATGGATATTTTGTGAGACAAAATGGTATCCGTCTTCTCCTTGTGACGGATACCTCCGTCTACAATGAGAATTTGTGGATGTAAATTGTCAATTTCCTACCAACAATATTATATTAACCAACACGTATAATGTAAGCTTAATCTACGAGTTTTATATATTTTCCAAAAAAAAACATCAAGAAGACGGTTAGCTATTGATTATTGAGTACTTTTAGAATAATTTTATTAACGCTTTAATAATCACGTTATAAAATTTCGCACATATTTTGTTTTCTTTGCTTTGCTTTACTTCTACTAATTCTTTCACAAACGCACAGCCTTTATCTCGGAATTTTGATAATTGAGAATTATTTTGTTCAAATAAGCGTACTAAGTCGCGGGTGAGAATCGAACCCCCAAATTTTGATAATTGAGAATTACTTTGTTCAAATAAACGCACTAAGTCGCCAGACTTTATGATTTGGGTAAGAGAGCTCTTACCACTTGAGGTAACTCTTCTTCTCATAATTGAGATTATTGAAAGGTACAGTAATGTCAAATACATTTGACTATTTCTCTATACATAGTTCTTCTAAATAAGTTATAGGCATCATAAGGAAAGAAATTAATCACTTATGCACTCAATCAGATATAAATGGACAAATATCGCCTACTATTGGAAAATTATCACAAGATCACACATAAATATAACAATAAATTGTATAAAATTAGCCTTATATCTCAAAACTAGCAATTTCGATGTTATACCTTGTTTGACTCACTTAAGAAACGCGGCCAAATCACATGTTGCTCATTTTTACTCTATTTTTGTGAGTGTTTACTCGCTTTTTTGTGAAATGAATCCGTTTTAAACAAGCACCTATTTTTTCAACCTTTTTAAAAATCGAGTGAACGTTCACGCGAATTTAAATGTTCTGGAACTTACTAAACAAGCTCTTATATTAATAACGACATTACCGTTATTCAAAACAATTACAAAATCACCCGCCAAAATCTACAATTTAACGAACTCATAAATTTTGTCTTTCAATATAAACTGAGATGCTACCACCGACAATATTGAATATTCCCCTTACCAGTTACCATGAACCACCTCACAAAAGATAACAAACGGTTAAGAAATTTACTTCATTCCCATAAACCTAAACCGATAAATATTAGTATAAAACAACCCTAACCAAACCATATATTCTACTAAAAACCATCTTAAGTTAAAGAGTACTCACAACCGATTTAACCAAGACACAAATAAAATGACTAATATCCGTGTGCTATCTTAATTCAAGACGATTTTAAACCAGACCGACTATGACCAAATAGAGTACATAAGTACTAGTGGGACCCCAACTCCAGCTAGAGTTGAACTCCTCCTTGTCTTTCTCGTTCTCTCTCTCTCTCTCTCTCTCTCTCTCTTGTTCATTCATCCCTCTTTCATTATTTCGTTTTGCCAACGTTTTTTCGCTTTTCTGCTACTTCTATAATTTTCTAACCCTAAAAATCACAACTTCTCAATCAATTTGATCCAAAATTTCTTCATTTCAACTTCATAACTACTGCTTAAATTACTGTAACTCAATTTTTTTTTGTTTTTTTTTGGTTGATTTTGTGAAAGTACTATCATTTTAGTATTTTTAGGTAAGTTGATCGAATTCAACCTCGTGGAAATCGTCAGAAGAAGCAAAACGTCGTCGCTTGATCGAGGTTTTAGTTGCTTGAAGTTTGATTAGTTTTTTGTTTTTTTACTGTTGTACTTGATGCTGTGCTTGAAACCCTAGTTCTTAGTTTTGATTGATTACATTTGTTTGCTGAATTTGTGTATACGATTGATTGGTTGGTTGATTGATTGATTTTGTGGAGGAAATGTTAGCAGAGTAAAATTTGTTGGTTTGATTTGAGTTTGTTGATTGATATTGAATTGACTAGTTTTTGTTGCTAGATTCCATCTTTGACTTGATTTCAACGTAAAATCTCGCTTGAGACCATCTTAAGTTAAAGATGGCTTCTTTCGGTGCTATGGTTTTTACTCCCTCCGTCCCAATTATTTGTTTGTATAGAAGGAAAACAAATGACGGAGACAGAGGGAGTATTTAACGCTAATGATAATGAATATGGTGTAAGCTTAAAACGGTTGTAAACGAGACTAACTCTGATTTCATAAATGTTCAGCAAAACATGCTAAACTTTGCGGAACTTTTAGGGTTAGAATTTCTCAAGATGAACTGCGATGTAAAGATGTTCAGCAAAATACGCGAAATCTAGCAGTATTCTTAGCGTCAAAATTTCACAAGACCGTGTCTGCCTATTTCTAATCTAGACTAACTGTGTTTTTAAAGATGTAGAGCAAAGCATGGAGAAATGAACAATACTTATAGTGTTGCAGTTTCTCAAGAGTCAAGACTGTGTCTGCCTAGTTCTAATCTTGACTAACTGCAATTTTAAACATGTTTAGCAAAGCACGGGGAAATGAGCAATACTTACAGTGTTGCAGTTTCTAAAAACCGTGTCTACGTAGTTGTTTTGCAGTTTTTCAAGACCGCGTCTACGTAGTTGTTTTAATGTAGACTAACTGAGATTTTAAAGATGTTCAGCAAAATACGTGGAACTTTGCAATACTTTTAGGGTTGAAGTTTCTCAAGACTGTGTTTACGTAGTTGTTCTAATCAAGACCAACTGTGATGTCGAAGATGTTCAACAAAATACGTGTAACTAGGCAATATTTTTAGGGTTGAAATTTATCATGACCGTGTCTACGTAGATACTCTAATAAAGTGATTTTATGTTTTAGGTTTGGAATTTTCTTTTCCCAACCCATTTCCAATATGGGAAACTCAGAATTGTTGTTAATGAATGTTAGATTCATGTCGAAATCTGATTCCTTGCCCTATCTCTATACCTATTTAGGTCCTTCTTCTGACTATATGCAACATAGGCGGTTTGTTATTTCTCCTCTATCCTCTCCTTTGTTGAAGTAACTTCTGTTTTTAGATCGACACCGTATTTATCGGAGAAGGAAAAACCCCAAATAAGCGGTTCACAAACCACAAGATAAAAGTTTGGAGAAGTTTACTAAATTGTCCATGCAAGTGATCCGGTTCCTAAGGTTTGGTGTATTTAATGTGTAGGTTTCTAGTTTACTGAGTGTAAGCGGTCTACTTACTAGTAAGAAAAAGGGTATTTCTGAATCAGTCCAATATGGGAAAGTGGAAGTATTTCCGAGTAAGAGAGAGTCCTAATATTAATAGATCGTACTAGTGCCATTTTTCTACTAGATTGTGGTTACGTGACACTATAGGATAAAGTGATAAACTCAATTTGCAAATCATGTATGGTGCTAATATTTTGCTACCTCCTCAAATCTACACCCGAGTACCCGTGGCCTATGAATATGCAATGAGAATTTTAAAATGTGGGTGGTTTTGGTATGGATTAAAGAGAGTATTTTTTATTTATACATTTTTTCTTCTTCTGAGTTTATGTCTATTTAGTTGTTTGATATTTTTTTTAACGAGGTCCTTGCAAGCTTAGTGTGTGTTCGTTTATTCTATATTAATTAGCCAGTGCTGCATTCTATAATGGTGTCCGGTGTTTGATGGAGACTTCTTTCTTTTTGCAGACAATTTTGAACTGGTGTTTTCTGTCTTCTGGTGTTGAAAAGCACTTCAAGAAACAATTTACGAGTATCTCATTTTTGGACGTGGTTTGGAATTTAGGGGAATGGGTATGGAATTATGACACCCATTCCCGATTGACATCTGCTTTAAGTAACTCGTATATTGGTTTGATATTCCGCTCGTGATAAATAAAGGGACTTTGAGTTGTTCTATCACTGTTTCACTGTTTTACTGGTGGAAGTGAACTATTTGGGCCAGAGTTATTTTGTTTAAAATAAATTCATATTGTTACCTGTTTCATGGTCTCACAAGTTACTGAACTGTGGGGAAATGCTCGATTCCTTTCTGTCCTCTACATGTGCCAGTGAAGAGGATTTATACGTAGTTCTCTAAGGACTGATGGAGGTACCGGATAAAAAATATCCTGTTGATGCAAAGCACTACAAGCTGTATGAGGAAGTTGGTGATGGTGTCAGTGCTAGTGTGTATAGGGCTCTTTGTATTCCGTTCAATGAGGTAGTTGCTATTAAGGTCCTTGATCTGGAGAGGTGCAATAATGACCTGGTATGTGCTGCTTTTGATTCTACATTCCTTCTGATATGATTTCTAAGAAACCTTCTAAATCCGCTCATTGTCTCCTAGTATGGGACAGTATCTATCTCACTATAAATCTAATTTTCGCATATATTCTTAACTCGAGCTGTCAGTCACTTGTTTCACCTTATAAAGAAGGAAGGTTTTAACTTAATCATTATCAGTTTTCTACTGAATACGCTTTTAACAACATTTGCAGGATGGAATTCGCCGTGAGGTTCATACGATGAGTTTGATCGATCATCCAAATGTTCTACGGGCTCTTTGTTCCTTCACTTCTGAACACCACCTTTGGGTTGTGATGCCGTATATGGCGGGAGGATCTTGTCTTCACATAATGAAGTATTCTTATCCAGAAGGATTTGAAGAACCCATAATTGCTTCAGTACTACGTGAAACACTCAAAGCTCTTGTTTATCTTCATGCTCATGGTCATATCCACCGAGATGTGAAGGTTATGTTCCTTGATATTAACATTTTGTTTATTCAGTTCTTTTATATGAATAGTACATTTTCCTGGTTTCATTAGGGTCCCGGGATTTGACATATATACTTGAGGATCATTAACTACTTAAGTTCTCTTGGAATTTGAAATTAGCCGTTTTCAGTATCAGTTAGTTACACCATAATTATGTACAACGTACTATTTTATTGAATTAGCTCCGTAATAACTCATCATAAACTCAATTTGTGTACGGAAAGAAAGGGTATGTTTGGAGTAATATGTGTTGTATCTTTTTCATTTTACTCTATCCAATCCTCTATTTTCTTCGCCTTTGTTTTGAGGGAATGAATTAAGAAAGATAGAAAATTTGCTCAGTTGTCCTCCTATTACCCCACTTAGTCTCTCACAAACACCACCGGCCAACTACCACCATCCGACAGCCACCTTGCACAACCCTCACCGTCGCGTCCCTGCGCCTCCAACCGTTCTTGACTGGCCATCAGACGGTCTCCACCCAGTCTCTGCCTAGTCCTTCCCAGATCCGCCACCACCCATTTCATCCCCTTCCATAGCCACTCTGCACAACCCGCACCGTCGCCTCCCTGTGCCACCATCCATTCTTGACCGGCCATCTCCACCACCACCCCTTTCTTCCCCTTCCATAGCCTTCCCTTCCTCCACCCCGACGGTGAAGGAACCTGGTTCACCGCACCGAACCCCCCTCCTGTGCAGTCAACAGCGCCGGCCACACCGACTGCTGGATTTAGTGGTGGTTGATGGTGGGGTGGTAACAATGGCACCGGTGAGGAAGGGTATGAGTGGTGTAGTTGATGGATGTAGTGGTGGTTGTGGGTGACCGATGCATTTTGTAGGGGAGGCTGGGTTGAGACTGGGATGGGGGTATATCTGTCCATTTAGAGATAATTTATGTCCAAATAAGGAAATAGGGAAGACAACCTAAATAACCGAATAAAGAAATAGGGAAGAATACAATGAAAAGGAGGGAGTATTATTTATTAACCACTCGATTCCTAATTGCTTCTTCAACAAGTTTCACTTAGTTTGAAAATAAGATATAGGGAGTAGTCAGGGTTGATGGTTAATTTTTGTTATTGTGGATTGTGGGTATGAAATGAGAAGGGTAAAGTCAGAAAACGTTGGAAAAAAGTGTTGGATTTGGTAAAACGTGTGTTGGAAATAGCATGTCCTTTTTATATATATTCTTAAATACATCCCATTTCTGCGGGAAAAAGTGTTCCCGACTATGTCCCTATGCAGCCAAATTATCGGCTTTTTTATGGGGAATTCTACAACATGATGTCGTTATCTACCATGTCTGTAATTGGTAGTTCTCTGAAATGCAGTGTATTGTTAACCTTGCTTGCAGGCTGGAAATATTTTACTTGACACCAATGGCTCGGTGAAGGTGGCAGATTTTGGGGTCTCAGCTTGTATATTTGATACTGGTGACAGGCAGCGGTCTAGAAATACTTTTGTTGGCACTCCATGCTGGTACTTATGTTTGATATCTTAAGAATCATACTATCGTTGATCTTGAGTTCATTATCATTTTAGAGGCTTTCTGTAATACAATGTTAGGGCCCAAATGACTTTTGTGGTAAATTGTGCAGGATGGCCCCTGAAGTTATGCAGCAATTGCATGGATATGATTTCAAGTATGTGCAACAGCTTCTAACCTTTATACTGTTTTTTTTTTGTCGGTTGAGGTGTTTCTGTCGTGACGTATATATTTAGCTTTCTGAATTATGGATATAGGTCTCTACATGTTGGCATGCTAATTTAATTCTTATTTTAGATATGTACCTACAACCATGATACTCGATCTCGTTGAAACTTGATTTCATCGTTGCACCATTATTGCGGCCAATAGCATCCCAAAATGCAGTCACAAACTTTATAAACCATTGTAACTTTGCAATGTGCTGGCAAGACCCATATTTAATATACTTTATACTTGTGAATAGGTGTAAGCTTCACTGCTAAAATATACCCAGTGCTGATCACACTGAGAGACGCAAATGCGCATATTCATGTCCATGCTTTGCCATTTTGATAAATATCCAGCTTTTCTGATTTTGATATTTTTAATATATAATGGATAAACAGAGCAGATATATGGTCGTTTGGTATAACAGCACTAGAGCTTGCTCATGGTCATGCTCCATTTTCCAAGTATCCTCCAATGAAGGTATTCTGATTCATTAATTAGTATAAGAGACGATGAAACTAATTGTCATCATCGTTTAATAATCTACTATCTTGAATCTCTGTAGGTTCTCTTAATGACTTTACAGAATGCTCCACCAGGTCTTGATTATGAGAGAGACAAGCGATTCTCTAAGGTGATAGCTCTTTTTTCATATCCCTTCATGCTTCCCCCTTTATTTCTTTTTTTGTTTAAATCACAATGCTTACTAGACACATTACAAGTTATTTCAGTTGTTGCTAAAGAGAAGTTAAACTCAATGTTACATTTGTTTTGTACAGTCTTTTAGAGAAATGCTTAGTGCATGCTTGGTGAAGGACCCAAAGAAACGGCCCTCTTCCGAGAAGCTATTAAAGTATTCTTTTTTCAAGCAAGCAAAGTCACCTGAATATTTATCTCGTACTATACTTGATGGCCTGCCTCCACTCGCCGATCGTTACTCGATGCTTAAGGTTTTTTAGTACTGCTAATGCTCTCTGCCTTTCGAAATGAACATTCCCATTTGGTTTAGTTGTGTACTCTGTTATTCTTCTCGTTAATGAGACCCTGTCTATCTTATCAGAAAAAGGAAGTTCTTTTAATGCTGCCTGCCAGTTTTAACTGTCCTAAATTTATATTAAGGGACGCTTAATGATAATTAATAATTCGTTGGTTGGATAATTGGTTTTATTCATTAATGTTATTCTACTTGTGATTGAATTAGGCAAAAGAAGCAGATCTTCTACTACAGAACAAGGCGATGTATGGGGACCAGGAGCAACTGTCTCAGGTACTAGATACTATCACACTGCTCTAAAGAAATGATTTTGCATCTAGTCAATAAACTTAATACTGATGATACACCTGAATAGATAGAAAAGCCACAAGGAAGTCCGTGCCATCATCTAGGTTCCTAATAATTTCTGTACAATTTCGATTCTTTTTGTACACAGATTACTGAGAGGGGGTATGTTAGGTAGGTTTAAGTGTTGAAATGTGTTTGCTGGTTTTAAGAGTCCGTTGTTTATATGTATCAAGTCTTTGGATTGAAAGCTTGCCCAACTAAGTGGAAATATTCCACTACTTTTTGTAGCTTTTACTTTCATTACTTATAGATAAATGCATGCTAAACGCTTGATTTCCCTGCAGCAAGAATACATTCGAGGTATCAGTGCCTGGAATTTCAACTTGAATGATTTAAAGAGCCAGGCAGCCCTTGTAAGTACTTGTTCTACGTGATCCCTTCTCTTTGTATTCTTTTATGTTTACCTTCTTTTCTATTGCATGCAAGTGAAATTGCTTGAGTGAATGGTGTCATCTTTCTCTTTCCACAGATTCAAGACGATGATAGTGTTTCAGCTGCAGAAATCCATAATTTGGATGTCAAACTAAAACCATCTCCTGAGGAGACTAATAATTCAAACACTTCAGAGAGTCATGAGGTTCCATTTCAGTTTTTTTATATACTATCTTGGTCTTATCTTGATGTTTCATTCTCTTAAGTGTCTGTACACTTTCTATTGCAGGACGAGTTTGAGGATCTTGATAGTTTGGAGGGTTCCCTGGCTTCGCTTCCTATTCAACCCTTGCAGGCCCTCAAGTAAGTAATCCGTATCCTTATTCTTTTTGGCCGACTAATCCAGTTGAATTAACATTAATGAGTAGGATTTCTTGAATTTGTTCTTTTATTTGCCGTTATTCCATGTGGGTGTTGGGAGATTTAGGAACGTACCTTTAGAGTTGAGGTGGAGTGGCCTTCATGTTCTACATAATCTAAAATGGGAAAAAATAACAAGTTATTACCTTTTCCAGCTTGGATGCCATACTAGACTACAAGTGATTAGATCATTGTATTCATTTCACCCCTTCAATTACTATTTGCAATAAAAAATAGTAATGTATAATATCAGCTTATGGAGGGAGTAATAAAGGCTAATGATGAACCACACTCTTTTTTCTCATTTTATTAGTTTTTCTCCCACAGAGGATATTTTGATGTTGGGGAAGATAGTGTGAAGAGTACAAGCTATAAAAGCGTCTCACGTACAGAAGCAGAAATACAACAAGCTGATAACCAACACAGTGGAAGGATTGATAGTGACAATTTGGCGCGTAGCAGTTCTTTGCCGCAGTTTTCTATGTCTGGACAGAAGAAGGTTCTTAGTGGTCCACTGTTGTATGATAATATTGGCTCTTCAAGAAGACATGTTGGCGGCGATGTAGATAGGAATTACAGTGGTCCGATTTCGTATCGTCAAAGGCGAGATTCAGGTAATCATACTTGGGTGTCTAATTAAACCTCAATGAAGCTAAGCATGGGATGGTATTTTGGTCACTAGAAAAGGGATTTTGGTCATTTACATTTGGATCAACCTAATGATGAAAGGTCAAAATACAGATGTCTTCTTCATAGTCCAATCCCGATCAAGCCAATTATTCAATTCTTTTTACTTTATTTATAATTAACCAAATTCGACGACATTTGGAACCTTCAATGTTTTTAATAACATATGGTGAATATGGTGAGTCTTCAATTAGAGAACGAGTTGTTATTATAGAGAGAACATTATGTTCTGCTGCCTCCTTACACTTGATAAGTAGGAGCCTTTTTGAAAAGCTCCAGGATTAGTTTATTGATATTATAATAGTTTTCCTCTTGTTCTTTTTTGTTTGAAACATCTAATGAGACTGATTATTTATGCAGTTGACGACTCTTCAGAGGGAGCTGTTGTTCAGCGAAGAGGTCGTTTCCAAGTCACTTCAGCTGAGTTGAGCTCTAAGGTGTATTTTTTGTTTTCTACATATGGTGTCTTAGTATATACGAGTATAAACTTTTCCTGTGTTTATGACAGTAACTACAGGGTCGTCGTCTTAAAAGTTAAATAATCTGTTCAATAAGTTTATCCAACTGCGGACAGCCTTCTTTTAGCCATAATGAGCGCATAAGAGCAAATTAAGGGTTCAAAACTGCGTTGTATGCCATCATACGGCATGTGAAAATATATAGCCGCTACTTCACTAACTTTATTGTGACGTAATCTATACCTCCTATTTAATGAGAGATTCGATAAATTGGCGTGTTTTGGAGATAGTTCTTTGTTTATTGAATTATTTGTTTCATAGGAGCGTAGTAGTTAAATCTTCTTAAGCCAATTGCCTCAAATTCTCGGCAGGGCTCCGCTAGCCTCCTTTCTGGAAGCACAGCTGGACTTACTTCTCCCTACCTATCCTCTAGTGCAATCCTTCCGTCCTTGCACCGTATTTTGCAGCAAAACAGTATGCAACAGGTGTGCCAATTCTCCCAAATAAGGGGTTGTCAGTAGTTATGTTTTTGTTTGCTTCTAAAGCTCTAATATTTCTGTGTTTTATTCCTGGTAGGATGGGATAAAGCAATTGATAAAGCAGGTGGAGCAAGGTATGACATAGATTGCTCTCACGATGGGAGACCATGTCTTTTGCACTGTATCCTAGCGATCCTGACCTTATTTGCTGCAATGTAGGTAACCTCAATGAGTCAGCTGATGCATTTACCAATGGCATTTCACAGGTGAACTATAATTTTGTCCATGGTATTTTATATGGTTCAATCTGTAAAAGTTAGAGGGAACGATTTGGAAATGGAGATACGATCTTGTACTCTTTGTTTATATGGAAACTTTAGAGGAAAAGGGAAATCAGTGAGAGCGAGAGAATAAATAGTTGGAGGGAGACGGAGCGGAGGAAATGGATCAGTCTCTCTCTCCCTCCCTTGTGCTCCCTCCATCCTCTTCCCTGCTCTTTTATATCCAAACAAAAGATTAGTAGGTAGCGCTCCAATGGGTCTTTTATGCGTCGATGACTACGGTTGAACTCAAGTTCCTTTTGTCTATATTAAAGTTCCAAGTTAAACTGATGATAATGCTAGTTCATATTGGTAAAAAGGTTTTTTTTTTTTGAATTCTTGTTTTTTAGGCTTTGCCAGTTTCGGCTAGGGAGAGTGAACTTTGCGCACAGGTCATGGAATTGCAGCAAAGGTAAGAAAGATGCCCTGTATTAGATTAGCAGCTAATACACTCCTCCTGCTGGAGTCTAGGTTTGTAGTCCAAAGTTCTTATAGTATCTATTCATGACAGAATTGAGAGCCTGTTGGAAGAGCTGCAAAGACAAAAGTTTAAAAATGCTCAGGTATGTGGACTTCTAAATTATCTGACAACTCAATTAGTCAGAAGAAGTAGATGGAGGATCTAAAAAAATTGCTTCAACTCTTTTATATTTGTAGTATAAAACTGTATTTTCTCCACAAGCATAAAAGGTTCGTTCAATATGAAGTCTGCTTACTCCCTCCGTCCCAATTTTATTGTCCCCTTTTTTCTCTCATCATCCCAAAATAATTGTAGTATAAAGTAAAAGCATAAAATAATCGCCCTCTTTCTAAATTTAGTAAGAAAAAAGTTTGAACATCCAATATTTCCCCTAGATTATTAACCATCTGCTCCCCACCACATTATTCGTCTCAACTCTCTATAATTGTAATGGTTAGGTAGACGGTAGTGTATGTAGTTCACCCATTTTCCTTGAATCATCCGCGTATAGAAAGGATGGTAAATATGGGATGGAGTATTAGTAATAATTGGAAGACGGGCAAGTCACTCTGAAACTGATGCTTCAAAATGCCTGGAGTGCTCGTGCCTTTAGCGCACACTAAAACTTTACTTCTAGCTTATTCCATCTCAGACTTCAGGAATTAAAACTGACGGATCCAAATGGATACGTAGTTAACTAAAATAAACTGCCTGAGATAGGTGAAAACATTCATTTCAAGAATTTCATGTACTTTGTGAAAAATTATTGTCCATTTGGTAGCTTTGGATGAAATGTTCCATAATGATTACTACTACCGATTTTCTCGAACTATGTCCATCTCTATGGTTTTTGTACACCTCAAACGGTCATGGCAATTTTGCAGCTGGAGAGGCGGGTAAATGCTTTCACTAGAAGTGATCAATAGACGGAGCGATGATCAATTACTAACAGTGATGATGGATGCACTCTTTATTCAATTTGTTATTGTCCCTGAAGTGATTACTATTGCACCCTTGTAAAGATGTCAGTGATGAAGATAGTTGCATCACATCGGACTAGGTTTTCTCATCGAAGAGATGGCCACTTCATGGCAATCAAACTTGCAGGCTGCGACTCAATATGGCTGATCCTATTTTTGATGTATAATATATTTATATGTATCAATGCATTGGAAATTTTGGAATAAATTATTCAAAATTAATAAAAGTATTTTTTATTTTTGTTTTTGTTTTTGTTTTTATTTTTGTGTTTGTGTTTGTGTTTGTTGTGCAAGAGTAGATCATTTATGCATTTTTTGACATCAAAATTTTGGGTTGATGTTCTCTTCATCTGATATTCTGATACCCCGTGATGACACTTCAGATCGTCCTATGCCCGAGTCCTTCTGAGTTGGTAAAAGTTGTTTAAAATTTTGCACATCTGTAAGTATCATCCTTCTTTGTCTTGTTGATGGTCATTGACTCGTAGAATCTTCATCCTTTCCTTGTCCCTTTTATCCTACTCCGTATCTCTTTGTTAATCAATGGAGTAAGAATGATTTTTATTTGAACTCGCTAAATCTCTTTGATTAGTAATACTTCGAATGTCCTTTCTTTCGGAACTTGCATATAAATAAAGTTTTGGTTGAGCATGTATTTGTTAAAATTAAAATAAAATGAAGCGGTTTTTTTTCTTTTGGTATGATTCATTTATGTAATCAATCAATATATATAATTAAAGGAAGCTTTTTTCTAAGCACGTGGTAGTCTCCACCTTTTACAAAACACTTAATTATAAATAATGATTTATTTACCATATTTCTATTAGAATTAGGAGATAATTAATTATTTACAATTTCTCTATAAGAATTAGAAAATTAGCAAATTGTCGTTTAGATAATATTTTATTTATAATTTTCCTATTAGAATTAGAAAATAAGAAAATACTTAATTATAAATAATGCTTTATTTACAATTTTTCTACTAAAATTAGGAGATAATTAATTATTTACAATTTTTTTATTAGAATAAGAAAATTAGTACATTGTTGTTTAGATAATAATTTATTTATAATTTTCCTATTAGAATTGGAAAAATAAGAAAACACTTAATTATAAATAACGATTTATTTACAATTTTTCTACTAGAATTGGGAGATAATTAATTATTTACAATTTTTCTATTAGAATTAAAAAATTAGTAAATTGTTGTTTAGATAATAATTTATTTATAATTTTCCTATTAGAATTAGAAAATAAAAAAAACACTTAATTATAAATAATGATTTATTTACAATTTTTCTACTAGAATTAGGAGATAATTAATTATTTACAATTTTTCTATGAGAATTAGAAAATTAGTAAATTGTTGTTTGGATAATAATTTATTTATAATTTTCCTATTAAAATTAGAAAATGAGAAAATAATAAATTATTTACATTTTTTCTATTAGATTTAGAAAAATAAAAAAATAGCTGATTATTTACAATTTTCCTATTAGATTTAGCACATTATTATTCTTTAATATTTATATACTTACTATTTAAGTTTATTAACTTTATTCAACGTTTTTATTAAAAATGAAAATCGGAAATGAATTAGAATAATTGATTCTTTACAAGTTTAATATCTTAGGACATTATTATTTTAATATTGATATACTTACTATTTAAGGTTATTAATATTATTCATCGTTTCTATTAAAAATGAAAATGGGAAAGCGTAAAAAAGAACTAATTTAGTTTGTCTTCGTCTTAACATTAAAATGGGTAAAAAATAGTCTCACGGGGATATAAGAGTAATAAGACAAATCCTTTACTTTTTCTTATACATTATGTTCTTATGTTTTCCATATTACTGAATCATTCAAACTTAAAATGAATATCTCCATCTTAATTAAAAATGTGTGGAACTAATAAATGTAATTAGTTAAATATTTAAGTCTAAACAAATTCCTACCTAAAAGGAACATTTACGATCAATCATATTCGACCAAATTAAGAGCAACACTACTATTTTTTTGTACAAGAGTAGCACTACTATTCAAGTGAGTATTATGCACTTTCGTACTTAATTATGCGAAAGAAATGAGATAATTTCTTTAATTAAGTAAAAAGAAAATAAGATAAATGTCAAATATAATATACTTCAGAGAAACCCCAAAAATGTTAAATTTGGATTTAATTAGTAAAAATATATATATTAAAAACCACAATGATGACATAGATAGGTGCTGAAATAGAATAATTTTGTGGATTACATGTGTTTTAAATGGATACTGAAAGATATTTCATAAATAACAATATTTATTCCTACATATTTCCACCTTATTATTTAACGATGAGACATTGCTTGTGTTATAAAATGACAATTTTTTTTACGGGGGCGGAGGTAGATAGGTTTTGAGGGAGGATGTAAGTGTCTTCAGGGGTAGAGTTACTCTCCGACGTTTAAGAGTATTATTTGAGTAGTACAAGCAAATTGGTCAGAGATGTTCAAGAATACAGTTTATGATTCTGATGATCATCAAGTTGGTTAGTTGGGTTGTCAAGTTACGATTTAAGGAGTATAAATATAAATATATAGATATTAAAAAACATAATGATGTAGGTGATCTAAGTTAAGCGGAATAATTGTATTGATGAGATGAAATGTAAGTGGGTATTAGAAGGTATTCATACAACAAAGCAATGACAAATAAATGGTGTTTCTGAGACGGATAAAATAAGCCGTAAAAAGATCAAAAATATTTTTTAATTAGTATTAGATTATAGTTTATTATAGTCCGTATTCTTTTGTTTTTCCTCCATATTTTCAAATTATTTTTTACAGTGTGACATTGTTTTATAGGGTAGGGGTTGATTTAAATTATATGTGTCCATTTGTTTAGGGATGGGGATAAATAGATCTCGAGGGACGAGGTAAGTATCTTGGGGGATAGAGCTACTCTTCGACGTTTAAAAGTATGATGTAAGTTGCACAAGAAAATGTCTATAGGTTAGAGTTGTTCAGGGATACGATTAATTATGTTAGTCAAGTTGGGTAGTTATGTGAGAAGGGTATGCGAATATCTAAACGGTTGCGAAAAAAGTTGCGTATGTACTATATAATGATTAGAACAGCTGAGCAAGTACATAGGTAGATAAAAAAAAAATCAAAATTATATTTTATGTGATAGTAATAGAGGCACATATGTTATGAAAAGAGCTTAAAAATCTCTATAGTAACATGTATGCATACTCAATTTTGATTGTTATAAGGCAGGATTTGATTTTACATTGGATATATCTATTGTTTCGAGCGATGGGGTTAAATAGGTTTTGAGAGAGGAGGTACGTGTCTTGGGGGTAGGGTTATTCTACGATGTTGAAGAGTGTGAGAGTAGTACAAATAAATGTTGGTAGGTTGAGGTTTCCAGGAATACATTTTACAAATCATTTTATTGGTTACGTTGGTTAAGTGGGTGAGAAGGGTACTCCATGGGTAGGATTACTCCCTGACGTTTACGAGTGTCAATTAGAAGATTGAAAAATATATTCATATGTAGGTTGGTTGGAAAGGGTTGAATTTGTGAAAAAGTGAATAACGTGAGATATTGATTGGAGAAGTTAAATGAATAAATTTTATTTGAAAATGTGTATTATATGAGAAAAGAACCGACAAATATAAAAATATAGGCTAAAAACATTTAAAATATCACATGTATAAACTCAATTTTGTTTATTTGTTGGACACAAAACTAAACAATCAAATGTTATACTCTCTTCAGTCCTATTGAATGTTCCATTGGGCCGGGGAATAATTTTTAATGTGGAATGACGTTATAATTTTTTTTGTGGGAGTATTCTTGGAAATATTTAGGGGTGTGTATAAAAAGATGTCCTGATGTGGAGTTGTAGTTGCAATTTTGCAATGATAACATTGTAAATATAAGAAATAAAAGAAGATATTTATGTCAATTATTTTATCAAGTATGGAAGAAAAAAACATAGGATTAAATTGTACAAAATAGAATGTGGGAACATTGGATAAGAATTAAGGAAGTATTTGTCATGTCAGTATTATATCGCGGTAGATAGGTAAATAGGTCTTGAGGTATGAGGTAAGTGTCTTGTGAATAGAGTTATTTTCCGACATTTAAGAGTGTGATTTGAGAAGTACAAGTAAATATAGATACAATGGGGTTGTTCAGGGATGCACATACGGTTAATTCTGATGGTCAAGTTGATTAGTTGAGTGAAAAGGGTACGGACAATGCCTGGATGGTGTAGAAAATGGGAAGGGGGTATTATGTGTAAATGACTTAGGCATAGATGCTATAAAAATAAGTTAAAAATCTCTGAAATATCATGTATGAAAACTAAATTTTGTGTTTTTTTCTTGTGAAGCACAAAAATAAGTAATCAAATGTTAATAAATATCATGTCAATATAGTATTGTTAACGTTTAACTAGGTTATTTTTTGTCTTGGTGATTAAAAAAAACACCGTGGTTTGAATTTTACACCAAATTTCGATGTAACATATCGAGTGTTGCATCCACCGTTCAATTCTTAACACTTCTCTCATACCTCTTTTGTTAACCAAACAAAAAAATTTTATGTTTTTGTTTTCCCAATCAAGGATTTCACATTCAAACAAGATCGGTTTTGAAAGCAGAAGTTAGATAGGTTTCTGATAAATGGATGAACTTTTCAAAGGGAGAGCTAACATTGATGGATAAGTTCGGATGTTTTGTGAAGCAGGGGTTACTTCAATATTTTAGGTGTGTATTGGAAGGTAAGAAAGAGTGTCGATGATGAGTTAGATGGTTGTTTGAGGTAGCAATAAAGATGACTAAATCGCATTTGATGATTAATTTCATGATAGGTTAGTAGGTGTGGCTTTGGATTGTGGACCGTTTCATGTGTTGTTTGAAGAGTAAGAGTAGTGGTTTCACGAACTAATACTATTTTTATATAAAAAAAATTTTATGATTTACTTTTGATTTACATGGTGAAAATTTTATGAATACCACAAATTAATTTAGTATACGTGCATCGCACGGGCAAAAATACTAGTCTAATATTAAAGTAGAACTTTTTCTTCACAAATTCTCATTTGTGACGGACATATCCATCGTAAATTTGCGACGGGTCAAATATTAGCCACTTGGGTAGGAAAAGACAAGTCATTTGAGATTTTTAATGTTTTTATCATATCTTATCTATATAATTTCAGAAACATTTCTGAAGCTGTGGTTGAGCCACCTCATCAACACAAGATTTAATTTTAATTTTTTTGCCATTCTGGTGGGTCCCATAAGGATTTTGATGAATTTCATGTAACATAACCGCCTGCAATTCTTAACAAATGCCTAATATCGTAGTTTCAGAAATATTACGTAACATTTTTATATAAATCATGAATTTTTATATAAATAATGAATTTCTACGAAAAACGGTAAATTTGTATAACATAAAATTAAATATTAGATAATTGAATATATATGACCGTCTAAAACGATTATATAACAATTTAAATACTTAAAATAACCATTACGATTATAAACAATTTACGGCAATAAAATATTTTATATAATGCAGTACAACCGTTTTATATATATCCAATAGTACATAATAATGGTTTAGTTTTAAGCATATATTTTAATTTTGCGAAATTCAAGTCATAAACAAAACGGTTAAAACTAAACATTAAAATAAAATATATACTATCCTCTGTTTTTATATAATGTTCCCATTTGTTGAATATATGAGTGTAGTATTTTAATAAAATGGGTACATTATATAAAAATGGAGGAAGTACTTAAAAAAAGACTAAAATGTTGGTCCAAAATCTATAAACTGTATTCTATTAATCATCAAAATTAAAATAATAAATATAATACAGTATAACCGTTTTATATATACCCAATAATGGTTTAGTTTTAAGCATATATTTAAATTTTAATTTTGCGAAAATCAAGTCATCAACAAAACGGTTAAAACTAAACCGCAAAACAAAATATATACTTATAAAAAGACTAAAATGTTGGTCCAAAATATATCTCACACGGCATTTTGACTAAAATGTTGGTCCAAAATATATCATCAATTGAAATATCTTGCGAAAATCAAATCACAAACAAGAGTATATAAACGTTATTAGATATAAAACAAAATTAAATTTTGATAAAAATGTGTATAGACGTTAGATATTAAAAAAAAATTATGAACTTTTATAATTTAGTTCTGATGATACATATTTAGAATTGTACGATTTGAAAACAACCCGTGCAATTTAACGTATTATCAATATAATAGAAATTGAATGTAAAATATTCACGAATTATTGACACTATTCGTTAATATTAATTATCAATCACATTTTTTAAAAAATATACCCGTGCATTTTGCACGGGTTTAAAACTAGTATATATATATACACAAGTGAGAGAACTTGACCCGATCAGAGTTGAATCGAATTTTAGCAACTAAGTTAACTAACATCTACATTAAAACCTAGTTTGTAAATTTAGTAAGTATTTTAAACTCAATGGCATCCTAGATAACCCAAACTTCGTACGGTCAAACTACATCTAACCCATCCGACTCATCACCCGCTAGACCGAAACCAAATCCGATCAAACTGGTAAAACAACTTCCAACATAACCCACCCATTCATTAAAAACCTAACCGTAGGACCACCTCCTCCCGAACCTAATCCGACTACATTAACCCGATATAATCCGAATCCAAACTTTATAATATTTTAATGTTAGAGGGATCCCAAAAATGAAAGAAAGGAAACTCCCTGACCTCAACGATCATCATCCGAAAAATTCAAACCAAAAGCAAAAAACAGGAGAGAGAAACAAAACCAAAAAAAAGACGCCATTGTTGCGAAAAGAGAAAGCTTCAAGGTAGGTAGTGGTGGAGTGATACTGTAGATAACAAACACCATGGATAGGGAGAAAGAGAGAGAAATAGAGCTAGAAAGTGCTATGTATACTAACTGTTTGTTACTTGGTTTGGATCCGTCAATTATCGGTATTCAACCCGGTTCTAATTCCACTCCTCGGGTCGGACTTTTCCGACATTCTAACCCGAAACTCGGCGAACAACTTCTTTACTTTCTTCTTTCTTCTCTCCGTGGTCCCCTTCAATCTTCAAAGGTTTGAATTTTGTTGATTAATTTTATTGTTTTTCATCTTTTTTTGGTAATGTGGTATGAGATTGTTGATTGTTGAATTGAATTGTGTTGATCTGGTAGGATTTCGACAAGGTTTGGCCGATTTTTGACTCGGCTCAGTCTCGTGATTTTCGCAAGGTAATTGTGTTAATTGATTGGATTGCTTTCCTTTTCATTTTCGTGTTCGTGTCGGAAAATTTGGAATTTAGGTCATTTGTATTTGGTTGGGGTGATAATGTTGAGAATGTAGGCAGGGGTGGATCTTGAAATAAAAAAAAATTAGGAGGAATACTTAGACTCAACCACCGGGACCCGGGGGAATGACTTTATTCACTGAAATGTATATAAACAGAAATGATCAGGGGACAGGTTCCTTCTCGACATAACTAAGGTCCTTCACTGCATGTAGGTGGTGCAAGGGATAATTGGCGAGCTTGAGTCGCAAGGTGCGCTACCAAGGAGTAATTCAAGGGTTTCTTCTCTTGCTACTTGCTGTGGACCTAGGTTTGTTGTTGCCATTAGTAGTTTTTTTTCTTTTTTATGTCTTTGAGTGAATGCTGATTTCGTTTATAAGATCTGTGTTTTGCCGGGGATGGTAATGTGTGAAATTGCGGAGACCTTTGATTAGTGAATTGAGGGAGGAGTACATTATGAGGGAATGGTATGAGTAGATTTATTGTGTTTCTAGAACTTCATGGACTGAATAGTTCTGGGTTTCATTGAGGGGAATAGGTTGTAAGATCAAAGTTGTCTCCAGGCATATTGTGTTGAGGTCAAGGAGCTTTGCCACGCGGGTAATATAGGGAAATTGGAGACTCATTTCTGCCAGATTCTTCTCTTTGGAGGGATAGTAGTAAACCACTAAACTTAGGGAGTTTTACCTTGCGGGTTTGAAAGGAAGGTGTGAGATTGTATTTCTCATCCTCCTTTTCGGAATATGGAAGTAAACCATTACTAGACAGAAGTGATCTCGCTGCTCAGTTCCATGATTCACGTGATAGCGCAAAACTTGGGAACGTAGAGAGGTATAGTGATCAACTTGAGCCCAGAACAATAGGGCTGGGATTGGTTCATTTACTAGAAATCTGTAGAGACCATCTTTCACTTAGATCTTGGACAGGGAATCGTTTTTGGAATATTATCATCTGCATTGATCAACTACAACTATTTTTAAGAGATCCTTTACATTAGACATAGGGTCTCTGGCTCTCAGCTATGGGGCTTGAAAAATTGGGGGAACCCACCAGCTCCCCAAAAATAAAGGTAATTGAGAGTTGAGACTGATACGAGCTTCGTAGAGATTGAACTCATTGAAGAAAATATAGCGTTTATGACAGTGTCGAGGGAAATAATCTAGGTGGATGATGGAGTTTGACTTCTAATTTTTCTCTTTTTTTGGCTTATTTTCCAAACTTTTTTTTCACTTTAATCTCTTTTATGATCATTATCGCTTGTCATATTTGTCAGAAAGTTGATCTGGTGTGGATTTGGTGTCATTTCCTATTGCTACCTCGCCCATCAAAACCTTCTGCCAGTGGATCATCTATTTCAAAAATATAAAAGGACTAATTCTTTTGTCCGATTGCAGATTTGTTGAATTATTGTGGCAACTTTCTCTTCATGCTTTGCGTGAAGTGCACCGGCGGACATTTCCCGCTGATATTGCTTCCAACCCATTGCCTGGTTCCTTGACTGATGTGGCATTTTCACACGCAGCTGCATTACTTCCTGTTACAAAGGTATGAGTGTCTTCGTCTTGTAAAGCAGAAAAACTTCACTTTTGTTCCTACAATGTTAAGAGTTATTGAGTGGCAGCTATGATGCTTCTTCTTAACAGTCCAGGATAGCTCTTGAACGGAGGCGATTTCTAACGAACGCGGAAACTGCTGTACAAACCCAGACAATGTGGTCAAGTCTTGCACATGAAATGACTGCAGAATATCGCGGACTTTGTGCGGAAGAGGTACACGCTCAAGCTCAGAGCCTTTATCGTATGATGGCTATCTATTATAGCACTTTGTTTGATCTCATTATTAGGATATTATTCTCAAGTTATTACTCTTTAATTGTCTGGTTTAGGCATATTTGCAGCAGGAGCTTGAAAAGCTTCAGGACATGAGAAACAAAGCCAAGATGGAAGCTGAAATGTGGGATGAAAGATCACCAGGGTCTAGTCAAAGTTCTCATTTGGCTTCGAAGGCTACTCGACTGTGGGAGTCTCTATTATCTCGTAAAAGTAAGTTTAACATTAGACATGAAGGCAATCCTTTAATGCTCTTTTTTTTCTCTTAGTTTCAGTGGACAACAAGACAGAATTGAATAGAAACAGAAGTGGGAATGTTGATAATGGATATGGACAAACGATTTCAGTTTTGTGTCTTCTAAATTGTTAAACTCTACAGTTGCAGCTAAAATAATCTGGAGTAAAAGGCACAAAAGCTAAGATAATATTACAGTCATACTTTGGATAAACTTATCTAAACTAGACTAAAACTTCAACTAATCCTAAATTAGAGAACTGAAAGCATTCTGACTCTGCTGAATTAAAGTGACCAGGGAGTCCCCAAATATGGGTTCCAATGAGTCCCAGGTGTTTAAAATTAGTTTAATTGTCAATGGCTGTCTCTTGATCATCCTTGACGCATCACTCTGACCATCTGGCAAGCGGGCATGTTAGTGTTCCATGTGCTTACGTCATCTATGTTCCTTTCCTAATGCAATTGAGATGCTAGGAGAATCTTATTTCAGTGTATTGCTGCTATTAGAGTTCTAACGACTACAAATGATTTAGTGTCTTTTGAAGGTGTTAATATTCCTTTTGTGTGAATGAATTCTTTTTTTTTTGTGCTATTTCACTTCCTGCCATAAAATGAGTCTGGTAGCAGAAAAGCTAAATATATTTCCTTTCTACTGTGGTTAGGCCAGCATGAAGTCCTAGCTTCAGGGCCTATAGAGGATTTAATCGCCCATCGAGAGCACAGGTAAACACATTATATTTTGCTTTATTTTTGCCATGGTAATGGATCTGCCGCTACCTGGCTACCCCACATTACATCCTGTTGTACTTATAAAGGTTTGAAGGGTTTCACAACCACATTTTGAGGTGGTTTTGGCCCGTGGTAACCTAGATCAGGCCTTAATCAAGTTTGAAACCAATGCTTGAAACCCTGTCTATTCCTTATCCATTGTATGTTCATTTGAAGATCACACTTCTACCATTGCTCCTTTAGGTATCGCATTTCTGGTTCTGCTTTGCTTGCTGGTATGGATCAAAGCTCTCAGTTTCTGTTAGGTCAGACTGGAGATCAAACTGCAGTTCATTTGGAGGAGAAAGAGCAAAACGATGGGCTAAGTGCATATATGACTAGTGAAAGGCCAAGGAGCAGTGTAGATTCTTCCCAATCACAATTAAGCGAGGAGACATTCAGTCGTGTGGATGACAGAAGTGGAAGAAGTCATCCAACTGTTGATGTTGCTGAGATCCTTAGACGATGGACACATGCCTTGCAACGAATTCACAAGCAATCACTTCAATTGGTATGCTTATTTAGTTGGGTTTTGGTAGTGCTCTTGCTACATTTAACTAGTAACTTTAAGTTGTGGTAAAAACTCTAATTATTCTGTTTGCATATTGTGCAGGCAAAAGCCAATGATGGAGAGGGTCCAGATATATTGAGAAGTACACAAGAAGGTACGGGCAATGGTCATGCTGAATCTTTAGCTGCAACTCTTGCTGAACATCGGCAGCACTTAGCCAGCATACAGGTAATATATAGCTCTATATTTGCATGAACCTGTACTTTAAGTAGATAAATCCTTTTTTTCCTCTTTTGAGCCTTGTGATCAATAATTTCAACCATGCTTGTTTTGCAAATTCCTTTCACATGTGCTGCTGGTAGCCTGACATACAAAGTTCATAGTTCAATAAGCCTCTTTGAAGCTGTCTGTTTTCATATATGAAAAGGAAAAGGTGTAGGCAACTAAGATAGCTACAGCGTCCATCAAACAACACTAAGATTTAGGCAGTACGGAAGCTTTTGGGATCCAGATGTCATACGTTTGAGGATGGGATCTTAGAGTGCACATATTGTATGGTTTTGTAGAAGAACGGTTAAGGGGTACAGAACTACCTTTTTTTTTTTTAACAAAGTAAGATCTTTAGGTGCTTCCCCAGAATCTGAATCATCATATAGAGATCAAAACTATATGGTTAGAAAAGATTAAAGGGCGATTGGGATCTTTAGGTGCTTCCAACGGAATCGGAATCATCAGATAGAGATCAAAGCTATATGGTTAGAAAAGATTTTAAAGGGCGATTGGGAATGTTCCAACTATCCCTCTTATGACGAGTTGGGCACGTCAAAGAAATTTGCTGTTAGGGGGGGGGGGGGGGGTTGTTTCGTCCATTTTAGTTCCGCTTATTTTGATAATATTGTCAAGAAGAATAGAAATACTCCTTTTGGATAAACAGTGAAGAACTTTTAAAATTGACATTTTAGACAGAGAGGAAATGACAAGATTGAAAATTGTGTAAAATGGAGGGGAACACTGAGCCATTTGCTCACTGCCTCATTTCATAGTGCAACCTTCCCAACTTGGTGTCATGTGCTAAACGTGGTGATTCTGTACAGGTCCTGATAAATCAGCTGAAGGAAGTTTCACCTGCTATACAAAAATCAATAACAGACCTCACTGATGAGGCAAACACTATTTCCTCTGGTCTTCCTCAGATCAACAAACGTTCTGGTCGGCCCGCTTTACCTATGCAACCACAAAGCAGTGTGAAGGTACTGGTATTGGTTTAGTTTTGTGTGACTTAAAGAAAAAAATCCAGGATGCTGATATTTGTTTTTCACATTTATGCTTCAAGGGTAGTAGCAAAGACGAGGTTAGTGAAGTAACTTTGAAGATGAGCAGTGTTCAGCTTGAAAAATCGGCTGCCAGCCCAGCGTTAAAGCTTCCTCATTTATTTAGCTTGACTCCAAATTCTGCTGGGAAAGGAGGAAATACCAACAAAAGTTATGCTTCTCCAGCTAACCATGCTGAAAAGTTGACAGAAAGAAAGTATGCTGATAGCGGTTTGATGAACAATGCAACGGATAATCCACCACAAGGTTTGTAATTTGTAATGCAAAAATTATCTACTGTTACTTCGCTTGTTGACCACTCTTTTTTGCTAACCATACAGTATTCCTCGAATCTTGTCTGCAGTTGCGGATGCAGAGAGTTTGTATGTCCAGAATTTAAAGCGATCTGTCCGAGAAACAGCTTTGTCCATACAATCATGTAATTATGAATCTTCACGAGATAGCCACTCTGAAGATGGTTCGGAACATTTCTTTGTTCCAGTTTCAGCTACAGGATTTACTTCTTTGGATTCAGAACAAAGAGGAACTTCAATTAGGAGCAAACGGTTGTTCACATCTGAAGGGGATTCGTCCTATGGCAGTTCTATTTCTGGCAGTCGTGTAAGCAAGCAGCTTGATGACATACCAGATGTCTTCAACGAATTTGATACGTTTAGTGAGTATGACCCAATCAATGGGTTCCTGTCCACTTCTGCTTCAAATTATGCAGCTTCCGAATCGCAAACATCTTTCTATGATCTTGATGACGCTCCTGACCCGGTCTTCTCACCCCCTTTATTGATGGATTCATCATTGCTAGCGGATGCTTATGAAGATCTTCTTGGTATGTTTTATTTGCTGAAAGAATTTAGATTTTTTTTCTGCTTGTTATGGTTGGCACATTCTCGTAGTGGTTGCTGGTACTTTTTTTGTGATTGCTAAGTGCTGTACACCAGCTGATCATACTTCTGTGAGCTTCAGCACACCTTGTAAATGTAATGTAAGATTAACGCACATGTTCTGAATGTCCAAGTAAATTTGTTGGTCCTATAATTAAGTTAACACTGATATTTGTTACTAGCGAGGCTTAATATGTCTGAAGGTTTGAGTTCCTCATTGTTTGGAATTTTGGATACACATTGGGGACATTTGCCTGGGTAAATAGTTTTGGCAACGTTATCTATTTGTTTTTCTTCTTATCTTTAACCCTTTGTTTGGACTTTGGATACACATTGAGGAAAAGAGAGGGAAGGAGAGTAGAGGGGGAATGTACAAATGCTGGTTTCCTCCAAATATTTCCTATGTTGAAAGGCTTGTGATTTGGCTTGTAGGAGGGACCCCTCCATCGCTCCATCCCATGTTGCTTGACAACCAGGGGTTGAAGATAAAGTGAACTGCAGGGAATATATATTCTTTTTAGAAGCTGGTTGATATGTTGCGCTGCCATTTCCTTTGCTATGACCTCAGATGTTACGCATTTCGCTAGTGTGCTATTTCTGTAATGTGTGTATTTAGAAAATTGCTAACATATTGAGATTCTGTAATGCAGCGCCTCTCTCAGAAACAGATGCTGCTTTGATGGAGCATTGAGCAAGAACCGTGTGTATTTCTATATGTTGAGTGTTCCTTCTGCGAGCTGTTATTCCCTTGCTTTTTTGTGTGAACGACGCTTGGTTGAAGTGTACCTATTAATTTCTGCGGATTCATATTCATCTTTCACCAGCCGGAGTACAACAGCTGCATTTGAATCTGTACAGTGATGCAAAAATATGAACTTCAATTGAATACCTGACCTGAAGTAGTAAACCTCTTGAAGTGTGAAATGTGAATGAGTGATTACGACGAGGACAAGTCATATACTCCCTCTGTCCACCACTTCTTCCTTTTTGGCGTTCACCATAGTTAAACTTCCTACCTGAAATCTTCCTTCTTTCATGAGCAATCTGCTATGCTATATTTGGCAATTGAAGCAGGATTGATACAAGATTTGCTGAAGAGAAAGTGAGGTTTTAAGTTAAGTTTTTACTATGGGTAACCCCTGATGGAGAGGGAAGCTTCAGTCGTACCTTTTGTGGAATGTGAACGAAAGCCATTCGAGTCAGAAAACTGTAACCATTACAGCGTGGTGATCTGGTTGCTAACTATTGTATTTGTACGTTGTATTCCATTTTGTACCACAATTAATTTGTTTCTTCTATTTTTTTACTTGAGATATTGTAAATGTCACTTGTGTGGGCGCTGGGCATCTATTATCATTGGGTTACACGTTTTTTGAGAGAAAATCGCACTTTTGGATCGGGTCATGTTACAGACTATCTTAATATGCCTTGTGCAGTTTTGTTTGGAACTAATTTCAAGTCGAACCGAGTTCTTGTTAAGTAAAAAGGTGCAAGTCAAACTTGATTGCTTGGTAGTTGTTGCCCTCTCTATTTCATTCATTTGTCGGCAAATAAATGAATGAAATGAAGGGGTATCTTTTAACACTATTTTCAAATAAGAATCAAGTTCATGGTTATTTATTTATACTTTTTGACCTAACCTTGCTCTAAATTAAAGAAGCTTAAATACATCAATTTTTTCCCTTTGATAATGTTCTATGTTTGCTCTCATTTTTGCCGTTTGTTAATCAAATTTCATAGTTACAATGATGATTAAGTACCTATTTTAAGTAGAACTACATATTAATAGCTCCAATGATCCATTATCCTAACCAATATCAATCATATCATAATAAAAGTTAGATTCTATTAACATATCTTATCGGGCGGAAAGGTTAGTGTTCTGCTCTGATATGACCTAGGCTCTGTTTGGTAAACATCATATTGGCCAAATTTCAGCATATTTGAGAGATTTAGCATGTTTGACTTACCAATATGCTATTTAGGGTGTTTGGTTAATGACATACTAAAATAGGATATTGGGGTACAATATGCTGCTCCTACCAGCATATTGGATTAGCATATTAGAAAGAAAAAAATTATTTTATTACCCTCTTAATAAAATACTAACATCCTTTTATATATTTAATAAATAATTTTTCATGTCCTTATATGTGATTTTATAAAGATTTTAGACAATCTGCTAATCTAAACTGCCAATTACCAAACACCTCTAAAATAATTCATAAATAAATCTGATAGTCAAATCCGCTAAATCATTCTGCTAGTCAAATCTGCTTTTGCAATCTGCTTCTGTCAATATTAATCTGTTGTTTACCAAACAGGGTTCTAACCAGACTAGATCAATCCAATCTGCTGGGTTGGACCACATTTTGAACAACCTTAACCACACCTCCCAAATTTTTTCGATATGACCTAACTAGACCTGATTAATCCAATCTACTGGGTTGGACCACATTTTGAACAACCCTAACCTTTTCAATAATATCATATCTAACTTCAGACAATAGATCGAAAATAACCCAAACAGATCTATCGAAAATAACCCGAACTGATCTAACCCGAGCATCGGCTAGTATTCCTACTTGACTTGCAAAGTTGCAATTGGCATCCAAAAAGTAGTAGAACATGTGCGGCTAAAGTTACATACACGTATAAGAATACGAATTTTCCATCCAACCTCTTGCCACTCTCTCCCTCTCTCTCTTATTTCGCTCTTCTCCGCAAATTCCGTTTCTAGAGAGAGAAAGGCCAATCAATCGTAAAAAGGGATTTCTCCCTTACCCTAATTTCTCCCGATCGAATCCCCAATTCTATCTCTCCTTAATTCTTCAGGTATATCTTTTGAATCTGTATGTCTTTTTTTTGGAAGCGAATCGATCGTTTCATTAATAAAAATTCATACATCTACTTCAAAACGCAATTTATTTTAACTTAATTTTATCCGCTTCTGCACTGTTTCATGATACTGCCAATCACGAGACGGTGTTTGAGAATCGATTTTTATCGAACTTGATAGATTGTACCCGATAATCTTTCGCATCTTGGAAAAACCAAAACTCTCCTAAAGTAGATTAAAATTAGTGTCTTATTTCTGCAAAACCCTAATTTTCGTCAACAATTAAGCTGATTGGTTTAGTTGACACTAGTTCTTCCCTTATTTTTGTTTAGATCTAATATACTCTAACTCGGGTAATTGTGAGCTATGTGAACAACATTAATGTTACTAATTTAGTGTCGTTTGTGTTGAAGAGATATTAGCTTTTGTTGGTAATATAGTGAAAATGATCAAAATATGTGATTTTTGGTTTATTATATATGAATGTGACGGGGATTTGTATTTTGTTGGGGTGTGAAGGCGAGAATATGGCAGTAGATTCGGCAGCTTCAGCTGGGCCTCGCTATGCGCCTGATGATCCGACACTTCCTAAGCCATGGAGGGGTTTGATAGATGGTAAGACTGGGTACTTGTATTACTGGAACCCGGAGACTAATGTTACACAGTATGAGAAGCCTGTCGTGTCTTCAAATGGGCACTCCTCAGCAAGGCCGTCATCTGGTTATGTTAGTTCTTCTGTGCAAGTAAACCATTCTTCCCATGGACCGCAAAGAGATGGTGGGTATGCTAACGATAATGACGATAATCGTGTTAGAGGTCGTAGTCGAGAGAAGTATCAGCAGGTTTGCCTACTCCTCCGCAGCTGTGTTGCCTTTGTTATAGCTATTATATTATATGTAGTTTATTATGCTGTGTGACATTATGTGTCTGTAAATCTTTTCAATAAGACTCATTTGGTTCTCAACACATAAAGTGCGCACATTTGACTAAAATACCCTGGCACCCCGCCATAGGTTAGAGCATGTGTGACTATAGGGGGGTGGTCGGTTTGTATTACATATATTTTCTACATTAAAACATGGCATTATAGTTATTTCCATTTTACTTTAGTGGAGGCTTTTGAGTGCTTCATGTGAAAGGGATGGGGCCATGAATGCTATTCGAATGTCTTCTTTTTGGTTTATTGGATACGTGTGCGTTATATTCTTTTTTCTGGTATATTATTTAATATGGGAATGACCGTTGTTTTTCTTTTTCATTATGAATTTTTGGAATCAGTCTGCCAAAGACGAAGTTCCTTTAAATGGAGGTGGTGGATTGATTGCTAGACATGAACCACTGGAGAATGGAAGTGGTTTGTCTGCTGAAGCTTACCGTCGCCGGCATGAGATATCAGTTTCTGTGAGTTTCTTCTTGGGCACTGCATATTCTGCATCAGAATTACCCCTGCATGTTCCACACTTACCATTTTTCATGCATTATTTTGTTTTTGACATTTTTAATTGGTACATAGTATTGTATTACTTCTCTAATTTGATGTAATAAAGAAAATGAACCTAGCACTAGAAAAGAAGCTAAATCTAGTATCTCATTTTATTATGGAAGTGAAAATGCTTAGCCCAATTTTTTAGGTTATCTTTTTTACTGGCTCTTTTTTTGTCAAAGATCTACTTGTTCTACTGAAATATTTTACCTATTTTGGTATTTAAATAACTTACTAGGTAGCGTATGTAGCTTTGTATGGTCTATGCTGAATGAATGTTAATAGAAACATGTTGTGGGATATATCTAATACTGAGAGAAAGAAATGTCATATTAAGAGAAAAAAATGTCACTTGTAGAAGTCTGTTTTTTGTATTTTTTTTCCTTGATGTGGACTAAAAGGATATTTAATCTAGTTTATTCTGATAGGTCTCTTTTTGTTTGCTGTAAGTGGCTCTTTTCTTTCTCATCAAAAGTCCACTAGCTGAGGATTTGAAGGAGAGATGTAATGCACACTTCTACCTGAATTTTAATGGTTTAGTTTTTTTCTTTGTTTGTTTCAGGGAGACTCCGTTCCCCCACCATTCATGACTTTTGAAGCTACTGGCTTCCCTTCCGAGATTCTGAGAGAGGTATAATCTTTGGGGTTCTGTTTTTCATTTTTTATATGCATCTCTTAGTTGGCCTGCCTCAGTAGTATGCTGAACTAGGTGCGATTAACTTCCAAAGTTCTGCAATCACTGGAGTTCAGACCTTAGTTGATTTTTTACTTCTTTACTTCTGCCGCAGATGCGATATTTGCTCCTGGGAGAGCTAATGTCGTACGCTGTACTGCCCCTCTTTTACGCTGGACCTTTGTTTGAGATGGCTTTTGAATCATCCAAGTTCGTGGCAGGGCTGCTGCTGGTGATGATTCAGCCTGCCACTTGGTCCAAACAAAAGAAGAGGCCACCTCCTGCTGTGGCGAGCGTCTTGCAAGCATTCGCTACCTGCATAGGCGGATGGTGCTTCTTCTTGCATTAACGCTCCATGTGTCTCATAAAAATGTCACAGTATACACCTATTTAGCAATCTTCCTGCGTTATGCTTTTCTAGGCAACTGGGGCTGGTTTTTCTGCTCCTACGCCAATACAGGCGCAGTCTTGGCCAATTGCTATGCAAGGTCGGGATATAGTGGCAATTGCGAAGACAGGTTCTGGGAAGACCTTGGGGTACCTGCTCCCAGGTTTTATGCATCTCAAGCGCCTACGCAATAATCCTCAGATGGGACCCACTGTGTTAGTGTTATCACCAACCAGGGAGCTGGCAACTCAGATACTAGTTGAAGCAGTAAAATTCGGGAGGTCCTCCAGAATAGCATCCACGGTAATATTGTATTCAGTTGTTTAAACTCTGTTTTCTACTCTGTATGATAAATCTTGCTTGAATGATTTGTCTAAATTTTTGAGTGTGATTTATTGTGATTATTTTTTCTCACGAAAGCCTTAGGAGCAGTAAAATTTTGAGGATTAGGATAAGTAAACCTGTATGATCTATCTGTAATGTTTATGGGTTCTTCTCTTCATAACTTAGTAGAAATCAATTAAGATAGATTTGAGTTGTCTCTCTATTTAGTATTCACTGCTCTTATTTTCTCATCTATTTGTCTTTCCGTTGTCTTCTATTCACTGTTGCAATGCCAGTAACTCTTGTGTAATTAAGGGGGGTTCTTGCTGTAAAGGATGACAGAGGGTTTAGTGCTTGTTATCCCTCATGACCTGTGTGCAATTTGCATAGAACTTCAATTTATAGCCATCATGTACCCCAAATATGTTTGTTGGTTACTACTAATTAGCTAATGTAGATATTTGGAACCTGATTCCAGTCATCTATATAACTATGTGATCTAAACTGCAATGTTATCTCTCCAGTGTTTGTATGGCGGAGCACCTAAAGGCCCTCAGTTGAGGGAGCTAGAAAGAGGAGTGGATGTTGTGGTTGCGACACCTGGTCGTTTGAATGATATACTAGAGATGAAGAGAATCAGATTGCACCAGGTGTCGTACTTGGTTCTTGATGAAGCAGATCGTATGCTGGACATGGGTTTTGAGCCTCAAATTAGAAAAATTGTCAAGGAGATACCTTCTCGCCGTCAGACTCTTATGTACACTGCAACATGGCCGAAGGAAGTTCGTAAAATTGCTGCAGATCTATTGTCAAGTCCTGTTCAGGTCAACATTGGCAATGCAGATGAACTTGTTGCAAACAAATCCATTACTCAGGTACTATCCTTGAATGTTTGTTTTCTTATTCTGTTATTGAAAAGAAACTAAACTAAAGTTTGCGGTGATCACTTGATCAGCTGATCACATAAGAAACCCGGGGTGCAGTGGCAATGGGAAAGGCAAAGTCAACCCTCCACATATGTGCGAGGCGCGCAATGCCTCGTCTCCCTCATAATTGGTTGATGTGAAACTAACAAAACAAATTGTAGTAAAAAGAATGTTCAATGTATTGGTTGATGTGAAGCAAATACATAGTTGAAGTGACTGTAGTAAAAGAAAAGGACATTAACCTTGGATAACCACGTGTACTTTTTAGTAATTATGAATGTCTATCGTGTTCATGACTAGTACTCTAGTAACCTTATTTCAAGGGCAATTAGTGCCTTGAAAGCAGTTTACTTCAGAAGCCATACTATAACATGGGTATGAAACCTTAACTTTGAACTTTGCTGATGCAGTATGTGGAGGTCGTGTCTCCTATGGAGAAGCAGAGAAGGTTGGAGCAGATTCTGAGATCTCAAGAACCAGGATCAAAAGTCATAGTCTTCTGTGCAACAAAAAAGATGTGCGATCTTCTTTCTCGCAACTTGTCTCGCCAATTTGGCGCTGCTGCAATTCATGGTGATAAATCTCAGGGTGAACGTGATAATGTTTTAAATCAGTTTCGTAGTGGAAGGTCTCCTCTACTGGTTGCAACAGATGTTGCAGCACGTGGACTTGATGTCAAGGATATTAGGTTATTTTTCTTACTTGACATTCCTTAAATGACTTTCTTGTTGTCTTGTTTGTAATTTTTCGAGTGTTTGGCCTTTGTATCTATGCTTTTGCTCTCATCTTCACTCACTCTATTGGCTATGTATATAATCCTGAAACTTTTAGGCAGGTCAATATCCATATTTTTGCATGAATCCTCTGTTGTTACTTGTTAGGTCCTAGATGTCTGCCCTACCCTGTTCACCAAACCTCTGATAAATCTTGTCGTAGGGTATCTTCTTCATTTTGCAGCTTGGCCTTTTTTTCTATTTTGAGCGTTGGAATACACTGCTAGTCTCTCTCTTTGATTAGACGCTCTTTTATTCTTAGTTAGCTCGGTTTATGTGTGCTGGGTATCCCATTGTTTGAGTTGTATGTTCATAGGCCTGTAAAATTAGCATAGTCGAAAAGAATAAATCAAGCATCTCATTTGGTGCAAATGTCTGAACATTTCACTGTCCGTATCTAGGTATCTGAAGGTGATGCTGATGACCCATTTTGTTAATTTGCAGGGTGGTGGTTAATTACGACTTCCCTACAGGGGTTGAGGACTATGTTCACAGGATTGGGAGAACCGGAAGAGCAGGAGCAACTGGAGTGGCGTATACATTTTTTTCAGATCAGGACAGTAAACATGCGTCAGATCTTGTTAAGATTCTAGAAGGAGCAAATCAGCGAGTTCCTCCAGAGGTTCGAGATATGGCTTTGCGAGGGGGTGGAATGGGTAGGGGCAGGCGTCAATGGGGTTCTGGACCTGGTGGTCGTGATGGAGGTCGCGGTGGGAGAGGTGATTCTAGTTATGGTGGCAGGTTTAACAATAGGTATAGCATTCTACTACGGAATATATCTATCATTGCATTATTCTCCTAGCCTATTTTTCATGTTACCATTTTTTGAATGGTGCTTTACCCTCACATGGGCGTAATATTTTCCTATCACCCCCTTTATCATCTCTTCACTGTCCCATTATATTCCCTTCACTATCACTTTCCTTGTTTCTGCCACAGAATTTTCAAGGTTTTTTAAGTTCTCAATATCTTCTGTTGACTTTTTCACTAATTTGGTCGATTATGCAATGTAGGTATGAAGGGAATGGCCGGGGTAATCATGATAAGGGATTCCGTCGGAGCCCTTCTCCAGACCGTCGGACAGGACGGAGTCGTGAAAGGAGCCGTAGCCGCAGCCCTCATAGGTTTGACCGTGGTGCAGCTGGGCAAAGTTTTCATGAGACGATGATGGAAAGATTACGTTCATCTCCTCCAAGAACAACAGGGAAATATTAATATTGAACTTGAAAAACTTACAATTCATTCAGGTGACTGACTACTTTTTAATCAGAGCCATTATTTTGTTTTGATCCATTTTTACTCTGCGCTCTTGAAGTGCTGCACGCTGTATTAATTTTACTACATTTGTATGGATTTTGTAGTAGTAAAGTGAGAAGATAGATGGATCTGTGGTTTTGTTAATTGCAATCATTTTATGTCTTGAAGATGGTCAGTGTATATAGCAGCTTGTGTCAACTACTCTACATTACTTCTCTTTCGAGACGGAAAAAACAAAATTGAAAATTCTAATCTACACATTTTGTCTCTAAAGTTTAAAATGCAAAGTGTTTTGATTATTGTTAAAACACATACCACATAAATACCAATGTGTAAGGCCGATTTCCAATAGATTACCGGTATAACAGGTTCTTTTATCGTTTACTTTTGCTCATTAATGCGATTATGTTAAAACAAATTAAATTTGTATGTGTCGGTTAAAATGTCCAATAGGGAATTAATTTTCCGGAATATCATATAGTGAAATTGGTTACATGACTACCAAATGTATGTTCGTATTCATGGCTAATTAGTGAAACAAAGAGTCTTGTTTGTCATAAATCCGTTATAAGCTGAAGACGAATAATCTTTTTCTTACAATAAGGTAAGCGGGACTCTGGAAGGACAAGTAGGGGTAAATGAAGCATTTCATGGGTCGTGCTACTTGTATATTGTGAGAGGGGTATTATCCGTTTTCAGCTTATGATGGATAGTGTCCGTCAACAATGAGAATTTGTGTTATTTGTGTAAGTGAAACAACGAGTCTTGCTTGTGACAGATACTATTCGTCAAAAGCTAAAGACACGTATGTCTCTCTAACTACACAAGTGGGAAGACAAGTGAGAGAAAATGAATCAATCCATGGGTATTGTCACTTGCATTTTGTGTGAGGGCACATCCGCCTTTCGCTTGTGATAGATAATATCCGTTTTTAATGAAAATTTGTGAAGTGATAAATGGGGTGAAGTGATTAATTACACATTATGATTTAAGAATTAGGATTGATTTAACATGTCAATTACACTTTATTTTTATATGTATTTTTTCCGACTTTATTAGAGTTTATAAGTAAATTTTAATTATTTTCAGTTAAAACTAAAATTTAATTAAGTTTGTATGTAATATTTTTGAGTTTTATTGCAATTTTTTGAGCTTAATGATTTAATAAACAAATTGTAACTTTATAACAATACTGATAATTTTTAAAACAAACCTTAAAAGCTTTATTATAATGCCCAAAAACATAAAAAAAACGGTGATTGGATGTACACTCACGGGTAACAAAAGGACAAAATTTCAAATAGAGACCTCCTAAACGGTTATTTCCGTTATGTGGGCTTCAAGATGCTTAATGTGTCCACCCATGCCAGATAAATTGGCCACACAAATTTTAGCAAGTAATTGAGAATATTTGAAGACGCCGGTAAGCGAAAAATTAGTATTGTCCAAAATTCGGATAATCATGGAAAATAGATTAATAGTAGTTAGTTGTGTGGCTCAAACTTAATAGGATAGCTCCTCAAATAATCGGGAGAAAAGCAAAAAAATATGATCCGATACAACTTATCGAACAACTAGTTTGTTAATTAGTTTCGTTTTGAGCAGCATTTTGGCAAAAGCTTCTGGATATCAGACCATTTTAGGCCAAATGAAAATATTCCTGTATCCGACTGAATCTCGTTAATAACCACGCAAATTTCATGAATTTTGTTTCAAGGACAAACGTGCTTGATATAAGATTCACAGAGGTACTGCAGAAAGGTACATCATCCTTTGATAGTTGAACAGGGCAATCAATTGCATCGGCTCCGTCAGAAATGGCTTTCGATATGCAAGATCGGTGCAACTAGGGTAAACTCCGCTTTCCTCACAGTTAGATATTACCAATGGCTTGGGAATTGCTGCTAGAACGAAGAAAATGCAATTAAGAATTGTAAGTAAATATTAGGACTATGAACTCTTTAACTACAGTACACAAAGCACATGTGACAATTCATGTTTTAAAGTACTTCTATTAGCTTCTAATGTTTTATGATGTCACTTTCTGTGTTCGCTACATACTTTATCGATCAGTGTGTTGACCTTGGGATGGTGAACTTCGGGACGAAGTTTATTTTAAGGGGGGAAGACTGTAATACTCCGTATTTTTATTTCTTTTTATTTATTTATCTTGATTTTAGTGAATGTCGATGTCGATGCGTTATATAAAAGCGATATATTATAGTTGAACAAGGTGTTTTATGAGTCGTGTTTCGGGTCGTAATTGTGAGTGTTTAAACAAGACCGGGCCATAGATACATTATTTGGGCATAGGGGTGCGTGAGGTGATGACCCATACACTGAAAACCATGCGTATGGGCCTAGGGTTGCGTGCACAAACATAGCCCATACACACAAGTTGAAATCTGAAATTCTAATTTCAGAGGAAGCTCTCCCTGCCGCCCTATTTAAACAACCATAACAAACCTATTCTGACCTAAACGACTCTCACTCACCCACACACATCACAGCCGCCACATCTGAGTTTGCAAAAGGAGGGTTGACACGGTGGTCAGAGGGTCTTAGGGGTGGTCGTTGGCAAGGGCAGGGAGGTATGCTCGTAATGCTTTCTCGTTTTTTTTCCTGCTTGCAGTCATTTTCAATTGAATCGTTTATATTGTATATGTGGTTTTAGTTTCTGGTTTTCGCATGCTTTTAATCTTGGATGTATACTAGTTGTTTTTGGACCCCAAAGAGACCGTCGTTGACCGTTATGCCCGTCGGAGGTGGTGGTAAAGTCGTGGTGTCAGAATGTCTTGTAATCAGTTTGCAGAATGTTAATCCTGTATGTATGTTTTAATTGAAATTCGTGTCCTTCTGTGTATGTGTCTGTCATGGGTGTTTGGGGTATCTGAATTAGTACAGTCAGGGGGAACGTAGGGTGGTTATAGTGGTGGCTCGTGGTGGTTGGTAACGGTTTTACACTGGGTTTCGTTGGGGCAGTAAGAACGCGAAATAAAGGCAGGCTGTGGACAGTCGGGTTTTGGATTGTGATTTTGGCTTGGTGGTTGGGTTCGACGACCACTGGTTCCACCACAGGGACCACCGCGGCTCAGAGGCGAGCCCGGTGGTGCCACTGGTGTGATCAGGGGTTGAACCTGGTGCGTGGGTGCGGTTGTTGTGAGGGTGGTCTGTTCGGTTTTTGGCGAAATTAAGGGGTTAAGCTGCTGGGTTGTGGCTGCGTGTTTGTCGTTAATTGCTATCATATTTGGAGGTTGGTAAGGGGGTAATTAGTGGGTAAATTTTCTTACCTTTTTAGCACTAATTTTTATTAACATATTTATTGAGACATGATATGTTTTACCCAATTTAAATTATGATTAGTATACCAATATCCTTAATTGACATGATAACCATATTTAGAATGTTTGGTTGATTAAGGCTAATATCCATTTTAATGTTGGTATGGTATAGTATAGAGTTGTAATTTTAACGAGACAAGTTTGTATGTTATTTTAATAAGGTAACATTGTTATGATTTTTTATAGTTTATAAATATAATGAGTTCATAAGTAATGTGTGGCTATGAGCATGCTTAAGGATAGGTATATAGTACGGCTAACATGATCAATTAATCGAGTAATAATGTCTAGTTGCCTGGATAGTATTTAATATTAAGTAATGTTTGTTTAGGAACTGAATTTGAAGTGAAATATTTCTAGACGGTGAATTCTATTTGCAGACTTGCTTTACAGATAGGTTACACTGGGACTACTTTTGTATTGTGTTATGTTTATATGTGAACTGGATGCTATGGATGCAAGTATGTTTATTTATGAGATGCATATACAGTCTTGAATCTTTATTATTGCATTCATAAGCATGGCATGAATACGGTTACAGAGTGAGATGATGATGAGATATTATTGGGCCCAGGCTAGCTCTGCAGGGCTAGACCTGGTGACCTCAGCGGTTATGCTGGTGTTCGGCGACGGCCGAGTATAGTCTGCCGGGAGGTTCGGTATGGCTGGGAGTCACGGGTTTGAGAATGAGAATGAGAATGAGAATGAAATTGAGCTCGAGCATGGCATAATCATTTGCATATACTGTTTGTTTGCATTATTATTATTGTGTTATCCTACTCAACCGCGAGGTTGACAGTGTATTCGTGTTCACCTACGATGATCCGGAATGGGGAGTAGATCTTTCAGGTCAGAGACAGCGGGACTAGAACTGGGCATGGAAGAGAGACATGGACTAGACCTACCTAGCTGCTAGATCACTTAGTCTCGTTGTAGTAGTAGAACATTTATTTTAATTCAGTTGTTTTGTAATTTTGGGACTAAGTCATGTAATAGTTTCAGTTTAACTATTTATTCTTAAAGGACTGCCCTTCTTTCACTATGTATATCTACTACCCTGGTCTAACCAGGATGATAACAGCCTTATTTACCCTGGAAGTCCTAGTTCAGGCTCCTAGGTGAATGAGGGTGTTACAAAGTAACTGTAATACTCCGTATTTTTATTTCTTTTTATTTATTTATCTTGATTTTAGTGAATGTCGATGTCGATGCGTTATAATAAAAGCGATATATTATAGTTGAACAAGGTGTTTTATGAGTCGTGTTTCGGGTCGTAATTGTGAGTGTTTAAACAAGACCGGGCCATAGATACATTATTTGGGCATAGGGGTGCGTGAGGTGATGACCCATACACTGAAAACCATGCGTATGGGCCTAGGGTTGCGTGCACAAACATAGCCCATACACACAAGTTCAAATCTGAAATTCTAATTTCAGAGGAAGCTCTCCCTGCCGCCCTATTTAAACAACCATAACAAACCTATTCTGACCTAAACGACTCTCACTCACCCACACACATCACAGCCGCCACATCTGAGTTTGCAAAAGGAGGGTTGACACGGTGGTCAGAGGGTCTTAGGGGTGGTCGTTGGCAAGGGCAAGGAGGTATGCTCGTAATGCTTTCTCGTTTTTTTTCCTGCTTGCAGTCATTTTCAATTGAATCGTTTATATTGTATATGTGGTTTTAGTTTCTGGTTTTCGCATGCTTTTAATCTTGGATGTATACTAGTTGTTTTTGGACCCCAAAGAGACCGTCGTTGACCGTTATGCCCGTCGGAGGTGGTGGTAAAGTCGTGGTGTCAGAATGTCTTGTAATCAGTTTGCAGAATGTTAATCCTGTATGTATGTTTTAATTGAAATTCGTGTCCTTCTGTGTATGTGTCTGTCATGGGTGTTTGGGGTATCTGAATTAGTACAGTCAGGGGGAACGTAGGGTGGTTATAGTGGTGGCTCGTGGTGGTTGGTAACGGTTTTACACTGGGTTTCGTTGGGGCAGTAAGAACGCGAAATAAAGGCAGGCTGTGGACAGTCGGGTTTTGGATTGTGATTTTGGCTTGGTGGTTGGGTTCGACGACCACTGGTTCCACCACAGGGACCACCGCGGCTCAGAGGCGAGCCCGGTGGTGCCACTGGTGTGATCAGGGGTTGAACCTGGTGCGTGGGTGCGGTTGTTGTGAGGGTGGTCTGTTCGGTTTTTGGCGAAATTAAGGGGTTAAGCTGCTGGGTTGTGGCTGCGTGTTTGTCGTTAATTGCTATCATATTTGGAGGTTGGTAAGGGGGTAATTAGTGGGTAAATTTTCTTACCTTTTTAGCACTAATTTTTATTAACATATTTATTGAGACATGTTATGTTTTACCCAATTTAAATTATGATTAGTATACCAATATCCTTAATTGACATGATAACCATATTTAGAATGTTTGGTTGATTAAGGCTAATATCCATTTTAATGTTGGTATGGTATAGTATAGAGTTAGTAATTTTAATGAGACAAGTTTGTATGTTATTTTAATAAGGTAACATTGTTATGATTTTTTATAGTTTATAAATATAATGAGTTCATAAGTAATGTGTGGCTATGAGCATGCTTAAGGATAGGTATATAGTACGGCTAACATGATCAATTAATCGAGTAATAATGTCTAGTTGCCTGGATAGTATTTAATATTAAGTAATGTTTGTTTAGGAACTGAATTTGAAGTGGAATATTTCTAGACGGTGAATTCTATTTGCAGACTTGCTTTACAGATAGGTTACACTGGGACTACTTTTGTATTGTGTTATGTTTATATGTGAACTGGATGCTATGGATGCAAGTATGTTTATTTATGAGATGCATATACAGTCTTGAATCTTTATTATTGCATTCATAAGCATGGCATGAATACGGTTACAGAGTGAGATGATGATGAGATATTATTGGGCCCAGGCTAGCTCTGCAGGGCTAGACCTGGTGACCTCAGCGGTTATGCTGGTGTTCGGCGACGGCCGAGTATAGTCTGCCGGGAGGTTCGGTATGGCTGGGAGTCACGGGTTTGAGAATGAGAATGAGAATGAGAATGAAATTGAGCTCGAGCATGGCATAATCATTTGCATATACTGTTTGTTTGCATTATTATTATTGTGTTATCCTACTCAACCGCGAGGTTGACAGTGTATTCGTGTTCACCTACGATGATCCGGAATGGGGAGTAGATCTTTCAGGTCAGAGACAGCGGGACTAGAACTGGGCATGGAAGAGAGACATGGACTAGACCTACCTAGCTGCTAGATCACTTAGTCTCGTTGTAGTAGTAGAACATTTATTTTAATTCAGTTGTTTTGTAATTTTGGGACTAAGTCATGTAATAGTTTCAGTTTAACTATTTATTCTTAAAGGACTGCCCTTCTTTCACTATGTATATCTACTACCCTGGTCTAACCAGGATGATAACAGCCTTATTTACCCTGGAAGTCCTAGTTCAGGCTCCTAGGTGAATGAGGGTGTTACAAAGTAACTGTAATACTCCGTATTTTTATTTCTTTTTATTTATTTATCTTGATTTTAGTGAATGTCGATGTCGATGCGTTATAATAAAAGCGATATATTATAGTTGAACAAGGTGTTTTATGAGTCGTGTTTCGGGTCGTAATTGTGAGTGTTTAAACAAGACCGGGCCATAGATACATTATTTGGGCATAGGGGTGCGTGAGGTGATGACCCATACACTGAAAACCATGCGTATGGGCCTAGGGTTGCGTGCACAAACATAGCCCATACACACAAGTTCAAATCTGAAATTCTAATTTCAGAGGAAGCTCTCCCTGCCGCCCTATTTAAACAACCATAACAAACCTATTCTGACCTAAACGACTCTCACTCACCCACACACATCACAGCCGCCACATCTGAGTTTGCAAAAGGAGGGTTGACACGGTGGTCAGAGGGTCTTAGGGGTGGTCGTTGGCAAGGGCAAGGAGGTATGCTCGTAATGCTTTCTCGTTTTTTTTCCTGCTTGCAGTCATTTTCAATTGAATCGTTTATATTGTATATGTGGTTTTAGTTTCTGGTTTTCGCATGCTTTTAATCTTGGATGTATACTAGTTGTTTTTGGACCCCAAAGAGACCGTCGTTGACCGTTATGACCGTCGGAGGTGGTGGTAAAGTCGTGGTGTCAGAATGTCTTGTAATCAGTTTGCAGAATGTTAATCCTGTATGTATGTTTTAATTGAAATTCGTGTCCTTCTGTGTATGTGTCTGTCATGGGTGTTTGGGGTATCTGAATTAGTACAGTCAGGGGGAACGTAGGGTGGTTATAGTGGTGGCTCGTGGTGGTTGGTAACGGTTTTACACTGGGTTTCGTTGGGGCAGTAAGAACGCGAAATAAAGGCAGGCTGTGGACAGTCGGGTTTTGGATTGTGATTTTGGCTTGGTGGTTGGGTTCGACGACCACTGGTTCCACCACAGGGACCACCGCGGCTCAGAGGCGAGCCCGGTGGTGCCACTGGTGTGATCAGGGGTTGAACATGGTGCGTGGGTGCGGTTGTTGTGGGGGTGGTCTGTTCGGTTTTTGGCGAAATTAAGGGGTTAAGCTGCTGGGTTGTGGCTGCGTGTTTGTCGTTAATTGCTATCATATTTGGAGGTTGGTAAGGGGGTAATTAGTGGGTAAATTTTCTTACCTTTTTAGCACTAATTTTTATTAACATATTTATTGAGACATGTTATGTTTTACCCAATTTAAATTATGATTAGTGTTTAGCCCAAAAATCCTCATCGAAATGTTGGGCCCATAAGTAGTTTCAGAAGCAGCAACCCATCACAGAAGCAGACCAGACGCAGGAAAAGAGCTGTTGGAGTAGGAGAATGGGTCAAAACCCTAAAGGAATATCCCCCTATATTCCCTCCTACATTCCAGGGCCAGAGCAGAAATTGGTTGAGCTTAAATCCGCGGCTATAAAAGGAAAGGCTAGGGCATTTTTATTCGGTCAGTTCGTACGTTGTAAAATCATATACTTACGCAAACATTTGTACTCGTACAAAGCAGTGAAATCACTCGATCATAGTAAAAATATTGGTGGGATTCCGTTCCCCCCGCGGTTGTTTCCCTCATTGGGTTTTTCCGCGTCACCAAAACATTCTTGCGTCATTCTTTATTTCTTCTGTTCTTATATTCTTTTATACGTAAGATTTTAATATTGGTTGACACTTTGACCCGCATCACATAAACATTGACCCGGTAGAAATTTTACCAAAACAATTTGGCGCCCACCGTGGGGCATAGTGCGCATTCCAATATTTAAAATCGTTACCTCGTCACAACAAGCATGTCTGGGACCAAAGCTAGCCCATCCAGCTCTCAGAGCATGCCAGCCCAGTCCAGTGGGATCAACCCTACTGTGTCCGTTGGTCTCACAGGACCACCCCTGGTCGTAAGTCAGACCACAGCCCCAAGGGTTGTGGTTCCATCTAGCAAACCTCCTCAGATTCCCAGATCACCCCCTGTGTCAGCTTCCCCAAGGCAGAGCAGAGAGAGCAGTCCCAGCAGAAGTGGAGAAGCCCAGATACCTGGAGTAGGCCAGCTGCCGCGGGTTACCAGCCCAGATCCGATGCAGGTGGTGGTCCAGGGAATGAGTGCTCTGCAGGAAGCCATCGAGGGCCTGAAGAAGGACAATCTGAACCTGAGAGAGCAGATCGCCGCAGTCACACGTCCAGAGCAGCCGTTCAGAATGTTGCAGTCAGGGCCTGGGCAGACCTTCAATCCCTTCGGGAGAGCAGGGTCTAATCGGCCAATTCCCCAGGAGATCATCACCAGGCTGGATCTAGGTGTCACCACCCCGAACAGTGGCCCAGAGATACTGGATCTGGACTCGTCTGTGTTTGGAGCACCGCAGTCCAGACCAGCTCAGCCTGCAGGTAATCCTACACCTTGTTTTCCTCCTGGGACTGATCCTTTGATTTTTTCAGGTACCCCTCCGCAGCCTACCATCGGACGAACGCCGAAGATCTCAGTAGGAGCAGCACCCGTGAACCAGCCCAGTGTTGGAGGGTGGCAAGGAGGAGCACCAGCACAGTCAGCAGTTGGTTGGCATCCAGGACCAGGCTTCAGTTCATCCGTAGCAGCCAACCAACCAGCCGCAGGCCCTTGGGGAGGAGCCCCTCCAGGCTTCTTCCCTCCGCCAGTCAACCCGACCTCAGGTCCCTGGGGAGGAGCCCCTCCAGGCTTCTTCCCTCCGCCAGTCAATCCATTCCCTGGAGTAGGCAGTCTCTCAGACCAGCGCTACCAGGAGTTGAAAGACATGATCACCAAGATATCTGGCATGCCAAGGCCAATGGAGAAAGCTTCCCAGGACAGCTATGCAGATTCACCATTCATCGACAACATTGCCTTGATCAATGTGCCCAAGGGATTTGTGCCACCAACCATGACGCTATATGATGGTACGGCCGATCCCCTGGACCACATAAATCATTATAAACAGAAAATGATGGTGGTAACCGCAACCGGAGCACTTAAGGAGGCTTGCATGTGCAAAGGATTTGGGTCAACCCTATCCGGAGCAGCCCTGCACTGGTTTGTGGGATTGCCCAATCGCAGCATCTCCTCCTTTGCAGATCTGGTTAATGCTTTTAATCAGCAGTTTGCTAGCAGCATGAAACCAGAGAAGCAGACCAGCGATCTATACAGAATTGTTCAAGGATTCGAGGAAACCACTCGAGATTACCTCACCAGGTTCAACAAGGAAAAGGTTTCCATCCCGCATTGTGATGTACCCACTGCCATTGAAGCCTTCCGCAGGGGGTTACATCACGATTCAGACCTGTACAAGCAATTGACAATGCACCCATGCACTGCCTTTGCTGATGTACAGGCCCAGGCAGTTGCAGCCATTAGGCTGGAAGAAGACGCTGCCTCCAAAAGAAGTACCTATGACACAGAACCTGTGTCTAGGAAAGCACCAGTGGAAAAGAGGGGCGAGAGATCAAAGCCCTACAGCAAACCAGTAAGCAAAGTGTCCGAAAGCACTGGTGGTAAAAGCGATGCAGATCCACCGCCGAAAGTCAGTGAGTATGGCTTTACCACCGGGATGGCTGGCCTGATGAAAGCCCTGAAGGATCTCAAGGGAGTCAGGTGGCCAAAGAAGAAAGAGGAACGACCCAATGACCGCCGTGATGCTAGCAAAAGATGTGAATTTCATGATGACATAGGTCATACCACCGATGAATGCTACACCCTCAGGAAGGAAGTTCGATTCCAGTATGACCGAGGCAACCTAGACCATCTGCTCCCAGAGAAATCCACCAGAGTCAATGCAGCCAGCCAGGTGCAGCCTTCACCAGCTCCTCCTTGCAACAGAATTGTGAATGTCATCACTGGAGGATCAGAGCTGTGTGGGCTCACCTACTCAGCGGCCAAGAGGCGTGTAACTGCAGCTAAGGGAGACAAGCCAGAATCATCGTGCAGAATAGCAAGGTAGGATCTCCCAGCAGTGACCTTTGACGAGACAGACGCACAGGCAGTACCAGAGCAGCACCATGATGCCCTGATTATCACATTGAACATTGGTAATTGTGAAGTCAGGAAAGTCATGGTAGACACAGGCAGCTCCGTCAACCTACTGATGCTGGATGCACTAAAGAGCATGGGGTTTGACGAGAAGGACCTGACCAAGAAAGCTATACCCCTGGTCGGGTTCAGCGGAGAAACAGCGCATACCCTGGGGGAAATCACCATCCCTACCTACGCTGGAGGACTAAACAAACAGGTAAGGTACTTAGTTATTGATGGTCCATCTACTTACAATGTTATTCTTGGGAGGCCCTGGATCCACGAAATGCGAGCAATCCCGTCAACGTATCACCAGTGCCTGAAATTTCCTACGCCATGGGGAGTTCAGGAGATACGGGGAGACCAGGAGGAGGCCAAGGATTGTTACAAAGTAGCTCTCAAAAGGACCACCAGCCGCCAGAGCATAGCAATTACAGCATCTGCGTATCTAGGAGGAGTACATCGAGCCCCAGCAGGCAGAAATCGATGAGGTCCACCTGGATGAGCAGCACCCAGAAAGAACCGTGTTCATAGGCTCAGAATGCTCTGGAGATCTACGCCAGCAACTCCTCCAGCTGCTCAGAAAGAATGTGGACTGCTTCGCCTGGTCCCACAAAGATATGATTGGTATAGAACCAGAAATCATAACACACAAGCTCAGCATAGATCCAGGATTCAGACCAGTGCAGCAGAGGCGCAGGAAATTCGCAGCAGAAAGACATCAGATCATAAACCAGGAGGTGGATAACCTTCTGGAGGCAGGAAAGATCAGGGAAGTCAGGTACCCCGAATGGCTATCTAATGTAGTGGTGGTGCCAAAAAAGAATGGCAAGTAGAGGGTCTGCGTGGATTTCACAGACCTGAATAAGGCCTGCCCCAAGGACCCATTCCCCTTGCCACACATAGATGCTATGGTAGACGCCACTGCAGGCCACGAAATGTTGACTTTCCTAGATGCCTGGAGCGGGTACAACCAGATCAAAATGGACCCGGCAGACCAGGAGAAGACAGCATTCAGGTCCGAAAGAGGCATTTACTACTACAACGTAATGCCCTTCGGCCTTAAGAATGCTGGCTCTACATATCAGCGGCTTGTCAATATGATGTTCAAAGACCAGATAGGACGCAATATGGAAGTCTACATAGATGATATGGTGGTCAAATCCAAGCAATCAGCAGACCACACCCGGCACCTGGAGGAAACATTCAACACCCTCCGGAAGTACAAAATGAAGCTGAATCCAGCTAAGTGTACCTTTGGAGTTTCCAGTGGAAAATTCCTGGGGTATATGGTAACACAGAGAGGGATAGAAGCCAGCACAGAACAAATCAAAGCAGTTCTGCAACTGGAATCACCCCAGAAGCCCAAAGATGTGCAGCGTCTGACGGGAAGAGTAGCAGCCCTGAGCAGGTTTATCTCCAGATCCTCAGACCGGTGCAGATTATTCTATGATATTCTTAGAAAAAGCCAGAAGTTTGACTGGACACCAGAGCACGAAAAGGCATTCCAGGAATTGAAGCGGTACTTAAGCAGCCCACCCCTGCTATCCAAACCAGAGCAGGGGGAGGTCCTGCTCCTGTACCTCTCAGTAACCGAAGCAGCAGTAAGTGCAGTTCTGGTCCGACAGCACGAAGGGGCCCAGCACCCGGTGTACTACGTCAGCAAATCATTACTGCCAGCAGAAGCAAGGTATACCTCACTTGAGAAACTAGTATTGGCATTGGTCACAGCATCCTATAAGCTGCGTCCGTACTTTGAGTCTCATACCATCTCAGTGGTTACCAATCACCCACTCAAGACGGTTATGAGAAAGCCAGAATTATCAGGACGAATGGCTAAGTGGTCTGTGCACCTCAGTGGCTATGATCTCCAGTTTGAACCACGCACAGCCATAAAGTCACAAGCCCTTGCAGACTTTGTCTCCGATTTCAGCCCGGCACTCCAGACCCAAGCAGAGCAGGAAATCCTGCACCTACACCAGGGTGCCAAACCAGGCACCTGGGAGTTACGAGTAGATGGAGCTTCAAACGCCAGAGGGTCCGGAGTTGGGTTGATCCTCCGATCACCAGAAGGGGATCTAATCACCCAAGCAGTCCGATGTGAGTTCAAGACCACCAATAATGTGGCTGAGTATGAAGCCCTAGTCCTGGGACTGCAACTAGCCCTGGACATGGGAATCGACCATATCAATATATACAGTGATTCACAACTAATTGTGAACCATATCAATGGAACATATGAAGCAAGAGACCCCACAATGGTGGCCTACTTGTGTGTAGCAAAGGAGTTAATCAGCAGATTCGTGGAATTCTGCATCCAGCAAGTACCCAGAGAACAGAACGCAGAGGCAGATGCACTTGCAACTCTAGGCTCAACCTTCAAACCAGCCGACATAGCCAGTATTCCAATCACCCATGTCCTCAAACCAGCCATTCCTGGACCAGATTCGGACCAGGAGGAGCTACCTATCTGCAGCAACAACCCAGACCAGGAGTCAGAACAAGACTGGCGAAAGCCATACCTGGACTGGTTGCAGCATGATATCCAGCCCAGCAGTAAGAAAGAAGCACGCAGTTTCAGAATGAAGGCCTCCAGATTCCTACTGATTGACAGAATCCTGTTCCGGAAATCATTAGCGGGGCCATATCTGCGATGCCTGGACCAGACTGAGGCGCAGACAGTCTTGCATGACCTCCACAGCGGAGACTGTGGAAATCATGCAGGGGGAAGAAGCCTATCCAATAGAGCCCTCAGAATGGGATATTTCTGGCCCACAATGCGCAAGGACGCAAAGGAGTATGCAAGGAAATGTGACGCATGTCAAAGGCACGCATCTGTCAATCATCAACCAGCAGAGCCTCTGCACCCGATCATATCCCCATCGCCTTTTATGAAGTGGGGGATGGATATTGTGGGACCTCTCCCCAGAGCACCAGGAAACAAAATGTATATGCTGGCCATGACAGATTACTTTTCTAAATGGATCGAAGCAGAATCATTCACCCAGACCACCGAAGCACAGGTCATCTCTTTTATTAAGCGCAATATATTCACCAGATTTGGCATACCTTCAGAAATAATATGTGACAATGGTTCCCAATTCATTGGGAAGAAAACCGAGGCTTTCTGTGCTGGGTGGAATGTATCACTCCAGAAATCTATCCCCAGGAACCCCCAGTCCAATGGACAAGCTGAGTCTAGTAATAAGATCATCATTGAGAATATGAAAAAGAAACTACAAGAAATGGGAGGGAAATGGGCAGAGGAACTTCCTCTGGTCCTATGGGCTGACAGAACTACTCCAAAAGTAGCAACAGGTCAGACCCCCTTCAGCCTTGTCTTCGGAGCAGAAGCGGTAATTCCTTCTGAGGTCAAAGTCCCAACCCACAGGTACATGTGTATAACTGAGGGCCAGAACCAAGTGGAATTGGCCAGTAGCCTGGACACTGTTGATGAACTCAGGACCAGTGCCTACGTCAGAATGGCCTCATACAAGCAGATGGTGGCTCGGAGCTACAACAAAAATGTCAGGATCAGAACCCTGCAAGTAGGAGATCTGGTCCTGAGAAAGGTGTTCCAGAACACCAAAAACCGACAAGCTGGAAAGTTTGCTTACAACTGGGAGGGCCCATACCAAGTGGAGAGCATAGTTGGTAATGGGGCCTACAGGCTAATGACAATGGAAGGGGAAATGATACCCAGATCATGGAATATACTTCACTTAAAAAAGTATATCATCTAAAGGTGCCTCCACTAGATCAGAGCAGCTCCCTTAGACTCAGGTTCTACTCTGTATAAAGTTTACTCTGGATCAGCTTAAAATTTTTGTCTTATCTTTATATTTTTTATAAACCTAAGTTTAGAATGATATCTTGCCTTTATATTTTTTAACCTAAGTTTAGTAATCTAGGTCTTGTAATTTCAAACCTTGGTGCATTTTTCAATTTTTAAGTCTTTTAAAAGGAAAAATTTCATTACTTATTTTCTGGACCAGAATTTACTTATCCTAGTGGACTGACCTAAAGAGGAAATCTGCACTGATCGCAGGAGAACCTAAGTCAAGCCTGGCACCCCAGTATAGGGATGGGTATATAAAACACCAGGCCAGCACACCAAAACAGCGATGGCCAAAACACAAACGAAACATGCATGTACAAAAGAAAACGCCATAAAAACGGCAAGAAACCAACAGATAGAGCAAAACCCCATACAACGGGGGTCATACGATTAAAAGAAAGGCTGCCCAAGGCAGCCCCAAAGCAGCATTGTTTTTACTGGTCCACCCGGACCAGCAGCAAAAAGTTACAACAAAAGCCCACGCAGGGGCACCAAAAGTTCACGAAACAAAATATTAACGCCCATAACAGGGCCCAGCAGACAAATTTTAAAACCTACTCATCAGGAGCAGGTCCAGCAGCAGCAGCGGCATCAGCACTTGTGGGGCCAGAGGACACCTCCTCTCCAGCATCTTGGGACCCCACCAAACCCTCTTCTTCATCATCCGAAAGCAGATCCATGTTCAGGCCATCAGGGAAATCTGCAGCAAAGGCCTCCTCCAGAGCAGACAAGTCCCACGTAGTATGACTACCCTCCTGGAACTCCTTCACACAATTAATCCGGGTTTCAGCAGCAGTATAGGAGATAGCCTCGATCAAAGCTTTCTGCAGACCAGCCTTTTTGTGCTCCAGGGCCTCTACCTTCAGAACCAGATCAGCCTCTGAGGCCAAGGCCCGCTCCAGTTTAGACTGAGCTGCGGCCAACTGATTCTGAGAGGCTTCCTCCTGAGCCTTAAGCTTTTCCTGGCCCATACTTATCTCCCGACGAAAGCGCTCAACAGCCTGCCTTAGATTCGCCCTCAAGATCTCCTCCGACTTCAGCTTCACCGCCATCTCCTGCATCCTCTCCACAGCATCATCGTGAGCCGCCTTCATACGCTAAAAATCCGCCAGCAAAGCCTCACTCTGCTGATTGGCACACAACGCCAGCTCCAAAGCCTAAAGCACACCAAATCAAGTAAGATATAAAAAAAAAGAGAAAGAGAAAAAGAAAAAAACTTCGAAAAAAGGTCTACCTCAAAGGAAACCTCAACAACGTGCTTGGTCAGGTCCTGAAAAGGACGCTTCTTCAGAATAGAGGCAGAGGCAGAGAACAACAAAGAGTTCAGAGTAGGCCAAAGCTTGGTCTTGGACCCTCCAAAACCTCCAGGAATCTCTAGTTGCAGAGGAGGAATGAAGGACTCACCAGAGGACGCCCGAGGCAGTGGCTCCAGGATAGGCTTGAAACCGGGAGTAGGAATGGTAGGAGGGATCTCAAGAGGAGACAAGTCAGTAAAGGGAGTCTCAGGAACCGATTCCTGGACTGGATCAAGAGTATCAACCTCAATCGGGGCAGCCTGGGACCCAGCTCCAGCAGGGCTCCCCTCAACAATCTCAACCTTCTTTTTCTTTGAGGACCCCGCGTCCCCAAGAGTAAATCTTTTTCTGCGCAGTTGCATAACTCTGCTCACATCAACCCTCGCCTTGCCTGGGAAAGCAGACGACGCAAAATCAGAACATATTTAATACAACCCTACTCAAAAAGATAACCAAAAAAGACACCATACCCTCCTTCTTCGCCGCCGGAGCAGCAGAATCCTGGACCAGCCTGGAGAAAGACCTGTCCTCCGCAGGAAGGTCCAGGAGCTTGGCCTTCGAGGTAGCAGGATCCGCAGACTCAGGAAGTTTTGCCAGGTTGTGCCCTGGAAAAACACGCCAGCTATTAGGACGAGAACAAACATCAAAGGCAAATCGCAAGAAAGAAACCCAGAATAGGAACCGTACCTTCAATCGGCTGCCACGCAGAAAAAATATAGTCTGGAGAGGAAGGCAATGTGTCAATCTTGACAAAGATGAAACGGGTGTACCATTTACTGTTATCCGGAGTAGTAGGAAAAACGATAGTAGAGGGCATATTATCATGACCACGAATTGTACACTGGAAATGACCCAAAGAACGTGGGTTGAACCACTGGCCCAGATCCGCCAGCCCGATGTTCAAGCCACGCTCTCGGTTCAAAGCGCAAATACTAAGCAGAATACGCCATGCATGAGGGGCAACCTGACACATGGCTAGCTTGGTTAATTTTAAGAAATCAACAATGAGGTCAGGAAACGGGAACCTTAGACCCAAGCGGAAGGGATATTCATAGAAGCAGGTCCACCCCTCCCTCGCAAAGTCCGCCTTCTCACCGGCGAGGGGGAAGTGGTAGACAACCTCATCTGGGAAGCCAAATCTGACCTTGATCAAGGCAGCATGGGACTCATCAAAGGCAGAATCGCAGAGATATCGAGGAGCCAGCAGCTTCTGCGATGGAAAGGGTCCAGAATAGACCCCCAGAGTAGGGGAAGAACCAGATGAGCAACCAGTGGGAGTAGCAGCGGAAGAACAAGGAGCAGACATTGTGTAATTTCGAAGAGTTGGAGTAAAAAAATTTTTACTGCAAAGTAAAGTGAGAACGAGCAAGAAAGAAGTGAAAGAAGTAAAAGAAGATGAATTTTGAAGATGGTAAAAGTGACAAAGTTGGATGAAAGGCAATTTATAGAGAAAGTGGACGGTAAAAGGTAAAGAGTAAATTTTGAATTCAAAAGTTGAAAGTAAATGCAAGTGGGAAGTTGAAATAGTTGAGGGGACATGCAATTAATGGGTGGTTGAAAAAGCAGCCTAGTGGGTAGCCTACGTAAGCAGCATCAGCAGTCCCCAACAACCCATACAAATTCCGGAAGCACACTTGAAAGCAGAGTAAAATTCCAGCCCAATTGAAGCCAAGTTAGGCAGAAACTTGGGGGAAATTGTTTAGCCCAAAAATCCTCATCGAAATGTTGGGCCCATAAGTAGTTTCAGAAGCAGCAGCCCATCACAGAAGCAGACCAGACGCAGGAAAAGAGTTGTTGGAGTAGGAGAATGGGTCAAAACCCTAAAGGAATATCCCCCTATATTCCCTCCTACATTCTAGGGCCAGAGCAGAAATTGGTTGAGCTTAAATCCGCGGCTATAAAAGGAAAGGCTAGGGCATTTTTATTCGGTCAGTTCGTACGTTGTAAAATCATATTCTTACGCAAACATTTGTACTCGTACAAAGCAGTGAAATCACTCGATCATAGTAAAAATATTGGTGGGATTCCGTTCCCCCCGCGGTTGTTTCCCTCATTGGGTTTTTCCGCGTCACCAAAACCTTCTTGCGTCATTATTTATTTCTTCTGTTCTTATATTCGTTTATACGTAAGATTTTAATATTGGTTGACACTTTGACCCGCATCACATAAACATTGACCCGGTAGAAATTTTACCAAAACAATTAGTATACCAATATCCTTAATTGACATGATAACCATATTTAGAATGTTTGGTTGATTAAGGCTAATATCCATTTTAATGTTGGTATGGTATAGTATAGAGTTAGTAATTTTAATGAGACAAGTTTGTATGTTATTTTAATAAGGTAACATTATTATGATTTTTTATAGTTTATAAATATAATGAGTTCATAAGTAATGTGTGGCTATGAGCATGCTTAAGGATAGGTATATAGTACGGCTAACATGATCAATTAATCGAGTAATAATGTCTAGTTGCCTGGATAGTATTTAATATTAAGTAATGTTTGTGTAGGAACTGAATTTGAAGTGGAATATTTCTAGACGGTGAATTCTATTTGCAGACTTGCTTTACAGGTAGGTTACACTGGGACTACTTTTGTATTGTGTTATGTTTATATGTGAACTGGATACTATGGATGCAAGCATGTTTATTTATGAGATGCATATACAGTCTTGAATCTTTATTATTGCATTCATAAGCATGGCATGAATACGGTTACAGAGTGAGATGATGATGAGATATTATTGGGCCCAGGCTAGCTCTGCAGGGCTAGACCTGGTGACCTCAGCGGTTATGCTGGTGTTCGGCGACGGCCGAGTATAGTCTGCCGGGAGGTTCGGTATGGCTGAGAGTCACGGGTTTGAGAATGAGAATGAGAATGAAATTGAGCTCGAGCATGGCATAATCATTTGCATATACTGTTTGTTTGCATTATTATTATTGTGTTATCCTACTCAACCGCGAGGTTGACAGTGTATTCGTGTTCACCTACGATGATCCGGAATGGGGAGTAGATCTTTCAGGTCAGAGACAGCGGGACTAGAACTGGGCATGGAAGAGAGACATGGACTAGACCTACCTAGCTGCTAGATCACTTAGCACTACTACAGAAAGCCTTAATGACATCGGACTTTTATGGTCAAGGACATCGGATTAGCAACCGATGTAGAGTTCACTGATGTCCATTATGGGTATTAAGGACATCGGTTGTGCAACCGATGTCCATTTGATAATGCACATCGGATGTTTAAAACGTCTGATGCCCATCATCCTTATGCACATCAGACTTTAGCTCACATCTGATGTCCATGTGTTATTGCACATCGGAGGTTTAATAAGTCTGATGTAAATCATTCTTATGCATATCATTCTTTAGCTCACATCTGATGTCCTTCATATGTATGCACATCGGAGGTTTAATATGTCTGATGTCCTTGATATTGCCTTTTTTTTTTTAAAAAAAACTGGTATTGATGGTAATTTGTACCACCAGTATACATTATTCAGATGCCAGCCATTTAGACTGGCGTATCAAAACAGATTAAAGGCCACCATCAACAAAACAAACACAAATTCATAGCAAATCACGACAAAGTCGTTCGTCTTTCATTAAACAAATTCAAAGTAAATCACGACAAAGGTCGGTCGTCTTTCATACATTATCCAAATTCAAAGTAAATCACGACATCTAAAATACTACGTTACTAAAAAGACTATGCATTTAGAAAATAGTCCGCCCACAAGTCCCTGACCTCGTCGATTTCTTCTTGGGAATATGGCAGTCGGTGTTTGAAAACCTGTAAATCATCATAATTCATAAAATTAATATGAGGGATTCTAAATGGAACAAATGAAGACGAAGAGGCATGCATGTAAAAAAAATATGGACTGAATTCTTCAACCTCATGAACGACAGATTATATCCCTGAATTTGTATAGACCACCAGCAGAACCATGAGGCCTGCCTTCCTTCAAGTATCTAAATTACCAAGAGAACATAAAACAATCAATACAAAATCAAATCTAAACAACACCATAAAACAGTCGGTGTTTGAAAACCTGTAAATCATCAAAATTCATAAAATTAATATGAGGGATTCTAAATGGAACAAATGAAGACGAAGAGGCATGCATGTAAAAAAAATATGGACTGAATTCTTCAACCTCATGAACGACAGATTATATCCCTGAATTTGTATAGACCACCAGCAGAACCATGAGGCCTGTCTTCCTTCAAGTATCTAAATTACCAAGAGAACATAAAACAATCAATACAAAATCAAATCTAAACAACACCAGAAGATCAAATGAATCATGTTGTTTAGAAAAAGCCATTAATAACACTGAACTTGCGTTTTAGGTACACGAAACGACAATTCGACAGCATCCTTAACTTGCAACACCAAGAATCCTGAGCTCGAAATATCAGCCGACTGAAACACAGGGAGATCATACCGGTATTTGATAACCCTTCTTCGCCAAACCATCAAGAATATCATTCAGAGCCAGACAAACTCCGACAATCTGCAAAGTGTCCCAAATATCATTAGACTAAACAAGAGTAAATTTTGAATGCAAGTCGGGATAGGATCCGATATTTGCTATCATCCCTATTCACTAGGTTAGTACCCTTGGTAGCAAGGACAATGTAAGAGGTATTACCTGCTGGTCCCACTGTTGCAATTCCTCCGTATCATCCTCAAAATGAATGACAGCTTCGACCTGCGGGAACATTTGAACAAAACATAAACGAAGATAAACGTCAAGTAGACTATTGCCCAACACTAAGAATGGTGTGGTAACATATTCAAATCTATTGACTTTTCAACTAATTTACCTCCAAAGTTTACTTCATTCAGCTCAAATTTACAAGATGTGCAACTATTTCAATATAAAATAAATGAATATCAAATATTTGAAAGAACCCAACGATGACACCAGCGAAGCAACTTAGACATTCAACTTTTTATATAAACACCCTTCTCGTCATGGAAGTAGACTTTTAAAGATGAGCACACTAAGGCGGATCAATAGAAGCAAGTGAGATGGCAAATGCTAAAAAGAATGTTGTAGCCCTTGTACGAAAATGTAGAACAGAAGGGCCGCGAGAAAAGAGGAGACAGGAATAAGAGAAACAACAGGAAAGAGAGCAACCAATAGATCGCATCAAACATACCAGCCCTTGTAGGGAAATGTAGAACAGAAGGGCTGCGAGAAAAGAGGAGACAAGAATGAGAGACACAGCAAAAAAGAGAGCAAACAATAGATCGCATCAAACATACCTGATCAATTGAACCCCTCATTCGATCCTCCAAAATCATCCTTGATGCAATCTTCTCATCCTGCACCACAGAAAGATTCCATAATCTTAACTTACTAAAGCTCTATAGCACATGTTACTGATTCAGTTTCATTGGATTTTATCAGAGAAAGTAATCATCATTCTATTTCTAGTCAATTGACTCGTTTCATAACAAGAAATATCACTTTCCCCCACGCCATTCTGTACACCCTATTTAAAGAGCCAATAAAAATAAAAATTTAGGAAGATAAGAAACAGAAGGCATCATGAATTAGTCCAAGCTAAGGAACAACCCTCCCCAAGTTAGTGAGATGATATATGGAAGGTTACACCAAATTAAGTTGGTTTATTAAACAGGTATCTGCTTACAAACACCACATCTACAAACCAAACGACATGATTCACAATAAAGTGGAAGGATATTAAAAAGATCGTCTGTATGCCAGGGACAAACCTTGGGTGGTGGAATGGCAAGCAATGTGCCCAATTCATCGAAGCTGTTTCACATACAGAAAATAGGCCTTTAGCAACAACAGAAATAGATGTACAAAATAGAGAAACAAATATTTCCTCTATTTAGGGAGATATGGTGGAGATGGAGCGAGTCAACCACCTTATGTTTGTGTACAGTTTACTAGCACTAAGAAGATTGTGCTCAATCATAGCTCGGTCCAACACAGTAAATTTGTCAGGCAAAAATGCTTTCTGCAAAGAAAGTAGAGTTTGAGTTACAAGATGAAACAACCAAGTAATGAGAATGATTAGGGAAGTAAAGAACGTAAAGGATGCTGTAGTCTTCAACCTGGTGAGGTTTCAGTTCTTCAGCAAATGCGTCAATCTCAGGTTTTCTTAAGATCCTTTCCAAATATACCTGGTTATTGCATATAAAGAAAAATTTACTTGTTTATCAAAAGTAAGAGAAAGGGGAGAAAATTTGATGAAAATAAATGGTTAGAAAACTAACCTTCTGCAGTATTGGATAAATCTTCAGCTTTGAGACACGTTCATCCTGTTCAATACCATGATTAAGCAGAAATGAGGCAGGTGCAACTTTACTCTAATGCAACCATAGAATCAATTCCGAATTCCAAGTATCATTACCCATATATACGATGAAGAAAATGAAAGAACGAGGGTTGAAGGCAGTTTAGAGAACCCTGCATACATACTCGTATGAACTAATATCAAACAACAATCGAATCGATAAATCAAACGAGAGGCGAAATGAACAATAATAGGAACTGAATAATAGTTGAACGAAAATTGAGAGATTGATTAAATACCTATGTAGCTGGTGACGGTGATGATTGAGGATAGACGCGGATTCATCGTATAGTACAACAATTGAGAGATGAACGAAACTTTAATAATAATTGAATTGGGTTCTGCATAATTGATTGTGAAATGAAATTTTGACAGCCATTGAATGATAATTGAGTGTGGAATAAATTAGGGTTGGAAGAGATAACAACTACAAGAGACGCGGAAATGAATTTTGGGGAAAGCGCTAACGAAATTTTAAGATTTTTTTGAGCGGTTTGGTTTTTAGAAGATGGGAATAAGAATTAACATCGGCTTAGTTAAATAACTGATGTCCTTGATCAGTTAATGTACATGGGTTGTCATTTAGTCTGATGTGAATTAAAATCAATACTTATGGACATCGGTTTGAAATAGAAACCGATGTCCTTTATTTTATAAGGACAACAGATTTTTGTAATCAACTGATGTGCAAATTAATTACATCAGATTTTTCCAAAATCTGATGTCCATTAACCGATGTCCTTAAGGGTTTCTGTAGTAGTGTAGTCTCGTTGCCGTAGTAGAACATTTATTTTAATTCAGTTGTTTTGGAATTTTGGGACTAAGTCATGTAATAGTTTCAGTTTAACTATTTATTCTTAAAGTACTGTGCTTCTTTCACTATGTATATCTACTACCCTGGTCTAACCAGGATGGTAACAACCTTATTTACCCTGGAAGTCCTAGTTCAGGCTCCTAGGTAAATGGGGGTGTTACAGCACACATGTCTTAGAGCTTAATCATTCTCACCTTGTACCGATGCACTGTGTCTCACATGTGCAAAGCATTCTGAAAAAAACAAAAAAGATGCTCATCATAGTATAACCAACGGATGGAAACTAAGGAAAGTAACTCTCTCGCAATTTGTAAATAATCCAAGATAAAAAAAAAATGCAAACCTCTGACAACCGATGATGAGAGCGGGAAGTCGGGACCTACACCATCTACAAAAAAGTTGCCATTGTCAATAAATAAAAGGAGTTCGGCAATGGGATTGTTACTGTAGTTGTGGGCGTTTATTTTGTCATTTGCGAAACCATATGCAAAAACTTGAAGCCCATTTCTATGAGCATCTGCCACCAGATTAGTATGAGGCAATAAATAAGAGGTTTTATCAACATGCCATACGTAAACTTTTGGCACAAAGATTGCAGATGTGAAGGTTTTAACATATGTGAGATTACTCAAGAGAAACCCGTAACTTTTATTCGTTGATGGTTCATACTCATTTTCCTCAAGAAAGCAGAAAACCAAACTCGTCTTAGTTAATGCAAATGGCTCTTTGAAACCTCGTAAAAAGCCAATATCAGGAGACGAGATGTAACTGACATTCAGTGCTTTGAAATCCTGATTATATAACTTCTCATACTCAAATCCCCCGTTAGGCCATGTTTATTTGGGGTGAAAAGAACAAAACAAAACAAAACTACACTAAATTAAAGTAACAATTAATTTGTGAAGATATGACTGAACAGAATTAATTGTACTAAACTGAAGTAAGAGTTAATTTGCAAACAGATGCATGAATTGAATTAAATAAAGCTAAACTTAATTGAACTAAAATGAGCTGAAATTAAGTTCTAAAAAACAAGATCATTAACATTCAAGTACATCCAATCTTATTTACATCAATACCGAATGAAACATTTAATAATTTTTACATTTAATAATTTTTAGTAAATCTACATCATTAATTCAACATTTCATTTTTTTAAAGTTATTTATGGTAGGACTCAGAGCAAAGTTTACTGAATTAATTTCCGAATAATTGCCTACGTTTATTTTTATTGTGTAAATATTACGTTCAAATTCTGATTTATATCGTAAACAATAATATCTAGGCAAACGATTATATTTATAACGTCAACTTATATATTATATATTATATATTATATATTATATATTATATATTATATATTATATATTATATACTATATATTATATATTAAAATACAACGTTGAAGTCGATTTGTACATAATTATTAAATAACGATTTATGATTAATAGTTTATGTTACAATAAATAATACTCTCTCCTACTTATTATAAGTGTCTGGTCATTGTGAGGAGGGTACAAATATTAAGGAATATTATTGTTTAATATATTTGGGTTGTGTAGGGATAAATATATTCATTTTGAGTGTCCCATTATGTTGGGTTAGGAGTGGGTGGGGGTAATTGTAACAACCCGACCCACCACGGTCGTAACACACCCCCAATAAGATGGGAGGTAAGCCTTTGGGCCCATTATTTGTCCTCACTTAAGCCCAAAAGCACAAGGCCTTGTTACTAAGTGGTGGGTGGGAGCTATTATAAACATATCACAAGCCTCTGAATCTACCGATGTGGGACAAATCTCCACACAAACTCATATCATACTCTTGGGGTATTACAAACTCCCCCACTTAAAGAACACAACGTCCTCGTTGTGCCTCAAACTTGACCACAACCAGGGCCAGAATCCTTCCCCGCTAGGTGTGTGACCCGGGTACTCCCGACCACAGGCTCACCACACGGTCGCAGGGTCGCTCTGATACCATTTGTAACAACCCGACCCACCACGGTCGTAACACACCCCCAATAAGATGGGAGGTAAGCTTTTGGGCCCATTATTTGTCCTCACTTAAGCCCAAAAGCACAAGGCCTTGTTACTAAGTGGTGGGTGGGAGCTATTATAAACATATCACAAGCCTCTGAATCTACCGATGTGGGACAAATCTCCACACAAACTCATATCATACTCTTGGGGTATTACAGTAATATATAAGTGAAAATAGGTAAGGGTAGTATAGTAAAAAAACAAACAAAAAACTTACTAAATATAGACAATGAGACACTTTTGTGAATAGGTAAGAAAAGAATACATTAATCAATGAGTAACTAACAAACTTTGATTACCCAAGACAGTAATAGTTGAAGGGGGAAAAACTCAGTCCTGTAATCAACGGCGGTTTGAGGAAATGCTGTGATTAACCCCTCAACACTTACTAACTTGACGTAGGAATTGATTTCGACATTTGGATCATAATAGAAGTCATATGGTATCGATTTATATTCGTTTCTAAAACCTTGAATATACACAGGAATCAGGAACGCGTGGAAATAATCTACAACATGAGTCCAACTACGAAGGAAACTGTTGTTGTTGAAGAAGAGCGAGTCCTTGTTGTGAACAACGGAATGAGCAAAGGACTCTATATCTTTTATTACCTCGTTCTCGATCAATTCTATTGTCTCATCAAATTCATAAACAAGCTCAAAGCCTTTTCCTTCCATTGCCATTAGGACAGCTGCTTGTCGATTGGATCATAATCCTTTTATCGCTACAAAGAAATTAAATGATGCGAGAATCCCTTAAGGTGACCAACACCGAATTAACAATATTCATGCCCTGGTTTTCTGCGAGGTATCTAGCATTCTGCTATAACAAACAAAATAATTAGTAAACATAAATATGATGGTCACGCAAGAGTTCTGGTTTTTGTTCTTTGTAGTATTAGCCAACATCTACTCGCTTTTCAGTCAATTACTGAACAAAAATGAAGCTGCTGCAGAATCTGAACCTTCCTCACAATCCCGAAACTAACATCATGAAATCGCCGACAAAACTAGTTAGGGACTCTAGACCCGTCTGTTGGTATTCCTATTTAACTATGGCGGCTTAGATTTAATTATCACTATTAGCTTATAATTGTAGCTCAAGGGCGATTACCAAAGCCTATAATCACTAAGTTTGAGGAGGAATAGAAACTAAGGAAAGAAAGTAAAATTTTGAATCCTTAAACACTTACCTCCATCTATATCAAAATTAGTGAAACCGAAGATGTATTTTTAGCAATTTCCAAAAACTCGGATAAGGATATAATCTTCCTGGATTTGATATACTTAGGGTTCCCAAACAATCCCAGTTGTCCATATGGGTTTGATAATGCAGATGCAATTCAAAGCTGGAAAACGCATCAATGAACATTCATATGCCAGGGAAAAAATTAAGTTTCAACTCCGAAACTCATAACTAAACTTACGTGTCAAGGCTTGGATATCAAACCATTTTAGGCCAAATGAAAATATTCATGTATCCGACTGAATCTCGTTAAAAACCGACGCAAATTTCCTAAATTCTGTTTCAAGGACAAACGTGCTTGTTATAAGATTCACACAGGTACTGCAGAAAGGTACAACAACCTTTGATAGTTGAACAGGGCAATCAATTGCATCGGCCCCATCAGAAATAGCCTTTCTATATGCAAGATCGTGCAACCACGGTAGACTTCGATTGCCCCACAGTTAGATATTACCAATGGCTTGAGCATTGCCGCAGGAGGAAAAGACAATTAAGAATTGTAAGTAAATATTAGGATTATGAGCTCTTTAACTACGGCACACAGAACACAAATGTCTTAGAGCTTAATCGTTCTCACCTTGTACCAATGCACTGTGTCTCACATGTGCAAAACATTCTGAAAAAACAAAAAAGATGCTCATCATAGTATAACCAACGGAAACTAAGGAAAGTAACTCTCTCGCAATTTGTAAGTGATCCAAGATTAAAAAAAATGCAGACCTCTGGCAGCTGATGATGTGAGCGGGAAGTCGGAAACTACACCATCCATAGGAAAATTGCCATTGTCAATAAATAAAAGGTGTTTGGCAATGGGATTGTTACTGTAGTTTTGGGTGTACTTATCTATGACCCACAAATCATGAACCATCCATTACCATGACTACTTGTCTTTGAGTGTATGAATCAGCTTCAAATTGCTGTAAACTGCACCATTATCATTATTTGAACAGTGGGTCTTGCTTCAAACCATCACTTTTGGTCTGAAATAATAAGACGAAATTTTGTAACCATTTTACAGCCAAATGTAACCATTATTTACAAACAAGTTATCATAAGCTGTAACATTGATCATACTATTGTGGTTACATTTGGATATAAAATGGTTACAAAATCCCGTCTTATTATTTCAGACCAAAAGTGATGGTATGAAACAAGAATTTGTGTTATTTGAAAACGATATGCACTTTGGGTTTAGCCTTTTGCTACATTTTCATTAATTGCGTATAACCTGAATAGTAATTTTTTGGATAGAAAATCGCTCTCTTAGACATCTACTTTGCTTGAAAAATCGTAATGAAAGTTATCTAGATAATGGTCTTAAGTTTCTGATGGAAGACATTATCCTAGAACGGTACCTACTTTCCAATAATAGTATCCAATCCACCACTTAGGGTCTGTTTGGCAAAACTAGCTGAAACCTGGAAAGTTACCTAAAACCTGAAAGGTACCTGAAATCTGGAAAGGTAGCTGAAAAGGTACCTGAAAACTAAGACCGGATAACGTAGCTGATTTTTGTTAAAACTGTTTGAAAACTAGCTGAAAAGGTAGCGGATATTTGACAAAATGACGTGAAAGGACATGGTTTATTATTGGTATCTTTTACATTTTTACTATTATTCTTGTGTTATTGTAGACAAATGATCGAAACAAATAGAGTAGTAACTTCTGAATAGAATCGTGCACTTAAAATGGTACTAAAAAATACCTACATTGCTACTTCCAGGATTTCTTCATGTACACTGTTTCGAATGAATTGGCCATTAAAATCAAGTTATTGGAATAGCTTCAACTACTAGCTTTTATATACACATAATTCATGCCCAAAGAATTTCACAAATTAATATATAACGATTAGGTAAAAACAAAATTTCAACAATATATCCTCAAAAATATACTATTGATATAAAATTAGTTTTCTATTAAAGTCATACACACAAAAAAATTTAATTAAGTTTACGTAAGGATTTTGTACTGTGTTTAATTTTGTTAATTAACGTTATAAAATCCGAGGGTAGAATAGGTAAACAAAAATGAATCAGATACCTGATTTGTCAAATGCTACATGAGATAGTTTTTTTAATTTCAGGTACCTGTTTCACCTTTTTTCACAGGTAGTTGCTAAACACTCCAAAAATAATAAGCTACCTAATTGTTTTGGCAAAAAAGTTATTTCAGGCAAATCAGGTAACTGAAATAGACCCTTAGATAAAAAAAAAAAAAGTAATCCACTTCCACTGTATAAATAAGTGTGTTTAATTTATCATATGAAAAAAAATAACACAATTACATAATCGGGTGTTCCTAAATCCTACATAACACGTATATGATGAATTGACACGAAGAATAAGTAGAAATGGTAGGTCAATCCATGGTGCTATAATAAGCCTATAATGAGATACAAGGTTTAGGTATTTGTATACCGGAAGATTGGCCATGAACATTAGAGCAATTTGATATGGTACTAGCTTCGTATTTGTAGTAACCAATATTAATGTCTTTCAACTCGATCCCCTTGCATGGATTGCTTTTGCTACATTGTAAAACTACCGCACTGTTTATCTTCGATGTCCCGTGTACGTTTATAAACTTAACGTCCTTTATTTGCACTCGAGAATTACCCTTCATTTCAAACAAACAAAACAAAATAACAATTAATTGTATATAAATCATAAACAATATAATAATTTGTCAATTGAAGACCATATCAAAAGTTGTTTTCCACATACAATATCAAAATTTATATTTAAATTCATTTTTGACAAGTAAAAACATATTTCTATGATAAAAATTAACAATGTCATGTTCGTTACATGTTAAAAGATTGTATTCTATTCTTTCTTTTTTTGCAAGGAAAACCCCCAAGAGGGTACTTAACTCATATTAGAAAGATCACTGAGAACATAGTCCATCACAACTTGAGGGGCCTGTGCATCCCACATCCGTTGCCCAATACTCCACGGAGTCAAATGAGCCAAAGCATGGGCAACCCGGTTCGCATCACGACTAGTAAAAGAAAAAAACAACAGCATTAAAAGCGATACATAAAAAGAAAATATCCTCGTAAACATGGAACAGTTCATTATGTCCTTTCTTCCTCATCTTCAGCTCTTGGATAATACCTTGACAGTCACTTTCCACCATAATGTTTGTAACCTTCCTGCGCATAGCTTCTTTCATTCCTGCAAGGATAGCTTCGGCCTCCACCATTTTCGCGTCTCTGACCACCTCCCTTTGTTCAACCATTGCCCACAACACCTGCCCTCCCACGCTCCTACCCACGACCCCCAGCCCAGTCCCTAACCCCTCCAAGCACCCCGCATCCGTATTAATCTTTACGACCCCCTCCCGCGGTGGAACCCAGCTCTCCCTCTACTGCCCCCTGTCACGCCCTTGTGTCACACTCCCCATCGCCTTCTTCCCTTTCCCGCAATACTGACTCCTTCCCCCTCCCCAGACTTCTTTTCCATCGTGCCCATCATCTCCTCCATTAAATCCTCCACCCTCATAATCACCTCTTCACTCCACCTTGTGCCCCCTTCAAAGATAGCATCGTTTCTTCGCTCCCATATGGCCCAACACGTAGCCACAAACATCATCCTCTCCCTCATAACCCCACTCACAAGGACCCCCTCCATCCAGTACCTCACCCTTCCTTCCCCCGTGAACACCAAATCATCCAGCCCCACCCCCTCCCAGACACCCCGAGTCCACCCACACCCTTGCACCATGTGCAGCCCTGTTTCCTCCGTGAAAGAACAGAAGGGACACTCCGCACTGTCAATGTGTAGCCGCCTTGCAATGTTTGATCGAGTGGGCAAAGCATCCTGACACAATTGCCACATAAAGAGCTTCATTCTCGGTAACACAGGCGTTTGCCATATACCGCTCCAAATACGCTTGCTACCCGCCATATCCGATGATTCCACCATATTTCCCTGCCCATTAAAAATCAGATGGTACGCAATCTTCACCGAGTATTGACCATCCTTCGTGTGGTCCCAACACCAATCATCCGGTTGCAAGGTATCGCCTAGCCGAATAGCTTTAATACGATCGCGCTCGAAAGGAAAAAAAAACTCTTCCAGCCGTGTCATATCCCAAGTCTTCTGATCATGAGTCAATAAATGGGCAACCTTCAGAGACTCATCATGGCCGTTTCGAGGAGATAAAATACGACGATATTGGGTCTTCGGGATCCAACGATCCATCCACACATTCGTGCTCCAACCATCCCCAATCCGTTTCCTCGATCCCAACATGATAACGTCTCTAGCCTCCCATATACTCCTCCACGTGTAACTTGGGTTCGAACTTAATTCCGCATCCAAAAAGCTCCTATCAGCAAAGTATTTCCCCCTTAGCACCCGCGTCATAAAACACGACTCCTCCGTCATTAACCGCCAGCCTGGTTTCCCCGGAAGCGCGTTGTTGAAAGCTCTTATATCTCGGAATCCAAGCCCTCCCTTCTCCTTCGGTTTACACATTGTTTCCCATGAGATCCATGGGATTTTCTTTCTCCCATTAGTAGAACCCCACCAAAACCGAGTAATCATCCCCCTAATCTCCTCACAAAACGATAACGGAAGCTTAAAGACACTCATAGCGTAATTAGGAATGGCTTGCACCACCGACTTAATAAGGACCTCCTTTCCTGCCTTGCTCAAATACTTTCCCCTCTACCCCTGCAAACGTTTTTTAAGTTTATCCCGGATACCCGTAGTAAGATTCGTTTTCGACTTCCCGAGAACCGTAGGTAAACCCAAGTAAAGGCCTTGCTCCCTAACCTCCCTGACCCCCAAAATCCCCACGACCACACCTCTCCGAGCGTCCTTAGTGCCCCTACTAAAGGAGACCGTCGTTTTATCCACGCTTACAAGCTGTCCCGACGCAATCTCATATCTATGGATAAGTTGCTGCACCACTCTTGCCTCCCTCTCGTTTGCTTTGGCAAAAATAATACTATCGTCTGCAAAGAAAAGATGTGAGACTGCCGGTGCCACAGGTGCAACCCGAATGCCATGAATATTTCCCCTCTCCATTTCCCGCCGAATCATACCCGAGAACACTTCAGCACAAAGGATAAACAAATAAGGTGACAACGGGTCTCCTTGCCTCAACCCTCGCTGCGGTACAAAACACTCGGTGTAATGCCCATTCACCGTAGCTGCGTAAGAGACCGTCCTCACACACTCCATAACTCTACATCGCCACTCATCCGCAAACCCCATCACTCGCAAAGCCTCATCTAGAAAACACCACTCAATGCGATCATAGGCTTTGGCCATGTCCAGCTTAAGAGCCATATGGCCTCCGCTTCCCCGGGCATTTTTCATATGATGGAAAAGTTCAAAGGCCACAAGTATGTTATTGGTGATAAGACGACCTGGGACAAAAGCGCTTTGGTTTTCTGACACGATATCATTAAGAAACACCTTCAATCTATTAGCCAACACTTTGGACACAATTTTATACAACACATTACAAAGACTTATGGGACGGAAATCACCCATACATTCCGCCTTCTTTTTCTTTGGTATAAGAACGACATGTGTCCTGTTTATATCCGATGATATACCCCTCCCTTGAAGCATGCCCAAGCAAGCCCCTGCGACCGAGTCTCCCACAATGTGCCAATAAGTCTGAAAGAAAAGAGCATTCATACCATCCGGTCCCGGTGCTTTTAGCGGATGCATTTGGTTCAACGCCTCGACAATCTCCTCCCGTGTAGGGAGCATTTAGACCCGAATTCATCTCAGCAGAGACCCGACCTTCGACACAACTCATGGCATCCGCATCAATATGAGGCCTGGAAGTTTCAAAAAGCTCCGTAAAGTATTTTGTAGCCACCCTTTTCATTCCCTCCAAAGTATCAAATTTTCGTCCGGTCTCGTCCAGTAGGTAGTTAATCTTATTCTTTTGCTTTCTTTGCTTGGCTTTCCTATGAAAAAAAGAAGTATTCTTACCCCCATCACTTAACCACAACACCCTCGACCTCTGCCTCCAGAACTGTTCTTCTGCCCTAAGCAAGTTCGCAATTTTCGCCTTCGTCATACGCCTCTCCCGCACGTTTTCCTCAGTTCTGTCGCACTTATCCAGATTTCGTAACTTCTTTCTCTGGATTTTAATATTATGAACCAGCTTCTCAATGCTAGCTCCTTTCCAAACCGTAAGCTCTTTCGCACAGCTTTGAATATTTGCCTCCACATCCTCCCCCGGGTCCCACGCACGTTTTATCGCTTCTTCACAGCCCTCTTCCCAACCCACATTTGCTCAAAACGAAAGACCCGTCTAAACCCTTCCTGCTCTTGGGTATGAGCATCCATCGTAACCATGATTGGGATATGGTCCGACCATACTGACCCCAAGTGATAGAATTGCATATAAGGGAAAAGATCACATAACGCTTCTGTAACCATGGCACGATCGATTCGGCTCTGTCTGTTGTCATCACCAACCTGGCCATTATCATATGTAAAATCATATCCGTCATAGGCTAGATCCCGCAACCCACAATCATTGACCGCCTCCCCAAAATTAGTCATTTGCCATTGTGCTCTTGTTCCACCCTTCATTTCGTTTGCATATAGGACTTCATTAAAATACCCTATACATACAAAGCCAAGGGTCAACGTTATCTTCTGCCAAAATCCTAAGCTGTTTCCACGATAAGTAACGGTCTTGAACTGCCGGCCAGCCATAGAACCCAGTTAGCCTCCACGTCCCATCACCCTCTGCTACCATCCAGTCCATATAATGCATCGTAGCCGTTCTAAGAGTCACGACCATCCCCCTACGCCACAAGCTTCCAAGCCCTCCCGATCTACCCGCACTATGAACTGCCCAAACCTCATAGTCATCCAACCGTCCTCCAACAATTCTCATCTCTACACTACTAAGTTTTGTTTCACACAGAAAAATAAAATCTGGATTTTCTCTCCGGACAAGGTTTATAAGTCCGCCTACCGCAGCCGAGTTGCCCAAACCCCTGCAGTTGAGGCTCAAAAGTTTCAGAATGCCCGGCGGGGTTGAGTCGTCTCAACCTCCGCCTCGGATGAACATACATCCATGATTTTGGACTTCTTCATTTGGTTTTCCCCCTCACCCTCACCCTCTTCTCTTGTCCTCTTCTGTTCCCACACCCCTCCGTGCATACCAGCCATATTTTTATCACTCTCCCTAGCCCTCCTCTTCCATTTATTACTACCTTGTTTACCCTCCATGCTCATCACAGTAACCCCTGGCAAATTAATGAGGTCCATCACCATCTCCCTTCCACTCCCCTGTCCGCCCTCCTTTAGCCCTTTCAGCTCTTCACTCCTCTCCCCCTGACTCCTACCCTCCAGAGGTGTACAAGTGCTAACCCCCTGGCCTTTCTCCCCATTTTGAGATTGCACTTCATCCTCATCCGACCTTCCTATATTCTCCTTACTCACAGAAGACAACTTTGTCCCAGCTTTTAATTTAGAACAACGCGCCTTGATGGCTATATCTTGCAGCTTCGTTATCATAAGGCTCACTGCTTCCTCCTCTCGTTCCCTCGCCTCCTTATCAAAGCTCCCTGATAAAGAACGAGCACTAGTACCCATAGAATTCACACTAGTCTTGAGAACCTTCCAAGGAGACGCCCTCAACTCCTCGCCATAGAGTAACTCCCCCTCTTCGTAAGGTCCCTCCCCGCATTCCTTCTCACCATGTCCCAAGACCCCGCACCCATAGCAATAAGTCGGAAGACGTTCATACTTGACACGGAACTCCATAGAGCGCCCACTTGGCATTCAAATCTCCAATTTCTGCCTCAAAGCTTTTCGCACATCGATACAAACTCTAACCCGTACTGCCTTCTCCATCTCCGGGAAAGGAGCCTCATCAACACAAATAAACTTCCCTAACTGTCCACCCAGACGTTTCATATTCTCCAAGTTCGAGCGTCCGCGAAGCGGTAGGTCATAAACCCTAGCCCAAATGGGTACATGATAAAGAGGAGTGTCCGAAACCTTACCTTCCTCAGTCGGATCATTTAAGCACCAAACGTGTTTATCAAAGTGCCACGGTTGTCCCTCCACAACACGCTCTTTATCTTTCGCATTGGAAAACTTAAACATGAAAATCTTGTTTTGAGCATCAACCAGGTTGCCAATAATCGGTCCGTTTGTCTGCCATAACTTGATCATGGCGTCAATGGCTACTTTAGCGTTCACAGCCTTCATCGTCCATAATTTCCCTACCAACACCAATTCTACACCTTCTTCCTTCTCATTGTTGTCCCCAACATCCAATGAAAAGATCCCCTCCTCCTGTAAGGGTTCTTTCCCTTTGTGATTTTGTGGCTGGACGTAAGTTTCCATAACCAAGGAACCCAAACACGCAAACCCTAAAAAAAACTTACAAAACCCTAAACGCCGAAAACGAGACAAAAAGAAAAAGAAGCACACAAAAAACGTACACGTAAAAAATCGCGCTTCCACCAGAATGGAAAGAGGAGGCTTCGAAAACGGAAGACGGAGGCCAAGACAAGCTTAAACGGAAACCCTCATAGGAAACCCTAGAGGAGACTTTGTTTTGGTATTTTTTTAATTAATTGTATCCTATTCTTGAGTATAGTTCAATGTTTCTTTTTCATTTCCTAATATATTTATTGTTGAGGTCTCTTCCCATATATGTGCGAGGGCATTGTCCACGTCGGTAGAATAATATTTTTCCTTAACATTCGAGTACATCTACTTAAGTTTGTTTCTCTAATTATAAGACCCTAATTAAAACTGACAATTATACAGTAGAATAAATTATCGTACTTGTTAAATCCCGAACGCTAATTTGTTTAATCCAACACCTTTTTACCCTAAATTCTCATAATTGTCCTTAGAAAAAAATTAAAAAGACTTTTAATTAGAAGACTTCTCTCTCTTTAAATCTAATCAATCTCTTACTCGTTCGACTATTATGGATCGTAATTCGCACATATCAAACATAGGTTCGTCGTTTCATCATAATTTTTTATTAAGTTCCGTCTTTTATTCAATTTAGTTGATGTTTTTTTTTCTAAAAAGAGGGTTTTTTAACAATTAGGGTTTAAATTGAACTGAAATCCAATCAATCTCTGAAATTGAACTGAAATCGGGAAAATCCAATTGGGAGGGATTTTAGAATATTTATATATTCTAATTGCAGTAAAATCAGATTTTAGAACAATTGTTGAAATCGGGAAATCCAATTGTTGTAAACTCAAAACCTGAACTGAGTTGATCTTTGGGTGGGGTTGACTTTTGTGGATTTTTGGGGGGTTTTATTTCCCTCACTTATTTTTTTGGTGGGGATGATAAAAGTGAGAAGGATATATTCGAAATAAATATAAAAAATGTGTGACATTGAATGAAATTATGTGCGGGATTTAACTCGTCCCTAAGTTATTGGAGGAGTAGCAATCACAACTTCAACATCAACATCAACATCAACAATCATTAATAACAACCCACCTATATTACAACACAAACAACGTCAACAATCATTAATAGCTTATTACTTAATTTAGTCACTGACCAATGTAATTTAAAGTAGTCAAATAATTTTATTTAAAACATTTTTACTACATAAAAGTAACAAATTACTGAATAAAATCAAATATTCTCACATACCTGTGGACAAGTCCTGGAAGGGCAATAATTTTGGTCGAAAACAATGGGATTATCGACGTTCTGAAATGAAATATCTTCGTACGTAATATTATTTACTGTGCCAGACTTATCACTGGCCTTGGTTTTAATCCTCAACCCATTTGTAGTGTCAAAAAGTCTACACTGTCTCACCACAACATCTACGACTTGTTCATTTTCGAGCTCACCCAAGCTTCCAATGCTAATACCATGACCCGGACCGCAAGTGACCCCAGAGACGGTAATGTCCTTACTACCACGAATAAGGGCAACACAATCATCTCCCGATGCTATGTTTGTAGTTGAGATTCTAATGCCATTTGATTCCCCGATCTTAATTCCGTCCGTGTTTGGACTGTCTCCTGGTGATGATATGCTTATTTGGTCTATCACAATTTGTTTGCAACCAAATAGGTGAAAATGGGTGCTTTGACTATTGATTAATTTCATCGATTGTGCTCTCGAATTTGTGATAAAGCTGAACCTTAGTAGCTGAAAAACATAAACCGTAAATAACTTAGCTCATCAAGTAAAAACAAACCTATAAATAATTGCGCTATGAATAACATACAGTTTTGAAAACAATTTTAATACAATTTGTATTAACTAGACCGTCTTATCAAAGGGCCCAAAATAATTACTCAATTCTTAGGTTTTTATTTGCTTCTGCTTATTTATTTATTTTTTCAATAAGGGGCCAAACTATCAAATTGGTAAAAAACAATATAGACTATTGGATAAACTAGTGTTAAACCCGTGCAAAATTGCACGGGTATATTTTTAGAAAAAATATGGTGGATAATTAATATTACCGAATAGTGTCAATAATACGTGAATATTGTTCATTCAATTTCTAGTATATTGATAATACGTTAAAATGCACATGATAATAATAATGGATTTATGTATCTATTCTTTTATTGTTTTTTTTTTAAATCGATATATATGTTATTTCAAGGTTTATTTTGTACCGTTATGTTTATGATTTGATTTCGCAAAATATGTAAATTTGTACACTATTATTGGTTGTTATATTAATATTATGTTATTTTTATTGTTTTTTAATTTAGTATTGTCGCTTTTTTTTCGATTGCAAAAATGCACGGGTATATTTAATCGGTATAGTTTTAAGAACATCGATATAATATATCGATATATTGTGTACTGTAATTATTTATTGAAATTTTTTAACTTTACTCAATTTTGTTTTTAAATTTAGTATTGTCGTTTTTTTTCGATTGCAAAAATGCACCGGTATATTTAACGGGTATACACTTGCCAGAAATTAAAATTTTATGTTTATGAATTTATATAAAAAATGTTACGTAATATTTCTTAAACTACGTTATCAGATATTTATTTAGAATTTCAGACGGTTATTTCTCAGGAAATTCATAAATGAAATTGCGGTTTATTCTAAAATTTTAATACCATAAACCGTTTTAATGTTAAAACACTCGTGCAAATATTGTATTAATTATCCACAGGTATATTCAATCCCGTTATTAATCATTACGTAAAATTTACGGTTTATTTTTGTAAAATCAAAATAGTTGTGCAAATGAATTACGCAATTTTATATGAGTTTTTCGTAAAATTTCATGTTAACGAATTTATATAAAAAATGTTACGTAATATTTCTAAAACTACGATATCAGGTATATAATTAGATTTTGAGGCGGTTATTTCCTAGGAAATTCATAAAAGAAATTGCGGGACCCACCTGAGAGAAATTAAAAAAAAATCACAATTGCATTGATGATGTGGCGCGTCGAGGGCTTCTGAAATGATTCAGCAATTATATAGATAAGATTGGTAAAAAATAGTAGTGTGTCGGACAAATTGGTAAAAAAAGTAGTATGTTGGTCAAATTGGTAAAAGAAAATAGTGTATTGAATGAACAAATTGGTAAAAAATTTGATTAAATGATATTTAGGCCAAAATAAATAAAAAAATATGTTTTTTTTAATGTATTTCATGATTAATAATATATATCGGGTCGGGTTAGGTTGAACTATTTCGGATATGGGTCATTTTTCGAGTCGGCTCAATTTTTTTTTGTATCCTTAGGTTAATATAAATTTTGGGGTAGAGAAAATAATTAATAATTTTTTATATTATTTTTTTAGTCTTTGGTTAATATCAAGATAATTGGCCCGACTCAAAAGACAAGATCCGAATTGATACGACACCTAAACACCCGAATTGATGGGTCAAGAATAACCCGTAACTCGAATTGATATTAATCAATATGTGACCGGTCATGAATGTTGATCTTTTTAAACTAACCATTGCCCATAATAAACTTTATAATAATAGATTCGAAAATAACCAAAGTTAGAAATAATTCGACACAACTCGACCATGTCCGAGTTCTAGTAAACCCAAAAACGACCCGACCCGAACTTGGCCTAATTAACCCAAAACAATCTTAAATGTAATTTCAAGTCAAAGTAAATTTAAGTCGTAAATGTATTTTTTCTACCCACCACACCCACATCATTCTACGTGGTGTTGGAGAATTATCTCCACTGGTTGTAGGTCTTTGTGGCTTATTATCTCCTTTAAATTTCTACGGTCTTGTGGCGTAAGTGCACCTCGTTCTTGCCTCACTACTTTTCAACTGATCAAATCTCTTGGGAGTATTGTTGGTTGGCCTGATGATTTGGGTGAAGATGCTCGTCTCACATCATTGCTCTCTATCATCATGTCTCGGATACCATATGGAGGTCGCTCCTTAGTTGTTGTTCTTTGTCAAGACCCTATTTCTCTATGTTGTTTTTTCTCAGGTTTTACAATGTAGTGCTACAATATGGTTTTAAGAGTCATATTACTCTAATGTAAGACTATATCCTTCTGTCAAAAAAAAGTTTAAATTCTATAATGTTTTAAATTTCCGCAAAATTTGTCGGGTACGACGAATTCCATTGATAACACAGATTATTATCACCTTCCATTATCAAATTTGTTTATGCTTATGATAATACTCACATATGACATATGACATTTCGATATTTTCTTATATTAATAATTTCGAATATATTGGTTATCTCTATAAAACACACGTTACTCAACCTATAAAAATTTATATAATTACACACAAACTATTGTATAAAACCGTTTGAGGGAAGAGGATTACCGTAGGAAGGCGGGGAGCAGCCTGTTTTGGTGGGCCTTGACCATCAAAAACGCCTCCATTTAAAGTGAAGCCATCAATATACTGAAATTCGATCCAAGAATCACCTCTTAGGCCCGGTGGGCTCTTTAAAGTGCCTGAATTATGGAACTCAATTGGGCCCCTGCACGGGCCTTTCAATATTATCGGGTTAACCAAGTAAGTAGCTGAAGGGACTTCCAATTTGCTTCCGCCCTTCCAATTGCATGCTTCACCCCATGCTTTCAACAATGCCTGTCATTTAATTACCCATTAAAAGACAAAATTACGTTTTTTTAGATATGAATTTTACTTAATGACATATATTTTTCCATTAGTTTTTCATACATTACCTTTTTTTCGAAACAAAACAAAGTTCAATTCTTCTCTCCATCTTAAAACTGAATCAAAATTTTCCCAAATTTTTCAATTATATAAGTTGCATGGTAAACAAGAATTACTCAATTTAATCTCTTAATCACATAAACTTTATTTTTTATTGAAGAATTATTATTTTTAATTAGGGTTTGTTTTTAATTGAAATTTCCCCCTTAATAATCTATACAATATTATTAAAAGGGTAACCTAAAATGTCACGTAGACAATGCCACCTAGCATTAACAAAAAGCCACGTCACTTATTACACATGACATGGTGCCACATCATTTTTTTATTTAAAAAGAAAAATGGAAAAAAAATACTAAAACATTAAATGTAAATAACATAACAAACATTAACCTTTGACATTTTTAAATTCTAGATTAATTAAATAACAATTAAAAATCAAACTTCCTAATAAATTAAAAATATAGATGTTTATTGTTAGAATATTTTAAGCAAAACAATTAAATACATATAATTCTAATTTTTACGCAGTTTATAAAAAAATAAAAATTTGTAAATATTAAGGGAAAATAATAACATATTTAACATTAAATATTAGCCTTTTTAATTTTTAAAACTATAATAGGTTAAACTTCATATAAAAATTTACAATCTCTAATTTTATAACTTATTAGTAATGAAATAAAATGCTCAAAAGTAATAAAATTATACTACATATTTATGTATATTAAAGCAAACCTTTCATATGTCATGTTTCATTGATCCATATTTATGTATAAATTAAAATTGCTAATTAATAATGAAAATTAATGCTAAAAAATTATAACACTTTACTACATATTTATGTATATATTAAATTTGATAATAATATAAAAAGATGATCAAAAGTCATAAAACACATCCTCAATTGGCAATAAGATTTTTACAAAAGGCAACATTTGTGAGCCAAAATTCAAGCCAATATATTTTTTACTCCCATCGTCAACATAATTGTGTGTATCAATAATTTTTCTTATGATTGTGTCAAAATCAAGGTAAGTATATTAAGGTACGGTAATTGTATTAAGTTTTTAAATTAATTAATTATTTATTTATTTTTAAATTTCCTATTTTAAGTGTTGAATTGTTCTCATTTAGGAGCTATCAAGATTTGTGGTGTTCTCCTATTTAAAGGTAAATATACTTTACATTCTTTATAAATCAATGTCATATTTCTTTCATTATTTAAGGGAAAACTTAAATAAATAAAGATAAGGTTAATATTACATATGAATCAAATTCCACCATTTTGTCCATTATTAATACTCAATGTTTTTTGTAGGATGGTTCATGAGATAAACAAGACTATATCCTAGCAAAAAAAATTCTCTATCCACTCCACTCAATACTATATCCTAGCAAAAAAAATTAGTATTTCATGAACTTTCAAATGTATGTTTTATTTGGAATTTATTGTTTTCTTATAAATCATTTTCCTTTCTCATAGAATAAAATTGGAGTTGCGACATAGCATATTTGATTTATAAAATTTAATTAAAAGGGTTTTAATGTGACATGACAAATTTTAATGTGACATGACATATTTAATTGTGACATGACATATTTTTAATGTGACATGGAAAATTTATGTGACATAGATTAACTATTTATTATTACATGACATTGATCTAAATTATTTATTTATAAATTAATTTAATTCACTTGTTTATTATATTAATGGCTATTATTATTATTATTAAATATATTTTTTTTTTCTATAATTTATACAACTCTTACAAATTTATATCAAAATTTCATAATTTATAATGTTATTTTAATTGAAATTTTTTGTAATAGGACATGTTGAATAATTTCATAATTCATAATTAAAGTTAACATTTTATTTGAATATTTTGTAGTAAAACATGTTAATAATTAATTAAAACTTTTCATATTACTTAACACCCACCATCTTTATTGACATTTTTCCTATCTAATTAAGTGGTATTAAATAGGGTAAAACTCTTCATAATACTTAACAACCATCAAATTAAATTAATTAAAAGTTTTTCCTATTTACTTATTTTTTTAATATAATATGTTAATAAATTGATTAGTATTCTTCTATCCATATTTGTACTATATAATTAAAAAGCAACTTAGCAATATTTAATTTTTTGCCACATAGGATTATCATAATTAAATTCTCTTAATTTATATTGGTTAATATTAAAATTATTTTAGAGCTATTTATTAAAACTCTTTAAAGGGTTTACTAACATTTTTTTTGGTGGAAACCATAAGATCCTCATTTAAATTATAAAAATAAATTACGAATTTACTCTCATCATTTAAATCTGAAAATTTCTCCATCTAATTCTTCATTAAGCATAAATATAGTAGCTAAAAAGTTCTATATGTAGTAATAAAAAGTCTAATAATTTGGATTATAAAGCCACTAATATCTATCTATTAAAATAATTATAAGGCAAACCAAACTATCTATTATCAACCATATATAATATTTTTAATTACATAAAATAACTTCTTAAACCACTTTCATGCAAAGAGAATTTTGTAAAATAATAATAATAATAATCATAATAATAATAATAAAACAAACCTTTTACATACCATATCACATTTTTCCATATATGTTTATATTAAACTTCATAATAATGGAAAAATGATGCTCAAAAGTCATGAATCTTGATCTGTTTTATGCCAATATTAAATTTGATAGTAATAATAAAAAAATATATTTAAAAGCTATAAAACGCATCCTCAATTGTTTATATATTTTTGATAAAAGGCGAACTTGTAAGAAAAAAAAAACATTTTTTTTATCTCTATCGTTAGTAAATGGTATGTGTCATTGATATTTCATGCTATAATTCTATTCACATCTTTGTATAAGATTGTTTAATAGACGCAGTATTCGACGTTAATGATCCAATTTTTATTCAAGTTGCTGCTTTAAAATTCTTAGTTCCACAAGTTATTATTGTTGTATTAGCTTCAATTTTATGGGGATCATGATATATTAGTTTTGTTATTCATAACATTTCTAATCGCGTGTTTTATGTTATTTTTTTAATTGTTGTTGAAATTTTAATATCTAATTGGCGAGGGTTCTCTATTTTGGGATTTTTGTTTATTAATATAGTATTGTATAATTTGATTATATGAATACCTATATTATTAATTATTTTAGCTTATATTGATTTACCATTAGTTTTGGCGGGGGTGTCTTAATATCTATTATATATCACTTTAATTTCTGATAAATTGTTGTACAAAAGGCTAATTGGCTTTATGTACCTTTTAGAACTTGAAAATCGTAAGTTGAGTTGATCGTTGTATATTATGATATCAAATGACTAAAGTATCACATTACAAACTTAATATCCCGTGAATTTCACGGGTCACAAAACCCGTGAAATAAATAAAGTATTGCCACAAGTTGGCCGACATCGCATATTTCATTGAAATACAGAAGAAAATAAAGTTTATGTAATTTATTGCAGGGCAAGTAGTCCTAATTTTGAGTGTTTATCCTTTGAATCCTCCTAATAATACCTTAATTAATACTAAAAAACGGAAATCAAAACATAGACATTAAACACGACTAAGGAACCACTGACATCGTTCCCACCCCTAACCAGCAACCACACCAGCCTCCAGTACTCGGCAAGACCTAGGGGAGCGAGTGCAAATATGGGTTATCGGAGGGTGGTACGACGGTTGTAGCTGGTGATGGGAGATAAAGGAATGAAAAAATGAATTGTGTGAGTGATGAAAAAAACGACGAAGGTTATACGGTAAAAAGTGTATCGGAAAGAATAAAATTCGTATATAAAAAAGTACGTCCCTTAAAAAAAAGTGCAATAGTAAAGCCTCTACAGCTAATATCGAGTTTCAATATCACATTTTTGTATGCGTAAGACAGATTCGACTATACAAATTCCATATTATGGAGAGAAGTAAAACCGATCTTATACATGTAAAAGGGTGATATTGAAACTGGTGACATACTCATAACTCACAAGTGACGTTTCTTTCATTTTCATTCATATATATTTAGGGGTGTTAACGAGCTGAGCCGAGCCCAAGCTTGACATTGCTCGACTTGTGCCCATGAAGTAAACCTCGAGCTCGAGTTTACACGAGCTTGAAAAAATTGTGGTCGTTATTAAGCCTGTGGCCTTTAATGCGAGTTCGATCCCAAACTCAAGCTCAACTCGAGCCTATATATAGTTAAATTTTCGTTTTTTCTCTCTCAATATTTTCAAAAGATTCGAAAGTTTTATATACAAATATTGGAAATCAATAAGACACTTTTTATGTATGATACAAATATATAATCATAAAAAAATATTTTTATAAAATACGAGTAATTTCTTATCTAATTACACAAATTTGAGCCGCTCACGAACTTTTCGAGCTGAGTCAACTGTAATTCGACTTGACTCGTTAAACTCTCGAACCGAGCCGGCCTCAAACTACTTGCGAGCTATCTCATTACATTAACAGTCTTATATATAATACCCTAAAAACGGGATTTTTCCATAAAATCGATTAAAGTGAAATTTTTGTCAATTTGTTCATAATGTGCCTTGCTTTGTGCCATACATCCGTGGTTGCTCTAAAATTTAGAGTTATGGACTTATGGTTACAACCGTACTCTTCACAAGGAAAACTAGAAAAGAAAAAATAAAAAATTGAAATTTCAACTTTTCTGTTATTCAGGTGGTAATCACCGCAATAGTCTTCCTATTACCGTTATCTAGAACACAAATTCTTATTTTAAACCGTGATTATCCGTCTCAAGTGTAAGATGGGTTAGAATGTCTTCTTCCAAATGCTAATTTATATTTTTATAAAAAATTTAAAGAGATGATCTATTAATAACGTTATTAAAATATCTCTTACATAAGAATAATATGAAGTTATTTAATTTTGCGTAAATTAATAATTAATACTTTTTATATACCATTTTTCCAAATAAACTTTATAATTCTTTTATTATATTACCCCCTCAAACGTGCACAAGCCAAATTTTGCACCCTTTTACACATTCCGGTGATGTTTTGCGCCAAAGTTCAATTTTGCAGTTTAAAAACTAATTTTATGACGAAACTACCCTTATTTATATTATTAACTTGTACTCCTCCATTCCAATCAATTCTCTACATTTTATTTTTGGACACTATTCATAAGTCGGGTGAATTTTAGAAACAATTTCTAATATATAACATAAAAGATAGTCATGTGAGCCAAATTGTCTTATCGAGTACATTGTGAATATCAAAGTTTTATAATAATTTTATCGATATGTAATTAAAGATATAAACAAAAGAAAACGGGTATTGATATACGTGAATAAAACAAATGTATAGAATTTATGGAAGAGAGGAAGTATATACTTAATTCTTCTCTGGGGCGTTTGGTTTGGGGTCTATGAGAAAGGGAAACAAAGCTACTCATTTTTTTTGTTGGTGCTTGTTTGACACAAACAAAGGGAATGAAACTCCCTTCCTTACCCCTCAATCCATCTACTTCTTTACCCCCACCCCTAGGGTATGAGATTTCATTACCCTTGTTACCCTTCAATAGAGCTGACCGTTTGCGGGCTTGGGCTGGACATGGGCCGGGCCTAACCTATTAAAAAGTGTCCAACGACCATTTTTTATGCTCGTGTCCGCTATGGCGGGCCTACTATAACTGCCCATACCCGCCCTATAACCTTAGTGAGCCAACCCGCGGGCTAGCGGGCTTTTATTGCAATTAATTACTGAAAAACCCAACCAACAAAACGGTGGAGGAAAACACGTCTTTATCTGTCATTATCCACGTCTTGCTCTTCATCCTCGATATGAAACCCGTGAGAATCATGAGATATTATACATATATATATATATATATATTACTCCCTCCATTTTTATCCATGTGATACATAAGGTTTTTGTACACTATTCACAAGTTAACCTTCAATTTCAATTTTCTCTCAATACGTAAGAAAAAACATATTCACGTGGGATCTTGTTTAATTCGTCTTTACGAGTACATTGAAAATATATAATTTTTATAATTTTTACAAATACGTAGCTAAAGATATTAAGCACGTAAAACGTGCGTTGACAAACGTGCAAAAAGAAATGTATCACATGGATAAAAATGGAGGGAGTAATAGCTACTTTACTGATATAACAAAATAGTAGAAAAAAATATATTTGGGGGAGGATTACTAATTTAATGGTAGAATAAAAGTAAGTAAAAAATTTACCTAACGATAACCTTTTAGCTCGTAACCAATCTTCATTACACACTTAGTCATTTACTATTTTGAATACAATATTTTTCAGTTTTAGTTTTTATTTATTTTTGTTAGGTTACGTAGCGGGCCTAGCGGGTTGTCCGTGGACAATTTTATTTAGTCCAAGCCCGTCCATTAATTTTAGCGGGCCTAATTTTCTTGTCCGTACCCACTTATTTTAAAAATCTTTATGACCAAATCCGCTAGCAAAGCGGGCCGAACGGGACGGGCAAAACGGGTTGGCCCGCATTTGGCCAGCTCTACCCTTCAACCACTTTCTTCACCTACCACCACATTTTAAACTATCACCACAATAGCTACCACCAAACCACCACCACCATGATGCGACCACCACCACCGCCGCCTCCGTCCCCACCACTACCACCACCACCACCATGATACATCCATCACCACCACCGCCATGGCACCCTCACCACCATCACTGCCATGCACCCCATCACCATCACCGCCACCACCACCACCACCGCCATGACATATCTATCACCACTCATCGCCACACCGCCATGACACCCCCACCACCATCAGTGACCACCACCACCGCCACCACCCTCGTCGCCGCCATGACACCCCACTACTGCCACCATCGTCACCACCGCCATGATACCTCCACCACCACAGCCATGACACCTCCACCATCATCACCGGCGCTAGTAGATAAGTGGTTGTTTGTGGTGGAGTGTGGTAGTGGTAGGAGTGAGTGTGAGTGAACCATTAGTTCCCTTTCTTGGTGTAACCAAACAACTAATTAATTTTTAGGTAATCCTTTTTCTTTCCCCCTCTTACCCTTTCTTATTTCCTTTCCTTTTCTCTAACCAAACGCCCCCTTAAGTCTTCTCTCTTCAATTTACATCTCCATCCTTCAATCGTCTCTCCATCATCTAGGTAGCACCGAAACGGACACGGACACGGACACGGACACGACGGGACACGTGACACGACATGTTAAGAAATTTAGGACACGTTACACGTTATTTAAATTTAATAAAATATAACATCTTAAAGTTATAAATGTTTGATTTTATTTTTGTAAAAGTATTTGATATTAATTTTAAATAAGTGAAGGTGTAAAACTTGCTTTTGATAATAACCCATTTTCATTTCTCATTCGAATCAATATTCTAATTATTCTTTTTCGATAGCGCATTTCTCGTCTGAAGAACATCTTTCACCCCAAATGATGACCAAATACTGTGCACACGATGAACACGGCTCAAATACCATGGACACGCGTCGGACACGTGCCCAAATAAATGTCGAAAGTTAGACACAGTTTTATAGGCGTCCGACATGTTTCGGCCTGTATCCGTGGAGTGTCGGTGTCGGACACGATACGACTCATTACGAGAAGTGTCCGTCCTACCTACTCCACGATACATCTCCTACTCTCCTCTCTTCTTATTTCCCAATTAAAGTAAGAGTGTTTAAACCCAATAATTTTGAAGCTAAACTTATGATTTTCCTTAACTTAATGAAAAAGTTACTAAACTTTATCTCATCTTATGGCTTTGGTAGCTTTTGTATTGTGTAAAAAGTACACTTTAAGGTGAGGAATTAAAAAAAAAAGAGAAAAACTTGTTGGGAAAAAAAGTGAAGAGAAGACGTAGAAAAAAGGTGTGAACTTTGTGAACAATTTTTTTTTTTCATTCCTCACCTATTCATTTTTATTTTTCTGCACTAAACTAGTCTTATGCAAAAATTTTGCACGAATACAATTAATTAATAAATAAGTAAATAAATATTAATAAAAAATTTATAAAAAAGTAATTTTATAAAAATTTTATAAAAAAGTACCTTCTATTAATTTAGTGCAAAATTGTTATATAAGACCAATTTATGTGTAAGACAAGCCCAATTTCAAAAAGCCTAACACAATTAATTAATAAATAAGTAAATAAATATTTTATCCTCATAATTTAACATTTTCTATTGATAACCTACTTATTTAAATGAATAAATGTGTCAATATTACTTACAATATAAGATATCGAGTAATTAAAATACAAATAAAATTTAATGATTACTTTGGTCTATTTTTCTATTGGACGAGTCTTATCTATACCTGTAAAAAAACTGTTGATAGACATTTTATCAAAAGACCTATTGGTTTGCCTTAAATTTTCAGACGGGTTATATGTGCCCCATTTACAATCAAAGAGGACTATTTTTTGACGAAAAAGTTACATGAACGACAAACACTAGTTTTTATCATTAGATTATCACATTTTACCATAAAGGCATAAACATATTTCCATTTGAAACCTCGAAACAGAATAATCCCTTTGAAATGAAAAGTATTTAGACACAAAAAGTAACACACAAAGGAAACGGGATTCAATAGCTTCATCAAAAGTACGAGGACACACTACCGTAATATGTACGGCATGTACCTATATTGTTAGTATGTGTTAAATTACATAGAACGTGAAAAAAACATATACAAAGTTTAGTGACATAAGGTAAGATAATTGGTGAGTCTTGAGAGACAAGACTTATGAGTTTTGAGATAAGATTTATTCAAAATTCTCAATAATTTACTTTTTGACAAAAGTTTAAGTAAAGTTTTGAAAATACAAGATTCAACTTAAACTCTACAAAAGTCTTGACCCCGTCGTTTTATAAATGACAATCAATAAATGGGTACCATGTGTTAAAGTATTATTATTTTCTTTTTTATCTAATCCTATAAAAAAAGTGAGTGGAAAATAGAGTCTGAGGTGAATCTGACGGATAATGTATAAAGTTTGAGTGAATCTGAATCGGGGTCTGAACAAAGAATAATAATAAAAGTTAGTGAAAGTTAATTTGACAGAATCTTAAAATCTTATTGATAATGTTATCCTGAGTATATGACGATGAATTCCATGAACTTAACCCAAAAAAGTTGAGTTTTAGTAGTAGTTACTAGTTTACTACTACTTCCTCATTTGTTTAACCCCAAATTAAAGGTAAAAAAAATTAACTACAATAAAGAACATATAAAAGACTTTGTAAAAACACGATTACTCGCCGGTACAAGTTGAAGACAGTTTCATATTCCTTGACGATAAACGCAAGATCCCTTTCTCAATATCTCATTTAAAATGATCTTAGATGAAAATTTCAAAAAAAAAGATCTACCATTACATCCTTCATACATACAATAGAATGATTGATTTTTTTTTTCAATATTAATTAATATAATGTAAAATCAAAGTTTAAACAAAAATAAAATAAAATATACCTGATTGATATCGACATTTCCACCTTGAAGAGCACCATAATCTTTCAAATTGAAAACCTTAGTATCACATTCTCCTAGTGTGAAGGAAATTGTGACTAAGAGTAATATATAAACAAATTTCATGGCTTTCATTCTATATTTCATGTATGTATAATTACAAAATGATGAAATTATAGAATGACTTTTCACCTTCAGATGCCTACATATTTATATTAATGAATACTAAAGTTTAATAAAACCATAAATTGTAGAAAACCCTTTTGATATTTATGATTTTATTAGTAAGGATAATGATATTACACGCCTATTTTAAGACACTACTACGGTTGGTTTTAATCTATAAGTAAATCCACATTGTGTGAGATTTTGTAGCAAAACATTGTGTCATGTAATAATAATTTCTGAATTGAGAGTGAAGTGAGGAGCACACTTTTAGGACTTTTTTATAGCAATTTAATTGTACAATCGACTTTTCTGCGTTTTTTACCAGTTTGTTTTGGTAAGAAGTAACAATTTTTGTGCTAGATAGTCACAATTATTTATTTTATGTACGACGGTTATATAGGCTTTATAAATATATAATTAAATATATTAATGAAATAAAATGTGTACTGACAAATGTAATTAACGAAAAATGTAAAGACTGATTGAGAATGCGACATACGGAGTACTTCACAATGCAATATAAAGTGCATGGGGATTTTAATGGCTACTCCCTCTATTCATATTCATTTTGCATGTTTCTATTTTGTACATTATTTACAAGTGAACATTTAATTTCAATTTTCTCCTAATATATAAGAGAAAATATATTCATGTGGTAACTTGTTTGATTCGTCTTAACGAGTACATTAAAAATATATCTTTTATAATTTTTACAAGTATATAGTTAAAGATATATATTTACCACGTAAAACGTGCGTTGACAAACGTGAAAAAGTAAATATGCAAAGTAGATATGAATGAAGGGATTACGATGTCGTTATCAATCTTGTGCATGATAGTTGATGAGGCACATAAATCACGTTCGAATGTGGACCATTTTGCCACAATTTGGCCCAAGTTTAAGTGTGGATCATTTCGTCTTAGGATCAAAAACATAATACACCATTTGTGAGATAAACAAATGCTCGGCACCAAGGTCCTTTGAATCTTTGAAGGCCAAGCCTACTGTACTTTGCCAAGGCCGTGGAAGCTGACATATGAGGTCATGTGGATATCATCAGCCCCTGTTCACAAAAATTTTATTGAAGACGGACATATTTCTCACAAGCTGAAAATGGGTTAAGTAATATCCAAGTGGTTAGATGAAATAAAAGTCTGATGCTACTCCCTAGGCAATTTGCTTTTGTCTTATCTACCAACTTGAGTATTATTTGACCCGTCTTTCACTTGTAATAGATATGCTACACTAATACAACCACTAGCACAAAATTGAAGAATTTGAATAAGTTGTATATTAATTGTGTTAATTGATAGGGTTACAGTAGGTTGATATTTATACAATTTACATAAGGATTACAATTTGACAGAGATGCGTTCCTAATAGATTAAAATTTGATAAGGAGAATAAATCTCTTACTTATTCTCTAACATCCCCCCTCAAGATAAACGACCTAGACGAAAGTCCGATTTTGGACAGTATCATAGCAAACCGTGGCTTTGGAAGAGACTTGGTGAGCGCATAAGCTAACTAATCATCGTTGGTAATGGGTACAACTCGAAGAGCTTCTGATTGCACCTTCTCTTGAATAAAATGATAATCTAAGGCGAGGTGTTTCATACGAGAATGGAAAACGGGGTTGGCACTCAGGTTGGTAGCTCCAAGATTATCACATTACACCACTGGACCGGAAGGAAGAACAACATGAAGTTCAGTGAGCAGGTTGCCAAGCCAAATAAGTTCCGGAGTAGCATTGGCCACGGACCGATACTCGGCTTCCGTAGAAGAGCGAGCTATGGTTCGTTGCTTTTTGGAGCTCCAAGATATGGGAGTCCGACCTAAATAGACAATATAGGCACCAGTAGAGGTAAAATCATCGGGATCGCCACTCCAATCCGAGTCGGAGTAAGCATGAAGACTTGGAGGAGAGTCACAATGAATAATAATACCATGGGAGGAGGTGCCAACGAGGTAACATAGTAATATCTTAAGAGCATTCCAATGGAACACAGTGGGTTGATGCATGAATTGAGACAACTTGTTCACAACAAAAGCAATATCGGGACGAGTGAGAGACAAATATTGGAGAGACCCAAGGAGCGGCCGATATTCAGTGGGTTGTCTAAGTTAGGACTGTCACGGAGACTGAGTTTGGACGCGGAGTCCATTGGAGTGGGGGCGGCTTTGGCATCCAGCATGTTGGTGCGAAGAAGAATATCATTTGTGTACTTTTGTTGATTGAGAAAAAGACCCTGCGAACAAGGTTGAACTTCGACACCAAGAAAGTATGAATGTGAACCCATATCTTTTAAGGAGAAGCGAGTGGCAAGGGCAGCAATGAAGGCCTGGACTCCATCAACACTTGATCCTGTAACAATGATATAGTCGACATACACAAGAACAAACAGAGTGTGAGTGCCATGGCTGAAAAATAAGGAGGTATCAGAGACTGAATTTGTGAATCCAGTGCCGAGTAAATAGGAGCGGAGTTCATTGTACCAAGCCCGATGGGCTTGTTTTAGCCCATAAATAACTTTCTTTAACTTGCGAATATGAGTGGGTTGTTGCAGATCAACAAAACCAGGTGGCTGAGCCATAAAAACCGTATCAGTAAGTGTACCCTGAAGAAATGCATAATTTATATCCAATTGACGAATGGGCCAGTTACGAGTGATATCAAGTCTTAACAGTAAACGGACCGTGGCAGGCTTTATAACTGGGCTAAATGTTTCAATATAGTCTATACCGGGGCGCTGGTTAAATCCTTTTGCAATAAGACGGGCTTTGTGTTTGTGGATTGTACCATCAGGGTTGAACTTGGTGTGGAATACCTACTTGCAACCTACCAGATTTTCAGCCGAGGAAGGGGGCCAGGTCTCGTCTTTTGTAAGAGCATTGAATTGCTTTTCCATGGCGGCACGCCAAACGGGATCAAGGAGGGCTTGTTTGGTGGTTTTGGGCTCGGTAAGTTGAAGTTGGGCGTTGAGGTTGAGTCGATCAATGAGTTTGTAAATGTTGCGGGAGGCACGAGTACCATGAGTATGAGTGGGGGGAGGTGGTGGTGGTGGTGGTGGTGATGGGGAGGAAGGGGGGTGCGAACATGGGAAGTAGTTGGGTTTAATGGGGGATTGGAAGGATGCGACAGTGGAGTTGCGGGAGTTGGGAAGACATGGGTGGTGGGTGGGGCAGTTTCAGTGGCAGGGGGTGGCAGCGGAATAGAGTTGTGCAGGAGAGCGACAGTGAAGTGGCACCAGGTTTCGGAGGTGGGTAGGGAAGTAGTGGAGGTGTTTAAGAATTTGTTGGAGAAGGGGAAGGAGGAATCAACAAACTTGACATGACGGGAGCTATAGATGCGATTGGTGTCGGCGTCAAGGCAGAGATACGAGTGTTGGGTGGGCGAGTAACCAATAAAAACACAGGGGACAAACCTTGGGTCTAGTTTGTGACTCGTATAGGGACTAAGCCTGGGAAAACAAAGGCAACCAAAGTTGCGAAAGTTGGAATATTTGGGAGGAGAATGAAATAGGCGGAAGTAGGGTGATTGATTTTGTAGAGTGGTGGTGGGCATACGATTTATGAGGTAGATAGCCGTACAGAATGCATAGGACCAGAAGTCAAGGGGCATGGATGTATGAGCGAGAAGCGCAAGACAGGTATCTACTATGTGGCGGTGACGTCTTTCCGCAAGGCTGTTGTGCTCAGGGGTATGAGGGGGTGAGGTGAGATGCTGAATGCCATGGGAGACAAATTCGGTTTTAATTTTTCAAATTCGCCACCATTATTCGAGTAAAAGGTAAGAATATGGCGATTGAATCGTTTTTCTACAAGGATTTTAAAATCGAGAAAAATTTGTCGACTGTCAGACTTCTTTTTTAGATGATATAGCCAGGTGAATTTGGTAAAGTGATCAACAAAAATAACATAATACTTAAATTGATCAAACGAATAAACGAGAGATGTCCATAAATCACTGAAAATAACCTCGAGTGGAAATTGTGTATGAAGCGATGACACATCAAACGGTAATTTGTGATTTATATAGATGTGACAAGCCTTGCAAACAGAGTTATTATTAAGAGTAATAGAGTTTGGAGACAGAAAAGATGAAACAATAAGTTTTAAAACTGAAGAATGTGGGTGACCAAAACGCTGATAAAAGCCAGGGTTAGTGAGTGACAAGGCATGGACTTGGGAAGACGACGACGGCTAGTAGTAGACACCATCTTGGGCTGGACCACTAAGGAGGGTGGAACCCGTCTTAGCATCCTTAACAACAAAGCAAACAGGGGAAAAATCAATAATCGCATTGTTAGCAAGAATAAACTTTGAAACGGAAATAATGTTTTTGTTCATTTTAGGGGCATGAAAGACATTAGATAAGGTGGATTTAGAGGAGAGAAGAGTGTAACCAGTGTGTAAGATAGCGACACCAGACCCATCACCAATTACGATTTCGTCTGTGCCATCATAATGGCAATGAAGCAAGAGATTGTTAAGGTCAACCGTGACGTGGTGCGATGCACCGCTATCGAGCAGCCAGGGGGAGGGACGTAGTTGAGGCGAGATAGCATTAGCATTGGCTTGAGGTGTGGAAGGGGATGTGTGAGTGTAGCGAGGAACCTGAATATCCGGATAAAGGGATTTGTAGGTGGGGCAATATGCAAGGGTATGACCTTGTGTGTGGCACCACTGACACTTGCCTTTAAAAGTATTCTTAGGATTTTGGTTGGTGGTAGGTGTGGTGGTTTGGGAGGTACGGTTTGGAGCGCTGGGGGCAGCAGATTGGTGGCGGGCAAAGGTGGGGTGGGCTACGACAGGGAAGGAGGCAGGGTGTGGTGTGGGTGTCTCGGATTGAAACAGGACAAGCTCACGACGGATTAGCTTCTCATGTAATTCCGAGAAGGTAATGGGGTTGTCTCTGCCATTGACGAAATCAATGACAGACTGGTACGTCGTATCTAGTCCTTCAAGAATATAGTCAGTGACATCTTCTTGAGAAATAATGGTGCCAAGAAGGGCTAACTCATCAACGACGACTTTGATTTTGTTCAAGTAGTCGGTGATGGAGGAGGAACCTTTGGTGATATTTTTCAGTTTGTGTTTTAATTGTTTGATGTGACCACGAGACAGGAGCGCATAGGACTCTATGAGGGTGTTCCATGCTTCTTGGGTGGTTGTGGTTGGGTTAAGGAGGGGGCTAATGGTAGCGGTGAGGGTGCTTGCCACGGCACCGAATAAGGGTTTGTCTTGCCAGAATCACGTATCATACGCCGGATTCGGAATTGGACTTTTGTCTGTTTCATGTAACATAGTTGGGGGTGGGTCGACACTACCATCGATATACGACGAGAGGCCGTACCCTTGGAGTAGAGACTCAAGTTGGAATTTCCACTGTTGATAATTGGTGCCATCAAATTTGACGACGGAATGAACATTGATGAGCACAAAAGGGGATTGTTTGGCTCAGATTGGTTTGGAAGGGTCGACATTGTTGGTTTGTATAAGCGGAGGAGACGAAGGAAAGACCTTGCTCTTATGATACCATGAAGAATTTGAATAAGTTGTATATTACTTGTGTTAATTGATAGGGTTACAGTAGGCTGGTATTTATACAATTTACATAAGGATTACAATTTGACAGAGATACGTTCCCAATAGTATTACAATTTGATAAGGAGAATAAGTCTCCTACTTATTCTCTAACAAAAATCCAGCGTCGGTTCTAAATGGCCTATTGCGTCAATTCTGATCCGACGTTTATCGAGGGATCGTTTATTGATACGTCAGATTTGAAACCGACGCAAAAAGTTAACATTTGCGTCAGTTTTGTAGCTAAAATCGACGCAAATAGTGCACTAATTGCGTCAATTGTTGTTAAAGAAGTGACGCAAATAGTGAAGGAACTGACGCAAATACTTACATTTGTGTCAGTTACGTTAGAACCGACGCTTTTTCCCTTTCTTTTTGCGCACGTTTTTCTATAACTAATGTATTTGATAACCTATTTTAGCGCCGGTAGAGTAGTATTTGTGTCAGTTATGTTCTAAAACTCACTCTTTTGGTCTTATTTTTTTTGCGTCAATACTCTTTACCTGAGATTTAAACCATTAGAATTTCTCAGGAAAAAATAACTCAATGTTCATAACGAAAATAGTGTTTATTTCATAGGACATATCACAGGTACATACGTATATAAGCTCCGACTCCGATACAACATTATAAACCAAATACAAAAATTACAAAAGGTAACACGCTTCAAAGATCCGGCACCAACAAGAAAATTCATATATCGCTAAATTACAAACGATATTATTAGCTAACATGATATTTTTTGCCGTTGGCCACACTACCATTCAACGAATTATTTGAAAGCGTCGTTTTTTTGCCATCGTCATTTAGAAGAAAACAATTAGCAACATCGCTTACCTCCAAAGGTAAGGTGACCGGTCATATGAATGCTTTCGGCTCCACTGTCATGCATGTATGGGCAAGCAGGGGTAAAATCACTAGTATTTGAATGTCCTGCAATCAATAGGTTCCATTTCGCATAGGGGTCCTTCGTTGAAAACATTGTCCAAGTAGCGGTTGAATTCTCATATCGACTATGAGTTATTCGACTGTACTTCTCGATCTCCTTATTCTTATTTATATCGTCCATTTTAAGGTCGACCATGAAGATATCCCCGTAAGGTCGTACAGAGTGAACAAACAGAGGCAGCGATATGGGATCCACTGACACCGCCGCTAAGTCAGCTGAAAAAATCAGGCTCTTGCCATCTGGGCTAAAACATGGGTGAACACAATGTCCGGGAAATAGTTCCCTTCCTCGCTTAAACCCACTATCAATCACCTTAATGGGCTCGAAATTTGGGTCGTTTGCCTTAGTTAGATAGATACCGAAGAATCCGGGATCAGGTAGGCCTGGAGGAGCTTGGGCAGTCGGGTTTCCACGGTTAGATGCAAATGCTATCCACTCTCCGTTGGGTGACCATTGGCAGTGTGTGTCGATGCACTTCCCTTTTGTTAGTTGCATGGGTTCGTCTGAATCACCATATTCTGCATCCATTATGAATAGATTCTTGTACTTTTTCTTTTCGTCTTCATCATGGCCTCTCGTAGATCGGTATACAACTTTTGTTCCTATTACAAATTTGGTTTTGATTAGCCCATACAAACGTGTAATTATTCGGAAAATATCACAGGTTTAATAAATGAACATAACGATTAACGAGTGTGTAATATCGAAAGAGAAAGATACCGTCAGGGCTGGTAAAGGGGAAGGCATTATTGTAACCCTCAGTCAAGAGCTGGTATCCCATTTCCCGGTCGGTCACATTTGGGATCATTCCGATGTTCACAGTTGAATTGGCTTGGAAAGAAGGTCCCAAGCAAAAATAGAGTGTGTCGATATCTTTGTTACTGTTCCATACGGGCGAGAATATGCTGTTTGCACCACTTGTCTGCACGCTCCCATTAAGACAAACAAATTTCGTGAGTTAGTGGTTTAAGTTTGGCTGTTAACAAGCTGGGCATGAGATGGCAACAAGTCGGATTTGAACCTCATGTTAGATTTTAACTAAAAGTCGCGACAATTTACATAAATTTCGACTCAACCTATAAATCATGTGAATAAAGATAAAGCAAAGCAAAGCAATGTACAACACAGTACGTACCTCGTAAGCAATAAATAAGCCGCTACTATCGGCAACCCACAAAGCTTTGAACTCATTGTCAACAAACGCAAGCTTGCTTCCATCCGGTGAAAACGTTGGGAACACACCTGACACCCTTATAAGTCCTACCTTTTCTGTGTCCGGAGATTGAAATTGATCGAACTGTCTACCAATCACCCGGTACTGTCACAATCCAATAAAATGTTAATTCTGCAATTTTCAACCAGTGATAATAAGACGGTCTCTTGAAAGTTGAAGAAAATATATGCCAATACTTACCGCTTCAGGATCGTCTGTGTTACAGCGATGGTAACCAATGCACATTCCTCTTTCCTTGTCAGGAACAACAAAGGGATTGAAATGATCAGCCCTTGGCCTCACCATCTCAGTGACTTTAATAACAGGCTCTCCCCTTAAGTTAAATATCTCAATATGTCGATACTGATTGATCTCACGCTCCTTTTCCGGGTCGTTAATATTATATTTGGATCGGATTGTGGCAACCGCAACTGTGGTTTCATTAACAGCAGCGGGAGTAATGGCATTGATCTCCTTGGGAGTGACCTGTGTCTCCGTTGGTGGGCTTGTTCCCATGTTCAGTTGAAAAACAGCCCAACTGCTATCCTTGTCATTGGGAGTGTTGGTGTTACGATGGAAGAAGAGTATGTCATTAGTGGCCCATGTAGGCCAGCCCCCGTTTTCAACGACTAGTCTACGGTTGTTGGGTTTATCGACGTTCATGACAAAAATGTCAGTTCGTAGGTCTTCGATCTCACCTTCCCAGCCACCCTTTCTTTGGAATGAGGCCATAGCCACCTTCTTGCCATCCGGCGACACGGACGGGCTCAGGTCATGTCTACCTATTTATGCCAAATCGGATGTAAATTACACAATAATTTCATTAGAGTAATTCCAACATTTAAGAGATGGCAAACTCTATGCTTATTGTACAGGAAGTAGATTTAAATATGTAGTTTCAAAACATACTTGTAAAATACAAAAGAGTTTTTTGTCATATAGGACCTAACATTTACACTGTCTGTAGAAATAGTACCTAAAATTATTTTTTTTGCCCAAGAACACCTAACATTTTCTGTGTTTTGTCTAGTAACACCAAAATCAGTTTTCCGTCAAAAAAAGTCAAGATTCCGTCTTGACTAACGGTAAATTTGATTTGACGTTTTTTTTTTCCCTTGATTCATTTCATTACCCTCTTCATCATCCTTTTCTAAACCCATTTCCCTTTTGCTAATTTCCCTTCAATTAAACTTAATTTTCCTCCAATTAAATACTTATGTAACCTCCCCTTAGTTAATTAATTCCTCAATTTTCAAATTAAAACCCCAAATTGGGCTTACTTTGTCCGATTTTCTCCTTTTCTCTCACCATCTTTTTAACCCAATGTCTTATTTAAACTCGTCCAGAGACGGGTTTGCGTGGGTGTTGCTTTTTCAAGTGGATTGATGAAGACATGAGTTATTGGCAAAAAAAAGTGTTATAAATGGATTGTTGAATGAAAATAAGTCACTTAAGAATAAGATTCATTGTCAATTAATTTTACAATGCACCAGTTTGTGGAAAAGAAAGAATGAAGAAATAAGGTCAAATCAATTTCACCGTTCGTCAAGACGGAATCTCGACTTTTTTTGACGGAAAACTGATTTTGGTGTTATTAGACAAAATAATGAAAATGTTAGGTGTTGTTGGGCAAAAAAAATAACTTTAGGTACTATTTCTACAGACAGTATAAATGTTAGGTGTTATTTGACAAAAAACTCAATACAAAATCAATCAGAAATTAGTCTCTTTTAAACTTTAGTTTTTAAAATTACTTCCATGCTAGGTAGCACTGACACTTCTCCTAATGAGCCGTACCGTGTCCGACACCGACACTCCACGGACACACGCCCAAACGTGTCCAACACCTAAACAACCGTGTCTAACGTTCTACATTTATTTGGGCACGTGTCCGACGCGTGTCCATGGTATTTGAGCCGTGTCCGTCGCGTGTCCACGATATTTGGTTATCATTTGCAGTGAATGATTTTCTTGAAATGAGAAATGCGTTATCGAAAGAGATCAATTAGAATACTGATTCGGATTAGGAATGAAAATAAATTTATTATCAAGAGCAAGTTTTACATTCACTTATTTAAAATTAATATCAAATACTTTTACAAAAATAAAATCATAAATTTATAACTATAAAATGTATATTTTATTAAATTTAAATGCCGTGTCCCGTGTCCTAAATTTCGTGACATGCCGTGTCCTGTGTCCGTGTCGTGTCCGTGTCCGTGTCCGTGTTCGTTTTGGTGCTACCTAGCTTCCATGTAATGTTTTTTTTTTAAAATATTCTCTTTAACACTATCAATATTTGATTCCGAACTCCAATTTAGATAACTTATTCTGTCCACCGTAACCAAAATTATCTTATATAGACATCAATATTTTCATTAATATGCATCAAATTTTATACTTGCATAGTTGGCACATGTATATTCTTTATACTTATTAACGTCAATTGTTGAACTATATATTCCATCACTTCATGCATGTATGGTTGTTTGCTATGGCAGGTCAGTTTGAAGTAGCTCATTATAGTTGGTTAATATTCTACATCTCACCCAACCCGACACGGCCTAGGCTAGTGTCACTACATACTTTCTCGACCCAACCCCATCCCAACACTAAAAGATATAAGGGGGTCTAGTCCGGCCGAGTCCTAGTGGGTTGGACTCGACAAACATGCATGACGCAATTATGGTACGATCCTGCCCAATCTCTCACTCGGGTCGTGTCTGGGTGCTAACTCTAAGCCCGACATGGCCCCGTGCATCCCATGAGCACCCAGCTTTAATCTACACCATTGAACTTGCTCTAAACGTTTCACTTCCTCACGATATTTTTTTCTTTTGCTTCAAATAAGTGCACAATATCGCGGGGAAAATCGAACCCCCAACTTCATATTTGAATAAGAGAGCTCCTACCACTTGAGCTAACTCTTGTTCTCTCACTTCCTCACAATATAATAAGTAATTAGTTCGCTATAAAAAAAAAGCATAATGGTAAATTGTCATCAACTAATGTCAATTCTCAATATCACCCTTTAACATGTCCTTACGTATCGTTTTTCTAGTGGAAAACGAGATAAGGACACCTAGTATTACTAAGTTTGAGTAACACTCAAGGTATAAAAGTAAACTTGTTCACATTTTCAGTTTAAATGTTTACATAAATATAAAGAGTATATATTATAGGAAATTCGTCGTGTTTTTGTATTAATTAAATAATCAATGTAACAAGCATAAAGATTTGATGTGAAATTTTAGGAGTGAGGATTTAGGTATGATTCGGTTGAGTAAAATTATCGATCATTATTGACCAATAAAAATTACTTGAGAAATATTTACTCAGAGGAAATATAATACTTGAATTTTATGTCAATACGATACTTATAATTTTCATGGTTAACAATGAAATGATAAACGAGACTTGATTTTCATGGTTAAGAATGTAAATTTTAAAGGAAACTTGAAAACTCTAAATAATGGCTGATGACAATGATTCAAAAATATTATATAACATGTTATTAACTTGATGATGATAACAAGATATTAGTATCAAAGTCTTGATTACATCAAAGTGGTTTTTATAATGATCGATTTGTAAAAGTTTTGAGTCATAATCTCTCTCAAAATGAAAAAACCTTCCTTCACTCTATAAAAAAACAAAACAAAACCCTAATCAATTGCTCAACCGCCGCCACCCACCAACATACACCCAAACCCATGTTCCTCCTTTCGTCGCCGGAGATGGGTCCCTATTTCGACCTGTCTTCAGTGTTATTCCATGTTTTGCGGTGACTGCAACCGGCTTGGGCCTATTCTCTTCTCCCCATCTTGGGTTTTCTAGGCCTGCCCCTTAGCACGCGGTGGTGAGAAGGTGGTTTGTGGTTTGGTTCTTAGGTCGTTTCGTTCTACCGTTCCCCAGTCCTGTTATTGAAAGTGGTGCACGCAACTCAGGAATATTCCCCTCTCCCTTTCCCCTTCCCCCATCCCAGCTGGTAAGACCCTTTTTTGCTTGGTCGGTTGGTCCGTTTTAATGAGTATAACTCATCCTTTGTTTGCCTTTTGTGGTTGTGTTCTTGGGACGATCTGGTGGTTCCTGCTGATCAATTCCTTATTCTGTTTTGTTTTGCGACGGTTTTTTTTCGTATAAGGTGGTGGTCGATTGCATGCACATCAATGGTCCTAGGGTTAAGTTGAAATTTGGAGTCTAAGTGGTCTTTTGGGTTGTGGCGGTGGGACCGTGGGTGGTTTTGGGTTGCGGATTGTACAGTGTCCGAGTTGGTCGGGGGTGGCAGAACTGGTGTGGGTGTGGTCTCCGTTGGTGTTGGCGTGGAAGGAAGGTGAGAGTCGGGTTGTGTGGTGGTCGTGGTTTGGGTGTGGGGCCTGATTTAGATGCGATGGTTGTTGTTGATTATGGTAATGGTTTATCAGAATAAATCGGTTTTCCTTATTTGCCAAATAATAAAGACTTAAGTATCTCTACTTTGGGGGTGTGTTGTGTCCATCTTTATGTGGCCTTCTGGGATGGCCATGGGGTTGTTCAAGCGGTTTGTCTTTGTGTCAGGTCTTTCCTTGCTCGTCGTTTCGGACTACGGATTATTGCCTGTTCTGAGTGGCTCCCAAAGTGTAAGAGTTTTGGATCCGCTAGGCATAGATCTTCATGGTTTTTGTCCCCCTTTTTCTTTCGATGTCCTTGTGACGTAAGTACACTTTGCGCTCTCTTCTTGGATCTTGGGGTTCATAGGGTTCATTGGTTTCCGTGGTTTCTGAAGAGTGAAGATTGTACTTGTCATTTGTCAAGCTTTGTTTGCCCCCTCAAAAAAGTTGAGGTTAAAGATGGTGACTCCAAGGCTATGTCAGCTTTTAGTCACCAACACAGTTTACTATCCGATTTAGTTACTTTTATGTTTTTGCTTATTTTTTAAGAATTAAAAGTGCATTTGACTAAATGAATCAAATGCCAATTGTATAAATCTCGTTTTACTTCTGTAAAAAAAAATAGTATCTTACTCTTACAATGGCATAAAATTGTGGCGATTAAGTATGTGCATGAGGCTAGTATTATCAATTATGTACGTAAATTTCAGGAAATAAAATATGTTGGAAGTAAATGCATAAATAATTGCATCTTCCAATTTCAACCTGTACAACTGATATACGGAATGGTATTTATCAAAGACGGACAAATCTTCAATGTATTTTATATGTAAATTACATCATTGTCTATTTTAAGTTTGTTGTTAAACAAATTAATTATATTATTAATTATGATATTTTTATTAATTTAATTAGGGTGTTACAAACTCAGTAACACCCAAGATCGTTGTACCACGTCACATTTTACAATTAACAATTTTGTCATTCTTAATCAAGTAGCCTTTTGACAAGGACAAATAATAAGTTAATAAATAAATTCATACACCTTGAATATTGTCCAAACAGCTAGCAATAAATATACTCAGCGCTATCATAAGAAAAGTCACAAACTCATAAGTCACAAGTCCTCACAATTAGCATAAAAATTCAAAACGGGGGCTCGATAATGCTTACTCTTATTCTACATTTTGTCTCCTCTTTTCATGGATTACACATAACATAATATCTCATATAATATTGAATTTAGGGCACATAAATCATCTCAAAAAAGTAAATAGGAAATAAAATTTTAATAACCGAATAAGGAAATAAGAAAAAAATTAGATTACGTGGGAGTAATAACTTAATTAGTACCTCGTACAAATTCATAACACTTTTATTCTAAAATATACTATAAGTTACCACAAATTGTTATTTGCAACGACACTATTCGTCGCAAGCTTGTGACGGATATCGTTTTCTCTCACAAAATATCCACTTTTTCTCTCACTCCAACACTATTCCCGTGGTCCCTTTTCTCCACTAACTCATTTTATATCCATTTTATCTCACAAAATATCCGTCACAAAATAGAGTGAGTGTAAATTCATGAGACATAGACGGTAGTAATAAAGTTATTACTCTAAAGTTAACGATGACCACTTGGCCACTGTAAATCCCAAAAATGGTGGTTTATATGACTCACATGTGGTGGTGAGAGAATACATAGGTCTCGAGATTCAACCCTCGTCAATAAAATAAAGATATTGTGAATTATGCAACGATTTTTACAAAAGAGCAATCGATAAATTAATAGAAGACCATACCAGTGCCAGTAGGCGTAAGGCGGTCGGTCTTTCCGGTCAAGAGATGGGTCTTAAAAACAGCAGTCCAAGGTTGATGAGGCTTAGCAGGATCCTTAGTAGAAACATAAACAAGATAATCACCAGCAATGGAGGCACTATCTTCCATCCTAGTACCCTTGAACGTACCATACACCTCCGCAAAGTTATACACTTCTACTTTCCCATTAAACTGAATCCCAATGTGAAGTGTTTCAAGGTTATTTGTCCGTTCCGACACGAAAAGCAGGCCGGTAACGAGACCTGCATCGACATCAGCTACGGTCGCCTTGGTGGGTAGTTTCTTGCTCTTAAGGATGGTCTTAAGACCAGAAGGTGAGATGGCTTGACCGTTGTAGTTGTAGTGCTTACCGTCGGTCATAGAGGTCTCATCGGAGGGTGATTTAGGGCTGTATGGACTTGAGTATATTTCTAGTGCTACTGGTGGTCTGTATGTTGCAAAGAAGGCTATCGTTCCTCTTTCTTCTCCCATTTTTTGTAGTTGCTGTTGTGGGTTTAGTGTTTGGGTTATTGTTTGTTTTGATGAGACTTTAAATATTTGAAAGAATTACGGGATATAAAATCACAAATTCTAATTTGTGACGGCATATAAAATATGTATTAGTGGGGGTATTGATGGATAAATAACTATTTTTTTTGTTTTTTTTTGGGACTCGAAAGAAAGACAGCCTACGCTCGTATAACCAGACAAGCCTGATTATGCGCAAGCCTATTAAGAGATCTTGGAATATAACTAATACTAAGACAGTGGAACAAATCAAACGATTTCTTCATGTCTTCAATAATATCCGCAACCTGGAAATTTGCCTTCTCCATTTCCGTAATTTGCGTAACCGCAGCTAAGCAATCAGAAAGAATTCCCACATGACGCATCCGCTTCATCTTAGCCCAGCTTAAAGCATTCCCAATAGCCAGGATCTCCGCCTGCAAAGGTGTGACAGCATACACCCTCTTACCTCCTTCAAAACACACTTCTCCCTTACTATAAAAAACCACCAGCCCCACGTCCGCTTCCATACTTTCCTTCCAACCCGCATCCACGTTCAACCTCCAACAAGTACATGATTCATACTGACCAACCAACGACCAAGGAGTTGAGTCCCTAATCAATTTTTGATAATTGACTAAATGCATAATTTTGTGTAAAAACGTTTTAGGTTTTATCTATTAAAACGGATTATAGGACGATTTTAATGCTAACATATTTTGATTAATGATCATTATTGTTTCAATACGTGATTTTATTAACAAAAACCTAATTAACACTCCGATAGTACATTTTTCGCCTTTATATAGTAGTATTGAGAGGTTTATTATAATATAAAACAAAAATAATAATACATTTGTATTTTAATTCATTAAACATTTCATGTCTTAAATACAATATATATTTACACGTCATTTTTAATTTTGTACCTAGAGTATGGTAATAGATTAATGTAGATTTGGTATATCCTTAGATCTCTTAAATCCTTTGCTTCTTGTTGGACATCTTGTCCCTACCTTATCCACGTGTTGGATACACTTAATTTACACGTCATTATCAATGACTCTTGGAATGGTTATAAAAACAAGTTTTATTTATGTTATTTTTTTATCATAAAAATATTATTTTTACTCATTTTTGTTTTAACCCTGTGATGATGGTTATATTGGCCCGTTCCGGTACTTTTAAACTCCTCTTAAGACCGATCTTACTATAAATAATACTTTTAATCTCGCCTTACCCTTTTTCTCTGGTCCAACCTTCAATGGTTATGATTTACTCGTACCCAGTAAAAGTTGTTTAACCACGTTTCAACTATATTTTATTATCTCATTTGAAAGTTTCTCCTTATAGACATTTCTTATTAATCTAATAAGTAATCATACCCTCGTCTTATCCTTCTTTTCTTTGTCTAACCTTTAATGATTATGGTCTACATTAACCCAAGATTGTTATTCTCTTTTCTTGCTTGTGGCTTGCTTTGTGAGGTAAACTCTCACATAATGTTACCCTAATACCCTATCCTCTCTCAGGGTTTGTCTATTTTACTGTGGGAAAATATATGTATATGTCCCAATACTTTATATGCATGATTATAACGAAATTATAACATATAATTTACTGTTATAAACGAAATACAACATAGAAGGATTGTGAACAAGAATTAACCTTTGGTACTTGCAAGAGGTCTAAGATCAGATATCAAAATAGATATTCTCCTAATTGTTGCACCCAAGATGCTCCAAGAAATACCATTTCTTGAGGTAGAAACTGCCAAAAACTACCTTTAATTTTTGTGAATGATGAAAGCTAGGGAGAGGAGGGAGTATCAGTTTAGGCGTGTAATTCATGCTCCTCAGGTGAGTCGTACGTGAGGTACTATTAATAGCTGGAGTCTTTTGGTTTCAGAATAACACTTATTCTTAACCACCTTCCAGAGTTTAGATACGATTTCTCAAATCCGTATTTGAGTCTACCTAAACTACTATCAATACATGCAACTACCTTAACTGGCCGAAATTCCCATCTTGAGACCCAAATTTTAAAATTTTATCTGTTTAAAATTTGGTTGTTATCCTCTCTTGTGTGTAATGTTTATTTTATAGATATCGCATAATTATAATTTACTAATTAAATATAACCGTTTATATTTAACTAAATCATTTAATCTTTATTAAATAATTTCATTACACACATTAATTAAATAACATTTTATATTTAATTATGAATTAATATTTTAATTCGTCTCAGCTAATATTATTTAATCAGTATTAAATAATTGCATCATTATTACATTGACTAACTGTTTAGTCGTATAAGGTATCAATATGATTACATTTTCATCTAATCATATCTCTCAGATTACATCCTTTAGGTGTGACTCTTAGGGACCAGTTGATTACTGTCATCTGCATGACAATAACGTCAAACTTCTAGAAAGTCAATCGTTATTGATAATCGTGAATCAACTAGCTAAAATACAAAGTATACCCGGTGATCCTTTAAAAGATTTATTCCTATTGTCGCACTAAATGTGGAGGACACTAACTCCAACATTTACATTCGTTCTCGTGGCATATGTCACCATGATTCTAAGAGCAGCATCCAAATTTTCAATGATTGTCCATCACTTCACAGAGTTCTTAGCTACCATTTAACCTTTAGCCAAGGCTCTTTCAAAACCTCAACCAATTCGTCTTGATCCACTTTTACCTTTTCCCAATTCGGTTCACAATGTGTATTTGTAGTATTTGTTGGCTTTCTTCATCTCGGTGTTAAACCACTTAGACCAACAATAACTTTCTTCTAACCATATTTTTTTGCTTTTTTGGTTCTTTTGCCAACACTCTTGAAGGCTGCCCTCAAACATTTGTAAACCCAATTTACTCCACTTTAGCACAAAACTATTGCAGTCGTCTCCTTGCACGCTACTTTTTGTTTTATATTTAGAGTGTCATTTTAACCAACAAAATGTGTGCAGAGAAGTAAAATTCAAATAGAAAAAACATTATGCCATTGATCTAGCTAGTAAGCTAATAGGTTTATTGATTTTCTTCTAAAGATATTCATTGCTTTATTTCGTCTCTTGCCAACACTTTTAATTCTGCTCCCCCTCAAACACCTAACAACCAAATATGTTGTACCGTCCTGATTCTGATTTGCAAAAAATCAATGTAATCGCCTCCTTTTGCGTTAATTCGCTTTCGGTGATAATTGTTTGAGTTGCCCGTGAAAAAATTAAGACATAAGTTATAACGATGGACTTTGAAGTGTACTCCTTTAGAGCGAACTACATAAGTACTTGCCTTTCAGTTTGGCCTTTTGTCTAATCTAATCACATGAGTTGTTTCATTCGGTCATTTGTTAGGACTTGAGGATAAGAGGTGATGGTATTCTTTGGCGATTCACTATTGTCCTTATTGTTCCTGCTGGTGTTATTGGACATACAAAAGGTTAAGAGTGGGAAGAGGTGCAACGAGTGGTTGACTAAAAACTTATGCGGTGTTAAGATTTGATGGATGCTCTATGTCGTAAGTTTTTTTTTATCTAATGAGGTATCTCTCCTTCTCATTTTTGTGTCCTATGCAACATCGAGGACGCTGTTTAATTCAAGTGTGGGGAGGAGAATCGTTGCGATTGTAACTTATTTGTGTTTGTGTGGAGTGATTTATTTCAGTCATTCATATAAAAAAAATGAAAAAGAAAAAAAAATGAAAAAATGAAAAAGAAAAACAGAAAAAGACGGAAATCAAAAGATTGAAAACCCGAACGGGCGCCTAGGCAAGATTGCGTGCCACTAAAAGTAGTTGTTGAGATGAAAAAAATGGAAAGTTAGAGGGAAAACCCGGAAAGGCGAGGACTCTAGGTAAAATGAGAGATGTAGGAAAGAAAATAAATAAATTTCACAATTAACCCTTATAATTTTTTTGCTGTGGCGTCATAAGAAGGGTGTTAAAGAAGGTCGGTTGGGTAACACTAGTGAGTAAGGTAAGGAGAACCGCAGTGTTATGTTGTTGTTGTTTACACCTTATTATGGTGGTTGTTGGTCTTCTGGTAGTGAATAGAGTCGAGGTCTCTAGGATAATTCACATGAATTTGGTTATTATTAGGTTGGAACATTTTGTTGGTTTTTGGCTAGTAAATTTTTAGGTTGTGGGAATTTGTCTAGGATGGAGCAATAAAGGGTAGCATTTTTGTATGGCGGTGATTTCTTATTACCATGATTATCACTTGTGTGTCTTTTGATGTGATTGAAAATTGTGAGTCAAACGACATAATGGTGTTTTGTATTTTATCGTGTTCTGGACTTTACAACGAGGACAAGTAACAGTTCATGCATGGGGAATTTGATACGACTCATTTAGTCGTGGTTATTTGAAGAGAATTAGTATGATTTTGACAGTTTGTTGTGGTGTTACGGTGCTTATTTGTAAAATACTTGCTAATTGGTTTTCATTGGCTTATAGGTGGATTTTACACATTAAAGGCAGAGTCCAAGTCCAGGGGAAGGTGAACCCGGAAACCTATGAAGCTATTTTTGGAGGCGCGAGCAGTGGTCATACAATTTGGTCGCGGATAAGAGGAAAAAAATAGCTGCGGGCAAAACCCACTCACGACCTACAATCAACACACGCGTGACACATGCGCAACCCACACGCGACCAGCGGGCGACATGCATTCATTCAAGCGTGCATCCGTGTTCCATATTTACTTTTATGTTACGTAAGTTAATAAACTAAGGCGCTGTTTGTTGAACAACATATTGAAAGAAGTTAGTAGATTCCGGCATAGTTAGTAGGTTGACCAATCAATCTACTATTTTCACGTGTTTGGTAAATAGCATATTCTGATAGCATATTGGTCGAAATCTACTATTTTTGAATATGCTGCTAATAGCAGTATATTGTATTAGCATATTCAGTTTATACATGAAACTGTTCTAATTATCCTGTAATCTGATATTTACCAAACACCCTTTTTTAATTGCTAATCATCATCATATATCATATATTATATCAAAGGAAATACCAACTTCCTCATACGTCGCCACGTGTCACACCTTATTCGAACGCCATGTGTCACACCTTATTCGAGCGCCACGTGTCATTTTTGGGTGTATTAATGCGATTTATTGTTGACGAAATAAGTGGAGCATTAATGTGAAATGAATAATTATGGAATCGTGAATAATTTTGAAATGAACTTGATTCTGAAATTGATTAGATTGAAGCGTGTATTTCAGAATCAAATTGATATAACATTTCAAATTAGGCAAATAATATATGATGATGATTGGCGAAATAAGTGGTGTCCATTAATACAGAAGATATGACATTTCAAATTCGGCAAATAATATATGATGATGATTGGCGAAATAATAAGTGGTGTCCATTAATACAGAATAATGTAGTAATTTTGTGAATAATTATGGAATCGTGATTAATTTTAAAATGAAATTGATCCTCAAATTGATTAGATTGAAGTTTTCATAATTCGTAAATTGATATATTTGCCTAATCTGAAACGCTATATATGATTGGCGAAATAAGTGATGTCCATTAATACAAAATAATGTAGTAATTTCGAGAAGATTCATTGTATCTGTAAAATTAAATATTCGAATTTACATAAACTTTCCTTGATTAATACAGAATAATGTGAATAATGTGAAATGTGAATAATTGTGAAATGAATTTGATTTTGAAATTGACTAGACAGAATCTTGTCTTTTATAAATTGTTATATTTGCCTATTATAGAATCGTGTATCAGTCAATTCATTATGGAATGTTTAATTTATTATTTGTCACTAAGTTTATTTTGGAATCGTGTATTATAGGCAAATATTTTCCTAATATTGCGATATAAAATGTAGATTATAGAATCTCGGGTGTATTAATGCGAGATATTATAGGCGATATTTAATCAAGTTTATTTTTTCCGTTTCTAAGCATTCAGAAAATTCCTCCAAAACCTTTTTTTTTCAAAACTCATCTGTATATTATGACTCAAGGCACCATGGTCACCAAGTTCAACAAAATCAAACTCGAGGATCAGTACATTAATGTCCGCGCCAAGGTCATCCGCAGATGGGAACGTCCTGATCTGTACAACAAAAAATACGCATTAGTCGCTATCGATGTCATTTTAATGGATGATGATGAGGTATATTTTTCTTTAAACTCACCTTTTTTATACTCTCATATTACAATATTGCAACACCAATCCAATAAACAAAGCAATATTCGCGAAAAAGTTAATGGATTGACCAACGTAAAACGAAATATTAAGCAAATGATTACTGAGAATATACGAATAACGAATTCATGTTTGTATGTTTTGTTTACCTCACACTTTTTGATAACTTCTATTTATTTTTTTCTTTAACCTTACTTTTTTTTTCTTTAATTACGGTCTACCACAATTCAAGCAACATTACGGAAGAGATTAATTAGAAAGTTCCAAAAAAACCATTGAAGAAGACAAAGAATACAACTTATCTGAACATTAATCAAGTTCTTAATGTTCAAAATTTGAATAAAAACCAACTTTGATAGAACGCATTTAAAATAACCTGAAACTTAACTGAAACATTCATTGATGACTATTGATAAAATGATATAAACACGACTTTAGCGAGTTTCAACTCATCAGGCGAAAAACTGACCTGTCCACAACTACTAAACAAAGCGGCAAGCCTCTCTTCACTAACCTATTTTCCAGAGATTACTGTCAATTTTTTTCCCAAGTAAATTCACAAAACTAAACCATATCCGCTACTATGACTCTTATAGAAATGAAATGACGTACATGATGGTTTATGTCAGAAACAAGTTTTTAATGTTCAGTTTTCGAATAAAAACGAACTTTCATAGGAAGCATTTAAAATAACCTTAGACTGAACTGTGAAGACCATTGATAAAATATAGGCGAGGTTAGGATAACCACTACCAAGTACGCCACACTGCCACACATATTGGTTTTAACAAAGAGATTCAGGAAGTTGAAGAATATCGAGAAAGGTCAATTTCCATACTATTTTCTACAAATATTAAACTACACCGTTATATTCATAATTTCGATAATTTATTTTTTATTAAACCTCTAACTTCCAAATTGTATCAGGAACCGCGATGTACCGATTTCATCGGAGTCAAGAATATCTGAGTTATCAAACGATTCTTACGACTTAATAAGACCTGAGCTAATTAGGACTATTAGTGAAATAGTCAAATCTGACCAGGTATTTAACTTTAGACTTGATCTATGAGTTTTCATATTGTTTAATAAACACTCATATGATTATGGACACATTTACTAACCTCGAAATTTTTAGGCTGATTATTGGGTCACATTGAATTGGCTATCATAACAAGCATCGACTTGGAAGGACATTGGTATTATTTGTCATGCAAGAACTGATTTAAGGGAGCTACGAAGGGCAAAGATGATAAGCTAGAATAATGTAAAGATAAATGCTTGGAAGAAAAATAAACAAAACTTATACCAAGGTATATTTATGAAATACATATCATTTGTAACTTCACAATATTTTTTTTAAAATGTTTAGAAGACACGGATTTTTTTTCTTGATAATTATAGGTTCCAGGAAAAGACTCAAGTGGTTCTAATGGTAAAGTGACAATGTTTGAGACTCACATATCTAAGGAGATTAAGCTGACGACAAGCGAAATACTTGATCGCTAATACCAGGTAGCCACAACTCAAAGAATGATACACCATGTTTAAAATATAGGATATTATTTTTTAGCTAACTGTATATTTATTTTGTTTTGCGTATTTTTTAGCTAACTGAATGTTATATAAATCATTTATTTATATAATACATTCCGAATTTTGTTGTTTTGTTCTATTTTGAGGTATCTATTATTATGTTGATAAGAGACTTCTTCTTTAACCCTTTTAAAGAAAGTTAAACACTACGTATTATTTTGTATGCTATAATTTTACCTTGCTAATTTTAGAAGGGGGTAAAAATATTGGGATACATTTTACAAAATATTTTTCATTGGGAATCTATATATTTATAACTAAAGTATTTTAGGATTCATATTTAACTTTTTGAATTGAAGTTTGATTGTCAAAAAATGAATGTAACCCGACCCATATACAAGATATTATATTATTTACGAGTTATATCAATATAAGTATAAGCATAGAATCTACTAATAATTTTAGGTCATAATTGTACTTCGTATAAAAATATTTAAGATATACTTTTATTAGCAAGTTTCTATTTATCTTGCGTCTGAGTCACAAGTGTCATATGTGAATGTTTGGCTCGATACCATAGTATGGTGCAATGACGAAGTTACGCCTGGGCCGGCCGGGCAACGGCCCAGGCTAGCTTTTTAAGAACTATTAATAAGGTAACAATTCAATATTCAATAAAACATAACTGACATAGTGGTAAAAATTAAGATAGTAAGTTCGTTCAATTGCAAGAGGTCACGGGTTCGAGGAGGGGGCAGGTTGTATATTATGACTTGTTTTGATTTTTGAGTTTTTAATAATTTTATTCATTTGTTAAGATTGTTATTCAAATCTTATTTTGGTCAACAATAGTTATTTCGCTAATGTAGTATTATACGATTTTATTCCCATTTTAATTTATCATAAAGACTGTAACATCCCGTATTTTCGTAAATAATATTTTAATGATTTTAAAGTATTTTTCGGAATATAATATTATCTTAATAATAAATCGTAAACTTTATTTTAAGTTTTTCCGTTAAGTTCTGTCTTAAGAATATTTTAATCTTAAGACATTGTTTCACTTGGCATTTCCCGACTTGAGTTTCTGTATCACTTAAATAAAATAAACCCGACTCAAGTATAAATAAAAGGACAACCTAGAACCCCTCATAAACCCCTTCCATCGACATTCTCTTCTTCACAAATTCATTTCACAGTAAACATAAACTCCATTTTTCTCCCTTCTTTAAGAATTTAAAAAGATCATCTCGAAGCCTTCCTCAACTCGTATCAAGGTAATTTTTATATTTTTGGAATCATCTCGAGATTTGCAATCTTTCTATCACTTTCAATTTCAGTTTCGTCGAGTTCCGTTTTTGGGCTATTTTGCCCTAATTCGTGTTTAGGCACTTAATCTCCGTTTTTATGGTTGTAGGAGTTGGATTAGAGGATCCCAAGGTCGACTCATACGTGGTGGAGGAAGACTTTGGAGCTTAAACCGCTAAAAGATGACTATTATGAGTACCTCGACCTATATTGTTAAATTAGCACATTTATGTGGTTTTTTGTGATGTTCATCCTGAAATTATGAGTTACATTGAAGTATGAATATAGGAGATGTTAGGAATCTGTTTTACATGTTCAATATGTGATTTAATTAGTGTTTATGATGTTTAATATGCCTCACATGTGTATTTTCAGTTTTGGGGAAATTGCGACGGATACAAATTGTGATCTTAATATGTGTTCTCTTTGATTCTTAAGTTGTTTTTGTTGTTGTATATGAGTGTTAATATGCTGGGCAAACATTGGTTGTTGCAATTCATGAGCTTAGTATCGATTTCTTGGAAGTTTAGCATCACTGTCGAAATGCGTGTTTTGGCTCAGGGGCTCTGAGCCGGTCGACCGGCTGGGAGGTCGGCTTGTGTTTTTCGTATTGTTTAGAACTTGGCTGAATGAGTGCTCAGCCGGGTGGCCGGCCGCCGGTCGACCGACTGAGACACCCCTTGTGTTTGTTCTTCTTTTAGCGTAAATAGAGGAATAGGGAGAATAGGTCTCCCAGCCGGGTGGCCGGCGGCCGGTCGAACGGCTGGGGACCCTTCCTCGTTAGTTTTGTTTTTCGAAGGCTGTTGTGTATAGGGCTGTCAGACGGCTGGCCGGCAGCCTGCCTCTGACCGGCTGAGAGCCCTATTACACCTAAGATCGTTTTAACTTTTGAACGGCTTGTCCGATTTACTTGAGACTTGTTCCGTATGCTTTGTATGTTTGTTTGAGGTCCCCGAGTGAAGAGTCTATTGATATGATATACTCAAGAAGGGGGGGGGGGGGGGGGGGGGGTTGAATTGAGTATGCCTTCTTTTCAAATTTTCTTCGATGTGTGTAGGTTTGTATGACGATCGTTGAGTAGAACAAGTAATAAAGAGAGACACGATATTTTTGAAGTGGTTCAGTCTCACACTTTGAGACCTACGTCCACTATTCTCGATTAATAAAATTAGTACCAACTCTGGATTACAATTTTATCAACCCTACTCGTGCGACTTTGATGTTAGTCACAACTCTATCTAGATACCGTTAAATATCTAGCTACGACAAATACCGTTAAATATTTGCCTTACAATGTTTCTTGATGTCACAATCTTGAATGAATAAGATCAATGCTTGAGCACTTGAATCTTGAGTCGGATATGACAATGATAAGCTCGAACTTGAAGAATATAATCGGCGGTTTCTCTCTTTGATTTGCGTGAATATGTGTGTATGTGTTTTTTTATGGTTTAATGTATCATGGTAGTCTATTTATATAGAATATGTATCTAGGTAATTCAAACCCTAGATGATTTAGGAATATTACTAAAACTAGAATACTAGTCTTTTAGTAATACTACCTTAAATCTAATCTTAATATATTTAGGAAAGATTTAATAATATACTTTAAGTATTATATAAGGAATTAATTTCCTAATTCATATTTAGGAAAGATCTTTATATAATAAACAATTAGTATCCTTATTAAATCAACTTCCTAAACCATGTCAAAGATAATAAAATATATTACCATAATATAATCTTAGTTTGTTTTAGGATATTAAATAAATACATAATATTTACTTAATTGAATCCTACACGAATTATGGTAAACGTGACATATTACACGTTTTCCAAAGTCGAAACAAACTACATTTAGATTATATATATTTGACAATAAAGATCATATAAAAATCCTTAGTTTATATTAGTAATAAATAATTATCTCATAAGACAATTATTTATTCCTTATTTAACTTAAGGATATTTTATATAATCCTATTAAGATCAACAATTCTATTTATTAAAATAGAATATCAATTAAACACTAATTCTACACGACATAGATTTGGAAACAAACGTTTCAACTTAAACACATATATATTCCGATCATTTCTTCATGATATAGAGTTATAGCTACGAGCTATAACTAGAACCAATCTTGTACTAAAGCTATAGTTGATAAGTACAACTTTAGTCTTTTTTGCACGCTTGAGATCTTCTATCAATCTTCGACTTAGTCAATTCATTGACTAACATGCTTGAATCTTTTATACTTGATTGATTAGATCTTGTTACTAATGTTCTGTACACTTAGCACACGATTATACATACGAGTATATATAATATATAAATAGCTAGACTTGTCATTATCAAAACATAAACATATATACTATATATATTTGAATATATGGTTCAACAAATTCCCCCTTTTTGATGATGGCAAGTCTTTCTTAGATTTCGTGTCTAAGTGTATGTTCCCCCTCAATATAATAAAGGTTATTCATAGCAAAGATTAACTTAGGGTTTTTATCTTCTATCTATCCCATATCCTTTAAGGACCCTAAGAGACAATGAATTACGACAAGGAGCAAGCTTAGGTAAATTCTAATCTAAGTCGCATATTTCCCCCTCTTGACATCATCGAAAAGATGAGAACAAAGACATGAAACGACTAGAATAATATACGTACGAAGCATAAGCAAGCATATAAACGAGTCGAAAAATATGAACATAGAAGATATCACACAAACACATACGTAATGTTAAAATATACACAACCAATCCGAATATACTATGCCAATGGGCCGAATTAGGAATAATAGAGTATTAAAAAAAATGGGCCTGGCTAGGGTTCGGATAAAATGGGCCTGCAAAAGATAACAAAATAAGATGGGCCAGAATAAAGGAATGTCAAGTTGGGCCGCATCAAAAACAATAACAAGGCCGGTTAGGGGTAAGAAATCCGAGGGAGGCAAAAAGGAATTAGGGCCTCGGATTCCTAGTGGGCCAGGGAAGGGAATTGGGCCACAAAGTTTAAAGAGTTTATAAGTCCAACCCAGGACTTAAGCAAAACAACTACAGACCAACTTCAATTCTGAGAAACAGAGACGGAGATGACGGATCACGAACGAGAACTGGAGCCCGGTGTCTTTGCATATGGGTTCACGTAATCGGGTCGGGTACGGAATTATAAGGTCTCCAACCTGTCTAGACAGCTGTTCACGTACCTCCCTTGAGCATTGAGCGCAATCTCGAAGTTAAGCACCTTGAGCGAGAGTGCCTTGACGGCCTCAAGTGCTTTAGAAGCATCCTCTCGCAATAGGCCATGATCACGCACCATTGCCCCTCCTTGTGTCGTGATAAAAGACAAGCGATCACTTATGGTGAGTAATTCGGAGCATACCACCGAGACCTCTGACCCAATCTTTACCAAATGCTTATCAACTTTTTCCATCCAAACCTTAACATCTTCTTCAAATCCTCGACGACCCTCTGCACGACTTCCTGAGGTACCCAAGTTCTCTTTTTCTTGCTTAACTTGGCACAATCCAATAATTGTATCCATCTTAGCCTCCAAGCCTTCAAACGAGGGAGATGGATTTGGATTAGGACCCTCCTCAACCGTCTTTCCAAAAGCCAAATCAACTCCATCAACCATAATACCCATCAACTTGAGTAATTTATCACACATACGATCTCGAGGCTTAACACCAAAGCTACAATCATCCACAACACCCTTTTTCAACAAGATTTCGGATACCCACATTCCATAAGGAATATCGAGAGTTGAACTTGGTTTTTCTTTGATTAAAACAGAGGAGGTTTGACAAATTTTCGAACACAACAAGAAGGCAAGATTGATTTTGTTTCCTTCTAACCAATGAAATAATACGATAGCTTCAATACTTGACAACTTATCACGACCACCTCTCCTAGGTAGAATCGTGTTCCAAAGGTAGTTAACAAACAACTTTAATTTTGGGGAGAACGAATTTGTGAGTAGAGGAGAGACTTCAGTGGCATTTGGATCAAAATAAGTTTTGATCATCATTTTTGTTCTTGTGTCACCACCCCCCATTCCTTACGGGTATCGATATCAAGACCCCTTTGGTCGAGATGAAAAATGTCACAAATATCACCTAAGGACACCTCAACATCCTTACCATTAACCACGGCTTTCAACCCAGACTCAGTAGGTTTCACAGAGGCAAAGAACTGAACCAACTCAATAGGAAATATCAACCCCGAAAAATTACTAATATACTTCCATCCCTGAAATTCTAAAAACTTTTTAAAGAAAAGTAGAGACTTCGACCCTTCGACCCACGATGTCGGATAGAACCGACCCGAATGAATGGAATAGGGAAGAAGACGGTCAATGAGCATACCTTCATGTTTTGTCATACGAACTCGCTCGAGTCCTTCCTTGATGGCTTCGACGAAGTAATCTTTAAACAGAGGACGGGGATTCTTGAGGTTCGACCCTAGATCGTGCATGTCGTCGGAGACAGAGGATTGGGCTCGGTTTAGTTTACGACGTTTTCCGTTGTCTGGGGTTGGACTGGCGGTGGCAATGGGTGTCGGAGATGGTGGTGGTGAAGGTGTTGGTGAAGGTGGAGATGGTTTCTTTTGTTGGGAGCGTGTGGCGCGGGAAGGAGGCATGGTGGTTGAGGTGAAATACGGTGGTTGTTTATTCGAGATTTGGTGAGATTTTGGGACGAATTTAATGGAGTTTTGGAGGTTTGAGTTTTATTAATGGTTTTTGGTAATTTTAATGGAGGTTTTGGGGTTTAAAGTCGGTAAGAATAAGAGTAATGAGGGTAGAGTGAGTTAAATGGTGGTAAGTTTGAGGGAGTTGGGGTAATAATTGTGGTTAGGGGTATAGGGACACGTGGCATTAGGTGAAGGTGAGTAGTGGGGCAAGTGGTTGGGTGACGTCACATGGGTTTTGGGGTAGTACACACGGTTTAAGTGTGTATATAAGGTAAGTTTTGTTTTAAGTTTATATTTGAATAATATATATTAGTGATATGTATATGTAGGATAATTTTTAATATGTGACGTAATATTATTTTGAGATTGATTGCGTACACATCCATATGTAATTGATATAATATAACTATAATCACAAAATTTACTATCGAATATATACATACACATGCAGCGGAGTATACGGACACAGTCATATAATCTCATCTAAACCGTAGTCAATCATTGGGTTATTTTTGCTTTTAAGATTTGACCGATTAAACCAATTTCCAATCGCAAAGTCTCAAAGCGTTCTCTAGCCAATGGTTTAGTGAAGATATCTGCCCATTGTTTTTCCGTACTACAAAATTCCAATTTTATATTTTTCTTTTCAACATGGTCTCTTAGAAAGTGGTGTCTAATTTCAATATGTTTGGTCCTCGAGTGCTGGGCTGGGTTTTTAGATATAATTATAGCACTCGTATTATCACATAATATAGGCACACATCCAACATCAACACCATAATCATGTAACTGTTGCTTTAACCATAGAAGTTGAGAACATACCAGTGCGGCTGCAATATATTCTGCTTCAGCAGTTGAGAGAGCGACAGAATTTTGTTTCTTGGATCCCCAAGATATAATACAAGGACCTACAAAGGTACGTAGCAAGTCCGGAGGTACTTTTTCTGTCTAAAGAACATCCTGCATAATCCGCATCTGAATATCCTACTAGGTTAAAGTTACAGTCCATAGGATACCATAGATATAATTTTGAGGTTCCGATTAGGTATCTTAATATTCTTTTAACTGCAATCATATGTGATTCTTTTGGTGCAGATTGGAATCTCGCACAAACACAGACACTAAACATTATATCTGGACGACTTGCTGTAAGAGAAAGAAGTGAGCCAATCATACCTCTGTAAGTTGTTTCATCTACAGACTTACCATCTTCGTCTTTGGTTAACTTCTTATCTGTGACCATTGGAGTAGGCATTGCATGAGAGGTTTCCATTCCAAATTTCTTTAGTAACTCCTTGACGTATTTTTGTTGATGAACTTTGATTCCTTCTTCAGTTTGTTGTATTTGAAGCCCAAGGAAGAACTTTAGTTCTCCCATCATACTCATCTCGAACTCAGAAGTCATCAACTCAGAGAAGTACTTGCACAACTTTTTATTAGTTGAGCCAAAAATAATATCGTCAACATAGATCTGAACAACTAGTAGATCTGAGTTTTCGCTTTTAAGAAATAGGGTTTTATCCACAGACCCTCTCTTGAATCCACTCTCCAATAGGAACTTTGATAATCTGTCGTACCATGCTCTAGGTGCTTGTTTCAGACCATATAGTGCTTTGTCCAATTTGAATACATGATCCTTGAGTTTGTTGTCAGGAAATCCAGGAGGTTGTTCAACAAATACTTCCTCTTGGAGATAGCCATTAAGAAACGCAGTCTTAACGTCCATCTGAAAAAGCTTCATTCCCTTGTGTGCTGCAAATGCAATGAGTAGTCTTATTGCCTCAAGACGAGCAACAGGAGCAAAGGTTTCGTCATAATCGATCCCTTCCTGTTGGTTGTATCCTTGAACCACTAGTCTGGCCTTATTTCGCACAATAACTCCAGTGTCATCCAATTTGTTTCTGAATACCCATATAGTTCCAATGACAGCTCTGTCTTTAGGTCGAGGAACAAGATGCCAAACTTTGTTTCTTTCAAATTGCTGGAGTTCTTCTTGCATGGCAACTATCTAGTCTGGTTCTGCGAGAGCTTCCTTGATATTTGAAGGTTCAATGGTGGAGAGAAAGGAGTAAAATGAGTAAAAGTTATTTAAGCTCCTTCGAGTTTGAACTCCATCTGTCAGGCTTCCTATGACATTGTCCAAAGGATGAGAGCCTTTATATCTCCAGTTCCTTGATTGATCATTTGCATTCCCTGAACTTGACTCGGGATCTTGACTTGTTCCCCCTGAATCCAAACCTGGGTTTATAGTAGGGTCAGGTATAACTCTGGCCTCTTCCCTTTGGTTTTGATTCAAAGTTACAGCTTCATTAGCTGTAACTCTGGGTTCCAAGTCATTGGTTTGAGAGTTATCTACAGTATCATCAACTGTAGTTTCATCTCTCGCACCATTTTCTCCCAAGTTGAGTTCATCATGAATTCCTTGAGGTTCTCCTTCTTCAATTTCCATTTCAGGAGGATCTTCCCTTGATAACCTGAAATCAGGTTTGTCTAGGTTTTCCTCTATATCCTGTAATGGCTTATCGAAGACATTATTCTCATCAAAGATAACATGAATACTTTCCTCTATGCATAAAGTACGTTTGTTAAAAACTATGATCTGAATATCCTATAAAGATTGCTTCATCACTTCTAGGGTCGAATTTGCTTAATCTGTTTTTACCATTGTTGTGAACAAAGCATTTACTACCAAAGCATCTTAAATGAGATATGTTTGGTTTACGACCACGAAGAAGTTCATAAGGAGTCTTTTTAAGGATAGGTCTAATCATAGCACGGTTATGAATATAGCAAGCTGTACTAATAGCCTCAGCCCAAAAGTTTCTAGGTAGGCCACTACAAAGAAGCATTGTTCGAGCCATGTCTTCTAGGGTTCTGTTCATTCGTTCTACGACTCCATTTTGTTGTGGGGTTCTAGGGGCCGAGAAGTTATGTCCAACACCATTGGTTTTACAGAACTCAATAAAAGCATGATTGTCGAACTCAGTTCCATGGTCAGTACGGATTGTTACTAGGTTTGATTTATATTTGTTTTGGACAAGTTTCATGAGACTAACGAATTCATCGAATGTTTCGTCTTTAGAATGAAGAAAGATTGGCCAAACAAATCTAGAGTAATCATCAACTAGAACGAAAACGTACCTGGAACCACCTCTGCTTCTTACCTTCATAGGGCCACATAGATCCATGTGTACTAGTTCAAGAGCTTGTTCTGTGCTTACCACTCTTTTTGGCTTAAAGGATGATCTGACGTGTTTACATCGTGCACATGTGTCACACATCTTTTCTTGATCAAATTTGATCTTTGGAAGACCTTCGACCAAGTCCCATCTTTTCAGCTTACTTAGAATAGGTGAGCTAATATGACCAAATCTCTTGTGCCATAGACATGGATCATCTAACGTAACTTTAATGCATGATAGAGAATCAGTAGGTACAACATTTAAATCAATCATATAAACATTTTTCATCCTGTGACCTTCAAGTATTACTTTACTGGTGCCTTCTAAGATTATACGACATATATCTGAATGAAAAACCACTTTATTTCCTTTGTCACATAATTGAGATATACTGATAAGATTGTGTTTGAGACCACTCACAAGGTATACATCATTTATAGCATGAGAGGATGAAATACCTATCTTACCAATTCCGATGATCTTTCCCTTTTTGTAATCACCAAATGTGACTTTACCTCCATCAAAGGGTTTAAGGGTTTGAAATAGATTTACGTCGCCTGTCATATGTCTTGAGCATCCACTGTCGAGATACCATAGGTTATTTTCCTTGGCAACAAACTGCACGAATAAGTTCAAAGACAGGATTTAGGTACCCAAGCATACTTGGGTCCTTTGTTGTTAGTAATCACAAATACATCTTCCTTTTTAACCCAAACTTGTCTTACATAGGTCTTTCTATATTGGTAGTAGTTGGGTTTTGATGTTCTTGTGTAAGTCTTAGTTTGGACTCTTGGTGACCAATTTTTGTGTGTAGTTTGAGGAGTTTGTTTGGTTCTATTTCTCTTTTCTTCGTAATCAAATGACATGTCATAGAACCATCTGTGGTCAATATTTCTTTCCTCAGTTTTATCATCATCACTATCAGAGACAGAATTAGTGTCGCTTGGAATTCCTAAGGATTTAACAAATTTAACTCCGGTTTTAAAATCTTGTGCGTGCTTTACACAGTTTTCTCGGAGGTGTCCAGTATGGCCACAATAAGTGCATATTAAATACTCAGGAAGGTCGGCATATTTTCTTCTTCTAAAGTCTCTGTCTGTTGGACTTTGCTTACACTTTGAGTGATCCCTTCTTCCATAACACTCGTGTCCTAACCCCATCTTCATGTTGTTGTCGGATTGTTCAGTTAGGAAGTTTAGAACGTTAGTGCTTCCTTCCCACTTATCGTGAACTTTCCGAGCATGAAGAAGGAGGTCTTTTAAGGAGTCTATTTCTTTCTTACATTCACTATGGTCAGTGTTGTTAGACTCTTTTAGGTTTTGAATGTCTTTATGAAAGTCGGACACAATTTTGGCATGTTCCGTCTTGATTTTAGATAGATTGAATTCTAGATCCATAATTTTGCTTTCGAGAATCTCAACTTCTTCCAGATGAGTCTCATCTTCGACCATAATCGAAGATTCTGACTTAAGGCGTTCATTAGCCTTTCTTAATTCTGAAGTTATAGCTTCATTAGCTATAACTTTAGATTGAAGCTCTTTAATGTTGAGTTTTAGTTTTGAGGTTATAGCTTCATTAGCTATAACTTTAGACTCAAGAACCTTTTTCTCAGACATAACTGTTTCCAACTTAGCATTTGCTTCAATGCTTATTTTGGATTTCAGTTTCTTAGCTTTGGCCTTTAGAAGTTGATTTTCCTCAGCAATATCGAGGATCTGTTCTTTCAAGTCATCTAACTCAAGACTTTGTTCATGACATTGTTCTAGGGTTTTCTCAAAATATTTAACCAACATAGCTTTAGATAAATTTTTAACTTGACTTTTGAGTTGAAGAAAATTTACCTCTTCATCGTCGTCGTCGTCGTCTGAGTCGGATTCTCCAAGGAGACACATATGGGATGCGTCGTCTTCGTTGTTGTCGTTTGAGATTAGATCTAGGCTGACGTTGCTTAGGCATAGGTTTGCTACCTCATCTTCTTCTGAGTCCTCGTCATCCTCGGATTCTAATTCTCCCCAACACGACGCAAACATTACTTTCTTGAACTCCGTTTTGGTCTTTTCTCTTTTTGACTTGTCTTTGATTTTGTCCCAACTTGGACAGTCTTTGATCATGTGGTCTTGTTGACCACATTTGAAACATCCTCTTTTGAAGAATGTTTGTTTTGTGTCAGTTTTGTTTTTGTCGACTGTTTTGTTGTTAGGGTTTTTGTATCTTCCCTTGAAGACAGCCTTTTTAAAACGTCTTGCGAATAGAACTGTCTCGTCTTCTAGTTCTTCTTCGCACACTTCACTTGTGGAGGCTTGTAGGGCGACCCCCTTTCCTTTGGGATCATCATCATTTTTATTTAGTATGATCTCATGTGCCATTAAGGATCCAATCAATTCTTGGTAAGTGATTTTAGATAAATCACGTGCTTCCTCTATGGCCGTGACCTTAGGTTGCCACTTTTTGGTGAGACTCCTAAGAATCTTACGAATGATATCCTCAGAATCGATCTTTTTGCCAAGGTTCCGCAGTTCATTAATAATACAAGAAAATCGTGCAGACATGCTATCAATAGATTCATTCTTTTCCATATTGAAAAGTTCATATCTTTGAACGAGCAAGTCTATACGATGTTTCCTGACTGCGGATGTTCCTTCATAAGCAAGTTCGAGACTATCCCATATTTCCTTAGCGGAACTACAGGATGAGAATCTATCGAATTCTGAGGTTATCATACCGTTCTGTAGGAGGCTCATGGCCTTAGAGTTTTTCTCTGCAATTTTGTAGTCACTTTCCACATAATCGCTTTCCATCTTTTCATAGGTTGTTCCATTGGCGGCGGCGACCAAGATCTTCTTTGGTCCAGTTTGGATGATCTTCCAACATTCCCAATCACAACCCTTGATGTAATGAGTCATCATATTTTTCCATAAACTATAGTTTTTGCCATCGAAGCTAGGGCACTTGAGATGCTTGGAATCCATTGAAGAAAGAGTATATAATATAGAATCAATAGAAGGATCAAAACTCACGCGGCTAGGCGATCAAGAGCACGATGCTCTGATACCAATTGAAGAGTCTATTAATATGATATACTCAAGAAGGGGGGGGGGGGGGGTTGAATTGAGTATGCCTTCTTTTCAAATTTTCTTCGATGTGTGTAGGTTTGTATGACGATCGTTGAGTAGAGCAAGTAATAAAGAGAGACACGATATTTTTGAAGTGGTTCAGTCTCACACTTTGAGACCTACGTCCACTATTCTCGATTAATAAAATTAGTACCAACTCTGGATTACAATTTTATCAACCCTACTCGTGCGACTTTGATGTTAGTCACAACTCTATCTAGATACCGTTAAATATCTAGCTACGACAAATACCGTTAAATAGTTGCCTTACAATGAGTACCGCTAAATACTCGTTCTATCTTACGTAAATAAGATAAAGTCTTCAATGTTTCTTGATGTCACAATCTTGAATGAATAAGATCAATGCTTGAGCACTTGAATCTTGAGTCGGATATGACAATGATAAGCTCGAACTTGAAGAATATAATCGGCGGTTTCTCTCTTTGATTTGCGTGAATATGTGTGTATGTGTTTTTTATGGTTTAATGTATCATGGTAGTCTATTTATATAGAATATGTATCTAGGTAATTCAAACCCTAGATGATTTAGGAATATTACTAAAACTAGAATACTAGTCTTTTAGTAATACTACCTTAAATCTAATCTTAATATATTTAGGAAAGATTTAATAATATACTTTAAGTATTATATAAGGAAATAATTTCCTAATTCATATTTAGGAAAGATCTTTATATAATAAACAATTAGTATCCTTATTAAATCAACTTCCTAAACCATGTCAAAGATAATAAAATATATTACCATAATATAATCTTAGTTTGTTTTAGGATATTAAATAAATACATAATATTTACTTAATTGAATCCTACACGAATTATGGTAAACGTGACATATTACACGTTTTCCAAAGTCGAAACAAACTACATTTAGATTATATATATTTGACAATAAAGATCATATAAAAATCCTTAGTTTATATTAGTAATAAATAATTATCTCATAAGACAATTATTTATTCCTTATTTAACTTAAGGATATTTTATATAATCCTATTAAGATCAACAATTCTATTTATTAAAATAGAATACCAATTAAACACTAATTCTACACGACATAGATTTGGAAACAAACGTTTCAACTTAAACACATATATATTCCGATCATTTCTTCATGATATAGAGTTATAGCTACGGGCTATAACTAGTACCAATCTTGTACTAAAGCTATAGTTGATAAGTACAACTTTAGTCTATTTTGCACGCTTGAGATCTTCTATCAATCTTCGACTTAGTCAATTCATTGACTAACATGCTTCAATCTTTTATACTTGATTGATTAGATCTTGTTACTAATGTTCTGTACACTTAGCACACGATTATACATACGAGTATATAATATATAAATAGCTAGACTTGTCATTATCAAAACATAAACATATATACTATATATATATTTGAATATATGGTTCAACACCGAGGTTCGGGCGACACTATATTGGGTTCGGGAATGGAGAGAGGATAGAGACCCCCCCCGGTCGGGCAACCGAAAGGGAAACCGGCTCTCCCTCAACTTAGTTCCTGGGATCAATTAAGTGTTGATTAGAGGTCAGTAAAGTTGGGACTAAGGACCTGGTTGTAGTACATATCAGAATATGTCTGAGTTGGGACCGCTAGAGTACGATATGTACTGATGTTTGATGCATTTCAAGGTATGATCTGAGCAGGATCCTCTAGTTTGACATGTGAGTGTTTGTGGCGTGGCGGACATGTCTGAGCAGGCACCTCTGGATCGTCACGTGTATGGATGATACGGTAGGAGATGTCTGAGTTGGGACCTCTGTCATTCCGTGAGTTTGTATGACCGTGGTGAATTGAATCTGAGTTGGGATTTAATTTACTACGAAAGGTAATGGTCATGACTGAGCAGGGTCAATGAACCATTATTAGCTGATTGGTATCCATTCGTGCCTGTGTAGGGGTTCACAGGTGTTTGCTTGTTGACTTGTGTACCGAGTTTAGCTGAGTTGGGGTGTGACTTGGACACTGCTGATTGTGTATAGTTCTTGCCTGAGTTGGGCTAGGTTCTAGATACTGCCGATTGCATCTGCTTGCCTGAGTTGGGGTACAGTGTCAGATGTTGCTGAATGATTGTGGGTTTATAGAGTATTGTTTATCTTAGTATTTTTCGTCTAAGGCATTGGACGACTCTTGGTCAGGTTTCGCAAATGGTTTGGAGTGAAAGACTCCCGATCGGGCAACCGGGAGGGAGACCGACTCTCATTTCAAATAATTTCCGAAGTTAGTTGAGAGCCTTTGCAAAGTATTGCATGTTGATATGAAAGTTGAGATATATATATGCTTCGCATGTTATAAATGTTGAAGTATGTTGGATGCCTTATGTGTTACGTGTCGTTAACAACAGGTGGCTATGAGAACTCTAGTCACTCCCCACTGATTGTGGCGTACATGTTTTCATGTATGTAGGTACATGACAGGTTGCTGGTGGGTTACAGGAGGCTAGCGAGCGATGATCCTATCATCGATGACATACCCATTATCGTGTAGCTAGACCTAGTTTTTGGATATACACTTGAGTGCCTGTAGGGATGTGCCATCCCAGGCTATTTTTGTACTTATGACTTTTTGTACTTAGACTTATATACCTATCTATGTTGTTCATTTCAGTTTGTATAGTTTATTTTAATTCACCTCGTTTTATCATGCATGTTAAAGTTTAAATTCCGCGTAAATTTTGGCATGTTTGTATGTTTTATTTTTCCGCTGCGACGAGGAGTTTTACAAAGACATTGCCATATTGGTATGAAGTCTTCCTAATGCATGAGTATATATATCCACAAAATAAAAATCGGCTCAGGTACAATATTTTTCCTAGCTTCGTCCCTGGTATGGTGATCGTTTATTTTCAATACCATAGTATGGTGATCGTTTATTTTCATATATACTTGCATTTCATCAAATAGAAAAAGAAAATTTTAAGATGGAAGATACCGTCTAAAATACTCATAACATTACGCCTCTAGTCCAAAACATATATACTTAAGATATACTGAAAATATCAATTTATGTACGTTACCACCCATGGAGTGCACGGGTTCAAAAATTAGTTTAATCTAATAGTCAAACCTGCTATTAAAATCTATTAACCGTATTATGCTACCGTTATCTGCTATTATGAATCTGCTTATGCCATTTGCCAAACAGTGCCTAAGACTTGTTTGTTTCCTTACTTAACTCGGTTTGATGGTTCTTATTTGTATTATTACTTTTATATTCCGTATTTATTTATTTCCTTTTTAGCTGTTTTTATGCAAATATATACTATATAATTTAGGAGGGAGTTTTAGACATACGACACTCCTTTTAGAGAAGAACCCATAATATTCTAGATCTAATATGAGGAAGTAATTCTTTTCTTTCTTGGTTCAAGACATTAAAGCACTTATTATTCAATTTTGAGTTTGAAAGTTCTAATCTTTGTCTTGAATATTGTTTTTAATTGCTTTGTTATTATTATTATTATTGCGATAACCCTAATTAAAATAAAAGTGTTCTCTTTTTTATTTTAAGGATGTTATAGCTTTTATAGTAAAAAGATATGACAACTTTGATACCATAAAAAATAATTTTACATAACTATAAACTAACTATTTTTTACGTAAATTTGAGCAAAATGAAGTCGGGCAAAAAACAAAGTTCAGAAATCTATGTTATTCTGTGTAGTAGCCTAGTAGGTAGTTTCATTTAGGTTAAAACATGGTTACTTTTGTTTTAAATTTGAGGCCACCCGCCCGCGGCTAGACCAACCTATTTTGATGGGCAGGCTAGGACAATTAAACTAGGTTGTTAGACCCCAAAATATCCATTTTGCTCCCTCAACACGTGTCACTACAAGAATGGATGAATAAAAATAGGAGGGCCCTTAAGGAGGACCCATTGAAAGTCAAAGACAAGAAGCATAGAGAATTGAATAAAAGGTGCTCAGAAAAAAGAGGAAAGAAAGAAAGAAGAGAAAAGAAAGCTAAAGGACAATCAAGAAAGGACAAAGGAAAATGAGTTGGCACATAGAAAGGAATCAATGGGCACAGGAAAAAGAGTAGAAAGGCTGCAACTCTACAGGAGCAAAGCTTAAGATTTGCCCAAAATGGGTGTACAAACAAATACCTGCAGAGTAAAGGAAGAAGACAAATAAAGCTAGAAAAGGAGGAATCAGACTGCTGGACAAAGAGAGGACCCAACGGTCCATAGAGAGAATAGCTCTATAAATATAGAGAATAGCTTTATAATTGTAATAGACACACAATAAGAACCATACACTTCTCTCAGTAGAATAAAGGCAAACACTTGTAATATTATTCGACTTTCTGGTCGAACTTTCTAGTGGAATTGGTGGAACTCAGTTTCCCCCGCGGTTTTTCCCTAACGGGTTTTCCGCGTCAACAACCTTCCTTGCGTCTCTCCTCCTCTTACTTCTTCTAATCTTCCTAATTCCTTCTACCTTTACGATTTCTAACACAAATACCATTTATTTCACCCAAAGATCACTATAACCCGACTTTAACAACTTTTGGTAATTCTCGACCCATTTTGGTAATTTTTGACCAAAACATAGGCCTACTAGACAATTTTTTGTGTAGACTCGTTTATTTCTGGCCCGAACTTACTAATGATCACCTCAAAGGCTCAAAATTATAAAAGCTCTCTTATAAAGTAATAAAACGGTCATAAGACGCTTAATACATTACTACATGTCTACATAATTAGTAAAAATTTCCTGCAGTATTTGTACATTATATATTGAGTTCTAATTTTTAAGATATTACTTATAGATTTTACTCTCACTAGTACAAAAAAATACGTACGGCTACGATTGTCCAACCGTAGTAAATCAAGGGATAACCTTTTTTTTGACAGTAGTAAAGATCGCTAATCAGTAACTAAAGTCAACTTAGCCAGGTTATGAGCAACCTGGTTAAGATTCCTAGGAATAAAACTAAAACTAAGACAATAAAAAAAAGTAGCTAAAACTTCAATGTCTTGAAGTAGACCCTTAACAGAGTGGAGGGGTTTAACATGGCCAAACACCTGAATCAAACTTTGAAGACAGTCTGAGACCACATGGAGATGTCTAATATCCGAAGACCTTGCCCAAAATAACACACGCCTGATAGCCCAACTTTCAGCTTGAATAGCCGATTCCGCCTTAAAGCTCTCCTGAAAGTGACCAATGATAGAACCGCCTGGATCATAAACCACCCAACCAGCAGACGCATTCCTCGTCTCCAGCATCAACCTTCACTCTGTAGGAATCACAACCATCATTTAGTCCGATCAAGAAGCAAGGAAAACAATTCTTCAGATCCTCAAACAAACAGGATGGATTTTCTCTTCCAAAAGATGTAGCTAGAGAAAAATTGACAAGATCTTTCCGTTGCACATCCGCAGCCAACGCAGTATTCACTGAATCCCAGAACATGTTGAAAAAGGACTTTTCAGAAAATTTTGAACCATTGAAAACCAAATCATTCCTAACACGCCAACTAGTCCATAATGTGGCAATGAAAAGAATTATCCTCTCCTCAGCTCCATCCTTGCTAAGAAAGTAAGAAATCCAATTCGTAATCCAATGTGACATGGTCAAAATATTTGAACCTTCAACCCGAATACCCAAGGGTGACGAAGCCCAAATACGCGATGCCACATGACAATCTCTAAGCACATGCTCAACTGTCTCGATAAGAGCCTGACTAACACAAAAGGGACAGGAGAAATCCATATCAAAACCTCTTCTTGAGAATTCATACCCAACAGGAAGTGAGCCAGTAGTTAACCGCCCTAAAAAAGTTTTCCACTTATTTGGACCAGGAAGACGCCAAAGTCTTGACTTACAGAAAGACTTTAATCTTTCATCCAAACGTGAGACATCCTTGTCCTTAGCAAACTTCCGAAAGAGTTCATTGAAGCATAAACCATATCCCGATTTAACCGAATACAAACCATCAACATTATGTTTCCAAAAAATCGAATCATCCTTCATAGACTCACAAATGGGCATAGAAATAATCCTTGAAGCCCAGTCATCATCAAACAGGTTCGAAATCAAATCGTTATTCCATCTCAAATCATAGAGAATAAGATCTGAAATAGTAAGATTATCAACCGAGGCAGGAGTAGGGAACCCTTCACAGTTAGTACGACACATAATCTCTCCATTGACCCAAGCGACATTCCAGATATTCATACGAGATCCATACCAGAACTTCCATCCTAAACCTGGAACAACGAGTTCCAATCCCCATCGAATGCCACGCCATCCCCAAGACCCTTGATTACCAGGTTTAAGATTATCCATTAGCGGAAGCATGTCCCTTCGAAAGAATTTATGAAAGAAAACCTTACTAAGGAGAGAGCTTCTATCATTAATAATTTTCCATGCTAACTTTCCCAAAAGCGCCTTATTCATACAAGAAATATTCTTGATGCCAAGACCTCCCGAAGATTTAGGCAAATTTGTAAATAATCTACTTGTCCAATGAATAGTCTTCTTAGATCTCAAACCAGCCCACCAAAAATGAGACAATAAGGCATCAACCTTCTTTGCCACACTTATCGGAATTTTAAAAACCGATAGAACATAATTGGATAAGGTAGACAGAACAGAAGAAATCAAAGTAAGACGACCTGCCGAGGACAAAAACAGACCATTCCAGGATGCAAGACGTTTCTTAACCTTCTCTACCACCTCATTAAAGATTTCCTTTTTCGAACCAATAAAATCCGATTCAATACCCAAATACTTCCCTATACCTTTATTCGCTACAATCTCGAGAGTTTTTAAACCTTCCTGCATATTTCTCAACGTAGTATTAGGACTAAAAAGGATACCCGACTTATTTTTATTCATAGATTTCCCCCGAAAGCTTACAGAAACGGTTCATAATATTCATAAGATTCTTGAAAGCATTACCTTTATCTTTGAGGAAAAAAATCGAGTCATCCGTAAAGAAAAGGTGAGAGATTGGAGGGCAATCACGAGAGAGAGAGAGAGATACCAGAGAGGAGATCATTCTCACACGCAGCTTGAACATTCTGAGATAAAACATCCATACAGAGAATGAAAAGAAAAGGAGATAGCGGATCACCTTGTCGAATCCCTTGATAAGGAAAAAACTTCTTGAGCGGCACCCCGTTAAACAAAATCTCATAAGAAACAGTCAAAACACATTTCAAAATTAAAGCCACGAAGCTTTTAGGGAAACCAAAAGCTAGCAGAGCCTGCCTTAGGAAAGGCCATCTAATTCTGTCATAGGCTTTACTCATATCCGCCTTGAAAACAAATTTTCCATACCTCCCTCTCTTATGATTATTTATGTTGTGGAATAATTCATGAGCCAGAATGATATTATCCGCAATCTGACGTCCCTTCACAAAAGCATTCTGAGTATCACTAACCAAATACCCCAGGACCCTAGAAAGTCTATTCGAAATACATTTCGTAATGATCTTCATAACGACATTACACAAACTAATAGGGCGGTAGTCTTCAACCTTTTCAGGGCAATCCATTTTCGGAATGAGAGTAATAAAGGTACGATTAAAATCCCCTGGACATGACCCTCCATTAAGAATCTCTAACGCAGCTTGGGACACATCATTCTTAACTATATGCCAATATTTATGGAAAAAAATAGCCGGAAACCCATTCGGGCCAGGCGACTTAAGAGCACTCATCTGAAAAGCCGCGCTTCTAACCTCCTTGGCTGTAAAAGGTTTACTCAGAAAATCGAAATCATCATGACTAACTTTTCTTTTAATATTAGAGAAAAACAAATTAGCCACCGGATCAGGTTCTAACATAAAATCACTTCCAACATCCACAGAAGCCCCAACACACTCAGAATTATTACGTGGACAGAAAATGGAGACAAAAAAATCACGGAATCTGTCCGCAACCACCTTTGTGTCATAAAGCCACGACCCATAATCATCCTTAATACCCGAGATAAAATTACGACCTGCTCTTCCTTTAACCCAATTGAAAAAGAATTTCGTACACGTGTCCCCATCAATTGCCCAACTAATTTTAGCCCGTTGCTTCCAGTAAATAATGGCAGCTCTAGCAAAATCCGTGACCTCCTTATTAGTAGAATCAAACTTATCGAAATCCCCAGTCTCCATCCCATTATCCAGTGCTCCCACCAAGTTGTTGTCAAAAGCATGCCACTTAGCATTCCATTCATCCCTCTTATCAAGCGCCCATTTTTTAATAACACTTCGAGTATAAGATAACTTCCGAGTGAGCTTGAAACAAAACGTTCCACTGGCATTTCTATTCCAAGTATTATTAATAAGAGTACGACATTCTTGATTATCCAAACACCAGGCATCAATCTTGTAAGGCTTAAATACATTATTTTTAACGAGCATCATAGCCAAAATAATTGGGGCATGATCAGAAATCTGTACCGGAAAATGAAGAATACCCGAATCCGGAAACAAAGAGAACCAATTACTCGAGCCATAACCCCTATCCAATCTTTCAAAAACTCTTTTAAAACCCTTTCTATTATTACTCAAAGTAAAGCGCGGACCTTTAAAAGGAAGATCCAATAAATCGTGTTGAACTCTCCATTTGTAGAAATTTAAAGATCCCGCGATCGTTCCTTTCCTTGTGCTATATTTATCACTTTGGTATTCGATTTGATTAAAATCTCCAAAGATAACATAAGGATATGTAAAACCTTCAATCCATGCTCCCAAATCTTTGAAAACATCATCTCGACATGAAGGGTCAGGTTCCCCATAAAAACACACTAAGTACCACGGCAAATCCATATTCATATTATTCAAAAGGATCAAGAAATTCTTACGAGAGTAAACAAGTGCCAACCGAATATCAGATTTCCATCCATACCATAAACCACCCGAGTTACCCAGAGCATCAAAACCAGCCGACTTACTAAACCTCATACCCCTAAAGATACTAGAAACATTAGACACATTACACTTTGTTTCTGACAAAAAGATACAAGATAAATTATATTCTCGAACCAACGCTCTAATCCTCGGAATTATAGGGAAGAGCGTATCATTGATACCCCTACAATTCCATCCCAAAGTTCTCATGGCATTCGAGTAGGTTGCTCATGGCCAACCTCCGCAACACCATCAAAGCCACATCCCTTCACCGAGGAACCACTGGAACTGCTACACTCCATGTCCATAACATTCATACAAAATCCTTACCCAGAATTCTTCACAACATGATCAGCATCTGAGAGTAAACTAGACTTCATCTTTTTTGCGATATAATTGAGATAAGGCTTAGCATATCCAATATGCACCACACTCACAGCAGGGACCCTTGCAGCCATAGCATCAGAATAACACTTCTTTTTCTTGAAAGGCAAATCAGCATCATGAATAATGATCCCAGAATCCTCTGTCATAACCTTTTGCTTCCCCTCCACAGCCAACTGTAAAACACCAGGAGCTGATACCGCTTTAGCATGAGGAGTTCCTGCAAAATACCTGTTTTCATGGCTATAGTCATTACCCACTCCCCAATCAGTTGCCAAAACAACAGTGGCTTCATATATACATGGGTTAACAGACCCATCCTCCTCCTCATTCACCACAGCATCCTTCACAGACAGTTTTGTACTACATTCTCCAACATCATCAGCAATAACCTTCCTACTAACAACCTGCAAAGAAAGATCAGTATTAATATCCTCAAAATTCTCCCTATCCATGCCATCCTTCACAGAAGAATCATCACTAGATCCCCTTCCCCTTAGCAAAAAAGCATCACTATCACTTGGTTCCTCCGAAGTCGAATAGTTAGATGAAGAGCTATCATCAATGTTAACAACAAAATCATTATTGGAGTTTCCATTATTGTTATCCACATCCATGCCTCCATCTAGATTACCATTCAAACCTTGATTGTTACCCACATTAGGATTTGCGTAGTAGTCATAATAGTAAACCACTGGTAAGCCAGACGGTGGAGGTTTAAAGACCTGATTATAACCTCTATTTTCATCATATAATTGTGCCCAATTGAAATCACTCTCAACACGATTTAAAATTGCCTCTTGAACATATTGGTCCTTGTCAACCGCATAAGAACTCACCAACCCATCATAGTTCACGTACAAAGCATATGGATCATTCGAAACTTAGCTTGATTAGGAAAATGATGAATATTACCCTGCTGCATGTGATGTACACCAGCCAAGTTATTAGAATTATTCCCAAAGATATATCCTCCCCCACCCCCACCAGCCTGCATGCTGTTAATAAGGTCAGTATTTTCAATAGCCCCATTAAAACCATGGTCAAAGGGGTGATTATTATCAGTCGTACCCATTTGCACATCCTCATTATTGGGTATTTCAGCAAAAACAACATCATTCCCTCCAGACTCAAAAGCTTTACCCTCTCCATCCTCCGACATGTTTCCTGGAATATCAACACCATTCCCCTGTTCGTCCCCAGGTACATTTGCCATATTGTGATCACCTACATTAAACAGAATAGGACCCGCAAAAGTTTATGCCGTAACACAAAATTTCATACCTGGAAAAACTCTTCCCCCAGGTGTTGTACCAATACCAAAATCAACCATTAACTCCTCCTCTACCGGATTATCAGAAGAACCACCATCCTCATTGTACACCCCCAATCTAATCTTGGCTGAAACAAACTTAGTAGTTGACGGTGTAGCGCTAAGGTCAAGGTTATACATAGTGTGGTTACTTGTCGCTTGAAAAACAACAAACCCCTTACCCTGAGCCTTATCCAGCAGACCATTGACGTTTGATACAATAGTAGTGATACTTTCCTTGCAGCAAGAGCCAACATGACCTATTTTACCACATCTTATACAGTACTTGAAGATATCCTCGTATCGAAATTGAATCCAGAGCAAGTAGCCCCCTTCCATAGATAGAAAAAAGCCTGGAGCAAGAGGCTCATTAAGCTGTATTCTTGCTTTGACCCTCAGATAATCTTTTTCAGGACACATATCAAAAGACTCCACTTCATAATGGTTGCTCAAAAGATGTCCCGCAATATTCGCAACCTCATTTGAAAGATATTCGAAGGGCAACCCACAAATACGTACCCAAATATCCGCATATGGAAAACGAATGGTCCTTGGAATACTATCAGGAAACCATTTTGTAAATACCATCAAGGCCCCAAAGAACGTAGCATATGTTTTCTGTAGAAGATCCTCCTAGTCCTCCTTATTTTCACATAACAAAGCATATAAATCACCTAGTTTTTTAACAGTAATCTCACCTCTCGTTTTCCAATTAGATGTAATAACATCCTGAATCTTCTTCACCTTGAAAACTCTGTAGTCCACTAAGAAACCCAAGACGCAACAACTCCAAACCTCACGAGACTTACCCAAAGTATTGGGATCCAGACTAAAAACAGGTCCTGACCGCGGAAACCTCCATGCATGTACATGTTCTGGATCATTTGGTGAAAAATCAGCATTTGGATGAGTATGATGATAAGATTGCCTTGGAATAGCAGACTGATAGTAGTTAAACTCTTCATGATTCCCTTGGTACCACATTCATCCATTAAAGCATGCATGCACATTCTCTCTACTACTTGAAGCATTCTGATACGCCATAAAAGCAAATAAAACCAAAAGCTTATGAAGGAAAAAACGAAAAGGAAAGACAAAGATAAGAAAAAATAGCTGATAGAAGATGCTGAAGAATAAACCACTTGAACTCTTAAATACTACTTGGGAAAGAACTCCAAAGAGCCCTAACGTCTACGAAAAGGCGAAAAGTAGAATATGTCAGATACTCAATCTCCTCTAATTGGTAAGCATACCTCAAACCCTAAAACCATCTGACAGGCTAATGATATTCCAAAAGAAATAATCATTATAGAACACAAAACACAGAAAACCGCCTAGGGAACAACACTAGTAGCGTGTGCCAAGGGTTAACCAATAGGAAAAGAAGGCGTGGCTTAGGAAAATGTTCCACACAATGATTAACCAGAAAGGAAAAAAGATAAGTTTAGAGATGATTAAACGCTTGAACTTTGTTAATAAAAATATTTTTGATTGAAGTTCTTGTAGGAAGACGAAAAAAAAAGAAAAAGCAAGCTTTCACAGGGAGAGAAAGAGTAGACCTGGCAAAAGTATACCGAACCCGAAAAATCGATCGAAAATAACTGAATCGACACCTGACCGTACATCCGAAAGGTATAACTGAACTTCACCCCGAAACCTGAATCGACCTGAACTGATTCGAAATTGAACTGAATTTGTAATATCCGAAATAGACCCGAGATCGAATAAACCTGAACTGTTTCAATCTGAACTGGTTTGACCCGAATCGAAACAGACCTGAATCGTTTTCAACCTGCTTAACGATGACCGAAATTCAACCAAAACCCGAAATTACCCGAATGTAGTAATTGTCGTTTGTCAAAAAAAGGAAAAAAAAATTAATTATTTATATACATATTTTTATATTGGCGGGTAAAATGATGGTTGGCGGTAAAATAATTTGAGAATCTACAATTTTTGGAGGCAAAATATAATTAGTTCGTCAATTTTTGGAGGCAAAATCAATTTTTTTACCATATTTGACTGCAATTTCAATCGAAATGATAAAAAAGAATCTGACAAAAGAGATTTAGATGAACAAAATAACTAATCAAAGATTTAAAGCGCAAAATCTGGAAATTTCATTAATTAATTAGGGATAATTAGAGATCTTCTTACCGAAATGAGATATCATTTCCATCTTTACAAAATATATGGTGCTCTGTGCCTCAAAGATTTGTATATATAATATATCAATAATTATAAAAAAAAAATAGATAAGAAAAAAAAATGTGAAATCAAATTATATTACTATTAAAAGAATTTGAAATATTATCGGACAAAAATCTAAAAATTATATCAAAAACAAAATCGAAATATTTAATATATAAATATAATCCAATATTAATCCCTTGACATTCGATCCGAATATGGCCCGAATCGAATCTCATCTGTTCTGATATTGACCCGACCCGAATCTCATCTGTTCCGAAATTAACCTGACTCGAACCTGAACTGACCCGAAATATTTACAACCGATTAAAAGCGAAAATTGATTCCAACCTGAATTGAACCGAACTGAAATCGAAAATAAAGGTAAACCGACATAACCCGATCCGAATGAAACTGATCCGAAACTGAATCGAATGACCCGTTTGCCAGGTCTAAGAAAGAGGCTCTCTAAATTCTAGAAAGAGGAAAAGTAAGGGATAGCCTTAAGTGAGGGACATATGACTACGGTTGTATAACCGTAGCCTAAATTATAAAAGACTATTGTTGTTACGGAGAACCGTAACCAAAAGTCATGAAAAGGGGAAAATGAAGTGTAATAGCAAAGATCTTTTAATATACGAAGTATTATTTATACCCACGTACATTTCTCGTCATCATGGAATTTTGATTTATGAACTCAAACCACAAGTTAAACAAAAGAGCTAAGTAATATCGTAATAGGGGATTAGGTTAAGGGAAAAATGAAGTGTAATAGCAAAGATGAGTAAGACCCTGTTCTTTCTGGCTTAATTTCAGCTCCTTTCAATTTTGGTTGGTTGTATTTCGTTAAGTTTTATTTACGTTCAATCAATTATTTTCAATTAATCTCTTCACAAAAGCAACTTTTAATTCAACTAATTCACTCTACCTTAGTTCCACTCAATTTAGTTCAATTAAGCTCTACTCCAATTTATTTAATTCAGCTCGTTTCAGCCGAAAAGAACAGGACCTAAATGATGTGCATGTCATGTAAAATAAGAAGTCTTTTAGCTGATTAAAGAACTCATATTTTCAGTAATTTTCAAAATTTTAACACCTATATTACATATAGTGGCGGATGTAGGATTTTGACATAGAGTGGGGACAATTTTTTTCGATAAATTTTTTCTTTAATTTATAACACAATTTTTTGTTTTGAATTTTGTTCTAGTATATTATGATATAATGTTAAAAATGAAACGAAAAAAAATATTCTCAATGGATGTTTTTTTCCTTACCGAATAAATAATTTAATATATTATTAAGAATAAAAATATATATATTGATACAATATTTCAATCTAGTGAGTGTCTCTTTCATCCATATTCTATCACCAATAATATACGGTTTCAGGTTCTTCAAGTTATGAGCAACTTGATTTCCACTAATATTATCTTATTTTTGTGGCGAATTTAATAAAAGAATAGTTTCACAAGTATGTTTAATAATGATATAATAACTTTTAATAATTAAATGAACAATCAATAGTAATGATATAGTGGTTCACTGTTAGTTTAGTATCCTGAAGTTTAAGGATAGGTCCTCTCGACATGTAATTTTTAATCCCAAAATAAGAATAATACTAGATTTCATGCCCGGGCGTTGCCCGGGTAATATCTTGACATGGTTTCAAAGTAATTATTGTAACAGTTAATCTTCTAAAAATAAATTCAGGCATGATTGTTTTTGACGACTAATAAAACATCAGATGTATCAGGCTCGTATTTTTTTTCTTATTAGCCCGTATTCTTCTTACATTAGCTTGTATTCTTTTCAAATTAACCCGTATTCTTACATGCTCATATTTGTAAGTTCGTGATACTCTTATACGCTCGTATTCTTATCTTAATAACTCGTATTTTGTTACATTAGCTCGTATTCTTAGTTTAATAACTTTATTAGCTCGCATTCTTACGTTAATAGCTCGCGTTCTTGTGTGCTCGTATTTTTAGTTCCCGATTCTCTTAATTTCTTAATTCTTTTACATTAGCTCGTATTTCTTATATATTCGTAATTTGTAACTCGTATTCTTTTAATTACACCTTGTAATCTTAAGTGCTTATTATATCATGAAACTTGACGCAGGTCTTTCAAATCTGATTCAAATATTTTTGTTCGAGAAGTGTTTCAATTATTAGCTCATGTTTTCATATTCTGTTTATATTAACTCATATTCTCATCTTAATAGGTCGTATCTTATGTGTTCGTATATTTAAGCTTGTGATCCTTTTAATCTCGTATTCGTATTCATTTGTGCTCATATTTTGAAGTTCATCTTATCTTAATAGCTCGTATTGTTTTTTCATTAGCTTGTATTCATTTGTGCTCGTATTTTAAAGCTTGTCTTATCTTAATAGCTCGTATTGTTTTTACAGTAGCTCTTATTCTTAGCTTAATAGCTCGTATTCTTTTTATATTAGCTCGTATTCTTAGGCTAATAGCCCGCATTTTTCTGTGCTCGTATTTTTTAGTCCGTGATTCCCTTAAACTCTTATTCTTTTTACATTAGCTCATATTCTTATGTGTTCGTATTCTGTAGCTTGTATTTTTTTTAATTATACCTCGTAAACTTAAGTGCTTAATATATTCATCAATACATATATTTATGCTTTTAAGGAAAACAACAAATTATACCATAACTCTATGATAGCCAAAACTCTTAGTTATGAATTATTTTATTAATTAATTCAATAATTATCCACCGATATTTTATTACTTTTTATTTATCTCTTTATTTATATACTTAATTTATTTAACCAAAGTAATAGCCAATGTAATCACTCTAAAAACAATAATTATCAAACTAATATTTTATTACTATTTAATTATCTTTTTATCTTTTTATTTATATACTTGATTTATTTAACCAAGATAATAGCCAATATAATCGCTCTAAAAACATTAATTATCCAACTGATATTTTTTTTTTGGTAAAAGGTAAGTAATATATAACTCAAAAAAAGTCTAGTACATGGATTTACATAAACTTTCTTTGTCTAAGTCATTCTAAATCAATTTGAAGCAAACTTGCCATATCTCGCCTTCTAATTCTTGCACTGATGTCATCCTGAATTTGGGCAGCAACCTTCTTTGGAATGAGCAGTGTTGCTTCCTGTTTGCATAGGTTCCATTGATGCCAAACATGGTATATAAGACTTACGACAATTGCCGATTGAACTCCCTGTTGCAACGAGCTACCCCTTAACAATTCGCACCATTGTACCGATTGTTGATCCGGAATCATATTGTTGGACAAAGTATTAACCTCGTGCAACACCTTTCTACAATACGTACAGCCCATAAATAAATGGTCAATGGTTTTCCTTTCCTGTCCACAAAGAAATCCAACTGATATTTTATTACTATTTAATTATCATTTTATTTATATACTTCATTTATTTAATCAAAGTAATAGCCAATGAAATTGTTCTAAACAATAGCCAATGAAAACAATTATTTTATTAACTAATTCAATAATTATCCAACTGATATTTTATTACTATTTTATTATCTTTTTATTTATATACTTAATTTATTTAATCAAAGTAATGACCAATTTAATCGCTCTAAAAAAATAATTATCCAACTGATATTTTATTACTATTTAATTATCTTTTTATTTATATACTTAATTTAATTAACAAAAGTAACATCCAATGAAATTGCTCTAAAACAATAGCCAATAAAATCGTTCGAAATGTTTCTCTTTTAAGTATATATATTGATTGATTGATTGACAATTAAACGAGATAGCCCAAAAATAGTTTTTTGAATAGAAATTCATCAGTAATATTTGAACTTGAGTCTCCTTTGTAAATGGACAATACTCTACCACTTGGGCTATAAAGATAATTTGATGTTTATTAAAACTTATATATAATTATTTTTTGAAACTCGAGAGAAGGCACGTGCCCGCCCTTTCCCTCCCCCGAATCCGCCAGTGACTATATATATGGTATGCCCTCGAAATATGATTATATATGCTTTACTCTAAATTTATGTAATATCGTTTTAAACAATGAGAGTAAGTTTTTTATAAAAGGATTTTACAATAAAGAACGTAAAACTATTCATAAGATAGTTTTATGTCCCTAGGGGTGTAACTAAGCCGATTTGAGCTCGAAATCGGGTGAGCTTGGAATAAGCTGGAAAATTTAAGTTGTGCTAAGAACCGGCTCGAAATTTTTCGAGCTTAAAATATTAAAACTCCGAGTCGGCTCGAGCGCAATTTGAGCTTCTTTACTCTCTATAATAACTTTTAAATCAAATTAAAATTAAATTTATTTAAGAAAAATGCAAATAAAACTACTTATCAAATACAAGTATAATAAAAACACAAATAAATACATAATAATAAAAGCTAAATAATGTTTTATTAAGGAAAACAATTGTAAAATGCCAAAGAAAATAATAATAATACATGAACCGAGCTTCCGATCCGAGCTCCTCTAAACTCGGAATCGACTCAGATTTGGTCCACTTTTGCTCAAATTGGCTCGGAATAAGTTTTGATTAAATTTGAGCCGAGGTTTGAGCGAATTGATTATGAGGACTTCATGAGCCGACTCCGAACATTTATAACCCTAGATGCCCCAATTAAAACAGATTGGTAGTTGATATAAGTTATTTTAATAGAGCTACTAGAGTAAATTATCTTTGTTTTATAGAAACTAGTTTTACTCCCATGGAAAACAATGCACGGGTCGATTTTACAACTATGATATAATGAGTTTATGACATAATTTTCATTTTATCGGCAATTTAATTAAAATGATATATGAGCTAAAATTAAATTAAATAATTGCACCGATTTTGAATTAAATTAAAATGTAATAATATAAAATTAAATACATTTTATTGTATAATTTTTATTAAATTTAGACCTACCTAATTAAGGGGATTGCTATATCACGCCCCCTGTTTTAGTTGTTACGCCTCCTATTTTTTTAATTATTCCCATTTTGCCCTTACTCGAATTTTGGTGATGGCTTTCTGACGTATTTTATGGTTTTTGAGATGGTTCTTAAGACGGTTTTTGAGACGGTTTTTTGAGACGGTTTTTGAGACGGTTGTTACATCATTTATTGCTGCAACTTACATCCATTATTACTGCAACTTGTGGGCATTATTACTCCAACTTACATCATTTCCTTCATTATTATTGCTACACTATCAAACCACAACTTACTGCACTTTCTTTCACACAACTTACTACAACTTACTCGTACAACAACTTCTACACAACCTTGAATAATGAATTCTGGCGACGACACCGGTAACGATTGTTTTAATTATTGTTTTACTCCCGATAACGGTTAAGGATCGCAGTTTAACGATGAATACTCCAACAAAGAACCGCAATTCAATAATGCCTTTAATGCACGTCAACATTATCGTTATTACGAAGAACGTTGTTTTGATTCTACCGATAGCGGGTTTTTCCAAAATACTTATCACGAAAGTGAGTTCGACAATCACGGAGACGGTGATTACGAGAATGAAGAATCAGAAGCTAATGAAACCGAGGAAGTAAGTCTGTCTTCCTTAATGTAATTTCTTAAACTTCGTGCACAATTTTTTTATAATCCGAGTAAGATTAAGAACTTGGCCCAGCAATATCACGTAGGATTAACGACGGAACTGAGTCATTGTTGTGTACATTGTACGACAAAACCAAGGCTTTGTCGTGCAGTCCACACGACATGGCCTAGGTATTATCGTGTAGACCACACGACAGGGCCTAGGTGTTGTCGTGTAGACCACACGACATGGCCTTGGTTGTGTCGTGCAGTCCACACGACATGGCCTTGGCTGTGTCGTGCAGTCCACACGACATGGCCTTGGCTGTGTCGTGTGAACCACAAGACATGGCCTTGGCTGTGTCGTGTAATCCACATGACATGAGTATTTTTTGCAATTTTCGTGTAAATTTCCCGTTAATCTTCATTTTTAGGCGTCGAATGAAGGTCATGACGGAAGCGGTGAAAATTATAGCCATCATGTAACATCCCGTATTTTCGTAAAATCTAATTTAAGCGTCTTAAATTATTTTATGTAATAAAATAATATTTTAATAATTTATATCGAAAGATTTTAATTTAATAAGCAAGATCCGTCTTAAGAACCTCAAGTCCTTAAGACGAATACAAACTTGGCAAGGTTAAGTTCCCGACTTAAATATCCGTTCTAATTTCCTAACCCGTTTCATAATATGGAAAGGACGACCCACTTGTACCCTACTTAAATCAAATGTCGACATAACTCCTTCCTCAAGAACTCTTTCACTGTAAAACAAACTCTCCTAAACCTCCATTTTATTTCTCCTTCTTTTGATAAATTCTTCATCATCCGTCGATCAAATCAAGGTAAAAATATCATTTTCGGAATCCTCATTCGATTTCCAAGCCATCTATCACTTTCTTTTTGTAAATCCTTAAACTCGAAAATAGGGTTGTTTTCTCTTAATTCCGTTTTTGAGTCCTAAAATCCGTTTCTTCGTTTGTAGGAGTGGGCTTAGACGATCCGGAGGTCGATAGCTACTTGGTTGAGGAGGATCTTTAGCCGGAAAAGCTTGAAAGGTGACGATAATGAGATAACTCGGCCTTTATGTGTATATTAGCATTTTGTTGTGATTCTTATGTTTGATTCCGATTTTTGTTTATGTATTAAGTTTAATAAACTTAGAAACATGCTTAGGAATGTGTTATTTGAAGGAATTCATGCTTAGTGATGCCTTAATGTGTTCATAAGCTTATTTTCAGTTTTTCACATTTTGCGACGGATACTTGTTAAATTCGTTTGAGGATTGTTATGGGACTTGTTTGCTGCTAGATAAGTTGTATTTGATGATTAGTAATGTTGGGTAAACATCATGTGTAGCAATTTTGAAGTTTGTATGTCGATTGGTGAAGTTGGCATGAGGCTGGAAAATCAAGATTTTGCGAACAGGCTCTCTGAGCCGGTCGACCGACCGGCCGCCGGTCGACCGGCTGGGAGTGCGTTTTCTGTGTTTTTCGTAATTTTGATAAATTGGCCTTGGACTGCCAGCCGGCCGACCGGCTGCCTGCCGACCGGCTGGTAGTCAATTTGTATTGTGTTGGTTTTGCGAAAACTTAGGAAGAAAGGGAGCCCAGCCGGCAGACCGGCCGCCTGCCAGCCGGCTGGGAGTGCATATGGGTGGGTTTACGAAATAGAGAAGGCTATGGAAATGGGGGTCCCAGCCGGCCGACCGGCTGCCTGCCGACCGGATGGGAGTCCTTTGTGATGTTTCATGGTTTTAAAAAGTACATAGGCTGAGGGGATTGCCAGCCGGCCGACCGGCTGCCTGCCGACCGGCTAGGAATCCCTGAAGGCTGTTTTATGTTTTTCGATCGTAACTTTTAAACGGTTGATCGGTTTTAATTGAAATTCGTTTTGTATACCCGTGACATGTATTTGAGGTCCCCGGTGTACGGGCAACACTATATTGGGTTCGGGAATGGAGTAAGGATAGAGACCCCCCGGTCGGGTAACCGAAAGGGAAACCGGCTCTCCCTCGTCTTAGTTCCCGGGATCAATTAAGTGTTGATTAGAAGAGTAAGAAGTTAGAACTATAGATGAGCTTCTACCCTTGGATGTTAGTGGTTACATTGGTTGTCGCGTGGTGGGATATGTGTTAAGCTCACCTCTGGACCCACTACGTGTTTTATATGTCGCGTGACGGGATATGTGTTAAGCTCACCTCTGGACCCGTTATGTGTTTTGCTTGGGCGTGTCAGGATATGTGTCAAGTTCACCTCTGGACCTGACACGTGATCGGTTGTCGTACACGGGATATGTGTTAAGCTCACCTCTGGACCCGTTGTGCGATAGCTGTGTATTGGGATATGTGTTAAGCTCACCTATGGACCCAATACTTGTTTGTAGCATTGGGATATGTGTTAAGCTCACCTCTGGATCCTTTGCTTTTGGATGATTAGGGATATGTGCTAAGCTCACCTCTGGACCCTTTTCGTGATTTTTTAAATATAGGGATATGTGTTAAGTTCACCTCTGGACCCTTTACTTGATTCGTTTGGTAGTGGGATCACTAGTAGAAAAAGAGCTATTGACATCGCCATGATAACATCGCTTCTTAATAAAAATGATGTAAACAATCTAACTTTAGCTATTTACATCGTTTTTTTAAAAATAACGATGCTAGTTATTTTATTTATATTATTTACATCACTTATTAGCATCGATTTTTTAAAACCAACTTTAATCTTTTAAAGTTGCATCGGTTTTGTTAAAACCGATGTTTTAAGTTATTTAACAAAATCGATGTTTTAAGTTATTTAGATGACAAACCTCGGTTAATTAAGCGATGTAACCAAAAACCGATGTTTTAAGTTATTTAATAAAACCGATGTTTTAAGTTATTTAGATGACCTACCTCGTTAATTAAGCGATGCAACCAAATTCCATCACTCACCTAGCCTAAACCCTAATAACTAAGATAAACGAATGACCCTTCCAGAGTTCCAGTCGCCTCTTCTCCATTATTTGGATAGAAACCTTCACACCTATAACCCGTATCTTCTCCTCCGCGAGTACCGTCATCGTCAATCTTGTCACCGATCACCAAGAATATGGTCACTGTCGACTATTATCTCACTTATTGGTAAGTTTTTACCTTAATTATTGCCCATTACCTCTCTAGCTGATCTTATACTAAAATCAATCAATTGCGTTTACCGTTTTATTAGTTTACTCAGAATGTCATGGTGTAAGTTGATTATACTTTGATAGTTCAATTAGGGTTTAAGGAACAATGAGAGAACAAGAATTAGATGTATTATTCTTATCCGGAATTAGATGTGAATTGAACAATTTATCTCCCAACACATGTGCTTGATATCGTTCTTGATGTTCACATTTAATTGTTATTTTGACATATGCTGAATTAAATAAAAACGTGATGCAGGGCTTCATGTTTGGCATTTGTTAGGGGTGATTGTTTGGAACAATGAGTTCGCTTTGTAGGTGTTTGACAATATGCTTCATTGATGTTTTGTATTGTTTGTTAATGTTTGTTTATGTTGATGTGTGGGTAGTATGCTAAATGAATTATAATTGTGATGGAGAGTTTCAGGTATGTCATTGGTTGGGAGGTGGCATAGGTTCTGGGATGGGAACACTATTGATATCGAAGATAAGGGAGGAGTACCCGGACAGGATGATGCTGATTTTCTGACTGTGGTGATGGTAAACTCTTGTCATTTTATGCCAGGATTCTTAAGGTGGGTCTGGATACTGCAAGTTTGGTTGGAGCAAGTATTCCTGTCCTTCTGGAAGGTCTGCCACATTCATGGTGAGCGCCTACATTTCTCAGCTTAAGCTTCAAAGTTTACGTTTCCATAAGCTTGTTTTCTTCTGTTAGAAATATTATTTGAAGCTGTTAATTTTCAACCTTTTTTTGTTCTCTCTCCCCTTTTGGAGAATTCTTTTTATTTATTGAACATGTGCACCCTCTGCAGGAATTTGGGAATACTGATGTTATATGACTTAGTTTTATTGCTGAGTACTGGTTCTTTGCAGTTAGCTCAAACTGGTTTCTTAAATTCCCCTCTTCGCTTTTCGTCAGATGCTATGTCGCCAATTCAGGTATTATTAATTAATTTTTCTTTCATTTTTGCAACTCCTAAATCAATGCTTCTATTCTGCTTCTATATACAATTCTACATATCCAAATATACGATGACTCTTTTTTCATCTCAGGTGACTTGCCTTCATCGATTATTCTGTTACCTGTGTTATGCAGATGCTTTGTGTTACCTGTGTTATGCAGATTATCACAAATGTATATACATGGTTTTTATCTAAGAGAGTCTCTGCTGCACTGCTCACTACCATGTTTCAGATTATCATGAATTGCATTTGCACATGCTCCTGCTCACTGCATATGCTCCCTGCTGCACTGCTCAGAGTGCTCATTGCATCTGCTCTCTGTATAAATTGAATTGACCTGTTGCAGGGGGTTGTTACTTGGTACTGTAAGTTCAGTTTGTTGCAGCAACTTTACAACAATTTCAGTTTTGTATTTTTTTTTATTAAAGGTAAGAATATATATTTATGAGAAAAATGTAACTCTGTGCGTAAGTCTGCACCTCTCTGCTTCATCCTAAACACCATTGCAGGTCTCAGAACTGCATTATTCTTTCTGCTTTTATTACGCTGAAGCCAAATATGATACTGACTAGCATTAATCACTCCATTAATCAGACCCCTTTTCAACTTAGATCCTCTGATCTTACTCCTCCAGCTGTTATGCAATGTTTCACACAGCTGGTAATTAAGCCACACAGATACCAGATGAAGAAGCCTGGTTGATGTACTGACAGCAGCAGCAAAAGTGCTCAATAGTTTCCGCAACTGCATAACACAGGTAATAGAAAGCATTAGTTGTTAAATGCAGATGGTACAGCTTGCCTTTTACATTAATAGCACCATGTTGATATAGTCACACAACCATGCTATGCTTGGGCACAGTTCATTTGTTCTAGAACATTGACACCACTGATTATGCTCTCCCTTGCCATAGATACCCTCTGGCCACAGTGTATTCATGTTGCCAGTTCCAATTATTTTCTTCAAAGCCTTGCTTAATAACATCTTTAATTTGACAGATCTTTTTCCACGACCAACTGGCATCCTGCTTACGCATCCAGGCATCCAGGCCAACTTCTCTTGCCCGGGGTACTGCCTCTGATACTAATGAAGTGATGATGATCATGATGATCATGAGCTGCGAACCTTTCCAAGCTGTTCCAAGCTGAAAACTCGACGCCAGTTAGACAGAGCTCAAATATATGGAACAAACTAGGTGTATTACACTACTCGTATTATATTAGTTTTTAAATTATATCTTGTATCTTATAGTCGGAAGTATTGTACACGTATTTTTTTTGTGCCGATCTAAGAATATTTATGTTCAAAACACGTTTATTATAATTTAGAGTATATTTATAAAGTATGGGTTTTGGAATATAAATTTTTTTAAATGGTTGCCGCTCTCATTTTCGGTGTTTTTCACACCTCAAATGTAATTTTTTTTAATTAAAAAAATACCTATTTATATCGGTTTTAGACCAAAATCGATGTAATTGAGACATTATTAACATCAGTTTGTAACAAAAAAACGATGTAAGTGAGACGCTATTAACATCGGTTCACTTATAATCGATGTTAATAGTATGATATTTACATCGATTTTAGACCAAAAGCGACGTATTTCAGACACTATTAACATCGGTTTCCATCCAAAAACGATGTAATTGAGACACTATTAACATTGGTTTTCACTTATAAGCGATATTAATGGTAGAATAGTATGCTATTTACATCGATTTCAGACCAAAAACGACGTATTTCAGACATTATTAACATCGTTTCCATCCAAAAACGATGTAATTGAGACACTATTAACATTGGTTTTCACTTATAAGCGATGTTAATGGTATACTATTTACATCGTTTTTAGAAACGATGTAAAGCGAAAAAATACTGTAAATGTCGCCCCCAGATACATCGCCAAAAAAACGATGTAAATGGGCAAAATAAACGATGTCAATGAGACTTTTTCTACTAGTGGATATGTGTTAAGTTCACCTCTGGACCCATTGCCAGTGCTATGTTATATCTGCTTGCCTAGGTTGGTATAGTGTCAGATATGCATGATGAAGTTGATGTTATTTTATTTGAGATATAGTTTATTCATCCAAGGCATTGGATGACTCTATGATCAGTTTCATAAATAGTTGGATTGAAAGACCCCTCGACTGGGTAACCAGTAGGGAAACCGGCTCTCCTTCCTAACGGTTTATGAAGTTGGTTGAGAGCCGTGCACTAGAGTCTGCATGTTAGTAAGAGATCAGGTGATGAGATATTTATGCTTCACATGTTGATATATGTTGGAGGGTTCTGTATTGTTTTATGTGTTACGTGTTGTCACAAAAGGTGGCTAGGAGAACTCTAGTCACTCCCCACTGATTGTGGCGTACATGTTTTCATGTATGTAGGTACATGCAGGTTGGAGATGGGATCACAGGAGGGCTAGCGAGTGATGATCCTTCATCATATGACTTATACCCTATCGTTAGCTAGACTGTTAGACTTTTGATACTTTATGTTTTGGTGCCTGTAGGGATGTTCCATCCCAGGCTGTGTATATATTTTATTTCAGTACTTAGAACTGTTACTTATCTATTTTGGTTTCAGTTTCAGTTTCTGTTTCAGTTTAAGACTTCTCGCATGTTGTTTATCTTTTAAAAAGTTTTAATTCCGCTGCATTTTTAGTACTTTTGTATGTTTATATTTCCGCTTTCGCGAGGGGTTTTACAGTTGGTATCAGAGCATTATTGCTCCCGACGCACTCATGTGACCCCAACCTTAACTTGACCAAATAAATAAATAATGAATGAGAGATGGGTAGATCTAAGGACTTATTTTGTAGTCTATTTGTGAATGCTAATTGTTAAGCTAATACTTGTTTTCTCTTTTGAAGGATGGTGAGACCTAGGGCTGCGGATAACATTATGCTGCAAGCAATTCAGCATTTGCTTGAGACTCAGAGACAGCAGGCAGAGAATGTTCCACCTCCTCCACCGCCAGGCAACGAGGCTAATCGTCTTGGTAGTTTCTCATGGATAGCTTCGCAGATGTCCCGTAGCCACGTGAAGACTTATGGTGGCGAGGTTGATCCGGTAGCTCTTACCGAGTGGTTCAGAGAGATGGAAAAGAGCTTCACTATGTATTTGGTGGGTAGAGAGGATAGAGTGCGGCTAGCCACTCACTTTCTTACCCTTGAGGCCGATAGGTGGTGGGCATTGACAGGACCTACTTTCACTCTTGATCCATTGTTCGATTGGGATGCTTTTAAGGATAAGCTCGAGACGAGGTTTTATCCTAAAGAGCTCAGATCACAGCGACTCAAAGAATTCATGGATTTGAAGCAAGGCAAGATGTCAGTTCAGGAGTTCACAGATCGATTCAACCAGCTTGCTCACTTCACATCGAGATTTGTCAGAGATGAGGCCGAGAGAGTCTACTTTTACCGTGTCAAGATATGACCTCGCATCGAGAGCATGGTTCGTCGTGACTCGACTTCTTTTGTGGAGGTATATGATGATGCTATTTGGGCTGAGAGTTCTATTCGTGCCATAGATGCTGAGACCCGTGCTGCTACTTCTAGTGTGACTCCTCACCAGAGATCAGTGTACCAGGGGAAGAGACCATTTGTTCCTTCTACTTCTTCGCCTTCTTCTCAGAAGAAGCTTTTTGAGAGGTTCTCTGCTCCGGTTGCTAAGACCACATTTCATACCGATACGTCTCCTAGTGTTAGCCCCCGTTGTGGTAAACCATCTCATCCGGGTTTTGACTGTTTCAAGAATGCTTATAAGTGTTTCACTTGTAATGGATATGGGCATCGATCGTATGAGTGTCGTGAGAGGAACACCGCACTTGGCAAGGCTGCCACTGCTGCTGCAGCGACTAAGGGAGGAAAGTCGAAAGGGAAGATTTTTGTGATGACTAGGGCTGAGGCTGAGGCTCATCCAGATATTGTTGCCGGTATCTTTTCTGTCCTTGGCGCTGAGTGCCTTATTTTGTTCGATACTGGAGCTTCTCTTTCATTTATATCGACTCAGTTCGCAGACCGTTTAGCTCTTGAGTCTTCACTAGTTGAGGAGACTTCTATTTCCTTGCCTTCTGGAGACATATTTTCTTGCTCATCTTCCCATAGGGATGTTCCTATTATTATTGGTCAAGCCACATTTCCAGCGGACTTACTGAGATTTCCTCTTGAGGAGTTTGACATTCTCCTCGATATGGATTGCTTATCGCGATACCATGCTAGCTTCGAGTGTCGCGACCAGAAAATCTGCTTGAGGAGTTCTTCAGGAGTTCGTGTTTCCTATAGGGGAACTCGCCCTCAAAGGGGTGTTCGTGTTATCTCTTCGATGAAAGCATCTCATCTTCTTAGGAAGGGTTGCCAAGCCTTCCTGTGTGTTGTTACAGCTGCTAAGCCATCGCTAACGAAGCTTGAGGATGTAGCCATTGTCCGTGAGTATCCAGATGTTTTCCCAGATAACTTGCCAGGGATACCGCCAGAGAGAGATATGGAGTTTAGTATTGAGCTTGTTCCAGGTACCGGACCGATTTCTAAAGCTCCTTACCGTATGGCTCCGCCAGAGTTGAAAGAGTTGAAGCAGCAATTGGAAGAGATTATCGAGAAAGGGTTCATTAGACCGAGTGCTTCTCCGTGGGGTGCTCCCGTTCTGTTCGTTAAGAAGAAAGATGGTTCCATGAGACTTTGCATTGACTATAGAGAGCTGAACCGAGTGACCGTGAAGAATAGATATCCTTTGCCTAGGATAGATGACTTGTTCGATTAGTTGAGAGGTGCTTCTAGGTTTTCTAAGATTGATCTTCGATCGGGTTATCATCATATTCCAGTGAGAGAGGCTGATATTGCGAAGACTGCTTTTCGTACCAGATATGGGCATTTTGAGTTCGTGGTCATGCCTTTTGGGTTGACTAATGCACCTGCTATCTTCATGGATCAGATGAACCGTACCTTCAGTGAGTATCTTGACACTTGTGTTGTGGTGTTTATCGATGATATCCTCATTTACTCTAAGACCGATGAGGAGCATGCTGAGCATCTTAGGTTGATTCTTGGGATTTTACGTCGTCAGAACTGGTTCGCAAAGTTCTCTAAGTGTGAATTTTGGCTTTCTAAGGTTGCATTTCTTGGACATGTGATATCTAGTGAGGGAGTTATGGTTGATCCCGCGAAGATTGAGGCCGTTGTTGATTGGGAGAGTCCCAAAGATGTTGGAGAGATCCGTAGTTTCCTTGGATTGGCTGGTTATTATCGTAGATTTGTTGAGGATTTCTCCAGGTTAGCTCGCTCGATGACTCAGTTGCTGAAGAAAGAAGCCAAATTTGTGTGGACCGACAAGTGTGAGAGTTCTTTTCAGGAGTTGAAGACCAGATTGACTTCCGCCCCCGTGTTAGCTTGCCAGAGATCGGAGTTGACTTTGATGTGTATTGTGATGCTTCGATGTTAGGACTAGGATGTGTACTGATGCAAAGTGGTAAGGTGATAGCCTATTCATCTAGACAGTTGAGAGTTCATGAGGTGAACTATCCGACACATGATTTGGAGTTGGCTGCAGTCGTTCATGCTCTGGAGATGTGGCGACATTACCTGATTGGATCCCATTGCCGTATTTTCACAGATCACAAGAGTCTTAAGTACATTTTTACCCAGAAAGACCTTAACATGAGACAGAGACGTTGGCTAGAGTTGGTGAAAGATTACGACATCGAGTTGTTATATCATGACGGAAAAGCCAACGTAGTTGCTGATGCGCTTAGCCACAAGACTTCTCACTCGATGAGTGCCATGAGAGTATTGCCCGATGAGTTGTGTTCCGAGTTCCGGAAGCTGAGGTTAGAGATGGTGGGTAGTGGTTTTGATTGGTTAGCTGCTATGACTGCCGAGCCGTCTTTATATTGGGAGATTCGCCAGTGTTTACCTTCAGATGCCAATTTCAAGAAGTTCGAGGCTAAGATTTAGAGTGGTGTTGCACCTGACTTAGTGATTGATGCTGATGGTTTCCTTAGGTTCCGTGGTAGGATGTATGTTCCCGATGTGCCAGATCTGAGGAAGAGGGTTCTTGATGAGGCTCATTTGACACCGTATTCAGTTCATCCAGGAGGAGAGAAGATGCACAAGGATTTGAGGCTTATGTTTTGGTGGCCTGGTATGAAGAAAGAGATCTTGGATTACGTCAGTAGGAGCTTGACTTGTCAGCAAGTCAAGATAGAGCATAGGAGGCCAGGTGGTTTGCTACAGCCGCTTCCCGTTCCTCAGTGGAAGTGGGAATGCATATCTATGGATTTTGTGACAGCTTTGCCTAAGACTGTGGGAGGCAAAGATGCGATTTGGGTTATTGTTGATCGACTAACTAAGTGTGCTAGATTCGTGCCGATGAGAGAGACGTGGGACATGGATCGATTAGCCAGAGCTTATATTGTTGAGATAGTCCGCTATCATGGTGTGCCGAGAGAGATCGTTTCAGATCGTGATCCTCGTTTTTGCTCCAGATTCTGGAAGGCTTTACAGGAGGCTATGGGTAGCCGTTTGTTGATGAGCACCGCATTTCATGCCGCGACCGATGGGCAGTCCGAGAGGACCATACAGACACTAGAGGATTTGCTCCGCGCTTGTGCCCTCGACTTTCAGAGTTCTTGGGAGCAGTGTTTGCCGTTGGTAGAGTTTTCTTACAACAACAGTTATCATGCTTCCATTGGTATGGCTCCGTACGAGGCTCTTTACGGAAGGAAGTGCCGTAGCCCGATCTGTTGGGATCAGGCGAGTGACGTGCGCGACCTTGGACCTGACCAGCTAGCTGAGATCATTGACCGTGTACAGCTCATTAGGAATAGGATGAAAGCCGCTCAGGACCGGCAGAAGTCCTATGCTGATGTCCGTCGTAGACCCTTAGAGTTCGAGGAGGGTGACAGAGTGTTTTTGAGGGTGTCTCCGATGAAGGGCGTCAAAAGGTTTGGCGTTAAGGGCAAGCTGAGCCCTAAGTACATTGGACCTTTTGTGATCGCAAAGAAGATTGGCGCAGTAGCTTATCGTTTGGACTTGCCTCCTAGTTTGGGCAAGGTTCATAACGTCTTTCACGTTTCCCAGCTCCGCGGATATGTTAGTGATCCGAGTCATGTACTGCACAGAGAGATCGAGAACCTAGAGCCGAGTCTTGCCTTCGAGGAGCGTCCAGTGAAGATCCTTGACCGACAGGAGATGAAGCTTAGGAGCAAGGTGGTGCCCTTGGTGAAGATTTTATGGCGTTGCGGTGAGGTCGAGGAGCAGACTTGGGAGACGGAGGCATCGATGCGTGCTGCACATCCCTTCTTATTCGATTGAGGTATAGTATATAGATTTATATCCGTTCGAGTTTCGAGGAGGAAACTTTTTGAAGTTGGGGTGATTGTAACATCCCGTATTTTCGTAAAATCTAATTTAAGCGTCTTAAATTATTTTATGTAATAAAATAATATTTTAATAATTTATATCGAAAGATTTTAATTTAATAAGCAAGATCCGTCTTAAGAACCTCAAGTCCTTAAGACGAATACAAACTTGGCAAGGTTAAGTTCCCGACTTAAATATCCGTTCTAATTTCCTAACCCGTTTCATAATATGGAAAGGACGACCCACTTGTACCCTACTTAAATCAAATGTCGACATAACTCCTTCCTCAAGAACTCTTTCACTGTAAAACAAACTCTCCTAAACCTCCATTTTATTTCTCCTTCTTTTGATAAATTCTTCATCATCCGTCGATCAAATCAAGGTAAAAATATCATTTTCGGAATCCTCATTCGATTTCCAAGCCATCTATCACTTTCTTTTTGTAAATCCTTAAACTCGAAAATAGGGCTGTTTTCTCTTAATTCCGTTTTTGAGTCCTAAAATCCGTTTCTTCGTTTGTAGGAGTGGGCTTAGACGATCCAGAGGTCGATAGCTACTTGGTTGAGGAGGATCTTTAGCCGGAAAAGCTTGAAAGGTGACGATAATGAGATAACTCGGCCTTTATGTGTATATTAGCATTTTGTTGTGATTCTTATGTTTGATTCCGATTTTTGTTTATGTATTAAGTTTAATAAACTTAGAAACATGCTTAGGAATGTGTTATTTGAAGGAATTCATGCTTAGTGATGCCTTAATGTGTTCATAAGCTTATTTTCAGTTTTTCACATTTTGCGACGGATACTTGTTAAATTCGTTTGAGGATTGTTATGGGACTTGTTTGCTGCTAGATAAGTTGTATTTGATGATTAGTAATGTTGGGTAAACATCATGTGTAGCAATTTTGAAGTTTGTATGTCGATTGGTGAAGTTGGCATGAGGCTGGAAAATCACGATTTTGCGAACAGGCTCTCTGAGCCGGTCGACCGACCGGCTGGGAGTGCGTATTGTGTGTTTTTCGTAATTTTGATAAATTGGCCTTGGACTGCCAGTCGGCCGACCGGCTGCCAGCCGACCGGCTGCCAGCCGACCGGCTGGTAGTCAATTTGTATTGTGTTGGTTTTGCGAAAACTTAGGAAGAAAGGGAGCCCAGCCGGCAGACCGGCCGCCTGCCAGCCGGCTGGGAGTGCATATGGGTGGGTTTACGAAATAGAGAAGGCTATGGAAATGGGGTCCCAGCCGGCCGAATGGCTGCCTGCCGACCGGCTGGGAGTCCTTTGTGATGTTTCATGGTTTTAAAAAGTACATAGGCTGAGGGGATTGCCAGCCGGCCGACCGGCTGCCTGCCGACCGGCTAGGAATCCCTGAAGGCTGTTTTATGTTTTTCGATCGTAACTTTTAAACGGTTGATCGGTTTTAATTGAAATTCGTTTTGTATACCCGTGACATGTATTTGAGGTCCCCGGTGTACGGGCAACACTATATTGGGTTCGGGAATGGAGTAAGGATAGAGACCCCCCGGTCGGGTAACCGAAAGGGAAACCGGCTCTCCCTCGTCTTAGTTCCCGGGATCAATTAAGTGTTGATTAGAAGAGTAAGAAGTTAGAACTATAGATGAGCTTCTACCCTTGGATGTTAGTGCTTACATTGGTTGTCGCGTGGTGGGATATGTGTTAAGCTCACCTCTGGACCCACTACGTGTTTTATATGTCGCGTGACGGGATATGTGTTAAGCTCACCTCTGGACCCGTTATGTGTTTTGCTTGGGCGTGTCAGGATATGTGTTAAGTTCACCTCTGGACCTGACACGTGATCGGTTGTCGTACACGGTATATGTGTTAAGCTCACCTCTGGACCCGTTGTGCGATAGCTGTGTATTGGGATATGTGTTAAGCTCAGCTCTGGACCCAATACTTGTTTGTAGCATTGGGATATGTGTTAAGCTCACCTCTGGACCCTTTGCTTTTGGATGATTAGGGATATGTGTTAAGCTCACCTCTGGACCTTTTTCGTGATTTGTTAAGTATAGGGATATGTGTTAAGTTCACCTCTAGACCCTTTACTTGATTCGTTTGGTAGTGGGATATGTGTTAAGTTCACCTCTGGACCCATTGCCAGTGCTATGTTATATCTGCTTGCCTAGGTTGGTACAGTGTCAGATATGCATGATGAAGTTGATGTTATTTTGTTTGAGATATAGTTTGTTCATCCAAGGCATTGGATGACTCTATGATCAGTTTCATAAATAGTTGGATTGAAAGACCCCCCGACTGGGTAACCAGTCGGGAAACCGGCTCTCCTTCCTAACGGTTTATGAAGTTGGTTGAGAGCCGTGCACTAGAGTCTGCATGTTAGTAAGAGATCAGGTGATGAGATATTTATGCTTCACATGTTGATATATGTTGGAGGGTTCTGTATTGTTTTATGTGTTATGTGTTGTCACAAAAGGTGGCTAGGAGAACTCTAGTCACTCCCCACTGATTGTGGCGTACATTTTTTCATGTATGTAGGTATATGCAGGTTGGAGATGGGATCACAGGAGGGCTAGCGAGTGATGATCCTTCATCATATGACTTATACCCTATCGTTAGCTAGACTGTTAGACTTTTGATACTTTATGTTTTGGTGCCTGTAGGGATGCTCCATCCCAGGCTGTGTATATATTTTATTTCAGTACTTAGAACTGTTACTTATCTATTTTGGTTTCAGTTTCAGTTTCAGTTTCAGTTTCTGTTTCAGTTTAAGACTTCTCGCATGTTGTTTATCTTTTAAAAAGTTTTAATTCCGCTGCATTTTTAGTACTTTTGTATGTTTATATTTCCGCTTTCGCGAGGGGTTTTACACATCACTTTGTCTTCAATAATACGTTTAGTTCATTTGAGGAAGCATTTGATCAATCAAATGAAGTTGCATATAAATTGGGTTTTCACTTGGTAAAAGTCAAGTATCAACCAAAGCACTATCCCCCGTATAATTTCGTCAAATATGAGCGTCATGGAAGATATAGTTGTAGGGCTAAGGATCCCGCAAATCCGCAAAGGAAAATCTCCGCAAAGCGGTTTGAGTGTCCATTTGATCTAAGAATGGATAATGTTGCTAAGTGTTCTTGGGAAGTAAGACCGAAGTGTGGTATGCATAATCACCAATTTGGAAGCTATTTAAAGGGTCATAGACGTCGAGCTAAACTTAATGACGAGCAGAAAAGTTTTCTCAAGGGTTTATGACAATCTAAAATTAAACCCGGAAAGGTTAGAAATGCTTTCACGCACAAATATCCCGATCAACCGGCTCCGGTAATTAAACAAGTATACAATCAGCAGAATGCAAATTTCAGTGCTGAGAATAGGGAGGGTCGAAACAGTATACAATACATGTTACATCTAGCAGGTCAAGCCAACTATTTTCGAGAATTTACGAGGGATCCAGACACAAAAGCTCTCACAAACGTCTTTATCGCTTATCCCGAGGCCGTTAAAATGTTTAGAACGCGGCCTTATGTTATCTTGATCGATTCTACGTACAAGACAAATAAGTATGATATGATACTGGTTGAGTGCGTAGGAGTGACACCGGTTGGTAACACTTTTCTTATTGCTTATGCCTTAATCAAGAAGGAAGATGACGTCGGTTATACATGGGTGTTGAAAACATTAAAGTCATTGTTAGAACCAGGTGTTAAACCAAATGCCATTATCACTGATCATGAGGGAGGACTAATGAAAGCAATTCCACTTGTGTTCAATGAATCCCATCATTTGCTTTGTTTATGGCACATTTACAACGTTGTTGAGGCATATGAAACAAATTTAGCCAACAATGGTGTTTTCGGTAAATCGGTAGCCCACGGGGATTGGAAAAAGGTTGTCGAGGCTAAATCTTAGGACGAATGTCAATATAAGTGGGATGAGCTAAAAAAAGAAGCACAAGAAACATCCTCGTCTGATTACTTACCTTCAAGGTACATGGTGGAAACATATAGATAAGTTTGGGAAATGTTCTACTGATTTGGTTATGCATTTTGGTAACACGTCCATCTCTCGTGTTGAATCTGCACATGCTGTTTTGAAAATGTGTTTCGGTTCAGCTTCACTTGCATTGGATCGTATATGGAAAAGGGTTGATTTAATGATGCAGGGCCAACACATTGAAATTAGAAAGGCACTAGAAAATTCAATAAGCAAAACACTTGTCTCAAACACCTATCATGAGAGCATTTATTCAATGTTAAGTGGTAAAGTGTCGTCGAAAGCTGTTAGAGTAATGCAAAGGGAGTTCATGGAGGGCACTAAGATGGGTAATGACTTGTGGAATGAATGTTCACACAGTCTGGTATCCAGTCAAGGGCTTCTGTGTGCTTGTATGTTACATAACATTATGGAAGGCAATGCGAAAATACATTTAGATATGATTCACAAATTTTGGTGCAGTTTAAGTTACACTAATTCTAGCCATTGTCGTACAGGTCAGAAGGATGTGTTGGAGAATATATTTGAAGAAATTCGGAATGCCCTCCCTGAAGTGCAAAGGAATGTAATCGAGACGTTGTATAATAAATTACATCCCGAGGATGAAGTTGTTGAGGAACCTGAAGTTGCAGCCGCACGTCGTGGTCGACCCAAGAAGTCCAATACCCGTAATAAATCAGGTGTTGAACATGCACGACGAAGGAACCCGACTTCGAGTAACACAACGAGTAACGATGGTTCAGGTAAATAGTAATATTTTTAGTAAGTGAACAATTATTTATGCATTATATGGTTTGTAACTTTAATTAATTGATTGGTTTGTTTCATATGTATATGTAGGTTACGGACCACCGCTTGATGTTAACTGGGATTGTATTACAAATATTCAGGATTCGTATTTATATAAGTACATACCGGAAGTGAGCCTTGATTTTTTTGGTGGTGTTTTTGACCCAGAGGGAGATGGTCATTGCGGATTTCGGGTCATGTCGCACGCAAAAACAGGTACACAAGAAAATTGGCCAAAAATGCGACTTCCAGCAGTTAACGGGTTAAGGAACCCGTTACTCCAGCCTTTTTGTTTTGCTGACGTCTACGGAACTTGTAAACGATTGCAATGGATGAAGCCAACAAGTTGTCCAAAGGAAAATTGGATGGAAAACTAGGATTTGTTTAATTTGCCACTCTTTTTAACTGGACAATTTGTTGTGTGTGTACAACGTACGACCAATACGAGACACCAGAATCCGCTACTTGGGAGAACTATTGCACTTACCTCACTTTAGAAGCTGGACCCGGTGTTAGGGAGCCTTCTGGTATTCTATGGATCGATTTTACAGGTAATCATTGGTTTCGGCTACGTATGCAACATGATTGTCCTATGCCTCCAGTACACCGCATGTGGGAAAGGTTCCGTCATTCCAATGTAGAACACTATGAGGAAATATACACTAAAAGGTTGATGTATTGGTTGCAGTACGTATATGCCCATATCTCCCCACAACCATTTAACCGGAGACAGAACAACTCTAGGGATGAGCCATTTAGTATATTGTAGAACATAATCTAATCTTTTGTATTTGTCTTTATATAGTTTATTTACTTTTTACGCATTTGTGTAACATATAACCAAAATAAAAGTTGTCTAAATAAAACAAATCATGGACAACAAAGTGAAATAACAAGTTCAACATCCTCCAAATGAAACAGAAGTTCAACAAACAGAAAGCAAAGTCAAATTACAAGTTCAACATCCTCTAAATGAAACAGAAGTTCAACAAACATAAAGCAAACAGAAGTGCAACAAACAGAAGTTCAACATCCTCCAAATCATGGCCCTAGTGCCCGCTGTCACGGAACCTACTGGAATGTCTACCTCTGCCTCTACTACCGTCACTGTCTCTACCTCCTCTGCCTCTGCTACCGTCACCATCTGTACCTCCTCTTCCGCTACTACCGGGCTGCCCCGAACCACTGTATGAGTATGCACGAAGCTGGGGGTGCAATGTACTCATAAATTGTCGCATTTCTTCTTGGCACGCCGGATCGTCAACGTTGTCATACTGTGAGAACCTCGTGATAAGGGACTGCCCAACCTACAAATGAAACAGCGAAAACCGTAACATATTAAATTGAATTAAATTAAAAATCGTAATCGTGTAGTAAATTAAATTAACTAAATGTAAGGTTAAACTCACCGTAGTCGGGGAGTATGACCTTGCTGCAGGCAAGTCAGCACGCTGATACTGGGCATCATTCATCAAGTAAGGGTGTGAAACTGATTGGTACCATTCCATGTACCCATCAACGGTAGCACAAGGTGGGTGAGCCGGAAGTGACAACCTATCTGGTACAATCTTGTGGTCCCGCCAGTTACACCAAGTATGGTCCAAAAATGCATCATTGAATTGCAGATCGTAAGTAGCAGACTTCACAGGACGATATGCCTTATCCGGAATGACCATGGGAGAAGGCAGAATCTGCATGTAACCAAATTGCCGAAGACAACGATCTGGCTAATAAGGCTCCAAAATGTCAATGAAACGCAACAACCCACTATAGAGTGTACAAGGATGCTTGTTCTCTGAGAACAAGCGATATGGTGTCCACGTCACTAAGTCAAACGACATCCTATCAATCTGAACCCGATACGCCTTAAGAGCGGAAACATGGTCTTGCCTCGGAGTTGCGCTAGTAGACCAGTAGGCTGCCCTAGCTGCACCCGAAAATGCAGCCAAAGCATTCACTGTCGTCGGGCGGAACGGGAGGAAGTACTCAAAAATCCATGACTGCTGTTTTGGTAAAATTTCTACCGGGTCAATTGATTGTGTTATGAGTCAAAGTGCCAACCAATATGAGGGTTTATGTAAAAGATAAATGCAAAAACAAAAATGAACAAAGAATAACACGTAAAATTTTTGGTGACGCGGAAAAACCCGTTTAGGGAAACAACCGCGGGGGGAACGGAATCCCACCAATATTTTTACTATGATCGAAGGTTTTTCACTGTAGGGACGGATTACAAGTATTTTGCTAGAGAAGTAGGGTTTTACAACGTATGAAAAAATTCGATTATAAGAAGTGCCCTAGCCTTTCCTTTTATAGCCGCGGATTTAAGCTTAACCAACTTCTGCTCTGGCCCTGGAATGTAGGAGTGGATATCGGGGAATATTCCTTTAGGGTTTTGACCCATCCTCCTATTCCAACAGCTCTTTTTCTGCGCCTGATCTGTATTTGGTCTGCGTCTGATGTGCCTCTGATCTGCTTCTGGCGTTGGGCTGCGTATTTATTCATCACTGGGCCCAGTAGTGAGATGTAAATTTTTGGGCTAAACAATTTCCCCCAAATTTCAGCCTAACCTTGGCTTTTAATTGGGCTGGAATTTCCTTTCGTGCCTTTGAATACGCTTCTGAGTTAATGGAGGTAGTTGGGGTTTCGGCAACTGTTCACAGCCGCTCTTTTGTCCCATCTGCCCCACTTGCCCCATCACTTCTTTAACTGCCTTGTCCCCCATTATTTACTCTCTTTAACCCTTCAGTTTTGCCTTTTGAAATTTAACTTTCAAATTTAACCCACGTGATTCCTCTATAAATACCCCCTTTAACCGTGTACTTTATTTTACTTCTTTCAAAAAATTTACCTTCTTTCTTGCTTTCTCTTGCTTTCTTGCCTTTCTTACCTTTCTTTTTTCATCTGTTGCGAAATTCTTTTACCGCTTTCGTCTTTTTACCATGTCTGCTCCTGAATCCTCTTCTGCTACTCCTGTTGCTACTCCTGCCCCTGCTGGATCTTGTGGGTCTGTTCCTGCTTCTGAGGAGTATTCTGGCCCTTTCCCTTCACAAGGTCTACTTGCTGCGAAGCACTTGTGTGACTCTACCTTCAATGAGTCCCACGCGTCTCTCATCAAGGTTCGGTTCGGGTTTCCGGATGAGGTTGTCTACCACTTCCCCCGTGCCGGCGAGAAAGCCGACTTTGAGAGGGAGGGGTGGACTTGCTTCTACGAGTACCCCTTCCGTTTGGGTCTCAGATTTCCTTTCCCTGATTTAATTGTTGATTTCCTGAAGTTAACCAAACTAGCCATGTGTCAGATCGCTCCGCATGCATGGAGGATCTTGCTCAGCATTTGCGCCCTGAACCGTGAACGAGGGCTGAACATCGGTTTAGCCGACTTGGGGCAGTGGTTCGCCCCTCGTTCTCTGGGCCATTGATTTGTTTATGTATCAGTGAGGTTGATATAAGTAGGGTGATGCAGCTGCGTAGGAAGAGGTTGGCTCCTGGGGATGCTGGATCCTCGAAGAAAAAGAAAGTGGATGCTGTTGAGGGGAGCTCTGCTGGAGCCGGGTCCCAGGCTGCCCCAATTGAAGTTGATACCGTTGATCTGGTTCAGGAGTCTGTTCCTGAGGTTCCCTTCGTTGATCCGTCTCCTCTGGTGGTCCTTCCCTCCATTCCTACTCCTGGCTTTAAGCCTGTTTTGGAGCAGCTACCTCGAACACTCTCTGGAGAATCTTCCTCTCCTTCTCTGCAGCTGGAGTTTCCAGGAGACTTTGGAGGTTCCCAGACCAAGCTCTGGCCTACTCTGAACTCCCTATTGTTCCCTGCCTCTGCCTCTATTCTAAAAAAGCGTCCCTTCCGGGACTTGCCCAAGCGTGTTGCTGAGGTCTCCTTTGAGGTAGATTTCTTTTTTTTTTTTTTTTTTTTTTTTTTTTTTTTTTTTACTTGACTTGGCGTGCTTCTAGGCTCTGGAGCTGGCGTTGTGCACTAAGCAGCAGAGCGAGGAGTTGCTGACGGATCTCCAGCGCATGAAGGTGGCTCATGACGCTGCTCTGGAGAGGATGGAGGAGATGAAGGCGAAGCTCAGCTCTGAGGAGGTCTTGAGGGGGAATCTGCGACAGGCGGTTGATCGTTTTCGTCGGGAGGTGATTGCTGGCCAGGAGAAACTTAAGGCCCAGGAAGAGAAGCTCAAGGCTCAGGAGGAGGAGCTCAGGACCCTGGAGGGATCGTCCCAGGACCAGTTAGCCGCAGCTCAGTCTAAACTGGAGCGGGCTTTAACCTCGGAGGCTGATCTGGTCCTGAAGGTGGAGGCTCTGGAGCATAAAAAGGCTGGCTTGCAGAGAGCATTAATTGAGGCTGTTGCCTACACCGCTGCTGAGACCCGGGTGAAGTGTGTTCGGGAGTTCCAGGAGGGTAGCCATACTACTTGGGACTTGGCAGTTTTGGAGAAGGCCTTTGCTTCTGACTTTCCTGATGGTTTAAACATGGATCTGATTTCCGATGATGATGAGGAAGAAGGTGAGGTAGGGTTCCAGGATACTGGAGAGGAAGTGACCTCTGACCCTACCAATGCCGATGCTGCTGCTCCTACTCCTGATGAGTAGGTTTTTCAAAGAATTTGTCTGTTGGGCCCTGATATGGGCGTTAATATTTTCTTTTGAACTTCGGATGCCCCTGCGTGGGCTTAACTTTGTAACTTTTTGTTGCTGGTCCGGGTGGACCAGTAAAAACAATCCTGCCACTGGTCCTGGTGGATCAGTGGAAATATTTTCGTTTTGAGCTTCCTTGAGCAGCTTTTAATCGTATGTCCCCGTTGTATGGGGCTTTGTCTAATCTGTTGGTTTTTCTGCCGTTGTTCTGGCGTTTTTCTTTTGTACATGCATGTTTCGTTTGTGTTTTGGCCATCGCTGCTTTGGTGTGCTGGCCTGGTGTTTTGTATACCCATCCCTATACTGGGGTGCCAGGCTTAACTTAGGTTCTCCTGTGATCAGTGCAGATTTCCTCTTTAGGTCAGTCCACTAGGATAGGTAAATTCTGGTCCAGAAAATAAATGATGAAAATTTTTCCTTTTAAAAGACTTAAAAGTTGAAAATGTACTAAGGTTTGAAATTACAAGACTTAGGCTACTAAACTTTTTTTTTTTTTTTTAAAAAAAATATAAAGGCAAGATATCATTCTAAACTTAGGTTTATAACACATATAAAGGTAAAACAAAATTTTAAGCTGAACCAGAGTAAACTTTATACAGAGTAGAACCTGAGTCTAAGGGAGCTGCTCTGGTCTGGTGGATGCACCTTTAGATGATATACTTTTTTAAGTGAAGTATATTCCATGATCTGGGTATCATTTCCCCTTCCATTGTCATTAGCCTGTAGGCCCCATTACCAACTATGCTTTCAACCTGGTATGGGCCCTCCCAGTTATAAGCGAACTTTCCGGCTTGTCTATTTTTGGTGTTCTGGAACACCTTTCTCAGGACCAGATCTCCTACTTGCAGGGTTCTGATCCTGACATTCTTGTTGTAGCTCCGAGCCACCATCTGTTTGTATGAAGCCATCCTGACATAGGCACTGGTCCTGAGTTCATCAACAGTGTCCAGGCTGCTTTTCATTTCTACTTGGTTCTGGTCCTCAGTTATACTCCCGTATCTGTGGGTTGGGATTTTGACTTCAGAAGGGATCACAGCTTCTGCTCCGAAAACGAGGCTAAAGGGGGTCTGACCTGTTGCTACTTTTGGAGTAGTTCTGTCAGCCCACAGGACCAGAGGAAGCTCCTCTGCCCATTTCCCTCCCATCTCTTGTAGTTTCTTTTTCATATTTTCGATAATGATCTTATTACTGGACTCAGCTTGTCCGTTGGACTGAGGATTTCTGGGAGTAGACTTTTGGAGTGATACATTCCACCCAGCACAGAATGCCTCGGTTTTCTTCCCAATGAATTGGGAACCATTGTCACATATTATTTCTGAAGGAATGCCAAATCTGGTGAATATATTACGCTTGATAAAAGAAATGACCTGTGCCTCGGTGGTCTGGGTGAATGACTCTGCTTCGATCCATTTAGAGAAGTAGTCAGTCATTGCCAACATGTACAACTTGTTTCCTGGTGCTCTGGGGAGAGGTCCCACAATATCCATTCCCCACTTCATAAAGGGCCATGGGGATATGACCGGGTGCAGGGGTTCTGCTGGTTGGTGGTTGACAGGTGCATGCCTTTGACAGGCGTCACACTTCCTTGCGTATTCCTTTGCATCTTTGCGCATTGTGGGCCAGAAGTACCCCATTCTGAGAGCTCTGTTGGACAGGCTTCTTCCCCCTGCATGATTTCCACAGTCGCCACTGTGGAGGTCATGCAAGACTGTCTGTGCCTCGGTCTGGTCCAGGCATCGCAGATATGGCCCTGCTAATGAATTTCGGAACAGGATTCCATCAATCAGTAGGAACCTGGAAGCCTTCATCCTGAAGCTGCGTGCCTCTTTCTTACTGCTGGGTTGGATATCATGCTGCAACCAGTCCAGGTATGGCTTTCGCCAGTCTTGTTCTGGCTCCTGGTCTGGGTTGCTGCTGCAGATAGGTAGCTCCACCTGGTCGGAATCTGGTCGAGGAATGGCTGGTTTGAGGACATGGGTGATTGGAATACTGGCTACGTCGGCTGGTTTGAAGGTTGAGCCTAGAGTTGCCAGTGCATCTGCCTCTGCGTACTTGCTGGATGCAGAATTCCACGAATCTGCCGATTAACTCCTTTGCTACGCACAAGTATGCTGCCATTGTGGGGTCTCTTGCTTCGTATGTCCCATTGACATGATTCACAATTAGTTGTGAATCACTATATACATTAATATGGTTGATTCCCATGTCCAAGGCTAGTTGCAGTCCCAGGACTAGGGCTTCATACTCAGCCACATTATTTGTGGTCTTGAACTCACATCGGACTGCTTGGGTGATTAGATCCCCTTCTGGTGATCGGAGGATCAACCCAACTCCAGACCCTCTGGTGTTTGAAGCTCCATCTACTCGCAACTCCCAGGTGCCTGGTTTGGCACCCTGGTGTAGGTGCAGGATTTCCTGCTCTGCTTGGGTCTGGAGTGCTGGGCTGAAATCAGAGACGAAATCTGCGAGGGCTTGTGAGTTTATGGCTGTGCGTGGTTCAAACTGGAGGTCGTACCCACTGAGGTGCACTGACCACTTAGCCATTCGTCCTGATAATTCTGGCTTTCTCATAACCGTCTTGAGTGGGTGATTGGTAACCACTGAGATGGTATGAGATTCGAAGTATGGACGCAGCTTATAGGATGCTGTGACCAATGCCAATACTAGTTTCTCCAGTGAGGTATACCTTGCTTCTGCTGGCAGTAATGACTTGCTGACGTAGTACACCGGGTGCTGAGCTCCTTCGTGCTGTCGGACCAGAACTGCGCTTACTGCTGCTTCGGTTACTGAGAGGTACAGGAGCAGGACCTCCCCCTGCTCTGGCTTGGATAGCAGGGGTGGGCTGCTCAGGTAATGCTTTAGTTCCTGGAATGCTTTTTCGTGCTCTGGTGTCCAATCAAACTTCTGGCTTTTTCTAAGAATATCATAGAATAATCTGCACCGGTCTGAGGATCTGGAGATAAACCTGCTCAGGGCTGCTACTCTTCCCGTCAGACGCTGCACATCTTTTGGCTTCTGGGGTGATTCCAGCTGCAGAACTGCTTTGATCTGTTCTGTGCTGGCTTCTATCCCCCTCTGTGTTACCATATACCCCAGGAATTTCCCACTAGAAACTCCGAAGGTACACTTAGCTGGATTTAACTTCATTTTGTACTTCCGGAGGGTGTTGAATGTTTCCTCCAGGTGTTGAGTGTGGTCTGTTGATTGCTTGGATTTGACCACCATATCATCTATGTAGACTTCCATATTACGTCCTATCTGGTCTTTGAACATCATATTGACGAGCCGCTGGTATGTAGAACCAGCATTCTTAAGGCCGAAGGGCATTACGTTGTAGCAGTAGATGCCTCTTTCGGACCTGAATGCTGTCTTTTCCTGGTCTGCCGGGTCCATTTTGATCTGGTTATACCCGCTCCAGGCATCTAGGAAAGTCAACATTTCGTGGCCTGCAGTGGCGTCTACCATGGCGTCTATGTGTGGCAAGGGGAATGGATCCTTGGGGCAGGCTTTATTCAGGTCTGTGAAATCCACGCAGACCCTCCACTTGCCATTCTTTTTCGGTACCACCACTACATTAGATAGCCACTCCGGATACCTGACTTCCCTGATCTTTCCTGCCTCCAGAAGGTTGTCCACCTCCTGGTTTATGATCTGATGTCTTTCTGCTGCGAACTTCCTGCGCCTCTGCTGCACTGGTCTGAATCCTGGATCTATGCTGAGCTTGTGCGTTATGATTTCTGGGTCTATGCCAATCATGTCCTTGTGGGACCAGGCAAAGCAGTCCATGTTCTTTCGGAGCAGCTGGAGGAGCTGGCGGCGCAGATCTCCAGAGCACTCTGAGCCCACGAACACGGTCCTTTCTAGGTGCTGCTCATCCAGGTGGACCTCATCGATTTCCGCCTGCTGGGGCTCGATGTATTCCTCCTGGACGTGCAGTTGCTGTAGTTGCTATGCTCTGGCAGCTGGTGGTTTGGTGGTCCTTTTGAGGGTTACTTTGTAACAATCCCTGGCCTCCTCCTGGTCTCCCCGTATCTCCTGAACTCCCCACGGGGTAGGAAACTTCAGGCACTGGTGATACGTTGACGGGATTGCTCGCATTTCGTGGATCCAGGGCCTGCCAAGAATAACATTGTAAGTAGATGGACCATCAATAACTAAGTACTTTACCTGTTTGTTCAGCCCTCCGGCGTAGGTGGGGATGGTGATCTCCCCCAGGGTATGCGCCGTTTCCCCGCTGAATCCGACCAGGGGAATAGCTTTCTTTGTCAGGTCCTTCTCGTCAAATCCCATGCTCTTTAGTGCTTCCAGCATTAGCAGGTTGACGGAGCTGCCTGTGTCTATCATGACCTTCCTGACCTCACAATTTCCAATGTTCAATGTGATAATCAGGGCATCATGATGCTGCTCTGGTACAGCTTCTGCGTCTGTTTCGTCAAAGGTCACTGTTGGGAGGTCCTGCCTTGCTATTCTGCATGATGACTCTGGCTTGTCTCCCTTTGCTGCAGTTACACGTCTTTTGGCGGCTGAGTAGGTAAGCCCACACAGCTCTGATCCTCCAGTAATGACATTGACAATTCTATTGCAGGGAGGAGCTGGTGAAGGCTGCACCTGGCTGGCTGTGTTGACTCTGGTGGACTTCTCTGGGAGCAGACGGTCCAAGTTGCCTCGGTCATACTGGAATCGGACCTCCTTTCTGAGGGTATAACATTCGTCCGTGGTATGACCTATGTCATCATGGAATTCACATTTTTTACTAGCATCACGGCGGTCGTTGAGCCGCTCCTCTCTTTTCTTTGGCCATCTGACTCCTTTGAGCTCTTTCAAGGCCTTTAGCAAGCCAGCCATTCCAGTGGTAAAACCATACTCGCTGACCTTCGGAGGTGGATCTGCATCGTTTTTCCCACCGGTGCTCTCGGATACTTTGCTCACTGGCTTGCTGTAGGGCTTTGATCTTTCGTTCCTTTTTTCTACTGGTGCTTTCCTAGACACAGGTTCTGCGTCGTAGGTACTTCTTCTGGAGGCAGCGTCTTCTTCCAGCCTCATGGCTGCAACTGCCTGGGCCTGTACATCAGCAAAGGCAGTGCATGGGTGCATTGTCAATTGCTTGTACAGGTCTGAATCGTGATGTAACCCCCTACGGAAGGCTTCAATGGCAGTGGGTACATCACAATGCGGGATGGCAACCTTTTCCTTGTTGAACCTGGTGAGGTAATCTCGAGTGGTTTCCTCGAATCCTTGGACAATTCTGTATAGATCGCTGGTCTGCTTCTCTGGTTTCATGCTGCTAGCAAACTGCTGATTAAAGGCATTAACCAGATCTGCAAAGGAGGAGATGCTGCGATTGGGCAATCCCACAAACCAGTGCAGGGCTGCTCCGGATAGGGTTGACCCAAATCCTTTGCACATGCAAGCCTCCTTAAGTGCTCCGGTTGCGGTTACCACCATCATTTTCTGCTTATACTGATTTATGTGGTCCAGGGGGTCGGCCGTACCATCATATAGTGTCATGGTTGGTGGCACAAACCCCTTGGGTACATTGATCAGGGCAATGTTGTCGATGAATGGTGAATCTGCATAGCTGTCTTGGGAAGCTTTCTCCATTGGCCTTGGCATACCAGGTATCTTGGTGATCATGTCTTTCAACTCCTGGTAGCGCTGGTCTGAGAGACTGCCTGCTCCAGGGAATGGATTGACTGGCGGAGGGAAGAAGCCTGAGGGGGCTCCTCCCCAGGGCCCTGAGGTCGGATTGATTGGCGGAGGGAAGAAGCCTGGAGGGGCTCCTCCCCAAGGTCCTGCGGCTGGTTGATTGGCTGCCACGGATGAACTGAAGCCTGGTCCTGGATGCCAACCAACTGCTGACTGTGCTGGTGCTCTTCCCTGCCATCCTCCGGTACTGGACTGGTTCACAGGCGCTGCTCCCACGGAGATCTCTGGCGTTCGTCCGATGGTGGGTTGTGGAGGGGTGCCTGAAAAAATCAAAGGATCAGTCCCAGGAGGAAAACAAGGTGTGGGATTACCTGCAGGCTGAACTGGTCTGGACTGCGGTGCTCCAAACGCAGATGAGTCCAGATCCAGTATCTCTGGGCCACCGCTCGGGGTGGTGACATCTAGATCCAGCCTGGTGACGATCTCCTGGGGAATTGGCCGGTTCAACCCTGCTCTCCCGAAAGGGTTGAAGGTCTGCCCAGGTCCTGGCTGCAACATTCTGAACGGCTGCTCTGGACGTGTGACTGCAGCGATCTGCTCTCTCAGGTTCAGGTTGTCCTTCTTAAGTCCTTCTATGGCTTCCTGCAGAGCACTCATTCCCTGGACCACCATCTGCATTGGATATGTTCGGGGAACCTGCGGCGGCTGGCCTGCTCCTGGTATCTGGGCTTCTCCACTCCTGCTGGGGCTGCTCTCTCTGCTCTGCCTTGGGGAAGTAGACACAGGGGGTGATCTGGGAACCTGAGGAGGTTTGCTGGATGGGACCACAACCCTTGGGGTTGTGGTCTGACTTACGACTAGGGGTGGTCCTGTGAGACCAACGGGCACAGTAGAGCTGGTCCCACTGGACTGGGCTGGCATGCTCTGAGAACTGGAAGGGTTGGCTTTGGTCCCAGACATGCTTGTTGTGGTGAGATAACGATTTTAAATATTGGAATGCGCACTATGCCCCACGGTGGGCGCCAAATTGTTTTGGTAAAATTTCTACCGGGTCAATTGATTGTGTTATGAGTCAAAGTGCCAACCAATATGAGGGTTTATGTAAAAGATAAATGCAAAAACAAAAATGAACAAAGAATAACACGTAAAATTTTTGGTGACGCGGAAAAACCCGTTTAGGGAAACAACCGCGGGGGAAACGGAATCCCACCAATATTTTTACTATGATCGAAGGTTTTTCACTGTAGGGACGGATTACAAGTATTTTGCTAGAGAAGTAGGGTTTTACAACGTATGAAAAAATTCGATTATAAGAAGTGCCCTAGCCTTTCCTTTTATAGCCGCGGATTTAAGCTTAACCAACTTCTGCTCTGGCCCTGGAATGTAGGAGTGGATATCGGGGAATATTCCTTTAGGGTTTTGACCCATCCTCCTATTCCAACAGCTCTTTTTCTGCGCCTGATCTGTATTTGGTCTGCGTCTGATGTGCCTCTGATCTGCTTCTGGCGTTGGGCTGCGTATTTATTCATCACTGGGCCCAGTAGTGAGATGTCAAACAACCACAAATGCCCCTACAATCAGTCCTCGTGGCAATACCCAACTGCCTATATAGATAAGCAAGTGTACCGGCACCCCAAGCGTAGTTTTTAATACTACTCACATCTCTAAGCATAGCAAATGTGTTCCCCCTGACCCTATCACTTATCTTATCTACAAATAAAGTAGATCCCAGTAGAATCAACAAAAACCCTTGTGCCTCAGACGTAGAGCCTAACCCGCCATTCTCCACAATTTCCTTCACAGCCTTGTTCAATATCGAATTTCCCCTAAGAATTTTGTGGTCCTTATCATCTGAAAATTCCCCGTGGAGCTCCATCTTGGTCATACCTAGCTAACATCTCACTCATGCCAATAATGGGATGTGCCAAATCAGACGGTGGAATGTTACATGGAAGGCCATCGATGGGAATGCCGAGGATCTCCTTATCGTCATGTAACAGAATAGTCATCTCACCCCTGGCATGTGGAAAGGTTCGTATCCGGCTGCCACCTCTCAATAAAAGCACACAAAAGAGGCATGTTAAAGTTCTTGTGCATAAGATCGGTCAAGTAACAAAGCCCCGAATCATCAACTATCCTCTGAGCAGTATTACCCAACTTCCACTTACGGAGTTCCAAACAAGATCGATCCCTAGTGTACTTGGTTAAGATCTTACGCTCCGCCTCGGGATTATTCCACACCAGATATGATATGTGTCCCGCAAAGCTCGGAATCACATTATGCACCAACGGGCCTCCAGAAACAGGGCCAGTCAACAACCAACTGCTATCTTTCCCTCTGGCTCTAATTTTTCTCCTAGGGTCAATTCTCGAACTGCTTGAACCCTCGTTATACCTCTCAAATCTACCACCCTTCCCCCTCGTAACTCGTAAAACAGAAGTAGCCTCCTCCTCCTCATCCCTCACTGCCTCCTGAACCGACTCCTCCTCCTGAACCGGCTCCTCCCCAGATTGCAAATCCTCCTGTTCAAGTACCTTCCTCTCGTACTCAGCATATTCAACGGCAAAACAGTCAGGCTGGATAGGCACGGACATATCCACGGTACCTACACTACTACTTCCAACCTTAATATTCACCTTTTTACGCCGAAATGAAGCATTTAGTTTCGATCGACGAGAGTCATCATTATTAGACATCTGCGTAAATTGAAAATGATTGTCTTAATTACAACACATATACAAAAAAATTCTTGACTATAGACGGAAAAAAATTGATAAAAAAAGCCAATGTCGGGTGATTTACAAGACACAGCCTAGGCCATGTCGTGTGGTTTACAGGACACATCCAAGGCCATGTCGTGTGGACTACACGACACAGCCAAGGCCATGTCGTGTGGACCACACGACACAGCCAAGGCCATGTCGTGTGATCCACACGACACAGCCAAGGCCATGTCGTGTGATCCACACGACATGGCCTTGGCTGTGTCGTGTGGTCCACACGACATGGCCTTGGCTGTGTCGTGTAGTCCACCCGACATAGACAAAAACCGTTCCCAAATTTCCTTCACTAATTCGCAATTAACATTCAAAACTATCTCACAAATCACAATTATTTCTCCCTAATTGGCTTCAAACATCATTAATTTCCACCTAAAATAACTAATCTAAATTCAATTCACTTAAATCTAATCTAATTACAAAATAACAAAATTAAAATACATACCTTATACTTGTTGGAGGTGATTTGATTGATTATGTTAACTTGGATAATTAGAGGGATGGATATTTGTGTAGATGGAAGAGGAATGAGTTGAATGAGTTTTTTAGGTTTATTTTGAATGAATGAGGAGTAAAGAGGATGAATGAGGAGTAAAGAGGATGAATGAGGGGTAAAGAGGGATAAATGAGGGTATTGTTACAATAAACATAAAAAATAGTCTCAAAAACCGTCTCAAAATTGTTTATTATTCGTAATAACCGATTACAATTGTCTATTATCGTAAAAACCGTCACAAAAAATCATGTTGCAATTAACCGTCTCAAAAACCGTCTCAAAAATTATCCGTACAAAACGTCACAAAAAATCATGTTACAATTAACCATCTCAAAAACCGTCTCAAAAACCGTCTTAAAAACCGTCTCAAAAATTCTCCGTAAAAAACGTCAGAAATCCATCACCAAAATTCAAGTTGCAAGGGCAAAATGAGAATAATTAAAAAAATAGGGGGCTTAACAAGTGATACAGGGGTCGTGAACTCGTGATATATCAGTTTTGCTAATTAATGAGAGAGAGGATAATTAAATCAATAAGGAGGAAGGTGGAGGTCCCTACCACAAAAGAAAAAGAAAATTATTTTTTTCATTTTAATAAATTAAGAACCAATCAAATTTCTTCAAATTCAATTTCTTTTATAATATAAAGATAGAAATAACCACCTTGTATTTCGTTTATTACAAATAACCACCTTTATTATATTGTATATATCCGAACTTTCGCTGTATCTCATTCTCGGTTGTCATTTAACATAATTTCGAACTTATTAAGTGAATAAACTATAGAGTGACCATAATGCCCTCAGTTTAATTTACCCTAAACCTTCATTCCCATTTTCCCCAAATACTGCGTAATTAAAAGACAAGCCCAATCAAACTTCTCAACGTCAAAAATACAACCCAAATCAAAATTAAATTTGAAAAATTACAATCAAAATTATGGGGAACTTCATCTACCAAGGGAGTCGACAATATTTGCACAATTAATCATGGATTTTACACAATCTCAAAGACCAAATGCTATTATCTTTCCACATTTATAACTATGCATATTGTCTTATTTTCGGTGAAATGGTGGGTCTCGGGTGACAGTGCAGTGAATGGCGGTGGTGAGTAATCGGTGGGTCGGATGATGAGTGAAGTTTTTGGTGAATGGGGTGGTGGTCCGGTGGGGTGGTGGGTAGACGATGGGACATGTGGTGACTGGTGAGGCGGTGACAAGCGATGCTTTGAGTTTGTTGTTGTTCTTGATTGTGATGGTGAGGCAATAACAATCTAATAGTTAAGAACTTACGATGATAATTTTTTTGTTGATTTGGAATTTGATGATGATGATGATGATGATGATGATGATAAAGAATTATGAACCTTTTGTTTAAATGAGGTTCAAATGCAAACTATTTAACAAAATAGCGTTGATTTTAAATTAATTACCAAAAATGATTCCACATCATCATTGCTATTTTTTTTTCTGAAAATAGAATTTGTCGCTGTCCCGGACAGTGACATGTTCCTTACTATAATTTGTGCTCAACAAGCTACATACATGGCCTCCGTTCTCTTTGCTCCGACCATAAATTACGAAATATCACATTCATTATCTCCTCCTCATTTCTCGTATCATATTGCCATATTTTTTTGAGTTATTAGCTTCATGATTTGCGCAAAAAAACGACCCCCAATATTGTTGTTCACTAACGATTTCGGTTTCGCGGTTTAATCAAATTTGCGACGATATTTGTTGAGCATCTCATACCACCTCCGGCCACCGTGGCAACCACCAATCACCACCATTGATCACCCTATATTTCCATCTTCACAACCATACCACCCATGACCACCACCAACCACCAAGGCGGTCACCACGAGCCCCACAACCTTCCTTGTCAACAAACAAAATATCCCAGCAAGTGTGAAAAATAAACTAAGTAAAAGAGCAGCTGTAACTTGCGATGGTCTTTGCTCAGCTTTTGATACCACCTCCGACCACCGTGGCAGCCACCAATCACCACCAAGGACCACCCTATATTTACACCCTCACAACCATACCACCCATGACCACCACCAATTACCAAGGCAGCCACCACGATCCCGGCCTACAACCTTCCTTATCCACAAACAAAATATCCCAAGTGTGAAAAATAAACTAAGTAAAAGAGCAGTTGTAACATGCGATGGTCTTTGCTCAGCTTCTAATACCACCTCCGGCCACCTTTACAGCCACCAATCACCACCAATTACATCCTCCTACTTCCACCTTCACATAACCACCTCCATCCCGCCACCATAGACCACCACAACAACAACCACCAACTCCCATTTTCCTTGTGCGCAGAAGAAGAAGAAGAAACACCTTAGTGTTCCCAACAGACAATATTGCGGGTTGTTTTTTGCGCACATCATGAAACTAATAACTCAAACAAATGTGTGTATATAATAAGGGAAGTGAGGAGGAGAAAATGAATGTGATATTTCGTAATTTAATGGTCGGAGCAAAGAGAACGGAGGCCATGAATGTAGCTTGTCGAGCACAAACTCTACTAAGGAACATGTCGTTGTCTTAGACAGCGACAGGTTCTATTTTCAGGAAAAAATAGTAATGATGACGTGGAACCATTTTTGGTAATTAGTTTGAAATCAACGCTATTTTGTTAAATAGTTTGCACTTGAACCTCATTTAAGAAAAAGTTTAAGAATTATTGGGGTGTTGATGTTTTTCTTTGAGTTTTAGGGGTTGATATGTGTTTTTGACTTTTGGGTGAATTAAATAAGGGTATTTTGGTCTTTTATAGTATATTAACTTAATGAGTCCGGACTTGAATAAAATGACGATCGGGAATAAATATGGTGGGAGTCCGGATATATACCATGTAATATAGGTGGTTATTTGTAATAAACGAAATACAAGGTGCTAGTTTGTAAAATACGGTAAATATTAGGTGGTAAATAACAATTTTCACAGATAAGTTTTATAAAATGGTTTTACATATAAATTTGTGAAACAAAGATATCGACTTTGGATTTGTGGAGAGAATTAATTCAAATAAATACAAAATGAATGAATGAATGAATGAATGTGAATGAATGAATGTATGTGAAATGCATATGCGACATGCTACATGAGGCATAATGAAACAATAGGAGTCGCCATCATAAGTGCTGTGAGATGAAAACTACTTGTAGCTCAAACGCATAAACTTGCAGGTTACGTATATCAACAGTCAACACATCTTAGTCTCCACATGTTTATTGGAAGTCATTTTATTACAATGGAGTGTGACAGGGTGTAATTTTATGCCCAAAGATGAAATATATAGAATACATCTACATACCTTATCTTTACCTAATTGACGTACTGTAAGTCTGTAACTAAATGACAAATTTCGGCTTTTCAAGTACTCGTCTATTTTTTACAATCATAAAGTTATTCCTCCTTAAATAGAGTAAAATTATTGGCGATTTTGAGATAAGATTTTGTTAAGTCTTAAGACAAAATTCTTTCAATTTTATCACTAATTTACTCGAGTCTTGAATCTTGAAGAAGTCTTAAGTCGAGTCTTGAAAATCCAAGACTCTCCTTAAGACTTTGGTAGGTCTTGACCCACTAAAAGTAATTTTAATAAGTATGTAAAAGAAAAAAGTGAAATGGAAAAGGGGAGTTTAAGACGAGTCCGATAGATAATGTATAAAGTTTTGGGTGAGTCTACTGAATAATAAAGAAATAATAAAAGTTAGTGGAAAACTGATGTGGCAGAGTTTAAGACTTTGGAGAGTCTTACTGATAATGTATGTTACCCTTAGTCTAGATAAAAGTATAAGATTACTTATTAGGTGATAAGTACTCTAAAGTGAGTCTGAATAATTCAATTATCACTACAACGAAAACTGAAACGGGCGACAAACATTGGCGACTGAAATCCGTCGCCAAACACCTATTGGCGACGGAAAACAGTCGCCAAAACATGTCGCTGACTTTTGTCGCCAAAAAAAAAACGGGTGACTGAAATTCGTCGCCAACTTTGGCGACGGATCTGGTAGTCGCCATACGTAGAATTTGGCGACTGAATACGTAGTCGCCAAATTAGCGACAGAAACGAAGTAGTCGCCAAATTGGCGACAGACAATCCGTCGCCAATTCTCCCAATCCGTCGCCAAAGTGCCTGACTTTCCAGGGGCTTTGGTTTTTGTTGCTCTGTTTTGGCGACTGAATTCAGTCGCCATTTACATCATTTCAGTCGCCAAAATTCCTGGGCATTTTTCATGAAAATTCATTTCGTTTCTGCCAAATCCAATGCGAAATAATTTCAGTACACCTGCAACCAGAAAGTAACCAGCAATTGGTGACGAACACCTTTTGAAACAACAACCAAATCTCCTTTTATAGAAAAAGAGAACCATTATCAAATTACAAGAACCCGTTATCTAAACTAATAAATCTCCACGTTCGTCAATTTTTCCTAAGTTACTAAACTAATTAACTACTTGAAATCTCATGCTAGCTCCACTACCGTCGCCTCCCTTTCCACTTGGATCGTTAGGATCTTCATTAAATGGCCGTGAACCGGGGTTGCAAGAGTAGAAATATGTCTCCATGGCCTTAAGGCGTTCTCTCATCAACCGCATTTCCTCATCTCTTTCCGCTCTTTCTCGGTCAAGTTGCGATTGCAATTGACTTACAAGAGACGGCTCGTAGGTTTGTCGCGGCTCATATGAGGACCTTCTAGCCGGTTCCTTGTAAAACACCCCATGAGCTTGTCCGGTCCCATATACCATACCCTTCTTGTAACCATCCACCAATTTGAACCAAATTTCATTATCATCCCGCTCAGGGTGGGCCTCTTTCTCTGCCTCATATGCCTCCTATAACATTAAGAAAACTATTATTAGTTAAGCAAAAACAATCATTGTCCAAGTTAACAAAAAAACATCATTAGTTGAGAGAAACTATCTTACATATAACTCTTTGTCCTTCGCCTTAATCCAGATTCTTCTCTGCGTCTTTTCGTTGACCTTGGAATGCGTGTCAAGGAAAAGTTCGGGCATCGTCATCATCGGCTTCTTGCCGTCGTCTTTGTTGCCGCCTTCTTTGTTGCCGCCGTCTTTGTTGCTGCTATCCTTCTTCTTCTTCCCTCCCTAAATAGGGAAAATTGTTAATATAAGAAGTATAGTATATTCATTCAAAAAAGAAGTATTCATTCAAGACTTACACTAAAAATACGCGTCAAAAATGATCGTGATCCCCCGTGATGGGTAGGCTCGACCTCCGCATCTTTCTTCCCTCTTCTTTTGTTGATCTTCTTTTGAGCAGACACGGCTTGGAACTCGGGAATCTCGCGTCGCTTCATGAGATCTTGATATTTCTCACCTACAATTAAAAAGTATGTTAGTAGTATTAAGATATTTCATTAATTCTTGTATTTACAAGTGACAAAACTTATATATTACATGTACCTTTTAGATGCTCCGGTTCCTTCTTTCTTGTAACAATCTTGTAGATATAGTCTCTATATCTTGTTTTACCAACTTCATGGTACCTATCAAGGACGGATTGTTCATGTTCAGGAGCCCAATAGAAAGATTGCTACAGAAAAAAAAAAAACATGAAATGTAATTAGTAGTTAGCTTAATGAGTTAAAAAACAACGATCTTAAGTATTTGACTAAAATAATTAAAAAACAACTATAATTAATGCAATTACCCGATACGCATTGAACCAAACTTCTTTTTGAGCCTTGCTAGCTTTCCCCCAAGAAGTAGGCACAGGACCTAACAAGTTCTCCTTTGTGCTAGCAACGACCCCTCGACGAGGAGTCTGATGTCTAAACCTGTAACAGAAATTGTTAATTATAACAAATCATTTTATTACTTTAAAAATTGAATAATACACATTTAATAAACAACAACACTTACCATAGTCCCGCTGGATCAAGTATAATCCGGTTATCCTGGGTGTACTGGATCTGTATACCATCGTCCGAGTCCTCATCCACTTGAGGCTCGATCTGTACCTCTTCTTCTACTGGTTCTTCTTCTTCTTGCACAGATGAAATATTAGCGCGATTACTGCCACCGCCTCGCACTCTACCTCGATCTGTATATCTCGTTCCACCTTTAGACGAACAACCTTCACCATCTTGAGTTTGAAAAAACTCGGGTAAACTTGTATCAACTTCATCTGCTTCATCAAGATTCAAGTTTTTTGCTTTGGTTTCTATATGTTTTTCAAAGTAGAGAGAACAAAAATTTGCAATCTCTTCCGTTAAATAGGCATTGCATATAGAACCTTCAACCTTTGCTTTGTTTCCAATCTTTTTCTTCGAATGATTAAGAAACCTATATATAATTCATTACGTTGTTGTTTAATAAAGTTTGTAATATATTAGTTAATCTAAAATTTCAAAAATATGTAATACTCTTAGTATTACCTTTCAAATGGATACATCCATCTATATTGAACGGGTCCTCCAACTTTGGCTTCGTAGGGCAAATGGACCGGTAGATGTTCCATTGAGTTGAAAAATGAAGGGGGAAAGATCATCTCAAGCTTACATAATATTAGTGGTATTTGATCTTCGAGACGAATCATGTCATCAACACATATTGAGGACGAACATAAATCTCTAAAAAATTGACTAATCTCAACAATTGCATTCCGGGGTTCCTCGGCAAATTCATGATAGATTTGATCAAATCGTTTCCATTCTTCCCCGTCACTTGGATGACACATCTTCCCCGGAGTACGTGGATTTTCTTTGTGCCATGTCATTTGTTCAGCAAGTTTTTTGGTAGAATAAATTTTTTGAAGTCTAGGGGAAAGAGGAAGGTAAATTAATTGGTTTTCTGCTATTGGTTTCTTACACTTTTGACCCCTATTACCACTCTTGTTGCCTTTTTTCGTTTTGAAAACAACATCTCCATCGCTTGTCTGAAATTTATCCCTTCCACATTTTCTGCACTTGTCAAGTAACGCATCATCTTTCCAAAACAACATACATCCTTCGGGACAAGCATCGATCTTTTGATGTGGTAACTGAAGACCTTTAACTATTTTTTTGGTATTGTAGAAACTTCGAGTCATGACGATATCTTCGGGGATAGCATCCTAAAGGAAAGAAGCAATACCATCAACGGCAGGAAATGGCATATTATACTCACACTTCAAGGTTACTATCCTAGAGGCGGCTTGTAATAATGACATTCTGCTCCCTTCGTATAAAGGTTGTTCCGCAGCTTTTAACATGTCAAAAAAAGCCTTTGCTTGGGGATTTGGAGGTTGCTCTTCATTCAAGGCTACACGGTCATCGTCATTATTGGCTACATTAAACTCCAAGGCGTCAACAACCATATCTCTATATGGGTTTTCGTCAACATGTTCGATGTGAGGTTGTTCGTGAATTGGGGAATAGGCTTCTCCATGAGAAATCCAATTATAATAATTTGGACGAAACCCATTTGTATAGAGATGTTCTTGTACCTCAATGACATATAGGTATTTCATATTTCGACATTTGCTACAAGGACACCTAAGTTTATTTTCTAACGAGTCATATTCCTCTTGTTGCTTAGCAAACTCAATAAACTCGGCAACACCCTCTATAAACCTAGCATTAGAACGTCTCTTCTTAATATCTAATAACCCTCCATCATACATCCATGAACGTTCCAATCTCTTCATTTTAATCTAAACAAAAAAACCCAAAAAACAATTTTCAACACTAAAAATACATATATCTAAATTAAAATTACACTCACTTAATTGAAGAACAACCTCAATCACATAATAATAACAATTTATTAACAACAATTTCCAATTATACAATTAACCACAAACTAATAAGCTAATTTAAGACGGTCTTAATAAGCTAGTACAATCTAACTAACATCCTAATAAGCTATTAAACATCCTAATCGACTACTTTAATCTAATTAACCAACATCAATAAGGCTAACAACATCGTCTTATACAAACTTTTTATAAACCCTAACCCACAATTATCTAATTAATATGCTAATTGGCTTCTAATACCTAATTAATCACAACCTAATAAGCTAAGACGGTCTTAATAACCTACTACAATCACTAAATGCACAAAACAAACCAACAATCAAACAAAAAATTGAAATTGAAATTGAACTACAAGAGAGTATACAAACCTTAAATGGGTTGAATGAAGGTAAGAACAAGTAGGGTGGTGGTGGTGGTGACCGGAATCCGGTGACAGTGGTGTTGAGGGTGGCCGGAACACGTAGGGTAGGGTGGTGGTGGTGGTGGTTTTCGCGATATGAGGATTCGTGTGTTTGTGTGTTTGTGTAATTGCGAATAAGGAAAGGGACTGAACTGCGTTGCTGTTTCTATATCGCAATTTGGCGACGGACTCGTAAAATTGGCGACTGAAATGGTCTGTCGCCAAATTTAGCGACGGTTTTCTGTCGCCAAACTGTAGAATCAGTCGCCCGATTGTGTCGGTGGTGGGAAATTTGGGGAAAAAGTTCAGTCGCCAAATTGGCGACTGATTTCAGTCGCCCGAGTTTTTATTTAGTCGCCAAATTGGCGACTGACCGATGCAGTCACCAAAAACTGTCGCCTGGTTCAGTTTTTCTTGTAGTGTATCCATCAAAAATAATTCAAAAATAAAAAAGCAAATAATTTAGTGTAACACCCTAATATATAAATGACAAATAAATAATCGAAACAGAAAGAGTATAAAAGTGACTTAGGACATCAACAAAAGAAAAACACTCTATTTATTCCCACTAAGGCCCTGTTCTTTCTGGCTTTTTAGAGCTGAGCTGAACTGAGCTGAACTGAATGGGGCTGAGCTGAACTGAACTGAACTGAACTGAGCTGAACTGAACTGAATCGAGCTGAGCTGGACTGAACTGAACTGAACTAAATTTAATCGAGCTGAACTGAACTGAGCTGAATGACGCAGAAGTTAATAGAAATAAACTGAATATAAATGTTTAATTAAAGTGTAATAACTAATAATAATATTAATAATAATAATAATATAAAAAAAGTTTGATTAATATAAATTTGTGATTTTTTTAAAAATAATTATATTATTAAGGTAACCGTATCTAGGCCAAAATGACCATTTTATTAAAGTATTGTCCAAACTAACCATATCTAAGCTAAAACAATGTATTTACATAATTTAATCACTTGAATTTAAAAAACACCAACAAAAAACCTAATGCAAATCACTAGTTAACCCAAAAAAATCCATTCATAACAAACTATCAACCATACCCTTGAATTTTCATGTAATTGAATCATAAAGTACAAACCAAATGAAATCACAATACAAGTACAACCAAATATTATTATTTGAATGCTATCAAATTTTACGGAATATTTGAATCATAAAGTACCTCCTAGCGGAATATTTTAACATTTCAATTATCGACATTCATCTTTGAGGATGACGGTTGAAATGGCGTTTGGCCAGCTCAAGAGAAGGTGGAAGGTGTTAAAAAACATGCCACAAATGACAACGAAATATCAAATGTCAATTATCGTATCCGCGTTTATACTTCATAATTTCATTCGGATGCATAAACTTGGTATTCCAGTTATACAACATCAAAGTATTCAAGGAAGAACGGATTCAAACATGGATGATAAAGAACGGAAGAAACTCATGGACAAAGTTCGAAAAGAAATTGCAAAAAAAAAAAAAATAGGGCGTGATATTGGTGTCCATTATAACCTCGATAATGACGCACATCAAGACGATACGGAAGTCAATAGCGAAGCAACATAGATGATGTCTTTGTTAATGATATCTATATTTTCAAGAATATGATTTTCGATTGTGTTAACAAATATTATTATTTGAATGCTATCAAATTTTACTTCTCAATTACATTTTTTCTACTCTTTCATGTTTACTAATAATAATAATAAGATGATGATGAAGAAATAATAAAAACAACAACAATAATAATCATAATAATAATTATTAATTAATAATAATAAATAGAATAATAACAAATAAATAAAATAATAATAATAATAATAATAATAATAATAATAATAATAATAATAATAATAATAATAATAATAATAATAATAATAATAATAATAATAATAATAATAACGAAAACAATAATAATAATAATAATAATAATAATAATAATAATAATAATAATAATAATAATAATAATAATAATAATAATAATAATAATAATAATAATAATAATGTGGGCTGAACTTAATAAAGTCGAGCTGAACTGAACTGAATTGAATGGAGCTGAGCTGAACTGAACTGAACTGAATGGAGCTGAGCTGAACTGAACTGAGCTGAACTGAACTGAACTGAACTGAACTGAATAGAGTTGAATTGAACTGAAACGAGCTGAAAATAAGCCAGAAAGAACAGGGCCTAAATAAACTTGATTAGTTTTTTTGGTTTAGTGTCACTCGCCTTGGTTGGTGAAAAACTGAAAACTGAAAAGGGTAGAACAATGAGAATTATTGACTTAATTTGAGTTATAAGCAGGTTTATTTATTTAGTAAGGCCCTGTTCTTTCTGGCTTATTTTCAGCTCGTTTCAGTTCAGCTCAGCTCTATTCAGTTCAGTTCAGTTCAGTTCAGCTCAGTTCAGTTCAGCTCAGCTCTATTCAGTTCAGTTCAGTTCAGTTCAGCTTAATTCAGTTCAGCTCAGCTTCATTCAGTTCAGTTCAGTTCAGTTCAGCTCAGCTCAACTTCATTTTATTCATTTCAGTTCAGTTCAGCTCGACTTTATTAAGTATATCCCACATTATTTATTATTATTATTATTATTATTATTATTGTTGTTGTTGTTGTTGTTTTTGTTATTATTATTATATTTATTTATTTATTATTCTATTTATTATTATTAATTAATAATTCTTATTAGGATTATTATTGTTATCATCTTGATGTGCTTCATCTTCGAGGTTATTATGGACACCAATATCGTACTCTTTTTTTTCAATTTCTTTTCGAATTTTGTCCATGAATTTCTTCCGTTCTTTATCATCCATGTTTGAATTCGTTCTTCCTTGAATACTTTGATGTTGTATAACTGAAATACCAGGTTTATGCATCCGAATGAAATTATGAAGTGTAAAAGTGGATACGATAATTGACATTTGATATTTCGTTGTCATTTGTGGCATGTGTTTCAACACCTTCCACCTTCTCTTCAACTGACCAAACGACATTTCAACCGTTATCCTCAAAGATGAATGTCGATAATTAAAATGTTCAAATTTTCACTAGGAGGTGCATGCTTATATTCAGGCACATGGTTTCTCACGTTTGGATGGCTAATAGGAGACAAATACCCAAGTGTATTCGGGTATCCCGAATCCACCAAATAATATTTACCTATAAATGTTTATATATAAAAATAATTAATGTTTAGATAATAAAAAAAATAAAATACATGCCACATTTACCACATTTAGACGTAAAATGTTTAGATAATAAAAAAAATTAATGTTAATTAGACGTAAAATATTCAAATGTTGCTTTTGTTAATTTTAAAACACAAGAAAAGAAAAAAGCAAACTCCATTAGAGTTTACAACAAAAAAATACTTAAAAACTAATATTTTTTAATATAATTGTTATTTAAAAAATCGCAAATTTGTATTAATCAAACATTTTTTTATATTATTATTATTAGTTAGTATACTTTAATTAAACTTAAGTTATTTCTTTTAATTTAAGCTTCATTCAGCTCAGTTCAGTTCAGCTCGATTAAATTCAGTTCAGCTCAGCTCGATTCAGTTCAGCTCAGCTCAGTTCAGTTCAGTTCAGCTCAGCTCAGCTCGATTCAGTTCAGTTCAGCTCAGTTCAGTTCAGTTCAGTTCAGCTCAGCCCCATTCAGTTCAGCTCAGTTCAGTTCAGCTCTAAAAAGCCAGAAAGAACAGGGCCTAAGTCTTGTTTGCGACGGGTCGTTATTAGTGACGGATATTTTGTGAGATAAAATGGATATAAAATGAGTTAGTGGGGAAAGGGGACCACATGAATAGTGTTGAAGAGAGAGAAAAAGTGGGTATTTTGTGAGCACAAATTCTCATTTGCAACGGCATTATCCGTCGCAAGCTTGTGACGGATACCGTTTTCTTTCACAAAATACCCATTTTTTCTCTCTCTCCAACACTATTCATGTGGTCCCCTTTCTCCACTAACTCATTTTCTACCCATTTTATCTCACAAAATATCCGTTACAAATAACGACCCGTCGCAAGCAAGACTTACTATTTTGTGAGAGAAAACGATATCCGTCACAAGCTTGCAACGGATAGTGCCGTTGCAAATAAGAATTTGTGTTATTTATTATAGTTTAGTTTTGTTTAGTTACGATTAGGATTTCAGAAAATTCATTTAGAGCTCTAGAATTAACACTTTCACGAAATACTCAAATTCATTTAGGAGTTCATAAGATGACAATTATTCCAATTTTTTAATATAAATCATCTTTTCGAGAACTATGATCTGGAAAAAAAAATATCGAGCTTGGAACTCGTGACCAAGAGATACGACCACTCAAAATTTACCCGATTAAAATAACGTTGGCGTACAAAATCTCCAAGTCATTCTATCTAAATGCAACAATTTTTTTTCCAAAATCGTTGTTCTTGAAAAAATAAATAATTTAAAAAAATCATTATTTTAAAAACTCTTAAACATAGGTTATAACTAGGGTCGGAGCCAGGAATTTATTTAATGTAGGGCTAAATTTTTTTCCGGTTGCACTCATATTTGTAACCTTAAAAGTGAGAATCATAATGAGCTTAAAAATGGGTCTAATTAAAATAGTTATATTAACATATAGTACTTTCGAGTTGGCCAAACCCAAAACTCGTCATTCTTAGTTATTTAAAACCGGAATGGAAATTTTTTAACGTTTTTAACATCTATTAAGTAGTATGAAATATTTATTCAAATTAGCCTGAAAACTGTTCCATTTTTTTTGATTTTTTTTAAAAATCTACAAATCTAAAATTCATTAAATTTTATATGCTCGATAAAATATACAATATTTGTACTTTTTATGATATAAAAAAAAAAAAGTTCATTTAACATGGAATATGACACATCTAATATATTAAAAAAATATACAAACTTTGCTTAGAATAAGTTTTGAACCTGAGCAATTTTATATTTGAAGACTCTTAAAACAAGTCCTTTAACCATCTATGCTCCAAGATCAACATTGTTAACCTATAAACTTAAAACTATTTATCAGAAAATTGTATTGGGCTACAGCCCATGTGGCTACCTTAATGGCTCCGCCCCTGGTATTTATAAGTTATAACTACTTAAAATTTTTCAACTAAAAAATTTAGATATTTTTATATGAAGTGTCAAATTTTAAAGATAGCAAGTAAATTTTGCGTTAACGAAATCGACGAATTGCACAAACAGTGAAACAACTAGCTAGTCGGCACAAACTTACGAATATATCAAGTTACAAAGAGTCAAAGACATAAAATATCAAAGTCTTTGTTTGGGCTAGAGTCCAAAATTTTGAACGCGTAGGATTTATATTAATCGACAACAACTAATTTGTTTGTTTATAATGACTTCCAAGTCTTTGTTTGATGAGTCGTTTTTGGTTATATAATTTGCAAAATGCTACAAATATATTTCAAAGCTGCCTCGTGGCCATTTTATCTTATTCACTCTATTCACAAAACCTACAACGATGTCTCCGGGCCTCACTCATAATGAAATATTGATTTTTCTAAACACACTAGTTGGTTCTTTTAACGTCCATATTTAGCTATATTAAATATGATCATCGTATGATGTAATAGATAAGAAATGATCACTTTATGATAAATAGTATGTGCTCCATTATATGGTCAAAGTTAATCAACATTTTCTAGTTAAGCAGCATGCTATAAACATGAAATCTCAAACTAGTCAATAATTTATCACAAATTCTTATTTGCAACGGCACTATCCGTCGCAAACTTGGGACGAATATCGTTTTCTCTCACAAAATACTCAATTTTTCTCTCTCTTAACACTATTCATGTGGTCCCCTTTCTCCATTACCTCATTTTATATCCATTTCATCTCACAAAATATCCGTCACAAATGGTGACCCGTCGCAAGCAAGACTTACTAATAATTTATTGCACTAGAGTTGCTCTTATATATTATAATTCTCATGGTACCTTCGAAATTTACATTTTTTCCTCAAATACCACTACTTTTTTCAAAATTATGTTAACTGTTCATATCTCCTAAACTTGTACATCTAGAAAAGACAAATTTTTTTTCTAAAAAGACAACATTTTCACGTGTGTTCGAAAATAAAAATCAGTCAAAAATTTACATTCTTAATGGTCAAAATCAAACTTATGCAACTGGTATTATAACAAATATTAAAAAGCGTATATTGTAAATAAATTTAATAATTCATATTTAAATAGTGAGGAAAAAATGAAAAAACATAGCCGAAAAAACTTGGAATTATTCTATGAAGATAAGCAAATTTTGGATTATTTGTGTGAATGTCCCCTATTAAAAATTAATCCAACGACATGAAAAATCCATAAGGATGATTACTTTTCAAGTATTTAGGTCTTTGTTGTGGTTGGCTACTACTGAACTACAAATCTTCTACTAAAGTTTTGGAGGGTCCTGCAGTCCCTCCCAAGCTACCATAGTTGATAGTACCATTCACAGTTTCAGACAAAAACATGTACACACCGTATGACCGTAACAACGACTTTTGGCGCAATTATTTTTTACTATAAACCACGTGTGTGGTATTATGTCTATGTGTCCATGTCAACATCTTATCCGTATGAATTTGTCATTATCATATATGAATGCGTGATTATCGTTTTTATCTATCTTACCTCCAATTACGTTTAAGTAGTCTTTTTAAGACGAGTTATTTTTTCTAAACATAAAACAAATTAAATAACACCTCATTATTGTAAATAGAGACAAAGTTTTTGATAATTTCACTGCATATTTGTGTGATACTTAACTTGTCAAACATATATATTCATCTTAAATGAGAATTTGTGTTAATTGTTTACCGTTAAATCTGTCATCTTCAATGCTCAATTATAAACTTGAGAACATAGATCAATTAACAGGGACTTGTTTGACCTTAATTAGAGGTCTTGGATTCAAGGTTTGCCATATGATAATGTTAAAACTCATAAGGGGCATAGTTTTACAATTCTAGTGATTTTACCCATGTTAGAACACTTAGGTTGATGATGAGAAATTCATTTGTTATATGATTATTTGCTCTTACTTACCATTGCTTAGTGATTGAAGCAAAACAAGTGGATTATTAGTGATTGAGGCAATCAAATGGACTTTTAAGAACACTCGACATCATCAATTGAAGTCAACATAAAGTCAAGACAAATATACATACATCCCTTAGCCTTAGTCGAAATGTTGTAAGAATAAGCATAACCGTCCCATTTATGTCAAGTGGTTGTTGAACCATGCAACAGGCTGCACTGTTGTTTCTGATACGAACGTATGGAGAATTTTCTCAAAAGAAAATAATTTCAAAAATGTGGCAAATGTTTCTCTTGTTGCAAAAAAAGATATCATTTCCAACTCAGAAGAACAAAAGAATATGCTTGCAAGATTACTACAAACGATGTTAATCACATTCTTGCAAGTTGATTTAAGTTCAAAAATGGCTCTTTTAATTTTTCTGTTTTTTTGAAAAATTGTGATTCCTCATGAAAAGTGTGCAAGACACTCTTCGCTTTGACAACAGAGCTTTGCATTGAGCCTACAAATCCGACTACACTCTTTAGCATTTTTAAATGAGATTATTACCAACTCTTGGACAACAGAGTAAATGTGTTATTTAGGATAAAACCTTTACAAATCTCTTCCTCTATAAATATGCATCTCATTTCACATTTATTGCTAAGATTTTGCAGAACATTTATTGAGTATTTCTGCAAATCACCTGTGCATTTAAAGTTCACCTTTTAAGTTATTTGCAAAAATGTTTCCAGTTTTGAAGTCTTCACGTGTTTTTCAAAAGCTGTAATTCTCTATGTATTAGTAAGCTCAACTGTGACATAATGTGTTTGTTTCATAATTTAGATCTTAATTGTAATCTCCATGTACTTAAGTGAACCCTTGAGATTCTGATTGTGTAAACCAAAGAGATATATATATATAACTTCATAAACTCTTAAAGCGGAGTAGCTTTAAGTTTGAGTGCATTCGGAGTAGATTGGCGAGCTATTTTCATTGTGGGGCTTTAGTTGTCTGAGTAGATTTCTAAACAAGCAATAGAATAGCGGTTAGACGTAGGTCTCGGAGTGGAGACTGAACCAATTTTTTAATATCGATGTTTGTCTATTTACTTGTACAGTTGTACGTACTCTTACTTAGCTCTTTCTTGTCTACAAATCATCAACTTTGTGTCACACACTGCTACAAAAACAGCCTACAACAACAGTTGTTAACCGTTGTTAAAAGAAGACACGGGAGTTGTTGAAACCTCTGCTGTTAAGTATTAACAATAGTTAAATATTTTCAAACAACCGTTGTTCAAACTTTAACAACGGTCAATAATCGTTGTCACTATAGTTATCCGTTGTGAAAATATATGTCTGGCGCCAATTTAGTTTTGGTATCAAATTAATAATTGCGGTTTCAGTATATATAACCGTTATTATTATTGTTGTACTGTTTATATATTTTTAAATTGTGAATTCATTAGCAGCATGTATACAAGCCTGCATTAAACCATATTTATATTACATTCAACTTTAAGTACTTCAACAACAACAGTAGTAGCATAAATTAACAGTAGCATAAATCAAGAACAATAACAACAAATGATGAGATGATTAAAGCAACAATAATAACATTAAACCATTTTTACATCAAACATTAAGTTTCTAACTGTATAGACATACATAATTAAGTTTCTAATCAATATATATAATTAACGCAGACTTTTTTCGAGCGACTGGTAGTCTCTACCTTTTACAAAAATTGTGTTTATAAATAATAATTTATTTATAATTTTTCTATTATAATTTGAAAATAAGAAAATAATAAATTATTTACAATTTTCCTATTAGAATTATAAAATTAGAAAATTAGAAAATATATGATTAAATGATAATTCGTTTATAAATTTCTATTAGAATTAGAAAATAAGAAAATAATAACTTAATTACAATTTTTTTATTAGCATTACAAAATGGTTGATTATTTATAAATTTCCTATAAAATTTAAAACAATATTATTATTTAAGATTTGTATACTTACTATATACGATTATTAACTTTAATCAATATTTTTATTAAATATGAAAATGAGAAATGAGTTAGAAAATAATTGCTTATTTACAGATTTCCTATTAGACCTAGAACATTATTCTTTAATATTTATATACTTATTATTTAAGGTTATTAGTTTTATTCAACCTTTAACCCAGTTTTTCTTCGTCTTAACATTAAAATCGGTCAAAAATAGTCCCACTTGGAGATATAAGACAAGTTTATTATTTTTTCTTATTCATTATGTTTTTAGCTTTTCCATATTACTTGACCCTTCTTAAATTTAAAATGAATACCCCGTCTTAATAAAATTTTGTGGACTGATAAATGAAAGTACTTAAGTATAATTTAACATTATACACTTTCGTACTTAACAATGAGAAAGAAATGAGATAATTTCTTTTATTAAGTAAAAACGAAAATAAGACAAATGCCAAATATACTATATTTTAAGAGTATAAATATAAATATTAAAGATCACAATGGTGATTAAGATAGATCAAGTGGAATAATTATGTGGATAACATTTACTTTAAATGAGTATTGAATGATATTTCATAAACAACAAAATATTTTTTCCTGCATATTTTCACTTTATTCTTTATAGATGAGATAATGTTTCATAGAGTGATAATTTTTTTACGAGGGTGAGGGTAGATAGGTTTTGAGGGAGGAGTAAGTGTCTTAATGGGTAGAGTTAGGCTCTGACGTTTAAGAGTGTAATTTGAGTAGCACAATAAAATCTCGATAGGCTGGGGTAGTTCAGGGATCAGTTGATAATTTTGATGATCAAGTTGGTTAGTTGGGTTGTCAAATTTCGATTTAATGAATATAAATATATAATTATAAATATAAATAATAAAGAACACAACGACATAAGTGAGTCTAGCGGATACAGTTGATTCTATTGGTCAAGTTGATTAGTTATTTGGTGAGAAGGGTATGAAGAATACATGAATGATATGGAAAAATGGTACATGTGTACTAAGGTCTTGATTAGAACAACTGAGTAAGTAGATAATTATTTCAAAGTTCTATTTTGTGAAAATGACAGAGATATAAATGTTGTAAAAATAAGTTTAAATATCTAGAGTAAAATGTATAATGTATATATACTCAATTTTGATTGTTATAGGGTGCGGTTGATTTTACATTAGATGTGTCTATTTATTTACGGGTGGGGTAGATAGGTTTTGAAGGTAGAGATAAGTGTCTTAGGGAGTAAGGTTACACTCCAACGTTGAATAATGTGATTTGAGTATTAAAAGTAAATGTTGGTAGACTGGGGTTTCCAGGGATACATTTTACAATTGATTTTGATGGTAAAGTTGGTTAGGTGGGTGAGAAGGGTACTCGACCGGTAGGATTATTCTCTGAAGTTTACGAGTGTGATTTAAGAGACAGAGAAATATATTCATATGTGGGGCTGAGATTGTTTAAGCATAAGGATATGGCTATGGTTGACTTTGATGGGTTTGGTTGGTTAGTCGGGTAGAAAGAGTTGAATATAGAAAATGGTGGGTAACGTGAGATATTAATTGGAGATGGTAAATAGATAAATTTTATTATAAAAGTGTACTATATAAAAATAAGAACTGACAAATAATATAAATATTGGCTTAAAACCTTTAAAATATCATGTGTATAAACTCAATTTTGTTTCTTTGTTAAAAATAAAACTACACAATCAAATGTTATACTCATCTAATTGAATGCTCTCTTGGGTCGGAGCATAATTTTAATGTTGAATGACTTTATAATGTTTTTGTGTTATTAAAAACAGAAAATCAGAAAATCAGAAAGTATTTACGATTTTTCTATTAGAACTAGAATATAGTTGATTTTAAAAAAATAAGTTATTTACCACCTTCCTGTTATAATTAAAAAACAAAAAATTATTTACAATAATTCTATTAGAATTAGGAAATAAATAATTTTTTACAATTTTTTCTTCCCTTATTAACTTTAGAAATTATATTCTTTAATATTTGTATGCTTTCTATTTAAATGTTTTAACATTTTCCAACTTTTATAATAAACATGAAGATGATAAATGGGAAGAAAATAACTAATTCAGTTAGTTTTCCTTAAAATGGTTAATATTATAATGGGTCAAAAGATGTCACAAATTTGTTACTTTTCTCTACGCATCATGCTTTGTCGTATCCATATTACTTGACATTTCATAAACTTAAAATTGATATCTTCTCTTAATTAAGAAATTTGTGGAACTAACATGTGAAAATATTTGGGTATATAACTCTATACAAATTCCTGCCTAAAAGAAACGTCTACGATCAAGACACATTCGACCATGTTAATTAAGAGAAACATCATTATTAATTATTGGTACAAGAGCAACACTACTATTCAAGTGAATATTATATAATTTCCTACTCAACAATGCGAAGAAAATGAGATTTTTTAGTTAAATAAAAACAAAAGACTAATGAAGGGTATATAGTAAGAAAACTAATTTAAGCAAGTAGATATGCAATGAAAATGTTATAATTAAATTTTATTTCAAGCTTTTATTATTTGTAAGTGATGACATAGGCATATATGCAATGAAAATAGGTTAAAAATCTCTAAAACGTCGTGTTTGTAAACTCAATTTTGTTTTTCTATGTAAAACACAAAAATATGTAAAACACAAAAATAAATAATCAAATGATAAATGTCATGTCAATAAATTATGATTAAGTTTTAACTAGGCCATTTTTTTGTCTTGATAATCGATTAAAAAAACATCAAGATTCAAAATTTACACCCAACTCCAATGTAACATCTCGGGTGTTGCATCCTCCATTCATTCCTTGCCACTTCTCTCTTACCTCATTTGTTAACTAAAACTTTTCTAATGGAGAGCAAACTTTGAGGGATAAGTCTGGGTGCATGCAGTATTTCGTGAAGCCAATGATGAATTTGATGGTTGCTTGAGGTAGGAATAAAGATGACTTCATTGCATTTAGTTGTTAATTTCATTATAGGTTAGTAGGCGCGACTTTTGGGATTGTGGACCGTTTCATGTGTTGTTTGATGGGTAAGAGTAATGGTTATTTAAGGATTCTTTCGTGTGGTACTGGAGATGATTGCGGCGAGTTAAGTGATTAGATATATCTGTGATTTAATATGATGAACCCATAATTAGTGTATGTATGATGATAGCATTAATGACATAAATGAATATAAACGAGATAATTTTATTAACAAAACTAGTTTTTAACCCGTGTAAAATTGCACGGGTATATATTTAAGAATATCGATATATTTAAAAATGTTAAACCAAAATATATGTATATTTTGTACTCTATATAACGATTATTACGTAAGACTTTTGATATAAGTTCGTGAACATTAATTTGTAGGTCACAATTGAATTTCAGGTAGTTATTTCGCATTAAAATCATCATACAACATTGCGGTTCCCACCAAAAAATTTTTAAAAAAAACCGGGTTGATGACGTGGCTCAACCAGAGCCTCCTAAATGTTCTTGCAATTATATAAATAAGATATCACATTTATGCAACGAACTAATACTATTTTTATGTCAAGAAAAAAAATATTTTGATTTATTTTCAATTTACATGGAGACAAGTTAAAATTTTATGAATAACACAAATAATTTAGAGGCAAAATTACAAGTAAATAATATTTACATAAATCACATTCCGATTTCAAATCAATTTGTTTAGCTAAAGGGAAAGTTAATTCATTTTATTTTCGTTCTCATTATGTTCTCGTTCAGTTCTTGCAATCGAATCACCTAAATCCTAAAATAACTTATTTTTATTCAAGTAGCCGCATTGACTCACAAATCTTTAGTCGGTAAAATCATACCAAAACACCAATTTTCACTACTTGGATATTCAATATATCCGTAGGACGAAGAATTTCAGGGCTCATAACATGACGAAAAGAACTTTAGAATAAGTTTTTTCTATTTTTCTATTTCCAACTGTCAAAAAAAAAATTATTTCAATTTAGTTCAACTTACATTTATTCGATTGAGTTCAAATCGATACAAATAAGTTCAAAGGGGTTTACTATCAACTCTGATTTTATATATTATAAAAATATATATAAAGAAAGTTAAGGAGTATTCATGGGCAGAAAACTAGAAACATAAAGGAAGTACCACAGGAGTTTGAACAGAGAGCAAGTTTTATCCCACACTATCAACTTTCTTTCAAAAAATGGTTACTTACAGTGATGATGAACCCATTCAAGTTACTGATGAGAATATCACAACTGGTACATTTTTTCCCCACTTTTTATTTTTTTCACTAAATTACACTACCTAAGTTACCATGGCTTCTAATTTCTGTTCTTCTTTCAATAGAAATTGTTAGTATATTTACTCGTACAAATTAATTTGAAGGAATCATGTTACTTTGACGAAAAGCGTAAGCTGATATTGGAGTCCCAAGATTGATTTTATAGTCTAACACGCCTGCTCACACGAATATCTGTTGAGCTTGAATTGTGGATGCAATTGCAATCTCCCCATACCTGTTTTGTTTCATATATATGAGTCACAAATTGGATAAATTTGAGAGAACGACGATAGATTTGTGACATAAAAACGTACGAAGTAACATTCTTCCAGGAAAAATAATGTAGGACTGTATACTTACAGTGAAAGTATATATGAAATAAAATAAAATTTGAGTCTGTCAATGAGGAGATGATGAAAGCCAAATGGTGTTAAATAGTGAAACATTCCGAAAACAACCCGTAATGACCCAATTCGAAATGAGTAGAAGACAGGAGGTCGATGAATTAGTCATCGTTGGAAGCGGTCTGGTTTTGAAGCTTGTATTTCCAATACGACTACTATATCCTTTGTGTCAAATTTGGAGGATATAACTTTTAGTAACTTCTGTTGTTGGTTTGTCATGTCTTATGCCTGACTTTGTAGCATGTTTCAGGGAAAGGAGTACAGGTGGACAATTTCAACCGAGAGGTCGTCCAATTGAAAATAGAGCGGAAGAAGGATGTGAGCAATGAGGAAACCAAGTTCCCCGTTTTGGTGGAGTTAACTGGCGTCGCCAATGGCAAAGAAAGAATTGGACTCGACATTTTTGCAGTTTTAGATATAAGCGGAAGCATGAGCGAACAAAACAAACTCCAAAAAATGAAACGTGCTATGATCTTTCTCATCCAAAAACTTGGCCAAACTGACCGTTTATCCGTTGTCACGTTCGCGTCCCAAGCTGACAGGATCTGTAAACTACGCCAGATGACAGCTGATGCTAAACTTCAGGTTGGTGCTTTGGTCAAGAACTTGAGGACCACAACTAACACCAACACGGCCGAAGGACTTAACATGGCCCTTAAGGTTCTCAATGATCGAACCCTTAAAGAGGGCCGAACCGTGGCTATCATGCTTATGTCTGATGGCGAGCAGAATGAGGGCCCCAAAGCCGAGTCCATTCCTCTTGATAAAATTCCTGTTCATACCTTCGGTTTTGGCTCTGGCAACGACTATAACCCTGCTGTAAGTGCTTCTTTCCCCAATTGTCCTGTGGTATTAGTCTATTAGAAACGGGAGTGACACTAATTACAGTCTCCTACACGTGGTGTTGCATAGGCTCTCGAAGCGATAGCGAGGAACAGCGTAGGCGGGACATTCTCGTACGCAGAAGTGAACGACTCGGAAACAAGTAAGTTGAGCACTGTATTCTCACAATGTTTGGCCGGACTGCTTACCGTCGTGGCTAACGAATTGACAGTGATCATACAGCCAGAGGAAGCCACGGTTCTTGGTGTAACAGTAAAGTCTGTAATCCAGAAGGTTTTTGCTGGTGATTTCAATCAAACCCGTGATGCCAAAGACGGCTCTGTCACTATTTTCTTTGGTGAAATTTACCAACAAGAAGTTCGAAAGATTGTGGTCGAGTTTCTTCTCCCTGCTGTCAACGTAAGAAAGTCTGCTGACACCATTATCATTGGAGTTAAACGCTCATTCATGTATGTGTTTTCGCCTCTCCTTCATTATTAATCACAATTTCGCAAGTTTAATGGTTAAATGTATCGCTAAACTCGATAAAAACTTGTAAATAACTCAAACACATGTCTACAAAGTGAAATTAGTAAAATATGGTACTATCAAATTGAACAACAAATAGGATTTCTATGTTCACCGTCTAAATTTCCTATTCTGCATATATCTCAGAACGGGCAAGGAAAAGAAGAAACCCAGATCAACAGTGGGATCTGTAACCCGGACCAAAACACCGTCATCAGAAGAATCCGACAAACTGAAGGCCGAGATCCTCCGCATCGAAACTCTTGAAACAATTGAAGCAGCCATTGGAAAGGCAGAGAAGCGGGACTTCGTCAACGCCACAAAATTCCTCACAGATGCCCAAGGAGCCCTGGACGATGCAGAATTTGAGGAGCCAAACCTGTCAATTGATGCCCTCAAACAAGAGGTGGATCTTATGTTGCAGTACATGCAAAATGGAGACATCTACGAGAAGAAGGGACGTCCATTCGCGATGTGCTCACGTACATCTCATGGAAGACAGCGTTTTGCTGGGAGAGGTGATGACGTCAAGAATGTCAGGTCATTTGCCACACCTCGTATGGACACGTTCCTGGATCAAGCTGAGGCATTTGAGAACAACCCAGATCCTAAGTCAGTCAAGTCCGTTGAGGAGGACGAGAAGGCTGAAGCCATTGCCGACCCTCTTGGGAATATTGCACCGTCTCTTATTCAGTACCTTGAGGATGCTGTTGAGGCTCTCAGCAATATCAGAATGCTTATCACCCAAAGCCGTGGTTAAGCAAGCATGCTTTGTATGTTTACTACTACTACAAATACTACAACAACTACTACTACTACTGTTGCCGCTGCTACTACTATTGTTTTCCGTGTTTTTTCATGTTTTCTCAAGCAAATAATAAACGACTCTATTTTCACAATTGCTTGCCATATATGACGTACATCAAGGTTTGGGAGTGTATCCTTTTTATGTAATGAGCATTATCTTAGGGTAAGATTATTGGTAATCTTGAGACAAACTTTAGAAAGTCTTTAAGACAAGACTCACTTAAAGTTACCAATAATCTACCAAAGTCTTAAAAAAGTCTATGAAAATTGTGAAACGTTTGTATGATTGAAAGATTATTTCTGATTGCTTCAATACTACGTACAACTCAAGTACATATAGGATACAAACAAGCCCTAAACTCCTACCTTCCATATACAAGTATACAACTTAAGACTTTAAGAAAAACAAAACAACTACTTTACATATTCTACCAAAACACAAACTCTTGAAATAAATCATATCAATTTAGTTGTTAATTCTAACACTCCCCCTCAAGTTGGAGCACTCGGAAGTCCTAGTCCCAACTTGAACTGCAAATAGTCATACGCTTCTCCTCCTAATGCCTTCGTAAATAAATCTGCAATTTGCTCCTTACTACGAACGTGAAACGTATTGATGTTATTTGTGACCAAGTGTGGTCGCACAAAATGACAGTCAATTTCTATATGCTTGGTGCGATCATGAAAGACGGGATTTTTCGCTATGTGAATAGCAGCTTGGTTATCACAATATAAAAGCATTTGTTTTTCGTGAAATACTCCTAATGATGCAAGAAAAGCTTTGACCCATATTAGTTATTCACTTGTACAAAAATCCCCTATTGCGTCAAGGGATTTACGTCGGTTCTAATAGAACTGAAGCAAATAGTACTTATTTTGGGCGGGAATCCAATTTTACAATATAGAGAGGGTATTTGCGTCAGTTCTTAAGAAGGACCTGATGCATTTGGGTGATTAAATTTGCGTCGGTTGTAGTCATAACCGATGCATTTGACTAATAATTCATTTTTGCATCAGTTATTTATCAGAACCGACGTATTTACCTTTGAGAAGTTGCTTCAGTTTCAAATTAAAACTGACGTATTTAATATAAATAAATAAAAAAATCAACTACGAAAATAAACTTAGGAATTCTAATATTCATGAACTGTTCTCTTCCATAATCGAAAAAACTGACGAATTGAAACCCTTGCTCTTATTCCTTAGTTCGTCAGTTCGCTCATTCGATTATCTTCATCAACTTCGTCACTTCGTGCTTCTTCAACTTCAATTTCAACTTCACATACCTTCTTCAATTCATCAGTTGCAAGCTTTTTCGCCGATTAATGTAAGTTTTATTCGCTTATTTGACACGATTTGAAACCATTTTCTGTGAATTTTGGCTTTAATTTCTCGTTTTAGTGACTAAATTTTTGTTGTTACTGGTTCCCTTTGAAACCATTTTCTGTGAATTTTGGCTTTAATTTTTGGCTTTAATTTCTCGCTTTAATCCGTCAAATGCTCAAGGATTTACCTGGTAAATTGCTTGCTCCACTTCTTTTTATTGAATTGGATTCGTATTTTTAAAGATCTATTAAAAGAAAAACCAGAAAGAAAGAATTGGGTTTAAGGCTGCTGATCCAGAGGTAGGGTTGATAAGGAGTGTAGCCTTGTTTAGAACCAACCCAGAGACTTTACTGGCCACTAAATAAAAAAATAGGAGACGAGTTTGTTTCAGTTTAGTTGCGACTCGAGCTTAGGATCCGCGAGAATTCCTCTGTACCAAGTTTGTCTACTGCTTATTACTAGTCTGTTGCTACTGCTTATTACTGCGCCACTGTTTCTGCACCTCTATACTGTTCTATGCTCATCATGGATTTGGTTGTTTGCCTGCGTATAACAAGTTAATGATGTTGCTGTGCTTGCTGCTCATCACCTCCTACTTGTTCAATACTCACAGCCACTTAGTATTCATTTAGGAAAGTTGTGGGCTTGGTGCAATCCATCATTGTTTGTTAGTTGTTTCGCGTAAGATAAGATATTTAATTTAGTAAGGGACATCATGGAATGCTAGTGTATACCAGTGATACACGATCTGAATGTGGGGCTAGTTTTTGTGCTATGTGAATGTTATCTAAGTATGTTGGGATTATCATTGAATGCTAGCTATGTTAGTAATAGTGTGGGATTGGTTCATATACAAATTCTAATTTGGTGACCACTGTAAGTATAGTGAAGCCTCAGAGTGATGCAACTTATTATTATTATCCACCATCATCATCAATGGCTTAAAAACCAAACCATCTATCATTGGATACCATAATCATAGCCTTAGTGAAAAGTCCATTTCAGATGTGCACATTTTTTAGTTTACTTTATACTCCATAATTGTCTCTTATATACACTTACAACCTTTCAGATGTCGGGTCACAAACCATCATGGCCACACGTCAGACAAAATAAATATTTCAAGTGAGAAGTTTATTCACATAGACACCGCAAAAACAAAACCAAGTGGTTTATTTATGAACTAAGGAGATATAAAGCTTCAAAGCTCGAGTTTTCTTACATTCTTAGATACTAATATTTGTATTTGTTATGTTCTCCCTTCTTCAGTGACCTATCACATAACAAGCTAAATGTATCAATTCCAGAAAGTTTCTCTTATCTTCCATCACTGCAGATGCTGTAAGTCCACTTATGCTTACGTGTCCTATTATGTTCTTTTGCATCACAAATATGTAAATGTTTTTACTAATATATTTTCGGAATGATCTACTTTCTCAAATTTGGATGGCATGATTGTAAACGATTATTGCTCTTTTTTAACATCTTGCAATATCTTTCACAGATCACTTCAAAATAATTCTCTGAATGGTTCTGTTCCTGCTAAAATATGGCACAACAAATCCTTAGCTGGAAATGCTAGGCTCTGTTGGCCCTGCATGATGGTTGTGGAGGTTACGAAAATTCAGAAACATGCCAGGAGTGATCATGCTGCCTCGTATTTGGCCAGCAACTTACACTGGTTTCTTTTTTCGATGTAGGTCATGGTAGCAAGAAAAATGACACCAATCACACCATCAAAGGTATTTTATTCATTCAACTTATTGAATGGCATGCTTTTGTACTCATTTATTACTATTGCAAATTTGGTTTTGACTGAAAACGTTACTCAGGTATAGCAGTTGTGGTTGGAGTAGTTACTAGAAGTGTCGTACTAATAAGCATAGCCTGCTTATTATATCGACGTATTTGGCCAGCAACTTACACTGGTTTCTTTTTTCGATGTAGGTCATGGTAGCAAGAGAAATGACTTTGAAGAGGTAATTCAATTTTGCCTTAGCTTTTCATTGTCAATTATATATCATTCTTCATTACATTTATTATATATTACTAATATAATATTTATTTTAAAAATGCAGAAAATTGCTACTACATCGGTGTCAATGGTCGATCTCAATGTTCTGTTTCCCTTTTACTTCCTGTGTTTCCTTCCTCAAAACTCCCCCTTACATCGTGGGGTAGGTCATCTACTATGTAAGAATCAAACATCTGAGATGGCTGTAAACTGCCATCCAACTCGCCATCACCCCCACGATGTAAATTCGTTTCGGAAACGGTGGATAAGTAAGGATAGACGTGCTCACAAAAAATCACATCTCGAGATACAAAAACCTTCCTTTCTTTCAAATCATATAATTTCCATCCTTTTTTACTGTGAGGGTAACCAATAAAAATGCAACGTTTACCCCTTTCCCCGAATTTGTCTCGAGATTTATCCTTATTGTGAGCATAGCATAAACAACCAATGATTTTTAAATTGTCGCACTTTGGTTTCTTACGATATAAAACTTCATAGGGTGTTTTACCCTCTAATAACGGGGTTGGTGTTCTATTTATTAGATACCCAGCGGTCATAATGCACTCTCCCCAAAATTGAAGCGGTAACCCCCCTTGAAATCGTAAAGCTCGAGCTTTTTCTAAGATGTGACGGTGTTTTCGTTCGACCCTACCATTTTGCTGTAGTGTGTCAACGTTACTGGTTCGAAACAAAATTACATTGGTTTTATAATATTCTTTCATTACCCCAGCTAATAATTCCGTTCCGTTATCGCTTTGAATTATCCTAACACATGTTTCGAATTGCGTTTTGACCATTTGACAAAATTCTATGAGGTAATCTCCTGCCTCACTCTTATCCTTCATAAGGTATACCCATACCCCTCGACTACAGTCATCTACTATGGTCAAAAAATAGTGTGCGCGTGTTAAGCTAGCAACCCGATACGGACCCCAGATATCACAGTGAATCAAACCAAATAATGCATCACATCTCTTATTATTAAGCTTAAATAAAGTACGAGATTGTTTTGCCCTACAACAAGAGTCACAAACCTCATCGGAACTCCAATGTAAGTTGCAACCAACTAAATCTGAGAAACGAGAAAATATGTTTTTGGAAGGATGACCCAATCGTCTATGCCACAATCTAGCTTCCTTCGAAACTGTCACATGCTCAGCCAAAACATTGTTTGAATTCCGAAGATAATAGACTCCTTCACGATGCTCACCTCGTCCAATCGTCATCCTCGAATTCCGGTCCTGCAATTCACAATAATCAGAATTGAATGTTACTACACAATCATTCTCATGTATTAATTGTTTGACGGATATCAAATCACAAGTGAGCGAAGGGACGTGTAAGACATCCTTTAATACGAATTTTGCATTTATTTTTACTTCTCCATGGACACTTGCTGTGACTCTCCTACCATCCGCCATACATATTGTAGAATTAGTTTCTGTCCACGTCTTCTCAAGCAACTCACGTTTTCCCGTCATGTGATGGGAAGCTCCGCTGTCTAGTAACCATTCAACACAATTAAATTTCATACCTGCTAACTTTTCTGCACCATCAGGGCTAAGAATATGTGAGGTGACCATCTCTCTTCCCGAGCATCAACAACCGCGACGAACCCGAGACACTACTCACCATAACATGGATCATCACATTAAAACACAACAAGCGTCAGACTCTGATAAATAGGACGGTCATAGACATAAGTATTAACACACCTAACCGCAAACTGATACATCACAACGATCAATTGATATCACAATCTCGTAATCACAAGTGACGGCATCTAACCCAACATCCAATCCCCCACTAGCTCGCGGTAAGGGTACCCATACCATTAATGTGCACATCCCCTCCGTGGCGGGAACCACGAAAGGCGATCATAGGATTGAAAGTCGTTTTCCATCACGGTCCCAAACATATATTCCCAATCAATCAATAACAGTAATAGTGATATCATTTACACAAACAACAAGATCGTCACAATCACAAACTATCAGATCTGAGTAGGGAGACCCTACCTCAAGGCACAACCAAAGAAATAAAATTCAAAGCTTTCTACCAATACTCTTCTACAAAATCCCCTCCTAATTAAGAATCAATAGGTCTCTCTTGTAACGGATATATCCGTCACAAGTTTGCGACGGGTCAAACACTAACCAAATTGGCAAATAAGATCAAATAGAATGCTACTTTCAATGCACTTAGCTTTTATCTTATCTCCCTAAATGAATATTATTTGACCCGTCGTAAGCTTGCGACGGATATGTCCGTCACAAATGAAAATTTGTGATTAAGAATATACACAAGGATTAATTATCATAGGTATAGCTATATCTTAACGACATACTAACGAGAAGAATGAGAATTAATTGAGTTTTTTTTTTCATGATGAAAATGATTGTAACGGACTTAACTTCATTATATCGTTTCGGTACTCTTTGGAACCATTCATTCTTTCACATTTTCTCTCATACCTCATTTGCCAACTAAATAAGCAATTTTCTATTTTTTTTTCTCAATATAGAAATGACATTAGACGCTGTTCTTTTGGAATTATTATTGTTTAAATTAACTTTAACTTATTTTTTCTAAATTTTTCTGAACTTAACTTATATTTGTTGAACTTAACTTATTTTTGCTAAACTTTTCTGAACTTATTTTTGCTGAACTTAACTTAAGTTATTTTTGCTGAACTTTTCTGAACTTATTTTTGTTGAACTTAACTTAACTTATATTTGTTCAAGTTAACTTATATTTGCTTAACATTTATGAACATAATTTTTCTAAACTTAATTTATATGAGTCCAACTTTTCCAAACTAAATAAATATTAACTTATATACAGAGTAATAATAATAATAATAATAATAATAATAATAATAATAATAATAATAATAATAATTATCTATTTTCTTCATAATTGATGTGAGTTTTTGTTAATTTATTAATGATGATATTTTTCTATTTTGTTCATAGAGATAATAATAATAATAATAATAATAATAATAATAATTGCGAAACCTGCTGCCGTCATTGCTTCCCATCACCGTCGGTGACCTCACGTCGCCGGTGTCCAGTCTCGCCGGCCTCCTCACGTCGCCGGCGTGCTCCAGGGAGTGGTAGGTTATCGTTTCGCGTGCGAGGGAGTGTGCGAGAGCGTCAGTTTGAAGCCTGCCGTCGCCGTTTCTGGGTTGTTGCTCGCCGTTAGTCCTTCTGTCCTTGCCCCTTAACCTCCGTCGGCAACCCTTGATCGTCGGGGCACCCTTCATCGGGTCGTTTTTCGCCGGTGTTGTTGACGGCGTTTTAGGAAGTTTTGCTCACCGGTGATCTGCTCGTCGTCATTGGTCCTCGGTCGGTGGTGGGTCATCGTCGTGGTTGATCGATCATCGGCAGTGGGTTCAGGGTCGCTGGTCAGTAAGGTTGGTGTTTTACTTTCCTTTTTCGTTTTCGGCGTTTCGGCTTCGACGATTGGGTGACGTGATTTGCTGCCGGCTGTTGTTTTTGCGGGTGGTAGTGGTTCGGTTGCTGGTGGCTCTTTCCTTTTTCTTTCTTTCTGTCCTTTTTCTTTCCCTGTTGTTTTTGTGATCCACGGGGCTGTTTCATACGGCCTGCCATTCATTGGTGGTGGTTGCCGTGAGTTGTTGCTCCTGTGGTTCGTTTTGTTTCGGCCCGTTTTCTTCTGGTGGTTACGCTATTGTGGTGGTGTTGCTGGTGGTGGTATTTTGGTGGCTACATTGTTTTTAGTGCAGGTTGTTGGCGGGGTATTGGTGGTTACCGTTATCCTCTTCATGCCTCCCTTAGTTCGTTTTCAGTGTCCCTTTTCGCATTTGCATGGGTGTCCGAATGGTAACGGTAGGGGTCTCGTAAAATCCTTCTGGCGGTATCATTTTCAGGATTGGCATTGTCGTAACGGGGTTGACCGTCTTACACGTCAAACTCTTGCTGATAGTTTGACTGTTTATACTAATGTTGAGACTGCTTTGAAGCGGATGGGGGTTTGGCTTTGCGGTGTCTGTCTTAGGACCCATGCCTTTCGCTCTAGATGTCATCATGTAGGGGGTGATATTGTAGACCCTCCGGATTGTGGTGATGGTATTGTCCGTTTTGTTATTCAGGGTATCCCTAGACCCCCAGCTCCGTCTCCATCTGTTCCCGTGTCTGATGTTGGGGTTGAGCTTGATCAGTGGTCTATAGCTTCGCTTGATCGTTTGTTTTCTTTGGGCCTTCGTTTGGTGAAATCCATACCTCCTAAATGTCTGCTTGGGTTTGCTCGGGTTTTGAAGGGGGTTCTGGATGAGGTGGCTGACTCTCCTGGTAACCTCTCCTGCTGGATTCGGTTGTTTGTTCTGCCTCTTTGTCTACTCAAGACCTTCACTCCCCGGAGTAATGTTGAGTGTAGATCGGCTGTCAGGCGGCGACGGCGGCAGGAGGAGAGTATTGTCGGGGCTATCCTTGCTTGGGGGGCACCGGGAGGGGGGTTGCAGCTGTTACGGGAGTGTTTGGCTGAGGGTTCTCCACTGTTTCACGTGGATGAGGAGCCTGATTTGGGTGAGGTTAACCTCCGCCAATGTCGGCGGAAGATTAGCGTTGGCCATTATACTGCTGCCGTTCGGGTGCTCTCTTCTTCTGGTGTGGCTCCTTACTCTGTTGCCACTTTTGAGGCTCTGCAGGAGAAGCATCCGGTCGTCCCCTCACCATCTTTACCTCATTTACCTGGGGATCATCCTCAGCTTGCTGCTTCTTCAGCCGTGGTGTTGGATATGATTCGTAGTTTCCCGCGCGGCACTTCTTGTGGGAGGGATGGTTTTCGCGCTCAGCACTTCATGGATTGTTTGAGTGGAGCTGCGGTGGCTATCTCTGATGATTTGCTCGCTTCTATTACTAGGGTGGTTAATCTATTTTTGGATGGCCAATGCCCGCCGGCTCTCGGTGAGTACCTTGCTAGTGCTCCGCTCACCCCCCTGGTTAAGCCCGGGGGTGGTTTTCGTCCTATTGTTGTTGGCACTGTTTGGAGACGGCTGGTCTCTAAGGTTGGTGCTTTTTTGGTTTGCCCTGCTTTGGCTTCTTATTTTGCTGATCTTCAGTTTGGGGTTGGGGTGTCCGGTGGAGGAGAGGCTATCTTACATGCCTTGAACCGGCTCGTGGAGGCTCGTGGCGGCGAGGTAGGGCTTTCTATGTTGCTGGTTGATTTCCGGAATGCTTTCAACCTTGTTGACCGCTCAGTCATGCTTCAGGAGGTCCGCCGTCGTTGCCCGGGTCTTTCCCGTTGGGTGGAGTTCTGTTATTCTCGCCCTGCCCGGTTGTATTATGGGGAACATTGCTTGCGGTCTTGTCAGGGAGTTCAGCAGGGTGATCCTTTGGGGCCGTTGCTTTTCGCGTTGGTTTTGCATCCCCTGGTGTGCAAAATTCGGGATTCCTTTGATCTTACTATGCAGGCATGGTACTTGGATGATGGTACTATTGTTGGGGATACGTTGGAGGTGGGGAGGGTGTTGGATTTGATTTTGGCTGATGGCCCCAGTTTTGGTCTTCATCTTAATGTTGGTAAGACGGAGCTCTTTTGGCCTATTGAGGACCCCCGGAGTCGGCTTCCCGGTGTTTTCCCCACTTCTATCGTCCGTCCCTTACGGGATGTAAAGGTTTTGGGCGGACCAGTCAGTACTTGCCCTATTTTTAGCGGTGAGCTTGTGGAGAGGAGAGTGACTAAGTCTGTTGAGCTTATGGACTTAGTCGCGAGGATCGAGGACCCGCAGTGTGAGTTGCTTTTACTTCGTGTCTGTACTGGTATTTCTAAGCTCGATTTCTCTCTTCGTACTTGTTCCCCGGTTGCTTTTGGGTCGGCTCATCTCCGTTTTGATGCTGCGTTTCGTTCGAGCTTGGAGCGTATTGTCACCGCGTCTGGGCCTGGGTTTGGGGAGTGGCAGTGGCGCCTTGCTACTTTCCCCTTTCATTTAGGCGGACTTGGTGTTTATGCAGCGGGAGATGTGTTACATTATGCGTTCTTGGCTTACCGTTTGCAGTCTGCTGAATTGCAGGCTAGGCTCCTACGGCCTTCTGGTATCATTGACCCTGACCCTTCTTTCGCTGATGCCTTGCGGGTGTTCTCGGAGACTACAGGTTCTGATTTTCTTGGTAACCCTAGTGAAATTGCTGCCCCCAAACTTATGAAGAAATTGGCAGATATTTATTTCTCGACGGTTGCTGCTTCTTCGGAGTCGGTTTTCTCCTTGTCCCCGCGTCAAGTTGCGTTGTGGAAATCTCAGCATGGGGCTCACTCTTCTGATAGGTTGAGAGCGGTTACTGTCTTTGGGTTGGGTCAGACTATGAACAGGAGGACCTACCGTTGTGTGTTTGGGTATAGGCTAGGTGTTCCACTTTTCTTGGTCCCTAGGCCTTGCTCTATTTGCTCTCGGGTTTATGCTGAGGATGCTTTTGGGGATCACGCTGTCTCTTGTGCTGGTACTGTTGGGGTCAAGCATCGTCATAACCTTGTCAGGGACACTCTCTTGAACATCTGCTATAAGTCTGGGATTTCCGCGGGTAAGGAGGTTAACATTGGTCTGGTTGATGGACATGGCGGATCTCTTCGCCCCGCGGATTTGCTGCTTTATTCGTGGGACAGGGGGCGGGATGTGTGTATTGATTTGACTGGGTCCTCCCCTCTGACTCAGACTGGGATGGCCGATTTTGTACCTGGTCGGGTTGTTGCTGATGCGGCTCAGCGCAAGTGTGCTAAGTACAGGGATCGCTGTGAGGCTGCAGGTTACGGTTTCCTTCCTTTCTCTTTCTCTTCGCTTGGGGAGCTGGGTTCGGATGCTGTAGCCTTACTGAAGCGGATTCAGCAATACTCGGTATCTCAGGATGCAGGGGCGCGGATGGCTGCGTATATTTTTACTAGGCTTAGCTTTGTTGTAGCTAAGGGGGTGGGAGCTCAGATTGTATCTCGGCTGCCCACCAATTTTATGTAAACTCTTTTTTTGTTCTTTTTTATATGATAGCTGCGCGCACCCTTCCCACAAAAAAAAAATAATAATAAAAAATAACAATAATAATAATAATTCATTTATATATATATATATATATAAATATAGTATATTCATTATCTTATTTCAATACATAACTAGCGTAACACCCGTGAAAATTCACGGAGTTGTTTAATTTCAATTTTGACAGGGAAGGATCAACTAAAGTTGTTAGATATACTAATAAGAGTTCTTTGTGAGAAACTACCTTATATTTATGTCCATTTGTGAACAACTATCTTACTTTTTATTTTTTGTTAAACACTACCTTACATTTTACTTTTTTTGTTAAAACCTACCAAAAATATGAATCGGGCCAATTTTCGACGAAAACTTGGATTTTTTTTGTTAATATATTTTATATTGTTCATCTGCTTCCCCATAAATCATTTTAATGTCTTTTCATTAGCATAATATACCTTGTAATAAGGCTCTGTTCTTTTGGACTTATTTTTGCTTAATTTAAGTTAAGTTCAGGAAAAATAAATAAAGTTCAGAAAAGTTCAGTAAAAATAAGTTAAGTTCAGAAAAAATAAGTTAAGTTAAGTTAAGCAAAAATAAGTTCAGAAAATTTCAGCAAAAATAAGTTAAGTTCAGCAAAAATAAGTTAAGTTCAGCAAAAATAAGTTAAGTTAAGTTCAGCAAAAATAAGTTCAGAAAAGTTAAGCAAAAATAAGTTCAGAAAAATTAAGCAAATACTCATACCCGTTTATGATATTGACGAGTTTTGAAAAATTTAAGATTTTCTCAAATTCTCTCGTACAAACGTATCATGTGCGACCATTTTTTGTATTTACCCAAAAGTGTCACTATTAACAAAAGAATAGTCGGATTTTCCAAAAAATATTCGGGTTAAAAATTACACGCAACAATTCTCGTACATTAATGAACATACTATTATATAGAAATAAATTATTAAAAAAATTGTGATAGATACCTTCCGAGCGTGGCCACACAATTCCAGTTAAACTTCTCCTCGAGTGGCCTTGAGATTTAAGACAACCCTGACAAGGGGTTGGACAATTCCTATCCTACTGTTCTCTTCGACTAACACAGTCCATCATGACCCAAAAGAAGCCCATTTGACCCCCTTTAACGGTTGATCGTAGAGCTAAAATCAAAGTCAATCTGAGGCTGTGTCACCTTGGGCGAACAGTCTCAAGTCAAAGAATCGACTTATGTGAATAATATAGTAGCTCTCGCCACGACCAGGCTAATTATAAAATTTCCAGAACTCTATAAGCGGTCACTAAATGCCCGACAAAGTTTTACACAGTCTGCCTATGTGATCGACTAGTCATCCCATATGACTCTATGACATTTGAACTTGTCATCAATCGGCTCACATTCTAGCCGCTTCGAGACGTCACCTCATACAAGCGACTATGGGCTATACTAAGTTAATCCAGTTCACTTTACGGGGTTCAAATTGTGTCTTACAACCCATTTGGATTTCACAAAGTATAAATTGCGAGTTAATAATAATAATAATAATAATAATAACTCAAACGATAAGAGTGATTGTTATGTGCGAACAATCAATACGATATTGTTGCTCCACATAAACAATCTTTGATGCTCATACATCAATTTGTATTAATGGTTTGTTATGTGAACATACCCTATCTTCACATCTTTTAAACCTACAAATTCCGGTTTCCTTTTGACTCATATTATCTTGTATAATATGATCTTATTCAAGTATACTTCAAGTCTCTTATACTCGACTCGAGTCTCCTTACTCTAAGGAAAGCTCCCACTTTTTTCTCAAAACTCATGACATGTCATCCTTATGAACAAGTCATACTGTACTAGAATTCATATTGTAGTTAACCTAGATTCGATCCATTAGTTCTCCTCGAGAAACTTATATCGAAATAAGGTTTTGTTTCAACCTTTGGCATTTTAATCAAGGTTATATGAATTAACATTTTCATATCTTGGATTCAAATTCAAACCTCGTTGACTGATCGGTGACGTTTCATTATCATATAATAAACTCACTTATGATTTATGTTCTTAACATACATTCATCTAGAATTGAAAACCTCATATTCTTTCTCCCACTGAATTCCATATCACTATCTTATAGTTAATAACTCCCACTATCTTCATAGTGATTAGGTAATATCTTCAAACATCTTCTCAACTCATTATGAACATTTCATTTTGATTTGCTTCAAACATTTTCTCAACTCGCTATGAACATTTCATTTTTCATTTTCCTTCCCACGGAAAGAATCTTCTATTTTCACGAGAACGGGAGATGATTTCTCCTCTATTATCTTTATAAAACAGAAACATCAACATCATGGAAACAATTTCCTTCCGTTAACACTCGCGGTTCCCTTTGTCCTCTCTGGGAACTAATGACAACATATGGAACATTTCCTTTTGTGTCCTCACGTAGTTTCTTCTGTGTCCTCTCGTAGTTTCTTCTATCCAATCTTTTAGAGTTCTTCTTAAGGACTCCTTATAGGACTCTTCTCTAAGATCCTATGTTTATTTCATTGGTTTGCGGGCGTAGAATTTCTCCCACTCTATCCTCTAAAATAACCATTATTTTAGGAAGGATAACATTTTCGCCCGACAACAATGTATTGGATAAAGAATTATGTGAGTTGTGAGACTTTGTATACTCATTCTTTTAAGGTAATCATCTTATAACGAACTGATGTTCTTATGTTTGAATTTGAAGTATTTCATGGGATGCAATTATCGTTTTTAAGTAAGTTGAATTACTTTTATAATGATCCTATCATTTTACTCATGTTATATATCATATAAAAGCATTTTAAAACAACCAAACATGTTTGATTTAGAACAAAAGGATGACTTGGGTTGAAAACCAAGTCACCAATATTCAAATTACAACCATTGTTTTGAAATAACTGAATTCTTGTCATACAAGAAATACAACGTTCTTAAAATTAAAATGCAAAATGAAAGAAGACATCAAATTAAAATAAGAGCCATGCTCTTCATGTCTTCAATCTTGGATGCTACCTTAGCCATCCATGGAAAGAACTTCAAGCTTGCTTTTCCTTCTCCTTGTCCTTGGAAGGAGTCCCTTTAAAACAATTGAAAAGGGATTAGAATTAACAACTTGTATCATATACAAAAGTTAATATCATAACATGAATTTAAATGAGAATTATTACCAACAGCGTGAACCTTTTAAGCTTTAGGTCGGCCAAGTACATCCGGTAATTTCTCTTCCAATGACCAATCTTTGTGTAATAGAGGCACTTATCTTCAACCTTTGAAAATGATGTGGAAGCACCTTTCGAAAAGGTCTTCTCTTTGGATGGTGTGGTCATGGATGCCTTCTTGCCTTTCCCTTTTCTACCACTCCTTTTAAACTTCCCTTTGTTCCTTTTTTTAATGTCGAGCATGTTCTTCTTGGTACTTCGAATAAGTCCCAATTCCCTTTTCGCTTGTGAAAGCATATTAATTAAAGGAGCGAAGAATTCGATCTATTATGAGATAGTCTGGAACTTCCGATCCTTGCACTTTCAAGATTTCGGATGGCTCAACCCTTTTGAGCACATAAGAACTCATAATATGACCCTTATTCGAATTTTGTTCAAATAAGGCGGAAGTCACTTCATGAAGCAACATCCTAGGAGGTTGAGAAAACATATTCTTAAGCTTAGTGTAAATCTCATTTGCCGTGTTTAGCACAATCATTCTCTTTTGGGAGATCCGACTCCATGGAGAAAATAATCGTGTGCTTAAGAATGTTCGACTCCTTCATATAGGCTTCATAGGCCTCACGAGTCGTAATCGTGGAATGAGTAGTGGGAACGGGAGGAGCGGCTTTGGTAAGGAAACTAATCTTATTGTCACCTTCCGAAGCTATAATTAATTGAGCTTCCCAAGCTTGCAACGATCCATAAAGGAACGAAGCCATGAAACGTGGTGTGGGAGTGGTGGAGCGTTATTTGCCATTGATGATTGAAAGTCGAAAATGAACTACAATAAAATAAAGGAATTAAAACACAATTATCGTTTTAATAAATAAACTTGTAAAATTTAAACAAGTTATGCATTTACTTAATGATCTCTTACCCAATTAAGTAAATGATCCCGAGACCCAAATACACACTAACTCGGGCACGGTTTAGCCGATACATCCCTCATTAATGTGACTCGGTAGATTAACCCCTTAATCGATTCTACTTTTAGAACTCTCGGTCGATAAAATTACACTAATTCTTATCTTAGCCCGAACTTATTACCACTACGGTGGCTCGAATACCTTCGTCGAGATCAACCAAATTTCGAGAAACGTAATCATATTACCCCACTTCACCAACGTAATAAGGTTTGCACCCCGGTTTAGCCGAGCCTACTCCCTTATGAAGAAGATCCTTCGCGGGTTCTTTACTTTTTGGTAAGGCTATGTCTCGATTTTTAAATAACGTAAGAGATCTTGTCAATTTATTATCTATCTCCTTAAGTGAACTAAGTCGGTGAATTATCGATAAAATAATTGACACGGTCGATAAAATCGATGAAATGCATGAGTTTGAATGACGATTTGGCTATGCATGAAAACATGATAAGCATAAATAAAAGCATAAACTTAAAAGAGCATAAATAAAACCCTAGTATGGCCTTTCCTAAAATAGAAAATAAGGTAAATTACAAATTCGGAAACCAACTCCTTTGGTCCCTTGAACTTCACACGCGGCACGCATCCCAAGGCAAACTCCGTCTTGGTCGGAACTCCTTTCCGAAATGGCACCGTCTTCAAGGATCTCCGGAATTACAAATAATTACAAATTTTCTATCTATTTTATACATTATAAAATACTATAAAACAATAAAATAAAGTGATACGAGATCACATTAAATTACAACCGAATCGATAAACCCTTACATTACGGGAAATATCGATTAAAATCTAAGGCCATACTAAGTAAATTACATAATTCAAAATTACGTAAATAAAATATGACATTCATAAATAATAATTAAATATACAATGCTTATGCAAAATGCAAAACCTAAGCCAAATCGTCCTATTTAAACACGTTTTTAAATATCGTTATTCGTAATAACACGGTTTTATGGAATAACGTGATTTAAACATTTTTAAAATCACTAATCACTCTATGAATCACTATTCATGATGTAGTTAAGTTTCCTAACACATTTTAGGATTCAAAATTTAGTCTTACTCAAATTTCGAAAATTAACTTAACTTTTATTTTATTATTGCTCGGTTTTAATCGGTTTTACGGGAAATAGCATTAAAATAATCAAACGAGTCATAAAAATTTCAAAAATTCAAAATTCAAAATTTTGAACATACTGAAAATTTTCTAAAAATTCAGATCCTTACAAATAAATATTTTCGAAATATACCCTTTTATTTCGTAAAATAAGCCGTGTACATGCATAATTAATCGAAAAATTCAAAATTACTTCAAAAATTATGTAATAAAATACTAATATAATTTTTACATCTTCCTAGACACTCAAAGTATCTGAAAAATGCAAGAAAAATCAGATGCACACTGTTTTAGAGCTGAAAAGTAATTATGACTCCTCCATCACTCAATCTCCAATTTTAACCTTTTAAAATTAAAACTTAAAATTTCAGAAACTTTTGGCACTAAATAAAAATATGTTGATGATCATATATAATATGACTAATATGGGTGAATTTTTCGGACCATTTTAGCAACCTTTACTATTTTTAATAATTCGTGTCATATATTACGCGATTTTACCGATTAAAATCATTTCTCATGAAAAATTCGAGATTAATAGCTCAAAATTCACATGCATGCTAGAAATAATATATGTGACACTATATTAAATTTTTATGGTCAAATTCGAACTTAAACTATTTAAGCTAAAATATGTCACTAATATTACGATTTTTACGATAAAAATCAATATTCATGCAATATTAACGAAAAATTTCTGGAAAATTTATCATATATTCTAAATATTGCATGTGACATCTACAAAAAAATTTATAGTTAAATTCATAATATAACTATTTAACCCATATTTAACTCATTTTATGACTATTTAACCATTAAAAAATCATAAACCATGCATAAAACTTAAAAAATTTCGAAAATTATCTATTCATAATATGTTAAATGCATGTGAGAACATATTTAAAATTCATGGCCAGAAACATTATTTAGCTATTTTTCCCATAATAAAACATTTTTAACCGATTTAGAGCATGAATTAACCAATTTAATTACAATGATGAACAATATTATTCCATAAATCATCAAAATGACTTGAAACTATTTTAAGACCAGAAAGTATACATACAATATGATTTTCGTGCATATCCTATATGTACTACTCATTTTCGTTTTTAATTAAAATCGTATTTTCTCGCAAAAACATAAAAATCGAGTTGCATGCAAGCAACCTAATGCTCTGATACTACTTGAAGGAAAACCGTAGTCATACTAGTTTATCATAATAATGTAGTCTTACTAATTATTTTATATTTTAATTAATCTCATATTAATTATACTCAAAATCTTATGCATGCAATAATATTTGCGGAACAATAATGAAAAGGGCCTTACAAATGGTCCGAAATAGTGCTAGGACGATCCTCCATGGAGCAACCAAAATAGCTTGCCTCCTTTACGATGCACCCAAGACCTACCCTTAAACAACGAAACACTAACACGAGCTAGGTGATGGAGACGGTTGCCTTAAAACCGTATACTAATAACAATATTAGTATACCAGAGAATATTATCTAAATAATATTTAAGAGGATTTTGTATTTCTTACACTAGAAATATTATTAGAGTTTTATTGTTCTCACACTTAGAAAAATAAAACTTATGATAGAAATGAATTCTAGCAAGCTAGTATATGTGTACCATTCACATATATATTGGGGTTTTGTTTTAGGCCTGTGGTAGTGTGTATGGTAAGGTTTAAGATGCTCTTTTGTCTTACTTAAAAGCTTAGGGTTGCATGCCTACTATTAGGCATCTTACCTCTCTAGCTAATGATTGTGTTTATATTGTCCACAAATATAAACAAATTAGTCTTTCTTACATACACAATCACACGCCACTTTTGGGTGTAAAATAGTCTTTCATTTTACAATTTGTAATTTGTACAATTGTGTAATATGTAACATCTTATGTGTCATAATTAAATTGTATTAATTTAAAATATATTTATCATATAAATATCATTTCTAAATTAATTAAATCATATTTAAAAAATTATTTTAGTAATTCGTAATTACCGTCCCAAAATATGGTTATTATAATAATCGTCAATACGATATACAACATTTGTTATAACCATGAACCTTTCTCATTCTATTTCGACATTTCATAAATATCGATTAATATTTGACAATTGACACATTTCAATTTCAAATATAAATCTTACTTTAAGATTCAACCTCTGAATTCTTGATATACGGTTTTAAGAATATCGATCAATCTGTATCCTATACAATTAATCAATATATTATTTAAGGGGTCTGTCCTATAGGTGTGACCTAAAGGGATCAACTGACCATGCACCACCGTCATACGACAGTAATGTCAAACTCTAGTCAGCCAATCATTACCGATTAATGTTGGTCAGTTGACTAAATCAATATTGGATCGTCCCTTGCATATTCATTTCATAAGATTTATGACAATGATTTTTATCACTGTCGTGATCGCACAATTGTTGAGGACACATTTCCCAACACTTCCGCCTCTTTTTCAATTGAGCAAATGACATTTCAACTTTCATTCTCAATGATGAATGTCGATAATTAAATTGTTCTAACATATTTTCTGGGGGTCTGTGATCAAACTCGAGCATATGACATCTAATATTTGCATTTTTTTCGATAATAAGAGTACTTCCTTCATTCCAATCAATTCTATACATTTGTTTGATTCACGTTTGTCAATACCCGTTTTATTTTGTTAATATCTTTAGTTACATATCGATAAAAATTATAAAACTTTGATATTCACAATATATACTCGGCAAGACAATTTAAACAAGATCTCACATGCCTATCTTTTATGTTATATATTAGAAGTTGTGTCGAAGATTCACTCGATTTATGAATAGTGCCAAAAAAGTGAAATGTATAGAATTAATTGGAATGGAAGAAGTACATTTCTTTAGGTGGATGCGGACATATCACTCAAGTAGCATTTGAAAGGCATAAAATGTCAAAACAGATACCCAATATGAAAACAGATAATAACCAAATCATAAAATATAAACTAAATAAACTACAATGATACTAGACATGTAAGATTTACCCGACTTATGAATAGTGCCCAAAAAGTGAAATGTATAGAATTAATTGGAATGGATGAAGTACTTTTCTCTAGGTGGATGCGGTCATATCACTCAAGTAGCATTTAAAAGGCATAAAAGGTTCAAAACAATTACCCAATATGAAACAGATAATAACCAAATCATAAAATATAAACTAAATAAACTACAATTATACTATACATGTAGTAAAAATAGAAAAAAAAAACAAAATGCATACATACTTTGATTCTAGGTAGCACCAAAATGGACACGGACACGGACACGACACGGACACGGGACACGGCATGCCATGAAATTTAGGACACGGGACACGACATTTAAATTTAATAAAATATACATTTTATAGTTATAAATTTTTTATTTTATTTTTGTAAAAGTATTTGATATTAATTTTAAATAAGTGAAAGTAAAACTTGACTTTGATAATAAATTTATTTTCATTTCTGATCCGAATCAATATTCTAATTAATCTCTTTCGATAGGGCATTTCTTATCTCAAGAACATCATTCACCGCAAATGATAACCAAATATCGTGGACACGCGACGGACACGGCTCAAATACCGTGGACACGCGTCGGACACGTGCCCAAATAAATGTAGAAAGTTAGACACGGCTGTTTAGATTTTGGACACGTTTCGGCGTGTGTCCGTGGAGTGTCGGTGTCGGACACGGTGTCGGACACGGTACGGCTCATTTGGAGAAGTGTCCTTGCTACCTAGCTTTGATTGAGGTGGGAGAAAGAGTTTAGGTGAGAGTAGGTAAAAAATTTATGTTAGTATAAATTACAAAGGAATATTAGTAAAAGAGTAAAGTTAGAGTTGGTTGGAAATTTTGGGTGTATTCAATGACAATAAAGTTTCCTTTTTTTTTTTACTTTTTTTTCCTTCTTTTTAAAGTACTATAATGTTTACCTTCAATAATATCTTATGTTTTTCTCCGATTTTAATAAAAGTTGTAAGAGAATTATTGTGTAGTTGTTAACCCGTGTATTTTTTTTGCAAAATCCAACTATTGTTTTATTAATAGTGATACTTTAGGCAATTAAAAAAACTGTTTGCACATGATGAGATGTTTGTACGAGAGAATTTGTGAAAATCTTAAATTTTCAAAACTTGTAAAGACTCTAAACGGGGATGAGTATTTGTTTAACTTTTCTGAATTTATTTTTGCTTAACTTTTCGGAACTTATTTTTGGGCAACTTAACTTATTTTTGCTTAACTTTTTAAAACTTATTTTTGGACCGGGATTGGGTCGGGCTCGTGCTCGTGCTAAATATACGGCCCAAATACACAGGTCAAGTCGGGCAAAAAATGAGGGCCAATTTTTTGGCCCAGGCCCATAGTTGTTCGGGCTATAATGGGCCTCGGGCCAAAATAGGCTAAAACGAGCCAAAATAATACAATACAAAACAATCAAAAAAATTGATATGTGAACAAAGTATTAATAACGAAATAAAATTTTCAAATTTTAGGTGTTTGACTTCGACTCTTTTGGTCAGGAGAACAATCTCATAGTACCATACATAACTCATGAGTTAACAAAAAATTATTAACACACTAAGTAACTAAAGGTGTACGATAAAAATACAAAAATATCCGCAAAGTTGATAATTCAATGTATTAGTGATATTAGATTATTAGTGTGATTTGATATACAATTCCAACTTTTAAATTTCTTTTTTTTAAAAAAATAATTTCGGGTCGGGTCGGGCCTGGCCAAAAATCGGGCCTTTAAGTTGGCCCAAACCCAGTCCTATATTTATATCGGGCTTCTTTTGGGCCGGGCCACGGGCTTTTTGGGCCAAACTATCAGGCCCAAACCCAAGAAAAATCGGACTGGACCGGGTCGGGTCATAGGGGCCTGGGCCATTTGATCAGCTCTACTCCTTACCCATCCAAAGGACCAAAGGTAACATTAACTTTTTCACACTTGTCGAGACTCGAGACATGTTTTGCAAAATACCTTTAGTTATACATTATTAAAAATAATAAAAATTTGATATTCTTATAGCATTTACGATCATAAATCAAACAAAATCTCACATAACTATATTTTGTCTTATGGATTAACGATAACATCCAAGATTTTCTACGACCATGAATAATGCCAAAAAGTGAAATGCTACCTTTGAATAGGTATGGAGGGAGTAATAAATTTGGTTAGTTTTTTCTCTCCTAAATATCCATATAATAGTTGTCACGGTATATCAACTTGCTCCACATAATATATATGGGCCATTGGGCCGTCTCTCACTATCTTATTGAAAGGCGGACTCTGCGGAGACCTACGGTACTATATATACCCACATTTGAAAAACCGCATCTAGTCAATTCATATTCGTACCTTATAAACCCTTGCAATACGAACAGTGTAGTAATGGGTATTCCATGGTGTGGGTGTTGTGGGAGCATAGCGCAAGGTAACATTGGAGTGATTGAGAGATGGGGTCGTTTTGAAAGATTTGCTCATCCCGGTTTTCACTGTTTTAATCCTTTTTGTGGTGAATTCCTTGCCGCTATTCTTCCCTCTAGCATCACCTATCTCCCACTTTCCATTGATGCCAACACCAAGGTTCACCTATCTTTGTCATTCTTTGATTGCTTTTTTTCTCTCGATAACTCGAAATAATTAAAAAGATTGAATATTTGATTGCATTAAGGTACAATTCTCGTCCTTTGAATTTTCACTTAAGATTGATGTATATTTCACAGGATGATGTCGAAATCGAAATTGAATGCTCGGTTCAATATCGCGTACCTACACAGAATGCTGCTGATGAATATTATGAACTGATAAATCCCGGAGAACAGATTCAGGAATATGTTTTTGATGGTATCCTTATGATCCCCACTTTTTTTTTTTATTGTAGTATGGTTTATGTTTTGCTTCTTTACTGTACTAATTCTATATGGTGTTGTAGTGGTTCGAGATATTGTACTGAACATGAATTATACGGAGCTACTTGAAAGAAAATATGAGGTTGCTAAATCACTATCAGAGGAGCTCCAAAAGGTAATTACTTTTGGTACTCCATAGCAGCACGTTTATCTGATTGTTTCCGTTTACAATGAATCCGAAAACTTGCATTTGTTTGGTTATGGAATATAGAGCAATGAGGGGGTACGGACTTAAACTGGTTCTCGACACAATTTTCATTATCTATAATCTAAAAGTCGGGAACGGTCTCTGCATTAATAATTCAGTCACAGAGTAAGACTCTTTGAATCGGACTCCTTAACCCGCAAATAATTCTTTTAAATCAACATTTGCGGGAGCTCTTGTGACATTAGCGTGAAACTGCTGCTGTATTGGTTTTCTCTGATGTAGTTTCTGCAATAGTTAGTTATCTGTTTTAAGCTAACGATCTCCTTTAGTGTGTCCAAAACTATAATCACAGATGAACTTTATTTCAAGTACTTGATGAACTTTATGGAGGAATTCATGAATTTTCTTTGGAATCTGTTACAGGTTATGGGGGAATATGGGTACAGCTTAGAGAATGCTCTGATAACTAACATCGTGCGCAAAGCGATAAATGAGGACAATAGACAAGATGAATTTCATATCTTGGAGGAACCGCCGTTGCCCATCGTGATTGAAGAGGGCTCAACAGCTAAGCATATTGCCCACAAGGACAATAGACAAGATGATGAGACTGTGGTGGATGACAAACCCTTACCCTGGGGCCCTGCAGAAGTCTCATTTGCTCGCCATATTGCCCATGAGGACAATAGACAAGATGATAAGACAGACGGGGATGAGCAATTCTTGCCCTCGATCCCTGAACAAGGTTCCATGGTCTGGCATATTACCCACGAGGACAATGAACAAGATGATGAGACTGCCGTGGATGAACATATTGAACAACCCATGCCCTCAGACCCCGGACAAGGCTCAATGGTTCGGCATATTGCCCACGAGAACAATGGACAAGGTGATGAGACTATCATGGATGAAAAACCCTTGCCCTCAGTCTCTGAACAAGGCTCAATTGCTCGACATATTGCTCATGAGGGAAAAATAGAAGATGATGTGATTGTCAAAGATGAACCATGGATTCCCTCGGTCCCTGAAGAAGGCTCAGTTGTTCAGCATATTACCCACGAGGTAAAAAAGGAAGATCTGGTTCCCTTGGTCGAATCACCCTTGCCCTATGTCAATGAACAAGTACCAATTTCTTGGCATATTGACCACGAGCAGAAAAAGCAAGATGATTTGATTGTCATGGATGAACCACCGTTGGCCTCTGTCAATGAACAAGGATCAATTGTTTCTCATATTGCTCACAAGAAAAAAAGACGAGATGACGTGATTGCCATGGATGGACCACCTTTGCCCCCAGTCATTGGACAAGGCTCAAAATCTCAATATGTTTCCCATGAAGAAAAGAGACAAGATGACTCTAGTGCCATTAATAAACATCTCTTGCCGTCAGCCTCCAGCCAAGGCTCAATTGCTAAACATACTGGCCACAAGAAAACGATAGAGGAACCATTCTTGCCCTTCCTCCATGGACTCTGTTCAATTGCTAAACCTATCACCCACAATAAAACAAGACCATATGAACCGTTCCTACCCTTCTCCTTGGGTGCTGAAAGTGGCTCAGTTACTCGACATACTTCACACAATAAAAGCAGACAAGATGATTCGAATGCCATGGATGCACCACCATTAATTGGAGTCGCCTCAATTGCTTGCCATATCACTGAACAGGAGAGTAGACAAGATGATTCAAATGACATGGATGAACCACCATTGCCCCCATTCCTTGGTCACGGCTCAATTGTTCGACATGTTGCTCATGAGAGAAATAGTAACGAAGATTTAAATGGCATGGATGAACCACCCTTGCCCCCTTTCTCATGGTTCGGTTAATGTACTTGACTTATTGTCCATAAAAAACTCTGGCAGGCTAATGGAAACTGGTTACAACCATGAGGATCTAGTGCTTGGCATAGCTTGTGTTTGATCAGAGAAATAGTGACGATGATTCGAATCCCATGGTTCTCGTCTTATTTTGTTTTCCTCGAGAGCTGTTGAATTCAATAAGAGAACGAGTAAATTTGTTCTTGTCAGTTAATATTGGACTACAGTTCGTATCGGGGGACTGATTCAGGGACCCAGAGTCAATAGAATAATCCAACATTTCATTGATGAGTGGAGTAAAATCTGACCTACAGTACAGTCAAAGAACCAACGTTTGAATGCAGTACAAGAGTGCTAAGTGCTAAGTGCTAAGTGCTAAGTGCTAATGAGCTCAACTTTATTGATTATGAATTATGATCATATATATATAAAAAAAGTAAAATGTAATAGTCTCGTGTAAAGTCGTTTTACGCTAGGATGGTTTGGAATGGATCGAACATAACATGACTGTGGTAGAGTCGGGAATTGTACTAGGGGGTGCAAAGTTTAAACGGGAGTAAATAAGAAATTTCATAAGGGAAACTTGAAAAAAGTTCAAAAACTTAGATAAAATCTTTAATTTCCAGCGGGGACGAATGTCCCTGGTAGAGTATTGGTCGCAATAGTTTAGTGGATAAAACTTGTGGAGTGTCGTCTAATCCACGATGACTAGACTTCGAGCATGTTGTGCTCTTGGGTGGCTAACCTGATATACGTGATTTACAGGTTACATATAAGAATATGTATAATTTATTATATTAGTTTATATAGTTATTTAAGTGATTTACATCCTTATTTATTTACTAAGTACGAGTAATAATATGAAATACTGTGTATAAATCAAATTTGTTAAACAAGTTGCCTCGTGAAGAAACCTATCTGCAACACAATTTCAGTAAAATAAAAACGCTAGAAACAACTCGATCCAATTTAGGGATTTAGATTTACGAATAAAGATAAAAATGTGTCCGCGTATAAAAATGTGTATCAATCAAATTTATTTACTACTTCCTCCGTTCGAATCCAAAGCGCACATATGCTTTTTGCACAAATATTAAGAAAGATATTAGAAAACTAATAAAAGTACATTTGGAAGTGTGTAACATGTTTTTTTATTAATTTAAATGTGTGATGGTGGATTATAGGTGGGGCATGTAGTGACATTTTATGTAGATAAATGGTTTCTATAAGGGTAGTTTAGTCATTTTGTTTTCTTTTTTAGGAAAGTGGTAGAGTGGATGTAAATGAATGAAAAATGAATATATGGATGTTGAATATGAATGGAGAAAGTAGTATTTACTAAGTATGAGTAACCTCTTCCAGCGGGTATTAAGTAGTTATGTGTTCATTTCCTCGACAACGATGTACCCATTCTTCGCAATGTCTGAAAAACGTAAAGACCATTCAATTGGACATAAGCATTAAGGCTTCCAACCTCGAAGATGAACGGTTAATTTAATGGCTAACAAGCCTAAGATTATGTTTATCACTCCTTTCTACAATTCTACTTTAACCCGCTAGCTCCTCCCTTAATATCTATGTACAAGTATACTGTAAGTCTTGTTTGCGACGGGTCACCATTTGTGACGGATATTTTGTGAGATAAAATGGATAGAAAATGAGTTAGTGGAGAAAGGCGATCACATGAATAATGTTGGAGAGAGAGAAAAAGTGAGTATTTTGTGAGAGGAAACGGTATCCGTCGCAAGCTTGCGACGAATAGTGCCGTTGCAAATAAGAATTTGTGATAAGTATAATGGAACACCATTAGACACTTGACCATTTTATATTAATTTTTTTCCGCCGAACATTCTTTTAACATTATTTTATTATTGAGGTCCATACATATTGTTATAAAGTAAAAAAAAACTCTTTAGGCATATATCATGGGACGGGATAATACTAGAAGACAAAGATTGTACATATTTTTAAAAATGAAAACATCTTATCTATGGAGTATATAATTGCAAGATTATTTAGAAGACTCTGGTTTAACCACGTCAACAATCCAATTTTTTTTTGTTTAATTTATCATGGTGGGACCCCCAAAGTTGTATAATGATTTTAATTCGAAATAACTGTCTGAAATAATAGTTTTACAACTATTACGTAACACTTTTGATATAAGTTCGTAAACATGAATTTCTACGAAAACTGTCAATATGTATAACATGAACTTAAATGTTATATAAGAAAATATAATAATTTTGAACGTCGTCTATTTAGAACTATTACATAATAATTTATAGCCAATACATAATTACAATAAACAATAATAATTAACAATTTACAGCAATCGAAAAAAATAACTGTGGCAATAATAATAAATTAAAAAACAATTAAAAATTTATCTATATAATTGCAAGATTATTTGGAAGGCTCTGGTTGAACCACGTCAATAACCCAATTTTTTTTAATTATCATGGTGTGACCCGCAAAGTTATAATGATTTTAATTCGAAATGACTGTCTGGAATAATAGTTTTACAATTATTATGTAACACTTTTGATATAAGTTCGTAAACATGGATTTCTACGAAAACTGTCAATATGTATAACATGAGCTTTAATATTATATAAGAAAATATAATAATTCGAACGTCGTATGTGTAGAACTATTACATAACAATTTATAGCCAATACATAATTACAATAAACAATACTCCCTCCGTCCCGGTCATTTGTTATCTATTTTCATTTTGGGGTGTATCATTGAATTGTTATCTATTTCCATTTTTGGCAACTTTTTGTGGTTGACATTTGATTACATGTGGGGCCATATAATTTGTGTGGTCCAAATTGATTTACACTTTTTTTCTTAATCTTTGTGTCAAAAGCAATAGATAACAATTGATCGGGACGGAGGGAGTAATAATTAACAATTTACGGCAATCGAAAAAAAAATGTGGGGACAATAATAAATTAAAAAACAATAAAAACAACTTAGTATCAATCTAACAACCAGCAATAGTGTACAAATTAATATCATTAATTAAATATTTTGCGAAAATCAAGTCATAAACAAAAGTGTATAAACTCTAGATATAAAACAAAATCAAATTTTGATAAAAAAAATGTATAGACGTTAGATATAAAACAAAATTGATGAACATTTATAATTTAGTTCTGATGATTCGTATTTAGTTTAATAATACAATTTGAAAACAACCACTGCAATTTTTTGCCCTCTCTACTCAACAATATTTTCCAGAAAATAGAAAACTACTCTTTGTACCGGATATGAAGCATATGGTCGTTGTTGTCAATTCTAGAGAAGAAGTCTTCAAATCAAGACCCTTAGAGCATGAATAACAATGGAGAATCACCTCTCCATCTTCCATTATGGAGAAAAAAACTCTCCACCTCTTGAATAACCATGGAGAAAATCTCCATGTTCATGGAGAAAATGGTGGAGCTCCATGAACATGGAGAAAAAGGGAAAGGGAATGTGGGGTAGTTGGCGGAGGAAAGAGGGTGTGGATGGGATAGATAGATTAAAAAATTGAACTCAACTCAACTCCACTCAACTCAACTACTTATACATTCACTTCTAAGTAAAAGTTAATTGAATTGTGGATGAGGTAGATAGATTAAAAAATTGAGTAGGAAAAAAATGGGAAAAATAAATGGAGAATAGATGGAGAGAAAGAGATGGAGAGAAAAGATGGGGAAAAAACTATCCATTGTTATTGATGCTGAATGGAGAAAAAAAAATCTCTATAACTTATACAAACATGGAGAGAAAATAAGATGGGATTGAGGGTAGGGTTTTCTCCATTTGAATGGAGATCTCATTAAGATAAAAAGGAAGAGGAAAAGGGGTTTAGAAGAGGACAAGTAGAAAGATGAGAAAAAAATGTAGAAAAGTGAGGTGTAATTATATATGGGTCCCAACTCCCATGAATGGAGAGTTTTTTTTTTATCGATGGTTGTGGGTTGATCTTGTTATGGAGAATTAATGGGATGGAGAGTTGAATTGGATGATTTGAGTCCCACAAATGGAGAGTTTTTTATCCATGATTATGGATGGTCTTATATTCATTTACATTGGGAAATTGAATCAGAAAAATAGGCAGAAGATTGTACCCTAAAATTTTCAATTAACAAAATTATTATTTTCTTACCTACATTTATGTTTTCTCAGCTTGTGTGCATATCTACACAAATTTGTTGATACAGTGAGTGTTGTATCGATGTCATTGTCGGTTTCCTCTCCCTTTTCTACTATTTTGTTTTTGTATTTGGTAAAGTAAGAAAGGGCAAGGGAGTGTCTCGTATGTTTTGTATGTATCAGCCAAATTGGTGACAAAAGAAATGCAATCGCCATTTGTAAACGCCGGAAACCAAAATTGTTGAATAATGGTTATTTCATCGGACATGTAGCAAGGTACATAGGCTGTGACTTCATTACAACATTAGTAACCACAAAAACAAAAGGTAGAGCAAAGTGTAAATTCAAAGATTACTAAAGTTTAATCCGAAATTATTGAAAATTCATGAAAGTTTCGTCCTTGGTCCTCAGTTTCACTAGACGACCTATTTAAAACCGCATCAACAACATCTCTTACCCCCGAAAGTAAGGTGACCGGTCATATGAATGCTTTCGCCTCCACTAGCATGCATATAAGGGCAAGCAGGGGTAAAATTCCTAGTCTTGGAATTTCCAGCAATCAATAGGTTCCACTTCGCGTATGGATCTGTGGTCCTAAACATCGTCCAAGTAGCAGTCGAATTTTCATATCGACTATGGGTTATTCGAGTGTACTTCTCGATCTCCTTATTCTTATTTATGTCGTCCATTTTAAGGTCGACCAGGAAGATATCCCCGTAAGGTCGTACAGAGTGAACAAACAGAGGCAGCGATATTGGATCCACTGACACCGCGGCTAAGTCAGCTGAAAAAATTAGGCTCTTGCCATCTGGGCTAAAACATGGGTGAACACAATGCCCGGGAAACAGTTCCCTTCCTCGCTTAAACCCACTATCAATCACCTTAATGGGCTCGAAATTTGGGTCGTTTGCCTTAGTTAGATAGATACCGAAGAATCCGGGATCAGGTAGGCCTGGAGGAGCTTGGGCAGTCGGGTTTCCACGGTTAGATGCAAATGCTATCCACTCTCCGTTGGGTGACCATTGGCAATGTGTGTCGATGCATTTCCCTTTTGTTAATTGCATGGGTTCATCTGAATCACCATATTCTGCGTCCATTACGAATAGATTCTTGTACTTTTTCTTTTCGTCTTCATCATGGCCTCTCGTAGATCGGTATACAACTTTTGTTCCTATTACAAATTTGGTTTTGATTATTCGGAAAATATCAACGGTTTAATAAATGAGCATAACGATTAACGAACGTGTAATATCAAAAGAGAAAGATACCGTCAGGGCTGGTAAAGGGGAAGGCATTATTGTAACCCTCAGTTAAGAGCTGGTGTCCCATTTCCCGGTCGGTCACATTTGGGATCATTCCAATGTTTACAGTTGAATTGGCTTGGAAAGAAGGTCCCAAGCAAAAATAGAGCGTGTCGATATCTTTGTTGCTGTTCCATACGGGCGAGAATATGCTGTTTGCACCAGCTGTCTGTACGCTCCCATCAAAACCAACAAATACCGTGAGTTTTAATTTATTTGGCTCTGTCTTAACTTCAAAACAAGTCTAAAACAACAAGTTGGACTTAATGGTTTTAGTTTGGCTGTTAACGAGCTGGGTCCGAGATGCAACCGACTCGGATTTGAACCTTTAGAGTCTAATCCAAAGTCGCGACAATTTACATAAAACTCAACTCTAACGAATTAAGCAAAGAAAAGATACAACACGGTACGCACCTCGTAAGCAATAAATAAGCCGCTACTATCGGCAACCCACAAGGCCTTGAACTCATTGTCAACAAACGCAAGCTTGCTGCCATCCGGTGAAAAGGTTGGGAACACACCTGATACCCTTATCAGTCCTACCTTCTCCGTATCCGGAGATTGAAATTGGTCGAACTGTCTACCGATCACCCGATACTGTCACAATCCAATAAAATGTTAATTCGACAAATTTGAAGCAGTCATACAATAAGATAGGAAAAATGAAAAATAAGCATATATAGTTACCGCTTCAGGGTCGTCTGTGTTACAGCGATGATAACCAATGCGCATTCCTCTTTCCTTGTCAGGAACAACAAAGGGATTGAAATGATCAGCTCTTGGCCTCACCATTTCAGTGACTTTGACGACAGGGTCTCCACTTAAGCTAAAGATTTCGATATGTCGATATTGATTGATCTCACGCTCCTTTTCAGGGTTGTTAATATTATATTTGGATCGGATAGTGGCAACAGCAACAGTGGTTTCATTAACAGCAACGGGAGTAATGGCATTGATCTCGCTGGGGGTGACCTGGGTCTCGGTTGGTGGTGTTGTGCGCATATCCAATCGAAAAACAGCCCAGCTCGTATCCTTGTCATTGGGAGTCTTAGTGTTACGGTGGAAGAAGAGTACGTCGTTAGTGGCCCATGTAGGCCATCCCCCATTTTCGACGACTTGCATACGCTTGCTGGGTTTGTCAACATTCATGACAAAAATGTCAGTCCGTAGGTCTTCGATCTCACCATCCCAGCCACCCTTTCTTTGGAATGAGGCCATAGCCACCTTCTTGCCATCAGGTGACACGGACGGGCTTAGATCATGTCTGCCTGTTTATGCCAAATCGGATGTTAATTACCATATTGGTTTCACACAAAAATGGCATCATCAAAAATTTACACAAGAATCACATCATCAACAAGTTAATGGATCCAACCAAATCCAGATCTGGATCATATACAATATAAACTCGCTAGTTTACTTGGTTTCTTTACTCGGTCGGATATTAATTTAGATTTTTAAAAATCAATGTCAGTATTGCTTTACTAAAATCCTTATAGAATCTTCCTCCCTATCTAATGTACTCGTCTTAATTTATTAAGCCAATATATCGACTTTATTTCTATTTCATAATTAACTTTTATTTCTTTTTGTTTAAGATAAGCTTTGAACTCCAAGATTATTTTCTTAAATACCAAAAGTATTCAAATTTGGGTTTTTTAAGCGTTAATTATTCTCACATATAAATGTATATTGATGAATAAAAGATGATTGTGTTGATGGCTCAATATGTTTCAATGAGTAATCAACTAAAACCTAATAAGAATATTAATAATAGTTGAGATTTATCTATTACAAGGTTTTGATTTAGATGATTCATCTATCGTGGTATCAGAGCCAATATACGTGTAATAAAAATATTAATAATAGTTGACCCTCAACCATATCTGTTATATCTTTTATTAGGATATTGGGCTAGGCAAGCCCATATATCATTAGGGTTTCTATATCCTAGGGTTTTATCAAGTGACGATGTATTATAAATACATCGTCACATATCAATGTAAAACAACAATCACGTTTGAATAATAAACATATACTTTCGATATACTCAATTGCTATTATGGTATCAGAGCCTCACGCTCTTGAGGCCTAAACACGACATTCCGCTGCCCTGCCGGAGGGACTAATTAACTATGGTGCCCTCCGGCTGGATTTTAGAATTAAAAAAAAAAAGTTCTTGTTCTTTTTCTTCTATTCTTCAATTCGATGACAGATCTAAAAAATCTAATTTCTTTAATCAAGGTGGTATGAAAAAAAAAAACTGGCGACTTACGAATGAAAAAAACTGGCGAGTTACGTATGAAAAAAACTGGCGAGTTACGCACGAAAAAACTGGCGAGTTACGCACTGAAAAAAACTGGCGAGTTACGCACTGAAAAAAAAAACTGGCGAGTTACGCACTTTGAAAAAAACTGGCGAGTTACGCACCAAAATTTGTCTGGCGAGTCCTATACGCACCAAAATTTGTCTGGCGAGTCCTATACGCACCCAATTCTCAATAATACAATTCTCCCTTAAGAAATCTCTCTTCTATAAATGTCTTAAGGAAGATCAAGATGAGGAGATGAAGACGTTTTTTTTAATTGATTATGTTTTTCTTGTATTTCTTATGTTTTCTTTTGATTTTCTCCAATCGTAAAGTTTGCAATACGTACTGCCTTTACGATTGCGGGAGGGTATTAGGATATTGGGCTAGGCAAGCCCATATATCATTAGGGTTTCTATATCCTAGGGTTTTATCAAGTGACGATGTATTATAAATACATCGTCACATATCACTGTAAAACAACAATCACGTTTGAATAATAAACATATACTTTCGATATACTCAATTGATTGCTATTATCTTTCTTAATCAAGCAGTGAAGAAGCTCAATACGTCGTCGTGTTTGACAACGACCAATAATAAATAGATTTATCGACATTAAAATACTGTTAAAACGTCAAAACACATAAGACCGACCATAAGATAAGTCACAACTAGGCAAAAATTCCATTGGGGCCAGATTTAGTGTAGTACCATGTATTATATATTTTTAATGTATTTGTAAAGGCGAATTAAAGAAATTTCACGTGAATATATTTTTTCTATGTATTGAGAGAAAATTAAAATTAAAGGTTTACTTGTGAGTGTATAAAATAAAAAACTATCATTTGGATAAAAATGGAGAGAGTACCTATTAAAAAATATAAAAAAAATAAATAAATGACTTCTGCTTTTTATAAATCAAACAGTATATTAAGTAAAATTAATAGATTGACCAAGTAATCTATCATTTTCAAGTGTTTGGTAAACAGCGGATAATAGATTGAGTAGATCGACAAAGTAATCTAGTAGTTTCAAATGTTTGGCAAACGGCGTATTCTATAGCATAATGACTGAAATCTATTATTTTTTGAATCCTATATATAAAAGCAACAACCACAGTGCTTATGTGTCGCACTGTGGTTGAAAGTGCAATATTTTTTTATTTTTTTCAAGAGTGCCCAACATTGTTCCCCATGTTCTCTACCTTCTTTTTTGTGCTTTTATTGAGAGAATCCATATTTTATACTCTAGATAATTCACAATCAAGTTGAAAGCCTAATATGCAACTGATATTAATTACAATATATATGATACAAAAATTGAAATTATAGAAAAAAAAATTCATTAAAATAATAAAAATCAACTAGATGTAAAAGATATGAAAAATTTTCCATGAAAAAAAATCATGTATTACTCCCTATGACATATCAAAATAATATAAAATGCGACATTATTAAAAAAATATTCACGGATTAGAAAAAATTGGAACTCGAAAAAAATAGAAAACAACTTACTTAAAATACTTCTAAATTAATCGATCAACAATAAAATATGTAAAAAAATTGCGTGCAAATTAGTATTTAGTCTTGATGACTAGAGTCGAAAATAATAGATAATATTAAAAGCACCATGTGAATTATAATGTTTTTGATGGCAAAAACATTGTTTTTATTTTACTTTATATAAACGTATCTATTTGAGGATGAAAAAGCAGAATGTAGTGTGAGATCTAAGTATGAGAGTTAAGAGAATGAAAATATGAAATTAGGGGGAGATGCGGGAGAGAGTTAGTTGAGCTAGGGTTGGTATATGGATGGGAATGAGAGTATGTTACAATAAATTTATATCAACAATATGGTGAATTTGGTTAAGCTGTTATTTACGGACTCTTAAGTTCAATTCTTATGGAGTTTGTTCAATCAACTTGCTTAATTTAATTTCGATCTTTTCACCGATGAGCCCAAATTAATATCAATGAGTCCAATAAATGTAAATTAAGGATACTCGTGCAATCATTAGGTCAAGTTTGGCTATGATATTTTATATGCAGACAATGCAGCAACACTCTTATAGAACTATCATATAACATAGGACTGGTCCACTAAAATAATAGCCCAAACTAATCATTAGATTATATTTTTTTATTTTTATTTTATTTTAATAACTCGATTTCTTATTTATTAAAGCAACAACCACAGAACCTATGTGGCGCTCTGTGATTCAAAGTTAACTTTTCAAACAGCGGTTGAATTTGCATACTTTCAGGACCCACTAACTATTCCGTAATTAATTACTCCCTCCATTCTTTTTATATCACCCCATTTCTTTATACACGTTTGCCGATGTTCATTTTGTTTTGATTATATCTTTAGCTACATACTACTAAAAATTATAAAAGTTTGATATTCTTAATCCTCTTATCAAGACAATCCAAAAAAGATCTCACATGAATATATTTCCGAGAACGGATTGAGAGAAAAATGACTTTGAATACTCGATTGTGAATAGTGTCAAAAGGGGTTTGGGGTGATATAAAAAGAATGGAGGGAGTACAATTTTATTATTTTGATTAAAAAATTGACACGCAAATAAGCATCTTTTAATGTTCGTGTTCATTTACATTTACATGAGATAAAATAAGCTACCATAATTATAAATCTGCTATATAAATTAAAAATTATAACAAATAATAACGAATTACAAACTATTGCTTATAATTACAAATTATTAACCTATTACGGATAAAAAAAAACTGTAATATAAAATTAATAAAATATTATCTGTAAAAACTGTACCAAAATAGAAACCCCCATCCGTGTCAATCATACATCTAATTAGGGATGTCATTGGGGCGGGTACAAGTGGATACCGCCCCGCACCCGCCCCAGTTGGGGCGGGGATGGGTAGAGCTTTAGCGGGTGGTGGGGCGGGGACGGGGACAAAAATTGTACCCGCCATGGGTAGTGGGGCGGGGATGGTTTTTGCGTGTTACCCACTTCATACCCGCCTACCCGCCAATTATTATAAAAATTAATACCATTATTACGTTAATTTTACAAATTATATAAACAAACTTTTGAAAATAGAAATTAATAGTAATTAAACCAACTTTAAGATCGGAAAAATTTATGGTATAGCGGGTTAATTGATAGGTGGGGCGGGGATGGTTTTGCAAACTTGTACCGGTCGCCATGGGTGGTGGGGCGGGGATGGTTTTGCAAACTTGTACCGGTCGCCATGGGTGGTGGGGCGGGAATGGTTTTTGAAACTTGTACCCGCCATGGGTGGTGGGGCGGGGATGGGTACGAGGTTTTCTTGATGGGTACGGGTACGGGGGAGCTTATATCCAGCACCGCCCTGCCCCAATGACATCCCTACATCTAATGAGCATGCATGAAAAAAATAAACAAATTATTAACATGAATTTTTTATACAAGCAATAAATAAAAGTAATATTTTAAATAAATAATTTTAAAATATTTATTATATAAACGAAATATTTGACGAAAAGGAACACGACATATAAATACAAGTAATATTTTAAATAATTAATTTTTAATAATAAATACATCGAAAATTAAGTGACGAAAAATTAGGAACATTACAAAATGTAAAAATAGATCTTTAAATGGGTTGCGTTATGAGTCGTATTCTTCCACCGATTCATTTAAGACGGGTTATATAAAAACGAGTCAAGTATTATATATAAGAGGTAAATAAAATACATTAAGTTACTAAGATTAGCAAAATGTGTTTGTCCCATCTAAGTACGTGGGTGCTTATTAACCCGTTTTATTTCTTTTTACAGATATATCCAGCATAAGAAATACATATTCGAAATCTTGAATGTTATTTGAAAGGTCATCAATTAAATGAGTCTAAACCTTACATTTATATGAAAACTTTAAACTAATACAAGTTCGATTTAAGACGGGTATATATGTCTTAAGTTTAAAACGGATATATACGTTTTGAAAAACATACTCAACATATAGAATGTTATTTGAAATGTCATCAATTGTTTGAGTCTGAAACTTTGCATTTATAGGAAAGTTTTAAAGCTTTTTATTAAAAGTATCCATTTTGTGAAAGATTTTGTCAAAATCAAGAATGTTATTTGAAAGGTCATCAATTGAATGAGTCTAAACCTTATATTTATATGGAAGCTTTAAACTAATACGGAGTACCTGTTTAAGTTAAAACGGGTATATATTTGTTAAGATTAAAACGGTTATATGCGTTTTAAATAAGACCTACATGACATCTATAATGCTATTTGAAACGGCATCCATTAAATGAGTTTGAAACTTTACATTTATAGAAAAGTCTTAAAGTAATAGCGGTTTTTATTTAAGATGGTTATATCCGTCTTAAACTTAACATCGTGCAACAAAATTAGCAATAATAATTTGATTAAAAGTATGATTTAACATCAGTAGGCTTATAGTAGAGAAGGTGTTATTTTAAATAATATATTCGGTTTTATACAACACATAATCATTAGTTGTCTTGATAATAACAAAGTTTGAAATAACAAATTGCACGGGTTTACGACTAGTATGCTGCTAAAATAACATCAAATTTTATTAGTATATTCAAATTATACATGAGACTAGTTTAATTATTCTATAATCTACTAATTCAACACACTCTTCTGAATTTGTATATTTAATTTGATAGTTAAAACTACTTTTAAAATCTACTAACCATTTCTTCTAACATTATTATCCGGTATCATAAATCTAATTCTATTATTTACCGAACCAGACTGTAGAAGTTATCCAAATAATATGTGCCTGGTTATGTGTTAATGGCATTGCATATTTGTATGAGATGCATAAATTAGAGGATTGGTTTTGCTTTCTCATTTTAACTTTTAACCCTCAAAGCCTCTTTTTATTTTTACCTTTATTTGAATTAATTATCATATATTAAGACAGCCAGTCTCAAAGAGGAAGTGATCAAATTAATTTGAGCGGTTTAAATGCGAGTTTGGGCTGAATATGGGTTATGCTGAAAGGGAAAAATATGCTCTATAAAACTATAGCGGGCGGGTTAGGTAAAATAGAGGGTCACTTCTCCCTGCCCTTACCCGCCCAACTGCTAAATTTGGACAACCCGTGACTGTCGGACTCATATTTTTCTGTTAACTTCTGAGAAATAATTAATTATATAATTAACAATGCGATAAACCTGCAAAGTCGATATTGAATTAAGTTAATAATTCTTAACATCAATACACAATAAAAGAACGACTAAATTGGTTATCTGAATATTAAGTTCTAAAATCCAAACAAGAGTAAAAACTAAACAAAATTAATTATATATTAACTGCTCATATTACTTTAGGGCCGGATGGGCCAGTCCGTTTTGCATTTCTCTTGTCCGTGTCCGGACCATTTACTAAAATGGGCTGGGCCGGGTTAGTCCTCAACCAAATTTTTCAGAAAAATAATATCCAAACTCGGTAAAAAATTGGACCGAATGGACCGGGTTTTCGGACGATACCGCCCCTAAACAACTCTAAAATTAATATATTTAGATTATAAGGCTACAGTAATATATAGAAGGCCATACCAGTGCCAGTAGGTGTAAGGCGTTCGGTCTTTCCGGTCAAGAGATGGGTCTTGAAAACAGCAGTCCAAGGTTGATGAGGCTTAGCAGGATCCTTAGTAGAAACATAAACAAGATAATCACCAGCAATGGAGGCACTATCTTCCATCCTAGTACCCTTGAACGTACCATACACCTCCGCAAAGTTATACACTTCTACTTTCCCATTAAACTGAATCCCAATGTGAAGTGTTTCAAGGTTATTTGTCCGTTCCGACACGAAAAGCAGGCCGGTAACGAGACCTGCATCGACATCAGCTACGGTCGCCTTGGTGGGTAGTTTCTTGCTCTTAAGGATGGTCTTAAGACCAGAAGGTGAGATGACTTGACCGTTGTAGTTGTAGTTCTTATGGTCAGTCATAGAGGTCTCATCGGAGGGTGATTTAGGGCTGTATGGACTTGAGTATATTTCTAGTGCTACTGGTGGTCTGTATGTTGCAAAGAAGGCTATTGTTCCTCTTTCTTCTCCCATTTTTGTTGTTGTTGTGGGTTTAGTTTTTGGGTTGTTTGTTTTGATGAGACTTAGGATGTGTGAAGAAAGGGTGGGATGTTATGGAGGTTTAAATTAGATTGGAGTCGCTGGGTATTGATGGATTACCTAGACCAAGATTATTAAATTTAAAGTTTAACAAAAAATAAGTTAATTATATTTAACTTAAAGTTATCAAAAATAAGTTAAATTGATATTTAATTTATGTTTATCAAAACTAACTTAAGTTCAGGAAAAATAAATGAACTTCGGTTCAGCAAAAATAAATTCAAAAAAATTCAACAAAATTAAGTTAAGAAAAATTCATACGTGTTTTATAGTATTGCCGACTTTAGAAAAAATTACGATTTTCATAAATTTCTTGTGCGACCGTAACATGTGCAACCACTTAACCAAAAAGTGGTCACATTTGCAAAAATTACACGGGATAAGACCATTATATAGACCTGGCAAAATAAAATCGAACACGGAAAATCGACCGAAAACATCCGAATTGAAAATTGATAGAACACCTGATATGAATAAGTTAAATAGTACCCGAAATCCGATTTCATCCGAATTCAACCGAAACTTAATTGAATACTATAATAACTCGATAAAACCCGAACTTGAGGTGGAATTCATTGAGCTTGACGAGACCTTATCTTATGTGAAAATACCTAAGGCCATACTTGATAGGAAGATTCGTAAGACCAGAACGGGAGAGACCAAGCTCCTTAAAATATTGTGGTCGAACCACGCACGATGTTGAGGAGGCTACCTAGGAGCCTGAGACAGTTATGAGGGAGCGCTACCCTTAATTGTTTGATCAGGTATGTGAGGTTACGGGGACGTAACCTGTTTCTTTTATGGGGGTAGGAGATGATTGCGTGCTAGACCTTGTCTTTGGTTTTGAGTCAACTCCTTATTTGTATGTTTCACTTATCGGTCATGCCTGATCTTGTGGAGACGGTTGTACCTATGCCATGTGATAACATGTCACTTATGAGTCTTCTTTTAGGTCGGTAGTTAGGAACTTCGAGGATGAAGTTCGTTTTAAGGGGGAATATTGTAACACCCCTCCTTTGTAGATGCTGAGTTGTGACTCAACTCGGCCGAGTCAGTCGAACTTGGCCGAATAAGTGCTACTCGGCCGAGTAAGTGTTACTCGACCGAGTGGGTCTAACTCGGTCAAGTACGTCTTTGCGAGAGTTAGACCGCGGTTAATTATTTAAACTAATCCGAAAATTATAATTACTTTTAGCCTAGATCGGAAACAGTAAAACATTTCTCCCTTCATCCCTTCCTCTCAAACTTCCCCACAGGCCTTAACAAGAGTCTAAAAGCGTCAATCATCTAGCCTAGTCCGTATTCCATCAAGTAAGTGTTATCCTATCGTATTCTTCTCATAGTTTTGGTTATGGTTAGTGAGTAATCGTTATGTATATAATTCTTAGAAGGACGATTCAAAGAAAAAAGTTGGTAAAACACTTGTGGATTCTTTCTTACTGTGATTTGTTTGAGGTAGGGTTTCCCTACTCAATTCCGGTAGATGTTGATTGTGACGATATCGTCGTATTATCTGATATCATTGTATAACTGTAATATTTATTGAGATTGGGAACATATGTGTGAGACCGTTGCGGGAAACGGCTCTCACTCCTACGATCGCTCTCCGTGGGACCCGCCACGAAGAGGATGTGCAAATTAAAGATCTAGGTACCCCTTGCCGTGATCAAGTGGGGGATTGATGTGGGGCTTGAGGCCGCCACCTGTATTGTTGTGACAAATGTGACAGTGGATCTCAGTTGTAGTGATTTATCAGATTGTGGCATTGTGCTTGATTGTGTTGTTATCGTCTTATGTATCAGTTCTGACACTTGTGGTTTTTACTGTGATGATCCATGTAATGGTGAGTAGAGTCTCAGGTACGACGATGTGGATGATTGCTAGCTTGGGGAGGATGGGACATCACTCAGTTTTGTAGTGTCTTGACCTCTTGATAGTTTACTTAGCTTCCGCAAACTTATGTTTTGGTGGTCATTTTATCAGACGTTTGTATTCTATACGTTATTATTTTTACTCACTACTTGTAATAAAGTTGCTTCAGTTTGTTTATCTTGGTATTATACCTCAGGAAACTGAGATAGTAGCACTTTCATAGTTTGATGGTTCTTCTTAAAGGCTTTGGATTATGGGAGTGTTACAAAAAGACACGCATCAAACTTCCCTAAACCAAACATTTGCTTGTCCTTAAGCGAACTAAATGCAACTAACTAAATGGAAAGGAATAAAACTCAGAGTCAATTACTTATCATCAACTCAAACTCGATTTGTGCAAATCAATTAACAACTAAAAGCGACAAATAAAAGCAAACGAATTTATGCATATATCGTAAAATAGTTGAACTTTCGACCTTGCAAGACTTTTAAAAATGGACTTTCACGTGTCACTCTTTCTCTCAATAAAGTAAAGGGTAAGTAATATAGGTAAAAGAGAGAAGAAAAATAGTCATTCACTTAAATTACGACCCACCTAATCATGCATGCAATTCAGTATGATAAAAGATTCTAACTGTCGTGCACATACAATCAAACCATTTGAAATCCATCACGTGCCGAATACTTGCAATATTTTTTGAAAAGTGAGGCTTATGGGTAAGAGAAGGCAAAAAAAATATGGGATTTGAGAAGGTAATAGGCAATAGCCAAGCTAACATCTTATCGAATCACTAAATATTACATCTAATTCCAAACCATACAAAATAAACTTAAATGCCAAGATTTTTAGGCATTAATCCGTCACTTCCAAATTCACTTCTTTTTTCAAACTTCTTTTTTTCTCTTTCATATATCTCTTTTTTTCTTTTACTTTTTTCTTATATATTTTTTCTTTTTCTTTTTTGAATTGAATCGCAGAGGTGAAACGTTTTATCAATGCTCATCATATTCCTCCGTGGATTTTCCTTTATTGCAATATTTTTTCCTTATGTTCTCATTGTTTTCTTCTCTTCTTCTTGATTCTACTTTTTCCAATTTTTTCTTTTTCTTTCCATCCATACCAACGTCAATAAACAATGATTCGAGTCACAAATGATACAATGAAATAAATAGCTTGACAAAGGTAGGCTTAGTTTATGGATTGTAAGGGTCAAACGGTAATTTACGACTAATGTGAAGTTCAATGGGTAACATAAATAGAAGAGAAGTGCAAAAATTTTCCAACACGTGATATCAATCTACTAAGATGGATGTACGTAGGCAAGAAGCAATCAGATCTTATACTTGTGCAATTTGGTGTTACATGATATGCAAGGATTAACTACTCACAATCTTTTATGAAACGTGATATTTCTTGATTTATTTTGAAAAAATATTGATTTTTTTTGTAATTTTATATTTTTTGAAATAAAGTAAAAACTAAAATGCAATGAACGTGAATGCATAAAATAATGCAAATGCTGACGCAAAGGAAACACTATTGTAACACCCCTCACTTATAGATGTTGAGTTGTGAACCAACTCGGCCGAGTCATTCGAACTCGGTCGAGCAGGTCAAACTCGGTCGAGTAAGTGTTACTCGATCGAGTAGGTGTTACTCGGCCGAGTGGGTCTTACTAGACCGAGTTCGTCTTTCTAGGAGTCAGATCGTGGTTAATAATATATATTAATCCGAGGATTATAACCTCATTTCACCCTAATTCACTACAAGAAATACTTTAAAGGGCGACTACATAGGCGACCGCTTATGTAGTCGCTAATTTAGCGACCGAAAAAAAAACGGGCGACCGATTTCGGTCGCCAAAATGGCGACCAAAAACTTATCCACAGATTATCCTAAAAAAATACGCGTAAATCCAAGAGCGACCATACCGCCAAATTAGCGACCAAAATTGGTCGCTAAATTAGCGACTGAAATTGGTCGCTAATTTAGCGAATGATTTCGGTCGCTAAGCCCCTGTTATAATTTTTTTCGCATCTTCAACCCGTCATTTCCCCACTTCAACATAACCTTCAACGAAAAAAAACCACAAACCCTCGTCAACCTCTAAACCACCGTGCATCTACCGGACCACCGCAACGACACCGAACCACCCACCACCGCCATTCACCTTCCTAATACTCCATTTTCAGGTTTGTGACGATTGAATAACTTAATTTATGTATTGAATACCTTAATAGTTTTATTCTAATTCAGAATTTTAGTTAGTAATTAGATTATTAGGATGATATTAATAACATTTGACTGTTTATAAATGATTAATTGATAGAAATAACGTTATTTTAACTACCAATATAATCAACTAATGCCCTCATTTGCTATGAATAGAATTTGTTGTTTTGTTAACTTATTGTAGCATGTTTTAATGGTGTGATCAGGTGAATAGATTAATAGAGAAGTAAAAAGAGAAAGACGAGTTAAAGAATGATTAGAAATTTCTTCATTTATTTAGCAGATAGCAGGTCATATTGACCATAGGTAAAAAATGTTAGTTGAACAAGTTCGCTTCCCTGAGGAGATCGACCCTATTTACCGCTAGCTTCTGTTAGTAGAAACTAGGCTTTTATTTTTGGTGTATGAACGACACGCATCAAGAATCTTCTCAAAACAACTAATGGGGAGGCATAAAAGTGTGTACGAATATGACTCATCAATTGCTACTTTAATTGAAGATGTTATACCCGATAATAACATTATGACCAGTAATTTTTACAATACCAAAAAAGTGGTTAAAGGTCTTCAGCTTCCAGATGAAAAGATTGACGCGTGTCCTGGAGGATGTATGCTTTTTTGGAAAGATGATGCGTTGCTAACCAAATGTAAGAAATGTCAAAGGCATAGATATAAGAAGAGTGTTATTGTATATTTAATTAATTTTTTAATGTTTTAATTTTTTAATGTAACCTATTAATAATGTTTCAATTTTTGTAGGAAAAATTCTTGTCCCAAAGAAGAACAACCTTGACATTTCCGACAATCAGCTTTATTTGGTATGAGCTTGTAGATGGTTATCAGAAAGGAGATGTCTACGGGGCCGGTTCAGAGAAAGAGCTTTTTTATGACCCACCGGCAAGAAGAGGGCCCTCCTCCCAGCACCAAACATATGTTCGTGGCTTGGTAAGTCACCTCCAATCTCAACTAGCTGTAAAGGATAGAAGGGACGCTGAAAGGGATGAAGAAATGAGAAGGATGAAAGAAGAAATGGACAAGATGTCTTCTTATTTTGCAAATTGCAACAGTGGTTGGCGCCCACGGGTTGGGGATCCAAGAAATCCGGATTCTGGAGGTGGCAGTGGAGTGGGAGCATATTTCTCGGTGTCTTAGCTAGTGTATCTTCTTGTTTTTAGTGTTGGATGCATCGGATAATTTTTATTTTCATTGGATAAGCACTCGAATTTGGTACTTTGTAATCCGAATCAGTTTTATTTATTTAAGTTTCAGATGTTTGGCATCATTTGGGTTGTGCGGTGTTGTTGTTGGTTTTGCTTGCAGGTTTATAAGTAATAGCTAGGGATTTGGCTAGGACAAAACAAGTTTTTACGGCAAAAAACATGTAAAGCTAGCGACCGAAAATGTAAATTTAGCGACCATTTTTTGTCGCTAACCTTCTGTTTCTTTTTTTCAATGGCGACCAGTTGGCGACTGACATTGGTCGCTAAATTAGCGACTGAGAGCAGTAGCTAATTTAGCGACTGAAATCAGTAGCTAAATTAGCGACCAAAATCAGTCGCTAATTTAGCGACCAAAATCAGTCGCTAATTTAGCTACCAACTTCAGTCGCTAATTTAGCGACCATTATTGGTCGCCCGTCTTTTTTTTTCAGTCGCTAAATTTAGCGACCAACATCGGTCGCCAAAAGCGACCATGCCTAGCGACTGTCAGCGGGCGACTGGACTTGGTCGCTAAATTGACAAGGGCGACTGAAATCGGTCGCCATTTTCAGTCGCCTTCTTCAGTATCTGTTGCAATGATTTAGAATTAAAAAACCCTAAGTACCTTCCTTCCCTTCCTCTCAAATCTTTCCTAAAGCTTTAGCAAGATTCTAGAAGCGCCGATCATCAAGTCTAGCCCGTGATTTCATCAAGTAAGTGTATCATATAGTTCTCTTATCATAATTTATAGTTGGTATAATGAGTAATCCATGTATGTATAATCCATTGGAGGAGGATTCATAGCGGAGCGTTGGTAGAACACTCGTGGAATCTATATTGCTATAATTGTTTGAGGTAAGGTTTCCCTACTTAGACAACTCAGTTATGGTAGATTTTGATTGTGGCGATACCGTCATATAATCTGATATCACTGTATTACTGTAATGTTGATTGAGATTGGGAACATATGTGTGGGACCGTTGCGGGAAACGGCGCCTCATTCCTACGATCGCTCTTCGTGGGACCCGCCACGGAGAGGATGTGCAAATTAAGGATCTAGGTACCTCTTGCCATGACCAAGTGGGGGATTGATGAGGGGCTTGAGGCCGCCACCAGTATTATTGTGACAGATGTGACAGTGGATATCAGTTGTAGTGATTTATCAGATTGTGGCATTGTATTTGATTGTTTTGTTACCGTCTTACTTATCAGTTTTGACACTTGTGCTTTTTACTGTGATGATCCATGTAATGGTGAGCAGAGTCTCAGGTACGATGATGTGGATGATTACTATCTTGGGGAAGATGGGACATCACCTTTAGTTTTGTACTGTCATGATAATATACTTAGCTTCCGCAAGTATTGCGTTATTCTTTTTAGTTGTTTTATAAGACGGTTGTATACTTAACGTTATTCTTAATTATAATAAAGGTTGCATGGTTTGTTTATCTTGATATTGTGCCTCAGCAAACTGAGATGGTAATGCTTTCATAGTTTGATGGTCATATTTAAAGGACGTGGATTTTGAGGGTGTTACAACTATCCTCACCAAACCAACACGAACAATGCTCTAATGCCCTTATTGTCCTCACAACAGATAAACCACAATAGAATGGGGATAAGGGGAATACGACCTATTCAAGTGAATCTAAAAATAAAAAGAAAAGAAAAATAGAAAAGGGACAGAAAAACCTTCATAAGTAACTTCCCCAAACCAGTCTTAAAATTGTATAGGAGAAGTAGGAGCATCGGGAAACGTGTCGAGAGAAGTAGGAGTAGTGATATGGCGTAATAGCAGCAGCTACACCAACACCGTAACAACATCAGCGACGGCAGCAGCACCGGAAGCAGTGACGACGGACAACAACAACGGCAACAATAACGGTACCACCACGGGCGTGGTAGCTCGGGACGCGACGAAGACGACTGTTATTCCTGGCAACACCAACTCAATCGAGCACAAAATCACTCGATCGATGGCATCTTCTCCCAAAAACACTCGATCGAGGATACGAAGGCACTCGATCGAGGATATCTGCATCTGAAACCACTCGATCGAGCATAATGGACAATCGATCGAATGAAAATAAACTGGGCACGCAGTGCGAGACTTTGTTCTTTGATTACTTCCGCCTTTAATCTTCAATATACGCCTATAATATCTGAAAAATACTAAAACACGAATTTATTGACTTAAAACAATAAAATTAAAATAACTAAGGAAGTAAATAATTAAAATTTAAAATCTGGGTTGCCTTTCGGGTGCGCTTGGTCTTTGAGGTTCCGCTCGATCTTGATACCAGCAGTTTAAGGAGGGGTGAAAATATGGGGAATTTCCAACTTTTGTTCTATCTTTGACCACTAAGTTAAATTCTTGAAGGAGGAGGAACCATCGCAGGAGTCTTGACTTGGTCTTCTTTTTCCTAAAAAGACGCCTTAAGGTTGCATGGTTATAAAAAATAATAATTTTCAAACCTAACAAATAAGGACGAAATTTCTCGAAAGCACAGACAACAACAAATAATTCCTTCTCGGCATGAGAATATTTGACTTGAGCCACATCCTGAGTTTGGCTCATATGATCAATAGCAGTTAAGATGTGGCCTTTCCGTTGACCTAAAACTGCTCCAACTATATTTTCACTAGCCTCTCATAATATCTCGAAGGATATATTTGGCTCTTTTATCACCATAGCACATGATGTTTCTATTGTCATGGTTACCCTCTCACCTTTCTTGATAGCAGTGTCTATGATTTGGTGATCATCCTGCGTATCTGTAGAGTCATCAGAAACAGTTAGAAAAACTAATGGGTTCATGTTAAGGGAGTCAACTAAATGATTCGTTGTACATTCATCAATTATATACAATTATCCTCAATCATGGGCCCGGCTACCGAGTGGGCTAAACAAAAAGGTAACGTTTTCATCTCCTACCTCTACTATCAAACGACCATGTTTGACATTATTATTATTATAGCCTCTGCAGTATGTAAAAATGGTCGCCCTAAAATTATAGGAACTGCTGGGTATCCTCGATTATTTCCAAAATAATGAAATCGACAGGTCTAAAGAACTTGCATATCTTAACTGTGACATCTTCTAAGACACCTAAAGGTTTCTTAACAAGACGATCTACCATTTGGAGGGTGACACTAGTGACCTTAAGGTCGCCCATATTTAATTTATTATAAACAGAATAGGGCATAACACTAACACTTGCACCTATATAACATAAAGTTTTGTCAATAAGTTGGGTGTCAGTAGTACAAGGGATAAAAAAACTACATGTGTCTTTTAATTTGGGAGGAGACTTGTATTATAAGAGTGCGCTACACTCTTCGATAAAGGCAATGGTCTCCTTTTCATCAAAACTCTTCTTACGAGTTAAAATATCTTTAAGAAACTTAGCATAAAAAGGTACCTGGGTGATTAGCTCAGAGAAAGTTACAGTTACCTGGAGATCTTTGACGACTTTCATGAATTTCCCAAACTGGGTGTCCAACTTATTGTTTTTCAAGCGCCCTGGGAAGGGGAGCTTAATAACAATAGGCGGGACGTCAATTTTTTCCTTCCCGATATCAGATTTAGACGGATTTGCATCGATATTAGCTTTTTCAACCGTCGTACCACTCGATCGAGTATCAGCAGGGGTCGATCAAGTACCTGTAATGTTAGGAACGTTGATCGAGAACTTTCTTCACTCGATCGAGTAACATCAGTAGTCGATCGAGTGGAATGTGGGCCAGAAGTCGATTACTCGATCGAGGTGTTTCACTGTGCAATGTACTTGATTGAGTAGGGAAATCGCTCGATCGAGTACTTCGAGTTGCATCGACCTCTATATTGTTACTATTTTTACGTAAATTCATACCTGGGATATTACCTGACTCGGTTTGACGCATATCTGGTCCATTGTAGAAAATACCACTGCGAAGATAGATTGCATTCGCAGTCTTGTGAGGTTTCCCAGGTTGAGAAGGCAAGGCACCTTGTGGTCGACTAAAAACGTAAAGCGATATGTAAAAACTGAAAATTGAATGTGTAAGAATATATAAAACTACCCTAGATGCCTTCTATTTATAGTAAGAAGGTTCTTATTTGATTACAACACGAAAACTAGAAGTGAAATCCAAATAGAACACCAAAACAAGAGTCGTGGACAAAGCAGCCCGCATACCACTCGATCGAGTACTTTGAAGTTACTCGAGCGTGCAACTTTTGACCAACTACACTCGATCCACCACTTTACATCCTCGATCGAGCACTCTTCTCTCCCCTTTCACTCGATCGAGTACAATTACCACTCGATCGAGCATATATACTCCGCCTCGAATCCACTCGATCGAGCAACAAAAGCTCACGATCAAGGAGTTTCGTGTTGCATGGCTACTTAAAATGTGTATTTATGCTTCCGAGACACTTCACGCATTACGAGGCGACATAATTTCGCTCAAAACTCTTCCATGTCCTAAATACATGGTCAAGGACGGATTTAGGCTTGATTTTACACCACTTTTTGCGTCTTTCCTGCACAAATCACAAGAGCAAATTCGGGGCAAAATATAACCAAAAGCTATAATAAAAGCACAGAAATACGGGTCAAATATACAATAAAAGTCTATATAAAAGACACGCATCAAGCTTGATCGCTTAACTCACTTTTTTTTTGCAGATGATGCATTTTCTTTCTTCAAGATCATGGGGATGACACTAGGCACTTATATAATTTGATTCATCATTCTCTGGGATGTCGGGACAAGTTTTAAATAATGAAGGAAAATCAAGAGTACTATTTAATCTGAATATGACTCTCAAAAGTGTGCAAGGGTGTTTGAGAACTTTGAAGGTTTCCCAAGATCGGGGCATTGGAAAATACTTGGGATTCCTACTGAGCTGTAGGTATCCAAGAAGAATCTCTTTTAGGGCTTGGTGGACAATGTTGTAGGAATATTTCTCATAAATTTTCATTAAAGCATTAATCTAATTAATACTGCCAAAGATTATATCAAAAATGAATTGATACAAAAGTTATAAATTGAATTAAAAAGACATGGATATAGAAATAACATTTAGATCTATGAGATAACGGCCTAAGAACAACCTAGTAAACCAAAGTTTCAATGTAGAAACTCTCCTTAGATTGCACCCAAGATGTCTAAGAAAATTGCCCTTAAAGTTACAACCTTGATTACTATTAATTTTGGAGGCTTTTGTTGTTTTAGGGTTTTTAGATGATACAACTCATGTGGAAAATAAGAAAGAACTGTTCTCTTATATGTGTGATTCACACGGCCCAAAAGGCCTATCCATCGTGTGATTCACACGGCCCAATACGACCGTGTGATTTGGTGTGTTTATTTCACCTATCCGAACTTCTATTAAAGTATCTACATATATTTTAATGCATGTTCTCGGAACTAAATATCCCATATTAATTTCCGGAGAATATTTTCGGAAATGTAACATAAACACAATTTTAGGGGACAACAACAACAACAACAACATCAGAGTCTTAGTCCCAAAATGTTTTGGGGTCGGCTGACATGAATCATGCCTTGGAACCGTCATGAGTGAACTCTCATCTCAACAAAAGAAAAAAGGAAAAGAAAAAACGAAAGTGGAATGAAACAAAAAAAAAGGAAGGCAAGGGGTTTTATAAATTTTAAATCGAACTTATCACATAAAAAAAACCCAAAAAAATAAATCAAGAATAAAGTTTAAAGTGATTTTGAGAAACGAAGTTAAAATTAAAATAAGAGTTTTGGAGGAAAAAGTGTAACAAATCCAAACCTAAATTTTTTTTTTTTTTTTTTTTAGAAAACTTAATAAAAACATCAAAGGCTAGAAGTCCACATGTATCATATCCCTCCATAGTGCCCTCTCCATCACCATCCCCTCCTGAAGCCCCAGAAATCTCATATCATGCTCAATCACTCTTCTCCAAGTTTGTTTAGGTCTCCCTCTACCCCTAGCAACCGTTTCGGCACCCCATGTCTCAAACCTCCTAACCGGTGCGTCCATAGGTCTCCTTCTCACATGGCCAAACCATCTTAGTCGGTTTTCCATCATCTTGTCCTCTATTGGGGCCACTTTTACCTTCTCTCTAATCACCTCATTCCTTAACCGGTCTTTCCTTGTATGGCCGCACATCCACCTCAACATACGCATCTCTGCCACACTCATCTTATGAATGTGACACTGCTTCACGGCCCAACACTCCGAGCCGTAAAGTAAGGCCGGTCTAATTGTCGTACGATAAAATTTCCCCTTTAATCTTTGGGGCATACCCTTATCACACAAAAATCCCGTAACACTTTTCCATTTCATCCATCCCGCTTTAATTCTGTGGGCCACATCTCCGTCTACATTTCCATCTTTTCGGATAATAGATCCGAGATATCTAAAGGAATCTGACCCCTCAACAACCTTTCCATCGAAAATAATGCTCCCCACCGCCGTCGATCTCGGCCCCGCAAATTGACACCTCACATACTCGGTCTTACTCCTACTTAGCCTAAACCCACGAGTCTCCAACGTATGCCTCCATAATTCCAACTTTCTCTCAACCCCCTCTTTCGTCTCATCAATCAACACAATATCGTCCGCAAACATCATACACCAAGGGATCTCGTCCTGAATATCCCTTGTCAACTCATCCATAACTATAGCAAAGAGAAAGGGACTAAGTGCGGAACCTTGATGCACACCAATGGTAATGGGGAATTCTTCCGTTCTCCCAACATTAGTTCTAACACTTGTACTAGCCCCTTCATACATGTCCTTTATGAGGTCGATATATTTTTTCGACACACCCTTTCTCGCCAAAGCCCACCAAAGTATTGCTCTCGGGACCCTATCATATGCCTTCTCCAAATCAATAAAAACCATATGCAGGTCTTTCTTCCTCTCCTGATGGTGTTCCATCAACTGTCTCATGATAAAAATTGCATCCATAGTCGATCTCCCAGGCATAAAACCAAATTGGTTTTCCGAGATATCTACACATTTCCTAAGCCTCTGCTCGATTATCCTCTCCCATAATTTCATCGTATGACTCATAAGTTTAATTCCCCAATAGTTGGAACACTCTTGAACATCACCTTTATTCTTATACAAAGGGACTAGAGTGCTTCTTCTCCAAGCTGAAGGCATCTTGTTACCCCTCCAAATCTTGTTGAAGAGCAATGTTAACCACTCAATGCCCTTCTCCCCCAAGCACCTCCAAACTTCTATGGGAATACCATCCGGCCCCTCTGCCTTCTTTGACCTCATTTTCCTTAATGCCTTCCGAACTTCACTCTTTTGTATTCTACGCACAAATTCCCGATTCACCATGCTTGGCGTCACTTGTACATCTCCAAAACCTTGCTCCCTAGGTCCATTGAATAGAGTATCAAAATAAGAACTCCACCTAGCCTTTATGTCGTTATCCTGAACGAGTACCTTGTCGTTCATATCTTTCACACATCTAACTCTCCCAATATCCTTCGTCTTACGGTCTCTTATGCGAGCCAGTTTATAGATATCTTTCTCACCTTCTCTCGAGTCCAACCTCACATACACCTCTTGGTTAACTTTGGCCCTCGCATCACGCACTGCCTTTTTAGCGGCTCGGTTAGCCTCCTTGTACTTTGTCAAGTTCTCATCACTCCTGCATTTCCCCAAAACCTTATAACATTCACGTTTTGTCTTTATCGCTTGTCTCACGTCATCGTTCCACCAAGATGTGTCCTTACTTGATGGTCTATTACCCTTAGACTCCCCTAGCACCTCCTTCGCCACATCCTTTACCACAAGCTCCAATTTATCCCACGATGCATCTACGTCTTGCTCCTTGCAATCCGACCAAAAGTTGTTACCTCCGACCTTATCCACAAACGCTTGTTGGTTTTCCCCTTGTAGCTTCCACCACTTGATTCGTGCCTCACCGATTACCTTTTTCTTCCTGAAGTCTTTCCTACCCCGAAAATCAAGCACCACCAGCCTATGTTGTGTAGCGGTACTTTCACCGGGTATGACCTTACAATCGGTGTAATCTTTCCTCCATACATTCCTTACCAAAAGGAAGTCAATTTGACTAGCATTTCCACCACTCCTATAAGTCACCAAATGAGAATGCCTTTTCTCAAACCAAGTGTTCATTATACCCAAGTCATATGCTAGAGCAAAATCCAAGATATCACTTCCTGCTTCATTTCTCTCACCGAAACCAAAACCTCCATGAATGCCCTCGAAGCCAACTCGACTAGTACCCACATGTCCATTGAGGTCCCCACCAATGATCAATTTCTCTCCAATAGGAACCCGTTCTACCACCTCTTCTAGGTCTTCCCAGAAGGCTCGTCGACAAGAAGCATCCAATCCAACTTGGGGTGCGTACGCACTTATGACAGTAAGCACCTCATCCCCGACTACAAGCTTAATGCTCATAATCCTATCACTCTTTCTCGATACTTCTACTACATCATCGATGTATTCCTTAACGATGACAATACCCACTCCATTACGACTTTTCTCCTTACCTGTGTACCACAGCTTATGACCCCATGGCGCTATCACCCTTGCTTTATCTCCGACCCACTTTGTCTCTTGTACACACATTATATGAACCCTCCTCCTCTTCATAACCTCCCCTACCTCGGCTAATCTCCCCGTCAAAGATCCCACGTTCCAAGTACCAAAACGCAAGTGAATACCCTTCCTATAGTTGTGCCCCGCTTTCTTTACCCGCTCTTGCCCATGCTTCCTAGATCCAAACCCATTTGTCACCACACCCATACTTCGAGGTGGCGCGCCGCTTTCAGGCTACTACCTAACAACCCTTGCATATTTTTCACTACACCCGGGCCTAGAAAATGTAGCGCACCCTTGCATATTTGACACCACCCCCAGGTGTAAAGATGGCGCGTCGCTTCCGGGCGACGACCTAGCAACCCTCACAAACTTATCACTACACCCGGGTCTAAGAAGTGCAGCGCGTCGCTTTTGAGGAGACGCCCCAATGATGTCCAAATTTTGATTCATGTCCATAAAATGTGACTGATTTTTACGCTGGTTGCCACAGACCTACCGCAACCTTCCTCCTTTCTCCGGGCTTGGGACCGGCAGTGAATGTCCAAAAACACACACAGGCGGAGTTACAATTTTAGGGGAATGTTAATTAATTATCTTACAATTAATTAACCCAATTATATTATTATAAAATATCATATATTAAAATATATATAATTAATAAATATAACATTTATATATATATTTGTTAGAACTAACATTTAATTCATTTCTCCTAATTATTATTTAACCATATTAAATGTTTATCATCTACGTAGTATTTAACTACATTTAGCTAAGTTTGGCAATTACGTAATATTATCAATATATAATCAAATTTCTCAGTACTATCCTATAGGTGTGAGTGTGTGACCTTTAGGGATCAGCTGATTACCGCCATCATATGACAGTAACGTCAAACTTCTAGTAAGCCAACCGTTACCGATAAACGTTAACCAACTGATTAATATACTAAGTATTCCTGTGTGATCATGTAAAAGATTTATTCAAATAATCACACACTGTGGAGGACATTTACTCCAATAATCTTCCACTTGTTCTACAAGTGTGTGTGCGATTACGATTCTCATATCCATAAATTTCTCCCACTCAATGGAAGACAAATTGAATGTCTTATCTTACAAGGTCGTATCTCCCAAGTAATCATATCAAGAGCGGTTTCCTCGACTAGAAAGTAACATAACTGATATACGAATCATATTCGAGCATGGCCATGCATTTAAGTTACTATTCCTCGAGTGGCCCTGAGAATATATAAAACCTGATAAAGGCTGGATATTTTCCTTGACTTATAACCTGCCGATGGAAGCACAGCATGAAATGGCCCAGTAAAAGTCCGATTAACCTCCTGTTACGGTGCGACCTAGGACATAAACCTAAACCACCCAAAAACTGTCTATATCGTAGGAAATAATCAATGGTCAAAAGAACCGACTTTAGGAATCATAATAGACGTCATATCCACGACCAGGCACCTAATGTATCTTAACATTTAGGACTCTATGTAGTGGTCACCATGTCCAATTTTTTTCCCCTTTTATGTCGTTTCTATTAGAACCGTCACGATAGTTGCGACACGATAGGGGTTTTTTGTACTAGTGTATATTCCAAGACCCAAATCCCGATTTGGTGAGTTAACCTTTTAACTGGTTCTACACTAGAACTGTCAGTTGACAAATTTCTTAAATTTATCTTTTAGTCCACAATGACTTTAAGAACTTGATTGAATCATTGTGTTGAGGTCAACTAGGTCACAACACACTACTTATCCGATGTAGAAGGGGTCCATATGGAGATAACAACGGGTTCTATATGCTCACCGATGAACAAGGAATTCATAGTAGTTTTGACTTAGAAAGGCTAATTTCTCAATTTTATGTAGAGTGAGATCCCATCATCATTTTAAACTCATTTAAGTGAACTATTTGAGGTGAGTAGGAGTGAGTGATGACAAATATAAAACATCACATGTCAAAATGCAAAATAATCTACATGAGTCATTTTACATGCATATAGGTGGTTTGGTTTCGGCGGAATATAATGATATGCAAAAACAAGCAATGAAGAGAATAAAACATAAAATCCTAGTGTGGCGCTATCCTATGAAAAACAGTAAATACAACTTGGGAATCCAATCATATGGACCCGAGAAGCTTCATGGGATCATTGTTCTTCATCTTGTGATGTCAAATGGGCATGGCACTGGAAATGAATGTTTCAATCTCCTCTTATTCTTCTCTATTCTAAGCTATTACAATGCAAATCCTATTTACATTTAATCTAAAATAAAGAATAAATACATTACAACGGGGAGATGCGAGAAGTAATCCAAAAACTAAGACCACACTAGATTACATCATTAAATATTACAACAATTTCCAAAATAAATAAAACCTTCATTGTAAAGCAATATCATTAACAACATAATAAAAACATTCATAATGCAATATTATCCAAACCACCATTAAACTAAAATTGTGAAAATTACATGTCATACATGTAAATCATAATCCAATTAGAATTCTAAACAATTTTAGAATCTAGTGAGTATCATCAAATTAAATATATTAAACATTTTAAAATAAATAAATGATTTAAAAGACCGAAAATTATCAAATAACTCTCGCCCCTTTTTCTTGATCGTCACGGCAAATTATTATTTTTTTAAAGAAAAACTGATTTGTCATAATTATAAATCATCATTTATAAATTAGTTAATACAAATATTATCCTATAATATAAATAAAAACGATAACAAATCAATAAACCCTAAAATCATATTTCATGGTTTTAACACCCTTTTTATTATCTTTATACATTTGTTCTAATTATAAATCCATATTTATAATTTACTTAATATAAACATTATCATATAATATTAATAAAAACAAAAACAACAAATCACAAAAAGGAAAGGGCCGAAAAAAAAAATCACGCGATATTGTTTAGTATAACGTTGATATTGTTTAAAAAAAAGTGATATTTTTAGTATAACGTGTGATATTGTTTAGCGTTAAAAAAATGTGGTACGTAAAGGAAAAAAACTAATATTAAAAAAAACGTGATATTCTTTACAATAACATGTGATATTGTTTAGCGTAAAAAAAAGTGGTACGAAAAGAAAAAAATTGCTATTAAAAAAACGCGATATTGTTTACTATAATGTGTGATATTGTTTAGTATAACGTGTGATATTGTTTTAAAAAAAAATGATGTTTTTAGTATAACGTGTGATATTGTTTAGCATTAAAAAAAATTGGTACGTAAAGGAAAAAAAATGATATTAAAAAAAACGTGATATTGTTTACTATAACATGTGATATTGTTTAGCTTAAAAAAGTGGTACGAAAAGAAAAAAAAAATGTTATTAAAATAACGTGATATTGTTTAGTATAACGTGTGATATTGTTTAGTATAACGTGTGATATTGTTTTAAAAAAATGTGATATTTTTAGTATAACGTGTGATATTGTTTAGCGTTAAAAAAATATGGTACGTAAAGGAAAAAAATTAATATTAAAAAAAACGTTATATTGTTTACTATAACATGTGATATTGTTTAGCGTAAAAAAAGTGGTACGAAAAGAAAAAAAATTACTAGTAAAAAAAGGTGATATTGTTTAGTATAACGTGTGATATTGTTTAATATAACGTGTGATATTGTTTAAAAAAAGTGATATATACATTATCGAAACTTGTGACTTTTGCAATTTAAATGTAACGAATATATACATTACTGAAGTAACAACCATTACCTAAGCTTGATTAGCTCAGTTGGTAAGACTTGGTGACTTTCGACCTGATGATCGTGGGTTTGAGCCCTCCTTCATGCGATATTTTGTTTTTGGGTGTGAAATTTCTGATTTCATTCATTGTTACTCAATACTCAAATATATATGAGTTCTCATCGGATCCCGACTCTATATATATATATATATATATATATATATATATATATATATATATATATATATATATATATATATATATATATATATATATATATAGAGGCGGGATCAGGTGAGTCCACCTAAATATTTGAGTCCATTTAGAGTATCACAAGTTGTATTAAAAAATATCACGTTTTTTTTACACTACAATATCACAATGTCACAACCTTTTCAATACAATATCAAAGGAAACAATATCACACACTATATAAAACAATATCACGAAATTTTTTCCTATACTTTTTTTCCTGAAATTTTTTTTTTCAAAATTTTTTTTTTCAATTTTTTTTCTCGAATTTTTTTTCAAATTTTTTTTTTCAAATTTTTTTTTTGTGATATTATTTTGAAGAACCGGTGATATTATATATATATATATATATATAGGGATCACATAAGTCCACCCTAAATATTTGAGTCCATGGGTCTAACAATGATATCATAAGTTGTATAAAAAAGTATCACGTGTTTTCAATATCAAATTTTTTTCCTTTTTTTGTTTTTTCTTTTTCAATATTACTTTCTTTTTTCCTTATTTTTGCCTTTTCTTTTAAAATGACATTTTCTTTATTAAAAAAATCCCTTTTTCAATATGCATTTTTTTAAAAAAACAAACACGTTTTTTTTTTTTAATAAAAGGCATTTTTTCTCGAAGTTTTTTTTTTTCATTACAATATCACAACTTACTCAATACAATATCACCGATTTTTCAAAATAATATCACAAAAAAAATCGAGAAAAAAAATATTTTGGAAAAAAATTCGAGAAAAAAATTTGAAAAAAAAAATTTCCGGGAAAAAAATTTCGTGATATTGTTTAATATAGTGTGTGATATTGTTTAACAAAAGACGTTTTTTCTCGAAATTTTTTTTTATTTCTTTTTCCATTACAATATCACAAGTTACTCAATACAATATCACCGGTTCTTCAAAATAATATCACAAAAAAAAAATCTGAAAAAAAAAAAAAAAATTGAAAAAAAAAATTTGAAAAAAAAAATTTAGGAAAAAAATTTCTGGAAAAATTTTCGTGATATTGTTTTATATAGTGCGTGATATTGTTTTCTGTGAAATTGTATTGAAAAGGTTGTGATATTGTAGATTTGTAGTGTAAAAAAAAACGTGACACTTTTTAATACAACTAGTGATACTTTAGGTGGACTCATGGACTCAAAAATTTAGGTGGACTCACCGGATCCTGCCTCTCTCTCTCTCTCTCTCTCTCTATATATATATATATATATATATATATATATATATATATATATATATATATATATATATATATATATATATATATATATATATATATATATATATATATATATATATATATATATATATATATATATATAGAGGCCGGATCACGTGAGGCCGCCTATTACAGTGAGGCCGCCGAACCCTTACTATGTTTGCACATGATTTTCAATGTTCATTGGACTAATTTCAATGGAATGAAAATTATGGGTCTTTTATAACAATTAATTTGGCCCAAATATTTTCTCTATTTAAAAAAATTATCCATTTTGCTCTTTTTCTTATTTCGTGAAATTTGGGCTTAAAATATTTGTTACTCACACAATGTTTAATTTCTTATTTTGTGAATCTTCGACCTTAATTTGTGAACTCGGGACCTTATTTCGTGAAACTTAGACTTAAAATGTTTGTTTACTCATAAAATGGATAATTTCTTATTTCGTGAATTTCGGACCTTAATTTGTGAAACCGAAACCTTATTTCGTGAAACTTGAACTTAAAATGTTTGTTTACTCACAAATTATTTAATTTCTTACTTCGTGAATTTTGGACCTTAATTTGTGAAACCGGAACCTTATTTCGTGAAACTTGGACTTAAAAAGTTTGTTTAATCACGAAATGTATAATTTCTTATTTCGTGAATCTTGGACTTTAATTTGTGAAGTCGGGACCTTATTTCGTGAAACTTGGACTTAAAATATTTGTTTACTCACGAAATGTTTAATTTCTTATTTCGTGAATCTTGGACCTTAATTTGTGAAACTTGGACTTAAAATATTTGTTGCGCACAAAATATATAATTTTTTATTTCGCGAATCTTAGACCTTAATTTGTGAAACCGGGACCTTATTTTGTGAAACTTGGACTTAAAATGTTTGTTTACTCACGAAATTATTGATTTTTTATTTCGTAAATCTTGGACCTTAATTTGTGAAACCGGAACCTTATTTCGTGAAACTTGGACTTAAAATATTTGTTGCGCACAAAATATATAATTTTTTATTTCGTGAATCTTAGACCTTAATTTGTGAAACAGGGACCTTATTTTGTTAAACTTGGACTTAAAATGTTTGTTTACTCACGAAATTTTTAATTTTTTATTTCGTAAATCTTGGACCTTAATTTGTGAAACCGGAACCTTATTTCGTGAAACTTGGACTTAAAATATTTGTGGCGCACAAAATATATAATTTTTTATTTCGTGAATCTTAGACCTTAATTTGTGAAACCGGGACCTTATTTTGTGAAACTTGGACTTAAAATGTTTGTTTACTCACGAAATTTTTAATTTTTTATTTCGTAAATCTTGGACCTTAATTTGTGAAACCGGAACCTTATTTCGTGAAACTTGGACTTAAAATATTTGTTGCGCACAAAATATATAATTTTTTATTTCGTGAATCTTAGACCTTAATTTGTGAAACCGGGACCTTATTTTGTGAAACTTGGACTTAAAATGTTTGTTTACTCACGAAATTTTTAATTTTTTATTTCGTAAATCTTGGACTTAATTTGTGAAACCGGAACCTTATTTCGTGAAACTTGGATTTAAAATGTTTGTTTACTCAGGAATTGTTTAATTTCTTACTACGTGAATTTTGGACCTTAATTTGTGAAACCGGAACCTTATTTCGTGAAACTTGGACTTACAATGTTTGTTTACTCACGAAATTTTTAATTTTTTATTTCGTAAATGTTGGACCTTAATTTGTGAAACCGGAACCTTATTTCGTGAAACTTGGATTTAAAATGTTTGTTTACTCAGGAATTGTTTAATTTCTTACTTCGTGAATTTTGGACCTTAATTTGTGAAACCAGAACCTTATTTCGTGAAACTTGGACTTAAAAATTTTGTTTAATCACGAAATGTATAATTTCTTATTTCGTGAATCTTGGACCTTAATTTGTGAAATCGGGACCTTATTTCGTGAAACTTGGACTTTGGACTTAAAAAGTTTGTTTAATCACGAAATGTATAATTTCTTATTTCGTGAATCTTGGACATTAATTTGTGAAATCGGGACCTTATTTCGTGAAACTTGGACTTAAAATATTTGTTTACTCACGAAATGTTTAAATTCTTATTTCTTGAATATTGGACCTTAATTTGTGAAACCGGAACCTTATTTTGTGAAACTTGGACTTAAAATATTTGTTACGCACAAAATATATAATTTTTTTATTTCGTGAATCTTGCACCTTAATTTGTGAAACCGGGACCTTATCTAGTGAAACTTGGACTTAAAATGTTTGTTTATTCACAAAATGTTTAATTTCTTATTTCGTTAATCTTGGAACTTAATTTGTAAAACCGGGACCTTATTTCGTGAAATTTGGACTTAAAAAGTAGGAGTACAATTGACCTAATTCTCCTTCTCTCTTTCTCTCTCTTCCCACGCCTCAATCCACCAAAACGTCTATTGAATTCTTCTCGACATAATATGAAGAGACAAGTGAATACGCAAACACTCAATTCAGCATCACCGGCTTCAATAGTACAACAACAATGGCACACCCCACACAACATTCACGGAGGTTAAACGAACATGGACGGCCCTGCAATCAAGAAGTAAAGTAATTAAACTGATACTCGATATAAGAAAAATGACTTCCAACATTTTCATGAACAAGGAAATTGACAATATTCGTAGCCATAACGTGATGTGGGACGCTAGGTTCACTTAACCTAGCAAATCGAGAACTTAATCAGTCATATCATATATTAAGGCATAAGCTTGAATATAATAATCGGATATACCATAGTTACTCACTCCTATCACATTTATTCATCAAAACTGTAGTTTCCCATGGTATGACGGCCAAATAAGTATACAGATAATGTAATGTCGAGGAGAATTCAATTGACGTTCTCGAGATCGCCGATGGACTCCCGCCGTCACGATTCCACGGCGGCTGAGGCGCCCAACAGAGTCAATAACACGCCCACCACCACGACGACGACGAGAGAGAAATAAATAGTAAAGGAGGAGGAAGAGGAGGAACAAGTGAGCGAAAGCGGTAGCGATTACTCCTCCGAAGACAGTGGAGAAGGAGACTGGACAAGTTGCTTGCGCGAGTCGTAGATTCCTAGCTTAGCTTAGTCGGGTTCTTTCCTCTCTTCTGTATCGTGTGAGATGATTTCCTCTTGTTCTAAATATTCTAAATAAGGCAATCTGAGCTTACTTAGCGTGAATAGGGCGTCTTGTTCTGATGGAAATTTGGTTGATTGATCCCATAGCTTAACTTCTTTTGTAAGGCGGATTGCCTTGGGTTCCTTTTGTGAAGACTTAAGTTCCACTCGACAGCATCATACATACATGCTGCCAACAGCTCAAACACAATGATCATACGCGAAGGAACCGAGGATTATCGACGAGGTGGTTATCATGCTGTTAGAATCGATGATTCTTTTAAAAATGGCGCCTATGTTGTTCAAACCAAGCTCGGTTGGGGTCATTTCTCTACTGTTTGGCTTGCTTGGCACACTATTTATTCTGTAATTTTCTCGCTTGCTCTCTCTCTTTATCTCTCTCTTTTTGTTTTGATTGCAGTTGCTATGGTGTATGATTTCTTGTTGATATTGTCGATTTTTGTGTTTTCGCTTTCGGATTAGGTTTAGTCTGGTATTGGTTGATTAACGGCTACTTCACTAATTAGGAGCTTTTTATAAACTAATTTTGGCACCATCTTGGGTATTTTTATGTTTTCATCTAACGGTCTAGATTGGTACGGCGGCCTCACACTAAGAAGGGTGCCTCACGTGATTCGATATATATATATATATATATATATATATATATATATATATATATATATATATATATATATATTTGTTAGAATTAACATTTAATTCATTTCTTCTAATTATTATTTAATCATATTAAATGTTTATCATCTATTTAACTACATTTAGCTAAGTTTCGCAATTATGTAACTATATCAATATATAATCACATTTCTCAGTACTATCCTATATGTGTGATCTGTTGGGGCTGGTGTCCTTGACAATTAGTACAATGACTTACTAAATCTCTTTAAGGATCACAAGGGCATACTTTAGTATTATTATCAGTTGATCCACGTTTATCAATAACGGTTGGCTTGCTAGATAAGTTTGACGTTATTGTCATACGGATGGCGGTGATCAACTGGTCCCTATACGTCACACCTATAGGACACGTTTGAGAGATGTGAAGGTATGAAAATACAGTCACATTTATGCCGGATATGATTAAACAGTTAGTCAGACGTATTGACTATTAAATTAGTCAATAAGATGTTGAGATTATTGTTTAGCCCAAAAATCAACTACTGGGTCCAGAAGATAAGTAAACAAACCTAACGCCGGGGAGCAGAGCAGGGGGAAAGCAGATGCAGACCAGGCACAGCTCAGAGCAGAAAAAAGAGCTGTTGAAGGAAAGGGAATGGGTCAAAACCCTAAGAGGATATTCCCCTATATTCCCTCCCACAACCCAGCGCCAGAAATCGAGTTAGTTAAGTTCAAATCCACAGCTATATAAGGAAAGATTAAGTCATTACTTAGTCAAGCAGTTCATACGTTGTAAAACCCTACGACTCTCGAAAAATATTTGTAATCCGTCCCTACAGTGAAAATCTTCGATCATAGTAAAAATATTGGTGGGATTCCGTTCCCCCCGCGGTTGTTTCCCTCAACGGGTTTTTCCGCGTCACCAAAAATCTCTCGTGTCGTTGTTTATCTCTTTAATTTTCATATTCATTTTCTACGTTAGTCTTTATATTGGTTGACACTTTGACCCGCATCACATAAACATTGACCCGGTAGAAATTTTACCAAAACAATTTGGCGCCCACCGTGGGGCATAGTGCGCATTCCAATATTTAAAATCGTTATCTCGCCACAACAAGCATGTCTGGGACCAAAGCCAACCCTTCCAGTTCTCAGAGCATGTCAGCCCAGTCCAGTGGGACCAGCCCTACTGTACCCGTTGGTCTTGCAGGACCACCCCTGGTCGTAAGTCAGACCACAGCCCCAAGGGTTGTGGCCCCATCCAGCAAACCTCCTCAGGTTCCCAGATCACCCCCTGTGTTTGCTTCCCCAAGGCAGAGCAGAGAGAGCAGCCCTAGCAGGAGTAGAGAAGCCCAGATACCTGGAGCAGGCCAGCAGCCGCAGGTTCCCCGAACGGATCCAATGCAGATGGTGGTCCAGGGAATGAGTGCTCTACAGGAAGCCATAGAGGGGCTGAAGAAGGACAACCTGAACCTGAGAGAGCAGATCGCCGCAGTCGCACGACCAGAGCAGCCGTTCAGAGTGTTGCAGCCAGGGCCTGGGCAGACCTTCAACCCCTACGGGAGAGCAGGGTCGAGCCGGCCAATTCCACAGAAAATCGTCACCAGGCTGGATCTAGGCGTCACCCCCCCCGAGCAGTGGCTCAGAGATACTGGATCTGGACTCATCCGTGTTTGGAGCACCGCAGTCCAGACCAGTTCAGCCTGCAGGTAATCCTACGCCTTGTTTTCCCCCTGGGACTGACCCTTTAATTTTTTCAGGTACCCCTTCGCAGCCTACCATCGGACGAACGCCGGAGATCTCAGTAGGAGCAGCACCCGTGAACCAGCCCAGCGCTGGAGGGTGGCAAGGAGGAGCACCAGCGCAGTCAGCAGTGGGTTGGCATCCAGGACCAGGCTTCAGTTCATTTGTAGCAGCCAGTGAGTCAGCCGCAGGCCCTTGGGGAAGAGCCCCTCTAGGCTTCCTTCCCCCGCCAGTCAACCCGACCTCAGGCCCCTGGGGAGGAGCCCCTCCAGGCTTCCTCCCTCCGCCAATCAATCCATTCCCTGGAGTAGGCAGTCTCTCAGATCAGCGCTACCAGGAGTTGAAAGACATGATCACCAAGATACCTGGCATGCCAAGGCCCATGGAGAAAGCTTCCCAGGACAGTTATGCGGATTCACCATTCATCGACAATATTGCCCTGATCAATGTGCCCAAAGGGTTTGTGCCACCAACCATGACACTATATGATGGTACGGCCGACCCTCTGGACCACATAAATCAGTATAAGCAGAAAATGATGGTGGTAACCGCAACCGGAGCACTTAAGGAAGCCTGCATGTGCAAAGGATTTGGGTCAACCCTCTCCGGCGCAGCCCTGCACTGGTTTGTGGGATTGCCCAATCGCAGCATCTCCTCCTTTGCAGATCTGGTTAATGCTTTTAATCAGCAGTTCGCTAGTAGCATGAAACCAGAGAAGCAGACCAGCGATCTATACAGAATTGTTCAAGGATTCGAGGAAACCACTCGAGATTACCTCACCAGGTTCAACAAGGAAAAGGTTGCCATCCCGCATTGTGATGTACCCACTGCCATTGAAGGCTTCCGCAGGGGGTTACATCACGATTCAGACCTGTACAAGCAATTGACAATGCACCCATGCACTGCCTTTGCTGATGTACAGGCCCAGGCAGTTGCAGCCATGAGGCTGGAAGAAGACGCTGCCTCCAGAAGAAGTACCTACGACACAAAACCTGTGTCTAGGAAAGCACCAGTAGAAAAAAGGAATGAAAGATCAAAGCCCTACAGCAAGCCAGTAAGCAAAGTATCTGAGAGCATCGGTGGGAAAAACGATGCAGATCCACCTCCGAAGGTCAGTGAGTATGGTTTTACCACCGGAATAGCTGGCTTGCTAAAGGCCTTGAAAGAACTCAAAGGAGTCAGATGGCCAAAGAAGAGAGAGGAGCGGCTCAACGACCGCCGTGATACTAGTAAAAAATGTGAATTCCATGATGACATAGGTCATACCACGGACGAATGTTACACCCTCAGAAAGGAGGTCCGATTCCAGTATGACCGAGGCAACTTGGACCATCTGCTCCCAGAGAAGTCCACCAGAGTCAACGCAGCCAGCCAGGTGCAGCCTTCACCAGTTCCTCCCTGCAATAGAATTGTCAATGTCATTACTGGAGGATCAGAGCTGTGTGGGCTCACCTACTCAGCAGCCAAAAGACGTGTAACTGCAGCAAAGGGAGATAAGCCAGAATCGTCATGCAGAATAGCAAAGCAGGACCTCCCAGCAGTGACCTTTGACGAAACAGACGCAGAAGCTGTACCAGAGCAGCATCATGATGCCCTGATTATCACATTGAACATTGGAAATTGTGAGGTCAGGAAGGTCATGGTAGACACAGGCAGCTCCGTCAACCTACTAATGTTGGAAGCACTAAAGAGTATGGGATTTGACGAGAAGGACCTGACAAAGAAAGCCATTCCCCTGGTCGGATTCAGTGGAGAAACGGCGCATACCCTAGGGGAAATCACCATCCCCACCTACGCCGGAGGGCTGAACAAACAGGTAAGGTACTTAGTTATTGACGGTCCATCTACTTACAATGTTATTCTTGGCAGGCCCTGGATCCACGAAATGCGAGCAATCCCGTCAACGTATCACCAGTGCCTGAAGTTTCCTACACCGTGGGGAGTTCAGGAGATACGGGGAGACCAGGAGGAGGCCAAGGATTGTTACAAAGTAGCTCTCAAAAGGACCACCAAACCACCAGCCGCCAGAGCATAGCAATTACAGCAACTGCACATCCAGGGGGAGTACATCGAGCCCCAGCAGGCAGAAATCGATGAGGTCCACCTGGATGAGCAGCACCCAGAAAGGACCGTGTTCGTAGGCTCAGAGTGCTCTGGAGATCTGCGCCGGCAGCTCCTCCAGCTGCTCCGAAAGAACATAGACTGCTTTGCCTGGTCCCACAAGGACATGATTGGCATAGACCCAGAAATCATAACGCACAAGCTCAGCATAGATCCAGGATTCAGACCAGTGCAGCAGAGGCGCAGGAAGTTCGCAGCAGAAAGACATCAGATCATAAACCAGGAGGTAGATAACCTTCTGGAGGCAGGAAAGATTAGGGAAGTCAGGTACCCCGAGTGGCTATCTAATGTGGTGGTAGTACCAAAAAAGAATGGCAAGTGGAGGGTCTGCGTGGATTTCACAGACCTGAATAAGGCCTGCCCCAAGGACCCATTCCCCTTGCCTCACATAGACGCTATGGTAGACGCCACTGCAGGCCACGAAATGTTGACTTTCCTAGACGCCTGGAGCGGGTATAACCAGATCAAAATGGACCCGGCAGACCAGGAAAAGACAGCGTTCAGGTCCGAAAGAGGCATCTACTGCTACAACGTAATGCCCTTCGGCCTTAAGAATGCTGGTTCCACGTACCAGCGGCTCGTCAATATGATGTTCAAAGACCAGATAGGACGTAATATGGAAGTCTATATAGATGATATGGTGGTCAAATCCAAGCAATCAGCAGACCACACCCAGCACCTGGTGGAAACATTCAACACCCTCCGGAAGTACAAAATGAAGTTAAATCCAGCTAAGTGTACCTTCGGGGTTTCCAGTGGGAAATTCTTGGGGTATATGGTAACATAGAGGGGGATAGAAGCCAGCACAGAACAGATCAAAGCAGTTCTGCAGCTGGAATCACCCCAGAAGCCAAAAGATGTGCAACGTCTGACGGGAAGAGTAGCAGCCCTGAGCAGGTTTATCTCCAGATCCTCAGACCGGTGCAGATTATTCTATGATATTCTCAGAAAAAGCCAGAAGTTTGATTGGACGCCAGAGCACGAAAAAGCATTCCAAGAACTAAAACAGTACCTGAGCAGCCCACCCCTGCTATCCAAGCCAGAGCAGGGGGAGGTCCTGCTCCTGTACCTCTCAGTAACCGAAGCAGCAGTAAGTGCAGTTCTGGTCCGACAGCACGAAGGAGCTCAGCACCCGGTGTACTACGTCAGCAAGTCATTACTGCCAGCAGAAGCAAGGTATACCTCGCTGGAGAAACTAGTATTGGCATTGGTCACAGCATCCTATAAGCTGCGTCCATACTTCGAATCTCATACCATCTCAGTGGTTACCAATCACCCACTCAAGACGGTCATGAGAAAGCCAGAATTATCAGGGCGAATGGCTAAGTGGTCGGTGCACCTCAGTGGATATGACCTCCAGTTTGAACCACGCACAGCCATAAAGTCACAAGCCCTCGCAGACTTCGTCTCCGATTTCAGCCCAGCACTCCAGACCCAAGCAGAGCAGGAAATCCTGCACCTACACCAGGGTGCCAAACCAGGCACCTGGGAGTTACGAGTAGATGGAGCTTCAAACGCCAGAGGGTCCGGAGTTGGGTTGATCCTCCGATCACCAGAAGGGGATCTAATCACCCAAGCAGTCCGATGTGAGTTCAAGACCACAAATAATGTGGCTGAGTATGAAGCCCTAGTCCTGGGACTGCAACTAGCCCTGGACATGGGGATCAACCATGTTAATGTATATAGTGATTCACAACTAATTGTGAATCATGTCAATGGAGCATACGAAGCAAGAGACCCCACAATGGTGGCCTACTTGTGTGTGGCAAAGGAGTTAATCGGCAGATTCGTGGAATTCTGCATCCAGCAAGTTCCCAGAGAGCAGAACGCAGAGGCAGATGCACTGGCAACTCTAGGCTCAACCTTCAAACCAGCCGACGTAGCCAGTATTCTAATCACCCATGTCCTCAAACCAGCCATTCCTGGACCAGATTCGGACCAGGAAGAGCTACCTATCTGCAGCAGCAACCCAGACCAGGAGCCAGAACAAGACTGGCGAAAGCCATACCTGGACTGGTTGCAGCATGATATCCAGCCCAGTAGTAAGAAAGAAGCACGAAGTTTCAGAATGAAGGCCTCCAGATTCCTACTGATTGATGGAATCCTGTTCCGGAAATCATTAGCAGGGCCGTATCTGCGATGCCTGGACCAGACTGAGGCGCAGACAGTCTTGCATGACCTCCACAGCGGAGACTGTGGAAATCATGCAGGGGGAAGAAGCCTGTCCAATAGAGCCCTCAGAATGGGATACTTCTGGCCCACAATGCGCAAGGATGCGAAGGAATATGCAAGGAAATGTGACGCCTGCCAAAGGCACGCATCTGTCAATCACCAACCAGCAGAACCTCTGCACCCGATCATATCCCCGTGGCCTTTTATGAAGTGGGGGATGGACATCGTGGGACCTCTCCCCAGAGCACCAGGAAACAAGTTATACATGCTGGCCATGACAGATTACTTTTCTAAATGGATCGAAGCAGAATCATTCACCCAGACCACTGAAGCACAGGTCATCTCTTTTGTTAAGCGCAATATATTCACTAGATTTGGCATACCCTCAGAAATAATATGTGATAATGGTTCCCAATTCATTGGGAAGAAAACCGAGGCTTTCTGTGCTGGGTGGAATGTATCACTCCAGAAATCTACCCCCAGAAACCCCCAGTCCAACGGACAGGCCGAATCTAGCAATAAGATCATCATTGAGAATATGAAAAAGAAACTACAAGAAATGGGAGGGAAATGGGCAGAGGAACTTCCTCTGGTCCTGTGGGCTGACAGAACTACTCCGAAAGTAGCAACAGGTCAGACCCCCTTCAGCCTTGTATTCGGAGCAGAAGCAGTAATTCCTTCTGAGATCAAAATCCCAACCCACAGATACGGGAGAATAACTGAGGTCCAGAACCAAGTAGAAATGACAAGAAGCCTAGACACTGTTGATGAACTCAGGACCAGCGCATACGTCAGAATGGCCTCATACAAGCAGATGGTAGCTCGGAGCTACAACAAAAATGTCAGGATCAGAACTCTGCAAGTAGGAGATCTGGTCCTGAGAAAGGTGTTCCAAAACACCAAAAACCGACAAGCCGGAAAATTCGCCTACAACTGGGAGGGTCCATATCAAATCAAGAGCATAGTTGGTAATGGGGCCTACAGGCTAATGACAATGGAAGGGGAAATGATACCCAGGTCATGGAATATACTTCACTTAAAAAAGTATATTGTCTAAAGGTGCCTCCACCAGACCAGAGCAGCTCCCTTAGACTCAGGTTCTATTCTGTATAAAGTTTACTCTGGTTCAGCCTAAAATTTTGTTTTGCCTTTATATTTTTTATATAAACCTGAGTTTAGAAAAATATCTTGCCTTATATTTTTTAAGTTCAGTAAATCTAAGTCTTGTAATTTCAAACCTTAGTATATTTTCAAATTTTTAGAAAAAATTCACTACTTATTTTCTGGACCAGAATTTACTTATCCTAATGGACTGACCTAAAGAGGAAATCTGCACTGATCGCAGGAGAACCTAAGCTAAGCCTGGCACCCCAGTATAGGGATGGGTATATAAAACACCAGGCCAGCACACCAAAACAGCGATGGCCAAAATACAAACGAAACATGCATGTACAAAGGAAACGCCAGAAAAACGGCAGAAAGCAACAAGATAAGGAAACCCCACACAACGGGGACATACGATTAAAAGCTGCTCAAAGCAGCTCAAAACGACAATGTTTCCACTGGTCCACCCGGACCAGCGGCAGGATTGTTTTTACTGGTCCACCCGGACCAGCAGCAAAAGTTACAAAGTTAAGCCCACGCAGGGGCACCCAAAGTTCACAAGTACAAAATGTTAACGCCCATAACAGGGCCCAGCAGACAAATTTTAAAACCTACTCATCAGGAGCAGGTCCAGCAGCAGCAGCATCAGCGTTGGTGGGGCCAGAGGACACCTCCTCTCCGATATCATGGGACCCCACCATACCCTCTTCCTCGTCATCCGAGAGCAGATCCATGTTCAAGCCATCAGGGAAATCTGCAGCAAAGGCTTCCTCCAGAGCAGGCAGGTCCCAGGTAGAATGACTACCCTCCTGGAATTCCTTAACACAGTTAATCCGGGTCTCGGCAGCAGTATAGGAAACAGCTTCGATCAAAGCTTTCTGCAGACCAGCCTTTTTGTGCTCCAGGGCCTCTACCTTCAGAACCAAATTAGCCTCTGAGGCTAAGGCCCGCTCTAGTTTAGATTGAGCTGCGGCCAACTGATTCTGAGAGGTTTCCTCCTGAGCCTTAAGCTTTTCCTGGCTCATACTTATCTCCCGACGGAAGCGCTCAACAGCCTGCCTTAGATTCACCCTCAAGATCTCCTCCGACTTCAGCTTCACCTCCATCTCCTGCATCTTCTCCACAGCATCGTCATGAGCCACCTTCATACGCTGAAAATCCGCCAGCAACGCCTCACTCTGTTGATTGGTGCACAATGCCAGCTCCAGAGCCTGAATACACCAGACCAGGTCAGGTGAAAAAAAAAAAAAAAAAAAAAAAAAAAAAAAAAAGCCTACCTCAAAAGAAACCTCTGCAGCATGTTTAGTCAGGTCCTGAAAAGGACGCTTCTTCAAAATAGAGGCAGAGGCAGGAAATAGCAAAGAATTCAGAGTAGGCCAGAGCTTGGTCTTAAGTCCTCCAAAACCTCCAGGAATCTCTAGCTGCAGGGGAGGAGATGAGGACTCTCCAGAAAATGTCCGGGGCAGCGGCTCCGGTATAGGCTTGAAGCCAGGAGTAGGAATGGTGGGAGGAGTCTCAAGGGAGGACGGGTCAGCAAAAGAAGTATCAGGAACCGATTCCTGGATTGGATCAAGAGTATCAACCTCAATCGGGGCAGCCTGGGACCCAGCTCCAGCAGGGCTCCCCTCAACAATCTCAACCTTCTTTTTCTTTGAGGACCCTGCGTCCCCAGGGGCAAATCTTTTCCTACGCAACTGCATAACTCTGCTAACATCAACCCTGGCCTTGCCTGGGAAAATAAACAACGCAAAATCAGAGCGGATCAAATGCAGCTCTACTCTAAAGGAAAGTCAAGTGGAAATCCTACCCTCCTTCTTCACCGCCGGAACAGCAGAGTCCTGGACCAGCTTAGAGAAAGACCTCTCCTCCGCAGGAAGGTCCAGGAGCTTGGCCTTAGAAACAACAGGGTCTGGAGACTCAGGAAGCTTAGCCAAGCTATTCCCTGAAGAAGTAAATCAACTATCAGAGTATAAACATGCAAACATCAAGAAGAAATTCGAAGAAACAAAAGCAGAAAACGTACCCTCAATTGGCTGCCACTCAGAGAATATGTAGTCCGGGGAGGTAGGCAATGTGTCAATCTTAACAAAGATGAAACGGGTGAACCATTTGCTGTCATCCGGAGTAGTGGGGAAGACAATAGCAGAAGGCATGTTGTCAAGACCACGAATCGTACACTGGGAATGACCCAAGGAACGTGGGTTAAACCACTGGCCCAGATCCGCCAGCCCAACGTTCAAACCACGCTCCCGGTTCAGAGCACAAATACTTAGAAGAACACGCCATGCATGAGGGGCCACCTGGCACATAGCCAGTTTGGTTAATTTTAGAAAGTCAACAATAAGATCAGGAAATGGGAACCTTAAACCCAAGCGGAAGGGGTACTCATAAAAGCAGGTCCACCCCTCCCTCGCAAAATCCGCCTTTTCACCGGCGAGGGAAAAGTGGTAGACCACCCCGTCCGGGAAACCAAACCTGGCCTTGATCAGAGCAGCGTGAGACTCATTAAAGGCAGAGTCACAGAGATAGCGAGGAGCTAGCAATTTCTGCGATGGGAAGGGTCCGGAATAGACCCCCAGAGCAGGGGAAGAACCAGATGAGCAACCAGTAGGAGTAGCAGCAGAGGAACAGGGAGCAGACATTGTGTAAATTCGGGAAATTAGAGTAAAAGCTTTTTACTGTAAAAATAAAGTGAAGAAGGCAAGAAAGGGATAAAAGAAGATGAATTTCAAAGAGGGTGAAAAGTGAAAAAGTCGGATGAAGGTAATTTATAGAAGAAATAAACGGCTAAAAGAAGAGAGTAAATTTTGAAATCGAAAATTAAAAAGTAAATGCAAGTGGGAAGTTGGAACAGTTGAAGGGACATGCAATTAATGAGTGGTTGAAAGGCAAACAAGTGGAAAGCCTACGTAAGCAAGCATCGGCAGTCCCCAACAAACCCTATGAATTCCGGAAACACACTCGCAAGCAGAAAAATTCCAGCCCAATTGAAAGCCAAGTTAAGCTGAAATTTGGGGGAAATTGTTTAGCCCAAAAATCCACTACTGGGCCCAGAAGATAAGTAAACAAACCTAACGCCGGGGAGCAGAGCAGGGGGAAAGCAGATGCAGATCAGGCACAGCTCAGAGCAGAAAAAAGAGCTGTTGAAGGAAAGGGAATGGGTCAAAACCCTAAGAGGATATTCCCCTATATTCCCTCCCACAACCCAGCGCCAGAAATCGAGTTAGTTAAGTTCAAATCCACAGCTATATAAGGAAAGATTAAGTCATTACTTAGTCAAGCAGTTCATACGTTGTAAAACCCTACGACTCTCGAAAAATATTTGTAATCCGTCCCTACAGTGAAAATCTTCGATCATAGTAAAAATATTGGTGGGATTCCGTTCCCCCCGCGGTTGTTACCCTCAACGGGTTTTTCCGCGTCACCAAAAATCTCTCGTGTCGTTGTTTATCTCTTTAATTTTCGTATTCATTTTCTACGTTAGTCTTTATATTGGTTGACACTTTGACCCGCATCACATAAACATTGACCCGGTAGAAATTTTACCAAAACAATTATTATTTAATACGGATTAAATAATTTTAGCTAATACGGATTACATGATTAATTCGTAAATTAAATATAAACGGTTATATTTAATTAAATATTGTATTCGCGTATTAATATAAACAGTTATATTAATTTGACTAAATTATACAATATCGTAATTTTATCAGACCATTATTAATACATCGACTGTATTAATATCTGATAACATGTGTGCGATTTATAATAAATACCCGCGAATAATATTTAGCAAAACGGGTCGAATCACGCAAATGAATAAGGTAAGAGTGGAGAAAGCCCACTCTCACCCACCCAATTCGGCCGACCCAATGAGGCTACATAAGGAGAGTCCTTCTCCTTGTGTCAGATGATTGATTCAACTGGTTAATTGATAATCTCAGGAATTAGGGTTTTGAGAACATTCTTTTCCCAAAACTCAGATCTCACATCTAAAACCTCACAAAAGCTCTCCCCATATTGCAAGGCAATTGGAGAGTATTTCTAGCACACGCGGCATCATCTCAATCAAGTCTTGGGTGCAAGTTATAGGAGAGAATTTACTTTAATTCCTGTTCTTAGGCCTATTCAAGCAAGGACCCAAGGTTGTATTCTTTTTCATGTTTTAATTATCTTATGACTATATTCACAACTGTAAAATTCGTTATAATCCTTCAAGTTTAGGGCGAATACATGTTATATTCCTCACATGATCTTTAGGGATCAACTAATTACCGCCATCATATGACAGTAACGTCAAACTTCTAGTAAGTCAACTGTTACTGATAAACGTTAACCAACTGATTAATATACTAAGTATTCATGTGTGATCCTGTAACAGATTTATTTAAATAATCACACACTGTGGAGGACAATTACTCCAACAAATGTTCCTCCGAGCGTAACCTCGTGGAATGGGCTACATCTGTCACTAGCAGGTAGGTTAACTACTCTAATTAATTTTTCCATGTCAATTATTTCTAATTACTTTCTATTGGTATTTAAAAATACCAGTAAGTGTGGCAAGAAAGATTAAATCTTTGTTGACACCTTAAAAAAAATTAAACCGACCTAGGGAATTCTTCCAATTCATTTCATTATTCTATAAATCTTTTATATTCACCATAAACTTCTCGAAAATCACAGTGGTCTCCCACCTCTTTTTTCCTCTTAAGGCCCTGTTCTTTCTAGCTTTTTATACCTGAATTGAACTGAGCTGAACTGAATGGGGCTGAGCTGAGCTTAACTGAACTGAGCTGAGCTGAGCTGAACTGAATCGAGCTAAGCTGGACTGAACTGAACTGAACTGAACTGAACTAAATTTAATCGAGCTGAACTGAACTGAGCTGAAGCTGAAATTAATAGAAATAACTTAAGTTTAATTAAAGTGTACTAAATAATAATAAATAATAATAATAATAATAATAATAATAATAATAATAATATAAAAAAAATGTTTGATTAATACAAATTTGAGATTTTTTTTAAAAACAATTATATTAAAAAAATATTAATTTTTAGGTATTTTTTTGTAGTCAACTCTAATGGACTTTGCTCTTTTTTTCTTGTGTTTTAAAATTTACAAAAGCAACATTTGAATAATTTACGTCTAAACATTAATTTTTTTTATTATCTAAACATTTTACGTCTAAATGTGGTAAATGTGGCATGTATTTCATTTTCTTTATTATCTAAACATTTTACGTGATCTAAACATTATTTATTTTTATATATAAACATTTGTAGGTAAATATTATTGGTGGATTCGGGATACCCGAATACACTTGGGTATTTGTCTCCTATTAGCCATCCAAACGTGAGAAACCATGTGCCTGAATATAAGCATGCACCTCCTAGCGGAATATTTGAACATTTTAATTATCGACATTCATCTTTGAGGGTGACGGTTAAAATGGCGTTTGGTCAGCTGAAGAGAAGGTGGGAGGTGTTAAAAAACATGCCACAAATGACAATGAAATATCAAATGTCAATTATCGTATCCGCTTTTAATGTTCATAATTTCACTCGGATGCATAAACTTGGTATTCCAGTTATACAACATCAAAGTAATAAAGGAAGAAAAGATTCAAACATGGATGATAAAGAACAGAAGCAATTCATGGACAAAGTTCGAAAAGAAATTGCAAAGAAAAATAGGGTTCAATATTGGTGTCCCTAATGACCTCGAAAATGAAGCACGTCAAGATGATACGAAAGTTAATAACGAAGCAGCATAGATGATGTCTTTGTTAATGATATCTATATTGTCAAGATTATGAATTTCGATTGTGTTAACAAATATTATTATTCGAATGTTATCAAATTTTACATCTCAATTACATTTTCTCTACTCTATCATGTTTACAAATAATTATTATTATAAACAATAAAAATATATATAAAATAATAATAAAAATAAAAATAATAGGAAGAAGAAATAATAAAAACAACAACAAAAGCAACAATAATAATCATAATAATAATTATTAATTAATAATAATAAATAGAATAATAAATAAATAAATAAAATAATAATAATAATAATAATAATAATAATAACAAAAGCAATAATAATAATAATAATAATATAATAATAATAATAATAACAAAAGCAATAATAATAATAATAATAATAATAATAATAATAATAATAATTATAATTAATAATAATAATAATAATAATAATAATAATAATAATAATAATTATAATTAATAATAATAATAATAATAATAATAAAGTGGGATGTACTTAATAAAGTCGAGCTGAACTGAACTGAAATGAATTAAATGAAGCTGAGTTGAACTGAACTGAACTGAGCTGAAATGAATTAAACTGAACTGAATAGAGCTGAGCTGAACTGAAACGAATTGAAAATAAGTTAGAAAGAACAGGGCCTAAATCTTTCACTTTCTCTTCATTCATCCTCCATCTTTCTGTTGCTGTAAACATTTTTTTTCCAATTTTTTTAACTAAAACGTAATTTACTGAAAATTAATAATTTCTCATTTATAATGTATAGAATATGCTTTTTCAAGTGATATGTCAAACGTCTAATGTTTAATGATCTTTTAAAATAAACCACATATTGCTTTCTCGTATTAACAACGATAATTGATCACGTACTTTACAAAATTGAAATTAACTCTGTAAATTTCCACGGACGTTACACTAAGGCCCTGTTCTTTTGGACTTCAAGTCACTTAACTTAAGTTCACTTCAGATCCTATAAGTTCAGTTCAGTTCAGTTCAGTTCCTATAAGTTCAGTTCAGTTCCTATAAGTTCAGTTCAGTTCAGATCCTATAAGTTCAGTTCAGTTCAGTTCCTATAAGTTCAGTTCAGTTCTTATAAGTTCAGTTCAGTTCAGTTCAGTTCAGTTCCTATAAGTTTAGTTCAGTTCAGTTCAGTTCCTATAAGTTCAGTTCAGTTCAGTTCCTATAAGTTCAGTTCATATAAACTCAATTAAGAAAAATTATATACGGAGTATTATTTTTAACAACCGATACAAACATTTCTTTTAATTATTCGATACACGTCATCTCTAAAAAACAATAACTCATTAATAACTTACCCGTCTTTTACTCTCTAATTAATGTCAAACTATTATCCTCATTAATGCCAAAAATCAACAACTCAACATACGACGCCCTCACCCTCACCCTCACCAATTGTCACTCTCTCATTAATCAGTTTCTTCATCACCATTGTTAGAGAAAATAAATGGTTAGAGAAAATTGTAATAGTGAATTATTTTTTATCTAATGTAATTGTAGTATAATGTATGAATTATGAACAAACCATTATATACAAAGTTAAAAATATTTTAAACTACCTTGTGTGTTTAGACTAATTCTTTTATCAATGTCATCTATTGGATAATAATAATAATAATAAAAATAAATAAATAAATAAATAAATAAATAATAATAATAATAATAATAACAATAATAAGAAGAACAACAACAATAATAACAATAATAATAATAGTAATAATAATAATAATAATAATAATAATAATAATAACAAAAATAATAATAATAATAGTTAACTTAAATTAAAATAAAGTTAATTAAGTTCGGATTTTATAAGTTCAGTTCAGATTCTATAAGTTAAGTTCAGTTCAGATCCTATAAGTTCAGTTCAGTTCAGTTCCTATAAGTTCAGTTCAGTTCCTATAAGTTCAGTTCAGTTCAGTTCAGTTCCTATAAGTTCAGTTCAGTTCCTATAAGTTCAGTTCAGTTCAGTTCCTATAAGTTCAGTTCAGTTCAGTTCCTATAAGTTCAGTTCAGTTCCTATAAGTTCAGTTCAGTTCAGTTCAGATCCTATAAGTTAAGTTCAGTTCAGTTCAGCTAAGTTTCAGTCCAAAAGAACAGGACCTAAGTATATATTGATGGCTCAACTTGCCATACTGCTCTGTCCGATCCACACGAGAATTAATGATACTGCTATAGTAGTATCGTACCATCATTATGCGCAATGAAATTAATGGATCCAGATCAGTAAATAAAGGTTGCGCGTCAAATTGGTTAGCACAATTAGGTTGCTGGTAAAATTGAGGTGTAATAGTTAATTATGAGTTAATGAAACCTTCGTACAATAAATATAGCAGTTTCTCTAATAAATACCACAAATTCTCATTTATAATGACGGTATCCGTCACAAACTTGTGACAAATACAATATTTTCTCAGAAAATAACCACAAGAGGTGAGTGAGAAAGCACATGATGGGTGTCCCACCTTGTCCTTTCCCCCTTTATGTGAGAAGTCACAATCTTGTGACAGGATTAGCCCGTCACAAGCAAGACCTGCTACGTAAACATTACATCTGGTTTAGGTGGGAAATAACTATCTTAACCTTAATATAAGTCGAATAATATAAATAAATAAAAATATAATGTTTTAACCTATTTAAATTTTAGAACGGGTATATTTGTTTTAAAAAATTATTTGTTTTATTCTAATTTTATTTTAAATTTCACAAATTTTCATCAAAGACAGCACTCTCCATTATGAGTTTAAGACGAAAAGTGTTCCTCTCACAATATACAAATAACATATTCATTTTTCTCCACTTATATTTTCTGAAAGAGGCGTTATTTGTTAAAATTTGTGTCGAATAATGTTTTTTTAAGCAGACGATTGGTTTAAATTTTTGTTTATGAGAAATGGATATAAATTATACGGAGTAATACAATAATCGTTTCTCCCACTTTCTTCGCATCCAACTTGCAACACCTAAAAAGAAAGAATGAATGCAATGAAGTACTGTAATAATAGTCCTTAAATGTAGTTTGTCGTTTTGCGAACGTGATACATGAGGCTTAAGACATCCTCACGAGACGTCACAAGGGGAAGAGGCTGGAGTTACACTTGGTGTAGGAGGGGTTTGTTACACTTTCAATGAGAGGGTGTCATGTGTCTTTTTTGTTGGAATCTGATTTTTGCATCTTTCTTTAGATTCCTTGCATTAAATGTCCACTTGCATGTTTAGCCCACCTAATTACCCACTTAAAAATAGTTTAATGCATGTTTACTTTTTGTAACTTTTTACTATTTCAACACATTTTGTTTTTGAGAATACATTTAAGATATGTTGTATTTAGTTTCTACAGTATACGGCGTACGGTATACAGTATACGATATTTATACGGTATACGGTATACGGTATTTATACGGTATACTTTAATATTTTTATATATATTTTAATATATTACTATCCTTCGTTTTTATATAATGTTCCCATTTGTTGAATATATGAGTGTAGTATTTTAATAAAATGGGTACATTATATAAAAATGGAGGAAGTACTTTTTTTAATATCCGTATTTTCGTATTTTAATGTCGTATTTATACGGTATACGATATTTTTCTCTTGAATTGATATGCTTTTACTAAAATTAATATAAAAAAAACCATAAATTATTATTTAAAAAAAGAGTAGATGTTTTTTATGTTGACTTGATGTTTATTTACCCATCTATTGAATATATTTTTAAAGTAAATGAACAAAAAATAACTAGATGTTTTTTTTTTACGGTTTTTTCCCCACTAACCACGTCCTGAGTAGTCTTTATATTTAATAAAGATTGTAAAATAATCAGTTGTTTACAATGGTTGGGTTGGTTGATTGTTGTTTGTGTATGTTGTTGTTTGTTCCATAGGTTGTGTGTTCGAGCCCTGTTGGGTGCCATTAGGTTGTATTTTTTAGTCATTTGTTTTTGTGAGGGATTATTTCATTCTTTTACTTGAATTGTGTTTATTTTTCTGATATCATTCGTTGTTTTGACAAAAATTTAATTGTTTCCCTTACTTGTATTTATTTTAGTTAAATATTTAATATGCAAAAACTGATAGACCAAACCCGTTTTCTTATTGACACAAATGTGTATTAATCAAACCGAAAATAAAACCTCAAAAGCAATTACAATGTTCAACCAAATCTACTGTAATTTGTAGACCTGGCAAAAGTATACCGAACCCGAAAAATCGATCGAAAATAACTGAATCGACACTTGACCGTACATCTGAAAGGTATAACTGAACTCCACCCCGAAACCTGAATCGACCTGAACTGATTCGAAATTGAACTGAATTTGTAATATCCGAAATAGACCCGAGACTGTTTCAACCTGAACTGGTTTGACCCGAATCGAAATACACCCGAACCGTTTTCAACCTGCTTAATGATGACCGAAATTCAACCGAAACCCGAAATTACCCGAATGTAGTAATGTTCGTTTGTCAAACAAAAGAAAATAAATAAATATTTATATACATATTTTTATATTGTTACAGAAGTTATGGTCCAAGTTATCCTAAACGTCAATAATTAATTATTTATATACATATTTTTATATTGTTACGAAATTATGGTCCAAGTTGTCCAAATTGGTTGTACACTTTGTTTACTTTTTGCACAAAAATTACTTTCTACGAGTATACATTTACTTTTTGCACAAAAATTAAAATTTATGCATAATTACTTATCTACCCTTGTACACTTTGTTTTATTTCAATTTTGTCCTAATCTAATCATACATTTGGCTCCATTTTTACTACAAAATTTCTCATTTTACGCCAAAATTTCACTTCTTTTTTCATTTGAAGGTCAAATTTCCAGCTTAGTTCCAAATTTTTGGCTCCATTTTAACCTCAAATTTTTTCATTTGGCTCAAATTTTCACTTGGCTAAAATTCTTCATTTTACCTCCAAATTTCTCATTTTACGCCAAATTTTCACTTGGTTAAAATTTTTCATTTTACCTCCAAATTTTTTACTTGGCTTGTGTTTATTTTTTTACGTCATTCGTTTTTTTGAGTGATTATGTCATTATTTTTTATAGCTTAGCTTAATATTAGAAATTGAATTAATATATTTTTTAAAAATATTTACAAAAAAACACATTTTTCATTTGTTTAAGGTTTGAATTATTTGTTTTTTAAAGCATTGATAAAAATGTTATTTTAATTTCTGCAAGTTTTCAATTAACTGTTATTTTTTAAAAGTTTACTAAAACGCCTTTTGTTTAACAGTTTACAAAAACGACGTTTTTAAAAAACGACTATTTTAAAAAACGAAAAAACGACTATAGTAAGATTTGAAAGATTAAGTATACAAGTTGGATTTGAAAGATTAAGTTAAGTTTACAACTTTGATTTGAAAGGTTAAGTTTACAAGTTGGATTTGAAAGATTATTTGTTTTTTTTTCTTTTCATTTCATTGGTTTTGGAAAATTGTGAAGCTTATTGTGGAAGCTTAGCTTAATAATAAAAGAATATTATTACTAACTAAGTCATTTCTTTAAAAAACTACATTTTATTTTAAAAAACGACTAGTTTTAAAAATTGACTATTGAATTTCTTTAGAAATTGAAATAAAAACGTAGTCCGTCTTGCGTCAAACCGCAACTTTCGTCTGATACAAAAAGACCTCCCACAAGTGGAAACCACATGGATAGTGGGACATCCCATGTGCTTTCTCACTCACTCTCTAAATGAATACAGTATTTTGTTAGAGAAAATGATATCCGTCTTATTATTTCAGACGGATCTTGCGGTCTGAAATAAAAATTAGTGAAACGAATATGTGTTCTTTTGTTACCATTCGTTCATAGTTTTAATATTGTTGTACTAACTTAGTGAATAAAACGACTTTTTATTTTAAAAAACAACTAGTTTTAAAAAATGACTATACAAATTCAATAAAAAAAACGAATATTTCAAAATAATAACGACTATTTTAATAATAATTTTATAATTTGCCTAAAACGACTTTTTATTTTAAAAAACGACTAGTTATTTTTTAACAGTTTACAAAAACGACTATTTAAAAAAATGACCATATTAAAAAACGAAAAACGACTATAGTAAGATTTGAAAAATTAAGTTTACAAGTTGGATTTGAAAGATTAAGTTAAGTTTACAAGTTTGATTTGAAAGATTAAGTTTACAAGTTGGATTTGAAAGATTAATTGTTATTTTTTTTTTTCATTTCATTGGTTTTGGGTAATTGTGAAGCTTATTGTGGAAGCTTTAATAATAAAAGAATATTATTTGTTTTTTATTTTCTTTTCATTTCATTGGTTTTGTGAAATTGTGAAGCTTATTGTGGAAGCTTTAATAATAAAAGAATATTATTTGTTTTTTATTTTCTGTTCATTTCATTGGTTTTGGGAAATTGTGAAGCTTCTTGTGAAAGCTTTAATAATAAAAGAATATTATTTGTTTTTTATTTTCTTTTCATCTCATTGGTTTTGGGAAATTGTGAAACTTGTTGTGGAAGCTTTAATAATAAAAGAATATTATTTGTTTTTTATTTTCTTTTCATTTCATTGGTTTTGGGAAATTATGAAGCTTATTGTGGAAGCTTAGCTTAATAATAAAATAATATCATTTGTTTTTTCTTTTCTTTTCATTTCATTGGTTTTGGGAAATTGTGAAGCTTGTTGTGGAAGCTTTAATAATAAAAGAATATTAGTTGTTTTTTATTTTCTTTTCATTTCATTGGTTTTGGGAAATTTTGAAGTTTATTGTGGAAGCTTAGCTTAATAATAAAATAATATTATTTGTTTTTTATTTTTTTTTCATTTCATTGGTTTTGGAAAATTGTGAAGCTTATTGTGGAAGCTTTAATAATAAAAGAATATTATTTGTTTTTTTATTTTATTTTCATTTCATTGGTTTTGGGAAATTATGAAGCTTATTGTGGAAGTTTAGCTTTATAATAAAATAATATTATTAGTACGTTTTCGGCTATTTATGTTTTACATTACGATTAACTGTTTATGTTTATTTAAAAAAAAAAAATTTAACATAAATGAAGAAAAAGCAAGTAGATATACTTTTTTAACGTTTTTTTCCCCACTAACCACGTCCTTGGTGGTGAATATGTTTAATAACGATTGTAAAGTATGTAGTTGTTTATAGTTGCTAGGTTGATTGTTTGTTGTTTGTTTAAGGTGGGTGTTGTTTCTTCCATAGGTCCCGTGTTTGAGCCCGATTTGGTGGTACTATGTTTTATTATTTCATTTTATTTTTTTACTTGACTTGTGTTTAATTTTTCGTTCGCTTTTTTGACCAAAATTCTAGTGTTTTCCTGTACTTGTTTTTATTTCAATTCATTAATTTATTTGCAAGAATTGATACACCAAACGGATTTTCTACAACTTGATTGATACGTTGTTTTCTGTGTGTATAAATCGCCGAAATTACCGCTTAAAAATCAATTACAATGTTCAACCAAACCTACTGTAATTAGTGTACAAACAATTGGAGTATTGCGACCGTCGTTGTTGAGAGTCGGAGAACTGCAAAGACGAGTATTGCGGCCAATACTGTCGTGACTTGGGTATCGTTGGCGTTGTTTGAGATGCTGTAAAAATCGGAGTGACGTCCGTCGGAGTATTTATTGTGTCACTGAAACCGCTCAATTACATTTTTATTTTTTAAGATTTTGAATTAATAGGCTCTCGTACTATTTTAATATACTTTACTAGATTTAAAAAAAGAACATTCTAACAGAAATTGAATTAATATTTATTTTTTAAACATTTACAAAGAAAGCACCTTTTTCATTTGTTTACGATTTGAATTCTTTGTTTTTTAAAAGAATTGACAAAAACGTTTTTTTTTTTAATTTATGGAAGTTCTCAATTAACTGTTAGTTTTTAAAAGTTTACAAAAAACGACTTTTTATTTTTTAGCAGTTTACAAAAACGACGTTTTAACAGTTTAATTTCTTTGAACTACGGAGTATTTATTTTAGAAAACGACTACAGTATTATAGAAAATGACTATCGAATTTCTTTAGAAATTATATAATTGGATCTGAAAGTTTAAGTTTACAACTTGAATTTGAAAGATTAATTGTTTTTTATTTTCTTTTCATTTCATTGGTTTTGGGAAATTGTGAAGCTTATTGTGAAATCTTAGCTTAATAATAAAATAATATTATTAGTGCGTCATCTTCGTCTATTTTTTGTTTTAAATTACGATTGACTATTTTAAAAAGCGTCTTTTTATTTTTAAAAACGACTACTTTTAAAAAATGACTCTTGAATTTCGTTAGAAATTCAATTAAAAAAGTAATATTTTAAAAAGCTACTTTTTATTTTGAAAAACGACTAGTTTTAAAAAATGACTATCGAATTTCTTTAGAAATTAAATTAAAACAAATATTTTTAAAAAGAATATCATATTCTAATATAGTTGGATTTGAAAGATTAAGTTTACAACTTGGATTTGAAAGATTATTTGTTTTTTATTTTATTTTCATTTCATTGGTTTTGGGAAATTGTGATGCTTATTGTGGAAGCTTAGCTTAATAATAAGTTTATAATTTGCTTAAAACGACTTTTTATTTTAAAAAACGATTAGTTTTAAAAATAAAAATGACTAGAAATTCAACAAAAAACGAATATTTTAAAAAAAACTACTCCTTATTTTTAAAAACGAGTAGTTTTAAAAAATGACTACAGAAGAAAGGTTAATGCATCCTCGTAACTTCGAAGAAGTGCCTCGGTATTGCTACGAAGTGCTTCCATATTTTAGGGTTAAGGTTTGTTTTTAATGGAAAAAAGGTGATGGTTTGGAGAGAAAGAGAGAAAATGTGATGAATTTGGAGATGGAGAGAAAAAGAGAGAAGGTGATGGGTTTGGAGAGAAAGAGAGAAAAGGTGATGGATTTGGAGATGGATAGAAAGAGAGAAAACGTGATGGGTTTGGAGAGAAAGAGAGAGAAATGTGGATGGAGTTGGATTTTGTTAGTTTTTATAGACAAAATATAAAACACATGAAATTGGTAATCCGTGTGACACTAGCCAAACCAACGGCCAAGATGTTCTTCATAATTAAATTTATTTTGCAATGAATGGTCAGGATTTGATTTAATGTTTATAATGTAATGAAATTGGTAATCCGTGTGACACTAGCCAAACCAACGGCCAAGATGTTCTTCATAATTAAATTTATTTTGCAATGAATGGTCAGGATTTGATTTAATGTTTATAATGTACTACAACTACTATTCTAAAATCAAATTCATATTTAAAATCGTCTCGACTCGTAAAGCTTTCGACCCGAGCCGGGGCTCTAGTCGAGCTCACACGAGTTACATATTAAGTAGTGTCGTTAGGATCGAATTGGTACGATCGGATTGTAGATTCATAAGATCCTACTAATTTAGTAAAATACATAATTGACGTACGACTGGGTTACATATTAAGTAAAATGAAATTCGTCTAAAAATCTCGATCATATTAATAACGTATTACTATTCTAAAATCAAATTCGTCTAAAATCAAGTTCATGTTTAAAACCTATTACTATTCTAAAATCAAATTCGTCTAAAATCAAGTTCGTATTTATAATATATTACTATTCTAAAATCAAATTCGTCTAAAATCAAGTTTATCTTTAAAATCTGTTACTATTCTAAAATCAGAATATGACGTCTTAATGGTTTTTTGAATAAATGGTTACATTTATGGTTTAGCTTAACGTAAGCGTCTAAGGTTTTACGAGGTTAGGGTTAACGGTTTACTAAAGTATATTGTAGTTTCTCTATTGGAAGGAGTGTTGTTAGGATCGAATCTGTAGGATCGGTTGTAGAATCATAAGATCCTACTAATTTAGTATAATACATGATTGATACGATCGGATTGTAGATTCATAAGATCCTACTAATTTAGTAAAATACATAATTGACGTACGACTGGGTTACATATTAAGTAAAATGAAATTCGTCTAAAAATCTCGATCATATTAATAACGTATTACTATTCTAAAATCAAATTCGTCTAAAATCAAGTTCAAGTTTAAAACCTATTACTATTCTAAAATCAAATTCGTCTAAAATCAAGTTCGTATTTATAATATATTACTATTCTAAAATCAAATTCGTCTAAAATCAAGTTCATCTTTAAAATCTATTACTATTCTAAAATCAGAATATGACGTCTTAATTGTTTTTTGAATAAATGGTTACATTTATGGTTTAGCTTAACGTAAGCGTCTAAGGTTTTACGAGGTTAGGGTTAACGGTTTACTAAAGTATATTGCAGTTTCTCTATTGAAAGGAGTGTTGTTAGGATCGAATTAGTAGGATCGGATTGTAGAATCATAAGATCCTACTAATTTAGTATAATACATAATTTGGTGATCGGATTGTAGAATTATTAGATCGGATTAGTAGAATTATAGTAGATTTGGTTGAATATTGTAATTGATTTTCAGGTTTTATTTTCGGTTTCATTAATACACATTTGTGTCAATAAGAAGATGGCTTTGGTCTATCAATTTTTGCAAATTAAATAATTAAATAAAATAAATACAAGTAAGGGGTACAAGTAAGGGAAACAATTAATTTTTTTCAATAAAACGAATGACATCAAAAAAAATAAACACAACTCGAGTAGAAGAATTTTAATAATCCCTCACAACCAAAAATACAACATAGCGGCACTACGCAATGCTCGAACATGCGACCTCTTACACAAACAACAATCAACCAACTCAGCCACTGTAAACAACTGATTACTTTACAATCTTTATTAAATATAAAAACTACTCAGGACGTGGTTAGTGGGGGAAAAAACCGTAAAAAAAGTATATCTACTTATTTTTTTTTCATTTACTTAAAAATAATTTTTTTAAAAAATATATCAAGTCAACATAAAAAACATCTACTCTTTTTTTAAATAATAATCTATGTTTTTTTTTTTTATTAATTTTAGTAAAAACATATTCAATTCAAGACAAAAATACCGTATAAATACGACATTAAAATACGAAAATACGGATATTAAAAAAAAGTAATATATTAAAAAATATATATAAAAATTAAAGTATACCGTATAAATACCGTATATCGTATATCGTATAAATACCGTATACCGTATACCGTATGTTGTATACCGTACAAACTAAATACAAAATACCTTAAATATATTCTACAAAACAAAATGTGTTGAAAAAGTAAAAAGTTACAAAAAGTAAACATGTATTAAACTATAACTAAGTGGGTAATTAGGTGGGGTAATCATGAAAGTGAGCATTTAATGCAAGGAATCCCAAAAAAGATGCAAAAATCAGATTCCAACAAAATGGACACATGACACCCTCTCATTGGGAGTGTAGCAAACCCCTCCTACACCAAGTGTAACTCCAGCCTTTTCCGTCACAAGGGCTGGAGCACCTTTCTATTTGAACGTCATACTTGACACTAGTCAGCAGCAGAGATGTAAAAAAAAAAAAAAATTGATTCCAATCCTACCTAGATTTACACGACTCTATACCTAAGGGTAGTACTCCTTATATGAATTATACTCCTTCCTATTCATAATAACATTCTCTCTTTCATTTTTCATCAATTCACAATACGTTCCCTAGTTCCTTTTTTGATAAAATTTTTATACATATTTTAATCACCTCACCCCACCAATACCCCACCATACTCATACTTTATACTCATTTTAATCACCTAACTCACAACAATTACCCCACAATACATAGCCTCTCTCCAATTACCCAACCACACACTAATACTTTCCCATATAATAATCTTCTCCTTATTCTTTGTGCTTTCCCCAAATAGGGAAGGTTATGTTGAATAGGAGGGAGCATTATTTTAGATTCTCAGAATCCGGATCAAACTCATATCCTTATACGAGTACGAGGGTCGGATCTAGATCCCACAACTAAGATCCAGATCCTACTCTTAGACACTCTTTTAATTTCTATAAACGTAATTTTTGGATAGATTCGACTCTTCAAAGATAGATCATGGAAACTAGGAATGAAATATTAGGGTTTATTTTATTTGAACAATTTGTTTTATTATGAATTGTTGGAATTATAACTATTTTCTGGTCTGTAAACCTTATCTTTAAGTTGTTATAAGACTCTTTAACACCTTGCACACTCTTTTTGTGTTTTTAAGACTATGATTTTTAAACAAGTGAAGCTAGTTAATAGAGAGTAATTCGACTAAAATATCGTCTCTAATTGACAAGTAAAAATGAAATAGTGTATAATAGTGACTTGATGCAGTTTCATCTGAATGTATCGTTGGAGATTGACGGATCCAGATTTTACCCAAATCCGTAGGATACGGATATGGATCTACAAATTTCGAACCCTAAGGATAAGGGTAGGATCTGGATATACTATTTTAAAATGGATCTGGATCTGGATCCTATAGAATCCTGTCCAGATCCTACCTATTGCCGTCTCTAATCAGTATTCACCATGTGTTAATGGTACTATATCTTGGAACCCGATTTATGTATAAGACAAATTTAGGTTTTCCAGGACTTCTTTGGAATTTGCTGGCTTACGAGTAAGATTTTATTTGCTAAAACTGGTTAAAAAGATAGTTAAAAATTAAAAAATTAACTGAAACCTGAAAAGTTGGTTGACAAGCTGGTTGGAAATTAACAACTGATAAATTAGTTGATTCTATTAGAAAATGTTTGACAAACTAACTGAAAAGGTAACTGAATTTGATGAAATGACGTAAAAGAATAATATACTTGAAATCTCAAATGCCACCCTAGGTAGCATTTTATTTTTGGTACCTAGTTTGATTAAATTAGCTATTTGCCAAACGCTTACGAGAAAACAAGGTACCTGAAATTTTGGTCAAAAGCTAATTTTGGCCAAACGGAGCCTAAAACTAATTTGGAAATAAGGAGATGAAAATTATTATATTTATAAAGATTAAATTACACTTTACTCCCCATTTAAAATCAAAATTTTAAAAAACACTCCATTTTGAATTTTTTTCCCTAAAATAACTCCATTAAGTTGCATTTTTCGCTAAAGTTACTCTCTTAAATTACATTTTTTTCCTAAAATTGTTTCAAAAATCGATTTAATCCGAACCGTTCAAAAATAATGAAAATTCATTTCTTTTCAAGTTATGGAGAGAATTCACAACGATTGAACACTACAAACATAAATTGGCATTGAAGACGGACATATTCATCACAAGATGAAGACGGGTCAAGTAATAACCAAGTGGTAGATAAGACAAAAATATAATGTTACTCCCTACCGTCCCTAAAAGCTTACTTTTACCTGATCTATTAACTTGAATATTAATTATCGTCTTCAATTTATAATGGAGAGAAAGTAATGGAGAGGATCCAAATTCTCTTTAATGACAGCATATAGTACTGGATATACTACGGAGTATATACTACGGACTTACGGAGTACTACAAAATACAAATGTAGTACTATTCATAAAGTATTAAAGTCGTGAAGTCCCTGCGAAACTACCAGAGTACGTCCATGTACAGTTGGAGACAATAAATAAAAAACACGTGAGTAGAATTTATTAGAACGCGGTAACGACGACTTTTGAAGAACTATTAGGTACTCGATAACGAGGGATTAGTAAATGTAAATATATATATATATTTTTTTTTGTAGAAATATTAAAAAATTATTAAAAGTACAATTAAAAGTGTGTAAAATGTTTTTTTGTTAACTTAAATGTGTGATGATTGATTAGAGGTGGATCATCTAATGACATTTTATGTAAATAATTGGTATTCACAAGGATAATTTAGTAATTTTCTTTGCTTTATTAGGAAAGTGGTAGTTTTGATATGCATGATTAAAATGGAATATGGGTAGGTTGAATTTGAATGGAGGAGGTATATAATAATCGATTAGTGAGAGCAATAACAATAGTGGTTTTTTTTATCTTGGGTTGTCACTAAAAACTTTAAAAATAAAGTTCTTCCACTAAAACTAAAAGTTTGTTCTTAATTCTAAGAACCGAGTTCTAAAATAAGAACTCAGTTTGTACGTATTGAAACTTGAAACGTAATTAATATATCTTTGAAAAATGTTCATAACCAATTAAATTTAAACTAGTGTAACACCCGTGAAAAATCACGGGTTGCGTACACTTACGTCTAAAGATGACATATATAAATTTTACTTATTATTCAGATAAATAAGCTATTTATTCAAACATTTGTACTTTTTAAAAATAAAAAGGGAATAATAATTGTAAAACCCCTCGCGAAAGCGGAAAAGTAAAACATACAAAGTACCAAAAAGGCAGCGGAATTAAAACTTTTTAACAAAACTAAACATGCGAGGTGTTTTAGAAATCTAAACATGCGAAAGATAAAACATAAATAAGTATTAAGTACGATACAAAGCAGCCCGGGATAGCATATCCCTACAGGCACAAAATACTGAAACATATAAGTCTAAGGTCTAGCTACACGATAAGGTAAAAGTCAACGATGAAGGATCATCGCTCGCTAGCCTCAAAGTAACCCCCTGCAAAACAGCCTCATGTACCTACACACATACAACATGTGCGCCACAGTCAGTGGGGAGTGACTAGAGTGCTCCTAGCCACCTATTGTCAATGACACATAACACATAAGCATACAATATACTCCAGCATATATAAAACATGTGAAGCATACAAATCTCAATATCTCATCTTTCATAACATCATGCAATACTATGCAAATTTTCTCAACCAACTTCGGAAACTATTTGGAAGGAGAGCCGGTTTCCCTTCCGGTTGCCCGGCCGGGGGGTCTTTCAATCCAAACCATTTACGAAACCGGACTAAGAGTCGTCCAATGCCTTGGACGATCAATACTAAGATAGCCAAGTATCATACAATCTTATAAACAAACTAAGGCATGCTCAACATCCAATTATATCAACAAGAGATAGGTCACCTAGTGACTCGGCTCCTACAACAAATAGGTCATCCAAGTGACTCTACAACAAGAGATAGGTCATCCAAGTGACTCGACTCTAACAACAATAGGTCAGCCAAGTGACTCTACTAGACTACTATGAGCAGGCCGACAATCGACTCGTCTATATATATACCACGACATTCCCAATTTCAGACTATACAACCCCCTGGTAGGACGACATCAAAAGACTGTCCTAGTCTAAACCCGGCCAGACTCTCGGAGCGGAACGAATCACGATCCCCGATTCGACAAGTGCACGAGGCACCCCAAGACCCGAACTAGCTAGGAACGAGATACGCCCGAAGGCGGGCAGACAATCTAAGACCTGACCGTGAGGACCAAGCCACTACGGCCAACCAGCTACACAATGGAGTCAGGTGAGAACTCGAGTACTATAGCAGCGCACAGCAGGTTTACACAAATCACAAATGTCATCTCTAAGATGTACAACAACTCAAATTCGAATGACAATCATTTCTTAAATAACCCATCATTAAACACCCACGTAACACTTAGCCAACTTCGGGAACTAATTTGAGGCGAGAGCCGGTCTCCCTTCCGGTTGCCCGGCCGGGGGGTCTTTCATCCTCAAATCCATTACCGAACCCGACATAAGTGCCGCCCAATTTCTTGGGACTTCAAACAAGCATACGAAACATACGGAAAAAGAATCAATCAAATCCGACATGCGAAACATAAGTTATGAGCAAAACAATTCGATCAGGGGCTCTCAGCCGGTCAGCCACAGGCTGCCGGTTAGCCGGCTGAGAGTCCCAATCCCTCATGCTCAAAACCAACAAAAATAACCAAGAGGTACTCCCAGCCGGTCGGCCGGCTGCCGGTCCACCGGCTGGGAACCCTTTTTCCCAAATTCTAACAAACAACAAAGACACAACAAAATGGTCTCCCAGCCGGCCGGCCGGCCGCCGGTCCACCGGCTGGGGACCCTTTTTCTCAAATTTTGCAAAAACAAGAACGACAACCACAAATACCCAATGGGGCTCTCAGCCGGTCCGCCGGCCGCCGGCCTCAGACCGGCTGGGAGTCCTCTGCCCAGCAAAATCGCGTTTTCGACATATTACTTCATTCCTAAATCCTTTACCAATCCTTCCTATACATGATTCTAAGCAATAAATCGACATATCCAGCATGTATACCACATCAAAATCACATAAGAACATGTATACGATTAACCATTCCATGACTTAACGCCCAAATCACAATTTAAACCGGTCTTAACATGTATACACCTTATTCGACTTCCTCATCAAATTCATCATTAAAACTTCATAGAAATCAGTTTGTAAGACAAATTAAGAACATTATGAACTCAATATCAACTTAACATTCATCAAAACATATCAAAATCAAATAAAGTGCTAATATAGACAAAAGGCCGAGTTTCTCATTATCGTCACCTTAAAGAGTGATTTCTTCACGTCTAGTCTTGAACAATATACGAATCCTTATCCGGGTCGTCAATGTCGACACCTACAAACAAAAAAAACGGGTTGTAAGAGGGTAATCTCGAGTTCTTCTCAAAACAGCCCGGAAATCAACTTTGACGAAACGGAAAAAGAAAGAGATAAAAAGAATGGAAATGAAGAGAGGAATGCGATGGTGAAAACCTTATGTCAAACGGAGTTGAGGTGAGAAAACGGATGATGATTTTGTGAAGTTGAGAAAGAGCAAAAATGGAGAAACAAGTCACTGTATTCTTTTTCTTTGGTGAAGAAGGAGTAACGTGAAAAGGAGGATGAGGGTGTACTTTATATTTCACTTGAGTCGGTTTTGTAAAAATGTAAGGAGCGGAAATTCTTAAAACGTAAATTACCAAGTAAACGTGACATCTTTAAATTAAACAACTCAAGACGGACTTAACGACATTTCTTAAAATAAAACTCACGACTTATAATTAAAATATTATTAAATTCCGTAAACTACTTTTAAATGATTAAAATTACTTTTATAAAAATACGGGCTGTTACAATCACCCCATCTTTTAAAAAGTTTCGTCCTCGAAACTTGAAAGCAGTTACAAGGACAACATTAACAATTAAAACTTTCACAGAAACCTTGATATACAAAAGCTTAGGCTTCTTTCCAAAAATTTCAAAAGCAAAATCCGTAGTCGAGCCTCCATTAAGGAACGTTGGGGTTCTCGTTGCGCATTCAAGAACCTGACATTCTAATCCGAAGGCAAAACCAAGGTGAAAATCAATGAAAATTTTAAAATTTAGATCGATCCGATGTTGATAGGCATAGTACAGGTTATCAGACGTCTCCAATAACGAGTTCAAATGGCAAATCAACGCTGAAATCCATCAAAGCTGTAAAATTATCCAACTTCTTAAAACCAAGTTTTCTAAAATCAACCTTTTAGATCTTTTAAATTTCTGAACCAATAAAATTTTTAAAACAAAAGGGGTTTACAACCACTAAAAAGGAAAGAAATTCCAAAGAAGTCACAAAGAGCAGAAAAAGGAAGCGGTTAAAGGAGGAAAATTTCTGTGAGAGACACGAAGGAAGAACAAGGTTGAGCTTAAGACAGCGCTTTATCAGCAAAATGAAAACATCAATGGAGACATAACGGTGACCAGGTGAGGGTAAGCCTCGGCTGCAGCACGACTCATCACGTACACGGTACCCCTGGGCTTCGGTCTCTGAACTGCACCAGCAGCAGTAGCAGCTCTACCAGCGACAATCTTCCTCTCGGGGCACTCAAAGGAGCGGTGTCCGGTCTTGTTGCAGGCAAAGCAGGTGTAGGGGTCGCCGTTGCAGTCAACTCCAAGGTGAAGATCCTTATGACACTTGAAACACTTCAGAGGAGCATTAGGTACAGGCACCGGGTCCTTAACCTTAGATGGGTCGAATCTCTTGAACTTCTTAAACTGAGGTACCGGAGAATCAGGTGAAGGATCAAAGGGTCTCTTCTCACGGGAGGAAGTCTGTAAGGAAAAGGGAGCAGAAGAAGAAGAAGCACTAATCTCAGCATCTATGGCTCAGATGGAACTCTCTGCCCAAATAGCATCATCGTAAACCTCGACGAAAGAAGTCGAGTCACGACGAACCATGCTCTCGATGCGCGGTCCTAGCTTCCCACGGTAAAAGTAGACTCTCTCCGCCTCATCTCTGACAAACCTAGATGCGAAATGAGCAAGTTGGTTGAATCGGTCGGTAAACTCCTGAACTGACATCTTGCCTTGCTTTAAATCCATGAATTCTTTGAGTCGCTGCGATCTGAGCTCCTTAGGATAAAACCTCGTCTCGAGCTTATCCTTAAAAGCCTCCCAATTGAACAAAGGATCAAGAGTGAAAGTAGGTCAAGTCAATGCCCACCGCCTATCGGCCTCAAGGGTCAGAAAGTGAGTGGCTAGCCGCACTCTATCCTCTCTACCCACCGCATACAGGGTAAAGCTCTTTCCCATCTCCCTGAACCACTCGGTAAGAGCTACCGGATCAACCTCACCACCATAAGTCTTCACATGGCTACGGGACATCTGCGAAGCTATCCAAGAGAAACTACCAGGACGATTAGCCTCGTTGCCTGGCGGTGGAGGAGGTGGAACATTCCCTGCTTGTTGTCTCTGGGTCTCAAGCAAGTGATGAATTGCTTGCAACAAAATGTTATCAGCAGCCGTGGGTCTCACCATCATTCAAAAGAGAAAACAGTATTAACCTAACAATTAACAATCACAAACAGTCTACCACTTGTCCTTAAGTCTACCCAAATCTCTCATTCATTATTCAAGTTTTTGGTCAAGTTAAGTTTGGGGATTACATGAGTGCGTCGGGAGCGATAACGCTCTGATACCAACTGTAAAACCCCTCGCGAAAGCGGAAAAGTAAAACATACAAAGTACCAAAAAGGCAGCGGAATTAAAACTTTTTAACAAAACTAAACATGCTAGGTGTTTTAGAAATCTAAACATGCGAAAGATAAAACATAAATAAGTATTAAGTACGATACAAAGCAGCCCGGGATAGCATATCCCTACAGGCACAAAATACTGAAACATAAGTCTAAGGTCTAGCTACACGATAAGGTAAAAGTCAACGATGAAGGATCATCGCTCGCTAGCCTCAACGTAACCCCCTGCAAAACAGCCTCATGTACCTACACACATACAACATGTGCGCCACAGTCAGTGGGGAGTGACTAGAGTGCTCCTAGCCACCTATTGTCAATGACACATAACACATAAGAATACAATATACTCCAGCATATATAAAACATGTGAAGCATACAAATCTCAATATCTCATCTTTCATAACATCATGCAATACTATGCAAAGGCTCTCAACCAACTTCGGAAACTATTTGGAAGGAGAGCCGGTTTCCCTTCCGGTTGCCCGGCCGGGGGGTCTTTCAATCCAAACCATTTACGAAACCGGACTAAGAGTCGTCCAATGCCTTGGACGATCAATACAAAGATAGCCAAGTATCATACAATCTTATAAACAAACTAAGGCATGCTCAACATCCAATTATATCAACAAGAGATAGGTCACCTAGTGACTCGGCTCCTACAACAAATAGGTCATCCAAGTGACTCTACAACAAAAGATAGGTCATCCAAGTGACTCGACTCTAACAACAATAGGTCAGCCAAATGACTCTACTAGACTACTATGAGCAGGCCGACAATCGACTCGTCTATATACCACGACATTCCCAATCTCAGACTATACAACCCCCTGGTAGGACGACATCAAAAGACTGTCCTAGTCTAAACCTGGCCAGACTCTCGGAGCGGAACGAATCACGATCCCCGATTCGACAAGTGCACGAGGCACCCCAAGACCCGAACTAGCTAGGAACGAGATACGCCCGAAGGCGGGCAGACAATCTAAGACCTGACCGTGAGGACCAAGCCACTACGGCCAACCAGCTACACAATGGAGTCAGGTGAGAACTCGAGTACTATAGCAGCGCACAGCAGGTTTACACAAATCACAAATGTCATCTCTAAGATGTACAACAACTCAAATTCGAATGACAATCATTTCTTAAATAACCCATCATTAAACACCCACGTAACACTTAGCCAACTTCGGGAACTAATTTGAGGCGAGAGCCGGTCTCCCTTCCGGTTGCCCGGCCGGGGGGTCTTTCATCCTCAAATCCATTACCGAACCCGACATAAGTGCCGCCCAATTTCTTGGGACTTCAAACAAGCATACGAAACATACGGAAAAAGAATCAATCAAATCCGACATGCGAAACATAAGTTATGAGCAAAACAATTCGATCAGGGGCTCTCAGCCGGTCAGCCACAGGCTGCCGGTTAGCCGGCTGAGAGTCCCAATCCCTCATGCTCAAAACCAACAAAAATAACCAAGAGGTACTCCCAGCCGGTCGGCCGGCTGCCGGTCCACCGGCTGGGAACCCTTTTTCCCAAATTCTAACAAACAACAAAGACACAACAAAATGGTCTCCCAGCCGGCCGGCCGGCCGCCGGTCCACCGGCTGGGGACCCTTTTTCTCAAATTTTGCAAAAACAAGAACGACAACCACAAATACCCAATGGGGCTCTCAGCCGGTCCGCCGGCCGCCGGCCTCAGACCGGCTGGGAGTCCTCTGCCCAGCAAAATCGCGTTTTCGACATATTACTTCATTCCTAAATCCTTTACCAATCCTTCCTATACATGATTCTAAGCAATAAATCGACATATCCAGCATGTATACCACATCAAAATCACATAAGAACATGTATACGATTAACCATTCCATGACTTAACGCCCAAATCACAATTTAAACCGGTCTTAACATGTATACACCTTATTCGACTTCCTCATCAAATTCATCATTAAAACTTCATAGAAATCAGTTTGTAAGACAAATTAAGAACATTATGAACTCAATATCAACTTAACATTCATCAAAACATATCAAAATCAAATAAAGTGCTAATATAGACAAAAGGCCGAGTTTCTCATTATCGTCACCTTAAAGAGTGATTTCTTCACGTCTAGTCTTGAACAATATACGAATCCTTATCCGGGTCGTCAATGTCGACACCTACAAACAACAAAAACGGGTTGTAAGAGGGTAATATCGAGTTCTTCTCAAAACAGCCCGGAAATCAACTTTGACGAAACGGAAAATGAAAGAGATAGAAAGAATGGAAATGAAGAGAGGAATGCGATGGTGAAAACCTTATGTCAAACGGAGTTGAGGTGAGAAAACGGATGATGATTTTGTGAAGTTGAGAAAGAGCAAAAATGGAGAAACAAGTCACTGTATTCTTTTTCTTTGGTGAAGAAGGAGTAACGTGAAAAGGAGGATGAGGGTGTACTTTATATTTCACTTGAGTCGGTTTTGTAAAAATGTAAGGAGCGGAAATTCTTAAAACGTAAATTACCAAGTAAACGTGACATCTTTAAATTAAACAACTCAAGACGGACTTAACGACATTTCTTAAAATAAAACTCACGACTTATAATTAAAATATTATTAAATTCCGTAAACTACTTTTAAATGATTAAAATTACTTTTATAAAAATACGGGTTGTTACAATAATATCATTGTATATATTAAAATATATATACGGAAATTATAACATTAAAGTTTGAGAACTTTAAATTATGTAAGTACACATAATGTTAATAAGAGTAACAATTGTAAGACATGTTTAAAATGAAACAATTTAGACATAGTTAAAAAAAGAAATTATAACATATAAATTTAAGTAATTTAAGATATTTAAATTATATGAAAAAACCAAAACTAAGATAATTAAGTTTTATATATTACAAAAAATGAAAATAATATAAAAATCGATTCTAACAAATCTTTTCATAATGAATATGTAAATAAAACAATAAAACAAAATAATAGGTTTTAATCGTCCTTAGAGGTCCGAGAAAATGATAACAACCTAACAAATTGTTTTTTTATAAAATATCTAGCCCAACCCATTATTTTACGGTAATGAACATTACTTGAGGATGGTTATAACAATGAAGTATCCATTTTACAACACCTCAGCAACCGAAGCTCAAAGGCCCAATATAATACATTAACCGATGAGCATGGTTATAACAATGAGGTATCCATTTTACAAAACCTCAGCAACCGCTACCATATATATGGTTTTAATAGATATTATAGAATATTTTTTAAAATTATCTTTCAAAAATTAATAAAATTAGAAAATCTAATTATGTTTAGCCATAAAATAAATTTTTTTTGTTACAACCCTAATCGTTTTTTATATTCCTATTATAGAAAACACTTATTTTTTAAAATATCTTTCCAAAACTAATGATTTGTATACGGTTTTTACTAGAGATCGAGGACGTATATTTTTTTAAATTATTTTTCCAAGATTAATAAAATTAGAAAATGTAATTATTTTTAGCTATAAAATAAAATCTTTTTGTTACACAGTTTTATCTTTAAGTAGAATAAAAATAGTTACCAATGTAAAAGTATCAGCTAAAATTCTAAAATTTAGAATAAAATCTTGTTAATAAAATTTAGAATAAAATCTTTCTGTAAAAGCATCAGTTAATGATTTGTACACAACAATAACTTTGTTAATAAAATTTAGAATAAAATCTGTCTGTAAATTGATTTTGAATCATTTTTTGAAATAATATTTTTGTTAATCTAATCGTGAAGAATAAAATTTAGAAAAAAATCCTTGAAAAATGTTCACAACCAATTAAATTTAAATAATTCCTATTTTCAAATAAAAAATTATAATTGATTAATTATGCTTATTAAATGAAAAAGTAGGATGGTAAAAAGTGGGATCCATTTAAGTGAAGGATATCGTATTTCCAGAAATTAAATCATATCTTATATGATGGATTTTAGTTTAGTCATAAAATTAAAAAGAAGATCTTATGCATGCAAGTCAAATATCGAAACCTTACAATGCGAAAATGGCACAATAGGGCACGGTTTTGGTCACCCACCAAAACCGTTCTTGAGCTTTAAAAACAAAGGGTGAATTCCTCAAAACTTCAAGAGTAGAAGTTCTCCTTAGATAGCACCCAAGATGTACCCAAAATCAATTACTTAAATAATCTTTATTATGTAGTAATAATGCCTTAATCAAATTATTATTTTTCTACACTAGAAAAATATACCAATGAAAATAATTAATATTATTTGAGATATTTCTTAAGATGAATATGACCAACTATCAAAAATAAAATGAGCTAGTGTATTTAAAATATAACCAACTCCTCTTCTTCTCCTCTTACTTGAGTGGTCGGCTAGGCAATGGGGAAGAACAACACTTGTTTTTTCTCTTTTCTAAATATGCACAAGTCATATCCTAATAAGAATAGAGTGCAATTATTTATCTTATAAATAATTATAACCCATAATCACCCATGCAAGTATACTGTATACACAACACGACACCCACATTATAAAATGGGTTCCATTTTATGTTTTATATTTTGTCAATTGTAATATGTCACAAGTGTGACACATCACATGAACCATGGCATTTGGTATTTATAAAATGTATTTAAACAATTTGAATAAAATTTCTTATCATATAAATAATACTTAACCTTTAAGTATTAATTACCAACTTAATATATAAAACATGTCATTTTATTTTCCGTCAATATGATATACAACTCTTTTGAAATCATAACCTATCGATCTCTTACCGATAAACATATATACGATAACATTTATCAATTATAAAATAATTACTTATTTTATTATAAACGAATCTCATATAATCATATTATCATGAGAAACATACCTCTCATTTATCTCGTTCATATTAGGGCATTAATCATATCGTATACGAATTATTAACCTTAATGATTCGGGCAACATCCTTTAGGTGTGCCCCTAAGGGATCAACTGATCACCACCATCATATGACGATAATGTCAAACTATTCAAAGTCATGCCCGTCTAACTAAGGGCGCTCTATGTGCATTTTCACTGGACTTCAATTTTTTTGGGCCCAAACTTAACATTACCCATAGAGATATAAAAGAGTAAATAAGGAATTTAAATAGAAAATATATTCCAATTCCAATATTCCACATTCTAATCCTCATATTACTCAATCAATTCCTTCCCTAAATACAATTAATATTTTTTTTTCCAAAAATATTAAATTTACTCTTTAATTTTCAACCTATCTAACTTTTTTTTTTTTAATATTTATATATAATTACCCCAAATCCATTACTCACAAATAATTCCAAGTTTACAATTACAGAAATTAGAATCAAAACAATCTCACTTTGTCGGTATCAATCGTCGGCAAAAATCTCAGATTTGTAGTTGAGTTTCAAAGAAATGGAGTTGCAATATTAATTCTTATTTTGATGAATTTTAATGAATTTAACTATAATTTTACACAAATTCTCATTGAATACGGACACTGTCTCTCAGAAAATGCAAGTGAAATATTCATGAAATGCTCCATTTAACCCCGCCTGTTCTCCCACTTACATTGTTGTGAGAGAGATATTATCTATCTTCACCTTATGACGGATAGTATCCATGTTCAATAAGACTCTTTGATAATTTTAATGAATTGAATGATAATACATTCAAGAAAAGCTATACAAAAGAACCAATTTTCAAATGATTGTAATTTGTATTAATTTTTTTTCATTCTTAAAATATTTTATAGAAACATCCTTTGATGATTTTGTTATTTAAGGCCTCAATTTTCTTTTGCACCGGGTCTCCACTTTTCTTGAGACGACCCTTTTTAAAGCCAATTATTACCCGTAAATGACTATCAGTCGACTTTATAATATATCATCCCTTCCGTATTCAGTATATAAATATACATGTGATTTTATGAAATAATTAATAAAATCATGTGATCGCACTATTGTGAAGGACACTTATCCCAACATTAAGAACTTTATTTAAAGATCATCTATTGTAGACAAAAGTTCTTAAATATTAAAACTAGTGAAAAATGACATGGCATAAGAAGAACTTTATATAAAGATCTTCTATTGCTATTGCTCTGATTGTACTATACATCTACTACTACAATTCTACAACGTTTTTATACCATTCATTAAATATGTCCTCGCACTCCTATTTAAGTCATACACTAACGTGCTAATTTAAAGAATCTAACAATTTACATATTGAACTTACAATATTCCGTTTTAAGGTTGTTTCCTCCCTGTCTTATTCCAGAATCCATATCTATACATCTATCAACACTTTTATTTAACAAAGAGTCTTGCTGAAGAGATACTATCCGTCACAAGCTGAAGACGGATAGTATCACTCTCACAACAAGGCAAGTGGGAGAACAAGTGGGCTAAATGAAGTATTTTATGAATTATCACACTTGCATTTTGTGAGAGGGACAATATCTGATACGAATTCTTATAGGCAAGAATCCGACACGGAAACTTTTAGAATATATTGATATGATAACAATAGAAAACAACCTGATTTGTGAACTATGGAACAATTCAATGTAACTATGAAACGGTTATGATGATGATGATGAGCGGCGGTTATGGTGGTGATGGACGGATGTGAGGATGATGGTGATGGACGGTTTGGGTGTATCCCCAAGGTAGAAGGATATTTGTTTAACTTAGACCTATAGGTTACCCAATGGTGAATTATAGCCTAGACCTATAGGGTATAACTCGATGCTAATGCCTGAAACGCGACAAACACTAACGGTTTGGATCAACACTTGATGAATCCGGAAAATTATAAGAACCTTATAATCTGAATTTATGTTTATAACTGAATAATTGAATGTGTAAAACTGAATGGCAAAGCCCCCTTATATGGTAATGGCTCGCCCAAACCACACGCCTAAAACACTAAGAATTCGATCCCACACAGGAACCTAACTAATGTAACAACTTCCCTAATTTAAGAAGAGTTGTAACTAACTAATCCTAAATAGATTCCAATTAGATCTTTATTTAATTAAATAATTAACCCTAAAATCTAGTTGTAACAACTTAATCTTACAACCTTATAACAACCTAATTTGTAACTAACTTGTAACAAACTAGTTGTAACAAACTTGTAACAATCTAAGTGTAACAACCTAACTAGCTTATTCTAACTAATTTATTATAACCAACTAAATTTAACTAACTTAATATAAAATAAATAAAATAAATAGTTCCAAAACATATTTGATATAACCAAGTAAATACTCGGTTTCTTGAACCCACGCCTGACCACTCGGCCCCTCGAGCCCACGCCTGACCACCGTGACTCCACCATAGTGGTTCGTCCACCAAGATTTGACCGTTCCTCCAAGATTCGACATTTTATAATTCCTTTGTTGGGTCAAGGTTGTTGTAACCACCGTATCACTACTACATTTTGATTCTATAGCAACACTCCACTATTGTTGCATAATGTCATATAAGTGTTGCTATAGAGTTTATGCAACACTTAATGAAGTGCTGTATAAAGTCTCGTTGCATTAGCTCATTGCAACACTTTATGCAACACTTTTTGAACTATTGCAACACTTTTATAAAGTGTTACATATGTTACTTTTATGCAACACTTTTTTCAAATGCAAAGGCAACATTTTTATTTTCTAATGCAACACTTCTTGTGAAAAATTAGCAACACTTTTAGTAGACAAATGCAATACTTATTATATTAAAAAGCAACACTTATATCGAACAAATGCGACATTTTTTTTTTGAGAACGCAACAGTAGTTACGTCCAAAAACAACACTTATACTAAACAAACGCAACACTAGTTCATCCAAACACAATAGAAAATTGCAATTCTTAATAGTCGTGTATTATTGCACATCATTCAAAAATTACAATAGAATTATTCAATCTCAAAAATGAATGTCAATTACATTTCCAAAAACGATTAAAAATAGAACTTTGCAAATGTTTAAGTACAAAAAATGTACCAAATATTTAAAATAGAACAAATGATTTAACGATTATTATTAAATAAAAGTCTTCATGTCGTTGTAGTACTCCATTATCCCACGAGATATTGATGTAAGTTGCTTGCCATCCGAACAAAAAATCATCCGACAACATACATAATAGTAATACCTCAAATGCAACCTGTTTTGCAAAAGGAAGCACAAAATCAGCGTGAGTGTGAGTGTGTGACATTATAAAGCCAATCACTACTTACAACACCTGTTTCAATATATGGCAACTGTGCTTACAACAAGATACATTATAAAGTAAAGTGGTAATCAGTGGTTGCGAGAGAAAGGGGTGCTAGTTAATTGGCATCGTTTCATTGCTTGGATGTTTCATCATTGAGCACCTGTTTTGCAACTGTGCTTACAGCAAGATACTGCTCAAGGCAATTGCAGACTGCAGACTGGCAGGGTGTAAACTGAATGCCACAGTTCAGACAGAGTGGAGACTTGAGAATAGAGGCACAGGCAGAATCAGATAACGCAAATCAAGATTGAAGAAGATGAATGTAAAACAAGGAACTCACTTAAGTCAATGCATAGAGGATGAGATGACAGATTATCAACAAAAAAACAAGAAGATGAACAGGCAAAATCCAACAATTCTAGGAAAACCCATTAACTTAAAGGACATGAAAAAAAAAGTCAGAATCTAAATTTAAACAACAAACTACATTGCCTACTTTCTATCAACTCATTAAAACTGTCGGTGTTTCTTATATTATGAGATAGCAATCCTTTGATCCAACTCCAAGGTCGGTAACAATCTCTTTGATTTTCAACCCCGTTATCCCGTCATCAGTGTTGGCGGTTGTCCTTAAAGGTACTGATTGTTGCCTTGATGTAGCAACGGAATTGAGCTAAATGACACAGGCAAAATCCAACAATTATAAGAAAACCCATTAACTTAAAGGACATGAAAAAAAAAGTCAGAATCTAAATTTAAACAACAAACTACATTGCCTACTTTCTATCAACTCATTAAAACTGTCGGTGTTTCTTATATTATGAGATAGCAATCCTTTGATCCAACTCCAAGGTCGGTAACAATCTCTTTGATTTTCAACCCCGTTATCCCGTCATCAGTGTTGGCGGTTGGCCTTAAAGGTACTGATTGTTGCCTTGATGTAGCAACGGAATTGAGCTAAATGACACATCAGTAGCTGAATTTTTCATTTTTTTATTTTTTTTTCAATTATTGCAGTTCTCAATAAAGATCTTCTTTAAGGCATTTTTCGAAAGGGGTCTAGGCTCTAGATACTAGACAGTGATTGAGACCTGTCCGACATCTGCACACATGAAGTAGGATTAAATCACTTCATATTGTTGTCTTAATTTTGCATACGCAGTAACTCAAGTCTAAGATGATTTCAATAAGAGCACAAAAATATTGGTAATAAAGACCACATAACTGGAATGAGGGGATTATTCCATGAACGTAAAAACCACCCACTCTATGGAGTATAAACTCTGAGATCACTTTAAAAGATAAAGAAATTCAGCTTTGTTTTAATTGTAAATGCAGAAGTCACTTGAGAATGTACTAGACAAGGTGTTATCATCTGGCTACTTTAGAGTTCCTCAATAAGGAGATTTGATGCTTAGTTTCTGTTATTTAGTCTGTTTTTCCAAAAAATTAGGTATCTTCATCCAGCTTAGGCATTGAGTTTTCAATTCAGAGACTCAATGGAACACGAGGACTTTTTTTAGCAATGGAAACATCTGTATTGACAATTATCCAAGTAGCTTGTATTTTGTTTCTTAATGGTTTTCGGAAAAAAAAAATGCTATCTGAAGTGATAATTCTCATATTCAATAGAAAGGAAAACTGAAGTGATAATATGACATAAGTAGAAGGAAGGAAAGATTGAGACCTGTCCGACTTCTGCACACATGAAGTAGGATTAAATCACTTCCAGACGTGACCATGCTTGCTCAATTCCACACATATAGTACTTTGTAGCCTGGCTCAAAAAACCAGACATCCCTGCCTCATTAACGCAGATATCAGACCCTGCTGCATCACCAAGAAAGCGGTAGACCCATAACCTGGCCTTCCCCCTACTGCTATTCTGCTTCAACTTACGCTACTATTACTAATAATATAATACCATTACTTCAACTTCAGTTCAGCTACTCCAAACCCTCTGCCACACACTAAGACTGAAAGTCAAGCACAGAACTGTCAGCCCTGTGCATACAGATTCCTGCACACATCAGGCTGCTCTACTGCACCATACTAGATAGTCCCAGCTGAACAAAAGGCCGCAAAACGCTGCTGCACGCATTCCTGAAGTTGTTGCAGCCCCCAATCATTGATCCCAAACACGCTCAAATCCACACTTGATAGTGAAAGTGCAATTCCAGCCCCTGCCAGCCTACTTATTTTCACAACCTCCATAATCCAATTTCCTACATCATCTGCATCAGGAGTACAATATTACAGTCCAGACACGCTGAACCTGCGACCGTATAAACCTGCTACACCAACAGAGTATTTGATTAAAAAGAGAAGGCGGAAATTATATTTAACAAAATAGATCACATTAACTTTTACAAGTACTATAATTAGTAGTTACACACCAAGGATGTCAAATCAGCCAGTTTTTTATGATCACCACGTAGAATATCTCCAAAAAGATCTCATAAGAAACTTTGCAGTGTATCTCGATTCAGCCAAAATAATACACATATAGAGAATTTTGAAATCAACTAGCATACACTGAAGGTAAATCCGCCCTCTCAGGGAGTAGCTAGTACGACTGACCGAAGATCATTCGAAAAACCGTGAGAATGTTGTTGTACATACCTGAACTTCTGTCACTGCCAATGATCCCAATCTCAATTAGTACAAAAAGAGAAGCTGACACTGCATGTTAGATGAGTGTCAGTACTTATATGGAGCCATTAATCTCACAACCTCTGCTGCTAAGATAACTTTGATAGACATCCCACTAATAGTCTCACAACCACTGCGCATACAAAAAACAAACATAATGCCACTGCCAGACTAAACACGATTTATTAGCTCTCGCTGAAATAGAAAACTAATTTGCTCCATCCCACTGATCTGATAGTTGAAAAAAGCATTACAAATTGAAGCAATGAAACATAGCACAAGTAATAAAAATTCCAAAGGATTCAGAACACTGCTCACCAGAGATTGATATATGTGAACAAATACAGCCTGGTTGAGCAAAGTCATTCACAATTTAGTCATATTGCAATCTGGCGGTAGGACGTTTCCTCTTATCTAACCTATCTTCGTTGTAAACTAAGGCTTTGTCAACACTCAAAAGGGCGCCATCGTTGTCGAACTCCCCACCATAGTTCAGAGCTAAAAATATTGTTACCAATCTTCGGTTGGCAAAAATTCATATCCGTCTTCTACAACCAGCATTATAAATGTGAAAAATAAAATTGATCAGTTTTTGCTTTATAAAGCACAGGTTGCCTTATTCCGTCACAAAAATATTAAATATTAAAGGTCCACAATTGCATTAGTCACTTAATTTTTGGCTGGAAAATGATACAAGTATATGGTTTTGTCAAACAACTCCCCTAATTAACACAAATTATCAATTTATACTTACCCTAACTAATTAAACATAATAAAAACAACCAACACAAATTAACATATATAATAACTAAATATACTAAAGAAACTAATAACAATCACAAATTAAACAAATACAACTAAAATAATTTAACAAATTGAAATTATAAATAAAAACTAAATACACACCTTAAAATAAGAGAGAGAGGCAGTGGTTGACGGGATTAATCGCGGCAGTGGGGCGGCAATGGGGCGGCGGTGGGCGGTGGGTGGTGGGTGGTGGCGGTGGCGCGGCAGTGTGAGGGGAAGTTATTGACGTTCTATTGTTTTTTTTTGTGTTTAATAAAATTGGTAAAGAAAGAGGGGGAAGGAAGAGCAGTTTTGAAACAGTTGAGGAAAAGAACGCATGATGAAGGATGAGTGACGGAGTAATTGTTTTGTAGCTAGGGTTTAAGATTGATTATGCGCCTAATTTTTTTTCACCCAAATTTCATTATACCGCCTCTTTTGGTTTTTTTTTAATTGACAATTTCAAACGCTTAAAAGAAATTTGAAAATTTTAGAGATACATATATTAGGGTTTAAGATGTATGTGACGAAAGTGTTGCACAAGTGTTGCTAGAAAATGCAACAATTGTATAAGAATGTTGCAATTAAAGTGATATATTGCAACACTTATCTTAAACTGATGCATTATGTAGGTAATAAGCAACATTTTTAAATAAAGCGTTGCATAATTAAGTAAAAATTGCAACACAAACTGTAAGTGTTGCACACGAAATGTTGCATTAGGTCTCTTTTTGTAGTAGTGATAAACAGCCCATTTCTTGAATGAATCTTGAATAAGAAGCTCACAAGCCCTAGTCCCGAATCCCACTTACCGCATAAAGAACCAGCCCCTATCATAATCGGATCATCCCCTCCTCCTTTAAAGAGAATTGACCTCAATTCTTGATAGTCGAACTTCAAGAAACGTTGGTCTTGGGGTATGCAACCTGCAATAAAAATTGATTGAGACATTAGTTTTGGTCCAAGAACTCTATGGCTGCGCCTCTTAGCAACATCATGCATCACCACGCTCACCTCATCCTCAAGACGACTCCCCTTTCCAAGAAAACGATCTGTACTTTTATCCAAAGGAGACTTGTAATCCCCTTTACTCAAATTGAACCCCGTTTTCTTGACTTGGACCGAACCAAGCTAGCACCTAGAAACGACCCCCTGATCTCCTCGAAACTTGTTGCTATCCGTGGTCTAACTACTAGCTCACGCTCCTCTTTAACTTCCCTAGCCACCTTCGTGCTAACTATCTTCAACCCCTCGTGATCTCCATGGGTTGAATTAACCCCCAACGACTCCACTTCCCCCCCGTCCTCCCTAACAATAGAACGAAAACAGAAAGGTGAGTGCTCTTCCCTGACTTGGCCCTCATCAACCCAACATCTTTTGGACTCATAGGTTTTAGTACAATATTTTTACCGTTTTCCATCAAATCATACTCATTAACCCTACCCCGATGTAAATATCCCGATCAAATTGCCAAGGACGTCCCAAAAGGATATGACAAGAATCAATGGGTACCACATCACATATCACCTCATCTTTATAAGAATCTATGGTCAGTCCAACCCTTACTTACTTAATAACCCGCACCTTGTTCCCATCCTCTAACCAATGTAGTGCATACTGTTTAGGAAGTTTAGCCGTGGTTAAGGCTAGTTTGGTTACCTTCTCTTCTGAGGCCACGTTCGCGCAGCTCCCCCCATCTATAATCATGTTACACCACTTACCATTTACTTGAAACTTGGTGTGGAATATGTGGTCTCTTTGCTCGGTCACAATGGGTTTGGGTTTGGCTTGTAACGACCTAAGCACTAAGGTTGCAGTGGGTGGTGCCTCAAAGTCCTCGTCTGCCTCCTCACCCTCACCCTCACCCTCACCCTCACCGTACTCCCCAAATGTCTTCTCCTCCTCCTCAATTTCCTCATCCTCATCTAATAATGTCCTACAAGTTAGGGCTTCCGTTAAATTAAACACCCTCTTATTAGGACATGCGTTTTTAAAGTGCCCAAAACCTCGATAGTTAAAACACCTTACCGTAGATAGGCTGATCTCGTTAGGTGTTGGAGCTGGATTAGCTTTAGGTTGTTGCGCCCCGCTAGGATTCGACCTCCCTACAACTCCTACCCCAATCGCACTAGGGTTTGCCTTGGACGACCCCCCTTCGCCCCAATCTCTCGTTCTACTCCAATCATGACTCCGTTAATACCTCGCCTTCCCTTGTACTTCAACCTGCAAACACAAATTGGTTAGCGTATCAAACTCAAAATAGATTTGGAGTTCCACGGGATTAGCAACGTTTTGGTTCAAGCCCCTCAAGAACCGTGCCATCTTTTGCTCTTGATTCTCTTCTACTTCGCCCATTAGGGTCAGATTCTCGAAATCGTCTATATACTCGCTCACCGACATCTTTCCCTGCACAAGGTTAGAAATTTTACGATATAAAGCAAGTTTGTAAGTAGTGTGGGAAAATATCTGTATCTATCTCAATACTTTATATGCAGGATTATTACGAAATTATAATTATGATTACAGTCATAAACGAAATACGAGATACAAGGATTGAGAACAAGAATTAACCTTTGATCCTTGCAAGAGGCCTAAGATCAGATATCAAAATAGATATCCTCTTAATTATTGCACCCAAGATGCTCCGAGAAATACCTTTTCTTGAGCTAGAAACTGCAAAAATTACTGCTAATTTTTGTGTAAGATGAAAACTAGAGAGAGGAGCGAGTATCGTTATGCGTTTAACTCTGAGATTTATGTGCCGTGTATCTGTTATATATATAGCCGAGTGGTAGTCGATAAGAGGTAGTATATCTCCTGCTAACTACCTTGCTATTAACCATAAGATAGGATTTCCCAAATCGGTATTTGGGTCTACCTATAACACTTCACAACAACTGAATAAGCACTCAAGTTGAGCCGTGCTCAATAGACCAAACCGAATATTATTCTACTCGGTCTAACCAATTTTATCTGTATAATATCGGATTGTATCCTCTCTTGCGTATAATGTTTATCTTATAAATATCGTATATTTATAATTTACTAATTAGATATAACCGTTTATATTTAACTAAATTATTCAATCTTTATTAAATAATTCCATTACACACACTAATTAAATATAACATTATACATTTAATTACGAATTAACATTTTAATTCGTCTCAGCAAGTGTTATTTAATTAGTATTAAATAATCGTATCATCATTACATTGACTAACCGTTCAGTCGTATAAGGTATCAATATGATTACATTTTCATCTAATCATATCTCTCAGATTACATCCTTTAGGTGTGACTCTTAGGGACCAGTTGACCACCGCCATTTGTATGACAATAGCGTCAAAATTCTAGCAAGCCAACCGTTATCGATAAACGTTAATCAACTGATTATAATACAAAGTATACCCTGTGAACCGTTAAGAGATTTATACATGTTTCATACTAACTGCGGAGGACACCGGCTTCAATAATCCCCCACTTGTCCGTACAAGTATATGTGCGATAATCAATTTTCAATATCCATAAATTTCTCCCACTCAATGTAAAACAATTTCCAAATCTGTATTCACAAAGGTCGTATTTTACAAGCGATCAAGATCAAGAGTGGTTTTTCCCGACTAGAGAGTAACTCAACTGATAAAAAATCATTATTCGAGCATGGGCATGCATTTCAATTACAACTCCTCGAGTGGCCCTGAGAAATAACAAAACCTGATAAAGGTTGGATACTTTCCTCAACTCGAATCTTGCAGATAGAAGCGCAATATGAAATGACCAAAAAAAATCTACTTAGCCCCAGTTACGGTCGACTAGTGAGAAAGAAATCATAGTCACCCAAAACTGCCCTTTATCTTAAGAAACAGTCGATGGTCAAAAGAATCGACTCTAGGAACACTATGGACGTCCTATCCACGACCTGACACCGAATGTTTTGAAACATTTAGGACTCCATTGCGTTGTCACGAAATGTCCTACGAGTTATCGTTATAATCGCGTATCTGTGATCGATCAATCAACAATTAGACTTATGGCTACCATCAATCAACGTCACAAAATGCCCGAGTTATCAGCTCATGTGGGCTATTATGGACCAGAATATAATGTAATTCAGTTCACTTTGTGGTGTTCAATGTTTGTCGTACAAATCCACATGAAAAACAAAATATAAAAACAAAAACGATGATGTTATAAATAAAGTATATGAAAGAGGTACAATTATCCAATCCAACAAAAGTACTAATACAACTCAGGAACGCGTTTAATTCTCATGGATATAACGTGCCTTTCATGCTTTTCATATCTTAACGGTTTAGTGAGAGGATCCGCGATGCTGTCATCTGTAGCGATCTTCTCAACCACGATCTCCTTTTGCTCCACGTAATCCCGGATCATGTGAGCCTTCCGCAGTACATGTATTGATTTGTTTCTAGACTTAGGCTTTTTAGCCTGGAAGATGGCACTTCTATTATCGTAATATATGGTGATATGGTCATTCGAACTAGGCACTATTGTTGCTCATTGTAAGAACTGACGCATCCATATAGATTAATTTGCTCGGAACTTTTCCAGCTGACTGCCGCGCCATTAAGAGTAAAAACGAATCCAGACTGAGATTTCGAGTCATCTCGATCCGTTTGAAAGCTAGCATCTGCGCAACCGTTTGCGCATAGCTCGGTTAGGAATGTCATTGGGGCGGGGCGGTGCTGGATATAGGCTCCCCCGTACCCGTACCCGTACCCATCAAGAAAACCTCGTACCCATCCCCGCCCCATCACCCATGGCGGGTACAAGTTTCCAAAACTATCTCAGCCCCACCACCCATGACGGGTACAAGTTTCCAAAACCATCCCCGCCCCACCAACCTATTGCCCGCTATAACATAAATTTTTCTGATCTTTTTTTCATAATTTTAGTTATTTACCAAAAAAAGGTCGTAAATACTTTATAAAATAGCTATTTTGACATTACGTCTAATTATTACAAAATAATATTTGTAAAATTATCGTAATAATGTTATTAATTTTTTTAATAATTGGCGGGTATGCGGGTATGAAGTGGCTAACATGCAAAAAACCATCCCAACCCCCACTATCCATGGCGGGTACAATTTTCGTACCCGTCCCCGCCCCACCAGCCGCCAAAGCTCTATCCGTCCCCGCCCTAACTGGGGCGGATGCGGGGCGGTATCCACTTGTACCGCCCCAATGACATCCCTATGCTCCGTGTCACCTCCATAAGTCAATACCCAATCTTTAGTCCTCCGAAGGTACTTAAGAATGTTTTTAACAGCTATGTAGTGTGATTCATCTGGATTGACTTGGTACCGACTAGTCATACTCAATGCATATGCCACGTCTAGACATGTGCATATCATGACATACATGATCGATCCTACGACTGAAGCATAAGGAATGCGACTCATGCGCTTGACTTCTTCCGATGTCTTTGGTGCCGAGTCTTGCTCAAATGCACCCATGAGGTCATTGGAAGTAACCCCGTTTTGGCGTTACTCATGCTGAATCTTTCAAGAATCTTATCTATATAAGACTCCTGAATTAGTGATAACATTCGTCGTGATCTATCTCTATAGATACGGATTCCAAGTATGCACTGTGCCTGATGTGTGCATTTTGTATAGACTTTTTAGTCTTGTTTTAGCACACATTCTCGTAATATTTGGTGATTTTATATCATTTTATACCCCGTATGTGCTACTTTGTGTTCTTGTTGCTATTTTGCAGATAGTGACCGAATAGTAGCAGAAACCGAGCTCTTTCTGTCTCAATGCACTGTTTTTCTATAGTCGATGGGAGAACCACGGTTGGTCGTTTGTCAATCGAGAAGTTTGAAGTGAAAATTAACCTTTGTGCCTGTCGAAGGATCTATCGAGGAGAAAAAGTCCTCGATCGAGCTGTCGTGTGCTCGATCGAGGGATCCAGATGAAGAAAAGCTCTCGATCGAGCTGTCTTGTGCTCGATCGAGCGGTATCCAAGAAGGAAGCACTCGGTCGAAAACCAAAGTGCTCGATCGAGATGTGCCAAAGAAGAGGAGTCGATCGAGCAACCATCTACCTATCGATCGACCGGTTTATGAAGCTAAAAGTACTCGATCGAGAGGATTTTTCCCTCGATCGAGAACTTCGAGACTCTTCGTGTTCACTGATTTATTACATCAATTTATTTTTCCTCTACTATTTAAAGAGCTTGTTTGTAGAGCATTAGGTATCAATAATCAGACTTTGTAGACCCTAGTTTACTCTCAAAAACTCTTTTACCTTAAGTCATTTCTCTGAACTTTTGTAGCCGTCACATTTTAGTAATTTACGGGTTTTCGTTCTTTCGTTCCAATTCCTGTTCTTGCTTTGCTACTGTAATTTCTTCTCTTCTCTTCTCTTTATTTTCCTTTTCTTAATTCAGTTTTCATCTACTGTTTTCGTTGCTCATTTTCGATCAGTTTGCACGCTTATACTCTGTTTTCGTTGTTTGTGTTCGTTGCTTTTGTTCGCTCATCCTTTTCCGTCTCTATTTCGCTTTCTGTATCAATTCATCCTCTTTGTCAATCCTATTTCTAGTTTTAATCTGTTTACTTTATATCCCTGTTGAATTCATATCGTATCGTATGCTAGTTTGTTATTTTTATATCCATCTTAAGACTATCAAATTTCGCATCTCCTTTCCCTTTGCTCTTGTTAATTTCGAATCCCTTGTCTACTGTTTATAATCTGATTTTTATTTATCGTTTTATCATGTCGTATGCTAGAATTCTCATTGCCGTCATAATCTTTGTCAACCCCATCATGAGTAGCTAAATCCATGATATGTTGGGATGAGGGAGTTGTGTCGAATATATGATATGTAGTAGTTAGGTTAGACCGTCTTTGGTGGGAGTAATCTTTAAACAATTTATTTTATGTTCGGTTTAGTGAGTGCACGCATGAGACCTTACATCTAGTTAATTCCTGACCTAGGCCGGAAGGTTGGAAGGGTAAGACTTGTTTAATGATTTTAAATAGTTTTTGTGAGAGCGGAAGTTAAGCAAAAACGACCTTAGGGCGACTTAAGACCGGAAGGTATAGTTGGGTTTGAGACTTGACCGTAATAACCCAACCTTTCCCACCAATACTTGGCCTATCCCAATTACGACGATCATACGTAAGACACAACGACCCGAATTACCAACATATTCCTTTTCCTTGATTTTATCCCAACTTGTGTTATTTTTCCGTGTTCTTATTCTTTGCATATCTCCATTTCGAAGTTTAGTTATCACAATTTAAACCCCCCCCCCCCCCCATGTCTGTGACCATAGGTAAAAACTTTTAGTTAAACAAGTCTGCTTCCCTGAGGAGATCGACCATATTTACCGCTAACTTCTGTTAGTAGGACCTAGGCTTTTATTTTTGGTGTATGAACGACACGCATCAGTGCCTGACCCAGGTCTTTCATTTGGAAAAGGTTCTTTAACCATACTTTAACCAAAGATAGGAGAGGAATGTCGTTCCCAATCAAGAGAATGTCATCGACATATAATACCAGGAAGACAATCTTGCTCCCACTAGACTTGATTTATAAGCATGGTTCGTCGACTGATCTAATGAAACCATTCTGTTTTATCACATGGTTGAAACGATGATTCCAACTCTGAGTTGCTTGCTTAAGTCCATAAATGGAACGCTTAAGCTTGCACACTTTCTTAGCATTCTTAGGATCAGTGAAACCTTCGGGTTGTACCATGTACAAGTCCTCCTCCAAATAACCGTTTAAGAAGGCGATTTTCACATCCATTTGCCAAATTTCATAGTCATGAAAAGCGGCAATCGCTAAGATAATCCGAATGGAACACAACATAACTACATGTGCAAAAATTTCATTATAGTGCAACCCTTGCACTTGAGTGAAATCCTTTGCCACTAGTCGTGCTTTATAGGTATCTGGTTGTCCTTTGATAAAATGCTTTATCTTATAAAGCCATTTGCACTGAAGAGGTCGCACCTTATCAGACAAATCAACCAACTCTCATACGTTATTCTCATACATGGAGTCCATCTCGGATTGCATGGCTTCAAGCAAGCCATAGCTTAGAGTCAGAACAGGTCATGGCACCTTTATAGGTTGCGGGTTCTTTACTCTCTAGGAGTAAACGTCAACTCCATCATTCTCCTCAATCATACGAATGTATCTATCAGGAGGAATGAAATGTCTACCCGACCTCCTAGGTTCCTTAGGAATATTAACCACTACCTCAGTTGAAGGAACTGATTCCTCCATAGGTTGTTCGGTTGTTGGTTCTTGAATCTCCGACAGTTCGAAGGTTCTATTACTTGTCTTGTTCTCGAGAAACTTTTTCTCTAAGAACTTCGCACTAGCCGCAACAAAAACTCGATGTTCGGTTGGCGAATAGAAGTAATGACCAAACATTCCTTTTGGATAACCAATAAAGTATGTCTTGACCGATCGCGGGCCAAGCTTATCCTCGTGTCTCCACTTGACATAAGTCTCGCAGTCCCAAACCCGATTAAAGGACAAGTTAGGGACAGTTCCCTTCCATATCTCATATGGAGTCTTGTGAACAGCTTTAGACGGACTTCGGTTAAGTATTAGAGCAGCTGACAAAAGAGCAAAACCCCAAAATGAGTCAGGAACTATCGTGTGACTCATGATGGATCGAACCATATCAAGTAATGTTCGATTTCTCCGTTCGGACACACCATTTAATTGTGGTGTTCCAAGTGGAGTTAACTGTGATACGATACCACAGTCTTTTAGGTGTTGATCAAACTCAAGTGAAAGATATTCGCCACCACGATCTGATCAAAGTGCTTTAATCTTTCTGTCTAGTTGGTTCTCAACCTTATTCTGGAATTCCTTGAACTTTTCAAAGGACTCACTTTTATGCTTCATAAGGTAGACATATCCGTATCTACTGAAGTCATCCGTCAAAGTGATTAAATATCTATAGCCATCTCTAGCGGTGCTTGACATAGGTCCACATACATATGTATGTATGAGTCCTAATAGGTCAGCAGCGCACGCTCCAACACCTTTGAAGGAGATTCGAGTCATTTTGTCGATAAGACATGATTCACACGTGTCAAATGATTCATAATCAAATGGGGATATAGCTCCATTTTTAATGAGCTTCTTTACACGTTTCTCATTTACGTGTCCCATACGACAATGCCATAGATAAGTTTGATCTTTGTCACCAACCTTTAATTTCTTATTATTCACGTGTAATACTTCTGAAGTTTGATCTAAGATATAAATGTCATTCATGGAAACTGCTTTGCCATAAATTATTCCATTCAATGAGAAAATACAATTATTATCTTTTATTGAAACTGAAAAGCCGTCTTTATCGAGTACGGAAACAGAAATAATATTCTTAGATAAACTGGGTACATAATAACAGTTATACAGATATAACTCGAATCCACTCGGTAGTTGGATTACATATGTTCCCATCGAGGTTGCAGCAACTTTTGCACCATTCCCGACTCGCAGGTCCACATCACCCTTTGCAAGAGGTGTGATGTTTTATTAGGCCCTGCATATTATTATACAAATGAGAACCACAACCAGTATCAAGTACCCAAGTTCCGAAACTTGCATGGTTAATCTCAACCATATGGATATAAGATCACATACCAACAGGAGTGACGAGGCCTGCTTTTATGTCTTCACGGTAGACATGACAATTTCTCCTCCAATGCCTAGTCTTGTGGCAATGGTGGCATTCAATGTCATTGTCTTTGCCCTTTGTCTTGCCTAGTGAGCTACTTATCTCACCAGGCCCACTCTTGACGTTTCATGGCCTTTTAAACTTGGGAGGTTTTCCTACTGTTAGGGCTCCTTGAGCTCTGCCCTTACCTTTCCCTTTGTTGGAAATCATGAGAACATCTTGCTTCATCCTCCCACTCAATTTAAAATCCTTCTCGGTCTGTACGAGAAGGGAGTGTAGCTCATGAGCACTTTTCCTCATGTCATTCATATAATAGTTCGCCCTGAATAAGGAAAAACCATCGTGAAGTGAATGAAGCATTCGATCAATGATTATGTTCTCACTGATGTTGCAATTCAGGGACTCCAATTTCTCGACATTCTCAATCATATTAAGAATGTGTGTGCTAACTGGTTGACTCTTTTGGAGTTTCGCATCAAAGAAGTGACAAGTATGCTCATAAGTAACGATACTCGATGATTTGGAGAACTCGTTAGTGAGCGTGGTGAAAATTTTATCTGCACCATGGGCTATGAAGCGCCTTTGCAAATTGGTTTCTATTGCAAAGATGAGTACGTTCTTTATCGCACCCGCTTCTATAACGAAATCACTATAAGCATGTGATACGTTAGCTCTAGCATTGGGGCTTGGGTTGGGTGATAACGGCTCAGTCAAGTACTTGAGCTTACCATCCGCTATGGCTGCATTTCGTAATGCCGCCTCCTAGTCCGCAAAGTTGGACCCATCAATTTTCAGTCGCGTGGACGGATTCATGTGGTCCATGAAAGCTTTTAGCCAGGATTCACGTGCTAGTGTGGCACTAGGCATAGTGACATCAGCATGGCCAGTCATTTGTTATAAACAGTAATATCAAATGTGAAATGATTTCTACACTAAAAAAAAGGAGAAGAAAAAATATGATAAGCAATCATCGATTTGTTAATTTAAGTCTAGTGATAAAACTGTTTAATACTAAGACTTTTAACATTCATACAATTGATATTCCTCAAGAATTCTATAAATGATCCCAAGACTCAATTTCAGTAAATGATAAGCCAACCTTTTGGCTAATTATAAATTTAGAATTCTTGGTCGATAAATTTCTGTAAATTCTATCTTGAGTCCACCATAACCACAATATCGTACAAGGATCATGATGTTGAGGTAAAATAAGTCAACAACTACTACTTAGCCAACGTAGAAGGGGTCATATAGAGAGTAAGGTCATATATGCCTGGCGGCGAAGAAGAGATTCATAGTAATTTGACTTATAAAAGACTAATCTCAATTTTAGGTTATAGAGGAAGATCCCATCAACTTTATTTTAATCATTTTAAGTGAACGAATATCTATCATGCGAGAATGAATAAACTAAGGTGATGACTTTAATGTATAACTGGCGTGGGACATCAGTATGTCAATGTAGACTAGCATACAACTTATATGAGTCAATTTTCATGCAATATTAGGTAGTTTGGTTTAGGCGGAATATGATGCAAAACATATTAAGTGAAACAATAAGAACGGTATAAAAAACAAGTCCTAGTGTGGCCTATCCTACCACAACAAAACAAAAATACAACTATGGAATCCATTCAGCAATGGACCCTAGAAGCCTGTCTTGGTGTTTCATCTTGGTGCATGTAGTGGGACTGAGTAATCCGTTCTCCGTCTCTTTCTTCAAATTACATTTAATGAAAAATTACATAATTGACCTATTATTACAGTCTAATTCCCAAAAACGTAAAATAAAGAAAAGGAGATTCAAGATCTCATAATTACATCACCAACCATGTTTCCGTCATTACGAAAACATGATCAACTAAGGCCACACTAAGTAAAATTACAACCGTTTGTAAAATACGAAAATTAAATCATTCATTCATTCAACAATAATATATAAAAAATGCATCAACTAATTAAATTGAACTTTCAAGACATAATTTCGTAATTATGTAGGGTAATTTATCCAAACCATCATTTAATAATGACTTAAATTGTGTGAAAATTCCGTAATTAATAACATAATATTGATCAAACAAAACGAATTCATATTATCGTATAATATGAAGTAATCCAGCATTATTTTAAACCGTTTTAAAATAATTAGGTATAAAAAACTAGTGAACTTTTTCACCAAAAAGAAAATTACACATTATCTTTATAATGTACATAAACAAACAAGAAAACATCCCATAATCATTAAAAAACAGCCGAGAATTAAACAAAAAACGCAAATGCGCTGAAGAAAAGGGGAAAAAAAACGCTGGAACAGAATATTTAAAACGCCGGAACATAGATTTCCGGCGCTTTTAAGCAGCTGTTAAACAGAATACGGACGCTTTTAAAATTGCTTTAACAAAAAACCGACGTTTTTCAAAACACGCTGCTAAAAACAATTCTAAAAGGAAAGCACCGAAACAGAAACGTCAAAAGTAAAAAAACGTCAAGAGAAAACATTGTAAAAAGCCTATTTAGGCGAAATTCAGTTTTTGTTCCTTTTTCAAAACTAATGAATTTGAACAAATAATATCGGGATGCTAAAAGTACGAGATCGATAACATTCAATATTTAATCCTTATTAAACATTGATATAATATTAATAATTCAAACTAACCTTTTAAGACGAATATCAAGATTATCCTGGAATCGATTATTTAGTAAATTATATTGTTCAAGAACATTCAAGACGATTTCCTTTTACGTTCTAATTCAATCCTTATTAAATTAAAACATCTACAAATTTATTATATTGTTCTCTTACCTGATTAAAACAAAAAAGAAAAATCAAAAAAAGGAAAACGACAATCACATAAAAATTTCTCGGCTGAAAAATTTAAAAGTGACGGCTGTGTTTTTTCTTTCTTAAAACGTTTATGAAAATCATACAAAAATAAATTTCGTAAACCTAACGCTCTGATACCACTTAGGGAAAAATATCTGTATATATCCCACTACTTTATATGCAGGATTATAACGAAATTATAATTATGATTTACAGTCATAAACGAAATACGATATACAAGGATTGAGAACAAGAATTAACCTTTGGTCCTTGCAAGAGGCCTAAGATCAAAATAGATATCCTCCTAATTGTTGCACCCAAGATGCTTCGAGAAATACCCTTTCTTGAGCTAGAAACTGCAAAAATTACTGCTAATTTTTGCGTAAGATGAAAACTAGAGAGATCCAGGAGGGAGTATTATTATGCGTGTAACTCGTGAGATTTGTGTGCCGTGTATCTGTTATATATATAGCCGAGTGGTAGTTGATAAGAGGTAGTATATCTCCTGCTAACTAACTTGCTATTAACCATAAGATTTGATTCCCCAAATCGGTATTTGGGTCTACCTATAACACTTCACAACAACTGAATAAGCACTCCATTGAGCCCTGCTCAACAGACCAAACCGAACATTATTCTACTCGGTTAACCAATTTTATTAGTATAAGATCGATATTTATCCTCTCTTGTGTATATTGTTATCTTATAAATATCGTATATTTATAATTTACTAATTAAATATAACCGCTTATATTTAATTAAATTATTCATTCTTTATTAAATAATTCCAATAAACACTAATTAAATATAACATTATACATTTAATTACGAATTAACATTTTAATTCGTCTCAACAAGTATAATTTAATCAGTATTAAATAATCGTATCATCATTACATTGACTAACCGTTTCGACGTATAAGGTATCAATATGATTACATTTTCATCTAATCATATCTCTCAGATTATATCCTTTAGGTGTGACTCTTAGGGACCAGTTGATCACCACCATCTGTATGACAATAACGTCAAACTTCTAGCAAGCCAACCGTTATCGATAAACGTTAATCATCAACTGATTATAATACAAAGTATACCCTGTGAACCTTTAAGAGATTTATACATGTTATTGATGTAAACCTTAGTCATACTAATAACCATTTATATTCGTCTTACTAATAATTTACATAAATTAACTCATTAATTTAAGTCGATCTTATGCATGCAATAATATCATATGCGGAATAATAACGAAAAGGGCCTTACATACGGTCCAAATAAGTGCTAGGACGATCCTCCACGGAGCAACCAAAATAGCTTGCCTCCTTTACAATGCACCCAAGACCTACCCTTAAACACCGAAAACCGAACACGAGCTAAGAGACGGAATTGGTTATCTTAAAACCGTAAACTAATACTTAGCTTGCTAAAAAAAAATACTACAACAAGTTGTAGTATAAATATTATTTAAATAATATTTTAGAGGATTTTGTATTTTAATTTCTCACACTAAAAAATAATACTTGCATTAGAGTTAAGAGTATGAATATGTGTAAACATCACATACATAGAGAGTTGGGGTGGGAAGAGTGAACCGTGTGCATAGGGTTTATAGGGAAGGGATTTGTTCCTTTTGTCTAACCCATGTGATTAGTGTTAGGTCACATAAACCCTAACAAATAATTATATATTAATAAGATAATTTATCATATAACATTATCTTAAAACATCACACTTACACGATTCACTTATTGTAAAATGGACTTTCATTTTACAAAAGTAATTTGTACAATTGTATAATATGTGACATCTTATGTGACATAATTAATTGTATTAATTTAAAATATATTTATCATATAAATAATATTCCTGAATTAATTAAATCATATTTAACAAATTATTCTAGTAATTCGTAATTACCATCCCAACATATGGTTATCATAATAATCGTCGATATGATATATATACAACGTTTGTTATAACCATGAACCATTCATATTCTAATTTCGATATTTCGAAAATATCGATTAATATTTGACGATTGACACATTTCAATTTCAAATTTAAATCTTACTTTAAGATTCAACCTCTGATTTCTCCATATAAGGTTTTAAGGAATCGATCAAGTCGTATCATATACAATTGATCAATATATATATATATTTAAGGGGTCTGTCCTATAGGTGTCACCTAAAGGGATCAACTGACCACCACTGTCATACGACAGTAATGTCAAACTCTAGTCAGCCAATCATTACCGATTAATGTTGGTCAGTTGACTATATATCATATCGGATCGTCCCTTGCATATTCTTATCATAAGATTTTTGTCAATGATTATTATCATTGACGTGATCGCACTATTGTTGAGGACACATTTCCCAACAGTTAGCACACTAACTGTGGAGGACACTGGCTCCAACAACTAGGTGGTACATAACGCTTCCTTTATCTTTTCTTTAGGCCATCCCAAGAAAAAAACTTTTCCTTCTCGCACTACAAAAAAATGTTGCCTTTGCGACGGATAGAAATTCCGTCGTAAATTTGGTTTTGGGACGGACTTTGCGACGGATTTTTTTTTTTTGCGACGGAATTTGCGACGGACCTAAATTTCCCAGACCTGCGAAGTGAAAGTCAAATGGCGGGAAAGTTTGCGACGGAAAATCCGTCGCAAATATTGACTTTTGCGACGGAAATTCCGTCGCAAACAAAATGACCAGACTTGACCAAAAGCTGGTCAAGGTCAAACGTTGACCAGATTTGCGACGGAAATTCCGTCGCAAAAGTCAAAATTTGCGACGGAATTTCCGTCGCAAAAGATATTTATACAGACCCCGCGGGTCTTCTTTTTTCCCCAAATCGATTTCAATCTTTCTCTTAAAAACCCTAAGTGCGATTTTGACGAACACCAAAACCACCCCAACCCACCACCCCCGACCCCACCACCCCTGACACCGCCGGCCACCCTGCCACGTCGCCGGAGCACTCCCTCCTTCTCCTTCCTTCCTTCCTCCTTCCTCTCCTTCTCCTTCTCCCTTCCACCTCACCGCCGCCGTCACCACCACACCGCTGCCACCTTGCCGCCGCCACTTACTTCTTCATTCTCCATTTCTCTTAATGTATGTATACTAACTTTCGTTATTTATATACCGTCTTAATTAGTTATGTTTAATCCGTCGCAAAATTCCGTCGCAAATTCCGTATTATTGTTTTTTTATTGTTATTAGGAATAGTTAGTTTAGTTTAATTGTTATTTGATTAGTTTAGTTAGTATTGTTAGGTGGTTAGTGATATTAGGTTAGTAGCTAATTCCGTCCCAAATCCGTCGCATATTGTTGTTAAGATGTTTAGGACGATTGATTTTTGATATAAAATTTGCATTGTTGTTGATTGTTAGTGTTGTTGATTTGTTTAGAATATTCTTGAATAGTACCCGTTCAATAATTACACATTAGGTGTAATTGTTGAATAGTCCCCGTTTTGGGACTGTCTTTGAATCTTTCATGCCATTTAGGTAGTAAACACTTATATTTTCTTGATTGTAATGAAACAAAAATTGGGCAACACTTCCTTATTGTTCTCCAAATACATTCTATATATAATGTATTTGGAGAACAATAGGGAAGTGCTGCCCAATTTTTGTCTCATTATAATCAATAAAATATAAGAGTGTTTACTAATGGTATGAAAGATTCAAAGATGGGTTTAGGCTGGAGAGATAAGGACCCCAGACCAATATATGTAAATTGTTTTTTTTTTGCAGGTTGGTGTTGGTGTTGGTGTTGGTGTTGGTGTATGTGTTGGTGTATGTTGGTGTTGGTGTTGGTAGTTGTAGTTGTTGTTGTTGTTGTTAGTTGTTGTTATATATATGTAGTTGTTATTTAATTGTTGTTGTTAATTAATTGTTGTTGTTGTTGTTAATAAGTTGTTAACTAGTTTTTGTTGTTAGTTGTTGTTATATATATATGTAGTTGTTGTTATTTAATTGTTGTTGTTAATTAGTTGTTGTTATTGTTTGTTAAAATATGTAGATTTACTATGAAGAGATTAGAAAGAAAATGGATGTATGAAAGGTTGGATTTTAGGAAAAAAATAAGGCAGGATTTCGTAATTGGTGTTAATGAATTCATTAACTATGTTAAGCAACAAGACGAATACGTTAGGAATAGAGAAATTAGGTGTCCATGTTCTAAGTGTAAGAATACAAAGTATTTAGTTGAGCAAGAAGTACGGAAACACCTTGGTTTGAGAGGGTTTTGTGATAATTACTACGATTGGGTGTGTCACGGAGAGAAATTCTCCGTTCAGGAAGAGGGAAGCTCATCAATGCACTCCGACAATCCTTATAGAGATATGGTAGAAGATGCGTTACGCGATAGCATTGATCAAATTAGGGAAGATGCTTTAAACGCCGAGGTGGTCGATGAATCTCCAAATCCTAATGTATTAGCTTTTTTCCAAATGCTAAAACATGCCGAACAACCTCTTTATGTAGGAAGTCGTATGACATTGCTACATCGCGGGCGAAATGCGTTGGCATTATGAAAACCCTCGTGTTAGTGGAACAATGTCTCATCCAAGTGACGGGGAGGCTTGGAAACAGTTTGACCGGCTGCATCCTGATTTTGCATCTGAGCCTAGGAATGTCCGTCTTGGACTTTGCACTGATGGTTTCGCACCGTTTAGTCAATTCGGGAAGCAATATTCATGTTGGCCGGTGATACTTACTCCATACAATTTACCACCCTGGCTCTGTATGAAAAGACAGTTTATGCTCTTAACATTACTTATTCCTGGTCCCCACAATCCAAAGAAAAACCTTGACGTCTATTTGCAGCCTCTTATTCACGAGTTGAAGCAATTATGGGAGACGGGGATCTTAACCTATGACGTCTCCTTGAAGCAAAACTTTGATCTTAGAGCCGCACTCCTATGGACGATCAACGACTTTCCTGCATATGGCATGTTATCTGGTTGGACAACTCAAGGTGAGCATGCATGTCCATATTGTATGAAAAATGAGACTAAGTCAGTTTGGCTACAACATGGCAAAAAATGGAGTTGGTTTGATTGTCATCGACAGTTTTTAGACAGTAATCATGTTTTTCGTAAGGATAAGGTGCATTTTAGAAAAGGGAAAGTTGAGCACGATGTAGCTGCGAAGAGGTTAACAGGCAATGAAGTCTGGGATTGTGTCAAACATCTACCGAAAATTGTGGATGGATCTGAACGTGAACTGAATTTGCTTAAAGGGAAACGGATTGGGTGGTGGAAACAAAGCATCTTTTGGGAGCTTCCCTATTGGAGCACGCTACTAATTCGACATAACCTTGATGTCATGCATATTGAGAAAAATTTCTTCGAGCAAATAATTAACACTGTCATGGACGTGAAAGGAAAAACAAAATTAAACTCAAATGCAGAGAAAGACATGTTACTTCTTTGTTCAAGTAGAAGATAAGGGGATTCGGTCGTTTTGAAAAAGGAACAAAAGAAGGTCCTATGTGAATGGGTATACAAACTGAAGTTTCCCGACGGTTATGCTTCAGATTTGAGAAGGTGTGTCAATATGAAAGAATTGAAGATACACGGTTTGAAAAGTCATGATTGTCACGTCTTCATGGAGCGATTTCTCCCAGTTGCTTTGAGACATCTTCTTCCAAAAAATGAGTGGAATGCCATAACTGAAATTAGTCAGTTTTTCAGAGATTTGTGTACTTCATCAGTACAAATTGAAAAAATTACAAGTCTTGAAAATAACATTGCGGAGATTATCTGCAAATTAGAGAAAATCCTTCCACCTTCTTTTTTCAACTCAATGGAACACCTACCTATTCATTTGCCATATGAAGTAAAAGTGGGTGGTCCTGTGCAATATAGGTGGATGTATCCTTTCGAGAGGTAATGTCATCATCCTTATTCAATTCTTTATATTACATAATACATATTTTTCATCATATTTTTCATTCTAAATTAATTTGTTTGTAGGTTTTTGAATCATTTGAAAAAGAAAATCAAAAATAAAGCTCATGTTGAAGGGTCTATATGTAATGCATATTTAATTGAGGAAATAGCAAATTTCTGTTCCCTATACTTTGAAGATCACATAGACACCAAGGCAAAGGACCTTGACGTTGGTTCAAAAAAGCCGACACAATCTAACTTGCCTGAGATATTTCAAGATCATGATGGCACTACTTCTGGAAAGTGTCGTGAAAGGTTTTTGGAGGATAACGAATATGAGCTTGCACACCTCTACGTTTTATCTAACTGCGATTCTGATGAATTGAAACGAAACGAAGTGTAAGTGGTGAATCTAAATTCTTATATTTGAAACGTACTTTTTTAGTTGTTCAAAAATTAATAATTCCCCTAATTTGAATATAGGTTGTTTGAAAATTTTATCATGAGAGAACATCCTGAATGTGTCGTAGGCAATGATGTTTGGGAAAAATATGAAACAAGATTTCCCAGATGGTTAAGATCTCAGGTTAATAATATAGAAGATCCAGTTCTAATTGCCTTAGCAAGTGGTCCCTCAAGAAGAGTCAGAACATGGAAACGCTATTCCATCAATGGCTACAAATTTCGAGCTTTCATTCAAGGAAAAGATTTGGAAAAGTGCACAATTAACAATGGAGTTTGTGTGAGTTCCACTGAAGGAGCTGACTACTATGGGACCCTTGAGGAAATTGTTGAAATGACTTATACAGGCCCACAAAGCACTTACAAAGTCATTTTGTTCAAATGTAGTTGGCTAGATAACTCCGAAAGAGGCATGCAAGTGCATAAGGAATATAAGCTTGTGGATGTTAACCGGAGTAGAAAATTTGCAAAGTACGACCCATTTGTGTTGGCATATCAAGTGGAACAAGTTTACTATAGTCCTTATCCAGGTATAAAAAAGGATCAAAGTCAATGGTCAGCGGTATTCAAAAACAAGGCTAGATCACATGTCGATGCCCCCGTTGATGAATCTTTCTTTCAAGAAAAAGTTACTAATGGTGAAACAATACTGTCACCAATTGAAGTAGAAGAAGAAGATGAAGATGAAATTGTGGAGGAACCAGAATACATACAAATTGTGACAGTGGGGCAACATGAGGATGAGGATGAGGATGAGGACGAGGATGAGGATGAGGATGAGGATGAGGATGAGGATGAGGATGAGGATGAGTATGAGGATGAGGATGAAGATGAAGATATTATAGATTCTCTTTGTAAGGATGTAGGAATAAATTGTTCAAGTGATGATGATGATGATTAGGACTACTATCTATTAGATTCGATAATCTTGTATTTGTTGAAATTATTGTAGATGCCGTATGGCTTAATGTCAATGAAATTATCTTATTAATCTTATTATTCAAGTTTTTAATTACGTAAAGCATTTATTTCTAATTGTTGCTATATTAGTTTGATAATTATATGCCGGGCGGAAGACGACGAGGTGGTGGTAGTCGTCAGCCTGAGGGAGGACGATCGGGAGCTAATGATGATGAGGACGAGATTGTTCCACCTGAGCCTCAGCCGCCTACACATCGAGTACATCTTGATCCGACTGATTACGAAGGCGCCAAGTGGTAAGTATCTTATTTGTTTACGGATAATTGATTATATATATGTATATATTGATTATAATATGATTACTTGTTGACTATTTTATTTTCACATTTAACTCTTTTTCAGGTTCAGTGACAAAGACGTTTCTAATCTTATAACAAAGACTATTATTTGCAACTACAAGGAGTATGAGCCCAACTGGTCAGCCGCGTCGGATGCCATTAAGGAAGAGTGGTGGAATTGGTTTGAGGTATTTATTAACTGTTTACCTATTTCCGTTTTATTATTTATTACCTATTTATTGTTTCATATCTATTTAACTATTTTTTTTTGAAACAGAAACAAGTTACCTTTCACCCTCGTGATAGAGCAGCGGTTAGGTCGGCGTGGGAAGACATGATGAAAGACCGCCTTCGCAAAAGAATCCACTACGCTCTGAGGAAAACAACGGAGCAAAGGCCGCAGTGGATACCGGCCGATATTTTCGAACAACTAAAGGGTAGAAAGGACGATCCAAAATTCCAAGAGAAATCCGACAAAAACAAGACCAACCGGATGTCGGGAAGTACCGAAAAAGGCAAGGCCTTAGGTACTCACATTATGGGTCGTAAAAACACCCTACAGATGATGGATGACATGATAATTTCTTAGTTTTTAATTCACTTTTTCTTGTCTTGAATAATTTTCACCCTTTGACAATCTTGAATGTTTTTTTTAACAAGTGCCGTTGGATTTAAATTGCAGGCTGGAGAAGATGGGAGAGATGTACCATCCGCCTTGAAGTTGCTGGAGAAGACAAGAAAGCATGCCAAGAAGGGTTGGCTATCAACGAAACCCAAAGCACTCTTTGTAAGTTAACATAAACTTTTCTTTATGTTTTAGTAATTTGGTTTACTAATTAATTAACGTATACTAATCACATTTTATTTTTGTTTTGTAGGAAAAAGTTTTTTCAAGAAAGTCGAAAATGATAAGTGAAGGGATCCCGGAGCAAGATATCGACGACAACGAGATCTACTTCGAAGAACACGGCGGTTTCAACAAGAAAGGGTTGATACTCGGTATTGGAAATGCAGCCCCAGTCATTTACGAGCGTCGTCGTCACTCAAGTGCTGGGACCCAATCATCATACACCCCAGGTTTGTATTTTATAGTTTATTAAAAATTAAAACTAACCAATTATTTAACCGTTTATTAAATGAATATAATATCATGTTTGACTATTCATTGCAGGTATCGTCGGCAGAGTTCTTCGAGAGAATGCTCAGCTAAGAGAACGTGATCTCGAGATATCCCAAAGGCTGAAGGCAATTGAAGAATACTTAAGTCAACAGGGGGCGGAGTTCACTACTCAGAGCTGCAACCCGGGAGGCTTTTCTCAGCCGAGACGCGACTTCGACGATGATGGCGGCGACAATGCTAGGGCGGCCACTCATTTCGCCACCCCACAGCCCATCGACACGACCGTTAGATAGGTTTTATTAGGTTGTTTAGTTGATGTACCGCGGTTTATGTTTAGTATTTAGTTGGATGATCATTTGTACAACCTTCATTTTAGTTATGAAAAGACGTTTTAAAAACCTTGTCTCCGACAAGTTTTTTGTTGCTGGGTTGTTTTTCCGAAATTGCAGGTTTACAGATCATGCAAAAGGGAAAAAATGAATCATTTCAATGGAAATGGGGAGCTGGAAAAACGGCTGAAACCCGAAAATCATATAGGAATTTGCGACGGAAATGTCTCAATTTGCGACGGAATTCCGTCGCAAACCTTGACTAGAAGTCAAAGTCAGTCCAGATTTGTGACGGAAGTTCCGTCGCAAATAGTCCCTTTTGCGACGGATTTTCCGTCGCAAATCTGGACTGACTTTGACCAAAAGTCAAGGTCAGTCCAGATTTGCGACGGAAAATCCGTCGCAAAAGGGACTATTTGCGACGGAAATTCCGTCGCAAATCTGGACTGACTTTGACTTTTGGTCAAGGTCAGTCCGTCGCAAAATAAGGTCAATCCGTCGCAAAAGTGTTGCGACGGAAAAATCCGTCGCAAATAAACTTTTTGCGACAAAAATATGGGACAGATGCAGTCCGTCGCAAATCCGTCGCAAAAACATCATTTGCGACGGATTTCACCCTTTTTGCGACGGACAATTCTGTCGCAAAGAGCGCATTGTTTTGTAGTGTCGGCCCTTGCTCGTTGAGCCTTGAGGCTGTCGAACCACAAAGATGCTCATTTACTCAGTTTTAGGATTGCGTACTTGTACATCTTTCGGTCATCTAGCTCCTTGAACTCAAACATTTGGTCCATCTTTCTTTCCCATTCAAGATAGTCCTCCGGATCTGTCACTCCTTCGAACTTAGGTAATTCCGTGATCTTGAATTCATCAACTGGCCGTACCAGTTCTCCTCGCCGTGGCTGCCACCTTCCTTCCCCGTTGTTAGACATATGCTCTAGTGCCTTCTTTAAACTGTCCAGAAATTTAGGATCTTCGAAATTCATAGCGCCCCTTCGTTAGATCGTCTTGGTTTATGGAAATCAAGAGCCGAAGCTCTGATATCACCGATGATACGAATTCTTACAGGCAAGAATCCGACGTGGAAGCTTCTAGAATATATTGAGATGATAACAATTGAAAACAGCCTGATTTGTGAACTATAAAACAATTTGATGTAACTATGGAACGATTATGTTGATGATGATGAACGACAGTTATGGTGGTGATGGACGGATGTGAGGTTGATGGTGATGGACGGTTTTGGGTGTATCTCCAAGGTAGAAGGATATTTGTTTAACCTGACGTATGGGTTACCCAATGGTGAATTATAACCTAGACCTATAGGGTATAACTCGATGCTAATGCCTGAAATGAAGAAAATCAAATTTCCAGAAAATATTTCATATCCTATATGACGGGTTTTATTTTAATCATAAAAATAAAACAAGATCATATGCATGCAAGTTAAAAATTGAAATCTTACATTGCGGAAATGACACAATAGGGCACGATTTTGGTCACCTACCAAAACCCGTCTTGAGCTTAAAATGAACGGATGAATTCCACGAAACTTCAAGAGTAGAAGTTCTCCTTAAATTGGACCCAAGATGTACCCGGAAATCGATTACTAAATAATCTTATTATGTAGTAATAATACCTAATATGAATACTATTTTTCTACACTAGAAAAATTACTATAAAATAGATTATATTGATTGAGAGGAATATTAAGATGAATATGGCCAACAATCAAAAATAAAATGAACTAGTAATTTGTTGAAGTGTGCACACAATATATACAGAAATAAAAACTCCTTCTTTTCTCTTGTGGTTCACGGCTAGCAAAGGGAAGAGGAATTATTTATCTTATTCATAATAAGAAAATAATCATAACACAAAAAACAACCATGCATGCACACACACATTACACGGCACCCACATATGTAAAATGGGTTCCATTTTATGTTTTACATTTCGTCAATTGTAAAATGTCACAAGTGTGACATATCACATGTTATATGACATTAGGTATTTAAAATATGTATTTAAACAAATTTAAATAAAATTTTTTATTTCTTAAATAATACTTAACCTTTAAGTACCAATTACCAATTTATTATGTAAAACACGTCATTTTATTTCTCGTCAAAATTATATACAAACCCTTTGTAATCATAACCTATCGATAACCTTTACTTATAAAAATACGATAACATTTATCGATTATAAAATAATTGCTTTTTTTTATAAACGAATCTCATATAATCATATTATCACGAGAAACGTACGGCTCATTAATCTCGTTCATATTAGGGCATTAATAATTCATATCGTATACGAATTATTAACCTTAATGATTCGGACATCATCCTGTAGGTGTGACCTTAAGGGATCAACTGATCACCGCCATCATGGCGATAATGTCAAACTATTTAAAGCCAATCATTACAGGTAAATGACGATCAGTTGACTTTATAATTTATCATCCCTTTCGTATTGGGTATATAAATATACATGAGATTTTATGATTTTATAATAATTAATAAAATCATGTGATCGCACTATTGTGGAGGACACTTATTCCAACAATCTCCCACTTGTCCGATACAAGTGTGTGCGTCACAAATTCTCTTGTCTATTACAATCTCCCACTCAATGCAAGACATCATCACAGGTCATGGTTGGAAGTGATCATATCTAGAATGGTTTTCCTCGATCTGGAGATATAATTGCTTTGGCAAGAAATTATCTACACTAGATACGTTCCGAGCGTGGCCACGCATTTTCAGTTAACTGCTCCTCGAGTGGCCTTGAGATTTTGGATAACCCTGACAAGGGGTGTACAATTCCTAATCGTCATAAATTAAAGTTATTTTGATACTATGCTCCCTTAGCAGAATAGTCACTACTCAAATAATCGACTCATTCAAAATACGGTGGTAATTCCCTCCACAACCAGGCAATTTTATATAAATAAATATTTGCCAGATCAGAGCTATATTAAAAGCGGTCACTTGTCCGGCATAGTGTTCTTAACCGTATGCCTATGTGATCGACTAGTCATCCCTTATGACTATATGACACATTGAACCTACCATCAATCGCCTCCCAATCTAGTTACCTCGAGACGTCACCTCATGGTGGCAACTAGGGACAATTACAATGTCAATCATATTTCACTTTAATGGAGTTTTAAGCTTGTGTCCACAACCCAGTTGGATATGACAAACTAATGGAAAGAGTTATTTAAAACTCAAAACGACAAGTGCGATTATCACATCTGAGTAGTCAATACTTTATTACCACTCAATGTCCATAATCTTAAGTGTAACTCTACACTTGCAATAAAGTGTCTAGGTTTTTCAAATCTCTTATGAATAATTGCTGGATTTCTTCATGTTCACGTTATCACTCATAATACTTGAACACTTCCAAATACATTTCTAGGCTCTTACCTAGAGCCAATATCTTTATCCCAAAAGAGGCAAGTTATCTCATAACTTGTGATACGGTTACTGTGGACCATGGAACTCTCAGTTCCAAGGTACACAACTCAATCACAATGTACTTGGCATATTTTGTAGAATTTTGTGATGACAACGTAACACTCTTACAAGTCATACAGAACGTGTATTAAATCAAGGTTAGCCTCGGATTGTCATAGATCCTTGGAAACTCTGGTTTTTTTGTAAACCCTTCACACATAACAAAATTTTCTTCCGAACCTCTAGAATAATCCATTGATTCTACTTGAGATTTTATGACGATTCTTAATGGCTTAATCCTTTTACACATCATGCTCTTAGCATGTCATTTATCATGGACATGGGTATCCTAGTCAGTGGCAGACCCAGGACTTTTGTCCAAGGGGGCAAAAAAAAATTTGACGCGTTATCTATGCGTGTCTACTGAAATATTTTTATATTTTGAATTTTTTTTTCCCTATATTAATTAAGATATAAGGAAAAAAAATGGGGAATAAATTGGACTTATAGATATCTTTTTAAAAAATAACATTTTATCTAAAATACTACTCCCTCCGTCCCAGTGATATGTTTACACTTCATTTATTTCCCCCTCACAAAATAAAAGAAGTGTAAACATCTCACTTGGACAGAGGTAGTATGAAGTATATATATTTTAAGTATATATAAAAATAATGACTAAAAGTTGTAGAATATAATACATTTTGGTACAAGATTTAACATTAAATACAAGTAGTTTAATGGTTTAGAATTTGCCACTTAATCTAAAGGGCATGAGTTCAAATCTTTTATTAAGCAATTTTTTCACATATATTTGAAAGAGGTAACAATGTAACATGGACGAAGCCCCAAAAAATTATCAATATTATGTAGTTACAAGGAATCGAACCCCCATTTCCTAGATAGACACCTCCACCAGGCACCAACTATGCCATGATAACTATATGTCTTTATTGGAGACTTGTAAAAATTTATGTCGAAAATTTCATGGGGGACACGTGCTCACCTGGGCCCACCCCTAGATCCGCCCCTGATCCTAGTTAACATGATAATGCTAATGGCGGAAACATTGCAACTCAAATCATGTAAACATGAATGTTAAGGTTCGATAAATGACCATGATCCTCTCATGGTAATTCTATCTCCATCTCTATGAATAACCTTATATCCTATAATGAGGAATAAGATGCCACTATGATCTCCGTCAAACATCCCATGTTTAATTAGATCCATATGATGTCCATTTATTTTATCTAAAATTGAAAAACTCAAATACTTCCTTGAAGTACATACCTGTCATTCTCAATGACCAAAGATGATGAAAACTCCTACTGAACTTTATGTCTCATCCGTAAATTGAAAAAAACTATTTCTTCCTTGAAGTATATCATTGTCGTTCCCAACGACTAATGAGTTTGATTCATAGGATGATAAAAGCTCCCACTCAATTTCATGTTCTTAACATGAAGGTAAAACTCCCACTCAATTCGACATGTTTCTCTAAACATTTTATTGAACATCTTCTTGTGTTAATACAAAACTTTCTTAAGAATTTTCTTTTTGTCTCCGCGTGTAGTTTCTTCATAAGAATCATTTATTATAGTTTCTCACGATAACGTCTCATTAAAAGATTGTTCTTTCTTCCCGAATATAGATCCAATCTATTTGGAAAGACAATAATCATTCACATAGATCTTATCTGTTCGTTAAACTTTTTATCATAAGACTTGTGGCTATGAGATTCTCTCACTCTATCTTTCAAATAAACATTCTACTTATTTGCAAAGATAGCCTCAGGCCACAAGAGATCATTAATAATGAAGAGGATGATATGCGATTTACGGAGGATTATATGAAAATATATGAAGTTTTAAACTTGATGGGTTAAAATTGGTTATTTAATGTCCCCTAATCATGAGTAAGCTCCTAGCTTTTATGGACTTTCAATGATCTTACATTGATATGTCTTTTAATCAATTCAAATAATTTCATGTTTCTATAATGTAAGGGGGTGTGAAGATTAATTTAGAACAAAATACCATAATAAAGAGTGAACTTGGGTTGAAAACCAAGTCACTGATTCCAACATACAACCATTGTTTGATGGAAATAATTTCCAAGTCTTACTGGGAAATAAAATGTTATAAAAATAACACACAACTAAAGATAAAAGCAAAACAAAACGAGATCAAGCTCTCATAGATGGTCCCACATGAGTAACTACTTCTAACAATCCTCAGACAATCTAAGCTTGTTTCTCCTTGCCTTTCTCTTTGCTTGGATGCCCTAATCTATATGATAGAATAAAAAGGCATCTTGAGCCCCTATTGAGATGACACGTCAGCTCCGTAAATTTGACACGTGTCACTCCCATCTTACGTGTACTATCCTATCTCACATCTTACCTAGACTGCCTTCTCAACTGCACTAAGGAAATAAAAAAAAAAAGAAGGAAAACTTTTACGGTCTTTTCCTTTTCAAGCTTATTGTGTAGTGACCATTATTAATAAAATAAATCAACTTTCCACTTTGTATTCCTGCAACACGAAACGGAAACTTCATTAACTATGTTAATTGATTGCCCCATATCCCCAATTATTACATCGCCATTTTATCTGCTACATCCTCATCGAGGGACAACTCAACCGAAAATCGCTACCGCACTCAACTTAACAATTGTGTGAACTGTTTCGACCGACGCATCTGGAAGAGCTACTCAAACTGTGGTGTTGCAAGTGAGTATTTGTTATTGAATTGTTTGTTCAATTTGATTTCCCAGAAAAATTGTAAATGAATAAACAATTGTTTTTTTTGGTATCTTCTTTTGGGTACTGTTTAAAATTGACTTGCAATAATATTAACCCAATGCCTCAATGACTCCCATCTATTGGGAGCTGAGTGGTTCAGGTATATGTAGTTTTAAACCGTGGACGTTTCTACATCACCCATGTTGAAAATTCCATCCGGAATGTGTCCAAAGAGTAGTACTCGACAATAGAAAGAAGCACAAAGTACTACTTTTGTGAGTCATTTTTGCGTTTTTCCATTGTAATTTAGTATAGATATTAGGATGTTAGATAATCAGGCCCATTAGGCCGGCTATCATTAGGGTTTGTTAACCTAGGGATTAGGTTTAATCAAGAGGTAAGGTATTATAAATACCTCCTCATATATGATGTAAACCGGAACTATCAATAATACAATTATTCCAAATACAATTCTCTCCATATAATCTTAACATGGTATCAGAGCCTCTTTCTTGAGGTCTCTAAAAACCGCTTCCGCATTCTTACCGGTGGGTGACCGGAAAATTACACCCACCGGTGGGAGTTCATAAAAAAAAATGACTTAAGAAATTAATTCATGCGAGAAAAGAAAGAAAAAAAAAATTATGTAGTAGTTGAATATGGAGTATGTCAATGTTCTGCCATGATTGAAGGGTTATAATGATGAATTGATGGTATGGTAATGATTCGTCATTCGTTCGATTCTTTTTTTTTCTATTGTTTTTAGCACAAATAAAATATTCTTAAATTTAGAAAGAAAAATTAGTCTATATTTCAAAAATGAAAACTATTTCGTTTAATCAAGGTGGCATCCAAAATTTACTGGCGAGTTACGCAAGAAAATTGTCTGGCGAGACCAATACGCACTGAAAAAAACTGGCGAGTTACGCACTAAAAATTGTCTGGCGAGTCCAATACGCACGAAAATTGACTGGCGAGTTACGCATGAAATTTGTCTGGCGAGTCCCATACGCAACCCTTACCACCTTGTGAAGATGAGAAGTTTAAAGAAATCGAGATGAAGACTATTTTTTTTGCTATTGATTATGATTTTTTTTGTAATTCTCCAATCGTAAAGTTTGTAAGACTGCCTTTATGATTGCGGGAGGGTATTAGGATGTCAGATAATCAGGCCCATTAGGCCGGCTATCATTAGGGTTTGTTAAACTAGGGATTAGGTTTAATCAAGAGGTAAGGTATTATAAATACCTCCTCATATATGATGTAAACCAAAACTATCAATAATACAATTATTCCAAATATAATTCTCTCCATATAATCTTAACAATAGAAGAGTAATGAGCCATTAATAATTAAGCGATTGTAATTTTTGGAAAATGTTTGAGAAAAATCGTTTGTATCTTAAGAATTTCTAACCGGAATGGTGTGAAGTAATATAAGTTGAATAAATTTTGTATTTCAAATTGGAATTTTTATTTTATTCCCTCTATTGCGGTCTAAGAGGTTGGATTTATGTAGCTTTAACCCTGTGTTATCAACAGAAAGAGGCCGTTTTCACATCACTTAAGTCGAAAATTTCGTCCAAGACATGTCCAGAGAGGTACTTTACCATAGAAAGAAGAACTACTATAGTGATTTATTTTGCGCTTTTGAATCATAATTCGGTACCAAAGAGTAACGTGCTTATAATATTTTAGTGTTAGTATTGCTCGAACAATGTTCGAAAAAACGCAGTTTGCATCTTTGAACTCTTACGTGGAATGATGTGAAGTAATATAGGTTGGTTATCGAAATTTGAATCTTGTGTTTCAAACTGAAATTTTCATTTTATTTCGTCCATTTCTATCATATGTTTACCTTTTTGTGAGGTTATTTTATCCATCGCTAAAAATGGTTGGGACAAAGAGAGTATGTGTAAACCCTTTAGACTTCGAATCTTGGCTCGTCGGAACTATAGTGTTGTGGTATCATCTTTTTTTGCGTGTGAACTGTGAAGTATTTGCAGGACACATCTTTATTTGTAGTCTTCTATTTCTATGGGTTATTTTTTCTAGGATAGTTCTGTTATTGTATGTGGTAGATTTTGTGATATACAAATCAAATGAAAGGAGAATGAATGTTTTGTGAATTTTGTATGATTTCAAATATTTGAACTGGGTTTTGATTTAACGATTACTAGTAGCTAGGAATTATCTTTATGAACAAAATGTTGGGATTTTAGCTTTTTTAAGTTGGTCAATATATACATCATCATCATCATCATAAGATTATGTGTTCAAAATCGAGTTTTGTTTCATGAATTGATTAAGTGATCCTTATTTGTTGATCCTGAGCATTTTGATGCCTTAGAATGTTACATTGCCTTAATCAGGAAATAGTGGTTAGGTTCAGTGATCAACCTAACATGTACCTAAGTGAATAATTGAAATGATGGTGAACCATGGTTTCTGCTGAAAAGTATTACGGAAAATACATTGTTTACAATACTAGATTTTAAATACTTTTTTTGAAAATCGACGTGTTTCTTTATTCAAGGGTATTTAGTTTCATGTAAATTCTCAAATGCCAAGCAGAAGCAGATGTTTATTTGCAAAAGGGAATATAATAGAAATACGAACGGATGTTGTGGAGGTACATGTCTTGCACAACATGTAAGAGTGGACTTCAAGAGGACAAAACATGCTTCCAATGCAACAAGCTGGTCTAATATCCTATACAAAGGTAAACAAACAAAAACTTCAATTTTCATTAGAATACTAGAACTAAATAATTTGAAAACAACAGGTACGGGATTATGACAACCATATCAGATGGAGAAGCATCCGCCAAGTTGGTCCTATTCGATAAAGAATTAGAGAAGGTCATTGGGAAACCAATCACCAAGTTGCTCGACATATATGAACAGGTACAACTAAACCACCACCCATATCTATATATATGACCCACTACATAATATTAACAAAAAACAAAAAATCTAAAAATATCACTTGTAGGAGAATGGGAGAGACAGAGGGTATTTGAAATATTACAACAATGTATTGCGACACAACACACATTCAAAGTCAAGTTGGGAATGAACAAATATGGATCTGAACGTGAACTCAAATTACAAAAAACACAAACACCAGAGAAAGACAAAGAGAGAAAATTCGCGAACAACAAAACCAAAGAAAAGGTAAAACAGAAAACCACACACCCTTGAAAAAATATTTAAGTAAAAAACAGAATATTGACATGCGACTTAATATGCAGGCAATGCTTGAGCAAGAGGGGGGCCTACAACCACCTACAAAAGCTGGATTTCCAACACAAACACCAGAAAAGAAGGAAAAGCGTAAAAGTGCGAAAAAGCATGTAATGCTAATTGAAACATCTATAATAAGATCTCATGTACATTCAGAAACACAACTCTAACAAAAAAGCATTAAAAAAATGCAGGGTTAGAAGAGGTGACAAAGACATCAAGATGGAAGGAAGTATAGTCAACAAGCGCGCAAAAGCACAAGAGTTAACACCATAAAATATGATGACGCCGAGAAAAAAACAAAGACCAATTAGAATAAAGAACTAAATCTCAACAGTTCTTTTAATACTTAATGAAAACTTGTGAGCATTTCTTCATTGTAAAGGGTTCTCCATGCCCTCTTATTTCTTATAGTCTTGTACGTTATTACGCTAGAACTACTCTAATAAATTATACACAAATTATACGAGTTACCATTGAACTTTCTTTGTACGTAATAATTGGTATTAAGTTTGTTCAATGTGCATACCATTTCAGCTCACCATGCCCTATGCCATCTTAATAAACCCTCTTAATAATTTAGAAGTGCTATTTAGATAATGAAGAAAAAATTATGACAATTATGAGTTCGCTTGATAAATTTCACATTAGAAATCATCTGAGTTGCAAAAAAATCTAATTATTAACTGTGAATTTTTAGTGACGAAGGGGAACGTCTCCTTCACACAAATTTTGAAACTAATTTGTATTAACAATAAATACAAACCTTTATCATCAAAATCGTACTACATTATTACTACCGACATTTTTCTTAGTCTCGTACTGACAATATAGTCAACATTCTTCTACTGCCTTATAATATTATTGAATTGATCTTCGTCCTCGCTTATTATTTTTCCTATGTGCACACACACTAGAAAACACTAGCTCGCCTATGCAATTGCCACCAACCAAAAAAACACCCATGATTTTCACGGGCACCCAAACTAGTTACCATAAAAAATCATACATCACAACTTGTATCATATATCAAATGTCATAAATTAAACATGAAAGAAGGGTTTAGTTAAATACCTACTGGAACAATCTTTCTAACTTTTATGTCGAGAAGGTACTTGAAACAATTTCTTTTCCAATACCCCGAGCCATTACAATAATAACATTTGACCTCATCAGAGGTTGACTTTTTTGGTTTTCGAAGTACTTGCCTCCGAAACCACCTTCTTGCTCTTCATAGGAGCTTGCTTTTTCAAGCCTTTCTTGCCTCCTTTTTTGAATTACCCTTTTCTCTTTTCATTTACATTGAGCACGCCATTTGGTCTAACATTTAGCCCCATGCCCTTTCGGCTTACACAAGCATGTTGTGCAACACATCAAGTGACACATCCAAGTTTTGCATATTGAAATTCACCATGAATTGGACAAATGCTTTTACTTTGGATAAGGAATGAAGGGGATTCTATCAATCACGAGCTCCTTTGGGATTTCGACTTGATGAAATCTTTGAGTCTCAACATGCTCAACCAACTTGAGCACATGAGGTCTAACCTTTTGCCAATCCTTAAAGTTAAGATCAAAGAAAGCGCATGCCGCCTCACTATTCTCGAAGTCTTCGAGAACATAGTCACTAGCTTTGCGTAAATCTCATACGCCGTGCCAATCTTTCTGGCACTTCTTTGGAGTTCCGGCTCCATCGAGAAAATCAAAACATTTTTGATAGCCGCGAATTCCTTTTGGTAGGAATTGTAGGTCCTCCTAACGGCGGCGGTCGAAGTTTCGGTGGGAGTGGCGGGTGATGGTTCAATAAGGTAACGAGTCTTATCGTCACCTTGGGTGGCCAATCTTAATTGGGCGTGCCAATCGGCAAAATTTGACCCATTCTGCTCCAGTTTACAACAATCCATGAAGGATCTTAGCCAAGGAACGTTTGTTGCGGAGTTTGCATTGGTGTTTATGGAAGTCGACATTTCGAATGATGAATGAATATGTTACTAAAAAATTAAAATCAAATAATTAATCACTTATCGTTTTTATACTCGTAAATATAAATAAACAAGATTTTAAGCATTTATAAAGTGACCTCAACCCAACTTTAATAAATGATTCTGAGACCCAAATCATCACTAATTTCCATGGTGGCCTACGAACCTCTCCCACTTCCCTTAGTACGACTTGGTGGATTAACTATTTAATCGGTTCTACATTAGAACTGTCGGTTGATAGAATTACCTAATTCAATATCCTTGGCTCTGGAACACGTGTGGCTTACGGACCTCTCCACTCTTCCATTGAGCCCTAACCCAAATTTCGATGTAATAACACTTATTACCCACGCACCTAACGTAACAAGGATCTATGGTTCTAATCTTTGGTACAACCAATGCTCAATTGTTTAATAACATTGAGGTCTTGATAATTTATTATCTATCATGTTTTAAGTGAACTAAAGCGGTGAACTTAATAATTAACTGTCACGGTCGATTTATACTCGATAAATAAAATATGCAAGTTTAGTTTTGGCGATTTGGCGATGCATGCAAACATATAAAGAAAAATGCAAATCATAAAACAAAACCCTAGTATGACCTTCCTAATAATATAAAATCTAATTAACTATTACAAATTCGAAAACCAACTCTATTGGTCCCTTGAACTTCAATGCGTGCCTCGCTCCCAAGAAAACACCGTCTTGGCGGAACCCCTTTCCGAATGGCACCATCTCTTGGAATCACAGGGATTACAATAAAATAAATACAAACTATTCTATTCTAAATAAAAGTTAAAACTATTAAATTACAAGCTGGTGATATGAGATCACATTAAAATTAAAACCAAATCGATATTCGCTTACATTACGGGTAATATCGATTAAAACTAAGGTCATACTAAGTAAATTCCATAATTCAAAATTACGTAAAATAAAATAAAATGAAATATGTCATTCATATTAAATAAAACTAGGTTGTAACCCGTGAACTTCACGGCTCTGTTTTTAGTAAGTTAATAATATAAAGAGAAGGAAATCAATTATTTTATTGTTAATAATTAAAAGATAAAGAAATTAATTATTTTAGAATTTTAAAATATGAAATTAATATAAAGATAAAGAAATTGATTATTTTAGTACTATAATAATATGAAATTAATATTGTTAATAATATTAAATAAATATAAATACTTTTAGTTTAAAAGTTACATAGCGTTATGTGAAAAATCGCGTTAGATTAAAACTAAAATGCGCTCGCATAAATTAAGACGCATACATTAATATATAAACCGAATCAGATTAAATTAATCCGACCTATATATTTATAAGTTAAAAGACAAAAAAAATGAAAAAAACAATATTAATCATCTAAATATTCATTGTCGGCGCATCATTGCCCACCAAATAGAAACCATCATCATCATCATTTGTTATTTATCTGAGATTTTCATTTTCATCACATAAACTCAAATTCATTTACTATTCTATGTTCATCTCGTCACTCACCTTCCCCGCCCCCTTTCAAAACCCCCAATTATACAATCTCACACGATTGCAACTAATAGTCAAGATTGCAATATTCCATAATATTCCTTACTGCAGAAAATCAGAAATTCCTTTAGTTTAGGAAAAAAGTCAAATAATAGTCAAGATTTTGCAATATTACATATTTTAACTATATTTGGGTACAACCTAAATTAAGTGGCTAATGCAACAACAAATATTTGATTGTAAATTGGTTTCCAGGTAATGGGAATCGTGGTCTGGAGCTTTGCGCGATATAGATTTTTTTTATGGTTTAATCTTTATTAAATATGGGTCGGAATAATTACTCTTCCTCGGTATATCACTAATGTGAGCGTCGTAATATATTAGACTATATTTTCGATTTAATGTAAGACGACTATTCACGTGAATGAGAAACATTTTAACAACTGCAGAATATTTATTTAATATAGTAAATGAGTGGTCATTTAATAAATTTGGAATATTTTCGTGTAAGACGTCGCACGCAATAACTGTTATTTACTATATGAACATCTTTAGTAAATATAATCAAAAATACGTTTTTTAACCCAACTATACATTTACTACTCACGTCTCATCATATTATTTACGTTTTGCTTTTGTTGTACGATATGTAATATACAACTTTATATTATATATGGGTTACATATTTTAAAAATGTTGTAATGGGTAATTAGAAGTATACTAATTCTACTGTAAGTCTCGATCATCTTAATGAACAACTATATGATAGCTCATGTATGTCGTCATACCGACATGTATCATAAATAATTCGAAATTTATTTATACGTATATAATTAATCAGCTTTGATATTATTAATTACGGTATTTATCTAAAGGTAAAAACAGACCACCGTAAATAATTAATTTGTTTATATCCAATATGATTAACTATATTCATCTAAAATTGAAAAAACAGACCCGTGAATTTCACAGGTTTGAAAGATCTGCACGGCTTCAGTTTTGGAAATTTTGCACGGGAGTTATTATTTAATATGTTTAGGAAATCATTTGTATAATTAGGAAATTAATTATTAATTATTAATTAATTGTATAATTGTATAAGTAAATTTACTTATTGTTTCACATTAGGATTTAGTTTAGTAAATTAATTTCAAACCATAATCTATCCATATTTAAAATCATTCAGCTATTATTCTTTTCAGATTAGGTCCATTAATTGTGCATAATTCATGGATTCACGGAATCTTGAACTTTTGTTTAGAAAATTAATTGTGCATCATATCTTTCAGTTATTATTATGATTATGATTCTTTTCAATTTAAGAAATTTAAACAAAATTAACGTGATTCACGGAATTTACCATGATTCACAAAATTATTGTTATTCTTTTCAGTTTAGTTTATTGACCATGATTCACGGATTTCAAAAATTTTGTTTTGGAAATTAATTTCAATCAAATCTTTAGGTTATTATTATTATTTTTTTCAGTTTAGGAAATTTATTGAACATGATTCACGGATTTTAAAAAAATTGTTTTGGAAATTAATTTCAATCAAATCTTTAGGTTATTATTATTATTCTTTTCAGTTTAGGAATTTTATTTTGTGCACGATTCATGGATATTGACCATGTTTGACGGATTTTAAAAATTTTATTGCACAATCAGTTTAGTAATATGTTAGTAGGCTTTAAATCGCGCCACGTAAGACGGAGCTTGTTTTATGTGATGCCACGTCAGCAGCTTGACTTCTGCATTAGATAAATATATGATGCAGCATTAAAATATGTATTCAAATGCCAAATTTTAAGCCAAATCGCCTTGGGAGCAAATATCGTATATTTGGTTGCGGTTTTTATGGATTTGCGTGATAATAACTTTTAAAAATCACTATAAATTATATAAATCACATTTATGTCCAAGTTAATCCTCCTAATACCTTTTAGCCATCAAAACTTAGTCACACCAAGTTTGATCATGATTAAACTTGATTTAATATATATTGCTCAGAATTGCTCGTATTTACGGGAAAAATAATATAAAAATCCAAATGAGTCATAAAAATTTCGAAATATTCAAAATTTAAAATTTGAATATTCCTAATAATTATTAGTGTTACAAAAATTATCAATTTATTTCTCGAATAAATCGTAAAACACGCATTTTTAAGTCGTAAATTAAAAATTCACTTTTAAAATATGCAATAAAATACTAATAATATTTTTAGACTTTCTAAAACACTTTTAGAATCTGAAATAGACAGAAAAACACTGCCCAAAGTTGAAAACCACTTTTATGACTGTGAGAATATACTAAAATCAATTATTAAGCTTTATCTTATAAATATTTTACGAAAATATGCATGTGAGAATATACTAAAATCTCGGCCAGAAAGTAATTTTAACTATTTTTCCTATAATAAAGTCATCTTAATCGTAAAAATGCTTTATTTAGGAAATTGTTAGGTTTAAATATCTCAAAACCTAATATTTAGTCATACTAAAATAAGTTGATAATTAACATTTTAATTATATGTATTTTAGATCTTATGCATGCTAATAATAAAGCGGAACAAGGAATCGAAATCTCACTTATTTCGACAATAAGGCACGGATGATCCTCCAAGCTTAATACCCAAGTAGGATATCTCCTCCAAGATGCACCCAAGACACCCCTTAAAACCGAGACTATCACAAGCTAGGGTTTTAGAAACGGTTTCCTTAAACTAAGTTCTAATTACTAATTAGAACTACTAAAACTAATAATACAAATATTATAGGCTTTAGTAAATATTATCTTGTAATATTTTTAGAGGTTTTTAACAACTTTTTCTCTCTAGAAATTTTGCTAAAGAATTTTGATTAGAATGAATTGTTAATAAGATCACAACTTTTATTATGGTGGTCTTGGGTTTGGGACGGCCGAACATAGGGAGCCACAAGGGGGAACACTTCCCCTTTCCCATGCAATTAGGGTGGCCATAGGAAGTATTCTCAAGGCATACTACAATCATTAGGTTAATAGGGTATTTAAGATGCTTTTTAAACACTCCTTAAACCCTCCCCAAACCGTCACATTTTATTGATAAAATGGACATCCATTTTACATTATGTCATTTTATATAATTGTACATATGTAACATCTAAAGTGTCACATTAAAATAAGTAATAATTGATTTTAATTTAAAATGCATATTTATCAAATAAATATCATTTGTAAATTAAATAAATCATATTTAATAATTTGACAAGTAATTCGAAATTACTTTAATATGAAATGGTTATTATCATTAATCGTCAATACGATTTACAACAATTGTAATAATATACAACCCGATTCATTCTAATTACGACATTTCAAAAATATCGTTTAATGTTTGATAATTGACACGTTTCAATTATAAACATAAATCTTACAATAAGATTTAACCTCTGATTTCTCGATATATGAGTTTAAGGAATATGATCAACTCGTATCAATATACATTTGATCATTTTATCAATTAAGGGAATTGTCCTATAGGTGTGACCTAAAGGGATCAACTGACCACCACCGTCATACGACAACAATCTCAAACTCTAGCTAGCCAATCATTACCGATTAATGTTGGTCAGTTGACTAATATAATTTCGTATCATCCCTTGCGCATTCTCGTCATGATATTTAATTATGTGATCGCACTATTGTTGAGGACACATTTCCCAACAGAAATATGACAAACTACTACCTAATAAGTTCAAAAAATTGTATATTACTACCTAATATAATTAATTTTGCAACTTACTACCTAAAATCACACAACATTAATCAGTTTGCTATCTTTTTAACGGAAATCGAACTTATGTTAGTTTTAAATGTTCAGAATACGTTTAATGACGATTTTACCCCTCTCTTAATATCCCTTCCTCCTTTGCTCCCTCCCAACTTTCTCAATCACACCTAATTAATTAAATTCATTAATTAATTTCATCAGATTGATCATCGCACCATTGACTTACGCCATGTATGCTTCTTTTCTTCTCTTTTCTTTTTGTTTTACTGGTTTATATTAATATTAATTAATTAAGTTTAATTTGTTGAAGTTTATATATATATATATATATATATTTATATATATATATATATATATATATATATATATATATATATATATATATATATATATATATATATATATATATATATATATATATATATATCAGATTGTTCCATTTTTCTTGGTTTAGTCCCTTGGATCTCTGTTTGTGTATAATTATCCCAACTTATGGAGATGAAAATGGAGGGAAATTAGAAAGTGAATGAATTTACTAGGAAAAAGGAAGAAGATTAATGGAGGAGTTAAAATCTAGAAATGAGTTTTATTGAATGAGAGAATTGTGTTTTATTGGAGGAAAGAGAGAGGAAGGGTAATATAGGTATTAATTTAGATTTGAAATAAGGTATGAAATAAACTGATTTCTGTCATTTTTTAGCAATTTCCGTCATGTTGGTAGTAATCGTGTAAATTTTTACACTTATTAGGGTGTTATTTGAATAATTCAACATATTAGGTAGTAATATGCTAAATAGCCTTTAATTTATGATCTAAAAAAATAAATTTAGGACCAGAAATATTAACATGCAAAATATTTTCGTGATTCATCTTTGTAAAACACAAATTTCTATTTTTATTCGTAAATCTTATTTACTCGAAAAAATTAAACCGATTATGCATGCAACAACCGTAATGCTTTGATACCACTTGAAGGAAATCAAATTTCCAAAAAATTTACCATATCCTATATGATGGGTTTTATTTTAGTCATAAAAATAAAACAAGATCTTATGCATGCAAGGTAAAAATCGAAATCTTACATTGCGGAAATGGCACAATAGGGCACGGTTTTTGTCACCTACCAAAACATTTCTTGAGCTTAAAATGAACGGATGAATTCCACGAAACTTCAAGAGTAGATGTTGTCCTTAGATTGCACCCAAGATGTACCCGGAAATCGATTGAAATAATCTTATTATGTAGTAATAATACCTAATATGAATACTATTTTTCTACACTAGAAAAATTACTATGAAATAGATTATATTGATTGAGAGGAATATTAAGATGAATATGGCATGTGGGAAATATCTGCATACTTCCCAACTCATAATTATAGGATTATAATAAAATTTTAAGAATCAACCTTTGGTCATAGTAAATAAGCCTAAGAACAAATATCAAAATTGATATTCTCCTAATCGTTGCACCCAAGATGCTCTGAGAAATGCCTTTTCTTGAGCTAGAAACTGGGAAAAATTACTGTTAATTCTTGATGTGAATGATGAACGAGAGAGGAGGGGCGCTGTGTGCTTGGTTGAGCAGCCGTGAGGTATTTGTGTTTCGTTTGTTTCTTAGCAGCCCAATGGTAGTCTATTAGTAGTAGTATTAATCCTACTAACCACCTTGCTAATAACAATAAGATAATATTTATCAAATCAGTATTTGACTCATCCTATAATACCTCACAATCGGTTGTAACAACCGAGTAATCACACGCCCAAAACCGAGTTAGCAACCGAATTTTATCAATATAAAATCGGTTTTATCCTCTTCTGTATATAATGTTTATCATTATAATTTGCTAATTAAATATAACAGTTTTTATTTAATTACATTATTTAATCGCTATTAAATAATTACATTATATACATTAATTAAATATAACAATTTATATTTAATTACGAATTAACATTTAATTCGTCTCAGCTAATATTATTTAATTAGTATTAAATAACTCATCATTACATTGACTAACCTTTTAGTCATATAAGGCATCAATATGATTATATTTTCATTTAATCATATCTCTCAGAATACATCATTAGGTGTGACTTTTAGGGACCGGTTAATCACCGCTATCTGTATGACAATAACGTCAAACTTCAAGCAAGCCAATCGTTATTGATAAACGTGAATCAACTGATTATAATACAAAGTATACCATGTGAACCTTTAAGAGATGTATTCATGTTATCACACTAATTGTGGAGGACACCAGCTCTAACATGACCAACAATCAAAAATAAAATGAACTAGTAATGTGTTGTAGTGTGCACACTGCACACAATATATAAAGAAAGAAAACCTATTTTTCTTTGTGGTGCACGACTAGCAAAGGGAAGAGAAATTGCTTTTCTCTTACCCATAAGCTTAAGTCACATCTAATGTTAAGCCAAATCATTTTAGGGATTAATTATTTATCTTATTCATAGTAAAAAAATAATCATAACACAAAAAACACCCATGCATGCACACATACATTACACGACACCCACATATGTAAAATGGGTTCCATTTTATGTTTGACATTTTGTCAATTGTAAAATGTCACAAGTGTCACATATCACATGCTATATGACATTAAGTATTTAAAACATGTATTTAAACAATTTAAATACAATTTCTTATTTCTTAAATAATACTTAACCTTTAAGTACCAATTACCAATTTATTATGTAAAACACGACATTTTATTTCTCGTCAAAATGATATATAGACCCTTTGTAATCATAACCTATCGATAACCCTTACTGATAAAAATACGATAACATTTATCGATTATAAAATAATTACTTATTTTTTTTTATAAACGAATCTCATATAATCATATTATCAGGAGAAACGTACCTCTCATTAATCTCGTTCATATTAGGGCATTAATAAATTCATATCGTATACGAATTATTAACCTTAATGATTCGGGCAACATCCTTTAGGTGTGACCTTAAGGGATCAAATGATCACCACCAGCGTATGACGATAATGTCAAACTATTTAAAGTCATCATTACCAGTAAATGACGATCAATCCACTTTATAATTTAGCATCTCTTCCGTATTCAGTATATAAATATACATGAGATTTTATGATTTTATAATAATTAATAAAATCATGTGATTGCACTATTGTGGAGGACACTTAATCCAACATGAAACGCGTCAAACACTAACGGTTTGGATCAATACTCGATGAGTCCGGAAAATTATAAGAACCTTATAATCTGAATTTATGTTTATAACTTGAATAATTGAATGTGTAAAGCTGAATGGGAAAGCTCGCTTATATAGGGTGATGGCTCGCCCAAGCCACGCCTAAAACACTAAGAATTCGATTCCACATAGGAATCTAACTAATCCTAAATAGATCACAATTAGATCTTTATTTAATTTAATAATTAAACCTAAAATCTGGTTGTAACAACTTATTCTAACAACCTAATTTGTAACTAACTTGTAACAAACTAGTTGTAACAAACTTTTAAAAACCCAAGTGTAACAACCTAACTAACTTATTCTAACTAATTTATTATAACCAACTAAATTTTAACTAACTTAATATAAAATAAATAAAATAAATAGTTCCAAAACATATTGGGAATAACCAAGTAAATACTCGATTTTTTAAACCTACACCTGACCACTCGGCCCCTCGAGCCCACGCCTGACCACCGTGACTCCACCATGGTGGTTCAATTTGTCCACCAAGATTTGACCCTTCCTCCAAGATTCGACATTTTATAATTCCTTTGTTGGGCCAAGGTTTTTTTAACCACCGTATCTTGAATTTAACCCTAAACAGCCCCTTTCTTGAATGAATCTTTAATAAGAAGCTCACAAGCCCTAGTCCCGAATCCCACGTACCACATAAAGAACCAACCCCTATGATAATCGAATCACTATCCGTCTTCATCTTGTGGCAGATAGTGTCCGTCTTCAATGAGAACCTTATCTTTATAATTACAAAAACATTTAAACCCTTCTCCTTCACTCACATCATCAACATGGCATATTTCATTTTTTCAATTGTAGGACCATCACTAAAAAGACGTACAAAAGGGCAATCTTATCTTTATAATTACAAAAACATTTAAACCCTCCTCCTTCACCCACATCATCAACATGCATATTTCATTTTCAATTGTGGGACCATCAGTAAAAAGACATGTAAAAGTGTAATGTAGTGATTGTTTTCAGTTTTGCAAATCATTCATATGCTCTATACTTTACTGGTTTACCGAGTATTGGTTTTTTCATTTTTATATCCAACATAATTTTTTAAGATCATTATATTTAACAATTCACAAAAAAAATCTTATAGTAAACATTTTCTTATACGTGGTTAAAAATCACGATAATAAAACATTAAACATTTCACAATTTACAAATCAATTAAAACTCCATTTTTTTTTGAAAGAAAATAAGTACTCCATTTATAAGTTCAACTACTCCCTATAAAATTCATAATAAAATTTGTTCTCTTTATACGTTCAATACAGTAATGTTATCATTAAGGGTATCAAAAACATTAAAACTTACAACTTATAAAAATTCAATAACTTTTTGTTGAGAGTATAAATAATTATCTATTCATTAATCCAATTATCATTAAATACCCTTTACAGTCAATCCTAAAAATGGGAAAATATAAAATTTCGTTCAAATATTTAAATGCAACATTATTAAGGTCATTGCTAAGTTATGTAAAATCGAATAAAATTCTTAAAATTGTAAAGAAAATGGCAAATTTCTTTAAAAAAATATTGAATTTGAAAAACGGCAAAATAAAATAAATAAAGACTCACTTCTTTGTAAAAGGATGTTGGAAAATGGTTTGCAAAAAATAAACACAAGTCTTCAAACACAACTTCCATTATCGAAAATTATTATCACTAATCTTATCTTTATAAAATCAAGATCATTTCAAGTACTATCATGTATCCATTTTTTTTTTTTTTTTGGTGACGAGGGGTTTAATCCCCCCGGGCCCATGCATTCCCGCACCACCACATGGACCATGTAACCCACCCCTTTCGGAGCTGTAGTGGCCAAGTGATCATCGCCCCAGCTGGTAATCGAACCTGAGACCTCTCAACTCCTGCATTTCTGCAAGCTTTAAGGTTTAAACTCAGTTACCAACTTACCACTGGACTAACACCACTTGGTTATCATGCATCCATGTTAGCACATATAATTTTTGAGAGTCATCGGGTTACGAGTCAAACTAGGGTTCTCACTTTTGGGGTTAGTTTGAGTCAGAATCGGATCATTCTAATCGAGTTATTGTTGCCAGGTATACATCAACGTACAAATTAATTTTATACATCTTTATATTAAACAAGCTACTTTAAATTTAAAATTGAAAATCAAGGGATAATATTAAATTCCCTCAAATTTTATACTTAATCAATATTTTAAATGTATGCAAATTATAATTATGTAAAATTGATACATTTAGTCAAATTGTTGAATATTTCATCCCGTGCAATTTTACACGGGAATAAAACTAGTTTGTGTTTATTTAATCAAACTTATAACTTATTGTTTTAGCAAGATTTATCCTGAACGGATCAAGCTAAATAATGTATGAAATGTAGGGTATCTAGCTCTAATATGATCAATATGAACGTAATTGATTAACTTTGAAAGAAAGATGAAAGAACAAGTACTCGAGAATGTTTCTTAATAGAATAGTAAATATGATTATAATTGCTTATATTACTTGTAAAAATTGCACTGATTACATCTATCTCTAATACAAATGATTACACTAGATTTTATACTAGCTATGATCTGAACGTTGGATGCTCCAATGTTCAATCTTTTTACTAAGAGTTGTTCCTGATTAATAGGGCACACTCCCTATTAATCCGGCTTGCAATGAGTGATCGGACTAGATGCCTATCTGATCAGGCTAATTATAGCTTAATAATTGCCCTTGACATTTTATTCGTGTCTAATATGATCAGGGATAATATTTCAACATGTTCTGCTATTCTGGTGTGATTGTAACTATTGCTGGAAACTAAAATGTCAACTCCTGCGCACTGTTAGTAACGGCTAGTTGTTGCATGAGGTCATGCTCAAGCTATACCTAGGTTCTCTAGGGTTTATCCGTTATGGTTTTGTGATCTTCCTTATAAATAGGAGGTTGTTATGAGTTTGTTATTCATCCAAACTCTCCTATCTTCCATTCTTATTCTTTTACATAACCTGCAATTCTATATTTCTTTCGCTCCTGCAAATTCGTTCACAATCCACAAAACAGAAAACAAAAAATAGCTAAATCAAACTCTAACCCAATCATATTAATCAAATTACTTGGTAAAATGGCACCCAAGAAACGTTGCCCTGTAACGAAAGTAATCAAGGTTGTAGAGGAGTCTCCTGCTCAGGAAAGTGAGCACGAGGTTGTTGTCATCAACGCCCCTACTGAGTTCACCACCTACAAATATCAGGATTCAATTTTCACTGCCATTGAGTCCCTGAATTCTTCATTCAGGGATGCTAATCTGTTGAGGACAGATTACGATCAGGTTCTAAGGGAAAGAAATATTATTACTGATTCTACTGAGGTTTGGATACCAGAGAATTGCCCTATCAGGGCCGACTGGACTTCTCACGGTTGGTTCTGCATTTATGAATGGGCCTTTAAGGCCGGTTGCTGTTTATCTTTCACCCCTCTTATGGCCGAGGCTATGCGGTCGATGGAGGTTGCCCCATTCCAGGTCATGCCTATGATCTGGAAGTTAATTCATTTTGTTGAGAACCTGTGTAGCAAGTACAAGCTTACCATGACTATGAACGATATCAGGGTCATTTACCAGCTCATAAATCATTCCGACGACCGCTTCAATCTCCGAATTAGGAGCAAGATGGCTCCCCTGATCACTAATCTTGATTCAGGGGATGACAAGTATTGGTAAAAAAAACTTATATGTTTGTGTGCACTGAGACTCTTGGTCCAGGAATGGACTATCTCGGACATCCAGTCATGCTTACTGGCAATATTTCTCTTTATAAATCCTGTTTAGATTCAAATACTATAAGATTGAATTTTGACATACCTTTTCTTTCTTTATTTTCAATTGCTGATTGGATAGTGGACCCTGATGAGGGGTTTGCTGACAGGATAACTGTTTTCTTGTCTATTCCGGAGGCAGAGCGTATTTGGCCTGCCAGCCTGTGCAGGGAACACCTGCCCCGGTATATGAGGCCCATCTTGGGAGGGCTGAAGGCTGGAAAGGGCAATGCTTCCTCTAGTTCTTTATCTGGTGAGCTTCTTTTTCCTTTTCTTATTTCTTTATTTTCTACTTTGTATTATCATCAATGTGCTTACCTTGGCATTTGTTGGTCCAGTATACCGGTCATCCGTCACGCTGGCTAGCTTCTCTGCTGCTTCTTTGAAGGCTGGCTTGGCCAAAATTTATGAATCGTCAAGGAGCAAGGGAACTAGGGAGAGTGACAGCGAGAAGACGCTTGATGTGCTGGTCTCTCCTGGAGCGGCACCTGAGATGCTCAGTGTGCGCTCATCCAAGAAGAGGAAGAGGGTTATGGTTGGTGAAGCTGATGAGGGAGAAGAGGCAGAAGAGGGGCATTCTAGGGCGATTGTGACACGCCAAATTAAGGAGATCCCTAGCCAGGCTGGCGATCTGGGCGCTGTTAAGGCTGTTTTACATGAATTTGCCCAGAATGTTGACCAGGGGTTGCTGGCAGGGGATACCTTTGAGTCCTCAGCCAAGCTGGTGGCTTTGTCAAATCTCTGATGGTTAACTTGTCCGCTGTTGTAACTCAACCTAAGGAGGTTTGTTAATACCTTTTGTTGTTTTTCTTTATTTTTATGCATGCTCAAAGTTTTGGTAGATGATCAGTGTGTCGGTTTGTGCAGTGCTTGGATGCCTCTCTGATCAGCAGATCTCAGTTGATGGACTTTCAGGGAATGGTTGAGGTTCTGGAGGATCAGGTCAATCGTCTTCAGGCTAGGGAAACTCAGCTGGAGTCACAGTTAGCTTCTGCTCGGGAAGCGGCCAGGGCCAGCCAGGTTTGTGAAATAGCGGCCAAGAGTGCTGAGCAAGCTGCTAGGGTTGAGCTGGCTGAAGAGAAGCAAGCCGTGCAGAAGCTCCTGAAGAAAAATGAAGAGTTGGGTGCTGAAAAGGAGATACTAGAGGTCAGGCTGGGGGATTCTGCCCAATACTTCTTCGGCAAAGGACGGGTGGATGCCATGCGAGATCCTGGGGCTGCTCAGACGAAGTGGAACCCCGACCAGGATGAGAAGGCCCTTGATGAGCATTTTCTCGATCTGGCCAACCTGGGTATTGATGAAGGTAAGGAGGAGGTTGACTCTCTTGCATCTAAGGAGAATTCAGGGGGTGTAGTTGTGGCCGAGGAAGGCTCCAGGTTAGCTCCTGCTTCGAAAGCAGCTTAGTTTTTAGTTGTTGTTTTGTGATTGTTTTGGCTTATCCAGGGGGAATGTTCCCCGGGAAAGACCATTTAGTTGGTATTTTTTTTATTTTGGATGATCTCATCCGGGGGAAAGTCCATGGACTGAATTTTGGGTTGGCTAGTGTTGTCTGGCCAACTATTTGGATGTATATATAGATTTTGGCTGTTTGCCTTTCTTGTTTCAAATGTTTCCCTCTTCTCTTTTTTTTTGCTTAAGATTTTTATTTGGATCATGCCAGACTTCTTACTCGGTCTGACCAGGCTTTTTGCTGGTTCTGACCAGGCTTTTGTTTGTGATGGGTGGATTTTCTTGCCTGTCGGGAGGGCTTATAGTCTATTGCCTGTCTGGAGGGTGTATCACCCATGGCAAGCAAGTTAGGGAAATTGTCCCTTAGCTTGTTATTTTGACTGAGCTCAGGTTTTTTTATTAGGCCTTAGATTTTTGCAACTGAAAAGTTGAGATTTTGTATAGATATTATATGAAGTATGCGGGTAGAGTGAACCTCAATCTTAAAAATTTATTTAAGTTAGTGATGCAGGCTACATGAATGCAAGAAGTAAACAAGTAATTAAGATTCGAAGTAAATATGTTTAAAATAGTCAGATATCATTGGTTTACTAATTTACTAATTTAAACACTGCTAGTTAGGTACATATGTTGAACCATATATTCAAATATATATACAGTATATATGTTTATGTTTTGATAATGACAAGTCTAGCTATTTATATATTATATACTCGTATGTATAATCGTGTGCTAAGTGTACAGAATATTAGTAACAAGATCTACTCAATCAAGTATAAAAGATTCAAGCATATTAGTCAGTAAATTGACTAAGTCGAAGATTGATAGAAGATCACAAGCGCGCATAATGAACTAAAGTTATATTTATCAACTATAGCTTTAGTACAAGATTGGTTCTAGTTATAGCCAGTAGCTATAACTCTATATCATGAAGAAATGATCGAGATTTATGTGTGTTTTAGTTGAAACAATTGTTTCCTAATTTGTGTCGTGTAGGTATTAGTGTTTGAATGGTATTCTAATTAAATATGGAATTGTTAATCTTAATAGGATTATATAAAATATCTCTTAGTTAAATAAGAAATAAATAATTGTCTTATGAGATAATTATTTATTACTAAAATAAACTAAAGATTTTTTATATGATTTTATTTGTCAAAAATATATAATCTAGATAAAGTTTGTTTCGATTTTGGAAATCGTGTGATATGCCACATTACCATAAATCGTGTAGGATTTACTTAAATAAATATTATGTATTTATTTAGTATCCTAAACAAACTAAGATTATATTATGGTAATATATTTTATTATCTTTGACATGGTTTAGAAAGTTGATTTAATAAGGATACTAGTTGTTTATTATATAAAGATCTTTCCTAAATATGAATTAGGAAATAAATTCCTTATATAATACATAAAGTATATTATTAAATCTTTCCTAAATAAATTAAGATTAGATTTAAGGTAGTATTACTAAAAGACTAGTATTCTAGTTTTAGTAATATTCCTAAATCATCTAGGGTTTGAATTACCTAGATACATATTCTATATAAATAGACTACCTATGACACATTAATGCTTAAGAAATACACAACACACATACACGCAAATCAAGAGAAAGCCGTTGGTCATATACTTCAATATTCGAGCTTTTCATTGTCAAATCCGATTCAAGATTCAAGTGCTCAAGCATTGATCTTATTTATTCAAGATAGTGACACCAAGAAAACATTGAAGACTTTATCTTATTTACGTAAGATAGATTGAGTATTTAGCGGTACTCATTGTAAGACAAATATTTAACGGTATTTGTCGTAGCTAGATATTTAACGGTATCTAGATTGAGTTGTGACTAACATCAAAGTCGCACGAGTAGGGTTGATAAAATTGTAATCCAGAGTTGGTACTAATTTTATTAATCGAGAATAGTGGACGTAGGTCTCAGAGTGTGAGACTGAACCACTTCAAAAATATCGTGTCTCTACTTTATTATTGCTCTACTCAACGATCATCATACAACTACACACACATCGAAGAAGATTCCGAAAAGAAGGCATACTCAATTCAACCCCCCTTCTTGAGTATATCATATCAATAGACTCTTCAATTGGTATCAGAGCCTCGTGCTCTTGATCGCCTAGCCGCGTGAGTTTTGATCCTTCTATTGATTCTATATTATATACTCTTTCATCAATGGATTCCAAGCATCTCAAGTGCCCCATCTTCGATGGAAAAAACTATAGTTTATGGAAAAATATGATGACTCATTACATCAAGGGTTGTGATTGGGAATGTTGGAAGATCATCCAAACTGGACCAAAGAAGATCTTGGTCGCCGCCGCCAATGGAACAACCTATGAAAAAATGGAAAGCGATTATGTGGAAAGTGACTACAAAATTGCAGAGAAAAACTCTAAGGCCATGAGCCTCCTACAGAACGGTATGATAACCTCAGAATTCGATAGATTCTCATCCTGTAGTTCCGCTAAGGAAATATGGGATAGTCTCGAACTTGCTTATGAAGGAACATCCGCAGTCAGGAAACATCGTATAGACTTGCTCGTTCAAAGATATGAACTTTTCAATATGGAAAAGAATGAATCTATTGATAGCATGTCTGCACGATTTTCTTGTATTATTAATGAACTGCGGAACCTTGGCAAAAAGATCGATTCTGAGGATATCATTCGTAAGATTCTTAGGAGTCTCACCAAAAAGTGGCAACCTAAAGTCACGGCCATAGAGGAAGCACGTGATTTATCTAAAATCACTTACCAAGAATTGATTGGATCCTTAATGGCTCACGAGATCATACTAAATAAAAACGATGATGATCCCAAAGGAAAGGGAGTCGCTTTACAAGCCTCCACAAGCGAAGTAAGCGAAGAAGAACTTGAGGATGAAACAGTTCTATTCGCTAGACGATTTAAGAAAGCAGTTTTCAAAGGTAGATACAAAAACTCTAACAACAAAACGTTCGACAAAAAGAAAACTGACTCCAAGCAAACATTCTTCAAAAGAGGATGTTTCAAGTGTGGACAACAAGACCACATGATCAAAGATTGTCCAAGTTGGGACAAAATCAAAGACAAGTCAAAAAGAGAAAAGACCAAAACAGAGTTTAAGAAAGTAATGCTTGCGTCATGCTGGGGAGAATTAGAATCTGAAGATGACGAGGACTCTGAAGAAGAAGAGGTAGCAAACCTATGCCTAAGCAACGTCAGCCTAGATCTAATCTCAAACGACAATGATGAAGATGACGCATCGAATATGTGTCTCCTTGGAGAATCAGACTCAGACGACGACGACGAAGAGGTAAATTTTCTTCAACTCAAAAGTCAAGTTAAAAACTTATCTAAGGCTATGCTAATTAAATATTTTGAGAAAACCCTAGACCAATGTCATGAACAAAATCTTGAGTTAGATGACTTGAAAGAGCAGATCCTCGATATTGCTGAGGAAAATCAACTTCTGAAAGCCAAAGCTAAGAAACTGAAATCCAAAATAAACATTGAAGCTAATGCTAAGTTGGAAACAGTTATGTCTGAGAAAAAGGTTCTTGAGTCTAAAGTTATAGCTAATGAAGCTATAACCTCAAAACTAAAACTCAACATTAAAGAGCTTCAATCTAAAGTTATAGCTAATGAAGCTATAACTTCAGAATTAAGAAAGGTTAATGAACGGCTTAAGTCAGAATCTTCGACTATGGTCGAAGATGAGACTCATCAAGAAGAAGTTGAGATTCTCGAAAGCAAAATCATGGATCTAGAATTCAGTATATCTAAAATCAAGAAAGAACATGCCAAAATTTTGTCTGACTTCCATAAAGACATTCAAAACCTAAAAGAGTCTAGCAACACTGACCATAGTGAATGTAAGAAAGAAATAGACTCCTTGAAAGACCTCCTTCTTCATGCTCGGAAAGTTCACGATAAGTGGGAAGGAAGCACTAACGTTCTAAACTTCCTAACTAAACAATCCGACAACAACATGAAGATGGGGTTAGGTCACGAATGTTATGGAAGAAGGGATCACTCAAAGTGTAAACAAAGTCCAACAGATAGAGACTTTAGAAGAAGAAAATATACCGACCTTCCTGAGTATTTAATATGCACTTATTGTGGCCATACTGGACACCTCCGAGAAAACTGTGTGAAACACGCACAAGATTTTAAAACCGGAGTTAAGTTTGTTAAATCCTTAGGAATTCCAAGCGACACTAATTCTGTCTCTGATAGTGATGGTGACAAAACTGAGGAAAGAAACATTGACCACAGATGGTTCTATGACATGACATTTGACTACGAAGAAAAGAAAAACAGAACCAAACAGACTCCTCAAACATCACACAAAAAATGGTCACCAAGAGTCCAAACTAAAACCTACACAAGAACATCAAAACCCAACCACTACCGATATAGAAAGACCTATGTAAGACAAGTCTGGGTTAAAAAGGAAGATGTATTTGTGATTACTAACAACAAAGGACCCAAGTATGCTTGGGTACCTAAATCCTGTCTTTAAAATTATTTGTGCAGTTTGTCGCCAAGGAAAATAACTTATGGTATCTCGACAGTGGATGCTCAAGACATATGACAGGCGACGTAAACCTATTCCAAACCCTAAAACCTTTTGACGGAGGTAAAGTCACATTCGGTGATAACAAAAAGGGAAAGATCATCGGAATTGGTAAGATAGGTATTTCATCCTCTCATGCTATAAATGATGTATACCTTGTAAATGGTCTCAAACACAATCTTATCAGTATATCTCAATTATGTGACAAAGGAAATAAAGTGGTTTTTCATTCAGATATATGTCGTATAATCTTAGAAGGCACCAGTAAAGTGATACTTGAAGGTCACAGGATGAAAAATGTTTATATGATTGATTTAAATGTTGTACCTACTGATTCTCTATCATGCATGAAAGTTACGTTAGATGATCCATGTCTATGGCACAAGAGATTTGGTCATATTAGCTCACCTATTCTAAGTAAGCTGAAAAGATGGGACTTGGTCGAAGGTCTTCCAAAGATCAAATTTGATCAAGAAAAGATGTGTGACACATGTGCACGATGTAAACACGTCAGATCATCCTTTAAGCCAAAAAGAGTGGTAAGCACAGAACAAGCTCTTGAACTAATACACATGGATCTATGTGGCCCTATGAAGGTAAGAAGCAGAGGTGGTTCCAGGTACGTTTTCGTTCTAGTTGATGATTACTCTAGATTTGTTTGGCCAATCTTTCTTCACTCCAAAGACGAAACCTTCGATGAATTTGTTAGTCTCATGAAGCTTGTCCAAAACAAATATAAATCAAACCTAGTAACAATCCGTACTGATCATGGAACTGAGTTCGACAATCATGCTTTTATTGAGTTCTGTAAAACCAATGGTGTTGGTCATAACTTCTCGGCCCCTAGAACCCCACAACAAAATGGAGTTGTAGAACGAATGAACAGAACGCTAGAAGACATGGCTCGAACAATGCTTCTTTGTAGTGGCCTACCTAGAAACTTTTGGGCTGAGGCTATTAGTACAGCTTGCTATATTCATAACCGTGCTATGATTAGACCTATCCTTAAAAAGACTCCTTATGAACTTCTTCCTGGTCGCAAACCAAACATATCACATTTAAGATGCTTTGGTAGTAAATGCTTTGTTCACAACAATGGTAAAAACAAATTAAGCAAATTCGACCCTAGAAGTGATGAAGCAATCTTTATAGGATATTCAGATCATAGTAAAGCCTACAAAGTTTTTAACAAACGTACTTTATGCATAGAGGAAAGTATTCATGTTATCTTTGATGAGAATAATGTCTTCGATAAGCCATTACAAGATATAGAGGAAAACCTAGACGAACCTGATTTCAGGTTATCAAGGGAAGATCCTCCTGAAATGGAAATTGAAGAAGGAGAACCTCAAGGAATTCATGATGAACTCAACTTGGGAGAAAATGGTGCGAGAGATGAAACTACAGTTGATGATACTGTAGATAACTCTCAAACCAATGACTTGGAACCCAAAGTTACAGCTAATGAAGCTATAACTTTGAATCAAAACCAAAGGGAAGAGGCCAGAGTTATACCTGACCCTACTATAAACCCAGGTTTGGATTCAGGAGGAACAAGTCAAGATCCCGAGTCAAGTTCAGGGAATGCAAATGATCAATCAAGGAATTGGAGATACAAAGGCTCTCATCCATTGGACAATGTCATAGGAAGTCTAACAGATGGAGTTCAAACTCGAAGGAGCCTAAACAACTTTTGCTCATTCTACTCCTTTCTCTCCACCATTGAACCTTCAAATATCAAAGAAGCTCTCGCAGAACCAGACTGGATAGTTGCCATGCAAGAAGAACTCCAGCAATTTGAAAGAAACAAAGTTTGGCATCTTGTTCCCCGACCTAAGGACAGAACTGTCATTGGAACTAGATGGGTATTCAGAAACAAATTGGATGACACTGGAGTCATTGTGAGAAATAAGGTCAGACTAGTGGTTCAAGGATACAACCAACAGGAAGGGATCGATTATGACGAAACCTTTGCTCCTGTTGCTCGTCTTGAGGCAATAAGACTACTCATTGCATTTGCAGCACACAAGGGAATGAAGCTCTTTCAGATGGACGTTAAGACTGCATTTCTTAATGGCTATCTCCAAGAGGAAGTATTTGTTGAACAACCTCCTGGATTTCCTGACAGCAAACTCAAGGATCATGTATTCAAATTGGACAAAGCTCTCTACGGCCTGAAACAAGCACCTAGGGCATGGTACGACAGATTATCAAAGTTCCTATTGGAGAGTGGATTCAAGAGAGGATCTGTGGATAAAACCCTATTTCTTAAAAGTGAAAACTCAGATCTACTAGTTGTTCAGATCTATGTTGACGATATTATTTTTGGCTCAACTAATAAAAGGTTGTGCAAGTACTTCTCTGAGTTGATGACTTCTGAGTTCGAGATGAGTATGATGGGAGAACTAAAGTTCTTCCTTGGACTTCAAATACAACAAACTGAAGAAGGAATCAAGGTTCATCAACAAAAATATGTCAAAGAGTTACTAAAGAAATTTGGAATGGAAACCTCTCATGCAATGCCTACTCCAATGGTCACAGATAAGAAGTTAACCAAAGACGAAGATGGTAAGTCTGTAGATGAAACAACTTACAGAGATGCGGATTATGCAGGATGTTCATTAGACAGAAAAAGTACCTCGGGACTTGCTACCTTTGTAGGTCCTTGTATTATATCTTAGGGATCCAAGAAACAAAACTCTGTCGCCCTATCAACCGCTGAAGCAGAATATATTGCAGCCGCACTGGTATGCTCTCAACTTTTATGGTTAAAGCAACAGTTACATGATTATGGTGTTGATGTTGGATGTGTGCCTATTTTATGTGATAATACGAGTGCTATAATTATATCTAAAAACCCAGCCCAGCACTCGAGAACCAAACATATTGAAATTAGACACCACTTTCTAAGAGACCATGTTGAAAAGAAAAATATAAAATTGGAATTTTGTAGTACGGAAAAACAATGGGCAGATATCTTCACTAAACCATTGGCTAGAGAACGCTTTGAGACTTTGCGATTGGAAATTGGTTTAATCGGTGGCACCTAATCAAATCTTAAAAGCAAAAATAACCCAATGATTGACTACGGTTTAGATGAGATTATATGACTGTGTCCGTATACTCCGCTGCATGTGTATGTATGTATTCGATGATAAAATATGTGAACACAATTTTGTTATGTAATTCATATATGTGTGTGTGCACAACCGAATCTCACAATAATAATACGACACATATTATAATTTACCCTACAATATTTACCTATACATATTAATATTTACATATTATTAAACAAAAAAAAAAGGGGAAAAAGAAAAACACTCTCACCTCACTCAAACCGTGTCCCAAGCTACCCCACACCCCCTGCCACGTGTCATCTCACCAACAAACTCAAATCCCCAAATAATTACCTCACCCTCACAAAACCTCCAAAATAAAATCACCAAACTCCATTAAAATCCGATCAAAACTTAAACCCTTCAAACCACCATGCTGCCATCACGCGCCACTCACCTCCACCGTCCTTAACACCCATCTCCGTGTCCATTCCGACGACCGACACCGGGAAACGTCGCAAACTTAAACGAGACTCCCCTATAGTCCCTGAGTATTCGCCGGAGTTCGTCTCAACCGAGAAAAGGTTCCCGTCCTCTGTTTCGAGAATGTTCCCTGGAAATCACTTATGGAAAGACGAGGCGGTCGGGATAAGTTGTCATGTTGTTTAATTGGATGGAGGAATGAAGGTGAATTTATCTTTCTTGATTTGTTGTACAATCGGTTGAAGGGACGAAGGTAATTTTAGCTTCGTTGATTTGTTTCAAGATTTGTTTCAAGATTCTAATGTGTTGGTTAAAGAAAAGGGGAGCTCGACAATTGTGGGTGTCGGAGATTTTGTTCAAGAAAGGTGCTATTGACAAAGCGAGTTATGGTGTCATACCAAGAAAACGTATGTGTGACAAAATCATCAAACTCATGGGTATTTACCTTGATGACATTGATTTAACTTTTGGCAAAGTATAAGTGGTGAACAAAAACCGGATGTTTCTCCATCGTTTGAGGGATTGGATGCTAAGATGGATGGGATTCTTAGTTTATATGAAGTTAAAAAGGAGAATGAAAGCATGGGTGATAGCGGTAGATGTGGCAATTCAAGTCGTGAACCCGAGCTAAGGGCGTGGATGAATAATAAAAAAAAAAAAAAAAAAATTAATTGATAAGAGAGTTGAGAAGGTTGGTGTTCGCGTCCAGATTACGTCTATATGCCAAGAAGCCATGATTCTTGCTCTCGTCCGTAATCAAAATTGCGGTGCTCATACTCTGTTCTTGTTTTAATTCGTTTTCGGTATTTTCGGCTGTTGTGTTTAAGTCTGGAATGGACTTTCTCAAATCCTTACTCATATCCTAGCCCAACTCTGAAACTATCTTTGGCCCAACAAAATCCGAGGCCCACTAGTCCTTATGTTGCCCAATCCCTCGGTATCTTTTGTTAAATTCGAGGCCCAATCTTAACCTTTCCTAATTGTTTCCAAAAGGCCCATCTAAAAATTATCCAAGCCGGCCCAATTTTCTCATATTTAACCCATATTCGGCCCAGTGGCATAGTATTTCGGTTTAGTTGTGTATATTTCTCACACTCATACTTGCAATTGTATGATATTATGTGTGTTTGTATATTACGTCTTTGATGCATGCTTATTCATGTTTCGTCGTATATTATTCTAGTCGTTTCATGTCTTTGTTCTCATCTTTTCGATGATGTCAAGAGGGGGAAATATGCGACTTAGATTAGAATTTGCCTAAGCTTGCTCCTTGTCGTAATTCATTGTCTCTTAGGGTTCTTAAAGGATATGGGATAGATAGAAGATAGAAACCCTAAGTAAATCTTTGCTATAATTGACCATTATTATATTGAGGGGGAACATACACTTAGACACGAAATCTAAGAAAGACTTGCCATCATCAAAAAGGGGGAATTTGTTGAACCATATATTCAAATATATATACAGTATATATGTTTATGTTTTGATAATGACAAGTCTAGCTATTTATATATTATATACTCGTATGTATAATCGTGTGCTAAGTGTACAGAATATTAGTAACAAGATCTACTCAATCAAGTATAAAAGATTCAAGCATATTAGTCAGTAAATTGACTAAGTCGAAGATTGATAGAAGATCACAAGCGCGCATAATGAACTAAAGTTATATTTATCAACTATAGCTTTAGTACAAGATTGGTTCTAGTTATAGCCAGTAGCTATAACTCTATATCATGAAGAAATGATCGAGATTTATGTGTGTTTTAGTTGAAACAATTGTTTTCTAATTTGTGTCGTGTAGGTATTAGTGTTTGAATGGTATTCTAATTAAATATGGAATTGTTAATCTTAATAGGATTATATAAAATATCTCTTAGTTAAATAAGAAATAAATAATTGTCTTATGAGATAATTATTTATTACTAAAATAAACTAAAGATTTTTTATATGATTTTATTTGTCAAAAATATATAATCTAGATAAAGTTTGTTTCGATTTTGGAAATCGTGTGATATGCCACATTACCATAAATCGTGTAGGATTTACTTAAATAAATATTATGTATTTATTTAGTATCCTAAACAAACTAAGATTATATTATGGTAATATATTTTATTATCTTTGACATGGTTTAGAAAGTTGATTTAATAAGGATACTAGTTGTTTATTATATAAAGATCTTTCCTAAATATGAATTAGGAAATAAATTCCTTATATAATACATAAAGTATATTATTAAATCTTTCCTAAATATATTAAGATTAGATTTAAGGTAGTATTACTAAAAGACTAGTATTCTAGTTTTAGTAATATTCCTAAATCATCTAGGGTTTGAATTACCTAGATACATATTCTATATAAATAGACTACCTATGACACATTAATGCTTAAGAAATACACAACACACATACACGCAAATCAAGAGAAAGCCGTTGGTCATATACTTCAATATTCGAGCTTTTCATTGTCAAATCCGATTCAAGATTCAAGTGCTCAAGCATTGATCTTATTTATTCAAGATAGTGACACCAAGAAAACATTGAAGACTTTATCTTATTTACGTAAGATAGATTGAGTATTTAGCGGTACTCATTGTAAGACAAATATTTAACGGTATTTGTCGTAGCTAGATATTTAACGGTATCTAGATTGAGTTGTGACTAACATCAAAGTCGCACGAGTAGGGTTGATAAAATTGTAATCCAGAGTTGGTACTAATTTTATTAATCGAGAATAGTGGACGTAGGTCTCAGAGTGTGAGACTGAACCACTTCAAAAATATCGTGTCTCTACTTTATTATTGCTCTACTCAACGATCATCATACAACTACACACACATCGAAGAAGATTCCGAAAAGAAGGCATACTCAATTCAACCCCCCCTTCTTGAGTATATCATATCAATAGACTCTTCAACATAGAAACAAATTAGGCATATTCAAGAAAAAGTATGTAGGAAAGTCTTATTCATATAAACATTACATTTCATACAAGTTGCAATAATCAGGCCAGACAAAAAGAGGTTTTGGACTACTGTTTATACCTGACCAAGGCAATGTAGGCTACATATGAAATAATTTCAAATGGGTAATGTTCCATGCTCTTGGAATCATTTCATCGTCCAGGGTTTGCAGCCTGTAGGCACCCTGACCAGCAATTGAATCATTTAGGTAAGGGCCTTCCCAGGCTGGGGCTAGCTTGCCTGCGATCGCTTAAAAAGCGCATTGTTAATTATAGTATACGAGGCAACTTTAATTTGAAGAGCTCTAGCATCTTGCCTGTTTAGGGGTAATATTCCCCGAAGGAGCCAATCGTAATATGGCTTTGTCTAGGAGTTGACAACGTATCTGGGAAAGGTTTGGTTCCTCCTGTCTATTGAGGATTCTAATAGATGAACTTTGGGATATTGTCAAAGTCAGGGGGACTGAAGTTGGATCCTAGGCCGGCCAGGGCATCGGCCTGGGTATTTAAATCTCTGGGTAGTTGGTCAATACTGAATTTAGAAAATTTTGATTTTAAATTTTGGACAATGTCAAAATAGAGCATCATCTTTGAACCTTTTGTAGCATAGACTCCATTAACTTGATTTAAAATGAGAAGGGAATCGGTGTGTACCTTGATGTTTTTGGCACCTAGGTCAACACATACCTTTAGACCGGGTATCAGAGCTTCGTACTTTGCTTCATTATTTGTTGCTTCAAATACACAACTTATGGCATGTACTATCATATCCCCCTGTGGTGATTTAAGTACTATACCTAGGCATGTTCCTCTCATATTGGCTGCACCATCGACAAATAAGGTCCATACTAGGTCTGTCTGGTCACTAGTTAGTGCATTTATCTCTTTAAATGAATCAGGTTCGAGGGTAGAACTAAAATCAACCACAAAGTCTGCTAATGCTTGTGACTTGATCCTTGTCCGGGGTTCAAACTTAATATTATAGGTGCTAAGCTGAACTGACCATTTGCACATACGTCCTGACAGTTCAGGCTTTTGCAGGACAGATTTAATGGGTAGGTTGGTCCGGACAACTATGGGGTGGCTCTCAAAGTAAGGTCTCAACTTGGTGCAACTCATAATCAAAGCTAAAAAATATTTCTCAAGTAATTCACACCTCATTTCAGCGTCCGAAGACATTTACTTACATAGTAGACTGGGTGTTGTTGTCCGTCCAGCTCTTTAACCAAAACTCCACTAACCGTAGTCTCAGTTACTGAGAGATAAATCGTCAAGGGTTCATCATTTACTGGTTTTGCTAGTAAGGGAGGAGTGCATAGATAACATTTTAGACCCTCGAATGTTGTCTGGCGGTCAGGGGTCCACAGGAAGTCATTGTTTTTTTTTAGCAGATTATAGAATGACCTGCATCTCTCGGATGACCTTGATATAAATCTGTTCAAGGCTTCTACCCTTCCTATTAATTTTTGGACATCTTTGACACTTTTTGGTGGTTCTAATTCCAAGATAAGCCTAATCTGCTCAGGGCTGGCTTTTATCCCTGTCTTCGTCACCATATAGCCCAAAAATTTACCTGTAGAGACCCCAAAGTGACATTTGGAGGGATTCAGCTTCATATTGAATTGTTCCAGTATTTGGAAGGCCTTCTCCAGGTCTTTAACGTGATCCTAAACTTTCTTGGATTTGACCACCATGTTGTCAATATAAACTTCCATATTGTCTCCAATTTGATCTTTGAACATAGTATTGATCAGCCTCTGATAGGTTGCCCCTGCATTTTTCAGACCAAAAGGCATAACAGTGTAACAATATATACCTCTCTCAGTGATGACTTCTGTGCTTTCCTAGTCTGAAGGATGCATCTTTATTTGATTGAATCCACTTGAAGCGTCCATGAAAGTCAACATTTTATGCCCTGTTGTGGCATCTACCATGGCATCAATGTGTGGCAAAGGGAATGGATCGTTTGGGCAAGCCTTGTTGAGATCAATGTAATCTACACAGACCCTCCATTTGCCATTCTTCTTTTGGACGACCACCACATTGGCCAGCCAATCAGGATACATTACTTCCCTGATCATAAACATGTCTAGCAGCTTTTTAACTTCTTGATTGATGATCTCATTTCTTTCGGAGGCAAATTTTCGTCTTTTTTGCTGCACAGGCTTGAAAGATGTGTCAATATTGAGCTTATGAGTAATAATATTAGAATCAATACCAGTCATATCAAAATGTGACCAAGCAAAACAAAACATCTTAGTTTTAAGAAAGTTAACCAGATCTAGCCTGACTGAATCAGGTGCATCAGAGCCAACAAGTACCTTCCTGTCAGGGAATTCATGATCCAGGATTACCTCTCCTGTCTCCATTTGTGTTTCTGCAAAAATATTCTTTCCTGACAGGGGACTTTAATTGTTATGCCATGGACTTACCTGGCTTTGATGGCTTCAAAGACTGCGAGTAACATTCCTAAGCTATTTTTTGTTTCCTCTTATAGTAGTTACCCCCATTCGGTAGGTATTTTTATGCACTGATGGTACGTTGAAGGAACGACTTTGACATTTTGCATCCATGGTCTGCCCAGGATTACATTGTATGAGGACAAGCAATCTAGGACTCCGAATCTTTCATACGATGCAACTCCATCCGCGTATGTTGTTAAGTTGATCTCCCCCAGGGTACTTCTGGTTTCTCCACTGAATCCGACTTGGACACTTGACTTGTTAATGATCCGATCCTCACTGATCTTCATAGTCTTTAGTACGTCCATCATTATCAGGTTGATCGAGCTGCCTCCGTCTATCAATATTCTGGAAACTTTTGTTGTACCGATTTGCATTGTTATGACCAGGATGTCATGGTGCAGATCTGGTACTCCCTGCAAATCAGAGTCGTCAAAAGTGACAGCTGGCCAAGAAATAGATCTAGAAGGAGATTGAAGTTTTGACTCCCTGGCAACTTTCTTAGCTGTTGAGCTGGTTAGACCGCAAATTTCTAACCCCCCATTTATGAATTTGACAGCATAAAGGGGGGAGGAGGAGGAGGCGCCCTTGTATTTCCCTGGACCTTCTTTTCTTTTTTGTTGTGACCTGACTGCTGGATTATATCCTTTAAGTGGCCCTTCCTGATCAGGTAGGCTACTTGCTTGCTTAGCTGGATGCACTCTTCTGTGATGTGTCCTATATCCTGATGAAATTCACACCACTTTGAAGATTATCTCCTGCGATTGTCAGATTTCCCTGACCATCTGATTGTATCTCCAATATCTTCTAGCTTTTTTATCCGTGCATTTTATGTAGACCTTTTAAGCCATATTAGCATGCATTTCATACTTATTTCGTAATATTTTACTACAAATGTACGTCCCCCGAATAGTCTACTTTGGTTTGTCTTGTGCTATTTGCAGATATGAGTATGAGAAGATCATAATCAAGCCTAAAACATGTCCTTATGCATGAATTTAGGAGAAAAATTGAGTCGGAGCTTGTTACTACCATTTTTGAGATGCGCATAGAAGCAATGAAAGTCTATCAAGCGAAGGAAGAGCTTCAGTTTGCTAGTGCCTACTTTGGAGAGCCATATCTCGAGTTCTACAACAGATAATCAAGTGATTCGAATTGAAGATGAAATCTTGTCCTCTTAGCTTTTCTATGCCACCAAAAACGCTTGATTTGCATGAGTAACGAAGAAATGGCGGCCATTTGAAATTCAGTGCGCAGTGCAGGAATTGCGCGCTGAGAAGTACTCCATCGAGTACCCTTTCTATTCGATCGAGGGCTTCTTTGCTCGATCGAGTCATTATTAGATGGAAATACCTCGATCGAGTCCTTGCTTTACTCGATCAAGGGGATTTTGGAGATTTTTGCTTGTTCGAGTGAAATTAGAACTTGATCGAGCATATTCCTTAATGGGCTTCAGATTTATGACTGGGTTTTAGGTCAAATTTTTTAGGAGCTTAATCTCTCTTATAAAAGGGGATTAGCACATCTCTTATTGGAGACACGACTTTACTATTCCTCTTCCCCTTACAAAAACTCTTAGATTTAGCTTTCTTCTTCATTTCTTTCTTGCCTCGGATTCCGGATTTATTTGTAATCTTTCTTCCCTCTTTTAATTTAATTTCTTTTGTTTTTTTTTCTCGTTTCTCTTATTCTTCTAGTAATTTTAATTAGTTTATATCATGTCTTTTTACACTTGCATCTCAACTGTTAGCGTAGTTCCCGAAGTCATGTGTAGCTAATTTCTTTAGTATGTTAGGATAATGGAAATCGCAGTAGTAATGCTATAGGATTCACTTGTTTAGTCTTTTCTGCGACGAGGTTTGTTTATAACATGTTAATTGAATGCACGCATGAAACCGGTTTAAATAGTAAAACTCCGCCTGGATCGAAAGATTGGTAGAGTAGGCTTGCTTAGAACAATCGATATAACCTTCCTGGATTGAAAGATTGGTAGGGGAGTCTAGGGCGATTTGAGACCGAAAGAAGATAATCACTACCCACCTTATCAAAGACTTGACTGACCTAGTATTTTTCGTATTGCATGAACTACCGCGGTGACCCGACTCCTGACATACCCTTTTACTATCAATTCAATTTTATAAACGTCCTTATTTTATTGTTCCGTTGTTTTAAGTAGTTAAGTAAATCAAACATAAAACCCCTAGTTGTGATTGAGACAGACCGAGTTAAATAGATAACTAGCAACTAAGCCTCCCTGTGGAAATCGATCCTACTTACCGCTGACTTTTGTTAGTAGTACTTAGGTATTTATTTTTGGTACTAAACGACGGTATCACTTTTTTATTAACCCTGTAGTCGAAATAGAGAAGTTATATTCAGGAATAGTTGGTAGGGTAGAAGGGTTACCTCTGTATTCCTGGGCCACATTGACTTCAGAACGCTCAGGCCTGGAATATGGGGCAGATCTTGAGTTGTTTCGTCTAAGGTTGGAGCTTTTCCTGTTGGTTTGATGGTAATGTGTTTTCCTGTGGATGAAGATGTCATGAAGTCGAGGTCTTCTTCCAGCCTAACATGTTCCAATGCAATTGACTGGACAGTAGCGAAGCTTAGGCAAGCATTTTTGGTTAGATCTGCATAGATATCACTATCAGGCTGGACACCTTGCCTGAATGCCTCGACCACGGTTTCCTCATCACACCTTGGCATTTCCTTGACAAATCTGCCCAGTTATTCCTTGACAGTCTCATCCGGGAGTTGTTTTACCATCAACAGGTTACTTGGCCTTTTAGCCATGTCCTTGCTGCTGGCAAATTGCTGCTTGAACGCATTGACCAAATCTGCAAAGCTCTTGATGCTTCCAAGAGGAAGATTGATGAAGTATTGCATTGCTGCTCCTGTCAGCGTTGTGCCAAAGCCTTTGCACATGCACACATGCACACTTGCCTGAGCTCACTAGGAATCGAAGCAGCCAACATCTTTTGTTTGAACACGACAGTGTGATTTTGTGGATCAGTAGTCCCGTCATAGGTTCTCATTGACGGAATAGAGAATTTCTTTGGGAGATCCACTTTGGATATCTCTTTAGCAAAGGTGAGTCGGCAAAGCTGTCAATCTCCACCTCTTAAACGGGGTCAGACACCCTAGGAATGTTTTCTATCTTGTTGTGGAGTTTCTGAATTTCATGAAGCATAACCATCATTATGGCTGCATTGGTCTGATCTACTACAGCTGCCTCATCCCCCTTACCAAGGGTAGGATTCTTCTCCGGGGATGCATAGCAAGAGAAGTCAATATTTTTGATAATAGAGGAGAAGGGGGTTGCAGGCTCAAATCTGGGTTTGGAGCCTGATGATTTCCCCTTTAACTGCTTATTTAGGATGGATTCAGACTCCTTGACTCTGTCACGCTCAACCTGTGTTTGTGCCGCCCTTTCTCTGATCTCTTGTAATTCTCTGATTTGAGCCAAGGAAGCCTCTAGTTGCTCTTCTGGGGTAAGAGTTGACATTTTTTAGTGAGGATTTTTGTAAGACAATTGGAAAGATTTTTGAGATTAATGAGCCAGATGCCCCACGGTGGTCGCCAATTGTTTTAGCAAGATTTATCCTGAACGGATCAAGCTAAATAATGTATGAAATGTAGGGTATCTAGCTCTAATATGATCAATATGAACGTAACTGATTAACTTTGAAAGAAAGATGAAAGAACAAGTACTCGAGAATTTTTCTGAATAGAATAGTAAAGATGATTATAATTGCTTATATTACTTGTAAAAATTGCACGGATTACATCTATCTCTAATACAAATGATTGCACTTGATTTTATACTAGCTATGATCTGAACGTTGGATGATGCTCCAATGTTCAATTTTTTTACTAAGAGTTGTTCCTGATTAATAGAGCACACTCCCTATTAATCCGGCTTTGACTCTTCAACCTTAACTTTTATGAACTCTTCCATGATCACACGATTCTTCAATGTTGCTTAGGGTTTTTGACTTGGTCTCCCTTAAAAATAGGAGCTAACATCTTCTTATAACTTGCTTGTTGCTCTAACTCTACTGACCAGGACAAGTAATTCAGGCATGACTCTACTTCATTTTATTCGGTTTATACTCTTCATCTCATCAGCCATGTGCTCTGTTCAGCGTATATTATCCCTGATCCGTCTTGAGGATATTGGTTTGTCCGAAATCCCCCCTTAATAGGCTTGCAATGAGTGATCGAACTAGATGCCTATCTGATCAAGCTAATTATGGCTCAAAACTTATTTACTTGACTTACTCGATATTCATTTTTTTTGTTCAATTCACTTTCTAGACAACGTTGTCTGCCCACCGTATAGCAAAATGCACCAACTGGCAACTGCCCCATCATTTCCTTCCCCTTCTTTTCACGAAGTCTCTTATAAAATTATTATTAAAACAATTTCATTATATAATATCATTTTTATTTGCTACGGATAAAATTCGGTGGACTATAATAAGATGATATACTAATATCTACATTCGGTAATATTTGATCCGTTTTAAATTTTTAACGGATAGTGTAGTCTAAGTATGACTAGCTGATAAGTACAACTGTAAAACAAGCTGTAAATTACCTTTATGCTCTTCTTACCCAAAGATGATAAGTAGTGGGAGTTATTTTTGTTGGGGTTAATTAAGTAATTATGTTATTTTCCTACAATAACGATTGTGTAAAACCGGTACAACAACTTTTTTGTTTCTCTTAACTGTTTAGATTTTTTTCTCTATAGCCGATCAATAGTTGATAAAGCAAAGAAAGAATAATCAGAAGTGATTCTATTGGAGCATGCGAAAGGAAATAAAGAAAAAAAATATAGAGATAGTCCATTATTGCCGCATTATGAAATTTGCTTTTTTTTACACAAATTCTCATTTATGTTGGAAGTATATGTCCATAGTAAGTTTAAAACGAGTTAAATAATTATAAATTTATATCTATATATCTATATATAAGTATAAACGAATAACCACTAGACACGTGTCAAGCCCACATTCACTCTCACAAATTGTTTTTCCCGCCAAACTATCCTCTCTATTTATAGAAATATTCTATTGACTAAATGTATTCTATCTATTTATATAAATATTCTATTGACTAAATGTGTTAACATATGATATCAATGATTAAATATAGATGATTCAAAATTTTGCAAATCATTCTTTGGATATTCTTTAATAATTAATCAATAAAATACACTAAAACATCCACAACTAATAGGATGAATTTGCTTTTCCTTCCTATCTATATTAACTTTCGAAAAGAATATTTAGTTAATTATTAAAATACACGACAACTAATCTCGTGAATTTCATTTTCCTTCCAATCTATATTAACTATGAAAAAGAATATTTATGTAATTATTAATAAACAATCAAACAAATACCCTTGGAAAAAACGACAACTAATCTTTAAATAATCAATCAAAGAAATACACTCAAAAAAAGGGCAAATATATTTATTTAAAGAACCAATCAATAAAGATAAGCAATCTTCAGCCAATCTTTTATGAACAACAATGTTTTTTATAATCGTCCAATATACGACATAAAATCCTTTATAAAGTATATTATTATTATTGGTAAAAAGCTATTGAATAGGTATAACACTATTAAGAAAATTTATATCATATGTTTTATGGCCATTATTATCAGATTATAACTATAAAAAAATTAGCTACTGAATAAATTATAAGTGTAGCAATACTAAACTTTATAAACGGAGTATACCTCAACCATGCTCTTCAATAATCAAAGAATAAAAGACAAATAAATCATTCAGAATTAACTACATTACGAATATGGTAAAACGAGTGTACAATTTGATACAATAAATTATACTATTTCATATTATTTATGTGTATATTATTATGCAAGAGTATCATACGTATAGTTTGTGGGAATTTTTTTTAATAGGGGTATATATAGTTAGCCTGTAATTGGTCAATTATTTATGTGTGTTTTTCAACATCATAACAATGTTCTACTAAGGGTGTTGGGTAAAAAGTTTATATTAATTTAGTGTAAAAAGGTGTACAAAAATCTATATACCCTCACCAAAAATATGGGTAGTAACGAGTTTTAGCCTTTAACTATTTAAAGTTCTATTAGGCAAAGCAAGAGAATTTATAATAACGGATAAGATTAACAATTGTTTAACAAGATTTGCTATCAAAATAAATTAACAGATTAGGGAAAAAAAATAATTAGCAGATTATTGAAAGTTTTTATTATTTTCATATTTTTAAAATTATAAAAATTATTCTTTCATATTGCCCATTTATACCATGTTTTTTTAATTTAACTTCATATGATCCATATCGTACTATGTCATTAAAAATTACACGGAGATTGTTGTGTAGTGTTAAAAATATAAGGAAACAATGATCCGTAAACATCATCTGTATACCTCTTATGCAATGCCCTATTTTATGTGTACATTATAATTATAATTATTTGGATCATGTATATTGTGATTATTACTAAAAAAATAAAGATGTTAGTTGTATGGGTACAACCCTGATGGGGCGAGTATGGGTAGAGCATTTGCAGAGGGGTACGGGTACACATATTTCACCCGTGAAGCCGTGATGGATAATGGGACGGGATACCCACCTATACATCAAATATGTTTGCATTTTTCATGATTTAAGAATTAATGATTTTTTTAACCAATGATTTATAAAAGTTATGGGACGAGTGTATTATTTCGTTTACTCTCGAAGTTATCATCGATATGAAATAAGATATGAGTATAATTATGCATATGGGATTGTGAATGCCTGGGTGAAGATATCACACACGTGCATACAAAATTTTTGACCGATTAGTATACCGATTATTAATGAAATTTATCTGAATGTTAGGAGAATTATAAATGTTAAATCTCAATTCCATATTGTACTTTAATTTGAATGTGCAAAATGTTTTACATTCATACTATAATATTGAATAAAAGTATAGCTATAAATTTCAAATGACTATTTATATATTTTTTATGCATGTCCGTGCAATTTTGCACGGGTTCTAAGCTACTTTGCATAGACATGACAAACATCTTACTCTTCCCAAGACTTTTTCATTTTTGTCCATACAAAATGCAAACTATAGCAAAATGCACCAAAGTGTCCTATCATTTTTTTTCCCATTCTTTACAATACGTCTCTTATAAAATTACATTTAAAAAAATTGCAGTATATAGTATCACAAATTCTCATTTATGACGGATATTTTAATAAAAAATTACTGAGTGTTAAATGTGAGATTGTGGGTTAAAATGACATATTTGTGACCTAAGGGCGCGCATTGAATTGAAAATAACAACGAAGAAAAAACGAATGACGCGGAGGATTTTGATGCGCGGATAATCCATTTGAGAGAAACAACCGCGGGGGAAGACGAAATTCCACCAAGCTTTCAATATAATACTTGCGAGAAATACAATGTGATAGAGTTAGGGCGAATAAAATGTATGCTAGCGAATATACTCAAGCTTTCGTGTAAATATTTCGGTCCATTCTTCCTTAGTTCGTCTTCATATTTATAGTAATAGGAAATGCCTTTGTCGTTCGTAGCAGGCTCCTCCTGGTCTCGGAGAGTTAGTTGCATAAAAGTAGGCAACCAATTTGAGTTGGCCTTGGACTGTTTTGCTTCTAATCTTATTGATCCAATGTCCCATATTTCCCTTGCTTAAATGGCTAGATAACTCGCCAGGTCATTAATCTTAGTCCTTTCCTCTTGCCAATGAATGCTTGCCACGTGTCAAGTCGGAAAATATGTAAATTTTCCTTAACAATTCCCCCCAAATTTCCCGGGTAAGTACACTTGAGCGGGGATTTCTGGTTTCGTGTTCACATGAAGCTGAAGGGACTTAATATGACTTGAATGTGCCCACGAGTCCCCCCCTTTTATCACGATTACTTAACCGCTTTGGTATTCCATCACCCCACTTGCACACGTTTCTCACTACTCTCTCAAATCCCTCTTTACTATCTACTCATTTTTCACAATTCATTTTCACACTCACTTTTCACCTTCAGTGAGAACATTACATATTCTTTGCATTACAACTGAACTCATTCAACATTATACCCTAGTTCTGACATTAAATACTCTAGGCCTTACGTCTTACCTATTCCACGTAAATATTCAATGCATTCCCTTACTAATGTCTCACAAACCACCAGAGTTCTTGGTAACATACCAATGGCTGCTAGATGACCCTTCCCCATATGCGGAATTGAAAAGTTGTTGTGACCTTTACACCTCATTATCTCGACCATAACCGATTGTAATGTTAAGAATATGTTGTTTAGCTTACTTAGGCTATAATCCACAAATGCTTGCATGGCTCGATTTACTTGTTCGTCTACGTTTTTCGCCGCATGTAATGATTGTAGATATTGTAATGCCCTAAAATAACCAAGGTCATTACAATTTAAGTCGGGTGAGTTTGGTAGCTGAAAAAGTAGTTGAATGTGAAACCCATCTGAATTAGCAGCCACTATGAAATCAGGATCTTCATTCTTTATATGCGGTCTTGCGTTGTCTTGTTGTATGTAAATTTTATTGCATAATCCTTCTGGCCATGCGCTTTTAATTGCTGTGATTACTTGCTCAATTAGACATTTTTCAACTACTTGCTTCGTGATGGAGTCTATTGGTTTAGTCTCCATCGTTCCCCTTGGTCTGTTTCTACTATTTCTTGCTACTGGTACTTGTTGTGTAAGAGGGAACATCCCTATTTTCCTATCGAAAATTAATTCCCTGTTTGCCGTGTAGACCGGTCTGATGACCGCGCACATGAACATCACTTTTGTGATGTACCTTTACGATTGGTAGTTTCGGTAAGGTAACTCATCCCCATTGACAACATAAATTTTCTGATCGTCGTCGGTAATAAAGAACCACTCCTCTTCCATGTGAATTGTGTTGCTCATCTTGCTGAATATTATTTTTGATTCCGGCATTGCATTAAGATCCAAAAAAATTATGAATAACTTGATTAACGACAAACATCTTTAGTGAATGAAGTATTCTTTTCTCTTTGTGTAAGTCGTTGAGTTTAGGATGAAGTGGGATAAAATGAGATGTAAGCAAATCTTTCACTCACGAGTGGACAGTGCCAACGGAAACCCCGCAATTTCCTGAAACTTTTTTCATAGTATTTCATTTCGCTGCAATGAGTGACTCGATATGCTCCGCGTTAGGTAGTAGCTTTTTCTTATTTGTGTTTCCCATTCTCCCTCTCTTCACATTCATTTTGTCTCTGACTAACCTTGGTTTTTTGGCGAGTTGTCATATGTTAAACACGCTGCGTTCTTTTAGGCTGAACCAGATTGCTGTGTTTTGGATCCCATCGCGCTCAAGCTTCCCATTTGCGGTCGTTATTTTCCAGCAAGTGTATTGCAACTTCACTACGCAGTGCCTCAGACATGCATTTAAAGACCATATTGTGTTTACGTAACCCTGGCCTTTTGTTTTGGACTGTAATGGTGTTTGTAATTAATTTTGTGAGACTTTTCCAGTTTGTTTTCTTGGACTTTTGTAAGTAAATGAGTGTGAAAGTTTTTTTGTTGTTTTATTAATAAATGACCATAAGGAAGGAGTATTTATTGACAAGTAGTTTTGAAGCCCGTCAAAATCACGGGATCGTTATTAATTTGTAACTTTAATCGGCTTATAGATGATGTAATATGAATATCTTTTAACTAACAATTATTTAAGGGGTAGTTTAATTTCTCTTTACTAGTTTTTTACCCATGAAAATCGCGGGTGCTTTTAGGGTAAATTGTCTAAATTAACACTTGCATAAAAAATCTTTAATTTAGTAAAAGATGTTGACACATTACTAACTGTAAAATTGGTGTACGGAGTGTAAAGTATAACAATCTATGTACCTTATTAAGAATCATCAAATACTTTAATATGTCAAATGAGTGTTGTTATACATATATTGTAGATGTTGATATATCAAGGTAAATTGCACTATTTAATTGAACATTATGAATTATGTACAAATTTATTGTGTAAATTGTAAAATCAAAAACTCTATAGCTTTTTTTCATCATTGATGTAATACCCTTCTTAGTGGTAGCTGAGTTGTGACTCAACTCGGCCGAGTAAGTCGAACTCGGCCGAGTAAGTCGAACTCGGCTGAGTAAGTTGTACTCGGCCGAGTAAGTCAAACTCGACCGAGTAAGCCGAACACGACCGAGTAAGCTGTACTCGGTCGAGTAAGTCGCACTCGGCTGAGTAAGTTGTACTCGGCCTAGTAGGTCTGTCGGTAAGTAAAACTTTTGGTTAACTATATATTAACCGAGGGTTAATTGTCATTTCATAACAAATCAGAAACTCTCAAAGCCATAATCCCTTTCACCCTCATCCCTTCCAATCTCCGTCAAGAGTCCGTAGCAAGTTTTAGGAGCGCCGATCATCTAGCCTAGTCCTTTATTCTCAAGTAAGTCTTGTTTTATTGTACCGTTATCTCCATTAGTTATGTTTAGAGAGTAATTCGAGTATATGTGCTTTGTTTTTAGGAGGAGGTTCCGTAGAGGAGCGTTGGTAGGACAACCATGCATAGATTTCCGTGAATTCCTTGAGGTGCGGTTTTCCCTACTCAGATCCGTGTTTATGTGTTGTGACGGTTGTGACGGTTGTACTGTTTTATCTGATATCTCTATATACTGTTGTTGAGTTTGGAATATTGGGAACATATGTGTGGGACCGTTGCGGGAAACGGCTCACACTCTTACGATCGCTCTTCGTGGGACCCACCACGGAGAGGATGTGCACATTAAGGATATAGGTACCCCTTGCCGCGAGCAAGCGGGGGATGGATATGGAGCTTGACGTCGCCATGGAATTTGTGATATCAGTGGTTGTGATTTATGACAGTAAAGTGTTTATATCAGTTTATGCTTAATGTTGTTTTATGAGACCGTCGCATATAGCAATATCTGATGTTTGTGGTGTTTTTTACTGTGATGATCTATGGTTACGGTGAGCAGACTCTCAGGTGCGTCGTGGTTGAGGATCTCTAACTTGGGATGGATGGGATTACGCTCCACCTAGAAGAGTCTCAGTCTTAGCTTCCACACTTCTGTTTAGTTCTCGTTACACTTATTTTGTTTAGAGACAGTTGTTTTGGTTGTATCAGACTTTATACCTTGTTAAACTTTCAATACAGGTTTTGGGTATTGTTACTCGATAAGTTGATATTATGGCTTAGGAAACTGAGATGGTGACACTCTTATAGGCTGATGGTCCTATCTAAAGGCCTCAGGTTATGAGGGTGACAAATGGTATCAGAGCAACGATCCTGGCACCTAAAACAAATGAACCTATTGAATCTAGGAGTGTGTTAAATAAAATGAAGCCCAATTATAGGTTTGTGAGGCTACTGCAAAGGTTTGGGAGACATCCCGGAACCGTAAGATTGCTTACATGCCTATAGTTGGTCACTAAAGGGTAGTTTAGGAGTACTATGGTGTATATTGCATGAGGTTTTGATCGATGTGATGAGGTGCAAAGTGAGTGCACGGATGGTGTATAAATGTTTTTTTATGAGGTGTTTAAGGATACGAACTACGTGATCGAAAATATTATGATGTTTTTATATGGTTTTTCTAGTATGCATATAGGGTGATATATCATAGGATAGGTGAAGGGCAATTTCCCCTTCACGATGCTAATCTGAGCATTAGTACTCGGCCGAGTAGAGTGTACTCGACCGAGTGAGGTTTACTCGACCGAGTGTTAGGTACTCGATCGAGTATGGTGAACTCGACCGAGTAAGTTGGGGTAGACCGAGTGTCGTGTACTTGGTCGAGTAGGAAGTACTCGACCGAGTACCTGGGACTCAATCGAATACATTATGTCAGTAACTATTTTCTTTTAAGTCGTAGGCTGAATACTTAAGTGTACCCATTTTCTTCTTATATTTCGATGGCCCCAGGGAGAAACCTTCCCCCAGATGTGTCACCAGCCATGATTCGGGTTGTTGGTATGTCGATAGAAGAGATAGCCCATTTAATTGAAACAAACTAGATCTTAAGCATCTCTGTCCGAAATTATGAGAGAGCTCGAGCACCTCTGATTAGTGCTCATGATATTAGCAACGCCATACCGCGTCATCGTCCTACCGTGTTCGAGGGTACAAGTACCCCATGGCTTTTAGAGGATTGGTTCAAGGAAATGGAGAGTGTATTCTAGGTGGTCAATTGCCCTGACTACCTCAAGGTGTACCAGGCTTCTTTATATCTTCGCAATTTGGCTGGGGGCTGGTGGGGAACGGAGAAGGTGAAAGATAGAGATCATTTCTTGGACTTGTGGAATGTAATACTTCGTGTTTTATTATGTTTTTTATTTTTATTATTTATTTATTTCTTTGACGTTTTGCTTATAATCGGTCGTTGTTTGATTAATCGAGTTAGTATTTTATAATTTATATGTTATAAGTAAGTGTCGGGAGCGGGTAATTGGTTAGAAATGTTTGTTAATGTTTCGTGGGCTTCGAGATGCGTGCCCAAGGCTGAGTAGTCTAACCCGTTATCAACACTTACACGTTCAAACACCAAAACCTCAACAAATTCTATCTCAGCCACCTTATATAAATCTACTTCAAAAACCTAACCCTAAACCTAGAACGCCTACCACTCTCACATCATCTCACAGCCGACACCTCAGAGCACAAGGACAAGGGATCACACGGTGGTTAGGGGTGGTTGTTGGTGGCTCGTTTGGCATCTGAAATAAGGTACACGCGTTATTCCTCTGGTTTCTTTCAGTTTATGTCCAACTTTAACTCGTTAATTCGTGTATGTAATCGATCATGCTTATATGATCTGATCTTTGTTTAGTTTTAATCTATGAGGTTCAATAGTCGTATTCGGGTCATAGTTGAGTCACCGTTGGCCTTGTTGACCGTCGTTTTGTGGTGGTTTAAAACCCCTGTCAGAGTCGTTGTACAACAGTTTTTTTAATAATCGTTTTGTATGAGGGTGTTTGTGTCGTGTTTAGTTTTATTATCTGTTAATATTTTGTATGTTGGTTAGAGTCGGTTGAAAGGTGGTAGCCAGGGGTTCGTGTGGTGGTTATGGTGGTGGTCATTAGGGTGTCGTGAGGGTGTTTTAAATAGGGTTCGTTTGGGAGACCAATGTTGTTAGAATGTCGTTTCAGAATAGCAGATCTCGGCAGAGATTTTGTATGGGTCTTCGACTTCAGTGTGTTCTACAATTGAGACGAGTGTTTGGGTAGTTTGTTAGGGGGTAGCATGGGGTTCGTAGTGGTGGCTGTCGCCATGGTTCGTGGTGGTTGTGGGTGTTTTTACAGCGGGTTTTGATTGGTTACCAAAAACGTGAATCTGGGTGTTGCAGTGGTGTTGTTGGGTTCTGAACGATTGTTTGGAGTCGTGGCTGGTTCTTGATGGTAAATGACCTCCTCCCTGGGACCACCGTGGCTCAGTGGCGAGCCAGGTGGTGCCAGTGGGGAGGCCAGGGACTACAGGTGGTTGTGGGGTTGGTGGTTAGTGCGGTGGTTAGTCACGAAAGGGGGTCGTTAGGGGCTGTTGTTTCACGGTTTTATGGGCTGTTGTATTCGCTGCTTTCGTTTCTTTGGTTTTCTAATGTAGTAAACTACTATTATTCTTATTATTATTATTATTATAATAATTGTGTAATGATTAGTCAATGATTATTGTTTATATTATGGTATGATATTGGTATTTGGGTTGATGATTATATGTTAATGATTTTACTAGCTTTATTACATATGATTAGTGAATTTTATGGGTGATATTAGCTTCATCATGGTTTTAAATTGATATCATAAGTATGTATGGGCATTGTTATTAGTTATATTAGTAATAGTGTATGAACATGTACTAAGTTAGTAATATTTGATTAATTGATTATATGTTATTTTTGGTAAATCTAAACTTAGTAAGCCTATTTTTAGCAAGTATATGTCAGGTAAGCTTATATATTAGTTACGAATAATTGGTCGTATGAATAGAATTTAATATTAACTAATATTTATAGGAACGGAATTTGAGGTGGAATATTACTAAGACAGTGGTTTTTCTTTTCGGACTTGCTTTTCCAGGTAGGATACACTGGTACCCTATTCTATGACGTGTATGAATGGATGTGTATATTGTATGTTATGGATGCAAGTGTGATTATTATGAAAATGATATTATATATATATATATATATATATATATATATATATATATATATATATATATATATATATATATATATATATATATATATATATATATAGAGGTCGGATCACGTGAGGCCGCCTATTACAGTGAGGCCGCCGAACCCTTACTATGTTACACATGATTTTCATTGTTCATTGGACTAATTTCAATGGGATAAAAATTATGGGTCATTTATAACAATTCATTTGGCCCAAATATTTTCTCTATCTAAAAAAATTATCCATTTTGCTATTTTTCTTATTTCGTGAAATTTGGGCTTAAAATATTTGTTTGCTCACAAAATGTTTAATTTCTTATTTTGTGAATCTTCGACCTTAATTTGTGAACTCGGGACCTTATTTCGTGAAACTTAGACTTAAAATGTTTGTTTGCTCACAAAATGGATAATTTCTTATTTCGTGAATTTCGGACCTTAATTTGTGAAACCGAAACCTTATTTCGTGAAACTTGGATTTAAAATGTTTGTTTACTCATGTAATATATAATTTCTTATTTCACAAATCTTGGACCTTAATTTGTGAAACCGAAACCTTATTTCGTGAAACTTTGAATTAAAATGTTTGTTCACTCACAAAATATTTAATTTCTTATTTCGTGAATCTTAGACCTTAATTCGTGAAACCGGGACCCTATTTCGTGAAACTTGGACTTAAAATGTTTGTTCACTCACAAAATGTTTAATTTCTTATTTCGTGAATCTTGGACCTTAATTCGTGAAACCGGGACCTTATTTCGTGAAACATGGACTTAAAATATTTGTTTACTCACAAAATGTTTAATTTCTTATTTTGTGAATCTTCGACCTTGATTTGTGAATTCGGGACCTTATTTCGTGAAACTTAGATGTAAAATGTTTGTTTGCTCACAAAATGGATAATTTCTTATTTCGTGAATTTCGGACCTTAATTTGTGAAACCGAAACCTTATTTCGTGAAACTTGGATTTAAAATGTTTGTTTACTCACGAAATATATAATTTCTATTTCGCGAATCTTTGACCTTAATTTGTGAAACCGAAACCTTATTTCGTGAAACTTTGAATTAAAATGTTTGTTTACTCACAAAATGTTTAATTTCTTATTTCGTGAATCTTGGACCTTAATTCGTGAAACCGGGACCTTATTTCGTGAAACTTGGACTTAAAATGTTTGTTCACTCACAAAATGTTTAATTTCTTATTTCGTGAATCTTGGACCGTAATTCGTGAAACCGGGACCTTATTTCGTGAAACTTGGACTTAAAATGTTTGTTTATTCACAAAATGTTTAATTTCTTATTTCGTGAATCTTGGACCTTAATTCGTGAAATCGGGACCTTATTTCGTGAAACTTGGACTTAAAATGTTTGTTCACTCACGAATTGTTTAATTTCTTATTTCGTGAATCTTGGACCTAAATTTGTGAAACCGGGACCTTATTTTGTGAAACTTGGACTTAAAATGTTTGTTCACTCACGAAATGTTTAATTTCTTATTTCGTAAATTTTGGAACTTAATTTGTGAAACCGTGACCTTATTTTGTGAAACTTGGACTTACAATGTTTCTTTACTCACGAAATGTTTAATTTTTTTATTTCGTGAATCTTGGACGACCTTAATTTGTGAAACCCGAAAATTGGTGACGTAAGAGTAGAATGTTTTATATCGACACAATTTAGTGTTTTTGTTTCGTGAACAAGGAGTTATTTGGTTTCTTAAATCATATTTAATTGAAACAAATATTCCTGAAAGACGAACAATTTTAGAGAAAATAAAGAACCATTAACTTGTATCTCGGAACCATTTATTATACTACTGTTGACGATGGTACTCCACCTCCACGGCTCCACCCGAGGAAGAAATTCAGGGAAGGCAGTCAAAAGCAAGAACTTGTATAGAAAGAATAGATAGATTGACTGATGGAAAGTTAGCTGTTACATTCTAACCAGCTACGGAGATCAAAACCGCGAATTCTATACAACCGGACTACACTACACTTCAGATTCTGAGTGGTTGGTGAAGACTACGACTATCCCTGCATCTCCCTGTCACTAACGCCTATAATGGTACCTTCGACACATCCTAAAGAAAACATTGTACGATTACTACAAATGACAGGGACACCAATTTCTAAATCCTCCACCTTTACTCTACTTTAAGTCGCCGTGAGTGTTTCTTGAGAAAATAGATCGCAGCGAAGATTTTATTTCTCTGTCCTCCTCATTGTGATAAATCCATGAATTTTGATGATCATGATTGTTGATTGAATTTATTGTTGGATAGTGGGCAATTAGTTTAATGATTTCAAAATTTTAAGCCATTTGTAATTTTTGGGTATATGGGACACATATCCAAATCTGAGCCATTCATAGTTTTTAATCTAATGGTTTAGAATTGGTTCGGCGGCCTCACCCTAAGAAGGGTGCCTCACGTGATTCAATTTCTATATATATATATATATATATATATATATACTTGAGATCCGGTGAGAACCATCTTACAATGAGAACTTTGTGAGAACTCTACCTTACGGACTTTTTAAAAAAAAATTAATAACATAATTGGATTCGGCATGACATTTTATAGCTAGATAACACATTTCTTGGTCTAGAAAATAAATACTAGTGACGGAAATCAAAGTTAGATACGTTTTATTTATTTGCATGCACCTACTATCTATTTTTTCGTATCTATCATTTTTCCGCCACTAGTATTTATTTTCTAGACCAAGAAATATGTTCTCTGGCCATAAAATTCTATGCCGAATCCAATTATGTCATTAATTTTTTTTAAAAACCTCCGTAAGGAAGAGTTCTCACCGGTTCTCATTGTAAGGTGTTTCTCACCGGATCCCAACCCTTTATATATATATATATATATATATATATATATATATATATATATATATATATATATATATATATATATATATATATATATATATATATATATATATATATGAGATTTCGAGATATTATTGGGCCCAAGCAAGTTCTGCAGGACTAGACCTGGTGACCTCAGCTGTTATGCTGGTGTTCGGCGACGGCCGACTATACTCTGTCGGGAGGTTCGGTATGGGTTGATGCAAGGGTTTGAGAATGAGATGCTGTTGAGTTCGAGCATGTCATGACATTTGCATATATCATAATTGTTGCATTATTAATATTATGTGTTATTCTACTCAACCGCGAGGTTGACAGTGTATTCGTGTTCACCTACGATGATCCGGAATGGGGAGTAGACATTTCAGGTCAGAGACAGGTGGACTAGGACTGGGCTTGGATGAGAGACAAGGATCGGACTTACCTAGCCTTAGATCACTTAGTCTCTTTCATAGATGTACACTTGTTCTTTTTCAGTTGTTTTGGAAGTTTAGCTGGACTACGTCTTGTAACAGTTTTCAGTTTACCCTTTTATAATTTAAAGTATTGTGTTTCTTTCACTGTGATTATCTACTACCCTGGTTTATCCAGGATGGTAACAGTCCTATTTACTCTGTAAGTCCTAGTTCATGCTCCTAGGTAAATGGGGTGTTACATGGAAGGAGTTCGTTCCGTGGGATACGTTTAAATCCGCTATGAGGCGCGAGTTCGTGCCTGAGCACCTGCGTAGCCAGATGAGGGCTGTATTTGATAACTTTCGTATGTCGAATACTATAACAGTCTCAGAGTACTATGTTAAGTTTTGTGACTTAGCCCGTTAGGTCGAGGATACGGGATTGACTCAGGCAACGCTAGCCCTGAGGTTCGAGAAGGGGTTGACCATTAACATAATGGAGAGACAACTTGCGGGAGTAACATCTGACCTCAAAGAGGTATATGAGAGAGCGGCACATGTGGAGAGGTTATGTAATCTGGTTCGGAATGCTCGGGAAAAGAGCAGGGACAAGAGAAAACCAGAAAGTGAGAATTCAAGAGGCGGATCTAACAAGGGAAACTTCAGCCAGGGCCGCTCGTTTTCTGGTGGAACTGGTACTGGTGGTCGAGGGGGTCGTAGCTTTAGTGACACCCCGGTATCGAGATGTTTTAACTGTGGAGCTGCTGGGCATAAGAGGTTGGGGTGCAGGAAGTTCAGGGGAAGCAGCTATCAGGGTCCTCCTCAAAACACTCAGAGTTTTGGAAGCAACCGTCTTGCGAATTCGTGGGGCAACCAAGGGAAGCAGAATTACAACAGCTTCAACCGCTCCGGGAGCTATCAGGGGCTCAATGAGGGAGTCAGCCAGGCATCCGCGGCGAAGCCTACCTTATCCGCGACGACTATTCAGGGAGAGGTCCAGAAGAGTAGTGGCAAATTATATGCTATGGGGAAGCAGACAGCGGCAGATGATGCACATATAGTGACTGGTACTTTCATTGCTCATGGTTATCCTAGTTTCGCTTTATTTGATTTTGGGGCAACCCATTCTTTCGTATCTGCCAGTCATGCAAGGAGCCTAGGACTGAGGTCTTATGAGTTAGCTAGTGATGCGGTATTTCTACCCTCAAGAGAGTCAGTAATGTGTTGTCGGGTATACCAGATGTTTCTTTCGTTGTAGGTCAAGTTTCTTTTCCTATAGATTTGTTCGAGTTTCCCTTAGATGGTTTTGAGATCATCATCGGGATGGATTGGTTGGGTCGTCATAAAGCGACGATTTATTGTTTCCAGAAGAGAGTCACCGTAAGAGGACTGAAGGGAGTTAGAGTATCGTATAAGGGTTTTGTAGTTCGGCCTAAGGTCAAGATTATATTTGTCCTGACTCTGAAGTGTTATTTGAGGAAGGGGTGTCCGATGATTTTCTGTCATGTGAGGGATATGAGGGCCGCGGATGTATCAGCCGAGAGTATTCCTATAGTGGGGGAGTTTGAGGACGTCTTTCCAGAGGATATTCCTGGGTTACCACCCAAGAGGGATATTGACTTTAACATCGAGCTGAAGCCGGAACGGGACCGAAAGAGTTAGAGGAGATGAAGAAGCAGCTCGATGAGTTGTTGGATAAGGGGTACATTCGAACTAATGTATCTCATTGGGGTGCGCCAGTGCTTTTTGTGAAAACGAAGGATAACAGTATGAGATTATGCATTGATTACTGGGAATTGAACCATGTAACGGTCAAGAACCGTTATCCTTGACCTCGGATAGATGACTTGTTGGATCAGTTAACCGAAGCTGGGGTGTTCTCTAAGATCGGCCTGAGGTCGGGATATCATCACTGAGGATTAGGGATGGAGATATATCTAAGAGCGCCTTCAGGTGTAGGTATGGACATTATGAGTACGTGGTGATGTCTTTCGGGCTTACTAATGCGCCATCAGTGTTTATGGATCTGATGAACCACATGTTTAGTCCATACTTGGACAGATTCGTGCTTGTCTTTATCGATGACATTTTGGTCTACTCTAAGACCAAAGAGGAGCATGCAGAACATTTGAGGGTTGTATTGCAGATCCTGAGGGACAACCAGCTTTATGCGAAGTTGTCTAAGTGTGAGTTCTGGTTAGAGGAAGTGACATTCTTGGGTCATGTAATTTCGAAGGAGGGGGTGTCTGTCGATCCCGGTAAGATAGAAGTAGTGTCTAACTAGGAAGCTCATGAGAATGTGGCAGAGGTGCGCAGTTTTATGGGTTTAGCAGGCTACTGGTGGTTCGTGAAATATTTTTCCAAGATTGCTAGACCAATGACAGCGCTTATGAGGAAAGATAGTCGTTTTCGCTGGGATGAGGATTGTGAGAAGGCGTTCCAAATCCTTAAGGAACGTTTGACTACAACTCATACTCTAGTCTTGCTTGAGGGGACTGATAATTTCGAGGTTTATACTGATGCATCAAAGAGTTGATTTGGATGCGTACTAATGCAAAATGGGAAGGTGATTGCCTATGCGTCTAGACAATTGAAGCAGTATGAGGAGAAATATCCTACTCACGATCTAGAGTTAGGTGAGGTGGTTTTTGCCCTGAAGATTTGGAGACATTATTTATATGGAGTCAATTTCAAGGTGTATTCGGATCATAAGAGTTTGAAGTATATTTTCACCCAGAAAGAGCTGAATATGAGGCAGAGGCGGTGGATGGAATTTATAGGTGACTATGACATGGAGATTGTGTATCATGAGCCAAAGGCAAATGTGGTGGCTGACGCATTGAGTATGAAGAGTGTACATTCTTTATGTACCGCAATGTTCTTGATGAGGCTGAGAGATGAGGTAGACATGATTGGCATCCATGTGATTAAGAAGGGGGATAAACGAGGAGACTTGACAATGGAGCCGGAGTTATATGTTGAGATTAGGGAGAGTCAGTTGTTGGATCCTAAATTCTTAGAGTGGAGGGCCAAAGTGGAAGCAGATGGACCTTCGATATTTTCCCTTAGTACGGATGAGAGTCTTCGGTTTGATAGTCGATGGTATGTACCAGATAGCGCGGAGTTGAGGAAGCGGATTCTGACAGAGGCTCATAGCGTACCTTATTTAGTACATCCAGGTGGGGATAAACTTTATAGGGACCTTAAGCAGACCTTCTGGTGGCCAGGAATGAAGAGGGATGTTGCGGAGTTCGTGGCTAGATGTTTGACTTGTCAGAGGGTGAAAAGGATAACAACACCGACCGCAGGGTAAGATTCGGTCATTAGAGATACCAGAGTGGAAGTTGGAGTCGATTTCGATGTATTTCATTGTGGGGTTACCTCGATCTCAAAGGGGTAACAACATGATTTGGGTGTTAGTGGACAGGTTAACCAAGTCAGCTCATTTCGTCCCCATAAAGGACACTTGGAGCAAGACTGAGTTAGCTTTAGCTTATAAGAAGAACGTGGTCAGATTACACGGGATTCCTAATGATATTGTCTCAGATCGAGATTCTCGCTTCATCTCGACATTTTGGCAAGAACTGCAGGAAATGATGGGTACTACCCTGAAGATGAGTACAACTTTCCACCCAACTACTGATGGTCAGACCGAGCAGACCATCAAGACCCTCGAGGACATGTTGAGGGCTTGTGTGATTGAGGTCGGGGGTAATTGGGAAGAGATAGGCTAGATTTGATTGAGTTTTCTTACAACAATATTTACCATACTAGTATCAAGTTGGCACCATTTGAGGTATTGTATCGGAGACGGTGTAAAAGTCCCGTATGTTGGGACGATAGCTCTGAGGCCGCAGTGTTTGGTCCTCAGTTAGTTCAGGACATGATAGATCAGGTGGAAATAATTCGACAGAAGATGAGGGCAGCTCAGGATCGACGAAAGAGTTATGCGGACTTGCACCGCAAAGACATGCAATGAGTTTCAAGTAGGGGATAAGGTGTTACTTAAGGTTTCACCTATGAGGAGCGTTATGAGATTTGGGAAGTGGGGCAATCTGAGCCAGAAATTTTTCGCGTGGGAGAGGTTGTTTACCGTCTAGCTTTGCCTCCGGCGTTGGACCGAGTCCATAATGTTTTCCATGTATCCCAGCTGAGAAAGTACGTTAGTGATCTATCTCACATTATGGAGGTGGAACCGGTTGAGCTCGATGAGACCTTATCATATGTGGAAACACCCAAAGCTATATTAGATAGTAAGGTTTGTAAGACCCGAACGGGGGAAACTAAGCTCCTCAAGATTTTGTGGTCAAACCACATTGTTGAGGAGGCTACCTAGGAGCCTAAGTCAGTCATAAGGGAGCGATACCCTCAGTTGTTTGATCAGGTGTGTCAGGTTACGAGGACGTAACCTATTTCTTTAGGGGGGATATGATATGATCGCGCGCTATAGAATAGTCTTTGTTGGTTCAGGTTCACTAGTATATTGTTTATATTTTGTTGGTTGGGTCGTACCTCACTTGAGAGTGAGGATTGTACGGGTGCCATCCATAAGTCGACACGCTAGAATTTTGTTTCTGTTGTGTTTCTTGCAGGTTGGTAGTTGTGAACTTCGAGGACGAAGTTCGTTTTAAGGGGGGAGATTGTAATACCCCTCTTTGTGGTAGCTGAGTTGTGACTCAAATCGACCGAGTAAGTTGTACTTGGCTGAGTAAGTCGAACTCGGCCGAGTAAGTTGTACTCGACCGAGTAGGTCCGTCGGTAAGTAAAACTTTCGGTTAATTATATATATTAACCGAGGGTTAATTCTCATTTTATAACAAATCAGAAACTCTCAAAGCCCTAATCACTTTCACCCCCATCCCTTCCAATCTCCGTCAAGAGTCTGTAGCAAGTTTTAGGAGTGTCGATCATCTAGCCTAGTCCTTTATTCTTAAGTAAGTCTTGTTTTATTGTACCGTTATATCCATTACTTATGTTTAGAGAGTATTAATTCGAGTAGATGTGCTTTGCTTATAGGAGGAGGTTTCGTAGAGAAGCGTTGGTAGGACAACCTAGCATAGATTTCTGTGAATTCCTTGAGGTAGGGTTTTCCATACCCAGATTTGTGTTTATGTGTTGTGGCAGTTGTACTATTCTATCTGTTATCACTGTATACTGTTGTTGAGTTTGGAATATTGGGAACATATGTGAGGGACCGTTGCGGGAAACGGCTCACACTCCTACGATCACCCTTCGTGGGACCTGCCACGGAGAGGATGTGCCCATTAAAGATCTAGGTATCCCTTGCCGCGAACAAGTGGGGGATGGATATGAGGCTTGAGGTCGCCATGGAATTTGTGATATCAGTGGTTCTGATTTATGACAGTAAAGTGTTTATATCAGTTTATGCTTAATGTTGTTTTATGAGACCATTGCATATAGTAGTATCTGATGTGTGTGGTGTTTCTTACTGTGTTGATCCATGGTTATGGTGAGCAGACTCTAAGGTGCGTCGTGGTTGAGGATCGCTAACTTGGGATGGATGGGATCACCCTCCACCTAGAATAGTCTCAGTCTTAGCTTCCGCACTTCTGTTTAGTTCTCGTTAGACTTATTTTGTTTAGAGACAGTTGTTTTGGTTGTATCAGACATTATACTTTGTAAATTTTAAATACATGTTTTGGGTGCCTCACGAAACTGAGATGGTGACATTTTCATAGGTTGATGGTCATATCTAAAGGTCTCGGCTTATGAGGGTGTTACAATTGACGAGTTAGTGGTAACCTGCGAAGGTATTGATACTTCACACTTGCCAAGTTAGTGCTTAAGTGAAAATGGATAGCAGAGTTGGTGGTAGACGTGTGAGGGGATGAAAGTGTTAGTGGTGGAGCGATACTTCTGTTTTTGTCTTTGTGCTTGTGATTTAATGGGGTATTACATTATTTTTTCTTTAATTTTGTACATTTTATTTTTTTATGGGCCAGTACATGTGTTTGATCTTTTATTTATTTTTGCTTATTTTTGTTCTTCCACTACAATGCATTTTTTTGTTTAATATTTTTTCTTTTCAGTTACTTTTTTCTCTCGCAATAAACTTTTTTGAAATATCCTTGCAATACTTCTTTCTTTTTATTATATTGTATATTATGATAATTTGATTTAGAAAACTTATTTTTGTTACACTGTATGTTATACTCACAATTATATGCGGTGCAAGATAGATACATATTCCCAAAAAAAAAAACTTTGATATTTTATAAGAAATGTATTCAATTTAATTAAATTGGGCAAGTTTATAATAAAAAGTGAGAGTTTCATATATAAAAACAATTAAAATTAGGGCTATGCATTTTTTTATTTTTCGTTTGACTTATGCTACTAATTAACACCGAATGTTAAAAGTTAGCTGGATATTTATTTTGGACTATTGTTTATTTATATCAAAAATTAAAATGCCAATGTTAAATGTTTATTTATGTTATTATTAATTTGCATTTAACATTTACAAAAAAAACATTAATTCTCATTAAATACGTAAAATTAAAATGATGTGATTTTTATTTGCCATCATCTTATTCCAACAATAAATATAGAAATTTAAATTAGTATAAACTTTATTTAATATTTTTATTATTGTTTTTAATTTATTTTAAGAAAAAATAGGTTAAGGCGGTCTAGTGTTTATTAGGCCATTTATTTGCATTTAATGTTTACAGATTCATATTTTTTTTCCCTTTTCTTTTCAAAATATGAAATGATGATGTGGCTTCAAAATTTACTCATAAATAGTTGAATGGTGAAATGTTATAGTTTAGTTTGTTTTTTTATTATATTTATATATGAGTGACTGAGAAAACAGCTTGCCAAGCACTCCCAACAGGCTGTATAGGGGGTATGCGATATGTTTTCCCACTAAATATCCCCTCCTATTCTACATAAGAGTCTCAATTGGACAATGACACAATATTTAAGGAATCGAATTATATAAGGTAAAGTATTGTGTGAGGTAGGAAGATTGGATAGAGGAAAAGTATTATTGATTATTATTGTGGGCGAAGAGATTAAAATAAGTAGTATTGTGGGGGTAAGGTGGGGTATTGTTGTGAGTTAAAGTGTTAATTAAGTATAAAAGTTGACTAAAAATGGACAATAAGACATTATTGTGACTAGACAAAAATAGAAATCGGGACTTTTATGTAGAATAAGAGGGAGTATAAAAGTCAAAAGGCTTTTTGATGGGAAAATTAGTCACTAAACCATGGGTTAATAACCCAAAATCTTAAAAAAAAAAAAAAAAAAAAAAAAAAGTATTTTCAAAAAACATCTTATACACTTCCATTTGTACTTTAAATCATGTTTTAATAACTCTTAAGAATTGTGTATAAAGCATAACTACATAATGAATTTGAATGGAAGAAATATATCTTAAATTCGATATTTAGAAACTCCATTTGCAAATGTAAACTGAATATAATTATCTATTTTAAACAAAATTAGTAGAATAATTAATGCCGTAATAACTTAACTGTCGTACAATTTACATGGGTTTAAAAGTAGGGCAATTGTAAATTTCCAATGTAAAAATAATGAGTTAGTTATCAAGTCTTCTAACTATAAATATAGTAAGAAAGTTTGATAAGAAGTACTCGTATGAGTGAGTAGAAACATAAAGGAGAGTTGAAAGAGAGAGCAAGTTGTAACAGTCAACCAAGTTTCTCTCAAAAAATGGTTACATACAATGATGATGAACACATTCAAGCTATCAATGAGAATATCACTACAGGTACTTTATTATTATTATTTATTATCTACACTTCTTCTTATCATGCCTCCTATTTTCTATTTTGTTATTCTTTCATTTACAATTTCTTACTACATTTGTGCAATCATAAATTCATAAGCGAAAAGAAATTAAGGGAAAATACATTACTCTCTATTATGTACGGAATAGTTGTTTAAATATGACTTTTTATGTAAATTTATTTCAAGGAATCATCTTGCACTCTTTGTTCTCCATATCTGGCCTCCAGATGCGACCTAGCTTAACCCATACAGTTATGATTTAAGGTGTAATACTCATGTCATGACCTGACTTTAAACGCCTTTCTCATCGTATTCGCCACCAAAACTAAAAATAATTATAATATCAACTTTGTGTAGCCAAAGATAGAAATACGAATAGTTTACATATTACTGCTATATTAGGCAATCTAGGCATGTATGATAAGCATATTTAGTTATTGGATACTCGTGTCATATTAGTAAGTCTTGCTTGTGATGGGTCATCATTTGTGACGGATATTTTGTGAGATAAAATGGATACAAAATGACTTAGTGGAGAAAGGGGACCACATGAACACTGTCGGAGAGAGAGAAAGTGGGTATTTTGTGAGAAAAAACGGTATCCGCCACAAGCTAATTTTGTGAGAAAAAACGGTATCCGTCACAAGCTTGTGACGGATACCGTCACAGATGAGAATTTGTGCATATCATATGGCCGGTTCAGAAGATGCAGACTCCTAATATATTAGGTACAAGTTTCAAATCCTCAAGAACAAAAACTTGTTGATGCATTATTATGTTTATTATTATTCTCTTTCTCAATAATCTACCGCAAATTTGCGTTATAAAGACCTATAATAAATAATGTCGGACAGTTGGAAAATTTACCACATTAAACAAAAATTACCAAATAAAATAAAAAAAGAAGAAAAAAGAACACTACAAGTTTAATTCCGAGTAGACCTGTCAATGATCCGACCCATAAACGGATAAACCCAACCTGACTTAACCCCATTTTTAGGGTCAAAGCCCCCGTCGTATATTTTGACCGACGCCCAATTAACCAGTAATCGGCATGATCCATTATTTTAGGGTCAAAACTCACCCGGCCCATTCCAGCTACTGGATAAAAAATTGATAAAGAATATTATTATATGATATTTATATATTATATTTAAAATAATAAATAAAATTAATAATTTATATTAACAAAATAAAATTTATCTTACTTTATATCATTTAATATTAAAATAAATTAATTTTATTTTTATAAATTATTTAATATAAGCACCATAAGTAATAAATATAATTACATTTTTAATACTAAATGTAATTTTATTTACAAAATACAGTATGTTTTTTTGGCTTAAATATTGCAAAACTGGTGTGAAAAACCTTCTTTCGACCGGAGCTTTTAGTGGACCTGATTCGAAATGTGATTCGTCCTATCCGTTTGACAGGCCTATTATTTAAATTCGAGAGTGGATAGAACTTTTAGGCTATGTTCAGTGAAACGAGCTGAAAAGCTAACTGAGATCTGAAAAGGTACCTGAAAACGGAAAACGTAGCTGAAACCTAAAAAAATAGCTGATAAGTAGTTGAAAATTAGGAGTTGATAAGCTGACGGATTATATAAAAACTGTTTCACAAACTAACTGAAAACATAGTATTTAATATGGAGTATTATAGATAGAAGACTAAAAAGATAATATAAGCTAGAATCAACTACCTGAAATCTAAAATGTACACTGCCAACGGAGCCTCAGTAAGTTGTGAGTTTGTCATGTCCTCATTTAGGTGAGTTTGTTGCATGTTTCAGGGGTAGGAGTAGTGGTGGACAAATTCAAAGTGGGAGTAATTGAAGTTAAAATAGAGCGTAAGAGGGATGTAACCAACGAAGAAACCAAGTTCCCAGTTCTTGTGGAAGTAACTGGAACTGCGAACGGAAAAGAAAGAATGGGAGTCGACATTATTGCCGTTTTAGACATAAGCGGAAGCATGAGCCAACAAAACAAACTCGATAAAATGAAACGGGCCATGGTCTTTTTGATCCAAAAACTTAGCCCAAATGACCGTTTATCAGTTGTCACATTTGCATCCCAAGCTGACCGCGTCTGCAAACTGCGCCAGATGACCGCTAATGCCAAAGTTGAGGTTGGCGCTTTAGTCAACGCCTTGAATACCACTACTAACACCAACACGGCTGAAGGACTTAACATGGCCCTTAAGGTTCTCAATGATCGAAACCTTAAAGAGGGTCGAGCCATGGCTATCATGCTTATGTCTGATGGCGTGCAGAATGAGGGCCCCAAAGCTGAGACCATTCCTCTTGATAAAATCCCTGTTCATACCTTCGGTTTTGGCTCTGGCAACGACTACAACCCTGCTGTAAGTGCTTCTGTTCTTTGTTTTTCCTTGTCCTGTGGTATTAAAAACAGGAATGACGCTAACTACAGTCTCCTAAACATTGTTGATAGGCTCTAGATGCAATAGCGAAGAACAGCGTAAGCGGGACATTCTCGTATGCTGAAGTGAACGACTCAGAAACAAGTAATTTGAGTACCGTATTCTCACAATGTTTGGCCGGACTGCTAAGTATTGTGGTTCAGGAATTGACAGTGACCATACAGCCAGAGGATGATACTGTTCTTGGTGTGTTAACCAAGTCTGTAATCCAGAAGATTTTTGCTGGTGATTACAAAAAAACTACTAATGCCGATGGCTCTGTCACCATTATCTTCGGTGATCTTTACCAACAAGAAGTCCGAAAGATTGTGGTCGAGTTTCTTCTCCCTGCTGTCGTCGTAAAAACATCTGCTGACACCAAAATCATTGGAGTTAAACGCTCATTCAAGTATGTGTACTCCCTCATTATTAATCAAATCCCTCAAAGTCTATCACAACCACAGGTCGACAAACCGAAATGACTAAAATATCGTAAATATTAAATTGGACTTAATTAGTCCAGAACATCCAATTCTGAGTTCTATGTTCACCATCTAATTTTCCTATTCTGCATATATTTCAGAGTTGGTGGGTCATTGAAGAACCCCAGACCTACAGTGGGAACCGTGACCCGAACCAAAACACCCTCATCAGAAGAATCCGACAAACTGAAGGCCGAGATCCTCCGCATCGAAACTCTAGAAAGAATCGAATCAGCCATCCAAAAGGCAGAGAAGAGAGACTTTGCCAACGCCACAAGACTCCTCACAGACGCCCAAGGAGCCCTGGATGATGCAGAATTCGCGGAGCCAAACTCATCAATCGACGCCCTCAAACAAGAAGTGGATCTAATGTTGGAGTACATGCAAGACGGAGACATCTACGATAAGAAGGGACGTCCATTCGCAATGTGCTCACGTACATCTCATGGAAGACAGCGTTTTGCTGGGAGAGGTGACGACGTCAAGAATGTCAGGTCATTTGCCACACCTCGTATGGACACGTTCTTGGAGCAAGCTGAGGCATTTGAGAACAACCCGGATCCGAATACAGTCAAGTCCGTTGAGGAGGATGAGAAGGTTGAAGCCAGTGCCGACCCTCTTGGAAACGTTGCACCGTCTCTTATTCAGTACCTTGAGGATGCTATTGAGGCTCTTAACAATATCAGGTTGCTTATCACCGAAAGCCGTGGTTAAGCAAGCATGATGCTGTGTGTCTGCTGAATTATTATTCTTACTGTTTTCTGTCTTTCCTTTCCTGTTTTTTCAAGCAACTAATAAACCATTGTATTTTCACAATCCCATGCTTTGTTTGACGTACGTCAATCTTTGGGATTGTGTTTGTTTTATCAAATGAGCACCGTCTTACAAATTCACGCTTTAATGGTTCAACATTTGGTTTAGTGATCTAACATAAGACTTGTCTGTAGACCTAGTAAAACTGACTCTGCTCGGATGAACAGACCCAGATCAACCCTGATCTGAAAATGCAACCAAAATAGCCTGAATCAAGGATGACTCGATGTAAAATATCAAACGACTCTTAACAATATACGAAGTATGCAATACGACACAAGTCACACAACCCGAATAATCCAACCTAAGTAACACATACACTCGTCCACAAATGATCTTAACTCGCGGTATTATACAAGTATTTGTTTTATATACTTGAAATTAATTAAGCCGAACCAAATTTTAGGAGTCTTCAGCCTATTAGACCGACTGGCCGAGTTCTTCAACCTTTTAGACTGACTTCTTCGTGTTTTCAACCGGGTTTTTCAGCTCAAACCTTTTGGAAAAAACAAATTAAAAGAAAGCAAGAAAATAAGTAAACGCTCAAAAACAACCGCCTTAAATCAGTTGATGCATCTTGCGCCTTCACCACAAAATTTGGTTCATGAATAGGCAGAATTAACTCTAGTACAAATGAAAATAAACAAGTAGTATTATGATAAATACAGGCGTAACGACCATTCACTTTTGAGACACTCCTGTTCGAAAACAGGTTCATTGAAACGCTCTGGACTTGGTTGACATCCTTTAAGTTCGGGAAAATTTGCAAATTGACCATTCACATTTGAGACACTCAGTTATATCAACCCAGTTGTTTTTACATTGTACACACCATTGTAGAGCAAATCCACTGTAATACACAAGAGGCTTGAACCAAAAAAACCCCAGGCAAATTTGAGACGGGGAGAAGGGGAAAAACAAAAGAACTTGCAAAAACACACAAGATTTTCATGTGGTATATGATTACAAATACTTGATCAGCACACAAATCGTAAGGATTAAAATAACAATTCCAGCAATTGAGAATACTAGACACGAGCAGGAACAGCTATCCTTGGTTTTCCTGCTCAGAACCGCCAGACTTCGAGCTACACTCTGTTGCCATGGTTTAAGAAAAAGGTAACCATTAACCAATGAAATTACGAATTTAACCAAACAATAAAATTACGAATTTAACCTAACAATAAAATTAACCAATGTCCGGTTACACAGCCTAATCACAGAATCCTTATAAATCATAATTTCCAGACACACTGTTCTGCTATACACAAATCATTAGACATTATTGTCACCCTTTTATGTTTCAAAGTTCAACATGTGGTGGCAAATTTTTATTGAAAGAAAAGGTATAAAATCCTGACTGTGCTGTAATTGGACAATGCTTTTATATGTTTAATACTTCAACCACGACTAAGCAATATTAGTGGAAAAAACGATCTAAAGGGCTAGATGATGATTGATGAGTAATTGAGTACTACACCCAATAAAGTGGATGCATCACAGCGAAAAATCAAACAAATCCAACAAGGTAATATCCAAGTATCCAACAATAACCTATCAAGAATTGGATTCCTCGTAACGTTTAGTCAATTTAAGAGCTTAACTGAACAGCTAAAAGCCAGCAAAAATCAGGACTTACGAAACCTAAGAATAAACTACGCAAAGCAGAGTTGTTAGGCATAGTTTACGCTGGATGACAAGATTCAAAAATGGTTCTTTTTATATTTTTGGAAGCAGGGGATTATAATGACAACATGTACATACTTTACACAATGGAAGAAGAATACAACACTCTAATTTTGTTAAAAACAAAGACTAAAATCAGAAGTAAACCTGCAGCCGAGAGCCTGTAACTTCAACATGGTGGTCCAGGGTATCCTGCTCACAAGAAATCACAAAACAGTTAAAGCTGATATCATCAACTAACATACAAACCTTTATAAACTCAATGTAGAATCACATAAAGTCAGGTGTAATAATGACTATATAACAAAAAAAAATGAGAACCATACTAGGAGTCTTGTATGTAAGTCAAGTTCTTCATTTATAGCAAGAGCAATGTGTTTGGTACTTAGCACAGACTCCTCTAACTGATCAAGCCCTTCATCTTGTTCTGCATCAAATGCAAGAAACAACATTAGAATACATACTGCAGGCACAGGAAAAAGAAAATAAGTCCCAGGCAGAAAGAAATTGAGCAACTCACCTCTCATTACCTGGCGTTGAAGGCCAACAATGCCCTGGTTATCCAAGCCAGCAATTCTAGACATGGCATCAGCAGACTTTACTTCCGGACCAAGCAACATATCTTTGTTTCCAAAATTTGACATGTTCAAAGTGTTTGCCATCTGCTTTGCCTTAGATCTCAAATTTGAAAGCATATCCTTTCGCCGATTCAGTTCTTTCTCTGTTCTGCAATTTTCCAACGAAGTATAACCTTCAGAAGAGTCATATTAAAAGGAAACAACCCATTATACAGCACAATTTTACGGTTATATATGGGGTTAAGTATAGAAAAGTTGGTGTTATGGTTAAACTCTAATATAAATAATCATCCACATATAAAATTAACAGAGGCCAGTACATAAGTCAGAACTTCGATATTTCAAACTGAAGAATATTTCTTAGTTTCTTATAAATCACGAATAACGGTTAGCAATATGGCAAAACTGTGGGAGATGAAACGAGAAACAACATTTTTGAAACAAATTTCCAAGGCCTAGGAATAGGCTGACATTTTGATATAAGATGTTAATAAACCAAATTGCTGAAGTGGTTATGGACTGCTCATCTGGGAAACTTTCACACGCAGCATCCACAGTTGACTAAACCAATGTTCAAGTTGAATATAGGTTCCTTCACAAAAATAAAGTACACAATCATAATATTAATGGCTTTTCTAACTCCTTTATCTCATAATTGAAGGCTTCTCAAGTTCTCCATGCAATAAGATCTTTATATTCATCTTATTTAAATAAATAAACAAATGGGCTCTTAGAAAGAAAGAAAGTTCGACGGTTCAGCCATTCCTTAGTAGTTTGGATTCAGTTTGGCTCCTTTAGCTAACTGAGCCAGGGTCGAATAGTAATCTCGTTACCAGAGCTGTATGGAAAAATTGACTCTTAGACATTGAGCTCTTGAAGGGATGAACTCAATCTGTTTACATACCTACAGTTAGGCCTTGTAGTAAGAGTAATACTTTGAATCCTAATTATTTTAGACTAGGGGCCAGCAGAATCCTAACTCTTTGCAAAAGCTTTGTCTTCGGGTTGGTACGGATTGTTTGGTTCATAAAATATTAAGATGCTTTAGTATGCGTAATTTCCTATGAAATTCACACGGTTGCTATAGTGTATCACAACCAGATGAAACACCATGAGCAAGAGAAAGTTATCATATTTGTTTCTTCAGCCAACTATTGCGTGTTTCAGCGTGAACTGGTGTATACATGTGCCATATCTAACAAGAATGTCTAACCCACAACACAAAAGATGTGGATATAGGAGCTTGGCAAGCGAGTTTCCACATGATACAGGAAACTTTCCTATTTTATCCAATTATGGTCACCCGGACCCTCGCCTAGCGAGGATGCCATCGTGCACCGGGCTGCCCTTTTTTTTTATGGTCACGAAAACAGCTATATCAAGTTCTATTCCCCATATTATCGATACTTGAACCACACAATCAGAATTGATAGAACTACAGGCACCACCTATGAAGCAGTTTCCTTCACTTTTATGCAGATTTTTAAAACAATACATATAATAGCAAGTCGGGCTCTTGAACACCAGTATCAAAGTTTCCTTCTAAATAGAGAGGTGAATATATTTAAGAGATGAGGCTGAAAGAATTCAAGGTCGATAGCACATTGCTCCAATGCCACAAGCAAGAGGGTCAACAGGTACTTTCTCACTTTCTGATGAGATGAGTGATAAACAAGAGGATTCTCCCCAGGTATTTGAAGATATTGTTTCCAAAAAGTTAAAATGCGTAGAAAATTTAAGGCTTTTAGGTTCCACCCTCTGCTTTGGACGGAGGGATTTGGAGGAATAGGGCGGGGCAAAATCTCCCTCGTTTGGGCAGCAAGTTGGTAAAGCAGTAGAGCGCTTTGGAGGGGGAGGGAAATCTAGGGACCCCTTTTCCCTTCTACAAGGCAGACTAAAACCCCTACAACATATGAAATATTTGGAAGGAAAATGGCATAGCTCTATTCCCTCTTGCCTATCCCTCCTTCCCTTTTCCTCCCCTCAGGCCTCCACCTCATCCACCTCTCTTACCCTCCTACTTCTGTATCAAAACAAAGAGTTAATGATTTTCGGGCCCTTCTAAAAGCGTCGGAATCCGAAAGGGAAGTTTTTATCAATGCGATGATAATGCGCATACATCAAGTCACCTATCTTTGTGTTAAGCGTTACTACGGGCCTCTTAAATATCATTTATTTCTATTTTTCTCTTTGCTTTTGATTTGTATGTTCTGTTTACAATTATCAACTTCATAAAGCAGCACAGAGCCACAGCAAGCAGAGGCAGAACAGTAACGGACATAGGGAAACAAATAAAAGACAACAAAAATGTTAAAAAAGGTAAATATTCTCAAACGCTTTGTAGGAGCAATACACAAACAAGCGGGATAAATCCTCACTCTTGTTGGACTAATAGTTCCAAAGCTCAAAAACAAGTTCAACAACAAAAGTGGCAGATATGAGACTCACATAGACTGCTTGCTAGGAAGCTTAGCCAACAAAGCTTCAAGGCTGTCCAATCTAGTTCCCAAAATGGTGATTTTCCGTCGTACAGTCGACAAATGACGCTTTGAATCTGATCCATGATCTGATGTGGAAGTCTTATTTGCTATCATGCCATCAATTTCGTCAGCTAATTTGGCAGCTTCATTATACTCCTTCATCCAAGAGTCTCCAGTTGTCAAAGCCATTGATGCCTTTCAGAAAGCAAACATTCATGATCAGTCCAGTATCACCACGATAACTTAAAGCGTGGTTACAACTCTTACAAGGTCAATTCTCGTAAAATGTCCGAAAACTACAGAAATACTAGAAGTGTGATCACCCTGGTCTAAAGTTGAGTATAAACTTACACGGAAGTGACAAGCTCATTCATGAAGTATCATCATCTGTGACTTACTATATAAAAAGGCTACAAGAGAAATACATTGCCAACAAAATTAAACAAACCCTAAAAGCTTGAAAAGTTTCCCTTTCAGAGAAAACATCATGTTACAGTATTACTTATGCCACAAATAACAAAATACAAGGAACATCCATTAAAGATCCATACACAAAGTATAGAGTAAGACCATCTTACCGTATGCGACGGTCTTTTTACTTTTATCGGTTCAAAATGAACGTTAAATATAAAGGAACCATCTGACAGTTTGAATCCCGCAGATCGGTTTATAACAAAGTTTGGATTATTAAAACCAAAACAATGGCAATTTAAGCAGTGATCAGTCTTTCAATAAAATGAACCAAAGTCAACTGGCAATTTGAAGAGCCTGAAATTCAAATTCTCATTTAAGACGACGTGTATATATATGAAACGATGAACAAGTAGTGAATTACCTACAGATAAAACTAATAAAATTAAATTGAATGTTGATCCGTGTAACAAACAATGAAATGTGATCATCCAAAATATACTATAAAAAATGATTAATAAGTAATGAATAAATAATAAGGAAGAAATTACCGAATAAATGATTAACTGGAGATTAAAATGCTGAAGGAGATGATGATGATGATGATGTGAAGGGAAGAGAAGAGAAGAAAGGGAAGGAGGAAGGTGGTGGGGACGGCGAAGCACGTCGTCCTTTCGCCAGCACACACCCTCTCCTTCCTATTTTGTTGTTTTTCCTATCAAATTTTAAACTAATTGGAACTCATACGCTGTCATTTTGGTGTTTTCTGCTTATTTCTCTACTAAGTCAAACACCATTCACTTTCCTATTTGAGGTAAAATCATTTTTATTTTTGGGTTATTCAACCCCGTGTTTTTTTTAAAAAATTCTATTAAACTCTATTTTTTAAGAGTATTGCTCTTTCATATACATGATTTACTCAATTAATCATGTACACGATTTTCTATTATATCTCTCCCATTTCAACACCCTTTTTTTTCAGTTTTCTCCCTTTCAACACCCTCCCTCAACCTCCCAACCACCGCCCCTCCCCCATCAATCGAGTCTCGTGCGCAACTGTAGTTTCTCACTCAAACCCGCTACTTTGCTCCTAAAAATATAAAAAAAATCGGTGTGAATTGGTAAATATGGTAATACATAAAAGCTTGAATTTGCCCACAATTATCCAATTCCAATATGAGCTGTGTGCATCATTCCTGAAGAGTTAAGAAAGAATAAGCAACTAAGAGTGGGTGAATTAGGTACCCCATTTTAAAAATCTGATTACTTTGAGTGTTAGTAAGATGGAAAGCAAGGAAAGAAGTCTAAGCAACAGTATGTGGAACTGTTGCACAGACCTGTTCCGCAAGATAATGAGAAGTAAATTGAAAAACTGAGCAAACAGATATAACAAACGATATTTAAAAAGTTGGTTCAGCTCCTACTCCGGAGCCTACATCCAACCATTATTTTATTGCTTGTCTAGAAGTTACTCAACTTAACTAAACCCCTTACAATAAAACAACTCCCCAACCTACTCCGGTTGCAATTTGCTTAGAGCTACTCCGCTCGTAAGACTTGACTCGAACTTAAAGCTACTCCGCTCTAAGAGTTTTGATGTTCTACCTTATGGTTTACACGATCTGTATCTCAAAAGTTCACTTAAGAACATGGAGATTTGATTTACGATCTAAATACAAGGTTCATCGAACATACTCTTTTAGCTATTAGATGTGCGAACTAGTACAAAGAGATGAGTTGACTTTTTCGAAAACAAATGAAAACTCTGTGAAAAACAGAAACTTTTGCAAATTAAACTTTGAAGAATAATGCTTAAAAAGGTTTTGCAAAGTTTACAATAAATGTCTTAGAAGTCTTGGTATAAAATGACCTAGAAGATGGTTTATATAGAGGGTGGGACGTGTGGATGCTTACTCACAAAAACATATTATATTCACATCACTCTTTTAACCAAAGCTCCATTGAGTGAAAGATCTTTTACAAACTGGTGAAAGGGACTACTCACTCTTTGCAAGGCTCAAGGAATTTCCCATTTGGGTAATGAGTACACAACACACCCTTTGCCTTTGAAAAAGTCTCTTAGCTAAAAGAGGAAAAAGTAGCATTTTTACTATTTACCATCAAGACCTATGTGTCATGTGATTTGAATATCATTTGATGCCCTTTTTAGCTTGTAAACCATGTTTTTCAAAATATGTTGTTTGGCAAAAAGACAACTTCTTTTAATATTTAAGATTTTCGACAAACATCTCCATAGTCGTACCAGAAACCCCAATTGCAACAGTCTGAGAGACTGTTGCATGCGTGTTGCACCTCCTAACAATTAAAGGAGTATATTTGACTATCTCGCTTACAACACTCTTTCTAGACTTTGGCCTTCACTTGTCTTTGCTTGCTCCTTGACTTATGATCTTGTTGTCTTCAATAAGCTTTATGTCTCTTGCTAATCACTTGTGCTAATCAAGCAAACATTAGATAATCAAGGTTAATTTGTCATCATCAACACATTGTGTTCTAACAAATTCCCCCTTTGATTATGACAAGTTACAACAAAAATTATGTGACAAGTTCCCCCTCAACCCATGGTGAGTCGGTCTGTTTTGGCCATAGTAAATAACACATCACTTATGCACAATGAAGGTGGTCAAGGGGTCAATATGCTTAATCCTAGGTAATACGTCTAATCAAAAAGCTAAGATATTTCTACGGTGAACGTTAGCCTGAGAGTCATTAAGCAATTAGCACACACATAATTTTAGATGCTTCCCCCTCTTGACATCATCAAGAGGGGATAGTAGAGTTCAAAAGTAACATGTTCAAAACACACAAGCAAAATAAGCTAATTATGTCCGAGAACGAAATAAAGTCATGCAATAGTTCATAAAACAAAGCCATTAAGCGGAATGGGTAAAGAAAGGTTCATACTTCGGAGTCCTCATTGTTGCCACCAACTCGTTCAATGAGGTCCTCATGTTGGAGGAAGTGTCCTCGACAATAGTGTGTCGACATAATTAAAACTCATTTGAATGAAACACAACTGGGAGTGTTACTCTTTTAAAGTTGACTGATCAACATTTACCGATAATGATTGGCTGTCTAGAGTTTGACATTATCGTCATATGATTGTGGTGATCAGTTGATCCCTTAAGGTCATATCTTTAGGGAATTCCGTCTCAATGGAATAATTAATTAATATTGTATTGGATACGAATTAATTAATAACTAGAAGTTTTGGAAATAATTTTACATGACGAATATTTTATAATGAGATTATAATAATAAAAGTCAAAGTAATAAAATCGTTTTATTACTCGGTTTTATTTATTCGTTTGGGAAACGATTAAATTGAGAATGAACATGGTTGATCATAAAATTACAAAGAGTTGTAATTAAATTATAACATTACATTTTTATACAATGATAATTTCGAGATTATTAGTGTAATCATTTAAATGTAATAAATTTGTAAATTATGAATTTTAATAGTTAAAATTGCACAATTAACAAATTAGGTCATGTGTTATGGGACATGTGTGACATGTTACAAATTAACACAATTGACAAAAATAAAATGGGTCCATTTTAGACCTCATTTCAGCCGTGTAGTGTTGTGTGTATGTAGAGGTTGTGTGTGCAAATTGATTGTGTGTGTAAGTGATAAATAGGTGCGTAAGAGTGTAAGGAATGTGTAAGGCATATTCTTGCCTTTATGTAAGTAAAAGAAAGGCATGCATAGGCCATTGTGGCTTGTGAGAGCCGGCCAAGAAGTGAGCAACAAGCTCATTTTTGCTCCTTAAATACATACTACACATTCCATTCCAAAACTAGTTGTTGGTTAATGCACACACCCATCTTATACTCCAACCTCCTTCATACTAGCAACACACTAAGAAAGTTTCATTTCTAAGTAAAATTATTTCCCATACTAATAATATTAAGGGTAATATTATTTATATTTCTAGTACACTAATACTAATTTTCTAGTAACAAAATTTGTATTAGTTTGAGATCGGGTCCTTGATACGTATCTTTTGGAGACGATTTTTCTTAGATCGTTATAAGGGTATGTCGGTATTGAAGACTCAAGTAATAGGTGATTATTGAGTATAAACCTTCTAAAACCAATGTAAGGACAATCACATCTTATGATATCATCATGCATGCATAAGATCTTATTAAGTTTTATAACCTAAACTTAAAGAAACAAAACTCACATTAGATATGAGTATAAAATTAGGAACTTCAGTTCCCAACAAGTGGTATCAGAGCATTACGGTTGTTGCATGCATGATCGGATTCATGTTTTATGTTAAAACAGATTAACATATAAATTTCGAAATTTTTGTATTTATTATGATAAATCACAAAATAATTTTCCATGTTAAAGTTTCTGATTCTAAAATGGTTTTAGGACATAAAAATAATTTTATGGATTTTTATTGTTCATTTTTATATTTATTTGTATATTTTGTAGTTTAAATCGGTTTTAAACAACAATTAATGGGAAAAATAGCTAAAACTAGTTTCTGGCCAAGATTTTTTTATATGTTCTCACATGCATATTTAATATATTGTATATGAATTTTCGTAAGAAATGGAGTTAATATGCATGGATTATGAATTTTATGAGATAAATAGTCATAATATGAGTAAAAATGGGTATAGAAGGTTATATTTCGAATTTGACCTTAAAAATTTTATGAAAAGTCACATACAATATATAAAATACCTGTATAAATTTTCGGATTTATTGGACTTGTATTGCATGATTAATGATTTTTATAGTAAAAATCGGATTAATAGTGACTTAAATTCGACTTTAATAGTTATAGTTGGAATTTTGCCATAAAAATTTAACACAATGTCACATGCAATATTAACGGAATGTATATAATTTTTGGGAATTTATTCTCAAGTGATGCATGTTTTGTGATTTTAATAGTTAAAATCGGCTAAATAATTACTTGTTGTGTTAAAAATAGTTAATCTCAATATGATGGCATAAAATTTTACCCATTGATGTCTTATATAATAGGAACATCAGATCTAAAAGATGGATATAAAAAAGTTTCTGTTTTTATGATTATTAATTTTTATGAGTTAATTAGTTAATAATCGTAATTTATGAGTCGTAAAAATAAAATTTTGAGTATGGTCTGTAATTTTTTGGTCATTTTCAGATTCTAATATGTATTTTAGGATGACTAAAAATTTATAGCAATTTATTACAAGTTCTTATAATTTAAATCGGATTTTTAAGTATTAAAACGCTATTTAGACGATTTAATTAAGAAATAAACCATATATATTTGCATAAGACCATTTTATAAATTTCTGAATTTTTAGAAAAGTTCCAGAAAGTTTAAAATTTTTGAATTTTAAATTTCGAATTTTATTGACTCATTTGGCCGTATTTTGTTTATTTTTCCCGAAAATACAAGTAATTTATGAACAATAATGCAAAATCAAGTTAGATCATGATCAAATATTAGTAGAGACTAAACATTGATTCCTAAAGTAAGTTAGGATGATTAACTTGGACATAAATTAGATTTATGTAATTTTGATGATTTTAATAGTTAAAGTCGCGCATATCCGTAAAAACCGTAAACAAATATGAGATATTTGCTCCCATAAGGCGATTTAGCATTAAAAATTGAGCATGTGCATACATATTTTATTATTGCATTTTATTTAATGTGAATGTCATATTTGAATGTTTTTATATAATTTGGAATTATGTAATTTTTCTTAGTATGGCCTTAGTTTTAATCAATATTGCCCGTAATGAAAGGGAATATTGATTCGGTTGTAATTTATGTGATCTCGTATCACGGGTTTGTAATTTAAATTTAATTTTCCAGTTTTACAATAGAGTAGTTGTATTATTTTATTGTAATTCCGGAGATCCAAAAGACGGTGCCATACGGAAAGGAGTTCTGACAAGACGGTGTTTTCTTGGATGGCGTGCCAATGAAGTTCAAGGGAACATGGAGTTGGTTTCCGAATTTGTAATAATTAATTAGTTTTTACTATTACTAGGAAGGTCATACTAGGATTTTATTGCTTTATTGCTTTTATTTTTGCATTTTAATATGTTTGCATGCATAGCCAAATCGCCATAAACATGCATATTAGTTTAGATCGTTAAAAACGACCGTGTCAATTATAATTATCGAGTTCACCAATTTAATTCACTTAAAGGAGATAGATAATAAATTGACAAGACCTCTATATTAAACAAAACAATTGAGAATTAGCCTTACCAAATAGTAGAACCCATGAGCTTCTATTTCGTGGGGTGGTGCTAGTCCAGTGGGCAGTACGAACCTCATTACGTAGGATAAGTGGGGCGATGGGGTGGATTCAGTCCAGTGGGCGGATCGCATCTCAATGCAATTGAAATTTGGTTTGTACTCAACGGAAGTGTAGAGGACCAATGGTCAATGTGTTCCGGGCTAAGATGTATAAATTATGATTTGTCATCAACCAAGAATTCTAGGGTAGAACCGGTTTATTTTAACCCACCAAACCATATCATTGGGTCGGAGTTCCAGTGGTTCACGATTTCGGGGGTATGGGTTTGGGTCTTGGAATCATTTATAAAATTGGATAGAGGTCATTTTATAGATGCATTAGCTTGATAAACATGTTTACAAGTTAAAATGAACATAAAAAAAAACGATTAGCATTTAATTTCTTCATATGTTTAAAATTTTCTAGTTAAGTCTTCGAATCAATATCAATCATGACCGCTTCCACCACTACAAACACTTCATGGTTACGTTCCTTCATGGATCGTTGTAAGCTAGAAAAGAATGGGGCAAACTTTGCCGATTGGGATGCCCAACTGTTGTTGGCGGCACAGGGTGACGGTAAGACCGAATTTCTCATCGAAGAATCACCGCCCGAACCTGCAGAAAATGCCACCGCCGCAGCAAGGCGACCTTATGATACTTATCAGAAGGAGTCTGCGGCAATCAAAAATGTTTTGATCTTCTCGATGGAGCCGGAACTCCAAAGGAGTGCCATAAAGATTGGCACGGCTTATGAGATCTACTCCAGGCTTGTGACAATGTTCTCGAAGGCTTCGAGAATTGTCCAATACGAGGCGGCATCGGCCTTCTTTGATCTCAACCTTAAGGAGGGGCAAAAGGTTAGCCCACATGTGCTCAAGTTAATTGAGCATGTAGAAACCCTAAGGATGAATCAAGTGGACATTCCTAAGGAACGTGTGATTGACAGAATCCTCCACTCCTTATCTAAGGTAAAAACTTATGTACAATTCCGGGTGAATTTCAACATGAGAAGCCAAGACATCTCTCTCGATGAATTGCACAATATGATCGTGTAAGCTGAAAGGGATATAGGCCTAAATGTTAACGCCCCTAAGGATGTGCTCAACATTGATGTTAAGAGCAAAGGAAAGTTCAAGAGGAAGGGTAAGGCAAAGGGAAAGAAACCTTCCAAAGGTTCAAAGAAAGTGTCTTCTGAGGCAAGCACCTCAAATTCCAAGAAGAACCCTCATCAGGGAGCTAAGTGCTTTTATTGCAATGGCAAAGGACATTGGAAGAGGAACTGTTCCAAGTAGCTCAGCGATCTCAAAGCTGGGAAAATTCTTCCAGTTGGTATGATAACTATCCCAATTTTATGTTAATCTCAACTAATGTATTATGATACAAGTTGTGATGTGAATGCTCTTCTTACTTGAATTAGGGCATGAAAGCAAAGATAAGGGAAAAGAAAAACAAGCTTGATGGATCAAGGGAACTAAGAGTAGCTCCACTCGGGATGATCAAGGAGCTTTGTTTTTCGCTTATTTTGCTAGTATTTCAAGTGTTGTATGAACAATTTAGAACCTATGTTTTATTTCCTTGTTGGACGAGGAAAGGGTAATCCCTGAACAATTTGTTGTATTTTGGATGATTTACTGACTTGGTTTTCAACCCAAGTCACTATCAGTTTTATAATTATGTTCTTCTTTAGTTTAACACTTGCAAATCTTAAACATAAAATAGAATTGATTGTCACATTTCAATGTATGACCATTGAAACCGAATAGGTATAGGATACCCAATTCAAATCAAATCAAAATCAAAATTAAGTTTAGAACTCAATTATGAGGAAAAGTTATCAACCATCCAAAACTATCTAAGCTTTAAATCGAATATTTTCTATAATAAATCATAAGGGTACACAAACCAACATCAAAGTCATTGTTTGTGGCCTTAGTGGATATCTTTGGTAATGAAATGAGTTTATTATTACAAAGATAGAGTGGGAGAAATTTAAAAGGCCACAAATAGCACATGATTTTGAAAAGCACAATAGATATGATCTATTGTTGAATAGTAGGATTTATTGTGTTTTGGTTGTGTAAGAGATTTAGAAGGTAGATTAAGTTGTCGATAGGATCTACGATTGAGAAAATCTACACCTTATGGTTTTAAAAGGTAGACTAGGCTGTGGATAAGATTCTACGCCTTATCATCCCAAAAGTTGTGGATAAGCCCAAAGGTTGTGGATAAGATCTACGGTTTGGTAAAAATCTACGCCTTATATCCCAACGGCCCCGGCCCTGGGGGATACTTCAAGAATAAATTCTTGAAGTTTGTAAGGAAAAATTCTATACATGGATAAGATCCATGATAGAGTCCTCGTACAGTATAAGATAAGATAAATGTGGGGAACTGAAAGTTCCCACACACAAAAATTATATACCATAAGAAAAGACTCTTATAGAAACTACGGGAGGACACTCGAAGAAAATTATTCAAGAGATTTTGCAAAAGCTCAAGAAAGGGTTCTTGGATTTAGATGGTGATCTAAATGTGCCAATGCAAATTCTAAGAACCATGAAATTTATAAGATACGCATGCTAATAAATGAGATTTATTGAGAGAAGCATAGGTTGACATGTGGATGCCAGCAGTCTGCAAAGTTAAGGGTAACTTTGTTGAAAGTAGTAAAAGTAATTCATTGAGAATGAATTCAGTAAACTCAATAACCGCTTTTCAAAAGGGTATTTGAAAAGGATGTGACTACTGGCACATATGGTTAAGTCCCAACCATTTCAATTCATAAAATGTTAAGGAACATTGAATTGAGTGAGCGCTTTATGATTTACGGTTAAATGTAAAGATCAGTGGGAGTTCTCGCTCCAGGATTTGAAGCTATTGAGTCATGGGTATGACTTCGGGATCTTCAGAATCAGGCAAGAACAAGAGTTTAGTGGGAGTAAACGTTATCTAAATCAACTCATTGCTCGTTTGGAATGAAGCATTGATACTTATGAAAGGTACACGAGTTTTGGTTCTAGATGACATATTGATATGAATTAAATCTAATTAAACATGGGATGTTTGGTTGAGCTTGTAAAAGACATCTTGTTATTAGTGTTAAGGTTGTTCATGGAGATGAAGATAGTATAGCCATGATGGGATCATGGAAATTTATCGAACCTTAAATACTATTGTTTACACGTTTAAATCGCTAATGTTTCCGCCATTAGTATAATCGTGTAAAGTCGATGTGCGCCGCTTGCAGGACAACCTCTTGAGCAGGTGTTAAACCAATGATTAAACCTTGATCAATTGTCAAAGTATTTTCCAATGAAGATGAAAGACAAATTCAAGATCTTGGAAGATAACTTAGTCGTATGGTAAAAGGTTTGCAACGACTCAAGTTCCAAGAAACCAAGCAAAGGTTTGTGATAATCTTTGGCTTACATTCATTGACTATGCATCTCAATGACTTGTATTTTAACTACATGGTCATCACAAGATTCTACAAAATATTTAAGTTCACAGATTATGTAATTGCATTGCTGAAGCTGGGAGTTATGCAATGCACATAATATTTATTGGTCATGAGATGACTTACCTCCTTCAGATGAAAGAGCAAATGTGGATTTAATCTGCAAAAGTGAACGCTCGCTCGCACGTGGTAAACCTGGTTTACCCGAAATGAAGATAATTACAATTTTAAGGGATATGAACGAGAAATCCTTAAGCTGATTGTAAATTAAATGGTGATCAAGAGTTGACCACTTGGATGGTGCAATCCACTAATCGTTTGAGTTATTTATAACTCACGAAAGGTCAAGTAAAATTCAAATGGGATGGTAAGACTATATTGAACCCCATTAAAGTGAATTGAATTATCATGACCTCGCCCCTAGTTGCTTAAGTGAGGTGACATCTCAATGCAACCGGATGTGTGATGTGATTGATGGCGAGTTCGATTGCCATAGAGTCATACGGGATGACTAATCGATCACCTAGGCATAGACATGTTAAGATACATTTGCGGGGCTAATGACCGCTGATAGAGCTCTGACGTACTCTTATTAAAAGACTGCCTGGTCGTGGCGGGAGCATCTATCGTGTTTCACATGAGTCATTTCTTGGACTAATGACTGTTCTCTGAAGTGGCATAGTTTTCAGCTTAACTTTGATCTATGTCCTAACACCTTCGTAACTGGGGTTTATAAGGACATATTTTGGGTTATGATGGGCTGTGGCCAGCCGGAAGGAATAAGTCGATTAGGAATTGTCCACCCCTTGTCAGGGTTGAACTATATCTCTAGGCCACTCGAGGAGAATTATAACTAGAAATACGTGGCCACGCTCGGAAGGTATCTATGGTAGATAATTCCGGTCAGTAGTTATAACTCCAGATCGAGATAAACCACTCTAGATTTTAATCAATTGCCGGCACGACCTGAGAGGACGCCATGCATTGAGTGGGAGATAGTAATAGGGCAAGAGAATTGGTGACACACACTTGTCTCGGACAAGTGGGAGATTGTTGGAGGAAATGTCCTCGACAATAGTGTGTTGACATAATTAAAACTCATTTGAATGAAACACAACTGGGAGTGTTACTCTTTTAAAGTCGACTGATCAACATTTACCGATAATGATTGGCTATCTAGAGTTTAACATTATCGTCATATGATGGTGGTGATCAGTTGATCTCTTAAGGTTATATCTTTAGGGAATTCCGTCTCAATGGAATAATTAATTAATATTGTATTGGATACGAATTAATTAATAACTAGAAGTTTTGGAAATAATTTTACATGACGAATATTTTATAATGAGATTATAATAATAAAAGTCAAAGTAATAAAATCGTTTTATTACTCGGTTTTATTTATTCGTTAGGGAAACGATTAAATTGAGAATGAACACGGTTGATCATAAAATTACAAAGAGTTGTAATTAAATTATGACATTACATTTTTATACAATGATAATTTCGAGATTATTAGTGTAATCATTTAAATGTAATAAATTTGTAAATTATGAATTTTAATAGTAAAAATTGCACAATTAACAAATTGGGTCATGTGTTATGGGACATGTGTGACATGTTACAAATTAACACAATTGACAAAAATAAAATGGGTCCATTTTAGACCTCATTTCAGTCGTGTAGTGTTGTGTGTATGTAGAGGTTGTGTGTGCAAATTGATTGTGTGTGTAAGTGATAAATAGGTGTGTAAGAGTGTAAGGAATGTGTAAGGCATATTCTTGCCTTTGTGTAAGTAAAAGAAAGGCATGCATAGGCCATTGTGGCTTGTGAGAGCCGTCCAAGAAGTGAGCAACAAGCTCATTTTTGCTCCTTAAATACATACTACACATTCCATTCCAAAACTAGTTGTTGGTTAATGCACACACCCATCTTATACTCCAACCTCCTTCATACTAGCAACACACTAAGAAAGTTTCATTTCTAAGTAAAATTATTTCCCATACTAATAATATTAAGGGTAATATTATTTATATTTCTAGTACACTAATACTAATTTTCTAGTACAAAATTTGTATTAGTTTGAGATCGAGTCCTTGATACGTATCTTTTGGAGACGATTTTTCTTAGATCGTTATAAGGGTATTTCGGTATTGAAGACTCAAGTAATAGGTGATTATTGAGTATCAACCTTCTAAAACCAATGTAAGGACAATCACATCTTATGATATCATCATGCATGCATAAGATCTTATTAAGTTTTATAACCTAAACTTAAAGAAACAAAACTCACATTAGATGTGAGTATAAAATTAGGAACTTCGGTTCCCAACACCTCATTAGCTGTTTTGAGCTCGGACACTTCCTCCTTCAACCTCTCCATCTCCGTAAGAAGCTTAGTGACCAATCCCGAGAGCTGATCGAGCTTTCCATTCAATGTTCCCAAGTCAACACTTGAACTAGCCTTTGCATTCCCTTTCCCCGGGCCATTGAATTTTCGAGCAAGCTTCCCATTAACAATGTCCAAAGTCATTTGAGACAACAACCCCATTGTCATCTCATCACTTAGCTTCTCCACCGCGGGGCTGCCTTTCTTCATAAGCTTTTTCTTTTGAAAAATGATGGATAGCTACATCCCATATGGAATAAGGGCCCTTTTGTCAAAGTTGCCCTTGCGAATGTCGTTTGATATGTCATGGATGCGGTGGAAGACGAGGCATGTAAGGTTAATTGGACGGTTAATAATCAGGTAATGGATTAAGATCATCTCAAGATAAGAGCACCTACCCCTATTATTGTTAGTCGGGACCACTAATCGTTGCAGGAAGTTGAAGAGGAACCGATGGTTGGACTTAAGTTCAGTGGCATAGATGTTGGTGCGCCCATGTACGATTCCAGGACGCAAACTTTGCATGATTTGGGTGACCACTGAGGCCTCTATTGCTTCCCATGTTCCCTTTGGGAACAAATCCAGTCCAACAGGTTCAACATCTAGGTATTTGGCTAATTTGAAAATGGTCAGAACAAGGGGTTTGTTGTTGATGTAGGCTGAAAGGGTTCCAGAAGCAACGTCCACCCTGACCGTTGCATAGAACTGGACAACCTCAGACAAGTATGTAGGAGAGTATTTGTCTAAGAGAGTCGCCCATCCTTGGGCATAGATTAGCAAATTACTAGAAACCGAGTCTTTCTTAACCCACGTTTTTTGTGCAACTTTTTTTTGGTAAAATGTAAGCTTTTATCATTAATCCATTAGCAAATTACATAAAATATTAAGAATGTCCTTGCACCATTGCTCCTCTAGCCTTCTATCTGTGTCACTCATTACATGCTTTAAACGACATACAACTTGATTATGAATAAGCTTAATAATAACATTGGGTCTTCTTAAAACTCCTTCAAGCCTGCATTTGTTTCGTTCTTGCCATAAAAAATATCTTGTTGCCAATTTCAGAACCCTCCTTACTTTCTTATGAATTTTGGATTGCTGCCCATAGCCAGTCTGGAAATGCAACAGAAATATTCTCTCCACACCATTGAACTCATGACCATTTTTGTGCAACTTTGTTTTTTCTTGCTAGGTCATCCTTTCTCTTAGGACATTCATTGAACTCATGAACATTTTACCACAGTAATTACAGATGATGTATTCAGGCAATCCAGCATACTTTCGTCTTCTGAAATCAGTTTGGCTTGGGTCTTGGTTTCGGGTGCAACAGTGTGTACTACTGTTGCATCTGAAACCAAGTCTAGCATTTTTCAAAGCTTTTTCATTTTCTTTGGATTGTTTTAACAAAAATTCCAAGACATTTTGACTTCCTTCCCATTTGAGATAAAATTGTTTTGCATCAAGCAATTCTTTGGTCAAGATCTCTATTTTCTTTAGATGAGCTAGATTTAATTTTTCAATTTTATCAACCTTTAGTTTGGCATGGCTAGCCTCATCACCTAACAAGTAGGAGCATTCCTTAATGTTAAGTATATTGAAGACAATGTAATACGAATTCAAATTCAATACATTATACTTCGTAGATGATTACCAATCACCATAGCAGATGCTGAGATCTCTATCGTGTGGTGATTCCACCAAATTATCAATCAACCTATCTCTATTTCCTGAAAGTACACAATCCAACAAATAAAACTTTAAAACCAATTAAATTAAAATAGTAGCGGAAAAGAATAACATCAAAGAGAATTTAATTATAAACTACACAATATGCGGTCCACGTGATCTTTGTATATGTATACAATTAGTTTAGGGTGCTTGAAAGTAGAATTTCAACCTTCAATAAATTCTATAAAATGATGCAAGATTTATTTTAATATGTTTTGTTGCTTTATACATTTACGTATTTTTAAAAAAGTTAGACTTACTATAATCGCTTGAAAACATAAGATTGGTTGGAGTCAGATTGATTATATGAACCTATATAAGTATATATGCATAAAGGAAGAAGGTATTAAGAACATGAGTAAATAACTTGAAGATGATAATAATAAAACAACTGCATGCACTATCACACAATAACGAATTCATCACTATCACACAATAACAAAATCATCATTAAGAGAGAATGATCTTGAGGGATATGCATTGAGAAATTATATTAGAAAAAGAATGTAAGGTATGAACGGAAGACGTAGCTTTTTAATTAATATACCCGTAGCGATTTCTCTTTTTATAATTCCAATCTTATCTCATATATATTTCTGGTAGTCGTTTGCAAAAATAGGATTGTAGTAGTACTCAATTTCATTGTATTAGGTTATATATTGTTGTTCTTAGATGATCTGCATATATATATATATGGGTCGGGATCCGGTGAGAACCACCCTTATAATGAGAACCATGAGAACCTTCACTAAATCTCCTCCAAATCTCGCTTCGAAAGTTTCGATGAATCATTTACCATTACTTTAACTTATTCAAATACACATTTTAGTATCATTAAACAAAATTTATTGATTTTATTAACAAATATATACTTGTTGTACCAAAATACAATTAGCTATACTAAAACGGCTCTAAATGCACGAAAACGTCAAATTTTTTACATGCATGAAAATGACTACTAGGTGCATGAAATAAGAGGTTGTACGTGCATCAAAATGAGTTCTAGGTGCATGAAAAATGATAGATACGTAAAAATCAGTAGTATGTGCATGAAAATTAATAAAACGTATCTCGTCTCGATTTCCGTCACTAGTATATATTTTCTAGACCAAGAAATATGTTATCTAGCCATAAAATTCCATGCCGAATCCAAATATGTCGTTAAGTTTTTTTAAAAAATTCCTTAAGGTAGAGTTCTCATGGTTCTCATTATATTGGTGGTTCTCATAGGATCCCAATTCTATATATATAGGATCCCAATTCTATATATATAGAATTGGGATCCTATGAGAACCACCAATATAATGAGAACCATGAGAACTCTACCTTAAGGAATTTTTTAAAAAAACTTAACGACATATTTGGATTCGGCATGGAATTTTATGGCTAGATAACATATTTCTTGGTCTAGAAAATATATACTAGTGACGGAAATCGAGACGAGATACGTTTTATTAATTTTCATGCACATACTACTGATTTTTACGTATCTATCATTTTTCATGCACCTAGAACTCGTTTTAATGCACATAGAGCCTCTTATTTTCATGCACTACCTAGTAATCATTTTCATGCATGTAAAAAATTTCATGCACGTAGTGGTTAATTTCGTGCATTTATAGCCATTTTAGTACGCCTAATTGTATTTTCGTACACTAAGTATATATTTTGTTAATTAAATCAAAAATTTTTGTTTATTGATACTAAAGTGTGTATTTGAATAGGTTAAACTAATGGTAAATGATCCAACGAAACATTCGAAGCGAGATAAGGTGGAGATTTAGTAAGGGTTCTCATGGTTCTCATTATAAGGGTGGTTCTCACCGGATCTCGACCCTATATATATATATATCGGTTTTTCTATCCTATGCCCACAAGGCATAGGATAATAGTCATCAAGGCATAGGTTAATAACCACCATAAGAATCTTTTTACTAATAAATCTAAATAATTATTAATTAACCATTTTTTTCTCTCTCCTCCCTAGTTTCCCTATAGTGTACGTTTTATAATTCACTTTTCTTCCAATTATTATCATTTCAGAACTTGTATATTTTTTCTTAGTGCAATTTATTTCACAGCTTGTATATTTTTTTCTTAAGCCAATTCATTTCCCACATTTTATTATCGACCGTTTTATTATACGCCTTCCCCATTTAATATACTGTATTCTTTAGATAATCAAGATTTCAAAATATTGATACTTAAATACCAAAAACAAATTTCAAATAAATTGTTCAACTTAAATGTCAATGTTAATCGTCTACAATACAAGAAAAAAAAAATGTTCTAACATTTTACATTAAAAATGGGATTTAGTTCCTCAGTATCTTGGGCGTCCATTCTCCTTTTCCGAACATTACTAGCCGTCAACATAGAGTTAACATGAACATTTTCCTTATCCGGACAAGTTGTGATATTATGTCCGGATTTTTTGCAATAAGAACAGTTTCTTGTTTGCTTTGATGCAGCTTCCTTCCCACCAATTTGTCGTCTAAATTTTGGACGCCCTTTCGTTCTTGAAACAGGAGGATTAGCAATAATAGTGTCATTGCCAATATCGGATGTCATATCTTCACAATTCACCTCACTATGATTAGTTGTTGAAAGAACAAATTGGACATGAAATTCGTCACGATGCCAACGTAATGGTAAATAGCTCATTGGAATTTCAAAACAATCTTTGTGTAAGAAGACGGATAAGATATGCCGACATATAATGCCCCAAAATTCAAAAAGTTTGCAAGTGCAAGTGATATCGTTTTCGATCCATGTCACATTGTGCATTTGCGAACTTAATTCCTTGTGGTGTTGCACAATAAAAACAAATTTATCTTCATCGCATATCGTATATTGTGTAGCTCTTGCAAACTCATCTTGAAATTTTTTGAAAGCAAATGCCGTGAACAATCTGTATACCTGCTCCTCTAGAGGAGATAATGTACGTAATGAAGATCCCCTGTATGTATCTAACATAGTATGATGTAGATGACTCTGCTCAATATCTTCGATCGCTAGATCAACCTACACATTCACAATATAAATAGTATAATTTTCACCAAAAAAAAAATATAAATAGTATAAATAAACAGCTACATAATAGTACATTTGGTAAAATTAATACATTATTTAAGATTCTAAGAGTAACCTGTTTGATAAGTCGGGTTAAGCAAGAGCGTGATGATGTAAAACGCTTCACAAAACTATTAATACTCTCACATCTTCCGGTCGTTGTCATACCACCAAAAAAATTATCACGAAGATATGCAGGGACCCAACTTTGTTTGATCTCCTATAAGCCACATACATGCTTATTCTCCTGCAAATTAAATTTTGACACTGCAAGGGGCCAGCCTCGTTCAAAATCATCAATAGAGTCCAACCTATAAAGTCTATAAAATTCGGCACACCAATTTGCATATTGGTCTCTAAGAAGTGCGGTAAACCAACCAGAAAATTTTGATGTAATATGCCATATACAAAAGGCATGTTTTGTATATGACATTTCTGTCAATATTGCTTCTGTCATCCATGGATCTTGATCGGTTATGATTGTCTTTGGATGCCTCTTCATTAATGAAACAAAAGTCTAGTAATCAGATGAAAATATATATATGTTAGTGACAAACAACAACAAAAATTTAGGAGGAAAAAAAGTTGTATATTATACGTACCTTCATCAACCAGCGGAAGGTAGCTACACTTTCATTTCGAAGAAGAGCGCAACCGAAAAGTATAGTTCTTCCATGATTGTCGATTCCAATAAAAATGCCAAAAGGCATGTCAAATGCGTTCACTCTATAAGTAGTGTCAAATCCAGTAGAATCTCCATACTCTTGGTACATATCAAAACAATGAGCAGGCGACCAAAATATATTTTGAAGCCTATTTTGAGAATCAACCGTGAAATCAAATTGGAAACTTGGATTTTGACTCTTTGCTATCTTACAATGCTCGAGAAGATCCATGGCATCGTTGTCCAAATTTTCTCTTTGAATCCTACTAAAAAAATTATGGACATCTTTTTTAAGAAAAGGAAGATCCCCATGTTTCACATTTTTTTGAAGCTCCATCACTCTCATTATTTGCTTGACTGAAAGACCCGCATCTTTATATAACAAAAGTTGTTGCTCATCTTCAATAGATATGGTACGGTAAGAAGGAAGAAATCGCACTTGCACAGGTGACAATAATTCATGATTATGAACTGAATTAAATTGGGTGACATGCCACTCCTCAGGAAAAATGTCATTTGTTTTTTTTAAGTATACTCTCATGACAGCCTTACAACCACATCTTGACGATGACCTATTTCGTTGCTCTTTGAAAGGCTCTACAATTTTTTCCTCTGGGAAACCTTCTCTATGACATAAAAAATCCCGCCGAATCATTTTCCCATTTTTATTTGCAAAACGGCCTCTTCGAATTGAAAACCCACTCTTCTTAGCAAAATTCTCATAAAATTTGTAAGCCTCTTGCTCACTAAGAAAACATTGACCCAGAAATGGCTCAAAAGAGTTCGCGTCAATTATGTCGTTATTGTCCAAGTTACATATTTCATGTTGAGGAGGACTATTCAAATCAATAAAATCAACATAGTTGGACCTATATATAAACAAAATGTATGACATTATTAGTAATTATAACAAAATTGTACCCATTATACTCGTTGTCTATCGAAAAATTTGTAAAGTCTCATTTTTAGGGACGAAGTAATCATATGTACCATAGGATTTTTAGGAACGAAGTAATGATATGTACTCATTGTTAAGGCCTTTCTGTGGAATAAGGTCTCGCGCCAAACCCTTATATTGAGATATGATACCTTCTGATCACGTATACCTAGTCCTTTTGATATTTTACAAAGATACCACGTGGAGCACACATGTCTATCTATAGTCTAATAGGTAGAGGCTTCATCATAATAATCTTATAACAATATAATAAGTCTCTCTTAGGAAGGATGTATCCGTCTTAAGTTAAGACGGTTCAAGTAATATCACTTGTATGCATAAGACAAAAATTAAAAAGTCTAGGGAAGAGCAAGATATTTATCTTATCTATATAAATGGATTATTATTTCACCTATTTTAAACTTAAAACGGATACTTTCGTCTTACACAAGATTTTGAAGCTATTGTTGATTGACATATAGACATTTAATTTCGTGTATCATGTGGCATAACTAGGCATATTCTGTGAAAAAATACTCATTGTTAACTCACAACATACTTCCACAATATGAAGCCACCTATCCTATACGACGTTATTGGAAAATTCCGTATTAGGGCAAAGACCTACTATTCCCTACTAGGGCAAAGACCTATCCTCAACTCTACGCCTCTAAGATTTGTGCATGCCAGCAATTAAAGTGCTAACCATAATAACCATGTAGAGTTACAAAAATTCTAGTTAATCCTACTGCAATATCATCGATAAGTCTTAACCATATTCAACAAAATTAACCTCACTAATCATTTAAATCATCGCAAAAGAGGAAACAAAAAGCGAGAAATACACATTAACCTAACCTACAACATAATCAACATCAATTAATAACCTCACAAAATTTATCAAAATTATCGCAAAAATTGAAACCGAAAAATCGAAACAAAAGGAGAGCACGTCGGAAATATAAACTGAATTAGAAAAAAAAAGATACAAAGACAAATACCTTTGTGTTGCATTTGAAACAATAAAATTTAGTTCCATTAGAGTAATACATATGAAAGAGCTTTAGGTGTATAATATGGAGTTGTGAAGTTGTGAAATAATAGGTATTTAATTAGCTAATTGAAATAAGAGTGAATTAGAAAACGTGCAGTAGAGGGAAACTTGAGAGGAGATAAAAAAAATAGTTAATTAATAATAATTTAGTTTTATTAGTAAAAAGATTCTTATGGTGGTTATTAACCTATGCCTTGATAACTATTATCCTATGCCTTGTGGGCATAGGATAGAAAAACCGTATATATATATATATATATATAGAGCCCGGTTTCGGTGAGTCCGCCCCTTCAGGTGAGTATAGAGTCCTTATAAAGACCGTCTGATCTAATTAAATAAAGCGCTCAGATTCCTTCATCTCCTTCATCCACCTTCACCATTATCTTCATTCACCATCATCTTCCTCTACCACTTCAACAACAACACCACAATCACCAATCAGAACCCAATTCAATAGATAACTATTGTGACACTGTAAGATTGAGTGATATCTCATTGTCCCCGAGCTATCAAGCATCAACATCTACGAACCTGAGAATCTGCTCACGATTACATGATATGGATCATCACAGTGCTCAAACCACAAGCGTCATAAACTGATGTAATAAGACAGTCACAATACAATAACTCAAACCACAATCTAATAACCACAAACCATTGATATCACTGTCACAATAACCAGGTGACAGCCTTAAGCCCCACATCAATGCCTCACTTGCTCGCGGCAAAGGGTACCTAGATTCTTAATGTGCACATCCTCTCCGTGGCGGGTCCCACTAATAAGAGCGATCGCAGGAATGAGAGTCGTTTCCCCCAACGGTCCCACACATATATTCCCAATACAATCTCAACAACAGTATGGTGATATCAGATACAACAACAATCATACGGTCACAATCAAATTACACAGAAACTGAGTAGGGAAACCCTACCTCAAGCAATCAATAAGAAGATGAAAACTAAAAGCGTTCTACCAATATTCCTCAACGTATCCTCCTCCTACGAAACATATATATGAATTACTTACTAACCGTAACCAATATCCATGACAATTATACGATGAGATGAAACTTATTTGATAAACACGGACTAGGCTAGATGATCGGCGCTTCTAGAATCTTGATAAGGACCCTTGAAGGTTTTTGAGTGAAAGGAAGGGAGGTACTTAAGGTTTGTTAATTCTTAAATAGGGTAAGATGAGGTTATTAACCTCGGTTTTACTTATATACTTAACCGCGATCCGACTCTCGGAAAGACCTACTCGACCGAGTCAGACCCACTTGGCCGAGTAACACCTACTTGGCCGAGTTGTACTTACTCGACCAAGTTGAACTTACTCGGCCGAGTTCGACCTACTCGAACGAGTTACTCAAACTCGGCCGAGTTGAGTCACAACTCAGCATCTACAAGGGATGGGTGTTACAATCTTCCCCCTCGTAAAACGAACTTCGTCCTCGAAGTTCACAACTACCGACTTGAAAAGAAAGACCAACACGTAACATGTCATAACATGTTACATGCTATCTCGGACACATGCCCATTACCTTTAAAACAACACTATGCATTCATGTTGTGACAGCCACACGAAATACAGGGGTGTTACAATCTTCCTCCCTTAGAACGAACTTCGTCCTCGAAGTTCACAATCAACCTGAAAAGACATGACTTACAACACCCAAAAACCGCGGTACGACAACACCTACTTTTACTTCCTACTCCACGATGCCAATGAAGACATACGACAACAGGAAACCACGGCATCCCGAAGATTTGCAAAACAGAACAGGACCTGTAAAAGTTTTGTACACTGACTCTTACCACTTGTTGGAGTAGTGTCCTCCACAATAGTGCGTCTACATAATAAATCTCGTATAAGGAATATGTCAGGGATTTATTTTACATATATGTCAGCTGGTCAACGTTAATCGGTAATGATTGGCTGACTAGAGTTTGACATTACTGTCGTGTGATGGCGGTGACCAGCTGATCCCTTTAGGTCACACCTATAGGATGATGTCCAAATGAAAAAACTAATTATTTGTATTAGATATAATTAAATTAAATCCTTGTATTAATAGTTAATTATATAAATTTCTACGACATGTGTATATGTTTGAGGCGAAGATAAATAGCTACTTAAACTTACAAGAGATTGTAAAATTAGCTAATTAGGGTTCATAAGTTATATTTTATGCTGATAAAATAGTCTAATAAGAACTTAATTGTTAAGTGGTTATTAATTGTTGATTTGTATTATTTAATTGTTAAATAATCAAATTAATAATTAATTATATAAGATAATTAAATATAAGACTTATAAGCATTTGTGGAAAAAATGTCGGAAATCGAAATGGACCGAAATGGGTCCATTTGAACCATAATATACAAGGTCTTATAAGATATTTTTTGTCAATGTTTGGTGGTGTAAACACATGGCATGTTCCCATGAATTGTTTACATTTCAAACCCCTATATATACTCCTCATTGTACACATAAATCCTCTCAATTTTTAAGAGAGAAAAATCCTCATAATAATATATGTATCATAATATTATTAGTGTAATAATATTATCACATAATGCAAGGTTTACTACTAAATTTACCTAGTTAGTAACTTAGTAGTTTTTGGGATAATCTTGGGTGTATCCTTAGGAGACCATCTATTTGGTGGTTAGTAGTCTTGGAGGATCTTTCTTATTCTATAGCTCAAGAACAACAATAAGGAAGGAGTCCTTGTGTTGTGCCCATTATCCTGTTTTTACAATGTAAGGATTTTTTATCTTAAGATGGTTTAATACCATCTTTTATACTTTTGTTTGAATGCATGTAGATTTAGATCATTTTAGATTATATTGTAATTTTAAGATCACAATATGAGTATTAATATGATCTAAATAACTAACACCACTGACCCACAAAACTTAGAACTCGGCGCGCGATCATCTAGAAGTACAACATAACTCTATTGATATCTTGCACAAAACCAAACACCACATCCCTTGGATGTGCAAACCACACCCATCTCTTACAAGCTCGAGACACCGCATCTCTAAGATGCGCAAGGCACTACAAGGATAAAACATATAGATTGAAAAGGCTTAAAACATAAACGCGATCATCTCCTATCCCCGTAAAAGAGTAAGGTTACGTCCTCGTAACCTTACAACATATACGCATAGCAATCAACTAACTACACCACTCAACTCTCACCCTCCATCCTCCACACTAACTCACCAAGTAATGCCAACACAAACCATAATATAGTTCACCTAACATTATTCTACCATCGACTGCAAATCCTATAAGTGTTGTCAACTCTGAATTGCTTTTATATCACACACCCAAATCCACTACCAACACAATCCACCAACCACCTACGCCTTAAAAGGAACTGTTACATTCTATCACCCTAATAGGGAACTTTGTCCTCGAAACCTACTCTCGCTCATAAGTGTTGCCACACAAAGCTGTCAATACTATCACAATCTTATACTTCCATAACCTCTCTTCATAAACATACATATAAACTACATACTTCCATCACACCACCTTTACCAGCCACAATATCATCCATTATGCTACACTAACCTTAAACTTCCACGTATACCTCCGTATGCAAAAACCATCAAACGCCATTCACCGCATCTGACCCCTCTCAAGATAAACGTCCCTTCATGCTTAATACAAGATTCTTAATGATTCTCTCTAATCATCATCATCTTCTATCTCCGGCAGCTAACTACAACCATAACCTTCATCACCATACATATACCTAAGACTCTTACTTACTAGCAATTATACCTTCACTAATTTCGTACTACCTTCTCCATATACCATCACGCACTAGATATAACCATTATCTTAACTCTTCTACATTACCGCACGTCCAATTTTCTTTCAATTCCCGCATCTAATCTCCAAAATATCACTCCCAACTCAAAATTGTACATTTTTCCCTAGATCCTCAAATTTTCTTCTTCTACGCAGTTCGTCTATCAGTTAACATAATACTAATACCAATGTTCTTATTCTGCCTACAACTTCTAGCTTTTTGCACACATTGTACTAACTATTTTCTAAAACCATGACAACAAGCGCCTCACTTCACATGTGATCGAGATTACCCTAATCATCTCCCATAACTTTGTTTCCACTTATCAAATGTACTGCTGTAACTATGACAACAACAACCATATAAGACTCTCGTCTATACCATACTCTACTCTCACCCACGAGTCCTAGCTATCGATAAACAAAAGGGATCATGACAATGATATATTCCCTCCGAGTCTGAGTGATTGTTCATTTTGCTTTATGCACAAGAAATAAGCAAATGATTCTAAACCACACAAAACACCCTACCCCACACTGAATTGATTTTAGACCACAAAAAAGTTACTAGAAAAGGAAATAGGAACAATCACGAAACTCGCATGAAAAAGGAAATAGGAACAATCATATAGACTCAGAGGGAGTATATGTCTATACCCAAAATAACGTATCCTTTCAAAATCTCGTCTCACAAGTATACACCTACGTCACGAAATACCCCACACACCTCAAGTTCATACTTAAACCAACTGTTAGATCTCATGAACGCCAAACATATGAAATAGAATAATAAAACAACTACATCCAAAATTCTATCCACACGCCACGGTATCCACACGTCACATTATTAGAACACGATAGTACGACATATACCATTAGAAAAAGGGCAAACGATCTCGAAATAACCATATCGTTTCCACCATAACTCTTGGTGATGTCATCGCAGCACCGTCACCGACAACCGCATTATAACGCGAGGGTACCCACATCACATCACGGAGTACCAAGCTCGACTTTCATTCCGAAGCACAGCAACCACATCGATTATGACGCCTCAATATAGTCTCATCAAATCATTATATACAACATGCTACGAGGAAGATTCAGACAACGACCTTGTGAGCATCATTCCATACCACAACTCGAGAGATTGTCACTTCACATAATCACTTACGTACATCATACATGCACTATACGCAACCCATACAATGACTATTATTCGACCGTCGCGACCGTATATCTACTACTTGACAACTAATAAACGCCTTCTCCTTCTGCATTCCAGGCTCCCTTGCTGCCATTAGCACCAGTTCCATCAGCATGCACCAATAATTCTATCATCAAAGTTACCTCAATATCAATACCAAACATATCCTTGATCATTTCCACACCCTAACTTTCCACCAAACTTACTCACCGTATAAAGACTCTGTCAAGCACGCATTCTTTAATTCCTTGAAATCCACAACTAGCATGTCGTCTTACTTATCTCATATGTACCCCTTAATTCACATCCTCGTTATAGAACTCTACACCATTTTTATCACCTATTTCCATGCCTCATAACTTCTGTCACATACACTCGACTCACCCCCCATTATTCTATTCTCATGGCATCCGAACACATCACTCAACCACTCATGTCTTTACACATTTTACAAAGCTCTTTGGTAGAACAAATATCTTCTTATTGTTACCATATCATATTCCCTGTACTCAAATCCCTGCTTTTCGTTCCCTCTTATTCACTACTCTCTCAATATGTGACTTATCTCTACTCACTACTAACAAGCAAAAGTACTTACTAATTATCTTTGTAACACTCTTATAACCTAAGGCCTTTAAAACAGGACCATCAGACTATGAGGACATTATTACCATCTTAGTTACCTGAGGTACAATATAAGATAAACAACCATAACCCCTTTATTATAATTAAAGTATAACTGTGTAAAAGTAAAAGTACAACCGTCAACCAAAACAAACTACAAACCAAAAGTTCCTGACTAAAAGTTCATGCGGAAGCCAAGACTACAAACCTGTGGTGATCCCTCCTCCCAAGCTAGCAAACAAAACTCATTTACGAACCTGAGACTCTGCTCACCATGACATGGATCATCACAGTAAAACAACAAGTGTCAGCAACTGAATAATAAGACGAATACGATGCTAAAGTACAACACATACACTGTTCACACTATCAATACTATCACTGATACATAACATCCGTGGTGGCCTTTAGCCCCACACCAGTCCCCCCCACTTACCGCAACAAGGGATACCTAGACCATTAATGTGCACATCCTCTCTGTGATGGATCCCACAAAGAGCGATCATAGGAGTGAGATCTGTTCCCCGCAACAGTCCCACACTTACCTTTTTAATCTCACTAATTATACATCATACAGTGATAACAACAATAAGATATTATCGTCACAATCATCATCATATAGAAACTGAGTATGGAAACCCTACCTCAATAGCAATACAACAGAAGAAAGCACAATCCTCCTACCAATGTTCCTCTACGAATCCTCCTCCTAAGGATTATGGAAATATGGGTTATTAATTAAACAACCATAACTACGATATAAGTACGATAGGGTAACACTTACTTGGTATAACGGATTAGGTAGATGATCGGCGCAACTAGACCTTGCTAAACCACCTTGAAGGACTTGAAATGGAGAAATGGGAGGGATTAGGGTTTTTACTTCTCTTCTTATTTGCGTAAACTGAGGTTTATAACCTCGGTTTACTTTACATAATAACTGCGGTCGGACGTCTAGAAAAGACTCAGTCGGCCGAGCACGACATACTCGGCCGAGTATCACCTACTCGGCCGAGTTGGCTCGCAACTCAGCTTCTGCCTAAAGGTGCTCGGCCGAGTAAGTAATACTCGGCCGAGTATTACTTATTCATCCGAGTTGATCCACAACTCATCCTCTAACTTAAAAGGAGTGTTACAATCTTCCTCATTTAGAATGAAATTCGTTCTCGAAGTTCATAGCACCCTCCCCAAGCGAAGCTAACTCAAGGGCCAAAACGGTAAGGTAGACAGGAGAAAACGACTCATCAAAGGTAAAACTAGCGCGATCATCTCCTACCCCCTAAAAAAACAGGTTACGTCCCCGTAACCTCACGTACCTGATCAAACAACTGAGGATAACGCTCCCTCATAGCTGCATCAGGCTCCCAGGTAGCCTCCTCGACATCGTGGTTTGACCACAATATCTTAAGGAGCTTGGTCTCTCCCGTTCTGGTCTTTCGCACTTTGGTATCAAAGATAGCCTTAAGTGTTTCCATATAAGACAATGTCTCATGAAGCCCAACGTTCTCCACCTCGAGGATGTGAGATGGGTGACTAACATACTTCCTCAATTGGGATACATGGAACACATTATGGACTAGATCCAGGGCTGGTATTAAGGCCAACCGGTAAACAACCTCTCCTACTCAGTCCAAAATCTCATAGGGGCCGATAAACTTCTGGCTCAACTTGCCCCTCTTCCCAAATCGCATAACTCCCCTGATGGTTGAAACATTCAGTAACACCTTATCCCCAACCTTAAAACCAAATCTCCTTGTGGTGTAAGTCTGTAACACCCCCATTTATTTAAGAGCCTTTAGCAAGACATTCTCAAATAAATAGGACTGTTACCATCCCGGAATATCCGAGGTAGTGAATAACAAGGTAAACAAAACAAAGATATTTTATATAAATACTGATTAAATTTAAACTTTGTGTTACAACAACTACGAGGTCCAAACTTAATAAAATGAAAGTACAACTGACGATATCTAAATGTGATCTAATTCTAAGTAGGTCCATGCCATGTATCTCTCCATGCCTAAGCTCCTAGTCCAACTGTCACTGACCTGTAAAATCTACTCCCCATTCCGGATCATCGTAGGTGTCACACGAATACACAGGGTCAACCGCGAGGTTGAGTAGAAAGATAAATAAGACAACAATATAATATACTCCGCACCGATCGATACAACACCAAATAAACTCCGCACCGATCACAAGACCCATTACCTCCACACCGATCACAAGACCCAATATACTCCACACCAAACACAGACCCTTTATCTCCGCACCAAACACAGACCCTTTATCTCCGCACCAAACACAGACCCTTTATCTCCGCACCAAACACAGACCCTTTTTCTCCACGCCACACAGACCCTTTTATCTCCTCATCTCATATCGTATCACAGAATATATATATAATCACATATCATGATATTCCAATCGAGTATTAGTATAAAGCATTCATGGTAATTATTAATAGCAACTGAGCAAACATTATAACATGCATCGTATTTCCCCTACCTCAACTTGCAGAACGACAATTGAACAGCTGCCAGAATTATTCCACCACGAACTCAGTTCCTATAACCAGTACTTAATATCAATTTCTAGCCAACCACCAAACACTACTAAATTTATTCGATCATGTTCCTAATTGATGCACTTATCCCATATTGTAAGTATACATATCAACATACCCACGTAGACACCAATTATTATAGCAACTTATTCATATCAAACACCATTAGACAAATATAGATTTACTAATTATAGACTTACTATATATATAAACTTACTACACATGGCATACGATCAATTAATCAATTATTATAAGTCCATAACAACAATAATTAATTAGTTGTCAACAAAATATTTCTTAATAATATTAATAACCGTATATTACTAATAATACGATTAATAGCAAAATAACAACCCAACTAATAATATCACTATTAAAGTTAATAATGTTAATAACATTAACAATATAAACAACAACCAACAACAAAAATAATAATAATACTAATAAACATAATAATAATAATAATAATAATAGTAATAATAATGGCAAATAATGGTAATGATAAAAATAGCAACTAATAATAATAATATTAATATTAGGGTCAATAATAACATATATATACCTACTAAAACGAAAACACGTGAAAGGGCCCATGAACAAGCAGCCCTACTACTTAAGAAACCCGCGACCAGCGCAGCCCTCAACGACCTCAACAGCTCCCTGGCAGCCCCCAACGCAGCCCCCATCGACCGCTTTATAGTGGCTGAACCACCACCGACCCGTGGTGGTTGCCAACACTATACTCTGACGCTTTCACTGACCCAACCCGACACCTGACCCACTCATACTAACCTTCGAAAACCGTGACCAACACCACACCAGCAAACACCGTACCGCAACCATGTTCCTGTCCCTCTATCATTTCGCTCTTAAACCACCCTCCAACACCACCGTCACCACCACCAATCACCTCCCTCAACACCTCACAACCCCCACAATCACCTGGTGCCAAGAACCACCCTTCGAAGCCACTAAACAACCTAAACAAACCACCCCAAAACCGACAGACACAACACGAGTTCCCTGTTCTGACATTCGATTTATTCACGCTATCAAAACAGCCTCCTACTGCCACCATACATCATCTCACCACCACCCTTACCACCTACCTCACACCACTACCTCTACTCCTGACCCACGACCAGAATCAGACCCAAACCCTAACGCACGACCACAAAACGAACACAAACCATACGCAGAAAACAGAGTGTAAGTGGTGCCTACTATCTACGTTTTTGGTCCTGTAAATGATTTATGGTGGTTTAAAAACGAGAAGTATGTTAAACATACAGCAGTAGTTACGATTAACAATCTAAACCGATCGAAAAACTTATAGAAGGTGTAGAACTTACGAATAAGCAACGTGCGAGGTGACGGAGTGATGCGTGATGATGGAGTGGTGATGGTGTTCCAAGTCGTTTTTCCCCTTCTCCTTTGTGCTTCTGATGGTTCATAGTAGGCTTAAGTTGTTGATGAAGGAAGGCAGGAAAGAAATAGAGGCAGGGGTCGTGGTAAAGAAGTAGGGTTTTGAGTTTATCAGTTTTGATAAATTGTCGATGGGTGAAGGAGTAGATAACATTAGGGTTTTATTATTGTTCTTAAGTCGTTTTTGTTTCCCATATTCGATGAAATACTAATTCTCGTTCATAAGTCGCACTTAAATATTAACAAGTATTTATAAATAACAATTAGCAACGTTTAACCATTTATATATAAAATATGTCATCTTGAAAAAATATATAAACAACTCGTTATAATTAACTATGAAAATACGGGTATTACAAAGTCTCTATAGCTCTTTTGTCGATCTTGGGTCGCTCTTAACTCCTGACGAATCATTTTTACCTGATCAATCATATCCTGAACTAACTGAGGACCCATCACGGCGACCTCGGAACTATCATCCCATCATACTGGACTCCTACATCTCCTCTCATACAAGGCCTCAAACGGTGTCCTCCCAATGCTCGCATGGTAACTGTTGTAGGAAAACTTGATCAAATCTAGTCTCTCTTCCCAACTACCCCTAAACTCCATCACACATGCTCTCAACATGTCCTCAAGGGTATTGATAGTCCTCTCGGTCTGCCCATCAGTAGCTGGATGAAAAGCAGTACTCATCTTCAGGGTAGTAGCCATCATCTCCTGCAACTCTTGCCAGGACCTCGAAATGAAGCGAGAATCTCGATCTGACACAATATGCTTAGGAATCCCGTGCAACCTGACCACTTTCTTCTTATAAGCTAGAGCTAAATCTATCTTGCTCCAAGTGTCCTTTATAGGGACGAAATGAGCAGCCTTAGTTAACCTGTCTACTATCACCCAGATCATGTTGTTACCCCTCTTGGATCGAGGTAACCCTACAATGAAATCCATCGAGATCGACTCCCACTTCCACTCTGGAACCTCTTAGGGCCAAATCTTACCCTGAGGTCGATGATGCTCCCCTTTCACTCGCTGACAGGTCAAACCCCGAGCCACAAACTCTACCATATCTCTCTTCATACCCGACCACCAGAAAGTCTGCTTCAAATCCCTATATAGTTTATCTCCACCAGGATGTACTGAATAAGGTACACAATGAGCCTCTATCAGAATCCTCTTCCTCAACTCAAAACTGTCCGGAACATACCACTTACTATAGAACCAAAGACTCCCATCAGCACTCATAGTAAACCTCGACGGTCCACCCGATTCCATCTTTGCTTTCCACTCTGCGAAATTAGCATCAGTCAAATGGGCCTATCCGATCACCTTATATAGCTCCGGCTCTACTGTCAAGTCGCCACGCGCATCCCCTTTCCTGATCAAATGGATACCCATCCGGTCCACTTCGTCTCTCAACCTCAACAAAGACATCGTTGTGCACAGAGAATGCACACTCTTCCTACTCAACGCATCGACAACCACGTTTGGTTTCGCCTCATGATATAGTATTTCCATATCATAATCCCAGATCAGCTCCACTCACCTCCTATGTCTCATGTTAAGCTCTTTCTGAGTAAAGATGTACTTTAGACTCTTATGGTCTGAGAACACCTTTAAAGTCGCGCCATATAAATAATGTCTCCAGATCTTAAGTGCAAAGACTACACCACCCAACTCTAAGTCATGAGTGGGATAGTTCTCCTCATACTGCTTCAGCTCCCTCGATGCATACGTGATCACCTTCCCAGTCTGCATAATAACATAACCCAAACCATTCTTTGAGGCATCACTATACACCTCAAAGTTATCCACTCCCTCTGGTAGGGCTAAGAGAGGGGCTGTGGTCAAACGTTCGTTTCGGGTTTGGAACGCTTTCTCACACTCCCTAACACGGCTGTCGCAACCCTATCAAAAATAAACCTAACCGGTCTTAACTAAATGTAGCAGAGGTAGTCGGGTATCGTATCCACAGAGAGATGGGCATAATATAGTCTAAATAAGTCCGTCCGAAGTAACTGATTATGGGTTTGTTTGATTAATTACTAATAACTATGAGGAAAGGGGAAAGAGAGAGCAAAAAGAGGAAGCACTAGGATTGTCGGTTCACCATGGCTACTAAGTCTGAACTAACAGTCATAAGACACCCTAAACTTGGTCTGTGGGTGGTGAAAAGGTCCTTCCGGTCCACTATTCGCCCTAAGACTATACTAACTTAGCTTCCGCCCTAATTAGCACAATCCTAATAATCGTCGCAGAACTACCCCTATCCCAATCTTCCAATCCAGGTCAAGGGGGTTTCTACACAGTCAATTGAGTGCGTCGACTCAAACAATTAACAGCTATAAAATGCGACGGATACATACAAACCAAATTACGGGTATCCTAAACTAACAATTCAACCTACACCATGGCTACCCTAAATCCTAGCGGGGAAATTAGCTATGCATGATTGTTGTAAGAAAGATTATAACTACGAAATGAATAATTAACGACATTGCAGAAAGTGAGAAACAATCGAAATAAGAATAAGGGGACAGAAATACCGAACAATATAACAAGAGCGACGAAAAGAAGAACGAAAATCTGATCCGAGTAAAAGAAATAGTTACAGAATTCTAAACTAAAAATAATATAAAAAATAGCAGTGAGACATGAGTTCTGAATGTGCGAATATCCCTTTTGTCTCGATATGTTTATTTATAAAACAACTCAAACAGAAACTGATGCCTTAGTGCAACTCAACAGTCAGAAAACTTCTTGATCAAGAAGAATAAGTACCAAAACCTCTCGATCGAGAAGATTAAGAACCAAAACCTCTCGATCGAGAAGATTAAGAACCAAAATCTCTCGATCGAGAAGATTAAGAAACAAAACCTCTAGATCGAGGAAAAGGTCCCTGAGAATCCCTCGATCGAGTACTTTTCAGCGCACTGAACTTCAAATGGCTGCCATTTCTTCGTTACTCGCTCAAATCAAGCGTTCTTGGTGGAGTTGGAAAGCTAAGAGGATAAGCTTTAATCTCAAATTGGAATCACCTGATTATCTGTTGTAGAACTTTAGATATGACTCCTCAAAGTACGCACTAGATAGACTTTCTTTGCTCCTATACGCATCTCAAAACGGTAGTAACAAGTTCCAACTCAACTCTTTTCCTAAATGCATGCATTAGGACATGTTTTAGGCTTGATTATGATCTTCTCCGGCTCATATCTGCAATTAGCACAAGACAAACCAAAGTAGACTATTCGGGTGATATTTGTAGCAAAATACTACGGAATAAGCATAGAAATGTGTGCTAAAAAGGCCTTAAAGGTCTATAAGAAATGCACACATTACTCCCCATATCAGCGAAATCTGTTATCCTTTTTCATAAGCGCAGTCATTGGTCTAGAAATCTTAGAGAAGTCTTTCATGAATCGTCTGTAATATCCCGCCAACCCCAGAAAACTGTCTACCTTAGCCACATTCTTAGGAGCCTCCCAGTTAGACACCGCCTCGATCTTACTAGGATCCACCGCCACTCCCTCTTTTGAGATCACATGCCCCAATAACGCCACCTTCTCCAACCAGAACTCGCACTTAGATAATTTAGCGTATAACTGGTTGTCCCTCAGAGTCTGCAAAACAATCCTAAAATGATTTTCATGCTCTTCCTTAGTCTTAGAATAGACCAAGAAATCGTCAATGAAAACCACCACGAACTTGTCCATGTAAGGGATAAACACACGCACGATTTATCAGGTCCATGAACACAGCAGGTGCATTAGCCAATCCGAACGACATCACTACATACTCATAATGACCATACCTAGACCTGAAGGCGGTCTTCGGTATGTCACCATCCCCGATCCTTAGCTGATGATAACCTGATCTCAAATCAATCTTCGAGAACGACACCCCGGCCCCAGTTAACTGGTCGAACAGATCATCTATCCTCGGCAAAGGATAACGATTCTTCACCGTCACATGGTTCAGCTCTCGATAGTCTATACACAACCTCATACTCCCATCCTTCTTATTTACGAATAGCACGAGCGCTCCCTAAGGTAATACACTAGGTCGGATGTACCTCCTGTCTAGCAGATCATTGAGCTGCTTCTTCAACTCCTCTAACTCTCTCGGACCCATTCGGTAAGGGGCCTTTGCAATAGGTCCCGTACCCGACTTCAGCTCCACACTGAAATCAATATATCTCTTGGGTGGTAACCCAAGAATCTCCTCTGGAAAAACGTCGCTGAACTCCCCCACAACCGGAATACTCTCAGCAGTCACCTCTTCAACTCGGGTGTCTCTCACATGGCAAAGAATCAAAGAACACCCCTTCCTCAAGTAAGACTTCAAAGTCAATATTGATATAACCTTAACCTTGGGCCTGACAACAAAACCCCTATACGACACTATAACCCCCTTAGATCCCCTTACAGTCACCTTCTTCTGATGACAATCCATAGTAGCCTTATACTGACCTAGCCAATCCATTCCTACTATCACCTCAAAGCCATCTAATGAAAACTCAAAAAGATCGATTGGAAAGTCAACCTAGCCTATCACAAACGACACACCTCTGTATATTTTCTGACATATTACAGACTCTCCAGAAGGTATAAACACCTCATCATTAGCTAACTCAAACGACTCCAGCCCTAATCTTCTAGCATGGCTTACAGACACAAAATAATGGGTTGCCCTAGAATCAAACAAATCGAAACTAGGACAGCCATGTATGAATAAGAAAAGTATCGGTTACAACATGTGCGTCCTTTGCTGCAACCTGCTTCCCCTATAACGAATAGCTTACCGCTATTCTTCTGGCCCTCTCCTTGCACTGTTGTCGCAGACGAGGTAGGTTTTGCCGCTGATGCTTGGCTAGCCCCCTCGTAAGGTCTCTGATAGCCTCCCTGACGGTTATAGCCACCGTAGTTTGGCTTGCCCTGGTTACCCCCACAAACTCGCATGATGACTGTTCCCATAGCTCTAAGAAGCCTGAGAAGGTCCCTAGTAGCTACCTCCCGTGAACTTCTTGCACTCAAACCTCTTATGAACTGAACCACCATAGTTGAAGCATTTGGTCACAGGGGTGTCACTGAAACTGCGACCCCCTTTCCCCCAGCACCAGCACCAGCCTTAGTAGAGTAAGAACGGTTCTGACTGAAGTTTCCCTCTGCCCAGCCCCAGCACTCTCACCTTCCGATTTCCTCTTCTCTCTGCTTCTCTCTCTAGCCTCATTGGCCAAATCAGCCAAATTCTCAGCATGGCCTGTTGTAACACCCTCATTTACCTAGGAGCCTGTACTAGGACTTCCAGGGTAAATAAGACTGTTACCATCTTGGATTAACCAGGAGCATGTACTAAGACTTCCAGGGTAAATAAGACTGTTACCATCTTGGATTAACTAGTGAAAGACAAATAATACTTTAATGTATTAAACGATAGTCTGAAAAACTGTTGCAAGTAGGGATGGCAACGGATCCTGGATCCGGTCTAGATCTGTTGGACCCGACCCTGCTGGACCGGATCTGGATCCTTAAAATTTGGACCCGTCGAATCTGGATCGGATCTGGATCCACAAGTTTAAAAACGGATCTGGATCTGGATCTTGTTGACAAGACCCGGATCCGACCTTAAGACCCGTTTTTAATATTAAAAAAAAAACCATAATTTCAAATTTGCGCTGAAGTTGGACCGGGCCTCAATATCATATTTCATTCCTAATTTTCTTACTGCCTCTCACTTTCTCTCAAATTCCTCCCAATTCCCAAACCCTAAAATCAAAACCCTGCCGGCTGTCGCCCTGCGCCTGCCGCTGCTCGCATCTGCCGCCTGAGTTGTTGGCTTGAGTTGTGGCTGCCACTTGGCGATTAAGCAGCTTATGTAGTAGTAGATTGACGGCTTTTACTGTAGGCGTTACATACCATAAAATCATAGGCAGAAGTACACCGGAGGTGCTTGGGAAAGTGGGAGTGGGAAAGTGGGAGTGGGAAAGGAAGTTTAGAGTTGAAGGTATGAGACTATGAGATGGTGGGAACAAAGGAAAGGCTTTTACTGTAAATGGTTTTTTGCGTAAATTAGAGTGAAAAGAGAGGAAATAGAGAACTACCATTGACGGCTTTTACTGTACGCACTCCCTTTTCTCTCAAATTGTGATGTGAAACTCATAGGTAACTATAGCAGCTTATTTATAAAGAAGGTTGTCAAGTTTCCTTCTTATGCAGGTTTATCAGTGCACACATCTCCGGACATAGCAGTAGGATCGAACGAGACATAGCTCATTTTTCAAGTTTTTTTCTTCTTTTTTTTCCATGGGACCCGCGTAAAACCCGGATCCTACCCGAATCCGCAGGGTCCGGATCTGGATATGACTTTTTTGGACCCGTCGGATCCGGGTCAGATCTGGATCCTATTGGACCCGATCCAAATCCGGCCCGTTGCCATCCCTAGTTACAAGTACAGTCCAAAACAAAACTCCAAACAACTGAAAATGTAAACAAATGAACTAATACAAATAAGACTATGTGAACTATAACTAAGTAAGTCCAATCCAATGTCTCTCTCTAAGCCCCAGCTCCTAGTCCATCTGTCTCTAACCTGAAAAGTCTACTCTCCATTCCGGATCATAGTAGGTGAATACGAATACACTGTTAACCTCGCGGTTGAGTAGGATAATGTAACACCCCCATTTATTTAAGAGCCTTTAGCAAGACCTTCTCAAATAAATAGAGCTGTTACCATCTCGGAATGTCCGAGGTAGTGAATAACAAAGTAAAACAACCAAAATACTTTATATAAAACTGATGAAATTAAAACTTGGTTAGTACAGATACTATATAACGGAAAAGATAATACAACTGACGACTTCTCTAGATGTGATATACTTCTAAGTCGGTCCAAAGTATGCACCTCACATTCCTGCCCCAGCTCCTAGTTCATCTGTCTCTGACCTGTAGAATCTACTCCCCATTCCGGATCATCGTAGGTGTACACGAATACACTGTCAACCTCGCGGTTGAGTAGGGTAACACAATAATTATAATGCAACAATTATGATATGCAAATGCAATGATATGCTCGAGCTCAATCTCAATCTCATTTTCAATCACAATCTCAATCTCAAACCCGTAACACCCAGCCATACCGAACCTCCCGGCAGACTATAATCGGCCGTCGCCGAATACCAGCATAACAGCTGAGGTCACCAGGTCTAGTCCTGCAGAACTAGCCTGGGCCCAATAATATCTTATCAATAATATCTCGTCATCTCAAATCCGTATCCGATGCATATGCCATGCTCATGAATGAATGCAACAAGACTATTAATCAATCATGCTATGAAATAATGAAATGCGCATACCAATAATAATAATAATTAACACTCAATCCAACCAATACCATTCTCAGATAAATCATGCTCAACATCCATAACACACAATCGAACCTCCATTCATAACACATCATAGAGTATAGTGTCAGTGTATCCTACCTGTATTAGCAAGTCCGCAAACGAAATCACCCTCTAGAAGTATTCCACCTCGAATTCCGTTCCTATAAATTATTCATATCAATTTCTATTCATATAAACAAATGCTACTAAAATTACTTGATCATATACCTAATGGATTTACTTATAACACCTTGTGAATATATCCACTTACAAACATGCCCATAACATACGATTATCATTAACCTAATATCACTTACTATTTTTAGACTTACTATTTTTAGACTTACCATAAATAGCATAAACTCAACCAAATTATACCATGATACTAATAACAATTATAACAACTATAACAATTATACTCATATGAATAATTTCACGATTACTAAAATTAACACATTAATAATAATAGTTAGTTCTAACTTGTCATGACAATAACCATAATAAACATGTAACATCGTGATAATATTAATATCAATAACACCAATTAATAGTACAATAATAATAATAATAATAATAGTAATAATAATAATAATAATAATAATAATAATAACAAAAACCAAAACAAACAATCCAACAATAAGTGACACAAACCCGTAACCCACATTAACTCCATCAACAGCGTGCCCAACAACCCCGAAACCGCTAACAACCACCCTGTCAAACCCCGCATCCGACACCAATTGCAGCCTCTGACCTCACCATGGCCACCACCAGGCTCGCCTCTGAGCCGCGGTGGTCCCTGGGGAGAGGTCAGTTACCGACAATCACCATCATCACCGCCAGCAGCTGCGAGAGAAAACCCACCTGCAAACCACTGTTCTGCCTTTCTTTTTAATTACTGTTCTGTTTGTGCGCATCCCCCAGAACGACGACCAGCATACTACGGCCAAAGGACACCTCGACCCACGATAACCACCAGCAAAACAACCCCCATACCACCTTCTAACATTCTACTCGAACACACACTACAACCGGCAACAACCAAACCACGAAATTAAACACAAAGTGCAGCGCTTAAAAACAGACTCTAATTCGACATGAAAAGAACTCGATTGCTTGGGTGGCAAACACTTGTCGACGGTGGTTTTAAACAGCCAGGAACGACTCTACTACGACCTAGTAACGTTTATTACGCGCCCTAAGTTGCTATTATATGAAATCAGAACATACACCATAATATAGCATCGAAATTAAAGCATCGAAACGAAACGAAAACGAATTCAAAAGAGAACTATTGTGAACATACTTACTTCTATGGTAAATCGAGCAGTCTTAGCACCCCGAGATGACCGTATAAACCCTTCTCCCTTGCTCTGTGATGTGACGGCTGAGTGGTTGTAAGGTTTTCAGACTTTCGTTTAGGTCAGGGGAGGAGGTATCGTATTTTAAAATAAGGCGGCAGCATAGGGATTTGTGTTTTTGTGTTTAACGTAGTATGTCGTTGTGTTGTGTGTAAGTGGGCTGTTTGGTTTATTTGGTTGAACGAGGCCCAACATCACTAGCCCTCAAAATAATAACTAACCCTCAACCCGATACTACACACATACGGTCTTAAAATACAAACACGTATCAAATACTCTTATCTCACTTTAAACCAAATAATTACTCCGTACTTAAAATAAGACATAGCAAAATACGGAGTATTACAACAATAATATAAAATTATTAACATGGTAGTATCGAGTTGGAAAAATTAACAATTACTTAAGAGTATTAAATAAATTAAGATTTAAATAAAATTATGCCTTAAATACAAAATAAGAACATATATTAACAATAAGTAAATATTAAATCGGGAATATATATAATTGTAAATATATTATTAAAATTAAAGAAATACGAATAATTGTCATATTATGAAATACTCCTCAATATCCAATGATTATGAAATATGAAATAATCATAGAAATACGGTTTATAAGACAATAATAGTTTACGTAAAGTACTTTATAAACATACATTTTGAAATACGAGTATATGACACGGTTCGACTACCGTTGACCGAGACTAAATTACGGGGTATTACAGATAACACAAAAATAAATAATCCAACAATAATATTAATATGCAAATGCTATAATATGCTCGAGCTCGAGCTCAATCTCAATCTCATTCTCAACCCGTGACTCCCACCCTTACCGAACCTCCTGGCAGAGTATAATCGGCCGTCGCCGAACACCAGCATAACAACTGAGGTAACTAGGTCTAATCCTACAGAACTAGCCTGGGCCCAATAATATCTAATCATCTCGAATCAGTAACCAATGCTCATGCCATGCTTATGAATGCAGTAATAAAAGAATCAACACTAATTATCCATCTCATACTAATCATGCTTACATCCATGGCATACAATTTACATTCACACATAACATATCACAGAATATAGTTCTAGTGTATCCTACCTGGAGTAGCAATCTGCAATACGAAATCACCGTCTAGAAATATTTCACCTCGAACTCGATTAGTTCCTATAAATATTACTTAATATCAATTTCTATCCATACAATCACATTACTAAAATTACTCATACCATGTTCATAGCTATATACTCATAACACATTATACTTACACAAATACAAACACGCTCATAAACATATCAATTATCATTAACCAAATATAACCTCACTAATTATAGACTTACTATTTATAGACTTACTAATTATAGCAGGTAATCAAATAACCAACTATTACTAAATCAATAACAATAACAATATAAATAATTAGTAGTCATCACAATATTCCTTAATAATATTAATAACCATAATTTGCTAATAATATGATTAATAACAATAATAACAAATATAACATACGACCATACAATTATAAACTCATAACAATAATAATAACTTTAAAAGTAATTAATAATAACACAATGTTCATTAACAATAATATTAACCATAACAATTGGTAATAATATGGTTAGTAATAATAACAATAATAATATCAAACACCATTATCATGTCATTAAAATCATAACAGCACTAATAATACAACTAATAATAATAATGTTAATATTAATAATGTTAATAATAACAATGTATACTAATAATAAAACAACAATTGTACTAACAACAACACACGACAGCAACAACAACAGACCCGACACCTTACCCGTGACCAACCCCCTACACGAACGCCGCTGCTAACACCAACCACCACTACTGACTTCGCCTGTGACACCACCAGGCTCGCCACTGAGCCACGGTGGTTCCAGGGATGTCAGCAGCGGCGGTCAACACCGCAACAACAACCAACCACCACCGTCACAAACCCAGCTGCCATACAAATCCCCCGTTTTACGTTATAAACTACCCAAACAAAACCCTCTATATCGGCTGCCCTGAACCACCACAACCACCGCGACAACCACCCTACAAACTCCTTACTGCACCCATCCAAATACCCCAACCATCTATAACAAACATAGCCAATAACTAATTCGAAATCAATTTAAAACATTCACGCTCAAAATAGAATCTGAAAAACGATTATAAAGGAATTCTGACACCACGATTAAACACCACATTTGACGGTCAACGGCGGTCAATGACGACTTCCTCGTGGTCCTTATTCGACTACTATGCATCAAAAATTAAAAATATACGAAGAACAGAAACTACAAACACACATACACAATGAACAGATTAATTCGAAACGACTGAAACTAGAAAAAAACGTAATGGAACATGGTGAGTATACCTCCTTGCCCTTGCCAACGACCAACCTTAGAGCACCCTAAACCACCGTGTAGACCCTTCTCCTCAAATTTGGATGTGGCGGCAGTGTTTGTGAGTGAAAGTCTGATTTTCGATTAGGGTTTGAGTGGTATAGGTTAGCTGTTTTATAAGGCGGCACAAGAGGGAGTATGGTGATGTGTTTGCATAAGTGAAATGTCGAGATGTGCTATGTTGTGTTGGCACGCAAGCCGAGGCCCATCCTCTACTTAAAACACGACCTATTCACTAATACTCGAACCTGACATTACACTAATAACATATAAAATATAAAAACACGTATTTGATAAATTAGTTATCAAATATAAACGTTCAAATATAACTATCAACACATCAACATCATTATTAAATATTAGAATAAAATACAATAAAATACGGAGTATTATACATGTCCTCTCATAGACCTCCTTGGGGTCAGATGCCGTGCCAACAGGCAGTCTCTCCATAATCCGTACAGTCAGCCCTTTCTCGAACCGAAGCGCAAGAGCTTGATGAGTCTTTCTCATCTCCTCTACCTGCCGAGCCAAGTCATTGAATATGATGTAGTGCTCTAAAACCGTCATCTCCTCGGACATCCGGAAGCGGGCAAACTCAGCCCTCAACCTGCTACGGACGTGCTCTGGAACAAACTCACGCCGCATAGCAGCCTTGAAGGCTTCCCATGGTACATAAGCCCGCCATATATCCTCAAAGTAATCAAGAACTATCCCCTTTTCGCGACCCCACCATCTCCCTGCCAGACTGCGCACATAGAATGCAGCCTGGTACATCTTGAGGTCATCAGGACAGTTGACCACCTCGAACACGCTCTTCATCTCTCACAGCCAGTCCTCTAGCAAAACCGGTGTCCATGCACAGTCAAACATGGTAGGGTGGTGACGAGCCATGACATTGCTGATGTCGTGGGCATTCACTTGAGGTGCCTGACCTCTCTCAAAATTCCTGACTGTGATATTCAGGGTCTCATTATTTTCGATTACCCACGACGTCTCCTCGATCGACATAGAAGCGGCCTGAATCATGGCCGGAGTCGTATTGGGTGGTAGGTTCGGATTATTAGCTCTTTTGGGGGCCATCACAATGTTGGAGGTTGTATCCTCGATAATATTGCGATCATACATTTAAATCTAGTTTAAATGAAACACAATTGGGAATGTTACTCTTTTAAAGTCGACTGATCAACATTTATCGATAATGACTGGCTGTCTAGAGTTTGACATTATCGTCATATGGTGGTTGTGATCTGTTGATCCCTTAAGTCATATCTTTAGGGAATTCCGTCTCAATAGAATATTTAATTAAATGTATAGGATACGTATTAATTAATATCTTGAAATTGGAAATGATTTTACGTGACGTATATAATTATAATAAGATTATAATAATAATTGTCAAAGAAATAAAAAATTGTTTTATTACTCGGTTTTATTTAATTGTTTAAGAAACGATTAAATCGGGAATGAACACGGTCGATCATAAAATTACAAATAGCTGTAATTCAAAATATGATTACAGATTTTTATAAGATAGTAATTGAGAATTACTAGTGGAATTATTTTGTAATTCAAATTATGATTACACATTTGATGTAAATAATCCAAACTATACCCGTCCTGCTCAAAATAATCCCAACTTTTTAATAACCAAAAATAATCCAAAGGATCCCATCATGTAACTTTTGCTCTCCTCATCTTATTTATCTAGTGTTACCGGTAACGTTAATTTGCTAACAGGTTACCTTTTATGTTCTTCTCTTTCATTTGTTCTTCTAATCTTAACCACCTTCTCACTCCCCTTTACTGCCATCATCATCCTCACCCCGGAGGCCGGACCACCACCACCATGACGCTACTACATATATACCAGCAGTCACGGGTCACCGACGACCTACCCTTCGCCCAACCTTCACTTTAATTTCTGCCACCATCATCCCCATACTTTCATACACCTTTCCTAAAATCAATCTCAAATCAATAACACCCATTGAATGTCATACCATCTTTGAACCACTCTCTAACATTTTGAAAATTCTAACCAGAAAAATCAAAATCTCAACTCCTAAAAATTCCTCTGGAATTCCCAATTTATTTTAATAGATTATGTGAATTAAAATAAAATTGGATCATCATTAATAGAGATGTACATGGTTCCAGATTCAATAACAATTATGACAAAACAAGTTCCCAAAAATCAATTGAAGCTTAGTGTCACCTCACTTGTGTTGCTAAAATGTTTGTGTGCTGGTACTAAGAAAGGAGAATTAATACTCTAAATAAAGAGATTAAAGTAAGATGCCAACTTAAATGTCTGTCTGTCAGCTGCCGGCCACGATGGTGAGGTGGTGGACTGGTGGTTGCTGGTGGTGAGGATTTGGTTGCGATTTGTTGCCGGAGTCGGTGGTTGGAGTTGGTGAATGGAGAAGAGATATGTCAGTTTTATGTCTAGTGTGATGTGTGAGTAAAAAAAAGAAATGACCGGTTAAAAAGGTAGCCAGTCAGCTGGAGTATTTTAAGAATACAATATCAAAAGTTGAGGTTATTATTGAATAAAGGTTATTTTGGATTATTTTGAGAAGGGAGGCAATAGTTTGGATTATTCACATCAAATAATCCATTAATAAATTATCTCATGTTTTATGAGACATGTGTGACATGTTACAATTTAACACAATTGATAAGAATACTCTGAACTATGGGTGTCCTGCTCAAAATACTCCAAACTTTATTTTAACTATCAATATAACCAACTAATGCCTTCATTTACTTTGAATAGAATTTGTTATTTTGTGAAGTTGTTGTAGCATGTTTTAATGTTGTGATTAGGTAAATAGATTAACATAGAAGTAGAAAAAGAAAGACGTGTTAAATAAGGGTTAGACGTTTCTTCACTTAATTAGCATGTAACAGGTCATATATTATAATAAAAACGAATGAGAGCATTAGTTGATTATATTGGTAGTTAAAATAGAGTTTGGAGTATTTTGAGCAGGACACCTATAGTTCAGAGTATTGTTATCAATTAATCCAAAATAAAATGGAGTCCATTTTATACATCTAAACCGTGTAAATGGAAGGGGTGCACATATCCGAGCTTATGATTGTAAAAACACAATCATTTTGGTAACTTACATGGCTAGTTGCTTGTGTAAGACTATTTGCTTGTTGAAAGTCCATAATCCTAATTAGACCTTCTAATTAGATTATCAATTTTAAATAAAAGGACATAAGTACCATGCATGCATTATTAAGTAATAATCAAAATAAAAGAGTAAGGAAAAATTAGTTTCCTTACATTGCTTATGTAGAAATTATGGGCACAACTATCTTGTTCTTCTTGAGCTATAATAATAAGGAAGATCCTCCAAAAGCACCCAAAGAAGAATGCCTCCTCACTTTTGCACCCAAGATAAAACCTAAAAATTACTACTAATATTAACTAGATATTATGTAGTAATATTCCCTTATTAATATTCTTATTATTACTACTTTAGTAATATAAGAGAAATAATGTTTTGAGAGATTAGAGAGGTTTTGCATGTGTATCCAAAGAGTATTGTGTGACAAACATGAAATGCTCTATTTAAGAGCAATCTCACGGCACAACCCCCACAAATGGAGTAGCTTTTCCACTTAAAATAATCACATGCAACTAGGGTAGAGTAGCCTTTGTCATACTAGCTATAATGATGATGTTGAAAGCATCTTCCAAATCACTACAAGACAAAAGCCAAAAGTTAAAGCATGCTACATATTGGACGGTCCATATGAGCATATATGGGTTCATTTTTTACTTATATTTGTCCCACAAATGCTTATAAGTCTTATTTTTAATTATCTTCATAATTAAATATTAATTTGATCAATTAACAATTATGTGACACAAATCAATAAATAATATACACTCAATTTATTGAGTAATAGTTTACCATTATATCAGTATATAATAAGTCCTATAATAGCTAGTTATTTAAATTTACAACCTTTTGTAAATATAAATAACTAATTACATCTACCTCAATATCTTTATTAAACCTCAACCTAATTTAGTGAATTAACATATTAATCACTAAATCGAACTTCATTCAATCTCAATACTTTAAGGGTTACAATTAGTTAATTATTCATTTGGGTCTCATCCTATAGGTGTGATCGTAAGGGGTCAGTTGATCACCGCCTTCATACGACAATAACGTCAAACTCTAGTCAGCCAACCGTTATTGATATATTGTTAATCAATTGACGAGGAAATATTAAATATCCAGTTTATATTCCTTAAATGAGATTTATTATGTTAACGCACTATTGTGTAGGACACATACTCCAACAATCTCTCACTTGTCCGATACAAGGTGTGCGCTACCAATTCTCTTGTCCATTAAAATCTCCACCCAATGCAAGGTGTCTTTCAGGTCACCCTTGCACATGAACATATCGCAAGTGGTTTCCTCGATCGGGAGGGTGACTGTAACACCGGAAAAATCTACTATAGATTACTTCCGAGCGTGGCCACGTATTTCAGTCATAACTCCTCGAGTGGCCCTGAGATATAATAAACCCAACGTGGTGGACAATTCCTATACGCCCTAACTATCTTTAATCAATCACAGATCACCGTGACCCAGTAGAAGTCATTTGGCCTCCTTTCACCTTTCACGGCGTAGGACAAAAACCAAAGTCACTCGAAAAACTTTATTGACTTCAAATAACAGTCTACAGTCAAAAGAATCGACTCATAGGAATATCATAGAGATCCCTGCCCGACCAGGCGTCTATAAATGAATTAAGGGACTTTATCAATGGTCAGTGTGCGGCAATGGTCATACCCTTTTGCCTATGTAATCGACCAGTCATGTCGCATGACCATATGGTGTTGAACCAACCATCAATCGACTTACAATCTAGTCACTCCGAGACGTCGCCTCATTAAGTGACTAGAGACAAAATACAAAATTTAACTTGTTCACTTGAATAGTATTCAACAGTGTCTCCTCAACTCATTCAGATAAATAGAGTATTAAATTTAGTCATACGAAAAGAAATAATTCTTTATTGAAAATATAACAATGAATGTGAGTATCATATATGTAAAGAATGATACAATATCCAATCATTACATATCCATAATCTAAGTAAACTCTTGAACACGTCATAATCCCATTGCTATGACGTGTGCATCATGCTTAGCCTTTGACAAAGGCTTGGTTAAAGAATCAGCAATATTATCATCTATCCAAACCTTACAAATGTCTATTTCCTTTCTATCCACGTAATCTCTTATTACATGATATTTCCTTTCAATGTGTTTGGATTTGTTGCTAGACTTGGGCTCTTTAGCTTGAAAGATAGCCCCACTATTATCACAAAACAAGGTGATAGGCTCTCCGACGAAAGGGACTACTTTTAGTCCATCCAAGAATTGCCTAATCCAAACAGCTTCTTTTGCAACTTCTGACGCTGCAAGGTACTCTGATTCTGTTGTAGAATCCGCAGTTACACTTTACTTGAAACTTTTCCAGCAAACAACTCCTTCATTCATCCTAAAGACATAGCCTGATTGGGATTCATCATCCCTATCGGTTTGGAAACACTACAACAAAGACCGGGCGTATATGACGCTTTTTCAAGCGTTTTTTGACGCTTTTAAATGTCACATTTATTTTTATCGACGCTTTAGAAAAACGTCAGTTTACTGGCCGTCGCTATTTAGTGACGCTTTTTAATGTCAACATATGTGACACTTATAAGTGTCTTCAAAGACTATGACAATTTTTTGCGACAACAAATATGACGTATTAGAGCGTCTTTAGTAACTAGTGACGCTTTTATATGTCAGTCACTGTGACGCTTAAAAGTGTCTAGAGTGCGTATTGACGTTCTTATTAGTCAACAAATGTGACGCTTTAAAGCGTCTTTAGCAACTATCGATGCTTTTATGTGTCACTTAATGAGACATAATTAAGCGTCAATTTTCTATATTTTGATTATTAAACTGTCAATCTCAGTGACGCTTTTGATTGTCAACGTACCACATTATTAAGTATTACCGTCGCATCTGAGTATTAGATATTCAGAAATTTAATTTCCAAATAAAATCTTACAAATTAAATAAACCTATATGTAGTACTCAATTAAATCATGAATAGAATAAAAAGTACCCACGTAATTTTATAAATAATCGTCATACGTCTAAAATACATCGTATTCATCGCAAATACTAGCATTAACAATTTAACTATTATAAACTAGTACTCTACGGTACGACAAAACAAAACCAATAAGGATCCGAATGATAGTAAAATCCAACATAATGTTGCATTAAAAAATCGTAAATAGCTATACTTAAAAAAATCGAAAAGAATTAGAGACCGAGACACTTAGACGCTAGCTAGGTAGTACTTTGAACGTTATAGAGCTTCAATAATACGTAGTTGGCGCAATGTCAAATGGGCTTCAATCAACATATCAAGACGCATCGTCATCACCATCTGACAAATCGGAAACCTATAACATAATACAAAATATAATTAGATACTTCTCCCAGAAACAGAAAAAGTGAAACAGGATACTCCACGTACTACTTGAATTCAAAGCAGCTCCCGAATGGAGCTTCCTGTGGCGAATTTACCGGATATTCAATCTGATATTCACTAAACAAAATTAATAATAAATGTGGGATGGAAATAGGGGAAAGCATCTCTTAATTCAATCTGCTATCATTTTCTACCTGTAAATATGCGTATGACAGATTAGAATAGAGAATGAAGATAGCACAAATATCAAACTCTACTAATGAGGCAATACTTTTCTCTTATAAGACCGGATGTATGGTGTTCAACATTATCTTATTAATACCTTAATTGTTAAATTAATACTTTTATGTGGGAATAGGCTAGAGTTTTTAGTTCCATATTGCACATTGTCGCTAATCGTATCTGAGGTAGTAACTTGTATTATTAACTAGTCAGTACATGAACTTCAAGTGAGCTTTATTTAATACTACTTGACAACTACTCAAAAACAGTAGCAAACCAAATGATGTTAAACAATATAACATTTGAGCAATCTAAATATAATGGATGGTTAATTACACACCTGACGTCCCCAAGACCCAACTGCCTGGACTAAGATGCAAACATACACATACTAACCTGAGCCGGAAGATTTCGGATTATCACTTCTTATATAATTACTTGTTCACTTATCGGCTTGGTGCAAAAAGATTTTAATAAAACTGCAAACCAAAACCCATATTTTCATTATTGAACTTAAATCAAACGAAAAATAAGAATCAATATTAAAGAAAGAACGAAATTGACTTCAGATAGCACCGATGTAATATCTGAATATGTCCCAAATTGATCCACGGAAAGTTCACCATGATCTCCAAGACATTTCATCAACCAAGTTAAATCCATAGGTCACCTTTATAAATCTCATAATCCCAAATATCCAAACCCATTTCATATCATACAAGCATCATGCAAACAATTCAACAAAAAAATCATAGGATTGAAATGAATAAAAAGAAGAAATAATTAAAGATTACCACAGATCCTAATAGAGGCATGAAGCTGAAGAAGATTAGGCTGAGATAGAAAAATATTACGAGTATTAACACAAAGTTGTCTAATCTCTCCTTCTTATACTTAAACTTATTTACCACCTTTTCCTTCTAATAATCTCCTTTTATATCATCTAGTACAATTTCATCCAATGTTCCTTCCATTCCCATAATCATTTTTAAAACAAACCAAACCCGGAATATTAAAATCAGAAGAACGGAGAAAATGAAGGAAAAAAGGAGAAATAAAGGGGGCAAACAATTAAAATTACCATCAATAACATACAAGTAAATGAAAAATCGAACCTATGATATGCAATAAATGGCAAGTTGTATCATTCTGCATCGATGAATTAGAATTGATTGGCTGATTGAATCGTCTTTGCTAATAATTGAACGGAAAATTGATGATGATTGAGCGAGAATTTGGTAGGTTAGGGTTTTTTTCTAAAGAATTGATGATGCGTGGTATATTGGCGGTGGAATAATATGGGCTGGATGAGGATTATAGGTCAAATATAGAATTGGGCTGGTTACTAATTAAGTTATGCGGCGGTTTTCCGAGAAAATAAAATAGGAGAGTTATTTTTGATCGACGCTTAGTAAAAGCGTCAATACAAAAGCGTCATTAACGTAAGGGATTTGTTGTAGTGAAACTAGCATCCGTGTAACCACTTACACGTAAGTCAGTATCTCCTCAAAACACTAAAAACGAATCCTTAGTCATTCTCAAGTATTTAAGGATGTTCTTCAAGGCTATCCAGTGACTCTCTCCTAGCTTGTCTTTGTAACGACTCGTCATGCTCAAAGCATAAGCGACATCGGGACGAATGAAAATCATAGCATACATGATAGACCCAATTGCGGAAGCATAAGGGATGACCTTCATGCGTTCAATTTCCTCAGGTGTAGAGGGAGACTGCGACTTGCTCAAAGTAATCCCTTGACACATAGGAAGGAAGCCTCTCTTAGAGTCTTTCAAATTGAACCTATCAAGAATCTTATCAATATAAGCTTATTGACTTAATGCTAGTATCCTTTTGGACCTATCTCTATAGATCCGGATACCTAAGATGCGTTGCGCCTCTTCCAAGTCCTTCATTTGGAAATGTTTCCCTAGACACTCCTTAACGGAAGTGAGCATAGGTACATCATTCCCAATGAGTAATATGTCATCCACATATATAAGACGAGGAAAGCTACCTTGCTCCTACTAAACTTCATGTAAGAACAAGGCTCCTCAACACTTCGAGTAAAACCGTATTGTTTAATAACATGATCAAAGCGATGATTCCAACTCCTAGATGCTTGTTTATGTCCATAGATAGATCTCTTAAGTTTACACAGCTTCTTAGGGTTAGATCTATCAACAAAACCTTCAGGTTGTGTCATGTACACTTCCTCTTCTAGAATCTCATTCAAGAAGGCGGTTTTGACATCCATTTGCCAAATTTCATAATTATGAAATGCGACAACTGCTAAGATTATCCTAATGGACCTAAGCATAGCGATTGGAGCAAAGGTTTCGTCATAGTGTAAACCATGAACTTGAGTGAAACCTTTTACTACCAATCTAGCTTTGTGAACATCTATATGTTTATCGTCCATGCCAAGTTTTATCTTGTAGATGCATTTATACTGAAGAGGTCTCACTCCTTCAGGTAAATCCACCAAGTCCCGTACTTGGTTTTCATACATTGAATCCATTTCGGATTGCATGGCCTCGAGCCAATGCGCGAAGTCGGGACTAGAGATGGCCGATTTGTAGTTAATGGGTTAGGCACTTTCTAAAAGTAACAAAATGCTATCTTCTTCAATGATACTGAGGTAGCGGTCAGGTTGATAACTGATTCTACCTGACTTCCTAGGAACAATTACCATTTCAGAATAAGAGGGAATGTTTTCCTCCACGTTCTCCTCCACCTCGTTCTCGGTTTGTGGCTCTCGAACTTCGTCAAGTTCAAATTTTCTCTTACTCTGTCTCTTAGATATAAATTCTCTTTCTAGGAAGACAGCATCACGATACACAAACACTTTGTCCTCGTCTTTGTGGTAAAAATAGTAGCCACGTGTTTCCTTGGGATAACATACAAACTAACATTTGTCAGATCTGGGTGCAAGCTTGTTGTCAGATCTAATCTTGACTTAAGCTTCACAACCCCAAATTCGCATGAAAGACAAATGAGGGACTTTCCCTGTCCATATCTCATATGGGGTCTTATCGGCCGCTTTAGTCGGGCTTCGATTTAGTGAAAAGATTGCAGATAGGATTGCAAAACCCCAAAATGAATTGGGAAGCTCGGCTAGACTCATCATGGACCGAGCCATATCTAATAGAGTTCGGTTCCTCCTTTCGGCCACACCATTAAGTTGTGGTGTTCCAGGAGGTGTCCATTGTGATACAATACCACAATCTTTTAGGTGCGTATCAAATTCTTTTTTTAAGTATTCACCACCACGATCGGATCGTAGGATTTTAATCTTCTTATCCAATTGATTTTCTACTTCGTTTTGAAACTCTTTGAACTTTTCAAAAGCTTCGTTCACTCTTGTTCTTCATTAAGTAGATATACCCATATCTACTCAAATCATTAGTGAATGTAATGAAGTAGTGATAACCTCCTCTAGCAGTGATGGTCAAAGGTCCACATGCATTGGTATGTACGAGAGCTAGGACGTCACTTGCTCGCGTTCCTTTCCCCGTAAAAGGAGCACGAGTCATCTTGCCTAAAAGACAAGACTCGCATGTACCATAAGATTCATAATCAAATGGTTCGAGCACTTTTGATGAAATAAGTCTCTTTATGTGTCTCTCGTTTACATGACCTAAACGACAATGCCAAAGGTAGGATTCATTTGGATCACCCTTTTTAAGTCTTTTACTTTCAACATGGTAGACTTCGTTAACATCATTTAGAATGTAAATACCTCCAATAGAAATGGCCTTGCCATAGACCATATCATTAAACATAAAAGTACAATAATTGTTCTTAATGATAAAATAAAAGCCTTCCGCGTCTAACGTAGAAATGGAGATAATGTTCTTAGTAAGAGTTGGTACAAAATAAAAATTATTTAAAAACAACTCTAATCCACTAGGTAAAGTAAGAACATAGGTCCCATGCGAAGATCAACCTCCCTTCTTGCTAGGCTTCACACGTCCTTTAGCCCCTGTAAATGATTAAAAAGGTGAGAACCGCATCCGGTATCTAATACCCAGCAAGGAGAGCTAGCAAGATGAACATCTATCACATAGAGAGAGGTGAAGAACGTATCTATGGCCGTCATCACACGACTGGCTTTGAGATCGTCCAAATACTTGGGACAATTTCTCCTCCAGTGGCCTTTGCTATTACAATGAAAGCATCCGGCCTCAGATTTTTCTTCTTTGGACTTGCCATTCTCAATGGCTTTGCCCTTCCCCTTTTCCTTTTTAGTGAATTTCCTTTTGAATTGGGATTTCCCTTTCCCCTTCCCTTTATTGACTCCTAGAGACATATTCTTTAATTTCATTGTGAGAACATCTCTCTCACTCCCACTAGCCTCCACGTCTCTCTCCGCTTGAGTGAAAAGAGTGTGGAGTTCATGATAGGACTTATCCATATTATTCATGTTATAGTTCACCCTAAAATGGGCAAACTCGATGGGAAGTGAGTGGAGTATGCGATCCACCACAAGAGTCTTTGGAATCTCACGCCCTAGACGCTCTAGGGTGTCAACATATTCCACCATTTTTAGGACATGAGGACCAACATTTTGGCCTCTCTCAAGCTTTGCTTCAAAGAAGAATGTTGCCGCTTCGTATTGACGGACTTTTGGTGTTTGTGAAAACATAGTAGACATACGAGTGAAAATCTCGTATGCATTCAAAGAACCGCATCGAAGCTTGATACTAGGGGACACCGACCATATCAAAACATTTTTGATATCATTCGACATCCTCAAATGGTCATCATAGGCGGTCCTTACCGCTGCACTAGCCCTTGCACCGGGCACAATAGGAGGGGGTTCGGTTAAGTAAGCTACCACATTATCGGATAATGCAACACTTTTGATAGTGGATTCTCACTCAACAAAGTTACTACCATGTTCTTTTAAAGTACATTTGTCCATAACGGACCTTATCCACGAGTCTTTCCCAAGTGGAGTAGTCGATGGAGTTGATGAACTTGACATTGTGAATGTAATTACTACAACAAAATACGGAAAATTTAACATTCATTGCATAAATTTGGTAAGTCAACGGTTGACTAATTCTACCTTTAGAATTCTTGGTCGACGGATTTCCTCAAATCTATCTAAAGCCCGGAAATCAAGACCGTCTTAATATTCCATTGAGACCCTACTTACCTAAGGTAAAAACAGAGAACACCCGACTTTGGCGAGCGTGGCTCTAATGAACAAAGGATTCATAGGTGTTACTAATTGGTAAGGCTAATCTCAATTTTTAATATGTGAGAAATTTTGTCAATGTAGTCATAAATTCCCTATAAGTGAACTAAGTCGGCGAATGTAAATAACGTGAATTGACAATAGCGAAATATAAAGGCATTTGTGCGGCGACTTTGGCATGCGCTGGAAAAATAAAGCAAGCAAGCATATGAATAATCCTAGTATGGCTACCTAGTTAAATAAAATAACTAGATTATTACAAGTTCGGAAACCAACTCCTTTGTCCCTTGCTCTTCATGGAACGTCTTCCAAGAAATGCACCGTCTCGAAGATACTCCGTCTTTTTGGAGCGCCATAAAATAAGTACAAAAGAAATTAAATGGCTTTTCCTATTATAATAAATTAATTAAGATATAAATAAAATCTATTAATTAATTACAAACGGACGATGCGAGATCGTATTAAATTACAACCAAATCGTTATTCCCTTACATTACGAGTAATAACGACTAAAATAACTAGGGCATACTAAGTACAAATGAATAAATACTTTAAATAAATGAAAATCATTCATTCAACATAAAAATAATGCTTAAAATGCTGTAAAATAAATGCCAGAATCGCCATATTGCACAATTCATCGTATCTTATACGGATTTTTATCGGTATTGCGGATTTGACGATTTTTAGCTTATTAAAAATCAGTAATCAACACTTAAATCTCATTTGAGCTCATACTAATTATATAAACAAATTCACAACTCAAAAATTAGTCCCCACTAATTTATTTGAGAATAATTAGCATGATTTGATATTATTTGCTAATTTTATCGGTAAATAAATAACTTTTATTAAATAAATCATATTTGCACGTAAAAATAATGAAAATTCAAAAAATTAAAAATTTTGAACATTCTGGAACAATTCCAGGGACCGAAGAATGTCGAAAATCTTGCCCAAAAATTTCGATTTAAAAATATGGTAAAATAGATCGATATTTATCGGTTTTTAACTATTAAATACCAACAAACATCAAAAATAGATAAAAACAACTTTTAAATTTATTTTTGACATTTAGAACATGTTATTAAATGTACATAAAATTTTCATGGGAATATTATCTTCGGATCTCATATTAAAAATGTAAATTGCTTTTATCGGTTTTTATCTTATAAAAATAAATACACATGCAAAACTTCAAATTAAATTTCGAAATTTTACATGTAAAGCATAAAATATGCTGGGAATATCATATAAAAATTTAAATGCCAAATTAAAGTCGAACTATTTTTAGTTAACTTTATAACCAAAAACGACATTATTTGACACGCACGATTTTTCATAAAAATCAAAATAATTAGCAAAATAAATCAACAATTCACCAAACTTGACCATTAATATTTTGAGATCAATAGGAAAACATGCACCAAAAATCTCGTAGAAAAACTTCCTTTTAACACCATTTTTGGATTTTTCAAATTTTGTATAATATGAACAAATGCATAAAAATGACATGTATGAAATGAAAATTCTTAATGACATGCATGATACTAGCCTTAGCTCTGATACCACTTAAAAGTCCATAATCCTAATTAGACATTTTAGTTAGATTATCAATTTTAAATGAAAGGACCTAAGTACCATGCATGCATTATTACGTAATAATCAAAACAAAAGAGTAAAGAAAACTTAGTTTCCTTACATTGCTTATATAGAAATTATGGGCACAACTATCTTGTTGTTCTTGAGCTATAATAATAAAGAAGATCCTCCAAAAGCACCCAAAGAAGAATGTCTCCTCACTTGTGCACCCAAGATAAAACCCAAAAATTACTACTAATATTAACTAGATATTATGTAGTAATATTCCCTTATTAATATTCTTAATATTACTACGTTGGTAATATAAAAGATATAATGTTTTGAGAGATTAGAGAGGCTTTGCATGTGTATCAAAATAGTGTTATGTGCAAAACATGAAATGCTCTATTTAAGAGAAATCTCACGGCACAACCCCCACAAATGGATCAGGAGTAGATTTTCCACTTAAAATAATCACATGCAACTAGGGTAGAGTAGGCTTTCTCATACTAGACAAAAGCGAAAAGCTAAAGCATGCTACAAGACAAAAGCGAAAAGCTAAAGCATGCTACATATTGGACGGTCCATATGAGCATATATGGGTTTATTTTTGACTTATAATATTTGTCCCACAAATGCTTATAAGTCTTACTTTTAATTATCTTCATAATTAAATATTAATTTGATCAATTAACAATTATGTGACACAAATCAATAAATAATATACACTCAATTTATTGAGTAATAGTTTACCATTATATCAGTATATAATGAGTCCAATAATAGCTAGTTAGTTAAATTTACAACCTTTTGTAAATATAAATAACTAATTACCTATACCTCAATATCTTTATTAAACCTCAACCTAGTTTAGTGAATTAACATATTAATCACTAAATCGAACTTCATTCAATCTCATACATTTAAGAGATTAATTAATCTGTATCGAATACAATTAATTAATTATTCATTTGGGTCTCATCCTATAGGTGTAACCGTAAGGGGTAAGTTGATCACCGTCGTCATACGACAATAACGTCAAACTCTAGTCAGCCAACCGTTATTGATATACATTAATCAACTGGCGAGGAAATATAAATATTCACTTTATAATTCTTAAATGAGATTTATTATGTTAACGCACTATTGTGGAGGACACATACTCCAACACTTGTATCATAAGTAAATAAGAGTCATGCACTGGCCCTTTGGCCTTGGCTATAGGAGAAATAAGAGGATTATTTTTCCTCTTATTCTCATGCATTCCTTCATTTACAATTCATTCATTTTTATTAGTTTTTGTAGAGACAAAAACTCTTGTGCATCTCTCTAAAATAGTTTTAGAGAGAACAAAAATCATTTCTCACAAATTTAATAATATTAAGGTAATATTATTATTATTTCTAGGTTTAGTTAATTACAATTTCTAGTAACAAATTGTTTTTAGCTTTTGAGATCAGGTCCTTCATATGAGCTTTTGGAGACGGTTTCATTATAAACCGTTGGTTAGGGTAAAATGGTTCTTGAAGACTCGATTAATAGGTGATTAATTGAGTATAAACCTTCTCAAGCAATGTAAGGACATTTCTTTCAATATTATGTAATCATCATGCATGCATAAGATCTAGTTAAGTTTTATGACTAAACTTAAATAATTAAACTAATATGAGATATGAGTTAATAATCTGAAATTTGATTTCTAACACGCAACTATTAAGAAGGAATGAGGTAAACGTAAGCACACAACCTACAGCTCATGAAACAGAACATCGAAAAGAAGAGAAAACAGTTTCTGGCTTCAACCACTCTGTCGAGTAAGAAACACTCGGCCGAGTCCCAACTACTCGGTCGAGTACACTCCACTCGGCCGAGTGAACCCCTCTCGGTCGAGTTCCTCTAACTCGACCGATTCACGAAAGCTCGATCAAGTATCCCACGCTCGGCCGAGTATCTCATACTTGGTCGAGTATCACATGCTCGGTCGAGTACTCCCCACTCAACCGAGTCACATATCACAGTAAGGTTTCGTGAAAGGAATTTCACTTTGTCAAGCACACATTCTTTAATTCCTTGAAACCCACGACTAGCATGTCATCGTACTTATCTCATATGTACCCCTTAATTCACATCCTCGTTATAGAACTCTACACCACTTTTATCACCTATTTCCATGCCTTGTAACTTCTGTCACATACACTCGACTCACCCCCCGTTATTCTATTCTCATGGCATCCGAACACATCACTCAACCACTCATGTTTTTACACATTTTACAAAACTCTTTGGTAAAACAAATATCTTCTCATTGTTACCATATCATATTCCCTTTACTCAAATCCCTGCTTTTCGTTCCCTCTTATTCACTACTCTCTCAATATCTGACTTATCTCTACTCACTACTACCAAGCAAAAGTACTTACTAATTATCATTGCAGCGTCCTCATAACCTAAGGCCTTTAAAACAGGACCCTCAGATTATGAGGACATTACCATCTCAGTTACCTGAGGTACAGTATAAGATAAACAACCATAACCCTTTATTATAAATAAAGTATAACTGTGTAAAAGTAAAAGTACAACCGTCTACCAAAACAAACTACGAACCAAAAGTTCTTGACTAAAAGTTCATGCGGAAGCTAAGACTACAAAACTGTGGTGATCCCTCCTCCCAAGCCAGCAAGCAAAACTCATTTGCGAACCTGAGACTCTACTCACCATTATATGGATCATCACAGTAAAACAACAAGTGTCAGCAACTGAATAATAAGACGGATACGATGCTAAAGTACAACACATACACTGTTCACACTATCACTGATACACAACATCCATGGCGGCCTTTAGCCCCACACCAGTTCCCCCACTTACCGCAACAAGGGGTACCTAGACCATTAATGTGCACATCCTTTCTGTGGCGGGTCCCATGAAGAACGATCATAGGAGTGAGATCTGTTCCCCGCAACAGCCCACAATTACCTTTGCAATCTCACTAATAATACATCGTACAGTGATAACAACAATAAGACGTTATCGTCACAATCATCATCATACAGAAACCGAGTAGGGAAACCCTACCTCAATAGCAATACAATAGAAGAAAACACAATCGTCCTACCAACGTTCCTCTACAAATCCTCCTCCTAAGGATTATGTAAATATGGGTTACTCACTAAACAACCATAACTACGATATAAGTACGATAGGGTAATACTTAGTTGCTATAACGGATTAGGTAGATGATCAGCGCAACTTGACCTTGTTAAACCACCATGAAGGACTTGAAATGGAGAAAGGGGAGGGATTAGGGTTTTTACTTCACTTCTGATTTGGGTAAAATAAAGTTTTTAACCTCGGTTTACTTTATATAATAACTGCGGTCGGACGTCTGGAAAAGACTCAGTCGGCCGAGTACGACATACTCGGCCGAGTGCGACCTACTCGGCCGAGTATCGCCTACTCGACCGAGTTGACTCGCAACTCAGCTTTTGCCTAAAGAAGCTCGGTCGAGTAAGTAATACTCGGCCGAGTGAGACTTACTCGGTCGAATATTACTTACTCAGCCGAGTTGATCCAAAACTCAACTTCTAACTAAAGAGGGGTGTTACAATCTTCCCATGAGTTACCTCATCCTTTATACATAATTTCACTCTTATCTCGTAAACCTCCTCGCCCTGTTAACGTCTTCTCCCTTTTGTATAACTATACCTACTTCTCTGAAACTCAAGTTTTTCGATGAAGACAATTATTTACAAATAGGGATGGCAATGGATCGGGTTGGATCGGGTTTTACAAGATCCAAATCCAATCCACTTATTTAGTGGATCATCGATTCATATCCAAACCCGATTCATATCCAAAAGTCAATGACCCATATCTAATCCACCATTTTTTTTATCATCCATATCCATACCCGATCCATGATCCAATCCAAAACCATATCCATAACCCGATCCATATCCATTTCAAACCCGATCCATACCCATTTCAAAAACCAATTCATACCTATATGGCTATTTCAAAGCGCACACACTACAATTGTAATTCCGCTTTTTTCATATACACATTAATATATGATATATATTTCTTGCACTTTTCCCATATATTTGCTTTCATAGTTAAGGCAGAAAAATGGCCATCATAAAATCACATTTTTAGCGAAAAGTAATACGGAGTAATATAAAGTAGAAGTTGAACTAGTAACAAAATATAAAACTCCAAATACAAAGAAAATAAAATCCCCACAAAATAAAATTGTTAAATGTCTTGAACAAAAACAACAATATAATGTCTCATGTTACAAAACAAAATAAGAGAATATGAATTTTGATTTCCACGCTTCTAAATGCATACTTCATGAGTTCATGGTTGACAACCCAAAAACCTGTTAAAAAAATAAGTATTAGTATTCTGTTATCCATAATACAGTATAACTTTAGATGCATTTAAAATGACATACTTACCAAAGCATAAGTTGTTAATCCTCTTCTATTTCTACATCCTCATCATTAGAAATAGATGCATATTGGAGATAATGACTTGAATTATCTGTGATAAAATCTTATATTAATAATCACATCCATATAAAAATAAAAATAGTGAAATTATTAAATGCTAACCTTTAAACTCGGGAAGCCTCCAACTTTGTAAACACATCAAAGCTTCTACGGTGTCCGGGAGAAGTCTACTGCGATGTGGTCCAACAACTCTACCACCACCACTAAACGCACTCTCTGACGCAACAGTTGAAATAAGGATTGCAAAAAGATCTCTAGCTATCATAGAAAGAATAGGATACTTACAAGATTCAGCTTTCCACCATTCCAAAATATTAAACTTACCATCATCCCCAACAATCCTTTCTTCTGCTAAGTATGCTTCCACCTCACATTTACGAACTTGATTTTGTGACTTCGTCGAAACATGTTTTTCCCATAAGCCCTCAACATCATCTAAATCAACCATTGGCCTTTTACCGTTAACATTGAGAGAGGATGCAATATCAGTGACCGAATGTTCCCCATTATTAGAATCATTAGATCTGGACACATAGTCCTCAACCAAGTCAAGCAATAAGAGCTTTACCCTTTCACATTCATCATTAATCTTGTTGCCGTAGAGGTGACTAAGATAAAATGAGACACATTCTAACTTTCTTCTAGGATCTAAGATAGACGCCACACATAAGATCCCATTGACATCACTCCAGTACTTGTCAAATTTTGCAATCATACTTGTAGTCATTGACTGAATTACTTTATTCCCACATAATAGCCATTTTCTTAAAGCAAGTCTAATTTCACAAACTCTTTGAAAGTACAAATTTGCAGTAGGGTAGTTTCTTCCTGAAAAAGCATCGGTAGCCCTTTTAAATATGGCTAGTCTATCGCATATGTCCCCATCCATCAGCCATTCTTCTTTACTAGGCAACACAAATTTATCTTTCCCACTTTTACAAACTTTTGACTTCAGTCTAGCAAACACATCCTTATACAAAAGAGCAACTTGTAACATTTCATAAGTTGAATTCCACCTTGTTTTACAATCCAACACCAACTTTTTTGTCACTTGAACTTTGCAATAGTTACAAGCGTCTTCAAATTTCTCATACCTATTTGGTGTTGCTACACAATAGGCAACCACGTCACGAACTTTCTCAATTGCATTCCGTATAATTTCGAGTCCTTCACTCGCAACCAAATTCAAGATATGTGCACAACATCTCATATGTAAATGATTGCCTTTTAAAATAAGCTTATTAGGCTCAAGCTTTTCTGGTAGCACATCCATAATAGCATCATTAGTTGAACAATTATCGACCGCAATAGTCGAAAGTTTTTCATCCAGGTCAAAACTTTTCAAACTTGATACAATAGCCTTACTAATTGTCTGAGCATTATGTGGACATGGGACATTCATGAACCTACCAATAATAACAAAGTACAATTAAATTCTTATAAAACTGACACGAGTTTAAACTTAAAATTAAACATACAAAAGTAGAAGAAAATTACATTATAAGTCTGCTCTGCAAAACCCAATCATTATCCACAAAATGTGCTGTCACAGCCATGTAACCTTTCTTTTGGTTGCTACACGTCCACATGTCAGTGGTGATGGCAACACGAGACTCATTTGCTGCAAATGCTCTCATTAAACAAGACCTTTGTTCCTTATACGCTTTTAGAATATCAGCTTTCACAGTATTTCTACTAACGACCTTAAATTCCGGGTTCAAACTCGCCGAATATCTCCTGAACCCTATGTGATCAACCATGGCTAAAGGATACTCATGTAACACAATCATATTAGACAATTCATTTCTAGAGACTTGTGAACTAAATTTAAATTTCCCCATAGACAAAGTAGAAATTCCTTCTTTACAAGCATCTGCTTTTAAGAATAATTGTTTCACATCTACTTTATTTTTAATTTTTAAACATCTTTTTAGATGGGAACTTAGATGTGATGTTCCGCTCTTTCCTTTAGCCGTTAATTGTCTCTCACATGCCTTACAAACTGCTTTTTTTTGTCCATTTATCACAACCCTGTGAAAATAGGGCCACACAACAGATCGTAACTTTCTCCCATCATCACCAACAAGTACTTGTTCATCGTCATCAACTTCTTCATTAATAATCTCTTGCGTTCCATCGTCATTATTATTAGCCCTTTCAATAAATATTTTTCAAACATTAGATGGAATAAAAAAACCATTATTTAATTTACTAAATATATATACATTCTGATATATTATAGCAAATGCATACGTAACAATTACCCTTAACAATTATCATAAATACGTAGCAATTGTACTCGAATTAAGTAGCTCATAAATAAGTGTATGTCCTCACAGCCTCACTTATTTGATGGGAGGGTCTCTCTTGTGACGGATATACTTGTGTCGGATTAAGTAGGTTTTATTTGGTTCATTAAACTACAATAAGCTCCTAGAGAGTAAATACTTGTCTTTATCTTCACAAATGAATTTTATTTGGACCGTCACAAACTTGTAACGAATATTATTCGTAGCAAATTCTAAGAATCTATAGTGATTTTTCATGCGAGCAAATTCGTAGACACGACAACGTTAGTCAATGAATGAAAAGGAAGTCGAAGACAAAGCAGACGAAAGCAATCTAATTTGTGGTCTCGATAAAAAAAGCAATCTAATCTAATCTCATGTAAGAAAGAAGAGAAGAATGAAAGAAAGCCAGAAGATTAAATAATCAAGAGTACATGCAACATGCAACACGCAGACAAAAGAATGATTGAGATAAAAACTTACAGAAACAAACAATAAAGCGTACATACAATAGTTAAAGGAAAAAGAGATTAATGGAGATAAAAACTTACATGATTAAACAATCAATTTCAGAATTCAGCAGCCCTAGCCTTTAAACTTTGGTTTGACAGTTTTAAAAGCACTTTCAATCTCAATATAAAACTAGGATTTTGACTTAGGTAAACTGCTAATGAAAAGTTTAGATATTTGTGTTTACTTAACTTATATTTTTTTTATTAATTTCCTTAATAATTTTTTAATTGTTTACGGTAGATTTTCTTAATTTAGCACAAATTTAAGAAAAAAATTGTTATTCTACTATTATTAAATTAAAATCAAAATTTTAAAGTAAAGAACGTTAAAGACAAAAGTGAACACGAAATTTTCATTAACTAACAAATTAATAATAATAATAATTTTGTTAATGTTCGGTTGCCATTACTTCCTTAGTCGTTACACCTTATTCTTTTATACTTGAAATCTTACTCTTTATTAAGTTCAGTTCAACTCTATACGATAAAGTCAATATAATTCAACTCTTTCAAGTTTAATTCAGTTTAGCTCAATTGAGCTTATATAAGCTAGGTTTAACTCCTATAAGTTCAATTCAGAAAATTAAAGTTTAGTTCAATTCATACTTATTTTCCTACAACTTCAGCTTCTATAAATCCAGTTCAACTCCAATAAGTTTAGTTTAGTTCTTACAGAAGTTCAGGTTCAACTCAGCTCCTCTAAGTTCATTTCAGTTGATATAAGTTTAATTCAGCAAATTTAAATACAAAAGAACAAGGTTTTTCCTAATTATAATTTAGTTCGTCTTAAAAGATAATTTGAACATTTAGTAGTGATAGTATCATTAGAATTATGAATAGTTTATGAGCTTTATTATTGTAAAATTTATGAGCTTTAATGTAAATTTATGAGCTTTAATGTAAATTTATATTCTTGTTAATGATCAAGTTGAATTATTAATAAAATGAACTATTTCACCAATCTCATGTAATCCTTCTTTCCGGTTTTAATAAAAGTAATAATAATAATAATAATAATAATAATAATAATAATAATAATAATAATAATAATACATAGGAGTTTAGGGTTCGTGAGTTCTGCGTGGGTTCTGCCGTCTGCCGTTCCGGTAACCAGAAGTCGCCGGGGATCATCACGTCGGCATCTGCAAACGCCGATGAGTTCAACAGTGGTGGTATTGTGGGTGGAGAGGGCGCGTAGAGAGTGTAGCGTTAGGTGTTTCGGGTACGTCGGTTTTTTTATAATAATCTGCCGTGTTGCCTGCCGTCGCCAGAGGACCCAGACGTCGCCAACAATTGTCTCGTCGGCATCTCCCTTCGCCGGCGAGTTCAACGGTGGTGGTTTTGGGTGGAGAGTGAGAGAGAGGAGAGAGCAGCGGCGATTTTAGGTGCGATATGCGTTTTTAGGGTTCCTGCCTGCCTGCACGTTAACTGCCTGCCGTCACGTTAACTCGCCGCCGTCACGTTAACTGACTGCCGTCAGGACACCGGCGGCCTCTTCGCCGTCCACTCTCGTCACCGGTGTAGTGGTAGGGTGGTGCGTTTCGTATATGGTAAGTTCCTGTTCTGCGCATTTTTCCGTTATCGTCACCTACGTTGTCGCCTGTAACCACCATCACCGACGGCAACCTCACGTTGTCGGCGTAAACATCATCCCAGTGTCGGTAAGCTCACGTTGCCGACGCTTCAATGTTGGTGGTGGTTTTCCTGTGTGTGTCGGGTCGTCGGTTTCGGTTTTTCTGTCCTGGTTTGCTGTAGTTTTGGGTGGCCTTGTCGCTGTTGTCGCCGGCGTTTATTCTGGTCGGAGTTGTAATAGTTGTTGCCGGTGAAGTTAAGTTGCTTTTAGGGTTTTAATAAGGCGGGGCTGTTTTTAGGGTTTGTGGCTTTGTCACGTTGTAGGTTGGTTTTTGGTGGGTTGAGAACATGACTGACATCGTTCGGTATCATTGTCCTTTTGTGGGACTTTCGTGTTGTCAGGATGGTCGTGGCAATGGCCTCAAAAAAGCTCCCATGCTTACTCATCTGCGGGATCGGCACTGTACCGGTGATGCGCAGGTCATCACTCGACATTCTCTTACTTCTATGTCTATTTTTGTCGAGGCTGAGACTACCTTTAGTCGTATGGGCATTTGGTTATGCAGGGTCTGCTTTAGCACGCATGCTCATAGTAAGCGTTGTCTGCATGGGGATGGGTCCATTATTGAGGCACCGGATTCGGGTGATGGGGTTGTCTCTTTCATTCTTTATGATTCCTAGGCCGTCTGATCCTGAACCTCTTTTGCTCTCTGATAGTGTTGTTCGTGAGGTTGGGAGTGGGTTCACTGTTACCTCTCTTGATCGGTTGTTGTCTAAGGGGTTGAGAACCGTGAAGTCCATCCCCCCTCGGTGTCGTCTTGGTTTCTCTCGGGTGTTTAAAGGGGCCCTTGATGCTGTGATCCGTTCACCTTCTGACCTCTCATCTTGGGTTGCCTTGCTTGTTTTGCCCCTTTGTATACTCAAGACTTTCTCTCCGCGGAGTAGTCGTGAGAGTCGGGCCGCTGTCCGACGTCAGCGGCAGGAGGAGAGCATTTCTAGTGCTATTTGTTCTTGGGGTGTGCCTGGTGGCATGTTGCAGGTCCTTCGGGATACTCTAGCTGCGTCTTCCCCTTCATTTCGTTTTGCTGAGGAGGTTGATCTGGGTGAGGCTAATGTTAAGCAGTGTAGCAGGAAGATCTGTGATGGTCATTATACCGTAGCTGTTCGTGTGCTATCATCTTCTGGAGTTGCCCCATATAATACGGCTACTCTCGCGGCTTTAGCAGATAAACACCCCATCGTCCCTTCACCTGTTTTGCCTTCTCGGTCTGCAGGTCATCCTCCTCTTGTTGCCTCAGTCTCAGCTGTCTTGGGAATGATTCAGGGGTTTCCGCGAGGTACTTCTTGTGGAAGGGATGGTTTACGGGCTCAACATCTTCTGGATTGTTTGAGTGGTGTTGCGGCTGCCGTTTCCGACGAGTTGCTGACTTCTATCACTGGGGTGGTTAACCTCTTTCTTGAGGGACGGTGTCCACTGGTTCTTAGTGAGTATATCGCGAGTGCACCGTTGACCCCGCTTATTAAGTCGGGTGGTGGTATCCGACCTATTGTCGTGGGTACGATTTGGAGGCGCCTTGTATCCAAGGTTAGTGCTTTTATGATTGGACCATCTTTGAGTGGTTATTTTGATGGGCTTCAGTTTGGGGTAGGTGTTTCTGGTGGGGGTGAGGCTATCCTGCATGCCTTGAACCGGTTAGTTGAGACTAGAGGTGGTGAGATGGGTCTTTCTATGCTATTGGTTGATTTCCAGAACGCTTTCAACATGGTCGATAGGGAGGTCATGTTGCGTGAGGTGTGTAGTCATTGCCCCGCGCTTTCTGGGTCGGTGGAGTTCTGTTATTCTCGCCCCGCTCGATTATATTATGGTGAGCATAGCTTGTGGTCCTGTCAGGGTGTTCAACAGGGTGATCCTTTGGGCCCTTTGCTCTTTTCTCTGGTTTTACACCCATTGGTTTGTAAGATCCGTGATTCCTTCGACTTGAGTTTTCAGGCGTGGTATTTGGATGATGGTACTATTGTCAGGGACACCGTTGTTGTGGGGAAGGTTTTGGAAATGGTTATGGAGGACGGGCCGCGTTTGGGTCTACATCTTAATATTGGGAAGACCGAGGTTTTATGGCCTTCTGAAGACCCCAGGAGCCGCAATTTGGGTGTTTTCCCCTCTGCTATTGCTCGACCGCAGCGTGGTGTCACTGTCCTTGGTGGCCCGGTGAGTGTGTGCCCGGATTTTTGTAGTGAGGTCGTGATGGGTAGGGTGACTAGGACCATTGGGCTCATGGACTCCGTCTCTCTGATTGATGATCCACAGTGTGAGCTTCTTTTGCTCCGGGCTTGCACAGGTATTTCGAAGCTTTACTTTTCTTTGCGTACTTGTTCCCCTGCTGCTTTTGGGGCCGCTGCGCCTGTTTTTGACGCAGCTCTACGCTCCCACCTAGAGCGTATCGTCACTGCTTCTGGGCCGGGTTTCGATGACTGGCAATGGCGGCTTGCCACTCTCCCATTTTCCTTTGGTGGGCTTGGTGTGTACGCTGCTAGTGACGTTCTGCACTATGCTTTCCTGGCTTCTCGGTTACAGTCTGTGGATCTGCAGAATAGGCTCCTTCAGGTTTCGGGTGTCCATGACCCCGGACCATCGTTTCAGTCAGCTATGGATGCTTTTGCTACGGTTTCGGGTTCTGACTTTCTGCGCAACCCTAGTGAGATCGCTGCCACCAAACTCATGAAAAAATTGGCAGACGTTTATTTCACAACGGTTGTTGTTTCCGCGGAGTCGGTTTTCTCGTTGACCACTCGTCAGGTTGCTCTTTGGAAGTGCCAGCTTGGAGGTCATTCATCTGATTGGTTGCGTGTGGTTCCTATTTCCGGTTTGGGGCAGTCTATGAATATTAGGACTTACCGGTGCGTGCTCAGCTATCGTTTGGGGGTTCCGTTGTTTCCGGTGTCCTTGCCTTGTTCGGCTTGCTCCCGGGTTTTTGATGGCGATATCTTCGGGGATCACGCTGTCTCTTGCGTTAGTGCTGTGGGTGTCAAACATCGGCACAACCTTGTTCGTGATACTCTTTTGGATATTTGCTACCGGTCAGGGATCTCTACTGGTCGGGAGGTGGATATTGGGTTGCTCGATGATGCGGGGGGAGCTTTGCGGCCTGCTGATTTGCTGCTCTATTCTTGGGACAGGGGACGCGATGTTTGTGTGGATTTGGTTGGGTCCTCTCCTTTGACTCAGTCGGGCTTGGCTGATTTTGTGCCAGGAAGGGTGGTGGTTGATGCTGCTAGGAGGAAGTGCGCCAAGTACAGGGACTTGTGCGCGGGGCATGGTTATGGCTTCTTGCCTTTCTCCTTCTCTTCTTTGGGGGAGTTAGGGGAAGATGTCGTTTCCTTGCTCAAGCGGATTCAGAAGTTTTCTGTGTCCCAGGATGTCGGATCGCGGAGCGCTGCTTTTATTTTTTCTCGCCTTAGTTTTGCTATTGCTAAGGGAGTGGGCGCCCAGCTAGTTTCGCGGGTGCCCACAAATTTCATGTAATTTTTCCAATACTTTTAATAATAATAATAATAATAATAATAATAATAATAATTAGGAAATATGACAAATTACTACCTAATAAGTTCAAAAAATTGTATATTATTACCTAATATAATTAATTTTGCAACTTACTACCTAAAATCACACAACATTAATCAGTTTGCTACCTTTTTGACGGAAACCGAACTTAAGTTAGTCTTAAATGTTCGGAATAAGGTAAATGACGATTTTACCCTTTCTTAATAAAACATCTTCAACTCTCTCCCTCCCCAAATTAAAATCCATGATCTGGTTCAACATTCAAATCAATCTCTTTATTATCACTATCTTCTATCATTCTCTCCATTATTACAACAACTTTTTTTTCCCTGAATTTCTCAATTTCACCCAAAAAAGCAACCAACTTTCTTCTTCCCCCGATTAGACCCTTGAAGACATGTTACCGCCGGAAAAATTTGAAGATTTAGGGAAAAATGTGGGATTTTTTTGATTAAAATAGAACAAGATTGATGAAAATCTGGGGGAATTGGGTTCTATTGATGAAATAGAACGAGATTGATGAAAGGAGTTATAAGTTTTGTTGAGGTAGAAAGGTGTTTTAATGGAGGAAGGAGAGGGGAAGGGTAATATGGGTATTAAATTAGGTTTTAAATTTAAACGGGAAGAAATAAACTGATTTCCGTCATTTTTTAGCAATTTCCGTCATTTTGGTAGTAATCGTGTCGGTTTTTACACTTATTAGGTAGTTATTTGAATAATTGAACATATTAGGTAGTAAGATGTAAAATTTTAGACTTATTAGGTAGTAATATGCTAAATAGCCTAATAATTAATTATTATTATTATTATTATTATAATATTAATAATAAAAAAAAAAAAAAAATAATAATAATAATAATAATAATAATAATAATAATAATAATAATAAACCAAGTGATGTTAGTTCAGTGGTAACTGAGCTTAAACCTTAAAGCTTGCAGAGTTGTAGGAGTTGAGTGGTCTCAAGTTCGATGACCACTTGGCCGCTGCAGCCGCGAAGGGTGGTTTCCATGGTGCATATGGTGGTGCGGGAATGTATGGGCCCGGGGATTAAACCCCTCATAACAAAAAAAAATTAATAAAAATAAAATTTTTAAAAAAAAAACCGAGATTAATTAATATTAGTATTTCGCTTGTGAAAAGAATCTGGGTCGATTTGGTAGTTTAAATGGGTCTGAATATGGGAAAAAATGGATATGGATCAAATTGGGATCGGGTTAAAGGTGGATATGAATCGGTTTTGGGTCGGTTTTGGATCTTAAGTGGATCGGGTGGATCGGTTCGGTTATGGTTATGAAATGGATCGGCGTGGATTCGGTTCGGGTATTTTTTGGGTGGATTTGGATTCGGGTTTCAACTAATGGATATGGATATGGGTTTTCAAACGATGGATTTGGATCGGTAAATTTCCCTCGGATCGGTTCGGTTTCGGTTCGGTATTGGACAAATTGTCATCCCTATTTACAAATCAACATGCATGTCACCATAACGCATAAACTCACCAGCCACAAAACAATTCCCTTCTAATTAACGTAACAAAATCTTTTTTATGCACTTTCTTAAGCCAACATAGCCATATCCATCTGCCTTATATATCCCCTGCTAATCCCAAAAGTATCGATACATATATCTTTCATCCTCACTTACGTCCGAGTTAACTTACCACCTAACCATGTAAACACCAACACCACACCCAAGCTCACGAAAATCTCGTCCACCATTCCTCATATGGCTCGGCCTCTAACTCAAAAGGTCATAACTTCACTTGTGTTCTGTGGGGAATAAAGCATGTATTCGCCCTAAACTTGCAGGATTATAATGAAAATTACAGTTGCGATTATAGTCATAAGATAAATAAAACCATGAAAAGAAATACAACCTTGGGTCCTTGCTTGAATAGGCCTAAGAATATGAATTAAAGTAAATTCCCTCCTATAACTTGCACCCAAGACTTAGATTGAGACGATGCCGCGTGTGCTAGAAAATAACTCTCCCATTGCCTTGCAATATGGGGAGAGCCTTTGAGGTTTTAGATGTGAGATCTGAGTTTTGGGAGAAGAATGCTCTCAAAATCCTAATTGTAAGAATTGTGATTTAACAGTTACTGACATAAGGAGAATGACTCTCCTTATGTAGCATCTAGGTCGGTCGGCCGAATTGGGTTGGGTGAGTGTGGGCTTTATCCACTCTTACCTTATCCCTTTGCGTGATTCGACCCAATTAGCTAAATATTATTCGCGGGATTTTTATTATAGATCGCATATGTGTTATCAGGTATTAATGCAGTCGATGTATTAATAATGACCTGATAAAATTACGATATTGTATAGTTACCCAAATTAATATAACTGTTTATATTAATACGCGAATACAATATTTATTTAAATATAACCGTTTATATTTAATTTACGAATTAATCATGTAATCCGTGTTAGCTAAAATTATTTAATCCGTATTAAATAATAATCTCAACATCTTATTGACTAATTTAATAGTCAATACCTCTGACTAACTGTTTAGTCATATCCGGCATAAATGTGACTGTATTTTCATACCTTCACATCTCTCAAACGTGTCCTATAGGTGTGACGTATAGGGACCAATTGATCACCGCCATCCGTATGACAATAACGTCAAACTTATCTAGCAAGCCAACCGTTATTGATAAACGTGGATCAACTGGTAATAATACTGAAGTATGCCCTTGTGATCCTTAAAGAGATTTAATAAGTCATTGTACTTAATTGTCAAGGACACCAGCCCCAACAATCTCCCACTTGTCCGTACAAGGGTATGTGCAATGACGTTATCACACTACATGTGGAGGACACAAGCTCCAACAAACTCCCACTTGTCCGTACAAGTGTAGGTGCGATAACCGATTCTCATATCCTTTTAAAATTTCTCCCACTCAATGTAAGACAATTTGCAAATCCGCATTCGCAAAGGTCGCATCTCACAAGCGATCTGTATCAAGAGTGGTTTCCCCGACTAGAGAGTAACTTAACTGATAAAACGAATCTGTATTCGAGCATGGCCATGCATTTCAGTTACTACTCCTCGAGTGGCCCTGAGAAATGATAAAATCCTGATAAGGGTTTGGATATTTCCCTCAACTCAAATCCTGCCGATATCGCGCAGCATGAAATAACCCAGAAAAAATCCTCTTGGCCCCTGTTACGATGACCGTGGAAAGAAACCAAAGTTACTCAAAATCTGCCTTAATCTCAAGAGACAGTTGAAAGTCAAAAGACTCGACTCTAAGGAACACTATGGAGGTCCTATCCACGACCTGGCACCCAATGTTATAAAACATTTAGGACTCCATAACGTTGTCACGGGGTGTCCTACGAGATATCCGTATAACTCGCCTTTGTGATTGGTCAGTCATCCGCGTGACTTATGGCTCGTTGAACCCACCATCAACCAACGTCACAAAATGATTACCTGAGTTATCAGCTCAAGTGGGTAATCAAGGACTAAAACGATGTAATGTTATTCAGTTCACTTTGTGGTGTTCAAAATTGGCGTACAATTCCACATGAAAAACAAAACATTATATATCATAACAATGAGGTTGAATAGAGTACACGAGAAAATGAATTATTACATGAATTCATAAAAGAGTACTACAACTTAGGAACACATCTAATTCCCATGGAATGAATGTGCCCTTCATGCTTATCACGTGGTAATGCTTTAGTGAGAGGATCAGCTATGTTGTCATCCGTAGCGATCTTATCAATGAAAATCTCCTTTTGCTCCACGTAATCTCTGATTAGATGAGCTTTCCGTTGTACATGCCTAGCCTTGTTGCTAGACTTATGCTCCTTAGCTTGGAAGATGACACCTTTATTATCACAATAAACGGTGATTGGGTCATTCGAACTAGGCACTACTGATAGTCCTTGTAAGAATTGACGCATCCATATTGCTTCCTTAGCTGCTTCTGAGGCGGCATAGTACTCGGACTCAGTCGTAGAATCTGCTGTAATACTCTGTTTAGAACTTTTCCAGCTGACAGCAGCGCCATTAAGAGTAAAAACGAATCCAGACTGAGATTTCGAGTCATCTCGATCCGTTTGGAAGCTAGCATCTGCGTAACCCGTGGCGCAGAGCGTTGAGTCACCTCCATAAGTCAATCCCCAATCTTTAGTCCTCCGTAGGTACTTAAGAATGTTTTTCACGGCCATCCAGTGTTATTCACCTGAATGAGCTTGGAATCAACTGGTCATACTCAATGCATATGCAACGTCTGGACGTGTGCATATCATGGCATACATGATCGATCCTATTGCCGAAGCATAAGGAATCCGACTCATGCGCTCTTTCTCTTCCAATGTCTTAGCTTCTTGAGACTTGCTCAAGTGAAGCCCAGTAGTCATAGGAAGGAACCCTTTCTTGGAGTTCGTCATGCTGAATCTCTCTAGAATCTTATCTATGTAAGACTCCTGACTGAGAGACAACATCTGTCGTGATCTATCCCTGTAGATACGGATGCCCAAAATTCTTTGTGCCTCTCCCAGATCTTTCATCTGGAAATGGTTTTTCAACCATGCTTTAACCGAAGATAAGAGAGGTATGTCATTTCCAATCAAGAGTATGTCATCGACATACAGTACTGGGAAGACAATCTTGCTCCCACTCGACTTGATATAGAGACATGGTTCCTCGACTGATCGAACGAATCCATTCTCTTTTATCACTTGGTCGAAGCGATGATTCCAACTCCGCGATGCTTGCTTAAGTCCATAGATGGAATGCTTAAGCTTGCAAACCTTCTTAGGATGTTCTGGATCAATAAAACCCTCGGGTTGTACCATGTACAACTCTTCCTCCAAATAACCGTTTAAGAAGGCGGTTTTAACGTCCATTTGCCATATTTCATAGTCATGAAATGCGGCTATCGCTAAGATAATCCGAATGGAACGTAGCATGACTACGGGTGCAAAGATCTCATCGTAGTGCAAGCCTGACACTTGGGTGAAACCTTTAGCAACTAGTCTTGCCTTATGGATATCTTGTTTATCTTCCACGGCATGCTTTATTTTGTAAAGCCATTTGCATTGAAGGGGGACGCACCTTTGCAGGTAGGTCCACAAGATCCCACACGTTGTTCTCATACATGGAGTCCATCTCGTATTGCATGGCTTCTAGCCATAGCTTTGAGTCAGAACTAGTCATGGCACCTTTATAGGTTGAGGGTTCATTACCCTCTAGAAGTAAGACATCGTCCATATCATGTTCCTCGACCATACCAATGTATCTGTCCGGAGGAATGGAGACTCTTCCCGACCTCCTTGGTTCCTCAGGAATATCTACCGAAGCCTCGGTTGGAGGAACTGTTTCCTCCAATGGTTGCTCGGTAGTTGGTTCTTGAACCTCCGATAAGTCGAAGGTTCTATTACTCGACTTGTTCTCGAGAAATTCTTTCTCTAAGAACGTCGCACTAGCCACAACAAAAACACGTTGTTCGGTTGGCGAGTAGAAGTAATGACCAAACGTTCCTTTTGGATAGCCTATAAAGTATGTCTTGACCGATCGCGGGCCGAGCTTATCCTCGTGTCTCCACTTGACATAAGCCTCGCAGCCCCAAACCCGAATAAAGGACAAGTTAGGGACCGTTCCCTTCCATAATTCGTATGGAGACTTGTCAACAGCTTTAGACGGACTTCGGTTAAGTATTAGAGCGGTCGACAAAAGAGCATAGCCCCACAATGAATCAGGCACAACGGTGTGACTCATCATGGATCGAACCATATCAAGTAAAGTTTGATTTCTCCGTTCGGACACACCATTTAATTGTGGTGTTCCAGGTGGAGTCAACTGTAGCACGATGCCACAGTCTTTAAGGTGTTGATCAAACTCGTGTGAAAGATACTCACCACCACGATCAGAACGTAGTGCTTTAATCTTTCTACCCAGCTGGTTCTGTACCCGATTCTGGTATTCTTTGAACTTGTCAAAGGATTCACTTTTGTGCTTCATTAAGTAGATAAAGCCATATCTACTCAAATCATCCGTGAAAGTGATGAAATACCTATAGCCTTCTCGTGCGTTGATCGACATAGGGCCACATACGTCCGTATGTATGAGTACTAATAGGTCGGCAGCGCGCATTCCAACACCTTTGAAGGAAATACGAGTCATCTTACCGATGAGACATGATTCATACGTGCCATATGATTCGAAATCAAAGGGCGATATAGCTCCATTCTGTATGAGCTGTTTCACGCGTTTCTCATTTATGTGTCCCATACGATAATGCCATAGGTAAGTTTGATCTTTGTCACCTACCTTTAATCTCTTGTTATTCACATGTAATATCACGGTGGTTTGATCTAAAACATAAATTCCATTCATGGAAACTGCCTTGCCATAAATCATATTGTGTAAGGAGAAAATACAGCTATTATTCTCTATTACAAATGAAAAACCGAGTTTGTCAAGCGCAGAAACTGAAATAATGTTTTTGGACAAACAAGGAACATAATAACAGTTATATAAAGATAACTCGAATCCACTTGGAAGCTGGATCACGTATGTTCCCCTCGAGATTGCAGCAACACGTGCTCCATTCCCGACACGCAGGTCAACCTCACCCTTGATTAGGGGTTCTTGGTTTCGGAGGCCCTGCACATGATTACATAGATGAGAACCACAGCCAGTATCTAGTACCCAAGTTCCGTAACTTGCATGGTTAATCTCAATCATATGAATAGAAGAAGAAGAAGACATACCAACAGGAGTAACGCGGCCTGCCTTAATGTCCTCACGATACACGGGGCTTGAGCGCCTCCAATGCCCAGTCTTGTGGCAATGGTGACATTCCATGCTAGTATCCTTGCTCTTTGTTTTGCCCTGTGAGTTGCTTGACTCACCTCGCCCATTCTTAGTAAATCCTGACTTCTTAAACTTGGGCTTGCCTACTGTTAGGTCGCCCTGAGCTTTAGCTTTACCCTTACCCTTTCCCTTACTGGAAATCATGAGAACATCTTGCTTCACGCTCCCACTTAATTTCAGATCCTTCTCAGTCTGTACGAGAAGGGAGTGGAGCTCATGAGGAGTCTTCTTCATGTCGTTCATGTAATAGTTGGCCCTGAAGAGAGCGAACCCATCATGAAGCGAATGAAGCATTCGATCAACGATTATGTTCTCACCGATCTTGCAGTTTAGGGCCTCCAGTTTCTCGATATTCTCAATCATGTGAAGAATATGTGGGCTAACAGCTTGGCCCTTCTGGAGTTTCGCCTCAAAGAAGCGACAGGTATGCTCATAAGAAACGATTCTCGGAGCTTTTGAGAATTCGTTAGTGAGCGTGGTGAAAATCTTGTTTGCACCATGGGCTATGAAGCGTCTTTGCAAATTGGATTCCATAGCATAGATGAGTACGTTCTTTATCGCACCCGCTTCCATGACGAAGTCGCTATGAGCGCGAACTTCGTTAGCTCTAGCTCCAGTTCCTGGGTGTGCCGGAATTGGCTCACTTAAGTACTTAAGCTTTCCGTCAGCAATGGCAGCATTTCGTAGTGCTGCCTCCCAGTCAGAGAAGTTTGACCCATCATTCCTCAGTCTAGTAGACTGATTCATGGAGTCCATGAAGGCTTTTAGCCAGGATTCACGTGCTAGCTTGGCACTTGGCATTGGGTCTTCACCAGCCATTAGTTATACAGCAGTTTAATTTGAACGTGTTCTACACTGAAAAGAAGATAAAGCAATAACCATATAAGCAACTCATTGTTGTGATTTAAGTCTATATTAAATTGTATTTAAACTCGTAGACTCATGCATTTATATAATTGATCTCCCTCAAGAATTATATAAATGATCCCAAGACTCAATTTCCGTATATTGATAAGCCCACAGTTTGGCTAATTCCACCGTTGGAACTCTTGGTCGATAGATTTCCGTAAATCCTATCTATTAGTCCATCTCAGTCGCTAGATATTATCGAGTGACCATGATGTTGAGATGAAATAAATCATCTGTTCCCACTTACCCGACGTAGAAGGGGTCATATTATGCCTACCGACGAAGAAGTGATTCATGGGAGGCTGATTTATAAAGACTATTCTCAATTTTTGGTTATACGAGGAAGACCCCATCGACTTATATTTATTCATAATAAGTGAACTAAAATCTAGCATATGCGTGAATGAATGAAATAAAGTGATGACTTTGCAATTGACATGTGACATCTGTATTGTCACAGAAAACTAACGCGTAACCTCTACATGAGTCAGTTTTCAGGAATGTTATAGGTGGTTTGGTTTTAGGCGGAATATGATGCAAGCTATTATCGATGAAAGCATAAAATAAATGCAATAAACGTAAATAAAAGTCCTAGTGTGGCCTATCCTACCAAAATAAACATAAAACAACTTGGAATCCACTGTTGGACCCTAGAAGCTTGTCTTGATGTTCCATCTTGGTCCTTGCAGCGGGAGTGAGCATCCGGTCTCCATCTTTGGTCTTCACAAATTTACTAATTTAAATTACAAATATAATCCTATTTCCATTCTAATTTAAATACAAAAGTAATTACATGGCAAAAACCCAAAACGGAGATACAAGATCTCAAAATTACAAGCAGTACTGTGTCCCATCATTACGGTGACACAATCTTCTAAGGCCACACTAAGTTACAACCGTTTGCAATACGTTATTGAAAGCATTCACAAGGCATTCAACAAGACGATAAATAAAATGCATCAACAAAAAAAAATTTATACATGACATAATACTGTTATTATGATTAACAAATTTTACCAAACCACCTTACGGGATTAAAATTATGTGATTATACCGTTTTAATCACCCAATTTTAATAAATTTATAATCCTATTATCTTAAACCGTTTTAAAATAATATGTATCAAACGAGGGTGAACCGTTTCACAAAATTAATAATATACCATTTCCGTATATAGTATATTACTAAAGGCCATGTGAAAATAAAACATGTTATTCTCGAAAAATAAAAAAACGAGTTTGTTACAGGGGGGAGGTCGACCGACCTAAACAAGTGGTCGACCGACCTCCAGACGAGAAACAAAAACTTTCTGCAACAGCAAAATCGGTCGACCGACCTATCAATTAGGTCGACCGACCAACAGGCAGTAAAAACGAATTTCAGAAAACGCAAAACGCTGCACCTTTTGAAATCAAAACAAGTTTTTACCTTTTAAACTTTGATTAAAACAAGTAAATCAAAATTAACATCAACAAGGGTTCACATATTGTCAAGAATATCGATTAATTAACAATATGTAAACAGGAATCGAAAAAACAAGATCGATTACTCACAAAAGAAAAAACTTTCGAAACAGAAAATTACACAGGAGGCGGTCGACCGACCGCGACAGGGGGTCGATCGACCGACTCAGCGACAGCACACGAATTTTCAGATTTTAAAACTTGTGAAAAACACAAAAGTAAAATTTTCATGGCCTGGCTCTGATACCACTTGTGGGGAATAAAGCATGTATTCGTCCTAAACTTGCAGGATTATAATGAAAATTACAGTTGCGATTATAGTCATAAGATAAATAAAACCATGAAAAGAAATACAACCTTGGGTCCTTGCTTGAATAGGCCTAAGAATAGGAATTAAAGTAAATTCCCTCCTATAACTTGCACCCAAGACTTAGATTGAAACGGATGCCGCGTGTGCTAGAAAATAACTCTCCCATTGCCTTGAAATATGGGGAGAGCCTTTGAGGTTTTAGATGTGAGATCTGAGTTTTGGGAGAAGAATGCTCTCAAAACCCTAATTGTGAGAATTGTGATTTAACAGTTACTGACATAAGGAGAATGACTCTCCTTATGTAGCATCTAGGTCGGTCGGCCGAATTGGGTTGGGTGAGTGTGGGCTTTATCCAGTCTTACCTTATCCCTTTGCGTGATTCGACCCAATTAGCTAAATATTATTCGCGGGATTTTTATTATAAATCGCATACGTGTTATCAGGTATTAATGCAGTCGATGTATTAATAATGGTCTGATAAAATTACGATATTGTATAGTTACCCAAATTAATATAACTGTTTATATTAATACGCGAATACAATATTTAATTAAATATAACCGTTTATATTTAATTTACGAATTAATCATGTAATCCGTGTTAGCTAAAATTATTTAATCCGTATTAAATAATAATCTCAACATCTTATTGACTAATTTAATAGTCAATACCTCTGACTAACTGTTTAGTCATATCCGGCATAAATGTGACTGTATTTTCATACCTTCACATCTCTCAAACGTGTCCTATAGGTGTGACGTATAGGGACCAGTTGATCATCGACATCCGTATGACAATAACGTCAAACTTATCTAGCAAGCCAACCGTTATTGATAAACGTGGATCAACTGGTAATAATACTGAAGTATGCCCTTGTGATCCTTAAAGAGATTTAATAAGTCATTGTACTTAATTGTCAAGGACGCCAGCCCCAAAAATTTCCCACTTGTCCGTACAAGGGTATGTGCAATGACGTTATCACACTACATGTGGAGGACACAAGCTCCAACATGTTCACCACTCTTTTTTCATAAACACCTCCGACCACTAGACTTCCTCACGAAACCATACCGATTTGAAAACCGGCTAACTTATGTAATACAACAATTATATAGGTAACACGCCAGGATAAACCTAAGCTTACATCATACGGCTTAACATAAAACAACAAGTATACATGGGTACTCGGTCGATTAAACCCAACTCGGCCGAGTATCACCAGCTCGGTCGAGTTACCCTCACATTCGGTCGAATCACAATAACTCGATCGAGTCTAACCAACTCGGTCGAATTGTGCCTACTTGGTCGAGTAACACCTACTTGGCCGAGTTACTCCTACTCGGTCGAGTCCACCCTACTCGGCGGAGTCATTGCATCAGTCAAGCTTCGTGAAGGGGAACTCGCCCTTCACCTATCCTATGCATCATACATCTTATATGCTCACTAACAATACTGCCAAATAATAAACACCGAATTCAACTCACATCATATAATCCATACCACTATTCACATCATATAACATATAAACACCGTTCCGTTAACACATCACCAAACATTCATGTGCAATTCACTTTGCACCATGCCACAATATCATCACATAATACGACACACATAACTAGTATCCCTTTATCTACCTTTAGTGACCAAATACAAGAATATAAGCAATCCGCGGTTTCAACGTCTCCCAAACCTTTACAGTAGCCTTACATACTTCTATTTGGGGTTCATTTTGTTTAAGACACACCTATGTTCATTTGGGTTCATTGGTCCAGGTTCCAAGATCTTTGTAACATCCTCATAATCCAAGGCCTTTAGGAAGGACTATCAGACCATGAAAGTGCTACCATCTCAGTTTCCTGAGGCATAATATCAAGATAAATAATAGTGTAACCTTTATTGTAAGTAAGAATAAAGTATACATCATAACCGTCTGATAAAACAATCATAAAGTAAAATGTTTGCAGAAGCTAGATAGCTATTGTGACAATGTAAGACTAAGTGATATCTCATCCTCCCTGAGCTAGCAAGCATCAACATCTACAAACCTAAGAATATGATCACCATTACATGGATCATCATAGCGCACAAACCACAAGCGCCAAAAACTGATGTAATAAGACAGTCACAATACAATAACTCAAACCACAATCTGATAACCAGAAACCATTGATATCACTGTCACAAGAACCATGTCACGGCCTCAAGCCCCACATAAATGCCTCACTTGCTCGCGGCAAGGGGTACCTAGATCCTTAATATGCACATCCTCTCCGTGGTAGGTCCCACGAAGAGCGATCGTAGGAGTGAGAGCCATTTCCAGCAACGGTCCCACACATATGTTCCTAATAAAATCTCAACAACACTATAATGATATCAGCACTACTACAGGAACCCTTAAGGACATAAGACTTTTATGGTCATGGACATCGGCTTAGCAACCGATATACAGTTCATTGATGTCCATTATGGATATCAAGGACATCGGCTTAGTAACCGATGTCATGTGTTATTGCACATCGGAGGTTTAATAAGTCGGATGTCCATCATATTTATGCACATCATTCTTTAGCTGTAATCTGATGTCTACTTATGTTTTGTACATCAGTTGTTGACCGAAGCCTATGTGCATTACAAGTTAATATGCATCATACTATTGCATAAACCGTTGTCCTTGATGTTGCCTTTTTTTTAAAAAAAAAAGCTGGTATTGACCGTAATTTGTACCACCAGTATACATTATTCAGATGCCAGCCATTTAGACTGGCGTATCAAAACAGATTATACGCCACCATCAACAAAACAAATACAAATTCATAGCAAAGCACGACAAAGTCGTTCGTCTTTCATTAAACAAGTTCAAAGCAAATCACGACAAAGGTCGGTCGTCTTTCATATACATTATCCAAATTGATCAACTAACCAAACATATAGGGTTATGCGTCATTTTAGACGACATCCAAAATAGTCTAGAGATCACAAGTTCAACAACTAACCAAACATCGGCTTAGTTTGCAAAATCAAAGTACTACATTACTAAAAAGACTATGCATTTAGCAAATAGTCCGCCCACAAGTCCCTGACCTCGTCGATTTCTTCTTGGGAATATGGCAGCCGGTATATACATTCTAGATGGGTGCAGTCGGATTAGCTCGAGTGACTATTTCCAGCATGTACCTCATTACGTAGTACCCGCATTCAATATCACCTTGCTGACGTGCACACTGCAAAAAGATAACGACAAATTAAACCAAAATGTTATGTACTAATATATAACTCATGATCAGGCTGTCCTAGTAAACAGTTAACAAATTACCAGTGTTTTCCGCCATCTTGGTGTTTGAGAACTCATTCTTGACCCACCATTGAAGCCTTAAATTCTTACAGATGAAACATGTAATCAAATGAAGACAATAAATTGGTGTGACGATAATATTAGTTTGATTATGGTGGTCATGCAATTTTCATAATTGGTGTGGCGATAATATTAGTTTGTATATGCCCTTTTGTGATTATTGCTAATAGCTTTTTTCAGGTACTGGGACACTAGGACACCAAACCCAGTCCACACACAACAACTCCCAGAGCGTTGTTATGCCTTGACAGCGAGACATCCTCTTATGGTCGTTGGCACATCCGATAGAAATCTGATAGTTTATAATTTGTCAAATCCTTAAGTGATAATGTATCTTTTCAAATCTGTAAAACCCTATCATGTTCTTTCAAGATTCTGTTAAAGGTCCTTGCATATGTCAAATGCCTTCTATGAATTCAATCAAGTAATTGAGTGGCTAAGGTTCAGCTTGCCTACAACTAGTATTGATATGATCTCTAGTTGTTCAACACACTGATAAACTAACACTTGTTTTTGTTTTTGTTTCAATAAATAGAAACCAAACTACAACTTTAATCACCTTAGGTAGCATATAGTCTAAAATCAACAATATGGGAGTGCTTATAATTTAAGTGATGAAAAGCATGACAGTGCGTACAATAAAAATGAGGGAAAGTATGAGAAAGAACAAGTATGTCCATAAAAACATAAGGGAAGCAGAAACTTGAGCTAGGTCATGACGATACTCCACAAATGAAGCACTAATTATGTAACATTAGGTTGGTTAAACAGCTAGCATGTAATATATTGTCAAAGCGTTAATCGGTGCACCGGTACCGAATAGGTTTTAGTTTACTTCAGATTAAGGAAAGCGTCAAAATCATTTACTTTCACCTATGGACTCGAGTTTACGAAACAATGAGTATTCAAATGTAGAGTAAAGAGTAAAGACCATTCAAAAGGTCAGTCATGGTAAGCTATCAGTGTAATCATGCATGCCATAACAAATTATGCACGCACCAGGAATCCTTGTTTATCCGGAAAAGCAGCAACACACCTTGTCTGGTACTTTAGAGGAGACATTATTCTCTTAAATTCAGTCTGAAATTTGTATAATTATAAAGGAGAAGGCTAAGAATCAAATCCAATCCCAACAAAAGTAACAATAAGTGTCACTTTACATGCACAAGCACAAGAGATGAAAAATTGGACAAACAGTTGCTGATGTACATATATGAGACAGTTCAAAGCTATTCGTACTAACTTCTACGGCTTAGAAAGGTCATTGTCTAATTTCTAAGGTTGTATAACTAAAACCAGCACATAAGGGATACTAAAGTAATCTCACATGTCACCTTCTAGAAGCGGTCATACAAAAAATAAGAGACTACGTAGTTTGATGCTACTAATTTGCCAACTGTCACTGAAAAAGAATCTTAATGTTATTTCAAATTTTTGCATAACAAATACACTTTTTTTGATCCGATGACTAGTAACCGTGCTTACAGCATCACTACGTAGTCATCCAGGATTCCAGGTTTCAGTTTGCCAAGATTACCAAAACCATATGTTAAGGAAGGAATTGTCAACATCATTTATGGTACAATGGCAAGAAAAAAACTCACAATCTCATTCCAATATCAAGCCTCAAATGGAGATTTAATACCATGGTAACAACAGTCCATGAATCCAACAATGGAACCTTTTTAGGCTTCATGCTACAGATCAATACTATATCCTTCTAAATCTAGGGGTACTAATATCGGGTTGACATTTTATATAATCAATCTACAATGCACAAACGTGTGTTTTTGAAAAATTCTGCTCAATTTAATAACATTCCAGAAGAAAATTGTACAGCATAAGATAAGGGTCGTAATTCAAATATGGCTAGAATACTCAAAAGAATCTATCCAGCTTCTGGCTAGTTCAGAAGAAAATTATATCCTATGAGAGTATCTAAGATTGCCTTATCATTCACCCCATTACATTTCTAAAGATTATTACACTTACTAAAAACAGAATTCGACCAACAATGACATGTATTGACACATGCAAGGACCTTTAACAGAATCTTGAAAGAACATGATAGGGTTTTACAGATTCGAAAAGATACATCACTTGTGGATTTGACAAATTATAAACTATCAGATTTCTATCGGATGTGCCAACGACCATAAGAGGATGTCTCGCTGTCAAGGCATAATAACGCTCTGGGAGTTGTTGTGTGTGGACTGGGTTTGGTGTCCTAGTGTCCCAGTACCTGAAAAAAGCTGTTAGCAAAAATCACAAAAGGGCATATGCAAACTAATACTATCGCCACACCAATTTATTGTCTTCAAACAGGCTCCATACTCTCTAATACCAGTCCAGAAGTTCAGACATGCCAGACCTGCAATTATATTGCTACAGCCTTACTATCCCCTAGACCCTCTGCCACTAATCGCTTATCAGATCCCTTATCCCCCAATATAAACCCTGAACCCTAAACCCCCAATTTAAACCCTAAACCCTAAACCACAATCAATTTACTTCTTGAATCGAAATATAAACAAGCCGGAACAAAACAAAACAAATACTAGTACACAATACAGAAAAATAATCAATTTAACTAAGAAAATTACCTAATAAATGAAAGAAGGAGGTATGAATAAATGAACTGAATGACGAATTGAATGAAGGAATGAACTGAATGACGAATTGAATGAAGGAATAAACTGAATGACGAACGACGACAGCTGCGGTGGTTACCCGAATTTGAGGTTGATGATCGTGCTTGATGATCGATGGGGATGGAAGCAAGGGCGGTACGGTTTTGATGAAAAGTACGTAGAAGTCGACGAAGGAATTTGAGGTTAATTTCATAAACTGATATATAATAGAATAATAATACACTGATGAGGGTTTTATTTTTTGCGCGCTTTTCACAACAATAATTAACAATCGGCTTACTTAAATAACTGTTGTCCTTGACCAATTAATGTACATGGGTTATTATTTAGTCTGATGTGCATTAAAATCAATACTTATGGACATGGGTTTGAAATAGAAACCGATGTCCTTTATTTCATAAACACATTAGATTTTTGTAGTCAACTGATGTGTAAATTAATTACATGTCCATTAACCGATATCCTTAAGGGTTCCTGTAGTAGTGCAGATACAACAACAATCATACCGTCACAATCAAATTACACAGAAACTGAGTAGGGAAACCCTAACTCAATCAATCAACAAGAAGATGCAAACCAAAAGCGTTTTACCAACTTCCTCAACGAATCCTCCTCCTATGAAACATATATATGAATTACTTACTAACCATAACCAATATCCATGACAATTATACGATAAGATGACACTAAATTGATAAACACGGACTAGGCTAGATGATCGGCGCTTCTAGACTCTTGCTAAGGACCCTTGAAGGTTTTTGAGTGAAAAGAAGGAAGGTACTTAGGGTTTTGTTAATTCTAAAATAGGGTAAAATGAGGTTATTAACCTCGGTTTTACTTATATACTTAACCGCGGCCCAACTCTAGGAAAGACCTACCCGACCGAGTCAGATCAACTCGTCCGAGTAACACCTACTCGGCCGAATAACACCTACTCGGCTGAGTTGCACTTACTCGGCCGAGTTGAACTTACTCGGCCGAGTTCGACCTACTCAGCCGAGTTACTCTAACTCGGCCGAGTTGAGTCACAACTCAGCATCTACAAGGGAGGGATAGTGTTACAATTACCATTTCATCAACCCACAACGTCTCAATCTAACTCTCTTTCTTACGGCCTCCCCCATTATAAACTCCATTTAATAAAATTGTCACAGATTATGAATTGATGATAATCGGAATTGTTTTTGCTTTTTACTCTTCGCTTTATTATCATCTTGAGTCCATTCATATACATCAATCAATTAGTCTATTTTAACTGAAGTAGTTATTAAAAAGATTCTCATATTATAGCTAGTTCGTTAATATTGAAGGTATTACCCGATCTTCAAAAGATTATATTTACTCCATAATACTTTGTCCGTATTTAATATTTGTATTTTTTTACATTCTCCCGATTTTATATTTTTTCTGAATATATATTTATTTTCAGATCTACCTCGTTCAACTTTTTCTTACTCTAGAGAAGTTTTTTGTGAATATTCAAGCACATGCAAAAAAATGTAATTGTACTCTGATCTTTGTATTTTTTATGCTTATGAGTTGTTACGATTTGTTTTTAGAAGAATTAAATTTTCTTATTTTTAATTCCGATCCAATTTTCCCTAAAAATGGGTAATATCATTAACTATTTGGTTGATGGTTAAGTTTTTGAATTGCAACTATGGTTAAAAAAATTTGTGTCCTCCCAAACCTAAATTCCTGCGTACACCACCATATAAACATAAAACATAACTGATAAACCCTACTTAATAATATAGATTGAGCGAGAGAGAAACTAAACCCAAATTTATTTCATGAACATAAACTTGATTGATAAACTCTAATTTCAAAACATAAAACTTGAAATAAAAAATAAAGTGAATGATTAATTGGTTATTACTTGATAATATCGATTGAAGGAGATAAAGAATCGGAAATCCAATTGATGAAACAAGAAAGAAATTGAAGAGGGAAAAGGAAGAGAGATTAATGGAGAGTTTTATGTAATATGGATAATTGACGCTATAAGGAAGATGACAAGGGTATAGTAAGAATAGAAATATAACTTCATGAAGATTTAAAACAAATGGCTGAGATTTGTTCATTTAGCCTCGTTTAATGAATCGGTACTGATTTCTAACCGAACTAATGAATATGGTAGTCGTTTTTAATTTTTTTTGTTTAAGTTGGTAGCAGTTCTCAAAAAGTAATTTACTCGTAGTAGCAGTTGCCATAAAACCTTAATAATAATAACTAGTATTTTTGCCCGTGCGATACACGGATACTAAATTAATTTGTTGTATTCATAAAATCTTCACCATGTAAATCAAAAGTAAATCATAAGATTTTTTTATATAAAAATAATATTAGTTCGTTCTATACATGTGTTATTTTGTTAAAAATTACCTCATTTATATTTATTTCGTTCATTAATGTTACCACCAACTCGCCACAATAATCTACAGTACCACACGAAAGAATCCTTCAAACCACTACTCTTACTCTTCAAACAACACATGAAACAATCCACAATCCAAAGCCACACCTACTAACCTATAATGAAATTAATCATCAAATGTGATTTAGTCATCTTTATTGCTACCTCAAACAACCATCTAACTCATCATCGACACTCTTTCATAGCTTCCAATACACACCTAAAATATTCAAGTGACCCTTCCTTCACAAAACACCTGAACTTATCCATCAATGTTAGCTCTCCCTTTGAAAAGTTCGTTCATTTATCAGAAACCTATCTAACTCCTGCTTTCAAAACCGATCATGTTTGAATGAGAAATCCTTGATTGGAAAAACAAAAACATGCAATTTTTTTTGTTTGGTTAACAAAAGAGGTATGAGAGAAGTGTTAAGGAATGAACGGTGGATGCAACACTCGGGATATTACATTGAAATTTGGTGTAAAATTCAAACCACGGTGTTTTTGTAATCACCAAGACAAAAAAGTAACATAGTTAAACGTTAACAATACTATACTGACATGATATTTGTTAACATTTGATTACTTATTTTTGTGCTTCACAAGAAAAAACACAAAATTGAGTTTTCATACATGATATTTCAGAGTTTTTTAACTTATTTTTATAGCATCTATGCCTAAGTCATTTACACATAATATATAACCTTGAAACAAATTCATCTACTTCATCAGTTTTCTTGCTACATACACCTCCATTTTCCACACCATTCAGTCATTGTCCGTAACCTTTTCACTCAACTAACCAACTTGACCATCAAAATTAACCGTATGCGCATCCTTGAACAACCTCATTGTATCTATATTTACTTGTACTTCTCAAATCATACTCTTAAATGTCGGAAAATAACTCTATCCTCAAGACACTTACCTCATACCTCCAGACATATCTACCTATCTACCGCGATATAATACTGACATGACAAATACTTTCTTAATTCTTATCTAATGTTCCCACATTCTATTTTTGTAGAATTTAATCCAATATTTTCTTCCATACTTGATAAAATAATTGATATAAATATCTTCTTCTATTTCTTATATTTATAATGTTATCATTGCAAATTTGCAACTACAACTCCACATTAGGACATGTTTTTATACACACCCCTAAATATTTCCAAAAATACTCAAACAAAAAACACTATACGTCATTCCACATTAAAAATAATTCCCCGGCCCAATGGAGCATTCAATAGGACTGAAGAGAGTATAACATTTGATGGTTTAGTTTTGTGTCCAACAAATAAACAAAATTGAGTTTATACATATGATATTTTAAATGATTTTAGTCTATTTTTATATTTGTCGGTTATTTTCTTATATAATACACATTTTCAAATAAAATTTATTCATTTACCTAGCTTCTCCGATCAATATCTCATGTTATCCATTTTTTCACAAATTCAACCCTTTCCACCCAACCTACATACGAATATATTTTTCAATCTTCTAAATCACACTCGTAAACCTCAGGGGGTAATCCTACCCATGGAGTACCCTTCTCACCCACTTAACCAACGTAATCATTAAAATGATTTGTAAAATGTATTCCTGAAAACCTCAACCTACCGACATTTATTTGTACTACTCTCACACTCTTCAACGTCGTAGAATATAACCCTACTCCCAACACATTTACCTCCTCCCTCAAAACCTATTATTACCCCAACTGCTCGAAACAATAGATATATCCAATGTAAAATCAAATCCCGGCCTATAACAATCAAAATTAAGTATGCATACATGTTACTACAAAGATTTTTAAGCTCTTTTCATAACATATGTACCTCTGTTACTATCACATGAAATAAAATTTTGAAATAAAATTTATCTACCTATGTACTTGCTCAACTGTTCTAATCATTATGTAGTACATACGCAACATTTTTCGACACCGTTTAGATATTCGTATACCCTTCTCACATAACTACCCAACCTGACTAACATAATCAATCGTATCCCTGAACAACTCTAACCTATAGACATTTTCTTGTGCAACTTACATCACACTTTTAAACGTCGAATAGCAACTCTATCCCCCACGATACTAACCTCCTCCCTCAAGATTTATTTATCCCCATCCTTAAACAAATGGACACATACAATTTAAAATCAACTCCTACCCTATAAAACAATGTCACACTGTAAAGAATAAGTTGAAAATATGGAGGAAAAACAAAAGAATACGCACTATAATAAACTATAATCTAATACTAATTAAAAAATATTTTTGATCTTTTTATGGCTTATTCTATCCGTCTCAGAAACATCATTTATTTGTCATTAATTTGTTGTATGAATACCTTCTAATACCCACTTGCATTTCATCTCATCAATACAATTATTCCGCTTAACTCAGATCACCTACATCATTATGTTCTTTAATATCTATATATTTATATTTATACGCCTTAAATCGTAACTTGACAACCCAACTAACCAATTTGATCAACAGAATCATAAACTGTATTCTTGAACATCTCTGACCAATTTGCTTGTACTACTCAAATAATACTCTTAAACGTCGGAGAGTAACCCTACCCCTGAAGACACTTACCTCCTCCCTCAAAATTAAACCTATCTACCTCCGCCCCCGTAAAAAAAATGTCATTTTATAACACAAGCAATGTCTCATCGTTAAATAGTAAGGTGAAAATATGTAGGAATAAATATTGTTATTTATGAAATATCTTTCAATATCCCTTTAAAACACATGTTATCCACAAAATTATTCTACTTCAGCACCTATCTACATCATCATTTTGGTTTTTAATATTTATATTGATACTAATTAAATCCAAATTTGACATTTTTGGGGTTTCTATGAAGTATATTATATTTGACATTTATCTTATTTTCTTTTTACTTAATTAAAGAAATTATCTCATTTCTTTTGCATAATTAAGTACGAAAGTGCATAATACTCACTTGAATAGTAGTGCTACTCTTGTACCAAAAAATAGTAGTGTTGCTCTTAATTTGGTCGAATATGATTGATCGCAAATGTTCATTTTAGGTAGGAATTTGTTTAGACTTAAATATTTATCTAATTACATTTATTAGTTCCACACATTTTTAATTAAGATGGAGGTATTTATTTAAAGTTTGAATGATTCAGTAATATGGAAAAGATAAGAACATAATGTATAAGAAATAGTAAAAGATTTTTCTTATTACTCTTATATCCCCGTGAGACTATTTTTTACCCATTTTAATGTTAAGACGAAGACAAACTAAATTAGTTCTTTTTTACGCTTTACCATTTTCATTTTTAATAGAAACGATGAATAATATTAATAACCTTAAATAGTAAGTATATAAATATTAAAGAATAATGTCCTAAGATAAGAAACTTGTATAGAATCAATTATTCTAATTCATTTCCGTTTTTCATTTTTAATAAAAACGTTGAATAAAGTTAATAAACTTAAATAATAAGTATATAAATATTAAAGAATAATAATGTGCTAAATCTAATAGGAAAATTGTAAATAATCAACTATTTTTTTTTTCTAAATCTAATAGAAAAGTTGTAAATAATTTATTATTTTATTATTTTCTAATTCTAATAGGAAAATTATAAATAAATTATTATATAAATAACAATTTACTAATTTTCTAATTCTAATAGAAAAATTTTAAAAATAATTAATTATCTCCTAATTCTAGTAGAAAAATTGTAAATAAATCATCATTTATAATTAAGTGTTTTCTTATTTTCTAATTCTAATAGGAAAATTATAAATAAATTATTATATAAACAACAATTTACTAATTTTCTAATTCTAATAGAAAAATTGTAAATAATTAATTATCTCTTAATTCTAGTAGAAAATTGTAAATAAATCATTATTTATAATTAAGTGTTTTCTTATTTTCTAATTCTAATAGGAAAATTATAAATACATTATTATCTAAACAACAATTTACTAATTTTTTAATTCTAATAGAAAAATTGTAAATAATTAATTATCTCCTAATTCTAGTAGAAAAATTGTAAATAAATCATTATTTATAATTAAGTGTTTTCTTATTTTCTAATTCTAATAGGAAAATTATAAATAAATTATTATCTAAACAACAATTTACTAATTTTCTAATTCTAATAGAAAAATTGTAAATAATTAATTATCTCCTAATTCTAGTAGAAAAATTGTAAATAAATCATTATTTATAATTAAGTGTTTTCTTATTTTCTAATTCTAATAGGAAAATTATAAATAAATTATTATCTAAACAACAATTTACTAATTTTCTAATTCTAATAGAAAAATTGTAAATAATTAATTATCTCCTAATTCTAGTAGAAAAATTGTAAATAAATCATTATTTATAATTAAGTGTTTTCTTATTTTCTAATTCTAATAGGAAAATTATAAATAAATTATTATCTAAACAAAAATTTAATAATTTTTTAATTCTAATAGAAAAATTGTAAATAATTAATTATCTCCTAATTCTAGTAGAAAAATTGTAAATAAATCATTATTTATAATTAAGTGTTTTCTTATTTTCTAATTCTAATAGGAAAATTATAAATAAATTATTATGTAAACAACAATTTATTAATTTTCTAATTCTAATAGAAAAATTGTAAATAATTAATTATCTCCTAATTCTAGTAGAAAAATTGTAAATAAATCATTATTTATAATTAAGTGTTTTCTTATTTTTTAATTCTAATAGGAAAATTATAAATAAATTATTATCTAAACAACATTTTACTAATTCTAATAAAAAAATTGTATTAATTATCTCCTAATTCTAGTAGAAAAATTGTAAATAAATCATTATTTATAATTAAGTGTTTTATTTTCTAATTCTAATAGAAAAATTATAAATAACTTATTATCTAAACAACAATTTACTAATTTTCTAATTCTTATAGAAAAATTGTAAATAATTAATTATCTCCTAATTCTAGCAGAAAAATTGTAAATAAATCATTATTTATAATTAAGTGTTTTGTAAAAGGTGGAGACTACCACGTGCTTAGAAAAAGCTTCCTTTAATTATATATATTGATTGATTAGTAAGTCTTGCTTGCGACGGGTCACAATTTTTGACGGATATTTTATGAGATAAAATGGATACAAAAGGAGTCAGTGGAGAAAGAGGACCACATGAATAATGTTGCAGAGAGAGAAAAAGTGGGTATATTGTGAGAGGAAGCGGTATCCGTCACAAGCTTGCGACGGATAGTGCCGTTGTAAATAAGAATTTGTGAATAATAATAATAGGGACTTGCTTTTTCACATACGGATTTTACTCTTTCAGATACAATTTTTACCACACTACCCTTATCATTTTTTTTACCATTCTCCATTAATTTTATTTTTCTCTCTACCTTCATCCACTTAACAACTACTCCGTCACCGCGACTGTAACATCCCGTATTTTCGTAAATAATAATTTAATACTTTTAAAATATTTTCCGGAATATGATATTATTTTAATATATTTCGTAAGTTTTAATTTATAATTTCCGTTAAGTTCTATCTTAAGATTCTTTTAATCTTAAGATGTTAGCTCGATTGGCATTTTCCGTCTTAGGTTTCCGTTCCACTTAAATTGAGGAAACCCGACTCACTTAAATAAAGGACACCTCTTGCTTTCTTCTTACGACATTCATTCCCAACCAAAAACCCTTTCACTGTTAAACACAAAACTCCATTTTCTCTTCTTTAAAAAGCTTTAAAAGATCATCTCAAGGCCTTCTTCAACTCGAATCAAGGTAAAATTTATATATTCGGAATCCTCTCGAAATTTCTGATCTTTCTATCACTTTTGTTTTTCATTTCTCAAACTTCCGTTTCCGGGATGTTTTTGCCTTAATTCGTTTTAAGCCCCTAATTTTCGTTTTTATGTTCTTAGGAGTTGGCTTAGTCGATCCCGAGGTTGACTTGCACATTGAGGAGGAAGAAAACGGAGCACAAGATGCTTGAGGTGACGATAATGAGCTTACTCGGCCTATTTGTTAAATTAGCGTGCTTTGTGTTAAATTTGATGTGTTTATATGTTTAGAAGCATGAGATAGGTTGAAAACTTCTTTAGTATACTTATTATTCAGATTGTTGTTGTGAATTTATGTTGAAATCATCATTTGAGTTGATTTTGGGAGTATACATGTAGATGGGTATAATTTGGGGGTTTTGATGTGAATCCATGAATTTGATATTGTATATGTGTTTCTTATAGTTGTTTGATGCTAGTAACTTGTAGGGATTGTTGAGATGTTGCTTAGAATCATGTTTAGGACGATTTGGTAAAGCATTGGATTGATTTGTGAATGTAGAAAAATGCGTTTTTCACGAACAGGGACTCTCAGCCGGTAGGCCGACCGGCAGCCGGTCGACCGGCTGAGAGCCCAATTGAGTATCTTTCGTTATTTCGGAAATTAAGGTGAAAGAGTGCTCAGCTGGGTGGCCGGCCGCCGGTCCACCGGCTGAGACACCTTTTGTGTGTTTTTGCGTTAAGTAGAGGAAGGAAGGGAGATCGGTCTCCCAGTCGGGTGGCCGGCGGCCGGTCGACCGGCTGGGGACCCCATCCTCGTTGTTTTGATTTTCAAAGGGCTGTATGTGGATCAGGCTGTCAGACGGCTGGCCGGCAGCCTGTCTCTGACCGGCTGAGAGTCCCATTGCACTCAAAATCATGTTTAACTTGTGATCGGCTTGTCCGATTTGCTTGACACTCGTTCCGTGTGCCTTGTATGTGTGTGTGAAGGCCCCGGAGTTCGGGCGACACTATATTATATTCGGGAATGGGGTGAGGATAGAGACCCCCCGGTCGGACAACCGAAAGGGAAACCGGCTCTCCCTCGACTTAGTTCCTGGGGTCAATTAAGTGTTGATTAGAGGTCAGTAAAATTAGGACAAAAGGACTTGGTTGTAGTACATATAGGAATATGTCTGAGTTGGGACCGCTAGAGTACGATATGTACTGATGTCTGATGCATGTCAAGGTATGTCTGAGTTGGGACCTCTAGTTTGACATGTGAGTGTTTGTGGCGTGACGGCCATGTCTGAGTTGGGACCTCTGGACCGTCTCGTGTATGGATGATGCAGTAGGAGATGTCTGAGTTAGGACCTCTGTCCTTTCGTTAGTTTGTTTGACCGTGGTGAATTGAATCTGAGTTGGGATTTGATTCATTACGAAGGGTAATGGTTATGGCTGAGTTGGGTCAATTAACCATTATTAGCTGATTGGTATCCATTCGTGCCTGAGTTGGGGTTCACGGATGTCTACTAGCTGACCTTGTGTACCAAGTTTACCTGAGTTGGGGTGTGACTTGGGCACTGCTGATTGTGTTTAGTTCTTTCCTGAGTTAGGGTTAGTTCTAGATGCTGATGTTTGCATCTGCTTGCCTGAGTTGGGGTACAGTGTCAGATGTTGCTGAAATGATTGTTTAATTAGAGTTGTTTATCTTTTGAGTATTGTTCGTCCAAGGCATTGGACGACTCTTATTCCGAGTTCGTAAATGGTTTGAGGAGAAAGACCCCCCGGCCGGGCAACCGGAAGGGAGACCGACTCTCGCTTCAAATAGTTTCTGAAGTTAGTTGAGGGCTTTTGCATAAGTGAAGCATGTTGATACGAAAGATGATATATAATTATATACTTCGCATGTTGTGATGTTGGAGTATGTTGGATGTTCTTATATGTTACGTGTTGCTAACAATAGGTGGCTAGAAGAACTCTAGTCACTCCCCACTTATTGTGGCGTACATGTTTTCATGTATGTAGGTACATGATGGTTGTTGGAGGGTTACTGAGGCTAGCGAGCGATGATCCTATCATCGATGACATACCTGTTTATCGTTTAGCTGGACCTTAGTCTTTTCATATACATTGAGTGCCTGTAGGGATATGCTATCCCAGGCTGCGTTTTGTACTTATGTTTTATACTTAGACTTATATACTTATCTATTGTTCTTTTGTTTCCGCATGTATAGTTTTGTTTAATTCACCTCGTTCTTAGACATGCATGTTAAAGTTTAAATTCCGCGTAAATTTTGGCATGTTTATATGTTTTACATTTCCGCTGCGACGAGGGGTTTTACAGCCACTCCGTCATCAACCCCGTTCACCGCCGACATCTCATTGTTGGTAATTTAAGTGTAATTACCGGTTCATTTTCCGTATTTTGGGTTTGGTTCAAAGACGGGCGAACTTATAAATAATAAAGCTAGTTCGGGAAGTATGGAGTGTACACTAGTCTATTGTTTAAAAGTTTACGGTATAGTTGCCTTACGAACGACTATGGGGGGGGGGGGGGTCGATTTTGGCGGTTGATTTCGAAGAGTTGTAACTCTTCAGATTTCTGACTCAATCCCTTCCCTTTTACCCGTCATTTGTCTATATATAAATGATAGATAAATGGATCATATTTTCCCAAAGAGAAATTACTGATAATCAATCTTCTTGAACAGAAAAACGAATTACACATCAAAGCTTCGAAATTACATCTCTGTTTTCTTGCCAAAAAACCGAGGAACACCGTCTTATCTCTGTAGAAAATTCGGAACATCCCAGGCATTGATATACGGGACGAATTATTCTATAAGGAAAGCGTAGCGAATCGGTATTGTTTTCATTTCTTTGACACAGTATATCAATAACACTCACCACCGTCCAAACTGCCGCCCCCCTCCCCTGCGCTGACGACCAACCACCCCTCCCCAACCCCCGTCGCTCACTCCCCCCACCCCCATCGGGCACTCCCTCTGCCTCCCCCTCCCCCTGTCGCGTCCTCCCTCTCTCTCCCCATGTCGCGCCCTCCTTCCCCCACCCCCGTCGCGCACTCCCTCTGTCGCCCCCCTCCCCCTGTCACGCCCTCCCTCCCCCTGCCGCGCACCTCCCCCTGCGCTGCATCTCCTCCACAATCTGTTAATTCCTTCTTTACTTCTTTTCAATTGTTTTTTTTTAATTAATTAACTTTTGCTACTTTTCTCAATTTTTTTTTCTTTAATTAATTATTTCTTTCCTTTTTTTTCAATTGATCTACTTTTTCTTAATTAGTTAATTTCTTTTTTTCTTAATTAGGTTGTTTTTGGTTTTTTTCTTAATCATTAGTAATTGAATTTGTTGTTTTGTTTGTTTAGGAAAGGGAGTTATGTTTAGGAAAATGGTAGAAGATGAAAATTTTATGAAAAAGTATATGTGAAAGAGTAAAATCTGTATTTGAAAAAGTAATTCTGTAATAGTAATAATAATAATAATAATAATAATGAACTAAACTAATATAAACTTAACTGAACTGAATTTGATGGAATTTAACCGACCAAAAATAATAACGCTGAACTAAAGTGAATTGAACTTATAAAAACCAGAAATAAGTCCAAAGAAAACAAGGCCAGTCCTGAACTTTGTCTTGGGTGAAAACATGAATCGCTTCTAGCACTTATTATTTGATACTTCCTCCATTCATATCCACTTTACACATTTGCTTTTTCACGTTTGCCAACGCACGTTTTACGTGCTAAATATCTTTAGCTACGTATTCGCAAAAATTATAAAAGTTAGATATTTTCAATGTACTCGTGAAAAGAATCAAACAAGATCCCGCATGAATATATTTTCTCTTACGTATTAGGAGAAAATTGATACCGAACGTTGATTTGTAAATAGTGTACAAAATCCAAATGTGTATTGTGGATATGAATAGAAGGAGTACGGTATGGGCTTAAATGGTTCAATATCCAAAGCTTGATTACATAGTGCCATGGCCAGGCGTGTCACTTTATGCTTGATCCATGTATCCCACTCCTACCAGATGCCTGGCCATTGTCAAAACATTCAAAGATCCAAGTTCCTTCAAGACATTCACGGATCAAACCTTCTCGTCACAAAAAAACAAAATGGCTCAAAGTGCAATTAAATTCACCCCATCATTTAATTTATAAATATGCTACTACCAAACGATAAATACGATGTGTTTCCTTGTATTTAACATAAATATGATCAACTTCCTTCAACTTAGCGACTTAATATGTTATTTCAATATAGTTACCAAGTAAATTAGGATTTGATTGGATAAGGAGTTTTTACTACTTTGAACGTACGTTATTGGTGCTACCATGATAGGCTTAGACTACGTTATGATCCAAATCAAGATAGTATTAAATTTAGTTGCTATGGCTATAACCCACACAAACATTGATATATGCATGAATCCAGTAACTGATGATTTAATTAGTTTGTCAGATCGAAGTCAAGTATTTACAGGTGAATTTTCTGATTGGAAATTTGGAATGGTGTCAACATTTAAGTTTGTTTAATTTGCACTTTCATCGACTTGTTTGATTCGAATGGTCTCAATAACTAATGGAACGTTTGGTTTAACTTATTTGGAATGAGGTATAGATTTTTTTTATTTTTCTACTCCTACCTTAATCCCATGAGGTATGGGTTTTAGAAATTCTAAGAAGAGGTGGCTATCACTCATTTTAAACCCTTGGGTATCAAATTATTTTAAAAAATAAATATTGCATTATTAGTAGAGTACTAGTGTAACACCCGTGAAAAATCACGGGGTTGTGTACACTTACTTTTAAAGATGACAAAGGCAAATTCATTTCATTATATAACAATTCTATTTATTCGAACAAATTGATTTTTAACGGGGTTGTTTTGCATATAAGATATGTTCGGTCAAAAGGTGAATTTCCTGGTACACTAATTTTCGAATATCTGTTACCAATGATGGAAATATTTGGATTAATTAGGATAACATGAATGAATAAGATATATAAGAAAAAAACAATAAACGATTAAAAAAAAGATTAAATAATTAATAATGATTAATTTGGAAAGTTATTGTATTTGCTGAATTGGTGACAGAACTTAAGTTGACGGACAAATAGGAGGAATAAAATAACTAATCAGGTAGAAATCTAAATTAAATGGGTGTATTAAAATTCGATAATCTAGGACAAAAATTACAGTTTCTCGAAAACCTCCTTGTAAACAACATTCGCTGATGTAAAAAATATGGACTAATAAAATAAAAAATTACCTTGACATAATAATTAATGAAAGATGGAGATATAATAATTAATGAGAAAAATCAATTACTGGATGATGGATAAAGATGAGTTAGAAAAATAGGGAAGAAGTTCATAAAAAAGGAAAATGGAGAAAAATGAGATTACAGACTTTTTTTTTCAAAAATAATTAAGAAAAAGACTAAAATAACCCCGATGTACAATAGCATTGTACATCTGGTGGTATAGTCCAGGAACTGTATAATTAGGATATTATGTTACCTTAATTCAGATTCAGAAATATTAACAATCATTAACATAATTTCAGCTATGGAATATATTATATCATATTATATACCACATTTTCCAAAATACGATAGGAGCTATATTATATTCCTCGTAATGCCACATTAATATATTTGTCAATCATCATGGATCACTAAGAAAGTAATTGATATCGCTTAAATAAAATAAAATTATTTACAATGCATGGTTCACGATAGTTTGACAGTGGTATTAGACATGCCTTCGGTTCTATTTGGTAAATTTAATTGAAAATTGTAGTTGAAAATTGAAATATTAACTCAAATCTAATAAGCTAGAAAAATAATAGACATATTTGGTGTACCCGTCATTAAATCTGTCATATTTTGTACCCGTCATTAAATAATACGATTATGTATCATATGAAATCTTTCTATATATTCTCTAAATAATTAATATTCTCTAAATAATTGTTTAGAGAATATAAAAGACAAATTAGAAAATCTGACTTGTTTTACGTTGTCTTTTTTGATAAATAAAACACGTTTTTTTAAATCAATTAGGAAATCTGACTTGTCAAATTTCAAAGTATTATATTTTTCGGAAAAATTGTTTTGTGAGGGTGAATGTGAGGGCGTCATATTTTTAATAAAATTTAAATTAACCCAATTTAATAAGGTATTGTTACATTCTTAAATTAACCCGTCATATTTTGTACGAATTTGAAACTATGTGGCAAAATAAGTTAATGGTGAAAAATAGAGGATTCGATAAAAAATACTTTATATTTGCAAACCATTAAAGGCAACTTTATTAGTTCACAACGTAATTATCTTCAATGATTCTCGAACTTTATATTCACCTAATTAACCCCTAATTATGTTCAATGATATTCTTAATTTATATTTTCAGACCATTAAAGGCAACTTTATTTATTATATTCTCTAAATAATTCGAGAATCATTTTGTGAGTCGGATTCTTGAAATTTCAAATTTAATTTGGTATGAAAACGTTACATTACAACCCATTAATTGAAAATATGGGTGCAAATTCCATATTTAATAATGGTTGACTTGTCAAGAATGATTTGTCAAAATGGTAAGGATTTAATTGGCTGATGAAAACTTTGTTTTGTGTGGGTGAATGTGAGGGTGTGTAGGGGCTAATGCTGTTACCAGTTACCACATAGTGCCATATATTCATAATTCCAAGATTCTTTTATAGTAATAATGATGATAGGTAGGGAATTATGGTAAACAACCGTGATTGGTAGGGAATATATATGGAATATTTAGGATTTGTTATTAGTATAATCTGATTGGTTGTTATTAGTATAATATTATAATATTTATAATATTTAGGGAATCTCGGTATAATATTTAGGGAATCTTGGAATGATTATAATAATAATAATAATAATAATATAATAATATTATAATATTATAATACATAAAAATATATGACTTGGCATAAATTGAGGGTTCTCATTGGTCTACGAAACTGATTTTTGTGAGAGTGAATGTGAGAGAGCGAGTGAACGGTGGAATATTAGCGCGCCACGTATGAAGTTATACATTCTTCTTTTATAGTAATAATGATGATTGTCAGTATTCTACTTTTATCATTGTCATCTTCTTCCTTCAATTCAGCTATTATTTTCTTTTATACTAGTATTCCTTTTTTTGCATTACAATTATTTTCACTCGACTACTTAAATTTAAATCCGCATCTTTTTATTCTAAAATAATTTTTTGAGTTAATGTGTAATTTATCTACACTATATTTATTTCTATTTAATAAGTTAATTCGTAATTTATCAAATACAAGTCAAATGAATATATTTTTTTCGCGTCCCAATAAGGATTGGAAGAAGGAAGTGGTACTTGACAAGCTAAGTCGTAATGTCTAAATAGTTTATATTCAGATCATATACACGTTTTTTTCTTATGTAATTATCGAATAATAATTTGAACAGTGCTTGATAATAGTTGTCATTTACTTTGGTATTCATTGGTATTTTTGAGTTTGAAAATCCGAATCTTACTTTAGCGGCATCTTTTTACCAATGCTTTTATACATTTGTAAAGTTTATGTTTATTTTTTAGTTTAGACGATATATAATAATTGTTTTAATAAGATGATTAAAAAATTTAATTTAATTCCTAATTTCAACATTTTTAAATCCAAACACAAGGTATGAGAATGAAATTGATTTCAGTATTGAACCAACATGTGGTATCAAGAATCAAGTTTTTGCCTCATACCACCCTTGTGTTGGGTAAATTAATAAAGTACAACACAAGTTACACAATAAAGTTTAATGACAATGTTACAATGCACATGTAACATGTTTGAGTAAATGAATGTGAATTCATTTGCGTAAGAATGTGCAGAAAACTTATGAATTGTTTTCAATTCAATTGTTTGTATAACATGAGATAATTTATGATGGTATATTATAACGTCATTTCACGTAGCTATATAAAGTATATGCAATTCCTTTGGAAAATATATCCCACAAATAATATTATCAAATAAGGTGACTGTAAAGTTGGGGTTTGAGGGTGTGAGAGGTAGTACAATGGGTGTCTAATACAATAATTTAAGAGGTTACTCTAGGGAGATATTAGTGGCATTTACTAATATTACTTGAGGTTTAGAGGTTGTTATCTTATTTCATTATGGGTTCTGGATTGGTGTTTATTCGGGACAGTTACGTTACTGGTACTATTTTTATAGTGGATTATAGTCGATATGACTGGTCGATTTTAATTCCGGTTTGGACGGTTTTGCCCTGGATTTGACCCTAAATATTGTCTCATTTTATTATTCCTTACATTTATTTACTTTTATGGTTTACTTGTCGGTTGGTTGCTTCCGTTGCACGTGGGATATTGGTGCTAATTTCCCAATACCTAAAATGATTCCTGATTTCAAATTCATACCACTATTTAAACCAAACGACCCGGAGTAATTTTCAGTGCTGTTTGGTGCCAAGTTTTACGACATAATCTCGTATATTTGACTATTCAAAATAAAAACACAATGATGTGTTTTGTGTGTCTTAGGTTTCGATATTTTAATGAGTAATTTTTCAATTATGTTTATTTATTTATCTTTAATTTTTATTTGTCTATTTTTAATTTGTGCATAAAAATTAAGTGGAGTGGGAATCATCTTTGGTGATGGATAGTGGATGACAAGCGGATCGCAACGGATGTATAAATTAAATTACGTATAAAAAAAATTTAATATAAAAAGATAAACAAATAAATAAAAATGGTTCTAAAATAGAATAAGTATTCAATTGACGGAAGAGAGGGAGTAGTATATCGTAGCTTGGTTTACTTCTATCATTATTGTTATTTGTTAAGCGTGTTTTGTTCGTTTATCAATAATACAAACCCTGAAAATGAAAATACTCAGTATTTTGCAAGACTATAGAATTTCATAGAATTTATATCGAGAAATTAACCAAGTGGAGTTACTCAAGTGGTAACTTCATTAAACCTTATAACTTGTAGAAATATAGGAGTTGAGAGGTCTCTTGGCACTGTAGAAATATAGGAGTTAAACCTTATGACCACTTGGCACTGCAGCCCCGAAAGGGGTGGTTTACATGGTCCATGTGGTGAGGCGATGACCACTTGGCCACTGCAGCCTTGAAAGGGGTGGTTTACATGGTCCATACGGTGGTGCGGCAATGCATGGGCCCGGAGGATTAAATCCCTTATCACCCAAAAAAAAAAGAAGAAAAAATCGTCTCTTACAAGCCTTTGTGAAAAATGTTTAAAAGTGTTGCATACAATAAGCCAATTTTTATAGAAAAGCCAATAAATTTGATTTAATTTCTTCGGATATGAAGCAACATTAAATATAGTTATAACTTGGGAGTGAATCAATCTTTAAATTTAAAAACATTTGCCTCCTTATCTCATAGCCAAAGTACCTAAAGTTTTGGCGACATTGTTCACTTGTTGGCATGCATGAGACATTTCACCAATAAGCTCATCGATATGCTCTTACTAAGGTCCTATCTAAGCCTATGCTTCCACGCATTTTGATTAAATTTCATTGGTCATTGACTATTCGGGTACCAAATAAACCCAAGTCTTATATTTGTTTTTTGGCAAATTAATGTTGTTTGACAAATTTTGGCGTTTTAAAATTTAGTTTTAAATTAATTAAGATTGATGTTCGTCAATATTATTGATTTTAGATAAAGTCGCTAGATTGACTAGTGACTTCACATTGTTCCACAACAATACAAAATTCAAGTAGGTTGCAACTTTAATATCAGTTTATAACATAAAAAAATCAAAACCCATGAAAACCGTTAGTGTTACCCACGACTTCACATTTGAATGCTTTACAAAAGGTTGTTGTACTTCTCTTTCCTATGACTTTTTTCATTATTTTGGATCAGGAGTCGCTAGTAAAATCAATGGTTTTGTGTATTATATATAAAAAGAAATGAGATCGCTGGTCATACTAGCGATATTATCTAAAATCAGGAAAGAAAAATAAAATAAAGTGCTCACGTGGATTAATTGACCTAAATAGCTTGAAATCAACTTAAAACGTCAATTAGTTTCTCAAACAACTATACATTGATAGTTTGTCAAATAACCATACTTTTGCCCAAAAAAATCGTCTTACATTGAATGTTGGGATAAATAGAAGATAAAGCTCATTCACTATTTTATTTGTACGACTCCTTTTGAAAACAAATTTAAGACCAAACCACGAGGACTTGGAGTCAAGATAGACTTTATGATACCAATGTAAGATAGATTTGTTGTAGTGTATTACAATATTAGTCTTTGTTCTAATTAATAGAACATTTGTTTTATTTTGTAAAGGTAAATAAAGCAAATTAAAATTATTGACTGAGACCAAAGAAGTACTCTGTATTTATCTATCTTATGTAAACTACGAACTACTTAGGTATAGCTAGTTAACTAATTAACTTTGTAACAACCTCCTAAATATGTTACATTTGGTTACAATACTCATTTTATAGGCATGAGGTGTAACTAAATAGATCATCAATATGTTCGGACTTAAATAGAGGTACTTGTTCCTATGGAAACCTAATAACCTATGCTTGCATATTAAGACATGGTTCAACATGGACCAAGCCTAAAAAAATTAAAGTTAAGTGAGGGCTAAAGTTCAACCATCCTTAATATACTAAAAAATTAACTCATTTCCAAATTCTCACGCTTAAACTTTTCTCCTAAGGATAAGCCACTAGGCAATATTTAAATCCTAAGTAATTAGTGCTTACTATCTATATTTAATATTTCATCCTATTAAATATTAGGGTCATATTTTTTTCACATACAGATTTTCATATACGCATTTTATAATTTTACACTTATCATTCTTTTCACTCAACCATACTTATTTTCTCTCTTTCCTCTTCTTCACCACCAACACCATTTCCACCTATCTAAATTTTTCCATGGTCAATCGATCAATTATGATTAAATAACTAACAATCAACAAGAAGAATTGAAAAATCGAAATTAGTAATTGCAATGGTGTAAATATTGGTAGTAAATAAATTGAAAAGGCAAAACAAAAAAACTAACAATCTCACGACAAACCCCGGCCCATTACAAACCAACCACCACCTACCCACCCGCTACCACCACCTTTGCAGTCGAACACCCTCTTCACAGGCGACGACCACGCTTCACGCATCGCCACTATGACCATCGTGCACCACCGGACAACGCGTCCTCTTCCCCTTCGTCACGCAGCAGCACCGCATGACTCACATCGTGACTATCCCATCTCATTCGCGCCACTCTGACTTCCGTAAACCACTATCTTAACAGTTAACGCCCGCCTCATCCACCAAGCATAAACCCTAATTTCAAACTATAATAAACAAATAAAATTAAATAAAAACTCATTCAATCATATTTATAATTGATAAAAATAACTAAATAACTTTGCTAATAGGAGAATTAGGGCTCATTGTTTAAGTTTTTGCACTAATTTGATTGAATTTTAGGGAACAAATGGTTGATAAGTGTATGGTAGAGGTTAATTTGACTATGTTTGAAAATGGTACAATACAGAAACTTAATGAAAAAATGTGTCTGAGAAAGTAAAGTCCGTATATGAAAAAATAATTCTGAAATAATATTGATCTCCTAATTAATCTCCCTTATTACTATTAAGAGAATAAAAATTCTTTTAGTTTCCCCTTCAAATGGTTCTATCTAAATAAAGAAACAAGTAAAGCTTTTTTTCTTTAGACTATTATCTTATACTATAATCTTATACTTAAAATTTTTCGATTTTGCTCAGGATGAAGGTAATATGAACTGTAGATCTATTTCTTAATAATGTTTCGCGTACGCAGCACGCGGTATCTAACAATTTTTACTTTGCATTGATAGTGTTGGTGGTTGGTCAGATTATAGTATTTAAGTTGTTAAACGGTAAAAATATGAACAGTTTTAATTTTTTTATATACAATTAGGCATACATAAAACATACAAGGGATATATTATACAATTATCGTATCCCTTATATTTTATTAACATTATAACTTTGATATCATAATGTTCGTAGATGCTGAGTTGTCATCTCAAAATATACATAACAAGTTTCTTACTTTTCATTGTGTTTATCACCAACTTCTGTGTGGTCTGCTCAATACCACAGTAACTACCAATTCATTCTCTATGTGCCTCGATTTTCGGTTTCCTATTAGAAGAAGAAAGAAGTTGATTAATTAAATATAGAAAATAGGAAAGCGGAGTTGATGATGACAACAAAGTATGACGATGAAACCAGTGAAGGACAGAATGACAGAAACATCCAAATGAATGGCAGGATGTGTCTAAATTTCAGCATATACAATGCTTAGAAGGACGCTCGTGCAGACGTCGCCTGCTAATTATTGATATTGATGTTAATCCAGTACAATCTAACAAGCATTTTTCACAACTATATAATTTATTTGTAGGTTAATAGAGGTTTTGAAATATAGGTTCAGACATTTCTGAGGAAAAAAAAAGAAGTGTAATTGGTACTTCTTTCTCACTCGTAAAATTTTTATATTATTATTTTCATATTATTTCTTTAGTTTAAAGTTTAAACCCACCCCTTTTCATTTTTTTTTTCAGATGTATCTCATGAAGGCAGAGAATGTAAAATTAACAATCTAGCCATTTGCGAGGAAGTTAGGCGAGGATCACAAAATTTTGAAATGGTGATCAGGTCTACATCAAAAATTGTTGAGTTAGATCTCTTTAACGATGCAGAGGCAACTCGATTTGTAGAATGTTTTCCGCTAATTATATGTGAAACTGGTAGGACATTTTTACCAATTGATGCTCTCGGTTTACAAAAGGTATGACCAATTGTAGTAGTATTGTATTATTAATTTCCCTGCATTTATTTTATCACATATTAGTTTAAAGGATCTTTTATTAACAAAATTTTAAAAAATATTACAGGACGGTGCAACGGTGTGGATTAGGGGTCAAATTACACAAGTTATCAATACGAACAGTTATTTATACTCTTCGTGCAATATATGCAAGAATGAAACAGAAATCTGATCGGCGAGAAAATTTCTTGTTTTCAGACTGATGCTCCACATATGGGAACATCTATGTACAAGCAAGTTATCGATATTCTCATGGAGTAGTTGTAGTGCTAGTGCCCTTAAAAAATTTAACCTCATTAAAATTACGCTTCATTTGATTGTCTTTTGGAATAATGTCACCAATGAAGGACACAAAATCATTTGCGCATCTAATGGATATGTTGTTCTCGCATTTGAGTGTTACCAACCTAGCAGTCGCTTGCAACAAACTCATACTACTTCCCTCATACAATGGTTGTTCAGCTTTATCTAACATTTTAAAGAAGGAAAAAACTTGGGGGTTTGGGGTTTCATAACGCACTTCTCCATCACTAAGGTCAACGGGATTGAGTTGCTCCTCCAATATTTGTTCAACATTATCACGTAATGCATTTTCCACAAACTCACGGTAAAGATTTCCATTAACTATTGTACTTGTATTTCCTTTCTTAGAACATTTTTCACCATGATATGTCCACTAGTACAAAAAACCCCTATTGCGTCAGTTCTAAATGATCAATTGCGTCAGTTCTGGTTTTGACGTATATGGAGGGGGCGTTTATTGATACGTCAGTTTTAAAACTGACGCAAAAAGTTAACATTTGACTACAAATGATTTTGAACATCCCTTATCTTTTTAAAAGCGTGATGAGCTCCATTTTGGTCATTATTTTCGTTGCATAATCTTCATTTTCGGTCCCGATTCGACCTCGATTTGCGTTCCTTTGATTGTTTTTATGCCCGTTACCTCGACTATTCCTATTTGATTCACATTTTGTAGGTATTACGACGGGGGCGAAGAAACGGGAGAAATCGAGGCGAATTTAGAGCGAATTGTGAAGGAAGCATGCCCAGGGCCTCCCAGCCGGTTCACAACCGGCGGCCGGTAGGCCGGCTGAGGTCCTTGACTTGACTTTTTGGCTAAAAATGAAGAGGATTTTCCAGTGCTCGAATTCTGACTCCCAGCCGGTTCCCAGCCGGCAGCCGGTAGGCCGGCTGGGGATCGTTTCCTATACTTAGCCATTTTCGAAGATGGTTGAAAAATGCATATTTGGGGCATATTACTGAAAAAGGACTCCCAGCCGGTGGACAACCGGCAGCCGGTCCACCGGCTGAGGGGACCTGTGCATGTCAAAAATTGAAGAAAAATCCAGAAGTGAGCTAAAGGCCTCCCAGCCGGTGCCAGACCGGCAGCCGGCCGGTCGGCCAAGAAGCAAGGTCAAATTGAAGAATGTTTCAGAAGTCAGAATTTGGACTCCCAGCCGGTCCATCATCGGCAGCCGGTCGACCGGCTGAGAGGCTTTTCTCAGATTTTCGCACACTATATAAACCCGCACTTGTATCATTTTATTCTACGTTACTTTTTATGCAATTTTAGGGTTTTTCTACTGTTTTATTAATTCATACTTAGTCACAAAAATTCTCTAAAATTATTCAATCCTTCTTAGATCTTAGTTTAATCCTTTGATTATTGTTAATCTCTCTTTAGTAATCTTCTTTAGTAATCTTCTTGGGCATTGTTAGAGGATATATTGGGTTGTATTTTGAAGGGTTTGAAAGAATTCTTCATCTTGTTATCCAAGTTACTTCCTTTTCCTTTGTTATTGGTATAATCTTCCTAATCCTTACTTAGTTATTTCATTTATTTACGTTTCTTTTGTTTATTTGATTGTTCTTACCATAATCCAACATGTTTATCATTTACCCATCAATTGTTTACATGTTTTCCTTAATAATGAGTGAGTAGTTTCATATCTAGGGTTAGGGGGGAACTCGGGTGGTGATTAGATGATAATTTCATGCTAGTTTGTTGATTAGTTGTTCTTGATAAAGTAGTTTTCCATTTGTTGCATGCTAGGTGTTTGATGATTTGCTTCAACGAAAGTTGGGCTTTGATTTTAGCGTGACTTGCCTTTAGCGACGGTTGAGGGTTCGTCTTAGCATGTTTAATGGTTGGTTGTGGTATTTGTAGCGAAAGGTAGGGTATTCCGACCTAGGTTAGTCGACTCGAGAGAAGAGACTTACCGAGACTACTTGTTTAAGACCTTCTAGTTTGCTTTCTCGTATCTTCGTCTACCCATCCTAGTGACCCCTGACACCCTAGTCTTCCCTTCCATCGATTCAATCTTAACTAGTTTGCTTTAATTGTTTGCTTTAGTTGTTCTTTAGTCATTAATCAATCACAAACCTATTACCCGACTCTAGCTAGAACGTAACTATATAACTTCCCCACCATCTTCGTGTTCGACAACCCTATTATACTACTATTTTGGGTTTATAAATTTGTTTGATCGTGAGAACCGACGACTAAATCTCGCGCATCAAAATGGCGCCATTGCCGGGGATGGTGCTAGAAGTTGTGTAGTTTAGTTTTAGTTTTAGTCTTGAGTTAGTTGAGCTTGTTTTGTTTAGATCAAAGCTTTGGTAGTTAATTGTAGAGTGGTTGCTATGTTGCTCACCCTAGTGCCTAAAAAACACTAGGACGACTAATTCGTGTGCTAAGTTTTATGCCTAGGGGCGACTCTAATTCTTTGTTGTCAACTTCCGAACCGGAGAGGCTTTTTCGGGCCTTAAGGAGGAAGACCATTGCAAGAGTAAGAATTGCCTCACAAGCATCTACTAGCCATAACAACCCCTCTTCACCCGAACCACCAAGCCCGAATCAAAGCAATCATAGCCCAACATCCGAAAATTTCGACAATCCGTTTTACCAATCACCACCACCATCACCTCACGTTCCAAATCACCACCAAATTCATATAATGGCCGCCCTTCGTGATCATAACCGGCCCAATCACAATGACACCACAATTCCAATCAACTTTGGCACTCTTGTTCCTCAAAATTTTGAAATACACCCTTCACAAATGAGTTCTATCGAGAAGAACGCCTTTAGTGGGGCTTCTCATGAAGATGCTCATGGACACTTTAGAAAGTTCAAGGGTAAATTAGCAATGATAAAGAAAACGGGAGTGCCCGAGGAAACCTTAAGGCTAATGCTCTTCCCCTATTCCTTAACCGACAAGGCGGATAGGTGGTTGAACGTTCATGCTCCAAACACTTTCACCACTTGGGAGGACTTGACAACAGCCTTCCTTGCTAAGTACTACCCGTCCTCTAAGACCGCCATGCTCCGGAATGAGATAACTCAATTTCAGCAAGACGAGGGAGATTCTTTGGGAGAAGCTTGGGATAGATACCAAGATTTGCTTGCTAAGTGTCCCCACCACGGGATACCCACTTGGTACACGACCCAAACCTTTTTTCAGACTCTTCTCCCACGCACGAAAGAGATGGTTAATGCATTGCCGGGGGGTAGCTTTGACCACTTGCCGCATGAGGAGGGAACGAAGCTTATCAAAAAAATCGTTGATTCCGAGGAGAATTATGGTACTCGGGGAAATGTTTTGAGAAAGAGTAGCAAGTACCCTAGTGAGCACCTTTCCAACTCAAAGGCGAACGAGGAAACCAATGCCAAGTTGGATATCTTGACCAAGAAGTTGGAGGAATTGAGTAAGGGCTCCACAAGCAAAGAGACCAAGAGCAAAGTCCCGGGAATGTACCAAGTGAATAGTGTAGCTTCATGTGAATTGTGTGGAGGAAATGGGCACACATTCGAAGTATGTGCAAATAACTCTATTGAGGGAAGTGGAAGTGAGGAAGAATTGTATGCTTTCCAAGCATTCAATAATTCTAGAGGGCAAAACACTTTCAACCCCAATTCAAACTACTACCATCAAGGGATTCGAGGGAGTCCTTACATGAGTTACAAGAGTACTAATGTGTTGAATCCACATCAAATCCAACAACCTCAAGTGCAAAATCCACCCGGTTTTCAACCAAGGGGTGGAAACTTCAATCCGAGGAACCATTACAACAACAACAATTTCTATCAAGGAAATCAATCAAACCAAGCCAATCAAGGCTTTGCACCAAACTTCAATGACCAAGGTTACAATAACCCGAATTTCAACAACAACAACCCGAACTTCAACAACAACAACTTAAACCCAAACCAAAACCAAAATCAAACCCAAAAGTTCAACCCACCACCATTTCAAAATAACTTTCACAACAACAACCAAAATCCAAACCAAAACTTTCACAACCAAAATTTCAATGATCCAAATTTCATTCAACAAAATCCCAACCTCAATAGCCAAATGCCAAAGGGGAACTCTCAAGTTGGAGTCCCTAGGAATGACTATGGGTTTGCTTTGCCTCTTACCAACACCCCTCATCAAGAACCATCGAGTGAGAATCAAGTGGGTGAATTACTCAAGCTTGTGAAAAATATGCAAACTACCCACAATCAAGAGATGATGAACTTGCGGAATGCCAACCAAAAGGAGATAAGAGAGATGGAGGCTAGAGTTGCTTCCCAAGCCTTAGCCAATCCTCAAAGGCCTCCGGGCGGTTTTCTAGCTCAAGGTCAAAGCTCGAGAGATGCTTCAAAACATTATGGGGTTAATGCAATCATGACAAATGCCGATGAGCAACCAATGCTTGAAACCACTAGTAGCGGAGAAAAACCTTCACTTGAGCAACTCATGACGGTTTTTGGAGGGGATATTGAGGAGGAAGCAATAGTGATGATGCCCGTTGTTTCTCCGGAGACTAGTGACCAAGATGGGATGAATGAAGACTTATTTGTGATGGAACAAGTCAAAGAATTTCCAAGGAAGAAGAAAGATGAAAGAAAAGTGAATATTGAGAAAGGAAAAAGTGTGGTTGAAGAAGAGTCCGACCATGAAGAAGGGCTCATTGAGAGGAGAGTTTGTGAGTTCTTCCGAAAAATTACAAAAGGAGATCCTCGTTGTGAGGAATTGATGAAACTTGTAGAGGAGGTGGAAACAACAATCCCCTCTCGAGAAAACAAAAGAGAAGTGAATGCAATCATGTCCGCCAAGAAAGTCCCAAGCACCCTCCCCATCAAACTCGGAGATCCGGGTAGCTTTTCGATAAATAGCTATGTTGGAGGGAAGAAGATTGAGAATGCCTTATGTGCCTTGGGAGCAAGCGTGAGTGTCATGCCTCTAGCTATGGCCAAGAAATTGGACATCAAGAATTTGTCTCCCGCTACAACTTCTATCACTCTTGCGGATGGTACCGAAAAACTTCCTCTAGGGGTACTTGAAGATGCTATTGTCAAGGTGGGAAATCTATCCATCCCCACCGATTTCTTGATATTGGATGTCCCCGTCGATAGCAACTCTTTTGTGATACTTGGTAGGCCATTCTTGGCCACCGGAGGAGCTACTATTGATGTCAAGAGAGGAAAACTATCATTCGAAGTGGGAAAGGAAGTGGCGGAGTTCGAACTTCCGGAAGCTCCCGGTACAAGTTACAAGGGAAAGAATGTTGGCATGGTTGCAAGTTTGATGTTGAATGATGTCCCTAAGATGTTTGATGAAAAGGGAATCATGAAAAGTATGACTTTGAAGAATGAGGATGCTAGTTTCACTAGCGAGAAGTTGTTTTGTCCGAAGAAGAGAGACCGTGATAAAGAACAAGAAAAACCAAGTTGTGCTACTTCTTTTAAAGACCCTTTGGTTGAAAAAGGGGGCCTAGAGGAGCTGATTGCCGGAAAAGATGTCAAAGCTCGAAAGTTGATGTTGAGCAAGATGGAAACCCGAAATGCGAGCAAGGTCGAGTGCCCGGCCGAGGCTTTTGATCTTTTCTTAAGGTCCTTAGCTAGCATGGACGAGGTTTCCACCTACAAAGATTGAAGATTGTTCATGGAAGGTTTGGTGGAGTCACTTAATAACCACCGGTTGTAAGTATTAGTTTTCTTTATATCATATAATTTGCATCTTAGTTCGATTTTTAGTTTAATTTTTAGCTTGCATGAGAGATTTGGATGTGTTTGTTACTTGTTTGTGGTTATTTCTTGAGTATAGTCGGAGGATAGTAGGCAAAACCGTTGTTGGCAAAGTCGATTTTTATGTTCAAGTAAATTATTTCTCGAAATTGTGTACAGGTACTCCCAGCCGGCCTACCGGGCGACGGTACCATACCGGCTGAGAGCACCTGGATACATTTCTGTTTTTGATAGTTTATATGGACAGATTTCAGATTTTGCAGTCCCAGCCTGCACCCAACCGGCAGCCGGTCAACCGGCTCAAAGACGAGGCACTTATTCAAAAAGGGCGAAAAATCTAATGAAGCTTGATTCCCAGCCGGTAGGCCGGCAGCCGGTCCACCGGCTGAGAATCATGAGTTGTGAACCTAGTATTGAAGAAAAAGAGAGGAAGAAGGATCCCCAGCCGGTCGGCCGGCAGCCGGTCCGCTGGCTGGGAGTTTTTGTGAGTTAAGATTGAAGACGAAGAGAAGGCTGAGGGAAGTTGAAGAAGGATTTTTTTAGCCGGTCCGCCGGCTCAGAATCGAGTATGTTAAAAAAGTTTTCGAAAAATCAAAAAAATCCTAACCCTAACTCTCAGTCGGTCGACCGGCGGCCGGTCCCAGACCGGCTGAGAGTCGTCTGTCGCGGATATTAAAAACGCAAACCCCATTCATTTTTCTCATTTCATCTTCACTTCCTCTTCATTCTTTCTTATTTCCCTCTTCTCCCTCACATCCCTTACCTTCAAAAACCCATCTAAACTCTCCTAAATCAAAACCCCTTTCATTCCCTCATCAAACCACCTCAAAATAACCATGTCAGGAAGAACGGAAAGGAGATCGAAATCAAGGCATGACCCGATGGTGGAGCAAGAAGTGCGGAATGTAATTGATAACAGCAACATTGGTCCGGATCCTAGCTTTCCCGGACTCCAATTTGCTTCCATTCAACAAAAAGGTAATTTCACTTACTTCAAGCATCGCCCCCTTCATCCGACTAGGTTCATTGATAGAGCTGGTTTGAGAGAGCTTGGAATTGAAAAGATCACTGAGAGTCTTTTTGACGGTTTAGGGATGAAAACATTGTATGAAACTAGACCGGTTCACACTTCCCCTAGATTGACTTGGGAGTTTTTGAGCTCCCTTGTAGTTACTAAGAATCGGAATTTAGGGAAGGTTGCTTTCTTGGAATTTCGTTTAATGAATAAGGAGCATCGTCTTACGTTGGAGGACTTCGGTCTTGATGCCCGTCGTTGAGGGTATCAAAGATAAAATTTATAATTCCTAACTTTAACAATAGATAGTGAAAGTCAGGGTCGAACCACAAAGAGGTGGGGAGTGTTTATTGCTTGATGTTAATGTTTAAAGGTAACAAATTTGGGGGTTTGATTGGTTGATTACTATATCTAAGGCAAAGATTAAAATAAAACAAGAAATAAAGATGAGAATAAAATATAATAAAAAGGGATGCTAGGATGTTCGGGGTAATAAATAGCTAAGGTAATATAAATCCTAAAGTCAACATGTATTGCAGTCGCGTAAGGGGATGTAACATATCTTTTTAGGTCTATATTACCTAATAGCTCCTTTCGGCCTATGCTATTAGTTCCTAGGTCTCACAATTATTGGGTGTCAATAATAAGGGTGATTCCTAAATCCTAGGTCACATACCTTTCAGTCTTGAGTAACCTAGCCGTCTTAAGGTGTACACCAATACCCTTCCCGTATCTCTCAATCTTGGGTAGGTCATTACTAACATCCTACAAGTCTCCTTTCAGTTTCATTGTAGGGTATTATAGTCAACAAAGAAAAACGAAACAGGATACAAACGCGAGCGGTCGACCGACCAGCTATTCCAGTCGGCCGACCACAGCCTCGGTCGACCGCGGCTCTGCCACAAGTCGGTTTCGGAATTTGTTCTACCTATGCATATTCATCCCCTACATCCTAACATATGAAATTTAGCTACTCATGGTTGTTAAGACGATTATAAAAACGGGATTAAACATGGTAAACATAGTGAATAATCTAAACATGCAAGAATTAATAAAACTTGAGATCCTAACTTAAACTGGATGTAATAAAAATAAGAACAATAGTAAAGCTAAATTAAAAGAGTAATTACCACAGTCGGAATTAGGGCAGAAAGGAACAAACTTTATTGAATGCTTGGGGATTGTCGAAAGATTACAAAACTAAAATTCTTCTAAATAAACTAGATGCTAATTGATACTCGATGCCAAAACCCTAACTACAAGATTAGCTTATATAGGGCACAACTTAGAGTTTCCTAAAGACTCTACTTCTAATTTATTTCCGAAAAGAATCGTTCTGGGCTTCGCGGAGGTCGGTCGACCACTTTGGTGGGTCGGTCGACCTCCTTTACGGACTTAGTTGAATTCTTGGGCTTTCTTCAGATTTGGACTTTTATGGAGATCAGGGCTGGTCGGTCGACCCGTTTAGCTTGTCGGTCGACCGCTTCCGTATGGAATTCTTCGGTTTTCTTCTTGCTTTGACTTCTGGTACTTAAATAAAGATTCCAGTTGACCTTTCGTTATTCCTTAATTATGCAAAAGACTTGAGGATAAGGATTTGGTGCTAAATCGTCCCTTTTCCGCATAAATCTGCAAAAGTGCATAAAAATACGAAAGTACACGATTGTTGGGAAATAAAGGCTAAAACATAGTAAATGAGCGACCAAATGCGTGTAAAAATAGATGAAAAACATCATAAAATAGACACGCATCAGGTCTCATTTTTGGGCTAAATGGAAAATTGCCTATTAAGCCTCCTGAGGGCTTTGATACGGAGGCTATTTGGACCGCCATAACCGGTTTAGTAAGTGATAGAACCAAGAAGAAACCGGCTAATAGGGTGCATTTGGCACCGATTAGGATTTGGCATAGGTTCATGGGGTGGACCGTCTTCTCTAGGGATGAGCCTCACAATTTTACCACGACGGAGCTCGAGATTTTGGTGTGTTACTTGGTTAGTGGGCCAAAACTTAATATTGCTCACCACATGGCCCTTCATTTGAGTAGGTTGGCAACCCAACCTCAGCTTACCACCCCCATTTGTGTTGGGGGGATAGTCACCTTGATAGCCAACGACCTTTGTCAGAGGCACTTTACGGTAGACTTCATTCAGGGTGAGAATGTGTTATCTCGCCGATACTTGCAGGATGCTTTGGGGTGGGTAAGGTATAACCCTAGTGATCGTAATGAGTATTGGCAGATTCGGGTTGACAACAAGTTCAGAAATTCGGTGCCCTTGCCTAACACCGAGAGGATGAGAGTTGTGCCAGGGAAGCCCTCCTACCTCCTTGATATTGAGGTGGATCCCGATGAGCTCCCTCCCGATCAGCGTGCTCCGAGAGTATATGCCCGAGATAGGACGGGTACCACCACATCTGACCTTCCATTTCAGCAGTTTCAGCAGCCCCCCGTTACCATGCCTCATTTCTAGAGTGGTTCTTCATACTTCCAGGGATCTACCTCCGCCTCTGGTCCATCTACTCAGTCTTTCACCATACCCCAGGACCTCATTGACTTCATGGCCCGGGTTTATTTGGGCATGAAGAAGGCGGCAGACCTTGCAGACGAGCGCCAAGCATTTGCGGATGAGAGACATAAGGATTTGTCTTATAAGCTTGATTACATATACCACGATCAGGCCTATGGGCAATTCCCCAGCTATGACCAGTCTGTCCGCCAGGGACTTCATCATGAGGACGGTGGTCGTCCGTCTTACTACATGCCTCCCGAGAAGGGATATGTGCCTCCAGAGGGGCGTTTTTTCGGGGAGATTAATGTTACTCCGGGTTATTTCTCTAACCCGATCTTTCCCCCCAACTTCCGTGGGGACGTGGACTCGGCACCCCGCCCTCAAGGGGACCCTTCTCCCCATGGCATGTTTGGTGATCCGGGGAGCTAGTGGCTCGCATGCCTCTCCCTTCCGTGATTTCGTGACCAACCCGGGCGACTACATGGCGATTGATGGCAATGAAGATGATGATGGCAACGGAGAAGGTTTCGAGTCGGAGGATTATTTTGATCAGTGACCACCTTTGGAGGTGGTAGGTGATGGCTATGCTCCCCCTTGAAAAACCCAAAGCAAGTAACTCCCTTAATCCAAATTTCACTTTAGTTTGCATTTTCCTTTTTAGCATGCATTTAGAATAGTTAGTTAGTTTAGTTAGATATTTTTAGTTTTCAATTCATCTTTTCACATCATTAGTTTAGTTGCATATAGTTGCATTCATTTAGATGCATTAGATTTCCATTTTGTATCATATTGTCACATATAGTTTGCATATATGTAGATTAGAGCATTTAGTTTGCATTTAGTTTAGTGTTCCGTTTTTTCTTTTTCTTTTGTTTCGTTTTGTTTTTATTGCTTTCTAAAAAATCAAAAATCCAAAAAAATTGAAAAACCAAAAACTTTCAAAAACATGTTCTTTATTTTCCGGTTTTCCTCCTCACAATATGCATATAAATAAGTGTGGGGAGGAATAACCGCTTATTTCAAAAATACAAAAACAAGTTTTTATTTTCTCAAAAATTTCAAAAAAAAGCCAAAAACATGTTGTTTTTGTTCTTTTTTTCTTCATTTCCCCCTTGCACTTTGTTCCATTGAGGACAATGTAAATCTTACGTGTGGGGAGGGAAAATATCCACTTTGTGAATATTTAATTGCTTTTGTAAATATGAAAAAAAAAAAAACTTCAAAAATACCAAAAAAATCGAAAAATTTCAAAAATTTCAAAAAAATATGTTTTTCCTTTCTTTTGTTTTTGTTCTTTGCGTGTTTTGTATATATATGTTTGTTGGACTAACAAGTGGCAGATGCGACGACAACCCAAGGTATTAGGAGGATGAAGATGCTTGGTATACTCTTACCTACTTCTTTCTCCCCCTCCCGATTTCTTTTTGTGTTGATATCATGAAGGAGAACGGGATTTTTGTGCCTTGGATGTTCCTTTGGGGAACTTTTGGTTGTTGTGGTTGATGTGATGTTAGTTTAGCCTTCTTGTTGTTGCATCCTTCCTTGATCAAGAATGGTTGCTTTTGTGGTACTTTGTTAGTGGTAGAGTCGGGAATTTAGATGCCGGTTGGTGGCTTCTTCCGTTGTGGTCGTTACTTGTTGTTTGTTTGGTGTTTGGAAGTTTGAAAAAGAAAAGAAAAGAAAAAAAAATGAAAAAAGAAAGAAAATAGAAAATCAAAGAAAAAGTTGAAAAAGTTTTGAAAAATCCAAAAAGAAAAATGTACATATGTGTTTTGAAAGAGAAAAAGGCTAGCAACAAGTCCCTTCCATCAAGGGGACATAGAAAAAGCCATTGCTACAATAATGTGGTCTTTTGATGTTTTTGCACGCGTGCCGGGTTTACACAATTTTTGCATTTGATTTGATTTTCAAGTCGTATGTTAGGGTGTAGACGTTGTTCGGTGTTTCTAATAATGACCACTTTGTTTAAGGTTGTGATGGGTACGATTTTTCCAAAGTAAGTTGGGGTTTATGCAATTTTTGCTTGGTTTTGTAAAAGTCAAAGTTAGGGCATAGACGTTGCTTAGTTGTTGTAATAATGAGTTGTGTTGATTATTGAAATCATTCTTGTTTTTGAGCCTCAAATCCTAGAACGGTGCTTGCACCAAACCATTTTCACCCAACCTAAGCCCCGTTACATCCTTGTTGTTGTTCTCATCATGTGCATTTGCATTTTTCATGGATTTTTGGATGGAGTACCATTCTAGATTGCGGGCATGCTTCGCAAGTTGAGGTAGGTGAGTGATTTTGGTTACTTTTTGTCACAAAAATCGTTCCCTTTCTTTCCTTGTGTGTTGAGTGTCATCCCGTGAGAGTCGGTACTTAGGGGTCTTTTATCGGTTATGGGTCTTGCATGGAGTCGAATCATGTGTGTGTCGTGTCATTCTTGGAAGTATAGCTTAGTACTTCCGTTTGCCCGCCTTGAATTAGTTTCTTGGTCTTTGGTGATGTCATTTCTTGGTCGCTTGAGCTTGATTTAGGGGTTTGACACCATGGTTAGACTTTGAGTCGGCATCCTCAGCTATAGACCTTCTTTGTTTTGTTTTTCAAAACCCCGCTTGAATGAGGCAAGCGGTTTTCTTTTCCTTTTCCCGATGCATGTTGCTTGTCTATACGTGTTATGTTTTTACTTGTTGGCATCAAAAGTTTTGTAGCAAGACCTTACTTGCCTTGCAATAGGGCATTCTTCCTCATGAATGTCAAATTGTGAGTTGAAAGGGCTACGGGTGTAGCTAAACCCGATTCGGCTTATAGTTAGCTTAGTAGGTTAGTTTATTTGTTTTTAATAAGGGTTATATAGTTCTTTGATCTCTTACTCGAGGACGAGTAAGGTTTAAGTGTGGGGAATTCTGATGAGCTCTGTAAACCCCCTCGCGAAAGCGGAAATATAAACATACAAAAGTACTAAAAATGCAGCGGAATTAAAACTTTTTAAAGTAAACAACATGCGAGAAGTCTTAAACTGAAACGGAAACTGAAACTGAAATAAAACAAAAATAGATAAGTAACAGTTCTAAGTATCAAAAACAAATATGTAGATCAGCCCGGGATGGAACATCCCTACAGGCACCAAAACAACTGTATCAAAAGACTAAGAGTCTAGCTAGGCGATATAAAGGTAAGTCATATGATGACAACAGGATCATCACTCGCTAGCCCTCTCGTGAACCCCGCTCCAACCTGCATGTACCTACATACATGAAAACATGTACGCCACAATCAGTGGGGAGTGACTAGAGTTCTCATAGCCACCTTTTGTGACAACACGTAACACATAAAACAATACAGAATACTCCAACATATATCAACATGTGAAGCATAGACATCTCATCAACTGATCTCATACTATCATGCAAACTCTAATGCACGGCTCTCAACCAACTTCATAAACCGTTAGGAAGGAGAGCCAGTTTCCCTACTGGTTACCCAGTCGGGGGGTCTTTCAGTCCAACTATTTATGAAACCGAACTAAGAGTCACCCAATGCCTGAGATGATCAAACCACAACTCAAACAAACATTCATTTACTTCTCATTATCAACATCTATCTCAGACACGTACCAACTCAAGGCAAGCAGATATATCCCGCAAGTAAAAGGTTCAGCGGTCAACTTAAGACATAACCCAATACTAAACAATCAGCAAGTGTAAAGGTTCAGCGGTCAACTTAAGACATAACCTAAACACCAAATCATTCAGCAAGCAAGGACTCAGAGGCCAACTTAAGGCATGGACCTGCCAATCAGCAAGACACTAGACTCAGCGGCCAACTTAAGGCATAGACTAGCATCCAAAAGTAAAGGACTCAGAGGCCAGCTTAAAGCATGTCCCTTCACCACATCACAAGGTACTAAACTCAGAGGCCAGCTTAAGGCATGTTCTAGCACCAAACATCTGCACTCCGGGCAAGGTGTCAGTTCCTTAGCTATCCCGTTGTGCAGCTGTTCTACTCGTCAGACTCAGAGGCCAACTTAAGGCATGTTCCAACGCTATCACTATCAAACATGTCTGGACTCAGAGGCCAGCTTAAGGCATGTCCCAGACACGACAAAGATACACATATGGAGCTCAGAGGCCAGCTTAAGTCATATCCCCATATATGACAAACAACTCACGTATTAAATTCAGAGGCCAGCTTAAGGCATAACTTAATACGCAACAATACAATATCAACCAAAGCCTATGAACTAATTTATAGTTCTACTTTCTTAACCTCTAGTCAACACTTAATTGACCCCGGGAACTAAGTTGAGGGAGAGTCGGTTTCCCTTTCGGTTACCCGACCGGAGGGTCTCTATCCTTACTCCATTCCCGAACCCAATATAATGTTGCCCATCCTCCGGAGACCTCAAATACATATCACGGGTACACAAAACGAGTTTCAATGAAAACCGATTAACCGTTTGAAAGTTACGAATGAATTACGAATTCAAAATAGCTTACAGGGGTCCCCAGCCGGTCGGCATGCAGCCGGTCGGCCGGCTGGTGACCCACTCAGCCTCTCTTTCTTTTTCAAAGGAAGAACAACACAAGGACTCCCAGCCGGTCGGCAGGCAGCCGGTCGGCCGGCTGGGAATCCATTTCCTTAGCCTTAACAAATTCGTAAACCATCCCCCAAATGTACTCCCAGCCGGCTGGCAGGCGGCCGGTCTGCCGGCTGGGCTCCCTTCTTTCCTATGTTCTTCGCAAACACAAACAACACAAGGAGACTACCAGCCGGTCGGCAGGCAGCCGGTCGGCCGGCTGGCAGTCCCAAGCCTATTTTTTTTCAAAAATCGCAAAGACACAAAGAAGCGCTCCCAGCCGGTCGACCGGCTGCCGGTCGGTCGACCGGCTCAGAGAGCCTGATACGAATTTCGTGATTTTCCAGCCAATACTAAACTTCATAAATCGACACCAAAACTCAAGCAATGCTACAATTGATGTTAAACCAATATTATAAATCATTCAATACTACTATTCTAACAGCACACAAGTCCCATAACAATCCTCAAACGATTATATCAAGTATCCGTTGCAAAATGTGTAAATTTTCAGAAAACAACATATGAGCATGTGAACATCAACAAGCATGAATTCATCACAATAAAACATCCCTAATCATGTTACTAAGTCCTTTAAACATTATACTTTAACAAAAATCAGAAACTAACATAAGAACACATCAAACTTGCTAATATTCACATTAAGGCCGAGTTTCTCATTATCGTCACCTTAAAATGCACTCCGGCTAAAGATCCTCCTCTACCACGAAGCTATCGATGTCCGGGTTGTCCAATCCTTCACCTACAAACACGAAAAACGGGTTTTAGGCTTAGAAAACGGGATTCAAGGAAAACAGCCCCATTTTCGAAATTGGCGAAACACAAAATGAAAGTGATAGATGGCTTGGAAATTGAATGAGGATTCCGAAAATGTTATTGTTACCTCGATTTGATTAACGGATGATGGAGAAAAGATCAAAAGAAGGTCTTAACAATGGAGGTTTTATGAGAATTGTTTTTACAGTGGAAAAGTTGAAGATGGAGGAAGCATTATGTCGAAAAAAGGGTTTAAGGGGGGTTTTATGGGCTGTCCTTTCCGAGTCAAATAAACGGGTCGGACACTTGAACGGATATTAAGATGTGAGTTTAAGTTTACCAAGTTTGTATTCGTCTTAAGGACTTAAGGTTCTTAAGACGGATCTTACTAATTAAATTAAAACCTTTCACAATAAATTATTAAAATATTATTTTATTACTTAAAATAATTTAAAACGCTTAAAAATAGATTTTACGAAAATACGGGATGTTACAATCACCCCAACTTCAAAAAGTTTCGTCCTCGAAACCCGAACGAAGATAAATTCTAACTAACTCTACCTCAATCGAAAAGAGAAGGATGCGCGATACGCATCGATGCCTCGGTCTCCCATGTCTGCTCCTCAACATCACCGCAACGCCCAAGGATCTTCACTAGCGGCACCACCTTGCTCCTAAGCTTCCTATCCTGACGGTCTAGGATCTTCACGGGACGCTCCTCGAAAGCAAGACTCGGCTCCAAGTTCTCGATCTCTCTGGGCAGAACATGACTCGGGTCACTAACATACTTACGGAGCTGAGAAACATGAAAGACACTATGAACCTTGCCCAAATTAGGAGGCAAGTCCAAACGATAAGCAGCAGCACCAATCCTCTTCACGATCTCAAAATGCCCAATATACTTAGGACTCAACTTGCCCTTAACTCCAAACCTCTTAACTCCCTTCATCGGCGAAACTCTCAAGAAGACTCTGTCACCCACCTCAAACTCTAAGGGTCTACGGCGAACATCAGCATAGGATTTCTGCCGGTCCTGTGCGGCCTTCATCCTACCTCTGATAAGCTGGACCTGGTCGATAGTAACAGCTAACTGGTCCGGTCCTAGGTCGTGCACGTCACTCGCCTGATCCCAACAAATCGGACTACGGCACTTCCTACCATAAAGAGCCTCGCACGGAGCCATACCAATAGATGAATGGTAACTGTTGTTGTAAGAAAACTCTACCAACGGCAAACACTGCTCCCAAGAACTCTGAAAATCGAGGGCACAAGCGCGGAGCAAATCCTCTAGTGTCTGAATAGTCCTCTCGGACTGACCATCGGTCGCGGCATGAAAAGCGGTGCTCATCAACAAACGGCTACCCATAGCCTCCTGTAAAGCCTTCCAGAATCTGGAATAAAATCTCGGATCTCGATCTGAAACTATCTCCCTCGGGATACCATGGTAACGAACTATCTCTGCAATATAAGCCCTGGCTAAACGGTCCATATCCCATGTCTCTCTGATAGGCACAAATCTGGCACACTTAGTTAGCCTATCCACAATAACCCAAATCGCATCCTTGCCTCCAACTGTCTTAGGCAATGCTGTAACGAAGTCCATCGATATACACTCCCACTTCCACTGAGGAACGGGAAGCGGCTGTAGCAAACCACCTGGCCTCCTATGCTCTATCTTGACTTGTTGACAAGTCAAGCACCTACTCACGTAATCTAAGATCTCTTTCTTCATACCGGGCCACCAAAACATAAGCCTCAAATCCTTGTGCATCTTCTCTCCTCCAGGGTGAACTGAATACGGTGTTGATACGTGTCTATTTTATGATGTTTTACATCTATTTTTACACGTATTTGGTCGCTCATTTACTATGTTTTAGCCTTTATTTCCCACAAATTGTGTACTTTCGTATTTTTATGCACTTTTGCAGATTTATGCGGAAAAGAGACAATTTGGCACCAAATTCGTATCCTCAAGTCTTTTGCTTAATTAAGGAATAAATGGAAAGTCAACTGGAGTCAAAATCAAGTACCAAGAGTCAAAACAGAAGAAAATCCGAAGATTTCCGTACAGAAGCGGTCGACCGACCAGTTAAACGGGTCGGCCGACCAGGCCTGATTTTCATAAAGCCCAATTTCCAAGAAAGGCCGGAAATAAGAGAAGTCCAGCAAGAAGCGGTCGACCGACCAGCCAAACGGGTCGGCCGACCAGAACGAAGCCCATGCGATTCTTTTTCGGAAATAAAGTAGAATTAGAATTATAAGGAAACTCTTAGTTTTTACCCTATATAAACAAATCTTGTGATTAGGGTTAGGTATGTTTTTTTTCATATTTATGCTTGATATCTATTATCAATCCTCAGTATCTTTTATTCAATCTTTTACCATCTAGTTCATCTTTTATCATTATTCAAGAATTCTCCAGCATTCAATAAAGTTTGTTTCTTTCTGCCCTAATTCCAATTGTGGTAATTACTCTTTTAATCTAGTTTTTATTATAGTTCTTGTTTTTATTACAATTGTTAAGTTAGAATCCGAAGCTTTATTGAATCTTGCATGCTTAGATTATTTACCATGTCCTCCATGTTTATTCCCAATTTTACAATCGTCTTAACAGTCATGAGTAGCTAATTTTCATATGTTAGGATGTAGGGAATAATATGCAGAGGTAGATAAAATCCGAAAAACCGACTTGTAGCAGGACCACGGTCGGCCGACTGGAATAGTCGGTCGGTCGACCGAGGCCGTGGTCGGCCGACTGGAGTAGCCGGTCGGTCGACCACTCGCGTATGTATTCTTGTTTCGTCTTTTCTTGTCAATTATAATATCCTGCAATGAGACCATAAGGAGACTTGTAGGATGTTAGTAATGACCTACCCAAGATTGAAAGATACGGGAAGGGCATTGGTTTACACCTTAAGACGGATAGGTTACTCAAGGCTGAAAGGTATGTGACCTGGAATTTAGGAATCACCCTTATTGTTGACACCCAATAATTTTGAGATCTAGGAACTAATAGCATAGGCCGAAAGGAGCTATTAGGTAGCATAGACCTAAAAAGATATGTTACACCCCCTTACGCGACTGCAATACATGTTGACCTTAGGATTTATTTTACCTTAGCTTTTTATTACCCAAACATCCTAGCATCCTCTTTTATTATATTTTATTCTCATCTTTTAATTCTTGTTTTATTTTAATCTTTGCTTTAGATATAGTAATCAACCAATCAACCCCCAAATTTGTTACCTTTAAACATTAACATTAAGACAATAAACATTCCCCACCTCCTTGTGGTTCGACCCTGACTTTCACTATCTAATTGTTTAAGTTAGGAATTATAAATTTTATCTTTGGTACCCTCAACGACGGGCATCAGGTGTCAAGTGAGCCTTATCAAGAACCCTCTTCCTCAAGTCTGGCACATCGGGGACATACATCCTACCACGGAACCTAAGGAAACCCTCAGCATCAATCACTAAGTCAGGTGCAACACCACTCGAAATCTTAGCCTCGAACTTCTTGAAATCAGCATCTGAAGGTAAACTCTGGCGAATCTCCCAATATAAAGACGGCTCGGCAGTCATAGCAGCTAACCAATCAAAACCACTACTCACCATCGCTAGTCTCAACTTCCGAAACTCGGAACACAACTCATCGGGCAATACTCGCATGGCACTCAACGAGTGAGAAGTCTTGCGGCTAAGCGCATCAGCAACTACATTGGCTTTTCCCTCATGATATAACAACTCAAGGTCGTAATCCTTAACTAACTCTAGCTAACGTCTCTGTCTCATGTTAAGGTCTTTCTGGGTGAAAATGTACTTAAGACTCTTGTGATCTGTGAAAATGCGACAATGGGATCCAATCAGGTAATGTCGCCACATCTTCAAAGCATAAACGACCGCAGCCAACTCCAGATCATGTGTCGGATAGTTCACCTCATGAACTCTCAACTGTCTAGATGAGTAAGCTATCACCTTACCACTTTGCATCAGTACACATCCAAGTCCTAACATCGAAGCATCACAATACACATCAAAGTCAACCCCGATCTCTGGCAAAGCAAGTATAGGAGCGGAGGTCAACCTAGTCTTCAACTCCTGGAAAGAACTCTCGCACTTGTCGGTCCACACAAATTTAGCTTCTTTCTTCAGTAGCTGAGTCATCGGGCGAGCTAATCTAGAGAAATCCTCAATAAATCTACGATAATAACCAGCCAATCCAAGGAAACTACGGATCTCTCCCACATCTTTGGGACTCTCCCAATCAACAACGGCCTCAATCTTCGCGGGATCAACCATAACTCCCTCACTAGATATCACATGTCCAAGAAATGCAACCTTAGAAAGCCAAAACTCACACTTAGAGAACTTCGCGAACCACTTCTGACGACGTAAAATCCCAAGAATCAATCTAAGATGCTCAGCATGCTCCTCATCGGTCTTAGAGTAAATGAGGATATCATCAATAAACACCACAACACAAGTGTCAAGATACTCACTAAAGGTACGGTTCATCTGATCCATGAAGATAGCAGGTGCATTAGTCAACCCAAAAGGCATAACCACGAACTCAAAATGCCCATATCTGGTACGAAAAGCAGTCTTCGCAATATCAGCCTCTCTCACTGGAATCTGATGATAACCCGATCGAAGATCAATCTTAGAAAACCTAGAAGCACCTCTCAACTGGTCAAACAAGTCATCTATCCTAGGCAAAGGATATCTGTTCTTCACGGTCACTCGGTTCAGCTCTCTATAATCAATGCAAAGTCTCATGGAACCATCTTTCTTCTTGACAAACAAAACGGGAGCACCCCACGGAGAAGCATTCGGTCTAATGAATCATTTCTCGATCATCTCTTCCAATTGCTGCTTCAACTCTTTCAACTCTGGCGGAGCCATACGGTAAGGAGCTTTGGAAATCGGTCCGGTACCTGGAACAAGCTCAATAGTAAACTCCACATCTCTCTCTGGCGGTATCCCTGGCAAGTCATCTGGGAAAACATCTGGATACACACGAACAATGGCTACATCCTCAAGCTTCGGTAGCGATGGTTTAACAGCTGAAACAACACACAGGAAGGCTTGGCAGCCCTTCCTAAGAAGATGAGATGCTTTCATCGAAGAGATAACACGAACACCCCTTTGAGGGCGAGTTCCCCTATAGGAAACACGAACTCCTGAAGAACTCCTCAAGCAGATTTTCTGGTCGCGACACTCGAAGCGAACATGGTATCGCGATAACCAATCCATACCGAGGATAATGTCAAACTCCTCGAGAGGAAATCTCAGTAAGTCCGCTGGAAATGTGGCTTGACCAATAATGATCGGAACATCCCTATGGGACGAAGAGCAGGAAAATACGTCTCCGGAAGGTAAGGAAATGGAAGTCTCCTCAACCAATGAAGACTCAAGGGCTAAACGGTCTGCGAACTGAGTCGATATAAATGATAAAGAAGCTCCAGTATCGAACAAAATAAGGCACTCAGCGCCAAGAACAGAAAAGATACCGGCAACAATGTCTGGATGAGCCTCAGCCTCAGCCCTAGTCATCACAAAAATCTTCCCTTTCGGCTTTCCTCCTCTACTCGCTGCAGCAGCAGTGGCAGCCTTGCCAAGTGTGGTGTTCCTCTCAGGACACTCATAAGACTTATGCCCAAATCCATTACAAGTGTAGCACTTGAAAGCATTCTTGAAACAGTCAAAACCCGGATGAGAAGGTTTACCACAACGGTGGCAAACACTAGCAGCTGTGTCGGTGTGAACAATGCTCTTAGCAACCGGAGCAGAGAACCTCTCAAACCGCTTCTTCTGAGAAGAAGGTGAAGAAGTAGAAGGAACAAACGGTCTCTTCCCCTGGTACACTGATCTCTGGTGAGGAGTCACACTGGAACTAGCAGCTCGGGTCTCAGCATCTATGGCACGAATAGAACTCTCGGCCCAAATAGCATCATCATATACCTCCACAAAAGAAGTCGAGTCACGATGAACCATGCTCTCGATGCGCGGTCCTAGCTTTCCACGGTAAAAGTAGACTCTCTCGGTCTCATCTCTGACAAATCTCGATGCGAAGTGAGCAAGCTGGTTGAATCGGTCTGTAAACTCCTGAACTGACATCTTGCCTTGCTTCAAATCCATGAATTCTTTGAGTCGCTGTGATCTGAGCTCTTTAGGATAAAATCTCGTCTCGAGCTTATCCTTAAAAGCCTCCCAATCGAACAAAGGATCAAGAGTGAAAGTAGGTCCGGTCAACGCCCACCACCTATCGGCCTCAAAGGTAAGAAAGTGAGTGGCTAGCCGCACTCTATCCTCTCTACCCACCGAATACATAGTAAAGCTCTTTTCCATCTCTCTGAACCACTCGGTAAGAGCTACCGGATCAACCTCGCCACCATAAGTCTTCATGTGGCTACGGGACATCTGCGAAGCTATCCATGAGAAACTACCAGGACGATTAGCCTCGTTGCCTGGCGGTGGAGGAGGTGGAACATTCCCTGCTGTCTCTGAGTCTCAAGCAAGTGATGAATTGCTTGCAACATAATGTTATCAGCAGCCGTAGGTCTCACCATCCTTCAAAAGAGAAAACAAGTATTAGCTTAGCAATTAGCATTCACAAATAGACTACAAAATAAATCCTTAGATCTACCCATCTCTCATTCATTATTTGTTTATTTGGTCAACTTAAGGTTGGGGGTCACATGAGTGCGTCGGGAGCAATAATGCTCTGATACCAACTGTAAAACCCCTCGCGAAAGCGGAAATATAAACATACAAAAGTACTAAAAATGCAGCGGAATTAAAACTTTTTAAAGTAAACAACATGCGAGAAGTCTTAAACTGAAACGGAAACTGCAACTGAAATAAAACCAAAATAGATAAGTAACAGTTCTAAGTATCAAAAACAAATATGTACATCAGCCTGGGATGGAACATCCCTACAGGCACCAAAACAACTGTATCAAAAGACTAAGAGTCTAGCTAGGCGATATAAAGGTAAGTCATATGATGACAACAGGATCATCACTCGCTAGCCCTCTCGTGAACCCCGCTCCAACCTACATGTACCTACATACATGAAAACATGTACGCCGCAATCAGTGGGGAGTGACTAGAGTTCTCCTAGCCACCTTTTGTGACAACACGTAACACATAAAACAATACAGAATACTCCAACATATATCAACATGTGAAGCATAGACATCTCATCAACTGATCTCATACTATCATGCACACTTTAATGCACGGCTCTCAACCAACTTCATAAACCGTTAGGAAGGAGAGTCAGTTTCCCTACTGGTTACCCAGTCGGGGGGTCTTTCAGTCCAACTATTTATGAAACCGAAGTAAGAGTCACCCAATGCCTTGGATGATCAAACCACAACTCAAAGAAACATTCATTTACTCCTCATTATCAACATCTATCTCCGACACGTACCAACTCAAGGCAAGCAGATATATCCCGCAAGTAAAAGGTTCAGCGGTCAACTTAAGACATAACCCAATACTAAACAATCAGCAAGTGTAAAGGTTCAGCGGTCAACTTAAGACATAACCTAAACACCAAATCATTCAGCAAGCAAGGACTCAGAGGCCAACTAAAGGCATGGACCTGCCAATCAGCAAGACACTAGACTCAGCGGCCAACTTAAGGCATAGACTAGCATCCAAAAGTAAAGGACTCAGAAGCCAGCTTAAAGCATGTCCCTTCACCACATCACAAGGTACTAAACTCAGAGGCCAGCTTAAGGCATGTTCTAGCACCAAACATCTGCACTCCGGGCAAGGTGTCAGTTCCTTAGCTATCCCGTTGTGCAGCTGCTCTACTCGTCAGACTCAGAGGCCAACTTAAGGCATGTTCCAACGTTATCACTATCAAACATGTCTGGACTCAGAGGCCAGCTTAAGGCATGCCCCAGACACGACAAAGATACACATATGGAGCTCAGAGGCCAGCTTAAGTCATATCCCCATATATGACAAACAACTCACGTATTAAATTCAGAGGCCAGCTTAAGGCATAACTTAATACGCAACAATACAATATCAACCAAAGCCTATGAACTAATCTATAGTTCTACTTTCTTAACCTCTAGTCAACACTTAATTGACCCCGGGAACTAAGTTGAGGGAGAGTCGGTTTCCCTTTCGGTTACCCGACCGGGGGGTCTCTATCCTTACTCCATTCCCGAACCCAATATAATGTTGCCCATCCTCCGGAGACCTCAAATACATATCACGGGTACACAAAACGAGTTTCAATGAAAACCGATTAACCGTTTGAAAGTTACGAATGAATTACGAATTCAAAATAGCTTACAGGGGTCCCCAGCCGGTCGGCAGGCAGACGGTCGGCCGGCTGGTGACCCACTCAGCCTCTCTTTCTTTTTCAAAGGAAGAACAACACAAGGACTCCCAGCCGGTCGGCAGGCAGCCGGTCGACCGGCTGGGAATCCATTTCCCTAGCCTTAACAAATTCGTAAACCATCCCCCAAATGTACTCCCAGCCGGCTGGCAGGCGGCCGGTCTGCCGGCTGGGCTCCCTTCTTTCCTATGTTCTTCGCAAACACAAACAACACAAGGAGACTACCAGCCGGTCGGCAGGCAGCCGGTCGGCCGGCTGGCAGTCCCAAGCCTATTTTTTTTCAAAAATCGCAAAAACACAAAGAAGCTCTCCTAGCCGGTCGACCGGCGGCCGGTCGGTCGACCGGCTCAGAGAGCCTGATACGAATTTCGTGATTTTCCAGCCAATACTAAACTTCATAAATCGACACCAAAACTCAAGCAATGCTACAATTGATGTTTACCCAACATTATAAATCATTCAATACTACTATTCTAACAGCACACAAGTCCCATAACAATCCTCAAACGATTATATCAAGTATCCGTTGCAAAATGTGTAAATTTTCAGAAAACAACATATGAGCATGTGAACATCAACAAGCATGAATTCATCACAATAAAACATCCCTAATCATGTTACTAAGTCCTTTAAACATTATACTTTAACAAAAATCAGAAACTAACATAAGAACACATCAAACTTGCTAATATTCACATTAAGGCCGAGTTTCTCATTATCGTCACCTTAAAATGCACTCCGGCTAAAGATCCTCCTCTACCACGAAGCTATCGATGTCCGGGTTGTCCAATCCTTCACCTACAAACACGAAAAACGGGTTTTAGGCTTAGAAAACGGGATTCAAGGAAAACAGCCCCATTTTCGAAATTGGCGAAACACAAAATGAAAGTGATAGATGGCTTGGAAATTGAATGAGGATTCCGAAAATGTTATTGTTACCTCGATTTGATTAACGGATGATGGAGAAAAGATCAAAAGAAGGTGTTAACAATGGCGGTTTTATAAGAATTGTTTTTACAGTGGAAAAGTTGAAGATGGAGGAAGCATTATGTCGACAAAAGGGTTTAAGGGGGGTTTTATGGGTTGTCCTTTCCGAGTCAAATAAACGGGTCGGACACTTGAACGGATATTAAGATGTGAGTTTAAGTTTACCAAGTTTGTATTCGTCTTAAGGACTTAAGGTTCTTAAGACGGATCTTACTAATTAAATTAAAACCTTTCACAATAAATTATTAAAATATTATTTTATTACTTAAAATAATTTAAAACGCTTAAAAATAGATTTTACGAAAATACGGGATGTTACAAGCTCCATTTTGGTCATTATTTTCGTTGCATATTCTTCATTTTCGGTCTCGATTCGACCTCGATTTGCGTGCCTTTGATTGTTTTTATGCCCGTTACCTCGACTATTCCTATTTGATTCACATTTTGTAGGTATTACGACGGGGGCGAAGAAACGGGAGAAATCGAGGCGAATTTAGAGCGAATTGTGAAGAATTGTGAAGGAAGCATGCCCAGGGCCTCCTTGCCGGTTCACAGCCGGCGGCCGGTAGGCCGGCTGGGGTCCTTGACTTGAATTTTTGGCTAAAAATGAAGAGGATTTTCCAATGCTCGAATTCTGACTCCCAGCCGGTTCCCAGCCGGCAGCCGGTAGGCCGGCTGGGGATCGTTTCCTATACTTAGCCATTTTCGAAGATGGTTGAAAAATGCATATTTGGGGCAAATTACTGAAAAAGGACTCCCAGCCGGTGGACAACCGGCGGCCGGTCCACCGGCTGAGGGGACCTGTGCATGTCAAAAATTGAAGAAAAATCCAGAAGTGAGCTAAAGGCCTCCCAGCCGGTGCCAGACCGGCAGCCGGCCGGTCGGCCAAGAAGCAAGGTCAAATTGAAGAATGTTTCAGAAGTCAGAATTTGGACTCCCAGCCGGTCCATCACCGGCAACCGGTCGACCGGCTGAGAGGCTTTTCTCAGATTTTCGCACACTATATAAACCCGCACTTGTATCATTATATTCTACGTTACTTTTTATGCAATTTTAGGGTTTTTCTACTGTTTTATTAATTCATACTTGGTCACAAAAATTCTCTAAAATTATTCAATCCTTCTTAGATCTTAGTTTAATCCTTTAATTATTGTTAATCTCTCTTTAGTAATCTTCTTTAGTAATCTTCTTGGGCATTGTTAGAGGATATATTGGGTTGTATTTTGAAGGGTTTGAAAGAATTCTTCATCTTGTTATCCAAGTTATTTCCTTTTCCTTTGTTATTGGTATAATCTTCCTAATCCTTACTTAGTTATTTCATTTATTTAAGTTTCTTTTGTTTATTTGATTGTTCTTACCATAATGCAACATGTTTATCATTTACCCATCAATTGTTTACATGTTTTCCTTAATAATGAGTGAGTAGTTTCATATCTAGGGTTAGGGGGGAACTCGGGTGGTGATTAGATGATAATTTCATGCTAGTTTGTTGATTAGTTGTTCTTGATAAAGTAGTTTTCCATTTGTTGCATGCTAGGTGTTTGATGATTTGCTTCAACGAAAGTTGGGCTTTGATTTTAGCGTGACTTGCCTTTAGCGACGGTTGAGGGTTCGTCTTAGCATGTTTAATGGTTGGTTGTGGTATTTGTAGCGAAAGCTAGGGTATTCCAACCTAGGTTAGTCGACTCGAGAGAAGAGACTTACCGAGACTACTTGTTTAAGACCTTCTAGTTTGCTTTCTCGTATCTTCGTCTACCCATCCTAGAGACCCCCGACACCCTAGTCTTCCCTTCCATCGATTCAATCTTAACTAGTTTGCTTTAATTGTTTGCTTTAGTTGTTTTTTAGTCATTAATCAATCACAAACCTATTACCCCGACTCTAGCTACAATTAGAACGTAACAATATAACTTCCCCACCATCTTCGTGTTCGACAACCCTATTATACTACTATTTTGGGTTTATAAATTTGTTTGATCGTGAGAACCGACGACTAAATCTCGCGCATCAAAGCGTCGTTATTTCATTTCTTACACGGACGCCTCATTTCACCTAAATACTTGTACAAACTACTTTAGTCCAAAAATTTAAGAAACTCCTTCACCCCATTATTTGCAAATTCAAGCTTCGGTTTTTTATCGTTTAATCTTTCATACATCCACTGTCGTTCTACTCTTTTCATGTTGTAAACAAATAAATACATATTAATTAAACATTATCACCAAAACAGAACTATTAGATAAACATCATCACCAAAACATAACTATTAAATTAAATAACCATTATCACCAAATAAAATATAAACAGTGTTAACAAATAATAATATTTCTTTATTTAATTTCTATGGCTCATTATCGCTCCAACCTAAACCCATCGATGTACGTTTCAAGTCACTAACAAACACGCACTTGTGATTTATTAATGACGGGAAATTTGATAGCAATTCTCATCCGTTCTCCAAATACACAATGTAGAATAAATAATTATTCCACATATGTACTCAAAGAATATTAAATGAATTGTCACTAATTCTTTCCTCATTAATAAATCACAATAACATGTTTATTACCTAAGTGACTTGAACTGTACAGAAACAATCCCAAAATGGGGACTATTCATGTAACACCCCAACCCAAACCTAGGACCGGAAATGTTAGCCACGATAGCTCGCCAGGCTATGTACTGGCCCCACAGACCAACACGAGTCCTTTCCAGCGCATTTTGTCCTCTCTCATGCGCATCCCGGAAACCTCCTCAGGAGGTTACCCATCCTAAGACTACTCCCAGCCAAGCATGTTTAACTTTGGAGTTCTTTCGTATGGGTAACCAGAAAAGAAAGTGCACTTTGTTGATGAGTAGTAATTTCAATCATTTTAAGCACTAGTCATATAAGCCTATCAATGGAGCTCTTCAAGGGGTTACCCCACCCGAATATCCTATTCGGTTCAATGGAGTATTACAATTCAAAAATCTCTTAATTAATGAGTAATAACTTTTGAACGGGTACTTACTAGGTCAATATAAATAATAACATCATCAAAATTAATGGCACTTTTAGCATAATTATCACCAAAAATGAATCAAAACGAAATTAGCATATATAATTCAACAAAAAATTAGCATAATTGAACAAAAAATAACATTATTAATAAAATATTTAACATAAATAAACAAGAAATAACATTATTAATAAAAAAAATAGCATAATAAGACAGTAATATAGCATTATTAATAAAAAATTATCATAACTAAACCAAAATTTAGCATAATTCAACCAAAATTAGCATAGTTAATCAAAAATTAATATAATTAATCAAACATTCGCATAATTAATCAAAATTTACGGTATCTATCCTAAGTCAATCAAGGCTTCTATCCTAAATCAATTAACATACACAATCAAACTAAAAAACTAACAAATTGTCCGGTTAACTTAACTAATTCAAAGTTTATCTTACCTAATAATTAAATTAAGTAGCAAATTAGTAATTTCAACCTTACGAGAGGTGGCGGCGGCGACGGCGGCGGGTAGACGGCGGCGACAACAGTGTTTGATGCTACAAAATTGAGGAAAAAAATTAAGAAAAGAGGAGGAATTTATAAAATAAAGAAAGAGAAAGATGGATGTTTACTTTAAGATGGTGACGGTGGACGGTTGGTGGCGGTGACGGAAGCAAAAGAGAGTGGTAAGAGTGGTGGTGTTGTGGATGTGCCATTTAGGGTTGCGAATTGGGGAAATTTTAATTTTGGGGATAATGAGATCCCGTCTGATTTCGGGGACATAAAAAGAAAATATCTTCAGGATTTCCGTCAGGAAATTAGTTAACTGACGTGGCAAATCCTGACGGATAATCTGTCAGATAAATGCTTTCCTGACGGATGATCCGTCAATAATCAAAAATTTGAATTTTGGATTACTGACGGATCATCCGTCAGGAAAGCATTTATCTGACGGATTTTCCGTCAGTTTTGCCACGTCATGAAAATAGTATTACTGACGGATTATAACATGAAATACTGACGGATAATCCATCACTAATATTTATCGCCGTTGACTTTGGTCAACGCGCCAGAATTAACTGACGCATACTAAATCCGTCAGTAATTGCATCCGTAAAGTTTCCGTCACATGGTAAAAAAACCGAGGGGTTGTTTTTTCTATCAAGAATTCCCCAGTATACCGCGTTATTTTTGTAGTGCCTCTAGAATTTGGAGTGGCTCAACTATGGGTATTGTTGCACGGAAAAATTCTTGTGGTCATGTGGGGTATTATTGGATCATTAAGTTGGATGGATATCTTGGAAAATTAGAGCGAGGATGTTGGCTCTAAAATTATTAAATTTCTGGTGGTTTTATGGAACATATGGGTGTTGCGTAATAACGTCTTGTGCAAAGAGGTAAAGTTCGCCTCTGACATTTTCTTTAAAATGGCTGCACATTCATCCCACTGTGCATATGAAGCATTACAACAAGGTAAAAAAGATATGAAGGGGGAGAACCCTCATGAACTAAACCCACAAGATGTGTTTAGACTCAAGATAAATGATTCAATCCCTTTTTATCTCACAGGTGAGAATTCGTCTTGTTAGAACTTTTGAGTTAAGGTGGACGCTAGTTGGGTTCCTAATTTGGAGGCATCGACTGATTGGGTCGCTTACAGTTATGATGGTGCAATCTTTTTGCAGGGGAAGCAAATTTAATGCTTATACGAATCTTGTAAGGAAGCGGTTTTATAGAATAAAGAATAAAAATGTAATAAGGATATTTGTCTCAAAATCGGGTAAGATCTTGAAACAATGGATATATGCTCGGGTTAGACCTATAACTCGAACAATGGTGAACTATAATCAAGATCTATTGATTATTAGTCGTGCTAATGTTTGAAGACGCGTGAAACTGTAATGGTTTTGGATCAACACTCGATGAACTGGATTATAAGAACACTTATAACTAATAACTTGTTTATTTTTTATAATTGAATTAATAAAATCAAAGCAAACAACGTCTATTTATTCACACGCCCCAATGGGCACTTCTAGTGACTCCCTAATACCTGTGTCACAACACTGCTCGAATTAGGAAAGAATCAGTTTCTCCTCGATTAACTACGATTCACTACGATTCTCCTAATACAACTAATATTCGTAGTTTGACTAGAATCATAACTACCTTCCTTAAATCAAGGGAAATCTTAACTAACTAAATCTTTATTAAATCTTAACTAACTAACTAACTAACTAACTAATTCCCTTAAAATAAGGAACTAATAATTACTTAACTAACTTCCTTAAATTAAGGAATTTATTCAATACACTAACAAAAATTCTAAGGTCCACCGGGTGCACAAAAATATCGTACACCCTAGCCAATGAGATACCTTTGTTTTTATTTTAAAAAGATTATATTCTATCGTTAATAGATAATTTATTCAATCCTAGTATTCTCATTGGTTAGGGTGTACGATGACGTGGTAACCGGGTGTACCTAAGAATTTCTCATATACTAAATAAACTTATTCTAGAACAACACAACCGCAAGTTATGCTCTTCTGCAAGTAGCACGATGCTAATGCATTTGAGACACACGCCTTTTCCTTTCTCTTCTAGGAGATCATTTTGTACTTCATTTAGGCTTGCTATTTTTGGATGAAATGTTGAATATGCAAGTCAAGCGAAAGCAGTAGGTATCCGTAACGTGCTTGAATGGGCCGTTACTAACAGGATCTTTCACTTGAGCATTTTTTCTGATTGTTTACGAGATCTTCATCAGATTTTGGGGTTGAATGGAGCATCATCTGGTGAAGGGAGTTATTAAAAATATTAATACTTTGATTCCTCTTTTACATTGTTTATCTTTTAGTATAGTATTGTCTCTAGAAACTTAAATAAACGAACTTATAGTCTAGCAAAGAGGGATATAAGTAAATATGTAAAACTTTTTTGAAACGGCTGAAAAAAAAGAGTATCCATTCACATTTCCAAGTAGACACGGTGAGTTGTAGAAGTGAAACATTGTTATCTTCTAAAAAGAAATATTGGGGAAGCAAGGAAGTCTAAAGTAAGAATTAAAATGAGAAAGCAAGGCATGCAAACTCATTACATGACATATCCTTAGACCGACAAACAAAGAAATTAAATTCAGCCTTTGAATGGTCCATTGTTGGCATGTCCCTTCTTTTCTTGAGGTCCACCTATTGAACTAGTGGTAAGTCTTACTTGTCACGGATTATCATTTACAACGGATATTTTGTGAGATAAAATGGATACAAAATAAGTTAGTGGAGAAAGGGGATCCCATGAATAATGTCAGAAAAAGAGAAAAAACGGGTATTTTATGAGAGAAAACGGTATCCGTCACAAGCTTGTGACAGATACCGTCGTCACAAATGAGAATTTGTGTCAAACTATTTGCCACATCTCATTTCTTATACACACTTCCAAACTGCCTTTCCATTCCATTCCCTTTCTTCTATTTGACTTCTGCCTTTGTCTCTCCTGTTTTTTCTACTTTCCGGTGATTTTACTTTTTTATGTTTTTCCATCATTTCCCTTAATATTGAAATCGCTTTTGTGATTTCCTTTAAATAAAAAAAAAATGGATTGTAATTGTATATGTGAGAAGATTGTATCTTAGATACTAGAATTATGTACTCACATATCATTATGTAGAGTTTATTATTTTACGTGAGATGGTACACCCAATCAACTCTTTTTTCTTAATTAATTGACTTTTTTAAGTGAACGATCCCTCATTATATTGTTCATCTAATGTCGTTTTATGCTAATTTAAGAAAAAATGGTTTATATAAGAGTGCATATCATTATTCATGACCTGTATATTTAAAGATAATTATTAAATACGTACGAAATTAATATAAGATCTTATATTAAACCGCCTAAAATAAGAATTTCTCGTGTCTTTTGACAAAAGTCATCTTAAAGAAAGCATGAGAATAGTATTTCATATCAACCATGATTAAAACATCAAATATTTTAATGAACCTTATTACATGTTTTATGTGAGAGAGTACACTTCATCAATTATCAGATTTCTCATTATATTTCTCATCTATTGTTGTTCTATGCTAATTTTAAGTAAGTAAAATTAATAAATACAAAATTATATATCATGACCCATTTATTTAAAAATGATTATCAAATACATAATTAGTATAACATTTTCTTATATTAGACCGCCCTAAAATAAAAATTTTGGGCATTATGTAACAAAAAGTCATCTTAAAAGAAAGTTAGGGAGCAGCAACCATGAGAAGGACGTCTAACCTATGACTAGGCACCAAAACGGACACAGAACACGGTATCCTATGAAATTTAGGACACGAGATACGACATTTAAATATAATAAAATGTTTTTAATAACGTATAATTTTATTTTGGTTTATTTCATGAGAATAATCCAACCTATATCCATCTTTTCATATTAATCCATATTAATGATTAACTAAGAAAAATCCAACCTATAACCTCATTTATCTTCATTGAACTTTGACTATTTTTTAACTCTTATTATCGGTGGGCTAGCACGTCACTTTCACTTAATTTTTGTACAGGGAAAAACAAAAAGTAAGTCAAGATGACGTTCTTGTTTACCGATAATAAGAGTTTAAAAATAGACAAAGTTCAATGAAAGATAATTGATGTTATAGGTTGAATTTTTCTCAGTTAATCGTTAATATGAGAAGATGGGGCATAAGTTGTATTATTCCTATGAAATAACCATTTTATTTTTTACATGTATTTGAAACTAAATCTAAACAAGTAAAGTACAATTTGACCTTTACTATAATTAATTACTGATCATTTTTTACCCAAACTCATCTTCTAATCGATCTTTTTAAAAATTTTATTACTCGTCCAAACTATAATATGTTTAGCCATGTCCAACGAGTGTCGGGTGTCCGAGCGTCGGACACAGTGTCAAATACGGGACAGTTAATTAAGAAAAGTGTCCGTGATACCTAGAACTTAGACTAGCGTGATAAATGTGATGTTATTTTTATTGAGTATGTAAAGAAATAACGTATGCCGACAATATTAATGGGGAATTGTCAAGACTAAACAGTAAAACCTGAATTAACTACCATTACGGCCTCATTATTAAGTCAATGATCCCATTAATTATCAATCCCTTTCAACTAATCAAGGGTTTTGTCAAACTAGCTAGCTACATATTTTCTATTTAATCAACTTATTACTAATCTAATTAACTATTCACTCTGCTTCAATCATGCATCATTTTCACTCTTTCCAACCTAAATTACCAATTAACTCTATTTTACTTTTTTTGTTTCCGTAAAATTATAAGTGTCATACCTCCGTACATGTGTATGTAACTAGTTTTATACCCGTATAATAAATGCACGGTTCTGTTTTTAAATATTGGTTACTCATAAATATGTGACTAATTAATACAAATATAATTCAAAATAAAAATTAGGTAGATAATATATAAATTATTATAAATTATGAATTACTAAAATAAACCATTTTTTTTGCTATAAAATCCGACCTATTTCATTACTAATCCAAAAGGCAAATTTTATTTGTTATGGTTTCAGAATTAACGGAATTTTTATTAGAAATATTGATCCCGTGTTTTTTTATTACCTACTCGTGTGTTCTTTATAAGTGTCAATTATTTGATTATTATCAATATCATCTCAATCTCTTAGGAGTATATCTACATGAATAAGATTAATTTGCAGTTTTTTTAGCATAATAAATTTATAATTTTCAGATTTTCAGTTTATTTCAAATTTTTTATTAGTATTAGTATTATAATTAGTATTATCATTAATCATTAATATGCAACCTGATTAATAAACGTAATATCCCCACCTGAATAATTTTTAGTTGACTTTGAGTTATTTAGGTTGGAATTCCCGTTTTGTTTATTTTTTGTGCTGATTTTCAGTTTTTCCCCCTAATATACAGGATTTTCATTACGACATTGGCGAAAACGTAATAATTTTGATATATATATTGGACCGTTGTATATCGTATTTTACCTTATTTTATTTTGTTTGGTATCTTAATTTATATTTGATTTGATTGGAAAATTGGAGAATATGATGAAATTTAATTTTTGGACTGTAATTATTTTTCGTGTTTGTAATTTTTTGTTTTTCGGATTTGATTTTTATATTTGGACCGTTCAATATCGTATTTTATTGAAGCGTTGTATGCTGTTATTTATATTTTCGATGAACAATAATTTGATCATATCGTATTTTATTATGACAATGACGAAATGTAATACTGCAATTGATTACGTAGTTAGGAATGAGAATTCTGAATTTAGGAGAGAAGGAAATTAAATCAAACTAAAGTTAGTGGGTAGTTTTTTTTCTTATTTCAATAAACCAATCATAATGAGTTAAATTCTACTCCTTTTATAGAGATAGATTTAATTTTAGGACTGATTATTTGTGCAGTTTGTAATTTTTTGTGTGTTGGATTTTATTTCTGGATTATCGTATTTTATGAAATTACGGATTAAAATTAGTTACGGACAGAAATGATTAAGTAAATAGAAATAGAAATAGTAATCAGGTAATATCAGAATACGGAATTGCGGATTACGGATTAAAATTAATTACGGAACAGAATACAGAATTATGGACGGATTAAAATTAATTACGGAACAGAATACGGAATTATGGACAGACTAAATTAATTACGGAACAGTACGGAATTACGGAATAAAGGGAATATATATTGAATAGAACTGTTTCTGATCAGAGAAATTAAATCAAAGTTGAAAATGGTGGGAGCATAGTTCCCCTAATATGAGGAACCAATGAGAAGGCTAGAAAATCTATCCCTTTTATAGAGATAGATTATTATAAGCATAAATATAAATTCTTATTTTAAAACGGTTAGAGCAGTAGCAATAGTAGTTCTTAGCATTGAGGTTGTTACCAAAAACTTTATTTTTATAGTTCTTCTATTGCATTTAAAAGTTTGTTTTTATTTTTAAGAATCAAGGTCTTAACTATTGGAAAATAAACAACCAATTGATATAACTTTATAAAATGTGAAAACCCATTTAACATTATTTATTTAATAATTATTTTCGATCTAAGAACTTTATATAAAGTTCTTCTATTGTGAACAAAAGTTCTTAAAAATTGAAAATGGTGTATAAATGTAAAACTGTGAATAGACCCTAAATCGTACATTTGGGAAATACACCGTAATAGCATAAGAAAACTAGTAATAAAAATAATAATTATCATCATTAAAACATCATACTTCAACAATTATTCACTCATGTTTTTCGTTATATTTACTGCAAGATAGAAATAATAAACTCGCGTGTGTATGAAATACACATCTTTTGTAGAAAGTCGATGTATTAGTTATTTTGCATTAATGATATAGTTGTGTGATTTCTTCCCCTGATGTCGATTAAGAGCCAGACTACTTGTTTAAAACGTATATATCATCGAATAACATACATTGCACCATAAGTAGTTCTTCCCTCTCACACGAACAACTCTAAATTGATCCGTTTTATATTTATACTAGATCATCGATCATATAATATTTATTCATTATACAAGAAGTATAAAAAAATGGATATATCAATAATTAATGGGCTCATTGAGACATTGACTTAATAATGAGGCCGTAATGGTAGCTAAATATTTTCAATGAATTAATTTATCTCAAAAATATTGATTAGTAGAAAATATGTAGTTAGCTAGCTACATTTTTTTTACAATGAATTAATTTATTTCTTAATCAAGAGCTACTTATCATCTTTTTTCATTGTAATTCACATTCAACACCACCTCATAATACATATGTAACACCTCTATCTATTTAACAACTTTATTCAAAGTTCATTCGAATTAGTTTATACATCCAAAAAATTACAAGACATTTTATGGCACCAAGAAATTACAAAGTTCATCAAAAATCTATAGCATATACATACAAACATTACATCATAACATTCCAAAAACGACAGTGTAATTGTGTTGTGTAATTGTGATTGTGATTGTAGAAAGATGATTAGGAAAAGTTGTGCCGCTCAATTGTAGGCTAATAAAGAGAGATGTAATAACAGTGGCACACTAGATATAAATAATAAACTCAAGGGCATACTAGTCACATTCTTAAAAAAACAACAGTTGGTCTTGCTTGTGACGGGTCGGGTGGAGAGACGGATAATGACACTCACAAAATGAATATAGTGGACGAGGTGGGGCGCCCTCATGTGCTTCCCTCTCTCCTCTAAATGGGCATTTTGTGAGACAAAATGGTATCCGTCACTCCAAAGTGACGGATATCTCCCGTCTTCTTTGAGATTTTGTGAAAAAACAAATTGACAAACCAAAATAGTACCATCCGCAAAAAAATGATTATTATATGTTGATAACAAAAGGGTAGCATGAAGTGAGTATATATGAAACCTCACCCTGGTATACGTAGTGTGACAATAAAAATGGATGGGCTAAGAATAGAAATAAAAATAGGGGAAAATGATTGTGTCATATTGTGAAAGCTCTATAATATACTAGTAGTGTGGTCTCCTTAGAGGTGAGTGAAATAACGGCATCAATTTGGAGGCACTATATTATGCCTTGCTATTTTTAGAACAAACCTCTCTTTAAGCTCACTCTTTACAATACTCAATTATTAATGTTTCCCTTTTGTCTTCTTCCACATACCAAGATAACATATACTACTCCCTCCCGGTCTCAATAAATGTCTCATTATATCTTGTCATAAAAATTAAGGAATTCGTTTGTTTAATATAAAGTAATGTGTTTGGGTATGAGGATTGGAGAGCGAATGTATTATTGATTACTATTGTGGGTAAAATGATTAAAATAAGTATAAAGTTATTAAAAATGGACAGTGAGACGTTACTGTGAATAGACAAAAATGGACTATAGAACAGTTATTTAGAATATGAAGGAATAGATTTTTAATGTTTTGTTTTTAGTGTAAATTCAGTTTTTTATATATTGCTGTGGAAGTTTGGATATAAAAAGGACTTTCATTAGGTTGAGACATATGCAAAGGCATCATAATTCATACTATCATATGCTATACATATTATGGTCATGCATACATGCATGTAGATAATATACAAAGTTATCAAGCTTACAACGACAAAATCACTAATTAATAAGATTAATTAGGTCATTCAGTAAATTAAACTTCATAAAACCTTCTTTAACTAATTAAGACTTATTTCGATAAATTACTTGTAGAAGCTTGAGCATTTGACAATTAATTTGTTCATAAATCATGATATTATTCATCCATTGAGAAATAGGAACATACATAGTTACATACATCAAATGTATTATCTCACACTTTTCTTAGTTTTTGACCATATCAATATTTTTTGACCATTTTATAGCAATACTTATAATTTTTAAACAAAACTGAAAAACATTATTATAAATGTTCAAAAACTATTTAATTGGTGGTAGTAGATGAGATTCGATGTATGATCCTCCTACTGTTCATCCGTTGGGTGAGCCATGATTTACCGTCAAGGCCGGATGAAAAACTTCAACAGTGATGAATAAGTAATGGCATAACGTACACTTAAAAAAACGGAAATTTTAAGTAAAACCTTTGAGCTTTTCCGTGACCAGTTGAAGTGAGCGTCTCTGCTAATCCTTCCCTAAATCAGCAACTGAATATTTTCGTATTTTTTAATGGAAAGTTACAAACTTTTGAAGTGCATTATCGTCCATACTAAGTGGATGCCTCCACTAGTCCAGTTCATGTAGATGCATGTTAACCAAAAATGAAAAATGAAGGGATAAGTAGAAGGAAGTTGATGATTTTGTCGAATAGAAGAGACAAGTAAATAGGCGCATATCTCTCTTACAAACATGATTAAAGACTTAAAGTGAAGGAAGGTATTTTAGGAGTACACTAATTAATAAGAGACGCCCGAGTATTAACTAGTAATTATAAGACTCTGTTTGACATTACATTTTAAATACTTGATTTGCCTGAAATACCCTGTTTGTCAAAAGAATCAGGTAGCTTATTTTTGTGGTAGTGTTTGACAAGTAGAAGGTAGCATTTTAGATTTCAGGCACCTAATTCTAAGTTATATTATCTTTTTATCCCGTCAATCTATAATATATTCCGTAGTAAATAATTATTGTATCTTTTTATCTCATTTTACAAAAATAAGCTACCTTTTTAGTTAGTTTGTCAAACAGTTTTTTATATAATCAGTTAGCTTATCAGCTCATAATTTTCAACCACCCTATCATCTACCTTTACAATTTCAAGTACCTTTTCAAATTTCAGTTAAGTTTTCAGCTCGTTTTACCAAACAGTGACTTTCTTTAACTTATTATTATGTAGAAAACTTATTATAGCACTAAAATCCGCCGTCAATCTTGCCCTTGCTTGCTTTCCCCCTTTTACGTCCTACCTCCCTGCATGTGACTTCCTCTATCTCTTTCTTTTTCTATTTTTCTTTTTATTTTTTTCCTATTTCATTTTGTCATCTAAAATATTATACTATAACGGATTATCCCCGTAATTGTAAACAATTACTCATATATATTCAATGTTATGTTACTCTATGGAGCAACAATATCAATCATCCTATGATTTAGATAGACTAGAATAGCTTCACTCTTGAGTCTTGAGGACTCTTCTACATACTAGGTGTAAAATCCTATGTGTTTTAGATTGTTGCTTTCTGTTGTGGTGTTTATATTTATGATGTGATGCATGTGAAATAACAATAAAATAATGTTTTGTATACCGTAAATACGGTTAATAAGGCGGGGTACGTAAAACTGAATACTCCATACTAGTTAAGACCATCCCCAAGCAAGGTCATGAGGTAGGTCATGACCTTGTTTGGTCATGGTTAATGGGTAATTAAGAGAATTAATTGGTGACCAAATTCACTAATTTGTGACCTTATGATCAACCAAGGTCAATTTGTGACCTTTGGGAAACAATCATGACCATATTTGTGACCACTTATGTGGCCACTTTTAATTGGTTGAAAAATAAAAAAACAATAAAAACATTAATTAATGGTTGAATTTTCAATGATTGAGAATGATGTAAAGTGAAAAATGATTGGGTTGATGACCTAGGTCAGGACCTTTTGCTTGGGAGGGTGAAGGTAGGTCGAGATAATTAAGATGTGATTAACGATAAAACCGGGTCGTGACCTAGTTAGCGTGACATATCGCCATATTGATAAAATGGATCACCATATTGATATTATATATATAACATACGGAGTATATGTAATAGATGGTGATCCATTTTCTCCAAATCGCCATATACTCCGTATGTTATATATATAATATCAATATGGATTAATTTGTATAATCAAATCTTGATATAATGATACCACAAGCAAATTTATCCCACTATTAATAAAAAGCACTATTAATAAAAAAGGGAAATAAGAGTTTCCTAAATAAACCCAAAATAGGTATGAAAAATAGAAGAAATAAAAAATCATCATAATCATTAACAAAATAAAAAAAAAGAAGTGAAACTAAATATTTGAAAAGTTAAGATAAGAATAAGTATAACCCAAAAAAATATTACAGTTAGACATATTAATAAATAATGAAAAAAAAAGAAAAGAAATGTTAGTATTAATCTTTTAGAGTGGAAAAACTGAATTAAATGTAGTGATTTGTACGGAACATAATTGAACATAATGAAGTTGAACGGAAGTATGAATTAGGCCTTAGCTTGTTCTGTTTGGCTTAATTTGAGTTTGTTTCAGTTCAATTCAACTTTAATTAGTTCATTTCAACTCTATTATGTGTAGTTTAACTCAACTCAACTTATTTTTGACAAATTAAGTCTTAGAGCAAGTGCAATGGTGAGCTAATTTACTATTAGCTTGAATTGTCACATCATATTTTATAAGCTATAGTATTATTTTGAGCTACAATTGCATACAATAGTTTCAAGCTAGTTTAAATGGACCCACATACAACAAAAATTCCAACTTTTTCTTAAAAATAATTATTTTTTATAAGAAACTTTAATTTGATAGGTTGAAATTTTGGGATGGTCCATTTGAGCTAGTAGCTTAATGGGGCTAGTAGCTTGATTAGTTGATACAAAAGTAAATATACAATGGTTTGGCTACCAGCTTACAACTTTTTATATTTGTAAGCAAGTCCTTTAGCTAAACCATTGCACTTGCCCTTACTTGCTCAACTCCATTCACTTCGATTCAACTCCATCTAGTTCAGTTAAACTTTTATCAGTCGAAAAGAACATGACCTTAATTTGTTAAAAGATGAACTAAACTAAAGTTAATAAAGTGAAGCGAATAGAGTTGGATTGAACTAAAATGAGCTAAAATGAAGTTAAAAAATATATAGTGTTACACTTGAGACATGTATTTTATGCTCCGTATTTGCTCGTGTATGTGAGATGATCTTTCAATAATATGAAGTGATGATGCGGGACTTAAAAAACACAAGAAAATGAAAGGAGAATTAAAAAAAAGATAGTAGTAGTTTAGAAAAGAAAATATTAGAAACAATTAATCTGCTTCCACACTAAAAAATAGACATAAAAGAAAAAATGAAAAGCTAATAATTAAAGAAATAGAAAGAATTAGGGAAAGGATGAAAATGATAAAAAGAAATAAAAAAAGATAGGAGTAGTAATTGTGATGGGCTTAAAATAAAAGGGAAAGAGAATAAAAAAGGAAAATGAATAGAAATAGAAATAGTAAAATGAAATGAAATGAAATGGCCTAGCTAGTCCTCCAAATAGATGAGAAGGATTCTATTCCCCTCTCCTGCACTATATATAGATCACTCTTTCCTCATTACTTGCATACTCACTTCTAAATATACTTCGATCTTATTTTGTCTCTCAATATACACAAATTAATATTAATTATTATTAATAATTATTACAATTATTATTACCATACATCTTTTTATCAAACAATTCACAATATTCACATTCATAATAAAAATGTCTACACATAAGGGAGAAAATGTTGTTGTCACAAATATGAAGCTTGAAAAGATGTTGTGCATGAAAGGTGGCAACGGCCAAGCTAGCTATGCTAATAACTCTCAAGCCCAGGTATATTTATATATTATATATGTTCACTTAAGAAACCAAAATCTTCATTAATTTAAATAAATGTAAAAAATAAATGTAATATATTCTGTTGTTGTTTATTAGAACTTTCAAAATTTGAACGATTTCTTTTCACCAACAATTAATCTTGCTTAAATAAAAAAAAATGGACGTTCTCATTATTTAATTTACTTATACTTTAATTTGTAAAAATGGGGTGCATGGTGTAAATATATTTATATATGTAGGCAAGGCATGCAAAATCAATGTTACACTTGCTAAAGGAAGCCCTAGACGAGGTGCACATTGGAAGACCAGACACACCCTTTGTAGTGGTCGACCTAGGCTGCTCAAGTGGGTCCAACACCATCTACATCGTCGATGTCATCATCAACCATGTCGCCAAGCGCTACCAGGCTTCCGGAACTGCCCCACCCGAGTTCTCAGCCTTCTTTTCCGACTTGCCCTCCAATGACTTCAACACCCTATTTCAACTCCTTCCTAATTATTGCTATGATGCTGACGGTGGTGGCACCATGGAGGAGTGCTTGGCGTCTGATAAGCACCGCTCTTATTTTGCGGCCGGTGTTCCCGGCTCTTTTTACCGCCGCCTTTTTCCGGCCAGGTCTATTCATGTTTTTCACTCTGCCTTTTCCTTGCATTGGCTATCTCAGGTACTCTATTTATACGCCCCAATTTATTATTTACCACTCTTTCTACATTTTTATATCAACATCTTTAAGTAACAACCAACATAAACACATACACGGTAATGTCTAATATAATGATAGTAGTCTTAATAGCTCCTAGAGTCATTGGAAAGTCACTTGTAAAATTATGTAACATATCTCCTATTAACTATAAATTTAATCTCTCTCTAATTAGTCTTGTTAATAACCGTTGTGAGTTACAGTAAAAGAGTGCGTGAATCGTGATATGTATCGTTATGCACCCCAAAAAAAGTGTTTTTTTTTTTTTTTTAACAGGTGATTATGATCAGTTTATAATATCGCTTTAGCAATAGCATATGATGATCTATTATCGAATGTTACAAGATAAGCTATTCGACTAAAAAAAGTGTTGGTTATAAATGAATTAACCACAAATTATTGCCCTAGCGTATAAAGTTGGAATGAAATCAAAGACTAAAAAAGTCGGCAAAAAATGTTGAAAATACAATATATTCGTTATTGATTTATAAGAGATTGGGTTTGATTTAGGAGAATGTTAGTGTAGTAAAAGAAAAATAAAAGGGTAAAGAGAAGGCAAGTAAGACAAAGATCGGCCACAAAATGCATGATAGTTATTCTCAAAATTCCCCAAGAAACAAGGCTTTCAATGCATGCCATTGACCATGAATTAATTCAACTACAATTTCTCCAATGTCAACACACTTTTGACACTCACCATAAAGACACTATCAATTTTAGTTTTAATTCAAAGCTGCTTCCTATTCCATCATTTTACTTTTTGTTGCATTTCTTATCTTGCATTCATTCTTGTTTCATTAGTCAATATGTACAACTTATATCACAATCAGTAGGTTAAATTATTAAACGGTTTTTCTAACGTGTGTTTTTAAGATATAAGAGTAACATGAATTATATGCTAATACACAAATTCTAGAATGAGACATATCATGAGACGGTCCACTTTTAGAATAAGTTTGTTCATTTAATACTAATAAATGAGTTTTCTTTTTATATAATGGAACCGTTATACGCGTAATACCATCTCACACAAGAATTACTGATGTTAATATGACTTAAATACATTGTAAGAAATTAGACGATATATATGGAATAGTACATTGGAAAATGAATAAGTGTTATCTTACGTCAAATAAATTTCCACAATATGAATACATTTGTTTAATTATGATTGTTCGAAGAATGTATAGGAAATTTCAAACATTGATAACTACAAAGTATTAACTTATGTGAACGTAATATGAAATATTGATTTAAATTAAAGTTCTCTAATATGTGTTCAAGGGTATATCTTAGTGAAACAAAATTACTATTTCTCAAAATATTTACGTGAAAAGGTACGAATATACTTTTGGAAAACATGTTATTCTTTTCAATTTTTTTAAAAAAAACAAAATTACCATTTGTTTTTCATGGCCATTTGGAAAACTTTTACCCAATTTAGGTAATACTCTAATCAATAAACAAATTGTTTTTTTAAGTTTCACTTCAAGTTTACACTGTTAATTTTGGAACATCTAATTAATTCCGATTTTCTCATTAACTGGATGTACAACGACACGTTGTACACTGATCAACGTACCTAAATTAGGCTTGATTCACATATAAATAAAGTAATTTGGTTTTTGGATGGATGTACATATATAGATTCCAGAGAATGTATTGGAGAAGAGGTCAAAGGCATATAACAAAGGGAGAGTGTGCATACATGGAGCAAATGAGAGCACTGCAAATGCTTACAAGAAACAGTTTGAAACAGATTTAGCTGCATTCTTAAAAGCAAGGTCTGTTGAATTAAAGAGAGGTGGTTCCATGTTCCTTGTTTGCTTAGGAAGGACTTCTTTGGACCCCACTGACCAAGGTGGTGCTGGTCTCCTCTTTGGGACTCACTTCCAAGATGCATGGGATGACCTTGTCCAAGAGGTAATTTTATTTATTACGAGAACAACAAATGACACGATATCTATGTTAATTAAGAAAATCATAATTACATACCTGGTAGGCTGGTAATATTGAGATCAGTACTACCATACTCGAAATTAGTTATATTAATATAGTATATTATTAAAATATTTGGTGGTGTTAAACTCAGTACCTACCATTTTACGTCATAATAACATTGTCTCAATAACTAACTATGCTAATTAAGAAGATCATAGTTATATCATTAATGCTATGATGATGCTAATTGAGAAATTAGAAAAATCATCTACTTTCATTTGTATAACACAATATGCATGCTAATTAAGACAACAATGATTAAACCATTTAATTTGTATGATTAAGTTAATTAAGTAAGTAAAACCATGATTGCAACATTTTCAGTTGGTTAAAGAATAATTCCTTTCTTAGATAGGCAAGTTGGATAAATTTGCATAGGCATGCATGATCCCTACCACCATAATTCTATTCTTTTCATGCTTTAATTCATGTTGATAATAATTAAAATGATAATAGGTTGGTTAGAAACATTGAATAGTTATGGTTTATTGGATACTATATTCAAATACTTCACTTCGTTAGTTCAATCATAGTGTCAACTCTTTAGATTTAATTCATGACATTTCTTTTGTAAAGGACCATCAATCACAATAATTCTTAGATGTTATTGGATAACCTTATAATTATATGTCTACATGAATATCCTTTTTAATCCATCATTTTGTCTACGTAAAACATTATAAGTAAAACTCATCAAAATCTTAAAATTTTATCACATCAGCTTTTCACTCACTTTTATTTTATTGTTCAGAACCACCTCAGATTTCATACTCCCTCCATTTTCTTCCATGTGATACATTTGCCTTTTTCATGTTTGCCAACGCACGTTTTACGTGATTAATATCTTTAGCTACGTATTTGTAAAAATTATAAAAGTTATATATTTTGAATGTACTCGTAAAGACGAATTAAACAATACCCCACGTGAATATATTTTTTCTTACGTATTGGAAGAAAATTGAAATTGAAGCTTAACTTGTGAATAGTGTACAAAAAGTAAATGTATCACATGGAAAAAAATGGAGGGAGTACATTATTTTTCAGACCCAACCCAGTCTCAGACTCTACTTTTCCACTACACTTTTCCTATAATATTTTAAATAAAAAGAAAAATAATAATACTTTAATACATAATAGCCATTTATTGGTTGTCATTTATAAAACGGTGGGGTCAAGAATTTTGTAGAGTCTTAGATCGAGTCTTGAATTTCCAAGATCTATTTAAAACTTTTGTCAAGACTTAATGACATAAACAAAAGTATGTAGTACAATACATTTTACTTTATTGCATAATTCATAACATTTGAAGAGACATAGTGTTATATTTCCTCCACTGTTCTTGAAATTGCCTAATTTTTTAAAAATTTGTCTAAGTTTTAACATATAGGATAATTTTCAGAATCCGGGAGAGTAATAAAAAAAGCTCTAGATCATATGACATGCCCATAACATTCACAAGAACACTAAAAATCATTAGAGTGCTATTTACTTCCTCCGTTTATCCCAATTCATCACATTCAAAATTTATAAGAGGGATTTCAAAAAAAAATATTGCTTTGGTGTAAAGGGACCCGCAAAGGCATTTATAATATTTACGGGATTTGAACCCAAGTTATGAGCAGCAAATAAATTAGTTGGCATGTGCGGAAATATATACATTGTGAAATGGAAAGAAAGTAGAATTCATTCCCTGGTGAATTTTCTAAGTTGGATAGTGTTTGTAGGGCCTTATCAGCAGTGAAAAACGAGACAGTTTCAACATCCCAGTGTACGCACCAAGTGTACAAGACTTCAGAGAAGTAGTGGAGGCGAACGGTTCATTTGGCATTAACAAACTTGAATTATTCAGAGGAGGAAGTCCTTTGGTGGTTAACCAACCAGAGAATGAAGCTGAAGTTGGTGAAGCCTTAGCCACGAGCTGTCGAAGCGTGTGTGGTGTGCTAGTAGATGCCCACATAGGGGACCGTCTTAGCGGGGAGTTGTTTACAAGAGTGAAGCATAGAGGCATGAGCCAAGCCAAGGAACTGCTAGAACAGCTTCAGTTCTTTCACATAGTTGCCTCACTCTCTTTACGTTGAGACCACATAAGTAATTCCAAGAAGCTCCGCTATGGTATTTTCGTTTCAATTAGTCTTGTATAAGACCGTTGCATACATATAACTAAGTCATTAACTCATTTATAAAAATGAAAGTAGTTTGTTATATCTATATAACGGTCTCAAATGAGTTTTTTTTACCTTTTAATTTCCAAGGCTTTGAACTGTTTAGTTTTGTGCATCTACTAATCTACTAAGGCATAGGAGAATTTTGTGGGATTGGAGCGCGGCGCTAGTTGCCGACTAATTAAAAATGAAGATGTTAGTTTTTTAATGGATTGTCGTAATTTGTTTGTTTATTTGAATGGCATACGAACCAGAAATGGATTGTTGAGAAGTTAAGCAATGGTCCATACCATATTGTTGCATGATACATTGATACAAGTAGTAAAAAGTGAAGAGCATAGGATAGGACTCATAGGAGATAGGAGTATTATATTGTTGCATGATATATAATTGTAGGCGAAAGTGAAAAACATATTCAAGGTTATTCTATAAGGTAAAAGCAAGACAGGTCCTACAAAGCAAAGGGTAAATATCCAGGTGACAGTGTTGAGTGTTGAGTGTTGAGTGTTGAGGCAATCATTTAGAGGCACAAATGGGCACAGCATAAGTAGTTGTGTCTGGCCGGATAAAAACAAGAATTCTGCAAATGCCTAAACGTTGTCTAGTGTTACGAATAAACGATGTTGCTCAAGTATTGGATGCAACAAAAAGATGAGCATAAGTAAAGTACCCTGAGCAGTATGCAATCATGCGCCGGAAAATAATAAAAGCAGGTGTTTCAAGATAAGATCACTTATGCTACAAAGTGAAAGTTTAGAAGAAAGGAACACTTGGACGTACGTGTCTTTACTCTGTTAGTCTGCTAGACATGTAACATTAAGACAGGTAACATATCAGAGAACCTTGCACTCTATCAAGTAGGAATTCCTCTAATTTTTAGACAGGAAACAAATCCCACTGCCCAACGAAATGAGAGCAAGAGTTGAGTACATATTTGGAAGCGTATCATATGAAATCTTATTCATTTTACGCATATGGGAGTTAGACTGTGTTCATTGACAGTTAACCAACCAGACATTAAGAAACCAACACTAGAAAACGTGGATAAACGCAAAAAATGGCTTATTTCCAAGGGGTCACTCACCTTCAGATGGATTTAAGAGATACTTGAATGTTTTCTGGAGGTGTTCAACTGCAACAGGAACCTCGTTCAATGCCAATGCTCGGATCACAAACATGCTTGCCTTTTCTGCCTCTGCTATCTTCTCAGATGCTGGCTGGTACTTGTTAATGAGATAAGGGCGCTGGGAAACTGCTTCCCTAAATAAACTTCAGTATGATTGAAATTTAGGTAAGTAATAAGGTGTTGGAAAGTCGTGTGAAGACAGACTCAGGATCTTCTGAATAAGTCTTTGTAGAGGTCTCTTCCCATATGTGTGTGAAGGGCATTCTCCCTCATCGGTAGAATAATAGTGAAGGGACTAGCTTATAAGTAAGTGGGTTACTTCTCCTATCATCAATTGGTTTTAGGATGGAACCTCACTTGCTTTTAATTCTATAAGCCCTTGATAATCATGAGAAGGATAGTCTGAGGTTTGTGAAGAAGAATCACCCCTCGGGTACGAGGGAAAAGGTAGTTAGTTACTGAAGACCACTACGAAATTGAGAGGGGGTATTTAATCAGGTTCTGGAGCTGGAAAAGATGCTGAAAGCAGCAATGCAGACGTCAGTCAAGGACTAATAAACCATGAAGACTCCTCTTGGTATGAATATAGGTTTTTTCAGCAAACTTATAGCTGTAGAAGTGTGTTTTAACATATGGTTTTACATGTAAAACAGTTATTACTTTCTAACCCCAATACTTACTATCACTTCCTCAAGGCACTATTAGAAGTTAAAAATACATATCCAGACCTTTCCATCCTGCTTCATCAGAGAGACGGCGATTTGATTAAAGGTATCACTTTCTCCGCTTTGTGGCATCTTCAAGAATCTTTCCGTCACATATAGTCAACCTATTTAATCAACAGAATTAAATAAAGAGTTATATTGAATAAACTCAATGCTAGAAATTAGAGGTAACAAACAAATTGGAGATGAAGCAAGGTAAATGATGAGAGAGACGGAAAATACAGGAGAAATGGATGGCGATTCAAGTGTTCATCAGCGCGTTTAATGTGACCAAGTAAAAGCTCTGCTGCTTCACTTTATGACTACTGACCGCCTGATCGCAGAGAGATGATGGAAGCCGTAAATTTGAGTTTGTAGAGGCATGCTCACTTTCTTCATTCTTATACATTTCATCGTCTCTTCAATATTGTTTTACAAGACTAGATGAACTTAAAACAAAAAAAAATACGCATTCTTCCTGTATGCAAGACAATCATTAATTTACACATCCAAATCATTATAAAAATAGAAATGTGAATAAATGATTAAGACAATTAAAATGAAATAAAAGTGAGTATCCAATCTAGGAAGTTATTATATATAAAAGAAGATTGTGCTGCACAAAACTCACTTAAATAGAGGGAACAAATTCTTTTCAAACACCAATTTCAGCTCAAATAAAGCCTCACTATCCTATATACATGAAAATTAATAAATCTCAACAGTAAACTACAAAATCATTCAGAGTCACAGACTGTCATTCTGACATCTTCGACTCTAGATGTCTTCTTCACTGTTAACTATAGGGATATTGTCGTTATGGCAGAGCAGCAGAACAGCAGAACAGCAGAACTGCATAATGCATCTAGTGAATATCTTACTAGAAGACGCTGCATGAGAGAGAACGAACAAACGATTATGCTTCTGTTCAGCGAGTGATGTACTCGATTTCAGCATGTTCCCTTAGCCATTCCAGCACTTTTCCTCCTTCCAAAACCTCTTGAACCTAGATAATATGAAATATTGCCACATGGTTACTACATGACGTACACCAGCTAGTCACAAATAGAGAGATGGCAAGATTTTTCAAGTATAAATTTAACCTGTTCTTTGATGCGCTCCTCGTCATATTCTTGCTTATGGCGCTTGAATTCTTCAATGGAGTTCTTGACTTCCTTGAAGACTTCATCAGTTGATACCTACATTCATATTTCATCATAAGTTATGTTATTATTTTTTTTTCAAGTATACGAGCTCTAAGCAACAGGTATCAGGATACATGAACTCAGAAAACAGAATGAGCCTTGTGGGAGAGATGCGTGCTAGACCAACCCCAAATCCTTGTATATTCCGTATATATAGGTTAATGGGTTGACCTCACAACTACAGTTTTCTAGCAAAATTTTACCTGCAAACCTTCGCGTTTAAATATATCTCCTACAGCCAGATTCTGTTTTATCACTTCTAAGATATTTTCTTTCTCATGTTCGATGTATTCTTTTACTGCGTCTGGACTTGTTAGAGATGCCAACTGCTCGTCCTTCAGCTTCATTTTAGCCTGTTGAACCAAAATGCAACATCGCGACATGAAAAAGCAAGCAGGAAACATAGAATGACACTCCCGGTCTGATGAAGACAACCATCATGAAAATATGTCCATGTTATCGACTCCTAGACATCTTTACCATATTTACCATCATTAACTACTGTTTTTACGAGAAAGTAGCAGTCGAGAGATGATTATTAAAGTCAAGGATGACAAAGTAAATGGGATGGAGTGAGAATGATTCATGTTTGCTGGTACAGGAAGCAACATGTGGTATAAGCAGGCTAATCTGGCCACAATCCAAAAACATAGTCCTAAAGTATACAACCTGATAATGATTTCGTGAGTTGTTGTAATTGAATAGCAGGTTTAGGATATTTTCGGAGATTACCTGAACCTCTAGAAGTTTTGATCCATACATCTGCCTACCTTCTTCCTCGAACAAGGACTGAGGAATATCAACTTCAACCATCTGCAGATGACAAAAAAAATTCATATTAAGATGTTTATATCTGCTCTTTTTTTTACTGGAAACCCATCCGATATAAGGGTAAAAAAATATATTTAAGGCCGTTGATAAAGCATATTCGGTGTTGCTAGTGCAGTTGATTAATAGTACAGCAAGCAGAGATGACTGAATACAAAACCTCGCCATTGCCTTGACAGGAACCAGGCCTTAATGACAAAGCGCTTCACAGTTCTCACTATGCAATTTATCATTCAATTTTACAGGGGTTAATCATCAGAAAAAGCAGCGGATAACATGTCCCTTGATTATTGTTAGGCAAGTCTTTTACAGGACTAGATGCTCGTATCAGGTTTCTCTAATTTGCAGGAGAGATTTGTCAGTACTTAGATAAATGCTGCACGTATCGGGAGTTTGGTATTTCTTCTGACATTATTTTTAGCCTGGTGCATATAGGTTAATTCTTTGACCCTTTCCTTAAAGAGTTTCTGCAGACTGCAGCTTTTCTCAGGGAAAATACACAAATCTTCCAAACCTTATTTGGTGGTAAGTAAATAACTAAAATTATATGAAGCAAACAATCCCCAAGCTGCGAAAAAAATTTCTACCCAACATGGGATTGCAAGTAAAACGGTAATACCTTTCGTAGCTGATCTAAAATCGCATTATCTGTTGCTTGTTCCTTGGCCGTCTGCTCTAGTTCTTGACATCTCTGCAGTAAGGCCTCCTTCACCTAGTAAATGCAGCATTGTAATGAGGAGAGCGGAACTGAACTCATAATTCCCCCAAGACTAGCGTGTAGCACCCACTACTTGTATCTTATATAGCTTACCTCTGCCAATGTAGAACATCCGGGAATAAGTTTATCAGCAACAGAATCATCCAGCACTGGCAGATCTCTGAAAAACAATTCTTTACAATGTACCTGCAGTTTGAATGGTGTAAGATTTTCCAACTCTTATAGTTCTTCATATTCCTTGGAGTTGCCCCTATTGCCAAGCAAATAAGGCAGCAATAAAATGGTTGAAGTCAAGCGCCTTATTTAAGAATGAATCAACTTGATATTGACCATGGAATATTTTTTTTTTAAGCAGGGGAAATGCAATGTTCACCGTGTAACATCATATATACACATTGATGACACTGTAGCGAGCATATCAGAATAGATAGAAGTTTAGTTTTCCATTTAATGATCTCCAAACAGAAGCACTCACTGTAAACTGAGCCTGTACTCCACGAAGATCTTCTTGTCTCCACCATTCAGGAAACACAAGTGGAAATGATTTTGTTTCACCTTGTTTGATTCCAAGAACTGAATCAAGGAAACCAGGGAGAATAGTCTCTTTGTCATCTGTATCAAACTGAAAACCTACAAAACAAGGAAGCATAGGTAAAACAAGTGTAGTTTTTTTATCAACTTCTGTGTAGTAACATAAGGTGGATATTTGGTGATTCCCATAGTTTTTACTCCATATTTGGTACTCCAAGTGTAATTGCCATCAAACAAAGTATCAGTTTTAGACAGCTGCCAAATGGAATGTTAAAAAAAAATCATCCATTGCTAAATCAAAGATTCGCACCTGTATTCAATTGTCGACTGTTTAATGAATAAAAAGTCACAGTGTCCACATTTATTGATTGTCAATGCTATACATATTGAGAAACGTCTTCACATGAACGTTGTCGAATGATAAAATGTTCATATCAGCAAGTCACAGAAGCAAAACCTGTACTCTCAGCAGATGGTATGTTTTGAGCGGTTGCTTCATCTTTCTCAAGAGTTGAAGCTGATATATCCACCACCACAACGTCACCGTCCTATGACAATTAAATATTAAAAGGACAAACAGTCACAAGATTTTCCAGCTTCAAGTAAAAATAATCCAAGCAACTAAGTCGAGCCATGAACGATGACGTACATTTGAATTACATTTCAAAAAGATCTACATTTGGACTTTCATATCTTGCAGCAGTATAAGGCTCACAAACAACTAAGTAGACAGAGTCATATTCCCCAGTCTAAAAAACTAGATAGAGTGAACTGGTAGAAATATTTCTGTCATTGTTATCAACTATAGAAATAACATAATTCATGAACCACTCAGCGTGCTTGACAATTACAACCATGTAGCTTATGCTAATACAACTATATTTTTGATATCATATATGCTTTCCTTAGTGTGTGCGAAACACGAATTCGGATATTACCTGTAGCCCTCTGTCAGTGACTATTCTCAAAGGACCTAATGTCTTGTGGCGACGTTTTAGCTCACGTTCACAAGCTACTTCAGCAGTTATATCATTGTCAATTTCAACAACAATCTTTAAGTTCTTGTACCCATTCTCAGGATTCCATTTCACGTCCGGCAACACATCAACAACCACATCATACCTTGAGAGATACAAAAGAATGTCTGAGTTACACTTCACATTCTGTAAGTGTGTGTAGGAGTGACAACTCACAACTCACAAGAAGCTGTAGGAAATGTATAAAATAAAGCATTTTCTCTGGAATTTTAATCAAATAATCCTCCAATCCATATCAAAATATTAAATTACCCATATTTCAAACTCCATACGTATTTTATAATGTGGGTAGTTTGGTATGGATCGGAGAGGTGTACGCTTTCAAACAAGTTTTGACATCCAATCCCAATTATAAAGTATTCAAAATTCAGAGACAACTTCCTTAATTTTAGATAACCACTCGGTACAGTTAGCAAGAAAGTAACACTATATATGACTTCCTTTTAATTTGTTGTGTTGCAATTTTGAGGTTCCGTGCCATTTTCAACTGACTGTGGTCAAGACTACAGCTACCATATAACTGATAATTCGCCTGTGTATTATGGTGTCGGAACAGTGTCACTTACCTCAAGGTGTTTGACAAAATATATGCATCCTCCATGTCTGAAAAGTCAGTAGTGATTCGAACTGAATCTTGTAAGGCTATTCCTTTCACCTTTGTCACAACAAAAAACGGACAGAATATAAAATTATATCTCGGTGTCATAATTGTAATGATATCAAACCGAAAGCATAATTGTAATGATATCAAACCGAAAGCTTGGTAAAATTCAACTGCAACAATAGAACCGTGCTCTTATAATGGGAAAATATTTATTTATAAATAGATGAATAATGGTTTACTGATGACAGGGCATGCGGAAGGGTCCTCTTCAGTACTGACTCAATAGTAGACCTTTGAATATTTTCCTTCCCAACAAGATTAAGAAGAATGCTCTCTGGAATAGGCTTTCCGGGGCGAAATCCAGGAATCTAGCAAACATTAAAAGAGCAACTTCTATCATTAGTACTAGTCCATAAGATTGACTGGAAAGCAGGAGTTACGTACAAGCGACAAAGAGCACACCAGACAAATAATTGCATATAAACTCAACATATAATAGGTATTAGATGATTTGGTATAACTATCAGAAGCAGCAGATACGAACAATTCAATTCAAACAAGAATAGGTTATTAGATGATTTGATAAAACCATCAGAAGCAGCAGACACTATATTAAGTCGAATGTGGCATATTTATACCGAATTAGGCAACCATAATGACGTACTCCAGTGCCTCAATAGCTCCCGCAGATTGCGGAGTAAGGGTGGTTTTGGATGTAACCTGTAATCAACATACCCATGTCCTAACAGCTCCTTAGTTCAATCACTATGCAAATATTTCCTCGAGGCTCAACTCAAGCAATCAAATTTCAGCACAACTACTAATTAACAGACTAGCAGACATGGTTTCATAAGAGGCCAAACCTACATCTTTCTTTGCCTAAGACTAGCAGCAATTGTTTCAAAGCACATTCCATTACATTACAGGAAGGAATAAAAAAGGAATAACCTTTGCCTGCTTCGACAGTTCGCGCATCACCCTCTTATAACAATCATGACATACTGCTTGTGGAACATTCACACTCAACCTCACCTGTAATGATGTTATATTTTCATTCAGTAAGCTGATGCAACAAAGACGGTTCAAATTGTGAAATAAAACAGTTGGATTATTTTTTTCTAAAATTTACCCCTTATATTTCCAGTAATTGTAATCAGCATCATATGAAAAATGGAAGAAATGAATTTTCATCAAACTTAAGCAAACAGGCAGTTACCCAAATCGCATATGTAACAGTTATTCCTTCCGTCCCAATCATTTGTTTACCTTTGATTAAAATACGCTTGACAAAGAACATAAAAGGTAAACAAATGACCGAAACAATGGGTGTAAAATTTAGGAAAAACAAAGCAAACCCTATTTCAATGACCATAAAATCTGAACTAATTAAGCAATACCCACAAGAAAATTCATCAAGGAAAATACAAAAAAAAAGACAAATGCAAGTAAAATGATAGAAGCTTGACTCTAGAATTGGGCTCTTGAGTCTCAATAATGTCAATATCAGCAGGAAGCTGGTCGTTTTCAACATCGGCGGTGGAGGCAGTTGAAGCCTTGCGCGATGAGGCTTGAAGAGGGGAGAATTGGCGGGGAAAGGGTGAAAATTGGAGGGATTTATTGAGGGAATTGAACGGGGTTTTGTTTGATTGAGAAGGAAAAGAGAAATTAGTAGGTAAAAGAGAGGAGAAAGAAGAGGGATTGGCATGGAAGGGAAGGGCTAAGGAGAAGGTAGAACAACAGAGCTCCATTGATGTGGGAGTTTGGAGAGTGAGGTTGTGAATTTGGGTTGTGAAGAGGAGATAACAACATGGAGGGAATTGGGGTTGTTAATGGCCGTTTGGATAGACTACAAATTTTGGGATGAGGGCAAAATTGACCATGTCACAAACTAACAACGATTCGATTTGGATAACCCGATTCGTACTTAAAATGACATTCAAAATGATGGAGTGACGGGGCTTATAAGACTTGAACAAATATAACCCGATTTAAATGTTTATTGTTAGGAAATATGGTAAATTACTGGAGGGATTTTAATGAAGGAATATGCTAAGAGCAACTCCAATAGTTACCTTTAAGGACCTGCTTGCAAATACCGTAAATTATCAAGCGGTATGTTTACCATTGGATTACAAAAAATACGTGTTGCTTATAAGCGGGTGTAGCTTTGTCAAGCTTAAATTTAAAACAAAATAATAATTTATATAAGAATATTTATTTGTTAGTGGGTCTTTTTAAGCTACATCTATTGTAGTTTACCATTGAAGAATATTGTAGCTTAAACGCTTTGTTGCTTGGAAAAAATATGGAGCAAAACAAGCTATAAGATTTTGTAGCTTGTCATTGGAGTTGCTCTAAGAAATGTGTCTTAATGGAGGAAGGGGGAAATGAATTTTACTGGAGGAAGGAGAGGAGAAGGCTAAAATGGATATTAATTTGGGTTTGAAATTAAAAAAAAAAAAAAAAGACGAAACAAACTGATTTCCGTCATTTTTTAGCAATTTTCGTCATGGTGGTAGTAATCGTGTACAGTTTTACACTTTTTGGGTTGTTATTTGAATAATTCAACATATTAGGCGGTAATATGCAAAATTTTAGATTTATTAGGTAGTAATATGCTAAATAGCCTTCTTGTTGTTACAAACTACACATTTTCCTTAAATAATTTGATAATAATAGATACGAAGATGATGTAAACCTGAAATGATCCGACTTGACTAAACCGAATTCTAGCAAATCCAAAAATGACTCAACCAGAATTGACCCAACCTGAATTTGATCCAGTTGATTCGTTTGCCAAGTTTACGTAGTAGGGAGTTGACGTGGTAAATGGGTCAATTGGGCCGAGCTTTGGTTAGGTCAAAATTCAAATTTTTGTTTATTCAATAGACGGAGTTAAGTCCTTATGATTAGTAAACTAGTTTTGTGACCCGTGACATTCACGGGTTTATATGTTTTGGTATTGTTATTTTATCGTATTGTTATTTGTCCGAGCAACTAGTTTATCCATTTAAAAGTATACAGTTTTGATTTTTGAAAATAAATAGTTTGTATTAATTTATTTTTGTGTTCCCAACTAACATTTTTTTATTTTTTATTTTTTATTTATAAGCACGTGACACATGAATTTAGATATGACTTTATTTTTAATAATACATGACATAGTAAGATACTTAGTATTGTCTTTTTAACATCGATGCTCAAAAGTGATGAACGATATTTATGTCTATCTTAAATTTGATAATAATAATAATAATAATAATAATAATAATAGAAAAAAAAATGCCCAAAAGTCATAAAACGTATCCTCAATAGTTTATTGTTTTTTTATAGAGGCAAAATTTGTAAGCAATAATTTTTCTTATCAATATCGTCAATGGAATTGTATGTGCGACTAATATGTCTTTTCTATCTATTCACATCAAGTTAAGTGGGTTAAGGTTTTAAATTAACTATATAATTTTTTTTTTATCTTTTTATGTAAGTTCCATTGTTGGTGTAACACCCCCATTTATTTAAGGGTCTGTACTAGGACTCCCTAGATAAATAAGGATGTTACCATCTCGGTTTCCCGAGGCAGTAGATACAAAGGAAGACAAACAGTACTTTAAATTGATAAGTTATCTCAAAGAACAGGTTTATACAACTGAATAAAAGCATATTGTCTTGATAAAACAAAAGTACAACTCAAAAGCAACTACTATGGTGATCTAGACTCTAGGCAGGTCCGGATCCAAGCTTCTCTCTTCCCCTAGCTCCCATAGTCTCAACACCTGTCAATCTGCTCCCCAATAATTGGTTCATCACAGGTGATCACGAATACACAGGGTCAACCACAAGGTTGAGTAGAGAAAAACTGTAAACAAACCACATTACTATAAATAGAAAGTCGAACTTCTCCAATCTGAATCACAAGACCCATAATTCTCCACACCAATCACAGACCCTTTATCTCCGCACCAATCACAGACCCTTTATCTCCGCACCAATCACAGACCCTTTATCGTCACCTCGTATCATATCTCAGAATATATAAATAGAATAATTCAATATAATAATCGCATTATAACAACAATAAACATGGTTATCACCAAATGTCAACAGATTACTCATCATTATATGCATAGTATTCCCCTACCTGAAATAGCAGGAAATGTAGATACGTCCAAGCTCGTTAGAAGTGTTCCACACGAAACTCGCTACCTAAACACGTATATATAACGAATTAAAACCTTCCCGAACTCCAAAACAACTTACACTTACTATAAATAGTAACCCTCTATAAATGGAAAGTTTCCAAAAATGGAAACTTCCCGAAATAGAAACTTCAATTGATACGAAGATACGTTGTTACTTTTGCTACCACATGTACTATAGTAATAACATTAATAATATAATAATAATAATTGTAATACTAGTAGTGGTAGCCAGGTAACGTAAATAATAATAATAATATAATAATAAGTATAATAATAAACATAAACACCAACATCAACATCTCGCCCCAATAACACAACCCGACTCCCGACTTACATCCCCCTAAACCCTACCGTGACCTAGCCGCAACCACCAACCATCACCAGACCGTGAACCCAGTACCACCAACAACCTCCACAAACACCAGCAACCTCTTCGACACTCAACACGCTGCCACCAGACCGCTCATTAAACACCCAACATCGACACTCAAAACGCTGCCACGACCACCCCTCCTTCATGCTACAGCCACCCCTGACCCCAGACAACCAGACACGGTGGTGCCACCGCATTGACCTCCCCCGAGTCAGCGGTGGTACCACCCCCAAACACTAGCAAACGAAAGAAAGGACTTGACCACTACAGCGAAACAACCACCCTATCGACACCGCCTCCGCCACCTAGGACCCCCTTGACTAACACCCTAGCACCCCCTTGACCACTACATGATCCAACATCCTAACAACCCTCACAGACGCGCAGAGAACAAACGTAAACACAACCCCAAACCGACTAGTCAGACTCCTGCTCATTTCCGCATCCCTGTGACAGGCGGTTTTCAGACGCCTTTCCTGGCGTCTCACGGTGGTCGGCATACAACAACAAGGGTCAGACGCGACATACCAAACCCACAGAGTATAACTACACCCATAACAGTGGACTCGAGAACCATAGTCATGCTTAAATCATCATACGAATACGCGACATACAACAGTAAGAAAAACACATGTTTGCACGTACCTACTTTAGATTAGAACGACGGTCTCTAGGTATGATTATTCTGAACGTGAACACCTCCTGTATACTCCATGTGGTGGCGGCAGAAAAGTAAGGGTGTGGGTTGAGTGAGAGGTGAATTCGAAAATAGGGTAAAACCCCTCTTATTTTGACGGTATATAGGTGGTAGGGTGAGGTATTTGTTGTGGATTAGGGTTTAGTTTGGGTAAGGTGTAGACATATATGGGCTGTTTTGTGTTGACACACAAAACGAGGCCCAAGTGATCAGAAGGTCCCTAGTTCGAACCCCTTAGCCGACATGATAACTTATAAATTATTCAACTACTTTATTTATCGAAAGCAAAAGCGTTTATAACTATCGACTTGGCAAATATATAAAACAATAGCACGATTAAAGATTCGGGTTATTACAGTCTTCCCCCCTTATAATGAACTTCGTCCCGAAGTTCAACAATGCTCCGATAACAAAACAATCCACTCAAACGAACTAGGAACACAAAATGTCACAAAAGGTTCACTTAAAACACAGAATGTTACATTCCACCCCCCTTAAAGAAAAGTTACGTCCGCGTAACTTACCTCAATCGAACAAATGTGGATAACGCTGCCTCATGGATGCCTCAGGCTCCCACGTAGCCTCCTCCTGATTATGATTTGTCCACAGGACTTTTACCAAGGACGTCTCCCCATTGCGAGTCTTTCGTACCTTCCTGTCCAGAATCTCTTTCGGAGTCTCAATGTATGTCAACTGCTCATCTACCTCAATAACCTCGTGCTGAAGCACATGTGATGGATCACTCACATATTTCCTCAACTAGGACACATGGAACACATTATGAACCTTGGATAGAGCTGGAGGTAAAGCTAATCGGTATGCCACCTCCCCAACTCTGTCCAAAATCTCAAACGGTCCAATAAACTTCTGACTCAATTTGCCACGCTTCCCAAACCTCATCACACCCTTCATTGGAGATACCTTCAGCAGTACCTTCTCTCCTTCCTCGAATGAAATCTCACTCCTCTTCAGATCCGCATAGCTCTTTTGTCTATCCTGAGCGGCCCTCATCCGCTGTCGAATAATCTGAACCTGCTCCACCATCTCCTGGATCATATCGGGCCCTAATGTCACAACATCAGCTCGATCATCCCAACACACCGGGCTCCGACACTTCCTTCCGTATAGAGCCTCGAAAGGGGCCATCCCTATGCTGGCATGGTAGCTGTTATTATAAGAAAACTCGATCAACCCCAGTCGATCCTCCCAAGATCCTCCGAACTCAAGAACGCATGCTCTCAACATATCCTCAAGGGTCTGAATCGTCCTCTCAGTCTGACAATCAGTAGCTGGAAACAGTACTCATCTTCAATTGGGTACCCAAAGCTGCCTGTAACTCCTGCCAAAATCTAGAGATGAACCTCGAGTCTCGATCGGAAACAATGTCCTTGGGTACACCATGCAATTTGACCACATTCTGCACATATGACTTAGCCAACTCAGCTTTACTCCAGGTATCTTTCATCGGAATAAAGTGAGCAGACTTAGTCAAACGATCCACAATCACCCAAATCATGTTGTTGCCCCTCTGAGTCTGAGGCAACCCCACGATAAAATCCATTAAAATGTTCTCCCACTTCCACTCTGGCACATCTAACGGCTGGACTTTCCCCTGAGGTCTCTTATGCTCCCCTTTCACTCTCTGACAAGTCAAACACCTGGACACAAACTCTGCGACTTCCTTCTTCATGTTAGGCCACCAGAACGTCTTCTTAAGATCTTTATCCAGCTTATCACCACCTGGGTGAACGGAGTATGGAGTAGCATGAGCTTCAGTCAGGATCTTCTTCTTTAGTTCCTCTACATCTGGAACACACCATCGCCCACTGAACCTCAAACTATCGTCGGCATGAATACCGAACTTGGTTGACGACTCTCCACCCTCGCTTTCCACCATCTTGCGCCATTTCTGGATTCTCGCATCGTTCTTTTGTAACTCCCGTATCTCCCCATACAACTCAGGCTCTACTGTCAAATCACCAAGAGCATCCCCTTTCCTGATCATGAAAATTCCCATCTCCCTTAATTCACTATGCAACCTCACTCTCGATCTGGCACAACTCAAAGCATGTACTGACTTCCTGCTTAGAGCATCAGCTACCACATTCGCCTTGCCCTCGTGGTAAACAATCTGCATATCATAGTCTCCGATTAACTCTATCCACCTCCTCTGCCTCATGTTCAACTCTTTCTGGGTGTAGATATACTTCAGGCTCTTATGATCAGAAAACACTTTAAAAGTGGCTCCGTAAAGGTAATGGCGCCACAATTTAAGTGCAAAGACCACAGCTCCCAATTCCAAATCATGAGTCGGATAATTTTCTTCATAGGTCTTTAGTTGGCGAGAAGCATACGCTATCACTCTCCCATTCTGCATTAGCACACAACCCAACCCATGCTTCGAAGCGTCAGTATAAACTTCGAAGTTATCACTCCCAACTGGCAAAGCAAGGATAGGAGCTGTTGTCAGGCGTTCCTTAAGGGTTAGGAATGCCTTCTCACAACTCTCATCCCAGACGAAACGGTTCTCTTTCCTCATTAACGACGTCAACGGCTTCGCTATCTTTGAAAAATCTTTGACAAATCTCCGATAATAACCAGCTAATCCCAGGAAGCTTCGAATCTCACTCACATTCTTCGGACTCTGCCACTTAGTCACTGCCTCGATCTTACTAGGGTCAACAGCTACCCCCTCTTTTGAAATTACATGCCCCAGAAATGCGACTTTCTCCAACCAAAACTCACACTTGCTCAACTTAGCATTGAGCTTATGCTCCTCCAAGGTCTGAAGTACTTTCCTCAAATGATCCTCGTGCTCTTCTGCATTCTTGGAGTATACCAGGATATCATCTATGAATACCACCACGAACTTGTCCAGATATGGACTGAAGACTCGATTCATCAAGTCCATGAACACGGCTGGAGCATTAGTCAATCTAAACGGCATAACCACGAATTCATAGTGGCCATACCTCGTTCGGAACGCGTTCTTTGGAATATCTTCATCCTTTATCCTCAATTGATGATACCCGGATCTCAAATCAATCTTGGAGAAAACTCCAGCTCCACTTAACTGATCGAACAAGTCGTCAATTCTCGGCAAAGGATAACGGTTCTTGATGGTCACATTGTTCAGCTCTCGGTAGTCAACACAGAGTCTCAAACTCCCATCCTTCTTCTTCACAATAAAACAGGTGCTCCCCAGGGCGACACACTGGGTCGGATGAACCCTTTCTCAGCTAGTTCGTCCAATTGCTTCTTCAACTCCTCCATTTCCTTCGGTCCCATACGGTACGGTGATATAGATATTGGTCCCGCTCCTGGTTTTAGGTCAATGGAAAATTCCACTTCCCTCCTCGGCGGTAACCCTGGAACGTCGTCTCGGAAAACTCCCTCGAACTCCCGTACCACAGGTATCTCACTAGTCTTGGGGGTCTCAGCCTCACAATCCCACATTTGGCACAAGATTAGGCTCTCTCCTTTTCGCAAACTAGACTTGAGGGTATTGACGGATATGAATTTGATTTTTGGCTTGACTCGGTATCCCTTGTAAGAAACCCTCACTCCTTTAGGTCCCTTCAAGGAAATTTTCTTTTGATGACAGTCGATAAAAGCCCTATACTTCCCCAGCCAGTCCATCCCTAAGATCACTTCAAAACCCCCCAAATTAAAGGAAATTCTATGAAGTCACCAAAGAAAGTTGCTTCCCCGATTTTGATGGGTACACTACCGTATACTCTATTACAAACTATCGACTCGCCCGAAGGTATGGTCACTGAATCCGCGACCCAGTCGAATCTCTCAAGTCCCAAAGCCTTAACATGATCTCTAGACACAAACGAATGGGTAGCACCGGAATCGAAAAGTACGAAAGTAGGTTTAGAGTTCACAAGAAAAGTACCGGTTACCACATGCGCATCCTCCTGAGCTGCCTGCTTTCCCATGGCAAAGAGCTTGCCACTGGACTTGACTCCACTTTGGCTGGCAGAAGATGTCCCAGCCTGCTGATTTCCTTCCGTTCCCGTCTTGGGATTGTTCCCACTTCCATTGTACTGATTCTGGTATGAACGGTTCTGATTGCTGTTGTAGTTCCTTTGATAGTTGCTGATGCCTCCAGACTTCGCACCCCCACCATAGTTTGTCATGGGTGTGCGATAGCCACTGCTGCCATATGACTGAGTGCGAGATCCTTGATACCCTGATGTCGGCGTACGATAACCTCCAGACTGGTTGCCCCCAAAAGAGCGACATACTGCCTGTTTGTGCCCAATCTTTCCGCAGCCGAAACAGACCATTCCCACCGAACCACTGCCAGAACCTCCACTCCTGAAGTTGCCCCCACTTTGGTTTCTCCCACCACCGGAGGCACTACTCCCGAAGTACCCACTGAACTTGTTAGAGCTTTGTTTTTTCGATCCTGAACCCTCAGTTACTGATTCAGCCTTCCTCTTTTCAGACTTGGACTTCTTGTCCTCCTTGATCATCTCTGAAAGCCTCTCCGCCGCCCCAGCCCTTAGGTAGATGTCACGGACTGTGGTGGGCGGAGCTGCAATCAGTCTCTTTTTGACGGCGATAGATAATCCTCTCTCAAATTTCATTGCCAGCATGGCATCGTCAAACCCCATGTGTCCCACATAGCTCACCAACTGGATAAATTTCCTGTAGTAAGCCTCCACTGTCATGTCCTCCGACATCCTAAATGTATCAAACTCCTCCCCTAGCTTGCTTTTCTGGAATTCTGGTAGAAACACCTCATACAAGATCTTCTTGAATGCGATCCAAGCAACAAACTCGGTCCCATCCTCTCGAGCTGCCTCTCGGATCTCTCCCTTGTTCCCGGTCCACCAGTCTCCAGCCATACCCCTCAGATAGTGGGCTGCTTGGTCAACCCTCAATTCTTCATGGCAGTCCACCAACTCGAATAGGTTACTGAATTCCCGGCACCAAGCTCCCAGCAGATGAGGTTCCCCCTCCCCAGTGAATTGGGTAGGGTGATGCCTCGCGATGATTGTGCTCATTTTCGCGGAGTCCATACGTTTGGCCTTTAGGGCCTCATTTTCAGCTATCAAACGGTCCAACTCTTCTTGTGTGATGTTAACGGCATTATCTCTTCGCGGAGGCATACTATAACACAAGAAAAGAAATGAGTCCCGACGCATGTGGGCACCCATTTGGGTTAGGGCTAAAACCCCTAAACAATAAAGTCTATAAACACTTATCATATAGAGTAGTTCTCTTCTATAACATGGCTCAGGGATCACATAACCGCATATCACCAGACATGATGAAAGAAGAATTACTGACATGCTTCAAATCACTTCAGATATTCATAATAATATCCACCTCCTTATTCAAACAATTAAAATTCTTTCATGCACATGCCCCTCCCGGCTTATTTTTAAACAGTCACATATACTAAGAGTTCTCATAACATACTTATCACAGTATGCTATCACTTCCACCACCTCATATTCTACCCTTTTCTCTCGTATATGCACTCTGGGTTCCCGGGTAAAACTGATAGGGCCAATGGTTCGTTGTGAGGGGGCCCCTAACTCATACTTTGCCTTTAGTGTGCTCCTAACAGCCCTATCCCGGGGGTTCATTTTATTTAGACTCTCCTACATTCACTGGGTTCATTAGTTTAGGCCTGAGGATCGTTCGCTCTGATACCACTTTGTAACACCCCCATTTATTTAAGGGTCTGTACTAGGACTCCCTAGATAAATAAGGATGTTACCATCTCGGTTTCCCGAGGCAGTAGATACAAAGGAAGACAAACAGTACTTTAAATTGATAAGTTATCTCAAAGAACAGGTTTATACAACTGAATAAAAGCATATTGTCTTGATAAAACAAAAGTACAACTCAAAAGCAACTACTATGGTGATCTAGACTCTAGGCAGGTCCGGATCCAAGCTTCTCTCTTCCCCTAGCTCCCATAGTCTCAACACCTGTCAATCTGCTCCCCAATAATTGGTTCATCACAGGTGATCACGAATACACAGGGTCAACCACAAGGTTGAGTAGAGAAAAACTGTAAACAAACCACATTACTATAAATAGAAAGTCGAACTTCTCCAATCTGAATCACAAGACCCATAATTCTCCACACCAATCACAGACCCTTTATCTCCGCACCAATCACAGACCCTTTATCTCCGCACCAATCACAGACCCTTTATCGTCACCTCGTATCATATCTCAGAATATATAAATAGAATAATTCAATATAATAATCGCATTATAACAACAATAAACATGGTTATCACCAAATGTCAACAGATTACTCATCATTATATGCATAGTATTCCCCTACCTGAAATAGCAGGAAATGTAGATACGTCCAAGCTCGTTAGAAGTGTTCCACACGAAACTCGCTACCTAAACACGTATATATAACGAATTAAAACCTTCCCGAACTCCAAAACAACTTACACTTACTATAAATAGTAACCCTCTATAAATGGAAAGTTTCCAAAAATGGAAACTTCCCGAAATAGAAACTTCAATTGATACGAAGATACGTTGTTACTTTTGCTACCACATGTACTATAGTAATAACATTAATAATATAATAATAATAATTGTAATACTAGTAGTGGTAGCCAGGTAACGTAAATAATAATAATAATATAATAATAAGTATAATAATAAACATAAACACCAACATCAACATCTCGCCCCAATAACACAACCCGACTCCCGACTTACATCCCCCTAAACCCTACCGTGACCTAGCCGCAACCACCAACCATCACCAGACCGTGAACCCAGTACCACCAACAACCTCCACAAACACCAGCAACCTCTTCGACACTCAACACGCTGCCACCAGACCGCTCATTAAACACCCAACATCGACACTCAAAACGCTGCCACGACCACCCCTCCTTCATGCTACAGCCACCCCTGACCCCAGACAACCAGACACGGTGGTGCCACCGCATTGACCTCCCCCGAGTCAGCGGTGGTACCACCCCCAAACACTAGCAAACGAAAGAAAGGACCTGACCACTACAGCGAAACAACCACCCTATCGACACCGCCTCCGCCACCTAGGACCCCCTTGACTAACACCCTAGCACCCCCTTGACCACTACATGATCCAACATCCTAACAACCCTCACAGACGCGCAGAGAACAAACGTAAACACAACCCCAAACCGACTAGTCAGACTCCTGCTCATTTCCGCATCCCTGTGACAGGCGGTTTTCAGACGCCTTTCCTGGCGTCTCACGGTGGTCGGCATACAACAACAAGGGTCAGACGCGACATACCAAACCCACAGAGTATAACTACACCCATAACAGTGGACTCGAGAACCATAGTCATGCTTAAATCATCATACGAATACGCGACATACAACAGTAAGAAAAACACATGTTTGCACGTACCTACTTTAGATTAGAACGACGGTCTCTAGGTATGATTATTCTGAACGTGAACACCTCCTGTATACTCCATGTGGTGGCGGCAGAAAAGTAAGGGTGTGGGTTGAGTGAGAGGTGAATTCGAAAATAGGGTAAAACCCCTCTTATTTTGACGGTATATAGGTGGTAGGGTGAGGTATTTGTTGTGGATTAGGGTTTAGTTTGGGTAAGGTGTAGACATGTATGGGCTGTTTTGTGTTGACACACAAAACGAGGCCCAAGTGATCAGAAGGTCCCTAGTTCGAACCCCTTAGCCGACATGATAACTTATAAATTATTCAACTACTTTATTTATCGAAAGCAATAGCGTTTATAACTATCGACTTGGCAAATATATAAAACAATAGCACGATTAAAGATTCGGGTTATTACAGTTGAGTTATGAAATATTCATCACATTTTCAAACTTCATCGTACGCATTTGTTTTGTTCAAATTTAAGGGCTATCGATATTTGTGGCATTAATAACATACTTAATCTTGTCATTTTATAATATTGTATAAATTAATAGATAATTCAGTTGATATTTTACAATATTGTATAAATAAATGAAGAATCTAGTAATCAATATAGATGAATTATGTATTGACCAATATAAAAATGACATGAATTTAAATTAAATGTTTTAAGTAACCTTTTAACTATATTGTAAGCATAAATATTACTTCCTCCATTCCAATCAATTATATACTTTTGCTTTATTCACGTTTGCCAATACCCGTTTTCTTTCGTTAATATCTTTAGTTACATATCGATAAAAATTATAAAACTTTGATAATCACAATGTACTCGGTAAGACAATTTAAACAAGATCTCACATGACTATATTTTATGTTACATATTAAAAGTTGTGTCGAAGATTCACTCGATTTATGAATAGTACCGAAAAAGTGAAATGTATAGAATTGATTGGAATGGAGGAAGTAGTACATTTAGCCATTATTCATATCAATAAGAATTATTTTGTCCAACTTGTTTATACGATTGCGATCTTTGTAACTCCAATTTCATTCATTCTATGAGAGCTATTTTTCAAATGGAAAATGATGAATAAAAAGATAACACATACAAAAATAAAACATGCATTTTAAAGTTTATGAAATACTATTTTTTTTCACGAAACTTAAAATAATTAATCAAACATTCATATTGTCAATCTTGTAGTTAATTTATAATATAAAATTGAGGGAAATATATGGGAGTATGTATTTGTTTAAGCAATTATAGTATTCCCTTTTTCATATAGTTCTCTTTCTCCAATAAAACACCCTACAAAAAAAAAATTCACTGAGCAATTAATAACAAACAAAACGGTTGAATTTGATTTATTTAATATTACATTATAATTATATTAATTTAATTTTTTCCTTAAATAATTATATAAATATTACATTGAATAATAAAAATGTAAGTATATTTACCTTTAAAGAGCACAACTCCACATATCTTGACAACCCCTAAATAACAACAAAACAACATATATGTGAAGTTAAAAAAATGTCATAGTACTTCATTAGCAATAGAACTTAAAAAAAAAACAATGATATGAATGATTATTTACACATACAATTCTCTCGGTGATGAGGTAAACAAAATATTGGCTTGAATTTTGGTTCACAAATGTTGTCTTCCATCAAATATTTATAGCCAATTGATGATGCATTTTATGACTTTTGAACGACTTATATTTATTATTATTATTATTATTATTATCAAATTTAATATATACATAAATATGTAGCAATGTTTTGTGACTTTTAATCATCCTTTTTCATTAGTAGCAAATTTAATAGACATGAATATGGAGTAGAGAGAATTAAATGTAAAATGTTTGCTTTAATTATTTTTTCCCTTTTTAATATATATAATTTTTTTTACAAAATCTAGCTTGCATGAGAATTGTTGAGTCATTATTTGCCTTGCCTTTTATTTATATATATATATTATATTTATAGATTTATATATGTATTTAATTTAATGAAATTATATACTCATTATCGTCAAATAAATAAATTAAACCATGAAATATAATCCACAAGTAGAAACTCATGGGTAATATATTTTAAATAAATAGAGTGAATAGAAACTATTATAGCTATTATGGTTTTTTTTATAGACATCAGACAACCATATATATCCATATTTTAATTTTAATCTTAATTTATTTTTTGATATTATTAGATTAGATAATTGATTGCTTACAAATTCAGGAAATGAATTAAATAGGGAAAAAATATTAGTGCAAATTACGGGTGTTAATTAATATAAAGAGTTTTGATCAATTTATTAACATATTATATTACAAAAAATAATTAAATAAGAAAAAATTTTAATTAATTTGGTGGGGATTAGGTATTATGAAGAGTTTGAATGAATTTATTACATGTTTAAATATAAAAATGAAATAAATAGGAAAAAATGTTAATAAAAATGGTGGGTGTTAAGTAATATGAGTAATTTTTATTAATTATTAACATGTTTTATTAAAAAAATTGTAACTATAAGTATAAAATTTATTAACATATTTTATTACATAAATTTCAATTAAAATGTCAATATTAATTATAAATTACGAAATCTTGATTTAAATTTTGAAGGGTTAATTACATAAATTTTGGAAACCAATATATTTAATATAAAAATTTAATTTAAGACGAAATCTTTGATTTAAATTTTGAAGGGTTACATATTAGGAAAAAATATATTTAATATATAAAATTAATTTAAGAATGTTGAAATATCCTTTAATATTATAGATAAGTGAATTAAATTAATTTATAGATAAGTGAAATATATTAATGTCATGCAATAATAAATTGATAATTCATCACATAAATACGCCATGTCACATTTAAAATATGCTATGTCACATTTAAATATGCCACGTCACATTTTTTTAGTTACCCTTTTAATAAGATTTTATAGATGTAAGAACAAATTATTTTATATATTCAAAGATGTGATTTTTTTGGTTTAAACCGGGGTGTCCACCGTCGACAACAGTGTATAATCCCCTCGCCGCGGGTGCTCTCACGAAGAGGTAAACGGCTGGCCAAAGTGTTGCTCCATTCCCATGGGCAGGGATCGAACCCCTGATCTCATGGTTAAGGGATGAGGTGAGCAACCACCACACCAAACACATTTGGTTCAAAGATGTGATTTACAGGAGCAATGATAAACAGTTTATATAGAGTTGTTTGGAGTAACGGTCCTCGTAGCCTGAGTTAGGAAAGAAGATAATAAATATGTTAATAGTAAACAGAGTGTAAAATAATATCTTTAATTTACAAACATTTTGTCAAAAATAAATTGAACAATTCTTTTTCTATAATTTCATTTTTGTCAGTGTAATTTCTCATATTTGAGTAATTATGAAATAATATATTTGTTGTCTTCTAAAATTTATCTTGTTACTTAGATATCTAACGACAAATAATTCATAACAGAGCCAAAATATGAAAACAAAATGATAGGAACTCTATTGTGGAGTTACCTTTCTAGCTACGTTGAATCGTAACATGACATTTTTTACGAGGAACGTTTTATTAAGGATAAAAGTATTGAACAACGCAATTATTGTTAATGCCCAAATTTAAATAATTATTATTCGTAATATTTTTGAGTAAGACCAGCTCGATAACAATTTTTACAAATCTAAATAATTGCTTTGTTTAATCTCTAGTACCATTTTATCAATCGACATTTTATGCTTATGACTCGAAATACTTAGATAGATTGATCAATAAAGTCGAATAGAGATGATGAAAATTGTATGAATAAAATGTTGGATTTTTATAATTAATTGATTAGATATTATTATTAATAATATTAATAGTCTTATACAAATCCTAATTATATGTCCCATTAAAGAGACAGTCATTCTATGGACTCTAAATTCTCTCCCATCTAGGAAACTACTCACTTATTTGAGTTGTGTTCAAACACTGCTCTTTGATGGAAAGAGCAGTATATAAGAGAATACATATTCTGATTAATAGGTCACTAAATCTACTCTCCTTTAAGAAAACTACACCATCTAAATAAGTGAGCAGTGAGGGTTTGGAACCGAAATCAGAAATTCAGATTAATACTTTGGGGTTGATAAAGCTGTTCAGGAATCCGATTAGCAATGGCTGGAGGTTTTATTTTCGATCCTATTTATCGCTTCCGCTTTATTTAATCAGTTGTATGTTATTCAGTAATATTAAACATACTAATTAAGAATAAATAACTTACATTTGGTATCAGAGCCTTAATGGCCTCTGTCTTGCTTTTCGGTTTCCGACTTAAGTTTCCGCCGTTGTTTATTACTGCTGTTGTGCTCTAATTTTCATCTGAATCTGGTTTTATATATTGTGTTTCCTTGTATTCTTTTCGAAATCTGGAATTTTATTGTTTTCTGGGTTCGTTATGAGATCTGACGGAGGTTAGGGATGAAGATCTTGTTTTTTCTTTTTCTCTTTGGTTATGCGTTGGTTACTGTTTGTTTTGTGGAATTTCTGTGTTGAAGAGTCAAAAGTTGAAGATGCTCTTGTACCTTATTATAATATTGTATTATTGTTGCTTGAAAAGGACGCATGTTTCTCATACTAAAGTATGGTGGGACATTAAGTTTATGTCCTTTTTCCTTTATTTTATTTGGTTTCACACCAAAGTTATTATAATGAGATATAATCATGGTATATTATTTGCTCATATGATTATTTAATAATGGACTACTTTGCACTTATACGTGGACATTGGTTTATTATTGTTTTCCTATTTCTTTTACCTTCTAATGCTAGCATGTGACTACTTTGTACTTATATTCTTTTTTAATAGTAAAATACTACTAGTATATGGTAAAATAGTAGTATTTAAGATGAGTTAAATCTCGTTATTCACATGCTGAGTTTTTATATTATTGTTTTCGTATATACATAAAGTCAATTGTATATATCAATGTTAATGATTTTTTAAATGTCAAGTGATTTTAAATTTATTAATTAGAGAGTAGCCACAGCATCTTTAATTGTTTAAATTTTATTCGAAATCACATGTGGAAATTAGACATTTAATTGTAATTAATTATACGTAATATGATTAGACTTACCCACAGGAATCTTGTTGTATTTGTATAAATTAATTAGGGTGTTATATTAAATTATGTTTCTTAATCTACCCACAGGAGTTAAGAAATGAATATGATTTAATAGTTTCATCATAAAGTTTAATTTTTATGCATCTAATTTGAGTAGACTTTAGCCCACAGACAAGTTTATGTCACTAGGTTCATATGAGCATAATTTACATTGGTAAGTTGTGATAAAGTTAAGTCTCAATTTTTTGTTACTAAGTATGTATATTTAAATTTGCAGCAAGTTTACCTGGAGGTTCCTTTGATGTCAAAATTGACGTTCCTGAATTAACTGGTGACAATTTTAAGGTGTGGAAAGAAAGAGTTCTGCTACATTTAGGGTTCTTGCGTTTTGATTACGCTATTCAGAATGATGAACCGGCTGAAATAACTGAAATAAGCACACCAGATCAAGTAGAACTTCGTGAAAAGTGGGTGAAATCCAACTATCTTTGCACGTTGTTCATTAAGACTAAACTGTGTGCTAGTATCAGAGGTTCAGTCGACAAGCATACTAAAGTCCGGGACCTACTTAAGGCTATAGATGAGCAGTTCGAAACTTCTGATAAGGCTTTGGCAAGCACCTTAATAATGAAGTTCACATCTTTGAAACTTAATGCCACTAAAGGAGTGCGTGATTTTATCATGCGCATGAGGGATACTGCAGCCCAACTTAAGGAATTGGAAGTTACTATGTCTGACACTTTCTTAGTACATTTCATCTTATGTTCTCTCCCAACTCAATATGCCCCATTTAAGATCTCTTACAATACACATAAGGATAAATGGTCTCTCAATGAATTACTGACCATGTGTGTTCAAGAGGAGGGGAGGTTATTATTGGAAGAAGGTGAAAAGGTGAATTTAACTACTTCTACTGATAAAGCATAATCCAGTACGAAGTATAAGGCTCACCATAAAGATAAAGGAAAGGCAAAGATTCCAGCTGAGCAAGTAATAAAGAAGGAGTCGTCGTGTTTTTTCTGTAAAAAGAAAGGACACATGAAGAAAGACTGCGTAAAGTTTAAGGCTTGGCTCAAAAAGAAAGGTAATTTTCATGCGTTTGTTTGTTATGAATCTAATATGGTCAATGTTAATCATAATACTTGGTGGATTGACTCTGGTACTACAATCCATGTTTCAAATACCTTGCAGGGTATGACAAACCTTCGGAAACCAGTGGCAAGTGAGAGCGCCATCTATTCAGGAAACAAGATAGGCTCGCACGTTGAGGCCGTGGGGACATGCAATTTAATTTTAAGTACTGGTTTTATTTTGATTTTGGAAAAGACTTTTTACGTTCCGAATTTTGCTCGGAATTTGATTTCAGTTTCTAGACTTGTACCTTTCGGATATTCTTTTAACTTTATGGACTCTGGTTTTAGTGTTTGCAGAAATTCTAAAGTTATTGGTAATGGTATTTTGTCTGATAATTTATATCGTCTTTGTTTACAAAATGATACCACTCAAAACACTATGCATGTTAGTACTGGTTTAAAAAGAAGTATTATAAATGAGGAGTCCTCTATGTTATGGCACAGGAGATTGGGACACATCTCCATTGAGAGGGTCAAGAGATTCGTAAAGGAAGGGGTACTTAGTACTTTAGACTTTACCGATTTTGAGACTTGTGTTAGTTGCATTAAGGGAAAGCAAACTAACAAATCTAAGAAAGGTGCTAAGAGGAGTTCTGACCTACTAGAGATCATACACACGGATATATGTTGTCCGGATATGAACGCTAACGATCCGAAATACTTTATTACCTTTATTGATGATTATTCACGATATATGCGTCTTTACTTACTTCGTTCCAAAGACGAAGCTTTAGATGCCTTTAAAATTTTTAAGGCTGAAGTAGAGAAACAGTGTGATAAACACATTAAGATTGTGAGATCAGATAGAGGTGGTGAGTACTACGGTAGATATACTGAGGATGGACAAGCATCTGGTCCTTTTGCTAAATTTCTTCAAGAGCATGGGATTGTTGCCCAATACACTATGCCTGGTTCTCCGGATCAGAATGGTGTAGCAGAAAGAAGGAATAGGACATTAATTGAAATGGTGCGTAGTATGAGAAGTAATATTAAACTTCCTTCATTTTTGTGGGTTGATGCGCTAAAGACGGCTGCGTATATATTAAATCGGGTTCCTTCCAAGGCTGTCTCTAAGACGCCTTTTGAGTTATTCAAAGGTTGGAAACCCAGTTTACAACATATACGCGTTTGGGGATGTCCGTCTGAGGTGAGAATTTACAACCCACAAGAAAAGAAACTAGACCCAAGGACTCTTAGTGGACATTTCATTGGATATGCCGAAAAGTCCAAAGGTTATAGGTTCTATTGTCCGTCTCATAGTACCAGGATTGTGGAATCTAGAAATGCAAAATTTCTAGAGAATGACTTGATCAGTGGGAGTACTATAGGAGTTGAACCTGAAAAGGATCAACATGAAGCTTCACCCTCTGTTTTGAGTGACATGTTGGTTATTGATCACGGTCCTGAAGTACGACCGGAGGTTCAACAACCAAATACAGAAATTCCACAAAATGTCGATCAAAATATAGTAGATCATAATGAGGAAGAAATTCCATTAAGAAAATCTACTCGAGAGAGGAGATCGGCGATTCCTGACGACTATGAAGTATATCTACAAGAGTCGGATTGCAGTGTTGGAGCTGATAATGATCCTATGTCATTTTCACAAGCCATAAGTTCTACATATTCAAACTTATGGATGGATGCTATGAAAGATGAGATGAACTCTATGGCATCTAATCGAGTTTGGGATCTCGTCGAGTTGCCTAATGGTGTAAAAACCATTGGATGTAAGTGGGTTTTTAAAACTAAAAGGGACTCACTTGGCAACATCGAGAGACATAAGGCAAGACTCGTTGCTAAAGGGTTCACTCAAAGAGAAGGGATTGACTACACAGAGACATTCTCTCCTGTGTCTAAGAAAGATTCTCTTCGAGTTGTCATGGCATTAGTAGCTCATTTTGACTTCGAGCTACATCAGATGGATGTGAAAACGGCATTTCTTAATGGCAATTTAGAGGAAGAGGTTTACATGAAACAACCTGAAGGATTCTCCTCTAAAGACGGTGACCATTTGGTTTGTAAGCTAAATAAATCCATATACGGTTTGAAACAAGCCTCCCGACAATGGTATAAGAAGTTCCATGAAGTAATTTCTTCATTCGGTTTTGAAGAAAATATCATGGATCAATGTATATACCTTAAGGTCAGTGGGAGTAAGATTTGTTTCCTTGTGTTATATGTGGATGATATTCTGCTAGCAACCAATGATAAGGGGTTGCTATATGAGGTGAAACAATTTCTTTCAAATAACTTTGATATGAAAGATATGGGTGAGGCATCTTATGTCATTGGCATTAAGATCCATAGAGATAGATCCCGAGGCATTTTAGGCTTGTCTCAGGAGGCCTATATCAACAAAGTGCTTGAAAGATTTAGAATGAAAGATTGTTCACCAAGTGTAGCACCTATTGTGAAAGGTGACCGATTCAGTTTAGACCAGTGTCCAAGGAATGATTTGGAAAGAGAACAAATGAAAAATGTTCCTTATGCTTCAGCTGTTGGTAGCATTATGTATGCTCAAGTCTGTACCAGACCTGACATTGCATATGTTGTTGGAGTATTAGGCAGATATCAGAGTAACCCAGGCATCGATCACTGGAAGGCTGCAAAGAAAGTGTTGAGATACCTTCAGGGTACTAAAGATACATGCTTATGTATAGACGGACTGATAGTCTTGAAGTGGTGGGGTATTCCGACTCAGACTTTGCTGGTTGCATTGATTCACGAAAATCCACATCTGGATATGTGTTTATGCTAGCTAACGGAGCTGTATCATGGAGGAGTACTAAGCAGACATTGACAGCCACCTCTACTATGGAGGCCGAGTTCGTTTCTTGTTTTGAGGCTACCTCACATGGTGTTTGGCTGAAAGGTTTCATATCTGGGCTAAGAGTTGTTGACTCTATTAGCAGGCCGATTCGAATGTATTGTGATAATTCAGCTGCGGTATTTATGGCTAAGAATAACAGAAGTGGAAGTCGAAGTAAACACATCGACATTAAGTATTTGGCCATAAAAGAGCGTGTTCAGGAAAAGAAAGTGATCATAGAACACATTAGCACTGATTTGATGATTGCAGATCCCTTGACTAAAGGCATGCCACCTAAGGGTTTTCAGGGTCATGTAGTGAATATGGGACTTGGTCCCATAATGTGATACATTCATTTATATTATGTTTTTCGAAACTTTCATTTAGTTGGATATTTTCTCCTTTAGTTATATACGTACGTTCTTTGGTTATTTATTTTATTGAGAAATATCATTATGTTTTGACCTAGAGTAAACATATGGTTTATTCATTAAGTTAAGTATGAGTGGTGAGAGACTAAGTATATCGTAATACATGGAAGATTAATTCTCATCCCAGGGAATTCGTCGCTATGATTCGTATATGAAGTTCCTCTCTGTTAAATGGGCCAAGTGGGAGAATGTTGGATTTTTATAATTAATTGATTAGATATTATTATTAATAATATTAATAGTCTTATACAAATCCTAATTATATGTCCCATTAAAGAGACAGTCATTCTATGGACTCTAAATTCTCTCCCATCTAGGAAACTACTCACTTATTTGAGTTGTGTTCAAACACTGTTCTTTGATGGAAAGAGCAGTATATAAGAGAATACATATTCTGATTAATAGGTCACTAAATCTACTCTCCTTTAAGAAAACTACACCATCTAAATAAGTGAGCAGTGAGGGTTTGGAACCGAAATCAGAAATTCAGATTAATACTTTGGGGTTGATAAAGCTGTTCAGGAATCCGATTAGCAATGGCTGGAGGTTTTATTTTCGATCCTATTTATCGCTTCCGCTTTATTTAATCAGTTGTATGTTATTCAGTAATATTAAACATACTAATTAAGAATAAATAACTTACATAAAACAGTATTGTTGTATAGGACATAGTGTATTCATAAATGATCTGGATATGATTCAGAAAATGGTATTTGGTACATTAATATACACAAAATTTGCATCCTTAGAAGTTAACTCATAGTTTTGGCTTACAACACCATGAAGATCACACTGCTGCTGGTGCCTTGACTGCATCTAGTATCTTATCATCCAACTCAAACTTGATTTCTTTCTTGTCTCTTCCAATCTTTACATACTCCTCGTACCGCTCCTTTAGGTCATCGGGAAGGTATGTAGACGACTTCCATCCTAGGATTTCCTTAGCTGCTCTTGGCTCCGCGTAGAAGTGCTGAGTGTACATCACATTCACAGATGGTTCAAGTCATTGCATAAACATTGTAAGACGATCTTATCCGGCCAAAATACTCTTCTTACCATGTTACGGAAAGGAAATGCTTTCTTGGCATCTATTCCTATCGCCTTTGGATCATAATGTACAATTTTGACGGGAAGTCCAGCAGCTTGCGCGCAGAGTTTGGCCATCCCATCAAGGGTCACTGCTCTGTCACTTACACAGTTGAAGATATTACCACTTGCTGAAGTCGGGTTCTCAACCGCTAGAGTTAACATTGATGATAAGTCCTTCACATGGCTGATGTTAGTGAGCTGCATTCCTGAGCCAGGGATCGGAATTGGCCTGTCTCGTACAATTCCTGAATTGTTTGCCAAAGTTTCAGATCAGAAACATGAATAAAATGTTATAACTGAAGAAAACATGTATGAGATGGTACTATAAACTCACGGTCAAAAAACCATTCTTCACAATCTTTGTTGTTTCCTGATCCGATCATATACTGTGGCCGGAATGACGCCCAGCTACTGAAAGTCTGGGAAATGTATTCTTCAACTCCGACATGAGATGCATCAACTTTAACAGCATCCTGAACCAAGTGAAGCACAGATAGAGAATCATGAAATTTTATAATGTGACGTGAGGAATCGGAAAAAAGTCAAGTTTAAATGAATAGAATACTAACTCCTTCCACGTGAGGGGGCTCATCAGTAGTCTTATAGATTCCAGCACTACTGATGAACAGAAATTGTTCTACTCCAGAGCCCTTTGCCCAGTCAACCACCGGCCTATGCACGAAAGTCGGATTGTTAGTCTATGCAATGAATGTTCTTAAAATGCCTGCTGCATTATATCACTCAGACTCGGCTGCAGGTGTTAGACAATAGGGTTTACGAATGCATTACCTGACAGTTTCAAGGTCTTTGCCATTATTATCCAAAACCACATCAAAGGCCTCTTCTCCTACTACTTTGCCTACTTCTGCTGGATTTCCCCACACAGTTTTACCACCAGCACTTGTAATTTCCTGTTCAAAGGTGAGGCATATCAAATTGCTAACAAATAAAAGTTATAGAATAAGACTCTCTTACAATGTGAGACGGTCCTTTTATTGATTATATGAGTGTTTTTATATATAAAATACCGTCTAACATTGTAAGACGGTCTTACACAATAACGACACTTTATGTTCCAATCTACAACCACACTTCTGACATTGTATCACCAATTATAATTCAAAGAAAGAATAAGCTGTAGGGAATGAGATACTGCTCATACCGAGAAGCGGCTAAAAGGGGGCTTCTTCATTTTGTCAGAACTTTCATCTCCAACAGTAAAGACTGTGACTTGATGGCCAGAATCCAGAAGCTCTTTGGCAAAGTAAAACCCAATCACAGCATGACCTCCACTGTTGGTATTAACTATAAGAACCTTTTTCTTACTCCCAGTACTTGCATTGATGCTGAAACTGCTACCAACATTGCTGTTTCTGCGAAGCTTAGGAAAAAGAGCGTGGTTTGTGGATGAATGCAGGGAGGTGACAGAGGAGAATAAAGAAGAATTAGAAGAAGACAAAGCGCATGAATTGAAGGGAGACAAGGGTATGAATTTTATTGAAGGATTAACACTGAAAGATTGCTGAAGTTTGGACGAGATGAGGGAAGACGACAGAGATGCTGATATAGTAGTCATGTTGTGTACAATTAGCTCAAATTTGATTCAATATGTGATGTTAGTGTAGTATAAATTGGTTATTTTAGTTATCTTTGTGTTGAAGATCATTGGGCTAATATGACCAGAAGATATTTAAGTGGTGGTGAATGAAATAAATAGGGGACCTACTTATCTCAGTGTCATTTTGGACCAGAATTCACAATATTAATAAAGATGCAGCAACTGAAAACACACCTTTTTTTTTTCAGTAACTTGCCTGCAATATAAATCCTAACATCAATAACTGTTAGAATATAAAACGAATCAAGGAACTCCAACCATCGGCTTAAACTTTTGGTTGAGTTGGTTTCTTGACATGGTATCAGAGCCATGTGACCAAAGGTCACGGGTTCGAATCCCACCCCCCTCCATTCTAAAGTGGATAATCAGAACAGGCCAGGGAATCCCGCTTGCACCCACACTTCAAGCCCAAAAAGAAAAAAAAAGGGCCTTCGTGTGAGGGGGAGTGTTAGAATATAAAACGAATCAAGGAACTCCAACCATCGGCTTAAGCTTTTGGTTGAGTTGGTTTCTTGACAATAACCGTGAATCGTGATTGAGATTGTGTTAGGATTAATGATATTGGACTCCTATGTTGTATATCGTGAGACAGAAAATAATACAAGTCTGACGGTACTGTGGAGCGCTTCAAAGCTCGTCTTGTTGTTTTTGGTAATCACCAGGTCGAAGGTTTGGATTATGATGAGACTTTTGCACCGGTGGTTAAAATGGTTACCGTTCGAACTCTCTTAGCCGTTGCCGCTGTTAAACATTGGGAATTACATCAGATGGACGTGCATAATGCGTTCTTACACGGGGATCTTAATGAGGAGGTATATATGAGACTTCCACCAGGTTTCAGCCGAGGAAAAGAGGGCAAGGTATGTCGTTTAAAGAAATCACTGTATGGTTTACGCCAAGCACCACGTTGTTGGTTTGCTAAACTCACCACTGCGTTAAAGAATTTTGGGTTTGTTCAATCCTATTCCGACTACTCTCTGTTCTCTTTGTCCCGCGGTACTACTCGTCTTTTTGTTCTTATTTATGTGAATGATCTCGTTATCGCGGGTAATGATTCGGCCGAAATTGCTCACTTCAAAACTTATTTGAGTTCGTGTTTTCATATGAAAGATTTGGGTAAGCTTAAATATTTTCTTGGCTTGGAAGTCGCACGTAGCAAGGATGGCATTTATCTTAGCCAACGGAAGTATGCTCTGGATATTATAACTGAGACGGGTCTCCTTGGCTCTAAACCTGCATCCACGCCTATTGAGCAGAATCACCGTCTTGGGCTCGCGTCTGGTCCACCTTGTGCTGATGCTGAGTCTTATCGGCGGCTTGTTGGTAGACTTGTTTATCTTGCGGTAACCCGTCCTGACTTATCTTATGCAGTGCATATTCTGTCTCGTTTCTTGAGTGATCCCCGCAGTGATCATATGGTTGCTGCTCACCGTGTAGTTCGTTATTTGAAAGGAAGCCCGGGCCAAGGCATTTTACTTCGTGCTGCTGGTCCCGTAACTCTATCCGGATGGTGTGACTCGGATTGGGGTGGTTGTCCTACTTCGCGACGGTCTCTTACCGGTTGGTTCGTCACTCTTGGTGACTCACCTATATCCTGGAAAACCAAAAAGCAGCAAACAGTATCTCTCTCTTCCGCTGAAGCAGAATACCGGTCCATGGCTCAGTTAGTGTGTGAACTAAAATGGCTTAAGAGTCTCTTGGCTTGTCTAGATGTGCCATGTGATGATCCTATTCCTATTTTTTCGGACAGCAAGTCGGCTCTAGATTTGGCACGCAACCCCGTCTTTCATGAGCGTACCAAACATATTGAGATCGATTGTCATTTTATTCGCGATGCGATCACTGCTGGTCTCGTTACTCCGCAACCCCGTCTTTCATGAGAATACCGAGCAACTTGCTGACATCTTCACCAAGGCTTTGGGTGTCCCTCAGTTTCTCTATCTCCTCGGCAAGCTGGGCCTTCTCGACCTTCATGCTCCAGCATGAGGGGGGGTGTTAGGATTAATGATATTGGACTCCTATGTTGTTCTTATGTTTCAGCCCAATCCAACTCTGTAATGTATATAAGCCACATTAAGGCCAAATAATAAAACGACACACACAATTACAACTCTTAACAGATTGATCTTACCCATTTGAAATTTGAGGCAAAGTCGGAGTGCAGTGGCACTTCGAGAACCAGGACACTCGGAAATTCATTTTAGGACACTCCGGAAATGTATAACAAGATTTCTCATGAATATATTCCAAAATCCAAATGCTCCGAACTTCTAGTACCAGACAGTACTAGGTGTCTCATAAACATAGTCCAAAATCCAAATGATCTGACTTTGTCACACTGAGACGAATACTACAAGATTTCTCATGATTTCGCGTACCTCTTCTTCATGTTTTCTGCTTATGGCAAACCTAAGTCCAGATTTGTTTAGTTGGTATCTATCAGTTTCAGCAATTAGTTTATTAGTATTAAGCGTCTAAAACGAATAAACATACTCAAAAGTATCGAAACTGAATTTCCAGGAATAAGATTTATATTCCCATAAGTTTTTTGCATTAAAAGAAGAAAAATCCAACTTTACATCAGTTGCTCAATTACACGACATTACAAATTAGCTATCAGCGTGTAGTATTAAGATTTTAACTGAATATTGCTTGTTTTGAAAAACGCATCAAGAACTGGAAACGGAGAGTATCTGAATTATAGTTTTATGCCAGGGATCAGAGAGGTGCTGTACAAGATTCTCGATCGGGCCTGCATGAGTTACAGAAGCCTGCACAAAGATTCCAAGCATTGCTACCATTGCCAGTCGTCCTGCAGAAAAAAAAGAGCGGTTACAGAATTCAAATTCCACCTGTGACCACTTATATCAACTGGTAAAGATTCATATAGCTTAATCAGCTTGTGCCCTTGGAATTAAGTTGTGTCAAAACTCAGAAGAGGAAGCTTTGCCGATCAATGTCCGACAAAACTTAGAAAAACGGATTTATAATTATGAGATCAAAACAAAACCAAGATGAAAAGTTTAATAACATCATTACTCGTTAGTACCAATCCATCCCATGGAGCTCATGACTTCTGACATTTGCATTTACATCAAAATCAGTGAAAATATAGAGTTTGTAGGAAATTGTGGAGAAAAAGCTGGTCATAGGGGTATACTGATACATATAATGTGTTTCAGCCTTCAGGAACTAAAATGAAGTTGAAGAATACGCAAAATTACGACTGACCATTTTTAATTTCTTTGAGCTTCCAGTCATGAGCATTCTTGATATCTTTCGCAAGGCCAAGTGGATTTAACAAAGGGCCTCCAGGATACCTGTATTTTCACAAATCAAGGAATAAATAGTTGTAGGTAAGACCATCAGACACAAGTAATTCTGGCTATCTTGCAGTCTGAACTCGGAAGTTCAGCTAAAAATGTCAGTCTTCTGCATCGTTGAAAGCGACAATAATCCTTTTCTATGGGTTCTCCTAAAGAGACAAGTATATGACATGACCTGCTGGAACTAAAGAGGGCGTATTTAGAGAAGCAAGAAATCATCACCCTGGTTCTAGCCCTCCAAATGCTGCTTCAATACCAAAGAAAGGGCCTTCTGCTTGTGAGCCAGGATTAACAAAGTCCATGTACCTTTTAGTTTCCACAAACCTGTGTAGAACAGAAACAACATCAGATGTTACCTTCCTACAGCACGACTACCTACTTAACAATATATATCGTCTTCATTTGACAAAAGGGCATATTTAAACTAGCATCAACACAAGCTTCGGGTTCCCTTTACACCAAAAGAAAGTATGGTATTTTGTAAAGTCTGTGATTAGATATTATGCAGATAAAAAGTGCAGAAAAGCATAAACATTACCCCATCAAGATCAACTGAACAATTAAGAGGGTCCTTGTGCTTGCAAAGTCGAATTTTGTTGCACCTGCCTCATACCAGACTGGCAATTTGCTGATTCCAGTAGTACGAAGCAACTGCAATGCATAAGCCCAGACGCACAGACATTGTCAGTTTGCATTCGTTACTGAATTAACATATTGCTCTACCTTAACTCTCGGACCTGAATAGTTTTATGAATTCTATGACAATGATGACGACATTACTCAAGTGCCTTAAAGGAGTGTTGAACGTATGGAGCCTAACTCCTATGTCAACAAAAACAGTGTAAAAAAAATAAAATCTATTCTATCTTGGAAACTGCTGTTTCTGAAGGACCCGTAATAAGATTATGGTCGAGAATTGCATCAAATAAATGAGCCTTACTTCACAATGGAGAAAAGATTAAACAATATAGTGAGTGAGTTTGGTTTGTTATATCACAATTTAGATTTTAGAACCAAAGACAAGGATCTACTTACTGTGGGTTAGGGAGGGATCAGAACTTACATCTGTAAAAAGAATACCAGCAATACCAGCCATAGCAAAACGGGCATGAACCAGTTCTGCCTGCACATACCATTTCAAGCTTTTCGGGTCTTCTCCCAGTCCAAGCGGGTCAAATCCAAAGTCTCCAGCCAAACTAACCAAAGAGCCATTTCCACAATTTAAAAAAAAAAGATGATTTACCAAAAACTCCTACTTTAGATAGACCTTCTCAGTTCTGATATACCCTTGTGTCTAACCGGTAATGAACACGACTTATGCATACCATCATTGTCATTTGTCAGTGACTTATTCTAGTTCTGAGGTACTGAAGCCAATTACAATATTGGGTTTGCTAATATAATAATATCACGATGCAATCGAGCACATAAACTCATTTCTACCATTCACCACATAGACAGACTAACTGACTAATAAGTATATGAAACGCCTTGTATGACAAGAGCTGAATCAGCTTCCGAAAAGCTTCTACCGTGCCTTGCAATAGCGGGTTGGTGGGTTGGACATACATAACCTTATCTTTACAAGAATTGATCAATAGCTTGATTCCAAATGGCAGTTAACTTGGAATTGTGTCGACAATCTGCTACTTGACGATAAAAGAGGCTACAATGCCTACATGTTTGCCTAAAACCACATACGTACATTAGTTTCATAGCTCGGGGATTCCTTTGAACCCGTAATTACATGGTGTATAATATGTATATAGATGGAAATGCTGACCTTCCATCAAGATAAGGAGGAGGGTCTAGTCCGGGAAGCCATGTTGGCCGTGACTGCGCCTGAACCACGACTCGACTCCTTGATCTCAGTGGCCTTAATGGACACACATAAAAAGACTTGTAAAGGTTGTTGGTCAGAAAAGATGTAGTAGAATTGCATGGCAGAGGTTGAAGAAAGCATTTAGTTGAACAAGTAGCCATAGCTCCTTATTTTCTAATTGCCTTATGTTGCATTGCGTTTTACATCAATGCTGCAATACATGGTAGGAGTACTAATTTGATAGATTATGGGCCCTACTTATCCTGACCTACCAACTCTTTTTTTTTTTTACGAGTTGGAAAAAAGGTATTTCTCAACCGTTACCAGACTAGAAAGATGACTGTGTTGTACTAGAGACTCAATTAGGAAAACTAACGCAATAAAGCCATAAACATTTAGAAAACTTAAAATTTCAATAGAAAAAGCGGTAGCAACACAAGTAGGACGATGAAAAATAGATTGGTAACGAACAACTTTATCCTTGTCATCGGCAGTACCAATAACTCTGATAGGCCAACATGACGATCTAGGTACACTTACGCCACAAAAGCGTAGAAAGAAAAGAGGAAGAACGAGTCGAGCAAGCCTGTATTCAGAAGAGACGAAACTCCTACACCGTACCGTGGAGAACGAACCCAACAGTCCAAAGACCAACAACCCAAGAAAGCAAGTAAACCGATAAGAAGAACAAGAGAGCATCCCTAAACTAACCAAACACCAACACTACACATAGTCACTTCGAAATGCCATTATTCCATAGAATATAACTATACTTAGGCCCAGGAAATTCTGTCTCCTCGATTAGCTATGAAATTCTTCTGAATGGAAAGCCCCTTGAGAATTTTAGACCATCTTGTGGGCTTAGGCAGGGTGACCCTCTATCCCCATTTCTCTTTATCCTTTGCATAGAAGCCCTTGCTTCACAACTCAACTGGGCTCAGGAATGTGGTCTTATTAGGGGAATCCGAGTGAACAAAGGAGTACAACGTATTCCAAGTTTATTCTTTCCTGATGATTCGGTCTTCTTCTTGGAGAATAGGAGTGGGGCGGCAAAAAATCTGATGGATATCCTTGACTGGTTTTGTGACTTATCTGGTCAACGGTTGAATCACTCGAAATCAGGTGTCTTAGTTAACCCAAACTCTACTCTTAAAAGCATCCAGGACACTTTAAAGGATTTGCACATTAGACACAATAAAGGCTTAGAGAAATACCTGGGTATTCCTACGGAATTCCATAATTCGAAGAAGGACATCTTTTGGGGTTTAATTTGGTGGAGTATGTTTCTAAAAAAATTTCTTCCTGGAATGCTTTGTTCTTGTCTGCAGCAGGTCGGTTAACCTTAATCTCTTCCGTATTATCAAACCTTAATTTGTAGGTTTATTTTTAATTGATCGTTCCTCACTAATATAGTGAGAGACCGGAAAAGACTTCGATTAATTAACAAAAGAAATATTTAAATCTATATTTGAGTAGGTGCATCTTAGAAGGGAAATATTCTAGAATCGTTATTCTCTTTGTAGATAGAGAGTTGGTCATTATTTTGATAAAGCGGGCTAACTATATATTAAATTATTAATCAAGTATATGATATGAATTGAATTGATTGTAAGCAAATAAGTTGAAAGCGTAAAGCATTATTATTGTTAAACTCCCGATTCGGATCGTAGGATCTTATGATTCTACGGTTCAAAAAGTGGTGATCGATTCTGATTCCAGTAGAATCTTAATTTTGTAGGGTTTTGCGATTTAACTTGCGTGAAATTTTTTCAGAGTAGAATCTTAATCCGATCTTACGATTATACAACCCGATCCTACATTACTAACATTTAATTTCTTTCCGGTTACTAAAATTTTGTATATGACTTTTAAGATAAAAATCTACTATCGAAATTACTTTTTCACATACGAACTTTACTCTTTCTCATACATTGTTTTTTTTTCATAAAATTTCCATGTGCTACCTTTTTGCTAAACCTAAACAATCTCTCCTAAACATAAACAAAACAACTACGTATTATATATGCATCTTTACCCAAAAATTGAATTTAATTACTCTAAAAACTTAAACAATAGATTACAATTCTCTAATTATAAAAGTAATGTTGTTTTATTCACAATTATTAATACGTTTTAATTGAAATTATTAAGTTTATATTTTACTTAAGTCAATTACATAGGGTCAATGTTAATTACTGTTTGTGGGTGGTGGATGACACAGTGGCTGACGGTGCACGATGTCAGAATTCTGAGTTGTCGTCATCTATGAGATTTCTAAATTGTCAGCGTCCGTTGGATGTTCCGACGTCGCTGTTTTGTTTCAATGTTTCGTGCGTCCTTGTTGTTGCTGTTCAATTTTTCTCTCTCCCCTTTCTTTCTTTTCCTTCTTTTTCTTTTTTTTCTTTTTTTTTTGGAAAAAAATTACGTGTTTTTTTTACTTCTTTATATTTTTAGTTTTTAGTTTTTGTTCTCTTTTTTAAATTTTCATTTTTCTTTTTAAAATTTTGCTCTTTTGTATTCTTTGATTAATGATTTTGATTTAATTTAATTAATTAATTTTTACTTGGTGCGGTAAACGGGGTAGGTGGTTGATTGGTGTTAGTCACTTGGTGCTTAAGGAGACGAAGGAAGAGAAAAAAAATCAATTGAATGAAGGATAAAAGAACGTAATTGCTCATTCATATACGATTTTTACTCATTCATAAACTTTTTTTCATTACTTTTTCATTCTATACCCTTCCCTAAAAGAATTTCTCTCTCATCCTCTCTAATTCTCTCCCCCCACAAAAAAACCCCTAAATCACACAAAAAACCCCTAAATCACACAAAAAAACCCTAAATCACACATTTAAGCTCCAGCTCTCTCAAGTTTTTCAATGCAACCACATTCATGTTCAATGTCCATAGTACTTTATGATTATGACCACAACAAACAAACTTTTGAAGTATGAGTTTAATAAAGTGGATCAAATAATGATGATGAGAAAAAAGTAAAGTGAAAGTGTATAATTGATTGTAGGCAAAATCTCTCTACATCAGAAAGATGAAGATGAAGGAGATATAGAGAGAAAGAGAAAAGACAGAGATTAAAGCACAGCAAGTGATCATACGCTACTCCTAGTTTCACAGTTTCTAAACATTATATTCCTTTATTTAAAAATTATGAAAAATTAAAATTCGTAATTGCTCATTCTTACTTTTTTACTCTCATTATTTACGTTTTCATTTCATTAATTTCGGTAATTCAGTGATTACAGATGTTCTAGGTTAAGCTAGATCTGGATAAGTGGCTGTGTGAATTGGATTACAAGCGTGAAGCCTGTTTTTTGTGTAGTTAATTGATCGTAATCAGTGATAGAATTGATAATGATTTCGTTTATCGTGGTTTAAATTATATTAGAGTGTAAAACATGATTTCTGTAGTTAATTGGTTGTAAGTAGAGACTTTATGATGAATTTGGTTATTGTTGTGTACATTAGATTAGAGTATAATTTGCTTTCTATAGTTAATTGAATGTAATTAGCGAGAGAACTGATATTGATTTTGATTATATTTAATATCATTAGTAAATATAGGGATATAACGGTCAAGCTGTAGCCGACAAGTGGAGGGATGGACGGTGGCTGCCGGCAGAGGTTTCGGGTTGCTGGTGGTGGTGGTGGTGGGCCTGGTGGCGAGGGTGTGAAGGTTGGGTTAACTGTTGAGGGGTTTACATAAAATTGAAGAAAAGAAGGAGAGAGACTAGAAGGGTATTAGAATAAAATCGTAAAGGGTATTATAGTCATTTACGTTTACAAATGAGTAAAACTCGTATATGAATGAGCACCACCCTAAAAGAAATGACAAGGGCAGTGTGTTAAAAATCGTATGTGAAAAAGTACGTCTTCTACTATAAACGAGAATAATTAGTAGGCACAATTTAAGATAAAAGTGTTTTGAGATTTAAGTACAAGATTTTAACATATTTAGTTAATTTGTAAGATCTTACGATTCTACTATTTGATCCTACCGATCCGATCCTAAGATGCTTATCGATCCAAAGTAGCCCGATCCTAACAACATTGGCCTAAAGAATTGATACAGGAGATTTTCATTATGCGGAAGACCCAATGTGAGAAACAACTGTAGGGGAGTCGAATTCCCACCCATTAGTTCAATAGCAATCTGAATATGAGTGATAATAAGAAGTCGTTTTTAAGAGATCTCGTGATTTTATACATCACATGAAATTGGAGAAAGTTGTTTGGTTGGGATGTGGGAAGTAAATTCCACAGGAATTCTCACTTACTTAGGGGGTCTAGGTAAGCAACTTCCCACAACATGGAGGAATTGAAGTTCCTATGAAACTTCAATTCATGTGATTTGAGGCAAACAAACAATTCACCTATTTTACAAATCTCATGAATTACAATTCATGTGTTTTAGAATGGGTAACCAAACAACCCTTTAACATGTTGCTAATAGTACAGTGTCGTATACAAAGTATTACAACAAAAAGCATGCGTAAAATAGGGATAGAGCAATTATAGAAGTAATATTGATCAATTTTAAAGATTAAAAGTTAATTATTAATAATATTCTAATTGAAAAAAGAAAGTAAAGAAATGGTTGAGACATTGTGTGAATATTTTAAAAATAAAGATACATACAAGTAATTTATTGTCCTGAACTCCTAATCTTTTTCCAAATTATTTATTTACTTGTTTTTTAGGATTTGCAATTGGTATTTTTATATACTAGGTTGGTCAAGCAATGAAGTCACGTACTCACGCCACATAAGATGTTTGGATAAATTCTCATCGTTATTCTTGAATTACTGTAATTGCATTGGGAAACTCCCAGCTTGGAAAAGATCACTTCTGGCATAAACGGGAAATCTAATCATCAAATTAATAGATAGTCATGTCATGTGACATTGTTCTTAGGAAAAAAAAAAAAGAATTAGGTGTAAATTATATGCAACTCATGTATGTATATATGTATCTACATGATAATACAAGAGAGTTCGGAACATCCTTGCTTTTTTACTGTCTTTTGGGGTACTCCCTTGGTCCGAATATGGTAGACCCAATTCTGACATTGGTACTCCCCATCTCAATCTGCACAAGTTTGCACAATCAACATTATAGATTACATCATTTTAAGGGATCAAATCAACAACCTCGGACTTTCTTACCGCTTTCTCAAAATCACCCGACATTCCCATTGAAAGTTCACAACCATCCTCTGCAATACCAACTGCCTTGCATACTGTTGCTCGGCAACTTGAAAGTGTCTGTAGCATCACCATAATCAGTTAAACAGAAAATCTTGAGGTCCACAAAGCAACAAATAGGACCAGAAATACTAATACACGGTCAGCGGTTTTGTGAGAATACTTTATCCCACTGCCTCTATGACCCTGACTCTGTAAATGGCAGGAGAAGTATTGTAATTCATTTTTAAATTGGTGTCTTATTCAGCCAAAACGCCGACCATCCCAGCATAATGTACTATTTATCGTTGTTGAATAATATTTGTGATCTAAAAGACAAGGAACGGAAGAATAGGGATCAATTTTCCCTCCCAACACAAATCCTAGCCTTCCCAAGAAATTGAAGAGGTTTGAAAGGAAGTTTATCCCTAACCCCCTTTTTCCTTTTCGAGTTTTCCTCGATCATAGTATTATCCTATTCCCTCCTCTACATTTCCCTCCTATACGAGGTAAAGCGACTCCTAACACGTCTTCTCGAAGGATAGCACGGAAAGAAGGTGGAGGTGCCGATAGAAGTGTGGTGGGTGAAGAGGAATCCACTCCTTGATTAGCGACCCAATTTGCAACATGATTCTCTTCTCTATAGGTATGCTCAATAAAGACCGACCGTCCCTCTAGCTTGATAAGCTCCTTGCAGGGTAAAACCAAAGTACGGAGTCCATTACTCAAAAGTTGATCTTCCTGGATAAACTCTACGCACTATTTATTGTAACACCGCACAGAATATGACACCGTATGAAGTACCAACAATTTTTTTTCCGGAAACGGAAATTTTCTCACCTCTTAATATATTACGAAAATGGCATTGTATAACTAGAATCATGATAACCTTTAAAAGCTACGAGTAAATGACACACCGCATATAATCAATCACCTTGAAGTTTTCTGGGGTGGATGTATAATCGGGCATCCCAATTGTCATGAGGCCACAAAATTTGAGATTGGGACACTCCAACTCTACATGCTTCACAAGATCTAGACATGATGGTGGTTCCACTCCAGACTTTGCTGTACAGGATCAAAACAATTAGGTATTCTTATTAGTATTCCCGCAAGACTGCCATATGATATTATAATCCAACCAATTTCAAACGCCTTTACAGGGAAAAACCTAAAGGAATTTTTCCCTGTAAGCCTATCAATAAAAGTTTAAAACTTGCAAGTAAGGTGCAGGTAAGATAACAATAACAACTCACTTTGAAAATGCAAGTTCCAGAAATATACGTAAATAACCATGGCATTGTAATTCTAGTACATTCACAAATTCACAATTTCAAGGCAAAAGCCACTAATAACATTTTAACTTAACAACATGTTTGGACAAGACTTACATGTTTTATGCGTCCACCTCAATGTATAACACAAAACAAACTTAGCCCGAAGCTTCACCAAAGGTTTTGGTGATTTAACTATGTACTAGACTCAAGGTCTTATGGGCCAAAGTGCCAAACCTCTAATTCGCTGAGATTATGATCTCTAAAAAAAATGCCCATCTAATACAGCAGGGAAGTTAGTTACCTAAAGTTCTGTAAACTCTAAATCTGGTAATGAATGTCTCGAAATTTAGCACAAGTCCACTGAAGAAAGGCAGGAAGATAAGAGCAAAGCCTATAAGTGTGCTCCCATATACTTAAAAACGATTGTTAAATACAAGTGCCTATGCTTAAGTATGAAGTTTGGCACATAGATAAGAAATATTGCAACATCCATGATGAACCTACAGTCGATATGGCCATCAGGAAATCGCCTAGATTATGAGTTAATAGTCTGAAAAGTGAAAATACAAAAAAATGTTTAGTTGTTCACATATAATTGTAGGGTACATCATGCACCTTCCTTATTATTGTATCTACTTTTCTCTTCATGTTATGTTACTGGCACTACTCTGCAAAAAAGAAAACCAAGTTTTTCGGCGTAACATGAAGTGTTTGTCCCAGTCAACACCGTCGAGTGTCCGAAATGGGTACTTTAAGAAAAGTGAAAAATTCGAGCAGCGTAAATATCCTCATTCCTAATCCTATTACACATCTGATGAAACCATTTTCGTCTTTGCCACCAGCTACTCCCCTATCCCTTCCACCACTAAGAAAAAGAGAGGAAAAACAGTAATTTATTCGTTCACTCACTTGTTTCTCCACTGGTATTCACTTGCACCAAGACCTTTAAGGGCTTTCTTCCAATGGCTGACACTGCACGATCAAGATGGCTGGCTAGCTGTTCATAATTAAAGGTTTTTTGGATTAGTCAACCAACAGAATCTCAAAGCAAGACAACAAGCAACAATGGACATCAAACAACTTAAACAAGATATCAGATAATACTATTTTCAATAACGTGTATTATAGAAGGAATACCTTTGCGCTATCTACACCCTCAACCATGGCTAGATGTGGCACTGTAGCTACATGAAAACAACCAGAAAAGCTTTCAGTGAACTGTGGAACATTTAAGAAACCAAAATAAAAAGTGAAGATACTGAATCATAAATCACAGACTTAGCAACTTAATTTGTAAGGATTGGCATTTCACAGCCCCAGAGCAAGCAAAACTGTTCAATCTCTAGAGTGAGAGAAATTAGAGAGGAAAAAACTGGAAGGTGTCAAGTCCCCGTAGCAGGCGATTAACTGAAGCAAGTAACGCAGACCACGTACAAGTGAGGTAGCAGATGAGGTAGACTGGTTACAAGTCAAGTGAGGCAGACCGGTTACAAGTAAGGTGGAGTTGCATCTGCTACATGTTAATAAGTCTTGATCGTGATCCATCATTTGATACTTATATGGTGCTACTTGACTGACAAAAAAAAGAAAAATATGGAGACACACTCTAATTGAAATTCCTTATAACCAATGACAACTCAAAGAGTGATAAGCAATGCTACTTACTAAATCAACAATAAAATTATGTACTACAATCATCGGTCAAGTATCAGCTGCATGCCTAGATGCATACGGATCATCATGGAAGCTATATGTGATCTTTCCAACATTTTCAAAATACAATCAATCTCATATTTCAATCTAAGTTTGCTATGCCGTGCATCTTCTTGTCTATTTATCTCGTGTTTAGCGTAAGTAACTGTCATAACCAATAAACCACCATTCGTAATTGTTGACACACTAATATAAATAATACTTGTGTTCCGCCAATCAAATTCATTAATAACTACTATTAACACTCCTTACTTATCATTTGTAGATGCAATCGAATCCAAAACAAACAGCCTAGATCAAGTTTGTATAACGTAGCCGTCAGAATGGCAGGTTGTGAGAAAGTATCGGCCAAAGTCGACATGCTATTAACTACATTATGAAGCACCAAAAGCAAATAAGGCAATACAACCGAAACATATTACATACCCAAGAGAGATTTAACTTTATTAGTCTGCAAATGCCCGATGAAATGCCACTCTATATCTTCCGGCAGCTGCAAACACAATTCACGCTCAATTAACTATAATTCCCATAACAATCAGTAGCGGAATTAAGAGGGCTAGCAGGGGCAAGGGCAATCACCCCCAAAACAATAAATATTACCCCGTCGTCCCAATCATTTGTTACCTTTAATTAAAATATCTAGTGAACGATTTGTTTACTTCGATTAAAATACCCCTTGTAATGAATGACTGAGACAGAAATAGTATATTTCTAATTTACATGATTGCATTAACAGTCCTCCCCTAAAATTTCCGACCCTAACTACAAATCCTGGTTCCGTCATTTTCAATTAAAAACCTTAATAGGGAAGGGGGGACCCACCTGAGGAGCTTTATCGAGAAATTCTTGAACGTAATTCTCACCGAAGGAGCGGTGGCCAGCGTCGTAGAGTTGGCGAATGAGAGATATTGGCTTTGTCTTCGACACCGCTACCACCCGAACCCGGTTGGAATCTCGACCGGCTTTCTCTGCGGCATGTCGGACCCGGTTCATAACCGACCGGAGCGCCGTTACTGCAACTCCCTCCATTGCTGCAGCAGCCATTTTCCCGGAATTTTGTTTCTTTTTGGGTTGAGTTAGTTGTGGTGGACTGGTAGTGGTGGTTAATTATGTTGGGTTTTCTGGTTTCAAACTGGTGACTTAGAGTGAAGGAGTATTGTCCTATTGTGGGCCTCATAATCGCGTTACACGGATAGAGGGACATAGATTCTCATTTGTTACTGGTAAGTAGGAATGCTCCACGAGACCACGACCCACTTCTTTAGGGTCGGATCCTAATGGGTAGGGTATGAGTCTGAACTCTGAAGTATTGAGACTCACTCGAATATGGGTCGCGTATGAGTCTTATAAAAAAAATTGGGTCCGGGTCCGGGTCTTGGTGTTGAGACCCTACCCGACTCTTAGACCCTTATATTTATTTTAAAAAAAACATATATACGAACTACAATAACCCAAATAATACACATATGCAAACGACATTTATTAGTTATCACTAATATATTATACGCATATCCAAATTTTCATTAAGAATAACGAGAAAATTGATGAAAAAATGATAAGTTTGGGTACTAGGTAAATGACTATAATTTAGGGAAAAAATTGTTTCGTCAAAGAAAAAAGCAAGTCCTAGAGTAGACTCTACCCAGACTCGACCCAGAATCAGACCCTAGGGTCGACCCTACCCAGACCCGGACCCTCTAGGTCAGGTATGGGTCTATTAATTTCAGACCCTTTCGGGTATGGGTCTAAGGTATGTAACTCAGGGTCCGGTCCGGATCTTGCTGGACCCTACCTAGACCCTACTTATTGTCAACCCTACTTGTAAGTTGTAACGGACTTACCGCAAATATCTGTCGCAAAGGTGTGACGGTTTAGTATAGGACGTGTTTTTTCATATACGGATTTTACTCTTTCACATACGCTTTTTTCATATAGTACGTAAATATATCCTAGAAATCACGAAGGTGCTACTTATTATCAATTCATTACACATATCATTATATTATATCTCCACCTAAGGGTACAGGAACCATATAGCCGCATGCATCTCACCAGACATAGATTAATATAACATATAAATCTGATCATTCCTATTCAATACAAAACGATATATTACATAGTTGCGATAGTCATTTAGTGACCAGATATCCTATAGGCATTTCAAAACACCAAAATCACATGATCATATCACTCTAAATTGTTGTTCAATAAACATACAACCATTCTCTGAAACTTCAGTTCACTCATTCAGATCAATTAGCATTTTAAGATCAGTCGTATTCGTCTAATGCACATCATCATACAAGTAAAAACAACCAAAGTACTTTATATAAAACTGATAAAATTTGAACTTTTGATATTACAACTACTACGCACAGAATAAAGTACAACTGATAACATCTAAGTACGTGATCTAATTCTAAGTAAGTCCAAGCCATGTCTCTCTCCACGCCCAAGCTCCTAATCCATCTGTCTCTGACCTGTAGAATCTACTCCCCAATCCGGATCATCGTAGGTGTACACGAATACACTGTCAACCTCGCGGTTGAGTAGGATAACACAAAAATAGATAAAGTAACAATTATGATATGCAAATGCAATGATATGCCCGAGCTCAATCTCAATCTCAATCACAATCTCAAACCCGTAACACCCAGCCATACCGAACCTCCCGGCAGACTATAATCGGCCGTCGCCGAACACCAGCATAACAGCTGAGGTCACCAGGTCTAGTCCTGCAGAACTAGCCTGGGCCCAATAATATCTCATCATCTCAAATCCGTATCCAATGCACATGTCATGCTCATGAATGCAACAATACTCTTAATCAATCATGCTATTTAAATAATGCAATGCGCATACCAATAATAATAATCAACACTCAATCCAACCAATATCATTATCATATAAATCATACTCAGCATCCATAACACACAATCCAACATCCATTCAGTATAGTGTTAGTGTATCCTACCTGGAATAGCAACTCCGATAAGCAAGCAAGTCAAAGTTAGGCAACACTCCACTTCAGAAACAGACCTATAAACATTACCTTCCATCAAAAACTATTTCACATAGATAATATAACTTACTAATTATTCATCTCGTAGACATAGTCTATTTATATCCCATAATGGATTAAACATCATAATTATAGTTATCAACAACCGTCTCAAAAAGCCTTAAAGAGAATTATAATAATTACCCATCAAATATATTAAAATAAACTAATATAACTTAATTATCATTAAACATAAATTACAAAAGTTATAACCATACCCTTAATCTACTTAATTACCCTTACTAAACCACAATAATTATAACATGGTTAATAACAATATCAATAATATTAACATATTACCATACCATTATAAACTCATAACAATAATAGATCGTATAACTAACATCAATAATATTAGTATTAGACAAAACTTGCTAATAATATTAATAATATTATTATTGAAGAGTCTATTGATATAATATACTCAAGAAGGGGGGGGGGGGGGGGGGGTTGAATTGAGTATGCCTTCTTTTTAAATCTTCTTCGATGTGTGTATGGTTGTATGATGATCTTTGAGTAGAGCAAATAATAAAGAGAGACACAATATTTTTGAAGTGGTTCAGTCTCACACTTTGAGACCTACGTCCACTATTCTCGATTAATAAAATTAGTACCAACTCTGGATTACAATTTTATCAACCCTACTCGTACAACTTTGATGTTAGTTGTAACTCAATCTAGATACCGTTAAATATCTAGCTACGTCAAGTACCGTTAAATACTTGATTACAATGAGTACCGTTAAATACTCGATCTATCTTACGCTAATAAGATAAGTCTTCTATGAGTTTCTTCTTGTTCACAATCTTGAATAAATAAGATCAATGCTTGAGTACTTGAATCTTGATATGAATATGACAATTAAAGCTCGGATCTTGAAGAACACGATCGGCGGTGACTTTCTTGATTTTCGTGTATATGTGTATGTGTATGTCGTGTGTCTTAGTGTGTCATAGGTAGTCTATTTATATAGAATATGTATCTAGGTAATTTAAACCCTAGATGATTTAGGAATATTACTAAAACTAGAATACTAGTCTTTTAGTAATACTACCTTAAATCTAATCTTAATATATTTAGGAAAGATTTAATAATATACTACAAGTATTATATAAGGAATCAATTTCCTAATTCATATTTAGGAAAGATCTTTATATAATAAACAACTAGTATCCTTATTAAAACAACTTCCTAAACTATGTCAAAGATAATAAAATATATTATCACAATATAATCTTAGTTTGTTTAGGATATTAAATAAATACATAATATTTGACAATTAAGATCATATAAAAATCCTTAGTTTATTTTAGTAATAAATAATTATCTCATAAGACAATTATTTATTCCTTATTTAACTAAAAGATATTTTATATAATCCTATCAAGATTAACAATTCTATATTTAGAATAGAATACCAATTAAACACTAGTTTGTACACGACACCAAATTGGAAACAATCGTTTCATCAAAACACATATATTTCGATCATTTCTTCATGATATAGAGTTATAGCTACGGGCTATAACTAGAACCAATCTTGAACTAAAGCTATAGTTGATAAGTATAACTTTAGTCTATTATGCGCGCTTGTGATCTTCTATCAATCTTCGACTTAGTCAATTCGTTGACTAACATGCTTGAATCTTTTATACTTGATTGATTAGATCTTGTTACTAATGTTCTGTACACTTAGCACACGATTATACATACGAGTATATAATATATAAATAGCTAGACTTGTCATTATCAAAACATAAACATATATACTATATACATATTTGAATATATGGTTCAACAAATTCCCCCTTTTTGATGATGGCAAGTCTTTCTTAGATTTCGTGTCTAAGTGTATGTTCCCCCTCAATATAATAAAGGTTATTCATAGCAAAGATTAACTTAGGGTTTTTATCTTCTATCTATCCCATATCCTTTAAGGACCCTAAGAGACAATGAATTACGACAAGGAGCAAGCTTAGGCAAATTCTAATCTAAGTCGCATATTTCCCCCTCTTGACATCATCGAAAAGATGAGAACAAAGACATAAAACGACTAGAATAATATACGACGAAACATGAATAAGCATGCATCAAAGACGTAATATACAAACACACATAATATCATACAATTGCAAGTATGAGTGTGAGAAATATACACAACTAAACCGAAATACTATGCCACTGGGCCGAATATAGGTCAAATATGAGAAAATTGGGCCGGCTTGGATAATTTTTAGATGGGCCTTTTGGAAACAATTAGGAAAGGTTAAGATTGGCAACATAAGGACTAGTGGGCCTCGGATTTTGTTGGGCCAAAGATAGTTTCAGAGTTGGGCTAGGATAAGAGTAATAATTTGAGGAAGTCCATTCCGGACTCAAACACAACATCCGAAAATACCGAAAACGAAACTAAAACAAGAACAGAGTATGAGCACTGCAATGTTGATCACAGACGAGAGCAATATTCATGGCTTCCTTAACAGCCCGTGGTCCCTAACCACAGCCCCTCCCTGAGTAGTTAAGAACGACACCCAATGATGAATAACTCATCACACAATAATTGAACATCCGTGCCAACCTTCTTAATCCGTTTATTAACCTTATCCATCCAATCTTTCATCTCAGCCTCAAATTCCGGGTTACCACCACCACTACTACTTCCCGCACTTTCTTTTTCTTTCTTAACCTCGTATAAACCAAGGAATTTATCCATCTTGGCATCTAGACGTTCAAACAAAGGAAATACCCATGAGTGTGGAACACATCTTTTCTTTGATTAACACACTTGAAATTTGACAAATTTTTCAACAAATCAAGAAGGCTAAATTTACCTCCGTTCCCTTCATCCAATTTAAATAACACGATATCCTCACAACATGACAACTTATCCCGGTAGAAACGAACTCTGGCATGCTCTCAGGGACGATGGGTGAGTCTCGGTTCAGTTTCGGCGTCTTCCGGTGTTGGTCGTCAGAATGGATACGGAGATGGTGTTGAGGATGGCGGAGATGACGGTGTGGGCGAAGGTGGAGATGGTGGGTTTTTCTTTTTGAGATGGGATTGTATTTTTGGAGGTTTCTTTGGTTTTGGTAATGGAGGTTTAATGGGAGGTAATTATTTGGGGATTTGGGTTTTTGGTGAAGACGGTAAGAGGGAGTTAGGGGTAGTAAATGTGTAGAATTAATAGAGTGATGGTGAGGTGACACGTGGCAGGGAGTGTGGGGCTCAATGCTTCACGGTTTGAGTGAGATGAGAGTGTTTTTTCTTTTTCCCTTTTTTTTTTGTTTTAATAATATGTAAATATTAATATGTATAGGTAAATATTGTAGGGTAAATTATAATATGTGTCGTATTATTATTGTGAGATTCGGTTGTGTACACACACATATATGAATTATATAACAAAATTGTGTTCACATAATTTATCATTGAATACACACATACACATGCAGCGGAGTATACGGACACAGTCATATAATCTCATCTAAACCGTAGTCAATCATTGGGTTATTTTTGCTTTTAAGATTTAATTAGGTGCCACCGATTAAACCAATTTCCAATCGCAAAGTCTCAAAGCGTTCTCTAGCCAATGGTTTAGTGAAGATATCTGCCCATTGTTTTTCCGTACTACAAAATTCCAATTTTATATTTTTCTTTTCAACATGGTCTCTTAGAAAGTGGTGTCTAATTTCAATATGTTTGGTCCTCGAGTGCTGGGCTGGGTTTTTAGATATAATTATAGCACTTGTATTATCACATAATATAGGCACACATCCAACATCAATACCATAATCATGTAACTGTTGCTTTAACCATAAAAGTTGAGAACATACCAGTGCGGCTGCAATATATTCTGCTTCGGCAGTTGAAAGAGCGACAAAATTTTGTTTCTTGGATCCCCAAGATATTATACATGGACCTACAAAGGTAGCAAGTCCCGAGGTACTTTTTCTGTCTAATGAACACCCTGCATAATCCGCATCTGAATATCCTACTAGGTTAAAGTTACAGTCCATGGGATACCATAGATATAATTTTGAGGTTCCGATTAGGTATCTTAATATTCTTTTAACTGCAATCATGTGTGATTCTTTTGGTGCAGATTGGAATCTCGCACAAACACAGACACTAAACATTATATCTGGACGACTTGCTGTAAGATAAAGAAGTGAGCCAATCATACCTCTGTAAGTTGTTTCATCTACAGACTTACCATCTTCATCTTTGGTTAACTTCTTACCTGTGACCATTGGAGTAGGCATTGCATGAGAGGTTTCCATTCCAAATTTCTTTAGTAACTCCTTGACGTATTTTTGTTGATGAACTTTGATTCCTTCTTCAGTTTGTTGTATTTGAAGTCCAAGGAAGAACTTTAGTTCTCCCATCATACTCATCTCGAACTCAGAAGTCATCAACTCAGAGAAGTACTTGCACAACTTTTTATTAGTTGAGCCAAAAATAATATCGTCAACATAGATCTGAACAACTAATATATCTGAGTTTTCGCTTTTAAGAAATAGGGTTTTATCCACAGACCCTCTCTTGAATCCACTCTCCAATAGGAACTTTGATAATCTGTCGTACCATGCCCTAGGTGCTTGTTTCAGACCATATAGTGCTTTGTCCAATTTGAATACATGATCCTTGAGTTTGCTGTCAGGAAATCCATGAGGTTGTTCAACAAATACTTCCTCTTGGAGATAGCCATTAAGAAATGCAGTCTTAACGTCCATCTGAAAAAGCTTCATTCCCTTGTGTGCTGCAAATGCAATGAGTAGTCTTATTGCCTCAAGACGAGCAACAGGAGCAAAGGTTTCGTCATAATCGATCCCTTCCTGTTGGTTGTATCCTTGAACTACTAGTCTGGCCTTATTTCGCACAATGACTCCAGTGTCATCCAATTTGTTTCTGAATACCCATCTAGTTCCAATGACAGTTATGTCCTTAGGTCGAGGAACAAGATGCCAAACTTTGTTTCTTTCAAATTGCTGGAGTTCTTCTTGCATGGCAACTATCCAGTCTGGTTCTGCGAGAGCTTCCTTGATATTTGAAGGTTCGATGGTGGAGAGAAAGGAGTAGAATGAGCAAAAGTTATTTAAGCTCCTTCGAGTTTGAACTCCATCTGTCAGGCTTCCTATGACATTGTCCAAAGGATGAGAGCCTTTGTATCTCCAGTTCCTTGATTGATCATTTGCATTCCCTGAACTTGACTCGGGATCTTGACTTGTTCCCCCTGAATCCAAACCTGGCCGGGTTTGTAGTAGGGTCGGGTATAACTCTGGCCTCTTCCCTTTGGTTTTGATTCAAAGTTACAGCTTCATTAGCTGTAACTCTGGGTTCCGAGTCATTGGTTTGAGAGTTATCTACAGTATCATCAACTGTAGTTTCATCTCTCGCACCATTTTCTCCCAAGTTGAGTTCATCATGAGTTCCTTGAGGTTCTCCTTCTTCAATTTCCATTTCAGGAGGATCTTCCCTTGATAACCTGAAATCAGGTTCGTCTAGGTTTTCCTCTATATCCTGTAATGGCTTATCGAAGACATTATTCTCATCAAAGATAACATGAATATTTTCCTCTATGCATAAAGTACGTTTGTTAAAAACTTTGTAGGCTTTACTATGATCTGAATATCCTATAAAGATTGCTTCACCACTTCTAGGGTCGAACTTGCTTAATCTGTTTTTACCATTGTTGTGAACAAAGCATTTACTACCAAAACATCTTAAATGAGATATGTTTGGTTTACGACCTCGAAGAAGTTCATAAGGTGTCTTTTTAAGGATAGGTCTAATCATAGCACGGTTATGAATATAGCAAGCTGTACTTATAGCCTCAGCCCAAAAGTTTCTAGGTAGGCCACTACAAAGAAGCATTGTTCTAGCCATGTCTTCTAGGGTTCTGTTCATTCGTTCTACGACTCCATTTTGTTGTGGGGTTCTAGGGGCCGAGAAGTTATGTCCAACACCATTGGTTTTACAGAACTCAATAAAAGCATGATTGTCGAACTCAGTTCCATGGTCAGTACGAATTGTTACTAGGTTTGATTTATATTTGTTTTGAACAAGTTTCATGAGACTGACAAATTCATCGAATGTTTCGTCTTTAGAATGAAGAAAGATTGGCCAAACAAATCTAGAGTAATCATCAACTAGAACGAAAACGTACCTGGAACCACCTCTGCTTCTTACCTTCATAGGGCCACATAGATCCATGTGTACAAGTTCAAGAGCTTGTTCTGTGCTTACCACTCTTTTTGGCTTAAAGGATGATCTGACGTGTTTACATCGTGCACATGTGTCACACATCTTTTCTTGATCAAATTTGATCTTTGGAAGACCTTCGACCAAGTCCCATCTTTTCAGCTTACTTAGAATAGGTGAGCTAATATGACCAAATCTCTTGTGTCATAGACATGGATCATCTAACGTAACTTTCATGCATGATAGAGAATCAGTAGGTACAACATTTAAATCAATCATATAAACATTTTTCATCCTGTGACCTTCAAGTATTACTTTACTGGTGCCTTCTAAGATTATACGACATATATCTGAATGAAAAACCACTGTATTTCCTTTGTCACATAATTGAGATATACTGATAAGATTGTGTTTGAGACCACTTACAAGGTATACATCATTTATAGCATGAGCGGATGAAATACCTATCTTACCAATTCCAATGATTTTTCCCTTTTTGTTATCACCGAAGGTGAACTTTCCTCCGTCAAAAGGTTTTAGGGTTTGGAATAGATTTACGTCGCCTGTCATATGTCTTGAGCATCCACTGTCGAGATACCATAGGTTATTTTCCTTGGCGACAAACTGCACAAATAATTTCAAAGACAGGATTTAGGTACCCAAGCATACTTGGGTCCTTTGTTGTTAGTAATCACAAATACATTTTCCTTTTTAACCCAGACTTGTCTTACATAGGTTTTTCTATATTGGTAGTAGTTGGGTTTTGATGTTTTTGTGTAGGTCTTAGTTTGGACTCTAGGTGACCAATTTTTGTGTGTTGCTTGTTGAGGAGTTTGTTTGGTTCTATTTTTCTTTTCTTCGTAATCAAATGTCATGTCATAGAACCATCTGTGGTCAATATTTCTTTCCACAGTTTTGTTATCATCACCATCGGAGATAGAAATAGTGTCGTTTGGAATTCCTAAGGATTTAACAAACTTAACTCCGGTTTTAAAATCTTGTGCGTGTTTTACACAGTTTTCTCGGAGGTGTCCAGTATGGCCACAATAAGTGGATATTAAATACTCAGGAAGGTCGGCATATTTTCTTCTTCTAAAGTCTCTGTCTATTGGGCTTTGCTTACACTTTGAGTGATCCCTTCTTCCATAACACTCGTGTCCTAACCCCATCTTCATGTTGTTGTCGGATTGTTCAGTTAGGAAGTTTAGAACGTTAGTGCTTCATTCCCATTTGTCGTGAACCTTCCGAGCATGAAGAAGGAGGTCTTTTAGGGAGTCTATTTCTTTCTTACATTCACTATGGTCAGTGTTGCTAGACTCTTTTAGGTTTTGAATGTCTTTATGGAAGTCAGACACAATTTTGGCATGTTCTTTCTTGATTTTAGATATACTGAATTCTAGATCCATGATTTTGCTTTCGAGAATCTCAACTTCTTCCAGACGAGTCTCATCTTCGACCATAATCGAAGATTCTGACTTAAGCCGCTCATTAGCGTTTCTTAATTCTGAAGTTATAGCTTCATTAGCTATAACTTTAGATTGAAGCTCTTTAATGTTGAGTTTTAGTTTTGAGGTTATGGTTTCATTAGCTATAACTTTAGACTCAAGAACCTTTTTCTCAGACATAACTGTTTCCAACTTAGCATTTGCTTCAATGCTTATTTTGGATTTCAGTTTCTTAGCTTTGACTTTCAGAAGTTGATTTTCCTCAGCAATATCGAGGATCTGTTCTTTCAAGTCATCTAACTCAAGACTCTGTTCATGACATTGGTCTAGGGTTTTCTCAAAATATTTAATTAACATAGCTTTAGATAAATTTTTAACTTGACTTTTGAGTTGAAGAAAATTTACCTCTTCATCGTCGTCGTCGTCGTCTGAGTCGGATTCTCCAAGGAGACACATATGGGATGCATCGTCTTCGTTGTTGTCGTTTGAGATTAGATCTAGGCTGACGTTGCTTAGGCACAGGTTTGCTACCTCATCTTCTTCTGAGTCCTCGTCATCCTCGGATTCTAATTCTCCCCAACACGACGCAAGCATTACTTTCTTGAACTCCGTTTTGGTCTTTTCTCTTTTTGACTTATCTTTGATTTTGTCCCAACTTGGACAGTCTTTGATCATGTGGTCTTGTTGTCCACACTTGAAACATCCTCTTTTGAAGAATGTTTGTTTTGTGTCAGTTTTCTTTTTGTCGACTGTTTTGTTGTTAGGGTTTTTGTATCTTCCCTTGAAGACAGCCTTTTTAAAACGTCTTGCGAATAGAACTGTCTCGTCTTCTAGTTCTTCTTCGCACACTTCACTTGTGGAGGCTTGTAAGGCGACTCCCTTTCCTTTGGGATCATCATCGTTTTTATTTAGTATGATCTCATGTGCCATTAAGGATCCAATCAATTCTTGGTAAGTGATTTTAGATAAATCACGTGCTTCCTCTATGGCCGTGACCTTAGGTTGCCACTTTTTGGTGAGACTCCTAAGAATCTTACGAATGATATCCTCAGAATCGATCTTTTTGCCAAGGTTCCGTAGTTCATTAATAATACAAGAAAATCGTGCAGACATGCTATCAATAGATTCATTCTTTTCCATATTGAAAAGTTCATATCTTTGAACGAGCAAGTCTATACGATGTTTCCTGACTGCGGATGTTCCTTCATAAGCAAGTTCGAGACTATCCCATATTTCCTTAGCGGAACTACAGGATGAGAATCTATTGAATTCTGAGGTTATCATACCGTTCTGTAGGAGGCTCATGGCCTTAGAGTTTTTCTCTGCAATTTTGTAGTCACTTTCCACATAATCGCTTTCCATCTTTTCATAGGTTGTTCCATTGGCGGCGGCGACCAAGATCTTCTTTGGTCCAGTTTGGATGATCTTCCAACATTCCCAATCACAACCCTTGATGTAATGAGTCATCATATTTTTCCATAAACTATAGTTTTTGCCATCGAAGATAGGGCACTTGAGATGCTTGGAATCCATTGATGAAAGAGTATATAATATAGAATCAATAGAAGGATCAAAACTCACGCGGCTAGGCGATCAAGAGCACGAGGCTCTGATACCAATTGAAGAGTCTATTGATATAATATACTCAAGAAGGGGGGAGGGGGGGTTGAATTGAGTATGCCTTCTTTTTAAATCTTCTTCGATGTGTGTATGGTTGTATGATGATCTTTGAGTAGAGCAAATAATAAAGAGAGACACAATATTTTTGAAGTGGTTCAGTCTCACACTTTGAGACCTACGTCCACTATTCTCGATTAATAAAATTAGTACCAACTCTGGATTACAATTTTATCAACCCTACTCGTACAACTTTGATGTTAGTTGTAACTCAATCTAGATACCGTTAAATATCTAGCTACGTCAAGTACCGTTAAATACTTGATTACAATGAGTACCGTTAAATACTCGATCTATCTTACGCTAATAAGATAAGTCTTCTATGAGTTTCTTCTTGTTCACAATCTTGAATAAATAAGATCAATGCTTGAGTACTTGAATCTTGATATGAATATGACAATTAAAGCTCGGATCTTGAAGAACACGATCGGCGGTGACTTTCTTGATTTTCGTGTATATGTGTATGTGTATGTCGTGTGTCTTAGTGTGTCATAGGTAGTCTATTTATATAGAATATGTATCTAGGTAATTTAAACCCTAGATGATTTAGGAATATTACTAAAACTAGAATACTAGTCTTTTAGTAATACTACCTTAAATCTAATCTTAATATATTTAGGAAAGATTTAATAATATACTACAAGTATTATATAAGGAATCAATTTCCTAATTCATATTTAGGAAAGATCTTTATATAATAAACAACTAGTATCCTTATTAAAACAACTTCCTAAACTATGTCAAAGATAATAAAATATATTATCACAATATAATCTTAGTTTGTTTAGGATATTAAATAAATACATAATATTTGACAATTAAGATCATATAAAAATCCTTAGTTTATTTTAGTAATAAATAATTATCTCATAAGACAATTATTTATTCCTTATTTAACTAAAAGATATTTTATATAATCCTATCAAGATTAACAATTCTATATTTAGAATAGAATACCAATTAAACACTAGTTTGTACACGACACCAAATTGGAAACAATCGTTTCATCAAAACACATATATTTCGATCATTTCTTCATGATATAGAGTTATAGCTACGGGCTATAACTAGAACCAATCTTGAACTAAAGCTATAGTTGATAAGTATAACTTTAGTCTATTATGCGCGCTTGTGATCTTCTATCAATCTTCGACTTAGTCAATTCGTTGACTAACATGCTTGAATCTTTTATACTTGATTGATTAGATCTTGTTACTAATGTTCTGTACACTTAGCACACGATTATACATACGAGTATATAATATATAAATAGCTAGACTTGTCATTATCAAAACATAAACATATATACTATATACATATTTGAATATATGGTTCAACAATTATCATCACCACCATTCCATCACAACCATAAACATACTAATAATAACAATTATTCATAATTAATCAATAATAATAATACTAATAATAAGGATAAGAATAATAAGGAGAGCACAAACAGCCCCTCAAGGTTCTGGGTTCGAATCCCACAACTATCAACATACTAGACCAGCCCCCACTTCTTCCTTTCGCTCACCCACGCACCACCACTTCACGGCCTCATAACCGCCGGCCAGCCCGCCCATAGCCACCATTATCCACCCCATTATCTCGCTTGTACCACCAACTATCCCAACCACACTCCTGCTCCCACCTAAAACCGCCATAAACGCCCCTAAGTACTGCCCAAACCCGACTACCCACAACTGTTACTCTGCTCTCTAAAACACGCCTGGACCAGCCCTCTCTTCTCCCATGTTTTCCACTCACAGGAGACCACGTACCACCCTTGGCCACCACCGGTGTCACCCCTAACCCACGGTGGTTCCTTGGGTGGTCACCTTTTGCCCTCGTTCCCCCAGAAGACGACACAAATCTACCCCAAAGTTGTTGCTGTCACGCACCCATATTCCTGCAATACCGCATATCGGTCCATACATAACCTACTCCTACCACCAAAATCGCGACCCAAACCACCACCCTAGTCTATCACCATCCCACCAACAAGACTCCTATGACCCACGACAAGGATACTACCCAAAACACGTACGAGCATGGACAATAACGAACATACACATACACGCAGTAACAGAGCATAAACGTGTTCACTGTCGATATAGGATGGTGTTTAAAATGATGCTACGGTGGCCCTATGGTTACTTATTGATGATAGACATGTTATAGAAACTACATAGATTACCCTCAATAAGAAAACTCAGAATCGAGACATGAAAAAGGGCACGAAAATTACTTACGAAAACCTCAAAGCGCAAGGGTGAAACGATGATGATGGTGATGCGGTCCCTTCGTTCTTCATAATTATCACGGTGGCTGCAGGGTTTTGGGGTGTCGATGTTGGGTGTTGGTATGTTTACGTTGGGAGGTAGGGTTTTGGTAGGTGTTAGTGAAAGGAGGCAGACGAGTGAAGGGATGGGTAGGGTTTAGTTTGTGTTGTTTTGTGTACGTTGATGGAGGCAACCGTGTTAAGATATTAGGGTTTGTGTACGAGTTAGGTGTTTCTATTCCACGGTTTCTTACTACCCTAACCCGAGTCCAAGTCCATTACTAAGAGTCCATCACGCATTACTAGGTAAAAGGCCTCTATTTACCATTACAACTCGTATTTTAAATAAACAAGTACGTAAAATATTATTATACTACTTAAATTATGTAACTAGTATGAGTAAAATATATTAAATTAATTATATGAATATAAATTATTAGCACTTATATAAGAATATAACAAAATTTACGATTAAGATTTAAATAAATAATTGCGACTTAATAATAAAACGAGGATAACCGAGAAATAAATATAAAATAGGAAATATATTATCAGAATTAAAGAAATACAAAATAATCGTAAAAATACGATTTATAAAATAATAACAGTTTACGTAAAATACTTTATTACTTGTATAAAACACGGTTTGACTGCCGTTGACCGAGGTTAATATACAGGGTATTACAGTCTTCCCTCCTTAAAATGAACTTCGTCCCAAACTTCGCTACCCCGTAACAATAACAAAATACCCGACAAGCATAAAACCAGCACAAGTAGTAACATAAGCTCTTAAAACGCGAAGTGTTATATTCCATCCCCCTTAAGAAACTTGTCCCCAAAGTTTAACATACGACATAAGTATATGACACTTAAAGAACCGTAACGTTGACTAAAACATAACAATTTAAAACAGCAGACTCCATGCATGGTCAATCTCAGTCAGCCAAACATAACATACCACTTAGGCAGATCGTAAACCATCTAGATTTTACAATCCTATCCTCCTTAAAACATGACGTAACCTCATTATAAAATTCCACATTCATTGCTCAAGATCACCTAATCAACAGTCACAAATTATTCGATGAGTTAAGTGCTCTATACGGTGCAATTAGCATCCGACTCTTAAAGTCACAAAACATAATTGTCAATTTCATGCTACGCAATCAAACAAAATCAAGGTAACCAACATCTATACCCTTGGAAATTTTGACTCAAAATTAACATCTTTACATCAATGTGGACGATCAGCTAACTCATAGTTCACACTTGTCAAATTAAAACATTTCATGCTCATACTCAAATTATGGAGGCAAAACTCTTGTTTATGCAGTTAAGAGAAAGTGACATTAGGCAAAAATTTAGTTAATGTAATTAAAACGGAGCAATGACATATTTCACGGGATAGACACTAATCATAGATTAGCAAGACAACTTAGCATTTCCAGGTATAAATAAGTTAAAATCACTGAGGTACATTTCTCATCTACTCACGTTACATCATTTATCATAAAACTAGTAATATATATAACTGACAAGATAAGAGGTTTATATCATGAGAATTAATTTCATATTCAGGCAAAATGTCATCATCATATAGCTACAGATTCTGTCATGTTGCAAAATAATTACCATAATCATCGAACATTAGCTTTATCACGGATTATCACCTTGAAAACATTTTTAAACTTTCAAAACGATGAAGTTGTATTTAATGGCAATTTATAGACACAAATCACTGACGATTTTTACAAGTTAAAGATCGAAAACAAATCTAGCATTCCTACAATTCACATGTCAACCATGTTACTAATTCAATATATAGTAATCAGATTTAAACTTAACAACACGTAGTCCACCTTGTAGCATAACAAGAGCGTCGGTATAAATGAAATTAACTTTATGTAAAACTCACCAAAATAACTAAGGTTATATTATTATATAGTAAGGTTCATATCCATATCATATGCGTACTGTTCATGCCATTTAAGTCATATCAGAATATTACATGGTTACATCACATAATCCATATTTGATTAAACTATGATATTTAAGTCTACCGTTTCAACAATCATACATCACGTAGCAACTTCCGAAAATCGTAATTAAATAACCGTTCATCCATTTTGTGACCCATTATAGTTTTGTGGGAAATATAATGAATTCACTAATCAGAGGTAGAAGAATCAAATGCAAGACTTAAGGAGATCATTTATAACAAATTTTACAACTCGGTTGGTTTGGACTGAAACTTTACAGCAATTAAACAGAAAATCAGGCAACGTGCAAAATCACACTTAAATAACTACTAATTAAGATTTTACGTGGCTTATCATTTTGAAAACATGAATGAATATTCCAGACAGTGGAGTTGAAATTATGCGCAAACAATAATTACGTTTTAAATGGTTTCTTTTCCAAAAAGATGGGTCAAAACAGAATTGTGCAGGGACAATCTGACCACTGTCGACTAAAATATTTATTTCTCTCAAAATATAATTCGTATTAACATGAAACCAAAAGCATTGGAAAGCTAAAACAGAAGGTTATGACACGTAAAATTTTCACGTTCATAAAGAGAACACATTGTAAATGGTAGTTCGTACAAACAAGGTAAAATTCTGAAAATTTATTACAAATTTTGGTTTCTAAAAAAATTGCTTCACATTATCACATTTAAACATAATCATTCCTTCTCTAGAACGTGTGAACATGTCATTTGAAGCATTGAAATCACATTGCACCATATTAGCAATTATTCATCATTTCCAACTGAAATTGTCATCCAGAAAGCGGTAAAGATTGTGAAACTGAAAAGTATAATCAATTAAATAACATAATAATTATATAAGTATAAACAATGCATTAGTTTCTACCATCGCAATAAACACAACAGATTTAAGTACGTAAATATATCCTAGAAATCACGAAGGTGCTACTTATTATCAATTCATTACACATATCATTATATTATATCTCCACCTAAGGGTACATGAACCATATAGCCGCATGCATCTCACCAGACATAGATTAATATAACATATAAATCTGATCATTCCTATTCAATACAAAACGATATATTACATAGTTGCGATAGTCATTTAGTGACCAGATATCCTATAGGCATTTCAAAACACCAAAATCACATGATCATATCACTCTAAATTGTTGTTCAATAAACATACAACCATTCTCTGAAACTTCAGTTCACTCATTCAGATCAATTAGCATTTTAAGATCAGTCGTATTCGTCTAATGCACATCATCATACAAGTAAAAACAACCAAAGTACTTTATATAAAACTGATAAAATTTGAACTTTTGATATTACAACTACTACGCACAGAATAAAGTACAACTGATAACATCTAAGTACGTGATCTAATTCTAAGTAAGTCCAAGTCATGTCTCTCTCCACGCCCAAGCTCCTAATCCATCTGTCTCTGACCTGTAGAATCTACTCCCCAATCCGGATCATCGTAGGTGTACACGAATACACTGTCAACCTCGCGGTTGAGTAGGATAACACAAAAATAGATAAAGTAACAATTATGATATGCAAATGCAATGATATCCCCGAGCTCAATCTCAATCTCAATCACAATCTCAAACCCGTAACACCCATCCATATCGAACCTCATGGCAGACTATAATCGGCCGTCGCCGAACACCAGCATAACAGCTGAGGTCACCAGGTCTAGTCCTGCAGAACTAGCCTGGGCCCAATAATATCTCATCATCTCAAATCCGTATCCAATGCACATGCCATGCTCATGAATGCAACAATACTCTTAATCAATCATGCTATTTAAATAATGCAATGCGCATACCAATAATAATAATCAACACTCAATCCAACCAATATCATTATCATATAAATCATACTCAGCATCCATAACACACAATCCAACATCCATTCAGTATAGTGTTAGTGTATCCTACCTGGAATAGCAACTCCGATAAGCAAGCAAGTCAAAGTTAGGCAACACTCCACTTCAGAAACAGACCTATAAACATTACCTTCCATCAAAAACTATTTCACATAGATAATATAACTTACTAATTATTCATCTCGTAGACATAGTCTATTTATATCCCATAATGGATTAAACATCATAATTATAGTTATCAACAACCGTCTCAAAAAGCCTTAAAGAGAATTATAATAATTACCCATCAAATATATTAAAATAAACTAATATAACTTAATTATCATTAAACATAAATTATAAAAGTTATAACCATACCCTTAATCTACTTAATTACCCTTACTAAACCACAATAATTATAACATGGTTAATAACAATATCAATAATATTAACATATTACCATACCATTATAAACTCATAACAATAATAGATCGTATAACTAACATCAATAATATTAGTATTAGACAAAACTTGCTAATAATATTAATAATATTATTATCATCACCACCATTCCCTCACAACCATAAACATACTAATAATAACAATTATTCATAATTAATCAACAATAATAATACAAATAATAAGGATAAGAATAATAAGAATAATAAGGAGAGCACAAACAGCCCCTCAAGGTTCTGGGTTCGAATCCCACAACTATCAACATACTAGACCAGCCCCCACTTCTTCCTTTCGCTCACCCACGCACCACCACTTCACGGCCTCATAACTCCGGCCAGGCCGCCCATAGCCACCATTATCCACCCCATTATCTCGCTTGTACCACCAACTATCCCAACCACACTCCTGCTCCCACCTAAAACCGCCATAAACGCCCCTAAGTACTGCCCAAACCCGACTACCCACAACTGTTACTCTGCTCTCTAAAACACGCCTGGACCAGCCCTCTCTTCTCCCATGTTTTCCACTCACAGGAGACCACGTACCACTCTTGGCCACCACCGGGGTCACCCCTAACCCACGGTGGTTCCTTGGGTGGTCACCTTCTGCCCTCGTTCCCCCAGAAGACGACACAAATCTACCCCAAAGTTGTTGCTGTCACGCACCCATATTCCTGCAATACCGCATATCGGTCCATACATAACCTACTCCTACCACCAAAATCGCGACCCAAACCACCACCCTAGTCTATCACCATCCCACCAACAAGACTCCTATGACCCACGACAAGGATACTACCCAAAACACGTACGAGCATGGACAATAACGAACATACACATACACGCAGAAACAGAGCATAAACGTGTTCACTGTCGATATAGGATGGTGTTTAAAATGATGCTACGGTGGCCCTATGGTTACTTATTGATGATAGACATGTTATACAAACTACATAGATTACCCTCAATAATAAAACTCAGAATCGAGACATGAAAAAGGGCACGAAAATTACTTACGAAAACCTCAGAGCGCAAGGGTGAAACGATGATGATGGTGATGCGGTCCCTTCGTTCTTCATAATTATCACGGTGGCTGCAGGGTTTTGGGGTGTCGATGTTGGGTGTTGGTATGTTCACGTTGGGAGGTAGGGTTTTGGTAGATGTTAGTGAAAGGAGGCAGACGAGTGAAGGGATGGGTAGGGTTTAGTTTGTGTTGTTTTGTGTACGTTGATGGAGGCAACCGTGTTAAGGTATTAGGGTTTGTGTACGAGTTAGGTGTTTCTATTCCACGGTTTCTTACTACCCTAACCCGAGTCCAAGTCCATTACTAAGAGTCCATCACGCATTACTAGGTAAAAGGCCTCTATTTACCGTTCACAACTCGTATTTTAAATAAACAAGTATGTAAAATATTATTATACTACTTAAATTATGTAATTATTATGAGTAAAATATATTAAATTAATTATATGAATATAAATTATTAGCACTTATATAAGAATATAACAAAATTTAAGATTAAGATTTAAATAAATAATTGCGACTTAATAATAAAACGAGGATAACCGAGAAATAAATATAAAATAGGAAATATATTATCAGAATTAAAGAAATACAAAATAATCGTAAAAATACGATTTATAAAATAATAACAGTTTACGTAAAATACTTTATTACTTGTATAAAACATGATTTGATTGCCGTTAACCGAGGTTAAAATACGGGGTATTACATCTTATCATTAACTTACTTCACTACTTCACTTTCTATTCAATCTTTAATAGTCGTCTTTAATTTATATACCACTTCGTATTTATTAACGATGGTATTCAATTTTGATAATAACGGAGGGATACTTTGAATGTTAGTGCAGTTGCCTCAATTGTTAATCCACCGCCCCTCCCACCAACCATGAAACCCTATTGATAATCCTCTATAACTTGTAACTTGTAAACAAGTAATTATAATAATTGCAATAATTGTTAAACTTTAATAATTTTAAGCGTATTGATAATAAAAACAAAACTAATTTACTTAATGGAAAGTTTTTCTATTCAAATTTTTAGAACAATTATATTCGATTTTAGGGGAAAACAAAGTACCTACAAGACTTAAATTGTTTAGGCTTAGAGGAAAAAGGTATGATATGGAATGTTTATGAAAAATTGTATGTGAAAGAGTAAAATGCGTATGTGAAAAATTAATTCCGTTAAGTATTACCCATATCGGTCTGGTGATCCAATGTTTAATTGTTTTTTTTGTTCAGTTATGGTGGGACCGGCATTGTTGTTTACTGAATTAATTATCGAACAACTTTCTACGTTTCATTAGTTGTGTAAATATTACGTTTTAATTCTGATTTATTTCATAACTATAATTTCTACGTAAACGATTATATTTATAACGTCAACATATTTTCTATATTAAAGCAAAATCATTTAAAACATTTTCATGAATTCACCCCATCAAAATATACAAGGGCCCACTAATTTTCTAATCTCATTTAATTAAATTATACTTTTAAAAACACGAGTAATATTTATAAAATGTTTTATGATTTTTTTTTTTTTTACAATTTTAAGACGGTTTGATCTAAGAACATCGACTCAAGGTTACTAGAAACTTAAAACGGGATAAACATGTCTGGAACGCTAAAATTAAATCATTAAGATATGCAATTAAATTGAAGATCATTTAAACTAAAATGCTTCAACATGAAACATTCAAATGATTTAAATAAAGTTACGAAATTTATGAAATACAATTTATTCTCGAAATTAAATTTAAAATTTTTAAATTTACGAGTCGTGAAATATCGGGGTGTTACACATACTATCAAAAATTAATCTCTATTTTTTTACATTAAAGAGTAATATTTTCAACTGATTTGTCGATCCAATTTAATACAAAATATTTAAAAAGAAAAACACAAAAGTTGCTAGAAATATGTAGCTTTTAAAACAAAGTAGGGTATGTACTTGGCATGCACTATAGTCAATGAATTCAATGAACACCAAAAGAAATTTGTTACAGCAAACTATGTGAAATTATATTACAAAGTACAAATTTTATTTAAAACCCCGCATGAAGTAGGTTATGCATCTATAGTTGTACAGTTTTTAAATTTTATAATAAAATTTTCGAGTTTAGTTTTAAAGATTATAAATTTTATTAAAAAGTATCAAATTTTGTTATTTAAACATTATGGTCAAAATTTAATATATCTCAAAAACATTAAATATAAGCTCAGTTAAGTTTGTGTTTTGACGGAAAAAATTTAAATTGTAACTTATAAACTTAAAAAAACTCCGAAAAAAATACACATAAGCTTAATTAAAAATTAAAAATTAAAAGTTAGGCCTGAATTAATACATTTGATGTATGTTTCTTTTTTTTCCGAAGTAGAGTGGCAAAATCAAATTAAAACCTAGAGTTCACATTTATCTTTTTTATATCTTGAAATTAAATGATAAAAGTAAAAATATTAATTAAATTCGTTGATGAAAGATATGATGAACAAATACCTTGAAAAAATTTACACCGTTCTAAAAAAGTATAACATGATATATGTATAGTATTTGTATAAATCAACTTACCTAGGCGAAAAACTTACATCAAAATTCAACTATAATAAAAAAATAATTTTTTTTTTTGGTAGAACTATAATAAAAAAATAATTGCAGATACTGATGTATGACTAACTTGGGAGTATGACATAAAAAGCTAAAAAATTTGTATCTTGGGAAAATATAATCTTGAAGAATGATATAGCATAGTTTTTTAAGGAAGGTAATAATATAAAGGATTTTTTGTAAAATACCACCTAATATGTTCACTTTTTTTTACAAATATATAACACCCTAATATGTCTAACTTTACAAATAACCACTATAGTTTCAACATATCTAACTAAATTCACACCTTACTTTAAATATATTAACGCTTTTCTTATTTCCCGACTTTTTTACGAAACTACATCTCATATACAACTCAGGCTTAACTAAAATACCTATTTTACCCCTTATTACTTTCCCCAATTACCACATACTCAGCACTCAAGTTCATCCGCAAAAGTCATCAACAAGAACCCTAATTTCCACAATCATGATCAATTTCATCCCCAAATCTTTGTCTTTTGATCAGCAGCGGCAAATTAGGTTGATAAAATTAGGTCGAATTGTCAGCTGGAAAGTGCTATACTTGACATTTCAGACACGTCTTTCTAAAAGCAAAGCATCTGATGACCGCAAATTTCCAAAAGAGAGTGGTTGTTTACAATAGCTTGTGTCGAGTTGTTTTCCATGCAATTGAAGACGATATGGTGTCGAATTGTCAAGCTACAGCAGAAAGAGGATTATATTTAATGGTTTATGCTTTGATTTTTGGGATATAACATTGGTTTCAGATACAAAAACTTGTGCTTCAATGCTCTGTTTATTATTCAGGAAGTGTAATATATAGCTTATCAATTTTTGTGAATTATTATTTAGGCAACACAATAGCTATATATTTTTTCTGCCCACAAACAAGAAATGTCGATCATCGACTTTTGCATGTTATATGTTATGCCGATGCTGTTTCATACTTGCCCATTGTTCAGTGATGGATAAGATTTGCAACCTAATTTTATCAACCTAATTTGCAGAATACTACAGATCAAAAGATAGAGAATTGGGGATGAGAATTGATTATGGAAGTTAGGGTTCTTGTTGATGATTTTGGGATGAACTTGAGTATGTCGTAATTGGGAAAGTAATAAGGGGTAAAACATGTATAATAGTTAAGTATGAGTTGTATATGAGACGTAGTTTCGTAAAAAAGTCGGGAAATAAGAAAACCGTTAACATATTTAAAGTAGGGTTAATTGATATGAATAATACAAACTATGCCTCACCTGCTCAAATTAATATGAACTATAAAAAAACCCAAAAGAATCCCAAATATGCCATCATTTAATTGATATTAGTTCGGCTCTCTTATTAACCTGTTTTACCCGGTAATCCTTGCTTAATTGCAGGTTGCCTTTTTTTTTAATTTTTATTTCCTTAATCAGGTCTTAAAGCATATATCTACTTCCTCCATTGTTGTTCTTCAACAATAATCTACTTCCCTCAAATAATTTCTCTCTCTTTCCCCCTCTTAATTTTATTCATCCTTTTAATTGCTCCTTCACCATAATCTACTTCCTCTGTCAAACCGATCTATTCCCTCTTTATTTTATTCACCCTTGATGTCTTCTTCATCTTGTAACTCGTCCTTTAGATATGCGAATCGATCCGTTTTATGCGACCATCAATTACCTGCGATTTCGAGGTGTGTGAAGAAAGGGGCAAATGCGGGTAAATATTTTTACGGTTGTTCGTTGTGGCCGGTAAGTTTTATAATTTCAGTTGCTTAAAATTGAAGTCAATTTTCTTATATTTTTGTAATTGTTTTTGTAGCATAATCAATGTGATGTAATTGTTTTTGTAGCATTATCCATGTCGATTTTTTGAGTTGGAAGAAGAGGGTGCTTTGGTGGAGAAGAATTTTTTGAAAGAGAAGATTGAGAAGTTGAAGAACAAAAAACAGAAATTGAAGGATGAATTGGTGGAATTAAGACATGAAGTAAAAGACACTTAAGAGGAGAGAAAATGGCAATGTATTGTTTAGTTTACTCTTGGGTTTTTTTTGCTGTTTGTTTGATTTTGAAGAATTATGTATAAAATAAGGAGAAAATGGCAATGTATTGTAGAAATTTTAGCCTTGTAATGGTAATTCATGTGTTGGTTTTGATCCATTACATTAACACTAAACATTGTAATGACAATGTATTGTAGCAATGAAATAAGTGCTTCATTTATAAATGCTTAAACTTTCAAAAACAATGTTGGTTCTAATCCATTACATTAACACTAAACATTGTTCAAAATACGTTAAAAGACCATGATAGGCTGCTTGTTTGTTGATTCCATCATTGCTTAAAATATGTTGTTCAAAATACATTCAAAATACATTTCAAAGGCCCTAAACATTCACACTACATTGTTGGTTTCATTATTGTTACTAATTTGGCTGCTCGTTTGTTGAAGCTTGGGTGTTAGGTTGGCTTGTAAACCATGATCCAATGTTTCTTGGACCCATTAAATTCCCAGGCTGATTTGTGAATGCATTTCCTTGATCATCAAAGAGCACGCCCATGCCCTGAGGGGCCTACAAGTAATGAACAACAAGAAATGAAATAACATAACATAAACATGAACTGAAATGAACATGTCATAGCAAAATATGAACTAAAACCATAACTGAACTTACCCTTCCACCCCTGCCTCCCCTTCTCCCTCGGGTTCCTCCTGGTCCTTGCAGCTCTGTTTTCTCCTGTCATAGCAGTTATGCCTCCTCTTCTTATGACCCTTCCACCCCTTCATGTCCTTGTTGGATGTGTAGTTGCTTCATGATGGACTTGAGAGCTTGAGGCAGTATTCTCAACTCTGCTTTCACCTGTGATAACAATCCTAGGTCTACCTCTTCCCCTTTTAGCTCGTGGTTGTATCACTGTGTCCTTTTGTGGACACCTTCTCTTATTGTGTTCCTTTGACTTACACAAAGAGCAAGTCATTTCTACACCATGCTTTTTTCAATTTTCCATTCTTTTTGGGATCCTCTTGTGGATCCCTTCTCCTTTTCTTCCTTGGCCTTCCTGGTCCTATCTTTATGGGTGGAGGAATCATAGGTTGGTTCACTTTAGGCCAATGTCTTTCTCCTGGACATGGCCCAATTTTCATGTTGTATGCTCGAAAGTATGCTTCCCTTTTGTACATTGGATGTACATAGTCCTCAACAATTGCATGCATGTCAAAGATTACAGCTACTGCATGTGAACAAGGGATTCCAGTAACATCCTATTTTCTGCAACTGCAACTTCTGTCTGCAAGATTAATTTTCACCTCATCAAGCCCATCTATAATCTGATACTGGTTTGGATTGGATGGCAAAGCTTTACAGAATGCAGCCTTCTCCTTTTCATTTTCTAAAATTGCTTGAATATTGGGACATACATTGGTTGATAACTCCATAATTTCCCGCAACGTCTCACACATGACCATATCGGTCTCAACAATATACAATAACATAGAGATATACAATAACACAACAGTACCGTCACAATCAACATTATACAGAGCTGAGTAGGGAAACCCTACCTCAAAAATAATCGCAGCGAAAAAAGGAAGCACAAAGATCCTACCAACGCTCTTCTACGAATCCTCCTCCTAAGGATTATACAAATGGAAATTACTTCACTAATAAACATAAATCTATGATACAACGATAGAACGGTACTTACTTGACGTCATACGGACTAGATAGGTAGATGATCGGCGCGACTAACTCCTTGCTAAACACCTTAAAATGATTGAAGGGCTAGAGGGGGAGAATTAGGGTTACAAGTTTTTCTTTTCCGATTTAGGTAAAATGAGGTTTTACCCTCAGTTAAATTTTTATAATAACCGTGGATCAGTAACTGATAAGGCTGACTCGGCCAAGTACGGCTGACTCGGCCGAGTTGAACTTACTCGACCGAGTGACCCTGACTCGGCCGAGTTGGACCTACTCGGCCGAGTATGACCTACTCGGCGGAGTTGGTTCACAACTCAGCAAACACAAACGAGGGGTGTTAAAGTGTGATTCTATAAATGTGCACGAATTTGACTCAATGAAAAACATGTTTAACAATATACATGTGTTTGGAACTTTTTAGACCCATGTAATTTTATTAATTTTCTTTTATTTTCCAACGGAATAATTTTGATTAACATATCAACCAGGTTTGTACGGAGTCACCTGCATCACAATACAGAGTTGAAATCGTATTTAGCTATAGCAAGATGACACGCCATACGACGACAACAACTAGTTTCCCAATTGATCCTAATAATGCATTATTTCACTACTTTAAAATGGAATTTATAATCAAATCTAAAAACTTGTATAACTTATAACTCAGTTTGTAATTTAAAATTATTTCAACAAAAGTAGAGATATTTTATTAGTTTAAGTTAAGACTATATTTCTAAAGATAGTTACCTTTAAACTAAAATATTAATTACTACAAAAGTAGTCATCTAAATGTTCATATTTTTTTATGATAACATGAAACAGCATACCCGTGCAATTTGCACGGGTTTAAAACTAGTGATATGACAAAGAGAAGGCGGAAATTTTCGCTTGTGCGAAATTTGGTGAACAAACAGAGTTGGCCCACTTGCACCCTTTTTATTTGCAGTGATATGCTTGATTTTTGTTTTAATTTTCTTTTTGGTTTTTCCACTCAAACGGTCCACAAGGTGAATTTGGGTGATGAAAGAGAAGGAAAGTTGTGTTTTTTTGATGTTTTTGTTGAATTTTGGCGGTGAGTGAAATGCTGAGGTGGATGGTAAGTTGGAGAGAGAAAATGTGAAAAAGTGTAGAGTGGAAATTAGTGAGAATTTACTAATGCGGATGGTCTAAAGTGATTTGCTCGAAACTTTAGAAAACATTTTCCGTGATTATTGTGGGTTTGTTGAGCGTCTATGGATAGATCTTCTCTTTCTATTCGTAGCTCAATCACTACAAAGAAAAGGTGGATTATTGACGGCCAAAATCCGTCAGAAATAGCCCAAATTCGTCAGAAATACAGATTCATGATGGATTATCCGTTAGGAATGGGCGTCACTACAATTCGTCACGAAAAATGGATTCCTGTCGGATAATCCGCAAGAAACATGGGTGACTGTTGACTTTTACTAACGAATTATCCGTCAGTAATGGTCAACGGAATGTTGACCATCACTGACGGATAATCAGACTGTTGATCATCATTGAAGGATAATCCGCCAATAAAGTGCAGATCACTGGCTGAAAGCAAGAGTTTGATGTCCTTGCTAGAAATTATCAAACCAATTACATTTGAATAATATGATCTTATACACCATTTGCTTAGTATAATAAGCAAGCTCAATTAGTTCATTCAGGGTTCCATAGCAGTAGTACAACTATTCTGTAGAATCCATACAAACCCCGTTGCTTAAGGTAGCTTTTGGAACATCAACTAATTTCTTAAAAACTCAAAATTTATAGTCATTAATAGAATATTGTCTCTATATCCTCACCGAGGTACCGGGGCACAATGCTAAACCTAATATTAACGAATCCTTCCATTTATTAGCCTATTAATAAAGAATTTCAATGTAAACCTAATTTTATTAAGAAATTCAATTGTGTTGTCAATTTCATAGAAAATGTATCACTTACTTTATTCGGAACAAACCATTTCTGAAAATTTTGTCATCTTTGCTCCAAACATTATCAGAAGATGTGTTATCAGGAAATGTGAGTTTAATATGTGTCTCAAATTTCCTATTTGGACCAAAAATATGTTTTAGTTATGTATTATGATTTAATTTGATAATTAAATATGAATTGAGTAATAATGATGAAATAATAACTTACTTCTCTTAAGATTCTAAAATTTTTACACAGTTCCTTAGCACGTAAAAATGAGCATCTTCATACTCTTTCTCATCCAAGTATCTCTGCATACATTTCCCAGTTGTAGTTCTCATCTAAGTATGGTCATCGGAATTCACAACAGCATCTAAGTCTTTCACTTTTCTGTCAATGTGATCTTCATAATATAGGGAACTAACAAAAAAGTGTTGATGAAACTCGGCCGAGTTGTCATCTAGGTTGCACGAAAACGGACACGGACACGGACACGGACACGACACGGACACGGGACACGGCACTCCGATTTTTTTAGGACACGGGACACGGCAAAAAAAGTTAATATACATATTAAAATAAAGGGAATTTAAAATTCATTACAACCAACATATAAACTTTGTTCATTTAAAGGTAACAAAGTCATAAAATGATAACCAATACTAAGGTCTTATACGTCAAAATTAAATATGTTTAACAAAATGGACCGAATTTTAAATAAACATTCAATTCGTACAAAATAAACAAAAAAAACATGATTGATTTAAGGTTCCAAATTACAAACACCATGAAATATCATTATCTGATGCACTATCGTTAAACTCGTCATTTTCACCAAAGAGCAATATTCCATTTTGGGCTCATCCTCATTCACGCTGTACTTTTATTTATAGAAAATAAAATGGAACCACTACCACTTAATTCTCCAACCAAAATAATTCTTATTTTATAAAAAACTAACCCTAATTTTTCATTTTCAATTTTGTCACCAACATCATCATCTAACCTCTGCCATCATCATCAGTTATAATCCATTTTTATATAAAACAAAATATTCAAATTTTATTTCCTTAAATTTAAAGAAAGCTCAAAGTCAGTTTGATTCAATACACCAATTTGATTCCGAAGTCATTCTATACACCAATTTGATTCAATTTTCTCACTACAACAACCAAAATAACAATAGATTGATTCAATTTGATTCATGCCACAATATTGCAATATCACGACATCACAACATCACAATATCAATTTATTTTGAATCTGCGGCGGCCGGCGAAGATAGGTGACGGCGGCCGGCGAGGGAGGTGACGAGAAGAACTGACTATTTAGGTTTTTGCTTTCAATTAGGTTTTTGTCTAAATGGGGATAAATTAGATCTGGGAACTAAAATTGGGGTTTATGTTGTTATTGCCTTATTGGCCGTATCCTACCGACACGGGCCGTGTCCGACAGAAATTAGCCGTGTCCGACACGCCTATGTTTAAAAAAAAAACCGATGACACGGTTTTTGGAGTGTCCGACACTTAAGGAGCCGTGTCCTAGGCGTGTCCGTGTCCGACACGTGTCGGACACGCCGAGGCAAAAAATTTGCCGTGTCCGTGCAACGTAGGTTGTCATTATTCGGCTGAGTGTCACACATCTGCTTCTTACTTTCAATTCAAAACGCATCATTCTTCTGCTATCTCTTGGTAGGATTCTCGAAGTCAAAGGGTCAGACAACGGTTACTAGATAGTCGGGTATTACAGTTTCTTTCCGCTGTCGATCGACACTCTGTCGTCGCGCAATTCCTGCAATGCGCGCTGAACTTCAAATGACCGTCATTTCTTCGTTACTTGGGAAATAGAGCGTTTTCGGTGGCGTTGGAAAGCTAAAAGGATAAGCTTTACCTACAACTTGAATCACTTGATTATCATTTGTAGAACTCAAGTTACAACCCTTCAAGGTAGGCAGAAGCAATGTGAACCTCATAATGGTAGTTTCCAAGCTCCGACTCAACTCATCTCCTAAATGCATGCATACGGACATGTTTTAAGCTTGATTTTGCTCTTTTATCGGTTCATACCTGCAAATAATATAAGAAAACCAAAGTAGACAATTCGGGGGACATTTTTAGCTAAACACTACTAAATATGCATAGAAATACGTGTCAATAAGGCCTAAAAAGACTATAAGAATGGCACGCGTTAGACAACGCTTAGAAAACAGCAAAAGGCAATGATTGAATGTTAGAAGGAAAACAAATAACAATGCTCTCTTACATGGAGAGAGGAAACACTCTTTTTAGGGAGAGAAACCTTTTTTTAAAAGAGAAAAGTAAATATTTCGTATTTTTGTTCACAAATTCTTAATTAAGACGGAAGTACCCGTCGCAAGCTTGCGACGGGCCAAATACGGACCGTACTGTAGCTATACGGGTTTGGGTCTGCGAAGTGATGTCTGCCGCCTACTCCTGCTGCACTGTCCTTCATGGTACTTTTGCTGGCAATTTAATACTAATAATTGGTTAATACTATTAATAATACTATAATAATATTAACCTAATATTATCATACAAATAACCTTCCTAAAATCACAATACCGCCACTTTCTCTTTCAAATTCTTCATGAACACAACATCATCTAATCTCACTTCTCTCTCTAATTTTTTTCATATAATACACTCAAAACAACCCAGATCTTTTACGTAAAATATTGACGATCAACATAACGATGGACGAGAGTGATGTGGGTCTGGTTAGTAATGAAATGAGTGACAGAGACATTACAATTCATCAAGAGACGACAGATGTGGTTGATGTCGGGTTGGCTAATAATGAAATATTCGATCATCGTAGTGATGAAGACAATACAACTCAAGAGATTTCCGAAGGAAATGGTAGTATCAAAGGTAAATGTGACTTTTTTTTTTGTTAACATGGATATGGTGATGAAATGGTGTGAAAGAGGAGAACTATATTTGTTTCATGAAGTTCATTGGAAGGTTATTGTTTATCATCTATGTTGGGTTTATATTATTTGTGTTTTTTGTTCTATATTGGTAGTATATTTTTTGTTTCATCTTTGTTAGTGAGCAAACATGTGGCACTGGGTTTTGGTTTATTGCGTTTTTTGTTGGTATGAAGTTCACATGTCAGGAAAATGTTGATACATTTCCGGTTTATGTGTCCCTGGCAAAGTATTGTAAGAGTTTGGGGTTGCAGGTGTGTAGTAGTAAATTATCTCAGTAGGTGGAGATGTCAGGGAAATGTTGTTAGGTTTAGTGGATATGTTTCCCTGGCAAATATTGTGTCTTTCATGTTTTCTGGGTTTCTTGTAATGAAGTTTACGCGTCAGAAAAATGTTTGCTACTTTTGGGGTTTATGTGGCCCTGGAAAACTATTGTAAGAGTTTGTTGAGTTTAATGTCAGTAAAATGTTGTCAGTTTTAGGGGTATATGAGGCACTGTAAGAGTACTTTAGTTACCAACTGGGGTTGCATGTATGTAGTAGTATTTTATCTGAGTAAGTGGAGATGTCAGGGAAATGTTGTTAGGTTTAGTGGATATGTTCCCCTGGCAAATGTTGTGTCTTTTATGTCTTCTGGGTTTCTTGTAATGAAGTTTACGCGTCAGAAAAATGTTTGCTACTTTTGGGGTTTATGTCTCCCTCGCAAATTATTGCAAGAGTTTGTTGAGTTTAATGTCAGTAAAATTTTGTCAGTTTTAGGGGGGTTGTTACCAACTGGGGGGTTGCATGTATGTAGTAGTAATTTATTTGTCAGGGAAATGTTGTTAGGTTTAGTTGATTGTAACCCTAGCAGAGTATTGTAAGATACTGTATTCAGAATAATGTCGTCATTTATGTGTGGTTATGTTTTTTTTTTTATGGGGGAGATGTCAACATTTTGTTGTTTGTGTAAGCATATTTTTCACGTTCGCTAGTCGGCATAGAAGTTGGAACATGGGAGGGTTTATACGAGATGTACCTGAAGCACTCACAGGCGTGGGGTTTCAGCGTCAGGAAAGGGACTTCCCGTAGGGCACATGGGCCCGGAACTCCGTTTGTCGAGAGGTATTTTGTGTGCTCCGTTGAAGGCACCCATGGAAACGGTAGCTGGGTAGGCGGGGATGGGCTGCCACATGTTGACAATAACCAGAAGAGGAATGCAGTTGTTACCGATGCCAGTGCAAAGCTAGTGTGCGTGCACATGTGAACGACGGGGGTAAGTGGGAGGTACTGCAGCACATAGTGGAGCACAACCATGAGCTCACCCCTATTCAGTGGCAGGAGCACCATCGGTCAGAGAGGCGAATTAGTGATGCGGAGGGTGATGTTATAAGGGCAATGTCAGAAGCTTTTGTTGCCACTTCCATGCAGTACAAGGTCGCAGCCGCTGTAGGGGGGAGGTATTTGTGGGGCACACAAAGCGGGATCACATCAATTTCGTGCATAGGCTGAAAACGAAAGCTATAGAGGGTGGTGATGCGGCTACTCTAATCAACACGTTGACAGCACGACAGGCTGACGACCCCGGGTTCTTTTTCCGCGTGCAGTTTGGCAAAGACGGGCGCCTATGTCACCTGTTTTGGTGTGACTCCATGATGAGGGAGGACTATAGATTGTACCATGATGTACTCATATTTGACACTACGTACCGCACCAATAGGTACAATTTGATATGTGGTGCGTTCGTTGGTATCAACAACCATTGGGCTAACGTTATGTTTTGTTGTGTTTTTTTGTCCGATGAGACCGAAGAATCATTTGAATGGTTATTCAACGTGTTTAACGAAGCTATGGGTGATGATGTTCGGCCGATATCCATTTTCACTGACCAAGATAAAGCAATGTCCAATGCTATTGACAAGGTACGGATGCCATATTACGTAATGTTCGCAGTGTCGAGTATAGTTGGTATGTATGATACATACATGTTTTTTATATGAACATTTTTTACCTTATCATATTGGTACCACTGTACGCTCAGATGTGTTTTAGATGTTTGTGTTTGTAGTATTATGAACATATCACCCTATTATAGTCACATTATCTTCTGCTTTGTCTTCAGGTTTTTCCAGAAAGTAGGCATCGGTTATGCCAGTGGCATATTCAACAAAACGCGATCTCGCACTTCGGTTCTCTTAAGCATGACATGGTATTCCAGGATCTGTTCAACAAATGCCTTCATGGGTGTTACAACGATGCCGAGTTTAAAGAATGCTGGAAGGGAATGATGTGCATGTACGATATCGGGGACAACCCCTGGTTCAAGAGATTGTATGGGTTGCGTTATAAATGGTGTACAGCCCTCAATAATTCTTACTTCTCCGCTGGTATCCTTTCTTCGCAACGGAGCGAGAGCACGAATCATGCAATGGAGTTCCAGGCGTCAAAGACAACCTCCGTCACGGAGTTCTTTGGTATATATGAGACGACGGTCCGTAGATGGAGGGCGGAGGAGGAGCGGAAAGAATTCAATTGTATACGAACTACCCCGACGTCCGTCTTTCTGTTAGTAGACCTCTTGCAACATGCATCCCAGATTTACACACTGCAGTTGTTCCGCGTTTTTGAGAAAGAGTTCGGGTTAGCAATGGGAACGCGCGCGGCCATTATTCATTCGGAGGATTCTACTTTGTTGTACAAAGTGGTTACGGGGGCGATCGAGAGCAAGGGTCACCATGTAACGTATGATTGCCGCGACTTATTGGCGGACTGCACGTGTAGGAAGTACCATGTCATGGGGGTGATATGTTCTCATATAATACGGGTACTCCACATGCACTCTGTCCCGGCGATCCCTGATAGGTACATTCTGCGCAGGTGGACTAAGTTTGCAAAGAAGGAGGTTTGGGAGCGGCTGCTGCCGTCCGATTTGCGCCGGTCAGCGGCTAATGAGGCTATAAACTGGCGCCGTTCAATGCTAACAAAACTAAACAATCTCATAACAAAGAGCCAGTTAGTGGGTGAGGCAAGGGAGGTGTTGGAGAAGTACACTGCTCTCGCCGGGGACGAAATTGGTAAGATTCTGCAGAAACTTTGCCTTGGGGAGGCGGCCAATCAGGAGGCGGACGAAGTCCCTGCAATTCTTGATCCTGTCCGGTGCAGAACAAAGGGGAGGAGTCAAAGGAAGAAAAGGAAGGTCGGGAAAAGGAAGGCAACCAGAACGCCAGGTGGAAGCGTTCAAGCTACTCAGGACGAATACACCCCCATCCCGCGGCTGCTTTGAGCGGCGGCGCCTGCTGTTCCTATGGGCGTGTTAGTAATGGCACCGTTTTGGCTAGGGAGTGGGGCAATCTGTGTTTTTGGGGCTGGAAGAATGCCACGGAAATGATCAATGAGTAGACGATCTGTGTTTTGTGGGGGTCAATGTGGACAATATGTACCCATTTAATTATTTAAGTAACTTACTTGCGCCGTAGGACGTAATATGTTAGGGCCCTTACAGGGACACATATTACCCGAAAATATGAACATATTTTCGGTACTTTTCGTTTGCAGATTGTATGTAAATGCATCTCTGTATCCCAGGTCATGATTGACTTGTTAAACGATGTTATCTTTATAATATGTTAGTGCTTCTTCTCTTGTGTTGATGTATATGTTGCCTGCATTTTATTATGATATAGCAGGCAGTACTTTGTTGATAGTCAAGTGTGTTGACATGTTTATTATGTTTAAGGTTGTACGGTTTTTTTTTTGCATTTGTTACTATGTACCATGCAGTTATGTAAATGTGAACTCACTTAGTAACTATGTAGCATGCATTACATTATCCAATTTAACGGCTACATATATTCATAGTTATTTGTGTTTACCTTTACCTATTTTGTCTCCCTACATTATGTTAGAGTTACATTACATATATCATAATTGCAGTTCAATGTAACTATCTTATTATGTCGAACCAGTAAAAACAAAGCGGTATGCACAAGGATAAAGCGCAATGTTAGACTACTGAATATGCACACGGGCTTTATATATAACGTCCATGCCCTAAAGGGCACGGGATACCACCCCACAACGATGGTCGTTCTAGACCATCGACAGTCTTAGGCAGTCAGATGCCAGCTACTAAACCATATAAACTAAGACCAACATTTTGGCCTTGACATTGTTTTTGGGTGTCCAAAACAGAAGGACCTACCCACCAAGTTGTCCAAAATACTACTCCTACACTAAGGAGCACCAAAACAAGCTGTACATACAAACAAGGCCTTTACAACGGCCACCAAAAAAAGTTGTTATGACTAACTTCCGGTCACATTACTTTGATCCACCAGCCTTCTTGCGGGTTGTGCGGGTTGCAGTCTGGTGGGGCATGCCTATATCATCCAGGCCCAGGGAGAAGGAAGGTGCAGTGATCATCTCAACGTCTATCATTGCATCCAACCTCGCGCCAACTGCATCCCACGCAGCCACGAACCCCGGACTGCTCATTGCTTGGGTGAACGAGCCCTACAGAGGTGATCCTTCACCTGCGCTACCAACCGAGCCTGACTGCTGCTCCGTAACTCCGCCTTCATTCATAACACCGGCCTTCAGGAGGGTCTTGTGCATGGTTGACACGATTGACAGGTTACGCCGGGTAGTCATCCAGTTCCGAGTACGCACCTGAGGGGGTTGGTCCATTGTTAATCAAAATAGTAAAGAACATTATAAAATAATGGGAGACGGGGAATTATAAGGAACGGAAATTACTTACATCTTCGTAGGAGGCCTGTAGTTCATCGTCGGTGGGTACACCATCGGGCAGTGGCAAGGTCACAAACCTCGCGGGAGGGCCCCTCGATGCCTCTTCAATCGCACTGGCTCTACGGTAAAGGCATTTCACCCGGTCCTTCGATACTGGGTACGTCTGGCAGTTCCAAATCCCCACTCCGAACCCCTCGTGGTACCGGTATGCACGAACTTCCTCGCCAATCCTCTTTTTAAGCCGCTCGTACGTCCACTGTTGGATTAGCGGGAGGCTGGTCTTTTCCGGGGTACCCCTCCAAGTTAGCCGATGGAAGTACACCATCTGCAAGAACATTAGGCATCCCCCTACACTTTTCGAGCCGTGGGTCCTCCACGAGTCGACTGCAGCGTCGAGCCTTCTTAGCACAAAGGAGCTCCAGTCCAACCCAAATCAAATCCACGTCCTCCACTGCCCCGACCAGACGGAAGTCCACACGGTTGTGTACCGTTGGGCCAGGAATGTACCCATTGCAAACAAGACAAACATCTTTTTAAATTCGGGGCCTCCATCCTACAGCCCCATCATCTCCTGCCTCAAAGCGTCCAACGACAACTCACCCCTATCATTGATGTTGAATTTTTTGCGCCACATCCGCGCTAATGCCATATCAGTTCTTGCTTCCACTTCCTGCTCTGTACACGGCAGCATAAATGCATCATAAACATCCTCCTTAGTCAACGCAAACTGGTGATGCCGGTTGAAGAGAAACATCCTTGTTGACGGATCGTACTTGCTAAGCAACCAATCAGCCATTTGATGAAGAAAGGCGTGCGTCTTCAGCTGAAGTATACCGCCGAAACCAATTTCCTCGACATCCATTTTTTGAGCTTCGGTCAGGACAACAATCAGGTTGAATAACGGCCGAGGTGACCCATGTCCGTCAACCTCCTTCCTTTTCGTACAAAAAGACATACATCAGAACCAAAATAATATGTTCACAACAGACACAACAATGTAAGCATCCAACATAATGGTTGAGAATAAAAACATGTAAACACACAATTTGAACATTATATATTGTTTGCACCAACAAAGGGGAACATAACCAGAAAACGTACACACAACTCACTGTCAACATATGTACGCACCATATAATAGTATGTAATGTATGCTACATAATAATCAAAAAAAGACAACATATTCATCGTCAAACTTTATCAAAACAGTTAAAGATATGTATGTTGACGTATACTACAATGTAAGCACCAAACAGAATGTGGTAAAAATAACATGTCAAGGTCCTCAACAAAACTTAGAATGTACACAAACTATAACATAATGTTCAGGGGGATCAAAACTATAAAACATAACAACAAAGTAGCTTCAACAGATATAAACAACAGACACCAAAGTGTAACAACCCAACATAATGTTAAAGAATGACAACAACAGAACCCATTTCAAATTAAGTTTATGTAAGGCAACTATAACAAAATGTTGACACCAACAGGTATGCTTCATAACAATCAAAGAAGACAACATAATCATCGTAAGATTTAACAAAAGAGAACAAGATATGTTTGCTAATGTATGTTACAATGTAAGCACCAAACATAATTGGGTATTAATAACAACATGTCAACGTCCGCAACAAACTAAAAATGTACACAAAGTACAACATAATGTTTAGGGGATCAAAACAAGAAAACGTAACAACAAAGCACCTTCAACAGATGTAAACAACAGACACCAAAATGTAACAACCGAACATAATGGTAAAGAATGACAACAAGAAAACACATTTCAAAATAAGTTTATGTAAGACAACTATAACATAATGTTGACACCAATAGGTATGCTTCATAACAATCGAAGAAGACAACATAATCATCCTAAGATTTAACAAAATAGAACAAGATATGTTTGCTAATGTATGCTACAATGTAAGCACCAAACAGAATTGGGTAATAATAACAACATGTCAACGTCCGCAACAAACTAAAAATGTTGACAAAGTATAACATAATGTTTAGGGGGATCAAAACAAGAAAACGTAACAACAAAGCAACTTCAACAGATGTAAACAACAAACACCAAAATGTAACGACCCAACATAATGGTAAAGAATGACAACAAGAAAACACAATTCAAATTAACTTTATGTAAGACAACTATAACATAATGTTTACACCAATAGGTATGCTTCATAACAATCAAAGAAGACAACATAATCTTCGTCAAAGTTTCATCAAAACAGAACAACATATGTTTGCTAACGTATACTACAATGTAAGCACCAAAACAGAATGGGATAAAAATAACAACATGTCAACGTCCTCAACAAAATGTAATGTACATAAACTATTACATAATGTTTAGGGGGATCAAACCAACAAAAGGTAACAACAAAGCAGCATGAGCAGATGTAAACAACATATGTTTGCTACGTATACTACAATGTAAGCACCAAACATAATGGGGTAAAAATAACAACATGTCAACGCCCTTAAAGCAGCATGTACCGATGTAAACAATAGACAAAAAATGTAACTACACAACATGATGGCAAAGAATGACATATGTTTCCTAACGTATACTACAATGTAAGCACCAAACATAATGGGATAAAAATAACATGTCAACGTCCTCAAAAAAATTTTATGTACATAAACTATTACTTAATGTTTAGGGGGATCAAACTTAGGATAGGAATCAACAAAGCAGCATGAGCAGAGGTAAACAGCATATGTTTGCTAACGTATAGTACAATGTAAACACCGAACATAATGGGGTCAAAATAACATGTCATCGTCCTCAACAAAACTTAATGTTTTCAAACAATAACATAATGTCTAGGGAGATCAAAACAAGAAAAGGTAACAACAAAGCAGCATGAACCAATGTAAACAACTCTTAAAATAAATGTAACTACATAATATGATGGCAAAGAATGACAACAAGAAAACACATTAAAAATAATTTCATGTATGGCAGCTATAACATAATGTTGACACCAAGAGAGGGTGACATAATCATAACAGGTAACCAAAAACTACTGACTACATATGTACGCAGCATATGCAATTATGTAAATATGCTTCATAACAATCGAAGAAGACAACATAATGGGGAAAAACGAGAACATAATGTTTACACTAGTGTAGGAGTAACAGAACAAGAGAATGTAACAACAAAGCATAATGTATCATCAGATTTATACACATTAACTAATTCAGACAACATATAAACATCTACACAATGTCCACAGTATTTTCTAACAATGTATACACCCGACATTATGGGGTAACAATAACAACAAGCCAACACAATTCAATTAAAGTTAACCCAACAATAATATGTACACAACAAAGAAACGTATGTAATGTATGCTACAAAATCAGCAATACCGACAACATATTAACGAACACACAATGTTGTCATCTAACAAAACATATGTACACAACGTGTAACAACAATATAACCACTAAAACATAATTGTTGAAGATAACAACATTTACCATCTACAAAAATGTGGTCATGACATAACAGTAATGTAAGAACCTAACAAAATGGTTAATATTAACAACATAATCACCATAGCAGGGGTACAGTACGAAATCTAAATTCACACTTACTTGATCAGCTCCAAACAATCTTCATCCACCCTACGTTTCTTCGAACTCTCTCCAGCCTCTCTCCTTGTCGTCACAACCTTCGCCGTCTGGCTCTTTTCTGTATGACGTCTCACGCAAGAAACAGAAGTCAGAATCATGAGCGACGTATTTTTCCAAATTCTTTACTACATCATACAATAATACAAACACATACAACATGTCGTACCTTTCTTCAGTTGCTTTTTTTCTTGTAACGTTTGTCGATTTGCCGGCTTATTAACCACTGTTATTGCCTTCTGCACGGCCGCATCCACCACATCTGTAACAAAGAAACTAGTCACGGGCCTACGTACAGATAAGCCATGCAATAGACTATAAGAAACGACGATGCATACCTTCATTGTAAGAAGTGTCTTCCGATTCACCACTGTCCTCACCATGGTCATCGTCTTCGGCCTCTACTGTAACACCCCCATTTACCTAGGAGCCTGAACTAGGACTTCTAGAGTAAATAATACTGTTACCATCCTGGATAACCAGGGTAGTAGATACTCATAGTGAAAGAAACACAGTACTTTAATTTATAAGAAGTTAAACTGAAATCTATTACAAGGCATAGTCCACAAGTCTTCCAAAACAACTGAATATAAATAAATGTCCAACTGAGAAAACTAAGTGATCTAGTAACTAGGTAGGTCTAGTCCATGTCTCTCTTCTGTGCCCAGTCCTAGTCCACCTGGTCTCTGACCTGAAATATCTACTCCCCATTCCGGATCATTGTAGGTGAACACGAATACACTGTCAACCTCGCGGCTGAGTAGGATAACACAATAATAAATAATGCAACAAACAATAATATGCAAATGCTTATGTCATGCTCGAGCTCGGTCACAATCTCAATCTCAAACCCGAAACACCCAGCCATACCGAACCTCCGGGCAGACTATAATCGGCCGTCGCCGAACACCAGCTTAAAAGCTGATAAGACACCAGGCCTGGTCTGCAGAACCACCCTGGGCTTTATACCAGATTAACATCTGATCCACAATTATCTCAATATCCAATGCACATGCATGCTCATGAATGCAATACCAATAAGCTATTCATATAATATCATGCTCATACAATTCATGCTTGCATCCACACATATAAAACCACATACAAACATAACTTGTCATAAAGTATGGTACCAGTGTATGTGGGGAACAAAACGTGTATTCGCCCTAAACTTGCAGGATTATAATGAAAATTACAGTCGTGAATATCGTCATAAGATTAAAAAGGATAAGAAAAGAAGTACAACCTTTGGTCCTTGTGCGAAAGGCCTAAGAACAGGAATTAACACAAATTCCCTCCTATAACTTGCACCCAAGACTTAGAATGAGACGTGGCCGCGTGTGCTAGAAATCCTCTCCAACTGCCTTGCAATATTGGGAGAGCCTTTTGAGTTTTAGATGTGAGATCTGGGTTATGGGAGAAGAATGCTCTCAAACCCTAATTTTCTTTTGAGATTTATTAAACAGTGCAACAAGAGTGAATCACATAAGGAGAGTCCTCCTCCTTATATAGTCCACACGGCCGAATTGGATGTCGGGTAGGAGTGGGCTTTCCACTCTTACCTTATTCCAATGCGTGATTCGACCCAATTAGCTATAAGTTGTCCGCGGGTTTTATTTATAAATCGTAACATGTTATCAGTTATTAATACAGTCGATATATTAATAATGGTCTGACAAAATACGATATTGTATAATTACCCAAATTAATATAACTGTTTATATTAATACGCGAATACAATATTTAATTAAATATAACCGTTTATATTTAATTTACGAATTAATCATGTAATCCGTATTAGCTAAAATTATTTAATCCGTATTAAATAATAATCTCAACATCTTATTGACTAATTTAATAGTCAATACCTCTGACTAACTGTTTAGTCGTGTCCGGCATAAATGTGACTGTATTTTCATACCTTCACATCTCTCAAACGTGTCCTATAGGTGTGACGTATAGGGACCAGTTGATCACCGCCATCCGTATGACAATAACGTCAAACGTATCTAGCAAGCCAACCGTTATTGATAAACGTGGATCAACTGGTAATAATACAAAAGTATGCCCTTGTGATCCTTAAAGAGATTTAATAAGTCATTGTACTTAATTGTCAAGGACACCAGCCCCAACAATCTCCCACTTGTCCGTACAAGGGTATGTGCAATGACGTTATCACACTACATGTGGAGGACACAATCTCCAACAAACTCCCACTTGTCCGTACAAGTGTAGGTGCGATAACCGAATTTCATATCCTTTTAAAATTTCTCCCACTCAATGTAAGACAATTTGCAAATCCGCATTCGCAAAGGTCGTATCTCACAAGCGATCTGTATCAAGAGTGGTTTCCCCGACTAGAGAGTAACTTAACTGATAAAACGAATCTGTATTCGAGCATGGCCATGCATTTCAGTTACTACTCCTCGAGTGGCCCTGAGAAATGATAAAATCCTGATAAGGGTTTGGATATTTCCCTCAACTCGAATCCTGCCGATATCGCGCAGCATGAAATAACCCATAAAAAAATCCTTTTGGCCCCTGTTACGGTGACCGTGGGAAAGAAACCAAAGTTACCCAAAATCTGCCTTAATCTCAAGAGACAGTTGAAAGTCAAAAGACTCGACTCTAAGGAACACTATGGAGGTCCTATCCACGACCTGGCACCCAATGTTATAAAACATTTAGGACTCCATAACGCTGTCACGGGGTGTCCTACGAGATATCCGTATAACTCGCCTTTGTGATTGGTTAGTCAGCCGCGTGACTTATGGCTCGTTGAACCCACCATCAACCAACGTCACAAAATGATTACCTGAGTTATCAGCTCAAGTGGGTAATCAAGGACCAAAACGATGTAATGTTAATCAGTTCACTTTGTGGTGTTCAAAATTGGCGTACAATTCCACATGAGAAACAAAACATTATATATCATAACAATAAGGTTGAATAGAGTACACGAGAAAATGAATTATTACATGAATTCATAAAAGAGTACTACAACTTAGGAACACATCCAATTCCCATGGAATGAATGTGCCCTTCATGCTTATCACGTGGTAATGCTTTTGTGAGAGGATCAGCTATGTTGTCATCCGTAGCGATCTTATCAATGAAAATCTCCTTTTGCTCCACGTAATCTCTGATTAGATGAGCTTTCCGTTGTACATGCCTAGCCTTGTTGCTAGACTTATGCTCCTTAGCTTGGAAGATGGCACCTTTATTATCACAATAAACGGTGATTGGGTCATTCGAACTAGGCACTACTGATAGTCCTTGTAAGAATTGACGCATCTATATCGCTCCCTTAGCTGCTTCCGAGGCGGCATAGTACTCGGACTCAGTCGTAGAATCTGCTGTAACACTCTGTTTAGAACTTTTCCAGTTGACAGCAGCGCCATTAAGAGTAAAAACGAATCCAGACTGAGATTTCGAGTCATCTCGATCCGTTTGGAAGCTAGCATCTGCGTAACCCGTGGCGCAGAGCGTCGAGTCGCCTCCGTAAGTCAATCCCCAATCTTTAGTCCTCCGTAGGTACTTAAGAATGTTTTTCACGGCCATCCAGTATTGTTCACCTGGATGAGCTTGGAATCGACTAGTCATACTCAATGCATATGCAACGTCTGGACGTGTGCATATCATGGCATACATGATCGATCCTATTGCCGAGGCATAAGGAATCCGACTCATGCGCTCTTTCTCTTCCAATGACTTAGCTTCTTGAGTCTTGCTCAAGTGAAGCCCAGGAGTCATAGGAAGGAACCCTTTCTTGGAGTTCGTCATGCTGAATCTCTCTAGAATCTTATCTATATAAGACTCCTGACTGAGAGATAACATCCGTCGTGATCTATCCCTGTAGATACGGATGCCTAAAATTCTTTGTGCCTCTCCCAGATCTTTCATCTGGAAATGGTTTTTCAACCATGCTTTAACCGAAGATAAGAGAGGTATGTCATTCCCAATCAAGAGTATGTCGTCGACATACAGTACTAGGAATACAATCTTGCTCCCACTCGACTTGATATAGAGACATGGTTCCTCGACTGATCGAATGAATCCATTCTCTTTTATCACTTGGTCGAAGCGATGATTCCAACTCCGCGATGCTTGCTTAAGTCCATAGATGGAACGTTTAAGCTTGTAAACTTTCTTAGGATGTTCAGGATCAATAAAACCCTCGGGTTGTACCATGTACAACTCTTCCTCCAAATAACCGTTTAAGAAGGCGGTTTTAACGTCCATTTGCCATATTTCATAATCGTGAAATGCGGCGATCGCTAAGATAATCCGAATGGAACGTAGCATGACTACGGGTGCAAAGATCTCATCGTAGTGCAAGCCTGGCACTTGGGTGAAACCTTTAGCAACTAGTCTTGCCTTGTGGATATCTTGTTGTCCTTCCACGGCATGCTTTATCTTGTAAAGCCATTTGCATTGAAGGGGACGTACCTTTGCAGGTAGGTCCACAAGATTCCACACATTGTTCTAATACATGGAGTCCATCTCGGATGGCATGGCTTCTAGCCATAGCTTTGAGTCAGAACTGGTCATGGCACCTTTATAGGTTGTGGGTTCATTACCCTCTAGGAGTAAGACGTCATCTGTATTATGTTCCTCGACCATACCAATGTATCTGTCCGGAGGAATAGAGACTCTTCCCGACCTCCTAGGTTCCTCAGGAATATCTACCGCAGCCTCGGTTGAAGGAACTGTTTCCTCCAATGGTTGCTCGGTAGTTGGTTCTTGAACCTCCGATAACTCGAAGGTTCTATTACTCGACTTGTTCTCGAGAAATTCTTTCTCTAAGAACGTCGCACTAGCCGCAACAAAAACACGTTGTTCGGTTGGCGAGTAGAAGTAATGACCAAAAGTTCCCTTTGGATAACCTATAAAGTATGTTTTGACCGATCGCGGGCCGAGCTTATCCTCGTGTCTCCACTTGACATAAGCCTCGCAGCCCCAAACCCGAATAAAGGACAGGACAAGTTAGGGACCGTTCCCTTCCATAATTCGTATGGAGTCTTGTCAACAGCTTTAGACGGACTTCGGTTAAGTATTAGAGCGGCTGACAAAAGAGCATAGCCCCACAATGAATCAGGTACAACGGTGTGACTCATCATGGATCGAACCATATCGTGTAGAGTTCGATTTCTCCGTTCGGACACACCATTTAATTGTGGTGTTCCAGGTGGAGTCAACTGTAGCACGATGCCACAGTCTTTAAGGTGTTGATCAAACTCGTGTGAAAGATACTCACCACCACGATCCGAACGTAGTGCTTTAATCTTTCTACCCAGCTGGTTCTGTACCCGATTCTGGTATTCTTTGAACTTGTCAAAGGATTCACTTTTATGTTTCATTAAGTAGACATAGCCATATCTACTCAAATCATCCGTGAAAGTGATGAAATACCTATAGCCTTCTCGTGCGTTGATCGACATAGGGCCACATACGTCCGTATGTATGAGTCCTAATAGGTCGGCAGCGCGCATTCCAACACCTTTGAAGGAAATACGAGTCATTTTGCCAATGAGACATGATTCACACGTGCCATATGATTCGAAATCAAAGGGCGATATTGCTCCATTCTGTATGAGCTGTTTTACGCGTTTCTCATTTATGTGTCCCATACGACAATGCCATAGGTAAGTTTGATCTTTGTCACCTACCTTTAATCTCTTATTATTCACATGTAATATCTCGGTAGTTTGATCTAAAACATAAATTCCATTCATGGAAACTGCCTTGCCATAAATCATATTGTGTAAGGAGAAAATGCAGCTATTATTCTCTATTACAAATGAAAAACCGAGTTTGTCAAGTGCAGAAACTGAAATAATGTTTTTGGACAAACTAGGAACATAATAACAGTTATATAAAAATAACTCGAATCCACTTGGAAGCTGGATCACGTATGTTCCCTTCGAGACTGCAGCAACGCGTGCTCCATTCCCGACACGCAGGTCCACCTCACCCTTGATTAGGGGTTCTTGGTTTCGGAGGCCCTGCACATGATTACATAGATGAGAACCACAACCAGTATCAAGTACCCAAGTTCCGCAACTTTCATGGTTAATCTCAATCATGTGAATAAAAGAAGAAGAAGACATACCAACAGGAGTAACGCGGCCTGCCTTAATGTCCTCGCGATACACGGGGCATGAGCGCCTCCAATGCCCAGTCTTGTGGCAGTGGTGGCATTCCATGCTAGTATCCTTGCTCTTTGTCTTGCCCTGTGAGTTGCTCGACTCACCTGGCCCACTCTTAGTAAATCCTGGTCTCTTGAACCTGGGCTTACCTACTGCTAGGTCGCCCTGAGCTTTAGCCTTCCCTTTACCCTTTCCCTTACTGGAGATCATGAGAACATCCTGCTTCATGCTCCCACTTAATTTCAGATCCTTCTCAGTCTGTACGAGAAGGGAGTGGAGCTCATGAGGAGTCTTCTTCATGTCGTTCATGTAGTAGTTGGCCCTAAAGAGGGCGAACCCATCATGAAGCGAATGAAGCATACGATCAACGATTATGTTCTCACTGATCTTGCAGTTTAGGGTCTCCAGTTTCTCGATATTCTCAATCATGTTGAGAATATGTGGGCTAACAGCTTGGCCCTTCTGGAGTTTCGCCTCAAAGAAGCGACATGTATGCTCATAAGAAACGATTCTCGGAGCTTTGGAGAATTCGTTAGAGAGCGTGGTGAAAATCTTGTTTGCACCATGGGATATGAAGCGTCTTTGCAAATTTGATTCCATTGCATAGATGAGTACGTTCTTTATCGCACCCGCTTCCATGACGAAGTCGCTATGAGCGCGAACTTCGTTGGCTCTAGCTCCAGTTCCTGGGTGTGCCGGAATGGGCTCAGTTAAATACTTAAGCTTTCCGTCAGCAATGGCAGCATTCCGTAGTGCTGCCTCCCAGTCAGAGAAGTTCGACCCATCATTCCTCAGTCTTGTGGACTGATTCATGGAGTCCATGAAGGCTTTTAGCCAGGATTCACGTGCTAGCTTGGCACTTGGCATTGGGTCTTCACCAGCCATTTTAGTTATACAGCAGTTTTAATGAACGTGTTCTACACTGAAAAAGAAGATAAAACAAAAACCATATAAGCAACTCATTGTTGTGATTTAAGTCTATATTAAATTGAAATTTAAACTCGTAGACTCAAGCATTTATATAATTGATCTCCCTCAAGAATTATATAAATGATCCCAAGATTCAATTTCCGTATATTGATAAGCCCACAGTTTGGCTAATTCCACCGTTGGAACTCTTGGTCGATAGATTTCCGTATATCCTATCTATTAGTCCATCTCAGTCGCTAGATAGTATCGAGTGACCATGATGTTGAGATAAAATAAATCATCTGTTCCCACTTACCCGACGTAGAAGGGGTCATATTATGCCTACCGACGAAGAAGGGATTCATGGGAGGCTGATTTATAAAGACTAGTCTCAATTTTTGGTTATACGAGGAAGACCCCATCAACTTTTATTTATTCATATTAAGTGAACTAATATCTAGCATATGCGTGAATGAATTAAATAAAGTGATGGCTTTGCAATTGACATGTGACATCTGTATTGTCACAGAAAACTAACGCGTAACCTCTACATGAGTCAGTTTTCAGGCATGATATAGGTGGTTTGGTTTTAGGCGGAATATGATGCAAGCTATTATCGATGAAAGCATAAAATGAAAGCAATAAACGTAAATAAAAAGTCCTAGTGTGGCCTATCCTACCAAAATAAACATAAAACAACTTGGAATCCACCGTTGGACCCTAGAAGCTTGTCTTGATGTTCCATCTTGGTCCTTGCAGCGGGAGTGAGAATCCGGTCTCCGTCTTGTCTTTGGTCTTCACAAAATTACTAATTTAAATTACAAAAGTAATCCTAGATACATTCTAATTTAAATACAAAAGTAATTACATGGAAAAAACCCAAAACGGAGATTCAAGATCTCAAAATTACAAGCAAGACTGTGTCCCATCATTACGGTGACACAATCTTCTAAGGCCACACTAAGTTACAACCGTTTGCAAAATTAAATACGTTATTGAAAGCATTCACAAGGCATTCACAAGACGATAAATAAAATGCATCAACTAAATTTAAAAAATCATACATGACATAATACTGTTATTATGATTAATAAATTTTTACCAAACCACCTTTTAATATTAAAATTATGTGACTATACCGCTTTAATCACCAATTTTAATGAACATATAATCCTATTATTTTAAACCGTTTTAAAATAATATGTATCGAACGAGGGTGAACCGTTTCACAAAAATAATACACTATTTCCGTATACAGTATATTATTTTAGGCCATGTGAAAATAAGAAACAAGTTATTTTCGAAAAAGAAAGCCTGAAATAAGAGCACTCGACCGAGCAACAGAGGCACTCGATCGAGTGCCAGTGTCACTCGATCGAGTGCAGCAGGGGCTCGATCTAGTGACTCGTTAAAACGCAAACGCTGCACTTTAAATCTAAACAAGTTTTTATCTTTTGATATAAAACATGAAAATCAAAAATAAAAACAACAAAAGATCCACATATTGCTAAAAATATCGATTAAGTAACAATATGCAAATAAAAATCGAAAAAAAAAAGATCGATTTCTCACAAAGAGAGGCACTCGGCCGAAGCACTCGATCGAGTGTAGGTAGTACTCGATCAAGTGCTCGTCAAAAAACAGTACGATTTTTCAAATTTTTAAATCTTACGAAAAACACAATTGTAAAATTTCATGGCCTAAGGCTCTGATACCACTTGTGGGGAATAAAACGTGTATTCGCCCTAAACTTGCAGGATTATAATGAAAATTACAGTCGTGAATATCGTCATAAGATTAAAAAGGATAAGAAAAGAAGTACAACCTTTGGTCCTTGTGCGAAAGGCCTAAGAACAGGAATTAACACAAATTCCCTCCTATAACTTGCACCCAAGACTTAGAATGAGACGTGGCCGCGTGTGCTAGAAATCCTCTCCAACTGCCTTGCAATATTGGGAGAGCCTTTTGAGTTTTAGATGTGAGATCTGGGTTATGGGAGAAGAATGCTCTCAAACCCTAATTTTCTTTTGAGATTTATTAAACAGTGCAACAAGAGTGAATCACATAAGGAGAGTCCTCCTCCTTATATAGTCCACACGGCCGAATTGGATGTCGGGTAGGAGTGGGCTTTCCACTCTTACCTTATTCCAATGCGTGATTCGACCCAATTAGCTATAAGTTGTCCGCGGGTTTTATTTATAAATCGTAACATGTTATCAGTTATTAATACAGTCGATATATTAATAATGGTCTGACAAAATACGATATTGTATAATTACCCAAATTAATATAACTGTTTATATTAATACGCGAATACAATATTTAATTAAATATAACCGTTTATATTTAATTTACGAATTAATCATGTAATCCGTATTAGCTAAAATTATTTAATCCGTATTAAATAATAATCTCAACATCTTATTGACTAATTTAATAGTCAATACCTCTGACTAACTGTTTAGTCGTGTCCGGCATAAATGTGACTGTATTTTCATACCTTCACATCTCTCAAACGTGTCCTATAGGTGTGACGTACAGGGACCAGTTGATCACCGCCATCCGTATGACAATAACGTCAAACGTATCTAGCAAGCCAACCGTTATTGATAAACGTGGATCAACTGCTAATAATACAAAAGTATGCCCTTGTGATCCTTAAAGAGATTTAATAAGTCATTTTGCTTAATTGTCAAGGACACCAGCCCCAACAGTGTATCCTACCTGGAAAAGCAGCCTGCAAGTAAGTGACACCGTCTAGAAATATTCCACCTTAAATTCCGTTCCTATAAACATTGTTTAAAGTCAAATTATACTCTTACCAATGGGACTACCAATTACTTATTCGTTCATGTCTGTATTTATTTACTCGTAAAACTTCTTATATATATATATATATATATATATATATATATATATATATATATATATATATATATATATAACACATATATCCATGAACGTGCCCATATCGATATAATTGTCATTACTAACCATTTCTAGCAAGTATATTAACAAACTATAAAACATTATGACAATTTTCACCATACATAAATAATAATTACCCTTCTAACTATAGCATATAACATTAACAAATAATTTCTATCAACTTTGATAAAATAGCATATACCACAATATCATTAATATTAATATTAACAAATTCAATAACACCAACAAAATAATACAAGTCATCATATATATATATATCTATATATTAATAATAATAATAATGTTATCATCCCACCAATAAATACTAAAAATAACAATAATAGTAGGATTAGTATTAAATAAAATATACCCTAAAGAGAGTTTCACGCATCAACGGACGGAACACCAAAAATAACCCAGCAGCCCCTTTCCCGACAACCGTACCATAGACCACCACCCTAAACTACACTGCCCCTACACCCGCTGAAACCCCTGACTCCTTCCAGTGGCACCACCAGGCTCACCACCGAGCCGCGGTGGTTCCAGGGAATGGGCCAGTGGCTGTCGACCGCCACTACTACCACCATCAGCTGCATCAAAAGACCAACACAAAAACCTCTGTTCTGATTAAACCCCATCAACCCCTGAACGAAACCCAGAAAAAGGACGACAAAAACCACCAAGAACGGCCGTGACAACCACCACAATAACCCTTGACTACCACCCAAAGACTCACCTTAACACCAACCTAAATTGCAAACAGAAACTCCATCGAATTGATACATAAACATCACGCAGTCATACTCTGTTCTTAACCGATTAACTACAGATTTTAACACCCTGATAAACACCCACTAACGACGGTCACCAACGGCCATCGACGACACAACTAGGGTTCAAACACCAACTACTAACGTCATACATTAAATCTATGCAAAGAATTACAACCACAACAACTTAAAACAATCAGAATTCGCGAATCAAATCAGAAGTGCAGAACTGTTAAAATACGAGGTGTGGTGTGCTTACCTTCTTTCTGGTGTAATCGACAGACCCTAGGACCCTTAGACCACCGTGTGAACCCTCCTTGGTATACCCAGATGTGGCGGCAGAGTGTTTGTGCAATTGTTTGAGTGTCGTTTGGTCTAGGGTAGGGTTAAATCACTGGTTATATAAGGCGGCTGGGGAGGGGTTTTTCTGAGTTTCTGAATTTCTGATCTCAAGTATGCTAAAGTCGTGTATGGGCTAGGTTTTACACGCAATCCTAGGCCCAACGACAAGACTAACCATATACGGGTCAGGTCCTTCACGCACTCCAATACCCAAATGACTTGAATCAAAAACGATTTGTTTAAGTACTCGCATACACGACTTAAAAAAACTACACCTAAGACACCTAGTTCACCAATTCGTCTTCGCTTTAGAATCCGTCGATATACAAATAAATATTAAATATTAAATAACGAAATAGAAAATAATACGGAGTATTACAGTCTTTCCCCCTTAAAATGAACTTCGTCCCGAAGTTCACCATCCCAAGGTCCACACAACTGACCCAAAAAGCATGTAACGAACAAAGAAAGTGACAGCATATAACATTAAGAGCTGATAAAGTACTTTAAAACACGAATTGTCACATTCTACCCTCCTAAAAAAAAGGTTACGTCCTCGTAACATACCTCAAGGGAACAGTTCAGGATATTTTCCCCGCATCGAAACCTCAGTCTCCCAAGTAGCTTCCTCGACATTATGATTTGTCCATAGTACTTTGACAAGTGCGGTCTCCCCATTCCTGGTTTTCCGCACCTTCCTGTCGAGTATTTCCTTGGGTCTCTCCTCGTAGGTCAACTGCTCATCGACCTCGATGACTTCATGGTCAAGGACATGCGAAGGGTCACTGATATATCTCCTCAGTTGTGAAACGTGAAACACATTATGCACTCTGGATAACGCTGGTGGTAGAGCTAATCGATAGGCTACTTCACCAACTCGCTCCAAAATCTCGAATGGCCCAATGAACTTCTGACTCAACTTGCCCCTCCTGCCGAACCTCATCACTCCTCTCATGGGTGATACTTTCAGCAACACTTTCTCTCCGGCCTCAAAGGTAATGTCACTCCGTTTTAGATCTGCGTAACTCTTTTGCCTATCTTGGGCAGCTCTCATCTTCTGACGAATCACCTGGACATGTGCTATCATCTCCTGAATCATCTCAGGTCCCAAAGTCACTGTATCAGCTCGATCATCCCAACAGACTGGACTCCTGCACTTCCTCCCATACAATGCCTCGAAAGGAGCCATCCCGATGCTAGCATGATAGCTGTTGTTATAAGAGAACTCTATCAAATCAAGTCTGTCCTCCCAAGATCCTCCAAACTCCAGTACACAAGCCCGCAACATATCCTCCAGTGTCTGGATAGTCCTCTCAGTCTGACCATCAGTTGCTGGATGGAATGCAGTACTCATCTTCAAAGTAGTTCCCATCAATGTCTGTAACTCTTGCCAAAATTTAGAGATGAACCTGGAATCACGATCAGAAACAATATCCTTGGGAACACCAAGAAGTTTCACCACATGCTTAACGTAAGCCTTGGCCAATTCAGCCTTACTCCAAGTCTCCTTCATTGGTATGAAATGGGCCGACTTAGTCAACCTGTCAACTATCACCCAAATCATGTCATTCCCTCTCGAAGTCCTAGGTAAGCGCACGATGAAATCCATTGATATGCTTTCCCACTTCCACTCAGGTACATCAAGTGGTTGTAACTTCCCTTGCGGCCTCTTATGTTCTCCCTTCACTCTCTGACATACCAAACATCGAGAGACAAACTCAGCCACTTCCTGCTTCATTTTTGGCCACCAGAATGCTTTCTTCAGGTCTTTGTACAGCTTATCCCCTCCAGGATGAACGGAATAAGGTGTAGAATGAGCTTCGACCAGAATATTTCTCTTCAATTCCTCATCATCAGGTACACACCATCTCCCATCAAATCTCAAACTATCATCACTGAAAATCTCGAACTTAGAATATGGCTCGGTATCACTAGCTTTGTTCACTGCCTCACGCCACTTCTGAATTCTCGGATCACTCTTCTGGCGCTCTCGGATCTCAGAATATAACTCCGGCTCGATCGTCAAATCCCCCATGGTCTCACCCTTCCTTATCACCGCGATTCCCATCTGTCCCAACTCACGATACATACTCAATCTGGACATAGCTGTGCATAGAGCGTGAACAGACTTCCTACTCAATGCATCAGCCACAACATTAGCCTTTCCTTCTTTGTACAGAATTTCCATGTCATAATCTCCAATCAGCTCGATCCATCTCCTCTGGCGCATGTTTAGTTCCCTCTGAGTATAGATATACTTCAGGCTCTTATGATCAGAATACACTTTAAATGTAGCTCCATAGAGGTAATGTCGCCACAACTTAAGTGCAAAAACTACCGCTCCAAGTTCCAGGTCATGCGTCGGATAATTCTCCTCATAAGGCTTCAACTGCCTAGAAGCATAAGTAATCACTCTCCCGTTCTGCATCAGCACGCATCCCAAACCCTTCTTAGAAGCATCTGTGTAGACTTCAAAATTCTCACTTCCCTCTGGCAACGCAAGGATAGGAGCTGTGGTGAGACGCTCCTTCAGGTCTAGAAATGCCTTCTCACAGCTCTCATCCCAGACAAATCTATTCTCTTTCCGCATCAACGAAGTCATCGGTTTAGCTATCTTCGAAAAATCTTTCACGAAACTCCTGTAATAACCAGCCAATCCCAAGAAACTACGAATATCGGCTACATTCCTCGGTCGCTCCCATTTCGATACGGCCTCAATCTTGCTAGGGTCGACAGATACACCCTCCTTAGACACCACATGGCCTAGAAAAGCCACTTTCTCGAGCCAGAATTCGCACTTACTCAGCTTGGCATATAATTGATGATCCCTCAAAGTCTGTAACACCAAGCTCAAATGCTTAGCATGCTCTTCTCTGTTCTTTGAATACACCAAGATGTCATCGATAAACACCACCACAAACTGGTCCAGATAAGGACTAAACACTCTGTTCATCAAATCCATGAAAACAGCAGGTGCATTAGTCAAACCAAATGGCATTACTACGAATTCATAATGCCCATACCTCGATCTGAACGCAGTCTTGTGAATATCTGCATCTTTGATTCTTAGCTGATGATACCCTGACCTCAAATCAATCTTGGAAAACACACCAGCCCCACTCAACTGGTCAAAAAGATCATCGATGCGAGGTAAAGGATATCGATTCTTGATCGTCACATTGTTAAGCTCCCTATAATCCACGCACAACCTCATGGTTCCGTCCTTCTTTACAAACAATACTGGTGGTCCCCAAGGTGACACACTTGGTCTTACGTACCCCTTGCTTGCTAGCTCATCCAGCTGCTTTCTCAACTCCTCCAACTCCTTAGGTCCCATGCGATAAGGTGCTTTAGAAATTGGCTCAGCCCCAGGTTTCAGATCAATGCCAAAATCCAAGTCCCTCTTTGGCGGTAACCCAGGAATTTCTTCTGGAAACACGTCTTCAAAATCCCTTACAACCTCGATCTCCCTGGCTTGGGGTTTCTCTGCAGTCAGATCTCTCACATGGCACAACAGCATCTCATCACCTCTCTTCAAACAGGTCTTCAGCGCATTGATAGTTATCAGCTTCAGTTTAGGCTTTACAGAATATCCCTTGTAGGATACCCTCACTCCCTTGGGTACCCTCAAAGTGATCTTTCCTTGGTAGCAATCAATGTAGGCCTTATACTTTTTCAGCCAATCCATACCCAGTATCACCTCAAAGCCACCCAAAGGGAACTCTATCAAGTTCGACTCAAAACTTACATCTCCTACTTGGATCATTACATTGGTGTAAACTCTATTACAAGCTATGGACTCTCTAGACGGTATGGTTACAGAATCAGCTATACTACTATATACATCGAGTCCTATAGCCTTAGCATGCTCCGCAGATATGAAAGAATGCGATGCACCAGAATCAAATAAAACGAAAGTAGGAAAAGAATGTACTAGAAATGTACCCGTAACAACATGTGCGTCCTCCTCCGCAGCCTCCTTGCCCATCATGAACAAGGCCCCACTTTTCTTGGCCCCGCTCTAGTTCACAGATCCTGCTCCACTCTGAGTGCTAGCCTCTGCCAAGGTCTTTTGGAAATTACCATTACCACTGTTTTGATTTCCTTGGTAACGGTTCTGATTATTGTAGTTATTGAAATTCCGTTGGTAGCTGTTACCCCCGGATCTGTTGTTGTTTGAGTAGCTTGCATTTGGCGTTCTGAAACCACCACTTTGGTTGCCCCTATTGTAATTGTTTCCAGCACTCTGCGTTCCAACCCAACAAGTTGCTTGCTTGTGTCCGATCTTTCCACACTTAAAACACGCAGCACTTGAACCACTTGCCCCAGTCGCAGATCGGTTGCCACCACGATTGCCATTTCCTCCTGGTGCACTGTTGGAGAAAAAAGACCGGTACTGGTTATTTGGCTTCTTATTCCCCGAGCTCTCGGCCCCCGATTCTGCTTTCCTCTTCACACCCTTGGTTTTCTCTTCCTCTTTGATCATGACAGCGATTCGTTCTGCCTGGCCAGCCCTCTCGTATACATCTTCCACAGTCGTGGGCTTAGTTGCTAGAAAACTTCTCTTGATTTCTATGGTTAGCCCTTTCTCAAACCTAGCAGCTAACATCTCCGACGTATAGCCCAAGTCAGCTACATTCTCTGCCAGTTGCATAAATTTACTGTGATATGCTTCCACAGTCATTTCCTCGGTCATCCTGAAAGAATCGAACTCAGCTCTCAGCTTCCCTTTAACATGCTCTGGCACAAACTTAGAGGACAGAATCCCCTTGAACCCTTCCCAGCGTACATATTCTGACCCGATCTCTTCCGCAGCTGCCTTGATATCTTCTTTATTGTTATTCCACCATAACCTAGCTGTACCCTTCAGATAGAACACAGCTTGGTCCACCTTCATCGATTCTGGTACAGACAACAGTTCGAAGATACTCTCGAACTCTCGGCACCACTCTGCAAGTAAACTCGGTGCTCCTTCCCCATCGTACTTGGTGGGGTTATGCCTAAAAATATTATTGCTCATTTTGATTGCATCAGATTGGGTGTTTGCCCCAATCCTAGCTAGGAGAGCAGCGTTGATAGCTAGTTACGATCGAATTCTTCTTGCGATACATTAGCAGTGTTGGGTTCTCTCCTGGGAGGCATTTTGCTACACAAGTGACAAAGTTTATGAGCATCCTAGGTCAACTCCTACTCTGACTTGATCTTGCTAACATACATAACCTAGCAAGTAACTTCTCTCATACGGTTAAGGCCTATTTAACATCGTATTACAAGTCTACCTAAAGGCTTAGGGATCACATAGCCACATGCATATATGCATACAAATTACACTCATATTCAAAACTAAGATATAAACTCATGTTCTCAATGCTTGGAAATAACAACATTTACACGTCACTCATCATGTAACATCACTTTCATGCTTCACAGTGTGCATAAATATATTCATCCATCATAACTTACCTCATTTCCTTGGCGCTGAAAAGTTAGTACAACATACATATATTATATATCTGCCTTGGGTCTTTCCAAACTACCCACACTCTTCAACTCTCAAGGTAACCAGGTTAGACTGAAAGGGCCAGTGGCTTGGTTTGAGGGGGCCCCTAACTCATCCCAACTCCTAGGGCTCCTAACAGTTACTAACTTGGGGTTCATTTTATTTAGACACTCCTAAGTTCATCATTTTCATTTTAGTTTAGGCCTGAGGATCGTTCGCTCTGATACCACTTTGTAACACCCCCATTTACCTAGGAGCCTGAACTAGGACTTCCAGAGTAAATAAGACTGTTACCATCCTGGATAACCAGGGTAGTAGATACTCATAGTGAAAGAAACACAGTACTTTAATTTATAAGAAGTTAAACTGAAATCTATTACAAGGCATAGTCCACAAGTCTTCCAAAACAACTGAATATAAATAAATGTCCAACTGAGAAAACTAAGTGATCTAGTAACTAGGTAGGTCTAGTCCATGTCTCTCTTCCGTGCCCAGTCCTAGTCCACCTGTCTCTGACCTGAAATATCTACTCCCCATTCCGGATCATTGTAGGTGAACACGAATACACTGTCAACCTCGCGGTTGAGTAGGATAACACAATAATAAATAATGCAACAAACAATAATATGCAAATGCTTATGTCATGCTTGAGCTCAGTCACAATCTCAATCTCAAACCCGAAACACCCAGCCATACCGAACCTCCCGGCAGACTATAATCGGCCGTCGCCGAACACCAGCTTAAAAGCTGATAAGACACCAGGCCTGGTCTGCAGAACCACCCTGGGCTTTATATCAGATTAACATCTGATCCATAATTATCTCAATATCCAATGCACATGCATGCTCATGAATGCAATACCAATAAGCTATTCATATAATATCATGCTCATACAATTCATGCTTGCATCCACACATATAAAACCACATACAAACATAACTTGTCATAAAGTATGGTACCAGTGTATCCTACCTGGAAAAGCAGCCTGCAAGTAAGTGACACCGTCTAGAAATATTCCACCTCAAATTCCGTTCCTATAAACATTGTTTAAAGTCAAATTATACTCTTACCAATGGGACTACCAATTACTTATTCGTTCATGTCTGTATTTATTTACTCGTAAAACTTCTTATATATACACATATATCCATGAACGTGCCCATATCGATATAATTGTCATTACTAACCATTTCTAGCAAGTATATTAACAAACTATAAAACATTATGACAATTTTCACCATACATAAATAATAATTACCCTTCTAACTATAGCATATAACATTAACAAATAATTTCTATCAACTTTGATAAAATAGCATATACCACAATATCATTATTAATATTAACAAATTCAATAACAACAACAAAATAATACAAGTCATCATCATATATATATATATATATCTATATATTAATAATAATAATAATGTTATCATCCCACCATTAAATACTAAAAATAACAATAACAGTAGGATTAGTATTAAATAAAATATACCCTAAAGAGAGTTTCACGCATCAACGGAACACCAAAAATAACCCAGCAGCCCCTTTCCCGACAACCGTACCATAGACCACCACCCTAAACTACACTGCCCCTACACCCGCTGAAACCCCTGACTCCTTCCAGTGGCACCACCAGGCTCACCACCGAGCCGCGGTGGTTCCAGGGAATGGGCCAGTGGCTGTCGACCGCCACTACTACCACCATCAGCTGCATCAAAAGACCAACACAAAAACCTCTGTTCTGATTAAACCCCATCAACCCCTGAACGAAACCCAGAAAAAGGACGACAAAAACCACCAAGAACGGCCGTGACAACCACCACAATAACCCTTGACTACCACCCAAAGACTCACCTTAACACCAACCTAAATTGCAAACAGAAACTCCATCGAATTGATACATAAACATCACGCAGTCATACTCTGTTCTTAACCGATTAACTACAGATTTTAACACCCTGATAAACACCCACTAACGACGGTCACCAACGGCCATCGACGACACAACTAGGGTTCAAACACCAACTACTAACGTCATACATTAAATCTAAGCAAAGAATTACAACCACAACAACTTAAAACAATCAGAATTCGCGAATCAAATCAGAAGTGCAGAACTGTTAAAATACGAGGTGTGGTGTGCTTACCTTCTTTCTGGTGTAATCGACAGACCCTAGGACCCTTAGACCACCGTGTGAACCCTCCTTGGTATACCCAGATGTGGCGGCAGAGTGTTTGTGCAATTGTTTGAGTGTCGTTTGGTCTAGGGTAGGGTTAAATCACTGGTTATATAAGGCGGCTGGGGAGGGGTTTTTCTGAGTTTCTGAATTTCTGATCTCAAGTATGCTAAAGTCGTGTATGGGCTAGGTTTTGCACGCAATCCTAGGCCCAACGACAAGACTAACCATATACGGGTCAGGTCCTTCACGCACTCCAATACCCAAATGACTTGAATCAAAAACGATTTGTTTAAGTACTCGCATACACGACTTAAAAAAACTACACCTAAGACACCTAGTTCACCAATTCGTCTTCGCTTTAGAATCCGTCGATATACAAATAAATATTAAATATTAAATAACGAAATAGAAAAAAATACGGAGTATTACATCTACTGCATTCCCTTTTCCTTTTCGATTACTATTCTCGACGCCCTTGAAAGTGACCTTCTTTTGTGTTCCCTTCACCGGTCCACTAGCTTCTGTATCTCCGTCTTCTGCATCTGCTTCTACCCCAGCCTCATCTTCACCTGCCTCGTCCACCACCGTTTTCCCTTTACCCTTGGCTACAGCTTTCCTCCTTGCCGGTGCCTTTCGTCGCGGTGCTTCCTCTGCTGGAATCTCATCCTCGGCTTACCATGCCACAACAAAACAGATACAATGTTAGCATGTAATAATAAACAGCTACAATGTTCAGATGTCACCTCACACCTATCTTCTGTACAACAAATACATTATATCAACATCTACAAACATATATAAGACTACATATCGCGAATAAGAAGCAACATTACATTTCCCTGAAACTGTGTGACATGTTCATATGCCAGAACTGCCAGACATGTTCATATGTCAGACCAATGAAGCACATTTAAACAACACAAGAACACAACCCCAGAAAACCCTAAAATAGCAACATTTTATGGACACATTGTCAGAAAATGTAACACAAACGAAGCTTCTTAAATATTATGTCAGAACAATGAATCGAGAGACAAGAAAACAAAAAACCCCCAGAAACCCTAAAATACCACGACTCCCACACAAATTATTTTAAATAAACAACATGCAAAAAATCAAACAACAATAACCTTTAAAAAAGTCACATGCAACCACTAATAAACCGACGAAAGCGAGAAACAAAAAAAAATAACCAACCCCCACAAACCCTAAAATAACCCGGAACCCTAAAAATTACCCAGAAAATTACACAAACCCTAAAAAAACCAATACCCAATACCCAATACACACAATACACGTCAACAAATACTCCATTACTTCAAACCATTTTCACCATTTCAAATCAATAAACATAAAATACCCAGAAAATTGCTTAACACAACACTAAAACCCAAAATATTACTTAAATAAAAAAACCAACAACATAATTAATTTCGAATTCCACATGCAACTACTAAAAACTACATGTACAAATTACTCAAACAAAAAACCATGTACAAAATTACAGTGTGTTACCATTTTCAAATCGTCTTCATCATTTAAAATCATTTTTCATTTTCATAAAATGAAAAAAACGAGAGACCAAGGTTGAATATGTTCATACCTTCAACATTTGTAGTCGTCTTCTTCACCAATGCACGCCTCACACTTTGTTTTGTTAACATTTTCGCTCTTACAAATTATTGTTTAGCAGAGATTTTGAATTTTATGAGAAAATGTTAGAGGGAGATTAGGGTGTGTACAGAGATTTTATTTTAGTGAGAGGAAGTTATTTGAGGAAAATCAAAGTTGAATTTGGGAGATTATGGTGAATGACGGTTGAGTGAGAGAGTGTTTAATGAGATATGATGGTTGAGAGTCTCGAGAGTTTTGGGGTAGTGGGAAGGTTTTTTTTTTCTTTTTTTAGTTCTGCTAAAGGTGACATCAGCCAACTTGCATGCCCCATTTCCTATCAAATACGGTACAAACTTGGCCCATATAACACGTACTTGACTCATCGCACGCTTGCGACGGGTACGTCCGTCTTACGAAAAACGGACTGATTTTTGTTTATTTTCTAGGTTGTGTGTCAAGATAAGAATAACATGAAGCAAAAGATGAGACACCATGAGGCACATGACTCCAAATTTTGTTGATCATATTCTATTGGAGAACTCAAGGCTATTAATCTGTAATGCAACAAAATAAAGTTGTACATAAAAGCTTTGTGAACGTGTAAGCTCCAATCCAATCCAATCCAATCGAACCTATCCTAAGACCAAATCCATGCTCATATCAAACTGATTCAAGCAACAATTGAAAAATGAATATAATTACATTTACAAATGTAATGTATATACACACTCAAATCAGGCAGAAGATCGTCCCATGAGTTCTAAAGCTTCAATAAGGACACTCTTCAACCTAACTAGGTTGATTCTAAAATTCTGTTCATCAACATACGCTTTCTTAACTGCCATATATCCTTTTGCCCAAATCGACCCAGGATCTGATACAACCGGGTCATTAGGCCCATATTTTTCGTAAAGTGAGGTCTCGTTTCTCCAAACCTTGTACCTAATGTACTTCAGCCCGATGCCTGGAGCCGGTTCCCCAAAGTAGTTATCCGAAGCCCAGGTCAGACCCAACGGCACCATCTGGATCATGACCGCGCCAGAGGGTAGAAACAGCCCGTTTGTGAGTCCGGCCCCGTGGGCTCCCAGCATTATCTCACATGAGTTTACAACTGACCCGAATTTGCTGAGGTCTGATGTCTCGTTTGGCAATGCTCTGTACACTTGAAAGCCTAACTCTTCTTCCATCATTCTCACCATCTCGTCTTCATTGAGAAACATTCTCGATCCTTTGCGAGATATGAGAAGTAACTTTGGTTTTTCAAGATTCAATGTCGTTTTTACCTTCACCTTGTATGTTTTCCAGAGGAATTGCCTGAAATTTTGCATTGTGTATCCTAGGGGAACTTTGCTACTGTTCACCGCGAGATTTTCATGGTACCTACAAGATTCAATACAAAGAGGGCTTTAATTTGATCTAGCAGTGCACAACTACTCTCAAATTATCGCAGGTTTCAGACAGAATGTCCCACGATTTTGCATGTCACATAAACAATTTCTTCCACTTTAAATAGAATTCCTGTGAATTTCGAATACATTTGTTTTTTTCCTCGACTACACAAGATACCGCTGCTCTATTTCTCATGAATGATGATGCGTTTTTTGTTTACAATAATGACCAATGTTTTTAAACAAACCAAATTGAGGAAGAAATACCTGAGCCCAACAACAGCAGCAGGAAAGCAATGAACCATTTTGCTATCTTTTGTGCCAATGACCTCATAACGCGACAACTTCTCAATGACCCGTGTATATTTCCAAAACCACTCATATCGATAATCAGTGAGCACAAACTGGACTTGAGATCTGAAATGCCAGCTGGTGAGAAACAACGGTATTACTACCTCATTGAAGGCGTGAAACGGATTCTCTACAAATCCCTGAAATGAGAAAAACAAAGCGGGTACATGGTGCATTATCTGACATGGTGGAGGTTTAATTTGGGAAGCATTTCCGGTGATTATATCCACGGGTGTAACCCATTTCATGGCAGTCGGGTCTTCTCGCCTTGGGTATGGCTTGACTTTCCTTCTGCCTGGCTGGATTGCATCATTTGAAGGTACATAAAGACTTAGAGATTTCTGGTCGAAGATGACTGGTTTGCTTATTACACTTATTTCAGTGAAGTCATCAACGTCATAAGAAATCCCGGTGGTATCAAAATTAGCCAGATCATTCCCTGTTTCAGCATTAAGCAATCATGTGTTAGACGGCTATCATAATCCATAGTAATATTACTGAATCATGAATGGGTAAACTTTCGGCAATATATACCACTAGCTATCATTGTCAAAACTAATCTCGGTTTGAATATCCATCTTGGAATCAGTCGTTTTTTGACGGGTTAAAATTGGCATTTACTTCTGCAAAATGTTATTGCAGTAAGAAGTGACAGTATTATGCAACAGTATTTTAAGCATTATTGGCAGCACTTATGGGCACAAAATGAGGACCGGTCCACAATTTTCCATGCGATGCATTTTAATGCAGTTTAGCTCGGTTCAATCCAACCTCAAGCAAAATCAACACAATCTAAATTCTAAAACAAAACAAGGATATACAATTACTACAAATTATATTTTAGACGAAATACAAAAACTATAAAGTCGGAGATCGTGTCATACAAGAGTTTGTGACGGATTTTAAGTGTGATCCTGAGTTGTAAAGAGATGAAAACAAATAGAAAATGACAGAAGATGGCCTACCAAGTAAGCAAGAAGTAAGAAGCATACAAATATGTGGACACAAGAAAGATGAATAATGGATTGAAGAAGACTATAACAATCTTAACATGTGACATGCTCAAAAGCTGTCAGTTTTTAGCAGTATAATCAAATTTATATTTCTGATATTCTTCCACCATACAAGTATACAACAATAGATATGAGACTCATCCACTTGAATCTTGTAACAATAATCCAAATCAATTGCATGTTAGAAACACTCCAATGGCCTATCATTACCCTAAACAATACTGAATGATTTCCGTCCTAATAACCTCGACATTTTCATACGACAACTCTCGCAAATGATGAAATTAAATACTGTATACTATTGCCACTACGCTTATGTTCTAATAGAAAAAAACAACCAGCCATAACTGCCATATGGTGATCTGGGGCGGATCTACGATTTAGTTAAAGATAAGCTTGCAACTTCTCGTAACCTAGCCATGGCATAAGACAGTAACTTATGGTGAATTGTTCTTATTCATATAAACTAGCTACGGAGTATATATATATCACATTCTTCGTACTTTGAATGATAGTGGAAGTTGATAATAAGTCAGGAATTTTATATCCCCTCTATAATACTACAAATTCTTGCGTAACACGGTCTGTGAAAACAATTGAATATGGGGATGAAAATGATAAGTTTCTCATTTAGTTTATGTGTGTGTACGATACACAATATGACTACGAATATATGCATATGCCATACAAAACTCTACCTGCTATATGGGCCATATAAGCTAAAACCCAATACACAAATACAAGTACATATGCCTACATGGTAGTATTTGACTTATCGCAAGCTTGTGACAGATATGCCGGTTACAAATGGGAATTTGTGAAGAATAAAAGGTGGTTAGAGTAAAGTTAGCCATGATATTTAAAGGTCATTCTTTTAGGAGAATCTAATACACTTTAATGATGCCCAAATAGGGGTGTTTTCCTGAAAAAGTAGATAGATTCCAAAGTAGATACATAATCATGAAGCAAAAGTTAAGAATGATTATCTTATACTGTTGTTAGAATTAAGAAAGAAAAATGTAAATGATGGTGATTCATTTACCATTAACAAGCCTTCTTAGCTTGGAATGTAGCTCTGCTGACTCTGCCTCTCCTAATCTCTGATGCCCATTATTTCTCTCCTCATCCTGCCCTTCATCTGCTACATTTAAATAAATAAATGATGATCGGTAAGTTCCAGCAAATTTATGCAACATGACATAAAAAATTCCCAAATCATCCTGTAACACATTTATATAACGACAACGATCCTACAGCGATCGTGTATTTCAATTATTATTATTATTATCATTGAATGAGGTATATCACTCTAGCTTATAAGATACTTTCGGAATTGACCCCAAATTTATGACGAGTATTTTAATCAAATGGACAATTCCGTACAAAGATAACACAACATTATTGCATTACATACTACATAGTTTATCATTCTTAAGAATCAAGGAGGGAGGACAATTAAAGATTGTTAAACCCCTCAAAAACACAAAGCGTAAACCCAACGACGGTATGGGGAGTCTGTGCAAACTAACCACTCTTCAAGCCCAATGAACATTTGAGTAAGGAGCGTAATAGGAATATTAATAATAGTCATCATCTTACGGTTTGGTTTTGGTTAAGATGGTTATCTTTCATTAAGTTCCATCAAACAAAGACTCGGTCTTGAAAATATAATGAAATCTAAATGAGTCACGAAATAGACTGCAGCTCCTATACAGTGACATTAAATTCGATTAATGCACCTGTCAAGTTTCATTATTGGTTACCAAAACGCCTTTATGTAATGACGTTATTCATCACTCGGGTTATTAATAAAGGTAAGGTTGCATAAATTCGATCCTTGTCCTGCAAGGGGGAGCCATAATAAAGACATACGTTTGGGACTTGGGATGATATTGTTGTCATGACTTTTTTTTTTGAAGGGATATTGTTGTCATGACTAGTCCAACGGTGGTAGTGTGGTACCATAAGAAAGATTATAATCTCATTTTGATTTAATTAGCGATACAGATTAGTTGGGCTACCGCCTCCGTATGTACAAAATTAGTAACAAAGTTTCCACCTTTTTCTTAATTATACTATTGCATTGCCAGTTCACCCATAAAATTATCAATTTACTTGCGGAAAAAATAGAGACGGTGTCACCAGGTGATACCAAGACTCGATACCACCATTTATACTCCCTTTGCACAATGTAAACCAAAAAAAAGCTAGAATGGAGAAAAGAGAGGAACAACTTACATGAATAAGTTGAAAAGGAGTGTTGTTGGTCATGGCACAAAAGAAGTAGAAGAATGAACAATGGTAGAGCAGAGAAAACCAAGACCTTTCTCAAGATGGGTTCCTTGTTCTTCCCCATCTTTAATGTAAGTTAGAATTAAACAATAATGAGAATATTGGTTTGAAGCTTGGGTAGTTAAATACAAGTATAATTATTAGTAACAAAATTGTAATGTATATTTGTATTATTGATGTTGTTAGTCCAACAAGTGTCGGCATAAGTTTGCCAAAAAACATGGAAATTATATTCTTGAACAAATAAGATAGTTTGAGTGAGTTATTGAGTGAAGTGGGTTCATTCATACTTCTCTTTGTTAATTCAATTTAATTTTAATTTAATTAATAAATATGCACCTTTCATTTAAAGGTAAGTGTGGCCCATGTCTTGTTTCATAAAGAAATCCATCAAAGCCAAGATTGTGTTGTTGTCATTTTTATTTTGTCACTAATTAATTAATTATTGTTTGGTGGGTTTTGTTTATTAGTATAATAACTACATCATTTGCACAATGCCCATGAATCATTGTTACAATTTTATCAGTGTGTACGGCTTACACTGACATGAGTAGGGAATGTCTATTAGCCATTAAGCACAAATTTTGTTTCAAGAACTATTCGTAGTGACTCGTATATCCGTTATAAGTTTATAACGGGTCAAATACTATTCATATTGACAAATAAGATAAAACAAAATGTTACTCCTTAGACACCTAGTTTTTGTCTTATTTCCCTATGTGGGTATTATCTGACCTACCGTAAATTTGCGACGGATATGTTCGTCAAAAATGAGAATTTGTGATTTTATTTTCCAATGGTTGTACGTGTCATAACTAGAAAGTTATTACTTGTTGATAAATGAAAATTATATTTGGATAAGTAATTATCATTTTTTTTAGTATGGACTTTATCATTTTTATAACTAAAAAATGACAATTTTTCAAAGTGACCACTTTTTGCCTAAAAAATAGTCTTAAATCCGTGCAAATTGTACGGGTTTTCTATTTCAAATGTGATTATTAACTTATTATCAAAAAATGTAAAAATGATGATTCAGTTATGATTAAGGTTTACTTAGTATTTTTTTATGATTTCAATTGCAATCACCAATTTGTCATAAAGATATGGTAATATAAACAATACAATTTATATTCAAAAATATATCACATGTGAATATAATAGATATAAAAAGTGGAAAAAATTGTACAATCTTAAGTAAATGGTACTACTAAAATTTATCAAATATTTCTTTAGACTATCTTATTTGTTTTATTAGATATGTACATATCATAAACACAAATCAAAACTTCAATTCATTTACATATGTGACTCTTAAAAAAACAAAGCAGGAGTTGATCATATATAAACACTAACCTTAAAGATAAAAATCGACTTCCACCCAGTTCATTTAATGTCAATGCAAAATATAAAATCACGAAGTTTTTTTCCTCAAAATGAGAAGGGACTAAATATTGTCTTTTGTCAAACTTTGACTTCTAATTCACATATCATCGAAATTTTCATTGGTTATTGCATTAAGTTAGGACAATGTAACATAATATTCGGGTAAGTTGTAAGTGTATGTTTGTTTTAGTAGGTAGTAATAAAAAATGCCCTTATGATGGTATTCTCATTTAAGATTGATCTATCTGTCTCAAGTTTTAAATGAGTCGAATATTATGAATAAGCAAAAAGTTAAAAGACTTCTCGACAAAAAACACAATGTAGACTTAACACATACTCCCTCCATTCTTTTTATATCACTCATTTTCCCTTTTGGACACTATTCACAATCGAGTATTCAACGTCAGTTTTCTCTCAATCCATTCACGGAAATATATTCATGTGAGATCTTTTTTGGATTGTCTTGATAAGAGCATTAAAAATATCAAACTTTTATAATTTTTAGTAGTATGTAGCTAAAGATATAATCAAAACAAAATGAATGTTGGTAACTGTGTATAAAGAAATGGGGTGATATAAAAAGAATGGAAGGAGTATTTGATTATAAATGGAGTTATGAATAAATATTGTCAATTAATTTTTTTATTAGGCAAGACTTTGGATTCAAGATGATTTTTTTTTTAGTTTCAATTAACACAGTTGCTTTAGGCTCGAAGGCTGTTATGACCCGTAAGCTCGTCGTAGTATGCTTCGAAAGGGAATATTGTATGCTTATTATATAAAAATTATATTTGGCATACAAAATTAGTAAAAGATTGACTCCATGAGTAGAGCTAACACATAGGTCATCATTTGCATAAATTGGTTCAGCTAGTCACCTACTTAGGCCCTGTTCTTTCTGGCTTAATTTCAGCTCCTTTCAATTTTGGTTGGTTGTACTCCCTCCATTCAAATCCACATTACACATTTCTATTTTACACATTATTCACAAACAACCATTCAAATTCGATTTTCTCTCGATACGTAAATAAAATTATATTCATGTGGGATCTAGTTTTATTCGTCTTTACGAGTATATTATTAATATCTAATTTTTATAATTTTTGAAAATACGTAGCTAACAATATTTACCGTACAAAAGACGCGTTGGCAAACGTGAAAAAAGAAATGTGTAATGTGGATATGAATGGAGGGAGTATTCCGTTAACTTTTATTTACGTTTAATCAATTATTTTCAATTAATCTTTTCAGAAAAGTAACTTTTAATTCAACTAAATTTACTCTACCTCAGTTCCACTCAATTTAGGTAGAGGTGGCAATCGGGTCACTCGGGTCGGTTACGGGTCGGGTCAAAGCAGGTCGGGTCATATCGGGTTCGGGTTATGTCGGTTAGTGACGGGTTCGGGTCGGTTCGGTTCATGTCGGGTCGTCTTCGGGTCGGGTTATCGGTGGGTGACAATTCGGGTCGGGTCATTAGCGGGTCAGGTTATTCACATATATTTTATCTTATATATTTAATTTTAGATGATAATTTTATGTTTAATTAATGGATAGATGTATTAATTGAAGTTTAAGTCAAAATAATTAAGAAGAATTCTCAATTTGGTGTCATTTAAACCATTATTAAGCCAATTCATTATAACGTCATCTATCGGGTTGAGAAATATCGGGTCACAGGCCGGGTCGGGTCGGTTCGGGTCGGATTCGGGTTGGACAAAATAATGCTGTTATCGGTTAGCGGGTCGGTTCGGGTTGGGTCGGTTCGGTTTCGGGTCGCCTAATTCTCGGGTTGTATCGGGTCGGGTTTCGGGCGGGTCGAGTCGGGTTTATCGGGTCGGGTCAGCTTTTGCCAGCTCTAAATTTAGGTCATGTTCTTTCTGGCTTATTTTCAGCTTGTTTCAGTTCAGCTCAGCTCTATTCAGTTCAGTTCAGCTCAGTTCAGCTCAGTTCATTTCAGCTCAGCTCCATTCAGTTCAGTTCAGTTCAGTTCAGTTCAGTTCAGCTCCATTCAATTCAGTTCAGTTCAGCTCGACTTTATTAAGTTCAGCCCACATTATTATTATTGTTATTATTATTATTATTATTATTATTATTATTATTATGATTATTATTATTATTATTTTATTTATTAATTATTATTATTCTATTTATTATTATTAATTAATAATAATTATTATTATTATTATGATTAGTATTGTTGTTTTTGTTGTTGTTTTTATTATTTCTTCATCTTATTAATGTTTTATATATATTTTTATTGTTTATAATAATAATAATTATTATTATTATTATTATTATTATTATTATTAGTAGTAGTAGTAGTAGTAGTAGTAGTAAACATGAAAGAGTGGAGAAAATGTAATTGAGAAGTAAAATTTGACTATTCAAATAATAATATTTGTTAAAACAATCGAAAATCATAATCTTGAAAATATAAATATCATTAACAAAGACATCATCTATGTTGCTTCGCTATTGACTTCCGTAACGTCTTGATGTGCTTCATTATCGAGGTCATTATAGACACCAATATCACACCCTATTTTTTTTTAATTTCTTTTCGAACTTTATTCATGAGTTTCTTCCGTTCTTTGTTATCCATGTTTGAATTTGTTCTTCCTTGAATACTTTGATGTTGTATAACTGGAATACCAAGTTTATGCATCCGAATGAAATTATGAAGTGTAGACGTGGATTCAAGTGATTAAACTAAGTAAATACATTTTTTTAGCCTATATATGGTTAGTTTGGACAACACTTTAATAAAATGATCATTTGGCCTAGATATGGTTACTTTAATAATATAATTATTTTTTAAAAAATCGCAAAATTTATATTAATCAATCTTTTTTTATATTATTATTATTAATAATAATAATAATATTATTAGTTATTACACTTTAATTAAACATTTATATTCAGTTTATTTCTGTTAATTTCCGTTTCATTCAGCTCCATTAAGTTCAGTTCAGCTCGATTAAATTCAGTTCAGTTCAGTTCAGTTCAGCTCAGCTCAGCTCGATTCAGTTCAGCTCAGTTCAGTTCAGTTCAGTTCAGCTCAGCCTCATTCAATTCAGCTCAGTTCAGTTCAGCTCTAAAAAGCCAGAAAGAACAGGGTCTTAGTTCGATTAAGCTCTACTCCAATTTATTCAATTCAGCTCGTTTCAGCCGAAAAGAACAGGGTCTTAAGTCATTTAAAAACCTACGTATTTAATCCGGAACAATATGATCTAGCAATCAACTCATAATCCTACAAAGTCTATATCTCATTTCCCATTCTCAAATTGTTTATCGCCCTAATTGCCTAAATGCACACCGCCATACAAATCCTACATTATATAAATACAATCATAAATTTAGGCTATCGCCTAAATCTCACATTATTGTCTTTCAATTCTTAGTATGAGACTTTTTCTTTTCATTATCTATAGTCTTTCATTAAACCATTAAGACACTACAACAGATACTTCCATTTGCGACTGAAAATAGCGACCGTTTTCAGTCGCCCTTCCTATTTTAGCGACCAAGACCAGTTGCCCGCCCTTAGTCGCAAGGCATGGTCGCTTCTAGCGACCGATGTTGGTCGCCAATCTTAGCGACTGAAAAAAATAAGACGGGCGACCAATGATGGTCGCTAAATTAGCGACCGACAACAGTGGCTAAATTAGCGACCGCCATCAGTCGCTAAATTACCGACCAACATCAGTCGCTAATTTAGCGACTAATTTCAGTCGCTAATTTAGCGACTGACATTAGTCGCTAATTTGGCGACCACTATCAGTCGCTATTTGGTCGCTAATGGAAAAAAAGAAACAGAAGGTTAGCGACCGATAATGGTCGTCAATTTTACATGTTCGGTCGCTAATTGTACATGTCTTTTGCCGTAAAATCCTATTTTGTCCTAGCCAAATCCGTAGCTATTACTTATAAACCTGCAAGCAAAACCAACAAGAGCAGCGCACAACCCAAATGATGTCAAACATCTGAAACTTAAATATATAAAACTGATTCGGATTACAAAGTACCAAATTCGAGTCTCCATAATCCATAATCCATAATCCATAAAACTAAAAACAAGAGACACTAGCTAAGATACCGGAAAAGATGTTCCCGCCCCACTGCCACCTCCATAATCCGGGTCTCTTGGATCCCTATCCTGTGGACGCCAACCACTGTTACAATTTGCAAATAAGAAGACATCTTATCCATCTCTTCTTTCATTCTTCTTATTTCTTCAGCTTATCCATCTCCTCTTTCATTCTTCTCAATTTGCAAAAGAATTAATTGAATACTTACAATAATTAAATATTTTCAATTTTTATTGTATTATATATGTGAATGTTCCATTTACACATTTTGTTTTTTTTTCTTAGTTGTATTATTCTCAAATTATTTTTTGGCTTTTTTTAATTCTAGTAACTTTTAATCTTTAATGACAAAAAAGATATTTTTTATGCAATTTTTAATAATTTGTTATTTTTGCCATTTGTTCTTTCCAAATTTTTTATCTGAGACTCTTACCCGTCACTCTTGAGTAACGATTGATTTATTGAAAAAGCCATTCACGTGATTTTTTAAAAGTTTTTTTGTATATTTTTTCGTCTGCCATTTTTTACATTTTTGGGTGTTTAAAGTCAATTCTTTTATATGAGTAGTTAGTAGTTTAATATTTTTCGTGAGCTACTAATAATTGATAAGGTTATTGTTAAAAATAATGAAGCAGTGTTCTCATATTAATAGTATTATATATATCGTATACGAGTGTCATTTATAGGAAACAATTTAATCGGTATATGTATAAAAACAATTAAATCATTCCAAGAACATGGAGGGTCCACCGTAATTTTCTTTGAAAAATTGACTTTCAACCACAGGCTCACACCTCAGCACTGTGGTTGTTTCTTTTATATACTCCCTCCACTTTTATCCAAATAGCAAATTTGGTTTTTGTACACTATTCACAAATCAACCTTCAATCTCAATTTTCTCTCAATACATAAGAAAAAATATATCCATGTGGGGTCTTGTTTAATTCGTATTTACGAGAAGATTGAAAATAGATAACTTTTATAGTTTTTACAAATACGTAGCTACAGATATTAAGCACATAAAACGTGCGTTAACAAACGTGAAAAAGCAAAGTTGTTATTTGGATAAAAATGGAGGGAGTATAAGATATGAAAAAGACTCTCATGTAAGAAAACTACTTATGTACGAGAAGTTTGCAAGATGTTTTACCGGGTTACGAAACGTCTTCGACGTTGTATAACAAGTCGTCGACGAAATTAAAAAAAAAAGACCAAACTACCCTTATTCATTCACTCATCCTCCCAAACTCTCCCTCTCCCTTACTCCCTTAATCTTCCCTGCCGACACCACCACACGACCACACCGCCACACGAGCCCCACTGCCACAACACTTCCACGACCACCGCAGGACCACCACCACGAGGTTAGTGTTTGTTTTTTTTATTAATTTAGTTTTAGTTGTATAATTTGATGTTAATTAGGCTAGTAATAATGTATGCGAATCTTTCATTTATGTTATTTTGTTGTTGTTGTTGTTGTTTTGTTGTTGTTGTTGTTGTTGTTTAAATTTGAATTGTTGTTCATTTTGTTGTTTTTGTTAATTTTTTCAATTTCTTCTTCAATTTGTGATTTTTTTTTGGTGTTGTTAGTGTTGTTTGTTGTTGTTAGTGTTGTATGTTGCCGATTTAGTTGTAATTGTAGTTGTTTTTGATTGATTTGGGTATGTAAAGGAAGAGAAATGGATTTTTCAAGTCCGTAGTAGTAGAGGACGGTGATTTTTCACGTCCATGGGTAGGTAAGACCTGAAAATCACACGTCCATAGGTGGGGAGGACGTTGGACTTCAACGTCCATGATGGGTGAGGACCAAAAATTTTCACGTCCCTCATGGACATGATGTAGAATCCACACGTCCTCCATGGGTTTGGACGTGGGAATTCTATGTCCATGGTTGGCTTGGACGTTTGGTTTCAATGTCCTCCATGGGTTTGGACGTTGGAATTCAATGTCCTTCCCATAGTCGGACATTGAAATTCAAAGTTCATTCATGGTTCGGACTTTTTTATTTCGTTTTAACCGTATATTTTCAATTTTAAAAGTTAAAACTTTTTCTTTTTTTATAAAAAGTTGTTAATTTTGTATTTAAATGGGTAATTTATATTTTTGTATAAAAATTTGTTAATTTTGTATTTAAATGGGTAGTTTATATTATTTAAGTTGTTAATTTTGTGTAATTTTGAATTTATTTTGTATTTTATTATTTTTTTATGAAAAGTTGTTTATTTTTATTTATGTAACGTTTTAATCTCGTAAATGAAGATGTCGAACATCGAAGATTTTTGAAGTGTTGTTGTTTGGGAGAGTTTGGGAGAGTTTAGAGGAGAGAAAAGTTAGAGAGATGGAGAGTAAGGGCAATGAAAGTAAATTTTATGAAAAACGTCGACGATTTGTTATAAAACGTCGACGACGTTTTATAAGCCCCATGTTTTATCCTACTCTAATCCCTAATTCAATCAATAATGAAGGTATAATATAACTTAATAAATTAGTGGATTTTACCTTTTTAGTAACTTTTTGTCGAGGTATATTTAGAAATATAAAATTTTTATTGATTGAATGAGAGGTATTTTTTGGATTAGGTATTCATATAGTCATATACAAGGTTACTAACATTATATTTCCTCTCTTTAAATTCAAGCACCTCGCAAATTTAAAATTCCTCTCAAAAATGAGTAGATTACCGTTAACCCGCTAATGATTACTGATTAGCCAAGTTTGGTTCATCAATAATCACCCACCTATATATTAGTTAGTGAGCTTTACTGAGTTTAATACTCCCTTATTGTTAATTGCTTGCTTTAGAATCTTTCAATACATAAGTCAATTATTATTTGTACCAAAATAAATATTATTCCCTTGTTTTTGATTGTTTGTTGTTGGTTTCTTCAGTGTATACAAGTTTATTATTGCCAATAGTCAACAGTGTTTATTACTATCTTATCTATATTAATATAAAAACATTTCGTGCAATTTCGTGCGTCCACATCATCACATCATATTTTTTATTTTTAATAAATGTAGGACCCACCATAAAAAATGTGGAATTAACTTATAAAAAACCCACTTCGTTAATAAAGTTTCACCGAATAATCACTACAAACTTCAATGAACCACGATCCTCGATTCCATTTATGTTGCATAAATAATACAATATGAAAATGCAAAATTTTTTCAATAGTTCATATAGTCTATCAATAATAAAAAAATAAAATCAAAAAATGAAAAAAATCATTATTAGACAATGAAAATATAAATGACAAAAAAATGATAAAACAAATAACGTAATTATACTATTTTACAAGCTTTTAACTCAAACATTTTGACCATCATAGAAGCAAATTTTCGTGATATTTCTAAATTTGAGTAATTTTTTAAATAAGAAATAGTTTTCAACAAAAATTTATTAATAAATAAGATTGTTTTAATTTACAATTTTAAAAATGAGATCTACAAAAAGTTAACAAAATAAATGAATTGAACTATAAAACTCTGTTAAGAAGATTTTAGAGAATTCCGTTAAAATAAACTCTAAAGGAATTCGTTATAGATATTGAGCTTATCCACTAAAATGCGTAGATCTAAAAATTTTGTAATCATCTTTTAACACTAAGTTCGTGCATTTTTTCACGAATTTAAAACACGTGTAAAGTTCAAACTCTTTTAATTTCTGCACGTGTTTTAAACTATTATCATTATAAAAGAAATAAAGTACAAAATATACATGTATTTTTGTTTAACATTTTTAAATATTAATGATTATATCAATGTAATTAAAAGTATACCCGTGTAATTTTGCACGGGTTAAAAACTAGTAAGTTTATAAAAAGCTTACAATTTATCTTAGTTTAACAAATTTGTTGTAACTTGTAAAGGTGACACTTGACTTCTTAACTAACTAATTTGTCTTGTAGAAATAGGCAACATTTGAACTAATAAATTTTTCCCTCATTACTGCATTTCATAATTATATTAAAAATCGAAGCTATAAATTAGTGATTAATGAAACTTATGGACAACCAGTTAAGATGAGAAAAAGAATAATGCATTGATTACCTCAACCTTTATTTGTTTTCGATCATTTGTGTATTTTTTAAAGTTTATTACTTTAAACTTTCTTTGTTTTTGCGAATATATGTATTCTTTTTAGCTTATTAAAGTTCATAAATTAGATTTTAATTTTTTTTTCCGTTAAAACTCAGAGTAAATTAAGTTTATAAGATAATATTTTGAGTTTTATTATAATTTTTTAGCTTAATATTTTAGTACATGAGCTCAAAAACTTCATAGTAAAACTCATCATTTTTAAAAGTAAACTAAAAAACTTTATTATAATGTCAGAAACTATTGAACTAATGATATTACATCGAATTTATTTACGGAGCTAAAAGATTTGTCCAAATCTACAGACTAAAATGTAAATTTTGTATAGAGTATTTTATTTTAATTTGGAGTCATAACTCGGGGATGACTAGTTTGATTTGTAAATGATCCGAGATTGATGGAGTATTGGAGGTCAATAAGTCAATTGGACTAATGTTGGTCAGTGTCTACTGAATTTATTGCTCAATAAATCAAAGTTTGGCCGTGAAATATGACCAAAATATGCTGCTATTGTATACACAATACACATAGTTTTCAAACTTTAAAAAGTCCTTAAATTAAGTACTATCCGTCCCGGTCAATTATTGTCCCAAGATTTTGGGACAACAACTATGAAAAAAATAGGTGGCCAAAGATCAAATTTCCTCTTCAAATATAATTCTAAAATATAAAGAACAATAATTAACCGGAACAAACGGAATACTAAGAACCAATTAAATGAAATTTGAAGACACAATAATACTCCGTAGTCAAATCTTTTCTTTATTAAAAGAGAATCATTTAAAGGAATTTGGCGAAGCCACCTCATCAATATACTAAGGCCCACCAATTTTTATAACTTCATTTAATTAAAGCCATATTACACACTTTTTTAAAATATGATTAATATTTATAAAATGTTTTATAAATTATTATTTTTTCCGATTTCCGATTTTACAAATAATTTATGTGAAAATTTAGTATAGACTCTTTTTATGATTTATTGATTTTATACCAAGTATATGTTCTGGCTACGCTGTCCCGAACCCACAACCGCTAAGCAAGCTCTCCTCGACCCGACTTGGCGATCCGCCATGGAAACCCAATACCAAGCCCTTCAGAAAAACCACACATGGGAACCCGTTCCTCCCTCTCCGTCCCAAAACATCGTTGGTTGTAAGTGGGTTTTTCGGATGAAATACAATCCCGATGGCTCCATTCACCAACATAAAGCCCGCCTTGTCGCTAAAGGTTTTCACCAACGCCCCGGCCTCGACTACTCGGAAACTTTTAGCCCTGTCATTAAGCCAATCACGGTCCGTCTACTTCTTACTCTTGCCGTTACCAATGGTTGGTCGCTCCGTCAACTAGACATAAACGATGCCTTCCTTCAAGGCACCTTAACCGATGTTGTCTACATGGCTCAGCCACAAGGTTTTGTCGATCCTACCAACCCAACCTATGTCTGCAAATTGCGTAAGGCTCTTTATGGCTTGAAGCAAGCCCCTCGGGCCTGGTACACTGAACTCCGAACATATCTCCTAGGCGTTGGTTTCACAAACTCTATCTGTGACACCTCCTTGTTTATTCACAATGGCACTAACCCGTTATTTATCCTCGTGTATGTTGATGATATTATTGTTACAGGTGCTTCTTCTCCTCAAGTAATTGCCTTCATTGCTGCCCTCTCGGTCAAGTTCTCCCTCAAGGATCTTGGTCCTCTCAACTACTTCCTCGGTGTTGAAGTGCAGACTTGCTCCCACGGTCTGTTTCTGAATCAACAGAAATATACGCTTGATCTCCTCACCCGCGCCCATATGCTCGACGCCAAGGCAGCCACGACACCTATGGACGCGTCCGCTCCTCTTCACCTTAATGATGGACCGAAATTTGATGATCCGACTAAGTTCCGAACTCTGGCTGGCGGACTCCAATATCTGTCCCTAACCAGGCCGGACATTGCCTATGCCGTCAATAAGCTCTCCCAATTTATGCACGCTCCTACGGTGTCCCACTGGAATGCCCTGAAGCGCCTGTTGCGCTACCTTGCTGGTACGCCGTCCCATGGAATTACGATTTTCAGTCATTCCCCGCTCAGCCTTCACGCTTATTCAGACTCTGATTGGGGCGACAATCCTATTGATCTTACCTCCACTGCTGCCTACGTTGTCTACCTAGGCCGCAATATTCTGTCATGGAGTTCGAAAAAGCAACGTACGGTCGCTCGCTCCTCCACCGAGGCTGAGTACCGCTTAATTGCAAATGCTGCTGCCGAGCTGGTTTGGCTCTCTAATCTCTTTTCTGAGCTCGGGGTACGAATTGCTGCTCCACCTGCTATCTATTGCGACAACCTTGGCGCTACTAGCTTAAGTGCCAATCCCGTGTTCCATAGTCGTATGAAGCATCTGGCTCTTGATTACCACTTTGTTCGCGAAAAGGTCCAAGGTGGTACACTACGTGTTGTCCCCATTGCTAATGATGATCAACTTGCCGATGCTCTCACCAAGCCCTTAGCACGTCCTCGGTTCCAAATGCTCATGTCCAAGATTGGTCTTTCCCATAGGCCGTCCATCTTGCGGGGGATGTTGAGCAGTAAATTCCCACTAATCAGGAACTCATTACTAGCATTCACTCTATCTCTCCTTCTGTCCATATTCCCTCTTTATTGTAGCCTTTCACTTTCCCTAGCCTACTCTTGTTTGTACTATATAAGTCTATTATGCTCTACTGTAATTGCTATCAAATAATAACACAAACATTCAACATTCATTCTCTATAATATACTATACATTAAAACCCGCTTATTAAATTTTTTTTCTCGCGTTTACCCAAATTAGTAAGAAAATTAAACATTCTTATAACAGTATAACTAATATTGACCTATTATTGAATCACGATCTAATAGTAAATTGGTGTTGATTAGTCATGTGATATATGAAAAACAAAAACAATCCTCATAATAATACAAATATACTCATAGAACTAACCAAAAAAATAAATTAAATATATAATATATTTATAGTAATAACAGTTCAAAAATTTATTAAAAAAATATTCAACAAAATAATTTACAATTTAATAAAGTGAATACTCATTGGTGAAAAACTATTAAATTGTTTTATATTCACTTTTTAAAAATGTAATTTAATTTAATACATTCTTCTGAATTACATGACTTAATAATGTTATACGAGTATATATAAAATTGTCAAAGGTTAGTATATACTATTGGATCATAAATAGTTCGGGTGACTTGGATTGGAACATGGTCAGAAAATAGGCCAAATTGATGAATGTCGTCTCTTTTCACTGTTTTACAATTAAAAAAAAATATTTTGTCTAAAAAATAAATCAAGTTTGCTATTATAGCTTTAATTATATCCATTACTTACACAAGTTATATTGTAGTAGTTGTAAGCATCAAGTTATTTATATAATTTTAAATTCATAATGTGATTTATAATGTTTGAATTTCTCTATACATATTTCATATATAATACGGAGTACGTGAGTGTTAATTTGTTGGGTTTGTATTCTATGCGAATCATTCAATATATAAGCACGTGAATCTCAAAATTTAACAATACTATTCATATTGTAAATATTTAATAAAAACAAATATATAAAAACAAACTCGTGCAATTTTGCACGAGGGATAAAACTAGTTGGTAGAAATAGTGAAGCAAAAGTGATAAATCCGTAACAAAACTAAAACGTCATCATAAATTGAAATAGTAAGTCTTGTTTGCGACGGGTCACCATTTATGACGGATATTTTGTGAGATAAAATGGATATAAAATGAGTAGTGGAGAAATAGGACCACAGAAATAGTATTGGAAGAAAGAAAAAGTGGGTATTTTGTGAGAGAAAACAGTATCCGTCACAAGCTTACGACGAATAATACTGTTGCAGATAAAAATTTGTGAAATTGAAAAGGCTTGAAATATTATTTCTTCTTGTACCATATAAGGGAGATACGAATCAGTGACCTGAAAGAATCATATTGCTTGCCGAAATCTTCCTCCTCTTTTACAATATAGAAGTATACAATATCCTAGTCTACGACCTTAATCTTTGCCTAGGATCAAGGAGAGTACTATAAACTGATTTCACAAATTTTCATCTGTGACGTATATATCCGTCACAAATTTTCGACAGGTTAAATATTACCTATTTGGATAAAAAATGACAAGGCATTTGAGATTTATAATGTTTTATCTTATATACACACAAGTGGGAGAAGTTGACCCGTTACAAGCTTGCGACGGATATATCCGTCGCAAGGAGACTTACTGAACAAATTTAGGAGATAATTAGAGTGACTGATAGGAGAATAATGCATAGAATATTTACATATTCTATTATGACCTATAAACTAAATAAACCGTGAATTTCACGGGTCATACAACTAATTGTAGAGTGAAAGGTGGAATTATAAGGGACATTGTTGTTAATAATTAACAATAATTAGTATAAGTGTCGACAACGTTTAACACACCCATTCTTAAGCAAGTACCAATGGTTTAGAGCATCTCCAATGGTTTGCTTTAGGGACTTGCAAGCAAGTAGCTTACAATTAGAGTATGAAACAATTGAGGTAGCTTCAAATAGTTCATACCAAAATTTCAAACTATCAATTAAAGTTTCTTATAAAAAATAATTATTTAAAAATATATGTTGGAATTTTTCTTTTATATTGGTCCATTTAAACTAGTTTAAAACCATTATATGCACTCAAAAAATATAATGTGACAAGTAATAACTCAAACTAATGATACATTATGGCCCTGTTCTTTTGGACTTCAAGTCACTTAATTTAAGTTCACTTCAGATCCTATAAGTTCAGTTCAGTTCAGTTCAGTTCCTATAAGTTCAGTTCAGTTCCTATAAGTTCAGTTCAGTTCAGATCCTATAAGTTCAGTTCAGTTCAGTTCCTATAAGTTCAGTTCAGTTCAGTTCAGTTCCTATAAGTTCAGTTCAGTTCAGTTCAGTTCCTATAAGTTCAGTTCATATAAACTCAATTAAGAAAAGTTATATACGGAGTATTATTTTTAACAACCGAGATAAAAACATTTCGCTTTAATTATTCGATACACGTCATCTATAAAAAAAACAACTCATAATTTACCCGTCTTTTACTCTCTAATTGATGTCAAACTATCATCCTCATAAATGCCAAAAAACAACAACTCATCATACGACGCCCTCACCCTCACCAATTGACACTCTCCCATTAATCAATTTCTTCATCACCATTGTTAGAGAAAATAAATGGCTAGAGAAAATTGTAATAGTGAATTATTTTTATCGTAATGTAATTGTAGTATATTGTACTTTTATGAACTATGAACAAACCATTATATATAAAGTTGAAAATATTTTAAACTACCTTATTTTTTAGACTAATTTTTTATCAATGTTTAATAATAATAATAATAATAATAATAACAACAACAACAACAATAATAATACAAATAACAACAACAACAACAACAACAACAACAACAACAATAATAATAATAATAGTTAACTTAAACTAAAATAAAGTTAATTAAGTTCCGATTTTATAAGTTCAGTTTAGATCTTATAAGTTAAGTTAAGTTCAGATCCTATAAGTTAAGTTCAGTTAAGTTCAGTTCCAATAAGTTCAGTTCAGTTCCTATAAGTTCAGTTCAGTTCCTATAAGTTCAGTTAAGTTCCTATAAGTTCAGTTCAGTTCAGTTCCTATAAGTTCAGTTAAGTTCAGTTCCTATAAGTTTAGTTCAGTTCCTATAAGTTCAGTTCAGTTCAGTTCAGATCCTATAAGTTCAGTTCAGTTCAGTTAAGTTTCAGTCCAAAAGAACAGAGCCTAACTCACCATTGCACTTGTTCTTAACCGAAGTCCTGCACTTGCTCTTAATCGATAGTAAGTTTTGGTTGTGATGGGTCACCACTTGTGACGGGTATTTTGTGAGATAAAATGGATACAAAATGAGTTAGTGGAGGTGATAGAATTATATTGAGAGAATATTATTGATAGAGAAATATATTATTGATATTGTGTTTCCTTACACTACAAAAAACACGCGTTTTTCTGACGGAAAAAATCCGTCACAAACAGCTAAAATCCGTCAGGAAACAGCATTCCTGACGGAAAATCCGTCAATAAATTCCGTCACTAAAATTCGTCACTAAAAATCAAGTAATGACGGAATTTCCGTCAGTACTTGATATTACTGACGGAATTTCCGTCACATAAGGTCAACAAGAATATTGACCATAGTGACGGAATTTCCGTCAATAATATAAATACTGACGGAATTTCCGTCAGGAAAGTCAACAAAAAGTTTGACCTTACTGACGGAAATTCCGTCAATAACATATATTACTGAAGGAAATTCCGCCACTATGGTCAAACTTTTTGTTGACTTTACTGACGGAAATTCCGTCAGTATTTATATTATTGACGGAAATTCCGTCACTATGGTCAATATTCTTGTTGACTTTCCTGACGGAAATTCCGTCAGTAATTTGTGCGAGTATGGCCGGGAACAGCAGCCTGCTGTCCAGCCACAATGTTATTGAAACATTGTTTTACATATTCACGCGTTCATTATCAAAACCTGCAACAAACAAACACACTCGTCGACCGCAAAGCGGGAATCCAATTTCCACATCAGCCGCGTATCAGGATCCAAAGGTACTTAATAAATAAAGTCAAATAACATACAATGGTCCATAATTTGTTTAAACTACCACACAAAAGCTCAACATGATCAATTCTTTAGCTACATATTAATTAACTTAAGTCATAAACTAACACCAACTAGCTAACTAGCATGAAACCTAAAGCATAATCTAACCTATGGGGGCTATACTACCGTCACCTCCAAAACCAAATCCATCGTCTGGAGGGGGATCTCTACTGTTAGGAGGGGGAAAACCTGAACAGGTGTTCGGGGGCAAATGTGCTTGCATTTGTGCCCACATCTCAGCCATGCGCTGTTCCATTTCCTTCTTGTTGTTGTTGACTTGTTGCTGAAGATCCTCTCTCGCGGCGCGCTCCTTACCCAACTCCTGTTGAATGCGAGTGTACTCAGTGGGTGCGTAGGAGCAGGATCGACGGCCTTTGTTTCCTGGAGGCTCGTACCAAACTGTTGGCCCTATCGAACCGGTGCCGAACATTCTGGACTTCTTGTCAAACCCGTCAACAGCCTTGTAGAAGGCCCCATACTCGTCTCGAGGCTCTCCATTTGGAGTGGGTTGAGAAATGATTTCCTTATAAGCAGCCTGGAAAACAAAAAAATTAAGAAAAAAATGTTATACTTATCATCAAAATTCAAACGAAAAAATTAACTAATTTATTTGTAAATTAATTAGTAGATAGATTGACTTACATCGATCTTCGCAGCTCGAGGGTTGACCCACTGTTGAAACTTATTCTTCTTAGTATACTCAAACAGCTTATACGGCGTTGCCTCGTCACCCTGAAATAAGTTTGAATACAAAAGTTGATGAAAATATAATCGGATTGGTTAACCAAATTGTGAAAAATATATAAATATAAATATTACTTACCAATTCTTTGAAAGCATCCGAGCAACTCTTCCGGCCAAGAGTATGGGTGCCCAACGCTTTCCAGATTTATATATATGTTAAAAGATTAAAAAACAAAGTTATAAGCAAAATAAATACATATTAATTAAACATATTAGCATAGCAATTCAGTTAACAAATAATAATATTTCTTTATTTGTTTTTCATGGGTCCTTATCACTCCAACCTAAACCCATCAATGTACGTTTCAAGTCACTGGCAAACACGCACTTGTGATTTATTAATGACAAAAAAATTCGGCAGCAATTCCCATCCGTTCTTCAAATACACAATGTAGAAAAAATAATTTTTCCACATATGTACTCAAAGAACATTAAAGGAATTGTAACCGAATTCTTTTCTCATTAATAAATCACAATAACATGTTTACTACCTAAGTGACTTGAAACGTACAAAGACAGTCCCAAAACGGGGACTATTCAAAAATTACTCCTAATGAGTAATTTTTGAACGGGTACTAGGTCAATATAAATAATAAAGTCATCATAATTAAAGGCACTTCTAGCATATAAGTAAAACATTTGTATTTTTAACTCATTCAATCTTTTATATTTAATACGTATAAGAAATTAGCTATACTATTACCTTTTTATATTTTTAACTTTGATTAGCATAATTAAACCAAAATTAGCATAATTAAACCAAAATTAGCATAATTAATCAAAACTTAAAATAATTAATCAAATATTTACATAACTCATCAAACATTATGGCATCTATCCTAAATCAAGCAAGGCTTCTATCCTAAGTCAATTAACATATATAATAACAATAAAAAACTAACTAATTGATTCAAAAATTAAGAAAAGAGCATAAAATCAGAAATTAAAGAAAGAGAAGGATGAATGTTTACCTTAAGATGACGGTGACGGTGGTGGAAGTGAAATAGGGTGGCAAGAGTAGTGGTGGAGGGTGTGGTGAAGGGTTTTCCGTCGGGTGCGATTTAGGGTTAGGGAAATAATTGGGAGTTTTTATGAATTGGGGGAAAATAACGCGACTGAATCAGGGGGTATTAAAAAAAATTTCTGACGGATTACTGACGGAATTTCCGTCAGTATTTAACTTAACTGACGGATTTTCCGTCAGATAAATACTTACGTGGCTTTTCAAATGTTCAAAATTCAAAATTTAAAAGAATACATCTGACGGAATTTCCGTCAGTACTATAACTCACTGACGGAATTTCCGTCAGTAATACATTTCAGTTATTAATATTCTTACTTTTCTAATATTCCAGTGCATTTTTATTTATTATCTTACCTATTTTATAATGAAATCATAAGCTTCCAACTTAACTGTCGTCAACATTAAATGTAAACTATTGAATGAGACGGATGGAGAGATTATTACAAATTATTAATAAAGCCCGTACCCCACATACATGAATAGTGTATACAACATATGTAATATTTTTCATAATCGTTCTCCTTTTAATAACCATCATATTCTTATTTAAATTTAAAATCAAATCTCATATGAATTCTTCATTAATCTTCACAAAATAGCACCCTCCTAATTACTACATGCGTGTTTATTATTACAAATTCTAACATTAAAGAAAAATGATACTCGTAAATAGTCGTAGTTATTGTTTGTTTGCTTCATAAATTAAACTTATAATATATATAATATATATAGCTTTGATTGTATAATTTAATTATTTGCTTTTTTTGTAGTTATATATTGTAGTAGTTATTAATTGTTTATACTAGTAAATAGTAGTTATTGTTTATATAGCTCGTAAATAGTAGAGTTATTGTTTGCTTATACAATAATATAAAGCTTTTTTTGTAGTTATTGTTTATACTCGTAAATAGTAGTTATTGTTTATACTCGTAAATAGTAGTTATTAATATTGTTTGCTTATACAATAATATATATATTTGGTTCTCACGAGATCCTGTCATTCCTCTTCCCCACAACCACCCTCGACATCTCCGTCCTTCCTCTTCCCCACTACCACTCCCGACATCTCCGTCCTTCCTCTTCCCCACTACCACCCCAGACATCTCCGACATTCACTACCACCACCGTCATCAACCGTCGAAGCTCCGTCACAGGTAATATAAACAATTCGATTTTCAGTATTAATTAGATTTACAGATGATCGATTTTTATCCTATTTCGAATTTTTCATGTTCTAATCTACTATAGTCTACTAATTATTAATAATTTGAGAGGAATTCTGCATTATTCTAGTTTGCATGCTTAATTTTTTTTTACATGCTTAATTTTGTTTTTACATGCTTAATTTTGTTTAATTTATCAAATTATGTTCAGAATTTGAGAGGGATTCTGCATCGGGAATTGCAACCTGAGTAAGTACGTTTTTACATGCTTAATTTTGTTTCATGTATCAAATTTCGCTGTTGAATGATCTTTTGTTGCATTATTCTAGTTGTTTTGGATGTAGGTTTGTTAATTAACTGATGCTTATATCTGATTTTGTTCCAAGTGTTTTTCTATGCTGTACTTTGTTACTTATATTAGGTACATTTTAAACGTGCTGTAGTTACATTTAAAATTTATAGTAGGTACAATTTAAAAACTCTGCTTATATAGAGAAAAGATTCAGACACGGGATTTAGGAGCACTCAAGGTAGTAGTTCATGAGAAATTTCATGGATGTTCTCAAGCATTAGCATTGCAATGAGAGTTACTTTTGATGTTAAGAGATTTGTGGATTAGACAAATCAAATTTATAGCTGCGTTTTCATGTCTGATAAAAATACCACAGTATTTTCTTAGTTCATATGCAGCTATCTACCAGTCTACGTCCACTGCCACATATATCGACAAAAAACGGTAATAAGATGTCACATCAAGCAATTAAGGAATGCAATTAGAGTTCTAGATCCTTCTGTGAAATGTAAAGAGAAAAACGTAAAGACTCCTGAAAGGAAAGGTAATTGGGAAAACTAGAAGACTGACTTAGATATGGAAAAATATTCAGAAATAGAATTACACAGTAGCTGAAGTAAGTGGAACACTGCTATCATTCTCACTTTCCATGAGGATTACATTCTGTAAATATTTGATGCATATTATGTATGACTTAATTCTAAGTGTTTCATTCGCTTCATTTTTTTTACATATGTTTTTGACACAGAGACTTCAAGAAGCAAGAAAAGAAATACCAGTTGCGGTACTTTTCATCCCGTCTGGAGCTATGAGCTAGAAACACTGCCACTAAACAGAAGCACTTGAGGTACTTTCCATCCCAGGGCAAAAATTAAAAACCATTCAAACCCCCATAAGAATTGTGCAGACAATTTATTATCAAACATTTACGAACACTTGACTCACTAACCTATCCAATACTCACGCCTGACCCATGTCTGGCCGGTGCCTGCACATACTAGAACCCGTTATGCAGGGGAGGAGTCTCTGTCAATCATCAGTCAATTAGTTTTTGCACTGTCTTCGGAATTTCCGTTGTCGATAGTCTTAGTGATTTTCATAAATATAGTCTGGCACTTCGGTATTTTGTATATCCTTTCTGTGGCCCAACATATCTATACTGTCTGCTGATCTATACACCAATCTTCTCCCATTAAATTCCTGAATGCAATCATTTAGTAGTCACATACATACATTGGAAAACAAGCTAATGGCCTGTTAAGTTTATAGTTTTATACATATGAATGATTACATACCTATTTGGCTATTTGCATTGTGAAACAAGTTAAGTACCAAATTGACTACTGCTCAATCTACAGAATACTATTGTATATGGAAGACTTACTTGTGTGTCCTTTGTACCGTGCTTTCAGCCTTATATACTCCTGATGGCTACTTATTTTCTTCATTCAAACATATCCAACACCCTATTAGTAACTACCAGCTAGACCTTTCATTTCCCAAATTCCAAATGAGTTTTAAAATCTGATACTTCATTTTAAGAACTGATCAACGTCCTAAGGATTTTCTAGTCATTCCAAACAACTACCTAAAAGCTTAAGATATGGGTGAATCAAAATCAATGGTTAATAAACTACGGAGTATGCAATGAGCTCGAGGTTTAGGGCTAAATTAAGTGAGCATGAGAAAGATGCTCCTAAAGGCTAAAACTATACTTTCCTTACATACAGTTTATAACTACTTAAGCTATGGCAGAAGCATTGGGCCAAGGAGATAAAACAAATGATGTAAAAGGGAAGGGGATTGGAGAGAAAACAGGTGAGGTGAAAGGGAAGGGGTCTGAAAAAGGCAGGGATGAATGCAGACAGGCTGAAGATCTAGGCTCTGATCCACTTCGTGAATTTGCTAAGCGTGAATTCTCAAGTGAAGACGAGTTATTGGCAGCTCTTTTGAAACTTGAGATCGCTCTGGGTAAGCGTCCAGCTAGTGAGGTACCCAAGGAGACTGCAAGAAAGGTACTCGAGGTACGCGAGGAGACTGAAAGCGAGAACTTTGATAAGTGTATATTTAATTGACTTATTCCTAGAACATAGTGTCACCCAAATTATAGCTTTTTCTTACCATTTTGATTTTTTATGCAGCTCTTGAGATGAGATTAATTCATGCCAAGATCTGGATGGAAGAATTATCAAGCTAAGCTATCGAAACTCGACTCATGAAGTAGTGACACAATAGAAGAAGAATGAGTTTGTACTTTGCAAATTCTTAACCAACAATTTATTCCATTTTAATCAAACCTTTTTTTATAACAATTTTAGTTATCCATTTTTTAATCAACATTGAAACTCACATCTACAAGTTTACAAGTATTAAGGAGACATTGACCCGTGTTTATGAGGTAGTTACGTATTTTGCTACTAGGTACATTTCGCGAAGGTAGTAGGTACATTTTAAGTGTATAGTAGGTACGTCTCTTCCGTATGCTCCGTCCCCAACAATAAGATAGTAGGTACATTTTAAATATATTGTAGGTACATTTTAAAAATATAACTAAAAAATTAATATAAAATTAGCTGTTTCCTTAATTAATTAATTGACAACAAATACGTTCATCATGATTAATAGCGTAAAAGGAGTTATGAAACCGTATTTTTATTAAAAAAAATTGTCTTGCGTAACAATTTATTCCATTTTAATCAAACCTTTTTTTTTATAACAATTTTAGTTATCCCATTTTAATCAACATTAAAACTCACATCTACAAGTTTACAAGTATTAAGGAGTCCATTGACCCGTTGTTATGAGCTAGTTACGTATTTTGCTACTAGGTACATTTCGCGAAGGTAGTAGGTACATTTTAAATGTATAGTAGGTACGTCTTGTCCGTATGCCCCCGTCCCCAACAATAAGGTAGTAGGTACATTTTAAATGTATAGTAGGTACATTTTAAATGTATTGTAGGTACATTATAAAAATATAACTAAAACAAATAATATAAAATTAGATGTTTCCTTAATTAATTAATTTGAGGTGGAAGAATAAAACGGGGGAGATGTAGATGTGTTACTTTATTTATATTCGAGTAAAAGTGTATGTCTTTTGAAAACAAATACGTTCATCATGATTAATAGCGTAAAAGGAGTTATGAAACCGTATTTTTATTAAAAAAAATTGTCTTGCGTAACAATTTATTCCATTTTAATCAAACATTTTTGTATAACAATTTTAGTTATCCCATTTTAATCAACATTGAAACTCACATCTACAAGTTTACAAGTATTAGGGAGTCCATTGACCCGTTGTTATGAGCTAGTTACGTATTTTGCCAGTTACGTAGGTACATTTTAAATATATAGTAGGTACGTCTTGTCCGAATGCCCCCGTCCCCAACAATAAGGTAGTAGGTACATTTTAAATGTATAGTAGGTACATTTTAAATGTATTGTAGGTACATTATAAAAATATAACTAAAAACAAATAATATAAAAGTAGTTGTTTCCTTAATTTTGAGGGTCTCTCTTTTTTTCATTCTTTTTAGTTGTAACCCATCATATATCTCATATAATTTGTCCATGTACTATTATTAAATGAGATGCGTCAATTATTAGGAAAACGTTGGAACACCGTATAATAACCGTTTTATAGAAGACGAACGTCGTGGCCCCTCGTGGGTGTGAATGTGTGATTAGGAAGAAATTAGCCCACATGCAGCAGCAAGTTTTTAAAACAAGTATATTAGAAAAATGGTCAAATCAACAAAGTGAAGATCATAAATTAAATAGTAAATTAAAAGCAAGTTTCAGAGGAACTTAAATAAATAACAGAATGGTCCAGAAATGTGAATTAGTGGAGGCAATCAACATTCATAGTTCAGATACAAAACCAAGTTTCAGAGGAAATTAAATAAATAACTTCTCTTCAAATATCGGGTTCATAATAAAACGGTTGTAGCAACCTTACAAGAACTGAGTCTACCAAAGGAGTTTAGATGAACGGGTAAAAACTCTGGCACAAACTCCACTCCAAAATTCCACCTGCTATGCTGAACCCTGAACCACATAGAAGAACATATCGGAACTGACGTAATAAAACCATGTTGCATACTGAACACTTCCAACAGGAAACAAAAACATCTTCATACAATACAATAAACCATGTGATCTCGTTACACAGTCATAGTCAACTTGAGTTACAGTAAGATATAGTTCACAGGTACACACTTATAATCCACCCAATACTAAGAATCGAAAAAACAAATATTCGTAGGAGACGGACTCATGATAACCATATTCCAATGTGGAGCCAAATAATACATTTTCATCAACTTATCACACTTTTATCAATGTTTTACTATAAGACGATTATCTACTAAAATTAAATCACGCTTTTTTTTATGGCATTAAATAAACACCAGTTGAAGTATTTAAGTCCAGAAAGGTATAGGCTGAGATTTCATGAAATACTTAGGACAAAAGAAAAACACAAAATAAGTATAGAAGGCACAAAAAGAGTGAAAAACACTTGCTATATTTGTTCTAGAGAGTAGAGTCAACAAAAAAAGTTCAATGTATAAACAAGCAGTAAACATTAGCTACAGAATTTTCAACCATGGTAATGAAAACCTACTTGGAATCTTTAAGAGGGGGAGGGACCAGGTGCAGAAGCACCCACAGAGTTCTGATGATCAGCCCTATACAGGCATGAGGACAGTGCTGAACCAAGTGAACTTCAAAGCAAAACCATTGGAAATCCTCGCTATCGTGGGGCCTAGTGGCGCAGGGAAATCATCTACATAGAAGAACATACCGGAACTGACATAACAAAAACTCTGTACTATGTAAAGGAACAGGAATGGACCCTGTGTTAGGAAAGGTAATACTCGAGTATCCACCATTGTAGTAGATAATCCGGTAATCTCGAACGCAAGACGCCAACACGTTCCCGATAGGTATACCAGATGGTAAGCCATGGGCGCCAAGCATTCAGTATAAGCTATCATCAATACATAATTGCAAACAACTAGCAGAAGATATAGTTGAACAAGATTTGTCTCTAATTGATGATAGAAGTGCAATTAGCTAGCAGAAGATATAGTTGCAAACAGGCCAAAACAGAAGTACAGTGATCAGGGCTACAAAAAACAAACTAATTCTTGTAACCACGGCTGTTTCTACGACCTCTAGCGTTTTCGAACTATGACACTGAGTCACTGAGATGCTGTTTTCAGTAAAAACTTAAAGTAAAAACTTACCATTTAGTGAGATTACTTATCACAAAGTCGACTAGGGCAATTTCTACTATCATGGTGTGCCATTTCTCCACAAGCACGACATTTCCTTAACGGCTTAGCATGCTCCTCCGTTGCCTTTTCTTTTTCAGAAGTCATCCTTCGTCCAGATCCCTTATTTTTTGCACCCGGCATTGTTTGATTATCACATAACTCGTTTCACTCCAACATGATTCGTTCTGATACTGAGGATTAATTGGAAGTGTTCTTGATTAGGGGAAGTATGTATTGTTCACATTTCACATAAAACTTCACTAAAAGAAGGAATTCAATGTGGATGAACAAGATCCACAAATAAAGCTCTCAAAAAAAGATTGATATAAAACAGCATGATAAGGTACCTAGAATGCATGAACGGAACGTCGAGTTGCATTACGAAATCAAATCTTTTGACTAGGTACGTTTCAAAAGAGTCATAGGTACACTTTGAATATATTGTACATACATTTCTTTCAACTAAAACCCAACAAATCAAAACAGATGCATTAAAGCTTTAAACGAATCCAACAAATTAAGCACCAATTTTTCCTACGGCCTTGCTTATTTCCTAACCAATTGCTAAAGTTTCATACAAATACAATGTAATTAGCCTGTAAACCCCAATTTTTTTGCAATTTTTCAATTGATTATAAACCCTAATTCCCCCAAAACCCTAATTCCCCCAATTAATTTGACATTCTGCATAAAATTAGACTCGTAAAAAGAATAGTTGATATATGTTTGATGAGAGTAAATACAAACCAAATTGAAGATAAAAATTTCGATTAAACTAATAGGTTGAACAAAATTTTCGATTAAAGCAACAATATACATTATTTTCTGAACTTACCTTTGTTTGATGAATAAATGATGAACTTTGATTCTTGAATCTCGAATTTTGTTTTGTAGAGGTTAATTTAAGGCTGGGATTCGTCGACGGGAAGCTTGAGGTTGAAGGAGACTGCCATTGTTTTTATTTTTGAAGAAGCTAACGGTAAGAAGAAAACCGCGTGAAACTAAACTTTCTTATTTTGTTTGGTTCGCAGGTTCGCACGGTAACTCGGTTCTCACGGGAACCCGAGCCTATATATATATATATATATATATATATGTATATATATATATATATATATACATATATACATAGACTTGGGATCCGGTGAGAACCACCTTACAATGAGAACCTTGTGAGAACTCTACCTTACGGACATTTTTAAAAAAAATTAATAACATAATTGGATTCGGCATGGCATTTTATAGCTAGAGAACATATTTCTTGATCTAGAAAATAAATACTAGTGACGGAAATCAAGGTGAGATACGTTTTATTTATTTGCGTGCACCTACTATCTATTTTTTCGTATCTATCATTTTTTCCGCCACTAGTATTTATTTTCTAGACCAAGAAATATGTTCTCTGGCCATAAAATTCCATGCCGAATCCAATTATGTCATTAATTTTTTTAAAAAAACTCCGTAAGGAAGAGTTCTCACCGGTTTTCATTGTAAGGTGGTTCTCACCGGATCCCAACCCTATATACATATATATATATACATATATATATATATATATATATACATATATATATATATATACATACATACATATATATACATACATACATATATATACATACATATATATATATATATACATATATATATATAAATCTTTTTTTTGTAGCTATTGTTTATACTCGTAAATAGTAGTTATTGTTTGCTTATACAATAATATAAAGTTTATTTGCTTTTTTTATTCATTATATATAAACTTAGAATATTTCGAAAAAAAAAAAAAACTGAGAATACTGACGGAAATTCCGTCACTAAAGCAGACATCTGACGGATTTTCCGTCACAACTTTCTGACGGAATTTCCGTCACTAAAATGCATTTCTGACTGAATTTCCGTCAGTTAATATTCCGTCACTAAAGCAATGTTCTGACGGAATTTCCGTCAGTAAACCAGTTTTCTGACGGAATTTCCGTCAGATTCCTTTACCGCCATTGACTTTGTCAACGCGCCAATATAATCTGACGGAATTTCCGTCAGTAATTTTTACCGCCATTGACTTTGGTCAACGCGCCGGATTTTACTGACGGCTTGTGACGGAATTTCCGTCAGGAATTTTTTCCGTCAGTATTCCGTCCGAAATCCGTCAGTCCTTTGAAAAAAACTGACGGAATAAAAATTCCGTCAGGAATTCCGTCAGTATGTCGCGCTTTTTTTGTAGTGTTACATTCATATGTGACGATCTATTTATAATAGTTCGTCACTTAATAAAACCCTAGATAAACCCTAATGGAGATGGGCTAGGCCCAATATCCTAATACCCTCCCGCAATCGTAAAGGCAGTACATTGTACGAACATTATGATTGGAGAAAAATACAAAAGAAAAAAAACATAATCAATATAAAAAACGTCTTCGTCTCTTCATCTTGATCTTTCTTCAAGACATTTATCATCAATCTTCTTTCTTTTCACAAGTTGGTGGTTGGTAAGGTGCGTATAGGACTCGCCAGACAAATTTTGGTGCGTATAGGACTCGCCAGACAAATTTTGGTGCGTAACTCGCCAGTTTTTTTCATTGCGTAACTCGCCAGTTTTTTCAATGCGTAACTCGCCAGTTTTTTTCAAGTGCGTAACTCGCCAGTTTTTTTAATACCACCCTGATTAAAAAAATACGATTTCTTAGATCTGTCATTGAATTGAAGAATAGATGAGAAAACTTTTTTTTTTAAAAAAAAAATAAAATAAAATAAGTATCATCCTAAAATCCAGCCGGAGGGCACCATAGTTAATTAGTCCCTCCGGCAGGGAGACAGAGCGTGAGGCTCTGATACCATGATAGAATTATATTGAGAGAATATTATTGATAGAGAAATATATTATTGATATTGTGTTTCCTTACATTCATATGTGACGATCTATTTATAATAGTTCGTCACTTAATAAAACCCTAGATAAACCCTAATGGAGATGGGCTAGGCCCAATATCCTAATATAATAGCGTAATAATAGCACAGCATTATTAGCCTTAATAATAGCTTCATCATTTAACAGCATTCTTTGTATATGGCTGTGTTTGAGGAAAGCCAAGTGCTTTGTATTCCTTTGTACGGTTTCAACATGTACTATAAATTGGAACCACAGAATGAAATGAAACACAGGAAAAAGTTTATCTCAATTGTGTTTAACATGGTATCAGGAAAATTAACACAATTAAAAACCTAAAATTCCCAAATTCTTACCGTCGTTATGACGAACGGTGAAACACCTCCGAAAATTGACCCTTCCTCCCCATATTACCTTGGCCCCCAGGATAAACCAGGCGACTCGATAACTCCGATTCGTCTTACACTCGACAACTACAACGAATGGTCTCACGATGTTCGACTTGCACTCAAATCGCGTCGAAAATTTGCGTTCGTTAATGGTTCCATTAACGCACCAGCAAGCCCCTGTACCGCAGACGATTGGGACACTCTTCATTCGATGTTGGTATCATGGCTTTCGACTACAATTACGCCAGAGGTACGAAGCTTACTTCCAAAATTCGAAAATGCTAAGCACCTCTGGGATGCATTGCAGGAACGGTTCGGCGTTATAGATGGATGTCGCCTTCAACAGATCATCGGCGATCTTCGTGACTGTCGCCAAACCGAAGGTATGCCTATTGCCATTTACTATGGGAAATTGTGTCAATTATGGGATGATCTCGATAAACATCAACCCATAATTGATTGCAAGTGTTGTGCTAATTGCACTAGTGCCAAACAACACCTTGACAGGTGTGAATCTGAACGGTTGCACGCGTTTCTGTGGGGATTGCTTCCGCAGCCCTATTCATCCCTTCGCTCTGTTATTTTGGCTCAATCCCCTCTCCCTACAGTGGCTCGTGCGTTTCATATGGTGTCCCAAGAGGAACGGGTTCGTGGAGTAAGTGTTGTTTCTGACCCTAAGCCAGACATTACAAGTTTTAATGTCACCAGTAATTCTACTCCCCCTGATAAACACCCTTCCCAAATGACCCGGACTGAACGTCAAAAGTTGTATTGTAATCACTGTAATCGCAACGGCCACGACCGTAGCATCTGTTTTGACCTTCTCGGTTATACTCCGGACTGGTATTATGACCTTAAGGGCACGAAAAAGGGGTCTGGTCGTGGTTCCTCTAATCGTGGGCGTGGCACGGGGCGTGGCAGCGGTGGCACTCGTGCACAGGGGGATAGTAATTCCAACCGTACAGCAGGGAATATTGCTGCCAGTAATGTTGTATACACACAAGCTTCTAGTACACCGTCTGATACTCCGCCTACTACTTCCGCTTCCACGGTAAATGTGTATGGCACACCGAACCATGACCATTCTGGTAAGTGGCTCATTGATACGGGCTGTTCCCATCATGTTACTGGCAATTTGGCACTTCTTACTAATGTTAAAAACATTCCCAGTCGTATTGTGGGTTTACCGGATGGTTCGAAAATCCAAGCATCTCTTGTTGGTTGCGTTGGGCTTACTTCTAAAATAATTTTGGATCCTGTATTATTTGTTCCTCAATTAAAGTGTAATTTAATTTCGGCTTCCCAATTGAGTGACGGGTTGAATTGTGAATTTATAACCAATGCTACTTCATGTGTCATTCAGGACCGGGCTACGAGGGAGAAGATTGGGCATGGTGAGAGGCTTGACGGATTGTACTATCTTCGTGCTCCTCCAGAATTTGCTCATGTTCTACGCACCGGGTCTTCCTCGTTTACTTTATGGCATAACAGATTGGGTCATCCGTCTGAGCACATTGTTAAGCTTCTTCCATTTGTACGAAATAAAGAACACTCGTTGTCAAAACCGTGTGAGGTTTGTCATCAGGCTAAGCACATTCGTAGCTCTTTTCCTTTAAGCATTAATAATAGTATGACCGCCTTTGAAATTATCCATTGTGACTTGTGGGGCCCATATGACATTCCATCCACGAGTGGGGCACGATATTTTTTAACTGTGGTCGATGATTTTTCACGTGGGGTGTGGGTGTATTTACTCACTAATAAAACTGAAGTGCCTCGCAAGTTTAAGCTATTTATGGCCATGATTAAGCGCCAATTCTCGGTTGATATTAAAATTGTGCGGAGTGATAACGGGACCGAGTTCCATACTTTAAAACCATTTTTCTCCGAGATAGGCATTTTATTTCAATCCTCGTGTGTTAGTACCCCTCAACAAAACGGGCGGGTTGAGCGAAAACACCAACATATTTTAAATGTGGCTCGCGCTTTACGATTTCAAAGTCGGTTACCAATTCAGTTTTGGGGAGAATGTGTTTTAGCCGCGGCTTTTATTATTAATCGGACTCCATCTCGGGTACTCACTGGGTTAACCCCATTTGAAAAAATATACTCTAAAGCACCCAATTTTCAAATCCTACGGGTTTTGGTTCACTTTGTTTTGCTCACAACCAACGATCCAAAGGTGATAAATTCGCCAGTCGAAGCCGAAAATGTGTTTTTATGGGTTACCCCTCGGGTCAAAAGGGCTGGTATCTGTATGATTTGGAGCGTCGGGAATTTTTCGTGTCTCGTGATGTGAAATTTTATGAAGACCAATTCCCTTTTCAATCCGAGATACAAAGTCCTGTTTCGGACAACATTGTTCATGCCCCATCAGAAACTATAATAGTGGATTGGGCTTTTGATGATTCTGCTACAAACACTCTTGAACCCACTGACCCCACGTCCCCTGCCACGGATGCCCCGAACCCGAGTCCTCCTGCATCTCCACATCCAGGTCCCTCTAGCTCAGTTTCATCCCCAAACACGGGTTCACCAGGCTCTGATTTGCCTCCTGAACAGCCTGGTTTAGGCCACGGTCAGCGTACTCGTCTTCCGAATCCGAACTATCGTGATTATATTCTTGATTTTGACAGCGACGACAACAGCGATGATAGTCCGTCAAGCGCCTCTCGCCTCCTTGTCTCATCTCCCTCAGGTACCCCATATCCTCTAGCTAATTATTTATCTTGCCATAAATTTTCTTCTTCATACCGTTCCTATGTAGCTGCTCTTACGTCCCATACAGAGCCTAGAAATTTCAAAATTGCAGTCCAAAGCAGTGAATGGCGGAAAGCTATGGAAGATGAAATGCACGCTTTAATTGCGAATGACACTTGGGCCCTTGAATCTTTGCCACCGGGAAAGAAAGCTTTGGGTAGCAAATGGTTATACAAAATTAAATACAAATCGGATTCCACCATTGAAAGGTTTAAAGCCCGGTTGGTTGTCTTTGGAAATCACTAAACAGAGGGGGTCGATTATGATGAGACATTTGCCCCCGTTGCGAAAATGACTACAGTCCGTACTTTCTTATCTATTGCTGCCGCGCAACGATGGCATCTACATCAGATGGATGTTCACAATGCGTTTCTTCATGGTGACTTGGCCGAAGAGGTATATATGAGGTTACCTCCCGGGTGTTCTGCCCCTACACCCGGACTTGTGTGTCGACTCAAGAAATCATTGTATGGTCTAAAACAAGCACCTCGGTGTTGGTTTGCAAAACTTGGAACGGCTTTGAAGCAGTACGGATTTTCTCAAAGCTATTATGACTACTCTCTCTTTACTTACATTAGAGATACGGTACGTCTCCATGTCTTGATATACGTAGACCACCTCATTGTTTCTGGAAATGACCTACCTTCCCTTGTCACCTTTAAAGCATATTTACACAAATGCTTCCATATGAAAGATTTGGGCGAGCTAAAATATTTTCTTGGCATCGAAGTAGCTCGTAATTCCGATGGTCTTTTCTTGTGCCAACGTAAATATACACTTGACATTCTTAATGAAGTTGGCCTTCTTGGGTGTAAACCCTCTCCTACTCCGCTTGAGCAACACCATCAACTTGGGCGTAGCGAAAGTCAGTTTATTACCAACCCCGAGCGGTATCGAAGATTGGTGGGTCGTTTGGTATACTTGGCTGTCACTCGTCCGGACCTTACTTACGCGATCCACATTTTGTCTCAGTTCATGAGTGCACCACGAGAGGACCATTGGCAAGCTGTGCTACGTACCGTTCGCTATCTTAAGGGTACCCCAGGGCAGGGTATTTTGTTATCCTCCCGTTCTGATATGAAATTATCTGGCTGGTGTGATTCGGATTGGGGTAAGTGTCCCGAGAGTCGTCGTTCTTTATCCGGATGGCTTGTTTATTTTGGTTCCTCTCCTGTGGCGTGGAAGACCAAGAAACAACCTACTGTCTCACTGTCCTCCGCCGAGGCCGAATATCGAGCACTACGTGCCATTACTAGTGAAATTAAGTGGCTTACAGGCCTCATTGGAGATTTGGGCGTGACTCATTCGGCTCCTGTGAGAATTTTCAGCGACAGTAAGTCCGCCTTGCACATTGCTAATAACCCGGTCTTTCACGAGCGTACTAAGCATATTGAGATCGACTGTCATTTTGTTCGGGATGCAATTCAAGATGGCCTTATTGCTCCTTCTTATGTTCCTACTACGGTTCAGCTTGCTGATGTGCTTACTAAAGCCCTTGGAGTTTCTCAGTTCCAGTTGTTAGTTTCAGTCCAAAAGAACAGAGCCTAAGTCACCATTGCACCTGTTCTTAACCGAAGTCCTGCACTTGCTCTTAATCGATAGTAAGTTGTGGTTGTGATGGGTCACCATTTGTGACGGATATTTTGTGAGATAAAATGGATACAAAATGAGTTAGTGGAGGAAAGAGACCACATAAATAGTGTGAGAGAGAAAAAAAAATAGGTATTTTGTGAGAGTAAACGATATCCGTCACAAGCTTGTGAGCTTATGACGGATACCTCCGTCACAGTCTCACAAATGAGAATTTGTGGTTAACGGAAGGCCGTCATTACTACACAAAAGAGGTCGAGGACTAGAGGCCCAATAATCCAAATGAAGCTTCTTTAATCTATTGTCATTTGTCAGTCTACAAATGTGCAGATCATATTGGGCTTAATTTAATGCCCAATTTTTCGTTTTGATGGAACCTTTTATTCGTCCTTACATAATTTCTCATATTGTCAACAAAACTAGTGAAAATGTGAAATCGAAAATTTTACCCCTCTTACAAAATAAACTCAACTTCTTTATACTATCTCTCGTCTCTCTATCAACTTCAAAATGAATTGAATTAACAAACCAATACACATTAATCGAATTAAAAACAAAACAAAATAAATTGAATTTTAATCGACGAACAAACAAACCAATTAAACTTTATCGACATTCAAACCAATTTAACTAATTGATTTAACAAATTACTAACAACAAAAAATAAAAATGGCCTATTCTATATTCAAATACTGAAGTAGATAAATAAAATGCTGCAATAATTAAATCCTATATATAAAAGCAACAACCACAGTGCTTAGGTGCCACACTGTGGTTGAAAGTTCATTTTTTAATCTTTTTTATACAAGGGATCCACCATGATCTATCTTTACATTTAATTTAGAAGAATGAATTTAATTCAATGAAATAGTGTGCCACGGGATTTAAATTGCTCAATATTAACACAAAATTGTTAACTTGATTATGATAAAAAATAAAATAAAAAAATAAAATTCTGAAAATCCAATCTACAAATTTAATATACAGTAACATGAACTTAATAAAAACAATAGTAAATATTCAAATCTGTTAAATAGCACTTTGTCAATTTGAAGGAAAAAGGAAAAAAAAAAGGCTCGAAGAATAAAAAATACAACTACTAATAATAATGACATAAAAATGAAAAAAGAATTATAGATATTCACATAAATAAATTTATGAGTAAAATATTACATAGTCAAATCTGTGAGTAAATTATTCACAACATCACAGGTATTAGATCTACAAAGCTATAAATAAAATATTCTCATAAACAAATTTTAAATAAGGTGCAAAATATTTAAATATGTTAAATTTGCATCAAATGAAAAATAATATAGAGTATATAAAAATTATTAAGATTGTAGAAATTATTATAATTTTAAAAAGGCAAAAAACTAATTTCCCTGAAAATAAAAATGATTGAAAAAACGTGGTGATAGTATGCATATACAAAACTACATATTGAGGATGGGAATCGTCGTCTAGATTAGACAAGAATAGTTTGAGTGATTATACCCTTAAATTAAATGGCTTGATTAATGATGATCTTGAGTAAGGGGAAAAGACGATTAAAATTCATATGTATTTTGAGTGAAGGGGTGAATTTATGAGGGAAAGAAGAATTAAAAGTCAGGAGTAAATCAGTAATGTAGGGAAAGGAGGCGCATTATAAGTGTAGCGAGATTAGGGATGTGAATTTTTGTTAAAGTCATTAAAGGAGATTGGGAAAGATGGTGGGAATTGGGAAGAGAGAGAAGGGTAAAGTAGGTTAAAATTAAATAGAAAAGCGTAAAAAAAAAAGTGATGGTCATATTGATCAATGCAAAAGCCCAAGATATTTACGTATCAATTGGATGAGTTCTCCAATTGGACTTATCGCTTTGTTTGATATATTGCATAAAAGCGGTTCGGTTCACTGTATTAATTCATTTCGATAGCCAGTTGTTAAAGATCGTCGATATATTTTTTACACATTAACAATATATTTTTGTTAAAATATCGAAGTCTTTGTTAGGTTCGTTGTTTACATAGGTTCGTTGTTTACATTCTCTAAATTCTTTAAATTGCAAAAATTCAAATTTAAAATTGAATGACTTGACATAAAACATATTCATCTTTTTTAATCCCTTCTAAATAATAGCAATATTTAAAATAACATATCCGTGCAATTTGACCACATCTTTGTTATGTTTGTATCATATATTTATCTAATGCAGAAGCCAAGCTGCTGACGTGGCATCACTAGAAAAAAGTTTTGTCTTACGTGTCGCGTTGTAAAGCATCCTAGAGCTATTGTCCAATTAGATTCATCCTAGAGCTATTGTCCAATAACATTCAAGATATGGTATAATGGTATAATAACTATTCAAAGATTTCACGGACTAAATCTATGGAATCACAAGATTTCATTCCATATATTGAAACAATAAATAATGACAGTTTTGGCTGAAGATTAATTCCGTAGCACGGCCTAAATCCTAGAGTTACCAATCCATAATCACCGAACAAAAAAATACCTACAAGTATTTTTTAGACTACATTTTCGATTTACATATGGGTCGGAATAATTACGGGTCGGAATACCTACAAGAATTTTTTAGACTACATTTTTTTATGGTTTAATCGTTATTAAATATGGGTTGGAATAATTATTCTTCATCGGTATATACACTTATGTGAGCGTCGTGATTTATTAGACTACATTTTCGATTTATTGTAAGACATCTGACTATTCACGTAAATGCGAAACATTTTAACAACTACGGAGTATTTATTTAATATAGTAAATAGTAAATGAGTGGTCATTTAATAATTTTGGAATGTCTTCGTGTAAGATGTCGCGCGCAATAACTGTTATTTATTATATGAACATCTTTAATAAATATAATTAAAAATACGTTTTTTAACCCAACTATACATTTACTACTCACGTCTCATCAGATTATTTACGTTTTGCTTTTATTGTACGATATGTAATATAAAACTTTATTTTATATATGGGTTACATATTTTAAAAATGGTGCAATGAGTAATTAAAAGTATACAAATTCTATTGTAAGTCTTGATCATCTTAATGAACAACTATATGATAGCTCATGTATACCATCATACCGACATGTGTCATAAATAATTAAAATTTTTTTTATATGTATATATAATTAATCAGCTTTCTTTGATATTATTAATTACGGTATTCATCTAAAGTTAAAAACAGGCCACAGTAAATAATTAATTTGCTTATCTCCAATATTATTAACTATATTCATCTAAAGTTTAAAAAACAGACCCGTGAATTTCACGGGTTACAACCTAGTTTAAATAGAAGTTTTGAACAAAATGAGATATATATATTTTTATTGTTTGTTTAGGTAGTTTGAATATAGTAAGTCTTGCTTGCGACGGGTCACCATTTGTGACGAATATTTTGTGAGATAAAATGGATACAAAATGAGTTAGTGGAGAAAGGGGACCACAAGAATAGTGTTGGAGAGAGAGAAAAAGTGGGTATTTTGTGAGAGAAAACGGTATCCGTCACAAGCTTGCGACGGATAGTGCCGTTGCAAATAAGAATTTGTGGTTTGAATATAAATGATTATTTATATAATTAGAAGTATGTAACATTATCGTTTACTTTTAGTTACTATATATTTATTTGGGTTTAAGGATTAACAATTTGACTATTTTAATTTAAACGTGCACGAGTCAGAATTTTACTTTTGTCCCTTATTACTAATTAAAGCTTTGTACTAATGAACCATGGGTCAAAATTTCTACTTTAAATATGCACGGGTTTTACTAAATGAAAAACGGGTGTAACAATTTGTACAGGTGTGCAATTATTCAGATTCATGCATTTCCACTAATTCCGTGTTAATTTTTATCCAAATAATTTAATTTCATCTTATACAAGGCAAACTTTTTTAAAGCCGACCAAGTAACAAAACATAGTAAAACTCAACATTAGCCGAGAAAATGACATACTCCCTCCTATTCAACATAACCTTCTCTATTTTCTTTTTCGTCTATTCACAATACCTTTCCTATTTCCTTATTTAGTAAAGTTTTTATACATATTTTAATCACCTTACCCCACGACAATACCCACCATACTCATACTTTATACTTCCTCCATTCATATCCAAACTACACCTATTCCATTTTAATCCATTCATATCCAAACTACACCTTTCCTAATAAAGCCAACAAAATTACTAAAGTATCCTTATGAATATCAATTATTTACCCAAAATGCCATCAAATGACCCACCATTACTCCACCACAAACAATAAAAAAATAACATACACACTTCCCATTGTACTTTCAATCATATATTTAACAAATTCTTAAAATTTGTGCATAAAGCATAACTACAATTTGGATTTGAATGGAGGAAGTACTTATTTTAATCACCTCACTCACAACAATTACCCCACAATACATACTCTCTCTCTAATTACCCAACCCCACACCATATTTTCCCATATAATAATCCCCTCCTTATTTTTCGTGTCTTCCCAAAATAGGGAAGGTTATGTTGAATAGGAGGGAGTATAATATTAGAATTACTTAGTTAATTGACCCTAAAGTATCATTTATGTTAATTGTAAATAAATTTTTTAATTCACATCTATATAGTCTTAAATATGACTTTATAACACAATTATTATATATGCAAATTAAATTTGTTAACAAAAAGAAAGTTATTTTACTACTTTACTTTAAAACTTATTTCCAAAGATAATTAAATTTAGAATGAGATAATAATTAGTGTACAAACTAATCTCAAATATTTACATTTTCGTATAGTAGCAAATTTTTGAAAGCTTGCCCGTGCAGCCCGTGCAATTTGCACGGATTTAAGACTAGTTAATTTGACATGTGACACCTATTCTTACTAAAATTAGTTAAATTCGTTATTTATATAATATGGTCTACTCTTATTTAATTTTTTTATAATCCATAAACATTCATACAAACGTCAAACAACTAACAAACTGACAATGAGAGTAAGGGATTATTAGTACATAACAACCCCATACCAAACACGCGTATCAACTAAGTACTCCCTATTCTATTTAATAGAGTTTTTTTGTCAGATAGCACCTAACATTTACATTGTCTGTAGAAATAATATCTAAAGTTATTTTTTTTGCCCAACAACACCTGACATTTTCTGTTTTTTTGTCTAATAACACCAAAGTTGATTTTCCGTCAAAAAAAGTCGAGATTCCGTCTTGACTAACAGTGAAATTGATTTGACCTTATTTCTTCATTCTTTCTTTTCCACTAAATGATGCGTTGTTAAAGTATTAACAATGAATCTTATTCTTAAGTGACTTATTTTCATTCAATAAGTCAATCCGCCTAAAAAAAACAACACCCACGCAAACCCGTCTCTACATTGTAAAACTTGCAGGCCATGAATCTCCTACCCGGATTTTGATGTATCCATGATGTTTTCTCAGCTACTGGAATGCGACAATTGCATCTCACTCGCTTTGTTGAGTTTGAGGATGAGCTTGAAGAAGATATTGGGTTGAAAGGATGGTGGGGAAAAGGAGAAAACTGGACAAAGTAAGCCCAATTTGTGGTTTTAATTTAAAAATTGAGGAATTGAATAACTAAGGACTAGATTACATAAGAATTTAATTGGAGAAAAATAAATTAAGTTTAATTGAAGGAAAATTAGCAAAAGGGGAAATGCAGTTTAGAAAATGATGATGAAGAGGGTAATGAAATGCATCCGAGGAAAAAAAAGAAGCGTCAAATCAATTTTACCGTTAGTCAAGACGGAATCTTGACTTTTTTTGACGGAAAACTGATTTTGGTGTTATTAAACAAAAGACAGAAAATGTTAGGTGTTGTTGGGCAAAAAAAATAACTTTAGGTACTATTTCTACAGACAGCGTAAATGTTAGGTGTTATCTGACAAAAAACTCGATATAATAATATAAAAAGGCTAGATTGAGTAGCTATTGCCTATTAGAATGACACGTGGCGAAATAATACAATTACACGATGGACTAAAAATTAATACAATTACATGGTGTACTAATAAAATTATAAAATAGAAAACAAAAAAAATAGAACACGAAAGACAAAGTAGTAGTGAGTTAATCACCCATCTTATTTAAACATTCATTTCCCTAAGATTATTCAATCTCATAATCACGATATTTATATTTCTTTAATGCAAAATTTTTCATATTTTAAATTATGAAAATCCAACTATTCTTATGTAACATGTCTTATATTTTTGAATTTTTAACGTGAGGTTGTTTTATGAATATTTATGTAATTTTACCTATTATGTATGATCATCTCATTTAAATTTTCTTTCTTTGATTAAACGGTTAAGAGAAAATGAATGAAGACTATTTTGATAATTAAACCCGATTAATTATCTCTAAGCTTACATGATTAATACTTATCACTAAAAATATCATTGTAAAAGAGTATCATTGTAAACTAAGAAACATATCATATAAATGTCAAGCAAAAAAAGATATCACTCGGCTACAATAGTAAGATAGTCAAATAAGAAAAATAAAAAAACATTTAATCATTAAAGAAGAGTTAGAGAAGTCCCGTAAATTTCACGGAAAATTGAACTAGTTCATTACTAAAAGTCATTTCTAAAATTAAATTGGGGTAAAAAATATATTTAATATAACAAACTTCTAAAAAAACAATAATATACAAATGACCATTAATTAAATGTCTTACGCCACATCGCCACCTGAAATAAATGATGAAAGGACCATGGCTATTATAGATAGTAACCAATGACCATCCAACAATGGATCAAAATCATCATATATGAGTAGACCTGTCAAAATCTGTCCCGATCCGAAAACCGACCCGTAAATAACCTGGTTTTTTCAACCCGAACCCGAAAGATACCCGAACCTGTTTTGACCCGTCAACAACGGGTCAAAACCCGACCCGCAGCGGGTTGACCGTTGGGTCAAGACAATATATCATTTTTATAATATACAATGTCATATAGCCTATAGGTATTGACGACTTATAAATTCTTTAGGAGAAATATGTATATATACAGTATGTCACGTCATAATCTCAAACAATATGTCACATCGTCACCGCAAAGTGTGTGTCACACCGTCACTTTCACCGTAGTACGTCAAATTGCGTTCCACGTCAGCACCGCCACATCATCACATCATACCACATGCCACGTCATCACATCGAAGTGTGTGTCACGTCGTCACTTTTAGTCTAGTACGTCAAGTTACATTCCACGTTAGCATTGTCAACTCATTATTTCGATGGACTAGCTACATGTCACGTCATCACGTCGAAATGTGTGTCACACTGTCACTTACACCTCAATCCACAACATCGTTGCCTCTTCATCACCTAGGACCACATGCCACATCATCACCTCGAAGCGTGTGTCTAGTACAAAAATGGCATACGGCCACGGTTAAAAAAGCCATATGGCTACGGTTGTACAACCGTGGCAAATCAGGGGGTAGCCTTAAGTGGTAGAGAAATGACTACGGTTGTGAACCGTAGCCATAAGTTCATTTAAGGCTACGGTTTTGTATTAATAACCGTAGCCAAAAATATTAAAGGCTACGGTTGTTTACTTGAACCGTGGCCAAATGTTAAGAAAATGCTACGGTTGTATACTATTAACTGTAGCCTTAAATAGGAAAAGGCTACAGTTGTATAATAAGAACCGTAGCCGTTTCTAAACAAGAAAAATTAAAAAAAAATTAAAAATATGGTGCCTCATGAACATGCTCAACCAAAATTATTCAATTTACACAAAATATTAGTCTTTTGGATCTTTACAAATGACTATGCATCTAAATAATTCTATGACCAACAAACAAAGGGTCTGTAACATTTACAACAAACTTTACATGAATGTAGTTTCATTTCATAAAAACTTTACATGAATGTAGTTTCATTTCATGTTTCAACACTGCAAGTTTATCAGCTATCAAACAAATCAAATCCTCCTCACATCAGTCTGTTTCATACAAAAAACGACGGGATAACCTTTATGCTTTATGTCTCTTACTGGCTCATTGGATTCCTCCTCAAGTACAGCCCATAAGTCTTCTGTCTTCGCATTTACGCACGCATATCCTTTTATATATGAAGCAAGCGCCCTCTGATTTTACAAATAAGATACACAAGAAACAACAATATAGAAAATACCATTAGCAAACATCCCAATTCTCTTAAATATTAGTCCATAAGTCAATCATAGTAAATTTAAATATCATCAAGGTTGCTGAAAGGGGAAATAGAGGGAAGAGGAAGCAAGCAAGAACTCTTGTATGGATAACAATAGGAAGCCATGGGAGACAAGACTGGGAGTACAAGGAAAAGAGAATCATGGATTTATTATCCTATTTCTATATTCGCTTCCTCCATTTCTTTGGTCATTCAAATTGTCTCTTTTCTATCCTCTCCCTTTCCCTCAACTGTTCCTAACCTAACAAAGCTATAAAAGCACATAACAAAGCTATAGAAGCATTTATTTATCTAAATGCTCACCTGAAAATGGTCAGCTCTGAGATAATGATACAGTATTCAAATCACAGTAGCACCCTTGTTGTAACTAATTCTATTAAAGATTGCAATGACCTCATGAGTATGCTTTAAATCCACCTGAAAAACTTTACTCTTAGTTCTTGCACATAGTAGTGCAATAGGATGTGATTCAAGGCAAAAGCATCGAAACATAGACCTTTATTAGTCTCCTCGAGAAACTGGGCACATGTCTTCCATTCTGGGAATAAAGAATCGATCGCTAAGCAGGCTACCTGAGAATACCAGTTGTACACTAAGCAATAGAATATTTAGAAATATCATATGCAAAGATAAATGAAATACTTTACTAAACAAGATACCCATGTAGCAAACCCTTCATTCAGCCATAATTCAGATTCTTAAGCTGGTCTCTGAATGGCTTAAGTTTCAACTTCGTGACACTTTGTTGAACCAATAGAGGAGTAAGATCAGAGGCCAGGGTCTAAACTGAAAAGAGGGAAGACTAATAGGCTGATCAATAAACACCGCTAATAAACTGACTCTTATTAAGTTATAGTTTCAGTTCATCATATCAAACCATAAATTACAGAAACTGAATAGCAACAGCTGGTTGTTATATAACTTATATAGACATAGATATCTAGGAAATTCTAATCAGATTAGTTATAAGTCCATAATGACTTCAGAAAAGTTGTTCTTCATTTCAACCAGTTCAATTCACAACTTGAATTGATAGCATCCAAGGAATCAAATATAACGGAAATGGTTGAGTGGATGGTAGTTGCTTTTAACGCTCAAGTACCAAAACTTGCTACTCTAAAAGATAGGCAGCATCCAGAGTGATCAAACTGTTCTTGCAGCCTATGCATGTACGACCAAAAAGTCAACAAGTAGTCGGAAGTCATGCCAAAAATTACTTTTGATTCTAAAGATACGGTTAGGAGTTGATATTTTATGTCACAACAAACAAATAAGAACTTCCCATCAAAGCACCCATTATAATGAAAGGATTATGCTAACCTATTCAAATAATCAAGTCATAAAATTTAAAGAAAAGGAAATTGTATAAAAGGTCTGAATTTATACTTGGTGTACCTTCACCGGATAACATTTTCTCTTGGCTGGCATTGAATTTCTCCCTTTGGTATCAGGATTTGGATTTATGTAATCAAGCAAGTCTGATACACTGACAATATAAAGCAAAAACAGATATCAGTCAGACGCTAGATACACATTAAGCATATGCATCAATAAAGAAAGCCACTCATGAGCATAGTGTTGGGGCTGGTGTCCTTGACAATTAAGTATAATGACTTATTAAATCTCTTTAAGGATCACAAGGGCATACTTCTGTATTATTACCAGTTGATCCACGTTTATCAATAACGGTTGGCTTGCTAGATAAGTTTGACGTTATTGTCATACGGATGGCGGTGGTCAACTGGTCCCTATACGTCACACCTATAGGACACGTTTGAGAGATGTGAAGGTATGAAAATACAGTCACATTTTGCCGGATATGACTAAACGGTTAGTCAGAGGTATTGACTATTAAATTAGTCAATAAGATGTTGAGATTATTATTTAATACGGATTAAATAATTTTAGCTAATACGGATTACAAGATTAATTCGTAAATTAAATATAAACGGTTATATTTAATTAAATATTGTATTCGCGTATTAATATAAACAGTTATATTAATTTGGGTAATTATACAATATCGTATTTTGTCAGACCATTATTAATATATCGACTGTATTAATATCTGATAACATGTTACGATTTATAATTAAAATACCGCGAACAACTTAAAGCTAAATGGGTCGAATCACGAATTAGAATAAGGTAAGAGTGGAAAGCCCACTCCTACCCTATCTCCAATTCGGCCGAAACCTAGAGACTACATAAGGAGAGTTTTTCTCCTTATGTCAGTGACTCTTGGTGCACTGTTAAATTATCTCAGGGTAAAATTAGGGTTTGAGAGCATTCTTCTCCCAAAAAACCTCAGATCTCACATCTAAAACCTCAAGGGCTCTCCCTATATTGCAAGGCAATTGGAGAGGATTTCTAGCACACGCGGCCACGTCTCAAACTAAGTCTTGGGTGCAAGTTATAGGAGGGAATTTGCATTAATTCCTGTTCTTAGGCCTTTTGCGCGAGGACTAAAGGTTGTACTTCTTTTCTCATGTTTTTAATCTTATGACGATATTCACAATTGCATATTTCATTATAATCCTGCAATTAAAGGGCGAATACGCATTTTATTCCCCACAAGTGGTATCAGAGACTTAGGCCATGAAAATTTTACAATTGTGTCTTTCATAAGTTTTAAATTTTGAAAACCGTACATTCTGTCGCAGGCACTCGATCGAGTCCCTGTTGCACTCGATCGAGTGCCCTCGTACCAGGCCCGTGCGTGTGATTTTTGTGAGAAATCGATCTTGTTCTTCGATTATTATTTGCATATTGTTAATTAATCGATATTTTTAGCAATATGTGAATCTTTTGTTGTTGTTTATATATGATTTACACGTTTTAAATCCAAGTTATAAACTCGTTTTGATTTAAAAGTGCAGCGATTGCGTTTTAAAGAGTCACTCGATCGAGCCCCTGCTGCACTCGATCGAGTGACACTGGCACTCGATCGAGTGCCTCTGCTGCTCGGTCGAGTGCTCATGTTTCGGGTTTTTTTTTTCGAAAATAACTTGTTTTCTTATTTTCACATGGCTTAAAATAATATACTATATACGGAAATAGTATATTATTTAGTGAAACGGTTCACCCTCGTTTGATACATATTGTTTTAAAACAGTTTAAAATAATGGATTATATGTTTATTAAAATTAGTGATTAAAGCGGTATAGTCACATAATTTTAATCTTAAAAGGTGGTTTGGTATAAATTTATTAATCATAATAACGGTATTATGTCATGTATAAATTTTATTTAGTTGATGCATTTTATTTATCGTCTTGTGAATGCCTTGAATGCTTTCAATAACGTATTTAATTTTTGCAAATGGTTGTAACTTAGTGTGGCCTTAGAAGATTGTGTTACCGTAATGATGGGACACGATCTTGCTTGTAATTTTGAGATCTTGAATCTCCGTTTTGGGTTTTTGCCATGTAATTACTTTTGTATTTAAATTAGAATGTATCTAGGTTTACTCTTGTAATTTAAATTAGTAATTTTGTGAAGACCAAAGACAAGACGGAGACCGGATGCTCACTCCCGCTGCAAGGACCAAGATAGAACATCAAGACAAGCATCTAGGGTCCAACGGTGGATTCCAAGTTGTTTTATGTTTATTTTGGTAGGATAGGCCACACTAGGACTTTTATTTACGTTTATTGCATTTATCTTTACGCTTTCATCGATAATAGCTTGCATCATTTTCCGCCTAAAAACCAAACCACCTATATCATGCCTGAAAACTGACCCATGTAGAGGTCACGCGTTAGTTTTCTGTGACAATACAGATGTCACATGTCAATTTAAAAGCCATCACTTTATTTAATTCATTCACGCAAATGCTAGTTTTTAGTTCACTTAAATATGGATAAATAAGAATTGATGGGGTCTTCCTCGTATAACCAAAAATTGAGATTAGTCTTTATAAATCAGCCTCCCATGAATCCCTTCTTCGTCGGTAGGCATAATATGACCCCTTCTACGTCGGGTAAGTGGGAACAGATGATTTATTTTATCTCAACATCATGGTCACTCGATAATATTCCAGTGACTGAGATGGACTAATAGATAGGATTTACGGAAATCTATCGACCAAGAGTTCCAACGATTGGAATTAGCCAAACTGTGGGCTTATCAATATACGGAAATTGAGTCTTGGGATCGTTTATATAATTCTTGAGGGAGATCAATTATATAAATGCATGAGTCTACGAGTTTAAATTCAATTTAATATAGACTTAAATCACAACAATAAGTTGCTTATATGGTTTTGTTTTATCTTCTTTCAGTGTAGAACACGTTCATTAAAACTGCTGTAAAACTAAAATGGCTGGTGAAGACCCAATGCCAAGTGCCAAGCTAGCACGTGAATCCTGGCTAAAAGCCTTCATGGACTCCATGAATCAGTCAACTAGACTGAGGAATGATGGGTCAAACTTCTCTGACTGGGAGGCAGCACTACGGAATGCTGCCATTGCTGACGGAAAGCTCAAGTTCTTAACTGAGCCCATTCCGCCACACCCAGGAACTGGAGCTAGAGCCAACGAAATTCGCGCTCATAGCGATTTCGTTATGGAAGCGGGTGCGATAAAGAACGTACTCATCTATGCAATGGAATCCAATTTGCAAAGACGCTTCATAACCCATGGTGCAAACAAGATTTTCACCACGCTCACTAACGAATTCTCCAAGGCTCCGAGAATCGTTTCTTATGAGCATACCTGTCGCTTCTTTGAGGCGAAACTCCAGAAGGGCCAAGCTGTTAGCCCACATATTCTCAACATGATTGAGAATATCGAGAAACTGGAGTCCCTAAACTGCAAGATCAGTGAGAACATCATCGTTGATCGCATGCTTCATTCGCTTCATGATGGGTTCGCCCTCTTTAGGGCCAACTACTACATGAACGACATGAAGAAGACTCCCCATGAGCTCCACTCCCTTCTCGTACAGACTGAGAAGGATCTAAAGTTGAGTGGGAGTCTAAAGCAGGATGTTCTCATGATCTCAAGTAAGGGAAAAGGTAAAGGGAAGGCTAAAGCTCAGGGCGACCTAGCAGTAGGTAAGCCCAGGTTCAAGAAACCAGGATTTGCTAAGAGTGGGCCTGGTGAGTCGAGTAACTCACAAGGCAAGACAAAGAGCAAGGATACAAGCATGGAATGTCACCATTGCCACAAGACTGGGCATTGGAGGCGCTCCTGCCCCGTGTATCGAGAGGACATTAAAGCAGGCCGTGTTACTCCTGTTGGTATGTCTTCTTCTTCTTTTATTCACATGATTGAGATTAACCATGCAAGTTGCGGAACTTGGGTACTTGATACTGGTTGTGGTTCTCATCTATGTAATCATGTGCAGGGCCTCCGAAACCAAGAACCCCTAATCAAGGGTGAGGTGGACCTGCGTGTCGGGAATGGAGCACGTGTGGCTGCAGTCTCGAAGGGAACATACGTAATCCAGCTTCCAAGTGGATTCGAGTTATTTTTATATAACTGTTATTATGTTCCTAGTTTATCCAAAAACATTATTTCAGTTTCTGCACTTGACTATTAAATTAGTCAATAAGATGTTGAGATTATTATTTAATACGGATTAAATAATTTTAGCTAATACGGATTACAAGATTAATTCGTAAATTAAATATAAACGGTTATATTTAATTAAATATTGTATTCGCGTATTAATATAAACAGTTATATTAATTTGGGTAATTATACAATATCGTATTTTGTCAGACCATTATTAATATATCGACTGTATTAATATCTGATAACATGTTACGATTTATAATTAAAATACCGCGAACAACTTAAAGCTAAATGGGTCGAATCACGAATTAGAATAAGGTAAGAGTGGAAAGCCCACTCCTACCCTATCTCCAATTCGGCCGAAACCTAGAGACTACATAAGGAGAGTTTTTCTCCTTATGTCAGTGACTCTTGGTGCACTGTTAAATTATCTCAGGGTAAAATTAGGGTTTGAGAGCATTCTTCTCCCAAAAAACCTCAGATCTCACATCTAAAACCTCAAGGGCTCTCCCTATATTGCAAGGCAATTGGAGAGGATTTCTAGCACACGCGGCCACGTCTCAAACTAAGTCTTGGGTGCAAGTTATAGGAGGGAATTTGCATTAATTCCTGTTCTTAGGCCTTTTGCGCGAGGACTAAAGGTTGTACTTCTTTTCTCATGTTTTTAATCTTATGACGATATTCACAATTGCATATTTCATTATAATCCTGCAATTAAAGGGCGAATACGCATTTTATTCCCCACACATAGAACCAAGTAAACTATAGCATAACGTTTATCAAAATTTGAACTGAACAAACCCCCAAACTAATGAAACAAAGTAACATGTACGCAAAACAAAGTTGAACTGAGCACCCTACTTAAATGTTCCTACAAAGTATGGTTATGGTCAAATTAACTAATAAAAACTGAAGATACACATCTCCCTGTGCCCAAAACAAATGGACAAAAGATCAACAGCTTTTGATATAATGAACTATGCAAGTCTGAAGTTCAAGACTTCAAGGATATACCTCAGGTGGCCTTTGCTGCCAATGTAAGCATTAAGTTTCATGTCCTATTTCTGACAGCTTCTTGTTGTTCAAAAGCCTTGGATTCAAAATCCTCAAGCTAAGCAGCAACATCCTGCATATACGACACCAACCATGAAGCAAAAAATGGCCAAGATAAATTTAATGCACTTAGTTTCTTGCTCCAGAAACTGAAGAAGCATAAACCAGGCTTCTAGTTCCTACTAAATCATAAAGCACATATTTCGTGTGAATACATTTTGATATTAGTAATGAAATAATGTAAAACACTAATTTCGAGATGGGCATGCTAAAACCCAGAACAGTTTTTTAGCTTCACCCTACTTTTCGAAATCCTAATTTCGAAACTAGTATAAAACCTAATTCAAAAATTGGGGATGGGGAAGCAATGATAGATGGAAGACGAAAGCTTAAAAACATCACAGAGCCAAAACCCCCATATCTAAAAGACTAACCCTAATTTCGAAAATTAAAGCTAAATACTAACAAATTAAAGAAGAAAACAAATAAAAATACTTACTTGAAGACGGATGATCCATAATAATGCAATTAAAACAAAGGAGAATGACGAATTTTGATAAAAACACGATTTTTCGCAAACCCTAAAATGTAAATCACTCAAAAAATTGAATTTTAAGGATAAAATTTAGAGGACTTTTGTTTAATTTACACTAATAAATAAAGTAAGTGTGTTGGCTTTGTGATTTTACTGGTGAAAATGGCGAAATTTTGAAGGGGAAGACGAAAATCGCAGGTGGAAGGAAGGAGAAGAGTAAATTAGTGTAAACGTAAGAGTGAAAGAACAAAGAAGGTAAAAGACGTTTTTTTAAAAATTTTGATTTTTTATTTTTTATAATTGTTTTGGCTACGGTTATTAACCACAACCGTAGTCTTAGCTTTTTCAAATAGTTTTGGCTACGGTTTTTTGAAAACAAACGTAGCCAAAACTAGAAGCCTATTCTCAAAACTTTTACGGCTACGGTTATTAACTACAACCGTAGCCATAGGTGCTTGCCAAATGTCATTTTTCTACTAGTGGATCATACCGTCACTTTCACCGTATTACGTCAAACTAAACCGCACTTTGCGTCAACACTTTCACCTCATCACCTCAGATCACATGTCACGTCATCATTGTTATCTTATTTGAATCTCATTATCGTATTTAGCGAGTTAATGATGACGATAACGATGATGATGTTGGTGGTGATGGCGAAAATGGTGACAATTAAGTTGAGTAAGACGAGTAAGAAAGGAGAAAACGTATAAATGTAGGAATTACGATATAAAAAAAGTTTTAAAAAATGCGAGGAAAAGAGGTTGATTGACCCGTATTTTTACCCGAACCCGACCCGCAACCCGTATAGACTTGACCCGTATTGTATCCGACCCAACATACACCCGACTCGTATTTTACCCGAACCCGTATCTACCCGACCCGTAACCCGCCCGTTTAACCCGCTTGACAGGTCTATATATGAGCCACCTACTTGCACAAGCTCTAGGTACTTTGACATCCATCATCATAAATCATAACACGATAAACCACTCATAGACTCATTTTAATCATCTGACTTCACATGACCAACGGTCACACGGTGATCACAATGATTTCAGCAATCCCACAAGGATAAAAGAACAAAGGTGACTATAAGTACTCCCCCACAAGTTTATTTAAGGAGGTACTCCCTCCGTTCGACTCCACTTCGCATGTATTCCTTATCGCTCCGTACAATTCCACTTTACATGGTTCCTTTTTAGTCTATGTAATTGTCCATTTAATCTTTGTGCACTTTTCATATTTACAACAAATGCCACTGGGTACCCCACATTATGACACCATATATTCCCTAATAAAGCATATTCACCTTTCCCAAGTGTCCTTTTATTAATTCTTTATAACCTTCTTAATATTTGTGCATAAAGCAAACCCGCGAAGTGGAATCGACGGAGGGAGTATTCAACATTCACCCACAACCTATCTATGTTGATATTAAAGTTTTACGGATTGCACCTTTGATGCTACGACTAAGCAATTTTTATAATTTAATTACTTTTACAATGTTTCATTTAGAAATTAAAGATACTACACAACTAATCCTCAAGACTTTGGTAACGAAGGTACTCGAGTAGTCATTTGAAAGCATGCTATAAGAGAGAAATAATTTACCGCATTAATTTTAGAAATTGACTAAGCATGTCCGGGAAAAAATGAGTTTGAGAGAGAAAAACAAAGATGTACCCAAGTCTAATACCCTATAGCCCTAGTCAAACATTCGGGCGTCCCGACCACGACTTGTATGACCCGTGACTAGTCCAAAATGTTAAAAATTAGGGTCGGGTCGAACATATCCAACTCAGCCTGGTTGTGGACCCATTCAAATCTATTTCGAGACCGCCCAAACCTAGCATGCCCTTGATTCGGATCAGACCGGTTTCGAGTCCACTTCTATCAGGGTGGACCCAACCCATGTTGACCTACATCTACCTCTAGCTGATTCCTTAACCAAGTCAAGGCCTATCTTGCGTCAGTCTGACCCAGCTAGAACTAGCCGGTGAACACCCTTAATTTTACCATATATGAACTCGTTTAGACCATATTATGGTTGACAATGAGTCTCCGCTCTTTTAGACTTACTTTCAACTCTACTCAGTTCAATTACGAAAGTTTTAGTCCAAGCTTAATTATTAATCAACAGTAGGTCTCCCGAGAAACCGTCTTTCAATAAAATATTAAGAGACGACCCATATACAATTTGGAGCATATCAAATACCATATCAAAAGAGAATATGGTATGTAGGAGAGAGAAAAAACTAATTTAAATTTACATTAAATAACATTAAAAAAAAGGAAAGAAATTAAAACAATATTCCTTTCCGATGCAATCTTCAAAATTGGTGTCTAATGTTACACAAAATCTCCTCATTTCAAAACTACCATCGTTTAATTATTTCACAAAATCTTCAAAAATTCTTCCATAACTGCCGTGTAATCCAATACCATTGTTCGTTTTTCTCAGAAATTTGAAAACCAAAAATATCATAATGAAGAAGAATACGAGTAGGAAAAGTGATAAGTGCCTAGTTTATACCGATTTTACCTTAGTTCTTCTTACGACTCGACTCATTTCGAGTCGGTTCTATCTCTTTTTATTTGCATTATGGACATGATTTTGTATTTTATGATGTCGTGCCCTTTATTGCAGTTTTGGACCAAAATCGATTAAACAAGAGCGGAAATCAAGAGATTTGAAACAAGTAAGAGCTAAGGAAAGAAAGAAATTATGTGCAGGTGCTCTAATCCACCCCCGCCGGCATCCGGGGTCCCAGATGGGAATTCATGTCAATCCCCTTCGAATTTTCAATGCCGAGAGTTAGTGTTTTGAGGTTTGAATTGTGATCCGGGCTCCAACCGGTATCCGGCCTCCCGGATCCCACGTCCTTCAATTCCCACATTTGGTCAAAAGTCAAAGAAGATCTCATCCGGTTGCCCGGCATCCGGCCAGGCGGATGAAATACATGGACTTAGCAATTTGGAAATGCAAATGTCGAGAGTCAGAAAGTTTAGAAATGAATTGTCATCCGGTCCCCTACCGGCATCCGGGATCCCCGATCCCAATACCTGCTATCACACTTAGGCTCTATGAAGACTCAAAGAAGAAGTGTCATCCGGGGCCCGGCATCCGACCTCCCGATTGGAATACAAGAACTAATTACAAAGCAGAATGCAATGCCGAGAGTTCGAGATTTGAGAATTGTATTTGCATCCGGTCCTTAGCCGGAATCCGACCTCCCGGACGAGAATACCTGGGCACGTTAAGTTCAAGTCATAAGTCAAGACTGCGCTCTCGTCTGGTCCTCAGCCGGCATTCGGTTGATCGGATGAGACCCATGTTTACTTATGTCAAGTTTTTCTTCTTTTTCTACCCTAATTAGAGAGTACCTATAAATACTCCGTGTTAATATACTTTGAGAACAACTCTTAATACATCCTTAGAACATATTATTAGCTCTTAATCAACCCTAAAAAACTCTTCTTAGCTTAAGCTTTCCTCCATTATTAGTTAATCAAACACCAAAATCTCTCCTTCAATAGCTTAGATCTTAGATTGTTCTTATTTATAGTCTATCACTTGGGTTGTAGCTTGGATATTGTTGAAGAATCTCTTCCTTAATTATCAAAGTTACTCCTTTTTTGTATAATCTTTTCTTAATTTCTTGTTTAATCATTTATTTACATTTAGTTCATCATCTTAGTCTTATTTTTGTTACCATGCTTAATTCTTATTTAAATATTGTGATGGATTATATTGCTTGTGTTGTTATAATCATGAGTGAGCAGTTTTCATACTAGGGTCATGGTCGGGTGAACCGTGGTGAGGTTAGGTTTGGGGTTTCTAGCATGTCACTTAGTTGCAATACATCGTTCTTGTTATTGTGCCCTTAAGATATTTGTGGAAATGCCTAGGTGAGTAATCTAGGTTTTTACACTTGCATTTTGTCTCTTGGTTGGGTGAGTAACCTAGCCACGATTTAGGACACCACAATTTCAAGGGGTTGGGCATTGGTTGAGTAAATTGACCCCCGACCTAGGCTAAGTGGAGACCGAGAGGAGAGGCTTAGACCTTAGTGTTCTATGACCTTGTTGACCCTTTTCACATTCTAGTTCCTCTTGCTTGACCTTACCTTAGGCGAACCCATCGCCCTAGTTTTCTTTATCAATTGTTTACATTCGCTTTCCTTGACTCGTTTAGTAGTTTTATGTTAGCAAGTTACCAACCCTTCTTCTAGACCGAGACAAACTAGTAGTAAGCAAGCAAACTTGGAGCCAATTTACCGTCTTTTGGGTTCGACTCTCGCATACTACACCGGATTCCGCCTGCTTGTGGGGTTTATAAATATTAAAACTCGTAACCAACAAAAAGTCCCTTAAAGCCGGTGCCGAGAAAGCGAGTGAAAATCGTAATCGGTGTGTTTTAATTATTGTTTGTATCTACATTGTATCTTATCATTGCATGCTTGTTGTAATCAAGAACCAAAATGAGTTTAATCGATGTATTTGAAGTTTAATCTATGTATTTTTTTATTGTCTTTTAACTTCGTACCAATTTTATGAAATTCCGTATACGTACCTTTCAAGTTTTGAGGACCATAAGAATTTCGTACATTGATTTTCAAATTTTGAAGACCATAAGAATTTCGTACATTGATTTTGAAGACCAATTTTAGTTTCGTAGATTGATTTTTCGTATCATGTTTTGTTAATTTTGTACCAGAACTCTTATTTTCGTACCATTTTTTGTTGTCTTTGCTAAATTGGTACCACTTTTAATTCTGTACCAAATTTTGTTGATTTAGTACCATTAGAATGCGTATGCGTTCATTGAATTTATTCATTTGTATAATAATTGGTTTTTGTACCCGATTAGTTACTTTATGTATACGTACAATATTTGATAGTAATTGTGTAGTTGTTGAATAATTTTTTTTGCGATTTTCGTACAACTTTTTGTTAATTTAGTACCAGATCTCTTATTTTCATACCATCTTTTGTTATCTTTGCTAAATTGGTACCAGATTAATTTTGTACCAATTTCTGTTGATTTAGTATCAGAAGAATAGAATGTGTACATTGAATTTATTCATTTGTATAATAATTTGTTTTTATACCCGATTGGTTACATTATGTATATGTACAATATTTGATAGTAATTGTGTAGTTGTTTGAACAAAAATTATTTACTTGTTTTGCTAAAATTAGTACTTAGTATCATTTAATAGCCTAGATGTATTTTTCTGATGTTGTACCTGATTTCCTACATTTTGTATCTGTACACTATTTGAGAGGATTCGTTTAGTTGTATCTACTTATGAGCCATCTACTTATGCTCAAGCTCAACATGATCCTCGTTGGGGAGATACAATTCATAAAGAGTTGAAAGCATTGGAACAAAATGAGACATGGATTCTTACATCCTTGCATCCAAGAAAAAAAGTTATAGGTGCCAAATGGGTGTTCAAAATCAAATTTAATCCTGATGGAATTGTTGAGCATTATAAAACAAGACTCGTTGTAAAAGGCTACAATCAGATTGAAGGTAAGGATTACAAGCACACTTTCAGTCCAATTGCTAAGCTAACTACTGTCAAGATTATTATTGTATTAGTTGCTACACATGGTTGGTGTTTACATCAGCTGGACATTAATAATACGTTCCTTCATGGGTTTTTAGAGGAAGAAGTATACATGCAAAACCCAGAAGGATATAATGCTGGGGGAAAGGATGAAGTGTGTTCATTGAAAAGATCACTTTATAGTCTAAAATAAGCATCACGACAATGGAATGCGGAATTGTCCAAGTTCTTGCTCAAGCATGGTTTAACACAAACCAAATCAGATTACTCCTTATTCACCAAGGGTACTGCTAATGGCAGTTTTACCATCATTGTAGTATATGTGGATGATCTGCTTGTGACAGGGAATGATGAGCAACAAACTTCTTCCATTAAACACTCTCTTGACAAGCATTCACCATCAAGGACTTGAGTACATCGAGATATTTCTTAGGCATTAAAGTGGCTAGATCCTCTTTTGGGATTCTACTTAATCGAAGGAAATACATCTTAGACATTCTAAGGGATAGTCAAATGGAGGACATCATACCAACTAAATTTCCTTTGCCACGAGGATTTAGGCTATCCACTGATGAAGGGGAAGTAATGCCACAAGCATACACATACAAAAGGATCATTTGACAACTGTAATATCTTAATCTCACTCGGCCGGATATTTCATACAGTGTCCAACAGTTTAGTTAATTCTTGGCCCAACCACAGCTTCCTCATTTTCATGCAGCATTACACTTAATCAGATACTTGAAGGGCACCATCAACTTGGGTCTTTTCTATCCTTCTTCTAATACACTCACAGTCATAGGATACTGTGATAATGATTGGGGCACATGTGGCGATACATTGAGATCTTTAACATGCTATTGTGTTTTCCTTGGTTCCTCTCTTGTGTCATGGAAAACCAAGAAGCAAGCCACGGTTAACAAGTCTTCAGCAGAATTAGAATATCGCAGCATGAGCCAAACTTCAGGTGAATTAGTGTGGATTAATGAACTTTTTCAAGAGTCAAAAGTAGCTATTTCTTTGCCCATTACTCTTTATTGTGATAACAAGGCTGCACAACATATCGCTGCTAATCCTGTATTCCGTGAGAGAACCAAACAACGAAAGCTAGTCTGTCATTATATTTGTGAAAGAATACATGAAGGGCTCATCAAGGCTGCACACATCTCTACTGTTAGGATACAAATCCATGTCCCACGTCGGTAGTGTAAAGGTGAAATATCACCTTTATAAGTGTCCTGAAAATATAATTGTACGAGGCCTTTTGGGAAGGAACCCAAGAGTAAATCCGTGAGGGCTTGGTCAAAGCGGATAATATCGTACTATTATGGACAATGGACACCGACGCAGCAGAGGCCCAACACGAGTTATTCACGCTTCCGCACAAGAAGTGGTATCAGAGCCCAATTTTTGACTTGAGCTAGACACGAGGATGCATCAGCAGGCCCAAGACTTGAAGTTGACTGTACACTATAAGGCATGTAACTCCTAGCTCGGGGTGAGTCCTTGAGCAAGCCCCGTCCAGACCTAAATGGATGAAAGGCGTCATAGGTCTTGTGAGAGAAAGACCATTTGTGTACTAGAACTGTTGATCAGATGGAGTCTTATCATATTGGGTGCCACAGGTCTGGTGGGTCCTTTCCAGGTTGGATGCTAGAGACCATTTGTGTTCTAGAACTTCTGAAGTGATGGACCCGGTCCAGGGTATATTGGATGTAGAGGATGTTCGATATGCATGTGTAGCAGATCCCCAAGAAGGGCACATGTACAGTACATGTTGATATAAGAGCATGTTAGGGCACTGACTTGACCAGACGGTGACATGTGGTGCAAGACATGTCTGGTGATAGCATGATGTGTCAGCTAAGGGGAGGTTATCAAGACTTGGTGATGTTTTGGGTGTCTAAAGGTTGGAGCTGTAGAGCGTGGGAGTTCTCCATTGAGGTCAAGGTCCGAGTTATGATGATGGTCCTTGGTTTGAGGGGAGGATTGTTAGGATGCAAATCCATGTCCCACATCGGTAGTGTAAAGGTGAAATATCATCCTTATAAGTGTCCTGAAAATATAATAGTACGAGGCCTTTTGGGAAGGAGCCCAAGAGTAAATCCGTGAGGGCTTGGCCCAAAGCGGACAATATCGTACTATTATGGACAATGGACACCGACGCAACAGAGGCCCAACACGAGGTATTCACGCTTCCGCACAACATCTACTCAATCTCAAATTGCTGATGTGTTTACCAAAGCTTTGGGAGAACAACAACACTTCCACTCTGTCCCCAAGTTAGGACTTCTTGATTCTTCTCCAGGTCCCACTTAAGGAGGGGATGTTGGAGATATGAATTGCTGATGTCAGCATATAAAGACTAACTGAATTTTGTTATGCTTACTCATTGACAGATGTATAGATAACTAACTTGCTAATAACCTTCTGTATATGAACTCTTGTAACTCCACTTGATTATTGATCAAACTAATAACAAACTCACATTTTATTTTGTCTGTGTGCAAGAGTAAAAGCTCAAGCTTCATTAATGGAGGTTTATACTTTTATCAGTAGGAGCAATACTAAGAATGTGAATCAATTAGTTTGACTATGCAATAATTAATTGAATAAATTAATTTACAATTACCATATTATAATATTGTATCATTTAAATCCAATACATTGTAAATGGGCCGTCTCTTAATAAATATTGAGAGGCGATCTCTCCTAAGTTTTTGTGATTAATCAAAGAGACTTGCTTCTGACGGATATAAGCTGAAGACGGATATTAGTCTCTCACAACAAGGCATGTAAAAAGACAAGTGGAGGAAAATAGATAATTTCATGAGTCGTGTCACTTGCATTGTGTGAGAGAGACACTATCCGTCTTCAAGTTGTGACGAATAATGTGCGTCTTCAATGAGAACTTGTGATTATTAATAGAGGAGCCAATTAGAAGGAGAAATGTCCATATTAACCAAATTTCCCTTCTCTTTGCATCATTGTCACAAAAGACACAAACCAAAGCAAGTTTGGTCCTAAAAAATACTTGAGAAATTGTTTACTATTTGATCATAAGCCTAACTCGGTCTCTTCTTGGCAATGATGTAAGCTTATGAGTGTTCGGACTCTCTTTAGAAAAGGATTGAGATGACAGGTAGGTAATGGTGCAATTTTAAGTTTTGGTCTGATAATTGGGTTTTCTCGCAGCCACTTACTAGCATTACGAGTGATGATGATAGTAGTCGTGATCTTAATCTTTTGGTTAAAGATTTCATAACCTCTGACAAACAATGAGATGTTTGTAAATTAGCCAATTTGGTAAATAACGATATTGTGAATCAGATTATTGACATTCCACTGCCACATAATGATATTCCGGATACCCTCATATGGGGGTTATCCGTGGATGGAAATTTCTCTACAAAAACAACAATTTGGCTAGCGCAAGGTGTATTCGATCACGCTCATGACAAATATAATTTTCAGTGGGTTTGAAAATTGAATATTCCACCAAAATTGAAATTTTTTCTTTGGAAAGCATGTGTTGACGGCCTCCCAACGAAAGATAGACTTCTCAAAAGTCATATTAATGTCCCACATCATTGCATTTTGTGTAACTATCCTAGTGAAAATAAAGATTATTTCTTTTACGAATGTCCTTTGATTGGGTCTATTATCCAAGAAATGAACATCACTAGCTATAACAATTTTGTGTCAAATTATGATAATATTGCACGTCAAAATTTTCTAATGAAGCTTAATTATCTCAAACACTTAATTCCACAAGATGATTTCGTTAAGATCATCTTTATTTGGCCGAACGCATGGTTTTATAGAAATGATATTATCTTTAATAATGTTAATTTTAATATTAACAAACTTATTACTTTATGTCACTACTACAAAAAAGCCTAAGACATCAATTATAAGATACCTGTTTTTTTTCTAACAGATATCTTAACGTAAGACACCAGTGATTTAATATAACAAGTTTGCAATGTTTAAATAAGAAACCTGTCCTTTAGAATCCAGTTTCCTATATTTTAATTTTCAATTTATTTAATAACTAAGAAACCTGTCCTCCAAAATCCGGTTTCCTATATATTAATTTTCAATTTTTTTAATAACTAAGAAACCTGTCCTCCAGAATCCGGTTTCCTATATATTAATTTTCAATTTATTTAATAACTAAGAAACCTGTCCTCCAGAATCCGATTTCCTATATATTAATTTACAATTTATTTAATAACTAATAATAATAAATTAATCTTAAATAATATATTATTTAATTAATTCTACTAAATTCACCGAGTAATACATGCATACCTCTATCTCTTAACTTACCATAATCCACCGCCTAACACATTCTTTAAACAATAATTATCAATATCTACTTAAATATATCAAAGACACCGGGTTTAAATGAGAGTCGTGTCGTAGACAAGGGCGAACCCACCTTTGAGCAAGGGGTAGCAGCCGCTACCCCAAACTTGAAAAAAATTGGTTTAAAAGACGGTTTTTTGCGACCCCAAATATTGATAAATAGTAGATAATTAAATGTTATCCCAATAAATCTACAGTAAATATCTTGTGGCTAAATGGTACAACCATTAAATATCCTCCTTGTGGATTTTTAAAAAAAATGAACCAGACATAAAGATCTCAACAATCCCGAGAAAGAAAAGTCTGCTAGAAATACTTCTAGTAAAAAGAACATCTGGTGGGAGAAACCTAGAAATGGTTTCCTAAAGCTAAATTTTGACGGATCGAGAATAAATGGCGATAAAGTCGCTTTAAGATTTTGTATAAGAGATCATAATGGTGAAGTCGTGTTGTTAGGAGCAAAAAAGTGTGGATCTAATAGTATTCTTGTCGCAGAAGCACTCGCTTTAAAAGAAGGTATTTTAGCCGCTAAACATTTAGGAATCTCTAAGTTAATTGCAGAGGGTGATAAACTGATAATTTATGTGTTATCAACTCACCCCGTAACCCTTGGCAGAACCCGTGAGAAATCTCTAATATTATAAAAGATGTGAAACTTGATCTTCACCTGTTCGATGAAGTGATAATTAAACATTGCTTCTGTGAAACCAGCAAAGTTGTTGACTTCATGGCTTCTGTTGAATATTCATGTCCAACTCTTTCTGGTGGGTTGAAAGCCGGTGACTTCAACTTTAACTTACTCATTCGAAAGGATGAGATAAATTGGTGCTATTCAAGTCACCAACCTCAAAAAAAAAAAAAAAAAAAAAGAGAAAAAAGCAAGTTTGGTCCTCAACTCCAAAAACACACAAAACTCAAACTTTCGTCCAACTACAACCACACGCTGACACACCCATTTCCCAGTTCCCACCAATTCTCAATTTCCAATTCCCCATTCGCCCTCTTTCGTCTCTTTATTTAACTCCTCAAGCCGCTGATTTATACAACATCTCCTTCAATACTCCCAAAATCCAGAACCTCCATTTTCCAACCTGAATTCTCACATCCATTTTCACATGTTTTAGCAAAAGTAGGACAAGACGGGTATTCAAACCAAAATCCTGGGTTCAACTAAACTGCATGAATTACGACACATCAAAGATATTCCTCCTACAACTTTGTTGATTAGCAACAACCCTTCTTCTCACGGCGGTCGCGGCGCCTTGCCTTCCGAAGGCGGCTGCCCCTCCGATCTTCTTTTCCTCGCCGGCGGCGGTTCTCTCCTTCAAACCTCCTCTCCTTTTGGATTAGTTTATTTTTCTTTTTGTAAATTTGGAATATAATTATTTATTAATTGGGGGATAAAAATGTTGAGGATAAAGAGAGTTCCGACGGTGGTGTCGAATCATCAAAAGGAAGATGGAGATGTTGGTAATGGTGGTTGTGGTACGAATTGCCTCACAGACTGTTGTATTCATGGTATGTCACTACTTCTTCCATCATGTTTTTTGTTTTGTTTATTGGTTTGATTAATTGCATCATTTTTTCAAAATAATCGATTGAATTCTGTAACGGTCACATTACTGTCCAATATTACTGTTTCTAGAACTGCTAGAGTTGTAGCTCCATTGGTTTCTATCATTTGTTTACGTTAATTAAAAGAGAATAAAAAAGTAGATAAATGATTGGCACAGACGGTATTTTTGATACTCCTTAATATAGGGAAGACTGGGCTGAGTTTTCTGTATTGATATTATGATGACTGCGGTGGTGGAACCAAGAATGTTACGGAGTAGGAGTGTAGAGGAGTGCAGGGTGTGGAGTATTTTTAATTTACTAGTCGTTTGTTATTTTTTATTTTTATTTTTTTTTATAGTCTCATCACCTCTTATCGCATGTCACGTCATATTTGAGTTTTATTATCGTACATAGCCAGTTAGTGGAAGTGATGATGATGATAACGATGGTGATGAACGAAAATAGTGACAATTAATTTGACTAAGTCGTCAAGATGAGAGAAAACGTATAAAATGTTTGAATTACATACTTCCTCCATTCAAATCCAAATGGTACTTTTGCTTTTTTTACACTATTTACAAATCAATGTTCGGTATCGATTTTCTCCTAATACGTAAGAGAAAATATATTCATGCGGGATCTTGTTTGATTCGTCTTCACAAGTACATTGAAAATATCTAACTTTTATAATTTTTGCGAATACGTGGCTAAAGATATTTAGCACGTAAAAAAGTAAAGGTGCAAAGTGGATATGAATGGAGGGAGTATAAAAGAAGTTTTAAAAGTTTCGAGGAAAAGATGTTGAATGACCCGTATTTTTACCCGGAACCCGTATAGACTTGACCCGTATTTTTTGCCCGACCCGAAATACACCCGAACCGTATTTTACCCGAGCCCGTATCTACCCGACCCGCAACCCGCCCGTTCAACCTGTTTGACAGGTCTAGTCGTAGTAAGTCGTAGGCAACTTGCCCTTTAACCTCGTTTGTCTAAAAAACTGGGGTATTATGCCTCCAGATATCATAAGATAGCACATCACTGTATCAAGTGTTTCTGCTTGACTGATCGTCACTATAAAGAAAAGTTGAGCAAACATAAAGAGTAGAAGCATCATATTGCATTGACTTGGTTGCTACTACCATTAGCATTTAAACAAAATTTGTAAAGAACAAAAGCTTCAAATGTACGTGGCCTTACCCCCAACTAAAGGGAGCCACTCTTTCCAAACCTAGCAAACAGATAGTTTATCAGAATAATTTGAGTCATAACGGTGAGGCTAAGTCTATGGCGGTTTAGTAGGTACACATTAGGGTTGAGCAAAAAATCCGATGATCCGAATTGATCCGACATCCGATCCGTATCTGATCCGAATTAATGGATATCTGATCCGAAAAGTGGTTTGGTTTGGATACCCGTATTCGAAATATTTGAATATCGGATCAAATATGGATATCTGGCTTAAAAATTTGGATATCCGATATCCGAAAGTTATCAGATCAGATATCAAATATCGGATCGGGTATCCAATATCCGTGTAATATCCGATCCGTATCCGAGATTTGATCCATAAATATTAAATAACACTAGCTACTTTCATCTCTCTCAATAACCGTCATTCACAAAACCGTAAATAACCTTCGTCTACAAAACCGTAAATTTTAATTTCTTTTCATTAACAAAACCAATAATCAACAATTTTCGGATAGTTTTGGATACTAAATTTCGGATATCCGAACATTTCGGATCAGATCATGGATACTAAAATTTTGGATTTTCGGATCGGATATCCGATCCGAAGTAGGGTTTCGGATCGGATACCCGATCCATACTCTGCCCTAGTACACATGTCTCAACTCTCAACTGCTGAGCCTTGGAATGTTTTTTATTGCAGAGTTTCATGTGAATTGATTAAGGTTCATGTACAAACTTTCAAATTCAAGATCAAATGATGATGAAATTTTCTTGTTCGTTAGACAGTAGCCCAACAAAAACAGTGTTATTTTATGGTTAATGTACCGGTTCTTTCCATGATTGCTCCGTCAAGTTACTGAAGTATGATGTTAAATTAGTTAAGTGCTCTCGTGCTACTTTAAGATATGGTCTTTTTAAAATTTGTGCTTTACACTTTGAAAAGGTGCAAAACTGCCGTTGTATGCTTATGAGAAGGCGAACAAGACAGCTACTGAGAGAGCTGTTTGCCATGGTGCCAGAGACCTACCTATTGCGTTTCTTGACTCACTGCTGCTTGGAGAGGTAATTGGATTTTGTGGAAAGATGACAATAGGAGTGTATTATCTTTTGTAGAAATCAAACCTTATAACTATCTTATGTTTCTTTTTGCTATGGCAGTGGGAGGACAGGATGGAGAGGGGCCTCTTTCGCTACGATGTTACTGCCTGTGAAACTAAGGTATCATTTTGCTGTCCTATTGGTTCATCTTGTAGTACCCTATGTTAGTGCGACTCTTCATGTTATCTTGCATACTCCATGTCTGACACAACACTCTTAACTTTGGTGGGAAAAGTGAACATTTCATTGCAAACAAAGGCATGATCATTTAGCATAAAATAACCGTGTCTGACTCCTTGACACGTATCCTTATCGGATCCTTCTAACCGCTGTCTAACTAACATAGATAACCCCTTGTATCCATGTTTGGGAGTCTATTTTGTCCAAGTAAAAAGCCTGATAGATGCCATGCTAATGAGGTGCATGTGGGTCCTAATAGGTGATACCAGGCAACTATGGATTTATTGCCCAGCTCAATGAGGGACGTCACCTGAAGAAAAGGCCTACTGAGTTCCAAGTTGACAAGGTCCTGCAGCCCTTTGATGGAAACAAATTCAACTTCACCAAAGTCGGGCAGGAAGAGGTGCTATTCCAGTTTGAAGCGAGCGAGGATGGTGATGCCCATTTCATCCCTAATGCTTTGATTGATGTCGAAAATTCTCCGAGTGTTGTTGCCATCAATGTAATTTCCGATTCTCCGATTTCCTGTGGCCTTCTTAGTTGTCCAGATTTCAAGACGTATTACCTGCATTTGCTATTATGAATAACTTTGAGTTTTATAATGTATGTCCAATTAACAGGTCAGTCCTATTGAATACGGACACGTGCTCTTGATTCCTCACATATTTGAGTGCTTGCCTCAGAGAATTGACTTTGACAACTTTCTGCTTGCCCTTTACATGGCTGTTGAAGCTAGAAGTCCGTACTTTCGACTTGGTTACAATAGCTTGGGTGCATTTGCTACAATCAATCATCTTCATTTCCAGGTATTTTCTCGAACCTTCATTGGAGGCCTAGTAATACTAACTTCTTCACAAATTTATTGTCCAACTTTGACTTTGGCGATTAACCTTGGCTATTGGTAGTTTATATATTCAAATATATGATGATATACAGCATGGAATTTCTCATGCTTGAACTGTGAAAACAACTATCTGAACTTTGAGAAACAACCATTTTTCATATTTGCATATTTAAAAACTTGTAATTATTGAACTTTGTAAGAAAATATAATTGAATTTTTATACCGAGTTAAATTTTGTGCTCTTTACTGAACAGGCTTATTTCTTGGCTATGCCATTCCCCATCGAGAAGGCTCCTATCAAGAAAATCACTACTACTAATCATGGGGTGAAAATATTCCATCTCTTGAAATATCCAGTTAGGGGACTTGTCTTTGAGGGTGGGAACTCTTTGCAAGATTTGGCCAAGGCTGTCACAGATTCGTGCATCTTTCTCCAAGACACTAACATTCCTTACAACGTCCTCATCGCTGACTCCGGAAGGCGGGTTTTCCTCCTCCCTCAGGTGCTATAACGATTTCGTTCTTTCTTTTGTCCTACCATTGCGTTTTGATCATGTTATTAATTCCTGTTCGAGAGTTTGAGACATGATCTCGGAATTGGTTGTCTCGCTTTGATCTCGGGCATCGGGCGCTCTATAATTTGGCAGACACTGCCCCAAACTGTAGTAGTGTAATACGAAGTAATCTTCAAAACTTTGACAATTCGGTTGTGATTTGGTGTTACAGCTAATATTAAATGCCTTGTCTTGAATACTCCTTTTTCTTCCATCACTAATTATTGACATGTTCTCTGCCAGTGTTATGCTGAAAAACAAGCTCTAGGCGAGGTAAGCTCTGAGCTTCTTGATACGCAAGTGAACCCGGCTGTATGGGAGATCAGTGGACACATGGTGCTGAAGAGGAAAAAAGACTTTGAGGAGGCATCGGAGGAGAATGCTTGGAGGCTTCTTGCTGAAGTCTCTCTTTCTGAAGCAAGGTTTGAAGAAGTTAAAAGCATGATTTTCGAAGCCATTGCTTGCTATATAGTTGAAGATGGGTCGGACATCCTCTCTAAGGAGGCTGAGTTTGAACCACTGCCAAGAGAAGGTGCGCCTATCAACAAGAGTTCGTCAGCCATGATCAATGGACACCATGAGTGTTTGGTCCGTCAGTGAAATAATCCCAAGCTTGCACAATATCCTTCTGTGTAGCTTCCTGGGCTCTGTCACTGTATAAGTAGCCCGTAAACATATAGGAAATCCGGGAAAAACAAAATAACATTCCGTAGCTTTTTAGTATTGATGTTACCTTATACCTCAGGTGTAAATGTGTAATGTGATATTAGTAGATGCCCTGAGTAATGCGGTCTTGTAGGACGCTGATATAGATATTCAAACATTCAGTATTGTGCACATACTCTCCGAATTCGGTATTTCATGACTCTTGGTTATTTGGATATAATGTGTGATGCTTGAAATGAAATAGCAATATAGGTCAGACTGAAACTTAATTGTTGATATGATGATGTGCATATGAGATTGGATTTTCGTTGTTGAAGAAGGGCAACACCTGTTTAATGCAGTTGCGTGATGTCAAGCGAAGCGAAGGTCATTGGATATTTAAGCTTCTTCAAACTGGTCCAGTATTTTGCAGTTTATTCTATCTTGTGCCTTGGAGTATTTCTTTATCCCAGGCTTGTGCTGTGATTTGATTTCGGCTGTAGTTGTGAATTCCAAATCCTTTGAAAAATGGCGACTTGATATCCTCAAAATTGCCTAGTTGAGTCTCTGTTTGAGGTTTTGTATGAGTTTAGTGCTCCCCTAAGGAGCCATAAATTAAACCAGCTATTCTTGCTTGTGACGAAAAAGTACTTGTGATATTTCAAAACGACTTACACCTCTTGTTATAGTTTAAACTAATAGTGAAATGTCACAAGCGTTATAATTTAAACCATTAGTGAGATGTCACAAAAGCTTGTGACACATCACATATGAAAATTGGTGAAATTAAACCATGAATCATGAAATGAATTTCAAGTGAATTATTACAATATTGGTCCAATGATATAGTTGAATCCTAAGAATATTGTAAAGTTCTCCTTTTAGCCAATTTTCGTTTTCTTTGACATCCAAAAAGAAAGGGTTATATGGTAGAATTTTTAAGAATATAAGATTACCTTGTAAAAAAATCTTAAAATTCAATTTGTCACGTCACATATTTAATGGATAAAATTGAGGGTCACGACTCACGACGATACGTATAAGTTTGAGGGTTACTATTTGTGTTCTCGGAAAAGTAGGGTTACCCTGTAGAATTTGATAAAAACACAGGGTTACCACGTAAAAAAACCCAAAATAAAAATACGGAATTACTTTTTCGGATACGGACTTTAAACTTTCATATACGTTTTTTCATTAATTTCCATCTAATACCCTTCTAACCCAAGCTTAATCAAATTAGTTCTTACTTCCATCTTTTACTTGAAACCTAATTTAATTGCTCCAAAAACTTCAACTAAGTGATTTTAATTCACGAATCAATCTAATTTATTTTTTAATATTATTTGTCACAATTTGTCTCAATTACTAAGAAATTTTTGTTTGTTCATTATAATGATTGAAATTAAGAGAACAAGAGTTAGTTCAAGTGGTAAGAGCTCTCTTATGTCAACCATGAAGTTGGGGTTTCGATTCTCACCCGTGACATTGTGCGCTCATTTGAACCAAAAAAAATAATGATTGAAATATGGGTTTATAAGATAATTGTTACTGAGGTGGCCGAAGGTGGTGCGACCGAGAAGAGCATGTGTCGTGGTGCACTGTGGCTATATACAAGAGATCTATGCCTGGTGGTGTCGTGGTAGAGCCCGAGTGGCCCGATGCATTGACCGAAATGAGGGAATTCTCAGTAATTGGAACAATGACAATGACATCTATCTATAAATATAATAAAAAGATAATCTAATGCATCACATTTTACCATTTCACTATTTAAGAGTAATTTATCAAGTCACATCATCGTCCCTTATTATGAAAAGAAAACTAAAATCATAATCATTAAATGCAATTAATAAATTCATAAACATTAAAATTTAGTTTATTTAATTTTAAAATAAATTAAATAAAAAAAATACATATTCAATTTTAATTTTTTTACGTTTATTATTAGAATAAGATAAAACGACAAAAAATCACATCATTCTAATTTTATGCAGTTTATAAGAAATTAAGAAATTTAAAATCATTAAATTTAAATTAATAATAGCAAAATTAACAATAAACTTTGGCATTTTTAATTTTTGATATAAATAAAAAAATCAAAATTTAAAATAAATTTTTTATTTTTTATTTTTAGAATAAATCAAATGATAAATAAAAATCACATCACTCTAATTTTAATATTTTATATATGCAACTCCGTCCCACCTTTTGTTAGACATTCCCACAATTTAATTAAAATAGACATATCTATAATCTGTAATTCTAATTAAAAAGCAAACTAAACCATCCACCATCATCTACAAGTCATATTTTAATATCATAAAACTTCTTAATCACTTTTATGCAAAGTGGATCTTGTAAAATAATAATAATAATAATAATAATAATAATAATAATAATAATAATTATAATTTTTTCCAAACCATTTCATATTTATGTTTATATTAAATTTGATAATAATGGAAAAATGGTGCTCAAAAGTCATGAACCTTACTCTTTATTTATGTATGTATTAAATTTGATAACAATGGAAAAATGGCGCTCAAATGGTGCTCAAAAGTCATGAACCTTACTCTTTAGTTGTAAATGCATCATCAATTTTTGTATACCCTATTTTTAAATTGAAGGCAAAATTTTGTAAGCTATTACCAATATAATTGTATGCACCTATAATCTTTCGTATCATTCTATTCACATCAAACTAGGGTATTAAGGTTTTAAATTATTAACTAAATTATTTATTTTTTATAGAGGGTTTGCTTTGTTCACATTTAGGGGCTATCAAATTTGTGACAACGTCCTACTTTTCAAAGGTAAGTATACTTATATTTCTACGAGTTGATTGTCATTCTCTCTTTCTTTCACTATTTATGGGGATGTTTAAGTTAAAACAATAATATTGTATAAAACAAATTCCACTATTTTGTTGGTTACCCTCACTAATCACTTAGTTGATTTTATTTTTTCTTGATAGTTCATTGAAAAAAAATATTTATATGAAGAAGTTAAATACTAAGATTGCTTATACAAAAATATATTACAGACTAACTACAAGATTAACAACAATAACGTGAATGATTAATACCTTTTCACAAATACTATCCGTCAGACCGTCACAAGCTTGTGACGGCGGTATCCGTCACAAGCTTGTGACGGATACCGTTTCCTCCCACAAAATATCCACTTTTTCTCTCTCTCCGACACTATTTATGTGGTCCCCTTTCTCCACTAACTCATTTTGTATCCATTTTATCTCACAAAATATCCGTTACAAATGATGACCCGTCACAAGCAAGACTTACACATACCTTTTAGGCCCGTAAAAGAAGTTAGTATTTTAAATACTTTTAAATCTATGTTTTACTAGGTAGCTACTATGCTAAGCTAATGTTTTGATTGCATATTTTTTTTATATTAAGTTGAAAATGAATGCATATGAGGAGTTTTAGTTTCGGTGACTCATTGACCACTGCGCACTTAACAATTTAACATAATATTTAATATGATCAATATTTTTGCCTACTTTTACCTAGAGACAACGTAGGTCATGTTTTGCTCTATAATTTCAGTCGAGATGAAGTAATATCACCATTTGAAAATAAACTGAATATTAATTATCCGTCTGATCTTTAATTTGATTTCTCAACTGAACGCCCAAAACAACTTACCAATCATAACAGAAATTTAAGGCTTAATGATATAGTAGCTCATGCTCGAATACAATATTCAAAACTTAAAGACTATAACAATATTAACATCGCATGTTGTACCAATTTTTTTTATTAACATGAATAATCGTTATAGTACATTATCACCTACTTTTCATGCGTTTAAAAGCTTAAAGATATGTGTTATACCACATAATAGTATTGTAATGGATTTGTATTAGATTAATATATTGGTAAATTGATATAGATGGTAATATACGGAGACTAATATTTGTTAAAGTTCGTATTTATGCTACTATCAAAATCTAATTTTAAAGAATCAAAAGATTGAGAAAATAAATGAGTTCATAAGTCCTTTAAAAGATTGCACGAAAAGCTGTTTAACGTATCATCTACAATTGCATTACAAAAATACCATAAAATTAATATCTCGTGCATTACTCGGGAACCAAAACTAGTTGAGGTTAAAAACTTGATAGTGGATGGTGACCACACATCATCTACTTTTCATTATTCCCAGTATATCACTTCTTAGTTCAAGCCTTGTTTTGTACGCTATTGTTCGCATAGGGTTGAAAACTTGAAATGCTTTTTTCACGAATATATTTGTGCGATAATTGCGTTATTGTAATTACTTTAAGAAATGAACATGGAGCGACTAGTGACTGGTTGAGTTGTACTGATTGGGTTTTGACTTTTGAGGGTGGAAGATCGGAAAAGTAAAGATAAGGGTAATAGTGTCAATACCGTGGGTTAAAGAGTAAATTTCGTATGTGAAAAAGTACAACTCTAAAAATACTACAAAAGCATCATAATCACTTGATTTTAGAGGCCCATATCCTATGTCTATAAGTTTGTTTTTACCGGGTCTAAATTTTCTCCTTTTTCTATATAGTTATTTATCTTAATTATGTGTATTAGTTTTAAGATTATTATTATTATTGTTAGTTTAGTTATGCTTAACACAGTAATCAAAATAGCATAAATAACTCACAAGAATAATGAACTGATTAGTATTTGAAACAATACTTGTATTTTTTCTTTTCGACAAATGTAACCTCATTAATATCAAAATAAAAGAGGAAAACATAGTGCCACAAATTAGCCTATGGCCATGCTTACAGACAAGTGACGTTGAGCACGTAAGAGACAACGAATTCCGATAAGCGACTTACGTACAACCATTGGTACTGACAAGCAATTTGCCAGAATTGAAAATAGTTTTCGTGAGGGTGTGACGAAGTTGCAGAAGTCGTAGTTGTTGTGACGCAATTACACATAATCTTGAAAAGAGCGAAAGAGTGAGCTACGAAAAAAGATGGTGATCTCACTTTAATGCTTGATGACATACCGGAGTCAGAGTAAGAAAAGTTAATCTTGAAAACCGCTGATCCCGGTATCCTGCGAGCAGAAAAATAAAAATAAATCGAATTTGGCGGTTGAGAAGACGTAATACCTGTAGCAGGCTGAGAAGAGCGTGACAGAGTAAATTGGTGATATATTAGTTTATGAAGCATAGAGATTGTATCTCTACAAGCTGAAACATTTGCGTTGGGTTAACAGAAGCGAAATTAAAAATAATTGAATTTCGGGAGAGCAAGATTTCCCAAAGGATGGTGAAAAAGGCGAGCTTGTTATCAATCCCTGAAGACAGATAAAGATGGAATAACTTGAAAATGTCAGCAATCCAACGAATCAAAGGAACCTCTAGGTTTGCTGTAACATCCCGTATTTTCGTAAAATCTATTTTTGGCGTTTTAAATTATTTTAAGTAATAAAATAATATTTTAATAATTTATTGTGAAAGGTTTTAATTTAATTAGTAAGATCCGTCTTGAGAACCTTAAGTCCTTAAGACGAATACAAACTTGGTAAACTTAAACTCATATCTTTAATATCCGTTCAAGTGTCCGACCCGTTTAATCAACTCGGAAAGGACAGTCCATAAAACCCCCATAAACCCTTTTTGTCGACACAATTGTTCCTTCTTCAACATTTCCACTGTAAACTAAACTCTCCTAAAAACCTCCATTGTTAAACACCTTCTTTTGAGCTTTTCTCCATCATCCGTTAATCAAATCGAGGTAACAATAACATTTTCGGAATCCTGATTCAATTTCCAAGCCATCTATCACTTTTATTTTGCAAATCCTTAACTTCGAAAATGGGGCTGTTTTCCTTGAATTCCGTTTTTGAGGCCTTAAACCCGTTTTTCGTGTTTGTAGGTGAAGGATTGGACAACCCGGACTTTGATAGCTACTTGGTAGAGGAGGATCTTTAGCCGGAATCGCTTGAAAGGTGACGATAATGAGAAACTCGGCCTTTATGTGTATATTAGCAAGTTTGATGTGTTCTTATGATTAGTTTCTGATTTTGTTAAAGTATAATGTTTAAAGAACTTAGTAACATGACTAGGAATGTTTTATTATGATGAATTCATGCTTGTTGAAGTTCATATGCTCTTATGTTGTTTTCTGAAAATTTACACATTTTGCGACGGATACTTGATATAATCATTTGAGGATTGATATGAGATTTGTATGCTGTTAGGATAGTAGTATTGGATGTTTATAATGTTGGGCAAATCATACTTAGCTTGTAGCAATTATTGAAGATTATATGTCGATTTGTGAAGTTTTGAAAGGGCAGGAAAAACCCGAAATTCGTATCAGGCTCTCTGAGCCGGTCGACCGACCGGCCGCCGGTCGACCGGCTGGGAGTGCGTCTTGTGTGTTTTGCGATTTCTGAGTTTTTGGCCTTAGGACTGCCAGCCGGCCGACCGGCTACCTGCCGACCGGCTGGTAGTCTCTTGTGTAGTGTTTTGTGTTTGTTTTTGCGAAGAACTTAAGTAGAAGGGGAGCCCAGCCGGCAGACCGGCCGCCTGCCAGCCGGCTGGGAGTACGTGTGGGGATGGTTTACGAGTTTTGAAGGCTAGGGTATTGGGTTCCCAGCCGGCCGACCGGCTGCCTGCCGACCGGCTGGGAGTCCCTTGTGGTTCTTTGTTTTAAAAAGAGAAACGCTGAGTGGATCACCAGCCGGCCGACCGGCTACCTGCCGACCGGCTGGGGATCCCTGTAGGCTGTTCTGGTTTGTAATCGTTCGTATCTTTTAAACGGTTAATCGGTTTTGATTGAAACTCGTTTTGTGTATCTTTGATATGTATTTGAGGTCCCCGGAGGATGGGCGACACTATATTGGGTTCGGGAATGGAGAGAGGATAGAGACCCCCCCGGTCGGCAACCGAAAGGGAAACCGGCTCTCCCTCAACTTAGTTCCCGGGATCAATTAAGTGTTGATTAGAAGTATAAGAAAGTAGAACTATAGATCAGTTCATAGACTTTGTATGATATTGTATTGATGCGTATTAAGTTATGCCTTAAGCTGGCCTCTGAACTTAATACGTGAGTTGTTTGTCATATATGGGGGTATGCCTTAAGCTGGCCTCTAAGCCCTATATGTGTATGTTTGTCGTGTCTGGGACATGCCTTAAGCTGACCTCTGAGTCCAGACATGTTTGTGGTGATCGCGTTGGAACATGCCTTAAGTTAACCTCTGAGTCTGACGAGTAGAGCAGCTGCACAACGGGGCATTTAGGTCGTAACGCCTCACCCGGAGTGCAGATGTTTGATGCTAGAACATGCCTTAAGCTGGCCTCTGAGTTTAGTATCTTGTGATGTAGTGAAGGGACATGCCTTAAGCTGGCCTCTGAGTCCTTTACTTTTGGATGCTAGTCTATGCCTTAAGTTGGCCGCTGAGTCTAGTGTCTTGCTGATTGGCGGGTTCATGCCTTAAGTTGGCCTCTGAGTCCTTGCTTGCTGAATGCTTTGGTGTTTAGGTTATGTCTTAAGTTGACCGCTGAACCTTTACACTTGTTGAATGTTTTGGTATTAGGTTATGTCTTAAGTTGACCGATGAACCTTTTACTTGCTGATTTTATCTGCTTGCCTTGAGTTGGTATGTGTCAGATATAGATATTGATAATGATGAGTATATGATTGTTTGTTAAGTTGTGGTTTGATCATCCAAGGCATTGGATGACTCTTAGTTCGGTTTCATAAATAGTTGGATTGAAAGACCCCCCCGACTGGGTAACCAGTAGGGAAACCGGCTCTCCTTCCTAACAGTTTATGAAGTTGGTTGAGAGCTGTGCACTAGAGTTTGCATGATGATATGAGATCAGTTGATGAGATGTTTATGCTTCACATGTTGATATATGTTGGAGTATTCTGTATTGCTTTATGTGTTACGTGTTGTCACAAAAGGTGGCTAGGAGAACTCTAGTCACTCCCCACTGATTGTGGCGTACATGTTTTCATGTATGTAGGTACATGCAGGTTGGAGCAGGGTTACGAGAGGGCTAGCGAGTGATGATCCTGTTGTCATCCTATGACTTACCTTTATATCGCCTAGCTAGACTCTTAGACTTTTGATACAGTTGTTTTGGTGCCTGTAGGGATGTTCCATCCCAGGCTGTTGTACATGTTTGTTTTTGATACTTAGAACTGTTACTTATCTATTTTGGTTTTATTTCAGTTTCAGTTTCCGTTTCAGTTTAAGACTTCTCGCATGTTGTTTACTTTAAAAAGTTTAAATTCCGCTGCATTTTTAGTACTTTTGTATGTTTATATTTCCGCTTTCGCGAGGGGTTTTACATTTGCCACGGAATTGAGACCCATAACGGACTCGCGCCAAACATGCTTAATGATGTCGCACGATCTAAAAAGATGATCTGATGTTTCAGGCTAGTGATCGTTACAAAACATGCAACAAGTTGAGACATTAAAACCTCGAGCATAAAGCTTAGTTTTTGTTGGCACAATATCATGAATGATGCTCCAGAGTAAGAGAGGAAGTTTGCTAGAATAAGGAGTGCTCCAAATCAAATTCCAAGGGAAAGAATGGATAGAAGGGTGCAACGTTTCCGTCGTGTTCTTTGAGGAGAAACGAATAACCAAACTTAATAGAATAACATCCATCTTCAGTATATTTCCAGTAAAGAAAATCATCATCAAACAGATTAAGAGACTCCATGAACATAATGGATTTGGCATTTTCTTGACGAAAGAAACGAAACAGGGACCCATGGTTCCAATTCCTATCAGGATCAAGAAATAAATCCATGATAGCAAAGGACTGAGGAGGATCAAATTTAAGCGAAGGGCGGCATCAAGGATCCACCTATCAGTGGCTAGATTTAAAACATTACCATTACTTAGCTTCCATGCGAAGCCAGAAGAACAGATTGCTACACTTTTGCAAATTCCTTGCCAAGCATATGAAGGATATGACACTTCCGACTTTTGGAGAGGAACAAGAAAATCCTTGCGGTATTTTGAGTAAAGGTATTTGGCAAGAAGGCCCAGAGGTGCGTGATTGATACGCCAGAAGTTCTCGAGAAGTGAAGCTTGTCCCAAAAGAGTAATTAACCGATCTAATACCCAGTCCACCTTTATCCAAAGGGTACTACAACAAATCTTGCTTCAACCAGTGTATTGATCGGTGATGTGGATGCTTCTGCCACCAAAAAGCTGTAATTAGCAAATCAATTTTCCGGGAGACGGAAGCATGCAGGTAAAGGTATGGATGCAAGCAGGTGATTCAAAGAGGCAACGAAGATAGAATTTATAATAACCAAATTGTATGGTTGACTAAGATGAAGAGACGACGAAGAAGCAATTATGAAGGTAAGCTTATCCAAAATCTCATGGAAGGTGGATCCTTTCTTCTTAGGTATGTCCACTGGTACACCTAAGCGAGTTCCAAAATTATTAGTGATTTTGACACGAAGAATGGAAGTCAAATGTGACCGAAAATCCGTCGGAGCATTTGGGCTGAACTTGATAAAGGGTTCTCAAAGTTGATCATCTGTCCCGAGGCCAATTCGAATTCACATAAGACAGAATGCAAGGATTCAAAGGAGGAAGAGCTTGCTTTACAACAAACAAAGGCATCATCGACATAAAACAGGTGAGAAATAGGTGGGGCATACCGAGAGATTTTGAGTCCTGAAAATTGTTTGCAGAGCTTCGCCTCACGAGTGAAGCTGACAAGAGAGGACCTCCATACACATAATAAAGAGGTACAGAGATACATGATGTCCTTGGCGAAGTTCACATGAGGGAAAGAAAGATTTCGAAGGCTCACCATTGATAAGAATGCTATAAGAGACAGTGGAGATGTATTCCCAGATGAGGTTACACCAGAAAGGCGGGAAACCAAAAGACTTCATTACTGCGAGAAAAAAATGCCAAAATACTCTATCGAAAGCCTTTTGCATATCAAGTTTCAGCACGACATAATAGTTCGTTCCGCGAGTAGTCTTATTGGGATAATGCATAATCTCATGAGCTATCAGGCAGTTGTCAGACATTAGATGAATCAGGACGAAGGCCGCTGAGAGTCGGAGATAATAGAAGGAATAACTTTTTTCATGCGATTAACAAAACATTTGGCAGCAATTCGGTAAATGACATTGCATAGGCTGATGAGTGGAATTGAGGAGCCATTTATGGTTTGTCCACCTTTGGAATAAGGGCAATGAGGATGTTATTCCATTCCTCCAGCATAACACCGGAGTTAAGGAAACGCAGAATTGCTGAGACAACTAGTTCTAAAAAAAAACGAACTTGTATATTGTCCGATATAAAAAAAAATTACAACCGAAAACTACTCGATTATTATATAAGACGATATTAGCTTTTTTGATAAATATTCACTGGTTTGCTATTTCCGCTTTCAACATTACTGTATTAAGTACCGCCAATCTGTTATGCATTCTTCGCCATCCACCTTAAAACAGACAATGAAAAAAATTACAAAATCAGTTAGGTATAGAGTCACAAAAACATCAAGTGATTTCTCCCAAATTGATTGAAGATGTAGTTACTTGAATATGGATATGTGAGTTAATGAATAATTTATAGCAAAATCCCAAATAAAGACAATGAAACAAATTCACAATGAAACAAATTCATTTATATTGAGTGAACAATGTTTTGGCCATGTTTTATACGCCGATGTTAAACTATGAGTATTTGTGACTAATTAAATATTTTCAATCTTCAAAGTTTGTGCAAAATTAAAGACTAATTAAATTAATATTTTCTTAAAGATTAATTAAATTGACATTTTCTTTTTCTATAAAGGTAGGTCGAGTTTCCGCATCATCCGGTGACGCCCTATCACTTCAAACAAAAAAAACAAAAAAAAAGAAAACAAAATTCAGCAATCAATATAAAATTAAAAGTCTGGGATCTTTGGATTTGTGAATATATTGACTGACTATAAGAGCGTATGAAGATTTCGTATTTATATTGATTGGTATTTAAAAGGCCCATATCCAATCCAAAGTGTGAACGGAAGTCTCGCCACAAATAGCAATAGAATATCAAATATACAACATTAGGAAACGTATCTTTGATATTCTGTACACAATCTTTTATGTTCATATAAGTTTATTTCTTTCCTCATGTAGCTTATTCTTCCTTGTGTATATATTAACATAAGTGTAGTTTGTAAAGGCAACGGATTGAATACAACTTTCATACGATCAAATATATTCCAATTTATATTATGGTATCAGGCCTTCCTCTTTTCTTTCGTTCACAATTTTCTTAAACCCAATTCTTCTCTTCTCTGCCAATCAACTATGACAAACGATGAAGCAAAAACCACCGACCCCAAAACAAATTCTTCTTTTTCCATTGTCCCTGTCGAACAACCGGGGGTAAAAATTACTCCGGTCGAATTCAATGGCAAAAACTACGACGATTGGTCTCGGTGCTTCCGACTTGCCCTCCTCGCCAAAGGCAAACTCGATTATATTGATGGCACCGTCACCATTCCCGCCGACACCGATCCTGAGCACAAACTATGGCGCTCCGCTAATGCCCTCGTTTCAGCCTGGATTTTCAATACTATCGATCCCGAACTTCGCACTTCCATTTCGCTTCAAGACAACGCGGCTCTCCTATGGGCCGACATCAAACTACGGTTTACTATGGTAAATGACGCTTATATCTTTAAACTCGAGAGTGATATTAATGCTTGCAAACAGGGTCCGACCGAGTCTATCATGGTCTACTACGGTCGCATGAAGAAGCTGTGGGATGACTTACTCGCCAATGATGGTTTTCCATCATGTCACTGCAAATCATGCCCGTGTAACCTTCTCAGTCTCCTCGGTCGTCACCGTGACAAGAAACGGGTACGCTCTTTTCTCATGGGTTTGGATTCTAGGTATGCTACTATCCGCTCTCATATTTTAGGTACCGACCCTCTCCCGAATCTTAGCCAAGTGTATAGCCGTCTTCTACAAGAAGACGGTATGCGTACGTCTCTTACCCCTCCTCCGTCTGAAACTCGTTCCGATCCCATGATTTTCGCTGCTCGCGTTCACCACGGCCCTCACGGGTCACGCACGAGTCAACCCGACTCCTCTTCGAAACGCCTCAAACCGTCATGTATTGCGTGTAAACGACCCGGACACAATTTTGACACATGTTTTCGGGTTACTGGGAATTTTCCGGACTGGTGGGGTAATAGACCCCGCGACCGTATACAGGTTGGACCCGACCCCAACGACCCTAATCAAATGGTTGTGATTCCGGATACTCGGGGTCGGAATAATCAACAAGGAATACGTGCTCACATGGCACAGGTGAATGCCCCCTCTACACCTTCAACTTCAACTGACTTGGATGGACTCGATCTCAGTACCATGAATCCTGCCGAACGTGCCGAACTCGCTCAACTATGGCAGTCCCATAAGTCCACTGCTTCCGATCGCCTAAACGGTAATGTACCACTTTCCTCATGGATAATAGATACCGGCGCATCCCACCATATGTCAGGATGTTTGTCACATTTTTCGAACATTCGTACTATGACTCCCTTAACCGTCGGCCTTCCGAATGGGGATCGCACCATCGCCACACAATGCGGCGATATAATTTTATCCGATCGTTTAATTTTACGGGATGTTTTGTATGCCTCTAATTTACAATGTCATCTTATCTCCGTATCTAGTTTATTACTTGATGACTCACTCACGATTCAATTTTCTCGTAATTTTTGTCTCATTCAGGACCGTTCCTCGAGGATGGTGATAGGGGCCTCTGAACAACGTGACGGTCTTTATTTCCTTAAGGATGTTCGAAATTTTCGGCCTAAAGCTTTTGCAATCGGTACCTTAGACTCAACTGAATTATGGCACCGACGTCTCGGACATCCGTCTACCGATCTTATGCGTTTTATTTCTGTTTTAAACAATAACCAAACTAAATCTCGTTCTGTTTTTTTAAGTGCTTCTTGTGATGTTTGCTTACGTGCCAAGCAAACCCGCGCACCATTTCCGTTAAGTACTAGTAATGCTATTTCAATTTTTGATCTTATTCACTGCGATATTTGGGGTCCATACTCCGAAAATGGTTCATGTGGATCCCGCTATTTTCTTACTATTGTCGACGATTACTCCCGTTCTACGTGGGTTTATCTACTACAACGTAAAAGCGATACTACGCAGAAAATATTAAATTTTTTCGCCATGGTCGAAAGACAGTTCCATAAGAAAATTAAATGCTTCCGTACCGACAATGGAACCGAATTTCGACCCTTAAAACAATACTTCGATACACACGGGGTTATTTTTCAAACTTCCAATGTAGACACTCCCCAACAAAATGGGCGCGTCGAACGGAAGCATCGACACATTTTAAATATTGCTCGCGCCCTACTTTTTCAAGCTTTCTTACCCATATTCTTTTGGGGCGAATGTGTACTTACCGCCGTCTATTTAATGAACCGAACCCCGTCCAAACTCTTACACGGCAAAACGCCATACGAGTTGCTTTTTAACAAAAGCCCCCCACTCGATAACCTTCGTATATTCGGGTGTCTCGCCTATGTAAAAACACTCAACCGTTCTCACGATAAATTCGCACCAAAGAGTCGAAAATGTCTTTTCATCGGATATCCCTACGGAAAGAAAGGATGGCGGCTCTATGATCTTAACACGGGCTCCTATTTCGAATCCCGCGACGTTGTTTTTATCGAAAACAATTTCCCTTATCAATCTGTGGCTGTTCACGAAAATGCCTCTCCTTCGTCCTCTGTTTTCACTCATCACGACGGCCACTCGGACTCTGTTTTCGAAGTCCATCAACTCGACATCCCTTCAACCGTCTCAAACACTCCCTCGACAGCTCCAACATCAGACCCCCCCGAAACCGACCCCGTGACCATAAACACCTCACTCGATCACTCCCTCGAACCCTCGACCACAAACAAATCCCTCGATCACCCACTTGAACCCTCGACCACCAATACCGCACTCGATCACTCTCTCGAACCCTCGACTACAGGCCAGCAGGTCCACGCCCCCTCCGTCACCATCTCTTCTTCCCTCTCCACCGACGAACAACCCACATCTACTCCTCCCGAAGCCCAGCCTGTTCCGAACACGTCCGACACCTCGGCCATGGGCCGTGGGCATCGAATGAAACTACCAAATTCCACTCTCAAAGACTTTCAGTTAAACAAACCTACTCCTTCAACCCATCTGACGCACGCCCCTCAATCATCGGCTCGATATCCAATACATCATTTTGTGACCAATCAAGTGTTTTCCGCCCCTCATCAGGTTTTTCTCGCCACTGTTACGAAAAATCACGAACCAAAATCTTTTAACGATGCCATGAAACAACCACAGTGGCAAGAAGCTATGAAAAAAGAAGTTCATGCGCTAGAACAAAATAAAACATGGTCTCTCGAACCTTTACCGCCCCACAAGAAAGCTATCGGGTCCAAATGGGTATACAAAATTAAATACCACGCCAATGGTTCCATTGAACGCTATAAGGCCCGCCTAGTTGTTATGGGGAATCGTCAAGTCGAAGGGGTCGATTACACCGAAACTTTTGCACCGACTGTTAAAATCGTGACAGTACGAACCCTACTGGCCATTGCAGCCGCGAAGAATTGGGCCCTTCATCAAATGGATGTCCACAACGCATTTCTTCACGGCGATCTTCACGAAGAAGTCTTCATGAAACCACCCCCGGGCTTTCTCGCGCCTAATGATAATCGCGTTTGTCGCCTTCGAAAATCGCTATATGGACTCAAGCAGGCCCCTCGATGTTGGTACGACAAACTAGCCTCCGCTCTCCTGAGATTCGGCTTTGTCTCGTGCCCCTACGACCATTCGCTTTTTTCTATTACCACACCGCAACGAGAGGTTCATGTCCTAATCTATGTCGACGATCTAGTTATTTGTGGTAGTGACTCGATCATGATCGACAAATTCAAGGCCTATCTCTCTCAATGCTTTCATATGAAGGATCTAGGGCCCCTAAAATATTTTCTTGGGCTCGAAATTGCTCGAAACAAGACTGGCATTTTTGTTTCACAAAGAAAATATGCTCTCGACATACTTAACGAAACCGGCCTTCTAGGTGCCAAACCGAAGACGATACCCATGGAGCCAAACCACGGGCTCGCAACGAGTGCCGCGCCATCCCTACACGACCCCAGCTCCTATCGACGCCTAGTAGGCCGCCTAGTTTATCTAACGATAACACGACCGGAACTAATTTACTCTGTCCACACGTTAGCACAATTTATGCAAAATCCAACGACCGAACAGTGGGACGCGGCTCTCAATGTTGTTCGCTACATTAAAAACGCGCCGGGTCAAGGTATCATGTTCACGAGTCAAAACGATCTCTCGCTCCTCGCCTATTGTGATGCTAACTATGGCGCATGCCCCACGACCCGTCGCTCCTTATCCGCGTACCATATATTTTTAGGGTCCTCCCCGATATCCTGGAAAACGAAAAAACAGAATACGGTCTCTCTTTCGTCCACGGAATCAGAGTATCGGTCTATGGCCTATGCTACTTGCGAGCTTAAATGGCTAAAGGGTCTCCTAGGCTTTCTCGGCCTTCCTCACAAGCAGCCCATCCGACTTCTTTGTGACAATCAATCTGCTCTCAACATTGCTCGTAATCCCGTCTTTCACGAGCGCACAAAACATATAGAAATCGACTGTCATTTCGTCCCCAACGAAATTCAAAATGGAACATTACGTGCTGAATACATTTCCACCACTTCTCAACTAGCGGACATACACACCAAGGCTCTTGGACGCGCTCAATTTCACGCACTTCTATCCAAGCTAGGCGTCTCCAACCTCCACGCACCAGCTTGAGGGGGGGGTAAAAGGCCCATATCCAATCCAAAGTGTGAACGGAAGTCTCGCCACAAATAGCAATAGAATATCAAATATACAACATTAGGAAACGTATCTTTGATATTCTGTACACAATCTTTTATGTTCATATAAGTTTATTTCTTTCCTCATGTAGCTTAACGCACCAGCTTGAGGGGGGGGTAAAAGGCCCATATCCAATCCAAAGTGTGAACGGAAGTCTCGCCACAAATAGCAATAGAATATCAAATATACAACATTAGGAAACGTATCTTTGATATTCTGTACACAATCTTTTATGTTCATATAAGTTTATTTCTTTCCTCATGTAGCTTATTCTTCCTTGTGTATATATTAACATAAGTGTAGTTTGTAAAGGCAACGGATTGAATACAACTTTCATACGATCAAATATATTCCAATTTATATTAGTATTTATATTTTACTAAAGTTTATAAACTATATGTTATATTCCTTTGGTTTTTTTAATATTTAAAAGAAAAATAGTTGAAACCATCACGTAGATGTACATTGATTGTATATTTGTATGTTGGTAAATAATACTCTGTATAAAACCGGTTGTCAAGAGACTTTTACTCTGTCGGATATATCATCGACACCATTTTCTTATTTCACTCCACTGCCAATAATTCCTTACGATGACAAACAAGAAATGGATGACTAGTTTCTCATAGAATGCGTGTAAATTGTGTAGAAGTAAGAAATTTACGCATGGAAACATGGTAGCATTCATCTTGCATAACGACCAAAAGCCGAGTAAACCAATATATACACATACCTTAACAAAAATTGTGTTGTTGAAGAAGAAAAGTGTTCCCTTTTGAAATCGTTACGTACAGTTGTTAAACTAACATAATGTATTACATTATCATGCATAAAACCAACGTGATCACTTCAATGTAATCATCATATTTAACTACTTAACCTTAATCTTTCACACCACATTCACGAGAACTAATGCGTAGTAATCAATTATCAATGTCTGGAAAACATGAACGCGGTTCTAGTTACTCTATATAATTCATCACAAATAATATTTTAATCATAAAATTCAAAATGAAGAGTTTATTATATGTTATTACTTGCTTACTAGTCGTTTGTTTTATGTTAGATGGTAGCAATGCAAGAGTGAATGTTACCAATAACCTAAATACAACTTCGTCTCCGTGGCTCAAGAGAGTCATTAACCCTCGCGTTCAGGCACAAGCGCGAGGGTGTTGGAATAGGCCATGGATTTGTTCTAATGGCCAAGTTCCACCACAACAATTATGTTGTATGAATCGATGTGTTGATATTATATCTAATCCTCTAAATTGCGGGTTTTGTGGTGTTAGATGTCCATTTACATGGCAATGTTGTGGGAGAGTTTGTGTTGATGTGAATACCAATCCATATAATTGTGGAAGGTGTTCGAATAGGTGTCAAGATGGGAGACCGTGTACATATGGGTTGTGTGGTTACGCGGGTGGTCAACCCGCTGCTCCATTTCCTTTTCCGTTCCCTCCTACATTGCCCGGTCCTCCTTTTCCTTTTCCATTTCCTTTTCCTCCAGGACTTCCTCTTCCACCTGGTGGCGGTGGCGGTGGTGGAGGTGGAAGTGGAGGTGGAGGTGGGGTTGGGGGTGGTGGTACTGGGATTCCTTTTCCTCCTGGTGTCGGTCAACCTCTTCCTCCCGGTAGTGGTGGCGGTGGGATTCCTTTACCTCCAGGTGGCGGACAACCTTTTCCCCCGACACTTCCTCTTCCTCCAGGTGGTGGTGGTGGGATTCCTCTCCCTCCCGGTGGCGGACAACCTCTCCCTCCAGTATTTCCTCTTCCTCCAGGTGGAGGTGGTGGTGGTGGGATACCTCTTCCTCTTCCTCCAGGCGGCGGACAACCTCTTCCTCCCACACTTCCTCTTCCTCCTGGTGGTAGTGTTGGTGGTGGTGCTGGTGGTGGAGTTGGTGGTGGTGCTGGTGGTAGTGTTGGTGGTGGTGGTGGGATTCCTCTCCCACCTGGCAGTGGACAACCTCTTCCTCCCCAACTTCCTCTTCCTCCTGGTGGTAGTGTTGGTGGTGGTGCTGGTGGTGGAGTCGGTGGTGGTGTTGGTGGTGGTGGCGGGCTTCCTTTTCCTCCTTGTGGCGGTGTCGGTGGTGGTGGTGTTGGTGGTGGTATTGGTGGTGGAGTTGGTGGTAGTGTTGGTGGTGGTATTGGTGTTGGCGGTGGGCCTCCGCTTCCTCCAGGCGGCGGACAATCTCGTCCTCCTGCACCAGGAGGTAGACTCGATCTTCCCCCGGGTGGTGGACAAACTTGTCCTCCTTCCCCTGCTCTTACTTCTAACGGTGGACTCTCTTTTTCGCATAGCAGAGAAGATCATCTTTCTCCCGGTCCTAGAGTCCCTCAACCATCTTTGTAGTCCAAGCAAATGTTTGTATTATGGACAAAAGGAAGTACCATTCTCATACATACTATACAATATACATCTTTCGAACAACCAAAGCCTTGTTTAGGTCTATTAGTGTCTTTAGAGCTGCGTCATTTTTGCAGTGGCGTTTATTTGCATTGTTTTGTTTTTAGTTAGTTTTTTTGGTTATATTATTGCCAGTAAGGTCATTATTAATCAAGTAAGGGTGTAATAATAATTGAAATATAGGCAATGTTTTTTCATTGTCGCTTGGAGTTATCTTTAATATTACGATGAACTGGTGAATAAAAGATTAACTCGTAACTGGATGATATAATGTGTTGAATTGTTAATGTGTTTCATTGTCGTTAATTGTAATTCGGCTGATATTTGAAGTTCTGAACTATGCTGTAATGGTTAGGCTAGCATTTAACGGATGTAGTCCAGGCAAATCTTTAATATTACGATGAACTGGTGAATAAAAAGATTAACTCGTAACTGGATGATATATATATGTGTTGAATTGTTAATGTGTCTCATGATAAGGGAAAGAAAGCACAAATTTAGGGAATAGCAGCAAGTTGTGTTCATATGTTTGATTGAGTTTTATAAGTCAGTGATTGAAGCTATGTACAATTGTAATATGCTGATCTAATTGCTAAGAATATTGAGTAGAGTTGATCTGGTCTTAACCAAATGCCTAAATAAACATTCTAATACTTCCTCAAGTTGTTCAATTTCGGCTTCTAAGTTGGCCATTTGGTTCTTGAGATCCTGTATGTTAACACTTGTTTTCTTCTGGTAGTCTAGTGATCCTAAAGTCGTGTCAACAGCATCAAAGACGCTGGTTTGTGCCACTGATGCCTCTTTCTCGGAATTGCTGTGAATTAATTTGGTGACTAGAGACCAGCTTTTCTTAGAATGAGACTTTGTACCGCCAATGTATGATAACAAGGACCTAAAGATGTCACGCGTTATCTCTTCAACATCGTTCATGAAGAACTCAGAAGCACCGGCCTTGTCACTTTTGATGTTTTTCAAGCAATTCTTAACTACTTTCTTGACGGTCTTTCTTGCCTTGAGGTATTCAGCCACTTCACCGGTAATGTTAAGTTCACCACTGCACCTTCTGCGGAGCACTGATTGGATGTTTTGAAGCTGTTCTTTGGACTGTTGCAAAACATCCGTTGATGTGCTACAAGCATCGATAAGACATAGAGATCCATCCAATATCGCTTGGATATTTGATAGAGATTGTTGGTTAGAGGGCAGTTGAAGCATCTGGTCGACAAATACAAACAATTCCGCAAGGCTCTTAAGTCCGTGAGTTATTGATGAAGATGAAGAAGTGGAGGCAGCTTGAGAGGACCTCAATCTGCACAACTGTTCATCGAATTGAGCTGTGATAGGGTGAGATGTGGATGGTAAACTGATCGAACGTGTGTGGTGAGAAGCTTTGTTGATTTGAGAAGAAGCCATTTTTCTTGTTTAATGTTTGTTTTTAAGCTAAATGCAAATAAATTGAATCAAGAAAGTTTGAGTTGATGATGAATTCCGTTCCTCGGCTTGGCTATATATATGAAAACAAGAGAAGACAAAAGGAATCTGATAATAAGTCTAAGAACATGGTTTCTGTTAGAATATTAGTTTCTGTTAACCACTCAATTACAATACCATTCATCTGTCTCTTCCTACCATGTTTGCTAGCTGTATATTCCATAGTAATACTTATTATTCATCCAGCATGATCGAAATCGGATGTTGCAGGTATATATCTGACATTTTGTCTACTGTATAGGGGACAATGTCTCATTGTTATTAGAATACACCATGTATTTAGGATCGTGATGAGATATGCGGTTTAATAAGCACGTTTGGTTCAAAAGAGTGATTAAGTTAAGCGATAATGAGGATGAAAATAATTTATAACCCGAGCTGGGATGCTGGTTAGAAGAAGACATGTTGGAGACATAGCAGTTGGGAGCTGTTTAATGTTAACATAGAGCATGTCATATATTATTAATAGTTCTAAAGATGCCTTCTTCACTACCTATATATTTCATCTGATAATTCGTGTGAATGCCAATCTTCACGGGATAAGCTTTTTTTGCTGAACTGGATCTCTGGAAATGCCGATTTTGCTGAATAAGTTACAGAGGTTGAATTGTATGGATTGAGGTCTTCTCTGGTGGCCTCCACATTTTCATGCTCGTCACCAACCCACAAGTTCGTTTGCGTTGCATAATTCAAGCCATTTTGGATAGATTTTTAAGGCTTCTAGACAGACAGCTGCAGCATTTCAAGGAATATCTTGCGACAGTCGAAAGAATGGCTTCAGGACATCCCGTCAGAGCGCAGTAGAACTAAACGTAATTATTGAAGTTGCTCAATACAAAGATGCCGGAAAGACAGTCGAGAATGTAGTCGACAACTCAAGAGGTGCCTGAAAGACGTTACAGAATGTGACAGAAGTGTTGCGGACAGTGCTTCAAAGTGCTTTATGACCGTTGTTGAAGAGATTACTGTCCACATCTTTACTTCCTTGATGTCATACACTGATGGCACAGACTTGCAGTCTAATAAATGGGTGTCAGTACTTGTAAAATTGATAAAAGTTTCTGTACTTATTACTCTGGTGGATCTTGAAACTATTGACAAATTGATTTAAAACAAAGAAACGATATTACATGAGCCAGAGAGTTAGTCAAGTGCTTAATGGTAGGGGACATTACAATCTGATTTCCCTTTATTTTACACCAACTTTGTCTTTAAAACTTGAGAGCTCTATAATTCTAATCTGTATATCCACATGGTGCCTCATGCAATGCGTATTTTCAGGAAAAAGAAAAGCGCCAGCCTTTCATCGTCAATTGGTAGAGAAAAAGGAAAAAGAATGAGGCTCGTCTTATTTAATTCATCAATCATATTCACGGAAATTTTTATTTTCTAAAGGATTTAGTCGAATATGTGATGCGAACAAAAATAAACAAAAATCGAACAATTAAAAAGAGAAGACAGAATTAGAGAACAGTATGTTATATTCATATGTTTGATTGAGTTATCTAAGGCACAGATTGAAGCTAATATATGTACAATTGTAATGTGCTGATCTAGTTGCTAAGAATGTTGAGAAGAGTCGATCTGGTCTTAACCAAATGCCTAAATAAAAATTCTAATACTTGATCAAGCTCTTCAATTTCGGTTTCCAAGTTCACCATTTGGTTCCTGATATCATCGATGTTAAGACTTGCTTTCTTCTGGCAGTCTAGTGAGGCCAAAGTTGCGTCAAAAACATCAAATTTGCTGGTTTGTGCCACTGGTGTGTCTTTCTCGGAACTCTTGTGAATCAATTTGGTGACTAGAGACCAAGTCTTATTAGACTGAGACTTGTTACCACTGATGTAAGACAACAAGTATCTAAAGATGTCCACTGTTATCTCTTCGACATCATTCATAAAGAAGTCAGACGCGTTAGTCTCGTCACTTTTGATGTTTTTCAAGCATTTCTTGACTATTTTTTTGACAGTTTTTCTCGCCTTAAGGTATTCAGCGACTTCATTGGTAATGTTCAGTTCACCACCGCACCTTCTGCGAAGCACTGATTGGATGTTTTGAAGCCGTTCTTTGGACTGTTGCAAGACATCCCTTGATGTACTACAAGCATCTATAAGACTTAGAGATCCATCCAATGCAGCTTGGATTTGTGATAGGGATTGTTGTTTAGACGGAAGTTGAAGCATTTCGTCAACAACGACATATAGGTCCGTAAGGCCTGTAAGTCTTTGACTTAGTGATGAAGATGAAGAAGTTGAGGCTGCTTGAGAAGACCTCAATCTGCACAACTGTTGATCGAATTGAGCTGTGACTGGGTGAGATGTGGATGGTAAACTGATCGAACGTGTATGGTGAGACGTTTTATTGATTTGACAAGAAGCCATTTTTTGTTTAATATTTGTTTTGAAGCGAAATGTAAATAACTGGAATTGAAGAATGTTCGAGTTTGATGATGATTTTAAGTTCGTCGCCTCTACCTATATATATGAAAACAAGAGAAGACAAAAGGAATCTGATAATAAGTCTAAGAACATGGTTTCCTGTTTAAATATTAGTTCCTCTTAACCACTCCATTAAACTAACAAGTATGCAATTCATATGTCTCCAACTCACAAGTTTGCTAGCTGTATATTCGATAGTAGTAATTAATTTTCATTTAGCATGATCCAAATCAAGTGCTGCAGGCATATATCTGACATACTGGATTCCTGTCTACTGTATATGATTTTGAATAGGGGACAACCTGCCATTGCTATTAGCCACGGCGTGTATTTTAGGATCGTGATGAGATGTGCGGTTTAAGCACTACTCTGTGCTGGTATGCTGGGCAGATGAAGACATGTTGGAGACATAGCAGTTGTTACCATTATTACTAGTTCTAAATATTCCTTCTAATGACAATAACCATTATATAAATTGATCGAGGTGGGAGCTAACATGGTTGTTTTGCTTGGCTTTATCCCTATATATATTTCCGATTTGCGTGAATGCTAATATGCTATTCTTCAGGGGATAGCTGTTTGTTTTTGCTCAAGTTGATCTCTGAAAATGTCGATATTGGAGATTAATGAGCTAATTTTGATGAAGAAGAAGCCAAAGAGGAAGAGAAATGGTTGCAGTCGGTGTATGTGTATCAGGTTTAAGGAGTTTTCTTCATAAATTTCAACCATGCTGAGGAAGAGAAATGGTCTGCAAGAAAGTGCAAATTGAGGTCTTCTAAGGTGGCGTTCACATCATCGTCGTCGCTAACCCAAAAATTCATAGGCCTTACAGAATTATATGGTTTTGTTGATGAGTTGCTTCAACTTTCATCTCATAAAAATTTCTATCACAAATTCAGGACATGTTGGGTGGATCTGTAAGGCTTCTTGAAATTTGCACGACTTCTACTGATGTCCTGCGACAGTCCAAAGAATTCAGGACATGCAATCAGGGCCATGTAGAAAATAAGAAAATTCAAACGGAAATTAAACATTTTTGATGAAATCGCTTAATAGCAAGATGCCAGAAACATAATCGACAAGTGCTCAAAAGACGTCAAAGAATGTGACAGAAGTGATGAAGACAATGGTTTCAAGTGTTAATTATCGATATAGAAGAGATAACCGTGGACATATCTTCTTCCTTTCTCATACGCCGATGGTACAAACTTGCAGTCAAAGAAATGTTGATTAGTACTCGTAAAATTGATTTACAACGGGTTGATGTTAAAGAAATGTTGGTTATAGTCGTAGAGTAGTAGGACGCATCAACATTATCCCTATTGATTTTGTTGTTGTCGCTGGAAGTCTCTAGAATCATTGTATGCTACAAGAAGAAAACAGGCCTTAGCACCGAGAACACTAGAAACCAAATGGTGCAGTTGGAGTTGGAAGTTATAGAGCTTGATCAAGTAAGTATTAGAATGTTTATAACAATTTTAAAGAGTTTACACTACATGAATGACGAATGAATGCAATAGACTAATTACTATTATATTACTATGAAAACAATTCATTTCAATTTCTCGATCTAGGTCTGAATTTAACCGGATTAAGTAACTTATTGCGTGCACTCAATAGATTAATTACTATTATATTACTATGAAAACAATTCTCTCACGAAACTAAACAGATCTAAAGGGAACTTCACTGCTTTTTTATCATGGCTCTCCTAAGCTTAAAAGGATTTAGCTACTCATGGATTTGCTAATAAAATTAACAATACTTATATGAACTAGATTAAACACGATGAAAAGATGAAATAAGAAATTGTAAAAAGAATAATACATTAGTTATAACTCTGATAATTTTATTTAAACTCTGATAATTTTATTAACCTATTAATACACATTTGTACATATATTGGCAGTTTTGAAGGACGCTGAGTGTTTTCTAACATTCGGATAACCGCTCTTAGTAGCGCTGAACCGAATCCCGACTTCTTGTCAGATTGTAGTCGATTTATATCCAGTCTGATTTTAGGTTTGGATAAATGCAGTAAACCATTATTTTTAGATAATTTCTCATTATATTAAAAGAGGAAATTTACAGTGTGATAATTCATCATTATCACGTCAAAACATTAATCTACAAGCTAAAATGTGACAACACTATACTTATCACATCAAAATATACTTATCATCATCACGTCAAAGCATTAATCTCTCGGATTCCGGATCAGCTTCCACTAATTCAGATCTGGAGGACCTGGGCATGCACAACACTAAAGAAAAAATTGAGAACGGTATTAAGGAACTAGAAATAATTTCTTAAGACAAAAGAAAAGAAATAAGCTAAACAACAATTAAAACACATTGCCTCCCCGGCAACGGCGTCAAAATTTGACACGCCTGTCGTAACCCGGTCAAAAGTAAACCTAAGTCAACTAACTATAAGCTAGCGGAAGTAGGGTCGAATCCCACAGGGAGGCAGAGTTCTAATTAAAGGTCAGTCTACTGGTCACAAATTGGGGGGGGGGGGGGGGGGGGGGGGGGTTTGTAATTGATTTAATTAACTACTCAAAAACAAAGAAACAATAAAATAAAGATGATTATAAAATTGAGTTAAAACGATAATAAAGTAATATGTCAAGAATCGGGTCACCGCGGTAGTTCATGCAATACAAAAATACTAAGTCATCAGTAAATTCTTTGATAAGGTGGGTAGCTTTATCTCGCGTTACTCAATTTTGCCAAAAGGCTAAATCTTTATTGAGATGTATAGCGATTCTCTCCTTTCGGTCTCAAATCTCCATAGACTCCCCTAAACGACTTTCGCCCTATTAGGTTATATCGATTGTTCTAAGCAAGTCTACTCTACCAATCTTTCGATCGGGGCAGGGTTTTACTAGTTAAACAGGTCTCATGCGGGCACTTAATTAACAAGTTTTATGATTAAATTGCTTACAAACAAATCTCGTCGCAGAAAAGACTAAACCTGTGAATCTTATAACATTATTACCGCAATCCTGAGGCCTGCATATAACCAATGTTATTCACACTTGACAGGGTGATAGGCAAATTATAGGCTAATATCGCACACCTAATCAAAGATAACTAACTGGCCTAAATGAATGCAGCAATGAAGTTGGGATCGTATTCACAGGGTGACATATATAAATTCTGTATGCTATTCTAAGTTAGGCAAATTATAGGCTAATATCGCACACCCAATTCGTTTTTTTATCTAAACTAAAAGACTGAAATTAAATAAAAAGAAAGAAAGATACGAAGACAAGATTTGATCAAAAGAGAAAACAACTAGGATGTCGGCCACCATGATATTATACAGTTTAGTTAAAGGTAAGGTCTGGTCAGTCTTTTGTGAGAAGGGTAGTGGAAAGGTCCTCACGGTCCGCTATCCCCCTAATTTTTTTCTAAAAAGTTCTCGTTTTGATTAGGGTAGTCTATTGTTCATAGCATGTCTTAATTCATTTCAATCTCTCGATCTAGGTCTGAATTTAACCGGTTTAATTAACTTATTGCGTGCACTCAATAGACTAATTACTATTATTACTATGAAAACAATTCTCTCGCGAAACTAAACAGATCTAAAGGGAACTTCACTGCTTATTTATCATAGCTCTCCTAAGCTTAAAAGGATTTAGCTACTAATGGATTTGCTAATTAAACTAACAATACTTATATGAACTAGAGTAAACATGATGAAAAGATGAAATAAGAAATTGTAAAAAGAATAATACATTAGTTATAACTCTGATAATTTTATTTAAACTCTGATAATTTTATTAACCTATTAATACGCATTTGTACATATATTGGCGGTTTTGAAGGACGCTGAGTGTTTTCTAACATTAAGATAACCGCTCTTAGTAGCGCTGAATTGAATCCTGACTTCTTGTCAGATTGTAGTCGATTTATATTCAGTCCGATTTTAGGTTTGGATAAATGCAGTAAACCATTATTTTTAGATAATTTCTCATTATATTAAAAGTGGAAATTTACAGTGTGACAATTTATCATTATCACGTCAAAACTTTAATTTACAAGCTAAAATATGATAACACTATACTTATCACATCAAAATGCTAGCGGCATGGACGCATCCCATCCACACATATAGATTCCAGGCGTCTTACTGGTCCATATTCCAGTTTTCAAAGAGGCCAATTCCATCCCATCAAGAATCACTTCGTACTCGATAAGGTTCATGTACAAAGTAAATGGATTTTGCAAACCATTCACAAATGACAACAGGCTTGACCGCTTCAATATTTCGGAAGCCACTGGTTGTGATTCAAAGTAGGTCGTTACTACTGACCCAGTTGGCTGCCATTTGACCCTCCAATGGAGTTGGAGTTTAAACTTTTCCCTTAGCTTCCCGGGTCATGAAAATGACATCCATGCAGCCCAAGTACGGCATGCCATAATCAAGCTATACCGGGTATTAACCCTGGCCTTTTCCAGGATAACCCTTAGCAACCCAGCAGTTAAAAATCTCATGAAAAGGATGATTAGGGTCATATGGTTTGGCCCATCTGCCTCTTTCTCCATTTTAATGAAGAAAGGTCTCTGTGAAAGCTTGTCAATTTGGGCTAGTTCAATCCTTGGCGTTCCCTTTCATATGGTCGGTTAACAACCCGTGGCATAAGAGAGCGAAGCTGAGCGCCCAAGATGCCCAAAAGCTTTTCAATTGTACGATGTCGATCTCCTTTCGTAGGGACGAACTGCTGGAAATATCGCTATGGCGCTGCACCATATCTCACCTTGAATGGTGGACATCAGATTCATGGTGTACGTCTGTTGTCCTGACTAAAGCCTCTGCTAAGCTTAAAGAAAGCATACACTTTCATTCTATATCACCCTTCTCAGGTAATATTATATGTGCTTACAAATGCCTTATTTGTTAGCGCAGCTAAAGGTCCAATCGCTTCATCCTTCCGACAATTAGTCAGCCATCGGACTATGCCAGTCAGATTTGCTTCTTCCAGGACCATATCACCTATATATCCTGATCTAAACGTCCGTTTAGATTTTCTAGAAAAAATTTCTACACCTTCTGCGGCGTATCGCCCTCAAATTCGCTCGTCTCTTTCATCCTTTGTGGCTGAAGATGGTCAATCTGAGGCTTCGTGATGCGTTCATTTTATATACACTTTTGAGCATCTTATGACATGCAATTCTAGGCATTCAAGTATGATTTCTGCATTATTTTGCCCCGAATTCGCCAATCTGTCACAAGTGAGCTACTTTTAGAAGATGGGACTTGAACAAGGAGCTTACGAACTTGGAAGTGCAAATGTTAAAGGAAAAAGGCTTATTTTTTAGGAAAAACCGAGAACAGGAACATCAGGAACATCATCGAGCAATAACCAGCTGAGAAGACTTCGATCGAGTTGCTGGAAGAGCTCGATCGATGGAATTGTTAGAGATAAGATTCGATCGAGTAGTCGTACTCTCGATCGAAGGGAGCATATCTGAAGGCAGTGGGATCGAAGGACTGGAGTCTTCGATCGAGGATTTTGGCAGGCATGATTGCTCGATCGAGTGAAGTGGAAGCTCGGTCGCTCGGTCGAGCAATACACTTATAGGCCTCAGGATCAACATTCTTTTTCTATGTCTGATTAGTGACTTGTACTGATTTCCCTATAAAAGGAGACTAGGTTAAAGCACTAAACACACTGAGTATCGACGTTCAGTTTTAGGTTTACTTTTCATCAAAAACACTTTTCTTTTAGTTTTATTCACTGTAATCGTTTCGGGATCGATGACAGGGGTGTCGTATACCTATCAACGATAAAACAACTTGCCTAAACTAATATAGCTAGGGAAGTCGGGTCGAATCCACGGGGAGGCAATATATCTGTTTTAAGGTTCGTCTATCAGTCACAAATGGGGGGGTTTTTATCCGTTTTTATAATCTAAACTAAAAGTAAAGGAAGAAAAAGGGTAAATGAAATAAAATTAGAGCAAGGAAAGAAATAGCTAAGACGAACGGTTCACTGTACTTAATTAAGCGTAGTAACAAGTTCTTAGATTAAACAATTTAAATATAATCGATGGGTTAGCGAAAATCTTCTTTCGGTCTCAATTCTCCCTAAGACAACAATAGCTTAGCTTTCGCCCTCACCACGTGCCCTAATGTGTTACTACAGGTCTCATCCTCTCCAACCTTTCGGTCTAGGTCAAAGTTTACCGAATCAACTAGTTAAATGCGTCGACTCAAGTAACTAATCGCTATTAGATGTAGCAAGTGACAACAAGCATTATATGAGAATAATCATAATGAATCGATTACTGAATTTCATAATTACGGATCTCCTAAGTCTTAGCAAAGGAAAACTACCTACGCATAATAAAAGGTGAACAAAACATGAAAGAAATAAAAAGCAAAAGAAAACTGAAATAAAGATTACGGATTGACATTAAAGGAAGAACATAGATCCGGAAAATACGAAAGGAAAGGAGAACGGAGTTTCCTCCGTCTCCTTTCTACAGTAAAACGTAAGAGAGAAACTGAAATGTGAAACTACTGACTAATGATGATTCCTCGAAAAGTGTTAGCCTACCCCCTTATAAAGGGAGATTAGGTTAACTTAAGTGTCTTAACCTAAAAACTGAAGTTACGGAAACTGTGGTTTAAGTGAGTTGCTCGATCGAGTTCCAATTTCACTCGATCGAGTAAAAATCTCCCAAATATCCTCGATCGAGTAGAGCAATTACTCGATTGAGGTCTTTTCATCTGGAAATTATTCGATCGAGCAGAACAGCCCTCGATCGAGCATTTTCTTCTGAGAACTCCTCGATCGAGTACTTCTCAGCGCGTATTTCCTACACTGCGCACTGAATTTCAAACGGCCGCCATTTCTTCATTACTTGAGCAAATCAAGCGTTTTTGGTGGCGTTGGAAAGCTAAGAGGACAAGCTTTCATCTTCAATTATAATCACCTGATTATCTGTTTTAGAACTCGAGATATGGCTCTACAAAGTAGGCACTAGCAAATTGAAACTCTTCCTTGCTTGCTCAGCTTCCTTTCTCCATTGTGCGCACCTCAAATAGCTTTTCACTTGGACATTGCGCTTTCCAATGCTTGTAAGGCTTATTCCAACTTCCATCTTCTAGACATAGCTTACTTTCGACAAAGAGGCATGATTTGCGCGACTTTTACATACTTTCCTGCAAAACAACAAGAAATACAAAAAGAAGCGAATAATAGGGGAAAAATAGCGCATAAAACGCATGAAAATACATGGATATGCGTGCCAAAAGATAATAAAAAGTGTATATTATATGCACGCATCAATCGACTTTGCTCAACTTCTGTTCATCATTTTCTACCGTCATTCAATACTATTGTAACTTTCCTCCTCCTAAACCCTAAACCCTAAACCCTAAACATACTCATTGTTATAAATTTCCCGGCAAAACTATAGCAACGGGTTTGAGAAAAATAGCCGTTGTGATAACTTTCCCACCAAAAATCATTGACACCTTCAACAACGCAGGAACCTAATAACAACGATTGTTACCCGTTGTTAAAATCTTTTCACAACGGTTTCTTAAAACTTACTCGTTGTTATAAATTTCCCGGGAAAACTCTAGCAACGGGTTTGAGACAAATAGCCGTTGTGATAACTTTCCCACCAAAAATCATTGACACCTTCAACAACACAAGAACCTAATAACAACGGTTGTTACCCGTTGTTAAAGTCTTTTCACAACGGTTTCTTAAAACTTACCCGTTGTTATAAATTTCCCGGCAAAACTATAGCAACGGGTTTGAGACAAATAGCCGTTGTGATAACTTTCCCACAAAAAATCATTGACATCTTATACAACGGCAGGAACCTAATAACAACATTGATTAGCCGTTGTTAATACTTTTAACAACAGTTATGGTAATAATTAGGGACTGTTGTTAAAACCTTTAACAAAAGAGGCTTTAACAACATCTGTTTTTTTATATAACAACGGTTATTAACCGTTGTTAAAACCCATATCTGTAGTAGTGACCTTATCTAAGAATTGACTAACCTAGTATTTTTGTATTGCATGAACTAACGCGGTGACCCGATTCCTGACATATTCCTTTATTATCGTTTAACTCAATTAATTATAATCATCTTTATTTTATTGTTTCTTTGTTGTTGATTAGTTAATTAAATCAATTACAAAAAACCCCCAATTTGTGACAAATAGACTGACCTTTAATTAGAACTCTGCCTCCCTATGGGATTCGACCCTACTTCCGCTAGATAATACTTAGTTGACTTAGGTTTACTTTTGACCGGGTTACGACAACCGTGTCAAAGTTTGGCGCCGTTGTCGGGGAGGCAATAGGTTTTAATTGCTGTTTAGTTTATTTCTTTTCTTTTGTCTTAAGGAATTATTTTTAGTTCCTTAAGACCGTTCTCAATTTTTTCTGAATTAGTGGAAGCTGATCTGAAACCCGAGAGAACCTTTTTCCGCCAAAAAAGAGAGAATAGGAAAGTCGGTCAGAAAGAAGTCTTGAGTATTCTTGACAACATTATCGAGAATCTTATTCCTGATTGAATTTTTTACATCAGAACCCATCACCTTACCAATCAAGATGCCGAACATTGCTAGTCACTCCGACCCCAAGGCTGACTCTATTCCAAAAGGTTCGATATTCGACCTTTTTATATCAGCTTGGTCGAACGGATCATGTAACGTGGCGTAGCTGGGGAAGATTCGCGGAAGCATGTGGAAATTTTCACAGATTATTCCGCCGCTATTCCTACGTCGCTGTCAGTCATGCGGGATAGGATTAAGGAAGTCATATTTCGTATTTCCTTATCCGACGGAGCCCGGGAATGGTTTAGGGACTTGGATCGTGAGGCAGCGGGTATAACAGATTGGGAGTCCTTGGCATTAGCGTTCTAGGAAAAGTATTACCCTGGCCACCTCAGAAAACTAATGCACTCCGATCTCAGATCACGAACTTTAAGGAACACAGAACGGAAAATATTTACGAGGCTTGGAGTCGTTTTAAGAAGATAGTGAGGGCTTGTACTCATCATGGTTTCCAACCTTGGTTCATCAGTAACCAATTGTATAATGGTTTGTTTGATGACCACCGAACCATCCTAGACGCAGTTGCGAAAGGTCGGTTTCAGAAGGAGATCGATGATGACAAGGGTTGGGGTATTATTAAGGAGATCGCTAACCATTGCGCCGAATACGGTAATCCGAGGAGCGGAACAAGAATTATGGGTAACATCAATAATGATGATGTGGAAGCCAAGTTAGATAAATTGACTGCTAGATTCGATCAGTGGGAGATGCAAGCCGAGGGAGGTCAACAAACTGTTCACCTTTTGCAAAGGGGTGACAGTTTGGTGTGTGAAAGGTGCGGTACACTAGGACATTCTGTTATTGAATGTCTCGCGGAGAAGGAGCAAGTCTTTTATTTCTAACAGTTCCGGCAAGGAAGAGGCTACTACAACCACAACAATGTTCATCCCAACTTAAGATGGACTACCCAAAATGTTTTGAACCCATCTCCACCACCGCAAAAAAACTATGTCTCCCCTCATCGTGCTCAACAAAGTTACCAAAAGCCTCAACAATTCCAACCACCTCAAGGAGGTGCATCATCATCCGGAGGAAATCCAGAGATTAGTGAGCTCAAGTCGATGATCCAATCATTGACTATCCAAATGCAGAAAAGTGAGCAGTCCAAGGAAGCGTCCATAAAGCTACTCGAGTCTCAAATTGATCAGTTGGGGGCTAAGCAATCCACGAGACAGTCGGGACAGTTACCGTCCCAAACTGAGAGACAAAATGAGACCAATAACATGGTCAGTTTGAGGAATGAACGCAGCTATGAAGGGCTGAAGGATGAAATTTCTGAACAGAGGAATACGATTTCCAAAGACTCTGATGTTCTACGAGAAGCAAGATTAGATCGAGTAGTTCATTCTACTCGATCGAAGGGATTTCAGGAGAAATCCTCGATCGAGTGGCACCAGTTGTTCGATCGAGTAAAGTTGATGAACAGGTCCTCGATCGAGTATTACCACGTACTCGATCAAGTAGTGCAGAAGAGGGAATCACTCGATCGAATGATTTTATGGCCAAAAACACTCGATTGAGTGTTTCACTGAAGAAGGCAAGTTTTTCGTAGGAAAAAGAGCAGGCAGAGTATGAAGAACGGAACAAGGATGTCACATTGATTTAAGGAATGTTCCAAACCCAATGAGGTTAGCGGAAAAGGAATTTGTCCGATTCGTGGACATCTTACGGGATTTGAAAGTTCACGTTCCGGTCGCGGAACTGCTTATGAAGGTACCTTCGTACCTTAAGTTTATACGTGAGATTCTATTACGTAAGAGGTCAAATGACATTGTGAAAACCGTAGTATTGGCCGAGGAATGTTCTCTATTCCTCCAAAATAGGTGTCCACCCAAACCGGCTGACCGGGTAGTTTTTCGATACCATGTCATATAGGTACCCATCTTATATACAATGCATTATGCGATTTAGGGGCTAGCGTTAGCGTGCTACCTTTCTGATTAGCTACAAAACTGGGTTGCACAAAATTTCAGTGTACTAATATAACTGTCCAAATGGCTGACCGTACCGTGTCGCGACCACTAGGTATATTAGAGGACATCCCCCTGCAAATAAGGAAGTTCTTTATACCCGTTGTCTTTGTAGTTTTTAACATTCCGGAAGATTCCTATACACCTATCATTCTAGGGAGACCGTTTTTGCATACTGCGCAAGCAGTAATAGACGTCGGATCTAAGACATTGACCTTCCAAGTTGGTGGGGAAGACCTTACGTTTAGGCAAACCAATATGTCCAAATCCCCTATGAGAGTCATACCTTGCTATGTTATGCCTACTTCTGAAACTGTTGCATTAGATGCGCTCGAACTTACGCCTCTCCCCTAATTTGGGAGCGAAATAGAGGAAAATAGTGTTGTGGTTTCAAATGGAGGATCAAGTGAGGAAGAGGACAACATCCCGGATGTGGGAGGGGTGTATTAGCATTGGAAGCAGTGAAGAGGAATCCCGAGGAAAAACAAATTGTCATGACCGGAAGCCAAAAGAACTGCGAAAGACTACACTATGGTGTACAATCCCGACGATGGTTCAATTGTTTGGAAGTCGAAATCTGATTTACTCACTACCGCGGAAGGGAGTTCCGCCAGTCAGGAGCCCAGTCGCGGGATGAAAACATTATCTCATGATTGAGCCGGGTTTGCAACCCCGTGCAACTTGTAGTAGACAATTTGAATTTTCGACTTAGACTATTTCTTTCGTTTTGCGTTTTAGGCAATTTACGTTTATCCGTAGTTAGCATAGAGACATCTAGAATCCGAGACAATTTTTAGTGTTCGTAGTTGCTTTGTGGTATGTGTTTGGTGTTATGTGCAGGAAAAGGACGCATGCGAAGAAGAAAAAGAAACGACGAAGCAAAGGAAGCTGATCAAAGACGAGACAGAGCTCGATCGAGTGAAATATAATCCATATTCACTCGATCGAGGGGATTACAGGAGCACAGGTGCACGATCGAAGGAATACCTAAGGGCAACAGCTCGATTGAAGAAAATGAATTCGAAGGGTCACCAGAAATTTTGGAATCCTCGATCGAGTTAGTCACTTGCTCGATCGAAGGAATTTGAAGAAGTAACTTGCTTGATCGAGTAGGACCAGTTACTCGATCGAGCAAATTTTCGCCTATATAAGGAAAGAACCCTTCGATCCCTTTTCCTTTCCTTCGATCCTTTTCCTTCTTGCTTTCAAAATTTTCAATTCCTCTAATCCTTGCTTCTTCTTACAATCTAATCACTTAAACACTTTGTATACTCACTTAAATTCACTAATTCGTCAAAAGCCCTATCAAATCGTGTCCCAGTTGCGAGTATTTGTAAATTTTCGATTTAAGGTTCTTAGTCACTTCGAGTTTTTTGTATTTAAGGGATTTTCTTTGTGTTTTTCGTCCTAATTCTCGTAATCATCAACAAGTAAGTTGTTCCTACTCTTTAATTTCATTGTCAAACTTGTTTTTTCTCTAATTTTTTCGAATTAGGGTTGTGAAATAAGGAGGATTGGGTTTTTGAATTTGTTGATTGATTATGGTTTTTGGTTTGATTTTTGTAGAATGGAAGCAACCACCTCCGTCTCTGGGCAGTCGACAACCGCCCCTGCCACCACGAGCAATGTAGCAGCCACCTCGACACCTTCTTCTTCTTCCTTGCGTGCCTCTGCAACCACCACCTCCTTGATGGTTGTCACCCTTGTCGTTGCCCCTGCAACAACCACCACCACCACTTCGGTTCCCGCTCCCATCACCACCACAGCTGCTGCCCTATCCTCCTCATCTCACAAGGGGAAGGAGAAGGTCATGGTCATGAGCCAGAAGGGCAGGAAATCGGTACTGGGTACGCGACAACGCGCATTACCGCATAAGCCTGCTGAGGCACTAGTGGAGCCATTACCGGATATCCCGAAGGTACGTTGCGATTCCCTCAATCAGCGTGAGCGGATAGAGGTTTTTCTGGATGGTCGTATACGTTGTAGCCGGTTTTTGTACAGACCCGACTTAGACCAGCTAGGTTTGACTCGACCCCTTTTTGACCTACTGATCGGGACGGGGATGTATGGCCTAGCTACCATGTCCGAGTACACTTATTGAGTCCTGACCCTGGAATTTTTCAACTCCTTCTCTTTTTGCCCTGATACTTATGTTGCCAACCCCGACTCACCTTGCAAACGTTTCCGACTTAGGAATGAGTGGTACGCCTGGACCTTAGCTAGGTTTGGGGAGGACTTAGGTTTGGCTAGCGCAGGTTCACTTAGGCCACCTAGGAACTTAGTTCCTCAGCTTTGGGCAGACCTTTCACATGTACCTTATGCTCAGCGTAAGGTTGCCTTTGTACATTCGCCTATTGTTCGTATTTTTCTTAGCTTGCTTGGAGAGACAGTTTTCGCCCGACCTGAGCCCAACAACATTCGAAACATTGAGTTGGCCATCATTGCGGGGTACTTTAACATTGATAGTGATACCCCTTTCGTCCTTAACATTGTCTATCTAGTAGCCTCTCACTTTAGCGACATAGGTCGCGCGTTGGTGGCGACCTTATCACCAGGATTTACTGTTACATTTTTGATGATCTCTGGTAGCGAGGAGTCTGTTTCCTCTGACATTCACCTATCCGTGGGAGCCATGGTCCAGCTGACCTGGTTTGCCCACGCAGACCGTAGGACATGGACGATTGTTGGGGCTCGCTCAGTGGTCTTACCTTGTGAGACCTTACCTACACTCTCACCCCTAACCACTGCTAGATGGGTGAAACCTGACCTACCCACCTACCATCTACCATTTCAGCTTCCTCTTCAAAGAGGAACCGGTCTTCACCTGAGAGGGAGGTTGTAGGACCTTCAAGTTCTCGGCCATCCCAGTCATCTCAGCGTAACACCACACAGACCACGACCACACCCACCCCTACACCTACATCTGCAACTACCCCCACCCCTGCCTCATCTTCGTCGGCCCTTCCGGCCTACTTTATTCTTCCTCCTATTTTTGAGGTACCCCCAGTCGAAAACCGAGGGTACCGTGATCCTCTGTTGTGTGAGATTCTCAAGGCGATGTCGATCTTCCACCGCAACTATGCACTCACCAGCTCCCCAAAGTACGACGAGAGAATGCGCACATGTACCTTCCGCCCTCCTAGTGGCCTGCACCCTTCTTTCTACCGATACCCAGATGGCGGGTACCCGCAGTCCTCATCCGAGGGACCTGTGGAAACACCGGTAGAGAGCGGTGAGGCTACCCGCAGAGGAGGCTGTCAGGCGAGCCAGTACCAGAGCAGCAGAGGAGGAGGACGATGCAGAGGAGAGTGACGTTTAGAGACTGGTTTGAGGAGTATGTGAGTTCCCTTGTTCCATTTTCCATCTTTTTCCTTTTGTTTTATTATTTTTGTATATATCCCGTAGTAGCATGCATTAGGCTGTGTACCCCATTTCCCCTTGTATGTTGTTGTATGTTGTAGCCAATGAGGATTGAGGACATTGTCTATTTTGGTTTGGGGAGGAGTATTGCATCCTTTTGCGTCTACATCTTTCATTTTTTCATGCATTCACGTTTACTTTTTGCTCTTTTAGTGCTTGTTTTCATTTTGTTTTATCTTTTTTCATGTATTTTTTCAAAAAATCCAAAAATACAAAAAAATGCACGTTTATTTATGCATTTAGTTGAGTCCAAATGGAGTTTTACGATGATGATATTGCCCTATAGGTTATTTGTGCTGATCGTTTATTGCAGTTTTCACCACCTTCAAGTAAAAACCATTTAGCATGTCTCGAATTCGGTTTTGAGAAACTTTACTTGGACTTTTAGACTTTACTTGACTTGTAAAATGGCAAACTTCTTAAAAATTCTGAGTTTTAGAGCCTATAACTGGTGACATTCATGACCGATTTATCTAAGATTGAGAGTAGTACTCCCTTCATCTTATCGCATTTCACATGTATGACTTTTGATTGCTTTTTGCGTACACGCATGGTTTTGTGCTTGGTATCACATGTTTGGAGAATACTTGCATTACCCGTTTATCATTTTATCTATTTAACTCCACATTTAGCCAAAAATTGCCAGTTGACCTACAAACTACACCAAAATCATAGTCTACCTTGTGTCGAGCTAGTATAGTGTTGTTTTGCGGTATGTGCTCATATCATTAGTTTTGGTTCGGTTTTCCTTTTGGAGTTGGTAATTGAGAAAGTTGGAGCTCGAAACTTGGAATTGGGCGGAATTCATGAACTTAGCAAATAAAAAAAAGAAAAAAAAAAGAGAAAGTAAAGAAAACAGAAAAGAAAAAGAAAAGGAAAGAGAATTGCATCCCCGTGTTCATCTCACATCTTTTGGGAATTAAAATAAAAGTTCAATAAGCTAATCATCTTTTGCGCCAATTTGAGTTTCATGGTTGTAGATAGTGAGTTTTATGCCGATATATGGCATCGCGTTTTTTGTGAGTAAGATAGACGGTTTCACTCTTGGTTGAGTTTAGGTATTTAGCTCGATATGTTACCTCCTCTTTTCCATACTGTTTTTTACCCTTCTTACCCATATTACCTCACATAACCATAACTTGCAAGTATTCGGCATGTGATAGTCCTTGAAAGGTTGAAATGCGTGAGTACGGTAATTAAAATCCTTTGTCATACTAGTTGCATGCATGATTTGTTGGTCGCAGTTAGTAGAGTGTCTACATTTCTTATTTTCTCTTTTGCACATATTTTCTTACCCTTGTTTTGATGAGAAAAGAGCGACCGGGGAGAGTCCAAGCATACAAGTCTATTGAGGTCAATTGTCTGATTTGTCCATTGCATGTACGTATTCGTTGCGTTTGGTTTTGAACTTCTTGGTGGCTGTTTTTTTGCATTTAAATGGTTAACGAATGATCTATAGTTGGCTCTGAGACAACTCCATTCCATTAGGTCGTTAGTTAGTGGCATGTAGTTCTTTTAGTTGCATTAGTTTGCTTGAGGACAAGCAAAGATTTGGTTTGGGAAATTTTGATGCGTGCATTTTATATACAGTTTTGAGCATCTTATGGCAAGCAATTCTAGGCATTCACATATGATTTCTGCATTATTTTGCCCCGAATTTGCTTCTTTGCGTCTTTCTTGTTATTTTGTAGGAAGGTACTCGAAAGCCGCAAAAACCACGTCAATTTGTCACAAGTGAGCTACTTTTAGAAGATGGAACTTGAACAAGGAGCTTGTGAACTTGGAAGTGCAAATGTCAAAGGGAAAAGGCTTATTTTTGAGGGAAAAACGAGAACAGGAACAGCAGGGACATCATCGAGCAATGACCAGCTGCGAAGACTTCGATCGAGTTGCTGGAAGAGCTCGATCGATGGAATTGTTAGAGAGAAGATTTGATCGAGTGGTCTCACTCTCGATCGAAGGGAGCATATATGAAGACAGTGGGATCGAAGGACTGAAGTCTTCGATCGAGGATTTTGGCAGGCATGATTGCTCGATCGAGTGAAGTGGAAGCTCGATCGAGCAATACACGTATTGGCCTCGGAATCAATATTTCTTTCTAGGTCAGATTAGTGACTTGTACCAATTTCACTATAAAAGGAGATTAGGTCAAAGTACTAAACACACTGAGTATCGACATTCAGTTTTAGGGTTACTTTTCATCAAAAACACTTTTCTTTTAGTTTTATTCACTGTAATCGTTTCGGGATCGACTTTGCTGAACTGTTGTTCATCATTTTATGTCATCATTCAATAGTAGTGTAACTTTCCTCCTCCTTTGATTCTTATTTAATTTCTAGTTCGTTCATATTATTGTTGTTAGTTTAATTATCATAATCATTATGTCGTTATTAGTTCATATCTCAACGGTTAGTACGTATAGTTCCCAAAGTCATGCGTAGCTAATTTCTATAGTATGTTTGGATGAGGGAAATCGAGGGAATAATGTTATAGGATTTACAGGTTTAGTATTTTCTGCGACGAGGTTTGTTTGTAATCAATTTAATCATAAAACTTATTAATTGAGTGCCCGCATGAGACCTGTTTAACTAAACTGTATAATATCATGGTGGCCGACATCCTAGTTGTTTTCTCTTTTGATCAAATCTTGTCTTCGTATCTTTCTTTCTTTTTATTTAATTTCAGTCTTTTAGTTTAGATAAAAAAACGAATTGGGTGTGCGATATTAGCCTATAATTTGCCTAACTTAGAATAGCATACAGAATTTATATATGTCACCCTGTGAATACGATCCCAACTTCATTGCTGCATTCATTTAGGCCAGTTAGTTATCTTTGATTAGGTGTGCGATATTAGCCTATAATTTGCCTATCACCCTGTCAAGTGTGAATAACATTGGTTATATGCAGGCCTCAGGATTGCGGTAATAATGTTATAAGATTCACAGGTTTAGTCTTTTCTGCGACGAGATTTGTTTGTAAGCAATTTAATCATAAAACTTGTTAATTAAGTGCCCGCATGAGACCTGTTTAACTAGTAAAACCCTGCCCCGATCGAAAGATTGGTAGAGTAGACTTGCTTAGAACAATCGATATAACCTAATAGGGCGAAAGTCGTTTAGGGGAGTCTATGGAGATTTGAGATCGAAAGGAGAGAATCGCTATACATCTCAATAAAGATTTAGCCTTTTGGCAAAATTGAGTAACGCGAGATAAAGCTACCCACCTTATCAAAGAATTTACTGATGACTTAGTATTTTTGTATTGCATGAACTACCGCGGTGACCCGATTCTTGACATATTACTTTATTATCGTTTTAACTCAATTTTATAATCATCTTTATTTTATTGTTTCTTTGTTTTTGAGTAGTTAATTAAATCAATTACAAACCCCCCCCCCCCCAATTTGTGACCAGTAGACTGACCTTTAATTAGAACTCTGCCTCCCTGTGGGATTCGACCCTACTTCCGCTAGCTTATAGTTAGTTGACTTAGGTTTACTTTTGACCGGGTTACGACAGGCGTGTCAAATTTTGACGCCGTTGCCGGGGAGGCAATGTGTTTTAATTGTTGTTTAGCTTATTTCTTTTCTTTTGTCTTAAGAAATTATTTCTAGTTCCTTAATACCGTTCTCAATTTTTTTCTTTAGTGTTGTGCATGCCCAGGTCCTCCAGATCTGAATTAGTGGAAGCTGATCCGGAATCCGAGAGATTAATGCTTTGACGTGATGATGATAATTATATTTTGATGTGATAAGTATAGTGTTGTCACATTTTAGCTTGTAGATTAATGTTTTGACGTGATAATGATGAATTATCACACTGTAAATTTCCTCTTTTAATATAATGAGAAATTATCTAAAAATAATGGTTTACTGCATTTATCCAAACCTAAAATCAGACTGGATATAAATCGACTACAATCTGACAAGAAGTCGGGATTCGGTTCAGCGCTACTAAGAGCGGTTATCCGAATGTTAGAAAACACTCAGCGTCCTTCAAAACTGCCAATATATGTACAAATGTGTATTAATAGGTTAATAAAATTATCAGAGTTTAAATAAAATTATCAGAGTTATAACTAATGTATTATTCTTTTTACAATTTCTTATTTCATCTTTTCATCGTGTTTAATCTAGTTCATATAAGTATTGTTAATTTTATTAGCAAATCCATGAGTAGCTAAATCCTTTTAAGCTTAGGAGAGCCATGATAAAAAAGCAGTGAAGTTCCCTTTAGATCTGTTTAGTTTCGTGAGAGAATTGTTTTCATAGTAATATAATAGTAATTAATCTATTGAGTGCACGCAATAAGTTACTTAATCCGGTTAAATTCAGACCTAGATCGAGAAATTGAAATGAATTGTTTTCATAGTAATATAATAGTAATTAGTCTATTGCATTCATTCGTCATTCATGTAGTGTAAACTCTTTAAAATTGTTATAAACATTCTAATACTTACTTGATCAAGCTCTATAACTTCCAACTCCAACTGCACCATTTGGTTTCTAGTGTTCTCGGTGCTAAGGCCTGTTTTCTTCTTGTAGCATACAATGATTCTAGAGACTTCCAGCGACAACAACAAAATCAATAGGGATAATGTTGATGCGTCCTACTACTCTACGACTATAACCAACATTTCTTTAACATCAACCCGTTGTAAATCAATTTTACGAGTACTAATCAACATTTCTTTGACTGCAAGTTTGTACCATCGGCGTATGAGAAAGGAAGAAGATATGTCCACGGTTATCTCTTCTATATCGATAATTAACACTTGAAACCATTGTCTTCATCACTTCTGTCACATTCTTTGACGTCTTTTGAGCACTTGTCGATTATGTTTCTGGCATCTTGCTATTAAGCGATTTCATCAAAAATGTTTAATTTCCGTTTGAATTTTCTTATTTTCTACATGGCCCTGATTGCATGTCCTGAATTCTTTGGACTGTCGCAGGACATCACTAGAAGTCGTGCAAATTTCAAGAAGCCTTACAGATCCACCCAACATGTCCTGAATTTGTGATAGAAATTTTTATGAGATGAAAGTTGAAGCAACTCATCAACAAAACCATATAATTCTGTAAGGCCTATGAATTTTTGGGTTAGCGACGACGATGATGTGAACGCCACCTTAGAAGACCTCAATTTGCACTTTCTTGCAGACCATTTCTCTTCCTCAGCATGGTTGAAATTTATGAAGAAAACTCCTTAAACCTGATACACATACACCGACTGCAACCATTTCTCTTCCTCTTTGGCTTCTTCTTCATCAAAATTAGCTCATTAATCTCCAATATCGACATTTTCAGAGATCAACTTGAGCAAAAACAAACAGCTATCCCCTGAAGAATAGCATATTAGCATTCACGCAAATCGGAAATATATATAGGGATAAAGCCAAGCAAAACAACCATGTTAGCTCCCACCTCGATCAATTTATATAATGGTTATTGTCATTAGAAGGAATATTTAGAACTAGTAATAATGGTAACAACTGCTATGTCTCCAACATGTCTTCATCTGCCCAGCATACCAGCACAGAGTAGTGCTTAAACCGCACATCTCATCACGATCCTAAAATACACGCCGTGGCTAATAGCAATGGCAGGTTGTCCCCTATTCAAAATCATATACAGTAGACAGGAATCCAGTATGTCAGATATATGCCTGCAGCACTTGATTTGGATCATGCTAAATGAAAATTAATTACTACTATCGAATATACAGCTAGCAAACTTGTGAGTTGGAGACATATGAATTGCATACTTGTTAGTTTAATGGAGTGGTTAAGAGGAACTAATATTTAAACAGGAAACCATGTTCTTAGACTTATTATCAGATTCCTTTTGTCTTCTCTTGTTTTCATATATATAGGTAGAGGCGACGAACTTAAAATCATCATCAAACTCGAACATTCTTCAATTCCAGTTATTTACATTTCGCTTCAAAACAAATATTAAACAAAAAATGGCTTCTTGTCAAATCAATAAAACGTCTCACCATACACGTTCGATCAGTTTACCATCCACATCTCACCCAGTCACAGCTCAATTCGATCAACAGTTGTGCAGATTGAGGTCTTCTCAAGCAGCCTCAACTTCTTCATCTTCATCACTAAGTCAAAGACTTACAGGCCTTACGGACCTATATGTCGTTGTTGACGAAATGCTTCAACTTCCGTCTAAACAACAATCCCTATCACAAATCCAAGCTGCATTGGATGGATCTCTAAGTCTTATAGATGCTTGTAGTACATCAAGGGATGTCTTGCAACAGTCCAAAGAACGGCTTCAAAACATCCAATCAGTGCTTCGCAGAAGGTGCGGTGGTGAACTGAACATTACCAATGAAGTCGCTGAATACCTTAAGGCGAGAAAAACTGTCAAAAAAATAGTCAAGAAATGCTTGAAAAACATCAAAAGTGACGAGACTAACGCGTCTGACTTCTTTATGAATGATGTCGAAGAGATAACAGTGGACATCTTTAGATACTTGTTGTCTTACATCAGTGGTAACAAGTCTCAGTCTAATAAGACTTGGTCTCTAGTCACCAAATTGATTCACAAGAGTTCCGAGAAAGACACACCAGTGGCACAAACCAGCAAATTTGATGTTTTTGACGCAACTTTGGCCTCACTAGACTGCCAGAAGAAAGCAAGTCTTAACATCGATGATATCAGGAACCAAATGGTGAACTTGGAAACCGAAATTGAAGAGCTTGATCAAGTATTAGAATTTTTATTTAGGCATTTGGTTAAGACCAGATCGACTCTTCTCAACATTCTTAGCAACTAGATCAGCACATTACAATTGTACATATATTAGCTTCAATCTGTGCCTTAGATAACTCAATCAAACATATGAATATAACATACTGTTCTCTAATTCTGTCTTCTCTTTTTAATTGTTCGATTTTTGTTTATTTTTGTTCGCATCACATATTCGACTAAATCCTTTAGAAAATAAAAATTTCCGTGAATATGATTGATGAATTAAATAAGACGAGCCTCATTCTTTTTCCTTTTTCTCTACCAATTGACGATGAAAGGCTGGCGCTTTTCTTTTTCCTGAAAATACGCATTGCATGAGGCACCATGTGGATATACAGATTAGAATTATAGAGCTCTCAAGTTTTAAAGACAAAGTTGGTGTAAAATAAAGGGAAATCAGATTGTAATGTCCCCTACCATTAAGCACTTGACTAACTCTCTGGCTCATGTAATATCGTTTCTTTGTTTTAAATCAATTTGTCAATAGTTTCAAGATCCACCAGAGTAATAAGTACAGAAACTTTTATCAATTTTACAAGTACTGACACCCATTTATTAGACTGCAAGTCTGTGCCATCAGTGTATGACATCAAGGAAGTAAAGATGTGGACAGTAATCTCTTCAACAACGGTCATAAAGCACTTTGAAGCACTGTCCGCAACACTTCTGTCACATTCTGTAACGTCTTTCAGGCACCTCTTGAGTTGTCGACTACATTCTCGACTGTCTTTCCGGCATCTTTGTATTGAGCAACTTCAATAATTACGTTTAGTTCTACTGCGCTCTGACGGGATGTCCTGAAGCCATTCTTTCGACTGTCGCAAGATATTCCTTGAAATGCTGCAGCTGTCTGTCTAGAAGCCTTAAAAATCTATCCAAAATGGCTTGAATTATGCAACGCAAACGAACTTGTGGGTTGGTGACGAGCATGAAAATGTGGAGGCCACCAGAGAAGACCTCAATCCATACAATTCAACCTCTGTAACTTATTCAGCAAAATCGGCATTTCCAGAGATCCAGTTCAGCAAAAAAAGCTTATCCCGTGAAGATTGGCATTCACACGAATTATCAGATGAAATATATAGGTAGTGAAGAAGGCATCTTTAGAACTATTAATAATATATGACATGCTCTATGTTAACATTAAACAGCTCCCAACTGCTATGTCTCCAACATGTCTTCTTCTAACCAGCATCCCAGCTCGGGTTATAAATTATTTTCATCCTCATTATCGCTTAACTTAATCACTCTTTTGAACCAAACGTGCTTATTAAACCGCATATCTCATCACGATCCTAAATACATGGTGTATTCTAATAACAATGAGACATTGTCCCCTATACAGTAGACAAAATGTCAGATATATACCTGCAACATCCGATTTCGATCATGCTGGATGAATAATAAGTATTACTATGGAATATACAGCTAGCAAACATGGTAGGAAGAGACAGATGAATGGTATTGTAATTGAGTGGTTAACAGAAACTAATATTCTAACAGAAACCATGTTCTTAGACTTATTATCAGATTCCTTTTGTCTTCTCTTGTTTTCATATATATAGCCAAGCCGAGGAACGGAATTCATCATCAACTCAAACTTTCTTGATTCAATTTATTTGCATTTAGCTTAAAAACAAACATTAAACAAGAAAAATGGCTTCTTCTCAAATCAACAAAGCTTCTCACCACACACGTTCGATCAGTTTACCATCCACATCTCACCCTATCACAGCTCAATTCGATGAACAGTTGTGCAGATTGAGGTCCTCTCAAGCTGCCTCCACTTCTTCATCTTCATCAATAACTCACGGACTTAAGAGCCTTGCGGAATTGTTTGTATTTGTCGACCAGATGCTTCAACTGCCCTCTAACCAACAATCTCTATCAAATATCCAAGCGATATTGGATGGATCTCTATGTCTTATCGATGCTTGTAGCACATCAACGGATGTTTTGCAACAGTCCAAAGAACAGCTTCAAAACATCCAATCAGTGCTCCGCAGAAGGTGCAGTGGTGAACTTAACATTACCGGTGAAGTGGCTGAATACCTCAAGGCAAGAAAGACCGTCAAGAAAGTAGTTAAGAATTGCTTGAAAAACATCAAAAGTGACAAGGCCGGTGCTTCTGAGTTCTTCATGAACGATGTTGAAGAGATAACGCGTGACATCTTTAGGTCCTTGTTATCATACATTGGCGGTACAAAGTCTCATTCTAAGAAAAGCTGGTCTCTAGTCACCAAATTAATTCACAGCAATTCCGAGAAAGAGGCATCAGTGGCACAAACCAGCGTCTTTGATGCTGTTGACACGACTTTAGGATCACTAGACTACCAGAAGAAAACAAGTGTTAACATACAGGATCTCAAGAACCAAATGGCCAACTTAGAAGCCGAAATTGAACAACTTGAGGAAGTATTAGAATGTTTATTTAGGCATTTGGTTAAGACCAGATCAACTCTACTCAATATTCTTAGCAATTAGATCAGCATATTACAATTGTACATAGCTTCAATCACTGACTTATAAAACTCAATCAAACATATGAACACAACTTGCTGCTATTCCCTAAATTTGTGCTTTCTTTCCCTTATCATGAGACACATTAACAATTCAACACATATATATATCATCCAGTTACGAGTTAATCTTTTTATTCACCAGTTCATCGTAATATTAAAGATTTGCCTGGACTACATCCGTTAAATGCTAGCCTAACCATTACAGCATAGTTCAGAACTTCAAATATCAGCCGAATTACACATATTTGGATTCAGTTATCTCATAAAACATCACCCCAGTTCCTCGACAGCTTCTGCAGATTGCGCGGTAAGGTAATTAGGTGATATTTGGAAGAAATGTACTCATATCAGTCATATGAAAGTAAAAAGAAACAGATAATTCAGGAAATGTGATACCGGTTTGGAGGACACCAATGAGCTTGTGCTCAATGCGGTTGGCGAGGACTCGAAGAAGGCTGCTGCTGATGCTAGACAGTCCACTTGGGTCGTGGTACACCAGGTATCTTGTTGATCAATCCCTCAGCTTCAAATATTGTTGACCTGAGACGCTACCTGTTCCTGCAAAAGGGTTAGAAACGGGGGAAAAACCAAAAGGGGTACCTCCCGTCCATGCTATTAACCATATTTCCTCAACTTAGGAAATATTCTAATAAATATGCATATCTCGTAAATATAGAAATTCATATTTTTGTAATTAGAGATGTTACCTTATTCTGCACACCTTGTAAACTATAAATACCTTGTACCTTCAGCTTTGTTAATAAGATAATTATTCACACAATTTAGCAAGTCTTACATGGTATCAAAGTCACAAAACAATCCAACCCCCTTCGACCAAAACTGTACTCCTTCAAACGCCGCGTCACCGCCGCCGCTCTTTCTTCAGCCGTCAACCATGACCAACAACAACGACAATGTCGTCCCCAACCCCAATGAAACAACCCAACCCTTGACATCTCTCAACTTGAATCACTGTGTCAAATTCAACTCCCTCAATTATACCGCATGGCGGTTTCAACTCACGAACATATTGTTCGGCTTTAGCCTTCTAGGCTTCGTCACTGGCACCGACAACCCGCCGCCTGAGACCATCATCGACGCCAACAAAACACAACAACCTAACCCCCGGCCTTCCTGTCATGGCTTAAACAGGATGGTCTCATCCTCGATGCCCTAATGGGTACTCTCACCGACGCCTTACAACCTCTCATCGTAAGAGCAAAAACCTCAAAAGAAGCATGGGACATCTTTGCTTCAACCTATGCCAACCCCTCAAGAGAGCATATTATGCAACTAAAGGAGGGACTTGATTCCATAACCAAAACAATCGAACAATCTGTCTCGGACTACATGAACTCCATCAAAGTTTGTGTAGACCAACTGGCCCTTATGGGCAAAATACTCGACCCTGAGGATGTCACTGCTAAAGTCCTCAAAGGACTCAATTACGAGTCTTTCAAACCTGTCATCACCACTGTTCGCGCAAGGGACTTGCCTATAACCTTCGAGGCGTTGCACGAGAAGCTCCTACAACATGAACTTTTAATTAAGCATGACAACCCAACCACCCAAACCCACTTCTCACCATCCGCCAATGTCGTGCACCGCAACTCCAACACCTACCGCAACAACTCGCGTCAACCCACAACTCAATACCACCAATCCACCAACGCCTACCACCAAACACCGACCACCTATCACCAGTCCACCACGCCGCATCATCACCAAAACCAAACCGCACCACGACCCTTCAAAGGGCGGTGTCAATGGTGCAGGGAGACGGGACATGTGATTGCTAACTGTCCTCTTTTCAGAAAATTATTCCCGAATATTGCCTTTCCCGAGCCCTCTTACCGCCAACACCAAGCCTCCACCTCTGCTCAACCGCAAGCCCATGTGGCAAACTATGGCAACCTACCCTACTCGCCTCTCGCATCTCAAAACCAATCGTACACCAACACCGCCCCAAACCCGAACTTCTTGTTCGATAGCGGCGCTTCACATCACCTCACGCATGACCTAGACACTTTAGCCTTCCACTCACCTTACGATGGCCTTAATGATCTCATAATTGGAGATGGTTCTGCTCTCCAAATCACCAATACAGGTTTGTTTACAATGCATCAATTACAATTTAAAAACGTTCTTCATGTTCCGAAAATTTTTCGAAACATTATTTCAATTTCAAAATTATGTCTAAACAACGATGTTTATGTTATCTTTACTTCTGATTCTTTCTTTGTAAAGGATCGTCGAACCCAGATAACTCTTCAACGGGGCCGAGCAACCAAATGGGTGTATGAATGGCGCCCTCCACCGGTCGTCAACCAAGCCGCACTCCATAGAGGAACCACGCCTCCTTCGTGGAAAGGAACCACACCTCTTTCGTGGCACCACAAGTTAGGTCATTCCTGATTTTGATTACTGTCACTCGTGTTGCATCTCGAAAAGCACAAAGCTACCATTCTTTACTTCATCAATGACCTCGCAAGCACCCTTAAACCTATTTTTTTCTGACCTATGGACAAGTTCGGTTCAATCATATGACCACTACAAATATTACGTAATTTTTGTCGACCATTACACTAAATATGTATGGCTATACCCTCCAAAATGCAAGTCCGAGACTACAACAATATTCATGCAATTCAAAGCCTTGGTTGAAAAATATTTCAATAAACCAATAAAATGATTATTAGTGATAATGGTGGTGAGTACACAAAATTAAACGAATCGTTACTCATCAACGGTATCTCTCACAACACCAGCCAACCACACACTCCGAAGCATAACGGATACGCAGAACGACGTCACAGACACATTGTTGAAACCGGACTCGCATTATTAAATCACGCAGGCCTCCCCACAACTTATTGGCCTCTCGCATTTTGCATCGCTACCTACTTAATTAATCGTCTTCCAACCAAAGGACTAGGGGGCAAAACTTCTTACTCTCAATTACATCAAAAACGACCAGATTACAATAAACTTCACAATTTCGGAAGCCTATGCTATCCATGGCTTCGACCATACACTAAATATAAACTCGAAAACCGCTCAATAGCTTGTATTTTCGTTGGTTACTCAAACACCCAAAGCGCTTATCATTGTCTAGACCCAAAAACCAATAGGATTTACACCTCTCGACATGTTAAATTTTACGACGATTACTACCCCTTTCAAACGACATCAACAACCTCTCACCCCCCCTCCATCCACCATGGATGCATGGTGCACCCTTCACATTCCTCTACTACCCCCACCTGCCGACGCATTAGCCCCCACTCCCGACACACGTACGCCTACACTCGCAACTACACGCCCACCCATTATCCATTTCTACTCACGTCGACCATAACCTACACTACTGACCGACCTACTACCACCCCATAATCTACGCCCGACCCCTCTCCTTCCGCTGCAACCGAGATTCCACACCCCAAACCACGCAAATCTGCTATACCACCTCCACCAAAAACTATTGTTACAAGACTCACCAATGGCATTCGAAAACCCAATCCTAACTACACTAATCACCAAGCTCACGCATCTCCCACCAATGATATACTACCAAACACTATCAAACAAGCTCTCGTTCTCCCTCACTAGCATCTTGCTATGCAAGAAGAGTTCGACACACTTGAACGAAATCAAACTTGGACACTCGTTCCTCGCAATGCTTCTCAAAATGTCATCGGCTGTAAATGGGTCTACCGTAATAAATTTAATCCTGATGGCACTCTCAAATAACACAAAGTCCGACTAGTAGCTAAAGGTTTTCACCAACGACCTGGTATAGACTTTAACGAAACATTCAGCCCCGTTGTTAAACGCACCACCGTGCGTCTCATTTTAACTTTAGCAGTCAAAAACTCTTGGTTACTTCGCCAATTATATGTCAACAATGCCTTCCTACAAGGCACATTAACTGACAATGTCTACATGACACAACCGCCAGGATTTGTAAATCAAGCAAAAACCAATCATGTTTGTAAGTTAAACGAAGCCATCTACGGTCTCAAACAAGCTCCTCAGGCTTGGTACAATGAACTAACAACATACTTACTATCCTATGGATTTAAACAGTCCATCTCCGACTCCTCACTATTCATTCTACACACCAAAACCACCTTCATTTATATGCTTGTTTACGTCGATGACATCATTGTCACTGGACCAAACCCCACTCAACTTAGATCCTTCATTGACAACCTATTAAAAAGGTTCACACTCAAAGATCTTGGACCACTCTCTTACTTCTTAGGAATTGAAGTCACACATAACTCTCATGGACTTCATCTCAACCAATCCAAATACATCTTTGATCTTCTAACCAAATTTAAAATGATCGATGCTAAGCCAAACACCACACCCATGGCTACATCACCAACCCTAACTCGTGAAGACCATCTACAGATTCAAGACCACTCTGATTATCGAGCTATTGTAGGCAGTCTACCATATCTATCTCTCACCCGACCAGACATAGCTTTCGCTATAAACCGTCTCGCCCAGTTCTTACATCACCCCCTGCTAACCACTAGACTGCCCTCAAGCGTCTCCTGCGCTATCTCCAAGGAACTCAAATCATTGGGCTCCAGCTTTACAAACACTCTCCTTCTCGCCTTCACACATTTTGTGATGCGGACCATGCTGGTGACAAAGACTCTTATGTATCCACCACATGCTATATCATTTATCTAGGATGAATCCTATCTCTTGGTCCTCCAAGAAGCAACGCGGCCTTGCGCTCTCCACTACTGAAGCAGAATTTCGTGCCGTAGCATCTGTCACAACCGAGACAATCTGGCTCCACAACCTCCTCCTCGAGCTGCATATCTCCGTCACCGATCCTCCAGCAATCTTCTGTGACAACATCTCTGCTACCCTTTATGCCAAAAACTCGGTCTTTTACTCAAGAATGAAGCATATGGCTCTCTCATTTCACTTCGTCAAACAACAGCTACTTCATGGCCAAGGTCGCATACAACACGTTGCAAGCAAAGACCAACTGGCAGACATTCTCACCAAACCACTCCACAAACCACAGTACCTTGACCTTCGATCCAAGATTGGTCTTACTCATCGTACGTCCATCTTGCGGGGGTGTATTAACCATATTTCCTCAACTTAGGAAATATTCTAGTAAATATGCATATATCGTAAATATAGAAATTCATCTCTTTTGTAATTAGAGGTCTTACCTTATTCTGCACAACTTGTAAACTATAAATACCTTGTTCGTTCCGCTTTGTTAATAAGATAATTATTCACACAATTTAACAAGTCTTACACATGCTCCTGTAGAGGGCTAGTTATTTGGAAGAGTGGTTATGAGCGTTGCAGTAGCCAGTGATGATAGAGTCCGGATACCATCCAGTTGTCTGTTGCATGGGTGCTCATGTAGCCCATGTTCCATTATAGAAGAAGTTGGCTGATGCTGGTGGCTGGTTCAGGCAGCCATCTTACAATCTGATGAGACGGAGTTCCTCAAAAGTTTGAGAGTTAGTTCCTGGCGGATGGATTACCTGATGCCTGCAGGCGAAGTGGGTTGCTGAAGGACAAGGCCCCGTGCCCACTGGGCTCAATGGTGCTACTTGGCATCACTCCTTCTAGATCTAGCCGAGTAAACAGTTCTGACGGGGTTGGTCTGAAGAATCCCCTGCTTTCTGCGGGTTTTAGAATTTGGGGGGACCTTGGGTTGATTGCTGGTGCAGACTGGGCCACTACTGCGATCTGGGTTCGAAGGTCCTGATTGCCCTTCTTCAGACTTTTCATGGCCTGGTGCAGAGTGTCCATCCCTTGGATCACCACTTGCATTGAATCTGGACTAGGAGGTCCTTCCAGCTAGTTTTATAGCAAACAGTGTGATTGCTTGATGTAGTAGCCTTTATGCTTTTTTCAAGAGAGATTGGATACCCTGATTGTGATGCTTCGAGCTAGTTTTATAGCAATCCAGAGCAGAGCCCATGGTCCTTCCTGGTCCTGCTCCTATGATCTTGCCTACTATTAAGAAAAAATAGGAGTTGGTTTCTCCTTCTTCTGACTAACCCAACAGCTTCCTGAGTATCACTTGTGGGCTGCTTCTTCAGTGGCTCAGTTTTTCTTCCGTTTGCTTCCTTGTTTCTTCTTATTGGGCTATGTTTTCTTGGACCCGGAGGGCGTGAAATTTTCCCATAACACCTGTCAATGCAACTTTGGAATTACTAGTATGTTATATGTATACCACAAGAAGAAAACCAGCCTTAAAGAAAACCATCCTTGAGGTAGAGAAAATTTGTAGCCAAATTGTGTAATTGGAGTTTGAAATTCAGGAGTTTGAGGTATTAAAATGATTGTTTTAATATTTGGTCAAGACCAGAGCAACTCTACTCAACATTCTTAGGAATTATACGCAAGACGAGATAAATAGATAATATGCAGTACTAGTTGCACATAGTTAGCTTTATTCTGCGAATGACAGATGATTGCAATCTACTTTCTTCCTGACTTGTTTTTATTTTCACTTGAGTACAGTTTCTTGCAAGCATCTGATAATTCGCCTTATCCGAACGTGTTTTATTTGGCTGAGATTTGAAGATTTGAACTATGCAGCCTTGCTTAGGCCAGTATATATTGGATCTTGGTAAGAACCTGATAGACTGAAGGTCGACGTGGAACTTTACTCCAAGCGAACCATATAGCGACAATATTGGTGATATATGTTTGATTTTCTAATTGTATTGGGTCTTATAGGCAAATTGATTTAAAACAGAAAACTGGAGTAGAATAATTATGAAAAGATCGAACACAGAATTGTGGAAGAGGATATTTGTATTCATATGTTTGATATAGACTAAACTAAAGTCATGTACATGTGTGATTTTCGATCTAGTTGCTAAGTATGTTGAGAAGTGTTGATCTGGTCTTAACCAAATGCCTATATAAACACTCTAGTACTTCCTCAACCTCTTCAATTTCAGACTCCAAATTCACCATTTGGTTCCTCATATCATCCATGTTAACTATCGATTTCTTCTGGCAGTCTAGTGACGCCAAAGTCGCATCAGTGACATCAAATTCGCTGCTTTGTGCCTCTGATGTTTCTTTCTCGGATGTCTTTCTAATCAATTTGGTGAGCAAAGACCAACTTTTTGTAGAGTGTGACTTTGTACCTCCAATGTAAGACAACAAGGACTTAAAGATGTCCCCTGCTATCTCTTCGACATCGTTCATGAAAAACTCACAAGTATTGATGTTGTCACTACTTTTGATATTTTTCAAGCACTTCTTGACTAATTTCTTAATGGTCTTTCTCGTCTGAAGGTACTCAGCAACTTGGCTTGTAATGTTCAATTCACCACTGCACCTTCTGCGGAGCACTGATTGAATGTCTTGAAGACGTTCTTTGGATTGCTGCAAGACATCCCTTGATGTGCTACAAGCATCCAGAAGCCTTAGAGAACCGTCCAATACAGTCTGGATTTGTGATAGCGATTGTTGGGTAGAAGGCAGTTGAAGCATCTCGTCAACAACGACATAAAGTTCTGTAAGGCCCATAAGCCTGTGGGTAAGTGAGGAAGATGAAGAAGTGGAGGCAGCTTCAGAAGACTTCAATCTGGTCAACTGTTGATCGAATTGAGTTGTGACTGGGTGAGATGTGGATGGTAGACTGATCGAACGAGTGTGGTAAGAAGACATTTTTTCTGTTTGGAATTTTTGGAAGATTGAGGCTATAAAATTGAATGAGTTATTAGTTTGATGATGACTTATCTTCCTTGCTTCCAGCTATATATATGAAACCAACAGAAGACAAGAGGAATCTTATATTAAGTACATGAACATGGTAGGGGACAGAGGAGAGTGTATAATACGCATTTACGACCGCTAATCAGAAATGCTATTCAGCAAGCACGATTGATCAACTGATTTTGATTAACTTAAACCGCTAATCAGAATGAAATGACTATACATCTTAGCTGTGATGACGGGCAGAAGACGACATACTCGAAACATAGCAGTTGGAAGCTGAGCAAAGTTCAGTGCATTTTCGCTTATTAATGCGCACGAACGAACTGATTCCTTGTCTCCTAATATAAAACGTGATTCAAATCCAAGCTTATGTGTATAAATCTTACGACTGATATCATGTCTGAGGGCCACATTACAGTAAATGATATGCACGAGCTACACTGTATTATTGCAGGATTGTATTCATTCTTTATTTGCGTCCATCTTGAAAATATCAAACAAATTTATTTAAAACTGAGAAACTGATTACATGATCCAAACACATAGGCAAATGCCTGATGTCAGGAGACAATGCAATATGTAATTGATCTGAGGACATGCTGAATCTTTACAGCCTCACAGCTCTATTATTCACCGGTGACTTCATTTTCTAACCTGAATTTCCGCACGGAGCCACGTCAATTAAGCTTCATTTGGTCCCTAATAGTAATTGAAAATAATAAGACATTGCCAAGATGTAAAATACTTTGTCGAAAAAGCATGCTTTTGTTCGAGTCCTTGATTGATAAGCCCATTGGGCTTGAAGAGTAGTCGGTTTGCACATGCTCTCCACTCCGTGTTTTTGAGGTTGCCAGGATTCAGACCCGTGACCTTCAGTCACACTGACTCTAATAACATGATAGATAAACCATCTCAACCAAAACCTTAAGACGATGGTTGAGTTCCAATTATTATTCATATTCCTATTACTTTACTGATTGTCTAGGTATTCAGCCACATGACTGGCAATGCTAAGTTCACCACTGCACCTTCTACAACGTCCTGACAGGATTTACAAGACACGTTCTTTTGATTGTACCAAAACATACCTTGTGGTACTACAAATGTCTAGAAGCCTTAGTATCCATCTAACATTGCTTGGATTTGTGATGTGGATTGTTGGTTTGAAGGAAGTTGAAGCAGGCCAGGTCATCAACAAACCCTTACAATTCCGTAAGCCCGGTGAGTCTGTCGGTTAGTGATGACTGATGAGGATGAAGATGTAGAGGCAGCTTAGGAAGACCTGAATCTACACAATTGCTCATCAAATTGAGCAGTGATTGGGTGAGATGTGGATGACAAACTGATAGAACGAGTCTGGTACGAAGCTTTGTTGATTTAAAGATAAATCCAATAAACTTTATGCAACGAAATTTGAGTTTGATGATGACTTCCGTTCCTCGCCTCTCTACCTTTATGTACGAAAAGTCGAAAACAAGAGAAGACAAAAGGAATCTGATATTAAGTCTAAGAACATGGTTATTTTATAAAAAGAAAAAAAAATGATTCCATTAGTCATTCAAATTTTCTCTTCCTACACTGTTTGCAAGATATTAATTCAGAATTGTTTATTTGATGCTTGTTTTTTGTATAGCACGATCCGAATGAAGCGGGACAAGTGTGTGATTGCGACGATCCAGCCTTTGAAAGGTAGAGTTACGGACTTACGGATGGTTTGGCTGTAATGCCATCTTATCTCCCGTATATCAAAATGGATATTCTCAATGTCATTGACATAAGGATAGAACATATATTTACAATAATGATGTGGAATGCTGTGGAACAGGCACGATTGCTCAGCACTTTTACCTACATTACAGCATTACTTATCCTGTTAACAAGCTCAACTCCAGAGTCAAAGTTCTTGACCTTCCACAAACACTACAAATTCAACACCATCTTTCCATCACTGCCTTTGTCTTCGGAAAGCCGCTTGGCTTCATATTAATTCACTCAACTGTCACGAGGCGTTCTAATATAATTCTGAAGTAACATCCGTTAATTTGTTGGTACGATTTCTTGAGTGTCAATCATATATCCAGTAATGAGCTCCCTTGAGGACCTTTATTACCCATTCAAGGCAACACCTGTTGAAACGACGGAGGGTGGATGAACTGACTCATTATGTGAAGCATAAGAATATCCTACGGAGTACGATAGATCAAAATCTGACATTCCTAGATTCTGTGTATACTTGGGGCATTCAGATTCATGAAGCATGATCCACACTGGCTCAAGTTTCAAATTGTTTAGACGGAAACTGCATATGAACATTGGGGGAGACTGCAATAATCCGATCATGGTTGAAAGATTGCTGATAGAAGTCGAGAATGCATACTTATATATATGTAGAGTCTAGACGCACTGACCGTGTCTTCTATCTAAGGATGGATGGAGGGTGACGGGTTGGTCAGGTTAGGATCTGATGAAGCTTCACCCGCTTAAGAAAAACATCTTCCCAAAGCACTTGTTATAATCTCATCAAGGTTGGAATTTGTGAAGACATCCCGATGACAACGAAAACCTGATGCAATGATAACAATAATAATGTGCTGTGGAATATATGGATGCACTGATTGCTAACGTTTCTCATCCTCTCTACCTTCATCTTCGATAATCGGCTCATTAATCTCTTATCTATCCACATTCTCAGACATCGACTTCAGCTAAACAGCCTCCCTGTTCAAGGGGAATACCAGTCATGAAAATCAGAAATATATAGGGAAGAAAGCCTGGACAAACAATCATTGTAGTTCCCTCCATCAACTTTTATTAATGAATTTAATTAAAAGGAATCTTTAAAATTAGTAATAAAATAACAAACTACTGCCATATTAAACAATTTCCAATTGCTATGTCTCCAACATGTCTTATTCTGTCCATCATCCCACCTCAGAATTAGACTTATTTTCATCCTCATAAGGGCTTAATTTAATAACTTCCAAATCGATCGTGCTTGCTGAACCGCAGTTCCCATCACGATCCTAAATATATGGTGTATACTAGCAGCAATGACACAGAATCCGGTCCCCTACTTATTATCATATACAGTAGACAACCGCACTCGATTTGGATCGTGCTGGCTGAATAATATACGCCATGTATCAGAAATACAGCTAGCAAACTTGTCAGTAAGAGACATGAATGGTAGTTTAATGGAGTGGTTAATTGAAACTAATATTTAAACAGGAAACCATGTTCTTAGACTTATTATCAGATTCCTTTTGTCTTCTCTTGTTTTCATATATATAGGTACAGGCGACCAAGGGAAGTCATCATCAAACTCAAACTTTCTTGCATTCCATTTACTTGCATAAAACAAAGATTAAACAGAAAAAAATGGCTTCTTCTCAAATCAACAGACCTTCTTACCACACTCGTTCTATCAGTTTACCATCCACGTCTCACCCAATCACAGCTCAATTCAATGAGCAATTGTGCAGATTGAGGTCATCTCAAGCAGCCTCCACTTCTTCATCTTTGTCCCTAACCGACAGACTTACAGGCGTTACAGAGCTGTATTGCGTTGTTGACGAGATGCTTCAACTGCCGTCTAACCAACAATCCCTATCACAAATACAAGTTGTATTGGATGGATCTCTAAATCTTATAGATGCCTGTAGCACATCAAGGGATTTCTTGCAACAGTCCAAAGAACGGCTTCAAGACATCCAATCAGTTCTCCGCAGAAGGTGCAGTGGTGAACTAAACATTACTTGTGAAGTCGCTGAATACCTAAAGGCGAGAAAGACCATCAAGAAAGTCATCAAAAAGTGCTTGAAAAACATTAAAATTGACAACATCAATGCTTCTGATTTTTTCATGAACGATGTCGAGGAGATAACAGTGGACATCTTTAGGTCCTTGCTATCTTACATTAGTGGTACAAAGTCGCACTCAAAGAAAAGTTGGTCTCTGGTCACCAAATTAATTAACAAGACTTCAGAAAAGGAAGCATCAATGGCACCAACCAGCGTGTTTGATGTCGTTGACACGACTTTGGAATCTATAGTTTGCCAGAAGAAAACCAGAGTTAACATAGATGATATCAGGAACCAAATGGTGAACTTTGAGTCCGAAATCGAACAAATTGATGAAGTATTAGAATGTTTATTCAGGCATTTGGTTAAGACTAGATCAACTCTTCTCAATATTCTTAGCAACTAGATCATAATTATACAATTGTAAATATAGCTTCAATCTGTGAATCTACCAAACATATGAATGCAACATATATTCCCTATTATATTCTGTGTTCAATTTTTTTTTTTTTGTTATAATTATGCAAGTCAAATTAATTTTATCCATTAAACTATTTTTACTGTCATTTCAGGTTCATCCACAAATACAAGCAGAAACGGCTAATAGTTTCCCATTAATTTAAAAAAAAATGGCCCTAATGTTTTTTACCCTTCATTCTGAATCCATTTTTACTGGTGAAAGTGATAATGCAATTTTTACTGATGTTACGCATAACGCGTCTAATAATGATACGAACCGTAATAGACGGGACTCCATGTGGGGATGCAGAATAGAGAATCAATCCCTCTGGGGCTGTAAAGATTCAGTATGTTCTCAAGAACTAAGGACAAGTTTTGTGTAAAATACGAGCAACAATATTGCACTGTCTTCTAAAATGAAGCCGCACTTACCTACGACTATGGATCGTGTAATCAATTTATCAGTTTTAAATTAATTGATTTGGTACTATCCAGGATCCTCCAGAATGAAATACTAATACTCAATTACCTGTAATGTGGCCCTCGGACAACGAAATCAGCCAAGCAATTCAGGTAGAAAAACGTACAAAGTTGGTCAGCGCAGCTATAACCATTATATAGTAGTAGAACATTAATGTGTCATTTTGGTTCGTGCGAAATACCAGGAAGATGCAGTAAAAGCCTGCAAGAAAATTATCAGTGCTCCGAGCCAATTTGATACTAATGAGGGAATATCATATGGTGTTGATGAGAGTCCTTGTCGGGTTTCTTCATGATTCGAAGAGAACAGCGGCATTCATGAACACATCCAACATCTCAGCTAGTGTATTAAGCATCAGTGATGACAACAGCTCAGTTAGACTCAGTTTCTTGCATTCAAGTGTAAACAGATTGTGTTTCGATTGGTAATCACTAAAATAAAATGAACTTGGAATTCTGAACCTCTATTAATGCCAAAAGGAATTACTAAGTGAACTACTGAAGTAGTCAGACATTCACCATCATAAACACATTGGATAAATTAAGCAAAGCTTTCTACATTTCTCCATGAATGAAAGCCAAAGAAATAAACCAAAATTTTGTTTCTGTTGTTGATACAAATTCTACGAATACACAGAGGGAGTTATAAAGGCTTTGGAGTTTACAGCGACCATAACAGACACCGAGATGTATTAGTAGTATGCCAATAAGGCGGTACATATATTAAGCCCAAACCCTTTTCCTAGGAACAAGATCAGATGTGTTAATATCATCAATCTTAGCAGCAACAATAAAATCATTAATACTCAAGCCGCCAATTTGGGGAGTCCACAACTCTGCTCTAACTTGGTTAGTCTCCTCCAAGTGATGCAAAACAGGTGAATGCCCACAAGTTTGACCTACATTATTTATCCTGTTAATAAGCTCAACTCCAGAGTCAGAGTCCTTGACCTTCCACAAACAGTACAACTTCATCACCGTATTTCCATTACTGTCTTTGTCGTCGGCAACCCGCCATCCGAGAACCTTATGGACGAGCTGCTTGGCTTCATATTGTGTTAGGGGAGTTGTATCAGAAGAAATGGGAACACAAGAATGTTGTGATAAAGAGAGAATTGAAGCTTGAGGTATAAGTATCTTGTGTTCAGTGCTCATGTTTCCCAACACTTTCTCACCAAACTGGCTCTCTAGCTCTGCTGGAAACGGGTCTCTGGCTCCAAAATCGCCTATAATATCGGGTTTTGAGGCTCGGATTCTTGGTAGACGGCAGGTCCGAGGGTTGCAAGTTCGGGTTCGGGTTGTCGGGAATAAACACGGCTTGGTGGTAAAAGTGGAAGGAGTGTAGCAAAAGGAGTAGATAGTGGAGGTAGCCATTGAGGGATGAAACTGAAAGTGTTAGATTGTGGGGTTGAGGATTGGATAATACAGAAGAGTCAGAAATCAGAAGGTTGTGGACTTGTGGTACAATAATAATTTATAGGGATCTTTAGAAGAGGGAATTTAGTGGCCAAGGTGAAGTGTTCTATTCCCTCCGTTTATATCCACCTTGCATGTTTCTATTTCATATACGAAGTATTTCATATACTATTCATTGGTGAATATTCAATTTTGATTTTCTCGTAAGAGAAAATATATTCACGTAGGATCTTGTTTGATTCGTCTTAACGAGTAACTTTTATAATTTTCGTAAATGCGTAACTAAAGATATTTACCACATAAAACGTGCATTGGCAAACGTGAAAAAGCAAACATGCAAAGTGGATATGAATGGAGGAAATATCTTGTATGCATAGATGAGGGTGTATTTCGGTTTTTGTGTACTCCCTTCGTCTCAATCTCAATCATTTACATATTTTTATACTCTTAATAAACAAACAAAATAAAACGTAAACAAATGACTAGGATGCAAGGAGTATTTGACTGAATCAATTGTTGGCTAACCATCAATGTCCACCATGTGTACCAAAATGCCCCAAAAGAAGGTAACTTTCTTTTTGGACACTAATTCTCATACAATAATTAATAAAATTAGATTTGAAAATCTTTTTTATCAATATTCCTATAGCTAATGTATTTAACAAGATTTTGTTCCCCCTCTTTATAATATAAAAACAAAGAAATTCTCCCTCATGATCATTTCTCGCTGGCCAAAAAAAATTAAAAAGAAATTGAAATTCCAAATTCCGCATAACTTTTTGGTAGTAACGTAGTTGTTCTACATGTTTTACTCATTTTTTGCCATTTTTCATTATTTTTCCATTTTATACTCTTTACCTAAAAGCAAAAAAAACCTATCTCACATCATCTCCCTCACAAAATTAATCAAATTTGTCAAATTCGTGCAAATTACACAACTATGGATGTTAGTTCTCATATCGATTAAGTAATAATTCTAATTAGTAAATTTATTAATTATATTATACTGTATAAAATTAAGGAATTGATTTAAGTAGTTGTTTTTTCAAGAACAATTTTTAGTCTTTCACATACTTTTGGCCATAATTTTTCCATACCAATTGTAATCCTCCTAAACAGGTGTCTTACAAAAAAAAATGAGATGGTGTCTTGCAAAAGCTAATAGCCAAAAGATATCCAGGAAAAGGACCAAACGACAAAAAGCTCTATTTAGAGCATTACAACCAACCATCTACGAATGTGAGGATCACTACTTGGACTAAGTCTAGTTTTGACAGAGAGTTTCACACTAGCCGCCACTTGATCAGGAGATGTGAAGTGTTGTAACACCCCAAGGGTAAGAGAGGAAAGTTTGTGTGGAGATTTGTCCCACATCGGTAGAATGTGAGGCTTGTGATATGTTTATAATATCTTCCACCCACCACTTAGTAACAATGCCTTGTGCTTTTGGGCTTAAGTGAGGACAAATAATAGGCCCAAAAGTGCACACCCATATTATTGGGTTTGTGTTACCATGGTGGTGGGTCGGGTTGTTACAAATGGTATCAGAGCGAACGATTCTCAGGCCTAAACCAAATGAATAATAATGAATATAGGAAGAGTCAAATAAAATGAAACCCGAGATGAAATTGATAGGAGCCCCAAAAGGGAACGGGATGAGTTAGGGGCCCCCTCACACCAAACCTGGGCCCTTTCAGTTCTGTCTCGGGAACCCAATGAGAGTAATTGAAGAGTGGGGTAGATTATATAATGACCTAGTTATCTTGTACTAACGTCCTTGCAGGAGAAAGAACGAGGTAAGTTACGATGTGAAATATGGGTGTTAATATATACTGCGAATCATGAGATTAATGTTGAATGTTGATTGAGATATACTATTGCTGGTATTGAGAACAAGAGTTTTTTTTTGAATATGAGCTTTACTTGTATAAGGTGATATGCATGCGGCTATATGATCCCTGAACCGTTAGGTAGAGATATAGTATAATGATATGTGTACGGAGTTGAAGAGTTTTGGCTACCAAAAAAAAAAAAAAAAAAAAAAAAAAAAAAAAAAAAAAAAGATGTAGGAGAGATATGATCATGATTGACTGGAATGGTTGGTAGAGCCAACTATGTGATGTCGTTATAGGATGTGGAACCAAGTTAAGTCTTACGGGTAAAGCTAGTAGACCGAACCGGATGTCGTGCCCGTTGATAATTGTTTGTACTGTTCTATGTGTGTGTACACTTCTTATTTGCATGCCTTACACTTTGCAAGAGTTTACTGATGGGCATACTAGGCAAATGTGATCGGAATTTGAGAGTTATGATTTTTTATTATCTTACTAATTGCTTTAGCAATCCCTGTCTAGTGATATGCGGAACGTGTTGCCCCAAGCCATAAATGACATGTAGCTATGTTTTACGTTCGTATATATGTGTACAAGTATTGAGTATTTTGTTGGTTCTCGAAATCTTGACTGTGCTCTAGATGACGATTAAAGTTGGAATGAGGAATGCATATTAATATGGTGCAATGTCCATGCTTTAAATGATATGTCAACGCGTTCAGGAAGATGAATGGTTGAGTTTCGAAGTAGTAATGTGAATTGTAATAGAACCAAAATTTTAAATAAACTTTTAGAATGTTACCTTGTTTGTACGGACTGTCATATCAAGTGTAATCCATATTTGAGTATGAAAGTTTTATGTATGATAACCCCTTGCGTTGAGTTTACAATGCTTTTGTTTTATTTTAATAGGAGTTATATTTTGAGAGAAATAAATCTTTTAGTTGACAGTGGTCAGATTGTTACTGCACAGTCCCGTTTTGGCCATCTTTTTGTAAAAGGGATCATTTAAAGCTTGGTTATTGTTATGTATAAATCCTACCCTACTGTTCAGAATACGTGTTCGCGTTTTCAAAATGATATGCCATGTAAAGTCGTAACGAGCCACTATCTAATGGTTATTTTTGCAAGTTGCCGAATTTTCTGTTGAATTGCTGTAAAGTTCTTGTCCAGACCGATGAGTTATAGAAATGGTATTAAATAATTTCTTCGATTCTTTCCTATGATTAGCTAGTCCTTTATATTTTCTAAAAGCTATGATCGCTCACACGTTAGCTAGGCTGTTATTTAATTATAATTTGGTAAGTTGCTGCGTAATGTTTAATTGTTGAAATCGTGAGATATAAAAGTTTCATATAAAAGTTTAATCAAATGTGATTTATGTGATGTGACCACGTGATATTCTGATATGACTTTAGTAACATGAATAATAAGCGTATGGTATGAGTATGAACCCTCACTAAATGATAGCATAACCTTGTTTATCTCGTCAAGTTTAATATGGAATTGTTTCAATTATATGTCAAATTTTACGACCTCAAAATAACTAGGTGCTACTCGTATGTGATGTCAAAAGCATGTTTATCGGAGAGGAGTCTTGCCAAGTGGCAGAATGAAATTTAACTGGACAGTTATCAGCATGATGTAGTAATCTAATAGTTATACGTAATTGTGACTATTTGATTGATGTGAATCTGGTTGATGTTTTTTTTCGGATGTTGATGGTTTATCACTGTTTAGTTTCTTGTGATTATAAACTTTATAACGTTTCCAAGTATATTGTTATATCATACAGTGAGTTGCATATTGTTATATTTAGAATCTGATCACGATGTGTAAGTTATTAATTGCTGGCATACGATTTATGGAAGTATTAGCCTTGTGATTGTTACTTATACCGTTAAAATTTCCATAATTCATGAGAGAAAAGAACAATGACTTAATAAAGAAGAGTCATAATACCTCAGTGTAGCCTTGTTTCAAGCCGTAACTTGTAAAATTGTCTTTGACACATATTTATATTGTCACAAACAGCCCTTTCAATGTTTCAATCATTTCAAAATATTTTCAAAATGACAAACCAGGTTCAAGTCTGATGTTTGATAATTATGGTGATTGGTTGCAAAATGACAATCCTGTAGCAATGTGTAGATGAAATCCTTCTTGAGTGTTTAATAGCTGCGCATTGTATAAGACCCTTATTGTGCTAGTCATATATAATAATAGCCTCGTGATATATGATGTAATATGAGTGGGTGGAAATGTAGCTAAGTGATTTGGTTACCTAATTGATATCTGGGGATGTTAAACGATCTTGTGAGTCTATGAGTTATGTATGTTTTGGGAAATATGTCAATGTTCCATGTTTAATTACGTTAATTAATTTTGCGCTATGTCTTTTCCTACATATGAGAGTTCACTCATGACGGTTCCAATGGATGATTCATGTCAGCAGACCCCAAAACATTGTGGGACTAAGGCTCTGATGTTGTTGTTGTTGTTGTTGTTGTTGTTGTTGTCTTTTCCTAAATATGATTTGCTTCTATAATATGATTATAAGCATGAAACATTTAAATTGTCAAGTATGAACTATAAGCTTCTTAATTGGTTACATTGTTGTTCGAATATTAAATTTGTGATAATTTCAAGGGTGTATGAGTGTTATATATTCCGAATCTGTTTTACTGCGTAACACGATCCTACCGACCCTAATACTTTATTATTGTTCGAGGTTATATGTTATATGATAATTGATATGAGCCTCTTTTGAGTACTGATTTGAGTTGAATATTAGCAGTTGTCCTTTTATTTTGATAGTTAAAATTTTCTATTGATGTGATAATTCTTTTGTTGGTGAGATGGGAAAACTTTTAGTAATTGATTAGTCTGAGTTATGTACAAGTTCTTGTTTTATGGCGTACACGTTCTTGTTTTATGAATAGTGGAATGATAAGTATATATACAAGTATGTCAACGAACTTGGGAGGTAAGTACTGAGGAGATTGAGTTACTCGTGAGTTTAGAACAAAGGCCATGGTTGGTTTTGTTTTGAGTTGAGACTGCAGCGCAGTGTTTTATCAAGTTGACGCACTCTGGTGGAATATTTGATCATATCGATATTGAAATCGAGATGAGAATTGGCCATTAGTGCTGAGTTATGAGTTTGGAATCGATATTGAGAGGAAGGATTGATTCGCAGTTTTATTTCGTCAGTTCACTCACCCTTGTCTAGGGTGTTAGGTTCGACGACGAGAATACGGTACTTGATTATTTGGAGTAAGATTTTATGAGGGAGAGTAGTGAGTAAGACAGAGTAATGTGCTGAAATTCTTATAATAAGGTTACGGGGGCGTAACCATGTTTTTAAGGAGGGTATGATTGTAAAATCTTAATGATTATGATAATTATGGCTAATTGGTATATCCTGGTTGTTTGCATGTAGTTGATAATCTTGATCATTTCTGTTATACATATTTTTGCGTCTCATGAAGTACCCCTTTAGTTTAAGTATATGTTGAACTTTGGGGACAAAGTTTTCTTAACGAGGGTAGAATGTAACATTTCGTGTTTTATTTCGTGTTTTAAAGTATTTGATTAGTTATGTTTCTAGTGACCGGTTGTTGACCGCTGGACGAGAACTTCGGGACGAAGTTCATTTTAAGAGGGGAAGACTGTAATACCTCGTATTTTATAATATTATTTATTGTTTATTTTGGTCGTATTTGACCATTAGTATTCGATGATTAATTTTCGAGTAAGTGTTTTATATTTTATATGTTCCTAATGTTATGTCGTATATGCGTGCTAGTAGCAAACCGTATCTTAAATGTGTTTGCAGTGGGCCTCGAAATACACGTCTAACATGAGCAGAGTAATACCTCTCATTTGTTTTTGAGACTCGGGTTTTGACTCGGAGTTAACGTTATAGGTCTTAATTGTTTTTATGTTACGGTTTTATATTAATTACTATCGTAAGTAGATAAATGACCTTAGTAATAAGGTTACGTGTTATACGGGTAGGACTAGTTGGGCTCGATTCGTTTTAGGTAAAGCGAATTGTGTCGAGGGTCGTGTATGGCTTGTGTTTGGGCCTAGAATTATGTGACCCAATTATCATGCCCATACTAACCCCACCTCATTTCCGCGTAATCCCATACCAAAAACAAACGAAGCTATTTCCGCGATATAAAAACACAAACGAACCCCATAAAAACCCTATCCGACGCTCCCAACCGTATGACAACCCGTATGGCCTCCCCAAAAACCCTACTTTACTTCACACGCCTCCACTGGACACCAGCAGTGGCATCGGCCACAAGAGAGAGAGAGTGAAGCGGCAGCAACGTTGGTCTGGGGCGGTTTCAGGAAAGTTTCGAGTCGGTTTCAGGCGAACCCAAGGTGAGCACTCGCGTTCCTTTTATTTGGTTATGCTTTTTACACTGTTGCGGGTAGAGTGTCTCTAGGGTCGCGTCGTCATGGTGTCTAGGGTGGGTTACACGAGTTAGAGTGACACGGGGGTAGAGGTTAGCCGCTGCTAGTGGCTGTAGGTGTCGGGTTTGTTTTGAACATGTTGCTGAGTCGTAGTCGTGGCAGGGGGGAAGAGGTTAACGTGGTGGTTGAAATGGTGGTGGTCATGGGTGATGTTAGAGCTGTCGGTGGTGGCGGCAGCACGTTGTGTATGTCGGGGTGGTGTCGGTTCGGGTTGAACCAGGGTGGTGTGGACGGTATGGCTGGGAGTCGGGGGTGAGGCAGTCATGTGTGGTGGTTTCCGGCAGTCGTGTGTGGCGGTGTTGTTGCCGCGGGTTCGTGAGGGATGTCGGTAATGGCGGTTTATCTTAGTTGTTGATTTGATTTGGCATGTTATATTATTACAAATATTACTATTATATTACTAATATTATATTATTATTATTATTATTAGATTATCAGATTATTACTATTGTTATTATATTTGTGGTAATAGTTTTAGTAATTCCTTTTGTTGGTTAGATTATTAGATTATTATTGTTGTTATTATATTGAATTGAGTTGAAGTGTTTATGAGTCGGGAAGTTTTTTTTAGAAAGTTACTATTTCGGGAAAGTTTCATCTTTAGGAAACTTTCCACTTTTAGAGGGTTGTCATTTATAGTAGGTGTACATTGTGATATGGGGGTTTGGAAAGGTAATTAATCGTTAATAATATATGTTTAGGTGATGGTTTTCGCGTGGAACACTTCTAGCAGCTGTTCGGTTTGACTTTGTCTTTCTGCAGTTTGAGGTAGGGGAATATTGTTTATATGATGATGCGTAATCTGTTCTTATTTGGTATTAAGCATGTTTGTGATATAATATCATGTGATCGTTATATTATTGCGTTACCTATATTATTCTGTGATATGATACGATGTGAATATATTGGGTCTTGTGATACGGTGTTGGATCGGTGCGGAGTTTATTTGGCGTTGGATCGGTGCGGAGTTTATTTGGCGTTGGATCGGTGCGGAGTTTATTTGGCGTTGGATCGGTGCGGAGTTTATTTGGTGTTGGATCGGTGCGGAGTTAATGGACGATTGATCCCAATATATATTATAAGTTTGTTTATTTATTTTTTTTCCTCTACTCAACCTCGTGGTTGACCCTGTGTATTCGTGATCACCTTTGATGAACCAAATTATTGGGGAGCAGATTGACAGGTGGCCGAGACTATGGGAAGCTGTGGGAGGAGAGAGCTTGGATCCGGACCAGACTAGAGTCTAGATCACCATAGTCAGTTTAGCATGAGTTGTACTTACTTTTCATAAGACAGTTTTATTCCAGTTGTATGAACATGTTATAGAGTTTAACTTTTAATTAAAGTACTGTTTATCATTTCTTTGTATCTACTGCCTCGGGAAACCGAGATGGTAACACCCATATTTATCTGGGGAGTCCTAGTACAGGACCTTAAATAAATGGGGGTGTTACACATATCATTATTGGGTTTGTGTTACCATGGTGGTGGGTCGGGTTGTTACAAATGGTATCAGAGCGACCCTGCGACCGTGTGGTGAGCCTATGGTCGGGAGTACCCGGGTCACCCACCTAGCGGGGAGGATTCTGGGCTTGGCTACGGTCAAGTTTGAGGCACAACGAGGACGTTGTGTTCTTTAAGTGGGGTGGTTTGTAACACCCCAAGGGTAAGAGAGGAAAGTTTGTGTGGAGATTTGTCCCACATCGGTAGAATGTGAGGCTTGTGATATGTTTATAATATCTTCCACCCACCACTTAGTAACAATGCCTTGTGCTTTTGGGCTTAAGTGAGGACAAATAATAGGCCCAAAAGTGCACACCCATATTATTGGGTTTGTGTTACCATGGTGGTGGGTCGGGTTGTTACAAGTGTCCACCAAAAATGCATTTGTTTCTTGCTTCCCAGATGTCGTGGAGTGGACTAACCCAGCAATACAACAAGACATGATTACCTTTTTCAAGGTAGCGCGAGTTTTGTCCTCAAGAGTTTTGTATAGCCAGTTCTTCAAGTCGACATCTGACCCAGGACCAGTGGCACCAACCCAAGATAGCAGAGAACGTCGCACAGTTTGCGAGAAAGGGCAACGAAAGAACAGGTGCCTATTCGTCTTAGAAGCGTTCTTACAAAGGCAACATCTATTAGCCATCTGAAAACCCCGAGAACAAAGGTTGTCAACCGTGGGGAGGTTGTGCTGAACAGCCTGTATCACGCAGATGAGGTGTTTGGGTATGATTTCCTTGATCTTCAACGGGGCAGTCCAGCCTAGGGTTCGGTTTTTGTGACGGAACAAGTGGTAAGCTTTGCTTAATGAGAACGTACCTTTTTGGACACAAGAATCCAACATCTTCTTTGCCTCCGTAGAGGTGCCAGCAACACTGAGTAAGGCGTTTTTGGTTCTGACAATGTTTTTCCAGCTCTCGGCATGGTAAGGTTTGTAAGCCACATCCCAAATCTGGGTGTTGGAGAGGTTGTAGGCATGGGTCCATCGGTCCCAAATCCCCTCGCCTTGTTGAGTTAAGTTCCAAATCCATTTACATAGCAACACTTTGTTCCAACTTAGGAGCTCTTTCACATTGAAACCTCCCTCGTCCCAAGGGGTACAGATAGACTTCCAGCTCTTAAACACCATTTTCCTCTCCCCGGTATCAATACCCCAAAAGAAATCTTTGCAGAGTTTGTTAACCATCTTGGTGACGTATTTCGGAAGCATAAGAACAGAGCACCAATAGTTTTCCAAGCCAAATACAACAGAGTTAATGAGTTGTAGCTTACCCGTATAAGAGAGCAAGTTCCCAGACCAACCTTGGATGGATTTTTGGACTTTTTCAATCATGAAGTTATACATGGTTGGTGAGAGTCTCCCTGGGTTCATAGTAATACCCAAGTAACGAAAAGGGAAGGAGTCCTCTGTGTATCCAGTCAAGGAGTTGATTTGGGTTCTTATCTGATGGTGAACGCCTCTATATATAGTAGATGCTGGTCTTAGACGAGTTGGCATAAAGTCCAGAGACCCGAGCAAAACCGTTAAGATAGTGAGCAGCAGCGGCCATAGAGGGGGCATCACCCCTCAAGAAGAGCATGAGATCGTCTGCAAAAATAAGATGATTAAGCTTAAGTTTTGCACATTTGGGGTGGTAGGATACCTGTGTGAGAGAGAGTGAATTTGTCGAAAGTGCTGGGAAAAAATTTACATGCCCAAGACGAAAATATAGGGAGAGATGGGGTCTCCTTGACATATACCAGCTTTTCCAGGGAAAAAATCACTATCGTGCCCGTTAATCTTGAGAGAAAACCGAGTCGAAGTGATACATCCCATTATCCACGAGACAAAAATGGGGGGAAATGAAGTCCCAGAAGCATGTTCTTGATGAAGTCCCATTGGAGAGAATCAAAAGCCTTGCGAATGTCAACTTTGATAAGGCATCTAGGAGTTACCGTTTTCTGGTTGTACTTTTTGATGAGATTTTGTGACATCATGATGTTTTCAAAGATGTTTTGATGAAAGCCCCTTGTTCAACCCCCACCAAGTCGGGAAGCACCAACTTAAGTCTTTTAGCAAAGATCTTGCTAATAGTTTTGTATACAACAGAACAACAAGCAATAGGCCGGAAGTCAAGGACAGAAGATGGAACATCTTTTTTGGGTATAAGGGCTAGTAGGGTGGTGTTTACCTTTTTCATCATCTTGCCCTTGGTGAAAAACTCTCTGATAGCCGCACAGAACGTTCCTGGATGATGTCCCAGGCCCCTTTAAAAAAAAGCTGAGGAAAACCCATCTTGACCCGGGCTTTTATTGGAGCCAATGCTAAAAAGCGCACTTTTGATGTCATGGTTGGTGATAGGGGCCGTGAGTAAATTTGATGCATCATCGGAGATCATAGGCCCAGAACTGAGAACAGAAGTGTCGATGGGTTCTGTGTTCGAAGTCTTGCCAAGGAGGTCGGTATAGTAGTCAACAAAAGCATCATTGACCTCTTTGATTCCATGTCGGGCGATCCCATTTTTGTCATTGATAATCCCAATAGTGCTTATGTGCTTCTTTTTCGCGATTTTGGCAAAGAAAAAACAAGAGTAGATATCGCCTTTTTGAATGTTGTCAACCTTAGCTCTCTGAAAAAGCATGTCAATTTCAGTCTTGCTGATGGCCTTGTACTTTTTAATAAGCTTACACTCAAGATTGATGAGATCAGGGTCAAGAGGTGAATCTTGGAGCTGTTGCTGGCATTTATCAAGCTCCCGTTTTGCTGAGGCAACCCGGTTGTTCATATCCGAGAACTCAGACGAATGAAGATTTTTGAGGACCCCACAGACAACCTTGAGTTTGGAGAAGAGCCGGAAAGTGGGGGTCCATTTGCAAGGAGTGTCCCAGGCATTTTGAATCATGGATAAGTATTGGGGGTGTTGCTGCCAGGCATTGATGAGGCTAAAACATTTAGGGATCGATCTTGTTGGTATCCTGGTTGGGAGTGACAAGAAGAGGGGGTGGTCGGAGATCCCTGGGGGAAGGCACTGAGCAAAGGTAGAAGGATAAGTGGCCAACCAAATGGGGTTAGTGAGAGCTCTGTCAAGTCTAGCCCAAGTTCTAGTAGCATCTCCTTGCTTGTTTGACCAAGTAAATTCCGCACCAATGTTGTAAATGTCAACAAAGGAAACACTTGGTGAGACAAGCATTGAATTCAGAAATATCGTGGAGCCTAAACAAGTATTGATTCTTAAATCGTTGATTATTTCATTGTATCGAATTGTGTTATGAACTCATGATTCAAATTTCAATTCATTTAACGAAACGTGATTGCCCTGAATAATCCAGATTTAGTTAATTTAGAATTTGCAACCTTCTTTTTAATCGCATCCATTCTCAATTTATAATTACTATATTACCAATTCAGCCATTGTCGAAAATCAATTGTATTAAACCTAGAATTAGGGGTCGTTTGGTTCAGCATGGCAAGATAAAATTCCCGGGAACATTAAATTCATATGAACTTGAAAATCACGTGAATTATGTAAATGTTGTTTGGTTGGATGTAGGAACTTCAATTCATGCGGGAACTTTCACCTACTAGGTAAGTGACTTCCTACATTATGTAGGAATTAGAGTTCCATAGAAAGTTCTAATTCTCATAAATTGGACAATCAAACAAGACTCAATTTTCCCACTTCCCATGACGTTCCAATTCCCGTGATTTTAAAAGGCAATCAAACAACCTTTTAGTGTTGTCTTCTTCTCCAGGTATGACTTAAATCTAAGGAAAATTTAATAGAAATAATTCATATTATGAGTGATCTTCTCGTATTAATCTCAACTTCTAAATAACCCACAATAAACCAAGCATTACCCCTCCTCAGATCATACTCCCTCCTACCCAAGATAAGTGTCCCGTTTGCCATTTTTCTTTATTCGTCAAAGTGTCCCGTTTGGTACTATTTGAACGGTTTTATTACGTTTTTACCCTTCCCTATTTACATTTATTACGCACTTACCAACCCCTAACCCAATAGAATATTTTCTCTCTCCAATCTAAATACTCTTACCCTACCCAAAATACACAAACCATAAATTTTTGACTCACTACCAAACGGGAGTACGGGACACTTATCCCGGGTAGGAGGGAGTATTAAACTCAGAGGAAAGGCTACCTTCTCAGCCGGTAAAGAATGTCATTAATCTAATATTAATAAATAATAACCTTTTATTGACCCCATTATTATTCTTTACCCCCAAATTTACTTTACTCCATTAATTTTCTTCTTCATTTGCTCTCCAAACGTCCATTGTTGAGCATTGATTCACGCCATTATTTAGCATTAAACATTTTTTTCAAAAATCAAGCTACTAAAAATTGTTTTTTCGCAAATCGATGAGACGTGCATAATCATTTGTGAGGCAAATTTGAAGCAGTCAGCAAATTTCTTTCTCCTTCAGTTTGATTATTATAAAGATAATGATGTCTTATCCTTTGAAAGCCAATAAATTGTTCGATCCAAAAAAAATCAGTGTTCATATGTTATCGAATTGTCTTCTCCATCCGTCATCAGCTTCTGCTCTTGTATATAAATTTTGCATCATTATTTATATGAAGAATATCTAGTTTTCAAGTTTGATTTTAGGTTCATGTAAGACAATAAGTTTCAAGCTTGTGACGGACGTCGTCACAAATGAGAATTTGGGGTTTATTATATGTTTATATCCAATTCGTACGATATGGAAAAAATACACTTCATAATTGAAAATCTCCGGAAAAAAAAAAGGGGCGGGCCAATGAGAAATTGACAAGTGAAAAGAGGAAGTAGGGAGGGAGGTTGAAGGTTTAACAATGGGGAATGAGGGGTTGGAGAAGGAAGATGTTTAAATAATAATAGTGGGCCCTAAGTTTAAATAGCATAACCGGAAATAACAGGTAGGGATTAATATGGGAAGATCACTTGGAGAAGGAATAATAATAGTGGGCCCTAAGTTTAAATAGCATAACCGGAAATAACAGGTAGGGATTAATATGGGAAGATCACTTGTAGTATGGATTATTCTTGTTAAATTTTCCTGAATCTAAATCTCAATTTATTATTGATGAGCTAATTAATGCTCCAAAGTTCAATCGTTTTCTAGATTAATTTATCGGAATTTGTGGAAAAGACAATGGAATTGAAGAGGGAGAACATTGAATGTTTGGGAGTTGAAATAAAAGGGATAAAATGATCATTTTCCTCCACGAAAGAGTAAAACCCATCCATGAATGAGCATTATCCGTGTAGAAAGGTCTAAAACAAAAGTTCAGAATTCAGAACCCACCTTAGTTATCAGGTATACAGGTTAGACCCCAAAATTGAGTCAATGGCCATATCGCCCATATGTGTACTCCATATCTGAAAGCATGAGATAAACTCCAGATTCAAGCTGAGATCTTCAAACACCATCAAACAAGCTGAGCAGTAAATGTTTGTCCTATTTCTGTGAAGTCTAGCAAACTTAGCACACCGTGAAATCTTGGAATCCGGGACGTTCAATACTTTTTGAACCTCATTCTTGATCGCATAGCATAAAGCGCATTATAAACTCGTTAAGAGTATAAAAATGCCTTTTGTTTAGGAAAACGCTCAAACAGGCAAATGACATTCCAAACATCAAGATCCATATTCAAGAGAGTTCCAAATTAAGCCTCTAGGCTTATAAAAGGCTGGTCGATGTACAATACAATTTTACAAGTCTAGAGTTCTTTCACAAAGCCAATCATGATAATAACCTACGGTTCCCAGTCCTAGTGAGCCTGATAAATGTCCGGGCTTATATAGTAGCCCCACCAGTCTGATGCAGCATAGCGTCTATCTCATCACCATCTTCCATTTCCAGCTGCAACAAGTAAGATCAATGACTTGTCACCCAAAGATTATACTTTCATACATAATCCCATTTTTTCCCTAACACTAGATTTTTTTCAGTTTTCAAGAATGTGCTTTGGCGTAGATTTTGACCAAGTACTTTGAGGAAGAGTTATAAATAAAACTTGTTCATTGTTCTCATAGAAAAAATACTCTCACAAGAGTGTACATTTCATGATAATAAGGTGTCTGAGAGAGATTAAAGTTATCTCTGGTAAGTGAGCGTAACATAAAAATTAAAACAGGGCGTATTCTTTAGCGAGTAACACGTTCAACTAAAAATGCAGGGGAAGGGAAGGGAAGGGAGAGACCTCATCAGGAGTCTGTTCTGCACGAAGACGACGCCCATCAAACAGGAATGCAATTGAGGCGAAATCCACAGATTGTCGGTCGCAGTAAGCATTCATAAGCTTCTTGAGTTGGGTAGACCTCTTAATACGGAAGAATACCTCGTTGCCATCCTGAAAACATACACAAAAACATATATGTACATGTTCAACTTATAATAATAAGGATATAATAAAGGAAGAGCATAGGTAAAGCACGCTAAAAAAAGATTCCTAAACATATATCAAACAGGAATGCAATTGAGTTGACACTAGTCTTGCAGAGAAATGAAACAAGCAGACCTAAGAGATCATCTTTACCAGCAGAGAAACAAAAACAAAAACCATTGAATCTCTTGCAACAAACATGAAAAAATGACCAGATATTCAGTCATATTCACTCATAGTGTCTTGCAACAAAAACAACAGAGCCCAGTAGACAATTTAGACTCATAGAAGACAGCTAACGATATTCAGTCATACAGTCCAAAAACTCATCAGAAACAGCTGGTTCTCCGTAAAGGCACTGTAGGTAAGTAAGAGATTTGGCCTAACAAGATGTTTAATGTCCAAATGGCAGAAACGTACGACAGCAATAAAGTAAAGTAGGAATCATATATATCCATCAACACTGTTCATAATTGAGGAGAATGTGATCTTTAACAATGAATCTGTAGTCTGTACTCATTACAGTTTAAACATATTAAGAAAACGCTTCACTATATAGTCGACTCATTACTCATGCTTTAAAATAGTCGTCCATATATAAGGCATCCAACTTGTTTATGCACTTTATATATTGTTTTTTATACAGTACAACAGGTTCCCTCAAAGGTCAAAACCTACAATGTGCATCGACATTAGTTTACAGATAAGTTACATTTATTTAGAGTTTTTTTGTAAATAACCAACCCCTTTTATGTACCATTTTTTACAAATAACCACCTTATGTCATTTTTTACTAATAACCACCTTAAATCCCATTTAATTTAAAAAAATTAACACCCAATACTGATTACGCAGACGGTATTTATAAAACCCGATCTAATTACGAGATTACGACTCTAATATAATTGAACTACCTAAACTACTCTCACTTATCCAGAAATATGACCAGACTAGATCCAATCTTTTGACAAAAACTGCTAAAATGCAATCATTTCAGAATAGATTAATCTCTGCATCAAATACTACGATCACAAGAGCAGTAAACTTTACGCAGAAAAATCCAGAAAAGAAAGCATACAATATTACCATAGCATATGAATACGCCATCGATACCAATGTTCGAACTTCTAATATCTTCAACTAGATCAAAGGAAGCAAACCTTACTCTAAAACTAGTATTGCATTCATTCAAAACATTTCACTATATGATTCCGAAGAAGTACATAAAATGTTCACAACAGAACAGTTCAAATATCACAAGATTAATACTCCGTACTTGATTACTTGAATGTCCCATGAAATTGTTTAAAAACCAACTTTATGCCGAAAAATCAAGAAAATAAAGCATACAATACCATATGAACAAAATACCCATGTTCAAACTTTTCCAATACCTTCAGTTAGATCATAGGAAACAAATCTTATTCTAAAATTAGTACTGCATACATTCAAACCATTTCCCTACATAATCTAAAATTCCCTAATAAATTTATGCATTCTCACCCCATTTCATCTGGAATCAAACCCCGGGAAAACATGGAAATGAACATTGAAGGGGAGAGGAATGTGTCGCGTTAATGGAGGAAGGGAAGAAGAACAATTAATTTGGGGGTTCTATTATTTCAATTGAACTGATTTGGGGGATTAAAACAAGGATAGGGGAGTGTAATTACTGAGATTAATTTAGGTAGTTCAGTTACATTAAACGTGTAACGTCGTAATTAAATCGGGTTTTAGAAATACCATCAGCGTAATCAATATTGGGTGGTAGTTATTAGCAAAAACTGACATAAGGTGGTTATTTGTAAAAATTGGTACATAAAAGGGGGTCATTTACAAAAAAATGCTTCATTTTAATCAAATCAGAAAATTGAATGTTCCCACAAAGTAACCACTAGATATTTGAAGAGAATGGGTTAATAATGAAAAGTACGAGACATACAAAATAGGACGTCAATAAAATGTTCCTCCCAGTTTTCAAACTTATGCGATAGGAATAGTGAAAAATGTGATATACAAAGCGGAACGGAGGATAGTATGTTCTTATTTTGGCCTCCACCGTTCAGATCTCACAAAAAGAATCAAGTAAGCATTCATTAGTGTGAAATCAACAGCATATCTTATCGTTATCTTGAGAAGGATTTTTGATAATTGAAAAGTGAAAGCCAAGCCTTAATATGCGAAGTCAAACAAATATCTTATGGTACTAGTAGATACTAGACATACTTAATTAACGACAACCAAAGAAACCTTACAGCCCGTTCCAAATTCTCCTTCAAAGGCAAATATGGTAGCAAATAACATACATAAACACGCACGATATCATAGAATACAAAACGCTGATGACATCATAGAATCCAAAAACAAAACAAAACAAAACAAAAAAAAAAGTATAAGACTATGAGCCCTTCGTATTTCCATCGTCAAAGGGCGCAAGACCGGTGACTCTTTGGTTACAATAATGATGGAATAAAGAACGAAAATTCACTAAATCATGTAAGCTTCTTCATTGTGAACGAGAGTCACTAGGATACAATTTTGATTGCAATTTTCAGTAGGAGTCATTCAGATACTCACAATTTAAAGTTAATGACACAACCTCCCCCCAAAATCTTTGGTTACGATAATGATGGAATAAAGAAAGAAAATTTACTATATCATTTAAGCTTCTTTCATAGTGAACGAGTGTCATTAGGATACAATTTTGATCACAATTTTCATTAGGAGTCATCCAGATACTCACAAGTTAAAGTTAATGACACAACCTCGCCCCAAGCTCTTGGGTTACAATAATGATGGAATAAAGAAAGAAAATTCACTATATCATTTAAGCTTCTTTCATTATGAAAGAGTGTCATGAGGATACAATTGTGATCGCAATTTTCATTAGGAGTCATCCAGATACTCACAACTTAAAGTTAATAACGACGATTTAAAAGGGATTTACCGCCATGTTCAAACAATAAGTTTGCATCCACTTTAGAAACAAGCCTTTCACGCACACCTTACGCGTTAATTAAATGACCAAACAAACAAACCCTAATCCATGTCAAGATTGTACCCATTAGATTCCTTCCAAAAAGAGAAGCCCTCAGTTGCTCAAACAAACCATGTAACTGATATAACGGAACCGTTATCGTTAAACAAATCCTATACCATTAACAGCTTAAAATTTACATATGTAAAGGAGACCATCATGATCAACATAATGTAATGCAGAATTCACGACCTAAATTCAATTTCCATATATCCCCAACACTCTCTATATCCCTCTTCCATCAAATAAATCAAATTGTACACAATCTTGACAAAATTCTTGTGTAGGGCGGTCTTAAATAAGTTAATCTCAAAACGAAATAATTGCATAAAACCGCCTTACACAAAACGAACCATCTTAACAGTACATTGAAAGTTCTAGCCTCTAGGGTTTCAGAGTCACACCACAACAAAACAACCATATTCGAATACAAAAACACCAAGAACTCCACTACATCAACGAAATAAACCCTAATAATTCTATAGCCAACATAAACCCTAAATTGAAAATTAAAAATAATAATAAAGAAAAACAAATAATTATAATAATACCTGACCCTTGACTTTGAGATTAATGTGAGCAGACTGATCTCCAGGCTTCTTGTCCTCCTCTTGTGTTCCTGACATTTTTTTCTCGTAATTTTTTAGGGTTAATTAATCAGTTGTCGACGAGAGAAGTTGGAACACACTCTGCTGTCTGTTGCTGTGTTAAATACGAGTAGTGTACTCGTACTGCAATGACACTGGGTTTTTTTGGGCTGATTCGGTCCAAAGGCCCACAAATATTATCCGACTTGACTTTACTGCCTCCATATTATTTGTTTTATGAGACGGTTTCATGGTAAGTTAAGGGGCATGTAAAAGATCGTCGACAATTTTATTAATTATCGTCGACACTTTATATAAACCTCCAACTTTGCCCTCCTCAATTCAACCCAATTGTTAGTCTAATTAAAAATCTCTATAAAAAAATTGTCCGTTCTCTCAAAAAAATCAAAAACGGTTTTGAAGTAGTTCAAACAACTTGCAATTAAACAACGATTTTAACCAAATGTGTTTGGTGTGGTGGTTGCTCACCTCATCCCTTAACCATGAGGTCAGGGGTTCGATCCCTGCCCATGGAAATGGAGCAACACTTTGGCCAGCCGTTTACCTCTTCGTGAGAGCACCCGCGGCGAGGGGATTATACACTGTTGTCGACGGTGGACACCCCGGTTTAAACCAAAAAAAAAAAAAAATTAAACAACGATTTTAACAACGGTTTTGCAACATGAATCACAACTACGAGGGTAGTTTACGATTTAATTTTGATTCAAATTTATGATTTCTACTTCGTTGTATAGTAGGACGGGTAATGATTATCGTTAGATTCCCGAAGCCGATTTCAAATTTCGGAAAAAAAAAAATAGAAATGTGACGGAAATAGGCTAGACAAAGAACTTTTTTGTCCGGCACAGCCGCACAGGTGTTGGACAAAAAAATAATTTGTTAGGTGCCAGACAAAGAACTTTTTTGTCCAGCACAAGTGTTGGAAAAAAAAATGTCCAACTGTCTGCCGGACAAAAAAAAGTCTGTCCAACACCTCCACTAGACGAAAAAAAACGGAATTACTTTTTCACATACGGTATCTACTCTTTCATATACATTTTTTCATAAAATTTTCACATGCTACCCCTTTCCTAAACCTAAACTTTTTCCCCTAAACATAGACAAAAAAACTTTTCTATATGCATCTTTACCCTAAAATTGAATTAATTACTCTAAAAGTTTAAACAATGGTTTACGATTTTCCAATTATTGAAGTAATATTATTTATTAACGATTATTAATCGTGTTATTGAAATTATTAAAGTTTATATTTTATTTAAGTTATATACATAGAGTCAATGTTAATTACAGTTTGTAGATGAGAGATGACTCAGTGGTTGACAATTATTAATAGGTTCATTGTGTTGCTGTCGTGGTGCTGCTTGCTATGTCGTTGTTGTGGTGTTGCTTGTGCCGGTTATGTTGCTGCGTGTTGCTCCCTTTTTGTATTGTTTTTATTATTTTTTTAAAGATTGTAGGATGATGCCTATATTGAAAAAATTCCGACGACTCGGTTGATACTCCAGATGTAGGGACCGTGAGCGGAGTAATTGATTGGTATTAATCACTTGGTGTTTAAAGGATGAAGGAAGAAGGCGAAAATAAATTGGGTGAATTATAAAAAATTGACAAGGGCAATGTGATAAATGTAAAATCCCTCGTCGCAGCGGAAAAATAGAACATTCAAACATGCCAAAATTTAGGCGGAATTTAAACTTTAACATACATGATAAAACGAGGTGAATTAAAACAAACTATACAAACTGAAATAAACAACAATAAATAAGTATATAAGTCTAAGTACGAAAGTATAAGTACAAAAACAGCATGGGATGACACATCCCTACATGCACTCAAATGTATAACAAAAACTAGGTCCAGCTAGAACGATAAACGGGTAAGTCATCGATGATAGGACCATCGCTCGCTAGCCTCCTGTAAGGCTGTAACCCATCAGCCACCTGTCATGTACCTACATACATGAAAACATGACGCCACAATCAGTGGGGAGTGACTAGAGTTCTCCTAGCCACCTATTGTTAACGACACGTAACACTTTTATTTTTTCCTTTATTTTTAGTGTGTTATGTTTTCTCCTTTATTTCCGTTTGTCAGTAGTGTCCTTTAGGGTGCTGGTTATATTTTATATTGTGCCTTACATGTTTTTTAGGTCACAATGAGGACACTATGACATTTAGGTTTGGGGGAGAGTCTTTATTTTATGTTGTGTGCTTAACAAAAAAATCCAAAAATATGTTTTTTCTTTTTTTTTAGATCAAGTCTTGCTGAATTAAATAGCAATGATGATAATTTGCATTGTTTTTGCAGTTGAATCCCAAATAGTTATCCATGTACATTGTTTTGACTCGTTAGCCTATGAAAACAAAGCTCAATGATCAAGTCTTGACCGTAATCAACATGCCTTATATTGATTAGACTTGACAAATTAAGTTGGTAACAACTTAAATTCCGAGGTCTATGGAGCTTCCTAGGCCAGGAACATTAATAAACTGGTCTCATTGTTATTTAGGCTTGAGTGTGGTTTCTCCTCGTGGAATATGTAATATCAAACTGCATAAGTGTGAAATTGATTGCTTGATGCTTTTATGTGAATGTATGACAAGTACATGAGGATAGGCGGTCCTTACCATTCAAATAAGCTTCATATAGCCAAAAATTTGTCTTTCTACCTTTGAAACCAAATTCCCTATGAAAACTCGTTTGAAACCTTGTGGCATGTTTTGTATTTTAATATTTATAAGCTACAATCTTAGAATTTGCCTACCTTTTCGGGACAGTCGCAGTTGCTTGGTTTATCATGATATTTCATTACTATGGTTGGAAAGGGACTAATTTTGTCCAAGTGGGTGTAGTGAAAATTTTTGAGCAATTGTGTTAATCTCTTATGTTGGAAAAAGAGAAAAATATGAAGCACAAGAAAGAAGGAAAAAAGAAGAAGAAAAAAAAGAAAAAAAAAACTTGTTTAGTAGTGCTCGATCGAGTGCCTTGAGTGCTCGATCGAGTGCTTTAATTTACGCCGAGTTTCCATAAATTGTTTAGTAGTTTACTATAAATAAATGCTTCGTAGCCTATTGTTAGAGACACTTTTTATTACTCTAAAACCCTAATTATTATTAGTAGCTCTCTAGATTATTACTTAGCAATTGCCTACGGATATTGTTCTCCTATTTACGGTATTTAATCACAATCTCTACTTTATTGTTCTTCAATTATTCTTGTTCTTAGTGTATTGCTTTATTAATTATGTTTTCAATCAATATTGTTGTAGTTAGATCCCAAGCCATGCGTAGCTAATTTATTTGTCTATGGTGAAAAGGGATCTAGGTGATTAGAAGGGGGAATCAAACTTTAATGATGTTTAATTGTTAAACTGCTTATTATTATTGTTCTATTGTTGTTTTAAATCTGATTAATTAATTACTGGCCAGGATTAGTTAATTAGTCTCGCGAATTAGTCTTAGATCCGACTGTAGACTAAGACTAAGATAGGCCACAACAATTGAATAGACTGACCTAATTATAACGACCGCATGTTAGGTTTAGATCTAAAGATTATATGAATACCGACCGGACATATGATCTTAAATAATAATCTTGCCCAATTAAATTAGTTAAATCCTATTCCCCTTGATAATCGCCTATGTGAACTTGATCCCTAGATCTTTCATAATATTTGTTTACACCTTTATTTACTTATCTTGCAATTAGTTAATTAGAAGACAACAAAACAACTAAACAACCCAATTCTTACCGTAAGACTTATTTACTTTAGCAAACAATTTATTACCGCCTCCCTGTGGATTCGATACCTTTCTTACCGCTAGCTATTAGTTAATAGTATCCTAAGGATTACTTTGATTTAGGGTGACGACTTTACCCTTATCAAATATTATTTACGAAAATACGGGATGTTACAGTAAAAGTCGTATGTGAAAGAGTAATATCCGTATGTGAAAAAGTACGTCCCAAAAAAAAATGTCTACCACCCATGTTGGACAAAAAAATTTCGTCCAGCACATGGGGTTGGACGGGAAAAAAATTCGTCGCACCCATGCTGGACAAAAAAAAAAATTCTTTTAACACCCGTGCTAAACAAAAATGTTCTTCGTCCAATATTTTTTTTTAAATATTAACCGTGTAGTTAATTTAATTTTCGAAATGCGTGCGTTAGTGTATGACGATGAGACGTTGTTGACTACATACTCTAAATATTTTATCATCGATAGAACATTCACATCAACTACAGAAGGGCTTACTTGGGCATATGAGACCGCACTTAGACTAGGGTTAGTATAAAAAAGAGTAAGCAACAAGAAAGTTGATCGTCACACGAGTTTGAACATGATTATTTTGTTTGTCGGATGGTGAAAGACGACCCGTAAATAATGATGTTGATGCTTTAATGAGGTGCAAAACAGTTAGCTCGTGGTGCAATTACATATTCATAATGAAACTTGTTGAAATACAAGAAGGTCAGTGGATGATGGTCATCCTATTCGGGTTTCACAATCATGGGTGAACGTTGTATTGTGACGTAGATAGATACTACGCAAAGTTTAATGAAGAGGAGTTGGCGTATATCGAAGCCCAAGTTAGAGCTCACGTTACACCGGCTAGAGCGTTTACGTCAGCGGAATCCGGAGAAGTCAAGACCTAATCGGCGACAAATCTACAATCGTTCCCAAAAACTAAGGGCCGAGTAAAGAGATGGGAGAAACCCGGCACAACAGATGTTAGCACTTGTGGTTCAGCATAATTACGTTCATTTATGGGTTAATGATCGGAAGAACAGGGAGCTTAACCACGTGTTCATGGCTCATCCAGAAGCCGTTAAAATGTTTCGATCATACTATTATGTTGTCTTGATCGATTCCACGTACAAGACAAACTTATACGGTCTTCTGCTTGTTGAGATGGTTGGTGTCACCACTACAAAAAAATATTGCCCTTGCGACGGAAAATTTGCGACGGACAGAAATTCCGTCGCAAAATTAGTTTTGTGACGGACTTTGCGACGGATTTTTTTTTTGCGACGGACTTGAATTTCCCAGACCCGCGAAGTGAAAGTCAGATGGCGGGAAAGTTTGCGACGGAAATTCCGTCGCAAATATTGACTTTTGCGACGGAATTTCCGTCGCAAACATATTGACCAGACTTGACCAAAAGTGGGTCAAGGTCAAATCTTGACCAGATTTGCGACGGAATTTCCGTCGCAGGAGTCAATATTTGCAACGGAATTTCCGTCGCAAATCTGGTCAAGATTTGACCTTGACCAGATTTGCGACGGAAATTCCGTCGCGAAATTCCGTCGCAAATCTTTTTTATACAGACCCCGCGGGTCTCCTTCTTTTCCCCAAATCGATTTCAAAATTAAAAAAAAGAAAACCCTAAAGCGATCGGCGATTTGATTCACCACCACACCACCACCCTACCACCCTACCCTACCCCCTACAATCCCCCGCCGCCGCCGTCGCCGGAGCCGCCGGAGCCACGCCACCACTCCTCCTTCCTCCTTCCTCCTTCTCCTTCCTTCTCCTTCCTCCTCCTTCCTCCTCCTTCTCCTTTCTTCTCCCTTCCACCTGCCACCTCACCGCCGTCACCACCTCACCGCCGCCACCTTCCCGCCGCCACTTCTTTCTTTCTTATGTATGTTTACTAACTTTATTAATATACCGTCTTAATTTTTTATGTTTAATCCGTCGCAAAATTCCGTCGCAAATTCCGTATTATTGTTTTTTTATTGTTATTAGGAATAATTAGTTTAGTTTAATTGTTATTTGATTAGTTTAGTTAGTATTGTTAGGTGGTTAGTGATATTAGGTTAGTAGCTAATTCCGTCCCAAATCCGTCGCATATTGTTGTTAAGTTGTTTAGGACGATTGTTTTTTGATATAAAATTTGCATTGTTGTTGATTGTTAGTGTTGTTGATTTTTTTAGAATATTCTTGAATAGTACTCGTTCAATAATTACACATTAGGTGTAATTGTTGAATAGTCCCCGTTTTGGGACTGTCTTTGAATCTTTCATGCCATTTAGGTAGTAAACATTCTTATATTTTCTTGATTGTAATGAAACAAAAATTGGGCAACACTTCCTTATTGTTCTCCAAATACATTCTATATAATGTATTTGGAGAACAATAGGGAAGTGCTGCCCAATTTTTGTCTCATTACAATTAAGAAAATATAAGAGTGTTTACTAATGGTATGAAAGATTCAAAGATGGGTTTAGGCTGGAGAGATAAGGACCCCAGACCAATATATGTAAATTGTTCTTTTTTGCAGGTTGGTGTTGGTGTTGGTGTTGGTGTTGGTGTTGGTGTTGTTGTTGGTGTTGTTGTTGGTGTTGTTGTTGTTGTTGTTGTTGTTAGTTGTTGTTATATATGTAGTTGTTATTTAATTGTTGTTGTTAATTAATTGTTATTGTTGTTAATAAGTTGTTAACTAGTTTTTGTTGTTAGTTGTTGTTATATATATATATATGTAGTTGTTGTTATTTAATTGTTGTTGTTAATTAGTTGTTGTTATTGTTTGTTAAAATATGTAGATTTACTATGAAGAGATTAGAAAGAAAATGGATGTATGAAAGGTTGGATTCTAGGAAAAAAATAAGGCAGGATTTCGTAATTGGTGTTAATGAATTCATTAACTATGTTAAGCAACAAGACGAATACGTTAGGAATAGAGAAATTAGGTGTCCATGTTCTAAGTGTAAGAATACAAAGTATTTAGTTGAGCAAGAAGTACGGAAACACCTTGGTTTGAGAGGGTTTTGTGATAACTACTACGATTGGGTGTGTCACGGAGAGAAATTATAGATGAGGATGAGGATGAGGATGAGGATGAGGATGAGTATGAGGATGAGGATGAGGATGAAGATGAAGATATTATAGATTCTCTTTGTAAGGATGTAGGAATAAATTGTTCAAGTGATGATGATGATGATTAGGACTACTATCTATTAGATTCGATAATCTTGTATTTGTTGAAATTATTGTAGATGCCGTATGGCTTAATGTCAATGAAATTATCTTATTAATCTTATTATTCAAGTTTTTAATTACGTAAAGCATTTCTTTCTAATTGTTGCTATATTAGTTTGATAATAATATGCCGGGCGGAAGACGACGAGGTGGTGGTAGTCGTCAGCCTGAGGGAGGACGATCGGGAGCTAATCATGATGAGGACGAGATTGTACCTGAGACTCAGCCGCCTACACATCGAGTACACCTCGATCCGACTGATTACGAAGGCGCCAAGTGGTAAGTATCTTATTTGTTTACGGATAATTGATTATATATATGAATATATTGATTATAATATGATTACTTGTTGACTATTTTATTTTCACATTTAACTCTTTTTCAGGTTCAGTGACAAAGACGTTTCTAATCTTATAACACAGACCATTATTTGCAACTACAAGGAGTATGCGCCCAACTGGTCAGAAGCGTCGGATTACATTAAGGAAGAGTGGTGGAATTGGTTTGAGGTATTTATTAACTGTTTACTACCTATTTCCGTTTTATTATTTATTACCTATTTATTGTTTCATATTTATTTAACTATTTTTTTTCTTGATACAGAAAAAAGTTACCTTTCACCCTCGTGATAGAGCAGCGGTTAGGTCGGCGTGGGAAGACATGATGAAAGACCGCCTTCGCAAAAGAATCCACTACGCTATGCAGAAACCAGCGGAGAAAAGGCCGCAGTGGATACCGGCGGATATTTTTGAAGAACTAAAGGGTAGAAAGGACAATCCAAAATTCCAAGAGAAATCCGACAAAAACAAGACCAACCGGATGTCGGGAAGTACCGAAAAGGGCAAGGCCTTAGGTACTCACATTATGGGTCGTAAAAACACCATACAGATGATGGATGAAATGGTAATTGTTTAGTTTTTACTTCACTTTTTCTTGTCTTCAATAATTTTCACCCTTTGACAATCTTGAATGTTTTTTTCAACAAGTGTCGTTGGATTTAAATTGCAGGCTGGAGAAGATGGGAGGGATGTACCATCGGCCTTGAAGTTGCTTGAGAAGACAAAAAAAGCATCCCAAGAAGGGTTGGCTATCAACGAAACCCAAAGCACTATTTGTAAGTTAACAGAAACTTTTCTTTATATTTTAGTAATTTGGTTTACTAATTAATTAACGTATACTAATAACATTTTATTTTTGTTTTGTAGGAAAAAGTTTTTTCAAGAAAGAACAAAATGATAAGTGAAGGGATCCCGGAGCAAGATATCGACGACAACGAGATCTACTTCGAAGAAGTAGGCGGTTTCAACAAGAAAGGGTTGATACTCGGTATGAGAAATGCAGCCCCAGTCATTTACGAGCGTCGTCGTCACTCAAGTGCTGGGACCCAATCATCATACACCCCAGGTTTGTATTTTATAGTTTATTAAAAATTAAGACTAACCAATTATTTAACCATTTACTAAATGAATATAATATCATGTTTGACTATTCATTGCAGGTATCGTCGGCAGAGTTCTTCGAGAGAATGCTCAGCTAAGAGAACGTGATCTCGAGACATCCCAAAGGCTGAAGGCAATTGAAGAGTTCTTAAGTCAGCGGGGGGAGTTCACTACTCAGAGCTGCAACCCGGGAGGCTTTTCTCAGCCGAGACGCGACTTTGACGATGATGGCGGCGACAACGCTAGGGCGGCCAGTCATTTCGCCACCCCACAGCCCACCGACACGACCGTTAGATAGATTTCATTAGGTTGTTTAGTTGATGTACCGCGGACTATGTTTAGTTTTTAGTTGGATTATCATTTGTAAAACTTTCTTATTAGTTATGAAAAGACGTTTTAAAACCCTTGTCTCCGACAAGTTTTTGTTGCTGGGTTGTTTTTCTGAAATTGCAGGTTTACAGATCATGCAAAAGGGAAAAAATGAATCATTTCAATGGAAATGGGGAGCTGGAAAAACGGCTGAAACCCGAAAATCATACAGGAATTTGCGACGGAAATGTCTCAATTTGCAACGGAAATCCGTCGCAAACCTTGACCAGAAGTCAAGGTCAGTCAAGATTTGCGACGGAAATTCCGTCGCAAATGGTCCTCTTTGCGACGGATCTTGACTGACCTTGACTTTTGGTCAAGGTCAGTCCGTCGCAAAATGAGGTCAATCCGTCGCAAATATTGTGCGACGGAAAAATCCGTCGCAAATTAACATTTTGCGACAAAAATATGGGACAGATGCAGTCCGTAGCAAATCCGTCGCAAAAACATCATTTGCGACGGATTTCACCCTTTTTGCGACGGAAAATTCCGTCGCAAAGAGAGCATTGTTTTGTAGTGCACACCCGTTGGGAAGACCTTTATGATCGTGTATGCTCTTATTACGCATGAGTCTGAGGATGGATATCGCTGGGTTTTAGAGCAACTAAAGTCTCTTCTCAACGACGCAATTCAACCTAATGTTATTGTTACAGATTTTGAACGTGGGTTGTTGAATGCGATTCCAACGGTTTTTCCTGATTCGTATCACTTGTTATGTCTTTGGAATATATTTTGGAACGTGGAGACAAAAGCACTTAATGTCATGGGTAAGGATACTTGGGCTAAGTACATAATTAGCAAATTGTTTAAAGCGGATGTCGAGGCAGAGACCCGAGATCAGTTCGATGAGGCGTGGGCTGAGTTGACAAGGCAATTTGCGGCAGTGGCGTCTTATGTTGAGGATCAATGGATCCCGCACACGGAAAAATGGGCCAAGTACAGAACAAACAAGATTACTCATTTTGACAACACTTCTACATCTTGGGATAAGTCGACTCATGCAAATTTGAAGAAGTGGTTGAATAGCGCGAAACTGTCCATTGATAGCATATGGATCCATTTTTCATTCCTTGTTGGAAACACAACATGTTGAGATCCGGCACCTGTTGGAGTTATCTAGATCGAGACGGTTAACGGGTCTTCATCGATTATTCTCCAAAATTTCTTGTAAAATATCACGGAATGCCATCATTGAATTGCGAGGAGAATTCGAAAGAGGCGTCAAGATGACGGAAGATGCCTTGTTGGCCGATTGCAGTTGTGTGAAGACTTCTACACTTGGTTTGCTATGTGTTTGTTCACGTCATCGTAGATCTAGTAACGGATGTCAAATCCCTCTTGATGTAGAGGTAGAGGTAGATCAAGTACACCCGAAAGAAACTCGTCTTCGCAACGTACCGGTACTACATTTACCACACCCCCTTGTTCCACTCCGACGGGTGTCGGTACTCCGTCTACTATACCTCGTTCCACTCAAACGGGTGTCGGTACTCTATTTTCTACCACCGTTACCACGAGTACGGGGAGTTTCAGTACATCGCACTGCGCACCTCTAGAGGTAAACTATACCGTTGGTCATTGGAGGTACTTTCCTTATCTTAAATTTTTGCCTTCCTGGTTTTCACAGTATCTAGAAGCGTGGTTTGATCTTTCCTCAGATGGTCAATGTGGTTATCGAGTTATGTCACATGCTTTACGGGGTGACGAAGGTCATTTCACAATGGCTAGAGCTGATTTGATCAAGGAAATACGTAGTTCGGTGCCGGCTAGAACAACATGCCCGTTGCGAAGACGAGTTTTTTTTCGGGCGTACTTGATTTGCCTCTACCTCTACATCAAGAGGGACTCGACATTCGTTACTAGATATGCGATGAAGTGAACAAGTACATAGCAAACCAAGTGTAGAAGTCTTCACACAACCGCAATCGGTCAACAAGGCATCTTCCGTCATCTTGGCGCCTCTTTCGAATTCTCCTCGCAATTCAATGATGACATTCCCTGAAATTTTACAAGAAATTATGGAGAATAATCGATGAAGACCCGTTAACCGTCTCGATTTAGATAACTCCAACAAGTGTCGGATCTCAACATGTTGCGTTTCCACTTTCCAACAAGGAATGAAAAACGGATCCAGATACTATCAATGGCCAATTTCGCGCTATTCAACCACTTCTTCAAATTTGCATGAGCCGAGTTAACCCGAGATGTAGAAGTGTTATCAAAATGAGTAATCTTATTTGTTCTGTACTTGGCCAATTTCTCCACGTACGGGATCCATTGGTCCTAAACATAAGCCGCCACTGCCGCAAATTGCCTTGCCAACTCGGCCCACGCCTCATCGAACAAATCTTGGGTCTCCGCCTCGACAACCGCTTTAAATAATTTCTTAGTTATGTACTTAGCCCAACTATCCTTACCCGTGACATTAAATGTTTTCGTCTCCATGTTTGAATATATATGACAAAGACATAGCAAGTGATACGAATCCGGAAAAACCGTTGGAATCACATTCAACAACCCACGTTCGAAATCTGTAATAATAGCATTAGGTTGAACTGCGTCGTTGAAAAGAGACTTCAGTTGCTCTAGTACCCAACGATCCATCCTCGGACTCATGCGTAACAAAAGCATATGCGATAAAAAAGGTCTTCTAAATGGGTGTGACATCAACCATCTAAACAAGCGGGAGACCATATAAGTTTGTCTTGTACGTGGAATTGATCAAGACAACATAATAGTATGATCGAAACATCTTAACGGCTTCTGGATAAGATATGAACACGTGGGTAAGCTCCTCCTTCTCTCGATCAGTAAACCAAAAATGAACGTACTTATGCTGAGCCGCAATTGCTAACATGTGACACCCCGCGATATAACATAAAAATAAACAAATAATTTGCAGCGGAAATACGATACATTTAAAAACTTTTCGACATATTTATTAAAACTTTTTCACGAAATATCAAAACAACATGCGGAAGACTAAAAACTAATGAGAAAGTATAAATTATACAAAATAACTTAAATAGACGAGGGATAATGTATCCCACGATAACGACATGAATTAAATCTAAACTAAGCGTAAGGGTAATTGTCGAATTATCAACAACGCTCGCTAGCCACACGTCTTCCCCAAACAGTACCAACCTACATTCATGAAACATGAACGCCACAGTCAGTGGGGAGTAACTCAGGGTTCTCCCAGCCACTTTACGTTAGAAAACATGTAAACGGTAATACTAAACATCTTATACATATGAACATGTATATAATTTCAAAAACAATCATATATATTACCAAACATGAACAACATGATCAATGCGTGGGCGATAAGTAAAAAAAAACATGTGAAAATAGCATGAATCAACATGTATAACATAATTAAAGCCAACATATGCGATAGTATCAAAATCAAGGAAACATCCAAGCAAAGCATACACATAGTCAGAGCATATAACCACTGCCTCTGACATACCACTGCCTCTGGCTACTGGAGCATATAACCACTGCCTCCAGTTACGGAGCGTATAACCATTGCCTCCGATTACAAAGCATACAACTATCAAACAACACAGGAATAGAATGAACGCCGTCAGAGCGTATAACCACTGCCTCTGACGTACCAGAGCGTATAACCACTGCCTCCAACTACGGAGCGTATAACCACTGCCTCCGAATACTATGTATAGCGTATAACCACTACCTATATGCCTAAGACCTGGCCAGACCTCTCGATGTAATGCCTTACACCGAACGACACACGGGGACCGGAGCGTATAACCACTGCCTCCGACCAATCCCGAACATAGATAAATTCCCATTGCATGGGTGGCGTTAGTTCGTTACAGTGATACACAAATCGTACCACCGCTATCTATTCACATGCAAGGCAACATAACCGTTGCCACACAATTTTAGGATGACATAACCGTCACCTACACATGCTTAGGATAACATAACCGTTACCCACTTATTTAAACATACATGAGCCAACAAATGATGAATAAAACAACACTTGTATTCGTTCCATGCCGAAAGAGAACACACGGGATTGAATAATGAAACAAAAGTTCTAAACGCATTTCACATTACAGCTGTCCTCTGCCGTAAAATTCATAAAAATTCAAATAAAACCAAAATGATACAAGACCAATTGGGTCGGATTAACAAGACTTTTATCTACAATATTTGTCAGATAAACATTTTCAAAATACGAACTTAACAGGGGGTTATTTTCTGATCTTTACAGTGTGTCATAAATCGTCACACAAAATGTATTGCTTCATAAAACGGGTTTAACAAATCATTTTGGGGCAAAACAAACTCCTAACATCATCTAAACTCTTCAAAGTTTAATTATTGAAAAGGACCAGAATAGTTTCAAAGTATAAAAATGGTTTTCGAAACAATCTTTGAGCTACTGTCCATTCTGCGAGTATTTCAGCGCAATGTTCGTAAATAATTTATTGTGAACAAACGACATGCAAGAAAATTACTAAATTTCAGAGGTAGACTCTACACTCAAAATAAACAGGGGTTTCTTTTCAACATTTTCAAAGACGGATACTCTAAGATGTCGAAATAAATTGTACAAGACAATAGACAGATTTGTCAAGGTGCTGAAACTTATCAAATAACCAAAGTAAACCAAGCATTATGAACTTGAAAGACTATCAAACTAATCATCCTCAAAGATCACAAACTCATTTAACCATACAATCCTTAATGAATTTCCACAACTAGAATATCATCCAACACAACCATGCAAGATGAAAATCATCCAAATATATGACTTATAAAACTAATCATGCAACTAATTAATTAAACACAATTCTAGTATAATAAACATTACTAGCATATAGAACACATGCAAACAAAGACGATTAAAGTCGAGTAACCCATCACCGTTACCTTATAGCTCTTCAATAAGCATGATTTTGACTCACTCCGGTTTGGACAACCGAACTAGCTACACATAAATAAACGAGTTAGCATTCAAATTCGTGCCTTAAAGGCCACGACCAGAGGGTAGGAAGAAAGTTATATGATACTTTTCTTACCTAGAAAGATGGAGGGCGAGGAGAGGAAGAGATAGGCGCGAAAATCGTCGAAAACGGATAAGAAACGAAGTTTTACGATCATTTTAAGGTTGAAGGTAAAGAGTGTAACAATGGTGTTTGTGTTTTGTGTTTGGGTGTTTTTGTGCTGAAAAAAATAAGGAATGAAGAAGAAGGAAAGAGGAGGGGAAAGACCTTGGGCTTCAAGGCAAAATTGGTATATTAAGACAAGTGTCCCAAAGGACAAGTGGAATAAGTAAAGAGTAAGCGACGAGCGAGATTATGTTAGCGGATAGTCCGTGACAGCCTTTCATATTTTCGGCATAATTTCCTCCACAGAACTCGTAATGAGGTGTTTTCGGTGGCGTTGGAAAGCTAAGAGAACTTTTATTTTATAAGCAAAAGCTAGATATGCCTTTAAAATATCTTAAAATTAACAACAAGAACAGACTAGCGTTTCACAAGTTTAAGGAGTATAAGTTTAAGACGAACATATTAATATCATTGTCAAGAACGATATATTTTAAATGAAAATTTCTTTATTGTGGAACATACTTATTATTAAAATAAGATTTTAAATAATATATAATGACTTAGAAATTACGGGGTGTTACATAACATCTATTGTGGCGGGTTTCTCCTATCTCTTTACCCGGCCCTTACTTTTTGAGAACGATTGTAGATTGTCTGTTGGAACATTTTAATTGATGATGACAAGTCTTTGTATATATTAATTGTTTGTTCTTAAGTGGCATGTTTAAGTGTTTAAAGCAAAACAAGTGGATTGAAGAATAACAAAGCAACAAGATAGCATCCATTGTGTTTCAAACATGATCAAGAAGAACAACACAAGTCAAGAACAATCCCCTTGTAACCTAAGTCACAAATGTAAGAGTAAGTGTAACATTCTTGTTAAAGTCAAGTGACCGCTTAGTCATGCAACAGTCCAACAGACTGTTGCGTCTGTATCGCATGGAGATTTTTAGAACGAGAAAAATCATTTCGAGAAATTGCAAAATGGTCGTTTTAGTTTTCTGGAAAAATATTGTCAAAATCTATTTTCTGGAAAAATTGTCTTTTCTTTTGGCTCGCACAAATTAAGACGTAAAACACGTTTTATCCGTGGTGTACCGTACTTGCAAAATATTAAAAGTTTTTGAATTGTTTACATTTGAAATGCAAGTGGTACTTTAGGATTTTGTTAGGGGACAATTGAAAAGAAAATCAGATTTGCTTTATGAGGAGCCAATGAAAACTAAACAAACAACTTATTTGCTTTATGAGGAGCCAATGAAAACTAAACAACACCTTTTACTTGTGAAGTGGTTTAGCTAAGTACTCAATGAATAAAAGTACATTTGAGTAATACCCAAGATTTGAGTACTACTCCCTCCATTTTTATCCAAGTGATACATAAGGTTTTTGTACACTATTCACAAGTTAACCTTCAATTTCAATTTTCTCTCAATACGTAAGAAAAAACATATTCACGTGGGATCTTGTTTAATTCGTCTTTACGAGTACATTGAAAATATATAATTTTTATAATTTTTACAAATACGTAGCTAAAGATATTAAGCACGTAAAACGTACGTTGGCAAACGTGCAAAAAGAAATGTATCACTTGGATAAAAATGGAGGGAGTATAAAAGAAACCACTTAGTCTCATTAAATGTTAAGGCTTTACAAAATATTTATTGATAGTTTCTGCAAACAAAACTTGTGTTTTCAAAGTTTATGTTTTAAGTTTGTTTTGCAAAACGATTTCTGTTTTTAAAGTCTTCAACGTTTTCAAAGGGTCTGAATATCTCCATGTATCAGTAAGCTGCACTATGACATAATGAGTTTGTTCCATGATTCTCGTGTTTAGATCTTAAATGTAAATCTCCACGTTCTTAAGTGAACACCTGAGATTCTGATCATGTAAACCAAAGATAGAACTTCTTAAACTCTTGAAGCGGAGTAGCTTTAAGTTTGAGTCTAAGTCTTGAAGCGGAGTAGCTTTGAGCAAATGCAACCGGAGTAGGTTGGCGAGTTAAGTCTTGAAGCGGAGTAGCTTTGAGCAAATGCAACCGGAGTAGGTTGGCGAGTTATTTTCATTGTAAGGGGTTTAGTTAAGTTGAGTAACTTCTAAACAAGCAATAAAATAACGGTTGGACGTAGGCTCCGGAGTAGGAGCTGAACCAATTTTTAAAAAACATCGTTTGTTTATTCGTTTACTCTTATTTTTATCCTTCGCATATCTTTTTCTAATCTCGCTGCCAGTGCTGTGCAACAGTCATTCATACTGTTGCTTAGACCTGCTGTACCTCTTGTGAACTTATTATTCATTAAGTTTCTCAAGTTAGTACTTAATAGCCGTTACTTGTATTTCACTTTATACAAGTAATCGAGAAATTTTTAAAAGGTCACCTAATTCACCCCCTCCCCCTCTTAGGTGTTCTATCGTTCTTAACTCTTCATTGTCGCCGATTAGGTCTTGACTTCTCGGGATTCCGCTGAGGCAAACTCGCACTAATAATAGTCGATGTAACGTGAGCTATAACTTGGGTGTCGATATACACCAACTCTTATTCATCATACTTTGCGTAGTATCTATCGTCGTCACAATACAGCGTTAACCCATGATTATGAAACCCAAATAACATGACAATCATCCACTAACCTTCTTGTATTTCAACAAGTTTCATTTTGAATTTGCAATTGCACCACGAGCTAACCGTGTTACCCCTCATTAAAGAATCGACATCATTATTTACGGGCCATCTTCCGCCCATCCGACAAACAAAGTAATCATGTTTCAAACTCGTGTGACGACCGACTTTCTTGTTGCTTGCTCTTTTATACCAAACCCGAGTCTAAGTGCGGTCTCATATGCCCAAGTAAACCCTTCCGTAGTTGAAGTGAAAATTTTATAGGTGATAAAATAATTAGAGTAGGCAACACACCGTCTCTATCAGCATACACCTACGCAAGCATTTCGAAAATTTAATTAAATTAATTACACGGTTGATATTTAAAACAAAACAAAAAAGTGATTGAAGAACATTTTCGTCCATCACGAGTGTTAGACGTAAAAAAAATTTTGTCTGGCATGTAAATTTTTTTGACAAAATTTTTTAGTGTTGGACAAAAAAGTTCATTGTCTGGCACCCATGCCAGACAAATTATTTTTTTGTCCAACGCTTGTGCTGGACAAAAAAGTTCTTTGTCCGGCCTATTTATGTCACATTTCTAATTTTTTTTTTGAAATTTGTAATCGGTTTCAGGAATCTAACGCTAATCATTATCCGTTCTACTATACAACGAACTAGAAATAATAAATTTGAATCAAATTAAATTAAATTGTATAAACTAACCTCGTTGTTGTGATTCATGTTGCAAAACCGTTGTTAAAATCGTTGTTTAATTGCAAGTTGTTTGAACCACTTCAAAACCGCTTTTTTATTTTTTTGAGAAAACCAACATTTTTTTGAGATTTTTAATTAAAGTATCGATCAATTGGGTTGAAGAGGAAAATACGGCATATATCGATCAACATTTTTTTTGCATGCTTTCAAGTTGTTCTCTTTAACAAGTTTTTTCATTGGCCAGTTCTCCCTTAATTATTCCTTCTGACTTTTTCACTTTGCTTGGTTTACCTTTTTTGCAATCATTGCTTATATCCATCTTCAATTGGGTATGGCATGTTACGGCGGCTAATCGTTTGGACTCCCCGGAGTGTCAGACTCTGCTTTTATTCCTCTTCAGACAATATTCCTATTTTGAACGGCTCAAGGTGGGCTGACCATTAGGCTTACTCTGTCTGTGGGTTGGCTGATATTCCAAGATTAATTGAAGGTGTTTTTGCCTATTTAAGGCAGAATGATTAAAGGTTCTGCTCATCAACCATCACACTTCCTTAATCTGTTATCTCTCAAATCCTCATCCTCGGTGCTATCCTCTGATTTTAATTCTTCTTCCAAAAATCTTTCGTTCCCCTCGAATATGGTGAACTCAAGTGTTGGTACAGGGGGGGGGGGGGCAAGGAAGTAGTGATTCTGGCTCCATGGGGCAGGGTGAAGGGACGAGGCAGCAACATGAACCAACATTTAACCCAAATGATCCCATGCATGCTGAGTTATGGCGATACCCTAGGTCTGGGGGGGTCGTAAGTGTTGATCCTGAAGAGCTCTGTAAATCAAGAGATTTCTGGAGTAGATGTGTGCTGGGTTACTTAGTGGATTACCGTGAGTTTGATGTTGTGAAGGTGAATGAGATTATCAGAACTAAGTGGACCACTCGTGGGAGTGTGGTGTGCTTTAGAATGAGGGATATGTTCGTGTTTCATTGCAACAATGTCATTGATAGGGAGGGATTGTTGGAGGTTACGTGTACTGCCATGGATGGGGCTATCATGGTGTTTGGAAGGTGGGTACCCGATATCATCCCTAGAACCATGAGATTTCCAAAAGCTAGCTTGTGGGTTCAAGTTTGCGGATTGCCGTTTGAGTATATGAATGCTCATGTTGCTGGGATGGCTGGCAGACTGATCAGTGATGTTTACCAGGTTGAACCATTCCATTTGGTACCAGAGAATGATTTCCTCAGAGTCAAGGTAAGTATTAATCTTAACCAACCTTTGATGCCTGGTTTTTTTCTGGCTATGGAGCAAGGGTTTTTGTTGTGGATTCAATTTAAATATGAGAACATTTTCAAGTATTGTGTTAAATGTGGTAAGGTAGGACACAATAGGAGGCAGTGTCGTGAGAGTCTGGTGTCAATTGTTGCTAGCATTAATAATTTGTGGGATAAATCCATTGAGAAGGGTTTTGCTGTTTTCCATGCGCATAGCACACATACCATGTTCAACTTAGACCTACGTGCTACCCCATCTACGACTAAGCATGTTTCTACAAAGGTTAAATTGGGGGGTATGAGGTCTAGAGGAAGGGGTGATAGCAGTGATGAAGAAGATGAAAGATATGTGGACTTTGGTATTGGTATTACCCCAGGGGGGAGGGTGGTACCAGGGATGCGTTTTACTGTGACTGAGCAACCTTTTGCTGGGACAGTCATTTACCAGAGGGGCAGTCAGTTCCAGGGAGGGAGAAACTTTGGGGCAGGAGAGGGTACTAGTAACTGGTGGAGAACTGATGTACCAGGAAATAGGCCGGGTCCAGGGGGTCAATCTGATAAGAGGGATGGGAAGGGTTTGTCTGGGGCTAAGAAGGATAAGGGGGTAAAACTTGACAAAGAGAAGGCTAAGGGTGGCTTGGGATGTCAGGGAGGTTGGCTTGAGGAAGATGACACGATGGAGGATTGCTACTACAGTGCTGATGATGTTTTGGAGCCAGTGAACTTGAATAATGGTGATACTATTGCTAATATTCATAGACAGGATATGGGGGGTGGGTTGGGCTCTGATTTTAAGGGGTTCAGGGATGGCATCCCTCAGGTTACTGTGAGAATTGACAATGAGGAAAGACAACAGGATGCCTTACTCTCTAGGACTGAAAACAACGAGGGCTGGGCTCGTGTTGATGATGAAATTATGGGTTTTAACCAAACTTTCAACCCCCCTCCTCTCCTAGGTATGCCTACCACTTATCATGCACATGCTGAGTCTGTGGATCAGTGGGATGAGGAAGGTGGGCATGGACTTTGGAAGGGTTCTAAGAGCAGAAAACTGGGTGAGAAGCTGTGGGAGATTGGGGAGAAATCAAGGAAAGTTATTGAGGTGTCTTCAACTCTTTCGTCCTCAACTCATCAGAGCTCCTCGGAAGACAGTATACCTATGCAACGTTGGCTTGACATCCTGGCTGGGGAGGTGTCAGTTACTTCCCTTGATCCGAGGTTTAAAGATGCTATTAACTTGGTAAGTAGTGATGCAAGTGATGATCATGAAAGGAATGAAGAGAGGATGGAAAACCAGCTGAGTATTCAGGAACAGAAGGTTTTTCTGCCTGTGAGAAGGAGACTTATCTTGGGTTCTGATTCTTCTGGGCAGCTGGGGAGGGGTATATCAAAGGGGAAAGGGCTTATGTTGCTTGATAATGCTAAGAAGGGGACTGAGGAGAATAGCAGATGGAAGGGAAAGGGGAAGATGCAAGAGTATGAGGATGATTATGGAGGGTCTAAACAGGACACGACTAGGAGCTGCAACAAGAACAACAAGAGGAAACATCCTCCTGGTGATGATGCACCTGGCATCTTTTTCATGAGGGATGGGTTCAGATCATCTATCCAGGCCAAAATTGACCTTAATGGATACTCTGATGGGTGGATGGGTCTGGAGCTCACCTCAGAAAGGGACGAAGAGGATGTTCTGTTCAGAGAGGCTGCTAGGGGTGCTCGAAAAAGGAAATGTGCTACACAAGAAGATATGGCTTTGGTGCCTGAAGATGCTTTAAACTCTAAGGAGCATGCTATGGAATTTCTGGCCTCTCTGGCTAAGAAACAACGCACCTATGAAGAGGTGTATGGAGCTGAACACGGAACCTGTGGTTTCAGAATGCACGTGGATGATGTGACTGTTGGAAGCTCCAGTGATGCATCCTCTTCTTCATCAATCAATGACATGGATATTCACAAGTTTGCTGCGGGTGACTTTCATGGTTTTTCGGGGGTTGGACCTTCACAAACCCCCGGGGGGACCATGATTGGCTTGGCTTGGAATTGTAGGGGACTCAATAACCCGCTCTCCCCTACAATTCAGAAACTTAGAGCGTTGGTTAGTAGTAAGCAGTATGATTTTATCTTTTTAAGCGAGACTAAATGTAATAGTGATAGTAGTTTGTCCCTTTTTCATATGTTTAGATCTTATGGTTTTTGTAAGTTCCATAGTGTTGATGCACGTGGAAGGTCGGGGGGGCTTTGGGTAGGATGGAAAAAAGAAGCTCGGATGCGAGTAGTTCTGGATTGTAATAATTTTGTTGTAATGCTTGTGGAATCTAGTGGTGCGGTTTTGTGGTATCTCGTGCTTTTCTATGGCGCTCCAAAAGTGGAAGATCGTTTGAAGGTTCTTGATGATTTGGGTGAATGGATGGAATTCTGGAATCATCCCTTCCTCATTCTAGGGGATTTTAATCAAGTGGATTCTAGAAATGATAAGAAAAGTTGCAATATGGGCAGAATTGAAGGTGCTAGTCTCTTTGCTAAGTGGAAGATACGGCATGAGTTGATTGATATCCCCTTTAAGGGTCCGAGGTTTACTTGGTGTAACAACCGCAGGGGTGGCAGGAGAGTGTATGAGAGACTTGATAAAGCTCTTGGATCAAAGGATTGGTTACTTCAGTTCCCTAACTCTGGAGTAGCACATTTCCCGATCCAATTGTCAGATCATGCCCCTATTGAATTCAACTTACATCTTACAAAGGCAAGCGGTAAAGGTAAACCATACAAGATTGATGCTTGGGCTTTGGATTATGAGGAATGCTTGAAAAATGTTAGAAGGGCCTGGGAGACTTCGGTCACTGGTTCCCCCAGCTTCTGCCTGGCTCGAAAATTATCAACTACCAGGGCTAACATTAAATCATGGTCACTTTCCAAATCTAGAGAATGGAAACGAAAGTGGGAAGAATTTGATGAGCGTTTGTTGGAAGGCTTGGAAGAAGACTTTGCTGGTAAAGGGGAAGAGAGATATATTGCCGCTCACAAGGACCTTAGCTCCTTCATCGAAGCTGCTACTTCCTACTGGAGGCAGAGGGCTAAGGTTAAATGGGCTAAAGAGGGTGATGCCTGTACGAAGTTCTTTTTCAATTGGGTGAAAGGAAGATCCGGAAAAAACTTCATTCATAGCATTAGGAGAGAGGACGGATCCTGGTTACGGGGTGAACAGGAGGTTGGTTTAGAATTCCAAGGCTTTTTCAAGGAGATCTTCCGGGCTGAGGTTGCCAGGGGGAGGAACGAGAGGCGAGTTGTTTTGAAAGTTTCCTAAACGCTGTTAAGCCTCAGATTTTGACAGATGATGCTGATATGCTGGCTAGGACCTTCACCAGGAAGGAGGTTAGGAAGGCAGTTTTTCAAATGGGCCCGTTTAAATCTCCGGGCCCTGATGGAGTTCCTGCCATTTTTTTCCAAAAATGCTGGGGTATTGTTAAAGAGGATGTGTGTAATGGGATACTTTCTATCCTTAATTCGGGAAGAGTCCTCAGGGAGATGAACCGAACGTTCATTGCCCTCATTCCGAAGGTTGAACACCCGGAGCAAGTTTCTGATTTTAGGCCCATTAGTCTATGTAATGTGGTTATGAGAATTGTTTCAAAGTGTATTGCCAATAGGGTGGCAAAGATAATGGGAAAGCTGGTAGGTGACACTGAAGGGGCTTTTGTTGCGGGGCGACAAATCAGTGATAATATCCTTCTTGCCCATGAGTTGATTTTTAAGGTGAATAATACTCGATCTGGCAAATCGGGGAAATGTATCTTCAAGGCCGATATGAGCAAGGCCTATGACAGGATCCGGTGGGACTTCGTGCAAGCTGTCCTCCAGAGGTTTGGCTTCCCTACTCGACTTATTACTCTTATTATGAATATTGTCTCCTCGGTGAGCTATGAGATTTTGTTGAATGGTAAGCCTCTTGACAACTTCAAACCAACTTGTGGCCTTAGACAGGGGGATCCGTTGTCCCCTTTCCTGTTTATCTTGTGCATGGAGGCTCTTACTGCACAAATTAACGTGGCTCAAGAGCGGGACCTTATCAGGGGAATTCGTGTGGGCCGTGGAGTACAACGTATTTCAAACCTCTTCTTTGCAGATGACTCTGTTTTCTTCTTTGAAAATAAATGTGGGGCAGCTAGAAATCTTATGGATATTCTTAACTGGTTCTGTGCGTTGTCCGGCCAGAAGCTCAATCATTCGAAATCAGGGGTCTTGTTTAGCCCGAATTCTACTCTTCGTAGCATTCAGGTTACTTTAAGGGATTTGCATGTTAGGAATAATAAGGGACTGGGCAATTATTTGGGAATTCCCACTGAGTTTCATAACTCGAAAAAAGATATCTTCTGGGGGCTGGTAGACTATGTTACTAAAAGAATCTCATCATGGAATGCACTCTTCTTGTCTGCGGCGGGTCGGCTAACCCTTATCTCTTCTGTTCTTTCGAACCTATCCATTTATTTTCTATCGGTATTTAAAATACCGGTAAGTGTGACACGGAAGTTAAATTCTTTGCTGTCACAGTTCTGGTGGTCGGGAAGCAGATCTGGGAAAAAGATTGCGTGGTGCAGTAAGAAGTTCTTGAGTCTTCCTAAGAGGAATGGTGGGCTTGGAATTAGGGACATAGGATGTATGAACAAGGCCCTTTTAGCTAAGCATGGATGGCGGATTCTATCCGGAGAGAACTCTCTATTCTGCAGAACCTTTAGAGCTTTGCTACCAGGGGCAGGGGATTTTTGGGAGGATAGGGGCGGTAAGCTTAGGACTAATTCGTCCTGGGGCGTTAGAAGTATTTTTCTTGGTTTCCAATGGATACGATCTATGTTGGGCTGGAAGCCTGGGAAAGGTTCTCGCCTAAATGTCTGGACGTCTAAATGGGTAAATGGGGAAGCTCCCAACCCAAAGGAGTGTTGGCTGGATCATCAGTGGGCTCATCTTTATAAGCTTACGGTTTCTGATTTGATGAATGACGAGGGGAGATGGAACGATTCTATGATTCGACATCTTTTTGAGGATTTTTGGGCGGTCAGAATTCTTGCGATGCCTATCCCTTCTTCCCGTCTGGATGATCAGGTCTTCTGGCCTTATTCTAGAAATGGGGTCTATTCGGTGAAGAGTGGGTATGGTATCATCTGGAAAGAGTTTTTTGAGGAACATGGAAGCTCTAAAGATAAGTCAAGAATGAACAATAATGTTGAGACTTTTTGTGGAAGCAAACTCTGGAAGCTCCAAATCCCAGCCAAATGGAAAGTCTTCTTATGGAGGATTTGTGCAAACACTCTTCCTTGTGGTGCAGAATTCAGTTCCAGAAATTTGCAGGGATCTGTCCGATGTGTTTCCTGCAGCCTTAGGGAGGGAGAGATTGAGACCATGTCTCATATCTTTCGGGACTGTGCTTTTGCATCACGTTTCTGGGCAGGTTCGGTCCTAGGGATTAGAACTGAGTATGCTCAACACCTAAGCATTCAACAATGGATCTTGGACTGGATTGCATTGCTTGGAAAAATGGATGAAGGGAGCTGGAGAGTGTGTAACTTTGTTGCTATTTTGTGGGGTATTTGGCGACATCGAAATGATCTTGCTTTCAGAGAAAGGGGTATTCCTCTTAAGATTCTTTACCAGCTTATTTCTAGGGAGGTTGCGGATTTCCAGAGGGCACATAACGAGTCGGGCTCGAACAGAAAACGAAATCAGGAGGAGACTTCTATCTCGTCTGAGGTCCATAAAATGGCGGCTGGGAGAAAGTTTGAAATTATTGGTAATGCAGGAGCCTGCAATGTGATTAGAATCATGGTGGACGCGGGATGGAGGGGTACACTTGATGCGGCAGTGGGTTTGGTGGCCTATGATCAGGATGGGGTTGAGGTGGGAAGATATAGGAAAGTTTGTTTGGCGGAATCGGCCCTTCAGGCTGAGGCCATGGGGCTACTTGCAGTGTTAGTTTGGGCAAAGGGGCGGTTTTTTCAACACATTCATATCTTCTCGGACTGCCTAAGTGCTCTTCTCCAATTGACGAGCTTGGAGGATCCGGATCATCTTATCAAGGATATTCTTAATGATTGGCATGAACTTTCTTTTGGTTTTCATTGTATTAGCGTATCTTTTATCCCTCGTAGATTTAACAGGGTTGCTCATGATCTGGCAACCGTGGTGACTAATGTGTAAACCTTTATTTACTACTGGCAAAAAAAAAAAAAAAAAAAAAAAAAAAAAAAAATTGGGTTGAAGAGGAGGACAAAGTTTAAAGTTTATATAAAGTGTCGACGATAATTAGTAAAAGTGTCGACGACCTTTAACATGTCCTATTTATTGTAAACTTATCAAAATTGGTTAGTGCAAATCATCCCTAAGTTTTAATCGTAGCAATAAAATCTACAATGTGCAATTAATTACAAATATGGTGATTGATCTAAGTTCAATAATTATACAATTATACGGGTACGGAGTACAACATTAATTTGGCCGAAATGCTACAAAAGCTATTGGGTTGCATATAATACATTCCCCCGTTAGAGTCTTGGACAAACGGTTCCACCAAAACAATGTATGAATTAATTATACAAAAATTCTTTCTTTTGACTAATATATATTCGTCACAAGTTAAAAACAAATATTTTACTCTTATGATAAAGTAAGTACGTATAAAAGTGGGAGAAAATTGAGTAATTTATCGATAATGTAATTTGTATTATGTGAAAAAGGCATTATCCGTCTTCAACGATGGATAGTTCTCGTCTTTAATAAGAATTTGTGTTAATTTTAAATAATTTAACAACAACTAATGAACAATGATGCGACATTTTAATAGCTCGATCGACAATTGTGCATTTAAGGTATGCTAGTATAGTAGTATATGGCATGTGCGAGCCTATTGTATCTTGCTAGTACAAATGCTTTAAATGATAAACGCGTATACTCTTTACCATTTTATACATTTCAATTTCTATTAGAAATAGACCGAGTCTTAGACCGAGTCTTCCTAATAATTTCGGTAGCTCGGTAACTTTGTAAATCTCTTCTAAAATAGCAGTATTCATTTTAAGATAGAAATAGAATATGATTAACTAAATATTGACATAGGCGAAGGCGATAAAGATACACATTGTATATGGAAAAATCATACACGACCAATTGCATCGTGCCACCTGTATAACCATAGTTAATTTGCATGAGTTAGTGCTAGGGTATATTAGTAATTATACAAATATAGTTAACTTTTTTAATCACATGTAGTTAGCATAATTTAGGAATATTTGTTATTTTGTTAAGATTTTATTATGTTTTAAGTAATTTATTATTTTTTTAAAAATATTTTTGTTATTTTTTGTATTTAGTTAAATTTTCGGGAATATTAGTTTATGATATTGTTGGAATTTTTTCTTTTGTAAATTAATATTCCGGAAAATAATTTTTTTTGTACTTAATTAATTTACACGATTTTTTTATTTTATTAATATTCTGTTGGAAATTATTTTGTAAATTAATATTCTGCAAATTAATTTTTTTTGTACGTAATTAATTTAGACGTTTTTTTATTTTTGTATTTATTACTATCCTTTTGGAAAATATTTTAGTAAATTAATATTGGATTTTTTTTTGGTATTTTAATAAGTTGGCTCGTTTTTTTTTTTTTTTGTGAAATCAATTTTTCGATTATTCAAATTTAATTAAAGATAACTTGCTAATTTTAAAAATTTTAAAATGTTGTTAGTAAGATTCGAACTTGTGATCATTGACACAAGCTGATGTTTGCAAGTAGGGTTTTAACCATTTAATCAAGGGTATCAGCACGTCTATTTATGAATTACAATTGTTAATATTCTAAAATTACAATTTGAAAAAAATAACTATTCTTACCGTAAATAACTATTCTTAATTGGGTATAAAACATATATTACTTTGTATTAATTAGCTCTAAAAGTACAACTATTAAAAAAATGCAATTCATTTTACTTGTAATAATACTTATTTATATATTGTATATATAGAGATTATTTCTAGTTTTTTATAAGATTGAAAAGCCTTTCACTTCAATCACTACTACAGAAAATATGCGCGTATGGTTACCACTTCTTAATATAGTGTTGGTTATGTTTTTTATGGTGTAAAGTGAACAAAAAAAAAGCGAATATAAACGTGTTTATTGGGTTTAAACATGGGTCATGAAAATTACCGTTCTACTAATTTTAATAGTTAACGTTAATAAATAAGGTAGATAACACTTGCATGATATTGATTATTATATGGCCTAGCGATAGAAATATATCCAAAATGTATCCTTTTAAGACTTAAGAGCAATAAGAGCAATAGCAATAGAGGTTTTTATTCTTGGGTTTGTAAATAAGAACTTCAAAGTTAAAGTTCTTCTATTGTGGGTCACATTGGGTTTGTTAAAATAAGAACTTGGTTCTTATTTAAGAACCAAGTTCTTTGTTGGTTTGTCCTAACTAAGAACTAAATAAAGTTCTTCTATTGTGATGGTAAGTTCTTAAACTTAGTAATTTGTGAAAATAACTTGGAAATAGGAAGAACTTTATATGACGTTCTACTATTGCTATTGGTCTAACAATAGTAGTTCTTAGCATTGGGGTTGTCACCAAGAACTTTATTTTTATAGTTCTTCTATTGCATTTAAAAGTTTGTTCTTATTTTTAAGAACCAATTTCTAAAATAAGAACCAAATTCTTAACCATTAGAAAATGAACAACCAATTAATATGACTTTGTAAAATGTGAAAACTCATTTAACATTATTTATTTTATAATTTTTTTCAATCTAAGAATTTTATATCTAGTTCTTCTATTATGAAGAACTTTATATAAAGTTCTACTATTGTTATTGCTCTAAGATAAGTTTTATAAATCCTTATACTTATACGGAGTAAATAACTAAACATTAATTAACATTAAGTATGATGGTAATGAAATTAGTATCACCGAGTACACACATTCTATTTTTGGAAGGGTAACAAAAATTTGCAGTACTTTAAGAACTAAGAGGCCTAGGACTAGGAGTCCAGGACAGAGGAGAAGCATAGTATATATGCCGACAGCCAATCCACTGGAAAATCAGCAAGTCTTTTTTGTGACGGGTATATTCGTCACAAGCTTGTGACAAGAATATCCGTCATAAATGAGAATTTGTGTCGTAAGATAAAGGAGACAAGCGTGAAACTTATATATTTCGATTAGTAGGTAAAATTATTCTTTTGATTGATGAATATAAAACTTAAACATAGTTACTTATAAAAAGTATTGCTTAAAAAAGCCAACAAGAACGCTTAAACCGAGTGCATTCCTAGATCGACGTACGTAGGTGCAAAAGAACATTACAGTATCTCATGAATCATCGTAATAATATGATACTTAGGTGTGCATATTGTGCATGAGTTATGTCATCATGGTAGCCCACCTCCAATGCCACTACCACCACCAGCTCCTCCACCAAATCCACCACCAGAACCACCACCAAGACCGCCTCCATGGCCACCACCACCTCCTCCACCAAATCCACCACCTCCTCCAGCTCCTCCACCTAGTCCACCACCACCTCCAGCTCCAGCTCCTCCACCAAACCCAGCACCACCTCCTGAACCACCTCCACCGCCAAGTCCACCACCTCCACCACTTCCACCTCCACCTCCAAGACCACCACCAGAGCCTCCACCTAATCCACCACCAGATCCAGCTCCTCCACCAAATCCAGCACCGCCTCCTGCACCAGCTCCACCACCGAGCCCACCACCACTACCTCCACCGCCTCCTAAACCACCACCTCCCCCAGCTCCTCCACCTAATCCACTACCAGCTCCACCACCAAAACCAGCACCGCCTCCTGAACCCGCTCCCCCACCAAGTCCACCACCATGGCCTCCACCAAGCCCTCCACCGCCTCCACCTCCAAGACCACCTCCACCTCCACCTCCAAGACCACCACCAGCTCCTCCTCCAGCACCGGCTCCTCCTCCGAATCCAGCTCCTCCTCCAACACCTGCGCCTCCTCCAAGGCCACCACCGCCTCCACCTCCAAGGCCGCCGCCACCACCTCCTCCTAGGCCGCCTCCATGGTGGCCGAAAAACTTCTGATCATCAAATGATGAGTGAGTGCTCACAAGGCTCCTAGCACTTGTAGTTGTGTAAACCGCTAGGGCACCAACTAGAAGACACAACAAGAGCTTGCTACTAGTATAAGTCATTTTAGACAAATGTTTTTGTTTTTGTATAATGATTTGGAATGAGAAGTGAAGGATCGAAGGAGGGGATTATATAGTAGTGATAGTATGCATGGTTTGATTAGGAGTACGTCGAAACAGTTGAGAAACTTATAAATGCATGGCATTTTCAATTATTCATCAGTAAACTGTATCTTAACTCTTTAATGCCTTCAACTGTCAAGTTTGAAAAACAGGTTTTCGACTAAGTTGGGTGAATTTTCTTTACATTTTAATATCCAAGAGGCTTGTGACGGATAATATCCGTCACAAGTTGAAAATGAATACACTTTTCTTATAATAAAATAAGTGGGAGAATAAGTGAGGAAAATAGATCAATTTATTAATGTCACTTGCATAATGTAAGAGAGTCACTACTCGTCTTCAGGTTATAACGGATAGTGCATACCCATTTTCAATGAGAATTTGTGTTTTACACATAGAAGTAATCTAATTTCGACCATATATATTAAAATCGGAGAAGGAAAATTGCATAGAAATAATTGTCGTATTATTGATATTGCTTGTGTCTATAACTATTACAAATAGGGTGCATATATAATGCTATCGAAAATCCCGTAACATTAATAACTGAATATATTATAAGCTAAAAAATTACAACATTAATATTATCTACGATATATTATATCGTATTCCCCGAGATATGTCGATATCTAAACATATCGACACATATCTCTAACATCCCCCTTAAACTCAGATCATATTAATTTGTCGAAATTTTTATGAGTTTGCAGAATAAGAAAAAAAGAATCCAAATTCTTCGTTCGATCTTCAACAAGAACGCCACAATTTTTCGACCACGTAAACAAATATTTATTGGACAGGAACGTTATCGCTTTTCAGACATGTCAATATTCGATCCAAACAAGAACTAACATCGATATTTACAAACTCCCTCATGTTAGGAACGTTATTGCAACTTTTAGAACCTAACAAAAATTATCAGGCAGAAAATCATCCGTCAAATTTTTTTCTTTTTTTGGTAAATAGAAGCAGGGGTTAACCTTTAAGTAGAAAAAATACAAAGAGCTAAACAAACAACAGAAAACAAACTTCTAGACTATGCAAGCACCAAAACTAAAGATCCGATTCCGGGACCAAACGCGGCCATGCTACTCCACTAATATCTTGTTGTGAGAGCTTATATACTTGACTTAGCACATTCAAGAGGTCAAACCTCATCAGTTGATGATTTTGAGTTACTCCATGATTCGCCAGCCAATCATCCGTCAAATTTAGTATTTGAAGAATGCAATCTTCAACTTCTCAAAGCAACTCAATCAAAACACACCGTCGCATTCGATGTTCTTATCAAGTATGAAAATCCGTCAATTCTGAAACCATACATATAATAAACAAACACGGGATCAGTGTTTATAATAAAAAAATTCGTCAATTCTGAAACCATAACATATAAAATTTGCCTTTAACCTTAGTAATGAAATAGATCGGATTTTAGGGCAAAAAAAATAACCTATTTTAATAATTGATGATTTTAAAATAATTTATATATTTCCCACTTAAAGTTTATGTTGAACTATATATTTTATTAATTAGTCAAACACATCTATAAATAACCAAATATTTAAAAACAGGGCCGTACATTTGTTATACAGGCATAAAACTAGTATTCCATTAAAATGGAGGGAGCGTTGAGTATGTAAGAAAAAAGACGGCTGAATTTGCCGATAAATAAACGCAGCATCTCGATTCATGATGCAGTAAGTCTCATTGAAAACGGGCATATGTGTCACAGGCTAAAGATGTGGTCAAGTAATACCCAAGTGAGTAGATAACATAAAAACAAATTGTCTAAAAAGTAGCATTATACTTTGTCTTATGTACCAATATTAACTCATCTTCAGCTTATAACAGGTATGTCCATCTTCAACGAGAATTTATCTTCTTAATAATACATGTTATGCAATTTATTAGGACGGCAAGCAATAATATACGAAGGATTATGCAAATTAAATGTGGTGGTGTTTTGTTTAATTTCCTGCTATTTGACTACTTCCTGGCTTCTGCCACTCTGATATAATCTGATGCCTAAAAGTCGTCGGGTACACATACAAGTGATACAACCTCGACTTTAATGCTTTTGCTGACTTATTTTTCTTTTAAAACCACATTATCGATAATTCGATATCTTAAAATGCAAAATATTTTCACTTGTATGACTTTTTGTAACTTTATATTACTATGATAAACAAAAATTTATGTATTGCTTAACCTAAAAATATTATAAATAAATGTTCAAACGTACTAGAACGTTGTGTTATTTTGATTTTATAATTAATAGACTCGACATTAATCTCGAGTCTTTTAGTTTGCTCTGTATTTACTTCCGTCCTTAATATCGAGTCTCTTTGAATGTTTGTGTAATTAGCAGTTACCATATCTTGTACTATAAGTATGAATTCTAAAATCAGAAATTAGACAAGCGTTCATCTTCTATTGTGTTTAACATGGTATCAGACAAAATCAAACACAATTAAAACTATCAAAATCATCAGAATTATCACCTGTCAGTATGACGATTGGCGAAAACTCCGCCACCATAATTGATCCATTTCCCCCCTATTATCTCGGTCCTCAAGACAAACAGGGGGATTCTATTACTCGGCTAACCTCCGATAACTATGATGAGTGGTCCCATGATTTTCGTATTGCTTTACGGTCGCGTCGGAAATTTGGCTTCCTCAATGGCACGATAAACGGACTCTGCCCCCGTGCACGGCCGACGATTGAGAGACTATCCAATCTATGCTCGTTTCGTGGCTATCCAACACGATATCTCCTGAGGTCCGGTCCTTATTACCGAAATTTGAAAATGCTAAAAAACTATGGGATGCGATACAAGAAAGGTTTGGCGTAATTGATGGGTCTCAGATTCAGCAAATCCTTGGTGGTCTCCGTGATTGCCGTCAGAAGGAAGGTATGACTTATGAGTATCACACTTTACTACGGAAAACTATGTCAATTATGGGATGATCTCGATAAAATTCAACCCATAATCGATTGCAAATGTTGTATCGACTGTACCAGCGCTCAACAATATTTAGAACGTCGTGAGTCTGAACGATTACACTCTTTTCTGTTGGGCTTGTTGCCTGGCCCGTATGCCTCCTTACGCTCCGTTATTTTGGCTCAATCACCGCTACCCACGGTGGCCAGAGCATTCCATATGGTATGCCAAGAAGAGCGTGTCCGCGGGCTCGATAACGTACCTGTCTCCCAAACTGAAGTTGCTAGCTTTACTGTTAATTCACTCACTCGACCCTCATCAAAACCCCCATCTCAGATGACTCGGACTGAGCGTCAACAATTGCACTAATCGGAAAGGGCATGATCGTACTATGTGTTTTGATTTGCTTGGCTTTACCCTGATTGGTTGATGCGTGTCATTTCCGCAGTCAAAATTAAATCTTTAGTCTCTTACTAACCCTACCAAATAGACAGGGTAAGCAAGGGTCGAACCCACAAGGACTGAAATTACTATCGATGTTACTTATCAGATTAATTATTTAATTGTAATATATAGCTAGAAAAACGAGGGGGGTTGTTTAGGTTGTTTCTATGATAACAAATCTAAGGAGTGATAGACTATGAAAGTCAAAATAATAGGAACATGTAATTCTCTATAGATATCGGGTAAAATCATCGATTCACTTAAATAGTATTGGATAGATCAGTTAACTAGCTAGTCCCTCGAAAACAAGCAAACTACCGGTTTTATATTTCTTACTCGTTAAATCCCGTGAAAACACGCAAATTTAATCTTAATCAAATTATGTCAATTCAACCATGAAAACATGCATTAAATTAAAAAACTCGATCGCATTACAATCTCCAATCAATTGAATCAAATAAGACCAGAAAACTGCAACCTTATACAATTCAATTATCATACACAATTCTAGCAATTAGAATTAGACCAGAAAACTGCAACCTAATTAAAATTACTACTAATCCAACACTCGACACATGCAATTAATCTAGATAATCAAGCTAAATCAACTCATTATTGCGAAAGTTAAATTGTGAATCTTGTACGAAGACCCAAATACTAATTAATCATTCAAAACAAAATATAATCTCATAAACCACAATATCAAATAGTCAATTACATACTCCTATTGATAAAAAACTCTAAACTAAACATAATAGAAAAAAATAAGATAAAGATAAGAGAAGCTCATGGAAATCGAGTAGAAATCGGACTAAAGATACCCTTAAATTGCTGCGTCTCCTTGGTCTCTGTCTTCTCCCGTCTGTCCCCGTCTTCTGTATTCCTCAAATGGGATTTTATAGAAATAAAAGGAAGTATGAGCCTTAATTGACTCTCATTATTGCTCATCAATTCTGGAAATTAATCTTGTCTTTTAATTTGCTATGAGTACAGCCGTGTAATGCGAAATGCATCTTCTGAATTGAAGATTGTCGTTTTCTTCATTCAGTTCCTTTACTCTCTTATTTGATTTTCGTCTAAGTGGTGCAGCAACTTAGCAATGTGAATATGGGCCGCTGACATAATTATTTAATTAAGTTTTACGTACGTGCTTGCTTGGGTTCTTTATTTCCGTTATCGCTTTAGTTTTAATATTTTCCGTCTTGGCTCTCCGTTTCAAGTTGCTTAATATATTTGACTTCGATGGCCCTGCATAACATAAATATATGACTTGAGTAGATTTTAATCTCAAATAGAACGAGTTATTATTAAATAATTAAAAATCTCGTTAAAAACCCGATTAATTAAGAAAATGGTATAAGACGGTTAAAATCTGAAAACTCAAAATAATATAATATTTAGCTTAAAAAAATACGAAAGACGACATTAAAATATAATATTAAAAGTGTAAAAATACGTATAAATATAAACTTATCAAATTCACCCATACTTAGACTATTGTCGTCCTCGACAATAACAACTCTTTAGCTAAAGATATCCGCTCAAAAGATTAACCTCTTAAGGATTTACACAAACCCAAGCAAGTTCAATCGACGACAAACTAAAACTTTTTTGGAGAGTATTTTTAAGTTGGATTCGGAAGCAATTTATATTAAACTCTCGCTCCAATCTAGACTATAGAACAGATGAATTAAATAACATAGGATGATTTAAAGCGCTTCTAAACTTAAATTAAAAACAAACTTTTTATCCTTCACACTTGGTCTAGCTACCTTTGTGCTCGTGTGCATGTGTATTGACTCGTAGAGGTGGGTTTCGGCAATTTAAGGTCTTAGGGCACGTGATTTACTTTCTGTACTTTTAGTACGAGGATCGTTCTCCCGAGCATTCAAGTGTACCCGTACCTCGATCGGCTTTCCACATTTTCCACTTCATTTTTTTATTCATGCATTTTTTTCCTTTTCTTTTGTTCCATTTTTTTCTTTTTTTCTGTTTTTTTTTTCATTTTCCACCATCTCCAACTTCCAAACCCGTCTATCCAATGACCCTTGTAGCGAGCTTTCGATCAATGGATCCCGCCCATCCGGACAAGTCATTAGGCATTCTCCCAATTCATTAATTTGGTTCCCCTAAGGATCTAATTACTCAAGTACCAGATCGACGTGAGGTCAAGTAATCTCCCCGAAGCCCTGATTAGGAGTCACCTATGAAAGTAAATTGGATAATAAGACCGGCTTATGCCCCACACTCTAGAGTCAACGAAAAGTGTATTAAAGGTAGCCAAACTAAGTGTTGTTCTTTATAGTTTACTTGTAATGTAAGTTTTAAAAGAGACTTAAAACACATATGTTAAGAAAATTAATCAGTCCAAGTTCAAATGGGAGGAAAAATTCATGTATACACGCTTCAAATTAATATATTATTAGAAAAGTTAAAGTAACAGTTAGAGTTTATCGTCGACTTCCCTTATTCTAGTTAGTCTAATAAAAACATAGGTTATTACTTTTCAGCACTTAATTTCACAAAATTTCGGCAGCATCTCCCCTAAAAATAGTCATATCCAAAATTTATATAACCTGTAAAACATACTAAAAACCAAAGGCCACCCGCCAACTTCTCTTTCGGCCACAAAATACACACATTTCAGCATAATTTTTTTTTCAAATTGACCCAACTTTTACCTCTCTCCCACAATTAGACTCGACATCGTCCTCGATGTCGAAATGTACATCAAAGAATGAACTAGCCTATACAAGAAATAAGAGGGTAGAGGCACTTAGCGGATATAGCGGTAGTGTATATCATCTTCATATGGGTCAAAATAATAGTTGTCACCAGAATTTATCAATGAAATTTTTTAAAGAGCAGCAACTTCCAGCAACATCCAGCACCATAAGCAGGAACAACATCACTCATCATTTGACCTCTGAACTTGGCAGAATACTTCACAACTTGGAACTCACTGCAAAATAAGCATTCTGACCAAGACAAGTGAAATATGAAGGGAGCAAAACAGCCTGAAAAATAGTAGCAAAGACGAACATTTATTTATTTTCTACTTCTTTTTTGTGCGACCGACACTATTAACATCCCCTTACGAAGGTTGCAAAACTCAGGGAGGCACTTAAGCCGACTCAACTATGTAACTCAGAAAGCATATAAAATTAAACAAACAAGAAATAGATAAAACATAAGCTTTGGTTGCCTCCCAAGAAGCGCTTTATTTCATGTCGTGGCTCGACATAATGCCAATACTCAATCCTCATAAACAGGATCTTCCAAATCAATGATATCAATCCAGTTAGCCTCAAATCCCTCATAATATGGTTTAAGCCTATGACCATTCACTTTGAATTCTTTCCCGGAATTATAACACTTAATATCAACAACACCGTGCTCATATACCTTAGTCACCTCAAAAGGGCCATTCCATCGCGATTTCAGTTTACCAGGAAAAAGCCTCAGCCTCGAGTTATAAAGTAATACTTTATCTCAAACAGAAAAATCCTTTCTAGACAACATCTTATCATGATAACTCTTTGTTTTCTCCTTGTAAATCACAGAATTTTCATAGGCCTCCTTTCTTATTTCCTCCAACTCCTGAATTTCCAGTTTTCTAAAAGCAGTTGACTTTCCATAGTCCAAGTTACATTTCCTAATAGCCCAAAAAGCTTTATGTTCCAATCTACTAGGAGGTGACATGATTTCCCGAACAACAATCGATATGGAGACATTCCTATTGGAGTTTTATAAGCAGTTCTATAAGCCCACAATGCATCACCTAGATGTTTACTCCAATCTTTTCTATTAGGATTAACCACTTTCTCCAAAATTGACTTTATTTCTCTATTTGAAATCTCAGCCTGTCCATTAGTTTGCGGGTGATAGGCCGTCGAAACCTTATGAGTTACATGGTACCTCTTAAACAAAGACTCAAGAATGCGATTACAAAAATGAGTACCCCTATCACTAATTATAGCTTTTGGTACACCAAACCTATTAAAAATTTGGTCTTTAACAAACTCAGCTACCACCTTAGAATCATTTGTTTTAGTTGCTTTCGCTTTCACCCATTTAGAAACATAATCGACGGCTAACAAAATATAAGTATTGCCAAAAGAAGATGGAAATGACCCCATAAAATTAATACCCCATACATCAAATATATTATGCACATAAATAGAACTGAGAGGCATTTGATTACTCCTAGAAATATTACCAGTTCTTTGACATTTATCACATGACTTTACAAAAAAATAAGCATCTTTATGTAGAGTAGGCCAATAAAATCCACATTCCAAAACTTTGTGAGCAGTTCTTTTAGGACCAAAATAACCACCAGATTCAAATGAATGACAAAATTAAAGAATTGAATTAACGTCATGGTCAGGCACGCATTTTCTCACAATATCATCAGAACATATCTTGAATAAGTAAGGCTCATCCCATATATATTGTCTAGCATCATGTTTAATTTTATCTTTTGTAGACCTAGTTAGTTCCTTAGGAAACTCTTTTGACACTAAATAATTAACAATATCAGCATACCAAGGTGATTCACCATTCAAAGCATATAAATGTTCATCAGGAAATAAATTAGGCAAAGATGATGTTTCTTTCTCTTGAACAATCCTACTAAGGTGATCAACAACATAATTCTCAGCACCCTTTTTATCCTTAATTTCTAAATCAAATTCTTGTAAAAGGAGCATCCAACGTAATAATCTTGGTTTAGACTCTTTCTTTTTCAAGAGATATTTTAGTACGGAATGATCAGAATACACAATAACATGAGTTCCAAGTAGATAAGATCTAAATTTTTCAAGAGCAAAAATAATGGCATACATCTCTTTCTCAGTCACAGTGTAATTACATTGAGCAGGATCAAGAGATTTAGAAGCATACTAAATGACATAAGACTCTTTACCGACTCTTTGTCCAAGTACAACCCCCACTGCTTTATCACTCGCATCACACATTATTTCAAAAGGCAAAGACCAGTCAGGAGGTCTAATAATAGGTGCAGAAGTTAACTTGTTTTTTAAAGTATCAAAAGCATTTTTACATTTTTTATCAAAAACAAATGTTGCGTCTTTAGCAATTAAAGCACATAAAGGCGATGCTATAGAAGAGAAGTTATGTATGAATCGCCGATAAAAACCCGCGTGCCCTAAGAATGAACGAATTTCACGCACATAAGTGGGATATGACAAAGAACTTATGACATCTACTTTGGCTTTGTCAACTTTCAGCCCCCTAGAACTGACCACATGGCCTAAAACTACTCCCTTTTCCACCATAAAATGACATTTTTCAAAGTTAAGCACAAGGTTAGTTTCAACGCATCTTTTCAAAGCTAGAGATAAATTATGGAGACACAAGTCAAAATCATCACCAAAAACAGTAAAATCATCCATAAAACCTCCATAGAATTATCAAGCAAATCTGAAAAAATACTCATCATACAATGTTGAAATGTTCCGGGAGCATTACAAAGGCCGAATGTCATTCTCCTAAAAGCAAACGTGCCAAAAGGACACGTAAATGTAGTCTTTTCTTGATCCTCGAGTGCTATGGGTACTTGAGTATATCCAGAATATCCATCCAGAAAACAAAAATAAGACTGTCCCGCAAGCTTTTCAAGCATTTGGTCAATAAACGGTAAAGGGAAATGGTCTTTTCTAGTGACTTGGTTAAGCTTTCTATAATCAATACATACCCTCCATCCATTCGACACTCTAGTAGGGACAAGTTCTCCTTTATTATTTTCAACAACAGTAATCCCTGTCTTTTTAGGTACTACATGAATAAGACTAACCCATTTTGAATCAGATATAGGAAATATGACATCTGCATCCCGCCACTAAGAATCTCTTTTTTCACAACTTCCATCATTGAAGGGTTAAGCCTACGTTGAGTTTCTCTAACTGGTTTGGCACCCTCCTCAAGAAAAATATTATGCATGCATAAAGTAGGACTAATACCCTTAATATCCGCAATTGTCCATCCTATAGCTTCTTTATATTTCTTAAGTACATTTAATAACTTAACCTCTTGTGACTCAGAAAGTGAACTAGAAATAATTACAGGTAAAGTATCACGTTCACCTAAGAAAGCATATTTCAGATTGTCAGGCAAGGGTTTCAATTCCAATTTAGGGGCACGTTGGATAGAAGGAATCAGTTTAGGAGTATCATTTGACAATTCAATACTCGAGACACATTCAAAAGTACTAACTTCAGGATTCTCATAAAAAGACTCTACCTTTTCGTAGGAAGATAACAACGGCAACAAATCCATATAATCATCAAATATATCACACTCGTTTACTATATCAATACTCTGATGCTGAATTCCGTCAATTATATCAACACTCTCTATTAAGTTCACATTCTCAATATCACTAGGATATTTCATAGCATCATATATATTCAGTTTAATCATTTCACCATCAGATTCAAACGAGAGAGTACCGTCATACACATCAATTTTAGTTCTAGCTGTTTTAAGAAAAGGTCTCCCTAATAACAGTGGCACATCTCTAGAATCATAAGAATTACCCATATCAAGCACATAAAAATCAACGGGAAACACCAATTCATCAACACGAACTAAAACATCCTCTAACACACCTATAGGATAAGCATGCGATCGGTCTGCTAATTGAATAACTACATCAGTTTTGGAGAGGGGTCCCAAGTTAAGAGATTTATAGATAGATTTAGGCATGACACTAATGGCCGCCCTTAAGTCAAGCATACATTTATCAAGTTTAGAGTTTCCTATTTTACAAGGTATACTAAACATACATGGATCCTTGCATTTAGGAGGTATTTTCTTTTGAATAATAGAAGATACATTTTCTCCCATGAACACTTTCTCACCACTCTGTATTTTTCTTTTGTTGGTGCACAACTCTTTTAGAAATTTAGCATATTTAGGCATATGTTTGATAGCATCTAAGAGAGGGATATTAATTTCTACCTTCCTAAATATATCCAAGATTTCATTATCATTGTCAGTTCTCTTAGATTAAGCAAATCTAGAAGGGAAAGGGATGACACCTTTAACATTTTTATCTGGAAAAGGTTCAGTTATTGTCTTTTCTTTTTCGACCTCATCTACCTTTTCAGCGACTTCAACTCCATTTTCCATATCTTTTTTATCTCTTAGATCATCACTCTTATCGTTTTGAACTTTTTGATTCACCTCCAACTCCTTCTCTACGACAACGTTATTCTGAAGTGCTTTACCACTTCTCAAAGTCATAGCTTTAGTTTCATTAATGATAGAAGATTGGTTTTCGTCAATGTTATGTCCAACTAAACTATTCTGAAGGGTAGTAAGAGTAATACACATCAGTTTCATTTGATTATCTAGTTGGTGGAGGTGAATCTCTGTTCGCTCTTGATGATTAAAATCCTTTGAGTGAACATTTCCTATTTGAGTTACTAGCTGTTTTACCATGTTTTCCAAAGACTGATGTTGATTAGTCATAACCTAATTTTGTTTATTCATAATTTCGTAGTGACTAGACATAACCTCCTTCAACTCTTTTATCTGGTCAGCTTGTTCTTTTAACTGTTTTTGCATTTCCAACTCAGACTCATTCTTTATTCCATATTGTTGGATGTTAATGGCCATGTTTAAAATCAATTTCCTAGCTTCCGTAGGACCACTAGCAATATCTATCAATCTCTTTTGATCAAGCAACATGCCATCATAAAAATATTCAATCAAAATATTTTCATTAAGTTGATGTTGGGGACAAGAAATACAAAGTCGATTAAATATATTCCAATAATCATTTAAAGACTCTTTTTCACCTTGCTCAATAGATGTGATTTGTTTTCTTATCGCTCTAGTTACATTTAGTGGTTGATATTTTTCAAGAAAAGTAGTTCGTAAACAATCCCACGAAATAATTGAACCAACAGGAAGATTTAACAACCAATCTCTTGCTAGGTCATGCAAAGTAAATGGGAATGCTCGAAATTTAATAATGTTCTCATCAACATCATCTAAAGAGTAAGTAGCGCAAGCAAGATGAAATTCTTGTATATGTTTTAAAGCATCTTCTTTTGAATTACCATAGAATTTGGGGAGAAGTTGGATAAAACCTGGACTTAGCTTAAATGACTTTTCCATGGTAGGAAAAATAATGCTTGTAGGCGTCTCACCATGAAGAAATTGCTCCCTTAAACTCTTTTCGGTTGTTCCACCAGCCATTTCCAAAATTCTAGTGTCTGTTAACAAAGATTAACAAATGTATTTAAAACAATAAAATAACTAAATTAACAAAAATAGAAAATATAATCTGAAATTATCAAATCAGTCCCCGGCAACGGCACCAAAATTTGATGCGTGTCGTTTTCGCAGTCAAAATTAAATCTTTAGTCTCTTACTAACTCTACCAAATAGACAAGGTAAGCAAGGGTCGAACCCACAAGGACTGAAATTACTATCGATGTTACTTATCAGATTAATTATTTAATTGTAATATATAGCTTGAAAAACGAGGGGGGTTGTTTAGGTTGTTTCTATGATAACAAATCTAAGGAGTGATAGACTATAAAAGACAAAATAAAAGGAACATGTAATTCTCTATAGATATCGGGTAAAATCATCGATTCACTTAAATAGTATTTGATAGATCAGTTAACTAGCTAGTCCCTTGAAAACAAGCAAACTACCGGTTTTATATTTCTTACTCGTTAAATCCCGTGAAAACACACAAATTTAATCCTAATCAAATTATGTCAATTTAACCATGAAAACATCCATTAAACTAACAAACTCGATCGCATTACAATCTCCAATCAATTGAATCAAATAAGACCAGAAAACTGCAACCTTATACAATTCAATTATCATACACAATTCTAGCAATTAGAATTAGACCAGAAAACTGCAACCTAATTAAAATTACTACTAACCCAACACTCGACACATGCAATTAATCTAGATGATCAAGCTAAATTAACTCATTATTACGAAAGTTAAATTGTGAATCTTGTACGAATACCCAAATACTAATTAATCATTCAAAACAAAATATAATCTCATAAACCACAATATCAAATAGTCAATTACATACTCCTATTGATAAATTACTCTAAACTAAACATAATAGAAAACCTTAAAGCTTGCAGAAATGTAGGAGTTGAGAGGTCTCAGGTTCGATTACAAGCTGGGGCGATGACCACTTGGCCACTGCAGCCCCCAAAAGGGGTGGCTTACATGGTCCATGTGGTGGTGCAGGAATGCATGGGCCCGGGGGATTAAACCCCTCGTCATAAAAAAAAAACATAATAGAAATAAAAATAAGATAAAGATAAGAGAAGCTCATGGAAATCGAGTAGAAATCGGACTAAAGATGCCCTTGAATTGTTGCGTCTCCTTTGTCTCTGTCTTCTCCCGTCTGTCCCCGTCTTCTGTATTCCTCAAATGGGATTTTGTAGAAATAAAAGGAAGTATGAGCCTTAATTGACTCTTATTATTGCTCATCAATTCTGGAAATTAATCTTGTCTTTTAATTTGCTATGAGTACCGACGTTTAATGCGAAATGCATCTTCTGAATTGAAGATTGCCGTTTTGTTCATTCAGTTCCTTTACTCTCTGATTTGATTTTCGTCTAAGTGGTGCAGCAACTTAGCAATGTGAATATGGGCCGCTGACTTAATTATTTAATTAAGTTTTACGTACGTGCTTGCTTGGGTGCTTCTTTATTTCCGTTATCGCTTTAGTTTTAATATTTTCCGTCTTGGCTCTCCGTTTAAGTCGCTTAATATATTTGACTTCGATGGTCCTGCATAACATAAATATACAACTTGAGTAGATTTTTAATCTCAAATAGAACGGGTTATTATTAAATAATTAAAAGTCTCGTTAAAAACCCGATTAATTATGAAATGGTATAAGACGGTTAAAATCTCAAAACTCAAAATAATATAATATTTAGCTTAAAAAAATACGAAAGTTGACATTAAAATATAATATTAAAGGGGTAAAAATACGTATAAATATAAACTTATCATTGGTATTCTGAGCTAAATGGAACGAACAAGAATTCTGGCCGTGGCTCGTCATCTCGTGGCCGCGGAGGGGGGCGTAGTGGCAGTGCATCTCGTCCGCGTGATCAGACTAACAATACCCGTGGTGATCCTGGTGCGGCTGGATACAGTTCTGCTGCAACTTCTGTAACTGGTGCAGCAAAATCTTCGACTGAAAATACTCAGGCAACTTCGATTAATGTCTATGGCACGCCGAGTCACGATCATTCCGGTAAGTGGTTGATTGATACGGGTTGTTCCCATCATGTAACCGGTAATTGTGCGTTGCTCACAGATATTAAAACTATTCCAAGTCGCATTGTGGGCCTTCCCGATGGTTCGAAAATTCATGCTTCGAAAGTTGGTCGGGTTACTCTAACTCCAAATATCACACTAAATCCGGTTCTGTTTGTTCCCCCGTTGAATTGTAATTTGATTTCAGCCTCCCAGTTGAGTGATAATTTACACTGTGTATTTATAACAAATGCCTCTTTTTGTGTGATCCAGGACCGGGATACGAGGAAGGAGATTGGTAGAGGAGACCGGCTCGATGGACTGTATTACCTCCGGACTGCCACGGATGCCCTTCATAATGTTCATTCCGGCTCATCTTTATTTAATTTATGGCACAATCGATTGGGACATCCGTCTGAACAAATTATCAAGTTGCTTCCTTTCATAAGTACTAAAGAACAATTTTTTGCCTAAACCGTGTGAGGTTTGTCATAGGGCTAAGCATATTCGTAGCTCCTTTCCCTTAAGTACTACTAATAGTATGAATGCTTTCGAATTAATTTACCGTGATCTGTGTGGTCCATATGAGGTACCGTCTATGTTAGGGGCACGCTATTTTCTCACTTTGGTGGATGATTTCTCGCGTGGGGTATGAGTATACTTGCTCCAAAATAAAACTGATGTATCTCATAAATTTAAATTATTCATTGCTATGCTTGCACGTCAGTTTTCAGCTGAGATAAAAATAGTGAGAAGCGATAATAGCACCGAATTTCATACCTTAAAACCTTATTTCTCTGAGCACGGAATTTTGTTTCAATCCTCATGTGTAGGAACCCCTCAGCAAAATGGGCGAGTTGAACGTAAACACCAACACATTCTAAATGTTGCCCGTGCCCTACGTTTTCAAAGTGGGTTACCCATTCAGTGTGGGCCGGGGGAATGTGTGTTGGCTGCGGCCTATGTCATAAACCGAACACCATCCCGTGTTCTACATGGAATAACACCCTATGAGCGTATTTATCAAAAGCCACCAAATTTTGACATGCTCCGTGTTTTTGGGTCATTATGTTTTGCCCAGAATCAACGATCTAGGGGTGACAAATTTGCTAGTAGAAGTCGCAAATGTGTGTTCATGGGCTATCCGGCGGGTCAAAAAGGGTGGTATTTATATGATATGGAACGGCGTGATTTTTTTGTGTCCCGGGATGTAAAATTTTATGAAAATCAATTTCCGTACTTGGAAAGTGGTCATGGCATACCTACTGATGAACTTTATGTTGATTTGAATCATCATCAAAATGAGCAGACCATTAACAATGGTCCAAGGACCGAGCCCAATACACCTTCCGCAACACCACCTGATTCACCTGCTCCCACCGACACACCGACGTCTCCTGCTCCGTCTGGCTCGTCTCCTGCCACGGTCCAGGCTGATGTTCCCCCTGCCTTGGGTCGTGGACAACGAGCTCGTCTTCCGAACTCAAATCTTTGGGATTACATTTTGGATTTTGACAGTGATGATAGTGCAGGTGACAGTCCATCGCCAGCCGCTCGTCTCCTTGTCTCCTCTTCCTCTTCAGGTACCCCGTATCCTTTAGCTAATTACTTAACATGCCATCAATTTTCTGCTCGCCACCGCTCTTACTTAGCAGCGATCACATCTCATACCGAGCCGCAAAATTTTAAAGATGCGGTTCAATATGATGAATGGAGGCAAGCCATGGCTGATGAAATGAATGCCCTTGTTCAAAATGACACTTGGTTCTTGAACCTCTACCCTAAGGAAAGAAAGCTCTCGGAAGTAAGTGGTTATACAAAATCAATACAAGTCCGATTCCACTATTGAAAGATTTAAAGCTCGATTAGTGGTCTTTGGTAACCATCAAACAGAAGGGGTGGACTATGGCGAAACGTTTGCTCCAATTGCAAAAATGACTACAGTACGAACTTTCTTATCTGTGGCGGCTGCGAACAATTGGCATTTACATCAAATGGATGTGCACAATGCCTTTCTTCATGGTGATTTGGAAGAAGAGGTTTTTATGCGACTCCCTCCCGGTTTCAAAGCCCCAAAACCCGGCCTTGTGTGTCGATTGAAGAAGTCCTTATATGGTCTCAAGCAAGCTCCTCGATGTTGGTTCGCCAAATTGGGGACCGCCTTGAAAAAATATGGGTTTGCCCAGAGTTACTATGATTATTCCCTATTTACTTATGTGAAAGACTCCGTCCGACTTAATGTGCTGATCTATGTGGATGACTTGATTGTCTCCGGGAATGACTTGTCCGCTCTTGTTGCATTCAAAGACTATCTCCAACAATGTTTTCACATGAAAGATCTAGGGATCTTGAAATATTTTCTTGGCATTGAGGTTGCACGAAATTCAGATGGCATTTTCTTATATCAACGTAAATACGCCTTGGATATTATTACTGAGGCTAGACTTCTCGGTTGTAAACCCGCTTTGACTCCCCTTGAGCAACACCATCATCTAGGCCGAAGTACGATCCAGTTCCTTTCTCGACCCTAGTCTTACAGGCGTCTGGTGGGCCGTTTGGTTTACTTGGCTGTGACGCGGCCATATCTATCGTATACGGTGCACATTCTTTCTCAATTTATGAGTGCCCCGCGTCAGGATCATTGGAATGCTGCTTTACGTACCGTTCGTTATCTAAAAGGCACACCCGGTCAAGGTATATTACTCTCGGCCAATTCTACTTCCAAATTATCTGGTTGGTGTGATTCCGACTGGGGGAAATGCCCCGAGTCCAGACGATCTGTTTCTGGATGGCTTGTCTATTTTGGCTCCTCTCCTGTCGCATGGAAGACCAAGAAACAATCCACTGTCTCTTTGTCCTCCACTGAAGCTGAATACCATGCCCTCCGCGCTCTTACTGGTGAGCTGAAATGGCTCACAGGTCTCCTTGATGATTTAGGAGTACAACACCCTGACCCAATCGCAGTCTTCAATGATAGTAAATCTGCTTTACATATTGCTCAAAACCCCGTGTTCCATGAACGGACCAAGCACATCGAAATCGACTGTCACTTTGTTCGCGATGCCATACAAGCCGGTTTAATCATTCCATCCTATGTACCTACAACGGTTCAGTTGGCTGATATTCTTACTAAAGCTTTAGGGGTCACTCAGTTTCAGTTGTTAGTCGGCAAGTTGGGCACTTTTAATCCATATGCTCCAACTCGAGGGGGGTAATAGACTCGACATTAATCTCGAGTCCTTTGGTTTGCTCTGTATTTACTTCCGTCCTTAATATCGAGTCTCTTTAAATGCTTGTGTAATTAGCAGTTACCATATCTTGTACTATAAGTATGAATTCTAAAATCAGAAATAAGACAAGAGTTCATCTTCTATTGTGTTTAACAATAATACATTTCATTTATTGTTATCATTCAATAACGTGTATGATGTGGCGTAAAAGAATCGTATTATTGTAAATTCATATACAACGATCAAACTCCTTACCTTTATGATGAAGCATAAAGCGTAACACCCCCATTATCCGACCAAGATAATTGAAACGTTATCATCTCGGTTTCTCGAGATAGTGAAATCGGAGATACAATTGAGAATGTTTTGTTATAAATAACAATTAAATGATTATAGCAACGTAAACAATCAATAAATACAACTCATGACCTTTATACTCTTCTAACTATTTATACTCGACTCGGATGTCGTCACCGCTCGTTCCGTCTCCCTCGTGCTACCAACATAACCAGAGCATAACCTGCTCCCCATATAATCGGAAATATCATATGAATCGACACAGACTACCCCGTAAATGGGTGACAATTTACACGACACAAAACACGTCAGTTTCAATATTATTATATATAAAACATGCACTACGATAATAAATGCAATATGCAATGTGGCCGTGATATATGCTACTCGTTACCATTCCACATCACGCACTGACACCGGGACACGCCAAACATACCCATAACCACTCCATATCACTTTTGAGTACCGAAAAACGTCTAGTCGTACTCTCGAGTACCTGAACACGTCCAACCTACTCAAGATCATAGATGCTAGGAACACGTCCACGATACCGGGTCTGAGTGTGACTCAAGGTCCCCTATCAGACGTCGTGTCTCAACCACACGTGCCCCTCCAAACTCAAGTCATAAATGTGCACATCCATCTTGGAGTGGAAAGCTCCAAAAGGTGACTCAAGCGGATGACGGTCTCCCAACCGTCTTCTATTTCCTCAACAACACCCAAATCATCACCAACCTCCACATATCCGTCACTCTTTCCTCAACCGAGTTGGTCCGACTCGGCCGAGTTGGTTGGTCTGTGTTCAGTGTCGCGGTTACTTATAAAAGAAAATTCGGAAGTTAAAATCATATTACCCTAAGACCTTCTGCCGTCTTTCACCCTTTCCTCTCAAATATCTCACACTAAAATCTTTAAAAGTTCACACCGGAGTCTAGCCGCGCCAATCATCATAGCCTAGCGTTGTTGTCATCAAGTAAGTGTCGTATTCGTAGTTAACATGCTTTAAGATAAATCTGATTTTGAAGATTGTTAGTAATACCATATACGTTCTTAGGGGTGGACTTCATAGAAGAGTGTTGGTAGGAAAAGTTTGGATTTGCATTCCGTGATTGATTAGTGCCTTGAGGAAGGATTCTCTCGACTCAATTATCTGTTATATGATTGTGACGGTATTTCTGATATATTGTGACGATGTTATTGTTCTGCTGTAAGACTGATATCACATGTGGTTACGAGATGAGATTTGGGAACATATGTGTGGGCCGACCGTTGCGGAAAACGACTCTTACAACTACAATCACTCTTTGCGGGACCCGCCACGGAGGGGATGTGCACATTAATAATCTGGGTACTTGCCGCGAGCAAGTGGGGGTTGATTGTGGGACTATAGGTCGCCACCGTGAGATCATTGGTTATTGGTGATATATAACAGTATGCGGTGCTTTGAAATTGTTATATTGTTCTTGATTTTGGTAGTGACGATATTGCGTATACAGTAACTGACGCTTGTGGTTTGTGCACTGTGATGATCTATTGGTATGGTGAGAAAATTCTTGGCAGGTAGCTTGATATTAGTTGTTGATGCTTGATTGGGGAGGATGGGTCGTCACGAAGTTTTGTAGCGTCATGGATTCTTTTACTAGCTTCCGCTGTTACTTTGAGTTGTTATATCTTTTGAGACTTTGTAATCACTTTACATCATTTATAACAATAAGTTACATTGTCGTTTACTTTGATATTATGCCTCAGGAAACTGAGATGTTAACACTTTCGTAGTCTGATGATTCTTCCTAAAGGTCTTGGATTATGAGGGTGTTACACTAGTGGTTAAAACTTGGGTGAAATTCCCAGGAGACCTGGGTTCAAGCCTCCCCAAGAGCAAAATCTCCAAGAGCAAAATCTTGTGGAGCATTCTTGGCCCGAGCCCATGTCTAAATAGACTTCGAGTCTGTCACCCTCGGGTGGCTTACCTGGGGTATGTGGTTTGCAGACTACTAGTTTTAAACCCGTGCAAATTGCACGGTATGTTGTTTCTGAAGTTATTATAAAAATTGTAAATATATATTAAGTTTTAAAGTAAAGTAATAAAATCTCCCTAATTTTTTTAACAAATTTAATTGGTCAATGTAATAATTAAGTAATAAAGCAAATTCTAAATTTGAATTAAAAATTTCACTTGCAAGTACTATAAATGATACAATAGTGTCAATTAGTCGCATAATTATTATGTTAAATTTGAGTTTCTACTCGGCCTTGTTACTCAGGCAATCTCAGAAAAAGTTAAGTTATATAGGTAAACAAAATTATTGATACGAAAATTATCAAAGAATTAGTGAAATTACAAATTGTTTGCCCGTTTTTTTTCTTTTAAATATACTGATACATAGGGTAAAATTAAAGTTTTGACCCGTACATATCTTTAAATACAAATTTTGACCCAATTTTCATTTAGAACAAATTGCTATTTATTAGACAGAACAAAATAAGAATTGACTCGTTGTAACACCCCAAGAGTATGAGAGGAGATTTGTCCCACATCGGTAGAATGTGAGGAATGTGATATGTTTATAATAGCTCCCACCCACCACTTAGTAACAAGACCTTGTGCTTTTGGGCTTAAGTGAGGACAATTAATGGGCCCAAAGGCTTACCTCCCATCTTATTGGGGGTGTGTTACGACGACCGTGGTGGGTCGGGTTGTTACAAATGGTATCAGAGCGACCCTGCGACCGTGTGGTGAGCTTGTGGTCGGGAGTACCCGGGTCACACACCTAGCGGGGGAGGATTCTGGGCTTGACTGCGGTCAGGTTTAAGGCACAACGAGGACTTTGTGTTCTTTAAGTGGGGGAGTTTGTAACACCCCAAGAGTATGAGAGGAGATTTGTCCCACATCGGTAGAATGTGAGGAATGTGATATGTTTATAATAGCTCCCACCCACCACTTAGTAACAAGGCCTTGTGCTTTTGGGCTTAAGTGAGGACAATTAATGGGCCCAAAGGCTTACCTCCCATCTTATTGGGGGTGTGTTACGACCGTGGTGGGTCGGGTTGTTACACTCGTGCACCTTTAGTTTAAACTGGTTTAATCAACATTCAAACCCGGGAAATTATCATAGAAAGATAAATTATAAGTTGTTAGAAAAATACTTCATAAATATCATTAAAATGTACTTCGTCGGAAATACTATCGGATTTTATATGTTGGAAAAATTCCATGAATAATTATTGTTAAAAGGCTTTTAAATAGTAATTCATATTTGTCATGCCTGAAAAAATAATTGCTCCATAAATAATTACCAAATTACTATCTCCGACCCAAACTTGTACTCCTTAAAAAGTAATAAGCCATATAAAAATTAATAGGTTAGTTTTCCTTAAGACAAAGGTATTCGTCTCAATATCAAAATGGGTTAAATATCATCTCTTTATGCATAGCAAAGTTGGTGCTGAGCCCAATATATTATGCTTTTATCTTAACCATATTATCTAATATGCCCTAAACTTAAGACAAATAAACCTGTTTTGAATAAGAACTTGTAAAACAATCGAGTAATACACGAGCCGGGTAAATCCGTTTTAAGCAACGCGCTAAAATGAATTCCATATTACCACGTAAACCACACAAGCCACACCCGAATAGACATCATCATACTTTCATGTATATATAAAATCTTCATAACAAACCTCACCCACAATTTACTTTTTTTCTCGCTTCTCACCTGCCAATCTGCCATCACTCTTTCGCCTCTCTCTAACTTTCACATTCACTCCATTACTAATCGGTACCCCGGGATACGATACTCATCACTTGTATCATATATTTTTTTGTTCTCATTATTTTTTTATCAGTTTAAATGAAATTTTTATACTTATTGTTTAGTCTTATTAGTTAAAAAGTGATGCGGATTTTAGTTCAATTTTCTTTAATTTCAAATAATATTTTTTATGTAATTTTTTCATATTGTTTATCAATTTCGATTTAGATCAATATGTTCATTCATTTAATTTTTTCAATTGTATTTTTGGTGCAGTATAGTTTTATAACATTAATATTGGTCAGTAATTTTTCTTAAGATTTTATGCTTTTTTGAGTTAATTTATTTTATTAGGTATTTTTTCTATGTTTTGTAACTAAATTTACCAACTTATGATTTACATCACCATTAATTTTTATTAACGTTGTCTAATTTGATGAATGACGTATATTAGATATTTATTTTCCTTGCTTTTTGTATTATTGCATGATTTAATATATAATATGATAGACGTATATAATCTATTTTAATTTACTCGTTTCTGATTGTGCAATTACATTAGAAACAATGTGTATCATTTTAAATAAAATTACGTTTTTGTTGCATGAACGAATCCGTCTTTTATTATACATAATTATTATTATGTATCTAAATAATAATTAATTATTATGTAATCCTAGTTTTAAATTTTATTTATTTATATCTTATATATATTGTATCTACAAAATTAGCAGGTTTGCTTTTAAGTATTAGCCAATATACAATTGTTCGATCAACTTGATTTTTGCATACAAATTATCTGCGTAAAACCAAAAAAAAAAGGGATAGAAGGTGGGGGACATGGTGGGACCTACGTAAAATAAAATATAAAATAATGCACTTTCAACCACAGAGCAACACATCAGCTCTGTGGTTGTTGCTTTTATAAATAGGATCACACATACCCGAGGGTTTACCCATTGCGCACCAAATAACGGTTGCGGGTTCCCTCGTCACCAAAAAAGATAACATAAATTTCAAAAGATGTTATCGGATCAAATCCGTATTTTCTATCAATTCAGATTAAATTAAAAAGTTAACTACAAAGTTTCAACATGTGATCAATTACAAAGTTTCGACATTTGATTTCCTAAATATCCTCTTTAAACAATATAAAAAAATTATTTAAATAATTGAGTAGATCATTGCTTAAATTAAGCGAACAAATATGTTAATTAGAAAATTTACATAAATAAATCGGATTAATTTGTAATGTTCAGAATGTAGACAATTGCAATCCTTAAATAGATGTGTTGTTGGAAAAGGCTACAGATACACATTGTGTATGAAAAACTCCATACACGACCAATCACGTCGCGTCACATAGATAACCCAACTTAAACCACATGAGTTAGTTTTAGGATATTTTAGTAATTTTACAAGTCTAGTTAACATGTAGTTCTCATTAATTTAGGAAATTTTGTTATTTTATTTAAATTTTATTCTCTTAACAAAATTGAATGATTTTATTTGTAAAATAAATATTTTTGTAATATGTAGTAGAATCAATTAATATTTTTGGAATTTTTTTTAAGGTTTTGTTTTAGTTAGTAATTAATCAATAATTATAATTTTTTAAGTAATAATAATTTTTATTTTCGATTTTTTTAAAAATAAAATCGGTATTGTTATTAATAAAAATTATTATTCTGGAAACTATTATTTTAAAAAAATCATTTTAGTTAGTTATAAAATATTCTATGTGTTTTTCGAATTAAATAAATTACATGGAATATTTTTATCTTGTATTTTATTAAATTTTGTTTTAGTTAGTAGAATACAAAAAAAGAGTGTAAATTAATTAAATACAAAAAAGGGTGTAAATTAATTAAATACAAAAAAAATTATTTTCTAGAATATTAATTTACAAAAAAATTCCAACAATATTACTAATTAATATTTCCGAAAATTTAACTAAATACAAAAAATAACAAAATATTTTTTAAAAATATTAACTTAGTAAAACATAATAAAATTTTAACAAAATAACAAATATTCCTAAATTATGCTAACGACATGTGGTTAAAAACTTAACCTACATTTGTATAATTACCAATTTACCCTAACACTAACTCATGTAAATTAACTATGGTTATACACGTGGCGAGATGTGATTGGTCGTGTATGAGTTTTTCCATACACAATGTGTATCTCTATCGCCTTCCTGTGTTGATACACTTGATTAATTGATTACAACTCTATTTGCAATACTAACTTGCGTCTAAGTCATCATCAAATTTCCTTATGGGAACTGAATTGATTTGCCATTTTTATTAGTTCATCAATTTCATTATCAAAATATAATTAGGGTTAGACAAATCCAATTAGAGTAGGGTTCATTAAACTAGCTAGATAAATCGAATTAAATTACGGTTAATTAAACTAGACTAATCGAATTAGTTGAATTAGGGTTTAATAATTTGATTAATATAATTTAATAAGGGTTAGAAAAAACGACTTAGATTAATTGGGTTCATGCATTTAACAAATTAAATTAGAGATTGTCATGATTGATCGATTGTTTTGATTAATTAAATTAAGGATAAAACTAAACCGAATTTTAATTAAATACAAAAAATATAAAAAATGTCCAATTTTTTTGTTAATTAAAACGAAATTGTCATTGAATACAAAAATATAAAAAAAATCCAAAAAATTTGTTAACTAAAACGGAATTGTCTATGGATATTTATGTTGAGTTGATACCAATTCAAGAAGATCAAGTGAGTAGTGCAAATGTAGTACCGAATGTGTCTTTTACTAGGATGTTGAATGACAATGATTTATTTATCAATAATTTCTTGTCACCCACACACAATGTACAAGGGAGTGATGATCGATATGTGTCATTGTTAACAAATAATATTGGAGTAGAGATAGGTAATGGTAATATTGAAGGGGATGAAGTTGAGGATGATGTTGATCTAAGATTAGAGAATCCTAGTGATGAGGATGATGATGAGGATGACATTGATCTTGTGACTCAAACCGCTCCAAATCCCGAATTCACTAGTATTTCAAAGTTTGATGAACTAGGTGGGGATAATTGGGCTAATTGGAAAAATGCAATTCCATATAATGTTCGTGGAGAGTTTTCTATTGGTCAATCATTTTCTAACAAAAGATCTTTGACGGATGTAGTTACATCCTATAACTTAAGGGTAAACCAAAGTTTCAAAATTCATGAGTCAAAACCTCACACAATAACATACAAATGTGGTAGAAGACCTGTGGCATGTAAGTGGACGTTAAGAGCCAATCAAAAAAGTGTGGTTTCTGAAGCATTTACTATTGTGAGGTATAATGGTAGCCATGAGTCGTCATGTTTGGGAGATACAATGCCAATAGACCACCGAAACTTGAGAAGAACTTTCATTAGTAATGCCATTAGAAATATTGTGGAGGCAGATTGGGGGTTGACGGTTAATGCTATAATTGAAATAATAATTGGCAAATTTAACTACAAGATCACTTATATGAAGGCATGGAAAGCGAAACAAAAGGCTATGGCAGACATATTTGGTGATTGGGAGTTATCTTATCAGTTGCTTCCTAGATACTTTGAAGCTTTGAAGGAAGCTAATCCCGGTACAGTTGTTCAATTTGTAAATTTTCCAACGGCTGACCCGAACGTCGTCATATTTGGTCGGGTGTTTTGGGCTTTTGGAGCATCAATCAAGGGTTTTCATCATTGTCGTCCTGTAATTACAATTGATGGAACTCATTTATATGGCAAGTATAAAGGAGTGCTCATGATTGCCATGGGTGTTGATGCTAATGATCAACTATATCCTCTTGCGTTTGCCATAGTTGAATCGGAGAGTACGGATACATGGACATGGTTTTTGGCATGCATAAGATGTTTGGTTACACAACGAACTGGGCTTTGTGTAATATCTGATAGACATCCAGGCATCATGAGAGCTATGAATCAAGAGAGGAGCGAGTGGGTGGAACCATATGCATATCATAGATTTTGTATAAGACATCATGCATCCAATATCAACACTAAATACAAAAATACGACCTTGAAAGACTTATTTAGTTGGACAGCTTTTCAGCATCAACCAATTAAGTTTAATAGTGGCTTAACACAAATCAATGAACTTAATCCAGGATGTATGGCAGATTTAGATAGAATACCTTTGTCGAAGTGGTCCATGTGTCATGGTGGTGCACGTAGGTATGGGATCAAGACAACCAATTTAGCTGAAGTGTTTAACAATGTGTTAAAGGGGGCCCGTTTCTTGCCTATCACTGCTCTTGTGAAAGTTACATTCTATAAAGTGAATTCTTACTTTGTTCAAAGACGTGAATCTGCAAAGTCTAGAATCCTTGACGGTTTGAAGATGTCCCCCGTTGTCACCAAGCATGTCGAGAACAATTTCAAAAAAGCGGCACACCATAAAGTTGAGGCCTTCAATTCAGAGACCGGTGTCTATCAAGTTAAGACTGGGAGAGATCAAAGGAAAGCGGGAAAGGGTGGACATAGACATACGGTAAATTTGTCGGAAAGAACTTGTACTTGTAACAAGTTCCAAATATACCATTTCCCTTGTTCTCATGTTGCTGCCGTTTGTAGAACTTACAATCTGACAACCGAGCAATATATTGACCCATTTTATACTTGTGGAGAGTATTTGGGTTCATACAAGCCAAACTTTCACCCGGTACCAGACGAACGTCATTGGCCTATTTGGGTTGGTGAACAAGTTTTGCCGAATATGACAATGAGAAGGGGAATTGGTCGTCCTAAGTCGAAAAGGATTCGAAACGAAATGGACGAGGGTCAATCAAAAACAAAATATACATGCACCCTATGTCGTAAAACTGGACACAATAAGCGTGGATGTCCTCTTAGAAATCATGCTTCCGGGTACATTAGTCGATTTAATTAATTATCTCTTCAGTTAAATAATTATTTGTTGAATATTGATTGTGTTACTTAAACATTTTTTGTGTTGCAGGTCTCATGGATCCGGGTCCACTTAACCCCGAAATTCTGACATTACAAGCGGGCCACCGAAGTGAAGCGATTTGGAATGGAGCTGTGAGTATTTTTTTCAAATAGGTTATTTTTTTTTATTATTGGTTTCAAATAGATTATTTTTTTTCTTATTTTTCTCTCTTTCTCATGCTTTTATGTTTGTGTGAAACAGGATCACGGTCCGTTGAAATGTCGGGTCCACTTGAAAGCGAAGGACGAATTCCGCGTTCATCAGAGAGTCCGTCAATTCATAAAGGATACACAGTTCTATGGAGTTCATAGGTTTTGTTTTTTGTATGCCGATCCGGATATGATTACAGCTTTGGTTGAGAGATGGAGGGAGGAAACTCATACGTTTCATTTTCCTATTGGTGAAGCAACCGTTACATTGCAAGATGTAAATGTGTTGTTTGGGTTGAGAGTGACTGGTAGAGCAGTTACCGGGAGGAGTGACCACTATTGGCCGGCTTTGTGTGAGCAACTTCTGGGTAGACGGCCATCATCTACTGAGTTGAAGGGTTTGGGCTTGAAATTGACTTGGTTAAGTGGTAATTTCTCGGGTTTGCCACCGGATGCGGATGAGGATAGACTACATATGCATATTCGTGCATATATTCTCTACTTGATCGGGACCGTCATTTTTCCCGATAAGAGCGGTAACGAGGTTTGTATCTTGTTTTTGTCTTTGTTAGAAAATTTGGATGAAATCGATGAATATAGTTGGGGATCCGCTGCATTAGCTTGTTTATATAGAAATTTGTGCGGTGCATGTAAAAGGGGAAAAAGTGAAATATCTGGGCCAGTTGTTCTCCTTCAGTTATGGGCTTGGGAACGTATTGTTGTTGGACGTCCCCAAATTGTAAGGTCAATTTATGAAGAAGTTGAAGGAGCGGTTTATCCGATAGGCTCCTAAATGGTAGCGGGACGGGATCCTTTAGGGTGTAAATGGTTGAGGATCGATCGTAAGTACAAAGATCATAGGCTTGGTCTTGTGACATATCGAGATATGTTTGATAAACTAACTGAAACACAATTTACTTGGCAACCATACACATTAGAGATCCTACAACATCTTCCCGATATTTGTCACCAGGACGAGGAGGAGTGGATTGTGGAAGCTCCTTTAATATGTTTTGAGGTTATAGAGATGCACCTCCCTAGTAGGTGTGTTAGACAATTTGGATGGCACCAAACCATACCTCCCGATTGCAACACTGACATTATGCTTCATAAGATGGACAAACGGGGCAAGACAAGAGACTTTGAGAAGGAATTGGCTGCCTATGTCGATGCTTGGGACGCTAGGAAGGAAAATTTGATGGCTAGGGGAATGCCATATGGTGGTTTCATGTCACACCATGATCCTTACATGATATGGTATAGAGAGCGCACTCGACGGGTTGTTAGTCCTCAAAACCGTATTCTAACGGACGACTACCGCCATCAACATCACTACAACCCAAGTGGAGCAGATTTGGATAGTCTTGCGGGTGGTCATTCGTACATCTACCATCGGGTGAACGAGTTCATGTCAGGTATGCCATCTACATATGACCAAAACTACATGAACCTCCTTCTTGAAATGCAAAATACTTCACTCAATTGTTTGCAAAGTGCAAATTATGGGCATCTTATTCAACCACCGGACAATCCACACCCTAGCCCAATGCATGATCCCCAGCAAATGACCACCGACTACATGACAACTCAACTAACTCCCATCCAAGAGGCGGAAGATGAAGCCAGATCATCTAGTCAACCAAGAAAGTCGAAGAGAATTCGGCAAACAAGAAGACGGTAGTGTAAAACGAATTAGTGGTTTGTATCAAAGACAATTTAGTTTGCTTGTAAAATATTTTAGTTTTCAAGACAACTTTCTTGGATTAATGTTTTATATTTTACTTTTCAATGGATTGTGTTTTTCAATGGCTTGTGTATGTTGCTTTGAATGTTGATTCAAGGGGTGAAAATGTGTCTTCATTGTTGATTCATTGGATGAATGTTGGTTTTCTTCTTAATTTGGGAAGGATGTGGTTTAAGTGTTTAGGGGATATACTGGATGCCAAATCGCCCTCCGCCAAGGCGATTTGCCTCATTCCCACGCCAAATCGCCCTCCCCCAAGGCGATTTTCTTCTGCATCAAAACCCATCTTTCACCCTCCCACTGCCCTCCAAATCGCTCTGCGGGGGAGCGATTTTACTCTGGACCATTTTTTTGGTTCGTTTTTCCAAAAGTATACAACTATCATTTGGTCGTCGTCCGGGCAATCGAATTGAAAACGAACCTAGCTTCGGTGATGACGTGGACCCATTTTCGGTAATTAATTTGAAAAGTAACCTATTTCGTTAAATAATTGTTCTAAATTGCCTATTTCAGAAAATTACTCAAAAATATCCATGATTTTTGTTAACAAAATCGAATTTTACCAAAAATACGAACTTTCCATAACTATTGTTTAACTACATGTTAAGGACTTAACTACAAATGTGAAATTACTATCCTACCCTTAAACTAACTAATCAATATATATAATAAAAGGAGGCTTTTTTCAAACGACGTGGTAGTCTCCAACTTTTGCAAAACACTTTATTTATAAATTATAATTTATTATTTATAATTATTTTCCTATTAGAATTAGAAAATAAGAAAATAATAAATTATTTACACTTTTTCTAAATTATAATTTATTTATAATTATTTTCCTATTAGAATTAGAAAATAAGAAAATAATAAATTGTTTACACGTTTTCTATTAGAATTAGAAAATTAGAAAATAGTTGATTAAATAATAATTTATTTATAATTTTCCTATTAGAATTAGAAAATAAAAAAATAATAAATTAATTATAATTTTTCTATTAAAATTAGAAAATGGTTACTTATTTATAAATCAATCAATATATCAATATATATAATTAAAGGAGGCTTTTTTCTAAGCGCGTGGTAGTCTCCAACTTTTACAAAACACTATTATAAAAAATTAATTAATTACAATTTTCCTATTAGAAATAGAAAATAATAAATTATTTAAAATTTTCATATTAGAAATAGGAATACAATTTTCCTATTAGAAATAGGAAATAAATTAAGTATCTACGATTTATTTATATTAGGAAATTATCCATTAATATTTGTTCACTTATTATTAAATTAGAAAAAAAACATTTGATATACTTATAATATACATTTTTATATTAAGTGTTAAATATGATAATTCACTACATAAAATGTTTGTTAAAGATTAACAATATAAAAAAATTGTAATAATGTCCGATTAAAAAAATAGAGGCATTAGAAAGGCCAAAAGGCCCTCGACTGAGTTGGGTTGTGACAAATGTGCATACATAATACGTACTACATGAAATTTACTCATGTAAAGAGCAAAATAAACGCTAAAATGCGCCCCTACATCTTTTGTTATTTCTAATGCCATCATGTTCAAATATGCATAATACCCAATTTATTATTATATTATTTATATCCATTTTTTATTTTATAAAGTATATAAAAGTATATTAATCCAAACATAAATACGATATTTACAAAATTATTGATAACTATAAAGTTTGATATCTATTTTTTAAGGCGTATTAAAAAGGTAAAAAAAAGTTGATGCTAATTTGTGAAATGATATATCATATTATGACAAATGAGTAAGTGTCTTAAAAACTTTACTATGCAATTGTTTTACAATTGAAAGTAAAAATGGTGTCAAGAGTGATAAAATAATTCAGATGAGGGTTAAAGATAAAATAGGTACATATACTTATCATAAAAATATGTATAAGGTTAGAGAGTTACTTTAAGCAACAATCAACATTAAAATAAAAGTCACAAAAAACACATAAAACAGTACTATTGAAGAATATAGATCAAATAAACTATTATGACATAAAAAACGGTACTATTCAATTATATGGACCAAACTAATTATTGTTATGCTATACCATTTTATTTTATTTTTGTAAATTGAGCACATTATTATAATTTAGGGAGAAATATAGATTGGGAAGGATGAAACATATTATTCATACATAATTTGATGCTATAAACACTCTTAGGTAAAAATATAAAAATAATTGAAAAAAATTATAACTCGAAAGAGGTCACGCACTTAGCAACTTTTCTCTACTTATCTACTGCATTAATATTCTAATTATAGTTTATGACAATTATGTCCTTTTAAAAAAAACAAAAATTGAATATACTAGCTACTTCGTATAATTTGTGATTTTTAGCCAACATATTTGAACTTACTTAGATTTATATATTTAACTAAGAATATTAGTTATAATTACGATAAAAATAGAGTTTGATCTATAACTTAGAGTTAAAAAAACTCTTTTTTTTTATAATATACTGTACTAATTAAAGGGTCATAATGTAAAATAGGAAATTACACCTCAGTCTACTATTTCAATATGTCGACAATTAACACTCAAAATAACACATTTGTTATTTAAATAGTATAAAAACTCTCAAAATGCTAAAAAATGTTCAATCTCCCGTTATCAAACTAAACCTAAATTTCTGCATTTTGTTGTCATATTCAACTTCACCTTTATGGGATGTAAAAAAGAGGTTTTGAAAGTAGAGGTTAGTTTTTTGTTAGGTGGATGATTTGGGGGTTAAGTGTGGGTGCTTCGCGAAAGAAAGGTAACTTGGATATTTTAGGTTTATCGGGGCTAAGAGAAGGGTGTCAATAATGAGTTTGATGGTTGCTTGAGATAGTAATAAGGCTAACTGTATCGAATTTGGTGGTAGTTAACTTCATTGTAGGTGTAAAGGGGATGGAAGCAGGATGGGTGAAAATTTTGAATTTTAGACTGTTTTATTTGTGAACCGAAGGGTTTTAGTGGTGGGTTAAGAGTCGTTTTGAGTGGGAACGTGGATAATTGCGGCGAGTTGGTTGGTTACATTTTTTTCCTTACTAGATTTATAAAGAGGACCATAATTATAAGATAAAATTTGAAGTAAAAGAGATAATAAAAGTGAGATGGAGAGAGTATGATATATTTATGCAAAATGAAATAAATACCAAACTTCGTGTCTATATATAATATTAAAAATTATTTGATTTACCAACATAGTACCGCGAACACTTTGTTTGAGTATCAGAAATGAGGCAGTGAGAGGGGGTGAGAAAACAGGGAAGGGAAAAGACTAGGAACGGAGAGAGGGGGGAGAAATAAGGAAGATTGTTTCTTAAACTTTTCTTTGTTGAAAGAGAAATAAATTGTCTTCGATAAAGGTGACGCGGATCCAATTGGTGTAAGGGATTGGTGTTTTATGGAGCTGAATGCGATTTAGGATTGACGTAAAACATGTAGCAAGGTCGTGGAAGTTGATTGAAGGTTGTTTCAAGTAGTAAGAACTAATAACATGTCCTCGATGTTCTATTTTGAGGGTAATTTTAGTGTGTGTGTGTTGGGGTGGGGGGGGGGGGGGGGGTACATTGGTGGAGGGTGTTAAGTTTGTTAATGATATTGATCAAGAATTAAGGTTATTTATCAATAAAATATTACTTGCATAAAATAAATAGGTATCATGAATAATGACAAGAAACCTCTACAAATCATACGAATATACTTAATTTTCGACTCCATTGATCCAAAGTAAATCTTAATTCTAAGAACATTGTCAAGAGTAAGGGTTAGTTTTCATTGGATGATGGATTTTTTTAGAGGCAGGGCCGGGGTTTAGTTTTTCACTTGGTTGAATAAATTTGAGATAAGTTTTGGAGAAGGATCTTTCAAGGGATGAGGTGATTTTCGATCATGTGTGAATAAGGAATAAAAATAGGGGTTTGCGAGAAATATTTTGTTTCAAACGAGAAAATGGGGTAAGATTGGGGTGGTTGGTTGAGTTGATATAATGCGTGAAAATTGATTGGGGATAAAATCATGTTGAGTTTGCAAAAGGTATATCTCAATTACTTCATGCACTGGTATGAATAGTATCATTAAACAAAGGAAGAATAGATCATTTTATCGGAGAGTAAATCAGATGTCGATTTCCGGCATAATGAATGATTATGGTGGTTGTAGTGTTATCTAATGATTGTTTTTTTGGGGGTGGGGTGGGGGTGGTCATAAGCAGTCGTAGCCATGGGCGTTGTAGCTTCATTCACATTCAAGAGTACGTTTACAGTTTGACCGGGAGATATAACAATGTAACAACTTCTGAATGTTTTTGCGTAGCTGCCATTTGATCGAACAGTGATTAGTTATGGTTTGTTATTCCAAAGAATTAAGGAGATTTGTTACATCATTGAGCTGATTACGTAAAGTAGATATTAATGTTTTTCGGAGTATCATTTGTATAAACTTTATCTTGATTTTTTTTCCTAACAAAAAATATTTATTTAACTAAACATTCATTTATTTTCATGTTAATATTATGTTGACGGGAATTATTTGTTGGTCATGCGGCATATATAAAATCTTACATATAAACTATGTAGTATATCCCATTTTATCGTGAAATTTATCACACATTATTTTAGTATCCGTGCAACGCACGGACAAAAAAACTAGTGTAAATTAGTTAGGGTTTAACACGTATCACAACATCATTGGTCGTGTGTGAAATTTTGCATACACAAGATAACCAGTTGATATAAAAAATAAATTTGACAAAATTAGGTAACCGAATGATTTAATACAACTAATTTATAATATATATATTTAAATATGTATGTAATTCTGATAAAATTGTGCAAGTAGTAAAGTAAATCTGTTAATAATGAAAATAATTATAGTGATATTAGATGTTATAAATATGAGAGTTAATCATCTATGTGAGTAGCAAAAAGTAAAAACAGAAATAATAGGAGGAGGAGTAGTACTGAAAGTAATAGTAGCAACAATGAGAGTATTAGTGAAATAACAATATTAATAGGGAAGTAGTGAAACTAATTATAGTAACAACGGGAGACAATATGAACAATTATTTAGCGAGCCAATATCGATTTAAGGAAAATATTTTAATTACTTAAATTTATAAGTTTAGTAAAATTAACGTGAATTGTGAATTTAACCGTAAATGGATCGATGATAGTAGTTAAAGATATACTAGTGTAACATCCGTGAAAATTCACGTTGTTGTTTAATTTCATATTTTTCAAAGATGGTAAATTATAATTGTTTGATAATCTATTAACTTATTTATTGTATATTTAATGGTTAAAATTAAAATTAAAAATATAAAATATAACATTTTAAAACATTGTTGAGAATAAATATTAAGAAAAAATAATGAAAATGTTAATAACAGAAGAATTGTGTAGCAAATAAAATAATTATTAAAATTAGGTAAACGCTTTAAAATCATGAAACGTTTGACAAAAGAATTGAATAAGCCAGTTAAATAAATTAATAAAATTAGGTATACTAAAAACTATATTCGGAAAAAAATGAAGACTATTAAAACCCGACTTTACTAACTTGTATACTCGGTAATAACTAAGAAATAAAATAAAAAAAATTAAAGGAACCGTTGAAAATGAAACAACTCAAATCTTATTACTCCGTAAATTTTTTTCAATCACCAAACGCCTTAGACTTCACCAACCACACACTGTTATGTCTTCCTTCTCTCCTTCCATAATCAAGCCTTGTAAATGAAGTTGCATATATTCTTCCTTCATTATCGTCATCTACTACCTTCATCCCGTGATCTCCTTTCTTCATCGCCATCCTTCGTCTTCTTCCATAATCACCTTCGTTTTCAATTGAAATCGAAGCCATTTTGAGATTAAAGTTGTCAAACATGTAAGATCCGTAACAAAAAATAGCATATCGCTGAGGAGGGTTCAAAGGATTAGTTGAACAAAACATCTCGATTCTGCCCTTTTATGCCTAATCATGGCTGATGTGGCCAACTTTGTTAAACATGATTGGTTTAAAAAAACTAAAATTGTGAGATTGAATGAGAGGTTTGTATTATGCTATTTCTAAATTCACATTGTGCCACGTCGACAATCTTACATGATTCTTTTATATATATATAATGATCGTAAAAAAATAATATTATAAATTGAAGTAATTCAGGCGAGCTTGTACTAAAAATAGTTACTTTGAAAGTGAGATAATACCATATGTGGGTAATACTAAAATTTGGTAACACTAGAGATAATTTAAATAAACAACGATAATTTTTCGTTTTAATTTTTGTGAAATAAAAATCCTTTATTATATATACATGGAACACTATTTTTTGACTTAGGCCATATTCTTTTAAGAACTGAACTGAACTGAATCTATAGGAACTGAACTGAACTTATAGGAACTTGACTGAACTGAACTGAACTTATAGGAACTGAACTGAATTGAAGTGAACTTATAGAATCTGAAGTGAACTTAAATTAAGTGACTTGAAGTGCAAAAGAATAGGGTATTATTTCCATCCTTTAATTTTTTAATCTCCGCACATAGTTTGTTTAACTATGATCTCCATACTCCTTAAGGGACTAGTAACAAAAAAAAATATTTCCTTTCATGAAAACTTGTTTAGCATTGTACAGAATGTTATTTGACAATGCTAAAGGAAGGACCAATATATGAATGCTTAATCAAGCAAATACAAGAACTTTTTGACGGAATGAGGCTTTAAACCAAACTTTTTCGCGCATTGGGGCCCATTTGAAACTATTTATTCCAAATGGGTCCACGTCATCAACTTTATTTTTTTTTCGAATTTTTTACCAAAGCCGTCGCCTAGGGTGACGGCTTCACCTGTAGCATTTAAAAAATAGAAGATTAAATGTACAAACTTGACACTACCCAAAGCCGTCGCCTTCGGTGACGACTTACTGGATTTTACACAAAGCCGTCGCCCTAGGTGACGGCTTACCTCAATTTCTTTAAAAAAAAAGTTACAGGAGGTTTTTAAAAAAAGCCTCACCAAAGCCGTCGGCCAGGCTGACGGCTTACCCCATTTTTAAAAAAAAAAAAATATACAGAAGGCAAAGCCGTCGGCAAGGGTGACGGCTTGCCTCAAAAGATAGACAAAAAAAAGTTACAGAAGCAACAACAACAACCCACCCAAAATCATTCATTCTTTCCTTCCTTCCTTACGTACACCAAAATGCCACATACCAAACAACAACAACAACAACAACAATCACAAACACAATGAACACCAACAAAATGGCACGAATTCAAGCTTAGGTATTCAACAAAGGTTAAAATGGTTACTCAATTTCACATACACAATAAACACGACTAAAGTTTTGAAACATAAAGATAAACATCTAAAGTACGGAGATGTGAAGTACTAAAACTCAAATAAATACGACCGCCTAATTTCTTCCCCTTCGACTTCTCTTGCTTGAAGTTGGTTGTGATGTTGAAGCACGTGGGGGGTCGCGTGATGAAGACGGTCTTTGCTCAAAACTCCTAAAGTTGTAGCGCGGTATCGTAACTTCCGCTTCCTCTTCCTCTTCCTCTTCATTTTCATCTTGATCTTCCTCTTCCTCCTCACTTTGACTATGTTGGTGTGTGATGAGATGTCCTTGCCTAGTATTTTGAAGGCTTTGTAGACTCATCCGCTGCATCTCAGTGACTAGTTGAATTTGACCCAAGGTAGCGTCATCCGGTAACGACTCAAGCAAGGTCGTAGAGTGATTGTAGTTGTATACATGACCTTGAGACTGCAAAAAGTAAGAATGACATTTATCAATATAAAGCACTCTAACAAATAAATAATATCAAAACATAAAAACTTAGAATAAGTTACTTACCAACAAAGAGTAGTCGGCAGCAGTAGGCAAGTAGTTGTGGCGGGACTCATAGTTTTGATTCACAGCATTTGAGTGAGGGCTAATAACAAGGCGAGTGATACTCCGATACCACACTAAGTAAGGGTCGTTGAAGCTCAAGTAGCCATTGTAAGGAGCCCCTCGTGGAGTTAAGTGCCTCCTCCGGTCCATCCACCTCTGTATACTAGCTCTATGCATGTATTCATAATTCTTTTCCCTTCCCCGACGATCGAGATTGTGTAAATCCTCACTAGTCTCACAAAAAGGTGGGATGAACGGGTGCCAACCAAATTGTCTTACGACTCTCTCCGCAAAATGCCATTCAACAATGTCAAAACATATGAGAGGGGCATTAACAATCCAATCCAAAACCTCTTCAGAACATATTGCCGGCAAATGGCTAAGCACGTTTTGGGTATACGGTTGCCATGTAAACATGACATCTGTCATACCATCCAAAGCATGTCGATAGCCAACTAACCCGTCTTGATGGTCGGTATACTTCCTCTTAACCCTAACCCATTTGCATCCGAGAGGATCCAATCCCGCTTGCATTTGAGACCCAAGTGGATATTGTGATCCCGGTACCTCCTCCTCACGTGATCTGATGGTGGTTGGCCTACCAATGCTTAGCCGTTCCCAACTCCATAATTGCAACAACGTAAGACACCCAGCAATATCAAAGGCCCCTTTCCTAGAGGCTAAACACATGTTGCGGTATAAGTAGGCAAGTACACCGCTACCCCAACTATAGTCGCCTAATCGCGTCAAGTCAGTTAGTAGTTGAAAGTATAGAAGTTGTACTCGATTACCACTCTTATCCGGGAATAGTACGGCTCCGATCAAGTACAATAGGTACGCCCTAACATAGTAATGAAGTTGTTGTTCTGTGAAGTCATTGGGTAATACTCGGAAGGATTCTCTCAACCAAGACAATTTCAGTGTATTCCCCTTGAAAGCACCTTCAGGCGGAACTCTACCCAAGTAATGTTCTAAAAGTTGCCCCCAAGGTTTGTCTCCACTACCGGTTATCGGCAAACCACCTACCCTTAATCCCAACAAGACATTTACATCTTGTAGTGTTATACCGACCTCACCAATTGGCAAATGAAACGTGTGGGTCTCTTGTCGCCATCTTTCAACCAAGGCAGTAACTAAATCAGGGTAAACAAGGCACCGGTGTTCTAGCGCATTTATAGGTAACGGTGTGGGGTTTTGATTCGGTTGTTCTACAAACATGGTTTCTTTTAACATTGTAAGATGTCACAATTCGGCCCAATAGTTTTTTGCTACCGAACTCTTGACCCACCATAAACTCCTCACCACTCTTATGAGCAACTACCCCCGATTTATACCAATTATTCATTTGTACTTCATCTACCTCATGTACCTTAGTAAATTGGGTGTTAGGTGCACTTGAAGAGACAAGGTCTAAACCAATATCATCATCATCATCATCAAACAACAACACATCCTCCTCCTCAACATTACCCTCCAACTCATCCCCTTCAATATTACAATCTACTCCACCTTCATCAACATTATTTGTGCCCAATGACATACTAATATTTTGATTTTCAATTTGGCTTAACATGTTTGTAAAAGAAAATTGGTTATTTTCATTTGACGGTTCAATGACACTTAATTCGACAAACAAATCCATGGAAGCGGCTTTGGATTGACACACACTAGCCCACAAAGCTCTCAAAGCACGATCGTTCAACAAAGACACAACTTTGTATCCTCTCACACTAGGAAATTTCAACTTCAACTTTAGCTCATACTTAGATCTATCAACTTCTATAGCATCAAAAACCTCATTTCTAAGTTCACTCAAGCTCATATTACTATTAGCAATAACAAAAGTTTCACAACCACCATTATATACTACATTCTCACCATCTACAACAATTTCCCCATTCCACCAACAAGTTAATGGATAATTATTAATCTCCATTACTAATTCACTATTAACCTACTAAACTAACTAATTATGTAAAAATAGTCACAAGCTTGATTTTTACCTTTGTGTTGCTTCTTAATCCGATAATACAACTCTAAATCTAACCTGCAAATAAACCATTTCAAACAATCAAACATCTATAAATCAACATCAAATAAGAAAAAAATTAATGAAATCAATGAAAAACAACAACAATTACTACCTTTATATGAAATAGGATGAATGGAAATTGATTAGGAAGTAATTAATTTAGGTTAGTAGAAATAAAGGATGAAATAGGGGGTCAAGTCGAATTCTAGGGTTTGTTTTCAATTTGGGGGTTTTTGGGTTTTTTGGAGAGTGAAGGTAAATGGTGAGTTAAGGACGGGTAATTTTTTTTTATACCAAGTGAAGCCGTCATCCAGGCCGACGGCTTTGGTAAGGCGTAAATATCAAAACCTTCTGTAACTTTTTTTTTTTAAACATTTGAGGTAAGCCGTCACCTAGGGCGACGGCTTTGGGTAAAATCCAGTAAGTCGTCACCGAAGGCGACGGCTTTGGGTAGTGTCAAGTTTTTGGATTTAATCTTCTTTTTTTTTACACACAACAGGTGAAGCCGTCACCCTAGGCGACGGCTTTGGTAAAAAATTCGAAAAAAAAATAAAGTTGATGACGTGGACCCATTTGGAATAAATAGTTTCAAATGGGCCCCAATCCGAGAAAAAGTTTGGTTCAGAGCCCCAATCCGTCAAAAAGTTCCAAATACAAGCTTGACAACCTACGTGCACATTGTAAACATGACACTCTCTTTGGTCATTTTGTAATATGTTACAAGTATATTAAGCACAAGTGTGCTCGTGGATCATGGTAATCCACCCCCAACTCCACTACCACCACCGGCACCTCCACCAAATCCACCACCGGAACCTCCGCCAAGACCGCTACCCTGGCCTCCACCTCCACCAAACCCACCACCACCTCCAGCTCCTCCTCCTAATCCACTGCCAGCTCCACCACCAAACCCGGCACCACCTCCTGAACCAGCTCCTCCACCTAGCCCACCACCCGTACCTCCCCCGGCTCCACCTCCAAAACCACCCCCACCTCCGGCTCCTCCACCCAATCCACCCCCAACTCCACCTCCACTACCAGTTCCACCACCAAAACCAGCACCGCCTCCTGAACCAGCTCCTCCACCAAGTCCACCACCCCTACCTCCACCGCCTCCACCTCCAAAACCACCACCACCTCCAGCTCCTCCGCCTAATCCACCTCCACTACCGGCTCCACCACCAAACCCAGCACCACCCCCTGAACCGGCTCCACCGCCAAGTCCGCTACCTCCACCTCCACCAAGACCTCCACCACCTCCACCTCCAAGACCACCACCGACTCCTCCACCTAATCCACCACCAAATCCAGCACCACCGCCAGAACCGGACCCACCACCAAGTCCACTACCACCACCTCCTCCAAGCCCTCCACCACCTCCGCCTCCAAGACCACCTCCAGTTCCTCCTCCAAGACCACCTCCAGCTCCTCCTCCGACACCTGCACCTCCTCCAAGGCCACCACCGCCTCCGCCACCAAGCCCACCACCTCCACCTAGGCCACCTCCACCTAGGCCACCTCCATGGTGGCCGGAAAAGAATTTCTCGTCTTCAAACGATGATTGAGTGCTCACAAGATTCCTAGCACTTGCAGTTGTGTAAACTACTAGGGCACCAACTAAAAAACATATCAGAAACTTGTTACCCATGTATGTCATTGTCTTAAGGCTTTTGTGTGATGATTTGAGATGAGAAGTAAAGGATCGAAAGAGGGGATTATATAGTGATGGTTTGATTAGGAGTACGTCAAAACAGTTGAGAAACTTATAAATGCATGCATGCATGCATGTTATGTATGTCTCATCAATTCATTAGTAAACCGTGTCTTAACCCTTCAATGTCTTCAACTGCCTAGTTTGAAAAACTAAACCTCACTCTAAGCTGGATTATTGATTAGCCTTACATAAAATTAATAGATATGTTTGACCTAATTAGGACCGTATATTTCTAATATTCTTGTACACTTGTACAGTTGACTAAAATGAAAAATGTGCATACGACGTGGCCATCTTTCTCCATATGTAATTTTATGGAGTATAACTCTTGAAATTGCATGCAGATTGAAAACTTATACAGAATACGAGTACATTATTGAGGAGTAGCATCATATAAGTTGAGAACTGCATATATAGGATGAATAATATGATACTCCTAAAACACAGGACAAGTAGCATCATATAAATTGTATAATGACGGAGTTAGAACTATGATCCAAAGATGGCTATTTGGAGAAGAATGTAGAGGAGCGACTAGCGAGAAGTTGAATTGGTAAAAGACAAAGGTTACAAAATGTTCGAGCAAGACGCTCACAACAACATAACTACATATATCTGGTCTTAATCGTGTTGCAGATGAGCTTACTCAGGTTAGTCCATGATATCTGGGTACAAGCTAAGCACCTTCTAATCCGGTTAGATAGGTCGTCGTTGCCGTAAATATTACTCGGTGTGCTGCTTTTGATCGACCATAAATGGATTGACACTTTGATAAACTACTTGGTTTCCTTTAAAAAAAAAGATAAAAGATAGAAAAATTTATTATGTCCCGTCCAGACAAATAGTTTACACTTTATTTGTGAGGAAAAAATAAAGTAAATATAGACTATTAACTCGGACAGACGGAGGGACTAACTGACCGTCATAAAAGATTATGACAACTAAATCGGAGGAAGGCTGGTTAGAGCATCAATAACAATAATGGAGGTTATTTTTTTCATTTTTTCTCTCCATCTCTTTCTCTCCATCTATTTTTCTCCAATTACAATGAATACCATTTTTCTCCATAATACTCTTCATTATATGACCCACTTTTTTCCTATTCAATTTTTTAATCTATCTACCCCACACATGGGATAAATAATTCACGCATAAAAAAATTCCCACACCCACTTTCCCTGCAAAATACCCCACTTTCCCTTCCCCTTTTTCTCCATCTTTTTCTCAATGTTCATAGAACTCCACCAATTTCTCCATGAACATGGAGATTTTCTCCATTGTTATTCAAGAGTTGGAGAGTATTTTTTCTCTATAATGGAGTATGAAGAGCTTTCTCTCCATTAATATTGTTGCTCTTAGATTAATTAGCATTAAATAGTAAATTAATGAGCTTATGCTTAGTGTAAGTACTAGAGTATTATGCAACCCATAAGTTATTAGGACGGCAATTCAATGGTATTATTGACAGTGGATTTTGCAAAGCTGCTTGCATTTTGTTTCCTCCTCCTATAAACGGCTTCCCCACATGCACAACTACCAATTTAATGCTCCTAAAGACTTAATACATCAGGTTGACTTTGCTTTATAATATGAGTGGTATTTTTTTTTGTAGCAACTCAATACTTACATAATTTTTCTACAACTTGGTGCTATACTACATTACTACAGTGTACAGAGTCCCAACTACACATTATTGTTAGTATTTGGGTAGCATTAGTATCATGGCCCCAAAAGTCATTATTTCATTAATATGGATTATTTTATGTAAATTAAATGTGATACACTTTTATAATTGTGGGAGGATATAAGAGAACTATTCTTTTATGGTGAGATCTTATGCCTCTCAATAAGAGCACACGAATACACAATATCTCATTGCACATAAACCTACTTATGTAACTTACGTGAGTTTAAGCTTTCCTTTAACAATTAATTTATGATTTCTTGGTCTCTATAACTCTCACTTAGTTTAATGACATTTAATGAGCGGTGGATTTATAGGGGGTGAGGTGATGAATAATGATATAGTGACACCGGGCGTTACTCAAATTGAGCGACACCCGGATATTATTGTAATTTACTTACGTATTTTGGATTCCCTCCATCAACATTCAAATTTTAAACCTATTGGTGGTCAAGGGTAGTTTAGGAAACTAGTACTAGTTAATTAATTTTAGGGTTTTAACCGTCTAGAGAGAGGATCTGTTTTAGAGAGCGAAAATTCTCTCTTTTCTTGGCAACCATTGTTGACCTTCGTCTTCATGGCGCGAGGAAGGGGTCGTTCTTCTCGGGGAAGATCATCATCGCATCACTCTCCATCTGCTTCTCTTCACGGTATGGAAAATTTTGCACTAGTTTCTGATGCAATCCCTAATTTTGAACCCCTAACTCAAAATCCCCTGTAAAATCCACCATTAATGAAATCATTGAAAAAGCTCTAAACAATAGCAATTCTACTTTACCTACTTCGCCAGTACATATTCCTATAGTTACTAATACACAGACTAAAATGACATTATTACTGATCTAAACAATAGCAATTCCTCTGTTCCGACTGCGATACTAGTTTCAGATGATCCTGTTATATTTGAAATTCCTGCTGATACTATGGGGCAAGTTCCTCAAAACCACTCGGATGCTTCTAAAAAATAGAGTTCTCTTCTTAAACCCGAGAAAAAAGTGGGAATGAATCTTCATTTTTGTGAAACCAGTGCTAATCAAACTGAAATTCATATTGTGGATGATGATATTAAGGATGAAATAGCCTTTTGGGAACATACTCATATGGGGCATGTTATAGAAGCTCGTCCAACTCTTAAGAATCTTACTGATTTTGTTGGGAAATACTGGAATAATGTAAGTTTACCCACTGTTCAATACTATCGAAAGGGCTGGTTTAGTTTTCGTTTCACCACTGCAGAAGATGTTCTAACTATTCTAAAAGGAGGTCCTTGGAGGATAGGTCAAAATAGCGTAATTCTGAAGCAATGGAGTCCTACTTTTTCATTGGAAATGGAAAAAAATTACTTGCTTACCAATCTGGATTCTTCTTCCTGAACTAGATCCTTGTCTTTGGTCAGAATCTGCTCTTAGTAAACTGACTAGCAAAATAGGGAAACCATTGTATGCTGATCAAACTACCATCGCTAAAACAAGATTATATTTTGCTCAAATCTTGATTGAGGTTGATGTTGCTGCTTCTTTACCATACCATATACCAATCAATACCCCGTATCATGTTCACTTTAACCAGAAGGTTATCTATGAATGGTTACCTTACCATTGTAAGGGATGTGGTAAATTGGGTCATATTGAGGAGAAATGCAAGTTGAACAAACATAGTAAGAAGGTTAATAAAGATACGGCAATTCCCATTGAAAAGGACGCACCTGCAGTCATCTATGAGCATGTTGGCTCTACCGATCATGGCTCTTCAATAGCTCAGACCACAGGGATAGGTGGTACCTCAGAGCCACTCTTGGTTAACCCAACCCTTGTTCATGATCCAGTGATGAGCTCAGAATGCCAAGGGCTAGGCTCTCTGGAATCTGATCAAGCAAAGGAAGATCAAAGAGTGGTGTCTGAAATGCACTCAGAACCCCTGGTGGTAGGCATAAATTTGTCAGCCACTGCTTCAGCAGACCAGCAGCATTTATTTGGAGATGATGTTGCAACTGCTCAGGATTTTTCAACAGTTTTTGCATCAAAAAGGAAGCCTAAAAGCAAGACCATGACACCCCTCAAAAATAGTTTTCAGATTCTATCTGAGGAGTGCGTAGTAGATGAAGACCCACCTCTTCCATCTCTATGAAAATTGCATCATGGAATATTAGGGGCTGCAATGATCCATTAAAGCAGCAAGAATTGTCTGACTTCTTTTTGGAGCATAAGTTGGATATTTTTGGTGTTCTTAAAACAAGAGTGAAGGTTCATTCTCTTTCACCCATTATGGCTGCTCATTTTAGTAATCAACTCTATCTTACTAATCATGCTGCTCATTACAATGGAAGGATTTGGTGTATTTGGAATCAAACTACTATCATGCTCATTCCTCTCTGTATTAATGCGTGCTCAGTACATTCATTGTCAAGTTACTCATATTGCTACAGGTGATTGTTTTCTGCTCACTTTGGTTTATGGCTATAACAAAGGGGCTATGCGAAAAGATCTATGGTCTTTCCTTAGTCAAAGTGCTACGGCCTCAGTTGCCTGGATAGTCCTTGGTGACTTTAATATTGTAAGGAATACTCATGAGAAATTGGGTCCTCATCCCCCTAACTCGATGGAAATGTTGGAGTTTAATGCTAGTCTGCACTCTGCAGGATTAGATGATTTAGCTGGAACATGATCTTCTTTCACCTGGACTAATAACTAAGATGCAAGAAGTAGAGTATGGTCAAAACTGGACAGGCTCTTGTAAATGCTCACTGGCTAAATAAGCATCAAAACACAACTCTGGTCTTCCTTCCTTCAACTGTTTCTGATCATTCCCCAGTTATGGTTACTGTCCATGCTCCTTCTACTATTAAAAAGAGATTTAGCTTCTTAAACTGTTGGTGCTCTCATCCTGACTACTATGAGAAAGTTGAAACTGCTTGGGCTGCTAATGTTCGTGGAAATGCCATCTATAGACTTTTCTATAAGCTTAAACAAGTTAAAGCTGCTCTCATCTCACTTCATAAGAACAGTTTTTCAACCATCCGTCAACGGGATCAGGATGCTAAAATTGTGGGGAATAAAGCATGTATTCGCCCTAAACATGAAGGATTATAACGAATTTTACAGTTGTGAATATAGTCATAAGATAATTAAAAACACGAAAAGAAATACAACCTTGGGTCCTTACTTGAATAGGCCTAAGAACAGGAATTAAAGTAAATTCCCTCCTATAACTTGCACCCAAGAATTGATTGAGATGATGCCGCGTGTGCTAGAAATACTCTCCAATTGCCTTGCAATATGGAGAGAGCTTTTGTGAGGTTTTAGATGTGAGATCTGGGATTTTGGGAGGAGGATGCTCTCAAAACCCTAATTCTTGAGATTGTAACTTAACCAGTAGTTTCCATAAGGAGAACACCTCTCCTTATTAATACTACACGGTCGGCCGAACGGGTCTTGGGTAATAGTGGGCTTTTTCCACTCTTACCTTATTCCCTTGCGTGATTCGACCCGATTTGCTGAATATTATTCGCGGGTATTCAATATAAATCGCACACATGTTATCAGATATTAATGCAGTCGATGTATTAATAATGTTCTGATAAAATTACGATATTGTATAATTACCCAAATTAATATAACCGTTTATATTAATACGCGAATACAATATCTAATTAAATATAACCGTTTATATTTAATTTACGAATTAATCATGTAATCCGTGTTAGCTAAAATTATTTAATCCGTATTAAATAATAATCTCAACATCTCATTGACTAATTTAATAGTCAATACCTCTGACTAACTGTTTAGTCGTATCCGGCATGAATGTGACTATATTTTCATACCTTCACATCTCTCAAACATGTCATATAGGTGTGACGTATAGGGACCAGTTGATCACCGTCATCCGTACGTCAAACTTATCTAGCAAGCCAACCGTTATTTATAAACGTGGATCAACTGATAATAATACTGAAGTATGCCCTTGTGATCCTTTAAGAGATTTATAAAGTCATTGTACTAACTGTCAAGGAAACCAGCCCCAACAATCTCTCACTTGTCCGTACAAGGGTATGTGCAATGACGTTATCACACTACATGTGGAGGACACAAGCTCCAACAAAAATTGTTCTCTGCACTTGTCAGAATAATTTGCAAATTTCTCCTTTTGCTCAACACTTTATTGATCAGGAGCAGCTTCTTCTTAATCAGTACAAGGATATAAAGCAAACTGAACGTGAGTTACTTCAACAAAGAGCAAAGCTTGATAAAGTCCTCTATAATGATTGCAGCACTAAGTACTTCTATGATAGGATAGCTGAGCAACATCATCGCCAAATGATGGGTTCTATAACTGATAGACATGGTAATATGAAACAAGGCTTGGATGAAGTAGCCGCAGCCTTTGTTGACTACTATCAACATGTCCTTGGATCAAACACTGCTACTACTCCTCTATCCCGTGAGTGTCTTTCTACTGGCCCCACCCTCTCTTCTGATCATGGCCATTTTCTTACCGCACCTATCACTAAGAAAGAAATATGAGATGCTCTTTTTAGCATTGATTCTAGCAAAGCCCCTGGTCCCGATTGCTTCTCATCTGTTTTTTTTTATAAGTGTATGGCATATTGTTGAGAAATATTTTTGCAGTGCTGCCCAATTCTTCTTCAGCACTGGTCAGATGACGAAACAAGCAAATGCAACTCTCATAAGTCTGATTCCTAAACAGCAGATCCCAAGCTCTGTCCAAGATTTCAGACCCATCTCCTGTTGCACTACTTTTACAAAACGATAAGCAAAATACTTGCTGTGAGAATGCAACATCTCATGCCTTTCCTCATTGGAGAAGAGGAAGCTGCTTTTATTAAAGGCAGAAATATTCAGGAAAATTTCATGCTCACTCAAGCTTTGGTTCATGGGTATAATAGAAAGTACAAGTCCCCTAGTTGTTTGATGAAGGTGGACATCAGAAAAGCTTTTGATACTCTTCAATGGTCCTTCATTCATGACATGCTTGCCATCTACAATTTTCCTCCTATTTTCCTGAAATGGATAATGAGTATTACAGGATCTTGGTTCTCTGTTAAAGTTAATGGATCCGTGGAGGGCTTTTTCAAAGGGCAAAGTAGTATAAGGCAATGAGACCCTCTTTCTCCTTACATCTTTGTTCTTAGCATGAAAATTCTTTCAAGGAATTTGAGGAACATGAGGCATCTACCTCAAGTCTCTTTTCACCCCAAATGCTCAAAAATTAATCTCACGCATCTTATCTTTGCTGATAACCTTATGATTTTCACAAGGGGCGATCTCCCTTCTGTTATGGCAGTTACTAATATCCTTCATAATTTTGGCATGAACTTTGGTCTGCATGCCAACAAAGAAAAAACTAACATTTACTTTGGTGGGATCCAATCTCAAGTTAAAGCTCAAATCCTTCTTCTTACTGGCTATAAGGAAGGTTATTTCCCCTTCAAGTAATTGGGGCTGCCTCTTACAACCAGTAGACTTACTCAAATACATTATATTACTCTCCTAAACAAGATCACAAAGCACACCCAACATTAGCATGCTAAGAATTTGTCCTATGCTGGTAAACTGCAGCTTCTGAATTTTGTTATCTTTGGCATAGTTAACTATTGGCAAGCGAGCATGATTATTCCTCATGGGATTACTTCTCAGATAACTAAGCGCTGCAAAGACTTTTTCTGGGATATTAAAGAGGACAGTACGAGAATGGTATACAAAAGTTGGGCTTCTATCTGCCATCCTTGGAATGAAGGAGGTTTTGGCTTAAAAGATATGCTTCCTTGGAATAGAGTTGTCTTCTTTAGATGGTTCTGGGAGATTGAAAATGCTGCTACTGGTATATGGACAAAATGGATCTCATCATATCATATCAAATCCGCAAACATTTGGAATATGGACATCAAACGTTCTCACCCTGAATGTCTTCAGCACCTATTGCAAATTCGAAATCTGTTTATACAACAAGCTGGTACAGTTCAACAGGCTATGGATCTCTTAAGGAATAGTCGTGTGAACAATCATTACAATGTGCAGAACTGCTATGAAATATTTAGAACTCACCTGCCAATCCAAAGTTGGGCCACCTATCTGCAGAGTAGTATCATTCTACCTAAACACAGAGTAATCTCTTACATGGCTGCTGAATACCGACTTGCAACTGTTGATAATATCATCAGAAAAGGAATGCTTATCGTGAATAGGTGTGTTCTGTGAAAATGTGCAATGGAAACCCACCCCCACCTATTCTTTGAATGCTCATTTTCTTATGCAATCTGGCGCCAAGTTAAGTCTTGGCTTAGTAGTGTTACAGGGTTTCCCAATGCTGCAAAAAATTAACGAATGCTCTGGCCATTCTCCCTGTACGGGGATGGAAATCTCATTGGTACCAGGCTAGTCTAGCTGCCACTATCTACGCAATCTGGCAGGAAAGAAATGGAAGGTTTATGCAGGGTGTGAAAAAGACTCCAGCACGCTTGTTACCCAAATCAGATTGGTTGTTCAGCATAGACCCATTCATCATTCTAAACGAAAAGATAAACATTGTATTTCCTCTACTATCATTAGTTAGAGAATAGTCAGATATTCCTATTTGAGGAATGTAGTATATTGGATAGCTTTGTAAGTTGATCCTCTTTTTTTTTCCCTATAAGGATGAATAAAAGAAAGGAAAATTTCTTGCAAAAAAAAGGCGTTCACCACGGCGGTTTGGCCACCGGTGGACCGTGGTGGTTGGCGGTAAGCCATTAATGTTTTTTCAAAAAAGTAGTTAATCTCTTGTACATGGTACAATTGCTATACCACTATGACACATGCATTTTGTTGTAATTTTGATATCTCTTTTGTTATTTATATGACAACTAAATTTTGAGTTAAATTAATATGTACCTATAATAATTTTCAAATGTACTTCTAATTTATATTTAATGTACTCATTATAAAATCAATATAATTCTCATTTTGTTCAATGTATTTGATAAAAAAAATTGAACAATATATTTTTTGTACTTAGAGTTTACATAATTATATTATGAAATTACATTTATTATAGGTCATATTATTATAACAAAAAAAATTTATGTACGTACAATATATTTATGACAAAGTTACATTTTAATTTTATTGGAGATACATAATATATTACTATACTAGTATGGGTGTCCGGCTTCACCCAGACTACCTCTATTTAGCATTAAAATATATTTTCAATTAATTAAAACTATTTTAAAGTTGCATAACTCATAAATTTATCATTAATATATTTTTCTATGAGACCGATCGATGATATATTAAAATTACAACGAAATAAATTATGAGATAAATTCACTACTCGTACTATTAATATTTTACTTAAACCGATTACTAGCTAATTTTTCATATATACCTTATTTTGTTCTTAGGATTGTTACTTTTATTACATTCGTTATTACTATTGTTACTTTCATTACACCCTATGTAATTATTGTTATCGGACTACTTTTATTTACCATTTAAATTTTACTAAATTGTTACTTTTATTACATTAGTATTTTTTATGAAATATGATTCGTTAAATTTGGTTTAACATTTATATGTACACTTTATATCTTGAAATTATGATGAGAACGAAGTAAAATTAATCAACAAATTATGAGACACGTTCACCTATCCCCTTGTTAATATTAGTACTTTCATTACATCCTTTGTTAATACTATTACGTTCACTCCTTTTTCGGTTACTGTTGTTTGTATAACTACTCATGCTATTTTTACGGTTAACCCGTTAGATCTATCAAGCTTATGTATTTAAAAAAACTAATATTTCTTAAAATCGAATTGTTAATTAATTTTTTATACTCTCTCCGTTATTCCTACTGTTACTTTCGCTACATGTGTTGTCACTACTATTACTAGGGGTGCTCACTCGCGGTTCAGTTCACCGAACCGTATATTTAATTCGGCTCGCACACGGTTCAGTTAGGGAAAACAGAGAACCTAAACCGCACTGTTCCTAACGGTTATAAACGGTTTGGTTAACCACTTTAAACGTTTATTTGCGGTTCAGTTACCGGTTAACCTATAAACGTGCTAAATATACTTTTTCTTTAGTTTTCATGAATTTTATCTATTGGTTAATTAAAATTTTATTATATATTATAGTCAACTATAAAGTTAATTAGTGAAATTTTAATATTAATCAATATAGCAATTTTTGAATTTGAAAACACTTAAAGAATTAAACGAAAAACACTTTATATAATATTTTAATTTTTTGCTTACTTTTTTATGAAACGGTTCGGTTCGGTTCAGTTAAACTCTTTTCTAAAATTGTGAACCTTAACCGAACCATGTCTATAATAAATTTATAACGTTTCGGTTCACCGAATCGCTTTGTCATTACAGTTCGGTTAATCGAACTTTAAAAATGTACGATTTTTCGATTCGGTTTTTGCGGTTCGGTTTATTCTAAACACCCCTAACTATTACTTTCACTTCTCCCGCTGTAATACCCCTTATTTTATTTTAATAATTATTAATTATATCGACGTGCTGGTGGTCTTTTGAACATTTATATTCGATAATTTATTTATCAAATACGTGTTTTATAATTTATTTACCGAATACGTGTTTTATAATTTATTTAGCGAGTACGTGTTTTATGTTTATATGTTATAAGTGTAGTATCCATATTTTATGTTGTTAAGGGGGCTTGATCTTGAGACCTTTGGCACTAGTATGGGCCTCGTTATGCATGCTAGAATATCAACCCATACTTAAACACCTTCCTTAAGCTAATCTACCCTAGCCCTCACCCAAACAACACACAGACTTGCAGCCGACGCATCAGAGAATAGGTAGGAGGTTCTTACGGTGGACTTGAGGCTGTCTAAGGGTGGTCGATCTTGGTCGGAAGTAGGTTTGACGAGCACGCTGTTCTTCTTATGTTTCTGCTAAGCGGTTATTTAATTATGATTTTTGTAAATTGTTGCATAATATTTAATTGGTGAAGTTGTGAGTTATGTAAATTTTATATAAAAGTTTAATCGAATGTGAATTATTGTAATACTACGTATTTTATTATTTGTTATCGTCTTTTATTTTAATGTTTAGTTGTTATGTCAACGTTTTTATAATTATTATTTATTTAAACGTTAATAATCGATAGTTAATATAGAATAAGTTATCGTGTTATGTTTTTTTTAAGAGGTCGAGTCTACAAGTAAGTAGTAAAACCGTCTTTATATTATGACGTTGGGCCTTGGAAATTGTGCAAACCCTAAGGCCCATGCACCACCCACATCACGTTATACCATCATCAGCCTGCTCACCTTCATACCGTCACTTGTAACCTCACACCAAACCATACTTTTGACCTATCCACACTCACACATTCACAATATCTACTACCGCCACATCGGAGAGTGCAACAGAGGGTCGAGCACGGTGGTAAACAGAGGCTAAGGGTGGTCGTTTTGCTCAGGGAAGAAGGTACACACGCACACTTCCGTTCATCCCTTGAAACAACCTTCCTTTTATCGCTTTTAAACTTTCAGATTCCCATATTTTGATTCTGATCTTCACATGTTATGAGTCTAGGATGTGTATTAGTCGTTTTTAACTCCTTGTGGTGTCGTCGTTGTCTACCCTGAGCCACCGTCGACGGGGGTTTTGTTGCATATGTCAATTCGTTGTTTTCGTTTCAAAACAGGGGTTGTGAACGCGTGATGTTGTCTGTGCTTTCGTTGTTTGTTCTGTACTCATTTATTCGAGATGGTTTGAGTGTTGTTTTGATGGTAGTCTTGAGGTTTGTTTGGTGGTAATCGTGGTGGTCTAGGGTGGTTACGTCTGTCGGTAGAATAGGTTGTAATTGGGTAGATTTAACGGGAATCAGGGGTTTGTTTGTGACAGGGAGTTTGGAACGGTCATGGGTGGTTGTGGTTGCGGCGTCAACCGTCGTGGCTGACGTCCCTGGAACCGCCATGGCTCAGTGGCGAGCTTGGTGGCGTCGCAGGGGAGGTTAGTAACGGTGGTTGGTGTTGGCGGCGCTGTTCGTACACGGTGTTGGTCACGGTCAGGGGGTCTGATGGGTATGTGTAAGTGTTGCGTCTTTTTGTCTGATTTTTTTATAAAGAATGCGTGAGGTGGGGGCTGGTTTGCTAAGCATTCATCATTTGTTATCATTAGCATCATTGTATCATTATTAGTATTATTATTATTATTATTACTATATTACATTTTGTTATTATTAATATTAGTATGATTATTATTATTGTTATTATTATCATTACGGTATTAATATTAGCATTATTATTATTTATTTGAGTATTGTTGATATTAATATTGTCCTTTTTATTTGTTGTGATATTACATGATAATAATATTATTAGCATTATTGTTATTGTTGTTTATTTATAAATAATTGTTATTAGTAAGTTTTGTCTAACATTAATATTAATAGTGTTAGTCGTATGATCTATTATTATTATGAGTTTATAATTGTATGGTAGTATGTTAATAGTATTAATATTGTTATTAACCATGTTATTAGCAATTGTGGTTATTAATGTTATTTAGGAATATTGTGATGACCTTTAATTAATTATATTGGTGGTTATCGATTTAGTAATAGTTGGTTAATCGTTGTACTCTATATTTAGTAAGTATATATATATATATATAGTGATGATTGAATGAATTTGGTAATGATGATTGAATGAGTAGAATTTGATATAAGTAACATGTATAGGAATGGATTTCAAGGTGGAATATTTCTAGACGGCGATTGCTATTTGCAGACTTGCTACTCCAGGTAGGATACACTGGTACCATATTCTTTGCCGTGCTTTGAATGGATGTGTATATTGTATGATATGGATGCAAGTGTGATTTTTATGAGAATGATATATAGTGGTTGAACATTTTTATATTGCATTCATAAGCATGGCATATGCATTGGATACGGATTTGAGATGATGAGATATTATTGATGAGATATTATTGGGCCCAGGCTAGTTCTGCAGGACTAGACCTGGTGACCTCAGCTGTTATGCTGGTGTTCGGCGACGGCCGAGTATAGTCTGCCGGGAGGTTCGGTATGGCTGGGAGTCACGGGTTTGAGACTGAGATTGAGCTCGAGCATATCATGACATTGCATATCATCTTTGTTGCATTATTTATTATTGTGTTACCCTACTCAACCGCGAGGTTGACAGTGTATTCGTGTACACCTACGATGATCCGGAATGGGGAGTAGATTCTACAGGTCAGAGACAGATGGACTAGGAGCTTGGGCAAGGAGTGAGACATGGCTTGGACCTACTTAGAATTAGATCACATACTTAGATGTTATCATCAGTTGTACTTTTATTCTTGCATAATAGTTGTAATATTTAAAGTTTAAATTTTATCGTATTTTATAAAGTACTTTGGTTTGTTTTTACTTTGTTATTCACTACCTCGGACATTCCGAGATGGTAACAGTCCTATTTATTTGAGAATGTCTTGCTAAAGGCTCTTAAATAAATGGGGGTGTTACAAAGTGGTATCAGAGCGAACGATCCTCAGGCCTAAACCAAATGAATAATAATGAACGTATGAAGAGTCTAATAAAATGAACCCCAGGTTAGTAACTGTTAGGAGCCCCAGGATTGGGATGAGTTAGGGGCCCCCTCAAACCAAGCCACTGGCCCTTTCAGTCTAACCTGGTTACCTTGAGTGATGTAGAGAGTGGGTAGTAACAAGATAAAAGTTCGGACCTTGCCTATATTGTACTAACAGTTTTGCAGGAGCGGAATGAGGTAAATTATGATGTGAAACATGGTTGGAGATCTGTATTGTGCAGCATGATAATGATATTGAATGTTGATTGAAATATATGACTTCCAAGTATTGAGAATGTGAGTATGAGTATATGAGTTTGACTTGTATGCATGCGACTATATGGTCCATGAACCCTTAGGTAGAGATATAGTATAATGATGTGTGTAATGAGTTGATGATAGAAGCACCATAATCTATTGCTACCTAGGAGGTTAGATGTAGGAGAGATATGACCATGATTGACTGGAATGGTTAATAGAGCCAGTCAGGCAATGTTGTTACATGATGTGGAATCAAGTTAAGTCCTGTGTATAAAGCTAGTAGACCGAAACAAGTGTCTTGTCAGTTGATAATTGTTTTGTTGCTATTATGAATGTGTATATACTTCCTATTTGGATTCCTTATCCTTTGCAAGAGTTTACTGTTTGGCTTACTAAGCAAATGCGATCGAATTTTGAAATTTATGATTGTTATTATTTTACTAATTGCCTTAGCAATCCATGTCTAGTGATATGCGAAATGTGATGCCCCAAGCCATGAATGTTGTATAGTCATGCGTAGTTTCTTCTTTAAATTTACATGCCAATTCCATATTTATTTATGCATATATAACTAGAGAATTATTTAATTCCTATTTTCAGTTTCAAAATCTTTACTGTGTACTCGACGATAATTATAGTTGAAATGAGGAATGAATGTTAATATGGTGCAAAGTGATGTCTATGCTTCAAATATTATGACAACGTGCTTTGGAAGAGGAATGATTGAGTTTCGATGTAGTAATGTGAAATTGCAAAGGAACCAAAATTTTGATGAATTTCCAGAATATTACCTTGTTTGTACGGGCTGCCATTTAAAATGTGTTCTCTATATGAATGTGAAATTTTTTATGTGTGATAATCCTCTGATTTAGCTTCCAAATGCTCTTGGTTTCATGTTAATACGATTTATAGTTTGCGAGAAATAAATATTTTAGTCGACAGTGGTCAGATTGTTACTGCACATTTATGTTTTGACCTATGTTTTGTAAAACAAATCATTTAAAACGTATTCATTGTTTATGCATGATTCCAACACTAAAAATAGAATATTCACTCACGTTTTCAAAATGATAAGCCACGTAAAATCTTAACGAGTCGTTATTTAATGGTGATTTTTGCAAGTTGCTCAATTTTCTGTTTAATTGCTGTAAAGTTTTTGTTCAGACCAACTGAGTTGTAAAAAAAAAAAAAAAAAAAAAAAAATTGATATAAATAATTCCCTTAAGCTTTGCATTTGATTATTTTTCCTATTATTATTAATTCATTATATTTTCTAAAATCTATATTAGCTCGCAAAATAGCTAAGTGGGTATTTAATTATGATTTTTGGAAGTTGTTGCGTGATGTATGTTTATTGAATGATAAAGTTTTAAATATTGAGGTTTAATCAAATATGGATTATGTGATGTAACCATGTAATATTCTGATATGACATAAGTGACATGAACAGTACGCATATAATATGGATATGAACCTTACTATATATTGAATTAGTAATATGGTTGCCATGTGAATTATAAGAATGCTAGATTTGTTTTCGATCTTTAACTTGTAAAATCGTCAGTGATTAGTGTTTATAAATTGCCATTAAGTTTTCAAGGTGATAATCCATGATAAAGTTGATGTTTGGTGATTATGGTCATTATTTTGCAACATGACAGAATCTGTAGCTACACGTTGATGAAATTTTGTCCGAATATGAAATTATTCCACATGATATAGACCTCTTATCTTGCAAGTTATACTAATTTTATGAGAAATGATTTAATGCTAAGCTATCTTAATAGTCTAGGATTGATGTCTATCTCGTAAAATGTGTTATTGTTCCGTGTTTAATTACATTAATTACTTTTTGCCTAATGTCACTTGCTCTTATGTGCATAATTAAGAGTTTTGCCTCCATAATTTGAAGTATGAGCATGAAATGTTTTAATTTGGCCAGGGTGAACCATGAGTTAACTGATTGTCTACCTCGATGTAAATGTGTTAATTTTATGTCAAATTTTCCAAGGGTATAGATGTTGGTTACCTTGATTTTATTTTATTGCGAAGCATGAAATTGACAAATATGTTTTGTTGTTTTAAAAGTCGGATGCTAGTTGCCAGTATAGAGCACTTAACTTATCAGATGACTTTTGACTGTTGATTCGGTGATTTTCTTGAGCAATGAATGTGGAATTTTATAATGAGGTTACGGGGACGTAACCATGTCTTAAGGAGGATAGGATTGTAAAATCTTGGTGAATTGTGATCTGGCTAATTGATATATTATGATTGGTTTGACTGAGATTTACCATACATGGAGTATCCTGATTAATTTGTTATGTTCTGGTCAATGTTGTGGCCCTTTAAATGTCATGAATTTTTGTTGTGTGTTAAACTTTGGGGACAAAGTTTCTTAAGGAGGATAGAATGTAATACTTCGCGTTTTAGAGCTTATGTATATGTATATTATGTACTACTTGTGATTGTCTTATACATGTGGGGTGTTTCGTATGTTTTTACGGGGTGGCGAACTTCGGGACGAAGTTCATTTTAAGGAGGGAAGACTGTAATACTACGTATTTTATTATTTGTTATCGTCTTTTATTTTAATGTTTAGTTGTTATGTCAACGTTTTTATAATTATTATTTATTTAAACGTTAATAATCGATAGTTAATATAGAATAAGTTATCGTGTTATGTTTTTTTTAAGAGGTCGAGTCTACAAGTAAGTAGTAAAACCGTCTTTATATTATGACGTTGGGCCTTGGAAATTGTGCAAACCCTAAGGCCCATGCACCACCCACATCACGTTATACCATCATCAGCCTGCTCACCTTCATACCGTCACTTGTAACCTCACACCAAACCATACTTTTGACCTATCCACACTCACACATTCACAATATCTACTGCCGCCACATCGGAGAGTGCAACAGAGGGTCGAGCACGGTGGTAAACAGAGGCTAAGGGTGGTCGTTTTGCTCAGGGAAGAAGGTACACACGCACACTTCCGTTCATCCCTTGAAACAACCTTCCTTTTATCGCTTTTAAACTTTCAGATTCCCATATTTTGATTCTGATCTTCACATGTTATGAGTCTAGGATGTGTATTAGTCGTTTTTAACTCATTGTGGTGTCGTCGTTGTCTACCCCGAGCCACCGTCGACGGGGGTTTTGTTGCATATGTCAATTCGTTGTTTTCGTTTCAAAACAGGGGTTGTGAACGCGTGATGTTGTCTGTGCTTTCGTTGTTTGTTCTGTACTCATTTATTCGAGATGGTTTGAGTGTTGTTTTGATGGTAGTCTTGAGGTTTGTTTGGTGGTAATCGTGGTGGTCTAGGGTGGTTACGTCTGTCGGTAGAATAGGTTGTAATTGGGTAGATTTAACGGGAATCAGGGGGTTTGTTTGTGACAGGGAGTTTGGAACGGTCATGGGTGGTTGTGGTTGCGGCGTCAACCGTTGTGGCTGACGTCCCTGGAACCGCCATGGCTCAGTGGCGAGCTTGGTGGCGTCGCAGGGGAGGTTAGTAACGGTGGTTGGTGTTGGCGGCGCTGTTCGTACACGGTGTTGGTCACGGTCAGGGGGTCTGATGGGTATGTGTAAGTGTTGCGTCTTTTTGTCTGATTTTTTTATGAAGAATGCGTGAGGTGGGGGCTGGTTTGCTAAGCATTCATCATTTGTTATCATTAGCATCATTGTATCATTATTAGTATTATTATTATTATTATTACTATATTACATTTTGTTATTATTAATATTAGTATGATTATTATTATTGTTATTATTATCATTAAGGTATTAATATTAGCATTATTATTATTTATTTGAGTATTGTTGATATTAATATTGTCCTTTTTATTTGTTGTGATATTACATGATAATAATATTATTAGCATTATTGTTATTGTTGTTTATTTATAAATAATTGTTATTAGTAAGTTTTGTCTAACATTAATATTAATAGTGTTAGTCGTATGATCTATTATTATTATGAGTTTATAATTGTATGGTAGTATGTTAATAGTATTAATATTGTTATTAACCATGTTATTAGCAATTGTGGTTATTAATGTTATTGAGGAATATTGTGATGACCTTTAATTAATTATATTGGTGGTTATCGATTTAGTAATAGTTGGTTAATCGTTGTACTCTATATTTAGTAAGTATATATATATATATAGTGATGATTGAATGAATTTGGTAATGATGATTGAATGAGTAGAATTTGATATAAGTAACATGTATAGGAATGGATTTCAAGGTGGAATATTTCTAGACGGCGATTGCTATTTGCAGACTTGCTACTCCAGGTAGGATACACTGGTACCATATTCTTTGCCGTGCTTTGAATGGATGTGTATATTGTATGATATGGATGCAAGTGTGATTTTTATGAGAATGATATATAGTGGTTGAACATTTTTATATTGCATTCATAAGCATGACATATGCATTGGATACGGATTTGAGATGATGAGATATTATTGATGTGATATTATTGGGCCCAGGCTAGTTCTGCAGGACTAGACCTGGTGACCTCAGCTGTTATGCTGGTGTTCGGCGACGGCCGAGTATAGTCCGCCGGGAGGTTCGGTATGGCTGGGAGTCACGGGTTTGAGATTGAGATTGAGAATGAGATTGAGCTCGAGCATATCATGACATTGCATATCATCTTTGTTGCATTATTTATTATTGTGTTACCCTACTCAACCGCGAGGTTGACAGTGTATTCGTGTACACCTACGATGATCCGGAATGGGGAGTAGATTCTACAGGTCAGAGACAGATGGACTAGGAGCTTGGGCAAGAAGTGAGACATGGCTTGGACCTACTTAGAATTAGATCACATACTTAGATGTTATCATCAGTTGTACTTTTATTCTTGCATAATAGTTGTAATATTTAAAGTTTAAATTTTATCGTATTTTATAAAGTACTTTGGTTTGTTTTTACTTTGTTATTCACTACCTCGGACATTCCGAGATGGTAACAATCCTATTTATTTGAGAATGTCTTGCTAAAGGCTCTTAAATAAATGGGGGTGTTACAATTATGTGATGCGACCACGTGATATCTTGTTATGACATTAATAACATGAATGGTAGGCAAACAATATCAATATGAACCTTACTGTATGATGACGTAACTTTGTTTATTTCGTCAAGTTTATATAAAATAGTTTCAATTATACAGACATTCTTACTTTCTAGTGATATGACCTCAAAATAATGATGTGATATTCATGTGTGATGTTAAAATCATGTTTATCGGGTAAGAGTCTTGACAAATGGTAGAGTGAGATTTAACTAGTAAGCTTATTAGCACGATGTCATGAGTAAAAGTTTTATAATAATCTAACTGTTATAATTAATTGTGAGTATTTGAACAATGTGGATCTTGTTGGTGCTCTTTCGTATCTTAATGGTATACCTTTATCTAGTTCATTCCCTGCTATAATAATCTTTATAACTTTTTCATGTATATTGTTATGCCATAAAGTGAATTGCATATTGCTATATTTAAAATATGATCACGATGTATAGAATTAGTAATTGGATGGCATGTGATTTATGGAAGTACTAGCCTTGTAAATTCGGTTACTCTTATCGTTAAAATTATCATAATTCATGAACTACAAGAACAATCTTTTAGTGAAGAAGAGTCAGAATGTCTCTATGTAGTCTTGTCTCGATCTATAGCTTGTAATATTGTCTTTTGGCTCGTACTTATAAAGTGTCACAGATTACCACTCTAATGTTCCAAAAGTTTCAAAATGTTTTCAAAGTGATGATTCTCAATGATAATGCTTGATGTTTTGATAATTATAGTGACTGCAACATGACAACTTCTGTAGTTACGCGTTGATGAAATCCTGCCCGAATATTTAATTGCTGCGTATTAGATAAAACCCTTATTTTGCAAGTCATATGTATTAATAGTTTCATGATAAATGATGTAATATGAGTGGATGAGAAATGTACCTAAGTGATTTTGTTAACTTATTGATATCTAGGACTGTTAAACGGTCTTGTTAGTCTATAATTTGTGTATCACCTGTGAAATCAGTCAATGCTCCATGTTTAATTACGTTGGTTAACTTTGCTCTATGCCTTTTCCTGATATATGATCTTGCTTCTATAATATTTTTACGAACATGAAATGTTTTTAATTTGTCAATTATGAAATTCGAGTTGAATGATCGTCCGCATTGGTGTAAATATGCTGAGTTGTGTTAAAATTTCAAGGGGGTGTAAGAGTTAACTACTCCGATTCTGTTTTTACTGCGTAACCCAATTCTGTAGATCCTAATGCTCTTGTTTTTATTCGAGGTTATATTATTACATGATACTTGTTATGGGTCTCTTTTGAGTACTTATTGAGTAAAATTTTAGTAGTTGTCCTTTTATTTTAATAGTTAAAATTTTCTTTTAATAAGATAATTCTTTTGTTGTTGAGATGGGTAAGCTTGTGGTAACTGATTAGTTTGAGTTTGTGTAATGATTCTGTATTAGATTTGTTGGTATAGCGTACAAGTTCTTGTTTTATGAACTGTGGAATTTTAAGTATACATACAAGCATGTTAATGAATTTGGGTTAAGATCTGTACTTTGCCATTAGCTGATAGGATAGAGTTTGAGGGGACTGAGTTGCTCGTGAGACTAGGACAAAGACCATGAAGGATGTTGTGTTGAGATTGAGATTGCAGTTCAGTGATTTATCGAGTTGTCTCATTCTTTGACCTTGACTCGTGGGTGAGTGGCTTAGAGTTTTACTCTCTAAGTGTTGAGCAGTTCCTTTCATGGGACACTTGACGATATTGATGATTGAAATCGATATGGGAATTGGTTACTGGTATTAAGATATGAGGTGTTAGGCCGTTGTGCCATGTTGTGTTTACGATCCAGTGTGATCTTGGTTATTGAGTTATATCTCGAGTTTGACATCGATATTGGGATGGAAGTATTGATTTGCGGTTTTACTCCATCAGTTCACTCACCCCTTGTCTTTGGACTTAGATGCTATGATGAGAGCGATACATGGTTACTTGGAGTTAGATTTTATGAGGTAAAGTAATGAGTAAGATGGGGGTAATGAGTTAGAATGTTTATGGAGTTACGGGGACGTAACCATGTTTTAAGGAGGATAGAATTGTAAAATCTTAATAATAGTTGTTATGATCATGACTAATAGGTAGTATCTTGTGATTTTTTGAATATATATATTGTGTTTCGTGAAGTATACTTTAATTTGGTTATACGTAAACTTTGAGGACAAAGTTTTCTTAACGAGGATAGAATGTTACACTTTGTAATTCAAAAGGGCCGTTATTAATGTGATGTTATGTGGTGTCACGTTTTGTGTTCGTTACGTGCCTAGTGACCAGTTGTTGACCATGTGATGGTGAACTTCGGGACGAAGTTCATTGTAGGGAGGGGGGGGGGGGAGACTGTAATACCCCGTATCTTCACAATCCACTTGTGATAATTGCCTTATTATGATGTGTTACATTTTCGAGTCTATATGAGCATGTGATGTATGTTGGAGTTGTAAGCACGGTGACATATGTGTGTGGTTGAACTTCGGGACGAAGTTCATTTTAAGGGCGGAAGACTGTAATACCTCGTATTTTATTTTAATAATTATTAATTATATCGACGTGCTGGTGGTCTTTTGAACATTTATATTCGATAATTTATTTATCGAATACGTGTTTTATAATTTATTTATCGAATACGTGTTTTATAATTTATTTATCGAATACGTGTTTTATAATTTATTTAGCGAGTACGTGTTTTATGTTTATATGTTATAAGTGTAGTATCCATATTTTATGTTGTTAAGAGGGCTTGATCTTGAGACCTTTGGCACTAGTATGGGCCTCGTTATGCGTGCTAGAATATCAACCCATACTTAGTTTTATTTGCAAACCTAATCATATAAACAGCCTGCCGTCATACTTAAACACCTTCCCTAACCTAATCTACCATAGCCCTCACCCAAACAACACACAGACTTGCAGCCGACGCATCAGAGAATAGGTAGGAGGTTCTTACGGTGGACTTGAGGCTGTCTAAGGGTGGTCGATCTTGGTCGGAAGTAGGTATGACGAGCACGCTGTTCTTCTTATGTTTCTGCCTGTGTGTTTTTGCTACGTAAATTAATTGTGTAGTTTATGTTACAGCGTCTGATTCACTTGTGATGACGAACTATGCGTTTGGGAGTCGTGTCTTGGCCTTAGTCGTTCCCTCATCAACCACCTAGGACCACCAGGCAAGGCGATCTTGTCGCCTGTCTCAGGGTCGTTTAAACAGAGTCTGGTCGTGTACAGGGATTTCGATGGGCTTCCTAGTCACTTTCTCTGTGGGAGTTAGAGTTATGGGCCTGGTGGTAGTCAGGGGGGATGTCGTGGTGGTTGTCACGGTGTGTCAGGGGTGGAATGATGGTGGTTTCAGGCGTCGGGGGGGTCGTTAAAAGGTGTCGACAGGGGTCTGCTCATACGGGTTCGAGGGGTTCGGGTGAGGAACCAGGCCTGGTTTGGGCTCTGGTTCACCTCACTGGTTGTCGACGAAGGGTTGGCTTGGTGTGGCGGTGGTAGCTGGCGGCTGGGGGACTGGTGTTTGGTGGTTGTCGGTGGTAGTGGTGGCGTTATGAGGTGGCGTGAATGGTCTGTTTTCACACATGCGTAGGTGTCGGGTAGGGGCTGTTAGTCGTGGTTTGTTTGGGTTTGTGGGTCAGCGTGGATAATGTCATGATTATTATTATTATTATTATTATTATTATTATTATTATTATTATTATTGTTATTAATATTATTGCTATTAGTTGTGTTATTATTATTTGTGGGTTGTTATTAATACTATTGTTAGTATTAATATTGTTGTTGATGTTGTTGGTAATAAAGTTAATCATAAATTAATATCCATATTTGAGTATTTTATTTTATCAAAGTTAGTAATAAATTGTTTAGTGGGATAGTATACTATATTTAGTGAGTGTTATTCATTGGTGTACGATAATTGTTAATGATGTGTGACGATTGTTTAATATATCAATAAGAGATATAGTACTGTGATAATTGTTTGTTTAATGATAAACACATGGTTACGGGTTTGTTGTGGGGATATATACGGTGTCAGGAATAAATCAGTTATAATTATGGTAAATGAGCATTTGGTAGCATTGTTAGTATGAATAGAAATTAATAGTAAGTATTATTTATAGGAACGGAATTCGAAGCGATTGGATGTTTCTAGCAGCTGTTCGGTTGTCGTTCTGCAGGTGGAGGTAGGGGAATTACTGCACATATAATGATGATTAATTACTTGGTTGACTGATGTTAAGCATGATTATTTTACATTATTATATGACTTGGAATATTGTGTTATTTGATTATATATTTCTGTGATACGATATGAGGTGATGAGTAATGGGCGTTGTGATCGGTACGGAGTTAATGGGCGTTGTGATCGGTGCGAAGTTAATAGGCGTTGTGATCGGTGCGGAGTTTATGGGCCTTGTGATCGGTGCGGAGTTAATGCGCCTTGTGATCGGTGCGGAGTTAATGGGTCTTGTGATTCGGAGTGGGGATGATTGAATTTCTATTTATAGTAATGTTTGGCTGTTTATTTTTTTCCTCTACTCAACCTCGTGGTTGACCCTGTGTATTCGTGATCACCTGTGATGAACCAATTTATTGGAGAGCAGATTGACAGGTGCTTGAGACTATGGGAGCTAAGGGAAGGGAGAGCTTGGATCCGGACCAGACTAGAGTCTAGATCACTATAGTCGTTTTGTCATGAGTTGTACTTTATTTTTATAAGACAGTTTTGAAGACGGTTATAAGAACTTGCTTTTGAGTTTTAATATTTAATAAAGTACTGTGCTCTTTCCCTTTGTTATCTACTGCCTCGGTATTTCGAGATGGTAACACCCTTAATTATCTAGGGAGTCCTAGTCCAGGCCCCTGAATAAATGGGGGTGTTACACCCGCTATCATTATTTTTTCATTCACTACCCCTACATTTATTATTGTTAATTTTACTACCATGTTGCTGCTATTATGACTTTCACTACTCGAGTTGCTATTATTGTTGTTTTTACTACTTACATGGGTGGTTAATATCATTGTAGTTGATTAGATAGTTGCATTAGAGTTGTATATTTAAATAAATCTGAAATATTGGATTAGAATATTATTTAAGAGTAATAATAATTATTTTATTAATTAAGTTACAAATTTAATGAATTATGGAATATATTATTTTTTTGGAAATTTGAACTGATTTATTTACCTTTTAACAGTTTTCAAAATATAACATATACTTATTTATACTCTAAGAAAACTCACAAAATAAAAAAAAAACTTTATAACTAAAAGATATCGCTCATTACCAAGTTTCACAAATTCACCTTCAAGATTTATATTGATTTTATACTTAAGGTACATTGATTATAAGTTATAAGTACATGTAATAATTATTATATATACATATTGTTTTAAGTAATATATATATAGAGTCGGGATCCGGTGAGAACTCATATATATTTGAGTATTGAGTAATAATGAATGAAATGAGAAATATAACGCTGAAAACAAAAAATTGGCTGCATGGAGGGGTCGAACACCAGACCTTCTACTACATAGACACAAGCTCTTACCAACTCAGCTACTCTACTTTTCTTGTATAATACTACTTCAGCCAAATAAATAACCGTTAATTATATAAAGTACAAAAGCTACAATAATATCACATTTCTTATATAAATATTCGTTAATTATATTAATATTTTAGTATCAATTTTTTTTTTTCGTACGATTTCTTTTTTCTTTTCAATATCGGATTTTTTTATAAGCTAAACTATATCACACGTTATACTAAAAAATATCACGTTCTTTTATACGCTAAAATCTTTTCTCGATTTTTTTTTTAAAAAAAAATTTTTCTCGAATTTTTTTTTTCTCAATTTATTTCCTCGAAATTATTTTTCATTAAAATATCACAAGTTACGCAAAACAATATCACGGGTTCTTCAAAACAATATCACAAAAAAAATTTAAAAAAATCCAAAAAAATTGAAACAAAAAAAAATTCAAAAAAATTGATTTTTTCGGGAAAAAAAATCTGGAAAAAAATCCGTGATATTGTTTTGTATAGTGCGTGATATTTTATTGAGGAAGTTGTGATATTGTAGACTTTGTAGTGTAATACTCAATTCTCAAAAAGATAATGTATGCTCACATAATCCCAATTTTTTCTAGAAATATTTGTTTTCGAAATTTTTTTTTTCTCGAATTTTTTTATCTAATTTTTTTTTTCATTACAATATCACAAGTTACGCAATACAATATCACGGGTTCTTCAAAACAATATCACAAAAAAGCAAAAATTAAAAAGTTACGAAAAAAACTTGAAAAAGATAAAATTCCGAAAAAAAAATTCTGAAAAAAAAATTTCCGAAAAAATTTTCTGCAAAAAATTGCGTGATATTATTTTGTATAGTGCGTGATATTGTTTCTTGTGATATTGTATTTAGTAAGTTGTGATATTGTAGACTTTGTAGTGTAATACTCAATACTCAAAAAGATAGTGTATACTCACATGATCCCATTTCTATATATATATATATATATATATATATATATATATATATATATATATATAGTTGGGATCACATGAGTCCACACTAAATATTTGAGTCCATGAGTCTAACAATGATATCACAAGTTATATAAAAAAGTATCACGTTTTTCCAATATCAATTTTTTTTTCCTTTTTCAATATTACTTTTTTTTTTCTTTTTTTTGCCTTTTCTTTTAAAATGACATTTTCTTTATTAAAAAAATTCCCTTTTTTCAATATGCACTTTTTTTTTTTTAAAACAAACGCGTTTTTTTAATAAAAAGGCGTTTTTTCTCGAAGTTTTTTTTTTCTCGAATTTTTTTTTCATTATAATATCACAAGTTACTCAATACAATATCACCGGTTCTTCAAAATAATAACACAAAAAAAAATTCGAGAAGAAAAAATATTTCAGAAAAAAAATTGAAAAAAATATTTGAAAAAAATATTTCCGGGAAAAAAAATTCTTGAAAAAATTTCGTGATTTTGTTTAATATAGTGCGTGATATTGTTTAACAAAAGACGTTCTTTCTCGAAAATTTTTTTTTGATTTTTTTCATTACAATATCACAAGTTACTCAATACAATATCACCGGTTCTTCAAAATAATATCACCAAAAAAGAAATCTGAAAAATAAAATCGAGAAAAAAAAATTAAAAAAAAAAATTTTGAAAAAAAAAATCTTGGAACAAAAAATTCTGGAAAAAATTTCATGATATTGTTTTATATAGTGCGTGATATTGTTTCCTGTAATATTGTATTGAAAAGGTTGTGATATTGTAGACTTTCTAGTGTAAAAATCAACGTGATATTTTTTAATACAACTAGTGATACTATAGGTGGACTCATGGACTCAAAAATTTAGGTGGACTCACCGGATCCTGCCTCTATATATATATATATATATATATATATATGTGTGTGTGTGTGTGTGTGTGTGTGTGTGTGTGTGTGTGTGTGTGTGAGTGAGTGTGTGTGTGTGTGTGTGTGTGAATTACGGTTCTACCCTTTTGAAATTGGCGCACATACGAAAATTTACTTTTCTATTTTCTATTTTTTTCTAATTTTTATTAGGGTGTTACCGAAAATCAGTAACACCCGGTGTCGCCCTAGCACTATCCGTGAGGTGATGGGGTAACTCCTCACCCCCATTAATCCTAGAAAACAAAATATATATATATGTTTATTTGTGTGCCTATATTAAAAAAAAAGTTGTTCAGTGGTAGAATCAATCACCCACCTTCAAGCAACCCGGTTTCAAGTTCCTTAATTTTGCATATTGAAATATCCCTATATTTTACATGGTATCCTCAATTTTCTGACTTTGTACATGGACACATGGTACCCCTACACTTTTTAAAACTAACATAGTCCTAGTTTTTGTCATTATCACTAAGTGTACCCCCAAAACTTTACTTTCAGTCAATTAAACTCATTTTTAAGCATTAAGTGATGACTTTAACATGTAAACAACTTGTCATTTATTAACACATGACATAAGGACTCTATTAGGCTCAATATCCATCCCGGTCCTAATATTTATAGATATATATTGGCTAAAAAAATTTTGACGGAAATTATCCTTTGCCAAATTATCACGTTCAAAGATGGATATTGATTCTAATAGAGTGTTTAGGACATGGGATGATAAACGGAAAGCTTGTTTACGCGCCCAATTAATCATTTAATGCTTAAAATTAAGTTTAATTGGCGGAAAATAACGTTTAAGGGTACACTTAGTGATAATGATAACAATTAGGGGTAACATGTATGTTTTAAAAAGTGTAGGTTACCATGTAGAAAATCGAAAAATTGAGGGGTATCATGTAGAATATCCCTAAATTTTATAAAACACCCCCATTACATAAATCCTAGATTCGCCATTGCATTTAATATGTAAAATAATCACAACATAGGGTTACTATATAACTTAAAAAGTGAAGTTTTCAATTGTCAAATTCCAACACTCCCCCTAAACACTTAAATCTGGACTCGACTTGATATCTTGATTCTCCAATTATATTGTCATTTTCTGTGAAGAGGTAATTCAAGCATAATATTGAAGATCAATGTGAAGGAAGTCATTGATGTAGCGGGTAAGAAATTAAAGCTTGATGATGAAGAAAGTTCTAGAACACAGAAGAGTAAATAAGAAGAGAATTGTATTAATGTTTGTTATGCACGGAATGATCAAGTTAATCTTATTTATACAAGTTAATAATTAATTAACAAACGCTCTAACAAACTCCTAACTTCATAACAAACGTTCTTCAGCTAGTTAGAGATATTTCTTCAGTCAGTTAGAGATATTGTAACAGCCCGCTTTTCGTAATTTATATTTTAACGGTTTTAATTATTTTTTACGGGATGAAATAATATTTTAATATTTAATGTTAATTTATTTTAAAGTAAATCATAGGATCCGTCTTAAGAACCTTAAGTGCTTAAGACGAATACAAACTTGGTAAACTTAAACTCATATCTTAAAAACCCATTCAACTATCCTAACCCGTTTCATTTAACACGGAAAGGACAATCCTCAAGTCCCTTAAAATCAAATATGTCGACATATCTTCATCCCTTCAAACAATATCACTGTAAAACAATTTCCTCCTAAAACCTCCATTTACATCATCCTCTTTTGCTCTTTTCTTCATCATCCGTCTACCGAATTAAGGTAATAATAACATTTTCGGAATCCTCATTTAATTTCCAAGCCATCTATCACTTTCGTTTTTCAAATCCTTCACTTCGAAAATCTGACTGATTTTCCTAAAACCCGTTTTCTGCCCTTAATCTTGTTTTCCGTGTTTGTAGGGGAAGGTTTGGACGACCCGGAGGTTGATAGCTTCATTATAAAGGAGGATCTTTAAGCCGGATTGCATTTGAGGTGACGATAATGAGAAACTCGGCCTTTATGTGTAAATTAGCAAGTTTGTTGTGTTCTTGTGTTTAATTTCTGATTTTTGTTGAAGTATAATGTTTAAGAAACTTAGTAACATGTTAAGTTAATAGACCGTACTATAAAGACCGTACTATGTAATTCCGTAAGCCCATGATTGTTGCCTTGGGCCGTGTGCCCTAATGCCTTTGTACTCTATATATTGTCACAACTGAATAATAAGAAAGTACGGAATTGTTATCATATTGTGTTTAACATGGTATCAGGTTCTCAAACACAATTAAAATATTAAACACAAAAAAACCCTAGCCGTCGCTATGACGAACGGCGAAAAATCGACTAACGTCGATCCTACCTCCCCCTACTACCTCGGCCCCCAAGACAGACCCGGGGATTCGATTACTACTATCCGTCTTACTCCCGACAACTTCAATGAATGGTCCCATGAAGTGCGTGTTGCATTGAAATCTCGTCGAAAATTTTCGTTTGTTAATGGCACGATTACATCGCCGGAATCACCGTGCACGGCTGAAGATTGGGAAACCCTACACTCGATGCTAGTATCATGGTTGAATACTACTATCACCCCGGAGGTTAAGGCCCTCCTACCGAAATTTGAAAACGCACAGCACCTCTGGGACGCGATTCAGGAACGCTTTGGCACCGTCGACGGTTCGCGAATTCAGCAACTCATAGATGCGCTTCGTGACTGTCGCCAAACCGAAGGTATGTCGGTTTCTGTCTACTATGGTACGCTATGTCAGTTGTGGGATGCTTTGGACAAATTCCAACCTATCATTGATTGCAAATGCTGTAAGAATTGTACGAGTGCTAAGCAATATTCCGCCCGCCGTGAATCCGAGCGGCTACATGCGTTTCTGTCAGGTTTGCTCTCATCACCGTATTCCTCGCTTCGTACTGTCATTCTTGCTCAAACCCCTTCCCCTACGGTTGCTAGGGCATATCAAATGGTTTGTCAAGAGGAAAGGGTCCGTGGTGTTGGTGTGCCCCCCGAACCCAAACCCGAAATTGCTAATTTCCATGTTAACAGTGTGACTCGTTTTTCCCCAAAACCCCCTTTGCAAATGACACGCACAGAAAGACAAAAATTACATTGCAATAATTGTAATCGGAAGGGTCACGATCGTAGCATGTGTTTCGACCTTTTGGGTGAGATACCGGACTGGTATCATGAGTTAAAAGGTACCCGCCGTGGCTCTGGACGTGGCTCCTCTAGCCGTGGTCGCGGTGGGGGCCGTAGCAGTGGCAGTGGTGATCGTGTCATGGAGGACGGCAGTGGGAGTCGCACAAGTGGGAACCAATTTTCTTCCAGCAATACTGTTCAGACGCAGCCTACCGGTACCACCACTGATCCGTCGCAAGTTGCTTCCGCTTCATTGGTAAATGTTTACGGAACTCCTAGCCATGATCATTCCGGTAAGTGGTTAATTGATACGGGGTGCTCGCATCACGTTACTGGAAATTTTTCGCTTCTTATTGATGTTAAAACCGTACCGAAGCGATACGTTGGGCTTCCTGATGGTTCCAAAGTGCATGCTTCTTACGTGGGCTGTGTAACCCTTAGTCCCATGATTCAATTGGATTCTGTCTTATTTGTGGAGCAATTGAAATGCAATCTCATTTCCGCTTCTCAATTAAGTGATGCCTTAAATTGCGAATTTGTCACTAATTCTCATTCTTGTACTATTCAGGACCGGGCTACGAGGGAGGTGATTGGCACTGGTGAGCGCCTGGATGGACTGTACTATCTTCGAGCTGCTATGGAAACCGCGCATGTCATGAATACCGGCTCGAGCTCTTTTAGTTTATGGCATAACAGATTGGGGCATCCGTCTGAGCAAATTGTTAAACTTCTTCCCTTTTTAAGCAATAAAGACTTGTCTTTGTCTAACCCGTGTGAGGTTTGTCACCGTGCTAAACATATACGGAGCAGTTTTCCTTTAAGTAAAAATAATAGTACTCGTGCATTTGATTTGGTTCATTGTGATTTATGGGGGCCGTATGAGGTACCATCTACGACTGGTGCTCGTTATTTTTTGACATTGGTCGATGACTTCTCGCGTGGGGTTTGGATTTATCTTCTTGCTAATAAAACAGAGGTACAACATAAATTTCAGACATTCATTGCTATGATAAAAAGACAATTTTCGGCCGAGATAAAAATTGTTAGAAGTGATAATGGGACGGAGTTTCACCCCTTAAAACCATACTTTGTGCAATGTGGCATCCTCTTTCAGTCCTCATGTGTAGGTACCCCACAACAGAACGACCGAGTAGAACGAAAACATCAACATATCTTGAACGTTGCTCGGGCCCTGCGATTTCAAGGCTCCCTACCTATCCAATTCTGGGGTGAATGTGCTTTAGCAGCTGCCTATATTATTAATCGGACTCCGTCGCGGCTATTACATGGGTCCTCCCCCTATGAGCGTCTCTACAGTAAATCACCAAATTATCAAATGCTCCGGGTAATGGGCTCGCTCTGTTTTGCTCATGATCCACGCTCCAAAAGTGACAAATTTGCTAGTCGTAGTCGAAAATGCGTGTTCATGGGATATCCTTCCGGACAGAAGGGGTGGTATTTATTTGACATGGATCGTCGCGAATTTTTTGTTTCTCGTGATGTGAAATTCTATGAAGACCAATTTCCATTTGCCGCTACTCAACGTCCCAGTTCGGTTATTCCCGAGTCGCTCCCGAATAATGATGTGATTGTTGCTTGGGAGTCTGAAACAACCAGTCCCTCAGAGACTCCCACGAACAGTACCACGCCGGAACAGTCCCCACCCACTGGGTCCCCGAGCTCCAGCGACTCCGATCAGTCCCATGTTTCACCGGTTCTGGGCAGGGGGCAGCGTACGCGGGCACCCAATCCAAATTTACGTGATTATATTCTTGATTTCGACAGTGATGATAGTACTGAAGACAGTCCATCCAGCGCATCAGGTGTCTCTGCTCCTTCACCTCCCTCAGGTACCCCGTATCCTTTAGCTAATTACCTATCTTGTCGTAAATTTTCTCCTCCATATAGATCATACTTGGCTGCACTTACCTCACATACAGAGCCTCGAAATTTTAAGGCCGCTGTACAGTGCAGTGAATGGCGTCAGGCTATGGCCGCTGAAATGCGCGCATTGATTGATAATAGAACTTGGGTTATGGAGCCCTTGCCTCCCGGCAAGAAGGCACTCGGGAGCAAATGGTTGTACAAGATCAAATATAAATCCGACTCCACTATTGAACGCTTTAAGGCTCGCTTGGTCGTGTTCGGAAACCATCAAACTGAAGGGGTTGATTATGATGAAACATTCGCTCCAGTTGCGAAAATGACAACCGTTCGGACCTTCCTATCTGTCGCCGCAGCTAAGCATTGGCACTTGCACCAAATGGATGTTCACAACGCCTTCCTCCACGGTGATTTAGAGGAAGAGGTATATATGAGGCTCCCTCCCGGTTTTAATTCCTCTACACCGGGACTTGTTTGTCGCTTGAAGAAATCTCTGTATGGGCTAAAACAAGCACCCCGGTGTTGGTTTGCTAAGCTCGGGCTGGCCCTGAAAAAATACGGTTTCATCCAAAGTTACTATGACTACTCGTTATTCACCTATGTCAAAGCTGAGGTACGTCTCAACGTATTAATTTATGTTGATGATTTAATTGTCTCTGGGAACGACTTATCTTCTCTTGTCGCTTTCAAAGCCTATTTGAGCAAGTGTTTCCACATGAAAGACTTGGGTGAGTTGAAATACTTCCTCGGAATTGAGGTCGCTCGAAATAAAGATGGTCTCTTCTTGTGTCAAAGGAAGTATGCACTCGATATAATTAATGAAGTCGGCCTTCTCGGATGTAAACCGGCTCCCACTCCCATAGAGCAACATCATCGTCTCGGTCACAGTCAGAGTCCGCTATTGCCTGACCCGGAGCGATACCGTAGGCTCGTCGGTCGCCTTGTGTATTTGGCGGTCACTCGACCAGATTTGTCCTACACGGTCCATATATTGACGCAATTTATGAGTTCTCCCCGTGATGATCACTGGCAAGCGGCGTTACGAACAGTGCGTTATCTCAAAGGTACTCCGGGACAGGGAGTTCTTTTATCCTCTCGCTCCACGCTGCTGTTAACTGGATGGTGCGACTCTGACTGGGCCAAATGTCCCGAGAGTCGTCGATCGTTGTCTGGCTGGCTTGTATATTTTGGTTCGGCTCCGGTTGCCTGGAAGACCAAGAAACAAGCTACGGTCTCCTTGTCTTCCGCTGAGGCCGAATACAGGGCCCTCCGTGCCATTACTGGCGAAATTAAGTGGCTCAAAGGCCTCTTAGGTGATTTGGGTGTGCCTCACCCGACGCCCGTGCAAATATTCAGTGACAGTAAGTCGGCTTTACATATTGCTCGCAACCCCGTCTTCCATGAGCGTACAAAGCATATCGAGATTGATTGTCATTTTGTTCGAGATGCCATTACCGACGGTCTCATCGATCCTTCACATGTCTCCACCACGGTTCAGCTCGCTGATGTGTTGACTAAGGCACTCGGGGTTGCCCAATTTGAATTGTTAACTGGCAAGTTGGGCATTGTCAACTTGTATGCTCCAACTTGAGGGGGGGTAATAGACCGTACTATAAAGACCGTACTATGTAATTCCGTAAGCCCATGATTGTTGCCTTGGGCCGTGTGCCCTAATGCCTTTGTACTCTATATATTGTCACAACTGAATAATAAGAAAGTACGGAATTGTTATCATATTGTGTTTAACATAAGTACTGTTTTTATATGTTCAAAGTGTGCTAGGATTGGTGAATGAGAGTGGGTAGATAATCTGAAAAATGGATGTTATGCTAATTTGATATTACAGTCGGGAACTGTTGTGCAATGGTTCCATTAATTTTATCTTGTTTGCCACTCATTACTCTTTGCTATGTACATTACGCCATTCTGATTTACTACTACTCTACATTTCTATCCCTGCAATTACAACAACCCCCCCCCCCTTCCTCATCGCTGCATTCTAGTTTTTGCACTGCTGTTCTTGCCCATGTATCTGTTACTGCTAGTCTACTTGGAGGTTCTGTCTTAATGCTACTTCATACTCTCGTTCATGCCCCCACTGTACCAGCTACTGCACACGGCCAACATTGCATTTCCCCTACTGATGCATACTACTACAGACCACTGCCATTCTTTTTCCTGAACTACTATACTACTGTCCCCTTATTCTGGACTGAACAGCCCCCTCCCATGTCTGTTCTGCATTCTGTCCTTGAACATTACATTCTGTTCTGCGTCTGTTCTTGCATAGGTTGTATACGCTAGCTGGTATCACTGCTATCAAGATTAATGCTGTTTGTCGTTGTTCAACTCTTCATTGTTGCTATGTTACTCTATTGTCTTCGAATTGCCGCGTCTATCACCGTTGTTCCTGAGTTCCTCCTGCGTGATCACTCTGTTCGATTGTTTATTTCATCGTTGTGGATTTCATTGCTGATTGACTGCACAATCATTACTCCTCTTGATGAGTGCTGTTGCTACGTATCACCCTCGTTGATTAATTAACCATGAATATCATGTTATATTTGCATTTCGAATCGCCATTTCCGTTGAAATTTTACGTTGACAATGAGTTTGTGGGAGTTGATTTATAAAGTGTAACTTTTACTCCAAAGCATATTACGTATTATTACTATTATTATTATTTTATTATTATTTTACGTACGTGCTTGCTAGCCTGCTTGAATTAATTAAATTACGTACGTTCTTGCTAGCTTGTTTACGTTTAAATTTAATACGTTAGAAAATCGTTACGAATTACTAATGGGTTACGATTTTATTATTAGAAGCATGTCGAAATAATTTAATTTAGTTACTCGATTTTCCCGTTTTAAAATATATAGGTATTATAATATGAAGTTTAATTTAAATCGTGTTTATTTCCTTTATCGGTTGAACAGATTAATTAGAACGTAATTAAATACTTAGTGATATATATTTGAGCTAAGTAAGATTTAGTAAGTAATTAGTTACTTGTCTAAAATCAGTTAATTCTTAAGTGTCCGTTTATATTTCTCATCGGACTAAGATTTTTTAAGGTATAGTAGTTGGTTAAGTTTAACTTATTTATAATTGGCCTTTCTCTTATGTTTATGTGTGTTTGAGGTCCTCGAGGTTCGGGCGGCACTATATTGGGTTCGGGAATGGAGAGAGCATAGAGACCCCCCGGTCGGGTAACCGAAAGGGAAACCGGCTCTCCCTCAACTTAGTTCCCGGGATCAATTAAGTGTTGATTAGAAGTTAAGAAAAGTAGAACTACAGATTAGTTCATAGACTTTGGTTGATATTGTATTGATGCGTATTAAGTTATGCCTTAAGTTGGCCTCTGAACTTAATACGTGAGTTGTTTGCCATATATGGGGATATGCCTTAAGTTGGCCTCTGAGCCCTATATGTGTATGTTTGTCGTGTCTGGGATATGCCTTAAGTTGGCCTCTGAGCCCAGACATGTATGATTGTGATCGCGTTGGAACATGCCTTAAGTTGGCCTCTGAGTCTGACGAGTAGAGCAGCTGCACAACGGGGTAGCTAAGGTATTGGCACCTTGCCCGGAGTGCAGATGTTTGGTGCTAGGACATGCCTTAAGTTGGCCTCTGAGTTTAGTTCCTTGTGATGTGGTGAAGGGACATGCCTTAAGTTGGCCTCTGAGTCCTTTGCTTTTGGATGCTAGTCTATGCCTTAAGTTGGCCGCTGAGTCTAGTATCTTGCTGATTGGCGGGTCTATGCCTTAAGTTGGCCTCTGAGTCCTTGCTTGCTGATTGATTTGGTGTTTAGGTTATGTCTTAAGTTGACCGCTGAACCTTTACACTTGTTGAAGGATTGTTTTGGTGTTTAGGTTATGTCTTAAGTTGACCGCTGAACCTTTACACTTGCTGAATGGTTTTGGTATAGGTTATGTCTTAAGTTGACCGCTGAACCTTTACTTGCTGATGTTGTCTTCTTACCTTGAGTTGGTTTGTATCAGAGATGGTTTTGATAATGATGACTTAGTGATTGCTCATTGAGTTGTGGTTTGATCATCCAAGGCATTGGATGACTCTTAGTTCGGTTTCATAAATAGTTGGATTGAAAGAACCCCCGACTGGGTAACCAGTAGGGAAACCGGCTCTCCTTCCTAACGGTTTATGAAGTTGGTTGAGAGCCGTGCATTATAGTCGCATGATAGTATGAGAACAGTTGATGAGATGTTTATGCTTCACATGTTTATATATGTTGGAGTATTCTGTATTGCTTTACTTGTTACGTGTTGTCACAAAAGGTGGCTAGGAGAACTCTAGTCACTCCCCACTGATTGTGGCGTACATGTTTTCATGTATGTAGGTACATGCAGGTTGGAGCGGGGTTCACTTGAGAGCTAGCGAGTGATGATCCTTTCATCTTATGACATACCCGTTTATCGATTAGCTAGACTCTTAGATTTCGATACAGTTGTTTATCGTTTTGTGCCTGTAGGGATGTTCCATCCCAGGCTTGTTTATATCGGTTTCAGTTCCAGTTTCAGTTTAAGACTTCTCGCATGTTGTTTAGTTTGTTAAAAAGTTTTTAATTCCGCTGCATTTTTAGTACTTTTATGTGTTTATATTTCCGCTTTCGCGAGGGGTTTTACAGATATTTTCTGGCACGAATGAGTTGGCAGTGTTTTCGGTATTAGTTGTCATGGATGATGATGTTGTCTGTGCATCATCATCATCTGTCTCGTACCCCCCTTCAAGTTGGAGGTTGGGGGAAAACAAAGGAAAACACAAACCCAACTTAGAAGATAAATGGAAATGTTATTGTTGTAGGAATATTTCTTAAATATCCATTAAAACATTAATCTAATTAATATTGACAAGGATTATATCAAAAGACGATTTGATGCAAAAACTATAAATTGAATTAAAAAGACATGAATATAGAAATAACCTTTAGATCTATGAAGAATTGGCCTAAGAACAACCTAGTAAACCCAAATTTCAATGTAGAAATTCTTCTTAAATTGCACCCAAGATGACCGAGAAAATTGCCCTTCAAGTTACCACCTTAATTACTATTAATTTTGGAGGTTTTTGTATTTAGAGTTTTAGATGATGAAACTAACCAACAAGCCATAGGAGAAATCTATTCTCTTATTAGTAGTAAACTACACGGCTGGCCCCACATTTCCAACGTGTGATTGGGCTTTGTTTTGTGTTGTTTACATATAGAAGACTCTCATTAGAGTTTGCATCCATCCGAACTTCTATTAAAATATCTACATATATTTTAATGCATGTACTCGGAACTAAATATCCCATATTAAATTCCGGTGAACATTTTCAGAAATGTAACATAAACACAATTTTAAGGAGAATGTTAATTAATTATCTTATAATTAATTAACCTAATTATATTATTCTAAAATATCATATATTAAAATATATAATTAATAAATGTAACATTTATATATATTTGCTAGAATTAACATTTAATTCATTTATCCTAATTATTATTTAATCATATTAAATGTTCATCATCTATTTAACTACATTTAGCTAAGTTTGGCATTTACGTAATTATATCAATATATAATCACATTTCTCAGTGCTATCCTATAGGTGTGACCTTTAGGGATCAGCTGATTACCGTCATCACATGACAGTAACGTCAAACTTCAGGTAAGCCAACCGTTACCGATAAACGTTAATCAACTGATTAATATACTAAATATTCATGTGTGATCATGTAAAAGATTTATTCAAATAATCACACACCGTGGAGGACATTTACTCCAACAATTGTTGTCCAACAGGTTTGGTCATAAAATCTGCAAGCTGCATATTGGAACTGACATGACTAATAGAAATCAACCCTTTTTGGATTCGCTCACGAATATAGTGACAATCAATATTCAGATGTTTAGTACGTTCATGAAACACTTGATTAGCTGCAATGTGTTGAGCAACACAATTGTCACAATTCAATTGGATAGGCAAAGTAACCATTACTTGTAAGTCTTGAAGTAAGCCCTGGAGCCAGAAAATTTCTCCTGCAGTGTAGGACATAGTACCCAAATTGAATTTTCGGCAAAAAGTCTTATTTTTTGCACCCAAATTGACTTTCCAGCAAAAAGTCTTTTTTTTACTTGCGTGTTCTTTTTATTTCTTTGCTCTTTTGTTCTTCTTCCTTACATGTGACCGCTACTTCTTCTTCCATCTGTTTTTCTTTCTTCTTCTTCTTCTTCTTCTTCATCTAATTAATCTTCCTTTTTGCTCTAAAACAATTAAAAATCGAATTCAATAAACAATAGATTATCCCTCTTTTGTTGTCCAATATAATTATTCAACTAACCCCATTATAATTTGACAAATCCCAAATTAATCAGACCGAATATTTTAATCTTTTCGAGTTTTAGTTAATGGGTATACTAATTTTGTTAAAAGAAGATTAAAAAAAGCAGAAAAAAGGAGAAAAATTGAAGAAATGAAGAAGATGTAGGAGCAGGGAAAAAGAAGAAGAAGAAAAAGAAAAGGAGGAGGGGGAGGAAGAGGAAGAAGAAGAAGGGTACAAGATGAAGAAGAAGAAGAAGAAAAATAAGAATACGCGGGAAGAAGATGAAGAAGAAGAATTGTTTTATTAAGGTAACTATTATGATCAGTACCTCGGGAAACCTAAATGGTAGCACTCCTAGATATTATGGTAGTTCTTGGTAAATGCATTGGTATATGGGGGTGTTACAACAACAGTAACCGAAAGAATAATGAACATAATAGTGTTAACAGAGGGATGTCGTTAAATTAATCTATTAACAATGAGAGTAGTGAAGGTGTCCCATAATTTGTTGATAATTTTATACCTCATCATAATTTCAATATATATCATAGTGTAAATTGATAATCAGTATCAATATAAGTATCCATTTTTATGAACGATATCAACATAAAAGTTAATTGGTAAATAGTACCAGAATATTTCCTCCGTTCTACTAATAGTACCAACTAACATTTTCCGGCCAAAAATGTCATAAATGACCAGAATACCCTTATTATTAGACCTAAAAACTCACTCTAATCTCTCCCTTCTCTTTCACCCCCTATTTGTCTCCAACACACCGTCAACAAGCCGCTGTCACCATCCTTCGACCACCGTGAAGCACATCCACTTCTTCTCAAGGCGACAATCACCACTAGCACCCTCTCTTCTCCAGCCAATAACCACCACCCCACCTCTACTCCATTTATTCCTATTTAACTCGGGTTTCGATTTCGATTTCAAAGATACGCCGTCACTGTAGCTGCTGCTTGTCGAGTTAATCGACCATGGTGGTCGGAGTTGTTGTTGGTGAAGGGGTGGTGATGAGTTGATGGTGAATGTTATTGATGGTGCGGTTGTAAAACCCCTCGCGAAAGCGGAAATATAAACACATAAAAGTACCAAAATTGCAGCGGAAATAAAACTTTTTAAAGATAAAACATGCGAGAAGTCTTGGACTGAAACGTAAACTGAAACTGAAACCAAATAGATAAGTAACAGTTCTAAGTACTGAAATGAAATATATACACAGCCTGGGATGGAACATCCCTACAGGCACCAACACGAATGTAACAAACTACGAGTCCAGCTAAACGACATAAGGTAAGTCATGATGAACGGATCATCGCTCGCTAGCTCTCGTGAACCCCGATCTCCAAACCTGCGAGTACCTACATACATGAAAACATGTACGCCACAATCAGTGGGGAGTGACTAGAGTTCTCCTAGCCACCTTTTGTGACAACACGTAACATATAAAACAATACAGAACACTCCAACATATATCAACATGTGAAGCATAAACATTCCATCATCTGATCTCTTGCTATCATGCAATTACTATGCACGGCTCTCAACCAACTTCATAAACAAATAGGAAGGAGAGCCGGTTTCCCTACTGGTTACCCAGTCGGGGGGGTCTTTCAATCCAACTATTTATGAAACCGAACAAGAGTCACCCAATGCCTTGGATGATCAAACCAAAATTCGACAAATATATATTTACTCATCATAAACAATATCTATATCTGACACGTACCCACTCAAGGCAAGCAGATAAATTCAACAAGTAAAAGGTTCAGCGGTCAACTTAAGACATAACCTAATACCAAAACGTTCAGCAAGTGAAAAGGTTCAGCGGTCAACTTAAGACATAACCTAAACACCAAACATCAGCAAGCAAGGACTCAGAGGCCAACTTAAGGCATGGACCTGCCAATCAGCAAGACACTAGACTCAGCGGCCAACTTAAGGCATAGACTAGCATCCAAAAGTAAAGGACTCAGAGGCCAGCTTAAGGCATGTCCCTTCACCACATCACAAGGTACTAAACTCAGAGGCCAGCTTAAGGCATGTTCTAGCACCAAACATCTGCACCCCGGGCAAGGTGTCAGTTCCTTAGCTACCCCGTTGTGCAGCTGCTCTACTCGTCAGACTCAGAGGCCAACTTAAGGCATGTTCTGACGCGATCACTATCACACATGTCTGAACTCAGAGGCCAGCTTAAGGCATGTTCCAGACACGACAAACATACACATATAGGGCTCAGAGGCCAACTTAAGGCATATCCCCATATATGACAAACAACTCACGTATTAAGTTCAGAGGCCAGCTTAAGGCATAACTTAATACGCATCAATACAATATCAACCAAAGTCTATGAACTAACCTATAGTTCTACTTTTCTTAACTTCTAATCAACACTTAACTGACCCCGAGAACTAAGTTGAGGGAGAGCCGGTTTCCCTTTCGGTTACCCGACCGGGGGGTCTCTATCCTTACTCCATTCCCGAACCCAATATGATGTTGCCCGTACACCGGGGACCTCAAATACATGTCACAGGTATACAAAACGAGTTTCAACCAAAACCGATCAACCGTTTGAAAGTTACGATTAAATTTCAAAAACTCAACATGGCTTACAGGGGTCCCCAGCCGGTCGGCACGCAGCCGGTCGGCCGGCTGGTGATCCCTCAGCCTACACCTCTTTTCAAAAACCGAGAACACCAAGAAGGACTCCCAGCCGGTCGGCAGGCAGCCGGTCGGCCGGCTGGGAACCCCATTCCCTAGCTTTTACTAAAATTCGTATCCATCCCCATATGCACTCCCAGCCGGCTGGCAGGCGGCCGGTCTGCCGGCTGGGCTCCCATCTAGCTATGGTTTACGCAAGAACGCACTATACAAGGAAAATGACCACCAACCGGTCGGCAGGCAGCCGGTCGGCCGGCTGGCAGTCCCAAGGCCTGAATTCTAAAAATCTCGCAAAATACCTAAGTCGCTCTCCCAGCCGGTCGACCGGCGGCCGGTCGGTCGACCGGCTCAGAGAGCCTGTAACGCATTTTCGCAAAAACGCAACATGTGAAAACTTCGATAATCGACACAACAATTCAAGCAAGACTACCATTAAAGGTTTCCTAACAATTTCAAACACCAAAAACCACTAATCTACCAGCACGTAAATCCCATAACAATCCTTGAGCAATTATACTAAGTATTCGTCTTAAAATTATGAAAAACTGAAAATCACATATAAACATGTTTCAACATCAAAGGGCATGAATTCCACACATAAGAACAATCCTAAACATGTTACTAAGTCCGTAAATCATCAAACTTAAACCAAATTCAGAAATCATAACCAGATCAACAACAAAAGTGCTAATATTCACAAATAGGCCGAGTTTCTCATTATCGTCACCTCTCAAGCTAATCCGGCTAAAGATCGTCTTCAACAACGTAGCTATCGGTCTCTGGATCCTCCAAGCCAACACCTACAAGCATAGAAACGGATTTTAAGCCCTCAAAACGGAATTAAGAGAAAACAGCCCGTTTTTCAAAGTCGACGAAATGAAAAACGAAAGTGACAGATGACTAGGAAATCGAACGAGGATTCCGAAAACGTACTTACTTTCGCGATTTGAAGAACGGATGATGGAGAATTTCACAAAAGAAGGAGAGGTTTTATGGAGGTTTTGAGGATATTATGTTTGCAGTGAAATGAAATGTTGAAGGAGATGAAATATGACAACTTAAGGGTTTTTAGGGGTTTAAGTAATTGCTCTTTCCGTATTTAAATAAAATGGGTCGGACTTGAACGGATATTTATCATTCGAGTTTAAGTTCACCAAGTAGTATTCGTCTTAAGGACTTAAGGTTCTTAAGACGGATCTCACTAAATAAATTAAAATCTTTCGAGATAACTTATTAAATTATTATTTCATTACTTAAAATAATTAAAAACGCTTAAATTAGATTTTACGAAAATACGGGATGTTACAATCACCCCAACTTCAAAAAGTTTCGTCCTCGAAACTCGAACGGATATAAATCTATATACTATACCTCAATCGAAAAGAGAAGGATGCGCGATACGCATCGATGCCTCAGTCTCCCATGTCTGCTCCTCAACATCACCGCAACGCCAAAGGATCTTCACTAGCGGCACCACCTTTCTCCTAAGCTTTCTATCCTGACGGTCTAGGATCTTCACAGGACGCTCCTCGAAAGCAAGACTCGGCTCCAAGTTCTCGATCTCTTTAGGCAAAACATGACTCGGGTCACTAACATACTTACGGAGCTGGGAAACATGAAAAACGTTATGAACCTTGCCCAAACTAGGAGGCAAGTCCAATCGGTAAGCAGCAGCACCAATCCTCTTCACGATCTCAAAAGGTCCAATATACTTAGGGCTCAACTTGCCCTTAACTCCAAACCTTTTGACGCCCTTCATCGGAGAAACCCTCAAGAAAACTCGATCACCCACCTCAAACTCTAAGGGTCTACGGCGAACATCAGCATAGGATTTCTGCCGGTCCTGTGCGGCCTTCATCCTACCTCTGATAAGCTGAACCTGATCAATAGTAACAGCTAACTGGTCCGGTCCTAGGTCACGAACGTCACTGGCCTGGTCCCAACAAATCGGACTACGGCACTTCCTACCATAAAGAGCCTCGTACGGAGCCATACCAATGGAAGCATGATAACTGTTGTTGTAAGAAAACTCTACCAACGGCAAACACTGCTCCCAAGAACTCTGAAAATCAAGGGCACAAGCGCGGAGCAAGTCCTCAAGCGTCTGTATAGTCCTCTCGGACTGACCATCGGTCGCGGCATGAAATGCGGTGCTCATCAACAAACGGCTACCCATAGCCTCCTGCAAAGCCTTCCAGAACCTGGAACAAAATCTCGGATCTCGATCTGAAACTATCTCTCTCGGCACGCCATGATATCGAACTATCTCAGCAATATAAGCCCTGGCTAAACGATCCATATCCCACGTCTCTCTGATCGGCACAAATCTGGCACACTTAGTTAGACGATCAACAATAACCCAAATCGCATCTTTGCCTCCCACGGTCTTAGGCAAAGCAGTAACAAAATCCATAGATATATACTCCCACTTCCACTGAGGAACGGGAAGCGGCTGTAGCAAACCACCAGGTCTCCTATGCTCTATCTTGACTTGTTGACAAGTCAAGCACCTACTAACATAATCCAAGATCTCTTTCTTCATACCAGGCCACCAAAACATAAGCCTCAAATCCTTGTGCATCTTCTCTCCTCCTGGATGAACAGAATACGGTGACAAGTGAGCCTCATCAAGAACCTTCTTCCTCAAATTTGGCACATCAAGAACGTACATCCTACCACGGAACCTAAGGAAACCATCAGCATCAATCACCAACTCAGGTGCAACACCACTCGAAATCTTAGCCTCGAACTTCTTGAAATCGGCATCTGAAGGCAAACTCTGGCGAATCTCCCAATATAAAGACGGCTCGGCAGTCATAGCAGCTAACCAATCAAAACCACTACCCACCATCTCCAATCTCAGCTTCCGGAACTCGGAACACAACTCATCGGGCAATACTCTCATGGCACTCAACGAGTGAGAAGTCTTACGGCTAAGCGCATCTGCCACTACATTGGCCTTTCCCTCATGATATAACAACTCAATGTCGTAATCTTTCACCAACTCTAGCCAACGCCTCTGTCTCATGTTAAGGTCTTTCTGAGTAAAAATGTACTTAAGACTCTTGTGATCTGTGAAAATACGGCAATGAGATCCAATCAGGTAATGTCGCCACATCTTCAAAGCATGAACAACTGCAGCCAACTCCAAATCATGTGTCGGATAGTTCACCTCATGAACTCTCAACTGCCTAGATGAATATGCTATCACCTTACCACTCTGCATCAGTACGCATCCAAGCCCTAACATCGAAGCATCACAATACACATCAAAGTCCACTCCGATCTCTGGCAAAGCTAACACGGGGGCGGAAGTCAATCTGGTCTTCAACTCCTGGAAAGAACTCTCACACTTGTCGGTCCACACAAATTTGGCTTCCTTCTTCAGTAACTGAGTCATCGGGCGAGCTAATCTGGAGAAATCCTCCACAAATCTACGATAATAACCAGCCAAACCCAAAAAGCTACGGATCTCTCCAACATCTTTGAGACTCTCCCAATCAACCACAGCCTCTATCTTTGCGGGATCTACCATCACACCCTCGCTGGATATCACATGTCCTAAAAAGGCAACTTTCGAGAGCCAAAATTCGCACTTCGAAAACTTTGCGAACCATTTCTGTCTGCGCAGAATCCCTAGAATCAATCGAAGATGCTCAGCATGTTCCTCATCGGTCTTCGAATATATCAAGATGTCATCAATGAAAACCACAACACATGTGTCAAGATACTCACTAAAGGTACGGTTCATCTGATCCATAAAAATAGCCGGTGCATTAGTCAACCCAAATGGCATAACTACAAACTCAAAATGCCCATATCTGGTACGAAAAGCAGTCTTCGCAATATCAGCCTCTCTCACTGGAATCTGATGATAACCCGATCGAAGATCAATCTTGGAAAACCTAGAAGCACCTCTCAACTGATCAAACAAGTCATCTATCCTAGGCAAAGGATATCTGTTCTTCACGGTCACTCGGTTCAACTCTCTATAGTCGATACACAATCTCATGGAACCATCTTTCTTCTTAACGAACAAAACGGGAGCACCCCACGGAGAAGCACTAGGTCTAATGAAACCTTTCTCGATCATCTCTTCCAATTGCTGCTTCAACTCTTTCAACTCTGGTGGAGCCATACGGTAAGGAGCCTTAGAAATCGGTCCGGTACCTGGAACAAGCTCAATGGTAAACTCCACATCTCTCTCTGGCGGTATCCCTGGCAAGTCATCTGGGAACACATCTGAATACTCACGAACAATGGCTACATCCTCAAGCTTCGGTAGCGATGGTTTAGCAGCTGTAACAACACACAGGAAGGCTTGGCAACCCTTCCTAAGAAGATGAGAAGCTTTCATCGAAGAGATAACACGAACACCCCTTTGAGGGCGAGTTCCCCTATAGGAAACACGAACTCCTGAAGAACTCCTCAAGCAGATTTTCTGGTCGCGACACTCGAAGCGAGCATGGTATCGCGATAACCAATCCATACCGAGGATAATGTCAAACTCCTCGAGAGGAAATCTCAGTAAGTCCGCTGGAAATGTGGCTTGACCAATAATAATAGGGACATCCCTATGGGACGAAGAGCAGGAAAACACGTCTCCAGAAGGTAAGGAAATAGAAGTCTCCTCAACCAATGAAGACTCAAGAGCTAAACGGTCGGCGAACTGAGTCGATATAAATGATAAAGAAGCTCCAGTATCGAATAAAATAAGGCACTCAGCGCCAAGAACAGAAAAGATACCAGCAACAATATCTGGATGAGCCTCTGCCTCAGCCCTAGTCATCATAAAGATCTTCCCTTTCGGCTTTCCTCCTTTAGTTGCTGCAGCAGTAGTGGCAGCCTTGCCAAGTGCGGTGTTCCTCTCAGGACACTCATAAGACTTGTGCCCAAATCCATTGCAAGTATAGCACTTGAAAGCATTCTTGAAACAGTCAAAACCCGGATGAGAAGGTTTACCACAACGGTGGCAAACACTAGGAGATGTGTCGGTGTGAACAAAGGTCTTAGCAACCGGAGCAGAGAACCTCTCAAAACGCTTCTTCTGAGAAGAAGGCGAAGAAGTAGAAGGAACAAATGGTCTCTTCCCCTGGTACACGGATCTCTGGTGAGAAGTCACACTAGAAGTAGCGGCACGGGTCTCAGCATCTATGGCACGAATAGAACTCTCGGCCCAAATAGCATCATCATACACCTCTACAAAAGAAGTAGAGTCTCGACGAACCATGCTCTCGATGCGTGGCCCAAGCTTGCCACGGTAAAAGTAGACTCTCTCGGCCTCGTCTCTGACAAACCTCGATGCAAAGTGAGCTAACTGGTTGAAACGGTCTGTGAACTCCTGAACTGACATCTTGCCTTGCTTCAAATCCATAAATTCTTTGAGTCGCTGTGATCTGAGCTCTTTAGGATAGAACCTCGTCTCGAGCTTATCCTTGAAAGCATCCCAATCGAACAAAGGATCCTGAGTGAAGGTAGGTCCTGTCAACGCCCACCACCTGTCGGCCTCAAGAGTAAGAAAGTGAGTGGCTAGCCGCACTCTATCCTCTCTACTCACCGAATACATAGCAAAGCTCCTCTCCATCTCCCTGAACCACTCGGTAAGAGCTACCGGATCTACCTCGCCACCATATGTCTTCACGTGGCTACGGGACATCTGCGAAGCTATCCATGAGAAACTACCAGGACGATTAGCCTCGTTGCCTGGCGGTGGAGGAGGTGGAACATTCCCTGCTTGCTGTCTCTGAGTCTCAAGCAAATGCTGAATTGCTTGCAGCACAATGTTATCAGCAGCTCTGGGTCTCACCATCCTTCAAAAGAGAAAACAAGGATTAGCTTAGCAATTAGCAATCACAAATAGACTACAAAATAAGTCCTTAGATCTACCCATCTCTCATTCATTATTTGTTTATTTGGTCAAGTTAAGGTTGGGGGTCACATGAGTGCGTCGGGAGCAATAATGCTCTGATACCAACTGTAAAACCCCTCGCGAAAGCGGAAATATAAACACATAAAAGTACCAAAATTGCAGCGGAAATAAAACTTTTTAAAGATAAAACATGCGAGAAGTCTTGGACTGAAACGTAAACTGAAATTGAAACCAAATAGATAAGTAACAGTTCTAAGTACTGAAATGAAATATATACACAGCCTGGGATGGAACATCCCTACAGGCACCAACACGAATGTAACAAACTACGAGTCCAGCTAAACGACATAAGGTAAGTCATGATGAACGGATCATCGCTCGCTAGCTCTCGTGAACCCCGATCTCCAAACCTGCGAGTACCTACATACATGAAAACATGTACGCCACAATCAGTGGGGAGTGACTAGAGTTCTCCTAGCCACCTTTTGTGACAACACGTAACATATAAAACAATACAGAACACTCCAACATATATCAACATGTGAAGCATAAACATTCCATCATCTGATCTCTTGCTATCATGCAATTACTATGCACGGCTCTCAACCAACTTCATAAACAAATAGGAAGGAGAGCCGGTTTCCCTACTGGTTACCCAGTCGGGGGGGTCTTTCAATCCAACTATTTATGAAACCGAACAAGAGTCACCCAATGCCTTGGATGATCAAACCAAAATTCGACAAATATATATTAACTCATCATAAACAATATCTATATCTGACACGTACCCACTCAAGGCAAGTAGATAAATTCAACAAGTAAAAGGTTCAGCGGTCAACTTAAGACATAACCTAATACCAAAACGTTCAGCAAGTGAAAAGGTTCAGCGGTCAACTTAAGACATAACCTAAACACCAAACATCAGCAAGCAAGGACTCAGAGGCCAACTTAAGGCATGGACCTGTCAATCAGCAAGACACTAGACTCAGCGGTCAACTTAAGGCATAGACTAGCATCCAAAAGTAAAGGACTCAGAGGCCAGCTTAAGGCATGTCCCTTCACCACATCACAAGGTACTAAACTCAGAGGCCAGCTTAAGGCATGTTCTAGCACCAAACATCTGCACCCCGGGCAAGGTGTCAGTTCCTTAGCTACCCCGTTGTGCAGCTGCTCTACTCGTCAGACTCAGAGGCCAACTTAAGGCATGTTCTGACGCGATCACTATCACACATGTCTGAACTCAGAGGCCAGCTTAAGGCATGTTCCAGACACGACAAACATACACATATAGGGCTCAGAGGCCAACTTAAGGCATATCCCCATATATGACAAACAACTCACGTATTAAGTTCAGAGGCCAGCTTAAGGCATAACTTAATACGCATCAATACAATATCAACCAAAGTCTATGAACTAACCTATAGTTCTACTTTTCTTAACTTCTAATCAACACTTAACTGACCCCGAGAACTAAGTTGAGGGAGAGCCGGTTTCCCTTTCGGTTACCCGACCGGGGGGTCTCTATCCTTACTCCATTCCCGAACCCAATATGATGTTGCCCGTACACCGGGGACCTCAAATACATGTCACAGGTATACAAAACGAGTTTCAACCAAAACCGATCAACCGTTTGAAAGTTACGATTAAATTTCAAAAACTCAACATGGCTTACAGGGGTCCCCAGCCGGTCGGCAGGCAGCCGGTCGGCCGGCTGGTGATCCCTCAGCCTACACCTCTTTTCAAAAACCGAGAACACCAAGAAGGACTCCCAGCCGGTCGGCAGGCAGCCGGTCGGCCGGCTGGGAACCCCATTCCCTAGCTTTTACTAAAATTCGTATCCATCCCCATATGCACTCCCAGCCGGCTGGCAGGCGGCCGGTCTGCCGGCTGGGCTCCCATCTAGCTATGGTTTACGCAAGAACGCACTATACAAGGAAAATGACCACCAGCCGGTCGGCCGGCTGGCAGTCCCAAGGCCTGAATTCTAAAAATCTCGCAAAATACCCAAGTCGCTCTCCCAGCCGGTCGACCGGCGGCCGGTCGGTCGACCGGCTCAGAGAGCCTGTAACGCATTTTCGCAAAAACGCAACATGTGAAAACTTCGATAATCGACACAACAATTCAAGCAAGACTACCATTAAAGGTTTCCCAACAATTTCAAACACCAAAAACCACTAATCTACCAGCACGTAAATCCCATAACAATCCTTGAGCAATTATACTAAGTATTCGTCTTAAAATTATGAAAAACTGAAAATCACATATAAACATGTTTCAACATCAAAGGGCATGAATTCCACACATAAGAACAATCCTAAACATGTTACTAAGTCCGTAAATCATCAAACTTAAACCAAATTCAGAAATCATAACCAGATCAACAACAAAAGTGCTAATATTCACAAATAGGCCGAGTTTCTCATTATCGTCACCTCTCAAGCTAATCCGGCTAAAGATCGTCTTCAACAACGTAGCTATCGGTCTCTGGATCCTCCAAGCCAACACCTACAAGCATAGAAACGGATTTTAAGCCCTCAAAACGGAATTAAGAGAAAACAGCCCGTTTTTCAAAGTCGACGAAATGAAAAACGAAAGTGACGGATGACTAGGAAATCGAACGAGGATTCCGAAAACGTACTTACTTTCGCGATTTGAAGAACGGATGATGGAGAATTTCACAAAAGAAGGAGAGGTTTTATGGAGGTTTTGAGGATATTATGTTTGCAGTGAAATGAAATGTTGAAGGAGATGAAATATGACAACTTAAGGGTTTTTAGGGGTTTAAGTAATTGCTCTTTCCGTATTTAAATAAAATGGGTCGGACTTGAACGGATATTTATCATTCGAGTTTAAGTTCACCAAGTAGTATTCGTCTTAAGGACTTAAGGTTCTTAAGACGGATCTCACTAAATAAATTAAAATCTTTCGAGATAACTTATTAAATCATTATTTCATTACTTAAAATAATTAAAAACGCTTAAATTAGATTTTACGAAAATACGGGATGTTACAGCGGTGGTGAACGAACCATGGTGGCGTTGAGCTGATGATGATGACGGATGAACAGGTGTTTGTTGGAATTGTTGCTGCCAATTTAAGTCGAGGTCATTGGTGGTCGAAGACGCAACTGCTGTTATTGTTTCGGCGACGGAGGATGAACGGTTGTGGTGATGCAGGATGGTTGTTGGGGGAGTATGTGGCGGCAGTTGGGCGGGGCAAGGTGGCTGTGTTGGGCTAGGTTACTGTTTAGGTAATAGAGGAGGGGTATAATAAGTATAAAAAAAGCAAACATTAGGCGGGAAAATTCAAATCCACCTAAAAGTGCGGCTTTCCGGCAACTTGGTACCATTAGTAGATCGGAGGAAATATTCTGGTACTATTTACCAATTAATTTTTATGTTGGTATCATTCATAAAAATGGGTACTTATATCGGTATTGATTATCAATTTACACTATATCATAGAACAATATATTATAAATTATAAATGTATGTGTTAGTAAGCCTAGTGTAATTACATTTCATAAGACATACAATTCACATGGTACATAAAGGTGGCCCAGATAGAGCCAGACACCAAACCTAATAGATATCTTAAATTTAAAACGATTCAAGTATGATAAATGAAACAAAAGAGAATGTCTATGCATGGACTAAAAGATTTGTTATAAAAACGCAAATAGTATTATGAAATAATATTTTGTATTATTGATATCATATGAGTGTCCATACAATCAGAGATACACATATATTATCTCATCAGGTATGTAGGAGTCATTCAGTTACCTAAATATTGATATATCACTTTATTATATATACCGACTACCTATAATTAAACTGATATTTTTTTTTATTCCACACGTCTCTCATATATAAATTTTCTCTGTTATTCCTAACAAATAGGTGAAAATTTAAATCATTTTCATTATACGACGAATATTACCATCATAAGAGATATATCCAAACAAAAAAGTGCAGACTAATCGCCAAATTGGTAAAAAAAACTACTCCCTTCAACTATCTCATTTCACTCTCTTTCATTTTTTCATTAGTCATATTTTCTTTCCTTTTTTATTGGATGTGGGGTTGTGTGTTGTGTGTGATCCAAAATTGCGTTGTGTGATTCAAATTCATTTCCTTAATTTTTGTGCAAAGAATTAAAGACTTGGAAGGAGTATAACTTGTGACAGATTGGTAAAAGAAGGTAAAAGAATGCGACAACCCGACCAAAAAAATGTTAGCATATTTAACTTATCACTTTCGCAACTTAATATGACCAAAGTGCCCTTAACCAAGTGACCCAACAAATAAGTCATTTGTGTTTGCCTATTTGTTAGATGTAATATATGTTTTAAGATTGGTCAATCAATAAGGGTTGGTGTCAATGGCAAAAAGTTCACGTTTTGACCTGAAGTTAGAACTATGTTGGTAGCTGATCTGTTGTTGGAAATGGAAACATGATACAGAGAAGAAGAATGATAGAATTATGTGTCTTGTTCTTTATTCATTAGCAGCCTCTTTTTATAATACAAAGAGGTAACCGACTAGGAAAGGAGAATAGTCATGCAGTGAATGACACTTAATACAAGCACTTAATACAATCTTATCAATATTATAGTCGAATACCCCCCTCAAACTGGAGCATGAAGGTCAAGAATGCCCAATTTGCGGAGTAAGTAATGAAATTGCCGGACCCCTAAAGGCTTGGTGAAGAGGTTAGTAACTTGTTCATTTGTAGAAACATGCTCGGGTACAACAAGAGCCTCCGTAATATCGTCACGAACGAAATGACAGTCAATCTCGATATGTTTGGTCCTTTCATGAAAGACCGGATTTTGAGCTAAGTGTATCGCAGATTGACTATCACAGAACAACTTCATCGGACAAGGAATGGGTACGTCGAGACTAGCAAGAAAACCTTTAAGCCACTTAAGTTCACACACAAGCACGGCCATAGAACGATATTCAGCTTCAGCGGACGATAAAGATACAGTACGTTGTTTCTTGGTCTTCCATGAAATCAGAGAGTCGCCGAGAAAGACGAACCACCCAGTGACGGAGCGACGTGTACGACGACATATGCCCCAATCCGAGTCACACCATCCCGATACGGATAAGGAGCTATTGGACCAAAGAAAGACCCCTTGACCTGGACTCCGCTTGAGGTAACGGACTACCCGCATGGCTGCCTCCATATGGGCTATTCGAGGTTTAGTAAGAAACTGTGAGAGAACATGTACTGAAAAGGATAAGTCGGGTCGTGTGACAGTCAAATAGACAAGTCGGCCAAGAAGTCGCCTATAGCGCTCGGGGTCATCCAAAAATGGGCTGGTAGTCGTGCTGAGCTTATGATCCGGATCCATGGGAGTGGAAGCGGGCGTGGCACACAAGAGATCGGTCTCACTAATTATATCGAGAGTATATTTCCGCTGATTAAGAAAAATGTCGTCGGAATTCCGAGCTACCTCAATACCGAGAAAATACTTAAGGGAGTCTAAATCCTTCATTTTGAAACACTAATGTAAATAGTCTTTGAAGACGGAAATGGCTGTAGAATCGTTTCCCGCAATTACCAAATCGTCCACATAAATCAAGACATGTAATCGAACTAAATTCATGGAATATGTAAAAAGGGAGTAGTCCCAGTTTTTGATAGCGATTTCTTCAACCGACAAACCTTACCGTCATGACCATGACCAAAACCTGCAGGCAACTTCATATATACCTCTTCATTTAAATCACCATGTAAAAACGCATTGTGTACATCCATTTGATATAAGTCCCAGTTTTTGATAGCAGCGACAGCTAAGAAGGTACGGACAGTTACCATTTTCACGACCGGAGAAAATGTCTCGCCATAATCAATACCTTCGACTTGGTGATTACCAAACACAACAAGACGAGCCTTTAAACGCTCAATCGATCCATCGGATTTATATTTAATCTTATAAACCCATCGACACCCGAAAGCCTTCTTATGAGGAGGCAAGTGAGTGAGCTCCCAAGTATCGTTAGATTCAAGAGCATCTATTTCTTCCTTCATGGCTTTACACCATCCAGCGTCAGTAATTGCAACTTGAAAGGATGGAGGTTCGACACCCATAGTAATAGCAACAAGAAAATTTTTATGACGAGGAGAGAATTTATTGCAATGTAAATAATTAACTAAGCCATAAGGCGTATCTGAAGGAGATGATGGAGATGTGGGTGAGCCGGGTGGAGATGGACTGTTAATAGAGTTTAGTACATAGCCTTGCAGACGAGAATTTGGAATTTTCAGTCGATGACCGCGACCAATATTGGTGCTGTAAACAGAGGAGGCAGGTATAGCATCTGTCGCGGGCAGAGAAGGATCGACAACCGGGTCTATTTCAGACACGGTTTCAGTTTCAGGGGAAGCGGCGGGATTGACAGGCTCAGCGGAGTCAATATCAGGCTCGTGGGAGACCGAGAGCGGGTCATGTGCAGAGGGTAAATCAGTCGTGGAAGGAAGAGGAACAAAGTGAAATGAGTCCTCATGGAATTCAACATTACTGGAAATAAAAATGGATCCCGTCTTGATATCATAAACTTTCCAACCCCGTTTATTGTGGGGCTACCAAAGAAAAATACATTTTCGGCTCCCAGTCTCAAATTTGTCACCACGAGTTTGTTGATTATGGGCGAAACAGATACAACCAAATACTCTCATATAGTGGTAAGAGGGAGATGAACCAAATAAAACTTCATACGGGGTTTTCTGATTGAGAATTTTAGACGGTGTGCGATTAATTAAATAAGCGCTTGTAAGTATACACTCACCCCAAAAATGCTTTAGAAGACGCCCCTGAAATAACAAAGCTCAGGCAACATTTAAAATATGCCGATGTTTACGTTCGACACGCCCATTCTGTTGGGGTGTGCCAACACAAGAAGTCTGAAATTGAATACCCTGCTCCAAAAAATATTCGGCCATATGATTAAATTTCGTGCCATTGTCATTCTGCACTACTTGCACCTGTTTGGAAAATTGGGTTTTAACCATCGACAAAAAATGCATGAAAACACTTGTGGCTTCTGTTTTAGCGAGTAATAAGTATACCCAAACCGAACGAGAACAATCGTCCACATTAGTAAGAAAATATTTAGCACCACAAGTTGAAAGAGTACGATATGGACTCCAAAGATCGCAATGTATCAAGCTAAAAATATCAGATGCAATATTGTCACTCAAATTCAAATGAGCACGAGTTTGTTTGGCTAGGTGACACACATCACACACCAAACTCTTATTAACTAAAATGGACTTAGCTAAAGGTAAATATTTAACCACATGGTCTCCCGGATGTCCAAGTCTTCTATGTCGTAGCTCATAGGACCCTAAAGTATCAGCCGCGTGTACAGTAGGAGTCGGACCCATTGAAGGCAATAAAAAGCAGTCCATCCCGAAGCTCACCAACTCCAATCATCTTCCTCGGGGAACGGTCCTGTATAAGGCAACGATCTTTAGTAAATTGCAACATATAATCGTTATCTGCGGTCAATTGGGAAACAGAAATTAAATTGAAAGTCAAATGAGGGACAAATAAAACCCGTTGCAATAGGATAGATTCATCAATACGGACGGTTCCCATTTTTGAAGCCATAATTTGTTTACCATTTGGAAGACCCACTTTACGAGGAGGGATGACCATACTCTCCGTAAATAAAGATATATCACCTGTGACATGGTTAGAAGCACCGGTATCGACAATCCAATTAATACACGCACCGGATAATCGATCAGGAGGAATGATGTGAAGAGCATTAGCATATACCGGTTCATCAGAAATTGAAACCACGCCGGACCCGCTAGCACCCGAGCTAGAACCAGCAGAGCGACCCGAACCGGACTGTTTGTTGCGGCGTAATTCAGCAAGGGTGCGAGGCCGACTACCCCACCAGTCTGGAAACTTTCCACTCTTAATAAAACAGCATGTTATATCATGGCCATGAATGTTACAGTGAGGACAATATAATTTACGACGTTCTGTCTTTTCTTTGTCACGCAAAGCCTTCTAATCAGCAGATGTACGGGAGGCATCAGGAACTGCAAATGCAACTATATCTGTAACATCCGCGTGGGTTTCATCCTGGAGCAGGCGCTCGACCTGAAGTGCGGCATGGTAGCCACGATTTAAGGTGGGCAACGGGTCAAGTTGAAACTGTTGATTACGGAGAGGGCCATACAAACTGTTGGGAAAAGTGTCCTCAACAATAGTGCGATCACGTCAGTAAAATATAAAATACTGATAAATCTACAATAAGAATACTCATGGGATGATCCTTTTCATATAGTCGACTGATCAACATTAATCGGTAATGATTGGCTTACTAGAGTTTAACATTACTGTCGTATGACGGTGGTGATCAGTCGATCCCTTTAGGTCACACCTTTAGGACAACTCTCTTAATAAGAAAACGATATGGTCGTATATGATTCGAGTCATATCAATCCTAGTTTATATCGAGTTTGGAATATATTTATAATACGATTATAAATTGTAAACTTTTAGTGAATGATGTGTCATTGCTAAAATTAATATGTTTATGAAACATTATTTAAGAATGAATTAATTTATATTAGAAATGTTTTAATATAAAATCCAATAATAATAATGGGATTATTATTTCATGGTAGTTAAGTTTAAATTAGTTAAACTTATAATGTCCATTTTATATGTGATAAAATGAACATGATAATATGGTTTGGACCGTGTGATAGTCCATCACACTTCAATTACATTGTACAATATTATCTTATGTTTGAATTTTTATATGATAAAAATTATTTAATCAATATATAGATATATCATGACATGTGGTGTATTGGTGCCCATGCATAGGGCACCTCAACCTAACCGTCCAAGCTATACAAAAAGGGGAGTGTATTGTACACTACCTTATGCTCATTCTTACTCAACACACATGCAAAAGATTTAGAGAGATTTTGAAGAGAAAAATAATCTCTTCTTCTTGTTTTTCAGCCGTGTATCACCAAGCTCAAAAGAACAATTTACATTGTTCATTCACTTAATTATTATATAGATAATAATAGTAATAACTAGGTTATTTGTGTGAGATTCTAGTAAAATCAAACATAAATATTATTAGAGTGTGTCTTGGTGTCAACTCATTGGAGGTCTTCTACATTGGGGACTAGGAGGATCATCCTTTGATATAAGCTCAAGAACAATCAAAGAAGGAGTCTTTGATTGTGCCCATTTAGCCGAAACTCAAGCAATGTAAGGACTATTTCATCTTCATGTGTTTCGGCCATTATTTTGTTATGCATGCAATAAGATCTATAAGTTTATGAGTATTAATTAGTATGACTAAAATCATAATATGAGTTTAAGAAACCCAACACAAACTACGATCTAATCCCATAAAAAACTGATGGAGTCTTTCATTGTCAAGTCTTTTAATAGCTTTTGTAGAAATTTCACAGGTACATTTGCCACAGTCACAAGCGAAAGGAGGTTCATGAACGGAAATCGCATCCCAAAGAGATTTTAATTTACCATAATATAGAGTGACAGACATAACTTTTGTTTGTCTACATTCACCAAGTTCAGTTTTTAAATTGTGGATCGACGTACCATCGACGACGGCAAATCGCTCCTATAAATCACGCCACAAGAATGCCGCGTCTTCCACATAAGGGATACTGACGAGAACTTGGGGATCGATAGTTGCGCAAAGCCAGGAAACAACAGTACAATGAACGACTTCCCATTGTCCGAGCAAAAACTCAATAGTGGGCTTCTGAACCGTGCCATCACAGAAACCAAATTTCCGACGCGATTTTAAAGACATCCGCATTGAACGACTCCAATCATCGTAATTTCGATTGTTGACGAGGATAGTAGACAATTTGAGGCTTGGTATATCCCCTGACCCAAGATAGAAAGGGGAAGTAGGATCGATTTTTAAGATGGAATTATTATCCGGAATAAGGATACCTCCGCCAGTCATGGCAAGGACGGAAAAAAATAAAAAAAATTGAGATTTAATTAAGTTTTAGACTTGGCTCGATACCATGTTGGAAATGGAAACGTGATACAGAGAAGAAGAATGATAGAATTATGTGTCTTGTTCTTTATTCATTAGCAGCCTCTTTTTATAATACAAAGAGGTAACCGACTAGGAAAGGAGAAGAGTCAAGCAGTGAATGACACTTAATACAAGCACTTAATACAATTTTATCAATATCTATCTATACAATATTATTAAAAGGCTAGCCAAAAAATGCCACGTTGACAATGCCACATGAATGAAAAAAAGCCACGTAAATGTGACATGGCATGTGAGTTGGCATTACATAATTTAATTGTGATATGGTAAAATAATTTGACATTTTTAGTATTCTTAATATTAATAATAATAATAATGTCACATTCAAGATGTTTTAATAGGGCTAACTCCACTTATACTTTTCCTATTTCCAATCATTATAAATTTGTATTTATTTTTAACTCTTCATCATACTCTTGAATTCTATTCTATACAATATTACTCTTGAATTCTATTCTATACAATATTATTAAAAAATTAACATAAGATGTCACATAGACAATGCCATCTAGCATTACAAAAACGCCACGTCATTTATTACACATGACATGGAGCCACATCATTATTTCTTATTTTAAAATGAAAAAGAAAAAAAATTAAATATTAAATGTAAATAACTTATGAAACATTAACCTTTGACCTTTTTTTATTTCTACATAAATCAAATAGCAACTAAAAATCCAAAATCCTAATAAATTTAAAATATGTTAGAATATTTTAAGCAACAAATAAATACCATATAATTCTAATTTTTATGTCGTTTATAAAAAATAAAAAATTGTAAATATTAAGGGCAAATAATAACATACTTAACATTAAATATTAGCCTTTTAATTTTCAAAACTATAGTATGTTCAACTTCAAAAAAAAATTACAGTCTCTCATTTTATAACTTGCTAATAATAAAAAATAATGTTCAAAAATATTAAAACTATACTACATATTTATGTATATTAAAGCAAACCTTTCACATTTCATCCATATTTATGTATAAATTAAATTTGATAATAATGAAAAATTATGCTCAAAAGTCGCAAAATTTTACTACATATTTATGTATATATTAAATTTGTCATAAAACACATCCTGAATTGGCTATAAATGTTATGAAGACAACATTTGTGAGTCAAAATTCAAGCCAATATTTTTTTTACTCTCATCGTCAACAAAATTGTGTGTGTCAATAATTTTACTTATCATGTATCAACATCAAGGTAAGTATATTAAGGTAAGGTAATTGTATTATGGTTTTAAATTAATTAATTAATTATTTATTTATTTTTAAATTCCATTGTTTATGAAGTGCTTATTATCCCTATTTTTAGCGTTTTTTCTTTCATTGTTTAAGGAAAAACTTCAATAAATAATGATAAGGTTAATATCACATATATCAAATTCCACCATTTTGTGCGTTATTAATACTCGGTGATTTTTTGTAGGGATGGTTCATGAGAGAAAAAAGACTATACGAAGAAGGAAAATACTTGAATCGCTTAGAAAAATTCTCCATCCACTCCACTCAATAATATATCATAGCAAAAAAATAGTATTTCATAAGCTTTCAAATGTATGTTTTATTTTGGAATGTGTTATTTTCTTATTTATCATTTTCCTTTGAAAAATCACCCATAGAATGAAATTAGAATTGCGTGGATATCAATCTTTTCAACAAGTTGGACAAAAACAATCTTATTGACATATATAATGGCAAAAGGTACATTATTATCTAATATTTATACGTTCATGTCATATTATCTAATGTACATGTCTTATAAAATGTAATAAGATTTGGATGAGATATGTAGTATGCAACTATGTTTCTTGAATTATCATTTATGAAAAAAAATTACATTTTAGAATTCTGGGCAAATTCATATAGATGCTATATTAAAACTAACATTGATTAAACTTCATAACTATACTACTATAAAAAATATGATTTATGAGATTATTGAGAGGATAAAAGGCCCTCAATCCTATATATTTTAAGTTCTTTCCATTATGATATTTATCATTCTCAAAAAAAAAAAGAAAAAAGAAACAATCCAATTTGATGCATTTACTTTGCTCTTTCATTTTCACTTACTAACTTCATTTACGATTGCCTAGGGAGTAGCAATTTATTTTGTCTTACCTGCCCACATGGGTAGTAGTATATCACTTGACATGTCGCATAAGAAAGACCTATTGTGTTTAAAATAAGGCAATCAATTGAACCCAAAATTTAAAAAGTCAATTGTTATTGAGCTTGCGTGTGGATTTTATTTCACAGAGAATGACTTATTATTGCTAAAAACATTTAGCTTTATTACATTCATTATCAATAATAATCACTAAATTTAATTAATTTAACATATTAACTTTTTTAAGATTGTTAGTATACCTTAATTAATATGGGACAATAAATATTTCAATAGGAGTACTTTTTTAACACCTGAAATATAAGAACCGTGACTATAAAAAGGTATTGACAAATAAAACAAATAGGCAATGTCATGAACTCATGGTATATAGAGAGACAGATTATTCTTATATAAAATTAAATTTTCTATATACATCCTTGTAAGTGTCATATCTTTTTTACTCTTTCGAAAAAAAAATTTTGTATCATAATTATTTTTTATCTCTAATTTATACTTAATTAATATCGTGTATTAAAGTTGTAAGATTATTAGTGTATCATAATTAAGATAGCACAATAAATATCTTAATGACTTTTTTTACACCTAAGAATATAAGGGATAAACATAAGAAATGATTAATAAAGAAAACAAAGAGACATGAACGGATGGTAAAAGGAGAAGCATAGATTAACATTATATATAAGACTAAATTTTATATGTACATCCTTGCAAATGCAAGTTTTTTTTTATTGTTTTTTATTTTTGTAATCCTCCTATTTTTTAATCTCTCAAAATAGTTTTATGCTCCCTCGGTAAGTTGAACGAAGGGAGTATTATAATTATCTTTTGTCTCCAATTTTATTATTTAGTGTATTAGCTCTTATCAAATTATCTTAACCGACTTATTTTGTGAACAATGCAATATTCTCTATGTTTTTTAGGACCATGGACAATCACAATGAAGATAGATTATTCAACCGATTATTTGTAGTCAGTGGCGCCACGATTATAGACTTTTTACATTACTTACAAGCGAAATTTATATCTATGTTATGATAAACACATGTAAGATTAAATGTTTGATTAGATATATATCTATTAATTTCTATCATGACGTAATATGAGTAAGCCCAAATAGTTGGATTTTCCGTATCATATATGCAACATGGTGATTATATATGTAGTTCTTTAAGAGGTTTCAATTACCGAACATAGATCTATTATTTCAATTGTTATGCTAATTGTGTTAAAGTGTTAAACTCCAAAATATACAAATATAAATACTTAAAGTACATTTTTCTAACTAGGCAATATAAATTACTTATGATCATTTATTGGTCCTAAAATTGTAAAGACTAATTTAAATATTAAAATATTATTAATTGAAATACCGACTTTAACCTTAATATTTAAAAAAAACCCGTGCTTTCTGCACGGGTACAAAACTAGTTATAGTCTAATATCTGTAAACACTATCTTATGTCCTAAAAAAGATGGACAAACTATTTTTGTTCAAACTAGTTTGGTTATTGGGTTGCATTTGCTACTAGTCTTATGCCCGTGCAAATTGCACGGGCTTGAACTTTAAAATATTGTAAAAATAAATGTCGTGAATATAGGTCGTTTTTTAAATAAGGTCATATTTTATTAGCTACTTAGTGTACATGGTTCAATAAATGGAGATATTTTAAAATAGGGTAACATAAAAAACAATTGCTTTTAGTCATATATTATAGCATAATAAAAGTAAAAAAATTTAAAAAGAAGAAAAACAACACAATGAGCAGTAATAGTGTACAATCATAATTACAATTGTACTATAACTTCTCGAAATTGGATGCGCGTTTTTCATTATCGCAAATAAGAATTTTTAGTCCTTTTTTGCATGTGACTCTCGAAATGGCCACATAGAGTTGACCGTGTGTAAACACTGACTTAGGAAGCTATTAAGAAAATTCAAATGGAAGACTATATTATATTTGAATTACAAAAATGTCAACATAAGACAATATAAACCCATGTAATGGTTTTACATGTATTGAATGTTAATTAGCGTCTGTGTATTAATAGTGTCCTATAAGCACATGATTGTTTTCTTATGTTTGTTGTTAATTAGGACATGCCGACATGTGTATTAAACTATTGCATAAAGCGCGTGATTGATCAAGAATTTGTAATCTGAACCCGTGTAAACACCCACATTGTGAAATTTGAAATATGGAATTTACACATACTATACGTGTATGAGTGAATTTGAAACATGGGTCAGTGTATTAGAACTATAATACGTAAACATGTGTAAAACAAAACCTTGCAAATTGCACCAGAACGCTTAAATTACCGCGTGTGGTTTTTTCGGTTGTTTCAATGGGAGACAGTCTCGTGCAAATTTTTTTTATGATTGTTCCAATTTACACAGACCCGCGAATTTGGAAGAACGTACTTTTGATTTTTAATAAATATAGACTTATTTGTCGCATGTCTTAAAATTTTTTTCTTGACATATTTAATTGAAGTAAATAAATGAATGAGATAAGAAAATATATAAAACCATAACCCGTAAAACCATTTAAAATTATGCTAATTTTTGTGAAACAAAGGGTCGAAATTTAGACTTATTTTGAGCGAGTTTACCCAAAACAGACCAAGTCCAAAGACGTGCTATTAACGGCCCAATATACCAACGTAACCAACCCACCATAGCCACATATACAAATTTGTGCTCTCTCATCTCTCACCCTAAATCTAACTACCTTTATATAACAAACTACTCCGTATTTTGTACCTTCTATCTTGTTGCCTTCTCATTTGATTTCCGTCTCACATAATCTTTTACACTCGGCACTCGCCATTTCAAGATCATTTGAACTCACAATGTCTCAATTCCCCTCTCTCCCTCTCTCTCGTTGCAATCCTTCGTACAAAGTAATTTTTTTACCGTATTTTTCAGATTGCAATAAAAAAATTTATGCATATGAATATTCTTTTGTCCATATTTCCGGGTTTCAATGTTATTATGTTTTTTATTTTTTATCAAAGTATTTCTGATTTTTTTCGATTTAATTAAATTTAACCATCGATTTTAGTTATCTCCATATTTCATACGGAGTTCATCTTATATATGTGAATCATACCCATGAGCAATTGAACATCATAGATATAGTGACTTATTTAATTTTAATGTCATATGTGAATATTTTTCATGTTAATGCTCACCCTATCTAATCTTTTTTATAACAATTTCCGCTTTTTCTTTATTTGACTTATTTTTCTGTATTTTTTCCTATAATAATAGGCGTTTTAAAAAAGATTGTTGAATAATTTTCCTATTTATACCATAATTAATTTAACTATAAAAGTTATTAATGATTTTTTTATCCTTTTATTTAATATGCAATCCACATATATGAATAATTTGTCATATTTATTGTTGTAGATTGAAATAAAAGTGTTTGCGTAGGAAATAAAAGAAAATGGAGAACATGGTGGGCCATCTTTTAAAAAAAAATATAAAAAATGAACTTTCAACCACAGTGCGACACCTAAGCACTGTGGTTGTTGCTTTTATATATAGGATGCCGACAATGATAACTTAGGCAGTTTTAGTTGGTATAAAAGAAAATTAAAATAACATTAAATTTTTTGTACAATGGTCCGTTCAATGTTTTTTTAATAAAAAGTGATTATTTTTTTGATAAATAATAGTCTCTTTAAAAAAAAGCATTTTATTTAGTTTTAAAACGTGGCTACTATTTACACAAAAAAATAAATTTTTTAAGCTAATTTTGTCACTATCTTTCAATTTTTTTAATCAATATCTTAAATAACATTCGAGAAATGATAAATGACCCCCTTAAATTTGCTATAATGTGAGATTAACCCCTTTAACTTTGCTTTGGAATAAATTACCCACTTAACTTTACTATAAAGTGAAATTAAACATTTTCTATTTTTATGATCAAAATCTCACCGGATATTACCTTTATGTTACAACAAAATCTCACCGGATATTTTTCTCATCTAATTGTATATGTTACATAAAGAAGAATAAATATACTTACAATATATACGTATATTACTTTTATACAAAAATTGATAAAGTTACCTCTTTCATCTACCATAATTTCCGTCTCTTTGTGAAACTTCATCTCTCTAGTTCTTACATTTGTTGCTATCATTTTGTAACCTTCTCCGTCTTTAATTATTTTTGAATCTACTGTATATGTATTTCAATGTTTTTATATAATTACTAATTAGGTTTTAAAAGCTGGCTAACTATAAAAACAAAAGATATTAGATTTTTTTTTTAAAGTAAGATAGTTGTACATAGGACTTGTTGACATGTAATAAAATAGGACGATTAAGTACGTATCTGTTTTGGTAAAAATTCTACCGAGTCAATGTTTTATTGTGGGGTAAAATGATTAATCATTGGCAATTAAATAAATTAACTATGATTACGGTGACGAACGAAATAAACGATAAAGAGAAGAGTTGACACAAGATATTTTGGTGACGCGGAAAACCCGTTATGGGAAACAACTGCGGGGGGAGACGGAATCCCACCAACTTTTGCACTATAATCGGGACGGATACGAGTATGAGAATATAAGAGTAAATTTATAAGAATTATTGACAGAGTAAGGTCAAATTGTTGAGTACTTGTGTGGCGTTGATGAAGGGATTTAATGAATCTTTTGGAAGTGTGAGTGTCCTTTTATAGGTCTGGCTCTGCTAGGATTTTGGTCCACGGTGTTGGAGTAAATGTCCTCCATGCACAGTGTGTGATTATTTGAATAAATCTTTTACAGGATCACACAGGGGTACTTAGTATATTAATCAGTTGGTTAACGTTTATCGGTAACGGTTGACTTACTAGAAGTTTGACGTTACTGTCATATGATGGCGGTAATCGGCTGATCCCAAAAGGTCACAGCTATAGGATAGTACCGAGAAATGTGATTATATATTGATATAATTACGTAAATGCCAAACTTAGCTAAATGTAGTTAAATAGATAATAAACATTTAATATGATTAAATAATAATTAGGATAAATGAATTAAATGTTAATTCTAAAAAATATATATAAATGTTATATTGATTAATTATATATTTTAATATATGATATTTTAGAATAATATAATTAGGTTAATTATAAGATAATTAATTAACATTCTCCTAAAATGGTGTATATGTTATATTTCCGAAAATGTTCTCCGGAAATGAATATGGGATATTTATTTCTGAGTGCATGCATTAAAATATATTTAGATATTTTAGTTGTAGTTCGGATAGGTGAAAACTCTAAGAGAGTCTCCTATATGCTTCACAAACTAAAAACTAAACAACTTATACGGTTGGTAGTAATTTTTGCCGTGTGCATCACAAATAAGAAGAGAACAGATTTCTCTTATTTTCCTGATGAGTTTATAATCTAAAAACCCTAAAAACAAAACCTCCAAAATTAATAGTAATCAAGGTGGTAATTTGAAGGGCATTTTTCTCGGTCATCTTGGGTGCAATCTAAGGAGAATTTCTACATTGAAATTTGGGTCATATACTAGGTTGTTCTTAGGCCGATTCCATATAAATCTAAAGGTTATTTTTACATTTATGTCTTTTTAATTCTATTTATAGATTTTTTATTAAATCGATTTTTGATATAATCCTTGGCAGTATTAATTAGATTAATACATTAAAGGAAATTTAAGAAATAATCCTACAAGTGGTATCAGAGCCATCGTTCAAAAATCATTTTGATAATAATTGAGAATTAAATTGACAGTTTTTTTTTCTTCTCTTCTTCACGGTATTTTTTTTCCACGGTTCAATTTTTTTTTTCTCGTTTTCACGTTTTTTTTTATTTTATTTTTACGGTAATTTTTTTTGTTCTTTTAATTTTTGGTTTTATTATTTTAATTGTTAAAATAATTGTCATAATGATATATAATATTGATGTAGATCAATGATTATTAAAAAACCAATCGACATAAATTGTTAAGATGAATGAATATTGATCATGTGAATTAAAGATTAATCTTAATGACAATATTTGATAATTTTTCAGATCTAATATGATTAGAACTATAACACATAAATTATGAGATGATTTTTGTGCTACTATGAGTAATTTTGAGAAAATTCACGAATTAGTAAAGTATATCAAAATTTATTCCTACTTTGATTATACCATTTAATGAAATAGTATAATTTCTTATAAAGATGTCGATTTACATGTTATTATTTGATAATATGTGTATTTGCTTTATTAAAAAAAACCGTAAGTTAAAAAAAAATAAAAAAAAAACAACCGTTAGCTTTTTTTTTCCCGGCCCTTTTTGTGATTTGTTATTTTGTTTTTATTAATATTATAAGATAATGTTTATATTAACTACATTATAAATATAGATTTATAATTAGAACAAATGTATAAAGATAACAAAAAGGGTGTTAGAACCATGAAATATGATTTTAGGGTTAATTGATTTGTTTTCGTTTTTATTTATATTATAGGATAATATTTGTATTAACTACTTTATAAATAATGATTTATAATTATGACAAATAAGTTTTTAAAAAAAAAAAAAAAACAGCACGATGCCATGAAGAACCTGAAAAAAAACCGAGAGTTATTTGATAATTTTCGGTTTTTAATTATTTATTTATTTTAAAATGTTTATTATATCTAATTTGATGATACTCACTAGATTCTAAAATTGTTTACAATTTAATTGGATTATGATTTACATGTATTACATGTAATTTTCACATTTTTAGTTTAATGGTGGTTTGGATAATATTGCATTATGAATGTTTTTATTATGTTGTTTATGATATTGCTTTACAATGAAGGTTTTTTTTTTTTTTTTTTTTTGCAATTGTTGTAAAATTTAATGATGTAATCTAGTGTGGCCTTAGTTTTTGGATTACTTTTCGGTAATGGTGGAAAGTAATCAGGTGATGTATTTTATGAGATCTCGCATCCCCCTATTGTATTTTATTTATTCTTTATTTTAGATTAAATGTAAATAGAATTTGCATTGTAATAGCTTAGAATAAAGAAGAAGAAGAGGAGATTGAAGCGTTCATTTCCAGTCCCATTTCCATTTTACATCACAAGATGAAGAACGGTGATCCCATGAAGCTTCTCGGGTCCATATGATTGGATTCCCAAATTGTATTTACTGTTTTTCATAGGATAGGCCACACTAGGATTTTATGTTTTTATTCTCTTCATTACTTGCATATTGCATGTCATAATATTCCGCCTAAACCAAACCACATATATATGCATGTAAAATGACTCATGTAGAGTATTTTGCATTTTGACATATGATGTTTTATATTTGTCATCACTCATTCCTACTCACCTTAAATATTTCACTTAAATGAGTTTAAAATGATGATGGGATCTCACTCTACATAAAATTGAGAAATTAGCCTTTCTAAAGTCAAACCACAATGATTCCCTTGTTCGTCGGTGGACATATAGGACCCGTTGTTATCTCCATATGGACCCCTTCTACCTCGGGTAAGTGGTGTTGTGACCTAGTTGAACTCAACACGATGATTCAATCAAGTTATTGAAGTAATTGTGGACTAAGAGATAAATTTAAGAAATTTGTCAACTCAGAGTTCTAGTGTAGAACCAGTTAAAAGGTTAACTCACCAAATCGGGATTTTGGTCTTGGAAAACATTATATAATTCTTTGAGTGAGATCGATTATATTATGTTATTTATATTTGATTAAAATATTTTAAATTCTATAATTACTCATGTTTATTTATTTTCTCATTTGTAGATCATTTCAAATCTGTTTTTAAAATGTCTGATCCAAATGCAACTCCGGGCCCTACTGCCACCCTCACAAGGGAGTCGTGGTTTCGCTCCTTCATGGACCACGTCTCTGTAAGGTTTTATTAGTTACTCATAAACTTATCTTTTAGTCATACTAAACTAACCTTGTAATTAACATTTTAATATACTTGTTAATACGATCTTATGCATGCTAATATATGCGGAAATAAGGAGATATTGAACCCTTACACGGTCCAAGATTATAGCAAGGATGATCCTCCAAGTACCCAAATAAGAATACCTCCATTGGATGCACCAAGACAACCCTTGAATGATCCGAAATCTCGAGTATGCTAGTACAAGAAAACGGATTTTCCTTAAACAATATAAGTTCTAGTATGAGCTTATTATACTAATATTATATCACTTATATAACTAGTAATGTTATTATCTTATAATAATACTTAGAGGATTTTATGTAAAATATTTTCTCACCCTTAGAAAATTTTAACAACAACAACACTAGAATGAACAATATGAGCATGTCATATATTTAAGTGGGTAGGGTTTTGGGAGATGGTGAGGCCGGCTATGGGAAGAGCAACAAGGGGACATGTTGCCTTACCCATGCTTCTTAGGGTGGCTCTAGATAGTGTTTCCAAGACACTTTTATGATTGTGTTTTTAGAACAATTAACACACATAAATCATCTTATTTGCAACCCCAAAACCGGTGCCAACCATCATAAAATGGATTTCATTTTATAAATTTGTCAACTGTATAATGTGACATCTTATATGTCACATAGTAATAAAATTATCTTAATATAAATATTTATCACATAAATATTATATATATATAATTAAATAAATCATATTTATCAATTGACAAGTAATTCGAAATTACAAATATAAAATGATAATTTATCGTCAATACGATTTACAACCTTTGTATTAATTTCGACCCAATTCATTCTAATTACGATATAATAAAATATCGTTTAATGTTTAATAATTGACACGCTTCAATTTTAAACATAAATCTTACAATAAGATTTAACCTCTAATTTCTCGATATACGAGTTTAAGGAATATGATCAAATCGTATCACTATACATTTGATTATTTTATCAATTAAGGGAATTGTCCTAAAGGTGTGACCTAAAAGGATCAACTGACCACCACCGTCATACGACAGTAATGTCAAACTCTAGCTAGCCAATCATTACCGATTAATGTTGGTCAGTTGACTAATATAAAATCGTATCATCCCTTGCGCATTCTCGTTATGAGATTTAATTACGTGATCGCACTATTGTTGAGGACACATTTCCCAACAATCTCCCACTTGTCCTCGACAAGTGTGCGTCACCAATTCTCTTGTCCTATTACAATCTCCCACTCAATGCAAGATGTCTCTCTGAGGTCGTACTTGCATTCGATCATATCATGAGTGGTTTCCTCGATCTGGAGAATAACTGTTTGACCGGAATTATCTACCATAGATACCTTCCGAGCGTGGCCACGCATTTCCAGTTAACTTCCCCTCGAGTGACCTTGAGATTTGAACAACCCTGACAAGGGGTGGACAATTTCTATCGCACTACTTCCTTCAACTAGTCACAGTCAGTCACAACCCAAAGCAACCCCATTTGACTCCAGTTACGAAAAGTCGTAGAGAATGGATCAAGGTTATGCCTAAACTGTACCATCTTGGGAGAGTAGTCTTTAGTCTAAGAATTGACTCACAAGAATACTATAGCAGCTCTCGCCACGACCCGGCTATAAAATTTCCAGAACTCTATAAGCGGTCACATTGCCCGACAGAGTGTCTCTTACAGTTTGCCTATGTGATCGACTAGTCATCACATATGACTCTATGGCACTTGAACTTGCCATCAATCGCCTCTCACTCTAATCGCTTTGAGATGTCACCTCATGTAAGCGGCTAGGGGCCATACTAAGTCAATCCAGTTCACTTATGGGGTTCAATATTGTCTCTTACAACCCATTTTGATTCTGACAAAGTATCTTTTACTTTGAGTTAATCATAACTCAAATGATGTTGTCATGCAACAATAGTCAATACTATTACATTGCATTTGATGCACAATCATCTATTTGTATTAGTGTTTTGCGAATAACCTTTATTCATGATTGCAAAACTTACAAATTTTTGTCTCCTTTATTATCATATTATCCCGTATAATATGATTCTATTTGAGTACATATCTAGAACTCTTTCTAGATTTTGAGTTTCCTTTCCGGAGGAAAGCTCCCACTGTTATCTTATAACTTGTGACGTATCGATATACTGGAGGGATTAAGGAATCACTCTCTTTAGTCACTTATGTACTGAAATTTACATTGTAGTCTATTTATGATTTCATCATTCTAATAATTTTCACTCATCTTGGCTATTTGATAATGGTTTCATTCATCGTTATGAATAATGTATCTAACCATTCTGATTTCTAATGGGCGACCTTTTATTATCCATATAATAAACCTTCCCATTAAAACTCCATCATCATATGATATAAAATATTTTATTCATCTAAATTGAGTACCTCTTATTCTTTACTCACTCTTAAAGAATCACCCATTCTCTCAAAATGGTAGGTTTTAATTCTTTGATGAATATCGCTCCCACTGAAAACAATATCCCTCGATTTCTTAAATGAACATTTCATTTCTCGCATGTTAAACTATTACTCGAATTATTATCACGATCTCTATAGTGATCCACCTTTTCAGATCATACCTTCTGACACAACATAAACTATTTTCGAGGGGACTGAGATGATTTCTCCTCTATTATCTTATAATCATGGAAAAATCATTATTTCAAGGAATCGGTCTTGCCTCCGAAAAGATAGATGATTTCTCCTCTATTATCTTATAATCTTTGAAAAATCACTATCTCATGGAGCCGATCTTCCTTCCGAATTCATACGGGGTTTCCCATTGAAACAAAGAACACAAAGAACCTTTCTTCGAGTGTCCTCCCGTAATTACTTCAGTGTACCTTTCTTCGAGTGTCCTCCCGTAGTTTCTTTTGTTATCTTATTTAGGTTTCTTCTTAAGAACCCTTTCAGGAATCTTCTCTAAGATCCTATAGTTATATCATTGGTTTGTAGGTCGAATATTTTCTCCCACTCTATCCTTTAAAATAACCCTTATTTGTACAAGGATAGCTTATTTCGATCGTACCAATGTATATAAGTTTATGGTATGATTAATACATTCTCATTTTCATTTAAAATGAAAATCTTATAATGAACTAATATTTTCTCATTTTGATTGAAAGTATCTCATGGGGTGTAGTTCTCCGTTTTAATCAACTCTTTTGATTATATTATATTTGATCGTATCAATATTTATTGCGTGATAAGATCACTATTATTCATGTTTTAACAAGGCATGCAATTTATTTGATAAATCAAAACATTGATTAAGAACAAAAGTAGTGACTCGGGTTGAAAACCAAGTCACTAATATCCAAAATTACAACCATTGTTTTAGGATTTTAATCCTTGTCTTACAAGAAAGTAAATTGTTCCAAAATAAAATGCAAAATATGAAAGAAGACGATATGAAAATTAGAGGCTAGCTCTTCAAGTCTTCGATCAATTTGGATGCTACCATAGCCATCCAAGTAAGGAACTTCATGCTTCCTTCTCCTTGCCCTTATCATTATTAGGAGGCGCCCCTTTAAAACAATTAAAAAGGGTAAATATCAACACACTTGTATCATTATACATAAGTTGATAAATGACATGAATTTAAACGAGAATTATTACCTACGGCGGTTGCCTTCCCATTTTTGAGATCGCTTAAGTATTTGGGGCAATTACGCTTCCAATGACCGATCCTCGTGCAATAGTGGCACTTGTCTTGCTCTTTTGAAGACGAGGTGGAAGCGCCTTTCGAAAAGGTCTTTTCTTTGGTCGCTTTGGGCTTGAACGTTTTCTTGCCCTTGCCTTTAGAGGCATTCCTTTTGAAGCTCGTTTTCCCTTTCTTTTCGATGTTCAACACATCCTTGGTGGAACTTACATGAAGTCCCATGTCCCTTTCGGCTTGGACGAGCATCTTATGCAATTCTTCCAATGTGGTCTCTTGGTTTCGCATATTGAAATTCACCCGGAATTGAGCATACGCTTTAACCTTATTGAGCGAGTGAAGAACTCGGTCAATGATAAGAGAGTCGGGAACATCAACATCTTGAGCTTTTAGAGTCTCCGCGAGCTCAACGAGTTTGAGCACATGAGGGCTTATCTTTTGCCCTTCCTTGAATGTAATGTCAAAGAAGGCGGAAGCCGCCTCATATTGAATCACCCTTGGAGTTTGCGAAAACATGGTCGCAAGCTTGGTGTATATCTCATATGATGTGGTCAACTTAATCATACTCCTTTGGAGATCCGGCTCCATGGAGAAGATGAGCACATTTTTAAGAGCGGAGGACTCTTTCATGTAGGCTTCATAGGCCTCACGAGTTCCGACCGCGAAACGAGCGGTTGGAGCGGGAGGAGCGGCTTCGGATAGGTAACGACTCTTATCGTCACCTTGAGCGGCCAAAAGCAATTGCGCATCCCAATCCTTAAAATTGGAACCATGCATATCGAGTTTGCAACGATCCATAAAGGATCGAAGCCATGATACGTTAGTGAGAGGTGGAGCGTTGGTTGCCATTGATGTTGTTGAAAATTAAACTACAATAATAAAAGGAAAAACAACATCATTTTAAAATTCGCAATTTAAACTAGAAACTTTAACAAGTTTAGTTATATATATTTACTTAATGATTTTTACCCAATTAAGTAAACATTCCCGAGACCCAAACCCATACTAATCCGGGCACGGTGTAGCCGATTCAACCCGTATTGGTATAATTTGGTGGATTAACCCTTTAATCGGTTCTACTCTTAGAACTCTCGGTCGACAATTTTCTTAAAATTATCTTTAGCCCGAACTTATTGCAACTACGGTTACGAATACTTTCGTTGAGATCAACCAAATTTCAAGGTGTAATCTTATTACCCCACTTACCCAACGTGACAATTTTAGTACCCCGGTGTAGCCGAGCCTACGTTCTTGTGAAGAAGGGATTCATGGGTCCGTACTTTTTGGTAAGGCTAAGTCTCAATATTTATTTATAAGAGATCTAGTCAAATTATTATCTATCTCCGTTTAAGTGAACTAAGTCGGTGAATTATCGATAAAATAAATGACTAGGTCGACTAGGTCGAAACATGCATGATACGATGTATGACGATTTGGCTATGCATGCAAACATATAAAAGCAAAAAATAAAAGCATAAAATAAACCCTAGTATGGCCTTTCCTAGAAAAGAAATAACAAAGTACAAATTCGGAAACTAACTCCTTTGGTCCCTTGAACTTCACGCGGCACTCACTTTGAGGTAAACACCGTCTTGTCGGAACTCCTTTCCGAATGGCACCGTCTTCAAGGAACTCCGGATTTTACAAAAATTACAACTTTTCTAGTCTACTTTATACATTATAAAATAGAAATAAATTACAATTGGGTGATACGAGATCACAAAATTACAACCGAATCGGTAACCCCTTACATTACGGGAAATACCGATTAAAACTAAGGCCATACTAAGTAAATTACATAATTCCCAAAATTACGTAAATAAATCATGACATTCATAATAAAGTATGCAATGCTTATGTAAATATGAATTAACATGCAACCCTAAGCCAAATTGTCCTATTTAAAACACATATTTAAATAGTTATCGTAAACCTTGGTTTATGGAATCGCGTGTTTCAACGTTTAACAACACTATGCATTTTTATGAAACGGTTTTCATCCTTAAGTTAATCATCCTAACTCGCATAGGATTCAAAATTTAGTCTTACTCAAACTTTGAACATGACTTAACTTAACATATTTTAATATTGTTCGGTATTACTCGGTTTTACGGGAAAAATAATATAAAATCCAAAAGAGTCATAAAAATTTCGAAAATTCAAAATTCAAATTTTGAAAAATCCAGAATGTTCTTAAAATTTTCAGAGTCTTAAAATATTAGTATTTATACGGTTTTGACATTATTTCGTAAATAAGACGTAAAACGAGCAATTTAAGTCGGAAAATTCAATAATTAACTTCATAAATGCAAAATAAATACTAATAATATTTTTATACCTTCCAAAACATTTTAAGAACACAAAATGGACAGAAAATTAAATGGCACATAGCCCCATAGCCGAAATTTTAAATAAATGACTCTAAATATTCAATTTTAAATGCTACTTTTAACAAATTAAAATTAAAACAAATCTGAAACTTTTGGCTCCCAAGATAAATTTCATGATGAACATATCATATATGACTAATATGGGTTAAATATTTCGGCCATTTTAACAACTATTGCAAATTTTAACGATTTTCGTCATATATCGTACGATTTTAACCTTTAAAATTATTTCTCAAGCATAAAATAAGATAAAATTCTCGAAAATTTTATACATGCTGGAAATAATATATATGACATCGTGTTAAATTTTTATGGCCAAATTCCAACTTAAACTATTAAAGTCGAAATTATGTCACTAATTACCCGATTTTTACATTAAAAATCTATAATATTGCAATATTTGAGATACATTTCTGGAAAATTCAACATAAATTTTAAATATTGCATGTGACATCCTCATAAAGTTTTATAGTCAAATTCATAATATAACTATTTTAACCCATTTTTATTCATCTTATTGCATTTTAACACTTAAAATTCATATCACACGTTTTATAAGTCCATAATTTACGAAAATTCATATTCATATTATAGAAAATACATGTGATAACATACTGAAAAATCTCGGCCAAAAGATGATTTTAGCTATTTTTCCCAAAATAAACGACTTTAACCATTAAAACTTTATAAAAACCGAGATTTAATATACCATTAACCAATATTCATGCAAAAAATATTCCAAATATTCTAAAATATTTTAGAAAACAGTAGGTAATCATGCTAAAATTATTTCGTGCATATCATATATCAAACGAAAATTCAAGTTTTATATTGTTATCTCTATAACTCCGTAAAAACGTAAACGGAAAGCATGCAAACAACCTATTGCTCTGATACCAATTGTAAGGTTTTATTAGTTACTCATAAACTAATCTTTTAGTCATACTAAACTAACCTTGTAATTAACATTTTAATATACTTGTTAATACGATCTTATGCATGCTAATATATGCGGAAATAAGGAGATATTGAACCCTTACACACGGTCCAAGATTATAGCAAGGATGATCCTCCAAGTACCCAAATAAGAATACCTCCATTGGATGCACCAAGACAACCCTTGAATGATCCGAAATCTCGAGTATGCTAGTACAAGAAAACGGATTTTCCTTAAACAATATAAGTTCTAGTATGAGCTTATTATACTAATATTATATCACTTATATAACTAGTAATGTTATTATCTTATAATAATACTTAGAGGATTTTATGTAAAATATTTTCTCACCCTTAGAAAATTTTAACAACAACAACACTAGAATGAACAATATGAGCATGTCATATATTTAAGTGGGTAGGGTTTTGGGAGATGGTGAGGCCGGCTATGGGAAGAGCAACAAGGGGACATGTTGCCTTACCCATGCTTCTTAGGGTGGCTCTAGATAGTGTTTCCAAGACACTTTTATGATTGTGTTTTTAGAACAATTAACACACATAAATCATCTTATTTGCAACCCCAAAACCGGTGCCAACCATCATAAAATGGATTTCATTTTATAAATTTGTCAACTGTATAATGTGACATCTTATATGTCACATAGTAATAAAATTATCTTAATATAAATATTTATCACATAAATATTATATATATATAATTAAATAAATCATATTTATCAATTGACAAGTAATTCGAAATTACAAATATAAAATGATAATTTATCGTCAATACGATTTACAACCTTTGTATTAATTTCGACCCAATTCATTCTAATTACGATATAATAAAATATCGTTTAATGTTTAATAATTGACACGCTTCAATTTTAAACATAAATCTTACAATAAGATTTAACCTCTAATTTCTCGATATACGAGTTTAAGGAATATGATCAAATCCTATCACTATACATTTGATTATTTTATCAATTAAGGGAATTGTCCTAAAGGTGTGACCTAAAAGGATCAACTGACCACCACCGTCATACGACAGTAATGTCAAACTCTAGCTAGCCAATCATTACCGATTAATGTTGGTCAGTTGACTAATATAAAATCGTATCATCCCTTGCGCATTCTCGTTATGAGATTTAATTACGTGATCGCACTATTGTTGAGGACACATTTCCCAACAATCTCCCACTTGTCCTCGACAAGTGTGCGTCACCAATTCTCTTGTCCTATTACAATCTCCCACTCAATGCAAGATGTCTCTCTGAGGTCGTACTTGCATTCGATCATATCATGAGTGGTTTCCTCGATCTGGAGAATAACTGTTTGACCGGAATTATCTACCATAGATACCTTCCGAGCGTGGCCACGCATTTCCAGTTAACTTCCCCTCGAGTGACCTTGAGATTTGAACAACCCTGACAAGGGGTGGACAATTTCTATCGCACTACTTCCTTCAACTAGTCACAGTCAGTCACAACCCAAAGCAACCCCATTTGACTCCAGTTACGAAAAGTCGTAGAGAATGGATCAAGGTTATGCCTAAACTGTACCATCTTGGGAGAGTAGTCTTTAGTCTAAGAATTGACTCACAAGAATACTATAGCAGCTCTCGCCACGACCCGGCTATAAAATTTCCAGAACTCTATAAGCGGTCACATTGCCCGACAGAGTGTCTCTTACAGTTTGCCTATGTGATCGACTAGTCATCACATATGACTCTATGGCACTTGAACTTGCCATCAATCGCCTCTCACTCTAATCGCTTTGAGATGTCACCTCATGTAAGCGGCTAGGGGCCATACTAAGTCAATCCAGTTCACTTATGGGGTTCAATATTGTCTCTTACAACCCATTTTGATTCTGACAAAGTATCTTTTACTTTGAGTTAATCATAACTCAAATGATGTTGTCATGCAACAATAGTCAATACTATTACATTGCATTTGATGCACAATCATCTATTTGTATTAGTGTTTTGCGAATAACCTTTATTCATGATTGCAAAACTTACAAATTTTTGTCTCCTTTATTATCATATTATCCCGTATAATATGATTCTATTTGAGTACATATCTAGAACTCTTTCTAGATTTTGAGTTTCCTTTCCGGAGGAAAGCTCCCACTGTTATCTTATAACTTGTGACGTATCGATATACTGGAGGGATTAAGGAATCACTCTCTTTAGTCACTTATGTACTGAAATTTACATTGTAGTCTATTTATGATTTCATCATTCTAATAATTTTCACTCATCTTGGCTATTTGATAATGGTTTCATTCATCGTTATGAATAATGTATCTAACCATTCTGATTTCTAATGGGCGACCTTTTATTATCCATATAATAAACCTTCCCATTAAAACTCCATCATCATATGATATAAAATATTTTATTCATCTAAATTGAGTACCTCTTATTCTTTACTCTTAAAGAATCACCCATTCTCTCAAAATGGTAGGTTTTAATTCTTTGATGAATATCGCTCCCACTGAAAACAATATCCCTCGATTTCTTAAATGAACATTTCATTTCTCGCATGTTAAACTATTACTCGAATTATTATCACGATCTCTATAGTGATCCACCTTTTCAGATCATACCTTCTGACACAACATAAACTATTTTCGAGGGGACTGAGATGATTTCTCCTCTATTATCTTATAATCATGGAAAAATCATTATTTCAAGGAATCGGTCTTGCCTCCGAAAAGATAGATGATTTCTCCTCTATTATCTTATAATCTTTGAAAAATCACTATCTCATGGAGCCGATCTTCCTTCCGAATTCATACGGGGTTTCCCATTGAAACAAAGAACACAAAGAACCTTTCTTCGAGTGTCCTCCCGTAATTACTTCAGTGTACCTTTCTTCGAGTGTCCTCCCGTAGTTTCTTTTGTTATCTTATTTAGGTTTCTTCTTAAGAACCCTTTCAGGAATCTTCTCTAAGATCCTATAGTTATATCATTGGTTTGTAGGTCGAATATTTTCTCTCACTCTATCCTTTAAAATAACCCTTATTTGTACAAGGATAGCTTATTTCGATCGTACCAATGTATATAAGTTTATGGTATGATTAATACATTCTCATTTTCATTTAAAATGAAAATCTTATAATGAACTAATATTTTCTCATTTTGATTGAAAGTATCTCATGGGGTGTAGTTCTCCGTTTTAATCAACTCTTTTGATTATATTATATTTGATCGTATCAATATTTATTGCGTGATAAGATCACTATTATTCATGTTTTAACAAGGCATGCAATTTATTTGATAAATCAAAACATTGATTAAGAACAAAAGTAGTGACTCGGGTTGAAAACCAAGTCACTAATATCCAAAATTACAACCATTGTTTTAGGATTTTAATCCTTGTCTTACAAGAAAGTAAATTGTTCCAAAATAAAATGCAAAATATGAAAGAAGACGATATGAAAATTAGAGGCTAGCTCTTCAAGTCTTCGATCAATTTGGATGCTACCATAGCCATCCAAGTAAGGAACTTCATGCTTCCTTCTCCTTGCCCTTATCATTATTAGGAGGCGCCCCTTTAAAACAATTAAAAAGGGTAAATATCAACACACTTGTATCATTATACATAAGTTGATAAATGACATGAATTTAAACGAGAATTATTACCTACGGCGGTTGCCTTCCCATTTTTGAGATCGCTTAAGTATTTGGGGCAATTACGCTTCCAATGACCGATCCTCGTGCAATAGTGGCACTTGTCTTGCTCTTTTGAAGACGAGGTGGAAGCGCCTTTCGAAAAGGTCTTTTCTTTGGTCGCTTTGGGCTTGAACGTTTTCTTGCCCTTGCCTTTAGAGGCATTCCTTTTGAAGCTCGTTTTCCCTTTCTTTTCGATGTTCAACACATCCTTGGTGGAACTTACATGAAGTCCCATGTCCCTTTCGGCTTGGACGAGCATCTTATGCAATTCTTCCAATGTGGTCTCTTGGTTTCGCATATTGAAATTCACCCGGAATTGAGCATACGCTTTAACCTTATTGAGCGAGTGAAGAACTCGGTCAATGATAAGAGAGTCGGGAACATCAACATCTTGAGCTTTTAGAGTCTCCGCGAGCTCAACGAGTTTGAGCACATGAGGGCTTATCTTTTGCCCTTCCTTGAATGTAATGTCAAAGAAGGCGGAAGCCGCCTCATATTGAATCACCCTTGGAGTTTGCGAAAACATGGTCGCAAGCTTGGTGTATATCTCATATGATGTGGTCAACTTAATCATACTCCTTTGGAGATCCGGCTCCATGGAGAAGATGAGCACATTTTTAAGAGCGGAGGACTCTTTCATGTAGGCTTCATAGGCCTCACGAGTTCCGACCGCGGAACGAGCGGTTGGAGCGGGAGGAGCGGCTTCGGATAGGTAACGACTCTTATCGTCACCTTGAGCGGCCAAAAGCAATTGCGCATCCCAATCCTTAAAATTGGAACCATGCATATCGAGTTTGCAACGATCCATAAAGGATCGAAGCCATGATACGTTAGTGAGAGGTGGAGCGTTGGTTGCAATTGATGTTGTTGAAAATTAAACTACAATAATAAAAGGAAAAACAACATCATTTTAAAATTCGCAATTTAAACTAGAAACTTTAACAAGTTTAGTTATATATATTTACTTAATGATCTCTTACCCAATTAACTAAACAATCCCGAGACCCATACCCATACTAATCCGGGCACGGTGTAGCCGATTCAACCCGTATTGGTATAATTTGGTGGATTAACCCTTTAATCGGTTCTACTCTTAGAACTCTCGGTCGACAATTTTCTTAAAATTATCTTTATCCCGAACTTATTGCAACTACGGTTACGAATACTTTCGTTGAGATCAACCAAATTTCAAGGTGTAATCTTATTACCCCACTTACCCAACGTGACAATTTTAGTACCCCGATGTAGCCGAGCCTACGTTCTTGTGAAGAAGGGATTCATGGGTCCGTACTTTTTGGTAAGGCTAAGTCTCAATATTTATTTATAAGAGATCTAGTCAAATTATTATCTATCTCCGTTTAAGTGAACTAAGTCGGTGAATTATCGATAAAATAAATGACTAGGTCGACTAGGTCGAAACATGCATGATACGATGTATGACGATTTGGCTATGCATGCAAACATATAAAAGCATAAAATAAACCCTAGTATGGCCTTTCCTAGAAAAGAAATAACAAAGTACAAATTCGGAAACCAACTCCTTTGGTCCCTTGAACTTCACGCGGCACTCACTTTGAGGTAAACACCGTCTTGTCGGAACTCCTTTCCGAATGGCACCGTCTTCAAGGAACTCCGGATTTTACAAAAATTACAACTTTTCTAGTCTACTTTATACATTATAAAATAGAAATAAATTACAATTGGGTGATACGAGATCACAAAATTACAACCGAATCGGTAACCCCTTACATTACGGGAAATACCGATTAAAACTAAGGCCATACTAAGTAAATTACACAATTCCCAAAATTACGTAAATAAATCATGACATTCATAATAAAGTATGCAATGCTTATGTAAATATGAATTAACATGCAACCCTAAGCCAAATTGTCCTATTTAAAACACATATTTAAATAGTTATCGTAAACCTTGGTTTATGGAATCGCGTGTTTCAACGTTTAACAACACTATGCATTTTTATGAAACGGTTTTCATCCTTAAGTTAATCATCCTAACTCGCATAGGATTCAAAATTTAGTCTTACTCAAACTTTGAACATGACTTAACTTAACATATTTTAATATTGTTCGGTATTACTCGGTTTTACGGGAAAAATAATATAAAATCCAAAAGAGTCATAAAAATTTCGAAAATTCAAAATTCAAATTTTGAAAAATCCAGAATGTTCTTAAAATTTTCAGAGTCTTAAAATATTAGTATTTATACGGTTTTGACATTATTTCGTAAATAAGACGTAAAACGAGCAATTTAAGTCGGAAAATTCAATAATTAACTTCATAAATGCAAAATAAATACTAATAATATTTTTATACCTTCCAAAACATTTTAAGAACACAAAATGGACAGAAAATTAAATGGCACATAGCCCCATAGCCGAAATTTTAAATAAATGACTCTAAATATTCAATTTTAAATGCTACTTTTAACAAATTAAAATTAAAACAAATCTGAAACTTTTGGCTCCCAAGATAAATTTCATGATGAACATATCATATATGACTAATATGGGTTAAATATTTCGGCCATTTTAACAACTATTGCAAATTTTAACGATTTTCGTCATATATCGTACGATTTTAACCTTTAAAATTATTTCTCAAGCATAAAATAAGATAAAATTCTCGAAAATTTTATACATGCTGGAAATAATATATATGACATCGTGTTAAATTTTTATGGCCAAATTCCAACTTAAACTATTAAAGTCGAAATTATGTCACTAATTACCCGATTTTTACATTAAAAATCTATAATATTGCAATATTTGAGATACATTTCTGGAAAATTCAACATAAATTTTAAATATTGCATGTGACATCCTCATAAAGTTTTATAGTCAAATTCATAATATAACTATTTTAACCCATTTTTATTCATCTTATTGCATTTTAACACTTAAAATTCATATCACACGTTTTATAAGTCCATAATTTACGAAAATTCATATTCATATTATAGAAAATACATGTGATAACATACTGAAAAATCTCGGCCAAAAGATGATTTTAGCTATTTTTCCCAAAATAAACGACTTTAACCATTAAAACTTTATAAAAACCGAGATTTAATATACCATTAACCAATATTCATGCAAAAAATATTCCAAATATTCTAAAATATTTTAGAAAACAGTAGGTAATCATGCTAAAATTATTTCGTGCATATCATATATCAAACGAAAATTCAAGTTTTATATTGTTATCTCTATAACTCCGTAAAAACGTAAACGGAAAGCATGCAAACAACCTATTGCTCTGATACCAATTGTAAGGTTTTATTAGTTACTCATAAACTAATCTTTTAGTCATACTAAACTAACCTTGTAATTAACATTTTAATATACTTGTTAATACGATCTTATGCATGCTAATATATGCGGAAATAAGGAGATATTGAACCCTTACACACGGTCCAAGATTATAGCAAGGATGATCCTCCAAGTACCCAAATAAGAATACCTCCATTGGATGCACCAAGACAACCCTTGAATGATCCGAAATCTCGAGTATGCTAGTACAAGAAAACGGATTTTCCTTAAACAATATAAGTTCTAGTATGAGCTTATTATACTAATATTATATCACTTATATAACTAGTAATGTTATTATCTTATAATAATACTTAGAGGATTTTATGTAAAATATTTTCTCACCCTTAGAAAATTTTAACAACAACAACACTAGAATGAACAATATGAGCATGTCATATATTTAAGTGGGTAGGGTTTTGGGAGATGGTGAGGCCGGCTATGGGAAGAGCAACAAGGGGACATGTTGCCTTACCCATGCTTCTTAGGGTGGCTCTAGATAGTGTTTCCAAGACACTTTTATGATTGTGTTTTTGTGGGGAATAAAGCATGTATTCACCCTAAACTTGCAGGATTATAATGAAAAATACAGTTGTGTTTATAGTCATAAGATTAAAAAGGATAAGAAAAAGAATTCAACCTTTGGTCCTTTGTGCTTATGGCCTAAGAACAGGAATTAAAGTAAATTACCTCCTATAACTTGCACCCAAGACTTGATTGAGATGATGCCGCGTGTGCTAGAAAATACTCTCCAATTGCCTTGCAATATGGGGAGAGCTTTTGTGAGGTTTTAGATGTGAGATCTGAGTTTTGGGAAAAAAGGTGTTCTCAAAACCCTAATTATGAGAATTATCAATTACCAGTAAGTGACAAAAGGAGAAAGACTCTCCTTTTGTATTACTTAGGTCGGCCGAATGGGTCTTGGGTAAGGGTGGGCTTTTTCCACTCTTACCTTATACCTTTGCGTGATTCGACCCGTTTAGCTTTAAGTTGTTCGCGGGTTTTATTTATAAATCGTAACATGTTATCAGATATTAATACAGTCGATATATTAATAATGGTCTGACAAAATACGATATTGTATAATTACCCAAATTAATATAACTGTTTATATTAATACGCGAATACTATATTTAATTAAATATAACCGTTTATATTTAATTTACGAATTAATCTTGTAATCCGTATTAGCTAAAATTATTTAATCCGTATTAAATAATAATCTCAACATCTTATTGACTAATTTATTAGTCAACACCTCTGACTAACTGTTTAGTCATATCCGGCATAAATGTGACTGTATTTTCATACCTTCACATCTCTCAAACGTGTCCTATAGGTGTGACGTATAGGGACCAGTTGATCACCGCCATCCGTATGACAATAACGTCAAACTTATCTAGCAAGCCAACCGTTATTGATAAACGTGGATCAACTGGTAATAATACAAAAGTATGCCCTTGTGATCCTTAAAGAGATTTAATAAGTCATTGTACTTAATTGTCAAGGACACCAGCCCCAACAATCTCCCACTTGTCCGTACAAGGGTATGTGCAATGACGTTATCACACTACATGTGGAGGACACAATCTCCAACAAACTCCCACTTGTCTGTACAAGTGTAGGTGCGATAACCGAATCTCATATCCTTTTAAAATTTCTCCCACTCAATGTAAGACAATTTGCAAATCCGCATTCGCAAAGGTCGTATCTCACAAGCGATCTGTATCAAGAGTGGTTTCCCCGACTAGAGAGTAACTTAACTGATAAAACGAATCTGTATTCGAGCATGGCCATGCATTTCAGTTACTACTCCTCGAGTGGCCCTGAGAAATGATAAAATCCTGATAAGGGTTTGGATATTTCCCTCAACTCGAATCCTGCCGATATCGCCCAGCATGAAATAACCCAGAAAAAATCCTCTTGGCCCCTGTTACGGTGACCGTGGGAAAGAAACCAAAGTTACCCAAAATCTGTCTTAATCTCAAGAGACAGTTGAAGGTCAAAAGACTCGACTCTAAGGAACACTATGGAGGTCCTATCCACGACCAGGCACCCAATGTTATAAAACATTTAGGACTCCATAACGTTGTCACGGGGTGTCCTACGAGATATCCGTATAACTCGCCTTTGTGATTGGTCAGTCATCTACGTGACTTATGGCTCGTTGAACCCACCATCAACCAACGTCACAAAATGATTACCTGAGTTATCAGCTCAAGTGGGTAATCAAGGACCAAAACGATGTAATGTTAATCAGTTCACTTTGTGGTGTTCAAAATTGGCGTACAATTCCACATGAAAAACAAAACATTTTATATCATAACAATAAGGTTGAATAGAGTACACGAGAAAATGAATTATTACATGAATTCATAAAAGAGTACTACAACTTAGGAGCACATCTAATTCCCATGGAATGAATGTGCCCTTCATGCTTATCACGTGGTAATGCTTTAGTGAGAGGATCAGCTATGTTGTCATCCGTAGCGATCTTATCAATGAATATCTTCTTTTACGCGGACTCAGTCGTAGAATCTGCTGTAACATTTTGTTTAGAACTTTTCCAGCTGACAGCAGCGCCATTAAGAGTAAAAACGAATCCAGACTGAGATTTCGAGTCATCTCGATCCGTTTGGAAGCTAGCATCTGCGTAACCCGTGGCGCAGAGCGTTGAGTCGCCTCCATAAGTCAATCCCCAATCTTTAGTCCTCCGTAGGTACTTAAGAATGTTTTTCACGGCCATCCAGTGTTGTTCACTTGGATGAGCTTGGAATCGACTTGTCATACTCAATGCATATGCAACGTCAGGACGTGTGCATATCATGGCATACATGATCGATCCTATTGCCGAGGCATAAGGAATCCGAATCATGCGCTCTTTCTCTTCCAATGACTTAGCTTCTTGAGTCTTGCTCAAGTGAAGCCCAGGAGTCATAGGGAGGAACCCCTTCTTGGAGTTCGTCATGCTGAATCTCTCTAGAATCTTATCTATATAAGACTTATGACTGAGAGACAACATCCGTCGTGATCTATCCCTGTAGATACGGATGCCCAAAATTCTTTGTGCCTCTCCCAGATCTTTCATCTGGAAATGGTTTTTCAACCATGCTTTAACCTAAGATAGGAGAGGTATGTCATTCCCAATCAAGAGTATGTCGTCGACATACAGTACTAGGAATACAATCTTGCTCCCACTCGACTTGATATAGAGACATGGTTCCTCGACTAATCGAATGAACCCATTCTCTTTTATCACTTGGTCGAAGCGATGATTCCAACTCCGCGATGCTTGCTTAAGTCCATAGATGGAACGCTTAAGCTTGCAAACTTTCTTAGGATGTGCTGGATCGATAAAACCCTCGGGTTGTATCATGTACAACTCTTCCTCCAAATAACCGTTTAAGAAGGCGGTTTTAACGTCCATTTGTCATATTTCATAGTCATGAAATGCGGCGATCGCTAAGATAATCCGAATGGAACGTAGCATGACTACGGGTGCAAAGATCTCATCATAGTGCAAGCCTGGCACTTGAGTGAAACCTTTAGCAACTAGTCTAGCCTTGTGGATATCTTGTTGTCCTTCCACGGCATGCTTTATCTTGTAAAGCCATTTGCATTGAAGGGGACGTACCTTTGCAGGTAGGTCCACAAGATCCCACACGTTGTTCTCATACATGGAGTCCATCTCGGATTGCATGGCTTCTAGCCATAGCTTTGAGTCAGAACTGGTCATGGCACCTTTATAGGTTGTGGGTTCATTACCCTCTAGGAGTAAGACGTCATCTGTATCGTGTTCCTCGACCATACCAATGTATCTGTCCGGTGGAATAGAGACTCTTCCCGACCTCCTAGGTTCCTCAGGGATATCTACCGCAGCCTCGGGTGAAGGAACTGTTTCCTCCAATGGTTGCTCGATAGTTGGTTCTTGAACCTCCGATAACTCGAAGGTTCTATTACTCGACTTGTTCTCGAGAAATTCTTTCTCTAAGAACGTCGCACTAGCCGCAACAAAAACACGTTGTTCGGTAGGCGAGTAGAAGTAATGACCAAACGTTCCCTTTGGGTAGCCTATAAAGTATGTCTTGACCGATCGCGGGCCGAGCTTATCCTCGTGTCTCCACTTGACATAAGCCTCGCAGCCCCAAACCCGAATAAAGGACAAGTTGGGGACCGTTCCCTTCCATAACTCGAATGGAGTCTTGTCAACAGCTTTAGACGGACTTCGGTTAAGTATTAGAGCGGCTGACAAAAGAGCATATCCCCACAATGAATCAGGCACAACGGTGTGACTCATCATGGATCGAACCATATCGAGTAAAGTTCGATTTCTCTGTTCGGACACACCATTTAATTGTGGTGTTCCAGGTGGAGTCAACTGTAGCACGATCCCACAGTCTTTAAGGTGTTGATCAAACTCGCGTGAAAGATACTCACCACCACGATCCGAGCGTAGTGCTTTAATCTTTCTACCCAGCTGGTTCTGTACCCGATTCTGGTATTCTTTGAACTTGTCAAGGGATTCACTTTTGTGCTTCATTAAGTAGACATAGCCATATCTACTCAAATCATCCGTGAAAGTGATGAAATACCTATAGCCATCTCGTGCGTTGATCGACATAGGGCCACATACGTCCGTATGTATGAGTCCTAATAGGTCGGCAGCGCGCATTCCAACACCTTTGAAGGAAATACGAGTCATTTTGCCGATGAGACATGATTCACACGTGCCATATGATTCGAAATCAAAGGGCGAAATAGCTCCATTCTGTATGAGCTGTTTAACGCGTTTCTCATTTATGTGTCCCATACGACAATGCCATAGGTAAGTTTGATCTTTGTCACCTACCTTTATTCTTTTATTATTCACATGTAATATCTCGGTAGTTTGATCTAAAACATAAATTCCATTCATGGAAACTGCCTTGCCATAAATCATATTGTGTAAGGAGAAAATACAGCTATTATTCTCTATTACAAATGAAAAACCAAGTTTGTCAAGTGCAGAAACTGAAATAATGTTTTTGGATAAACTAGGAACATAATAACAGTTATATAAAAATAACTCGAATCCACTTGGAAGCTGGATTACGTATGTTCCCTTCGAGACTGCAGCCACACGTGCTCCATTCCCGACACGCAGGTCCACCTTACCCTTGGTTAGGGGTTCTTGGTTTCGGAGGCCCTGCACATGATTACATAGATGAGAACCACAACCAGTATCAAGTACCCAAGTTCCGCAACTTGCATGGTTAATCTCAATCATGTGAATAAAAGAAGAAGAAGACATACCAACAGGAGTAACACGACCTGCCTTAATGTCCTCGCGATACACGGGGCATGAGCGCCTCCAATGCCCAGTCTTGTGGCAATGGTGACATTCCATGCTTGTATCCTTGCTCTTTGTCTTGCCTTGTGAGTTACTCGACTCACCTGGCCCACTCTTAGCAAATCCTGGTTTCTTGAACCTGGGCTTACCTACTGCTAGGTTGCCCTGAGCTTTAGCCTTCCCTTTACCTTTTCCCTTACTGGAGATCATGAGAACATCCTGCTTCAGACTCCCACTCAACTTTAGATCCTTCTCAGTCTGTACGAGAAGGGAGTGGAGCTCATGAGGAGTCTTGTTCATGTCGTTCATGTAGTAGTTGGCCCTAAAGAGGGCGAACCCATCATGAAGCGAATGAAGCATTCGATCAACGATTATGTTCTCACTGATCTTGCAGTTTAGGGCCTCCAGTTTTTCGATATTTTCAATCATGTGAAGAATATGTGGGCTAACTGCTTGGCCCTTCTGGAGTTTCGCCTCAAAGAAGCGACAGGTATGCTCATAAGAAACGATTCTCGGAGCCTTTGAGAATTCGTTAGTGAGCGTGGTGAAAATCTTGTTTGCACCATGGGTTATGAAGCGTCTTTGCAAATTGGATTCCATTGCATAGATGAGTACGTTCTTTATCGCACCCGCTTCCATGACGAAGTCGCTATGAGTGCGAACTTCGTTAGCTCTAGCTCCAGTTCCTGGGTGTGGCGGAATGGGCTCAGTTAAGTACTTGAGCTTTCCGTCAGCAATGGCAGCATTCCGTAGTGCTGCCTCCCAGTAAGAGAAGTTTGACCCATCATTCCTCAGTCTTGTGGACTGATTCATGGAGTCCATGAAGGCTTTTAGCCAGGATTCACGTGCTAGCTTGGCACTTGGCATTGGGTCTTCACCAGCCATTTTAGTTTTACAGCAGTTTTAATGAACGTGTTCTACACTGAAAAGAAGATAAAACAAAACCATATAAGCAACTTATTGTTGTGATTTAAGTCTATATTAAATTGAATTTAAACTCGTAGACTCATGCATTTATATAATTGATCTCCCTCAAGAATTATATAAACGATCCCAAGACTCAATTTCCGTATATTGATAAGCCCACAGTTTGGCTAATTCCAATCGTTGGAACTCTTGGTCGATAGATTTCCGTATATCTATCTATTAGTCCATCTCAGTCACTGGAATATTATCGAGTGACCATGATGTTGAGATAAAATAAATCATCTGTTCCCACTTACCCGACGTAGAAGGGGTCATATTATGCCTACCGACGAAGAAGGGATTCATGGGAGGCTGATTTATAAAGACTAATCTCAATTTTTGGTTATACGAGGAAGACCCCATCAACTTTTATTTATCCATATTTAAGTGAACTAAAAACTAGCATTTGCGTGAATGAATTAAATAAAGTGATGGCTTTTAAATGACATGTGACATCTGTATTGTCACAGAAAACTAACGCGAGACCTCTACATGAGTCAGTTTTCAGGCATGATATAGGTGGTTTGGTTTTTAGGCGGAATATGATGCAAGCTATTATCGAAGAAAGCATAAAGGTAAATGCAATAAACGTAGATAAAAGTCCTAGTGTGGCCTATCCTACCAAAATAAACATAAAACAACTTGGAATCCACTGATGGACCCTACAAGCTTGTCTTGATGTTCCATCTTGGTCCTTGCAGCGGGAGTGAGCATCCGGCCTCCGTCTTGTCTTTGGTCTTCACAAAATTACTAATTTAAATTACAAAAGTAGTCCTAGATACATTCTAATTTAAATACAAAAGTAATTACATGGCAAAAACCCAAAACGGAGATTCAAGATCTCAAAATTACAAGCAAGATCGTGTCCCTTCATTACGGTGACACAATCTTCTAAGGCCACACTAAGTTACAACCTTTTGCAAAAATTAAATACGTTATTGAAAGCATTCAAGGCATTCACAAGACGATAAATAAAATGCATCAACTAAAAACAATTTATACATGACATAATACTGTTATTATGATTAACAAATTTTTACCAAACCACCTTTTAGGATTAAAATTATGTGATTATACCGTTTTAACCACTTTAATTTTAATAAGTTTATAATCCTATTATTTTAAACCGTTTTAAAATAATATGTATCAAACGAGGGTGAACCGTTTCACAAAATAATACACTATTTCCGTATATAGTACATTATTTTAAGCCATGTGAAAATAAAACATGTTATTTTCGAAAATAAAAAAAAACGAGTCTGTTACAAGGGGGGAGGTCGACCGACCTAAACTTGTGGTCGACCGACCTCCTGCCGAAAAACGGAAAAATCTGCAACAGTAAAATCGGTCGACCGACCTATTAATTAGGTCGACCGACCAACAAGTAGTAAAAACGAATTTCAGAAAACGCAAAACGCTGCACTTTTTGAAATTAAAACAAGTTTTTACCTTTTAAACTTTGATTAAAACAAGTAAATCAAAATTAACATCAACAAGGGTTCACATATTGTTAAGAATATCGATTAATTAACAATATGTAAACAGGAATCGAAAAACAAGATCGAAAACTCATAAAGGAAATTGTTTTTAAAAAAAAAACAGAAAACTCACACAGGGGCGGTCGACCGACCGCTAATACTGGTCGACCGACCGACGCAGCGGCAGAAACGAGATTTTTCAAAATCTTTAAAAAAAAACTTATGAAAAACACAAAAGTAAAATTTTCATGGCCTAAGGCTCTGATACCACTTGTGGGGAATAAAACATGTATTCACCCTAAACTTGCAGGATTATAATGAAAAATACAGTTGTGTTTATAGTCATAAGATTAAAAAGGATAAGAAAAAGAATTCAACCTTTGGTCCTTTGTGCTTATGGCCTAAGAACAGGAATTAAAGTAAATTACCTCCTATAACTTGCACCCAAGACTTGATTGAGATGATGCCGCGTGTGCTAGAAAATACTCTCCAATTGCCTTGCAATATGGGGAGAGCTTTTGTGAGGTTTTAGATGTGAGATCTGAGTTTTGGGAAAAAAGGTGTTCTCAAAACCCTAATTATGAGAATTATCAATTACCAGTAAGTGACAAAAGGAGAAAGACTCTCCTTTTGTATTACTTAGGTCGGCCGAATGGGTCTTGGGTAAGGGTGGGCTTTTTCCACTCTTACCTTATACCTTTGCGTGATTCGACCCGTTTAGCTTTAAGTTGTTCGCGGGTTTTATTTATAAATCGTAACATGTTATCAGATATTAATACAGTCGATATATTAATAATGGTCTGACAAAATACGATATTGTATAATTACCCAAATTAATATAACTGTTTATATTAATACGCGAATACTATATTTAATTAAATATAACCGTTTATATTTAATTTACGAATTAATCTTGTAATCCGTATTAGCTAAAATTATTTAATCCGTATTAAATAATAATCTCAACATCTTATTGACTAATTTATTAGTCAACACCTCTGACTAACTGTTTAGTCATATCCGGCATAAATGTGACTGTATTTTCATACCTTCACATCTCTCAAACGTGTCCTATAGGTGTGACGTATAGGGACCAGTTGATCACCGCCATCCGTATGACAATAACGTCAAACTTATCTAGCAAGCCAACCGTTATTGATAAACGTGGATCAACTGGTAATAATAAAAAAGTATGCCCTTGTGATCCTTAAAGAGATTTAATAAGTCATTGTACTTAACTGTCAAGGACACCAGCCCCAACAATCTCCCACTTGTCCGTACAAGGGTATGTGCAATGACGTTATCACACTACATGTGGAGGACACAATCTCCAACAGTTTTTAGAACAATTAACACACATAAATCATCTTATTTGCAACCCCAAAACCGGTGCCAACCATCATAAAATGGATTTCATTTTATAAATTTGTCAACTGTATAATGTGACATCTTATATGTCACATAGTAATAAAATTATCTTAATATAAATATTTATCACATAAATATTATATATATATATATAATTAAATAAATCATATTTATCAATTGACAAGTAATTCGAAATTACAAATATAAAATGATAATTTATCGTCAATACGATTTACAACCTTTGTATTAATTTCGACCCAATTCATTCTAATTACGATATAATAAAATATCGTTTAATGTTTAATAATTGACACGCTTCAATTTTAAACATAAATCTTACAATAAGATTTAACCTCTAATTTCTCGATATACGAGTTTAAGGAATATGATCAAATCGTATCACTATACATTTGATTATTTTATCAATTAAGGGAATTGTCCTAAAGGTGTGACCTAAAAGGATCAACTGACCACCACCGTCATACGACAGTAATGTCAAACTCTAGCTAGCCAATCATTACCGATTAATGTTGGTCAGTTGACTAATATAAAATCGTATCATCCCTTGCGCATTCTCGTTATGAGATTTAATTACGTGATCGCACTATTGTTGAGGACACATTTCCCAACAATCTCCCACTTGTCCTCGACAAGTGTGCGTCACCAATTCTCTTGTCCTATTACAATCTCCCACTCAATGCAAGATGTCTCTCTGAGGTCGTACTTGCATTCGATCATATCATGAGTGGTTTCCTCGATCTGGAGAATAACTGTTTGACCGGAATTATCTACCATAGATACCTTCCGAGCGTGGCCACGCATTTCCAGTTAACTTCCCCTCGAGTGACCTTGAGATTTGAACAACCCTGACAAGGGGTGGACAATTTCTATCGCACTACTTCCTTCAACTAGTCACAGTCAGTCACAACCCAAAGCAACCCCATTTGACTCCAGTTACGAAAAGTCGTAGAGAATGGATCAAGGTTATGCCTAAACTGTACCATCTTGGGAGAGTAGTCTTTAGTCTAAGAATTGACTCACAAGAATACTATAGCAGCTCTCGCCACGACCCGGCTATAAAATTTCCAGAACTCTATAAGCGGTCACATTGCCCGACAGAGTGTCTCTTACAGTTTGCCTATGTGATCGACTAGTCATCACATATGACTCTATGGCACTTGAACTTGCCATCAATCGCCTCTCACTCTAATCGCTTTGAGATGTCACCTCATGTAAGCGGCTAGGGGCCATACTAAGTCAATCCAGTTCACTTATGGGGTTCAATATTGTCTCTTACAACCCATTTTGATTCTGACAAAGTATCTTTTACTTTGAGTTAATCATAACTCAAATGATGTTGTCATGCAACAATAGTCAATACTATTACATTGCATTTGATGCACAATCATCTATTTGTATTAGTGTTTTGCGAATAACCTTTATTCATGATTGCAAAACTTACAAATTTTTGTCTCCTTTATTATCATATTATCCCGTATAATATGATTCTATTTGAGTACATATCTAGAACTCTTTCTAGATTTTGAGTTTCCTTTCCGGAGGAAAGCTCCCACTGTTATCTTATAACTTGTGACGTATCGATATACTGGAGGGATTAAGGAATCACTCTCTTTAGTCACTTATGTACTGAAATTTACATTGTAGTCTATTTATGATTTCATCATTCTAATAATTTTCACTCATCTTGGCTATTTGATAATGGTTTCATTCATCGTTATGAATAATGTATCTAACCATTCTGATTTCTAATGGGCGACCTTTTATTATCCATATAATAAACCTTCCCATTAAAACTCCATCATCATATGATATAAAATATTTTATTCATCTAAATTGAGTACCTCTTATTCTTTACTCTTAAAGAATCACCCATTCTCTCAAAATGGTAGGTTTTAATTCTTTGATGAATATCGCTCCCACTGAAAACAATATCCCTCGATTTCTTAAATGAACATTTCATTTCTCGCATGTTAAACTATTACTCGAATTATTATCACGATCTCTATAGTGATCCACCTTTTCAGATCATACCTTCTGACACAACATAAACTATTTTCGAGGGGACTGAGATGATTTCTCCTCTATTATCTTATAATCATGGAAAAATCATTATTTCAAGGAATCGGTCTTGCCTCCGAAAAGATAGATGATTTCTCCTCTATTATCTTATAATCTTTGAAAAATCACTATCTCATGGAGCCGATCTTCCTTCCGAATTCATACGGGGTTTCCCATTGAAACAAAGAACACAAAGAACCTTTCTTCGAGTGTCCTCCCGTAATTACTTCAGTGTACCTTTCTTCGAGTGTCCTCCCGTAGTTTCTTTTGTTATCTTATTTAGGTTTCTTCTTAAGAACCCTTTCAGGAATCTTCTCTAAGATCCTATAGTTATATCATTGGTTTGTAGGTCGAATATTTTCTCCCACTCTATCCTTTAAAATAACCCTTATTTGTACAAGGATAGCTTATTTCGATCGTACCAATGTATATAAGTTTATGGTATGATTAATACATTCTCATTTTCATTTAAAATGAAAATCTTATAATGAACTAATATTTTCTCATTTTGATTGAAAGTATCTCATGGGGTGTAGTTCTCCGTTTTAATCAACTCTTTTGATTATATTATATTTGATCGTATCAATATTTATTGCGTGATAAGATCACTATTATTCATGTTTTAACAAGGCATGCAATTTATTTGATAAATCAAAACATTGATTAAGAACAAAAGTAGTGACTCGGGTTGAAAACCAAGTCACTAATACCCAAAATTACAACCATTGTTTTAGGATTTTAATCCTTGTCTTACAAGAAAGTAAATTGTTCCAAAATAAAATGCAAAATATGAAAGAAGACGATATGAAAATTAGAGGCTAGCTCTTCAAGTCTTCGATCAATTTGGATGCTACCATAGCCATCCAAGTAAGGAACTTCATGCTTCCTTCTCCTTGCCCTTATCATTATTAGGAGGCGCCCCTTTAAAACAATTAAAAAGGGTAAATATCAACACACTTGTATCATTATACATAAGTTGATAAATGACATGAATTTAAACGAGAATTATTACCTACGGCGGTTGCCTTCCCATTTTTGAGATCGCTTAAGTATTTGGGGCAATTACGCTTCCAATGACCGATCCTCGTGCAATAGTGGCACTTGTCTTGCTCTTTTGAAGACGAGGTGGAAGCGCCTTTCGAAAAGGTCTTTTCTTTGGTCGCTTTGGGCTTGAACGTTTTCTTGCCCTTGCCTTTAGAGGCATTCCTTTTGAAGCTCGTTTTCCCTTTCTTTTCGATGTTCAACACATCCTTGGTGGAACTTACATGAAGTCCCATGTCCCTTTCGGCTTGGACGAGCATCTTATGCAATTCTTCCAATGTGGTCTCTTGGTGTCGCATATTGAAATTCACCCGGAATTGAGCATACGCTTTAACCTTATTGAGCGAGTGAAGAACTCGGTCAATGATAAGAGAGTCGGGAACATCAACATCTTGAGCTTTTAGAGTCTCCGCGAGCTCAACGAGTTTGAGCACATGAGGTCTTATCTTTTGCCCTTCCTTGAATGTAATGTCAAAGAAGGCGGAAGCCGCCTCATATTGAATCACCCTTGGAGTTTGCGAAAACATGGTCGCAAGCTTGGTGTATATCTCATATGATGTGGTCAACTTAATCATACTCCTTTGGAGATCCGGCTCCATGGAGAAGATGAGCACATTTTTAAGAGCGGAGGACTCTTTCATGTAGGCTTCATAGGCCTCACGAGTTCCGACCGCGGAACGAGCGGTTGGAGCGGGAGGAGCGGCTTCGGATAGGTAACGACTCTTATCGTCACCTTGAGCGGCCAAAAGCAATTGCGCATCCCAATCCTTAAAATTGGAACCATGCATATCGAGTTTGCAACGATCCATAAAGGATCGAAGCCATGATACGTTAGTGAGAGGTGGAGCGTTGGTTGCAATTGATGTTGTTGAAAATTAAACTACAATAATAAAAGGAAAAACAACATCATTTTAAAATTCGCAATTTAAACTAGAAACTTTAACAAGTTTAGTTATATATATTTACTTAATGATCTCTTACCCAATTAACTAAACAATCCCGAGACCCATACCCATACTAATCCGGGCACGGTGTAGCCGATTCAACCCGTATTGGTATAATTTGGTGGATTAACCCTTTAATCGGTTCTACTCTTAGAACTCTCGGTCGACAATTTTCTTAAAATTATCTTTATCCCGAACTTATTGCAACTACGGTTACGAATACTTTCGTTGAGATCAACCAAATTTCAAGGTGTAATCTTATTACCCCACTTACCCAACGTGACAATTTTAGTACCCCGATGTAGCCGAGCCTACGTTCTTGTGAAGAAGGGATTCATGGGTCCGTACTTTTTGGTAAGGCTAAGTCTCAATATTTATTTATAAGAGATCTAGTCAAATTATTATCTATCTCCGTTTAAGTGAACTAAGTCGGTGAATTATCGATAAAATAAATGACTAGGTCGACTAGGTCGAAACATGCATGATACGATGTATGACGATTTGGCTATGCATGCAAACATATAAAAGCATAAAATAAACCCTAGTATGGCCTTTCCTAGAAAAGAAATAACAAAGTACAAATTCGGAAACCAACTCCTTTGGTCCCTTGAACTTCACGCGGCACTCACTTTGAGGTAAACACCGTCTTGTCGGAACTCCTTTCCGAATGGCACCGTCTTCAAGGAACTCCGGATTTTACAAAAATTACAACTTTTCTAGTCTACTTTATACATTATAAAATAGAAATAAATTACAATTGGGTGATACGAGATCACAAAATTACAACCGAATCGGTAACCCCTTACATTACGGGAAATACCGATTAAAACTAAGGCCATACTAAGTAAATTACATAATTCCCAAAATTACGTAAATAAATCATGACATTCATAATAAAGTATGCAATGCTTATGTAAATATGAATTAACATGCAACCCTAAGCCAAATTGTCCTATTTAAAACACATATTTAAATAGTTATCGTAAACCTTGGTTTATGGAATCGCGTGTTTCAACGTTTAACAACACTATGCATTTTTATGAAACGGTTTTCATCCTTAAGTTAATCATCCTAACTCGCATAGGATTCAAAATTTAGTCTTACTCAAACTTTGAACATGACTTAACTTAACATATTTTAATATTGTTCGGTATTACTCGGTTTTACGGGAAAAATAATATAAAATCCAAAAGAGTCATAAAAATTTCGAAAATTCAAAATTCAAATTTTGAAAAATCCAGAATGTTCTTAAAATTTTCAGAGTCTTAAAATATTAGTATTTATACGGTTTTAACATTATTTCGTAAATAAGACGTAAAACGAGCAATTTAAGTCGGAAAATTCAATAATTAACTTCATAAATGCAAAATAAATACTAATAATATTTTTATACCTTCCAAAACATTTTAAGAACACAAAATGGACAGAAAATTAAATGGCACATAGCCCCATAGCCGAAATTTTAAATAAATGACTCTAAATATTCAATTTTAAATGCTACTTTTAACAAATTAAAATTAAAACAAATCTGAAACTTTTGGCTCCCAAGATAAATTTCATGATGAACATATCATATATGACTAATATGGGTTAAATATTTCGGCCATTTTAACAACTATTGCAAATTTTAACGATTTTCGTCATATATCGTACGATTTTAACCTTTAAAATTATTTCTCAAGCATAAAATAAGATAAAATTCTCGAAAATTTTATACATGCTGGAAATAATATATATGACATCGTGTTAAATTTTTATGGCCAAATTCCAACTTAAACTATTAAAGTCGAAATTATGTCACTAATTACCCGATTTTTACATTAAAAATCTATAATATTGCAATATTTGAGATACATTTCTGGAAAATTCAACATAAATTTTAAATATTGCATGTGACATCCTCATAAAGTTTTATAGTCAAATTCATAATATAACTATTTTAACCCATTTTTATTCATCTTATTGCATTTTAACACTTAAAATTCATATCACACGTTTTATAAGTCCATAATTTACGAAAATTCATATTCATATTATAGAAAATACATGTGATAACATACTGAAAAATCTCGGCCAAAAGATGATTTTAGCTATTTTTCCCAAAATAAACGACTTTAACCATTAAAACTTTATAAAAACCGAGATTTAATATACCATTAACCAATATTCATGCAAAAAATATTCCAAATATTCTAAAATATTTTAGAAAACAGTAGGTAATCATGCTAAAATTATTTCGTGCATATCATATATCAAACGAAAATTCAAGTTTTATATTGTTATCTCTATAACTCCGTAAAAACGTAAACGGAAAGCATGCAAACAACCTATTGCTCTGATACCAATTGTAAGGTTTTATTAGTTACTCATAAACTAATCTTTTAGTCATACTAAACTAACCTTGTAATTAACATTTTAATATACTTGTTAATACGATCTTATGCATGCTAATATATGCGGAAATAAGGAGATATTGAACCCTTACACACGGTCCAAGATTATAGCAAGGATGATCCTCCAAGTACCCAAATAAGAATACCTCCATTGGATGCACCAAGACAACCCTTGAATGATCCGAAATCTCGAGTATGCTAGTACAAGAAAACGGATTTTCCTTAAACAATATAAGTTCTAGTATGAGCTTATTATACTAATATTATATAACTAGTAATGTTATTATCTTATAATAATACTTAGAGGATTTTATGTAAAATATTTTCTCACCCTTAGAAAATTTTAACAACAACAACACTAGAATGAACAATATGAGCATGTCATATATTTAAGTGGGTAGGGTTTTGGGAGATGGTGAGGCCGGCTATGGGAAGAGCAACAAGGGGACATGTTGCCTTACCCATGCTTCTTAGGGTGGCTCTAGATAGTGTTTCCAAGACACTTTTATGATTGTGTTTTTGTGGGGAATAAAGCATGTATTCACCCTAAACTTGCAGGATTATAATGAAAAATACAGTTGTGTTTATAGTCATAAGATTAAAAAGGATAAGAAAAAGAATTCAACCTTTGGTCCTTTGTGCTTATGGCCTAAGAACAGGAATTAAAGTAAATTACCTCCTATAACTTGCACCCAAGACTTGATTGAGATGATGCCGCGTGTGCTAGAAAATACTCTCCAATTGCCTTGCAATATGGGGAGAGCTTTTGTGAGGTTTTAGATGTGAGATCTGAGTTTTGGGAAAAAAGGTGTTCTCAAAACCCTAATTATGAGAATTATCAATTACCAGTAAGTGACAAAAGGAGAAAGACTCTCCTTTTGTATTACTTAGGTCGGCCGAATGGGTCTTGGGTAAGGGTGGGCTTTTTCCACTCTTACCTTATACCTTTGCGTGATTCGACCCGTTTAGCTTTAAGTTGTTCGCGGGTTTTATTTATAAATCGTAACATGTTATCAGATATTAATACAGTCGATATATTAATAATGGTCTGACAAAATACGATATTGTATAATTACCCAAATTAATATAACTGTTTATATTAATACGCGAATACTATATTTAATTAAATATAACCGTTTATATTTAATTTACGAATTAATCTTGTAATCCGTATTAGCTAAAATTATTTAATCCGTATTAAATAATAATCTCAACATCTTATTGACTAATTTATTAGTCAACACCTCTGACTAACTGTTTAGTCATATCCGGCATAAATGTGACTGTATTTTCATACCTTCACATCTCTCAAACGTGTCCTATAGGTGTGACGTATAGGGACCAGTTGATCACCGCCATCCGTATGACAATAACGTCAAACTTATCTAGCAAGCCAACCGTTATTGATAAACGTGGATCAACTGGTAATAATACAAAAGTATGCCCTTGTGATCCTTAAAGAGATTTAATAAGTCATTGTACTTAATTGTCAAGGACACCAGCCCCAACAATCTCCCACTTGTCCGTACAAGGGTATGTGCAATGACGTTATCACACTACATGTGGAGGACACAATCTCCAACAAACTCCCACTTGTCTGTACAAGTGTAGGTGCGATAACCGAATCTCATATCCTTTTAAAATTTCTCCCACTCAATGTAAGACAATTTGCAAATCCGCATTCGCAAAGGTCGTATCTCACAAGCGATCTGTATCAAGAGTGGTTTCCCCGACTAGAGAGTAACTTAACTGATAAAACGAATCTGTATTCGAGCATGGCCATGCATTTCAGTTACTACTCCTCGAGTGGCCCTGAGAAATGATAAAATCCTGATAAGGGTTTGGATATTTCCCTCAACTCGAATCCTGCCGATATCGCCCAGCATGAAATAACCCAGAAAAAATCCTCTTGGCCCCTGTTACGGTGACCGTGGGAAAGAAACCAAAGTTACCCAAAATCTGTCTTAATCTCAAGAGACAGTTGAAGGTCAAAAGACTCGACTCTAAGGAACACTATGGAGGTCCTATCCACGACCAGGCACCCAATGTTATAAAACATTTAGGACTCCATAACGTTGTCACGGGGTGTCCTACGAGATATCCGTATAACTCGCCTTTGTGATTGGTCAGTCATCTACGTGACTTATGGCTCGTTGAACCCACCATCAACCAACGTCACAAAATGATTACCTGAGTTATCAGCTCAAGTGGGTAATCAAGGACCAAAACGATGTAATGTTAATCAGTTCACTTTGTGGTGTTCAAAATTGGCGTACAATTCCACATGAAAAACAAAACATTTTATATCATAACAATAAGGTTGAATAGAGTACACGAGAAAATGAATTATTACATGAATTCATAAAAGAGTACTACAACTTAGGAGCACATCTAATTCCCATGGAATGAATGTGCCCTTCATGCTTATCACGTGGTAATGCTTTAGTGAGAGGATCAGCTATGTTGTCATCCGTAGCGATCTTATCAATGAATATCTTCTTTTACGCGGACTCAGTCGTAGAATCTGCTGTAACATTTTGTTTAGAACTTTTCCAGCTGACAGCAGCGCCATTAAGAGTAAAAACGAATCCAGACTGAGATTTCGAGTCATCTCGATCCGTTTGGAAGCTAGCATCTGCGTAACCCGTGGCGCAGAGCGTTGAGTCGCCTCCATAAGTCAATCCCCAATCTTTAGTCCTCCGTAGGTACTTAAGAATGTTTTTCACGGCCATCCAGTGTTGTTCACTTGGATGAGCTTGGAATCGACTTGTCATACTCAATGCATATGCAACGTCAGGACGTGTGCATATCATGGCATACATGATCGATCCTATTGCCGAGGCATAAGGAATCCGAATCATGCGCTCTTTCTCTTCCAATGACTTAGCTTCTTGAGTCTTGCTCAAGTGAAGCCCAGGAGTCATAGGGAGGAACCCCTTCTTGGAGTTCGTCATGCTGAATCTCTCTAGAATCTTATCTATATAAGACTTATGACTGAGAGACAACATCCGTCGTGATCTATCCCTGTAGATACGGATGCCCAAAATTCTTTGTGCCTCTCCCAGATCTTTCATCTGGAAATGGTTTTTCAACCATGCTTTAACCTAAGATAGGAGAGGTATGTCATTCCCAATCAAGAGTATGTCGTCGACATACAGTACTAGGAATACAATCTTGCTCCCACTCGACTTGATATAGAGACATGGTTCCTCGACTAATCGAATGAACCCATTCTCTTTTATCACTTGGTCGAAGCGATGATTCCAACTCCGCGATGCTTGCTTAAGTCCATAGATGGAACGCTTAAGCTTGCAAACTTTCTTAGGATGTGCTGGATCGATAAAACCCTCGGGTTGTATCATGTACAACTCTTCCTCCAAATAACCGTTTAAGAAGGCGGTTTTAACGTCCATTTGTCATATTTCATAGTCATGAAATGCGGCGATCGCTAAGATAATCCGAATGGAACGTAGCATGACTACGGGTGCAAAGATCTCATCATAGTGCAAGCCTGGCACTTGAGTGAAACCTTTAGCAACTAGTCTAGCCTTGTGGATATCTTGTTGTCCTTCCACGGCATGCTTTATCTTGTAAAGCCATTTGCATTGAAGGGGACGTACCTTTGCAGGTAGGTCCACAAGATCCCACACGTTGTTCTCATACATGGAGTCCATCTCGGATTGCATGGCTTCTAGCCATAGCTTTGAGTCAGAACTGGTCATGGCACCTTTATAGGTTGTGGGTTCATTACCCTCTAGGAGTAAGACGTCATCTGTATCGTGTTCCTCGACCATACCAATGTATCTGTCCGGTGGAATAGAGACTCTTCCCGACCTCCTAGGTTCCTCAGGGATATCTACCGCAGCCTCGGGTGAAGGAACTGTTTCCTCCAATGGTTGCTCGATAGTTGGTTCTTGAACCTCCGATAACTCGAAGGTTCTATTACTCGACTTGTTCTCGAGAAATTCTTTCTCTAAGAACGTCGCACTAGCCGCAACAAAAACACGTTGTTCGGTAGGCGAGTAGAAGTAATGACCAAACGTTCCCTTTGGGTAGCCTATAAAGTATGTCTTGACCGATCGCGGGCCGAGCTTATCCTCGTGTCTCCACTTGACATAAGCCTCGCAGCCCCAAACCCGAATAAAGGACAAGTTGGGGACCGTTCCCTTCCATAACTCGAATGGAGTCTTGTCAACAGCTTTAGACGGACTTCGGTTAAGTATTAGAGCGGCTGACAAAAGAGCATATCCCCACAATGAATCAGGCACAACGGTGTGACTCATCATGGATCGAACCATATCGAGTAAAGTTCGATTTCTCCGTTCGGACACACCATTTAATTGTGGTGTTCCAGGTGGAGTCAACTGTAGCACGATCCCACAGTCTTTAAGGTGTTGATCAAACTCGCGTGAAAGATACTCACCACCACGATCCGAGCGTAGTGCTTTAATCTTTCTACCCAGCTGGTTCTGTACCCGATTCTGGTATTCTTTGAACTTGTCAAGGGATTCACTTTTGTGCTTCATTAAGTAGACATAGCCATATCTACTCAAATCATCCGTGAAAGTGATGAAATACCTATAGCCATCTCGTGCGTTGATCGACATAGGGCCACATACGTCCGTATGTATGAGTCCTAATAGGTCGGCAGCGCGCATTCCAACACCTTTGAAGGAAATACGAGTCATTTTGCCGATGAGACATGATTCACACGTGCCATATGATTCGAAATCAAAGGGCGAAATAGCTCCATTCTGTATGAGCTGTTTAACGCGTTTCTCATTTATGTGTCCCATACGACAATGCCATAGGTAAGTTTGATCTTTGTCACCTACCTTTATTCTTTTATTATTCACATGTAATATCTCGGTAGTTTGATCTAAAACATAAATTCCATTCATGGAAACTGCCTTGCCATAAATCATATTGTGTAAGGAGAAAATACAGCTATTATTCTCTATTACAAATGAAAAACCAAGTTTGTCAAGTGCAGAAACTGAAATAATGTTTTTGGATAAACTAGGAACATAATAACAGTTATATAAAAATAACTCGAATCCACTTGGAAGCTGGATTACGTATGTTCCCTTCGAGACTGCAGCCACACGTGCTCCATTCCCGACACGCAGGTCCACCTTACCCTTGGTTAGGGGTTCTTGGTTTCGGAGGCCCTGCACATGATTACATAGATGAGAACCACAACCAGTATCAAGTACCCAAGTTCCGCAACTTGCATGGTTAATCTCAATCATGTGAATAAAAGAAGAAGAAGACATACCAACAGGAGTAACACGACCTGCCTTAATGTCCTCGCGATACACGGGGCATGAGCGCCTCCAATGCCCAGTCTTGTGGCAATGGTGACATTCCATGCTTGTATCCTTGCTCTTTGTCTTGCCTTGTGAGTTACTCGACTCACCTGGCCCACTCTTAGCAAATCCTGGTTTCTTGAACCTGGGCTTACCTACTGCTAGGTTGCCCTGAGCTTTAGCCTTCCCTTTACCTTTTCCCTTACTGGAGATCATGAGAACATCCTGCTTCAGACTCCCACTCAACTTTAGATCCTTCTCAGTCTGTACGAGAAGGGAGTGGAGCTCATGAGGAGTCTTGTTCATGTCGTTCATGTAGTAGTTGGCCCTAAAGAGGGCGAACCCATCATGAAGCGAATGAAGCATTCGATCAACGATTATGTTCTCACTGATCTTGCAGTTTAGGGCCTCCAGTTTTTCGATATTTTCAATCATGTGAAGAATATGTGGGCTAACTGCTTGGCCCTTCTGGAGTTTCGCCTCAAAGAAGCGACAGGTATGCTCATAAGAAACGATTCTCGGAGCCTTTGAGAATTCGTTAGTGAGCGTGGTGAAAATCTTGTTTGTACCATGGGTTATGAAGCGTCTTTGCAAATTGGATTCCATTGCATAGATGAGTACGTTCTTTATCGCACCCGCTTCCATGACGAAGTCGCTATGAGTGCGAACTTCGTTAGCTCTAGCTCCAGTTCCTGGGTGTGGCGGAATGGGCTCAGTTAAGTACTTGAGCTTTCCGTCAGCAATGGCAGCATTCCGTAGTGCTGCCTCCCAGTCAGAGAAGTTTGACCCATCATTCCTCAGTCTTGTGGACTGATTCATGGAGTCCATGAAGGCTTTTAGCCAGGATTCACGTGCTAGCTTGGCACTTGGCATTGGGTCTTCACCAGCCATTTTAGTTTTACAGCAGTTTTAATGAACGTGTTCTACACTGAAAAGAAGATAAAACAAAACCATATAAGCAACTTATTGTTGTGATTTAAGTCTATATTAAATTGAATTTAAACTCGTAGACTCATGCATTTATATAATTGATCTCCCTCAAGAATTATATAAACGATCCCAAGACTCAATTTCCGTATATTGATAAGCCCACAGTTTGGCTAATTCCAATCGTTGGAACTCTTGGTCGATAGATTTCCGTATATCTATCTATTAGTCCATCTCAGTCACTGGAATATTATCGAGTGACCATGATGTTGAGATAAAATAAATCATCTGTTCCCACTTACCCGACGTAGAAGGGGTCATATTATGCCTACCGACGAAGAAGGGATTCATGGGAGGCTGATTTATAAAGACTAATCTCAATTTTTGGTTATACGAGGAAGACCCCATCAACTTTTATTTATCCATATTTAAGTGAACTAAAAACTAGCATTTGCGTGAATGAATTAAATAAAGTGATGGCTTTTAAATGACATGTGACATCTGTATTGTCACAGAAAACTAACGCGAGACCTCTACATGAGTCAGTTTTCAGGCATGATATAGGTGGTTTGGTTTTTAGGCGGAATATGATGCAAGCTATTATCGAAGAAAGCATAAAGGTAAATGCAATAAACGTAGATAAAAGTCCTAGTGTGGCCTATCCTACCAAAATAAACATAAAACAACTTGGAATCCACTGTTGGACCCTACAAGCTTGTCTTGATGTTCCATCTTGGTCCTTGCAGCGGGAGTGAGCATCCGGCCTCCGTCTTGTCTTTGGTCTTCACAAAATTACTAATTTAAATTACAAAAGTAGTCCTAGATACATTCTAATTTAAATACAAAAGTAATTACATGGCAAAAACCCAAAACGGAGATTCAAGATCTCAAAATTACAAGCAAGATCGTGTCCCTTCATTATGGTGACACAATCTTCTAAGGCCACACTAAGTTACAACCTTTTGCAAAAATTAAATACGTTATTGAAAGCATTCAAGGCATTCACAAGACGATAAATAAAATGCATCAACTAAAAACAATTTATACATGACATAATACTGTTATTATGATTAACAAATTTTTACCAAACCACCTTTTAGGATTAAAATTATGTGATTATACCGTTTTAACCACTTTAATTTTAATAAGTTTATAATCCTATTATTTTAAACCGTTTTAAAATAATATGTATCAAACGAGGGTGAACCGTTTCACAAAATAATACACTATTTCCGTATATAGTACATTATTTTAAGCCATGTGAAAATAAAACATGTTATTTTCGAAAATAAAAAAAAACGAGTCTGTTACAAGGGGGGAGGTCGACCGACCTAAACTTGTGGTCGACCGACCTCCTGCCGAAAAACGGAAAAATCTGCAACAGTAAAATCGGTCGACCGACCTATTAATTAGGTCGACCGACCAACAAGTAGTAAAAACGAATTTCAGAAAACGCAAAACGCTGCACTTTTTGAAATTAAAACAAGTTTTTACCTTTTAAACTTTGATTAAAACAAGTAAATCAAAATTAACATCAACAAGGGTTCACATATTGTTAAGAATATCGATTAATTAACAATATGTAAACAGGAATCGAAAAACAAGATCGAAAACTCATAAAGGAAATTGTTTTTAAAAAAAAAACAGAAAACTCACACAGGGGCGGTCGACCGACCGCTAATACTGGTCGACCGACCGACGCAGCGGCAGAAACGAGATTTTTCAAAATCTTTAAAAAAAAACTTATGAAAAACACAAAAGTAAAATTTTCATGGCCTAAGGCTCTGATACCACTTGTGGGGAATAAAACATGTATTCACCCTAAACTTGCAGGATTATAATGAAAAATACAGTTGTGTTTATAGTCATAAGATTAAAAAGGATAAGAAAAAGAATTCAACCTTTGGTCCTTTGTGCTTATGGCCTAAGAACAGGAATTAAAGTAAATTACCTCCTATAACTTGCACCCAAGACTTGATTGAGATGATGCCGCGTGTGCTAGAAAATACTCTCCAATTGCCTTGCAATATGGGGAGAGCTTTTGTGAGGTTTTAGATGTGAGATCTGAGTTTTGGGAAAAAAGGTGTTCTCAAAACCCTAATTATGAGAATTATCAATTACCAGTAAGTGACAAAAGGAGAAAGACTCTCCTTTTGTATTACTTAGGTCGGCCGAATGGGTCTTGGGTAAGGGTGGGCTTTTTCCACTCTTACCTTATACCTTTGCGTGATTCGACCCGTTTAGCTTTAAGTTGTTCGCGGGTTTTATTTATAAATCGTAACATGTTATCAGATATTAATACAGTCGATATATTAATAATGGTCTGACAAAATACGATATTGTATAATTACCCAAATTAATATAACTGTTTATATTAATACGCGAATACTATATTTAATTAAATATAACCGTTTATATTTAATTTACGAATTAATCTTGTAATCCGTATTAGCTAAAATTATTTAATCCGTATTAAATAATAATCTCAACATCTTATTGACTAATTTATTAGTCAACACCTCTGACTAACTGTTTAGTCATATCCGGCATAAATGTGACTGTATTTTCATACCTTCACATCTCTCAAACGTGTCCTATAGGTGTGACGTATAGGGACCAGTTGATCACCGCCATCCGTATGACAATAACGTCAAACTTATCTAGCAAGCCAACCGTTATTGATAAACGTGGATCAACTGGTAATAATAAAAAAGTATGCCCTTGTGATCCTTAAAGAGATTTAATAAGTCATTGTACTTAACTGTCAAGGACACCAGCCCCAACAATCTCCCACTTGTCCGTACAAGGGTATGTGCAATGACGTTATCACACTACATGTGGAGGACACAATCTCCAACAGTTTTTAGAACAATTAACACACATAAATCATCTTATTTGCAACCCCAAAACCGGTGCCAACCATCATAAAATGGATTTCATTTTATAAATTTGTCAACTGTATAATGTGACATCTTATATGTCACATAGTAATAAAATTATCTTAATATAAATATTTATCACATAAATATTATATATATATATATAATTAAATAAATCATATTTATCAATTGACAAGTAATTCGAAATTACAAATATAAAATGATAATTTATCGTCAATACGATTTACAACCTTTGTATTAATTTCGACCCAATTCATTCTAATTACGATATAATAAAATATCGTTTAATGTTTAATAATTGACACGCTTCAATTTTAAACATAAATCTTACAATAAGATTTAACCTCTAATTTCTCGATATACGAGTTTAAGGAATATGATCAAATCGTATCACTATACATTTGATTATTTTATCAATTAAGGGAATTGTCCTAAAGGTGTGACCTAAAAGGATCAACTGACCACCACCGTCATACGACAGTAATGTCAAACTCTAGCTAGCCAATCATTACCGATTAATGTTGGTCAGTTGACTAATATAAAATCGTATCATCCCTTGCGCATTCTCGTTATGAGATTTAATTACGTGATCGCACTATTGTTGAGGACACATTTCCCAACAATCTCCCACTTGTCCTCGACAAGTGTGCGTCACCAATTCTCTTGTCCTATTACAATCTCCCACTCAATGCAAGATGTCTCTCTGAGGTCGTACTTGCATTCGATCATATCATGAGTGGTTTCCTCGATCTGGAGAATAACTGTTTGACCGGAATTATCTACCATAGATACCTTCCGAGCGTGGCCACGCATTTCCAGTTAACTTCCCCTCGAGTGACCTTGAGATTTGAACAACCCTGACAAGGGGTGGACAATTTCTATCGCACTACTTCCTTCAACTAGTCACAGTCAGTCACAACCCAAAGCAACCCCATTTGACTCCAGTTACGAAAAGTCGTAGAGAATGGATCAAGGTTATGCCTAAACTGTACCATCTTGGGAGAGTAGTCTTTAGTCTAAGAATTGACTCACAAGAATACTATAGCAGCTCTCGCCACGACCCGGCTATAAAATTTCCAGAACTCTATAAGCGGTCACATTGCCCGACAGAGTGTCTCTTACAGTTTGCCTATGTGATCGACTAGTCATCACATATGACTCTATGGCACTTGAACTTGCCATCAATCGCCTCTCACTCTAATCGCTTTGAGATGTCACCTCATGTAAGCGGCTAGGGGCCATACTAAGTCAATCCAGTTCACTTATGGGGTTCAATATTGTCTCTTACAACCCATTTTGATTCTGACAAAGTATCTTTTACTTTGAGTTAATCATAACTCAAATGATGTTGTCATGCAACAATAGTCAATACTATTACATTGCATTTGATGCACAATCATCTATTTGTATTAGTGTTTTGCGAATAACCTTTATTCATGATTGCAAAACTTACAAATTTTTGTCTCCTTTATTATCATATTATCCCGTATAATATGATTCTATTTGAGTACATATCTAGAACTCTTTCTAGATTTTGAGTTTCCTTTCCGGAGGAAAGCTCCCACTGTTATCTTATAACTTGTGACGTATCGATATACTGGAGGGATTAAGGAATCACTCTCTTTAGTCACTTATGTACTGAAATTTACATTGTAGTCTATTTATGATTTCATCATTCTAATAATTTTCACTCATCTTGGCTATTTGATAATGGTTTCATTCATCGTTATGAATAATGTATCTAACCATTCTGATTTCTAATGGGCGACCTTTTATTATCCATATAATAAACCTTCCCATTAAAACTCCATCATCATATGATATAAAATATTTTATTCATCTAAATTGAGTACCTCTTATTCTTTACTCTTAAAGAATCACCCATTCTCTCAAAATGGTAGGTTTTAATTCTTTGATGAATATCGCTCCCACTGAAAACAATATCCCTCGATTTCTTAAATGAACATTTCATTTCTCGCATGTTAAACTATTACTCGAATTATTATCACGATCTCTATAGTGATCCACCTTTTCAGATCATACCTTCTGACACAACATAAACTATTTTCGAGGGGACTGAGATGATTTCTCCTCTATTATCTTATAATCATGGAAAAATCATTATTTCAAGGAATCGGTCTTGCCTCCGAAAAGATAGATGATTTCTCCTCTATTATCTTATAATCTTTGAAAAATCACTATCTCATGGAGCCGATCTTCCTTCCGAATTCATACGGGGTTTCCCATTGAAACAAAGAACACAAAGAACCTTTCTTCGAGTGTCCTCCCGTAATTACTTCAGTGTACCTTTCTTCGAGTGTCCTCCCGTAGTTTCTTTTGTTATCTTATTTAGGTTTCTTCTTAAGAACCCTTTCAGGAATCTTCTCTAAGATCCTATAGTTATATCATTGGTTTGTAGGTCGAATATTTTCTCCCACTCTATCCTTTAAAATAACCCTTATTTGTACAAGGATAGCTTATTTCGATCGTACCAATGTATATAAGTTTATGGTATGATTAATACATTCTCATTTTCATTTAAAATGAAAATCTTATAATGAACTAATATTTTCTCATTTTGATTGAAAGTATCTCATGGGGTGTAGTTCTCCGTTTTAATCAACTCTTTTGATTATATTATATTTGATCGTATCAATATTTATTGCGTGATAAGATCACTATTATTCATGTTTTAACAAGGCATGCAATTTATTTGATAAATCAAAACATTGATTAAGAACAAAAGTAGTGACTCGGGTTGAAAACCAAGTCACTAATACCCAAAATTACAACCATTGTTTTAGGATTTTAATCCTTGTCTTACAAGAAAGTAAATTGTTCCAAAATAAAATGCAAAATATGAAAGAAGACGATATGAAAATTAGAGGCTAGCTCTTCAAGTCTTCGATCAATTTGGATGCTACCATAGCCATCCAAGTAAGGAACTTCATGCTTCCTTCTCCTTGCCCTTATCATTATTAGGAGGCGCCCCTTTAAAACAATTAAAAAGGGTAAATATCAACACACTTGTATCATTATACATAAGTTGATAAATGACATGAATTTAAACGAGAATTATTACCTACGGCGGTTGCCTTCCCATTTTTGAGATCGCTTAAGTATTTGGGGCAATTACGCTTCCAATGACCGATCCTCGTGCAATAGTGGCACTTGTCTTGCTCTTTTGAAGACGAGGTGGAAGCGCCTTTCGAAAAGGTCTTTTCTTTGGTCGCTTTGGGCTTGAACGTTTTCTTGCCCTTGCCTTTAGAGGCATTCCTTTTGAAGCTCGTTTTCCCTTTCTTTTCGATGTTCAACACATCCTTGGTGGAACTTACATGAAGTCCCATGTCCCTTTCGGCTTGGACGAGCATCTTATGCAATTCTTCCAATGTGGTCTCTTGGTGTCGCATATTGAAATTCACCCGGAATTGAGCATACGCTTTAACCTTATTGAGCGAGTGAAGAACTCGGTCAATGATAAGAGAGTCGGGAACATCAACATCTTGAGCTTTTAGAGTCTCCGCGAGCTCAACGAGTTTGAGCACATGAGGTCTTATCTTTTGCCCTTCCTTGAATGTAATGTCAAAGAAGGCGGAAGCCGCCTCATATTGAATCACCCTTGGAGTTTGCGAAAACATGGTCGCAAGCTTGGTGTATATCTCATATGATGTGGTCAACTTAATCATACTCCTTTGGAGATCCGGCTCCATGGAGAAGATGAGCACATTTTTAAGAGCGGAGGACTCTTTCATGTAGGCTTCATAGGCCTCACGAGTTCCGACCGCGGAACGAGCGGTTGGAGCGGGAGGAGCGGCTTCGGATAGGTAACGACTCTTATCGTCACCTTGAGCGGCCAAAAGCAATTGCGCATCCCAATCCTTAAAATTGGAACCATGCATATCGAGTTTGCAACGATCCATAAAGGATCGAAGCCATGATACGTTAGTGAGAGGTGGAGCGTTGGTTGCAATTGATGTTGTTGAAAATTAAACTACAATAATAAAAGGAAAAACAACATCATTTTAAAATTCGCAATTTAAACTAGAAACTTTAACAAGTTTAGTTATATATATTTACTTAATGATCTCTTACCCAATTAACTAAACAATCCCGAGACCCAAACCCATACTAATCCGGGCACGGTGTAGCCGATTCAACCCGTATTGGTATAATTTGGTGGATTAACCCTTTAATCGGTTCTACTCTTAGAACTCTCGGTCGACAATTTTCTTAAAATTATCTTTAGCCCGAACTTATTGCAACTACGGTTACGAATACTTTCGTTGAGATCAACCAAATTTCAAGGTGTAATCTTATTACCCCACTTACCCAACGTGACAATTTTAGTACCCCGGTGTAGCCGAGCCTACGTTCTTGTGAAGAAGGGATTCATGGGTCCGTACTTTTTGGTAAGGCTAAGTCTCAATATTTATTTATAAGAGATCTAGTCAAATTATTATCTATCTCCGTTTAAGTGAACTAAGTCGGTGAATTATCGATAAAATAAATGACTAGGTCGACTAGGTCGAAACATGCATGATACGATGTATGACGATTTGGCTATGCATGCAAACATATAAAAGCATAAAATAAAGCCTAGTATGGCCATTCCTAGAAAAGAAATAACAAAGTACAAATTCGGAAACCAACTCCTTTGGTCCCTTGAACTTCACGCGGCACTCACTTTGAGGTAAACACCGTCTTGTCGGAACTCCTTTCTGAATGGCACCGTCTTCAAGGAACTCCGGATTTTACAAAAATTACAACTTTTCTAGTCTACTTTATACATTATAAAATAGAAATAAATTACAATTGGGTGATACGAGATCACAAAATTACAACCGAATCGGTAACCCCTTACATTACGGGAAATACCGATTAAAACTAAGGCCATACTAAGTAAATTACATAATTCCCAAAATTACGTAAATAAATCATGACATTCATAATAAAGTATGCAATGCTTATGTAAATATGAATTAACATGCAACCCTAAGCCAAATTGTCCTATTTAAAACACATATTTAAATAGTTATCGTAAACCTTGGTTTATGGAATCGCGTGTTTCAACGTTTAACAACACTATGCATTTTTATGAAACGGTTTTCATCCTTAAGTTAATCATCCTAACTCGCATAGGATTCAAAATTTAGTCTTACTCAAACTTTGAACATGACTTAACTTAACATATTTTAATATTGTTCGGTATTACTCGGTTTTACGGGAAAAATAATATAAAATCCAAAAGAGTCATAAAAATTTCGAAAATTCAAAATTCAAATTTTGAAAAATCCAGAATGTTCTTAAAATTTTCAGAGTCTTAAAATATTAGTATTTATACGGTTTTAACATTATTTCGTAAATAAGACGTAAAACGAGCAATTTAAGTCGGAAAATTCAATAATTAACTTCATAAATGCAAAATAAATACTAATAATATTTTTATACCTTCCGAAACATTTTAAGAACACAAAATGGACATAAAATTAAATGGCACATAGCCCCATAGCCGAAATTTTAAATAAATGACTCTAAATATTCAATTTTAAATGCTACTTTTAACAAATTAAAATTAAAACAAATCTGAAACTTTTGGCTCCCAAGATAAATTTCATGATGAACATATCATATATGACTAATATGGGTTAAATATTTCGGCCATTTTAACAACTATTGCAAATTTTAACGATTTTCGTCATATATCGTACGATTTTAACCTTTAAAATTATTTCTCAAGCATAAAATAAGATAAAATTCTCGAAAATTTTATACATGCTGGAAATAATATATATGACATCGTGTTAAATTTTTATGGCCAAATTCCAACTTAAACTATTAAAGTCGAAATTATGTCACTAATTACCCGATTTTTACATTAAAAATCTATAATATTGCAATATTTGAGATACATTTCTGGAAAATTCAACATAAATTTTAAATATTGCATGTGACATCCTCATAAAGTTTTATAGTCAAATTCATAATATAACTATTTTAACCCATTTTTATTCATCTTATTGCATTTTAACACTTAAAATTCATATCACACGTTTTATAAGTCCATAATTTACGAAAATTCATATTCATATTATAGAAAATACATGTGATAACATACTGAAAAATCTCGGCCAAAAGATGATTTTAGCTATTTTTCCCAAAATAAACGACTTTAACCATTAAAACTTTATAAAAACCGAGATTTAATATACCATTAACCAATATTCATGCAAAAAATATTCCAAATATTCTAAAATATTTTAGAAAACAGTAGGTAATCATGCTAAAATTATTTCGTGCATATCATATATCAAACGAAAATTCAAGTTTTATATTGTTATCTCTATAACTCCGTAAAAACGTAAACGGAAAGCATGCAAACAACCTATTGCTCTGATACCGATTGTAAGGTTTTATTAGTTACTCATAAACTAATCTTTTAGTCATACTAAACTAACCTTGTAATTAACATTTTAATATACTTGTTAATACGATCTTATGCATGCTAATATATGCGGAAATAAGGAGATATTGAACCCTTACACACGGTCCAAGATTATAGCAAGGATGATCCTCCAAGTACCCAAATAAGAATACCTCCATTGGATGCACCAAGACAACCCTTGAATGATCCGAAATCTCGAGTATGCTAGTACAAGAAAACGGATTTTCCTTAAACAATATAAGTTCTAGTATGAGCTTATTATACTAATATTATATCACTTATATAACTAGTAATGTTATTATCTTATAATAATACTTAGAGGATTTTATGTAAAATATTTTCTCACCCTTAGAAAATTTTAACAACAACAACACTAGAATGAACAATATGAGCATGTCATATATTTAAGTGGGTAGGGTTTTGGGAGATGGTGAGGCCGGCTATGGGAAGAGCAACAAGGGGACATGTTGCCTTACCCGTGCTTCTTAGGGTGGCTCTAGATAGTGTTTCCAAGACACTTTTATGATTGTGTTTTTAGAACAATTAACACACATAAATCATCTTATTTGCAACCCCAAAACCGGTGCCAACCATCATAAAATGGATTTCATTTTATAAATTTGTCAACTGTATAATGTGACATCTTATATGTCACATAGTAATAAAATTATCTTAATATAAATATTTATCACATAAATATTATATATATATAATTAAATAAATCATATTTATCAATTGACAAGTAATTCGAAATTACAAATATAAAATGATAATTTATCGTCAATACGATTTACAACCTTTGTATTAATTTCGACCCAATTCATTCTAATTACGATATAATAAAATATCGTTTAATGTTTAATAATTGACACGCTTCAATTTTAAACATAAATCTTACAATAAGATTTAACCTCTAATTTCTCGATATACGAGTTTAAGGAATATGATCAAATCGTATCACTATACATTTGATTATTTTATCAATTAAGGGAATTGTCCTAAAGGTGTGACCTAAAAGGATCAACTGACCACCACCGTCATACGACAGTAATGTCAAACTCTAGCTAGCCAATCATTACCGATTAATGTTGGTCGGTTGACTAATATAAAATCGTATCATCCCTTGAGCATTCTCGTTATGAGATTTAATTACGTGATCGCACTATTGTTGAGGACACATTTCCCAACAGTCTTCTATAATCAGAACTCCCTCCTTAAGATTGATGGGAGTAACTTTACAGATTGGGAGGCAGCATTACAGAATGCTGCCATTACTGATGGTAAGCTAAGTATTTGGTTGAGCTGATTCCGACTGAACCAACTGTCAGGACTGGAGCCCAACGAACTACATATGATGAGTTCGTTCGTGAAGTAGGTGCGATTAAGAACGTACTTATATATGCAATGGAAAGCAATTTGCAGCGCCGCTTCATTTCCCAAGGTGCAAATAAGATTTTCACCACCCTTACCAATGAGTTCTCGCAAGCTCCGAGAATTATGAGGTATACGCAGCAGTTCGCTTCTTCGAGGCAAAACTGAAAAAGGGCCAAGCTATTAGCCCACACATCCTCAAGATGATTGAGAATGTGGAAGTTATGGAGTCTCTTGGTTGCAAGATTGAGGAGTTAGTCATTGTAGACCGTATCTTGTACTCTGTTCATGATGGGTTCACCCAATTTAGGGTGAACTACAACATGAATGACATGAAGAAAAGTTTTCATGAACTCCACTCTCAGTTCCTACAAGCTGAGAAGGATCTCAATTTGAGTGGGAGGGCTAAGAAGGACGTACTCGTCATACAATCTAATTGGAATGTGAAAGGAAAGGCAAAGGCTCCCTTAAATGTTAAGAAGCCACCGTTCAAGAAGAAGCAGCAGTCTAAGCCCAAGAGTGGACCTGGTGAGACCAGTAACTCAAAGGGCAAAGCTAAGGGCAAAGGGAAAGAGGGAGAGTGCCACCATTGCCACGAGTCCGGGCATTAGAAGAGGAACTACCCTAAGTACCTCGATGATATCAAGGCTGGACGTGTGACAACCACATGTATATCTTCAATTATTCATATGATTGAAATAAACCATGCAAGTTCAGCAACATGAGTATTTGATACTGGTTGTGGTCCTCACTTGTGTAATCACTTGCAGGGTTTAAGGGATGTCCACAAACTTGAGAAAGGGGACGTAGACCTTCGCGTTGGAAATGGAGCAAAGGTTGCAGCTTTCTCCATGGGAACTTATGTACTCAAACTACCTAGTGGTTTTGAGTTATTTTTTAATAATTGTTATTTTGTGCCTAGTTTGTTGAAAAACATTGTTTCTATTTCTGTTTTGGATACGGAGGGATTTTGTTTTAATATGAAGCACAACTGTTGTACTTTTTCATTAAACGATATGATTTATGGCAAAGCTGTTTCCATAAACGTGATATATGTTTTAGACCAAACCACCGAGGTTTATCATGTGAATAATAAAAAGGTTAAAACAGATGATAAAGAACAAACATATTAATGGCACCGTTGTATGGGACACATAAATGAAAAACGCGTAGAGAAACTCATTAAGAATGAGACAATACCACCATTTCATTACGAATCAATTGGTACATGTGAATCATGTCTCATCGGAAAGATGACTCTCATTTCCTTTAAAGGTATTGGGATGCGAGCTAGTGATCTTTTAGGACTCATACATACATATGTGTGTGGTCCTATGACAATCACAGCAAGAGACGGCTATAGATATTTTATCACTTTTACGGATGATTTGAGTAGATACGGGTATGTCTACTTGATGAAACATAAGAGTGAATCCTTCGACAAGTTCAAGGAATTCTAAAACAAGGTTTAGAACCAATTGGATAGGAAGATTAAAGCACTTCGATCTGATCGTGGTGGCGAATATCTTTCGACTGAGTTTTATCAACACCTAAAAGACCGTGGTATTGTATCACAGTTGACTCCACCTAGAACACCACAATTAAATGGTGTATTCGAACGGAGAAACCAAACTTTATTAGATATAGTTCGATCCATGATGAGTCACACGGTTGTGTTTGATTAATTATGGGGATTTGCTCTTCAATCGGCTGCTATAATACTTAACCGAAGTCCGACTAAAGCAGTGGACAAGACTCCATATGAGATGTGGAAAGGGAAACTTCCTGACTTGTCTTTTATTCGGGTTTGGGGCTGTGAAGCTTATGTCAAGTGGAGACACGAAGACAAGCTAGGCTCACGATCGGTCAAGACTTACTTTGTAGGTTATCCGAAAGGAATTTTTGGTCACTACTTTTATTCACCTACCGAACAAAAAGTTTTTGATGCGGCTAGTGCGAAGTTTTGAGAGAAAGAGTTTCTCTCGAACAAACAGAGTAGTAGGTCTTTTGTTTTGTCAGAGGTTCAAGAACCAGATACCAACAGTATGATGGAAGAAAGTGTTCCTTCCACATCTACTATGGTATCCATTCCAGAGGAACCTAGGAGGTCGGTTCGAGTTTCTCACCCCCCAGACTGATACATTGGTATGGTTGAGGAGGGTGGTGTAGAAAACATTTTACTCCTTGAGCGTAACGAACCAGCTACCTACAAAGGAGCCATGACCTGTTCTGACTCTATGCTATGGCTCGAAGCCATGCAGTCCGAAATAGATTTTATGCACGAGAATCAAGTATGGGATTTGGTTGATTTGCCTGAAAAGGTGAGACCCCTTCAGTGCAAATGGCTTTATAAGATAAAGCGCGCATTAGATGGACAACCAGATGTATATAAAGCACGATTGGTAGCAAAAGGTTTCACTCAAGTACAAGGGTTGCACTATGATGAGATATTTGCTTCAGTCGTAATCCTTAGATCTATTCGGATTATCTTAGCGATAGCCGCATTTCATGATTATGAGATTTGGCAAATGGATGTGAAAACCGCCTTCCTAAATGGGTTTTTGGAAGAAGAACTGTAAATGATACAGCCTGAGGGTTTCATCGATCCTAAACATCCTAAGAAAGTGTGCAAGCTTAAACGTTCCATCTATGGACTTAAGCAAGCATCACGGAGTTGGAATCATCGTTTTGATGACGTGATAAAACAGAACGGATTCATTCGAAGTGTCGAAGAACCATATCTGTATATCAAATCAAGTGGGAGTAAAATCGTGGTCCTATTATTGTATGTAGATGACATACTACTGATTGGAAACGACATTCCCATGCTCTCGTCGGTTAAGACATGGTTAAAGAACCATTTCAAAATGAAAGATTTGGGTGACGCACAGAGGATTCTAGGCATCTGTATCGATAGAGATAGATCGAAAAGGATGTTGGCATTGAGTCAAGAAGATTATATAGATAAGATTCTTGATAGATTCAGTATGACAAACTCCAAGAGAGGTTACCTTCCTGTTGTTCATTGGGTGCATCTGAGTAAGAAACAATCACCTACAACACCGGAAGAAACTGAACGCATGAGTCGGATACCTTATGCTTCGGCAGTAGGGTCGATCATATATGACATAATGTGCACACGTCCAGACGTGGCACATGCATTGAGTATGGTCAACCGTTACCAAAATAATCCAGGTGAAAGTCACTGGATGGCCGTCAAGAACATCCTTGAGTACTTACGAAGGACTAAGGATAGGGCTCTGGTATATGGTGGAGACACGGAGTTATGTGTTAAAGGTTACACAGATGCTAGTTTCCAAACCGATCGTGATGATTCCAAATCTCAGTCGGGTTTTGTGTTTACTCTTAATGGTGGAGCAGTCAGCTGGAAGAGTTCCAAGCAAAACGTTACAGCAGATTCTACAACGGAGTCTGAGTACATGGCAGCTTCCGAAGCTGCAAAGGAAGCTATTTGGATGCGTTATTTCTTACAAGGACTAAAGGTAGTATCTACTGTGAAAGATCCAATCACCCTTTATTGCGATAATAGTAGTGTCATCTTCCAGGCTAAGGAGCCTAAGTCTAGTAAAAAATCTAGACATGTACTCAGAAAAGCTCATCTAATAAGAGATTACGTGGAGCAAAAGGAGATAGCGTTGTGCAAGATTGGAACGAATAACAACATTGCAGATCCACTCACTAAGGCACTACCGCATAGTAAAAATGAAGGACACATCACATCCATGGGGATAAAACGTGTTCCAGAGTTGTATTAGATATTATTTGATTGATATTTGATCATTTCAATTACTAGTTAATAAAATCATTGAATTTCTTTATAGTGTTTTTCATGTGGATCGAAAAACCCTAAAAACAAAAACCTCCAAAATTAATAGTAATCAAGGTGGTAATTTGAAGGGCATTTTTCTCGGTCACCTTGGGTGCAATCTAAGAAGAATTTCTACATTGAAATTTGGGTCATATACTAGGTTGATCTTAGGACAATTCCATATAGATCTAAAGGTTATTTCTACATTCATGGCTTTTTAATTCTATTTATAGTTTTTTTTTATTAAATTGACTTTTGATATAATTCTTGGCAGTATTAATTAGATTAATACATTAAAGGAAATTTAAGAAATAATCCTACACACGGCTCCCTCCCGGTCCAGCTCCTGGATTCCTGCTTATGTTGAGGAAAAGTAGGGAGTTGTTGAGGGAAAGTAGGGAGTTGTTGAGGAAAAGTAGGGAGCTGGCTTTGACTAGTCCAATTGTCACATGTGCATCTTTTTTGGGCTTTTGTCTAGTGACCGATGTCTTTAACCCTAGTCTTTCCTTATTTCTCAATGGACAAGTGTTATATAGGCCTTGGTAAAAATGCTAATTTTTGCCCAAACAATTGCCCCCAAATTTCTGCCCGAAGTGCTTTGGGCAGGAATTTCAGTTACGCTGCGGGCGTCTTGCTAACTCGAGAATTGTTTCTAAGGCTGCTACGGATAAGAAGGCAGGTTTACTCTTGTTTATGAATCTTACTTCAAGAAAAGTCTCGTTTATGGTTCTGCCTCCCAATCTGAACGAAGTGGTGTAACTCATTCGGCCTTCATGCCCCCAACCCCTGACAATGTACCTGCTCTCGGGGTGGGCTCTTCCTCTGCTCCTAGCTTTACTGCTGCAGTTGGGCCTGCTTCGGAGTTACGCTTGAGTCTGCTCCTAGGACTGTATTTGGATCTGCTCCTGGGGCTGCCCCTAGATCTGCTTTTGGGGCTGCATCTGGGTTTGGGACTCCTCCGGGTTAGGTGTTGATGTTTCTCAACCGCTTTGGGAGCGTCAAGGCGAGTCACTGCCCGCAACCGTCTTCTTTACTCTTCCTGGTCCTCGTTCCGTACTTGGGAAGAGGTCCTTAAATGATGTAGTTAGACATTCATCTGAACATGCTTTCGAGATGAGTTTTTCTTTGACTTTGGTGCTCTTACAAGCCTCGTCTCCGAGCTTTATATGATTAACTTGTAGCTTCTCTCCTGCAGATGTTCATGTACATTCAGAACAGAGTTGTCTTAACTGGAGGACGAGGTCTCTCATCTCACGACAGAGAAGGGTGTAGCTTTGATCTAGAAAAATGAAGTCTTGGTCCAGAAAGATAAATTTCTGGCCAGAAAAGTGCAGCGTTGGAGGTTCTGAACTAGGTCAGGGGAGACCATGCCCAGCTTCAGAGGAGTTAGGCTCTGCTTCAAAGTCTTTGAATGAAGCCAAAAACAAGAAAAAGGGTGTCCGGGAATCAGTTGCTGAGGTGCAAGCCAAGTTGATCCAAGCTCTGGATTTTGCCTCTGAGATGTCATCGGAGTTGGAGATTCTGAGCCAGAAAAAGACTGCTTTAAAGAAAATCTTGGTGGATGCATTTTCATTTGCTTCTACTTTATGGCTGTGAGGAGGAAGTGGCTGAAGCACTTGAAGGCCCTACAGCTGAGGAGAAAGCAACTTCAGTCCACTATATGCTCTTGTTCCCTAAGTTCCTGAGAGTGATGTTGTGGATTCAGCTCTTGAGGATGCGTTTGGGGATTCTGGTCTGAGGACGCGTCTAAAGATCCTGCTCTTGAATGCGAGGCCTAGGAGCCTGCTCCTGAAGTGGAGACTGTTGATCCTGTTCCTGAAGAGTAATATTTTTTCTGTTCTATTGCTCAGATGGTTAAAATTGTGCCTTGCGCGGCATAATCTTTTTTTAGCTTTTGAACTACGTTTGTCTGGTTTCGGAGAACCAGCTTTGTGCTTTGATAATTTTCCTGCGTCATTAAGCGTAGTATATATTGCAAAACTTTGCGCTTAGGGTTTACTGTTTTCTGGTGCTTTTGCTTGTTTGCCATTTTTGGCGCTCTTTCACTTTTGTATTCTGTCGTTTCTAGCGTTGTTTTACTTTTGTATTCTGTCGTGTCTGGCGTTCTTTTGCTTTTATATTCTACCGTTTCTGGCTTTCTTTTGCTTTGTATTCTGCCGTCTTTGGCGTTCTTTTGCTTTTGTATTATGTTGTTTCTCGCGTTCCTTGTTGTTCATTGTTGTGCATGCATGTTCGTTGTATTTGGCCATCGTTGTTTCGGTGTGCTGGTCTGATGTTTAGATACCCGTCTCTAGGCTGAGGTACCAGGCTTTACTTAGGTTCTTCTGTGGGCAGTACAAATTTCCTCTTTAGGCCAGTCTACTCAAATAGGCAATTTCTGGTTCAAGAAATTTTTGGTGACAAAATTTTCACGGTTTGGCAAAGAAGGGAACAAGAAATTTTTTTAAAAGACTCGATAATCAAAAAATTTAAACACTGGGTATAAAATATGTCATGGATTAAAATAAAAAATATAAAATCTGGGTGTAAAACTTAGATTGAACTAGAGTATGCTTTATACAGAGTAGAACCTGAGTTCTAAGGGATCTGCTCCTGCCTGGTGGAGGTACCTCTAGATGATGTACTTCTTGAGATGGATTATGTTCCATGACTTGGGTATCATTTGCCCTTCCATTGTCATAAGTCTATGGGCTCCGTTACCAACTATGTTTTCCACTTGGTATGGGCCTTCCCAATTGTAGGCAAATTTCCCGGCTTGTCGATTTTTGGTATTCCGAAACACCTTTCTCAGGACCAGGTCTTCTTGCGCATTGTTCGTCGGAAGTAGCCTTGTTTGAGGGTTTTATTGGACATGCTCTGCCCCTTGCATGTTTTCTATAGTCACCACTGTGGAGAGCATGGACGATAACCCGAGATTTCTCCTTTTTGTCGGTGATTAAGATATCGTGCTGCAAACAGTCCTCATAGGTATCTTCTAGTCCGTCTCTGTGTCCTGGCCATATGTGTTGTTGTACACTTTCGCCTCTAGGTGCCACTAGGTTTGGTTCTAGCTTTCTGTTGATATCTTTTGTTCTAAACCAGACTTTGATATCGCGGACTCCAATACATGTGTGATAAGTATACTGGAGACTGCTTCTGGTTTGAACGTTGCCCCCAGACTAGCCAGTGCATCTGCTTCTACGTTCTGGTCCCTGGGTACTTGTTTGATCCTTGAGGTGTCGGACCTTCAGGTCCAGAGCCAGTTGCAGGCCCAGGATTAGGGCTTTATATTCAGCTACGTTGTTGTTGGTGTCTTTGAATTCACACTGTACTGCTTGGACAATAAGTTCACCCTGAGGGGGTCTCAGGAACAGGCCTACTCCAGCTCCTCTAGCGTTGTAGGCTGCATCCACGGTGTTGATCTTCTGCGTCCAAAGTCTTCTTCCAATCTGATTGTTGCTAGTTTGCACATCTTCAAATCTTGGTATTGCCACCTTCTACTTGTCGAACATGTTCAAGAAATTACGGGTGGATTTCTCAAACCTCTGCACCACTAGGTACAGATCACTGGCCTGCTACCCTGGCTTTTTGCTACTGGCGAACTGCTGGTTGAAGGCATTGACTAGGTCTGTAAAAGAGGTAATACTCCTATTGGGCAAGCTCACGAACCAGTGCAGGGCTGCTCCGGACAGTGTAGACCCAAATCCCTTGTACATGCAGACCTTTAGTGGTGATCCTATAACGGTGACTACCATCATCTTTTGCTTGTACTGATTAACGTGGTCTATGGGATCCGCGGTTCCATTGTAGAGTGTCATAGTTGGGGTCACGAATCCTTTGGGTATGTTGATGAGGGTGATGTTGTCCACGAAGGGTGGATATGCATAGCTTTCCCGTACAACTTTCTTCAACAGTCGTGGCATGCCCGATATCTTGTTGATCAAATCTCCCAGCTCATGATATTGATGCTTTGAGATGTTATCCGTTCCTGTAAAAGGAGAAGAAACAGGAGGAAAATAAAATAAAATAAAAGAGGTACCTCCCAACCATGGTCCTCCGGAGGACTGGCTCCTTGGAAGGCTGATTGTGGGTGCTGCGTTGAGTATAAATCATGGCTGTCATCCAGATGTCTACTGTATGGGTGCTTCTACGGCCCATGCTCCATTAGGGAAGAAGATGCCTGGTGCTGGTGTAGCGTTGGTGCCTGGTCCAGGCAGCCATCCCGATGTTTGCTGTATAGGTGCTCCTACGGCCCACGTTCTATTATGGAAGAAGCTGCCTGATGCCGGTGCTGCGTTGGTAGCTGGTCCAGACAGCCATCCCACCACCTGATGAGACGGAGTTCCTGCAAAAGGTTGAGAGTTAATCCCATACAGAAAACTAAACGACGGATTACCTGGTATCTGATGCAGGCTAGACGGCTTATTGAATGACAAGGCCTCGAGTCTGTTAGGCTCAATGACGCTGCTTAGCGTCACCCCTTACAAACTAACCGGGTGACCAACTCTTATGGGATTGGTATGGATAGTCCTTTGCTTGCGGTTGGATCTAGAATCAGTGGTGGCTTTGGGTTGATTGTTGGTGCAGACAAGGCCACTGCTGTGATCTGAGCTTGGAGGTCCTGGTTGTCTCTCCTCAGACTTTTTATGGCCTGGTGCAAAACTTATTTCCTTTGAACCACCACCCGCATTAGATATGGACCAGGAGGTACTGCTGCCTTGGTTGTTATTCCTAACGCTGGCTCCTTGGCCTGGGCTGGAGTCATGGTTGCATTTCTGCAGAACTGCTTTCTCTACTTTGTCCGTAGTCCAGACGCTGAAACTGGCTTATGCACCTGAGAAGGTTTGAAGGGCAGCGACATGGTCCTAGGTGAAATGCTGGAAGCTGTCATCCGACTTGAGGCTGGAGGTGCACTGGCCGGTCTTATAGATGCTGGAGGTATGGTCCTAGAATTCTGGGCTGACATGCTCTAGGCTAGAGGTACACTAACTCGACCTAGAGACACTGGAGGCCTGGTTCCAAAAGTCTGGAGTGGCGTGCTCTGCGCTGGAGGTACACTAACTGCAGACGCTCGAGGTCTGGTTCTAAAAGTCTGGATTGGCGTGCTCTGCGCTGAAGGTACACTAACTGCAGACGCTGGAGGTCTGGTTCCAAAAGTCTGGGTTGGCGTGCTCTGGGCTGGAGGTCCGGTTCCAGAAGTCTGGGCTATCATGCTCTAGGCTGGAGGTCCGGTTCCAGAAGTCTGGGCTGACATGCTCCGGGTGCTGGAAGGACTCGGGCTGGTTCTAGACATGGCGACGATTAAACTTTAGGAAATTATGGCGCTGAAACAATCATTTTGGTGACGCGGAAAACCCGTTATAGGAAACAATCGCGGGAGGAAGACGGAATCCCACCAACTTTTGCACTATAATCGGGACAGATACGAGTATGAGAATACAAGAGTAAATTTCTAAGAATTATTGACAGAGTAAGGTAAAATTGATGAGTACTTGTGTGGCGTTGATGAAGGGATTTAATGAATCTTTTGGAATTGTGGGTGTCCTTTTATAGGTCTGGCTCTACTAGGGTTTTGGTCCATGACTCCCTCCTGGTCCTGCTCCTGGATTCCTGCTTATATTGAGGGAAAGTAGGGAGTTTTTGAGGAACAGTAGGGAGTTGTTGAGGAAAAGTAGGGAGCTGACTTTGACTAGTCCAATTGTCACATGTGCATCTTTTTTTAGCTTTTGTCTAGTGACCCATGTCTTTAACCCTAGTCTTTCCTTATTTCTCAATGGACAAATGTTATATGGGCCTTGGTAAAAATGCTAATTTTTGCCCAAACAGTATCTACGTGTATAAAATATTAAAGTATAATGTAGAGTGAAATTTATACATATTATGTACATTTGTACGAGATATTGGTGAGAAATTTGAAAATCCAGTAATATTTTGACCGGAAAAATAGAAGGTGCTTAATTTCACTTTATAGTAATGTTAAGTGGTTAATTTACTCCGAAACAAAGTTAAGGGATTAATCTCATGTTATAACAAACTTAACGGGGTCCACTTCCCCTTTTACCAATTTGACAACAACCTTTACATTTTTTTACCAATCTATCCCTATAAAAGAACGAAATTACGTTTTCACATACGAACTTTACTCCTCACATACACTTTTTCATAAAATTTCCATATGCTGCCCTTTTTCGATCAAAACAACTCTTACAATTACTAATACAAATCTAATAATTATTCACTCTAAAAATCTAAACAATGAATTATAATAGTCATGCCCTACAATGTCGAATAAATAAATAAAAACAAATTAAATTACTATTAAATAAGAAAAAAATAACAAAAAACTAAATATCATTATTGTGAAAAAAATAAATTAATTAATTATACAATAACACAACAAAACACGCAGCACAAATTTCATTTTCCTCACCATCGTCGGACCAACACCAACTCTGACCGACAACCAAAACAACACCGGACCACCACCATCTCGTACCTAGCCGACGATTGAGAACCCATCACCATCCCTGTCCAAGCTGGTCGGTCAGATCTGGAGTGCGGGTCAGCGGGTATGATTGAGGTTAAATGGATGACGGTATGTCGGAGCAAGGGGAGGGGTGCTGCGGCGGAGGGTAAGCGCGGGATAGGGGCTAGGGGATGAGTCGGGTAGTATGAGATTTTCCGTCGATAATATTGACCGGAATTGTGAACGGAGTAGTGGTTGGTTGGTGTTATACTTGGTGGTTAAATCAGGAAAAAAATAATGGTTGGTTGGTGTTATACGTGGTGGTTAAATCAGGTAAAAATTAATTGGGTAAAGGACGCAAAAAAATGACAAGGGTAGTATGGTAAAAAGTGTATGTAAAAGAGTAAAATCCGTATGTGAAAAAGCACGTTCCTAAAAGAAATATGATTTAACTGATTCTGATTGGTTTCTTAAAATAAGGAAAGAAATCACTCAATAACCTTTAGTTTCATTTAGTTTTCCTGAGATCATTCTCAAGCAATAAGTCAATTTAATCGGTCAATTGCATATTAGGCCTTAATCTCCCTTATTGACCTCGACTCACCTAAACCCTCCCAAATAGAAAGTCACCACCTAGGTCAATTGCATTTGTGACCAATTAGAAAATGCCACATATTAGGTGGATTGTTGGGTCAATTTACTTCAAATTGGGTCAATTTGTGACTCAATTGAGTCAATCCTAATTTATTTTTTAATTACAATTAACTTGACTCAACTAGCTATTGATCTCCCTATCCACCTTGCTTGGGGATGGTCTCACTCCTAAATTCAGAATTCTCATTCCTAATTCCATAATCGATTGCAGTATTACATTTCGTCATTGTCATACTAATATACAATACGATCAAATTATTGTTCGTCGAAAATATAAATAACAGTATACAACGTTTCAATAAAATACGATATAGAACGGTCCAAAAAATAAATCCGAAAAACAAATAATTACAAACACGAAAAATAATTACAGTCCAAAAATTAAATTACATTATATTCTCCAATTTTCCAATCAAAACAAATACAAATTAAGATACCAAACAAAATAATACGGTATACAACGTGCCAATATATATCAAAATGATTACATTTCGCGACTGTCGTAATAAAAATCTTGTATATTAGAAAAAATAAAAATCCTGTATAATAGGGTCCACCATGTTCTTATACATAATTAATTACATTCTCTCAAACTTTCATCGATTAAATAAGTTACCGTCTATAATCACATAAGAAAATACGAAGTCCTCCAAAGTCCCTACTTCAATTTCAGTGGCAAAAATTAGATCTTTGATGACGACCGATAATAAATTAACTAATCAAATGGATAAATTAAATATAATAATATGATTGCAAACGCCAAGACTCTATAGATGGAGTATACTTCAAGATTAAAAAAGTTTTCAATATAACATTAACATGTAGCAAAAAATGATTAAATTAAGTGACGATAATAAACACGAACAAATAGTGAATATCAAATGTAAAAGTGGCATATAAATCGGCGAAAATTAGAACCAATACTGAAAATCAACAAAATAGTTGAGAGTTGGAAATTAAGGCAAATATTTATCACCGTCTAAAATGTACATTAAAAAGATAAAAATATATTATATGGTCGGATTTTTTTTTGGTAATTAGATAATTTGGGTTCATTACGATGATTAGAAACTTAAGATTTAAACCACAATTATATTTTCAAATCTATACGTATTTTTATTGGCTACTATCCTTATTAAGTTTAAAACGGACCAGGTCTACTTCTCATATGGGTATATAAGACAAATATTTTACTTTTATCTTATTATCCTACATATATATATTTGACCCCTCTTAAACTTAAACAGATAACGTCGTCCTAGATAAATTTGTGTGTATTTATAATGTCGAGGTAATGCGTTGTTTTTGCTTACGTCTAAGTTAAGAATCTAAATGTTTGTCAGTTTTTAAATCGCTATAACTATAATACTTAAATCATATTTTTATTAAAGATATTGAACTCATTAATTATTTCATTTTAATAAAATTCAACCCGTGCAGTTTTTGCACCGCGTAAAACTAGTTTGGTGGAGTTTGGCCTCGGAGATATAATCATCATTATCATTATCATCATTATATCATTATCATTATCATCATCATTATATTATATATATTAAAGAATCTTGTAAAAGCGCTTATGTGGCGCAATGTGGTTTTAGAATTAGTCTAATGAAGCTCTCTCATTCAACCTCAAAATTTTAGTTTTTTTCAGCCAATAACATGAACAATATTAGCCATGTCACCTCCCATTAACCGATTTTTACATTGTTTCCATTTTCTGCTATATATCGAATATAATTATCTTAATTTTGTTTCTTTAATTAATTTACATATATCTTTTTTTTGGCAGGAAATTTACATATATCTTAAAGTTCTCAAATCTGAATTTTATAGTTTTCTTTTTTAACTATGTCTTAATAGTTCCATTTTTATACCGCCTCATAATTATTACTCCTATTAATATTATCATATGTTATCTTATTATATATTATCAACAATTTTTTCAATTGTCCTTATATATATATATATATATATATATATATATATATATATATATATATATATATATATATATATATATATAGGGTCGGGATCCGGTGAGAACCACCCTTATAATGAGAACCATGAGAACCCTCACAAAATCTCCATCATATCTTGCTTCGAAAGTTTCGATGGATCATTTACCATTAGTTAAACTTATTCAAATACACACTTTAGTATCATTAAACAAAATTTTTTTGATTTTATTAACAAAATATATACTTAGTGTACCAAAATACAATTAGGCATACTAAAATGGCTATAAATGCACGAAAACAACCAATACGTGCATGAAATTTTTTACATGCATGATAATGATTACTATGTGCATGAAATAATAGGCTCTACGTGCATTAAAACGAGTTCTAGGTGCATGAAAAATGATAGATACGTAAAAATCGTAGTACGTGCATGAAAATTAATAAAATGTATCTCACCTTGATTTCCGACACTAGTATATATTTTCTAGACCAAGAAATATGCTCTCTAGCCATAAAATTCTATGTCGAATCCAAATATGTCATTAATTTGTTAAAAAAAGGTCCGTAAGGTAGAGTTCTCATTGTTCTCATTATATTGGTGGTTCTCATAGGATCCCAATTCTCTCTCTCTCTCTCTCTCTCTCTCTCTCTCTCTCTCTCTCTCTCTCTCTCTCTCTCTCTATATATATATATATATATATATATATATATATATATATATATATATATATATATAGGGTCAAGATCCGGTGAGAACCACTACTATAATGAGAACCATGAGAACCTTTACTAAATCTCCACCTAATCGCGTTTCGAAAGTTTTGATGTATCATTTACCATTAGTTTATTTTATTCACACACATTCTTTAGTATCATTAAACAAAAGTTATTGATTTTATTAACAAAATATTTACTTAATGTACAAAAATACAATTAGGTATACTAAAATGGCTATAGATGCACGAAAAAACCTACTACGTGCATGAAAATTGTTACATGCATGAAAATGATTATTACGAGGTGCATGAAATAACATGCTCTATGTGCATGAAAAAGAGTTATAGGTGCATGAAAAATGTTAGATACATAAAAAAACAGTAGTACGTGAATGAAAATTAATAAAATGTATCTCGCCTCGATTTCCGACACTAGTATATTTTTTCTCGACCAAGAAATATGTTTTCTAGTCATAAAATTCCATGCCGAATCCAAATATGTCATTAATTTTTTTAAAAAAAGTCCATAAGGTAGAGTTCTCATGGTTCTCATTATATTGGTGGTTCTCATAGGATCCCAATTCTATATATATATATATATATATATATATATATATATATATATATATATATATATATATATATATTAATAACATAATTGGATTCGGCATGACATTTTATAGCTAGAGAACATATTTCTTGGTCTAGAAAATAAATACTAGTGACGGAAATCAAGGTGAGATACGTTTTATTAATTTGCATGCACCTACTATCTATTTTTTTCGTATCTATCATTTTTCTGCCACTAGTATTTTATTTTCTAGACCAAGAAATATGTTCTCCGCCCATAAAATTCCATGCCGAATCCAATTATGTCATTAATTTTTTTAAAAAAACTCCGTAAGGAAGAGTTCTCACCAGTTCTCATTATAAGGTGGTTCTCACCGGATCTCGACCCTATATAGAATTGGGATCCTATGAGAACCACCAATATAATGAGAACCATGAGAACTCTACCTTACGGACTTTTTTAAAAAAAATTAATGACATATTTGGATTCGGCATGGAATTTTAAGGCTAGAGAACATATTTCTTGGTCTAGAAAATATATACTAGTGACGGAAATCAAGGTGAGATACGTTTTATTAATTTTCATGCACCTACTACCGATTTTTACGTATCTATCATTTTTCATGCACCTAGAACTCATTTTAATGCACGTACAACCTCTTATTTCATGCACCTAGTAATCATTTTCATGCATGTAAAAAATTTCATGCACGTAGTGGTTGTTTTCGTGCATTTTCATGCACCTAGAACTCATTTTAATGCACGTACAACCTCTTATTTCATGCACCTAGTAATCATTTTCATGCATGTAAAAAATTTCATGCACGTAGTGGTTGTTTTCGTGCATTTATAGCCGTTTTAGTACACCTAATTGTATTTTCGTGCACTAAGTATATATTTTGTTAATTAAATCAAAAAATTTTGTTTATTGATACTAAAGTGTGTATTTGAATAAGTTAAACTAATGGTAAATGATCCAACGAAACATTTGAAGCGAGATATGGTGTAGATTTAGTGAGGGTTCTCATGGTTCTCATTATATGGGTGGTTCTCACCGAATCTCGACCCTATATATATATATATATATATATATATATATATAGAGAGAGAGAGAGAGAGAGAGATAGGCAAGATTCGGTGAGAACGATCATTCGGTGCATACGGTGAGAACGACTCTCCTCCATTAGATGAGAGTTCATTGAAAAGCTGAGATTAAATTTTAAATTAAACCAATCAAGCTAAATACTAGTACATGAGTACATTAGAACTTCTTCCACCTTTTAAATGCATTACATATCTTAACACATGTGCCGCTCCGGCTTCCTCACTCTGGTGATCTTGCTGGGTCTGCTCGGACAGTCATTTACTCTCCTGGGGTGAGAAATGAAATCCAATAACTCTTCCACGTCAGCGGGAACCTCAGCTCGTCTCAGGCTAGTGAAGGAAGTGACTGCGTTGGTGTCGTTAAAGGCAGGCATAGGTGGCAAAATTGGGGTGGACTTAGGAAGGGCTTTAGTAGGACAGGGGGCTGACCGGTACTCTAGACCGGCGGTTGTAGCGTTTTGTGCGCTTTGGTATGGTTTTGCGGTTATGTAATATCGGCCAGGGGGTTGATCACCAGAGATTAAGACATCAGTGGTTTGACCGCGGCCGAGCATAATGACGTTGGTAGTGAAGGGTTTAAGGTAGGATGCATCAGCTCCTACTACTGTCAAAATGTGGTTTGCTACTGAGAAGAAGAGTTGTTGGTTTAATGCTGCGTTGATTACTCTTAGAAGGTGTGCTTCTCCAACTTCGATTGGAACTATTGTGGTATCTGTTCAAATTAATTATGTGATTAGTTGGATAAAACCAGGGGTTTAGAACAGAGATAATAAATCACATTTCTTCATCATTTTGGGGTAATTTTTGAACATTTGGCATCTTGGTTAATTGCGGTGGCTTAACTAGATCATGGTTAGTTTATGTATCTAGATTTATGTAAAAAAGTCTCAAAAAATGTAATTAAGTTTATGTAAAAAAAAAGTAAAAAAACATGTATTTACTTCGTCAAAAAATGTATCAAGGTTTAAGTAAAAAAATGTATCTACTCCGTCAAAAAATGTATCTAGGCTTATGTAAAAAATTAAAAAATATGTATCTATTCTGTCAAAAAATGTTAGGTTTAAGTAAAAAAAATTATCTACTCCGTCAAAAAATGTATCTTGGTTTATGTAAAAAAGTTAAAAAAAATGTATCTACCCCGTCAAAAAATGTTTATGTAAAAAATATTTAGAAAAAATGTATCTAGGTTTTAAGTGAAAAATGTATCTACCCGTAAAAAAATGTAACTAGTTTATGTTAAAAATTTTAAAAAAAATGTATTACTCCGTCAAATAGTGTATCTAGGTTTAAGTAAAAAAATGTATCTACTCCGTCAAAAAATGTATCTAGGTTTATGTAAAAAAAAGTAAAAAAAAAATGTATCAACTCCGTAAAAAAATGTATTTAGGTTTAAGTAAAAAAATGTATCTATTCCTTCAAAAAATGTATCTACTCCTTCAAAAAATGTATCTAAGTTTATGTAAAAAAGTAAAAAAAATGTATCTACCCCGTCAAAAAATGTATGTAGGTTTACTAAAAAAGTAAAAACAAATGTATCTATTCCGTAAAAAAATGTATCTAAGTTTATGGATTTTTTTTAGAAAAATGTATTTACTCCGTAAAAATCTAAGTTTATGTAAAAAGTGAAAAAAAAATGTATCTACTCCGTCAAAAAATGTATCTAGGATTAAGTAAAAAAAAATTTATCTACCCCGTCAAAAAATGTATTTAAGTTTATGTAAAAAGTAAAAAAAAAATGTACCTGGTAGTGTCGACGTCGGTGGTGGCCGGCTATGATTGTAGCGGTACGTTGATTTAGTAGTTTGAATAAAGATGTAGGTTTTAAGTAAAAAATGTATCTACCCCGTCAAAAAATATAACTAGATTTATGTTAAAAATTTTAAAAAAAATGTATTACTCCGTCAAAAAGTGTATCTAGGTTTAAGTAAAAAAATGTATCTACTCCGTCAAAAAATGTATCTAGGTTTATGTAAAAAAAGTAAAAAAAAAAAAAAATGTATTTACTCCGTCAAAAAATGTATTTAGGTTTAAGTAAAAAATTTATCTACTCCTTCAAAAAATGTATCTACTCCTTCAAAAAATATATCTAATTTTATGTAAAAAAAGTGAAAAATTGTATTTATTCCGTCAAAAAATGTATATAGGTTTACTAAAAAAGTAAAAGAAAATGTATCTATTCCGTAAAAAAATGTATCTAGGTTTATAGAATTTTTTTAGAAAAAATGTATTTACCCCGTAAAAATCTAAGTTTATGTAAAAAGTAAAAAAAAAATGTATCTACTCCGTCAAAAAATGTGTCTAGGATTAAGTAAAAAAAATGTATCTACTCCGTCAAAAAATGTATTTAGGTTTATGTAAAAATGTACCTATTAATGTCGACGTCGGTGGTGGCCGGCTATGATTGTGGCGGTACGTTGATTTAGTAGTTTGAATAAAGATGTAGGTTTTAAGTAAAAAATGTATCTATCCCGTCAAAAAATGTAACTAGGTTTATGTTAAAAATTTTAAAAAAAATGTATTACTCCTTTAAAAAGTGTATCTAGGTTTAAGTAAAAAAATGTATCTACTCCGTCAAAAAATGTATCTAGGTTTATGTAAAAAATGTAAAAAAAAAATGTATCTACTCCGTCAAAAAATGTATTTAGGTTTAAGTAAAAAATTTATCTACTCCTTCAAAAAATGTATCTACTCCTTCAAAAAATGTATCTAATTTTATGTAAAAAAAGTGAAAAAATGTATTTACTCCGTCAAAAAATGTATATAGGTTTACTAAAAAAGTAAAAGAAAATGTATCTATTCCGTCAAAAAATGTATCTAGGTTTATGAAATTTTTTTAAAAAAAATGTATTTACTCCGTAAAAATCTAAGTTTATGTAAAAAGTAAAAAAGAATGTATCTACTCCGTCAAAAAATGTGTCTAGGATTAAGTAAAAAAAAATGTATCTACTCCGTCAAAAAATGTATTTAGGTTTATGTAAAAAAGTAAAAAAAAATGTACCTATTAGTGTCGACGTCGGTGGTGGCCGGCTATGATTGTGGCGGTACGTTGATTTAGTAGTTTGAATAAAGATGTAGGTTTTAAGTAAAAAATGTATCTACCCCGTCAAAAAATGTAACTAGGTTTATGTTAAAAATTTTAAAAAAAATGTATTACTCCGTCAAAAAGTGTATCTAGGTTTAAGTAAAAAAAATGTATCTACTCCGTCAAAAAATGTATCTAGGTTTATGTAAAAAAAGTAAAAAAAAAATGTATCTACTCCGTCAAAAAATGTATTTAGGTTTAAGTAAAAAATTTATCTACTCCTTCAAAAAATGTATCTACTCCTTCAAAAAATGTATCTAATTTTATGTAAAAAAAGTGAAAAAATGTATTTACTCCGTCAAAAAATGTATATAGGTTTACTAAAAAAGTAAAAGAAAATGTATCTATTCCGTCAAAAAATGTATCTAGGTTTATGGAATTTTTTAAAAAAAATGTATTTACTCCGTAAAAATCTAAGTTTATGTAAAAAGTAAAAAAGAATGTATCTACTCCGTCAAAAAATGTGTCTAGGATTAAGTAAAAAAAATGTATCTACTCCGTCAAAAAATGTATTTAGGTTTATGTAAAAAAATAAAAAAAAATGTACCTATTAGTGTCGACGTCGGTGGTGGCCGGCTATGATTGTGGCGGTACGTTGATTTAGTAGTTTGAATAAAGATGTAGTTAAGAGGTGAGTTGGTGATCTCAACCTTTAATCTCACACTCATCTAAGGAAGGAGACTCGTTCTCACCGTTTGCACCGAATGTTCGTTCTCACCCGATTTTATATCTATATAGGGTCGGGATCCGGTGAGAACCACCTTACAGTGAGAACCGAGAACTCTTCCTTACGGAGTTTTTTTAAAAAAATTAATGACATAATTGGATTCGGCATGAAATTTTATGGCCAGAGAATATATTTCTTGGTCTAGAAAATAAATACTAGTGGCGGAAAAATGATACTTCCTCCGTTCGAATCCAAAGCGCACGTATGCTTTTTGCACAGATATTAAGAAAGATATTAAAAAACTATTAAAAGTACATTTGGAAGTGTGTAAGATGTTTTTTTATTAATTTAAATGTGTGATGGTGGATTATTGGTGGGCCATGTAGTAGCATTTTATGTAGATAAATGGTTTCCATAAGGGTAGTTTAGTCATTTTGTTTTCTTTTTTAGGAAAGTGGTAGAGTGGATATGAATGGATGAAAAAAGAATATAGGTAGGTTGGATATGAATGGAGGAAGTACATACGAAAAAATAGATAGTAGGTGCATGCAAATTAATAAAACGTATCTCACCTTGATTTCCGTCACTAGTATTTATTTTCTAGACCAAGAAATATGTTCTCTAGCTATAAAATGGCATGCCGAATCCAATTATGTTATTAATTTTTTTTATAAAAGTCCGTAAGGTAGAGTTCTCACAAGGTTCTCATTGTAAGGTGGTTCTCACCGGATCCCAATTATATATATTAATTTTTTTCGTTTTTATTTTAAGTGTACATGTTCAATAAATAAAATTTCTGGTTATAAGTATATAATAAATATAATTTGTCGTCTTCTTTTAAAATAAAAGTACACCGCCCCGTGATTTGACCTTCATTATTATGAATGAGAGACCTTCATTATGCCAAGACTGTGTTGGTTGTAAGAACGTATTTTAATGCCCGCCATTTTACAGAATTTGAAATATAACATTGATATTAACTCACCATTATTTTTTCAATAAGTTTAACAACTTTAAGACACTTACAAAATATTAAACGATCCTGATAAAATGAAAATTTCAAGATTTACCTATGAACAATTTTAATTATATAACTAGTGTAACACCCGTGAAAAATCACGGGGTTGTGTACACTTATTTTTAAAGACGCCGTTGGTATATTTATTTCAATATATAGCAATTTTGTTTATTCGGACGAATTATTATTTAACGGGATGTTTGGATATAAGATATATTAGGTGAAAAGATGAATTTTCTGGTGCACTAATCTTCGAATAGCTATTAGTAATGATGATAATATTTGGATTACTTATGATAAAATTAATAAATAAGGTATATAAGAAAAAACAATAGACGACTAAAAAAATATTAAATAACAAATATAAATTAAATGCATGTATTAAAATTCGATAACCCAACACGATAATTACAGTTTCTCGAAAACCTCCTTGTAAACAACATTTGTTTTTGTATTAGTCATCCGTCCTTCTTCATCAAGAAGTAGCACTTTTAGACCTTTCTTACTGGTGACCCTAGATATAGCAACGTACAGTTGGCCATGGGTAAAGACAGGTCTAGGAAGATAAAGTCCAACACGGGATAGAGACTGACCTTGACTTTTGTTGATAGTCATAGCGAAACAAACCGCTAAAGGAAACTGTCTTCTTTCAAACTTAATTGGGAATCTGGTTTGATCGGAAGGAGTCAAGGTGATGCGGGGAATATAGACATTGCTTCCGATATGACTGCCAGAAATAACTGTTGCACTAATAACGCGATTTCCTAGTTGCCTTACCTCCATTCGGGTGCCATTGCACAAACCATTTGCTTGGTCGATGTTTCTTAAAAGCATGACTATAGCTCCAACTTTCAGTCTTAGGTTGTGGTTAGGTAAACCGGAACATCTGATAGAGTTAAGAAACTCTGTAGAGTAAAGTTCTCTGACCCCGCTATTAGTTTCTTCCTTGCTTATTTCATCATAGCTTAAGTAAATTTTTTCTTCCTTTTGAATTTGATCCAAGACATAGTCGTTTACCTCCTCGACCACGTCGTGAGTAGGTGCTAGTACAGCTCTTTCAGTGAAATACAGAGGGTCACCTAAGTGATCTTTCAAAGATGGATAAGTGCTATCTACAATAGTAGATATTGGATCTACACCAGGATGAATAAGTATATCTTCTGGTAACTCGATGGTTGCTACTCCATCATTTGACCCACCTGCTAAGCCATCCCCAACTTCGAGAATCCACTTTGAAAATTCTCGTATTTCATCAACATTTGACTGTGCACTTCCTACCTGAAGTCTCATATTTTTCGTGAGCTTCAAAACCTGAAATTTAAAGTATATCAGAAACGGTCAAAAATGTACAACTATTTAAAAGTAAGTATTACATATGAAATTTAGCTAATTCTCTGGTGAATTTTTAAAAATAGGATCTAACCTTGCAATATCTCCATAAAAGTGAGGAACAAATAGCAGCACCTACAATATCTTGCCTGCTTCCTTTAGGTATAACAGGCAAGACTTGTCGGAAATCACCGCCAAACACCACAACCTTCCCACCGAATGGTTTTTCTGGGTCTCCTTCCGGTGAAGTTCTCATAATATCTCTCATGCTTCTATCAAGAGCTTCAAAACAATAACGATTGACCATAGGTGCCTCGTCCCATATTATCAGTTTTGCTCTCGATAGTAGTCCAGCCAAATCGGTTCCTGGTCGTATTCCATGACATGTGGAATTTTCATCGACATTGATAGGTATGCTTAATCGTGCGTGGGCTGTCCACCCTCCTGGAAGAAGGATAGCTGCAATGCCACTTGAAGCAACCGCTATAACGATCTCACCTTTTGACCTTAGTCCAGCACATAAGGTTTTCCATAGGAAGGTCTTACCGGTTCCACCATACCCATAAACGAAGTAAACACCTCCTTGACCACAATTCACCGAGCTCATGATTTTTCTGTAAATTGATTTCTGTTCGTCTGTCATTGAAGAAGTGAAGACTTCATGTTGCCTATTCAAATCATCCCTATCATAAGATAACTCATCTGCCAAGAGCCTATTCGAGCACGTAGCAAGGATGTCAACGTCTGGATATGGCATGTTGTCGAACTTACGCAATGAACTGCCATTTCTTTGCAACCATGATTCAATCTCGGAAAGTGCGTACTGTTGCAGTTGCTCTTCTGTGAGTTGGAGATCTGTGTACACGAAAAGTGAACAAATATCAATATATAAATGAGAATGTTGTTAAGATGAGTTTAGTAAAAGTGTTTATAAAAAAAAAAAATTGATAAATTACCTGGGTTACGGAGTTCACTTCGTCTTCTGTATAAGATATCATCTGACAGTAACTCCCACGTCTCTTCCCACACCAACTCAGGCTTCACCAAGCTATTTGTGAGCAAAAGAGTTGCGAAAAGGTTCCTAAGATAGAACCCAGTCCCCCAGAAACTTGCTTCTTTAATGGCATCAATATACTCTTTATCATCACCAAGTAAGCCTAGAGCGTAGCAGGCTTCTTTGAAAGTGGGGTTAGTGACACCATTTACAGTACGAATGTCCTCATATGATTTAGGGCCTTTGACAAAGTTGAGTAGGGTTCTCAAATAGTACCTCTCACCACCATTTGGAGACATGTGATACATTCGGCCAAGAGTAAATCCTTTGTTCCTTGGAGTCCATACTCTTTCTCTTTGTTTCCACACATATTTTTGAGGAAACTCCCAATACGTTAGATCTCTACCATCAGATTTTAAATTATTATACTCCAGCCAAGCGGTGAATTTTGTTCTACCACCGGAAGACCTCTCAACCACTTCGTCGATTGGATCTTCATCATGGAAAATAACATTTTGCTCATTAGGTAGGTGATAATCTAACCTTAAAACAGGGGGGGTCCTATAGTGAATAGGAAATGCGAAGATTCTCCAAACAGCTTCACACGGTGAAATGTAACGGCAGTCGTAGTATTGCTGGATTTGATCAACCTGATTTGGGTCTTGACTACCTATAAAAAAAGATAAAGATAAAAATAAGAAAATATGTGATATAATTTCTAAAAATATTAAGTGAAACAAAATGAAGCAAAAGTAAATTTGATATAATTTAGTACCATGGTTGGTGCGAGTTGCACTAACAGTGACACGGTCATATCCTTTATTAATGTACTTGAATAAGTACTTGATCGATCTCGCTTGATTGCACCATTCGACATTTATGTGAGCACGATATTTCAACAACAGATCTGCATTGTATGGAACAACATATCCGTTGTGAATTCGTTTACCATTTTTATCAATTGTTCTTCCATTATCCCTTCTCATATAAACTGGATAACCGTCACCATCTACAGCAGTTCTCTCGTTAAACTTCTTTGGAAATTTTCTGGAGCAAATACCATCAATCATGCACGGTGAATCTGGGTTAAGTTCTCCACATGGACCATGAATCATACAATCTTTCACTGCCGCATAAAGTGCCGGGTTTTCAAGGGGGTCTGGGATTTCTGCACTTATAATACGGTCAACATCGACGGCTTCAGGGAACTTGTCATCCCTTTGTAAAAATAACAAAATATGAGCATGAGGCAGGCCACGTTTTTGGAATTCAATGGTATAAACAACTGAAAAGAAAAACGTAAGAAAACATAAGTCAGCATTATATAGAGTTACTTAATCTCATTAGAAAAATCATTATAGATTATAGATGATGGTTTCAAACGTATAATAACTGTGATGATAACTTCACCTGCCCTTGTCCGTCCAAAAATATGTAGTTCTCTGAAGTCTCTCATGAGCTCATATAGCTTCAACTTAAATACTCGACTGACTATATCAGGTCTGTCCTCTGGCCGTAGTCCTCTTTTTTGAACAAACCTAGTAATTTCAGGCCATTTTGGGTTGCATGTGAAGGTAATAAACAGATCAGGATACCCACACCACCTGCAAATGGTCATTGTATCTTGATATGTTTCTCGCATGTAACCCTTACCACCAACGAAAGACGAAGGGACAATGAAACGAACACCAGCGGTTGACGGGTCGGTTTGTCCTAATGCGGCAGCATTTGCTAGATTCTTGAAATTTTCAGAACGCAACTTTGGTTGGTTGAAACGGATATACTTCAGACGATCAGACTCTATCATGGTGCAACCATCAGCAATGAATTGTTGAAATGCTTTACCTGAAAATTAGATAAATTTAGGACAGTGTTTTTTTTTTTACAGAGGTAATATACTCAAATTAGGGAATTGAATAAATGTTCTTACATTAAATAGTTTTCCTGCCATTAAATGAATATTTTGTATTTGTATTAAAAATTAAATTAGGGATCAAGTAATTAACCTGCCATCAAAATAGTTGGATATTCTTTGTCTAGTGATCTGTCTTGAATTCGAAAAGCAAACCACTCCCTCAAGGTTAACTTATCCCGAGCGTTTTGATTGTTACTTGTGGATGTTTGGGTAGGCTTACTATGAGGAATCCCTAGTCTATGACCGTCCTCTCCGTGTGGAAAGAGAATAGGGTACTGCAGGGCTAAATAAGAAGCATGTAGCTCTGATATACGTTGTAGTCTACCAGATCGTTCCTCTACCACAATGTCCCTACTATCAACTGTGTTCTCCATATCTCCGACAATTAGGGCAGCCACCTCTGAGACGGTGGGTAAATTATATGTTCTGCCATCTGTATGACGTGCACTAATGAGCCGCAACCTCACCTCACCTTCAGGTCGTTGGTGTATCCGATCTCTAGCCATTCTAAACGATTTTACCAAAACATTGTGACGATCAAGCATTTGTTTCAAATCCGTCATTAGACCATCATCAAATTGAATACTGCTAACAGAACTGCGTAAACAATTGTTATAGGTTAATATTTTTAACTGAAAAATAATTAGCTGAAATTTATAAAACTTCGTTGAAAAAATAAGGTCAAACCTTAACGCATTCTTTCTATGCCTCAACTCCTCCTCTGTGTCGTAAATATAAAGTTGACAAAATTTTGGTGGTGCATCATTATTAGGTAGTAAGCTTCCAATTAGATGTGTATTTTCCCCACCAATTCTGAATGTGTAGGGACCCCTTCCTCGGTTCACCGAGTGATCAATTTTGCCACCCATAGATGTAAACGTGAACATGTTATTGTATTGACGAATGTTTTCAATGAAATGTTTACTCTTGGGATGCTTACGCATCAGAAGATCACAAAGCAGTTTAGGAGGTTTTTTGATGAAGGGAAGCTCTACAATTCCATCTTTGCAACACATACTAAAAGAGGGCACAACGGGCTTGCTATCCATGCGATTCCTTTCACCGTACCACATCTGAGCACCACACTTTGTGCAATTGTAAATAGGGTCTCCGATATCATCGTAACCTTCAAAGTCTGATAAGAAATAGTAAAGTTTATAATAATATAAAAATAGTGTGGAATGGCAGTTTTAATTGATAAACATCACTAATATTACCTTAAATGTTATCATCAACAATTGTTAGACGATTATTTGATTCGTATGTTTCATATGCTGATGAAATATCCCTTACTATTTCTCGGATCATATTTTGTCTTTGAATATTCCGTTGTAGTGAATTGGTCTCGGTTGTTTCTCTTTCACTTTCCATAAGCTGTTGCCCATTATTATCTGCACACAAAGGAAAAAAAATTTACATTTTTAGTAGTATACATGATAGATGGTTTTTAGTCATCTAAAAAAATGTACACATATTAATTATGTACTGAGTTTTTTATTTAGTGTAAATAAAAAACTAAAAAAAACTTGTTTTGACCAAATTACCAAGCGTGATAGTGCTGAATGGAGTGGTGGGTGTTGAGCTGGATTGCTTTTTCTCAATCCTACTATGAGATACCATAAGCTGCCTCTTACGCCTTGCTAACTTAGATGCCTCCTGCATTTGGGTTAAGGCACTATTCTGTCCCGTGACAACTTGGACACTTTCATTAGATCTTTTCAGGGACAATTTATCTTTCCGCTGTTTCCTAGATGTTTGTGCAGTGAGGTACTCGTTTACACCTTTTTCCAACTGAAAATCTATAATATATTTCCATCATAAATAGTTTGATTATAAATAATTAGTACAACAGTTGTATGTCGAGTTTTTGTTAAAAAGGGGAGAGGAAAATAACCATTCCAATAATTGCTTATAGAGGCTGCCATCAGTTTGCTTTTCGCCTGATCTGGAACAGATTCAAGAGATTGTGTACAGTAAATTACTTTGACATCTTTGACTATTAAATAAATATTGAATCTCACACATATAACATAAAAACATTAATGTGAAAATTTGTTTTGCAAGATTAAAACAAATCCTTGAATTGACAGACGTACCAGAATGATGTTGATACAATGCTGATTTACCCTTGTTCGGTTGAACTGGTGATTTAATTTGTATATTTGGAGGTGGTTGTAAAGCTTGAGTAAAAATAGTTGGAGATAAATATTTAATTAGTTAATGTGTAACATAACATCAATATTTGGGCGTGGTTTGAAAGCAAGAATAATATAAATCAGATATAAATAATGTTGGTTTACCAGTGGTAGGTCGGGATGATGATGGCAGTTGAATGTGTGGATTTGGTTGAAAAGCTTGAGAAAAATCAATCACTGCTTCAGAAAATCGTGTAGACTATAACAGTATGTATAGGTGGAAATAATGAAGCAGGTTAAATAAATAGAAGCAACGTATCAGATTGACGTTGATAAATAAGTAAAAATGTCAGATAATGAAGTCTTTTGCAAGCTGTTTTTTTCGCATGTATACATAATAATATTTTATCACACCAAATAATTTGTGTGAGGCACATACCACTCTGAGATGGATATAACGTTGTTTTACCAGTTGTAGGTCGGAGTGATGATGACACTTGAGTATATGGAGTTGGTTGAAAAGGTTGCGAAAAATCAATCACTGCAACATAAAATCGCGTGGAATAAAAAAGTAGTTTATGAAGAAAATAATTAAGCTAATTAAATAAACCAAAGTCACATACCAGATTGATGTTGATACAAAGGTGCTTTACCCTTATTTTGTGGAGTTGATGTTTGTCTTCGAATCACATTAGGTGTTTGAAATACTTGCGTAAAATAGAGCAATAAGACATCAATTAAGGTGCAGACTAATATAAGTAAGAATGTGACATGATTAGGTATTTTACAATCTGTTCTTCTCACGTGTATACATCATTTTTTTTTTCAAACCCAAAAACATTAATTGAGAGACATATCATTTTGAGATGGATACAATGTTGTTTTACCATTAGTAGGTGGAGATGATGTTGGCAGTTGAATGTCTGTACATGGTTGAAAAGGTTGCGAAAAATCAATCACTGCAACATAAAATCGTGTGGAATAAAAAAGTAGTTTATGAAGAAAATAATTAAGATAATTAAATAAACCAAAGCCACCTACCAGATTGATGTTGATACAAAGGTGCTTTACCCTTATTTTGTGGAGTTGATGTTTGTCTTCGAATCACATTAGGTGTTTGAAATACTTGCGTAAAATAGAACAATGAGACATCAATTAAGGTGTAGACAAATATAAGTAAGAATGTGACATGATTAAGTCTTTTACAATCTGTTCTTTTCACGTGTATACATCATTTCTTTTATCAAACCAAAAGAAATTAATTTGAGAGACATATCATTTTGAGATGAATGCAATATTTTTTTACCATTAGTAGGTGGAGATGATGCTTGCAGTTGAATGTCTGGACGTGGTTGTAAAGGTTGCGAAAAATCAATCACTGCAACATAAACCCGTGAGGAGTAAAACGATATGAATATGAGGAAAATAATTAGGTTATTTAAGTAATTAAGATATTTAAATTAAGTCATTTATAACATATAAATTTATATACTAAAAAACTTAAAATTTAACTAAAAAGTAAATAGATAATTTAAGATATTTAACATAAAAAAAAAAATAAAAAAAATTCTAGTTTTATATATTACAAAACTGGGAATAATATAAAAATCGAATGTAATAAATCATTTAATAATTAATGTGTAATTAAACCGAAAAAATCATTTGTTTATGATTTTTTACTTATGATTAAATTATTATAGACTAATTAAATATACAACATTCAATTAAGTTAACGGCCCAATGGCCGAAGCAATGATATTACTGGGCTAAAATTCTCGAATAAAATGGCCCAAATCAAATGTTTAGACGAAGCCCATATAAACGGACCATATTTTTCATTTTTAAACTGGGCTAAAATTCTCGAATAAAATGGCCCAAAGGCCGAAGCAATGGGTATAAAACTGGGCTAAAATACTCGAATAAAATGGCCCAAATTCAGTTTAGACGAAGCCCATGCAATTTCTAATGTTTTCAGTTTTAAAACCCTAAATCACACCCCATATATATACCGCCCTCAACCCACATTCTAACCTAACCCTAATTCATTTTCTCCACACCGCCCCTCTCTCTAAAATCCACCCCTCTATCTCTCTAAAACAATTCGAATAACCCTTCTATTTCTCTTCAATAATTCGAAAACAATGTCAGAAATATTATAATGTTCATGTTCAGAAACTCAAATTCTACAAACTAATATTCATAAAATATAGTATTTCTTAAAATCAACCTATCAAAATATTCACAAAATAGTCGAGTTATAATGTAATGTACTAAAATTTATGAACGACATATGACATATTATAATATTCATACTTCATTAGTTTAAAGTAAAAATTACAAATGATTAGTTTAAAGTAAAAATTTGATTCCTAACTTAAAAATTTGAAGGAGCGGTTTTTTTATATTTCCACTATTGATCTTCGGCCGTTATGGTGGTGGTTTCCAGGTTTATTTAGATTTGTTTATTTTTATGTCGATTAGTAGGAGATTTATTGATTTGTATGTCGTTTTACTTAGATCTATTTATTTGCATGTTGTTTTAATTGGATTTATTTGTTTATAAAGAGTAGATCTAACATTTGTGTTAATAATTCATACTTCATTAGTTTAAAGTAAAAATTACAAATGATTAGTTTAAAGTAAAAATTTGACTCCTGACTTAAAAATTTGAAGGAGCGGTTTTTTTATATTTCCACTATTGATCTTCGGCCGTTATGGTGGTGGTTTCCAGGTTTATTTAGATTTGTTGATTTTTATGTCGATTAGTAGGAGATTTATTGATTTGTATGTCGTTTTACTTAGATCTATTTATTTGCATGTTGTTTTAATTGGATTTATTTGTTTATAAAGAGTAGATCTAACATTTGTGTTAATAATTGAGTATTTTAACATAAATAAGTTGTAAATTGTGTTAATAATTTAGTAAATTCATTTGCATGTCGGTTTGAAGGAGATTAATTGATTTGTATGTCGTTTTACTTTGATCTATTTATTTGCATGTTGTTCTAATTGGATTTATTTGTTTATAAAGATTAGATCTAAACATTTGTGTTAATAATTGAGTATTTTAACATAAATAAGTTGTAAATTGTGTTAATAATTTAGTAAATTCGTTTGCATGTCGGTTTGAAGGAGATTAATTGAACTTGTATGTCGTTTTAATTAGATTTATTTATTTGCATGTCGGTTTAATTTGATTTATTTGTTTATCAAGAATAGATCTAAACATTTGTGTTAATAATTACTTATTTTAACATAAATAAGTTGTAAATTGTGTTAATAATTGAGTATATCAGTAAAAATTCACATGCATTTCAATTTAACGTCGAACGTTTTTTATGTCGTTTTAATTAGATTTATTAATTTTGCATGTCGGTTTAATTGGATTTTTTTGTTTATTTAGATTAGATCTAAACATTTCTGTTAATTTTTCGAGTATTTTAACATAAATAAGTTGTAAATTTTGTAAATAATTGAGTATATCAGTAAGATTTATTGAGTATTTTAACATAAATAATTGAGTATTTTAACATATATCAGTAAAAATTCACATGCATGTCGATTTGAAGGAGGTAAACGTTTTTTATGCCGTTTTAATTAGATTTATTTATTTGCATGTCGGTTTAATTGGATTTTTTGTTTATTTAGATTAGATCTAAACATTTCTGTTAATTTTTCGAGTATTTTAACATAAATAAGTTGTAAATTGTGTTAATAATTGAGTATATCAGTAAAAATGATGGTTTTAAGATTTATTAAGCGGACATGACAAAGGTAAAATGTAAAAGAAGTTAATAAATATGCTAGACTGGTGATAAATCAGTGAATCTGACAAAATAGATATATTATTCTTCAGTATACAATCAATTTACAGGTCTGATGGCAAAAAGGCATATAGAAGATTGATCTGATAAGTAGAATCTGTGGATGACATTGAAACCGACTGTGAATAAAATTAAGAAGCTGCAACAAGATGCACAGGTTGTAAATTGTGTTAATAATTGAGTATATGACTAAAAATTCATTTGCATGTCGGTTATTTAGATTTATTGATTTGTATGTCGTTTTAATTAGTATCATTTATTTGCATCTCGGTATAATCGGATTTAATTGTTTATCAAGATTAGATCTAAACATTTGTGTTACTAATTGAGTACTTTAACATAAATAAGTTTTAAATTGTGTTAATAATTGAGTATTTTGCCGACAAAAATTCATTTGCATGTCGATTTGAAGGAGATTTCTGAAATTTGTATGTCGTTTTAATTAGATTTAACTTATTTGCATGTTGGTTTAATCGGATTTATTTGTTTATCAAGATTAGATCTAAACATTTGTGTTGATAAATGAGTATTTTAACATAAATAAGTTGTAAATTGTGTTAATAATTGAGTATATAAGTTAAAATTCATTTGCATGTCAATTCGAAGGAGATTTATTTATTTATATGTCGTTTTAATTAGATTTATTTATTTGCATGTCGGTTTAATTGGATTTATTTGTTTATCAAGATTAGATTTAAACATTTGTGTTAATAATTGAGTATATCAGTAAGTAAGGTCAAAATTGTGTTAATAATTGAGTATATCAGTAAAATTTAATTTGCATATCGGTTATTTTATTATAGTAGGCTGCTACACCATAATTAATTATTTTTCTCTGTTTTCGAGGATACGCATGACGGGCAGACTTAAGTTGAACAACAGTACTTAATATGGGAATAAAAGTGGGTATAGAGAGCATGCAGATTGCGGATGCAGGAGAAGAAGAAGGTGAGACAAATGTAACTGATGAAAATTCTTCCTGTTATTTTTTTCTGCTCTTTAATTTGCCGAATTTTGCTTGAATCCGTTTTCGTTTTCGTTGTGATTGTTCAATTTTAAAAATATTGCCGACTGCTGACTTGTTGAACATATTTGTTGCATTTATTTGGTTCAGAATCATTATGATTGTTAATTTTGTCGTCGTTAGCAATTTAGTGAAATTTAACGTAGAACGATTGTTCTTCATTTACTTGTGTTTAATTTTCGAAAAAATTTAACGTCGAACGATTGTTCTTCATTTACTTGTGTTTATATTTTTTAAATGGTGGGGAAGTATTTGATCCTCTTCCTACTTGCCCAACTCACTTACTCAAATCAAATCAAATCAATTAGCAACTTTGAGCTAATTAGATATAAATATGACCGAATTAAAATATCCAAACTAAACAGTTATTTGAAATATTATGAATTTGTGATATAAAATCATTGTTTTTGTTCCGTAACTATAAGTTTAAGGTTTAAACACGAAATGAAACGACTGAAACTCAAACTAACGTGTGTGCCATATATTCGAATTGTACCCTATAAATGACTTAAGTATGTGTGCTTGCCTACATTCCGAAATCCCAGTGGTGAATTTTATATTGCCGACTGCTGACATGCTGAACATATTAGTTGCATTTATTTGGTTCAGAATCAATATGATGTTTAATTTTGTCGTCGTTAGCAATTTAGTGAAATTTAACGTCGAACGATTGTTCTTCATTTACTTGTGTTTAATTTTCGAAAAAATATCCGACTGCTGACTTACTGCATATATTAGTTTCATTTTTTTGGTTCAGAATAAATATGATGTTTAATTTTGTCGTCGTTAGTAATTTAGTGAATTTTAACGTCGAACGATTGTTCTTCATTTACTTGTGTTTAATTGTGAAAAAATATCTTGTGAGTTTCACATTATTCAATTGCATTTGATAAATTGATAGTAGTGATAGTATAGGTCGTATAATTTTAGCCTTGGAGATACGAAAAGGGATTCATATGTTATTGATGATTGAAGTTTGATTCCTGATTTTATCAATCGGTTCCTTTTGTGCTCTTGAATGATTGCGATCTGAATTACTCTTTATTGTATAGTTTGAAATATGAAAATCTGATATTAGAATACGAAATTCTATACTGTTTCACTCCTAAAAACTGTTTATTTCACTAATGTTACTCTAAATTTGTGTAATTAACTAATTTTATTTAGTGGGTAGTTTTGTTTTATTGTTATTTTAAATGGGTAGCTTTAATTTATGCTTGAATGTTGGAATTTTTATCTGGGTTATGTTTATATAATGATTTATGTGTATTTTTTTTGTTTAAATGTATTGGGTTGATGTTGAATTTGTTTTTTTGAGCTATGATGCATTTCTAAATAACAGATTCTCCCTATATTTTCATAGAGTTCTCTATTTTTTTGATATGCGATGTCTAAATCGGATGACATAGATAACTTGAAGGGTTTTATCTGGTTTTCCGTAACACCTACTAATTATTTTTATTGACCAAGAACTGATAACGTTTGAACGTCCTTAAGTGTCCAAGAACTGATAACATCCTAACCAACAATATTTTTATTTATGTTTTTAAAGTAGGCTGCTACACCATAATTAATTATTTTTCTCTGTTTTCGAGGATACGCATGACGGGCAGACTCAAGTTGAACAATAGTACTTAATATGGGAATAGAAGTGGGTATAGAGAGCATGCAGATTGCAGATGCAGGAGAAGAAGAAGGTGAGACAAATGTAACTGATGAAAATTCTTCCTGTTATTTTTTTCTGCTCTTTAATTTGCCGAATTTTGCTTGATTTTGTTTTCATTTTCGTTGTGATAATTCAAGTTTTAAAATATTGTCGACTGCTGACTTGCTGATCATATTCGTTGCATTTTTTTGGTTCAGAATCAATATGATGTTTAATTTTGTCGTCGTTAGTAATTTAGTGAAATTTAACATGAACGATTGTTCTTCATTATTTGTGTTTAATTTACGAAAAAATATCCGACTGCTGACTTGCTGAATATTCTCGTTTCATTATTTTGGTTCAAAATAAATATGATGTTTAATAATATATTGACTCGGTTTTTTTATGGAATATATATGCTCGATATTTTTCTGTTTTTTATTTTAATTTAGTTATTGACTCGGGTGAAATTATGTTGATATTTTATGCTTGATAGTCTATGTTTAGGATAGATAACAATAACAATCAGAGTACTTGAATAGATAACAATAACAATCAGAGTACTTGAATAGATAACAATAACGATTTTTATGGCATAGGATCATTATTTCATTATAAAATATTCAAATCAATTGATAATTTTGTGCAAATCAAGCTTGGTTGATGTGAGTTTTTGTGTTTAATTTAAGTCAGATTTAAACTACTCATATTAGGGTTTTAGCCTTGAATTATTTCATTATCTTTTAGGTTATGTGGTTGAGAAGTCTCGTAGTGTTTAATTAAACATGATGCACAATTTATTGAGAAGTCCTACAGTTTTTTTATTTTAATACAAAACACAGTCTTAGAAATCCATCTTTAATCGAAAAATAACAAACTACTTGACTATGTAGCAACCACAATAACCTGTAATTGAATTTAGTAAGTAAAATAATTAAAATCAATACCTGATGTAGGACGATAAAGTGGTTGTTTACCGTTTTCTGACGGAAAATTCACATTTCTCTGCTGATGTGTGTTTGTTATTTCACGTAGGGCAAAAACTGTATTTCCTGAAAGATGTAAAAACTAAATTAGAAAAGGAATATAATGAAGAACAATTGAAATTACACAAAAACTATTTAACAAATAAACTAACCTTTATCACGTTCATTGCTTTTTCTTTTAGGGTTTTTTGGTTGGCCATGATTTTCTGCCATGGGATTCCTGATAGGTTGTTAATAATATTTAGTTTTAAGAGAAGTGAATAATAAATATTATGCAGTGGTATTAATAGGGTTTAGGATTTTGTTTACGTTTAGGGTTTTCAGAGAAGTGTGGGCTTATTATTTTTCTAATGGTATTTGCTGTGTATCATGGGCTCATCTATTTTTGGTAAATTTTAAGTGTGCCAAGATTCACTTTTAATTTTGTTTATCTTAACCGTGATATTCAAATCCTTTTTAAAAATAATTATAATGATGCAAATATAATTCGAATGGTCAGAAACAATTCTTCTCCTATTTCCAACAGTTCTGCCTTTCAAAAATTTCAAATTACTTTTATCATCATACACATCAAATTTACCTAAAAAGTCTGTGTTTGTCTAGAATGATATAATTTGCATAAAGGGTGATCAAAGTTAGTCTGTGTGGGTTATTTTTTTGTGTTCATGGATTAGGTCCCACGTCTGCAGTACATCAATTGGTCAAATTTTTAAACTACGGCAGCATAGTTGTACCTTATAATGAACGGTTACTACCTACTTCGTTTATTCCCCTTGCTGGTTCGGTCTAGAATGCTAGAATTTGCATAAGAGAAACCAAAAAGTCTGTGTTGGTTATCTGTTTGTCTAAAATGATATAATTTGCATAAAGAGAAACCAAACAGTAAGATAATTTCAAACAGTAAGATAATTTCAAACAGCATAGTTGTATCTTATCATTTTTCAAACAGTAAGATAATTTCTGTGGGGATAGTTAATTATTTACTGCTGAATAGTGTTTTGCGCATGAGCTATACAGTGACTGCTTCAGTTCTGCCTCTAATTTGAAGTCTATAATTACATCCAGTATTATTTTTGTGACTTTCGCTTATATTGTATTTATTTTTGAGGTCCTATACTTTATCTTCGTATATTGAATGTCCAGCCTCTTACTGGATCAATATTTAATGATATTTTTTTTTATGATTGTGCATGATATGACGTGGGAGGATGGAGACGACCTCATTGTTGGGATCACATCAAAAGTTTTACAATATCAAGGTATTTTACTCAATCTGCCATCCTTTTCTTTCTGCCAGTCTTAATATGAATTTGATAAGTGAACACTATGGTACTCTATAACGTCGTATATGGTTCTTCGGATGGATATCTATTGCTTAGTAACAAAGATACTATAGGATTGTTTTTTGTACTGTTTGGTTCATATACTAATGTGGATTAACTGCTGGAAATCCGAAACACATTTAAAGATGACAATCAGCCGTAAGATAAAACAATTAAAATAACTAATTCAACTATATGAATTGGACTAATTTCGTTTAGGGTCACCACCGTCTAGGTAAATAAAATAAAACTTGAAACCTTATTGTTGAGTGCTGAAAAATGCTTAAATAAAAGTACTACCAAAACAAAACAACATTCTGAATTCTGTCAATTTAAAATTTAAGATAACAAAAAAAAATTATTTTTCTGTCTTCACGATAGCGACCTTTTTTGTTGCAGAACTTGCATCAAATGATTGATCTTCGTCATCAATTGGGATTGGCCTTTTCAAAGGAGATATCTTTGGACTATTGTCTTCGGTGCGGGAATCTACCTCCTGCTTGAAATGGTAACGTTTTAGATTTTATTTAATTACGTTATGGATCATTGGTATTAAGAATTAAATTGGTGAACGTATTTACCTCTACATCAATGCTATGGACAACCAAATCCTTCGCCTGCTTAATTAAAGGTGATCAAAGTTAGTCATATAATGTGTTTATATTAAACTTTATCTAGTGTTTATATTAATCTTGATAATTATGAACAACATATGCAAGTTGTATTTAAACATATGAATTTAAATAGGGTGACACAAAGTTAGTCATATACCTGTGAACTTCCACCAGTTGTGGAGAGGTTATGCCTGGACTTAAATTGGTTGAAATCGGCCTATAAGAACATCATAGGTAAAACGAAACATCATAGGTAAAACGAAACATCATTGGCTGGATATTAATGTGTAAATGAAACTGTAAATAAATCAGTAGTCATAGTACCTTAAAGATCTCCGTGTATCTTTTATGCCATTTGTCGGCAATGTCCCTATCGTCAGTCATACTGGCAACGGTGTAGCTAGTTTGACCCTGATCGACGTTATAATAAGGATGTATATTAACTTTGAAAACAAAGGATTTTTCAAGGAACACTTCTAGGTCGCGAGGCATGTCTTCCGGATCACCACCACTCTATAAAAAAATTTAAGAATATATTAGCAATATACACGTGGATGTAGATACTTATTTTCATTATTTAAGTAATGAAAATAAGAAACTTAAACATGTATGAGACCTACCTTTTCAATCTTTGATAGTAGGACAGACGTTGGTTGGCGCACAAATTGGTTCACCTGACCATCAAATGCTGTGAGATAGACCGTATCGTTGCACGGTCTGACACCTGGAATTTTATCTGGAATCTGTATCGATGCACATATATATAAGTATTTTAGATTTGACCGAATAATTAAAGTACTGTTTAAAATTGATTTAAATAGCCAAAATGTTTGACCTTGGGACTCTAGATGCAAAACCATTAATATGTCCATCGCAACCCTTATTTTTACAAATCCATTTCCCATTGTCATTCTTGGTAGATTTCATCCAGCATAACTTGCAGCTGTCATAAAACCATCCAGCCGTGCAGTCAATGTCGACGATTTTTGCATGCACGTAGTAATATCCTGCCTGCAATTTTGATACATAATTTAAATATACGTTATTATTAGAATTAGTAGCAGAATGTAAGTCATAGATTCACCCGTGTTCCACTTGGTAATTTTTTCCTATATGTTACATTCATCTGTACTGATTGTTACTTTTGATCGACTATGATAGGGTTTTATCCAGTCTTCCTCATCAACGGACATGCATTTGAATGGAGAAACACCCAATGATACAATTGATGATGGGGTTATTGAAGCTAGACACGTAAGTTATCAATTTACATTAAAATAAGTTGCAAATATGAAGCTTGAGATTAAAAGCACTGAATTCCATATTTTCAACATTCATCCTCAAAATCCTCAAACCAAAACTAACAATGCATAAGTTGCAAATAGTATTGCCACAGATAACTTGACATTTTTGGTGCCTTGACTTTTGTGGTCAAATATTTTGGTCAATGCATATATTGATTTTTTTTATAATTATAAGAGATTGTTATTGTATTTTGGGACAGTGTTTAGGATTAGTGGTTCTGATAAACGGGTAATTCAGATATAGTTTTGTATATGATTAACAAAAACTGGGTAGCAAAACTAAAACAGTTTGATTATAATATACCTCTTTATTCTCCTTCAAATCGGCAATGGATTTTATGCGATCCAATGTCATGTCGTCAGTATCAGCGTCATCGACAATTTCAATAACTTGTAAAGAGTTACTTGCATCGGTAGTCGAAAGACTGTAACAGTATAAAATATTGTCGGGTTAATATAGAAAACAGAGTATAAAATTGAGAAGTTTGGCAGATATATTAGTTCTCTTAAGATAATAACCAAAATTAATACCTAGGTTCAAACTCCCTAAGTTCCGGCAAATCCGGATTGACGTTAAACACTGTGGCGTTGAAGGTTGTCTGGATCCGCCAAGAGCCTGTTAAATTGTTTATGAGAGGTCAGATATCCATAAATTTAGTTTTTTCAGCTGTAAAAACACATATCGTATAAATATAGATAAGAAATCACTGCTTATAGGATTTGCTTTCAATATTCATTTGCATGGTTGTATCAGTTTTATGTTTTTGCTGCTTAGTATTTGATTTTTTTCAGAAGACCCCGAATAAACATTATTGCCTATCTAAAATTATAATTTTTATTAGAATAGTCTGTTTTGTAATGAAGAATTATCAGCAAGACATGGTGGAATAATCTGATTCGTAACTTTTAGCTTCCAAATACTCAACGTTTGAATCTCATAAGTTGAATTTAGATGTAAATTGTTTAGTCAAAATAATGTCGCAAACTTTATTCGAAATCAAGTCTGATAATCTCCTGCTTTTTGTGGTATAATTGTAGGGTGATCCCAAAGAGCCTTGTTTGTAAAGAGGTAAGAACCCGGTTCTCATACCGTCGTTAGATAAGGATTTTTTTAGCCCATAAAACACATATTGCCTATCTAAAATTACGATTTCTATACGTACCTTCAAACTTTTTTGTTTGCACACATTGGATGACGATTACTTTCGACTGCTCGGGATTGGGGAGTTTTGCGATAAGATCGGGTACTTGACTTGCAAATGGTTCCCATAAGGTGCATGGGAGCTTTGTTCCCCTAAAACAAAATAATAATTTTGTAAATAGATAGGCGACAATTAGAGAACATTCCTAATATCAGAAAATGATTTAAATAGTGATGTAGAGATGAATTAACTGATAGTCTTCCAGCCTTATTGTGCGACACACATGCTTACTCGGAGTTTCCGTTATAGGACCAATCTCGTAGAGTTTTCCTATAACATCTGCATTGTCAAATATGTAAAAATTTAAAATCATAGTGTCTATAATTAATAAAATAGAGTAAATGAATATAATATATAAGAGTCGTACCTATATAATGGGTGGGTGGAATTATACCATCTAAAATGTCTGTAAAAGCTGAAAAACGATATAGACTATTTGGTATGGTAGGATCACTGATTTTCTGCACTCGTGTTGAGTATTCAAACCTCAATCTATAAGGATGAGGAGTTGCCTTGTCAAGGCCTGTGTTGTTGTCTACAGTTATGTTTCGAATAGTGTAAATTTCACCGACACGCAACTGTGATCCAAAGTGTGAAATTAATTGTTTTCTTATCGTGGCTTGGATAAAATCATTCTGAAAACAATATAAATAAAATTCTGATCAGTTTTTGTATATAAAAAAAGAACACATAACGTATAAAATTATGTGTAGAATAAATGGTAGAAAAAAAGACAAACCTTGGAATCCACAAATAGCAACTCTATTGCATCGAGCTTCTTTTTGTTAGAAGTATCGGATTTTTTTTCGAAATTTTTGTTTTTGAAAGCAAATTCGGGTCTCTCCCATTTGTGAACCACTCTTACGTTCATCTGAGTAACGCGAACCCCATACTTGAGGTCGCTAATAGTCATAAAACTCGTCATAGCCATTGATATGAATATTTGTGATAGCAGGTAGTGTGTATTAGGGCTGAAAAATATATTGTGGATGCAGGTAATCTAGAAGCCTTTATTTATAATTGGGGATAGTACTCTTTGGGGGATAGTTTTTATCAAGTGATAGTCTGTTGAAGGTAAAACTCTGCGGTAATATTAATTAATTATGGAAAGATTTTATTCACATATGGAAACATACGTATCGTTTTTTAAAAGCCTAAATTCCTAATAAAACACTTGATTATGGAAAGATTATATGGAATATCCCTAAATTACTAAAAACGGTTTGAGTAAATCATGGGAAGATTTTATGGAATATCTTTTTATCTTTTTATTATCTCTAAAACCGTGATATAATATCTTGCATCTTATATTTTATATGCCTCATTAATATTTTATATGTTTTTACCTTCAACAGAAAATATACATCCTTGATTTTTATTTTTCAAAAATATTTATTTTATTTTTCAAAAATCCTCTAAACCGTTTTTATGGCAACAGAGATACTACATCCTTGATTTTTTATGGTAACACGTTATAGTAAAATTGATTATGGAAAAATATATTTAGATCTAAACATTGATACTATATCATTTAAATCCTTGAAAAACCGTGATAAAATAATATGGCATAGAATCATTATTTCATTATAAAATATTAAATATAATAGCTGATTGACATGATAAAATTACTTAAGCTGATTGACTTAAAATGCTATATATAATTTATAATCATTATGTATTATATATTTTATATTTATTAAATTAATTCCTAAAAGATCCGTGTAGAATATTCCTAAAATATCCGCGTAGAATATATGTTTTATATTTATTATATTATTTCCTAAATATAATAGATTGATGTTTACGATATTGACTCGTTTTTTATGGAATATATATGCTCGATATTTTTCTGTTTTTCATTTTAATTTAGTTATTGACTGGGGTCAAATTCTTTGTATCTAATTCTATATGGAATAGATAAGATATGAACAGATAAGCTATAAAAAATTTTGTAAAAGAAATTATAAGTGTAGAAGTAACCTTATACTGTTATAGTGGTGTTGCAGAATGGACCTTCATTGAAAAAGAATTTATGGGCATTGCAGGTCTCCCTACAGCAGAAAAAAAGAAAGAATATATTGCACAAAATTCACGAAAGAAGAAAGGACGGGAAACATAATTTCTCAGTATATGCAAAGTCAAATTAAGATGTTGTCTATTAATTTGAAAGTTGTACTTACGGCTTTTGCTTGATTTGCTCTTATTGTATTACACGCGCTGAACATAGAAGAACCGTTAAAATGGTAACTGAAGATGATTTCAGGAAAAGTGATGGATGGGAATGATTTCGATATTGATTCTGGGAATGAATCAACCGGATATAGGAAAGAGACTCTGAGAAATGAATTAGGTATAATTATTTTGTGTAGAACAACCGTGATTCTGGGAATGAATCAACCGAATATAGGAAAGAGACTCTGAGAAATGAATTAGGTATAAAGATTTTATTCTGGTTATATTTTATATTTAATAATAAAAATAATAAATAATAAATAAATTAAAGAAATGATTATTAAATTATTAAATTATTAAATTAATGTGAGGTGGCATAGATGTGTGAATCTGATTGGTCTATAAAAAGTGAAAAAGCTGAGGATGAATGTGAGACCTCGAAATACCCAATGCTGCGATATGACTGCGCCACGTAGGCTGAAATCCATCCTTCTTTTATAGTAATAATGATGATAACTATAATTTGTCGTCTTCTTTTGAAAAAAATACACAACCCGTGTTCACATTTGTTACACTAGTTACAGTCTACAATAAAACTGGCATTTGAATTTTGTTAAATCTGACAGAAGGTATAAATAAGAGCGAAATAAACGGCCCTCAAATCCTCACTACTACAGTGTCTCTCTCTTCCTCTTCCACCTTCCCATCACATTCTGCTCATCTTCTCAACTGTCAACAATGGAGGAAGAAATTGACGAAGCCGAATCGCAATCTCAGGTTATTTCTCTCATCTTTACAGCTTTTTCTTCAACTTTATTCTTCATACTTCACCGAAATTGCATTTGCTAGTAGTTCAACTCATGTTAACCTCGATTTTATGTTCCATTTGCTTCAATTTATCGCTCTTATTGTTTATTTCTTTTGCCGTGTGTGATGCTGATTGATTGTTCGTAATTTCTCGCACAAATGCAATCACACAAATTGTCCTATTTAGTTAGTCGTATTGACTTTATTGGAGTTTTGATAATCTTCGTTTATGCGGTAATGATGTGCGAAATTATTGTATGCGACGTGAATTAAGGTTTTAGCCGTACATTAAAATATAATTTTTATCGCCTCAACTTGTGGAGATTGTCGTAATTTGGTGTGCCGGTTTCTGAGTTGATCCTTGTTTGATTATTTTTCATTTAGAAAGGAAAGGATTGAGTTCAAAATTACTAATAATTGAGTAATTTTGAACACACGCATGAAAATTGGATGAATGGAGGGAGTTTCAGGTATATTTAGGTAACGCGACGGGCGCATGATTGATCTTCTCGCCGATTATAAGTAAAGTATGATAATTGTCCGTCTTTTCACGTTGGAAGTGCTTTTTCACATACGCCTTCTACAAATTTATCATTATCATTTTTGTCATTCCCGCACCTAATTGATTTTTTCTCATTTCCCTCATCTCCTTTTACCACTAGGGTCCACCAACACCACCTCCTTTCAACACCTCTTGCTCCGTTAATCTAGTCGTCGTCGATGTCGCTCCGGCCGACCTTGACTTCCCTTCTCTGGCTACCTTAGTCAGCCCCCTAACAGATGACAAAAGACAACAGCAAGTAACACAGGTTACCAGACACATTTGTAGATTTATGCATAAAGTTTACGTCAACAATACCATTGTTAAACATATTAGAGTGACGAAGTTTAAGCTTCCTATGCAGGATGATACTTCTATTGGAATGTTAATTCTTTAAATTTCATATGCGGCTACTTTACTTCCCTTGATGATTAGTAGGGATGTTGTGGATCATTTCCAGAAGGTTGGTTGTACGACCATCCCTTCACCATATCTGACTTCCATTTGAGGATTGTAATTACCAAAGGCACATTCATCGTCTTACGCCTGTATGGCTGTATCCCATAACATAGATCCAAGAATTCTGTAGTCATAGAAGTAAACGTTAATTGATAAACAAGTAAATACTAATTTCACTAATTGATACACCTTAATAATTTCAACATAACATATTAATACTCCCTCCGATCCAGACAAAAGGTAACAGTTGCTTTTTGGCACTATTCATGGTCGTAAGGAATCTTTGAAATTGCCGTTAATCTATAAGACAAAATATAGTCACGTGAGATCTTGTTTGATTAATCATTTTGAATGCTACAAGAATATCAAATTTTTATAATTTTTAATAATATGTAACTAAAGATATTCACGTTGCAAAACGTGTCTCGACAAGTGTGATAAAGCAACTGTTACCTTTTGTCTGGATCGGAGGGAGTAATTGCTAATTAACAAAATTATTTCACTAATTGAAGAATTATCTCCATTGTTCAAGTTTATAGAGTACTTAGATCCGATTTTGGGGAAAAAGTGTACATAAGAGTTAATTTGATTAGGTTTAGTATAAAGGGCATAATATGGAACTTTTATGAAAAAGTGTATGTGAGGAGTAAAGTTCGTATGTGGAAAAGTAATTCCGTTATACGGAACTAAAATTCACAATTCTTCTATGTTATCTCTCTCCATATGAAGGTATTTGTTATGTTTTGTTGAAATATAAGGATTGAGTATCAGGTATATTTCTACAGGTGGTTAAGGTAAGCAAGCATAAATTTGAACAAACATATGGAAAGGGTGACTGGAGGGAGTATTAGGTATATTTAAGTAGCACGGAGAATACATGATCTTCTTGCTGATTTTAAGTAAAGTATGATTATTGTCCATCTGTCATGTTATACAGAATTGAAATTCATTGGAATTCACAATTCTTCTAGTGTTTTCTCTATATGAAGGTAATTGTTATGCGTTACGGACTGATCCCATTGCATGGTATGGGACATGAGTCCTAACCATTGATATAGGACAAAGGGGAACCCACCCCAAAAGCTAGCTCAAAGGGTGGTAGAGCCCTTGTCCTATATAAATCCCACATCAATCCCCCCATTTGATCGATGTGGGACTCATGTCCCATACCATGCAATGGGATCCGTCCGTAACATTCGCCCCTTCTTCAGGACCAACGTCCTCGTTGGGTCACGGCTGGCTCTTCCAGGCCACCCACTCCGAGGTTGGCTCTGATACCATTGATATAGGACAAAGGAGAACCCACCCCAAAAGCTAGCTCAAAGGGTGGTAGAGCCCATGTCCTATATAAACCCCACATCAACCCGCCATTTGATGATGTGGGACTCATCATTCATGTCCCATATCATGCAATGGGATCAGTCATCAGTCCGTAACATTATGTCTTGTTAAAATACAATATTGATTGTGAAGATAATCTTTGAACTTTTCTAAATACTGTATATAGGAGGCTCAATATGCCATACAGAGATCACACAGGCTAGTTTGGCATTGAGGTAAAAAGGTGTTTGGAGGTGTAAAGAACATAGTCTATAACGTTGTTTGTACGTTGAGCAAGATGCGGTTCATCGACATGAGGGAGAAGAGATGCAATGATGTTTGAGGACCCTCTATTCTTGTACTTATTATCGGCTGGATATGTGAGCGACGAGTGTAGGAGGAAACCATTGTATAATTATTCTGTAATAGGGCAAAAATCGAGGACAACCATTGTGAATTTTAGCCTTTATTTTCTGTAAAAAAATATTAGTTGCATGGAGCAAGGTTAAATGTAAGTAAAAAAAACACTGAAACAACATTCTGATCTTAGATTTTCCTTCAGAGTTACTCTACTCTACAACAACCTATCTTTAGCCTATTATCAACTGCCAGAAATTGATGTGCTTTCTTTCATCATTTATGCAGGTTTACATGGCCTGTGTTGTGCATGGTCATAGGTATGTCTAATGCAATATATTACTCATTAAATGCTTAATTTTGGAAAGATTGCTATTTGTGGTACTTGCCTCCTAAGCTTCTGGTCGATGTTATTAATGCCTAATTTGAAGAATCATGTTATTCATCAATATTTACTGCTACACGACCCACATGCCATTGGACTAGATAGTTAGACTCAAACCTGTGTAATTCTCTGGCCATTTTCTAACCATTTCCATTGTATTTGACAGAATCGGAGTCTCCTATTACGATTCGACTATTAGGCAACTCAATGTGCTTGAATTTTGGGAGGATAGTGCAGATTATCCTCTAATTGATTTGGGTTAGAGATTCTATCTTATAATTGTCATATTGTTCATTGATGAAGTAATGTAGCTTGGTATTGTCCATGTCATGGTATTAAAATATTGTTTTTGACTTTGGTATTTCTACAGTGAAATATCAGGCCCAACCTGCGATCATTTACACCAGCACCAAAAGTGAAGAAGCGTTCTTATCGGCTCTGCAGAGAAATGGTATGCGGTCTATTCTGCATTCGTCAAAGCCAACAATTTTGTAATCCTATAACAAAACATTGCAGATGGAATGGACCTGGCACCCACATTGAAGCTAATGAAAAGTTCAATATTCAGTTACGAGCAAGCTTGGCACAGGTGTATATTCTTGTAGTTTTCTGCAACATTGATCTTGAGCTGCGTTATGCTGATTCTTAAAAATCTTTAACAGAAAGCTTCAAGATCAGCTGCAATTATTATTGAAGCCTTTCATTCTACCTCTATCCATAGTTTAGCTCCTTCCTGTTTTGTAATTGAGTGATCTGGATTTGGGACCCTATTGTTTGGAGCATTGAGATGCTCCTTCACTTTCTTGCACTGCTAAATTGAATATGAAACGCCAAGTGGTCCATTTAATACTGTATAGTCATTAGTAATTAGTTTTTGGGAGTGTTATTTCGTTGCAAGGTGATGTCAATTTGGCATGAGATGTATACATATATTTGTATTAGTAATCCCTGTATTTGGAACAGGGCCCTGAAAAAGGGAAGAAAATGAGAAAATGACAACATTGTTTTACTTGTCAGTCCTCTTTAAAAATGTAGTGAAAATGGTACTGAGTTTATTTTGAGTATATGATTATTGGCAAGTTTCTAATATGCTCGTGGAGTTTGTCTTTTTCTTCCGTTTTAGATTCTCACTCATTCTGTGAATATCATAGGTTGATATATCTCAGAGTTTCAGGAATGGATGATGGATTGAGCGTTAAAGAGCGAATAACCTTTGTAAGTTTCCAATCTCTCTTCAGCTGCATTCTGCACCCTAGAAATAAATGTGTTAGGCATCCACTATAAGCACACACTTATTAGTGAATCGTATTTGGCATATCCATCAACAATGTACTTCATTACTTCATGAGTCAGGTGTGGCCCTGGTCATTTATGGGGGCGCTGCTATCAGGTCATTTTGGGGATGAGTCAATTTGAGTTGGATCATTTCCGGGTTGGGTCATTTTTGGGACGGGTCATTCTGGTCGTTACGACTTACGAGTCGGTTTGGGTCATAAAAGCTCCTGGTTTCAACTTTCAAATCAGTCATTATGGGCAATTCTTAGAAGTTAGACCCTACACCCAGGAGTAGGATACTCCATACTCTCTTCTAATTTTTTTATAAAAATCTCATAAAACTGTAACTCACTCACACATCTCCCACTACTTTTCAATTGACTTTTCCATAGAAGTTACCCTTATAAAAGACTCTCTTCCACAATTTTAACCTACCTATTCACTAAAAAGACAATTATCTGTATGTTTAGAATATGATTTCTCATCCATCATATTCACGTAGTGCACTTGTAACTGATTTTTGTGTTTTGAATTGTTTTCGAATCAGGTATGTACCAGTACTTATCGAGCCCTAAAAATTGTATAATAGTGTTTAGTAAATTGAATTTTTATGTTTTATCTTATTAATCATCGTTACATTTCTGATTTTGGTTAAAATATTATTCATCATACGACACTATTGTATTCACTTTTACATTATTAGTGAATATGGTAATTTATTTTGATGAATATGTGTTATATAATATGATATTCACACTATAACACCATTATATTCATTTTGAGTTTAGCGGATATTTTTTTTTGGTTTAAACCGGGGTGTCCACCGTCGACAACTGTGTATAATCCCCTCGCCGCGCGTGCTCTCACGAAGAGGTAAACGGCTGGCCAAAGTGTTGCTCCATTCCCATGGGCAGGGATCGAACCCCTGACCTCATGGTTAAGGGATGAGGTGAGCAACCACCACACCAAACACATTTGGTTTGAGTTTAGCGGATATGATAATGCAATATGATGAATATGGGTGATGTAGTGTGGTATTCACCATATGATTCTGTTATATTCATTTTGAGTTTAGTGAATATCATAGTATAATTTGATGAATACGTGTTATGTAGTATGATATTCACCCTTTAACACTATTATGTTCACCACTTTGTGTTTAGCGAATATTGTGGTTTAGTCTGATTATTAGATGAATTTGAGTAGAAATTATAAAAACTACAGACTATGAATTTGATGAATTTATGGGATTTTAAACTTTATAAATTAAGGATTTAAAATAAGGAGAAGAAACGTAACTGTATAAGTATAGTAGTGGGTACTTAAATTTTATTTTTCTTATTTTTTATTTTTCCTATAACTGCTATAGGAGTATCCTACTCCGCACTCCTGGGTGTAGGATATAATTTGCCCATTATTGGTATTTTCGTATCGATTCAGTTTGAATTGGGACATATTAGGTTTGGATCAAATTTGGTTTGTACTTCTTCGGTTAGGATTGCATTTGGGTTGGACTAACTAGGATCAGGTTCATTAGGCTCAGTTCACTTTTGCCACATCTAAATGGATCTAATCACGTGAGTCAGCTGGTATGATATGTGCGATATTGCTCAACAATGGACAGTTTGCATAATACATTGCATTAAAGCGGCAGCTATTTGAAGGCTATTTTGCTCAGTTAAAATCATTGCCATACAACATTGCACTAAATGAGAGTGAATCCCCTTGCTTTACTTTATCAATTTATTATTTTTCGAAATTGTCATTCATATCATAAACATTTAGACTTTATGATGCTACTGTAATGATAATCCTCCGATTACTCCAACTAAACCCAATATTTTTTGCCCTCAGAGTCACGTATTTTAAAGTGGGCAAACAGCTAGAGATAGATTGAGTTCTTTATTGTAGAATTCCCATTTATTACTTTTTCTGAATGTAATTCTTTGATTTTTATCAGTAATGACTCTGTCAATAGGAAGTATTTAACCAATTCTGCCAGGTCTCTTCTTGTGTTTTTTTTTGGTTTTCTGTCAGCTTAGTTCCATGATGGATATATCAAGTGAGGTTCAAGTTCGAGCTAGTGGGGGTCTTCTTGCAATATTGGAGAATGAAAGAATTGTTGATACCCTTGAACCCATGGAATATGGAGACACGTCAATTGCCATTGATTCTGTATCTGAAGTTTCACTGTATCCTCTGCTGTACTATTGATATGATGGTTTGAAGGATAATTTTTTGTTATGCTTTATAGTTTATATTGGAGATATCCTTAGATGCAATTATATACTCCCTCCATCCCAATCATTTGTTTGCCTTTGATTAACATACTCCTCACAAGTATAAAAAAGGCAGATAAATGATTGGGATAACAGGTTACAGCAGTACTATGTCGAATTTAGTATCCTAGCTCTTTTGGGATGCATTGTATACAAAGGCTGTCCATAGTTTTTCTTGACATAAGACAGAAATAAATTCCTTAAACTTGATGCCGCAGCTCATGAAGCACTACAGATTTTCCAAATTGATAAGCATCCTAGCCATATGGGCATTGGTCGATCAAAAGAAGGGTACCTTTTATTTTTGATGGTCTTGTGTTCTTAAGTTGTGCACTAATGTAATCTGAGTAGTTCTTCTTTTTTAATTTGCAGGTTTTCTGTTTTTGGTGTTATGAATAAGGTACAGGACTACAGGCTCTTGTCTGATATTCTTTACTGATAATATTGTTTCTGAATTTGTTATGGCTGCTTTTCTTTCTTTGCAGTGTGTCACACCAATGGGTCGACGTCTCTTGAGGTAAGCTTGCCCGATAATTATGATAATAGTTGAATAACTTGACACAACAATTACCAAGAGTTCAGGCATGTGGTGTCCTGTTATGCAGAAACTGGTTCCTCCGACCTATACTTGACCTGGAAATTCTAAACAGTCGACTTGATGCTGTATCCTTCTGCGTGACTTTTGTAGGCTGTGCAAATTGTAAACTTGTTTTTGGTGTGATAAACTCCTTACAGTAGATGTTTTGATAATAGAAATTTTTTCAGAACCTATATATGTTCACGTGAATGTATTGGATACAGAGCTCTTTGCGGAGGGAGTGCAAACCTTTCTGATTAACTTCAGACGGAACATTTTGAATGTGCAAGTATGTTTTTAGTTTGTTTCTTCATAAATGAGCAAGGATTCGAGGATTCAACACTTGGAGTGACAGAGAATTGAATAATATAGCTATGCTAAATTATTAAAGCTGTGTGCTTCGAGAGAGTTGATTGTTCTGGCTGATATGGGGATGCTTGGGCATAAGGGCGCATCAGACTAGTATTGGCTTGGAGAGTGCTGATAACTGAACTTTCTTGGTGACTGGCGCGAGTATTCCATGCAGATTCTCTTTGATGATCTTCCATACATCCCAAGAAACCAAGAACAACTTCTATGTTAATTCTAAATTAATAAAAGGAGAAGAGATGGATGGATTAAATGGATCATAGCGGAGATGCGATTCTGTTGGTTTGATGATGATAAATGATGATTTGAATTTTCTTAATGCTGTGAAGATAACCTTTTTCTTATATTCTGAAGAACTGATAGTCTCTTTACGTGGTACGCTAAAGTCCATAAAAGATGTTCCATACTTAGTCAAGGTACCACACTTTTTCTCTCTCTGTGCTCTTCTCATGTAATTTCTTCACCCAATTCCGTATTCGAGGTCATCTTTTATGTCTGACATTTTACTTCATAGCACCCAGAATGTTTGATAATTATTTTCTTCAGTTATAAGTATCTACCTGCTTTATTGCAGAAATTTAACTCTCCAAGCTCATTATGCACGAGTAGTGACTGGGCAGCATTTTTAAAGGTCAGTAGCAGGTTCTTTAAGTGGTTTATTGGTGAAATATGTGGAATATGTCAAGGCTTTGACTCTTCACAGTGGTTTGGTTAGTTTGACGATCTTCATTTTTTTGAGTGTCTGGCTTTGTATTAATAACTGTTAGTTAGGTGAGGATGTTTCTCAAGAAATTATCTACGGAGACTATCAACATGCTGAGTTGGTGTCACCTATATTACATCTTGTATTATATAAGAAAAAGAAAACTGTGATAAAACATTTCATCTCCAAATTCTGCGCATTCCATCTACATCATTTTTGCTGCAGCTGCTTTGACCCAAAACATCCTGTTCCTGCTATCCTGGATCAACATCGCTGCGTTATATCTTTTCCCTCAGGTTCATCATTTTCGAATAGGATGTAAATTGCCTAAGGCATGGTGGCAGGTACTTCCTGTAGGAGGTCTGGTAGCCTTTGATAGTGTCCAAAGGAAGTGAAGGCTAATTACCTTTTCAGTGGGATGTGACAAGATGCGAAGTGAAGTTTGATAGGGGTATGGCAGTCAATTGATGGTCTTGGGATGGCTTGGATGAGTTGATGGAATCAATAATGCTGTTAGAGAGAGTATGCGGAGAAATTTTATGTCCTTACTTTGTGTTGAATTATTATTGGTGGGTACCAGTGTACCACTTGTCAATAATATCAGTTACTGCAGCAATATCTATTTACTACTTTGTTTTCAGAATTCATGACCTAACCAATCGGTTATATACGTTCTTAGTTAATGAAATCCATACGTTGACGACGTAAAGTTCTTTATTGAAAGAGTAGGTTATGAGTTATCTTCTTATCTCAAAGTCCAAATAAAGGTGGCTAATGGTGGTTTACCAAAATTTGCTTGAAAGGTTTCTAAAGCAAACCGTTTTGGGTCAGATAATCATGTCGAACTCTTGGGGTTATTTTTCTCTCGCTCTTTATTCTCTCCAAAATTGCAAATTCTTGTATAAGACCATTTTCGTTCAAAACACTAAAACCACATGTTATCTGATTCAAATACTCTTTCTAGTTTTCTTTTGTAACTACCATTGTTTATGGTGCCAGTAATTTGAATGGTTTTTATATTAACTTTCCTCTCCAATTGTTTTTCTTTTGTAACTACCACATTTATCCTTCCCAGAAACAATGGTCGTTAAACACTTAAAACAAATGTAAGGCGGTTTTACTTTTATGCAAGATCTTGTGGAGATTCCATCGTCATTTTTTCATGTCTTTCTTTTCTTCTTTTAATCTGGGTTTATTACATCTACGATCCCTCTTCTTCCAGAGCCTATCGTCTCTGCTGCACTTGAACAAGATATTTGAAGTAGGTATATCTGAGAGTCTAAGGGAACGTATCAACCATTTCAACCTCAAAATTATCGATGAGGTATTCGTCGTGTACTGTAATCTTTGTCTATGTTATACAAGTTGAGCCTGAAGTTCTAGACGCAGGCTCCTGTAGTAGTGTCTGACAAAGTTTGTTTTTGTAAAAAATCGTACTCCCACTGTCTTAGTCATTTGTTTACCTATGATTAAAATACCTCTCACCAAGAATAAAAAAGGTAAACAAATGAATGGGACGTAGAGAGTATTTGTTTTGGCTGAAAGGACGTGTCTAAGATTCATGTCCTGTTGCTGTGTTATATGCCTATATGGCGAACTGGGGAGACACATTGGGAAATAAAAAGGTCAGAGTAACATAATTGGCTATTGAGTCTAAACCTCGCTATTCATGCCATATTGCAGGCTGCTCTATGCATTACAACGGAGCTCTCTTATATCTATGAACTGGTTAGGCATTGCAACTTCATCCAAATTGCTGACAATCTTCATTATAATGACGATGATAATTCTATTCAAGCCCCTCTCCCCTCCTCCCTAACTAAAAACAACTTTTTATCCATTTACTTAACTGTGATATGTGTTGTGTGAGTGATCTATATACTTAGCTAAGAAATTCTTATGTGCACGTATTTATATTTGTCAATATTTGTCAAGGGTAAGTTTCTTTGTTTCTGTTTTTCCATATTTGTCAATGGTTTTTAGCCTCTTTTAGAGTTCTTTTCTGTGTTACTTATTTCAGCATCTAGGTTCTTTATTGTGCCTTTCTTCTTTGGCTCTGGTTGGGATAATTTATGCTTTGCACTGTGCAGGTCATTGGTGTCATTGATGTAGCTAGAGTAAAAGAGAAAGGTTATTCAACAATTGTCAAAGAGGGTTTCTGTGATGAGGTCAGATATTGAATACATTTTTTTAGCAGTTTATAATTTCTCGTTGAAGGAAATGGAATGCTCCCTTTTAACAGTGTCAATTTCTTATTCCATGGAATTTCTTTCTAAATTAAACAAGTGAACATTAACTATTCTGTAGATGACCTCTGTGAGTTGGTAGTACCTATGTTGCTTGGACTTGGCTAGAAGTATCCAACATGGGTGTGTGTCCAAGTGTTGGATTAGTTTTTTTATGAAAAAGATTTCATGTTTTTGGTCTCAAATGAAATGTCCGAGTGTCCTACCCATGTCTGAGTGTCGAGTGTCCAATATGGGTCCGCGAGGTAATTTTGAAGAGTCCGAGCAACATAAGTACTATAGGGATATTGTTGTTGCATAGTAGTAGTATCAGTTGGTAATTTTGAATTTTGTCTAATGCCTAGTTGGACGAACTGAGGCAAATATACGAGGAACTGCCAGAACTTCTGGAAGAGGTAGCTATTAAACAAGTTGAAAATTGAGCAATGCACATTCATGTAACGTTTCATGATTGATGGTTCAGGTTCAAATATGATGCAGGTTTCATCACGAGAGCTTGCACGGCTACCCCACTTGCATGGAGGAAAGCTTGTGCCTTGTACTGTCTACATACACCAAATAGGTTTGATCTACAATTTGTACCTCATTGTCTGATGTAAAATATACCATTGATCTGGCCTGTACCTGTCATATATTCTTTTCTGATCATATAGTTATAATACTTTGAGGAATCAGAGAACTAGTGTATTTGTACAATTCCTTCTGTGTGGCAACATAATTTTGTGACATCAATATATTTGTTAGTAACTTCACTAGTTAGAAGAAGAAAATATATTAATATATCTTGATTCTCTATATTTTCTACTGATGCATATTGTGTAATCATCATCAGGCTGACTGAATCTTCAAAATTCATGTTATTTCTGTTCATGTAGTGTACTACGTCTTCTTTTAACTTGGGGAAACGTCAATGTGTTTGAATTCCTGTTTAGGATACTTGCTCTGTATATTTGAGGAAAAGCTCGACGAGTCCACACTAAAAAATCTTGAAGATGTCGAATTTGCTGTAAGTTGCATTAAACGAGTAGCTTATAAATCAATGAGAACAACATGAGTGACTGAATTGGGAGTGCTACATAATGCAGTTTTCTGACGGTGACAACGAGCCAAGAAGGTTTTTCTACCGAACCTCAAAAACAAGAGAGCTGGATGACATCCTCGGAGACATATATCACAAGATTTTGGGTTAGCATGCTACTCTGTGTCTACACATGCTTCATCTTTTTGCTTGCATGGCTGGTGTTACTAGCTAAAAAGATGGAGAACGCTAGCATGACTTCTCTACACTTTCTTGGTTTTGATTTGTTTACTTTTACTTTCAAATGGCCTAGACATGGAGAGGGTGATTATAAGGGATCTGATATCACACGTTCTCTTATTCTCGACACACTTGCTTAAGGCTGTGAACTTTGCCGCAGAACTTGACTGGTATGTAGATCTTATTCAATGTTACTGCTTAGTCTGTCATTTGGTTTAAACAATTCTGATACCAGTTTATCTGGTTTCACATGTTCAGCTATTTGTCTTTGGCCTTGGTTTCTCAGCAAAACAACTATGTAAGGCCCGTTCTGACTCCTGAATCCATACTCCATATACAAAATGGGAGGTTAGTGCGGTTACTGTGTCTTACAACATGAAATAATGACTAATAATTTTTCAAAATGAGGGTGCTGTGGAATGAATCTGTAATATGCAACACTGCTTTCTGTCAGGCATCTTCTGCAGGAGATGACCGTCGATACATTTATTCCAAATGACACGAAAATTCTTGATAATGGTCAGTGCCTTTAGGCGTTGCACCTAATTATCTGGCCATTACCGTGTGTTTGTCCAAAGTTTACCAGTTTCTCCTTTGTCCAGCGATACTTACATTATGTTTGCTCTTTCTCAGGAAGAATTAACATCATCACTGGACCTAATTATTCTGGAAAAAGTATTTATATAAAGCAGGTGTGTTAATTACTCGACCAATTACTCGACCAACTGTAGACAAGCACATAAAGTTATTTTGTATTGTTTATTGTTGATTTCAGGAGTTTGATTTTCCTTATTTAGCCTTTGATGGAATATGCACAAAAAAAGCAAAAACTTATAAAAACACTCCTCACTCAATAGACCTCTTCCTTTGTTTTCTTCCCCTGCCCCCAAGCGATGAGGTGGCTGACCTATGTGTGGGTTTGATGCCTAGGCTATGCTACTCCAACACTTCTTATTCCCTCGCTTACCCTTGTCAAACACTCGATACTCGGACATGGATATGACACTTGGACACCTCATTTGAAGCTAATATGCATATTTTTCATATAAAAAGCAGAGTCCGACACTTTGACACTCATCTGTGCCGGATACTTCTGAACGTTTTTGAGTAACATAGTTTATAGGTTGTATCTGTCTGTAGCTGCCATGAGATCCTCAGTCACTGCTTCAAAGCTTCTTTCTTTTCAACATCCAAGTTCACCTATCTATCCTGTGAAGCTTGTTTTCGTCTCTTTGCTATGCATTGAACTAAATCTATCAAAAGATGACCCGATCCAGAAACCAACCGAAACCCATCCGAAAATAACCCGGGAGTAACCCGCTGTTTTCAACCCGAAGTTGGAAACGATCCAACTCGACGATAACCCGCATATTTATGGCCAACACCCGCCTAACACATAACCCGACCCGTAAATAGGTAAATTTATTGAAAATTTGTATTTAGAACAAATAAAACTAGTTTTTCTTTTTTCTTTTTTCAGAAACTACCTTTTATTTAGGCTCGTTTTTGAGAGATTTTTTTGGCTTTCGACTACCTTTTATGTCTTCTTTTTGCAGAAGGCTGCCAAAAATTCACTTCCGATGAAAAAATTCAACTTCCCGACATTGACTGGTACCCAGGTACTGCAATGAAAAGGGAGATTGAGGTGGTTGATGCGTTGGTGATGGGATGGAAAAGACTTTTGATAGGTCATTGGGTATGCATCACCAACGCATCATCAACCACCTCAATCTCCCTTTTCATTGCAGTCATATAAAAGTACCCTCTTTCCATCTGCACGACGAAGATGGTAGGCAACAGAACATCATAAAATTAATGAGATAGCAGATAAGTGATCCTGAGAGTGAATTCATGATGATTTTTGAAAAGTTAAGACTAGGCGTTGATTTTGCCCAGGATAGATTATAGTTGTTGAAAAAGAATTTACCATGTTCAGACTTCAAATAAATGTTAATGGCGATTTTACTTAGGTGAATTAGGATTTGATTCGGGGTAAGAGAAGGACAAATTGAGGTGATTAATGTTGGGTTTAATCAATGTTTATCGTCTATTATTAGGGTTATGAAGTAAGAGTTAGATTCACGCATGAAAATGGTAAGTCAATGACGGGAAGTTGACTTTTTTGCCGAAACGGGAGTTTTTGGTAGGCTTTTGCAAAAAGAAGAAATAGAAGGTAGTAGAAAGTAAAAAAAATAAAATAAGAAAGGTCATCCCTCACAAACGAGCCTAAACAAAAGGTAGTTTCTGACAAAAAAAACCCATAAAACTAATATAAAATGATAAAAATAATCTAAAGTTCTAAACTAGAGTTAATATTTGATTACACCCAAATATTAGTATGCTTTAGGCCCCTTACTTCTGGTTACGTGCTTCAACGTTCATTTTTTGGTGTCTGCTTCAGCATATAAGATCCATTGATAAGACCTGTCAGAATACCCGTTGTTCATGTTTCTTGCAAACTTGACCATTACTCCAAACCGAGCCACGACCATCGTGACTGTAATTTTCCATTGAGTTTAGAATTCTCATAGTTCAGCCTGCAGGATATTACTGTCTCCAAAAAGTGCCTGAAAATTATTGGATTTGTCACCCTTGTTTAGTTCAAGTACCTGCAAAAGTGGGGTGCGATAAAATTTTGAGCAGTTTGTGTTTCATGATCTATGTTTTTTTGGCTCAGGTGGCATTGATAGTCTTCCTATCTCATATTGGAAGTTTTGTACCTGCGGATGTTGCTGTTATAGGATTAACTGATAGGTACCTTTTAGATATTTGAGACTTCTTACAATGAAGGTGTCACAAAGCTGTCGACATAACACTCAATTTTTTGTATTTTGCGGATAGGATATTTTGTGCAATGGGAAGCAAGCTCATTGCTGCTGAGCAATCAACATTTATGATTGATTTACAACAAGTAGGCATGATGTTGAGGTATAAATATTGAGCAGTTTCAGACGTCTGCAGTGTGCATAAATTGTATTCCTCCATCCCATTAACATTGTTCTCATTTTGACTGCTGTTTTGAAGGATATTTTCTAACAATTTACAACTTAGTACACAACCTTTTAAAGATGATCTATGATATTAGTTGTTTTCATAAATTAAACACGATGTTTCACTTTTCTATCTTTACATATTTAAAGAAATTGGTGTTTAGAATTGACACCAGTTGACCGCAAGAGTAGAATGGGAACAATAACCTTGGGATGAAGCCGAGTTGGTACTTGCTAATTTTAACATCATCTTTTCCGTGGTTGGTACTGATATACTGATTAGATTCAGATATAAATCAGTTTATCCTTTTTGTTGAATAGTAAATATCAGTGCGTCATGTTAAGCATCTTCATTCCACATGCTGTCACTTGCATAGTGCTCTAGCTGCTTTCATGGAAACAGGAGCCTTCAATTACCTCTGAAATCTTGTCCAAGCTTTCTTAATCAAGGTAGGTTAAATGGGAATAATTGTAGGCAAGCTACGGCGAGATCTCTTTGTCTTCTGGATGAATTTGGGAAAGGCACTCTTGCGGAAGGTAAAAAGTAGAGGCTTGTGTGACCTGGTCTGTGATTGTAGTAACACAGTCGGTAGTGTATAATGCTTCACATGCCCATTTCAGATGGCATTGGTCTTCTCGGTGGAACTGTGAAATATTTTGCGGAAAGTGAAGATACTCCAAAGGTTAGATGGTGAACTTCCTTCCCCAAGTTATCTCAAATACTTTGTGAGTGCACAGGAATAGGTTAACACCAAAGAGAGTATAACTGAAAGTGGAATTATTAATTTGTCAACATATACCAACTTGAGCCAGTGTTTGGTGACATAACCGCCAAGCTATTTTTCTGTTTCTTTCTATAAGTGGACACCAAGAGCGTGAATGGAGAAGACACCAAGAAAGTGACCCACTGACACCCATACACATGGCTATATGAATAATTATGCTCTAGAGAGTCGTTGAGTTGAAGTTGATGTTCTTATGAGTGCAGCTTTTAAACACTATTCCATTTTACTTCTTATGCATTTGTTATAACAAATTTTTAATGACATTCTTTGAGCCTTCTTGTCGTACTAGTACTTCCACTATTAATTTGTCCTGTTATGAATCGCTCAAAGTCTTTGCTTCCATAATCTTCAAGTTGATGAACTTTTTTTCGCTAAAAGCTTCTGTTCTAAGTTGCTAACAGTATCTCTTACTACTTTGAAGCGAAGATTCTGGATGACTGATGGTTAATTTTCGATATACAGGTTTTGCTTTGCACTCACTTGACTGAAATATTTCAGGAGAGTGTATTGCCCAAGGTCAATTCTGTGTTAATTTTTGAGCATTACTCAAGTTAATGAGGTTTGCTTCTTGATGGAATTCTCAGTACTTTTTATAAACCGTGTAGTCTGAGAAGATTATGTTTTACACAATGAGTGTTTTGAGGCCCGAGGAGAGCAATTTGCCTGTGGAAGACATTGTGTTTCTGTACAGGTATGTTTTCTTTCAGAAGCTTTCATGATGGTACTTCTTCTTTTAGAAGTTCAGATATATATATGAAGTGCCTCCTAAGAAGCACTTGTTGAGCCAACCCTGTTCAGTGTTTATGCACATAAAAATTAACCAAAATTTTCCTACTCGGTTTAGAAGTTCAGGTATACATTAAAATTTTGTATCTCTGCGCCAGATACATATACTTTCATTAGGATGATACTGTCCATTATGAGTTTTTGTTAATTCCATAATACTTCTATCTGAAAGGACAGTTCATAGACCGCACCACCATCTAATCCCTAACCATAGCTATCTGATTGATTTATGAGAAATGTTGTTTCATTAAGAATTGCATACATTACATTCATGATGACCATACATTATATAATAATATTGCAAGAGCTAGACTAAACCTAATGAGACATAGAGTGGCTGTCAAATATACAAGCTAGCAAATAATTGAAATATACAATGACTATATTTGAAAGATACGTAAAAGATATTATATTATGTATTGATTCTATGCAATATTCTCTATACGCTCCCGCAACATGGACGTCCTAGAAGAGTTAGTATAATCTTGGTAAGGAGAACATGAATATGAATGTGAAGCTTGGTGGACGTCGGTAGGAAAAGTATAATTGAGGTTTGCGACGATCGCAGTTGTATCAGAGTTGGCTTCGGTAGATAAAGGTTGAAGGTTTGGGTGAGGAATAAGTGATCGGGGTTGTTTTGGTTGGAGCTCGCAAACACGGTGGCAAGGACAAGTAGACGGATTGGTAGGAGTCATGACATCCATGGAGGGGTCGAGTTTGGGGTTGTCGTAGTGGCTCGAGTGTATATGACAATGCTAAAGCAGAGGTTTCTTAATTTGGTGAAATAATTTTGATGTCAATTAAATGTTTTCTAAGGGAGAATTAGATTCTTTTGAAGTTAAGGGTATCGTTGGACATTTGAAAAAGATGAACAATTAATTTGAGTGTGCATGGTGATAGGTTTTGACTTTTGAGAATGGACATTCTACCGTGGGTTGTAACTGATTTTTTTTCGTGAATAAGAGGGTTTGAAAAGTAAGGAATAAAACTTGTATTTGGACAAAGCCAAAAAGAGTTAGATGATCGTAATCATTGTTGTTGGGATAGAGTTATGAAAAACATGGGTCGTCAGTAAAGATTGACAAGATTCGAGTGTGTGGTCGGGAGAGTTTGGGCAAGTTTGAAGGGGTAGGACAATAAAGTTTAGAGGTTGCCTGCGTTAACAACAAATTTTTAAGCGGTGGTCATATGGGCGCAAAGTTTGAAGTGGTGGCCGCTTTGACGACAAAGTTTATAAACGGGTGGTCGTGTGGGAGAACAAATTTGCATGGCTGGCCGTGAGTGACCAAATTGCATGGGTGGCCAAAGGTGACCAAATTCGTGAGGTGTGGTCACGGGTGACCAATTTTGTGGATAGGGTAGAGGTGACCAAGTATGCAAGGGGTGGCCGTGGTTGGCCAAAATAAGGGTTGATCATATGATCATTTAAGGATGGTTTGATACAATACTTAAGAGGTAGAAGACGGGTGGTGGGTGGTTGTAGCGGAATAGGGGTGATGGAATTAGGCTAAGCAAATCTTGCTCTGGAGGAGATTTAAGAGAATTATGTGAAATGTTTCTTTATATTAAGAATTGCATAAATAAACGAAGGTACAATGGATGACTATATACAAGTCCTAGACGGCAAAGCGAAACCCTAGAATTACTAGTAGCCGTATATACATGACGTAGGGTGTGTTTGGATTGAGAGATTTGAAGGGAAAAAGAAAGGGAGAGAGAGAGTAGGTGATTTAAATTCACTTGTTTGGATAACAAATGAGGGTAGAGGGAAATGGAGGGGGAGAGATTAGGAGGGATCCATTTTTCCCTCCTCCAAGCCTAATCAAAATCACTCCATAATAGACAAGATTTGGAGGGAAATTGTATCCAAACAACCATACTCCATTCCCCCTCCCCTCCCCTTCTCTTCTCTTCTTTCCCCTTCCCTCTTTCCCCCTCCCCTTCTCTTCTCTTCTTTCCCCTTCCCTCCCCTTCTCTTCTCTTCTTTCCCCTTCCCTCTTTCCCCTCCCCTCCACTTTTGTTATCCAAACACACCCTAGGCAAGAAAGGAGGAGGAGGAAAGAGGGAAGGGGAAGGGAGGGGGAAAGAGGGAAGGGGAAAGAAGAGAAGAGAAATGGAGGGGGAATGGAGTGTGGTTGTTTGGATACAATTTCCCTCCAAATCTTGCCTATTGTGGAGAGATTTTGATTAGGTTTGGAGGAGGGAAAACGGATCCCTCCAAATCTCTCCCCTCCATTTCCCTCTACATTTCCTATCCAAACAAGTGAATTTAAATCACCTACTCCCCTCCCTTTCTTTTCCCTTCAAATCTCTCAATTCAAATACACCCTTAGAGTACAAGAATAATGATCAACCCAGATATCTACACGATAACATAAGATAGTTCTGACCTAGAGAATTTTAACAAATATGGTTAAAAAAATAGAACGTTAAATTTGATGGCTTAAGGGGAGTTTTTGATTAAAGTGGGTTCTAGCCAAGGTAGACGGTTATTTGAGTAAAGTGGTCAAGAGAGCAGTGGCTTTGGTTTGACAGAAGATCATAAACGGTTTTGTGAATATGGTGTTAATAGGGTTGTGCCAATTCAGTATATAGTGCAACGGCGACGAAGTTTAAGACTATCATAATAAAAATAATGATAATAATTGTGGTTGGTTAGTTGCGGAACTTGGTGGGTAAGATGCAATTTTTCTGACGAGTGAGAAGGCTGTGGCCAAATTTTTGGTGAAGGCCAAAGGGGTTGTTGAGAATACTAATGCAAAGGGTTAGGCTGACCCGTACCGATATGATGGATGTAGATGAATGTGGAAGTAGGGGTGAGTGAATGGTTAGAAGTTGGCAGCTGCAAAAATATGCCATGGCTGGGTAGTAATGTCCCAATGTTGTAGCGATGATACCGGGCACCAAGGTTTGGTTTTAATGGTGATTGAAAGACATCTCAGCAATTGAATTGTAGAAGACTAACCTCTATCAAGAGTACGAGGATCTGATACCATAATAGATTTATGAGAAAGATTGCTTCATTAAGAATTGCATATATTACATTCATGATGAGCATACGTTATATACTAATATTGCAAGAGTTAAACTATATACTTGAAATACACAATGACTATAATTGAAAGATACGTATTGATACTATGCAATATTCTCTATACTATCAACATGGCTAAGGAAATTGCAAGCCCTTACATACCTTTGCTATCCTATTTGAATTGCTTAATCGTGTCAACTGGTTTTTTTCATGACATGCTGTACAGATTAGTTCCTGGACAGGCACACTTGAGTTATGGTAGGTGTCTCACTACTCGTTACTTCTTGAGGCAATATCTGTAATTGTTGTTCGAGTTTTCATCCTGATTTGATCATCTTACGGCTTTACAGGGATGCATTGTGCAATGCTTGCTGGTACGTTTGCAATTAATTTTGAGATGATGCTATTTCTACTGTGTGTTGTCCATACTGAAGTTTTAATTTTTTATTATCTTGACTGAGTATTTGACATCAAAAGAAACATTTACTAACATCCGCAGGTATTCCTGAGGATGTTATAAAGCGAGCGGCCTTGATATTGGATGCGACGTCTGACAATAACCACGTCGAGCGACTATCTACCGAGAACTTAGTAACTCAAGATCAACAATACAAGGTCTTATTTCTCACTATTGCCGTAGATTAAGTTTTACCGAAGAAACACTTAACAGTGCATTTCGCAGAGTACAATAGATAAAATATCTTGCATCTCTAATTATGTTAACAGTAGGATTTCATATTGTAATTGCAGGATGCACTTGATAAACTGTTGGCGTTCGAGCCTAGGAACAGCAATCTCCAGCTCTTTTTACAAGACATTTTTCGTATTGCTTAGAATAACATTACAAAGTACAAACGACCATGGTTATTGTATGCTGTGATTTTTTCTTGAGGCGGTTGTTTCCATGTCTCATTGAGTACTGATGTCATTAGCACATCTTGGGACTGTATGAAACTCGAGCATTGCTTATTATCAATCACGTAAATCCTAACAATTTTGTATGGTATGACTTACGTAAACTGATAATGATTCCATGCTTTACGTACGCTACCTATATGACTTGTACTCAAATGGTATATTTGAACAAAAACTGTCGACAGCTTACGAAGAAACCAGCTCACGAACATTCACTGGGAACACATATTGTTTGGGACCATCAAAAGCGATGTCTATGAATAACTGATCAGCTGCTTCGGTCGGATGGTAGAAATCCCAGAAAACATGGTCGCTTCTGTTGGTACACAGATTTGATATTGGTATACAAGGGACCTGTGCATTTAGATTTCCAAGTCCACAACACGCACTTTTCGCTTCCTTGAATCCTGCACACAAATTAAATTATATGCATGTATAAATTGTTAGAGACATCCTTTTCTCCGTAATTCATTTCCCTTTAACTTTCTTTTATGTCTTCTTGACAATGATCGAGGCATACCGTAGTTAGCAGGCTGTTGAATGAGGTTAAGTAAGACATCGTAGGTGTTGAAGTACGAATACTGGAAGCCTTGAAGCTCTGTTTTAAATTGGTTCAGAACGGAGAGCAGTCCTTGGTTATATTTAGACGCCCAAATGTTGGCTTCTTCGTTGCATGCTTCTATTTTGCTTTTCGCTCTTTGTGCTGGGCTGCATCCAACTGATGCGACCCCAATTATCACAAATTTCCGAGCACCCATATCATATATTTTCTGCCAAAGACACGAAAAACGTTCAGTTTTAGCCAGAACTCACAAGTATAACCTGTGATTTTTTCAGCTACTTCTACTCGTCCTTATGATTTTGTATCATGGTCTCATCGGTGATAGACTTGACCCAAAACTCCTTTTTAACACGAAACTTTGACTACAGTCTTTTTATACCGACCCTTCCCGTGCCTAAAACTTTTTTGCTAATAAGATCTAATACAAGACGTGCCATAAACTACGTACTTTGTGCTACATAAAAGTGTCGTACGATATACAAGAATGATGAGCACACTAGAGAGGGATACCTTAAGTTGTCCTTGAATAGTTTGAACCATTGAAGCCACAAATTCTTGAGGTGTAGCTTTTTTCATTTTGTTCGAAGATGATCCAAAGTAACCCAAAATGTCGTTACTTCCAATCACAATCGCATATATTGATTTTGATAAGAAGTCACTGGCCTTTGCTTGTCCCGTCTGCTGCATTATTGTCCCTTGTACAGCCGCATAGTACTCTATCTGCTTATTCATGGGTATCGACTGACGCTATAGTTATCAAATACAGCTGAGTCAGTATTTTGTTCATTTAGCGGGGATAGCTCAGTTGGGAGAGCGTCAGACTGAAGATCTGAAGGTCGCGTGTTCGATCCACGCTCACCGCATTAAATATGTATTTTCATTTTTTCATTGATTTAACTTATGTGGAAATAGTTTTAACTTGGTATTTAAATCATTCAGCGGGGATAGCTCATTTGGGAGTGCATCAGACTGTAGATCTGAAGCTCGCGTGTTCGATCCACGCTCACCGCAAAATGTTACTTTTTTGATTTTGTCCAAATGCACAATTAGATTAGATATTACTGTTTTTTTTTTTAAAAAGGGAATTAGATATTACTGTTTTGAAGTAACATGAATTGTTGAAAAAGAAGAATACCAAAAGTTGATCATGAGCATCAAAGATTCCTGCACCACCAGATGCGAAGCTAACTCCACTAGAAAAGTTATTACTTTTTGTGTGCATCAGTAATAGATACGGCGACGAAGACGGCACCCCCAACTTTTCCGCTGTTATTACATACATTTTAATTTCATTTTAGCTTATCATCTCCCACGTATAATCATACTTACAAAAGAGTTCCACTTTTTATTTTGTATACAAATTCATACGTTCAAACTTAGATACTTCATCCTATTAATTACTTTACTTATTAGATGCTGTATCTAGCACTAATAACACAATCTTAGTTGGCTATAATGGGCTTTTATCTCTCATTTATAACTTTATAAGAGTCGGGAATCAAATTTTAGACTACTTATTTAAGAGATAAAAATTCTTATCACTAGTCACAGTAGCCAACTTTAATGCCTAATTGTCTATAAAGAGTTTGTAAACAAAAAAGATGTTAATTGTTAAAGGTGTAAGTTGCATACACGTTGGCCACATGGACTACTCTTTAGTTTTTTGGGATCTTTTTGTCTTTTTTTTCAAATTTTAATACTTTGTGAACTTTCTCAATTTCTAATGCCTTCAATTTTCATCCATTTATTTTCTCTATGGTTGCAAATGAGTCACACAAATTAAAAGAAGATAACCAGAATAAATAAAGGGATAATGTATACGTGATTCTTCACCATTAAGGTTCTAAACCAATAAACTACTTCGTAATAAGTACGCAGATTTTTAAATTAATTGATTCGGAATTAAAATTCTCAAGTTATTCATAACTCCTTAGTCAAAACAAAAATTCGTTTTCAGCAACCACTTCTTTTTGTTTTAATAAAAATAAGTTTCATTTGTTGTGTCTCATCTCAAACGTAATTGATCCGAATATTTTTTTTCATCTTTTGTTGTCTATTCGACCAATCTAGTGATGGGAGCATGTAATTTTAAACTCCCGATGACTTATCTTATATCGACGAGTTTAATATTTACTTTTTGTTCCAATTTTCCTTTTTTCACTTGTATTTATTTGGATACAAACAATGACGAGACCAATAAGATATAAAATATTCATTTTAATGTTTAATTGTAACATTGGTTTCAAAAAATAATTAGATGAAGTATTTCTAGCTATTTACGTACTTCACATGGACAGTCGACATTATATTAAAAGGAATGGTCGCGATTGTACTCCTAAAATCGTAAGTCACAGCACATGAACCTTGTATAAGTTAGGACCATTACCCTAAATATTATTTCATTTAATTAAATCTGAATTTTCAATATTCTTATATTGTTTCATAGAGCATGACTCATCATGCTATTAAAAACTTACGGATTCTACTTTGGTATTTTAGTAAGTCTCCTTTAAGTTTAAGACCAACAATTTTGTCTTAAATAAACATTTAGATTCGTATTTTTATGTAATTAGTTGAAGACTTTATCTGCGCGTAGCGGAAGTTCTTCTTAGGAGTTAATGATGCATTAATTTGATTATGCTTACGTTATACTTTGAATTTGATTACATAAAAACAGATAAAAAAAAAAAAAAAAAATAGTAGTAGTGATATATAGGACAAGACGTCCAAAGCATCGAACCAAAAGACGTGCGTGAGTAAGAGTAAACAATAGATGCATGGCAAAATAATGAAGTAAATTGCAAATAATGTTGAATGCTGCATTCAATCATGTACGTACACATGTAATAATATGAACAATACAAACTGCTAAATAAATACGGAGTATTACTATTACTATTATTATTATATTATTATTAGTTATTATTATTAGTTATTATTATTATTATTTTATTTATTTATTTATTTTTATTATAAAGGCAACTTTTATTAAGAAAATAAAATAAAAATTTGTAAGAAATTGATAAACAGCCGAGATACTATCTGACCAATTAAGATTATTATTATTATTATTATTATTATTATTAGCAGTACTTGAGTCGGCTAAATTACTATTCAATTGTCCACCTCATCATGTCATACTCACACATTCACGAAATTTTGAGTTATTATCTTATAAACAAATAACCTTTGGATATTTGCATGGATTATTTTTTATATTATAAATGGACAAATAATTACATGAATTTTCCAAGAAAAAAAGGAAAGAAAAGGACACATTACTTGAATATTGGATTAAGAGAGTTATCCTGAATCACCCATATTTTCGAAAAAGAGAAATTAGTTTTTTTAAATAGAATAAAATCATCCAAATAAGGAACAAGTTCATTCTCAACTATAGAAGCTAATATTAAAAAATACGTGCTTAGATAATATTTATACCAGTATTTGTGATTTTCAAATGCGATCATGCCCTTGCAATTAAATATTAATCAAGAAGTTTTATGAGTCCGTCAAGTTTAGAAATTTTCTGTTGATTGATAATATAATTTATTTGATTTTAATTGTTTTGTGTCCGTCATTTTAACATATGTTATAATTATCATGAGACTTTTGATTAATAAAACCATATTTTTCCTTCAAAAAAGAAAAATTAATAAAGAAAACTACGTGTTAATTAAGTTATTAATCAGATCGTATTAATTTTGGTATTTTTTACTGTATCAAACTATCAATAAAACAATTATTCGGATTATGGAGGTGCACATTTTAGAACAATCCATGTGATACGAAGTCAGTTTTTAATCCTTGAATCCTTTATTTCAAATGAATTTGATACGTTTGATTAAAATATACTATAAAAAGTGTATAAAATTGAGTTGGAGGAGAGTAGGAAGCAGAAGGAGTAATAAAAATACCTAGAAAATCAGCAGCATTCTTGCCATTGCTGAATCGACCGGTAGGCTTGTGAGTAGGAAAATCAATGCCATTGTGAGGGAAATCAGCCTTTTCAATGGACAATGGAAGATGATTGTTGTTGCCAACATCAGCTAATGAGTCTCCAAACATAAACAATGCTGGTACTATTTCTGCTTCTGCATTTAATAATGCTTTCACGTTAAACATGATGAATAAAAATGGAATTACCAAGTAAATTTTTCTTGCTAAAAATTGCATCTTTTCCCATAATAGTACTCCCATCTTTAGCGTTTCTATTATATCCTCTAAAATTAGGGAAATTCAATATGGGTTTCTAGTTGACGAGTGTTGTTGGGGTTGGGATTTATATAGCACTAATTTACTTCAAAATATACGGTCAATTCTCATTTAAAATGGGTCAAATAACCACATACGTAGACTTGGTAAAATTGACTTAACCTAAATAAATTCGAACTGACACCTGAACTCAAAACCCGAGCTCGACTTGAAATGTTGTGGCAAACTGATTATTATCTATGAATAACTTGATAATAGTTGACCCGAAAATTAGTTGAACCCGAAATAACCCACCCAAACTCAGACCAAAGCCGGCAAACCTGAAATTGATACAACCCAAACTCGACCCAATTGCCTGTTTGTCAGGTCTACCTATATGGGAGGAATAATAATACTAAAGCAAATTACATTTGGAAAGCCTATTCATGAGTATAAATTTTAACCCATATTATTAAGTGTGATACGTCCGTCATGAGAAAAACTAGATGAAAAATATTGGCGAGGGTCGAGGGATCTATTCAGGGGTGGATTTGAAGAGGACTAATAAAAACCGTCATCTTTCATAAATAACGGAATTATTATTTTTGATTGAAATCTGAAAATAATCGGTTCTACTAATTGTAAATCTAAGCTCCACCACTAAAGTTCTCAATAAATCAATAATATAGTGTGAAAACATTTTGTGAGATGTAATACATTTGTTTTATTCTCTTTTGGTGAGACTACAACTTTCTTTGGTTTATTAGTTGGTGTCACAAGTAATTTCCTTGGTGACACCACTACTTTCCATGTAATTTTGGTTGTCCCATTAAGTGGTTTACGAGATGTTCCATGATCTTGAGGATGATGAGGTGTTCGGTGACACTTCATTTTACAAGTCATAATATTATCGATAAATTAGAAAATTATGAAGTCATTTGTGTTTACAAGTTATAGACTTATAGTAATTATTACAGTACTTGCAAATTTGTACAATTAGTTATGTGGATCTTAGTAGGAGACATTGACCACTCCATTAATTTAGGATGTAATTATCGCTACATTCGGGTAAGTAATATTTTTTTTTATCTCGCTCTGATGCCGTGTATTTTTGTTTTTGATGAGGAGTGGGTTGAATTCCTCGGGTCCATACATTCTCGCACCACCACATGGACCGTAAGTCACCCCTTTAGGGCTGTAATGGTCAAATGGTATCGTCTCAACTGATAGTCGAACCAGCTACTACTAAGCTAACACCAGTGGGTTTATATGTATTTTCTTTCATATTTTGTAGTAATAATTTTCATTATTGGAAGTAGCCATACTAACAAATATAAATAAATGAAAGACAAAATTGATAATTTTGTATGTACTCCATTCTTTATATTTTATCATTGTTTTAAGAGAAAATATATTTATTCTTATATAAGGCCGTCTTACATAAAAAATTTATAAACTTATCCTAAAATAGTTTCAAGTGCGAATCTATTTTAAAATCTTCTTAAATAAAGCCGTATAAATAGTTGATAGTAGACAATTTCAATTTGGCTTTTCAATGTAGACGTCCTGGGAATAATTCATAGATTGCAAATCATGATGTTCGACCAAAAATTGCATGAACCAAAGAATCACAATTCGCAACAATTCAAATATCTGCCTGTTTATATTTTGCAAGTAGGAAACGAATACAAAATTTCCAATTTGGCGGCATGCTGGATTTCCGAATTTCATGTTATACGTACTCTTAGCCAGGTCAGGGTGTACCTGAAAATAAAAGTTTAGCCAATATTTCTAATGTTTTTCTTATATTTAGGTAAGGTTCATATATAAGAATTTTAGGATAGTGAAAAAAAAATCGATAATTTTAACCATTTTATAAAATTTGGGCTACTAAGTGCTACCTTCTACTACTTGCTAGGTTCCGTGCTTACAAGATTGATCATTGTGCTCTAATGTAATAACTGCATTGTCTGCACCATGATTGAAAGTCATCTAATCACCTTATTGACTCCATTCATAACAATTAAGCCGGACAACTTTGACCTATACTGTTTAAGTTTTGCTAGGCTCGAAAACACCAATTAAAATTAACCGGGCATAAAATAACATGATCAAAACTTGTCTAAAATGACCTAATATGATTCATAATGAGTACTCATATGTACTCAAATCCATTTACCTTAAGAAAACTATTTTTTCCAATTTATAGAACTCAAAATCTTCTTACATGAACCATATTAAATCCGAAGAAATCATTAAACTAAAATGTCAAATTATAGCAAACAGACATATAAAGACTCGATATATAATTTGATGCCGTCCTATTCAAGATAGGAGTATTTGATAATCTAAATAATTGAAGTGAAACAGGAAAATGAAAAATCAAAGTGACTGCCAAAACTTGATAATCTGGTGCAAAATTGGCAGCACGCTAGTTCAACGCGTACATACATATTGGCGCACTCAGCCTACGGCTCCAAGCGACTGGATCAATGTAAACGGATACGATTCGGTAATGTTCACATATTGTCCCCACACGGAAAAACACCAAAACAAAAATGTATGGACCTAATGATAGATCACAAATTCTTATTTGCAACGGCACTATCCGTCACAAGCTTGTGACGGATACCGTTTTCTCTCACAAACTACCCACTTTTTCTCTCTCTGCAACACTATTTATGTGGTCCCCTTTTTCCACTAACTCATTTTATATCCATTTTATCTCACAAAATATCCGTTACAAATAATGACCCGTCGCAAGCAAGACTTACTATAGATAGATATGGCTTACTCACTACGTCAAATAAGACATGTAATAATAGTTAAATAATGCATTTATCGTTTTTAAATAGATACACCAAACCGTTATTACAACGACGGTTGTTAAAATGTATACCCGGTTAACAACCATTACATAAATGTTAATAACGCTCCAAAACCGTTGTCGTAATTTATTATTGACAACGGTATAATGGTAACAAAACCGTTGTTAAATATTATATTGCAAGAAAACCCGTTGTCATTCATGCTGTAGGAAAATAAGGACATACCTTTAGCGATCGGATCGTTGTGTTCGCTAACTGTCCACTACCGTATATTGTACCTCCGAAGACTACTAGAGCCTCGGAATAAATTCACACCCCAAATCTCAAGTCCCATATTGATGGTGGACTTAGCCTCTAGAGATTGTATATTTTACGTAGGTATTGTGTATAGAGATGCTTGTATTTTTCCATATAAAAATTACCTCTTATTAAAGCTTTTTCTCCCTCTTATATTTCTCCATATAGGGAAGTACAAGTGAGATAAAAGACTCACTTAATAACATACTAAATGTGATTAATTAGAGTAATTCAATACGTTATTAATACATAATGAATAGTAACATTCACCGCCTTAATGTGGCCGTTACAAACATAAAATTCAATACTCCCACTCGGCCACACAACCGAGTGAACAATGCTCCCCCACTTGACCACTTAGCCAAGGCATTATAGTACGTTGATACACAATCAAGTAAACTTTATTCCTCAATCACAAAGATAAAGAAACCAATCAACTTGATCACACAATCAAGTTTATGACAACACAATACTCCATAAACAATCTCGCATGCTTCATACGGGAAATTGGGTGTGCGACCATAAATATGCTTCATGCTAAGAAACATATTTGGTATTAAATGCTTGGTTGTGTATTCATATGAGTCATATGCTTGTTGAAGTCCAAGAAGTTTGGACGACTCTTACACCGAGTTCGGAAATTGGTTTGAGGAGAAAGACCCCCCCGGCCGGTCAACCGGAAGGGAAACCGACTCTCATCTCAAATGGTTTCCGAAATGGGTTAAGGGTTGAGTGGAGTCTTAGAAATGGAATAGTAGAACTGTTGGTTGAGTTTAAGTCACAGTTTTATTGTGATTTATATGTATATTACATCTTGGGCGGATGTGTTGTGTAATGCATGTAAAGATTATACTAGGAGCTGTTATATGACTCTTGTTCTCACCAAGATTGGGTTACATCTTGGTATGACCGTTAATAGTGTGTTTCCAGTCAGGTTTTAGATCGTCCGCCCGACTTAAAGGGTATCTCATTCCTAGCTAGTTCAAGTCTTGGAGGTATCCTGCGTTGCGGATACTTGTCGAATCGAGGAAGGTTTATACCTCGAGAGTCTGGCCAGATTTATACTTGGACCGTATATAGGTTTGTCGTCCTACCAGGGGATTGTATTCGCTGAGACTAAGTAAACTTGTTGTTGTCGTATAATGGAGTCGTCATATGTCGATCATCTTCCATGTAGTGATGAATGTTTGTGTCTAACTTGCCTAAGTTATGGTACATTGTTAGATACTACTGAATATGTGTATTAGTTAGGCCTGACTTATGGTTTATGAACTAAACACTAAGTTAGTGAATGTGAATATGTGCTATGCTTAGGTTATGTCTTAAGTTGACCGTTGAACCTTCATAGTTAGTGAATATGCATGTATGCTTGTATGAGTTGGATATTATGAGTAAGCATGATGATGTTGGATGTAAGTGAATATTATGATAATGGATTATGAGTAGTGTACTTCACATGATGAGGTTTATGTTGAAGTATACATGTTTGGATTATGTGATTATATGTTATGTGTTGGTAACAACAAGTGGGTAGGAGCATCTCTAGTCACTCCCCACTGACTGTGGCGCACATGTTTCATGTGTGTAGGTTGGTGATTGCTGTACAGAGGTTCACTTGGGGCGAGCGAGCGATGATCCTTCATCGATTGACGTTTACCTTATTCGTTAGCTAGATCTTATTTTACTATTTCAGTTTTTGGTCCCTGTAGGGATATGCTATCACGGGCTGTGTTTTTATTTCATACATAGTACTTATTTATGTTTCATTTCTTTCCGAATTTCAATTTTGTAATAGGACACCTCGCATGTTAGTATACTTTATTCGAAAGTTTTAATTCCGTGCAAATTTCATGCATTTTTGGTTGTTTATTTTTCTGCTACCGTGAGGGGTTTTACATAGAAACTCATGGCCCATAAACATGTTCGTACCTCACGCCTCTTATAATTAGATATATGAGTTTATCATATGGATTAAACTTGATATATCTTATCTTCCTAGAATAAACGTTAAAGATTTAGTAATAATATAATTCTATATAATTCTAATCTTATTTAGGGTAGTTAAAAAAAACAAGAATATTGTAAGATCTAGATACGGATATTATTCCATATCTTATCTAATATAATATCATCCCTAATTCTAGAAGATTTAATTGAGAATATTAACTAGAATAGAGGTTTACTTTTGGAAGTTTGGTTTGAAGTAAGTGATTGATTTTATGCTTTTGATTGATTTCAGCGTTGATTTGCCACTAGAACTCGTTATCGGAGACGTTTGATAACCGGTACTATGGTCATTAACACAAGATCGGTCTAAATTTTGATTTTAACTGATTTTACCTTGGACTTGCCTTTGGATTGGAGCGTCAGGTTCTTGAATACGTAACGAGGACCCCAACGTCCCTTCACGGAAACTTGTGCCATGGAAAGTATTTTCTAAATCCTTGAAAGAAATCTAAGTTTTGCGTTATCGAAATCACGTTAAACGTTATGGGTTGTTAGCATTGCCTGTTGTATCCTTTACTCTTTGTTTTCAAGTTTCGAGGACGAAACTTTTTTAAAGGTGGGGTGATTGTAACATCCCTTATTTTCGTAAACCTTATTTTAAATAAATTAAATTATTTTTCGGAAATATAATATATTTTATTTAAATTCGTAAGCTTATATTTTAAAAATATCATATAAGTTCCGTCTTGAGATTAAATGGTCTTAAGACGTAAAATGGTCCCTTGGCATTCCGTTTAATAAATCCCGAGCAACTACTTAAAACCCGACTCTCAATAAGATAAAAGCTAGTGTTGAGGAAACTTCTCCATCATTTCCTCACAAACATCATTATACTTGTTTTCCAAGTTCTTAAGAATCAAAATCAGATTACTCATCTTCCTCATTCTCATTTTTCCGCAATTCACTAAATTGCTCCCTCCGATCTCAATTCCACTCTGTTTGAGGTAACGTTTTCGTCCACACGATCCTTGTCTCATTCCCATCTCATCTATCTCTTTCAATTTCTAAATCGTTACATTTGATTTTCGAGCTGTTTTGAGTATAATCTCGAAAATCGGTCCCAAACTCTTTTGTGTTATTTTAAGGTGAGGACTTAGAAGATTTGGAGAAGGATTCGTTTGTCATTGAAGAGGGAAGCGGAGAAGACGCTTAAAACAGGTGACCGTGATGAGATTACTCGGCTTTGTTGTTATACTAATATGACATGTGTTTATGTGCCTATCAATGGTGATTTGAGCATGTTTATATGTTGTTTATGTTTGAGAAGTAATTTCAGAATGTTTATGGAGGCTGTGGTTGAATTTGTGAAGCTTATTGGTGAATTTTGTATATCCGTCGCAATTTCGAGTTCTTGCTTAATTGATGGTTAATTGTTTGCAATTCATGCTATTGTTGGGAAGATTATGTGCTGATAGTATAGTATATATGCTCAAAATCGTTGCTTAGGAATGTTAGACGGGGTATTGAATGAACTATCGAATTGCATGAAAAACACGAGAGAGGAATAGAACCCGCGCCCGTGCGCAAGCTGCGCCCAACCTGTGCAGGCTGCGCCTAGGCCGTGCGCAGGCTGCGCCCATGGGCGTTGTGCGCGTGTTGCTTGCTCGTTTGCGGACTGTTTTGGGTAATTGTTATGTTCGTTTGTTTTAGCATGTTTCGAGTGATGTTACATGATAAAAATAATTAGTTTAAGATGTATATTTATTTAGTATGAGGTTCGCTAATCGAATGTATGTTCGTCGTTAATTAATCGCATGATTTATAATAAATGGATATCCGTTGTTTTATCACGAAATAAAATATCATTTGACTTGTAACATATCTAATATGTATATTGGGAAGTTATAAGCTTCTTTTGTATGAATCTAATCGATGGTATTTGATATGAAGTTTCTTATTGAGTTTCCGTTACTATTTCACATGTTAATGTATGGTTGAATTATACAAGTTTCAAGTGTTTCTTATTACTTCTTGCCTTGAAGTACATGCTAAGAATCATATTTGGTATTAAATGCTTGGTTGTGTATACATATGAGTGATATGCTTGTTGAAGTCCAAGAAGTTTGGACGACTCTTACACCGAGTTCGGAAATTAGTTTGAGGAGAAAGACCCCCGGCCGGTCAATCGGAAGGGAAACCGACTCTCACCTCAAATGGTTTCCGAAATGGGTTAAGGGTTGAGTGGAGTCTTAGAAATGGAATAGTAGAACTGTTGGTTGAGTTTAAGTCACAACTTTATTGTGATTTATATGTATATTACATCTTGGGCGGATGTGTTGTGTAATGCATGTAAAGATTATACTATGAGCTGTTATATGACTCTTGTTCTCACCAAGATTGGGTTACATCTTGGTATAACCGTTAATAGTGGGTTTCCAGTCAGGTTTTAGATCGTCCGCCCGACTTAAAGGGTATCTCATTCCTAGCTAGTTTAAGTCTTGGAGGTATCCTGCGTTGCGGATACTTGTCGAATCGAGGAAGGTTTATACCTCGAGAGTCTGGCCAGAATTAGACTAGGACCGTATATAGGTTTGTCGTCCTACCAGGGGATTGTATTCGCTGAGACTAAGTAAACTTGTTGTTGTCGTATAATGGAGTCGTCATATGTCGATCATCTTCCATGTAGTGATGATTGTTTGTGTCTAACTTGCCTAAGTTATGGTACATTGTTAGATACTGCTGAATATGTGTATTAGTTAGGCCTGACTTATGGTTTATGAACTAAACACTAAGTTAGTGAATGTGAATATGTGCTATGCTTAGGTTTTGTCTTAAGTTGACCGCTGAACCTTCATAGTTAGTGAATATGCATGTATGCTTGTATGAGTTGGATATATATGAGTAAGCATGATGATGTTGGATGTAAGTGAATATTATGATAATGGATTATGAGTAGTGTACTTCACATGATGAGGTTTATGTTGAAGTATACATGTTTGGATTATGTGATTATATGTTATGTGTTGGTAACAACAAGTGGGTAGGAGCATCTCTAGTCACTCCCCACTGACTGTGGCGCACATGTTTCATGTGTGTAGGTTGGTGATTGCTGTACAGGGGTTCACTTGGGGCTAGCGAGCGATGATCCTTCATCGATTGACGTTTACCTTATTCGTTAACTAGACCTTATTTTAATATTTCAGTTTTTGGTCCCTGTAGGGATATGCTATCACGGGCTGTGTTTTTATTTCATACATAGTACTTATTTATGTTTCATTTCTTTCCGCATTTCAATTTTGTAATAGGACACCTCGCATGTTAGTTTACTTTATTCGAAAGTTTTAATTCCGCGCAAATTTCATGCATTTTTGGTTGTTTACTTTTCTGCTGCCGTGAGGGGTTTTACATAGAACCTAATGGCCCATAAACATGTTCGTACCTCACGCCTCTTATAATTAGATATATGAGTTTATCATATGGATTAAACTTGATATATTTTATCTTCCTAGAATAAACGTTAAAGATTTAGTAATAATATAATTCTATATAATTTTAATCTTATTTAGGGTAGTTAAAAAAACAAGAATATTGTAAGATCTATGTAACACCCCGTAATTTTATAATAATATTTTATTATGAAAGTATTTTATTTAATTAATTATTTTGAAGTTTAATAATATATTTTGGAAATCTATATTTATAACCTCCGTTCTATATTTTATTATTTCTCGTTTGATCTACTTTTGGATGGGTGAAAACGTCCGTGCAATATTTTATTATTTTAATTTAATATTTACTTTTCTATTTCAAGTTCTCCTTGCGTTTTAATATGGCTCAATCAGATTTGTAATCAGATAATCCATTGTTTGAGCTAATGGACCAAAAGCCCATTAGTTAATCTCCTTATAAATAGAATTTAACCTAGCAAGCAACTAGGTCAATTTATATATTTTGGGCGTGAGATTGTGCCGCACGACTCGTCCTCCTCCTTTGTCTCTTTCGTCTGTTTCTCTCCTTTTCTCTCTTTGACTTCATTGTTGAATATCTTTCATTCTTCTAAACTCATACATAAATTATATTTTCACAATCCTTGCTCTTACCTTTACAATAAAAAATATTTTATTGGTAATTATTTGTACGGACCTTTAGACCTATGTTTTGGGTCTCTTGTTTTGTGTTTAAAGAAGAAGAAGTCTTTCTTTTTGGCGTTTTCGAAAGAGTGATGGTTTGGTACAATGTCTATCACAAGTATTTGGATTTCCGCTTTCGTTAAAGTTCATTTTCGGGGTTATTGACACGTGTTGGAGACAAGGCTTTGTTGGTCGTATTCTTTACGAAGGTTTTCATTAATTGCTAAAAAGGTAACTAGGTGTTTCTCTTTTAATTGTGTTTATGCCAATTGATGTAATTAATATGATTTAATGATTGTTTGTACGATTGGTACATGTTTGATTATTTATTGTCATGAATTAATTGTGCTCCATATATTTATGTATGCTTTATTATCGTAATTGTGGACTATAATATGTTAATAAGTCGTTATGGGTGTCGTGTGCAACTAGGGTTCGCGAGAAACCCTAGATGGCGACAAGGCTAATGGCCAAGAGCGTTGCCCAAGGTTATAGTTGAAGTATGTGTAACCTTGAAAATATGATTCGAGGTTATAGCTGAACTAGTACAACCTTGAGTACGACTCAAAGTTATGGCTGAAGAGGTATAACCTTAAGTGCGAGTCAAAGTTATAGCTGATGTTAATATAACTTTGGGTTGCGAGTTAAAGTTATAGCTGAAGCTAATATAACTCTGAATTACGAGTTAAAGTTATAGCTGAGACTAACATAAACCTGAGGTATGACTCAAGGTTATGGTTGGTGCTAATATAACTTTAGGTTCGGGTCAGGGTTTGGCTAAGGTTACCATAACCTCAAGCCATATGTGGAAGTTATAGTCGAGGTTAGTATAACCTCGCATCCATTACTTATGTTATAGTTATAGTTACTATAACTTTGGTTGTTTATACTTGATTCACATGTTGAGTTGTGTTTAGTGATGGTATGATGTTGTGTTTGCATATGTCGTTGGATACTTCTATGCATTTGATATTAGGACAGTCGGTTATGATGTTCTACTGGTTTGAGTCGTGATGGTATTCACGCATGTTAGTACAGTCAGTTATACTGTGCATTGTTGTTTGCTAGTTTGAATAGATGACGATAGTATCAGTTATATACTATCGGAATGAACTAACGCCACCCATTGATGTGGGATTTATTTTGGTCTATGTTCGGGGGTGGCCAGATTCGTCAGTTATACGTTCTGGGTCCCGAGTGTCGTTCGGTGTACAGTTATTGCTTCGAGAGGTCTGGCCAGGTCTTAGGCATATAGGCAGTGGTGATACGCTATACATAGTACCGTGGAGGCAGTGGTGATACGCTCCACACCGATGGAGGCAGTGGTGATACGCTCCGTCAGTCAGAGGCAGTGGTGATACGCTCTGACAAGTTAGAGGCAGTGGTGATACGCTCTAACGGGCGTTCGCTCTATTCGCTATGCTTTGATGATAGCTTTGCACCTTCTGTTACAATGGATTGTGTGTCACCATATTCGCTATGCTTTAATGCTAGCATTGTGCCTTACGTTACTATGAGTCGTGAGTTACTTGAGTTGTAAGTGTTCATGATCTAGTGGTCGCATATGGTCTGAGTTCGTTGGTTTCATTGGTCTGGTGTTGAGAATATCATGGTATGGTAAGTTTGCTTTCATGTCATGTCTCGTTTATATCTTCACATGATTGCAGTATTGTGTCTTCAAATGATGGTAAGTTTGATTGGACTTTCATGAGTATAGATGATCTCACATGTTTACTTGTTTTGCATTTCAATTGTTAATGATTGTTGGTTACATTCATTTGTTGTAAACATGACTGGGAGAGCATCTAGTTACTCCCGACTGATTGTCGACCCCCTTCTCAGGTTGTTCAGGTGGTCGCTGTTTGGTTGATGCTTGCTTGGGGAATGTGCGAAGCGAGCTTAATAAATTGTTTAGGACCTTTGTTTTAAGTTTTTAAGAACCTTTGAATAATGTATTAGTTTGGTTTTCGATTTGAGTATCGATCCGGATTTGGGTAAGGTGTTTCCGCCACCTTAACCCAGTTATCATTGAGTTACACTCTGATATTCATTTATATTATGTTTTTCCTTTATTTTGTAATCCGGATTGTTACAGTTGGTATCAGAGCGAACACGCTCCCAACTCTCGCGTAGTTTATGACTAAAACTATATTGACTTAGTAAATGAGTGAGAGTAAATGGGGTAGGAACACTTAAGGACTTGTTTGTTTACATCTTAATGTTTCATATCGTTGTTATTATAGTACATGTATAATTCATCTATTTGTTTGATTATGCGTTAATGTTTCGTATATTTATTAATTGTGTTATTTGTGTTGTTCATGAAATTGTGCATTTATTCATTGAGGTTTTGCATCGTTATTAATTGTATTGCATTTTGTTCATATATTTATTTGTTTATGTTTTAATGTTCATCGTTTTTAATTTAACTAAATCTACAGTTTATATATTGTGTTATTAATGACTTGATGTTATGTTTCGTCATTTATTGTATATAAATGTGTTGCTCATGTATAACTTTTTCAAGCATGCTTATCAATTTTTAAAGATCGGCAATTTTGAAAATGTCATTTACATGTTACGTCTTACATGTCGTGCAATTTGGTTATATGCCGGCCAAAACTTTTTCCTTGATAACCCGAGCTTTACTCATATCGTACTTTCATGCTTTTGGATCATTTGGCGACATCGACCTTGCTTGAGGTGATTTTGAGGTTGATCTCTTTGTAGTTTCTTGAGGTATGAAGTTAGAATTGTTTGGAAGATTGGTGTTCAGGTATGAAAGAAAAGTGCATTTATAAGTTTGGTAGCGAGGGAGTTTACTTTGAGATTTGAGTTTGTTAAGAAGGAATTAACTTTGGGATTAGAGTTCGTTGAGATGAAGTTTATTTTGGGAATAGTTGTTGTTAGGATGAAGTCTCATTTGGGATAAGTGGTTGTTAAGTTCTCTTTGTGTGCTTGAGGAATTCCTTATTGTGGATAAAAAGTGAGTGAATGATATGTGGCATGAGACGTTTAATTGTGGTTTCATAATTTCATAAGAAGTAATAGACATAATGAGGGGATTTATCTTATGAGATAATTTGGGAATCTCGTGGCTTATGCTTTTAATGGTTTGAATTTTTGGATTTTTATCTTGTGTTAAGGGAAAAGTTATGCGAGTTATTTATGGATCGAAGATAGAATGGTGGAATGAATTGAATGTTATTGTGGAGTTTAGATTGAGTACGTTGGGGAATTTTGGAGACTATGATCGTCTTTAATTGGAATATCATATTTGAGGAATAAGAATCTTTGATGATTTATAGTAAGTTATGAAATGTTTTATGGTTTATCCGTTGAGGAGATATCTACTGATCGTACATTTTAAAGGATTGAGTGAAAGAGATGAACTGACATTTATGGACTTGTGAGATGTTGATGTTAAAGAGTTTTAGCGTTGACTTAGTGAATGATCATGTTAGCGATGTTTATATTGGATCGAGGCGTTCATCTTTTGAGGGTTTAGAGATTGCTATGGATTGATCCATTAAGTGTGATTAGATGGAGTGATTGAGAGTGGAAGGACTTGTGGGTTGATGGTCGTAAGAGTTTATGATCTTGAGTGTTGATAATTTGAGGAATGTAGTTAGTGATGGTAAAGGAGCAATTATATAGATATTTGTTGGTGTTGAGGTATTATGGTGATATGATGAAAGGATGTTTCGAGACGTTATGACCTTGAGTGATGATTGTACGAGAATTGTAAAACCTTGGTTATCATGCTTTATTTATCTTGTCTTGAGGTGTCGTCTTGGTGTTTATAAATTTGTTTTGGAGTCGTCTATTCTTGTCATTCTTGCACGTGTCGACCATACCTCTTCTATTTGAGCCTTTAAACCAAAAGTTTCTTATTTGTCTTTGTCCTCTGAGTTTCTTATTTGTCTTTGTCCTCTGAATTTTATCTCTTGTTACTTTCTATTTGTTCTTTATTTCAACTTCAGTTCCTTCTTCTTTGAAGTTTTGTAACTATGCTCTTTACACTGGTTTATCATGAGCTTATACTTTCTAAAACTATGTTTTCGTTTGCTTTGTGATATTGCGCGAACATATTCGGTTTTGGTTTACAAGTTATTTATTCTTTTAAGGTATCTTGAAAATGTTTGAAATATCTTTAGAGCTACTAGTGATCATCTCGTAGTGGAAGCTTGAATCCTTTCGTGAGGAATGTTAGATCTTTGAGTTTGATGTTTGGCTATTGGAGATCGAGAGCATAGTGACATTTGGGAATGAGTGTATGAATTAGGATTCCATATAAAGTTTTGGAGAAAGAGTATTAAAGGTCTTATATGAGGTTTGAAAGTTTGAGGATGTTATTAGTTTGATGGACATAGCTTTATACAGTGTTTTGGTGGATTCTTAATGATAAGATGATATTTATGGATAGTAAACCATGACTACGAATTGAGGTTATAAGCTTAGTTTTTATATGAGTATGGGTGATGAGATTTGTATAGTGATGTTGTTACGCTTTGATAGAGATGCATTATTGATGATAAGTTTTCAAAAGAGAATGATTTGGATCTTGCGAGTGTGACTGGTGATTAGGTGGTGAGATTGAGGTTTGATATATATTGATGACTTTGGATGCTAGACATATATCGAGGATTATCGAGAGTTTGCCTTTTGAGGTTAAGAGTTGTATATGTGAAGTAAGCGCTACCAACTTTGAGGAACTTATGGTAGTAATAATTTAATGGCACTCGTGAATAGAAGAGTTTGCTTAATTGGAAGAGTTTCCTGGCTTTGAGATTATATGTTTGAGGTTTTGGTCAATGTCATATTTTGTGGTGAATGGTAAGCTATATTTAAAGTGTTTGTTGAAAGTTATTTGGACTTGGAGAAATAGTAATAAGTTTTTGAGAGGTTATATATGTTGTTTAATGATGGTGGAGTAATGTTTGGTATACGAGGACTAGAAGTTAGATAGTTCATGAGATGAAAGAGTACACATTGATGAGTGTACTACTTAATGGTTTTGAGTGAGCCTGGCGAAAGTGAGACAACCTTTGATGGTTTAGTATGTGAGATATAATGGATTTTATGAGTGTAACCCGCATGCTTAAAGGTGATGCATGTGTGAAAATCATTGTGGTTTTGTGATAGCTAGATCGTATTGAGATAAACGATTATTTTGGGTTGTGAGTATGAGTTTGATATGTCTTTTGAGGATTTAGAATATGTGAAGATGATAATAACATTAAGGATGTAGGATATCTCTTTATGGTTTGAGTGTTAATAAGGATCAGAGTGCGCAGCGGTTAGGATTCCGAGATGACTTTCGTTGATGATCACTTGTAATTCTTACCTTGTTTTGATCTTATGTTTGAAATTCAAGTTTCGAGGACGAAACTTTTTTTTAGGGGGTTAGATTGTAACACCCCGTAATTTTAATAATATTTTATTATGAAAATATTTTATTTAATTAATTATTTTGAAGTTTAATAATATATTTTGGAAATCTATATTTATAACCTCCGTCCTATATTTTATTATTTCTCGTTTTGATCTACTTTTGGATGGGTGAAAACGTCCGTGCAATATTTTATTATTTTAATTTAATATTTACTTTTTTATTTCAAGTTCTCCTTGCGTTTTAATATGGCTCAATCAGATTTGTAATCAGATAATCCATTGTTTGAGCTAATGGACCAAAAGCCCATTAGTTAATCTCCTTATAAATAGAATTTAACCTAGCAAGCAACTAGGTCAATTTATATATTTTGGGCGTGAGATTGTGCCGCACGACTCGTCCTCCTCCTTTGTCTCTTTCGTCTGTTTCTCTCCTTTTCTCTCTTTGACTTCATTGTTGAATATCTTTCATTCTTCTAAACTCATACATAAATTATATTTTCACAATCCTTGCTCTTACCTCTACAATAAAATCTATTCAAAATATTTTATTGGTAATTATTTGTATGGACCTTTAGACCTATGTTTTGGGTCTCTTGTTTTGTGTTTAAAGAAGAAGAAGTCTTTCTTTTTGGCGTTTTCGAAAGAGTGATGGTTTGGTACAATGTCTATCACAAGTATTTGGATTTCCGCTTTCGTTAAAGTTCATTTTCGGGGTTATTGACACGTGTTGGAGACAAGGCTTTGTTGGTCGTATTCTTTACGAAGGTTTTCATTAATTGCTAAAAAGGTAACTAGGTGTTTCTCTTTTAATTGTGTTTATGCCAATTGATGTAATTAATATGATTTAATGATTGTTTGTACGATTGGTACATGTTTGATTATTTATTGTCATGAATTAATTGTGCTCCATATATTTATGTATGCTTTATTATCGTGATTGTGGACTATAATATGTTAATAAGTCGTTATGGGTGTCGTGTGCAACTAGGGTTCGCGAGAAACCCTAGATGGCGACAAGGCTAATGGCCAAGAGCGTTGCCCAAGGTTATAGTTGAAGTATGTGTTACCTTGAAAATATGATTCGAGGTTATAGCTGAACTAGTACAACCTTGAGTACGACTCAAAGTTATGGCTGAAGAGGTATAACCTTAAGTGCGAGTCAAAGTTATAGCTGATGTTAATATAACTTTGGGTTGCGAGTTAAAGTTATAGCTGAAGCTAATATAACTCTGAATTACGAGTTAAAGTTATAGCTGAGACTAACATAAACCTGAGGTATGACTCAAGGTTATGGTTGGTGCTAATATAACTTTAGGTTCGGGTCAGGGTTTGGCTAAGGTTACCATAACCTCAAGCCATATGTGGAAGTTATAGTCGAGGTTAGTATAACCTCGCATCCATTACTTATGTTATAGTTATAGTTACTATAACTTTGGTTGTTTATACTTGATTCACATGTTGAGTTGTGTTTAGTGATGGTATGATGTTGTGTTTGCATATGTCGTTGGATACTTCTATGCATTTGATATTAGGACAGTCGGTTATGATGTTCTACTGGTTTGAGTCGTGATGGTATTCACGCATGTTAGTACAGTCAGTTATACTGTGCATTGTTGTTTGCTAGTTTGAATAGATGACGATAATATCAGTTATATACTATCGGAATGAACTAACGCCACCCATTGATGTGGGATTTATTTTGGTCTATGTTCGGGGGTGGCCAGATTCGTCAGTTATACGTTCTGGGTCCCGAGTGTCGTTCGGTGTACAGTTATTGCTTCGAGAGGTCTGGCCAGGTCTTAGGCATATAGGCAGTGGTGATACGCTATACATAGTACCGTGGAGGCAGTGGTGATACGCTCCACACCGATGGAGGCAGTGGTGATACGCTCCGTCAGTCAGAGGCAGTGGTGATACGCTCTGACAAGTTAGAGGCAGTGGTGATACGCTCTAACGGGCGTTCGCTCTATTCGCTATGCTTTGATGATAGCTTTGCACCTTCTGTTACAATGGATTGTGTGTCACCATATTCGCTATGCTTTAATGCTAGCATTGTGCCTTACGTTACTATGAGTCGTGAGTTACTTGAGTTGTAAGTGTTCATGATCTAGTGGTCGCATATGGTCTGAGTTCGTTGGTTTCATTGGTCTGGTGTTGAGAATATCATGGTATGGTAAGTTTGCTTTCATGTCATGTCTCGTTTATATCTTCACATGATTGCAGTATTGTGTCTTCAAATGATGGTAAGTTTGATTGGACTTTCATGAGTATAGATGATCTCACATGTTTACTTGTTTTGCATTTCAATTGTTAATGATTGTTGGTTACATTCATTTGTTGTAAACATGACTGGAAGAGCATCTAGTTACTCCCGACTGATTGTCGACCCCCTTCTCAGGTTGTTCAGGTGGTCGCTGTTTGGTTGATGCTTGCTTGGGGAATGTGCGAAGCGAGCTTAATAAATTGTTTAGGACCTTTGTTTTAAGTTTTTAAGAACCTTTGAATAATGTGTTAGTTTGGTTTTCGATTTGAGTATCGATCCGGATTTGGGTAAGGTGTTTCCGCCACCTTAACCCAGTTATCATTGAGTTACACTCTGATATTCATTTATATTATGTTTTTCCTTTATTTTGTAATCCGGGTTGTTACAATCTAGATAAGGATATTATTCCATATCTTATCTAATATAATATCATCCTAATTCTAGAAGATTTAATTGAGAATATTAACTAGAATAATATCCGTCTTTAGCTTGTGACGAATAATATTCGTCTTCAATGAAAATTTGTGTTGATTCATTAGAGGTTTTGCTTAATATGATTTAATCTTGCACTACATACCATATCCTACCATATGCCATACGCAGAATCTTTCTTTAGCGAATTTGTTTAATATTATTAATTACTTATTATATGGTTTAGATTTAGTTTACCGGCTATGTATGTAAAAGGTTACCTAATGACAATCAAACAAGTAAAATACATTATATATAGAGGGGCAATAATAGAAAATAATAATTCATAATGGCATTTTTAGGAAAAAAAAGTTTATTACAGTGGCAATGAGAGCTTCAAACTCTGAGTATTTCGCATCAATAAACTCTTCACCTAGTAGCAGTAGCCATAGCAGCAGCAGCAGGAGGAGCATCAGGAGACGCAACAGCAGCAGCAACACCACCAGCAACAACAGTAGCAGCAACAGGCCAACAACAACAGTAGCAGCAACAGGCCAACAACAAAAACAACAACTTGTCAAATTGGGTCTCAACAATAACAATTTAAGACGAGATATTACAAGTAACCCGTGCATCACACTAGCATTAAATCTAAAGGTTTGGTTGCCCTTGAAAAATCATGGTAGTAGAAATTCCCATGAATTGCAAAAGTATAAGTTGTTTGGGTGCCTTAATTTTGTAAAGATGGAGAAGTAGAACTTCCCAAAGAATTGATTTCCTACAAAAATATAAGAAGTTGCTAACCGGCCAACACCCCGTTGGTAACTTGTAATTCTCATGAATTAAGTTAGACATAGATAAACCACACACTTTTTAGAATTTTCCATGAATTAGAAAGAGAGTTTATTTCCCATGATTTTCTAACTCATATGAATTTGCACTTCCGCATCAACCAAACAAGTCTATAGAATAATATTATATGAGACTTTTATGGAAGGAGTCCAAGTATAAATCCATTAGGACATAGTCCAAAACAAATAATATCACCTGTATTCTGTATAGCATAGGCACAACAAAAAGATATTCACTCTTTTGCAGAAGAGTTAGTAATACCAAAAATGTTGTTTTCAAACTGTCCAAATGAAAATTGGTTTGTATTGTAGAATTGACACTTCCAAGGAAAAACAAATCGTGACCATTTTGACTTTGTCTCAATCAAAAATATTGATATTGTAAGTTTGTAAGGGTAACATTATTCGTAAGACTCCCAAAAGTCTTAAGACTCTGTCACATCAGATTTTCAGTAACTTTTATTATTCTTTTATTGTTCAGACTCACCTCAGACTCACCCAAAACTTTATACATTATCCGTCAGACTCACCTCAGACCATACTTTTCCATTTTACTTTTTCTTTTTACATACTTATTAAATTACTTTTAGTGGGGTCAAGACCCACCAAAGTCTTAACGAGAGTCTTGGATTTTCAAGACTCGATTTAAGACTTTCTCAAGATCTGGGTAGATTATTGGTAAAATTGAAGGAGTCTTATCTTAAGATTTAAGAAAGTCTTATCTCAAGCCCCCAATAATATTACCCTAACTTCCATTAGACCAAAATAAAATTGAAGTACATACAGTCTGTCATCACAGCTACAATGCATTAGACCATGTGCATTGGACATCACTTTGTTGAATATCTCATGCTCACTTGATAAAGTGACGGTGGATTGTCCCACATCCATCATCACTTTATTGAATAAAAGTGATGGGCTTCATTTTTCTGATGGGTTTTGATTTAGCTACAAGACAAATATTCCCAAATTCAATGCACTATATCTATTAAAATTGTAATCCAACTTTACATAATCCAATGCATAATTTTGCTCAATGTTCAACGGCTATGTATAACGGATACTTATCAACGTCTATTTTTTTTTTCAATGTACAACCTCTATAAATAGAGGTAAATTTATTCACAATTTATCATTCATTTCTTCTTACCTATCTTACTATATTCTCTAATTTACATATTATCAATTAATTATCTCATATTTATCTATTTTATGGATCCAAATAATCCACGTCCGCCGTATGATTTTAGCGACCCTAGAACGTTGGAATTGTGGAATGAATTTCAACAAACTTATAATAATCCGTATCGTCAACAAAATCCGTTTATCCGACAAAATCCGCCATCCACACAAATTCCATATCCCCCACAAATTCCATATCTCCCATTTCCACAAAATTATTCTAACCCTCCACCACCACCATATCGACCAAATATTAATATGCTACCTTATCAAGATTATTCATCGCAAGAAAATAATTACCATCCATATTCTTCTCAAACAAGTCCAAATTTTCAAAATACTCCTCAACAAAATATTGAAATTGAAGAATTAGGTAACGATAAGAATGAGACATCGAGTCAAAGTGGACAACAATTTACTCGGGAAGAGGATGAGGCTTTAATTTCGTCGTTTGTGAAAGTTTCTAAAGATAGTATTGTTGGCACTAATCAAAAGAAAGAGGCACTTTGGGCTAAAGTGGAATCTCATTATGAAGAAATTCGTCGTTCCAAACCAACTAGAATTAGGGAGAAGAATATCAATTCTCTTAGTTGCAGAATGCGTCGTATATGCAAAGCCGTTATGGTATGGGGTGATTGTTTTGCAGAAGCTAATCGGAGGAGGACAAGTGGGATGTCGGAAGACGATGTCATTCAAATGGCGCATAAACTTCATAAGGGGAAATTCAACTATGAACATGCTTGGCGCATATTAAAACAATGTAGAAAATGGCAAGAATACATTGCTCCATACTCCGGTAACCCGGGAAAGAGTGTCCAACAAGAAGATCCAACCACTCCCACAAATGTCGCTACTCCCGAAACTGGTAGTAGTGGTAAGAGGTCTAGGCTTAATGATGAAGGGTTCTCCCCGGATTGCTCCGTACAAGATGGAAGTGCATCTACTACTCGTCCAATTGGTAGAAATGCGGCTAAGAAAGGTAAGAAAGCGATGAAAACTGTTATCGAAGAGGTAAGTCATTTTACTGACGTTGCGAAAAATTTGGATTTTACTATGAATACTGATAAAGATATGGAGGCGAAAAGGCTCGTCATAGATGCAGAGAAAGTAAGGGTGAAAAATAAGAAAGTTAATTGGTCTATACTTAGCAAACTACTTGATACTCCGTGTTTGACTCCGGAAATGGAAGAGCTGAAGGATAAACTCATAAGAGAACTATTATAATATTTTGTACTAGTTTTTATTATAAAGTAATGTAATTTGTAGTACTTTAGTTTTTATTTATGCACTTTTTTAAAGTATTCTAATGTATTTTGATTATGTAAGTCGTCATCTTCTAATGTAATATATTAAATTCTACGTGCTTGTAATTCGATTTTTATATCTTATCTTATAAACAAAAGTAGAATGATAACTCTTTATCCAAACAAAATTCTATCCTATCTACATAAAATCTTATCAACATCTAAATAAAATCTTCTAGTATCAAGATAAAACCTTATCTTATCCTAATCTATTACCTTTATATAAAGCATTCATCCTCACTATCACATATATCACTCAAATAACTCTAAATTATTCTCCTATATAACAAAAAATGTGGCCCTCGTCAAGTTCTCATCCTCTTTCCCCTTATGGCTCACCACCATCGTCTTCTTCCTCTTCTTCATCATCGACATCTTCAGAAGAGAATGCTAGGCAGGCGAGGCGAAGGGAAAAAAGAGCTGCAACATACGAAGCAGTCAGGTATATGGTAAATTATATGGCAAATAATGTTATACCACTTATATTGGAAAACTATATGTCAAATAAAAAACAAAGAACATACATTGAGAGGAATAGAGAGGAGGGTCATTATCGTCTCTTTAACGATTATTTCTCTGAAAACCCAGTTTACCCTCCACAAATGTTTAGACGTAGATTTCGAATGCGCAAACATTTGTTCCTGCGTATTGTAGAGGGTGTAGGAGCTTCTGATACGTATTTTCAACACAAACCTGATGCTACTGGTAGGTTGAGTCTATCACCGTTGATTAAATGCACAGCAGCACTTCGTCTATTAGCATATGGTGAGGCCGCTGATAGAGTAGATGAGTACTTAAGGCTGGGGGATTCAACAGCTAGGAAAGTTCTTGTTAGATTTACCTGGATCGTGTAATGACATAAATGTGTTGCAGCGGTCACCTGTTTTTGATGACGTATTAAACGGGCGAGCACCTCGCATTAATTATATGGTTAATGGCGAACAATATGATATGGGTTATTATTTGACCGATGGTATATACCCTCAATGGTCAACTTTTATACCATCAATCTCTCTTCCACAAACACCTAAGGATAAGTTGTTTGCTGAAAAACAAGAGGCCGCAAGGAAGGATGTGGAGCGTGCTTTTGGAGTACTTCAGGCACGATTCGCGGTTATTCGAAAACCGGCTTTAACATGGAAAGAGTCCATGTTAAATAAGATAATAACGACATGTATTATATTACATAACATGATAGTCGAAGATGAACGTGATACGTATGCTAATTATGCAGATTATTCAGAGTACGAGAATCTTCATTCACAAGTTCAAGACGCAGAGTACGGAACGGGTTATCAAATTGAAATTGATAGATATATAGCAAACCGCGAGAATTTGCGTTCTAGAAACACGCACTTGTCATTAAAACAAAATCTAGTTGAGCATATTTGGCAACGATACGGACCTGCAAATTAAAGTATTTAAATAAGCAAATTGTAATCAAAGTTTCTTACTATTTTATGTATTATTAAGTTAAAATTTGTAGTGCTTTATGATTTTTAATAAAAAATGTCCTCTTATATAAAAGTACGATTTTTAATTACGATTATTAACTAATTACGATTATAATTAACTTACACAAAATTATAAATGAAATTAATGTTAGTTTTTTGTTAATTGAAAAATGTGTGGGGTAGAATAAAGTAAGAAAGAGGAAAACTTGATGGTTAATTGATGTGGGAAAAAATGAGTAAAATTTGGTGATGGGAGAAAAAGTGAGGTGGATAGATGATTAGGATAGAGAAATGATTAAAAAAATTAAAGTGATGGAAAAAATGTGAGGATGGATGTGGATGGTCTTAAATAGGCGTGGCTATTCTTTGACGCACAGGAAGATCCAGCAAATGTAGGCCTTCTTAATAACAGACACACATTCAACTACACGTGAAAAACTAATATTAGTAAAGATGCAAGTTACAGGTCAAAGTTATGTCCCTATATATGTTATGCGGAAATCACAATTTCTCTAAATAAAGATTAGTTTATCAGAGAAATAGAAGGGGAAACAAACCAAGGTTGGAGAATCAGCAAAAATGGCCTCGTTGTTGAATCTCTTCGGTTGTTTCTCTGAACCACCAAGCTCAAACAAGTACGTCTGCAATGGTGATGTTTGTACGCTGCGACAGAAAAGAACTGGCGGAAATAGGGAAAGGTTGAGTCGTCTCTTAACATTTTCCCGCCTTTCACCACGCAAAGCTTGAACCACACGTCACACGACGTTCAAGGTTGTTCCCGGATTTACGCTCTAATTAGGCCTTAATCTAGGTGCTCAATATTTTGGGATTTCTTGTTGGATCACAAACAACATGACGTAAACAACTTGCGTTCTTGCAAGGATTATATGTAGGTAGGCATGACATCAAAGTAGGTGGAAACTTGGGTAAATTGTCCCAGACTTTGTAATAATCTCTGAAAACCATAGTGAGCAACAAGTTGTCTATGTAGTAATAACAATAATAATAGAAAAAAAGGTATGGCTCATTCATGTACATGATTTACTGTATATCAATTACCATTTTATCCTTATTATTTCAAGGCTTCTCTTTTTAATTACTTGTTCAATTTTACTTTGTATTCTTTCCTACAATTTAACTTCCTTTGTTAACCACCTAATCACTACCTTTGTCGCCACTCGCCAACCACCACCCCTCTGTCATCCCCCTGTCCACCCATAATGCATCATGCATTCATCCGGGAAAGTTTTCCAGAAATAAGGAACTTGCCCTTTAACCTAAAGGAGATATTCTATTAAGCTCAAGAAAATCCAATAGCAATAGACCGAGAGCAAGTGGAAAGCAGCAACAACTCTATCATTCTAAAACTTATTAATTGATCCAATAATATTATTAAACCCCTGATTAAGATAAAATTGATGAATTCAATTAAATCTACCAAAAATTGCTATAATTTATTGATAAAATTGGTAGTTATTTGTTCGATATAAAAATTAACATTCATAATTGATAAATTTGATGAAAATTAATTAAGTTTGGGAAGAATAAGAAGAGAGAAAAATTAGATTATTTGGTTGAGAGGAAGGGTAGTGTTTGGAAACATAATAAAACAAGTACATGAAAGAGTAAACATGGTCTATGCATGAGCGACTATGTAGAATATTATCTACCTTCTCTTCTCATAGCCCATTAAAATATTGATTATTTTATTTGATGTATTTTTTTCTAACCCCATCTAATATATATTAATTTAGTCGGTTGTGAGAGGCTCAAAAGAGAAGATATTGTAGAGAAAGTCCGATAGAGCCTTGTAGCATTCATCTAATAATAATAATAATAATAAGGATCAATTAGTGTCTACACCCTTATAAAACAGAAATTCTTGCTTCAGATCGACCAAAATAAGACGGATCAAATGTCACCATCTTTTTAATAAAATGTAACCATTGAATAACATAATGTTATATCGCAAATTCGTCACTCTTTACCCTGAAAATGATGGTAACATTTTATAAAAAAAAGTGGTAACATTTTATTGTAAAAATGACTACAATTAGTCCGTCTTATTTCAGACGGAAAAACAACCCGTTTGAAATAAGAATTTGCCCTTATAAAAACAAGTTTTCTAAATTTACACCCTTATAAAATATTTTTAATATTTTACACCCTTATAAAACATTTCTATCAAAATTTGCTCCCATACTCTTATTCCGGTGTAAAGAAACGGAATATTCCGTCAAATTTTAAAATTTATCTCTAAAACTCATAGTTTCTGACGAAAATGCCCTTTTACCTTTATTTCTTTGTTTCATCTCTCCCTCTATTTCCTTCTCTTTTGTACCTAATGAACGGATTTGTTGATTAGTAGTATCAAATATGGAGTAGCATTTGAGCAGTTAACAAGTTATTGTCGGCCTTGATCAACGGCGACAAACTACTAAATTAGTCAAACTAATATCAAACCTCACCTAACATAAGATAAAACAAGATAAGAGTACGAAAATGAACTAATAAGCGAGGGTAATATCGTAAATTCAACATGGTTTACACCGAAATCGGAATATGAGGGCAATTTTGATAAAAGTGTTTTATAAGGGTGTAAAATATTAAAAATATTTTATAAGGGTGTAAATTTCGAAAACTTGTTTTTTTAAGGGGGCAAAAATTAATTGATGATGATGATGATAATAATAATAATAATAATAATAATAATAATAATAATAATAATAATAATAATAATAATAATAATAATAATAATAATCAGCACAACTGCTCCTATTTTTGACGCGGCTTTGCGTTTTCATCTAGAGCATATCGTCACTGCTTCTGGACCGGGTTTCGGTGACTGACAATGGCGGCTTGCCACCCTCCCCTTTTCCTTTGGTGGGCTTGGTGTGTACGCTGCCAGCGACGTCCTGCACTATGCTTTCCTAGCTTCTCGGTTGCAGTCTGTGGATCTGCAGGATCGGCTACTTCGGGTTTCGAGTGTCCTTGACACTGGACCTTCGTTTCAGTCAGCTTTGGGTGCTTTTGCTGTGATTACGGGTTCTGATTTTCTGCGCAATCCTTTTGAGATTGCTGCCACCAAGCTTATGAAGAAATTGGCAGATGTTTATTTCACGAGGGTAGTTGCTTCGGCGGAATCGGTTTTCTTTTTGACTCCTCGTCAGGTTGTGCTTTGGAAGTCTCAGCTGGGAGGTCACTCATCTGATTGGCTGCGTGTAGTCCCTATTTCCGGCTTGGGACAGACTATGAACAGTAGGACTTACAGGTGCGTGCTCAGTTATCGGTTGGGTGTTCCGTTGTTCTCGGTGTTCGTGCCTTGTTTCGCTTGCTCCCGGGTTTTTGATGGGGTTATCTTTGGGGATCATGCTGTCTCTTGTGTTAGTGCTGTTGGTGTCAAATATTGGCATATCCTGGTTCGTGATACTCTTATGGATATCTGCTCCCGGTCGGGGTCTCTACTGGTCGGGAGTTGGATATTGCTTTGCTCGATGGGGCGGGAGGGCACTTGCGGCCTACGGATTTGCTGCTCTATTCCTGGGACCATGGGCACGATGTGTGCGTGGATTTGGTTGGGTCCTCCCCTTTGACTCAGTCGGCGATGGCTGATTTTGTGCCAGAAGAGGTGGTGGTGGATGCTGCAAGGAGGAAGTGCGCCAAGTACCGGGACTTGTGCGTGGGGAATGGGTATGGCTTCTTGCCTTTCTCTTTCTCTTCTTTGGGGAGATTGGGGGAATATGTTGTTTCCTTGCTCAAGCGGGTTCAGAAGTTTTTTGTGTCCCAAGATGTTGGATCGCGGGCCGCTGCTTTTATTTTGTCTCGCCTTAGTTTTGCTATCGCTAGGGGAGTGAGCGCCTAACTTGTATCTCGGGCGCCCACCAATTTTATGTAATCCTTCTTTTCGTCTTTTATAAAAGATCTCGTTTTTATAATAATAATAATAATAATAATAATAATAATAATAATAATACGTAATTGCTCATTCATGTACGAGTTTACTCATTCATGTACTTTTTTTCATTATTTTTCCATTATATACTCTTTGCCTAAAAAAACTCTCTCTAATTCTCTCTCACAAAATTTAATCAAAATTTTCAAAGTCGTCAAAATCACACAACTGCTAGTTCTCGTATCGATCAGGTAATAATTCTAGTCTTTACCTTTATGAATTATATTATATGAAATTAAAAAAATGATTTAGACTAATTAAATTAGGGTTTGTTTAAATCGTTTTCTGTTTTGTTCATTTTCCTCTTTATTTTTCTTTTTTCGATTGTTATTTGGAGTGAATCCTGTCAAAATAGTATTAGATTTGTAGGATGTTCAATGATTAATGACGAAGTTTGACATATCGAAAATAACTCGGAGACCAGGGAATATGCTGTAGAAGAACATACATGAGTATCGTAAATGTTGTTCTTGGTGAACTCAAAACTGTTACCGAAAGAATTATCGACATGGGTTTGTGCAGCATAATGCAAAATAGTATCAATGGACTCGGTGATCAAAATATAATTGACAAGATCAGCACTAGCAAAGTCCCCCTTGACAAACTTGAAATTAAGAGATTTTTGGGAAAGGAGCAAGTTTTTCAAGTTTGAACAATAATCAAGCTTGTCGAGCACGCCAATCTTGTAATCAGGGTAACTGAAAGGTTTATCATCTACAAACCGTCATTAACAATCACAAAAAGATCAACCAAATTGATAATTAACCCGATTTCTTAAAGATCGCTTTAAAAAGAAAAATCCATAAAACAAGTTCTTTTCTATTTCCGAAAAGGTCAAAAATCACAAAAAAAATAATATTTCCCTTTTCTCCTTTTCCCTTCCTCCATTTGGGGCATTAAGGATAATGTCTGTCTTAAATGTGAGGAGGGGTTTTATTTGTACATTTAGTTGTTTTTCATAGCTAGTTTGGAAATTTCAAAAATTTCAAAAATCTCTAAAATTTGAAAATTTTGAAAAACTCAAAAACATGTTTTTGTTTTCATTGCATCGTATATATATATATATGTTTCTTGTGGCTAACAAGTTCATAGATACACCGTTGACAAAGGCATAATGGAGACTAGAAGACCGTTTAGTAGAACCGTTCCAATATATCTTTTTCTCCTTTTAACCATTCTTAACTCTATCCTTATTTTTTTCAATATAATCTGGAGCAGATGGGTTTATGTGCCTTGGATGTTCCTTTGGGAGCTTGTGGTTGATGGTGTTGATATGATGTTAGTTAGAGGTGCTAGTTGCATGTTTTCTTTCATTGTTTTTGTTTCATTTTGCATGCTTCGTGTCACATGTGCATATGTGTTAGTCTCTTCTCTTATCTTTAGCGAACGTTTTGATAACTACGTTATCGCCCTCATTTTCGTACTTAAATCCCTTGGCTTTGTCTCATTTTTATATCGATTTCTCCCTTTATTTCCTCATTTTTGCCTAAAGTATCTTTACATGCTATTTTCACGCATTTTCTATGTGTTCGTAGTATTCTCACGCTTTTCTAGGTGAATCGGGGCTATAAGGGAAGTACGAAGAAGGTTACAAGCCAAGAAACCAAGTTCGGAAGCCTTTCTAGGTGTTTCTAGCTCATTGGGGGTGTAACTCCGGCAGTTAGGTGTATCTACGCCCACCAAAGAAGTCATCTTGGGTGTATCTCCCGCAGTTAGGTGTTACAACACCTGACTGCCAACGTTACACCCGACGAAGGAGAGAGAAAAGGACGAAATCATCCCATCCGGTGCATCTCCCTCCATCCGGCGTAACTAAGGGGCGGCTGGTGTATCGTTACGCCGGATGGACCTACTTTCAGCCTTTTTTGTCTTTTTTTGGGCTTTTAACCCTATTTTGGGCCTTTGTATATATACCTAGAATCTGATTTTTGTAAGGGGAGTTCACATCTTACAATTCATAGAACACAATTTAGAGGTTTTAGAGAGATTTGTTAGAGTTTGGTTTTATACACTTTGTTCTTCCAATTTTGTTCCCTTAATGCAATCAAGCTAGTTCATTTTGCCTTATTTTCGGTATAATCATCTTTCTTAATCTTTTGTTTGTGTTGTTTTTGTTTTATTCACTAATTGCTTGTTAGCTAGTACAAATCGAACCCTAAAAATGTTTATTCACATAATCTTGCTTTATATTTCTATTTTAGAATCTATAGCCATGAGTAGTGAGAAGTCCTCTTACTAGGACTCAATTAACTCCAACATGAGTATTTTATTTGATTGATTTCTCATTTGATTAATCTTTGGGATAGGTTCTCAAGGGTGGACTAGGGGATTGACTAGTTTTATTGGTTTATTGTGGGTTTTGTTGACTTTTGACCATTTTCCATCGGCGAGAGCCGGTTAGGTTGGGAGTCGGCGGCTTCCTTAGACCTAATGTCAAGCTAGGTTAAGACCGAAAGGGAGAACCGAGGAGGATAACCCTAGTCCTGGGTTTGAAGTTGACCTTCGAGAGGAGGAATTGGATGACCCAGAATTAGGTGAGGACTTAATGAACTTAGGGGATATTGGGATCATTTCGGTAGAATGCACACTCCTAGGGTAGTCGAGTGTCCACCCAAGGATTCCAAACTCCGAGACCAAAATGGAGGGTGGTTGGAAGTTCTAGTGTCCTAATGCGAGACCGAGAGGGAGGCATTGGGCGAATTAGAGTCATTTCCCCCTTATGAATCGCACCCATTGACTAATTAGGAGAAATCATGATTGTGAACGCTAATGTTGGAGGGAAATCGGGTCCTAGGCTTTCCTCTTATTGATTTACATCCACCCAATTTTCTTGCTTAAGTTAGTTATTTTAGTTTACATTGCCCTCATATGCTTAGATTAGTTTTAGTTTTAAATCACAACTCAACCTTTGTCGACTTAGCTAAACGTACAATTTAAATAGCTAGTATTGCATACTTAGCTCCCCGTGATTCGACACCCTAAGGGCTACTTCAACTACTGTGCATTTGCGGTTTAAAATTTACACATCACGTTTGTAAATAAATGTTTTTGACCAAAATGTGGCTTAGGATGGGAACATGATAATATACCTCAATGATGACAACCGTTTTTGAACTTGCTTTTTCCCTTTCTTTGGCTTGCTTCCGTATCCTCTTAGTTAGTCTGGGGAAATGAGCTTGTTTGATGAGTTTAAGCCGACCTTGTGAGACCTTGGACCATAGACTAGGCCTAGAACTCAACTTAGCAACTCATATGGTAAGGATAATAGAGCCTCCCAGGGTTAGTTCATTCATACCCAACCCTCACAAAAGGACTCAACTTAGCAACTCATGTGGTGATTATAGGGTTTTCGCGGAGGGTGACAGATTATAAGGGGTATATTAGTATGAAGGAAGTGCAAAGCGTGAGTAATGATGGACCTGACAGCGAGAATTGGGAACCATGCACCACCAATGAGAGTTATCAAAATCAACTTGGATGCGGCTATTATGGAGGAATCGATGGTGGGCATAGGTATTGTTGCAAGGTATTAACAGGGCACTGTCCTCATGGTTGCTAGTAAAAGGGTATATGCAAGATGGACAGCGGAACTAGCTGAAGCTAAGGGTATTGTTGAGAATTGTGTACTCAACAATAGTGCAATCACATAATTAAATCTCATGACGTGAATACGCAAGGGATCATTCGAAATTATATAGTGTAACACCCCCATTTATTTAAGGGCCTGTACTAGGACTCCCTAGATAAATAAGGGCGTTACCATCTCGGTTTCCCGAGGCAGTAGATACGAAGGAAAGATAAACAGTACTTTATTTAAAATTTAAACTTCATAACATGTTCCTACAACTGTATCCAAACTGTCTTATGAAATGAAAATACAACTCATGATAAACTGACTATGGTGATCTAGACTCTAGTCTGGTCCGGATCGAAGCTCTCTCTTCCCATAGCTTCCCACAGTCTCAGCCACCTGTCAATCTGCTCCCCAATAATTTGGTTCATCACAGGTGATCACGAATACACAGGGTCAACCACGAGGTTGAGTAGAGGAACAATAATTAAACAAACAGTATCATATATATATATAGGGATTCAATCATCCCCAAATAAACTCCGCACCGATCCAACGCCAAATAAACTCCGCACCGATCCATCGCCAAATAAACTCCGCACCGATCCAACGCCAAATAAACTCCGCACCGATCCAACGCCAAATAACTCCGCACCGATCCAACGCCAAATAACTCCGCACCGATCACAACGCCCATTTCTCATCGCCTCATAACGTATCGCAGAAATATATATATTAAATAGCACAAAATTCCAAACCACGTGATAATGTAAAATAAACATGCTTAACACAAATCACCCAAGTAGGTAATTATTGTCATATGTATAGCAATTTCCCCTACCTCGAATAGCAGATATGAAGATAAGTCCAAAGCTCGCTAGAAGTGTTCCACGCGGAAACTGTTACCTAAACACGTATTTATAACGAATCAATAAACTTCCCGAACCCCCATAAGTCAACGCATACTTTCTATAAATAGTAACCCTCTATAAGTGGAAAGTTTCCAAAAATGGAAACTTTCCCGAAATAGAAACTCAATTGATACGAAAATAAAACATTAATACTTTTGCTACCACACGTACTATATTAATAATATAATAATAACATTAATAATATAATAGTAGTAGTAGTAGTAACGTAAATATTATAATAATAATAGAATAATAATAGAATAATAATAACATAATATAATAATAATAGAATCATAATAGTAATAATACTATTACGTACTACACAAACAAAACCCTCGACATACACCCACACTCCGCGTAAAAAAACCCAACACCACCATGCTGCCGCTACCACCACCACCTACCACACTCACCAGAGACCTGAGCGTCCCACCACAGCCGTAACCACGTCTGAATTAGACACTCGACTACTGCGACGCGACTACTACCGAACCCGCAACCCACCACTCGCAATATTCCGACAACAACCAGAACTACCACCATCACGACACCAGACCCATACTATCACCGTGGTACCACCGTGTCGACCTCCCCCGAGTCAACGGTGGTACCACCCAATCCCCTTACTCGCAACCGACCGCACGCAAAACCCACGGTCGACACAACTACGACCACCACGAGGCTTATCACCATAGACGCGAAACGAAAGACCACTGCCGACACAACTACGACCACCACGACGCTTACCACCATAGACGCGAAACGAAAGTAGGAACGGTAAACTCACCTTAGGTTTCCCTGAAACCGCTTCGAAGGCTCCATAAACACCCTTAACCACCGTCGCTCGCTGCCACCTCACTCTCTCTCGTGTTCTGACGGTTGTCGATGCTAGTGTTGAGGGGAGGCAGGTGTGGAGGAAAGACAAAAAAGGGTTTAGGATTGGGGAATACGTATGATTCATACGTTCGTTTAGGGTTGTAGGGTTTTCCGCTCTATTTACAAGCATACGGGTTTTGGGTGCGTTCTTGGCCCAATTACGACTCATAGTCTATTATGACTATTCACATAACCTTATTTATGTAATTCGAACCGAGCCCAACTCGTTATACACGTATAACTCGTAACATTATTATTAATTCATGTATCTACTTACGATATCAATTAATATAAAGTCGTAACATAATATAAAACCTATAACGCTAACTCCGAGTCAATACCCAAGTTTCGAAAATGAGAGGTATTACATATTCGATAAAATAATTATCGAATACCAATGTTCAAACACGATGAAAACGTAAATATAAACAATAAATGTCATACTAAAATACGAGGTAAATACATTCAAATATAATCAACACGAGGTATTACAGTCTTCCTTCCTTGAAATGAACTTCGTCCCGAAGTTCAACCATACACACTTATCACCGTACTCAAGACTCAGGCGTAAATCATACGCTAACACATACCACATACTCAATATAGGCTCGTAACGTAATAACAGTAATTCCCGTTCATAAGTCGCAACCTATAATCTAATCAAGTACTTATAACAAGTAATAATAACTTGCAATTGCTTAACAAATAATATATAATTTATATGTCATCTTGATAAAACATAAATAAACAACTCGTTATTATGGACTATGAAAATACAGGGTATTATAGTATTCCCTCCTTAAAATGAACTTCGTCCCGAAGTTCACCATCCCATGGTCAACAATCTGGTCACTAGGCATGTAACGAACACAAAACGGAATATCACATAACCTCAAGTCAAATAAAGGTACTTTAAAACACGGAAGTTCACCGTCTCGCGGTTATCAACCTGGTTACTAGGCATGTAACAATTACAAAACAAGATACGACATAACATCAACCACCAATAAAATGCATAGCAGCAGTAACAGGGTCATCAAATATATTCAAACAATTACGATATACGAATTAGCCATGTCATAGTAACTAGCCATATCATAAATCGTTAAGATTTCACAATCCTATCCTCCTTAAAACATGGTTACGTCCCCGTGACCTCATTATAACAAATCATATCTCATTACTCCGTCTCACTCATTACTCCATCTCATAAAAAGAAAACTTATTACAAGTAACCACATATCATAATCTCATCGTCGAGCCTAAGACCAAAGACAAGGTGTGAGTGAACTGGTGGGGTAAAACCGTAAGACAACACTTCCATCTCAATATCGATTTCAACTCAAATAACTCCGTAACTCAATAACCATGGTCACTCCGGACCATAAACACAATATGGCACAACGGCCTAATAACTCATAACTCAAAACTAGTAACCAATTCTCATCTCCATTCCAATATCAATAGTGTCAAGTATTCCATTAAAGGAACTGCTCAACACTTAGAGAGTAAAACTCTAAGCTACTCACCCACGAGTCAAGGTCAAGGACTACGACAACTCGATAAAACACTGAACTGTAGCCTCAATCTTAATATAAAAAAAAAAATCAATCATGGTCTTTGTTCTAGTCTCATGAGCAACTCAATCCTCTCAAACTTGATGCCATCAGTTAAATAACATGCCAAAGTACCTATCTTAACCAAATTCATTGGCATGCTTGTATGTATCGTTATAAATTCCACTTCATTGAACAAGAACTTGTACGCTATACCAAACCAAGCTAATACAGAAACATTATAAATACCTCAGCTAGTCAATTACCAAAAGTTTACCCATATCACACTACACCCGTCTCACAAACAAAAGAATTATCTCATCAAAAGAAAAATATTAACTATCAAAATAAAAGAACAATACTAATATTCAACTCAAATAACCACTCGTGAGAAGCCCAGAACAATCATCATTTAATCATATAACCTCGAGCAATAACATGCGTATTAGGACCGATAGAGATTGTGTTACGCAGCAAAACAGAATCAAAGTAGCTAACGTTTACCCACCATTGAAATTTTAACACAAAATCAATATATTTACAACAATGTAAACCATCAAGAGACTCATAGTTCATAATTGGCAAATTAAAACATTCCACGTTCATAACCATATTATAGGAGCAAAATCATATTTTTAGAAAAGACATGGAGCGAAATTAATTAACGTAATAAACATGGAGCATTGACACATTTCACAAGATATACACCAATCAAACACTGACAAGACCGTTTAGCATTCCTAGATAGCAATAAGTTAAAATCACTTGGGTATATTTTCTATCCATTATCTCATTTATCATGAAACTATTAATATATGTGACTTGCAAAATAAGGGGTTTATCTAATGCGCGGTAATTAAATTTCCGTGCAGGATTTCATTAACACCTAGTTACAAAATATGTATGTCATATAACAAACAATCATCATAAACATCAAACATCAAGCTTACTCATGGTTTATCACTTTGAAATTATTTTGAAACGTTTGAAACATTCAAGCGGTAATTTGTGACCATTTATAAATACGAATCAAAGACAATTTTACAAGTTATACATCGAAACAAGACTACACGGAGACATTCTGACCCCCTTTACTAAAACATTGTTCTTATAGTTCTTGAATTATGAAAACAAAATTCAACGATAAAAGTAAACGAATTCACCAGACTAGTACTTCCATAAATCATATGTCAACAATTAATAATTCAACACATCGTGATCAGATTCTAAATATAACAATATGCAATTCACTGTATGGTATAAAAATATACTTAAGAAAGAAAAAAAAAAAAAAAAATCTATAAAGATTATTATCACAGGGAACTAAACAGAGATAAACCATCAATATACAAAAGAACATCAACAAGATTCACATTATATTGTTCAAATAATCACAATCATGTATAACCATTAGATTGCTACATCCTACTAATAAGCTTACCAGTTAAATTTCATTCTGCCACTTGGCAAGACTCTTCTCAGATAAACATGCTTTTGACATCACATACGAGCGGCACATAATTATTTTGAGGTTGTAATATTAGACATATAATTGAAACGATTCTATATTAAACTTGACGAAATAAACAAGGTTACGCGATCATATATTGAGGTTCATACTCATACCATATGCCTACTATTAATATTACTAATGCCATATCAGGATATCACGGGGTCACATCACACAATTCACATTTGATTAAACTTTTATATGAAATTTACATATCTCCGAATTTCGCCAATTAAACATTATGCAAAAACTTACAAAAAACATAATCAAATAACAGCTTAGCTAACGTGCGCGTGATTGTAGTTTTTAGAAAATATAAAGAATTAGCTAAACAGAGGAAAAAGAATCATATGCATATCTCAAGGGAGTAATTTAATACAATTTTTACAACTCAATCTGTCGGAACAAGAACTTTTCAGCAATTCAACAGAAAATTAGGCAACTTACAAAAATCACAAATAAATAACGACTCGTTAAGATTTTACACGGTGTATCATTTGAAAACGTGAACGAATATTCTGAACAGTAGAGTTGGAATTATGCATAAACAATAACCAAGATTTTAAAGGATTTTTTACAAAAAGATGGGTCAAAACGGGACGGTGCAGTAACAATCTGACCACTGTCGACTAAAATATTTATTTCTCTCAATATATAAGTCGTTTTAACATGGAACCAAAAATATTGGAAAGCTAATTCAGAAGGTTATCATACATAAAATTTTCACACACATATAGAGAACACATTTTAAATGGCAGCTCTCGCAAGCAAGGTAACATTCTGAAAATTGTATCAAAAATTTGTGTTCCTTAAAATCACTTCACACTATCACATTTAAATATAACCATTATTTTTCCAAAACATGTTGACATGTCATTTGAAGCGTTGGGATCACATTGTACCAAATTAACATCATTATTTCAAACCAAAACTGCCATCTACAAGACGGTAAGATTGCGAAATTGAGAAGTAGCATCACGAAATAATTCAGTAGTTATACATGTATGAACAATGCATTAGTTTTTACCATTGTAACAATCACAACAGGATAGTATGTAAATACGTATACCAGAAATCACCAAGGCGCCACTTATTGAAACTTGACTCTATAACTAACTAATTGTGTGTAAAAAGAAATTGACATGTAAACTTTAAGTACGATCTATGCAACACATAACTATAAAGCATTCATGGCTTGGGGTAGCACATTCCGCATATCACTAGACATGGATTACTATGACATCTGAATCTGATCATTCATATCCAAATACCAACCAATATATTACATAGCTATGATAGTCATTTAATAACCATATACCATATGAACATTCTAAACACCAACATACTATGATCACATTACTCTAACCATTGTTCCACAATTACACCTCTAAACTCTTAAAATTTCAATTCCATCATCCAGGTTGATCCACATCTCATATCACACATATCTTTCCAACACACATCATTAATCATAACTCAAATATTACTTACCTCATTATAACTAGGTCACTATATAATTTACCCCACTCTTCAATTACTCTCATTGGGTTCCCGAGACAGAACCAAAAGGGCCCATGGTTTGGTGTGAGGGGGCCCCTAACTCATCCCGTTCCCTTTTGGGGCTCCTATCAGTTTCATCTCGGGGTTCATTTTATTAGACTCTTCCTACGTTCATTATTATTCATTTGGTTTAGGCCTAAGGATCGTTCGCTCTGATACCACTTTGTAACACCCCCATTTATTTAAGGGCCTGTACTAGGACTCCCTAGATAAATAAGGGCGTTACCATCTCGGTTTCCCGAGGCAGTAGATACGAAGGAAAGATAAACAGTACTTTATTTAAAATTTAAACTTCATAACATGTTCCTACAACTGTATCCAAACTGTCTTATGAAATGAAAATACAACTCATGATAAACTGACTATGGTGATCTAGACTCTAGTCTGGTCCGGATCGAAGCTCTCTCTTCCCATAGCTTCCCACAGTCTCAGCCACCTGTCAATCTGCTCCCCAATAATTTGGTTCATCACAGGTGATCACGAATACACAGGGTCAACCACGAGGTTGAGTAGAGGAACAATAATTAAACAAACAGTATCATATATATATATAGGGATTCAATCATCCCCAAATAAACTCCGCACCGATCCAACGCCAAATAAACTCCGCACCGATCCATCGCCAAATAAACTCCGCACCGATCCAACGCCAAATAAACTCCGCACCGATCCAACGCCAAATAACTCCGCACCGATCCAACGCCAAATAACTCCGCACCGATCACAACGCCCATTTCTCATCGCCTCATAACGTATCGCAGAAATATATATATTAAATAGCACAAAATTCCAAACCACGTGATAATGTAAAATAAACATGCTTAACACAAATCACCCAAGTAGGTAATTATTGTCATATGTATAGCAATTTCCCCTACCTCGAATAGCAGATATGAAGATAAGTCCAAAGCTCGCTAGAAGTGTTCCACGCGGAAACTGTTACCTAAACACGTATTTATAACGAATCAATAAACTTCCCGAACCCCCATAAGTCAACGCATACTTTCTATAAATAGTAACCCTCTATAAGTGGAAAGTTTCCAAAAATGGAAACTTTCCCGAAATAGAAACTCAATTGATACGAAAATAAAACATTAATACTTTTGCTACCACACGTACTATATTAATAATATAATAATAACATTAATAATATAATAGTAGTAGTAGTAGTAACGTAAATATTATAATAATAATAGAATAATAATAGAATAATAATAACATAATATAATAATAATAGAATCATAATAGTAATAATACTATTACGTACTACACAAACAAAACCCTCGACATACACCCACACTCCGCGTAAAAAAACCCAACACCACCATGCTGCCGCTACCACCACCACCTACCACACTCACCAGAGACCTGAGCGTCCCACCACAGCCGTAACCACGTCTGAATTAGACACTCGACTACTGCGACGCGACTACTACCGAACCCGCAACCCACCACTCGCAATATTCCGACAACAACCAGAACTACCACCATCACGACACCAGACCCATACTATCACCGTGGTACCACCGTGTCGACCTCCCCCGAGTCAACGGTGGTACCACCCAATCCCCTTACTCGCAACCGACCGCACGCAAAACCCACGGTCGACACAACTACGACCACCACGAGGCTTATCACCATAGACGCGAAACGAAAGACCACTGCCGACACAACTACGACCACCACGACGCTTACCACCATAGACGCGAAACGAAAGTAGGAACGGTAAACTCACCTTAGGTTTCCCTGAAACCGCTTCGAAGGCTCCATAAACACCCTTAACCACCGTCGCTCGCTGCCACCTCACTCTCTCTCGTGTTCTGACGGTTGTCGATGCTAGTGTTGAGGGGAGGCAGGTGTGGAGGAAAGACAAAAAAAGGGTTTAGGATTGGGGAATACGTATGATTCATACGTTCGTTTAGGGTTGTAGGGTTTTCCGCTCTATTTACAAGCATACGGGTTTTGGGTGCGTTCTTGGCCCAATTACGACTCATAGTCTATTATGACTATTCACATAACCTTATTTATGTAATTCGAACCGAGCCCAACTCGTTATACACGTATAACTCGTAACATTATTATTAATTCATGTATCTACTTACGATATCAATTAATATAAAGTCGTAACATAATATAAAACCTATAACGCTAACTCCGAGTCAATACCCAAGTTTCGAAAATGAGAGGTATTACATATTCGATAAAATAATTATCGAATACCAATGTTCAAACACGATGAAAACGTAAATATAAACAATAAATGTCATACTAAAATACGAGGTAAATACATTCAAATATAATCAACACGAGGTATTACATATAGTCAACTGGCCAACATTAATCTGTAATGATTGGCTAGCTAGAGTTTGACATTACTGTCGTATGACAGTGGTGGTCAGTTGATCCCTTTAGGTCACACTTATAGGACAATTCCCTTAATTGATAAACTGATCAACTGTATATCGATACGAGTTGATCAAATTCCTTAAAATTAATATATCGAGAATATCAAAGGTTAAATCTTAATGTAAGATTTGTATTTGAAATTGAAACGTATCAATTATCAAATATTAATCGATGTTTATGAAACATCAAAATTAGAATGAATAGGGTCCGTGGTTATTACAAATTTTGTATATCGTATTGACGATTATTGTAAGGACTATTTTATAAAACCGTAATTACGAATTATTAAGTCGGTTTGTTAAATATGATTTAATTAATTTATAAATAATACTTATTTGATAAATATGTATTTTAAGTTAATACAATTGCATTTTGTGTCATGGTATGTCACATGTCACATAAATTGTACAAATGACATTTTTATAAAATGGATGTCCATTTTAGTTTAAGGGTGCCGGTTTTGGGGTTGGTGATTAAGGGGTTTAAATTGTGTGTAATGATGTTATAAAACACAATCATGACCTAGCTTTAATACCTAATTGTTAGGGTTGCATGGCTAGGCCATGGGTAATTTAAAGAATCACCCATACCACCCTTTCCCAAGTACCCTACCCGGCCACCCCTTCCCTAACACACTTCCTTATGTAAAAATTTTTACATAAGAAAATATGGTTGTTCATTCTAAAACACTACTTGAATAATATTTACTCAACCTCATATTTTTCTAGTAAGAGAAAATAATAATTCTCTCTAAATATTTTACATAATAAGATTAAATAAAATACTATAATTGTTATAGTATTGTATTTAGTATTCTAATAAGATTAGAATACAATTTATTTCAAGGAAATCGAGTTCCATCACCTAGCTCGTGTAAGCTCTCGGCATTAAGGGGTTATCTTGGTGCATCGTAAAGGAGGCAAACTACTTTGGTTGCTCGGTGGAGGATCATCCTTGCTCTCGGTTTCGTCGTATTGTAGGGACTTACAAACTTTTATTCCACATTTCTAATTTTGCATGCATAAGGTTCTTGTATCAAATTAATATATTAATTTGGTAGATCAAATTAGTAATGACTAATTTTGGTTAGGGTTAGTAGGACTACCCAATAGGTATGACTTTTGGCTTGGAAGTTGCGAAAAGGATGGGATGGTATAGTATCTATGTGGAGACGGATGCCTTTAATGTCGTTCGTGGTGCCCGAAAGGAACTGTTGCCGCAAAGTACTATGGGCTTGTGCATACGAGATATCTGTGATCTTTTTAATTCGTTTGAGTGCAGAGGTACTTATCATGTTCAGAGAGAGGGTAATACGGTTGCCCGTTTGTGTGCTAGGTTATGCTCGACAGAGGGTGAGAAAATTCTAACAAACAATTTCCCTTCTTCCGTCTTTAGTTTGGCTGAATTGGATTTGATTTAATTTAATAAAATGTTTTTTCCCGCAAAGAAAAGAAAGAGAAATGAACTAAAAGAAATTAATTGGACTAACATAAGTTTCGGAAGGTTGAAGGATTGTCCGCAAATCCATTCATTTAAAGCATTAGTTTGCGATGAGGATGAACATTTTAATTTATAAAAGGAAAAGTATGGAATTATTATCATATGTTGAAAGTGTGGAACGTGACATGTAGTATCCCTTAACATGTTTTTATTCTTTTTTTAATAATATTGTAGAGATAGATACACTTCTAATATAAAGTTGACATGTAACAATATTTTTTTTTCTATTTATGTTACCTTTTAGAATCTTAGTCGATTCATTAACATGCTCCATTACAAAAATATATCAGCTAAAATGCCATTTTTAACTAAACAAAATGTGAAACTTGGATGAGAATTTGTAAAGATTAGATCATTAACTAATGAAATATTTATCATCAATAATTAATTTAAGAATAATAATCAAATAATATTATTTTTTTACAAAATTTTAGTAAAGTCTATATATATGTGGAAGGATAGTTTAGTAAATTTATTGGTTATGAGGTGAGGTGGCATCACAACATGCTAGGAAATTGAAATACTTGACAATAAGATACTCAACATGCCTTTTAATATTATTTATAGAGACTAGTTTTATCACCCATGAAAATCACGGCCTTGTTATGAACATCATTTTCTTTTATTATTAAAAGTAATCTCTCGCGAGATAGAAAAAATGTTGATTTTTGAGCTCGGGACAAAAACGGTTGAACACTAAAAGGCGAAAACGATCGATATTATAATATCAAAAGCACACATAAGGCTTTTAAAAATGGAAAAGATAAGAAAGTTGTTGCTTTCTCAAATTTGCAAGTCGCTATTAAGAGAATAATAGCCGCATTATGTGTTATGTCTCATACTCTCATATATCTATTTACAAATTAAAATTAGTATTGTATTAAAAAAAATTGTATGTTTTGCTTTGTCAGTTTTGCCACAAGTAATATTCATGAAGACATATTGTAACGAATATATGTTGGTTGAGATTTAATGATTCCCCTCAAAAGACATTCGCTTGTTTACGTCAACAAGCTACAATACAAACATTAATAGGACAATTTCAATAATGAACATATATAACTTCTACGAAACTAGGATAAACAAAGTTCTCCTCAATATATAGGGTATAAAAAACATTTTCATTACTTATACACATCTCTAAATAAACAATAGTTATACGTATGAAAACAACAATCCTTAGACGAAACAAACTCAACCAAATAAGAGTTTGGATCAATATTATAGTTATGGACATGAATCTATTAAGAACGAAAGGCAGATTCCAAGCAAAATAAATATTAAAAAGAACAAATAAATGTAGCTTACTCATTTCTACATCCTTAAACAGTTGGACATGGACATAGGTGTCAAGAAAATTTAGCGAGTAGAAAAATTATAGACGACAAATTCAGGTTTATAAAATGTAGAATATATATATGTGGGAAAGAGAATTTCAATAGTCGAGATTTCGTAAATTAAACTCTTACAAATGCATCTTAATTATATTTTTATGGCATATTAATGCACATCCAAAATAATATAAAAAAGTGTTATGATGGAAAGCCTAAGAGTCAGAGTTTTAGATAGAACTAAAGAGAATTCAACACACGTAAAAAAACAAAAGTGCAAAATTTAAGTTTAACAATTAAATTTTTTTGATGCAATTGATGGAGTATATGATAGGTGTTAAGTAGCTAAGGTGTGACACGTGACACTTCAATTGAGGCTCAAGATACTTTTTTATTAGAGTTGTCCAAACGCGGGTTTGGGCCGGACATGGGCCGGGCTGAAAGGGAAAAGTATGCCCTATAAGACTATGGCGGGCGGGTTGGGCCAAATAGCGAGCCACTTCTCCTTGACCTTACCCGCCCAACTGCTAAATTTGGGCAACCCGTGGGCCGACGGGCTCACATTTTTCTATCAACTTTTGAGAATTAATTATTTAAGTAATTAACAACGCCATAAACTTGCAAAGCCGACATTGAATTAAATTTTTAGTTCTTAACATCAATACACAAAATAAAAGGACGACTAACTTGGTCATCTGAATATAAGTTCCAAAATCCAAACAAGAGTAAAAAATAAGCAAAAATTAATTATATACTAATTGCTCATTTTACTTTAGCGCCGGATGGGCCAGCCCGTTTTACATTTCTCTTGTCCGTGCCCGGCCCATTTACTAAAAAAGGGTTGGGCCGGGTTACCCCATGACCCATTTTTTCAGGAAAATGATGTCCAAACCTGGTAAAAATTTGGGTCGGATGGACCGGGTTTTCGGACGGTACCGCCCATGAACAGCCCTATTTTTTATATTATTATATAAATTTGAATTTTTATGAATATATCATCGAAATGTGTAAATGAGTGTAATTTTTGACCTAAGAACATTTGAGGGACTAAAATAATAAAAATTTAATAAAAGAGAGTTTTTTTAAAAAAGTGGTATATATAAAAGGGGTAATTATTAATTTAATCTAACTATTACATCAATTTCTTTCTCCTTGCTTTTTCGCTAACTGACTCCTCCAGGCTTCTCCATTTTTCGTTTCGAATATGCTTGTATTAGAGTTGTCCAAATGTGGGTTTGGGTCGGACATGAGTTGGGCCGAAAGGATGAATTATGCCCTTTAAGGCTATACCGGGTGGGCTGGGCCAAAATAATCGGCCACTGCTCCTTGCCCTTACCCGCCCAAATGTTAAATTCGGGCAGCTATGGGCTACCGGGCACATATATGTTAACTTGTGACAAAATATGTAACTAATCGAATACAACGTGAAAATTGAAGGGTTTATGTAGTATCATTGGAATTGCATATTGGTAGTTTGATACACGTATTTATTATCTATAAATGAAAAGTAAAGAGTATAGGCTATTAGGCTAATATATACATACTTATTATAGAGTATTAATCACTTTAGCGGGTCGGATGGGCCAGCCCAGTTTACATTTATCTGTCCCTGTCCGGCCTATTTACTAAATTGGGCTGGGCCGGGTTAACCCATTGTCCATTTTTATAAAAAAAAGGTTGTCCAAACCCGGTTAAATTTCGGGTCGGATGGGCCAGGTTATAGGGCGGTACTGCTCATGAACAACTCTAGCTTGTATATCGGTTATTCAATTGCTTATGAGTTATGATATTGTTGTACTCCGTATTATTTATATCTATTAATTCGGCTTTATTTCCTCTGTAATTTAGTGTAAAACTCTAGAACTTTCTCCTTGTTAGCTTTGGAAAGATTTGGTCCTGTGATTTAGGGAGCGGGGACTGCAATTGCGCGACAAAGTAAGTGCTTCTTGATTACTCTCCATCTTATTTTTGATCAGTTACCATTCAATTTGTTGCTATGAATATCGATTTTTTTAACATATGTAATGTGTTATATTTTTCCGTTCTTATTGATTTCATTGAAATTTACCCAAGGACGTAGCGTGGGCCGGATGTGGTATAAGAAGTTTGAGCTTCGACTCCCGGACGAGACTGTTTTTTTTTTTTTAAGTTCTATTATTTTTATTGATCAATAAACCACTTATTAACCGTGACAAATTTGCCAAAAACTTAATAATTAGAACAAAACTCATACTTTGCATTTTTCATATTTTGTGAATTCATTATTATATTTTGCGCCACCCAACGATCAAAAGTTGTTTGCATTTCAAAGTTTCTAGAATAAATAAAGCTTAGTATCTATGAGAAACAAAAACTTATGTGTACCTTTGTGATTATATTGAAAGAAGCAATTTATAATTATACGTTTATCATAAAATTTCAAACCGTGCTAAAAGTTATGTAGAGATGTAACTTCATAGGTTTATAAACTAGACCCCTTTACTTTTTCGTTCTAGCTTCGTACCTGAATATACCTCTTATATATTTAACAAAATTTAATCAAATGAAAAAGTAACTTATACATGACCTATTAAAAATTTATCTAAACATATAAGTACGATTTCATTGAAACCTTTCTCATGCTCCAAGTCTCCAACATACATAAATGGTCATTTCTACATTATAAAGCCTCTTTTCAAATAAGTTTACATAAAATGGATTTTTTTTTTACTGTTTTTCAATTTCTGTTATTTTCCATTTAAAATAATATAATTATCTTTAATTTTTACTTTTATCATAAAGCGGTTTCACACAATAACAAATGTTATTCATCTCTTTTATTAGGTCATTGTTAGAAAAAAATTGTCAAAAATAGGTTTCACCAATGAAATCATCTCTTTGTTGTTATTGGTTGTATGAATTACCAATTTTAGATTTTATTCTTCATAATCCAAATACCTTGACGAAATTCCAAACCCTTCCCTCATTCCCAAATTATTATTCCAATTTTGTGTAAATGAAATCAACTCTCTTTCTATATTAAACGTAACACAAGATGCCTTCCCTATGGAAGAAGCAGAAAGGGAGCAAGATTTCACGATTGGTTGTCGATCTACAAACCACCTCACCTAAACGTCGTGAGGTGCTTAATGGGGAAAATGGGATGTCAATTTCTATTGCAGATGTCTTTGGTAAGAGCAAGGATAAATTACATAAATTATCCTCAAAAAAGAAACAACGGTCCAAGAAACATAACACAACCTTGACAAAGGAAGACTACAATTATCCATTGCCTAGACTTCCCACTTTGGCTAGTAAGTTTGTTTCACAATCAATATTAGAGGTACCCTTTTCTCCGTCTTCGTCTCCGGTTCATGAGAAAACCGAAGAACATATCATTCAACATCAAAATTATGATTCGGATTTGAACGGAGAAAGTAATACGAGTAACAATGAATATAATAATTGTGAAAACATTGTATATTTTCTCTGCATTTTGGTAAGTATATTAGGTGTGGGAATAACATTGTATTACAAGATGTTTACATTTGGGATTACATTCGGAACTTTGTTTTTGGTCCTATTAAAATTCAAATATGTGGGCGACTCATCTTTTCCTTTGTTTAAAAGGTATGATGGTGTTAATATGTTGTCGATGTTGAAAAGAGCATTTATTGTTCTTGTGTCATTGTATACTAAAACGACTATTTTGGGTGTTTCAATTGGAGCTTTTGTGTTGTTTCTATTGAAAATAATAAAGAAATTAATCATGGGTAAACATGGTCAAGATGTTCCAAAGGTAGAACAAATGGAGATTCAGAAAGAGGAAAGTGGGAAAGAGAATGTCGATGTTATTTTGAATGATGGGGTTGATATGTGTTTCGAGGAGGATGTTCAAGAAACTAGTGTGTTGACAAATGGCACCGAAACAGAAGATGGTAGCAATGAAGAAAATGTAAAAGATGGAACAACAAGATGTCTAACAGTTAAGATAATTAAACAAGGGGATAGTGATAGTGAACTCTTAAAAAATGGTGCGTGTTCTGATGAAGAGAAAATTTGGAATGAAATTGTAAATGAGATTGAATCGATTGATAGAAGTTATTCTATATGGCCAAGGGAAAACCAACCATTTGATGATGGTACTCTTATAGGATCCGGTGAACAACTTGGTAAATTCGAAATGAGGGAAATGATGTCGAATATTGACGGATGTTCTAATATGATTGATCAAATTGACAAAGCGAAGAAAAGGAGAAAATTTTGGAAGAAACTTGTGCCAAAACATATACGCAAGAACAAGAAGAACAAGCGTGGAAAAGAAGCTCATGAATCATCCGTTCATTGTCTGGACGATAGCACGACGGAAATGGAAGACAATGAAATGGACGAGAAAGATGAAACATTCTCAATCTCCTCAAATGATGATAACAAAGATGAAGAAGATGAATGTTTTAACCACAATACTCGTAGTTACAATGAAACATCGCAAATGAAGGATGATAACAGAAGTTACTTTGGAATCAAAATTAAGAAAGACGAGATTATGAAGGGGATGATTCTGCTTGTAATTCCACTTGTTGGTCTAATTGGTGGTCGATTTTTGGCCTTTCTACTAACAATTGTTGCTTCTCTTATGTACACCATCTTAAAAGGTTGACTTCGACAACCACATCAAAACCTAAATTTCATGGGAATACAATTTTTCTAAGGAATAATTATGAAGAAAAACTCCTTCAAATTATTGCGTTTTAATTGTTTCAATTTCTTTTGGTGTGTTTGTTTCTCTTTAAAAGGGTGATTTCTTTTGCACGTTTATGATTAATTTACAACAATTTCTTGTTTGAGACGGTCACTTTTCATCTGGAGTTTCAGACCGCATATTTGGTCGCTTTATGGTTAAATTAAACCTGATCAAAAGGCGCAGGCCCCGATGGCCCAACCCGGTCCAACCCGATTTTTTCTCAGGTTTGGGCTTGATAGTTTAGCCCAAAAAGCCCGTGGCCCGACCTAAAAGAAGCCCGATATAAATATAAGGCCGGGTTTGGGCCAACCAAAAGGCCCGATTTTTGGCTTGGCCTGACCCGAAATTGTAACATCCCGTATTTTTATAAAAGCGATTTTAATAATTTAAAAGTAGTTTACGGAATTTAATAAGATTTTAATAATAAATCGTGAATTTATTTTAAGTTTCTCCGTTTAGATCCGTCTTAAGAATGTTTTAGTTCTTAAGATGTTAACTTGGCAAAATCAAACCCCGACTTGAACCTGTTTCACAAAAAAAGTAACCCGACTCAAAATACGGAAAGGACAATATAAACCCCACCAAAACCCTATTCCATCGACATCCATCTTCATTTCCACTGCTTCTTGATTTCCACCATTGTTCTTCATTCTTAAGAGCTTAAAATCAACATTTCAACCTCTTCCCGAACTCGAATCGCGGTAAGTCTGACATTTTCGGAATCCTTGCGAGATTTGCAAGCTTTCTATCTCTTTCAATTTCAATTTTATCAAACTCGAAAAAGACGCTGTTTTGGGTAAATTCCGTTTTAAGCTTCTAAAACCCGTTTCTTTTGTTGTAAGAGTTGGATTAGAAGAACCGGAGGGTGATAGCTTCGTTATTGAAGAAGAATTCGGAGCATAACCCGCTTTTAAGGTGACTATTATGAGTAACTCGGCCTTTTTGTCTAAATTAGCACTATATGTGATTTGAATGTGTTTTGATGAAGCTAGTATGAGTGTTAGGTTCTTTAATGTTCTTATGATGATTTACAAACTGATTTTTGTGATGATTGAGGAGGAATTGGATGAGAAAGTGGTTTTAAGAGTATACATGTTAAGATCGGTATCATTTGGGATTTTCGTTCTTATGCTTGTTTAATGCTTGATTTTGTGCAAAGATTATATATGAGACACACTTGGGATTGTTATGGGTTGATATGTGCTGATAGTATAGGTTTTATACTAGAAATCATGGTTTAGAAGTGTTTGTCGAAAGATGGATTGAATTGTCGAATTGCAGGAAATGCGTATGAACTACCTGGCCCGTGCTTGGGCGCAGGCTGCGCTCCAAATTGCGCAGGCTGCGCACCCCCTTGCGCAGGCTGCGCAAAAACCGCTGTAACTTTCTGCTCGTTTATCGGATTGTCGAGCCGTTTTGGGGGCTTGTTTCCCAATTGTTTTTAGGATGTTTTAAGTGACGTTTGGTGGTAAATATACTTGGTATTAAATGTATATTGGAGCTAGGAAAGTCATCATAAGAAGCGTGGTTATCCGTCTCGAGTCGATTAGCTCATAAGGTGTTGATTACGAAAATTGTGCATGGAGATAGTTAACTTTTAGGGATTTTCTTGTGAAGAGTCTAAGCATATTTTAATCATGTTATGAGGCTCATATGGTTGGTTTGAGATGTATATTTATTTAATATGAGACTCTCCGCCTGTGGCCAACCGGCTGAGAGCCCCTGATTGTGTTATTTGCTTATAACTTTTGATTTTCAAGTCGGATTGTATTGATTCTTTTTCCGTAAGCTTCGTATGCATGTTTGAGGTCCCCGAGGTTCGGGCGGCACTATATTGGGTTCGGGAATAGAGTGAGGATAGAGACCCCCCGGTCGGGCAACCGAAAGGGAAACCGGCTCTCCCTCGGCTTAGTTCCTGGGGTCAATTAAGTGTTGGTCTGTATATACGTCGCTTGCATGATTGGTTATGAATCGAGTAAGTTCAGTAATGAAGTTGTAGGACTGTGATTTGGTTTAGGTCATAGTTCTGATGTGAAATGTTGTTGTAGAACTGTGATTTGGATTAAGTCATAGTTTTGGTATGCCTTGTATTGTGGCGGAACTGTGATTTGGATTAGGTCACAGTTTTGCTTGCCTTTGTATTTTGAGGTGTATTGTGGTGGAACTATGATTTGGATTAGGTCACAGTTTTGCTTGCCTTTGTATTTTGAGGTGTATTGTGGTGGAACTGTGATTTGGATTAGGTCACAGTTTTGCTTGCCTTTGTATTTTGAGGTGTATTGTTGTGGAATCTGTGATTGGGATTAGGTCACAGTTTCTGTTTGCCTTTGTATTTTGAGGTGTATTGTGGTGGAACTGTGATTTGGATTAGGTCACAGTTTTGCTTGCCTTTGTATTTTGAGGTGTATTGTGGTGGAACTGTGATTTGGATTAGGTCACAGTTTTGCTTGCCTTTGTATTTTGAGGTGTATTGTTGTGGAATCTGTGATTGGGATTAGGTCACAGTTTCTGTTTGCCTTTGTATTTTGAGGTGTATTGTGGTGGAACTGTGATTGGGATTAGGTTACAGTTTTGCTTGCTTTTGTATTTTGAGGTGTATTGTTGTAGGTCTGTGATTTGGATTAGGTCACAGTTCTGCGTGCCTTTGTATTTTGAGGTGTACTGTTGTGGGATCTGTGATTTGGATTAGGTCACAGTTTTCGTTTGCCTTTGTATTCTGAGGTGTATTTATGCATGTGGATCATAAATGTTGAGGCTATGTATTTATGCAGTGGTTGTATAACGGAGTCTTGATATGAGTGTTCTCTTGTAATGTGTATTTGTATCCTTCCATGCCTAGGATTGGGGTCATGGTTTGATATTGCTGAATATGGTATATACTTGCCTGAGTAGGGGTACGGTGTTATATATTTGCTGTTGTATATCTGCTTGCCTAGAGTTGGTACAGTGTCAGATATGTATGTTGATAGTGATGAGTATATTACTTTGATTATAGTGTTGTTCATCCAAGGCATTGGATGACTCTTTAATTGGTTTCGTAAATGGTTTGGATTGAAAGACCCCCCGGCCGGGCAACCGGAAGGGAAACCGGCTCTCCTTCCAAATAGTTCCCGAAGTTGGTTGAGAGCCTTGCATAGTATTCGCGTGATGATAGGAGTTTTGAGATGTTGATGTAAATGCTTCACATGGTTGTTTATGTTGGAGTATGATACTTGTAATTTCATGTTCTGTGTTGTATGACATTAGGTGGCTATGAGAGCTCTAGTCACTCCCCACTGACTGTGGCGCACATGTTGTATGTGTGTAGGTACTTGATGCTGTTTGCAGGGGGTTACGTTGAGGCTAGCGAGCGATGATCCTTCATCGATGACTTTACCCATTCGTTAGCTAAACCTTAGTTTTATGATTTCAGTATTTGTGCCTGTAGGGATATGCTATCCCGGGCTGCTTTTGTATAGTATTTACTTATACTTATCTATGTTTTATCTTTCGCATGTTTAGTGTTAAAGCGCCTCGCATGTTTAGTTTGTTAAAAAGTTTTAATTCCGCTGCAATTTTGGTACTTTGTGTGATTTATATTTTCGCGAGGGGTTTTACAGTTATTTTTTTAAAAAAAAATTCAAAAGTTGGAATCGTATATCATATCACACTAATAATCTAATATCGCTAATTGAATTATCAACTTTGCGGATAATTTTATATTTTTATCGTACACCTATGGTTAGTTAGTGTACTAATAATTTTTTGTCAACTCATGAGTTATGTATGATACTATGAGATTGTTCTCCTGACCAAAAAAGTCGAAATCAAACACCTAAGACTTGAAAATTTTATTACGTTGCTAATAGTTTGTTCACATATCCATTTTGTTGATTATTTCGTAATGTATTATTTTGCCCATTTAGGCCCGAGGCCCATTATAACTCGAACAATTATGGGCTTGGGCTAGGGCTAAAAAAATATGCCCATCTTTCCGGCCCTGCCCAACATGCGTATTTGGGCCGTTTATTTAGCACGAGCCCAGCCCATCCCCGCCCATGATCAGGTGGTAAAAGGGAAAGCGTTATGGATTTACATAGGTGTGAGATATCACATTGTTCGAGGAGGCCTAGATGTTGTTGGAGTAAAATATCGTCAATAAGTGCGTTGTAGTGCGTTTTAGATTATTATCCAAGACTTGTATTATTTAATGATGTCATCTGAATTGCTAAAAACATGAGAAGTATATGGCTAACCCAATAACGAGAGTTTCGTAAGGGGACAAGAAGAGGCAACTATGAGGCAAAAAATCTTCTTTCTAAAGAGATTCGATTCGGAACTATTATATGTCGTCTAATATTGAAATAATTGTTTTTCCTGATTTTATTCGTCTCAACAATCAATTTGAAATACCTCGACTTTCTTAGAACAAGTCTTAGTCAAATAGCAATGATTCAAAGCACTTCATTTTACACTATTTCGGAAACCAAAGGACGCAATCGTATGGATAGGGAAAATACATGATTTTCAATCCTAGCAGAAAAAGGAGGGAAACGAATGCTCAATTAAAAGTGAGTAATCAGAATTAAATACTCATTTTCACTACTACAAAAAGGTTGATTTGCCGCATCAATAAAAGGCTTATATCAGGCGTATTTCAAAACGCAACAAACGAAGGGGCACCAAATGAGAGTAATATTTGCTGCGTATTAAAAACGCATCAAATGACATAAATTGTTGTGTTTTTCCTCCACGAAAACCAACATATTTGCTGCGTTTTTCTCCAAAAAACGCAGCAATTGTCGCTCAAATTGCTGCGTTATTAGGCTAAATACGCCTAATATATATTCACTGTTTTTAAAAATAAAATAAAAACAATTGCAGCTAAAATAAAAAATTGGCATGGATTTATTTGTTTCGTGCATAAACCAATAGCTTGCAATTAATAAGAAAACAACATCGTCCATAGGACCACCAATAAATGCTTCATTTTTCATCCAAAACCATTCCAACACACACCAAAGTCCATTAATCTCCAAAGTCATTTCAACATAGACCAAATGACAAGCTCTTTGCCGCGGAAATACCTTCTGTGGCCCAAGTGGTCGTGGCTAACAGATAGCCACGGGAAAAACAAGAACGTGGCTAAAATTATATTTTTAGCAACAGATTCTCACGTGGCTAATAATTCCCATGGCCAAAAATTAATTCTCGTGGCCAAAATTATTCTCGTGGCAGACAAAAAAATAAAAAATAAATAAACAAAATGTAAAATATCATTTTTTTACTTATAATGAAAATATTTTCACATATGGAATCTTTATTCTTGGTCTAAACCTGGGTTGTCCACCGTCGACAACGGTGTATCCCCTCGCCACGACTGGCCAAATAGTTGCTCCATTTCCATGGGTAGGGATCGAACCCCTGACGTCATGGTTAAGGGATGAGGTGAGCAACCACCACACTACCAAACACAATTGGTTACATATGGAATCTTGTGAAGCTTTAATCCTTGCTTGGCTAGTTATTTCAACTCGTTACTTACAATCACAAGTCATTCACTTTTGCGAATCGTATATGCTTCCCAGAAGATCACCCATCCCAAGACTACTCTCACCTGAGCACGCTTAACTGTGGAGTTCTTATGATGAGATACCGAAATTGAAACTTAAGCGTGTTGATATAGTTAACACTTTGAAACCTTTTTAAATTATATTCTTTTCTTTCTAAATTACCTTCACTATTATTTTTGCGAAAAAATATTAAATGATTTACATATTTTTGCGAAAAAAGTATTATTTTTCTTATATTACTCAAGTTTTCAATGTTGACCTCCCGACTAATGATGCTCGGGTCATTTTTTGCCCGACGCAACAAAACCATTTTCTCCAAACTATTTAATCAAATTTTCCTTATATTTTTTCCCTAATATATATATATATATATTTTTTTTTTCATTTGTCGGCATTTTTATTTTATTTCTCTTTTATCCATTTTTTTCATATATTTTTCTACACAAATACTATTTGTAAGATCGTCGTATTTGTAACGAAAAAAAGTTTAATCACTTTTTACTAAATAATGATCACTTTTGAATAATGATTACATATGTGTATCAATGACCGAGTTTAATTACTAAAATAAATGACCAATACATTATTAACTCGAAAATAATCAGTTTTGCCAAAAAACACAGAAAAGATCGTACAAATTTTTGTTTTCTCTAAATTCATTTCTTTTCATCATTCTTGATATTTCTTTTTGTCAACAAAATTTCACACTATTTACACATGTAAATCTATTATTTTAATTTCCATTTTACTTTTCGGTGTGATACGCTAATTTTCAATAATTAAATTTTTTTTCTATATTGATATTTTTATATCGGTTATTTTATCAATATGTTTTTTTTCCATTTTATTCAATGATTTGTTGGAAATCATTTTGAATTTAATTTTTAGACTATATATTTTTATTTAATCATATTTTAAATCTAATTGTCTTTTCTTTTTTTTTCCCTAAAAACTTCCCCAATTTTTTGCTATTTAACATCTCGAATTGAAGTTCTTCTAGAAATATTTGACAAATAAAGTTGTAAATCAATTTTCTAATGAAATGTTTATATTAGTTTCAGATTTCTCAATGATAGGTGTTAATAAGTTAATTATTTAATTGGACATACTTTCTCTTTAAATGTGATGCGGACTCTAAATAATGTTATTCAATATTATAAAATTTAACAAAAACAGAATTAATTATTTATTAAATTATCGATGTTATGAAAAAACCACTAAACATTATTCTAGTCTGTAAAAAAAAAATTAAGACGATGGTAATTTTCTTTACGTGTGTATCATTTTATAGAAGTTTTACATTTCTTATTAGACTAAATAAACAAATACCAAATATGTATTAAATTAATCAAAATATTTTAATAATTTAACATTTAAATTCATGTATATTTGATTAAGTTTCATTCAACTTTTGTATTTTCCTTTTATTTCTTACAAAACCAAGTTTTTACGTTTACCTTAACATGAAATATCTTTATACAAGTCTGAAAAAAATCTTAACCACTGGTGTTTGTTACTAGTTTCGTGGCTAAGCAAATATGTTGCCACGGACAATATGTAAGCCATGGCTAAAAAAATATTGGCCAGGAAATGATTTGTGGCTAAATATATATTTGTCATGGGTGTGACATTGTTCGTGGCAAAAATGATTATTAGCCACGACTGTAACCTAAATTGTGGCGCAATTGACTTTTTGCCACGGGAAGAATTTTCCCGTGGCATAAATTTTTTCTAAAATAGTGAATAATTTTTTTTTTCTCGTGGCTAACAAAAATTTAGCCACGGATTATAAATTTCCGTAGCATAAATCGTGGCGCAAGTGTTAATTTGTTGTAGTGTTTGCAATACACGAGTTCAGGTTAGTCATGATCAAATGAAACTCAACATTAGGCTTGATAAAACTCCACCAAAATATTGAACATTAGGCTGGATATATGAAAAATATCAGGTTTTAGGAGTAGGAACCATGGCTTCATGACCAGCCAACTGAATGACCACAACAACGATGAGCCAGAAAAAATTATGAGCAGTATCATCTTTGTGCTAACGACTAGATAGTCAGCAAAGCACTTCAGTGCATGGTTATATATCATCTCTGCTAACAACTAGAAAGCGCAATGAGACATATTCAGAATCTCAATTAAGACGATAAAATAAACCAAACTGGAATCAAGATCCTAATCCCGAACTTCAAAAGCACAACGAATAAACCAACAAATAGGGTCGGGATCCGGTGAGAACCACCCTTATAATGAGAACCATGAGAATCCTCACTAAATCTCCACCATATCTCGCTTCGAAATTTTCGATGTATCATTTACCATTATTTTAGCTTATTCAAATACACACTTTAGTATCATTGAATAAAATTTTTTGATTTTATTAACAAAATATATACTTAGTGTAATAAAATACAATTAGGCATACCAAAACGGCTTTAAATGCACGACAACAACCACTACGTGCATGAAAGTTTTTATATGCATGAAAATCATAACTAGGTGCATAAAATAATAGGCTTTACGTGCATTAAAACGAGTTCTAGGTGCATGAAAAATGATAGATACGTAAAATTCGTAGTCGGTGCATGAAAATTAATAAAACGTATCTCGCTCCCCTTGATTCTCGCCACTAGTATATATTTTCTAGACCAAGAAATATGTTCTCTAGCCATAAAATTTCATGTCGAATCCAAATATGTCATTAATTTTTTTTAAAAAAGACCGCAAGGTAGAGTTCTCATGGTTCTCATAGGATCCCAATTATATATATATATATATATATATATATATATATATATATATATATATATATATATATATATATATATATAAACAGCAGCTAATGGATGGTTGTAGCTCAATAACCGGAATCTAAAATCTTAATCCAGACTTGAATTGTTAAATAACATTTGGGTGACACCGTTGAACATTAATCAAACAAGCCCTAACCAAGATCCTAAACCATTATCATATTTTTTTTCCAGCAACACACAATCATCAACAGATTCTATCAATCATCAATCAGAGAACAATAACAATAGGGAATTCAGAAGTCAGAACTTTATTATACTAATATAAAGCATTATCATTCCTATAATACAAACACCATCAAATCAAGAACAAAGGCATACCTTTTCCAAGTCTTCTACAGTTGTGCAACACTTGACAATATTGTACATGAAGCGCAAAATGAAGAAACCACGCTCCACCTTCTCGCTTTGTTAAGGGCACCACAAGCAAGTCACGTGAAAATATAATTAGATAATTTCCAACGTTATGTGCTAGAATATAATTTGCATAAATGTACAAGAAAAATCACTCATTTCACCTTGATGGATTTCTATAATGGTTCCCTCCTTTTATTTTTGAGTTACCACCCGACATTTTGTATCTTTTTAGAGCGCTACACAAAATACTAGATTTGTCATAAACTGTCGAGAGTATGTCACTAAAGAACAAACGTAGCAGCTGTGTAACTAACTTACCTAGGAATTACCATCTTCATATACAACTTTCGTCCGTCTGTAAGGGTGACAGAATCAAACTCATATATGGTGTAGGTTTGCGGAGAAATGACAATTAACAACCATTGCGTACTACATTGAAAATTAAAATTGTGCAAATACCGGAGAATTCGTAAGAGTAAGATTATGCTAATAAAAAAAATTAAATTATTATTTACCTGTCATAAATCGGAGCTAAAATGAACTCATCGTCATTGGGAGCTGCCTTTTGAAATGCCAAAGTAACATATGCTATTGCATTCTGCGTATTCTTAATCAATTGTTTATCCGAAGTAGCGTCAGGGCACAACCATCCAAGATGAGGTCGGGAATCAGCTTTCATTAAAGCATCTTGAAATGCCCTACATGCATGACATCAAACTAATTAAATAAGTATTGGTTGGGTATATTCGTACAAAAGAACCTAAAGTTATAGTGGGCTAATTACAGAACCTTGTGAAAATCTGGACAATTGGTATACTGAGCTCTCCCCAGTTGAGTAACCGCTATAGATCATCCTTATACACTTCTATTTTCCCATCCTCCTCAAAATAAAATAAATTAGCGTCAATGTAAATATCAAAAGACTCCCCATCAACCGTATATTGTAGTGATAAGAGTATTTAACCACTGACAATCCAGACTTAAGGACTCCACCATGTGCTCCTTGGTAGGTTCTTTAATTGGCGTATAGTTGACAATTTCTAGTGGTGAGCAACCATCTACCTAACCACTTCTTTTATAAACTCTAGAATCAGAAAAACTACATCATGTTTAGCATAAGCCTAACAAATTTCAGCAATTTTAGGTAAAATAATTAACTAATTTTTCCGATAGCCCTAATTGATTATCAATGAAAATAGTGAAATGGAAAATTGAGGGTTAAAAACTTCAACAACTCAAAATCAGTAATTGTACCATACACCTAATCGAGTTCTTCAACTCCTTTACAAAATAATCTTAAAATTTTGCATACACATACCCAAAAATTAAAGAAACTAAACCATAATCTTAAACTTAAACCTAATCGACAACCACCCAAATAGATTAGTTTCTTCAATTTCAATCGTTATTTTACATGGACATAAATGATAAACCTAGTTCTTCAATTTCAATTTCTAATACAAATAATCTAGAAATTTAAAGACACAAAACCATAATCCTAATATTATACCTAATCGACAACCACTCAAACACATCAGTTCCTTCAATTTCAATCGCTATTTTACATGCACATAAATGATAAACCTAGTTCTTCAATTTCCATTTCTAATACAAATGATCAAAACATTTTACACACAAATCTGATTAATTTGCATACAAATAACCATAAAATTAAAAAGTTCATTAGTAACCCTAATCGACAACCATGTAAAGCAATAAATAAAGCAGTATAAATTAAAGGAAAAAAAACTTACAATACAAGGTTTCAGTCGGGGTGTTGACGGGGTGCTGACGGAGTGTTGTGTCGCCATTTTAATTTAGGAATTTAGAATTAGAGGGTTTTAATTTAAGGATTTAATTTAGAGGTTTTTCATTCTTTTCGAAGTCTTAGAGTGAATATGAATATCCTCGGTCTGTTGTATTTTGTAATTAATGATTTCTCTTATCCCCCCTTGCTGCGCACACAAATACGATGCATTTCATTCAATTGCCGCGTCAAACAGAAAACGCCGCAAATAAGTTTTTTTGTACTAGAGTTATTTGCTGCGCCAGGACAAAAACGCAGCAAATCAATAGCAACAAATTAGCCTTTTGTACTAGTGTGTCTTAAATACATATCAAATTATGTGGAAAGTCGTATTCGACGAAAGTCTATGCCTATAAAGTACTTACAAAATAGCTAATCTAAAACAAGGTCAAGTGTTGCTTTATTGGGAGATTAACAAGCCTTTTGTTTAAGTATACAAAATACTACTTTGCAAAAAATAGTATACAAAATACTATACTTGGGCCTAGTCACCAAAAAGTAGGAAAAAGAAAACAATAATGTATCCATTTGGGCTCTTTTTTTTCTTGGGTAATTTATCGAACCTGGTTAATTTGTCGAACACTTTTTTATCAATTTATTCAAAGAAAAACATTTTTTACCAAGATGTCCACAACAACTAACTTGTTTTTTTACCAATTTGTCAAATTGGCCATATATTTACCTTATCTTTTCATTCACAATAAGTCTCTCTTAAGACGGATATATCCGTCTTAAGTTAAGACGGGTCAAGTAGTCACCACTTGTATGAAAAAACACTACAAGAATACAGAAAACGTGCGACTGATTTTGGCGACTTATTACAGTCGCCAAATACAAATTGGCGACTGAAAGCAGTTGCCAAAAAGTAGTCGTAGAGCTTAGTCGCCAAAAAAAAAATGGTCGACTAATTTCAGTCGCCAAATTTGGCGACTGCATTTTCCGTCGCCAAATATACAATTTGGCTACTGCAGTTGGAGTCGCCAAAATGGCGACTGATGTAGTGTGTAGTTGCCGATTTGGCGATTGTAGTCATAGGGAGTCACAAATTTGGTAACTAAAGCGCAGTCGCCAATCTGCTTCTTCAGTCGCCAATTTTGCTGCTATTCTAGTAGCTTCTGGTTTGGTAGCTCTGTTTTGGCGACTGTAATCAGTCGCAATTTACATCATTTCAGTCGCTAAATCTGGTAGGCATTTCATGGTGAATTTCTATTTTGATCGTGCCAATTGTCTATTTTAATCATGCCAATTCTCAATGACACCCTACAAACAGAAAATAACCACCAATTTGGCGAACAACATCATTTGAAACACCCATTTCTCATTTATTCAAAAATGAGAAACATTATCCAATAACAAGGACTAAACTAAAGTAAACTACAAATTATCCAACTATAAGGTTTGATGTGTGCATTTCTTATAGACCTTTTAGGCCTTTTCAGCACACATTTCTATGCTTATTCCGTAGTATTTTGCTACAAATATCCCCCGAATAGTCTACTTTGGTTTGTCTTGTGCTAATCGCAGGAATGAGCCGGAAAAGATCATAATCAAGCCTAAAGCATGTCCTTATGCATACATTTAGGAAAAGAGTTGATTTGGAACTTATTACTACCGTTTTGAGATGCGCAAAGGAGCAAAGAAAGTCTATCAAGCAAGAGAAGAGCTTCAATTTGCTAGTACCTACTTTGAGGAGCCATATCTCGAGTTTACAACAGATAATCAGGTGATTTAAAGTGAAGATGAAAGATTATCCTCATAGCTTTCCAACGCCACCAAGAACGCTTTATTTGAGCGAGTAACGAAGAAATGGCAGTCTTTTGAAGTTCAGTGCGTAGTGCAGGAAATATACGCTGAGAAGTGCTCGATCGAGAACTTTAGTTGTTCGATTGAGAGCTTTTCTTCTCGATCGAGGGCTTCTCTTCTCGATCGAGAGCTTTTCTTCTCGATTGAGGGTTTTTCTTCTCGATCGAGAGCTTTTCTTCTCATCGAGAGGATTGTGACTGTTGGGTTGCACTAAGCCGTCAGTTTTGAGAATTGTTTTGTTATAAAAACAATTCGTGAGGCATAAGGGACTACTTCCTTTCTATCATTTTCTTCCCATTTTTCTTCTCATACTTAGTCTTAGATAGTATTGTAATTTCTATAGTTTCTCAGATTGGATTATTGTTCTTTCTTCTTTATTTTGCTACTCGGTTTATGGTACTTCCACTTCCTAATCTTTGTTTCATTTCCTTCATTTTCTGTAATATTCTTGATGATTTATTCTGTTTTGATAATTATTGTCCTATTAACAATTTTGCGTAGCTAATTTTCCCACTAGGATTTAGGGTAGCCATGGTGTAGGATGAACTATTAGTTTTAGTTACCCGTAATTTGGTTTGTATGTATCCGTCGCGTATAATAGTTGTTAATTATTTGAGTCGACGCATCCAATTGACTGTATAGAAACCCTCTTAACCTGGATCGAAAGATTGGGATAGGGGTAGTTCTGCGACGATTATTAGGCCCTTACTAATTAGGGCGGAAGCTAAGTTAGTATAGTCTTAGGGAGAATAGCGGACCGGAAGAACCTTTTCATTACCCATAGACCGAATTTAGGGTACGTGGTACCTTATGACTGTTATTTCAGACTTTAGTAGCCATGGTGAATTGACAATCCTAGTGATTTCTCTTCCTATTTTATTTATCTTTTCAAAATCAAACAACCCCCTGAACCGGTTACTTCAGACAGACTTATTAGACTATAAAATGCACATCTCTATGTGGATACGATACCCGACTACCTCTACTACATTTAGTTGAGACCTGTTAGGTTTTATTTTTGATAGGGTTGCGACAGCTGTGTCAAGGTTCGATACTAATACATGGCGACTAAATTAACTAAACTGCAAATCCCATACTGGCTCCACTACCACCACCCTTTCCATGTGGATCGTTAGGGTCATTACGTGGCTGTGGACCGGGGTTGTAATGGGCGAAGTAGGTTTCCATGGCTTTCAGTCGCTCTTTCATCAACCGAAACTCTTCGTCTCGTTCTATATTTGTCCTTCTTTCATCATCAAGTTGAGTCTGTAGTTGACTCACAAGAGCGGGCGGATAAGTTTGTCGCGGCTCATATGAAGATCTTCTTGCCGTTTCTTTGAAAAAGACAATATGAGCCTTTCTAGTGCCACAAACATTCCCCTTCTTGTATCCCTTCACCAAATCAAATCAAATCCCATTATCTGGTTTCTCGGGATGTGCCTCTTTCTCATCCTCGTATGCTTCCTACATTAGTTAACAGAAAACTCTCATTAGTTAACAAAAGACTATCATCATTAGTTAACAAAACTATCATTAGTTAACAAAACTATCATAAGTTAACAAAAAATCATCTTACATATAAGGCTTTGTCTTTTGCCTTAATCCAAGTTCTTTCATTTTTGTTGTTGACCCTGGAATGTGTACCACATAATAGTTCTGGGGCCGTCAAAAGAGTATCAGTTGGGTTCTTCTTCTTCTACACGAACAAAATTCAATGAATATAAATGACATTATTACCATCTTATTCCAATATTCAAATAAACTAAATAAATAAGTATTAATATACATATATGAAAACTTACACCAAAAAGTAGTTCCAAAAAAGACCGTGAACCCGCGTTATGGGTAGGCTCGGCCATTCCATCCTTCTTCCCTCCCCTTTTGTTCTTCCATTTCTTCGCCGATTTAGCTTGAAACTCAGGGGTTTCACGACGCCTCATAAGACCCTCAAATGCCTCACCTACAATGATAAATTATGTTATTAGTAAGATGTTCATCCTTTGTTCAATACAAGTGACAAAGTAAATTCTATAGATATACCTTGAAGATGTGGGGTTTTTTCCCTTTTAGGCATCTTATAGAAAATGTTTTTGTATCTAGAGGCACCAACCTCGTGGTACCTCTGACGGACACTAACCTCTATTTCAGGCGCCATTAAAACTAAGCATTTATTACTAATAAAATGAATAATTACAGTATAATAAAAAATATAATAAAACTTACCAAAATCCCGCTAGATCAAGTATCTTCCTGCCGTCCTGTGTGTACTGAATCTGTACACGCGGGTCCTGTGGTATCTGCTCCTCCGCCTTGTCAGACTTGCTCAGTACCAGATCCTCCTCCTGCACGGACGACGTACTATGCTGACCACTGTGACCGCCTCGCTGCCTTCCTCTACCACCTCGACCTTCTGCCATCTACAATCACATAAATGAAGTTATTAGTACGTAGAAATCAAACATAAAATAAATATTTCATGCAAATATGAACAATAACATGACAAAATTGCACTACTATACCAAATTAATCATCATCTTCTTGATCAACATCATCCTCATTATCCTTATCATCATCTTCATCCTCATCATCATCCTCATCATCATCATCATCATCATCATCTACCTCATCAACATCAACAACTCTCACTTCATCTACTTCCTCCCATCCTTCTTCCAACTCATTCTTAGTCTAAACATCCTCCTGCTCTTCCAACTCTTCCAACTGTTCATTCTCATTTTGGTCAATGATTTTGTCTATTAGAGACAAAATTGTCCTATTTAATACTATTTCTTCTTGAAAAAAGGTGGTATCAATTTGCGATCGTGCCTTTGTCTTAATGACTGCCCACCATGCCTTACTATTTCTATCATTTGACGCGCTTGGATAGGAAGCGAAATACACTTGTTGAGCCTAATGTGCAAATATAAATGGATCATACTTAGAGTATGTTCGGGTACGATTCACTTCTACAAGCTTGTAACATTCATGTGCTCTCATTCCAGCCGGGGAATTATCTTTCCCTTCAATCTTGAATAAGGTAGTTTTATAAGCACGGTCACGACCAGTATAAGAGATCTCAAAGATGTCCTCTATAATACCATAATACTCATGGTCATAGAAGAAATAGTAACACCATAATTGCATCTAGCCTTACCTTTACTGTAGTCGAATGTGTGGAAATTAAATCCATTAACTGAATATCGGTTCCACGTTTTAACCAATCGTGAAGGACCGAAAGTCAAACTTCTTATCAAATCATCTTGGATATTGAACTCATTGACATGGTTCTGAAACCATTTTGGAAATTTCTCTTCATGTTTGTCCCAAACATCATCCTTACTCACACTAGGTTGTTCCTTAATGAAATCAGTCACGAATTTGCTTCATATGACTCTAAGATTTCACAATTTGATAGAACGTATAAGTGAGCACGATTGTATTCCTTATCGTCCAAATATCTCGTTCCACCTTTTGATGAACAACCTTCATCATTTTGAGTTTGAAAAACTCGGTTAAACTTGTATCAACTTCATCTGCTTTATCAACATTCAAGTTTTTTGTTTTGGTTTCTATATGCTTTTTAAAGTAGAGAGAACAAAAATTTGCAATCTCTTCCATTAAATAGGCATTACATATAGAACCTTTTCTACCTTAGCTTTGTTACAAATCGTTTCTTCATATGATTAAGAAACCTACACATTTATTAGATCAATGTTTAATAATATAGATTATTAATTTAATATTATAAAAATAGCTAGGACTCTTATTATTATTACCTTTCAAATGGATACATCCATCTATATTGAACGGGTCCTCCAACTTTGGCTTCGTAGGGCAAATTGACAGGTAAATGCTACATATAGTTGAAAAATGAAGGGGGAAAGATCATCTCAAGCTTAGATAATATTTGTGGTATTTGATTTTCGAGACGAATCATGTCATCAACACATATTGAGGAGGTACATAAATCTCGGAAAAATTGACTAATCTCAACAATTGCATTCCACACGGTAGTTGGGAGGAGATGTTTCAAAGCAACGGGTAATAGTCGCTCCATGAATACATGACAATCATGACTTTTCAAGCCTTGTAAGTTGAGCTTCTTGAGATCAAGACATCGATGAAAATCTAAAGCATATCCATCAGGAAACTTCAAATTTCTTAACCACTCACATAATACCTTCTTTTGAGCTTTGTCAAGAGTATAAATGGCTTTTGGCTTGGACCCATCTTTGCGAATGTGTTATTGTGACGATCACAAAATGTCTTCATGTCTTTTCTAGAAGCAATAGTATCACATGTTTTGCCTTCAACATCCATGATCATGTCAATTAGTTGTTCAAAGAAGTTCTTTTCTATGTGCATTACATCCAAATTGTGTCTGATTAACATAGTGTTCCAATATGGTGCTTCTTTTATACCAACCATTCTTCTTCTTTTTCAGCTCTTTAAACTATTCTTCGGTACCATCAATAGAAGATGACAAATCACGTACCAACTCCCATACCGCATCACCCGGAAGATGATCCGGAGCATCATCAAGTACTTGTTTACCTTTTTTGAAATTTTTTTTGTTGCTGCTAAGAAAATTACTTTCTGGTAAGAAGCATCTATGACAATTAAACCAACTCATTTTCTTGCAATTTGGAAGCCAAAAAGCTTTACTTTCACCCATTGAATGAGGACATGCTTTTTGTTCTGCAGTAGACCAACCAAATAGCATACCATATGCAGGAAAATCGTTTATTGTCTCAAATCTATCCCTTCCACATTTTTTGCACTTGTCAAGTAGCACATCATCTTTCCAAAAGAGCATACATCCTTCGGGACATGTATCAATCTTTTGATGCGGTAACTGAAGACCTTTAACTACTTTTTTGGTGTTGTAGAAACTTCGAGTCATGACGTTATCTTCGGGGATTGCATCCTCAAGCAAAGAAGAAATACCATCAACGACATTAAATGGCATATTATACTCACACTTCAAGGTTACTATCTTAGAGGCGGCTTGTAATAATGATATTCTGCTCCCTTCATATAAAGGTTGTTCCGAAACTTTTAACATGTCAAAAAAAGTCTTTGCTTGGGGATTTGGAGGTTCTTCTTCATTCATAGCTAGACGATCGTCATTATTGAGAACATTAAAGTCCAACGCATCAACAAGCATATCTCTATACACTAGTACAAAAATACCCTATTGCATCAAGTGATTTACGTCGGTTCTAAAAGAACTGATGCAAAAAGTACTTAATTTTGGCGGGAGTCTAATTTTACACTATAGACCACTTATTTGCGTCAGTTCTTAATTAGAACTGACGTTTTTAGCGTTCACTTTTTGCGTCAGTTGTGCCCAAAACTGATGCATTTACCTAAAAATATACTTTTGCTTCAGTTGGTGTCTAAAACCGACGTATTTACATTAAAGTTTTTGCTTCAGTTTAAAATTGAAACTGACGCATTTAAAATGGATCTTGAAAAATTAAGAGTTCTAATATGTTAACCTACTATTCCTTTCCATAACCAAAATTGAAAAAGCTAATACGCGGAAATTGTTTTTTTCGTCTTCATCAGTTCCCCAGTTTATCTTCATTAGTTCGTCTTCATCAGTTCACCGCCTTCTTCTTCAGTTCATTGTCTGTCACCGTCTTCATCGTCTTCATTTTGCTCAAACCCTTGCTTTTTCGCCGATAAGATGTAAGTTTTATTCGCTTATTTCACACGAATTGAAACCATTTTCTGTGAATTTTGGCTTTAATTCACGATGGCTATAGAGCAGTTGTATATGTATATGCTTCTCGTTATTGACCTATTGACTTCTTTGCGGATTACTTTAGTATCAAACCCATAATTTTTTTTCTTCTTTGTTTGTTACTACACACTTTGTTAGTTATCACCTTCGCATGGTTAACCTTTTATAAACCAAAAACGATCAAAATGCACAAAAAATTGTAGTTTTCTGGTGTCTTGGGACCCATAGGCCATATCACTTAATATAGATCCATCAATGGTAGATTGGTGGCTTGTATAATATGTGCATTATAATTGGTATTCAGCAGTTGCTAATACTATCCTTCATGTGATAAAAAGCTTACATTCTTTTGTATAGTTGATTCAATTATTTATTGCAGGGAACTTGGGTGTCTATGGGCGTGTACTCTGATGGATCCTACAACGTTCCGGCCGGTATCATCTACTCCTTCCCAGTGACCTGCAAAAACGGAGAATGGAGCATTGTTCAAGGTAAAAAGTTGATGAAGTTTGGGTGGTTTATGTTGACAGGAAACACTGTACATGTGATATGTTATTTTACTGCTCTCTTGTAATTCTTTGACTGAACAGACTGAAGACGTTATCTATGGTGAATGGTCCTCAATCTGGGATCAATGCTTTAATTTCATCATTTGTCACAATTTTGCAGGTATAGTAGTCAGCACTAATGGTGTCTGTTTTAAGTATAAAACATAACTTTTAGTTCTTTTTGTCATTTAGGAAGAGAATCCAGCTCGGGAATGTACGATTGTCAGGACTGCCGGAAAGCTTACACCATTCAATTTCAATAAGCTAGCTGTTGTTGATGATCCAAAGGCTCATCTAGCATCCCAAAAGCGTGAAAAGAAGTTCAACATCAAGTCAAATGAGTCCACTCTTACGGAATCCTTCTGTTCCTTATGCTACAGCCCACTGTACAAATCTGACTCCTCCAGTGCTGCTGAAGAACATAATGCTGAGGGATTTGGAGCAACTTGTTGCTCAAGTTGCAGGTTTCAAATACTTCCTGCCGATTCATCACATATGGAGAAGTTTTACTCACTCTTACCCCGCCCAGTCGTTTCTAGACAAACAATAACCAACAGCTCTAATGTCCAGAGACTATTAAGGCAAGTTATGCTCTGCTTTTGTTCAGCTACTCCAAACGCTTCCTTTTCTTTCGTTTATATTCAAAGGTCTTTTTCCTCTTTGACATTGGTTCTGTCACTAGTTTCGGTTTTGAATGATGAACTTAAATAAATGACTTTCATATGTTTGGTATGGGTTAAGGCGTTTTATGTGAAAGCAGTCTGTGGACATTGGCACCTATAAAGACAGGGAGTTGTTTGTAACTTGTAAATGTTCTTAGCGAAACCATTCTTTTTTGGTTGGTCTAGCTAGTGGCCACATACTTTTTAGGATATTTTTTTTTTTGCATCAAAAGAGTCCAAGTGCAGTAAGAAGATGTTGAAAATACCAGTCGCCTTGATGCGGTTCTGTTGCTACTGTATAGATAGCCCTCAAGTAAGACCAGGTCTCTTTTATGGCATTATCTGAGTTGCATTTGATATGAGAGAAAAAGCTCCTGATGATAACGTAAAATGTTAGATTAAAGGGTCTTTTTTACTCGAGTGCAGGCAGAGTATTGAGGATTTCTTGCTGTCAGACAGTGAAGATGATTGTGACTCTTGAGTTTGGCGGAGTGAATGGCCAAATTGCCCAGTTCCCCAGTGAATCAAGGTCATTTCGCCTTAAAGATATGCAGTTCACCTTTTGAAGGTGAATATATATTTGAGCCATTAATTTAGCACCACCTTTCATTCTGTTTGTATGTTAACTACTGTAATATCTCCTTTCTGATTTACTGTCACCTACCTGTGCCCCATTTTTGTATCCTAGCGAGTAGTGATTGTTATTCTTGTTTTTCCTTCTCAAAAACACTTTTTTGGTGTTGTTTTGTTGGAGGTCCTACTCGTCCTCTCATTGCAGCCAATAGTCTGCTTCAACCTCTCCACTTTTGTTGGACATTTGAAGAAGATGACAAAGAAGTAGCCCCTCTTAGTGATGAAGAAGTTGTGGAAACGTTTGTTGTTACTTAGCTTAGATTGTATATGTTTTATTTGAACGTTGTGGAAACGTTTGTTGTTATGTTGGATTGGATTTGGAATGAATATTTTTGTTCGAAGGAAATGTAATGTCCTTTGGTTGAATATTTTAATGCAGGTGGTTTTAAATTTCTGGTGTTTTGGATATCAACTTTATAGGAAGGTGCCGCCGAAATTTCGGTAGCGGATTTTTTTTTAAAAACATAAAAATAAAATACATCAGTTCTTACAAGAAATGACGCAAATAGTAATTAGTGATTGCATCGGTTTTGAAAAGAAATGATGCAAAAAAATAGAGCAAAAGAGTCAGTTCCTATAATAACCGACGCATATACTATTCTATTTTGCGCGAAATTAAGGTACTAATTGCATCAGTTGTTGGGAAACTGATGCAAAAGCTAAGCGAAAAAGCATCCGTTCTGGAAAACTGATGCAAAAACTAAGCTATTTGCGTCGGTTCTTATAGCAAATGCATCAGTTGTTTACTAAGAACTGATGCAAATGATACATCAAATGCATCAGTTGTATACTAAGAACTGATGCAATTGTCTGTTTTTTGCGTCAGTTTTAGAACCGACGTTTCAATAAACGTCACCTCCAAAAACGTCAACCAAGAACCGACGCAATAAGTCTTATAGAACGGATGCAATAGGGTGTTTTTGTACTAGTGATATGGGTTCTCATCAAGTTGTTGGATGTGAGGTTGTTCGTGAATTGGAGAATATACTTCTCCATGAGAAATCCAATTATAATAATTTGGACAAAACCCATTTGTATAGAGATGTTCTTGTACCTCAATGACAGATATGTATTTCATGTTTTTACATTTGTTACAAGGACTCCTACGTTTATTTTCTACCAAGTTATATTCATCTTGTTGCTTAGCAAATTCAATAAACTCGGCAACATCCTCTATAAACCTAGCATTATGACGTTTCTTCTTAATACCAACCCTTCCATCATACATCCATGAACGTTCCACTCTCTTCATTTTAATCTAAACAAAAATCCATAAATAAAATAATTTTCAACAATAAAATTACATCTAAAATTACACACTAACTTAAACAACAACCTCAATCATAGGATAATAACAACTTATCAAAAATCTCCATTTTTATAAATCATAACCCCTAATTTGCCATAATTAAGTAACAATTACAAGCATAATAACATTAATAAGACAAACAACGTCGTCTTAATCAACATAATACAAAAAAATTAAAAGGCTAACAATATCGTCTTATACTAATTTCATATAAACCCTAACCCCCAATTTATCTAATTAACATTCTAATTGGCTACTATTGATAACACAATATTTTACCGTCATTTTAACCTACATTTCGTCTCTTATTTAGTCTAATTTATTATCCGAGTTAGCCTTATTTATCAATTTTGTGAATAAAATAGAATATTTGTTAATTTAAGTTAACTAGTGTCAAACTATATATTTCGTCGGATTTCGGTACTGATTTTTGTTTGTTTGATTTTATAGGTATCGGTTTAGATATAATGTATGAAAAAGAAAGACGAGAAGAATAGTTGGCAAGATAATTAATTATAATTTTCAGTCGAACCGCTATCAAGACTCGAACCCGCATAAACTCGTACAATTTTATCCCACGTTTGATTTATATTTGGTGCCCACTTGGGTCAACTAATGCAACCCAAACATTTGGGCTGAAATTTGTGAGAATGGCCCAGCAAATGAAGAGGAGCTAGTGGGAATTGTTTTTCAAGAGGAGAGGATTCACGTGGAAGTGAAAAAAAGTAAAGCAAGCAAGAAGGCTGCACTTCAATTGTTTTTGGAGTGTGCTGGTAAGACGCAGGAAGGAGCAAACAGTCCCAGTTTTCAGATTTTATTTAGGGTTTTAGTCTTATTTTCTCCCAAAAATTTTCTCTCTTAAATTAATATAGGAGTAGATTAATTAGTGCTAAGTTTTAATCTTTTGGGTATGTAAGACAAGATCTATCTTATTTATGCATTTTTCTCTCATTTGTTGGTATCAATTTCTCATCCTTACTCTTAATTATTGTTTTTAATTATGTTTTGTTGCTTAGATAATTTTAATGTAGTTTATTTATGTTTAGTCACTAAATTAGATTAAAGTTACAATCTCATTTGTTGTTCTAGCATTATGTTTAGTATAGTATTTAATGTGTTTTGTGTTAGATTAATTATGAGTAGTGAGTAGTCTCCCTTCTAGAGGGTGGTTTGACCGAAGCACAAATGACTCTCTAAGGTAGTTACAATTGTTTTGTTGTTAAAAATGGGGTTGGATTAGGTTTTAGCAAGGGGTTTGACTTGTTTAAGTGTGTAATTTGGGGACCTTGAAATGGCGAACCATTGACCCTTGACCATCAACTTCCAACGGAAGTTAATTAGGTTTAGGTGTTGACCACCCTTGTTAGACCATTTGTGGACCTTGGTTGAACCCGGGAGGGAGAACTTAGGTTGGGCACTCTTGCTTTTCGGTTTGAAATCGACCTCCGGGAGAGGGAGTGGGATGACTGGGATATATCGCGGATTAGACCTTTGATCAAGGCAAGAGGGGGGGTTGGAATTAGGCCAATTCTAGTTCACCTTGACCCTAGGGATCGGAGGAGACCGAATCATGAACCCGGAAGGGAGATGGTTAGGCAATACTAGTGTCTCATAGTGAGCCCGGGAGGGAGTCTATGAGCGAATTAGAGGCGTTTCCACCTTGTTTGACCACCCAAAACAACCGAACACCGTGACTATTAAAGAGAATCAAGAGTGTGATGGCTAGACCACCTTCTAGACCTCCCATTATTTGAGTAAATCATCATAGTTTTAGTTAGTTTGCTTACCTTAGTTATTTATTTAATTTAAGTTGTTAGTGTAGTGCATTAGTTCTAATCAAATCAAATCATTTGCTTGACTTAGCTAAACATTAGGATAAAACAATAGGTACTCAACAAGTTTCTCCCTGTGGATCGACCCTCAATTTATTGCAACGATTTATCGTGCACTTGCGAGGTTAATTTTAAAGCTATCAATTTTTTGGAGCCATTGCCGGGGAGTAACGGATTGATATCATTTGTTAGATCTTAGTTTAGCCTAAGTCATTTGTGTCACTAACCCTTTGAATCGAGTGTGTAGGATTCTTGCATGAGCAGACGATTACGCCGTCTACCGCCCCTTCACCCGATAGACAAAGAGATTGAAGCTACAACAAGGAGACTTAATACTTTAAGAAGAAGAGGGTTGATAGAGATTCCGATTGAAGGAAATTTACCAATAGTGGAGGAACCAATTGAAATGGGAGCTGTAGGTGAGGAGTTTGAAAACCCATTTGGAGAACTTAAACAACCAACAACCAACAACCATGGGAGATAGGGTTCCGATAAGAGATACTATGGCACCTAAGCATATTGTGAATCCTAGTATTCAAAGATCTAGAGTGCAAGCAAACAATTTCGAAATCAAGAGCGCCTTGCTAAATTTGGTGCAAGATAACCAATTTAGCGGGAGTTTACTTGAAAACCCGAACGAACACTTAAATGATTTCTTGGACAACTGTGATATGTACAAGATGAACGGGGTTTCGGATGATGCGGTGAGACTTAGGTTGTTTTCAAGGTCACTCCGAGGAGCCGCGAAAGATTGGTTGAAAAATTGTGACCCGGATTCATTCAAGACTTGGGATGAGTTGTCGGGTGCATTTTTGACTAAGTATTTTCCTCCTTCAAGGACCGCGAGGGTCAAGAGCGAGTTGCAAAGTTTTACTCAAGAGGATGACGAAACCTTGTATGAGGCTTGGGAGAGGTACAAGAGGTGACAAACATTGTGCCCACATCACGGCATTGCCGAACCGGAACTAGTAAACAATTTTTACAAAGGCTTGACCCAAGATCTAAGATTATCTCTAGATGCGGCATCGGGCAAGGGAGCGTTAGACATCCTAGATAATCAAGCGGCGAAGGAATTGGTGGAAGAAATGGCCTCTAAAACCATGGATTGGAGTTGTAACATCCCGTATTTTCGTGATTTATATTTAAAAACTTTTAATTATTTCAAGTAATAAAATAATACTTTAATAATTTATTAGGAAGTATTTTTAATAAATAGTGAGATCCGTCTTAAAAACCTTAAGTCCTTAAGACGAATACAAACTTAGCAACTTAAGAATTCATCTTAAAACCCCTTCATTCCGACCCGTTTTCATTTAAACGAAAAGGACAACTCAAAAACCCCCTAAACTCCTATATGTCGACATAACCCTCCATTCCAAAAATAAGAACACTGTAATAATATTCCTCCATAAACTCTCTTAAATCTTCATCTCTTAATCCATTTTTCTTCATCATCCGTTCACCGAATCAAGGTAATAATTACATTTTCGGAATCTTCATCGAATTTGCAAGCCATCTATCACTTCCGTTTCTCGTTTCCTTCAACTCAAAATTTGGCCTGTTTTGGTATAATTCGAGTTTTAGCTCTTAAAACCGTTTTGCTCGTTGTAGGTGAAGACTTAGAGGATTCCAAGGAGATTTGTGGCGAAATTGAAGAGAGGATAGAAGCTTAATCGCATAAAAGGTGACGATAATGAGAAACTCGGCCTTATTGTGAATATTAGCAATTTACATGTTTAAGTTTCTGATTTTCTTATGGTTTATGTTCATTGAGTTAGAAATCATGCTAGGAATACATGTGTATGTTGTTTATGTGCTTAGATGATGTCTCATATGCCTAGTATTGCATTTTTTAGAAATTTATGTTTTGCGACGGATACAAATTATGATCAAAATATGATGTATTGGTTAAGTTTATGACTTGCTTCCACTTCCTATATGTTGTATGAATGCTGGGTAGAAGTTTGTTGTTGCAAATTTTGAGGTTTAGTATAGTTTTGGTGTTGATTCGAAAATTACTGGGAAATGCGTTTTTGCGAGCAGGCTCTCTGAGCCGGTCGACCGACCGGCCGCCGGTCGACCGGCTGGGAGTGTCTTTGGTTGTTTTGCGAGTTTTGGAGAAAATAGAGTTTGAGTTGCCGGCCGGTAGGCCGACTGCCTGCCGACCGGCTGGTAGCCTCTTTTGAGGTTCTTGCGTATTTATAAAGGGTAGGATTAAGGTGCCCAGCCGGTAGACCGGCCGCCTGCCAACCGGCTGGGAGCCTCTTTGGTAAGTCTGCGTAAATTGTGATTTGAGGGGATTTGGCTCCCCAGCCGATAGGCCGGCTGCCTGCCGACCGGCTGAGAGCCCTTTTTGGGTTTTTGCGTATAATAAAGAGGAAGGCTGAGATGGGTGTCCAGCCGGTAGGCCGGCTGCCTGCCGACCGGCTGGGGACCCCTGTTGCTTGTTTTTATTTCGTAATTCGTTTGTAACTTTTAAACGGTTGAACGGTTTTGATTGAAACTCGTTCCTTGTATCTTTGATGTGTGTTCGAGGTCCCTAGAGGATGGGCGACACTCTATTGGGTTCGGGAATGGAGTGAGGATAGAGACCCCCCGGTCAGGTAACCGAAAGGGAAACCGGCTCTCCCTCGTCTTAGTTCCCGGGATCAATTAAGTGTTGTTTAGTGGTTTAAGAAGTTAGAGCTATAGATTAGTTTCTATCTTTCGATGTTAATGGTTGAGTTGTATGTCGCGTGATGGGATATGTGTTAAGTTCGCCTCTGGACCCATTACGTGTTTTGTATGTCGCGTGATGGGATATGTGTTAAGTTCACCTCTGGACCCATTACGTGTTTTGCTTGTGGCGTGTCAGGATATGTGTTAAGCTCCCCTATGGACCTGACACGTGATCGGTTGTCGTACACGGGATATGTGTTAAGTTCACCTCTGGACCCGGTGTGCGATAGCTGTGTATTGGGATATGTGTTAAGTTCACCTCTGGACCCAATACTTGTTTGTAGCATTGAGATATGTGTTAAGCTCACCTCTGGACCCTTTGCTTGTGGATGTATAGGTATATGTGTTAAGTTCACCTCTGGACCCTTTACTTGAATTGTATGTTTAGGGATATGTGTTAAGTTCACCTATGGAACCTTACTTGGATTGCATGTTGGGATATGTGTTAAGTTCACCTCTGGACCCGACATTGTTTGGTAGTGGGATATGTGTTAAGTTCACCTCTGGACCCATTGCTAGTGTTTATTGATGATGTTTTATATCTGCTTGCCTTGAGATTGGTACAGTGTCAGATATGCATGATGAAGTTGATAATTATATTACTTTGATTATAGTCTGTTTACCCAAGGCATTGGGTGACTCTTTAGTCAGTTTCGTAAATGGTTTGGATCGAAAGACCTCCCGACCGGGTAACCGGTAGGGAAACCGGCTCTCCTTCCAAATAGTTTCCGAAGTTGGTTGAGAGCCGTGCATTAGTGATTGCATGATAGTTGATGATCAGTTATGGAGATATTGTTATACTTCACATGTTTATATATGTTGGAGTGTTCTGTTTGCTTTACTTGTTACATGTCATTACAAAAGGTGGCTAGGAGAACTCCAATCACTCCCCACTGATTGTGGCGTACATGTTTTCATGTATGTAGGTACATGCAGGTTGGACGGGGTTCACTTGAGAGCTAGCGAGTGATGATCCTTTCATCATATGACTTACACCTCACCGATTAGATAGACTCTTAGTTTTGATACAGTGCATGTTTTGGTGCCTGTAGGGATGTTCCATCCCAGGCTTTGTATATATTCGGTTTTCGTACCTAGAACTGTTATACTTATCTATTTTGTTTATATTAGTTTCAGTTTCCAGTTTCAGTTTTATTTCACCTCGCATGATGTTTATGTTTAAAAAGTTTAAATTCCGCTGCATTTTTAGTACTTTGTGTGTTTTATATTTCCGCTTTCGCGAGGGGTTTTATAGTTGGTATCAGAGCATTATTGCTCCCGACGCACTCATGTGACCCCCAACCTTAACTTGACCATATAATTGAATAATGAATGAGAGATGGGGTAGATTTAAGGACTTATATTGTAGTATCTGTCTGTGCCTTGTTAGGAATACGTCTAACGGTTTATTCTCTTATGATTAAAGAATGACAGAGCCAACCAATGATGAGAATGCTGAGACACAAGCCCTCATTCAAACTCTTCAGGATTGCATAGCTAGGTCGTCTATGCCTTCTTCTTCATTTCAAACCTCGGGAAGTAACCAACCTGGAGGATTGGCTTGGATTATCACTCAGATGTGGAGGAATGCAGCTAAGACATTCGACGGAGAGACCAGTGCTGCGACCCTCACCACTTGGTTCTTTGACATGGAAAGGAACTTCATGATTTATGGCGTTCGACCTGAGGATCAGACCCGAGTAGCATCTCAATTCTTAGTTCGTGAGGCTAGAAGTTGGTGGTTGACGATCGGTACGCCTGCTACTCGTGACCCTACTTTCACTTGGATTCGTTTCAAGACTCTTCTTGGCATGAGGTTTTACCATAGGGACATCCGCCAAGATAAGATGACCGAGTTCATGAACCTTCGCCAAGGAACCCTTTCTGTTCAAGCTTTCGCCAATCGATTTGAGGAGCTAATCCACTTTGTCCCACAGCTAGTTGAGAGAGAGTAAGACAAAGCCTATCTGTTTCGGAGCAAGCTTAATGCTGAGACTAGGAGTGTAGCCAGTGGTGACCCGACTTCTTACTTCCAGAGTACCAGATCTATTGTGAAGGAGCTAGAGCCTTCTCTCCTCCTCCACCGCCTTTGCATAGATGCCAAAGAGGGAGACCTCTTAGCCCTCTTGCCTCCCCTCCTCTTGGAAAAGGAAGCGTCCCCATAAGAACAAGAAGTCCCAGAGAGCTAAGACTTCTCAAGTTCGGAGCATGAACCTCCCATCGGACGTTCCCCTAAAGTGCTTCAAGTGCCGCAAGGATCTTCATCCTAGAGTTAATTGTGACGGTGACCCTTACTTATGCTACTCCTGCAAGAAGCCAGGGCATCGCTCCTTCGAGTGCCCCGAGAAGAATGTAGCCCGTGACAGAGCTACCACTACTGACCCAGAGGCTGAGACCAGTGGAGCTAAAACTGTTCAGGATCAAGATGAGACTGGAGTTCACCCTGACCCACCTACTGGTATGTTCATACCTACCATCTTATTTATGGTTGATGTACTCGTAGCCGTTAAGATCTTAATCTCTTCGCTTAGATTCCTGTTAACCTTCTTTGGGATCTATCTTCATTTCCTTTTTACTCAATATGATAGCTTGCTTCCCTAAAACACCCCGTGCGGTAACCTACCATAGGTAAACTTGGGAATTTCTTGAAGTTAGCTGTAGACCGTTATTTGGAGAGTGTTGCTATTTGAGGAAAGACCTAAGGAGCTGAGGGGATGTTTGTTGATCTTAGTGTCTATATGTTACTAATTTGAAGAGTAAGTGGACGATGGGATAGTTGTGCTAGGTAGAGTGTTATACATGGCTTTCGATGGAACTTAGGTGTGAGAACCTTGCTGAGTCATGGATGATTGCAAGTTTGTAATTTCTATTAGAGAATTTAGAAGAACTTGGAGTAAAGATTGATTTCGAGGAATATGCCTAAATTATTGATGTGGTCGGATAAGTGAATGAGGTAAGTTGATGCTGTTGAACTTTAGGAACGGGAGCTGTTAGTAACGGCGTGAGAACATTAGAACATTTACAGGAACTTGTGAAATTGACTGAATGGTTGATCTTAAGTTACTTAATGAACCTTAGCATTTATCTAATGAAGTACTTAAAGGAAAATTTAGGATACATCATCAGTTTGGGAATGAATGATTCGTTGAGAGATGTAAGTCCAGAAACGCGTGATTTGTGTATGGTTATTCTGTGGACGGTGATACAAGTATAGGAGATATATCACATGAGTTGGGTAGTCTGAGAGTTTGGTTGAATTGTCATTTGGGAACCATCTGAGATTAATTATCTAAACTCTTGAGGAATAAATCATCGAAAGGATAATGTTGCTTTAGACTTTGAGGAACCTTGAGATCTAAATCGTTCTGAGGAACTAGTCATGAGAACCAGTCATACATTTGCTCGACTTGGGAGTTGTTACCTTAGTGAGACCTTACCTTGGAATGTTCGTTTTATGGTAATAGACGACTCTGGAGAACTTAGGATTTCGAAGTATCCTATAGAGTAGATTTGATGAATTTAACTATGTAGGGCTAAAGGATATAGGTGATTTCGGCTACGGCCGACTGATTGGGAAGAGTTATGGTGATAGAATTCAGGTTTAGAGTTTGGAAGTACGTGAACCGTGGTCTGAGGTTTGTTTATTAGGCTTCCACCTTGAGTAAGAGATCCTTAACCATAATTAAACAGATTTGGTGTGGACTGAGTGAGGATTTTGGGAACCTTCTTGTTGAGGAAAATACCTTATCCTGTGGATGAGATGATAGTAAGAGGGATCGTGCAACCATTGAGAGGCTAGAGATCGCTTGAATTGTCCTTCTTGGGATATATTGGGAATCGTTGTAACGATGCTTTGATTATGGATCGAGTGTTAGTGTACCCATGATTGGCAAAGGTTACCGTCTTCTTTAATCCTCAACTTGATTGTTCCGTTCCTTCAACCCTCCTTTTTGTGTTCTGACAGCCGAGAGGCTTGAAACCCCTAATTCTTCGTGTTGAAAATAAGCTCTGCGACTGTTTCCGCGCTCTCAAACGTCTGTTTTGAAACTTGTTCCCCAATTGTTGACTCTAAATTCACTGTTTATGGAAAGAGCTTAATTGTTTTGAGAAATTGAAATTGTTTCCTCTTCCGTAAGAAGTAACTTTTCGTCATTGTTGCAATTTTATGTTCCAAATTTGAGAAAAAGGTTAATTTTGAAGGAAACTTGATTTTGAAGAACATAACATTTTACAATTTGGCAGACTTCAGCGTTGATTGCCACTAGAACGTGCTATTGGAGACGTCCGATAACCCGTACAGTGCACATCAACACCGAATCGACCTAAATTTCGAATTTTGACTGATTTAATTTTAGGACTTGTCTCGGATTTGGAATGTCGGACTCTTGAATACGTAACGAGAATCCCAATATCCATTGACAAGACTTGTGCCTTGAAACCTTTTCTTCTTGAAACCTTTTTGAAAGATAAAGTTTTGGGTTGTCATGACCCGTGGTTCATTTTGAAAGTTAGAGTTGTTTTCGAACTTATTTCTGCCTTCGAGTTTCGAGGACGAAACTTTTTGAAGATTGGGTGATTGTAACATCCCTTATATTCGTGATTTATATTTAAAAGCTTTTAATTATTTCAAGTAATAAAATAATACTTTGATAATTTATTAGGAAGTATTTTTAATAAATAGTGAGACCCGTCTTAAGAACCTTAAGTCCTTAAGACGAATACAAACTTAGCAACTTAAGAATTCATCTTAAAACCCGTTCATTCCGACCCGTTTTCATTTAAACGGAAAGGACAACTCAAAAACCCCCTAAACTCCTATATGTCGACATAACCCTCCATTCCAAAAATAAGAACACTGTAATAATATTCCTCCATAAACTCTCTTAAATCGTCATCTCTTAATCCATTTTTCTTCATCATCCGTTCACCGAATCAAGGTAATAATTACATTTTCGGAATCCTCATCGAATTTGCAAGCCATCTATCACTTCCGTTTCTCGTTTCCTTCAACTCAAAATTTGGCCTGTTTTGGTATAATTCGAGTTTTAGCTCTTAAAACCGTTTTGCTCGTTGTAGGTGAAGACTTAGAGGATCCCAAGGAGATTTGTGGCGAAATTGAAGAGAGGATAAAAGCTTAATCGCATAAAAGGTGACGATAATGAGAAACTCGGCCTTATTGAATATTAGCAATTTACATGTTTAAGTTTCTGATTTTCTTATGGTTTATGTTCATTGAGTTAGAAATCATGCTAGGAATACATGTGTATGTTGTTTATGTGCTTAGATGATGTCTCATATGCCTAGTATTGCATTTTTCAGAAATTTATGTTTTGCGACGGATACAAATTATGATCAAAATATGATGTATTGGTTAAGTTTATGACTTGCTTCCACTTCCTATATGTTGTATGAATGCTCGGTAGAAGTTTGTTGTTGCAAATTTTGAGGTTTAGTATAGTTTTGGTGTTGATTCGAAAATTACTGGGAAATGCGTTTTTGCGAGCAGGCTCTCTGAGCCGGTCGACCGACCGGCCGCCGGTCGACCGGCTGGGAGTGTCTTTGGTTGTTTTGCGAGTTTTGGAGAAAATAGACTTTGAGCTGCCAGCCGGTAGGCCGGCTGCCTGACGACCGGCTGGTAGCCTCTTTTGAGGTTCTTGCGTATTTATAAAGGGTAGGATTGAGGTGCCCAGCCGGTAGACCGGCCGCCTGCCAACCGGCTGGGAGCCTCTTTGGTAAGTCTGCGTAAATTGTGATTTGAGGGGATTTGGCTCCCCAGCCGGTAGGCCGGCTGCCTGCCGACCGGCTGGGAGCCCTTTTTGGGTTTTTGCGTATTATAAAGAGGAAGGCTGAGATGGGTGTCCAGCCGGTAGGCCGGCTGCCTGCCGACCGGCTGGGGACCCCTGTTGCTTGTTTTTATTTCGTAATTCGTTTCTAACTTTTAAACGGTTGAACGGTTTTGATTGAAACTCGTTCCTTGTATCTTTGATGTGTGTATCAGGCCCCTAGAGGATGGGCAACACTATATTGGGTTCGGGAATGGAGTGAGGATAGAGACCCCCCGGTCGGGTAACCGAAAGGGAAACCGGCTCTCCCTTGTCTTAGTTCCCGGGATCAATTAAGTGTTATTTAGTGGTCTAAGAAGTTAGAGCTATTGGTTAGTTTCTATCTTTCGATGTTAATGGTTGAGTTGTATGTCGCGTGATGGGATATGTGTTAAGTTCACCTCTGGACCCATTACGTGTTTTGTATATCGCGTGATTGGATATGTGTTAAGTTCACCTCTGGACCCATTACGTGTTTTGCTTGTGACGTGTTAGGATATGTGTAAAGCTCACCTCTGGACCTGACACGTGATCGGTTGTCGTACAAGGGATATGTGTTAAGTTCACCTCTGGACCCGGTGTGCGATAGCTGTGTATTGGGATATGTGTTAAGTTCACCTCTGGACCCAATACTTGTTTGTAACATTGGGATATGTGTTAAGTTCACCTCTGGACCCTTTGCTTGTGGATGTATAGGGATATGTGTTAAGTTCACCTCTGGACCCTTTACTTGAATTGTATGTTTAGGGATATGTGTTAAGTTCACCTCTGGACCCTTTACTTGAATTGCATGTTGGGTTATGTGTTAAGTTCACCTCTGTACCCGACATTGTTTGGTAGTGGGATATGTGTTAAGTTCACCTCTGGACCCATTGCTAGTGTTTATTGATGTTTTATATCTGCTTGCCTTGAGATTGGTACAGTGTCAGATATGCATGATGAAGTTGATAATTATATTACTTTGGTTATAGTCTGTTCACCCAAGGCATTGGGTGACTCTTTAGTCAGTTTCGTAAATGGTTTGGATCGAAAGACCCCCCGACCGGGTAACCGGTAGGGAAACCGGCTCTCGTTCCAAATAGTTTCTGAAGTTGGTTGAGAGCCGTGCATTAGTGATTGCATGATAGTTGATGATCAGTTATGGAGATATTGTTATACTTCACATGTTTATATATGTTGGAGTGTTCTGTTTGCTTTACTTGTTACGTGTCGTTACAAAAGGTGGCTAGGAGAACTCTAGTCACTCCCCACTGATTGTGGCATACATGTTTTCATGTATGTAGGTACATGTAGGTTGGACGGGGTTCACTTGAGAGCTAGCGAGTGATGATCCTTTCATCATATAACTTACATCTCACCGATTAGATAGACTCTTAGTTTTGATACAGTTCATGTTTTGGTGCCTGTAGGGATGTTCCATCCCAGGATTTGTATATATTCGGTTTTCGTACCTAGAACTGTTATACTTATCTATTTTGTTTATATCAGTTTCAGTTTCCAGTTTCAGTTTTAATTCACCTCGCATGATGTTTATGTTTAAAAAGTTTAAATTCCGCTGCATTTTTAGTACTTTGTGTGTTTTATATTTCCGCTTTCGCGAGGGGTTTTACAGGAGTAGTGATAGGCAAGTTAGGAAGGGAAAATGTAAGGATGCCAACGCGGTTCTCAATGTGGAGATGAAGGGAATGATTGACGAGCTAACCCAACAAGTGGCTCTCCTCAATTCCAACAAAGCTTCTAATTCAAACACAAGGCAAACTTTGTCTTGTGAACTATGTGGAGAGCAAGGACACACCCCTAGTGGTTGCCCTTTGCTAGGACCAATGGAGGAGGTGTGTTACACCGAGCAAGTCAACGGACTTTGGGAGTCACAAATAGGTGGGCAAGGCTTTAACAACAATCAATTCAATGCAAAAAGAACCCATCCCAACCAATCATATGCCTCACAAAATATCGAAAATCCATCATCTTCAAACACCAACCAACAACCACAAAATTTCAACTAAAGCCAAAATTTTAACCATGACAAAATCAAGGTTTCAATCCAAATTTCCATAGCCAACAAATTCCACCGGGTTTTCAAGGGAAGCAATTCATCACAAACAATCAACAACCTTTTGGTGGGTTCAAAAGTCAAGGCAATAACCAAAATTTCCAATAACAATAAAACCAAACACCAACTATGGAGCAAGCCTTTGAAGAACTAGTGATAGCAAACAAAAGAATCGACACAAAGCTAGACAACCATATTGCCTCCCAAAGCCAGGTGAATGAAGAGATCAAAGCTTCTCAAAAAGCCACCGAAAACCACATTGCTCAAATATCTCAACAATTGAGCCAAATGACTCAAATTCCGGGAAAATTTCCTAGCAACACCGTGAACCCAAGGCAAGTTAACGCCGTTTTCTTAAGAAGCGGGAAGCAATTGGAAGAGGTGGTGAAATCCCCAAGATGGAAGAGGATGGGGTTTGGAAAGAAGGATGATGAGAAGAAGTCGGGAGATGGTGAGGTTGTGAAATCTCAAGAGGTGGAAATGATTGATCCACCAATTCAAGAAACCGCCAATCCGGAAAATGTAAACAAAGAGCCGCCACCACCACAAAGAGTGTATGTGGAACCAATCCCTTATCCACAAAGGCTTGCCAAGCCAAGGCTAGAGAAGAAGTATCAAAAGTTTGTTGACATTTTGAAGGGAATGAATGTCACAATTCCATTCCTGGATATGATTACCGAAATTCCAAATTATGGGAAGTTTCTCAAGGAACTTGTGGGAATGAAGAAGAAGAATAGGGAGTTGCAAACAATTAGCCTCACCAAAGAATGTAGTGCCGTCCTTACCCGCAAAGAAGAAGATCCGGGGAGTTTTTCAATTCCGTGTGCTATCCAAGGTTTGCCTATAAAGAGAGCATTGTGTGACTTGGGGGCGAGTGTGAGCCTCATGCCCCTTTCCATCTTCAAAAAACTCGATTTGGGAGACCTAAAACCCACCAAAGTGTCTCTACAATTGGCCGATAGATCGATGAGGTTTCCACTTGGTGTTATTGAAGATGTCCCTTTGGAAGTGGGGAAGCTTGTCATACCTTGTGATTTCTTTGTTATGGACATGCCGGAAGACCACCAAGTGCTAATCATCTTGGGTAGACCGTGCCTAGCTACCGGAGAAGCTATGATAGATGTAAAGAGCGGAAAACTTTCTTTAAAAGTGGGTAAGGAAAAGGTGGAGTTTGAGTTCAAAGTAAGTTGAAGTGTAATTCGGCCCATTTGGCATTTTTTATGATCGTTAGATGTTAATTGACACCTTTAATATTTGTGAATATTGTTAATATTCGGCTCTTTGGCATTTTCTTTGATTTGGTCGAGCCAACGACGTTAAACAAAGACGCTTCTTGGGAGGCAACCCATGTGAATTTGGATTTTTTGAGGTTGGAGGTGTTGATTTTTAGATTTGGGATTTTGAGGCATTTTTGGGTGCAAAGGAGGAGTTTCGGGATGTGAAAAATGGCGAGGAATTGGAGTCGGGTGCATTTTCTTGAGTTTGGAGAGTTTTGGAATTGAAAATGAGTGTTTTGGGTGTAACTCAGGCAGTGGGGTGTTACTACACCCTACTGGAAGAGATACACCCAAGGGGAAATAGTGAAGGAAGTTGTAGATGGGTGTAACACGGGTAGTCGGGTGTTACTACACCCGACCAAAAAAAAAAAAAATTTAAAAAAAAAAAAAATATCTTTTTTCGTTTTGTTGCTCCTTTCTCCTAATTTTGTGAACTACAACCCCAAAACCTCCATTTTACTTCAAAATTTCGACACTTCTTTTTCCCCTTTGCTCCCTTGTTTCTCAAGTTTTTTACATTCCGTCTTCACTTTTGTGTTCCCCGTTCCCTCTAATGTCATTTTCTAGGTGAAAATCCCCCTTGCTCCTTATTTGAAAATCCAAATTGCACCAAATTCCTTCCTCATATCCAAATTTCTTTTGTTTTGCTTTATTTTGTTTTGATTTTTCTTTTGTGTTAGATTATTTTCTAGCCTAGTTTCTTTTCCTTAGTTTTTGCTTTTAAGTTTCTTTTCTTTTTCCTTTTGCCTCTTTTTTTTACTTTGTCTATAAATAAGTATAAAGAGGAGGCTAAAAAAACCCAAAAACATGTTCTTACTTTCAAAAAAACGCAAAAAACCAAAAATATTTACCTTATTTTTGTATTTCTCTTATTTTTGTATTTCTCTTCCTTGCACTTGTCTCATCGAGGACAATGAGATTTTAAGTGTGGGGAGGAAAATATACTCCTTGTATATATTTCTTTCTCGTTTTAGTTCGTTTTTTTTCTTTTCTTTTTGAGGAAATTTTGGAAAATACAAACAAATTTTTTTAAAAAAATTGAAAAATCCAAAAATATTGCATTGTATATATTTTGTGTTTTGTTCGTCCTAACCATGTTCATAGGTAATACACACAATACATCGGAGAAGATGTTTGGTAAAATTCCTCCTACTATTTCTCCTTATTCCTTCCTTTTCACTTTGCATATATTGGCATGGAGGAGGATGGATTATATGATGATGGGTGTTTCTTTGGGGAACCATTTTGGAGATTGATGTGTGTGGTTATGTGTGGTAGGACGTGTTGCATTTAGTTTAGAGTAGGCATATAGTTTTTATAGTTTTATATGCATTATAACATGTATATATGTAGATTGCATTCATGGCATGTAGTTTTTTAGTTAGTCTTGTTTTTGAAAACTACTAAATGAGAATTTTGTCAAACACACCTAAGACTTTGCAAATTTTCCTTCGGCTTGTAACTTTGTTTATTTAGAATAGTTTTGAATCACCCTAGGTAGTGCTCTTCTAGTATATTTTGGCTCATTTTCCATTACCAAGTCAAGGGTTTGCATGTGAGTCATCTTGTTCAACCACATTGTGTTAAGAAGTATGGATTGACTCGTCTTGGTGACCTAGTTACGCTTGGTGGGATGGCAAACCCAAAGAAATTTTTGATTTTTAAATGCTCACTTCACTTATTTTGGTTGTGAAAAAGGAGTGAAATAAAATCATGTGGTTTAGGTGGAGGGTACCACTTCGATGTGCTTTGGGGGGAGGGCCAAAAACTTGGCTTCCCACTTGGTCGTGAATTCGACCTCCCCAAAAACAGAGTGAATGCCACCCCAATAAGCTAACGTCTAGAGTTTAACCGGTCGCCTAATAAGCGATTGGCGAAAACAAAGGATATTAGCACGCGTGGGACAAACCCCGTCTTAACCATTGAGTGAAAAAGAAAAAAAAAGAGAAAAAGAAGAAAAGAGAAAAAATAATAATAATAAGAGGTCAAGTTTTGAGTTTTTTCAACCTTTGTAAATTGACTTGAGCATTTTATTTCGAAAATCGATTTACTTTTGCCATTCTTCCTAGACGAACTTGGAACGAACCATGACTCTTACTTGAGAAGAGTCTAGACCCGTCTAATCTTTTACTTCTAAGCATAGTGGGGATTTCCTTCCATTCCACCGATCGCCTTTGACAAAATTAATTGGAAGATGAATTCGAAAGTAGCCTAGACTTGCACTATTTTAGGGGTGATTCATAGCTATCCTTTTAGACCCAGTCACTTGTCGAATTAATATTTGTAAGGAATATGTATTTTTGTGTGATTCTCTACTAGGTAGTGATCGCCACCTAGATGAGGAAGGCAGCATTTCTTTTTGACCGGTGCATCCTATTTCTACCTTGTGTTTGAGCTTAGGATGCATCACAATTTTGTGCAAGACCCAACTTGCCTTACGAGTTGTGCTTTACCTCATGAGCACAACTACGTGAGTTGAAGGGACGGAGGAGGCCCGTTAATTGCCTTTGATCGGATATTAGTAGTATATGTAATGTTCTTTTATATTACGGGTCTTATTGTAGTTTGTGAGCTTACTCGAGGACGAGTAAGAGCTAAGTGTGGGGAGATTTGATAACACAATATTTTACCGTCATTTTAACCTACATTTCGTCTCTTATTTAGTCTAATTTATTATCCGAGTTAGCCTTATTTATCAATTTTGTGAATAAAATAGAATATTTGTTAATTTAAGTTAACTAGTGTCAAACTATATATTTCGTCGGATTTCGGTACTGCTTTTTTTTTGTTTGATTTTATAGGTACCGGTTTAGATATAATGTGTGAAAAAAAAAGACGAGAAGAATAGTTGGCAAGATAATTAATTATAATTTTCAGTCGGACCGCTATCAAGACTCGAACCCGCATAAACTCGTACAATTTTATCCCACGTTTGATTTATATTTGGTGCCCACTTGGGTCAACTCATGCAACCCAAACATTTGGGCTGAAATTTGTGAGAATGGCCCAGCAAATGAAGAGGAGCTAGTGGGAATTGTTTTTCAAGAGAGAGGAGTCATGTGGGAGCTAGTGAAAAAAAGTAAAGCAAGCAAGAAGGCTGCACTTCAATTGTTTTTGGAGTGTGCTGGTAAGACGCAAGACGCAGGAAGGAGCAAACAATCCCAATTTTCAGATTTTATTTAGGGTTCTAGTCTTATTTTCTCCCAAAAATTTTCTCTCTTAAATTAATATAGGAGTAGATTAATTAGTGCTAAGTTTTAATCCTTTGGGTATGTAAGATAAGATCTATCTTATTTATGCATTTTCCTCTCATTTGTTGGTATCAATTTCTCAAAATAAAAACCCTCTCCCATCTCTCTAAAAATAAAAACCCAAAAACTAAAACCCTAGTTTCCTGTTGACTGCCGCCGCCGCCGCCCAAGACACATCTCTTCCCGCTGCTTCTCCTCCTTCTTCACCGGAGATGGGCTCTTCTCTGGGCCTGTCTCCGGTGAACCGCCATCCCATGTTTTGGTTCGGGCTCCTTTGATATCGTCTTTCCCCCTTCTTTTGGCTCTTGGTCGTTCCTTGCCGCGCGGTGGTTATGTGGGTTCGTTGGTTGATCTGAGGTCGGTCCGTTCCGTCGTTCCCCTGTCCTGTCTTCGAATGTGGTACATGCAACCCAGGGATGCCCCCTTTCCCTCGCCCCTTCCCACATCCCTGGTAAGTGATCCTTGAGAGGCTGGTTTGTTGTGGGTGGTGGGTTTTGTTCTTCTTTAGTCTTTTTTCTCTTATGTGGTTGGGTTTTCGTGTTGATTCGGTGGTTTCCCTTCCCCTCGCCCCTCCCCCCACCGATCAGACCCTTCTGCTGTTTTCCTTATGGGTCTTTTTTTGGTTTTCCTCTTGTGGTGGTCTGTTGCATGTACCCCGATGGTCCTGGGGGGGTTCGTTTGTCGGAATTTGGAGTCTCAGGGGGAATGTTGGGTGGGCTGGTGGTGTCCGTGTGAGGCAGTTTCGGGGCAGTGGTTTGAGCCTGCGTGGTCGGGGTGTGGATGGGTCCGTGGGGTGTTGGCCTTTGTTTGTGGGTGGTGGGGGGAGATTCACGGGTTGTTTGGTTGTGTTATTGGTTGGCTTGGTTGCGGTGGTTTTTTTAACCCTCTGTTGATGGTTTTTAAGAATAGTTTGTTAATTCCGTTTTGCAAAATAATAACGACAGTAGTAGTTTTGCATTGGAGGTGTGTTGTTTCCATGTTTTTGTGGCCGTCTTGGAAGGTCATGGGTACATGGCTCATCTTATTGTCAGGTTTCTCCATGCTCACTGGCTCGGTCTTTGGTTTTCGTACCCGTTTTGAGTGGTTCTCAAAGTGTAGGAGTTTTCGCTCCGTTAGACATAGATTTTTATGGTCTTTGTCCCTCTTTTTCTTTCTACGTCCTTGTGGCGTAAGTACACTTTGCTCCCTCTCTCTGGATCACGGGATTCGTTGGTATCCGAGTTTTCTGCTGAGTAATGATTGTACCTGTCGTTTGGCAAGCCCTGTTCGCCCCCTCGGGAAAGTGGAGGTTAAAGATGGTGGCTTCGGGACTACATCAGTCGTTAGTCATCAACACATGTTTCATATCCGATGTATTTACTATTATGTCTTTGTTTATCGTTTCAGAATTAAAGGTACATTTGACCATATGAGTCAAATGCCGGTTGTATAAACCCTGTTTTTACCATTGGCAAAAAAAAAAAAAAAAAAAAAAAGTTGGTATCAATTTCTCATCCTTACTCTTTATTATTGTTTTTAATTATGTTTTGTTGTTTAGATAATTTTAATGTAGTTTATTTATGTTTAGTCACTAAATTAGATTAAAGTTACAATCTCATTTGTTCTAGCATTATGTTTAGTATAGTATTTAATGTGTTTTATGTTAGATTAATTATGAGTAGTGAGTAGTCTCCCTTCTAGGGGGTGGTTTGACCGAAGCACAAATGACTCTCTAAGGTAGTTACAATTGTTTGGTTGTTAAAAGGGGGTTGGATTAGGTTTTAGCAAGGGGTTTGACTTGTTTAAGTGTGTAATTTGGGGACCTTGAAATTGTGAACCCTTAACCCTTGACCATCAACGGAAGTTGATAAGGTTTAGGTGTTGACCGCCCTTGTTAGACCATTTGTCGACCTTGGTTGAACCCGGGAGGGAGAACTTAGGTTGGGCACCCTTGCTTTTCGGTTTGAAATCGACCCTCGGGAGACGGAGTGAGATGACCGGGATATATCGCAGATTAGACCTTTGACCAAGGGAAGAGGGGGTTTGGAATTAGGCCAATTCTAGTTCACCTTGACCCTAGGGATCAGAGGAGACCGGATCATAAACCCGGAAGGGAGATGGTTAGGCAATACTAGTGTCTCATAGTGAGCCCGGGAGGGAGTCTATGAGCGAATTAGAGGCGTTTCCACCTTGTTTAACCACCCAAAACAACCGAACACCGTGACTATTAAAGTGAATCAAGAGTGTGATGGTTCGACCATCTTCTAGACGTCCCATTATTTGAGTAAATCATCTTATCTTTAGTTAGTTTGCTTACCTTAGTTATTTATTTAATTTAAGTTGTTAGTGTAGTGCATTAGTTCTAATCAAATCAAATCATTTGCTTGACTTAACTAAACATTAGGATAAAACAATAGGTACTCAACAAGTTTCTCCCTGTGGATCGACCCTCAATTTATTGCAACGATTTATCGTGCACTTGCGAGGTTAATTTTAAAGCTATCAACTATAACTTAATTAACTACAACTTATCAAAAATCCTCAATTTTACACACTAACTTATCAAAAATTCCAAATTTTTCACACTAACTTATAAAAAATCCCCAATTTTTATAAACCCTAACCCCTAATTTGACATAATTAAGTAACAATTACAAGCATAACAACATTAATAAGGCAAACAACATCGTCTTAGTCGACATATAAACCCTAACCCCTAATTTCATATAAACCATAACCCCTAATTTATCTAATTAACATCCTAATTATTGGCTACTACAACTTAACTAACTACAACCTAATAAGCTAAGACGATCCTAATTGACTAGTACATCACTAAATCTACAAAACAAAACAAAAATTAAACTAAAAACTGAAATTAAACTAAAAAGCATACAAACCTTTAATTGAATAAAGGTGAAAAAGAAGAGAGCAATAATTGAACGGAATCCGGTGAGCTTGGTGGTGGCCGGTGGTGGTGGTGGAGGTGCAAGTAGGTGGTGGTGACGGAAAAGGAGGTTGTTTTTCGATTTTGGGTTTTTAATGAAATGAATTTGCGAATTATGAAGGGAAAGGAAAAAGTTTCTGATTATTACTCGTTTTTTTGGCGACTGCAAAAAGTATCTTTGGCGACTGCTTATGGTAGTCGCCAATTTTGATGACTGCAGGTACTACATTTGGCGACTGCTGTTTCAGTCGCTAAAATTGGAGTCAAATTTGGCGACTGATTTCAGTCGCCAAATATCGGTTTCAGTCGCCAATTTTTGTCGGTGGGAAAAAGTTGGCGAAAATAGGTAGTCGCCAAATTATTGGCGACTGAAATCAGTCGTCAAAGTTTTTTTTCAGTCGCCAAATTTTGTCGCCTGTTTTCCGTATTCTTGTAGTGAAGACCAAAATGAAGAAGTCTAGGGAACATCAAGATCTTTGTCTTATCTATGCAAATGAGTTATTATTTGACCCGTCTTAAGTTTAAGACGGATTGTTTCGTCTTCAATGAAGACCAAAATGAAGAAGTCTAGGGAACATCAAGATCTTTGTCTTATCTATGCAAATGAGTTATTATTTAACCCGTCTTAAGTTTAAGACGGATTGTTTCGTCTTCAATGAGAATTTGTGTTTCATTAATATAAACATGGTAATTAGACAATATCGAATGAGCTTAACCTATAATACAATAAATATAAACATGGTAAGTATACAATGTCGTTTGGTTACCCTGTAAAAAACGTAGGAATTTAAATTCACGTGAATTGCTAAATTGACTTCTTGTTTGGTTACCCAATTCACATGAATTTGTACTTCCCATGAATTTGCAATTCTCCATAATGGAGGAAGTGGCTTACCTAGGTCCCTCTAGGTAAGTGGGAATGCCTACATGAATTGCACTTCATACATAGCAACCAAACAATATTTTCTAATTCACATGAATTCTAAAATCATGTGTTTTACGACTTCATAGGCAATACGAATTTCTACATGCAACCAAACGACTCATATGCTTGTCTAGCTTATTACTAGCTAAATTTGCTGGGAAATTCACCCCAATCTCCCATGTGCAACAAAAACAACTAATCGATACATAAGCAATAAAAGTAAATAAATATAAGTAATTAATAATAAGATGAGACGATATTTAGGGTCAATTCCAGAAAAAACTCTTCCAGATCAGAAGTCAAACACACAAGCCAAATAGACTAAAATTCACTATAATAACAGTATCAATACAATGTAACCGTTATTAAATACCAATCCGAAACCCACAATAATTTCAGATAACAACCTCTAGGCCTTCAATAATTTTATTAAATGTCATCAATATTACCCCTAGAGTAACTTCCTAAATCTATATAATAACATAAAAAAATATCTTTAGCCTCTTTTAAAGTGTCAGTGTCATGTTATATATTCTCGCTACATAGCATACCTATTTATACAATTACTTAACGAACAATAATATATTTTGTGTACAAAAAAACGAGTAATAATAAATTTTCACGTAATATTACAGAGTAAATGCACATAAATCTAAAAAATCAATAGTTATTTACATAACATTCAATCTTCCCAAGAAAAAAAATCAAAGGAGACATAAAACACTCTTTCACAATTTTAATAACCTTCGTAAATACAATCATTCCTATATAATGTCACCTTTTTACTTTCGTGTTTCGAAAACATAATTATAAATTTCAAAGATAAACGAGAATGAATCAGCTCAAATCACATTTTATCCTCATCATTATCATAAAAATAAGGTAGATGGGTATTTTGTTTTCTTTAAATATTACTGTTATTAAATTTAATTTGTTTTACGTGTGTTTTGATAATCTTGTTTAAGACTCAAAGTTCCAATCATGAAATGCTTTAGGTGGTCTTTAAAGAGAGGTATTTATCAAATTTATTACTTCGATCATTCAAGAATTGGGCTTATTTAAACATATATATATATATATTTTGCTTTTGCAATTAACCGAGTGTCAATATATATTTATATATCGTTTATAAATAATTAAAAAATGAATTTCATGGAAAATAGAGAGAAGAGAAGAAATCATTCAAAGTTGAAGAAAACAGTAGAATATGTAAGAAATAATATAATTGGTTACTTGAAAATTTCCCTCGCTATTTTGTTATATAACACTTTTTTTTAGTTTTGAATCAATTTGTACAGTAATTTGTTGTAGCGAGACGATTTGGTAATTTGGTATGTAAGTTTCTGAATCAATTTGTATGATAATTCGTTTTTTCAATCAATTGGTATGTATGTATACAGTTGTTAATGGAGAGACATTATTATCGTGATATTGAGCTTTATATATTAATATTTTATTAAGAATTATTTTTAGGTTTGGAAAATAATTAACATGTTCGTAAATTTTTAGCTATTTTTTTAAATATTGGTTATTTTTTGGATCTCTCATATTTTGTTTGCTATTTATTAATGTTTTATGAAGAATTATTTATAGTTTTGAAAAATAATTAACATGTTCGTAAATTTTTAGCTAATTTTTTTTTTGTTAATATTGGTTATCTTCTTTTGATCTCTCAAATTTTGTTTGCTCTACTAATTAACCGGTTATATTCTTTTCACTTTTACGTATATACGATACTTTCTTTTTAAGATCATTTTTTTTAATTCTTATCAAGGTTCTATAAACTCCCACATGGTTTGTGAAAATTAGAATCATCTTGCGATGTTACTACATTTTATTTCTTTTTTCAAGGACAAGGTATTTGTATCATGTATTAAGTTGAAGAAGATATAAAACCTAGTTATCTGATCTATCATTTGATCAATTCATGATTAATTTTTTTATTCAAATCACGCAGAATAATAATAACAACAATATAAACATAAAAAAGCTTAAAAAAATCCCGTGATTTCACGGGATACAAAACTAATTATTGTATAAAACATGTTATACTGCATCTCACCCTCAAACCCCAGCTTTTTCTTGATATACCGAGTCACCATGTTAGATATTTATTTGCGAGATATATTTTCCAAAGAATTTACATCCTTGATATAGTCATGTCAAAGGGACGTTATAGTTTACAACCATAAATCACTTCACATTACTAACAAATGAATTAAAACAAATTCATATGCTTTCTTATTTTCATGCAAACGTTAACAAATCAATGTTTCATTCATTAAAACCTTCTAATGTTATATGTACCTCATCGATGCATATAACACTTAGATAATTAAAACATCTTGTGTTGGATTAATTGGGTCTTACCCAAGAAATTTCCCCATCCAACACAAAACGACAACCACTGAGGAATCAGCCATTCACGTTTTTCGTCCCCTTTAGAGTTAGAATTCTCTTCTAATTTTCTCAATTTCATGTTTAGGTGTGAACCTTGACAATTCAGACGCTGACACATACGAGATTGACAACTCAATCGAGAATTAGAGTGCAAAAGGTAATGATGATAGGTTTCTCGACTTATATATTTACATTAAAAGTTTATTGATATTTTCTATGCTTAATTATCATAAAGTATGCTTTTTAGTTTATATTCACATGTTAGTATGTTGATTATATGATATGTGGTTGTTTACATAAGTTTAAAGGTTTTTCATATGAATTTGTATGAATGTCCATATGTTTTGGTTGGATATTCACATGTTGTATATTAATTACTCATGTTATGGAATTAATATGCAAATTGTGGTTAAACATGTTGTTTAGGCTTAAAATCGTTTGTTTACATCTCCTATGATGTTTAAGTATGCTTTGATTGGTTGTCACATGCTGAATTTGTTGTATATCATATGGAAACTCCGTCTTAAGATCGTCGCATTGGGGTTATATGTGTTATGATGGATTGTGTTACTGAAATTGTGTACATTGTTCCCCAGCCGGTGCACCTGGCGCGGTAGGCTGACCGACTGGAACCTCTTGAAAATTGTGTCAATTTTGTGTCATGCATGGTCTCCCAGCCGGATGATCGGCTGCCGGTGGGCAGACCGGCTGGGGAGTTCGTGTAACTTTTGCAAAGTTTTATGTTTGGCTTGTCTTCCCTGTCGAGTGATTGGTTGCTGGTAGTCAGACCGACACCGAACCTTATAGAAATTTACTTTCATTTTTTGTTCTCAGGTTTGAGGATGGGTTCCCAGCTAGGTACCCCGCTTACGGCCTACCGACTGAGAACTCATATATACTTTATTCACTTTTACTTTGCAATTCTTTAATCGTCTTTTGTTTATACATTTCTCATATGAATTGCATGTATGTATGTATGTATTCTATCGTATCTTATGAAGATGAATTATTATGCATGTGAAGTTTACATTTATGCCCTTTGTATGTTTAAAGTAAGTTTACGCCCGACTTGTGCAAGTCCGAGTTAACCGCTTCTGCTGTCCTGAAAAGTGTGTTGGTGTCTTAGATTTGTTTCCCATTTTCTTGCAGTACAGACGATTTATCTGAGGAAATGGTTCGGGTTTGTTCGAGTCTTGGAGGCGGACTATTATGTCCTCTGTCGAATCGGGAAGAGTTTTTCTCGAGAGTTTTGTCAGGTTTAGACTAGGATCGTTGACACGGCTGTCGCAACCCTATCAAAAATAAAACCTAACCGGTCTCAACTAAATGTAGAAGAGGTAGTCGGGTATCAAATCCACAGGGAGACAGGGATCTTATAGTCTGACCAAGTTCGTCTGAGTAACCAAAATATGGGGTTCAAGTGAATTTGACGCTATACTATAAAAAGGTAGGAAAAAGGAAAAGAGGAAAAGGGGAGCACTAGGATTTCTGGTGCGCCATGGCTATTAAGTCTGGTATGTGAATACAGGTCGCCTTATTGCGGTTTGTGGGTACAGAAAAGGTTCTTCCGGTCCGCTAATCACCCTAAAACCATACTAGCTTAGCTTCCGCCCTAATTAGCACAGTCCTAACAATCGTCGCAGAACTACCCCTAAACCAATGTTCCGATCTAGGCCAAGAGGGTTTCTACACAGTCAATTGAGTGCGTCGACTCAAACAATTAACAGAAAATAACATGCGACGGATACGAACAAACCGTAATACGGGTTCTGGAATTAACATACCATCGTAAGCCATAGCTACCATAGATCCTAGTACTAAGTTTAGTTACACATAATTAAAGGATGATTGATAATGGTAACAACTTGCATAATCAAACTAGCATACGATATTCTGAAATGTGAGACAAAACAGACCGTAGGAGCAGAGACAGAAATAATCATAAAACAAACGGAAACAGAAAGAGGCAAGACGGATACGGAAACACGAAGCAACATACAATTCAGGATGAAAGATGGGAAACTAATGGAACTTAGAAAGAGTGTAATAAAACTAGATCAGGAATCATAAAAGAGAAAGAATCAGAAGCAAAAAGGGCGAAGTGAAACAAGTGAACGAACGAGAATGGCGAAAACGACGATAGTAACGAAAACAGAGCAAAACTCGGATGAATAGCGAAAATCAGGAGACGGAAACAACAAACAGACACTAGTACAAAAATCCTCTATTGCGTCAGTTCTAGGCGACCTATTGCGTCGGTTCTGGGTTGACGTATATTGGGGGGGCGTTTAATAAAACGTCAGTTTTAAAAATGACGCAAAAGGTCATTATTTGCGTCAGTTCTTAACTAAAAACCGACGCAAATACATCATCAAATACATCAGTTCTTGTATCAGAACCGACGCAAAAAGTTTCAGAACTGACGCAAATACATACCCTTTTGCGTCAGTTGTTCAAGAACTGATGTATTTAGTGCAGCTTTTTGCGTCAGTTGTCCTACAACTGATGTATTTGATGAGCTATTTTAGCGCCATGTAGAGTGTTATATGCGTCAGTTATGACTAGAACCGACTCTTTTACTCTTATTTTTTGCGTCATTTCTTCTCAAAAACGATGCAATTATTGTTTATCATTTGCGTCATTTGTTGTAAGAACTGATGCAAATTGTTTTTATATTTTTTAAAAAAAAATCGCTACCGAAATTTCGGCAGCACCTCCATATAAAACTGATACCCAAAAACGCCAAAAATTAAAACCACTTGCATTAATATATCCAACCGACGGACATTACATTTCATCCGATCAACATTCCAAATACAATCCAAAGTACAAATAATCCCACAAACGTCTTAGTCACTAAGCTAATCTATACTAAATTAAACATCTAGTAAAGTTACATAATCTCGTGTCATCTGATAGAAGGACAAAAATTGTTCCAGATTTCCTCTCAGTGTCCCCAATTATCTTTTCATCCTGAATGACATCGGCATTCTGCACTTCAACACGTATCATATTCAACGTACCAGACACATAATTCCGCATTTTAACTTGTGAATCGCCAACATGATCAGGAAGGAAACTACCAGACCACTGCCATTTAGGTTCATCAAAACGGACGGCGATAAGTATTTCCTTGGAGAAAGTTTGACAAGTCTTCAGACCAAACACAGCTAAACTTTGTGTTTTACTCCAGACTATTTTTATTGTCGTTCAAACTTGGTAAATTTTTACCACTCAATATTAATACAGTTCGCAAAACTAATGGTAATTTACCTTGTTGTATCAATCCAATGAAGATGAGAATGTTGTCTTCCACCCAGACGGTACAAAAGATCTGTACCCTTTTGCTTATAACACAGAGCTTTGCCGCATGCATTGCTAATCACATATCTGCCAGAAGTTAAGTAAAGGCCAGTGAAAAAAATACAATCAGTACAGGAGGGATTCCATCTTCAGGTCACTATCTTTTGCTACGCATGCAAGCAGTCATACACATGCAACCTGAACGCATTAAAGGCTCAGGATACAGTATATTAGAAAATTAGTCTTGTTTGGCAAGAAACAAAGTAGCCTACAAAACAAAACAACAGGGTAAGCCTTAGAGGACTGTCAAAAGAGTTTTGTTTGGTAAGATCTAATCAGCTTATCTATCAATGCAACATCGTCCAATTAAGCTCAACCAAGAAATAACAAAAGAAATTGATAGATGATAGAATCAGAATCCATCTGAATATCTTCAAGATCATTAAAAACACAAAGTGGAGACATTCAATCCCACACATGCTGGAGGCTTTCAATCCGACATTAAGTGGAGTCTTCATGTACCAAACTACTACCTCCTCCAAAGTCCAATGCTTTTATTTCTTACCACATTCTATTGTAGATCAACTCTTTAGATCCTGAACCTTGGGAAGATGGTGATGTATGACAAGCAAGGACGCCCCATCATGATTTAAATATTTTCTTGGTTTCTCCCACAAACACAAAGGCTAAGAAATGAAATAACCTGAGGGAAGAGGAGTGTTTGTTTCAACTCATAAAGGTACGAGGTAAGGGTTTGGAATGAGCATAACCCATACTAGTTGTTTGTTTTGCAAAAATAAGGGTTTCATACCCATACCTCAAACCCACAAGGTATGGGTTTCTCATACCCAAGGGGGAAGTAGGTATGAGATTGATACCCATGGGCATCAAATAATAAAATCAAAAGCCATGAAAAAAAATTGCATGGAACATTTTAAATGATTTTTTTTACATTTATTTGATCAAATCTTTATTTTCATGATTTTTCAATATAAAAATAATTTTTATAATGTTGTATTTTAGATTTTTTTAACTTTGAGATAAAGGTCAACCCTATTCCACCCTAAGAAATAAACACGTGGTATGAGGAATCAAGTTCCAAACCCATACTACCCGTGTATGAGTCCTTATTCCAAACCCATACCCACGCGCGAACCAAACGCCCCCTTAATGGTCTCATTGGCTTCACAATGACTCGTAACAGGTATAGAGATTCACCTAGTTATCAATCCATCCTCTGAAAGATGCTAATTTAAGACACTGGTATGGCGTATGGGTAGGATCAACAAAAATCTAAACCCCCAAAAGAAACAAGAGAAACCAGCTTATTTGCCTATCAAATATCACTGAAACCCCTACAGCTACAGAAATCACCAATCCCAAAGAACTCGATCAAAACGGTACCAAGATTAGATATCCCCGAGATCAAACAATCAAGTTTTTCCTATCAGTGATTCAGTGCTGAAAATGGGTGCGCTTAGAACTTTAACGCAGCAGATATTTAATACAGCAATAATATGAGGGCCTAATACTTATAATTTGATGTGGGTTATGTTGCAAGTAAAACTATTCAATGCAAGGTAAAGAACTATACAGGGAAACAGGCTTACATTATTGTCATCAAAAGCTATATCTTGGCAAGATGTGGGAGCTGAGATTCTCGAAATTTGTGCTGAAGCTAGTAGATTCCACACAAACAAATTATGCCCACTACCACATGCCTGCAGGAGTAAGAACGAAGGTAAAAGTCTGACTTGAGAAATAGATACGGCATTGGAGTGACTCGCATATAGCAATCATAAATACATCCAATAAGTTGAAAACGCAGAGAGACTATTATGATTGACTAGCGATAAAATCGACTCGGCTGACTCCTACTTTAAAATATAAGCACAGGGAGTTTAGCGTGTCATTTTACTTAGATTAATAAAACTCCAAAGCCAAAAGGATAGTGTCGTAGATTACTAATAACAAGTTCTAAATAGTGACATTCAGTCAAAATAAGGCGATACACAAAATCTGAAATCAAGCATAATGATTTACAGTAAGTCATAGCAATTTGAAAGTTTACCAGCCAACTTTCACTTGCATCAAGAGTAATGCAGCTCACACTGGAGAATTCCTTTAGACTGTTATCTCGAGCAGGATGTACATTCTGAATACACTTTCCACTCCGGCAGTCTAGTGGAAAAATAAACTCAGTTACTACAGTTCCTCACAAGTCATCATGAATCATTACTATCAAGTATCAACTTTGAGATTTAAGAGCGTAAGAGAAATCCATACTTGCGCTACTAAACAATTCACTTCGTTAGTCTATACACGATACTCCTTTTGACACTATGACACTTCATTTTACACCAAAAAGACACGAGACTTTATCACAAAATAGCGAGTCTGAGCAACATAGACCTACATCTGTGTGGTCAATATATTGCAGCATGAGTGAACAATAAAAGAAGATTTTTACCCCATATTCTTGTTGTTCCATCTTCTGAACCAGTTATGATCTGAAACCCAACAAAGTCAATGTGAGCTGCAAATTAGCGTTGTAGATACTTCCATAGAAAAGAAAGATTTCCAAATAATACATCTAGGAACAAAGAGTAGCAGTGTAGGATGGCAGTAGGCCTAACCTGATTGCAGCCTTTTAAATACAGAAGGCCGGAGCCATAATGCTGTTCGTCTCACTTACCCTCTGGAAAAAGGTATGCTTTGTTGAGGGCTGGACGCTCATATGGAGCAACTTGAAAAAAACAGGCACACTTGTTTTATTTAGTGATAGAGTGTAGCTATAAGAACAAATCAAAGCAAGGTAATGTACCACTACGCAACAGCACAAAACGAAACATCACAACCACATGAAGGGCCATAATAGATGGAATACCAAGTTGCCCGCACCACCGATCAACACAATATTATCATAATGGCTTCAACAGTTCCCACAAATTGCAGGGTGTTGTTGTGAGATGAGAGGGGGGATTTACACAACCTTAACCTTGTGTTAGCAACACAAAGAGGTTGTTTCAGAAATACCCAAGATGAAAATTACCCTCACCACTCATCATAAAAGAAATTGCAGAACTGCGTCAAGTATAAGGAAGATTGAGTGTAAAAACATGGATGTCACAGTTTCCGCCTTGGGTTCTCTGGTCTTTTCTCTTCAACTGCAAAGTAACCCATTAATTAACCGAACTCTCAATATGAGAGAGCACTAAATATTTGGAAACTCAATGTACACATGACCAGATCGCTAAATTATAGATCATCATTTCAAATTAAGGTCATATACATCACAAAAACATGTACTGAGTATAGTTATCATATACTGGGTATACTATACTATACAAAATCAGTAACTTCATACAGAATCCCCAAATTTTGTATCAACTAACCCTAAATCCAGATGAACAATTAACTTTTACAAGTATATAAAACAAATATGACCAACAAATTAACGATTAAGTTCTAAACTATTATGAAAATGAAAAAACAGTGCAAGGATAATCAAATTACCTGATTCTAAATAATTACTGGTTGTTCTGAGCGACGACAAAAGGATTATGGCACGGTGATGGATGTGTGACGACAGAAGAATAAGGTCGGCGATGGTGGTCAAGTGGTGGGACAATCACGGAGTAGCAGTGCTAGGATAGGACTATAGGAGTAGTAGGTTTTGAGAGCGAGGGTGTTTCAAGCGAGATTAAGTTTTGAGGCGAGATTCATTGTATATGAGTGTTTTCTTTTTTTAATTAAATATCATTTGCATCAGTTCTAGTTATAACTGACGTAAAAATGTTATATCAAATACGTCGGTTTAGATAAACAACCGATGTATTTGACCAAAAATATCAGTTTCGCTTAAAACTGACGCAAAAAATACGTCAGTTTCTCTATAGAACCGACGCAAATAGCTTAACTATAGGGCTAAAAACACGCTCCCGCCAAAATTAAGTACTTTTTGCGTCAGTTTTAGTAGAACCGACGTAAATCACTTGACGCAATAGGGTATTTTTGTACTAGTGAGATTAACGATAAGAACTCGAAATAGGAAATGAAGGAAGAAGAATTACAGTAGGGAAGTGATAGGAACGATAGAGACGAAACCATGAACGGAAAAGTAAAAAGCTCGAATAAAACCAATGTCGGCTACAAGTTTCAGAGGGTCGAGTTTCTTTTGTAAAGTCTGCAGAGGGCAGCCTTAGGTAAGAAAAGCTTAACCTAATTATCTCAGAAATCCCCTTTAAATAGGCAAAAATTGAACTGAAACATTAACTCCTCTGAACACGAAGAGTCCCTAAGCTCTCGATCGAGGGAAAATTCCAGTCGATCGAGCACCTTTAGCTTCGCAAAACTGTCGATCGAACAGTGGAGATTACTCGATCGACCCCTCTTCCTGGGAACTTCTCGATCGATCACTTTAGTTTTCGACCGAGCGTTTTCTTCTTAGGACACCTCTCGATCGAGCACAGGACAGCTTGATCGATGACTACTCTTCATCTGGGTCCCCCGATCGAGCGCAGGATAGCTCGATCGAGGACTTTGCTTCCTCAATTTATCCTTCGACAAGCCCAAAAGTTGATTTTTCACTTCAAACCGCTCGATTGTCACACGATCAACTGTGGTTCTTTCATCGACTATAGAGGAGCAATGCATTGAGGCAGAAAGAGCTCGGTCTCTGCTACTATTCGGTCACTTCCTGCAAAATAGTAACACGAACACAAAGTAGCACATACGGGGCATAAAATGATATAAAATCACCAATTATTACGAGAATGTGTGCCAAAACAAGACTAAAAAGTCTATACAAAATGCACACATCAAACTTCCCCAAACCGAACCTTTGCTTGTCCTCAAGCAAACCTAATGCAAACTAATATAAACTAGAGATAAACTATGGATCTAATGGATGGAGAAAAGACTCAAGCTACCAAAATATTCAATGCCAAGCGCATACTATGCCCAAAAATCAACCGATGCCAAGATTGGAAATAAGCGAACGAATTTGTGCACATCATGGAAAACTCATGTAGACTTTCAACCTTGCTAGACTCATAAAATTTCGGACTCTCCCGGAATCTCTCTTCTCTCGATCAAGCAAATGGTAAATTATATATGTGAAGAGAAGAGAAGAACAAAGCAGTATAGACTCTCGCCCAAACTACAACCGACAAGTCATGAATGCTAGACTAGCATGAATAAAGGTTTCAAGCACCGTACACACGCACAACCACCAACGATGTCCATTACACGCCGAACTATTGCAAGTTTTGGGATAGTGAGGATAAGTGGGACAGAAAGGGATACAACAAGTTTGGGTAAGTGGGGGTTTAAGCCGAGCTAGAATTACCAAATCTCCTGAAAATATATTCCCGATTCTTCCGACTATACATGTAATTCATTGCCTTTGCTAGGTAAGCAAATACTACCCCAAAATCACACCGACTGTCAACCGGATACTAATTTTTCGTATTTTTCCTTTCCATCAATTTCTTCTTTCTTCCTTAGAACTTGGTTTTTTTTTTGTTTTTTCTTTGATTATTTTTTTTTTTTTTTTTTTTGTTTTTTTTTTCTGTTTTTGATGAAAACTCTCGGTGACAGTGGTAACTTTCCTCTCGATCGACCAAACAAGGCAGTCGATCGAGTGCTTTCTTCCCAGATTACTCGATCGAGCCTAAAAAGCTTCGATCGAGCACTTTTTATTTGAAAGCTCTCGAACGAACTGTCTTAGCCAGGCAAACAACTCGATCGAGCAAAATTGGCCCTCGAACGAGTACAATCCAGCTGAAATTTCCCTCTTCATGAGTTTATCGATCCGGTACTTAAGAGGGGGAGAGGGTGAATTAAGTACTCCCTTTTTAAAAACTAAACTTTTACTCTACTAATTTCGTTGGCAGCACACAAACGGATTTGAACAGTATTGAAGACTGTCCAAAATATTGTAACCTGTGCTGAGATTGTGAAATTAGTTACGAGAAAATGAACAAATGAAACAACGAAGTACGAAAGCTGAAATAAAGAATAGAAATGAGGCACGCGATTTTTAATGTGGTTCGACCTACTCTCTGAAGGTCTACGTCCACCCCTTTCTCTTATTATTTTTATAACCAAACCCGATTACAAAAACAATCCCCACGATCAACCCGATCGTGCAACTCGAGTACAACCCGTACTCCAAATATTCTTTCTTAACAAATGAATAAGAAAAAAAACCGATTACACCTTTTTGTCTCCTTGAAGTATTCAATTAATGTGAACAAAGGAGAGCAAAAATATCCTACAAGTAAACGAACTTGCTTTGATCAATGTCGGTCTTGAAAGTACGGTTTTAAAAACTATTTTGCAAAATTGCTTTGAAAAAAAATTCTTTTTGAACGTCCTCTGCAAAACCAGTTCTTGAGTGCTTAAACTTGCTTAAGAAAATATTCTTTTTAAAGAGTGCAAAACAAGTCTAAGTATTTTGTTAGCCTCTTACGTTAATTGAACAAGTAATATATACTTGTTCAAACCATGAAAGCTTTTGGCAGAGAATCAAATCTTTGAGCAAACCGTGTGAAAGCAATTTGAGGTCAATTAGAAATCAACTTCCTTATTTGACAAAGATTTTATTCACAAAATAATTTTGTTTGTTTTGAAAGATATTTCATAAAAAACTGATTCCAAAATTATTTTGATATTTTAAACCGTACTTTGTTGGACCGAAAATAAAGATTAAACCCAAGTCCAATACCCTTACAAATAATCTATGTAGATCACGAGTTTTGGCCCATCTTCATTTCCACATCCTAGCCTTGTTCGAAACCTGTCATTAACATATCTAGACAAACCATTAATTAAGAGGGGACGGAAAGAAGGAGGACTTGTCATCATCAACACAATAAGTCCAACAAATTCCCCCTTTGATGATGGCAAGTCCAATAAATATATTCCCCCTCAATTAAGCAACAACTGAGAAAATTAAATGGAACAGAATGTGTCGAAATTGAGAACATTAATATTAACTGAGATCAGATTTCAAAGTACCATCCGCTATGAAAACTCAAAGAGAAAAACGTCATAGTCATAGTTCTAGTAAACTTGTAGCTATTAAGAGTCATGAGTCCTGAAAATTTTCCCCTTCTTGACATCATCAAAAGGAGAAAGACGTGCAAAATATGGTACCGTAGTGCGTCATAATCAGTTTAGTGACAATGTAATTGCTGGACACAGTCAAAAGACATCATAGCATAAAAGTCAGACAAGAGCAAAAGATTAGCAAGTATACACGAGCACATAAAATATATGGCAAAGGCAGGGAGGGGTTACGGTTTTGGGGGATGAAGGGTCATGAGCTATGATACCAATTGATGAGTTTATCGATCCGGTACTTAAGAGAGGGAGGGGATGAATTAAGTACTCCCTTTTTAAAAACTAAACTTTTACTCTACTAATTTCGTTGGCAGCACACAAACGGATTTAAACAGTATTGAAGACTGTCCAAAATATTGTAACCTGTGCTGAGATTGTGAAATTAGTTACGAGAAAATGAACAAATGAAACAACGAAGTACGAAAGTTGAAATAAAGAATAGAAATGAGACACGCGATTTTTAACGTGGTTCGACCTACTCTCTAAAGGTCTACCACCCCTCTCTCTTATTCTTTTTATAACCAAACCCGATTACAAAAACAATCCCCACGATCAACCCGATCGTGCAACTCGAGTACAACCCGTACTCCAAATATTCTTTCTTAACAAATGAATAAGAAAAAAAACCGATTACACCTTTTTGTCTCTTTGAAGTATTCAATTAATGTGAACAAAGGAGAGCAAAAATATCCTACGAGTAAACGAACTTGCTTTGATCAATGTCGGTCTTGAAAGTACGGTTTTAAAAACTGTTTTGCAAAATTGCTTTGAAAAAAAATTCTTTTGAACGTCCTCTGCAAAACCAGTTCTTGAGTGCTCAAACTTGCTTAAGAAAATATTCTTTTTAAAGAGTGCAAAACAAGTCTAAGTATTTTGTTAGCCTCTTACGTTAATTGAACAAGTAATATATACTTGTTCAAACCATGAAAGCTTTTGGCAGAGAATCAAATCTTTGAGCAAACCGTGTGAAAGCAATTTGAGGTCAATTAGGAATCAACTTCCTTATTTGACAAAGATTTTATTCACAAAATAATTTTGTTTGTTTTGAAAGATATTTCATAAAAAACTGATTCCAAAATTATTTTGATATTTTAAACCGTACTTTGTTGGACCGAAAATAAAGATTAAACTCAAGTCCGATACCCTTACAAATAATCTATGTAGATCACGAGTTTTGGCCCATCTTCATTTCCACATCCTAGCCTTGTTCGAAACCTGTCAACAACATATCTAGACAAACCATTAATTAAGAGGGGACGGAAAGAAGGATGACTTGTCATCATCAACACAATAAGTCCAACACCTCTTCTTCGTAAACACTCCAACCACTATGAAAACAGGCCAAAAATTGATAAAAAATGGCACAAATCCTTCACTACTCCTAGCTCAGCATAAGGTAGGCAATATATAGGATGTAGTTAAAGGGACAAAAGGCAATTTTTGGCTAATGTAGAGCTAAATGGGCATAATGAGAAGGGGTGATGCAATAGTTCTCCTACGTGTAATACCAACCACAAAACGGTACGTGTAGGCAATAAGAAACCAAGACTTATACACATGCAAAACATGAAATGCAGGGAGTACTACTCACAATCCTAAAATAACCGGTCATAGATGTCACCAGTTTTAAAGGCTCTAAAGCTCAGAATGTGTCGTAGGTTGCCAAAACTATGAGTCAAGTCTAGTGATCTAGCATGAAGTCCATGACAAAATTCGGCATAACGCTTAAAACTTCACAAGGCAAGGGTCGAAAAGTGGCATAACATAACATGAAATTAACTGTAAACAGCTTGTCATCAGCAAATCTCCATTCCGTCGCAACTAAATGCAAAAATAAACGTGATTTTTTTAGATTTTGAAAATTTTCTGAAATTTACATAAAGCAATTAACGTGAATGCAAACGAAATGCAAATGCAGACGCAGGACGCATACCCTGCCCAAACCAAACCGTACAATGCCCCCATTCTACAAAGTGGAAAGAAAAGAAAATGCAGAGGAGGAAAGGGAAACGAAGACTTGCAAAACAGCGTGCAAAAAGAGACCTCCCCAAACCGAATTGGAAGATGAGGTGGAGAACAAAAGGTGATCAGGCCCGAGGTAGATGGGTCGATCGAGAAACCTAATCACTCGATCGAGCGTTCGGGACGCAAATATGCCACGATCGAAAACTCTCTTCCTACAGATTGAGCGAATAACCACAAAAGGAACCTCTCGATCGACCAGAAAGCGCACTCGATCGAGAGGTTCACAGCACAAAAACACCCAATAAGTTCGAGACTGTCTGATACAAATGAAACAGAAGAAAAAACAGTTCTAAAAGAAACGAAAATTGTTCAAGAAACAACAAAGAAAGCGTCCGGGTTGCCTCCCGGAAAGCGCAGGTTTATGAGGTCCCGCACGACCTACGAGCTTTAGTCAACGAGCTCTTCAAACTCGTCGAAAAAGAACTCTTCGACGCACCCCACAACATCATTCGCCCCGTAGTAGTGCTTGAGCTGGTGACCGTTAACCTTGAAGCGATTGCCTTTGGATCCTTCTATCTCAACCGAACCAAATCGGTTGACACCTGTAACCATGTACGACCCACTCCAACGCGATCTCAGCTTCCCAGGAAATAGCCGTAATCGGGAGTTAAACAGCAACACCTTTTGGCCAATTTGAAATTCTCGCGGAATGATGCGCATGTCATGCCAACGCTTCGTCTTTTCGTTGTAGATACGAGAGCTAACATAAGCGTTCAAGCGAAACTCTGCAAGTTCATCTAGCTGCAACAGACGTTTCTCACCACACAGATTAGCATCATATTTAAGCTGACGGATAGCCCACCAAGCTTTATGCTCTAGCTCTACGGGAAAATGGCAAGACTTCCCATAAACCATACGATATGGGGAAGCACCAATGGGTGTCTTAAAAGCGGTCCTATACGCCCATAAGGCATCTTCCAGTTTAGAACTCCAATCTTTCCGTGACTTAGACACAACCTTTCCTAAAATGACCTTCAGTTCCCTGTTAGAAACCTTTACCTGTCCACTAGTTTGAGGGTGATACCCCAAACCTCGACGATGTTTTACTCCATACTTAGATAACAAGGTTTATAAATTGCGGTCGCGGAAATGCATACCTCGGTCACTAATCACAATCCTAGGAACCCCGAAGCGTGGAAAGATGATCTTGCGAAAAAGCTTAACTACGGTCTTGGCATCACAATTTGGAGTGGCAATGGCCTCCACCCACTTAGACACGTAATCAACAGCGACTAGGATATACCTGTTACCTTGACTGGACGGAAATGGGCTTTGATAGTCGATGCCTTATACATCAAAAATCTCCACCTCTAAGATGCCATTTTGTGGCATCTCGTATCTCTTAGAAATATTTCACGTCCGTTGGCAAGCATCACAACTAGAAACAAAGACCTTTGTGTCAGCGAAAAGCGTAGGCCAATAAAAACCGGATTGCAATACCTTAGCCACGGTCTGTGATGGGCCGTGGTGCCCTCCACTTAGAGCCGAATGACAGCCCTCCAAAATAGCACGGGTTTCCCATTGTGGAATGCATCGTCGGTAAATTCCATCTGCACACTCCTTGAAAAGATAAGGATCGTCCCAGAAGTACTGCCGTGCATCATGAAGGAATCGCTTCCGCTGCTGATAAGACAAGTCGGGTGGTAACTTCTGACTCACTGCAAAGTTGGCATAATCTGCAAACCAAGGTTCAACACCATATTTAGAATGCAGAGAGGTCAGAGAAAAGCATCAATAGAATAAAGGGAATCATCAGCGAAAGAATCGTTGATGGGAAGATAATCCTCCCCCTCCTGTTGCGTTAAACGCGACAGATGATCCGCTACAACGTTTTCGGCGCCCTTCTTGTCTTTGATTTCCAAATCAAACTCCTGTTGAAGGAGTATCCATCTCAGCAAGCGTGGTTTGTCTTCCTTCTTGTTTAAGAGATGTTTTAAAGCTGCATGGTCAGTGAAAATGATAACTTTAGAACCTAACAAATAAGATCTAAACTTATCTAAAGCATAAACTACAGCCAAAAGCTCCTTCTCCATGGTGGCATATCGGACTTGAGCCTCATCCAGAGTTCGGCTCGCATAGTAAATGGCACTCAACGCCTTGTCCTTCCGCTGCCCTAGCACTGCTCCTAGTGCGTAATCACTGCCGTCGCACATTATTTCGAATGGTAGTGTCCAATCCGGGGGCTGAATGATAGGTGCCGACACTAGAGCCTGCTTCAAAGTATTAAAAGCAGAAAGACAATCATCAGTAAAAACAAAAGGAGCATCCTTTAGAAGCAATTGTGTAAGCGGTCGAGCAATCTTGGAGAGTCCTTGATAAACCGGCGATAAAATCCGGCATGACCAAGAAAGCTTCCCACCCCCTTGACAGTAACTGGAGGGGGCAACTGCTCGATCACTTGCACCTTTGCTCTGTCAACCTCAATACCCCTATTAGAGACCAAGTGCCCAGGGACTACACCCTCCTTAACCATGAAATGGCACTTCTCCCAGTTTAGCACCAGATTAACCTCAATGCAGCGCTGCAAAACTTTATCAAGGTTAGCTAAACAATGCTCAAAATCATTCCCATATACACTGAAATCGTCCATGAAAACCTCCATGATAGACTCGATATACTCAGAAAATATCCCCATCATACACCTTTGAAAGGTGGCAGGGGCATTACATAAACCGAAAGGCATCCTACGATAAGCAAAGACACCCTTGGGACAAGTAAAGGTAGTCTTTTCCTGGTCATCTGGATGAATGGGGATCTGAAAGAACCCTGAGTATCCATCTAGATAGCAGAAAAACTCATGGGAAGCTAGCCTCTCTATCATCTGGTCAATGAAGGGCAGGGGAAAATGATCTTTCTTAGTGGCGGTATTCAATTGCCTATAATCTATACACATCCGCCACCCAGTCACAAGCCTAGTGGGTATAAGTTCATTCTTTTCATTGGTCACGACAGTGGTACCTCCCTTCTTAGGCACTACCTGAGCAGGACTTACCCATTTCGAGTGGCCAACCGGATAGATTATACCTGCATCAAGTAGTTTCATGACCTCAGCTGTCACCACCGTCTCCATCTTGGGATTCAGTTTTCGCTGACCCTGTCGGCATGGTTTGTGACCTTCCTCCAATTCGATCCTATGCATGCAGACGTCGGGGCTGATGCCCTTAATGTCATCCAGTGAATAGCCCATTGCATTCTTGTTCTTCTTAAGGACACTTAATAAAGCAGTTAACTGATCATCTTGAAGTGTAGCATTTACTATAACAGGAAATTGCTCAGTATCATCGAGAAAGGCATACTTAAGATGAGAGGGAAGTGCCTTACGTTCTGGGACTTTTACCTCAACTGAGCACAAAGGGTGTGCTAGGCTCGCCACTTGTGCTAATTCGGCATCAGTCAAAGTGGTTGCATCAGACACCTTCGTCTCATCGATAACAACTCCGAACAGCTCTTCCACGGAATCCCAGTCCTCATGGTCTGCGATATCTGCGCACTCAGCTAATAGCATCAGTGACTCTAACGGATCCCTAGTCAGGGAATCCGACCAAACCTCATAAGAAGACTCGTCAATGACATCTACTGAATAACAGGTGTCTTCTATCATGGATCTAGACAGGGTTGCGGGTAAGTTAAATGTAATCATATCATCCCCCACTGCTAGAGTCCAACGACCAAGTCTAATATCAATAATGGCCCCGGCTGTACACAGAAATGGTCTACCTAGGATGATTTGGGTACGGGTATCCTCAGCAATATCTAGAACAATGAAGTATACTGGAATGAAAAATTTACCCACCTTGACAGGCACGTCTTCCAAGATACCTAAGGGTTGTCGAACATATCAGTCGGCCATCTGAAGGGTGATATTGGTCGTTTTTAGGCGACCCAAATTAAGCTTAGCATAGATAGAATGGGGTATGACACTAACACTAGCTCCAAGGTTACATAATGCCCTATCTATCGTCACATCCCCTATGACACAGGAAATCGAGAAGCTACCCGGGTCTTTTAATTTGGGAGGGGATTTACCTAGAATCAAACTACTAGATTTTTCCATAAAGGCAACGGTAGAAAATTCTCGAAAGTCCTTCTTACGCGTAATGATGTCTTTCATAAATTTTGTGCAAGACGGAACTTGGGTAATTAACTCAACAAGTGGAATACTTACCTGCAGTCCGCGCACCATTTCTACGAACTTGTTGAATTGCCTCTCCGTCTTTGTATCTCGCAGCCGACTCGGGTAGGGAACCTTAATCATTGAAAGTGGGTTTCCGGTATTCTCAATTTCTGCATTGTTCCTCGGTACCCCCACAGCAGGGGAGGGTATCTTATTATTCGTAGTTCTTGGAACAGCAGTATCTGAACGTTGGGCTCTCGATCGAGGCTCAATTCCTCTCGATCGAGAGCTTTTGTCGGCACTGTTGCTCGATCGAGAGCTCGGGCCTTTCAGGTTGTTCGATCGAGCAATTTCTTCATCCACACCAGACGATCGAGGACATCCTACTGTCGACCGAGAGCTCTCTTCAACTTGGTCAGTCGATCGACCATTCTACTCGTCAAGATCTGTCGATCGAGGCACATTTCCACTCGATCGACCCCTTCTCATTAGCTCCTCGTCAGTGACAGGAGTTTCTGCTTCCACCTCGGAACTCGTACTGGCCGGGTTATACACTGGACCGTCATAACTAAGACCGCTCCTCAAATTAATCGCTAAAACCGGGTCCTTCTCGGGAAATAAGGTCTCGCATTTTTCAAGCAATGCACGGAAGGCATCCGCGCTCAATTTCTGCTCGACCTCTTGTTCGTGAATGATTGCTTTAAGATTGCTGAACTCAGTCTGCGTAATGAGTGTTTGATTATTATCAACTGGTGGTTGGTGCTTTGTAGAGGTCAAATCTGCATATAGCTCGGAAAACGAACCCCCTTGCTTATATCTTCGATACGCGTAAACACGCTTGGATTCGGCCATGCAAGAAATAGGGTCGTGACCCTTTTCACCGCATCTACCACATAGCACCTCCGTAGCACAAACTTGATCACACTGATTTGGGCTCCCTACTCTACCCTCTTGAACTTCCTCAATAACGGCAGTAGGAATGGCACTTGTCACACTTCTCGGGTTCCCATAGTTGGCTGTGTATGTAGCCATATTCTCTATCAACTGCCAACCCTTGTCGTCAGCCACATTTACTTGAAACATGCCTAATGCGGCAGCATCAAGGATAGCTCTATGCTTGTACCGTAACCCGTTGTAGAATTGAGTGCACAAATACCAACGCTCAAATCCGTGATGAGGGACTGAGCGAACCAGCTTTTTGAATCTTGACCATGCTTCACTCAAATTCTCTGTCTCGGTTTGAGAAAAGTTTGTAATTTGCCCCCTCAGCGCAGAAGTGCGTTGAGGAGGAAAATATCTTTTGTAGAAGGCTATGGCCAAAGTGTTCCAATCCACAACTTCGGCGGCTACCATGTCGAGATCTCTCCACCAGTCCTTAGCATCGCCCACTAAGGAAAAAGGAAATAAAAATTCCTTAACCTTATCACGAGTTACTCTGGCGACGAGAGGAATAGTTGAGCAATAATTGGTAAAGATCTCAACGTGTTTGGCCGGGTCCTCATCCGTGCTACCCTTAAACACATTTCTTTCCACAAGCTGTAAGTAGGATGGTTGAATACCAAATGTCTCATCCTTAGTTGCAGGAAGAACGCGTCCCTTAGGCAAGTCGTCTGCACTAGGCTCAGAATGGCTCGCGATATTAGGCATACCTGCAAGCACTAAACACTAGAACAAAACGTAAGAACTTCCCCAAGGAATAAATTCCTTGAGACAAAAAGACAAACAAGACTTAAACTATAAAATTACACCGTCTCCCCGGCAACGGCGCCAAAATTTGACACGGCTGTCGCAACCCTATCAAAAATAAAACCTAACCGGTCTCAACTAAATGTAGAAGACGTAGTCGGGTATCGAATCCACAGGGAGACAGGGATCTTATAGTCTGACCAAGTTCGTCTGAGTAACCAAAATATGGGGTTCAAGTGAATTTGACGCTATACTATAAAAAGGTAGGAAAAAGGAAAAGAGGAAAAGGGGAGCACTAGGATTTCTGGTGCGCCATGGCTATTAAGTCTGGTCTGTGAATACAGGTCGCCTTATTGCGGTTTGTGGGTAAAGAAAAGGTTCTTCCGGTCCGCTAATCACCCTAAAACTATACTAACTTAGCTTCCGCCCTAATTAGCACAGTCCTAACAATCGTCGCAGAACTACCCCTAAACCAATCTTCCGATCTAGGCCAAGACGGTTTCTACACAGTCAATTGAGTGCGTCTACTCAAACCATTAACAGAAAATAACATGCGACGGATACGAACAAACCGTAATACAGGTTCTGGAATTAACATACCATCCTAAGCCATGCCTACCATAGATCCTAGTACTAAGTTTAGTTACACATAATTAAAGGACGATTGATAATGGTAACGACTTGCATAATCAAACTAGCATACGATATTCTGAAATGTGAGACAAAACAGACCATAGGAGCAGAGACAGAAATAATCATAAAACGAACGGAAACAGAAAGAGGCAAGACGGATACGGAAACACGAAGCAACATACAATTTAGGATGAAAGATGGGAAACTAATGGAGATTAGAAAGAGTGTAATAAAACTAGATCAGGAATCATAAAAGGGAAAGAATCAGAAGCAAAAGGAGCGAAGTGAAACAAGTGAACGAACGAGAATGGCGAAAACGACGATAGTAACGAAAACAGAGCAAAACTCGAATGAATAGCGAAAATCAGGAGACGGAAACAACAAACAGATTAACGATAAGAACTCGAAATAGGAAATGAAGGAAGAAGAATTACAGTAGGGAAGTGATAGGAACGATAGAGACGAAACCATGAACGGAAAAGTAAAAAGCTCGAATAAAACCAATGTCGGCTACAAGTTTCAGAGGGTCGAGTTTCTTTTGTAAAGTCTGCAGAGGGCAGCCTTAGGTAAGAAAAGCTTAACCTAATTATCTCAGAAATCCCCTTTAAATAGGCAAAAATTGAACTGAAACATTAACTCCTGTGAACACGAAGAGTCCCTAAGCTCTCGCTCGAGGGAAAATTCCACTCGATCGAGCACCTTTAGCTTCGCAAAACTGTCGATCGAACAGTGGAGATTACTCGATCGACCCCTCTTCCAGGGAACTTCTCGATCGATCACTTTTGTTTTCGACCGAGCGTTTTCTTCTTAGGACACCTCTCGATCGAGCACATGACAGTTCGATCGATGACTACTCTTCATCTGGGTCCCCCGATCGGGCGCAGGATAGTTTGATCGAGGACTTTGTTTCCTCGATTTATCCTTCGACAAGCCCAGAAGTTTATTTTTCACTTCAAACCGCTCGATTGTCACACGATCAACCGTGGTTCTTTCATCGACTATAGAGGAGCAGTGCATTGAGGCAGAAAGAGCTCGGTCTCTGCTACTATTCGGTCACTTCCTGCAAAATAGTAACACGAACACAAAGTAGCACATACAGGGCATAAAACACTACAACAAAATGGCACTTGCGCCACGATTTATGTCACGGGAATTCATAATTCGTGACCTAAATTTGCTTAGTCACGGGAAAAAAAGTCCCCTTCCTTCAAAATTAATTGGTACAAAAATTTATGTCACGGGAAAATATATCCGTGACAAATAATTGTTTTTAGTCACGAATTAAGTCATGACCGTGGCTAACAAATGCGTTTAGTCACGCATCAAGTCACGAACGTGGCTAATAATTATTTTTAGCCACAATGTCGTGGCTAATTATGATTTATTGTCACATGTAAGTTAACCGTGACTAATTAGTGTGTTTAGCCACACTGAATTCTTAACGTGGCTAATTATGATTTATTGTCACAGCTAAATTATCCGTGACTATATTGCTCTTAGCCACACACTGAATTCTTACCGTGGCTAATTGTGATTTATTGTCACAAGTAAATTACCCGTGACTAATTATTGCTCTTAGCTATGCACTGGATTTTTACCGTGACTAATATTTTTGATTTGATAACAAATACTAGTACAAAATTAATAGTCCAACATGGTGTGTACTGTGACATCAAGATGATTGCGCCGTATTATTGCGAGATGTGAACAATATTCGTACTTAATGTTCTTCAATATTGACGTAAATGATCCTATTATGATTATTCTTATTATTGGATTTAGTCTGTCACAAGTGAGAATTTGTGTAATTTATTATGATTATTCTTATTAACACTACTGACTTGCAAATGAATATGATTATATGAATAAATGATTGTTGTTTAACAATTTATTTTGCTTTATTTTCGTTGAATGCAACTTTACTTTAAGTATACGTTTAATTATGTAATGACAATTTTGTAATTTCAAAGCTACTTACCAGTTACTCAATTTATTAAATTGCGCAACAAAACCGACAAAAAACACTACAACAAATTGACACTTGCGCCACGATTTATGCCACGAGAATTTATAATTCGTGGCTAAATTTTGTGTAGCCACGGAAAAATTTTATTACTATTTTAGAAAAATTTTATGCCATGGGAAAATTTTTCCCGTGGCAAAAAGTCAATTGCGCCACGATTTAGGTTACAGTCGTGGCTAATAATCATTTTTGCCACGAACAATGTCACACCCATGGCAAATATATATTTATAATTCTTTTTTTGTTAAACTTATAATATTGAGTAACTTTATTTAGAGACCGCATCACATTTAAAGAGAAAGTATGTCTAATTAAATAATTAACTTATTAACACCTATCATTGAGAAGTCTGAAACTATTATATTGTTAAATAAGCTTTTCATTAGAAAATTGATTTACAACTTTATTTGTAAAATATTTCTACAAGAACTTGAATTCGAGATGTTAAATTGGAGAAAAATTGGGGAAGTTTTTAAGGAGAAAAAAAAGAAAAGACAATTAGATTTAAAATATGATTAAATAAAAAAAGTAGTCTAAAAAATTAAATTGAAAATGATTTCCAACAAATCATTGAATAAAATGGACAAAAAAACATATTGATAAAATAACCGATATAAAATAAATCAATATAGAAAAACATTTTATTTATTGAAAATGAGCGTATGACACCAAAAAGTAAAATGAAAATTAAAATATTAAATTTACATGTGTAAATAATGTGAAATTTTGTTGACAAAAAGAAATATCAAGAATAATGAAAAGAAATCAATTTAGAGAAAACAAAAATTTATACGATATTTTCTGTGTTTTTTTGGCAAAAACTGATTATTTTCGAGTTAATAATGTCTTGGTCATTTATTTTAGTAATAAAACTCGGTCATTGATACCTATATGTAGTCATTATTCAAAAGTGATCATTACTTATTCAAAAGTGATTAAACTTATTTTTGTTACAAATACGACGATTTTACAAATAGTATTTGTGTGGAAAAATATATGAAAAAATGGATAAAAGAAAAATAAAATAAAATTGCCTACAAATGAAAAAAAATAAAAAAAAAATGTATTAGGGAAAAAAATATAAGGAAAATGTGATTAAATAGTTTGGAGAAAAATGGTTTTGTTGACTCGGGAAAAAAATAACCCGAGCATCATTAGTCGGGAGGTCAACATTGAAAACTCAAGTAATTTGAGAAAAATAATATTTTTTTCGCAAAAATATGTAAATCATTTAATATTTATTCGCAAAAATAATAGTGAAGGTAATTTAGAAAAAAAGGAATATAATTTTAAAAGGTTTCAAAGTGTTAACTATATCAACAAGCTTAAGTTTCATTTTCGGTAGCTCATCATCAGAACTCCACTGTTAAGCGTGCTCAGGTGAGAGTAGTATTGGGATGAGTGACCTCATGGGGAGGATATACGATTCGCAAAAGTGAATGACTTGTGATTGTAAGTAACGAGTTGAGATAACTAACCAAGCAAGGATTAAAACTTGACAAAATCCCATATGTAACCAAATGTGTTTGGTAGTGTGGTGGTTGCTCACCTCATCCCTTAACCCTGAGGTCAGGGGCTCGACTCCTACCCATGGGAATGGAGCAACTCTTTGGCAAGCAGTTTACCTCTTCGTGTGAGAGCCCGCGGCGAGGGGATTATACACCGTTGTCGACACGGTGGACACCCCGATTTAGACCGAAAAAAAAAAGATTCCATAAATGAAAATATGTTCATTATAAGTAAAAAATAATATATTACATTTTGTTTATTTATTTTTTATTTTTTTGTTTGTCACGGGAATAATTTTGGTCACGAGAATTAATTTTTGGTCACGGGAATTATTAGCCACGTGAGAATCTGTGGCTAAAAATATAATTTTAGCCACGTTAATGTTTTTCCCGTGACTATCTGTTAGCCACGGCCACTTGGGCCACGGTAGGTATTTCCGTGACAAAGAGCTTTAGCCACGGGAAATTAATACTTGCGCCACGAATTTAGTCGTGGCCCAAGTGCTTAATTGTAGTAGTGAAATGATATAAAATCACCAATTATTACGAGAATGTGTGCCAAAACAAGACTAAAAAGTCTATACAAAATGCACACATCAATCGTACATATTAATGTTGTAAAACCCCTCGCGGCAGCAGAAAATAAAACACATAATATGCATGAAATTTGCGCGAAATTAAAACTTTTAGCATAAGTAAACTAACTTGCGAGGTGTAATACTATAACTGAAATGCGGAAGAAATGAAAACATAGATAAGTTGTAAAACCCCTCGTCGCAGCGGAAAAAAAAAACGTACAAACATGCCAAAATTTACGCGGAATTTAAAATTTAATATGCATGATAAAATGAGGTGAATTAAAAGCAACTATACAAACTGAAATTAGCAAAACAATAGATAAGTATATAGGTCTAAGTACGAAAAGTATAAGTACAAAAATAGCCTGGGATGGCACATCCCTACAGGCACTCAATGTATAATCAAAAACTAGGTCTAGCTACACAATAATGGGTATGTCATCGATGATAGGATTAACGCTCGCTAGCCTTCTGTAACCCACCAACAACCTGTCATGTACCTATATACATGAAAACGTGTACGCCACAATCAGTGGGGAGTGACTAGAGTTGTCCTAGCCACCTATCGTTAACGACATTTAACACATAAAGCATCCAACATACTCCAACATTCATAACATGCGAAGTATATATATATACACATCTCAACTTTCATATCAACATGCATCACTTATGCAAAGGCTCTCAACTAACTTCAGAAACTATTTGAAATGAGAGTCGGTCTCCCTTCCGGTTGCCCGGTCAGGGGGGTCTTTCACTCCAAACCATTTACGAAACTAGACAAAGAGTCGTCCAATGCCTTGGACGAACAATAACTAAGATAAACAATAGTCTATCTAAACACAATCATTCAGCAACATCTGACACTCTACCCCAACTCAGGCAAGCAGATGCAATCAGCAATATCTAGAACCTACCCTAACTCAGGCAAGAACTAAACACAATCAGTAGTGTCCAAGTCACACCCCAACTCATGTAAACTTGGTACACAAATCAGCAAGCATACACCCGTAGCCGCAACTCAGGCATGGATGGATACCAATCACCTAATAATGGTTTATAACGCAACTCAGTCAGAAACATTACCCTTCGTAGTGAATCAAATCAAACTCAGATTCAATTCACCACGGTCATACAAACTCACGGAAGGACAGAGGTCCCAACTCAGACATCTCCTACCGCATCATCCATACACGTGACGACTCAGAGGTCCCAACTCAGACATGTTCGCCACGCCACAAACACTCACATGTCAAACTAGAGGATCCCAACTCAGATCATACCTTGACACGCATCAGACATCAGTACATATCGTACTTTAGCGGTCCCAACTCAGACATATTCCGATATGCACTACAACCAAGTCCTTAGTCCTAATTTTACTAACCTTTAATCAACACTTAATTGACCCCATGAACTAAGTTGAGGGAGAGCCGGTTTCCCTTTCGGTTGCCCGACAAGGGGGTCTCTATCCTCACTCCATTCCCGAACCCAATATAGTGTCGCCCGAACTTCGGGGACTTCAAACACTCATACACATATAAGAGAAAGACCAACTCAATTAAAATCACTAGCAACCTAAGACTCTTTTCCCACAAGCCTAAGGGTTACCATACAACTAGCTAAATTCAACAAGCCTAAGGGTTACCATACAACTAGCTAAATTCAACAAGCCTTATAAACAAACTTAAGAATTAATTAGCCTAAAACAATAAATGAACACTTACTAATTATTGCTCATTACATTGCCCAGTACAAATTAAGTATATATATATATATATCATCCTATATCTCCTAATTATACTAGGAAACTAGTATAGACACGACACAAGCAATCCCGCATAAGCTACGAGCAAACAACACAGACCCGTGTAAACCACAGCCTGCGCTGCTTGGCCGCAGCCTGCGTAAAACAGGCCGCAGGCCTGCGGTGAACGCCGCAGCATGCGGTATTCACTGCAGTCCGCGATAAATTTCCTGCACAGCACGAAACATCCCCATTTTCGCCATTTTCATTCTAAGCATTTCTCAAGCATGCTTTTCACCTAATTTACAGCATACAAATGTCCCAAACAATCCCAAATGAATCTCTTATATAATCTTAAACAACATCATAAACAAATTCAAGCATTCACATCGAAATTCCCAAAATTCAACCGGTCTCCATATATACTCCCAAATTCCATCCAAAAGATGAATTCAACACAATTATACAACAATAAACATAATAAGAAGCATAAAGAAGATGATAGCAAACCTAAACATGTTCCTAAACACAAGAACACATCAAAATTCACAACAAGCATGCTACTTTAACAAATTAGGCCGAGTAGCTCATAATTGTCACCTTAAAGCGGTTTAAGCTCCAAAGTCTTCTTTCACCAAGTTGGCATCGACGTCGGGGTCCTCTAAACCAACTCTTACAAGAATAGAAACGGAAATTATAAGCGTAAAACGGAATTGGGGCAAAACAGCTCAAAAATGAAAGTGAACGAAATGAGAATCGGAAGTGATAGAAAGATCACAAATTTCGAGGGGATTCCGAAAATATAAAATTTACCTTGATTCGAATTGAGGAAGGGTTCGAGATGATCTCTTGAAACTTTCTTAAAAAGAGAGAAAATGGTGTTTTTGGTTTATCAGTGAAAGAGTTGTGAGGGAAAATGAATGTCGTTGAAAGAAAAGGGTTAAGTGTCCTTTTTATACTTATGTCGGGTTTATTTTATTTAAGTGAAGCGGAAACTCAAGTCGGGACATGCCAAGCGGAATAACATCTTAAGATTTAAAATAATCCTAAGACGGAACTTAACGGAAAATTTAAAATAAAACTTACGATTTATTAATAAAATAATATTATATTCCGAAAAATACTTTAAAAGTATTAAAATATTATTTACCAAAATACGGGATGTTACAATCACCCCATCTTTCAAAAAGTTTCGTCCTCGAAACTTGAAGGCATAAATAAGTACGAAAACAACTCTAGCTATCAAAACGTACTACCCGAGTTATGGTAACCCAAAACTTTATCTTTCAAAAAGGGTTTCAAGAAGAAATATATTTCAAGGCACAAGTCTTTGTCAATGGGCAATGGGGTTCTCGTTACGTATTCAAGAGCCCGACATTCCAAATCTGAGACAAGTCCCAATTTTAAATCAGTCAAAATTCAAAATTTAGATCGATTCGGGGTCGGTAAGCATAGTTCTGGTTATCAGACGTCTCCGATAACGAGTTCAAATGACAAATCGACGCTGGGATTAATCAAATTGCAAATCAATCAGTTCCCTTAAAACCAACTTTCCCAAATTTAACCTTTATTTTCGATTCCTCAAAAGAGTAAAATTGCAACAACGACAAAAGGTCACTTTCAACAAAAGAGGGAGCAGCTTCAAATTCTCAAAACAATTAAGATTTTCCAAAAACTGCGAACTTTTGAAGTGAACAATAGGGATCAATTTCAAAAACAGTCACTGGGAGCGCAGAAACAATCATAGAGACTACCCTTGACGCAAAGGGTTAGAAGTTTCTAGCTTTACCGCTAGTAGAACATACTAAGGAAGATCGAAGGAGTGAAACAACTAGGTTAAAGGTCAAGGAAGACATTAACTTTTGCCAAACATGGGGGCACTAACCACTCAATCCATGATCCAAACATCGTCACAACGGTTCCTAATATCCCATGGAGGACGATTCAAGTGTCCTCTAGACTCACAATGGTTTCACGATCTCTCTTACCATTATCTTATCCACAGAACAAGGTATTCCTCAACAAGAAGGGATTCCAAACACCTCATTCGACTCACACTAACCTGAATTTCCACAAAATGAGGTCAGCCATGTGGATTAGCTCACACTAAAATCCGTTCATCAACAGTTAAGGATCTCTCACTCAGGGTGGAAGCTTAAGTACACATCCTAGACCAAGGTTTACGCACTTCCAATCACTCTAAACCAGAATTCTATTATCATAACATCGAACCTCAAAACCCAGGATATGGCATTCATTACCCTGTAACCTCTTCCCATTGAGGGCTACAACAAAATGATCCATAACCTCAAATTTTAAACAGCTTGATCCCAACAACTTATTCCACAAGGTGCTTCGAAATCCTAAATTTCCAAATCTCTTACCATAAGGTGAATATTCCAAGATAAGTCCTTACCAAAGCAACAACTTCCAAAAGAAGCAAGTCAATGATCGGCTCTCATAAACATTTCCTCAAAACGGTCTATATACCCTAGTTCCTCAAGATCTAAAACAATATTATCCTTCCAGTTACCTATCCCAAAAGCTCTAGATAACTCATCCCTGATAGTTCCTCAAATGACAATTCAATCAAACTCTCAGGCTATCAAACCCATATGCTATATTCACTACACTTGCATTACTGTCCACAAGATAACCATACTTAATCAACGCGTTTCCGAACTTACATCTACCAATGAATTAATTTATTCCATCCAAAACCGGTGGTGCATCCTCACTTTCCTTTGGATTCCCCAGACTAAGATCCAATAAGTAAACTATGGTCAAACACTCAGTCAACTCAACAAGTCTTATTGTAAATGTCTCAGCATTCTCACACCGTTACTAATAACTCTTGTTCCTCAAGTTTAAGTAGCATTAGCTTACCTCATTCACTTATCTGACAACATCATTACTTTAAACATATTCCTCGAAATCACTTAGTACTCTCAATATGATAGGCTTATCGCGTACCTAACAAAGATACCCTAGGCTTAACTAACAAATAAATGTAGATAAGGAAGTAGGGGTCGATCTCAGGGAGACGGTAGATGCAATATGACAAGCTATGGTTAGAATTCTATCAAGGTCGGTTCGATTGATTGTTTGGTTTGATGATTAGAACGATAACAAATTGAGATGTAAAACAATGATAATAAAAGATCTAGGGAAATAGGTTCACACATGTATATTAGCAATAATTGATGTCGAATTGGGGAAACATATAAACAAAAGTTGTCTAGACTTATTAGCAATTATCTCTCGATTTTATTATTAGTCTTAGAACGATTACTAGCGGGCTCTCGCACTTACTAGGTCGCGCTACAAAACATACTTAGGCAAATTCTATCCCCGACTTTCGATCTTAGGAAAAGAATTAACAAGATAACCAATAATTGTGATCAAGAATTAAAGGTTAACAATACATAACAAGCATGTTATATAAACAACAAATTGATAATAATAAATCCCAATTCAACAATTATCAATTACTAATCTAACATGGCTTCCCTAAACCCTAGATTATAAGACTACTCACTCATGATAATATATAAACTAACAAAGATTAATTTGATTAATATAAACATGATAACAATATATGAATTGGAATTAAAATGATAGTATAAAAGAAAGAATAGAAATTACCAACTTAAGGAAATAAGAACAAGAACTTGATTATTAAGAGCAAAATAATCTTCAAATAAAACCCGGAATTAAAGCATAAATGTTGATGATTGATGAACTAAGAACATAAAGGAAACTAGGTTTTTGTAGATTTAGGGAAATGTATGAAAAAGCATGAATAAAAAGCTTTCTAGTGATGAGTTTATATGCAAAAACTAGCTAGGAAAGTGAAGAGTTGCTCAGTTGCACAATCCCCGAAAATCCGGGGACCAAACAATCCTAGGGGGCGCAGCATTTGAGGCCACGAATTGCTCAGGTATCAAACCCCAAGATTCTGGCGTTTGAACAAGTCTCGGGGGCGCAGTATTTTGGGTATATGGCTATCTCGCATCAACCCCGAGATTTTGGGGTTCGAACAGCAATCCGGGGACCTTGCAATCTCTTCTTTTCTTTACTAGTTCTCACTTTCTTGGCTCAAGTACCAACCAATTTTCATTTCTTCTTCCTCGGGAATGAGTGAATCTTCCCAAAATGCCCTTACATGGCCAAAACTCGCCCCAAGTAGCCCCGTGGTGCTTGGTGAATGCCAAAATGATAGAAAAAGGTCGCAACTTGCTCCGTTTCCTACAAAATGCAACAAAACATGCAAAACACCTACAACACGGAATTAGCTCATAAAATCACCTCATAAAGTGCAAATTATCATGTAAAGATGAGCTAAAAGACGGGTGAAAATCGTATAAAAATAGGACACATCAAATTCCCCCAAGCTAAACCCTTGCTTGTCCCAAGCAAGCACACAATACCAAGACAAGGGTAAGGAGCACCAAATCTCATCAATTGCAAATCCCAACATAAGCTAACAAGCGCAATGAATCATAATCCCAAAACAACGTGGGCATAAGGATAATGCAAAAACATTGATGAGATTTACATGGCGGCGTAGCATGAAAGATTTTATTCAAACTTTTCGGCTCTTGCATGTTCTTATTGACAATGGACTCTCGCGGTACACTCAAGCACAAATTTATATGTAAAAGGAGATTTGTATGAGTGACACTCTCCTAAACTCTACTCATGAGAGTGCGCCCGCAATCTAATATGGTGATCATTCCAAGTCCACGGGTCAAAACAATCAAATGCAAGCATAAAAAGAAGAAGCCAAGGATTAGAGGAAGGCTATGGTGATGGGTAAGAAAGGGGAACATATGAATTATGGTAAGTGGAGCTAAGTCAAGCTAGCAACTAACCAATGAATGTATGGATGCTCAATCCAAATCCAAACCCATCCCAAGTAGGAGGCTTGAAGTCAAAAGTAGCATATTGACTTCCTTTCATGACAAATCAAGTGTAAACTTCTGAAATACTTGTGATATAAAACATGGAAGCTAAATCACAAAACCTCTTCTTCTCTTTTCTTTTCAACAACTCAATTTCATGCTTCTTTTTTTTCTCATATTTCTCAACTCTTTCAATTTGTTTTTTCCTTCTTGTATTTCAATTCTTTTTTCTTTCACATCATTTTTTCATTCTTCTTTCTTTCACATTATTTTTTTTTCAACTTCTCATTTTTTTTTTCTCAACTTTCTTTCTTCAACTCAAGAATAAAACGAGACACGGAAATCAGTAATTCTGTCTTACCAAGCTCACAATGACACAAAAATGGACCATATATCCCAAATGAGCACCCAAAACCAATGATAAAGCTACTAACTCGACAAGGTAGGCAAGTTTAAATGTAGCTAGATATGACAAAATGTATAAGGGTGAAAATGGGCAACAAAGTCATGTGAACGGCTTCAAATGCTTACAAATTATGAATGCAATGCTCATAAGAAATGGAATAAAGACCATACTTGTGCGTTTTGATGTAACGCACACCACAAGGAGACCTACACACACCTAAGTAAGACCGGGTATAGATGCACCGGCCTAAGGAGGCTCTACCTTTCAAATTTTTGTAGGTTGCCAATGTCAAGATCAAGCCTAATAGGTCCAAATTCCATCCCTCACCCACTATGTCAAGACATCCCCATGTTTGCAAAAATCCCGTCAATAAATGTGATTCAAATAGCGATAAAGCTACAATTGGGATAAGCAAAGAGAGAAATCAAGGAGCAAAAGTGAGGGCAAGCATCACAAAATTTCATGGAAAGCACACAATTTTTCAACTTTTTTTGATTTTTGAATTTTTTTATGAAAAAAAAACTACATGCAAGCTAAACTAACATGCTCTAACAAGATGCAAATCCCTCCCCCAAGCTAAACATCACATTGTCCCTAATGTGCTGAACAAGGAACAACCATCAAACCGTAGAAACGGTTCTCACACATAATCCAGCAAGACAAAATGTTTAATGGGGAAAGGGGATAACAACGAAAATGCAAGGGAAATAAGGATGCTTACTAAACTATCTAGCCTCCCCAAGCTAGTATGTACAAGGGGATGAGTGATATCAAATCACTCGCAAGCGGCATGGTAATCGTCAGCACGACCATCAACATCGCGGGTCTCCCCGTCATCAGCTCCACGACCTTCTTGGACACCAGAAGTACCTGCAAAAACATCACTAGGAGCACCAAACCTGTCCATGGGCCAGGTAAAAAATGAAGGGTGAGGGCCTTCGGGCCGAACAATTCCCTTACGAGTAAAGTAAGAATAAATAGGTGCTAAGGCCAAACGGGTGTCAGTCATCATGGTTGTGAGGTCACGCCGCATCCCACTCATCATTTCCCTCATCTCTTCCTCAAAAGATTTCAACAACAAGAGTGCCTCCAAAGGATCTTTAATTAAAGATCGAGGCAATGAGTCATCCATTATAACATCAATAGCATCTATGACTCCTATGGAAAAACATGGCTCTTCTAGCATTGAACTTTTCATGGCACTATTCAAACTATAGGTGACCGTCTCATCACCTATTTCCAAAGTTATCTTACCATTCTTGACATCAATGACCGCACCTGCGGTATGCAAAAATGATCTTCCCAAAATGATTGGGATTTGTGAATCTTCGGCAATGTCAAGAACAATAAAATCAACTGGAATAAAAAAATTTCCAACTTTAACGGGCACATCCTCTAAAATACCCAAAGGGTGTTTTATAGAACGGTCCGCCATTTGCAAGGTGACACTAGTACATTTCAAAACACCCATGTTCAACTTTTCACAAATAGAGTAAGGCATCACACTCACACTAGCACCTAAGTCACATAAAGCCTTTATCAATGGTGTAGGTGCCAATGGTGCATGGAATGGAAAAGCTACCTGGGTCCTTTAACTTAGTAGGGGACTTGTTTTGCAAAAGAGCACTACACTCGGCGGTGAATGCTATAGTTTCAACATCATCAATAGTCCTCTTCTTAGTTAAAATGTCTTTCATGAGCTTTGTATAAGAGGGGATTTGGGTAATTAATTCGGTAAAAGGAACGGTTACCTGTAGGTTTTTCACCACTTCCATGAACTTACCAAACTGAGTTTCCTTGTGAGCCTTTCTTAATCTATGTGGGAAAGGCACTTGAACCTTTTCTGGAACTTTGATCGGAGCATCAACCTTTGGAGGAGCAGGGCCGGCTATGGGCCGGTGCAGGCTGAGCCCAAGAACCGGGCCTCCAATTTTTGGGGCCTCATTTACCAGGGCCTAAAGAATATATACTGTAGATGTTATTAATGTTATCACTAATAGAATGTGGTCTAGTGGTTCATTGGTAATTGTTTAGACAAAACTTGTAGTTGCAATCCACACAAGTTCGAATCCCTCTAGATGCTATTTCAAATTTTTCACTTTTTTTGTGTTATTTTCTTTACGTTATATATATTGTCATGCTATTTTCGCCTTTTTTTAATTTTTCTTTATTACCCTATTACTCTCTTTAACGATTTTCATATATAAATATCAGTTAAGAAAATATTATTTGATTATTTGTATAAAAAAAAATTCTTAAAAAAGATGAGCGTTATCATAAATTGTTAAAATTGTGACCGTGTATCGTTTTAGATTTACACATATTACGAGATTTAAAACTTTTAGACAAGAAAGTATTACGAGTATTTACTTACTTTTCTAAAAATATCTTTCTTAAAATAGACGAGTGTTGTCATAAATCGCAAAATCGTTAAAATTGTGCTTTATCGGGTACCGTTAGAGTTATACATATTATGAGATTCAAAACTTTTAGACGTAATGGATAGAGAGCGGTAAATCCAACATTCATCTATCGTTAAAAATGACTGCAAGAACAACATACTTTTATATGAAAATTATGACCCACATAGACTATCTTGCACAGGGCCTCCCAAACGTTTGAGACGCCCCTGTGGAGGAGTATCCTCCACATCTTCTACCACAATCGGCTCCTCAACTTTATTTGAAACATCTCCCTCCTTTCTTGATTCATCAACCTTGTTGCTATGATCAACATCATCTCTTTTCTCACCAACTATCCCATCATCAACATTTGGCATTCGGGGTGCATCATAAGTGGTACCACTCCTCAATGTGATGACATTTATGGTGTCATGAGGTTGTGCACCTTGAGGTGCCAATTGACCTTGTTGTCTTTGAGCATTGTAAGTGGCAAGTTGAGAAATTTGGGTTTCAAGCATTTTGACGGTTGCATCCCTAGCTTGGTCACTCTTTTGAATGTGGGTGGCCATGTTCTTTTGCGTCTCAACCACTTGTGTCATCAAAGCCTCTAGCTTGCTCATTTGTTGATTGTTTTGTTGGGAATTTGAGGATTGACCTTGAACTTGTTGATTTTGAAAAGGTTGTTGAAATCCTTGCTGAAAGTTTTGTTGGAAATTTTGTTGGCAATTTTGTTGGGCTCTGTGAATTTGGTGTTGAAAACCGGGTGGTGGGACTTGAGCTTGCCTTTGTTGTTGTGGGACATGTTGATTTTGATGTTGTGGATTTAGCACATTGGTGCTTTTGTAGGACAAGTTTGGGTGAAACTTTGTAGCTTCATTGTAGGTGTTGGAGTAAGGATTGAAGTTTTGTTTGAAACTTTGATAAGCATTCACTTGTTCAACTGTATTCCTACATTCTTGTGCAATATGCCCCGCTCCACCACATGCGTCACACACCACAATTTGGCTAGTAGCATTGACTTGTTCATAAGTTTGTGATGAACTTGAACCCCGATTATCAACTTGTTGTTGGAGGAGAGCTATTTGAGCTTTCAAAAGAGACACGTTTGGGTCCTCCTCCTTTGCCTTGAATGGGATGTTGCGAGTGTTGGCGTATTGTGAGTCATGCACCGCCATGGATTCAATGGTAGCATGAGCAAGTTCCGTATCAATTTGGTCGAATCTCCCATTGTTAGCGGAGTCCAAAACTCGGCGTGATTCGGCACAACAACCATTGTATAATATGATTGCAAGAAACCAAGGATCCAACCCATGATGAGGACATTGCCTTTGTAACTCTTTATATCTCTCCCATGCCTCAAACAAGCTTTCATTACCATTTTGACGGAACCCCGTGATTTGGCTTCTCATTTGTTTGGTCTTTTCCGGTGGAAAATATTTTTGATAAAATGCGAGAGCCAATGTTTCCCAGTTGGTGATCCCCAAAGCGGTCCTATCAAGGCTATTAATCCACAACTTGGCGTTGTCTCTCAATGAAAAAGGGAAGAGTATCTCCCTTATCTGCTCTTGTATCACACCCGTTTGCCTAATCATCGAGCAATAATCACAAAAAATTGTGATGTGCAAATTAGGATCTTCCAATGGACCTCCACCGAATTGTTTTCTCTCAACAAGGCTAATAAAAGCCGGCTTAATCTCAAAATTTGTCGCGTCAATTTGGGCAGTGGCAATACCCCTAGGAAGCATAGCCGCGGTACGCTTGGAATGATCGGATAAACGAACCATCTTCCTTATTGGTTGTGAATTGGAAACCTCTCCTTCCTCAAGTATTTGAAGGACTTCTAAATAAGATTTTCTCGCACTTTCAAGTTGTGCAAGAGTTACAGCTTCTGAAATTTCCATCAAGAAACGTTGTCGTCTACGCAAGGTTTTCTCGGGCTCGGGATCAACCGGAAGTATTTCACCAACCCGTGAGGACCTGGGCATAAGACAACAATCTAGAGAGGATTGTAAGTAACGGTCTCAAGGAACAAGTGTTCCCTAAGACAAGGAAAAATAAGATAAAATTCAACTAATCACAAAGCAAGAAAACCGTGCTCGCTCCCCGGCAACGGCGCCAAAATTTGATAGGCTTATCGCGTACCTAACAAAGATACCCTAGGCTTAACTAACAAATAAATGAAGATAAGGAAGTAGGGGTCGATCTCAGGGAGACGGTAGATGCAATATGACAAGATATGGTTAGAATTCTATCAAGGTCGGTTCGATTGATTGTTTGGTTTGATGATTAGAACGATAACAAATTGAGATGTAAAACAATGATAATAAAAGATCTAGGGAAATAGGTTCACACATGTAAATTAGCAATAATTGATGTCGAATTGGGGAAACATATAAACAAAAGTTGTCTAGACTTATTAGCAATTATCTCTCGATTTTATTACTAGTCTTAGAACGATTACTAGCGGGCTCTCGCACTTACTAGGTCGCGCTACAAAACATACTTAGGCAAATTCTATCCCTGACTTTCGATCTTAGGAAAAGAATTAACAAGATAACCAATAATTGTGATCAAGAATTAAAGGTTAACAATACATAACAAGCATGTTATAGAAACAACAAATTGATAATAATACACTAGTACAAAAACACCCTATTGCGTCAAGTGATTTGCGTCGGTTCTAAAAGAACTGACGCAAAAGGGGCTTAATTTGGGCGGGAGACCAATTTTTCACTATAGACAAGTTATTTGCGTCAGTTCTTAAGAAGGAACTGACGTATTTGAGTCAGTAATTTTGCGTCAGTTTCGCTCTAAACTGATGTATTTAACTAAAAATTCACTTTTGCTTCAGTTGTTTTTCAAAACAGACGTATTTGTCTATAAGCTTTTGCTTCAGTTGCACAATAAAACTGAGGTATATAATATAAAGTAAAATAAAAAACATCTACCAGTATCTAATAATAGGGCAAATAAACTAAAGAATTTGAATACACTATTCTCTTCCATAATCAAATTAACATACGCGAAATTAAACGAACGAACCCTTGCTTCGTTGAATTCATCTGTTCGTTAGTTCCTTAGTTCGTCCTTCTTCATCAAATTCATCAGTTCGTCCATCTTCAAGTTCAATTTCAACTTCAATTTCAATTTCAATTCATCAGTTGCAAGAATTTCGCTCAAATCCTTGCTTTTTCGCCGATTAATGTAAGTTTTATTCGCTCTTCTTCGTCTAGTTACACTAACTGTTACTAATTTGTTGTTGTTACTGCGAATTTTGCCCTTAATTTCTCGTTTTAGTGACTATATTGTTGTTGTTAATGGTTCCCCTTTGACACGAATTGAAGCCATTCATACCCCTTTGCTATGTTGTACCCAATTTCTTCATTATCTGCACATACATGGCTTACGCAGTCTCTGAAACTTTGTAATATATGAATATAATGCCACATGTATGTGTGCCATAAGCATTAGATGAATACATGCCTTACGCAGTCTCTGAAACATTATGTGGCCTACGAACAGGGGTATAGACTGAACTGGGCACTAGATATGGGGAGTGTTCTTAGTTCTCAGTAAAATATGGGGAGTGTTCTCAGTTCAGAATGCAGGGATTGAATGGCTGAACTGGGCACTAGATGCAGAGTTTCTGAACTGCAAGTGCAACAGCAGTTCAGGTGTATGTTACAGAGACGCAAATGCATATATTTCACTCTAGTTTAAGGAAGTAGTCTCACTTGTGCCTACGCACAGGGGTATAGGCTTCCCTATTTGCGAGTACTTGTAAAGATAGCTACGTACATAGTCAACATAGATGATAAGGCCATATATGTCTCTCCTGTTAACCAAAATCTGAATAGATATAAGCCAAAAAAACAATATACTTCTTCCTGGAAAACTACAGGGAAATGTATGCTTCTAGCCTTCTAAGAAGTGTTGCATAACTACTGCAAATATTAAAGTGAAACTTAAAACACTGCACAGTTCTCAGACATTACGTTGACAACATCTTTAAGTGTATCATCAGCTTGTAATTTTTGTAGTTTGATGGTAGGTCCTGGTCTGTACACTATTGCTTATGGTAGGGATGTAGGGCCTCAATGGCTTAACTGAGTGTAGCTGTTGATGCAAGTCTATGCTAAGGAGCGAGTGTCTTTCTCACTCTGATGGGCATGCTTTGGCAGTCGAATGAGGCAGATTTCAGATGCTTTTCTGGGCTTGAATTGTGCTGAGGTAGTTTCTGTTGTTGGGTCTGTTGTGGAATCTACAGGAAAGTAGAGTGCAGGGAATGCTGGTCAGAGACAGTCAGTTGGTGGAGTGGAAATGGATTCTGAATGCAATAGTAGTGTAATAGGTGTGCAGGTCTGTGTGCAATTGTAACAGACCGACATGTCTGCTCATTGTGCTGCAGGGACGTGGCTGATGTTGTGAGGCGTGTTCAATAAGGGCAGAATTTGGTGTCGTTCTTGCATAAACACCCGATGTGGCGCAGCCTTTTACACATCTGAATAAAGAATTAAGGACGAATCTGACCCGACCGAGCTTTTACCCTTTACGTGGACTACCCATAAACTCTTTTGTTAACAAGAGTTATATATATATATATATATATATATATATATATATATATATATATATATATATATATATATATATATATAAAGTCTAATGATTACTTGTCCATATGTGGTTTCAGAACCACTCAGTAACCATGCTCCAATCTATTTTATACGTTTAGTGCATCGTGCCCCAACCAAGCAAGCTTCCCTCCGACGACATAGTATAGGTGGGGATTCCAAAAAACGCTAGCTCAGTCCCAATCCCATTAATTAGCCAAAGGAAGGAAAGGCTCGGTGGAGCAGCTATAATTTGACTAAATAAAAGAGTACCATGCCAAAGAGCAGAATGCAGACATTGGTTTTAAAATACAAACTGACAGCTTCGGACGACTCAGTTATTTGTTTTTTCTTTTTTAAGGATGAGAAGCACCTAACTTTGGCATTTATCCCGACGAGTCTTGTTCGTTAATACATACTTTTTGTGATGATCCTCCTTTCCGTATAGCTAAATCTGTGAGGGATAGCTGTGAGGTTATCAATCTCCAAGTTCAATGTGCAGAATAAATGGCAGGAAGTGCTAGGTGTTGCAACTTTGGTTGCCGCTTTTGTTTTATTAGAATTAGAAAATCATAAGGTCGAGCTATAGCGTAGACTTATACAGATATATCCTTGTAATTTTGACTTTTGTTTTGATATATACTACTTATTATCTTTTACCAAAAAAAAAACTCTAACTATAATGTTTTCTTTGAGATTAATCGGGATGTCTATCGTCGCCAAGGGTGAGTAAATAGGGGTAAACGTGTGAGGTAAATGAAGTAAAAAAAAAGGATGAAAATATCAGTGAATTGGTGTAGTATGCCTGTCCATTGCCTTATAGCCCCCCTTACCCTTCTGCTATATTGTCATTGAAAGAATAAATGCTCGAGTGTTTCTGTTTCTTGTTCACAGATTTCTCATTAGTCTAATAAAAGTTATTTTTTTTAAGCGGTTTATTGTGCTGGCTATGGATAGGAGTTGGATGTATGGAAAGCGAAATTTCCATTTTCTAGAACGGGTTGATGAATTTATCACGCATGCTATTGCACATCAAAAACTACACGGGGATGAGAAGTCACTCATTTGTCCGTGTAGCGTATGTAAGAACCGGGTAAAGGTAAACTCGGAAACTATGCGGGAGCATTTGCTAATGAAGGGGTTTAAGCCTGATTATCATGTATGGATATGGCATGGAGAGAAAGACAATGACATGGTAGGTACCTCAAATGCTGTAAATGAGGCCAACAAATTTGATAATGTGGATGAATTTGAGATGCATGGTTTGGATTTTAATAACATTCCGATTAATGTGGACAATGATAACGATGATGAGGAAAACAACGTAGACGGTGAGAATATTGATAGAATGATGGATGATTTGGAAAAAGATTTCATACAATGTCCAGAAATTTTCCAATCGCTAGTTGATGATTCTAAAAAGCCATTATATCCAGGCTCCAAATTCTCCCGTTTATCAGCTGTGTTGAAATTGTATACCTTAAAAGCGGCGAATGGATGGAGTGATAAGAGTTTTACCGCTTTAGTGCAACTTTTATCAGAAATGTTGCCAGAAGGTAATGAGGTTCCATCTAATACTTATCGATGTAAGAAAGTATTGTGTCCATTGGGTACGAGTTACAAAAAAATTCATGCCTGCCCGAATGACTGCATTTTGTTCTGGAAAGATTATAGTGACTTAGATGAGTGTCCACGATGTAAAGCAGCGAGGTACAAGATAAAAAATGCTAGCGATAAGAAGAAAGGGAGCCCAATCAAGGTCTTATGGTATTTGCCAATTATACCAAGGGTTATGAGGTTTTTTGCAAATCCAAAGGATGCAGACTATATGGTGTGGCATCACGAAGAGAGAAATAAAGATGGTAAACTTCGACATGTGGCAGATGCACTCCAATGGAGAACAATTGATAGAACCTTTCCTGAATTTGGTGGAGAGCCTAGGAATTTAAGACTGGGGCTTTGTACTGATGGAATTAATCCTTTTGGGACTCTTAGTACCCAACATAGCAGTTGGCCAGTAATGCTAATAATTTACAATCTGCCTCCTTGGCTTACACCAAAGAGTAAGTATATTTTACTTACGCTCCTAATATCGGGTCCTAAACAACCTGGTAATGACATAGACGTTTATTTGGCGCCACTAATAGAAGACTTGAAATTGTTATGGAATGTTGGTGTGAGGGTGTTTGATGCAGCTACCGGCTCACACTTTCAAATGCGTGCTATGCTGTATTGTACAATTAATGATTTCCCGGCTTATGGAAACCTTTCTGGTTATAGGCTAAAGACTGACAAGGGGTGCCCCGTTTGTTGTGATGACACTGAATCTGAATGGTTGGAGAATTGCGGGAAATATGTATACATGGGTAGTCGTCGATTTCTTCACGAAAATCATCAATATCGTAAGAGAAAGAAGGCATTCTATGGAAAAACTGAGCATCGACCGGCTCCATTATTTTTGAGCGGGAAAGAGTATTACAAACGAGTTATGAATATTAACACAGTATTTGGAAAACCGTACAAACCTCCACCAGATGGGGTGTACCACACAAAGAGGTCCATCTTTTGGGACCTACCATATTGGGAGCACTTGTCGGTTAGGCATTGTATTGATGTCATGCACGTAGAGAAGAATGTGTTTGATAGTATCATAGGCACTTTGTTGAACATGCCTAATAAGACCAAGGATGGGGTCAAAGCTAGATATGACATGGTTGCTAGGGGGCGTGTCGAGGTAGAACCAGTTGAGAAGGGGCAACGTACTTACTTACCCCCGACTTCCACTACTTTATCTAAGAAGGAGAAGGTGGCATTATGTGAGTCTTTAAAGGGCATGAAGGTACCGCATGGATATTCCTCCAACATAAGTCGTCTTGTGTCATTAAAAGATTTGTAGTTAGTTGGACTAAAATCTCATGATTGTCATGTTCTGTTGACACAACTTCTCCCCGTGGCTATTCGGTCCGTTTTACCTAAGCACGTTAGACAAGTGATCACTAAGCTTTGCATATTCTTTAGTGCAATTAATGCTAAGGACATTGATCCCGAGTCTTTAGATGAGCTACAAGCGGATATTATTGTGACACTTTGCGAACTTGAAATGTACTTTCCCATCAGTTTTTTTGACATTATGGTTCACTTAATCATTCATTTGGTTAGAGAAATTAAACTTTGTGGCCCGGTGTTCCTCAGAAACATGTGGGCTATGGAGCGAGAGATGGGGACGTATAAGAGGCGAGTGAGGAATCGGTATCGACCTGAGGCTAGTATTGTTGAAGCGACTGTTGCTTGTGAGACACTTGGATTCTGCCAAGATTACCTGACCGGTGTGGAATATATCGGACTCCCTACCTCTAGGCATGAGGGACGACTTCAAGGGAAGGGTACTTTGGGGAAAAAGTTTATTACAGTTGACCGTGCTTGTTTTGATAAGGTGCATATGTATGTTTTGCAACACATGACTGAAGTTCATCCATATTTAGTTGATCATTCCGCCTTCATAAAAAGACAAAATCCAAATAAACGTGAAGGTTGGTTGGTAAGTGAACAGAATCGGACATTTGTACACTGGTTTAAAGAGAAGGTGATGAGAGAGTTGTCAAACACAACACATAACCTAAGTGAGAACTTAAGATGGTTAGCATATGGTCCTAAGCTCACCATCAAATCTTATGAAGGGTATGATATTAACGGGTATTGCTTTTACACAAGTCGTCAGGATGCAAAAAGTACGATGCAAAATAGTGGTGTAACAGTTGTGGCATCGTCAGTTGAATTTGTAGGAAAGGGTAAACAACCTATAGATATAACAAAGCCTTACTATGGGGTAATTGAAGATATATGGGAGCTTGATTATCATGATTTTTCAGTACCCTTATTTCGATGTAAGTGGGTCGATTGTGACAAGGGAGTTAATGTTGATGATATGGGTTTCACTTTAGTAGATTTCAATTGTATAGGTCACAAAGACGACCTCTATATTCTAGCATCTCAAGCAAAGCAAATTTTCTATATTGAGGATCCTTTAGACAAGAAACAGTCAGTTGTCCGTAACGGTAAAAGACGTATTCTTGGTGTAGATGGTGTTGTTGATGAAGAAGATTATGATCAAGTTGATGAACTTTCTCCTTTTTCGACCACTTGCCAACAAGTGCAAGTACTACGTGAAGAAGTCTATATGCGAGATGACCATAATGAGGGAATTGTGGTTTGATTAATTCAAATAATAGATAACATCCTTGGCTGATTTTTGAACTAGTTTGTAGACGATTATGTCATTCATTGGGAACTTTTACTCTTCAATATAAACTTTTTACTTTTAATTTAATCTATCTACTTCCTTGTTTATTTTGCTTGAGAATGGATTGGGAATGGAGTATGGTTTTTGGATACAATTATTCATGTTTTATAGCTCTTGATTAATTTTATCTATGGCTTAACTGGTCAATAGCAGCGTTAATTATGCATTAGAATACCCGTCTCCACTGAGTCTTAGCTTGCTCTGACTATCATAGCTCTTTCATTTGGTTTCTCTCTTCTTGTGTGTGTGATTTCGGTAAAGCGAAACGTGATATAGCTACTAACCTGCATCCTGATATAGCTACTAACATGCCATGGTTTTTCTAACAGAAACGTGATAATCTACTACTGTAAAAATGCTGTAAAAATCAGTTCAGTTTATGCTGTAAAAATCAGTTCAGTTTATGTTGTAAAAATCAGTTCAGTTTATGTTGTGATCCAGATACATCTTCAATCGTCAAGGTAAAGAAGGAGATCTAGATAGATGTTACAGTATGGGTAAAGAAGGAGATCTAGATAAAGACTCGCATCCAAAACAAAAGACAAGGGGTCCAGCAACGGGCAAAACTTTTGAAGAGATACTTAGTAGTGCTGAGACTGCAGAAAACCAAGGAAAACGTGATAAAAAAGAGCTACTACATATTCAGTTTAATAAGCATGGTCAGGCTTATGGACGGTGGTTGAAAACTTTTAAATCCGATATGGGAAAGTTGGCGCGAAATATTAGGATCATTAAAAGTTGGGATGATGTAACAAATGGCGAAAGAAGTACAATGTGGTGTTGTGCGAAGGTAGGAAATTACTAGCATTATGATTATTTGATTTAAAATATTAATATTCATCACTACTTGTATTTATACTTTTTTTTTCCAGAAAACATGGAATCTTGAGGATGACAAAGAAAAGTTGATTTTAAGGATTTTGCGTAATAGATTTAAGGATTGGAAGTCAAGGCTGACAAACACCTACATTTTTCCTAAAGAGAAGCCTGATGACGGAGAAGGAAAGTCTGACGACGAAGAAGAAAAGTCTGATGGTGGAGAAGTCGCTATTAAAAGTCCAGTTGGAAAGTATAAACAAATCTCGCAAGAGGACTGGGACGAGTTTGTTAAGCAGCGTATGACTCCGGAATACCAGGTTAGTATGCGTAATTGTTTATTACAGTCTGCGTCAATGTTTATACTTGTTTTTAAAGTCCAGAGTTGGTAGGAAAAATGCTCAAATCACCTACATTTAACTCATAATGCAGACTGTTTGAGAGTTGTAAATCAGTCCGTTTCCTGAAAAATATGTTACTCGCATATATCTCCATTTGACAATATATTCAGAAAAAACACTTACTTTCTCAAACTTCTTCAAAATTTTGACAAAAGCAAGCATGTTTAAGTTCCTGAAGAAAACATAATCAACATGAAACTGTTAATTACAATTAGTTGCATTAACTTCACGTATGTATGCATGTTCCATCGTATCTAGAAAGTCTCTCTAGTTCCAACACAGGGACTGACCATGTACATCCGGCACCATTGTTTATTTTCCATAGTTCCACGGCACAGGGACTTAATTTTAGTCATTACTTGCTCATGGCATCGGTAGATCCATACCTTGTCCATTGAGGCGGTTCTGTTTATTGGTGGCATTTAATATTTTCTGCATTGGAGTCTAAATGGAGGCATCGGGTTAATGTTGCTAGAGCCAAATGATTTTTATGCTCAAATTTTGAAGCAATGCCTGTGAATTCCCTCTAGTTTCTATCAGACATTCAGACTAGTAATTTTGAGAAAATAGGTACATGTGAAGAAAAATTGTATGCGTCAGATATATAACCAATTTCTCAAAGAAATATGCAGTATTTGGTACCAACTCTGGACTTTAAACCAATTTTGCAGATTTTTGTCAGAAATATGCAAAACTGGAGGAAAAGAGGAAAAACATTATCAACTTGTTTTTATACTTTATAGATTGATTTGATCAGTGACGTATTTGAGTGTTTCGATTATAGGAAAAGAGGAAAAAGGCTCAAAATGCACAGAAGCATAATGTATATCCACATTTTTTGGGTAGAGCCGGCTATGTAGGCAAGCAAGATGAGTGGTATGTAGAAGAACTTGAGAAAGAGACACAGAATCTACCTGATCAAGAACCCTCTCTTACCCAGCAAACGGTAGTGGAACGTCTTAGTAATCGATGTTATGCTTGGATCAAAGCACATACCCCGCCAACTAGTGCTAGTAGTAGTGCTCAGCCTCCACCAATGTTGCAAAAAGTTATTGATGAATATGTAAGTTCATTCTAAACAAATTAATATGTTTACTTATCAATTGAGTAATTAAATGTCATTGAAGTAAATTTATTATTATTGCATTGTATCATTTTCCTTCATAACAGGAGTTTTGGAAGAAAAAGGAGGAAAATGGGGAGTTTGTTCCTTCCAGATTTGAGGATCCATTGGTGAAAGCATTAGGGAAATCAGAGCACAATGGTAGGACGAGAGGACTTGGTGGCTCTGTTGGTCTGCAAAACTATTTTGGAAAACCACGGAGGCGAGATAATCAAGGAAAACGGTATACAGATGATGAAATCAATATGCTTATTGAGAAAGCGAAGCATGAAACTATGGAGAAAATGCATACAGTGATTGAACAGAAGGTAGCTGAAGCTATAAGAAATGGTGGTAAAATTATATTATCTGAGGCTACTTTTGAGAATTTGCCAAAGAACCACTCCCCTGATGAACATGGTAATAGTAGTTGTCATTCAACCCGTCTAAGTGACCCATTCATCGAATTAAAGGTAAGTAATCGTCAAAAACGTTTTATACAAAAACATTTTTTTGACATTTCTGCACCAATTTTCACTAATTGATCACCATATTATGACAATGTCTTAGGAGATTGTTCCTTGTCGACTTGCTATCAATGAAGACGGAGAAGTGGCTATTGTTGCTCACGGGATGGTTTCACCATGGGTTGAAGGCAGAAAGGTACACAACACACCATTGATCATGCAGAACGCCCATGTGTCCATCGATAAAGTTATTAAACCTGCCGCACAACTTCCATGTCCATGGAATGGATTTAGTAAGGTTGGAGAAGTGGAAGGGAGTTTTGCACAGTGGCCGAAAACCTTGATTTTGTTAGGTGAAGACGAGGTAACTGATTGTTAATTCTTGCTCCTATTATTGTTAACTGTTGGCCTTGGTTTTGTCGTAGCTACTGATATAATTCTTTAGAGATTTTGAGAGTATGTTCATACTAGAGGTCATCTTTAGTGCCACTAATTTTGTTCAAATATTACGTTTTTTATTAGGGCCATAAACAAGAAAAGACTCGAAAGAGAAAAGCCAAGTCAAAAGATACTAAAGAATCCGGCAATAAGGTTCAAAAGAAGGTAGTTAAGTTCAATTATATTTATTTTATAGATTTCGATGGTAAGGTTAGATCAGTCGCAATGTCGCATTTTGGCAGTTTTATTCACTCTTATTATGTTATAATAGGCAACAGAACTTGAAAAGGACAAGGTGAAACCAGGGACATGTGAAGAAGATGACAAAGCAGCGGCCCCTCTTAGTGTAGAAGAAGTTAAAGCCTTGAGTCATCACTGCAAGATCTTAGAAGAGAAGTTGTGCTCCTTGTCAAGCACTACATGCCTCAAAATTGTCATTGATGCCTCAGTATTCAATTACACAGAGAATAATGATGTTGAATGCCATTTGACCGTCGTTGAAATTAGGCAGATGTTCCGATATTTATGGCTAAATGTTGTTATGCTTCAAGCTTGGGAAAGGTATGTATGAACCTATTTCACTTTTGGTGTTTTGTTCACTAATATATAGTTTGGTTACTAATTTCCTCACGGTTTTATGATGGAAATTGTAGTTTCTTGTATCAGTGTGCAACTACAATCGAAACTACTAAATTTGTTGCATACTTGTGCCCCGTGCAACTCGTGGATTATATGTATCGTCCAAAACAATGTGAAGCATATATGGCTCATGCTATGAAAATTCAAGAAGATAAGAAATATATAATGGGAGCATTTTATGAAGGGTAAGTATATATTCAACTTTCAGTAACCATTGGATGTTGGTTGATTGAATAATGCTTCTATTGATTTGAGTTGATTGATTGAATAACAGTAATCATTGGATGTTGGTTGTCGTTTGCGTGGGATTGAACACAATGTACATTTTGGACTCACGAAGACGGGATCCAAAGCAGATGGCCATAAAACAGGTTCTTGAAGGTGCTTGGCTACTATATTGTGCGTTTGGAGGACGACGCAACTATAGTAGTAAAAGTACTAAACTACATATCAAACACATCCTGGTACATAACTGAAACTTGAACTATTTATTGTTAATGCTATGTAGCCCCTTGGATAGAATCTGGGGTATTTTAATGCTGGCCGGTCATCCATATCCACAATCTGGTGTACTTTGTTTATGATTCAATTAATTGTGCTGAGTGGTTAATTACTTCAGATGTTGAGTATCACGTTTAGTTTGATCAGGAGGTAGTTGAATGGTGAATTGTGTCTAGTGGAACTAAGTGATAGACGCTTAACCTTGATCCTTGCGCAATTTTGCTTTGAATTGTGGTAATTGAGCTGTATAAGTGTATTGTATTCGAAACTTGTTTATGGAGATAATGTGAAATTTGTATCTTGTCTCGACAATATTGCTTGTTTTTAAGAGTATAAGCGGTGTGCATCTCATTGTTTTCATATGGTTTAGGTTGAAGATTGAGTGGCTTTGTTTTGGCTAATGCGTAGTTAGTATACTAGTGGTCAACATCGCTTATACAAGCATACTTTTTTTTAATGAGCATCTCATTGTTTTCATATGGTTTATGTTGTATGTATTAACTAATACTTGTTATATTTTTTTAACTTTAGTGTCCGCAACAACCTGAGGATTATGAGTGTGGTTATTATGTTATGAAATGGATGTATGACATAACCTTCTACCATTGTAAACTTGCGGAGATACACTTTGATTATAAGACTACTCACTCATGATAATATATAAACAATTATCAATTACTAATCTAACATGGCTTCCCTAAACCCTAGATTATAAGACTACTCACTCATGATAATATATAAACTAACAAAGATTAATTTGATTAATATAAACATGATAACAATATATAAATTGGAATTAAAATGATAGTATAAAAGAAAGAATAGAAATTACCAACTTAAGGAATTAGAACAAGAACTTGATTATTAAGAGCAAAATAATCTTCAAATAAAACCCGGAATTAAAGCATATATGTTGATGATTGATGAACTAAGAACATAAAGGAAACTAGGTTTTTGTAGATTTAGGGAAATGTATGAAAAAGCATGAATAAAAAGCTTTCTAGTGATGAGTTTATATACAAAAACTAGCTAGGAAAGTGAAGAGTTGCTCAGTTGCACAATCCCCGAAAATCCGAGGACCAAACAATCCTAGGGGGCGCAGCATTTGAGGCCACGAATTGCTCAGGTATCAAACCCCAAGATTCTGGCATTTGAACAAGTCTCGGGGGAGCAGCATTTTGGGTACATGGCTATCTCGCATCAACCCCGAGATTTTGGGGTTCGAACAGCAATCCGGGGACCTTGCAATCTCTTCTTTTCTTTACTAGTTCTCAATTTCTTGGCTCAAGTACCAACCAATTTTCATTTCTTCTTCCTCGGGAATGAGTGAATCTTCCCAAAATGCCCTTACATGGCCAAAACTCGCCCCAAGTAGCCCCGTGGTGCTTGGTGAATGCCAAAATGATAGAAAAAGGTCGCAACTTGCTCCGTTTCCTACAAAATGCAACAAAACATGCAAAACACCTACAACACGGAATTAGCTCATAAAATCACCTCATAAAGTGCAAATTATCATGTAAAGATGAGCTAAAAGACGGGTGAAAATCGTATAAAAATAGGACACATCACAATACCTCTAAATCCTCAAATGGTATTCCCAAATCCACAATTACTCACAATCCAGCAGGGTTCTCATACCTAAGTTCCATAGAAACCATGTACAACGCTCCACTCAGCTTAAGAATTCCTTCATTTACTTTCACTCTTCCAACTGGTACACATAAACACACTAGGATCACCAAAACATATCTCCCAGTACTTCCTAGGTTTTCCCTCAATAACCACACTCTCTGAAACACGGTTTACGGTTAACCTCCAGAAATTCCCCAAGTCTCTCTAAGGTAGGTTACCTCATAAGGTGTTTTGGGAAAAGCAATCTACCAGGTCGAGTCGAAAGGAAATGAAGGTAGTTCCCAAGAAAGACTAACAGGTAGAGTCTAAGGAAGAAGGTTGAGACCTTAACAGTTACATGTACACCAGATTAAAAATAAAGCAGTAGACATGTACGTACCAGTAGATGGATCAGGGTGGACTCTAGTCTCAGCTCGACTCTGAACAGCTCTTGCTCTACTGGTCTCCGCCTCTAGGTCAGTAGTGACAACTCCGTCAATGGCAAAATTCCTCTCGGGGCACTCAACGAAGCGTTATCCGGGACTCTTGCAAGCATGGCATGGGTAAGGGTTGTCGTGGCAGTCAACTCTCGGATGAAGATCCTTGCGACATTTGAAACATTTCAGGGGAGCGTCAGGTGAGAGGTTCATGCTAATTCGAATCTGAGAAGTCTTAGCTCTCTTGGACTTCTTCTTCTTTTGGGGACACTTTCCTTTTCCATGAGGAGAGGTGGAGGAAGGAGGACTAAGAGGTCTCCCGCTTCGACAACTATGCAAAGGTGGTCGGGGAGGAGAGAAGGCTCTAGCTCCTTCACAATATATCTGGTAGGGGTCCTCCGCTCGCAAGACACTGTAGTAACTCTGGAAGTAAGAAGTCGGGTCACCACAAGCTACACTCCTAGCAGTCTCAGCATTAAGCTTGCTCCGAAATAGGTAAGCTTTGTCCTCTTCTTTCTCGACTAGCTGTGGGACAAAGTGGATTAGCTCCTCAAATCGATTGGTGAAGGCTTGAACAGAAAGGGTTCCTTGGCGAAGGTTCATGAACTCGGTCATCTTATATTGGCGTATATCCTTATGGTAAAACCTCATGCCAAGAAGAGTCTTGAAACGACTCCATGTGAAAGTAGGGTCACGAACCAAGAACTGAGATGCTACTCAGATCTGATCCTCAGGACGAACACCATATATCATGAAGTTTCTTTCCATGTCAAAGAACCATGCGGTGAGAGTTGTAGAACTGGTCTCTCCGTCGAAGGTCTGAGCCTCATTCCTCCACATCTGAGTGATAATCCAAGCCAATCCTCCAGGTTGGTTACTTCTCGATGTTTGCAATGAAGAAGAGGGAACACCCGTCAAAGTTATATAACTCTGAAGAGTTTGAAGGAGGGCACGCGTCACAGCATTCTCGGCATCGGTTGGCTCCGTCATTCTTCAGTTACAAACGAGTAAATCGTTAGACGTATTCCTAACAAGGCACAAACAGACTACAATAACAAGTCCTTAAATCTACCCCATCTCTCATTCATTATTCCATTATATGGTCAAGTTAAGGTTGGGGATTACATGAGTGCGTCGGGAGCGATAACGCTCTGATACCAACTGTAAAACTCCTCGTCACAACGGAAAAATAAAACGTACAAACATGCCAAAATTTACGCGGAACTTAAACTTTAACATGCATGATAAAACTAGGTGAATTAAAAGCAACTATACCAACTGAAATGATCAAAACAATAGATAAGTATATAGGTCTAAGTACGAAAAGTATAAGTACAAAAACAACCTGGGATGGCACATCCATACAGGCACTCAATGTATAACCAAAAACTAGGTCTAGCTACACGATAACGGGTATGTCATCGATGATAGGATCATCGCTCGCTAGAATCCTGTAACCCACCAACAACCTGTCATGTACCTACATACATGAAAACGTGTACGCCACAATCAGTAGGGAGTAACTAGAGTTCTCCTAGCCACCTATTGTTAACGACATGCAACACATAAAACATCCAACATACTCCAACATTCATAACATGCGAAGTATATATATATATATCTCAACTTTCATATCAACATGCATCACTTATGTAAAGGCTCTCAACTAACTTCGAAAACTATTTGAAATGAGAGTCGGCCTCCCTTCCGGTTGCCCGGCCGGGGGGTTTTTTCACTCCAAACCATTTACGAAACCAGACTAAGAGTCGTCCAACGCCTTGGACAAACAATAACTAAGATAAACAATACTCTATATAAACACAATCAATCAGCAACATCTAACATTGTACCCCAACTCAGGCAAGCAGATGCAATCAGCAGTATGATCTAGAACCTACCCTAACTCAGGCAAGAACTAAACACAATCAGCAGTGTCCAAGTCACACCCCAACTCATGTAAACTTGGTACACAAATCAGCAAACATACACCCGTAGCCGCAACTCAGGCACGGATGGATACCAATCAGCTAATAATGGTTCATAACGCAACTCAGTCAGAACCATTACCCTTCGTAGTGAATCAAATCCCAACTCAGATCCAATTCACCACGGTCACACAAACTCACGGAAGGATAGAGGTCCCAACTCAGACATCTCCTACTGCATCAACCATACACGTGACGACTCAGAGGTCCCAACTCAGACATGTTCCACGCCACAAACACTCACGTGTCAAACTAGAGGATCTCAACTCAGATCATACCTTGACACGCATCAGACATCAGTACATATCGTACTCTAGCGGTCCCAACTCAGACATATTCCGATATGCACCACAACCAAGTCCTTAGTCCTAATTTTACTAACCTCTAATCAACACTTAATTGACCCAAGGAACTAAGTTGAGGAAGAGCCAGTTTCCCCTTCGGTTGCCTGACCGGGGGAGTCTCTATCCTCACTCCATTCCCGAACCCAATATAGTGCCGCCCGAACTGCAGGGACTTCGAACACTCATACACATATAAGAGAAAGACAAACTCAATTAAAATCACAAGAAACTTAAGACTCTTTGCCCACAAGCCTAAGGGTTACCATACAACTAGCTAAATTCAACAAGCCTTATAAACAAACTTGAGAATTAATTAGCCTAAAACAATAAATGAACACTTACTAATTATTGCTCATTACATTGCCCATTACAAATTAAGTATATATATCATCCTATATCTCCTAATTATACTAGGAAATTAGTATAGAAACCACACAAGCAATCCCGCATAAGCTACGAGCAAACAACACAGACCCGTGTAAACCGCAGCCTGCGCTGCTTGGCCGCAGCTGTAACACCCCCATTTATTTAAGAGCCTTTAAAAAGACATTCTCAATAAATAGAGTTGTTACCATCTCGGAATGTCCGAGGTAGTGAATAACAAAGTAAAACAAACCAAAGTACTTTATATAAAAACTGATTAAATTTAAACTTTTGATATTACAACTACTACGCGAAGAATAAAAGTGCAACTGATAATATCTAAGTATGTAATCTAATTCTAAGTAGGTCCAAGCCATGTCTCTCTCCATGCCCAAGCTCCTAATCCATCTGTCTCTGACCTTTAGAATCTACTCCCCATTCCGGATCATCGTAGGTGTACACGAATACACTGTCAACCTCGCGGTTGAGTAGGATAACACAAAAATAGATAATGCAACAATTATGATATGCAAATGCAATGATATGCTCGAGCTCAATCTCAATCTCAATCACAATCTCAAACCCGTAACACCCAGCCATACCGAACCTCCCGGCAGACTATAATCGGTCGTCACCGAACACCAGCTCAATAGCTGATAAGACACCAGGCCTGGTCTGCAGAACCACCCTGGGCTTTATATCAGAACAACATCTGATTCACATCTTTGTCAGTAACCAATGCATATGCCATGCTCATGAATGCAACAATACTCTTAATCAATCATGCTATTAAATAATGCAATGCTCATGCCAATAATAATAACACTCGATCCAACCAATATCATTCTTATATCACTCATGCTCAGCATCCATAACACACAATTCAACATCCATTCATAACACATCATAGAGTATAATGTCCGTGTATCCTACCTGGATAACAAGTCTGAAAAGCAAACACCGTCTAGAAATACTCCACTTCGAATCCCGTTCCTATAAATATTACTTAATATTAAATTCTACTCATACAACTAAACACTACTAATTAATTATTGATCATGTTCTCATTTATTAATCATGACCACACATATAAATAATTACCACCATATAATATCACCATTTACTTATTACCAACTATATATCAATTATATTACCAAAAAAAACATATAACAACATAATAATATTTATAACATATTGGTGATAACATTCAACTACCAAATAATTATTACTCAACTTAATAAGATAACATTTTCCAATTATGAATATCAATATTACTAATAACAACTATTTATAAATAATCAACAACAATAATAATTTTAATAAAATAAATTACTCCACTTACTAACATCAATATTAATATGAACAATAATAAATAATAATGATAATAATAATAATAGTAACAATAATAATAACATCACTACTAATGATACTAATAATAATAACAAGGATGAGCATAAACAATCAAAACAGCCCTCTCCGCAGACCTGGGTTCGAATCCCATGACAAACAACCAAAACAAAACCAACAAAACAACACCTTAGTTACTGCCCGAGCACTCAATTTCACGACCACGCAACCACCGTCCCACCTATGCCCAGTACCATCATGCCCATACTCTCAACTGAACCCCCAACCATGAATTACACCCCTCGGCAACCACCAACAACCCCCGCGAATGCCACAACACGCAGCCCAAACAGCCTGCACACACGCCCCTGAAGCTCTGTTTTTACCGCGTCTCACTGCCCCCTTTTCTCCCACGAATTCCTCTCACCACCATGTCTGACACCATATCCGGTCACCACCACTGTCACCACTAACACATGGTGATTCCAAAGATGATATCGTCTCCCCCTCGTCTCCTCTCCAACCACCGCACAACCGCCACAAACCCTTAATGTTCAGCACGTTTTACATATGTTTTGCTACTTTTGCCAACACTAAAACAACCCGTGTGACACCCACTGCGACCCCCTCTCTAGCGGCTATCACCACTAACCTAACCATCACCTGACACCACCCTAGACACCACTCAACACCCACGACTCCCTGGTGGAAAGCACCACCCTTCGAAACCACCCAAACACCCTGAACAACCGTGTAAACACGCTGACCACACTATCCCTGTTCTCCTTTTCGTTTCTGCCGCCCCTAAACAACCACGCTCCTGGCTGTGCTCCGGCCACCACTTACCACCCTACCACCACCGTTCTAAACTAAGAACACCCTACAATGAGAACCCAGGTACTCGTATCTAGATAAAAATCAGAAAGCAGTTCGAAAGACAATTAAAAACAACGAAACAGAATAACACGAAAACAAAACGATTGCTTACTTGTGGTGATGATGGTGATATACGACTATTTCTGGTTCAGTTCATGTCCCGTTCTTCCTAAAACTCACGCTTCTAATGTGTGAAGTAGGGTTTTGGGTTGTTTAGTCGGAGTTGGGAGGCACAAGAACGAGAGAGTCATATGTCGATGTATGCTATGTATGAAGTAGGGTTTCTTTTCTTTTATTTCTATTTTAAATTGGTATTCCTTTCTCACCCCATAACCCGAGTCCAAGCCCAACACGCATCTCGAGGTCATTGACCTCTATCTACGGTTCTCAACTCGTAACTTAAAATAAACGAGTACGTATAATTATTTATACTCGTTCCATTTTTTATAAAAACCATGGATACAATCATACAATTTAATATTAATAAGTAATAATTAAATTAATTACAAAATATAAGATTATTAGCATTTACATAATTCTATATAAAGAATATAGAATATAAATATAATTACGACTTAAATAAGTAAATAAAATAGAAATTAAGTATGGATGAGAAACAATTATATAATATAAAATATATTAAATTATAAATTTATTAAAATTAAAGAAATACTAATGAAATGCCGTTTCATGAAATAATCATCAATTATAAAATGATTATGAAGTACGAAATAATCGTAGAAATACGATTTATAAAATAATAATAAATTACGTAACATATTATTTTATAAACATTCCGTTTGAAATACGTGTATGAGACATGGTTTGACTGTCGATGACCGAGGCTAAAATACGGGGTATTACAGCAGCCTGCGTAAAACAGGCCGCAGGCCTGTAGTGAACGCCACAGCCTGCGGTATTCACTGTAATCCGCGATAAATTTCCTACACAGCACGAAACATCCCCATTTTCGCCATTTTCATTCTAAGCATTTCTCAAGCATGATTTTCACCTAATTTACAGCATACAAATGTCCCAAACAATCCCAAATGAATCTCCTATACAATCTTAAACAACATCATAAACAAATTCAAGCATTCACATCGAAATTCCCAAAATTCAACCGGTCTCCATGTATACTCCCAAATTCCATCCAAAAGATGAATTCAACACAATTTTTCAACAATAAACATAATAAGAAGCATAAAGAAGATGATAGCAAACCTAAACATGTTCCTAAACACAAGAACACATCAAAATTCACAACAAGCATGCTACTTTAACAAATTAGGCCGAGTAGCTCATAATTGTCACCTTAAAGCGGTTTAAGCTCCAAAGTCTTCTTCCACCAAGTAGGCATCGACGTCGGGGTCCTCTAAACCAACTCCTACAAGCATAGAAACGGAAATTATAAGCCTAAAACGGAATTGGGGCAAAACAGCCAACAAATAAAAGTGAACGAAATGAGAATCGGAAGTGATAGAAAAATCACAAATTTCGAGAGGATTCCGAAAATATAAAATTTACCTTGATTCGAGTTGAGGAAGAGTTCGAGATGATCTCTTGAAGCTTTCTTAAAAAGAGAGAAAATGGTGTTTTTGGTTTATCAGTGTAAGAGTTGTGAGGGAAAATGAATGTCGTTGAAAGAAAAGGGTTAAGTGTCCTTTTTATACTTGAGTCAGGTTTATTTTATTTAAGTGAAGCAGAAACTCAAGTCGCGACATGCCAAGCGGAATAACATCTTAAGATTTAAAATAATCCTAAGACGGAACTTAACGGAAAACTTAAAATAAAACTTACGATTTATTAATAATATAATATTATATTCCGAAAAATACTTTAAAAGTATTAAAATATCACTACAAAACAATGCTCTGTTTGCGACGGAATTTTCCGTCGCAAAAAGGGTGAAATCCGTCGCAAATGATGTTTTTGCGACGGATTTGCGACGGACTGCGTCTGTCCCATATTTTTGTCGCAAAAAGTTAATTTGCGACGGATTTTTCCGTCGCAACTTTTTTGCGACGGATTGACCACTCTTTGCGACGGATTGACCTTGACCAGAAGTCAAGGTCAATCAAGATTTGCGACGGAAAATCCGTCGCAAAGAGGACCATTTGCGACGGATTTTCCGTCGCAAATCTTGATTGACCTTGACTTCTGGTCATAGTCAGTCAAGGTTTGCGACGGAAAATCCGTCGCAAAGAGGCCCATTTGCGACGGATTTTCCGTCGCAAACCTTGACTGACCTTGACTTCTGGTCAAGGTTTGCGACGGAATTTCCGTCGCAAATTGAGACATTTCCGTCGCAAATTCCTGTGTGATTTTCCGGTTTCAGCCCTTTTTCCAGCTCCCCATTTCCATTGAAATGATTCATTTTTTCCCTTTTGTATGATCTGTAAACCTGCAATTTCAGAAAAACGACCCAGCAACAAAAACTTGTCGGAGACAAGGGTTTTTAATATCTCTTTTCATAACTAATAAGAAAGTTTTACAAATGATAATCCAACTCAAAACTAAACATAGTCCGCGGTACATCAACTAAACAACCTAATGAAATCTATCTAACGGTCGTGTCGGTGGGCTGTGGGGTGGCGAAATGACTGGCCGCCCTAGCATTGTCGCCGCCATCATCGTCAAAGTCGCGTCTCGGCTGAGAAAAGCCTCCCGGGTTGCAGCTCTGAGTAGTGAACTGCGCCCCCTGTTGACTTAAGTATTCTTCAATTGCCTTCAGCCTTTGGGATGTCTCGAGCTCGTTTTGTCTTAGCTGAGCATTCTCTCGAAGAACTTTGCCGAGGATACCTGCAATGAATAGTCAAACATGATATTATATTCATTTAGTAAACGGTTAAATAATTGGTTAGTTTTAAATTTTAATAAACTATAAAATACAAACCTGGGGTGTATTGTGACTGGGTCCCAGCACTTGAGTGGCGACGACGCTCGTAAAGGACTGGGGCTGCATTTCCCATACCGAGTATCAACCCTTTCTTGTTGAAACCGCCGTGTTCTTCGAAGTAGATCTCGTTGTCGTCGATATCTTGCTCCGGGATCCCTTCACTTATCATTTTGTTCTTTCTTGAAAAAACTTTTTCCTACAAAACAAAAATAAAATGTTATTAGTATACGTTAATTAATTAGTAAACCAAACTACTAAAATATAAAGAAAAGTTTCTGTTAACTTACAAATAGTGCTTTGGGTTTCGTTGATAGCCAACCCTTCTTGGGATGTTTTTTTGTCTTCTCAAGCAACTTCAAGGCCGATGGTACATCACTCCCATCTTCTCCAGCCTGCAATTTAAATCCAACCACAGTTGTTGAAAAAAACATTCAAGATTATCAAAGGGTGAAAATTATTGAAGACAAGAAAAAGTGAAGTAAAAACTAAACAATTACCATTTCATCCATCATCTGTAGGGTGTTTTTACGACCCATAATGTGAGTACCTAAGGCCTTGCCCTTTTCGGTACTTCCCGACATCCGGTTGGTCTTGTTTTTGTCGGATTTCTCTTGGAATTTTGGATTGTCCTTTCTACCCTTCAGTTCTTCAAAAATATCCGCCGGTATCCACTGCGGCCTTTTCTCCGCTGGTTTCTGCATAGCGTAGTGGATTCTTTTGCGAAGGCGGTCTTTCATCATGTCTTCCCACGCCGACCTAACCGCTGCTCTATCACGGGGGTGAAAGGTAACTTTTTTCTGTTTCAAGAAAAAAAATAGTTAAATAAATATGAAACAATAAATAGGTAATAAATAATAAAACGGAAATAGGTAGTAAACAGTTAATAAATACCTCAAACCAATTCCACCACTCTTCCTTAATGTAATCCGACGCTTCTGACCAGTTGGGCGCACACTCCTTGTAGTTGCAAATAATGGTCTGTGTTATAAGAGTAGAAACGTCTTTGTCACTGAACCTGAAAAAGAGTTAAATGTGAAAATAAAATAGTCAACAAGTAATCATATTATAATCAATACCGCTGACCATTGACTTTGATCCCTTTTTATACCTGGATAAGGACTATAGTAGACTTGTTCCACTTGATATGCCAACACAAATGGGTCGTACTTTGCAAATTTTCTACTCCGGTTAACATCCACAAGCTTATATTCCTTATGCACTTGCATGCCTCTTTCGGAGTTATCTAGCCAACTACATTTGAACAAAATGACTTTGTAAGTGCTTTGTGGGCCTGTATAAGTCATTTCAACAATTTCGTCAAGGGTGGTAAATTGTATGGAGTAAGTATCACCGGCCAACATGAATATTGCTTCCCAAATTGACTAAACGGTGCGAAACCATCAGTGCAAAGTCCAAGACGGACATTCCTAGGCTCAGATGCAAAATCAGGATGCAGCCGGTCAAACTGTTTCCAAGCCTCCCCGTCACTTGGATGAGACATTGTTCCACTAACACGAGGGTTTTCATAATGCCAACGCATTTCGCCCGCGATGTGCTTTGTGGCATAAAAGCGTTGCAACCGTGGTCCTAATGGAAAATAAGTTAAGAACTTTTCGGGAACTCTTTTGCCATTTGCATTTTTCTCTAATTTGTACCTATTCGTACCACATTTTCTACACTTATCAAGGTGAGCGTCGTCCATCCAGAAAAGCATACATCCTACCGAGCAGGCATCTATCTTCTGATGGGGAAGTTGAAGAGCTTTAAGAATTTTTTTGGTTTCGTAGTAGTTACGCGTCATAAGATTATTTTCAGGAATCATATCTCCGATATATGACGCAAAACCATCTACACATTTTTCAGCTAAGTTGAATTCACATTTTAAAGTGATCAACCTTGAAGCCGACTGTAGCAATGTCATACGACTTCCTACATAAAGAGGTTGTTCGGCATGTTTTAGCATTTGGAAGAAAGCTAATACATTAGGATTTGGAGATTCATCGACTACCTCGGCGTTTAGAGCATCTTCCCTAATTTGATCAATGCTATCGCGTAACGCATCTTCCACCATATCTCTATAAGGATTGTCGGAGTGCATTGATGATCCTCCCTCTTCCTCAACGGAGAATTTCTCTCCGTGACACACCCAATCGTAGTAGTTATCACAAAACCCTCTCAAACCAAGGTGTTTCCGTACATCTTGCTCAACTAAATACTTTGTATTCTTACACTTAGAACATGGACACCTAATTTCTCTATTCCTAACGTATTCGTCTTGTTGCTTAACATAGTTAATGAATTCATTAACACCAATTACGAAATCCTGCCTTATTTTTTTCCTAGAATCCAACCTTTCATACATCCATTTTCTTTCTAATCTCTTCATAGTAAATCTACATATTTTAACAAACAATAACAACAACTAATTAACAACAACAATTAAATAAAAACTACATATATATATATATAACAACAACTAACAACAAAAACTAGTTAACAACTTATTAACAACAATAACAATTAATTAACAACAACAATTAAATAACAACTACATATATAACAACAACTAACAACAACAACTAACAACAACAACAACAACAACAACACCAACACCAACAACAACACCAACACCAACACCAACACCAACACCAACACCAACACCAACACCAACACCAACACCAACACCAACACCAACACCAACACCAACACCAACACCAACACCAACACCAACCTGCAAAAAAGAACAATTTACATATATTGGTCTGGGGTCCTTATCTCTCCAGCCTAAACCCATCTTTGAATCTTTCATACCATTAGTAAACACTCTTATATTTTCTTAATTGTAATGAGACAAAAATTGGGCAGCACTTCCCTATTGTTCTCCAAATACATTATATAGAATGTATTTGGAGAACAATAAGGAAGTGTTGCCCAATTTTTGTTTCATTACAATCAAGAAAATATAAGAATGTTTACTACCTAAATGGCATGAAAGATTCAAAGACAGTCCCAAAACGGGGACTATTCAACAATTACACCTAATGTGTAATTATTGAACGGGTACTATTCAAGAATATTCTAAACAAATCAACAACACTAACAATCAACAACAATGCAAATTTTATATCAAAAAACAAACCTCCTAAACATCTTAACAACAATATGCGACGGATTTGGGACGAAATTAGCTACTAACCTAATATTACTAACCACCTAACAATCCTAACTAAACTAATCAAATAACAATTAAACTAAACTAACTATTCCTAATAACAATAAAAAAACAATAGTACGGAATTTGCGACGGAATTTTGCGACGGATTAAACAAAAAAAATTAAGACGGTATATTAATAAAATTAGTATACATACATAAGAAAGAAAGAAGTGGCGGTGAGGTGGCAGGTGGAGGAGGAAGGAGGGGCGGCTGACCGGAGGAAGGAGGGGCGGCGAGGAGGAAGGAGGGGCGGAGGAGGAAGGAAAAGGAAGGAAGGAGAAGGAGAAGGAGAGGAAGAAGGAGGGGCGGTTGGGAGCTCCGGCGACGGCGGCTCCGGCGGCTCCGGCGGGGGAGGTAGGGTAGGGTGGTTGGGTGGGTGGTGTGGTGACGAATCGCCGATAAATCGCCTTAGGGTTTTTTTTTATTAATTGTGAAATCGATTTGGGGGAAAAATGAGATCCGCGGGTCTGTATTAAAAAAACTTTGCGACGGACTTTTGCGACGGAATTTCCGTCGCAAATCTGGTCAAGGTCAAATCTTGACCAGATTTGCGACGGAATTTCCGTCGCAAATATTGACTCCTGCGACGGAAATTCCGTCGCAAATCTGGTCAACATTTGACCTTGACCAACTTTTGGGCAAGTCTGGTCAATATGTTTGCGACGGAATTTCCGTCGCAAAAGTCAATATTTGCGACGGACTTTCCGTCGCAAACCTTCCCGCCATTTGACTTTCATTTCGCGGGTCTGGGAAATTCAGGTCCGTCGCAAATTCCGTCGCAAACAAAAAATCCGTCGCGAATTCCGTCGCAAAACTAATTTTGCGACGGATTTCCTGTCCGTCGCAAAAAATCCGTCGCAATGGCAGTATTTTTTTGTAGTGTATTATTTACGAAAATAAGGGATGTTACATAAGTATTAAGTATAAATAGCCAGGAATAGCATATCCCTACAGGCACCAAAACTGTATGTCAAAATGCTAGGTCTAGCTACACGATAGGTGAAAGTCAAATCGATGAATGGATCATCGCTCGCTAGCCTCAACGGATCCCCTGTACAACGCAGCACCAACCTACATACATGAAACATGTACGCCACAGTCAGTGGGGAGTGACTAGAGGTTCTCCCAGCCACTTATTGTCAATAACACACGATCATATATCATATAATACATATCAACATGCTCCAACATAACCATCATTATGAGAAGCACAATATCATATCATCATCTTATATAAACTCAATCCTAGTGTTTAGCTCATAAACCATAACTCAAGTCTAACTAATACACATATTCAGCAGTGTCTAACATTGTACCTTAACTCGGGCAAGTTAGACACAAACAATCATCACTACATGGAAGATGGCATATGACGACACTCCATTATACGACAACAACAAGTCTACTTAGTCTCAGCGAATTCAATCCCACGGCAGGACGAAAAACCGATATACGGTCCTAGTCTAAATCTGACCAGACTCTCGGGGTATAATCCTTCCCCGATTCGACAAGTATCCGAAATGCATGATACCTCCAAGACTCGAACTAGCTAGGAACGAGATACCCTCTAAGTCGGGCGGGCAATCTGAAACCTGGCCGGAAATACCTATCAACGGTAATACCAAGACGTAACCCAGTCTTGGTGAGAACAAGAGTCATATAACAGCTCATAGTATAACCTTCACAAGCAACACGCAACACATCACCCCAAGATGTGGTACACATATGAATCACAATAAAACAGTGACTTAAACCTCGATCAACAGTTCTACTATTCCATTTCTAAGACTCCACTCAACCCTTAACCAATTTCGAAAACTATTTGAGGTGAGAGTCGGTTTCCCTCCCGGTTGCTCGGCCGGGGGCTCTTTCTCTTCAAATCAATTTCCGAACCCGGTGTAAGAGCCGTCCAAACCTCTTGGACTTCAAACAAGCATATTATTCATATGAATACACAACCAAGCATTCAATACCCAATATGGTTCCTAACATGTAATTCAAGAGAGCAAGTAATAAGAAGCTCTTGAGACTTATATAATTCAAACCCATACATTAACAATGTGAAATAGTATCGGAAACTCAATAAGAAGCATTATATAAAATATCATAGATTAGATTCATGAAAACAAGCTTACAACTTCCTAATATACGTATAAGATCTGTTTATAACTCATATGACATTTTATTTCGCGATAAAACAACGGATAGCTATTTATTATCGAGCATGCTATTAATTAACATATGATGAACGTAAGTTCGATCTACGAATATCATGATACATAAATATACATTTCAAACCAAGTAATTTTATCATGTAACATCACTTAAAACATGCTAAAACAAATGGGTAACAATTACCCAAAACAGCCCACAAACAATTAACGAACAAAAGCTACAGCGGCCACGAGCGCAGCCTGCGCAAAGGAGGGCGCAGCCAGCTCAATGGTGCGCAGCCTGCGCAATATGAGGCGCAGCCTGTGCCCATACACGGGCACAGATTCTTCCTCGCGTTTTCCTGCAATCCGATAGTTCATTCTATACTTCATCTAGCATTCCTACGCAACGATTTGAGCACGTTATGCTATACTCACTACTACAGAAAGCCTTAAGGACATCAGACTTTTATGGTCAAGGACATCGGATTAGCAACCGATGTAGAGTTCACTGATGTCCATTATGGGTATCAAGGACATCGGTTGTACAACCGATGTCCATTTGATGATGCACATCGGATGTTTAAAACGTCTGATGTCCATTATCCTTATGCACATCAGACTTTAGCTCACATCTGATGTCCATATGTTATTGCACATCGGAGGTTTAATAAGTCTGATGTCCATCATTCTTATGCATATCATTCTTTAGCTCACATCTGATGTCCTTCCATATGTATGCACATCGGAGGTTTAATATGTCTGATGTCCTTCATATGTATGCACATCATTCTTTAGCTGTAATCTGATGTCCATTTATGTTTTGTACAAGTTAATATGCATCATACTATTGAATAAACCGTTGTCCTTGATGTTGCCTTTTTTTAAAAAAAAAAGCTGATATTGATGGTAATTTGTACCACCGGTATACATTATTCAGATGCCAGCTAGACTGCCATACCATCAACCAAACAAACACAAATTCAAAGCAAAGCACGACAAAGTCGTTCGTCTTTCATTAAACATGGACAAAGCAAATCACGACAAAGGTCGGTCGTCTTTCATATACATTATCCAAAATCATCAACTAACCAAACATATAGGGTTATCTGTCATTTTAGACGACATCCAAAATAGTCTAGAGATCACAAGTTCAACAACTAACCAAACATCGGCTTAGTTTGCAAAATCAAAGTACGTACTACGTTACTAGCTAGAAAGACTATGCATTTAGAAAATAGTCCGCCCACAAGTCCCTAGCCTCGTCGATTTCTTCTTGGGAATATGACAGTCGGTGTTTGAAAACCTGTAAATAATACACAAAATTCTAGCTTTAATAATAATACAAATTAATTAACAAGTGATACGGATAATACCAAAGAAAACATTTGAAAACAACATAAGATTTGGAATAAACATTCTACCAAGATTTAACAAGCTGTTCTTGAACAAAACCTTTCTCTCAAAACAACGTTCTATTATCAACCTCCTGCACCAGACACTGTGTCTATTCTGTCTAGCATTCCGCTAGCACTTCTCTTAAGTGAACAGTCAGGTGATGCAGAAGCGCTCAATGAAGCATCAAGCAATCTGCCAATACAAATAACCATCATGGATTCATGAACTTTAAAATAATCATACCCGTAATATGTAATATATTACTCACTGGTACAAAATTTCAGTTCGATTTTGCAGGGAAGACCATCTTCTTGAAGCAGAGATCTGCAAGACAACGGTGAAGACAAAGTTACCAAGGCCAGTGCACCATGAGACCCAGCAAAAGCTAATAAAAAAAACTATTTGGAACATCCATTATCAGACAAACAGAAAAACGATTATTCCAAAACACCTAAACTTAAGATTCTCTTGAGAAGGTACCAGCTACCAAGAAAAACAATGTCAACTAAAGTTGATAACCGAGTGATCAAATCTTCAATCCTCCTCTTAATTGCTTTGAAGTCAGGCTGCAGATGACAAACAACAAGAGGCAAAGAAAACATAAAAGCAAGGTTATGCAGTACTAGTTACCAAGACAAAACAATGTCAACTAAAGTTGATTCGTTGTTAAAACTTTAGAGCGTGGGTAATTTCCAGTCTCCTTATTTCAACCACAAGTGAATAATAAATATGGTTGATTCCACGATGAGGTCAGAAATATTAGTAAACTGCTAAATTTTAACAAGTATACATATTCATAGACACAAGTAATTAAGCCAAAAACTATTCAAAGTTGGATCAAATACACCACAGCTATTCACGATATAAAAGAGCTAATATACACATAAATTAAAACTATCGTTAATGAAATTACCCAATATGATTTAGAGCAAATTGTGCACCGTAAAAAGACTACAACACTACACAAAAAGATACATAGCACACTAGAAAAGATGGGACAAGGGACTTTGTGCATAATAAGAAGACTACAACATTACACGAGAGAGATAGCTAGCATGCTATAAAAATGAAAATGACTAGGGAAGGGCATCCTGATTGAAGTGTGGGAATAAACTATGGTGTTCACGTTGGTTGAAGAATAGTGCTATGACATGAACAGTATTCCTTACGCAGTAATGTGTATTAAGAGATAGGTAAAATTTCACATGTCTCATTGTAAAGGAAGCCCGTAACGCCCGTAAGTTCCACAAAAAACATGGTACTATTGAATCAGAGTTGAATTGACATACAACCAACTTTCAAAGGCCCCTGATCAACACCATTTGCTACAGAAGAAACAGGAAGACAGCATACCTTGAACATGCGACTGAGCTGCTCAACACACTCAGTCATCAATTGCTGATAACCAAGCACCTTCCGACTTTTCATGATGCGCACAATAGAAGCATCAATAGCATATCGTCGATTTTTATCAACTTCCTCAACAATCTTTTTCCTCTCATCCACCGGCGGGAGAGGAATCTGCACAATGTCAATGAAGGACGAATCAGTCTTACCAAAAATGACCTAATCACTTTCGAATGCGAGTAACAAAAGGTCAAGTATTGATGCACACACCGTTATTCTCCTCATTCGGTCGGTAAAACTGGAGTTGAAAGAGAAGCGGTCAGTGGTGGCCACAGTTCTTGGGCTTGAGTCTTTGATAAGAATATTATATTTTGCACAAGATAAGGACTGTAGAACTCTAACCAAGTCTTCATCTGCCAGATTCAGCTGAGTTGCAATTTCAGAGTAACTCAGTCGATCTGATGGGTTAAAAAGCATCAGAGACGCCGCCTAAGAAAAAGAATTACATGATCGGGTTAATGTCATAAAACAGAGCAATCTAGCAATTAGTATAGTAAAAACATGGGTCTATAAACCCGAATCTAGTGAATCCTACGCTACTCAGAAAGAGGTGTTTATGAATGACAAAACTACAAACCTTTCTCTGTAAAATACAAACATTAACAGCATATTTTTAACCTTAAACTCACTCAGTTCAGAAATACTACTACATTAAGACAGAAGAATGATAAAAAGAACTTGCCTTCATAAACACTTTCAAAGACTCGAGGTACACCAGGAAAAAAAGTTGTATTTAGGATTTAGGATATAGCATTAGAAGCCTGACTATTAATTAGTAATGTTAATTAGTACCTTTCATTGTTGGAGGACTCCGGTGTTGATTGATTCTCATGATCCGTTTTTTAAATCTCGTTTTCTGAACTATGTAAGATATTCGCTTCTTCAAATGTAATACCTTCAAATTCCAAACAAAATAGCTGAATATGCGAAATGATCTTTAGCGTAAATAACTTTACTGACCTTTTCGACCAAATGTATTCTAACAGCCGCCACATCTGCAGTTCAGGGAGCATCCAACACCACACTTGAAAAAATCAAACAAACAATATTAACGGTCAGCTCGTAAACAAGGCAAATATCTGCTGCTGGTCGTAAAGGGATTCTTTTTCTAAATATGGGGAGTAGATTAGCATCAAAAGCATTTCATAAACAAGGCAAATATCTGCTGCTGGTCGTAAACATAGTAAAATAAAGAATTCCTCTTTTCACTTTTAATAAATTGGGGTGTACGAGATTATAGAGTCCTCGAAAAGTAAAAGACTCGTCTACGCGTAACAATTCTAATTAGACAGAATCCTTCTCACCTATCCATCTATACTATAACCGAACAAGAACTCCTTAATATAATCTAAAAAGTCTCGACATACATTCATTAAGATTGTGAACATAAAATTTCTCAAAACCCTATGAGAACAACAACTGGGCAATACTGTAAATCTGAAGAACCCTGAATAAAACAAATTAGTTTAATCGTTCACCTCGACTTCGAGCAAAGCGTTGGCATCTTCGAGCAAAGCGTTGGCATCTTCTAGCTTGAGGTTGCGAATTAGGATAAATGTCATAGAGCATTGATAAACACACTTGAAAATAGCAAATTAATTGAAGAAAGTATGCAATTAGGGATTGAGAAAAGGGGGAAAACTTACAGCTTTGTCTTGATCGAGATGTAAAGTGATGATCTATTGCAAATGACGTTGATTTTGCGAGGGGCGGTTGTGATATCGTCAAGGTGGGTGATGGTGGTAATAAATTAAATGGTGGTGATGGTGGTGCAAATGAGTTGATTTTAGGGTAGAACAGACTGCTGAGAGAAAATGAAGGCAAGGCAAACGAAATGAAGGATTGATGGAGTAGGGGTTTTAATAAAAAATTTAAATGCAATGTACATGGGTTTAGTCAGAAATTTGATGTAAATAAGCTGGCAATGGACATGGGGTTTTCAAAAATCCGATGTCCACTAAAATCATCCAGTCATGGACATGGGTTGCAAAAACAACCGATGTAAATAACTCTATAAGGACATCGGATTTTTGAAAAAACCGATGTGCATTATTTATTACATCGGTTTTTTAAAAAAACCGATGTGCATTGACCGATGTCCTTAAGGGTTTTTGTAGTAGTGACTAGCAGCACGTAATTACCAACAATCCCAAAAGTGATTCTCATTTATCAATTAATAAGCACAAATCATGAATTTACACAAGCAAATAGGCATTTAAAGAGTCAAAAATCTAGATTGTGACGGATACTCAATATGCATCTATAAGCTTCATAATCCCAACATCAAACATTCATATACTTTCTGAAAATGCAAGTAAACATAAACAAACATAATCATCATCAATTCACCATAAACAAACACATAAACCCATGTCAAATTAATTTAATGACGGAGTCGAGTTTCCTCATCACGGTCACCTTATTAAGCGCCTTCACCACTCGATTCTTCAATCACAAATGAGTCCTTCTCCAAGTCCTCTAAATCAACACGCATCTTAAAACAAAAGAAAAATGGATTAACCTTGTGATTTTCGAAATTATCACAAAATATCCCGGAAATGGAGTTTAGCGATTTCCAAATTAAAAGAAATAGATGTGACGGGAATGAGACAAGGAATACGTAGGAGAAAACCTACCTTAAACGGAGATAAAACGAGTTTGGAATAAGGAATTTTGTGAAGATGAGAAAATGAAAATGGTGGAAATCTGATTTTGGTTTTCTTAAGCTTGGTAAACAAGGAAAGGAGGTTGTGAGAAAATGAGGGGGAACTTTCCTTCACATTTCTTCTATTGTTACTTTATGAGATGGGTTTTTAATTAGTTGATCGAGATTCTTAGTAAACGGAAATGCCAAGAGAATCTTTACATCTTACAATTATAAAATCTCAAGTTGGAACTTATACGATATAATTAAAATCTAAGTTTACGAATTTTAAATAAAATATATTAAGCTTCCGAAAATTACTTTAATTTATTTAAAATACGGTTTATGAAAATAGGGGATGTTACAATCACCCCACCTTTCAAAAAGTTTCATCCTCAAAACTTGAAAACAGAGAGTAAAGGATACAATAGATAATGCTAAAAACCCAAAATGTTTAACGAGATTTCGATAACTCAAAACTTAGATTTCTTTCAAAGATTTAGAAAATACTTTTCATGGCACAAGTCTCCGTCAAGGGATGTTGGGGTTCTCGTTACGTATTCACGAGCCCAACACTCCAAGTCAGTGACAAGCACAAAACTAAAACCGTTTAAGCTTCAAATTTACACCGATCCGGTGTCAATGAGCATAGTACAAGTCATCAGACGTCTCCGACAACGAGTTCTAACAGCTAATCAACGCTAGAACCGATCAAATCGAAAAGCGTTTCAAATTCCTTAAAGCATGGTTTGTGAAGACAACTTATATTTCCAAATTCTCAAAACAAGTATGGTTTGCGAAAATAACAAAAGCATAACCATTCCAAAACGATCACAGGAAGCACATAATAACCATACGACAGGCCACTTTTCGCACCAAGGTTCATAAGCTCTCAGTTGTACAACTAACAAAAAATTACAAGAGAGGATCAAAGAGACAAAATCAACCAGGTTAGAAGTCAATGAAGACGGTAACTCTACGAAATATGGGATACTAACTACTCAATCCACAATCGAAACATCGTTACAACGATTACTCATACATCCTTTAGAGAATGATAAAATAAATCTCTAGACTCACAAGGATTACACGATCTCTCTTACCACTAACTTGTCCATAGAACAAGATACTTATCACCAAGAAGGGACTCCAAAACTCTTGTTCAATACACGTTAACTTGAAATTTCCACGAAATTGAGGTCGGCTATAAAGATTAGATCGCACTAATATCCGTTCACCAATAGTTACGGATTTCCCTCAATGTAGAAGCCTAAGCACAGACCATAGACCAAGATTCACGCTCTTCTAAACCCAAAACCAAAAATTTCGTCACCACAACATCAAATCTCAAAATCAAGGACACGGTATTCTCTACACCGTAACTTTTCCCCATCGTAGGACCATAACAAAATCATCCATAAACTTTAGTTCTAAATAGCCTGATTCCATCAAACTCAATCCACAGAAGCACTTCGAAATTCTCAATCCCAAATCTTATTACCATAAAGCGAACACTAAAAAGCAGGGTCTTACAAAAGTAAAAACTTTCAAATCCTCAAGTTTCGAAACCTCACTATTAAAAGTGGACATCCCAAAATAAAGTTTTTCAAAGAAGTACATCTTCCATCCACACGGTTTCCATACGACTATCACTACCCTCATAAAATGATACAGTCATCATTAGCCTCATCGTTGAGACTAACCCACAAGTGGCATTCGTACAATTAGACATCTAAAATGAAACTCTCAACATGGCATATTATCTAGTATTACTCCAATATCATAACACGAACTCTCTCAACTAAATTCCGATAATGCAAAACAGGATTCCTCAAGGCATGTAACACTACTCCAAGAACAATCCAATCTCACCACTAATCCAATGAAAGAGAACAAGACTCACAGGTGAAGAGTCTATTGATATAGATATAATCAAGAAAGGGGGTTGAATTGAGTATGCCAACTTTTTCGATTCTTCTTCGATGTAGGATAGTTAGCGTGATAGTAACGAGTAAAGAATAAAAACAATAAATAAAAGGAGACACGATACTTTTGAAGTGGTTCAGTTTCACAAATTGAAACCTACGTCCACTATTCTCGATTAATAAAATTAGTACCTCTCTCCGGATTACAATTTTATCAACCCACTCGAACAACTTTGATGTTATTTGTAACTCAATCTAGATACCGTAAAATACCTAGCTAGCCTCAAGTACCGTGAAATACTTGAATACAACGAGTACCGTTAAATACTCAAACTATTTGTTGGGAAATGTGTCCTCAACAATAGTGCGATCACGTGATTAAATCTCATGACGAGAATGCGCAAGGGATGATGCGAATTATATTAGTCAACTGACCAACATTAATCGGTAATGATTGGTTAGCTAGAGTTTGACATTACTGTCGTATGACGGTGGTGGTCAGTTGATCCCTTTAGGTCACACCTATAGGACAATTCCCTTAATTGATAAAGTGATCAAATGTATAATGATACGATTTGATCATATTCCTTAAACTCGTATATCGAGAAATTAGAGGTTAAATCTTATTGTAAGATTTATGTTTAAAATTGAAACGTGTCAATTGTTAAACAATAAACGATATTTTATAATATCGTAATTAGAATGAATCGGGTTGCATATGTTACAAATGTTGTAAATCGTATATGACGATTAATAATATAACCATTTTATATAAGTAATTATGAATTGCGAGTCAATTATTAAATATGATTTATTTAATTTACAAATGATATTTAATTGATAAATATGCATTTTAAATTAAAACAATTGTATCTTATATTATTATGACATAATGTATGTCACACATGTACAATGGTATAAATGACAATTGATAAAATGGAAGTATATTTTATGGGTGCCGGTTTTAAGAAGGTATTAATTGGTGTGTTTTGTGTCTTGAGTACACAATAAAAACACAAACATTGAGAATATCATTTTGAGCCACCCTAAGTGTTTTTGATAAGACAAAAAGCACTCCTTGGTGCTTTCTATGAGAGACCACGGCAACCACACCAAAAAGCTTATCAAAATGTGAATTGTTCATGAGAAACATGATGATCATTCATTCTAACTAAGCCAAGTTTTCTAGAGTAAGAAAACCATACTAAAACCTCTAAAATTATTATGAGATAATAAGAATACTAATAGTAATAAGTTATAATATTAGTGTTGTAATTCTAATTAAGAGATTAGAATTTGTGTTAAGGAAAATCCGTTTTCTTGTACTAGCAAACTCGAGATTTCGGATCTTTTAAGGGGTTGTCTTGGTGCATCTAAAGGAGCTATTCTTACTTGGGTACTAGGAGGATCATCCTTGCTTTATATTCGGACCATACGTAAGGGTCGAAATCTCCTTATTTCCGCTTGTTTTAGCATGCATAAGATCATTATAATATGTTAATTAAAAGGTTAATTAAAAGATTATGTTAGTATGAATAAAAGTTTAGTTTATGAGAAACTAATAAACTTAACAATTGGTATCGGAGCAATAGGTTGTTTGCATGCTTTCCGTTTACGTTTTTACGGAGTTATAGTGATAACAATATAAAACTTGAAATTTTCGTTTTATAAAATGTTTTAGAATATTTGGAATATATTTTGCATGAATATTGATTAATGGTATATTTAATCTCGGTTTTTATAGAGTTTTAATGGTTAAAATCGTTTATTTTGGGAAAAATAGCAAAAATCATCTTTTGGCCGAGATTTTTCAGTATGTTATCAAATGTATTTTCTATAATATGAATATGAATTTTCGTAATTTATGGACTTATAAAACGTGTGATATGAATTTTAAGTGTTAAAATGCAATAAGATGAATAAAAATGGGTTAAAATAGTTATATTGTGAATTTGACTATAAAAATTTATGAGGATGTCACATGAAATATATAAAATTTATGTTGAATTTTCCAGAAATTTATCTCAAATATTGCAATATTATAGATTTTTAATGTAAAAATCGGGTAATTAGTGACATAATTTCGACTTTAATAGTTTAAGTTGGAATTTGGCCATAAAAATTTAACACGATGTCATATATATTATTTCCAGCATGTATAAAATTTTCGAGAATTTTATCTTATTTTATGCTTGAGAAATAATTTTAAAGGTTAAAATCGTACGATATATGACGTAAATCGTTAAAATTTGCAATAGTTGTTAAAATGGCCGAAAAATTGAACCCATATTAGTCATATATGATATGTTCATCATGAAAATTTTCTTGGGAGCCAAAAGTTTCAGATTTGATTTAATTTTAATTTGTTAAAAGTAGCATTTAAAATTGAATATTTAGAGTCATGTTTTAAAAATTTCGGCTATGGGGCTATGTGCCATTTAATTTTCTGTCCATTTTGTGTTCTTAAAATGTTTTGGAAAGTATAAAAGTATTGGTAGTATTTAATTTGCATTTATGAAGTTAATTATTGAATTTTCCGACTTAAAATGCTCGTTTTACGTCTTATTTATGAAATAATGTTAAAACCGTATGAATACTAATATTTTAACATTCTGAAAATTTTAAGAACATTCTGGATTTTTCAAAATTTGAATTTTGAATTTTCGAAATTTTTATGACTCTTTTGGATTTTTATATTATTTTTCCCGTAAAACCGAGTAATACCGATCAATATTGAAATATATTAAGTTAAGTCATGTTCAAAGTTTGAGTAAGACTAAATTTTGAATCCTATGCGAGTTAGGATGATTAACTTAAGGATGAAAACCGTTTCATATAATGCATAGTGTTGTTAATCGTTAAAACACGCGATTCCATAAACCAAGGTTTACGATAACTATTTAAATAAGTGTTTTAAATAGGACGATTTGGCTTAGGGTTTGCATGTTAATTCATATTTTCATAAGCATTGCATATTTTATTATGAATGTCATGATTTATTTTACGTAATTTTGGGAATTATGTAATTTACTTAGTATGGCCTTAGTTTTAATCGGTATTTCCCGTAATGTAAGGGGTTACCGATTCGGTTGTAATTTTGTGATCTCGTATCACCCAATTGTAATTTATTTCTATTTTATAATGTATAAAGTAGACTAGAAAAGTTGTAATTTTTGTAAAATCCGGAGTTCCTTGAAGACGGTGCCATTCGGAAAGGAGTTCCGACAAAGACGGTGTTTACCTCGAAATGCGTGCCGTGTGAAGTTCAAGGGACCAAAGGAGTTGGTTTCCGAATTTGTACTTTATTATCTCTTTTCTAGGAAAGGCCATACTAGGGTTTATTTTTATGCTTTTATTTGCTTTTATATGTTTGCATGCATAGCCAAATCGTCATACATCGTATCATGCATTTTTCGACCTAGTCGACCTAGTCTTTTATTTTATCGATAATTCACCGACTTAGTTCACTTAAACGGAGATAGATAATAATTTGACTAGATCTCTTACAAATAAATATTGAGACTTAGCCTTACCAAAAAGTACGGACCCATGAATCTCTTCTTCACAAGAACGTAGGCTCGGCTACACCGGGGTACTAAAATTGTCACGTTGGGTAAGTGGGGTAATAAGATTACACCTTGAAATTTGGTTGATCTCAACGAAAGTATTCGTAACCGTAGTTGCAATAAGTTCGGGCTAAAGATAATTTTAAGAAAATTGTCGACCGAGAGTTCTAAGAGTAGAACCGATTAAAGGGTTAATCCACCAAATTATACCAATACGGGTTGAATCGGCTACACCGTGCCCGGATTAGTATCGGTTTGGGTCTCGGGATTGTTTACTTAATTGGGTAAGAGATCATTAAGTAAATATATAACTAAACTTGTTAAAGTTTCTAGTTTAAATTACGAATTTTAAAAATGATGTTGCTTTTCCTTTTATTATTGTAGTTTAATTTTCAACATCATCAATGGCAACCAACGCTCCACTTCTCACTAACGTATCATGGCTTCGATCCTTTATGGATCGTTGTAAAATCGATAAGCATGGTTCCAATTTTAAAGATTGGGATGCGCAATTACTTTTGGCCGCTCAAGGTGACGATAAGAGTCGTTACCTATCCGAAGCCGCTCCTCCCGCTCCGACCGCTCGTTCATCGGTCCAAAATCGTGAGGCCTATGAAGCCTACATGAAAGAGTCCTCCGCTCTTAAAAATGTGCTCATCTTCTCCATGGAGCCGGATCTCCAAAGGAGTATGATTAAGTTGACCACATCGTATGAAATATACACCAAACTTGCGACCATGTTTTCGCAAACTCCATGGGTGATCCAGTATGAGGCGGCTTCCGCCTTCTTCGACATTACGTTGAAAGAAGGGCAAAAGATAAGCCCTCATATGCTCAAACTCGTTGAGCTCACGGAGACTCTAAAAACGCAAGACGTTGATGTTCCTGACTCTCTCATAATTGACCGAGTTCTTCACTCGCTCAATAAGGTTAAATCGTATGATCAATTCCGGGTGAATTTTAATATGCGAAACCAAGAGACAACATTGGATGAGTTGCATAAAATGCTCGTCCAAGCCGAAAGGGACATGGGACTTCATGAAAGTTCCACCAAAGATGTTTTGAACATCGAAAAGAAAGGGAAAACGAGCTTCAAAAGGAATGCCTCTAAAGGCAAGGGCAAGAAAACGTTCAAGCCCAAGGCGACCAAAGAAAAGACCTTTTCGAAAGGCGCTTCCACCTCGTCTTCAAAAGAGCAAGACAAGTGCCACTATTGCACGAGGATCGGTTATTGGAAGCGAAATTGCCCCAAATACTTGACTGATCTCAAAAATGGAAAGGCAACCGCCGTAATTTATAATTCTCGTTTACTTTCATGTTCTTTTGTTAACTTTTGTATGGCGATACAAGTTGTTGACTATCACCCCTTTTAAATTGTTTTAAGGGGCATCTTATAAAGATAAGGACAAGGAGAAGGAAACATGAAGTTCCTTACTTGGATGGCTATGGTAGCATCCAATTGATCGAAGACTTGAAGAGCTAGGCTCTAATTTTCATATCGTCTTCTTTCATATTTTGCATTTTTTTTATGGAAAAATTTACTTTCTTGTAAGACATGGATTAAAATCCTAAAACAATGGTTGTAATTTTGGATTTTAGTGACTTGGTTTTCAACCCGAGTCACTACTTTTGTTCTTATTCAATGTTTTGAATTCTCAAATAAATTGCATACCTTGTTAAAACATGAATGATTAAAACGGAGAACTACACCCCATGAGATACTTTCAATCAAAATGAGACAATATTAGTTCATTATAAGATTTTCATTTTAAGTGAAAATGAGAATGTATTCATCACACCTATAAAACTTCAAACATTCATATGCATTGGTTAATCGAAATAGCTATCCTTAAACGAATAAAGGTTATTGTTAGAAGGATAGAGTGGGAGAAAATATTTCGCTCGCAAACCAATAATGAAAATAAAGGATCTTAGAGAAGATTCCTACATGGGAGTCTTATGAAGAGCCCTAAATGAATGAATTGAAGAAACTACGAGAGGACACTGAAGAAACAACGGGAGGACACTCGAAGAAAGGTTCTTTATGTTCATTGTCTCAAAGAGAGGAGACATAAAACCCCGTACGAATTCGGAAGGAATATCGGCTCCTTGAGATAATGATTTTTTAAAGATTATAAGATAATAGAGGAGAAATCATCTATCTATACGGGAGGAAAGACCGGTTCCTTAATAAATGATTTTTCTAAGTTTATAAGATAAAAGAGAAGAAATCATCTCAATTCTCTCAATGTAGTTATAAGGAAATTATCATGTCATATTCGTCTCGAGGAAACGAAGACATGATAAGAGGGTGATGATTGATTGAATGGAAAATAGATCACTATAGGGATAGTGATGGTGATAATGATTCAAGTTATAAATAAAAGATTTACATGCGAGAAATGAAAAGTTCATTTAAGAGATCGAGGAATATTGATTTTAGTGGGAGCAATGTTCATGAAAAGAATTAAGCCTACCATTTAGAGAGGATGGGTGATTCTTTAAGGCGTAAAGAATAAGAGGTTTTCAATTCTAGATGAATCAATACCTTATATCATACGATGATGGAGCTTTACGGGAAGTTTTATTATATTGATAATAAAAGGTCGCCCAAATAGAAATCAAAATGGTTAATTTTGAATAACCTTGATAAAATAGCCGAGATGTTTGAAAATAGTAAGAGTGATGAAATCACTAATAACTGCAATATAGATTTAAGCACATAAGTGGCTAGATAATTCCGAGTGGTTCTTAATCACTATAATATATCGATACGTCACGAGTTATAAGATAACAGTGGGAGCTTTCCTCAGGAAAGGAAACTCAAAATCTAGAATGGGTTCTAGATATGTGCTTGAATAAGATCATATTATGTGAGATAATATGAGTCGGAAGGTGACCAAAATTTGTAAGTTTTGAAATCATGAATAAAGGTTATTCGCAAAACACTAATACAAATAGATGATTGTGCATCAAATGCAATGTAATAGTATTGACTATTGTTGCATGACAACATCATTTGAGTTATAATTAACTCAAAGTAAAAGATACTTTGTCAGAATCCAAATGGGTTGTAAGAGACAATATTGAACCCTAAAGTGAACTAGATTGACTTAGTATGGCCCCTAGCCGCTTACATGAGGTGACATCTCAAAGCGACTAGAGTGTGAGGCGATTGATGGCAAGTTCAAGTGCCATAGAGTCATATGTGATGACTAGTCGATCACATAGGCAGACTGTAAGAGACACTCTGTCGGGCAATGTGACCGCTTATAGAGTTCTGGAAATTTTATAGCCGGGTCGTGGCGAGAGCTGCTATAGTATTCTTGTGAGTCAATTCTTAGACTAAAGACTACTCTCCCAAGATGGTACAGTTTAGGCATAACCTTGATCCATTCTCTACGACTTTTCGTAACTGGAGTCAAATGGGATTGCTTCAGGCTGTGACTGACTGTGACTAGTCAAAGGAAGTAGTGCGATAGAAATTGTCCACCCCTTGTCAGGGTTGTTCAAATCTCAAGGCCACTCGAGGAGAAGTTAATTGAAAATGCGTGGCCACGCTCGGAAGGTATCTATGGTAGATAATTCCGGTCAAACAGTTATTCTCCAGATCGAGGAAACCACTCATGATATGATCGAATGCAAGTACGACCTCAGAGAGACATCTTGCATTGAGTGGGAGATTGTAATAGGACAAGAGAATTGGTGACGCACACTTGTCGAGGACAAGTGGGAGATTGTTGGGAAATGTGTCGTCAACAATAGTGCGATCACGTGATTAAATCTCATGACGAGAATGCGCAAGGGATGATGCGAATTATATTAGTCAACTGACCAACATTAATCGGTAATGATTGGCTAGCTAGAGTTTGACATTACTGTCGTATGACGGTGGTGGTCAGTTGATCCCTTTAGGTCACACCTATAGGACAATTCCCTTAATTGATAAAGTGATCAAATGTATAATGATACGATTTGATCATATTCCTTAAACTCGTATATCGAGAAATTAGAGGTTAAATCTTATTGTAAGATTTATGTTTAAAATTGAAACGTGTCAATTGTTCAACAATAAACGATATTTTATAATATCGTAATTAGAATGAATCGGGTTGCATATATTACAAATGTTGTAAATCGTATATGACGATTAATAATATAACCATTTTATATAAGTAATTATGAATTGCTAGTCAATTATTAAATATGATTTATTTAATTTACAAATGATATTTAATTGATAAATATGCATTTTAAATTAAAACAATTGTATCTTATATTATTATGACATAATGTATGGCACACATGTACAATTGTATAAATGACAATTGATAAAATGGAAGTATATTTTATGGGTGCCGGTTTTAAGAAGGTATTAATGGGTGTGTTTTGTGTCTTGAGTACACAATAAAAACACAAACATTTAGAATATCATTTTGAGCCACCCTAAGTGTTTTTGATAAGACAAAAAGCACTCCTTGGTGCTTTCTATGAGAGACCACGGCAACCACACCAAAAAGCTTATCAAAATGTGAATTGTTCATGAGAAACATGATGATCATTCATTCTAACTAAGCCAAGTTTTCTAGAGTAAGAAAACCATACTAAAACCTCTAAAATTATTATGAGATAATAAGAATACTAATAGTAATAAGTTATAATATTAGTGTTGTAATTCTAATTAAGAGATTAGAATTTGTGTTAAGGAAAATCCGTTTTCTTGTACTAGCAAACTCGAGATTTCGGATCTTTTAAGGGGTTGTCTTGGTGCATCCAAAGGAGCTATTCTTACTTGGGTACTAGGAGGATCATCCTTGCTTTATATTCGGACCATACGTAAGGGTCGAAATCTCCTTATTTCCGCTTGTTTTAGCATGCATAAGATCATTATAATATGTTAATTAAAAGGTTCATTAAAAGATTATGTTAGTATGACTAAAAGTTTAGTTTATGAGCAACTAATAAACCTAACACTATCTTACGTAAATAAGATAAATCTTCAATGAGTTCCTAGTGTTCACGATTTTGAACGAATAAGAACGATCTTCAAGCACTTGTAATCTTGTAACGGAATATGACAGTTTAAGCACGATTGACAAACAAACGTGAGGTTGCGTGTTTCTTGATGTATGCGTGTATTGCGTGTGTTTTTCGTAAGTTATTAATGTCTTATTTATAGTGAATTAGATCTAGGTTTATTCCAAACTCTAGATGTCTTAGGAATATTACTTTAACTAGAATTCTAGTTCTAGGTAGTATTCTTAAAACTAATCTTAATCAAATTAGGAAAGATTATATAAGATATTGTACTATAAAATATAATATCCTATTTAAAATCAAACTCCTAATTCTTGTCAAGATATAATAAATTATATCCTTTTACCATAATCTAGTTTGTTAAGGTATTTAAATAAACACATAATATTTATTTAAATTGACCCAAAACCGTCTACACGACTCTCTAGACTTTAGGATATTGACAATTTCGGTTAGAATAAAATCCTTAGTATATAAGGATAAATAAATAACTCATAAGATAATTATTTTAATCCTTTTAACATTGGACATTTTATTCCACAAAAACCGTTTAAGATTACTAATTCAATATCTGATGACAACACAACAATACCACTTTTGTTAAGACATACATAATTCCGTGCATTCCTTGTTTCGTGCATTTCTTGTTGCTTCATGGAGTTATAGCTATGAGCTATAACTTTGAACATGTTACTTACCAAAGTTATAGTAATAAGCCATAACTTCAGCCAATAACATTTCAACTAAATATGATTCAGTTACTCGACATCTATCCTTACTAATCTTCAAAAAGACTTGAAAGGAACTTATGATCTTCCATCAATCTTTGATTAGTCTGAGCTTGACTAATATCTTGAATCTTTTTTAAAGTAGAAAACTCTTTTTAGCTTTATGTCGATTGACGAGATCTTCACTTTATTAGTAATTGTACACTTAACACACGATTACGCGCACGAGTATATAAAACATATTACCTAGACTTCTCATCATTAAAACATAAAACATATATTAAACATATATTAATAAATTACTCAACAAATTCCCCCTTTTTGATGATGGCAAGTGTAATACCCCGTATTTTATTGTGTTTTATTTAATATTTAATATTAATGTTGACGTGTTGATAATTACTTGAACGTCTAAGCTCGATAATTAAGTTATTGAACGAGTGTTCTTATACTTTATTAGTAAAGTGTCGAGTACATATATTATTCATCGAATCACGTTCTAATATTGTTACGAGACCTCGAGATGCGTGCTAGTGTCACATATGGGCCTTGGGTTGAATCAGCCCATAATCGACACAACACAATGACACAAACACCTAACAATTTCACAAAACTGCCAACACATAAAAACAACACCCAAACCCTACCCCTAACCTAATATTCGTCTGAGCTAAACGCTCAACCTTGTTGCCGCCATATATGGGGTTGCAAAGGAGGGTTTTACACGGTGGTTGAAGGGGTCTAGGGTGGTTCGTCTGGGCTAGGAAAGAGGTATGATCATCGTCTTCCTGTGTCTTTCACTCTATTTCGCGCAATTCGTTTGGTTGTATGTTTGGTTATAAATCCTGATCTTTGATGTATTGTTAATTTGGGTTGTGTAGTGGTCGTGTATGAACCCTAGAGATGGTGTCGTTGACCAACTAGGACCACCATTGGAGGTCGTTTTGTCGCAAGTTCCAAGTCAGTCTCGTTTGCTTTTCGAGTTTCAGAACAGGGGTTGTGAGTACAGTGTTTTGCTTGTCAGTTCTATGGAGTTCCTGTGCACGGTTGTTTTGGGTTTTAAGTTTATTAGCTTAGTGGTAATTAGGGGTACAAGAGGGCGGTTACCACGGTGGGTCGTGGTGGTGTGTGGTGTTTTTATTATGGGTTGAATACAGGTGGTTATTGGGTTAAAACAGAGGAGTCTGGGTCACGGGTTGGTTTTGTACGCTGATGATGACGCCGTGGGTGGTGGTCGGCGACCACTGACTACCTCCCTAGGGCCACCGCGGCTCAGTGGCGAGCCTGGTGGTGCCAGTGGCCGGGGAAACCAATGGTGGCAGATGGTGTTGGGGGGTGGTGTTTGTGTGTCACGGTGGTTGGGGTCTGGTGGTGCGTTTGTTTTGCGTGGTCTGTTTCGTTTACGGTTTCGAATTGTTGTGCATTGTGGATATGCAGCGTAGTGTAATATTTATCATTATTATTATTATTATTATTATGATTATTACTCTTACCATTTTTATTAATATTGTTATTAGTATTATTAATAATAATATTTTATCAAATGTTATGGTTTTATCTCGTTTGACATTATTATTATTAGTATTACGTATGGTTATTATCATTATTAACTTTAATTTTGTTTTTATTAGTTGTGTGTTATTATTGTTATGGGTTATAGTTATATGACAATATAATATTTATGTTATTATTGTTATTAATCATATTGTTAATAATTTATGGTTATGAATATTGTTAAGGACTATTGTGACGACTGGTTAGTTATATTGTTGTTGTTATGGATTTTATAATAATTGAGTAATTGATCGTATGCCATATATAGTAAGTCTATATATAGTAAGTGTATGTTTATTAAGTGTATGTTTAGTAAGTTTTAATTGACTAGTGATGATTGATATGAATAAGGAGTTAATATTAATTGGTATGTATATGGGTATGTTGATATGTATGATTACAATGTGGGATAAGTGTATCAATTATAAACATGATCGAATCATTTTAGTAGTGTTTGGTGGTATGGTTAGATGTTGATGTTAAGTACTATTTATAGGAACTGAGTTCGAGGTGGAATAACTTTAGCAGCTGTTCGGTTGTCCTTCTGCAAATTGAGGCAGGGGAATGGACTGTGATTTATAATATGTCATTTAATGAGATTGTTCGTTATTATGAGATTGATATATGATGTTTATTAAGTATCATCGTTGTTGTTGAGATGTCATTATCTTGTATATTACTGTATGTTGTGGAGAAGAGAATTGGGGCATGTGATATTGGGTCTTGTGATATTGGGGCATGTGATATGGCCATTGGAGGAGTATGGACTTGTGATTGAGAAATGGTGTTTGATCGGGAAGTGGTGGTTGAGACGATATGGAGATGGAAGTATATTGTATTCTGTTATTTTTCATGTTTGATTTACCCTGTGTATTCGTGTGACACCTACGATGATCCAGAATGGGGAGTAGAGTCTACAGGAAACAGACAGATGAGCTAGGAGCTGGGACGGGAATGTGAGATGCGGACTTGGGACTGACTTAGATCTATAACACATATAGAGTAGTCACCAGTTGTACTTTTATTCTTCTTTGTAGTTTTTGTAATATCAAAGTTTAAATTTTATCAAATTAATATAAAGTACTTTGGTTGTTTTACTTTGTGATTCACTACCTCGGTCATTCCGAGATGGTAACAGTATTATTTTTTTAAGAATGTCTGGCTAAAGGCTCTTAAATAAATGGGGCTGTTACAAAGTGCTATTAGAGCGAACAATCCTCAGGCCTAAACCAACACCCAAACCCTACCCCTAACCTAATATTCGTCTGACCTAAACGCTCAACCTTGTTGCCGCCATATCTGGGGTTGCAAAGGAGGGTTTTACACGGTGGTTGCAGGGGTCTAGGGTGGTTCGTCTGGGCTAGGAAAGAGGTATGATCATCGTCTTCCTGGGTCTTTCACTCTATTTCGTGCAATTCGTTTGGTTGTATGTTTGGTTATAAATCCTGATCTTTGATGTATTGTTAATCTGGGTTGTGTAGTGGTCGTGTATGAACCCTAGAGCTGGTGTCGTTGACCAACTAGGACCGCCATTGGAGGTCGTTTTGTCGCAAGTTCCAAGTCAGTCTCGTTTCCTTTTCGAGTTTCAGAACAGGGGTTGTGAGTATAATGTTTTGCGTGTCAGTTCTATGGAGTTCTTGTGCACGGTTGTTTTGGGTTTTAAGTTTATTGGCTTGGTGGAAGTTAGGGGTACAGGAGCGCGGTTACCACGGTGGGTCGTGGTGGTGTGTGGTGTTTTTATTATGGGTTGAGTACGGGTGGTTATTGGGTTAAAATAGAGGAGTCTGGGTCACGGGTTGGTTTAGTACGTTGATGATGGCGCCGTGGGTGGTGGTCGGCGACCACTGACTACCTCCCTAAGGCCACCGCGGCTCAGTGGCGAGCCAGGTGGTGCCAGTGGGGAAACCACTAGTGGCAGATGGTGTTGGGGGGGAGTGGTGTTTGTGTGTCACGGTGGTTGGGGGTCTGGTGGTGTGTTTGTTTTGCGTGGTCTGTTTCGTTTACGGTTTCGAATTGTTGTGCATTGTGGATATGCAGCGTAGTGTAATATTTTATTATTATTATTATTATTATTATTATGATTATTATTCTTATTACTTTTATTAATATTGTTATTTGTATATTTAATAATAATATTTTATCAAATGTTGTGGTTTTATCTCATTTGACATTATTATTATTAGTATTACGTATGGTTACTATCATTAGTAACTTTAATTTTGTTTTCATTAGTTGTGTGTTATTATTGTTATGGGTTATAGTTATATGATAATATAATATTTATGTTATTATTGTTATTAATCATATTGTTAATAATTTATGGTTATGAATATTGTTAAGGACTATTGTGATGACGACTAGTTAGTTATATTGTTGTTGTTATGGATTTTATAATAATTGAGTAATTGATCATATGTCATATATAGTAAGTCTATATATAGTAAATCTATGTTTAGTAAGTTTTAATTGACTAGTGATGATTGATATGAATAAGGAGTTAATATTAATTGGTATGTATATGGGTATTTTTATATGTATGATTACAATGTGGGATAAGTGTATCAATTATAAACATGATCGAATCATTTTAGTAATGTTTGGTGGTATGGTTAGATGTTGATGTTAAGTACTATTTATAGGAACTTAGTTCGAAGTGGTATAACTTTAGCAGCTGTTCGGTTGTCCTTATGCAAATTGAGGTAGGGGAATGGACTGTAATTTATATTATGTCATGTAATGAGACTGTTCGTTATTATGAGATTGATATATGACGTTTATTAAGTATCATCGTTGTTGTTGAGATGTCATTATCTTGTATATTACTGTATGTTGTGGAGAAGAGAATTGGGGCATGTGATATTGGGTCTTGTGATATTGGGGCATGTGATATGGCCATTGGAGGAGTATGGACTTGTGATTGAGAAGTGGTGTTTAATCGGGAAGTGGTGGTTGAGACGGTATGGAGATGGAAGTATATTGTATTTTGTTATTATTCATGTTTGATTTATCCTCCTACTCAACCTCGTGGTTGACCCTGTGTATTCGTATGACACCTACGATGATCCAGAATAGGGAGTAGATTCTACAGGAAAGAGACAGATGAGCTAGGAGCTGGGACGAGAATGTGAGATGCGGTCTTAGGACCGACTTAGATCTATAGCACATATAGAGTAGTCACCAGTTGTACTTTTATTCTTCGTTGTAGTTTTTGTAATATCAAAATTTAAATTTTATCAAATTAATATACAGTACTTTGGTTGTTTTTGTAACACCCCCATTTATTTAAGAGCCTTTAGCAAGACATTCTCAAATAAATAGAGCTGTTACCATCTAGGAATGTCCGAGGTAGTGAATAGCAAAGTAACCAAACCAAAGCACTTTATATAAAAACTGGTTAAGTTTAAACTTTTATTATTACAACTTACGTAGCTCAAACCGAAGTACCAAAATACAAACTACTACAGCGGAAACATTAAATTACAAAGCTACATCGTGATAGTCTGACTAAGTGGGATAATCAACTAGGTAGGCAAGTCAACATCCTCATGCTTCCCCATAAGCTCCCAAAACAGCTAACTCGAGACCTGTCAAAATCTACTCCCCATTCCGGATCATCGTAGGTGTACACGAATACACTGTCAACCTCGCGGTTGAGTTGGATAACACAATAATAAATAATGCAACAGTTATGATATGCAAATGCCATGATATGCTCGAGCTCAACCACAATCTCAATCTCAAACCCGAAACACCCAGCCATACCGAACCTCCCGGGAGACTTTAATCGGTCGTCACCGAACACCAGCTCATCAATAGCTGATAAGACACCAGGCCTGGTCTGCAGAACCACCCTGGGCTTTATATCAGAACAACATCTGATTCACATCTTTCTCAGTAACCAATGCATATGTCATGCTCATGAATGCAACAATACTCTTAATCAATCATGCCAATAGATAATGTAATGCTCATGCCATTATAAATAATGGAACAACCTCATGCCAATATACATAAATAATTCAACCAATCATCACATTACATGTAATACACCAACTAGGATAATCATATTAAACCGAGATCGAGTAGGTATATCCTACCTCTTTAGCAAGCAAGCCCAAAAGCAATCCAAGCAACCAAATGCAAAGTATCCGTCAACCAAAATCATCACCTTAACAAGTAGTAGAAATACAATCACTACTAATATCATAACTTGGTAAATATTAATAATTCACATATCTATCTCGCGATAAACTACTTAACGACTTGAGCTAATTATAATAATTAGATTAGCGTAATTAGACCCAATTAAAATCCTTATACGTACCTCGATTATTAGACAAACCGTCATCATACATAAAACAAATAAACTAAATAAACTTGGCTTTTAAAAACTCGTTTCCAAATTTTTTTACTTTGGATCGAAGTATGTGTAAAATCTCGACTCCACATTCAAACACAAGCACAACTAACGTAAACTAATTTACATTATTTATTTAGTCGATTAATAAGATACCGTCACAAAACAATTTAAATTAACGAACTACTAACTAAACTAATTAAATTAATTAACCATAAAAAAAAAAAGAAAAAAAAACTAATGACTAAACACTAACTAACTAAACTACCCACTTCTTCATGTCAACCGACCCACAACCCCCAAAAACCACGATGCAATACGACAACAGACCAACCCTACGTTACCTTACCCATACCCGCGCACTCCACTTCGCAGCATCACAACCACCAACCGAGCCAGCCATGACCACCGCCAGTGGTCACGTCTTCTCCCCCGCACCACCAAGCACGCATCCCACGTTCTGGTCGCCCCTGACGGTCCCCACAACGACCAAAAAACGCTGCCCTAAACCACCTGTACAGAACGCCAAAACTACGGTTTCGGCGTTCTCGCTCCGGTCAATACCCAAGCACTAGGGTGGTCACCTCTGCCCATACAGCCATCACTCGCTAACCAGGATGTCAAACACTCCCCATAAATGAACTCAAAACGTGACAAACACACCTCTTAGGTTTCCCGTTTCTCTATTTGTTTTGCACACAAACACCACCACCACGGTGGTTGTCACGACCAAGGTCTGGGTAATTCATGGTCCTTGTCCAGCCTAGGGTCTGAGTCAGTTCGGTTGGTAAGGTCGAGTCTCAACGAATACGATGAACAATAAAACAAAGCGATAAAAGAATTAAAACGATAAGAGCGTTATATAATCGTACCTTGATAAACGATTTTAGAAAAAGGCGAGGAAGTTGTAGGACGTAAGAGAAAGGAAGAAGAAGGGAAAAGAGGAGAGCAAAACCAATTTTGGTTGGCTGTAGAGGGGAACTAGGGTTTTAAGAAATAAAACAAAGGAAATTATTTGGTAGGTTATTTTATGTAGAATGATAAATATGAGACTAAAAAGAAAATAAGGCAATTAAGTTTTAGCTTATTTAAATTATATAATTTAGTATTAATAAATACTAATTAATATAATTACAAAAATATAAAATGTAAGGTAGTATTTTGGTCCATATAATATAAATTTAGAATTATTGGAAATATTAGCAATTACGTAAGTATATATAAAAAATGGGATTTAAATATAATTACGACTTAAATAAAAAGAACTAAGTATAAATGAGAAATAAATATAAAATACGAAATACCTTTAATTATAAATATATTATTAAAATTAAGAAATACTAATGAGTTGTCATTTTACGAAATAATCCTCGAATATAAAATAATTATGAAATAAGAAATAATCGTAGAAATACGATTTATAAAACAATAACCGTTTACGTAAAATAATTTATAAACATGTCTTTTGAAATACGTGTATAAAACAGGATTTGACTGTCGTTGACCGAGGCTGACATACGGGGTATTACAGTTTTACTTTGTGATTCACTACCTCGGTCATTCCGAGATGGTAACAGTCTTATTTATTTGAGAATGTCTGGCTAGAAGCTCTTAAATAAATGGGGGTGTTACATCAAGTCTTTTCTAGAATCGTGTCTAAGTGTGACGTTCCCAGTTCCCCCTCAACATAATATTGTTCATTCATAATATAGATCAACTTAGGGTTTATATTCTTATGTTAAACCAAATACTTTAAGAACTATAAGAGACATCGTGTTACGACAAGGAGCAAGCTTAGGAAAATTCGTATCTATGTCGCATTCTATTCCCCCTCTTGACATCATCGAAAAGACAGAAACAAAGACATAAAACGACTAGAATAATATACAACGAATGAAACATAAACTAAGAATGCAATTATAACTAAACACACAAATACAAAAAAATATCATACAAGTACGAAGTACGAACGTTAAAAAAAAAACATACAACCAAGAGTGTTAAGCGCCTATGGGCCGAATTTAGAAAACATTGTTGTTGGGCCAAAAGAGATGGAGCAAAATACAAAGTGAACAAGGTTACAAAAGAGACAAGCTATGATGGTGAGAAAGATGACCACGGCTATAGAAAGGCAAAGGAAGGTAACGGATTATGGGTACGGGTATCCATGAATTACCGGCCCAAAGAGAATCCCCGTATACCACGAAGCTCCAAATACCAACAAAAGAACATAGTCACCAAGAACCAACACCAACCAACATTCACTCAGGATGTTTCACAATCAAAGGATTGACAAATTCCGGCCTAGTACGATACTCCAATGTAGAAAGACGGTCCAAACAACTTCCCACATTCCGTGCTTGTGCATCCAAGGCTTACTCGAAATTGAGAACTTTTAGAGAAAGCGCTTTAACGGCGGCCAAGCATTGCCCCGCATCCTCTCTTAAGAACCGGCTATCACGCACCAACGCACCACCTTATGTCGTCAGAAACTGATGCCTATCACTAACATGCAAGACCTCATCACGCAATTCATGAAGACCACGGCTCAATATGTCGAGAAGCCCATCGACCTTTCCCATCCAACTTCGCTACCCCGTATCAATACCTTGTGTATGAGCACGACTACCCTCTGCCTTCACGTGTTGCATTCCAGAAAGAAGGACAAACAATTTGTCAATCTTTACCTCCAATCCATCCACATTACTCGGTTTACCTTCATTGACATTGTTCCTTCCAAATAGCAATTCGTTTTCCTCACTTAGAATCCTCATTAACATCATGAGTTTATCACACATCCTATCCCTAGGTATGACACCATAGCTACAAACGTCAACAACCCCAACTTGAAAGAGCAATTCGGAAACCCGCATGCCATAAGGGATATCCAAAGTCATACAAAATCGTTCTTTGACCAAGATACTCGAGCCATTCAAAATCTTGGCACAAATAAGAGTTGCCAAATTCACCTTAACACCGGTTAACCAATTGAAGAGGACCACGGCCTCACAACAACTTAGCTTATCACGACCTCCTCTTCGGGGTAAAACCAAATTCCAAAGAAAATTAACTAGAAATTTGAGTTTGGGACTAAACGAACCCGTGAGTAAGGGACTTGTTTAGGTCAAAATTTACCTAATGTAGTTTCTATGAGGTTATAGTGATTTCAAGCCAAGAGTATGATTTAGTGGATGAACTTAAGTGTTTAGCAATATAAAGAGAAGAAAATTTGAAGAGAAGAAGATTGATGACGCAGAAACCCCTTAGGGAAAGACTGCGGGAGGAAGGTTTCCTCCAATTTCTACTAGAATCCTCCTTCAGGTCGTGTATGCAATTACAAGAGTTGCTCAAGTATTTCTAGTATTTTGTGTGTGCTAAGTGTGTAATGAATGCCTTTTACATGTACAATGTTTGCATATATATAGAAGCCTAATTCTATGGACCGTTGGATTGGGCTCTAATCCAACGGATCTCTTCTCTCTCTTTTATCCATTTTGGGTGCCTTCTTCCTGCTTGCTTTTTCTGACGGAGACCTGGTGTGTGGCCATTTGAGGTAATCTCGAGCCTCGTTCCTTTTAACCTTTTCTTCTTCCTCGTTTGTGCCGTTCTTCTCCTTCCTCTACACTCTTCCTTTCGTATTGACTTCCCATTTTCCTTGCATCATTGACTTTAGTATCCAATGCATACTTTCCTTCCAATCACGTAGTGCCACGTGTTAGCTTATAAAATGGTAATTTTAGGGCATAACATTAGCCCCCAGTTCTTGCAGAAATATGTTTGTGTAAGAACTCCTACAGATATCGGGTCCAGGATTTTGACGCAGGCTTCTTGCAGAAACGCCGGGTAGGGTTGGCAGTTGATGAGACATTGATGTGACGTGTTTCGGTCTTGGTGAACGCTTCCTTTAATACGCGCTAACCGCTTGCCAACTGTCCCCCACTTCATTCAAATTTCGAATTTACCTTTCTATTTAAACCCCATTTACCCCTCTTTACCATTCATCTTTTCATCTTCCCTCTTTTTACCCTTTCTCTTTCTTTCTCCGATTTCTTCAACTTCCGATCTCGTCAACCGTTTTCTGCCTTCTTTCCTCGTCAAGGTACGACCCTTTCGTGATTCTCTTTTCAGCATTATTAATGGCTTCGAACACATTTTCTGAACGCCCCTTACTGCACAGCAAATATCGCGTCGACTCTTGTTTTGCCCCGATAAATCCATCTGTGGTTAGGGGTTTCTTTCCTTTTGACGAAAAGGTTGAGATGATTGTCCCTCGCCCTGGGCAAGCGCCTGATGCGCACTGCCCGGGGTGGACCACCATTTACCTGTACCCGTTCTCTTTGGGTTTATCTTTCCCGTTCCCCACACTTGTGCAAGAATTCCTTCGCCACTCGAAACTCCCCCTCTGGCAAATAAATCCCCATGCATGGAGGATCCTTCTTTCCCTTTCCATGTTAAGCAGCCGTCATTCCATCGATATTTCCTTAGGGGACTTGGCCCATTTTTATGCGGTCAGGGGCCTGGGTGATGCCCAGTATACCCTTCGGGCTCATTCCAAGATCGACCTTCCCATTATCCTTCCAAAAAAGGCCAAGGATGCTGGATGGTCCACACAGTTCGTCTATGTACGAGTGGACTCGCTCCCTGCGCCTGCTGATTATATCTTCCAGGACCCTATTACGGATAGCAAAGGTACTGGCAGTTTCTTCCTTCTGTCTTTCGTTCTCGTTACTGCTCACGCCCTTACACTTTTTCCTGCGCAGGTGTGAAAGACTTGATTCCCTCACCTGACATTAACGAGACCTATAACAAGCTATTTGGACTGGACGCCGACGCCCGTTGCTTCAACACTTTATTTGCCCAAGAGGAGCCCGAAGAGATGTCTACCAGCTCCACCCAGACAAAGAAGACGCCGACGGAGCTGCTTGCCGAGCGCAGGAAGATGATTATGGTTTCATCGGTGAAACCTCTGTCGAAAAGGAAGCTAGAGTCTGGGGAACCGCTGCCTGTTCCTAAGAAAGCCGCTCTGTCTGCCCCTGCTGAGTCGTCTCCCTCTGTCACCCCCTTTTGCCCTCCTCCTCCTGCTGTTTCTTCCAAGACCCGCAACAAAGCCTCTACTTCCACCGCCCTGGCCAAGACGTCTACTGCTCCCATTATAGAGGACCTGAGCGAGGATGTCATTCGCCTACCAGAGGGTTTCAGCTGTGCTCTGGAGGAGGACCCATGGCCTGCTATGAGCCGTCTTCTGACTCCCGGCTCTAAGGCTCTGTTGAAGGGTCTGCCTGTGATGCCGATGTGGCGCCAGGCTGCAGAGGACGTTTTCTCGGTGAGTTTTCCCCCTCCCTTTTTCCCTTGTGCTTATTTGTGTCTTCGTTTTGGTCGACTGATATCGCCTCTGGATCCCTCCTTCAGGGTTTCCAGAAGATGCTGATGGGGTGCAGCGAGGCTGAGACTGCGTTTCAGGAGGCCCAGACTGGGTTGGACGCCGAGAGAGGGTTCAGGGTGAGAAAGTCGGAGGAGTTGGCCCGCTGCCAGGTGAGGGTGAAGGAGTTGGAGGATGCCCTTGCGGAGCAAGGCATGAAGAGGGACGAAGCCCTTGCTGAGCTGTGCAGAGAGAAGGACGAGGCCCTAGCTGAGCAACGCAGGGAGCAGGATGCGCGGCTAAAGGCTGTGGTGATCAAGAAGAAGAACCTGTCCAAGCTGCTGTATGACATGGCTACTTTCTCCTCCCTGGAGGCAAGGATAGCCTGTATGGAAGAATTTAGGGCGGGGGGGCATACTAAGTGGAGTCTGGAGGATGAGAAGAAGCTCATGGAGCAGATGTTCCCTGTTCATCCCGTGCTTCCAGACTTTTCTGATCTTAATCCTGATGGACCCCTCCGCTCCCCGATTCCAGGCTCGCCCGAGGTACAGAGCGCTCACCCAGGGTCTCCTGCTCCAGCTGACATTTTCCAGGACCAGATTATTGATACTGCTGCTGAGGCGGGTTCATCTTCCACTCGGCATTCTGGCGGCGAGCAGGCTGTGGAGGAAGCTGTTAATGTTTAACTTCTGCGCCCTTAGTGGCATTCAGACTTAGCTGTTTTTCTGTTTGTTTTGTTGGCTGGGCTAGTGCCCTTGATACTTCTATGCCCTGGGCCCTGCGTGGCGGGCTTTTATCTTGTTTCTGTTTTTTGTCGGTTTGTCTGAACTCTTACTGGGTGGTTCCCAGAAATTTTCAGCAGTTGTTATGCTGCTTTTTTAAGTACGCGTATGTGGACGCTTTTTTATACCTTGTGTGTTTTGTTTTTTGTTTGCGCATGCTCGTGTATTTTTGGCCATGTGTGGGTGCTGGCTTCAGGGTATACCCATCTCAGTCAAAGGCTGCCAGGCTTTCGTGAGTGCTAAGTATCGTGGGCGACAGTGTCCCAGTTGCTTGTACTTCGTCATAGTCACGCAATGTGGAGGATTTGAGCGTGATTCGACTCATGCTCACTTTCTATAGAGATGACGTATTGCAAGTACTTTCGATAGGAAATACCTCAAATAGATTTTCATTGATCACCAAATTAATCTTTTCAAATAACTCCCTCAGGATAGCTGGATCCTGGGGGTGATACATTTGTGAATGGTTAAGATATGAAATGCTTAAACATAGAATAAATAAGTAAGTACCCTAGAATTAGGACGCAGGCCCTGGGCGCAGATTCTGGAGGTATCCCGGCATGCTTCCTTATATGTGATACTTTTTTAGATGGAGGATATTCCAGGGTCTGGGCACCATGTTTCCTTTCATGTCCATCAGTCTGTAGGACCCGCTCCCCGTTGTACTTTCCACCTGATAGGGTCCCTCCCAATTGTAGGCGAATTTTCCAGCACTTGCATTCTTCGTATTCTGGAACACTTTCCTGAGGACTAGGTCTCCTACCTGGAGGGTTCTGATCTTCACGTTCTTGTTGTAACTTCGGGCCACCATTTGCTTATAAGCGGCCATTCTGATGGCGGCGCTGGTTCTGAGCTCATCTATCGTGTCCAGGCTGCTAGGCATTTCAGTTTGGTTGCGCTCTTCCGTTAGGCAGCCGTATCTCTGGGTCGGTACCTTTACTTCTGCTGGAATGACAGCTTCTGCTCCGAACACCAGGCTAAAGAGGGTTTGGCCTGTTGCTGTCTTTGGAGTGGTCCTGTCAGACCATAGAACCAAAGGCAACTCGTCTGCCCACTTGCCCCCAGCTTCTTCCAGTCTTCTTTTCATGTTGTCCATGACTATCCTGTTGCTGGATTCTGCTTGACCATTCGTCTGTGGGTACCTGGGAGCAGCTTTTAGTAGGGTGATATTCCAACTAGCACAAAATGCTTCGGTTTTGTTAGATATGAACTGTGAGCCGTTATCGCCCACTATTTCAGAAGGTATACCGAATCTGCAGATTATGTTTCGTTTAAGGAAGGATATCACCTGATTTTCTGTAACCTGGGGGAAGGCCTCTGCTTCTATCCACTTGGAGAAGTAGTCTGTTAGTGCGAGCATGTAGGTTCTGTTCCCGGGTGCTCTGGGCAGCGGTCCTACTATGTCCATTCCCCATTTCATGAAGGGCCAGGGTGATATGATTGGATGCAGGGGTTCGGCGGGTTGATGTGTGACAGGGGCGTGTTTCTGGCAGGCTTCACACTTCTTGGCCAGCTCTACTGCATCTCTTCGTATCGTCGGCCAGAAGTATCCCATTCTGATTGCCTTGTTGGATAAGCTCTTGCCCCTTGTATGATTTCCGCAGTCTCCGCTGTGGAGATCGTGCAAGACTGTCTGCGCCTCTCCGTTGCCCAAGCATCTCAGGTAGGGTCCTGCGAGCGATTTCCTGAACAACACACCATCTATTAGTATGAATCTGGAAGCTTTCATTTTGAATCCCCTTACCTCTTTCTTGTCTGCTGGTAGGGTTCCGTCCTTCAGCCATCTTTGGTAAGGTGACCTCCAATCCTCTTGTTCTGGTTGCTCCGCGGTGTTGCTGAGGACGCCTAATCCGGCCTCCCACTGGGTGCTGGAGTTTTCAACTTCTCGGTCTTCCTGGGAAGTTGAGGGTTCCAGCACGTGGGTGATGGGGATTGAGGAGACGTCTCCCGGCTTGAATGTTGCCCCCAGGTTAGCCAGCGCGTCTGCTTCTGCGTTCTGCTCCCTGGGGATTTGCTCTATTTTGAAGGTGATGAATCTTGCCTTCCTGTCTTTGACTACCTCCAGGTAGGCTGCCATTCTGGGGTCTTTAGCTTCATACTCGCCGTTGACGTGATTTACTATGAGCTGCGAGTCGTTGAACGCCTGTAGGTATCTGATCTTGAGGTCCAGAGCCAGCTGGAGTCCCTGGATCAAGGCCTCATATTCCGCTACATTGTTGGTTGCTTGGAACTCGCACCGCACCGCCTGCATGATCATATCTCCCTGAGGGGATCTGAGCACCATTCCTACCCCTGCTCCTCGGCTGTTAGAGGCTCCATCTACGTGCAGCGTCCAGCAGTTTCCCTCAGAGTCCATTTCTGGGGGTAGGATTTCTTTGGCTGCTTCCTTCTCCATTCCTGGACTAAAATCAGAGACAAAGTCTGCAAGGGCTTGCGATTTTATCGCGGTCCTCGTTTCAAATTTTAGGTCGTAGCCACTCAGGTGGACTGACCATTTGGACATTCTCCCAGAGAGTTCCGGCTTACTTAATATGGGTCTTAAGGGGTAGCTAGTCAAGACTGATATGGAGTGAGACTCAAAGTAAGGTCTCAGTTTGTACGAGGCTGTAACTAAAGCGAGAACGAGTTTTTCAGGAGCAGTATACCTGGTCTCTGCAGGTAGCAGAGACTTACTGATGTAGTAGACTGGATGCTGGGTTCCTTCGTGTTCCCGTACCAGCACTGCGCTTACCGCCACCTCGGTCACTGACAGGTATAAGTATAACGGCTCCCCCTGCTCCGGTTTGGACAGGAGCGGAGGGGTGCTGAGGTACTTCTTCAGTTCCGTGAACGCCTTTTCGTGCTCTTCCGTCCACTCAAATCTCTTGCTTTTTCGTAGTATGTCATAAAACAGTCGGCATCTGTCGGAGGATCTGGAGATAAACCTATTCAGAGCTGCCACCCTGCCAGTCAGTTTCTGCACGTCTTTCGGCTTTTGGGGGGATTCTAGTTGCAGGAGCGCTTTGATCTGCTCGCTACTTGCCTCAATTCCCCTTTGCGTGACCATGTACCCCAGGAACTTCCCACTGGAGACTCCGAACGTGCATTTGGAGGGATTCAGCTTCATTTGGTATTTCCTCAAGATGCTGAAGGTTTCTTCCAGGTGCTGGGTGTGTTGGCTGGCTGCTTTGGACTTGACAACCATGTCGTCTATGTAGACTTCCATGGTTTTGCCAATCTGATCTTTGAACATCATGTTTACCAGCCTCTGATAGGTGGAACCTGCATTTTTTAAACCGAATGGCATAACGTTATAGCAGTAGATACCTCTTTCGGACCTGAATGCCGTCTTTTCCTGGTCCTCTGGATGCATCTTGGTCTGGTTGTATCCGCTCCAGGCGTCCAGGAACGTGAGCATCTCATGGCCTGCTGTTGCGTCTACCATCGCATCTATGTGTGGCAGAGGGAATGGGTCTTTGGGGCACGCCTTGTTGAGGTCGGTGAAGTCTACACACACCCTCCACTTCCCGTTCTTTTTGGGGACTACCACCACGTTAGATAGCCACTCTGGGTAGGTTACTTCTCTGATCTTCCCTGCGGCCAGGAGGTCGTCCACCTCCTGGTTTATCACCTTGTTTCTTTCCGCGGCAAATTTTCTTCTCTTTTGTTGGACCGGCTTGTAGCCGAGGCTTACGCTCAACCTGTGTGAAATTATGTTTGGGTCTATCCCCACCATGTCCTCGTGGGACCACGCAAAGCAGTCAATGTTAGCTTTTAACAAATCTAGCAGTTCTGAACGAATGGTACCTGTACACTCTGCTCCCACCAGTACCTTCCTCTCTGGGTGCAGCGGGTCTAGGGGGATCTCCTCTACCTCTACTTGGGGAGGTTCTTCATAGGTCCCCCTGACCTGTTTTGCCTGTGATTGCTATGCTGGAGGAGGGGTGGTTGTGGGTTTGAGTGCCACCTTGTAACAGCTCCTTGCTTCTTCCTGGTTTCCTCTTATAGTCTGGACTCCCCACGGCGTAGGGAACTTGAGGCACTGGTGGTATGAAGACGGAATGGCTTTCATATCATGTATCCACGGCCTGCCCAGGATGACGTTGTAGGTGGAGGGACCGTCAATCACCAGGTACCTCACCTGCTTGTTGATTCCTCCGGCGTAGGTTGGGATCATGATTTCTCCGAGTGAATGCTTCGTTTCTCCGCTGAATCCCACCAGTGGAACCGCCTTTTTGGTTAGGTCTGCTTCTCCAAATCCCATGCTCTTCAGCGTTTCCAACATGATGATATTGACTGAGCTTCCCGTGTCTACCAGGATCTTCTTTACCCTGCAATTCCCTTTGGATAGGGTGATGATCAGGGCGTCATCATGGTATTCAACACCCTCTTCTACATCCGTCTCATCGAAGCTGACGACTGGTAGATCCTGGGCGCTGATCCTGCATGAGGACTCTGGCTTGTCTCCTTTAACTCGGGTAGCGTGCCTCTTGGCTGCGGAATAGGTGAGTCCGCATAGCTCCGAGCCCCCTGTTATCACGTTAATAGTTCTAGTGCAGAGAGGAGGGCTAGAGGGTGCTACCTGGCGAGTTGCGTTCACCTTGGTTCCTTTTGGCAAGATGTGATTCAGGTTACCCTGCTCGTACTGATACCGGACCTCTTTTCTGAGGGTGATGCAGTCTTCGGTTGTGTGCCCAATGTCTTCGTTATGGAAGTCGCACCTCAGGTTGGTGTCTCTTCCGTCTTTACTTCTTTCTTCTGCCCGCTTCTTGGGCCACTTCACTTTTTCTCCCAACTCTTTCAGTGTTTTGATTAATCCTGCAAGATTGACAGTGAAACCATACTCCTGTACCTTTGGTGGCAGATTTGGATCATTCTTCCAGCTTTTTCCCCCAGAGACCTTATGCACCGGCCTGTTGTAGGGTTTTGATCTCTCATGCCTGTCTGCTGCTGGTGCCTTCCTACTGGTGGAGGCAGAGCCACAACTGATCCTCCTAGGTCATGCGTCCTCTTCCAGTCGGATGGCGTCCAACGCCTTTTGCTGAACCTGAGCGTAGGCCGTGCATGGCCACTTGGTTAGCTCTTTGTATAGGTCGGAGGCCTGTGGTAGCCCCCAGCGAAAGGCGTGGATGGCAGCCTTCTCCTCGCAATGGGGTATGGATATCATCTCCTTGTTGAATCTGGCCAGGTAGTCTCTGGTGGATTCTCCGTCGCCTTGCTGGATCTCGTAGAGATCGCTGCTCTGCTTTTCTGGCCGCCTACTGCTGGCGAATTGTTGGTTGAACGCGTTCACCAGGTCTGCAGAGCTGGATATGCTGGAGTTGGGTAGAGTGACGAACCATTGGAGGGCGGCTCCTGAGAGAGTGGACCCGAATCCTTTACACATACATGCCTCCTTCAGGGAGCCTGAGGTCGTGATCACCATCATTTTCTGCTTGTATTGGTTGATGTGGTCTATCGGATCGGCCGTTCCATCATAGCTGGTCATATTCGGGGGAGTGAATCCCTTAGGCACATCCACCGAGACGATGTTGTGGGTGAATGGCGAGTCTGCGTAGCTGTCTGGGGCCGCTTTCTCCAGGGGCCTTGGCATTCCTGGTATGCGGCTGACTAGGTCCCACAGCTCTTTGTACTGGTGTTCCCATGGATTCGGTCCTGCAAGAGGGTTAGCGAAATTCCAAGGGGTAGAATGAGTGAGAGGTGCATACCCTGGTGCTCCTGGGGTCTGACTGACCGTGGGCTGACCGAGCGTCTGATGACCCATCGGTACAGTGTGGACTATTGATGGCGTCTGTTGAGCGGGGTATCCTGATGGGCCAGCCCCCAGCAGAAGGGGTTGCCTTGCCGACGATCCCTCTCCTTGCGTCCAGACCGAGGTTGGGGTGAAGAAAGGTCCTGCATTACTATGTTGGTTAGTGCTAATGGGTAACTTTACAGATCCGTTACCTGGGGCCCCCGTTTGCGGTGGCGGTGAGTCTAGGTTGATGGAAAGGTAGCCCAATCCTGCCGGAGTGATTCTTTCTGGAGGGGCTAGCCCTGTGAGGTCTAGCCTGGTGACTATTTCGCTGGAAATGGCTCTGGCCTCGCTTCTACTCCCTGGAGGCCTTGGGATTCTGGTGTCGATGGCTGGTCCTTCGCTGACCCGTGGGGGTTGGTTCTGCGCGGTAGCCAGCTTTCTTAGCTCCTGGTTGTCCTTCCTTAGGCCGTCAACCGCTTGATGGAGGGTAAAGATTCCTTCCATCATGGTCTTCCACATGGCCGGGGTAGGGGTGTCTCCACTGGTGTCGCCTGAGCTGGCCATCGCGCCGCTGCTGGTGACGCCTGACTGTATCTAAGGAGTGCTGGTGCTGAGAGGAGCCGCTGCTGCCGGAGCTGGAGTTTTCTGAGCCCCTACGGAGGTGGAGGTGGCTCCTGCTACTGCGGGGATGGATTGCGAGGTTGTTTGAGAGGTTGTGTTTGTCATTTTGAGAGATTTTTTCTAAGGGTTTTGGGATTTTTTGTTTTTTCGGGTTGAATAATCACTATAGCCCCACGGTGGGCGCCAAAATGTTTAGGTCAAAATTTACCTAATGTAGTTTCTATGAGGTTATAGTGATTTCAAGCCAAGAGTATGATTTAGTGGATGAACTTAAGTGTTTAGCAATATAAAGAGAAGAAAATTTGAAGAGAAGAAGATTGATGACGCAGAAACCCCTTAGGGAAAGACTGCGGGAGGAAGGTTTCCTCCAATTTCTACTAGAATCCTCCTTCAGGTCGTGTATGTAATTACAAGAGTTGCTCAAGTATTTCTAGTATTTTGTGTGTGCTAAGTGTGTAATGAATGCCTTTTACATGTAAAATGTTTGCATATATATAGAAGCCTAATTCTATGGACCGTTGGATTGGGCTCTAATCCAACGGATCTCTTCTCTCTCTTTTATCCATTTTGGGTGCCTTCTTCCTGCTTGCTTTTTCTGACGAAGACCTGGTGTGTGGCCATTTGAGGTAATCTCGGGCCTCGTTCCTTTTAACCTTTTCTTCTTCCTCGTTTGTGCCGTTCTTCTCCTTCCTCTACACTCTTCCTTTCGTATTGACTTCCCATTTTCCTTGCATCATTGACTTTAGTATCCAATGCATACTTTCCTTCCAATCACGTAGTGCCACGTGTTAGCTTATAAAATGGTAATTTTAGGGCATAACAGGACTCGACTCCGATGAATTTTCATCAAAACACTTCTTGATCACCATTTTGTGATCATTTGACACAATAGTCCACTCCTTGCTAGGGTCTAAGTTCACGCCCTCATTATTGAGTTTAAAGATTCGACAAATATCGGAAACAGAGATCACTACATCTCGCCCGTTCACAACCGCCTTTAATCCATTCTTAAAACTTTTGACAGTGGCAAAGAATTGAAGTAATTCGACCGGAAATATTAACCTAGAAAAGTTACTGATATAATGCCATTCTTGAAATTCCAAGAAGTCTTTAAAGAAAGCTAAAGACCTTGACCCATCAACCCATGATGTCGGGTAAAATCGACCCGCATGAATAGAATACGAAATTAATCGTTCAACTAACATACCTTCGCCCTTTGTCATCCTAACACGAACAAGACCCTCATTTGTTGCTTCAACCGAAACCTCACGGAATAGAGGTCGGGGAGTTAGCAATGAATCAGGTGAGTCGTCCTCCATCGCCGACTTCCCTTTATCTAGCTTACGACGTTTGCTGGTTTCGGAGGGAGGAGCAGACATGGATACGGGTTTTGGTGACGGCGGTGGTGAAGGTATGGGTGATGGTGGAGATGGGAAATTGGTCTTTTTTCTATGTGACCGGCGAGCGGCTACGGGAGGCATGGTGTGTGTGGGTAAGGATGAGGAATTATGGAGTTTGTCGAAAGTTTTGGAGGATTTTAATGGTGAATTTTTGGGGATTTTATTTGAGGGGATGATGATGACGGTATAAGGAGGTGAAATGTGGAGTATAGAAGTGGGTAAAAGATGAAAGTTTAAAGGTGAGACACGTGTGGGTGGGGTAGGTGTAAATAATGGTGAGGATTAAATGGTAGTTCTTTATAGAGATTCTTTTGTTACACAAGTTGGGTAAGTGATATTTTTAGATACGGTTTTAGGTAGTATAAGATTACTAGGTAATATTTAGGCAAGATTTGTAATATTTGATATTATTAAGGTTCAGAGAAATACTTGGTTGTATACATTCGAACAAAGTATAGTATAACAAAATCGAATTTTGAGCATCTAATCATAAATAACACACATAGGCATGCAGCGGAATATACGGAAACAATCATACAATTCTGTCTTTACATAGTCAGTCATTGGGTTATTTCAGCTCTGAAGATCGATTAGGTGCCACCAATTAAACCAATTTCCAACCGCAAAGTCTCAAATCGTTCTCTAGCTAATGGTTTGGTAAAATTATCTGCCCATTGTTTTTCCGTACTACAAAATTACAACTTAATGTTTTTCTTTTCTACATGGTCGCGTAAGAAGTGGTGTCTAATTTCAATGGGTTTAGTTCTCGAATGTTGAGCTGGGTTTTTTGATATTATTATAGCACTCGTATTATCACATAAGATAGGGACACATCCTACGCCAATTCCATAATCAAGCAATTGTTGTTTTAACCATTTTGAGCACATGAGGACTAATCCTTTGACCTTCCTTTAAGGTCAAATCAAAAAAGGCGGAGGCCGCCTCATATTGGATTACCCTAGGAGCTTGCGAAAACATGGTCGCAACTTTAGAATAAATCTCATTAGCCGTGGCTAGCTTAATCATTCTTCTTTGGAGATCCGGCTCCATTGAGAATATAAGCACGTTCTTAAGAGCATGCCACTCTTTCATGTAGGTCACATAGGTCTCACGAGTCGCCTCCGTTGCACGAGCGGCGGGAGTGGGAGGAGCGGCGGTGGTAAGGTAACGAGATGAGTCTTATCGTCAGCTTCCGCGGCCAAAACCAATTGGGCGTCCCAATCTTTAAAATTGGCGTCATGCTTCTCAAGCTTGCATCGATCCATGAATGATCGAAGCCATGATACGTTTGTGAGAGGTGGTGCGTTATTAGCCATTGATAATTGATTGTTGAAAAGAAATACAAATGAAATTGAAGGAATTAAAACACAATTATCGTTTTAATAATTAATTTAAACTTGTAAATTTTAAACAAGTTATGCATCTACTTAATGATCTCTTACCCAATTAAGTAAATGATTCCGAGACCCAAATATATATACTAACTTGGGCACGGTTTAGCCGATACATCCCTCATTAATTTAATTCGGTGGATTAACTCTTTAATCGATTCTACTTTTAGAACTCCCGGTTGATAAAATTACTTTAATTCTTACCTTAGCCCGAACTTATTACTACTACGGTGGCTCGAATACCTTCGTCGAGATCGATCAAATTTCGAGAGCGTAATCATATTACCCCACTTCACCAATGTAATAAGGTAGCACCCCGGTTTAGCCGAGCGCACTCCCTTATGAAGAAAGTACTTCGTGGGTTCTTTACTTTTTGGTAAGGCTATGTCTCCCGATTTTTGAATAACGTAAGAGATCTTGTCAATTTATTATCTATCTCCTATAAGTGAACTAAGTCGGTGAATTATAGATAAATTAATTGACACGGTCGATAAAATCGATGAAAGTGCATGATTTGGAATGACGATTTGGCTATGCATGCAAACATATAAAGCATGAATAAAGCATAAAACTTAAAAACATAAATAAATCCTAGCATGGCTTCCTAAAAAAGAAAATATAAATGTAAAATACATATTCGGAAACCAACTCCTTGGTCCCTTGAACTTCACACGCGGCACGCATCCCAAGGCAAACTCCGCCTTGGTCGGAACTCCTTTCCGAAAGGCACCGTCTTCAAGGATCTCCGGAATTACAATAAATACAAATTTTCTATCTATTTTATACATTATAAAATAAAATAAAACAATAAAATAAAGTGATACGAGATCACATTTAAATTACAACCGAATCGATAACCCCTTACATTAAGGGAAATATCGATTAAAATCTAAGGCCATACTAAGCAAAATTACATAATTCTCAAATTACGTAAATTAAATTATGACATTCATAAATAATTAAATAAATATGCAATGCTTATTAATATGCAACTAACATGCCAATCCTAAGACAAATCGTCCTACTTAAACACAATTTCAATATCGTTATCATTATAATACGGTTTTATGGAATAACGTGATTTTAACATTTTAAAATCACTTAACATTTTGTGAATCACTATTCAAATTAGTTAAGTATCCTAATACATTTTACGATTCAAAATTTAGTCTTACTCAAATTTTGAAAATAACTTAACTTATTAATTATAATATTGTTCGGGTTTAATCGGTTTTACGGAAATTGCAATATAAAAACAAATGAGTCATAAAACATTTTGAAAATTCAAAATCAGATTTTGAACATTTTGAAAATTTACTTAAAATTTCAGAACTTAAAAATATTAATATTATCGAAATAAACTATTTATTTCGAAATAATACGTATAAATATGCATATTTAGACGGAAATTCAAAATTACCTTAAAATAATGCAATAAAATACCAATAAAATTTTTACACATTTCAAGACACTCAAGTGACTGAAATGGACAGAAAAAACAGGAAAAACTTTGTTCAAGGGCTGAAATATCATTTCATGACTCTTACAATTCTTATTTTTTAAATTTAACTTTTGAAAATTAAAAAATAAAAATCCAGAAACTTTTGGCACCCAAGAAAAATATGATGATGAACATATCAAATATGACTAATATGGGTTAATTTTTTCGGCCATTTAAGCAACTTTTACTATTTTTAATAAATTGTGTCATATATCACTCGATATTAACAATTAAAATCATTTCTCATGCAAATTTCGAAATAAAAAGCTCAAAATTTACATGCATGCTTGAAATAATATATATGACACTATAAAAAAATTTCATGGCCAAATTACAACTCAAACTATTTAAGTTGAATTTATGTCACTAATATCTCGATTTTTACAATAAAAATCAATATTCATGCAATATAAAAGAAACATTTCTGAAAAATTTAACATACATTTTAAATAGTGCATGTGACATCTAACAAAACTTTTCGTAGCTAAATTCATAATCTAACTATATAAACCCATTTTTCACTCATTTTATGACAATTTAACATTTAAATTTCATAATCCATGCATAAAACTCAAATAATTTCGAAAATTATATATTCATAATATGCTAAATGCATGTGAGAACATATATAAAAATCTCGGCAAGAAAGTTTATTTTACTATTTTTTCACAAATAAAACATTTTTAACCGATTATAAAGCATGAATTAATAGTTTAACTAATTACAAGTTTGAACAATATTATTCCATAAATCATTCATAATGACTTAAAACATTTTTAAGACCAGAAAGTATACATGCAATAATAATATTTTCCATATCATATATGTACTAATTATTTACGTTTTTAATTTTAATCATATTACTCGCAAAAATCGTAAAATCGAGTTGCATGCAAGCAACGAATGCTCTGATACCACTTGATGGAAATTAGGTCATACTTACTTAACCATAAAATTAGTCTTACTAATTATAATAACATGATTAACTCATTAATTTATTTAAATCTTATGCATGCTAAAAAGCTGCGGAAACATAAAGATAAAAGTCCTTACAATCGGTCCTAGAATGCTAAGGACGATCCTCCACGGAGCAACCAGCGTAGATTGCCTCCTTCAAATTGCACCCAAGACTTACCCTTAACACCGAATGTTAACACGGACTAGGTGAAAGGACAATCGGTTTTCCAAAAACCGAGTTCTAATCTTCTTAGAACTAACCGAGACAATTACTATATATAATATAGTATTAATGATATTATAAAATAATATTTAGAGGATTTTAATTATTTCTTACACTAGAAAAATATTAAGCATTAGAGTGAATATGAATAAGTGAATGAATCACATATATAGAAGGTTGGGGTTGGGGTGCCGTGTAAGTAGAGCATGGGGAAGGGTTAGAAAATTCTTTTTATCTTACCCATAATGCTAAGTGTTAGGTCACATCAACCCTAACAAATAATTATGTTAATAAGATATAATATCATAATATTAATCTTATTACTTACATTTACACGGTTTACATTATTGTAAAATGGACCTTCATTTTACAAATGTAATTTGTACAATTGTATAATATGTAACATCTTATGTGACATAATTAAATTGTATTAATTTAAAATATATTTATCATATAAATAATATTTCTAAATTAATTAAATCATATTTAACAAATTATTTTAGTAATTCGTAATTACCGTCCCAATATATGGTTATCATAATAATCGTCGATATGATATACAACGTTTGTTATAACCACGAACCATTCATATTATAATTTCGATATTTCAAAAATATCGATTAATATTTGACAATTGACACGTTTTAATTTCAAATATAAATCCTACATTAAGATTCAACCTCCGATTTCTCAATATTCGATTTTAAGGAAATTGATCAATTTATATCGTATATAATTGACCAATGAAGTTAAGGGGATTATCCTATAGGTGTGACCTAAATGGATCAACTGACCACCACCGTCATACGACAGTAATGTCAAACTCTAGTCAGCCAATCATTACCGATTAATGTTGGTCAGTTGACTATATATAATATCGGATCATCCCTTGCATATTCTTATCATAAGATTTTGACAATGATTATTATCATTGACGTGATCGCACTATTGTTGAGGACACATTTCCCAACAAAAACAACGGATAGCTATTTATTATCGAGCATGGGATTAATTAACATATGATGAACATAAGTTCGATCAACGAATATCATGATACATAAATATACATTTCAAACCAAGTAATTTTATCATGTAACATTACTTAAAACATGCTAAAACAAATGGGTAGCAATTACCCAAAACAGCCCACAAACAATTAACGAACAAATGCTACAGCGGCCACGAGCGCAGCCTGCGCAATATCAGGCGCGGCCTGCGCCCATACATGGGCACATATTCTTCCTCGCGTTTTCCTACAATTCGATAGTTCATTCAATAGTTCGTCTAGCATTCCTAAGCAACGATTTGAGCACGTTTTACTACACTAGAAACACGTAATTACCAACAATCCCAAATGTGATTCTCATTTATCAATTAATAAGCACAAATCATGAATTTACACAAGCAAATAGGCATTTAAAGAGGCAAAACTCAGAATTGTGACGGATACTCAATATGCATCTATAAGCTTCATAATCCCAACAACAAACATTCATATACTTTCTGAAAATGCAAGTAGACATAAACAAACATAATCATCATCAATTCACCATAAACAAACACATAAACCCATGTCAAGTTAATTTAATGACAAAGTCGAGTTTCCTCATCACGGTCACCTTATTAAGCGCCTTCACCACTCGATTCTTCAATCACAAATGAGTCCTTCTCCAAGTCCTCTAATCAACACCTTAAAACAAAAGAAAAATGGATTAACCTTGTGATTTTCGAAATTATCACAAAATATCCCGGAAATGGAGTTGAGCGATTTCCAAATTAAAAGCGATAGTTGTGACGGGAATGAGACAAGGAATACGTAGGAGAAAACCTACCTTAAACGGAGTTGAAACGAGTTCGAAATAAGGATTTTTGTGAAGATGAGAAAAAATGAAAATGGTGGAAATCTGATTTTGGTTTTCTTAAGCTTGGAAAACAAGGAAGGAGGTTGTGAGGAAATAAGGGGAACCTTCCTTCACATTTCTTCTATTGTTACTTTATTAGATGAGTTTTTAATTAGTTGATCAGGATTCTTAGTAAACGGAAATGCCAAGAAATCTTTACATCTTAAAATTATAAAATCTCAAGATGGAACTTATACAATATATTTAAAATCTAAGTTTACGAATTTTAAATAAAATATATTAAGCTTCCGAAAATTACTTTAATTTATTTAAAATACTGTTTATGAAAATACGGGATGTTACAAATGTCGTCCTACCAAGGGATTAGTATATTGTCTAAGAAAAGTAACTAACTAACATTATTTGGTTGCATGCGTATTATTTCTCTGGTATACGTCTTATGTTTGTTACAAATGTGTAATGGTGTCTTAGACATGCTTTAAAAGTAGCATTTGAGTCTGACAGTTGGGTGTTGTAGTTAGCGAATGGTCTTATGGATACTAAGAGGTGAGATGCAAGCCTCCTAGTATCAATATGATTGTTGGCTTGACTACTTGTCTACTTTATCTCATAACCGCATTCTTTGTTTATAATTATGATTGATTCAAGGCCTCTATTTGATTTAAGTATTCCGTACTCACATGATATATATACTTGTTGTATGTTGAATGTTGTATGTTTGTTTATGCTTACGCTGACAATAATGGTTGAGAGAACATTTAGTTAGTTACTCCCCACAAACTATGGCATTCATGTTTACATGGATGACAAGTGAAGGTTAGTGCTTTATGGGGTGAATACATTTGTGAGCTAGCTAGTGTCAACCCTATCAACATATACACTTCGTATTAGCTTAGATACACTTCTTGTTTTGATTCGTGAGCTAGATATCTTTATTTTCCTCCTCTTCTTGTTGTTCCACATGTTTATTTGAGTTTCCGCAATAGAATTTATGTATATGTCAAAAAGTTTTAAAAGTATGTTTCCGCTACGTTTACTTGTTTATTCTTACGTTATATCGCGGGGGTTCACACGAGTTCTTTCCAACGTATTTTGTCTTCACTCATGAATATCCCAGAAACCTTCCCAAAAGGTCACCCATCCTAAGACTACTCTCAGTCACACACGCTTAACTGTGGAGTATTCTCGTATGAATAACCAGAAAAGAAAGTGCATTTTTTATATGAGTAGTACTTTTCAAACACATTAAGCACTTGTCAGATTTTAAGTCTATCAATGGATCTCATCAAAGGGGTACCCCAACCGAATAACATCTTCAGTTCAGTGGAGTATTACGATATTATCAAAACCAAGTAGAAAAAAAAAGATTTTATCAATACAGTCCAATATCTTCTTTTTAATTTTATCTAATTACTTATGTTCTTTGTCACATAATTGTTTAGCCCAAAATTCGCTATTACTCCGATTGGGCCCAAAGACGAATAAAAGGGATATAGCTCATTGCAAGGCAGATTATAAACGGGAAAAGACCCGTTGAAAAGAGAAGAAAGGGTCAAAACCCTAGAAGCATATTCTCCACAAACCACTCCTATATTCCCGGAGCAGCCCAAGACCAGAGCAGATTCAGTTAGCCCAGAGTCCAAAAGCTATAAAAAGGAAGCTAGGGCACTTTATTATTTCAGTTCATACGTTGTAAAATCTAATACTCACGCAAGCACTTGTAATCCATCTCAACAGTAAAAGTAGCCTCGATCATAGTGAAATATTGGTGGGATTCTGTTCCCCCCGCGGTTGTTTCCCTCATTGGGTTTTTCCGCGTCACCAAAAATCTCTTGCGTCATTTTCTATTTCTCTCGTTTTGCATATTTGTTTTCTACGTAATATCCGTATATTGGTTGGTACTTTGACCTACATCACAGTAATTCGACTCGGTAGAAATTTTACCAAAACAATTTGGCGCCCACCGTGGGGCATAGTGCGCATTCCAATATATAAAACCGTTATTTCGTCACAAAAAACATGTCTGGGACCAGAGCTAACCCTTCCAGTTCCCAGAACATGCCAGCCCAGTCCAGTGGGACCAACCCTACTGTATCTGTGGGTCTCGCAGGACCATCCCTGGTCGCGAGTCAGACCACAGCCTCCAAGGTTGTGGCCCCATCCAGCAAACCTCCTCAGGTTCCTAGATCACCCCCTGTGTCTGCTTCCCCAAGGCAGAGCAGAGAGAGCAGCCCTAGCAGGAGTGGACAAGCCCAGATTCCTGGAGCAGGCCAGCAGCTGTAGATTCCCCGTACAGATCCGATGCAGATGGTGGTCCAGGGAATGAGTGCTCTGCAGGAAGCCATAGAGGGCCTGAAGAAGGACAATCTGAACCTGAGAGAGCAGATCGCCGCAGTCACACGCTCAGAGCAGCCGTTCAGAATGTTGCAGCCAGGACCTGGGTAGACCTTCAATCCCTTCGGGAGAGCAGGGTTGAATCGGCCAATCCCCCAGGAGATCATCACCAGGCTGGATCTAGGTGTCACCACCCCGAGCAGTGGCCCAGAGATACTGGATCTGGACTCGTCTGTGTTTGGAGCACCGCAGTCCAGACCAGTTCAGCCTGCAGGTAATCCTATACCTTGTTTTCCCCCTGGGACTAATCCTTTTATTTTTTCAGGTACCCCTCCGCAGCCTACCATCGGACGAACGCCAGAGATCTGTAGGAGCAGCACCCGTGAACCAGCCCAGCGTTGGAGGGTGGCAAGGAGGAGCACCAGCGCAGTCAGCAGTTGGTTGGCATCCAGGACCAGACTTCAGTTCATCCGTAGCAGCCAATCAACCATTCACAGGCCCTTGGGGAGGAGCCCCTCCAGGCTTCTTCCCTCCGCCAGTCAACCCGACCTCAGGTCCCTGGGGAGGAGCCCCTCCAGGCTTCCTCCCTCCGCCAGTCAATCCATTCCCTGGAGCAGGCAGTCTCTCAGACCAGCGCTACCAGGAGTTGAAAGACATGATCACCAAGATACCTGGCATGCCAAGGTCCATGGAGAAAGCTTCCCAGGACAGCTATGCAGATTCACCATTCATTGACAATATCGCCCTGATCAATGTGCCCAAGGGGTTCGTGCCACCAACCATGACATTATATGATGGTACGGCCGACCCCCTGGACCACATAAATCAGTATAAACAGAAAATGATGGTGGTAACCGCAACCGGAGCACTTAAGGAGGCTTGCATGTGCAAAGGATTCGGGTCAACCCTATCCGGAGCAGCCCTGCACTGGTTTGTGGGATTGCCCAATCGCGGCATCTCCTCCTTTGCAGATCTGGTTAATGCCTTTAATCAGCAGTTTGCTAGCAGCATGAAACCAGAAAAGCAGACCAGTGATCTATACAGAATTGTTCAAGGATTCGAGGAAACCACTCGAGATTACCTCACCAGGTTCAACAAGGAGAAGGTTGCCATTCCGCATTGTGATGTACCCACTGCCATCGAAGCCTTCCGCAGAGGGTTACATCATGATTCAGACCTGTACAAGCAGTTGACAATGCACCCACGCACTGCCTTTGCTGATGTACAGGCCCAGGCAGTTGCAGCCATGAGGCTGGAAGAAGACGCTGCCTCCAGAAGAAGTACCTACGACACAGAACCTGTGTCCAGGAAAGCACCAGTAGAAAAAAGAAGCGAAAGATCAAAGCCCTACAGCAAGCCAGTAAGCAAAGTATCCGAGAGCACCGGTGGTAAAAATGATGCAGATCCACCTCCGAAGGTCAGCGAGTATGGCTTTACCACCGGAATGGCAGGCTTGCTGAAGGCCTTAAAAGAACTCAAGGGAGTCAGATGGCCAAAGAAGAAAGAGGAGCGACCCAACGACCGTCGTGATGCTAGCAAAAGATGTGAATTTCATGATGACATAGGCCATACTACGGATGAATGTTATACCCTCAGGAAGGAGGTCCGATTCCAGTATGACTGAGGCAACTTGGATCATCTGCACCCAGAGAAGTCCACCAGAGTCAATGCAGCCAGCCAGGTGCAGCCCTCACCAGCTCCTCCTGGCAATAGAATTGTCAATGTCATCACTGGAGGATCGGAGCTGTGTGGGCTCACCTACTCAGCAGCCAAAAGACGTGTAGCTGCAGCTAAGGGAGACAAGCCAGAATCATCATGTAGAATAGCAAGGCAGGACCTCCCAGCAGTAACTTTTGACGAGACAGATGCAGAAGCTGTACCAGAGCAGCACCATGATGCCCTGATTATCACATTGAACATCGGCAACTGTGAGGTCAGGAAGGTCATGGTAGACACAGGCAGCTCCGTCAATCTGCTAATGCTGGATGCACTAAAGAGCATGGGATTTGACGAAAAGGACCTGACAAAGAAAGCTATTCCCCTGGTCGGATTCAGTGGAGAAACAGCGCATACCCTGGGGGAAATCACCATCCCCCCCTACGCCGGAGGGCTAAACCAACAGGTAAGGTACTTAGTTATTGATGGTCCATCTACTTACAACGTTATTCTTGGCAGGCCCTGGATCCACGAAATGCGAGCAATCCCGTCAACGTACCACCAGTGCCTGAAATTTCTTACACCGTGGGGAGTTCAGGAGATACGGGGAGACCAGGAGGAAGCCAAGGATTGTTACAAAGTAGCTCTTAAAAGGACCACCAGCTGCCAGAGCATAGCAATTACAGCAACTGCACATCCAGGAGGAGTACATCGAGCCCCAACAGGCAGAAATCGATGAGGTCCACCTGGATGAGCAGCACCCAGAAAGGACCGTGTTCGTAGGCTCAGAGTGCTCTGGAGATCTGCGCCAGCAGCTCCTCCAGCTGCTCCGAAAGAACGTGGACTGCTTTGCCTGGTCCCATAAAGACATGATTGGCATAGACCCAGAAATCATAACACACAAGCTCAGCATAGATCCAGGATTCAGACCAGTGCAGCAGAGGCGCATGAAGTTCGCAGCAGAAAGACACCAGATCATAAACCAGGAGGTGGATAACCTTCTGGAGGCAGGAAAGATTAGGGAAGTCAGGTACCCAGAATGGCTATCTAATGTAGTGGTGGTACCAAAAAAGAATGGTAAGTGGAGGGTATGCGTGGATTTCACAGACCTGAATAAGGCCTGCCCCAAGGACCCATTCCTCTTGCCACATATAGATGCTATGGTGGACGCCACTGCAGGCCACGAAATGTTAACTTTCCTAGATGCCTGGAGTGGGTACAACCAGATCAAAATGGACCCGGCAGACCAGGAAAAGACAGCATTCAGGTCCGAAAGAGGCATCTACTGCTACAACGTAATGTCATTCGGTCTTAAGAATGCTGGTTCCACATACCAGAGGCTCGTCAATATGATGTTCAAAGACCAGATAGGACGCAACATGGAAGTGTATATAGACAATATGGTGGTCAAGTCCAAACAATCGGTGGACCACACCCAGCACCTGGAGGAAACATTCAACACCCTCCGGAAGTACAAGATGAAGCTAAATCCAGCCAAGTGTACCTTTGGAGTTTCCAGTGGGAAATTCCTGGGGTATATGGTAACGCAGAGAGGGATAGAAGCCAACACAGAACAGTTCAAAGCAGTTCTGCAGCTGGAATCACCCCAGAAACCAAAAGATGTGCAACGTCTGACGGGAAGAGTAGCAGCCCTGAGCAGGTTTATATCCAGATCCTCAGACCGGTGCAAATTATTCTATGACATTCTCAGAAAAAGCCAGAAGTTTGATTGGACACCAGAGCACGAAAAGGCATTCCATGAACTAAAGCAGTACCTGAGCAGCCCACCCCTGCTATCCAAGCCAGAGCAGGGGGAGGTCCTGCTCCTGTACCTATCAGTAACCGAAGCAGCGGTAAGTGCAGTTCTGGTCCGACAGCACGAAGGGGCCCAGCACCCGGTGTACTACGTCAGCAAATCATTACTGCCAGCAGAAGCAAGGTATACCTCACTCGAGAAACTAGTATTGGCATTGGTCACAGCATCCTATAAGCTGCGTCCGTACTTCGAGTCTCATACCATCTCAGTGGTTACCAATCACCCACTCAAGACGGTTATGAGAAAGCCAGAGTTATTAGGACGAATGGCTAAGTGGTCTGTGCACCTCAGTGGCTATGATCTCCAGTTTGAACCACGCACAGCCATAAAGTCACAAGCCCTTGCAGACTTTGTCTCCGACTTCAGCCCAACACTCCAGATCCAAACAGAGCAGGAAATCCTGCACCTACACCAGGGTGCCAAGCCAGGCACCTGGGAGTTGCGGGTAGATGGAGCCTCAAACGCCAGAGGATCTGGAGTTGGGTTGATCCTCCAATCACCAGAAGGAGATTTAATCACCCAAGCAGTCCGATGTGAGTTCAAGGCCACAAATAATGTGGCTGAGTATGAAGCTCTGGTCCTGGGACTGCACCTGGCCCTGGACATGGGAATCGACCATGTCAATGTATATAGTGATTCACAACTAATTGTGAACCATGTCAATGGAACATACGAAGCAAGAGACCCCAAAATGGTGGCCTACTTGTGTGTAGCAAAGGAGTTAATCAGCAGATTTGTGGAATTCTGCATCCAGCAAGTGCCCAGAGAACAGAACGCAGAACCAGATGCACTGGCAACCCTAGGCTCAACCTTCAAACCAGCCGACGTAGCCAGTATTCCAATCACCCATGTCCTCAAACCATCCATTCCTGGACCAGATTCGGACCAGGATGAGCTACCCATCTGTAGCAACAACCCAGATCAGGAGTCGGAGCAGGACTGGCGAAAACCATACCTAGACTGGTTGAAATATGATATCCAGCCCAGCAGTAAGAAGGACGCACGCAGTTTCAGGATGAAGGCTTCCGGGTTCATGCTGATCGATGGTATTCTATTCCGGAAATCATTAGCAGGACCATACATGCGCTGCCTGGACCAGACCGAAGCACAGACAGTCTTGCATGACCTCCACAGCGGAGACTGTGGAAATCATGCAGGGGGAAGAAGCCTATCCAATAGGGCCCTCGGAATGGGGTACTTCTGGCCCACAATGCGCAAGGATGCGAAGGAGTATGCAAGGAAATGTGATGCCTGTCAAAGGCACGCATTCGTCAGCCATCAACCAGCAGAACCCCTACACCCGGTTATATCCCCCTGGCCTTTTATGAAGTGGGGGATGGACATTGTGGGACCTCTCCCCAGAGCACCAGGAAACAAAATGTACATGTTGGCCATGACAGATTACTTCTCTAAATGGATCGAAGCAGAATCATTCACCCAGACCACCGAAGCTCAGGTCATCTCTTTCATTAAGCGTAATATATTCACCAGATTTGGCATACCCTCAGAAATAATATGTGATAACGGTTCCCAATTCATTGGGAAGAAAACCGAGGCTTTCTGCGCTGGGTGGAACGTATCACTCCAGAAGTCTACCCCCAGAAATCCCCAGTCCAACGGACAAGCTGAGTCCAGTAATAAGATCATTATTGAGAATATGAAAAAGAAATTACAAGAAATGGGAGGGAAATGGGCAGAGGAGCTCCCTCTGGTCCTATGGGCTGACAGAACTACTCCGAAAGTAGCAACAGGTCAGACCCCCTTCAGCCTTGTCTTCGGAGCAGAAGCAGTAATTCCTTCTGAAGTCAAAATCCCAACCCACAGATACGGGAGTATAACTGAGGACCAGAACCAAGTAGAAATGACAAGAAGCCTGGACACTGTTGATGAACTCAGGACCAGTGCATACGTCAGAATGGCCTCATACAAACAGATGCTGGCTCGGAGCTACAACAAAAATGTCAGGATCAGAACCCTGCAAGTAGGAGATCTGGTCCTGAGAAAGGTGTTCCAGAACACCAAAAACCGACAAGCTGGAAAGTTTGCCTACAACTGGGAGGGCCCATACCAAGTTGAGAGCATAGTTGGTAATGGGGCCTACAGGCTAATGACAATGGAAGAGGAAATGATACCCAGATCATGGAATATACTTCACCTAAAAAAGTATATCATCTAAAGGTGCCTCCACCAGATCAGAGCAGCTCCCTTAGACTCAGGTTCTACTCTGTATAAAGTTTACTCTGGTTCAGCTTAAAATCTTGTCTTTTTATTTTTGTCTATAAATTTAAGTTTAGAATGATATCTTGCCTTTATATTTTTTACCTAAGTTTAGTAATCTAGGCCTTATAATTTCAAACCTTAAATGTGTTTTCAATTTTCGAGTCTTTAAAAGGAAAAAATTTCATCATTTTTCTGGACCAGAATTTACTTATCCTAGTGGACTGACCTAAAGAGGAAATCTGCACTGATCGCAGGAGAACCTAAGTTAAGCCTGGCACCCCAGTATAGGGATGGGTATACAAAACACCAGGCCAGCACACCAAAACAGCGATGGCCAAAATACAAACGAAACATGCATGTACAAAAGAAAAACGCCAGAAAGACGGCAGAAAAACCAACAGATAAAAGCAAACCCCATACAATGGGGACCATACGATTAAAGGAAAAGCCACCCAAGGCAGCCTCAAAACAGAATTGTTTTTACTCGTCCACCCGGACCAGCAGCAAAAACTACAACAGTTAAGCCCACGCAGGGGCATCCAAAGTTCAAAACAAAATATTAACGCCCATATCAGGGCTCAGCAGATAAATTTTTAACAAAACCTACTCATCTGGAGTAGGCCCAGCAGCAGCAACGTCAGCATTGGTGGGGTCAGAGGTCACCTCCCCTTCAACATCCTGGGACCCCACCTCGCCTTCTTCCTCTTCATCGTCGGAGATCAGGTCCATGTTTAACCCCTCGGGAAAATCAGAAGCGAAGGCCTTCTCCAAAGCAGCTAAGTCCCAGGTGGTATGGTTACCCTCCTGGAACTCCCGGACACACTTTACCCGGGTCTCAGCAGCAGTATAAGCAACAGCTTCTATTAACGTCCTCTGCAGACCAGCCTTCTTTTGCTCCAGGGCCTCCACCTTCAGCACCAGGTCCGCCTCTGAAGTCAAGGCCCTCTCCAGCTTAGAGTGAGCCGTGGCTAGCTGGTTCTGAGAAGCCTCCTCCTGGGCTTTGAGCATCTCCTGACCCCTAGCCACATCCTGGCGAGAACGCTCAACAGCCTGCCGCAAACTTTCCCTCAAGGTCTCCTCCAAGCTCAGCTTCTCCGATAACTCTCGCTCCTTCTTTGCCAGGGCCTCCTGCATCCTCTCCACCTCCTGTCTCCTCCTCAGAGCCTCAGATTGAGCCGCCTTTGTACAATGAAGTTCAGCCAGCAAGGCCTCACTCTGTCGTTTGGCACAAAGTGACAGCTCCAGAACCTGGAAATCCAGACCAGGTCAGGAAAAATAAAAAAAAATAAAAAAAAAAGAAGAAAAGGAAAAGGAAAAAGGGAAAGAAGAAGGGTTACCTCAAAGGAAACCTCCGCAGTACGTCTGATCAAGTCCTTGAAAGGACGAGTTTCCATAATAGAGGCAGAGGCAGGGAAAAGTAGTGAGTCCAAAGCAGGCCAGAGATTAGTCCTGGACCCACCAAAATCCGCTGGGAGGTCCAGGCGTAGAGAAGAAGAAGATGAACCTCCTCCAGAAGATGGCAGGGGCAGCTGCTCCAGAACTGGCTTGTAACCAGGAGTAGGAATGAAGGGAGGAATCTTGAGAGGAGAAGGATCAACATAGGGAGCTTCAGAAACAGGTTCCTGGACCAGATCAACAGTGTCAACTTCAATAGGGGCAGCTTGGGACCCAGCTCCAGCAGAGCTCCCCTCCATAACGTCCATTTTTGTCTTCTTTGAGGACCCCGCGCCCCCAGAAGCCAGCCTTTTTCTGCGTAGCTGCATCACCCTGCTCACATCAACTCCGGGCTTGCCTGAAAAGATGACAGCAAAAATCAGAACAGATCAAGCGCAGATCCACCCAAAGAAAACAAAAAAAAAATCGAAAGTACCGTACCCTCCTTCTTCACCACCAGAACAGCAGCATCCCGGACCAGCTTGGAGAACGTCCTCTCCTCGGCAGGAAGGTCCAGGAGTTTGGCCTTGGAAGTAGGAGGATCAGCGGAATCAGGAAGCTTAGCCAAGCTACGCCCTGCAGAAACTAACAAGCCATCAGAAACAGACGAAAAACAATAAAGTAAAGAAAATCAAAAGAACGCCAGAGCAAAGCCAGTACCTTCCACAGGCTGCCACATGGAAAAAATATAGTCCGGAGAATGAGGAAGGGTGTCAATCTTGACGAAAATAAAGCGGGTAAACCACTTACTATCATCTGGAGTAGTGGAAAAGATAATGGCAGAAGGCATATTGTCATGGCTACGAATAGTACACTGAGAATGACCCAGAGAACAAGGGGTGAACCACTGCCCCAAGTCAGCCAAACCAATGTTCAGCCCCCGTTCACGGTTCAGAGCACAAATACTAAGTAAGATTCTCCATGCATGCGAAGCAATCTGGCACATAGCTAGTTTGGTTAACTTCAGGAAATCGACAATCAAATCAGGAAAAGGAAACCTGAGACCCAGACGGAAAGGGTATTCATAGAAACAAGTCCATCCTTCCCTCTCAAAATCGGCCTTCTCGCCAGCAAGAGGGAAGTGATAGACCACCCCATCCGGAAACCCAAATCGAAGCTTGATAAAAGAGGCATGAGACTCGTTGAAAGAGGAATCGCATAAATGCTTGGCCGCAAGCAGCTTCTGCGACGGGAAAGGACCAGAGTAGTCCCCCGAAGCAGAGGTGGATCCAGAAGACCCAGCAGGAGCAGGAGTAGTGGAAGGAGTAGCGGAAGAAGATCCAGGAGCAGACATGATGGATTATTAAAAGAAGTGGTAAAAACTTTTTACTGAGAAAAGAAAGAGCAAGAAAGCAAGTAAGAGAGAGTAAAATTCTAAAGATGGTAAAGAAAGTAAGAAAAGAAGGAAAGTAAAAGTGAAAACGGTAAAAGGAGGGTATTTATAAAGAAAGCAAGTGGATAAAATTTGAAAATCAAATTCAAACTTGAAAGGTGAAAAGTTAAAGTGGAAGAGAAGTGGTAAAGGTTGAGGGGACAAGCAGTTAATACAAGAAGACAAGTGGGACAAGTGGGGTAGGAAAGGCGGCTTGGAAGCAGTTACATAAATCTCCCAACTACCCCCCATAAACTCCAGAAGCATCCACAGAGGCAGAAGGAAATTCCAGCCCAATTAAGGCCAAAATAGGCTGAAATTTGGGGGAAATTGTTTAGCCCAAAATTCGCTATTACTCCGATTGGGCCCAAAGACGAATAAAAGCGGATATAGCCCATTGCAAGGCAGATTATAAACGGGAAAAGACCCGTTGAAAAGAGAAGAAAGGGTCAAAACCCTAGAAGCATATTCTCCACAAACCACTCCTATATTCCCGGAGCAGCCCAAGACCAGAGCAGATTCAGTTAGCCCAGAGTCCAAAAGCTATAAAAAGGAAGCTAGGGCACTTTATTATTTCAGTTCATACGTTGTAAAATCTAATACTCACGCAAGCACTTGTAATCCATCTCAACAGTAAAAGTAGCCTCGATCATAGTGAAATATTGGTGGGATTTCGTTCCCCCCGCGGTTGTTTCCCTCATTGGGTTTTTCCGCGTCACCAAAAATCTCTTGCGTCATTTTCTATTTCTCTCGTTTTGCATATTTGTTTTCTACGTAATATCCGTATATTGGTTGGTACTTTGACCTACATCACAGTAATTCGACTCGGTAGAAATTTTACCAAAACAATAATCTTCCAACTTTTCTCTTGTTTTCCAGGTCCGGCTATTTTAGTGTGCGAGTCGTGCGGTCGCATAAGGCCCCTGGTTTTAGGGGGACCGATAAATTTAGATTAAGAATAGATATTAGTTAGTGAGTCTAGTATTCATGAAATGTAGAATGAAACAATGGTTTAACTTGTGATTTTTTGTGATTTCCAACTTTATGCATCTCAGGTTCGATTCTCCATAATTACACTTTTTCAAAAAAAAATTCCAAAACTATTTTTAGTGGACTAAATTATGACTATATTTCTTAATTTATTGGTTTCATTTCATTTAAAACAGTTTGCTTTTTTTTATATAATATACAAAGTTTAGAATAAACATATTAAAAAAATTTTTACGTTATACTTGTATAATAATATGAAAAAAAAAAAATTATAAACATTTCCGTATATAAAAAGTAAATCTTTTAACAAAATAACATTTAACTTTATACATGTATTAACGTAAATAGTGCTCTCGGGGCCTAGTTTCGAAACTTCGTACAGGGCCCCGACATCTCGGAGACGGTCATGGTTTTCCTTTCAAGATGATGCTCAAATAAAAAGAATATGAGTTATTAAAATATATATGTGGTTAAAAAATATCTTGACAGTGAGGCGTAATATGTAATAATTGTCTTTTCAAAACCGTTGAATCGGAGGTACATGTTTCCGTTTCCATTGAAATTTCATGCTTCTTCAAAGTTCCACGTTGTTCCATTAATGATGATATATATGATGTTTGATTCGCCACCGAATTTTCGTCCATATAATTGATGGTAAAAATTGATTAAATTTTCATATATTTTGATTGAATAAAGAGAGATAAAATAGTACTTCCTCTGTCCCAGTCAGAGACGAAGCTACGCCTGGGCTGTCCGGGCCACAGCCCAGGGTAACTTTTTAGCAACAAGTAACTATTAGGCATATAAGTATTCAGAAACATACATATGGTGTAGTGGTTACAAGTAGAGATTGTAAGTACCTATAACTCTCAATAGGTCCCGGGTTCGAGGAACCTCATCTATACTTTAGGATTTTTTTTATTTTTACATTTTAATTTATCATAAAGCCACTTTTACAAGATTTATTATTATTTTTGCTTATTATTTTATTCAATGATTAAATTAGTATCAAGAATGTTTTAAAATATGAAGTAAATTTGTTAGAAAAAAGCAATACATAGTTCAATAATTCATAAGCATGTTTTATACTCGGCTAAAAATCCTATTCTAAATAAAAAACGTTAGACATATTGGTGTGACGTTTTCCTAATGAATAAGTATATAATCGATAAAATAAAAATCGGCCCAGGTACATATTTTGACCTAGCTTCGTCACTGGTCCCAGTTGGATGTTTACACTTCTTTTATTTTGTGAGGGGGAAATAAAGGAAGTGTAATCATATCACTGGGACGGAGGGAGTATTCATTAAATTAAATGATGGAGATATAATAATTAAGGTAAAAAGTCATTAACTGGATGATTGATGAAAATGAGTTAAAAAAATTATGGAAGTAGTTACAGAGAGAAGGAGGGTAGAGTACAAATGCGATTACGTAACTTTTTTTTCAAAACTAACTAAAAAATAAAATAACTCTGAATGTACATTAGTATTATACATTTGATTGTATAATCGAGGAACTGTTTAAAATAAATAACGGTGACATACACCAAGATTTCTTCCTTTTTCTATATCCATTGAAGATTACTCCATGCAATCTAATAATTTTTTAAAAAAAATTTGTGACGTGGGGTTTACCCTGCTGGGCCATGCATTCCCGCACCACTGTAACACATGGATCATGTAAGCCACCCCTTTCGAGAGCTGCAATGGCCAAGTGGTCATCGCCCAGGTGGTAATCAAACCTGAGACCTTTCAACTCCTTCATTTCTACAAGTTTTAAGGTTTAACTCGCATGTCTACAAATTTTAAGGTTTAACTCAATTATCACTGAATTAACACCACTTGGTTTGCAATCTAATAATCTGTTCAAGTATATTATACGTTTTTCAAACTTTCTTTTGTTGATAATGATTAACACCACTTGGTTTGCAATCTAATAATTTGTTCAAGTATATTATGCATTTTTCAGTCTTTCTTTTGTTGATAATGATAGATATTAATATTCCTATAATAGTGGTTAGTTTGCACAGGTTCCCCCATACTGTGTGTTGGACATTCATTTGATTGTTTTTTCCGATTTTCCGAAATAACACTCTTATGTTGTAATATTTGTAAGACTTCAAGTCAAACGCCTGCTTTGTTAAACTTCATTTACACACGTGATCTTCGGTCGCACTGACTCTGATATCATGATAGATAGATCATCTCAACTAAAACTTTAAGGTAATAATTAAAGTCTAACCGTTATTAATATTTCTATTAGATAAAATAGTAGCCAAATGCCAACAAGGGGCCAGGGGGACACTTGAACGTAGATTGTCCAGCAGGCTTATGCATGCTTATATTAAGGGGTCCAATAATTATGCAAAATGCGGCTTCAAATTTGTCCCTATCTACGTGCATAAGTCATGGCAAATTCAGAACAAAATAATTAAAAACGCGAAATAATTAAGAAATAAGGTGACCAATTGTTCTTCATGATCATAACTTTTAAAATATTATTTTAATTTGACGTTCTCGATAAAATGTGTTCTTCACACTTCTTATTTTTTGGAGGCACCGCATGATGTAATGATATAGGATATACGAAGGGCATTAAGTTACCAAAAACATATAACACAAATTCTAATCGACGACGGATGTAATTCGTCACAAGTTGAAGACGGATATTGTCCTCTCACATAATACAAGTTGTACTATCCATAAATTGCTTCATTTTCTTTCACTTGTATGCCCACTTATTTTATTTTGAGAGTAAAGTATCCGTTTCTGATTTAGGACCGATATAATCTGAACTCTTTGAATATTTAATGCCTCAACATTGCATACATCACTTTCAGAAATAATTAATACTTCGTAATCAAAATTCTATTATTTCGAGTTGTTTTCCTGACTTCATCACCATATTCCTAGTGAAGCCATATTGTTGCCATACCTACATTATTCCTTCTCCTTTTAAGAAATCTCTTCCTTTTCATGGTAATCATGGTAAGGGGTGAAGATGAGATGAGATAACTTGCAAATAGTTGGAGCTCGACTCTATAAAAGCTCAACTCGTCATATATAGCATGGTTTGAGCTCGTGTCCGGTTTGAGAAGCAAAGCCGAGTTAATAACTCGGTTTAAAAACCTCGCGAACAGTTTCAGCTTGTGTAACTAAATAAAATTTTACACTTATTTTATCATAATATTTTATTATGATTATATCCTTGTATCACCAAATTAAATGTTTTCATTGATTTTCCTAATATTTGTATATCTAACTTTTGAATCATGCTATTTTTTTTTTTTGTGAAACTTTCAGATCATGTTACTGAAAATACCAAAAGAGAGAAAAAAACCAAAAAGTTTAATAATAATATATATTGGCTCGAACCCAGCTCGGATTTTAGCTTGCAAACTTAATAATGAGATTAATTTTTTCAAACTCGGGGTGAGCTCGAGCTCAAAATTTTGTTTCATGAGTACAAGCACGCCAAGCAAGGTCAAGCTCATACCCAGCTCAACTCATTATCACCCTTAGCCCCGACTAGTTATTCCACCATTGATACATAGAATTAGGCGGACGAACTGTTGGACCCCAAAATTAGGATTTTGGCTACCTTGACATGTGTCATCCTTTCAATGGTTAAACCAAGGGAAGTCAAAGTCAACAACAAGGAGTAGCATAGGAAGGGAATCAAGAAGCATACACGTGAACAAGAAGAAAGAAAAGGGAAAAGAGGAAGTGTGCTAAGGAAGCCAATTGATAGCCAAAAAGGACCATAGACAAGACTGCATAAAGAAAAGCAAAAAAGAAAGGAAAGCTAGAAAGGGAAAAAGCTGAAAAGTAAGCCTGCAGACTCTGCACCCCAAATCTGACCGTTGGATAATGCTTTGATCCAACGGTCACAAGGAGAAGAAGAGAGCATAAATAGAAAGAGAAGCAGCATGAGGAGGGCATTCAAGATCACTCCACACATTAGAACAATACATTAGAACACTTCTCTCACTAGAATTAAGCAAAAAACACTTGTAATATTATTCGACTTTCTGGTCGAACTTTCTAGTGGAATTGGCGGAACTCAGTTTCCCCCGCGGTTTTTCCCTAACGGGTTTCCCGCGTCAACAACTTTCCTTGCGTCTCTCCGCCTCTTGCTTCTTTTAATTTTCTTAATTCCTTCTACCTTTACGATTTCTAACACAAATACCATTTATTTCACCCAAAGATCACTATAACCTGACTTTAACAACTTTTGGTAATTCTCGACCCGTTTTGGTAATTTTTGACCAAAACATTTTGGCGCCCACCGTGGGGCTATAGTGATCGTCTTCTCCGAAACCGGTCAAGCAAAGAAGCCGCTGTCATGTCAGGGACCAGCCCGAAGGCCGCCAACTCCTTGACATTAAGTACTCTAGCTGCTGGTGGAGGAACCACCTCCAAAACCACCAGCTCTCTGGATCCAGCCGCTGGCAGAGGAACCAGCGCGAAGACCACCAGCTCTCTGGATCTAGCTGCTGGTGGAGGAACCACCTCCAAAACCACCAGCTCTCTGGATCCAGCCGCTGGCAGAGGAACCAGCGCGAAGACCACCAGCTCTCTGGATCTAGCTGCTGGTGGAGGAACCACCTCCAAAACCACCAGCTCTCTGAGTTTAGCCGCTGGCAGAGGAACCAGCGCGAAAACCACCAGCTCTCTAGATCCAGCCGCTGGCAGAGAAATCAGCGCGAAAACCACCAACTCTCTGGATCCAGCTGCTGGCAGAGGAACCAGCTCGAGTCAGCCAACTCCAACACTCGAGATGTGGCGGATAATGATGGAAGAAATGAACACGCTCCGCCAATCAGTGGATGACCTCAGAAAAGACACCCAGAAGCTGAGGGAAGATGCTGCATCTAGAAGTCAGGCGGATCCAGCCTATGTCTTAGCAGACGCAGGAACTAGACCCCCAAGAAGAGCAGTTCCAGCAGAACTAGTCACTTGCCTGGATCTAGCAGGAATCGCTCCGCCAGAAGTGACAGCATCCGGCGGGCTGGGGCTCCTCTCCTACGAGTCACCTTCACGCCAAACACTGGCTCTAGGTAACGAGCTCATAAGAATGCGTTCAACTACTAACTTCTATAACTATGCAGGACCCTCGCATCAGCAGGCACCTGAATGGCTAGCAGGATCCTCGATGAGGCCGCAGTTTACTGGAGGAGAAGGGATAGCAGGATGCAGCATCCAGCAAACCCCATCCATAGTCCACACGACCCCAGTCGCCAGCCTCCAGGACGCTCAAGTTTCCAGAACACATGGGTATGAAACTCAATCTCCTCATCCCATTACAACTAACATTTCTGCAGGACCCAACATGTGGGAGCAGCAGTACAAAGAGTTGTGGGACCTGGTCTACCAAATACCGGGTGTACCTCGGCCCCTGGAAAAGGCTGCACAAGATTGCTACGCGGATTCTCCCTTCACCAGCAGCATTGTTTCCGTCAGCATGCCAAAGGGATTCAAGCCACCAACAATGGTGCCCTACGACGGCACATCTGACCCCATTGACCACATCAACCAGTACAAGCAAAAGATGATGGTGGTAACAACATCAGGACCTCTAAAAGAAGCGTGCATGTGCAAGGGATTTGGATCAACCCTCTCGGGACCAGCGTTGCAATGGCTTATTAGTCTACCAAACGGGAGCATCTCCAACTTTGTCGAATTGGTGAACGCCTTCAACCAGCAGTTCGCCAGCAGTAGGGAGCCAGAAAAGCAGACCAGCGACCTATACCGCATTATCCAGGGTCCAGAAGAGTCCACCAGAGATTACTTGGCTAGATTCAACGCGGCAATGGTGTCGATACCCAGATGTGATGTAACTACCGCCATCCACGCCTTCCGCTGGGGGCTACCAGAGGGGTCAGAGTTGTACGAGGACCTGACCAAGTGGACCTGCACGAATATCGCCCAGGTGCAGCAGAAGGCTCTGGATGTCGTACGTCTGGAAGAAGATGCTGGACCCAGAAGGCTCAACCATACCGCTGAATCTGCGTCCAGGAAGGCTCCAGCAGAAAATAATGAAAGGCCTGGACCATACAGCAGGCCAGTCAACAAAGTCTTAGGAGGAAAATCCTGGAGGAACCCCTCTACCTCTACCTCTACCTATCTGTAACCAAGGCGGATGTGAGTTCTGGTACCAGAACACGAAGCTTCTCAGCATCCAGCACTATGTCAGTAAGTCTCTACCTCTAGAAACCATGTATTCAGCTCATGAAAAACTTGTCTTTGCATTATTTACAGTCTCTTATAATTTAAGACCTTATTTTGAGTCTCACATAATCTCAGCTTTAATAAGCTATCCCCTTAAGACAATATTAGGAAAACATGAATTATCTGTAAGAATGGCTAAGTGGTCTGTACACCTAAATGGCCGTGACTTAAAATTTTAAACTCGTATTGCAATAAAATCAAAAGCTCTTGCAGATTTTGTTGCTAACCTTAGTCCAAGACTCCAGAAGGGGGCTGAAATAGGCATCCTACCTCCAGAAATGGGGGCTAGTGTTGTGGAACATGAATCCTCGACAGCATGATCGACCAAGAGGACCCAGACCCTGAACCTCCACCTAAAGAAATACTTCTTTTAAAAGGTGGAACACGCTGGGCACTCAACTGCCAGATATATTTCCCCCAGGTTCCAGCCAACAAGAAGGGGCGAAATTTGTATAAAACAAAAATAGCGTGCGAATGTAGCAAGGTACGAGCAACCGGGACACTGTCGCCCGCGATACTGAGCACCCACGCAAGCCTGGCATCCTCTGACTGAGATGGGTATACCCTGAAGCCAGCACCCACACTTGGCCATACTCAAACAAAAACATGCATGCATATAAACAGAGGCAAACCGCCTACAACGGCTGAGCCTAAAAATCAAACGGAGGCAAACCGCCTACAACGGCTGAGCCTAAAAATCAAACGGAGGCAAACCGCCTACAACGGCTGAGCCTAAAATCAAACGGAGGCAAACCGCCTACAACGGCTAAGCCTAAAAATCAAACGGAAAAACAGAAAGGCATTGAAACGAAAAAATGCTAAAAACGTCAACAAAACCCCTGACACTCAGGGTCCCAGAAAATTCTAACTGGCGCCTCACAGGGCCTAGAATAATCCAGAAACTTCCTACTGGCGCCACACAGGGCCCAGGATTACTGCATACTTAAACTGAAAACATAATGCGACCCCCAGAATTAACTGGTCCCTCAGAATCAAATTCTGGCCGAAAAATAAGCTACCGCAGCAGCACATGCTCCACAAGAAGGCCATCCACCGTCGTCATCATTCTGGACATCTGGAGCAGGAATCTCTTAGACCAGGGTGTCCACCTCTGGCAGATCCTCTTCCTTTACGCTCCACTCCAGGTGCTTAATCTCCTTAAACTCTTTCATATATGTTATTCTAGCTCTCCAATGAGTGCAGGAAACGATACTAGATAAAATCTTGAAGAGTGCATCCCCCTCCTCCACAAAGCATCCACCTCGGCAACCAGAGCACCCTTTGCCTCTTTCAGTTCCTTCAGTTCCGCAGTCAGAGTGTCCTTCGCCTCCAGCATAGCCACCTGTTGGAGCAGAGTGCTTGTTCAGCACGAATCTTGGGTCCAGGAAGCAGTCTGCCCCCAGGAGTAGCCCGAAACCTTCTGGCGACCAAATCGCTTCCTCTGGGCCCAGAAATAGGGCGAATTCTTACACAAGCGCACTTATGCAAGAATTGGGGGATAATGTTGGACCCCAAAATTAGGATTTTGGCTACCTTGACATGTGTCATCCTTTCAATGGTTAAACCAAGGGAAGTCAAAGTCAACAACAAGGAGTAACATAGGAAGGGAATCAAGAAGCATACACGTGAACAAGAAGAAAGAAAAGGGAAAAGAGGAAGTGTGCTAAGGAAGCCAATTGATAGCCAAAAGGACCATAGACAAGACTGCATAAAGAAAAGCAAAAAAGAAAGGAAAGCTAGAAAGGGAAAAAGCTGAAAAGTAAGCCTGCAGACTCTGCACCCCAAATCTGACCGTTGGATAATGCTTTGATCCAACGGTCACAAGGAGAAGAAGAGAGCATAAATAGAAAGAGAAGCAGCATGAGGAGGGCATTCAAGATCACTCCACACATTAGAACAATACATTAGAACACTTCTCTCACTAGAATTAAGCAAAAAACACTTGTAATATTATTCGACTTTCTGGTCGAACTTTCTAGTGGAATTGGCGGAACTCAGTTTCCCCCGCGGTTTTTCCCTAACGGGTTTCCCGCGTCAACAACTTTCCTTGCGTCTCTCCGCCTCTTGCTTCTTTTAATTTTCTTAATTCCTTCTACCTTTACGATTTCTAACACAAATACCATTTATTTCACCCAAAGATCACTATAACCTGACTTTAACAACTTTTGGTAATTCTCGACCCGTTTTGGTAATTTTTGACCAAAAGTGATTGTTTTTGCTGAAAAAATGAAAAATTAAAGTATTAATTAGTCGAAAATTTCAATTTTTTCTATTAGTAATTTGCATTCACTAAAAACAATGTGTTGCTGATTTAAGTGTAATTACCGGTTTATTTTGACGGTTGTTTTATAGATGGGTAGTTTTTAAATAAAGTAATGTGAGTTGGGAACTACGGACTGTATGGGGGTGTACACTTGCTTAATTATTTACGAGATTACGGTATAATTTTCGATCGAATAACTATGACGGGACTCGCGGAAATTAAATTCACGAAGCAATTATTTAATATTAGGGAGAATTCCAACAATTGTAATGAACCAGAAATGGCAACAGTAGCAATGGTTGGAAAATTAATTCCCCTATTTTCCATTCTAACATATATAAACATGCAAAGGATTTGATGGAAAAATACATAGAAAAACAATTCCATCGTTTGCAACTAAGATTATGATATTCTACACAAAATACTCTGTATTATTCTGTGACTATTGTGCCAAAATTCAGACGATATCGTCATACCTCAATAGAAAACTCGATTTAACCCGAACCCTGTTAAAAGTCAAATTATTAGAAAAATATAGGGTTTTTTTGCCTAACACCACCTTTAAAAAAACTTTTCTTCCAAACACCACCTTTAAAAAAAAAGTTTGTGAAACACCACCTTTAATAATGGTTTTTTTGTGAAACATGACCTTTTGGCCGGATTCCGACTGTTTTTATGATTTCCGTTAAAACAGTTTTTCGCACGTGAGATTGTTTGACTCTTTTATTTTGTTTTCCCTCCAAATCAGTTTTCCCTTTCTTCATTCTTTCCCTCCAAATCACTTTTCTTTTTTTTTATTGTTTTCCCTCCAATCACTTATCTCTTTATTTTATCTTCCCTCCTCTAGACATTAGAGGGCAACAAATCAGTTTTCATTGTGTCTATCGACAGAGAGGCTAGACACAGGAAGTGCTTCATGTGTTGTTACGTCTAGGCAGTCATTCATGTCTATCGACATTCATTGTGCCTATCGACAGTGCAGCTAGACACGGGAAGTGTTTCATATGTTGTTATGTCTAGACAGTCATTCATGTCTATCGACATTCATTGTGTCTATCGACAGTGCAGCTAGACACATGAAGTGCTTCATATGTTGTTATGTCTAGACAGTCATTCATGTCTATCGACATTCATTGTGTCTATCGACAACATTGTTGTCGTTAGATAGTGCGGTTAGACACAGAAATCTTATACTTCGGCCATATTGGTATTAGTTCTTAGAACTCGAAACAAAACTCAAATCGCTTGCTATTGTTAGTAGAACTTTAGGGAATAACTTGATTAAGGTAGACGACATTAACCTTATCAATAACGTTTCATTACTTGGATAATTTTAGTACATGAATAAGGACATTACAATAAGGGTACCATTACAATAACAATAACTAATTAACTTGCATACCAACTTATAACTAAGCAGTTACCAAACAAACTTATAAAGAAGAAAAATTACAATAAGAGCTTTTAATATCAAATTCATCCTATTATTCTTTTTCACTTGAACCTTCATTTCCATGCTCGATCATATTTTCAATTTCACCCTCACAAGAAAATTTTTTGCCTTCTAATCGTTCCAATCTTAGTTTTTGCTCTGCAATTTCTGACTTTAAACTGCTAATTTCCATATCATTTATGGGATTTTCAACCCACTTGAAATAGTTGCATCCCCGCATTTGAGTTTCCGGGTTGAAAAACTTACATGTTAAAACCTTCTTCCTGGGTTTCTTTCGGTCATGGAGGTTTTCAATGTAGCAGGAATCACGCAACGACATCTGAGCAGTTGTGTTGATGAAGACACTGAGTTTTCGCTGGACATTGTGACCAAATTTGGAGTTTAAAAGATAAAAAATGAGAAAGAGAAGAGAAGAGAAAGAGAGAAAACTGATTTGTTGCCCTCTAATGTATAGAGGAGGGAAGATAAAATAAAGAGATAAGTGATTGGAGGGAAAACAATAAAAAAAGAAAAGTGATTTGGAGGGAAAGAATGAAGAAAGGGAAAACTGATTTGGAGGGAAAACAAAATAAAAGAGTTAAACAATATCACGTGCGAAAAAACCGTTTTGACGGAAATCATAAAAACAGTCGGAATCCGGCCAAAAGGTCATGTTTCACAAAAAAACCATTATTAAAAGTGGTGTTTCACAAACATTTTTCTTAAAGGTGGTATTTGGAAGAAAAGTTTTTTTAAAGATGGTGTTAGACAAAAAACCCAAAAATATAATCAATTCGGTGTAGTTAACTTTTATCGATCAGTCTTGTATAATACAATTCCTAACAAAAACTCTCACCACTAAGATCAAATCGTGATTCTTCCCATAATGGTATAACAATTACTAAAGTACATACCTATGTATATATTCGTATTAAGTTGCGTATGTAAAACAGTTTGGGTTAGCTGGAATTTTGGTGAATTTGTCTTGAAGCATGAAGCACCTATATGTATATGCGTACGACGCTACCAACATACTCGCCAAACAAGGGCATAATATGATACAAGATGTTAGGGATATTCTACACGATACCCTTCAATTTTTTGACTTTCTACATGGTACTCTTACACTTTTTAAAACCTACAAGGTACCCCTAATTGTTGTTATTATCACTACGTGTACCCCTAAACTTTATTTTCCGTCAATTAAACTCATTTTTAAGATTTAAGTGATAACTTGAACGCGTAAGCAAGCTTGTCATTTACTATCACATGACATAAGGACCCGTTGCAAGCAAGACTTACTGTAAACTCAATATCCATCTCGATCCTAATATTTATAGATATATATGGGCTAAAAAAATGTTGACGGAAAAATTATTGACCTTTGCCAAATTATCACGTCCAAAGAATGGATATTAATTCTAATAGAGTCCTTATGTAATGGGAGGATAAATGTCAAGTTTGGTTATGCGCCTAAGTAATCATTTAACGCCCAAAATTGAGTTTAATTGACGAAAACAAAAGTTTAGGGATACACGTAGTGATAATAACCACAATTAGGGGCACCATGTATGTTTTAAAAAATGTAGGGGTGCCATGTAGAAAGTCAAAAAATTGAGGGGTACCATGTAGAATATAAGATTTTAGTAAGTCTTGCTTGCGACGGGTCGTTATTTGTGACGGATATTTTGTGAGATAAAATGGATATCAAATGAGTTAGTGGAGAAAGGGGACCACAGGAATAGTGTTGGAGAGAGAGAAAAAATGGGTATTTTGTGAGAGAAAAGGATATCCGTCACAAGCTTGCGACGCATAGTGCCGTTGCAAATAAGAATTTGTGATAAGATTTTGGGTACTGAAATGTTTGTTATGGTACTCATATGATATAAGATACTATGACATTTTTTATACGTGTAATATATACTCCTCCTAATCGGGATAACTGTCCCATTGTGTGTTTGACAAAAAAATTAAGAAATTCATTTGTTTATTGAAAAGTAATGTGTGGGGCAAGAAGATTGAAGAAAGGAAATATATTATTGATTATTATTGTGAGTAAAGAGATTAAAATAGGTAGTGGTGTGGGAAAGGTGGAGTATTTTTGTGGGTTAAAGTAATTAAAATAAGTATAAATATTTATCAAAAATAGACCATGAGACATTATTGTGAATAGACGAAAATAGACAATGAGACAGTATCTTAAATAGGAGGGAGTAAGTCTTAACTAATTTATTTATTTAGTTTTATGTTAGAAATATTTTAGCTAAACGTAAATAAATAATTGAGATTAGAAGAGTATCTCATAATGTATTATTCATCCAATTTCTTTTTAAGAAAAAATTGTACTCGTGTAAATGTGTAATTGCATAAGATTCATGTTGTGTAATATTATTATTATTATTATTATTATTATTATTATTATTTACTGTTTTTGTTATTATTAATTATTAATTATTATTATTATTATTATCAGGGCCGGTCTTTTGGGTGTGCAGCCCGTGCGAGCGCACAGGGCCCCATCTCTAGGGCCCAATTCTGCTACATGCGTTTAAGTGTTGTAACTAAATTGACACAATTAGATACTACTATAATTTAGTGGCATAGTTGGTAGAAGCCTTCCTAGGTTTCAGGATCAGCTCGTGTTCGACTCCAGCCAGAGGCATTTTGCTTTCTTTTGCTCGTGTGGCCCACTCAGTTATTAATTGTGCCCCTATCTTATATTTTCCATTTTTTTCTAAATTAACATGTGATATCATCTTTTCCTTTAATTAAATTTCCATGTATATTTTCAATATTTAGAAATTCTTTATAGACAATTTGTATATCACTTATTTTATCCGTCTCATTTATTTATTTACTTTTTCTTATTTTTCATAAACGTAATTTTAATCAAAGTTAAACAAATAATTAGGACGGAGAGTATATTGATTATAAGACATGTACAAAATATGTTATATTAATTTGATGTGTAATTAGAAAAACGAGATATTTATTTTGTTTATAATAACGTAGATAGTTTAGGAAGAAAATATTAACCCATAATAAAATATTTCGTAAATTTGTAAACATGAGGGTTACTATATACTCGCTTCATTCTATTTTTTTTTCTCATTTCGATAAAATAAGCTTTACATAAATTTTATATTAATAAAGTGGGAAGAAAAAAAATTAAATGGGGAATTTTTTTTTGTTAAAGATAAAAATATATAGGTACAAACTTTTTGAAGGACGTACAATATTTGCTTAGGGCCTCATCATAAAATCTCGCACATGGCCTCTGAATTTTCAGGGACGGCCCTGATTATTATTATTATTATTATTATTATTATTATTATTATTATTATTATATATTTATTATTATTATTATATATTTATTATTTGTGTTTTTATTACTAATTACTACTACTACTAATTGTTATTGTTATTATTATTATTATTATTATTATTATTATTATTATTATTATTATTATTATTATTATTATTGAAACATGGGAGAGTAGAGAAAACGGTACTTGAGAAGCAAACTTTGATAGCATTCAAATAGTAATATTTGTTAACACAATCAAAAGTCATAATCTTGAAAATATAGATATCATTAAAACAAAAGACACCATCTATGTTGCTTATTTATTGATTTCCACATCACTTGATTTGCTTCATTATCGTGGTCATTATGGCACCAATAGCACGTCCTATTTTTTCTGCAATTGTTTTCAAACTTTTTTCGAAATTGGTTGTGAGAGATGAATAATATGAAGACTGGTGATTGGGGCTTGCTAGTTATATAAGCAAAATAAAATGGTAGTTGTGGAGAAATTAGGTATTGAAACTTGGAAGTGAGTACGTTTTTCTTCTCTTTTTAGGTTTTCTACGTTACTAGATCTTTCACGTTTTTTTGGTGCAAACAATTAAAGTATGGTCTCCCTACAGTAGGCAACAATATGATATGAAATGCTCCCCTCCTAAAATGGAATATATTTTTGATAGGTATCTAGAAGACTAGAATATCGTAATAATAATAACTAGTTATAATCCCGTGCAAATTGCACGGGATTGTAGGTTCGAGTATTGTTATTTATAAAAAAATGATTAGCTAGTCATATTTTCGATCTTCAATTTGTAATATAATTTTATATGGCCGATATACTAAAAATATTGTAATATTAACATGCAGTTTATATTCAAAGTATATCAAAACGCAATCAATCTATATAAATTTGAAATATCATAACAGAATTACAATATACAATGATAAGTAAATGTTAATACAAAAATCTCAAAATTTTCTTCATTATATATGCATTTTTCATCGTCACAATTCAATCATAAATTAGAGTTGTCAACATGTCGAATTCTTTAGAGATGGTTTGAAAGCCGATAGTTTCAACTTACCTCAGTCAAAATAATGAAATAGGCTGGTCCTACTCTAGGGGATCAATATAATTTTTTACCTTATCAGGGAAAAAAGATATGATTGTCCCCAAAACCCGTCATTACTCGTGTTTTTGTAAATGTTAAATATATATTATTGTACTTTTCTTTTGCAATTTCAATATCCCATTTTATCCCATTTTTTTTATTGTGTCATTATTAATTTAATATTTGGAGCGTTTTATTCAAATAATATTTATGTGAAACTTTACACATAAACTCTTGAATAAACTACTTTTTATCGTAATTAAAATTTTCATCCATGAAGTTTTATGCTCGAACTTTGTGGTATTTTTTTCGTATTTTTATCATTGTCTTCTTTTGTAGTTTTAGATAAACTTTTTAGATTAGTTGTTGTGTTAAATATTTTTGGCATGCTGATATTGATATGATTATCATGAAAAATAAATGTGTGTTTGTTATTTATATACAAAATTAAAAATGAATATAACTTTTCTTGATTTACTTGATATAGTTTAACTAACATTTGTGGTCATATTATTTTTCCAAAAATACTTTAAAGTAACTAATTTTAGGATGTTATTTATTTGATTAACTTGATTTGTTAAAATTGAAAATGAAAATAATACTAACATACAAAATATTATATAATATTTAATTTTATGTTATACAAATTGACCTTTTTTCGTAGGAATTCATGTTTACGAAGTTATATAAAAATGTTACGTAATATTTCTGAAACTACGATATCAGGCATTTATTTAGAATATCGGGAGGTCATGACTCCGGAAATTCATCGAACACATTGCGGGACCCGCCTGGGAGAATTAAAAAAATAATAATAATAATAAATTGTTGTCTAATCGTTTTAGACGGGACATATATATTCGATTATATAATATTTAATTTTATGTTATACAAATTGACCGTTTTTCGTAGGAATTCATGTTTACGAATTTATATAAAAATGTGACGTAATATTTCTGAAACTACGATATCGGTCATTTATTTAGAATATCGGGCAGTTATGACTCAGGAAATTCATTAAACACATTGCGGGACCCACCTGAGAGAATTAAAAAAAATCAAAACATGCGTTGATGACGTGGCTCAATCTGGGCTTCTGAAATGTTTCTGTAATTATATAGATAAGATAATAAATTAGTAAATGGAATATATTATTATTATTATTATTATATATTCCATTTATTTATTTATTTATTATTATTATTTATTTATTTTTAAAACGGCAAACTTTTATTAATAAAACAAAAAATTTATTATTATTATTATTATTATTATTATTATTATTATTATTATTATTATTATTATTTAGTTTGTTCTGCTTAATTATACTTTGATTCTATTAATTTCAGCTTGATTCAGTTCAGTTTAGTTCAGCTCAGCTCAATTAGATTTAATTCAGTTCAGTTCAGTTCAGCTCAGTTCAGCTCAGCTCGATTCAGCTCAGCTCGGTTCAGTTCAATTCGGTTCAGTTCAATTCAGTCTAGTTCAGTTCAGTTCAAGTTCATTCACTTCAGTTTAGTCCTAAATAGTCAGAAAGAACAAGGCCTAAATGGAGGTGGTACATTTGTCAAAATCATGGGAAGAAATGGAAAATATTGGCCTCGACTTGTTTCCATAATCCACCGTTCCCTACTTGGAACACTTAACTACTCCTAACGTAGCGAAGCCACAAACGCATTATGTATTTTATTTGACAATGGGGCCGTACTCGGAAATTAAATGCTCTATAGTTTGTAAATTGCGTATATTAATAAATTTTAGGTGAAATTTTAACATAGAAATAAAGTTAATCTAGGATTATATTTCTCTAATAAAATTTTATATGTGAATTTATCTTGTGAAAAATAATTTTGACAGAATTGAAAATATAGTGTAAAAATTACACATAATTTCTATCTTTTTTCTCGTATAAATGAAAAAAATGCAAGTCTGGAGCCTTGAGGTGTAGTCTGAATTATGACAAATTGTAAGCTTAAAATTTACATAGGAATCATATGGTTATATGTAGAAATTCGTATTGTCTAAAAAGACGTAGAACACATGATTTTAGAATTCGTGTGAATTAGAAAATATTGTTTGATTGCCATTAGGAAATGTTATTCATATAGACATTCACTTCCTCCATTATGGAGGAATTGCAATTCATGAAAACTTCGAATTCATATGAATTGGGGGTAATCAGACAAAAGATCAATCTTGCAATTCACGTGAATTTAAATTCCTACGTTTTTCAGTGTTTAACCAAACAACCTCATAGTATAAAAGAAAAAACATTTGAAACTTTCCTATTGATTCTTGAAATTAATCAAACAAAAAAAGAAAAATAACACCAACATAAATTACATCAATTAATTACTCTCTCTACATTTAATTACTCTTATCCAACCTTATTCTAACTCCAATCTAATACGTAGTATTCTGTCTCAAAAATCTATTTCATCTAAAATCTAAGATTTTCAAAATATAAAAAATACATCAAAAATATTACAAAATTACAGAATTACCAACCTACGGAGTACATATTACTTGAATAAAGTCGAACAATTATAATTACGAGTAATCTCTTTACTTGTAAAAGAAGAAACATTTCAAGAGTCCATATTGATCTCTTAATTTTAAGAATTGAAAAAATAAATTTTAGAAAGGTACCCCGCCTTCTTGGTAGAGTATTTGATTTCTCTCTCATATTTTGTCTTCCTTAGTTCTATAACGATTTATTGAATGACTTTAAAAAGAATAATACGTGAACAATAATCAAATTCTTATTTGCAACGGCACTATCCGTCGGAAACTTGTAACGGATACCGTTTTCTCTCACAAATTATCCACTTTTTCTCTTTCTCCAACACTATTCATGTGGTCCCCCTTCCTCCACTAACTCATTTTGTATCCATTTTATCTCACAAAATATCCGTCACATTCATTATTAATTTGTATGATTATATAAACTAGTTTTAATCCCGTGCAAATTGCACGGGATTGCAGTTTCAAGTATTATTATTTATGGATAATGTTTAAAATAATGATTAGCCGTATTTAAGATTTTCGATTTGTAATATAATTTCATAAGACCGACATACTAAAAATATTGTAATATTAACAACATAGTTTATATTCAAAGTATATCAAAACTCAATTATCTATATAAATTTGAAATATCATAACGGAATTACAATATACAATGATAAATAAAGGTTAATACAAAAATCTCAAAATTTCTTCATTATATATATGCATTTTTCATCGTCACAACTCACTCATAAATCAGAGTTGTCAACATGTCGAAATCTTTGGAGATGGTTTGAAAGCTGGTGGTTTCAACTTACCTCATTCAAAATAATGAAATAGTTTGGTGCTATTCTAGAGGATCAATATAGTTTTTTACCTTATAAAAAAGAAAGATATGACTGTCCGCAAAACCCGTTATTACTTGTATTTTTGTGAATGTTAAGTATATCTATTATGGTACTTTTCTTTTGCAATTTCAATATCACAATTTTTTATCGTGTCATTATTATTTAACTTTACTCAAATTTTTCTCGACTGCAAAAATCTACGGGTCTTAATTATTATATTGTTTATTGTAATTATTTATTGAATATAAATTGCTATGTAATAGTTTTAGAATGACGTTATTCGAAATTATAATATTTTATTTTTTGAGTATATAATATTAAAGTTAATGTAATACAAATGACCTAAAGTTATGTTACTTTATATATTATTATATAATATTTAATTTCGTATTATATAAACTGTATTTGTGTATCCATTATTTAATGTTTACGAAAGTATATCACAAATGTTACGTAATATTTCTAAGACTATGGTCAGGCATGCAATATCGAATATCAGACAACTATCGCGTAGTAAATTCATCAAAAAATTACGGGTCCAACCTGATAGATTAAAAAAAAAAATAATTGTTAATGACGTGGCTTAACCAGGGCTTCCTAAATGTTTCTGTAATTATATAGATAAGATATCACAAATTTTCATTTCTGACGGACATCCGTCACAAACTTGTGACGGGTCAAAAATCACCCAATTGAGTTGGAAAAGACTAGACATTTAAGATTTTCAATGTTTTGTCTTATATACACAAATAAGAGAATTTGACCCGTTACAAGCTTGTGACGAATATATCCGTCGCAAGGAAAAACTTACTGTATAAATATATATAAATATAAGTTTATGCTCTTTATGGATAAAGGGTAAATTATTTAATTTTAGATTACTAAATTAATATCCTCAAAAATAAGATTATTAAATTAATATATTTACATTAATGAATAATGATTAAGAAAATAAATTAATACGACAAATAACTTGAATATCCTTAATTATGAAATTAACAAAACATAATTAAAAATATATTTTATAATTAGGGTTATTTAATGACAATACTCTGACTATAGGTGTTCTTCTCAAAATACTCCAAACTTTTGTTTAACTACCATTACTCAAACTAATAACTCTCTTCGCTTTTATTACACTATGGTGACCGGCAACCCACTAAGCAAGTAAAAAAACTTCTTCATTTGTCTAAGCAAGTAATAAATAACTCTCTTCTTTTTTCTGTTGTCTATTAAACTTCTTCAACACCATTAAACCCATCACTAATTATTTGTTATAGTATGCAAATGAGAAAATAAAGTAACAAATTATTTCCTCAACTATTTCTTACTGTCATTTTTATCAAACTACATAGTATCCTTACACAAATTCTCATTTGTGACGGCGGTATCCATCCCAAGTTATTTTTATTTCTTCAATTATTCATTATATTTCATCTTTCTTAGCCATCTGCGAACATTGAAATCGTTGCCTCCAAATCTGATATATAAATGTGCTTGAAATACCATGGCGATGAATCATTTCTTCAATTTTAACCGCCTCTATTTCCTACACGATATAACAGTACCTATCTTTTCAATCTTCATACTGGTGGAGCCTTCGCTACCATATACGCAGTATAATTTTGTTGCTGAATTCGCGAGCGAAAAACATATGTTAAATGGACTCATCATCTCTTACACATAAATATCATTCTCCATTAAAATTCATTCCAATTTCTTATAAGTTTGTCCCAAGTTTCCAAGGTTCCTTGTACTACGAGCTATGATCAGGACAACAGGACCCCCAAAAATCAAAAATAAATAAAAGAACACTCAATCCAAACCAAAAGAAGCTATTAAAAGCTCATGAAAAAGCAACAAAACAATAACAATATTAAACCCAGTAACACAAAACATAATTGATGTTTTCCTTCAAATTGTCATAATTTTTGTTCAATTCAATTGAACAACCTCAACACCATCCTTCTAATGAGTTAAGTAGTCCACAAGCATCGAGGTAGTAACAGACGACGAAGCTCGACTACCGACAAACTCTCAGACAAAACCAGCGAGGAAGACGGGTTCCAAGTTTGTTCCTATTGTCACCATGTTTATGCTTGGACATCTATTAATCTGGAAAAAAAAAACAAAGAAGATGGAGATGCCTAAGAAATCAAGGTAAATTTAGTGGAGAACAAAGAAACGGGGAAAGGTTAAAAAAAATGAAAAAAAGATGAAGATGTAAAATGAAAAGGAATAAAGGAAAAAAAAAGTGTCAATGGAAGGGGGTGGAAGATTGACAGGCTAAAGTCGTATGCCTCAAATTAACAATTTATATCACTTATATCCAAATACTAAACAGTAGTAAAGCGGAAATAAGGGTCGAACCCAAGGGAATCAGATTAACAATTTATGCAATTATAATGGTAGGAAAAGTCGATCTCTAATGAAATTAAAGATCGTCGTAACAAAAATGGGGGTTTTGGATTGATTTTCTAACAAACTAAGATGAAAATCTAATGCAATTTAAGTAATAAAGCTAATGATGTATGATGTATCAAAATAATTTGGAAGAGTTTTGGAACCAAGCATATATCCACACTCAATGACAACAATTGATCACTGTCAGACGGTCTCAATTACTAATCTTGATTACTCTATCGTGAATGTAAAATTCCAATTCTCTTTACGAATATTCAATTAAAACGAATCCCGTTCTTAATCAACCCTAACCATTAAACAACCTTAACAATCCAGTTCAAGGTTTAATTCAACAGCAACAATATAATTTAGAGAATTCGATAGAGAATAAATAGCGCATACAATCCAGTTGCACTTTAGATATTTATGTGAATTGCTTCTAAGTACTAATATCAACGTATCCCGTTCAATACTAATTCTTCAATGTTACCAATGTAAAGTTAATCAATAAATCCTATTTAATTAACAATACTAACAATAGAATGAAGAGATCTCTTACTAGTTGCGCACCTAGCAATTATAAATCAACATTCATATAATTAATAACTAAGCAATTCACAATAATCAAGAAGAGAATTAAAACATTCAAACTCACAACCGGATTTTGAGTGCTTCAATCGCTTGAATCCAAGATGAAAGATTAGTTACACATAGTCTTGATGAAAATCACAATACTAGGGTTTTTGTCTCAATGGCGGCTAACTCCCCTTCTCAAAACCTAGATAAAAATCTTATATAGTAATTAGGTAAAAACTAAAATCTGAACAAATGTCGGTCGCGCTTCAGTCGCACTTCACTCACTCCTTGGCCGCACTTCAGTCGCGCCTATATCGCACTTCAGTCGTACCTTGGGGCTGCCCATTGTTGATTTCTCACATTAGTGCACTCTATTAGCGCACCTTAAGCGCACACGTCTTAGGTATCTTCATAGGAATTTAGGCCCATCTATCTCCACACTTGGAAACTGTCATAAACACTATAAAACCGACCCAATAGCTAATCTAGGCTCACCGACAAGTAACCTACAATTAAGCTACATAACACCACATAAACCCAACAAAACCACACTAACTCCGACGATTTAACTCCGACTAAATAAGTCGCATCAAATTCCCCATGCTTGAACTTTTACTCGTCCTCGATGTAAAACCAAGGAACACAAAGAAACGCAAAACAACACTAGCTCAAACACAGCACATGGTAGAAAATGACCGATAACAATAATGCTCTTTTTCCTCACTCACCCTCCAAAACACCCTCTAAGCATAAACTACCGCTACTATAAAATAGCAACACACCAACAACACCCAAGTTACCCACTTCTTCAAATGACAATGGAGCAACGCAAAACCAATTAGTGACATAAGTCAACACAGTGCAAGTAACACAAGACAAACTACGCCCCTTTATCGCTCCATCCTAGCAAGAATTCACATAAGTCAAAACTCCTCAAAACAACATCCTCACCTATAACTCAACAATAACCAAAGAAACCATGTGAATTTCCTAACCACCACTACTCCAGCTTACTCCCATTCCACAACCGCCAAAGCAAGGTGCAATCAACAACAACATAGCACCACGGTTCTCCTCACCTTTGCCACTAGTCCTACCCGACCGACCTTCTTTAGCACCCTTCTTATGACGCCTCACCAAAAACAGAATAGAAGACCAATGTGAGATTGAATTTTTTTTCCTATTTCTCTCATTTTGCCTAGAGCGCCCGCCCTTGCGGGTTTTCACTCTAGCTATTTTCCTCACACTACTCTCGTGGCACGCAACTCGATTCTTCATTTTACCCGGAGCGCCCTTTCGGGTTTTCACTCCGTCCTCGGCCACTTTTCCCATTTTTGCCTAGGCGCCCTTTCGGGTTTTCACCTAGTCGGGTATCTTTTTTTTTTTTTTTTTCTTTTTTTTTTTTCATATTTTAAATTTTTTTTTTTGTATAAGGAGTAAAGAAAATAAACTACAAAAATGACGGAATAAAATATGTACAAAAGTGCATATACCCCTCCCCATGCTTGAACCAAACATTGTCCCCAATGTTGTACGGGAACACAAAAGACAAGGGGAAAAGCCATACCACTAGCTAGGAAGAAGGAGACCCTAAGTGTCGGGTCTGCAGGGCTCGAGAACGAGCCTCTCTGTCAACATGACTCGTGGCTAACTCCGAAAAGAAGGAAGCCGCAGGAGGTGTGTAAGAACTCGGATACATGGTGGTGAACATGTCACTCATGGCACGTTGCAGTGCCAAACACTCCCTGGTCGCATCATGTACACTCTCTATCTCATCCCGTAATTCCTCCAACTCAAGCTCTACACGGTCTCTCCAAACCGAATCACCAATAACCTCTCTACAATCAGCCCCCTCACCAGTATCAGCCCCATATAATTCACAACGCTACTAGCACGTGAGGTACTAGCAGCAGCTTTTTGGGTAGTTCTTGTAGCTTTTCTGGGTGGGTTTTTCCATTTTGTTGTCATATTTTGGAGATGAATAATCTGCAATGAAGACGAATAACAACCAGTACCCCCAACTACACTAATCGAAAGCCAATACGAAACAAATCCTAGACACAACGGCTGCTCAAAACAGCAACTCCTCAAAACAAAACTGTTTATACGACATCGATAACACCACAGTTCCTCCTCAATTGGTCAAATACACGCAGCATTGCAGTTACAAGGCAACTTGAATGAAAGGAATACAGGACTGGTAAATGACAAGAAGAGGAAAACGTACCAAACCCACGCGAAAACCCCAAATTTATCCCAAAATTCCAGAAATTAAGATTGATACAAACCCTTGACACCAAATTGCAGCAGAATCGAGATAAATGCTGTGGATAGAACAAAGATGAAACACGAAAAGGGGAAGGAATTGCTGGAATTTGCGAAATCCCAGAAATTAGGGTTAAGGCCATCGATGTTGTCGAACCAATGTCAGCAATTTTTGATGAAATTCGAACCAATTCGAAGCAAGCAACAAGAATTATGGGAGGAATTTGAGGAATTGTTGTGAATGGAACAATAATTTGAGACCAGAGGGCGAAAATAAGAGGGCTGCGATTTTTGTGTTTTTGAATTTTGGGAAGGAGAAAAAGAAAAGAGATGAAGAAGGAAGGATACCTGATTATGGAATTGAGCGCGTTAAGAGTGAACTAAGGTCGAGCTTAGGTCGCGCTCAAGTTGCGCCTCTGTTGAACCTCGAACGTACGCAAGTTAGGACGCTGCTGCCCATTGTTCGTTTTTTATCTGTCTGTACGCACTCAATTAGTGCGACTGAAGTGCGACTAAGGCGCACACTCCGAAACAAGGATTCCAATGTAACGAATTCACGTTAATTTCCCTCTTTTTCATTTTTCCTCTCCGTCTTGAAAAGTTCCTAGCACACATAACAATCCGTCAGAATAAATTAAACTAAAAACGAAAATAAAATACTAAAAGCGAAAATAAAATAAACGTACCACACTCTTTTTTTGGATTTTTTTTCCTAAAGAAAATAAAAAAACAACTTAAAAGAATTACACAAGAAGATACAAAACCCCGGGTTGCCTCCCGTCAGCGCTTTTGGTTATAGTCGTTTGCTCGACTTAGTGAAGGGATTAAGCTTCGTAAATTGGGTCGAAGAGATCCAATGACTCGACAACCTCCAACTCAACAGCATCATGATAGGGCTTCAGTCGTTGCCCATTCACCTTCAACACTTTATCCGTTGTTGGATCACGTACCTCAACTATTTGAAGCAATTTGAGAACTTCTTTCTTCACCACCTCCATCATAGGAGGATTCAATCGATGTTGTGGTTGCCTTACCGGTTTGGCTTCATCCTCTAGCAAAATCCGGTGTATACAAGTACTTGGACTAATACCTTTGATGTCGGCAATAGTCCAACCAATAGCCAGTTTGTTCTCCACAAGCACATCTTTCAACCTTCCTTATTGTTCCTTGGTGAGCTTACTAGAGATGATAATAGGAAGTGTTTCTCCCTCACCAAGGAAAATATACTTCAAATGCTCAGGAAGGGCCTTAAGTTCTACCACAGGTGCCTGCAAAACTGATGGCAACAACTTCTGCGAAGGAACAGTTAATGACAATGTATTATTCAAACTCAGCTCCTCCAACTTATGCAAGTCGGCCACAACTTCCTGCAAGTTAGCAGAAAAGACATATTCTACCTCTTGACCATCCACACTATTCTCCAAAGCTACCTGCAACTCATCATCACCATTAAAAACAAAGAAATCTTGGGCTAAAGAGTCAACAATGTCAATAAAATTCACAGAATGATGGTCATCAGGATATTTCATTGCATCATAAATGTTAAACTCCACGATCTGACCACTAGACTCCATAGTCATAGACCCACTAGATACATCAATTTTAGTGCTAGCAGTTTTTAAGAATGGTCTTCCTAACAAGATAGGAGCCGCATGTTTATCATGTTCCATGTCTAGCACATAAAAATCAGTAGGAAAGATAAGATTATCAACCAACACAAGTACATCTTCGATAATCCCCTTTGGGTAAACATTCGATCTATCAGCTAACTGGATAACAACACTAGTAGCATGCAAAGGACCAAGTCCCATAGATTGGTACACGGAGTAGGGCATCACATTAATTGAAGCTCCTAAGTCTAACATGGCCTTTTGAATCTTAGTGTCTCCAATGGTGCAAGGAATAGTGAACATGCCCGGATCACTACACTTTTGAGGCAATTTTCTTTGAAAAATAGCGGACACATGTTCACTAACCTTGACTTTCTTCACCCCTTTCAACTTGTTATTCCGTTTAATAGTGCACAACTCCTTTAAGAATTTCGCATATTTAGGAATACTTTTCAAAAGGTTAAGAAGTGGAATATTTACCTCACACTTTTGGAATACCTCATAGATGTCCTTGTCGTGCTCAAAGTGGTGAGTCCTCTTAAGTGCATCGGGAAATGGTACTTCTGGTTCCACCATCGGTATGGGAGAGGGAATCGGCTCCTTCTCCTTGCCAATAGATGCTTTTTCAGCTTCCTTGATCACTATCTCTTCCTCTACCTCATGAATTATCGGTCCCTTATCTTTCCTTTTCACCTTTTCGGCCTCCACTAGTTGTCTCCCATTTCTCAAAGAAACTGCACTCACATTCTTTGGATTCAACACCGTTTGAGACGGTAATGAATTAGAATCTCTAGCCTCCAAACGGTTAATGGTAGTAGCCATTTGACGCAATTGAGTCTCAATATTCTGAATACTAGCCTTGTTCTCCTTTTGATTTTGAAGCACAGTGGCTTGAAGAGTGGCTTGACTAGTAACCAATGCACGGATCATATCTTCAGTGGACATTTGACCACTAGGTAGAGGGGGTTGAGTAGGCTGCACATTTTGAACCGGTGGTCTGGCTAAAAATTGCGTTTTAGGTTGACCGGATTGGCCACCTTGTCCAAATTGCTGAGTGTTTTGGGAATTTCCCCACCGAAAATTTGGATGTGCTTTCCACCCCGGATTGTAAGTGTTAGAAAAAGGATCCCACTTCTTCTGCGGTATGCTTTCCCATACCCCCATTCACTTCTTCTTTAGAATCCTCTTGCATGTGTGGACAATACTCACTAGGATGTCCATCGGAACAGATTCCGCAAACCATTGCTACCCCTTGAGCTGACATCATATCTTTGAAAAGACTTGTCAAAGTATCAATTTTCGCTTCCAGATTGGAAGAAGAGGAAGAAGATGAACCCACTGAATTAACTCCGCGCTTTGTATATTTCCTAGCAAAATCTCGGGAGCTCTCAGCTAACTCACCAATGATCACCCAAGCCTCATCTGGTCTTTTGTTTATGATACCTCCTCCACATGCTGCATGTACGGTACGTGCATCTTCCATACAGAGACCTCCGCAAAAATACATAACGAGGTCCTGAGCAGTGTATCCATGATAGGGGCATGTAGCACACAACTTCTTGAACCGTTCCAAGTACTCGTACATAGTCTCACTGTCTCTCTGCTCCGTATTACTAATCTCCTTCTTCAATTGGGAAGCTCTGGATGCAGGAAAGTACTTTTCAAGGAATGCTTTCTTCATCTTTACCCATGTATCAATGCTGGCAGGGGGAAGGTAGTATAACCAATCTCGTGCCATATCCTTAAGAGAAAATGGGAAAGCCCTCAATTTCAGTTGTTCATCAGTAACTGTAGCAGGTTTCATGCTTGAGCAAACAATATGGAAGTCCGACAAATGCTTATTGGGGTCCTCTCCACTTAGACCGTTGAAGATGGACAATTGATGAATCAACCCCGACTTCAACTCAAAAGTTCCATTCTCACCCAACGGAGGATACGTGATACAAAGAGGTTGTTGGGTGAGATCAGGTGCAGTAAGTTCCTCAATAGTGCCCCCCATATCCATAGAATGCTCGGATTCGTCAGAAATTTCAGAACCGTCAGATTCAGAATGTAGATCGTTGAATTCGCTGCTTCTAGGAAAAGCCACTATTACACCTCTTTTGTCCTTCCGTAACCTGAAAAGAGTATGCTCAATCTCTTGATCGAAAGGCTCTAGGTTCAGGTTAGAAGAACGAGTATTATGCATAAACCTACACTAGAACATAAAAATTATTTATGTCAATTCCCTGGCAACGGCGCCAAAATTTGACAAGCTAAAGTCGTATGCCTCAAATTAACAATTTATATCACTTAAATCCAAATACTAAACAGTAGTAAAGCGGAAATAAGGGTCGAACCCAAGGGAATCAGATTAACAATTTATGCAATTATAATGTAGGAAAAGTCGATCTCTAATGAAATGAAAGATCGTCGTAACAAAAAGGGGGGTTTTGGATTGATTTTCTAACAAACTAAGATGAAAATCTAATGCAATTTAAGTAACAAAGCTAATGATGTATGATGTATCAAATGATTTGGAAGAGTTTTGGAACCAAGCATATATCCACACTCAATGACAACAATTGATCACTGTCAGACGGTCTCAATTACTAATCTTGATTACTCTATCGTGAATGTAAAATTCCAATTCTCCTTACGAATAGTCAATTAAAACGAATCCCGTTCTTAATCAACCCTAACCATTAAACAACCTTAACAATCCAGTTCAAGGTTTAATTCAACAGCAGCAATATAATTTAGAGAATTCGATAGAGAATAAATAGCGCATACAATCCAGTTGCACTTTAGATATTTATGTGAATTGCTTCTAAGTACTAATATCAACGTATCCCGTTCAATCCTAATTCTTAGATGTTACCAATGTAAAGTTAATCAATAAATCCTATTCAATTAACAATACTAACAATAGAATGAAGAGATCTCTTACTAGTTGCGCACCTAGCAATTATAAATCAACATTCATATAATTAAGAACTAAGCAATTCACAATAATCAAGAAGAGCAATTAAAACATTCAAACTCACAACCGGATTTTGAGTGCTTCAATCGCTTGAGTCCAAGATGAAAGATTAGTTACACATAGTCTTGATGAAAATCACAATACTAGGGTTTTTGTCTCAATGGCGGCTAACTCCCCTTCTCAAAACCTAGATAAAAATCTTATATAGTAACTAGGTAAAAACTAAAATCTGAACAAATGTCGGTCGCGCTTCAGTCGCACTTCACTCGCACCTTGGTCGCACTTCAGTCGCGCCTATATCGCACTTCAGTCGTACCTTGGGGCTGCCCATTGTTGATTTCTCACATTAGTTCACTCAATTAGCGCACCTTAAGCGCACACGTCTTAGGTATCTTCATAGGAATTTAGGCCCATCTATCTCCACACTTGGAAACTGTCATAAACACTATAAAACCGACCCAATAGCTAATCTCGACTCACCAACAAGTAACCTACAATTAAGCTACATAACACCACATAAACCCAACAAAACCACACTAACTCCGGCGATTTAACTCCAACTAAATGAGTCGCATCAAAGATGAAGATTTTTAATGAGAGGTTCAAAATTAAAAGTATAGAGGAGAAAGTGAGATATGGAAGAAAAATATTTGTTTGCAAAATCGTTGCAAGTGGAAGGGGGAAGAAGATGAAGATCTTAAATGAAAACGATGGGCCCTATCAAACAATTAACCTGCTACATCAGGTCATAAAGAGAGCGATTTTATTCTATGGGAAGGGGTACATTAGTTTATATTATTCGTAATTAAATGAAAGAACGGAGTATTTTGAGAAGATGTGTAATAGTTCAGAGTATTATCGTTAAATAACCCTTATAATTAAAGAAGTCCAAATATACTTGAAATAAAGTGTTTTCGTCCTCTAATGCTATAAAATTCCGAGTTTTAGTAGAGGGAAGTTTCGAGACAGCGAAATGTGAATGAAATGAGATGAGCGTGCAATTTTAATACAATGTTTTTTTTTATAGTAAAGATATTGCTTTTTCATTTATTTAAATATGTGAGTATGGTTAAGTTAAGTGTTTGAGCTTTAATTTATACTCCCTCCTATTCCATATTTTCTTCCCTATTTCCTAAAACGGATTATTCAGGTTTTCTTCCCCTTTTCTATTTTGGAAACTTTTATTCTTATTTTATTCATTTCTCTCTCCTATTACCAAACCCCACCAACTCTTTTTACTCCTAATTTATTACTTTTTTAATGTTTGTGGCCTACAAATTCTTATTTAATTCCTAATTATTCATCCCTCTCTCCTATCACCAAACCCACCCAATTTTTTACACTTATTTTATTTCTCACCTTAGTCCTCGTGCCCAACCCAAAGGGGAACAAAATATGGAATAGAAGGGAGTACAAAATACGGAGTACATCGGTTTAACTCCAAAGCAAATCGCACTCGCTAAAATCATCTTTGATAAATTAAAAGCGCGTTAAGGCAAATGAAATATTATTGGGCTATTTTCATTTTCATTTATGATATGTGTAATGATGTTGCTTATTTTCCCGTCTTATTTATAATACAAAAATATGGGTTTTTTTTTTGATGACGAGGGAGTTAAATCCCGAGCTTATGTCCATACGTTCTCGCACCGGCCCCACATGGACCATGTAAGTCTGGCCACTGGCCAACCGGCTGATGGTCGAACCTGGGACCTCTCAACTCCTTGCATTTCTGTAAGTTTTAAGGTTTAAACCAGCTATCATTGGACTACCACCTAATTTGAAAATCAGTAGGTCTCCTGAAAAACCGTCTTTCAATAAGCTTATTGAGAGACTATTGTACAAATTTAAGAAAAAGTGGTACTAAAGGTAATATAATAGGTACAAATTATGATTAAAGATAAAATAAGTACATTTATTATGTAAATAACTACGAACTTACTATGGTACGATCAATGACAAAATGGTCACGAAATACAAAAGAATTGTCTCTCAGTAATTTATTAAAAGACCATCTCTCTCAAAGCTTAATGTTAAAATATTATAGTTTTAATGTCGTATAATTAATCGTTTATAATACGGCTGATTGGCCGTCGAAACAAGTTAGTAATAATTGTTTAACTTTCCTTATCCACTTTATGATATAAAAAAATGCATTTTAACATTATTCATATCATACTTTGTTTTGCACTAAAAATATAATTTAGAGAAAAATATTCTATTATTTTACTATAATAATATGTTTAAATAAAAAACTCTTTCAAATGCTACACCAGATTAAAACTAAGTATGATCTAAAACTTTTAAAAGCATGTGACTAATCCTCGATTTTAGGATTAAAAACCTAAAAAACTACTACACCCACCACTTATGAATGAAAGATTTTATTTCAAGTTTTAAAAGAAATGGAATATTTTTTTAAAAAAATTGATTTACTAGCTCTAAATATTTAAGAAAAAAATAGCTTTAAATATTCGAAAAACCGTGAGTGTACATGAATTAAAAAATATAAATCTTTTAAAATAAATTCAATTTGATGGAACATAAAAAATAATCATTAGATAATTATTATAGCTTTGAATTAAAAAATTGCCAAGTAATGAAATTATTAAATGTACTAATTTCAAACTTTTAAAAGTTTGGGATTTTCTACAAGGTAACCCAATATTTTTTACAATTTTACCAGATTACCCTGCCCTTTTATTCAACACACATGATAACCCTCTACTTTATATAAACATATTAGCGTGACCTCTACTTTGCATTTTGTCAAATTGGGGCAAAATTTTCATGTTGATAGACAATTAGTAGACAATTAGCAATGATATGGAAACTCAAATTAAAAAGACCACTTAGCCGCTCTCTTTCATTACGGTTAAAACACTACTGACATTTCACATGCTCCTCAATCTCATTTAATAATCTTATAGAAATCTTGTGGGAAGAAAATTAATTAACATTTGTTGTTATTGTCTTTAAAGAGAAAATCATAGTGTTTTTTTTTTCTGATGATATAAAATGACAATTCACGTACTTTTATTGCTTGATTGGTTTTTAATTCAGTTCACAATGATGTTCATTTACTTTGAATATAAAGTTTGGAAATCAAACGTTTTACTTTGAAGAATTGTGGAAAATGAGAAATTGAGATTGAAAAAATAGAAGAAAATGAGGATGTAAGAGAAAATGGGTTAAATTAGAGAGAAAAAAAATTAACAAGAAAGGAATTAGAAGGGAGTTATTAACGTCAGCATACAAAATTAGTCAAATTATCATGCTTAACAGTCCAATTTGACAAAATGTAAATTACAGGTCAAGCTAAAAAGTTTTTATAAAGTATAGGGTTACCACGTGTATTGAATAGAAAGGTAAGATTATTTCGTAGAATTTGGAAAAACACGGGGTTACCTTGTAGAAAATCCCTAAAAGTTTTTAACATTTAATTATCAAATAGAATAACACTAGTATTTTTGCCCGTGCGATGCACGGGTACTAACTTAATTTATGGTATTCATAAAATTTTCACCATGTAAATCAAAAGTAAATCATAAATTTTTTTTATATAAAAATAGTATTAGTTCGTTCTATACACGTGTTATTTTGTTAAAAAAAATTACCTCATTTATATTTATTTCTTTCATTAATGTTACCACCAACTCGCCACAATAATCTTCAGTACCACACAAAATAACCCTTCAAACCACTACTCTTACTCTTCAAACAACACATGAAACAGTCCACAATCCAAAGTCACACCTACTAACCTATCATGAAATTAATCATCAAATGCGATTTAGTCATCTTTATTGCTACCTCAAACAACCATCTAACTCATCATTGACACTCCTTCACAAAACACCCGAACTTATCCATCAATGTTAGCTCTCCCTTTGAAAAGTTCATCCATTTATCAGAAACCTAGCTAACTTCTGCTTTCAAAACCGATCTTGTTTGAATGAGAAATCCTTGATTGGGAAAACAAAAACATGCAATTTTTTTGTTTGGTTAACAAAAGAGGTATAAGAGAAGTGTTAAGGAATGAACGGTGGATGCAACACTCGTGATGTTACATCGAAATTTGGTGTAAAATTCAAACCACAGTGTTTTTTTAATCACCAATTCAAAAAAGTAACATAGTTAAACGTTAACAATACTATATTGACATGATATTTATTAACATTTGATTACTTATTTTTGTGCTTCACAAGTAAAAAACACAAAATCGAGTCTTCATACATGATATTTCAGAGATTTTAAACTTATTTTTATAGCATCTATGCCTAACTCATTTACACATAATACAACCTTGAAATAAATTCATATAATTCATCAGTTTTCTTGCTACATACCCCCCCCCCCCATTTTCCACACCATTCAGGCATTTCCGTACCCTTTTCACTCAACTAACCAACTTGACCATCAGAATTAACTGTATGCGCATCCCTGAACAACCCCATTGAATCTATATTTACTTGTACTTCCCAAATCACACTCTTAAATGTCGGAAAATAACTCTATCCTCAAGACACTTACCTCATACCTCCAGACCTATCTACCTATCTACCGCGATATAATACTGACATGACAAATACTTCCTTAATTCTTATCCAATGTTCCCACATTCTATTTTTGTACAATTTAATCCAATGTTTTTCTTCCATACTTGATAAAATAATTGACATAAATATTTTATTCTATTTCTTATATTTACAATGTTATCATTGCAAATTTGCAACTACAACTCCACATTAGGACATCTTTTTATACACACCCCTAAATATTTCCAAGAATACTCCCACAAAAAACACTATAACGTCATTCCACATTAAAAATTATTCTCCGGCCCAATGGAGCATTCAATAGGACTAAAGAGAGTCTAACATTTGATTGTTTAGTTTTGTGTCCAACAAATAAACAAAATTGAGTTTATACATGTGATATTTTAAATGATTTTAGCCTATATATATTTTTATATTTGTCGGTTCTTTTCTCATATAATACACATTTTTCAAATAAAATTTATTCATTTACCTTCTCCAATCAATATCTCACGTTATCCACTTTTTCACAAATTCAACCATTTCTACCCAACCTACATATGAATATATTTTTCAATCTTCTAAATCACACTCGTAAACGTCAGAGAGTCATCCTACCCATGGAATACCCTTCTCACCCACTTAACCAACGTAACCATTAAAATGATTTGTAAAATGTATTCCTGGAAACCTCAACCTACCGACATTTATTTGTACTACTCTCACACTCTTCAACGTCGTAGAATAACCCTACCCCCAAGACACTTACCTGCTTCTCTCTCAAAACCTATTTACCTCCACCGCTCGAAACAATAGATATATCCAATGTATAATCAAATCCCGCCCTATAACAATCAAAATTGAGTATGCATACATGTTACTATAGAGATTTTTACGCTCTTTTCATAACATATGTGCCTCTGTTACCATCACATAAAATATAATTTCGAAATAAAATTTATCTACCTATGTACTTGCTCAGCTGTCATCATTATGTAGTACATACGCAACTTTTTTCGACACCGTTTAGATATTTGCATACCCTTCTCACATAACTACCCAACTTGACTAACATAATCAATCGTATCATTAACAACTCTAACCTATAGACATTTTCTTGTGCAACTTACATCACACTTTTAAACGTCGAAGAGTAACTCTATCCCCCAAGATACTTACCTCCTCCCTCGAGATCTATTTATCCGCATCCCTAAACAAATGGTCACATGCATACAATTTAAAATCAACCCCTACCCTATAAAACAATGTCACACTGTAAAGTTTAAGTTGAAAATATAGAGAAAAAACAAAAGAATACAGACTATAAAAAAACTATAATCTAATAGTAATTAAAAAATATTTTTGATCTTTTTACGGCTTATTCTATCCGTCTCAGAAACACCATTTATTTGTCATTACTTTATTGTATGAATACCTTCTAATACCCACTTGCATTTCATCTCATCAATACAATTATTCCGCTTAACTCAGATCACCTACATCATTATGTTCTTTAATATCTATATATTTATATTTACACTCCTTAAATCGTAACTTGACAACCCAACTAACCAACTTGATCATCAGAATCATAAACCGTATTTTTGAACATCTCTGACCAATTTGCTTGTACTACTCAAATAATACTCTTAAACGTCGGAGAGTAACCCTACTCCTGAAGACACTTACCTCCTCCCTCAAAACCTATCTACCTCTGCCCCCGTAAAAGAATGTCATTTTATAACACAAGCAATATCTCATCGTTAAATAATAAGGTGAAAATATATAGGAATAAATATTGTTATTTATGAAATATCTTTCACTATCCATTTAAAACACATGTCATCCACAAAATTATTCTACTTCAGCACCTATCTATATCATTATTGTGGTTTTTAATATTTATATTTATACTAATTAAATCCAAATTTGACATTTTTGGGGTTTCTCTGAAGTATACTATATTTGACATTTATCTTATTTTCTTTTTTTACTTAATTAAAGAAATTATCTCATTTCTTTCGCATAATTAAGTACGAAAGTGCATAATATTCACTTGAATAGTAGTGCTACTCTTGTACCAAAAAATAGTAGTGTTGCTCTTAATTTGGTCGAATATGATTGATCGCAAATGTTCCTTTTAGGTAGGAATTTGTTTAGACTTAAATATTTAACTAATTACATTTATTAGTTCCACACATTTTTAATTAAGATGTAGGTATTCATTTTAAGTTTGAACGATTCAGTAATATGGAAAAGATAAGAACGTAATGTATAAGAAAAAGTAAAAGATTTGTCTTATTACTCTTATATCCCCGTGAGACTATTTTTACCCATTTTAATGTTAAGACGAAGACAAACTAAATTAGTTATTTTTTACGCTTTCCCATTTTCATTTTTAAAAGAAACGATGAATAATATATTAATAACCTTAAATAGTAAGTATATAAATATTAAAGAATAATGTCCTAAGATAAGAAGCTTGTAAAGAATCAATTATTTTAATTCATTTCCGATTTTCATTTTTAATAAAAACGCTGAATAAAGTTAATAAACTTAAATAGTAAGTATATAATTATTAAAGAATAATAATGTGCTAAATATAATAGGAAAATTGTATATAATCAGGTATTTTTTATTTTTCTTAATCTAATAGAAAAGTTGTAAATAATTTATTATTTTCTTATTTTCTAATTCTAATAGGAAAATTATAAATAAATTATTATCTAAATAGCAATTTACTTATTTTCTAATTCTAATAGAAAAATTGTAAATAATTAATTATCTTCTAATTCTAGTAGAAAAATTGTAAATAATTAATCATCTCCTAATTCTAGTAGAAAAATTGTAAAATAAATTATTATTTATAATTAAGTGTTTTCTTATTTTCTAATTCTAACAGGAAAATTATAAATAAATTATTATCTAAACAACAATTTACTAATTTTCTAATTCTAATAGAAAAATTGTACATAATTAAGTATCTCCTAATTCTAGTAGAAAAATTGTAAATAAATCATTATTTATAATTAAGTGTTTTCTTATTTTCTAGTTCTAATAGGAAAATTATATATAAATTATTATCTAAACAACAATTTCCTAATTTTCCAATTCTTATAGAAAAATTGTAAATAATTAATTGAATAATTAATTATCTCCTAATTCTAGTAGAAAAATTGTAAATAAATCATTATTTATAATTAAGTGTTTTTTAAAAGGTGGAGACTACCACGTGCTTAGAAAAAAGCTTCATTTAATTATATATTGATTGATTGATTGATTTACCATATGAAAAAAGTTCGAAAATAATCTATCTAGAATTGTAAAAAGAACAAAAAATATTTCAACGTAAGTAGAATCAATATATATTTATTTTTCTTTTAAATTTGTATTAGCAAAGCAATGTAATTTTTGCACGGATTTAAAAATTAGTAGTGAGGTGAAAAGAACACAAAGTCTCATTTATTTGTGATGGATATATGCGTCGCAAGCTTGTGACGGGTGTAATACATAAGACAAAAGTCGAAGATCTTGGTAGTAACAAATTGCTTTGTGTTTTCTACCAATATGGTCCTATGGATAGTATTTTACCCGTCGCAAGCTTGTGACGAATATATCCGTCACAAAAAAGGCTTGCTGGGAAAAAAAATAAAGTGCTATTTTTTATAGGTTCTGATTTTCGCAGTACACATTTTACTCGATGCAGTACACTGTTGACAATTTTACCCTTTCATTTTCCATTTCATTTTCTCTCCTTAGACTCTCTCCAATATCAAAATGTTTACTACGAAAATTAATTTATTTTTCAGTTTTTACTCAATACAGTATACTGTGTACTGTGAAAATCAATAGTACAGATATTATTATTATTTTATTATTTTTTTGTACCCTATTTTCATGACGAGTAATTTTATAAAAATAATATGCGTGAAAATTAACGTAGGTAACATAATAATTAAGAATATATTGAAAAAAAAAAAGGAAAAGAAACAAAAAAATAACTGTACTACTTTAAGTAAAACGAAAAAAACACAAATTAATGAAATACGTTTGTTTAGTACTAATGGATAAAGATTGATTAAGTAATTAACATATATTGATTTGGTTTCTAAATCAATTGAAGTAATACGTAGTATTAAGCATGTCAATTCGTTTCTAAATAATTAACAATGATTTTTCTTTTTATGTTGATGAACAAACCCTAATTAAAAAAGAAAATATACTATTAAAAAAAACAATCAAATTACTAAGTAGTGTAAGATTAATGAATTAATTACATGTTTGTAATTAGAGAGAAGGAAGAGAGAATTAGGTTTAATGGTTTTCTAGGGAAGCAACCAATGGAAAATTTCTTATAAAAATACTCTATTAAAAAAAACGTACGGGAAATTAAAGTAAGTTTTTAATTTAGAAAAAAAAGGAAAGAAAAGCAAAAACCATGTGACATTGCGTATGCATGCATGACAAACCAAAAAGAACACAAACACACACACAACTCAATCATAAAATCTCCCATTTCTCTCTCTGTCTCTTCTTAATTTAGCAACATTCTTAAAAAAATCCCAGCTCAAACCTCATAAAAACCCTCAAACTGAAACTAATTAATTAACTAATCAACCCCCATTTCCCCAATTCTCAATTAAAAAACATGTTAACCATCAGCAACAGCAGCAGCGGCGAGGGAGAGGGAGGCGGAGACGGAGAAGGAAGCGGGGAATTGTTAAAGAAGGGACCGTGGACGACAGCAGAGGATGCGGTGCTGGTGGAATACGTAAACAAACACGGAGAAGGGAATTGGAACGCGGTGCAAAGGAATACGGGGTTAAGACGATGTGGTAAGAGTTGTAGGTTGAGATGGGCTAATCATTTAAGGCCTAATTTGAAGAAAGGTCCCTTTTCAGTTGATGAACAACGTCTTATTATTCATCTTCACTCTAAACTTGGCAATAAGTGGGCTCGCATTTCTCAACATGTATTTTTCTTCTCCTTAATTTCATTTTTTCTTTTCTTTTGTTTATTTGATTTTCCTCTGTTTTTTCTTCATGTTTTTTTAATTGTTTTTGGTTAATTTTATTGGTCTGAATTTGGGTGGTTGTTGAAATCTGAAAATGGGTTTTGGGATGTTTTATCAGAGTTTGTGCCTCCATTTTTTATGTTTTTTTAATGGTTTTTCTTCATGTTTTTTTTAAGAGTAAATTAGTTCATTTTGCTGCTCTGAATGTGGGTTGGGTTTTTGTCCATGTTTCTTTCTTTCTCTTTTTCTTTCCAACAGAACACGCTCCTAATCGCATCACAATATAGTAGAGGGAGGATTCGAACTTGGGCCACAATACTGTCCTCTTAACAACCCCACATTTTTTAAAAACATTTTATGTTAATGTTTTTATATGGAGATTATTAGGGTAATTTGTGTCCAAGAAGGAAAATCTGTAGTTGAAATATGGGTTTATTTACATGTTGCTAGAAGTATTATGGAAGGAAAGGTACAAAATAGTTCAGATTGTTGAGCAGGATTTTCTAGACATCCTACTGATAAATTTCCTGCACGCACTGTATTTGGCGCATATTCACAATTGTGCTCTTCTTATTGTTCCTTTCCTCTGATTTTAGTGCACTACTTGTCTACTTCGTGGGAATATCCTTACATTTTTGTTATTTTTGTCTTTGCAAACCTAAATTGTGGTCCTTCTTTCCTTCTTTGCCATTTAGCATCTTTTTCATGTCTATACCTTCAAAAAGAAACTTACTACCTCATTTTTTTTCGTGAGACCGTTATTATCCGTCACAAGCAAAAGACGGATAGTAATTTTCTCACAAAAAGGCAAGTGGGAATAAATGGATCATTTCATGGTCATTCCACCTGTATCGTGTGAGAGGGGCGCTATCCATCTTTTTCATGTCTATATTTATGAGCAATGTTATGACCGTCTTTAAGAAAATTTGATTGTTTTGGTTGGGAAAATTGTAGGGTTTATATGTAGACTTTGACTGTGCATATCATATATTGACATAGCTAGTGTAACAAAGAGTGATTCATATTGTCATATGGGAAGTTCAATAACAGGTTGACAACAATCGTAAATTCCAGATGCGGAAGTTGTATTAACATAGTTCGGGGCATGTATATTACAATCAATATAATGATTGACGTTCATATTGTCGTCTTAATTTACGTTTTTCTTTGTGAGATTCGAGCAGTTACCTGGGAGAACCGACAATGAAATCAAAAACTTTTGGAACACAAGGGTGAAGAGAAGACTACGACAAGGACTATCGTTATACCCGAATCAAAACCATTCAAATCCAAGCCAGTCCACAAGAAGCCCACCACAACAACCACCTGCACTACCTCTACCTCTACCTCTACCTCTACCTCATTCTTCTTACAAACAAACATCAAATAGCAACAATAACACGCTTTCCCTCTTCAACCCTGTTTCAGTACCCTCTTCATTCTTCTCCTTGCTTCCTCCTCCTTCTCCATTTCTACCGCCTCAGTTCTTGAGGGGTTCCCCGAATACCTTTTTGGGCCATCCTTATCCCTCACCAACGCAAATGAGTGTATTCCAGCTTAGGCCGGGTGGATTCGGATTTGATTCAGGTCAAGTACCTCCATTCCGTTTTGATTCCCAAGGTTTCAATTTTGATAACCTCGGTAACTTTGAGCTCCCTTCAAACCAAAATGACCAAAATGTGACCAGTGACCAGGAGATGGTAGATAAAGTGAAAGTTGATAGTGATAATCCAAATGTGGGTAGGACCAAGAGCGGGTTGTTGGATGACTTGCTGGAAGAAGCGCAAATCAAGGTGGCAAATCGCGGAGTAAAGATGGAGAGGAATGATTGTGGGCTTCAGTGGGACTTTTCTGCCACTGATACTTGTTGCACTGGTAAGAACAACCAACTGTGTGGTTATAGCTAGGCTTACTGCACACTCGCTCATTTCAGTCATTTATATACCATCTAATGATTCATTTGTAGGGAGTATTAGTTATGAGAATAATAACTCTTATTCTCCTGTGATAATAACACAGGAATGAAATCCGAGAAGGCACAGGACAAGCGATTGGACTTTGGGAAGGAAGTGCTACCAGACATTCTTGACCTTATCCCGACCCAAGTTGAGTCTCCTCAAAGTTGCCAGGGTGGTGGCGGAAATCCAGTTGCGCAATCAACCTCAGTTGTTAGTATAGATGATCAGATACGAGAGGGTGGTCAGCCGCCTCTACCTGTTTTGAGTACCTCCGATTATGAAGATGATGGTGACGATTGGAATCCAAGCTGCTATACCTGGGATAACTTGCCCACTATGTGCTAATCATATTATGTGTTATTTTTAAGTTACTCATTATTAGACCGTGGTATTAATTTAAGGTTTAATCTTGGTCTTAGAATCAGCTCTCGCTGCCTGAACTCGGCCGCCATCCTACAAATGTCGCAAATACTCAGATTTAATATCTTATACATGAAATCGTAATTATTTACAAAGGGGTTGCAGATGCTAATTTAATTTTAGTGTGAATCATTTACTTTGGTAAAGATCATCACCATTTTTTTTCTTTTGCTTATTTATACGAGTATCCATTTTTCCGTAAATAAAATCGAAAAGAATGACGTAAGTACTTGATAAGAGGCTGGTTTGTCGTGTTTGGTGGGTCTGAATTTACGGTTTTTTCGGTGAAGCTTCCTGAACAATATAAGTTGTTTACATCGCCACAGAATACGTCAATTTGGATCAAGTTCAATGAACAAGCCTCCAAATAAACTTGTAAACCGTACTTCCAACATTGAGTGACTAACAAACATAAACAAATTACAGCATGTTCGCAAATAAAATGATATTTCTATTTGCTTAACGGAATCATAAGATGGTAAGGATTAAGGAGGTTGCTTTACGAAAGCAGACGGTAAGGAGCATGCTTCTCTATTGGTTTAAGACTCGAGCCGCCATGATCAACAAGCAAAGCCTTGTATTAGAAATCGATTAGGCCAAGGTTAGCCAAGAATCTAAGATCAGCAGACACCCAATAACTTCGAGTCTCTCCACACCAATAAACATATGTTAAGGAATGAAGGTGGTGAGTACCCAAATAAACATATGTTAAAGAATGGCGCTGAAGAGGAAATAATATATCACAATTATTATAGACGTGATTATTTAACATCCACAAAGTCAAACAAATAACGTAACAACTTCGAAAGAAAAGCATCCGAGGAACCGGTGGCACTAACCACAATCTTGATTGATACCTAGCATAGACTATATACAACTTTGGTCTATTTCTCATAGAGCTTATTTACACAACCCCAGCAGAACACTTAAAGGACCCCGAAGGTATTTTCACCGCTGTAGGTCATGTACAGAAAACCATCTTCATCTTTGTGCTCTTCATAAATGGCGGACATCATAGAACCTGGAGTACGAAATAGAAGCATATCATAAACAAGATTCGTGTAGAAAATGAGGGTGAATTGGTTACTAAATTTAAGTCTTAGGGTTCTTACCTGTAGGTGGTAGAATGTTCTTCACAAAAATGAATATGGCCTTTTCGGCACTGAGCTTTATCCTTTTCCTAACCACATAGACAAACTGGCCGACACTTAGGTCAGCAGGAACCAGGTACCTACAAGGGCAACAAGGTGTCAGAAGAGATTCAAGTAAATCATCACACCAGACTTCAATATGATAGGAGTCATAGGACACATCGGTTATTAGTTCCACGTCATATTTGTTAATGTGATCTAATATGGATAATGAACAACTTTTTTTCAAGTTTTCTAGACAAAGTGATCAATGCAAAAAATTTTACAACTTCGCATGGCTCTCCTTGGTCCAAGACAATTGGACCACGCTCAAGGAACCAAATGTTTACCCCTTAAATTTTTCCTGCCATTAAATTATCCAGGAAAACAATAGAAGTTGGGAGACGGACTCAAAGGGTCATTCCTATATCCTCACAGTGAAACAACAAAATTATAACAAGCAATGTAATGCAAAATTTCAGACTAAGGGGTTTGTAAGTTGATTATGTAAGGATGAATAATCCTTCGTCTCCTCAGACTAAATTTCCAAACTCAAATGTGGCAAAGACAACAGGCATGCACTTTGATGGTATAAGGTTCAACACTATTTCTTAACATCTCACCCGTCCGGTCGCCCCCCTGAAATTCTGAACAACAGCTAAAACCGCTTTCATAAAGATACAGAAAGCAGTCTCGTAAGGCAGCTAAACATTCTAAACTATGAAGATTACCAATATCCCAGTTAGGGCAGTTACAATGCTACAGAGAAAAAGATAAACAATTCAGCATGCATAACTATAGAAGCTACATGCAAGTATTGCGAACACAGTCAAAGAATCACAGCATAGTAATTAAGCCATTAAAGGAACCACAATGAGAATATTGTACTCACTTCTTCTTGTCGATATCAGGTATGTCACTTTGTTCAGCTTTCTCCACGATAACCTAAACAAAACCCTGAAATTAGTATAAGAGGCACATAGCAATCAATTAAATAAGACAAGGAATAAGAAAATAGCATACAGGGATTCTGTCTGGGTACTTTTCCCTTATGCGAGCAGCTTCCGCCTGCCTGCGTTCTGTCGTGTAACAGAATCAAAATTATTACAAATGTTCATAGTAAACTGAAGAAAATAAAGTCAACTATTTTGGATCATATAATGAATACATGAATCCCTTTACTAGAGCAAATTTATGATAATCCGTATTAGCACAAAGCATGGGCATAACATAAAATGTCAATCGAGTTATACATGCTAATATAGCACACAGCATTATCATCCAGAACGTATTATTGAATCACGAAGCATACACGATAAACAAGACGAACCACCTCAAAGTCACAGGGAAAAATTGTATTGCTATCAATTCAAAAAAGAATTTTATATAAATGGACCGTCTTTACACATTAATTACTTAAAAGAACAAAAATGAAGAATATATTTCAGCAATTCTACCTGAAATGAACACATCTAACATGATCCTCATTAGCCTTTCTACTCTCACCGCTCCAATCATTTATTTAAATTCGATTCAATTACCATAACAAAGAATTGAGAAAAAAAATCGAAACGAGTGACACTATTCCTGTCTACGTACACAAGTTGGCCATAAATTTCGGGCTCAAACACAAACAAAACACCATATTCAACTGCAATCCAATAACAACAAGATATTCTCCCCCAATATTACAAAAGTAAGCTTTCAACTTGGATGCGAATAAAGCAACAGATTCATTAATTCAATCGATCATTACTTTAATTACGCAAACTAAAACAGTGCAAAAATAGAAGTGAAGAGAAAGTAATTACCTAGAGGATGTTGCAGCTTGAAGGAACTCTTGGCCATATCGATAAAGTTGGCAATTCAATAAAACTAGAAATTAAATAAAAATTGATAGAATTAGGGTTTTACAGACGTTGATAAACAGAAAATGAAATCAAAATCGGGAAATAAGAGAAGAATTTGATCGGGGGAATAATTGACTTACGAGATGAAGGGGGGAAGAAGAAGAAGATGAAGAAGAATGGATTATGGATGAGAGAATTAGGAATTGGAGAAAAGAGGAATTATTATTATTCAAGTTATAGTAATCGGAAAATTGGGGAGTCCGTGACACTCAAGAAAGCTTGACCAACCGAAGAAAGAGTCCTACACTTCTACACTTCTGCGTTTCGGCTGTCTTTTCTCACTACGTTCATTTGTCTATGTAACTTTTTTGTCAAAAGAATCGGCTAGTTTATTTTTTCGAAATTGTTTGACTAGTAGCTTATTTGGTCAAATTAGCTACTTGAAATGAAATGCTACATAAGGTAGCATTTTAGATTTCAATACCTGATTCTAGGTTATATTACATTTTTATCCTTCAATCTATAATATATTAAATAATTATTATATCCTTTTCTGTCATTTCACTAAAATAAGCTACCTTTTCGGTTAGTTTGCCAAACCGTTTTTTATATAATCAGTCAGCTTATCAGCTCCTAATTTTCAGCTACCTTTTCAGGTTTCAGCTAACTTTTCAGTTTTCAGGTACTTTTTCAGGTTTCAGGTAGCTTTTCAGCTCGTTTTGCCTAAGAGAGCCTAAGACCATCCTTAAGCAAGTCGCACTAATCTGGTCACCAATATTTTTACTCTTAATCTTACCTTAATTATTTTGCCCCACCGCCAACTCACTTTTACTCTCCCAAGCAGTAGGTCATGACCTAAGGACATCAACTCAATCATTTGCCACCCATTTTCATTTTCTAACATTTTCAATCGTTTAATATATTCTTTACCCTACCAAATAATGTAATAACTCAATAACATTCTGACGCGTCAAAGGTCACTAAGAAGGTCACAAACTGATTTCAGGGTCACAAATTGACCTCGAAAATTTCAACGTCACCAGAATTAATATACCAAAATTAGTGTCTTAATTACATAATTATCGTGACCCAACAACGTCGCGATGTAATACCCCGTATGTTAGCCGCGGTCAGCGGTGGTCAAACCATGTTTTAAACACGTTTTTCAAACGAAAGTTTATAAAGTATTTTACGTAAACTATTATTATTTTATAAATCGTATTTCTACGATTAATTCGTATTTCATAATAGGATTGTATTTGGTAACTATTTCATAAAATGACATTTAATTTGTATTTCTTTAATTTTGATAATATATTTATAATTACCTATGTAATGTTTATTCATCGATAATATATGCCCCTATTTTTGAATTAACGGCGTAATTACATTTAAATCTGATTTATATATGTTCTTGCGAAATTGCTAATATTTTAGTATTTCTATATATATTCATATTATATGGACCAAAATATTATCATAAAAATAATATTTATATTTTTGTAATTAATTAATTAGTATTTACTAATATTAATTTACGTGTAAGACCCGTGTTTTATTTATGAATAATTGGACCGAGTAAAAGAATGTTGGACTCGGATTAGAATTGAGAAACCGAGTAATAGGAAAAGGAGAGGCAAGCAACCCTACCCCTATTGATGCCTCGACTAACAACCCCCTTTTCCTCATACACCTCCACAATCCAAAAACCCTATTCATCCATAACAACCGTCTGCCTCCATCACACTCGTCTGCCCTACATCAACTGAACAAGACCCTAATGCATGTGAGATATGGAAAAACGAGAGGACTGCAATCACCCTCATCGTCATCAACCGTATAGTAAGTTTGCAATTTTATTTGTTGTAGTTATCATCGTCATCACTGTTCGTTTGTTTTCGTGTGTTGCATATGGTTTAATACATATATGGTGGTGGAGCTATGGGTCGTTTTTTTTGTCGTGGGAAGTGAGGGGGTGTCAGGTGGTGGTTAGGTGGTGGTTAGGATGGTGGCGATAGCGGCATGGACGTGTTGGAGCAGGGAGTTTGGTGGTGGTTTTGCAGGGGTTTTAGGGGAGACGAGACTGAGAGGTAACCACCCCAGGAACCACTTTGGTTCAGTGGTGACAACGGTGGTGGCCAGAGGTGGTGGTGGACCTGGTGGTGAGAGAAAAAGTGGTGTGAAGAGAGGGAGGCAGGCTGCGCGAAAAACAGAGTATAAGGGCGTGTGTGGGTGCTAGTTAGGAAATCGGTGGTCGTCGCTATAGTGGGTTTAGTTGGTGTCCAGAAGGTGGAATGAGTGGCTGGCGGTGCAGGTGAAAAGATGGGACCATTGGTGGTGGTCGTGGATGGCTAGGTTGATGGTGGTTATCGTGTGAAGATGGTGTGCGAGGGAGTGGTGCCTGAGTTGGGTACGGTAGTTTTTTCTAATTGTTATGCTGTGTCGTGAGTTTTGGTTCGTGGTTGGTTATCATGGAGTAGGTAGTTAGTAGTTATTAGTATTACTTAGTCTAATTAATAATGTTTAATATGTTAATTGTTTAATTAGCTATTAGATTAGCTTAGTTAGTTTATATTTAGTTCATGTTCATTAGTTTTATTATTATTATGAGTATTATTACTAGTGGTATTGTTCAAGTTATTAATTATTAAAGTCGTGAAGTAATTTTTATACAAGAATGTGACGGTTATCGATAGTTCGATTATTTTTCCATGTTCGGTTATTTAATTGAGGAGTAAGTATAAAAGTAATAAAGACGAGTTCGTTGAGCTAATTGATTTCTTTAACGGTCTAATTTGCGTTGTTGACTAATTAATTAGTTAGTAACGTGTTATGTTAAATAGAGATTTAATATTAAGTAATATTCATAGGGAACGAGTTTGAAGTGGAGTATTTCTGATTCCCGTTGATTACGTGATTGCTCGGAGTTCGCTTGATCAGGTAGGATACACTGACCCTATACTCTATGATGTGTTATGAATGAATGTTGGATTGCGTGTTATGGATGCTGAGCATGACTTATATGAGAATGGTATTGGTTGGATTGAGTGTTGTTTATTATTATTGGTACGCTCATTGCATTATTTAATAGCATGATGGATTAAGAGTATTGTTGCATTCGTGAGCATGGCAAGTGCATTGGTTACGGATACGAGATGATGATGATGATATTATTGGGCCCAGGCTAGTTCTGCAAGACTAGACCCGGTGACCTCAGCTGTTATGCTGGTGTTCGGCGACGGCCGATTATAGTCTGCCGGGAGGTTCGGTATGGCTGGGTGTTACGGGTTTGAGATTGAGATTGAGCTCGAGCATATCATCGCATTTGCATTTCATAATTGTTGCATTATAATTATTGTGTTACCCTACTCAACCGCGAGGTTGACAGTGTATTCGTGTACACCTACGATGATCCGGAATGGGGAGTAGATTATACAGGTCAGAGACAGATGAGCTAGAAGCTGGGGCAGGAATGTGAGATGCATACCTTGGACCGACTTAGAATTATATCACATCTAGAGAAGTCATCAGTTGTATTTTCTTTTCCGTTATGTAGTAACTGTAATAACCAAGTTTTAAATTTTATCAGTTTTATATAAAGTACTTTGGTTGTTTTACTTTCACTACAAAACAATGCTCTATTTGCGAGGTGAAATCCGTCGCAAAAACATAATTTGCGACGGATTTGCGACTAACAGTGTCTGTCCCTTATTTTTGTCGCAAAAAGATAATTTGGGACGGATTTTTCCGTCGCAAAAATTTTGCGACGGATTGACCAAGTTTTGCGACGGAATGGCTTTGACCATCTGGTCAAAGTCAGTCAACATTTGCGACGGAAATTCCGTCGCAAAAGGGGACATTTGCGACGGAAATTCTGTCGCAAATGTTGACTGACTTTGACTTATGGTCAACATTTGCGACGGAATTCCGTCGCAAATCGAGACATTTCCGTCGCAAATTCCTGTAGTATTTTCCGGTTTCAGCTGTTTTTTCAGCTCCACATTTCAATTAAAGGGCTCATTTTACCCTTTTTTAAGCTCTCCAAAACTGCATATTTCAGCAAAAACAACCCAACAACAAAGAACTTGTCCGAGACAAGGTTTTTAAAAGGTCTTTTCATAACTAAAATGAAGGTTTTACATATGTTCATCCAACTAAAAACTAAACATAATCCGCGGTAGACCAACTAACCAACCTAATAAAACCTATCTAAGGGTGGTGTCATTGGGCTGTGGGGTGGCGAAATGGCTGGCTACCCTAGCATTGTCGCCGCTGTCATCATCGAAGTCGCGTTCGGCTGAGAAAAGCCTCCCGGGTTGCAGCTTTGAGTAGTGAACTCCCCCCGTTGACTTAAGAACTCTTCAATTGCCTTCAGCCTTTGAGATGTCTCGAGATCACGTTCTCTTAGCTGAGCATTCTCTCGAAGAACTCTGCTGACGATACCTGCAATTAATAGTCAAACATGGTATTATATTTATTCAGTAAACGGTAAAATAATTGGTTAGTCTTAATCTTTAAATACTATAAAATACAAACCTGGGGTGTATGATGATGGGTTCCCAGCACTTGAGTGACGACGACGTTCGTAAATAATAATTGGTGCTGCATTTCCCATACCAAGTATCAACCCTTTCTTGTTAAAATCGTCGTGTTCTTCGAAGTAGATCTCGTTGTCGTCGATATCCTGCTCCGGTATCCCTTCACTTATCATTTTTGTCTTTCTTGAAAAAACTTTTTTCCTACAAAACAAAAATAAAGTTTGATTAGTATACGTTAATTAATTACTAAAGCAAATTACTAAAATATAAAGAAAAGTTTCTGATAACTTACAAAGAGTTCTTTGGGTTTCGTTGAAAGCCATCCCTTCTTGGCATGCTTCTTCGTCTTCTCCAGCAACTTCAAGGCGGATGGTACATCCCTCCCATCTTCTCCAGCCTGCAATTTAAATCGAACGACACTTGTTAAAAAAAAACACTCAAGATTGTCAAAGTTTGCCAATTGTTTAAACATTACTCAAGACGAGAAAAAGTGAAGTAAAAACTATGAAATTACCATTTCATCCATCATTTGTAGGGTGTTTTTACGACCCATAATGTGAGTACCTAAGGCCTTGCCTTTTTCGGTACTTCCAGACATCCTATTGGCTTTGTTTTTCCCGGATGTGTCTTGAAACTTTGCATCATTCTTTCTAGCCAGAATCTGTTCGAATATATCGGCCGATATCCAAGATGGCCTTTCCTCCGCAGTTTTCTTGGCAGCGTAGTGGATCTTTTTGCGTAGGCGGTCTTTCATCATGTTGGTCCAAGCCGCCTTAACCGCATCTCCGTCACGAGCATGAAAGGTAACATGTTGTTGTTTCAAAAAAAAATATAGTTAAAAAATAATGAAACGAAAAATAGGTAATAAATAATAAAATAGAAATAGGTAACAGTTAATAAATACCTCAAACCAATCCCACCATTCTTTCTTTATCGCATCCGACGCAAGTGACCAGTTGGGTGCAAATTCCTTGTAGTTCGAAATAATGGTCAAGGTTACGAGATCGGAAACGTCTTTGTCACCGAACCTGAAAAAGTGTTAAATTTGAAAATAAAATAGTCAACAAGTAATCATATTATAATCAATATATATATACAATCAATAAGTAAACAAATGAGATACTTACCTCTTGCCGCCATCGTAATCAGTCGGATCGAGGTGTACTCGATGTGTAGGCGGCTGAGGCTGAGGAGGAACAATCTCGTCCTTGTCACTAGCTCCCGATCGTCGTCCCTCAGGCTGACGACTACCACTACCTCGTCGTCTTCCGCCCGGCATATTATCAAACTAATATAGCAACAATTAGAAAGAAATGCTTTACGTAACTAAAAACTTGAATAATAAATGAAATAAGATGATTTCATGGACATTAATCCATACGACATCTACAATAATTTCAACAAATACAAGATTATCAAATCTAATAGATAGCAGTCCTAATCATCATCATCACTTGAACAATTTATTCCTACATCCTTACAAAGAGAATCTATAATATCTTCATCTTCATCCTCATCCTCATACTCATCCTCATCCTCATCCTCATCCTCATCCTCATCCTCATCCTCATGTTGCTCCTCTGCCACAATTTGTATGTATTCTGGTTCCTCCACAATTTCATCTTCATCTTCTTCTTCTACATACTTCAATTGGTGACAGTATTGTTTCACCATTATTAGTAACATTTTCTTGAAAGAAAGATTCATCAACGGGGGCATCGACATGTGATCTAGCCTTGGTTTTGAATACCGCTGACCATTGACTTTGATCCTTTTTTATACCTGGATAAGGACTATAGTAAACTTGTTCCACTTGATATGCCAACACAATTGGGTCGTACTTTGCAAATTTTCTACTCCGGTTAACATCCACAAGCTTATTATATTCCTTATGTACTTGCATGCCTCTTTCGGAGTTATCTAGCCAACTACATTTGAACAAAATGACTTTGTAAGTGTTTTCTGGGCCTGTATAAGTCATCTCAACAATTTCGCCAAGGGTCCCATAGTAGTCAGCTCCTTTAGTGGAACTCACACAAACTCCATTGTTAATTGTACACTTTTCCAAATCTTTTCCTTAAATGAAAGCTCGAAATTTGTAGCCATTGATGGAATAGCGTTTCCATGTTCTGACTCTTCTTGAGGGACCATTTGCTAAGACAATTAGAACTGGATCTTCTATATTAATAACCTGAGATCTCAACCATCTGGGAAATCTTGTTTCATATTTTTCCCAAACATCATTGCCTACGACACATTCAGGATGTTCTCTCATGATAAAATTTTCAAACAACCTATATTCAAATTAGGGGAATTATTAATTTTTGAACAACTAATAAAGTACGTTTCAAATATCAGAATTTAGATTCAGCACTTATACTTCGTTGCGTTTCAATTCATCAGAATCGCAGTTAGATAAAACGTACAAGTGTGCACGCTCATATTCGTTATTCTCCAAAAACCTTTCACGACACTTTCCAGTGGTAGTGCCATCATGATCTTGAAATATCTCAGGCAAGTTAGATTGCGTCGGTTTTTTTGAACACTGATCTTCAAAGTATAGGGAACAGAAATTTGTTATTTCCTCAATTAAATATGCATTACATATAGACCCTTCAACATGAGCTTTATTTTTTATTTTCTTTTTCAAATGATTCAAAAACCTACAAACAAATTAATTTAGAATGAAAAATATGATGATATATATGTATTATGTAATATAAAGAATTAAATAAGGATGATGACATAACCTCTCGAAAGGATACATCCACCTATATTGCACAGGACCACCCACTTTGACTTCATATGGCAAATGAATAGGTAGGTGTTCCATTGAGTTGAAAAAAGAAGGTGGAAGGATTTTCTCTAATTTGCAGATGATCTCCGCAATGTTATTTTCGAGACTTGTAATTTTTTCAATTTGTACTGATGAAGTACACAAATCTCTGAAAAACTGACTAATTTCAGTTATGGCATTCCACTCATTTTTGGGGAGAAGATGTCTCAAAGCAACTGGGAGTAATCGCTCCATGAAGACGTGACAATCATGACTTTTCAAACCGTGTATCTTCAGTTCATTCATATCGACACACCTTCTCAAATCAAGGTTATGTCGAATTAGTAGCGTGCTCCAATACGGAAGCTCCCAAAAAATGCTTTGTTTCCACCACCCAATCCGTTTCTCTTTAAGCAAATTGAGTTCACGTTCAGATCCATCCACAATTTTCGGTAGATGTTTGACACAATCCCAGACTTCATTGCCTGTTAACCTCTTCGCAGCAACATCGTTCTCAACTTTCCCTTTCCTAAAATGCACTTTATCCTTACGAAAAACATGATTACTTTCTAAAAACTGTCTATGACAATCAAACCAACTCCATTTTTTGCCATGTTGTAGCCAAACTGACTTAGTCTCATTTTTCATACAATATGGAGATGCATGCTCACCAGCAGTTGTCCAACCAGATAACATGCCATATGCAGGAAAGTCGTTGATCGTCCATAGGAGTGCGACTCTAAGATCAAAGTTTTGCTTCAATGAGACGTCATAGGTTAAGATCCCCGTCTCCCATAATTGCTTCAACTCGTGAATAAGAGGCTGCAAATAGACGTCAAGGTTTTTCTTTAGATTGTGAGGACCGGGAATAAGTAATGTTAAGAGCATAAATTGTCTTTTCATACAGAGCCAGGGTGGTAAATTGTATGGAGTAAGTATCACCGGCCAACATGAATATTGCTTCCCGAATTGACTAAACGGTGCGAAACCATCAGTGCAAAGTCCAAGACGGACATTCCTAGGCTCAGATGCAAAATCAGGATGCAGCCGATCAAACTGTTTTCAAGCCTCCCCGTCACTTGGATGAGACATTGTTCCACTAACACGAGGGTTTTCATAATGCCAACGCATTTCGCCCGCAATGTGCTTTGTGGCATAAAAGCGTTGCAACCGTGGTCCTAATGGAAAATAAGTTAAGAACTTTTCGGGAACTCTTTTGCCATTTGCATTTTTCTCTAATTTGTACCTATTCGTACCACATTTTCTGCACTTATCAAGGTGAGCGTCGTCCATCCAGAAAAGCATACATCCTCCCGAACAGACATCTATCTTTTCATGGGGAAGTTGAAGAGCTTTAAGAACTTTTTTGGTTTCGTAGTAGTTACACGTCATAAGATTATTTTCAGGAATCATATCACCGATATATGACGCAAAACCATCTACACATTTTTCAGCTAAGTTGAATTCACATTTTAAAGTGATCAACTTTGAAGCCGACTGTAGCAATGTCATACGACTTCCTACATAAAGAGGTTGTTCAGCATATTTTAGCATTTGGAAAAAAGCTAATACATTAGGATTTGGAGATTCATCGACCACCTCGGCGTTAAGAGCATCTTCCCTAATTTGATCAATGCTATCGCGTAACGCATCTTCTACCATATCCCTATAAGGATTGTCGGAGTGCATTGATGAGCTTCCCTCTTCCTCAACGGAGAATTTCTCTCCGTGACACACCCAATCGTAATAGTTATCACAAAACCCTCTCAAACCAAGGTGTTTCCGTACTTCTTGTTCAACTAAATACTTTGTATTCTTGCACTTAGAACATGGACACCTAATTTCTCTATTTCTAATGAATTCGTCTTGTTGCTTAACATAGTTAATGAATTCATTAACACCAATTACGAAATCCTGCCTTATTTTTTCCTAGAATCCAACCTTTCATACATCCATTTTCTTTCTAATCTCTTCATAGTAAATCTACATATTTTAACAAACAATAACAACAACTAATTAACAACAACAACTAAATAACAACAACTACATATATAACAACAACTAACAACAACAATTAGTTAACAACTATCTAGCTAATTAACAACAAATTAACAACATCAATTTAACTAACTAACTAACAACAACAACAACAAAAACAACAACATCAACAACAAAAACAACAACATCAACTAACACCAACACCAACACCAACACCAACACCAACCTGCAAAAAAAAAACAATTTGATATATTGGTCTGGGGTCATTATCTCTCCAACCTAAACCCATCTTTGAATCTTTCATGCCATTTAGGTAGTAAACACTCTTATATTTTCTTTATTGTAATGAAACAAAAATTGGGCAACACTTCCTTATTGTTCTCCAAATACATTCTCCTATTGTTCTCCAAATACATTATATAGAATGTATTTGGAGAACAATAAGGAAGTGTTGCCCAATTTTTGTTTCATTACAATAAAGAAAATATAAGAGTGTTTACTACCTAAATGGCATGAAAGATTCAAAGACAGTCCCAAAACGGGGACTATTCAACAATTGCACCTAATGTGTAATTATTGAACGGGTAATATTCAAAAATATTCTAAACAAATCAACAACACTAACAATCAACAACAATGCAAATTTTATATCAAAAATCATTCGTCCTAAACATCTTAACAACAATATGCGACGGATTTGGGACGAAATTAGCTACTAACCTAATATCACTAATCACCTAAAATACTAACTAAACTAATCAAATAACAATTAAACTAAACTAACTATTCTTAATAACAATAAAAAACAATAATACGGAATTTGCGACGGAATTTTGCGACGGATTAAACATAACTAATTAAGACGGTATATAAAAAACGAAAGTTAGTATACATACATAAGGAGAAATGGAGAAGGAAGAAGGAAGTGGCGGCGGCAAGGTGGCGGCGGTGAGGTGGCAGGGAGAAGAAAGGAGAAGGAGAGGAAGGAGGAGAAAGGAAGGAGAAGGAGGAAGGGTCGGCGGTGAGGTGGTGGCCGGCGGCGTGGTGGGGTGGTGGTGGTGTGGTGGTGGTTGCACTTAGGGGTGGTGGTGGTTGCAATTGGAGTCGCAAAATCGCGATTTAGGTTTTCGGTTTTAATTTCTAAATTGATTTGGGGGAAAAATGAGACCCACGGGGTCTGTATAATAAATTTTTGCGACGGAAATTCCGTCGCAAATCTTGACTTTTGCGACGGAATTTCCGTCGCAAATCTGGTCAAACTTTGACCCTGGACCAAATTTTGGTCAAGTCTGGTCAATATTTTGCGACGGAATTTCCGTCGCAAAAGTCAATATTTGCGACGGATTTTCCGTCGCAAACTTTCCCGCCATTTGACTTTCACTTCGCGGGTCTGGGAATTTGGGGTCCGTCGCAAAAAAAAATTCGTCCCAAATCTATTTTTGCGACGGATTTGCTGTCCGTCGCAAAATATCCGTCGCAAATAAAGCGTTTTTTTGTAGTGTTTGTTATTCACTACCTCGGACATTCCGAGATGGTAACAGCTCTATTTATTTGAGAATGTCTTGCTAAATGCTCTTAAATAAATGGGGGTGTTACAAGTGGAATCAGAGCGAACGATTCTCAAGTCTAAACCAAATGAAAAATAATGAATGTAGGAAGAGTCAAATAAAATGAACCCCAGGCTAGTAACTGATAGGAGCTCCCAGCGTTGGGATGAGTTAGGGTCCCCCTCAAACCAAGCTACTGGCCCTTTCAGTCTAATCTGGTAAACCGTGAGTGATGCAGAGAGTGAGTAGTAACAAAATATAAGATCAGACCTTGCCTATATTGTACTAACAGTTTTGCAGGAGCAGAATGAGGTAAGTGATGATGTGAGTTATGGTTAATGTGTGTATTGGAAGAATGTGATTGAAACTGAAATGCTGATTGATCTGAATGATTGAATGTGGAATTTTCAGAGAATGGATGTATGTTTATTGGACAATAATTTGAGTGATAAGAACATATGAGTTTGGTGTTTCGAAATGTCCATATGATATTTGGTTATTAAAAGACTATCGTAACTATGTAATACTTTGGTTGGTATTTGGATATGAATGATCAGATTTATATGTTATAGTAATCCATGTCTAGTGATTTGCGGAATGTGTTACCCAAGCCATGAATGTTATATAGTTATGTGTTGCATCGGTCGTACTTAAAGGTTACATGGCCATTTCTATTTTTACACAATTAGTTTAGTTATAGGGTCAGTATTCAATAAGTGGCATCTTGGTGATCTCTGGGATACATATTTATATACTATTATGTTGTGATTGTTACGAAGGTAGGAATTAATGCATTGTTCATACATGTATAACTATTGAATTATTTCGTTGATGCTACTTTTCAATTTCGCAATCCTTACCGTTTTGTAGATGACAATTTCGGTTTGAAATAATGAATACCTGTTAAATTGGTGCAATGCGATTTCAATGATGTAAATGATATGTCTACATGTTTTGGAAGAAGAATGATTGTATTTAAATGTAATAATGTGAAGTGATTATTAAGGAACAAAAATTTTGATAAATTTTCAGAATGTTACCTTGTTGTACGGTCTGCCATTTAAAATGTGTTTTCTATATGATTGTGAAAATTTTATGTGTTATACCCTTCTGAATTAGATTTCCAATGCTTTTGGTTTCATGTGTATACGAGTTATATATTGTGAGAAATAAATATTTTAGTCGATAGTGGTCAGATTGTTACTGCACAGTTCAGTTTTGACCCATGTTTTTACAAAAGAAACCATTTAAAACGTGATTATTGTTTGTGCATAATTCCAACTCCACTGTTTATAATATTCATTCATGTTTTCAAAATGATAAGCCACGTAAAATCTTAACGAGTAGTTATTTAATTGTGATTTTTGTAAGTTGCCCAATTTTCTGTCTAACTGCCGTAAGGTTTCTGTTCAGACCAATTGAGTTGTATAAATTGTTATAAATAATTCCCTTATGCTTTGCATTCGATTCTTTTTCCTATGATTAGTTAATTCATTATATTTTCTAAAAACTATAATAGCTCGCAAAATATCTAAGTGGTTATTTAATTATGATTTTTGGAAGTTGTTGCGTGATGTATGATTGTTGAAATGGTAAAGTTTTAAATATAAAAGTTTAATCAAATATGAATTATGTAATGTAACCATGTAATATTCCGATGTGACATTAGTAGCCTGAACAATATTCATATGATATGAATATTAACTTTATTATATGATAGTATCACCTTACTCATTATTGGTGAGTTTTATATAAAGTTAGTTTCATTTATACTGACGCTATTGTTATGCCACAAGGTGAATTACATATTTTTTTTTTTTTTTGGTAAAAGGTAAGTATATTATATATCAAAAACAAACGTACATTATAGGACTACTTCTAATACATGTATACGCACTCAATCTAAGGTTGCCCTTAAAAAGACTTCCGTCTTACACGTCCTGACACAAAATAAAAAGACAAAGGGAAATCCCTGCAAAACAAAAGCCCAGCCAGTGATTTCCGCTACTCCGCTTCTTCCTTATGCCATGCTAGGCCATAAACCCACACCTGCCACTAAAATTGCAGTAGCAAAAATAGGCATACCAGGAGCATGCCCTGCTCTATGAATTGCAATAAAGCCTATCATTACCATTCCAAATTAACAGATGCCCAATAACACTACTGCACAGCTACGGATTGCGGTCCAGTATTGTATCCTGTCCGCGCTTCCAAACTGGCACTAACAGTAGCATCCTGTCCCTGTTTAGCTCCAGTCGTCTTAATCCCATCAGCCCTTCGCTTACTCCCTGCCCCATGTGAGACAGCCCTGTCCAAGGTAGGAAACTGAACGTCATCCAGCGTTACAGAGAAGTCCGCTTTGGTACCCACAATACCTCCCGTACTCTTATTTTTTAGGACCTCCGTATAAGTCTGTGCACCAAAACCGGGAACAGAAACTCCATTACCGGCTCGTTGCACACCCTTAATCTGCCATTCTTTTCGAGATTTAGTCACCTTGAGGGCTCCTTTCCTACAATGAAGAGAATCATGCCCCAAGCCCTTACATGCTTGGCAAAAATCTTGTTTTCTCGTGACTTCACCTTTTCGACACATCCGAGTTTCATGCCCCAACCCCTTACAGTTTTGACATGTAATCGGCCGCCACTCATACTCCACCTGCACCCGAACGACATCCCCATTCTCATCCTTAAAAGCAACCTGTTCAGGAAACTTTTGGTCCAATTTCAATTCAACCAAAACCCGAGCGAACCCCAACCGAGTCCTATCCTCAGTGGCCGCATCCCTCTTCACAAAATTGCCAATAATGGCTGCTATTTTAGGAAGGCCTTTGCCCCAACATTTCAATGGTAGGCGATGCAATCGAATCCAAGCAGGGACGGATTGAATTGCATCTAACCTCAAGTCCAAATCCATCGACCATGGCTTGACAATTAGAGGTTTGTTATCAAAAAGGAAATGCCCCGATTTTAGAACCTGCTCTTGCATCTCCTTGGATTTGAATCTGACTAAAAAAACCCCCTTTTTCATGAACGATATTTTATCAATGTGGAACTTCGACCAAATTCTCCCCACAAATCCCTCAATAATTGCCCAAGGCGGATTAGCCCCTAAGATGCAACACATGACGGCTTTATCCCAGTACTCGATTTCGTCTAACACGTCCGCAGTGTCCAATTGAATAAGATTATCCAAATCACAATCAACAGACTCCTTACAATTACCCTGACTACTCCCATGTCCTATGTTTTCACCTAATTGAATCACTGTATCCAATTCCAAATCTGTAGGAAGTTCATCATCTCCCTCGCTTTCAAACCCGGATGAATCCAGTCCATCCATTTCCGATTCACTATCACTAGACTCTATATCTAATGCAGAGATACCCGGAAAAATGCTATTTTGAAACTTACCATGTCCAGCACTGGCGGAGGGCGCCCCTGTCTTCGCCGGAGACGATCTTGCTGCACGCCCAGACCCACTCCCAAATACCGACTGTGCCTCCTCCATAGGCTTTGGAAACAACCCCACCCCGCTGCCGGCAGGCGCCTCAGACACCAAGGGAAACTTACCGGGAACACCAGAGCGAGGAGTCGCCAGTCCCGTTTCCGACCCCTGGCCATTCACCGCCGCCGATAGCATTCCAGATCTGATTCCTTCAATTGCTTCTGACACCGTCGGCAGTCCCTGAGTAATCGAGGATTCCGCGTTTTGATTTCTGCAATTCGCCACCTTCTCCTTATTGGCCTCTCGACGGGCTCTAAGATTTGCTTCCCTCTGAATCTGGATGTTTGATTTCCGTCCCATGTCGGAGAGAACGAGCGCCGGAGGGCCCGAGGGCCACAAACGGAAAACGCAATAAAATCGCCTTTGTCGCCTCTTCGCTCCTCTCTCTAGGACTTCTTGGTGAATTACATATTGTTATGTTTAAATCTGATCACAAAATATTGAATTAGTAATTTGGTTGACATGAGAATTGTGGGAACGCTAGTTTTTTTTCCAATCTGTAACTTGTAAAATCATCAGTTAATTCGTGTTTATAAATTGCCAGTAATTACAACTTCATCGTTTTGAAAGTTTCAAAATGTTTTCAAAGTGATAATCCATGATAAAGCTGATATATGATAATTATGGTAATTATTTTGCAACATGACAGAATCTGTAGCTACCTGTTGATGAAATTTTGCCTGAACATGAAATTGTTCCACATGATATAAACCTCTTATCTTGCAAGTTATATTTATTACTAGTTTTATGATAAATGATGTAATGTGAGTAGATGAGAAATGTACCTAAGTGATTTTAACTTATTTATACCTAGAAATGTTAAGATGTCTTGCTAGTCTATGATTGGTTTCTATCTCGTAAAATATGTCATTGCTCCGTGTTTAATTACATTAATTAAATTTTGTCTAATGTCATTTGCTCTTATCTGCATAAACATGATTTTGCCTCTATAATATGATTTTGATTATGAAATGTTTTAATTTGTCAATTATGCACTATGAATTAGCTGATTGTCTACATTGGTGTAAATATGTTAAGTTGTGTTAAAAGAGATTTCAAGGGTATATAAGTGTTAGTTACCCTGATTTTTTTTTTACTGCGTAGCGTGAAATTGCCAACTGTGTTTGATTGCTTTAAAAGCCGGATGATAGTTGCCTAGTATAGGGCAATTAACTTAGTCGATGATTGTGGTTGTTGTTTCGGTGGTCTTCTCGAGCATTGGATGTAGAATTTTATAATGGGGTTACGGGGACGTAACCATGTTTTAAGAAGGATAGGATTGTAAAATCTTAATGATTTATGATATGACTAGTTGATAAAAATGATTGGTTTGTCGTGATTGTTTGAATATACAGGATAATCCTGATTACTTCTGTTATGCTTTACATTGTGATTCGTGCATACCCTTTAATTTAGTTATGAGATAAACTTTGGGGACAAAGTTTCCGTAACGAGGGTAGAATGTAACATTTCGCGTTTTAAAGCCTATATAAGTGCTACTTGTGATGGATTCATGCTTGTTATCCGTTTCGTTACCGTAACGGGGTGGTGAACTTCGGGGCGAAGTTCATTTCAAGGAGGGAAGACTGTAATACCCCGTATGTTAGCCGCAGTCAGCGGTGGTCAAACCATGTTTTATACACGTTTTTCAAACGGAAGTTTATAAAGTATTTTACGTAAACTATTATTATTTTATAAATCGTATTTCTACGATTAATTCGTATTTCATAATAGGATTGTATTTGGTAACTATTTCATAAAATGACATTTAATTTGTATTTCTTTAATTTTGATAATATATTTATAATTACCTATGTAATGTTTATTCATCGATAATATATGCCCCTATTTTTGAATTAACGGCGTAATTACATTTAAATCTGATTTATATATGTTCTTGCGAAATTGCTAATATTTTAGTATTTCTATATATATTCATATTATATGGACCAAAATATTATCATAATAATAATATTTATATTTTTGTAACTAATTAATTAGTATTTACTAATATTAATTTACGTGTAAGACCCGTGTTTTATTTATGAATAATTGGACCAAGTAAAAGAATGTTGGACTCGGATTAGAATTGAGAAACCGAGTAATAGGAAAAGGAGAGGCAAGCAACCCTACCCCTACTGATGCCTCGACTAACAGCCCATTTTCCTCATACACCTCCACAATCCAAAAACCCTATTCATCCATAACAACCGTCTGCCTCCATCACACTCGTCTGCCCTACATCAACTGAACAAGACCCTAATGCACGTGAGATATGGAAAAACGAGAGGACTGCAATCACCCTCATCGTCATCAACTGTATAGTAAGTTTGCAATTTTATTTGTTGCAGTTATCATCGTCATCACTGTTCGTTTGTTTTCGTGTGTTGCATATGGTTTAATACATATATGGTGGTGGAGCTATGGGTCGTTTGTTTTTGTCGTGGGAGGTGAGGGGTGTCATGTGGTGGTAAGGATGGTGGTGATAGCGGCGGGAATGGAGTTGCAGGGGGTGTTCACGAGGGTGCAGGTCGTGGCGGGAGGAGCGAAAACAGGGCATGGACGTGTTGGAGCAGGGAGTTTGGTGGTGGTTTTGCAGGGGTTTTAGGGGAGACGAGACTGAGAGGTAACCACCCCAGGAACCACTTTGGTTCAGTGGTGACAACGGTGGTGGCCAGAGGTGGTGGTGGACCTGGTGGTGAGAGAAAAAGTGGTGTGAAGAGAGGGAGGCAGGCTGCGCGAAAAACAGAGTATAAGGGCGTGTGTGGGTGCTAGTTAGGCAATCGGTGGTCGTCGCTATAGTGGGTTTAGTTGGTGTCCAGAAGGTGGAATGAGTGGCTGGCGGTGCAGGTGAAAAGATGGGACCATTGGTGGTGGTCGTGGATGGCTAGGTTGATGGTGGTTATCGTGTGAAGATGGTGTGCGAGGGAGTGGTGCCTGAGTTGGGTACGGTAGTTTTTTCTAATTGTTATGCTGTGTCGTGAGTTTTGGTTCGTGGTTGGTTATCATGGAGTAGGTAGTTAGTAGTTATTAGTATTACTTAGTCTAATTAATAATGTTTAATATGTTAATTGTTTAATTAGCTATTAGATTAGCTTAGTTAGTTTATATTTAGTTCATGTTCATTGGTTTTATTATTATTATGAGTATTATTACTAGTGGTATTGTTCAAGTTATTAATTATTAAAGTCGTGAAGTAATTTTTATACAAGAATGTGACGGTTATCGATAGTTCGATTATTTTTCCATGTTCGGTTATTTAATTGAGGAGTAAGTATAAAAGTAATAAAGACGAGTTCGTTGAGCTAATTGATTTCTTTAACGGTCTAATTTGCGTTGTTGACTAATTAATTAGTTAGTAACGTGTTATGTTAAATAGAGATTTAATATTAAGTAATATTCATAGGGAACGAGTTTGAAGTGGAGTATTTCTGATTCCCGTTGATTACGTGATTGCTCGGAGTTCGCTTGATCAGGTAGGATACACTGACCCTATACTCTATGATGTGTTATGAATGAATGTTGGATTGCGTGTTATGGATGCTGAGCATGACTTATATGAGAATGGTATTGGTTGGATTGAGTGTTGTTTATTATTATTGGTACGCTCATTGCATTATTTAATAGCATGATGGATTAAGAGTATTGTTGCATTCGTGAGCATGGCAAGTGCATTGGTTACGGATACGAGATGATGATGATATTATTTGGCCCAGGCTAGTTCTGCAAGACTAGACCTGGTGACCTCAGCTGTTATGCTGGTGTTCGGCGACGGCCGATTATAGTCTGCCGGGAGGTTCGGTATGGCCGGGTGTTACGGGTTTGAGATTGAGAATCGAGATTGAGAATTGAGAATTGAGAATTGAGGTTGAGCTCGAGCATATCATTGCATTTGCATATCATAATTGTTGCATTATAATTATTGTGTTACCTTACTCAACCGCGAGGTTGACAGTGTATTCGTGTACACCTACGACGATCCGGAATGGGGAGTAGATTCTACAGGTCAGAGACAGATGAGCTAGGAGCTGGGGTAGGAATGTGAGATGCATACCTTGGACCGACTTAGAATTATATCACATCTAGAGAAGTCGTCAGTTGTATTTTCTTTTCCGTTATGTAGTAACTGTAATAACCAAGTTTTAAATTTTATCAGTTTTGTATAAAGTACTTTGATTGTTTTACTTCGTTATTCACTACCACGGACATTCCGAGATGGTAACAGCTCTATTTATTTGAGAATATCTTACTAAAGGCTCTTAAATAAATGGGGGTGTTACACGCGACCTCCTTGGCGATCTTGCTTGGGGATGGTCTAAGTGTTTGTTTTCTCACTGAGTTGTGCTTTTCACATATACATTTTGCTCTTTTGCATACGCTTTTTACGATTTTACCCATGTTAGTTTTTCAATTTCCTCCTTCAAAATCATTACCAATTCAATTTTCCTCCACACCAACCCTACCACCACCACCTTCCCGGCCGACAAAAACCAGCTGACTCCTCTCGTCGAAACGCCAATTGAACACCACGAAAAAGCCACTACACCACCTATTTCGACAAAAATGATGACAATTTTGTCGGCTTCGCCATAAGACACCCAAATGGTAACCAAATAAACGACAAAATCTACAAATTAGAAATAACAAGCATATCTCTTCTGCTTAATTATAAGAAGGTAACTTGGTGCAAATAGACGATCGGCGCTAAATTTATGGTAAAGAAACTCGTAACAATTTCGTATTCTCCACAAAAAGAGATCACTCAATAAAAAAAACAATGATGGTGGTGATGATCGAAATCCTAATTTGATCAACATCATCATGATTTTGTTGCTCATATGATGAAGCTATTGGCTCTCTATTGGGTCGCTTATTGATCAATTCGATTTGTTAATTGACTTCGTGATGTTTCAATTTTTACTAGGTTTTAGTTTTTTTGGACCTACTTTTTCATATACGAATTTTATTGTTTCACATATATTTTTACCACACTGCTCTTGTCATTTGTTCTATCATTTACTTGATTTTCTCTATTCTTCATCCCCTTAAACCAACTACTCCGTTCGTCGCCCCTCCGTCACCAACCCCTAAAAACGAAAACACAAACTAAAAACTAAAAAACTAAAACTAAAACAAAAGGACAGAAGAAAACCAAGTGGTGTCCGCTATTTTAATGGGCATTATTGTGAGATTTTATAAAAATCTCGGGAGTATGTAGTGTATAATGCAATTGACTCTCAATTTGCTCAATAAAAAGCCCAATTAAGAAGATCAACTTGCTCACATAATAATAGTCAAACTATGAATAACACGAAGTACTCATATTTGTATTATGTGGCTTTCAACCCACCAAAGATAAATATCAATTCGTGTAATTGAATTTACAAGGTCTTTTCGACCTTGTGTACTGTTGTGCAACTTCATTGCTTAGATCTTCTAATATCAATCATACACAATATTTTTCATCAAATTTTTTTTATAGTAATGCACTTGTTGATCATAAGTATTTATTCATTTCATGTCAACTTTTCATAGCACTTATAGTTCGCAATTCATTATAATGCTCCATATATATGGAGTTGGATGGATATGCCTTAATATGTGCAATTGTGCATTTACTTGTCAAGCTTGAAGTTGGATGCTAACCTTATTCTTAGTTATTATGGCATATGTGATTAAAATAATTAATTCTATCTTGGCAAATAAATGATGATATATGACACTTCTAGTGTGTCCCATGCAAATCATCAGAAATGACTAATATCCCTTTGAAAAATATTATGATGATATTAAATTTCATTAACCAACATTTTTCCATTTTAATGGTGTTAACAATGACTTCATATAAAAAATAATTTAAAACATAAGAAATTGAAAAATATGACATTTCATTAGGCAATAAAAATAAATAAATAATATGGGTAAGATTACTCCATATTAAAGTAGCCTCTCATTCAAATATCATTATATATATAAAAGCAAAATGTAAAACTGTTGATGTGGCGCAACCAGGTTTTAGAATTAGGCTAATGGAGCTCTCTCATTCAACCTCATAATTTCAGTTTTTTTCGGCCAATAACGTGAATAATAACAGCCATGTCAGCTTCCATTAAATATCAACTTATTAATTAATATTCCAACCATATAATTACTTAATTAAATTTCTCTTTTTTACCTTATTTATCTTTTATTCTTTCTCCTTCCTAAATCTTATTTTATCTCAATTAATCTTTTTCACCCTTTATATCTTTTTTTATTATATTACTAAAACCTCATTTTCTTGGAAAGTTATAAGTTTACATTTTTTAATTATATTTTACGCTTTTCAAGTTAATTATACGTCAAACTTTTAATGTCAACATGTTCTTATACATCTTATGTTATAGATATACTTTTTTATTTTTCTTTAAAGTATTTACATATACACCACATATATTATTAGTATATCTAACAACTTTAATTGATCATTTCCCGTCAAAATTAAAATTGAACAACCCGTGAATTTTCACGGGTGTTACGCTAGTTGAAGACTAATTCACATTAGAGTGATAGGAGATCTTCCTACTTTGAATTGATAGGAGGTCGTATCACATTAAATTGATAGGAGATGACTTAACTAAAATGATAAGAGAAAATCTTATTTTTAATTTTAAGAGTCTAAGAAAAAGAATTGGCTCTCTTCCGCCGCCATTGCCTCCTGTGATTTGTAGCCGATATCCTCTGGGACAAGGCGCCTTGAGTCAGGTAAGGCAACGAGGTGCTGTGTATTTAACGCTACGTACTTTTCTAAAGGATAATAAGAAAGGAGACCCCTGTTTCTGTGACAATTTCTTAGTGTGTGACCGCGCGAACTTTAGGGCATGTTAGGGTTTTAGAAGATCGCTGCTTGTTTAATGAGAGGGCGGAATGCAGAAGTGATTAGCGAAAGTCAATCCCCGGCAAGAAAGGCTTCTCCACAAGTTCTAAGTGGGGCTTTCCTTTGAACAACCTGCTATTGCATGAGATCTGCCCTTTTCTTTAGGATGTAACTGCCACATACGCTAAAGACTGGTGAGTAGGCGATGCATTCTACTTATTATACTACGTTATAGTTTATGAAAGAAAATCAGTCATCTCCCTTTGTTCAAGGGATAGGGCGAGTAAGGGCATCACAACAGTAAGAGAAAGTAAGACCGTAGACGGAAAGGGAAGCTAAATCCTAATAATGATCGTTTAAAATTATAATAATGATCGTGTCTCATGTTAAATAGATATGAAATCATCTAAAATTAATTACATATGAACTCGCCTAAATTAAATAGATATGATATCGTCTTAATTAAAATATAATGACGATTGTGTCTCATATTAAATTGATAGAATATCGTCTTATATTATGATGACAAGAGAGTGAGAGACTGTCTAACATTAAATATATTGGAGATCTTTCTCACGTTAAAAAGATATAAGATCTTCTAAATATATAGGAGACCGTCTTATAATAAATAGATAGAAAAATGTCTTAATTAAATAGATATTAGATCATCTTAATTAAATAGGTATATAGGAGACCGTCTCACATTAAAATGATAAGAGAATGTCTCAATTAAATAGATATTGACCACCTCACATTAAAAAAATATAAAATATATTCTCACATATATGTGTTAAAAGTTCATCTTAAATTACGATGACATAAAACCGTCTCGCATTAAATTGATAGGAGACTAGAAGTAATCTCACGTACATTATTGCTAAGCATTCAACAACGCGAGTGACATACTCGACATCATAATTGTCATAAGTATTAAGGATATATTATCTCTCAAAGATGGATGCTATTAAACACAACCTATTCACAACAACAATTGATATGACATGCAAATTGCACAAATCAAGTCAACCAATAAATGATAATTATATTAACATTCTAATAATAAATATTGCATTATATATGCAATTTAATTTGTTAATAAAATTAGCATTATGAGTAATAAGTTTGGTAAACTTGTAGATTTTTATATAAATTGCTCAAATTTTTAAATATATTGACCAAAACACAAGTAATAAGAATATTTTTTTTTATAGTAACACAATTGTTACTGGTAAATTTCTCATTAAATCCCAATAATTAAGGATTAACAGATATATTTCCTTCTTGTAGAGATACCAAGGATTGGAAAAACAAACATAAAGGATATATAATGATCGGCGAAAGTAGCAAATTGTCCTCATATGTTTGATGTTATGTGCAATTTATCCCCATAAGTTTCAACATGTGCAAATTAGTCCCATATGTTTTAGTTTATGAGCAAATCAACCAAATTCTAATTTTCTGACATATTTACACACGGAAACCAACAACATAATGACGGAAAATATAATAAAATAAAAATAAAATCATCAATCTAATAAAATCTCACCTAATTTAGTCATCTCATACGGCTCAATTTTTCTATCTAACTTCATTTTTTACTCTCTCTTCCTCAAAAACTAGAGCATATACCATGATAATTCAACATTCATTTATGGTTATTAGTTAGTCTTTTTTTTTTCTTTTTTTCTCTTTTGCATAAAATTAACTATGTAATTATTTGTAAGTTCTTCATAGTTGTTCATATTACTCTTTTGAAAAGATGATGATTTTCCCCATTTTTCATTTCCTCGTGATTGTACAATCATTTGTTTAATGGATATTTTACATGGGAATCACTATTATAAATTCATTCTAATGATATACGAAGATTGACCAACTACTAAATATGAATAATATTTTGATGATGCGAAAATCAGTTCCTCAAAATAAGTATTTGGGGATTAAAATAGTTCAACAAAACTCATAAAAAGTTCATGATGAAAGAAATACATGAGAAGAAAAACAAAGACGAACAAAGTAAAAGAGCTCACCGCGGTATGATGAGAGAAAAACCATTTGTCATTTTGATTTTTTAGGTTAAAGATTTTATTTTTATTTTATCATATTTTTTGTCATATGGTTAGCATTTTTTCCAGTGTAGGTAAGTCGGAAAATTAGAATTGGGTTGATTTGCACATAAACTAAAATATATGGGACTAATTTGCACATGTTGAAACTTATGGGGTAAATTGCACATAACATTAAACATATGGGGGCAATTTGGTACTTTCGCCTATAATGATCCTTTAAACCTTCATAAGGAAAAAGAAATATTTTATGCATAATGCCAACGAGGAACTAGTTCATTGAGATTTTAGAAAAAAAAACTTATATCTCTCTTGTTGGCTTAGAAAACCATTAGAAATAACGAAATGTAAATTTTGATGAATATTACTCTGTATATGTAAATTGGTTTTCAAAAGAAAGAAACAAAAAAAATTGTGACGTAAAGTTACCTCTCACTTAATTACAAGATTCAGAGTTATCGTGCTGATAACGTGTTATAGAATAAGAAATAGAAAAGAGGAGTAAAGAGAACTTAGAAAAAAATAAGCAAATAAACTGAGAGGGAAGGAAGAGAGATGCATATTATTCATCGCATATGGGGTATATATAATACATAGATGATGAGGAGTTAATAACCTAATTACATATTTAATGAACTTAATGGATATAAGCCCAATATATATCCACATTAACTAATACTTCCTCCATTCAAATCCAACCTACACATATTCCATTTTAATTCATTTCAAATGAATGACCACCTTTAATCTACCATCACACATTTAAATTAACACAAATTAATAAAAAAACATCTTACACACTTCCAAGTATACTTTTAATAATTTTTTAATATATTTCTTAATATTTGTGCAAAAAATATATATGCGCTTTGGATTTGAACGTAGGAAGTATATCACAACATAACTCTAATAATTATGAAGTTTGGCAGGAGTGGCTCGGCCAATACAAAGAAAATATAGTTTAACTCAAAGAAGAGAGATGGTAGGATTCAAAATGTAATCTCATGGGGAGTAATGATAACATTTGAAATGAAACTGAAAGTGTTGTTTTAAGGATGAGTAAAATCACTTTTTAGTCTTATTTTGTGACTATCAGTATCAGCATTCACAAAATTTATACAAATTCACACCAAAACAACTCCCTCTCCTCTCTATAAAAAAAATGGAGAGTAGAACCCTAAGCAACCCTATACTCTCACTCTTTTACATTCACAAAATTAGTCTCATCTTCTACATACATTCGTATTCGTATTACCTACAACTTGATCAAACTACCAAAAACACTTGATCATTGAGGGCTCGAATCTTCCTGAGTTTGGAAGACTCTTTTTCAGTAATGTTTGTTACAGCAACCAACTGTCAGCCACTGCCTAGAAAGCTGAACTATTCCAAAGGGCATGTCTGCTTTCGCCACAACGTCGATGGACCTCGCCCATCCTCTCCACTGACTTGCAGATGCCACTACAGCTCCAGTCAAATGATGCAACACAGACATTGCCTGCCTGAGCTTTCCACTCACAATCTGGTATGATATACACACAAATGCCAACACTTAAATACACTAACCTAACTAGCTCAAAGGCATTACTATCAGTACATCAGGTTAGAATGTCTAGATATATATTGCTCACTTTTTTGTAAAGCTAATTCAGTTAAGTTAAGAAAAACTTTGTATAGTAAGGATAAGCAAAGATCAATACAACCCGGGTAAAGAAAATCACAGAGAGCAATTGTTATTGGTAACATCCTTTTGACGAAATGACTAATTATAAATGCGGTATCTCACTAATGTCTAACAGAATGATAGATATGATACTAACTTAGGAACAAAAATGTATTTTATGTTAGGAGAATGTTAGGGCCTACTCCGTATATCATACTGTTATCCAAAGGGATACATAGTCGTCTCCAGTCTCCACCTTATGACGTGTTATAAATCTACTGAATAATCCCGGTCGAATATTATGTGGGTACTCGATATTATCTTATACTCCGTAAAGAACATTCATAGAAAAAAAATTTCTGCTGAAGCTCAACTTCCTTTTCGAGAAAATGGGTCTGACACCAGTGATATTCTCCCGGCAGGCAGAGGTAAGATAGTAGACCGGGTGGCGACTGCTAACCCGGATAGTTTCTCTTCCTCTTTGATTTCCTATGTCTACCACCCCAGATAACCCTAAAAATATGAATAAAGAAAATCCAATCGTCGTTTTGCTACCCTAGATCTGTACCCCGGACGGCTTTTATGAACCATGAAAACATTTAAGATCATTATGCATTAAGAGCTCTTTTAGAGTCCTTACCAGCTATGTTACTCAAATTTGGTTAGATATATCTAACATGGGTTCATGTCAAAGTGTCGGAATCGACTAGTTTATGGAAAAAATTCAGGTTCTTGGCCTCAAATAGAGTGTCCAGTTGTCATATCCATCGCCAATAGTCGAGTGTAGGACACAGGCACGAGAGACAATATGGAGTCTGTGTAAACTAGGCTACCAAAAGAATAGATTAAGTTTAAATAACCGAACACATGCTGGAAAGAAACAGAGACGAAGAAACTTACCGGGAGGAGTGCCACAACATAATCTGCGATCATCTATGTGCTGTACATCTAATCCGATAAACCAAGCACCTATTGAAACATCTTCATTTGCATACTTGTGCAGAACATGCCTGGAACATCAAAACCACAGCATATAAAAGATGAAGTAATTATTAAAACTAACACATCATATTTGTCTAGGGAATTGTAAAAAACCACTCACTTGTTTATTGATATATAAGTTGCTAAATCTTTTGAAACTGCATATAGTTGTCCTGTCGCATGCCGAAAATATCTGTTTCCTTCATCTCCAAACTTCCAGTGCTCAGGCTCATGATACCTCACTCCCCTGCTCAGGAATAAACATTTCATTATCAAATGACATCAGTTTTGTCCAGATAGTAATTGAACATAGATCAAGGGAAGGAAAACTAGCGTACTTTTGAGCAAGGACGGGACCAGATTTCATGCATCCTATGTATATCCTAGGTTTGGACCGATGTCGGATTAAGGTTGATGCTAGGGTTCCTGCAATATACCAACATCAAATGAATTCTTGTTGATCATCAACACATAGACAGCCTTCCATGAACAATTAACACTACAGTTAAACAATTCGAGCCCTGGTTACCCTTTACACTCCTCCATTCCAATAGGTTGCTTGAACTTTTCAAAATTCCGTCCACATTTTGAGAAGTGTAAACAACCGGTATGAATGGAGAGAGTAGCCTTTTATGTGCACAATACTGTTTATTGTTTGTCAAAAGAAACAAGAGCAGAATATTCATTCTAGCCACATATATATATACTATATACAAGGGGGTTGGACCTGAAACAATTGAACTTAGTATAACAGAGAAACCCTTTACCTATATTTACATGTACATCATCATCAACTTTGACATAGAACTCAGCATCCCACATAGCGACAGCAGTTGCGAAATATATTTTCGTCTTTGCTGACAGTTCAAGATATCCCTCAACATGTGGCTATCCTCATATCAGACGTGAAATAAGAACCAGGTTAACATGGGATATTTAAAAGATCAACAAATATAACATTAAATATCTGACTTCATACTTCATTCTGGCATTGACATTTTACATGAAAGATGGTTCAAGTTCAATTAATCAACTCACCAGCCGTAGAAAGTCCCCATGCTTTTGATCTTCGGCCTCAATGGCTCTATCCAAGATACCACCAGCAGTAGCACTGATGATAACAACAGCAAAAAGCACATAAGCTACGCAATAAACCGGCGATTTTCTCTCTTGGTTATTTGAGCTTCAACTGAGAAAATAAAGAACTAAGAACAAGAGCACTTTAATGAACCAGGCATATGACATGAATGGTATGCACAAATTCAGACGTATATACAAGTTTACATTATCGACTTGCACTGACAAGATGTTTGCTAAGAAAAACGGTTGTTGCAAGCTACCAAGTGTAACAAAGGTATTTAAGATGCAATTCTAATAATATATCATGTGATCAGGAGGTTTCAATAGTAGTCAGGCAAGGTGAGATACTAAGAACACTCCTTGCACAGCCCTATTCATAGCCCAGGCAAGGAGCAAAACCAGGTGGAAGTGGGGAGATGTCGGGGAAAAAGGAATTGTATACCCAACACCAACATTGTATGGATTAAAGGTTTGGAGGGAAGGGAAGGAGGGATGCAATTCCGTTAGTTTAGATTATAAATTGGGTTGGATGGAAATGCCTAAATAGAGGGGAAGGAAATAGAGGGATTCATGTTCCTTCCATCAAGGCAAATCAAATCCTTTTAGGTAACAAAGATTTGGACGGGAACACCCCTGTTCCATTCCCCCTTCTCTACCCTGATTAACCCCCACCTCACTTTAGTCCCTTTCCCTCCTTGTATCCTATACAAGCAATGCCCTTAAGTCGGAAAAAATCACACAACTTCCCAAGATTCTCCATCATCTCTATCAATATGCAGCACCAATTTCAGTTTCTTGATATATTCCAAAGACAGAAATAAAACCATGCCTCTCACAGGAAGCAACTACTAATTCAGAGGTGTAAAGTGTAAGGTGTGATAGTGGGAGAAATGAAGCAACCATAAATTGCTTAATATATAAAAGTATTCAGCAGATGGAAAGTTCATTTTTTTGCTGAAGGGTCTCTATGTCTTCAGGTATCTTGGGCATCTAACGCTATTGGTCATTTTTAATATTCTGTATTGCCTTGTGGCCTTGTGGGTAACAAGGGTTAAGATGTAGCAACAATTTTGTTTCACATATTCCACGCCACCAATATTTAAATAAAATTTCAGATGAGTATATTCTATCTTGTGTTGCAAAACAGAACATTTTTTTGTGAAGTGTCTTTCTGCTAAGACTACACATCCTGACTTGAAACTTAAGATTTGACACTTGATACGCTTAATATAGGGGAGACTGATAATAACATCGCAATTTGATCAGTGAGACCTTCGTAATTTGTAAACAACGCATATTAATCAAATATGGCCATAGAATTTTGAAACAGAAAAAGGACCAAGTTTGAGATTTCACTTTAGCTATTACACTTCTGTCATGAGTCATGACAAATAGACACTTCATTTTTAGCGAAAATAAACATGAAATGTTTTTACAAAATAGCTATGCTGACTTCTGAGAAGCATCTTCATCGGCCTTTGGCAGCTGAGTCTATGTAACATAGCAAAAAGCACAAAATAATACATAACCAACCTGTGGCCAATGACAAATTTCATTACTATGCCCTTTTCTTCTTCCAGTTTCCTTCTCTTATCTCCTGTTCGATGAAAATAAAGAAGTTTAAATATAGCCTAAATTTCAGATTGATATCAAGATAGAGGAGATCGTCAGATGATATGTCAAAGGACGTTACAAACCTTGAGGCATCCAAGTTGCACGTACAGAATCTCGTCTCTTTCGGCTACTGAAAGCAGTGTTAATGCCAACTACCATCAGATATTTCCTTTTGCCACTAGATTCAGACACAGGGGATCCTTCCATTATAGATTCTTGTGTAGCCCTTGCAGAAGCTAGCTCCATCTCTAGGCTTGATATAGTTTTGTCAAGTGACCTGCATTAGAATGACATTCAAATTTCATTAGTGAAAAATTCAATCTCCAAAATCAACCTCTATAAGTAAAGTAACCACAATACCAAAGCATAAAGCTTACTGAGTTTCGGTATGTGTTTTCGAAGCCTCAAATTTCCTACCAATCTGCATAAGTACAATTGTGCTGGTCAATAAGTAAAGGATGAAGATTTACTATTAAATTTGATGCACCAAAACATGTACCAACATACTTACTGTTTTGATGAGGGAGTCCTCCTCGATCAAACTTTGTCTTCCATCTTCTAGGGTAGCTCGTCGGAACAATACTTTCTCTTCAGGCTCTGACGAAATCCTGTAATTAAACGCAACAAGGAGCATGTGTGCATGACATGGAATGTCCATTTTTAATAGTACTTACTAGTAGCATAAACCACAATTTTGTTATATAAAAGCGAAACTAGTATACTGAACAATGGCCACATCATTGGCAAAGTCACCACAATACGTTCCTACATGATATACCCAAGTCCTGCACTATCTTGACTACGATTTCTACCCTTGAAATCCTCTACTATAACGATCTTACAAAAACTAGGAGATATATTGCATAACTAGACCAGACTGGTTACTTAACAGAAATATGAATCCAAACTGATGCAGCCTCAACAACATTTAGTGGTAACATTTATTTGGCCATACAATCCATCAAAAGCCTCATGTTAGGCCTCAAAATGAAAAGGGTAAATCTAAGATATCCAGGAGGTTTTGGTTGAGCTGGAAGGGGACTCATCTGCTTAGCCTGAGGTCTGTATGTGCAAGCCCAAGGACTGGACCAAGATTAAAACTCGTGAGCGAGAGATACCCTTTTGTCCTAGTCATGTTCGAGTTGCGACTAAATTAGACAGAGAACCGGAAATTGGTCGACTAAGGAAAAAAGCAACTAGAAACATGCAACATAACACTTAAATAAAAACCAAAAAAGTGGAAAATTTTAGTTTATGTTTTCCATTAGGAATACAATAATGAGAAACTAAAATCCCATCAAAGCCTCAAAGTTGTAATCATTCAAGTCTCCCACTAACCTAACTATGAAAGCAAGACATCCTAATGGGAAAATTAAATGGCCTCCAAACATCTGATACCAGATAATGAAATGAAAGCTTTTCTTTACCAACAACCAAGGAAAGATAAAAAGATGAAGTCACTTAAATTTGCAAGCATTAAAGATGACACCAAACTAATGATTGCTTCAAGTACAATTTACTATATTTGGAACAACAGAAAGTGAAATCCCTCTAACAAGGTAATTTAGATGACAACTCTTGATCATTGCCTCACAAAATTGAATTCTTTAGTGGAACAACAATCATTTATTTCCAATAAACAATACAATTTTGGAAACAAGGATTAAAAAGAGGAGAATCGCTCATATTGCCAAGATTAGTGTTAAGTCTGCAATTAACCTGTCTCTGACTATAAATGACTTCCTCCTATGTGCAATTATGCTAACAGACTGTCACTAAAACTTTGTCAGTAAACCCATCAATCTGATTATAAATTTCAACCAAAACTCACTTCAGAAAACTCACTAAATTATGAAATTAACCAAACAAATACACGAATTGTCTCGTTCATTTGTTTACCTTTTGATTCTTTGCCACACGTATGTATTTTATGTATTTTAATAAAAGGTAAACAAATAACAAGGATGAATTGGGATTATAGAATAAAGGAGTGTAAATTAGTAAGTTACCAGCTAGTGAAGAACATGCCAGCACAGAAACATCCAATACAAAGGAAAAACGTCAATTTACGAGAAAACAACCCATTTTTGTGTAATGAATCATTTCCTCTACTCTTCCAAGACATAATTTTTCACTCAATTCTTCAATTTCACTTCTTGTAAATTGAATTTCCCAATCAAAATTATGGGATTATAACCAAAACCCGCTTCAATTCAAGATCCGAGTAACTCAAAAAAACCAAATTCCAAAAAGATTTACAAACCCAAAGATCAAAATTTGAAAATTGGGAGTTGAATGAAGAATTAATTAATTTGTAAAATTGTCGGTGCTGTTGATTAGAAATTAATGAGGGAAAGAATAAAAATAAATGGAGGAGAATGCAAGTAAAGGAGGAGCTAGTTTGGAGAAGTGGTGCAGTGTTTTTAACACACAACGACCCACCTAATATTTCAACTGTTTTCTTTGTGTTTTCTACATGACAGCCTTGACAGGTTATAGGAGCTACTTCATATTATATGATTATTAATTACGAAATATTTTTAGCTATGTATTCGTAAAAGTTATAAAAGTTAGATATTTTTAATATACTCGTGAAAACGAATTAAACAAGATCCCGTATAAATATATTTTCTCTTACGTATTAGGAGAAAATTGATACCGAACGTTGATTTTTAGATAGTATACAAAATCCAAAAGTGTAACGTGGATATAAATAGAGTGAGTATTGTTTTTATACAACTGCTGTACTTTGTAGTAATTGTTTCTGGGATGTGGGATTCTCTTTTATGTAATCACAATGTTTTGTCCCCCTTTTATTAATGTTTGTACTCTTGGATTAACATAAACGTACTTATCGAATTAGATGGTTTATGTAGATTATACTTTTAATTTGGGTACCAAAGTCCAAAACGACATATGTGTCATGTGACATGTGCTTTATGAATTAAGAATAAGACTAGATGTTATTACTAGACCTCACAATTAAGTTAATTGGTTTGGTTTGAGTCGTATTAATATCGATTCAAGTTATTCGAGTTTGTCATAATTCTGGTCGAGTCATCTTGAATTTGCACCTTTTTAAGTAATTTGTTTTCAATTTATTTGGGGATAGCAACCCGTATGGGATAATGAACATTTCGGTCAGGTTTATTAGGGTTGACTCAATTCGGCCTCGATCATATTTAGGTCATCAATTCGGGTTCAATTATTTGGGTGAGTCAGGTTAATTTTGTCTAATTTAGATGTCAGTGTAAAGTTATGAGCGATAGTACTTATAACACTAGTTCAAACCTTATTTACGGGTTATTCACCTTTATACCTATCTTTATATGGTAAAAAAATTAAAAACAAGGACATATGATATATAAACAACTACAAAAAAATTGACTACAAAAAATGACTATAGCAAAGAAAATATTTTTTTTAGCATAAGAGTCTAAAATCAACTCACAATATTATTGAGTGAAACATTTCAAATAATACAAATACATATGGAATTTGCATTTGCAATCTATGGTTTAATAATGGGTTATTTCACGATAATAATCATGTAATAACCCTTTAATATATCGACTTCCAAGTTAAATCAAGATACTCATATCTTTTATAGTAGTAAGTCTTGCTTGCGACAGGTCACCATTTATGACGAATATTAGAAAGGGGACAACATAAATAGTGTCGAAAAGAGAGAAAAAATGGGTGTTTTGTGAGAAGAAACGATATCCGTCACAAGTTTACGACGGATAGCGCCGTTGCAAATAAAAATTTATGTTTCTATATTAACTTGGTAAAACATTTGGAGTGCACATTGAACTATTTTGTCCACATATATACTGTACGTCCACGAAATTGAGGATAACAAAGTGGAAAATTGTACTGGTGCTTCTTTGTGCTGAATGAGTGAATGACTGACTGTTCTGCCTCAGTAGTGCCTCCTACAGTACTTCACATTTCATCCCTGCTTTTGCTTTATAGTAAGTCTTGCTTGTGACGGGTCATTATTTGTGACGGATATTTTGTGAGATAAAATGGATATAAAATGAGTTAGTGGAGAAAGGAGATCACATGAATAGTGTCGGAGAGAGAAAAAAAAGTGAGTATTTTGTGAGAGGAAACGGTATCCGTCACAAGCTTGCCACGGATACCGCCGTCACAAATGAGAATTTGTGTTTGCTTTAATACAAACTAGTTTTAAACCCGTGCAAAATTGCACGGGTATTCTTTAAAAAAAATAGTACATAAATATTATTAATAAAACATAAACGATATAATTGGGCGGGATTTTAGTATTAACTTTTGTACGTTTGCTGATGAATATAATATTAGTCATTTGATGAAAAAAAAAATCCGACCACATAAGTATACTAAAACTCTTTTTTTTTATATAGAACTAAGACGTTTGTTATTATAAAATGTTAAAATGTTTTCCAAAATTAATTTTTTGGAATTAAAATATTTTGTTCTGTAATTTTTTAGTTCATTTGTAGTTACATTTTAGTATTTAAATTTCTTATTCTTATCAATTGGTGTAATTTATTATTAATGTTATTTTAATCAAAATACTGTGATTTCTGAAACAACATTAATATTTTCGTAAGTACGAAACATAAAACGTAATTATTTACGTATACAACATAAACATAGCGGTTTTTCAGAAATTAAATTCATTTTCTTTGCTGCAGGGCCCACATTTACTTTAGAAAAAAAAAAAAAAAAATAAACTTGATGAGGTGGCTTCATGAGGATGGATTAAATGATTCTCTATTTATATAGATAAGATTCTAATTCTGACAATTTGCAAAGTGCGAAATATGTAGATAAATACGACCAAAATAAAGTGTTTAAGAAATAAGTACTTTGTAATAATTTGTTTAGTCTTATCTATCCACATATTATATATCATAAATTCTTATTCGTGACGGGTACATCCGTCGTAAGCTTATAACGTGTCAAGTTATGCAATTGTGAGGTAGATAAGACAAAGGTAAAATGCCTAGGGAGTAACAAACTGTATTGTTTTATTTACCCACATGAGTAATACTTACCTGTCACAAGTTTGTGATATAACCGTATATATCCGCTCCAGTGGAGACTTGTTGATAATATATTTAACCATTCGTAAATTTATACCACATCGATATGCAGTTATAATTTTTTTTTTTTTTCAAGAACACCAACTTCTTATATTAAATCCATATGCAGTTATAATGTTATACTCCGTATGAGAGACTTGCTCTTATTAAAGCTGTAATAAGAAATACTCAAAGTTTTGGCAGTGTCTGTTAAAGTAATGTGTAATGTTCATCAACAATATTCAGAACTCGTCCCTTTACGTTTCTATACGTTGCTATGCTGACAACGAGTTGTAACCACCTCAATTTTTGCTTCCTTAACGCATTTGGCCGACGTCCCGTGTATAATCTCTCCATGTACGTTGGACCCTATCATAAATTCATAACTCATATTCCAAATTGACTTGAACATAACCTAATCGGTTCGGAGTGTTTAGGGTGTGTTTGGATAACAAAAATTGAGGGAAAGGGAGGGGAGGGAAAATGAGGGAAGAGAAAGGAAGGGGAGGAAAGGGCAAATGAAATATGGGTGTTTGGATACAATTTGCTTCTAAATCTCTCCTATTACGGAGAGATTTTGATTAGTCTTAAAAGAGAGAAAATTGATTCCTCTAAATCTTCCCCCATTTCCCTCCATGCTTATTTGCTATCCAAACAAGAATTTTTAAATCATTTGCTCTCCCTCCCTTTCTTTTCCCTCCAAACCCTCAATCCAAACCCACATAAGTTTTCCAAATTGATCAATATCATTAATGAATTTGATAGAAATAACCCCAAGAATGATAAGATGCAATGGTCTGGCTCGATCTAACTCAAATATTTCCAAACACGAAAATGACTCTTGTTGAACTAACTTGACCCAAATCCGACCTAATTAATGATCCGTTGCTAGGTTTGCTCCCTTCCTTAAATTCCAAATACGCCATATACTTTCTCACATCTCATTTATATTAATACTAAAATAAATTATGGTGAATAATTGTCTCTGTTTCAATTATGGTGGGATTCACATTGTTATCTTTTGAATTAATTATCAAATAACTGTCTGCATTTCATTAGTCGTACTAATTCTGATTTATTTCATAAACAAATTTTTTTAACGTAAACGATTATATTTATAACGTCGACTTATATATTATATATGAAAATATAATGTCGGATGCCAATCCGTACATAATTAAATAACGATTCATGATTACTAATAATTATTACAATAAATAATAAATAAGACATAATTATAATAAATTACAATAAATACAAACAATTTACAGCAATCAATAGAAAAATAAGTACAATTATTACGACAATACTAAATTAAAATAACAATAAATATAACATCGAAAAAAAGATATTTACATAATCAATGATATTACAAAAATCATAATCACTTTTAGCACATATATAGCCTAAAATTCCAATATCAAAAATATATTCGAATTATTAATAGAACTATTTAAAATAACAATATTATGAAAATAACCTCGTGTATTCTTACACGGGGCTAAAACTAGTAATAAATAATATATATTGTAACGTTAATATATGTAATTAGAACATTGTTAAACTTTATAAAAGTTTATTAGTATTCTTATCGTACTCATAAAGCCAAATTAAATAAGATTTTACATGACTGGAATACTGAAAAAAATAAATATAAGCCCTAAATATTGGATTCAAATGAAAAAAGATGTCGAGTTTTAGTTTCATGTAGATTGATTTATCAATTAATCAATGTCTGACAGAGATAGTATTGGGTACGATTTGAATTTTCCTTAGAAGAGATTAAAAGTAATTAGTAAGTCTTGCTTACGACGGGTGACCATTTGTGACGGATATTTTGTGAGATAAAATGAATACAAAATAAGTAATGGAAAAAGGGGACCACAAGAATAGTGTTGGAGAGAGAGAAAAAGTGGGTATTTTGTGAGAGAAAACGGTATCCGACACAAGCTTGCGACGGATAGTGTCATTGCAAATAAGAATTTGTGAAAAGTAATTTACCAAAGTTTTAATTTTAATTAATCAATCTTCGACGTCAATATTATTGTATATGTTTTATTTCTAAAACCGATACCAATCGCCTTAAATCTACTAGTGGAAATATTTCAAATATTTCAATTATAATTTTATGTTTTCAGACAAACCACTAAATCAATTTAACTCAATTTATTGGTTCAAAATTCAATTGAAAAAGAACCGAATTGAAATTTTATAAAAAACCTTCTTTCTATAAAAGAAAGGACATTTCAAGGCTTCTGATTGGTTCCTTAATTTGAGGTAGATGGACTCACCATCAATTTCTTTCTTTTAACAGTTGGTCTTGTTTGTGACGGGTCGGGTGGAGAGACGGATAATAACACTCACAAAACGAATAGGGGGACAAGGTGGGACACCCCTCATGTGCTTCCCTCTCTCCTCTAAATGAGCATTTTGTGAGACAAAATGATATCCGTCACTCCGAAGTGACGGATATCTCCCGTCTACAATGAGATTTATGTTAAAAAGTTTAATTACAGAAAAATTTATGCAAATAAAAAAATAAAAATAAAAATAAAAAACGAAAATTATACAGAATGCATATGTTCAAAGACTACGAATTAATAAATTTCAAATTAATAAATTAAAAAATAACAAACCTAATGAATAATAATAAATAAAATATAGACAAGCAAATTCATAGAATTATACACCAAATCTAACACAAAGAGCCAGATTATAATATCTCGATAAAAAGAACAAAAAATGATCAACTAAAATTAACTATCGGAGATAAAAAAAATTACGAATAATTATTTTGCATGTAGAAAAAATCAACTCCATATATGGTGATAATTTTTTTGGGTAATTAGAGGGTCGGAGTTTATATTTTATGATCGGTGTTTTTTTGTAGTTAGAGGGTCGACCAATAATAATTTGGGTTAATTATGATATTTAAGAACTTAAGTTTAAACCGTAAATATAATATTTAGATGTTTACATATTTTTATTAACTATTATCCGTTTTAAGTTTAAAACGGGTCAATATCTATTCTTTGGGCATATAGGACAAATATTTTACTTTTCATATGTATAATGTTATTATTTTGTTTTGTTCATCATACACATATATATTTAAACCGTCTTAAATAAGAATGTGTTTATTTTCTATAACGTTGAGTTAATGCGTTCTTTTTACATACTTTTAAGTTAAGCGTATATATTATTTATACATTTTACATCGGCATAACTGTAATATTAAAATCATACTTTTTTAAAATATATCCACCTTCTTATTTATTTTTTTAATTTAATAAATTAAGCCCGTGCTTTTACATCGGCATAACTGTAATATTAGAATCATATTTTTTTAAAATATATCCACCTTCTTATTTATTTTTTTAATTTTGAGAAATTTAGCCCGTGCATTTTTTGCACGAGAGTAAAATTAGTTTAATTTAAGGACATATTCATATTAATTTTGAAAAAATCAAATGCGGAGTATAAAATATATGACAAAAACAAAATAGATTCTATGCATGTAAGGTAATATTATTATCACAAATTTTCATTGAAGACAGACAATATTGTTATAAGCTGAAAACGGATAATGCTTCTCTCACTTAAAGAATGACAATATACACAAAATGCTCAATTTCCTCTCACCCGCATATCCACTTGCTTTATTATAACGATAAAGTATATGTATTCAACTTGTAAACGGATATCCGTCACAAACAAAATCTTTATACTGAACACAAATTCTCATTTGTGACGGCGGTATCCGTCACAAGCTTGTGACGGATACCGTTTCCTCTCACAAAATACCCATTTTTTCTCTCTCTCCGACACTATTCATGTGGTCCCATTTCTCCACTAACTAATTTTATAGCCATTTTATCTCACAAAATATCCGTCACAAATGATGACCCGTCACAAGCAAGACTTACTATATACTGAATATTATTTAGGAATATATGTCTTAATTAAAGAAGAGCTCGTGAAATCTGTTTTTGGGTGGAGTAGTTGTACAACCAAAATTGATGAAGCGAACAGGTCATAATGAGAGGAGTAAGGGCATAGTGCACATGATGCACGTGTAGCTAACGTGCACCTCTCCATAAATCTAACATGCAATGCATGCGTTACATAATCACCGGACATGTATGTAGAGCTGGCAAAAGTTGACCCGACCCGAGTAACCCGATCCGAACTGCCTGAAAATCGACTCGATAACACCCGTTAAAACAATGAACCGAACCGACCTGGCCCGACCCGGGTGAACTGTCAACCGATATAACCCGGAATTGAATGAACCGAACCGACTTGTGACCCAACTGACCCGACCTGTAACTCGAATGAGTGTACAACCCGTTTTGACCCGACATGACCCAACCCGACCCGACCTGTGCATGATTTATAACCCGATAGGACCCGAACCGACTCAACCCGAATTGACTCGAATCTAACCTGACCCAATTTGCTTTAATTAACTAATATTCTGATTTTATTTTGCAACTTCAATTGTTTAGTTAATGTTATGCCAAACTAAATATTACGTGATTTATTCAAACACGACTACTCTCGATAATAACCTCGATCCTATTGATTTGCTATTATTTTCATTTTAGTTAGAGCTTTCGTAAAAGTTTGTAACGTTATACTGTCATTAGACTGAGGACCCTTAGTTATATTGTCACCTTAAGTCATACTATTAAATGTTACTATCAAATAAATTAGATAAATATTTCATGATTCATCACTTAAACGCGAGTAGGCTCGATAATTTCCAATCTCAAGATTATAATTTACAAGTACTCTAGAAAATTAAGGAAGTAATGAAGTTATATTTGGATCTGTTTTGTACTATAATAGAGTAAAGCCACCTTACTGAAGATCGACTAAAGAATAACTAATAAAGTTTAGGGTTTAGGGTTTGTGGAGTGGACATGTGAATTATGAACCGAACTCAACCCGATTAAATATTTTGACCCGTCACGACCCGACCCACAAAACCCCGAACCGAGCCGAACTCGACCCAATTATATATTTTGACCCGATATGGCCCGACCCATATAATGACCCGACGTAACCGAACCCGACCCGACCTGAAACGAGCATGTTGCTGACCCGACTCGATAGTGACCCGACCCGACTCGAACCCGAACTGAAGAACAAATTGAACCGACACAACCCGAACCCGATATGACCCGACCTGCTTTGACCCGACCCGTAACCGACCCGAGTGACCCGATTGCCACCGCTACATGTATGTATTCGGTCCTTCCTACCTTTAAATATTGTACTCCAACCCCAACATCATCGTACTTTTGTACCTCATCATTTCCGACTTCTGTACTCTCTGATTGTTATCATCAAATCTAACTTAATCACTTTCTATATAGATTAACATAAATATTTAATAATCCTACTTACTTGTCTATGAATCAAGACTATTTATTTGAACTAAATTTCTAATTTAATACTTAGTTAATAATGATGCTACGTAATTGATTAACAAGTAGTTGTACAGTCCTACTATGCATTTATTCGTGAATATATATGTTAACCTCATACACTTTATACAACACCACATTATCCTATAATGTATTTTGATTAAGTAGTATTAAATTTAACACGACATTTAGAAGAGTCGTTTACCTTTTTTTAATTCAAATTTCTTTTATTTTATGAAAAAGCTGGACATATAATAACGAGCACACCTCACCGGCGAATTTTCCGATCGTCTTATACTCTTATTAGGTCACGGGTGAGGCTCTTTCAAACCTTCATATTCTAGCCCCTAATCGTTGCCGTCAACCCTTCATCGACTACTTCGATCGTTGTCGCCGTATCTGTGTTGGTTCAGGCTTGATCTTCTTTGTTTCGCACTATTCATTCGATCGTCTCTCACTATGACTGGTTCTTCAATGGTTAATTAATATACTATTTTTTCCGATCAAGTTTATGTTTTATATTTATCGTCGTATGTACCTTTTGTTTTTTTGGGTTTAGTTGTTTCAATTGAAATTTGGTTATCGGGCTATGTATGTTCATATATTAGTGAGGAGGTTAATTTCGTTTCTTATTAGTACTTCTGTTCTGTTCGGGGTTGTGGTCTTTTGTATCGTCTTTTTCAGTCTGGTGTTATGGCTTCATCTAGTGTATATCATAAATATCCGGAAAATTTTGCCTTTGCTCATGTTACTGATGGGTTTATGGAGGATGATGGATAGGATGTTAGGTTTGTTTATGAAAATGCAGGGATCTTTTTCCTAAGCCCTATCTACGGTAAGGCGTTTAAAGACAAGGGAAACGACGTCTTTCGAAAAAATCATTTTCATAAGGCCGCATCGTGTTACGATGAGGCTTGTAAACTACTTAGTATGAGCTTGAGAAATATTGGAGGTGAAGATATTCAACCGTTATCTTACTTTGCTATTTCCCTAAATTCTAATCTGGCTGCATGTGCCCCGAAACTTGAGAAACTTAGAGCAGCTTTGGATCTGTGCTCCGTGATTTTGAAAACATTTCCTCAAAATGTTAAGGCTTTATTTCGTAGGACGGTTGCATATATGAAGTTGAACAAGTTTTTAGAAGCTACAACAGATATTGTGGAAGCATTGGTGGTTGAATCTAGAAAATGATGTTAGAAGGGAATTAGATGTGGTTAAATGTCACCTTCTCATTAAGAAAAATGTAAAAGAGTACTGGACGTCGATTTTGCTGATGGAACGGAAGGGCGCATTAAGAAGCATGTGCATATTTCAGATACTGTGCATGTTTCTGAAATGAATAGAAAAACTTGTGAAAGTGTGATCTTGGAGGTGACAGAAGTTTGTAATGATGTGAGTATAAAGGAAAATGTGAGTGCAAACTTGGAGATGACTGATGCTGAAAGCACTTGTAAGATTGATCGGAAGACTAATTTAGAGAAAAATAAGAATGTTCCTAACAACTCTTTTCTTGAGTTCTCAAAAAATGGGGGAGAACATTCCCGACTAAGGATCTCCGTAAAAGATTATCAAAAGATTTTTCAAGGTAATAAGGTAATGTATTACCATAAAAAAATTATTGTTAACTATAATAGTTCAAATTCGTAATATTGAGACTACTAAGGAGTGAGGAATTGCAAGAGATCATTATAAAAAGAAGGAAAAGAAGAAGAGGAGATTTTCTAAACCTCGGAAACTTAAGATAGAGGTGGAAAATGAAGATATGTCTTCTTCTTCAGAAGCCATCAATATGGTTAATGGTTTTGTCCGGTTCAAGGACGCCCTCCATTTGTGACATAAGTTTGAGCTCCTCCTCCTCCTTTTGTGACAACTTCTCACCTCTTAGTACTCAAATCCCCCAAGAGAACTCTACGGTTATTGAGACTAATTTATTGATGAACGATTCAACCACCATCTCTATTTGCTCTCCAGCCCCTTCTGACCTATATGATAACCAACTGTTTCATTTTTCAGCCAACCCTAAGAATAGTAAGACTTCTTTGTTTGGTAAGTATTGCTACGTGTCCCTACTACATGTATGCCTTGCAGGTACCCTCATAATTGCCATGTGAGAGAGAAAAAGAGAATTACTACCTATTCGTGTGATGCTCGACGGAACCCGAATACTTGCACTCAATTTAGTTTTAATAAATAGCAAGCAAAGACGGTTGGATTCATCCCACTGATTGCGACCCTCAACTTCCTTAGGAGTGCTTTCTTTAGTTAGCTTAGGGGGTTCTTCATTAAGTATAGAATAATCAAAACGAATGAATCCCAAATGCAACAAAATTCTTTCCTTCCAAACCTTGAAGTTATCACTAGTTAAATCAGGAATATCCATTTTGATATCATACGACTTCCAGGTAAATTTTCTGCAAATTAATATGTACATGCTTAATAACAAAATTGAGACTTAACTTTATCACAACTTACCAATGTTAATTATGGTTATATGAATCTAGAGACATAAAACTTGCATGTGGGCTAAAGTCTACTCAAATTAGATTCGTAAAAAAATAAAATTAAACTTTATGATGAAACTATCAAATCATATTCATTTCTCAACTCCTGTGGGTAGATTAAGAAACATAATTCAATATAACATTCTAATTAATTATACAAATACAATAAGATTTATGTGGGTAAGTCTAATCATATTACGTATAATTAATTACAATTAATGTCTAGTTTCCATATATGATTTCGAAGGAAATTTAATTAATTAGAGATGTTGTTGCTACTCCCTAACTAATACTCCCTCCGAGTGAGAGTATTGGTTCTTGTTTCCATTTTGATGCGAGTTTAGTGATGATTTCGCTTTCCCTTTTTAGTAATTTTTTTATGGTTCAAAATCAATTCAATGTGGAGTAGGGTGTTTTGTGTGGTCTGAAATCATTTTCATATTTTTTGTGCAAAAAGTAAAGGGAACCAACATTCCGACTCGGAGGGAGTAAATTTAAAAATAAACCCAACAAATGAAGTCCTTTAACATACATTATACGGAGTACAAAACATACATGTATACTGACAAGACAAAGTTAAAGGACATACCACCAACTATTATTTTATTCATGTCAAAAACCATATACCAATAAACAAACAAAAAGATATAAAAAAACCCCAAAGAAAATGGTAGATATAATAAAGCAATTGAAAAACCAAAATCATGTCCCAGCAATATAATACATACGACTAAACATAATTCATATACAAACAAAGTACACAATTATTGTCCTTTATCATTATTTTATTGAGCATAAAGATTCTTCACCTTTTATAAAACAAACTCAATAGTTATAAACAACTGTTACTCTATAACACTACGGATAAGACAAATTAAAAAAAACAAATCCCCAAACATTGAAGGTTCATCTTCAACCTTTCGCTCAACACTGCCCCAGAACAATAAACCAAAAAATCAGAAGCCGCCACTTTCTACGCATACATGAAACATGTGAAAAACAAGCCCAAAAAAATCCCAGAAAAATTCCAGATCTCATAACCAATAACGGAACAACCGAATCAAAACAAACATCCGGAAAATCGACAGAAAAACGAGACAACAGATCGATTACAACAAGGATGAAAACTGAAGTCGAAAAACAACAAGCAAGACAGAGGCCATTAAGGCTCTGATACCAAATGTAAGTTATTTATCTTCTTAACAGCATGTTTAATTTACGGAATAAACATACACTAGATTAAATATAGCGGAAGCGATAAATATGATCGAGAATATAAAGCTCCAGCCATTGCTAATCGGATTCCTGAACAACTTTATCAACCCCAATATATTTATCTGTATACACCATTATCTGAATCACCAATGATGAACCTGACACCAAAATCGAGCCTGTTAGATTTTCATATAAAATAATTAAGTAATATTATTAACCATAATACTCCCTCCTTTCAACTCCAAATAACAACTTTACTTTTTGCATACTATTCACAAATCAACTTTCAATCTCAATTTTCTCCCAATACAAAAGAAAAAATATATTCATGTGGAGTCTTGTTTAATTCGTCTTTACGAGAGCATTGAAAATATATAACTTTTATAATTTTTACAAATACGTAGTTAAAGATATTAAGCACGTAAAACGTGTGTTAGCAAACGTGAAAAAGGCAAAGTTGTTATTTATCTTCTTGTTGTATTAATGGGGTCTTGTTGCGAGTACAACGAAAGACCAGGGGCAGAGGGGATTAGAGATATGGGAATAAACAAGCAAGTTTTTGCCAAAATGGTGTTCCAAACGGAACTATTTAACAAAATGGGACTCTTTTGAAACTAATTATCAAAAATGGTTCCACGTCATCATTTCTAATTTTTCCTTTTCTTTAAAAAAAATTCTCAAACATATCGCTATCCGGGATAGAGACCAGTTAAAAAATGCACAGTTTAGTAACTGGTCGCTGTCCCGAACAACGACCAGATGAAGGAACAATTTTTTTTTTTCTGTCGGAGAAGCTCAAGGAGAAGATGTAAGTAGGACACAAAACAATAATGAATCATTGGCTAAATTGTGTTCTGCCGTACAAAATATAATAAAAATCAAAACAAATAATTTCCCTCCCCTAAAATCTAACACATACCAAGCGATTCCAATTGATTGATCTATATAAAATAATAAAACAGAAACTATAACACTCTTTTTTCCCGCCTATTTGCTCACCTGCTACCATATCTCTCCCCAACCCTAATTATTTCCCAAATAACGTGAAAGCTTCAACATTCTGTAAAAAAAAAATATTCTTCAACCAAAAAAATTATCTTTCTTCAAATCGTGGCCATCTTTTCCTCAACGCCGATTGCAAAATTTCCCCACCCTTTTTCATGAGTTTTCTACTCAACATATATAATTTCTATGCTAACGAAATTTAGAATGGTTATATCGGTTATTTTCTCACACTTTCTTCAATTAGTTTTTTTTTTCTTTCTCGAGATTCGTATTATTATTTTATATGTGCAAATTAATAAGGACAAATTTCTATTATCAAGGAGCAACAATTTTGTGCATGATTCAATCGTTATATTGCACCATAACTATGTATTTCTTCTTTTTATTTGTTTATTTAGGTTTTAATATATGGGTAGACGTTATCTCCAAATTATATGGTTCAATCCTTCCAAAATCATTCTCATGAATTGAATTAAGTTATCCTTCTTATCCCGCAAATTTATTTATACATTATCATACCATACTTTATTTTCATTTTTCATATATACTGCATATATTATTCGTTTATCGATCAGACGGAAACTAAGTATTTCACCTCTTTCATACCATACTGAAGTCGGGTAGCTTCATTTTTTCATCAATTTGATTTTTCTGCGACTTTCTTCTTCATTGTCTTTATAAATTCATATATAATTGTTGGTTGTAAATGATAAACTTAGACTTTGAAGGTTTAGACGTCATCTAGGGTTTTCAATAAGTTTGGGGATATTATATATTCAATATAAATTCACACAAGTAATTGAGGATATGGGATTTGATACTTCGTAAAGGCGCACATGTTGGTGAAGGTTTCTTAAACCTAATATAGTCATACTAATATAGATTATCTTATAATATAAGTGACCTTATGCATGCATAACACTATAAACCGAGATTATGGAGAAACGATTTTCCTTACATTAAATTTTTCGGCTTAAATAGGGCACAAACAAAGACTCCTTCTTTGTTTGATCTTGAGCTTATGATCACGAAATGATCCTCCTTAAGTCCCCAAGGTAGAAGACCTCCAATAAGTAGCACCAAGACACACTCTTGTTAATATTTGTAATTATTTGTGCTAGAAATAATCACAAATAACCTAGTAAATATACTTATATTATTACTACAATTAGTAATCAATATTTGTAATTCTAGTGATAATGGAGGGTGTCATGGTTTTGAGGGGAAGAAGATGAGATAATTTCTCTTATTCAACACCCTAGAAAAGCATGGAATGAATTGAGAAGAGGGAAAAACACCCCTTTTGTTCTTCTTAAGGGTTGAGGCCGGTGGGTTAGGGTGCCCAATGCATTGGCACCTCATCCAACACTTGTCCATAATCTCATATTTTAATTAGATAAAACATTATCATTTTATCTCTAAAAATGTATAATGTACAATGTTGTTAGTGTGACTATCACACGGTCCAATTCATAATTGGACACATACAAACATTTGATCATAATGTAACAATTACATAAAATCATTTCATAAAATTATAAGTTTAACTAATTTAAACTTTAATTTATAAAATTATTAGTAATCTAAAATTACTATTATCTAATTAATAATTTCCGTCCCATTATAATACTACAACGTTTGTAATATATATATAATTTCATTTTTGTGCTCATATCTTTCATAAACATTTAATCTTTAGTAATGACATCTCATTCACTAAAATTTATAATCATATTATAAATGTCCTCCTTACACTTAATATAAACTGGGATCGAATTGACCCGTATCAATATACAGTCATTTCCTTTTAATTAACAGAGTTGTCCTAAATGTGTGACCTAAAGGGATCAACTGATCACCACCGTCATACGACAGTAATGTCAAACTCTAGCAAGCCAATCATTACCGATTAATGTTGTTCACTCAACTATATGATAAAGAATCATCCCATGAGTATTCTTATTGTAGATTTATCAATGATTAATATTCATTGACGTGATCGCACTATTGTTGAGGACACATTTCCCAACAATCTCCCACTTGTCCTCAACGAGTGTGCGTCACCAATTCTCTTGTCCTTTTACATCATCTCCCACTCAATGCAAGGTGTCTTGCAGGTCGTATGTAACAACCCGACCCGTCACCGTCGTAACACAACCCCAATAAGATGGGATGTGTACCTTTGGGCCAAATACTTGTCCTTACTTAAGCCCAAAAGCACAAGGCCTTGTTACTAAGTGGTGGGTGGAAGTTATTATAAACATATCACAAGCCTCACATTCTACCGATGTGGGACAACTTTCCTCTCATACTCTTGGGGTGTTACATCGTACTTGCATTTGATCATATCATGAGTGGTTTTCTCGATCTGGAGATTAACTATTTTGACCAGAATTATCTACCATAGATACCTTCCGAGCGTGGCCACGCATTTCCAGTTAACTTCTCCTCGAGTGGCCCTGAGATTTAAGATAACCCTGACAAGGGTTTGGAAAATTCTCATCCTACTGTTTCCTTCGACTAACACAGTCCATCATGACCCAAAAGATGCCCATTTGACCCCCTTTAACAGATGATCGTAGAGCAAAAATCAAAGTCACTCTGAAACTGTGCCACCTTGGGCGAACAATCTCTAGTTTAAGAATCGACTAGCAAGAATACATATAGTAGCTCTCGCCACGACCAGGCTCAAAATGAATTGCAAAGAACTCTATAAACGGTCACAGGTTGGCCGACAAAGTGCCTCCTGCAGTCTGCCTATGTGATCGACTAGTCATCCCTTATGACTCTATGGCATTTGAACTAGTCATCAATCGCCTCACACTCTAGACGTTTCGAGACGTCACCTTATACAAGCGACTAGGGGCTATACTAAGTCCATCCGGTTCACTTAATGGGGTTTAAATTGTCTCTACAACCCATTTGGATTTGACAAAGTATAAATTTAAGTTTTAATATAATAATATAATACTTTTAAATAATAAACGCGATTATCATATATGAACAACCAAATTTTTTTATTTCATATCATATAATCTAATACATGTTTGGCATTAGCCTAAGACCCATAGACAAGACATGAGAATCATGCTTAACTTGCGACAATGCTTTGGTTAACGGATCAACAACATTTTCTTCTGTCCCAACCTTGCATATTGCTATTTCCTTTCTCTCTAGAAAATATCTAATTACATGAAATTTTCTGAGTACATGTTTCGATCTACTACTAGACTTCGGCTCCTTAGCTTGAAAGACAGCACCACTGTTATCAGAATAAAGGGTGATAGGATCTTCGGCATTGGGCACTACCCTTAGTCCCTTAAGAAATTGCCTAATCCAGACTGCCTCTTTTGCAGCTTCTGATGCTGCAATGTACTCTGCTTCCGTTGTAGAATCCGCAAAAACTGGTTCTTTGAAGCTTTTCCAACTGATGGCTCCACCATTCAAGATAAAGACGAATCCAGCCTAGGATTTCATATCGTCTATATCCGTTTGGAAGCTTGCATCTGTGTAACCCTTTACACATAATCATGTTCCCCTCCAAACACCAAAAATGTATCCTTAGTTCTTCTTAAGTACTTAATTAAGGATGTTCTTTACAGCAATCCAGTGACCTTCACATGGATTCGCTTGATATCTACTAGTCATGCTCAAAGCATACGAGACATCTGGATGAGTGCATACCGTGGCATACATGATATATCCAACCGCGTAAGCATAAGGAATCTCTTTCATGCGCTCAACATCTTTCGGTTCCGTAGGAGATTGAGATTTACTCAAGACAATCCCACTACCCATAGGAATAAATCCTCTCTTGGAATTTCCCATGCTGAAACGTCGTAAAATCTTATGAACATAAGATTCTTGACTTAATGCCAATATCCTTTTGGACCTATCTCTATAGATCCGGATACCTAATATGCGTTGTGCATTTCCTAAGTCATTCATTTAAAAATGACTTCCCAACCATCCTTTCACAGAGGATAGCATTGGAATGTCATTTCCAATGAGTAGTATGTCATCAACATACAAAATTAGGAACGCAACATTGCTCCCACTGAATTTAGTATATAAACATGGTTCCTCGGCACTTCGAGCGGAACCATTTTCTTTTATAACTTCATTAAAACGATGATTCCAACTCCTGGACGCTTGCTTAAGACCATAAATGGATCTCTTAAGCTTGCATACCTTGCTAGGATTTTTAGGATCCACAAAACCTTCAGGTTGTATCATATACAGATCCTCGTTTAAATGCCCATTTAAGAAGGCGGTTTTGACATCCATTTGCCACACTTCATAATCATGAAATGCGACAATCGCTAACATAATCCTAATGGATCTAAGCATGGCTACTGGATCAAAGGTTTCATCATAATGAAGACCTTGAACTTGGGTAAACCCTTTAGCTACTAGTCTAGCTTTATAGACATCGTCATGTCCTTCTATGCCATTCTTCACCTTGAAGATCCACTTGCATTGAAGAGGTCTCATCTCTTCAGTCAAGTCAATCAAGTCCCATACTTGGTTTTCATACATAGAATCCATCTCGGATTTCATGGCCTCTTGCCATTTGGCGGAGTCGGGACTAGAGATTGCAACTTTGTAAGTGGTAGGCTCATCACTTTCTAAAAGTAATACATCGAGACTACCATCTCCCTCAATCAATCCAATATATCTATCAGGTTGATGTGGAACCCTACTCGACTTCCTGGGTTGAACAGGTACCAAAGTAGACAAGGAGGGAACATTTTCGTTCGTCTCTACTTCAGTTTGTGGCTCTTGAACTTCATGAATTTCATCAAGTTCAAAATTTCTCCCACTCTGTCCACTAGAAATAAATTCCTTTTCTAGAAAGACATCTTCTATAGACACAAACACTTTGTTATCTTGAGGTTTGTAGAAGTAATTGCCACGGGAGGTGGTTGGATAACCAACAAAAGTGCATTTTTCGGATCTCAGAGCTAATTTGTCATCGGTCTTTACCTTGACATAAGCCTCACATCCCCATATCTTCATATAGGATAACGAAGGAACCTTTCCTCTTCACATCTCATATGGAGTCTTTTCGGTCGCTTTCGTTGGACTAATGTTCAACGATTTGATGGCGGTGAGGATTGCAAATCCCCTAAATGAATCTGGTGAATCTGTTTGACTCATCATAGATCGAACCATATCTAATAAGGTTCGATTCCTCTTTTCAGCCACACCATTAAGTTGCGGTGTTCCCGGAGGAGTGAGTTGTAACAAAATACCACAATCTTTTAAGTGCGAATCAAATTCGCTACTAAGATATTCGCCACCACGATCCAATCGTAGTGCTTTAATTTTCTTGTCTAGTTGGTTTTTTACTTCATTCTTAAATTCTTTAAATTTCTTAAAAGCTTCACTTTTATGTTTCATTAAGTAAATATACCCATATTTACTTAAATCATCCGTGAAGGTAATGAAGTAATCATAATTTCCCCTAGCGGTGATCGTTAATGGACCACATACATCGGTATGTATAAGTCCTAATAAATCACTAGCTCGTGTCCCTTTACCACTAAAAGGATTACGAGTCATTTTACCTAGGAGACAAGCCTCGCAAACACCATATGATTCATAATCAAAATGTTTTATTATATTAGTCTTTACTAATCTTTTAATGCGACTTTCATTTATATGACCAAGTCAACAATGCCAATAATATGATTCATTTGGTTCACTTGTTTTTGCTCTCTTTGATTGTATGTTATAGACATCACGGGATGAGTTCGAAGTTTCTAAAACATAAATTCCATTAACAGAAGTAGCATGGCCAATGACCATGTCATTCTTAGAAATAACACAACAATTGTTTTTAATGGAAAAACTATAATCTTCAATGTCTAACATTGCTACAAAAATAATGTTCTTAGAAAGCGTCGTACATAATAACAATTATTTAATTGTAGCTCATATCCGCTTGGCAAAGCTAGAGTGCAAATCCCTCTTGAAGTGGCCGCTACCCGAGCTCCATTTCCAAGTTGGAGATCCATCTCACCCCTGTCGATCTTCTCTGCTTCTCTTATACCCTGTAAACGATTACAAAGGTGAGAATCACAACCGGTATCCAATACCAATGTTGAGTTAGAAGTATAATTAATGTCAATAACAAAAATTTCGGAAGGAGAATTACCTAACGGAATAACAAGACCTTCTTGGATATGCCGTAAATATTTTGGACAATTTCTCTTCCAATGGCCCATGACACAACAATAGTGACATCGACCCTTTTGAAATTTCTTTCCCTTCCTTTTCTTCTTTGCAAGACCATTCTTGCTTGAGCTCCAACTAGCTTTATCATAAGCTCTTTCCTTTAAATACAAGGCATCCAATTCTTGATTTAGCTCATCAATATAAGCCGTATCAAGCAATGGTCCTTTAGGAGGTGGGAAGGAAGTGACGAAATTCACATTGCCATCCGGCCCGTTCCGAAATGAATCTCTCTAGAAGTATCAAGGTTGTTTCGGGTGCAAACATCGTCAAATACATTATGACAAGAGTCAATAGTAATAGGTGTGATAGGGATTGAAGATTCCATTGCGGTCTAAATAACTACAAAACGGAAGATAAAGGAAAATATTAACGTTTATCATTTTTAATTAATTACTTGTTTAACAAGCAAAACATCTACTTAATGATCTCTTACCCAATTAAGTAAATGATTCCGAGATCCAAATATATACTAACTTGGGCACGGTTTAGCCGATACATCCCTTATTAATATAATTCGGTGGATTAACCCCTTAATCGATTCTACTTTTAGAACTCCCGGTCAATAAAATTACATTAATTCTTATCTTAGCCCGAACTTATTACCACTACGGTGGCTCGAATACCTTCGGCGAGATCGACCAAATTTCGAGATTGTAATCATATTACTCCACTTCTCCAACGTAACAAGTTAGCTCCCCGGTTTAGCCGAGCCCACTCCCTTGTGAAGAAAGTACTTCGTGGGTTCTTTACTTTTTGGTAAGGCTATGTCTCAATTTTTAAATATCGTAAGAGATCTTGTCAATTTATTATCTATCTCCTTTAAGTGAACTAAGTCGGTGAATTATCGATAAATTGATTGACACGGTGTGGGACTCGAAACTCGATATGCATGTTGTAAGTTAATTAATGGCGATTTAGCAATGCATGCAACATATAAAACAAATGCTAAATGTAATAAAACTCCTACTATGGCCTTTCCTAAAATAGAAAATAAAGTAAAAATTACAAATCGGAAACCAACTCCTTTGGTCCCTAGGGCTTGAAAACACGCTTCTCGAGGAACACCGTCTTGATCGGAACTCCATCCAAGCATGCAAGGCCTTCGGGAAACTCCGGAATTACAAAGATTACATAATTTCTATTTTAAATTATACACTATAATAAGGAAAAATACAAAAGAATGACATGATATCATAATTATTACAACCAAATCAATAACCCCTTACATTACGGGAATTATCGATTAACTAAGGCCATACTAAGACAAATTACATAATTCAAAAAATATATAAAAAAATTATGACATTCATAAAACAATACGAAGCATCAAAATATGATCTAACATGTTCATTTTAATACCAAATCGCCCTAATACGATTTATTAGTTTAATTTAGGATAATTTGTGAGAAACTACCTTACATTTATGTCCATTTGTGAACAACTACCTTACATTTTTTTTTTTGGTTAAAAACTACCTTTCATTTTAATTTTTTGTTAAAAACTACCGCCTTAAAAAATTTTGAGGCCAATTTCTATTTATTATTGGTTTCACACGTGTGAGTTCTCTAAATTTTCATTTTTATTTTGTCGTTAAACTTGATATCCAAGCTTATCCTTCTTATCTAAATATCTAAACGAAAGAGAATTCTTGCCATTAGTTTCAATTTCTTTCTTTAAGCATGTGGAATAATTGCTCCAGATGATGAACATGGGCTAAATTGTACTATGAACTCTATGTTATTAGTGAATAGGTGTTAGCCATGCATTTATTTGATAAAATGCACTAGTATGGTACCTAGGGCTGAGCAAAAAAAATCCGATACGAATTTTTATCCGAATCCGATCCGAATTCCGGAAAAAAAATTCCGAATATATGGATATCGTTTAAAATGGATATCTGATCCGGTTTTTTCCGAATAAACTGGATCGGATGTGGATCGAGATTTTCATAAAACTGGATATCCGAATCCGATCCGAATTTTAAAAAATTATATAAAAAAGTTTAGAACCTTCATGTTTAGTTTATGCGGATTTTAGACATATTTTGAAATTTGTAATAAAGACTTGTAATTTAATAATTAATGCGATCGGGACTTATAATTTAATAATTCATGCGATCGAGACTTGTAATTTAATAATTTATGTGATCAAGATTCAAGACTTGTAATTTAGGTCATCAAAGACCCCTTTTAAAGTGGGTTGTAAAATGTGAAATGGACTGAAATTGCCTTTAATTTTAGTTTGCAACAACACATTGGCCAATAGCCCAATAACTTTTCTGGAACTTTTTTTACTTTTAAATCTGGATCAAATCCGGTTTCCGAAATCTGGATATCCGAATATTTGGATTCCAGATTATTGGATATCCGAAATAATCGGATCGGATGTGGATCACCAAAATTGAGAATCTCAAATTCGGATATCCGATCCGAATGTCAAAACCGGATTGGATATCCGGTTTTGCTTAGCCCTAATGGTACCAATAATAAATAGAAATTGGCCTCAAAACTTTTTTTAGTTAGTTTTTAACAAAAAATTAAAATTAAAGGTAGTTTTTAACCAAAAAAAAATGTAAGGTAGTTGTTCACAAATGTGCATAAATGTAAGGTAGTTTCTCACAAATTATCCTTTAATTTATTCCGGTTTTATGGGGATGCGTAATTTAACTTTTAAAATGCCATAAATAAAACATAAATCATATTTATGTTAAAGTTCAATTTTTCTAACACATCTTAGGAGTCAAAATTAGTCTACACTAATTTTGATAATAATTAATTCAAAATTAATTTAATTGTTCATTTTTTACCTTTAAAATTACATAACACTTATGTAAAATTCAAATAAATTACCATAATTCTAAAATTTGAATTTCGAATTTTGAACATTCTGAAAAATTACATTAATAATCATAATGTCAAAATTTATGGTTAAAATTTCGAACTTATTTCGATAAATCTAATTTATTTTAACCAAAATGTCATTATTTACGCTATTTATCATATAAAACTCGTAATGCATTCAATACAACTCCATTTTGTACGAAATTTTACATACCATTTGTAAAATATGCATGTGACATCATATTAACAAATCAAGGCCAGAAACGTTTTCTAACTATTTTTAGTTCATTTTACCGATTTTAACAATTAAAATACATAATAATGACTAAAAATTATTTAAATGAACAATAAAATCCCATAAATTATCTAAATAACCTAAAAACATTTTAGGACCAGAATATTATACATGCAAAAAATTTTTTGAGTGATTTATCATATAAATCAACAATTTTTAGTTTTATTTATGTTACAATAAAAAATTTCGGAAAAACTACACCGATTATGCATGCAAACAACCATTGCTCTAATACCAATTGAAGGTTTCTTAAACCTAAGATAGTGATACTAATATAGATTATCTTATAATATACTTGACCTTATGCATGCATAACACTATAAACCGAGATTATGGAGAAACGATTTTCCTTCCATTGAAATTTTCGGCTTAAATAGGGCACAAACAAAGACTCCTTCTTTGTTTGATCCTGAGCTTATGATCACAGAATGATCCTTCTTAAGTCCCCAAGGTTGAAGACCTCCAATAAGTAGCACCAAGACACACTCTTGTTAATATTTGTAATTATTTGTGCTAGAAATAATCACAAATAACCTAGAAAATATACTTATATTATTACTACAATTAGTAATCAATATTTGTAATTCTAGTGATAATGCAGGGTGTCACGGTTTTGAGAGGAAGAAGATGAGATAATTTCTCTTATTCAAAACCCTAGGAAATGCATGGAATGAATTGAGAAGAGGGAAAAACACCCCTTTTGTTCTTCTCAAGGGTTGAGGCCGGTGGGTTAGGGCGCCCAATGCATGGGCACCTCATCCAACACTTGTCCATAATCTCATATTTTAATTAGATAAAACATTATCATTTTATCTCTAAAAATGTATAATGTACAATGTTGTTAGTGTGACTATCACACGGTCCAATTCATAATTGAACACATACAAACATTTGATCATAATGTAACAATTACATAAAATCATTTCATAAAATTATAAGTTTAACTAATTTAAACTTTAATTTATATAATTATTAGTAATTTAAAACTACTATTATCTAATTAATAATTTCCGTCCCATTATAATACTACAACATTTGTAATATATATAATTTCGTTCTTGTGCTCATATGTTTCATAAACATTTAATCTTTAGTAATGACATCTCATTCACTAAAATTTATAATCATATTATAAAGGTCGTCCTTACACTTAATATAAACTAGGATCGAATTGACCCGTATCAATATACAGTCATTTCCTTTTAATTAACAGAGATGTCCTAAAGGTGTGATCTAAAGGGTTCAACTGATCACCACCGTCATACGACAGTAATGTCAAACTCTAGCAAGCCAATCATTACCGATTAATGTTGATCAGTCGACTACATGATGAAGAATCATCCAATGAGTATTCTTATTGTATATTTATCAATGATTAATATTCATTGACGTGATCGCACTATTGTTGAGGACACATTTCCCAACAGTTGGAATTGACAAAATTCACACTAGACTATCAAAGGTTTGAATCTCATTGCATCGTTAAATACCTCCCTTCCCTTATCATGTGATAGGTTTCTCAATAACGCTATTGAGACCGTCTCTCTAAATTTTTTGTTTTTATAAAATATATATTTACACACAACCATTTATTTGTAAAGTGTTTTTTTTTTACAATAAACGTATGAATAGAGGTCTTAAACTCGGGTATTTGTATAGTTGATTTCAAAATAGAACTAAATAAAAAAAGTTAAAGCTACGAAAGGACGAGATATTTGAGCAAACGAAGTGTTCATTGTAGTTATTGTACATATAAGATTATATTATTTACATCCATTCCTGAAAATTCACGACCTTTTTAAAATTGATGATATAATCTCTATTATGTTCTGACATTTTACATGTATTGGTAGTTTTTCTATTATATTTTTAAGGACTCGAGAATTTATTTACGTTTTTTTTGTTTTCAGGTGAGTATTTTAATCAAATATAACTAATTTGTTAGATCATATCGCATAGTTACTTTTAAATTATCAATCAAGGTCAATTTTATACAACGTGTTATAACTAATATGTTTTAAATTTTTCTCATCCATACCCAAGCATTTATGCGCGGCTATTAAACTAGTTAACGATAAATCCCAGAAAGAAACCATGAGATGCTTTGAAATGGTTCGCAAAAGAAGTTTCGACCCATAACAACGAAACTCAATCTCAAACAATGGACACTTACCTATGCGCCGCCGTCAAAGTTCTTTCGACACCTTAGTCCATTGCTCATCCACCATCATTTGGACGGTTTTCCAAAACCCCAGATCCCCAATTTTGGTTTACGATGGTTGTAGGATTGTGTTGTTATGGTGGCAACGAGGATGATTGTAGGAGGTCTGTGAGATTGGTTTGTGGTTATAGTGATGTTGATTTTGCGCCGAGGAAGAAAATTGTTCCTTCATTTGGTCGCAGTCCGGGACAGCGACCAATTACCAAACTGTGCATTTTTTTAACTGGTCGCTGTCCGGGACAGCGACATGTTTGAGAAATTAAAAAAAAAATGGAAACGATGACGTGAAACCATTTTTGGTAATTAGTTTCAAAAGAGCCTCATTTTGTTAAATAGTTCCATTTGGAACACCATTTTGACAAAAAATTCGTAAACAAGAGCCAACTTTGACTTTTCCATTTCATTGCTTTTGTTTTAGGCCCTTATTTACGGTCAAACTTGATCCGTCTTGACTCTCTTTGCTTGATTTCCTCGACTTATTCCTACAAATAATTAAACATACAAACATAGTACCAAAATTCCAGCAAATAATTTATATCGACACCAATTAACATAAAATCAAAAGTATTCTATTTTATTCTAAAATAACTAAATATTACTAGCTCGAGTTATTATTTCAATCGAATAAGGGACAAAATATAGGTTAAAAATCGGTAAATTATGGTGTTATCAGTCGGTTAAGTTAATTTAAAAAAATTGTGGTTTACGATTTTTTCGGTTCGATTTTTTCAGTTCATTTTTTATGGTAACTCTAATTCTAACATGACATAAACGATGTTGGATAAAAGAAAACCCACTTTCTAGAAGATTTGTAGAAGTAAAATTGATAATTCAAAGTATTGGAATTGTTTGTTAGGGTTTCAGCTTTTATATAACATCACAAGGAAACAAGTCTTTACACTCAAACCCAATGTTATGTCTGAAAATATATTTATATAAGATCAAAGTAGAGTCAAGGGTAAACTCTATCCTAAGAGACAGTATAGTGTATACCGTGTCTTTAATTACGGTTTCATTTTTTTCTTCTTTAAAATGATTGTATTCGAGTTTGTCTGTGGTCGGGTTTAATAATTATACTTGATTTCGGAATACCGTATTCCTTTTATTTAAGTTAAATAATTTAATTAAATTTCAGATTATAAGTTAGTATTTGAAACATTTTTTTTTCCAAATTTTTAACTAAAACGTACTTTACTGAAAATTAATTATTTCTCATTTCTGATGTATAGATTACCCTTTCTCAAGTTATATGTCAAACGTCTAATGTTGAATGATTTTTTAAAATAAATCACGTATTGTTTTGTTGTATTATTGTACTTTTTACTTCCGTTAAAAGGACTCAAAGTTCTATTGTAACACCCCGATATTTCCGCATTATAATTTTTAAAGAATTTAATTTAATTTCAAGAATAAATTATATTTCATGGAATTATGTAAACATATTTTAATAATATGAATATTTTATTTTTAAACATATTAGTTTTGAACGACATTTCGAGTTTTATAATTTTTAAGTTTCGGCTTTGATTTTCGAAAATAACAAGTATATCGAATAATTTCATGAATTGTGGTTTATTTGTATAATTTATTCTATCTCGAGTCATAATAGTCTTAAGACATCCTTTTCGTCTTAGTTAGCCAAATCCGAGTCATCCCGACTCATTAAATAACTTCCGAGTCATTTCCAACTCAAACCTCCCATATACTCCTTATGTTGTGCTTTCTTCATAAAACACAATTCATTCTTCATCTCCTTCAACAAACACAAGACCCCCATCCCCCATTGTTGGTGATTTTCTGAAGAGTCTATTAATACGAATATACTAAAGAGGGGGGGGGGGGGGGGGGTTGAATTAATTATGCCTTCTTTTCGAATTCTTCTTCGATGTGTATGTTGATGAGTTGAATAACGAGTAAAACAATAAATAAAAGTAACACGATATTTTTGAAGTGGTTCAGTTTCGCAAATCGAAACCTACGTCCACTATTCTCGATTAATAAAATTAGTACCTTTCTCCGGATTACAATTTTATCAACCCACTCGTACAACTTTGGTGTTAGTTGTACTCAATCTAGATACTGTAAAATATCTAGCTATGTCAAGTACCGTGAAATACTTGATTACAACGAGTACCGTAAAATACTCAATCTATCTTACGTAAATAAGATAAGCCTTCAACGAGTTCTTTGTGTTCACAATCTTGAATGAATAAGAACGATTTTTGAGCACTTGAGTCATGTAACGGAATATGAAAATTAAAGCACGAATCTTGAATGATATAAACGACGGTGGTTTTTCTCGATTTGCGTGCAAGTATGGTTTTGTATATCTCAATGTATAATGAGCATTCTATTTATAGAGAATTATATTCTAGGTATTCAAACCCTAGATGACTTTAGGAATGTTACTATGTTAAGACTTCTAGTCTTTTAGTAATATATCCTTAAATCTAATCTTAATATATTTAGGAAATATTATAATAAGATATTTAGGTATTTAAGATAAACTCAATTTCCTAATTCATGTTTAGGAAATATTTTATCATAAATTAAATAATATCCTATTTAAACTCAACTTCCTAAATCTTGTCAAAATATACTAAATTATATTTCCATAACATAATCTAGTTTTGTTTAGGATATTAAATAAATACATTATATTTATTTAACTTAACCGTTTACAAATATGAAACGTGTGACTAGGACACGATTTCCAAAAACCGTTGCACACGATTCCCTAGATTATTTTATTTGACAATTATGGTTAAATAAAAATACTTGGTTTATTAGAAATAAATAATTAACTCATAAGAAAATTATTTATGCATTTTTATAACTAATGGATATTTTAAATAAACCAATTTAAGATTAATAACTCAATATTTAAAATAGAATACTAATTAAACATTAATATTCACGTTGACTTTGGGATCAAAATCGTTTCAACCACCACTATTCTCTCGAACATTTCTTCTTATAGAGTTATAACTATGAGCTATAACTTAAAGCAATGTCACACTAAAGTTATAGTTGATAAGTATAACTTTAGTCAACTCTCGTTACTATATACTTGTGATCTTCTTTCAATCTTCGATTAGTCGACTCTTTGACTAATAACCTTGAATCTTTTATATTGATTGACGAGATCTTTCAATCTTATAAACCGTACACTTAGCACACAATTATATGCACGAGTATATAATATATTTAGCTAGACTTGTGATTATCAAAACATAAACATATATACTTAATATATACATTTTAATAAATGGTTCAACAAATTCCCCCTTTTTGATGATGGCAAGTCTTTCTTAGAATCGTGTCTAAGTGTTAGTTCCCCCTCAACATAATAAGGGTCAATTATAGCATAGATCAACTTAGGGTTTCTATTTTTTATCTAATCCATATTTTTAAGAACCCTAAGAGACAATGAATCACGACAAGGAGAAAACTTAGGCAAATTCTAATCTAAGTCGCATCTTTCCCCCTCTTGACATCATCGAAAAGACAAGAACAAAGACATATAACGACTAGAATAATATACTACGAACATGAATAATTATGCATCAAAGACGTAATTCACAAACACAAACAATATCATACACAAACAAGTACGAATGTTAGAAATATACACAACCAAACCGATTATACTATGCCATTGGGCCGAATTATAATACAAGTGTTTTGAAAATTGGGCCGGCAAAGGCAATTGTTTAAATGGGCCGAGGATTTATCAAAAGAAAGTTCAAGTGGGCCTCGGATTCACTAAGGCAAAAGATAGTTTGTCAGTTGGGCCATAGTAAAGAAAAGAGTTTAATAAGTCCATCCCGGACTTAACCAAGACAACCGGAAACGACACAAGTTTGAAACATGACACGATTATCACCGACGAAGACGAGGATCATTGCTTCTTCGCGTACGGGTTTACATAATCGGGTCGGGTACGAAACTCGAGTGTGGAGAGGCGGTCCAAACAACTACTCACGTTCCTTCCTTGCGCATCAAGAGCCACTTCAAAGTTAAGCATCTTCAAGGACAAGGCTTTGACCGCTTCGAGAGCCATGCTCGCATCTGCCCGGAGCAACCCGTGATCCCTGACCAACCCTTCTCTTGAATGGTTAAGTATCGAATATTATCACTTATGGTGAAAAGTTCATCACAGAGAACTTGAACACCAACACCAACCTTTTCAACCCTCTTATCGATCTTTTCCATCCATGCCCTTAACTCGGCTTCAAAGCTCGGATTTCCACTACCACCACTACCACCCACGCTTTCCTTTTCCTTCTTTACTTCACACAAACCAAGAATCATATCCACCTTAGCATCTAACCCCTCAAACGATGGAGAGGCCCTTGGTTTTTGTTCACCACCTACACTTTTGCCAAAGGTAAGATCAACACGATCAAAACAAATACCCATTAGTTTACGGAGCTTGTCACACATACGATCTCGTGGAATGACTCCGTAACTCAAATCATCAACGACTCCTTTCTTGAACAATAGCTCCGACACCCACATACCGTAGGGCATGTCGATTGTCGAGCACATCTTTTCTTTAACCACGACATTTGAAACATGACAAATTTTGAAGCACATCAACGAAGCTAGATTTATTTTCGACTGTTCCAACCAATTATACAACACCACGGCCTCACAACAAGAAAGTTTATCCCGACCACCCCAACGAGGCAAGTTTGTGTTCCACAAGAAATTAGCAAATAATTTTAACTTGGGTGAGAAGGAACCGGTTAATAGAGGGCTAATTTCGGTTGCATTGTCTTCAAAATAGGTCTTAATTAACATTTTTTGTTCTCGGGTCACAATACCCCATTCCTTTCGAGGATCAAGGTCGAGACCCTCTTGATTAAGATGAAAAATGTCGCAAATTTCCGACAAAGAAACGGTCACATCTCGACCATTCACCACCGCACTTAAACCATTTTCACTAAGCTTAACAAAGGCAAAGAATTGTATCACCTCAATGGGAAAAAGTAATCCCGAAAAGTTACTAATATATTCCTATCCTTGAAATTCCAAGAAACTCATAAAGAATGCTAGGGATTTGCCCCCTTCTACCCAAGACGTGGGCTAATACCGACCCGCATGAATGGAAAATGGTAAGACACGGTCAATGTACATACCTTCGGTTTTGGTCATGCGGACATGGTCGAGTCCTTCTTTTGTGGCTTCCAAGGAACATTCTTGAAACAGAGGACGAGATCCTTTTCTGGTTCAGATGAACTCCGGCGAGTGCTCATTGACGAGAGGTGAGTCTTTGTTTAGCTTGCGACGTTTGCCGGTGACGGTCGTCGGAATGGACATAGAAATGGGTGTTGGGGATGGTGGAGGTGACGGTGTGGTGGAAGGTGGAGATGGTGGTTTTTTGTTTCTTAAGGGTTGAACGTGTTGCTTTTGCCGGAGGCATGATCGGATTTTTGGAGGTTTTTGGTTTTGGTAATGGAGGTTTAATAGGGGTGAGGTAATAATTTGAGGATTTGGGTTTTGTTGGGGACGGTAAGAATGGGGATGAGGGAGGTAAGTGGAGTGTGTGAGGGAGTTAGGGGTAGTAATTGTGAAGGTGGTAAAAGTCAATGGGAGTGATGGTGAGGTGACACGTGGCAGAGAGGTGTGGGGGTAGCTTATGGACACGGTTTTGGTAGTGTAAGAAGGTAAGGTTGGTTTAATTTTTGTTTTTATTTATTTTGAATAGTAAAAATATTAAATATTGATTGGTAATATGTGATATATTAGTTTTTGTATAACTTGGTTGAGCACAATCGTACAACCCATGCATAATATGGTCGAGTTTACGTATTTAATCAACGAGTACATATATAAACATGCAGCGGAATATACGGACACAGTCATACAATCTTGTCTTAACAGTAGTCAATCATTGGGTTATTTCAGCTTTTAGGATTGATTAGGTGCCACTGATTAAATCAATTTCCAATCGCAAAGTCTCAAAACGTTCTCTAGCCAGTGGTTTAGTAAAGATATATGCCCATTGTTTTGCCGTACTACAAAATTCCAATTTTATGTTTTTCTTTTCAACATGGTCTCGTAGAAAGTGATGTCTAATTTCAATATGTTTAGTTCTCGAGTGTTGGGTTGGGTTTTTAGATATAATTATAGCACTCATATTATCACATAAAATAGGCACACATCTTACATCAACACCATAATCAAGTAATTGTTGTTTTAACCATAAGAGTTGAGAACATACCAGTGCGGCTGCAATATATTCTGCTTCGGCAGTTGAAAGAGCGACAAAATTTTGTTTCTTTGAGCCCCAATATATTATGCATGGGCCATCTTCGTCTTTGGTCAGCTTCTTATCTGTGACCATTGGAGTATGCATTGGATGAGAGGTTTCCATGCAAAATTTCTTAAGTAATTCTTTGACGTATTTTTGTTGATGAACTTTGATTCCTTCTTCAGTTTGTTGAATTTGAAGGCCAGGGAAAAACTTCAGTTCTCCCATCATACTCATCTCGAATTCAGAAGTCATTAACTCAAAGAAGTACTTGCACAACTTTTTGTTTGTTGAGCCAAAAATAATATCGTCAACGTAGATCTGAACGACTAGTAGATTTGAGTTCTCGCTCTTAAGAAATAAGGTTTTGTCCACAGATCCTCTTTTGAATCCACTCTCCAATGGAAACTTTGATAGTCTGTCGTACCATGCTTTAGGTGCTTGTTTAGGCCATAAAGAGCTTTGTCCAATTTGAATACATGGTCCTTTAGTTTGCTGTCAGGGAATCCAGGAGGTTGTTCAACAAATACTTCCTCTTGGAGATAGCCATTAAGAAAAGCAGTCTTAACGTCCATCTGAAATAGCTTCATTCCCTTATGTGCGGCAAAATCAATGAGTAGCCTTATTGCCTCAAGACGAGCAACTGGAGCGAAGGTTTCGTCATAATCGATCCCTTCTTGTTGGTTGTATCCTTGAACTACTAATATGGCCTTGTTTCGCATAATGACTCCAGTGTCATCTAGTTTGTTTCTGAATACCCATCTAGTTCCAATGACAGATCTGTCCTAGGTCGAGGAACAAGATGCCAAACTTTGTTTCTTTTAAATTGCTGGAGTTTTTCTTGCATAACAACTATCCAGTCTGGTTCTGCGAGTGCTTCATTTATATTTGAAGGTTCAATTGTGGAAACAAAAGGAGTAGAATGAGCAAAAGTTGTTTAAACTCCTTCGAGTTTGAACTCCATCTGTCAAGCTTCGTATAACATTGTCCAAAGGATGAGAATTCTTATATCTCCAATTCCTTGATTTTGTCCCAACTTTGACAATCCTTTATCATGTGATCTTGTTGACCGCATTTGAAACATCCTCTTTTAAAGAATGTTTGTGTAGAGTCAGTTTTCTTTTTGTCAACTGTCTTGTTACTAGGATTTTTATATCTTCCTTTAAAAACCGCTTTCTTAAATCGTCTTGCGAATAGAACCGTTTCATCTTCTAGTTCTTATTCGCATTCGTCGCTTGTAGAGGCTTGAAATGCGATGCCTTTTCCTTTAAGGCCGTCATCATCATCTTTGTTTAACATGATCTCATGAGCAATTAGAGATCCTGTGAGTTCTTGGTAAGTCATTTGTGATAAATCACATGCTTCTTCAATGGCCGTGACTTTGGGTTGCCACTTTTTAGTGAGACTTCTAAGAATCTTTCGAATGATATCTTCAGAATCGATCTTCCTACCAAGGTTCCGTAGTTCATTAATAATGCAAGAAAATCGTGCAGACATGCTATCAATAGATTCATTCTTTTCCATAGTGAAAAGTTCATATCTTTGAATAAGCAAATCTATACGATGTTTCTTGAATACGGATGTTCCTTCGTCGGCAAGTTCAAGACCGTTCCATATTTCCTTGGCGAAATTACAAGATGAAAATCGGTCAAGTTCTGAAGTTATCATACCATTTTGTAAGAGACTCATAGCCTTTGAATTTTTCTCGGCTATCTTGTTGTCGGCTTCTACATAGTCAATTTCCATCTTTTCGTAGGTCGTTCCACTGGCGGCGGCGACCAAGATTTTCTTAGGTCCGGTTTGGATGATCTTCCAACATTCCCCATCACATCCCTTGATGTATTGGGTCATCATGTTCTTCCATAAACTGTAGTTCTTACCATCGAAGATAGGACACTTGAGGTGTTTGGAATCCATTGTAGATAGAGTATATAATATAGAATCAATAGCAAGATCAATCTCAGGCGGCTAGGCGATCAAGAGCATGAGGCTCTGATACCAATTGAAGAGTCTATTGATACAAATATACTCAAGAAGGGGGGGGGGGGGGGGTGAATTGAGTATGCCTTCTTTTCGAATTCTTCTTCGATGTGTATGTTGATGTGTTGAATAACGAGTGAAACAATAAATAAAAGAGACACGATATTTTTGAAGTGGTTCGGTTTCACAAATCGAAACCTACGTCCACTATTCTCGATTAATAAAATTAGTACCTTTATCCAGATTACAATTTTATCAACCCACTCGTACAACTTTGATGTTAGTTGTAACTCAATCTAGATACCGTAAAATATCTAGCTATGTCAAGTACCGTGAAATACTTGATTAAAACGAGTACCGTAAAATACTCAATCTATCTTACGTAAATAAGATAAGTCTTCAACGAGTTCTTCGTGTTCACAATCTTGAATGAATAAGAACGATTTTAGAGCACTTGAGTCTTGTAACGGAATATGACAATTAAAGCGCGAATCTTGAATGATATAAACGGCGGCAGTTTTTCTCGATTTGCGTGCAAGTATGGTTTCATATATCTCAATGTATAATGAGCATTCTATTTATGGAGAATTATATTCTAGGTATTCAAACCCTAGATGATATTAGGAATGTTACTATGTTAAGACTTCTAGTCTTTTAGTAATATATCCTTAAATCTAATCTTAATATATTTAGGAAAGATTATAATAAGATATTTAGGTATTTAAGATAAACTCAATTTCCTAATTCATGTTTAGGAAATATTTTATCATAAATTAAATAATATCCTATTTAAACTCAACTTCCTAAATTTTGTCAAAATATACTAAATTATATTTCCATAACATAATCTAGTTTTGTTTAGGATATTAAATAAATACATTATATTTATTTAACTTAACCCTTTACAAATATGAAACGTGTGACTAGGACACGATTTCCAAAAACCGTTGCACACGATTCCCTAGATTATTTTATTTGACAATTATGGTTAAATAAAAATCCTTGGTTTATTAGAAATAAATAGTTAACTCATAAGAAAATTATTTATGCCTTTTTATAACTAATGGATATTTTAAATAAACCAATTTAAGATTAATAACTCAATATTTAAAATAGAATACTAATTAAACATTAATATTGACGTTGACTTTGGGATCAAAATCGTTTCAACCACCACTATTCTCTCGAACATTTCTTCTTATAGAGTTATAGCTATGAGCTATAACTTAAAGCAATGTCACACTAAAGTTATAGTTGATAAGTATAACTTTAGTCAACTCCCGTTACTATATACTTGCGATCTTCTTTCAATCTTCGATTAGTGGACTCTTTGACTAATAACCTTGAATCTTTTATATTGATTGACGAGATCTTCCAATCTTATAAACAATACACTTAGCACACGATTATACGCACGAGTATATAATATATTTAGCTAGATTTGTCATTATCAAAACATAAACATATATACTTAATATATACATTTTAATATATGGTTCAACATTTTCCAAGAATACAAATCCGACCATAGCTCCTTCGTTTCTTGTTCAAATTCCGAGTTCTTTACATGTAAGTTCTCCTCTCCTTCTCCTCCTTCTTTTCATACACTAGTACAAAAACACCCTATTGCATCCGTTCTATAAGACTTATTGCGTCGGTTCTTGGTTGACGTTTTTGGAGGCGACGTTTATTGAAACGTCGGTTCTAAAACTGACGCAAAAAACAGACATTTGCATCAGTTCTTAGTATACAACTGATGCATTTGATGTATCATTTGCATCAGTTCTTAGTAAACAACTGATGCATTTGCTATAAGAACCGACGCAAATAGCTTAGTTTTTGCATCAGTTTTCAAATAACGGATGCTTTTTCGCTTAGCTTTTGCATCAGTTTCCCAACAACTGATGCAATTAGTACCTTAATTTCGCGCAAAATTGAATAGTATATGCGTCGGTTATTATAGGAACCGACTCTTTTGCTCTATTTTTTTGCATCATTTCTTTTCAAAACCGATGCAATAACTAATTACTATTTGCGTCATTTCTTGTAAGAACTGATGTATTTTATTTTTATGTTTTTAAAAAAAAACCGCTACCGAAATTTCGGCAGCACCTTCCTATAAAGTTGATATCCAAAACACCAGAAATTTAAAATAACCTGCATTAAAATATTCAACCAAAGGACGCACTAGTACAGAAATGTCATTTGGCAACGGTAAAGTTTTCTATTAAGATAATAATTAATTACAAACCAATGTTTAACATATAATCAACATTACAAAGCAAAATCAATGCCTCTTCTGCTCAAGTGAACTAAGAATCTCTATTGCTCTCTGATAATGGCGAGGCTGAACACCAAAGCATCTATGGGAGAACTTGTATCCCCATCTTCCGAACCATGGTTGGCCATATGCAATGCCATGTAAGAGACGAAGTTCCATCGGCCTCTCTTTTTATGTATCCACTACAGTGATCCGTCTGTCATATAATTATACAATTCATCCGAGAAAAGTACACCAATAACAACCTAACTAGAAGAAACCTCAATCCAAACATGACTTGAAGTTGGCTAATGTGAATCATGAAACCGAAAATAGAAAAAAATAATCAGACTCAGAAGTTGGCTAACTTACATCCATATCTACTATCTCATGAATGTACAGCAAAAAAAACAAAGATCATCCAAAAATGGGTATCACGGCATGAATCAAATCAACATTTATGCACTTTAATTAGAATGAACTAACAGTTAAACGTGGTTTCCGTATCTCAGGTCCAGGATTGATTCAAGATCGATAGTTACAATAGCAACTTCTTAGGATGGTTGTATGCTCATGAGACTTTGCATAAACAGCAAACTGGTGCTGTACGGAATAAATGCAGATGACAGTTGCTACTTGTGTGGTCAGTCCAATAGAGAAATATACATACAGATAACAAATTCATCCCGAAAAAAGGGGAAGAAGCACCTAAAACTGATCAAATCAGAAAAGAGGAAGAACCCATGTCAGAAGATGTAGAATTAACAACAGTTCTAAGGTTGGAATTCCTGAAATTCAGCATTAAAATCTTCCAGGGTTTATTGGATTACAACAAGTAAAAGAGGCCATTTGCCATTGGATCATGCTTAAGCTGTTGACAATGGTAGCACAGCATGTTTACTACTAATCAGTAATAGTATATATACTTTGACATTGTACTCTAGCAAAGCTAACTACAGTTTCAGACTTAAAACACATAATTCTCTCAGACACAATACAAGCGAGGTATTACTAGCAAAATTAAAACAAAAGGAAGAACAAGCAACATAAATTTGAACATCAGCAAGAGCTTTGATGAGACCAGTAAAGTAAACAAATGCACTAGTCCACAAACAACATGGAAATTCATACATACTCCAAAAGAAACATATGAAACACCTTTCACGTACCTACAAAATATTACCGCCTGGTTCGTCTGAACACTTTAGATGAAGAGGTGGAAACTTACCGCACTGGGACGCTCGACACCTAGAAAAATAATACGTAGTATCTGCTCTATAGCTACTTGATCCTTCTTCTCATCAAACTGTACAAAACAGGCACACCAAAAGTCTTTGATATGTTAATCAGACTGCATACGTTTTATCAGAAATATACGACAATTGAGGGAGTAAAATGTAAGAGGGGATAATTCTTGAACACTCTATTTCCTTAGTTAGGCAGTCAAAATAGACCTACTTGAACCTTTTACTCAAGAAGCTCGATAAACAGCAGAAAATAACTTGAAATAAATAAACAGAACAGGGTAGTTGAACAAACAATACTTATTTCGATTTCTATAAGGAATGAAATTGATAACTTGAGTAGTTGAAAACATGACATAAGGAATCATACCTCCAAACAAGGGGTTCAGCAGCTTAATGCAAAATCAAATGGACCAATGGACTTTCTGACAATGGTTTCTCATTGTTCTCAGTATGCTCCATAAACTTAAAAACTAGCCAAATCCATATAAAAGAAGAATGGTATGATTTAATATTTTCGAAGATAAGAGACCAACTATGATGATAGAAATTGAACTGTTAACAACAAAATGAGCTTTACCAGTTGCTATGAAGCTCTCGCCGGGAGCAAGATTGGCTCCAGGAGGACGCATACAACAACTCTTTGGTGCAGTTGTTTGAAACTCATGCAATTTGGTACATATGCAGACAGAAAGCTTCATATCAATTGACAGTAAGTAACTTATGCAATTTGGTACATATGCAGACAGAAAGCTCTGAAGTTTAATAACATCATGAAGCAAGCTCTGCATAGAGTTAAAACTCAATAAGCGCGTGCAAATGAAAATATAATATACGAGTATTTCCAAAAACAGTGTCTGAAGACTGAAATAACATGAGGTCGATCATTTTAAAAACTATTAGACCCAATCACTTCCTTCAATCACTAGCATGCTACTAATTCAGAATACCTATGCAAAATCGACGTTGTAATTCACACTAATACGAATTGAATTCAGCAATCATAGTCTTACTTGCTTTCTACGACAATTAAGATAGGAACTCTTTGTTAACATAAAAGGTATGCCCAAGAAGCATCCATATTCTAGCAACATACACCTCTCTGTCGATACCAATGCATTATAACCAACATACAGACAACAAATTACGAGAAGACACGGAAAACAACAGCTATTGACAACATATTACGAGTATAAAAAAAATTAGTTCAATTAGAAGCTCTAAAACAAACCTTGAATATCGCCATCTGTTTCTCAACTTTTGCTTGCTTCTCATGAACAACTCCTTGGACCATCACCTTTAGGCAAAAACTGAAACAAAGATACAAACAGAAGAAGGAAGCTAAGATACAAACATAAAAGGGTATAATAACTATGGCTACGTACAAGACTTACCTAAGAAAAAAGACTGAAACTTGATTAGAAACTAAGAAAAAGATAAACAGAAGGAAGCTAAGATACAAACAGAAAAATAAAACTCTGGAATCAAAAATGATTTGATTTTGATCAAGAACTATAATGGAGCAATCAGAATGTTTTCCAGTTCCTAATGCCAAATGTGGTTGTGGACATGGAGGGTAGTAGACTAGTAGTGGTACATACATGTCCATCCCTTGTCACTTTCCATTTCTGTCAGATAATCTGGCCTTGTTTTAGACCAAGTGACAGTGACAGTGACAGTAACTCAAGTATAGTGTTGCCGAGCTTGAGAACTTGGTTAGCATGGTATAATATTGCGTTCGTGTGGAGAAATAGAAGATTATGAAACAATTTTGTACAAGTAACCTAGGATGATATACAATTGAGGTGGTAATGGGTAAGTCTAACGATCGCAAGCGAGGTCATAGTGCCTTGGATTATGTTAGAGTTGGGCTAGATCATGAGCTCCTGAACAATTTGTTACCTCATTCAAAGTCGAAGCATTATATATTGTTTCCTGCATATAGATGGTACTAATTTCGGGTCAAGATGATCCATATAGGAACAGTTAACAACCAATGTATCCCTCCAAATAGCAGCTTTCATCCTCCAATCATAATTACTGATATAATCTACTTGCTTCTATCCTCTGCTATAAAACTCTTTCTTGGACTCTAAATCCTGCTCATGAAACATCCTAATACCCTCAATTATTCCATCTATAACAATTTGTTACGACCATCCACATCAAAAGGGCTGCATTGACAATACAAAGGTTACTTAATTTTAGAGTAATAAAGTGATACTCAGTTCGTTAAATCGTTGAAAATGGGTCTGAACTGACATTACAATGACTAGACGCAAATTACCATTCTGTAGTTGGATAAGCTATAGAAGCTGAAGTTCGCATTTTCTAAAAAAAATATAAATTGAAAGATAGAGATTTACCTGCTGATCTAATAACCCTTTAGGGCCATTACCATTCTGTAACCATCCATAAACAATGACATTTAAAGACTCAGAATCGCATAACACTAAAAAAGTTACAAGTTTTACACACCCCACAACCCAAGTTTTTAAGAATCTAATCCGAAAGCACTTTTTTAGTTTCCTGCAACCTTGCCCAGATAATTATATATTCATAGTGTTTAATAAGACAACTACTCAGGAAATATCTTACACATACAGCAATCAATTCAGCAAATTTAACACAAGCAAGGCCAATTCCTACAAAGATACATTTTATCTGTTCGACTGAAATAATAGTCAGTATCTAAAATTGAATGCTAACAACAGAACTATAGGTTAGTAACCCCTTTTCCTTGCAGTTGGAGGACAAAGATGTTGGCAATGGAAATTTGACAAGAAAAAGAAAACCCTAATTTAATTACCATCTACCTCAACAATAACAACTAATACACCAACAATTCAAACATAAAAATCAAAATTTTCAATTGAAATATGAACAGATAATGCTCGAATTTAGGACCAAAATTAGGGTACAAACCTCAGGAATAAGAGCAAGGGTTAATCGGCGAAAACTAAGGAATAAAACTTACATTAATTGGCGAAAAAGCTTGCAACTGATGAATTGAAGTTGAAATTGAAGTTGAAGAAGCACGAAGTGACGAAGTTGATGAAGATAAACGAACTGAGCGAACTGACGAACTAAGGAATAAGAGCAAGGGTTGTTTCTTTTGATTATGGAAGAGAACAGTAGATTGCATATTCGAATTCTTATTTGCCCTAATATAAAACTCGTAGTTGATTTTTTTTTTAATTTATAGTAAATACGTCAGTTTTAATCTGAAACTGAAGCAACTTCTCAAATGTAAATACGTCGGTTCTGTTAAATAACTGATGCAAATATAAATTATTAGTCAAATGCATCAGTTCAGAGAACAACCGACGCAAATTTACTCACTCAAATGCATCAGTTCCTTCTTAAGAACTGACGCAAATACCTTTTCTATATTGTAAAATTGGATTCCCGCCCAAAATAAGTACTATTTGCTTCAGTTCTATTAGAACCGACGTAAATCCCTTGACGCAATAGGGGATTTTTGTACTAGTGATATAAACAAAATCTCGTCTTGTTGAGTTTTCTGAAAACCCGTCTTTCTAGGGTTTCATTTTTGATTCATTTTCTTAATGTTTTTGGTTGAGGATGGATGCTTGGACTTCAATTCATGGGTTAGTTTTCTTGAAGATTTGGAGAGCTTTAAAGGTAACTTTGAGAGGTTACTCGACGTAAAGTCAAAAATCGATTGTGTGGTTTGATTGTTGTTTTAATTTCTGAAATTTTGATGGATTGTGTGGTGTTGTTCATTATTCAATTGAATGAAATGAAGTTCATGTTGATTAGTAGTAATGAATGAGGATTTTGGTTGTGGTTAATGGGTAAGTTAGTATCCGTCACATGCATAGTTCGTTCATAGCGATATTGTGATTTCCGATTGAATTAATCCATGTTAAAGGTTATAAATCTTGCTTATTATCGTTTGTTTATGTTTGTATATCTATATAAAAGTATATAAGAAGAACCACTATACATAAATTGGACACGTGTCACTCTCACATTAAAAAAATTCCCGCCAAGTTCCCATGATGTAAAATAGATTTTGGAAAATCTTGGAAAAAAATATTCTCGCTGATTAATGTATACAAAATAGGGAATATTTAACCTATCCATTCAATATTTAATAAACTTACACACTTTTTTAAATTCCTATGCATATCCGTGCAAAAATATATTCTATATAAATTTAGAAATTTTTAGACTATAAAAATATTCTTTATAAATCTGTGCAAAAATATTCTCTATAAATATTCTATAAAAATTATTCTATATATCTTTTAAATTTAGACACTTCTTTGAAAAAATATTCAGTGAGATTCTTAAACCAAATATTGACTGATTGTCAATCTTAAACCAAATATTGACTGATTGCCAAATTATCTTTACACTCAGAGAGTTTTTAACAAAAAATATGTCTCACATGCCCGTTCGAATGAGATAAGAGGGTTCATCTTTCCACACTCGAATGCCAAATATTACCCAACCAGTTACAATAAGTGAGAATTTTTTGACGTATGAATTATAAAAAATCAATTAATTCAATGAGATATTATTCTATCAAAAGTTACAAAATATAGACTATTACACAAGATATTATTCAAAGATATGTGAAATTATACATGATAATAAAATTGTACCACACCTGATACAAGATAACTAGATAATAAAAGTGGTGTATACGGATATTCAAAGAGTAATAATCTTAACAATGAATTCAATTATGTGAAACTATACAAGATAGTATGCCCCAAAAATTGCTTATTACAAAAGATATAAAAGGGAAACCGCTAGACACGCGTCAGTTTCACAATCACTCTTACATTAGTTTTTTCCTGCCTAAGTTTGATCTATAATTTAGGCATATTTTCAACATTTTTTTTACATAAATATTATCTATCAATATGAACTCAATGATGGATTGTTTATAATTATTAGCCAAAAATAATAATCTATATAATGAAAGGCTTATAAGCAGCTTAATTTATTGCACTATTTATCGTAGTATTAATTAAAAATGATCATAGTACTATTGTTAACCTCTTTTAAATTTTATGGTATTATGAATAAAAATGATTATATTATGCTGATGCACTTTACTGAATTTACTCATAAGTTTTTTCACATGATTGTGTCAGTGGTCTCATCTATTCTACGGAGGTCAAAGTTGTCGAAGTTGCAAGAATTGGTCAATATTTTTATTTATGTAAATGCAGTTATTTTTACCCTCTTATTGATATTTTTAGTTTAAATTTTTTATTTATGATAATATATAGAATATCATTTAAAAAAAATGATTAAACCATTATTTTGTGTCTTGGAGAAATGAATTTTTTATTAAATCTTTTTATCTCTTTTATAAATATGAAATCATGAACAAAATAGTCAATTTTTATATTTTATACGTCATTTTTTTTTTGTTTAATTAGTAATGAATATAGAAAATTATTAGGATCAACACAAATTCTTAATTATATAAGATTATATTACCTATAAGTTTAAGACGAGTCAAATATCATACCATCTATGTATATATGATAAATATTTTACTTTTTTATCTATTTGAATTTATTTGAGTAATTCGATGTATACGGAGTATTACTGTAGGAATATTTCTTAAATTTCCATTGATGTATTAATCTAATTAATACTGCCAAGGATTATATCAAAAGACGAATCAATAAAAAACTATGAATTGAATTAAAAAGACATGAATATAGAAATAACCTTTAGATCTATATGGAATTCGCCTCAGAACAACCTAGTATATAACCCAAATTTCAATGTAGAAATTCTCCTTAGATTGCACCCAAGATGACCGAGAAAAATCCCCTTCAAATTACTACCTTGATTACTATTAGATTTGGAGGTTTTTGTTTTTAGGGTTTTTAGATGATAAACTAATCAGAAAAATAAGAGAGAATAGTTCTCTTATTCTTTGCACTTCTCACGGCAGTCACCCACCACCAAAACGTGTGATTTGTTTTTATTTTGTGTTGTTAATTATATAGGAGACTCACTTATAATTTGCACCTATCCGAACTAATTAAAATATCTTCATATGTTTAAATGCATGTACTCAGAAAATATCCCATATTAATTTCCGGAGAACATTTTCGGTAATGTAACATATACACAATTTTAGGAGAATGTTAACTAATTATCTTATAATTAATTAACTTAATTATATTATTCTAAAATATCATATATTAAAATATATAATTAATAAATATAACATATATATATATTTGTTAGAATTAACATTTAATTCATTTCTCCTAATTATTATTTAATCATATTAAATGTTTATCATCTATTTAGCTACATTTAGCCAAGTTTAGCATTTACATAATTATATCAATATATAATCACATTTCTCAGTACTATCCTATAGGTGTGACCTTTTTGGATCAACTGATTACCGCCATCATATGACAGTAACGTCAAACTTCTAGTAAGCCAACCGTTACTGATAAACGTTAACCAACTGATTAATATACTAAGTATCCCTGTGTGATCCAGTAAAAGATTTATTTCAAATAATCACACACGGTAGAGGACATTTACTCCAACAATCTCCCACTTGTCCTACAAGTGTGTGTGCGATTACGATTCTCATATCCATAAATTTCTCCCATTCAATGGAAGACAAATTGCAAAGTCCCACTTTACAAGGTCGTATCTCCCAAGTAATCATATCAAAAAGCGGTTTCCTCGACTAGAGAGTAACATAACTGATATACGAATCATATTCGAGCATGGCCATGCATTTAAGGTACTACTACTCGAGTGGCCCTGAGAATATATATAAAACCTGATAAAGGCTGGATATTTTCCTTGACTTATAACCTGCCGATGAAAGCACAGCATGAAATGGCCCAGTAAAAGTCCGATTGACCTCCTTTTACGGTGCGACCTAGGACATAAACCTAAACCACCAAAAAACTGTCTATATCGCAAGAAATAAGCAATGGTCAAAAGAACCGACTTTAGGAATCACAATAGACGTCCTATCCACGACCAGGCACCTTGATGCGTGTCAATTTTATGATGTTTTACATCTATTTTAACACGCATTTTGTCGCTCATTTACTATGTTTTAGCCTTTATTTCCCAACAATTGTCTACTTTCGTATTTTTATGCTCTTTTGCAGAATTATGCGGAAAAGAGGCGATTTTACACCAAATTTCTACCCTCGGGATTTTTGCATAACCAAGGATCGAGGACAAGTCAAATCAAAGCGCGAACCTAGTACCACAAAGTCAAACTAAGACGAAATCAAGACTGATACACAGGAAAACCGGTCGACCGACCGCCTACCTTGGTCGGTCGACCAGAAGACCTGTTATCTTAAAGTCAGAAGTCCACCAAGCCCGACAATCGGTCGACCGACCTCATCACCTGGTCGGTCGACCAGCGCGCAGTTTCAGAATAATCGCAAAAGCCCGTGAACGCATTAGGTCAAAGAGGAATCGCCTTAGTCTTTCATATATAAGCCTAATCCGTCATTAGCTTTAAAGATGCAGAAACATCTAGTTTTAATCTATTATCTACCATCTTATTATCAAGTTTTAGCATATTATTAGTATACAATAGCTATTTCTTATTATTCAAACACTGTTCTTTAGTTTTATTTTCATTGTTCATCAATCCTTCCACGATATTCAATAAACGCTTGTTCTTTTCTGCCCTAATCTATATTCCGGTAATTCTTCTCTCAATTTCAGTTTATCAATTGTTCTTGTCATAGAATTGCTAGTATCCGGTTTAGGTTAAAATCCCAAAGCCCTATTGTTTATCACATGTTTAGATTAATGTTTGCTATGAATTCCATGTTTATTACTGTTTTCGTTGTTATTTCCATATCCATGAGTAGCTAATTGCATATGTTAGGATGTAGGGAGTAAATAGCGTAGATGGTGTAGTTCCCGAGACCGACTGTAGCAGACTCCTGGTCGGCCGACTGGACTAGCTGGTCGGTCGACCGACGCGCGTACGTTTTCAGACTGTTTTAATTCGTCGACTATAATAACCTATAATGAGACTGAAAGGAGACTTATAGGATATTAGTAATGACTTACCCAAGGTTGAAAGATACGGGAAGGGCATTGGTTAACGTTTTAAGACAGCTAGGTTACTTAAGACTGAAAGGTATGTGACCTAGAAATTAGGAATCACGCTTATTGTTGACACCCAATATTTGTGAGACCTAGGGACTAATAGCATATGCCGAAAGGAGCTATTAGGTATCATAGACCGAAAGGATATGTTACACCTCTTACGCGACTACAGTACATGTTGACTTAGGATTTACACCATCATAGCTATTTACTACCCGAACATCCTAGCATCCTTTTTATTATAAGTTTTATCTCATTTTTATTTTCCTGTTTTATTTTCATCTTTATTTTTCTAGACTTAGTGACAACCAATTCAACCCCCAATTTGTTACCTTAAAACATCGACCTTAAACAATAAACACTCCCCACCTCCTTGTGGTTCGACCCTTGACTTACGCTATCTAGTCTTAAGCCGAGGTTTTATAAATCTTATCTTTGACACCCCTCAACGACGGGTGTCACACCTAATGTATCTTAACATTTAGGACTCTATGTAGTGGTCACCATGTCCTATGTGTTATCAGATACCCATATTTGTTATTGATCAGTCAAACGTTTGACTTATGGCATAATGAGCCATCCATCCTTCAACTAACAAAATAATCACTTGAGTTATCAGCTCATTTTGGTGTTAACGGACAAAACTTACATATAAAGTAAAACAGTTCACTTTGTGGTGTTCAAAATTGTCATACAATCCACATGAAATACAATATAAAGAAATTCAATGATTTTATTAAGTAGTAATTGAAATGATCAAATATCAATCAAATAATATTTAATACAACTCTGGAACACGTTTTATCCCCATGGATGTGATGTGCCCTTCATGTTTACTATGCGCTAGTGCCTTAGTGAGCGGATCTGCAATGTTGTTATCCGTTCCAATCTTGCACAACGCTATCTCCTTTTGCTCCACGTAATCTCTTATTAGATGAGCTTTTCTGAGTACATGTCTAGATTTGTTACTAGACTTAGGCTCCTTAGCCTAGAAGATGGCACCACTATTATCGCAATAAAGGGTGATTGGATCTTTCACACTAAGTACTACCTTTAGTCCTTGTAAGAAATAACGCATCCAAATAGCTTCGTTTGCAGCTTCGAAAGCTGCCATGTACTCAGGCTCTGTTGTAGAATCTGTTGTAACGCTTTGCTTGGAACTCTTCCAGTTGACTGCTCCACCATTAAGAGTAAAGACAAAAGCCGACTGAGATATGGAATCATCACGATCGGTTTGGAAACTAGCACTGTATAACCTTTAGCACATAGCTCCGTGTCTCCACCATATACCAGAGCCCTATCCTTAGTCCTTTGTAAGTACTTAAGGATGTTCTTGACGGCCATCCAGTAACTTTCACCTGGATCCTTTTTGTAACGGCTAATCATACTCAATGCATATGCCACGTCTGAACGTGTGCACATCATGGCATACATGATCGATCCTACTGCCGAAGCATAAGGAATCCGACTAATGCGTTCAGTTTCTTCTGGTGTTGTAGGTGATTGAGTCTTACTCAGATGCACCCCATGAACAACAGGAAGGTAACCCCTCTTGGAGTTTGTCATACTGAATCTGTCAAGAATTTTATCTATATAATCTTCTTGACTCAATGCTAACATTATTTTCGATCGATCTCTATAGATACGGATGCCTAGAATCCTCTGTGCCTCACCCAAATCTTTCATTTTGAAATGGTTCTTTAACCATGTCTTAACCGACGAGAGTATGGGAATGTCGTTTCCAATCAGTAGTATGTCATCTACATACAATAATAGGAACACGATTTTGCTCCCACTTGACTTGATATACAGACATGGTTCCTCGACACTTCGAATGAATCTGTTCTATTTTATCACGTCATCAGATTCCAACTCCGTGATGCTTGCTTAAGTCCATAGATGTAACGCTTAAGCTTGCACACTTTCTTAGGATGTTTAGGATCTATGAAACCCTCAGGCTGTATCATATACAGTTCTTCTTCCAAAAACCCGTTTACGAAGGCGATTTTCACATCCATTTGCCAAATCTCATAATCATGAAATGCGGTTATCGCTAAGATAATCCGAATAGATCTAAGCATAACAACTGGAGCAAAAATCTCATCATAGTGCAACCCTTGTACTTGAGTGAAACCTTTTGATACCAATCCTGGTTTATAAACATCTGGTTGTCCATCTATTGCGCGCTTTATGTTATAAAGTCATTTGCACTTAAGGGGTATCACCTTCTCAGACAAATCAACCAAATCCCATACTTGATTCTCGTACATGGAATCTATTTCGGACTGCATGGCTTCGAGCCATAACATAGAGTCAGAACAGGTCATGGCTCCTTTGTAGGTAGTTGGTTCGTTAGGCTCAAAGAGTAAAATGTTTTCTATACCACCCTCCTCAACCATACCAATGTATCGGTCTGGGGGGTGAGAAACTCGAACCGACCTCCTAGGTTCCTCTAGAATGGATATCATAGCAGATGTGGAAGGAACACTTTCTTCCATCATACTGTTGGTATCTGGTTCTTGAACCTCTGACAACTCAAAAGTCCTACTAATCTGTTTGTTTTAGAGGAACTCTTTCTCTAAAAACTTCGCACTAGCCGCAACAAAAACTCTTTAATTCATAATTAAAATCAAAACAAAAAAAACAAAATATACCGTGGGGAAAAAAAGTCGATTTAATTCATAATTAAAATCAAAACGATTTTTGAACATGGCTCTGATACCACTTGTAGAAATATTTCTTAAATTTCCATTGATGTATTAATCTAATTAATACTGCCAAGGAATTTATCAAAAGACGATTTAATAAAAAGCTATGAATTGAATTAAAAAGACATGAATATAGAAATAACTTTTAGATCTATATGGAATCGGCCTAAGAACAACCTAGTATACAACCCAAATTTCAATGTAAAAATTCTCCTTAGATTGCACCCAAGATGACCGAGAAAAATCCCCTTCAAATTACCACTTTGATTACTATTAATTTTGGAGGGTTTTTTTTGGGTAAAAGGTAAGTATATAAAGAATCAAAGAATCAAAAGTCCGAGCTCATACTCTATCTATCTAATCTTGATCCCTCTTAGATAGGACCTTACTATTCCTATGCATCCATCTAATCTTCACTTCTTTGCATAGCTTGTCCATAGTATAAGACGGATGAGGTATTACCATATCAAATTTCGCTGAGTTCCTTGCCATCCAAACAGTGTAAATAACACCCACAACCCATGCACCAGTGAATCTCCTCTAGAGTCCAGATTTTCCCCGAATATTAGAGTACCAATGAACAATATTAGACCCATCAATATGGCAGACCAGTTTATTCTGCAAATAGGAAATGCAGTGACTGTAAAATTGACAATGTTTGAAGAGGTGATCATGTGTCTCATCATGAAGGCCACGGAGATAGCAAATCCTATCACCAGCCAAACCCATCCTTGCTCTTCGATCAAGAGTATATAAACGTTGTAATTGTGCAGCCCAGAAAATGAAAGACATTTTTGGGATATTAAGGGAGTTCCAACATAAATACCTCCAAGAGACAGTAGGGGACTTGACTCTCAGCCACTCATAGCCTGACTTCACTGTGTATCCCATAGAATTGCTAGACCAAATATCATTAACATAACCCTGCTTGAAGAGATCATTAGTTTCAATTATTTTCTTCCATGACCAACTACAATCAAGGGGAGCAGTATAATGTTTCCAGTTTGTGCCCTTCATATACACATGGTTCACCCGTTTCACCCATAAATGATCTTTTTTTTGCAGCCAACCAGTAGGTATACTTGTCAAGCATAGCCCTGTTAAACACACAAGCATTATGTATTCCCAATCCTCCCTCATTCCTAGGAGAGCCGCATTTCTCCCGACTCACACTAGGGGAACTCTCATAAGCTTCTGAGCCTCCACACAGATAGTTACGACAAATAGCTTTAACCTTCCTCATGATACCCACTGGAATAAGAAATGTAGAAGCCCAATAAGAGTGCAAAGTAGATAACACACTTATTACAAGAGTAAACCTACCAGAATAAGATAGATGCCTAGCCCCTAAGCTTCTAATCTTACATACAATCCTCTCAATGAGTTTATGACCCTCCAATTTGGAAATCTTCTTGGAGGAAATAGACACACCTAAATATTTGAAAGGCAAATTCCCCACTCTGAATCCAGAAATGCTCACAATATCATCCATTAACTCCTGCTTTACTCCATTAAAATAAATATCAGATTTCTCCTTATTCAAACAAAGCCCAGAGGAGACAAAAAAGGTGGAGAAATCTCTAAGCAACCACATAATACAGCTCGCATTACCCTTACAGAACAGGAGCAGATCATCAGCAAATAAAAGATGATTGAGCCTTAGATGACCACACATAGGATGGAATTTAAAGGAGCTTTGATGAGCCACTGCAGCAAGGATTCTTGAAAGGTACTCCATACATAAAGTGAAAAGAAGAGGGGACAAAGGATCACCTTGTCGAAGGCCTCTCTTCCCTTGAAAAAAACCCAAACAAGAGGAACCCCAAAATTTCAGAGGCAATCCACACAATTTAATCCATATTGGTACAAACTGAACCCTCTCCTTAGCAAGAGTAGAGTTCTCCGTCCAAGGTTTGACAATAACTGGCTTACTATCAAATATAGGGAAACCCTGTTCAAGGACAAGACTAACAGACTCCATGGTAGGAAAGTGAGCCAGAAAAGCACCATTAGGAAGAAAAGAAATCTTATCATATTTATACTTGCCCCATAACCTCCTTATGAACCCAGATAACAACTCCCAAGGAGGGTTACCACCAAGAACATAACAGACTATATCAGTAGATCAATAATCAATTGCAGGTTTAACATCCTCATCAGTTAATTGGAGTAAATCAGTACGAGGTGAATTAGGTATAGAAGAAGAACCATGCTTACCCGAGACCGTTGTCCAACCCACATCATCATCAGGATTGTCTGGAACAATATCACCTAGATTAAGCACAGGTATCCCCATAATATCACCCACAGTTCTACTCATTCTCGCATTAGAAAAAGACGGAATATTTGTAGCACCTTCCATAGTAGGAATTGGAACATCTTGTATTACAGGATCCATATCGAGATTAAGATTATCACAATTAGTAAAAGAAAGTCGAATTTTTGCTGAAGATTGCTTGTTTTTTGATTGATTTGAAGATTTTTTCTTTTTTGCCATTTGCAGTAAGAAAACCTTAAATCGCACAAAAATCTAGAGAGAAGTCAGAGCTTTCTCTCTCCATCATAAATTATTTTGGAGGTTTTTGTTTTTAGGGTTTTTAGATGATAAACTAATCAGAAAAATAAGAGAGAATAGTTCTCTTACTCTTTGCACTTCTCACGGCAGTCACACACCACCAAAATGTGTGATTTGTTTTTATTTTGTGTTGTTGATCATATAGGAGACTCACTTAGAGTTTGCACCTATCTGAACTGCTTAAAGTATCTTCATATGTTTAAATGCATGTACTCGGAAAATATCCCATATTAATTTCCGGAGAACATTTTCGGTAATGTAACATATACACAATTTTAGGAGAATGTTAACTAATTATCTTATAATTAATTAACCTAATTATATTATTCTAAAATATCATATATTAAAATATATAATTAATAAATATAACTTTTATATATATTTGTTAGAATTAACATTTAATTCATTTCTCCTAATTATTATTTAATCATATAAATGTTTATCATCTATTTAGCTACATTTAGCTAAGTTTAGCATTTACGTAATTATATCAATATATAATCACATTTCTCAGTACTATCCTATAGGTGTGACCTTTAGGGATCAGCTGATCACCGCCATCATATGACAGTAACGTCAAACTTCTAGTAAGCCAACCGTTACCGATAAACGTTAACCAACTGATTAATATACTAAGTATCCTTGTGTGATCCTGTAAAAGATTTATTCAATAATCACACATCGTGGAGGACATTTACTCCAACAATTACTCGGTCGATAATTTCTTATTTAAAGAAATATTTGTTAATGTAATTTAATTCGGGTTAATGTAATTTAACGTTAACCAAACATTTACTCCAACAATTACTTCTAGTAAGCCAACCATTACCGATAAACGTTAACCAAATATTTGTTAATGTAATTTAACCGTAATAGTCGGGCGACGGAAAATAGAAACTTATAAATAAAGATAAAAGGCGAGACCAAATATTACTCTAAATCTCCAATTCCAAAAGATGAATTGTAGCCCGAATAATTCTAACATATTGATAACAATATTATTCTGATTTTTCATATGTTTTAAACATTTATTTATATAAATCTAAGAACTATTCAACTATGTATTTCCGTGCAATTTGCACGGGTTCTAAGCTAGTCAACATATATATGAATTGATGGGATTTTATGTTGCTTATACCGCTTAAATCATGCATATTTATCGTCCTTAATAAGATCGTCGCATTGTCCAATTGTTGTGGCGAAGAGCTGCTGCGTTTCAGGCGCGCGTGAGCAGGGAATTGCGCAGCCTGCGGCCAAGGCTGCCTAGTAGAGTAGCAACGCTGCTTTGTGGCGTGTGCGGGCTGTTTTAGCTCGTTTTGTTTGGTTGTTTTGGGACTGTTTTGAGGCTTGTTTTAGGACTGTTTTGAGGCTTGTTTTGTGATTGTTTTGAGGCTTGTTTGGGGACTGTTTTGTGGCTTGTTTCGGGATTGTTTGAGGCTTGTTTCGGGATTGTTTGAGGCTGATTCAGGGCTGTTTCGGGGCTGTTTCGAGGGGCTGTTACGGGGCTGTTTTGCGGGCTGTTTTGAGTTGTCTTTGTTTGTTTTTTTAGGGTTTGTCGAGTGTTGTTACATGATAAAAAAAAATACTTGGTTTAGGATTTATAACTATACTATATGAGTTTCGTAAATCAAACTTCCGTTAGGCCTATGTTAATTCTTCACATGCATAATAAGAAGTTATTCATTGTTTTACCGTTTATTCGGACATTGCTTGAGCATGTTAAATCATTATAAAACTTATGCTAAGAAGTATATATATGTAATGTATGATTCGTGAATCGAATTCCATTCATCTTTTATTGTTTAACTCACAAGCTTATGACATAAGACTTGTTACATAAATTCTAGTTTATTTTACTTCCAAATGAAATGTAAACTTGTAGAATGAGACTTGTCAAATGAATTCTTGTTATGTATTAATCATGTAAGTCAAATGCTTGGGTGATTCCGTTGTGGTTGTATGAATACATGTTTAAGCCGTCTTTAGAAGCTAAGTTGACGAGGAAGACCCCCCGGCCGGGCAAACCTGAAGGAAAACTGGCTCCCGCTTCAAAGTATCTTCTAGAAACTAGCTTAAGTGTTGTCTTGTTTGGATTGAGGCTCATATGTGTTAAATGAGTTAGTTAACGGTTAGGTTAGCTTGAGTTGTATTGATAACGGTTATGTTATCTTGAGTTGAGTCTGGTAACGGTTATGTTGCCTTGCTTGTGATTTGATAACAGTTAGGTTATCTTGAGTTGAGTCGGGTAACGGTTATGTTGCCTTGCTTGTGTTTTGGGTGACGGTTATATCATCCTAAACTGTGTTGGTAACGGTTATGTTGCCTTGTTTGTGAATAGATAGCGGTGGTACGATTTGTGTATCACTGCAATGAACTATGCCACCCAAGTTATGGGAAATTTATCTATGTTCGGGATTGGTCGGAGGTCGTACTCATGCGCTCCCGTAGTTGGAGGTTGTGCTATATGCGCTCCGGTCCTCGTGTGTCGTTCGATGTAGGTTATTACATCGAGAGGTCTTGCCATGTCTTAGGCATATAGTTTGCGGTTATGCTCTATACATAGAATCGGTGTCGTGATTATGCGCTCCGGTAGCTAGTGTCGTGGTTATGCGATCTAGTGGTCAGTGATAACGGTTATGTTCCCTGACGACGTCCATTCGATTCTTGGTTGTTGTTTGTGTGATTGGACATGCCACCTAGTTGTTGGCCTCTGAGTCGATCACTTGGTTGTTTACCTGTTTTGATATTATTTCATATATTGATTTCAATTCTGTTTTACATGTTGATTCATGCTGTTTTCACATGTCTTCACTTATCGTCCGTGCATTGATCATGTTAGTCATGTTTGGAAATGCATGTATGATTGATTCTTAAAGTATATGCATGTTCATATGTATATGATGTGTTGTATTACCGTTTACGTGTTTTCTGACAAAAAGTGGCTGGGAGAACCTCGAGTTACTCCCCACTGACTGTGGCGTACATGTTTCATGTATGTAGGTTAGTGCTGTTTAGGGAAGACGTGTGGCTAGTGAGCATTGTTGATTATTCGACAGTTACCCCCTTACGATTAGTTTAGATTTAAATTATATTGCTATCATGGGATACCTTATCCCTCGATTATTTAAATTACCTTGTATAAGTTATATCTTTTTAGTATTTTTAGTCTTCTATGTTGTTTTGATATTCCGCGATTAAGTTTTATTTAAATATGTCGAAAAGTTTTAAAGGTATCGCTTTTCTGCTGCAAATTACTTGTTTATCTTTATGTTATATCGCGGGGTGTCACATCTATGACTACTTCACACTTAATTGACAATTTGTTTATAAAACCCACTTTCTTAATAACGCATAATATTGTATGTGCCGTTTTTATAACTTTTTCGTATAACTTATTTTCAAGAAATTTTCTAGATGTGCTTTAATACTCCCTCCGAGTTATAGTGTTGGTTCATATTTCCTGTAACATCCCGTATTTTCGTAAAATCTAATTTAAGCATTTTAAATTATTTTAAGTAATAAAATAATATTTTAATAATTTAACTCGGAAGATTTTAATTTAATAAGTGAGATCCGTCTTAAGAACCTCAAGTCCTTAAGACGAATACAAACTTGGCATCATTTAAATATCCGACTTAAGTGTCCGTTCCATTTATCCGACCCATTTTAATTACTCGGAAAGGACAGTCCTTAAAACCCCATAAACCCCTAATATGTCGACATTCATCCTCCTTCATCAAACTCTTTTACAGTAAACTCTTTATCCTCAAAACCTCCATAAACCTCTCCTTCTTTTGAGAAATTCTTCATCATCCGTTCTTCAAATTGCAAAAGTAAGTACATTTTCGGAATCCTCGTTCAATTTCCAAGTCATCTATCACTTCGGTTTCTCTTTTCCCCATTTCGAAAATCTGGCCTGTTTTGTACAAATTCCGTTTTTTGGTTCTTAAACCGGTTTTCTGTGTTTTCAGGCGAAGGATTTGACAACCCGGACATTGATAGCTTCATACTCGAGGAAGATCTTTAGCCGGATTAGCTTGAGAGGTGACGATAATGAGAAACTCGGCCTTTATGTGTATATTAGCACTTTTGTTGTGTTTCTTATGTTTGATTCTGATTTTGTTCATGTGTTATGTTTAAGAAACTTAGTAACATGTTTAGGATGATGTTGTTGTGAAGAATTCATGCTTAAATTTGTTGTTATAAGTTCTTAAGTGTATTTTCAGTTTTTCTCATTTTGCGACGGATACTCGATGTAACCATTTGAGGATTGTTATGGGACTTGTTTGCTGGTAGAATAGTAGTATTGAATGATTTATGTTGTTGGGTAAACATCAATTGTAGTGTTGTTTGAGTTGTGGTGTCGATTTGAGAAGTATAGAGAATTCTGGAAATTTGCGATTTTCGTTACAGGCTCTCTGAGCCGGTCGACCGACCGGCCGCCGGTCGACCGGCTGGGAGAGCGTATAGGGTGTTTTCGAATTATTGGGGAAATGGCCTTGAACTGCCAGCCAGCCGACCGGCTGCCTGCCGACCGGCTGGTAGTCATTTTCGTATTGTGGGAATTTGCGAAATACCTAGGAAGAAAGGGAGCCCAGTCGGTAGACCGGCCGCCTGCCAACCGGCTGGGAGTGCATTTGGGGATGGTTACGAGTTTTTGTGTGAGACTTGGGAAGTCTTCCCAGCCGGCCGACCGGCTGCCTGCCGACCGGCTGGGAACCCTTTTTCTTGAGTTCTCGGTTTTAAAGAAAGAAAGGCTGAGGAGGTCACCAGCCGGCCGACCGGCTGCCTGCCGACCGGCTGGGGACCCCTGTAGGCTGTTTTGAGTTTTGAAGTTTAATCGTAACTTTCAAATGGTTAATCGGTTTTGATTGAAACTCGTTTTGTGTACCCTTGACATGTTTTTGAGGTCCCCGGAGGATGGGCAACATTATATTGGGTTCGGGAATGGAGTAAGGATAGAGACCCCCCGGTCGGGCAACCGAAAGGGAATCCGGCTCTCCCTCATCTTAGTTCCCGGGGTCAAATAAGTGTTGATTAGAAGTTAAAGGTAGAACTATAGAGTAGTTCATAGACTTGAATGATATTGTTTTGGTGCGTATTAAGTTATGCCTTAAGCTGGCCTCTGAACTTAATACGTGAGTTTTTTGTCGTGTATGGGAACATGCGTTGAGTTTTCGCCTCTGAGTTCCATACATGTCTGTTTGCCGTGTCTGGGACATGCGTTGAGTTTTCGCCTCTGAGTCCAGACATGTATGTGTGATCGCGTCAGAACATGCGTTGAGTTTTCGCCTCTGAGTCTGACGAGTAGAGCAACTGCACGACGGGGCAGTCAGGTTGTCATACCTTACCCGGAGTGCAGGTGTTTGGTGCTAGAACATGCGTTGAGTTTTCGCCTCTGAGTCTAGTATCTTGTGATGTGGTAGGGGAACATGCGTTGAGTTTTCGCCTCTGAGTTCCTTACTTGTGATAGTGAACTGAATGCTAGTCCATGCGTTGAGTTTTCGCCTCTGAGTCTAGTGTTCTGTGATAGCCGGTCCATGCGTTGAGTTTTCGCCTCTGAGTCCTTGCTTGATATTGTGAACTTGGTATTTAGGTTATGCGTTAAGATGTCGCCTCTGAACCTTTATACTTGCTGAATAATTTAGTACCTAGGTTATGCGTTAAGATGTCGCCTCTGAACCTTTGTACTTGCTGTTTTATATCTGCTTGCCTTGATGATGGTACAGTGTCAGATATGCATAATAGGTTATTGATGTTTATATGTTTGTGGTTAAATCATCCAAGGCATTGGATGACTCTTAGTTCGGTTTCATAAATAATTGGATTGAAAGACCCCCCGACTGGGTAACCAGTAGGGAAACCGGCTCTCCTTCCTATTTGTTTATGAAGTTGGTTGAGAGCCGTGCATTGTAATCGCATGATAGTAAGAGATCAGAGGATGAGATGTTTATGCTTCACATGTTGTTATATGTTGGAGTATTTTGTATTGTTTTATATGTTACGTGTTGTCACAAGAGGTGGCTAGGAGAACTCTAGTCACTCCCCACTGATTGTGGCGTACATGTTTTCATGTATGTAGGTACATGCTGGTTGGAGATGGGTTCACGAGAGGGCTAGCGAGTGATGATCCTGCTGTCATCATACGACTTACCTTATATCGCATAGCTAGACTCTTAGACTTTTGTTACTTTTGTTTTGGTGCCTGTAGGGATGTTCCATCCCAGGCTGATGTACATATTGGTTTTGATACTTAGAACTGTTACTTACCTATTTTGGTTTTATTTCAGTTTCTGTTTCAGTTTAAGACTTCTCGCATGTTGTTTCCTTAAAAAGTTTTAATTCCGTTGCATTTTTGGTACTTTTGTATGTTTATATTTCCGCTTTCGCGAGGGGTTTTACAGTTGGTATCAGAGCATTATTGCTCCCGACGCACTCATGTGACCCCCAACCTTAACCTGACCAAATAAACAAATAATGAATGAGAGATGGGTAGATCTAAGGACTTATTTTGTAGTCTATTTGTGATTGCTAATTGTTAAGCTAATACTTGTTTTCTCTTGAAGGATGGTGAGACCTAGGGCTGCTGATAACATTGTGCTGCAAGCGATTCAGCATTTGCTTGAGACTCAGAGAAACCAAGCAGAGAATGTTCCACCTCCTCCACCGCCAAGCGGCGAAGCTAATCGTCCTGGTAGTTTCTCATGGATAGCTTCTCAGGTGTCCCGTAGCCACGTGAAGACATATGGTGGCGAGGTTGATCCGGTAGCTCTTACCGAGTGGTTCAGAGAGATGGAAAAGAGCTTCACTATGTATTCGGTGGGTAGAGAGGATATAGTGCGGCTAGCCACTCACTTTCTTACCCTTGAGGCCGATAGGTGGTGGGCGTTGACAGGACCTACTTTCACTCATGATCCTCTGTTCGATTGGGATGCTTTTAAGGATAAGCTCGAGACGAGGTTCTATCCTAAAGAGCTCAGATCACAGCTACTCAAAGAATTCATGGATTTAAAGCAAGGCAAGATGTCAGTTCAGGAGTTCACAGACCGTTTCAATCAACTTGCTCACTTCGCATCGAGATTTGTCAGAGATGAGGCCGAGAGAGTCTACTTTTTCGTGGCAAGCTAGGGCCACGCATCGAGAGCATGGTTCGTCGAGATTCGACTTCTTTTGTGGAGGTATATGATGATGCTATTTGGGCCGAGAGTTCTATTCGTGCCATAGATGCTGAGACCCGTGCTGCTACTTCTAGTGTGACACCTCACCAGAGATCAGTGTACCAGGGGAAGAGACCATTTGTTCCTTCTACTTCTTCGCCTTCTTCTCAGAAGAAGCGTTTTGAGAGGTTCTCTGCTCCGGTTGCTAAGACCACATTTCACACCGACACTGCTTCTACTGTTTGCCGCCGTTGTGGTAAACCGCTTCATCCAGGGTTTGATTGTTTCAAGAATGCCTATAAGTGTTATACTTGTAATGGATATGGGCATCGGTCCTTTGATTGTCCTGAGAAGGATACTGTTCTTGGCAAGGCTGCCACTGCTGCTGCAGCGACCAGAGGAGGAAAGCCGAAGGGGAAGATCTTCGTGATGACTAGGGCTGAGGCAGAGGCTCATCCAGACATTGTTGCCGGTATCTTTTCTGTTCTTGGTGCTGAGTGCCTTATTTTATTCGATACTGGAGCTTCTTTATCATTTATATCGACTCAGTTCGCCGACCGTCTAGCTCTTGAGTCTTCATTGGTTGAGGAGACTTCTATTTCCTTACCTTCTGGAGACGTGTTTTCCTGCTCTTCGTCCCATAGGGATGTTCCTATTATTATTGGTCAAGCCACATTTCCAGCGAACTTACTGAGATTTCCTCTCGAGGAGTTTGACATTATCCTCGGTATGGATTGGTTATCGCGATACCATGCTCGCTTCGAGTGTCGCGACCAGAAAATCTGCTTGAGGAGTTCTTCAGGAGTTCGTGTTTCCTATAGGGGAACTCGCCCTCAAAATGGTGTCCGAATGATTTCTTCAATGAAAGCTTCTCATCTTCTTAGGAAGGGTTGCCAAGCCTTCCTGTGTGTTGTTACAGCTGCTAAACCATCGCTACCGAAGCTTGAGGATGTAGCCATTGTTCGTGAGTATCCAGATGTATTCCCAGATGACTTGCAAGGGATACCGCCAGAGAGAGATGTGGAGTTTACTATTGAGCTTGTTCCAGGTACCGGACCGATTTCCAAAGCTCCTTACCGTATGGCTCCGCCAGAGTTGAAAGAGTTGAAGCAGCAATTAGAGGAGATGATCGAGAAGGGTTTCATTAGACCTAGTGCTTCTCCATGGGGTGCTCCCGTTTTGTTCGTTAAGAAGAAGGATGGTTCCATGAGACTGTGCATTGACTATAGAGAGCTGAACCGAGTGACCGTGAAGAATCGATATCCTTTGCCTAGGATAGATGACTTGTTTGATCAGTTGAGAGGTGCTTCGAGGTTTTCTAAGATTGATCTTCGATCGGGTTATCATCAGATTCCAGTGAGAGAGGCTGATATTGCAAAGACTGCTTTTCGTACCAGATATGGGCATTTTGAGTTCGTGGTTATGCCTTTTGGGTTGACTAATGCACCGGCTATTTTTATGGATCAGATGAACCGTACCTTCAGTGAGTATCTTGACACATGTGTTGTGGTGTTTATCGATGACATTCTCATTTATTCGAAGACCGATGAGGAACATGCTGAGCATCTTCGATTGATTCTTGGGATATTGCGTCGTCAGAAGTGGTTCGCGAAGTTCTCGAAGTGCGAGTTTTGGCTTTCTAAGGTTGCATTTCTCGGATATGTGATATCTAGTGAGGGAGTTATGGTTGATCCCGCGAAGATTGAGGCTGTAGTAGATTGGGAGAGTCCCAAAGATGTTGGAGAGATCCGTAGTTTCCTTGGATTGGCTGGTTATTATCGTAGATTCGTTGAGGATTTCTCTAGATTAGCTCGCCCGATGACTCAGTTACTGAAGAAGGAAGCTACGTTTGTTTGGACCGACAAGTGCGAGAGTTCTTTCCAGGAGTTGAAGACCAGATTGACTTCCGCCCCCGTGTTAGCTTTGCCAGAGATCGGAGTGGACTTTGATGTGTATTGTGATGCTTCGATGTTAGGACTTGGATGCGTACTGATGCAGAGTGGTAAGGTGATAGCATATTCATCTAGACAGTTTAGAGTTCATGAGGTGAACTATCCGACACATGATTTGGAGTTGGCCGCAGTCGTTCATGCTTTGAAGATGTGGCGTCATTACCTGATTGGATCCCATTGCCGTATTTTCACAGATCACAAGAGTCTTAAGTACATTTTTACACAGAAGGACCTTAACATGAGACAGAGACGTTGGCTAAAGTTAGTGAAAGATTACGACATCGAGTTGTTATATCATGAGGGAAAAGCCAACGTAGTTGCAGATGCGCTTAGTCGCAAGACTTCTCACTCGATGAGTGCCATGAGAGTATTGCCCGTTGAGTTGTGTTCCGAGTTCCGGAAGCTGAGATTAGAGATGGTGGGTAGTGGTTTCGATTGGTTAGCTGCTATGACTGCCGAGCCGTCTTTATATTGGGAGATTCGCCAGAGTTTGCCTTCAGATACCGATTTCAAGAAGTTCGAGGCTAAGATTTCGAGTGGTGTTGCACCTGACTTGGTGATTGATGCTGATGGTTTCCTTAGGTTCCGTGGTAGGATGTATGTTCCTGATGTGCCAGATTTGAGGAAGAGGGTTCTTGATGAGGCTCATTTGTCACCGTATTCAGTTCATCCGGGAGGAGAAAAGATGCACAAGGATTTGAGGCTTATGTTTTGGTGGCCTGGTATGAAGAAGGAGATCTTGGATTATGTTAGTAGGTGCTTGACTTGTCAGCAAGTCAAGATAGAGCATAGGAGACCTGGTGGTTTGCTACAGCCGCTTCCCGTCCCTCAGTGGAAGTGGGAGTGTATATCTATGGACTTCGTTACAGCATTGCCTAAGACTGTGGGAGGCAAGGACGCGATTTGGGTTATTGTTGACCGTCTAACTAAGTGTGCCAGATTCGTGCCGATCAGAGAGACGTGGGACATGGATCGTTTAGCCAGGGCTTATATTGCTGAGATAGTCCGCTATCATGGTGTCCCGAGGGAGATAGTTTCAGATCGAGATCCGAGATTTTGTTCCAGGTTCTGGAAGGCTTTGCAGGAGGCTATGGGTAGCCGTTTGTTGATGAGCACCGCATTTCACGCCGCGACCGATGGGCAATCCGAGAGGACCATTCAGACACTAGAGGATTTGCTCCGCGCTTGTGCCCTTGATTTTCAGAGTTCTTGGGAGCAGTGTTTGCCGTTGGTAGAGTTTTCTTACAACAACAGTTATCATGCTTCCATTGGTATGGCTCCGTACGAGGCTCTTTATGGTAGGAAGTGCCGTAGTCCGATTTGTTGGGACCAGGCTAGTGACGTTCGTGACCTAGGACCGGACCAGTTAGCTGTTACTATTGATCAGGTTCAGCTTATCAGAGGTAGGATGAAGGCCGCACAGGATCGGCAGAAATCCTATGCTGATGTTCGCCGTAGACCCTTAGAGTTTGAGGCGGGTGACCGAGTCTTCTTGAGAGTTTCTCCGATGAAGGGCGTCAAAAGGTTTGGCGTTAAGGGCAAGTTGAGCCCTAAGTATATTGGACCTTTTGAGATCGTGAAAAGGATTTGTGCTGCTGCTTACCGTTTGGACTTGCCTCCTAGTTTGGGCAAGGTTCATAGCGTTTTTCATGTTTCCCAGCTCCGCAAATACATTAGTGATCCGAGTCATGTTTTGCCTAGAGAGATCGAGAACTTGGAGCCGAGTCTTGCTTTCGAGGAGCGTCCAGTGAAGATCCTTGACCGACAGGAGAGGAAGCTTAGGAGCAAGGTAGTGCCGCTAGTGAAGATCCTTTGGCGTTGCGGTGATGTTGAAGAGCAAACATGGGAGACTGAAGCATCGATGCGTATCGCGCATCCCTCTCTTTTCGAGTGATGTATAGTTAGTTAGAACTTATCTTCGTTCGAGTTTCGAGGACGAAACTTTTTGAAGTTGGGGTGATTGTAACATCCCGTATTTTCGTAAAATCTAATTGAAGCATTTTAAATTATTTTAAGTAATAAAATAATATTTTAATAATTTAACTCGGAAGATTTTAATTTAATAAGTGAGATCCGTCTTAAGAACCTCAAGTCCTTAAGACGAATACAAACTTGGCATCATTTAAATATCCGACTTAAGTGTCCGTTCCATTTATCCGACCCATTTTAATTACTCGGAAAGGACAGTCCTTAAAACCCCATAAACCCCTAATATGTCGACATTCATCCTCCTTCATCAAACTCTTTTACAGTAAACTCTTTATCCTCAAAACCTCCATAAACCTCTCCTTCTTTTGAGAAATTCTTCATCATCCGTTCTTCAAATTGCAAAAGTAAGTACATTTTCGGAATCCTCGTTCAATTTCCAAGTCATCTATCACTTCGGTTTCTCTTTTCCCCATTTCGAAAATCTGGCCTGTTTTGTACAAATTCCGTTTTTGGGTTCTTAAACCGGTTTTCTGTGTTTTCAGGCGAAGGATTTGACAACCCGGACATTGATAGCTTCATACTCGAGGAAGATCTTTAGCCGGATTAGCTTGAGAGGTGACGATAATGAGAAACTCGGCCTTTATGTGTATATTAGCACTTTTGTTGTGTTTCTTATGTTTGATTCTGATTTTGTTCATGTGTTATGTTTAAGAAACTTAGTAACATGTTTAGGATGATGTTGTTGTGAAGAATTCATGCTTAAATTTGTTGTTATAAGTTCTTAAGTGTATTTTCAGTTTTTCTCATTTTGCGACGGATACTCGATGTAACCATTTGAGGATTGTTATGGGACTTGTTTGCTGGTAGAATAGTAGTATTGAATGATTTATGTTGTTGGGTAAACATCAATTGTAGTGTTGTTTGAGTTGTGGTGTCGATTTGAGAAGTATAGAGAATTCTGGAAATTTGCGATTTTCGTTACAGGCTCTCTGAGCCGGTCGACCGACCGGCCGCCGGTCGACCGGCTGGGAGAGCGTATAGGGTGTTTTCGAATTTTTGGGGAAATGGCCTTGAACTGCCAGCCAGCCGACCGGCTGCCTGCCGACCGGCTGGTAGTCATTTTCGTATTGTGGGAATTTGCGAAATACCTAGGAAGAAAGGGAGCCCAGCCGGTAGACCGGCCGCCTGCCAGCCGGCTGGGAGTGCATTTGGGGATGGTTACGAGTTTTTGTGTGAGACTTGGGAAGTCTTCCCAGCCGGCCGACCGGCTGCCTGCCGACCGGCTGGGAACCCTTTTTCTTGAGTTCTCGGTTTTAAAGAAAGAAAGGCTGAGGAGGTCACCAGCCGGCCGACCGGCTGCCTGCCGACCGGCTGGGGACCCCTGTAGGCTGTTTTGAGTTTTGAAGTTTAATCGTAACTTTCAAATGATTAATCGGTTTTGATTGAAACTCGTTTTGTGTACCCTTGACATGTTTTTGAGGTCCCCGGAGGATGGGCAACATTATATTGGGTTCGGGAATGGAGTAAGGATAGAGACCCCCCGGTCGGGCAACCGAAAGGGAAACCGGCTCTCCCTCATCTTAGTTCCCGGGGTCAAATAAGTGTTGATTAGAAGTTAAAGGTAGAACTATAGAGTAGTTCATAGACTTGAATGATATTGTTTTGGTGCGTATTAAGTTATGCCTTAAGCTGGCCTCTGAACTTAATACGTGAGTTTTTTGTCGTGTATGGGAACATGCGTTGAGTTTTCGCCTCTGAGTTCCATACATGTCTGTTTGTCGTGTCTGGGACATGCGTTGAGTTTTCGTCTCTGAGTCCAGACATGTATGTGTGATCGCGTCAGAACATGCGTTGAGTTTTCGCCTCTGAGTCTGACGAGTAGAGCAACTGCACGACGGGGCAGTCAGGTTGTCATACCTTACCCGGAGTGCAGGTGTTTGGTGCTAGAACATGCGTTGAGTTTTCGCCTCTGAGTCTAGTATCTTGTGATGTGGTAGGGGAACATGCGTTGAGTTTTCGCCTCTGAGTTCCTTACTTGTGATAGTGAACTGAATGCTAGTCCATGCGTTGAGTTTTCGCCTCTGAGTCTAGTGTTCTGTGATAGCCGGTCCATGCGTTGAGTTTTCACCTCTGAGTCCTTGCTTGATATTGTGAACTTGGTATTTAGGTTATGCGTTAAGATGTCGCCTCTGAACCTTTATACTTGCTGAATAATTTAGTACCTAGGTTATGCGTTAAGATGTCGCCTCTGAACCTTTGTACTTGCTGTTTTATATCTGCTTGCCTTGATGATGGTACAGTGTCAGATATGCATAATAGGTTATTGATGTTTATATGTTTGTGGTTAAATCATCCAAGGCATTGGATGACTCTTAGTTCGGTTTCATAAATAATTGGATTGAAAGACCCCCCGACTGGGTAACCAATAAGGAAACCGGCTCTCCTTCCTATTTGTTTATGAAGTTGGTTGAGAGCCGTGCATTGTAATCGCATGATAGTAAGAGATCAGAGGATGAGATGTTTATGCTTCACATGTTGTTATATGTTGGAGTATTCTGTATTGTTTTATATGTTACGTGTTGTCACAAGAGGTGGCTAGGAGAACTCTAGTCACTCCCCACTGATTGTGGCGTACATGTTTTCATGTATGTAGGTACATGCTGGTTGGAGATGGGTTCACGAGAGGGCTAGCGAGTGATGATCCTGCTGTCATCATACGACTTACCTTATATCGCATAGCTAGACTCTTAGACGTTTGTTACTTTTGTTTTGGTGCCTGTAGGGATGTTCCATCCCAGGCTGATGTACATATTGGTTTTGATACTTAGAACTGTTACTTACCTATTTTGGTTTTATTTCAGTTTTTGTTTCAGTTTAAGACTTCTCGCATGTTGTTTCCTTAAAAAGTTTTAATTCCGCTGCATTTTTGGTACTTTTGTATGTTTATATTTCCGCTTTCGCGAGGGGTTTTACATTTCCCTTTTGATTCGAGTTTAGTGATGGTTCATATTTCCCTTTTAAGTAACTTTTTTGTGGTCCAAAATCAATTATTGTGGGGTAGAGTGTTTTGTGTGGTTTAGAATCATTTCCTTATTTTTTGTGCATAAAGGTAAAAGAACCAACACTATAACTCAGAGAGAGTATATGATTATTTATATACTTTTTTATCTACTTAATTATATTAAGGCCTTTATGTATACATAATATATATATTATTAGACTATCTAACGACAGTAATTGATCACATACCTTACAAAATTGAAATTAATAATCCCGTGAATTTTCACGGGTGTACACTAATTAATTATCGTTATAAATTGTTGGTGTTTTAAGTTTATTTTGAACATGTAGTTGACCTGTGTTGTCTTGTGTAATTATCACCTATTTTCGGGGTGACATGTGTTGATCCATTCAATAACTTCCGATTAAATGAGGAGTAGTATGATAAACAACTTTAGTTATAGCTGGGTGTTGCTATGTTGGGAAGTTGGATGCATGACAGATAAAAGTGGAGTCTAATTCACCATATTAGGTTTCACGACCTTGTTTATGTAGAAGCTTTAGTAAAGGTTAACACAGTTTGTTCTTTTACTTTTGTAAGGAATAAGTTTTAATTAATTTATCTTTATACCTACTATTTCAATCAGTTGAGATAATAACATACTTATTTATTCGGAAATATTTTACTAAATGTTCCTTATTAATAAATGAGGTGCTATAATATAACAACATAATGCAGAGATGTACATATACTTACTTCCATCCAGGAGTATAAATAGAGTTGATAAGAGGAGCAATGTATTTTTGTTCTTCGGAGATAACTTCAAATATTCTTCTTCCTTCATCGTATGTGCTACCAAATGCAATTAGAGAAATAACATCTCCGGTTAAGTGGGTGAGATATGGCACACATCTATGATATATCTCACGTGAATTACTTGTCGCTAATAATTTATCCCAAGTGTTCACCATTTCAACAACGCTTGTGTAAAATGCTGGAAGACTCGCCTCAAACAAATATGTATTTGCTAAATCTCGCACAAGATATTATTTAAATCTCGCACACTTGTCACCTTATTCAAAATTTACTCTTTATTCTACAAAAATCTCTTCTTTCTCCTTTCCACCACCAACCAAATTGCTAATAATTTGATAATTTAACAAATTATAAATTTTAATTCGCACATTCACAAGTAATTTTGTTATTTTATCAACTAATTTATTAATATCTTTCTTTTAATTTATTGAATTAATGTTTTTTATCTTCAAGAGAGTGATTTTTACAATTAGGGTTTGAAATTTAAGATCTCCTTTTCACCACTAACCAAATTGCTGATAGCTTAACACATTATAGATTTTAATTCGCATATCAACAAATTTATTAATACCCGTATTTTAATTGATTGCATGAATGTTTTTTATCTTAATAAAGAGCGTGATTTTTACGATTAGGGTTGACATTTAGGGATTTTGGATTTTGGATTGTTGAAGATGCATCATTTTATAACGGCTGATGGTGGGTCGGTTCATCGCAGCAAGTGGTGGTGCGTTCTGTTTGTGAGCGGCTGGTGGTAGGGCGAGTGGTGGTGGGGTAGCTAAGCATATATGTTTTTTTTGAATTTTTTTACTTTTGTATTGTTCTCTCTAATTGTGTGGGAAAATTAAGAGGGGTAAAGTCGAAATAAGACGACAAAGTGTGTGGGATTAAGCAGAATATTGTGCGGGATTTAGCAACACCCAACAAATATGAGCATCATTTTATCATTATCTTTGATTAGTCTGGCTTATGGTCCATTAAATTGGGTTGTTTAGTTATGCAAAATTAATGATTTCAATTTTTTCCATGCATCGTAAATGGACGAGTTTAATTATCGGACTCCTGGATAGTTGCAAAATCCCACATGAATTTAGTTCTCGTATCTCAACCAAATACTTTTTTGAGCAATTTCCAGGAATTGATCAATTTATATGGTTTTTAAATTCACGAGTTTAATTTAATTCTCCCTTACCACCATCTTTCAACATCTCCCTATCACCATCATCCTTTAGCCACCCATCCAACCCTACAATATCCACTAACACGCCAATCACCGGCGTCCCACACGCTCTCTCCCATCACAAACTAATAACGTCGAAGGTATAAGTAACATCAATAATTCGATTGTCTTTGGTTTAATAACGTTAATGATTCGACAAGGCTGCAATAATGTTGGCGGGATGACGATCTTTGTGGTGGTTGGCACGATAATGATGGCTTATGGGTAGGACAGGCATGTGAAGGACGTTATGAATTGGCGGTGTACAATCGAGATACTCAATCGAATTTGTTATTTGGTGGGGATGAGGAGGTTAGGGCGCCGGTGGGGGTAAGGGGATTCACCGACACTGCTAGGTGGTTAACTGGCCAGGACTCCGGGAGGAGACAATGGTGGTGGAACGGATACACAATAAATAATTAAAAAAATATAATACTCAACAAATCCGAAAAGATTAGGAAATTGAGATAGCTAGGGGTGTCATTGAATTTCAGCAACACCATTAACATTTTTTTAATATTTTCATTGTTTTCATTTCCCTCCACAACTACTTAAAATTCAAATTAGGTCTTGTTTGGTAAACAGCGGATTAATATTGGCAGAAGCAGATTTCAAAAGTAGCTTTGACTAGCAGAATGATTTAGCGGATTTGACTAGCAGATTTATTTAGCAGAATTTTGGTAATTGACAGTTTAGATTAGCAGATTGTCTAAAAACTTTATAAAATGACATATAAGGGCATGAAAAATTATTAATTAAATATATAAAAGGAACGTTAGTATTTTATCGAGAGGGTAAATAAGACAATTTTTTTCTTTCTAATATGTTAATCCAATATGCTGGTAGGAGCAACGTATTGCAAAATAGCATATTAGACCTCAATATACTATTTCAATATGCCATTAACCAAACACTCTAAAAAGCATATTGGTAAGTCAAATATGCTAAATCTCTCAAATATGATGAAATTTGGCCAATATGCTATTTACCAAACCGCGCCTAAATCTTTTAATAAAGCCATAAAGGATTAAAGGGTAATATACGAATATTTCAATACAATTACATCCCGAAAAGCTTCGATGATACTGTATCTTGTTCACTATTTTCAAAAGGTTGTTAAACTGTATGCAACAAATAATGATATAGGAGAAGGAGATAATAAACTTGCAGTACTTTTGTATAAAAGACGTGAATTTAGAGTTATGAATTTTTTTGTGCAAAATCATTTTACCATATCTTTATATTATTACTGCAGCTCTATGATTCTATTCAAAATCTATGATTCTATTCAGCTCTATAATAAACTTGCAGTACTCTATGATTCTATTCACGTAACAAAATCAAAATCTACCTCATTAATGTCATTTTGTAAAGCTTTTTCAATTCTTTTTTTATAAACGGCAATTATGGAAATTTTGTGTAAAAATGTGTTGGATACAAATTAGTGTTCGGGATTTAGCAATTACGTAAAAAATCCTATTTATTAAAACAACAACTACAGAACCTATGTGCCGCTCTGTGGTTCAACGTTGACTTTTCAAACGGCGGTTGTATTTGCAAAATTTCAAGACCTACTAACTATTCCAGAATTAATTGCAATTTTATTATTCTAATTAAAAAATCGAGACGCAAAAAAGCAGTTTTTAATATTCATATTCATTTACCTTTACAAAGGATGAGATAAAATAAGCTACCATAATTACAAATCTACTATATATAAATTACAAATTATAACAAATAATAACAAATTACAAATATTTACAAACTACCATATACTTTACTAATGCAGGAGCCAATTCGCTGACATGACATCACTAAAAACAACCTTCGTCTGACGTGGCACGATTTCAGAGCTACTAGAAGATTTCCAAGAAAAATCCAAAAAAAAATACAGATTTAAGCAACTAATAGTCAAGATTGCAATATTTCCAAGAATATTCCTTACTGCAGAAATTCCTTTAGTTTAGGAAAAAATTCAAATAATAGTCAATATTTTAGGAATGCAATAATGTTCTGCAAGATTTTTAGAATAATTTTTTCAATTATTTTCGTTCACGGGATAATGCAATAACAAATCATGGAATAATGCAATATAATAACAAATCACGGGGTTGTTACTATATTGCATTATTCCATTTTGACATTTTTTATAATAGGTGATGACCATTTTTTTTTTAAAAAAGTTAATAAATTATACTGAAGATTGCGAAATCAATGGGATAGTATATGGAATAAAATCAATTGTAGAATATGAATGAAATATTCTATATTCTATCACTACAAAAACTAAAGTACAAATTAATAGGAGTAACTAATTTATTTAAACTGTAGGAGTATCCATTTTGTTAATAAAACTATTTATTTAATTTAATAAATGAGTTCTTTTATAAAACAGGATTATCTCGCAATATCGAACTCTCCCACGCAATCACTGTTGCTTGATATATGTATCTTTTTGCTAATAAAATCAAATGTAAATTATTAATTAACCCAACTTTTAAATTACTATTTTTATTAACCAAGTCTTATAACCATTTGAATTACACAGTCACATTCATTTTAAGCATACGTACTAATTTTATTGCAAGTCTTACTCATTTATAGTTAATAATTCAAAATTAATTACTCCCTAAATCATTAATATATCTTAGCTATGAGTCTATAACTATATATAGGCCCTGTTCTTTTGGACTGAAACTTAACTGAACTGAACTGAACTGAACTTATAGGATCTGAACTGAACTGAACTGAACTTATAGGAACTGAACTTAACTGAACTTATAGGAACTGAACTGAACTGAACTTATAGGAACTGAACTGAACTTATAGGAACTGAACTGAACTGAACTGAACTTATAGGAACTGAACTGAACTTAATTATAGGATCTGAACTGAACTTATAAGATCTGAACTGAACTTAACTTATAGGATCTGAACTGAACTTATAAAATGCGAACTTAATTAACTTTATTTTAATTTAAGTTAACTATTATTATTATTGTTATTATTGTTGTTATTATTATTATTATTGTTATTATTGTTGTTGTTGTTGTTATTATATATTATTATTATTATTATTATTATTATTATTATTATTATTACCCTCCAATAGATGATATTGATAAAAAATAGTCTAAAACACAAGCTAGTTTAAAATATTTTCAACTTTATATATAATGGTTTGTTCATAGTTCATATATTATACTACAATTACACTACGATAAAAATAATTTACTATTACAATTTTCTCTAACCATTTATTTTCTCTAACAATGGTGATGAAGAAATTGATTAATGGGAGAGTGACAATTGGTGAGGGTGAGGGCGTCGTATGATGAGTTGTTGTTTTTTGGCATTAATGAGGATGATAGTTTGACATTAATTATAGAGTAAAAGACGGGTAAATTATTAATGAATTGTTTTTTGTTTTTATAGATGACGTGTATCGAATAATTAAAGCGAAATGTTTGTATCGGTTGTTAAAAATAATACTTCGTATGTAACTTTTCTTAATTGAGTTTATATGAACTGAACTTATAAGAACTGAACTGAACTGAACTGAACTTATAGGAACTGAACTGAACTTATAGGAACTGAACTGAACTGAACTGAACTTATAGGAACTGAACTGAACTGAACTTATAAGATCTGAACTGAACTTATAGGAACTGAACTGAACTTATAGGAACTGAACTGAACTGAACTGAACTTATAGGATCTGAAGTGAACTTAAGTTAAGTGACTTGAAATCCAAAAGAACAGGGTCATATTCATTTAAAATTTAAAAAGTAGCCTCGTGAATTTCACGGGTTTAAACCTAGTTACTTATAAGTACAAACTATTAACCTATACGGATAAAAAAACCTGCGATATTATACTAATAAAATATCGTCGGTAAAAACTATATCAAAATAGAAACCTTCATCTGTGTCTGTCGACATCTAATGAGAATGCATGAAAAGAAGTAAACAATTTTTTGAGAGGAAAATTTTTATACAATCAAATAAAATATAACCTGTAAAAAAGCTTTATTATATAAAATATTTATCATATAATCGAAATATTTGGCGAAAAAGTAACCCAGCTTATAAATACAAGTAATATTTTATATAATAAATAAATCGACAATTAAGTGATGGAAAATTAGGAACATTGCAAAATTTAAAAATATATTTTTAAATGGGTTGTGTTACGCCATATTCTTCCACCGTTGCCGTAAATAATTCTAGAAATGTAACACACATTTTCATTTAAGACGAGTTATATAAAACGAGTCAAATATTACATATAAGACATAAATAAAATACATTAAGTTACTAAGATTAACAAAATGTGTTTGTCTCAAACTAAGTGGGAGCTTATTAACCTGTTTTATTTTTTTTACAAGATATACCTATTCGAAATCTTGAATATCATTTGAAATGTCATCAATTATTTGAGTTTGAAACTTGGCATTTATAGGAAAGTTTTAAAGATTTCTATTAAAAATAGTTATATTCATTTTAAACTTAAAACGGATATATCAATCTAAAATGTTATTTGAAAGGTCATCAATTAAATGAGTCTAAATATTGCATTTATACGAAGCTTTAAATTAATACATACGGAGTCTCTGTTTAATTGAAGACGGGTATATATTTCTTATGTTTAAAATGGATATATGCGTTTTAAATAAGACTTACATGACATCTATAATGCTATTTGAGACGACAACCACTAAATAAGTTTGAAACTTTGCATTTATAGGAACAATTAATCTTAAATAAAACTAATGAAGACGGGTCAAGTAATATCCATTTGCATTAATAAGACAAAAATGAAAAGGCACGGGGAAGAGCAAAAAGTTTGTCTTATCTATGCAAATGGGTCATTATTTGGCCCGTCTTCACCTTAGGACGGATACCTCTGTTTTCAATGAGAATTTGTGTTATAAGAAAGCCTTAAAGTAATAGCGATTTTTATTTGAGATGGTTATATCCGTCTTAAGCTTAAAACAGGTACATTCGTCTTAATAAGAAATCTCCACTCAAAATCAAGAATGTTAATTGAAAGGTTATCAGTTAAATGAGTGTAAACATTGTATTTAACAAATACAAATTCTTATTGAAGACGAATATATATGATAGCTTTAAAATAGCCTCGCAAGTGCACGATAAATCGTAGCAAATAATCGAGGGTCGATCCTCAGGGAGTAGTTGTTGAGTACCTCTCGTTTTACCTTTATGCTTAGCTAAGTCGGATAAATATTGAGTTGATTGAGATTAAGGAACTAAAACTAATAACTAAAAGCAAACAAAAGTAAGGAAGGCAAACTAGATTAAGATTAAAACGAATTACTCAAATTAAGAAGGGACTAGGAGGTGATTCAACCATTTCACATGTGACTTCCTTTAATAGATGCTTGTTCGGTTGTTTTAGGTAACGGGGTTGAGAGGTGACTCCTCTAATTCGTACCAAGACTCCCTCTCGGGCTCACTAGGTATCACTAGAATTGCCTCCCCATACCCCTCTCGGGTTCATGAGTCGGACTACTCCGGGTTCTAGGATTAAGATGACTAAGGTTGGCCAAACCCCAACCCCCTCTTTCCTAGGCCAAAGGATCAAAACAAGTCAAATCCCAGTCTTCCCACTTCCTCTCTCAAGGACCGCTTTCCAACCGAATATCAAGGGTACCCAACCCAAATTCCCCCTCTCGGGTTCAATCTAGGTCGATAACTAGCCTAACTAGGGTGGTCAACTTCTAACCTAATCAATTCTCATTGATGGTCAAGGGCTAAAAGTCTCCCGATTCAAAAGCCCAAGTCAAACATTAAACAAGTCAAGCCCCTTGATAAACCTCAACTCCTTCACCTTTTACAACCCAACACAACACCCATCTTAAGAAGTCAACATGTTTTAAGGTCAAATCACCCCCTAGAAGGAGGTCTACTCACTAATCATGTTTAGGGATTCGAGACTAATAAATAAAAGCGATCTAATGATGACAAACATGTTTTTGATAGTTATAGATGCTAATAACATATGATCAAGCAATTAAAACTAAGTTATGAGAACAACTAGCATGTAAGAGGTGAGATATGAAAAGGGCAAAATAAATGAAATTAAAACAACTAAAAAGATTGAAAGAAAGATTAAGGTAAGGATTATAATACCAAAAGATTAGGAACAAGGATGATCGGAAAAAAGGATGAACAATCTCCTTAAGAAACCCAAACCCTAAAAACTTGCTTCTACTTAAAAATACTAAGGTAAAGATGAAGATATATTCTAAGCTTGTAATGTGGAGTGTATGATACAAAATATCTGAAAATTAGAGTATATATACAAAGGCTTAAGTGGGGGTGAAAGCCCACTTAAGAAGAACAAAAACATGCGAAGAAGAGGCCCATCCGGTGTAGCGAACACCGGCCGTGGCCTAGCTACACCGGATGGGGGTTAGTTACACCCGGCTTGTTTGTTTTGTCTTGTTCTTCGCTCCTCTTGGGTGTAGCTTGGACAAGTTAGGTATAGGAACACCTGACTGCCTGAGTTACACCTGACTTGGGTTTTTAGGTGGGTGTAGGAACACCTGACTGCCCAAGTTACACCCGACTTTGAACTAGGAACACCCGGAATGGTTCAAAACTCGGTTTCTCGACTTGTAGGCTTCCCGAAACTTCCGTAAAGATCCCGAAACACCTATAATAACACAACGATGCTACAAAAACATAAAATACGCATGAAAATAGCATGTAATGTTATTTAAGGATAAAAAGGGAATAAATATGGGAGAACCGACATAAAAATGGACAAAGTAGAGGGAAATAGTGACGAGAAATAGGTCGATAACGTAGTTATCAAATCTCCCCACACTAAACCCTTACTCGTCCTCGAGTAAGCACTAGACCAAGCCAAGAAAAAGGGCAAAAGAAGGAAACATACAAGAACAAAACAAAAAGGAAAAGGAAAACTAAACAAGTAAAAGTAATACTACTAAATCAACTAGCCGCATGAGTATTAGCGCACTCAACGCCCCTTCAACTCACGTAATTGTGCTCATGAGGTAAAGCACAACTCGCAAGGCAAGTAGGGTCTTGCACAAAATTGTGATGCATCCAAATCTTAAGCACAAGGTAGAAAAAATGGATGCATCAATCACAAAGAAATGCCACCTTCCTCATCAAGGTGGCGGTCACTACCTAGTGGAAAATCAAGCAAAGACACATACTCCTTACAAATTTTAATTCGATAAGTGACTAGGTTTACAAGGATAGCTATAAATCACCCCCTAAAATAGTGCAAGTCTAGGCTACTTTCAAGTGCATCTTCCAACTACTTTGTCAAAGGCGATCGGATGAAAATGGAAGGGAATCCCCAATATGCTTAGAAGTGAAAAATTAGACGGTCTAGACTCTTGTCAAGCAAGAGTCGTGGTTCGTTCCAAGTTCATCTAGAGGGGATGGCAAAAGTAAAAAGAATTTTGAAGTAAAATGCTCAACTCATTTTATAAAGGTTAGGAAAACTCGAAATTTTACCTCTTATTATATTTTTTTCCCCTTTTTTTTTTTCTTTTCTTTTTCTTTTGCTCTCAAATGGTTCGGATAGGGCTTGTCCAACGCGTGCTAACACCCTTTGTTTTCGCCAATCGCTTATTAGGCAACCGGTTAAACTCTACATGTTAGCTTGTCGGAGGACATCCACTCTGTCTTCGGGGAGGTCGAATTCACGACCAAGCGGGAAACCAAGGTATTGGCATTCCCCCCAAAGCACATCGAAGTGTTAGCCTATATCCAAACCAAGAGACTTAAATCAAACACACAATTTTTTTTAGAGGTTTCTTTCTCTTTTTTTTTTTTTTTTTTCAAAACCAAGATTTCCAAAACCAAAATAAGTGAAATGAGCATTTAAAAAAAAAAAAAATAAATAAAAAACTTTTTAGGATTTGCCATCCGACCTAGACTACCAAGGTCACCAAGATCACCTAATCAACACTCCTTAACAAGATGGGGTTGAACAAGGTGACTCACATGCAAACCTTTGACTTAGTGGCGAAAAATGTCATGAAAGATACTAGAGGGGCACTAAATAGGGTGATTTAAAACTATTCTAAATAAACAAAGTTACAAGCCGAAAGTAAATTTGTAAAGGCTTAGGTATTTTTGCCATAATTCCCCCTTAGGGGTTTTCAAAAACAAAATTAACTAAAGGAAACTACATGCCATGAAATGCAACTACATATTCACATGTTATAATGCATATGCAACTATAAAACTAAATGTCAAAGCAAAACTAATGCAATTATCCTACCAACACATAGGCACACAACACCAAGCTCCAAAACGGTTCCTCAAGGGAACACCCATCATCAAGTAATCCCATCCTCCTCCATATATAGATAACAAAAATGAAAAGGAAGGAATAAGAAGAAAGAGGAAGAGCAATTTTACCAACTTCTTCTCCGATGTATTCTTGTGTGCGACCTACGAAGATGGTTAAGATAAACAAAACACAAAAATATGTACAATGCGATATTTTTGGATTTTTCAAATTTTTCAATTTTTTGTATTTTCTGAAATTTTCTCAAAAAGAAATATATACAAAGAATATATTTCCCCTCCCCACACTAAAATCTCATCGTCCTCGATGAGACAAGTGCATGGAAGGAAAATACAAAAATAAGGAAAATATTTTTGGGTTTTCTAAAAATTTTTTTGAAAAAGAAGAACATGTTTTGGTTTTTTTTTTGGGCCTCCCCTTTATACTAACTATATGGACAAGGTATAAGGAGGAGGCAAGGAAAAGAAAAACAACAAAAACAAAATAAGGCATAAAAAAAAAAACAAGCTAAATTTTGGATTTAAGGAGGAAAAGGGGTAATTTGGATTTTTCAAAATGGGAACAATCAAGTCCATCTCCAAAAGGGGTGTAATCACATCACCCGGAGAATGGCACCACCAATCTACAACTCAAGGCAAACAAAACTCATTAAACAACTTCAAGAAGCTCAAGACAAAGCATCAAATAATCGAATGTCAAGACAAAAACACCAACTTAACAATGACAAATCAAAGGCAAAGACACCAAACAAAAGGCCAACAAGCTCACACGATAGGCAAGAAAAGACATTAGGAAAAGGGATGCAAATAACGACTATCACCGAAGCAACCTCCCCACACTAAGTCTCCACTATCTACAACACCTAGTACCCTCCCCAAACTAAGGTCTACCTCAAGAAGGAGGTGAGTAAGGGGGGTAACGAGAAGGGTCATAAGGATAGGGGTAGAACGGCCCCTCCGGATAAGGTGGGTAATGTACCGGATGGTACGGGTCAAAATCCGGAGGTGGCATGTAGGTGGGTTGGTGTGGGTTATAACCCGAAGGAGCATACCCCATGGAATTGGTGAACATGGGGTTTAGATAGTCGATTTGCATACGCCGCATTTGGTCCTCTAAATCATCTTGCCTACGAACCCCCGCCCGAATGAGCTCTTGGTTAGCCAAGCCAATGTTTTTGGCATGCAAGGCCGCTCTATGGGCGAGGTGAGCGGTGTCAAAAGCTTGTTGGGCCAAAGTCTCAATGTTTTGGGTCCTTTGATACATGTCATCCCACTGGGTTCGGAAGGTAGGGTCGTCCATGAAGCATTGGTGCCCTTGGGAGGAACTCCCGGCACCTTGGTCTTGGGTAGGGGGCTTTGGCTTTGGGGCACGAGCTTCATCCTCAGAGTCGGGGTCGGTGTGATATTGTATCACACCCTCCCCTATGGCATAGAAAGCAATGTCCCAATACCCCTGATTATCGTTGTTATCCCTAAACCGTTTCCTATACTCCCCCGAACGAAGTGGCATTCCCCAATTGGTTTGGTCAGAAATGGAAGTCCAAGCGGTGTTAGGCACCACCATGGCCCTAAGGTCCGTTATGTGACAAAGGTTAAGGTTATTATCTTTAAACAACATCCTAAGATAAACCCCACTCAATAAATTACGGTCACAAAAACGGGTAAGGTCCGAAAGGTCATGGTTTAGTGCACGGGCTATCATAGTCACCACTCCCCCACAAGCAATATGCCCCGGAAAGGTATCCGCAATCTTCTCAAAATGGTAGGCTAAAGCCGATGGTAAGTCAATTCTAGCATGAGTGCGGTAAAGAGCTTGGTGGAGAAGCTCAAGGGTTAGGGCGCCTACATTGTAATGGGTTTCCTTTGAGGGGAAAAGGGAGTTGGAGAGGATCCTAGCAAAGTACCGGATTGCCGGGTTCCTCAAACTCCGGTTGTACGCATGCCCCGCCACAAAAGGTGTGTGAAGACAAGTCAACTTCTTCCACAAATTCTCCCGTATATCTCTGTAGCCGCCCCCCTTTGAAGGCTTATGACTCCCTCCTATCACCGTTGGTAAACCAAGTAACGCACCAAATTGGGGAATGGTTAAGTTATGTCTAGTTCCCCTAAGTTGGAATGAGCAATAAGGGGTAGAGGCAGTCAAGTCGGATTTCCACGTAGCGAGGAACTCGCTAGTGAGACCGACATAGGTATATTCATTAGACTCATAAAAAGCTCGGATTCCCAAGGTGTCACAAAGGGTCCGAACATCCTCTTCTACCCCCAATTCCCTCATAGCTATCGGGTCCGCCCACCTAGTGGTTTCCCACCCCTTCTTCGCCAACTTATCAAATTTGTCTAGTTCGGATTTTTTTGGGAAACCTACTTGCCTTATTTCATCATAAAATCGAAAAGTCAAATAGGGCACAGTAGGAATACAAGGTGAAGAACAAGATGATGGTGGGCATACCACTGCGAGAGGCATAGGGTTACTCCGTTGACGCTTCGACATTCCGAGTTGTGCCTTGAAAAACGTGAAGACTCCAAAAATCTGCAAAAAAGAACAATTAAATTCGGAAATAGGTAAAGTAAAGCAAATAAAATGAAGTTACTTGCTCAAAAATGGTGAAACACCAACTTACCAAACCCTCCTTTAATGGTGAAATGCAAAAAATTGAAGCAAATGAAGAAAGTATTACCTAGAGAATGTAGATCGGGACTAGAGGAGAACGGTTGCGAAGACGGAATTGAAAAAGATTGAGAAATGAAGGAGTATTGGGGATTAAGGATGTCGAAAATTTGAAGCTTAAGGGTGCTTGAGGTGATTTGAGGGTGCGTTGGAAAAGAAGAAGAAAGGAGAAATGCAAAAAAAAACTGAAAAAAAACGAATTGAGCGTGAAAAAGGTCTCGTCCGGTGTAGCGAACACCGGCCGCGTCCGAGCTACACCGGACAGACCCTTGTTACACCGGACAATGCTAAAAATCAATTTTTTTCGTAAATCTACCTTCATCCGGTGTTGCAACCCCCAAGTCGGGTGTAGGAACACCCGACTGCCTCTTTTACACCTAACTTCAAAATTTTCCATGGGTGTAACTCCTCCAGTCAGGTGTTCCAACACCCGACTTGGCTAAGTTACACCCGGAGGCACCCAAATACCTTTAAAAACACAATAAAACCATAAAAAATAATCCCAAGTCCAAAATTTCTCATCTTTTTCGTCCCGAGGTCGACTCAACCACTCCGAAAAATACCTCCTAAAATACCAAAAATCCAAAATTAGCTCCGATTCCTACAAAAAACACAAAAGACATGGGTTGCCTCCCAAGAAGCGCCTTTGTTTAACGTCGTTGGCTCGACCAAAGTCAATTAAAATGCCAAAGGGCCGAATGTTAAACAATATTCACAAAATCACCAAACCGACAAGATAAAAAACATCACAAAAGTTCAAGTAAGCCATATGGGCCGAATGTTACACAACCAAATGAGTTTGAAATTAGATGAGATTTGTTTGGAAAGAGGCTACCTCCCTTGTAAATGGTGTCCCGGCTATGTAGTGCTTGAGGCGGTTACCATTTACCTTGAAAGTTTCCTCTTCACTTTTGATTTCCACCGCGCCATAAGGAAAGACACGGGTCACAATGAACGGTCCCGACCATTTTGACCTCAATTTTCCCGCAAACAATTTGAATCTTGAATTAAATAGGAGAACAAGGTCCCCTTCCTTAAACTCCCTCCGGATGATGGCTTTATCGTGAAATCGCTTTGTCTTCTCCTTGTAGAGCCTAGAGCTTTCATATGCCTCTAACCGGAACTCTTCAAGCTCATTAATATCAAGGAGCCTCTTCTCCCCCGCACTCTTCAAGTCAAAGTTCAATTGCCGAATAGCCCAATGGGCTCTATGTTCCATTTCCACCGGAAGATGGCACGACTTTCCGTACACTAATCGGTAAGGTGATGCCCCGATCGGTGTTTTAAAAGCCGTGCGATAGGCCCACAATGCATCGTGAAGCTTGATGGCCCAATCTTTCCTAGATCGGCTCACCGTTTTCTCCAAGATTACCTTGAGTTCTCGGTTAGAAATTTCGGCTTGACCATTGGCTTGGGGGTGATAGGCAAGGCTTCGCCTATGTTGCACCCCATGCTTTTTGAGAAGCGCATCCAAGGTCCTCTCCTTGAAGTGACTACCTCTATCACTTATCAAAATTCTCGGCACTCCAAACCTTGGGAAGATGATGGTTTGTAAAAGTTTAGTGACGGATTTTGCATCACAAGTCTTGGTTGGAATTGCCTCCACCCACTTGCTTACATAATCCACCGCCACAAGGATATACTCATTCCCATAGGAGGATGGAAAAGGGCCTTGGTAGTCGATGCCCCATACATCAAAGACTTCTACTTCAAGAATGAAATTCATCGGCATCTCGTGCCTCCTTGTTATATTACCGCTTCGTTGACACTTGTCACAACCCTTCACATGTAAGGCAACATCATGAAACAATGTTGGCCAATAAAAACCGCATTGAAGGATTCTTGAAGCGGTTTTTCTAGCACTTCCATGCCCTCCACTCGGCATACCATGACAATGGTTGATAATTGATTCGACTTCTTCATAGGGTATACACCTCCGGATCATCCCATCGGCACATGACTTGTAGAGACATGGTTCTTCCCAAAAGAATTGCTTGATATCATGGAAGAACTTCTTCTTCTTGTGCGAGTCATAGTCATGTGGGATGATTCCCGAAACAAGGTAATTCACAAAGTCCGCATACCAAGGGGCTTCCACAAGTGCAATTGCAAATAATTGGTCATCGGGTAGGGAATCATCTATAGGGAGTCCATCCTCCACATTTTCATTCAATAGCCGAGAGAGATGGTCCGCCACAACGTTCTCCACACCTCTCTTATCCCTAATCTCGATATCGAACTCTTGAAGTAACAAGATCCACCTAATCAATTTTGGCTTGGTCTCTTTCTTGAGAAGCAAATGCTTCAAAGCCGCATGATCGGTGTGGACTATAACCTTTGCTCCTACCAAATATGTCCGGAATTTTTCCATAGCGAAAACTACCGCTAGGAGCTCTTTCTCGGTGGTAGAGTAGTTCACTTGAGTGTCATTTAGAGTCTTGCTTGCATAGTAAATGGCATGAAGCTTGTCATCCGTCTTTTGGCCAAGGACCGCGCCTATAGCCACATCACTCGCATCACACATCAACTCGAACGGCTCACCCCAAATTGGTGGTTGCATAATTGGAGCGGAGACCAAGGCTTCGTTGAGCCTATTAAAAGCAAGTAAACACTCATTAGAGAAAACAAATGGAACATCCTTCCCAAGCAAAAGTGTCAAAGGTCGGGCAATCAAGGAGAAATCCTTGATAAACCTCCGGTAAAACCCGGCATGACCCAAAAAACTACGAATACCCTTGACACTAGTGGGAGGGGGCAAAGTCTTAATGACCTCAATCTTGGCTTGATCAACTTCCACGCCTTTACTTGACACAACATGACCTAAAACTACCCCGGATGTCACCATAAAGTGACATTTCTCCCAATTCAACACTAGACCGGTTTCTTGGCACCTTTGCAAGACCTTTGACAAATTTTTTAGACACCCATCAAAAGATGTACCTACAACCGAGAAATCGTCCATAAACACTTCCATGATATCCTCCACATACTCCGAGAAAATAGCTAACATGCATCTTTGAAATGTGGCCGGCGCATTACATAGCCCAAAGGGCATGCGCCTATATGCAAATGTACCAAATGGACAAGTGAATGTGGTTTTCTCTTGGTCGTTGGGGTGGATTGGGATTTGGAAAAATCCCGAAAATCCATCAAGATAGCAAAAATGAGAGTGTTGGGCAAGTCTCTCCAACATTTGATCAATAAAAGGAAGGGGGAAGTGGTCTTTCCTAGTTGCCTTATTGAGGCGCCTATAGTCGATACACATCCTCCACCCCGTTGTGACTCTTCTTGGGATCAACTCATTGTTCTCATTTGTCACTACCGTGACACCACCCTTCTTTGGTACAACATGAACCGGGCTAACCCATGCACTATCGGAAATTGGGTAAATTATGCTAGCATCATAAAGCTTCAACACCTCCTTTCTAACCACCTCCTTCATGGTGGGGTTAAGGCGGCGTTGAGGCTCTATGGATGATGAATCCTCATGCTCTAGATGGATGCGGTGAGTGCAAAAAGAGGGACTAATACCCTTGATATCATTAATGGTGTACCCAATGACATCCTTGTATTTTCTCACAACCACAAGCAATTTTTCAAGTTCAATGTCATTGAGTGCACTATTAACAATAATGGGGTAAGTGTCATTAGGACCAAGGAAAACATGTTTAAGAGTGGAAGGAAGAGGTTTCAACTCCACTTGAGGAGGCGTGGATCTCTCCTCTTCTTTACCATCCTTCTTCAAGCTTTCGAATCTCTTGTTCGGCTCCTCCAAGGGAGTTGCCTCCATAGCCATGGCATACTCCCTATGGTCTTTGCAATCCTTCACTTTTCCTTCTAGGAACCCTTGCAAGCTAGCATCCCCTTCATTGAATTTCTTGTCCACACAATCTTCAAGGACATATACCATATAGCATGCTTTTCCCTCCGAGGGCTCACTCATAGCTTTATCTAGAGAAAACTCCACCTTATCATCCCCATCTTGTAAAGACAACTTCCCGTTCTTGACATCAATTAGGGCACCTCCCGTGGCAAGGCATGGGCGCCCCAATATAATAGGAACATTTGTGTCTTCGGGCATATCCATGACATAAAAGTCACATGGGATGATTATCTTTCCGACCTTGAGTGGCACATCTTCCACAAGCCCTATTGGATATCTCACCGATCTATCCGCTAGTTGTAGAGAAACTCTTGTAGGAGAAAGCTCAAAGCCCTTCAACTTTTTGAAAATTTTTAAAGGCATGAGGCTAATACTTGCCCCCAAATCGCATAAAGCTCTCTCAACTCGGACATCACCAATTAGGCATGGGATAGAAAAACTCCCGGGGTCTTCAAGCTTGGTAGGAGCTCCATTCATTAGTATGGCACTACACTCCTTTGACACATTCACCGTTTGAAAGGCATTTAGGGAGTTCTTGTTAGACACCAAATCCTTCAAGAATTTGCCATAAGTTGGGATCTCCTTAATGACATCAAGAAATGGGATGGTAATGTTCACGTCTTTCATCAAGTCCAAAAACTTCCCATACTTTTGTTCAAGCTTTGCTCTCGCCAACCTTTGTGGGAATGGAATTTGAGGCACAAAAGGTTTCACAACACTCGACTTTGGGTCTTCAACCCCCTTCTTTGGCTCATCAATTACCATTGGTGTTTCCACCACTATCTCCACAAGGTCTTCTTCCGGCTCCTTGCTAGTCTCAACAACCACCTTCTCTTGTTTGTCAACACTACTCTTTCTCTTCTTTACCGGTACCCGGTCATCCAATTCTCTCCCGCTTCTCAAGTGAATAGAGTTCACGGTTTTTGGGTTTTCTTCGGTCTTTCCCGGAAATCTTCCGTTGGGACCTTGCATGTTACTCACTTGAGTGGCCAATTGAGAGATTTGGTTATCGGTTATTCGTTGAGAGGCTTGCATTTGACTACACAATTGGTTAATTGAAGTTGTTGTGTCATCTTGCCTTTGGTTGGAGGTGGTTATGAATTGGTTTTGGTTGGTCATGAGTTGCTCCATCATCGACTCAAGATTGGTTTTTGGTTGTGTTTGTTGTTGTTGAAAAGGTTGTTGAAAGGATTGTTGGTTTGGTTGGAAAGATTGGTTGTTTGTTTGGAAAGGTGGTCTAGGAGTAAAGGTTTTTCCTTGGAAACCCGGAGGTGCATTATTGAAAGTTGGATTTGTTTTTTGTGCTTGAAAATTTGGATTTTGGTGTGGTTTTGATTGGAAATTTGAATTTTGAGCATTGTTGGAATTGTATGAAAAGTTTGGGTGGTTCCTCAAGCCCGGGTGGTATTGATTATTATTGAAGGCTCTTTGGGCCGGAGTTGACTCCCACAACCCGTTAACTTGCTCCATACCGCTTCCATCTCCTCCGATCAAGTGACACTCATTGGGTGAGTGCCCTTGATCTCCACAAAAGTCACAATAATAAACTTGTTGACGGCTTGAGCATGAATTGTTTGAAGTGTGGGCTTGGTTCTTGTTAACACTTAATAGAGCGACTTGTTGCTTCAATTCATCTATCAACCCTTTGACCTCAAGGTTACTCGCCGTCTCTACACTTGACTTCCCTTTTCTCTTATGCCTATCATGACTCCAATGAAAAGTTCTAGAAGCCATCTCTTCAATCAATCCCTTGGCGGTCTTGTGATCTATCTTATCTAATGCTCCCTTTCCGGAACCCGAATCAAGGTTCATCTTCATCTCATTGTTGAGCCCTTCATAGAAATTTTTTATAAGCTCATCCTCTCCGATTCCGTGGTGTGGGCACAACCTTTGCAAAGCTTTATACCTCTCCCACGCCTCGTAAAGCGTCTCATCTTCTAATTGTGTGAAGCCTTGAAGTTCACTCTTGATCCTTGCGGTTCGTTGCGGTGGAAAGTACTTGTTGAGAAAGGCCTTTGAGACATCATCCCAAGTCTTCAATGACTCCGGTTCACAACTCTTAAGCCATTCCTTAGCACTTCCCCTCAAGGAATGCGGAAAGAGCCTTAAACGGAGGGCATCATCACTCACACCATTGGCCTTATACATCTCACAACTATCGAGAAAGTCGTTAATGTGCTCGTTAGGATTTTCGGTGGCTCCTCCACCAAATTGATTCCCTTGTACAAGTTGTAACAAAGTTGCTTTCAACTCAAAGTTGTTGGCTTGGATTGGAGGTTTAACTATGCTCGGGTTTACAACCGTTTTTGGGGCTAAACGGTCTCTCATGGCGACGGGTTCGGGGTCTCCCATTATATCTTCCTCGGGAATGTGGAAAGGGTTCTCAAAATGTGAAGGTTGAGAACTCTCTCCGAATGAGGTTACCTCCTCAATTGGGACTTCAATCAATCCTCTTCTTTTCAAGGCGTTGAGGCGTCTTGCGGTAGCTTCTATCTCAAGGTCTATAGGATATTGTGGTTGGACCTTGCGAGTTCTTCTACTCATGCAACACCTACACACTCGATTCAAGGATTAGTAACAAAAAGTGACCTAGGCTAAACTAAGATTAAACAAAAAGATATCAATCTGTTACTCCCCGGCAACGGCGCCAAAAACTTGATAGCTTTAAAATAGCCTCGCAAGTGGACGATAAATCGTAGCAAATAATCGAGGGTCGATCCTCAGGGAGTAGTTTTTGAGTACCTCTCGTTTTACCTTTATGCTTAGCTAAGTCGGATAAATAGTGAGTTGATTGAGATTAAGGAACTAAAACTAATAACTAAAAGCAAACAAAAGTAAGGAAGGCAAACTAGATTAAGATTAAAACGAATTACTCAAATTAAGAAGGGATTAGGAGGTGATTCAACCATTTCACATGTGACTTCCTTTAATAGATGCTTGTTCGGTTGTTTTAGGTAACGGGGTTGAGAGGTGACTCCTCTAATTCGTACCAAGACTCCCTCTCGGGCTCACTAGGTATCACTAGAATTGCCTCCCCATACCCCTCTCGGGTTCATGAGTCGGACTACTCCGGGTTCTAGGATTAAGATGACTAAGTTTGGCCAAACCCCAACCCCCTCTTTCCTAGGCCAAAGGATCAAAACAAGTCAAATCCCGGTCTTCCCACTTCCTCTCTCAAGGACCGCTTTCCAACCGAATATCAAGGGTACCCAACCCAAATTCCCCCTCTCGGGTTCAATCTAGGTCGATAACTAGCCTAACTAGGGTGGTCAACTTCTAACCTAATCAATTCTCATTGATGGTCAAGGGCTAAAAGTCTCCCGATTCAAAAGCCCAAGTCAAACATTAAACAAGTCAAGCCCCTTGATAAACCTCAACTCCTTCACCTTTTACAACCCAACACAACACCCATCTTAAGAAGTCAACATGTTTTAAGGTCAAATCACCCCCTAGAAGGGGGTCTACTCACTAATCATGTTTAGGGATTCGAGACTAATAAATAAAAGCGATCTAATGATGACAAACATGTTTTTGATAGTTATAGATGCTAATAACATATGATCAAGCAATTAAAACTAAGTTATGAGAACAACTAGCATGTAAGAGGTGAGATATGAAAAGGGCAAAATAAATGAAATTAAAACAACTAAAAAGATTGAAAGAAAGATTAAGGTAAGGATTATAATACCAAAAGATTAGGAACAAGGATGATCGGAAAAAAGGATGAACAATCTCCTTAAGAAACCCAAACCCTAAAAACTTGCTTCTACTTAAAAATACTAAGGTAAAGATGAAGATATATTCTAAGCTTGTAATGTGGAGTGTATGATACAAAATATCTGAAAATTAGAGTATATATACAAAGGCTTAAGTGGGGGTGAAAGCCCACTTAAGAAGAACAAAAACATGCGAAGAAGAGGCCCATCCGGTGTAGCGAACACCGGCCGTGGCCTAGCTACACCGGATGGGGGTTAGTTACACCCGGCTTGTTTGTTTTGTCTTGTTCTTCGCTCCTCTTGGGTGTAGCTTGGACAAGTTAGGTGTAGGAACACCTGACTGCCTGAGTTACACCTGACTTGGGTTTTTAGGTGGGTGTAGGAACACCTGACTGCCCAAGTTACACCCGACTTTGAACTAGGAACACCCGGAATGGTTCAAAACTCGGTTTCTCGACTTGTAGGCTTCCCGAAACTTCCGTAAAGATCCCGAAACACCTATAATAACACAACGATGCTACAAAAACATAAAATACGCATGAAAATAGCATGTAATGTTATTTAAGGATAAAAAGGGAATAAATATGGGAGAACCGACATAAAAATGGACAAAGTAGAGGGAAATAGTGACGAGAAATAGGTCGATAACGTAGTTATCAATATACGTCTTAAGCTTAAAATAGATATATCTGTCTTAAACTTAAGACGGGTCAAGTAGTATCTATAGGACAAAACAACATGCATAGAAAAAAAAACAACAAATTTATTTTATCTGCGCAAGTAGGAAGATATTAACTCATTGTAGTATTAAGACTATAGAAATAATGTTGATAAGTATAACTACATGTAAGTAAATAACAATATTTTAGGATTTTCGAGATTTTCCATCATTTGGCTATATGTATATTATGTATATTAAAGTACGTAATGGGTAATATGATTTCTTAGGAAGTAACTTTCGACCAAACGAATTGAACATTCGATCAAGCAATGAGATTATCCTGCAACAAAATTAGTAAATAATAATTTGATTAGAAGCATGATTTAACATTAAGTAGGCTTATGTTAAAGAAGGTATTATTTTAAATAATATATTAGTTTTAGATCTGTGCATGAAAATGCACGGGTTGATTTTAAAATTCTAATATTCAGAGTATGGTAATTACTTTGAATATTTTGACGTAGTGTTGTCGTGATGATTGAATTATAATAATAACTTTACAAATTAAGCCTCACAAAAGTCACAATTAGAAGAGGACGCGATTTAATATTCAACATTTTAATTAAATTAAAAATATAATGTATTAGTAAAAGTACCATTTGTAATCTAGATAATTTCATAACTTATACATAAATATACATTAGATAGTTTCATTGCTCAACCAAAAAAATATTTAAATGATTTTGATCTTATTTTAATGTAGTGAATTTAACTATTTTGAAAAAATCAATTAAAAAACCGATGCAAAATCAAATATATTTAAATCATAACACGGTTTTAATATTACAATTAAAAAATATTAAGCGCAAGGAGAAATATTTTAAGGTAACATGAAGTAATTCTTTTTATTTGTCATTTGATATATTGTTAACTAGTTTTAATCCCGTGCAAATTGCACGGGATTGCATGTTCAAGTATTGTTATTTATGAATAATGTTTAAAATAATGATTAGTCGTATTTAAGATTTTCGATTTGTAATATAATTTCATATGACCGATATACTAAAAATATTGTAATATTACCATACAGTTTATATTCAAAACATATCAAAACGCAATCAATCTATATAAATTTCAAATATCACAACAGAATTACAATATACAATGATAAATAAAAATTAAAACAAAAATCTCAAAATTTTCTTCATTATATATGCACTTTTCATTGTCACAACTCACTCATAAATCAGAGTTATCAACATGTCAAATTCTTTGGAGATAGTTTGAAAGTCGATGGTTTCAACTTACCTCATTCAAAATAATGAAATAGGTAGTCATACCCTAGGGAATCAATACAGTTTTTTACCTTATCAGAAAAAAAGGTAACTGCCCCCAAAGCCTGCCATTACTCGTGTTTTTGTGAATGTTAACATTGTTAAGTATCTATTATGATACTTTTCTTTTGCAATTTCAATATACCATTTTTTTTATCGTGTCATTATTAATTTAATATTTGGAGCGTTTTTTTTGAAATAATATTTAAGTGAAACTTTACACATAAACTCTTGAATGACTACTTTTTACAGTAATTAAAATTTTCATCCATTAAGTTTAATTTTATGCTAGAATTTTGTGGTATTTTTTTCGTATTTTTATCATTGTCTTGTTTTGTAGTTTTAAATAAACTTTTTAGATTAGTTATTATTTTTAATATTTTGGGCATGTTGATATTGATATGATTATCGTGAAAAATAAATGCATGTTTGTTATTTATATACAAAATTAAAAATGAATATAACTTTTCTTGACTTACTTGATATATTTAATTAACAAATATTTTTGGTCATATTGTTCCAAATATACTTTAAAGTAACTAATTTTAGGATGTTATTTATTTGATTAACTTGATTTGTTAAAATTGAAATTGAAAATAATACTAATTAACATACAAAATATTTACTAATAAGTCATAAACACTAATATAAAATCAACCAAAACAATATTCTTATGCATCTCGACATGGCCTATCATTACTAATTTTTTACGGAAAAGAAAAAAACTGCTAATGATGACGTGCGTTAATGATGATGCTTTAAATGTTCTTGCATTAATAAAGATAAGATTGTTTTTATTAATTGATTTTTTGTGTAAGGGTTTAATTTTTAGTTATATGAATTACGGTCCTCTGATATTGAATGGTTCGGTTTTGAAACCTCCGATAAGGACAGGAAATTGTGGAAGAGTTTATAATATCGAATATATTTTATTTTAAGATTTAGTTTTAACGGTTTTGTTTATAATTTGATTTTCGTAAAATATTTGAATTTGTACACTGTTTCTGGTTGTATATTAATATTACGTTATTTTAATCTTGTTTTAAATTTTTTATGGTCAATTTTTTATTGCCGTAAATTCTTAATAATCATAATGTTTTCTAGTTATTTAAATTGTTGTCTAATCATTTTATACGGGACATATATATTCGATTATATAATATTTAATCTTATGTTATGCAAATCGACCTTTTTTCGTAGAAATACATGATTTATATAAAAATTTTACGTAATATTTTTGAAACTACGATATCAGGCATTTTCTTAGAATATCGGGCGGTTATGCATCAGGAAATTCATCAAACACATTGCGGGACCCATCTGAGAGAATTAAAAGAAAAATCAAAACCTGCGTTGATGACGTGGCTCAACCAGGGCTTCTGAAATGTTTCTGTAATTATATAGATAAGATTTTTGTTATATTTTGCAGAGCAATACATAATTACATAAATAATATGTCATCAAAATTCAACAATATTGTTAACAATTATAATTTTGAAAACCAAACTATACAAATCAGTTACTATATCCCACAGAATTTTTTTTTTTTAATTTGTCGAAAATGAAATGCATTTAAATCATAAAAATTAAATGATAGAAATTGAGGAGGAGACACTCCAATGGGTGACCTCTAAATGTTACTTCACGGGTTGGATTTTATACAGCTCTTAATAATAACAAAATTTGAAATACTTCACGGGTTGAAGACTAGTATATGGCATAGTGGAAGGACTAATCATCGAATAGTTTATTTGGCGAAAGAACTTTGCAGACCTCAGGATACTCTGTATTATGACTCTCCACGTTCACTTACCACGTCAAATGCCAACTTTCCAAACCCAAAACTGACCCGATCCAGCTCGATGACGACCCGTAATCCAACTTGACCCGATGATCAATGATCGAACTCGAGCCAGGCTCAATCCCATACCGACCCGGCCCGATTAAATTGATGACTCGACAATTATTAAGTTTGTCTCACGTCACAAGCTTGTGACGAGTTTAACCCATCAGAAATGAAAATTCACAAATTCTCATTGAAGACGGCACTATCTGTCACAAGCTGAAGACATATAGAGTCACTCTCACATAAAACAAGTTGTACGACCCACTAAATGATCCATTTTCTCCCACTTGTATAGTTGTATTCCCACTTGCCTTGTTGTGAGTGAATTGATATTCGTCTTCGGTCTTAGCAGATAGTATCCGTCACAAGCAAGACGTTTTGATGAAAATTTGTGTAGATTGATATGTTGGACTTATAATGAATTAAACCCATAATGGTTAAAAACTAAATTTAATGGTAAAAATTAAAGTAATGTAATAAAGTAACCGGACCCGATAATGACTCACCGGACCCGATACATCATTTTACTCGATATGACCTAAACTAATAAAAACCCAAACCCAACCTCATCCAACCCAAAAGGGTTGATTGACCCGAAATAACCCGAACTATATTTGATCCAATTGACTCGATTGACACCTCTAAGTTTCCACACTTGACACTTCTGTAGTTCTGTCCAACCAATTATAAATTCAGCCTATAAAGTCGACATTTTATGCCAGAAGGCGAAGGCAGAGAACAGCGAACTTAGACACCCCAGCTCCTCTTAGATGATCATATTTTACAGTAACCAGCTCACTGAAATATCAATATAATGTAACGCGAATGGCACCAATCAATTGCCATACCACTGAAGCTCTTGCCAATTACATGTTAACTCCGTGAAAAATTATCAACCAAAAGATGGCTACCAAATGAAAAATTTTTGGAAGCTATACAGTATTAGTCTTCTTGTTAATATGTACAGACCACCAACTTTGATCCTAGGATGGTAGCTAATTTCTACCGCGCAAAATTTTGGTTGCCTGTGAGGCGAGAGAAACAGCTTTACCCTCGGCAGTCATCATTCTCCATTCCTTCTCGGCCCGGCGCTGATGTTGGCGTGCATTCTTGGCTCGTTTAGGTGCTAACCTTGTATCTCTCTCCTCAAATGCCAGCCTAAATTTCTCGGCCATAGACAACTCGTCTGGGCTACAGAGGGATTGAACTAAGATTCTTGAAGGACGTTCATAGGATGCCCATGTACTAGGATCAATATCCTCAACTATGGGATCATCCAAAACTATGTCTGGAAAAGCTTCCCTAGGGACCAAAGCTCCCTTGAATCCGAAAGGTGAAGGCTGTGGGTTTATCTTGATGCGGGGGCACTCGGAAGAGAAATCCTCCAAAAACTCAGGACCAATCTTCGGCTGCAAACAACATCATTATGAATGAACTAAGTAAGATATGCTGGAATACAGTGGTGACTCTTACTAAAACCAAGATACTTCTATGGGTCACCTTACACTTAACATCACTGCCGAATGAGCTTTTTCAAAGGGTTATCAAGTATGGACCTCATTATTGGGTCACCTTACATTATCTTACCATAAGACAGTTTCTCGAAATTCATACAGCAAGCCAAAAACAGTAGTCAAGTGAAACAATAAAACAAGAAGGTAGTGCTGGTTTCTGGTTAACCAGGTGTCAAGCGAAACACCTATGGCTGCTGATGGATGTCCAAAATGGAAGTTACAATGCAACTATCTTAACTATTAAGGTAAGTCACAATGCAGCTATTTGAAAGTATGTAAAATGTGAAACTGTCTAAAGGAAACTGTTTTAGGTAAGCCACAATGCAACTAGGGAAATCCCGCGGTGACACTTTGGTTGCTATTCTATGACACAGGAAAGTCACAATGCAACTATTCTACATCTGCTCTAGAAAAAGGGAACACATCATTGTTAGAAGGATGACAATGTGAATAACTAAGATGCACTTATAGTTGATCCTTAGTATTCTTTGTCATGCATTGATGCATATATAGAATTACAGAAAAGTAAATATTACTGATATGAAAGGCAAGCTCATAGGCTCATACCCACACTATCCACCGAAGGGATTCTCCGCCATCAGTGATCTTAGCAGTATCAAGCTCTTCCCATGAATCTCCTTCCACACAATTAAGCGCTGGTTTAAATAGACCCAGAGACCTCTGTGCAGTAAAATCACTCCGAGGGCAGCCTCTGCAATATCAAATTTCATTCATAGGCTCTTCTGAGTCAAAATCTCATTTCCTAGGTGAGAGGGAACCCCATGGTATTAAATCAATAAATCTCGATTTGAGACTTAACCTTGAATTGTGGCTCATATTGCCTCATAATGCGGCGGCAGTAACTTTCAAAACCTTGTTAACTCTCACAATTCAATGTCCCGTCCAAGATTTAATACCATGGGTTCCCTATTGCATGGAATTCAAAATAAACAAAATATAAACATATTGCTGGCAACTAATTTCAATAAGCATAAGCACTCCATTGTTTCAAAATAGTAAACATCCTCTTAATCCTAGTGGCTTCTGAATGAATTAAGGAATTATTGTCAAGGCAATGCCAAGTAAACAACTTTAACACCGACATAAGTTACGCTTGCATTTAAAAGTCATAAACTCATAATACAGAAAGAGAGTGTTCTTGAAATAAAATAATAGACAAATTTGAAGTCCCGTGTATAAAAATTTAGCTTCTATAAAACCTAACATTTTGGAACAGTAATGAGTTGGAAGAAGTATATCCATACCCACATCTTAATGTCTCCAAATAAGGACAAAGCTGAACCAGTTGAGCAACACCATCCGGCGTAATATTTCTGCACCGGCTGTAAAATAGTGGACGAGACAATTAATAATATTAGCCTTCCCTATAACAAATGAGTGGATAACTTGCAGACTCACAGGAACCTGACAAGCAAGCTAAGCAAATTATGGATTCTTCACTGTCAGTCATCCTAGAAAAGCCAACTAGCCAAGGTAAAAAGTTACTGCCAAGCAGGAAAACCTAAAAGGCTGAAAGTTACTGGATGACAGTGAAGCTCCATGACACTACTAAACTACATCCCCGAGTCAAATATTGACCTGTAAATAATGATACTTAACCTTATGTCAACTGCACGCAAAGATCTACACATCTCTGCAATTTTTGCAAGGCCAAAATCTGACACATCTGAAGAAGAAATATCAAGGATTTCCCACGTCTCATCAGCAAGCAAAAGAATCACTTCATCATTTAATAGCTTTTTCCTCCGGGCAATTGCTGCAATTGCAATCTATATTTCAATCACATTAATATTAATAGTAGTAAGAAATCAAACCCCTTCAGAGACCAACTGAATTTCAAGCAAAGATTACAAAAACATTACCCATTTACCCAATGCCTCAAGGCTCCTACCTATGGCAAGTAAAAGGGATCCAGTGTATGCAATATTTTCTTGTGTTAAAAGCACAAAGAGGTTACGTCCAGATACTTATAAGCTCTTAGTATAGAAACCATGGACAATTTAGTGATCCATTTTTGTTTAAAGACGGAAATTCTTAAGAGAAGGCATTATTAAATCTTACTCCTTAAAACTGGGTTTAGGCCACGACAGCCTCCACCCACCTACCCACACACACCAAAAGGAATAAAACGAATAAGGATTGGAGAAAGTAAAAACAACATTGTGTTGCTCCTCGATGTTTCTCAGTAATGGGTCATATTCTATGAGACAAAGGTGCATGTCCGATACATGTAGCACTACCAAGCATAAAATGGACTACACTTTCACCACGTCTAGTTCATGAACATAAAAGCTAACTTATATTGGCTACATGACTTTCTACCAATAAAATACACGCGCACTCATTATTATCATGTATCACAAAAATGGTGCAGACCTTGATATCAGCCGGGAAATTAATAGCAACTTCTCCCAAGTCTGGTATTAGATCTTCTAAATGCTTCCCAATCACTCCAATACACAAGCTGAGCAGACTAGGAGCCTTTGTCCTTTTAACTTGAAGCACTGTTGAAAGAAATACAATCAGTCCAAAAAACAGAAAACCGAGTACACATGACGCAAGGGTATTTTCAACAAACCCACTTGCCCTCCTATGAGCATAAGTCAAAATCACAGAATAAAAATAAAAAGCAATATATCACATTAGAAACCATTATGCATTTACTAAAGAATTTTTTTATGTAAAAGCCACCATTATTTGAGATGAATTAATGGTATTACATGCAAAGTGAAACACAAATATAAGTCGGCTTTTCTAATCCAGATGAAGGGCCAGCAGAATTTTCATGGAAAATAAGGGGAAACAAGATGACACCTAACATGACACGCAAAGAAAACCAGGGTTCAGAAGCTACAATCAAATACATGTAATACATTAATGACACATTGTGAAAAGAGAGAGTGAAAGCGAAAAAAACTGCATCATCAAACTGACAAACTTGACCACCCATACGAAGTATGCTCTTGCCTGGATTGGGGGTAATATAAAGCGATAAAAGAAGTGAAAATCCAAACAAAGGGAAAGAGGATGGAAGGGGTGGTGCAGGGAGCTGCAGTGAGGGAGCTATTATCCTCCCCCTCCTTTTTCTACCCTCATCCATAGTATTAAATCGCAGTTCCAGTGACAGTATCAACTTTTGCAGCCTAATATTGTAAAGTGACCACGATTGCCTCAAAACATAACAAAAAGCGGTGGGGGTGATCTTCAAAAACCTTATAAAACGGTGGCGTTACTCCAACCCCGACCATAAGGCCATAACCTTAGCCTCGACTCCTTTTCTTTCTTGCTTACTAAATACCTTAACAATTAAAAATCAGTGATCCAACCATCCAGCGTAGTCGGATACAGTGTACTGAGCACAGGGTCAACGAAAACTCTTGCTTAAGCTAACCTTACCTCACATTCTGCTTCGTCAACGTAGATAACTATATAAAACTAATTGAGCCTAGCAAATCACTTGTTTAACATTGATTAAAATACCGCAACAAAAAAATAAAAGGGATTGCGATTTGCGATGGAGGGAGTAGGTAATTCAGCATGATTGTAAGCGAAGCAGAATACAATACGGTTGACCCCTAATAACCGAGTGAAAAATGCATATAATTGAAATCATTTGTTTACCTTTTAACAGTGAAAAAAGGTAAAGAAATGGCGGAGTAGCAATAAAATAAAAAGAGAGAAAGGAGGTAAACCTGGAGAAAAGGAGGAAAGAGAGGTGGTAGAGGTAGGAGTTGTATAATTGGAATTAAGATTAAAATGATGGAATGAAGAAAGCATATGTTTGATGAGATGGGGTGTTGCAGTTGCAGTAGATTTACCCTTTTCCATCATAATATCATATTATTGGATGCCGGAGTTAATGTTTATCAACACCACACTTTTTGCCTCTTACCTTGTCTTTCTATCGCCCCATCGCCGCCTCTTTTCGGTTTCCTATCTATGGTGGATTCTCATTTTCATGGGTGTTCGCCACGCCCTATTTGACCTGTTTCAACCTAAGGAAGACTTATTGATTTTGAAAAGTTTTAGGATTCTATTATTCTAATTTCCTAAATCTTTATTACTTGCTATTTGGACATGGTTAAGGGATTGATTTACTTTGTTTGTTCAATTCATAGTCCGGTTTTACTAGGGCTTTGTTTGGATTGAGAGAATTGGAGGGAAAGGGAGGGGAGAGAAGTGGGGGAATTTATTTTCTTTGTTTGGATACATTTATGGAGGGAAGGAAATGAGAGGGGGAAGGAAATGGGGGATTCCAATTTCTCTCCTTTAGACTAAACAAAAATCTTTTCAAGGGAGACAATATTTACAGAGAAAACTTCATTTGAACCTTCATTTAACCATGCAGGTCATATTTTCTTGGATAATCTCACTCCATTATACCATCCCCTTCCTTCCTCCCCTTCCATTTCCATATCATCAATTTTGTTATCCAAACAACCTCAATTCATTTTCCCTCACCTCCCCTCCCCTCCCTTTCCCTCCCCTCACTCCCCTTCCCCTCTCTTTCCCTCCTAAAATTGTATCCAAACGGAGCCTAAGGGGGCATGATGTACGTAGTCGACAAATTACTAATTATCGTCGACACTTTTACATGAACTATAAAATTTGCCCCCTTTCAACCTTTTTATTTACGATTTGACAATTAGCAAATTCGGACTAAAATTCATTAAAAAAAATTGCCGGTTTTCTCACAAAAAATTAAATACGGTTTAGTGCGATTCAATCAACGGATTTCAACGAACGATTCGATCAACGATAATTCAACGATTTCAACGAGCAATTCGAACAACGATTTTCAACGATGAATGACAATAACGAGATTAGTTTATGATTTAAATTTGATTCAAATTTATGATTTTTAGTTCGTAATATAGTAGAACGGATTAGAGTTAGATTTCCAAAGCCGATTTGAAATTTTGAAAAAAAAAATTAGAAATTGCCAGACAAAGAACATTTTCATCCAGACCTATATCCAGACAAAGAACATTTTCGTCCAGACGTAGGTCCAGACGAAAATGCTTTTCGTCCAGACCTAGCTCCAGACGAAAACGAAAATCATTTTCGTCTGGATAAAAACCTTGATTGACCGACCAAAAAACCACCCAGTATTGGATCGCTAATATTATATACATCAAATTAAATGAATCACTAGTATCAAACCGTCGGTGCTCCATAATAAATAATTAATTTTGTAAAATACCTCTTTGTTAATCAAGTTAGTACAATTTAAAATGTTTTAATTACTAACTCAAAAATGACCTACCCGAAGTAACTCAATAACTCGACATCCGAAAACTGACTCAAAACACAACTACTCATTACCCGCAATTGAATGTGGGTTGACTTGTGTTTCAATCTTGACTGGGATTCTCGACAAGGTCTATGAGTGTTTGTTATTTTCATCAAATCCAAATTCCCAAAAGTTTAGATTTTAATTAGGCCAAAAAAATTCTCAACACTTGTCGAACAAAAATAAATTTATGTAAATGCATGATTTTTCAAAAATCGTACCCTAGCATTAATGTATTCGGCTTGGTTTAATTGCGATACCTATGTATTTTTATGAAATATACACTAATCTTCTAGTTTCGTCATTTATGGCTTTAACTTTTCAATAAAGGCCGCAAAAATCGATTGTGCAGCCCTTTGGTAAAAATCTTGTGTTCACGAGTGCATCTAACCCAATAATAATTCAACTTGAATCTCATTTTATTCGGTATTGACCTTATTCAAACTAATAAAGACTCAAAACAACTATAAATCCGATATCTAACCCAATAATATATAATTCAACTTGAATTTCATTTTATTCGGTATTGACTCTATTTAAACTAGTAAAGACTCTTAACCACTTCAATCCGATATCTAACCGAATAATAATTCTACTTTACTCTCTTTTTATCTGGCATTGATCATACTCAAACTTGTAGAAAAATATTGTTCCCTCTAGGGTTTCTCTTTTAGGGTTTCTCTTGGGAGGGTGTGTCCCTAGGTTTTCCTAGGTTTCTTCCTTGTTTTTGCAAGGTTTTTTGCTTTTTTGCTTCTTTTCTTTGGCGGATCTTGTCTTGTCTTGCGTTTTTTTGTCTCGTTTCTGTCTCTTTTTGGAGTATGGCGGCACAAAGTTCAAATAATTCCCTAAATCTCAATATTCCTTATGGGAGTCAGGAGCCTAATAACGATGTTCGGGTAACGGAAGCGGAAATCGAATGGTTGGGTCATGGGGACGAGGAAGCAAGCGTTGATAGCGGGTGCATTGTGGGACGCCTCTGGACAGAGAGACATGTCAACCTTAATGCCCTAGTCGAAACCATGATTAGGGTATGGAAACCAAGAGGTAGGGTAGCAGGAGAGGTTATCGACAAAAAACCTTATCGTTCGAATTCACATAGAAAGCTGACAAGAAGAGGGTTTTGGCGGAACAACCATGGCACTTTGATCGACATCTCATTATCATCTCCGACTTACAAGGAGATGCAATCCCTTCTGAGGTACCCCTTTTTTTCTCGCCTATGTGGGTTCGAATTTATGATTTACCGGTTATTGGGAGAAATAATCAGGAGAACGCTATTAATATTGGCAATGCGGTTGGATCATTCGTAGAGGTTGATACCTCTGTTAACCCGTCCATAAATAGATCGATGCGCATACGTGTAGTGTTGGATGTCCGGAAACCCCTTCTTAGCGCTATCAATATGAAGGGAAAGGGGGGGGGGGGGGGAGACAGTGGAAGGTTAGAATAAGCTATGAAAATTTGCCTTTGTTTTGCTATGTTTGTGGACGTATGGGCCACGGAGAGAAGGACTGTAGTGAGCGGGAGGGACCTATTGGGGAGGGGCGGAAGTTCAGGAGTGGTTAAAAGCCTCACTGTGGCGGGTGGTGAAGAACAATGAGGGCACGGAGCCATCGAGGGGAAGCTGTGGTAGGAGATTAGATTTTAGGGCACATGAGATAATCGAAAAGGAGGACGATGAAGTTAATCGCATGGTAGAGATGCTAAGGGGGGGTTTCTATTTCACGACAAGATACCAACGATCACATAATACCAAAAGATAATGTACGGGAATGGGTGAGGGAGGAGGAGGGGTCGTCAAATGAGGTGTTTGAACCGATACGAGGGGAGAGTCAGGAGTAGGAGCTACCGAATGAGGATGAGGGAATGGTTGGAAGGGATCGTGAGAAGCGGAAACTGAGAAAGCCAATCATTTTAAAACAGCGAAGGGATGAAGATGTTAGTCCTATGTTAGTGGGTGGGCAGGAGGTTGGGAAGAAGAGAAAGGGAGGGGGAGAGGAGGTTGTGGGAGAAGGGCTGTTGGAAGGGGAAGGGACGGGTCCTAAGAGGAGACGGGAGATGGAGTCTGAAGTGGGCACACAAATGCTAGTAGCGGTGACTGCGAATGACCAGCACCGCGAACAACAATGAAAATATTCAGTTGGACTTGTCAAGGGTTGGGCAATCCTTTGACGGTGAGTTCCCTCCGAGACTGGTGCTGGAGGGAGTGCCCTGACATCGTCTTTGTTATGGAGATGATAGATGTTGAGTTCGCGGGATCTTGAAAAAATTCGGAATAGTTGTGGTTTCTCGAATGGCTTGTGCGTGAGCAGTAGGGGATGTGCAGGAGGGTTAGGGCTTTGGTGGCGGGATTGTAATGCTCATATGATCTCCTACAACTCTCTCGTGTACCCTCCAAGTTTTCACTTTTTCATCTTGTACCCCTATTTTTTAAACATTATACTGTGTACCCTTAACTTTAATTAATGAGTCTAAAATGTGACCTAATGTCACGTGGCTGTTAATTTGTGGCTAACTCCGTCAATTATTGCTGACTTGGATTGTCCACCTCATTTGCTGACTTGGATTGTCCACCTCATTTGCTGACTTGGACTCTCCACCTCATTTCCCTCCATATTCCCTCCAATTGTTATTTCATTTTCCCTCCAATAATTTCCCCCATTTTCTCTTATTTATTCTTGCCTTCAACTTCTCCCTCTTCATTCGTCCTGCCTCCCTCCTGCCTCCTTCTCTTTACCCCTTTCCCTCCAATAATATCCCATTTTCTCTTATTTATTCTTGCCTTCAACTTCTCCCTCTTTATACTCCTAATGTCTTCCTCTTACTCATGGAGAAATAATCCAATTGAAGGGCTTCAATTCAAGAATCAAACTTGCAAACGATGCGGAATGAATGCAGTTGTGAAGATTTCTGGTTCGGTGAGTAATCCAAGAAAGGCGTATTTCAAGTGTCTTGAATGTAATGAGTTTGTTATGTGGCTTTCGGAAGAGCACGTCGTCATGACTAGTGCTTTCAAGATGAGAAATATGAATGAAGATGAATGCTCCTCAAGCTTTGAAGGAGTTGTTGATGAAATCAAGAATATGAAAAATGATTTGTATGACTTAGTTAGGTGCATAAAGGTTTATATGAAATTGAATGCTCTCATGTTAGTTGTACTTGTGTTAGTTGTTCTTATTAAGTTGTAAGAGAAGAAAATTTGGAGAAATAAAATGGGATTGTATTGTTAAGAAAACCATTTTCCATTAAGTTTCTGCAAAATACATTACCATCAGGTATTGTTATGATGTTTGAAGAAAAACAGTTTACATTCAACATGCTGAAATCTGACTAAAACGAAAATAAATTACAAAGGGTAAATTCCCAAAACCAGATTACAAACAGAGTATGCATGTTGCTGCCAACCCAAAAAACAAACATGTTCCTGCAACCAATCCAAAAACACAGCTACTGTACTGCAATCCCGAAAAAATCCCAAAAACACAGCTACTGTTCTGCCGACACTGGATTGTTGCTGCAACCAGTCCTACTTAGCAGTTCCTGCAGACATTTCCCATAGTGCAGTCTAAAATATTACATTGTTGTAGCCATTCCCATATTTCAGTCCAAAAAACAAACTTGCTGCAACCCAAAAAACACCACAATTACTCCCATTAGGTTCTCTTTCTCTTATTTCCCATGTGTGGGACTTGGTTTGACGTACTGGCAATTTCTGATGCTTGTGAGCTTGTTACTATATCAGTTTCTAGTGCTCTTAGTGATTGATAAGGTGAGATGTAGGAATCCTCTGTCAGTCCCTTCTTTGATCTGCTTTTACGAATCTTGCCTTGCATCTCATCCTTCTCCTTAGCTGTGTAGCCTCCCTTGCAAGTTTTGGAGTTGTGCCCAAAACAGTTACACTTCTTGCACTTGACTGTCATGGACCTTTTGCCTTTCCTTTTCTCCCATTGCTCCCTCCTCCTATTCCTTGACGGCCTTCCAATAGATCTCCTCATTGTAGGGGGTTGGAGAGTGCGTACATCAAACTCTGGCCATTGTTGTGTATCAGGCATAAGGCTTATGTTTAAACCATAAGCTTCTTTGTACTTTCTGACAGAAAACCAGTCACTAACAAAGTCAGATGGTTCCTTATGAGCATCTATTATAGCTCTTATAGCATGTTTACATGGAATACCACTGATTTGCCAGGAACCACAAATACATGTTCTATTGTTTAAAGACACAGGTAGATAGGTCCCTCCATCCTTAACCTCATATTCACCAGGAGCTGAAAAAAAAACTGTACAGCCTCTTGATTTTTTGGTCAGCTTTTTAATCCTGGCTAGGATGTTTGGACATACACCATTGTCGTCCCATGACTCAGCTATGTATTGCCTTGTCGCATGTCTCACCATACCCAATCTACGAATACCTAATTAATTAGCAGCCATCAAAATAAAAAGAGGAATTAATTAGGTTGGGATAAAATTCAGAAACGAAATTAACATTCACCATAGTAAACAAACTTACCCTCTAGAAGACTTAACACTGGATTGGTTCTGTGTATTCCCAGTGTGTTATTGAAGCTCTCAACAAAGTTTGATGTATTGTCCTCAGCACATAGTGCGGGATCAAACTTGTGCTTAGTCCATAATTCTTTGTCTCCTAAGTCTAACAGCCACCTAGCAGCACCTCTTCCTCCATGTTGAACAACCAATTCAAGAGCCTTCTTGAATTCAAATTCTGAAGTTGCATTAACTACTCTCCAGAATAGTTTATTCATTAGGACTCCAGGGTAATCAGCCTTGAAATTTATGCACAAATGCCTTGCACAAAACCTCCTATATGCCTCAGGCCAGACATTGTTTAAAGCTGGTTCAACACCCTGTAAAACAAATGAAAACATGTTAGAATAAACTGTAAATATGTTAAGATAAACTATGTTAGAAAAAACACTTTCACATACCTTTTGCCTGTCAGAAATGACAGTCCAGTTGTCTCTGCCTGTAACACCCCCATTTACCTAGGAGCCTGAACTAGGACATCCAGAGTAAATAGGACCGTTACCATCCGATAAACCAAGGTAGTAGATATACATAGTGAAAGAAACACAATACTTTAAATATAAATGGTTAAATTGCTATTACAAGACATAGTCCAAAGGACTTCCAAAACAACTGAAATAAAATAAATGTTCAACTATGAAAAACAAAACTAAGTGATCTAGTAGCTAGGTAGGTCTAGTCCATGTCTCTCTTCCATGCCCAGTCCTAGTCCACCTGTCTCTGACCTGAAAGATCTACTCCCCATTCCGGATCATTGTAGGTGAACACGAATACACTGTCAACCTCGCGGTTGAGTAGGATAACACAATAATAAGTAATGCAAACAAACATTAATATGCAAATGACTATGTCATGCTCGAGCTCAAACTCATTCTCATTCTCAAACCCGTAACTCCCAGCCATACTGAACCTCCCGACAGACTATAATCGGCCGTCGCCGAACACCAGCTCAAAAGCTGATAAGACACCAGGCCTGGTCTGCAGAACCACCTTGGGCTTTATATCAGATTAACATTTGACCCCCAAATTTCTCGGTAACCAATGCGTATGCATGCTCATGAATATGATAATAAAATAACCAATTATTAATCCTCATGTTATAAAAATCATACTTGCATCCATCACAATCAATTACCACATCCAATAATAGCACATCATAGTAAACGTATAAGTGTATCCTACCTGGAATAGCAAGTCTGTGAATGCAATCACCCTCTAGAAGTATTCCACTTCAAATTCCGTTCCTATAAATTATTATTCATATCAATTCCTACTCATACAAACAACGCTACTAAAAGACGTGATCATGTTCCTAACTGATATACTCATAACACATTGCGAAAGCATCCACATACAAACATGCCCATAAAATACAATTATTACATACTAATTATAACTTACTATTTTAGGCTTACTATAAATAGCATAAACTCAACCAACGATTATTATCATGTCCCAACACATAGATAATTATTATAAATCACAATATAACTTATCGATAGTAATCATCCTGATAAATATTAACACATGATTAAGACTATATATAACACTATTAGCATCAAACTACCAAGTCTTAATAATAACAATAATAAAATAATAATAATAATAATAATAATAATAATAATAATAATAATAATAATAATAATAATAATAATAATAATAATAATAATAATCATAATAATAATAATAATAATAATATTTCCCCATAAAAGTTAAATACATTATCAATTAAGGAAATATTACTATTACCAAAATCAGGCCAACACCCAAACTTACTCCACGTTTAACACACATTCACAACATACATACGTAACAGCCCAAAACCGCGAACCCACTACAGACAGCCCTGTCAAACACCCTTCCCAACACCTGCTGCCACCGCTGCCCTCCCCACTGGCGCCACCAGGCTCGCCACTGAGCCACGGTGGTTCCAGGGAGGAGATCAGTGGCTACCTGCCACGACCACAGCCGTAAAAAACACCACCAAAACCCTGACCGCGTACCTGAAAGGAAACCACAACCAGACTGACCATGGACCACTGTGACAAAACCTCCCCATCGACACCACCAGTAACCACCACCTCTACTCACGACACCACCAAACCTACCTCTGGTCCATGGTGGTTCCGTTTGTACAGGTGTCAGTCGTGGCACTGCAACCACAAGCCGTACCAACAGATTCAAAACCCTAACCCACACGCCTATTCTGATCTACCTTACAGACCTCCTACATTCTAACCACCAGACTACCACCGTGAGGTGTTACGACCGACCACAACCACCACCTATCGACTCCCTATACAACAACCAATACCCCCACGCCAAAACCCAGAATGTAAACTGACAGAAGATAGGTCGAATTAAATTATAAAAACCCCCGTTCATAAACTCTGTTTTCGAAGACACTACACGACTCAACAACTCAGAAACGAAACCCCATAACAAAGATCTTAAAAGAGTAAAGACGTCATGATAATGGTTGAAACATATAACTTGCATAACATAGATTATAGAATTACTAAGACACGATATTATGAACATGTGATGTAATTACAAACGAGATTAAAATCTAGAGCAAAACACGAAAACAGGAAAGAAAACAGAGTACGGTTGCACATACCCTATTATCAGCGAGATCGAGGAACCCTAGACCACCCTAACCACCGTGTGAACCACTCCTTATTACTCTCTGATGTGGCGGCTGTCGTATTGGTGTGTGTGTTGTGTGTCGTTTAGGGTAAAAGTAGGTCAGATCATGATATATAAGGCGGCAGGGATGGGAGTGTTCTGAAATTCTGATATACTAGATAAAACGTGTGATGGGTCTTACTTGGCACGCAACCCTAGGCCCATAGATGGGTATTCTTCGTGTATGGGTCGACCCTTTACACATCCTAATACGTAAACAACTTAATTCAAATACGGTTTTGTTAAATATTCGCCAACACGACTTTAAATACAACACGAAAACATTCTACCCCCCTAAAAAAAGGTTACGTCCTCGTAACATACCTCAAGGGAACAGTTCAGGATACTTTTCCCGCATCGAAACCTCAGTCTCCCAAGTAGCTTCCTCGACATTATGATTTGTCCATAGTACTTTGACAAGCGCGGTCTCCCCATTCCGGGTTTTCCGCACCTTCCTGTCGAGTATTTCCTTGGGTCTCTCCTCGTAGGTCAACTGCTCATCGACCTCGATGACCTCATGGTCAAGGATATGCGAAGGGTCACTGATATATCTCCTCAGTTGTGAAACGTGAAACACATTATGCACTCTGGATAACGCTGGTGGTAGAGCTAATCGATAGGCTACCTCACCAACTCGCTCCAAAATCTCGAATGGTCCAATGAACTTCCGACTCAACTTGCCCCTCTTGCCGAACCTCATCACTCCTCTCATGGGTGACACCTTCAGCAACATTTTTTCTCCAACCTCAAAGGTGATGTCACTCCGTTTTAGATCTGCGTACTCTTTTGCCTATCTTGGGCAGCTCTCATCTTCTGACGGATCACCTGGACCTGTGATATCATCTCCTGAATCATCTCAGGTCCCAAAGTAACTGTATCAGCTCGATCATCCCAGCAGACTGGACTCCTGCACTTCCTCCCATACAACGCCTCAAAAGGAGCCATCTCGATGCTAGCATGATAGCTGTTGTTATAAGAGAACTCTATTAAATCAAGTCTGTCCTCCCATGATCCTCCAAACTCTAGCACGCAAGCCTGCAGCATATCCTCCAGTGTTTGGATAGTCCTCTCAATCTGACCATCTGTCGCTGGATGGAATGCGGTACTCATCTTCAAAGTAGTTCCCATCAATGTCTGTAACTCTTGCCAGAACTTAGAGATGATTCTAGAATCACGGTCAGAAACAATGTCCTTTGGGACACCATGAAGTTTCACCACATACTTGATGTAAGCTTTTGCCAATTCAGCTTTGCTCCAAGTTTCTTTCATCGGAATGAAATGGGCTGACTTAGTCAACCTATCTACAATCACCCAAATCATGTCATTCCCCTTCGAAGTCCTCGGTAAACGTACAATGAAATCCATGGAAATGCTTTCCCATTTCCACTCAGGTACGTCCAGGTAGTGTGGGGAATAAAACATGTATTCGCCCTAAAACATGAAGGATTATAACGAATTTTACAATTGAGATTATTGTCATAAGTTAATAAAAACATGAAAAAGGAATACAACCTTGGGTCCTTGCTTGAATAGGCCTAAGAACAGGAATTAAAGTAAATTCCCTCCTATAACTTGCACCCAAGACTTAAATGAGATGATGCCGCGTGTGCTCGAAATACTCTCCAATTGCCTTGCAATATGGGGAGAGCTTTTGTGAGGTTTTAGATGTGAGATCTGAGTTTTGGGAAAATAATGTTCTCAAAAACCCTAATTCATGAGATTGTCAATTAACCAGTAGAAGAGTCTCTTGACAAAAAGAGAAGGACTCTCCTTTTGTAGCCTCTACTAGGTCGGCCGAATTGGGTATTGGGTAGGAGTGGGCTTTCCACTCTTACCTAATTCCAATGCGTGATTCGACCCGTTTTGCTAAATATTATTCGCGGGATTTTAATTATAAATCGCACACATGTTGTCAGATATTAATGAAATCGATACATTAATAATGGTCTGACAAAATTACGATATTGTATAATTACCTAAATTAATATAACTGTTTATATTAATACGCGAATACAATATTTAATTAAATATAACCGTTTATATTTAATTTACGAATTAATCATGTAATCCGTATTAGCTAAAATTATTTAATCCGTATTAAATAATAATCTCAACATCTTATTGACTAATTTAATAGTCAATACCTCTGACTAATTGTTTAGTCGTATCCGGCATAAATATGACTGTATTTTCATACCTTCACATCTCTCAAACGTGTCCTATAGGTGTGACGTATAGGGACCAGTTGTTCACCGCCATCCATATGACAATAACGTCAAACTTATCTAGCAAGCCAACCGTTATTGATAAACGTGGATCAACTGATAGTAATACTGAAGTATGCCCTTGTGATCCTTAAAGAGATTTAGTAAGTCATTGTACTAATTGTCAAGGACACCAGCCCCAACAATCTCCCACTTGTCCGTACAAGGGTATGTGCAATGACGTTATCACACTACATGTGGAGGACACAAGCTCCAACAAACTCCCACTTGTCCTTACAAGTGTAGGTGCGATAACCGATTCTCATATCCTTTTAAAATTTCTCCCACTCAATGTAAAACAATTTACAAATCCGCATTCGCAAAGGTCGTATCTCACAAGCGATCTGTATCAAGAGTGGTTTCCCCGACTAGAGAGTAACTTAACTGATAAAACGAATCTGTATTCGAGCATGGCCATGCATTTCAGTTACTACTCCTCGAGTGGCCCTGAGAAATGATAAAATCCCGATAAGGGTTTGGATATTTCCCTCAACTCGAATCCTGCCGATGTTCGCGCAGCATGAAATAACCCAGAAAAAATCCTCTTGGCCCCTGTTACGATGACCGTGGGAAAGAAACCAAAGTTACCCAAAATCTGCCTTAATCTCAAGAGACAGTTGAAAGTCAAAAGACTCGACTCTAAGGAACACTATGGAGGTCCTATCCACGACCTGGCACCCAATGTTATAAAACATTTAGGACTCCATAACGTTGTCAAGGGGTGTCCTACGAGATATCCGTATAACTCGCCTTTGTGATTGGTCAGTCATCCGTGTGACTTATGGCTCGTTGAACCCACCATCAACCAACGTCACAAAATGATTACCTGAGTTATCAGCTCAAGTGGGTAATCAAGGACTAAAACGATGTAATGTAATTCAGTTCACTTTGTGGTGTTCAAAATTGGCGTACAATTCCACATGAAAAACAAAACATTATATATCATAACAATGAGGTTGAATAGAGTACACGAGAAAATGAATTATTACATGAATTCATAAAAGAGTACTACAACTTAGGAACACATCTAATTCCCATGGAATGAATGTGCCCTTCATGCTTATCACGTGGTAATGCTTTAGTGAGAGGATCAGCTATGTTGTCATCCGTAGCGATCTTATCAATGAAAATCTCCTTTTGCTCCACGTAATCTCTGATTAGATGAGCTTTCTGTTGTACATGTCTAGCCTTGTTGCTAGACTTATGCTCCTTAGCTTGGAAGATGGCACCTTTATTGTCACAATAAACGGTGATTGGGTCATTCGAACTAGGCACTACTGAGAGTCCTTGTAAGAATTGACGCATTCATATCGCTTCCTTAGCTGCTTCCGAGGCGGCATAGTACTCGGACTCAGTATTAGAATCTGCTGTAACACTCTGTTTAGAACTTTTCCAGCTGACAGCAGCGCCATTAAGAGTAAAAGCGAATCTAGACTGAGATTTCGAGTCGTCTCGATCCGTTTGGAAGCTAGCATCTGCGTAACCTGTGGCACAGAGCGTTGAGTCGCCTCCGTAAGTCAATCCCCAATCTTTGGTCCTCCGTAGGTACTTAAGAATGTTTTTCACGGCCATCCAGTGTTGTTCACCTGGATGAGCTTGAAATCGACTTGTCATACTCAATGCATATGCAACGTCTGGACGTGTGCATATCATGGCATACATGATCGATCCTATAGCCGAAGCATAAGGAATCCGACTCATGCGCTCCTTCTCTTCCAATGTCTTAGCTTCTTGAGTCTTGCTCAAGTGAAGCCCAGTAGTCATAGGAAGGAACCCTTTCTTGGAGTTCGTCATGCTGAATCTCTCTAGGATCTTATCTATGTAAGACTCCTGACTGAGAGACAACATCCGTCGTGATCTATCCCTGTAGATACGGATGCCCAAAATTCTTTGTGCCTCTCCCAGATCTTTCATCTGGAAATGGTTTTTCAACCATGCTTTAACCGAAGATAAGAGAGGTATGTCATTCCCAATCAAGAGTATGTCGTCGACATACAGTATTAAGAATACAATCTTACTCCCACTCGACTTGATATAGAGACATGGTTCCTCGACTGATCGAATGAAACCATTCTCTTTTATCACTTGGTCGAAGCGATGATTCCAACTCCGTGATGCTTGCTTAAGTCCATAGATGGAACGCTTAAGCTTGCAAACCTTCTTAGGATGTTCTGGATCAATAAAACCCTCGGGTTGTACCATGTACAACTCTTCCTCCAAATAACCGTTTAAGAAGGCGGTTTTAACGTCCATTTGCCAGATTTCATAGTCATGAAATGCGGCGATCGCTAAGATAATCCGAATGGAACGTAGCATGACTACGGGTGCAAAGATCTCATCGTAGTGCAAGCCTGGCTCATGGGTGAAACCTTTAGCAACTAGTCTCGCCTTGTGGATATCTTGTTGTCCTTCCACGGCATGCTTTATCTTGTAAAGCCATTTGCATTGAAGGGGACGTACCTTTGCAGGTAGGTCCACAAGATCCCACACGTTGTTCTCATACATGGAGTCCATCTCGGCTTGCATGGCTTCTAGCCATAGCTTTGAGTCAGAACTGGTCATGGCACCTTTATAGGTTGTGGGTTCATTACCCTCTAGGAGTAAGACGTCATCTATATCATGTTCCTCGACTATACCAATGTATCTGTCCGGAGGAATAGAGACTCTTCCCGACCTCCTAGGTTCCTCAGGAATATCTACCGCAGCCTCGGTTGTAGGAACTGTTTCCTCCAATGGTTGCTCGGTAGTTGGTTCTTGAACCTCCGATAAATCGAAGGTTCTATTACTCGACTTGTTCTCGAGAAATTCTTTCTCTAAGAACGTCGCACTAGCCGCAACAAAAACACGTTGTTCGGTTGGCGAGTAGAAGTAATGACCAAAAGTTCCCTTTGGATAGCCTATAAAGTATGTCTTGACCGATCGCGGGCCGAGCTTATCCTCGTGTCTCCACTTGACATAAGCCTCGCCGCCCCAAACCCGAATAAAGGACAAGTTCGGGACCGTTCCCTTCCATAATTCGTACAGAGTCTTGTCAATAGCTTTAGACGGACTTCGGTTAAGTATTAGAGCGGCCGACAAAAGAGCATAGCCCCACAATGAATCAGGCACAACGGTGTGACTCATCATGGATCGAACCATATCGAGTAGAGTTCGATTTCTCCGTTCGGACACACCATTTAATTGTGGTGTTCCAGGTGGAGTCAACTGTAGCACGATGCCACGGTCTTTAAGGTGTTGATCAAATTCGTGTGAAAGATACTCACCACCACGATCAGAACGTAGTGCTTTAATCTTTCTTCCCAGTTGGTTCTGTACCCGATTCTGGTATTCTTCGAACTTGTCAAAGGATTCACTTTTATGCTTCATTAAGTAGACATAGCCATATCTACTCAAATCATCCGTGAAAGTGATGAAATACCTATAGCCTTCTCGTGCGTTGATCGACATAGGGCCACATACGTCCGTATGTATGAGTCCTAATAGGTCGGCAACGCGCATTCCAACACCTTTGAAGGAAATACGAGTCATCTTACCGATGAGACATGATTCACACGTGCCATATGATTCGAAATCAAAGGCCGAGATAGCTCCTTTCTGTATGAGCTGTTTTACGCGTTTCTCATTTATGTGTCCCATACGACAATGCCATAGATAAGTTTGATCTTTGTCACCTACCTTTAATCTCTTGTTATTCACATGTAATATTTCGGTGGTTTGATCTAAAACATAAATTCCATTCATGGAAACTGCCTTGCCATAAATCATATTGTGTAATGAGAAAATACAACTATTATTTTCTATTACAAATGAAAAGCCAAGTTTGTCAAGTGCAGAAACTGAAATAATGTTTTTGGACAAACAAGGAACATAATAACAATTATATAAAGATAACTTGAATCCACTTGGAAGCTGGATCACGTATGTTCCCCTCGAGACTGCAGCAACACGTGCTCCATTCCCGACACGCAGGTCAACCTCACCCTTGATGAGGGGTTCTTGGTTTCGGAGGCCCTGCACATGATTACATAGATGAGAACCACAACCAGTATCTAGTACCCAAGTTCCGTAACTTGCATGGTTAATCTCAATCATGTGAATAAAAGAAGAAGAAGACATACCAACAGGAGTAACGCGGCCTGCCTTAATATCCTCACGATACACGGGGCATGAGCGCCTCCAATGCCCAGTCTTGTGGCAATGGTGACATTCCATGCTAGTATCCTTGCTCTTTGTTTTGCCCTGTGAGTTGGTCGACTCACCTGGCCCACTCTTAGTAAATCCTGACTTCTTAAACTTGGGCTTACCTACCGCTAGGTCGCCCTGAGCTTTAGCTTTTCCCTTACCCTTACTGGAGATCATGAGAACATCTTGCATCACGCTCCCACTTAATTTCAGATCCTTCTCGGTCTGTACGAGAAGGGAGTGGAGCTCATGAGGAGTCTTCTTCATGTCGTTCATGTAATAGTTGGCCCTAAAGAGGGCGAACCCATTATGAAGCGAATGAGGCATTCGATCAACGATTATGTTCTCACTGATCTTGCAGTTTAGGGCCTCCAGTTTCTCGATATTCTCAATCATGTTGAGAATATGTGGGCTAACCGCTTGGCCCTTCTGGAGTTTCGCCTCAAAGAAGCGACAGGTATGCTCATAAGAAACGATTCTCAGAGCTTTTGAGAATTCGTTAGTGAGCGTGGTGAAAATCTTGTTTGCACCATGGGTTATGAAGCGTCTTTGCAAATTGGATTCCATTGCATAGATGAGTACGTTCTTTATCGCACCCGCTTCCATGACGAAGTCGCTATGAGCGCGAACTTCGTTAGCTCTAGCTCCAGTTCCTGGGTGTGCCGGAATTGGCTCAGTTAAGTACTTAAGCTTTCCGTCAGCAATGGCAGCATTCCGTAGTGCTGCCTCCCAATCAGAGAAGTTTGACCCATCATTCCTCAGTCTAGTAAACTGATTCATGGAGTCCATGAAGGCTTTTAGCCAGGATTCACGTGCTAGCTTGGCACTTGGCATTGGGTCTTCACCAGCCATTAGTTATACATCAGTTTAAATGATCGTGTTCTACACTGAAAAGAAGATAAAACAAAACCATATAAGCAACTCATTGTTGTGATTTAAGTCTATATTAAATTGTATTTAAACTCGTAGACTCATGCATTTATATAATTGATCTCCCTCAAGAATTATATAAACGATCCCAAGACTCAATTTCCGTATATTGATAAGCCCACAGTTTGGCTAATTCCACTATTGGAACTTTTGGTCGATAGATTTCCGTAAATCCTATCTATTAGTCCATCTCAGTCGCTAGATAGTATCGAGTGACCATGATGTTGAGATAAAATAAATCATCTGTTCCCACTTACCCGACGTAGAAGGGGTCATATTATGCCTACCGACGAAGAAGGGATTCATGGGAGTCTGATTTATAAAGACTATTCTCAATTTTTGGTTATACGAGGAAGACCCCATTAACTTATATTTATCCATTTTAAGTGAACTAATATCTAGCATATGCGTGAATGAATGAAATAAAGTGATGGCTTTGCAATTGATATGTGACATCTGTATTGTCACATAAAACTAACGCGTAACCTCTACATGAGTAAGTTTTCAGGCATGTTATAGGTGGTTTGGTTTTAGGCGGAATATGATGCAAGCTATTATCGATGAAAGCATAAAATAAATGCGATAAACGTAAATAAAAGTCCTAGTGTGGCCTATCCTACCAAAATAAACATAAAAACAACTTTGGAATCCACCGTTGGACCCTAGAAGCTTGTCTTGATGTTCCATCTTGGTCCGTGCAGCGGGAGTGAGCATCCGGTCTCCGTCTTTGGTCTTCACAAAATTACTAATTTAAATTACAAATATAACCCTATTTACATTCTAATTTAAATACAAAAGTAATTACATGGCAAAAACCCAAAACGGAGATTCAAGATCTGAAAATTACAAGCAAGACTGTGTCCCATCATTACGGTGACACAATCTTCTAAGGCCACACTAAGTTACAACCGTTTGCAAAATTAAATACGTTATAGAAAGCATTCAAAAGGCATTCAACAAGACGATAAATAAAATGCATCAACTAAAATTAAAATTCATTCATGACATAATACTGTTATTATGATTAACAAATTTTACAAAACCACCTTTTCGGGATTAAAATTATGTGATTATACCGTTTTAACCACTTTAATTTTAATAAGTTTATAATCCATTATCTTAAACCGTTTTAAAATAATATGTATCAAACGAGAGTGAACCGTTTCACAAAAATAATATACTATTTCCGTATACATCATACTACTTTTTGGCCAAGGGAAAATAAAAACAAGTTATTTTCGGAAAAATAAAACACGGCTGTTACAGGGAAGTGGTCGACCGACCTCAACATGGGGTCGACCGACCTACTTACAAAAAAAATTTCCTGTATCAGCAGAGTGGTCGACCGACCCATTAAACAGGTCTACCGACCTCCTGACAAAAAAAAAATTTCCTGTAACTGCAGAGTAGTCGACCGACCCAAGAATCGGGTCGACCGACCACAAAATACCAAGTCGAGTTTCTGAAAAAGCGAAATTGCTGTACTTTCAATCAAAACAAGTTTTAACCTTTGATTCAAAACGCGTAAATCAAAATAAACAGCAATTAGGGTTCACATATTGTCAAGAATATCGATTAATTAACAATATGTAAACAGGAATCGAAAACAAGATCGATTATACAAAAGAGAAACTGTCGAAAAACAGAAACCCTACGCGGGTGTTGGTCGACCGACCACATTAATGGGTCGACCGACCCACACGTCGGCAGAAATCGATTTTCAAAATTTTTAAACAAAACTTATGAAAAACACAAAAGTAAAATCTCGTGGCCTTGGCTCTGATACCACTTGTGGGGAATAAAGCATGTATTCGCCCTAAAACGTGAAGGATTATAACGAATTTTACAATTGAGATTATTGTCATAAGTTAATAAAAACATGAAAAAGGAATACAACCTTGGGTCCTTGCTTGAATAGGCCTAAGAACAGGAATTAAAGTAAATTCCCTCCTATAACTTGCACCCAAGACTTGAATGAGATGATGCCGCGTGTGCTCGAAATACTCTCCAATTGCCTTGCAGTATGGGGAGAGCTTTTGTGAGGTTTTAGATGTGAGATCTGAGTTTTGGGAAAATAATGTTCTCAAAAACCCTAATTCATGAGATTGTCAATTAACCAGTAGAAGAGTCTCTTGACAAAAGGAGAAGGACTCTCCTTTTGTAGCCTCTACTAGGTCGGCCGAATTGGGTATTGGGTAGGAGTGGGCTTTCCACTCTTACCTAATTCCAATGCGTGATTCGACCCGTTTTGCTAAATATTATTCGCGGGATTTTAATTATAAATCGCACATATGTTGTCAGATAATAATGCAATCGATACATTAATAATGGTCTGACAAAATTACGATATTGTATAATTACCTAAATTAATATAACTGTTTATATTAATACGCGAATACAATATTTAATTAAATATAACCTTTATATTTAATTTACGAATTAATCATGTAATCCGTATTAGCTAAAATTATTTAATCCGTATTAAATAATAATCTCAACATCTTATTGACTAATTTAATAGTCAATACCTCTGACTAACTGTTTAGTCGTATCCGGCATAAATGTGACTGTATTTTCATACCTTCACATCTCTCAAACGTGTCCTATAGGTGTGACGTATAGGGACCAGTTGATCACCGCCATCCGTATAACAATAACGTCAAACTTATCTAGCAAGCCAACCGTTATTGATAAACGTGGATCAACTGATAGTAATACTGAAGTATGCCCTTGTGATCCTTAAAGAGATTTAGTAAGTCATTGTACTAATTGTCAAGGACACCAGCCCCAACAGGTAGGGGTTGTAACTTCCATTGCGGCCTCTTATATTCTCCTTTCACTCTCTGACATACCAAACATCGAGAGACAAACTCAGCCACCTCCTGCTTCATTTTTGGCTACCAGAATGCTTTCTTCAGGTCTTTGTACAGCTTATCCCCTCCAGGATGAACGGAATAAGGTGTAGAATGAGCTTCGACCAGAATCTTCCTCTTCAATTCTTCATCATCAGGTACACACCATCTCCCATCAAATCTCAAACTATCATCACTGTAAATCTCGAACTTAGAATATGGTTCGGTATCACTAGCTTTGTTCACTGCCTCACGCCACTTCTGAATTCTTGGATCACTCTTCTGGCGCTCTCGGATCTCGGAATATAACTCAGGCTCTATCGTCAAATCCCCTAGGGTCTCACCCTTCCTTATCACTGCGATTCCCATATGACCCAACTCGCGATACATACTCAATCTGGACATAGTTGTACATAGAGCGTGAACGGACATCCTACTCAATGCATCAGCCACAACATTAGCCTTCCCTTCCTTGTACCGAATATCCATGTCCTAATCTCCAATAAGCTCGATCCATCTCCTCTGGCGCATGTTTAGTTCCCTCTGAGTATAGATGTACTTCAGGCTCTTATGATCAGAATACACTTTGAATGTAGCTCCATAAAGATAATGTCGCCACAGCTTAAGTGCAAAAACTACTGCTCCCAGCTCCAGATCATGCGTCGGATAATTCTCCTCATAAGGCTTCAGTTGCCTAGAAGCATAAGCGATTACTCTCCCGTTCTACATCAGCACACATCCCAATCCCTTCTTAGAAGCATCAGTATACACTTCAAAATTCTCACTTCCCTCTAGCAAAGCAAGAATATGAGCTGTGGTGAGACGTTCCTTCAGGTCTAGAAATGCCTTCTCACAGCTCTCATCCCAGACGAATCTGTTCTCTTTCCGCATCAACGAAGTCATCGGTTTGGCTATCTTTGAAAAATCCTTCACGAATCTCCTGTAATAACCAGCCAAACCCAAGAAACTACGAATGTCGGCCACATTCCTTGGTCGCTCCCATTTCGATACGGCCTCAATCTTGCTAGGGTCGACAGATACACCCTCCTTAGACACCACATGGCCTAGAAAAGCAACTTTCTCGAGCCAGAATTCACACTTACTCAACCTGGCATACAGTTGATGATCCCTCAAGGTCTGTAACACCAAGCTCAAATGTTTAGCATGCTCTTCTCTACTCTTCGAATACACCAAGATGTCATCGATAAACACCACCACAAACTGGTCCAGATAAGGACTAAACACTCTGTTCATCAAATCCATGAAAATAGCAGGTGCATTAGTCAAACCAAATGACATCACTACGAATTCATAATGCCCATACCTCGATCTGAACGCAGTCTTGTGAATATCTGCATCTTTGATTCTCAGCTGATGATACCCTGACCTCAAATCGATCTTGGAAAACACACTGGCCCCACTCAACTGGTTAAAAAGATCATCGATGCGAGGTAAAGGATACCGATTCTTGATTTTCACATTGTTAAGCTCCCTATAATCCACGCACAGCCTCATGGTTCCGTCCTTCTTCTTTACAAACAATACTGGCGCTCCCCATGGTGACACACTTGGTCTTACGTATCCCTTGCTTGCTAGCTTATCCAGCTGCTTCCTCAATTCCTCCAATCCCTTAGGTCCCATGCGATAAGGTGCTTTAGATATTGGCTCAGCCCCAGGTTTCAGATCAATGCCAAAATCTAAGTCCCTCTTTGGCGGTAACCCAGGAATTTCTTCTGGAAACACGTCTTCAAAATATCTTACAACATCGATCTCACTGTCTTGGGGTTTCTCTGCAGTCAAATCCCTCACGTGACATAACAGCATCTCATCACCCCTCTTCAGACAAGTCTTCAGCGCATTGATAGATATCAGCTTCAGCTCTGGCTTCACAGAATATCCTTTGTAGGATACTCTCACTCCCTTAGGTCCCCTCAAAGTGATCTTCCCTTGGTAGCAATCAATGTAGGCCTTATACTTTTTCAGCCAATCCATGCCCAGTATCACCTCAAAGCCACCCAAAGGGAACTCTATCAAATTCGACTCAAAACTCACATCTCCTACTTGGATCATTACATTGGTGTAAACTCTATTACAAGCTATGGACTCCCCAGATGGTATGGTTACAGAATCAGCTATACTACTATATACATCGAGTCCTCAAGCCCTAGCATGCTCCGCAGATATGAAAGAATGCGATGCACCAGAATCAAATAAAACGAAAGTAGGAAAGGAATGTACTAGAAATGTACCCGTAACAACATGTGCGTCCTCCTCTGCAGCCTCCTTGCCCATCATGAACAAAGCCCCACTTTTCTTGGCCCCACTCTAGTTCACAGATCCTGCTCTACTCTGAGTGCTAGCCTCCGCCAGGGTCTTTTGGAAATTACCATTACCACTACTTTGATTTCCTTGGTAGCGGTTCTGATTATTGTAGTTGCTGAAATTCCGCTGGTAGCTGTTACCTCAGGATCTGTTGTTGCCTGAGTAACTCGCATTCGGAGTGCTAAAGCCTCCACTCTGATTGCCCTTATTATAATTGTTTCCAACACTCTGAGTACCCGACCAGCAATTGATTTGTTTATGCCCAGCCTTTCCACACTTGAAGCAGGTAATGGCCGCACTACTTGCCCCAGATGTAGATCGGTTCCCTCCTCGGTTGCCATTTCCTCCTGGTGCACTGTTGGAGAAAAATGACCGGTACTGGTTATTTGGCTTCTTATTCCCTGAGCCTTCGACCCCAGATTCTGCTTTCCTCTTGTCACCCTTGGCTTTCTCCTCCTCTTTAATCATGACAGCTATTCTTTCTGCCTGGCCAGCCCTCTCGTATATGTCTTCCACAGTCGTGGGCTTAGTTGCTAGTAAACTTCTCTTGATTTCAATGGTTAGCCCTTTCTCAAACCTAGCAGCTAACATCTCCGATGTGTAGCCCAGGTCAGCTACATTCTCTGCCAGCTGCATAAAATTACTGTGATATGCTCCCACAGTCATTTCTTCGGTCATCTTGAAAGAATCGAACTCGACTCTCAGCTTCCCTTTCACATGCTCTGGAACAAACTTAGGGGATAAAATCCCCTTGAACCCTTCCCAGCGTACATATTCTGACCCGATCTCTTCTGCAGCTGCCTTGATCTCTTCTTTATTGTTATTCCACCATAACCTAGCTGTACCCTTCAGATAGAATACATCTTGGTCCACCTTCATCGATTCTGGTACAGACAGCAGTTCGAATATACTCTCGAACTCTCGGCACCATTCCGCTAGCAAACTTGGTGCTCCTTCCCCATCGTACTTGGTGGGGTTATGCCTAGAAATATTATTGCTCATCTTGATTGCATCTGATTGAGTATTTGCCCCAATCCTAGCTAAGAGAGCGGCGTTCATAGCTAGTAGGCGATCGAATTCCTCTTGCGATACGTTAGCAGCGTTGGGTTCTCTCCTGGGAGGCATTTTGCTACACAAGTGACAAAATTAACGAGCATCCTAGGTCAACTCATACCCTGACTTGGTCTTGCTAACATACATAACCTAGCATGTAACTTCTTTCATACGGTTAAACCCTATTTAACATCGTATTAGGAGTCTACCTAAAGGCTTATGGGTCACATAACCGCATGCATATATTCATACAAATCACACTCCTATTCAAAACTAAGATATAAACTCATGTTCTAAATGCTTGGAAATAACAACATATACATGCCACTCGTCATGTAACATCACTTTCATGCTTCACAATATACATATATACGCATCCATCTTTCACATCATAACTTACCTTATTCCTTTGGCGCTGAAATGGTAGTACAACATACATATATTTATATATATCTGCCTTGGGTCTTTCCAAACTACCAACACTTTGCAACTCTCAAGGTAACCAGGTTAGACTGAAGGGCCAGTGGTTTGGTTTGAGGGGGCCCCTAACTCATCCCAACTCCTAGGGGCTCCTAACAGTTACTAGCCTGGGGTTCATTTTATTTAGACACTCCTATGTTCATTATTTTCATTTTAGTTTAGGCCTGAGGATCGTTCGCTCTGATACCACTTTGTAACACCCCCATTTACCTAGGAGCCTGAACTAGGACTTCCAGAGTAAATAGGACCGTTACCATCCTGGATAAACCAGGGTAGTAGATATACATAGTGAAAGAAACACAGTACTTTAAATATAAATGGTTAAACTGAAACTATTACAAGACATAGTCCAAAGGACTTCCAAAACAACTGAAATAAAATAAATGTTCAACTATGAAAAACAAAACTAAGTGATCTAGTAGCTAGGTAGGTCTAGTCCATGTCTCTCTTCCATGCCTAGTCCTAGTCCACCTGTCTATGACCTGAAAGATCTACTCCCCATGCCGGATCATTGTAGGTGAACACGAATACACTGTCAACCTCGCGGTTGAGTAGGATAACACAATAATAAGTAATGCAAACAAACATTAATATGCAAATGATTATGTCATGCTCGAGCTCAAACTCATTCTCATTCTCAAACCCGTAACTCCCAGCCATACCGAACCTCCCGGCAGACTATAATCGGCCGTCGCCGAACACCAGCTCAAAAGCTGATAAGACACCAGGCCTGGTCTGCAGAACCACCCTCGGCTTTATATCAGATTAACATCTGATCCACAAATTTCTCGGTAACCAATGCGTATGCATGCTCATGAATATGATAATAAAATAACCAATTATTAATCCTCATGTTATAAAAATCATACTTGCATCCATCACAATCAATTACCACATCCAATAATAGCACATCACAGTAAACGTATACGTGTATCCTACCTGGAATAGCAAGTCTGCGAATGCAATCATCCTCTAGAAGTATTCCACTTCGAATTCCGTTCCTATAAATTATTATTCATATCAATTCCTACTCATACAAACAACGCTACTAAAAGACTGGATCATGTTCCTAACTGATATACTCATAACACATTGCGAAAGCATCCACATACAAACATGCCCATAAAATACAATTATTACATACTAATTATAACTTACTATTTTAGGCTTACTATAAATAGCATAAACTCAACCAACGATTATTATCATGTCCCAACACATAGATAATTATTATAAATCACAATATAACTTATCGTTAGTAACCATCCTGATAAATATTAACACATGATTAAGACTACATATAACACTATTAGCATCAAACTACCAAGTCTTAATAATAACAATAATAAAATAATAATAATAATAATAATAATAATAATAATAATATTTCCCCATAAAAGTTAAATACATTATCAATTAAGGAAATATTACTATTACCAAAATCAGGCCAACACCCAAACTTACTCCACGTTTAACACGCATTCACAACATACATACGTAACAGCCCAAAACCGCGAACCCACTATAGACAGCCCTGTCAAACACCCTTCCCAACACCTGCTGCCACCGCTGGCCTCCCCACTGGCGCCACCAGGCTCGCCACTGAGCCACGGTGGTTCCAGGGAGGAGGTCAGTGGCTACCTGCCACGACCACAGCCGTCAAAAACACCACCAGAACCCTGACCGCGTACCTGAAAGGAAACCACAACCAGACTGACAATGGACCACTGTGACAAAACCTCCCCATCGACACCACCAGTAACCACCACCTCTACTCACGACACCACCAGACCTACCTCTGGTCCATGGTGGTTCCGTTTGTACAGGTGTCAGTCGTGGCCACTGCAACCACACGCCGTACCAACAGATTCAAAACCCTAACCCACACGCCTATTCTGATCTACCTTACCGACCTCCTACATTCCAACCACCAGACTATCACCGTGAGGTGTAACGACCGGCCACAACCACCACCTATCGACTCCCTATACAACAACCAATACCCCCACGCCAAAACCCAGAATGTAAAATGACAGAAGATAGGTCGAATTAAATTATAAAAACCCCCGTTCATAAACTCTGTTTTCGAAGACACTACACGAATCAACAACCCAGAAACGAAACCCCATAACAAAGATCTTAAAAGAGTAAAGACGTCATGATAATGGTTGAAACATATAACTTGCATAACACAAATTATAGAATTACTAAGACACGAGATTATGAACATGTGATGTAATTACAAACGAGATTAAAATCTAGAGCAAAACACGAAAACAGGAAAGAAAACAGAGTACGGTTGCACATACCCTATTATCAGCGAGATCGAGGAGCCCTAGACCACCCTAACCACCGTGTGAACCACTCCTTATTACTCTCTGATGTGGCGGCTGTCGTATTGGTGTGTGTGTTGTGTGTCGTTTAGGGTAAAAGTAGGTCAGATCATGGTATATATAAGGCGGCAGGGAGATGAATGTTCTGAAATTCGGATATACTAGATAAAACGTGTGGTGGGTCTTACTTGGCACACAACCCTAGGCCCATAGATGGGTATTCTTCGTGTATGGGTCGGCCCTTTACACATCCCAATACGTAAACAACTTAAGTCAAATACGGTTTTGTTAAATATTCGCCCACACGACTTTAAATACAACACGAAAACACCTTGTCCACAAATATTATATCGCTTTTATTATAACCCATCGACATCCAATAAAAATCAAGATAAATAAATAAAACGAAATAAAAAATACGGAGTATTACACTGCCACTGTCCTTGAGAATGTTTTTCAAATGGTAGAAAAAGTTAGACCAACTATCTTTATTCTGAGATTCTACAGCAGAAACTGCTAGTGGAAAAATCTCATTGTTTCCATCAAGAGCCACTGCAGTTAACAACACCCCACCATGATTACCTTTCAAATGTGTTCCATCAACACCAATTAGGCTTCTACAACTAGCAATCACCCCCTGAATTTATGCATTGAAGGATATGAAGATGCTTTTAAATTGTGGTAAACGTTCTGGAGTGTCCATGAGGATCCAAGTACAATGAGCATAGCTGCCAGGATTAGTTTTCTTGACCATTTCACAGTAAGCTGACAGGAATTTGTAGGATTCGTCATGTCCACCATTGATTTCTCTCAATGCCAAATCTTTCATTTTATAGACTGTGGATTTCTTCATCCTCAATCCAAACCTTTCCAACAAAAAATCTTGGATGGATTGCCCTGATATGCTAGGATTTGCCCTAATATCTGCCAACAATTTCTTTGCAACCCAATCAGAAGTTGCCATAGGGTTATGATCTCCAAGACCGGCACAACCATGTCCCTGATTTCTATACTTTTGATTGCCCAAGTAATACCATTAGGAAGGCCACTAGCATGAATCCTCCAATCACAATTTGAGGTTGCACATTCTGCAGTATATCTCTTTTTATCTGCTTTCACAACCATAACATAAAATCCCTCTTGTATACAATATTCCTTTAGGACATCCTTAAAGTGTTCTTTATCCATGAACAACATCCAACTCCTCAGCCTTATTGAACCAAATTCTTGCTTGTCATACAATTCACCATTCTGCATCAGCTTTGCAGAGTACCCCCCCCCCCCCCCCCCTCATCAACATCCCATTCCATATTTGCATATGGGTCATAACCATCATCAATATAATTAAGATTAGACAACACTATATGATCCTCATCTTCTAAATCAGTCATATCAGCATCATCTTCCTCTATGTTATCATCAGATGGATGAAAACTTTCATCACTTTCAGACCCCTCAGACCCTTCAGAACCCTCAGACCCCTCATCCCCCATGACCAGACCCTTACCCTTTGCTGACAGCCTAGTACTTCTTCCCTTGCTGACAATTGCAGAGGTAGAGGTCTTAGGAACAAAGATGCCCCTCTTCTTAGCTGTAGCTTTTGGCATCTTAAACTTTGATTGTGTTTGGGTTTGGGTTTGGGTTTGGGTAGTATGTGTTTGATTAGTTTGGGTTTGAGTAGTCTGTGTTTGAGTACTATGAGTTTGAGTTTCTGCACTTTCATAACAGAGGGCTGGGTTGTAAGGGTTTATGCCTACTCTTGGACTTCTCCTAGGAGACAAAGTTGAAATGGCTGTATTTGTTTGAGATCCTGCAAATGAAGCAGCAGTAGAAGGTGGTCTTGAAGCAGTAGTAGAAGGTGGTCTTGAAGCAGTAGTAGAAAGTGGTCTTGGTGGCCTTATAAATGGTAACTTCTCCCTAAAACTCTTAGGCAACACAGTGAACACCCTATTTTGTCTGCCTACATTAACCACTTCATTACTCACATCATTCTCCACAACATTACCCACATCATTCTCCACAACATTACCCACAACATTGCCCACATCATTACCCACATCACCCTCTTGACTAGCCCTTAAATTCATAACCAAACTAAGAAATTCAGATGGTTTTTGATCATACCCAATCCAAATATCAATCTCCTTCCTCCCATCTAGCCTACTAAACATCTCCATGAGTGACTTATCATCCTTCAGAACATTGTTTTTCATCTTATAACTATAACCCACTGATGGATACTTGGGTAAAACAATACTATGTTTCTTAGCCCCATCAAGCAAGTCATTCACCACATCAATTAATAAAGTTCTGTCTAAATCCTCTATACTGACATCAACACAATTACCATTAAAACGCATTTTTAACACAACACCCTCCATTCTGCAATTAAACCAACCTTAATGAGTCAACTAAGAAATTATCAAAAGAAAATACCATAAAAAACGAGTTTGTCTACTATACCATCAAAAAATACCTATAATATATGCTACACTATAAAACCAATGCCTTTTGATGCTATTAACCAATAAAAACCTTTTCAATCAAAGGTAAATCCATGATTCATCAAATTTACACACAGAAAATGCATAACATACATAGTTTAAGCAAAATTACTAACCCTATTTGATATTCTACCCCATAAATCAAAAATGAAGAACAAAAATGAGATGTGAGACAAATTAATTGAAAAACATACCTGGAGATGAGGATGGTAGATGAAGAGGCGAAATGGTCTATCAAAGGGAAAAATTTTAGGGTTTCAGAAAGATGATGAGAATTTGAAAGGGTTTTCTTTGAGTTTTTGAAAACAGAGGGTTTAAAGGGGGGTGTTTAATCTGATTTTCATAAAAAGAAAAAAAAGAAATTATAATGACTCAGCTTGCCAACTCATCATGCGTAAATGACTCATTTGCCAACTAAGCATACAACTTGACGGAATTTGGGTAACTTAACGGATTAGCAACCTTAAGTCCTGATTAGGACTCATTAATTAAAGTTAAGGGTACACAGTATAATGTTTAAAAAATAGGGGTACAAGATGGAAAAGTGCAAACTTGGAGGGTACACGAGAGAATAACCCATAATTATATTATGGTTGATATACTGGATGCATCTAATAACCCACTATGGAGAGCCGTTGGTATCTACGGATGGCCGGAAACGAGTAACAAGCATAAGACGTGGTCTTTAATGAGAGAGTTGTGTCAGAATTGTGTCATCCCTATTGTCTTTTTTGGCGATTTTAATGAAATTATAAGCATGTCAGAAAAACAAGGAGGGGCAGTCCGTAGGGAGCGGTACATGGATGAGTTCCGGAGTACGATTGACGATTGTGCGCTCCAAGACCTGGGTTTTCGAGGGAATATCTTTACATGGCAATGGGAGTTGACTGAGGCTAAGCTGGTTAGAGAAAGGTTAGATAGGGCACTGGCGACGACGGAATGGAGATCTCTCTTTCCAAGTGCATATGTCCAGCATCTACCTATTTATTCATCAGATCACTCAGCTTTAATAATAAAAGAAGAATGCATTCAGGGGAGGGGAAAAAGGAGCCGTAGCCTCAAGTTTGAACCCTATTGGATGGAGGATGACCAGTGCGAAGGGGTGATCAAGGATGCCTGGGATAATGCGTCGGGAAATAGTATCACAGAGAAGCTTGATGGATGTTTGGTGGAGCTTACCGAATGGGCAAAACAAAGGTTTGGCAACATTAAAATTCGTATCAGGGAGAATGAAAAGGAATTGGAAAAATGGCAACGATACCCACCCTCGAATTCTATGTTGGAGAAATGCAGGCAGATTGTAGCTGAGTTAGATGAGCTCCGGAGGCAAAATGAAACTTATTGGTACACTCGCGCTCGGAAATGTGAATTGAGGGATGGCGACAAGAACACCAGCTATTTTCACCACAAAGCGAAGCAAAGGAAGCGAAGGAACACTATCACGGGTTTGAAGGACGAGAATGGAGTCTGGTGTACCGAACAAGCAGCCATCGAGCGGATTACGGCGAATTACTTTGAAGATTTGTTTCGCACCAGCCTTCTGAGTGACGTGACGGATGTTCTGGATTGTATCCCTAGTGTTGTGACTGAGGAGATGAATGTTATTCTTGATAGGCCTGTGACTAATGAAGAGATTAAAGAAGCCTTGTTCGGTATGCACCCAAATAAAGCCCCCGGGCCTGATGGTATGCACGCGGTCTTCTACCAAAAATACTGGAGTATAGTTGGTTCGGATATCTGTGCTTTTGTCCGAAATTGGTGGAATGGGAGGGCGAACATTCACCCCGTCAATGTGACGAATGTTGTGCTTATCCCGAAGTGTGCCTCTCCAAAAAAGATAACGGAATTCCGACCTATCAGCCTTTGTAACGTGGTTTACAAAATTATTTCGAAGACTTTAGCAAACCGTCTTAAGCCTTTATTGAATAATGTTATTTCGCAGAACCAAAGTGCTTTCACGCCGGGACGCCTTATTACGGACAATGCTCTTATAGCTTTTGAAACCTTTCATGCCATGAAACGTAGCGGAGAGGGACGGAATGGGACTATTGCTCTTAAACTTGATATGAGCAAGGCTTACGACCGTGTGGAGTGGAATTTTCTGGATGAAGTGATGAAAAAAATGGGTTTCTCTTCAACTTGGGGGAACAAGGTTATGAATTGCGTTACATCAGTCTCTCATTCTTTCCTTATCAATGGTCACAAGACACGTGTGGTATGCCCGAGTCGGGGTCTGCGTCAGGGTGACCCGATATCACCCTACTTGTTCCTGTTTTGTGCCGATGCGTTTTCTTACCTCATAAAGCGGGCGGCGGATATGGGCAAATTACATGGGGCCCGAGTCTGCCGTGGATCCCCGAGAATTTCTCACCTCTTTTTTGCAGATGACATTATCCTTTTTGCTAGAGCTAGGCTAACGGAATGTTCGACAATAACTGATATTATCAGTCAATATGAAAGAGCATCGGGGCAGAAGATTAACTATTCCAAATCGGAAGTGGTGTTTAGCAAAAAAGTTCCTGCTACTATGAGAAGGAGTCTTATCGAAGTACTTGGGGTCCGGGAAGTGGAGAGGCATGAAAAATATTTGGGTATCCCTACCATAATAGGGAGGTCAAAGAAAGCTGTTTTTGCAAGCCTTAAAGAACGTATATGGAAGAAAGTCCAAGGGTGGAAGGAAAAGTTGTTATCTAAGCCGGGAAAGGAGATTTTGATCAAAGCGATAGCACAAGCTATCCCCACATATATGATGAGCCTGTTCGCTTTACCCGACGGTACCATTGAGGAGCTTCATACGACGATGGCGCGTTTCTGGTGGGGATCTTCGGAAAGCCAAAGAAAACTTCATTGGTGGAGATGGGATAAGTTGTGTATGCCAAAGAGCGCGGGTGGCATGGGGTTTAGAAACTTGAAGGTATTTAACCAAGCACTCCTCGCTAAGCAAGTGTGGCGCCTGTTTACGAACCCGGACAGTCTCTGGCCGTGTGTTGAAGGCTCGATATTTCAAACATTGTTCCATAATTGAGGTCAGGAGAGGACATGACCCTAGTTACATTTGGCGGAGTCTTTGGGGGGCTAAATCGCTTCTTAAAGAGGGCCTCCAATGGAGAGTAGGGAATGGGGAGTCGATTAATGTCTGAGACGAAGCTTAGCTGCCGGGAGAGCGAGGTGGACGTAATCCAGCAATACCAAATATGGAAGTTGACCCTTTAATGCGAGTGGAGGCCTTTATAGACAAAGAACGAGGAGTATGGCGGAGGGACCTCATCAATAATGCTCTTGTACCTGAGGACGCACGGCAAGTCTTCAAAATACCACTGAATAAACCTTTAACCTCTAATATTATGTTTTGGTGGCCTAATCGTGATGGTATGTATTCCGTTAAGTCGGGTTATTGGCTGGGGACGGGGCCCCTGTTGGAGTTTGGCATGTCGACAGTCCCGGGTGTGGATAATTAACTCTCTTTGGAAGCGGTTATGGAAGTTACCCATTCCTCCGAAATTGAGTCATTTCCTTTGGAGGGCCTGCAATGGTACTCTCGCAGTGCGGTCTAATCTGAGTAGACGCCATTGCTGTCCGTCTAGTCTTTGTGAGTTCTGTGAAGGGGAAGAGGAGATGAAGTTACATGCCCTCGTTAACTGTCCATGGGTCCGAGAACTATGGGAAAGGGGCGAGTTCGCGGGTAAGGTACGCATCGCTCTTAATTCTTCTTTCGTGGAATGATTGTGCTGGATGCTGGAGAACTCTGACGGAGAGGAGAGGGGTACTTTCCTAGCAATAGTGTGGGCTGTGGGGTCTATACTCAATGCCAGGCTGTTTGAAGAGGAGCCACGTCCGCCGGATGTAGTGATTATGGGTTTTATCCATCTAGTCAGGGACTAGGGATGGCAACGGGTCGGATCTGGACTGGGTCCAGTAGGATCCAGATCCAGATCCGTTTTTGGCAACAGGATCCAGATCCGACCCGGATCCGACGGGTCCAGAAAGTTCAGATCCAGATCCGGACCCTGCGGATCCGGGTAGGATCCGGGTTTTACGCGGGTCCCATGGAAAAAAAAAAGAAAAAGAAGAAAAAAAACTTGAACAGTCGTGCGCTCTATAGAGGTGAACAAGGTGAGAACTGACACATTATAACAAGGCAAAAAACAGCTAATTTCAGTTTTCAATAGCTCCGCATTCTGCAGAAATTCCACTTAATACGAACTTTATATAACCACCCATAAGGCCATAAGTATCTGTAAATTGAAGAGTCTGAGCATCCTTAATTGAAAACCAAACCAGGAATTAAACCTTCTGTAAGACATGCTATGAATCTATGATGCATTAGTAACATAAAACCAACATCATTTTCAAAGAAAATCAACCGTATTCATCGAACAACTGCAGAATAATGTACAACAAAAGATTATAATCAGAAACTTAACAACAACGAAACAACAACAGCGGCGAAACAACAACAACAGCTTCATAAACTATATTGATTGAAATATGAAATGAAATATCGAACTATAATTAGTAGTGGTACTTAACAACAACGAAACTTAGAAATGAAATATGAGAATTAGTAGTGAAGTAATATCGAACTATATTGATTGTGTCCAAGTGCAAAGAGAAAGCTTCATAAACCAAAAAAAAAAGATTTAGAGTTCAAACCTTTGATTTTAGGGCGGCAGACAGCAGACGCGAGCAACGGCAGGCGCAGGGCGGCAGCGAGGCGCAGGGAGGCAGGGGTTTGATTTTAGGGTTTGGGAATTGGGAGGAATTAGAGAGAAAGTGAGAGACAGTAGGAAAATTAGAAATGAAATGGTTTGAGGCCCAGTCCAACTCCAGCAGAAATTTGAAAAATGGTTTTTATTTTTTTAATATTAAAAACGGGTCTTAGGGTCGAATCCGGGTCTTGTCAACAAGATCCAGATCCAGATCCGTTTTTAAACTCGTGGATCCAGATCCGACGGGTCCAAATTTTAAGGATCCAGATCCGGTCCAGCAGGGTCGGGTCCAACGGATTTGCACCGGATCCAGGATACGTTGCCATTCCTATCAGGGACTATCAAGGTTGGGCTGATAAGGTAAGGAGGGAAACCAGAGAGACGCACGGTGTTGGGCTGATCTCGTGGACGCCACCAGGGAGGTATGCAACGAAAATAAATTTTGATGCGGCTGTTCTAAATGATGGTACGATAGGACTCGGAGTGGTTGGGTGTAATTGGCTAGGTGAAGTGGTGCTAGTAGCGAGTAGTCGGGTGGAGGCTGGGTGGTCAGTCGAAGTAGCCGAAGCAAAAGCCATGGCTTTTGGCCTTGAGGAAGCATTGGAGCAGGGGTTGATGGATATTATAGATGAATTCGACGCTCTCAATGTGGTTCGTGAGGTGAGAATGGCCCAAGCAACACGTAGCCCTTTCAGTTTGTGTGCCCATGAAGTTCGTGCCCTGTCACAACGTTTTCTGTCTTGTGAGTTTAATTTTGTTAGGCGTGAGGGTAACACAGTCGCCCACTTGTGTGCCAGATTGTGTGAGAACATTGGCAAGAAACTCTCTTATGTAAACAATTTTCCTTTGCCTATCCTCGGATTGGCAGATCTTGATTTAATATAAATTACGATTTCCTTGTAAAAAAAAAAAAACTTGTAGAAACACAAAACAACTCTGAATTCATCAAGACATCGAATGGACCTCCCAATCGAACCGGAATTGAATCAAATACTTTTCTGAGCTGAACCAGTCCAATCGGACCAGATTTGAAACTGTAGGACATATATGCCAAGTGTGATTGCAGGTATCAGTGTATCACCCTCAGAGGCTCAGACAGTGGTTTACCATCCCGTGTGTACATGAGTTATTCTGGTATCCAGTCTGACCCATTCACCAAGGCAATTGGTGGACTATTTTGCTGATGAGAGACAAAGATTTGGGTAAGCTCTTCCGATTGAGGCTTCGGACGGGAAGGTAGAAATATCGAAAGCCAATTCAAAAATTGGAAACGCTAAGCGCACTCGAATGAAACACCGAACATTTGTAACTTTCACAAAACCAAAAGTTATAAGCTTTTTTGGGTACATGTTGGAAATCTTCAAAAACATCAAACAAAAATCTTGCAATTTCAACTCCGACATGGAGAAACATCACTTCAAAGGGTGGGTATATGTATATGTATATGCACAAACTTTTTACACAGCAAGAAACTCAACCTCAAACTTGTGTCCTCATTTCCAACAGCGTCCCTTGATTGTATAGCCTAGGCAGGCTGGCTAGAATAGCTTGGCAGCTGGATTCTGGGTCCCGTTTCTCATCATAGCCACAAACTCCTCGAAATTAATTCGTCCATCCTGTATGGAAAACAGATGGATGAGGTTATGCATTTGATAAGCCAGGAGTCAATACTATCGGAATATACAAGTGAGAATCTTACATTGTCGGTGTCTACTTCTGCCAATATCTCTTTGATGCAATTCTCATCAGCAATTCCATATTCTCTCATTGCGCTTTCTAGCTCATCTGTTGTAATAAATCTGTAGCATGTAATTGCACCACTTGTCAGGCGTTGTCACTTAATATATTCTCAACATTGAGTAACCTTCACAAGCATATACACCATAAACAGCTTGTCCTCGCCAAAGCATTGAAATTTAGAATTGTATCAGATGTTTGTAAACTAAGCGTCATTCAGAAATACTTATTTCCCGGAAGGGGTATATATCTGAACATTGTTTAGTCCTTGCTTGGGACCTGAGGAAAACCCGAGTTGAAGTTTATACCCATTCAGAAATAATTGCACCATATATAGAGCACCCCCACAAAAATAAAATAAAAAGTAGTGTGATACGTCTCATACTCTCATTTGAGAATTTGTGTATTGGAGGAAGTGTCCTTTTTCAACCATTTGTTAACGACCTATGCCGTAACTCTTTTGCTGGCTCCTATAGTCCTATGGGTTAAGACAGTATTTTTCGACGACAAATTGAGTGTTCCGTTGGTTACCTTAGGCATCGCCTTTGAGTTTCTTTTTTCCAGTGTGAACTACAAGACAATGTAACTGGGGGAGGGAGGGGTTGGGTGTTGGGAAGGGGATAGAACTTATGACCAAACATCCATGGGCTCTCAGTATCTATTGGTAGCACGAGATCTCATAGTAAGCATCAGTTTCTGTTTCTGAGAACGTTAAATAAATCATATCACCCATCATATTCTTATCATTTTCCTAACACAGACAAAAGTGTAAGAGAGTGCAGTGCTTGATGCTTATATGCGATAAGGGAGTGAGTCTGAAAAGCATCGTGCATCGATGCATGGAGAAAGAAGCAGCTTACCCACTACTGTCTTGGTCGAAGTACTGGAATGTTTTGTAAAGCTGATCATCTCTTTCAAGCCTATATCTATGCATTGTGGCTGTAACAAACTCAATGTAATCAATTGATCCGCTTCCATCTTGATCAGCCTGAAAAACACAAGAAAATATAGTTGAAGAAAGCTTCAAGGATAAGTAATTGATTCCTGTATAAACAAGTACTCCATACAAGAGTAATAATTTCTTACAGCTTCCATGAGCGCCTTCACTTCTGATTCTGGAACTTTCGACCCAAGCCGAGTCAATCCCTCCTTCAGTTCTTCATACGTGATTGTCCCGCTACCATCAGTGTCCATATTTGCGAACATTTGCTTCAGGCCTTGGATCTCATCATCAGGAAGACTTTCAGCAATCACCTGTTACTCAACATGTAAGTTCATTCATTGAAAACATTTTGAACATCCTTGAAGACATCTTAGGTGTTTGTGCAGCGGATTAAGAGTTTAACATGCCTTAAGTGCAAGCTTCTTTAGCTTGTTCATAACTCTTAATTGCTTCATCCTAGTGAGAACAGCACCGTCAATTGGCTTGTCTGATGCTTCACCTTCTCTGAGCCACGGGTGTTCTGTATCGTAGTAGAAGACATCTTTAGTACATACGTAACATTCATTGCAATTTGCAAGGTATTGCAATGCACCATAAGCAACAAAGCCTTGCAGTTCTAGAAAATAGAAATGACCCCGTGACGATTAGAGAATACAATTTCATTAGCATTCATCCACAAACAGTTGCATTACATCCCTGAAAATTCACGCCATAATGTGGATACACTGACATACAACAACCACAACAACAATGCAGCAGCAACAACAACAATCTAGTCACAAGCCTGGGTAAAGAGGAACGTTTTTTTAGGATTCTGAGACTAGCGTAAAGAGTCCCACTTTATGGATAGGATATGCAGATTCAGTGAAAAGTAACTTTGAAAAGTTCTATTCTAAGATAGTGTGTTTGGCTCTTGGAAAGGAAAGCGACGGTGAGGATGGGGGTGAGACTAAGTGGATCCCACCCTAGCTGAAGAGCTGAAGACTAACGATTTAGTGAGTATTACTGATAGACATCATATTGAATATGATCAAACTGTATAGACAAGGGTTTTTCTTTACTACTGACTATCAAGTTTCCCTTTTATGCTCTCATACTCGTGAAAATTTCAGAATACTCTTTGGAATATCACTTAGGCTCGAGTTAATAAGAACAACATTACTCAGTAATTTAGAATATCATTGTGTAGGATGCAGTCCGTAAAGCTAGAGTATATCATCATCACTTTTACTTTCTAGTGAACAGAAATAATCAACTTTGACACAGTCATCAATAACTCATTCAAAAAATAGGAGCATACTAACCAAGAACTTGAGCAGCTGTGATCCTTTTACTGGGGTCTGCAGTCAACATCTTTCTCACAAGGTCCTTTGCACCATTCGAGATTGATTGCCAGGGTTTGCTTTCGAAATCAATATGTCCTTGCAATATAGCATCAAATATCCCTTTCTCCGAATCTTGAGCAAAAAAAAAATTAACCAAACCATGAGCATAAGAATTTAAGAAGCCATTGCACAACCCCAGTTACGATAGAATGATAGATGTGAAAGCGACGATTACCAGCCCAAAAGGGAGGCACACCACTGAGAAGAATGTACAGCATGACCCCAGCACTCCATATATCAATCTCCTTCCCATACCTACGGCGTAATACTTCAGGAGCAACATAATAAGCACTGCCTACTATATCCCGATAGACTTTACCTGAAGGCAAAACATGTATATGTCAACGTCAAACAACCTGAACAACACGATGACAGCCCAGAATTCGGCAGCCGACACGTCTAAGGTCAGCAAGTATACAGCTTAAACATGAACATAACAACTCTCGAATACACATAAGCAGGTCCACAAATGCTCGACATCAGCTTCTGAAACCAAACCTTAACCAACCCAAAATTTATAATTTTCCCAAACAGCTGCTAACTGAATGGGATGACGACGCTTCCTCTGTACAATGCATACCTCAAAATCAAGTGACAAATGACGGCCAGATAATCACTTATGCGGCTCAGCGGGGATCAGACATTCCCTACACTTACCTATGTGACAACACACACCAAGTTCCGAGGAATCAACAACTAACTATAATTCGAGACCAACCTATTTAACTAAAAATCCACACCCATACTGAACCACTACAAAAATAATAAAACCAAGAAATAACAATTCCATAGTATGGATCATCATCAGCAATAACAACAACAACAACAACTCAAGGGCTTCCGCAAATTGCAAATTATGGTATAAGGGGATCGGATGTACGCAGCCTAATCCTTGTACTTGTAACACAAGCAAAGAGGCTAGTTGTTTTCAAATGACCATAATATGGATCATCATTCCCATAATATCTTGTCACAATACAATTTCTTATATAAAAAAAACAGCAAAAGCTGAAAGAGAAGAGAAATATACCTCCCTCAATAAAGACAGAAAGTCCAAAATCAGTAGCTTTCAAAGTAGCATTCTCATCCTTAGTAGACAACAAGAAATTCTCAGGTTTCAAATCCCTATGCATAACACCCATAAAATGACAGACATGAACAACATTAACAATCTGTCTTAATATTGTGGCAGCAGCTTTTTCACTGTAATGTCCTTTAGCAATAATCCTATCAAACAATTCACCACCTGCACACAACTCCATTACAAGATTAACAGATAATTTATCCTCATATGCTCCTTTAAACTCAACTATATTAGGTTGACCACTTAAATGTTGCATTATCTGAATTTCTCTTCTCATATCCTCTTTATCAGCTTTTGTTACCAATTTTTTCTTTGAAATTGATTTACATGCTAATTGTTGACCTGTGTTCTTGTCTGTGCATAAGTATGTTACCCCAAATTGTCCCCTGCCCAATTCTTTCCCTAATGTGTAGTACGTTTTCACATCATCAAAGGGTTTTCCTAGAATTGTATTTGAGTCAGTTTTACGTGCTGGTTTTGTTGGGGTTTGAACTCTAACTGGTGTTTTCGATTTCGGTTGCGATGGGTAAGGGTCTGAACCTTCATTCTCTGGTTTGTGACCGTTTTGTCTTGGTTCAACTGCTTTGTGTTTGCTTGAACGTGTACCCATTTTGCAGGAAATGAAAAAGATTACAACTTTACTATGGTATTACAGAAATTGAGGAAAAAATGTAGTTGATTGAGATTAAATGTATGGAGATTGTAAAGGAGTAGATGAAGGATTTAAGGGTTAATGGTAAGAGAGAGAGGTGAGTGAAAAAGTCAGCAGCAACATGTGTTTACAATAATGGCGGAATTGTGGAATGGTTCTGGGGACAGACATCGGACTTTTTCAGAAATTGTGAGAATTATTCTAGGATGTCAATATTCTTAGTCGTAGCCTCGTAGTAGATTAAGTACTACTCCCTCCGAGCCATAGTAATGCTTCATTTCCCTTTATGTACTAAAAATAAGGAAATGATTTTAAACCATACAAAACACTCTACCCCATACTGAATTGATTTTGGACCACAAAAAAGTTACTAAAAATGAAAAGAGGAACCATCACTAAAGTTGCACCAAAAAGGAAGTAAGAACCATTACTCCGACTCGGAGGGAGTACATTAGATTAGATTTTTTTTAATTATTTTTTAATTCTATGCTCTTTGTCATACAACCTAAAAGAAATTCTCTCTCTAATTTTGTCCCTCACAAAATTTTTCAAATAATCAAATCCGTCAAAATTACACCGGCATGAATGTTAATTCTCGTATCGATCAAATAATAATTCTAATTCACAACTTTATTAATTATATTATATGAAATTAATGATTTAATTTAGACTAATTAAATTCGGTAGGTTTCTCGAGAGACCGTCTTTTAAAAAAATATTGGGAGACGACCTATATAAAATATAGAGCATATCAAATACCATACCAAAATAGAATGGTATATTTATATAGGACAGAGAGAGAAAAATTATGTTAAAATTACATTTAATAACATTAAAAGTAAAAGGAAAGAAAATATTCTTTTTCCAATAAAATCAAAACCGCCGGGTAGAATTGAACATAATCCCCAAATCCAAAATTTTCAAATCTTTTCAAAACTACCGAAACTGTCGACTTCTTCATTTATATACCGGTAGGTCTCCTGAGAGTCCGTCTCTCAATAAGCTTATTGACATTCTATTGTACAAATTTAAGAAAAAGTGCTACTGAAGGTAATATAATAGGTACAAATCATGATTAAAGATAGACGAAGTACATTTATTAGGTAAACAAGTACGAAATTACTATGGTACGATCAGTGACACAAAGGTCACGAAATACAAATAAAATGGTACAAAAAAGCGGTCTCTCAATAATTTATTGAAAAACCGTCTCTCTCAAATTTTTGTGTTTATTTACTATTTCTTTTTTTTAAGTACCTAAATTACCACAATGAAGAGGAATACGAGTAGGAAAAGTCCCTTAAAGTCGGCCAAGAAAACGAGTGAAATTCGTAATAGATATGTTTTTGAATTTTGTACCATTTTTATGAAATTAGGTATATGTATCTTTCAAATTTTGAATACCATATAAATTTCGTACTTTGATTTTGTTCTTTTGTATTATAGTACTAAACTCCGTATATTTAAGACCATTTTTATAAAATTCGATATATGTAAGTACGTGTTTGATAATCGAACTGACCAAGTGATGGATTGTATTAGATATTCAAGTTTTACCCAGATCGGCCAGATGGTTAATAAAGTTAGTTTAATTTTGCACCAATTATTAACATAAGAATGTCAACATAGTTAATTTATTTGTAAATATATTAATTGGTTTTCGTACCCGAATTGTTACATTATGTATATATATAATATTAGATAGTAATTGTGTAGTTATTGAATAAAAATTATGTCCTTATTCTGTTGAAATGAGTACTTAGTATCATTTAATAGTTTAGATGTATAATTCTGATGTAGTACCTGATATCTTATATTATGTACCTATACCTTAAACTTCTTCATTTGTATTTATATTTTATTATTGTATTTGGTTAGTTTAAATACATACTTAGTATGTAATATTGTTTAAATGTAATTGTTGTACGAACTATTTATCGTTTCGTACTTGTACACGTTTGATTGAAATTAGTATTATTTAGGCCATAATATAGCGTAGAAGTATGTTACTGATGTAGTACACTTACTTTGTTGTTTTGTATAACAATCGATGTTTTGTACATATTATATTAGATTTTGTATTTGTACACTATTATAGGCTAAATGTATTAATTTTTGTTATTTTGTACCATGAATTTGTTCTTTTGTATAGTATTATAATGTACTTGTAATTTATTTTTTGGTATTTTTTATAGTAAAATTTTTCAAGAAATCCACTCAAGGCTTACAATTGAGAGGGTGAGTCGAATAAAGATGAATGCCCAAAAGTTAAGCGAGATGGAGAAGGAAAAATAGGAGATGAAATTGCTGAAAATGAAGGTGAAGTCACTTTTGCACAATTGGTGGAGAACGAGAAAGTAATGCGTACCTGTGATGAGCTAGTTGAGCGTGTGATTGAGGTGACTAAAGCACCAAAAGAAATGCCTTCTTACGATCTCGGTATTAATGATGTTGGTTTTAATCGATTTCGGAACATTAGTCCACCAAGGAAAAGCAAAGGCTTAGTTAGAGTGAGAGGAGCGAAGAAGAATGGTGCAAAAAAGTAGAATTGATTTTAGCATATTTATGTTATATTCTAGACGGTTTTAGACAATTTCAATTTGGTTATGTAACGGGATTATTTGGTCGTTCTTTCTTGCTTTTTGTAAGACATCGTATTGAAGTTATGCAAGTTTATTTAGAGGATATTTCTTTCTCTTAATTTCAGTTTATTTGATATTAAGTACTAATTTTAACAAAACAAGCAGCACATAATCTTTATACAACAACTACACAATTACTATCAAATATTTTACAGATTCACAATATCGCCAATGCCAATCGGGTACAAAAAACTAATTATTATACAAATGAATAAGTTGAAGGTACTACATACTAAAGCTGCATTTATACACCGTTAAAAATATTAATTACAAAAGTTTTAACATACAATGAAAGAAGTTCAATCTACATATTCTTATGGTCTTCATCATTACAAAGATACAAAATACGAAATCCGATACTAACTCAAAAATATTGATACAAACGTAAACTGGTATGAAAATAGCAAAAATTATAGCGAAATGCAACCGGAAATTAAACTGGTACGAAAATTAACAAAAATTAGTACGAAATTACCTGGTACTATATTAGTGCGAAATTATCTCGTATTAAATTAACAAAAATTAGCACGAAATTACACTGGTACGAAAATTGCAAAAATTAAATAAAAACATAAGGAGAAATAACTACAAAGTTGAAGAATACAAAATAAAAGGTACAGAAAAGTTATTAAAAATAAAAGATACATAAATCTAAACTAAACGTGGTGGAGGTGTATATGGTACTTGTTGGAGGTTGTGTCCTCGAGAATAATGCGTTTACATATTAAAATCTCATTTAAATGAAACACAATTGGGAAATTTAATTTACTCTTTTAAGGTCGACTGATCAACATTTATCGATAATGATTGGCTGTCTAGAGTTGACATTATCGTCATATGATGGTGGTGATCAGTTGATCTTTTAAGGTCATATCTTTAGGGAATTCCGTGTCAATGGAATATTTAATTAATCGTATAGGATATGGATTAATTAATAACTAGAAATTTGGAAATGATTTTTACGTGACATATATTATTATAGTGGGATTATAATAATAATTGTCGAAGTAATAAAATTTGTTTTATTACTCGGTTTTGATTAATTGTTTAAAGAAACAATTATATCGAGAATGAACACGGTCAATCATAAAATTACAAATAGTTGTAATTAAAATTATGATATTAAATTTTATAAGATAGTAATTAAAAATTATTAGATGAATTATTTAAATGTTACAAATTTGTAAATTATGAATTTTAAAGAGTTAAAATTGCATAATTAACAAATTGGTTTCATGTGTTATGAGACATGTGTGACATGTTACAATTTAACACAATTGACAAATATAAAATGGACTTCATTTTATCACCTAATTAGCGGTGTAAGTGTGTGTATGTATGGGATCATAGTGTATAAAATAATACACTACTTATGCAAAAGCTTACTAACCTAAGGTTTAGGTGTAAGAACTTTATTATGCAAAAGCATAATGTGTAAGAACCATGCATTGATGCCTAGGGCTTGGTTTGGTCGGCCATTGCATGTGTTTTAAGGGGATGTTTTCCTCTTAAATAAATAACATACACACCACATTTACTTGATGCTTAGTTGGTCATCTTGCTTATCAGATAAGGTTTTTATGAGGTTATTTCTCTAGAATTTGTTTAGAGAATTACAAAATCATTTCACATAATAATAATATTAAGAATAATATTATTAATCTTTCTAGTATACTAACTTCAATTTTCTAGTAACAAAATTGATTTTAGTGTTGAGATATGATTGGGTCTTTGATAAGAGCTTTTGGAGACGGTTTCACAATAAACCGTTGGTAAGGATATTTTGGTTTTTGAAGACTCCATTAATAGGTGATTAATTGAGTATAAACCTTCTAAAACCAATGTAAGGATATTCATCCATCTTATGTAATCATCATGCATGCATAAGATCTAGTTAAGTTTTAATAACTAAACTTAAACAAACTAAACTCATATGATATATGAGTTGACGAACTGAAATTTGATTTCTAACAGGTGGTATCAGAGCATTACGGTTGTTGCATGCATGATCGGATTCATGGCTTTCGTGTTTAATGAGATTAACACATGCAATTCGAAAATTTTTGTTTTATTATGATAAATCAGAAATAATTTTTCATGTTAAAGTTTCTGATCTTAAAATGGTTTTAGGACATAAAAATAATTTTATGGATATTTATTGTTCATTTTATATTTTATTTGTATATTTTGAAGTTTAAATCAGTTTTAAACATCAATTAATGGGAAAAATAGTTAAACTTTGTTTTTGGCCGAGATTTTTTGATATGTACTCACATGCATATTTTATATGTTGTATAAAAATATTCGTAACAAATTAAGTTATTATGCATGGATTTAAAATTTTATGAGATAAAATGTCATAATATGAGTTAAAATGGGTATATAAGGTTATATTTTGAATCTGACCTTGAAAATTTTATGAGATCTCACATGCAATATATACAGTACCTACAAAAATGTTCAGATTTTTCGGACTACTTTTGCATGATTAATGATTTTTAGAGTAAAAATCGTATTAATAGTGACTAAATTCGACATTAATAGTTAGAGTTGGAATTTTGCCATAAAAGTTTTATACAATATCACATGAAATATTTACAGAATGTATGTAAATTTTGAGAATTTGTTCTCTTGTGATGCATGATTTTAATGGTTAAAATCAACTAAATAGTGACTAATTGTGTTAAAAAAATAGATAATCTTAAAATTATGGCATAAACTTTTATCCATAAATGTCTTATATGATAGTAGGTACATCAGATCCAAAAGTTGGATATCAAAAAGTTTCTAGTTTTATGATTATTAATTTTTATGAGATAATTGTTAATAATTGTAATTTTGAGTCATGAAAATTAAAAATTCGAGTTTGGCCTGAAATTTTCGGTCATTTACAGATTCTAAAAGGTATTTTAGGATGACTAAAAATTTATTATAATTTTGTTACAAGTTTTTATAATTAAATTGGATTTTTGGACATAAAAACACATGTTTTACGATTTATTTAAGAAATAAATTAATTATTTTGCATGAGGCCATTTTATTAAGTTCTGAAATTTTAGAAATTTCCAGAATGTTCAAAAATTTTAAATTTTGAATTTTCGAATTTGTATTGACTCATTTGGCCATTTTTCTTTATTTTTCCATGAATACGAATAATTTATGAACAATAAAGCAAAATCAAGTTGAATCATGATCAAGATTAGTGAGGACTAAATTTTGATGCCTAAAGTGTGTTAGGATGATTAACTTGGACATAAATGATCTTTATGTAATTTTGGTGATTTTAAAAGTTAAAATCACACATATCCGTAAAACCGTAAACAAATATGAGATATTTGCTCGAGTAAGGCGATTTGGCATTAAAAATTGGCATGTGCATACATATTTTAATATTGCATTTTATTTAATATGAATGTCATATTTGGATTGCTTTATATAATTTGGAATTATGTAATTTTTCTTTGTATGACCTTAGTTTTTAATCAATATTACCCGTAATGAAAGGGAATATTGATTCGGTTGTAATTTATGTGATCTCGTATCACCGGTTTGTAATTTAATAGATTTAAAGTTAAGTTTTACAATAGAATAGTTGTATTATTTTATTGTAATTTCGGAGATTCCAAAAGACGGGGCCATTCGGAAAGGAGTTCCGACAAGACGGTGTTTTCTTGGATGGCGTGCTTTTGAAGTTCAAGAGACCAAGGAGTTGGTTTCCGAATATGTAATAGTTTATGAGATTTTCTATTATTAGGAAGGTCATACTAGGACTTTATTGCTTTTAATTTGCTTTATTTATATGTTTGCATGGATAGTCAAATCGCCAAAAATATGCACATTAGAATAATCGTTAATAACGACCGTGTCAATTATAATTATCGAGTTCACCAATTTAATTCACTTAAAAGGCGATAGATAATAAATTGACAAGATCTCTATATAATTAAAATCAATTGAGATTAGCCTTACCAAATAGTAGAACCCATGAACTTCTATTTCGTGGGGTGGTGCTAGTCCAGTGGGCAGTACGAACCCCATTACGTAGGATAAATGTGGGGCGATGAGGTGGATTCAGTCCAGTGGGCGGATCGCATCTCAATGCAATCGAAATTTGGTTTGTACTCAACGGAAGTGTAGAGGACTAGTGGTCAATGTGTTCCGGGCTAAAGATGAATAAATAATGATTTTTCATCAACCAAGAGTTCTAGGGTAGAACCGGTTAAAAGTTAACCCACCAAATCATATCATTGAGTCGGAGTTCCAGTGGTTCACAATAACGTGGTATAGGGTTTGGGTCTTGGAATCATTTATAAAATTGGATAGAGGTCATTTATAAATGCCTTAACTTGATTAAAATGTTTACAAAATAATTAAAAACGATATGTGTTTAATATCTTCGATGTTTAATTTTGTAGTTAAGTCTTCAAATCATTATCAATCATGTCAACTTCCACTACCTCGAACACCGTAACACATACTTCATGGCTACGATCCTTTATGGATCGTTGTAAGCTTGAAAAGAATAGGGCAAATTTTACCGATTGGGATGCCCAACTTAAGTTGGCCGCAGAAGGTGACGGTAAAACTCAATACCTCATCGAGGAATTGAACCACCTGCCGAACTTGACGATGGTGCCAATGCCTCGACTAAGGGGGCCTATGAGGCCTACCACAAAGAGTCCGCGGCGATCAAAAATGTTTTGATCTTCTCTATGGAGCCAGAACTTCAAAAGATTGTCATTAAACTTGGCACTGCCTATGAAATCTACTCCAAGCTTGTGACAATGTTCTCAAAGGCTTCGAGAATTGTCCAATATGAGGCGACATCTGCTTTCTTTGATCTCAACCTAAAGGAGGGCCAAAAAGTTAGCCCTCATGTGCTCAAGCTTATGGAGCATGTTGAGACTCTAAGATTGAATCAAGTTGATATTCCAAAAGAACTAGTGATCGATAGAATCCTCCACTCCTTGTCTAAGGTCAAAACTTAAGTTCAATTCAGGGTGAATTTTAACATGAGAAACCAAGAGATAACCTTTGATGAGTTGCACAATATGATTGTGCAAGCTGAAAGGGATGTGGGCCTAAATGTTAGTTCCCCTAAGTATGTGTTCAATGTTAACACAAAGAGCAAAGGGAGGTTCAAGAGGAAGGCAAGGTAGGCAGGAAGCAAACTTCCAACAATGCTAAGAAGGTGGCTTCCGAAACAAGCACCTCAAATTCCAAGAAAATCTCCCTTCAAGGAGTTAAATGCTTTTATTGCAACGGTAAAGGGTATTGGAAGAGGAATTGTTCCAAGTATCTCAGCGATCTCAAAGCTGGGAAAATTCTTCTAGTTGGTATAATAACTATCCCTATTTTATGTTTATCTCAACTTTGGTATAATGATACAAGTTGTGATATAAACGCTCTTCTTATTTGAATTAGGGCATGAGAGCATGGATAAAGGGAAGGAAAAGCAAGCTTAAAAGATCAAATGGAAACTAAAGGTAGCTCCCTAGGAGATGATCAAGAAGCTTAGTTTTTCGCTTATTTTGCTCATAATTTGAAGTGTTGTTAATTTAGAATTTAAAAACCATGTTGAATTCCTTGTTAGACAAGGAAAATTAGTCCGTGAACAATTGTTGTATTTTGGATATTTGGTGGCTTGGTTTTCAATCCAAGTCACTATCGGTTTTTATGTAATGTTCTTAATTAGTCGTTTGAACACTTGCAAATCACAAACATAAAATTGAATTGATTTTTCAATATATGATCGTTGAAAACGAATAAGCATGGGATGATTATGTCAAAAACAATTCATAAGGAATTGAGTTTAGAACTCAAGTAAAGGAAAGTTATTAATAACCCAAACTATCAAGCTATTAGGCAAATATTTTTCCGTTTTATCTCATAAAGGTCACTAATAAGATTATGTGACACACACATTCGGACATCAAAGTCATTGCTTTTGGCTTAGTGGCTATCTTTGGTAATAATATAAGATTATTATTACAAAAATAGAGTGGGAGAAATTTTAGAGCCACAATAGCAAATGATTTTGAAAAAGCGCAATGCAATAGATTTGATCTATTGAAGAATAGTAGGATTTATTGTTTCGGTTGTGTGAAAGATTGAGAAGATAGATTAAGTTAAAATTGTGGATGAGATCTACGATTAAGAAAATCTACGCCTTATGATCTACGTCGCTCCTCAGGAAATACCTTAAGAAAGAGTTCTTAAGATTAATGAGGAAGACGATCAAAGTAAAATTTTGTGTCTATCCTTGGGATAGAGGGATTCACGACGATTCCTAGGAAATACATTAAGAAAAAGTTCTTAAAATTATTTAGGAAAGAGATCAAAAGTAAAATTAAGTATCTATCTGTGGATGGGATCCATCGTGAAGTTCTCGCTCGCACATATGTGTACTATAAGATGAGATTCTTATTAGTATTGCGTGAGGAAACTGGGAGTTTTCGCTCGCACAGGAATATACTATAAGATAAGATTCTTATATGCACTACGCGAGGACACTAGAAGGAAAAATAATTCAAAAGCTTTTGCAAAAGCTCAAGAAGTGTTCTTGAATTTAGATGATGATCTAAATGTGTCAATGCAAATTCAAGGTCAATGAAACTTAAAAGATGTATATGCTAATAAATGAGATTTATTGAGAGAAGCAAAGGTAGACATGTGGATGTCTATAGTTTGCAAAGTTAGTGAGTAACTTTGTTGAAACTAGTAATATATTTCATTGAGAATGGAATCACTAGACTTTAAAAACCGCTTTTCAAAAGGGTATTTGAAAAGGATATGCTTATAAGCATATAAGATTTTGTCCCAATCATCTTCAATTCATTAAATGTTGAGAAACATGGAATTGAGTGAGAGCTTTATAATTTATGATTAAATATAAAGTTCAGTGAAAGTCTCGCACCAGGATTTCAACCTATTAAATCATTGGAGAATGACTTCCGAATTTTCAAATTCTGGCAAGAACAAGAGTTAAATGGGGGGGGGGGGGGGGGGGGGGGTAAACGTTATCTAAAAGAACTCATTGCTCGTTTGGAATGAGGCATTAATACTTCTGAGAAGTATACGAGTTTTCAATTCTAGATGACAAATTGATATGATTTAAATCTAATTAAACATGGGATGTTTGGTTGAGATTGTAAAAGACGTCTTGTTTATTCAAAAGTATTAAGGTTGTTCATAGAGATGAAGATATAATTACCTTGATGAGATCATGGAAATTTATCGAACCTTAAGTACTACTCCCTCCATTCGTTTCCACTTGGTACATTTGCTTTATGCACGGGTTTTTACGCATTGTTAAAATATTAATAAAAGTACAACAAATAGGTGTAAAGTGTAGTATTGTGTTGAAAAAGTGGGCCTTAATAGTGTTTTTATAGTATTATAGTATTAAAAGTACAACCAAATAAGGAAAGGTGCAAAGTGGATTCGAATGGACCGAAATGGAATATGTGCAAAGTGGATATGAATGGAGGGAGTATATTTTACATGTTTGAATTTACTAACGTTTCCGCCATTAGTATAGTCGTGTAAAGATTGATGCATACTCTCTTGCAGGATAACCTGTTTAAAGAGTTATCAAATCAATGATTAAGCAATCATGAATTGTCAAAGTATTCTCCAATGGAGATAATGACCAATACAGGATTTTGGATGATAACTTAGTCTTGTGGTAAAAGGTTTACAACGACGTAAGTTCCAAGTTGTCAAATAAAGATTTAAGATAATCTTTGGCTTACATTCATTGACTATGCATTTTAATGACTTGTAATTTGATTACATAGCCAACACAAGATTTCTACAAAATGTATAAGTTCATAATAGTTATGTGAAAGTATTTCTGTAACTGGGAGTTACATCATGCACATAATCTTAATCTACTAGTCATGAGATGACTTATCTCTTTCAGATCAAAGAGCATATATATGGATATGATCCATAAAGTGAACGCTTATGTAAATCGTGTTATTAAGATAACCCGAAATGAAGATAATAACAATTCTAGATAGAGTGTCTGTGAGACACTTAAGCTCATTGTAAATTTGACAATGATCAAGAGTTGACCACTTGGATGGGGTAATCCACTAATCGTTTGAGTTGTTAATAACTCACCCAAGGTCATGTTGTCGGAGTAATGTCATCCACGGTGTGTGATTATTTGAATAATTTTTTTACAGGATCACACAGGAATACTTAGTATATTAATCAGTTGGTTAACGTTTATCGGTAACGGTTGGCTTACTAGAAGTTTGACGTTACTGTCATATGATTGCGGTAATCAGCTGATCCCTAAAGGTCACGCCTATAGGATAACACTGAGAAATGTGATTATATATTGATATAATTACGTAAATGCCAAACTTAGCTAAATGTAGTTAAATAGATGATGAACATTTAATATGATTAAATAATAATTAAGAGAAATGAATTAAATGTAACATTTATTAATTATATATTTTAATATATGATATTTTAGAATAATATAATTAGGTTAATTAATTATAAGATAATTAATTAATATTCTCCTTAAAATTGTGTTTATGTCACATTTCCGAAAATGTTCTCCGGAAATTAATATGGGATATTTAGTTCCGAGCACATGCATTAAAAATATATGTAGATATTTTAATAGAAGTTCGGATAGGTGAAATAAATAGACCAAATCACAGGTAGTAGTTTGGGCCGTGTAAGACTACTAACTCAGTAGTAGTTTAGTTTTGGCCGTGTAAGACTACTAACTCGGTAGTAGTTTGGGCCGTGTAAATCACAAAGATATAAGAGAATATTTTTCTCTTATTTTGTGGGAGAATTTAATTATCTAAAAACCTTAAAAACAAAAGCCTCCAAAATTAATAGTAATCAAGGTGGTAACTTGAAGGGTAATTGTCTCGGTCATCTTGGATGCAATCTAGATTATTCTTAGGCCGATTCTCCATAGATCTAAAAGTTATTTCTATATTCATGTCTTTTTAATTCAATTTAAAGTTTTTGTTTGTCGTTGTTATGTTCATTGTAAGCGCACCAATACACCTTATTCACTACTAAAACTCAAAAATATTAAGATGGTTCTCACACACTCAGAAAGTCACAGCTTATCAACTAAGGATCGATCATATCGCTACGGAGTTACCAGTGCTAATGTCTCGCCTTAAACTAGTCGTTCCAAGTGCCACTGTATGGGACTTGCTAGAAAATCCTCCAATTGGCAGCCTTAGTATCATCTTAGCCGGACACCTCCACCCCGGATTCACTCCAGCTGTTACCGATGAGGTTGTGTCTGATGAAACACTAACTGAGAAGATGTGGGAGTTTCGCAGGTTAAAAAGTGATTTTCTTGTCTATATTAAGCGTATACTAACCGTGATAGATTACGCAACACTATCAGATTTATGTGCCGGTAGAGTGTTCAACCTAGGAAATGTCAAACTCCGCGTAATTGAGTTATATGATCGATATGTGGCTAGCCAACCTGAAGAAATTGAAGCTCGAGATTATGAAGGAGATCTGGAATCTTCATCTTCATCATCCGAAGATAATTAAGTTCCGTTAAACTATGTTTTAAGTACGCTTTATGTAATTTCCGAGCTAAGCTATGTTTTATGTATTTTAATTAATTTCCGATCTAAACTATGTTTTAATTAAGTTTGGAGCTGTGTTTTATGTATTTTAATCAAGTTACTATTAATAAAAATCTATTTCAATTAAAAAAAACTACGAGTTACTAAAAAATATTATAATATCCATACAAAACACAACTACAAAAGTCCATACATAACAACACAAAAAACTACGGGGTCTGATCATCATCATCATCAGCAGCAGCATCCTTAACGTCATCCTCGGGTCTGAAGAACCGCTTCATCTGGTCCACCAAGTGCCGCATATACTGCCACTTCCGCTCGGTGGTAGGCTGACTATAAATCTGGGAGAAATGACGACTAACAGCTCGGGCAATCTCTGGCTCTTCGCTGAAAGGGAGTGAGCGTATCTGAATACGGCGTGCAGGGGGTAGAAGTGTGGGTGAGAAATCTTGCTATACCAACCCATGTAGCGGGGATCACACTGAAACGGCATCAAAGACCGGTCAAACCGCTGTCTCAACGCAACCTCCGCCTCTCTCAAACTGTAACACCCCCATTTATTCAAGGGTCTGGACTAGGACTCCCCAGATAATTAACGTTCTTACCATCTCGGAATACCGAGGCCGTAGATAACAAAGGAAAGAAACGCAGTACTTTATTAAGTATTTAAAAAAAAATCAAACCAAGGTTCTTACAAGTGTTTCATAAACATAAGCTAAAAGTTCGAACAAACTCATAAGTGAATAACTATGGTGTTCTAGACTCTAGTTTGGTCCGGATCCAAGCTCTCTCTTCCCATTCAGCTCCCATAGTCTCAAGTACCTGTCAGTCTGCTCCCCAATAAATTTGGTTCATCATAGGTAATCATGAATACACAGGGTCAACTACGAGGTTGAGTAGGTAAACATAAATAAGACATAAATGATAATAGATCACAACACCCCTCCGTCTCCATATCACAAGACCCAATATCACCCCACGCATATCACAAGACCCAATATCACACCACACCATATCATAAGACCCAATATCACACCACTCCATATCACAAGACCCAATATCACAACACTCCATATCACAAGACCCAATATCACACCGCTAGATATCACAAGACTCAATATCTCCGCTTCGCATCATATACAAATATATTAGACAATTAATAACATCATGATATTAGCATCTGAACTATAATATGGAACTCACACTAGTACAAAAAACCCCTATCGTGTCGCTGCTATCGTGACGGTTCTAATAGAAAACGACATGAAAGACAAAAAAAGTTGGCGGGAACAATTTTTTTAGGCTATAGGGAGTCTATTGTGACGGTTTTAATAAAGAACCGTCACGATAAAATAAATTATTTGTGTCGGTTGTAAGTCAAAACCGCCACAATAAATCATTTATGACTGTTTTACATATAACCGACATTAATAACGACACTAAACGCAGTGATAAAAAATAACATTTTTTATCAAATTCCGTCACCGTAAATTTTGTGACGGTTTTAAATATAATTGACGTATATACAAACAAGTCTTTGTGTTAGAGTAAACTGCTATTGTTGACACGCGCCTTCCGCCTCTTCATATCTTCTAAACCTACAATCCCTAATCCCTAACCCCTAACCCCTAATTCAATTTATACTGCAATTTAAACTCAGAATTATCAATCAATTCCTTCAAACCGCAATCATCAATTCGTTTGAAATCATCAATTCGTTTGAAATCATCAATGCGTTCGCAATTATCAATTCGTTCGCAGTTATCAATTAATTCCTTCGTTTACTTCGCATGCTTCATCAGAATTGATCCACGATATCAATCAAAGGTGTGCCATACTACTATTGGTTTTCTATACTATCAATTTCAGTAGTATGTTGTCTATTTTGATATTCATCTCATACATATACTGCTTCCCTAATCCCTAATTTAGCTTACTACATAACTATAGAGTTATGTGAACTATTTTTTTTGCTATTTGAGTAGTTAAACCGATTTCTATATAGATATTTTTTTATTAGATATTCATCTCAATTTATCGTGTTTATGAAAATTATCAACCGATTTTGTTGAACTGTTTTGCTGCTTGTCATTTGATAGTTTGTAATAGAGTTTTCTTGCTCACTTTCTTGCTTTCAATAAGCTTTATAAATAGAACTAGAAAGGATTAAATGTTGGTCTCGTTTTCATAGAATCAATTTTCATAATGCACTTCCTTTATCATGTCCTTCTGTTACAACTTACAAGTTGCTGTTAAAAGATGATGTTAATGCACTGCTTCAATAAGGCCCTTCTGTTACAAGTACCTGTTTCTGAGGTGATATAAAGTACTTCTAAAAGGGTGGTATCTGTCCATAGTCTATAATGAGCTTCAGTTGAATAAGAAAGAGGACTACTTTTTTCAATGAGTTCTCATTGGTGTCTACTCAAATATTCTGCTTATATTTATTTATATCTTTTGCCTTTTTCCAATGAGTTATCTTATACGTATCTGGCTATCAGAACTTCTAGTCTTGTCTTAGAAGTCTGTCTTACTTAGAACGAGCTTGGTGCGACTTGACACGGTTCTCTTTGGTATTGTAGCTTGGTGAAGGTTGGTAAACAACTGACAACTATTTCAGATATTAATAGCATAATCAATCCTTCCCTTGAATTGTTGTTGTGGTCAGTTATGTAAATGAGATCTATGACATAAAGATCAAAATGTAAATAGTTTCTGCTGATTATCAATTAGTTGCTACCACTGTTGCTCAGACATGTCGTAATATTACATTTCTACTGCTTATGCTGGCTTCCCCTCCTTTATTTTTTAATTTTTTTTTTATTGTTTTCGTGCTAGTGTTTCGTATTTCCTAAACACAGTCATTCTGCAACGACATCATATCATCTTTTCATATAAAAAAGCTTCATATGAGTGTTGGGGGATACTTTTCGCTCATGCTAGGCAGGTTATCATAGACTTTTAGTCTAAACTTTCCCGTTCCTTGCGTATTATTTTTAGTTTATCATTTTCCTATTTTTATTTATTACTTACTCACTCACTCACTCATAGTATAATCTTCCCCTCCCTATTTCATTTCCCCTTACAATCCACAACTACAGGCTAATGAATCTTAGGCAGGCTCCATTGGAAATCGAATCAATTTCCGACTTTTGCCATTCATCTAAATATTAAAGCTACATAGATTACTCAGTAGTTTGTTTTAGGACATTTGGGTGCTTATAATTCATTATGTTGGTTTATCTGTATGTAAGAGAGTGCATAATGAACTAATTTTGGAGAAATTACAAATCTTTATATGCTTAACATTGCAAACTTTGAGGCAGCATTTTACTAGTTTTTGTCAGAATGCACCTTACTTGTGCAAGAAAGACGGCATCACTCTACGTTGTCCGCGGGTAAGCTTCTGTGGGATCTCAAATATGATGCACTTTTATTATGTATTTTTTTGTTATCTGGCCAACTGTAAACATAATTTTTTTCCATTCAGGTCAAAGAAACACCTTCGCTTTGGAGAATCCGCATGCAGCCTTCACATCTTGGAAACCTTGTGCTGAGCGTCGTAGTAATGGTATGTCAGGTTAACAATTAAAAAATGGATACAGCAAGCCAGTGTCATGTTTTCTGTTTGGTGTTTACCTTTTTCTTATACATTCAAAGTTTGGAAAGTTCATTTGTAAATTGTTACATTATGGCAGTATCATGTATATTATTTATCGTCTAATATGTATTTCTTCCCAATCTAATATTCTGTATGTCTTTTAATGCTCCCAGATATTCCTGGTGAGAACGAGACAAATGGGTACATATTTATTCACGCCGAGGGTGATCTAAATCAGCAAAGAATTGTCGTATGGCCCCTGTTTTACTTCTCTTTTATGTTTTATTACGCCAGTACTGAATATTATAATTGCTGCGTCCATCATAATTGTTGTTTTTTCTTCCCTTAAGAGAATGAATGTAATTTTCTTTATGGATTATAACTTTAGTATGTATGTATGTATGTTGCGTCTCTAGGGAAAAAGAGGAAGCCTTTTGTCATAATGCCTTAGTTAAAGCCTATTCCCTTTCTTTCTTATATTGTGGACTTCTTTCCTTTTGTACTTCGGACAGTAGGCTTTCCCTACCTATCTTATAGTTAGTTACTGGAAAATCGTTCTCGCCAAAAACTGTTCTCGCCCAGTTAGGGTGGGAGTGGGATTTACTTTGAGCAAGCAAAGCCTAATTCTTGGAGGGGGTGTGCTACTCTGTCCAAATAGGAAGTACTCAAGGAGCAGATCTGAAAAGAGCTCTCTCATTCGAACTTGAGGAAGGCGCAATTTTACTAAAAAGAATCAACTTGAGATCAAAGTGATTAAGAAGGTAAGTTAACATTAGCTACTTTTTTTTCAATTATCTAATATCATAATCCAAATATAGCTGAAATAACAATGCTATTTTATATATTTAGTGTCCCCAACAACCCGGATGGATGTATAACATAACATTCTATTACTCAAAGGGCAGTGAGCAACAATTTGAGCAGGTATTTTTTTATTTTTAAGTAAAAATATTTATAGTTTACTAATTTTCTTTTTTAAAAAAAGCATCTCATTACTGATTTTCTTAAATATAGATTATTGAAGATTCAACCATGTCAGTTGAAGATATGAATGAAGTTAAAGAGGTGTGGGCTACAAACTGTTTTGAGAACACGTAGTTGCTTATTTTCTCGGATTTTGCGTCGTTGGGAAACATAATAGTGTTATTGTATTCTTGGATGAGAATATCAAATGAATGGTTGTTACGAAGCTATTGTATGAAGCATTATTTTGTTGGTAATTTATTAAAATTCTTTGTAGATATTCTTTCATCAATATTTATATTCGGCCAGCATCGATTTAGGGGAGCTAAATCGGTGCTGGCTAATTTTTTTTTTAAAAATATATATATATATATGGCGACGGTTCTTAAATTGAAACCGACACCATAGAATACCATAAGGTGACGTTTTTAACTCACAACCGACATAGTAGCATACAAGAAAGTGCCGATTTTAGACTCAAAACCGACACCATAGCTTACATTATGGTGGCGGTTTGGGTCTCGAAACTGACACCAAAGCTTACCCTATGGTGACGGTTTTAGACGCAAAATCGACATCATAGCTTACCCTATGGTGACGGTTTTAAACGCAAAACCGATACCATAACTTACCTTATTATGGCGGTTTAGACCCCTATGGTGGCGGCTTGGGACTCAAAACCGACACCATAGCGTACCCTATGGTGACGGTTTTAGACGCAAAACCGACACCATAACTTACCCTATTGTGACGGTTTTAGACGCAAAATCGACACCTTAACTTACCCTATTGTGGCGGTTTAGACTCCTATGGTGGCGGTTTGAGACTCACAACCGACACCATAGCGTACCTTATGGTGACGGTTTTAACGCACAACCGACACCTTAGGGTAAGCTACGGTGGCGGTTTTACAACCGACACAAACATTATGTGACCCCAGCAATCACGTCGCTAGAAAACCGACACTAATGGGGTATTAGAACCGACACCGTAGGGTATAATTTTACTAGTGTCACAATAGTTAACAAACATATCTCATGCCATAATTAACTTCACAAATATTCCCCTACCTCAAATTACAGAAAGATAGTCAACAACTGCTAGAAAAGTTCCACGCGAAACCCGTCACCTAAACATATAATATTCAACGATTAACAACCCATACTAATCCCTATACTTAGAATCGTAACAAAATGTCGAATATAGTGACATTCTAAAATTGGAAAGTTTCCAAATAGAAAATTTCCCGAAATAGCAACTTCCCGACTCATAAAGTCCCTTAAATAAAAGCAACATTTAAAAATTACCAACATTACTAATAATAATACTAAAAATAATAAGAATAATGAGAATATTACAAAAGTGATAATAATAATAACAATAAGAATAAAAATAATAAAAACAACACTTAAACAAACTCTACCCACGACACACTATACCCGCGGAAAACCGACCCCCACCACCGTGTAACACCACCACTACAGCCGACAACCACCATACGCAAAACCACAACCGCCTGCTTCACCCCCGACACCCAGCAATCCCTTCGACAACCGCCGACGAGATGAACCAGAGCCCTAACCAGGCCTGGTTCCTCACCCAAACACCACAGACCCTGCCTGAACTAAACCACTGCTGACACTGCTGACACATCTAACAACCCTAACACCACTCGAAACCACCACCATTACCACCCCTGACATCAAATCCATACGCAAACAGTGGTACTACCTTGTCAACCTCCCCCGAGTCAACGGTAGTACCACCCCCAAACACCCATGTATCACGCACAACATCAAAACACGTGACAAAACAGGGGATACAAACCTCCGTTTTACACCGACTCTACCCACTGTACACCACCGTGACAACCACCATACTACTACCCTGACTACCACCAGTAAAAACGTGTTAGCATAGACTGTGAATAACCACGAACTACCCTTCGATTCTGAACACAACATTACTCGCGAAAGACACAAATACACAGTGTGTTGGACATACCTGATTCATGACTATATCGAGCTGCCCTATGCCACTCTAATCTCGCTCTAGAAACTTCCTTTCTCCTCTCTGTTGTGGCGGCTGCACAAGTGAGGTGGTGGTTGTGTGTAGAATAGGGTACAATTAGGTTACAACTGTTTGATATATGACGGCATGAGGGAGGTGTTTTTGAGCGTGTGAGTTTGAGGGTTTTAGAAGATGTGGGCTGATCTTGTAGTGAGCACGACATTCGAGGCCCACCGGTTGTGTGCCAAACATCGCAAGTTCAAACCCCATTAGCAGCAAGTAATAAAATATCATTTAATAAATTATTTATCGACTACTAATTAGCGTTCAAACACTATTGACACGACAAATATAATAATAAATATTATAATTAAAATTACGAGGTATTACACAAACCCCACTCCAAATCAGAAGTATCACCGTACGACAGCCTGTAACTCATAGCCGGCTTAGCCGGACGAACATCGACAGCTGGGAACCGCATAGGGTTCGGGATAAGCTGTACATACCCGTACTGACGGAGACACCTATCAGGTTGGTACGACTCCACTATATCCAGAAACCTAATCACGCCAGTGTAGAGCGAACTACGAGAAGCCCTGTGTGGGCTAACACCATAAGGGAGCCACGTCACCTGCTCCGCCCTGAGTCCGTCCCACCTCTGCCTGTGCTACTCCAACAACCCAACATCTCCCCTAAACCTAGGAACCCGTGACGAAGCCTCGACAAGTGGTCGTCCCTCCACATAATATCCCGAGTGAGGCCTGAACATGGGAAAGTACTCGTATATCCAAGCCTGAAGCAACGGTAAACAACCGCTAACCCTAACGGCCTCCCTACGCGAAGCCATCCCCAACTGTCGATACAAGTAGGGCTGTGCACCGGTCCAAGACCGGACCAGAACCGGAATTAAAAAATTTCGGACCGGGACCGGACGGGTAAAATTCCGGTCCAAGACCGGACCGTACCTGTTGGACCGGAATTTAAATATTATAGACCGACAAATTATGGATTGGCAAAATTATGGACCGAATTTTGAATATTATGGACAGGTTTGGACCGGTTGGACCGGATTTTAATATGTTTTCGTGGGAAAAAATTTAAAAAAATAAGATCCGGTCCAAACCGGTCCGGGACCGGACCGGTGTCCGGTCCCGGACCGGAACCCGAAATCTTAAAAAATGGTGGACCGGAGACCGGACCGGATTTTTTAATTCCGGTTCCGGTCCGGTAGATTCCGGTCCGGTCCGGCCCATTTTTCCGGTCCGGACCGAAATTTGCACACCCCTAGATACAAGTACGCCAATGTCGCGGCCCCCCAAGCATAGTTACCGATATCATCTTACTCATCGAACAACGGAAACACACAAGCAACAACCCGATCACTAGACTTGTCCGTGAACAAAGTCTATCCTGCCAACAACATCATGTAAGCCCTTAGCGAGTCATGCTGGTTCGCCGTCTCCGCAAGCTCCATCAGCTTCTTCACTGCCAGCCCACCACCCTTGTAAAACGGTGGTCTCACGTCCTTCACATCCATGCCGAACAAGACAGCCAACTTCCCCTTCAGAACAATCTCCCCGCTCGTATGACCCTCGTCCAAAACCCATCGCCATCCACCCGTATGTCGAGGATCCTGTGAACGTCGTGCAACAAGTTAGTAATCTCACCAAACGGCATGTGAAAAGTGTTGGTTGTCCGGCTGCCACCTCTCTACAAAAGCACTGATAAGGTTATCATCCAACCCGGTGGTCAAAGAGAATCTCAGATGATCAATCCCTCTCTGGCCAACTCTCTCCATCACCGAAGAACGGACCTTCATCTTACTCATCTTCTCCATAGCACCCGACCTCTCGTAACACGTGAACCACGATCTCACGCTACCCTGATCCGTCCAACTACTGTAAGTTACGTGGCAAATAAAGCTACGTAGGACACTAACGACAGACGGACCCCCCCCCCCCCCCTCAACCGGACTGGTAAGACGCTAAGAAAGAGCCAGAGTCTTCTTCCTCCCAATGCTACTAGAAGCACCCTCCATAACCTGCTTATATCGGCCGCTAGCATCACGTACCACCTTCTTAGGTGGTCGAACAACGGCCTCCTCGTCCAGAAAGAGGGAGTCATCCTCCTCCTCATCATCATCATCGTCGTCATCATCATCATGATCATCCTCCTCGACCGGTTCCTCAAACTGCTCCTCCTCCTCGTCATCAGAACTACTTGTTGGCTCCTTGAAAAACGCTCTCGGTAACTAAACCTCGTCCTCGGGAGTAGGGTCGGGAGACCTGATGAGGATGTCATTTCCCCTTCCCCTACCCCTACCTCCCCAACCACGACATGGCGGTGTTGTTGCTGCTGCTTCTATAGGGACACGCCTCTTAGAGCCCGTCACTCTTCGGTTTGTCTTACGACCCATTGAAGTCATAATAACATCTTCGCTGTAAGGCATCTGCATTTTACGAGATTAGAACGTTACATAAATAAAATTAAATAACTTTTCATAAAAAACTAATAAAATACAAAATAAATTCAAAATTACACAAAATTAACAACTTAAATAATATAAACTACTCATTTAAATGCAAAATTAACAACTTTTTATACAATTAAATATAAACTACCCATTTAAATACAAAATTTACAACTTTTTATAAAAAAAATAACTTTTAACAATTAAAATTGAAAATATACGGATAAGACGAAATAAAACTTTGAATTTCAAAGTTCAACCATGGGTAGGACTTGCATATTTCACGTCCAAAACCCTCATAGACGTGCGAAACACACGTCAATCGATCACCCCCTTAGACGTGCTAAACACACGCCCATGACGTGTTAGACGTGCCAAACACACGTCCCTCCCCATGAGGGACTTCCATTCCCCACGTCCTCCCCCATGGGGGACGTTGAATCCGCACGTCCCACCCTATGGGGGACTTTGATTCCCCATGTCCCTCCCCATGAGGGACGTCTAACACCCACGTCCTACCCCCCACCAATCAACCCGATTATCAATTTCCCATTCCTTCAATCTATGCAAACACTAACAACAACACTAACAACAATACAAACAATAATAATAACAACTACAAACAACACTAACTAACTAACTATAAAACCCCTCGCGAAAGCGGAAATATAAAACATCCAAAGTACTAAAAATGCAGCGGAATTTAAAACTTTTTAAACATAAACAACATGCGAGGTGATTTAAAACTGAAACAGAAACTGAAAACTGATATAAACAAAATAGATAAGCATAACAGTTCTAAGTACGGAAACCAAATATATACAAATCCTGGGATGGAACATCCCTAAAGACACCAAAAGATAACAACTGTAAAACTAGAGTCTAGCTACTCGAATGTGTAAGTCATATGATGACAAAAGGATACTCACTCGCTAGCTCTCATCAAACCCTGTCCAACCTGCATGTACCTACATACATGAAAACATGTATGCCACAATCAGTGGGGAGTGACTAGAGTTCTCCTAGCCACCTTTTGTAACGACACGTAACAAGCAAAACAAACAGAATACTCCAACATATATAAACATGTGAAGCATATCAATATCTCAATAACTGATCTCATACTATCATGCAAACTCTAATGCACGGCTCTCAACCAACTTCATAAACCGTTTAGAAGGAGAGCCGGTTTCCCTACTGGTTACCCAGTCGGGGGGTCTTTCAGTCTAACTATTTATGAAACCGATCAAAGAGTCACCCAATGCCTTGGGTGCAAAGATTACAACCAAAGTAATAAAATCATTAACTTCATCATGCTTATCTGACACTGTACCAAACTCAAGGCAAGCAGATAAACTCAGCAAGTATAAGGTTCAGCGGTCAACTTAAGACATAACCTACATACCAACATACTTTCACAATCAAGGACTCAGAGGCCAACTTAAGGCATAGACCAAGATATCAGTAAACACTAACAATGGGTCCATAGGTGAACTTAACACATATCCCCCTACCAAAACAATGTCGGGTCCAGAGGTGAACTTAACACATATCCCAACATACAATTCAAGTAAAGGGTCCAGAGGTGAACTTAACACATATCCCTAAACATCCACAAGCAAAGGGTCCAGAGGTGAACTTAACACATATCCCAATGCTACAAACAAGTATTGGGTCCAGAGGTGAACTTAACACATATCCCAATATACAACTATCGCACACCGGGTCCAGAGGTGAACTTAACACATATCCCGTGTACGACAACCGATCACGTGTCAGGTCCATAGGTGAACTTAACACATATCCTGACACGCCACAAGCAAAACACGTAATAGGTCTAGAGGTGAACTTAACACATATCCCATCACGCGACATACAACTCACGTGTTAAGCTCAGAGGCCAGCTTAAGGCATACCTTAACACGCATCAACCAATAACATCCAAATATAGAATCTAACCTATAGTTCTAACTTCTTAAACCACTAAACAACACTTAATTGATCCCGGGAACTAAGATGAGGGAGAGCCGGTTTCCCTTTCGGTTACCCGACCGGGGGGTCTCTATCCTCTCTCCATTCCTGAACCCAATATAGTGTCGCCCATCCTCCGGGGACCTCAAACACACATAAAAGGTACATGGAACGAATCCCAAACAAAACCGATAAACCGTTTGAAAGTTAAAAACAAAACAATGATAAACAGGGCTCTCAGCCGGTCAGTGGCAGGCAGCCGGCTGACTGTCTGAAAACCCGTGCTCCTTTTAATTCTTTTAAAACAAAACACGGCATCAGGGGTCCCCAGCCGGTCGGCGGGCAGCCGGCCTACCGGCTGGACACCCACTCTCCCCTTCCTTTTCCTTAAAATACGAACAAAAGGCTAAAGGGGTTCCCAGCCGGTCGGCAGGCAGCCGGCCTACCGGCTGGGGAACCAAATTCCACAATCTCAACTCTACACATTTTCTACAAAAGAGGCTACCAGCCGGCCTACCGGCTGGCAACACAAAGCCTATATTTTCAAACTTTCGCAAAAACACCTACACGCACTCCCAGCCGGTCGACCGACGGTCGGTCGGTCGACCGGCTCAGAGAGACTGAGCACGATTTCGCGTTTTTCAGCAACGACAAACTTCGACTAAAACAATTCTAAATCTCTATAATCACTAACAGCATACAATTCCCAACATACATGAACATCGAATACACATATTACAATCATCAAACTCCACAAATAAGCCTCAATAAGATAATCACTTGTATTCGTCTTAAGCATCAAATCTCTGAAATTGAACAATAAGCATGTATATCATCAACCAAGCATATGAAGGTCTTTAAGAAGGATTCCTAACATGATACTAGGTTCATTCAACGTAAATACCATAAGAAAAACAGAAACTTTCATCATCAACCAAGAAAAGTGCTAATATATACAATAAGGCCGAGTTTTCTCATAATTGTCACCTTAAAGCGATTTCCGATCAAAGCTCTTCCTCTACCACGTAGCTATCCACGTCCGGGTTGTCTAAACCTTCACCTACAAGCAAGAAACACGGATTTTAGGACTCAAGAACGAATTCCATGAAAACAGCCCAAATTTCGAGTTGATGGAAATGAAAAACGGAAGTGATAGATGGCTTGCAAATTCGATGAGGATTCCGAAAATGTATTTATTACCTTGATTCGGTGAACGGATGATGAAGAAAAATGGATTAAGAGATGAAGATTATGGAGGTTTTGTGAGAAATATTGTTTACAGTGTTTTGTTTTGATAAGGAAGCAATATGTCGACTAAATGGGTTTTATGAGGGTTTATAATGGTCCTTTCCCGTTTCAAGGAAAACGGGTTTGGTAGAAATGAACGGGTTTTAGGATAGAAACTTAAGTTGCCAAGTTTGTATTCGTCTTAAGGACTTAAGGTTCTTAAGACGGATCTTACTACTTATTAAAAATATTTTCCGATAAATTATTAAAGTATTATTTTATTACTTTAAAATATTTAAAACCCTTAAAATATATTTTATAAAAAATACGGGATGTTAAAATCACCCCAACTTCAATAAGTTTCGTCCTCGAAACTCGAACGGAGATAAATCTAAATAACTATACCTCAATCAAATAGAGCGGGATAAGCAGCACGCATCGATGCCTCAGTCTCCCATGTTTGCTCCTCGACATCAACGCAACGCCATAAAATCTTCACCAACGGCACCACTGATGCGTGCCTATTTTATGATGTTTTACATCTATTTTTACACGCATTTTGTCGCTCATTTACTATGTTTTAGCCTTTATTTCCCAACAATTGTCTACTTTCGTATTTTTATGCTCTTTTGCAGATTTATGCGGAAAAGGGACGATTTTATACCAAATTTATGCCCTCGGGACTTTTTATGACTAAGGATAAGAAGGAACAAAGCCTAGCGCATATTTCAAGGCCTGAAGGTAACTTTTACAAGCAAAGAATCGATCTTCGATGTTGCAGCCTGTTTCAAATGGCTATATCTCGAGTTCTAGAGCTGATAATGGAGTGATTCCAGTTGGAGGTGAAATCTTATCCTCTTAGCTTTCCAACGCCGCGAGAATCGCTTGATTACGATAAGTAACGAAGAAATGGCAGCTGTTTTAAGAACGATGCGCGCTGCAGTCCCGACAGTTGGTCGACCGACCAACAAAGTAGGTCGATCGACCAGGTTCCTATTGGAAAAGCCCAGAATTTGCCTGAAGCCCAGAAATTGCATAGAATCCGTAAAGCGGTCGACCGACCGAAAATATTGGTCGACCGACCACAGCGCCGACCCAGAAGTTTTCCGCGAAGCCCATTAAAGTGTTTAGGTCATTGGGAAACTCTTTATTTCCGCCTATTTAAGCCAAATTTCGTAATTAGGGTTAATCATCAAGATTTCCATCAAGTTCTTAATCTAGTTTTCTATCATAGAATAATCAAGTTTTCATCTTTGTTCTTAGATTTTCCAATTAAGTTGTAAGTTGCTACAATTCAATCTTTCCCTTTTAATTTAATCTTGTTGTTCATCTTATTGTTGTTTCTTATTCATGTTTTCCCTTTTATTTTCATCTTTAATTATGTTAATTCCTTTAATGTTCTTAGTTATTGTTAGTTCCATAATTAGAAGTATGCATAACTAATTCTTGTGATTAGGAATTAGGGGAACCATGGTAAAGACTTGATTTTGATAGTTTAATGATTGAATTACCAATCCCCCATTGTTGTTGGTGAACTGATCCTTAGGATTGAAAGATTATTAGGATTAGTTTAACAACAACTTTGGGATTGCCCTTGAACGAAAGTTTAGTGCTTTTCTAGGAACCCTAAGACCGTAAGGATTGGGTAGAATATTGACCTAAAGGTTTATTCTTTGTTCCTTGGGATTGTGTTATTTGATTATTTTACCCTTCATTGACTTGTTTTAACCATGGGGAACCAAAGTTCCTAATCTCCTTTTTCCCTTATTTTATTTCTCTTGTTTATTTTGTCCTTTTAGTTATTAGTTTAAATCTCAAATCAACCTCCCCCTTTTTGGTTACTTGCAATAGACTTTAAATTTACAAACATAATTTACCCTGTCTCTCTGTGGTTCGACCCTTGACTTATCCTATCTGAGTTTAAGCTGAGGTTTTATAAATCTTATCTTTGGCACCCCTCAACGACGGGTGTCAAATTTTGGCGCCGTTGCCGGGGAGACGGTATAATTTTGTTTGTTAGTTTTTTGTTTATTTTTTTTTTTTTCTTGTCTTAAGGAGCTTAGGTTCCTTAAGACCGTTCTTACCTTTTCTTCTAGTGTTGTTTAGAAGACAGGTTTTTGAGAGGAAGGCTTGAGTACTCTCTCTATGGATTCTATTTATAACTTCCTACAGCCAAAGGCTCAAGATGTACCGAAAAATTCGGATGTTGCAGACTCTGGTCGACCGACCACTGCTACTGGTCGACCGACCGACGTTCCTGAGCAGAGTGCTGTTTTGACTCCGGAATCGCTGGATCCTTCCTTTATTCAAGGTCTTGCCGAAATTTTACAGCTGAAAAAGCCAAAGGTTGCTGATCCTACGGCTAAAGTCACCATTCCTTATCCTGAAAGACTGAAAAATTCAAAAGAGGATCGGAAATTTGGTAAGTTTTTAGAGATGGTGAAGAATCTTGAGGTAACCATCCCTTTCACTGACTTAATTACCCAGATACCTTCTTATGCTAAATTCATGAAAGATATTTTAATATTGGAGCATCAGTTCAAAAAAACCTTTGAGAGGTATGAGGGCGTTGATATTAGTAACCCAGATATTTCTGTCAAGTGTGATCCCATCACACCCATTACTAAAGAGTCGCTCATTCTTAAGGATGAGGATGATAGGTTACTTGATTCCCTCTCCCTCCCCGTTGATGATACTAACTTGGATCTAGAAACAACCAATGAGTTAGGCTTTCACCCCTTGACTGACCAACCTATTTTTGTAGGTATTAGTGATGACCATGTTCCTAACATAATTGAACCCTCTGTAGATGAACCTTGTTTTTTGCAGGATTCATTTATTGACTTTCCTGATGTTTTTAATAATATTAGTGAATGTTCTATGCAAGGATCCTTTTCAAAGGATCCTTCGGAGGCTTTGATGTGTTTTGAGGCATGTGCAGGTGAATCTCTTGCTCAAAAGGCTGATTTGGATGCTCCAGAAATTGCGACACTAGTGATAGAGTCTATAAGCAGTAGGAAGAGAGATGTTCTCGATCAAGTAGTACCACTTACTCGATCAAATGCTGTAGAGAACGAGGTCACTCAAACAAGTGATCATTTGGCTGAAGAAAAGAGCCCTAAGAAGAAGAAGCCGAGGAAGGTGTCGACCTACGACTTGGGAGTCGACAACCACGGGAGATGGATGGCTAAAGCTATGGATGATGACCCACCTATCTACATGGTGGAGAGAAACTCATCTACCCAAATCACCATAGCTGAAGGAGTAGCCTATAGTCAGAGCCCTTGGTCAAAGAAACGCCGAATCCTTCGCGGATGACTTCTCCTTTTGCTCGTTTCTGCTTTTCTTAAGACTTTTTTTTTGTTTTGCTAAGACTTTCTAGCTTGCTTTCTTTAAGTTTTTAGGACAATTTTTTTGTGTTTGCATAGTTAAGACTTTTTGGACTTGTTTCTGGGATCTCGCGCATTTGTTGGGCGCATATTTTTCTTGCTTTTTCAGGTTCTACGAAGAAAAACGAAGACCGCTGGGACAAAGACGGTCGACCGACCAGTTACACCAGTCGGTCGACCTAGTCGCCGCATTGCTGAAATTTTCTGTACTTTACAGGAAGGTCGGTCGACCTGTTCTCTTGGTCGGTCGACCTACCGATCTGTCGCAGTCTTTCGATTTCTTCCTCGGGGAACGTGCAACCATCTTGGGTACTTGAGTGGCACTGCTAGCCACCAAAACCTCCCAGCTTACGCTGGTTTGGGGAGGTTTTTCTCATGCGCTTCATAATCCAGTGAGTTCTTTCCAATTTTCCTTAGTTTTTTTTTCCCTTGCTTCTTTCCTTTAATTTTTTGAAACCTTTACTTAGGCTAATGCACAATGGGGACATTGTGCGGGTTGGTTTGGGGAATGGTTTCGTGTCACATGCATTGCATTTTGTCACACGTTTATTGCATTTCCGTATTGCATTGTTCTTTTCTTTATTTTTCTTGCATATACAAAAATCCAAAAAAAAAAATAGAAAAATTTCAAAAATTCCAAAAAAAATGCACGTTTATTTTAGCATATAGGTCGAGTCGGAACGAAAGTATTTCAACGATGATTTTGCTATCTTACATGTTTATGCCTTTACCATTGCCTTGTCAACTTGTTTTAGTATAAGAGTCTTTTGCATATCTACGAGTTTTTGTTAACTTGTTTTCTTGAGACTTGACTTATACCTTGGCAACCCACTATACATTCTAAGTTTTAGAGCTTTATTTCCTGGTTTCATTCTTAAACCAGTTGTCTAGGATGTGAGTAGTACTCTCCTTGGAACATGTTACATCAATATGCATAAACATGAACTTGAATTGCTATATACTTGTTTTACTATCTCGTTTTGTGAATCTTGGTACGTGCATTTGGGATCCTTTTTTCTCGTATTTACCCATAAGCTTCACATAGCCAAAATTGCCTTTTTATTCCCCCAAAACTACATCCCATACTCAGCCTACCCTTCCAAGCTAGTATTTGTGGTCTTTGGATTATTTTTTTGAGGCATCTTGGTTTGTATGCTATCATGAGCAAAAAGAGAAAAGAAAGAAAGAAAGCGAGAAAAGAAAGAAAAAAAAAAAAAGAACAGAAAAATTCAGAAAAAGAAAGAAAGAAAAGAAAAACGAAAAAAGTCAAAAACGTACAGAGCCAGTCGACCGACCGCCTTAATAGGTCGGCCGACCACCTGGCAGAATCAGTATCAAAAAAAAAATCGTTCCAAATTCCTTTCTTTTATGTGTTATCACTCCCGTACCTCATTCAAAATATTTGGGAGTCCTTTCTTATTTAATGTGAGAGTTGTGCTACAAGAAGAGCACTTTCTTAATATCAAGAAGTCGTGAAATTTGTTGTTGGGAATCGGTTTTACTAGCTTGGCTACTAACCCCACAAATCCAAAAACATCTTAACCACTTCTACCTTTTACCTCACATATCTTTCATTACCCCAAATTGCATGTATCTGGGTCACTTAATGAGATTGTTATACGAAGTTGTAGAATTCTTGTTCATGTTAGATTGCAGGCATGTTTTCATGGGTCGCAGTTAGGTGAGTGTCTCAACAAAATTACTTCTTTCTATCTTTTACATATACTCACCCTTTGCTTCATGAGTGTCTCGAGCGTACCGCGAGAGTCCATGGTATGAAGTCTCTATAGTCTTTATTTTTGCAAGTTTGACAACACCATAACTCGTTTGCATAATTTAAATACTTTCTCATTTTGTACTTGGCATTGGTTTGGGCCAACATGTAAATTTCGCTCTGAGATTGAAATCGTTCCATTAGTTAAGATCGAGTCTATTTCTTGCTTGAGGGCAAGCAAGGTTTGGTTTGGGGAATTTGATGCGTGCCTATTTTATGATGTTTTACATCTATTTTTACACGCATTTTGTCGCTCATTTACTATGTTTTAGCCTTTATTTCCCAACAATTGTCTACTTTCGTATTTTTATGCTCTTTTGCAGATTTATGCGGAAAAGGGACGATTTTATACCAAATTTATGCCCTTGGGACTTTTTATGACTAGGGATAAGAAGGAACAAAGCCTAGCGCATATTTCAAGGCCTGAAGATAACTTTTACAAGCAAAGAATCGATCTTCGATGTTGCAGCCTGTTTCAAATGGCTATATCTCGAGTTCTAGAGCTGATAATGGAGTGATTCCAGTTGGAGGTGAAAGCTTATCCTCTTAGCTTTCCAACGCCGCGAGAATCGCTTGATTACGATAAGTAACGAAGAAATGGCAGCTGTTTTAAGAACGATGCGCGCTGCAGTCCCGACAGTTGGTCGACCGACCAACAAAGTAGGTCGATCGACCAGGTTCCTATTGGAAAAGCCCAGAATTTGCCTGAAGCCCAGAAATTGCATAGAATCCGTAAAGCGGTCGACCGACCGAAAATATTGGTCGACCGACCACAGCGCCGACCCAGAAGTTTTCCGCGAAGCCCATTAAAGTGTTTAGGTCATTGGGAAACTCTTTATTTCCGCCTATTTAAGCCAAATTTCGTAATTAGGGTTAATCATCAAGATTTCCATCAAGTTCTTAATCTAGTTTTCTATCATAGAATAATCAAGTTTTCATCTTTGTTCTTAGATTTTCCAATTAAGTTGTAAGTTGCTACAATTCAATCTTTCCCTTTTAATTTAATCTTGTTGTTCATCTTCTTGTTGTTTCTTATTCATGTTTTCCCTTTTATTGTCATCTTTAATTATGTTAATTCCTTTAATGTTCTTAGTTATTGTTAGTTCCATAATTAGAAGTATGCATAACTAATTCTTGTGATTAGGAATTAGGGGAACCATGGTAAAGACTTGATTTTGATAGTTTAATAATTGAATTACCAATCCCCCATTGTTGTTGGTGAACTGATCCTTAGGATTGAAAGATTATTAGGATTAGTTTAACAACAACTTTGGGATTGCCCTTGAACGAAAGTTTAGTGCTTTTCTAGGAACCCTAAGACCGTAAGGATTGGGTAGAATATTGACCTAAAGGTTTATTCTTTGTTCCTTGGGATTGTGTTATTTGATTATTTTACCCTTCATTGACTTGTTTTAACCATGGGGAACCAAAGTTCCTAATCTCCTTTTTCCCTTATTTTATTTCTCTTGTTTATTTTGTCCTTTTAGTTATTAGTTTAAATCTCAAATCAACCTCCCCCTTTTTGGTTACTTGCAATAGACTTTAAATTTACAAACATAATTTACCCTGTCTCTCTGTGGTTCGACCCTTGACTTATCCTATCTGAGTTTAAGCTGAGGTTTTATAAATCTTATCTTTGGCACCCCTCAACGATGGGTGTCAACCACCTTGCTCCTAAGCTTCCTATCCTGACGGTCAAGGATCTTCACTGGACGGTCCTCGAAAGCAAGACTCGGCTCCAGGTTCTCGATCTCCCTGTGCAGTACATGACTCGGATCACTAACATATCTGCGGAGCTGGGAAACGTGAAAGACGTTATGAACCTTGCCCAAACCAGGAGGCAAGTCCAAACGGTAAGCGGCGGCGCCAATCCTCTTCGCGATCACAAATGGCCCAATATACTTAGGGCTCAGCTTGCCCTTAACGCCAAACCTCTTGAAGCCCTTTATCGGTGAAACTCTAAAAAAGACACGGTCACCCTCCTCAAACTCGAGAGGTCTACGACGGACGTCAGCATAGGACTTCTGCCGGTCCTGAGCGGCCTTCATCCTATTCCTGATAAGCTGTACATGGTTAATGGTCTCAGCTAGCTGGTCTGGTCCAAGGTCGTGCACGTCGCTCGCTTGATCCCAACAGATCGGGCTACGGCACTTCCTACCATAAAGAGCCTCGTACGGAGCCATACAAATGGAAGAACGGTAACTGTTGTTGTAAGAAAACTCCACCAACGGCAGACACTGCTCCCAAGAACTCTGAAAATCGAGGGCACAAGCGCGGAGCAAATCCTCTAGTGTCTGTATGGTCCTCTCAGATTGCCCATCGGTCGCGGCATGAAATGCAGTACTCATCAGCAAACGGCTACCCATAGCCTCCTGTAGAGCCTTCCAAAATATGGAGCAGAAACGAGGATCACGATCAGAAACGATCTCTCTCAGTACACCATGATAGCGGACTATCTCTGCAATATAAGCCCTGGCTAAACGGTCCATATCCCAAGTCTCTCTGATAGGCACAAATCTGGCACACTTAGTCAGTCGAACAACAACAACCCAAATCGCATCCTTGCCTCCCACAGTCTTAGGCAAAGCAGTCACAAAGTCCATCGAAATGCACTCCCACTTCCACTGAGGAACGTGGAGCGGCTGCAACAAACCTCCTGGCCTCCTATGCTCTATCTTGACCTGTTGACAAGTCAAGCACCTACTCACGTAATCCAAAATCTCTCTCTTCATTCCAGGCCACCAAAATATAAGTCTCAAATCCTTGTGCATCTTCTCGCCTCCTGGAGGAACTGAATACGGTGTCAAGTGAGCCTCATCTAGAACCCTCTTCCTCAAATCTGGCACGTCGGGGACATACATCCCACCTCAAAATCGAAGGAAACCATCTGAATCAATCACTAAGTCTGGAGCATCACCTCTCGTAATCTTGGCTTCAAACTTCAGAAAAGCAGCATCAGTAGGTAAACCCTAACGAATCTCACAATATAAAGACGGCTCGGCAGACATAGCAGCTAACCAATCAAAACCACTACCAACCATCTCTAATCTCAGCTTCCGGAACTCGGAACAAAGCTCATCGGGCAACACGCGCATAGCACTCATCGAATGAGAAGTCTTGCGGCTAAGCGCATCAGCAACCACATTGGCCTTACCCTCATGATACAATAACTCAATGTCATAATCCTTAACCAACTCTAGCCAACGACGTTGTCGCATATTGAGGTCTTTCTGTGTGAGAATGTACTTTAAACTCTTATGATCCGTGAAAATGCGACAATGAGATCCAATCAAGTAATGACGCCACATCTTCAAGGCATGAACCACAGCAGCTAACTCAAGATCATGCGTAGGATAGTTCACCTCGTGAACTCGCAACTGTCTCGACGAATAAGCAATCACCTTACCACTCTGCATCAACACACAACCAAGCCCTAACATCGAAGCATCGCAATAAACATCAAAGTCAACCCCAATCTCTGGGAAAGCAAGTACTGGAGCAGAAGTCAATCTGGTCTTCAATTCCTGAAATGAGCTCTCACACTTATCTGTCCAAACAAACTTAGCCTCTTTCTTCAACAATTGGGTCATCGGACGAGCCAACCTAGAGAAATCCTCAACGAATCTACGATCATAACCAGCCAATCCAAGGAAACTACGGATCTCTCCTACATCTTTGGGACTCTCCCAATCAACAACGGCCTCAATCTTTGTGGGATCAACCATAACTCCCTCACTAGATATCACATGTCCAAGAAATGCAACCTTAGAAAGCCAAAACTCACACTTAGAGAACTTCGCGAACCACTTCCGTCGACGTAAAATCCCAAGAATCAATCGAAGATGCTCGGCATGCTCTGCATCAGTCTTCGCATAAATGAGGATGTCATCAATAAACACCACAACACAAGTGTCAAGAAACTCACTAAAGGTGCGGTTCATCTGATCCATGAAAATAGCAGGTGCATTAGTCAACCCAAAAGGCATAACCACGAACTCAAAATGCCCATATCTGGTATGAAAAGCAGTCTTCGCAATATCAGCCTCTCTCACTGGAATCTGATGATAACCCGATCGAAGATCAATCTTAGAAAACCTAGAAGCACCCCTCAACTGATCGAACAAATCATCAATTCTCGGCAAAGGATATTTGTTCTTCACGGTCACTCTGTTCAAATCTCTGTAATCAATGCAAAGTCTCATGGAACCATATTTCTTCTTGACAAATAAAACTGGAGCACCCCACGGAGAAGCGCTCGGTCTAATGAATCCCTTCTCGATCATCTCTTCTAATTGCTGCTTCAACTCTTTCAACTCAGGCGGAGCCATACGGTAAGGAGCCTTAGATATAGGTCCGGTACCTGGAACAAGCTCAATAGTAAACTCCACATCTCTCACTGGCGGTATCCCTGGCAACTCTTCTGGGAAAACATCTGGATACTCACGAACAATAGCTACATCCTCAAGCTTCGTTAACGATGGCTTAGCAGCTGTAATAACACACATGAAGGCTTGGCAACCCTTCCTAAGAAGATGAGATGCTTTCATCGAAGAAATCACACGAACACCCTTTTTAGGGCGAGTTCCCCTATAGGAAACACGAACTCCTGAAGAACTCCTCAAGCAGATTTTCTGGTCGCGACACTCGAAGCGAGCATGGTATCGCGATAACCAATCCATACCGAGGATAATGTCAAACTCCTCGAGTGGAAATCTCAGTAAGTCCGCTGGAAATGTGGCTTGACCAATAATAATCGGAACATCCCTATGGGAAGATGAGCAAGAAAATACGTCTCCCGAAGGCAAGGAAATGGAGGTCTCCTCAACCAAGGAAGACTCAAGAGCTAAACGGTCTGCGAACTGAGTCGATATAAATGATAGAGAAGCACCAGTATCAAATAGAATAAGGCACTCAGCGCCAAGAACAGAAAAGATACCGGCAACAATGTCTGGATGAGCCTCAGCCTCAGCTCTAGTCATCACGAAGATCTTCCCCTTAGCCTTTCCTCCCTTAGTTGCTGCAGCAGCAGTGGCAGCCTTGCCAAGTGCGGTGTTCCTCTCAGGACACTCATAAGACCGATGCTCAAATCCATTACAGGTGAAACACTTATAGGCATTCTTGAAACAATCAAAACCAGGATGAGATGGTTTACCACAGCGGTGGCAAACACTAGGAGATGTGTCGGTGTGAACAATGGTCTTAGCAACCGGAGCAGAAAATCTCTCAAATCGCTTCTTCTGAGAAGAAGGAGAAGAAGTAGATGGAACAAAAGGTCTCTTCCCCTGGTACACAGATCTCTGGTGCGATGGCATACTAGCAGTAGCGGCTCTGGACTCAACATCAATGGCACGAATAGAACTCTCTGCCCAAATAGCATCATCATATACCTCCACGAAAGAAGTCGAATCACGACGGACCATACTCTCAATGCGAGGCCCCAACTTCCCTCGGTAGAAGTAAACTCTCTCAGCCTCATCTCTGACAAACTTCGAAGCAAAATGTGCAAGCTGGTTGAATTTGTCGGTGTACTCCTGAACGTGTTGGGAAATGTGTCCTCAACAATAGTGCGATCACGTAATTAAATCTCATAACGAGAATGCGCAAGGGATGATACGATTTATATTAGTCAACTGACCAACATTAATCGGTAATGATTGGCTAGCTAGAGTTTGACATTACTGTCGTATGACGGTGGTGGTCAGTTGATCCCTTTAGGTCACACCTTCAGGACAATTCCCTTAATTGATAAAATGATCAAATGTATATTGATACGATTTGCTCATATTCCTTAAACTCGTATATCGAGAAATTAGAGGTTAAATCTTAAAAGTAAGATTTATGTTTAAAATTGAAATGTGTCAATTGTTAAACATTGAACGATATTTTATTATATCGTTATTAGAATAAATCGGGTTGAAATTAATACAAAGGTTGTAAATCGTATTGACGATAAATTGTCATTTTATATTTGTAATTTCGAATTACATGTCAATTAATAAATATGATTTATTTAATATACAATATTTATATGATAAATATTTATATTATTATTATTGTATTACCTAGTGACATATAAGATGTCACATTTATACAAATTCTACAATTGACACATTTGTAAAATGAAGTCCATTTTAAGTATAACTTGGGCGGCTAAGTGGAAATGGTAGTGTGGATTATTAGTGTGTTAAATACACTATAATCATGATGTTTAGACAACATCCTAGAGAACACTAACCTAGAGCCACCCTAGCAACATAGAAAGGAGGAAATGTCCCCTCTTGCTTCTCCCCATACCCGGCCACCCAAGAACAAAGACACCCTCTTTAAATCTTGTGGGTAAGCTCATAAGATGAGTTAGTTCTTATGTTGGCAAAATTTTCGAAGTAGAGAAAATCTAATAAAAACCTCTATATATTATTATAGTGATAATAATAAAAATACTAATAATAATAAGTTGTTAATATTAGTATTGAAATAATATTCTAATTACAGAGATTAGAATAGTTTTAAGGAGCAACCGGTTTTGTGCTAGCTTGTTCAAGATTTCGGTTGATTAAGGGATTGTCTTGGTGCATCCAAAAGAGGTATTCTTATTTGGGTACTTGGAGGATCATCCTAGCCATACTTTCGGACCGTGTGTAAGGGTTCGAGAACTCTCTTATTTCCGCACTTTAGCATGCATAAGATCACTTATAACATGTTATTTAAAGGGTAAATAAAAGATTATGTTAGTATGACTAAAGATTAGTTTATGAGCAACTAATAAAACCCAACAGAACGGACATCTTACCCTGCTTCAAATCCATGAATTCCTTAAGTCTCTGTGATCTAAGCTCCTTAGGATAAAACCTCGTCTCGAGCTTATCCTTAAAAGCATCCCAATCGAATAATGGATCAAGAGTGAAAGTAGGACCAGTCAATACCCACCATCTATCGGCTTCCAAAGTCAGAAAGTGAGTGGCTAGACGCACCCTATCCTCCCTGACAACCGAGTACATGGTAAAGCTCCTCTCCATCTCACGGAACCACTCAGTAAGGGCTACCGGATCAACTTCGCCTCCATAGGTCTTCACGTGGCTCCTGGACATCTGTGATGATATCCAAGAGAAGCTACCAGGCCGATTGGCCTCATTGCCTGGCGGTGGAGGAGGTGGAACATTCTCTGCTTGTTGTCTCTGGTTCTCTAGCAACTGATGAAGTGCTATCATTATGGTATTCTCAGCAGCTGTAGTCCTCACCATCCTTCAAAACAAAAGCAAGTGTTAACTTAGCAATTAGCAATCACAAATAGACTACAATATAAATTCTTAGATCTACCCCATCTCTCATTCATTATTTGTTTATTTGGTCAAGTTAAGGTTGGGGGTCACATGAGTGCGTCGGGAGCAATAATGCTCTGATACCAACTGTAAAACCCCTCGCGAAAGCGGAAATCTAAAACATCCAAAGTACTAAAAATGTAGCGGAATTTAAAACTTTTAAAACATAAACAACATGCGAGGTGATTTAAAACTGAAACAGAAACTGAAAACTGATATAAACAAAATAGATAAGTATAACAGTTCTAAGTACGGAAACCAAATATATACCAAGTCTGGGATGGAACATCCCTACAGGCACCAAAAGATAACAACTGTAAAACTAGAGTCTAGTTACTCGAATGTGTAAGTCATATGATGACAAAAGGATAAGACGAAATAAAAAATATAAACTACCCATTTAAATACAAAATTTACAACTTTTTATAAAAAAAAATAACGTTTAACAATTAAAATTGAAAATATACGGATAAGACGAAATAAAAAAAGTCTGAACCATGGAGGGACTTTGAATTTCAAAGTTCAACCATGGGTAGGACTTGCATATTTCACATCCAAAACCCTCATAGACGTGCGAAACACACGTCAATCGATCACCCCCCTTAGACGTGCCAAATACACGCCCATGACGTGTTAGACGTGCCAAACACACGTCCCTCCCCATGAGGGACTTCCATTCCCCACGTCCTCCCCCATGGGGGACGTTGAATCCGCACGTCCCACCCCATGGGGGACTTTGATTCCCCATGTCCCTCCCCATGAGGGACGTCTAACACCCACATCCTACCCCCCACCCATCAACCCGATTATCAATTTCTCATTCCTTCAATCTATGCAAACACTAACAACAACACTAACAACAATACTAACAATAATACTAACAACTACAAACAACACTAACTAACTAACTGTAAAACCCCTCGCGAAAGCGGAAATATAAAACATCCAAAGTACTAAAAATGCAGCGGAATTTAAAACTTTCTAAACATAAACAACATGCGAGGTAATTTAAAACTGAAACAGAAACTGAAAACTGATATAAACAAAATAGATAAGTATAACAGTTCTAAGTACAGAACCAAATATATACAAAGCCTGGGATGGAACATCCCTACAGGCACCAAAAGATAACAACTGTAAAACTAGAGTCTAGCTACTCGAATGTGTAAGTCATATGATGACAAAAGGATCCTCACTCGCTAGCTCTCATCCAACCCTGTCCAACCTGCATGTACCTACATACATGAAAACATGTATGCCACAATCAGTGGGGAGTGACTAGAGTTCTCCTAGCCACCTTTTGTAACGACACGTAACAAGCAAAACAAACAGAATACTCAAACATATATAAAGATGTGAAACATATCAATATCTCAATAACTGATCTCATACTATCATGCAAACTCTAATGCACGGCTCTCAACCAACTTCATAAACCGTTTGCAAGGAGAGCCGGTTTCCCTACTGGTTACCCAGTCGGGGGGTCTTTCAGTCCAACTATTTATGAAACCGATCAAAGAGTCACCCAATGCCTTGGGTGCACAGATTACAACCAAAGTAATAAAATCATTAACTTCATCATGCTTATCTGACACTGTACCAAACTCAAGGCAAGAAGATAAACTCAGCAAGTATAAGGTTCAGCAGTCAACTTAAGACATAACCTACATACCAACATACTTTCACAATCAAGGACTCAGAGGCCAACTTAAGGCATAGACCAAGATATCAGTAAACACTAGCAATGGGTCCAGAGGTGAACTTAACACATATCCAACTACCAAAACAATGTCGGGTCCAGAGGTGAACTTAACACATATCCCAACATACAATTCAAGTAAAGGGTCCAGAGGTGAACTTAACACATATCCCTAAACATCCACAAGCAAAGGGTCCAGAGGTGAACTTAACACATATCCCAATGCTACAAACAAGTATTGGGTCCAAAGGTGAACTTAATACATATCCCAATACACAGCTATCGCACACCGGGTCCAGAGTTGAACTTAACACATATCCCGTGTACGACAACTGATCACGTGTCAGGTCCAGAGGTGAACTTAACACATATCCTGACACGCCACAAGCAAAACACGTAATGGGTCCAGAGGTGAACTTAACACATATCCCATCACGCGACATACAACTCACGTGTTAAGCTCAGAGGCCAGCTTAAGGCATACCACGCATCAACCAATAACATCCAAAGATAGAATCTAACCTATAGTTCTAACTTCTTAAACCACTAAACAACACTTAATTGATCCCGGGAACTAAGATGAGGGAGAGCCGGTTTCCCTTTCGGTTACCCGACCGGGGGGTCTCTATCCTCTCTCCATTCCTGAACCCAATATAGTGTCGCCCATCCTCCGGGGACCTCAAACACACATAAAAGGTACATGGAACGAATCCCAAACAAAACCGATAAACCGTTTGAAAGTTAAAAACAAAACAATGATAAACAGGGCTCTCAGCCGGTCAGTGGCAGGCAGCCGGCTGACCGTCTGACAACTCGTGCTCCTTTCAATTCTTTTAAAACAAAACACGGCATCAGGGGTTCCCAGCCGGTCGGCAGGCAGCCGGCCTACCGGCTGGACACCCACTCTCCCTTTCCTTTTCCTTAAAATACGAACAAAAGGCCAAATGGGTTCCCAGCCGGTCGGCAGGCAGCCGGCCTACCGGCTGGGGAACCAAATTCCACAATCTCAACTCTACGCATTTTCTATAAAAGAGGCTAGCAGCCGGTTGGCAGGCAGCCGGCCTACCGGCTGGCAACACAAATCCTATATTTTCAAACTTTCGCAAAAATACCTACACGCACTCCCAGCCGGTCGACCGGCGGCCGGTTGGTCGACCGGCTCAGAGAGCCTGAGCACGATTTTGCGTTTTCCAGCAACGACAAACTTCGACTAAAACAATTCTAAATCTCTATAATCACTAACAGCATACAATTCCCAGCATACATGAACATCGAATACACCAATTACAATCATCAAACTCCACAAATAAGCCTCAATAAGATAATTACTTGTATCCGTCTTAAGCATCAAATCTCTGAAATTGAACAATAAGCATCTATATCATCAACCAAGCATATGAAGGTCTTTAAGAAGGATTCCTAACATGATACTAGGTTCGTTCAACATAAATACCATAAGAAAAACAGAAACTTTCATCATCAACCAAGAAAAGTGCTAATATATACAATAAGGCCGAGTTTTCTCATAATTGTCACCTTAAAGCGATTTCCGATCAAAGCTCTTCCGCTACCACGTAGCTATCCACGTCCGGGTTGTCTAAACCTTCACCTACAAGCAAGAAACACGGATTTTAGGACTCAAGAACGAATTCCATGAAAACAGCCCAAATTTCGAGTTGATGGAAATGAAAAACGGAAGTGATAGATTGCTTGCAAATTCGATGAGGATTCCGAAAATATATTTATTACCTTGATTCGGTGAACGGATGATGAAGAAAAATGGATTAAGAGATGAAGATTATGGAGGTTTTGTGAGAAATATTGTTTACAGTGTTTTGTTTTGAGAAGGAAGCAATATGTCGACTAAATGGGTTTTATGAGGGTTTATAATGGTCCTTTCCCGTTTCAAGGAAAACGGGTTTGGTAGAAATGAACGGGTTTTAGGATAGAAACTTAAGTTGCCAAGTTTGTATTCGTCTTAAGGACTTAAGGTTCTTAAGACGGATCTTACTACTTATTAAAAATACTTTCCGATAAATTATTAAAGTATTATTTTATTACTTTAAAATAATTAAAACCCTTAAAATATATTTTATAAAAAATACGGATGTTACACTAACAACAACAACAAAATAAAACACAAATTCAAGAGAAAATTGAAAAATTAACAAAAACAACAATAACAATTCGAATTACTAGCCTAATTAACAATAACACCACCACCACCAACAACAACAACAACAAAATAATAAAAAATTATACAACTTTAACAAAATTAATTAAAAAAACAACTAAAACAACACTTACCGGTCGTGGTGGTCGTGGTGGAGTATTGGTGGTCGTGGTGGCACCGGTGGTCGTGTGGTGTGGTGGTGGTGTGGTGTCGACAGTCCGGCAGTCGAAGGAGAGAGGGAGAGGGGGAATTTTTGAATGTTTTTGGTTTGAATGAATGAATGAGAGAGGAAGGGTAGGTTGGTAATTTTTATGAAAAACGTCGACGATTTGTTATGAAACATTGAGACGTTTCATAACCCGGATAATTAAAAGTAAGACTTATAAACATTTGTAAGACAGATATTATAAGTCAAAATGAACCCATATGTGCTTATATGGACCGTCCAATATGTAGTATGCCTTAGCTTTTGGCTTTTGTCTTGTAGTGATTTGGAAGATGCTTCCAACATCATCATTATAGCTAGTATGACAAAGGCTACTCTACGGTACTTGCATGTGATTATTTTAAGTGGAAAATCTACTCCATTTGGGGGGGAGGGGGGGGTTGTACGTTGACCTGGAAATCGGGTGGGTCGAGTCGGGTTGTTTAACCAGGTTATTGTATTGTCGGATTGTCTCGACCCCTATGAATTATTAGGTCGGATCGGGTTTGGTTGGGTTGTTTCAGGTCATGGCTTATGTCGAGTATCGGGTTTGAGCAGGTAGCACATGATCGGTTTCGGTTGTTATGCGGTCGGGTTACTCAACTAACATGTCGTGTAATAGTCCGTATCGGGTCAACAATATTCCCAACCAGATCATATCAGTCAATAATATTCTCACCCGGTTGATATCGGGTTACATGTTACAATTTATTCTTTTTTTTTTGACAAATGTTTCAATTTATTTTTCTTTTAAATTCATTGTTCATAACAAATTTATTTAATCATCATGAAATCATACTTAGATTATAGTGTAAGCGATAAAATATGGTATGATCTAAAACTTCCACATGGACAAAAAACTCAATATGCATTAGGGACTTAGGGTAATATCTACAATGTATTTACAAGATTACATGAATACATGAAAACTTTACTTGGATCAGACTAAGTTTTTTTTATCACTCTAGTTAAAAGTGTAATACAACTCAATTTAGTTTTATCCAACTCATCTTATTAACTCAGATCAGTTAAACTTATCCAGATAAGTGTAATGCGGCTCAATTTAGTTTTTTTCTGCTTAGCTTAACTTAAATCAACTAAATAATAATATAACTATTATTTTGATTCAGTTTAACTTGGCTCTGTTCACTCGAGTTAAGTGTAATTGTCGGTTATTTGATTCTCTTTCGGGTCAGATATTGTTCTTATCGGGTTTTAATCGGCTTGGGTGTTCTCGGGTTCTGTTATATCATTTATCGAATAAGATTACGTATCGGGTTATGTTGGGTCGGAGTGAGTCGATTTCGGGTACCATGATTTTATAGTATTGTCGATTAACAGACGGGTCCGATATCGGGCAAGTCGGATCGGTTTTGTCGAGTTGGGTCGGGTTTTGCCAGGTCTATTTGTACCGTGAGATTGCTCTTAAATAGAGCATTTCATGTTTTGCACAAAACACTCTTTGGATATACATGCAAACCAATCTCTCAAAACATTATTTCTCTTATATTACTAAAGTAGTAATATTAAGAATATTAAAAAGGGAATATTACTACATAATATCTAGTTAATATTAGTAGTAATTTTTGGGTTTTATCTTGGGTGCACAAGTGAGGAGGCATTCTTCTTTGGGTGCTTTTGGAGGATCTTCCTTATTATTATAGTTCAAGGACAAGATAGAAGATCTTGATGTGCCCATAATTTTCTATATAAGCAATGTAAGGAAACTAATTTTTCCTTACGCTTTTATTTTGATTATTACTTAATAATGCATGCATTATACTTAGGTGTTTTTATTTAAAATTGATAATCTAATTAGAAGGTCTAATTAGGATTATGGACTTTCAAACCCGGATTAAACCACATTAGTTAGTTTTAGGATAGTTTAGTAATTTTACAAGTATAATTAACATGTGGTTAGCATTAAATTTTTTTTTCAATTTTCAACCATCTCAATTTTCTCCTTTTTAACTTTCTCATTTTATGTTTTAACCACCACTCCTACCGCCAAAAACCACCACTTCTACCATCACAAAATGTTTACTCATAACTCAAAAAGTATGATTCAAATTAAGCATTAAAATCAAAAGCGTTCAGTTTTGCCCAGATTGATGTGTCCAAGATCTCAAATCTTGATACCATAAACAATAATTGCAAATCATTAGATTGATGTCTACATGTTTGTAGAAACTAAAACCCTAATCCAAGATAGAATAGTTACCTAGACATGTTTTTTCTATGGGCTTGATTTTTGAAGGATAATTTATTATATTCAATTTAATTCGTTTAAAGTTGCTGTCATTTATAGATAAAACAAGTTAATTAGTAGGTTTGGTATGAAAAATAAGATTTATTTTTGGGATAAACTTGATTAGGTTTAAAAGAAATATGAGAGAACATTTTTGGTTATTTGGCGGAGGGAAATGATAGTGTTTGGAAATTTATGAAAAAATATTGACGAAAGAGTAAAAGTTGTTCATAAATGAGCAATTATGTTTGATTTTTTAAGGCATAGAAATAGACCCGTATCGAAGGTTTATTCGCTGAAAACGGACCGTTGAGACTTCAGTGTATGCCTATAACTTGGGTTACTTTTGGGTCTTTGGTCGGATCAGTTTTGCCATATATACTTGCAACCCAACAATATAATAGTGACAAAAAAAGCCAATATTCTCTCCATTAGCATTCTCTCCTACCTATCCATTGCTTATGAATGGATCGGATTGCATATGAAATTAAAATAAAGGGTCTCTTCAATCTCCACCTCAATCATACTGTAATATATATAAAAGAAGAATGTAAAATTGTTGATATGGCACTATATTATTTTAGTATTTATTTAATGAAGGTCTCTCATTTATTTTGGCAGTGTTAGTTCTAATCTGGCCAATAAGAGTAAGCCTACTAATTATAATACTATTAATTAAATATTAATTATAACTTGGATTACTATAAAACAATCAATGCTAACATCTTCCCCACACATTGAATATTATAATTCAACTAATTATAATACTATAAATTATAACAACTGCTATTTTTCGAGTAGAAAAATAAGAATATCAATTTATATAGTTGACGTCTTATATTATATTTCGGAGCAGTAGCGGAAATGAGATAATTTTTAGATAAATAGTTAAAGTAGGTAGGAGAGTGAAGAGCAAGCCTTACTTCCTCTACAAACTCATCACATATGTTCGAGTCATTTCGTCTCTTTCTATTAATTAAATATTAATTATAATTTGGACTATTGTAAGACAATTAATGCTAAGCATTTTCCCCATACATTGATTATTACTATAAGTCAACTAATTACAATGCTATTAATTATAACAGTTGTTTTTCGATAAAGAATATAAAAAGAATAAGAATATCAATGTACATAGTTGAATTAGGAATTCTTAATTATACTGTTCTTTTAATATTGCTCTATGAATAAGGAGTAATTATTTTTTCGATTACTGTTAAACTTCTTAATCCTCTATTTACTCAACAAATCACCCAATCACATCTCCATTCACCCCTACCAATTGTCAATCAATGATTTTCAAAAAAACCCATTCCTTTTTTAAGGTTGCTTGAGAAGTTCAGTAGACAAAGTCATTTTCTTCTTCTCAACTCTTACTTCAATAAATCCGGTAAAAACGGTTCCAATATCATCAGTTTTTCATTCAACAAATCACCCAATCACATCTCCATTTAATTTTATTAAAGTTTTTCATATATATCAAATACGTTATTAGATTATTTAATAAATTTAATTGATCTTTTTCTTTAAAAGTGAAAAATAAACAACCCCGTGAATTTTCACGGGTGTTATACTAGTTTTATATGAAGTACAATCTCTTTTTTTTTTTTGGGAGAATATGTAGTACAATCTTGATAAATCTAACCGTTATTTTTTCCACCAAATCAAATCTTAGTCATTAATAAGCAGTGAGAGGAGGCAATAAACATGATCATAGTATAACATGCCAAGGCCCCGGGCAATAGAGATGCTCGGTAGTAATGATAGGAGGCAACGGAGATGATCGATAGTAATAACCCAGGCAATATAACTGATCGACTATAACACATCGGGCCTAGGCTCAATGGGCAGCCCGGGCTTAGTGAACAGTACGGGCTGGCACATACACATCACAACGTGTTTTAGGGCGGGTCACAAAGAGGAAATTAGTGCTTTGGCAGGACACGACACTAGCATGTTGTGGAATGGATCAACTACTTTTTTAATTTACAAGAGTCGGATTCTTTGGTTATTCAATTTGTGGCTCTGATCTGGGGTATTTGGGTTATGAGGAACAGGATTGTTTTCAGTCAGGAGCATTTTGAGGTTAATGGTTTCTTTCGTCTGTATAACTCGTTGGTTCTTCTAGCTATGGATGCAAAGGATCTTAAGGAAAAAGGGGAGAGCGGGGCACAGAGGGAGGACGTGATAGCTAAAGATGAGGATGGTGATGATATCCGCAAAAGCATAAGTGAGTCTAACCCTTTCCTTTTGGTGGGGATGAGGAGGGATTGTTTATGTAAGAGGGTTAAGGTGGATGCAAGCTGGGATGGAGAGCGAGGGTCGGGGGTTGGATGGGTGGTCTATGACGAGTCAGGTAGTATTTGCTACAATGGTAGGTGTAAAGTGTATGCTTCTACGCCGCTTCATGCTGAGCTGTTAGGGGTGAAGAAGGCCATTCAATGGGCGGTTACTAGTGGGGAGCGCCATCTTGAAGTTTTATCGGATTGTCTCAATGGGGTTTTGCAGATTGCGCAAGTGGAACAGGGGCACTTTTTGGTTGAAGACGCTTTGGAGGAACTGTTTTCGCTTTATAGTTTTTTTCATTGTCTTAGTATTAGTTATATCCCTAGGTCTTTGAATAGGTTGGCTCATAATTTAGCCAAGCAAGCTATGTGTATGTAAGTCGTTCTTTTCGCGTTCCAAAAAAAAAAATAAAAAAAAAAATAAAACACAAACCACTGTCATACTACTTTTCCCGCCTATTTATCCATCTTCCAACCTTAACCCACTAAAGATATTATTATAATTAATTTCAAAATCTTATTCTAACTATCTTCCTAGAATATATATAGTCTATTATTCATAACCAACTAAAATTATATTATACATAATAACATTAAAGTTTAAGATGCCTAAAATCCCTACTTTTACGTATCTAACTATTCTTTCTAAAATATAAATAGTTTACCAATCTATATAAAATAATAAAACAGAAACCACAACATACTTTTTTTTCCCGCCTACTTACTCATTCACTTGCCTCCATATCTCTCCATCAACTCTAATTATTTCCCTAATAAAGTGAACAAATCTTCAACCTTCCATAAAGAAAACAAAAGATATTCTTCAACCCAAAAAAGATTATCTTTTTTCAAATCGTGTCAAAATTCCCCTACCCTTTTCATGAGTTCTCTACTAAACATTTATAATTTGTATGCTAAGGAAATTTTGAATCTATCTATATAAAGTAATAACAACCACCACCAGTCCACCACCACATTTATTTTCCGTCCAAACTAATAATACATCATTTCCATTGAAAATTAATGTTTCATAACTCCAAAATTATAACACTTTATCAAAAAAAATCTAAATAAAAAAAATCTAAATTCATTCACTAATCCTCAAAACTTTATATTCTCAATGGTTTTTTAGGCAATTAAATCGGCACTTTTTCGTCTTCATATGCTATATCCAATTTATTAAAATACTACACTCATATATTCAACAAATGAGTAGATCTCAGAAAAACAGATGAAGTACTAATTTGCACCTCGCGACTTTAAATTGTTTTTGGTTTTAAATGTGACACAAAAACTTTAGAGAGACCCTATCTTAATAGTTCTATTGAGAGACCTCTGAAAGGGAATGAGCTATTTAATTTCTATTTTTCAATGTTATGTCTCCTACTAACTTAGGGGAAGACGGTCTTTCAAAGACATTTGAACTATCTAATAACCTTACATAGTTAAATTTACGTTGTGGTGAGAAAAATAATTAAATGATAAACCTGCGACGGAAATTATGTTTATTGTAACATATAAATAAATTAGTTTTATTAGCAATATCGTCTATAAAATAAACATAATTTTAGAATCTCATATAAATATTTTGTTCGCATCATTATTTTGTTAGCAAGGTTGAGTCTCCCGACTAGGCCAAACTTATCCCATCCTCTTGGATAGATGGTGAAAATCAATGACTTACTCTAACGGAAAAAAAAACCTAAATTTATAATAAAGGCAACTACTTTATTGATCTATTAAAACACGAAGAATACTCCACTTTCATAAAAGAAAAAATTTCAACCGTGGTACCGACGATTAAAAAAAGAAATTTACCAAGGAACCTTCCACATCCCACAAATAGAGCAACATCATTGGCTTCGCTTATTCTAAGCCATGTCAGATTGAATTTGGACAGTCTACTACCGCTCAGTAGTCTCAATATGACTATATGAGTCACACTTTCGACCAAAGTTAGAATACGGGTTAAAACATTCTTAACGCCTTTTTTTACCATAGTCATTAGAATAAAAATATATCGCCTCCTATTTTCAATAATTCCCCAATTCCTTTTCGTCTATTCACAATTCTCTAGATATTTTCTTTTTCTGTAAAGTTTTATACTTATTTTAAGTACCTCATCCAATAACAAAACAACATCACTTTGCCACGCAACAATACTTATTTTAATCACTTCACCCACAATAATACCAACAATACCTTTTCTTCAATTACCTTAAATTCTCGTTCCATCCTTAAATAGGAAGGGTTATTCGGAATATGTGGGAGTATTTTTTTAGTTAAATCATATTTGATACTACTATTTTAATCATACTACATATTCATTACTAATTGAAATCATAGATCTCACATTGAACGAATGTAAAATAAAAATTTATTTTATTATTTTTTTTTATCATGTTTGTTAATTAAAAATCACAACTTAATATTGGTTGCAATATCATTTATTATACAATTTTTTATACATAGAAATTAAATAATTTGATAAAATTATTATATAAAATAATTATTAATGTTTTTGTAATATTTGACATTCTTTTAATATAAACTTATTTTCAATTTCTTAGGTTTAACCCTGAAATAACGAGCCATAAAGAGTCGTATATCTCTCGAATTGCATGTCATAATTAACAAAACTTGAGTGTAAAATGGATCAAATATTCAGGATTAAGGTTGGTCGGATTAAAATTTAACATCTTTAATTGTAATGCATGAGTATTGCATACGAACGGGTTACAAAAATCATCATAACTCTGGTTCTGTTATCTTAAGAACCTTTCTTAGTGTAATTATCCGTCAAAATCATTGAGTAAACATATGATAAAATTGGATTCAAAATAATCGACAAAAATACTTAAAATATTTTCTAAAGTAAGGAGTTTAAAGTGGGTGGAAAATATATTAACTTTGCTATTAATTATAAGCCAATTTTAAACAATTTTATATATACCCGTGCAACTTTGCACGGATTTTAAACTAGTTTACAAATAAACTCATAACCAACTAAAATCCATATTATACATAATAACATTAATTAATATTAATAATACTATAATAGTATATTTCCTACACTTATTTTTCTGCAACTTGTGTAGAAAGTATATTAATAAAATTTATCTCATTTTAAAAAAATTATTTGCTTTCCACAAAGCTCCTCGTGTAGTTATTTTCTTGACATTTATATTTTTTTGTCGAAAATATTTTCTCTTTCACCGAGAAACCTCTACCTAAATTTAAAATTGGTATATTACTTATCTGGGTCGGTCGTATATGAAACAATGATTGAGTCTCATATGGACCTAGACGAAAATTAATAGAGTACAAGATGATCAATTTCGCATGGTACCCATATGTGACTCTCTATGGATCGATATCTATCTATATCTATATCTATATCTATATGGAGTATATATAAGTAAAAAAGAAGAACCGGTGTACATTAAACTTGACACGTATCACGCTACCGTTGATTTTTTTCCCGCCTAATCCAAACCCTAAAGATGCATACAATGAATTATTTTCAATATTGCTATTTTAGATTATTACCTTCCTTCAAAAAACTATCCTATCATTCTTCAAGATTATATTTTCCCAAAATACAAATTTTTTAGCTTCTAATGTCAAACTCTCCCCTTAGTCATACATCAATTTCTGCGATTATTTTTTATTATAGTTAAATTTTGACGAAACTTTTTTGCATAAGTAAGTTGATTTATACAAATATTATCCATATATCATGTTATACATTTTCAGCACGGTGTAAATTTTTTAAAGGTATTTGTTCATCAGAACTTTTATCAACGAATTTAATTAATATTTTTACTATTGTCATTTAATTTCAAGATATAAAAAAGATAAATGTGAATTGTAGGTTTTAATATGATTTTGCCGCACTATTTCGAAAAAAATGAACATATATTAGATGTACTATTTCAGATCCAACTTTTAATTTTTAATTTTTAATTGAGCTTATGTGTATTTTTTCTGAGTTTATGGAGTTTATAAGTTATATTTAAAAAAAAAAAATCCGTCAAAACGCAAATTTAACTTTGCTCATATGTAATGTTTTTTAGATATATTAATTTTTTTTAATTATTTTATGATTTAATGGTTTAAAGTTATATAAAATTTACTTTTAAATTAATTTTTCCATTAAAATCTTACGATTATATTTATTATTTCAAATATAATAAAAATATAATAATATTTTAATATATCTTAATTTATCTTCAAACCACCGGGTTGAACAGGTCGGTTCGAATTTCAACCACAAAATAACAGGTTATTTTGGATTTGAGTCATTTCGTGTTGCGGGTCAAGATTTACATGTCTTTGACCATGAAAATTTAAAATCGGATCAAATCGGGCCAGGTTTACGGGTCGAATCATGTTTTGATACGTCTAAAGCACACATAACTTTTTTATTGGTTTTTTTAATCTTTCTTTTGTTTCCCAAAAACATCAAATTTAATAATACACTAGCGTAACACCCGTGAAAATTCACGGGACTGTTAATTTCAACTTTGTAATCTATAAAATGCATAAAATGGAAACAGTGTAAAAAGATTATACCAAATCTTTTCATAAATATGATTAAATTTTAAAGAAAAAAAACAAAAAAATAAACAAAGTAGACAACGGAGATATTAGATGGGAAAAGGCTCCACCCACTTTCATTATGATCCTGATTTCAACTTGAATATGATTCATTGAAAATTGTAAATGTTTAGGAACTACTAAAAATATTAATCAGAGGTATTAATTTCTTTCAAAATCGTAAAAGCAGAGAATATGATCTCCTTATCTAAATTACTCTCATTAATATATTTGGATTAAATATTCTCTCCTTTACCTTTAACTCATCAATTACATGTTTACTTGGTTGATTCTTATTGATTGAATTGTTGTGCTTCAAAATGTATAATGAGAATGCTTCAAAATACAAATGCTGAAATATTGTTGTGCCACATCAGCATTTTTACATTCTTCTTTTATATGTATAATGACAATAATGATATTTATTATAATTATAATGATAATAGTATTAATTATAGTAACCATCTCATGTGAATAGCATCTTGCGTGGGAAAACCAAAAGAGTAATTAAATGAAAAATGTATGTATGTATGTATATGAAATTATACAAATTCTCGTTATTTGAAGTTGGCATTACCCATTATTTATTATTTATTATAATTATCATTGTATTAATTATAGTAATAATCTTATGTGAATTGCATCTTGCGTGGGAAAACCAAAAGAGTAATTAATACTATTTTAATATTATTAATTAGAAAGAGTAATTGCATCTTCGGTGTATGTATATGAAAAATTATACAAATTCTCACGTCAGCATTAATTACAATATTTCATGGCTTTTTTTATTGGTCAAATTAGACTTAACATTACCAAAATGAATGAGAGAGCTCCATTATACAAATACTGAAATATGGTAGTGCCACATTAGCATTTTAACATTTGTCTTTTATATATATAATGATTCTTAAATTATTTTTTCCAATCCTACCTCAAATGTTTTGTACTCTTATTACTACAATGATAATATGAAATTGTAAAAATTCATCTATATATGTCCGTACACCTTTGCACGGGTTCTAAACTAGTAACATAAAAACAACACTTACAAAAACCCCCAAACACGACACGAATCTGAATGGACCATGGGCTGGGCCACAACAAAAGGAAATGGGTCGGGCATGGCACGAAAGGCCAACAACCCATGCTTGGGCCGGGACTGGAGGAGGGCTGGGCACTGCAGGTCGACACAAACACGGCCCGACCCACCCAATTACATTGCTCTGTACACGACAAACAAATACTCTTATCAATTATGAAGTGAGCCACTTGTGATTTGTGAATCATTAAACAAAAATAATTGGCTCTTTGAAAATGAGAAGTCTTCTGGAAAGATGGTTGACTATAATTTATAAGACTTGTTCAGTTATTTCCCAATCCCAAGTGAAGTTAGTTTTTGCATCTCCTGGTCATCCCTGAAAATCCCAAAATGGCCCAACTTGGTACCCAAATTGCTGAAAAACTCATCACAGTTATTGGGACTGAGTTCATAAAGGAAATTTGCTCCATATGGGGATACAAATCTAAACTAGAAGACCTCAAAGATACCATCTCCACTATTAGGGGTGTGTTGATTGATGCACAACACCAGGAAGAGCTCTCCAACAAAACCCGAAACTATATCGAAAAGCTCAAGGATGTTGTTTATGATGCTGATGATTTCTTTGACAAGTTTGTTACTTTGGCTGAGCTGAAGGAGCATTCCAATGACAGTCATTTCTCTGAAAAGGTTCGCGACTTCTTCTCTTCTAGTAACCCTCTCAGTGTTGCATACACAATTTCTCAAGGAGTTAAGAAAATAAGGAAGAAGATTGATGCTATAGGACTTATAGCTAGTAGTAATGCTACTTTCGGAATCGTAGTCGACTGTCAACCCATCAGGAGTAGAATACAGGAAACATGTTCTTATGCATACGTAAGTGATGTTATTGGAAGGGAGAATGACTTAAATGAAACTGTAGACAAGTTGCTTAGCTACTCTGCTTGCCAGAACGGTGTTAGTTTTCTTACTGTCGTCGGTGTTGGAGGGTTGGGGAAAACAACTCTTGCTCAATTGATGTTCAATGATGAAAGAATCAAAACTGAGTTTCCACTGAGGTTGTGGGCATGTGTGTCTGATCAGAATGGCCAAGAATTCGATGTGAAATCAATTCTTGCCCGAATTCTTGAATCAGCCTCACATGAAAGGAATTACAGCTCTGCAATGGATATTGTGCAAACCAAAGTTGGATTGATATTAGGAGGAAAGAAGTACTTTCTTGTTCTAGACGATGTATGGAATGAAGATCGTGAGAAGTGGCTTGAGTTAAGAAAATTTTTGATGGTAGGTGCTGCAGGAAGTAGCATTCTGGTAACTTCTCGTTCTAAAAGGACCGCAGAAGTGATAGGAAATGAATCTATGTATGAGTTGAAAGGTTTGTCCCCTGAAAATTCGTGGCAATTGTTTGACATGGCGGCATTTGGAGCACAAGGTAAGCATGTAGATTCGCCTGAACTAGTTGAGGTTGGTAAAGAGATAGTCAAACAATGTGCTAATGTTCCTCTGGCTATAAAAGTAGTCGGAAGTCTTCTATTTAGCCAGCATGAAAGTAAGTGGCAATCCTTTCATGATAACGGGTTAGGCCGGATTAATAAAGGTGACAATAAGATTATGGCAATTTTAAAACTTAGTTACCATAACCTTGAGTCTCCATTAAAGAGTTGTTTTGCTTATTGTGCATTGTTTCCAAAGGATTTTGTTATAAGCAAGAGGATTGTAGTCAGGCATTGGGCCGCACATGGATTTATTCTGCCATTTGAGGACGGTCAAAGCATAGAAGATGCTGGTGAGGAATATTTCTCAATCTTATTGCGAAGGTGTTTCTTCCAAGACGTAATACTGAATGAATATGGTGAAGTTGTGACATTTAAATTACACGATCTAATGCATGATGTTGCTACCAACATAGCAGGGAATGAAATTCGTGCGATGAATTGTATTCCAAGCAACTTGGAAGATAAAGTTCGTCACTTGTTTCACAATGGAGGCAAAGAAAAGGAAATCACTTTTACTAAGTGTAAGGTCCGCTCTTATGTAAGAGATGAATCCGAGTCCTTGTTTCCACTGGAAAGCTTATTAGGGAATTGGACATGCCTTAGGTCACTGGACTTGCATGATATAAACCTTAAGACTCTGCCTGATTCGATAAGCAAATTAATGCATCTAAGGTATCTAGATCTCTCCTGGAATATAAATCTTGAGGTACTTCCTAACTCAATCACAAAGATCTACAACTTGGACTCATTAGACTTAAGCTTCTGCTGTGGGTTAAAGGAGTTGCCAGCCGATTTGAGCAAGCTGGTGAAACTCAGGCATTTGGATATAACTATGTGTCGTTGGCTGCGTTATATGCCTTCAGGCATGAACAAAATGACAAGCCTTTGCACATTGACGGAGTTTGTTGTGGGTGATGAAAATTCAACAAAGGCACGGTGTGTTGGGCAGCTGGAGGATCTCTTAGCCTTGGCTAATCTTAGAGGAAGCATTACTATACATATTCGTTAAAACTGTAGAAATATTGCCATGGTTGATGGCAGTGAAGGAGAATGTCGGCGGCTAAGAAACATGAAACATCTTAAGGAGATATCCATAGTTTTTCCCCTACAAATTAATGGCATGGATTTTGACCACAAACCAATTTTGGAGATGCTAGAGCCACCGCCTAATATCAGGGTGTTAGAGTTGCGGTCATACCTAGGTGATGCGCTTCCAGCTAGGTGGGTAAGAGAAGGTCACTGGGAAACGTTTCTTCCAAACCTAGTGAAGATTTATATCAGGTTTTGTGACAGGTTACAGCATCTGCCATCCATGCGCAAACTCCGCCATCTAAAGTCACTGGTAATCCATAATTTGACAAATGTAGAGTACATGGAGGACATGAGTATTTGCAATAGTAGTAGTGGATCAACTTCCGACTCAAGATCAAGGGTAGAAGAAATTATATTCTTCCCTTCCCTCAAGTATCTTGAAATGTCGGGCCTCGACAAGTTAAAAGGCTGGTGGAGAGGGATCAAGTTGGATAATGGGCAAAACTTCAATTGGCAACCATCATTTACCCACCTTTCACATTTGTCAATCAAGTTTTGCCCTAATCTAACATCATTTCCTCCTTGCCCAATGGTGAAAACTCTGCTTTTGGACAAGTCAAATGAAAATTTGCTCATGACATTGGGCAGCAAGGTGGAAATTTACGACCTGGGTTATCTCAAATCACTCCCCATGGAACATATTAGAAGCCTTATAATCTCTGAGAATGAGATTGATGATTTATCAAACCTCGAGGAGGCATTCAAGAGCTTCTCTTCCCTTAAACGGCTTGCGTTCTTTTCATGTAGAAATCTGAAAAGCCTTTCTATACCAAGTTGGAAGCATCTCACGTCCTTAGAGTCACTTAAACTAGGATTCATTCCAGAATTGGTATTATCTGATGAACATGACTTGCCTTGGGAATATCTTCGTGGAAGTTTGCGATCGTTGGAATTAGCATCACTCCCGAAGCTCATGACTCTGCCTAAGGGGATGCAGTACTTAACCTCCTTAGAGAGCTTGTCGATCAACAAGTGTGATAATTTAAAAGCGATACCAGAATGGATAAGCTTCCTGTATTCCCTTAAATCTCTTTGTATTAGCTCCTGCAATAACCTGAGATCATTTCCGGAAGCCATGCAGAATCTCGCCTCCCTACAGATGCTCGAGATTAGTGCCTGTTCAATACTAATAAAAAGATGTGAAGCTCCAAACGGAAAGGATTTCCCCAAAATTCAACACATTCCCTCTATTTCTATCTGTGAAACGTGAGTCGTTTCCATAAATGCTTTACATTGTTTAATTCTACTTTGGCCTGAATGTTTTCTAATGATGGTTTTTTTACAAGGATAGTAGTATCTTGGTGCAAGTTGTAAATAAGCTCAATTAGTGCATTGCTGTAAATCGTAGCTGATCATTATTTGTGTAACTAAGGATCCTCACAGCCTCGCAAGATGGTTACTGACTGCAGGGAAGACTGGCAGATTGCGCAGCAAAGTTTGCAGGGAATATGAGTGCCTGTCACGTAAAAATAGCATTGCAATTGATCTTTATGTGTCAAAAATCTGTGTAATTAAGTATCTTCACAGAATGGTCACTGACTGCAGGGAAGACTGGCAATCGCTTAGCGAAGTTTGCAGAGAATGTGAATACCAGTCAACTTATCTGGTAAACTTGTTCATAGTTCACCGATGGATTCAAGCAGCAACAGTGTGAATCCAAGTCGCATTTTTGTGTTTCTGTAGCTCATTCTTCTCTGTCTCTGTCTCTGTCTCTGTCTCTGTCATCAAGTAAACCGATATAAAGGGAAGATGACTGTGTAGTAAATTATTGAGTCACTTCCACAACTGTTGAAATACATTAGATTGAATTCCCACTTGTGGTCAAAATTTTATCAGTTCATAAACCAAAAGGCTATCCATCCCGAATCCATTAATTTTCGGATCAAACCCTACTCAGTGGTCTCCTTTAGTCATTTGGTTTAAACCCTACACTCACGCCAGTATCCCTTTTTCCCCCACTTTCTTAATCTGATAACGGGTGGTTAATTGTATCGATTTATTGTGCTGTTGAATTCAAAACCTGTCGCTTTTATCAGCTATTGTAAATGCCTAGAATCAATTCCTGTACTCCAGTACTATAAATCTACAACCATAACAACTTCCTATGAAACTTGTTAAAAATAATTTCCTATGAACGAACATAGCAGGAGATGGAACTGGTAGCATGAATTGTGTTTCGAGTAACGTGGACAAAACTCGTCATTCATTTCACATTGGAAGAAACCCAAGGCAAACAATATTACTAAGGACTAAACACAAGGAAATCGCTTTACTGAGTAAAATCCGCTCTTATGTAATAGATGGATCTGACTCCATGTAAAGCTTATAGCTTATACTAGTAGTAAACTGGTAATTCCACATGTTGAAGCCTTTCGTGTTCCTCCTGGAATAAGTGGGAACATATTTTCATTCCGAATTGTCTCAAGAGTTCCAAAATAATACAAATATATAGATGTTTACTAGTACAGAAAAGAAACCAGCTTTGTCATTCTGCTAACCCTAAACTTACAATGACTATATTACACCTTAAAATTAAGCGACAACTGCTACGAAACTACTAACAGCATTACACATTACTTCTAAGTAGTTCTAACCAAATGGACCTTATCCACCTTCGGTGTATGCTGAACACTGGAAAACAGATCAACAAAAATCCTACAATCGCCGATAATGGGTTTTACCACCGATAATTTGTTCATCTGTATTCATCTTAAGAGTTACTTGAAAGAATTGGAAAAACCTTTCCAAATTGTTTTCTTGGAGTTAAATCTTCTGCTTTAAAACATGACGTAGTTGGATCTTTTGACTCTCCATTCTCGCTTCCACAAGTTTATTCTTCAAGCTGTGCCTTTGCACTCCACGAGGCCATTCAATACAACCCTTCATCCCCCTGCTAGCATGAGAATTTCCAGATTCAGGTGAGCTCCAACCAGCAATATTTGAAGGGCTAATCCCACCTTTACACGATCCACGATCAGGCGACATCATAGCTCCATTGGAAATCCGTCCGTTAGAAACCCGCCCATTAGAAAGCCTTCCGTGAATACCATCCACCAATATTGTCTTGTAACCGTCACCACTGTTGTTGTTTGACCGCCAAAGCCGGGATATTGATTTCACTTTGTTTAGTTGCTTTGACGAAACTGAGCAAACTTCACTGATTTCGGTAATTGGTGTCTCATCACCAACCTGCTCTTCCCACTCAGTGCAGCTTCCTGACACATTACTATCCCGATACATTCTATTTACTGACATGATGCTTCCCTCGGGGGAAAAACTAGAGCCTCGGTCTTCACCATGACTGATGGTTTCCCACCCACTCCCATCATCATCCATGTCGCCACTTCGATAGCCATACATATTTGAAAGTCTATGATGGTCTTTGTTATGGCTATTCATTTCAGGACTAACAGTTCTTACCTTAGATGCATGGCTTGCAGGGCTATAATCAACACACGGCTCAATTTCTCTTTCATCACTTTCAGCCAAAACCATTTCTTGCACAACTGCAAATATATCATCCGCATTCGAAGGTTCATATGTGAACTCTTTGATGTCTTTGATGTTTATTGATGCAGTTGCTTTTTGAAACAATTCCACCTCTCTCAGGTCATTGGCATCTAGCTTCACACCTTGTGAGTTGAGAAACTTTTCCATCTTGTCAGCCAGATAACTCATTTGGGAGTACTTCTGATCAAGAGCCACTTTGGCATCTACAAGTTTCATCTGGACTCGCTCTTCTCGCCAAACCTCAGCCATTTGTAACATTCTTCTCTCGTCTTCGACCTCCTCGCGAATCTTCATGCATTCCTTCTTAAGCGAATCCACTTCGGCCTTGTCCTCCCCTATTTCCTTTGCCAGCTCATCACACACTTCCTCTATTAACTCTCGGCTCTTCCTCTCTTTCTCATAGTCCTGCATGTATCTCTTCGCTGACAACTTCACTTCTGCCACCTCATTGACCAGCTTGGAGTTGAGCATTTCCAGTTTTTGCCGATTCTTCCTTTCTCGATTGAAATCGCCTTTAATGTCATCAATTATTGCACGGACTTTTTCATGTTCTCGGCTTCGCCAAGTGGCCCTTTCCTCACTGAGTTTTTTCAAGAAGTGCTCAACTTTCTTCTTTGATGACCGCCTCTCTACTTCCATCTCCTCTATGCGTGCACGGGCCTGCTCAAGTTCTTTTTCAAGAGCAGATATCGTGGCGGCATTTGCTTTTTGCTCAACTAACTTTGTGTCATTGGGATTTTCGTTGGATGGTTTCAAGCCAATTGGGTCCCACTTTGTAGCTCCCTCCATTGCATAATTCGTATATAAGATGGGAGGTTGTTGCTAACATAAGAGTTTAGAAATGGAGACCATATTAGATTATCAGATAAGCAACTAACACAAATTAAAAACACGTGCTGACAAATGTACATGTATCACACGTAGATGACTTTTCATATACTTCAGGTCAAAAAGCCATATTTACAATCACACGATTCATCGCTGAATGTCTCTTAGGAGATGACAGTCACTACATCTTTTCTCACATAAAAATAATGCTGAGATTCTAGATTTCCAGCAAAGCCTATAGCTTACGTTTGAGGTGACACAATGGAGGGGAGCTAAAGTCAAAATCAAATTCAATTGACCATTTAACTAAATTACATACCTCACAGAGATATCCATCAACGGGACCATTAACGGAGCAGGGACTGGTAAGTGGATCCTTAGCCTCAGAGCCACATTCTCTGCTACCGTGATGGCACGATAATTGTTGGATGCCATGGCCATTTGCTAGCTGCAATCACAATAAAACAAACAGCTCAGTAAAAATGTCACAAAATGATCCCATGTAATCACAAAAATTGAACACACCACAGTCCACAAACAATGATCATTTGCTGATTTTCATTAATCCTTCAAGGGGTCGTTTGGTTCAGTGCGTAGGAATGGAATGGAATGAGAAACCATAATGGTATGGGGTTCTAATTCCATTCCATTAAAAACTTGTTTGATTCATTTTAATAATAAACATGAAGGAATGGAGTTGGAATCCAAGGGGGAGAGGTGGGTATGAGATTCCAAGGGTTTGGGTGGAGTTAGAATACATCGGCTAAATATATAATCTGTATATGTGTGTAGCTGCTACTTACAAATAATTGAAGTAACATCAATCATTGTTGCGACCAACATCAACGTGATTAACATCATCCCAGAAGCAATACGCTTCTTCCAATAAGCATAGCTTAAACTATGTGATCTGGTACTGAAGCTTTGAGCTTCAACATGAAAAGGAATAAGCTTCAGACCGATCTTATTCTAATTTTCGGAACCCTCAACCCTGAAGAGTGTAGTAGCACTATAACAAATTGACAACCCGATTTCGACATTTTGAAATAGAGGCTAAGCTTAAATACAAAATAAAAGCTTAATTGACCTAACAAAATCAACCCATAACTACTATCAACATCAATTAATTCATCAATCTACTACCAAACATAATCAATCATAAACCCAACAACAAACTAACTTCATTCAACTATTTATACACAAATTTTCCCCGACTAAATATCAATTATATCATTCCCCCCAAAAAACCCTACAACTCTGAATTTTGTAAAAACATTATACTCACCCTCAACCATCACAATTAACAAACAATTAAACAAACGCTTGGGGAGAAGGGACTAATTGTACACAAACTAAATGAAAAGAGAAACCTTAAACCCTAATCGATCTCCTTCAGCAATGCTATCTTCATTAGTGGCGGCAGCAGCAGCCTGCATTCGCCACAACGCAGCGCCGAGTTTACGAGCCGATAATGGGGGACCATCTCTAGCTCTCCTAGATTTACGCCGGAGCTCCGACGACTTATCCACGTCCACATTATTTACACCAGCGGATTCTCTCTCCTCACGGTGGTCCCACCGGAGTAGAGGGGTAGACGGTCCTCGGGCAACGGCGGAGGGCTTGCGTGGAATGCGAGGGGTAGTTTTGGAAGGTTTGCGACGTGGGAAGGGTATTTTAGGAAGAAGATCTTGAGGTGTGGGTTTCGAGGAGAGGAGGGTAGTGGTTGATGAAGGTGTGATCTTCATTGCTTGAGATTGAGATACGCCATTGATGAGGGGTAAAGTTGGAAAGTTTCAAAGTTTTTTTTTGGGGGGTGGAAGACTGGAAGGGGAGCTCGAGTATGAAGTAGAGAGGTGGAGGGAGCGGGGTAAGGAAGGAGAAGGGTGGTGTATTAATGTACGGGTCAATGAGTTAAACGGTGTCGTATCGGTGTATGGGGGTAATACCATTTGTTTTGGTTGATTAAGACTTAAAGAGCATGTCCAAACAGAAGGTCCTACTAATCGGGTCACCAGTATTTTTATCTTAATCTCATCTTATTTATTTTGACCAATTTTTATCCCACTTTCAAGTTTCACCCTCTCAAGCAGAAAGTCGCGACTCACAGACTTAAGGGTATCAACTCCATCATTTTCCACTCATTTTCCACTTTTCAACATTCCAATCACTTACTACATTCTTCACCCCACCAAATAATGTAATAAGCCAATAATACTTTGACATGTCAAAGTAGAGCTGATCAGATAGGTCAGGCCTGATCCGGTTCAGCCCGATTTTTTCTCGAGTTTGGGCCTGATAATTTGGCCCAAAAGCCCATGGCCCGACCCAAAAGAAGCCCGATATAGATATAGGGCCTGGTTTGGGCCAACCTAAAGGCCCGGTTTTTGGCCTGGCCCAACCAGAAATTATTTTTTTTAAAAAAAAATTGAAAGTTGGAAGCGTATATCAGATCAATGAGGTGGCAGAAGTGAAGTTGTGAGCGAAGAGATACATTGAATTATCAACTTTGCGTATAGTTTTATATTTTTATCGTACAACTTTAATTAGTTAGTATACTAATCATTTTTTGTCAACTCATGAGTTATGTATGGCACTATGGTATTGTTCTCCTAACCAAAAAAGTAAAAGTTAAACACCTAAGACTTGAAAATTTTATTTCGTTGCTAATAGTTTATTCATATATCCATTTTGTTGATTGTTTCGTATTGTATTATTTTGGCCCGTTTTAGCTCATGGCCCATTGTAGCCCAAAAAATTATGGGCTTGAGCCACAAAAAAATCTGGCCAGCTTTTCGGCCCGGCCCATGTATTTGGGCCGTTTATTTAGCACAAGCCTGACCCAAACCCAGCTCGACCCGACCCATGATAAGGTCTAGTCAAAGGTCACTAAAAAGGTCACCAACTGATTTCAAGGTCACAAATTGACCTCGAAAACTTCAAGGTCACCGAAATTAATACAAGATCACCAGTATTAGTGTCTTAATTATGTAATTATCGTGACCGAATAAGGTCGCGACCTCCTTAGCGACCTTACTTGGGGATGGTCTTATTGCTTCTTTGTTGTTTTTCTGCCGCTTGTCACTTGTGGCTTGTCGTGCTATATATATTCATTTTAAATTTAGTGATTATGTTAATATAGTTTAATAAATATATTTTTTTATTATGCGATATTTGTAGTATGATATTATCATCACTTTTAAATTAGTTATTTAGTTTGACAAATATGTATTATATAGTGTGATACTTATCTCATCACTCTATCATTTTACTTTCAGTTTAGTGAATATGACATTTATAGTTTAGTGAATATGACTTTGTTTGTTCAAAATATATTAAACCATGATCGTGAACGTTTTGCCCATATCAAAAACAACCATTATTCAATTATTGTTCAAGTTGTTGCTTTAAAATTCTTAGTTTCACAATTTGGTGTTGTATTATTAGCTTCAATTTTAAAGGGATTATGAGTATTAGTTTTGTCATAACATTTCTAATTGTGTGTTTTATGTTACTTTCGTAATTGTTGTTGAAATTTTAATATCTAAGGTGAGGGTGCTCTATTTTGGGATTTTTGTTTGTTAATATAGTTTTGTATAATTTGATTATATGAATACCTATATTATTAATTATTTTAGCTTATATTGATTTACTTTAGTTTTGACAGAGTGTCTTAATATCTACTATATATCGCTTTAATTTCTGATAAATTGTTGTATAAAAGATTATTTGGCTTTATATACCTCTTAGAACATGAAAATCGGAAGTTGGGTTGATCGTAGTATATTATGATATCAAATCACTAAAATATCACATTACAAACTGAATATCTCATGAATTTCACAGGTCACAAAACTAGTTATTTAATTTATAAGGGGAAAATAAAATAAATAAAAATTATTAATCCCCTATCTATAAGAGGAAGGTCTTTTCTAGGCTTGTGATTGACTGAAATTTTTACTTTTTAATTTTTTTTTTACACATTAACCAACCCCACTCTCACCACTTACTCTCTCTCCAATTAATTACCCTCTCTCCTCATTTATTATTATTTTTCATATACATATTAATATGTTAAAAAGCTTATGATAAAAAAAATTAATCACATTCAACCTTACAATAAAAGAAAATTTAAAAAAAAACGGAAATCTATATAGGGGACAACAAATTTTAATAAAAAAAAAATTACAAATCCGGAAAATTAACCTCTTGGATACCTTGACAATTAAAATTAAATTAGAATTTTTGTATGAACGGTGGTCTCATACTCTCTTACCATAAGACGATCAACATATATAAAAAGAAAAATCGTTTATTAGCACTGAAGGAACAACTTTTTATATGAGACCGTATTACTCTATAATTTGTGACAATTAAAATGTATAAAAACAAACTTATATACTATATAAACATATACATTAAATTTAACACGAGGCCCAAATTTTAAGATTTTGATGAAAAATAAATCCTAAAAATATCTATATTTCCAAAAATATGAAAAAAAGGTCACTATTTAATCAAAAGTAGTCACTACGTATCAAAATGTGATCACTTTGCTACTGGTCGCATGTGCGACCGTCGTAAAGTAGAATTTTGCGAAATGGTAAATTAAGGCTACATAAAATAATACGAGTAATAATTATTATTAGGTGATATTGTCGACTTATGTATCTATATCGATCCATGCTTTTATGGTTGTCTATTAGCCCAAAATATATATTTTTACAAGCTCAGAAATAGTTGGGGTCAACAAAAATATACAATGCCGTTTTATTATATACGATTTTAGATTAAATCCCTTATCACTAAAAGGAACAACTTTTCCTGTTTTTTCATTGGTTGCTTAGTTTTAGGAAATTAAAAACCTTCTTTCTCGCCATGTCCCACCACTCACACAAGGAGATTTAATTTTTCTTCATTTTACTTTTCTCCATTTAACATTCTAAAGTTACAAATAATTTTTATCTCCATAATTAAAAAAAACAACTTTACTCCAAATTCGAAAATAAAAAAATCACTAAAATTCTACCCAGAAACATAAAATTCAACAATATTAAAAAAAGTTGGACAATTAGAAGTAATTAACAAATATTTAGAGGTATGAAAAAGGAAAAAAAAACGAAAAAAATTATACAAAGGGTTAAAAATTAACAAACATACGTATATCTAAAAAAATGAAAAAAATACACGAGGAGATAAAAATTAACAAAAAAACGTAAATTAAAAAATGAAAGAAACGTAGATCAAAGATTTTTGAATAAGATCAAATAAACCCAACCCATAAAATTAAAAAAAATGAAAAAAATACACGAGGAGATAAAAATTAACAAAAAAACGTAGATTAAAAAATGAAAGAAACGTAGATCAATTTTTTTTTGAATAAGATCAAATAAACCCAACCCTTAAATTAACAAAAAAAAAATATAAACTTACGATTTTTAAAAAAATATAACAACCTTCGAGAATTAGTCAATTAAAACTACGTTAACATCGAGTAAAAAGATGGTCTTAATAACAATACATTATTATTTTCTTTATAAAATCATCCACAAATTTTAAGAGACTACTATTAAAAATATTTCTATCATTTTACTTTCATTCAGAGAGTAAGTTATTTAAAGGGTAAGATATAGAAATACAATACAATTTCTTTATCTATTTTATATGGTTCAAATTTATTTCATAATGCCATGATTATTTATTTCAATTTATATAATCATTAAAAAAAATTAATTACACCAGTAAATCAATTATTTGGAGTCAAAATCATCCCGGAATTCATAATTTATATATTTCTCATTTAAGTTCATATTAAATTATATTTGTATTACTTTTTTAATATATTTACGAAATTTTTAGAAATAGCCCCGTACATTTTTTGTACGGGCATAAAACTAGTTGTGACGAAAGGAGTAGTTAATTAGTATACTTTATTTGGTGATAACTGATACGGTAATTACGTAGTTATGTAGAAGTAGATAATTGTTTAAGAGATTCCAATGGGTAGTTGGGGGAGCAATGTAACAGCATACATTTCTCAGTTGGGTGTTGTCACAACAAGATCACGCTATTGGACGGTAGACGTGACACAAATGTTTCCAAGGTTTATTCTGTCTATGTTTTCTTATACTCCCTCCCATTTATTATTATGTTCTTTATTGAGAGAAGGTCTAAACAATAAGAAAATGAATTAATAAATAAAAAAGAAAGTATTTCCCTCAAAAGAAAAAAAAAAAAAAGCACTTCCTTCTACCCAAGATAAGTGTCCAATTACTAGTGAGTTGAACATTTATAAATTGTGTATTTTGGGTAGAGTAAGGGTATTTAGATTGGAGAGAGAAGGTATTATATTGGGTTAAGGGTGGGTGGGTGGGTAATAAATATAAATAGTGAAGGGTAAAAAAGTAATAAAACGGTCCAAATAGTACACAACGTGACACTTTGACGAATACAGAAAAATGAAGAACGGACACTTATCTTGGGTAGGAGGGAGTATTATAATGGGGTTAGGTGATTGAGAGATAAAATATATTGTGAGGTATTGTTATGAGTGATTAAAATAGAAATAAAATATGAGTATTGTGGTGTATTGTTGTAGGATGAATTGATTGAAATAAAAATAAAAATAAAAATAAAATTTTACCAAGAAATGAAATAGGGAAAATTATTTTGAATATCGGGAGGTAATATAAAACAAAAACAAACAAATAAATAAAGACTACTAATTCAGTAATTTGCTTCTTACTAGCTATTATAGTTAATAGTTTATGATTGAGTTATTGAAATATTAAGAAATGTGTTTTTAGTCAATAAAGGAATCTAATAACATTATGCATTTTCTGATTATTTTCGTGCTAGTACCATCTTCCATTACTTCATTACATATGTTGAAATGTTCAATGGGCCTGCATCAGCCGGCATGCGCATGGTGCACCTCCTAAAAGTAGTAGGATATGTAACCGGCCACATCGGGCCTTCTAAAAACAATTTCATTTCGTTTAAAGGTGTGTACAAAATGTGTCCAAATATCGCGGATACATATCTTAAATGTGTCTACATAATGCTAAAATAAATGTTGAGGTCGGTTCATTTTATCGTGTTAATTATGTTTTCATGCTGCATCAAAGATGAATAATTGTGAGGGGAGCATATTTCATAGAAATTCAAGTGAACTATGATATAATCAAAAATTATTTCGAGTGACTTTCAAAGCTCATCAAACATGACCATTTGTTGAAAACCTCTCTGATTGATTGATCAACGTTGAAGTAAATAAAAATCACACATAAAAATAATTAATGACTATATCCAAACTTGATAATCAAACACTTAAATTTTTAAAAAATGGTGAAAACATGGTTTAGGAGACTTGATAGAAAAACTTTTACATTTGTAATGCTATGGAGGAAGTAATGTTGAAAGCGTGAGACACTGAAGAGAATTGTTTGAGAATAGTATAACTATACTTAGTGATTTTCAAATCATATGAACTAAATTATAATTAGGAACGACACTCTCACTCTGACTCTGTGAATATCCATCCATCCGAAATTAAATGGGTGGGATATGGATGATAATTTTTTTTACAATTTAGGGTGGGATATGGATATGGGTGAATTTAGGGTGGGGTATGGATGGTCTACCATCCGCTTATCACCCGATGGATATCCTAAATTAATAAGTATAATTATTTTTTTTCTAAAAAGTATTAATAAATATTTTGATTAGAAAAATGCTTTCAATTTGTAAAGTTTTTTTATAATAAACTTACAAACTACTCGGTAATGTTTTGTTGCACTTTTTTTATGGGCGTGTAAAGCTTGTGCGTATTAGTTTCGCAGTTGTAAGTTGTAAAATTGTAAATATGGATAACAGGATTAAAATTTATGTTCAATTTTCTCAAAAAACTATGTAATCCGGAATTGTTTGGTAATGTACGTTTTAAATTTTATCGTCTTATGTGTATATTTTTTATATATTGCCTTGAAATTTATAAGGGTGGAAATATCCAACGGGTGCCCACTCCACCCGCTTCACCCGGTGGATATGAATATGGATGGATGAAAAAATATTAAACGGATAAGGGTGGGATATGGATGACTACAAATTAAATGGATATGGATATGGATATGGCTCCACCCATCCATATCCCACCCATTGTCATCCCTAATTATAATGTTCATAAATTTTGCTTTATATTTAAAATCTCTACACTTTTTTTATCAAAATTTGATTTTTTTAATTCTGATTTGCTATTAAATTAAAAATTTTATTATAACTTATTATATTTTTCAATTGATCATATTTATTTAGTTCAAAATTGAGTCAATAATGTCACGAATAGTGTCATTATATCTCTTTGAGTTAGATTTTGTCTTCAAGTGTAACTCGTCAAACTATTAATTAATTAATTAATTATTGTTAAGCTAAATACTATACGTTTCATAATTAAATACGCATGTAATTCCGTTCAACGAATCAACTAATATTATATTATTACAATAAATAAATAAGTTGAAATGTTCTCTTTTATGATATACATGTTAGGTTGGGGAGGGGGAATCGATGGCGGTTTGCAAGTAAACCATGTAAAAAATGGGTAAAAAGTTGTTAATATACGATTTTTGTAATATGCATTTTTGACATAAAAGTGTATAAAATTTGCAGTGTTTTTAATGACGATCACTCTCGCTCCTTGCATTGTTTTTAATAGAGACAAAATTTCAAGATTTTTTAGAGCATATTTCAACATTTTATCATTATTCAATTTTATGCTTTTATATATCACACTGAGAACGGTTCCCTCTAGGGTTTTCTCTTGGGAGGGTGTGGGTTCCTAGGGCAGCATAGGGTTTCTTCCTTGATTGGTCAAGGTTTTTTGTCCTTTTCTTGGTCTTTTTCAATCTTCTTTGATCTTTTCCCCTCTTTTGTCCTCTTTGCGCTGTTTTTGACATGGCGACAGAGAATAATTCACGCAATATTAACCTTAATATACCGGGGGAGCACGTGGAATGCGAAGAGTGGAGTGATGGGGATGCTGTGGAGGTCAATTGGCTTGGTGGTGGTGTAACACCCCCATTTATTTAGAGGCCTGAACTAGGACCCTCCAAATAACCAAGGGTGTTACCATCTCGGTTACCCGAGGTAGTAGATAACAAAGGAAGAAATACAGTACTTTATTTAGTAATTAACGTTAAACCAATGTCTCAAAAGTATTACAACTGTAAAAACCAAAACTAAAAGTTCAAGTACGGTGAAAGACTAAATGACTAAGCTATCACTAGACAGGTCTGATCCATGTTCTCTCCACCCTTCCAGCATCCATAAGTCTAAACCTGTCATTCTGCTCCCCAATAAATTGGATCAACGCAGACACAATCAAACAAACAACAGGGTCAACACGAGGTTGAGTAGGTAATATAATCACGACATGAAATAACACAATATCAATTCCTCCATCTCCTCCACAATCATTTCTCCACCACACCTCCAACACACCACACCTCCCATGGCCATATCACAAGTCCCTTATCACAAGACCCATATCACAAGACCCATTCACAAGCCCCGTTCTCCACAATAATCAATAATCATTCAATCACAATATATCACAAGTAATTATAGCAACCGGATAACAAATATCTTCATGTCAGATCACAATTACAACATAGATATTCCACTACCTCAAACTGCGGAAGATTACGGCAAGAGAGCAACTGCAATTAAAAGTGTTCCACGCGAAAACCTCCACCTAACATATAATATATAAGGAATTAATACCCCTTCCAATTCTTTATTACACCTACCAAAATAAGCAACTTTCTAAAAAAGGAAAGTTTCCCAAAGTGGAAACTTCCTTAAAAAGGAATACTCCCCCCTTCATAACACATATCCCGACTCAACCTATATATATATATCACGAGGCATAAACTAATGATAAAAGAAACTTATAATAATCATACACCCTTAACTAATCAACCAACATGAGTAACATTAATAAAGATATTATTGGGTAAAATAATAATAATAATAATAATAATAATAATAATAATAATAATAATAATAATAAACCCCTAGATGCCTCGTCAAAGTGGACATCCGGAAAGCTTTTGACTCTCTCCAATGGGATTTCATTTACAACATGCTCTTAGGTCTCAATTTCCCGACCAAGTTTGTCATGTGTATTATGGGCTGTATTACTTCAACATGGTTTTCCCTCAAAATCAACGGACACCATTGTGGTTTTTTCCCGGGTAAGGCTGGCATTAGACAAGGGGACCCCATCTCCCCTTACATCTTTGTCCTAGGCATGGAGATCCTTTCTAGGCATCTAAGGAAGCTCCACCTGATCTCCCAAGTCTCGTTTCACCCTAAATGTGCAAAAATTAAACTCAATCACCTCATCTTCGCCGATGACCTCATGCTTTTTCTAAGAGGAGACGTGCCCACTGTTAATGCGGCTGCTCAATGCCTAGAGAACTTCACCCGGGTTTCTGGCTTACACGCTAACTCCACCAAAACTAGTATATACTTTGGAGGCGTCCATCCTCACATTAAGAGTCAAATCACGGGTATAACGGGATACAAGGAGGACTGTTTTCCCTTCAGGTACTTGGGTATCACCTTGAACCCGGGAAGACTTTCCCCTGACATGTATAACCTCTTGATCGATAAAATTCAAAGCTCTATTCAAGGTTGGACTGGAAACCTCCTCTCATACGCTGGTAAGCTTCAACTCATTAATTCCGTTGTTTTCGGGTTGGAAAACTATTGGTGCTCCGTGCTTTTGCTCCCAAAGTATGTTATTAACCACGTCAACAAGCTATGCAAGGAATTTTTCTGGAGCATTGATAGTGGGAAAGGAAAAATGGTCTTCAAGAGTTGGGACTCAATATGCACTCCTTGGGATGAGGGAGGCTTCAATGTGAAAGAGCTTCTTAGTTGGAACAAAGCTCTCCTTTGTAAATGGGTTTGGAATCTGACACAACATGGTGAGGGAATCTGGGGCACTTGGACTCGCGCCTACAACCTTAACAACCTCCATATTTGGGATGCTAAGTGCCTCCCCCATCATGCCGAGAGTTGGAAAGGGATTGTTCGTACTAAGGACTCGCTCCTACCCTTGCTGGTGACCCATACACTGCCCAAAAGCTGCTGAACTCTTGTACTAGTCAGGGAGTATTCTCGGTAAGCAAGGCTTACCACATCTTCAGAAACAAAACCAGAGTCCTAGGCTGGACACAACCGTTGCACTCTGCCCATGTCATTCCGAAGCACCGGGTTATCACGACCCTAGCAGTCCAAAGAAAGCTGCCCACTGTTGATCTTATTAGCCGCAGGGGCCTGATCCTCGTCAATCGCTGCTGCCTGTGCAAACAGGCAGCCGAGTCCCATCGTCACCTTTTTTTCAGATGTACCTTCTCGCAGGCTGTCCAACACAAGGTCCTCTCTTGGGCACAACTGTCAGGGGTCCCAACTGCCACACTTTTACAAAACTGGTTGTTTATGCTCGCAGGGAACAGAACTCGTAGTCGCTGGAAACGTAAAGTTGCTGCTTGTTGCATCACAGCCATGGTTTATGGAATCTGGGAAGCACAAAATCGGAGTATTTTCGGGGGCTGCACTACAACATCGGAGCAGGTAGCTAAGGACGTGAGATTTGCTATTCGCGCTAAGCTTAATTCTTGTAACGACCCATGTATACGTAGATGGTTGGATTCTACGCTCTAATTTGTAGAGCCTTTTGTATTACGGTTTAGATTCGTTCTTTTGGCTTTTTCCTTGTAAGACACAATCTTATTTCTATTCCCTATATGGATGAATACAAGTAAGACTAACCTTCTTACAAAAATAATAATAATAATAATAAAATAAAACTCTTAAAACGACCCTAGAACCCCACGACAACCCAAACCGCGCGACCAACTCCTGCTGGCCAAAACAGCCGCGTGAACACCTCCCTTGTCGCCGACAGCCACCACACGTCACCCCAACACCACCTACTCTACCACCGACCCTAACCCAGACCACCGACTCCCGCCGACAAGGACGACCAGGGCCTTAAACATGCCTGACCCAACACGTAACCACCCTATATATGCCTGAAACCACGCCCTGTAGCTGCTGACAACCGCGGCCAGACTACCCTAGACCACCACCACAGACTCCCCGTTAAACAGACTCACCAACCACGGTGGCACCACCGCACCGACCTCCCCCTAGTCATCGGCGGTACCACCCCCAAACACCCATGTGAAACCAGAACCCGTATACACCCCTGATGAACCCCTGTTTCCTTTCCTGTACCTGCCATCAACCACCACCATAGCAACCACCCTGAAAGCCCCTGGTCACCACGAGAACCACCATCCCACTCCCTGAATCACCCGTGACTTTAGAACCACGACTCATAAGCAGACCATAAACAAATCCTAACGAAAACAAGTACGAAAACCCAACACCCAAACACACCCCAGACAACGTTTACCAACAGCCTCCCTAAAACACCCGACACGGTGGTGTTAGGGTGTCAAAGACGACCCGACCTGGTTCATATCTAACCCCCATACGACATAGATTAAGAAAAGGTAAAGATCAGTACCCCTAGACAAACATATTTGATAGAAATCATGCGACACAAACAAGAAGTAGCAACCATGAAAACAAAATAACGGTGGACATACCAACTCTTCAGCCAAAACGAACCACCTTAGACCCGTGTCTGACCACTGTGTACATCTTCTTTCTCTTCTATGATGTGATGGCTAGGGTTTTGAGTGAGCAGATTTAGGTAGAGATGAGAGTTAGGGTAAGATTAGGGCGTCTAAATAGGATGGCAGGACAACTGGTTTGTTTTTACTATGTCAACGACTTATGGGTTGTTGCCCTATACACAAATCCCGAGCCCATATCTCATGTGCAAGAGATCAGGGGTTCGAACCCCCTTGACAAGCTTTATGTGATTAAAAAGTTAAAAACCCTAGATCCCTACTTCGATCCCCATTACGGACTACTTTTATGTCAAAATACATACGAACAAATACGATTATATGTCGTTGACCGCATCATTAAACATATTTTTAGAAATAAAAACTCGGGTTATTACAGGTGGAGAGGAAGAGCAGGATGTGGAGACGGGGTTTGTGGTGGGAAGACTTTGGACCGAACGTACAGTTAACCTTAATGCCCAAATCGAGACTATGATTATGGTATGGAAGACAAAGGGGAAGGTGGCGGGTGAAGTGGTAGATAAGCAAAAGAAGACTATATCTTTCGAGTTTTCGAATATTCTTGACAAACGCAGGATCTTATCGGAGCAGCCATGGCACTTCTAGAGACACCTTCTAATTCTTAACGACTTACAAGGAGACGCCGTCCCATCTGAGGTACCTTTATTTTTTACTCCTACGTGGGTTCGTATTTATGATTTATCGGTGATCGGGCGCCAAAATAGGAAGAATGCGGTGAATATAGGGAATGCTATTAGCACGTTTGTGGAGATTGAAAATTCGGTTAATCCTTCGATCAATAGATCGATGCGACTAAGAGTAGTGTTAGACGTCCGTAAATCTTTGGTCCCATCGCTAACCATGAAGGGGAAGGGGGGAAGAGTTGGAAAGTACGCATTAGTTACGAAAACCTACAGCTTTTCTGCTATGTGTGTGGGAAGTTGGGCCATGGGGAGAAAGACTGTGGGGATAGAACATGACCGATTGACGAGAATAGAAAGTATGGGGACTGGCTAAAAGCCTCTCCATGGCGTGTAGAGGAGAGAAATGAGGCAATGGAAAAGCGTGAGAAAAGCGGCAGGAGGCTTGTTTTTGAGGAGGAGGATGAAGCTGTTTAGGAGGATAAGGAGATTACCCGTATGGTGGAAATGTTGAGGGGGGGGGGGGGGGAGGGGTGTCGATTGCACAGAAGAGGTCACATGGGAGCCCTAACCGTGTGGGAAGTCAGGGGGTTGAAAAAGGCAAAGAAGTTTGCTCGTCAAGTGCATCGAGGACCGTGAGCAGGGACCAAAATCTCACGGTGTCACAGGCTGAATCCGTGAATGAGATGAGCACTATGTCCAATCGTGATAAGAAGAAGGTGAAAATTCGAAGGAGAGACATCCATATGACAGGGCAACAGGGAGATAAGGAGATGAATATGGTAGGGATTGGGGAAAAAAAACGAAGGGAGTTGATAGTGAGTTACAGAATGAGCCAGGGGAGGAGAGGTTGGTGTAGGGAGCGAAGAAATCACGTGTTTCAGAAACTATAGTGGCCACAGATATAGAAGTAACGGTGACTGGCGAAGTCCAGCACCGTGAACAGCAATGAAAATTTTAAGCTGGAACCGTCAAGGGTTGGGGAATCCCTTGACATTTGGGACCCTCCGCGATTGGTGCTGGAGGGAGGGACCGAACATTGTTTTTGTTATGGAGACTATGATGAACGCGAAAGAACTAGAGAAAATTCGTAACCAATGTGGCTTTAATGCGGGGCTATGTCTTAGTAGTAGAGGGCGGTCTTGGTTTGTGGTGGAGAGATCTGAATGTTCAACTCATCTCCTATGTTGGGAAATGTGTCCACAACAATAGTGCGATCACGTCAATGATAATAATCATTGTCAAAAATCTTATGAAAAGAATATGCAAGGGACGATTCGATATTTGATATAGTCAACTGACCAACATTAATCGGTAATGATTGGCTGACTAGAAGTTGACAATACTGTCGTGTGATGGTGGTGGTCAGTTGATCCCTTTAGGTCACACCTTTAGGACTAACCCCTTAAATATATATTGATTAATTGTATATGATACGAATTGATCGATTTTCGTAAAACCATATATCGAGAAATCAGAGGTTAAATCTTAAATTAAGATTTATTTTTGAAATGGAAATGTGTCGATTATCAAATATTAATCGATATTTTAGAAATATCGAAATTAGAATATGAATGGTTCATGGTTATAACAAACGTTGTAAATATGTCGTATCGACGATTATTATGATAACCATATGTTGGGACGGTAATTACGAATTACTAGATTAATTTGTTACATATGATTTTAATTAATTTAGAAATATTATTTATATGATAAATATATTTTTAAATTAATACAATTGTATCATGTCACATAGGATGTCACATATCACACAATTCTACAAATTACAAATTGTAAAATGGAAGTCCATTTTACACTTAGTGTGTCGTGTAAGTGTCTGTGTTTTGGGTAAATATTAGTAATATTATTCTTTTACATGCATAATGATTAAGATAGGTTGATGCCTAATAGTAGGCATGCAACCCTAATTGCATGTGTAAGACAAGCCACCTAATTGTCCTTCCCCAACACACCTCACGACACACTCCACCCAAAACCCTCTTTATAAGCAATGTGAATTGCTCACATAAAAGGCTAATGTTTTGGGACACATATTTTTCTAAGTGTAGAAAATCCTAAAATCCTCTAAAAATATTATTCACATAATATTTCATACTACAAATTGTTGTAGTATTCTAGTATACTAATAATAGTATTAGTTTACGGTTTTAAGATAACCTAGTTCCGTCTCCTAGCTCAGGTTCGGTTTTTGGTTCGTTTAAGGGTAGGTCTTGGTGCATCGTAAATGAGACAAGCTAATTTGGTTGCTCCGTGGAGGATCGTCCTAGCACTCATTCGGACCGATTGTAAGGCCCTTTCCGTTATTGTTCCGCATTTGTTTTTGCATGCATAAAGATCAATAAATATTAATATGAGATTAATAAGTCAATTATTAGTAGGACTAATAAATTCGTAAACTAGTATGACTAAGGTTTTCCTTCATCCTATAGTAAAAACCACATACTTGTTGTGATCCAAAACAACCAGAATGTGTCTCTGTGGCGTGCGAGAGGTGTGTATGGCTGGCCGGAAGCGGGAAACAAACATAAAACATGGGATTTAATGCGAACGATGTACGAGGGGGGGGGGGGGATGTTACCTACTGTACTATTCAGAGACTTTAATGAGATCATGAGTTTAAGTGAGAAAGAAGGGGGTGCCCCTACACGTGCTAGTCAGATGGATGCTTTTCGTGGAGCGATAGATGATTGTGCGCTCCATGATATGGGCTTTCGAGGCAACAGGTTCACGTGGCAAAGAGGGTGCACGATAGCAACACTAGTTCGTGAACGGTTAGATAGAGCCCTTGCGACGACGGATTGGAGAGCTTTATTCCCTAACGCTTTTGTTTAACACTTACCTATATACTCTTCTGACCATTGCCCAATTATTATTAAACAAGATTCGGTGCAGAACAGGGGTCGCGGTCGAAGGGGGTTCAAGTTGTGGGAAAATATCTGTATATATTCCCAATTCTTTATATGCAGGATTATAAAAAATTTATAATGTATGATTTATAGTCATAAACGAAGAACAGGATACAAAGATCAAGAATTAACCTTCTGTCCTTGCAAAGGCCTAAGATCAGATATCAAAACAGATATCCTCATAATCGTTGCACCCAAGATGTCCTGAGAAATACCCTTTCCTGAGCTAAAAATTGCAAAATTACCTTTAATTTTGTGTAAGATGAAAGCTAGAGAGAGAGAGAGAGAGAGGGGGGAGAGAAGTAGTCGTGTAACTTGTCCGTTTTAAGTGCAGAGTGAATGTCCTATTTATAGCTGCAAACAACCTTGCTATTAGACATCAACTAGGATTCCCCAAATCAGTATTTGGTTCTACCTACAGCACTTCATAACAACTGAACAACTTAATAATTGCTCAGACCGAAATTCTATCTTTATAGAATCGGTTATATCGCTCTCTCTTGTGTAATGTTTTATCTTATAAATATCTTATATTTATAGCCCACTAATTAAATATAACCTTTTATATTTAATTAAATCATTTAATCTTTATTAAATAATTTCATTACACATAATTAAATATAACATTTTATATTTAATTACGAATTAACATTTTAATTCGTCATCGTTACATTGACTAACCGTTTAGTCATATAGGGTATCAGTATGATTACATTTTCATCTAATCATATCTCTCAGATTCCATCCATTAGGTGTGACTCTTAGGGACCAGTTGATTACCGCCATCTGTATGACAATAACGTCAAACTTTCTAGCAAGCCAACCGTTATTGATAAACGTGAATCAACTAGCTAAAATACAAAGTATACCCTGTGTTCCTTTAAGAGATTTATACGTGTTGTCGCACTAACTATTGAGGGCACTAGCTCCAACAATCTCTCACTTGTCCGTACAAGTGTATGTGCGATAATCGATTCTCATATCCAATTAAATTTCTCCCACTCAATGTAAAACAATTTGCAAATCTGTATTCACAAAGGTCGTATTTTACAAGCGATCTGTATCAAGAGTGGTTTCCCCGACTAGAGAGTAACTCAACTGATAACGAATCATTATTCGAGCTTGGCCAAGCACTTCAGTTACTACTCCTCGAGTGGCCCTGAGAAATATTAAAACCTGATAAGGGGTGGATATTTCCTTCAACTCGAATCTTGCAGATGAAGCACAGCATGAAATGACCCAACAAAAATCTGCTTAGCCTCAGTTACGGTTAGCTAGTGAAAAAGAAATCAAAGTCACCCAAAACTGCCCTTTATCTCAAGAAACAGTCGACAGTCAAAAGAATCGACTCAAGGAACACGATGGACGTCCTATCCACGACCCGGCACTGAATGTTCAGTAACATTTAGGACTCCATTGCGTCGTCACGAAAATTGTCCTACGAGTTCAAAGCGACTAGAATGTGAGGCGATTGATGGCAAGTTCAAATGTCATAGAGTCATATGGGATGACTAGTCGATCACATAGGCAGACTGCAAGAGGCACTTTGTCGGGCATTTAGTGACCGCTTATAGAGTTCTGGAAATTTTATAATTAGCCTGGTCGTGGCGAGAGCTACTATATTATTCAAAAAAGTCGATTCTTTGACTTGAGACTGTTCGCCCAAGGTGATGCAGCCTCAGATTGACTTTGATTTTAGCTCTACGATCAACCGTTAAAGGGGGTCAAATGGGCTTCTTTTGGGTCATGATGGACTGTGTTAGTCGAAGGGAACAGTAGGATAGGAATTGTCCAACCCCTTGTCAGGGTTGTCTTAAATCTCAAGGCCACTCGAGGAGAAATTTAGCTGAAAATGCGTGGCCACGCTCGGAAGGTATCTATGGTAGATAATTCCGGTCAAAGCAGTTAAATCTCCAGATCGAGAAAAACCGCTCAAGATATGATCAAATGCAAGTACGACCTGGAAGACACCTTGCATTGAGTGGGAGATGACGTAATAGGACAAGAGAATTGGTGACGCACACTTGTCGAGTACAAGTGGGAGATTGTTGGGAAATGTGTCCTCAACAATTGTGCGATCACGAAAGTGATAAAAATCACTATCATAAATCTTATGAAATGAATATGCAAGGGACGATCCAATATTTGATATAGTCAACTGACCAACATTAATCGGTAATGATTGGCTGACTAGAGTTTGACATTACTGTCGTATGACGGTGGTGGTCAGTTGATCCCTTTAGGTCACACCTATAGGACAGACCCCTTAATTAATATATTGATCAATTGTATATGATACGAATTGATTGATCTCCTTAAAACCGTATATCGAGAAATCAGAGGTTGAATCTTAAAGTAAGATTTATATTTGAAATTGAAACGTGTCAATTGTCAAATATTAATCGATATTTTAGAAATGTCGAAATTAGAATGAGAAGGGTTCGTGGTTATAACAGATGTTGTATATCGTATTGACGATTATTATAATAACCATATTTTGAGATGGTAATTATGAATTACTAAATAATTTGTTAAATATGATTTAATTAATTTGAAATATTATTTATGTGATAAAAATATTTTAAATTAATGCAATTTAATTATGTCACATAGGATGTTGCATATTATACAATTGTACAAATTACATTTTGTAAAATGAAAGTCCATTTTACATAATGTGTGTCGTGTAATATTATGTGATTATGGGTTGCTTGTAGTTGATTATAGATATATTAGAAACATAATCATGTTGCCTTGATACACAAGTTGTAGGCATGCAACCCTAAGAGCATAAGAGACAAAAGAGCATCAAAATCTCTTCCTTATGCTATATTCACACGTCTAACACCACAACCCCAATACTCTTCTATTATAAATACATGATACTCTATCACATGTTGATGGTTGAATCCTTATGCATTTTCTAGAGCAAGAAAATACAACAACCTCCTAAAATATTACTTAGATAATTAGATAATATTTGTAGTATACTAATATATTATTATTAGTACATGGTTTTAAGATAACCTAATTCCGTCTCCTAGCTCGAGTTCGGTCTTCGGTGTTTAAGGGTAGGTCTTGGGTGCATCGTAAAGGAGGCAAGCTAATTTGGTTGCTCCGTGGAGGATCGTCCTAGCACTATTTCGGACCGGTTGTAAGGCCCTTTTTCATTATTATTCTGCATATGTTTTTGCATGCATAAGATCAACATATTAATATGAGATTAAAATGTAAAATAATGAGTAAGACTACATTATTAGGATAACAAGTATGACTACGGTTTTCCTTCAGTCACTACCTCCCGCTCGTCGTCCCTCAGTCTGACGACTACCACTACCTTGTCGTCTTCCGCCCGACATATTATCAAACTAATATAGCAACAATTAGATAGAAATGATTTACATAATTAAAAACTTGAATAATAAGATTAATAAGATAATTTCATTGACATTAAGCCATACGGCATCTACAATAATTTCAACAAATACAAGCGAATCTAATAGATAGTAGTCCTAATCATCATCATCATCACTTGAACAATTTATTCCTACATCCTTACAAAGAGAATCTATAATATCTTCATCCTCATCCTCATCCTCATCCTCAACCTCGTCCTCATCCCCATCCTCATCCTTATGTTGCTCCACTGTCACAATTTGTATGTATTCTGGTTCCTCCACAATTTCATCTTCATCTTCTTCTTCTACTTCAATTGGTGACAGTATTGTTTCACCATTAGTAACATTTTCTTGAAAGAAAGATTCATCAACGGGGGCATCGACATGTGATCTAGCCTTGGTTTTGAATACCGCTGACCATTGACTTTGCTCCTTTTTTATACCTGGATAAGGACTATAGTAAACTTGTTCCACTTGATATGCCAACACAAATGGGTCGTACTTTGCAAATTTTCTACTCCGGTTAACATCCACAAGCTTATATTCCTTATGCACTTGCATGCCTCTTTCGGAGTTATCTAGCCAACTACATTTGAACAAAATGACTTTGTAAGTGCTTTGTGGGCCTGTATAAGTCATTTCAACAATTTCGTCAAGGGTCCCATAGTAGTCAGCTCCTTCAGTGGAACTCACACAAACTCCATTGTTAATTGTGCACTTTTCCAAATCTTTTCCTTGAATGAAAGCTCGAAATTTGTAGCCATTGATGGAATAGCGTTTCCATGTTCTGACTCTTCTTGAGGGACCATTTGCTAAGGCAATTAGAACTGGATCTTCTATATTATTAACCTGAGATCTAAACCATCTGGGAAATCTTGTTTCATATTTTTCCCAAACATCATTGCCTACGACACATTCAGGATGTTCTCTCATGATAAAATTTTCAAACAACCTATATTGAAATTAGGGGAATTATTAATTTTTGAACAACTAATAAAGTACGTTTCAAATATAAGAATTTAGATTCACCACTTACACTTCGTTTCGTTTCAATTCATCAGAATCGCAGTTAGATAAAACGTAGAGGTGTGCACGCTCATATTCGTTATCCTCCAAAAACCTTTCACGACACTTTCCAGAAGTAGTGCCATCATGATCTTGAAATATCTCAGGCAAGTTAGATTGTGTCGGCTTTTTTGAACCAACGTCAAGGTCCTTTGCCTTGGTGTCTATGTGATCTTCAAAGTATAGGGAACAGAAATTTGCTATTTCCTCAATTAAATATGCATTACATATAGACCCTTCAACATGAGCTTTATTTTTGATTTTCTTTTTCCAATGATTCAAAAACCTACAAACAAATTAATTTAGAATGAAAAATATGATGATATATATGTATTACGGTCCGGATTCTCTCCATTACCCGAAAAGAAATGGACCTCCATTACTTTTAAACGGTCCGGATTAAATCTTGAGACGATCTAGCGGTTGTAATTATTTCATAAAAATAATGTTTTATTGGATGGATAGAGAAAATATATTAAAATAAGTGTGTATTAGAGAGGTAATGGAGAGAAAGTAATGGAGAGGATCCAAATTCTATGTATTATGTAATATAAAGAATTGAATAAGGATGATGACATTACCTCTCGAAAGGATACATCCACCTATATTGCACAGGACCACCCACTTTTACTTCATATGGCAAATGAATAGGTAGGTGTTCCATTGAGTTGAAAAAAGAAGGTGGAAGGATTTTCTCTAATTTGCAGATAATCTCCGCAATGTTATTTTCAACACTTGTAATTTTTTCAATTTGTACTGATGAAGTACACAAATCTCTGAAAAACTGACTAATTTCAGTTATGGCATTCCACTCATTTTTTGGAAGAAGATGTCTCAAAGTAACTGGGAGTAATCGCTCCATGAAGACGTGACAATCATGACTTTTCAAACCGTGTATCTTCAATTCATTCATATCGACACACCTTCTCAAATCTGAAGCATAACCGTCGGAAAACTTCAGTTTGTATACCCATTCACATAGGACTTTCTTTTGTTCCTTTTTCAAAACGACCGAATCCCCTTTTCTTCTACTTGAACAAAGAAGTAACATGTCTTTCTCTGCATTTGAGTTTAATTTTGTTTTTCCTTTCACGTCCATGACAGTGTGAATTATTTGCTCGAAGAAATTTTTCTCAATATGCATGACATCAAGGTTATGTCGAATTAGTAGCGTGCTCCAATAGGGAAGCTCCCAAAAGATGCTTTGTTTCCACCACCCAATCCGTTTCCCTTTAAGCAAATTCAGTTCACGTTCAGATCCATCCACAATTTTCGGTAGATGTTTGACACAATCCCAGACTTCATTGCCTGTTAACCTCTTCGCAGCTACATCGTGCTCAACTTTCCCTTTTCTAAAATGCACCTTATCCTTACGAAAAACATGATTACTGTCTAAAAATTGTCGATGACAATCAAACCAACTCCATTTTTTGCCATGTTGTAGCCAAACTGACTTAGTCTCATTTTTCATACAATATGGACATGCATGCTCACCTTGAGTTGTCCAACCAGATAACATGCCATATGCAGGAAAGTCGTTGATCGTCCATAGGAGTGCGGCTATAAGATCAAAGTTTTGCTTCAAGGAGACGTCATAGGTTAAGATCCCCATCTCCCATAATTGCTTCAACTCGTGAATAAGAGGCTGCAAATAGACGTCAAGGTTTTTCTTTGGATTGTGGGACCGGGAATAAGTAATGTTAAGAGCATAAACTGTCTTTTCATACAGAGCCAGGGTGGTAAATTGTATGGAGTAAGTATCACCGGCCAATATGAATATTGCTTCCCGAATTGACTAAACGGTGCGAAACCATCAGTGCAAAGTCCAAGACGGACATTCCTAGGCTCAGATGCAAAATCAGGATGCAGCCGGTCAAACTGTTTCCAAGCCTCCCCGTCACTTGGATGAGACATTGTTCCACTAACACGAGGGTTTTCATAATGCCAACGCATTTCGCCCGCGATGTGCTTTGTGGCATAAAAGCGTTGCAACCGTGGTCCTAATGGAAAATAAGTTAAGAACTTTTCGGGAACTCTTTTGCCATTTGCATTTTTCTCTAATTTGTACCTATTCGTACCACATTTTCTGCACTTATCAAGGTGAGCGTCGTCCATCCAGAAAATCATACATCCTCCCGAGCAGGCATCGATCTTCTCATGGGGAAGTTGAAGAGCTTTAAGAACTTTTTTGGTTTCGTAGTAGTTACGCGTCATAAGATTATTTTCAGGAATCATATCTCCGATATATGACGCAAAACCATCTACACATTTTTCAGCTAAGTTGTATTCACATTTTAAAGTGATCAACCTTGAAGCCGACTGTAGCAATGTCATACGACTTCCTACATAAAGAGGTTGTTCGGCATGTTTTAGCATTTGGAAAAAAGCTAATACATTAGGATTTGGAGATTCATCGACCACCTCGGCGTTTAGAGCATCTTCCCTAATTCGATCAATGCTATCGCGTAACGCATCTTCTACCATATCCCTATAAGGATTGTCGGAGTGCATTGATGAGCTTCCCTCTTCCTCAACGGAGAATTTCTCTCCGTGACACACCCAATCGTAATAGTTATCACAAAACCCTCTCAAACCAAGGTGTTTCCGTACTTCTTGCTCAACTAAATACTTTGTATTCTTACACTTAGAACATGGACACCTAATTTCTCTATTTCTAACGTATTCGTCTTGTTGCTTAACATAGTTAATGAATTCATTAACACCAATTACGAAATCCTGCCTTATTTTTTTCCTAGAATCCAACCTTTCATACATCCATTTTCTTTCTAATCTCTTCATAGTAAATCTACATATTTTAACAAACAATAACAACAACTAATTAACAACAACAATTAAATAACAACAACTACATATATATATAACAGCAACTAACAACAAAAACTAGTTAACAACTAATTAACAACAACAACAACAATTAATTAACAACAACAATTAAATAACAACTACATATATATAACAACAACTAACAACAACAACAACAACTACAACTACCAACACCAACACCAACACCAACACCAACCTGCAAAAAAAAAACAATTTACATATATTGGTCTGGGGTCCTTATCTCTCCAGCCTAAACCCATCTTTGAATCTTTCATACCATTAGTAAACACTCTTATATTTTCTTGATTGTAATGAGACAAAAATTGGGCAGCACTTCCCTATTGTTCTCCAAATACATTATATAGAATGTATTTGGAGAACAATAAGGAAGTGTTGCCCAATTTTTGTTTCATTACAATCAAGAAATTATAAGAGTGTTTACTACCTAAATGGCATGAAAGATTCAAAGACAGTCCCAAAACGGGGACTATTCAACAATTACACCTAATGTGTAATTATTGAACGGGTACTATTCAAGAATATTCTAAACAAATCAACAACACTAACAATCAACAACAATGCAAATTTTATATCAAAAATCAATCGTCCTAAACATCTTAACAACAATATGCGACGGATTTGGGACGAAATTAGCTACTAACCTAATATCACTAACCACCTAACAATACTAACTAAACTAATCAAATAACAATTAAACTAAACTAACTATTCTTAATAACAATAAAAAACAATAATACGGAATTTGCGACGGAATTTTGCGACGGACTAAAAATAACTAATTAAGACGGTACATAAATAACGAAAGTTAGTATACATACATTAAGAGAAATGGAGAATGAAGAAGTAAGTGGCGGCGGTAAGGTGGCAGCGGTGTGGTGGCGGCGGCGGTGAGGTGGAAGGGAGAAGGAGAAGGAGAGGAAGGAGGAGGAAGGAAAGAAGGAGAAGGAGGGAGTGCTCCGGCGAGGTGGCAGGGTGACCGGCGGTGTCAGGGGTGGTGGGGTGGGGGGTGGTGGCGTCGGGGGTGGTGGGTTGGGGTGGTTTTGGTGTTCGTCGAAAAATCGCACTTAGGGTTTTAGGTAAAAGATTGAAATCGATTTGGGGGAAAAAAGAAGACCCGCGCGGTCTGTATAAATAAACTTTGCGACGGAAATTTGCGACGGAATTTCCGTCGCAAATCTGGTCAAGGTCAAACTTTGACAAGATTTGCGACGGAAATTCCGTCGCAAAAGTCAAAATTTGCGACGGAATTTCCGTCGGAAATCTGGTCAAAGTTTGACCTTGACCAGATTTTGGTCAAGTCTGGTCAATTTGTTTGCGACGGAAATTCCGTCGCAAAAGTCAATATTTGCGACAGACTTTCCGTCGCAAACTTTCCCGCCATTTGACTTTCACTTCGCGGGTCTGGGAAATTTAGGTCCGTTGCAAAATTCCGTCGCAAAAAAGAATTCCGTCGCAAAGTCCGTCCCAAAACCCTATTTGCGACGGAATTGCTATCCGTCGCAAATAATCCGTCGCAAGGGCAGTATTTTTTTGTAGTGACTAATTAAATATAACCTTTTATATTTAATTAAATCATTTAATCTTTATTAAATAATTTCATTACACATAATTAAATATAACATTTTATATTTAATTACGAATTAACATTTTAATTCGTCTTAGCTAATATTATTTAATCAGTATTAAATAATTATGTCATCATTACATTGACTAACCGTTTAGTCATATAGGGTATCAATATGATTATATTTTCATCTAATCATATCTCTCAGATTTCATCCTTTAGGTGTGACTCTTAGGGACCAGTTGATTACCGCCATCTGTATGACAATAACGTCAAACTTTCTAGCAAGCCAACCGTTATTGATAAACGTGAATCAACTGGCTAAAATACAAAGTATACCCTGTGTTCCTTTAAGAGATTTATACGTGTTGTCGCACTAACTATTGAGGACACTAGCTCCAACACATGTTTGAGCCCTTTTGGGTCTCTGACCCTCAATGTGAGGATGTAATAAAGGAGGCGTGGGAAGGAGAATGTGGAGGCACTGTGCTTGTCCGTGTTGGAGCATGTGCGGCCAGGCTGCCAGTTTGGGCGAGAGAAAAATTTGGGGACATCAAGAAGAGGCTTCGTGACCGGAAAGCAGACTTAGGGTTCTGGCAAAGGCAAGATCCGAGCGATGATATGCTGAGTAAGTGTCGGGGTTTGGCGAGTGAGGTGGAGGAACTCAGAAGACAGATCGAAACCTATTGGTATACTAGGGCCCGAAGTAGTGAGCTCCGGGACGGAGACAAAGATACGAGTTATTTTCACCATAAGGCAAAGCAACGTAAAAAGAAAAACACCATTAGGGGTATCGAACAGGAAGACGGACGCTGGTGCACAAAGGAGGAGGAAGTGGTGACTATTATCGAAAACTATTTTGCAACTCTTTTTACTACTAGTCTGCCCACAAACTTTGACGAGGTCCTCTTGTGTGTTCCGGCTGTGGTAACAGAGGAGATGAATTGTTGCCTGGACATACCCTTTTCTAATGAGGAAATCAAGGAAGCTCTATTTTGTATGCACCCTACTAAAGCACCTGGCCCAGACGGAACGCACGCCTTTTTTTACCAGAAATATTGGGACACGGTGGGCAGCGATGTGTGTGAGTTCGTCTGCAGGTGGTGGAATGGGGAGGGAGATATAGAAGCTATAAATACCACGAATGTGGTTCTGATTCCCAAGTGCAACGCGCCCAGAAAGGTTACGGAATATAGGCCATAAGCCTTTGCAATGTCATATACAAAATTATTTCTAAGGCTCTAGCTAACCGCTTAAAGCCTTTTTTGAATAAGGTAATTTCATAGAATCAGAGTGCGTTTACACCGGGGAGACTCATCACTGATAATGCCTTGCTTGCCTTTGAAATCTTTCATGCCATGAAGAGGGGAGGGGATGGCCGACACGGGAATATAGCTCTTAAACTCGATATAAGTAAGGCGTACGACCGAGTGGAATGGATTTTTCTTGATAACTTGATGAGACGGATGGGGTTCTCCCTGAATTGGCGGAATAGAGTCATGAGTTGTGTCTCCACTGTCGCTCATTCTTTTCTTATCAACGGGAAGGCATCGGGAATGGTTAAACCAACTCGTGGGCTTAGACAAGGCGACCCCATATCCCCATATTTATTTCTACTGTGTGCGGATGCATTCTCACATCTGCTACATGATGTCGTGAATAAGGGAAACCTTCATGGGGCTCTGGTTTTCCGTGGAGCGCCGCGGATATCGCACCTTTTCTTTGCCGACGACAGTATCCTGTTTGCGAGAGCAAATTCAAGAGAATGCTCAACCATAGCTGAAGTGATTAGCCAGTACGAAAGAGCTTCGGGTCAGAAAATTAACTACTCCAAGTCGGATGTCGTCTATAGCAAAAAGGTTCCTACGAATGTTCGAGCGTCTTTGTGTGCTATTCTGGGAGTGCGTGAGGTTGATAAACACGAAAAATATCTCGGACTCCCAACGATCATTGGTAAGTCGAAGAAAAGTGTGTTTGCAGCTATCAAGGATAAAATATGGAAGAAATTACAAGGGTGGAAAGAGAAAATCTTATCACAACCGGGTAAAGAAGTCCTTATTAAATCCGTTGTCCAAGCTATTCTTACTTATATGATGAGCATATTCGCCATTCCTGACACTTTGATTGACGACATACACGCGTTATTGGCAAAATTCTGGTGGGGTACAAGTGATGAGAAGAGACGTATCCATTGGTGGCGATGGCAGAAACTTTGCAAACCAAAGGCGCACTGAGGAATGGGATTTCAAGATATGCACGTTTTTAACCAGGCTCTACTTGCAAAGCAAATGTGTAGATTATCCACTATCCCTGATTCTTTGGTGGGAAAAGTGTTGAACGCTCGCTATTATAAACACACGTCGGTGCTCGAAGCTAGGAGAGGATATGAACCGAGTTTCACGTGGCGGAGTTTATGAGGGTCGAAGGCTTTGTTATTTGAAGGTTTAGGGTGGCGTATTGGGAATGGCGAATCCGTGGATATGTGGAATGATTGTTGGATACCAGGGGAGAGAGGGGTTCACAAACCAGCCCCGAACCTTGAGGGTAACGCGGATATGAAGGTTTCAGAGTTCATACATGTTCTCAATGGGGAGTGGAAGGAAGGGGCGTTAAGGGCGACTTTGTTGCCTCATGAGGTGGAGAGGGTGTTGAGTATCCCCATTAGCAGAGACTTACCACCAGACCAATTAACTTGGTGGCCTTCGAAGGATGACACTTTTACGGTTAAGACGGGGTACTGGTTGGGAATGGAAGAGACTTACGAGGATGACAGAATGACAGTTTCGGGGTTAGGAGAGGAAGTTTGGCGTCAGATATGGAGCCTTCAAGTGCCACCAAAGCTTATTCATTTTATTTGGAGAGGATGTACGGGTATGCTTGCCGTTAAGGATGCTTTGTTCAGAAGACACTGCTGCGAGTCGGATTTATGCGGTTTCTGTGAGACAGAGGTGGAGACTTCTATCCATGCTCTGTTTCGATTCAATGGACGCGTGGTTTCTGGACTGCTAGTGGGTGGGCTGACCTTTTGGAGGATGTACCTTAGACCTCCTTTGCACGCTGGCTGTTGGGGGCCCTCCAAAAAATTGACAAAGCTGACAAAGGGAGGTTCCTAGCTCTTTTATGGGCCATTTGGTCACTGCGTAACTCTAGGATTTTCGAAGAATCGCAACCGAATGCTGAGGTGGTTATTTTTGGCTTGGACCGTATGGTGGCGGATTACCAAGGGTATATGAATTCGATGGATGGTAGGGGTAGGGGGATAAGGAGAGAAGCTGATGCTATGGTAGGTGGAAACGGTTGGATGCCGCCGGAGGCGAATGTTATCAAAATAAACACGGACTCAGCAATGTTCGAGGAGGGAGAGATTGGCTTAGGAGCGGTTGGGAGAGACCCTCAGGGGCGTGTCATTTTTGTGGCAAGTAAGTGGTGTAAGGTAAGGTGGTCAGTGGAGGTCGCTGAAGCGAGGGTTGTTTTGTTTTGCCTTGAGGCTGCTCGAAGACTGGGGATAGGATGAGTTGCTGCGGAGACTGACGCAAGTTCGGTTGCTCATGCCGTTCGTAAAAGAAGCTTATTTCGTAATAGTTTTGGCTTGTGTATTCATGACATTTGTAATTCTGTTTCGTTTTTTTATTTTCGTGGACTGTCTCATGTGAGGCGTGGGGGAAATACGGTAGCTCATATGGCTGCTCGGTTGTGTTCGCATGTAGACAAGGAGATGCTCCTCAACGATGTGTTCCCGCCCTCCATTATTGCTTTGGCGGAGTTGGATTTAACTTAATATAATAAACCCATGTTTCCTTTCAAAAAAAAAAATCACACTGATTAGTGGAGTTTTTTTTAAGATTATTTTTACTATATGCATATCATAACCATGATTTAATACTAAAAAAAATATAATTGTTGAATATATTCATGAGGTACTAATTTATGTTTATATTTTTTTAAAAGAAACTTCTATTATTTTGTTCTTTATTTTTTGGTTCATTTACCGTTAGTTTATAGTTGTATTTAATATTTAGTGTTTAAATTTCATGGTACATTGATAGTTGTTATCTAATAATTTGACTAAAACACTGCGATTGTTGTAACAACATTGATTTGTTATCAGTTGATGTACAATTATTATAATTTATTATTTATTATTGTACTAAAAATTTGAATTGAATTGTATTAATTGGTGTAATTTATTGATGCTGTAAAATTTTGGACCGAATTATTATTAATTTAAATTATTCATAACTATTTACGTACAAAATATAAACATAAACATTTACGTACAAAACATAATTATAGTCGGTTTTAGTAATTAATTCATTTGATGTGGGTCTGACATTTGCTGTTAAAAAATTGTATGTGATTATATGAATACATGAAAATAATTGAAATGATATTAGCTTTATACAGATAAGATTATTATTTGTAAATTATTATTTATTAATCTTTACGTACCGACCATCGTATAATAATATTTACGTACAAATCATAAACGGAATGGTTTATGTACTGAACATAAATCAAGACAGTTTTCGTTATTTAATTTATTCATCTTTGCTATGGGTCCTGCTTTTATTGATTTACAAACATACCATCGTTATTTACTTATTTTTTAATACTTACTGATGAGCCCAAATTTAGTCGTAATTTTCCTTTCTTTTCCTCTCATTTCGATTCCGTTTCGCCCCCGTTTTACATGCTATTGCTCGATTTTATGCCCGATATCTCTATTCTACGTATTTGGTTGCCATTTTGTAGAACTTGAGGCGGGAATGAAGAAGCAGGAACAAACGAGGCGAAATCAAGGCAAAAAGAGGAGAAAAATTGAAGAAATGGCAAGATGGGGTCCTCAGCCGGTCGGCCGGTAGCCGGCCTGCCGGCTGGGAGCCCCTTCACCTTTGACATCGAAAAAAATCTAGTACCTGGCTTTGGGGCCTCAGCCGGTGGCCGACCGGCAGCCGGTCACCCGGCTGGGACCACCTCCTCACACTTAGTTTTTTTTCTCAAAGGTTCAAGAAATCAGTAGCAGTTTTCGAGGCCCTTAGCCGGTGGCCGACCAGCAGCCGGTCCACCGGCTGGGGAGGAGGCTAACAGCAAAGAATAGTTCAGTAGCAACAAAAAGGGTCCTCAACCGGTCCTCGACCGGCAGCCGGTGGACCGGCTGGGAGCCCTTCCTCAGAAAATCGCGCGCTATATATATAAACCCGCACTTGTATCAGTTTCATTTACGCAACTTTATATTTTTTAAGCACACTTTTCTAGGGTTCTATTGTTCCATTGTCTACCATCTTAGACTCAAAAACTCACTTCAATCATATAATCTTTCCTTAGTTTACTTAATCTTTTAGTTTAATCATTTAGTGAATCTCTCTTAGTTGTTCTTAGCACTTTGTTTAGTGGTTTTTTGTTGTAATTTGGAGGGTTTGAGAGGACTCTTCTTTTTGTAATCAAAGTTCCACACTTTATTCAAGTTAATTGTATAATCTTTCTTCCCTTTACTTAGTTATTTCATTTGTTTGCACTTACTTCAAGTTCTCATTGTTCATTTGTTTACCTTTGCCCTTTTCAATATGTTTAGCATTTACTCCCCATATGTTTCCATGTTTTCCTTAATTATGTGTGAGTGGACTTATACCTAGGGTTAGGGATGAACTTTGGTGTGGTTAGATGATAGGATTGTGCTAGTTTATAGACTAATTGTTCTTAGTAAAGGGTTATTCACTCATTGCATGCTAGGTGTTTGATGATTTGCTTCAACGAAAGTTGGGCCTTTATTCTAGCGTAACTTGTCCTTAGCGACGGTTGGGGGTTTGTTTTGGCATGTTTGAGAGTCGGTTGTGTCTATTTGTAGCGAAAGCTAGGGTAGCCCGACCTAGGTTTAGTCGACTTGAGAGACGAGACCTACCGAGACCCCTTACTTAGGACAATCTAGTTAACTTTCTAGTATTTTTTCGTCTACCATCCTTCGCGACCCCGACACCCTAGTGTACCTTTAATTGAATTCACATCTTAGTTTTATTTCTTGCTCATTAGTTGTTAATCACTACTCTCAATCTATTACCCCGACTAAACTTTAACTCGAACCGAACTAGGCAATTTTCCCACCATCCTTGCGATCGACAACCTAATTATACTACTAATTTGGTTTTTAAAAATATTGTTTGGTAAGAGGGAATCGACGACCATAATTCCGCTCATCACTTACGGACAAATCATAAATGTAATCTTTTATGTACATAACATAAATTTAAACAGTTTTTCGTTAATTAATTCTTTTATCTTTGTTGTGGACGCACATATTTGTTTTAAATGTTTCCGTATTAATACAGATATATGTGAATATATTGAATACGTTTGACATAAAACGTTCGTTATCATAAAGTAAATTAAATTAGTGTTTTTAACTTTTAATTTTACTGGTATGGTATTAGGTATTTTGTCAAGGTTTTTTTCCATTATCTAGTTTATACTTATATATGACGATGACAATGAATGATTAGTCCAGCTTTCTAGATTTTATTTTCATGTTATGTTGATTTAATTATTAAAATATAGAAGATATTATTTTTTAAAGAAATATTAATACAAATTAGTACGATATAAATATCGTACTATTTAACTATTATGCATGACATATAGAATGATATATTTTTTTAAACATAAATATTACGCATGACATTTGGAACTGTATATCTGATTGAGCATAAATATTTATGAGATAATCACTTATATATATACATATTGTAAATTTTTTTGTAACAATATTGTAAATTGTAAATTGTACCAGTTCATATATTTGATTGTAATTTTATTTTAGTTGTTATTGTAATTTTTATTTATTGTTGCAAAAAATTGGACTGAATTTTTTTGTTGTAATTGATTATGTATTCGTTAGTAATAAATAATTTTTTTTGTCATGAACATAAACATTTTGGTTTTTATGTTTACATAGCAATTAATTCAATGTGTTTTTTGGCAGGTCCCATGTTTTCTTTAAAAAGAAATTAATAGATTTGTGTATGGTGACGTGAAATCATGAAAATGCTAGAAATGATCTTGTATTAATATAGATAAAATATGTGGTAAAACAAAGATATTGTTACCAAAACAACCTACTGAAAAGTGAAAACTAGGAAACAATATACTACTAAAAGCTAGGAATTGATCACAAAATAATAAGCTAGAATATTGTGCTTAACCACACAATATTCTCGTCCAATACCCCCCCCCCCCCCAAACTGGAGCATGAAGGTCGAGAATGCCCAGTTTTGTGAAGTAAGTAATGAAAATGTCGAACACCAAAAGACTTGGTGAAGATATCAACAACTTGCTCTATTGTGGAAACATGGAACGGTTTGACAAGTCCACTAGTAATAACATCATGTACGAAATGGCAATCAATTTCGATATGCTTAGTGCGCTGATAAAAGACGGGTTTTGAGCTAAGTGTATCACGGATTGGCTATCACAATAAAGTTGCATAGGAGATAAAATAGGAACATCCAAACTTGTCAACAAGCCCTTGAGCCACTTGAACTCGCACACAATAGCAGACATATATAAAGCATTACTCGGCCTTAGTCGAGGACAAAGACACCGTTTGTTGCTTCTTTGTCTTCCATGATACGGGAGAATCACCGAGGAAGACAAACCACCCTGAAAGAGAGCGGTGAGATAGAGGACACATACCCTAATCCAAATCACACTAACCTGAAACCGACTAGGAGCTATTGGAGCGAAGTAACACTCCTTGACCCGGGCTGCCTTTAAGATAACGCACAACCCGTAAGGCCACCTCCATGTGAGATTCTCGCGGTTTGGTAAGGAATTGTGAAAGGACATGGACGAGGAAGGACAAGTCTGGTCTAGTAACGGCTAAGTAGTCAAGCCTCCCAATAAGACGCCTATAGCGTTGAGGGTCCCCATAAAACAAAGAATCAGTAGTCCCTAGTTTATGATCCGTTTCCATAGGAGTGGAGGCGGGTTTTGCGCCTAACAAACCGACCTCAATAATGATGTCGAGAGTATATTTACGTTGATTAAGAAAGATGTCATCTGAATTTCGGGCTACCGCAAGACCGAGGAAATATTTGAGGGGACCCAAGTCCATCTTAAAACAGTGGTGCAAATATTCTTTGAAAACATTAATAGCAGCGGAATCGTTACCCGCAATGACCAAATCATCGACATAAATTAAAACATGTAAACGAAGAATAACATCTACGGAGTAAGTAAAAAAGGAGTAGTCAGAATAAGATTGCCGAAAACCATAACGACGAAGGGCACCGGCTAGCTTAGAAAACCAACAACGAGGAGCCTGTCGGAGACCATAAAGAGATTTCTTCAAGCGACATACTTTACCATCATGACCACGAGAAAAACCATAGGCAACTTCATATACACCTCTTCGTTTAAATCCCCGTGTAAGAACACATTATGCATATGCTGAAGGATTCATAAAACTCACATTAGTCATACTAATTTTGCATGTTAACTCGTTAACTAAGTGGATCTAGCTAGTGCATGCAAAACAAAAGCAAGAATAAAGATAAGTAGTTTTCCTTACATTGAGAAAAAGGGTTTTTGGGCACAAGGTTAGTCACCTACTAACACTTGTTCTTGAGCTTAAAGAATATGAAGATCCTCCAAGACTCCAAATTAGAAGTCCTCCAAAGATTACCCTCAAGACTAACCCATTAACACTACTATAATAATTAACTAGATTATTCAAAGTAGTGACTTAAAATAATATCTAATATTATTTTACTACACTAGTAAAATACAAGAATATTAGAGAAAATAATTTAGAGGTTTCTAAAACTATTTTTAGATAAAAACATGAAAGAAGAGAAATGTGTAACAACCCTTTTTACACAAAAGATGGGATGAATTAATTGAAAGAGCCAAAAGCTCTTCTCATCTTTTGGGAGGCCGACCATGTGAAGGAAAATGAACCACTGCATGATTTTTGTTCTTACCCATAAATTAAGCTTTGGCATGCAAAGCTAGTTTTAGGTTTAATCATGGTGTTTATTTTACATTAAAATAAAACACCCACTAACTTCTTAAAGTCCTCTAATTTTCGGTCAAAAGGATATTATGGACTCCATTTTAACTTTTACAATTTGTCAAATGTAAAACGTAGGTCATGTGTAACACATCATGCCCAATTGTATCTTAATACATATTTAACTCCTTAAATATCATTTTAATACATAATAAATTTTACATGACAATTTAACTAGTAATACATGATTACAAGTATTTAAAATGAATCATATAAATATAATTTCACAATACTTGTAATTATACTATTCATTCTCATTTAATTTGTTGTACTAAACAAATTTTAGTAATAAAACATTTTAATTACTAAAACGTAATCTTTGATACTCATAAATTATTCTTATTTTGAGAATTATTTAAGTTGTATCAATATACAACTATTATGTATGTGGTTCTAACTCCATATCTCTTTGGAGTTAGAATCAATTTCATTACATACCTAATGTTTGAACCAAACCACCTCTTAATTTCATCACTGGTTAAACTTTAGGATTTCAAGTAGGGGTGTAACCGAGCTGATTTAAGCTCGAGATCGGGTGGGCTTGGAATCGGCTCGTAAACTTGAGCTTGAGCTTGGAATTGGCTTGAAATCCGAACTTAAAAAATCAAAGCTTGGAATCAGCTCAGATTAGGCTCGAGCTCTATTCGAGTTCAGTTAAATCTTTATTTTCTTTACTATATTGAAAAATCAAATTAAAAATAGATATAATTTAAGGAAAATGCAAATATAAGAAACATATGATTATAAATGCTAAAATGACATTTTTTAACAACAAAAATAATTACAAAATGACAAAATAACTAAAAATAATAGATAAAACTAGCCTAAACGAACTTCCGATTCCGAGCTTTCCTAAGCTCAGAATTGGCACGGATTTGGACCAACCCGGCTCGAAATCTGCTCAGAATTAGTTTTGACTGATTTCAAACCGAACTTTTACGGGGCTGATTCTGAGGGCTCTACGAGTCGGCTTAGATCACTTACAGGTTACAGCCCTAATTTCAAGTCATTTAATTTAAATTCATTTCAAATCCTATAAGTTCAGTTCAATTCCTATAAGTTCAGTTCAGTTCAGATCCTATAAGTTTAGTTTAGTTCAGTTCAGTTTCTCTAAGTTCAGTTCAGATCTTATAAGTTCAGTTCAGTTAAATTCAGATCCAATATGTTTAGTTCAATTCAGTTCATGTAAACTCAATGCAAAAAAACTATATACGGAGTATTTTTTTTAACAACTAATACAAATATTTCGATTTAATTATTCGACACATGTTATTAAAAAAAAATACTCATTAATAATTGTACCAATTTTTACTACCTCATTAATACCAAATTTCTTACCCCATTGTTTCTATATTCACACTCCATAATTTTATAAGAATGTACGCTCTTGGAATACCTATTATACAACATGATGTGAACATTCAAGGAACAGTAGATTCAGGCATGTTTGATAAAAACCGGAAGAAGACCATGTATAAGCTACGAAACAACATAGTCAAAACATTTGGCGAGACCATAGAATCTTTGTCGACAGTGATATTGATAGTGAAGATGAAGGTGATGAGAATTATGATAATATGGAAATAAATGGTTAGAAAAAAGTGTAATATGTGAAATTTTATCGTAATGTAATCGTAGTATAATGTATGAACTATGAAGAAACCAATGTATATAAAACGGAAAATATTTTATATTACATTGTGTTTTGACTATTTTTTTTTATCAATGTTATCTCTTGGATGATAATAATAATAATAATAATAATAATAATAATAATAATAATAATAAACTTAATTAAATTAAGTTAATTAAGTTCGGATCCTATAAGTTCAGTTCAGTTCAGTTCAGATCCTATAAGTTTAGTTCGTATAAGTTCAGTTCAGTTCAGTTTCTATAAGTTCAGTTCAATCTATCAGATCCAATAAATTCAGTTGATATCCTATATTGTAACATCCCGTATTTTCGAAGTCCGTATTTTTAATATTTTAAATTGAGTTTCGGAAATATATATATTTTTGAATTAATTTCGTAAACTTAATTTTAAGATAGATCGTACAAGTTCCATCTTAAGGTAATATAATTCTTAAGATGTTAAAATATCGTTTGACATTGTTATTCTCAAATAAGTCCGACTCAAATTCCTGAGACATCACTTAAAACTCGTTTCATCTCTTTTTCTTACTAAAAAAAAAGAAGGAAAATTCCTCACGATTTCTCACCTTCTTCCCCTAGCAAACTCACATCTCCATTATTAAACCTTCCTTTATCACAAAAATCAACCTTCTGAATTCGTTACTCTTCAAATCAAGGTAATTTCTGCGGCTACGCGTTCCTAAGATCGTTCCCGTTATTTTGATATCTTCAATTTTGAGAATCGTGACAGCCGAAATTTCGGACTGTTCTCCCTTAATTTCGTGATTGTGGTTTCCTAACTCGTTTTGTTGTTTTAGGAGGCGATCTCGAGAACCCGGAGGTGGACTCTTACATCATTGAGCATTCACTTGAGGATTAGTAAGAAAGAAGTAACCTTGATAAGGAAAACTCGGTCTATGTCATAGAGCACCACTTTTATGTGAAATTAGTTATTGATTGTGAAATTAGTGTTGTTTATAGTTGTTAAGAACTCACATGTTGTTTATAGTCTATTTTTTGTGGCAATTTAAGTGACAATTCATAGGGGAAATGTTGTTTGGTAATATGATTAATAGGAACATGGTTTGTGATGGTTTATATGTTTTGGGCATGTAAATCTTATTTTGATGGTTGAAAACTACTTCATATGTTTAGTTAGTGTGTAATAGTTGTTGGGTAAGATGAACTGTATGTAGGAATCAAGGTTTGAGAATAATTTCATTGGTTTTAGATGAATTTGGGCATCGCGATTTGTGTTTCTCGCGTACAGGGACTCCCAGCCGGTCGACCGGCAGACGATCGATTAACCGATTGAGAGCCCGTGTTGTGTTTCTGGAAATTTTATAGTTCGTATGTGAACATGGCCTCCTAGCCGGGTGGTCGTCCGCCGGTCCACCGCCTGAGAGAACCTTCTTGGATGACTTAGAGTGTTTTGAGAAAAGTTGGGATGAGACTCTTAGCCGGGTGCCCCGCGGCCGGTTGGCCGACTAAGAGCCCTCTCCCTTTTTGAAAAGTTGTAGGAATTGATAATGAGGGGGTTGTCAGTCGGGTGGCCGGCAGCCGGTCACCAGCTGAGGACCCTTCCTCAGTTGTTTTTAAGAAGAAGGCTGAGGACTGCCAGCCGGCTGATCGACAGCCGGTCAGTTGGCCGGCTGAGAGTCCCTGCTAGGGATGGCAATGGGCCGGATCTGGACCGGGTCCAATAGGATCCAGATCTGTTTTTGGCAATAGGATCAAGATCCGACCCGTATCCGACGGGTCCAGAAAAGTGAGATCCAGATCCGGACCATGCGGATCCGGGTAGGATCCGGGTTTTACGCGGGTCCCATTGAATAAAAAATTACGACAATTATGCCACCAATATCCCTGAGTCGCAATTCCCTGGCAAAATGTCACATCATTCCGAAAATGGCTCCCGTGTTCAACAAAAAGCCTAACATTGCAACTCCTATAAACGACGCAAATGAATTTTCTAAACCGAGGATACATCAGACAAATTTGTTGAATGCATAAGCGGGGGTAGCGTTGAAAATTCGGGAATCCTCAGATCATTCTTTGCCCACTGTTAGAGTTTGTTGACATAAGAGAGAGAATTTCGGTTACTGCTGACATGGAACCCAGTGCTGCTTTCAAAACATCTTGTGAGCATCCCGGTTTCACTATGGAGCGTACCTGCATATTCAATCACAACATTCACAAGTAACAAGAGCCATATCACGATTGAGGATCACTCAAGGCAAGAGACAAATTCCTAACATTTGCAGAAAGGTGGGATCAAAATCTCTGAACAACAAATGATCCATATGAAGTTCTGAACAATTCCTTCGGACTCATTAATTTGTATATGTGTAACACCCCAAGAGTATGAGAGGAAAGTTGTCCCACATCGGTAGAATGTGAGGCTTGTGATATGTTTATAATAACTTCCACCCACCACTTAGTAACAAGGCCTTGTGCTTTTGGGCTTAAGTGAGGACAAATAATGGGCCCAAAGGCATACCTCCCATCTTATTGGGGATGTGTTACGACCGTGGTGGGTCGGGTTGTTACAAATGGTATCAGAGCGACCCTGCGACCGTGTGGTTAACACCATTCTCATTACAATAGGCTTCGAAGGCAAAGTTTTCAAATTCGGTTCCATGGTCGGATCTTAAAGCACCAAGTTTTAGAGAAAATTTGTTTTCGACCATTTTGAGCCAAATTAAAAACTCACCAAAAGCCTTGTCCTTAGTTCCAAGAAACAACAGCCACACATATCTAGAACAATCATCAACAATAACACAAATGTAATTACTACCACCTTTGCTTGATATACGCATGGGTCCGCAAAGGTCTATGTGAACAAGTTCTAAGACACGAGATGTACTAATACACTTCTTGGACTTGAAAGAGCTCTTAACTTGTTTCCCTTTGACACAATCATCACACAAGGAGTTGAATTTAAAGTTTATGATTGGTAAACCTTCCACTAAGTCAAGTCTCCTAAGGTTGTTTAATGTTCTAGCATTTACATGGCCCAAACGTTTGTGCCAAAGCCATGGATCATTTTTATGGACGCTCATGCACGAAAGTTTTTGACCGGATAAAGAACATAAATCAATCATATACACATCCTTGACTCGTTTACCTTCAAGAACCAACTCCTTTGTCTTTCCATCTAGGATTTTACACACATGAGCATGAAATTCAACAATATTACCTCGATCACACAATTGTGATATGCTAAGTAGATTGTGTTTTAATCCTTTGACAAGCAGCACTTTGTCCACACATAGTGATTTTGACTTACCAACTTTTCCGATACCAACAATTTCACCTTGTTTGTTATCGCCAAAAGTCACCATGCCTCCTTTGTAGGCCTCTAGTGAGAGGAATTGGTCTTCTTCCCTCGTCATGTGACGAGAGCATCCGCTGTCTAAGTACCAATTGCTGCTGCCCCCCACTAATGCCTACGCAAATCAAACAGTTAGTTTAGGAACCCAAACAAGTTTGGGTCCCTTCTTAACACTAGACACCGAGTCCTTTTTGACCCATATTTCTTGTGCAACTTTGGTGTTTCTTTTTAGGTCAAGTTCTCTTTTAGGACAACCATTGAACTCATGACCGGTCATTCCACAGTAATAGCATATAATGTATTCAGGTAGTCCAGCATACTTACGTCGTCTGAAATCTCTTTGACTTGGGTCTTGGTTTCGGTTGCAACAGTGTGTGCTACTGTTGCAACTGAAACCAAGTCCAGAGTTTTTTAAAGCCTTTTCATTTTCTTTGGATTGCTTTAACAAGAATTCTAAGACATTCTGACTTCCTTCCCATTTGAGATAGAATTGCTTTGCATCAGCCAATTCTGGTCAAGGTTTCTATTTCCTTAAGTTGATCTAGATTCGTTTTTTCAAGTTTATCAACTTTTCCTTTGATATGACTGGTTTCATCACTTAATAAGATCGCAACTTCCTCTAGTTGTTTGTTATCAAGTTTGCATGAAGTAAATTCAACCAAGAGGGAGTCACGTTCCTTTGTAAGGGATGAGACTTTTCCTTTTAGAGACTCGACCTCTTTTACTAGTTCAGATTCAACATTGCATGAGACTGTTGCATGAGTTGCTTCAGCTTTATTCACAAGACACTGATTTTGTTTTCGAAGCATTTTGACTTCATTTTCTAGTTTGGTTATTGTACATGTTTGATCTACCTCTGTTAGACTCTCCTTTAGATTGAAATTTTCCTCGGCAATACTTTCGATTTCATCTTGCATGGCAATGAGTTTATTTCCTTGGACACGACACTTATCAATAAAATCATCTAAAAGAAGACAGATTTTGTCTTTAGAAAAGGCGCGGGCCTTCTTTTTTAGACATTTTACCTCGCTTTCGGAGTCGGAACTTGAATCAACCGAGTGGGCCATGAGACATATGGCAGCTTCTTTCTTTGATGATTTTGACGTTTCTGTTTTTGATTTTGATGAGATGCTCAACTTTGCATCCAATTCTTCCTCAAGGAACTCATCCTCATCGGAATCAGACATACCCCAAATAGCACTCATGACTTTGTTCTTGTAATCTCTTTTGGCAAAATCACGTCTCTCCTTGGATTTGATATCATCCCACTTTGGGCATTCCTTTATTTGATGACCCTTGTCACCACATTTAAAGCAACCAAAGGTGGAATTTGATCTCCTCTTTGGAAAACGTTTCTTGCCAACATTGTTGTTAAACTTTTGTGAGCCTCGACCGTTTATTATGCCGGCCATGTTTTTGGTAAACATGGCGAACTCGACATCCTCATCCTCCTCATCGCTGGAGAGAGCATTTAGAGCGAGTCCCTTTCCCTTTGAACTCTCCTGAGAACGTTTCGTGAGTGAAAGTTCATGGGCCATGAGGGACCCCATTAGTTCATTTAGGGAAAGGACGACAAGATCTTTAGCTTCCTCAATAGCCGTCACCTTCGGTTGCCACTTTTCAGTTAAGCTTCGAAGGATCTTTCGGACTAAATCCTCGGATTCAAAGTTACGACCAAGACTCTTAAGTTCGTTAACAATGCAAGAGAAACGAGAAGAAAGACTATTAATTGATTCGTCCTTTCCCATGTTAAACATCTCATATTGTTGCATGAGAAGGTCAACACGGTACTTCTTCACTTGAGACGTGCCCTCATGAGCTAAGCTTAGGGTGTCCCAAATGTCTTTGGCCGAAGAGCAACCCGATATACGATTAATCTCTTGATCGCCAATGCCATACTGAAGAATGGACATGGCTCTCGAGTTTTTCTCGATCTTTTTATAATCGTTTTCATTATATTTTTCCTCATCTTTTGGTGTCGTTTTTCCATCCTTATCTGTCACCTCTATCTTAAGTGGGCCCTTTTTTATTATCATCCAACATTCATAATCTACCCCTTTAACGTAGTGTTCCATGCGGTGTTTCCACCAAGCATAGTTTTCACCTTTAAAGATTGGGTACTTAGTGTGTTTAGACTCGTCCATGATTACGGATCTTTCTCTTTGGTGGTTAAGCCTAATCAAGAGCACAAGGCTCTGATACCAATTGAAGAATCAAGAACGAGTTTAGCACCTAAGAGGGGGAGGGGGTGAATTAGGTGACCTTTTAAAAATTAGAGATAGCTTAAGTGTTTCACGATTTAAGGCAACAAGATCAGGAACTAAGCAACAGTATAAGGAACGGTTGCATAGAGCTGATCTATTACGAGTACAGCAAGAAACGAGAACAAGTACGAGAAAGAGTAATAAGCAAGCGATATAAAAATTGGTTCAGCTCCTACTCCGGAGCCTACGTCCAACCGTTATTTTATTGAAAGTTTAGAAGCTACTCCGCTTAACTAAAACTATTACAACAAAACAACTCCCCAACCTACTCCCGTTGCATTTGCTAAGAGCTACTCCGCTCGAGGACTTGACTCAAACTTAAAGCTACTCCGCTCTAAGAGTTTGTTGTTCTACCTTTGGTTTACAAGATCAATGTCTCAAGAGTTCACTTAAAGAACATGGAGACTACTTTTAAGATCTAAACGCAAGGTTCATCGAACAAACATTTATACTCATTAGAAGTGCGAACTAGTACAAGGAGATCATAGCTTTTCGAAAACAATTTGAAGACTTCTTTTAAAACAGAAACTTTAGCAAAATAAACTTGAAGAGTAAATGCTTGAAAAGGTTTTGCAAAGTTTTACAATAAATGCTTAGAAAGTCTTGGTAATTAATGAGCTAAAGGGTTGGTATTTATAGAGGGTTTGGGCGAGTGAGAGGGGCTCTCAAGTCGTGTATTTTGTTTGCATAACGCTTTTACCCAAGGGTTCAAATAGAAGTGTCTTTTACAAACTGAAAATGCACATGGTTGCAATGCTCAAGGTAAACTACTCAAGGCTCAAAGCAACCCACTTAAGGAAAGAGTGTAAGAAGGAACCTTCCTTTTGTAGGTCTAATTGCCAAAAAAGGAAAAAGTAAACTTTCTACTTTTTCTAACCCTTAGACCTCATGTGCAAGTTGAGCTTTTGATTTTCAAATAAATTTCCTTCAGTTTGTAAAACATTTGAAATATGTAAATGAACCAAAACACCAACACTTTTGATAAAAATATTTTACGAAATATAATCTCCATGACCGTACTAGAAACCCCAGTTGCAACAGTCTGTTGGACTGTTGCAAGGATTTTGCACCTCTAACAAATACGAATGAATGTTAACTACCTTGCTTACAACACATTCCTAGACTTGGCCTTCTCTTGTCTTTGCTTGTATCTTGACATATGAACTTGTGATCTTCAATAGGCTTTATGTCATTTTGCTAATCTCTTGTATAATCAAGCAAACATTAGATTAATCAAGGTAACTTGTCATCATCAACATATTGTGTTTCAACATAATCCATCTGTCTCTTTCCTGTAGAATCGACTCCCCATTCCGGATCATCGTAGGTGTCACATGAATACACAGGGTCAACCGCGAGGTTGAGTAGGTAAAACAACTAAAACATAAATAACAATAGAACTGTATCCTCCTCCATCTCCATATCATTCAATCATCCACCACACCTCCACCACTTCACACCTCCATCACACCACACCTCCCATCACATCACACCTCCCATCACATCACACCTCCCATGGCCATATCACAAGTCCCATATCACAAGACCCATATCACAAGACCCATTTCACATCCCCGTTCTCCACAATAAACAGTAATAAGCAATCAATTACAAGATATCACAATTAAATATATCAATCAGATACGGAGTGTCCTCCTGTCAGGTCACCATCACAGTCATAGATATTCCCCTACCTGGAATTGCAGAATGACAACCGAACCGCTGCTAGAATCGTTCCACCTCGAACTCAGTTCCTATAAATAGTACTTAGTATCAATTGCTAACCATACCACCAAACACTACCACCTCTATTTCTATCATGTTCACAAGGAATACACTTATCACACACTGTAAATATACATGTTAACATACTCATATATATATATATATATATATATATATATATATATATATATATATATATATATATATATATATATTCCTTAGTCATACCAATCACCATTAGTCAAGTCTAGACTTACTAAGTATAGACTTACCACATATAGGCTTACTAAATATGTCATACGATCAATTAGTCAATTATTATAGAACCCATAGTAACAACGACTCAATTAATTAACCATAGTCACCACAATATCTTAATACTAATAATAATAATGTTAATAAGCATCACAATCAAAAATAGCTTTAAGATATAAATTACTTTACTACTAATACCATTATTGCCATTTTAAAACAAAGAAAATAACAATACTAATACATCGCTTATCGCATATGCTTGTAATATTAGTCATCAAGCCACCAATCATATAATAAAGAAAATAATAATACAATAATAATACAATAATAATATCAATCATAATATAACATTAGTAATTATAATAATAATATACTAAAATAGGAATAACACTCAACAACTATTAATTATTATGATTAAGGATATACTAATATGATTATCAAGGTTAAAGATAAGCAAACATCACGTTGGCCCATAGCATACACGCTGTAACCGTAAAACGCAATGAACACGACTTTATTAAACAAACACTGTCGGTACCGCCAATTGCAACCACCACCCTCGCCAGTGACACCACCAGGCTCACCTCTGAGCCGTGGTGGTTCCTGGGAAGCCAGTAGTTGCCATCGACACCGCGACAACAGCCCACAACCACCGACCCAAAACCACTACAAGAATACATAAAACAGGCGACGGAAATTGGCGACTGAAGACAGTCGCCAAATCAAATTTGGCGACTGTCTTCAGTCGCCAAAGTTCTGTCGCAAGTCCTAGTCGCCTAAAAACAATTGGCGACTGTTGTCAGTCGCCAAATTTGGCGACTGTAGCTGTAGTCGCTATAACAAGGAAAATGGCGACTGAAGGTTCAGTAGCCAAATTGGCGACTGAAGCGGAAAGGGAGTCGCCAATTTGGCGACTGAAGAGGAAAGGGAGTCGCCAATTTGGCGACTGTATGGCAGTCGCCAATTTGGTTTTCACAGTCGCCAGTTTGTGTTTTTTCCAGTAGCTTTTCCAGTTTTGGCGACTGATTGCAGTCGCCAAAACCCCATTTCAGTCGCCGAATTGGCTGGAACTTTTCATGTCATATTCGTTTTTGATCTAGCCAAATCTCGTATTTATTAATCCTAATATCCAATGAAAACCTGCAAACAGAAAATTCGAACCCATTTGCGAGAACCGCAACTTTTGTAACACGAAATTCTCATTTATTAAAAAATGAGAACATTATCCAACTACAAGTTAAACTTACTACATTATCCAAGTTCATTATCCAACCTTAATCTAAACCAACTACATTATCCAAGTTCAACCTAAACGAACTAACACTTATCAAACAACCTAAACTGCAAATCCCATGCCGGCTCCACTACCACCACCCTTACCATGCGGATCGTTGGGGTCATACCGATATTGGGGACCGGAGTTGCATTGTGTGAAGTAGTTCTCCATGGCCTCCAAGCGCTCTTTCATCAGCCGATACTGTTCATCTCTTTCAGCATTCGCTCTTCTTTCTTGAGCGAGTTGAGTCTGTAGTTGACTCACAACAGCCGGCTCATATGTTTGGCGAGGCTCATAGGAGGATCTTCTGGCCGGTTCTTTGAAGAAGACACCGTGGGCCTTTCCGGTGCCGTACACATTACCCTTCTTATATCCGTTCACCAAATTAAACCAAATTTCATTATCTGGTACTTCGGGATGTTGTTCTTTTTCAGCCTCGAATGCTTCCTACATTAGTTGACAAAAAATTACCATCATTAGTTAACATAAATTTCATTAGGTAACAATTCAAAACTATCTTAAGTAAAGAATCTTACATATAAAGCTTTGTCTTTTGGCTTAATCCAAATTCTCTCATTCTTAGCGTTCACCCTTGAATGTGTGGCAAGGAACAGTTCCGGGACCGTCGCCTGAGGATCATCAACCAACATATCATCTGGTTGATCAGCTGACTGATCATCAGCACTCTGATCAGCTGACTGCTCAGCTGACTTCTTCTTTTTATTCTTCTTCTTGTTCAGCTACATACACGAACAAAATTCAATGTTTGCTTAGGGACATTATTATTACCAATATCCAAATAAACGAGCTAAATAAATAAGTGTTAATAACAAAACTTACACCAAAAAATATGTCCAGAAATGACCGTGAACCAGCATGATGGGTAGGCTCAGCCATTCCTTCCTTCTTGCCTCCCCTTTTGTTCGTGGCCTTCTGTGCCGATCTGGCACGAAACTCTGGGGTATCACGCCGATTCAGAAGCCCCTCAAGCGCCTCACCTACAACAATGATAAATTATGTCATTATTAGTGGAATTGTCATCCTTTAATCAATACAATTGACAAATAAAGGTAATTGTACAGATATACCTTTAAGATGTGAGGCCTTTCCCCTTTTACCAATCTTATGGATAATGTCTTTGTATCTAGTTGCTCCAACATCACGCCACCTCTTATTGACAGTAGACTCTAATTCAGGCGGCCAGTAAAAATGTAGCTGCAGAAATATAACATTAAGTATTAGTTGAAAAACTATAATAGTGAGTAAAATAAGTAATTAATAAAAAAGTTTTTGGTAGAGTAAATTCTTTGAAGTCTTGGGGAAAGAGGAAGGTAAATTAATTGGTTCTCTGCTATTGGTTTCTTACACTTTTGACCCCTTCTATTACTCTTGTTGCCTTTTTTAGGTTTCAAAACAACTTCTCCATCACTTGTCTGAAATCTATCCATTCCACATTTTTTGCACTTGTCAAGCAACGCATCATCTTTCCAAAAGAGCATACATCCTTCGGGACATGCGTCAATCTTTTGATGCGGTAACTGAAGTCCTTTAACTACTTTTTTTGTATTGTAGAAACTTCGAGTCATGACATTATCTTCGGGGATAGCATCCTCAAGCAGAGAAGCAATACCATCAACGGCATTAAATGACATATTATTCTCACACTTCAAGGTTACTATCCTAGAGGCCGCTTGTAATAATGACATTCTGCTCCCTTCGTATAAAGGTTGTTCCGCAGCTTTTAACATGTCAAAAAAAGCCTTTGCTTGGGATTTGGAGGTTGTTCTTCATTCATAGCTCGATGGTCGTCATCATTAAGAACATTGTACTCCAAGGCATCAACAATCATATCTCTATATGGGTTCTCATCAAGTTGTTGGATGTGAGGATGGATGTGAGGTTGTTCGTGAATTGGAGAATATACTTCTCCATGAGAAATCCAATTATAATAATTTGGACAAAACCCGTTTGTATAGAGATGTTCTTGTACTTCAAGGACAATTGCGTATTTCATGTTTTTACATTTGTTACAAGGACACCTAAGTTGATTTTCTACCGAGTTATATTCATCTTGTTGCTTAGCAAATTCGATAAACTCAGCAACACCCTCTATAAACCTAGCATTAGGTCGTTTCTTCCTAATACCAACACTTCCATCATACATCCATGAACGTTCCAATCTCTTCATTTTAATCTAAACATAAATTCATAAATTAACATTCGACAATAAAATAACTTAAACAACAACCTTAATCATCTATAGGATAATAACAACTTATCAAAAATCTTCATTATTTATAAACACTAACATCAAAAATCTCCATTATTTACAACCTAATAAACTAAGGTGATTTATATTTACACACTAATTAACTTAAACAACCATAATTTACCCACCCCAAATAATAACTTATCAAAAAATCCCCAATTTTTACATAAATTCATAAATTAACATTCAACAATAAAATAACTTAAACAACAACCTTAATCATCTATAGGATAATAACAACTTATCAAAAATCTTCATTATTTATAAACACTAACATCAAAAATCTCCATTATTTACAACCTAATAAACTAAGGTGATTTATATTTACACACTAATTAACTTAAACAACCATAATTTACCCACCCCAAATAATAACTTATCAAAAAATCCCCAATTTTTACAAACCCTAATAACTAATTTGACATAATTAACTAACAATTATAAGCATAACAACATTAATAAGGCAAAAACATCGTCTTAATCGACATAAAAACCCAAACCCCCAATTTCATATAAACCCTAACCCCCAATTTATCCACTTAACATCATAATTGGTTACTACAACTTAATTGACTACAACCTAATAAGCTAAGACGGTCCTAATTGGCTTCTACATTACTAAATTGACAAAATAAAACAACAATAAAATTAAAAACTGAAATTAAACTAAAAAGAATAACAAACCTTTAATTCGATAAATGAAGGTGCAAGTGGCGTTTGGTGGCGGCGGTTGCTGGCTGTAGGTGGTGGGGGCGGGTGGTGGCGGCCGGTGGTGGCGGGTGTTGTCGGCTGGTGGTGGGTTGGGGGTGTTTGTGTGAGTGGGTGTGTTTACGTTTGTGTTTATTTTTGTGTTTGTGTTTGCGGAATGAAGAGGCTGTAACATTTTCGCGATTTCATAACAGCCAAATTGGCGACTGACAAATTGGGATTTGGCGACTGTCAACTTCAGTCGCCAAATTGACGACTGCGCTATTATATTATGGCGACTGTATTTTCAGTCGCCAAAACTTGGCGCCAAAAATGGCGACTGGCTTCAGTCGCCAAAAGTAAATTTCAGTCGCCATTTTCTGTCGGTGGTAAAAAAGTTTGGGAAAACATACAGTCGCCAAAATAGCGACTGGTTTCAGTCGCCAAACTTAACCTTCAGTCGCCAAATTGGCGACTACACACTACAGTCGCCATTTTTCCGTCGCCTGTTTTGATTATTCTTGTAGTGAACCCATACACCACCTGACCCTCTGTTTCTCGCGTCACACACCTCCAACGAACCCGACGCGATACCTTCCAAACCGTCGTGACAACCACTACCCTGACACCCCGACTACCACCAACCGAATAACCCTAACACCCAGAACCACCGCCAAAGGAAACTACACTACTACAAAAAAGGCCAAAGAAACCTGTTGAAAAAGGCTTTAGACACCTGTTAATAACAGGTGTCTAGGTCATAGGTGTCTTTGGTTATGAAACCTGTTGGAGGAACTGGTGTCTTATCTAACAATTAAAAAGACTTGTTTTTATTAATAACTGGTGTCTGTGACTTATACCTGTTATCAATTATGTCCGGTGTCTTTGGCATATATCTATGACACCACGCTCATCTACAACCAGTGTCTTTGGTATAGAACTATGAGACCACATCCATCTACAACCGGTGTCTTTACTTTTTCATACAAAATCTGCTGCTTTCTTTTTACCGGTTTCTTTGCTTTTTTTGGTTTCTTCAACTACGCAGCACCTGCTACTACGTACCTATTATATTTGGAAATACGTACGAAATACATACATATACATACAGTTGCACCTCATAATCATTCTTTTTATTCAATATCAAAATAAATTGAGTTGTTTCAAATTCAACATATATCCAAGTCTTCTGATCAAAACAACAATTGCCTCCACCAATAAAGAAATAATCTCAATATAGTTCGTATTTTTCAACTAAGAAAGTTGGACAAAAGCACACTAACTACCTACTAATAAACTAATAAGTTTAACAAAATCGAAAACTAATATAACCCATTCACGCTTGACGAGCACCCATCTTGTCAATATCATCGATGTCCACTTTTTCGTCATCTTCAATTTGTATCTTAAGCATGAATTCCCTAATCGTTCACGCTTCGCATTCCTTATGCCTTAATCTTGTATCTTCTTATAAGAGTACCAGCTGCTCTATTTATATCTGTTTCCACAGGATTAGTCTTTGCTCTATTTGTTACTGTCAAATAAAAGTTTCTAATATGATAGGCGCCACAAAAAGGTAGGTTCGACACAGCACAAAGATAAAAGAAATTCAACCACCCCGCCCCCTGCTTCCATTGGCTTCTAAGGATTCTTAATCAAATAAAAAACAGTAAAAAGGAACTTAACAAACTCACCAGCTATCATTGTTGACTTTCTTTGAAAGGTTGAATGAAACAATTAGGTACTACAATCGATCCGTCGAAAATACATGAGATAATGAAAAAAGAGCGCCTTTTTCATAGAAATTGTTCAGGTATGGTCACAAAGAAGGAAAAGCTCCTGCTAGAGCGAGAGAGTTTACAAGGAAGGTAACTGCTGCTCCATAGCTGTAGAATAGGATGACAAGAATTCACATACATCCTACTAGAACATTCTAAAAGCCAAACTCGCTACATGTCTTTAATAGGACGAGGTACACATCAAATACAAATTCAGTTATAAGAGGCTTTATTGGATTCGCATACTACATACCTGTTACGAAAGAAGACAAGGCATCTCCAGATAGTAAGACGGGTACAGGTCGCAACTACATATATGTTAGAAGGCCATTCTTCTATTGCTAACAGCTTGTCCAACATCATACAAAAAAGAGGGAAGATATAGCACACGCCCATCTTACCTAAATAGAAAGCAAGCAAGATCTTAAGCAAGGAATGCTGCAAGAGTTGAAAAAGCTAGTTGAAATATAATACAAGAGAGTTTTCCAGTTAACAACAAGAATGGGCGCAAGTTACCAATACGGGTACAACGGGTTAAAGGAATTCAGTCTAAGCTAGACTAGAAGGCACATAAGATCGAAGAAAATACTAGTTATATTATAGTATGCGCAGTGGGTCTGTCTCTTAACTCTGGTGGTGCACCGAGCTTAAAAATACAAGGAATTCACCGAGCTTTAGGAACTGATAATCAACAGAAACCGCTTAAAAAGTTGAAAGCCTCCACGAACTTATGAAAAAGCAAGAACAACTCTCATGGACATATAATCGAGATGATAAACACCCATTAAGAATGTTCTGCTATTAGCCAACTACTACTTGATATCGCCAAAATCGAATTACCTATAGCCCCCAAAAATTGCATACCCTAACTTCCTTAACCCTCAATTTTACATCAAAAGATCAGATACCTGATATTATAACAACAAAATAAGTGTGATTTAAGTAGATAAGACTATTTTAAACCTTAGACAACAACAATTAATAATAAAAATTGAATTCAAACAATTTAAGAAGTCTTTTAACCTATTTGTAGAAGATGGTACAGAATAAAGTTAAGATAATAATACAATCGTTTTGCACAAATAACAAAAATCCCCCAATTTTACAAACCCTAACTTACATAATCTCAATTTAAATATCAATTAATCAATTACTCAACAATTTTAACAAAATAAGAAGTGTAATTCATGTATGTAAGACTAAATAATTAAATCTCAAACAACAAATAATTAACACTAAATATTAAATAAAACGAAACCTTGTAAAAGAGCATGAAAAGTGGAGGAAAGGTGATGATGGCGGCATAGAGCTCTAACGGGGGCAGAGAGTGGCGTAGGAAGAAAGGTAGCGGCGAAAGAAGAAAGGAGGTTGTGAGAGTGATGGTAGACTGGTAATGGTAGCGGGAATCAGGCGCGTTTGAAAACAGAGAAGGCAAACGGGAGTACTGCGATATAATATGTGAATTTAAAAAGTAAAATAAGAAGTAGCTAAGAAACCGGTTTTAGGTTTAACACATTTGTCATCTTGTTTTAAGAAACCAGTCTTCACAAATAAATGGTCTCTTATTTTAAGAAACCGGTTTAAAATTGAACAGGTTTTTTATTAGTGGTGTCTTTGACGTTTTTTGTAGTAGTGCTACATCGAACTCGCACTTACAACCATACATTCGTCACTCTGTTCTGAAACGCAAACAACAACTAACACAATCGACCATAAAACAACCGTGACTGGGGGTTCCTGGTGGTCGCCGACGACTCTTCTAGGGTCAAAACGTGACTACTAACATCCTAGACCAAAGATACATGAAGATCAGAACCACACATATATAAATGATGATTCATAATCGCGAAGAGAAAAGGGGTGAGAAATAGCGAAAAGGATTACGATGATGAACATACCTCTTTCATGGCCCAAACGAACCGCCCTGAACCACCCTAAACCCACCGTGTGAACCTCCCCTTTTGCCCTTGTAGTGTCGGCAGTAGATGTGTGGTGAGGGTATGCTGATTAGGTTAGAATTAGGTTAGGGAAGAGTGGCAGGTTGTGAGGTGTTGCGTGTGTGTGTAAAACGAAAACGAAGTGTGGGCTGGTTCATAAACACGCATTTCGAGGCCCAACACCAGTGTGCTAAAGATCCCTGGTTCGAATCCCACGAACCACATAGAATAACACTCATTTGATAATTTCACCATTTAAGGAAGTAATTATCGGATGCTAGTTAAATAAAATACTATCTATACGTCGATGTGAATAACAATTATTAACTTAACGAACATATACAATTAACATTATTATTATAGCAATTTAGCGAAATACGTATCAAGAGCGCATAAACATACATATAGAAAAGCACATGTTTATACCCCATTCGGACAAAAGTATCAAACGACCCATTAATACGAACTTATGAAAATACGGGATATTACATAACATGTTTATTTGTTTATGTGTTTATTGACAATAGACGGCTGAGAGAACCTCTAGTTGCTCCCCACTAACTATGGCGTACATGTTTTCATGTATGTAGGTTGGTGCTTATTGTTTACAGGGGGATTCACTCGAGAGCTAACGAGTGATGCTTTAGCATTGACATGACTTACCTTACTCATGTAGTTAGACTCAATTTACATTTCAGTTTTGGTACCCGTGGGATATGCTATCCCGATTTGTCATACTTGTGTACATAACTTAAGTTAAACTTATCTAGTTTTGTTTTCTTCCGCATTTTGGTTTTGTAATTCGCCTCACATGTTTTATTTATCATGTCAAAAGTTTAAATTCCACGCGTTTTTCATGCATATTGTATGTTTATATTTCCGTTGCTACGAGGGGTTTTACCAGGGGCGGATCTGGGGGGTGGATAGTGTAGGCAGGTGCCACCCCCCAACATAAAAATAAGAACTATGTTTGAGCATATATTTCACAAAAATGTGTTGGTCTTAGTGGTTAAAAGTGGCTATGGAAATATGAATTTTGTGAGGTTTGAGGTTCAAATCCCCTAAGAGGCTTTTTTTAAGAAAAACATGCTTTATTTTCACCAAATTTCTTTTTTTTTTGTTTTCCATAACATTCACAACCCTAATGACATCTTTATTCACATAATTTTCTTGGTAATTAAATGCTTAATCTATCTCAAATTCAAATATTCTAAACAAAAATATATATGAGAGAGATTTTATGGGATTAATATTTTACTACTAATTACGGAAAAAAAAAATTGTGCCATCCCGAAGTAAAAATCCTGCATCCGCCACTGGGTTTTACATATATGTTCAGTTCAAATATTATAAGTTCAGTGCAGTTCAATCCAAATCTTATAGGTTCGATTCAGTTCAGTTTAATTCAATTCAGTTTCAATCTCAAATAACACGCCATACTCTCGAATCTTCGTGTGGCTTACTTACTAATATTTAGGGCGTTTTTAGTTGGGGGTCTATAAGAAAAGGAAAGGAAAACTAAGTTACTCATTGTCTTTGTTGATGTTTGTTTGACACAAACAAAGGGAATATAACCCCTTCCTTACCCCCAATCCATCTAATTCGTTACCCACCCTCCTAGGATATGAGATTTCATTATCCTTGTTACCCTTCCACCACTTTCTTCGTCTACTATCACCACCACCACCACCGCCACCATCGCTATGACAATCCCACCATCGCCATCACCACCATGACACCCCACCACCATCACCAACGTGATAACTATCACCGCTACCACCACCACCATCGCCGCCATAACAACGCCGCCACCACCACCATAATACTCTCACCAACACCACCGCCACGACACAATCACCACCACCATCGCCGCCATGACACTCTCACCACCATCATCAGCGCCAGTAAATACTGTGTTTGTTTGTGACGGTGTGTATTAGTGATATGGGTGAGTGTGGATAGATCATTAATTGCCTTTATTGATATAACTAAACAGCAAACTAAATTTTAGCCTTTTAGATAATCCCTTAGCTTTTCCCGTCACCCTTTATGATTTCCTTCCGTTTCTCTAAGTTTTAGTATATACAGGCATACAGTCCGTAAGACTGTCAGTCCGAACTCCGACGTAACTTCATCTTCAACCACCAAAGCCAATGCTATTGCTACGTCTCTCGTCACCAGTACGACGCCGTTTTACTCTCCAAAACTTCTCTTCCCACTCTATCTCCTTTGACGAAGACCCTCCTTTCTCTCTCCTACAAAACCCTTCAAATCCCAAAATTACACCCAAACAACCCACGAAAAAACCCCAAAATGCCCCTGACATTCCCTTCAAGTCAGACCTACCCTTTGACTTCCGGTACTCATACTCGGAGTCTGACCCGTCAGCAAAGCCCATCAGCTTCCGTGAACCGCCGAGGTTTTCCCCGTTCGGACGGGGCCGGCTCGATAGGAAATGGACCGGCACTTGCGCTCCGGTAGGGGATGTGGATGATTCATTGAGGGTGAAGTGGGAGGAGGAGAAAATGAGGGTGTTGGGTGCGGCGTTGTCTGAGGAAGAGGTTGATTTGCTTGTTGAAAAGTATCGGCATAATGATTGCAACCGACAGATTAACCTTGGTAAGTCTCTGGCATGGCGGTTTTACACTAATACTAGTTTTCATGCCCAAGAATTTGTGTTTATTTATTTAGGGTTGCTTGGTATTTGAAAGAGTATATAGAAACTGCATAGTACTGAATTTACAAATTGTATGCACTTTTTGTATCTATGAATGGGTTATTCGGAAACGACCTCTCTGCGTTAGGAGTAGGGGAGGTAATGTTGGTTGTATCCATTTCTCACTGCTGCCTCTCTTCTTTCTCAAGGTTGTCAATTTGTCATTGCTGATTTGCTGTTAAATGCCCGCTCCATTGTCTCGCTGCAATTCTGTTGGAGGTTATCTGTGTGTTTCAATTGCTTTATCAATTTCTTGAGCTGATTCACTCATTTCCTTGGTAAGGTCTATTCTTTTTAGGTTTGTAAATCAAAAGTGGTAAAACCATTCAGCTTTCACTTGCTACTGTATAGATAAGGCATCTTGGGGGCGTTTTCGCGATTCATTAATAATTGTAACCCTAATGCCTAAAAAGAGTCAATGGGGGTAATGGATGGGTGATCGGAGTCGGCAGCATTTCCTGTGCAATGACCATAAGCTTCATTAAGGTTGTTTTCTAGTGACCTATGCCTGTACCCAAATACGGGAGACAACCTGTTACTGACAAATTGTTAACTGATTTTAGGCAACATAGCGGTATGAATAGATGGATAGTAATGTATTCAAGGTTGAATATAAAAAATAATAAGAATGTTGCATTCACGGGATATAGAAATAACACGTTAAGCAATATTTCAGATGTGTAGATGTAAACGTTGTCGGCTTTGTTTAGATCATAGTTTGAAAATGTGTAAGGCGTGTCGAGGTGCTAAGGGCCCAAGGCAAAGAAGGTCAATGCGAAGGCTCGCCTTTTGGACATGACACACCCTATTTTTGGTAACAAATTTGTACTTTCCAAATAGAATTTTGGGCAACAATAGCCTTTTTAGGAGTTTTCAAGTAGGCTAACATGTGAAGGAGTAAAGTTAGCCTAGTTAGGAATAATGGAGAAAACAAATGTGAGCCTTGTCTAAAAGATATGGAAAGTGCGTACTGTAGCCTTGTTAGGTGACCTTTGTCTAAAAGGCGCACCTAAAATGAATCTAGGTGTTTTGGCTATTGCCCCATCCAAGGCGCGCCTTGGGCCCAATTTTTTGAAACTAAGACTGTCTAAATGGAAGGATTTGGAGGGAAAGAAAGGGGGGATAAAATCCCTTGTTTGGCTAGCAACTGTAGTCCGAGGGAAACGGAGGGATACATTTTCTAACGCAGGAAATACTTGGAGGGAAAATGATTGGCTATTCCTCACCCTCTTTTAGTATCCAGAAGAAGGGAAGAGAAAAGCGTATGAGTAATTGTGAACTACTGGTAACAGGTGAAATAAAGATCTAGCTTACTGTTTAGGATTACGAAATTAGAAGGAGATGACACCAGTATTTGTTTCTTGCCATAGTACCCTCATAAATCAGGTCATGTAACTGATGTAAGAGATATAATGCAAAAAGGAAAAGAAATGATTTCCATCTTTGAAATTCCCTTATAAATATACATATTTCATACTGAACGATTGCCTTCTTAACGTAAAAGTGGGAAAAGGAGTGGAGTTTTACACAGAAGAACTAAGAGAGACGGAGTTTTATTCACCTAGGATTCCGGCAACCAGTTGACTAGATTTCGATCTACCCTCCTACCATTAGTCTTGCACTCTTACCGTTATACTCCTTCAGTCCTTCCGTCCCAATCATTTGTTTACTTCTATAAACTTTGTGAGCGGTATTTTAAGGTAAATAAATGATTGAGACGTAGGGTGTATATTGTGGTTACCATCATACTTCTTTTCATATTCCTTGCCCGATAAGCTTGTCGCGTGTTTTATGGATCATTAATATAGTGTCATTTAGATTTACTGAGAATGGCCTCTTTTTTTTATCTGTGGCCAGGGAAGGATGGAGTGACGCATAACATGCTGGATGACATTCACAATCATTGGCGTAGGGCTGAGGCTGTGAGAATCAAATGCTTGGGGATACCAACTCTTGATATGGACAATGTTTGCTTTCACCTTGAGGTATTAATGTGTGGCTGTATTATCTTTGGCTATTGGCAGCCTCTTTTTTATGTCAGAGTTATCAAAATTCATCATTGTGATTCACGTGTCCGTTTTTTATCTCTATGCAGGACAAATCGGGTGGAAAAGTTATATATCGTCATCTAAATATTCTACTTCTGTATCGGGGTAGGCACTATGATTCCAAAAATCGACCTCTGGTTCCTTTAATGCTCTGGAAGCCTCGTGCTCCGATATATCCAAAGCTTGTACAAAATGTGGCCGAGGGATTGACTTTTGAAGAAACCAAAGAGTTTAGAAACCGGGGTTTGCACTCTCCCCCGCTCACGAAACTTAGTAAGTTACTTCTTTCTGGTGAATGGGAATGCTTTACAAAATTATCAACAACGTTACCTCAATGTACTTCATCAACACTTATAAATGGCAATGTAGGTGGATCTGATGTATACAGTTTTATTACCCATGTTTTAAAACAAAGTTGTGCTCTAGTGATCCATAGTGAAGTTGCATCAAGAATTGTGTCAATGAGACAATTATAACAGTATCACCTCTTTAGTAAAAGGAACATCATGAGTGAACTAAACCTTTTTGCTCTAATCATTATAATTGAGAACAGTAAAAAGCTACCTACTCAACTAATAAATACCATCATAGATGCTGCAATTGTCATTTGGGATTGTGTTTCTGATCGAATTATGCTCTATTCGTTTAGCTCGGAATGGGTTCTACTTGAATGTGGTGCAAAAAGTGAGGGATGCCTTTCAAACTGAAGAGGTGGTGAGATTAGATTGCACCCATGTCGGAACCAGTGACTGCAAAAGGATTGGTGTTAAGCTAAGGGTAATTTTCTTCTCCCAAATTTCTTCATTGTGTAATCAGGTTTGGTTTAGACGTTAAAGCTGTTTAATGAGTACAGGATTTAGTACCTTGCATTCCAATCTTGTTCAAAGATGAGCAAATTATACTTTGGAGGGGAAAGAGAGACCTCAACGATCAAGCTAGCTGCTCATAGGAACTCGCCAGTACATAAAAATAACTTGGTTACGTCCTTGAACCTACCTGTTGAATCTTGGTGAAGCGCATCCATCCGATATGCAAGTCCCGCCAAGCCACCCTGTGCTGCACTTCTCACTTCACCAGTGGCAGACCCAAAGAAATGTATTTACCTTGTCTTGATGGAAATTGTACTTTGTATAATGTAAAAATAAGTCGATTGATAAATATTACCAAGTATTTCCTCAAGCACAAATTCTCAGTGAACCTGGTTGCTTTAAAGGTGGGAGAATGCTTCTACCACTAAATCACTCAGGTTTGATGAAATATAGATACACAAATATACTTCTTTTCATTTTAAGCAAGATTAATGGGGTGAGAGTTCATCCTATCACTCTATAAATCTGCCCATGCCTTTACTAAAGAACATTAAGAGTATAGCCCACAATTAAAATTCTATTTTATTTATATTTCCACTTTTATTTGTGTATTTTGATAACCTGACAACTTATAAACGGAATTACTTTTTCACATACGGACTTTACTTTTTTCACATACATTTTTTCATTAATTTTTCATATCATACCCTTGTCTCATTTCCTAAACCTAGAGAAATTAAATCTCCTACTCTACCCATATTTTCCCCCAAAAAACATTGTAATTGCTCTAAAATCTTGAATAATGGATTATAAATCTCTAATAAATAAAACAATTTTATTATTTTAACAATTATTAATATATTTATCTGTGTTATAATAAAAATTGTTTACCTACTGAACTAACGGAGGAATGCCTAATTCCTTCATGACACGGACAGGTGTAATCTGCAACCGTCGGAAAACGAAAAGAATGGTATTACCGATCAACGACGTAAGGTTAGCTATTAAATGATCAACCTTTTTTTACAATGAACCCATCTTCTATGATGCTATTAGCTATACAATTACAAACCTATTCATCAGAGATAATTCTACCAAACTACTTCTAACATTCTTTATTTGCAATTTTTTTCACGAATGAGGTTCTCTGCGATTGTACTAATCATGATTATGATGAATACCCGAGCTTTACGAAAGCTACGAATCGGGTTGACTCCGCCTGATATAGGGGAGATTCTATCTAAATTCTGAGGTTGGACCCGATATCAGATTTGTAATCGATCGGATGGAAGAAGATGACTTTGATTTCGGGAAGCTATTTGGCTTATAGAGGTTCTGAAAGGGAAATTCGTTCTTCATTAAGCGAGGTCGATCGGAGTAACGGAGTAATATTTACTAACGGAAACAAGACATCTAAACCGAGGTGGTGTTGTCTTGTGTTGCTAGTGAATGGAGATGAAAGTAGAGAGAAGAAAATCAATTGTGAGAGAATAATGACAAGGGTAAAGTGGTAAAAGTCGTATGTAAAAGAGTAAAATTCGTATGTGAAAAAACACATCCCTATAAAAATTACTCCCACCTTTCAGTAGGCAAGTTATCAACACAAAATAAGGTTATCAAAAACAATATATTTGATACATATTTACAACTAATTTTATTGGGCTTTCTCTCATCTAAGAGTATTGTTGAAGACGGATATTATCCTCAGAAGTTGAAGACGGATAATATCCCTTTCACAACAATATATATAAGTGGGAAGACAAGTGGATAAAATGGAGCATTTTTATGGGTCATGTCACTTGCATTTTGTGAGAGACACACTATCCGTTTTCAATCTATGACGAATGGTGTTCGTCTTCAATGAAAATTGGTGTTCTCTCATTAGGTTAGTCTTACACCCTTACCTAAAAGACGGTCTTACAAATAATTTGTGTACTATAATTTCAAGCTTATAGCGAATCCGTTTAAAGTTGAGTGAATATTAAAGGTGTTAAATAAGAAGAATTGGAGGAATCTCAAAATTTGTAACACCCCCATTTATTTAAGAGCCTTTAGCAAGACATTCTCAAATAAATGAAGCTGTTACCATCTCGGGATATCCGAGGTAGTGAATAACAAAGTAAAAAAAAAACCAAAGTACTTTATAAAAACTGATAAAATTTAAACTTTTGATATTACATCGATTACACCAAGAATAAAAGTACAACTGATAACATTTAACTATGTGGTCTAATTCTAAGTAGGTCCAAGCCTTGTCTCTCTCTCCTTGCCCAAGCTCCTAGTCCACCTGTCTCTGACCTGAAAAATCTACTCCCCATTCCGGATCATCGTAGGTGTACACGAATACACTGTCAACCTCGCGGTTGAGTAGGGTAACACAATAATAAATAATGCAACAAAGATGATATGCAAATGTCATGATATGCTCGAGCTCAATCTCATTCTCAATCTCAAACCCGTAACTCCCAGCCATACCGAACCTCCCGGCAGACTATAATCGGTCGTCACCGAACACCAGCTCAATAGCTGATAAGACACCAGGCCTGGTCTGCAGAACCACCCTGGGCTTTATATCAAATCAATATCCATTCCGTAACTTTCTCAGTAACCAATGCATATGCCATGCTCATGAATGCAACAATACTCTTAATCAATCATGCTGTTAAATAATAAAATGCTCATGCCAATAATAACAATTTAACACTCAATCCAACCAATATCATTCTCATGTAAATCATGCTTAACATCCAATGCACACAACCCAACATCCATTCATAAAACATCATAGAGTATGGTGTCAGTGTATCCTACCTGGATAGCAATATAATCCAATAGCAAGCCAGCAAGTAAACAGAGTTATGTCACTTCAATACCGTCACCTAACAATATAATATAAACAATTACTAACTAATATAACTAGTAACAAGGTATAATATATCAACCCATCAATTTAATTACCCAAGTAATGTATTACGCATAACGAGGCTATATTAAGCACGACTAGTCAATTAACTTAATTAGGTGATTAATTAAAATTATCGCCACAACCCTATTTAAACAAATTAACTAAACCATTTCAACTAATTAAACTAATTGATTCCACTAAATAAACATGAACTAAACAATTTAAACTATTAACAATATCAAACATAAACTAATCAAATAATATAAATAACCGTCACATAATTATAATAAATACGAATAATAAACTTATAATAACAATACTACTAATAACTTATAATAATAATAATCATAATAATAATAATATTAACAGCCATGGAAATCATCATCATCAACATCATACTAATAATAATAGTAAATTACCACACCCATTAAACTAATGAACCTAATAAAATAATAAAAGAACTCAACATCACTAAACATGAAAACGCATTACTCTAACTAGACAAACACTACGCGTAAAATTCACAACGAACCACGATTCCAGCTATTCCTGTGACCAACCGTGACTACTCGCCCTACAAACACCACTTCTGCCTCGAAATTGCAACCCCTGACCTCCCTCCCGGCACCACCAGGCTCGCCACTGAGCCTTGGTGGTTCCAGGGGAGGAGCTAGTGGCTGCCGACAAGCCTCAACCACGACTTAACACCTCCCTTAATACCATGCTCCACACTGGGTTTCTGACTGTACTAAACACAGCAGCCAACGACAACCACTCACAGAGCCAAACGCGACACCCTACAGCCACCGTGACCAGACCATGCCACAACCGTAACTACAACCTTACGACGACCCAGAAATCACCCCAAAATCATAAACGGATTATGAATCGAAACTGGTTTAAACCCGACTGCTCAACACGTTAACTGATATATATAAAAAAAACGTGACTCTGACACCCTATACAAAACCCACCATCGACGGCCACCCAGAGCCAACGACGACCTCGTCACCACCCTCATATCATCAACATAACTTGTGGATTAAAACACGAAAGAAACATAGAGATTAAGCATATAAACAACAACAGATTTCATACAAAAGTGCTACGGGAAAACAGAGGAAAAACGAGAGACTTGGTGACCGTACCTTTTTGCCCTTGCGAACGACCACCCCTAGGACTCTTTAACCACCGTGACAACCCTCCCTTTGGACACCCAGATGTGGCGGCTATTGATATTGTGAGTATGTGAGAGTCGTTTAGGTCTGAGTAGGGTTAGGGGTGAGGGTTTATATGAGGCGGCAGAGGTTTAATTCTGAGAATTCTGATATGGTGCTGTTTGTATCGTGATGGGCTGCTTGTGTTGGCACGCTTCCCAAGGCCCAAAGCAACACCTAAACACGGTTTTGCAGTAGTACTTAGACACGGTTTGCTATTACATCTCATCCCCGACCCCTTATTAACACGTATAACACTTACTCGATACTTTAATATATTATAAATATATTATCAAAATAAATAAATGCGAATGAAATGACATTTTATGAATAATCGTCAAATACAAAATGATTATCAAATACGAAATAATTGTAGAAATACGATTTATAAAGAAATAACATTATTTTACGTAAAATATTTTATAAACATTCCATCTAAAATACTTGTACAAAACATGGTTTGACTGTCGTTGACCAAGGGCTAAAATACGGGGTATTACAGTCTTCCCTCCTTAAAATGAACTTCGTCCCGAAGTTCGCCACCCCACAACGGTAGTGAAACATATATCAAACATGAAATAATCACAAGTAGTACTTATATAGACTTCAAAACACGAAATGTTACATTCTACCCTCGTTAAGAAAACTTTGTCCCCAAAGTTTAATGCATAACTAAGTTAAATGATATGTCACGAATCGCATTATAACGCATAACAAAATAAACAGGATTATCACATATATATATATATATTGAAACAATCACGACATACTAATTATTATTAACAACTAGCCATATCATAAAGCATCAAGATTTTACAATCTTATCCTCCTTAAAACATGGTTACGTCCCCGTAACCCCATTACAAATTCACATTCAATGCTCAAGAAGATCACAAAACATCAGTCACAAATCACATGATAAGGTAATTACCACTAGCATCCGACTTTTGAAACAACCATCATATATGTCAATTTCATGCTACGCAGTAAGACAATATCAAGGTAACTACTAGTACCTATATACCCTTAAATTTTAACCCAAACTTATCGTATTTACACCAATGTAGATAATCAGCTAACTCATAGTTCAAAATTGACAGATAAAAACATTTCATGCTCATAATCCTATTATAGAACGAAATCATATTCTAGAAAAGACATAAGGCAAAATTTAACCAATATAATTAAACATGGAGCATTGGCTTATTTGACAAGATATACACCAATCATAGACTAGCAGGTCAGCTTAACATTTCTAGGTATAAATAAGTTAAAACCTCATAGGTGCATTTCTCATCTACTCAAATTACATCAATCATAAATCCAGTAATGGGTGTAACGTGCAGAATAAGGGGTTTATATCAACAATTTCATATCTAGGCAAAAATGTTATTAACATGTAGCTACACATTCTTCCTGTTGCAAAACAATTACCATAATTATCAAACATCAGCTTTATCATGGATTATCGATTTGAAGACATTTCGAAACTTTCAAAACATTGAAGTTGTAATTAATGACAATTTATAAACACGAGTCAACTAACGATTTTACAAGTTATAGATCGAAAACAAGACTAGCATCTACACAATTCACGTGTCAACCAAATTACTAATTCAATATATTGTGATCGGGCTTAAACATAACAATATGTAATTCACCTTGTGGCATAACCAATAGCATCGATATAAAAAGAAACTAACTTTGTATAAAACTCACCAATAATAACTAAGGTTATATTATTATGTAACAAGGTTCATATTTGATTTAAAACTTTTATATTTAAAACTTTACTATCTCAACAATCATACATTACACAACAACTTCCAAAAATCATAATTAAAACCATAAGGAATTAACTAATCATAGTAAGAACAATCAATTCAAAGCTTAAGGAAATTATTTATAATAAATTTTACAACTCAGTGGTGTGAACAAAACTTTACAGTGCTTACACGGAAGTTTGGACAATTCATTAAGATTTTACGTGGCTTATCATTTTGAAAACGTGAATGAAAATTCTAGACAGTGGAGTTGGAAATATGCATAAACAATAAGCACGTTTCAAATGATTCCCTTTACAAAACATAGGTCAAAACGAAACTGTGCGGAAACAATCTGACCACTGTTAACCAAAATATTTATTTACTTCAAAATATAAGTCGTTTTAACTTGAAATCAAAATCATAATAAAGTTAACTCATAAGGTCATCATACATAAAATTTACACATTCATATAGGGAACACATTTTAAACGGCGACCCATACGAATGGATAATGTTCTGGAAACTTATTACAATGTCGGTTACTTTAATATTTCACATTATTACTTTACATCGTCATATTAAAACACAACTATTCTCAAAACATGTTGACGCATATATTGAAGCATAGAAATGACGTCGCACGATATTAATATTTATTCATTATATCAATTGTACCTGCTATCATGAAAGCGATACAATTGCGAAACTGAAAGGTAGGATCAACTAAATAAATCAATATTCATACAAGTATACCCCAATGTAACACATAGCTATATGACATTCATGGCTTAGGGCAATACATTCTGCATATCTCTAGACATAGATTACTATAACATTTAAATCCGATCATTTATGTTCAAATTCAAGACAATATATGACATAGTTACGATAGTCATTTATTAACCAGGTATCATATAAAATTTCTAAACACCAAAATCACATGATAATATCACTCAAAATTATTATTTTTCAATAAATAGACATCCATTCTCTAAAATTTCAATGCAATCCTTCAGATCAATCAACGTCTCAAAATCTGTCGTATTCTTCTAAGGCACATCATCATACAAGTCAAGCTTATGTTTCAAAATCACATTCCAATTTTCATGTTCTCATCACTTGAAGATCATACAACTCAATCAACATTCAATATTACTCTCATACAACACAGATCTTTAACCATATTTCACATCATACTTACCTCATTCCCTTTTTCCTGCGAAAACGTTGGTACAATATATATATTGGGTCCTGTCCTTTATTCTATACTACCCACGCTCTACATCTCTCAAGGGTAACCAGATTAGACTGAAAGGGCCAGTGGCTTGGTTTGAGGGGGCCCCTAACTCATCCCAATCCTGGGGCTCCTAACAGTTACTAACCTGGGGTTCATTTTATTTAGACACTCCTATGTTCATTATTTTCATTTTAGTTTAGGCCTGAGGATCGTTCGCTCTGATACCACTTTGTAACACCCCCATTTATTTAAGAGCCTTTAGCAAGACATTCTCAAATAAATGAAGCTGTTACCATCTCGGGATATCCGAGGTAGTGAATAACAAAGTAAAAAAAAAAACCAAAGTACTTTATAAAAACTGATAAAATTTAAACTTTTGATATTACATCGATTACACCAAGAATAAAAGTACAACTGATAACATTTAACTATGTGATCTAATTCTAAGTAGGTCCAAGCCTTGTCTCTCTCTCCTTGCCCAAGCTCCTAGTCCACCTGTCTCTGACCTGAAGAATCTACTCCCCATTCCGGATCATCGTAGGTGTACACGAATACACTGTCAACCTCGCGGTTGAGTAGGGTAACACAATAATAAATAATGCAACAAAGATGATATGCAAATGTCATGATATGCTCGAGCTCAATCTCATTCTCAATCTCAAACCCGTAACTCCCAGCCATACCGAACCTCCCGGCAGACTATAATCGGTCGTCACCGAACACCAGCTCAATAGCTGATAAGACACCAGGCCTGGTCTGCAGAACCACCCTGGGCTTTATATCAAATCAATATCCATTCCGTAACTTTCTCAGTAACCAATGCATATGCCATGCTCATGAATGCAACAATACTCTTAATCAATCATGCTGTTAAATAATAAAATGCTCATGCCAATAATAACAATTTAACACTCAATCCAACCAATATCATTCTCATGTAAATCATGCTTAACATCCAATGCACACAACCCAACATCCATTCATAAAACATCATAGAGTATGGTGTCAGTGTATCCTACCTGGATAGCAATATAATCCAATAGCAAGCCAGCAAGTAAACAGAGTTATGTCACTTCAATACCGTCACCTAACAATATAATATAAACAATTACTAACTAATATAACTAGTAACAAGGTATAATATATCAACCCATCAATTTAATTACCCAAGTAATGTATTACGCATAACGAGGCTATATTAAGCACGACTAGTCAATTAACTTAATTAGGTGATTAATTAAAATTATCGCCACAACCCTATTTAAACAAATTAACTAAACCATTTCAACTAATTAAACTAATTGATTCCACTAAATAAACATGAACTAAACAATTTAAACTATTAACAATATCAAACATAAACTAATCAAATAATATAAATAACCGTCACATAATTATAATAAATACGAATAATAAACTTATAATAACAATACTACTAATAACTTATAATAATAATAATCATAATAATAATAATATTAACAGCCATGGAAATCATCATCATCAACATCATACTAATAATAATAGTAAATTACCACACCCATTAAACTAATGAACCTAATAAAATAATAAAAGAACTCAACATCACTAAACATGAAAACGCATTACTCTAACTAGACAAACACTACGCGTAAAATTCACAACGAACCACGATTCCAGCTATTCCTGTGACCAACCGTGACTACTCGCCCTACAAACACCACTTCTGCCTCGAAATTGCAACCCCTGACCTCCCTCCCGGCACCACCAGGCTCGCCACTGAGCCTTGGTGGTTCCAGGGGAGGAGCTAGTGGCTGCCGACAAGCCTCAACCACGACTTAACACCTCCCTTAATACCCTGCTCCACACTGGGTTTCTGACTGTACTAAACACAGCAGCCAACGACAACCACTCACAGAGCCAAACGCGACACCCTACAGCCACCGTGACCAGACCATGCCACAACCGTAACTACAACCTTACGACGACCCAGAAATCACCCCAAAATCATAAACGGATTATGAATCGAAACTGGTTTAAACCCGACTGCTCAACACGTTAACTGATATATATAAAAAAAACGTGACTCTGACACCCTATACAAAACCCACCATCGACGGCCACCCAGAGCCAACGACGACCTCGTCACCACCCTCATATCATCAACATAACTTGTGGATTAAAACACGAAAGAAACATAGAGATTAAGCATATAAACAACAACAGATTTCATACAAAAGTGCTACGGGAAAACAGAGGAAAAACGAGAGACTTGGTGACCGTACCTTTTTGCCCTTGCGAACGACCACCCCTAGGACTCTTTAACCACCGTGACAACCCTCCCTTTGGACACCCAGATGTGGCGGCTATTGATATTGTGAGTATGTGAGTGTCGTTTAGGTCTGAGTAGGGTTAGGGGTGAGGGTTTATATGAGGCGGCAGAGGTTTAATTCTGAGAATTCTGATATGGTGCTGTTTGTATCGTGATGGGCTGCTTGTGTTGGCACGCTTCCCAAGGCCCAAAGCAACACCTAAACACGGTTTTGCAGTAGTACTTAGACACGGTTTGCTACTACATCTCATCCCCGACCCCTTATTAACACGTATAACACTTACTCGATACTTTAATATATTATAAATATATTATCAAAATAAATAAATGCGAATGAAATGACATTTTATGAATAATCGTCAAATACAAAATGATTATCAAATACGAAATAATTGTAGAAATACGATTTATAAAGAAATAACATTATTTTACGTAAAATATTTTATAAACATTCCATCTAAAATACTTGTACAAAACATGGTTTGACTGTCGTTGACCAAGGGCTAAAATACGGGGTATTACAAAATTAATTAGGGAGGATGATAATTTATGTGTTATCAACTTACTCCGTAACACTTGCCAGATCCCGTAGGTATTATGAGATGCAAAGTATGGAAAGTATTGATTTCATTGATATTGCTTCTGACTATTGCGTTACAATACATGTACTTACAAGGTAATATATATATACTAGCTATGTAGTTACGGAAATGATATGAGAAAGGTAACAAAATATTTACAGTGGTAACAATATTGTGTAAATAGAGCAAGGAATATATTGTTGCTAAAGGGGTGTAGTTAGCCGTTGAGGTAGATGGTTGGGTGTGAACATGAGGATCTGCGTCATACCCCCCTCAAGTTGGCGCGGGGAGGTTCGAGACACCCAACTTGGGAAGCAAGTCTTCGAAAGATGTCCGGCCCAAAGCTTTTGTGAAAATGTCAGCTAGTTGAGCTTTGGTGTGTACATAGCTAGGCCAAATGGTACCTTTGAGTATCTCGCCTCGGATAAAATGACAGTCAACCTCGATATGCTTAGTCCGTTCGTGGAAAATGGGATTGCGAGCGATGTATACAGCAAATTGACTATCACATAGAAGGTCAATTGGTGTGTCGTGGGTAATGCCCAGAAAAGTGAGAAGGTCTTTGAGCCATTTTAGTTCACAAACCGTATAGGCAATGGCCCGATACTCGGATTCGGCAGATGATATTGAAACCGTGTTTTGCTTCTTCGTTTTCGATGAAATGGGAGAGTTGCCTATGAAAATCAGATAAGCCGAGAGGGACCTTCGGCTGGTGGGGCATCCAGTGTCATCCGCGTCGCAATAAACATTTAATTGGAAAGTGTTATCGCTGCGATAGAGTACTCCTTGACCCGGACTGGTCTTTAAATAGTGAACTACCTGTAGAGCAGCTTGCCAATGATCTTCTCGTGGTGTTTGCATAAACTGGGCCAGAATGTGAACCGAGTATATTAACTTAGGTCGGGTGATGGTGAGATACACAAGTCGACCAACTAACCGTCGATACGGTTGTGGGTCGAGAATGAGGGGTGAGGTTGAGAGTCCAAGACGGTGGTTTGCTTCCATGGGTGTTGGTGCCGGTTTGGAGCCTAGCAGCCCGGTTTCATTGAGGATATCGAGAGTGTACTTACGTTGGGAGATGGTTAATAAGAGTGGCATTGTTTCCGCAAATAACAAGATCATCCACGTATATGAGAACGTGGACTTCCGATGTTGAGTTAATAATGGAGAATAAGAAGTGATCGTATGGACATTGTTTGAAGCCATAAGTTTGAAGAGCGGAAGCAAGTTTAGCATACCAACATCGAGGAACTTGACGAAGGCCATATAAAGATTTACGAAGACGACATACTTTGCCATTTGCGTCTTTGTATACCTACTCATCAAGGTCACCATGGAGAAAGGCGTTATGGACATCCATTTGATACAGGGTCCAATCCTTAGCGGCTGCGATGATAAGGAGAGTGCGAATGGTGACCATTTTGACCGTAGGAGCAAAAGTTTCGTTGTAATCAATGCCTTCAATTTGGCGATTGCCCATAACGACAAGGCGAGCCTTGTAACGTTCGATAGTCCCATCAGCATTGTATTTGATTTTATAGACCCATTTTGAGCCTATTGCCTTCTTATGAGGTGAAAGATCTTTGAGAGTCTATGTTTTGTTGCGTTCCAATGCGTCAATTTCACTCTTCATGGCCTCTCACCATTTAGGTTCCTGCATAGCATTTTGAAAGGTTCTTGGCTCGTGGTTTTTACTCACGGGCAACAAAAAAGCTTGATGGTTAGGGAAATTTTTTGCAAAATCAATAAAGTTATTAGAGATCGGATATTGTGTACCTGTGGTCGGTGAAGTGGCGTGGAGAAAATGAGTCGAGGAGCGGGCTGCTAGTTGAACGAATCCTTTGAGGCGAGAGTTCGGGAATTTAGTGCGGTGCCCTTTGCCCATAGCGAAAGGGTTGGTTGAGGTAGTGGGTATGGCTTGAGATGTGGTGGTCATGGGGGTTTGGGTAGAAGAGTCGGGTTCAGGTGTGGGGGTTATGTGGGTAGCCGAGGGGTTTGTGGCAGGAGGTGAGGGTGTGGGGTCAGTCACGGTGGTGGCTGAGGTAGTCGTGGGAGGTGTTTCAGGAGTGGCCGGGGTGGTGGGTATGAAAGTTGGAATAATTACCTCATGGATGGAGGTGTAGGTATCGTTAAGAAATGAGGTTTGTGTGTGTTGAATGTCATGTAGATTGAGGGTCTGGTATGGGAATTCGTGCTCAACAAAAACCATGTCACGAGATGAAAAATGGGTACCGGTGTCTAAGTCATAAACCCGCCACCCTTTTTTGCCAAATGGGTAACGAAGAAAGAGGCACTTCCTACTCCGGGAAGCAAACTTATCACGAGATCGATTAAGATTTCTAACATAACATAAAGAGTAAATTAATAAACACTACCAAATTTAGTCCTCTTTTTCATAATCAATACCAACATAATTAATAATTATTAATCAGTACCAAGATATTAATTTTTTTCTATGTTAGATACCAAGTGGTCGTTTTACTCTAGTTTTTTCTTACTTTAAATGGTGCTTTTATCTAAGAGAATGATTTTGGAGCTGAGTGTCTAGAGATTTGTACTTATATAATGGCTTTTTGGACCTCTTCGAGTAGGTTAGTATAGGATTTTCACGTGACTTGGTACCTATCTTAGAAAAAAGTTAATATTTTGGTAGTGATTACTAATTATCAATTATGTTGGTACTGATTATGAAAAAATGTCCTTACATTGGTATTGTTTATAAATTAACCCTAACATAAACAACCAAAAGTGCGAATATGAGTCATATGTGGTGGTTTGTTAAATAACATCTCGTAAGGTGTTTTACCTTGATGAAGAAGACAAGGAGTGCGATTAATAAGGTAACCGCGGCTAAAATGCATTCCGCCCAAAACAAAATAGGTAAAGAGGCTTGAAATAAGAGTGCTCGGGCAACATTTAAGATGTGACGGTGTTTTCTTTCCACCCGCTCGTTTTGTTGAGGCGTATCAATATTTGAGGATTGAAATAAAATGTCGTTTTCAGTAAAAAAGGGATTTGAATTCTTTGCCATTGTCGCTTCGGATAATTTTAATTTTCTTAGTAAATTGTCTTTCGACCATGGCAAAAAAGTTCAACATGTTTGACGAGTATCGCTTTTTCGACGAAGTAAATAAACCCATGTACATCGAGAAAAGTCATCAACGAGAGTTAAGAAAAATTGGAAGCCACATGAAGCATTTTCGGAATATGGTCCCCATAAATCGCAATGAACTAATTCAAAACTAGTAGATGCATTATTAGAACTTAAAGGAAAAGGAGTTCGTGTTTGCTTGGCACAAAGGCAAATGTCACAAGTTTGCTATGAAACGAAGTTTTTAACGAACAATTTAAAGAAGGAATAAAACGAGTAATAAAGGTGGATGGATGACCCAACCTCCTATGCCATAATTCCACCAAGTCAGATGGCCCAACAGTGAAAGTGTGAGCCTCATCCCGCCTAACAGCCTTGAGATAATAAAGCCCTTCGCTCTGTTCACGCTCCAATCACCGTCTTCGAGATACAGTCCTGTATGAGACAAAATTGGTGGGAAAATTGAACAAGTGAGGAATCAATTAAAAGACTTGAAACAGAGATAAGATTGCAATGAAGATTGACAGCATAAAGGACGTTGCATAAGACTAAACGAGATGATAAATAAATGTCGCCACTTTGAGTGACTAGAGTGAGATCACCAGTAGGGAGATCAACTGATAAAGGAGTAATATAACGTAAATTTTTAAAATGTGTAAGACAACCTGACATATTGTGAGAAGCACCGGTATCGACAATCCAAGATATAGAAGTAGAATTACCGCTCAAAGTGTCGATGGCAGGACTAGTGTTTCGAGTTTGCCACATGGTCCGTAACTCCTCTAATTCGGAAGGAGTTAAGTTGTTCAAATCAAACTTATCAAGAGCAGAGAGTGAGGAGGAAACAATATTACTAGAGGGGGAGTTCTAGGCAGCTGCCATGTGAACGCGGGATCAGAGTTTGAAGACGAAACATGTACAAAAGGTAAAACGGATTGAGAGTTCGACTTTTTGGAGCGCTCGAACTGAGCTCTGCCCCCTAACATCAGGAACAAGGAGTGCCTCCCAATGAAAATTACCCGTTAAAACAGAAACGTAAATTGTGACCCGTCTTTTGACAAGCAGGGCAAAAATATTTGGAGTGGTCGGAAGCATTATTGTCTGCACGGTTTTGCCCTCCCCCTGGACTGTCGTGACCCATGATGAACACGAGCGGGAAAACGTCATTATGTCAGGGATGGGTTCAATTTTAGAAGACGATAGATAGCGTACCCCTTTATCTTGTAAGAGACGGTTATAAATAACGTCTAAGTCAGGAAGAGGAGAAATACAAAGAATTTAAGATCGAATGTTGGTGAAACGCTCATCAAGTCCCATCAAAAAATCACGTACCCCGCTTTTTCTCGCGACGAGTAGCAATAATTTTCAGCCAATCGCACGTGCAAGGGTTTTGGGAACATGCAGGAAGGGCATCTTGTTCCAAAATTGAATTCAATATTGACGTGATGCGACCATAATAAACCATCAGGGATTCAGTCGGGCCTTGACGGCATGCGAGCAAATCAGCCTGTAATTGATAAATACGACTTTCATTAATTTGACAAAATCGATTCTTGATATCGTTCCATACCTGTTTTGCCTCGGGACGAAGAACGATTTGTCTGCATAACCCGGGTTCGATAGTGTTAAAGATCCACATTGTGACCAAGGCATTGGTTGCTTGCCAAGAATCAAACGTGGGGTCTTTTCGGAAGATTTCGAAATGGTTCCATCAATGTAACCCATTTTGCCTTTGGCCATGAGAGCGAGTTGGAACGAGCGAGACCACTCGTCATAGTTGCTGCCATTGAAAGCAGTTGGAGTGATAGAAGAACCCGGTTGTTCAACATGAACAAGCGAGTAGGATGGAGTAGTCTGTGCAGGCACGACGGTGTCGGCGTTTGTCATTGTGAGAGAGAGAGTAAAGATATGAGATTGATTAAAGATGGTGGAAGACAACAAGAGAGAGAGAGAAAAAAACAAACAAAACCTAGTCTTATACCATATTATGAGATGCAGAGTATGGAAAGTATTAATTTTATTGATATTGCTTCTGACTATTGCGTTACAATACATGTACTTACACGGTAATTATGTACTTACGGAAACGATATGAGAAAGGTAACAGAATATTTACAGTGGTAACGATAGGAATATATTGTTGCTAAAAGGGGTGTAGCTAGCCGCAGGAGCGAACTCAGGATTCAATGTTTGGGGTAGCAAAAAATTTTTTAAAAAATCAATACACATGGTAAGATTTGAACCCTTAACCACCAGATTGTAATTTAATGATTTTACCATTGAGTCACAAGATATTACATTGTAACTAATGAGATAACATTTAATTATCTATTATTCATCAATATTTGGGGTAGCAAAAAACCGTCTTTTAAACCAATTTTTTAAAGTTTTGGGTAGCGGCTGCTACCCCTTGCTCTAAGGTGGGTTCGCCCCTGGCTAGCCGTTGAGGTAGCTGTTTGGGTGTGAACATGAGGATCTGCGTAATAGTAGGAAATCTCGAGTATTATCAAGCATGTGAAACTAGATCTTCGTGATAATTAAACATTACTTTCGTGAAGCCAACAAGGTTGTTGACTTCATGGCTTATGTTGGACATTCATGTCCAACTCTTTCGGGGTGGGTTGAAAGCCGGTGATTTTAACTTATCTTACTCATTCAAAAGGGTGAAATATGTTGGTCCTATCTAAGAGCAACCTATTTTTCTTACCGCATTTAAAAAAAAGGGGAATTCTACCATGTACCCTTGTATTTTTTGAAATTTTACCATATACCCCTCCGTTTTCAAAATCACCACAAATACCCCTAAACTTTGTTACTTATTCTACAGCATGATCAAAGGTCAAAGTGCTCACATTTTCCGTCAATTTTTCCGTTATTGCTCGCATTTTCCGTCAAGTAATATGAATTTTGTCATCTTCATCTTCTTTAACTGTAATTTTCATCTTTTTAATTCACTGCATTACCTGGGATCTTTTTCACCTACCAACTTCATCTCCCACCATCAATTTATATCCTATTTCTCCATGAAAAAAATGAAATAATATAAACAACAATTTTTTTAGACCTAATATTGAAATAAAACCCCAAAAAACTCTACTTCTTTCAAAATACCACACGTATGACGTTCTATTTACTCAAAAACAGAAAAAAATGCAAAATTTCCCCCCAAATTCTCAAATTTCCCAAATCCTAATGTTTAACAGTTGTTCTAATGAAACTTAGTTTAATTATAATTCTACTTGTGAAGTTTATTCGACTTGTGAAGTTTCTGAGTTGGTCTGAGACATAGGAGGAGCATGGGCTATGCATAAGAAGTATGATAATGGAGCTGGTCAAAATCTTGGGGGTATTGGAATCAAGTTTGGTGAGTTTTAAGTTGTTGAATTGTGCAGGGTCATTAACTTTAGTGTATCGAAATTTGAGAAAGATAAGTGAATTGATGTAAAAGTGTAGAAGAAAAGTGAAACAGATAAAGATATTGGGTGAAGAGGATAGAGATGGTGGGTGAAAAAAGGAAGATCTTGAGTACAAAAATGAATAGAAGCAGTTAAGGAAAAAATAGACGGAAGGTGTCATTAAGGTCACGCATGAGAATCAACTAAAAATCTCAGGGGTATATCTGATGATTTGAGATAAAGAGGGGTATATGGTAGAATTTCAAAAAATAGAGGGGTACACGGTAGAATTCCCCAAAAAAAAAGAATTGGATCTTTTTTTTGGGTCTAAAATTAAATCTATGAAGCACGGACACGGCAAAAAAAATTTCTCCGCGTGTCCGACACGTTTCGGACACGGACACGCGTGGGACACGGCTCCAAACGTGTCGGACACCTCAAAAACCGTGTCGCCGGTTTTTTTTTTGAACCAAACATGTCCGACACGGTCTGTTTATCACGGACACGGTTCGTGTCCCTGGGACACGCCTAATATAGGCAAAACCACAAAAATTCCTGATTCATTCTATGCAAACCTAATTCATTCTAATTGCAAGCCCCAATCCACAGTCCACTCGTCACTGTCGTCACTCGTCAGCTCTTCACCCTCGCCGGCCACCGGACGCTGCCTCTCCGACCGCCGCCGCCTTCTCTCACCGTCACTGTCTTTCAGCTAATTAATTTCTTTTTCTTAATTGAAAGTATGTGAATGAATCTTAATCGAAAGTTGAAACTTGAAAGTAGTAGTATAATCTTAATTGAAACTTGAAAGTAGTAGTGGAGTAATTTTTGTTGAGATTTGCAAGTATGACTGTATGGATTTGGCTACAGTTTTGGGGAGAAGTAAAGGTGGAGTACTGGAGTGTATTTGTGAGATTCTGAAAAGGAGAAGCGTGTACTAGTATAGTACATTATTTTTGTGGTTTATTGTCATGAGAATTCCAAAAAAATGAGGAGTAGTAGTATAAGGAGTACAAGTGTTATTTTTGTGGGTTGTTGTCAACTTGTCATAACTTCATAAGACCATATGCATCGGCCATCACTTGTTCAAACAGGATGGCAAAAAGCAAAATGTGATGGTCCAATGAAAGGCATCCATCATCATTTTTGCAAGTGATGGTGATGACCATCAATGCAGAGAAGACAAAATTGATGGCAAAAAGTGGGCAAAGTTAGGAATCTTTATTATTTTAATGAAACATTCACCTTGAAATGCTAAATTGCATTTATTTCTCAGTAGTGATAACGGCTATTTTTAATCCGTATGTAACGGCTATTTTGCTAGCAAACGGCTATTTAACATACATTCTCTATAAATAGGGGTAAATTTATTCACAATTTACCATTCTTTTCTTCTTATCTATCTTTACTATATTCTCTAATTTACATATTACTTATTATTCTCTCATATATATCTATTTTATGGATCCAAATAATCCACGTCCGCCGTATGATTTCAGCGACCCTAGAACGTTGGAATTGTGGAATGAATTTCAACAAAGTTATAATAATCCGTATCGTCAACAAAATCCGTTTATCCGACAAAATCCGCTATCCACACAAATTCCATATCCCCCACAAATTCCATATCTCCCATTTCCACAAAATTATTCTAACCCTCCACCACCACCATATCGACCAAATATTAATATGCTACCTTATCAAGATTATTCATCGCAAGAAAATAATTACCATCCATATTCTTCTCAAACAAGTCCAAATTTTCAAAATACTCTTCAACAAAATATTGAAATTGAAGAATTAGGTAACGATAAGAATGAGACATCGAGTCAAAGTGGACAACAATTTACTCGGGAAGAGGATGATGCTTTAATTTCGTCGTTTGTGAAAGTCTCTGAAGATAGTATTGTTGGCACTAATCAAAAGAAAGAGGCACTTTGGGCTAAAGTGGAATCTCATTATGAAGAAATTCGTCGTTCCAAACCAACTAGAATTAGGGAGAAGAATATCAATTCTCTTAGTTGCAGAATGCGTCGTATATGCAAAGCCGTTATGGTATGGGGTGACTGTTTTGAAGAAGCTAATCGGAGGAGGACAAGTGGGATGTCGGAAGATGATGTCATTCAAATGGCGCATAAATTTCATAAGGGGAAATTCAACTATGAACATGCTTGGCGCATGTTAAAACAATGTAGAAAATGGCAAGAATACATTGCTCCATACTCCGGTAACCCGGGGAAGAGTGTCCAACAAGAAGATCCAACAACTCCCACAAATGTCGCTACACCCGAAACTGGCAGTAGTGGTAAGAGGTCTAGGCTTAATGATGAAGGGTTCTCCCCGGATTGCTCTGTACAAGATGGAAGTGCATCTACTACTCGTCCAATTGGTAGAAATGCGGCTAAAAAAGGTAAGAAAGCGATGAAAACTGTTATCGAAGAGGTAAGTCATTTTACTGACGTTGCGAAAAATTTGGATTTTACTATGAGTACTGTAAAGATATGGAGGCGAAAAGGCTCGTCATAGATGCAGAGAAAGTAAGGGTGAAAAATAAGAAAGTTAATTGGTCTATACTTAGCAAACTACTTGATACTCCGTGTTTGACTCCGGAAATGGAAGAGCTGAAGGATAAACTCATAAGAGAACTATTATAATATTTTGTACTAGTTTTTATTATAAAGTAATGTAATTCGTAGTACTTTAGTTTTTATTTATGCACTTTTTTAATGTATTCTAATGTATTTTGATTATGTAAGTCGTCATCTTCTAATGTAATATATTAAATTCTACGTGCTTGTAATTCGATTTTTATATCTTATCTTATAAACAAAAGTAGAATGATAACTCTTTATCCAAACAAAATCCTATCCTATCTACATAAAATCTTATCAACATCTAAATGAAATCTTCTAGTATCAAGATAAAACCTTATCTTATCCTAATCTATTACCTTTATATAAAGCATTCATCCTCACTATCACATATATCACTCAAATAACTCTAAATTATTCTCCTATATAACAAAAAATGTGGCCCTCATCAAGTTCTCATCCTCTTTCCCCTTATGGGTCACCACCATCGTCTTCTTCCTCTTCTTCATCATCGACATCTTCAGAAGAGAATGCTAGGCAGGCGAGGCGAAGGGAAAAAAGAGCTGCAACATACGAAGCAGTTAGGTATATGGTAAATTATATGACAAATAATGTTATACCACTTATATTGGAAAACTATATGTCAAATAAAAAACAAAGAACATACATTGAGAGGAACAGAGAGGAGGGTCATTATCGTCTCTTTAACGATTATTTTTCTGAAAACCCAGTTTACCCTCCACAAATGTTTAGACGTAGATTTCGAATGCGCAAACATTTGTTCCTGCGTATTGTAGAGGGTGTAGGAGCTTCTGATACGTATTTTCAACACAAACCTGATGCTACTGGTAGGTTGAGTCTATCACCGTTGATTAAATGCACAGCAGCACTTCGTCTATTAGCATATGGTGAGGCCGCTGATAGAGTAGATGAGTACTTAGGGCTGGGGGATTCAACAGCTAGGAAAGTTCTTGTTAGATTTACCAAAGCTGTGATTCAACAATTTGGGGATGAGTATCTTAGGCGTCCAACTGTTCAGGATCTTCAAAGGCTTTTACAGGTTGGAGCATACAGAGGGTTCCCAGGCATGTTAGGAAGCATTGACTGCATGCATTGGAAATGGAAAAATTGTCCTAAGGCTTGGAGAGGCCAATTTCAAGGACGAAGTGGGGAAGCGACTGTGATATTGGAAGCAGTAGCGTCGCAGGATTTATGGATATGACATTCATTTTTTGGTGTACCTGGATCGTGTAATGACATAAATGTGTTGCAGCGGTCACCTGTTTTTGATGACGTATTAAACGGGCGAGCACCTCGCATTAATTATGTGGTTAATGGCGAACAATATGATATGGGTTATTATTTGACCGATGGTATATACCCTCAATGGTCAACCTTTATACCATCAATCTCTCTTCCACAAACACCTAAGGATAAGTTGTTTGCTGAAAAACAAGAGGCCGCAAGGAAGGATGTGGAGCGTGCTTTTGGAGTATTTCAGGCACGATTCGCGGTTATTCGAAAACCGGCTTTAACATGGAAAGAGTCCATGTTAAATAAGATAATAACGACATGTATTATATTACATAACATGATAGTCGAAGATGAACGTGATACGTATGCTAATTATGCAGATTATTCAGAGTACGAGAATCTTCATTCACAAGTTCAAGACGCAGAGTACGGAGCGGGTTATCAAATTGAAATTGATAGATATATAGCAAACCGCGAGAATTTGCGTTCTAAAAACACGCACTTGTCATTAAAAAAAATCTAGTTGAGCATATTTGGCAACGATACCGACCTGCAAATTAAAGTATTTAAATAAGCAAATTGTAATCAAAGTTTCTTACTATTTATGTATTATTAAGTTAAAATTTGTAGTGCTTTATGATTTTTAATAAAAAAATGTCCTCTTATATAAAAGTACGATTTTTAATTACGATTATTAACTAATTACGATTATAATTAACTTACACAAAATTATAAATGAAATTAATGTTAGTTTTTTGTTAATTGAAAAATGTGTGGGGTAGAATAAAGTAAGAAAGAGGAAAACTTGATGGTTAATTGATGTGGGAAAAAATGAGTAAAATTTGGTGATGGGATAAAAAGTGAGGTGGATAGATGTTGGGGTGAGAATCGGTCCAAGACCGGACCGGACCGGACCGAACCGGACCGGACCGAAGACCGAACTTAAAATTTTGGTGGACCAAAGACCGGACCAAAAAATTTCGGTCTTGGACCGGACCAAACCCGAAAAATTTGGTCCGGTCCGGTTTTGGACCGAAATGGACCTAAACTTTTTTTTTCACTATTTCGTATACGATAATTACATTTTAATTCCGCTAAATGATATGCATTTAAATAGTTAGACGACACTTTTTATGAAAATCATTGATAATACTAATTTATAATGTCTTTTGAACATAAACTGTTAATTTAATTCAAAATATTTTAATGATTAGTCTTAAAAAACAACAACTATGGTCCATTCGGTCCGGACCAAAATTAACCGGTCTTCGACCGGACCGGACCGAAGACCAAAACTTGGAAAAATGAGGACCGAGGACCGGACCAAAATAATTCGGTCCGGGTTTGGTCCAGACCAAATGGTCCGGTCCGGTCCATTTTTCCGGTCCGGACCTAAATTTGCTCAGCCCTAGATAGATGATTAGGATAGAGAAATGATTAAAAAAATTAAAGTGATGGAAAAAATGTGAGGATGGATGTGGATGGTCTAAGGCTTACTAGTATATTATTTTGTCACTATTATTTTCAAGTCTCCTTGTGATGGATATATCTATTACGAGTTTATAACGGGTCAAATACTATTCTTATTGGTAAATAAGACAAAACAAAATGCTACTCCCTAGACACTTAGCTATTGTTTTATGATATTATTTAACCCGTCGTAAACTTGCGACGTATAAGACCGCCACATATGAGAATTAGTGTATTATTTTTGGGGAGAAGTAAATGTTTTTTATTTATTTTGTAAGACTTGAATGTTTATTTAAATTTCGGTTGTAATTTGGATTTTCTATTTAGCAAGACATATTTGATTTTGACGTATAAAACATTAGTATTGGTTGTCATTTTATGACTTTGTTACCTTTAAATGACCAAAGTTTAGATGTTGGTTGTAATGGACTTGAAATTCCCTTCATTTTTATATGTATATTGACTTTTTTTGCCGTGTCCCGTGTCCTAAAAAAATCGGAGTGCCGTGTCCCGTGTCCGTGTCGTGTCCGTGTCCGTTTTCGTGCAACCTAGAATTAAATAGACAAGTGAATGGAAGACGAGCGTAATTTGTACAGTAAATCTTGCTTGTGACGGGTCACCATTTATGACGGATATTTTGTGAAATAAAATGGATAGAAAATGAGTTAGTGGAGAAAGGAGACCACATGAATGAGAGAAAAAGTGGCTATTTTGTGAGATACTCCCTCTATTCAAATTCAAATGGTACTTTTGGATTTTGTACACTATTCACAAATCAACGTTCGTTATCAATTTTCTCCTAATACGTAAGAGAAAATATATTCATGCGGGATCTTGTTTGATTCGTCTTCACGAGTACATTGAAAATATCTAATTTTTATAATTTTTGCGAATATGTAGCTAAAGATATTTAGCACGTAAAACGTGCGTTGACAAACGTGAAAAAGTAAAGGTGCAAGGTGGATATGAATGGAGCGGGTAAAATAGTAGCCGTCGCTGAGCGTGTATTTTGTATTGGTGAAAGCTGAAAAGCGAACCGTCAATAGCAAGAAGATAAATCAAACTGCGTCACCCTAAACCAATCTCTCTTTCACTCATTCCCTCGCACTCTCTCTCTCTCTACTCTAATCCTTGAGAGAGAACCAGAAATCCCCAATCTCACGCCCCCAAATAAAAAATGATGCAGCAACCCACCGGAATGGTCCCACCACCAATGGCCCCAACCGTAGACCCCACCCAACAAGGTGGGGTGCCAGGTCATCCGTACGGCCAACCGCCACCTCAGCAGCAACCCTGGATGATGCCGCCACCTTACAACGCTCCTCCCGCCGCCGGACAGATGTGGGCTCAGCCGATGACGCAATACTCCATGCCTCCGCCTCCCTCCGCTGCGTCTCCCGCTCACTCCGCCGCCGCCGCCACTCAAGATGAGATCAGGTCTATTTGGATCGGGGATTTGCAGTATTGGATGGATGAGAATTATCTCTACAACTGTTTTATCGCTTCCGGAGAGGTACTTCCTCCCTCTTTGTCTTTTCTTTATTACCCTCTCCGTTCAACCCAATTCTAACCTTCTTTTAACATCCATTTTATAGATTGCCTTGTCGATATTTGATCCGTCGATTCCCCTCTTTTTAATGTGGTTCTACTTTATTTGTTGTGCTGCTGCTGGTGAATGTTGATGTGGTTGATTACTGTATAATTTGATTGGAAATGATGATTGTTAATTACTTGCTCCTGGTGTATGTGATTTCTTTTGTAGTTAGCCAAGTCACAGTATTGGATTTGCGAAACTGAAATATTCTACTGAATCATTTTGCTGAATTCCATCCTAAGATAGTGAGTTTCTGACTCCATTGAAATGGGGAAAATTGTAATGTTACTTGAATGCTGTAGGTGAATTTGGGAACGTTGTAAAACTGTTTGTTTAGTACTCCCTAGGTGATCCTGTATGTGCTAAATTTAGTCTAGGATAAAACAAATTTTGTTAAAGATGACAAACAGAGGAAGAAACAACAACAACAACAACATCAGAGCCTTAGTCCCAAAATATTTTGGGGTCGGCTGACATGAATCATCCTTTGGAACCGTCGTGAGTGAACTCTCATCTCAAAAAATAAAAAAAAAACCAAAAAAAAAAAACCAAAAAAAAACAAAGCATTGATATAAATATGAAAGAGACTTCTGAATGTTTTGTGTTGATCCTTTTTTTGATCTTCTAACCTGCTGTGACTTTCAAGGACAATTCTCTGTGAATATGTTTGGATTAAATTGGTTTTCACCTAGTTTCATCTTGAGTGATTAAGATTGGTTGATAAAAGTGCGAAGTTAGTGTTTTTTCGAGGGATTATTGATTGTTCCTATACTGTAGCCGTTACTCGGACAAGTTTTATGATATTTTATTCCTTAGGTAGCATTGTTTTGGAAAAAAACCTTGCTGAACTAATCTCTTAAAATGTTATGGGTTTGAAAATGTGAGGTAACGTGTCTTTTGTATACGCAATGCAGGTTCAATCTGTGAAGGTTATCCGCAATAAACAAACTAATCAATCAGAACGTTATGGCTTTATAGAATTTGCTAACCGTGCTGCAGCAGAGAGGGCCCTAGCTACTTTCAATGGTGCACTGATGCCACAAACAGAGCAGGCTTTTAGACTGAATTGGGCAAGTCTGGGCGTTGGTCAAAGGCGCCAAGATGACTCCCCAGATCACACACTTTTTGTTGGAGATCTTGCGGCAGATGTTACAGATCTCGTTCTTCAAGAAGCATTCCGAGCTCATTATTCTTCTGTTAAGGGTGCTAAGGTCATTACCGATCAAACAACAGGACGTTCTAAAGGTTATGGGTTTGTGCGATTTGGAGATGAGAATGAGCAAACACGTGCCATGACTGAAATGAATGGAGCCATTTTGTCTACTAGGCCCATGAGACTTGGTCCAGCTGCTAGCAAGAAACCTGCTGCTGTTCAGCCAAAAGGTACGTGTGCATTGATTTTCTTATTGAGTGTGAATGCTGGATTGTTGAAGTTTGTATTTCTATGCTTTCTCTATATGCTCAAGCCTGCCATAAATTTGAGTTGACACTTGAAGATCGCCGAACCCCTTATGAACTTATCCCTTTCTGTACTTTACGAAGTCCTTCACTTCCTTAATTTATGTAGTCCTTGCCTTCCGGTTTACGTTTATGAGATGGGAAAGATAATTTAACAAAAAATTGTGGAGAACACTTACAAAACCTCATATTGTCTCAAAGCAGGACACCAAGAGGCTCTCTTATTGGGGGTCTGGATGTGATTTCAGCCGAAATGATTCCACTTTAGTGCGTGGCCTCATTTTAGGTCAGTCATTTAATAATATCGTAAGTTCAATGTTTTTTTTCTCATCTACCTTCGCAAATTAATATTTCCACTACCTTTCTCATACCATTTATAAAGTCAGCTAGCGAGCATAAATTTCTTACTTTATATTCAATTTAGCACTTTAACTTTTAGAACCCCCAGGGCATAATTTTAAAGTTCATCATACAACATTCAGCTTTAGTTTTTATTCGGAGTTACATGTAAGTTAGTTTTTTGATGGATGTTTTAAATATCTCAAATTCCGGTGGGCACTTGGGGTTGTGCCTTTCTTGCAAGCATGGCAGTTGATGGCGCAAAACCTCACCAATTACGTTAATGTTTGTCACTGGATGGATTTTAGGTTGTAAGTTATTTATGATTCCATCAAAGCATGGCGCTATAAGTTTTCAATATTTCCAGTATTTAATCAGAACCTAGCTGCTAATTTTTTGAAAGGTAATTGTCAATTAGTTGTATTTGAAAATGGATGTATTTTTGGAAAAAGAGGATATAACAGAAATAACAAAAACTTCAATATGGAAAACTATCAAATTCAATATACCAACAAGAAGTGAGGAACTTAGACATTCAAGATGACAATAGCTGCTGACCTGCAGCATCTGCAACTGATACTTCTTTTTTGCTCCATCTTTCGAAATACTTACGGAGTATATCTTTATGTTTTACGTCTCCGGTCCAGCAAGGCCGTAAGTCTCAATGCTAAGTCAAAATATTTTTTTGTATTCCTTATTTTACAATAACTCTAGATGGGAGCCTCTGGTCACAGGGAGAACTGAGAAGCAATAAGTGATTCGTGGGGATGGAGATAGGGTTGTGCAGTGGAGGGAGAGGAAGGGTTTAGTTAAAAGGGATAGGTTTGATGGATGATACTATAATTATGAGTGTATAAGTAGTGGCAAATATGGTAAATTTGAATACTCATTTAGGATGGTTCGGTGATTTAATACCCTAAAAAGTAAAAACTTGCCAAAATGGAAACAACTGAAACAGGAAGAACATGGAAAATTTCCCTTCAAGGAAAGTGGTAAGAACATTAGATTGAGGGAGTATATTTTTTTAGCAAGTGTTTTTTTGGCAGGATTATTTGGATGTTTTTGTATCTTAACAGGTCTCTCCTTGTTTAAATTGATGCTGTAGCTTGTGAATTTATGTTGCTTACTGAGTTCTGGAATCTGGATTGCCCGTGTTTTTTTATCACTCTTAATTTTATGCTTTGTGATAGCTTTTTATGTCTCTGCATGTGTTTTCCTTTTGAGCTTTTGATAGGATATTTTGTTGCTAGTTGCCTCATGGTATATTTTTTTATTCGCCTAGATATATCATGGTTGCCATCCTTGTTAAGTTGATCAGTGGCACACTGTGATGCTCCATTGTCATTTGCTGACAACTCTGGAATCTCATGTTCTTTGAAATGACTGTGGAACCTTATGGCTTTATGTGGCGTTTTTAGTATACTAGCGTAACACCCGTGAATATTCACGGGTTGTTTAATTTTAATTTTGACGGGAAATGATCCATTAAAGTTGTTAGATATACTAATAATATATGTGGTGGATATGTAAATACTTTAGAGAAAAATAAAAAAAGTATCTCTATAACATAAGATATATAAGAACATGTTAGACATTAAAAGTTTGACGTATAACTTGAAAAACGTAAAATATAATTAAAAAATGGAAACTTATTACTTTTCAATAAAGGAGATTTTAGTAATAGAATAGAAATTTCTCGTAGAACGTAGTCCAAGAGCAGACCCGTGTTAATTACTCCTAATTAATATAGCAATATTAAATATAACAGTATAATTAAGACGGTTTTGTAGTTATTAGGTTTAGGTTTAATTATTTAATTAAATTTTGTCCTTTGTTCTTATTGGATGTTTTAATACCAAGAACCCAAAAGTGAATGTGAATGCTCTAAAATGAAATTTCTAAATTATTGTTGCGCCACGTCAGCATTTGTACATTCATCTTTTATATATATAATGATAATGATATGATGATGGTCTTTTTTTTCACCTGCAAACAACTCCATAATGCAAGTGTTTAAAAGACTCTCTTATAAAGGGGGTGGGATATAAGCTTGCTTACCTCTATAAAAAATGCAACATGAAGTTTCATGATGATCTGTGATGAAAATTATATAAAATTTATTGGCGGACTACCTTTTCACTATATAAATAGAGAAGGCAACTTCCAATTTTTTCCGCTTGAAATTTTTTTTAAATAGTTGATAATCTGGAATTTTGTGGCACTCAATGCAAAGCACCTCTTTATTGTTTCCTTTATAACACCTGCTTGCAGTGCCATAATGATCTTTACTTTGTGTGTTTCTCTCAGGTTATAATGTTTTAGGGAAACATCCCAACCCTGTCCATGCTGGTTGGATGTGCTGTATAATTACGTATATTTATCTTGTAGTAACTTGCTGTACATAAAGTTAGTGCGTTTGAGAAAATTCAGTCTTCCCTTTCAATGTTGTGAAAGCTGTTTTAGTCTATCTTGCCTTGGTATGGTCGTGATTGTGTTCCGTTGTTAAACTCTCCCTTCCTTTTGTTGTAGCTGCAGCTTACCAGAGTACATCGGGAAATCCTGGAGAAGTTGACCCTTCTAATACAACAGTGGGTACATTGCTTTTGGTTTCTTTTGCACTGACAGTTTTCTTCCGTTGATCTCTAAAAATTGGACCTGTCTGGTACAGATTTTTGTTGGTGGTTTGGACCCCAGTGTTCTAGATGAGCAGTTGAGGCAAGCATTTAGTCCTTACGGTGAGCTGGTTCATGTGAAAATACCAGTTGGAAAAGGTTGTGGTTTCGTGCAGTTTGCTAACAGGTCAGAACTGCTACTTTGGCTGCTATAATAGGTTAACACAAATAATTGATTAATATATGATGTTTGTAATGATACATACAACCATCCAACCAAGTTATGTGACGCTGTATTCCTTACATAATTATATGGTTATTTGGCAAGTTATACTCCTAGTTCTTGATACATCTTGTGTTTTACCTTATTTCATCCAGAGCTTCTGCTGAGCAAGCACTAGCTGCATTAAATGGAGCGCAGATAGGATCTCAAAATGTTCGGCTCTCATGGGGCCGAACTCCATCAGCTAAACAGGTTTGACTGGTGATCTTCACTGTGTGTAAGTTTTTTGTACTTTTGCTTTAACTGATTAGTTATGATTTTTTCCCCCTTTTTTCAGACACAGTCAGGCCAGGCCCAGTGGAATGGTGGTGCATATTATGGATATGGTCAGGGATATGATGCTTATGGATATGCTCCAGCACCCCAGGACCCTAACATGTACTATGGAAATTATGCTGGATATGGAAATTACCAGCAAACCCAGCAGGTGAATATGTTGTCTTTTTGTTTATCTTCTTGTTGGAGGCAGTACCTATGAGACAGTGTTAATGGCATTCCGTTCTTATTGTGTGAGAGTTTCACTAAGAATTTTATCAGATGATTGTATACTTGTATGTGAGACTATCCCATTAACCCCTATAGATAAATGAGAAATACATACGAATTAGGGTTTGCTCATACAAGGCTCATGCAAAGTTCTATTCCATTTTTAGGTGCGCATACACTGAGAATTTTTTGTACGACCTCCTTATTACCTTTATGCTTCCCTCTATTTGTTCTTTATTTTTCGAGTGGGGTTGGTTTGGGTGTAAATGCTGTGCTTTTTGAAGAAACTGCAACCATTGTTCCTCAAAAGTCAAAACCACTCCAAAACAATTGTGTGGCTTTATAGTGAATATTTTGAAACTTGGGACATATTTCTCAGAAACCTATGTTATACGGTTACTAACAGATGCCTAGACGGTTAGTGGAGAATAAATGCTGTGTAAGTGAGAGAGTTAATAATTTGGCAAGGTGTGTAATGAATTCGTGGTTTTTTTGTGCAGTAATTCCCCTACATCTGCAGCCGCTATTAAATCCATGGAAATTGGCGACTTGGTAGTGATGTTGTTGAAAGAGAGAGTTGGCAGATATATATTCCAGCGTTTTCCTTCTTTATTACCTTTTTATTTTCTTTATTACTGGGTTTTTGTGATGAAACCTTTGTGTTTGCTGTTAAGAGTTCAATTCGTAATACAGATTAATGTCTGGTTTGGCTTGTGGTTTTATGAGGTGTTCCTGACTTACTGTCACCTTGTCCGTTTGTAATGCTAGTTGCTCATTATCTTTTTACCTTTTAATCTTCCTGTGCTTTTGGAGTTCCAATGGTGTTGAATACAATTCATTTAGCCTGAGTGTTGAACGAAAACTAATTATTATTATTATATTAGGTAGTAATATACAATTTTTTGAACTTATTAGGTAGTAATTTTTTGCCTTCGCGTGTCCGACACGTGTCGGACACGGACACGCCCAGGACACGGCTCCTGAAGTGTCGGACACTCCAAAAACCGTGTCGTCGGTTTTTTTTAAAAGATAGGCGTGTCGGACACGGCTAATTTCTCTCGGACACGCCCCGTGTCGGTAGGACACGGCCAATAAGGCAATAACAACAAAAAAAACCACATTTTTAGTACCCGGATCTAATTCACCCCCATTCTATTCTACACAAAAACCTAATTGAAAGCAAAAACCCAAATCGTCAGTTCCTCGCCTCCCACGCCGCCCGCCGCCACCTATCCTTGCCGCCCGCCACCACTATCCTTGCCGCCCGCCGCAGACCCGCAGTCAAGGAAATTAATTTTTTTATTTATTATTCAAAATAAATTGATGTTGGGATGTTGCTGTAGTGAGAAAATTGAATCAAATTGGTGTATAGAATGACTTTTGAATCAAATCGGTTTATTGAATCACGGTTAATTTTCATTAAATCAGAATGATTTTGGTAGGAGAATTTAATGGTGGTGGTTTCATTTATTTCTTTAAATAAAAGTGTATTTTTCATGAGAAAATGAAGGGCAGACAGATTGGCTATTGACCGAAAAAAGTATGGACTATGGTGTATTGAATCAAATTGGTGTATTAATACAATCGTGATATTGCAATTGCATTGTTATGATTGTTTATTGCCTAATTGTTGTAGTACACTAATTGTTGTCAAACTTGTTTTGGTATTAGTTTCTATCTTACGTAGTTGTTTTAATAGTGCATCGGCCAGTAAAATATACTTCCTCCATTCAAATCCAAAATGTAGTTTTGCTTTTTGCACAAATATTAAGAAATAGTTTAAAAAATTATTAAAAGTACAATTGGATGTGTGTAAGGTGTTTTTTTATTAATTTAAATGGGTGATAGTTGATTAATGGTGGGCCATTCAATGACATTTTGTGTAAATAATTGATATTCATAAGGACACTTTAGTAATTTTTTAGGCTTTAATAGGAAAGTGGTAGTTTGGATATGAATGGATTAAAATGGAATAAGTGTAGATTGGATATGAATGGAGGAAGTATTTAATTTTGACGTATAAGACATTAGTATTGGTTGTCATTTTATGACTTTGTTAGGCCCTGTTCTTTTGGACTGAAACTTAGCTGAACTGAACTGAACTGAACTTATAGGATCTGAACTGAACTGAACTGAACTTATAGGAACTGAACTTAACTTATAGGAACTGAACTGAACTGAACTTATAGGAACTGAACTGAACTTATAGGAACTGAACTGAACTGAACTGAACTTATAGGAACTGAACTGAACTTATAGGAACTGAACTGAACTGAACTTATAGAATCTGAACTGAACTTAACTTATAGAATCTGAACTGAACTTATAAAATCCGAACTTAATTAACTTTATTTTAATTTAAGTTAACTATTATTATTATTATTATTATTATTATTCTTATTCTTATTCTTATTATTCTTCTTCTTCTTCTTCTTCTTCTTATTATTATTATTATTATTATTATTATTATTATTATTATCATCCAATATATGACATTGATAAAAGAATTAGTCTAAAACACGAATTAGTCTAAAACACAAGGTAGTTTAAAACATTTTTAACTTTGTATATAATGGTTTGTTCATAGTTCATACATTATACAACAATTACATTAGATAAAAATAATTCACTATTACAATTTTCTCTAACCATTTATTTTCTCTAACAATGGTGATGAAGAAACTGATTAATGGGAGAGTGACAATTGGTGAGGGTGAGGGTGAGGGTGAGGGCGTCGTATGTTGAGTTGTTGTTTTTTGGCATTAATGAGGATGATAGTTTGACATTAATTAGAGAGTAAAAGACGGGTAAATTATTAATGAGTTATTTTTTTTTTATAGATGACGTGTATCGAATAATTAAAAGAAATGTTTGTATCGGTTGTTAAAAATAATACTCCGTATATAACTTTTCTTAATTGAGTTTATATGAACTGAACTTATAGGAACTGAACTGAACTGAACTTATAGGAACTGAACTGAACTGAACTGAACTTATAGGAACTGAACTGAACTGAACTGAACTTATAGGAACTGAACTGAACTTATAGGAACTGAACTGAACTTAACTTATAGGATCTGAACTGAACTGAACTTATAAGAACTGAACTGAACTTATAGGAACTGAACTGAACTGAACTGAACTTATAGGATCTGAAGTGAACTTAAGTTAAGTGACTTGAAGTCCAAAAGAACAGGGCCTTACTTTCAAATGACAAAAGTTTATATGTTGGTTGTAATGGACTTTAAATTCCCTTTATTTTAAAATGTATATTGACTTTTTTTGCCGTGTCCCGTGTCCTAAAAAAATCGGAGTGCCGTGTCCCGTGTTCGTGTCGTGTCCGTGTCCGTGTCCGTGTCCGTTTTCGTGCAACCTAGCTCCACCCTATGACTCACGCCCTGTCATTTGTATTAATTCAAGATGATGTTGGTATAAAATTTCAGGCCATAACATCTGTCATTTTATGACTCACGCCCTGTCATTTTATAAAATTTCATTTTATAAAATTTCAGGCCATAAAATTAATACGGTGGAACTGAAATTTTATACCACCCTATGACTCACGCCCTGTCATTTTATAAAATTTCAGGCCATAAAATTTCATAGCTCCACCCTATGACTCACAGTCACACCCAACATCATCTTGAATTAATACAGGCCATAACATCTGCACAACAATTAAAAACCAAACTCATTATTAACAGCTGAAGAATTGAATGTTCCGAAATGTACACCTCAAGATGGGAATGCTGTGCTAACCAAATTTTACCTGATTATTTCCCTATGGATATGTAAAAAAATCAGATGTTTGAGGTAGCAGTATAACCTCATGCTTAACCCAACAGCTTCGATATCTTAAATAGTCGATGATAAAGAAGGAGCTCTCATTCCGTCAACAAATGATCCTCTTTTTTTTGTCTGCACCTTTCCATCTTACAGTGTTGATTTATCTTCAAAAGAAGTTCACTGATTTCCTTTGCCTCGGCATTAGGTAGATTACCAGAAACAAATTTGTGGATACAACCATTAAGCTCGATAGAGCTTCCTCCAGGCAACTTCTTAACATCCAAGCTTCTCATTATTTTCCTTACCAGCCTAGCTTCACTCCATTCTCCAATGGCAGCATATGTGTTGGAAAGAAGGCTATAATTCCCGCTATTATGTGGTTCCAAAATTAATAGACGTTGCAAAGCTTTTGCAGCAAGGGTGGAATCCCCCTGGGTTCGTGCACAGGCAAGAAGTGATCCCCATATAGCAGCATTAGCATTGAAAGGCATCCTCCTCATCAGATCCTCTGCCTCTTGTAGAAAACCTCCACGTCCTAGCAAATCTATCATACAGCCGTAGTGCTGAATCTTTGGTGTAATCCCATACTTTGAGCTCATGGAGTTGAAGTAAGAGCGCCCTAACTCAACTAACCCGACGTGGCTGCATGCTGAAAGAAGTCCAATGAACGTGATATCATTCGGCCCAGTTCCCGCTCTTTCCATACGAGAGAACATCTCCAATGCTTCCCTTCCTTGCCCGTGGAATGCCAAACCCACTATCATTGTCGTCCAAGAGACAACAGTCTTGCATGTCATACTCTCGAAAACATGCAAAGCCTTCTGTATGTTTCCTGACTTGACATACATATCAACTAGTGCGTTGGAAAGAGGAACCGTCTTACGTATGTTACGCTGATCAATGAAGCCATGGATCCATTGACCCAATTCGAGTGCACCCAAATCGGCACAAGCTGAAAGAGTAGCCAACAATGCAACCTCATCAAGCTCCACATCTTCACCCTTCATCATATGAAAGATCTTAATAGCTTCCTCCGGCCTTCTCACATGTACATAGCCAGTCATCAAACTAGTCCAGGAAATCACATTCTTTTCCCTCATACTTTCAAAAATCCCCCGTGCAGTATCCATGTCACCAACACCACCATACCCAGCAATCATGGCATTCGACAAGGCGACATCACTGAACCTCGACATTTCATCAAATACCCGGCGTGCATCCTCCATATACCCACAAGATGAATACACCTGAACAAGTGCAATAGCAACATGAAGATTCTCCTGGAACCCACTTCTTACCACCTGCCCATGTATCTGTTTCCCCACATTACCATCCAAAACCCGGCTTACCGACCTTAGTACAAACGGAAAGGAATAACTATCAGGTAAAAGTCCGGCAACCCGAATGGTATTGAACAAAATGATGGATTTTTTAGCAGAAGATTGCTGCAAAGATAAAGACTTGATCATAGTGTTGTAAAGATATATAGCGGGTTTATATTTATGACTGAAAACAACATGGCCGTAATGAGAAAAGCCGAATGTAGAGCATGTTTGAATGAATTTAGAAAGGATAAAGTTGTCATTGAAGAAGCCAGTAATAATGAGAAATCCATGGAGTTGATTAATGTGTTTTAATGAACAACAACGCCTGAGTTTTGAGATTAGTATGTCATACATTGTACACTTCCAATGTTATTGTGAATTTGTGATCCAAGGAAGTACTAGGGCAGGAAATACAGAATAGGGAGAGTGCAGTAGTGCACTAATAGGCTAAATACTATGGTCCACAGAATGTTGAAATAAGACAATTGGAGCCAGCAATTACTACAACACAAATTCTTATTTCAGACCGTACATATCCGTCTGTAATAATAAGACGGGTCGAACTAGCCCGTATTGCATTAAACGAATCACGAATTTGGAAATGGGTAGACAATAGAATTTATTAGTTGTATTTTTACTACAACTTTTGTACAACAAACAATATTATTTTAATACTAGATAAGAGGGAGGAGGTGGAGCTGGAAGGGACTAAACGGTTCAGATTTGAACAAATTTGGGTAGGGGAAGAGGGATGCGAGGATACGGTGAGGGAGGCTTGGGTTGAGGGATGGGGATTGACGATCTTATGGGCAATATTACTCGATGTGCTGAAAATTTGCAACGGTGGAAAGGAATTAGCATTGGCAAGATAACTCGGGATATCTCTCGGAAGAGGCGTAAATTAAAAGTTCTTTGATGCCCGTCGTTGAGGGTACCAAAGATAAAATTTATAATTCCTAACTTTAACAATAGATAGTGAAAGTGAGGGTCGAACCACAGAGAGGTGGGGAATGTTTATTGTTTGGTGTTAATGTTTTAAGGTAACAGTTTTGGGGGTTTTGATTGGTTGTTACTAAGTCTAGAAACAAATATAAAAAAGAGCAAGTAAATAAAGATGAGATTAAAACTATAATAAAAGGGATGCTAGGACGTTTGGGTAACAAATAGCTAAGGTAATATAAATCCTAAAGTCAACATGTATTACAGTCGCGTAGGGGTGTACCATATCCTTTCGGTCTATGGTACCTAATAGCTCCTTTCGGCCTATGCTATTAGTTCCTAGGTCTCACAATTATTGGGTGTCAACAATAAGGGTGATTCCTAAATTCTAGGTCACATACCTTTCAGTCTTGAATAACCTAGTCGTCTTAAGGTGTAAACCAATGCCCTTCCCGTATCTCTCAATCTTGGATAGGTCATTACTAACATACTACAAGTCTCCTTTCAGTCTCATTGTAGGTTATTATAGTCTACGAATTAAAACGAAACAGAATACGAACGCGAGTGGGTCGACCGACCAGCTAGCCCAGTCGGCCGACCACAGCCTCGGTCGACCGACCCATTATATAGGTCGGCCGACCACGACTCTTCTACAGTTGATCTCGGAACTTATACTACCTACGCATATTCATCCCTTACATCCTAACATATGAAATTAGCTACTCATGACTATTGAAATAACAATGAAAACAGTAGAAAACATGGAATTCATAATTAATATCAATCTAAACATGCGATCAATAATAAGGCTTGGGATTCTATCTTAAACCGAATACAATAATTCTAAACTAATAACAATGAAGCATAAATTAAGAGAAGGATTACCGGAAATACGATTAAGGCAGAAAATGAACAAACTTTATTGATGAATGCTTGAAGGATTGATGAACAAAAGTAAAAGTATTTGATGATTATTGAAAGATTATAAAAACGAAACTAAATTCTCGAACTTAAAACTAAAACTTGATGTGAGATTTTTGATACTAAAACTGGATACAAAACCCTAATCACGTAGTTTGCTTAAATAGGTGGAAAATTAGAGTTTCCTAAAGACTCAAACACTTCAATGGGCTTCCGGAAAGCTTCTGGGTCTGCGCAGAGGTCGGTCGACCTCCTATGTGGGTCGGTCGACCTGTTTACGGGCTTCAGAGATTTCTGGGCTTTCCATAACAGAGGCCTGGTCGGCCGACCCAAAGAGTAGGTCGGTCGACCCTTATTCCTGTAGAATTGCTTTTATTCGTCTCGGTTTGACTTATTGGCACTTGGTAAATGCTTCCAGTTGACTTTCCTTTTGTTCCTTGATCACGAAAAATCCCGAGGGCATAAATTTGGCATAAAATCGTCCTTTTCCTGTATAAATCTGCAAAAGAGCATAAAAATACGAAAGTAGACAATTGTTGAGAAATAAAGGCTAAAACATAGTAAATGAGCGACCAAATGCGTGTAAAAAAGGATGTAAAACATCATAAAATAGACACGCATCATTCTTAATGAGGGGGGCGCACGGGCAGAGAAATACGGGAAAGGAAGAGAATAGCGAGAGAGATAGCGGATTTGCTAAAGCAAGAGGAGGTCTTCTGGAAGCAAAGATCGAGGGCTTTATGGCTCAAGGAAGGTGATCGGAATACTAAGTACTTCCATCGTAAGGCAGGGCAAAGAAAGCAACAAAACCACATATCGAAATTAACGGACGAAGAAGGGCGAGAGCACGTGAGAAACAGGGCAGTGGCGAAGGTAGCGTGCGACTACTTCACTAAACTTTTTGCTACGGATAATCCGAGGGGTTTTGAACACCTTATAGACGGGGTGGAGGGAAGGGTAAAATCATGGATGAACACGGTTTTACAAGCTGAATATAGTGCGGATGAGGTTATTGAGGCTTTGAATCAAATGCACCCTTTGAAGGCACCGGGTCCTGATGGAATGAACGGGCTGTTTTACCAAACTTACTGGCACATTGTCGGAAAGTTGGTGGTGAGATCGGTTCTAACTATCCTAAGGGGAGCCCCTTTCTCGGAGGGAGTTAATAAAATTCATATCGTGCTTATACCAAAGAAGAAGGCCCCGGATAAAATGACCGAGTTTCGACCCATAAGCTTGTGCAACGTTATTTACAAGTTAGTATCCAAGGTGTTAGCTAACCGGCTGAAAGTTTTTCTGGGTGATATTGTGTCCGAAAACCAGAGTGCTTTTACCCCGGGGAGACTCATTACAGATAATATTTGGTTGCTTTCGAGCTTTTTCACACCATATGAAAAATTCGAAAAACAAAAATGGACATATGGTGATAAAGCTGGATATGTCGAAAGCTTATGATCGGGTGGAATTGAGTTTTTTTACAAAGGGTGTTGGAAAGAATGGGTTTTGATGCGAAGTGGATAGATAGGGTTATGACATGTATTTCAACGGTGTCGTTTGCGGTTCTTATTAATGGGCAACCTACGGAGGAATTTAGACCGCAACGAGGGCTTCGGCAAGGCGACCCATTATCACCTATCTATTCATTTTGTGTGCTGAAGTACTTTTGAGTTTGATGAGGTGAGCCACCGAGATGGAGTCTTTGCACGACATACCGGCAGCTAATGCCGCACCAACTGTTTCTCATTTACTATTCGCCGACGACAGTATCTTTTTCGTTAAAGCAAATATTGAGGAGGCCTCGTGTGTTAAATCAATTTTGAAGGACTATGAGAGAGCGTCGGGGCAAGTGGTGAATTTTGATAAGACAACGGTGTCATTTAGCCGAGGAACGAGAAGGCCCGACATGGATAGGGTGGTGGATTGTCTCGGTATTAAAGCGGTGGAGGTTCAGGAGCGGTATCTAGGACTACCGACGGTGGTGAGTTATTCGAAGAAGGTAGTGGCGGATGTTATTCGAGATAAACTAGGGAAAAAGCTTCAAGGGTGAAAGGGGCAATTGTTCTCAAAGGCGGGTAGGGAAGTGTTGATAAAGGCGGTGGTCCAATCAATCCCGACATATGTTATGAGTGTGTTTAAATTACCTATTTCATTCTGTGATGATCTTTGCTCCCTAGTGACTCGGTTTTGGTGGGGAACGGCGAATGGAAAGAGTAAAATACCTTGGATTGCGTGGAAAAATCTATGTAAGCCGAAATGCTTTGGTGGACTTGGATTCAAAGACTTTCATAAATTTAATCTAGCCCTTTTGGGTAAGCAAGCCTGGAGGCTTCTTACCAATCGAGCTAGTCTTATGACGAGAGTCTTGGGAGGTAAGTATTTTCCGAATGGTACGTTCATGAAGGCGGAGCTTGATTGGCAGAAATCCTAGTTATACTTGGAGAGACATTTGGGAGGCGCGAGAAGTTCTGAATATTGGGATTAGACGAAGGATAGGAAATGGGCTGAGCACGAAAATTTGGAAGGAACCATGGATACCGGGAACACAGTCACGAAAAGTACTGTCACCGGGAGGCAATGCAAATTCGGAAATGGTAGTAGCTGACCTTTGGGATTCGAATGGGCACAATTGGAATTCTAGCAAGGTACGTTCACTTTTTTTACCTTTCGAACAAGACCGTGTCCTTGCCATTCGTATTAGTACGACGAAACCAGAAGATGGGTGGGTATGGGATTTGGAGAAGGATGGTTACTCGGTGAAAACGGCTTATCGGTTGTTAGCAAAAAATGATGAAGAGGAGGAGAAAGCTTCAGACAGAACAAAGGAAAAAGTGTTATGGAACCGGATTTGGAAAGCGAATTTCCTCCCGCGGATTAAGCTCTTCTTTTGGCAGCTTTGTAAGGATGCTATTGCGACGAAAGGAAATTTGGCAAGAAAGGTGCGAAACCTTGATGCTATTTGTCCTATTTGTTGTAGCGAGGTGGAGACTAGTCTACACCTTATTCGGGGCTGTGGTTGGGTGGTTGGGTGGGGGGGGGGGGGGGGGGGGGGGTTGTGGGATAGGATGGGGCTGGAAGGTGATTCACACGGGTTTGAGCGGGTGAGGGAGTGGGTGGAAGCAGAGTGGAGGGAGCTGGGAGAGCTTGAGATAATAAGTTTCATGGTGGGATGCTAGGTTGCGTGGGAAACCCGTAACCAGTGGGTTTTTGAGAGGGTGAAGGTGGATGTGGGTAGAGCAGTCAAGAGAGCGGAGGAGATGATGAGGGAGGCAGCACACGATACATGGGAGATAGAGGAGCTGGCGGGAATGGGGAGGGAGGACATTGGGGGATGGCAAAGGCCGGAGCAAGGGAGGGTTAAAAAATAAATGTTGATGCGGGAGTGAAAGATGGGTGGGGCGTGGGGATTGGGGTTGTATGCCGTGACAGTAGTGGCCGGGTGTTGTGGGGTTTGTCGATACGAAAACAAGGGAGTAGGGGGGGTGCAAGAGGTGGAAGCTGAAGCGGTCTTGGAAGGCATGATCGAAGCTCATAGACGAGGACATACAAGTATTGTGGTGGAGAGTGATTGCAAAACCGTTATCGAGGAGTTGAAGGCGTGCTCTAAGGGGCGTGGTAATTTCCATTTGATTTTAGAAGATATTTTCGCTTTTTGTAATTCGTTTCCTAGTTTTTCTTGGTCTTTTATTAATAGGAAACATAATCGGGTGGCACATGAGTTAGCTCATGATAGCTCGATGCATGTCGGTAGGAAGATTTGGACAGGGGAGCTGCCGAGTCGAGTTTCTGTTCTTGTAGCACATGACGTTGAGATAATGAATTAACCCACATGTGGGATTTCAAAAAAAAAAACAATATTATTTTAATACAATACATAGTACAACATCAATATCTGTGCATATTTCCTTTGTGTAAAGAAATCACACGCTGAACACACACTAAACATTCTTCATTCTTCATTCTTCATTCTTCATTCTTCATTCCTATCACTCCATTCATTCATCATGTTCGTAAGCACCCACACCGTAAGCACTAAAATCATTGGTCATTGTTCATAATTCTTCTTCATCGTTCATTAAAAAATGTGATCAAATTATCGTTCATCAATCTTCAGCATTTCATTGTTAGGAAAAAATTAGTAAGGCTTCACATAATGGAAACGGATCAGTTGATTGATATTATCAACGTAGAGAACGAAGTTGTCGACAATGTTGTAGAAGACTCCGATAAGGAAAGTCATAACGCCATCGCTGTCCGTAGCGGTGACGGTAGGGATGTCAATGGGGCGGGGTGGGTGCGGAGGGGGGTCAACCCGCGCCCGCCCCGCGACCCGCGGCGGGTTGAACTATTCAAAACAATCCCCGCCTCGCGGGGATCCGCGGTTGACCCGCCTATCTCCTCAAGAAATGTAAATCTTAAATCTAAAATATACTTGTCGTACTACTTATACAAATAAGTTTTCGCGAAATGCTTTAACATTCAATTAACTAGAGTCCGTGGAGCCATAAAACGGTTTTACATACAAATATACCACCAAAAACATGCACAAACAGCAGCCGAAAGCCCAAATTCGGACAGAGTACTAGAAGAGTAAACAGAACTACACAACAAATACTCTTCAATTCTTCATCTTCAGTTCTTCAGCTCCGTTTGTTTTATCAGTTTGGGAAAATGGGGATTTAAGGGAATTTGGGTAGTTAGTGAATGACCTGAATGTAGTGATAACTATTTACGAATAATTATAGTTTATTGCCTTATTGGACTTGGGAAGTGGGCAGTCTTGGTAGTGGGTAGTCTGGGTTAGTGGGTTATTTTACTTATTTACTTGTTTGAGCTTGGGGAAGTGGGTAGCTGGGTATGATAGATTTAATTTATTAAAAGTATTTTTTATTATTTTAAGTTATATTTATTTTATCTTATTATTCTTATATATTACTATTAGATATTATTATTTATTAGGTGGGTATAAGTGGGGCGGGGACATGTGGGGCGGGGCGAGCGGGGTGGGTGTGGGGCGAGGTGGGTATGGGGCGGGTCTCATGTGAAACCCGCACCCGCCCCGCGACCCGCGACGAATGATACTTTTGAAACCCATCCCCGCCCCACGACCCACCAAATTATTACCCACACCCACCCCACGTGGGGCGGGTGCGGCGCGAGACCCGCCAAGACCCACCCCATCGACATCCCTAGGTGACGGTGAGTAACTGTTTCATTGTAGTTATAATGTCGACAATTTCGTGTGATTTACAGTATTTTAACATGTCGAAACTTAGGGTTTAATGATGAACATACTTTTTTAATAATGAATTATTATTTTATTCGTTTTTTGACGAACATGTTAGGTTTTACGATTTTTTTTGTTTCCACTTTTGATGATTTCGATAATCTTCAATCATTGCATTCAATGAATGTTATGATTTCAGAAATATTAAAATATCCCACGTATTTAATGACATAAATCCAGATGAAGTATTAAATTCATTCTTCTGCATTAAATTATGCATTTATTGCACGTTTTTAGAAAGTTGTCACCACAAATGGTTTTTTATTGGGTGAAACAGTTCAGGACTAATGTATACGTATTATAGCATTTTTTTAACCAGTTTTTGTCCCTGTACGCAGTTACCGATGTGGCAGGGTCACTAGTGGGGATTGTGGCTGAGAAGTGGGAGGATTTGTACGAGTTATACCAGAGACACTCTCAAGCACTTGGATTTAGTTTTCGGAAAAACGGGGTGCGTAGGGCCGATGCCTCGGGAGCTCCTGAATTTGAGAGATATTTTGTTTGCTCTTGTGAAGGCCAACATGGTAATGGGAAGAAGTTAGATTGCAGTACTAACAATTTGCAGCTGATGAAATTTTTTTGACCAGATGCCATTGTAAAGCGAAGGTTAGGGTTCAGCTGAAGGAGGGAGTATGGAAAGTGTTGAGTCATGTTCTTGAACATAATCATCCACTCACCCGTCCAGAGTGGCATCATCATCACCGTTCCGAGAAAAGAATTACGGAGGCTGAGGGTGAGTTCATAGAGGCCATGACTGAAGCTATGGTCCCGCCTTCAGTTCAATTTAGAATTGCAGCTCAGACGGCTGGTGGCGATGAACTGGTAGGCCACACCCAAAGAGACCACATCAATTTTGTTCACCGGCTGAAGATGAAGAAAATTGAGGGTGGTGATGCGTCAACACTAATGGAGTTGTTGGGGAAAAGACAAGCGGAGGATCCAGGTTTTTTTTTACCAAGTTCAGTTCGCTGCAGATGAGAGGTTAAGTAATGTGTTTTGGCGGGATTCTATGATGAAAGAGGATTACCTGCTATATCACCATGCATGTTGTGAATCTTGTGATCTTCGATACGACGTATCGAACTAATAAGTACAACCTCATTTGTGGTGCTTTCGTTGGAATAAACAATCATTGGTCAAACGTTCTGTTCGGGTTTGCTTTTTTGTCTAATGAGCAAGAAGAATCATTTGAGTGGCTGTTCAATGTTTTCAATAAGTCTATGGGCCCGGACAGTGTACCAGTCTCTATTTTCACCGATCAAGATAAATCAATGTCTAATGCGATTGAGAAGGTACCTTAGCTTTCTTAGTTTAAATAACAACATATTACCGTCATGTGGTCACAACATTTTTAAAACCTATCATTAGTATTGTGTCATTTATGTAACACCTGGTCAGATAGTATCTTAACGTATACTGTCAACAAAATGAAGTCAGTGGGAACATCTTATATTAACATACTGGTACGGCCAACAAATTCAATCTTTTAGTATGTAGGCACATTTTCAGTATTTGTAACCACTTTATCATTTCCCGGACTTTTATATAGATGGTCACATATAATGTTTATGTGGCAACATTATAATCATGTGGACTAGAAACCTCTGGCAAACTATTTTTCTTACGAACACTATATCTACACACTGATAATGATAAATGATTTCCTACCTACAGGTATACAAATCATCTAGACATAGATTATGTCAGTGGCACATTCAACAAACCACGATTTCTCACTTTGGATCGTTGAAACATGATCGTACATTTCAGTAGTTATTCAACAAATGTCTGAATGGTTGCTATAGCGAGGCTGGATTTGAAATAACCTGGGGGGAAATGATGTCAGACTATGGGTTGCAGAGTAACGACTGGTTTAAAAGATTGTACGGGTTGAAACACAAATGGTCAACTGCTTTGAACAAAGAATATTTCTCTACATGTATTCTTTCTTCCCAAAGGAGTGATGTGTCTTATTTCTATATGATTTTCACCCCTCTTTTAGCTCATCTTTACATGATAATTTGCACTTTATGAGGTGATTTTATGAGCTAATTCCGTGTTGTAGGTGTTTTGCATGTTTTGTTGCATTTTGTAGGAAACGGAGCAAGTTGCGACCTTTTTCTATCATTTTGGCATTCACCGAGCACCACGAGGCTACTTGGAGCGAGTTTTGGCCATGTAAGGGCATTTTGGGAAGATTCACTCATTCCCGAGGAAGAAGAAATGAAATTTGGTTGGTACTTGAGCCAAGAAAGTGAGAACTAGTAAAGAAAAGAAGAGATTGCAAGGTCCCCTAATTGCTGTTCGAACCCCAGAATCTCGGGGTTGATGCGAGATAGCCATATACCCAAAATGCTACACCCCCGGGAGTTGTTCAAACCCCAGAATCTTGGGGTTTGATACCTGAGCAATTCTTGGCCTCAATTGCTGCGCCCCCTAAGACTGTTTAGTCCCCGGATTTTCGGGGATTGTGCAACTGAGCAACTCTTCACTTTCCTAGCTAGTTTTTGTATTTAAACTCATCACTAGAGAGCATTTTACTCATGCTTTTTCATACATTTCCCTAAATCTACAAAAACCTAGTTTCCTTTATGTTCTTAGTTTATCAATCATCAACATTTATGCTTTAATTCCGGGTTTTATTTGAAGATTACTTTGCTCTTATTAATCAAGTTCTTATTCTTATTTCCTTAAGTTGGTAATTTCTTTTCCTTACTTTTATATTATCTTTTTAATTCCAATTTATATATTGTTATCATGTTTATGTTAATTAAATCAATCTTTGTTAATTTATATATTATCATGAGTGAGTAGTTTTATAATCTAGGGTTTAGGGAAGCCATGTTAGATTAGTAATTGATAATTTTTGAATTGGGATTTATTATTATTAATTTGTTGTTTCTACAACATGCTTGTTATGTATTGTTAACCTTTGATTCTTGATCACAATTATTGGTTATCTTGTTAATTCTTTTCCTAAGATCGAAAGTCGGGAATGGAATTTGCCTAAGCATGTTTTGTAGCGCGACCTAGTAAGTGCGAGAGCCCGCTAGTAATCGTTCTAAGACTAGTAATAAAATCGAGAGATAATTGCTAATTAGTCTAGACAACTTTTGATCATATGTTTCCCCAATTCGACATCAATTATTGCTAATTTACATGTGTGAACCTATTTCCCTAGATCTCTTATTATCATTGTTTTACATCTCAATTTGTTATCGTTTTAACCATCAAACCAAACAATCAATCGAATCGACCTTGATAAAATTCTAACCATAGCTTGTCATATTGCATCCACCGTCTCCCTGAGATCGACCCCTACTTCCTTATCTACATTTATTTGTTAGTTAAGCCTAGGGTATCTTTGTTAGGTACGCGATAAGCCTATCAAATTTTGGCGCCGTTGCCGGGGAGCACGGTTTTCTTGCTTTGTGATTAGTTGAATTTTATCTTGTTTTTCCTTGTCTTAAGGAACACTTGTTCCTTGAGACCGTTACTTACAATCCTCTCTAGATTGTTGTCTTATGCCCAGGTCCTCATGGATTGGTGAACTACTTCCGGTTGATCCCGATCCCGAAAAAACCTTGCGTAGACGACAACGTTTCTTGAAGGAAATTTCTGAAGCTGCAACTCTTGCACAACTTGAAAGTGCGAGAAAATCTTATTTAGAAGACCTTCAAATACTTGAGGAAGGAGAGGTTTCCAATTCACAACCAATAAGGAAGATGGTTCGTTTATCCGATCATTCTAAGCCCACCGCGGCTATGCTTCCTAGGGGTATTGCCACAGCCCAAATTGACGCGGCAAATTTTGAGATCAAGCCGGCTTTTATTAGCCTTGTTGAGAGAAAGCAATTCGGTGGAGGTCCATTGGAAGATCCTAATTTGCACATCACAAATTTTTGTGATTATTGCTCGATGATTAGGCAAACGGGCGTGACACAAGAGCAGATAAGGGAGATACTCTTCCCTTTTTCATTGAGAGACAACGCCAAGTTGTGGATTAATAGCCTTGATAGGACCGCTTTGGGGATCACCAACTGGGAAACATTGGCTCTCGCATTTTATCAAAAATATTTTCCACCGGAAAAGACCCAACAATTGCGAAGCCAAATCACGGGGTCCCGTCAAAATGGTAATGAAAGCTTGTTTGAAGCATGGGAGAGGTATAAAGAGTTACAAAGGCAATGTCCTCATCATGGGTTGGATCCTTGGTTTCTTGCAATCACATTCTACAATGGTTGTTGTGCCGAATCACGCCGAGTTTTGGACTCCGCTAACAATGGGAGATTCGACCAAATTGATACAGAACTTGCTCATGCTACCATTGAATCCATGGCGGTGCATGACTCATAATACGCCAACACTCGCAACATCCCATTCAAGGCAAAGGAGGAGGACCCAAACGTGTCTCTTTTGAAAGCTCAAATAGCTCTCCTCCAACAACAAGTTGATAATCGGGGATCAAGTTCATCACACACTTATGAACAAGTCAATGCTACTAGCCAAATTGTGGTGTGTGACGCATGTGGTGGAGCGGGGCATGTTGCACAAGAATGTAGGAATACGGTTGAGCAAGTGAATGCTTATCAAAGTTTCAAACAAAACTTTAATCCTTACTCCAACACCTACAATGAAGCTACAAAGTTTCACCCAAACTTGTCCTACAAAAGCACTAACGTGCTAAATCCACAACATCAAAATCAACATGTCCCACAACAACAAAGGCAAGCTCAAGTCCCACCACCCGGTTTTCAACACCAAATTCACAGACCCCAACAAAATTTCCAACAAAATCCCCAACAAAATTCCCAACAAAACTTTCAGCAAGGATTTCAACAACCTTTTCAAAATCAACAAGTTCAAGGTCAATCATCAAATTCCCAACAAAACAATCAACAAATGAGCAAGCTAGAGGCTTTGATGACACAAGTGGTTGAGACACAAAAGAACATGGCCACCCACATTCAAAAGAGTGACCAAGCTAGGGATGCAACCATCAAAATGCTTGAAACCCAAATTGCTCAACTTGCCACTTCCAATGCTCAAAGACAACAAGGTCAATTGCCACCTCAAGGTGCACAACCTCATGACACCATAAATGTCATCACATTGAGGAGTGGTACCACTTATGATGCACCCCAAATGCCAAATGTTGATGATGGGGTAGTTGGTGAGAAAAGAGATGATGTTGATCATAGCAACAAGGTTGATGAATCAAGAAAGGAGGGAGATGTTTCAAATAAAGTTGAGGAGCCGATTGTGGTAGAAGATGTGGAGGATACTCCTCCAAAGGTTGATGCTCCGGTCAAAGTTCCAAAAAAGGTTCAAGTGCCTTTCCCACATAGATTAAGAAAGGCTCACAAGGAAACTCAGTTTGGTAAGTTCATGGAAGTGGTGAAAAACCTACAGGTAACCGTTCCTTTTACCGAATTAATTACCCAAATCCCCTCTTATACAAAGTTCATGAAAGACATTTTAACTAAGAAGAGGACTATTGATGATGTTGAAACTATAGCATTCACCGCCGAGTGTAGTGCTCTTTTGCAAAACAAGTCCCCTCCTAAGTTAAAGGACCCAGGTAGCTTTTCCATTCCATGCACCATTGGCACCTACACCATTGATAAAGCTTTATGTGACTTAGGTGCAAGTGTGAGTGTGATGCCTTACACTATTTGTAAAAATTTGAACATGGGTGTTTTGAAATGTACTAGTGTCACCTTGCAAATGGCGGACCGTTCTATAAAACGCCCTTTGGGTATTTTGGAGGATGTTCCCGTTAAAGTTGGAAAATTTTTTATTCCTGTTGATTTTATTGTTCTTGACATTGCCGAAGATTCACAAATCCCAATCATTTTGGGAAGACCGTTTTTGCATACCGCAGGTGCGGTCATTGATGTCAAGAATGGTAAGATAACTTTGGAAATAGGTGATGAGACGGTCACCTATAGTTTGACCAATGCCATGAAAAGTCCAATGCTAGAAGAGCCATGTTACTCCATAGAAGTCATAGATGCTATTGATGTTATAATGGATGACTCATTGCCTCGATCTTTAATTAAAGATCCTTTGGAGGCACTCTTGTTGTTGGAATCTTTTGCAGGAGATGATGATATCGGCAATGATGAAATTGAAGCTTTGGAGGTGGACTTGGATGGAGAGGAGCTACCTTTGGAGGAAAGCTCTCAATTCATAGGTTTGGTTGCTACCCCTAAAGAAATTGAGGTACAAAAATCCGAACTCAAACCCCTCCCCTTGAACTTGAAGTTTGCTTTTCTTGATGAATCGGAAATGTGCCCGGTCATAGTTAGTGCCCATTTGAGTAAGAGTCAATTGTCTTCTCTATTGGATGTGTTGAGAACACATAGAAAAGCCATTGGTTATACCCTTGATGATTTGAGGGGTATAAGCCCCGAATTTTTCATGCATAGAATTCATCTTGAAGAGGATCATAAACCATGTGTCCAAGGTCAACGTCGATTAAATCCTAACATGCAAGAAGTTGTCAAAAAGGAAGTCATGAAACTTTTAGATGCGGGAATTATCTATGCAATTTCCGATTCAAAGTGGGTAAGTCCGGTCTAAGTGGTCCCTAAGAAAGGAGGGACTACGGTAGTAAAAAATGATAAGAATGAACTCATCCCTACTCGAATTGTGACGGGATGGCGCATGTGCATTGACTATAGGAGGTTGAATTTCGCCACCAAGAAGGACCATTACCCATTACCCTTTATTGACCAAATGTTGGAGAGGTTGGCATGTCATAAGTACTTTTGCTACTTAGATGGTTATTCGGGTTTCTTCCAAATACCCATACATCCCGATGACCAAGAGAAGACCACTTTCACTTGCCCTTATGGTACCTTTGCTTACCGTAGGATGCCCTTTGGTCTATGTAATGCCCCCGCGACCTTCCAACGTTGCATGACTAGTATTTTCTCAGATTTCATTGAGTCGATCATGGAAGTTTTTATGGATGATTTTAGTGTCTATGGCACTACATTTGATGCATGTTTGGCCAACTTGACTAAGTTCTTGAAAAGATGTGAAGAAGTGGACTTAGTTTTGAATTGGGAAAAGTGTCACTTCATGGTGAATGAAGGAGTGGTACTAGGCCATCTTGTTTCGGAAAGAGGTATTGAAGTGAATCGTGCTAAGGATCAAGTAATTGAACAACTTCCCCCTCCCATGAATGTCAAAGGGGTGCGGAGCTTTTTAGGTCATGCGGGGTTTTACCGTAGGTTTATCAAGGATTTTTCCAAAATTGCTAAGCCCCTTACCGAGCTCCTTTTAAAGGATGCTCCATTTGTGTTTACTAATGCTTGCCTTGAGTCATTCCACAGGATTAAGAAAGCTTTGATCTCCGCCCCTATCATCCAATCACCGGATTGGAGCTTGCCCTTTGAATTGATGTGTGATGCAAGTGACTACGCGGTGGGTGCCGTACTTGGACAACGGAAAGACAAGGCGCTCCATGCACTCTACTATGCGAGCAAAACGTTGGATGAAGCTCAAATGAACTATGCCACTACCGAGAAGGAGCTTCTTGCTATTGTCTATGCCTTAGACAAATTTCGTTCCTACTTGATTGGCTCCAAAGTCATTGTCCATACCGATCACGCCGCCTTGAAGCATCTACTTTCAAAGAAGGAGGCAAAGCCAAGACTCATTAGATGGATCTTACTCTTGCAAGAATTTGATCTTGAGATTCGTGACAAGAAAGGAGCCGAAAATGTTGTTGCCGATCACCTCTCCCGTTTGAGGTTTGATGATGGGGGTATTCATATACCTATTGATGATTCTTTTGCCGACGACTCCTTGATGATGGTAGATGAGAATACACCATGGTATGCCGATATTGCCAATTATCTTGTTGGTCATGAGTTGCCACCTAACCTTTCATATCAACAAAGAAAGAAGTTCATGCATGATGCCAAATTTTATCTTTGGGATGATCCTCATTTGTTCAAACATTGCTCCGATGGGCTATACCGGAGATGTATCCCGCAATGGGATGTGAAGGGTGTATTAGAAGGTTGTCATTATTCTCCTTATGGTGGTCACCATGGACCATCTAAGACCGTTGCTAAGATTCTCCAATCCGGCTTCTATTGGCCTACTATGTTCCAAGATGCTAAGAATTTTGTGATGGCATGTGATGCTTGCCAAAGAACCGGCTCTATTTCAAGGAGGCACGAGATGCCTCAAAATGGGATCCTTGAGGTTGGAATTTTCGATGTGTGGGGTATCGATTACCAAGGCCCTTTTCCTTCATCAAAGGGTAATTGTTATATCTTGGTCGCCGTTGATTACGTTTCTAAATGGGTAGAAGCCATTGCTACTCCAACTAATGATGCCCGTCATGTCATAAGTTTGTTCAAAAAGATCATCTTTCCGCGCTTTGGTGTACCTAGAGCGGTGATTAGTGATCGTGGAACTCATTTTGGTGTGAAACAACTTGATGCATTGCTTGCTAAATACGGGGTTTCTCATAGAAGGGGCTTGGCCTACCATCCGCAAATAAGTGGCCAAGTCGAGGTCTCCAATCGTGAAATCAAATCCATTCTTGAAAAAGTTGTTGCTAAGTCAAGGAAGGATTGGAGTACAAAGATAGATGACACCTTGTGGGCATATCGGACCGCTTTCAAGACACCTATTGGTACTTCACCGTATAGGTTGGTCTATGGAAAATCTTGTCATTTACCGGTAGAGATGGAACAAAAAGCTTTTTGGGCTATTAAAGAGCTCAATTTTGATGCTACTCTTTGTGGAGAGAAGCGATTGTTGCAACTTAATGAACTTGATGAATTCCGGTTGCAAGCTTATGAAAGTTCTCGTCTTTACAAGGAAAAGACAAAGCGGTGGCATGATAAGAAAATTCTCAAGAAAAATTTTATGATTGGTGATAAGGTGCTCTTGTTCAATTCCCGTTTGAAGATTTTTCCGGGAAAACTAAGATCAAGGTGGTCCGGTCCATATACCGTTACTAATGTCAACAAGCTTGGTTCCGTCGAGGTGATGACTACCAATGGTGAAAAATTCAAAGTCAATGGTCATCGATTAAAGGTTTATCACGAGAGTGCAATAATTGGAGTCGTGAAGAGAACCTCCGTCTTTGAAGAATTAATCCGTTCAAGCTCTCTACGTCTAGCAAGACTTTAAATTGCGCTTCTCGGGAGGCAACCCGAGTTTAGCTAGTTTTTAATTTTTGTTTACTTTTTAATTTTTATTTTCAAGAAAGGATGCTTAATTGTGCTTCTTGTTAATTTTGTAGGTGTCTCAAGTTGTTGCTTTCTTCGTCTTGCGGAAGTGATAACTAGCAGTTTTGAACCCCAGAAAATCGGGGTTTAAACAAGAGTTGGGGGCGCAGCAATTTCACGCTTGAAAGCCAACGTGTTGGAACCCCGAGATGTTGGGGATCAAACATATCTTGGGGGCGGAACAATCTCTTCATTTAAAAAAAAAAAAAAAAAGAAATAACAAAATAAAAAACAAACGAAAGAGGCGACACAAAGGACTTCACGTGAAACCAAACAAGCCACCAAATATTGTCACCATCCACTACCGTCATCAATTCCTGCCAACCCCCGACTGCCGCTGTCGACTGCCGCCTCCGCCCTGCAATCCCCGACCCACCTTCTGCCGCAATCCACTACCCACGTTCCGCCGCTGCTTCCGTCGCGCGCTGCTGCTGCCATTGCCGACGACCGCCGCTGCTGCTGCCGTCGTCTACCCCTGCCGTCCACCGCCGCCGACCGTCTTCTGCCGCCGACTGCTGCCTGCTATTCCCTCTCCTTTCACTTACCTTTCCCAATTACTCTAATCCTAACTCTAATTTCGACTTGGGTTTATTTTGTGACGGATTTGCACTATACCATCTGTTTTTGGTATTGATTTCATGTTGTTATTGTGCTATTCGCTGAACACTTCCGCTCTTTATCGATATTGTGATTGCTTTTCGCTCTCTTTGTGTTCTAATTCGCAATTTTTTCAGATTTCCACCTCATAATGCCTTCAAAAGGGACGAAGAAGAGAGCTAGGCCGGAAACTACGGAGAGTCCTACCCCTGTACAGGTGGCGTACGGTCCTGATGTTGACTATCCCGATGTGAAATTCATCTCGTCCCAACAATGGGATACTTTCCAGAAGCTAAAACGTAAGACAATTAAACCCACTCAGTTTATTTCTCATGATTGTTTGCGTACTTTAGGAATTGAGAGTCAGACTAAAGCCTTGTTTACCGGTGTGGGTATGGGTATTGCTTATACCATGAAACATAACACATATGCCCAATTGACATTGGAATTTTTGAGTTCCTACAAATTCAACAAGCCTCGGAGGAAGGGTGTGGTTATAACTGTGGAATTTAGACTCATGAATAAGGACTTTGAATTGAATTTGGCTACATTTGCTCACATGTTTGGCCTCCCCTATGATGTTGATGTTCATTGTCCCGATGAATTCAGTTGTACCTCTACTTGGCAGAGTATGTCTACTTTTGCAGTGTCCGATTGGAATCATGTCCCGGATACTCAAATCCACCACCCCGTTTTGCGTGTTTGGCAACATTTTATGGGTGGTACCTTTTTGGGTCGTGCTGAACCCCATAACGTTCGACGTGCTGAGATTGACATTCTTGGGGGTTATTTGAATGTTGAGCGTCGTACACCGTTTGCTATTAATATTCCATATCTTTTTGCTAATCAATTGGCTGGTGCTGTAAGGGCCAAAAAGATTGTGTTTGGGGGTTTAATCACCCGTATTGCCGTTAAGCAAGTCCGTTTTAATGAGAATACTACACGCCTCCGGCCGGTTGAAGGAGGTATGTACATTGATCTTGCTTCTTTGCTCCGTTTGAAGTGGCTTAAGGTATCCCCGCCCAATTACATGTGGCGGATTGATGAGAAAGATTCCGTGCTTTTACCAAGCACAGCCCCCGACCTCCCCACCCTTGAGCCATTACCACCGCAACCCGTTCCCCTTGACCCTGAGTCACCACCTCTACCCCGACCCTCTTACTTGCTCACCGTAGTGGAAAATATCGCCGAGTCCTCACTACCACTTCTTACTTATAGTCGTCGGTCCGAACCGACCCCTATCTCCTCTTCGGCACCCTCTCGGTCACCTTTTGAGGAGGAGATGAGAGAAATGATGAGTGGGATGCGGCGTGACCTCACAACCATGATGACTGACACCCGTTTGGCCTTAGCACCTCTTTATTCTTACTTTGCTCGTAGGGGAATTGTTCGGCCCGAAGGCCCTCACCCTTCATTTTTAACTTGGCCCATGGACAGGTTTGGTGCTCCTAGTGATGTTTCTGCAGGTACTTCTGGTGTCCAAGAAGGCGGCAGAGCTGATGACGGGGAGACCCGTGATGTTGATGGTCGTGCTACCGATTACCATGCCGCTTCCGAGTGATTTGCTATCACTCATCCCCTTGTACATACTAGCTTGGGGGAGGCTAGATAGTCTAGTAAGCATCTTTATTTCCCTTGCATTTTCGTTGTTCTCCCCTTTCCCCATTAAACATTTTGTCTTGCTGGATTATGTGTGAGAACCGTTTCTACGGTTTGATGGTTGTTCCTTGTTCCGCACATTAGGGACAATGTGATGTTTAGCTTGGGGGAGGGATTTGCATCTTGTTAGAGCATGTTAGTTTAGCTTGCATGTAGCATGCATGTAGTTTCTTCATAAAAAAATTCAAAAATAAAAAAAAGTTGAACAATTGTGTGCTTTCCATGAATTTTGTGATGCTTGCCCTCACTTTTGTGATGCTTGCCCTCACTTTTGCTCCTTGATTTCTCTCTTTGCTTATCCCAATTGTAGCTTTATAGCTATTTGAATCACATTTATTGACGGGATTTTTGCAAACATGGGGATGTCTTGACATAGTGGGTGAGGGATGGAATTTGGACCTATTAGGCTTGATCTTGACATTGGCAACCTACAAAAATTTGAAAGGTAGAGCCTCCTTAGACCGGTGCATCTATACCCGGTCTCACTTAGGTGTGTGTAGGTCTCCTTGTGGTGTGCGTTACATCAAAACGCACAAGTATGGTCTTTATTCCATTTCTCATGAGCATTGCATTCATAATTTGTAAGCATTTGAAGCCATTCACATGACTTTGTGGCCCATTTTCACCCTTATACATTTTCTCATATCTAGCTACATTTAAACTTGCCTACCTTGTCGAGTTAGTAGCTTTATCATTGGTGTTTGGGTGCTCATTTGGGATATACGTTCCATTTTTGTGTCATTGTGAGCTTGGTAAGACGGAATTACTGATTTCCGTGTCTCGTTTTATTCTTGAGTTGAAGAAAGAAAATTGAAAAAAATGAGAAGTTGAAAAAAATAATGTGAAAAAAAGAACACAAAAAATGATGTGAAGAAAAAAAGAATTGAAATACAAGAAGGAAACAAATTAAAAGAGTTGAAAAATATGAAAAAGAAGCATGAAATTGAGTTGTTGAAAAGAAAAGAGAAGGGGTTTTGTGATTTAGCTTCCATGTTTTATATCACAAGTATTTGGGAAGTTTACACTTGATTTGTCATGAAAGGAAGTCAATATGCTACTTTTGACTTCAAGCCTCCTACTTGGGATGGGTTTGGGATTTGGATTGAGCATCCATGCATTCATTGGTTTGTTGCTAGCTTGACTTAGCTCCACTTACCATAATTCATATGTTCCCCTTTCTTACCCATCATCATAGCCTTTCTCTAATCCTTGGCTTCTTCTTTTTATGCTTGCATTTGATTGTTTTGACTCGTGGACTTGGAATGATCACCATATTAGATTGCGGGCGCACTCTCATGAGTAGAGTTTAGGAGAGTGTCACTCATACAAATCTCCTTTTACATATAAATGTGTGCTTGAGTGTACCGCGAGAGTCCATTGTCAATAAGATCATGCAAGAGCCGAAAAGTTTGAATAAAATCTTTCATGCTACGCCGTCATGTAAATCTCATCCATGTTTTTGCACTATCCTTATGCCCACGTTGTTTTTGGGATTATGATTCATTGCGCTTGTTAGCTTATGTTGGGATTTGCAATTGATGAGATTTGGTGCTCCTTACCCTTGTCTTGATATTGTGTGCTTGCTTGGGACAAGCAAGGGTTTAGCTTGGGGGAATTTGATGTGTCTTATTTCTATATGATTTTCACCCCTCTTTTAGCTCATCTTTACATGATAATTTGCACTTTATGAGGTGATTTTATGAGCTAATTCCGTGTTGTAGGTGTTTTGCATGTTTTGTTGCATTTTGTAGGAAACGGAGCAAGTTGCGACCTTTTTATATGATTTTGGCATTCACCGAGCACCACGAGGCTACTTGGAGCGAGTTTTGGCCATGTAAGGGCATTTTGGGAAGATTCACTCATTCCCGAGGAAGAAGAAATGAAATTTGGTTGGTACTTGAGCCAAGAAAGTGAGAACTAGTAAAGAAAAGAAGAGATTGCAAGGTCCCCTAATGTTGGGAAATGTGTCCTCAACAATAGTGCGATCACGACAATGATAAAAATCATTGTCATAAATCTTATGAAAAGAATATGCAAGGGACGATCCAATATTGATTTAGTCAACTGACCAACATTAATCGGTAATGATTGGCTGACTAGAGTTTAACATTACTGTCGTATGACGGTGGTAGTCAGTTGATCCCTTTAGGTCACACCTATAGGACAGACCCCTTAAATAATATATTGATTAATTGTATAGGATACAGATTTATCGATATTCTTAAAACCGTATATTGAGAATTCAGAGGTTGAATCTTAAAGTAAGATTCGTATTTGAAATTGAAATGTATCGATTGTCAAATATTAAACGATATTTTAGAAATATCAAGATTAGTATAATGAATGGTTCATGGTTATAACAAATGTTGTTAATATATCGTATCAACGATTATTATGATAACCATATGTTGGGAGTAATTTCGAATTACTAAATAATTTGTTAAATATGATTTAATTAATTTAGAAATATTATTTATATGATAAATATATTTTAAATTAATACAATTTAATTATGTCACATAGGATGTTGCATATTATACAATTGTATAAATCACATTTTGTAAAATGAAGGTCCATCTTACATAATATGTGTCGTGTGATATTATGTGATTATGGGTTGCTTGTAGTTGAATATAGATCTATTAGAAACATAATGATGTTGCCTTAATACACAAGTTGTAGGCATGCAACCCTAAGAGCATAAGAGACAAAAGAGCATCAAAATCTCTCTTATTTTTGCTCTACTTACACGACACACCAACAACCCCAACAAAACCTACTTTGTCTATAAATATATTTGAGCCATCACATATAAAGACTAATGTTTGTGCTTATTTTTCTAGAGTAAGAAAACAAGTAAAAACCTCCTAAATACTACTTAGATAATATTTGTAGTATACTAATAATATTGTTATTAGCACACGGTTTTAAGATAACCTAATTCCGTCTCCTAGCTCGAGTTCGGTCTTTGGTGTTTAAGGGTAGGTCTTGGGTGCAACGTAAAGGAGGCAAGCTATTTTGGTTGCTCCGTGGAGGATCGTCCTAGCACTTTTCGGACCGTTTGTAAGGCCCTTTCCTTCATTGTTCCGCATTCACTTTGCATGCATAAGATCGACTAAATTAATATGAGTTTAATTAGTATAATTAGTAAGACTAATATTTCGAACTAGCTAGTATGACTACCTTAGTTTCCAACACCTAATTGCTGTTCGAACCCCAGAATCTCGGGGTTGATGCGAGATAGCCATATACCCAAAATGCTGCGCCCCCGGGAGTTGTTCAAACCCCAGAATCTTGGGGTTTGATACCTGAGCAATTCTTGGCCTCAATTGCTGCTCCCCCTAAGACTGTTTAGTCCCCGGATTTTCGGGGATTGTGCAACTGAGCAACTCTTCACTTTCCTAGCTAGTTTTTGTATTTAAACTCATCACTAGAGAGCATTTTACTCATGCCTTTTCATACATTTCCCTAAATCTACAAAAACCTAGTTTCCTTTATGTTCTTAGTTTATCAATCATCAACATTTATGCTTTAATTCCGGGTTTTATTTGAAGATTACTTTGCTCTTATTAATCAAGTTCTTGTTCTTATTTCCTTAAGTTGGTAATTTCTTTTCCTTACTTTTATATTATCTTTTTAATTCCAATTTATATATTGTTATCATGTTTATGTTAATTAAATCAATCTTTGTTAATTTATATATTATCATGAGTAAGTAGTTTTATAATCTAGGGTTTAGGGAAGCCAGGTTAGATTAGTAATTGATAATTGTTGAATTGGGATTTATTATTATTAATTTGTTGTTTCTATAACATGCTTGTTATGTATTGTTAACCTTTGATTCTTGATCACAATTATTGGTTATCTTGTTAATTCTTTTCCTAAGATCGAAAGTCGGGAATGGAATTTGCCTAAGCATGTTTTGTAGCGCGACCTAGTAATTGCGAGAGCCCGCTAGTAATCGTTCTAAGACTAGTAATAAAATCGAGAGATAATTGCTAATTAGTCTAGACAACTTTTGATCATATGTTTCCCCAATTCGACATCAATTATTGCTAATTTACATGTGTGAACCTATTTCCCTAGATCTCTTATTATCATTGTTTTACATCTCAATTTGTTATCGTTTTAACCATCAAACCAAACAATCAATCGAATCGACCTTGATAAAATTCTAACCATAGCTTGTCATATTGCATCCACCGTCTCCCTGAGATCGACCCCTACTTCCTTATCTACATTTATTTGTTAGTTAAGCCTAGGGTATCTTTGTTAGGTACGCGATAAGCCTATCAAGGAGTGAGAGTACAAACCATGCTATGGGGTTTCGGGCCAACAAAACAACATCGCTTACCGAATTCTATCATATCTACGAATGAACAGTGAGACGTTGGAGAACTAATGAAGAACGCAAAGAATTTAACTGTATTAGGTCAACTCTTACTTCTGTGTTCCCCTTAGTCGACTTATTACAACACGCCTCGCAAGTGTACATAATTGAATTGTTTCTCATATTAGAGAAAGAGTTTACTTTGGCGGTGGGTACGAGAGCCGTAATCATCTCAACCGGAAACTCTATTCTAGTGTATGGTGTTGACCCACCCCGTGTTTCCGGAACCACACATCACGTGACATTCGATTGTGTAAACACCTTCGTGGACTGCACGTGTCGGGACTTCCAGGAAGTGGGTATGCTTTGCTACCACATAATCCGTGTATTGCATTATGCATTCCGTATCGGAAATCTCGCCTAGGTACATATTGAGGAGGTGGACTAGATTTTCCAAAAGAGAGGTGTGGAGCCGTATCCTTCCGAAGGATATGCGCAGAGCTAATGCGAATGGGTCATTATATTGGCGTAGGAACACTATGTCGAAGTTCTATTACCTGATTGCAAAGTGCCAAAATGAGCCGGATTTAAGAGCAGTACTTGATATGATTTACACATCAGCCAATGATGAGGTTCAAAAACTAGTTGAGGATAGGACCGTAGCCGAAGCAAAACGATCACCACCTACTGAAACAACTACGACTGTACTTGACCCGGTAAGATCCGTTACCAAGGGAAGGAGTAAACGCAAAACAAGTAGTGTTAGAAAAAAGAAAAGGAGCAAACAAGGACATGATAAGGCGGTCGTCAACCCGGAGTTGTACACTCCAATCCCACGACTTTTATAAGTCCCCTTGTTCTAACAGATCATATTTTGGACATTGTGTGTAGTTTTTGGCGTTTTACAGATGGGTGAGGTGGGACTCTGTTGACTATATTAATGTGATAGGTTATAGCTCATTTAAGATGTTAAGGCAACATAGCATCATTGTAAGGTTTTGTGGTAACATCTTAAACTTATGTAGCTCCGTTTTGCTGTACTGCTAACATCTACTCCCTTTTGTGGTAACATCTTAAGGTTGTGTGGTTACATCTTAATATTGGAAAAATGTAACTCCTTTATACTGTTTTGTTGCTAGCACGTCAGTTAAACATGAATTATAATATAATGCAGGTCATTTTATTACGTGGTCAGACTATTTTATGCAGGTCACTAAAGAAATGGTATTGCACAAATTCATTTAGGTTGACTCATTTTAACTACTTCGTAGCATATCAACTTCATATACAATGTATCACAAACTGGAAACATTATATGCATTTCTTCCAACATTATATGTCCCAAGTTGGACATATTATACGTGATACTAGTTCTCACGTATCTGCTCGAAATCGAAGAACTATAACAAACGAAAGTCGAAACAGGAAGTTGGAAACAATCATTAATGTTTCATAACTACGATAAAACGAGTTGTGCATAGGTTCATATTACACCCGCCCCTGATTTAACAACAAAACGAAGCATTGTTTGGGAGGATAGCACCAAAACACATTACATGTGCCCATCCTGCAAAATACCAAGGTGGTTGACGCATTTAAACTAGTTTCTTTACTAACGACCACCACACAAAATAATTCTGGCCTAACGACACTTGCTATTTACACGATTTTCCCATCCCCAACACATGGCATTGCGCCTTTGTAACACCCTTCTTCTTAGCATCTCGACTGTACCTGTTCCTGTACATATTTGTGGGAGCTCTTCGTTCCGCAGCTGGGGGGGGGGGGATTGCAACTCTGTTCTGCGTGGCGGGCGGCCGTGGTACCACTATGTCATCCAAGCCAAGATCAAAAGACGGTGGAAGTACAAGATCTACGACCAACATGGAGTCATACTTCTGAGCCACATCATGGAATTCCTGAAGGAATTCTGGGTCCTTCCAAGCTTGGCTCCATTTTTCCAACTGTGACGGCTGGAGGACAGGCTGCTCACCACTGCCAGCATCTTCCTCTCCCTACTCATGCACCCCTTGCACCATATCGTCCTAAACTGCATTGACAGACACGAAAGCCTCCAATTCTTTTTTCATTTCAGCGTGGAGGTTTGCAACCAACTCCAGGTTGTGCTTTGTGGTCATCCATTTAAGTATGCGGATCTGCACAACAATGAAAGTCGACCATTTAATACATTATCAGTGTATATAAAGTGCTCGTATGAAATATAGTTTGTCAAAGGTTTCCAGTCCACATGATTATAATGTTGCCACAAAACATCATATGTGATCATCTATATAAGATGTCCGGGAATATAATGTGGTTACAAATACTGCAAATCTGCCTACATTATTCCTAAGATAAATGGCAACATTACAATGGACTCTTAATAGGTAACCACTTACGTCGGGGTATTTAAGACGAAGTTCTTCGTCACTTAGAAGTCCAGGGGCGAGTGAGAGTGTTATTGTCCTAGGTACAACAACTGGCTCAGGGTTTTCCACCGGCAGACGGTATAACACCTTTGGCTGATTGCGTGAGACGGCCACACACCTACACCAAAGTACCCATCATTCTTGTTGTACGCAGTTGTCTCCTCCATCACCCGTTGTTTGATGTCAGCGTACGTGCAATGCTTCAACAACGACAGTTCACGACTACTTAACCTACCCTTCCAACTTAGCTGGTGGAAATAAACTACCTGCACACAATAAATAATCCAAGGCTGGGTAAGCGTCAATTATAAGAACCTGGAAAAAACTAAGAATTTATCATGTACCTAGATTTAGTGATTTTGTAACCACATTAGTGTATTAGATTTAAATGTAATTTCATTTCCCTAATATGTAGCCACCTACACATTTAAATAAACCAAGTAGAACTGGAATTAAAGGACCTGTTAAAAGAGCAGACAACCTCCCACGTAGGTGGTAACATTCTTCTTATATGATGCAACCAACTTGTTCAGTTGCTTTATAATATATGAGCACTAGTCCTGCCTCACAATGTCTCCTACGTCCTCCACTGCGAGTACAAGCCTAAGATCCACACAATTGTACGTACACGGTTGGAGCTAAGAATGACCCCATTGAAAACAACACAGATAATGTCTTGAACATCGGTCCACCATCCAACAAACCCACCATTTCACGCTTCACCCGTTAGAACGGTAGTTCACTGCTTGCACACTTGTACCTTCCCAACCAGGCCGCGACCAATGCTTTATCCGGATTATCTTTCTTCTTTGGAGAAGTCAAAAGCACTTCCATGTCCGTACAAGGCAGCATGAAGAGATCGTAGACGTCCTCCTTCGTGATGACAAAATTCGATATTTCGCTGAACATGAACATCTGAGAATTTTCCTCATAGCAATCGAGCAGGAAATCAGCCATTGCATGGTAAAACGCGTTCGCCTTCAACTCCAGAAGGCCTCCAAACCCAATATCTTGTACGTCCTCTTTTTGTCTAGGCGTCAACAATTGTATCACCTCGTACAATGCTGCTGGATTACCATGGCCTTCGACCACCTTCCGTTTTTTCCTACAATAAAACCAACCGTCAGAACAATCATGACGCATGGACCACGTCCACCTTACAACGCAATTGCACAACATTTAATGAATGATTTCAACGCATGGATGATACCTGCATTCGTTGACAATTTCATTTTCTTCTTGTTCGGGCAACTTGTGTTTCAGACGGATAATCATTTTCTCTGTACATGGTCTCGACGACTCCCCCAATTCCAAACGACCTTTCATTGCCTTTCCTTCGACCAACTTGGCTAAAAAAAACCAGGTTTCAATCAGGACACATATTTTCAATTTGTGGGAACATTTTAGGTACTCATACTGATGTTGGAATACATCATTTTGTGCTAACAAAGTAATTACAACTGGTTACATATATTATTCTATATGTTACCAGTTATGCAATTAGAGCGACATTTTTAGTACCTTTATTGTCCTCAGTCACTGATCTCTTCCTCTTTTTCCGAAGGGCTTTAGTTTGTTCTTCACCATCTGCCATTAACAACGAACTTATAAAATCATCTTAACAAAACAAAATTGTTCCAAAATCAGGGATCAATAAACCTATGGCCTTTACCTTCACTTTCGGATTGTTCCACATCAGCATCCCCGTCACCTTCTACTCCAGAATCCGGTTCATGAATTACAATACCTTCCCCCTCTTACTACGTAGAACAACAATGGGTTCTACAAAGGGAAAAACGAAACTAATCTCAGAAACCAACAACTTCCTACATATTACAACTATATATTAAGCACTAATTATAAGAAATTAATCTTCTTAGTTTTTCACCTTCACCGTCAGTTTCAGAACCATCCCCCTCAATCACCTCCTTCTTCATTTTTTGTTTCCCTTTTGCTCTTCTACCATCATTCTCTACAAATTGAGGCAAAAAAATCCAAACAATATAAGAAATTGTAAACAATAAAATTTCTTTTTTCATGGTACACACCTTTCATGTACTTGTCACCACATTACTGCATAATAGACATGTATTGTAAATGGTAACATATTAGGTTTATGCAACAACATTGTAAGCTACTAACATAGATAAAAAGTGCTAACAAAAAAGATCTTGTGGCCACATTCTACACCCATCGAAGATTTGACTGCTAGTAGTGGGAACAAAAATTCAACAGGGCACATAATACATATTACTGGAAACATAATAAGTCACCTATTATGTACCCACCGTTGGCATATTTGCAACCACAAATAAAGTGCCAACAAACAAAGTTCTTGTGGCCGTATTCTAGTCAACATCGATGTTTTGAATGCTACTAGTGGGATGGGAACACAAATTCAACAGGGCACATAATATATATTAGTAGATACAAAATAAATCACCTATTATGTACCCACCTTCAGTGTATATGTGACAACATATAAAGTGCAAACAAACAAAGTTCTTGTGCCCATATTCTACCCAAGAAAGTTCTAGTAGAAACAAAATTGTTTTAGTAGTCGGTACACAATATCAACAGGGCACATAATATATATTAGTGGGTACAAAATTAATCTCCTATTATGTACCCAACTTTGGTGTATTTGTAACAACATATGAATGTAATGTCATTCTACTTATATGTAGCCACCTTCATATTCAGTTAACTTAAACGACAACAGGTCACAACTTTTCAATTTCTGAAAACATCTTAGCAATTTATAATGATGTTGAAGAACAATATTTTGTAATAACACAATAATGCAATTTTCAAAAGGACACATAATATAAGTTACTGGAAACAAAACTAAGAATTTATTATGTACCTAGGATTAGTGATTTTGTAACCACATTAGTGTATCAGATATGAATGTAATATCATTTACCTAATATGTAGCCACCTACACATTTAATTAGCTTAAAACAAAACAGGAAACATCAATTCAATTTGTGGAAACATCTTACCAGTTCATACTGATGTTGAATTACAATATTTTCTGGGTACAAACTAACCATAACTGGTAACATATATTAACCACAAATTATGAAATTAGTCGTTCATCTTCAGATTCACTTTTCATATTAAACTATATTTCACTTTTCATAATAAACTATATTTCAATAAAAGTGGTCACATATTGGAAACGAAACATTAATTAATTAAACTATATTTCAGTTATATTAACCACAAATTATGAAATTAGCCGTTCAACTTCAGATTCACTTTTCATATTAAACTATTTTTCACTTTTCATAATAAACTATATCTCAATAAAAGTGGTCACATATTGGAAACGAAACACTAATTAATTAAACTATATTTCAGTTTTCATATTCACCTTCACTATGACTTTCATTGTCACTTTCAGGAACATCCTCCTTAATCACCTTCTCCTTCGTTTTGTCTTTCCCTCTTTTAGCAACATTCTCTACAAATAAACCAAAAATTCCCAACAATATAAAAATTACGACTATTAACTCAACAATATTAAAAATGGTACACTTTTAAAAATTCAAATTATTTTCTGTGTTCATATCCTCAATTACGAGTTTTAACCCAACAATATCAAAAATTACAAGTAGTTTCTCTGTTCATATCCTCAATTAATTTAACCAAGAATATTATAAAAAAATGGTAACCCAAATTATTAACCCAAACCCAAATAAATTACCTCTTGCATGTGCATCAACTTCATCTGCCTTCCTTTTTATTTCTGCACTTTTCTGTTTTTCGCAGGACTTTTTGTTGCCATTCTTTTTCTCGCCATTTTTGGGGTATTTTCAGAGAGTGTAATGGAAATTTTAATGGAGTTTTTGAGTATTGATGAGAGATTAGAGATAAAAGATAAAACTAGGGTTGTAAAATAGGAAGACGAAATGGGACTTCTAAGAGAGGAAGTGTGTTCAGGAAGTTTGGAAAAGGGGTGAATTGACTTCTGATGGAGTGTGGCATGTGATCTGACTTCTGAGGCATTTCAAATCTCCTATATTACTTTTATTATATGCATTGTACTTTGCATTTAATGTCAATTGCCAACCCATTTACTTGTACTCCGCCCATATACACAAAATGGTATCAAAATAACCCGTCTTATTAATAAGACGGATATGGTTGGTTTGAAGTAAGACTAATTGTTAATACAATTGCCCGGAAAGGGAGATATATGGAGGAGCACGTCACAATTGCCAGTTCGGCAAGGCATAATCATTAGCAGCCAAATGAAGGATCCAAGGCAGAATAATATCTAAATGATAACTATGAGAATAAGGGTAGTACAACATGATTCAACCAATATTACAACTAGCATGTGTAGAACATTGGAATAAGGGTTGCATGTGTAGTGCATTGGAAGGAGGGTATTAGCATGTGTAGTACCTGATAATGTGGATAGTAGCATGTGTAGTGCATTGGAATAAAGGTATTAATATAATAACATGTGTAGTGCATTGGGATGAGAGTATTAACATGTGTAGTACTAGTACATGAGAATGAGGGTAGTAGCATGTGTGGTCATGTGTAGCCAATAGTATCATTGACATGTGTAGTACTTTCTATTTTGTCCTTATCCTAATTACCTTGATGCCCAAGGCAATTAGTCTACTTAAGGCAACTACACTATGACTTTCATTATCATGAACGAGATATCAATCTACTTCCCCTAATCTCTCTAAGTTATCGGACCCCTTTTATGCTTTGAAATCAGGTGGTTATTCTTTTCCCAACCACTGCATTTCTTAGTTTATGAAATCCTATCAATTTTCTTTAATTGAACAACTTTCTCATTTAAGATCATATTAATTGGTCATCAGAGCTAACTTTCCTTTTGACCTGTGCATTTTTCTTATTCTTCACAATTAGAGAAAACCTCAGAAAAACCCCCACAAAAAACACAAAAATATTTGGTTCATCCTTTATTACATACAAAAATATCAAAAAACAAACCAAAGAATATTTGCATCATGGCAAACCCAGAATTGGAAATGGATGTCCAACAACTTAATGGAGAAACGGATACCCTGGTGCAAGCAAAATTTGGTGGCTCCCAAAACAACGTGGTAAGGTCTCATACTATTAAATTCTCTACCTTTGAGGAGATAACATAGAAGACTGATTGTTCAAGTGTCCTCAGGTTTTTTTCTATACTGAAATAGATGATGTTATGAAGGTAACATATGCTGCCATGCACCTTGAAACAAAGGCCCTGACTAGGCACCAAGTTTGTGTAAAAAACAAAGATCAATTCTATTTTGAGTTGGACTGAGTATGAGTCAGCCATTAAGGCTAGATTTGGTATTAATCATGAGGATCCGATGTCTGAACTGTTGCTACTAAAACAAACCACTTCTGTACAGGCTTACCATGATGAGTTTGATGTTTTAATTAGGAAGCTTAATTTACAGTCTCATATACCATATATATCCTCCATAGAGTACTAACAAAAAAGATTATAAAAGCACCAAACATGTCATTCTTTTTGAGCAATAAAATCCAGTTAATAATCCAGGATTGTAAGGAAAAATTGTTGCCGCTTGAAATTCTAATGCGAAGTGGAGAGACCGACCAAACCCTAGAAGTAAACGGACAATAATCCCGAAAGAGATGACACAAAGCCTCAAGCTGCTTACTAGAGAAACATAAGTAACATTGATAATTTTAGTCAAGTCAAGTCCCCTCTTCCGAGCTTCCTCACCAACAGGAATAGGATTTTGATAAAATTTTCCACAGGAAAGTTTTCCATTTCCCAGGAATAGCTAAAGACCATAACCCAATTTTACAGAAGTCAACAACATTGGTATCCATTCGATTAATATCAGGTGACAGAGGCTTTAATATCCCAAAGCTTACTGAAGGCTGTCAAGTAACCACTTTTAATGGAGTAACAACCATTAGTGGTGGAAAGGCAATAAATATCGTCAACAGAATCAACCAAAGGGGGTACTATTGATAAAATAAAAGGAGCAGCTACGTCACCAGAATAAGAAAGTACTTTCTCAGTGTCCCAGTCACCTGCTTCTGGTTGAATTTGACAAACCTTAAGTGAAGGCTTAACATATATATCATCGCCGGAAAGATTAAGCATATGTGCCAGCGTAAAACCATGTATCCGACCACTTGTCCTTCCATATATCTAACAAAGACGGATGACCAATTTCCCAAGACAAATTAGTTGGCAATAACTCAATACCCTATAAAATCCCTCTGCCGCCCCAAGAAAGTGGACCATACATATTAATCGCAGATGACATAACTCTCTCGGCGGTAAGCTTAAATTTGCAACCCAAAGCACGACCAAGTAAACCCTCATGGTTTTTAATAATATTCCAATCAATTTTTGCCAAAAGACTTTGATTTAGGCAGCCGATGTTTCGAATACCCAAACCACCTTTACATGTAGGAGCATTAATGAATAAATTACTACTCTAGTGAATACTTTTCCAATTTTGATTCCCACTCCACCAAAATTGTGACAGTAAAGAGTCAATCTTTAAACACACACTTACTGACATTTTAAATGGAGATAGAGAATAAATTGATAGTGAAGAAAGAACAAAACAAATAAGAGTAAGCAGGAGATAAATAATTATTGTTCCAGCTTAGAATTCTCTTCCGAATCTTTTCAACTACTGAAGCAAAAACTTCCTTTTTTGATGCTCTAAAGTCTGTTGGAAGTCCTAAGTAAGAGCCCATTCTTTTATGACCTTAAACTAGTAAAATCTTAAGGCAATCACGAGAATTCCGCATAGTAGTATTAGGACTCAAAGAAATAGCTGACTTGTTCTCATTAACACGTTGACCCGAGGCTTCACAAGTAAGTTAAGTTAAAATTCCTTAAACAGTTAAACATAGAAAAGTTAAATTTCAATAGGTTAAGTTCGAAAAAGTTAAGCCCTGTACTTTATGTTCAAGAAAATTAAATTTAGTTTTTATAAGTTAAGTTCTACAAAATTAAATTTAGAAAAATTTAGTTCAATACAACAAAATTAAGTTAAATTGAACGGTTATAGTGTTACAAACCGTTGTTATTACTTTCAACAACGGGTATTTAGGGTTTAGGGTTTGGATTCTAAATCAATATCTTCGAATGATAAAAAAAATACGCAATAAAAACGGTTATAGTGATAAAATGTCGAATAAAACATAGCATATTATTGAAATCAAACCATCCCAAAACATTGCATTGTATATTGAAAACAACTCATTTTAAAACAGTGCATATTGAAAACAATGTATAATTGAAGGAACATTACATAATCAAAATGAAACATTGCATATTGAAAACAAAACCATAATCAAAACCATCCCAAAACATTACTATATATATATATATATATATATATATATATATATATATATATATATATATGAGTGTAAAGATGACGTTAAAATATGAGTGTAAAATCCAGTTAATAATATAAGATTGTATGGAAAGATTGTTGCTTCATAAACTTCTAATGCCAAATGGAGAGGCCGACCAAATCCTAGAAGTAAGCGAACAATCTCGAAAGAGATGACACAAAGTCTCAAGCTGCTTACTGAAGGAACAAAAGCAACATTGATAATTCTAGTCAAGTCCATGCTTTCGAGCTTCCTCACCAACAAGAATGAGATGATAAAAAAAATTCCACAGGAAAGTTTTCTATATCCCAGGAATAGTTGTAGGCCATAACCCAGCTTTACAGAAGTCAACAACATTGGCATCCATTCGATTAATATCAGTGATAGAGGCTTTAAAATCCCAAAGCTTACTAAAGGTCGTCAAGTAACCATTTTTAATGGAGTAACAACCATTACTGGGGGAAAGCCAATAAATGTCGTCAATGGAATCAACCAAAAGGGGTACTATTGATAAAATAAAAGGAGCAGCTACATCACCACAACAAAAAAGTACTTTCTCAGTGTCCTAGTCACCTGCTTCAGTTTAAAGTTGACAAACCTTAAGCGAAGGCTTAACACGTTGTCATCGCCGAAAAGATTAAGTATATGTGCTAGCGTAAAACCATGTATCCACTTGCCCCTCCATATATCTAACAAAGACGGAGGGCCAACTTCCCAAGACAAAATAGTTCGCAATAACTCAATTCCCCATAGAATCCCCCTGCCGCTCCAAAAAGGTGGACCAGACATATTAATCGCATATGACATAACTCTCTCGACAGTAAGCTTAAATTTGTAACCCAAAGTACGACCAAGTAAACCTCAGGGTTTTAATAATATTCCAACCAATTTTTGCCAAAAGACATTGATTTAGGCGGCCGATGTTTCGAATACCCAAACCACCTTTACATTTAGGAGCATTAATGAATAAATTACTACTCCAGTGAATACATTTCCCATTTTGATTCCTACTCCACTAAAATTGTGAGAGTAAAGAGTCAATATTTAAACTCACACTTACTAACACTTTAAATGTAGATAGAGAATAAATTGATAGTGAAGAAAGAACAAAACAAATAAGAGTAAGTCTTCCAAAGATAAATAATTATTGTTCCAGCTTACAATTCTCTTTCGAACTTTTTCAACTATTGAAGCAAAAACTTCATTTTTTTTATGCTCCAAAGTTTGTTGGAAGTCCCAAGTAAGAGCCCATTCTTTTATGACCTTGAGCTTGCAAAATCTTAAGGCAATCACGGGAATTCCGCATAGTAATATTATGACTCAAATAAATAGCTGACTTGTTCTTATTAACACGCTGACCTGATGCTTCACAATTAAGTTAAGTTAAAATTCTTTAAACATTGAAAAGTTAAATTTCAATAGGTTAAGTTCCTAAAAGTTAAGCTTCTGTAATTTATGTTCAAGAAAATTAAATTTAACTTTTATAAGTTAAGTTCTACAAAATTAAATTTAGAAAAATTTAGTTAATACAACAAAATTATGTTAAACTCAACAAAAAATTCAATAAAGTAAATTAAGTTAAATTGAATGACTCCAAAACTAGAAGGAAGGGTCTAATTGATTTATATTTGGTCACATAACTTGTCTTTATTCATAATAAAAATGGTCAATGTCTTACATCCAAGTCTAACCATAAGAAATGTATGATGGACATCGCACCAAATAGTTATCTTGCATATGACCCTCAACACTCCTACGCAAATGCTCTACATACCACATTATTTAGTCTCTCATTTCTCCCCACAAACTCCCTTTGATCAACACAAACCATTACCTTTTTCTTTATTATTATTTCTTCTTCCTTACATTGCAAAAACCAACTTTATTCCGAGAATATATTATATATGATTTACATTTCTTAGCTAGTTTAAGGCATCCTTCAACTAATTTCCCAATGTCGTCTATCCTTTCTCAACAAAATTGTCTCCTTAAATCATCCCATTACGCTCGCAGAAGCATTCCAAATAACCATTCTCCATACCGGGTCCATTGCTCTACCATAATCACTACAAAACCTGACCCAAACCAAACTCGAATAGTTCTCAATCCAAGACCCGTAACATCTACCGCTCCAAGACCAAATGACCCGTCCCTAAAATCAACATGGACACACCGAGCATGGGTAACTAGCGGGTGTACAACATTACTCATCGCGCTAGCCAAGTCACTAGCCACCTCAACTGACTCCCATATTTGGGTCGAACCCATATTATCGGGCTTAGCTGGGTACATATTAGCGGATCTCGGGTCCGGAGTGTACCACTGGGGGATAGACAATTATGGTGGGTCGAAAACCCCAATAGTAGGGGCCCAAATTGAGGCCTTTCAAGGACACCATAAGTGGCCTTGGACCATTACAAAGCGCCAATTTGCGAACAATCTGCACGCCTTAGCCCGGGTGATAACATTCACGGTCCTACCCTTAGACCTCATCCTCCATGACCCGACCCAATTAGCATTTGTCGGATCCTTCGCGGGTTGCATTATGTTTAGCCAGCAATTTCATGCATGGGCTCATACAACAAAAAGCAAGTTACCAGAAATAGTAGTGGGTCTACAAGACGTAGGAGTGTTGGTGTCGCGGTCGCAACATGCGGCACACCATCGTCCTCCTTATAATGGTAACTATTGTATAGTAAGTGGCGTATGGAACAAGTACTTGGATGAAAATAAGGTATTTGAGGTACTAGAAATGGTGTTGTTTTTTAAGTTTGGATTAATGCCTAGGTCTTGGAGTGAGCCTAGTTTGGAGTGGATTGAAGATGATGTTACATTCTCTTCCTCCTCACCTTAGGACTTTAAGGTTTTTTATTTTTTATATCCACCATTCTTTTCTTTCATATATATATTGATAATATATACACATGTTGCAAATATTATTGCCAATTGCAAGACTTCTTTTTGGGTGTAAAATGAGACGTAATAATGTTATTACAATATATGTGGAGGGTGATTCGAGTCTATGATCTAATGTCATTGTAACTCTTTCTTAATCATTAGACTAAGGCTTCATCAATATTACAAATTAGTGAGTAGTCCGTGCGTTGTATAAATTCTAAAATAATTGGCTAAATGTAAAATGTTGAAGGGTGCTGTCTTAGTCTCTATAGTATAAAAAGGATTGTAAGATAATTATAGTGCTAATAATATAATTTGATTAACGGTCTTTATTACTTCAACTTTGATTTCATTAGTTAAGAAATTGACACTTGAATGACACATTTATTTTTCCTTTGGATAGAAGTTTTGAGAGGTTTAATTAATAAACTGAAACAAACATGACAGCCTGTTTGTATTTTAATTCACTTAACACTATATTACATACAATATGCACATATTGCTTTTATTTTCACCTTATCCTTATTTTCTTTGCTTAACCTTACTTTTTCTCCGTATTCATTTGATGGCTTTCGTTGTTCCATATTAGAACCCTTCCCTTTGAACCTACATTGGTTTCTTCAACTCATTTTCATTGCTCATCTTGGTCTCTTGCCAACACTATTGAAACTCGTCTCAAAAAAACCTACTTTTACACCATTGGAGCGTTGGCTTTCTTTGAACCTACATTGGTTGAGCTAGCTAATACACATTGAATTCCTCTTAAGAAATTTTGAATCATAACGAATACATTTTCAATAAAAATTATATTAAGGTAAAACTCAAGTTAATTTTTGGAGTAAGTGGGGAATAAGCAATAGCCCCTATTATACGCAAAAGATGTGGCTTACATTTTTAGAGGTTCAAATTTTTGTAATTGACTATAGTGTCAAAATCTACATGTGCTTTTCTTATGCTTAATCGCGAGAAGAGAAATAGGATAGGGAATTTCATGGTGCGTAGTGTACGCCCTGTACAATATTGAAAATATGAATTCACTACTACAAATTTGATCAAAGAGAACGGTTACAAAGCGTTCTTAAAGCCATTTTGGACCGTCCTGTGGCCAGGTGTTCTCATTGATCAAAGAGAACGGTTAAAATTAAGTCAACCCGGTCTCGTTATAACTACAATAAGAACGGTCGCACTCCATAACCGTTCTCTTTGATATATCACAAAGTCTATAACATAGGCAACCGGTCTCTTTGTAACTACAATAAGAACGGTTACCCTCCACAGTCGTGCTCGTTGATATATCATAGAGGACGGTTTAACACGGAACCGGTCTCGTTGTAAAAACAATAAGAACAGTTATGCTCAATAGCCGTGCTTCTTGATATATCTTAGAGGACAGTTTCACACGGTACCGGTCTTTTAGATAAGACTGATTTATTTGGCACATTTTGTTTGTTATTTTCAAAGAGAGCGATAAATGTTACAACCGTACTGTTTGTTATTATCAATGAGATCATGCTATATAAGGAACCGTCCTCATTGTTCCAACTTTTCTTTAAATAATTCTGCTTTTTTCCGTAACCCCTACACGATTGAATCGTATAGCTCATAACAATTAAACCTGCATTAACACATTCAGAACCCAGCATGTTTTACGCAACTAAAACCTTTATTATATTTAATTTGAATTGATAATAAATAAATGGGATATTCTAGTATTCTACATGGTACCCCTCAACTTTTTGACTTTCTACATGGTATCCCTACACTTTTTAAAATATATAAAGTACCCCTAATTGTTGTCATTATCACTATGTGTACCCTTAAACTTTATTTTCCGTCAATTAAACTCATTTTTAAGCTTTAAGTGATAACTTGAACGCGTAAGCAAGCTTGTCATTTACTATCACATGACACAAGGACTCTATTATGCTCAATATCCATCTCGATCCTAATATTTATAGATATATATGGGCTAAAAAAATGTTGACGGAAAAATTATTGATCTTTGCCAAATTGTCACGTCCAAAGAATGGATATTAATTCTAATAGAGTCTTTATGTCATGGGATGATAAATGTCAAGTTTGGTTATGCGCCTAAGTAATCATTTAACGCCCAAAATTGAGTTTAATTGACGGAAAATAAAGTTTAAGGGTACACGTAGTGATAATGACCACAATTAGGGGTACCATGTATGTTTTAAAAAGTATAGGGGTACCATGTAGAAAGTCAAAAAATTGAGGGGTACCATGTAGAATATCCCTAAATAAATTCTTTTTCAAAAAAATACAAAAATACATGCACAACATAAATAAAAAACCATTCAATCTCCTCATCTTCATCCACAAGTATTTGACAACTTAAACTTAATGTGAATTCAGCCCAAATATTGCGCACCTCGTCAATTTGCTCAACCATATATGTCTGAGCAAAAACTACAAGAAAGATGGAAGTATGATTAAGGACAAACTATTCAACATCATGGTCATAGAGAAAAAAATTGTCGAGAACATTATCTATTTAGTACAATTGTAACACCCCCATTTATTTAAGGGCCTGTACTAGGACTCCTCAGATAAATAAAGGTGTTACGATCTCGGTTCCCCGAGGTAGTAGATACAAAGGAAAGATAAACAGTACTTTAATTAAAATTAAACTCATAACTTGTTCTTACAACTGTATCCGAAAGTCTCAACAAAATAAATAAAGTACAACTCATGCTACACTGACTAAGGTGATCTAGACTCTAGTCTGGTCTGGATCCAAGCTCTTTCTCCCATAGCTCCCCCTTAGTCTCAGCCACCTGTCAATCTGCTCCCCAATAATTTGGTTCATCACAGGTGATCACGAAAACACAGGGTCAACCACGAGGTTGAGTAGGGAAAAAAGAAATAGATATACCAACAATATAATAAACTCCGCACCGATCCAACGCCAAATAAACTCCGCACCGATCCAACACCATATAAACTCCGCACCGATCCAACACCATATAAACTCCGCACCGATCCAACACCATATAAACTCCGCACCGATCCAACGCCAAATATACTCCGCACCAATCCAACACCAAATCACAAGACCCAATATATTCACATCGTATTATATCACAGAATAATATAGATAACACAATATAACGATCACATGATGTTATATCACAAACATGCTTAATACCAAATAAGAACATATTACACATCATCATATACCAGTATTTTCCCCTACCTGAATTAGCAGGAACGCACACAAATCCGAGGCTTGTTAAAAATGTTCCACGCGAAAATCGCTACCTAAACATATATGCAACAAATTAACAAACTTCCCGAACCCCTTAACGATCATACTTACTATAAATAGCAACCTTCCAAAAGTGGAAAGTTTCCATAAATAGAAATTTTCCCAATATAGTAACTTTCCAACTATAGACGTCCCCATGACTTAAATAATTTCTGACTCGTCTATTTAAATAACACGACCCGAAACCGTAAGAAATAATAAAGCACTACAAAATAACAATAACACAACATTAAAAATAATAATAATAATAATAATAATAATAATGATTGTAATAATAATAATAATAATAATAATAATAATAATAATAATTCGCAAGGCACGACTAACCCGTGACAACAACCCTAACACGCCCATAACAGCGCCCAAAACAACCACCTACCACCACGTAGCACCTGCCCCTACCCTCGTCACCGACCAACCTTGACCCCCAGAACCACCAGCTACCCCGTCGACACTGCACCAACCCACCGACGCACACCGGCGAGGCAGAAACAGACGCACAACCAAACCAGAATAGCCGTCTGAATCTTCTGGCCGTTTAAAAACACCTACCTTCGACCACCCTCAACGACTCCCAACAACCCCCAAACCACCGACACCTCACCCCTGACACACCACCTACACGACAAAAATGGTACCACCGTGTTGACCTCCCCCGAGTCAACGGTGGTACCACCCCCAAACTCACTGCCCGACAACCCATACTGAGACTGCTGTAACCAGGGGTGATAAACACCCTTGTCGACGCCGCCTGTGACTCTTACATCCACTGTGACTAACCCCTAGACCACCCTACTATCATCAGTAACACACCACAACACAACCATCGCACCACCAGTACCCAACCTCCCTTCGAAACGCCTATAAAATCAATAGCCGTGAAAACAGAAACAAAAGAATGATGAACGAAACACCACATACCTGTCTTCAGACCAACAACGACGGCACACGGCGGGGCTAGACTGAACACGAATACTCTCCCTCTCTCGCGTGTGGTGGCAGCACTAGATCTAGGGTTTGTGTGGTGTTGAAAGTGACTCATAGACTGGAGTGCAAAGCCTTAATATATGACGGCAGGGAGCAAAACGTGGTAGCTAGGGCTGCTGAGGGTTATTTTTCTTTTACGGGCTGTTAGTGAGGCTCGATAATCGAGGCCCAAAACGCAACCTGAAGGTCCCTAGTTCGAGCCCCCACGGTGACACAACTCCCAGCTTAAAGATTATAAATATCGAAAGCAAAATAAAACATACAAACATAGCCTTACGATAACACAAGCGAAATGTCGTAACCAAAGCTTATCCCAAAAATCCGAGGTTTACAGTCTTCCCCCCATAAGCTGAACTTCGTCCCGAAGTTCTACCACACTTAGGTGACAACACTACACTTAGGTGACAACACAACCAACCCAAACAAACTTGGAAAGCAAAACATCACAAAAAGTTTACTTAAAACATAGAATGTTACATTCCACCCCCCTTAAAGAAAAGTTACGTCCGCGTAACTTACCTCACACAAACAAATGTGGATAACGCTCTCTCATGGATGCCTCAGGCTCCCACGTAGCCTCCTCCTGATTATGATTAGTCCACAGGACTTTCACCAAGGACGTCTCCCCATTGCGAGTCTTTCGTACCTTCCTGTCCAGAATCTCTTTCGGAGTCTCAATGTATGCCAACTGCTCATCTACCTCAATCACCTCGTGCTGAAGCACATGTGATGGATCACTCACATATTTCCTCAACTGGGACACATGGAACACATTATGGACCTTGGATAGAGCTGGAGGTAAAGCTAATCGGTATGCCACCTCCCCAACTCTGTCCAAAATCTCAAATGGTCCAATAAACTTCTGACTCAATTTGCCACGCTTCCCAAACCTCATCACACCTTTCATCGGAGATACTTTCAGCAGTACTTTCTCTCCCGCCTCGAATGAAATCTCACTCCTCTTCAGATCTGCATAACTTTTCTGTCTATCCTACGCGGCCCTCATCCTTTGTCGAATAATCTGAACCTGCTCCACCATCTCCTGGATCATATTTGGCCCTAAAGTCACAACATCAGCTCGATCATCCCAACACACAGGGCTCCGACACGTCCTCCCGTATAGAGCCTCGAAAGGGGCCATCCCTATGCTGGCACGATAGCTGTTATTATAAGAAAACTCGATCAACCCCAGTCGATCCTCCCAAGATCCTCCGAACTCAAGAACGCATGCTCTCAACATATCCTCAAGGGTCTGAATCGTCCTCTCAGTCTGACCGTTAATAGCTGGGTGGAAGGCAGTACTCATCTTCAATTGGGTACCCAAAGCTACCTGCAACTCCTGCCAAAACCTGGATATAAACCTCGAGTCTCGATCTGAAACAATCTCCTTGGGTACGCCATGTAGTTTGACCACATTCTGAACATATGACTTAGCCAACTCGGCTTTACTCCAGGTATCTTTCATCGGAATAAAGTGAGCTGACTTAGTCAAACGATCCACAATCACCCAAATCATGTTGTTGCCCCTCTGAGTCCGAGGCAACCCCACGATAAAGTCCATCGAAATGTTCTCCCACTTCCACTCTGGCACATCCAAAGGTTGAACTTTCCCTTGAGGTCTCCTATGCTCCCCTTTCACTCTCTGACATGTCAAGCACCTGGAAACAAACTCAGCGACTTCCTTCTTCATGTAAGGCCACCAGAATGTCTTCTTAAGGTCTTTATACAGCTTATCACCCCCTGGGTGAACGGAATATGGAGTAGCATGAGCTTCAGTCAGGATCTTCTTCTTTAGCTCCTCTACATCCGGAACACACCATCGCCCACTGAACCTCAAACTACCATCAGCATGAATACTGAACTTGGATGCAGTCTCTCCACTCTCACTCTCAACCATCCCACGCCACTTCTGGATCCTTGCATCACTCTTTTGTAATTCTCGAATATCTCCATACAACTCAGGCTCCACTGTCAAGCCACTAAGAGCATCCCCTTTCCGGATCATGAATATTCCCATCTCCCTTAGTTCACCATGCAACCTCACTCTCGACCTGGCACAACTCAAAGCAGTCACAGATTTCCTACTTAGGGCGTCAGCTACCACATTCGCCTTACCTTCATGATAGACAATCTGCATATCATAGTCTCCAATCAACTCTATCCACCTCCTCTGTCTCATGTTCAGCTCCTTCTGGGTGTAGATATACTTCAGGCTCTTATGATCAGAAAACACCTTAAAAGTGGCTCCGTAAAGGTAATAGCGCCACAATTTAAGTGCTAAGACCACAGCTCCCAATTCCAAATCATGAGTCGGATAATTTTCTTCGTAGGTCTTCAACTGGCGAGAAGCATACGCTATCACCCTCCCATTCTGCATTAGCACACAACCCAACCCATGCTTCGAAGCGTCAGTATAAACTTCGAAGTTATCACTCCCAACTGGCAAAGCAAGGATAGGAGCTGTTGTTAGGCGTTCCTTAAGGGTTAGGAATGCCTTCTCACAACTCTCATCCCAGACAAAACGGTTCTCTTTCCTCATTAACGACGTCAACGGCTTCGCTATCTTTGAAAAATCTTTGACAAATCTCCAATAATATCCAGCCAATCCCAGAAAGCTTCGAATCTCACTCAGATTCTTCGGACTCTGCCACCTAGTCACAGCCTCGATTTTACTAGGGTCAACACACACCCCCTCCTTTGAAATTACATGCCCCAGAAATGCCACTCTCCCCAACAAGAACTCACACTTACTCAACTTAGCATTGAGTTTATATTCTTCCAGGGTCTGAAGTACTTTCCTCAAATGATCCTCGTGCTCTTCTGCATTCTTGGAGTATACCAGGATATCATCTATGAATAACACCACAAATTTGTCCAGATATGGGCTGAAGACTCGATTCATCAAGTCCATGAACACAGCTGGAGCATTAGTCAATCCAAATGGCATAACCACAAATTCATAGTGGCCGTACCTCATTCGGAAAGCGGTCTTTGGAATATCTTCATCCTTTATCCTCAACTGATGATACCCGGATCTCAAATCAATCTTGGAGAAACCCCAGCTCCACTTAACTGATCGAACAAGTCGTCAATTCTCGGCAAAGGATAACGGTTCTTGATGGTCACATTGTTCAGCTCTCGGTAGTCAACACAAAGTCTCAAACTCCCATCCTTCTTCTTCACAAATAAAACAGGTGCTCCCCAGGGCGACACACTGGGTTGAATGAACCCTTTCTCAGCTAGTTCATCCAACTGCTTCTTCAACTCTTCCATCTCCTTTGGTCCCATACGGTACGGTGATTTAGATATTGGTCCCGCCCCTGGTTTTAGGTCAATGAAAAATTCCACTTCCCTCCGCGGCGGTAACCCTGGAACATCGTCTCGGAATACTCCCTCAAACTCCCGTACCACAGGTATCTCACTAGTCTTGGGGGTCTCAGCCTCACAATCCCACATTTGAGATAGGATCAGACTCTCTCCCTTCCTTAAGCCAGACTTAAGAGTATTAACGGAAATGAACTTGATTTTTGGTTTGACTCGATATCCCTTGTAAGACACCCTCACTTCTTTAGGTCCTTTCAAGGAAATTTTCTTTTGATGACAGTCGATAAAAGCCCTATACTTCCCCAGCCAGTCCATCCCTAGGATCACCTCAAAACCCCCCAACGGAAATTCTATGAGGTCACAATAAAAATTGCTTCCCCGATTTTGATGGGTACACTACCATATACTCTGTTACAAACTATCGACTCGCCTGATGGTATGGTCACTGAATCCGTGACCCAATCAAATCTCTCAAGTCCCAAAGCCTTAACATGATCTCTAGAGACAAACGAATGGGTGGCACCGGAATCGAAAAGTACAAAAGTAGGTTTAGAGTTCACAAGAAAAGTACCGGTGACCACATGAGCATCATCCTTCGCGGCCTACTTTCCCATGGCAAAGAGCTTGCCACTAGATTTGACTCCACTCTGACTGGCACTAGATGTCCCAGCCTGCTGATTCCCTTCCGCTCCCGTCTTTTGGTTGCTTCCGCCTCCATTGTATTGATTCTGGTACGAGCGGCTCTGATAATTGTTATAGTTCCTCTGATAGTTGCTGCTCCCTCCAGACTTCGCACCCCCACCATAGTTGGTCATGGGTGTGCGATAGCCACTGCTACCATAAGATTGGGTGCGAGACCCCTGATATCCGGATGTAGGCGTACGGTAGCCCCCGGACTGATTCCCTCCAGAAGAGCGACACACTGCCTGCTTATGTCCCCTCTTTCCACAGCCAAAACACACTATTCCCGATGAACCACTGCCAGAAACCCCACTCATGAGATTGCCCCCACTCTGATTTCTCGCACCTCCGGAATTGTTGTTACTGAAGTAACCACTATACTTGTTGGTGCTTGGTTTCTTTGACCCAGAACTTTCCGTCACAGTCTCAGCCTTCCTCTTCTCTGATTTCGACTTCTTTTCTTCCTTGATTATATCTGAGAGCCTCTCCGCCGCCCCAGCCCTTAGGTAGATGTCCCGGACTGTGGTAGGCAGAGCCGCAATCAGTCTCTTCTTGATAGCGATTGATAACCCTCTCTCGAACTTCATTGCCAGCATGACATCATCAAACCCCATGTCCCCAACGTAACTCACCAGCTGAATAAACTTTCTGTAATAAGCCTCCACTGTCATGTCCTCCGTCATCTTGAATGTATCAAACTCCTCCCTTAGTTTGCTTTTCTGGAATTCTGGTAGAAACACCTCATACAAGATCTTTTTGAATGCGATCCAAGCAACAAACTCGGTCCCATCCTCTTGAGCTGCCTCCCGGATCTCTCCCTTGTTCCCGGTCCACCAGTCTCCAGCCATACCCCTCAGATAATGGGCTGCTTGGTCAACCCTCAATTCTTCAGGGCAATCCACCAACTCGAATAGGTTACTGAATTCCCGGCACCAAGCTCCCAGCAGATGAGGTTCCCCCTCCCAGTGAATTGGGTAGGGTGATGTCTCGCGATGATTGTGCTCATTTTTTGCGGAGTCCATGCGTTTGGCCTTCAAGGCCTCATTCTCAGCTATCAAACGATCCAATTCCTCTTGCGTGATATTAGCGAGATTGTCTCTTCGCGGAGGCATACTATAATACAACAGAAAAAGAAATGAGTCCCGACTCATGTGGGTACCCATTTGGATTAGGGCTATGTTCCCTAAGCATTAAAGTCTATAAACACTTATCATATAAAGTAGTTCTCTTCTATAACATGGCTCAGGGATCACATAACCGCATATCACTAGACATGATGAGAGAAGAATCACTAACATGTTTCAAATCACTTCACATATCATGTTAATATACACCTCTTTATTCAAACAATTAAAGATTCTTTCATGCTCATGCCCCTTCCGGCTTTTCCAACAGTCACTTATACTCAGAATTCTCATAAAATACTTATCACAGTATACCATTACTTCCATCTTTTCTTAACCTACCCTTTTTCTCTCGTATATTCACTCTGGGTTCCCGGGTAAAACTGATAGGGCCAATGGTTCGGTGTGAGGGGTCCCCAGACTCATACTTCCCCTTTTGTATGCTCCTAACAGCCCTATCCCGGGGTTCATTTTATTTAGACTCTCCTACATTCATTGGATTCATTAGGTTAGGCCCGAGGATCGTTCGCTCTGATACCACTTTGTAACACCCCCATTTATTTAAGGGCCTGTACTAGGACTCCTCAGATAAATAAAGGTGTTACCATCTCGGTTCCCCGAGGTAGTAGATACAAAGGAAAGATAAACAGTACTTTAATTAAAATTAAACTCATAACTTGTTCTTACAACTGTATCCGAAAGTCTCAACAAAATAAATAAAGTACAACTCATGCTAAACTGACTAAGGTGATCTAGACTCTAGTCTAGTCTAGATCCAAGCTCTTTCTCCCATAGCTCCCCCTTAGTCTCAGCCACCTGTCAATCTGCTCCCCAATAATTTGGTTCATCACAGGTGATCACGAAAACACAGGGTCAACCACGAGGTTGAGTAGGGAAAAAGAACTAGATATACCAACAATATAATAAACTCCGCACCGATCCAACGCCAAATAAACTCCGCACCGATCCAACACCATATAAACTCCGCACCGATCCAACACCATATAAACTCCGCACCGATCCAACACCATATAAACTCCGCACCGATCCAACGTCAAATATACTCCGCACCGATCCAACACCAAATCACAAGACCCAATATATTCACATCGTATTATATCACAGAATAATATAGATAACACAATATAACGATCACATGATGTTATATCACAAACATGCTTAATACCAAATAAGAACAAATTACACATCATCATATACCAGTATTTTCCCCTACCTGAATTAGCAGGAACGCAGACAAATCCGAGGCTTGTTAAAAATGTTCCACGCGAAACTCGCTACCTAAACAGATATATGCAACGAATTAACAAACTTCCCGAACCCCTTAACGATCATACTTACTATAAATAACAACCTTCCAAAAGTGGAAAGTTTCCATAAATAGAAACTTTCCCAATATAGTAACTTTCCAACTATAGACGTCCACAAGACTTAAATAATTCCCGACTCGTCTATTTAAATAACACGACCCGAAACCGTAAGAAATAATAAAGCACTACAAAATAACAATAACACAACATTAATAAAAATAATAATAATAATAATATTAATGATAGTAATAATAATAATAATAATAATAATAATAATAATAATAATAATAATAATAATAATAATAATAATTCGCAAGGCACGACTAACCCGTGAAAACAACCCTAACACGCCCATAACAGCGCCCAAAACAACCACCTACCACCACGTAGCACCTGCCCCTACCATCGTCACCGACCAACCTTGACCCCCAGAACCACCAGCTACCCCGTCGACACTGCACCAACCCACCGACGCACACCGGCGAGGCAGAAACAGACCCACAACCAAACCAGAATAGCCGTCTGAACCTTCTGGCCATTTAAAACACCTACCTTCGACCACCCTCAACGACTCCCAACAACCCCCAAACCACCGACACCTCACCCCTGACACACCACCTACACGACAACAGTGGTACCACCGTGTCGACCTCCCCCGAGTCAACGGTGGTACCACCCCTAAACTCACTGCCCGACAACCCATACTGAGACTGCTGTAACCAGGGGTGATAAACACCCTTGTCGACGCCGCCTGTGACTCTTAATCCACCGTGACTAACCCCTAGACTACCCTACTATCATCAGTAACACACCACAACACAACCATCGCACCACCAGTACCCAACCTCCCTTCAAAACGCCTATAAAATCAATAGCCGTGAAAACAGAAACAAAAGAATGATGAACGAAACACCACATACCTGTCTTCAGACCAACAACGACGGCACACGGCGGAGCTAGACTGAACACAAATACTCTCCCTCTCTCGCGTGTGGTGGCAACACTAGATATAGGGTTTGTGTGGTGTTGAAAGTGACTCATAGACTGGAGTGCAAAGCCTTAATATATGACGGCATGGAGCAAAACGTGGTAGCTAGGGCTGCTGAGGGTTATTTTTCTTTTACGGGCTGTTAGTGAGGCTCGATAATCGAGGCCCAAAACGCAACCTGAAGGTCCCTAGTTCGAGCCCCCACGGTGACACAACTCCCAGCTTAAAGATTATAAATATCGAAAGCAAAATAAAATATACAAACATAGCCTTACGATAACACAAGCGAAATGTCGTAACCAAAGCTTATCCCAAAAATCCGAGGTATTACAACAATTGAAAAAGTTGTAAAGCTCATCAATCACCATCAAGGATCAGGTAGTAACGAGCAGTACTTAGCAGCTGCTAACAAGAGAAAGCAGCGACAAACTGATAATGCAAGAAGTTGCCTGTTTATAATGTTGTATGTTGTAGACTGACCTGAAAGCTACCCTAAGATATTCAAAACTCTATTCTCTGATTTGATGGCTCACAATAATTCCATCTACCTAACTTAAAAATTTACTAGGGAACACAAGATGTGCTAATATTTCCTGGGTGTTTGAGACGTATAATCCACTAAGTCTAAATCCTATAACGAAGAGTAAACCAAATAAGATAATCATTCAAACTGGCAAATTTGAGGCGGGAAGATGGAGAAAAACAAAAGTTCTTGCAAAAACACACAAGATTTTCATGTGGTACATGATTACAAATACTTGATCAGCACACAAATAGTAAGGATTGAAATAACAATTCCAGCAATTGAGAATTTACTAGACACGAGCAGGAAAAATTATCCTTGGTTTTCCTGCTCAGAAGCATCAAACTTCGAGCTACACTCTGTTGCCATGGTTTAAGAAAAAAGGGAACAAGAAAGTGGTTTTCAGTAAAGCATAGGTTTTACTAACCAGAGAGCCAAATCGATACGTGGTCAGGATGTCAAACCCATATGGATCAGAATCGACCAGGCCATACAAAGCCACAGGAGTGCATAACTTTTAGGCAAGGAGACACAAGAATCTAGCAAGAAAAAATTTATGAATATAATTAGATTGCTAACTACAAAGTAATACACAAACATTAAAGCCAATATTACACAACATTAAGCAGCTAAGAGCGTAAGAGATACCTTCTTGTAGGAATATTTGGGTATCCTTGTCCCTGTAAAGCTACAGTCAACACTTAAATTGAGTATATTTTATCAAAAAAAATAAAAGGTTGCCACACTTGCCGTAATAACAATGCATTTGTTGAAGCTGCAGAACCGATCATTAGCCAAACGCTGAAAAACTGTTTGGGTTGCAGGGATTAGTTGTTAAAAAACTGGATTTTTTTAAAGCTCAATGTTAGAAACATTGTACCTGGATCCTTTTCAATTACTAAGATGTATCGAGCAAAGCCGAGGATATCTAAAGCCATGAGTGAAGGAAATTAAAATCAATAGCAGCACTCGTACACTTATGGGCGTTATGGCAAACACCCGAATTGGTGGTCAAGTGCATCAAATGTAGGTGTTTCAACAGTGGTAGAACGAAAATAATTTCTAAGCGGGATATCTTCTCAATTATGTATATTGAGCCATCATTCATCCCAAACCAGGACTTTTATGGAAATGGATATCTTGAATATCTTCAACTTGAACCAGATTAGATTGAGCCTGAAAACAAATAGATATGGTGTAAATCTGAACCACTTCCATTTAATAGCACTGAATATTGTAGTCACTTACAGTCTTACAGTATTAGGACTTGATAGACAGTCACATTTCTTTCCATCTTTTGTAAATCTTATCAAGCCCATCACCAGACTGAAAAGAGCCAAAGTAAACACATATAAGAGAAAACTGCAAAATGCTTCTGGGGTATATTTCAAAATTTGAGGACACAATCAGCAAGAATCTTGGTGCCGGCAGATAATAAGATTCTGCAAGCAGTTTATCTACAGAGTTACACTGAACAGACATACAATTAATAATCTAGCTCTTGCCATACTTGTCAAAAGGTTAACAATTTAGATAGCAAAAAGAGATTACGAGTTTGATAAATCCAATTTAGATTCTTTCTCGGTTCGTTCCTTATGTCTCTGCCATAAGGCACTACAAGAAACAAGGGTAAGAGCGACTAATTTAAGCGACGGAAAACTGTCGCTAATGTGATTCGGGCGACTGAAAATGGTCGATAATGTGATTAGGGACACCCCAGGTGTTGCCAGAGCACAAGTGGTGATGGACCGTTCTCGAAGTAGACGAAGTAAAATTAAACTGTGCTAGGGCGAAAGCGATATTATTATGTATGAATTAAACAAACTGAGGGAAGTTTGTAGGGCATGGATGAAAGTTATATTATTCTGCATATTATTTTGTAAAGGAACAAAGATAACGGTTGGTTATCCTAACCGTTCTCTCCGTTATTAAACACAGAATTGGAATTGGAATTGGAATTAAGTAATTTACAAAGAGGACGGTTGTCGGTTACCTGTTCTCTTTGTTGATTTCAGACGAGAAAGATGACGTGGTTGGAAACGACCGTTCTCGTTGTTGTTTCACCTAAAATTGGACGGGTAGCGCAAGATCAGAGATGACGATGGTGGCGCAAGATCAGATGACTGTGGTGGCGTAAGATCAAATGTCATTTTAAGGTAATTATTATTGAGAAATTTCCTCTTTTTCGCCATGATGAGGAATTGAGTGTTTAATTTGGCAGTGCGTGATGATCTTGATGATTTTTATTTGATTTTTTTTTTAAACTAGTAAATAATTCTTTTGTTTGGCAGTAAATTATTAAGAATTGTTATTAATAATTCTTTTGTTAAGGTAATTGTTAGACATATGTATGTATAGTTGTATACGGTATTAATTGTTTGATTATATACGCGATAAACTGATAAAAAAATGTTATTATTTACAAAGAGAACGGTCTTATATAATAAGGGTTATCTTTGTTAATATATTAAATATTAAGACGGTCATACATAATAAGCGATCTCGTTGTTAATCTACGAGAACGGTCATACATGTTCAACATTCTCTTTGTTCAACTACGAGAACGGTCATACATAATAAGCGTTCTCTTTGTTAATATATTGTATATAAAGACGGTTGGTCAAAGATAACTGTTCTCGTTGTAAACCTACGAAAACGGTTCATACACATAACCGTTCTCTTTTAGAGTCATATATGAGCGCCAAAAAATAAAGTGACAAAACAGACCGGTTCCGCACTTAACCGTTCTTAAAGTGGCGTTCTAGTCTATTAGCCTTAAATAATTGTAGTAGTGATTAGAGTTATTGGCTAATTGTTTATAATTTTAATAATATACTCCTTCCTATTGGGTATAACCTTCCATATTGAGGGAAGATAACAAAAATAAGGAAATGAATTAAATAAGGGAAAATATTGTAGTGGGATTAGTTGATTGAAAAAAGGAAAGATATTGTGGAGTATTGTTGTGAGATGAATGGATTAAAATAAGGATAAAATATGAGTATTGTGGGATATTGTTGCGGAGTGAGAGGATTAAAATAAGAATAAATTTTATCAAAAAAGGAAATAGGGTAGGTATTCTTAATAGACGAAAAAAATAGAAAAGGCTATTTTGAATAAGAGGGAGTATATTTTAACGAACACCGAACTATATATCACCTGCCTTTTATCAAATTGAAGTTGGCATAATTGACCCTTAAAAAGAAGCAACATGTTGGTTTTATTCCCCTAACTTTTTTATGTATGAAATATTGTTATTTTTAATTAAAATCTGAAAAATACAAATGGGCATAAATGTAAGGTAGTTTATGACAAAAACCCTTTATTTTATAATTAACTCTACTGCCTAATATTTCCTTTAAAAGATCTTTCATTTCTCTTATATGTCTATCATTTGTGGATAATATAACATGTAATCCTATATTCTCCTCTATCTCCACATCCAATGTGGAAGATCATACTTATAGAATAGGACGGATATTATCTATTCTAAATTTTTTTAATACCCTATCTCATTTCTTTATTCCCCTAATTTTTCGAATTATTATCTATTAAAATTGTTTTAATACCCTAATTCTTTTCTTTATTCCCCTAAATTTTTCGATATGGATACATTGGTACTTCTAATTAAGATTTAAAAAATAATAAATTCTTAAATTATTTTATACCGTACTTAATATCTTTATTCCCCTAAGTGGGATATTATCTACTTTCGTCTTACTTTATAATTTTTGTAATGTTATATATGAAACATCTTATAAATACTTAAGGCCCTTATTTTGTTTTGGGTTCAATAAACCTCTTAATTTGTGGACTTCCATTCTAATAACTTTTCTAAACTCATTTATCAGTTAGATTACTATAATTTGGCGAGGAGATATGGACAAAAATTACGGTGAAGGGAAATAGAATAGAGAATTATGTAGTGTATAGTATACGGAATTGAAAATAAAAAGTAGAGTAATTTGTTAATTGTTTATGGTAATTTTGATCCAATTCTAAATGTTGGTAATATTTATTTTGACGTACGTAGTTATATAATTGGTCCTTAAACGACTGAAGCAACATGTTGGCTTTATTCCCCTAACTTTTCAATGTTGGATAAATTGCTACTTCTAATTAAAATCTTACAACATTAAAATAGGTAGCTTAAAAAACTCAAAACTTTATTTTATAATTTACTCAACTGTCTAATATTAACTATTCTAATTTTTTTTTTAATATCCTACTTCTTTTCTTTATTCCCCTAATTTTTTTGATGGGAGATATAATATTGATACTTCTAGTTAAAATTTTAAAATTATTAAAAATTTCAATTGTTTTATACCCTATTTCCTTTCTTTTTTTCCCTAACTTTTCGATGTGGGATATTATCGACTTTAAAGAAAAATTTGTTTTATACCCTATTTTAATGAATTAAGTCGTTTCCCTAACACGTATTATTTTTCTACGGGTTTCTAGATTTATCTATACACAACCTACCCTTGTATTTGTTTAATCTCTTGGAGGCAACCATTTTCTCTCCTTGGAATATGCTCGAACAATCTTCGATTGAGAGTGATGATAAAATTTGTAGTCAATAATAAATAATTAGATGAAATTATGCATTCATATTCCACTATTCCATTTGATGGTTTTCATCATGAAACAAATGAATTACTCTACAGTTCTATACTATACTCCATTTATTTAATTTGTAAAAATGGAATTGATTGAATAAGATAATTAAAAGAGTAAGTCTCCTCAGAGACGACCTCTCAATAAGTTAATTGAGAGACTATTTACACTTTTAAGAAAAACTGGTACTAAAGATAATTAAAAGGTACGAATCATAATTGAAGATAAAATAGGTACATATACTATGTAAATAGGTACGAAATTACTATGCCACAATCAATAATTGAATTTTTGCTTATAATTCGTAAAATTTGCGAATCATGATGAATTGACAGATTCTTATAAAATTAGTTTTTCCATATAACCGAGGATTAGAAAATGAAATTATGATGCGACATTGACCGGAAAATTAAAGAAAGCTTTAATTTCACATTTTGAAAAAGTTAAGGGGTTAATTATTCCAATTAAAAGTTACGGGGTTAGATTTCACAATCCACTAAAGTAAAGTGGTATAATTATCATTTTTCCTATTTTTTTTTATTTAACTTTACTGCTACTTTAAAATTGTTTGATACCATATTTTCTTTCTCTATTTTCCTAATTTTTTGATGTGGGATATATTAGTTCTCCTAATTAAAATTTTACAGCTATTTTATAGTCTATTTTCTTTCTTTATTGTCCTCATTGTTCGATGTGAGATATATATATATATATATATATATATATATATATAGATTTAGGATCGGGTGAGAACGATTATACGGTGCATCCGGTGAGAACAAGTCACATCCGTTGGATTAAAACAGATCATGCGTTCACGATTAAAACAGCTGTCATTACTTATTTCTTTTATTACACAACTGACTCATCTCTCTCTCTCTCCCGCGTTCTAATTACTCAGCTTTCTTCCACTATCAGCTTATTTTGCTCAATTCAAATCTTCAGCAATTCAATTCGATCATCATTTTAATTAGCTGATTTAGCTTATTCATGTTTCAAGCCGGTCATTGCAATTAAATCATACCAGGTATGTTTCCCAATTTTAGTATACAGTTTTTAATTGATTTGAACAATTTAGTTTGTTATTTTGATTTAGAAATTGCATTTGTGTTTCCTTTAGGTTACGAATTACTGATTTAATTCAATGCATGTTGCAATTAAAGCTAGGTGCGCAATATTTGTTAGTAATTTTTCGGTTTTCGGGGGGTAAATGTAGTGTATGTTGCGGAGGTTCTCTGATTGCAGTGGGGTGTAGTTGGTAGTAATTTGTGTTAAGGCATGTTTAAGGGTATCAGTTTAGTTAATCATACAGGTGTTCAGATTGAGTATGGTTTCGCATTTTTCAAATGTTTAAGTGTATGAGTTTAATTAATCATCTTATTGATATGTACGGTGTTTTGTGTTCTGGTGTTACTTCAATTGAACCCTAGATACGCATTTTATATGCGTAGATACATGTATCAGTTTGGTAGATACGTAAACGCAATGTTTATATATGTGTAGACATGAAGAATCCTAGACATTTAAAGTTGACAGTGGCAGTAGACACCACGAGTAACAAGCAGAAAGGGTCAACAAGCAATAAGAAAGCTAAACGTGCTGCACCGGAGTGGTACCCGGTTTTATCAACGAGAATGAGTCCTTGCGCATTATTACGCTTCATAAACAGTGGTCTGTCAGACAAGCAACTTTCAGATTTTAGAGATATGGGGTTTGGGGGGTTACTGTGTCTTAAGACTGATATGATCCCTGGTCAGTTAGCGTATTGGCTTGTGTCTGACTTCGATCCTTTCACGTCTGCCCTTTCAAGTATCCAACTGCCTATCCGTGATGAGGATATCCATCTAGCCACCGGCATACCTTTGGGTGAGGTAACAATTATGCAAGCCACAAAATATGAGCACACTGACGAGTACATGGCGCTGGTTAACGAATGGAAGGCCCAATATGGTGGGGTCGAGAAAATCAAGTTCACCGACATGTTGAATAAGATGGTTGAACAGAGGGAAGGCGGGGATGATTTCAAGAGAAACTTTATTGTATACATTGTGTCCGCCTTCCTCATGGGGGTGAAAGGGTCCTTTCCAAGCATTCGTATTTTAAAGTGTTTGGGCGATGTATCTGTCATACCAAGTCTGAAATGGTGTGATTTCATGCGGAACCATCTAATAGATAGTGTAAGACGATGGAGAGTTGATAACGAAAGAGCAGCCAGAGGGGGTAGTGCGAAAGTTTTTAAGGGACCTATAATGGTTTTAATTTTCATATATCTTGATAGAATGGTTTTCAAGACAAGAAAGGTCGATCGAGTTTTCCCACATTATGCTCATGGACTAAGAGGGCGATATCATTGCGAATTTCTGAAGAGAAACGGGAAGCTCGTCGTTTTGGAGCTGGTTTTGTTGAACAGAGGCTGGTCAAGCACCCAGGGTGTTATGGGGATGGTTATGTGGACAGCCAAACCAGGATAGGTACTCATGTTAAGGTCGATCAGGATATTGAGGCGACTACTAGTCATGGTGTGAGTAATGGGAGTAAGCGTGGTGTTAGTGATGATAATAAATTACGAGTTACAAGTTGCATCGAAAACATGGCAAACACAGGGAAAGCGCTTGCTCATGCATTCGAAAAGTTTGCAGATTCAATCAATGGTACTAAGATCATAATGCCAAATTCGGTTGTTGTGGGGCAGCTTTCTGAGATGGCAGAATCCTTACTAGGTGGGTTTCGATTAACGCCACCTAGTAAATACGAGGAAGATAGTAACCCAAATGGAGAGTGTGATCAAGGCGAGACTGAAATAGACCCAAACGACATGTGCAAAGATGATCTCGTTGATTTCAAATGTGCAAGTGCAGTTCATTCGGTATATGGTGATCAGTGTCAAACTGATATGACGGGCAGTGGGGCAGATGCGATAGGTTGCGGTGTTCGGGTGACAAACATGACGGGGGGTACTGATGATGGTGATGACCCATGCTGGAATGACCCTACTTTTGTGGATGCTGTGTGCGCGTTAAGCAGCGCATTCAACAAAGTACCATCAGACGAGCCATTAAAAAAGAAAAGGCGAGTTGCCCTTGATTATCCGACCTTCAATCTATTTGAATCTCAAGACAGATCCGTTTCAGATTCACCTGATACACTTGAGGCTCCTAATAACCCTACTGACATTGCTGTTTCTCCCACACCGGCACCAACAAACACACGCCCGGTAATGGATGCTATTACAGTGCAGAATGAGGTAAAACCACGGATCAAGAGGGACACAAGGGACACAGTTGTCTCGAATGTATTCAGGTCACCTTTTGTTCAGAGAAACATATCAATGTTGGATGATCTGAACCAGGATGAGCGGGATGTTTCTGATTTGGTGTTCAAGGATGGTCTTGATGACAGGTATATTCACCCGCCTGTATTTTTTTTTTCTTTATTTATTTATTTATGCGTTAGCGTTTCTATAATAGAAGACATCGTATCTATCTCATTTGCTTACGTACATATGCGTGATAATGTGTCTTATATCATCCTAGTTAGATATGACGACGTATTGTATTTATTTTACGGTATGAACGGTCTAGGCGTAGGTGAGTGCGAGATTAGCGATCCCTTGAAACAATTGGGGCAATTAAGATATCGTCACAGTTAGCGCCTGATTTGATTTTTGTCGGTCTGTTATTTGCATCTGTTACAGTACATCACCACGACTCCTTATATTTCACAGTACTGTTTAGCAAAACAGTACCTTTTCTCCTGTTTTTTTTTTCTTTTAAACATTGTTATGTTAGCTAAACGGGGTAGTGAAGTATGTTGCTAGTTTAATGGTCATGTGAGATCATGAGCAGTTGCAGGATATTTAATGACGTTCATGCGCCAAGTGTATCTACAATGGCAAACATCGTACCTATAATACTGACTGACGTGCCTATCATACTGACTGATGTACATATATGTGTTAATGCTATGCAGTGAGGTTTTGGTCAGGAGTAAATATTTCCAGTTGAGACGGTGTGATCTGAAGTCCTTGATTGTAGACACAAAGATATCTTCAAATGTGATTAATTTCTGGGCTCACATTTTGAATATCAAGGAGGATCTAAAAGCTGCCTCTTCCCCATTGCGTTTATATGCTTTTGTTACTAATAATGTAGGTCATTCACCCTGTCTATTATATATATGGTTTTGTAATGATGGTAACAAATCGTTAATTTAGATTTCTTCCATGACTTTTAGGGAATTACATGTCAAGATGGTACTGACTATGAGAAAGTGAAACTGGTGAGCTATATACATCTTTGTATTCAAGTGGTGGTTCATTTTGCGCGTAATAGATGTTAGGGTTTGGTTTTTTTTTTTGTGGTTTTAATCAAGGCTTCTACATGTTTTGATAAATACAGATGTTCTTTCCATTCACATCTAGCCAGCCTCATCTGATTTGCGTCAACTTCATGACCCGAAAAATTGAAGTTCTTCATCCAATGCGACATATGACGGTAAACTTCGTCACATCTGTCCAGGACGTGGTTAGTAGTTCAATACAGTTTTTTTGTTGTTTTGTTGAATGGATGGCATATATTGGATATGTGCATCATTGATACATCCGTTGACCTGTGTTTTTTGATATTCCCCGTAGCGGAGGTTTATCCAACGTGAGATGGTAGCTAAGTCAAGCAGATTCAAGGAAGTCCAATTTTTCAAATGTGAAGAGTATGTGCCCAAAACGCGCGTGATGGATAATGTGGATGACGGTATATACCTGATGTGTTACATGGAGACGTATGCAGGTGGCCGACTAGCCCTTAAAGGTCAACTTATCAATGTAAGAAGGTTTCGTATGTTAGTTGACACAGTGGTAAGCGAAATAGATATGTATTTTTGTATTAACATAGTACCATGCCTTGCAATGTGCAGTCCAGGCCAGAAGCCGCAGTTGACAAGATCCTATTCAAACAGAAACTGAAGTACTGTTTTGCTATCATCTCGTGTAATGAGAATGAATTATCAAAACAAGTTCTGTTAGCTGCAAGGCGTCTTAACATTAAATCTGGGCAAGCAAACTGTTCTCATTATTAACATCCTTTTTTTTAAACAAAATTGATTGGTGTTGCTTGATCTAAATATTACCCTGGTTTTTTTTTATAGGAAACAAGCTCTGGAACAAGAAGTGAAATATTCAGATACGCAACTCTTGGACTTAGTGTTCCTTCAATCCAAGGAAGATGCAGCAGCACAGTAAATGACATTATTACTATTTGTCATATATAAATCAGTTTGTTTTTCAGATCTTTTGTGGTATTTATGTTTCTATATGCTGATACATTATGCGTTTTTTTTATAGGGAGGTAGTGGTTGACACAATATATGGGCAAATAACAAAGATGGGGATTTCTTCTTTGAAACCTCGCAAATGGGTCGCTGATATGGTTTGTTGCTATATTTTTTAAGTCATACATTAGTGTGCTTTATTGTTGCCCGATCGTTATCTGGTATTATTTTATTCTTTTCCATTATAGGTGATTGATCTGTTCGGAATATACTCAACTTTACTCTCACCGGAGCTTTTGTATATTCCAACAATCGCACGAGTGAGTATATCCCATATTATTAGTTTCGGACTGAACAATGCATATTGGTTGTTTTTTTTTCTTCATTTATTTGGAATGATATCAGACGGTTATTTATTGCAGAATCTTATTCCAAAGAAGGACAAAACCCTCGGACGCAACTACATAAAGACATCATATATGCCAGCGGATGGGACGTGTGTAAAAGCTGTAAGTATTCTAGTTGTACGGTGAACGACAACCGTTCGGCATATCATTTTGGTGGCTGGAAAGTCATTTTTTATTTGGTTATCTTAGTGGTATATTATTTTGTTTTTCAGATGCTAATACCCATAATCGAAAAAGATCACTGGTTTCTTTGTGTTTGTGATATGGAGATGAAGTAGAATTATATTCTGAACTCACTACGTACTAAGGATATTCAAGCGGACGTAGAGCTGGCTACAAAAGTGGTATATATCAGTATACTATGTCGTTATTGTTCAGGTATTTGTTGGTAAGGTCATATATAAACATATACGTTAAACATCTAAATTGTAGGTTCGTAATGTCGTCGAGATTTTATGCCGATCCAATGGGTACAAACACTTCGAAGGCGTTACTTTAGCTGATTTCACATTTGTTCCTGTCCCTCAACAACCAAATGTGTAAGTGTACTGGTTCAATTTTTTTGTCCAGTCTGACATCAGACGGTGGCATTTGTTTTAATTCGATTTCCTGTGTGTTGACAATGGTGAAGGTATGATTGCGGTGTTTATGTACTCAAATGGTTAGAAGCTGGTCGCGACAGATCTTTGTGGGAAGATAAGGGATATTATAAGGTTTGTACATGTGTTCTCATCTAGTTTGCATAAATGGGGTTCTATACAGGGGTTATGTCAATTTAGACCTGTAATAATTGATGAATATATATATATACCCAGGCTATGGCTGCGTACAGAAAGACGGTCGCACTCAGCTTATTACGATGGCAGGAAAACAAAAGAAAGGTATCAACGTTCAGTCCCTCGTATTTATTGTTTAAATTTTCCCATCAGGTTAAAAGTTTGTGTGTTTTGATGGCTCGGATTTTAATGAATTTTGCAGATTTTCTAGTACATGGAAATGCGCATCGGCAGGAGGGGTTTATTGTCGTGTGAGGATATTGAGGATATGTGCATTGACATGAATATGTTGTACTAGACGTTAGCTTGTGTAATTGTTCGGACGACATCTGTTGGGTTTGTATCAAACATACTACTATTAAGCAAGGCAACCCCATCATACGTACAGCTAGTTATTATCACAACGGGTTGACACGATCATTTGATTTGAGAAATGTTTTTGCGTTACGTGTTATGAAATAACGCTTTAAAAGTCCGTGTTTAATAGCAGATAATATATAGATACACATCTGGTGTACTGTAGATGCATCTATAAGGTGTGTAGATACGACAATCATTTTCACTCATATAATTGCTGATACAACCCAAATTACCCAATTGATCACTAGGAAGGCATAAAGTTGGACACCATCAGGATAATGATGGTTGAATCAATAGTAATATTTATTTCTGACATAACTGTTAGGTAATTTTAAATTATTGGAGTAACGCGCTTCTGTTCCGTAAGAACCCTGCCCGGAACACCGTTTGTAATTACAGATTGTATTAGTTTGATCTTGAGGAACGTCCATTTAATTATAAAAAATGGAGATGGTTTTTCTGTGTTGTCGATATGATCGTTCGTTTTGAGGAACGTTTTGCATTACGTGTTATGAAATAACGCCTTTAATATCTTGTGTAATTGTTCGGAAGGCATCTTTTGTGTTGTATCAAACATAATAATATTAAGCAAAGCAACCTCCTCATACTTACAGCTAGTTATTATTACAATGGGTCGACATGATCGTTTGATTCGATAAATGTTTTTGCGGTACGTGTTATGTAATAACGCTTCAAAAGTTCGTGTTTAATAGCCGATAGTAGATAGATACATATGTTTTGTACTGGAGGTGCATCTATAAGGCGTGTAGATACAAACAATCATTTTCACATATATAACTGCTGATACAACCCAAATTACCCAATTTGATCACTAGGGAAAGGCATAATGTTGGGCACCATCAGGATAATGATGGTCTAATCATTAGTAATTTTTATTTCCGACATAACTGTTAGGTAATTTCAAATTATCAAAGTAACGGGCAACTGTTCGGTAAGAATCCCCTTTGTAATTACAAAATAAAATATATTGGATCGACACATTTTGTGTATATTGTAGGTGCTTCTTTAAGCGTGCAGATACGACAATTAAATTAAGATTATCACTATAAGAATGCACAAATGTAATGCTTTGTAAAACGAAAATCGGAGGATGCACTTGTTCTATGTCGTAATTACATGTATACCCATGTGTAGGTGCCACAAATAATCGATAAATCCAAAACGTAAACATCTGTTACTCTGAGATTGAGATTCAAAATAATCTTGCTGGCAATCAAATCCTCCTGTTAGTAATCATCTCCTGCATCCTATGTTTGTATCAAACCTGTTCAAACCTGTCGAAAAAAATGGGAACATTGCAAAAGTAAGTATATACATCACACATATGCTAGGATTTTTGAATTTCAAATATTTAAAAAAAATAAAAAGTAAACAATAATTATATAATATAATAAATATTTTGGGATTACAGGATTCATACTTTCCCAGGGCAATTCCGACTATCGTGGAATCCTAATTCGCCACAAGCATTGCATTTCCTCGGAGGTTTCTTATGTTCGTTTGTAGCTTGCTCCTTCTGGGATTTAATTCGCTTTCCAGACCCTTTCGTTTTCGATCGTATCGGAGGTAAGATGACAACTTCAGCCGGTATTTTTGTACCTAACAACATTTCAAGTTCTTTATTTTTGTCTCTCACCTTATCAGTTCTGCTGCTGCCAATGTTACTCTCAGAAACATCATTGGAAGAGGTCAGTTTGTCTCTGAAACTTTTCAGTACACCCATTAAATCGTCCACATATTCGGGCTTCTGTTCAGCAAGTGTCACACATGAGAATACTTCAGACCATAGGTTACCAATCTTGGTTTTCTGTATGTCTAAGGTGTTGCAGTCATTCATTAATGTTTCAGGTATATTACAATCTGTCCGACAGGTTGCCATTTTGCTCCATCTTCCTAACAGATATTGAGTTGGAACTTTTCTGATCCCGTTTTCCTTCAATACATAGAGCATGTGTCTGCACGGAATACCATGTCTCTCAAACTTTTTGCACGAACAATTCAATTTCAGTCCATCAGGAATGAATCGCACAACAGATACTTTTATTACTGTCGCGATCAATAATGGAAATGTTGTTGGTTTTATTGGTCTCCAGAACTGTCAAACCACAAGTGAAACAAGCAGCCTTCCACTCAAGTTGAAATTCAGAAAAGATTATCGGAGTGTAGAATTCGGAAGCATCTTTCTCTAAAGGGTGGGGTGTTTCCAGAGTATATATATATATATATACATATATATATATATATATATATATATACATATATATATATATATATATACATATATATATATATATATACATATATATATATATATATACATATATATATATATATATATACATATATATATATATATATATATATATACATATATATATATATATATATACATATACATATATATATATATATATACATATATATATACATATATATATACATATATATACATATATATATATATACATATATATATATATATATATATATATATATATACATATATATATACATATATATATACATATATATATACATATATATATACATATATATATATATAGACTTGAGATCCGGTGAGAACCACCTTACAATGAGAACTTTGTGAGAACTCTACCTTACGGACTTTTTAAAAAAAAAATTAATGACATAATTGGATTCGGCATGACATTTTATAGCTAGAGAACATATTTCTTGGTCTAGAAAATAAATACTAGTGACGGAAATCAATGTGAGATACGTTTTATTTATTTGCATGCACCTACTATCTATTTCTTCGTATCTATCATTTTTCCGCCACTAGTATTTATTTTCAAGACCAAGAAATATGTTCTCTGGCCATAAAATTCCATGCCGAATCCAATTATGTCATTAATTTTTTTAAAAAAACTCCGTAAGGAAGAGTTCTCACCGGTTCTCATTGTAAGGTGGTTCACACCGAATCTCAACCCTACATATATATATATGTGTATATATATATATGTATATGTATATGTATATATATATATATATATATGTATATGTATATATATATATATATATGTATATGTATATATATATATATATATATATATGTATATGTATATATATATATATGTATATATATATATATATATATATATATGTATATATAGGGTTGGGATCCGGTGAGAACCACCTTACAATGAAAACCGGTGAGAACTCTTCCTTACGGAGTTTTTTTTTTAAAAAGTAATGACATAATTGGATTCGGCATGGAATTTTATAGCCAGAAAACATATTTCTTGGTCTAGAAAATAAATACCAGTGGCGGAAAAATGATAGATACGAAAAAATAGATAGTAGGTGCATGCAAATAAATAAAACGTATCTCACCTTGATTTCCGTCACTAGTATTTATTTTCTAGACCAAAAAATATGTTCTCTAGCTATAAAATGTAATGCCAAATTCAATTATGCCATTAATTTTTTTTAAAAAAGTCCGTAAGGTAGAGCTCTCACAAAGTTCTCATTGTAAGGTGGTTCTCATAGGATCTCAAGTCTGTATATATATATGTATATATGTATATATATATATATATATGTATATATATATATATATATGTATATATATATATATGTATATATATATATATATATATATATATATATATATATATACATATATATATATATATATATATTTAGGATCGGGTGAGAACGATTATACGGTGCATACGGTGAGAACGAGTCACATCCGTTGGATTAAAACATAATCAATGGTTAAGAAATACCCACAACCCACATTCTAGATAGATTTTTTGACGGAGTAGATAATTTTTTTTTTTACCTTTTCACACAAACTTAGATACATGTTTTTACGGAGTAAATACTTTTTTTTTACCTTTTTACGTAAACCTATATACATTTTTTTGACGGAGTAGATACATTTTTTTACTTTTTTACGTAAACCTAGATACATTTTTTGACGGAGTAGATACATTTTTTTTTTTACTTTTTTTACATAAACCTAGATACATTTTCTGAAGGAGTAAATACATTTTTTTTTTTACATTTTTTACATAAACCTAGATACATTTTTTGAAGCAATAGATACATTTTTTTTTTACTTTTTTTACGTAAACCTAGATACATTTTTTGACGAAGTAGATAAATTTTTTTTTACTTTTTTTACATAAACCTAGATACATTTTTTGAAGGAGTAGATACATTTTTTTTACTTTTTTTACATAAACCTAGATACATTTTTTGAAAGAGTAGATACACTTTTTTAAATTTTTTACGTAAACTTAGATACATTTTTTGACGGAGTAGATACATTTTTTACTTAAAGTTAGATATATTTTTTGACGGATTAAATACATTTTTTTTTTTACTTTTTTCATATAAACCTAGATACATTTTTTGGTGGAGCAGATACATTTTTTTTACTTAAACCTAGATACATTTTTTGACGGAGTAGATACATTTTTTTTTTTATTTTACATTTTTATATAAACCTAGTTACGTTTTTTGATGGGGTAGATACATTTTTTACTTAAACCTATATACATTTTTTGACGGAGTAGATACATTTTTTTACATTTTTACATAAAGCTAGATATATTTTTTGATGGGGTAGATACATTTTTTTTACTTAAACTTAGATACATTTTATGACGGAGTAGATACATTTTTTTTTACTTTTTTACATAAACCTAGTTATATTTTTTGACGGAGTAGATACATTTTTTACTTAAACCTGAATACATTTTTTGACGGAGTAGATACATTTTTTTTACTTTTTTACATAAACCTAATTATATTTTTTGACGGAGTAGATACATTTTTTTACATAAATCTAATACATTTTTTTACGGAGTAGATATTGAAGAAATATCACGGCACAAGCTCAGAGGCTAGGCCGTCAAAGATCTCGTCTTAGGCAATAAGCACTAACTAGGTATTGGAATAGAGGAACTTTTTGGTTCTTGATTGTTTAGAAGCTAAGAATAATTGAATAAAGGAGTTCTTTTTTTTAATGGCGTGCAGTCCTCGAGAGTTTGTAGTCTAATAAATTTCTAATGCAACTTGAAGCTTCCTCTTTAATGGAGTTAGATGATCCTTATGGAACGACTAGTATACTAGGCTGACATGGAGATGACAGACATGGAGATGACAGACATGGAGATGACAGGACAAGTAAAGTAGGTAGGAGAGGACTTCTTTCTGCCTGATGATAGTTGTCAATGATTGCAGCCTGCTAGTAGCATTGGTGAGTCGGGATGAGTGTAATCGGGAATGAGGTAGTGTATGAGGTTATTAATACTCCGTAATGGGTAACATGGTTCGTTGATTTTTTGTAATCTAAGGGATGAAACTTGTTCTCACCGTATGCACCAAATGATCGTTCTCACCGGATCTGGCCTCTTTATGCATATATATATATATATATATATATATATGTATGTAGGGTTGGGATCCGGTGAGAACCACCTTACAATGAAAAACGGTGAGAACTCTTTCTTACGGAGTTTTTTTAAAAAAAATTAATAACATAATTGGATTCGGCATGGAATTTTATGGCCAGAGAACATATTTCTTGGTCTAGAAAATAAATACTAGTGGCGGAAAAATGATAGATACGAAAAAATAGATAGTAGGTGCATGCAAATAAATAAAACGTATCTCACCTTGATTTCCGTCACTAGTATTTATTTTCTAGACCAAGAAATATGTTCTCTAGCTATAAAATGTCATGCCGAATCCAATTATGTCATTAATTTTTTTAAAAAAAGTCCGTAAGGTAGAGTTCTCACAAAGTTCTCATTGTAAGGTGGTTCTCACCGGATCTCAAGTCTATGTATATATATATATATATATATGTATATATATATATATATATGGTCATATTTCTAGTTAAAATATAAAACCTTAAAAAGAAGTTTAAAATAGCTCATAATTTTTTAATGTGGGATGTATTGTTACTCCTACTTATATTTTAAAAAACATTTAAATTCTAAAATTGTTTTATGCTCTATTTTTTTTCTTTATTCTCCTAACTTTTCTGTAACAACCCGGATTATAAAATAAAGGAAAAACATAATATAAATGAATATCAGAGTGTAACTCAATGATAACTGGGTTAAGGTGGCGGAAACACCTTACCCAAATCCGGATCGATACTCAAATCGAAAACCAAACTAATACATTATTCAAAGGTTCTTAAAACTTAAAGCAAAGGTCCTAAACAATTTATTAAGCTCGCTTCGCACATTCCCCAAGCAAGGATCAACCAAACAGCAACCACCTGAACAACCTGAGAAGGGGGTCGACAATCAGTCGGGAGTAACTAGATGTTCTCCCAGTCATGTTTACAACAATTGAATGTAACCAACAATCAATAACAATTGAAATGCAAAACCAGTAAACATGTGAGATTATCTATACCCATGGAAGTCCAATCAAACTTACCATTATTTGAAGACATGCTACGACGATCATGTGAGGATATAAACACGTCATGACATACAAGCAAACTCACCATACCATGATATTCTTAACACTAGCTTAACGAAACCATATGACCATAGACCAAGTGCGACCACTAGACCATGCACACTCACAACTCAATTAACTCACGACTACTAATAACATAAGGCACAATGCTATCATCAAAGCATAGCGAATAGAGCGAACGCCCGTTAGAGCGTATCACCACTGCCTCTAACATGTCAGAGCGTATCACCACTGCCTGCATCGGTGTGGAGCGTATCACCACTGCCTCCACGGTACTATGTATAGCGTATCACCACTGCCTAAGACCTGGCCAGACCTCTTGATGCAATAATTGTACACCAAACGACACTCGGGACCCAGAACGTATAACTGACGAATCTGGCCACCCCCGAACATAGACCAAAATAAATCACACATCAATGAGTGGCGTTAGTTCATTCCGTTAGTATATAACTGATACTACCGTCATCTATTCAAACTAGAAAACAACAATGCACAGTATAACTGACTGTACTAACATGTGTGAATACCATCACGACTGAAACCAGTAGATCATCATAACAGACTTGTAAGGTTCGAATGTCTCATACACCCAAATTATTAGTCTTACTAATATAAATTTACTAATTAACATTTTAATTAGTTTTACAAGATCTTATGCATGCTAATATTAAAGCGGAATAAATAAATCGAATACTCACATTCCGACGGAATATAGGCAAGGATGATCCTCCAACCCTTAGTAACCAATGTAGGATACCTCCTCCAAGATGCACCCAAGACAACTCCTTAAACCGAAACTAAAACTAGCTAGGGTTTAGAAACGGTTTTCCTTAAATAGAATTCTAATCCCTTATTAGAATTAATAAATCTAATACTACGACTATTATAGTATTAGTATTATTATCTTATAATAATTTTAGAGGTTTTCTAAGATTTTCTATTACTAGAAAATTAGGTTTTAGAGATAGAATGAATGTATGAAGTCTAACCCACAAAATGACTCATGCATCTTACTTAAGTAAACATCTTACAATAAGTAGAGTATGGGAAGGGGTTGGCCGGGTATTGGAGTATAGGGAAGGGAAATGGGTAGCTTTTTCTCTAACCCATGACATAGGTATGCATGCCTATGTTTTATAGTTAAGTCTACCTTACTTAAGATGTTTAAAGGCATTAATTCACTAATTCAAGCCCTTAAACAATCTCCCATAACGGCACCCATAACACCATAAAGATAATATGGACTTCCATTTTACAATTGTCATTTTGTACAATTGTATATGTGTGACATGCATTATGTCACAATAATAAAACAATTGTTTTAATTCAAAATGCATATTTATCAAATAAATATCATTTATAAATTAAATAAATCATATTTAGCAATTTGACAAGTAATTCATAATTACTAATATATAAAATGGTCATTTCAATAATCATCAATACGATTTACAACACTTGTAATAATATTTAACCCGATTCATTCTAATTACGATATTTCATAAATATCGTTTAATGTTTGATAATTGACACGTTTCAATTTCAAACATAAATCTTATAATAAGATTTAACCTTTGATTTCTCGATATACGAGTTTAAGGAATCTGATCAACTCGTATCAATATACATTTGATCAGTTTATCAATTAAGGGAATTTTCCTATAGGTGTGACCTAAAGGGATCAACTGACCACCAGCGTCATACGACAGTAATGTCAAACTCTAGCTAGCCAATCATTACTGATTAATGTTGGTCAGTTGACTATATAATTTTGTATCATCCCTTGCGTATTCTCGTCATGAGATTTAATTATTTGATCGCACTATTGTTGAGGACAGATTTCCCAACAATCTCCCACTTGTCCTCGACAAGTGTGAATCACCAATTCTCTTGTCCTATTACAAACTCCCACTCAATGAAGGTGTCTCTCTGGTCGTACTTGTATTTGATTATATCATGAGTGGTTTCCTCGATCTGGAGATTAACTGCTTGACCGGAATTATCTACCATAGATACCTTCCGAGCGTGGCCACGCATTTCCAGTTAATTTCTCCTCGAGTGGCCTTGAGATTTGAACAACCCTGACAAGGGGTGGACAATTTATATTGCACTACTCCCTTCAACTAGCCACAGTCAGACATAACCCAAAACAATCCCATTTGACTCCAGCTACGAAAAGTCGTAGAGAATGGATCAAGGCTATGCCAAAACTGTGCCATCTTGGGTGAGTAGTCTTTAGTCTAAGAATTGACTCATAAGAATACTATACAGCTCTTGCCACGACCGGGCTATTATAAAATTTCCAGAACTCTATAAGCGGTCACTTTTGCCCGACAGAGTGTCTCTTACAGTCTGTCTATGTGATCGACTAGTCATCACATATGACTCTATGGCATTTGAACTTGCCATCAGTTGTCTCACATTCCAGTCGCTTCGAGATGTCACCTCATATAAGCGGCTAGGGGCTATACTAAGTCAATCCAGTTCACTTTATAGGGTTCAAAGTTGTCTCTTACAACCCATTTGAATTTTGACAAAGTATCATTTAATTGTGAGTTAATTATAACTCAAACGATATTGTTATGCAAGAACAGTCAATACAATATTACTGCTCCATAGCATTTGATGCATGATCATCAATTTGTATTAGTGGTTTGAATTTGCGAATAAACCTTTTATTCATGTTTTCATAACCTACAATTTTTAGTCTCCTTCCATCTCATATTATCTCGTATAATATGATCTTATTTGAGTACATATCTAGAACTTATTCTAGATTTTGAGTTTCCTTTCCTGAAGGAAGCTCCCACTGTTATCTTATAACTCGTGACGTTTTGGTATGTCAGATGGATCAATTTATCGCTCTAAAGTACCTAGTCACTTATGTACTGAAATCTATTTTGTAGTTATTTATGTTTTCATCACGCGTTCTCTTGGAGAACCCAACATTTTCAATTATCTTGGCTACTTAATCAAAAGTTTTAGGTTGTATGAATCACTACGCGATTCTAATTTCATCAATATGAATAATGTATCCAACCATTTTGATTTCTAATGGGTGACCTTTTATTATCAATATAATAAACCTTTCCGTAAAGCTCCATCATCCTATGATATATTACATTTTATTCATCTAGAATTGAGAACTTCTTATTCTTTACACTCTAAAGAATCATCATTCTCTCTGAATGGTATGTTAAATTCTTTAATGAATGTTGCTCCCACTAAAACCAATATCAACATAATCAGCATTATTTCTTAAATGAACCTTTCATTTCTCGCATGTTATTCTTTGCTTCTACTTGAACCAGTATCACTATCCCTATATTGATCTGCTTTATCAATCAATTATCATTTCTTAAATGAACTCTTCATTTCTTGTGATATTTCCTAATTACACATTTCGATACAAACGAGACTACCATCGAGAGAACTGAGATGATTTCTCCTCTATTATCTTATAATTTTGAGAAACATCATTATTTAAGGAACCGATTTACGGGGTTTCTTTTGTCCTCTCTAAGAAACAATGACATGAGGAATATATCCTTTCGTGTCCTCCCGTAGTTTCTTCTGTGTCCTCTCGTAGTTTCTTCTATCCATTCATTTAGGGTTCTTCTTAAGAATCCCATGTAGGATTCTTCTCTAAGATCCCACATTTATTTCACTGGTTTGCGGGCGAAATATTTTCTCCCACTCTATCCTTTAAAATAACCTTTATTTATATAAGGATAACAATATCTCTATAACCAACGTAAATATGAATGTTGGAAAAGTTTTTAGGTGTGATAATTAATTCTCATTTTCACTTAAAATGATCATCATATTATGAATTAATTATATCTCATTTTGATTGAGAGTTTCTCATGTGGTGTAGTTCTCCGTTTTTAATCAACACTTTGATTCTTTTATATTGATCGTATCAATGTTATTGTACAATGAATATTTCAGAGTACTTCTTTAGTGATTAAGATCTCATTAATTCATGTTTCACAAGTGATGAGCTCTATTTTGGTCATAATTGTCATTGTATTTACTTCATTTTTGGTCCCGATTCGACCTCGTTTTGCGTGCCTTTGCTCGTTTTTACGTCCATTTCCTAGACTATTCCTATTTGGTTTCCATGTTGTAAGTATTGTGGCGGGAGCGAAGAAACGGAAGCAAACGAGGTGATTATGGAGCGAAATATGAAGAAATGATGATGAAAAGGCTCCAGGTCCTCTCAGCCGGTCCCAGACCGGCAACCGGCTGGCCGGCTGGGAGGCTTGACTTGACTTTCGAGGAAAATTGGCAAATTGTTACAGGGATTTTGTATCTGCTTCTTAGCCGGTGACCGACCGGCAGCCGGCCGGTCGGCTGGTGGTCATGCTCACTTCAAATTTGTGCAAAAAAGTCAGAAGTCGCAAACTAGGCTCCCAGCCGGTGGCCAACCGGCAGCCGGCACACCGGCTGTGTTGGGGCTGGTGTCCTTGACAATTAAGTACAATGACTTATTAAATCTCTTTAAGGATCACAAGGGCATACTTCAGTATTATTATCAGTTGATCCACGTTTATCAATAACGTTTGACTTGCTAGATAAGTTTGACGTTATTGTCATACGGATGGCGGTGATCAACTGATCCCTATACGTCACACCTATAGGACACGTTTGAGAGATGTGAAGGTATGAAAATACAGTCACATTTATGCCGAATACGACTAAACAGTTAGTCAGAGGTATTGACTATTAAATTAGTCAATGAGATGTTGAGATTATTATTTAATACGGATTAAATAATTTTAGCTAACACGGATTACATGATTAATTCGTAAATTAAATATAAACGGTTATATTTAATTAAATATTGTATTCGCGTATTAATATAAACGGTTATATTAATTTGGGTAATTATACAATATCGTAATTTTATCAGACCATTATTAATAGATCGACTGCATTAATATCTGATAACATGTATACGATTTATAAATAAAACCCGCGAATAATATTTAGCTAATCGGGTCGAATCACGCAAAGGAATAAGGTAAGAGTGGAAAAAGCCCACTCTTACCCTAACCCAATTCGGCCGAACCCATATAGCTACATAAGGAGAGTCTTTCTCCTTATGTCAGGAACTGTTGAATCACAATTCTCACAATTAGGGTTTTGAGAGCATTCTTCTCCCAAAACTCAGATCTCACATCTAAAACCTCAAAGGCTCTCCCCATATTGCAAGGCAATTGGAGAGTTATTTTCTAGCACACGCGGCATCGTCTCAAACAAAGTCTTGGGTGCAAGTTATAGGAGGGAATTTACTTTAATTCCTATTCTTAGGCCTATTCAAGCAAGGACCCAAGGTTGTACTCTTTTTATGTTTTTATTTATCTTATGACAATAATCACAACTGTAATTTTCATTATAATCCTGCAAGTTTAGGGCGAATACATGCTTTATTCCCCACAAGTGGTATCAGAGCCAGACCATGAAAATTTTACTTTTGTGTTTTTCATAAGTTTTATTTAAAAAATTTTGAAAAATCTCGTTTCTGTCGCTGTGCCGGTTGGTCGACCCCTTGTAGCGGTCGGTCGACCGCCCCTGTGTAAAGTTTCTGTTTTTCGACAGTTTCTTTTTGTGTAATCGATCTTGTTTTTCGATTCCTGTTTACATATTGTTAATTAATCGATATTCTTGACAATATATGAACCCTTGTTGATGTTAATTTTGATTTACTTGATTTAATCAAAGTTTAAAAGGTAAAAACTTGTTTTGATTTCGAAAAGTGCAGCGTTTTGCGTTTTCTGAAACTCGTTTCTACTGTTTGGTGGTCGGTCGACCTGATTGATAGGTCGGTCGACCGCCTATGCTGTTGCAGATCTTTTCCGTTTCTCGTCTGGAGGTCGGTCGACAACGTGTTTAGGTCGGTCGACCTTCCCCCCTGTAACAGACTCGTTTTTTTTTTATTTTTCGAAAATAACATGTTTTATTTTCACATGGCCTTTAGTAATATACTATATACGGAAATAGTATATTATTAATTTTGTGAAACGGTTCACCCTCGTTTGATACATATTATTTTAAAACGGTTTAAGATAATAGGATTATAAATTTATTAAAATTGGGTGATTCAAACGGTATAATCACATAATTTTAATCCCGTAAGGTGGTTTGGTAAAATTTGTTAATCATAATAACAGTATTATGTCATGTATAAATTTTAATTCTAGTTGATGCATTTTATTTATCGTCTTGTTGAATGCCTTGTGAATGCTTTCAATAACGTATTTAATTTTGCAAACGGTTGTAACTTAGTGTGACCTTAGTAGATTGTGTTACCGTAATGATGGGACACAGTCTTGCTTGTAATTTTGAGATCTTGTATCTCCGTTTTGGGTTTTTGCCATGTAATTACTTTTGTATTTAAATTAGAATGTAAATAGGATTATATTTGTAATTTAAATTAGTAATTTTGTGAAGACCAAAGACGGAGACCGGATGCTCACTCCCGCTGCAAGGACCAAGATGGAACATCAAGACAAGCTTCTAGGGTCCAACGGTGGATTCCAAGTTGTTTTATGTTTATTTTGGTAGGATAGGCCACACTAGGACTTTTATTTACGTTTATCGCATTTATTTTATGCTTTCATCGATAATAGCTTGCATCATATTCCGCCTAAAACCAAACCACCTATAACATGCCTGAAAACTGACTCATGTAGAGGTTACGCGTTAGTTTTCTGTGACAATACAGATGTCACATGTCAATTGCAAAGCCATCACTTTATTTAATTCATTCACGAATATGCTAGATTTTAGTTCACTTAATATGAATAAATATAAGTCGATGGGGTCTTCCTCGTATAACCAAAAATTGAGAATAGTCTTTATAAATCAGCCTCCTATGAATCCCTTCTTCGTCGGTAGGCATAATATGACCCCTTCTACGTCGGGTAAGTGGGAACATATGATTTATTTTATCTCAACATCATGGTCACTCGATAATATCCAGTGACTGAGATGGACTAATAGATAGGATTTACGGAAATCTATCGACCAAGAGTTCCAACGGTGGAATTAGCCAAACTGTGGGCTTATCAATATACGGAAATTGAGTCTTGGGATCATTTATACAATTCTTGAGGGAGATCAATTATATAAATGCATGAGTCTACGAGTTTAAATTCAATTTAATATAGACTTAAATCACAACAATCAGTTGCTTATATGGTTTTGTTTTATCTTCTTTTCAATCTAGAACACGTTCAATTAAACTGCTGTATAACTAAATGGCTGGTGAAGACCCAATGCCAAGTGCCAAGCTAGCACGTGAATCCTGGCTAAAAGCCTTCATGGACTCCATGAATCAGTCTACTAGACTGAGGAATGATGGGTCAAACTTCTCTGACTGGGAGGCAGCACTACGGAATGCTGCCATTGCTGACGGAAAGCTTAAGTATTTAACTGAGCCAATTCCGGCACACCCAGGAACTGGAGCTAGAGCTAACGAAGTTCGCGCTCATAGCGACTTCGTCATGGAAGCGGGTGCGATAAAGAACGTACTCATCTATGCAATGGAATCCAATTTGCAAAGACGCTTCATAGCCCATGGTGCAAACAAGATTTTCATCACGCTCACTAACGAATTCTCAAAGGCTCCGAGGATCGTTTCTTATGAGCATACCTGTCGCTTCTTTGAGGCGAAACTCCAGAAGGGACAAGCTGTTAGCCCTCATATTCTTCACATGATTGAGAATATCGAGAAACTGGAGGCCCTAAACTGCAAGATCAGTGAGAACATAATCGTTGATCGAATGCTTCATTCACTTCATGATGGGTTCGCCCTCTTTAGGGCCAACTATTACATGAATGACATGAAGAAGACTCCTCATGAGCTCCACTCCCTTCTCGTACAGACCGAGAAGGATCTGAAATTAAGTGGGAGCGTGAAGCAAGATGTTCTCATGATCTCCAGTAAGGGTAAGGGTAAGGGTAAAGCTAAAGCTCAGGGTGACCTAACAGTAGGCAAGCCCAAGTTTAAGAAGTCAGGATTTACTAAGAGTGGGCCAGGTGAGTCAAGCAACTCACAGGGCAAAACAAAGAGCAAGGATACTAGCATGGAATGTCACCATTGCCACAAGACTAGGCATTGGAGGCGCTCATGCCCCATGTATCGTGAGGACATTAAGGCAGGCCGCGTTACTCCTGTTGGTATGTCTTCTTCTTCTTTTATTCACATGATTGAGATTAACCATGCAAGTTACGGAACTTGGGTACTAGATACTGGTTGTGGTTCTCATCTATGTAATCATGTGCAGGGCCTCCGAAACCAAGAACCCCTAATCAAGGGTGAGGGTGACCTGCGTGTCGGGAATGGAGCACGTGTTGCTGCTATCTCGAGGGGAACATACGTGATCCAGCTTCCAAGTGGATTCGAGTTATCTTTATATAACTGTAATTATGTTCCTTGTTTGTCCAAAAACATTATATCAGTTTCTGCGCTTGACAAACTCGGTTTTTCATTTGTAATAGAGAATAATAGCTGTATTTTCTCCTTAAACAATATGATTTATGGCAAGGCAGCTTCCATGAATGGAATTTATGTTTTAGATCAAACCACCGAAATATTGCATGTGAATAATAAGAAATTAAAGGTAGGTGACAAAGATCAAACTTACCTATGGCATTGTCGTATGGGACACATAAATGAGAAACGCGTAAAACAGCTCATACAGAATGGAGCTATCTCGCCCTTTGATTTCGAATCATATGGCACGTGTGAATCATGTCTCATCGGTAAGATGACTCGTATTTCCTTCAAAGTTGTTGGAATGCGCGCTGCCGACCTATTAGGACTCATACATACGGACGTATGTGGCCCTATGTCGATCAACGCACGAGAAGGCTATAGGTATTTCATCACTTTCACGGATGATTTGAGTAGATATGGCTATGTCTACTTAATGAAGCACAAAAGTGAATCCTTTGACAAGTTCAAAGAATACCAGAATCGGGTACAGAACCAGCTGGGTAGAAAGATTAAAGCACTACGTTCTGATCGTGGTGGTGAGTATCTTTCACACGAGTTTGATCAACACCTTAAAGACTGTGGCATCGTGCTACAGTTGACTCCACCTGGAACACCACAATTAAATGGTGTGTCCGAACGGAGAAATCGGACTTTACTTGATATGATTCGATCCATGATGAGTCACACCGTTGTGCCTGATTCATTGTGGGGCTATGCTCTTTTGTCGGCCGCTCTAATTCTTAACCGAAGTCCGTCTAAAGCTGTTGACAAGACTCCATACGAATTATGGAAGGGAACGGTCCCTAAATTGTCCTTTATTCGGGTTTGGGGCTGCGAGGCTTATGTCAAGTGGAGACACGAGGATAAGCTCGGCCCGCGATCGGTCAAGACATACTTTATAGGCTATCCAAAGGGAACTTTTGGTCATAACTTCTACTCGCCAACCGAACAACGTGTTTTTGTTACGGCCAGTGCGACGTTCTTAGAGAAAGAATTTCTCGAGAACAAGTCGAGTAATAGAACCTTCGATTTATCGGAGGTTCAAGAACCAACTACCGAGCAACCATTGGAGGAAACAGTTCCTTCAACCGAGGCTGCAGTAGATATTCCTGAGGAACCTAGGAGGTCGGGAAGAGTCTCCATTCCTCCGGACAGATACATTGGTATGGTCGAGGAACATGACATGGATGACGTCTTACTCCTAGAGGGTAATGAACCCACAACCTATAAAGGTGCCATGACCAGTTCTGACTCAAAGCTATGGCTAGAAGCCATGCAATCCGAGATGGACTCCATGTATGAGAACAACGTGTGGGATCTTGTGGACCTACCTGCAAAGGTGCGTCCCCTTCAATACAAATGGATTTACAAAATAAAGCATGCCGTGGAAGGTAAACAAGACATCCATAAGGCAAGACTAGTTGCTAAAGGTTTCACCCAAGTGCCAGGCTTGCACTACGATGAGATCTTTGCACCCGTAGTCATGCTACGTTCCATTCGGATTATCTTAGCGATAGCCGCATTTCATGACTATGAAATATGGCAAATGGACGTTAAAACCGCCTTCTTAAACGGTTATTTGGAGGAAGAGTTATACATGGTAAAACCCGAGGGTTTTATTGATCCAGAACATCCTAAGAAGGTTTGCAAGCTTATATTAAGCGTTCCATCTATGGACTTAAGCAAGCATCGCGGAGTTGGAATCATCGTTTCGACCAAGTGATAAAAGAAAATGGGTTCGTTCGATCAGTCGAGGAACCATGTCTCTATATCAAGTCGAGTGAGAGCAAGATTGTATTCCTAGTACTGTATGTCGACGACATACTCTGAATTGGGAATGACATACCTCTCTTATCTTCGGTTAAAGCATGGTTGAAAAACCATTTCCAGATGAAAGATCTGGGAGAGGCACAAAGAATTTTGGGCATTCGTATCTACAGGGATAGATCACGACGGATGTTGTCTCTCAGTCAGGAGTCTTACATAGATAAGATTCTAGAGAGATTCAGCATGACGAACTTCAAGAAAGGGTTCCTTCCTATGATTACTGGGCTTCACTTGAGCAAGTCTCAAGAAGCTAAGACATTGGAAGAGAAAGAGCGCATGAGTCGGATTCCTTATGCTTCGGCTATAGGATCGATCATGTATGCCATGATATGCACACGTCCAGACGTTGCATATGCATTGAGTATGACCAGTCGATTCCAAGCTCAGCCAGGTGAACAACACTGGATGGCCGTGAAAAACATTCTTAAGTACCTACGGAGGACTAAAGATTGGGGATTGACTTATGGAGGCGACTCAACGCTCTGCGCCACGGGTTACGCAGATGCTAGCTTCCAAACGGATCGAGATGACTCGAAATCTCAGTCTGGATTCGTTTTTACTCTTAATGGCGCTGCTGTCAGCTGGAAAAGTTCTAAACAGAGTGTTACAGCAGATTCTACGACTGAGTCCGAGTACTATGCCGCCTCAGAAGCAGCTAAGGAAGCAATATGGATGCGTCAATTCTTACAAGGACTATCAGTAGTGCCTAGTTCGAATGACCCAATCACCGTTTATTGTGATAATAAAGGTGCCATCTTCCAAGCTAAGGAGCATAAGTCTAGCAACAAGGCTAGGCATGTACAACGGAAAGCTCATCTAATCAGAGATTACGTGGAGCAAAAGGAGATTTTCATTGATAAGATCGCTACGGATGACAACATAGCTGATCCTCTCACTAAAGCATTACCACGTGATAAGCATGAAGGGCACATTCATTCCATGGGAATTAGATGTGTCCCTAAGTTGTAGTACTGTTTTATGAATTCATGTAATAATTCATTTTCTCGTGTACTCTATTCAACCTCATTGTTATGATATATAATGTTTTGTTTTTCATGTGGAATTGTACGCCAATTTTGAACACCACAAAGTGAACTGAATAACATTACATCGTTTTAGTCCTTGATTACCCACTTGAGCTGATAACTCAGGTAATCATTTTGTGACGTTGGTTGATGGTGGGTTCAACGAGCCATAAGTCACGCGGATGACTGACCAATCACAAAGGCGAGTTATACGGATATCTTTTAGGACACCCCGTGACAACGTTATGGAGTCCTAAATGTTTTATAACATTGGGTGCCAGGTCGTGGATAGGACCTCCATAGTGTTCCTTAGAGCCGAGTCTTTTGACTTTCAACTGTCTCTTGAGATTAAGGCAGATTTTGGGTAACTTTGGTTTCTTTCCCACGGTCATCGTAACAGGGGCCAAGAGGATTTTTTCTGGGTTATTTCATGCTGCGCGATATCGGCAGGATTCGAGTTGAGGGAAATATCCAAACCCTTATCAGGATTTTATCATTTCTCAGGGCCACTCGAGGAGTAGTAACTGAAATGCAAGGCCATGCTCGAATACAGATTCGTTTTATCAGTTAAGTTACTCTCTAGTCGGGGAAACCACTCTTGATACAGATCGCTTGTGAGATACGACCTTTGCGAATGCGGATTTGCAAATTGTCTTACATTGAGTGGGAGAAATTTTAAAAGGATATGAGATTCGGTTATCGCACCTACACTTGTACGGACAAGTGGGAGTTTGTTGGAGACTTGTGTCCTCCGGATCCACATGTAGTGTGATAACGTCATTGCACATACCCTTGTACGGACAAGTGGGAGATTGTTGGGGCTGGTGTCCTTGACAGTTAGTACAATGACTAACTAAATCTCTTAAAGGATCACAAGGGCATACTTTTGTATTATTATCAGTTGATCCACGTTTATCAATAACGGTTGGCTTGCTAGATAAGTTTGACGTTATTGTCATACGGATGGCGGTGATCAACTGGTCCCTATACGTCACACCTATAGGACACGTTTGAGAGATGTGAAGGTATGAAAATACAGTCACATTTATGCCGGATACGACTAAACAGTTAGTCAGAGGTATTGACTATTAAATTAGTCAATAAGATGTTGAGATTATTATTTAATACGGATTAAATAATTTTAGCTAATGCGGATTACATGTTTAATTCGTAAAATTAAATATAAACGGTTATATTTAATTAAATATTGGATTTGCGTATTAATATAAACGGTTATATTAATTTGGGTAATTATACAATATTGTAATTTTATCAGACCATTATTAATACATCGACTGCATTAATATCTGATAACATGTATACGATTTATAAATAAAACCCGCGAATAATATTTAGCTAATCGGGTCGAATCACGCAAAGGAATAAGGTAAGAGTGGAAAAAGCCCACTCTTACCCTAACCCAATTCGGCCGAACCCATATAGCTACATAAGGAGAGTCTTTCTCCTTATGTCAGGAACTGTTGAATCACAATTCTCACAATTAGGGTTTTGAGAGCATTCTTCTCCCAAAACTCAGATCTCACATCTAAAACCTCAAAGGCTCTCCCCATATTGCAAGGCAATTGGAGAGTTATTTTCTAGCACACGCGGCATCGTCTCAAACAAAGTCTTGGGTGCAAGTTATAGGAGGGAATTTACTTTAATTTCTGTTCTTAGGCCTATTCAAGCAAGGACCCAAGGTTGTACTCTTTTTATGTTTTTATTTATCTTATGACAATAATCACAACTGTAATTTTCATTATAATCCTGCAAGTTTAGGGCGAATACATGCTTTATTCCCCACAGGCTGGCTGTACCTGTGCATTGAAGAAAAAGAAGAAAAAAATCAGAAGTTTGCATTTTGACTCTTAGCCGGTTTCAGACCGGCTGAGAGTCACTTCTCAGAATTTCGCGCACTATATAAACCAGCACTTAGTCTATTTTCATTTACGCAACATTTATTGTATTTTCACGCATTTCTAGGGTTTGTTACTGTTTCATGGCTTTCATTTACACATTCAAATCTCAACTCAAATCCTTAATCCTTCTTTAGTTTTTATAATCCTTTTAGATAATCTCTCCTTAATCATTTGGGTAGTCTCTCTTAGTTACTTTTAGCACTTATCTTAGAGGATTTTTGGTTGTAATTTGGAGGGTTTGAGAAGACTCTTCTTTTGTAATCAAAGTTTTTCACTTTATTCAAGTTGTTGGTATAATTTATCCTCTCTTTACTTAGTTATTTCATTTGTTTAAGTTTTCTTTGTTCATTTGCTTGCTTTTATCATATTCCAACATGTTTAGCATGAATCCCTCATTTGTTCATATTTCCTTCTTAATTATGTGTGAGAAGTTTCATTCTAGGGTTAGGGGTTTGCTTGGGTAGTTAGTAACCATGAAACATGCTTAGGGTTAGTCTTGTTTTGCCTCTTTGGTTGCGTTTTCACATTATGCATGTTACGTGTTCGACGAATTGCCTCAACGACGGTTGGGCATTAGTCTTCGCTTTGTTTGATTTAGACGATGGTCTTGAGTTTCATGAGCATGTTTATGTGTTAGGTTAGCTTTGTTTGTAGCGAAAGATAGGACAAGTCTTGACCTTAGGTTAGTCGACTTGAGAGAAGAGACGACCCTAGACTTACCATAGAAGTGACACGAGACCGTTATCTTATGTTTGGTTACCGACTTACCTAGGTGACCCCGACACCCTAGTTCTCCTTATCATCAATCTAATCTTAGCTTTATTGTTCTTATTTGGCTTTAGTTGTTAGTCTTTTCACAAACCAACCTATTACCCCGACTTAGGCTTTAATTAGAACCTAACTATTCGATCATCCCCACCATCTTCGTGGTCCCGAATTACATACTACTTGCTTTCGGGTTTTACAAATGTGTTTGATGCCGGTAGTGACGGCAAATTACGACCATCAACAAGGCATGCAATTCATTTTAGGAATCAATAAATTGATTAAGAACAAAAGGAGTGACTTGTTGAAAACCAAGTCACTAGTATCCAAAATACAACCATTGTTTAGGATTTAAATCCTTGTCTTACAAGAAAAGAAATTGTTCTTGAAAAATAATGCATAAATGAAAGAAGACCATAATGAAAATTAGAGTCAAGCTCTTCAAATCTTAAATCACTTGGATGCTACCATAGCCATCCATGTAAGAAACTTCAAGCTTCCTTTTCCTTGCCTTTGTCACTAGAAGGTGCCTCTTTAAAACAATTAAAAGAGTGATAGTCAACCACTTGTATCACCATACAAAGGTTGATAAAATAACATGAATTTTTAAAGGAGAATTATTACCTACGGCAATAGCCTTTCCAGTTCTTAGGTCGTTAAGGTACTTTTGGCAATTCCGCTTCCAATGACCCATCTCTGTGCAATAATGGCTCTTGTCTTCAACTTTTGAAAACGATGTAAAAGCACCTTTTAAAAAGGTCTTCTCCTTAGATGATGTTGTTAGGAAGACCTTCTTCCTTTTTCCCTTTCTTCCATTCCTTTTAAACTTCTTTATGCTCTCATTCTCAATGTTAATTTAAGCATGTTATTTGTGGTACTTGGAGTTAGTCCCACAAACTTTTCCGCTCGTGAGATCTATTAAGTAAGTGAAGAATTCGACCTATTATGAGAGAATCCAGAGCTCCTATTCCTTGCAAATTCAAGGTCTTAGATGGTTCAAACCTTTTGAACTCATGAGAATTCACAATTTGTCCATTATACAAATTTGGGCCAAATTGGGCGGGAGTCATCTTATGCAATGACATCCTAGGAGTTTGTGAAAACATACTTTTAAGCTCGGTGTAAATCTCATTTGCCGTGCTTAGCTCAATCATCCTCTTTTGGAGATCCAGCTCCTTAGAGAAAATGAGCGTGTGCTTAAGAATTTATGATTCTCTCATATAGGCTTCATAGGCCTCACGAGTCACAATCATGGAATGAGAAGTGGGAGCGGGAGGAGCGGCTTCGGTAAGGAAACGAATCTTATTGTCGCCTTCCGCAGCCAAAAGTAATTAAGCATCCCAATCATTAAAATTGGAACCATGCTTATCGAGTTTGCAACGATCCATGAAGGATCGAAACCATGATACATTAGTGAGAGGTGGAGCGTTGGTGGCCATTGACGATGTTTGAAAATTAAACTACAAATAAAAGTGAAGGAATTAAAAACAACATCGTTTATATTTAAAACTCGTAAATATATTAAACAAGTTTAGTATTTACTTAATGATCTCTTACCCAATTAAGTAAAAGATTCCGAGACCCAAATCCATATTAATTCGGGCACGGTGTAGCCGATTCATCCCTTATTGATATAATTTGGTGGATTAACTCCTTAATCGGTTCTACCTTAGAACTCTCGGTCGACAATTTCCTATAAATTGTCTTTAGCCCGAACTTATTGCAACTACGGTTACGAATACCTTCGTTGAGATCGGCCAAATTTCAAGATGTAATCATATTACCCCACTTACCCAACGTAATAAGTTTAGCACTCCGGTGTAGCCGAGCCCACTTTCTTATGAACAAGGGAGTCATGGGTCTATACTCTTTGGTAAGGCTAAGTCTCAATATTTATATTGTAAGAGATCTAGTCAATTCATTATCTATCTCCGTTTAAGTGAACCAAGTCGGTGAATTATCGATAAATTTAATTGACTAGGTCGACGTACTCGAATAAAATGCATGACATGATATGACGATTTGGCTATGCATGCAAACACATAAAGCAAAATAAAAGCATAAAACTTAAAGCATAAGTAACCCTAGTATGGCCTTCCTAGAAAAGAAAAGTAATAAAAGTACAAATTTGGAAACCAACTCATTGGTCCCTTGATCTTCACGAGGCACGCATCCCAAGGCAAACTCCGTCTTGGTCGGAACTCCTTTCCGAAAGGCATCGTCTTCAAGGCTCTCCGGAAATTACAAAAATTACAACTTTTCTATCTACTTTATACATTATAAAATAGAAAACAATAAATAAAGTGATACGAGATCACATTAATTACATCCGAATCGATAACCCCTTACATTACGGGAATTATCGATTAAAACTAAGGCCATACTAAGTAAATTACATAATCCCAAAATTACGTAAATAAAATCATGACAATCATAATTAAATATCATTAAAAATATAGTTATCGTATAACTCGGTTTTATGGAATTGCGTGATTTTAACGTTTAAAATCATTTGGCATCACGTGAATCGAGGTTCACATTAAAGTTAATCATCCTAACTCATTTAGGTTTCAAAATTTAGTCTTACTCAAATTTTGACTAACTTGTTTTCAAATATTGTTCGTATTTTAATCGGTTTTACGGGAAAAATAATAAAAAATTCTAAAAGAGTCATAAAATTTCGAAAATTTCAAAATTCAAATTTTGAATATTCTGCAATTTTCTCAAAATTTCAGAACTTTAAAAATATTAGTATTACAAAAATTATTAATTTATTTCATAAATATAACATAAAACACGCATTTTTAAGCCGTAAATTCAAAATTCACTTTAAACACATGCAATAAAATACTAATATTATTTTTACATATTCCAAAACACTTAGTGAACTGATATGGACAGAAAATTACAGCCAATACACTGCCCAAGGACTGAAAAACATTTTATGACCTTTTACAATTCAATTTTTAACTTTATCCTTTAAAAATTAAAAATTAAATATGCAGAAACTTTTGGCTCCCAAGAAAAATATGGTGATGAACATATCAAATATGACTTACATGGGTTAAATTTTTCGGCCATTTTAGCAACTTGTACTATATTTAACAAATTATGTCATATATTATACGATTTTAACCATTAAAATCATTTCACAAGCAAAACACGAAATAAAAATCTCGAAATTTTTATACATGCTGGAAATATTATATATGACATTGTGTAATATTTTTATGGCCAAATTCCAACTCAAACTAATTAAGTCGAAAATATGTCACTTATTATCCGATTTTTACACTAAAAATCAATAATCATGCAATATATGATAAAAATTTCTGGAAAATTTAATATACATTTTAAATATTGCATGTGACATACTCAAAAATATTTATAGTCAAATTCGCAATATAACTATATAAAACCCATTTATACTCATTTTATAGCATTTTAACATTTAAAATTCATAAACCATGCATTTTAACTCCAATATTTACGAAAATTCATATTCATAACATAGGAAATACATGTGAAACCATACTAAAAAATCTCGGCCAGAAAATATAAATAGCTATTTTTCCCAAAAAATAATTCATTTTAACCGATTTAAAATGACAAAAACCGAATTAATTATATATATGAACAATATATATCCAAAAATTATTCCAAATATCCTAAAATACTTTTAGGACCAGTAGGTATTCATGCACTAGAAATTTCGGCCATATCAAATATGATATTAAAATTTCAATTATTTTTGTTATCAAATAACTTCGTAAAAATTATAACGAAAAGCATGCAAACAACCGATTTGCTCTGATACCAATTGTAAGGTTCGAATGTCTCATACACCCAAATTATTAGTCTTACTAATATAAATTTACTAATTAACATTTTAATTAGTTTTACAAGATCTTATGCATGCTAATATTAAAGCGGAATAACGAAATCGAATACTCACAATCCGACGAAATATAGGCAAGGATGATCCTCCAACCCTTAGTAACCAATGTAGGATACCTCCTCCAAGATGCACCCAAGACAACTCCTTAAACCGAAACTAAAACTAGCTAGGGTTTAGAAACGGGTTTCCTTAAATAAAATTCTAATCCTTATTAAAATTAATAAATCTAATACTACGACTATTATAGTATTAGTATTATTATCTTATAATAATTTTAGAGGTTTTCTAAGATTTTCTATTACTAGAAAATTAGGTTTTAGAGATAGAATGAATGTATGAAGTCTAACCCACAAAATGACTCATGCATCTTACTTAAGTAAACATCTTACAATAAGTAAAGCATGGGAAGGGGTTGGCCGGGTATTGGAGTATAGGGAAGGGAAATGGGTAGCTTTTTCTCTAACCCATGACATAGGTATGCATGCCTATGTTTTAGAGTTAAGTCTACCTTAATTAAGATGTTTAAAGGCATTAATTCACTAATTAAGCCCTTAAACCATCTCCCATAACGGCACCCATAACACCGTAAAGATAATATGGACTTCCATTTTACAATTGTCATTTTGTACAATTGTATATGTGTGACATGCATTATGTCACAATAATAAAACAATTGTTTTAATTCAAAATGCATATTTATCAAATAAATATCATTTATAAATTAAATAAATCATATTTAGCAATTTGATAAGTAATTCATAATTACTAATATATAAAATGGTCATTTCAATAATCGTCAATACGATTTACAACACTTGTAATAATATTTAACCCGATTCATTCTAATTACGATATTTCATAAATATCGTTTAATGTTTGATAATTGACACGTTTCAATTTTCAAACATAAATCTTATAATAAGATTTCACCTCTGATTTCTCGATATACGAGTTTAGGAAATCTGATCAACTCGTATCAATATACATTTGATCAGTTTATCAATTAAGGGAATTGTCCTATAGGTGTGACCTAAAGGGATCAACTGTAACAACCCGACCCGCCACCGTCATAACACAAACCCAATACGATGGGTGCACACTTTTGGGCCCGTTAATTGTCCTCACTTAAGCCCAAAAGCACAAGGCCTTATTACTAAGTGGTGGGTGAAAGCTATTATAAACATATCACAAGCCTCACATTCTACCGATGTGGGACAACTTTCTTCTCATACTTTTGGGGTGTTACAAACTCCCCCACTTAAAGAACACAACGTCCTCGTTGTGCCTCAAACTTGACCACAACCAGGGCCAGAATCCTCCCCCGCTAGGTGTGTGACCCGGGTACTCCCGACCACAGGCTCACCACACGGTCGCAGGGTCGCTCTGATACCATTTGTAACAACCCGACCCGCCACCGTCGTAACACAACCTCAATAAGATGGGATGTGTACCTTTGGGCCCGTTATTTGTCCTCACTTAAGCCCAAAAGCACAAGGCCTTGTTACTAGATGATGGGTTGGATCCATTATAAATATGACAGTAATGTCAAACTCTAGCTAGCCAATCATTACTGATTAATGTTGGTCAGTTGAGTATATAATTTTGTATCATCCCTTGCGTATTCTCGTCATGAGATTTAATTATGTGATTGCACTATTGTTGAGGACACATATCCCAACAAGACTGTCCTACTATCAAATGCATAGAAATATCCAACGACATATGCAAACACAATACCATACAATCACTGAACACAACTCGTCATGTGAATCAAGTATAAACAACCAAACTATAACATAAGCAATGGATGCGAGGTTATACTAACCTCAACTATAACTTCCATAGATGGCTTGAGGTTATAGTAGCCTTAGCCAAACCTTGACACGAACCTAAAGTTATACTAGCACCAACCATAACATTGAGTCATACCTCAGGTTTACGTTAGTCTCAGCTATAACTTTAACTCGCAACTCAAAGTTATATTAACTTCAGCTATAACTTTAACTCGTAACCCAAAGTTATATTAGCTTCAGCTATAACTTTGAGTCGTACTCAAGGTTGTACTAGTTTCAGCTATAACCTTGAATCATCCATATTTTCGAGGTTACACATACTTCATGTATAACCTTGAGCAACACTCTTGGCCGTTAGCCATGCCTCCATCTAGGGTTTTCCTCGCGAACCCTAGTTGCGTACACGACACCCATAACGACTTATCAACACATTATAATCCACAATTACGATAATAAAACGTACATAAATATATGAAACACAATTAATTCATGACAATAAATAATCAAACATGTACTAATCGTACAAACAATCATTAAATCATATTAATCACATCAATTGGCATAAAGACAATTAAAAGAGGAACACCTAGTTACCTTTTTAGCAATTAATGAAAATCTTCATAAAGAATACGACCAACAAAGCCTTGTCTCCAACACGTGGCAATAACCCCCAAAATTAACTCTAAAGAAAACGGAAATCCAAATACTTGAGATAAAAATTGTACGAAACAATAACACTTTCGAAAACGCCAAAGGGAAAGATATCTTCTTCTTTACCCACAATACAAGAGACCCAAAACGTAGGTCTAAAGGTCCATACAAATAATTCTCAATAAAATATTTTGAATAAAATATATTGTAGAGGTAAGAGCACGGATTGTGAAAATATAATATATGTATGACTTTGAAAGAAGAAAAGATATACAACAATAAAGTCAAATGGAGAAAGGATAGAAAACAGACGAGAAAGAGGCACGGCAAGCGTACGCACAAATGAAGGATTTGACCTAGTTGATTGCTAAGTTAAATTCTATTTATAAAAAGATTAACTAATGAGTTTTTGATCCATTAGCTCATACAATGGATTAACTGATTACAAATCTGATTGAGTCATATTAAAACGCAAGGAGAACTTGAAATAGACAAGTAATTATTAAATTTAAATAGTAAAATTGTGCACGGACATTTTAATCAATCCAAAGCTAGTTCAAAACGAGAAATAATAAAATATAGAAAATGCAAGCTATATATATATATATATATATATATATATATATATATATATATATATATATATATATATATATATATATATATATATATATATATATATATATATATATATATATTTCCAAAACCCATTAATAAACTTCGAAATAATTAATGAAATAAAATACTTTTATAATAAAGTATTATTATAAAATACGGGGTGTTACATTTCAATGTGGGATATATAATACACTATTTTTAATTAAAATCTAAAAAAAATAAGTGTTTTAAAAAAGTATATCTGTTTTATTTTCTTTGTTTTCCTAATTTTTCTATGTGGAATACACTCTACTCCTAACTAAAATTTATAAAATATTTAAAATGTAAAATTGTGTTTTTTTATGCGGGATATATTCACACTTCTAATTAAAATCTAAAACCTTAAAATAATTAAATAAGTAGTTTATAATAGCCCCACTCTTAATTATAATTTAAAATTTAAAAAAATATTCAAATTCTATAATTTTTTGGTGTGGGATTTATAGCCACTCCTAATTATAGTTTAAAAATTATTCAAATTCTAAAATTGTTTTATATCCTATCTTCTTTCTCTATTTCCCTAACTTTTCGATGTGGGATATATTGTTACTTCTCTAATTAAAATAAAAAAAATTAAATAAGTGCTTTAAAAACCTTGAAAGAAATAAATAAGTAGTTGAAAATAGCTCTTAATTTTTTGATGTGGGATGAATTTTTACTCATACTTATAATTTAAAAAACATTTAAATTCTAAAACTGTTTTATACCCTATTTTTTTATCCCCCTAACTTTTCGATGTGGAATAGATATTACTACTTCTAATTAAATTTTTTCTAAAAAAATTAGTGTTTTAAAAAAGTATATTTCATACGTAAAATTGTGTTCTATTTTTTTTTCTTTATTCCCCTAATTTTTTGATGTGGGATATATTCCTACTTCTAATTAAAATTTAAAATCTTACAAAATTTAATTAAGTAGTTTATAATTTAAATAAGTGGTTTATAATAGCCCATAATTTTTTGATGTGGGATGTAATGTCACCCCTAATTATAATTTTAAAAATATTCAAATTATATAAATTTTTTTGATGTAGGATTTATACTTTATAGCCACTTCGGATTATAATTTAAAAATCAATCAAATTCTAATATTTTTTTATATCTTATTTTCTTTCTCTATTTCTCTAACTTTTCGATGTGGGATATTTTTGCTACTTATAATCAAAAATAAAAATAAAATTAAATAAGTGTTTTTAAAAAGTTGAAGACTAGCTACCACGTCGCTCGAGAAAAACATCAAATATATATTTATATTGATTGTAAGATGGTGTAAATATCTAATGCTTGACGGTATATAACTCTTAAAGTTCTTGTAGTATGTTATCGGTGTATCACAAATTTTAAGACAGATTTTAAAAAGAATTTGTGATTACTCTGTATTTAATTTGTAAGTACAAATTCTCATTTGTGATGGATACAATTTCCTCTTATTAAGAGCATTAACAATGGCGTCTTTCAAATTCGGTTTTTCATTTGACACATAGGCGCCACATCATATAAGAACAAACTCAACCATTTTAGAACTATATCAAACAATGACAATAGTCCTTTCTTTGTTCTTAAATGGGACCTACAATCCACTATCTATATAAAATTACACCAACCACCACACATACTTTTAGTTAATATAAAATATAATACATACTAATTTTTTCACTTATTTAAAACTTATTTAGCATTAATATTTAAAACATAAACAATGAGACGTACCACAAATAATTATTACTCGCATAAGAAACTTTTAAACTAAAAGACATTTTTTTTGACAATCGCATAAGATAAACTTAAACGTAATTAAACGCAATAAAATTAGATTTCGACACTTCCTCCAAAGCTTTGCCAAATATGTTCCACCAAATCCGCTTTCAAATTGTTGTGAATATCTCGATCACGAATTTATGCACGCCTATGTAGGGAGTCTTGAAATTCACCCATCAACCCTTCTCTTAACTGAACAGAACTCGATTCCACATCGGAATTCCAATTGGTTATTTGATCTCCTTCATTTTCGACAATCATGTTATGTTGGATTTTCACCATTTTCTTGATTTTGATTTGTGTTATTTAACATTGTTGTGAATGGTCCTCTCCAACTTGGATCCATTATTAAAATTGAAAGAAGTAATTTTAGATATATATAACTAGAAGGAGTTAAAGAAAAAAGAAGAAAAAAGAGAGTGTATGTTTTATGAAACTTTGAAAGGCTATTTATAGAAAATAAAAACTTACACATGTTTAAAAATTACACAAATTCTTATTTGTGACGGAAATATCCGTCGAAAGTTTGTGACAGACATGTCCGTTATAAATGAGAGTTGCTGTAAAAATTATTGAGTTATCGGACTATTGTAGAAAGTTATTGCTAAAATATATTATTCCTACAAGGTTGAGAAAATTATTATCTAACTGAACAATTTTGGTTATATCCATTACGCTTAAGACGGATCAAATATCACAAATCAGTTTAAAGTAAAACGTATTAAAAATAACAAATTGAGTACTTGAGTTGAGTTGGGTTAATTATTTTGGGAATGGAAGAAATTAATTCCAACTTTTGCAAGTGGGGGGGCCCACAAGCAAAATAGTGAAAAAATTGAGTACTTGAGTTGAGTTGTTCATGCGTGAAAGTTAAACAAATAATGAAATTGATTTTCATTTGGTGCGTGGTTCACACCCACCTAAATTCCATACCCTCACTATTTTCTTAGAAATGGTTCTTCTGCAAGAACTCTTAAGGACAAAACAATCAAGAACTGAGTTGAGCAATGGTTTTGTTTTTGTCCTTCAATAAAAACGGATGGTAAGGTACCCCATTATTAATGCTCTAAATACCAATGAGAAATGAGTGAGAAAACACATAAAAGGTATCCTACCTTATTTTCTCTCCTTTTTTATGAGAGGTCACAAGTTTGTTACGGGATTAGCCCGTCATAAACAAGACATGTTGGTTCGTAGGAGGGGCCAGGTAAGTTTGTTTTGATTTAATGAACAATTTTAGCACATGAAACTTTTTGGAACATGCTACTTGACCTAATGTTCTTTTTGCATAGAAATTGTCCTTTGTATTATTCTTAATTTACATAAAAAATAATATGGATCGGGTATATTGTATAAATTGAAATGAGTATATAGTAGAAATTGAAATTGAAATATGTTTAGTTTTATGATTTCACAGGTAAGAATTTGTGGGTTTTTTTTTCCTGAAAAGTAGTTAAATCGAACTTAATGAAACTGAACTGAAGTGAACTTAATTGAATAGAACTAAACTAAATTGAATAGAGTTGAAGTAAGACGAGTTGAATTGAACTATATGAAGATGAAAGGAAATGAACTAAATAGCGCTGCGTGGAAATGAAACGAGTTGAAATTAAGTCAGAAAAAACAAAACCTAACATACTTTTACAAAAACATCCATCAATAATTTCATGTAAAACATTTTTATGACCCGAGTTCTTTAAAAGCAGAGTTTATTTTACTATCCTCTCTTGGGATAGTAATATCTAATTTAAGATGAAAATGGGTATATATGCTTCGATTTGCATACTCCTTCTACAGGGCGGCCCAAAGGCAGTGGCGGACCCAAAAATTTAGTTCTAGGGGACACAATTTGTTTTGACGTGTTATCTAAGCACATCTAAGACAGTATTTTAATATTTTGGAACTTTTTTTCCTAAATTAGTCATGATATTTGTAAAAGAATGAAAACATATTGGTCATAAACATATTTTTTTCAACATTTTTTTCTAAAATAATTTAAGGCCATTGAGCATATTACTACCTAATAAGTTTAAAATTTTACATCTTACTACCTAATATGTTCAATTTTTCAAATAACAACCTAATAAGTGTAAAAACTTACACGATTACTACCAAAATGACGGAAATTGCTAAAAAATTACGGAAATCAATTTATTCCGTCCCGTTTAACTTTAAAACCTAATTTAATACCTAAATTACCCTCCCCCTCCTTCCTCCATTAAAACACCTCTGCCAAGTGATTGCAACAAATCCCTTGCAAACAGAAGGCAGTGACTGCAATTCACGCCATTACAAGGCCCATAACTCAGATTTTTATTCCAGTCCATTTCCTGCACAAAAGATGCAGCCCTTGTGCATAAAACAGACCATTTCCTGCCTCTACTTCCCGGCCTCAGCCACAAACCGCTCAGCCATCAGGAACATAGCACGCTGCCGCACCAGCCTTCCGCAGCTTTGTCTTGCATCAGCGGGTACCACAATTGACAAAATGGCCTGATTCGCATTAAAGGTCAACTTTTTTGGATTAAGGTACCCTAAACCACATCTGATTCAAGGAACTTTTGCCATTTTTTTGTTGGAAGTACCACAGTAAACATTAAAAAGACATTCAAGAGCTCACACATTTAAACATTTTCAACTTATTATACAAGAAATGGTATCAATTCTCAACACAACTAGAAAGTCTGGCTGCCTATTGGAATTTTGACGGAAAACAGGCACCCATTACCTGAACCGAAATGAAAATTATGATTCAGACAAGAATCCTATTTCTTTAGAATGTCAGTTCAGGTAACTATTGTGAGCACCCTTTAACAAGCAGATCATCCTTACCCCAAAAATTTAGTGACGCTAATGTCTATGGTGGGGGATTTAAAAAAATCAGAACTCCTGAACTATTAAATACTAATTCTGGGGTCTAAGACAAAACATAGGAGATATATTATACATCCACAATACCACTAAGGCAAAATTTTGCTTTGGGATATTATTTGAGTTTATATCAGACGATAACCCAGCAGAACTAGCAACAAATGCAAGACTCCATATCTGGTGTTCAAAAGCATCTCAAATAGTCAAGTTTGTGAGCAGCTGAACATAAACACACAATTATAACCATTATTCACTGAAACGCAATTTCAGTGTGGTGCAAGGAAATGTAAAACATTGTTAACCAACTTCAAGAACAACTTAAATTACTTTCAAAATCCATACAATGATTTCTCTTTGCATCTTTTTGACAACTCAATATTCTCTGAAATATTCAAACACAATTGCGGGTACCAAGTGCAACCCCTAGACAGACCTGCACTTCATACTCTACTATGACAATCACCTAATCCTGTACCGGCAGAAAAATTTGCAGACTGAGGCCAATTTCCTGCACTACCCGTGTGCTGTAATTGCAATTAAAAAAAATATGATCTGTTGTTTCATTCAAGCATCCACATGAGAAGCACAAAGGAGTGATATCTAGCCTATAAGCAATCAATTTGTCGTTGGTGCGTAACGCATTGTGAGCAGTCAGCCAACCAACAAACTGGTGCAAACTGGTGCTTGGGCACCCCCAATTCCGGCCATACAACCCTGTTCCAGTGGACTGTTTTCTGAAAGTATGAAAGACAGACCCAGAAACACCTTAAAAGCCTTATTGTGAGAGATGGTAACAGGAAGACGATCAAAAGATAAAACTCAATTACTGGCGTAACCAAACTGCTACGCATTTTTGAACCTAACGTTTGCTGCAGCAATTTCGCAAGTAAAACCACAACTTGCTGCAGCTAAGTTCTGGTGCGCACAAGCAACAAAATATTGAGGGCATTCCAACAACTACAGACTGCTATTCTGCCCCATCCCAACAACAGAAACCTGACTCGGTAGCATTCAGAAAGACCTGGTACCACACTTTTGCGCCTTAAACCCACAGATAGCAAAAAGTAGCATTACACCAAAAAAGCCTGTGCTTGTGTAAAATCACCATTTCAGTTCAGGCCAAAACATCATTTTAAGGAAAAAGTAACAAAATTAGCAAAAAATACTACCATTGCAAGGCTACTCATTCTAGCAAAATAAGCTATATTATAGTATTCAATCCAAATTAACCAAAATTACGGTATTCAATCTAAGTTTACTACTTTGCTTATGGACTGCTCACTACTTCGTCTGACTCTACTGCGTCTGAGGGGCATTGGTCGATGCAGCAAAATGATCTGCTTGAGTTGTCTGTCTTCTCTGTCTCTTCTCTCTGGCAAGCACAGCCCATGGTGAAGTTGATTTTGGCCTTCCTCCCTTGTCTGTAGATTGTGCAGGTGCAGTAGCATTCTGGCAGGTGCTTTTATTATGACCCAAGTGTCCACAATTACTACACTTATTAGGCCTCTTAATCCTCTTCACATAGTTTCTCTTCTTCCCCTTTCCTTCATCTGGCTCTTTCCTTCTTTTCTTTTGAGATGGTCTTCCTGGCAGCCTTCTAAATGATGGAGGATCTGGTTGTGGATTGTTTGTTGTGTCCCACTGTTTTGGACCAGGCATGGGATTAATGAGCGGCTCATATGCCAACTGGTACACAGCTTTTGAGTACATAGCATCCACATAGTTATGAGGATCTCCTCTTTGCTTCAGTATGCAAACATAAGCATGGATACAAGGTATTCCTGTCAACTGCCAGTGATTGCAAGAGCATGTTCTGCCCTTGAGATTCACATCATGTCTGTCTGACAAGTAGACAACTTCCCATTTATCAACAATTGCACCAAAGCACTTGCAATACCTTGCTTGATCATGAGCCCATTTGAAGTACTTGATCACAAAAGGCATGTTCAAATGCTTATACTTTGTGATTCCTTGCCTTTTCTCACAACTCCTCAACATGATGTATCTTCTAATCCACTCCATCTGTGTTAATATTGGCTTATCCCTTGCCTCCTTTAGCACAAAATTAAAGGTCTCACACATGATGTTCAATAACATGTCAGATTTTGCAGTGAATGTGAATGCATGCCTAGACCAACTCTCGGGTGGTATTGCAGCTAAGTAGTCATGAGCTTCAACCTTCAAAGACTTTATCTTTTCCATGTGTGCCAGGAAGTCATTCTACATAGCAATAACAAACTAGTCTAATCAAAATACAATTCAAAATAAGAAGCTCTCTTTAAATGCTATATTTCATAATTTACCTTATTTGTTGTCTTGGCTGCCTCCCAGAAGCTCTCTTTAAATGTCATACCAGTAAAATGTAACTTGAAGTTTGCCCATATATGCCTCACACAGAATCTGATTGAAGCCTTAGGAGTGACAGTTGAGAAGGCTTCTTTCAAACCCTACAAAAACAACAACATACAATGAAATAGAATCTAAGTTAGCAAATTACTACCTAATGCTAAATCAAGAACATAAAATGAAAAAGAATGCATATCTTACCTTCTGCCTATCAGACATAAAAGTCAGTCCCTCCCCTTCTGGCTTATCTCTTCCCACATCATTTAGAAGCAGAACCAAGAACCATCTCCATGAGGCAGTGTTCTCCACCTCTACAACTGCCCAAACAATAGGGAAGATGTTGTTATTACCATCTTTCCCTACAGCTACCAAACACATCCCAGGGTATGGCCCCTTCAAGTGACAGCCATCCACCCCAATTATTGGCCTGCAGCCTCTCATAAACCCCTGCTTACAAGGCTCTAGGCAGACATACATCCTTTGAAATATGGGAATAGGCCTATTCACATGTTCACACAATATATGCACACTAGATCCAGGATTGTACTTAACAATTACAGAAGCATAATCATAGACTCTTTTGTATTCATCTGATCCATTCCCATAAATTAACAACTTAGCCCTAGCCCTAGCCCTCCACAACTTGATGTAGCTTACTTCAACAAGGAGATCTTGATATACTTGATCTTTAAATTCTTTCAGTTTCCAAGATGGTGTAATCCTCCAAGTTTCTAAGTATTTGTTAGCCAAGAAGTTAGATGTTACCTGCCTACTATATGTACTAAATGCACACATATGTTCCAATTCCATAGTCTTAATTTGCATTGCATCACCTGCCTTAGTGATATGAGCATAAACTTTGAACAAACACTTATTAGGATTATTGCAAGTGCAAGCCTTCACTTTCGACCTGGACTTATCCCAATCACAGTCACACTTATTCACACAATAAATGGTTAATCTCTTCCTACCATTATGTAAGTAGAAGAAATCATAACCATTTTCAATGGCATGCTGCTTCAATGCTAACCTCAAATCCACTAGTGATGGAAATTTCAAGCCTTTTTTCAACACAATTTTCTTCTTTAGGTCAACTTCAGGGTTAAAAACAGGATTTGGATCTACCTCTATTTCTTCATCGGATCCGTGAACACTCCTCAACCCTTCTGATTCTCCTTCACTTTCGTTCCCTAGCCTGACATCTAAGTTATCAACTCCAAACAAACCACTATTATTGGGAGGAGGAATTACTGCATCATTTGGAGGAACTTCATTTGTTTCAACCTCATCTTCTGTTGAACTTTCAGACCTGAATTCATTCAATCTTTGTTTAAGGGAGTCAATTAATCCTTCAAGACTTCTTTCTTGGAACAACTCTTCACCCACACCCCTATCTTCTTCAACCCCCTCAAACTGGTCTTCAAAATCACTACCATCAGAACTAGATGAGAAGTCCTCATCTACTTCCTCAATCTCCTGGACATCAACTACAACAGACCTTCTCACAGACAATTTACTCACCTTTTAGATGTTGGAATTACAAAATTTACCATCCTACAATAAAACAACAAAATTGCGAAAATTATCTGAAACTGGTGGAGCTTCTTCTCAACAGTTCTAGATACGCTTCACATTTACTACATGAAATAATTGGACGACGACTTGGGTCTCCAGAAGGCAATAAGGAAAATAATTTTAGTTGTAGTGGATGTGGGTCCGGTTGTTCAAGCATTTAGGGTTGGGTTTCGTACGGCTTTAAGAGACTTGCAGGGGTTTCATATATTTTTGTTCACACTTAATCAAAAACTGGATGCTGTCACTCTTTTACGGGAATCATTAATTGAACTTAGCTTCCTCATCAGAATTGAACTTAGCTTCCTCAACAGTGATAATACTTTAGACTCAAGTATCAAGTGACTCAAGTAAATGTGAAGAGTATATACAATAAAACAACAAAATTTTCAAAATTGAAGAATCGTGGTGATGCTTAAGTATCAAAATTCCACCATTAACACAAAAAAACGTAATACCGATGCTTAATTATCAAATTTTAAACAAAAAAATCAAATTAGGGGAAGGGTTTTATACTGAAAATAAAATGAAAATAATGCTTACTTGATCAATTTGAGAAGACAACGGAAGATTATCTCCCTCTAATGCTGCAAATTAGGCATGTTCATGGAGGTTTTGATGGATAAAAATGGAGGCAGGAATAATTACTTTAGCGTTACAGGGGAGGGAGAGGGATGGGTAAAATTTTAACATGGAATAGGTTTATTAAAGGAAGGGTAAGATGGTCACATTTAAAACTAACTTAAATTCAGTTTCCGTCAAAAAGGTAGCAAACTGATTAATGTTGTGTGATTTTAGGTAGTTAGTTGCAAAATAAATTATATTAGGTAGTAAGATGTAAAATTTTAGATTTATTAGGTAGTTATTTGTGATATTTCCATAATTTAAATTATAAGTATATGTAGGAATAATATCTCTTTCATATAACATAATACATTTTAGTATTACAATTAACAAAAAATGAAAGTGGTTCAATGACTTAGAATTTGGTAAGTTATCTGAAGGTCATGAGTTCAAATCTCATTTCAAGCAATTTTTCAACAGGATTCGAACCTTGCACCTCATGGATAAAACTATACGCTCCTACCAAAGCTATTAATGATACTTATAAAAATTTATTTCGGAAATTTTATGTGGGACACCTGCCCCTTGATCCGCCCCTGCCCAAAGGGTAAGCATTTTAGGTTCTCAGCAAAGGGGCCGAAGGAAAAACGGCCTAAAGCTTATGAATAATCCAATTATAAACCAGTAGATAAGAGAGCTATAATTTCAGAGTGATTCCATATGTAGTGAGGGTGCTTTAAAAGAAGTATAGAAGCCTACATGTGCATCCCCTAGTCAAGGACTCGGGATTTGGATAACATTACTTTCAAAATTTTAGGCTTTCTTTGCATTTGAACCCAACTTTTGACGAGTATATATAGTGCCTCTTCGCTTTTGTTGACAACATAGATGGTAGAAATGAAAGAATGATTTCATGGTATTGAGAGTCACCAAGAATTAAATGGTAGGCAGAGAATTAATTATCACACAATAACGTACTATTGACTAGGTTCTTGTGCATGGGTCGAACGATAATGAATGACACTAGTTGAAAAACATTGGCACCTTAAAAAATGTTAGAGATAGAAAGAGAAAAAGCAACAAAATAAGCTTTGCTACTCCCTAGATATGGCGGTTATGCAATTTAGTAATACACAGGCACCAAAAGATGCAGGAGCTTCATCGTCTCTAACAAACACGAAAAATAATAATAATAAGAATCATAATCATAGTAATAGTAAGAGTAAAACAATAAAAAATCCAAAAAATAGAATATTCATAATAATAAAAAATCAAACAATAGTCCTGTTCTGTCTGAGAATGAAACTGCTTTTACTAAGGGGATACCACAATCAGCAGATGCTCAACGTAATAGGAGTATGGCTGATATTGTGGGTATTCCTGGATTGAAACTTACGGAAGAAAGTGTGGAGGATGACTTGAATGATTGGATGATCAGGAAAAGTGGAAGGGATGTACCCACAATGGAAACAATTCTGGAGGAAGAACCGAATCTGATCCAGTTCTCTGCAGAGGACATACAAGAGGAGGTAGATTTCTGGTCTCATTATGTTTATTGTTACATTTTGGGGGCTAATCCTCCTTGGAGAGTGATAGAGGAGTTTGTGTATCACATTTGGAAGGACTTTGACATAGATCGTGTCTCGTTTATGAATAATGGGATTTTTGTTGTCCGTTTTCATAAATTGGAACATAAGGAAGAAGTATTGCAGATAGGGCATTTCATGTTTGAAAACAAACCTATGATTGTTAAATCTTGGGATGGGACTACTGAGTTGGTTAAAGGGAAGGATACTCTAGTTCCAGTCTGGGTTAAATTATCAGGGATACCTATCAAATTCTGGGGATGTCTGCCCAAAATTGCAGGTCTAATTGGCAAATATGTTAAGATGGATGACCTCACTAATGATAGAATTAGGCTGTCTTACGCAAGAGTGATGATAGAAGTTGAAATGGATCGGAAATTGACTGATAGAGTTAAGTTTCTGGATGAAAATGGGAGTGTAATTGAGGTTGTGGTTGATTTTGAATGGAAACCTGTTACTTGTGAGAAGTGTAGAGGCCTGGGGCATGATCAGAATAATTGTAGGAGGGGTAGGAAACATGAAGGTGGTAAGGTGGCTGCTAAACCTCAACGGGTCTGGAAACCCAAACCAGTAGTTCCTGCTGCTGTTCCAGTTGTTGATGCTAACCCCATTTTTACCCCTGAGGTTTTTCCTCCTCTTGTTATGAATACACAAGATACACCAGCAATACAAATGATGAGAATGAACAAACAAACTGGCATGACAGGATTTAAAGCTTCAGGCAGTAGAGGGGCTTATAGTTTTCTGGATGCTTTGAATAGTCTGAATACTCCTGTGGGGGTGGTAGTTCAGAGTGGGAAAGACCCTCCTCCACCAAATACTCATGCATTGTATTGGGTTTTGGAATGTTAGGGGGTTGAATGATGTAAATAAGCAAAAAATAGTAAAATGGTTTATGAGTTCTAATAATGTAGGTTTGTTTGGGCTTTTGGAAACGAAAATAAAACCTAATAATATGCTGAATAGGAGAACTAGCTTGTGTGATGGTTGGAGTATTACTACTAATACTAGTTGGCATAGTGGAGGGAGAATTTGGCTTATGTGGAGGCCTGATAGTTATGAAATACAGATTCTGAATTATGGTGCTCAATTCATTCATGTGAGGGTGACTTCTAGGATGGATGATAAGAGTTTCCTTCTAACCATGATATATGCTTTCAATGATGTGCATGAGAGAATTGAATTGTGGGAGTTTTTGAAAAAAGAAGCTTTGATTTGTAGTGAATCTTGGATTTGGCTTGGTGATTTCAACATTGTCTTAAGCCCAATGGAGAGGATGGGAGGCAACACAACTGAGATTGAAGTGGCACATTTTCAGGATTGTGTGTCTATATGTAATATGGAAGATTTGGTAGCAACTGGAGCTCTGTTTACCTGGTCTAATAAGCATGATGAGCAGACTAGAGTATATAGTAGGCTGGATAGAGCCATGGGAAATAGTGAATGGATGGAAGAGTATGGGAATTATGTAGCCAATTTCCATGCTGAAGGATTATTTGATCATTGCCCGTGTACTATAATGGATAGACGAAATGATATGAAGGGTAGAAAGAGCTTTAAATACTTCAACATGTGGGGGAAATCTGATGTGTTTCATGGCTGTGTTGATTCAGTATGGCAAAGAAGAATTGAAGGCACTAAGATGTATAGAATTGTGAAAAAACTTAAGTGGTTGAAACCTGTTTTGAAAGAGTTGAATCAGACCTGTTATTCAGATATAGAGAATAGTTTCCTGATCACAAGTTCTTTGCTAGAGAAACTACAGAAGAGTCTTATGGATAATCCTGGGCAGATGGAGCTAGTGCATCAGGAACATTTGGTTGCTCAGGATCTTAAGGGGTTGATGGCTGCTAGGGATAGCTACTTATTTCAGAAGGCTAAGATACAGTGGTCACAGGAGGGTGACTTAAATACTGCATTCTTTCATCACACCATTAAAAAAAGGATGCTCCAGAACAAAGTTATGAGTATTGAGGATCAGTATGGGAGGCAAGTTAATGATGGTGAGCAAATACAGGAAGCATTCCTTGATTATTACAAATCTTTGTTAGGCACCAATTCTGATACTGATAATGTCATTGATTGGATTGTTAGAAGAGGGAAGTGTTGTACTGAGGAACATTGGGAGATTTTGAGCAAGCCTGTTGCTGCAGCAGAAGTTAAAGAGTGCCTGTTCAGTATACCCAAGGACAAATCTCGTGTACCAGATGGCTATGGGAGTCAATTCTTCAGGGATGCCTGAGAACTAATAGGTGGGGATGTAGTAGAAGCAATTAAAAATTTCTTTGATACTAGTCAGTTATTGACTCAGGTAAATGCTACTGTGCTGACCTTAATACCTAAATTGGATAGACCCCAGAGTGTGAAGCATTTTAGGCCCATTGCCTGTTGTAATGTGCTGTATAAAGTCATTTCAAAAATCTTGTGCAACAGGTTGGCTCTTGTTTTGCCAGACATTGTGAGCAGGAACCAAGGGGCCTTTATTAAAGGCAGGAGCATATTGGAAAATGTTTTGATTTGTCAGGATTTAGTGAGACTGTACAATAGAGGAGGGGTCTCACCAAGATGTATGTTTAAGTTGGACCTTCAGAAAGCGTATGATACAGTGGAGTGGAAGTTCTTGGATCAAATGTTGATTGCTTTGAAGTTTCCTGACCAATTTAGGAAGTATGTCATGACATGTGTAACTAGCACATCTTACTCCTTGAATATGAATGGAATTATGTTTGGTTTCTTCAAAGGGAAAAGGGGTTTGAGGCAAGGGGATCCTATTTCTCCTCTTCTATTCACTTTATGTATGGAGTACCTGACTCGTATTTTGGAGTATGCTACTCAGAAATGGTACTTTAGATACCATCCATGGTGTAAAGAGCTCAAGTTAAACCACCTCCTCTTTGCAGATGACTTATTGTTATTCTGTAAAGGGGATATCCAATCCATCATGCTTTTACTCAGAGCTTTTGCTTCTTTTTCAGCCACTTCTGGGCTTAAAGTGAATGCAGCAAAGTCGGAGGTTGTGTTTAGAGGGATGAAAGAGCAAGATAGAAGGGATATTTTGCAAGTTTCTGGGTTTAAGGAAGGTGATCTTCCTTTTACCTATCTGGGATTACCCATCCAGGCAGGAAGATTGCAGAAAAAAGATTGTAGTATTCTAGTGGAGAAAGTAGTGCAGAGAATACGTAGCATTGGAGCAAGAAAGTTGAGTTATGCAGGAAGGCTGGTCCTAGTTAATACTGTCCTGAATACAATGCATAATTACTGGGGCTCTATCTTCATATTTCCAAAGGGGGTCATCAAAAGAATTGTGGCCATTTGCAGGAACTATTTCTGGGAAGGTAGTGCAGAGTATAATAGAGCACCACTGATAGCTTGGGATAAAGTGTGCACTGCAAAAGTTGAAGGTGGATTGGGTGTGAAGAAAGCAGAGGATTGTAATGTTGCTGCAGTGGGAAAACTGGCAAACTGGATATATACTAAGACTGACAGACTATGGGTTCAATGGGTGGACCACATTTACATTAAAGGCCAACAATGGAGCAGTTATCAACCTCCTTATGATGTTAACTGGAATTGGAGGAATATTTGCAAGGCAAGGGATATACTAGCGGCTGGTTATGACAGGGATGTATGGACCTGTAGCAGTAAGGGATACACTGTCAAATCAGGTTATGAGCTACTGCAGGGTAGGCATCCCCCTGTGCAGTGGTTTCATAATGTTTGGGATTCATGGATTCTACCTAAACACTCACTGATTGGGTGGTTAGTGAGTAATGAGGCTTTGAACACCAGAGAAAAACTGCATAAGATTAGGGTGTGTGATAGTGATCAATGCATAATCTGTGAAAATGGTATGGAAACTCATGACCATTTATTTGTTCACTGTGAATATATGAGGAAACTGTGGGGATTGATGTTGGAATGGCTAGGAGGAGGCCTGCAAACTACTGAGGTACAGAGAAAGGTTCATAGGATGTGTAAGGCTGCTAGCATCTATGAAGTCTGGATGGCAAGGAACAAATGTCGTATAGAAAATCAGTTGATGAGACCTGAATGTGTAGTGAAAGGGCTGCAAATGCAGATTAGAGGGCGTGTTCAAATGATGGACAAGAAGGCAGTGACCAACCAGGACAAAATTTGGCTAAGGCATCTAGATATTATAGTCTGATATTTTGATGTAAGATTTGTAGCTCATGGAATTCTTGTAAAATCTTTATTTGGAGTTGAAATGGAAATGCTTACATGTTACCAAAAAAAAGATAATGAATGACACTAAAAAGGGTGTCTTAAAAATATTCTAACAAAGTGTTAAGTAAAAAGACTATCTACCATGGCCAATGCACACTTGCCAAGTTTCTCAATTAGGTTTTTCCTAAAGTATTTCCTAAAATGCAAACTACATATATATATCATGATGCAACTACAGATATACAAGCTAATGCAAATGCGACTAAAAACTACATGACAATTATCCTAATGCATACTCATAACATCACAGAGTCACAAACCGCAAATTAAAAAGGGTTTTTCTATGGTGTACCCCTATGTTTTTCCATTTTCTATCATATACCCCTTATTTATGAGAAACCTCCCTTATACCCCTAAACTTAATTAGTTGTTATAAAACATGACCCTAATATAGTACTTCCGTCAAATGCTTAGTTAACTTTCCATGTGGACTGATGACATGGCTATTGTAGAGTCTAAAATTTATGACAAGGTTTTTCCCTCCATTTTTATCAAAATTTCCCTCTAATTTCAGCATTAATACCCACTTTTTATTTTTTTAACCATTTCCATAATTTTTTTTGTTCTTATATATTTGTTCTTCTTCCCTCTTACTCCATGCTTTCATCCTCATGGATAAGAAGTAGCCCAATTGAAAGTTTAAAATGAATGTAATGATTTAATAATCGTACTAAGAGTTTAATGAGCGACAACTATTAAAATTATGAGAAAATATTCCGTCTTCATTTTATAAAGATGCACCAATACATTGTTCCAACTATTAAGTTTGATTACTTTCATTCAATAAAGATCAAACTATTAAATTCCTTGCCAAAAATGTGTACCCCACTGTTTTCATAACTAGAAAAAAGTACTACAAAAGTTTCTTTTCAAAAAGCATCTTCAATTTTCAGAAAATACTACTACAAGATTTCAGTGAGTATTCACTGTCTTCCTCTTTTTCTCTTTGCTTGTACTAGCTTGAGTGCTATCATTTCCTTCTTGCAACCCTTACACCTCCTGCAGTTCACTATTGCTGTTAGTAATTGCTCTTTCAAGGTCAGTTAGAGACTTGAATGAACTCATTTCAAGGTCTTGACCCCCCTGCAACCATGATCAGCATTCCTAATTGATTTTATTGCCCATCTTCTCTCATCAAAGAGTACACTTGCATGAATCCTCCAGTTGCAATCAAATGTAGCACACTCAGCAGTTTATCTCTTGCTATCAGCCTTCACCACAATGACATAAAACCCCTCTTGAATGTAGTAATCTCTTAAAGCATCCTTAAAGTGTTCTTTGTCCATAAAAAGCATCCAAGGCTTCAACCTAATAGCACCAAATGCTTTATCATCATAGAATTCTCCATTCTCCCAAACTTGAGCATCAAACCCTTCTTCGCCACCTGACGACCAAACAGGCTGTTGGAAGGGGATATACCCATCATTTATGAATTCAAGTGTGGAAATAAGCGTATTATCCTCTGCCTCTAAATCAGAGACATCATCTTCTTCATCACACAAATCTTCTAATAATGGCATGTAAGGATCATCATCTGTGTCCGAGTCATCATCAACATTATCATAATGAGCTTCCTCCCTCTTGTGACCATCCTTGAAATTCCTTCAGTAACACCAACATTATTATCTTTGCTACTCTTAGGAATATATAATCCTCTCTTCATGGCAGTTGATTTTGGAAGTTTCACAAGAGATTGTCTTTGGCAAGTTTGAGGTAAAATTGGAGAGGATTGAGTTGGTGTGGCTTGAGGAGATACTGAAGGTTGGCTAAGTCTAAAACTTTTCTTTGGTGAAATTATAACATCATCATTTATGCTAGGTAAATGTGAGTCAGGAGTAGCTCTTGTTGGGGACACATCAACATTCTTAGGAGCAGCTTTAAAACCCCTTCTAATTTGTAACTTATGCTTCTAAATAGGAGATAAAAGAGTAGATTTCGGAGTAGGATTATCTAGCACAATGGATGATATGCTTTCTTTGTTCACATTTGAATTGTTTTCCTTTACTTGTCTTGACAATATTAAGACATTATAAGGGTTTACATCACTGCCAATCCACATATCAATAATTTTCTTCTCACACATCTACTAAACATCTCCATTAAACCTTTATCATCCTCTAAAATAATAGATTTCATTTGGTAAACATAGCTTAATTAATAAAGGGTACTCAGGCAACATAAACGCACATTTCTATGCCTCGTCGTAGAGATCATTTATCACATCAATTAATAAACACTTATCAGTGTCCTCTATCCTAACATCTACATTTTCACCCATGTAGTGCAATTTTAATACGATATTCTCCATTCTGCATAAGTGAAAGGTTTAGATATTAAATAAACATCATAGGAAATGAAACCTTTAACCACTAGCATGACTTGCTGATAACGTAAAGAATTGAGTAGAAGGGAGTACAAACATCCAAAGAATCATGCACACTAACAAAAAAAGAGCTATATGTATTGCTAATAAATGAATGATACGCACATTCAAACAATCACAATGACTAGTTAAAAACTTTATAAATTATAGTGTCAGACCGTCTCAGACAGTAAAATTGTTATCTTTTGTAACAAAATTGTTCATTCATTGTTAACAAATAAGTTATCTTTTAGATAATGAGACCGTCTCACAGCTTAAGATTGTCATTTACACTAACTACTATAAATTCCAACCAAAGTTAAAAACTTTGCCATATTTAAGACTGCTAACATTAGCAATGGGAATAAATTAAAGTGATTTTTGTAAATAACCCCCTTTTATGTACCAAAGTTTACAAATAACCCCTTATATATTCTTTTTTACAAATAACCACCTTAAATCTAACTTAATTCAAAAATTCACCTCCAAATCAATATTAGGTTGACGATTTTTATTAAACTCGATCTATTTACAACTTTACGACTTATATGTAACTAAATCCCTAAATTACCCTCACTTATTACCATCCTTGTTTAAAGGGCCAATTTCATTTGGATAATCAAACTACACAATTGGAAATTGTAAATCAATTCATCAATTAACTTTCAAAACAAATTCCACTAAACTTCCAATTCACTCAGCAAATCAAACATTAATCTTCCTAAAACTTCAACTATAACTAAGCAACATATTTTGCAGGACTTAAATTCATAGCAACGAATCACTAATTGACTAATCCAAAGTCTCGATTTCCGCAAGTTCATGAAGATGATGGTTTTTTTTTGAGGAAAGGTAAGTAGTATATATCAAAAACCAAAGTCAAAAATTACAAGGGAATTCTATATCTGATACAAGTATCTTCGCTATAACTCAACCTTGTGATAATCTGCTTTCAGAAAACGCATCGGCTAATGAACAATACAACTCGCTCAAAAGCTGAAGTCAAACCCAGTAGCACCACAAACCAGCGGTCACAAGCTCCTGCAATTTCATACATTGTACTCGTCTGCAATTGCAAGGCAAACATGCCCATCATAATCTGCCCAATCAATGCCCACCACACCTTATTCACTTCTAATTATTTGACTGCGTATTTGCTACAGCCCCATTCCTGCGCTATTAGAAGATGATGGGTTGAACATTGTAACAACTCCTCTGATTTAGTAAGATGGAATTTAGGGATTTTGGGGGGTTTAAATTAAACAAAGGCAAGGATGTGTAATAGGTGAGGGCAATATAGGTATTTAGTTAAATTTAAGTCGTAAAGTCGTAAATAGATCGAGTTTAATAAAAATCGTCAACTTAACATTGATTTGGTGGTGAATTTTTGAATTAAGTTACATTTAAGGTGGTTATTTGTAAAAGGGAACATATAAGAAGGTTATTTGTAAACTTTGGTACATATAAGGGGTTATTTACAAAAATCACTAAATTAAATTATGAAAAACCATGATTATCCAACAACAATGAATTTCAAAAATTAAGAATTAAAAACGTATTGGTAAGATTATAGGGGTAAATAGATGTACATACCAAAGAATTTAGAGCGAGGGAGAGACAGAGTGGTAGTAGTTGATTTTGGGCTTAATTTAGGGTTTGATTTAGAGAAATGCAGTATAGATGGTGTTTAACAGAGGAAGATGAAAAAACTTAGATTTGTGAGTGTATGTGTTTTGACGTGGGGAAAATTCAATTTAATTCATTAGCCACTTCACAATCTACTTGGAGCCATGTCATCAGTTGAGTGAGGCACGTCATCAGTCCACATGTGCAGTTAACCAAGCATTTGACGGTAGGGTCACGTTTTATAAAACACACTAAATTTAAGGGTATAAAAGGAGTTTTTCATAAATGAGGGGTATATGATAGAAAATGAAAAAACATAGGGATACATCATAGAAAAACCCAATTAAAAAAGAGCCAAACTGTCATCTAGGTTGCACGAAAACGGACACGGACACGGACACGGACACGACACGGACACGGGACACGGCAGCCTGAAACTTTTAGGACACGGGACACGGCAAAAAAAATCAATATACATATTAAAAAAAAGGGAATTTAAAGCTCATTCCAACCAACATCTAAACTTTAGTCATTTGAAGGCAAAAAAGTCATAAAATGACAACAATACTAATGTCTTATACGTCAAAATCAAATGTATTACAAAATAAAAAAGTTCAAATTACAACCGAAATTTAAATAAATATTCAAGTCTTACAAAATAAACAAAAAGCATAAATGGTTTAAGATTCTAAATTACAAACAACATCAATGTCATCACTTTGAGCACTAACACTACCCCCACTTGAATCCATAGTAATCAAAGTGAATATCGTCTGCAAAATATAAACCCAAACAACAATAACAACGGTCTGAAAGTCTGAAACTAATCCAAACAGCAACTATGTAACATTCTGAAAATACATTCAATTCTACAACTATTTTGGCTGTTGCAGAGCAGAGTCCCGTAGCTCTCATATATAGCAGTAACAAGCTAGAAGTTTCAATCAAGGGTAAAAGATAGTTGCCCCTTATTTTAAAAGATCGCTAAAATAAGCTCCTCTATTTTATTAGAACGCCTCTTGGAAAAGTGACGTAGGAGCGACCAATAAGAAGCATCTCCTGACGACGATACGCAGTTACGCACCCACCGACCCACCCTACTTGAAAAAAATGATTCAATTCTAATCACACTCGTCAAATACACCACATTCCTTATATTCAACCCCATTCAAGCTCACCACTCTAGTTTTTAAGCTTCAAACCAGGCTCAACCCATACAACTTCATAGATCAAAATAAATTTGGAATCTATTTAAAATATCAATTTCTTTTATAATAATTAATATATGAATCCGAAACAGCTCCATTTCCATCATCCCTCTTCTTGTCTGAAGTATTTTCCTCATATTTTCAATTAAGATTATACAACTACTATCAACTACTTTCAATTAAAATTCATTCACATACTTTCAATTAAGAATAACGAGATTATTACCTGAACAACAGTGACCGGATGACGGGAGTGACGGCGAGAGGAGGCGGCGTCCGGCCGGCGAGGGTGACGGCGAGGGTGACGGCAGTGATAAGGAGGTGACGGCAGTGACGAATGAGCGAGAATAAGGGTTTGTGATGAATTAGGTTTTCAATTACATTGAATTCTGATTTAGGAATTTGTGATTTCTTTATATTAGGCGTGTCCCAAGGACACGGACCGTGTCCATAACAAACAGACCGTGTCGGACACGTTTGGTTCAAAAAAAAAAACCGGCGACACGGTTTTTGAGGTGTCCGACACGTTTGGAGCCGTGTCCCACGCGTGTCCGTGTCCGACACATGTCGGACACGCGGAGAGGAAAATTTTGCCGTGTCCGTGCTTCTTAGACTGTCATTAACATAAGGGTAATGAAGAAGGAGATTAGAACGGTCATACTATGCGGTCTTCATTTTTTCCCTATAATGTCTCGAATGTGACATATTACGTACATAAAAAGAAGTAACAGACAAACAAGTAACAATTTTATACTGATGTAGATTTATAACAGTGCTTCAAAATTGAACAGATAGCAGGACTGCCCTGTGTTAGAGTAGGAGGTTGCTCCAAACTTTAAGTAAGAACTTTGTCCCACATTGGTAGAATAGTGGGGGGGGGGCTTACTTTATATATGGAAGCATGTTATCTAGTGTTAACTAGATAATAGTGGAGAGGCCTAAGTCTCCCCACGCGTGCGTCGCCGCCGCCGTCCGTCCGGTTCGTGTTCGCCACACATGCGCGTTGGGCTATATTTTGGCTCCGAGTCCAAACTAAGTCCTCGGATTCTAGCTGTTAGAATTCTAGTCGTTGAGAATTTATTCATCATAAAATCACTACTTAATTTTCTGTTTTAATGCAATTTATTCTATGCTTTAATGGTCATAATTCCCTCAGATTTTATGACTGTTAGAGCATCCCTACACCTATAAATTCTGGTCTTTCCAAAGCTTTTTCACAATCAGAAAAACAACAACAAATCTTCTCCTTCATCTCTATTACATATATTTCTAGTTATTTGAGAGCAGTTCCCACTTCCGTCGATGGAGTGCACCATTGTGCGGAAGGAAGCGTTAACCCTGGAATCGGTGACCACGGAACCCAAGGAGCACCTGTGTGGGGGTCTTACTGATTTAGGGCAGTGTCTTACACGACGTCTCGATTAAGGTTTATTCTGATCAGTTCGTTCTTATTCTTTCAATCTAAATCAGTAATTGAACTTTCTGATCTCTGTTAGATATTCTGTTTCTGTATTTTTTCACAATGACAAATCCATCTACTAATTCTGACGATTCCAATGTCAACCGAGAAATTGTTACCACTAATCCCAATCCTAATAATTCTATTAACCATTTCAACATGCAACACAAAATTGTTCCACACCTCTCAAAAATGGAACTCTTAGATTGAAAAATTTATAAAAGATGGTCTGAAAAAATTTTGTTCTATTTTTCTCAATATGAAATAGACTATGTGTTGTTTCAAGAACCACAATCTGAGGAGTCTAGTTCAACTGAAACTGTCAAACCCGACAAAATTGCAAAAGATAACAAAACTGTTAGAGGTGTCATGCTACACTATATGGTTAATAGTCTTTTTGATATCTATTGCAAAACTAAAACTGCAAAGGGAATTTGGGATGCTTTGGAAACCAAATACGGGTCTGGTGATTTTGGCACTAAGAAGTATGCGGTAGCAAGGTGGTTAAAATTTGAGATTAAGGATGGGAAGCCAATTATGGATCAAATACATGAGTACGAAAATATGGTTTATGAAATTCTTGGAGAAGGGATGGTGTTATGTGAGTATATGCAGGCTAATGCTCTTATTGAGAAGTTGCCTTGTCCTAGTTGGGATGAGTATAAGAAGCATTTGAGGCATAAGAAGAAGGATATGAAGTTGCAGGAACTAATTGGTCATATTAAGATCTAGGATGCAACAAGGAGTCAGGATCGTGCCAGGACTAATGCTACTAACACTGTTAAAGCTAATGTTGTTGAGTACAGGAATAATACAGGTACAAACAAGAGGAGCTATGACCAGTACAAGAAGCCACAAAATTCTGACAACACAAATAAGGTAATGACAGGAAATTGTTGGTGGTGTGACAAGCCTGGACATCCAGCTTTCAAGTGCAACGCTAAGAAAGCATATGAGTTGAACCAACAAAAGTATGAAAACCGCAATAATGCACATGGGCAGAAATTCCAAAAGAAAAATAACAATCAAAGTGGTGGGTACAAAAATAACAACTTCAACAAACCACAAGCCAATGTCATTGAAGGTTCAAGTGAAGGTGACGATATAATTGCAGCAATGGTGTCTGAAATAAATCTGGTTGGAAACTTGGTGGAATGGATTGTTGATACAGGAGCTACACGCCATATTTGCACTAACAAGGATCTTTACAAGAAGATTAAAGATGTTGATGAGAAAGAGGTCGTGTATGTCGGAAATTCCAGCAAAGTTCCAGTCCTCGGCATTGGCAAGGTGCACCTGAAACTCACTTATGGCAAAACTTTAGCTCTTGATAATGTGTTATATGTGCCTGATATGCGTAGAAATTTAATTTCTGGTGCTTTACTTAATAAGGCTGGTCTTAAGCTCACTTTTGAATCTGATAAGTTAGTCATGTCTAAGAGTGGTCAGTTTGTTGGCAAAGGTTTTTGTAATGGTGGTCTTTTTGTTCTTGATGTTGAAATGAATGCACCTACTTCTTCTGCTTACATCGTTGAGTCCATTGACATTTGGCATTCTAGACTTGGACATGTTGATGCGTGCCTATTTTATGATGTTTTACATCTATTTTTACACGCATTTTGTCGCTCATTTACTATGTTTTAGCATTTATTTCCCAACAATTGTCTACTTTCGTATTTTTATGCTCTTTTGCAGATTTATGCGGAAAAGGGACGATTTTATACCAAATTTATGCCCTCGGGACTTTTCATGACTAAGGATAAGAAGGAACGAAGCCTAGCGCATATTTCAAGGCCTAAAGATAGCTTTAACAAGCAAAGAATCGATCCACGACATTGCAGCCTGTTTCAAATGGCTATATCTCGAGTTCTAGAGCTGATAATGGAGTAATTCCAGTTGGAGGTGAAAGCTTATCCTCTTAGCTTTCCAACGCCGCGAGAATCGCTTGATTTCGATAAGTAACGAAGAAATGGCAGCTGTTTTAAGAACGATGCGCGCTGCAGTCCCGACAGTTGGTCGACCGACCAACAAAGTAGGTCGATCGACCAGGTGCCTATTGGAAAAGCCCAGAATTTGCCTGAAGCCCAGAAATTGCATAAAATCCGTAAAGCGGTCGACCGACCCAAAATATTGGTCGGCCGACCTCAGCGCAGACCCAGAAGTTTCCGCGAAGCCCATTAAAGTGTTTAGGTCATTGGGAAACTCTTTATTTCCGCCTATTTAAGCCAAATTTCGTAATTAGGGTTAGGCATCAAGATTTCCATCAAGTTTTCTACCTAGTTTTTATCATGGAGTCACATCTAGTTTTAGTTTTAATCTTTCAATAATCATCAAACACTTTTCTTTAGTTTTATACATTGTTCATCATCAATCATTCAAGCATTCAATAAAGTTTGTTCCTTTCCTTCCTTAATCCATTGTTTCCGGTAATTCCTTTCTTAATTTCAGTTTTAATATTGTTCTTATTTTAGAATTATTAGTATCCGGTTTAAGTTAGAATCCCAAGACTTTATTTTTATTGCATGTTTGGATTGATGTTCTTTACAATTTCCATGTTTATTCCTATTTTTATTGTTTCAATAGTTATGAGTAGCTAATTTCATATGTTAGGATGTAGGGAGTAAATATGCATAGGTAGTATAAATCTCGAACCGACATGTTGCAGGGTGGAGGTCGGCCGACCGGGTTAGTTGGTCGGTCGACCGACTCGTGTTCGAATTCTGTTTCGCTTTTATTTGTAGACTACAACAACCTACAATGAGACCAAAAGGAGACTTGTAGGATGTTAGTATTGACCTACCCAAGATTGAGAGATTTGGGAAGGGCATTGGTTTACATCTTAAGACGGATAGGTTACTTAAGACTGAAAGGTTTGTGACCTAGAATTTAGGAATCACCCTTATTGTTGACACCCAATAATTGTGAGACCTAGGAACTAATAGCATAGACCAAAAGGAGCTATTAGGTAGCATAGACCTAAAGGATATGTTACACCCCTTACGCGACTGCAATACATGTTGACTTAGGATTTATATTATCTTAGCTATTTATTACCCAAACATCCTAGCATCCCCTTTTATATATTTTTATTCTCATCTTTATTTCTTGTTTTATTTTATATTTGTTTTAGATTTAGCAACAACCAATCAAACCCCCTCTCTTTTATTACTTAATAGATTAAAAATTAGCAAACATAATTAACCTTGTCTCTCTGTGGTTCGACCCTTACTATCACTATCTATAGTTTTAGTTTGGTTTATAAATTTTATCTTTGACACCCACAACGACGGGTATCACATGTTAACACTAAATCCATTAAACGCATGAAAATAATGAACTTATTGCCTAATCTGATTTCTTATGACATGGATAAATGTCAAGTATGCGTGGAAGCAAAGCACTCAAAGAAACCTTTTAAGGAAGTGACCAAAAGACAAACTGAGTTGTTAGAACTTATTCACACCGACTTGGCTGATTATAAAAGTTGTGAGAGTAAAGGTGGTAAGAGATATTATATGACCTTTGTGGATGATTGTTCTAGATATACCAAAGTTTATCTTTTGAGGAACAAAAGTGAAGCTGAAAACATGTTTCTGATTTATAAAGCTGAGGTTGAGAATCAACTAGATAGGAAGATTAAACGAGTGAGGTCTGATCATGGTGGAGAATATAAATCTGATTTTTTGGTGGAATATTGTCAGAAAAACGGTATTATACATGAGTTTTCAGCCCCTTATACTCCCGAACAGAATGGTATAGCCGATAGGAAAAATCGAACTTTAAAGGATATGATGAGTGCCATCTTATTATCTTCTGGCTTATCCGATTTTATGTGGGGGGGGGAGCTATTTTATCTGCATGTCATGTTTTAAACCGTGTACCTCATAAGAAACTTGATGTAACACCTTATGAGATTTGGAAAGGTTATCCACCTAATTTGAGGTTTTTAAAGGTTTGGGGATGTTTAGCCAAAGTTGCCTTACCTGCGTTTAAAAGAGACAAAATAGGACCTAAAACCGTTGATTCTATCTTTGTGGGTTATGCTACCAATAGTGCAGCCTATAGGTTCATGACTAAGGATGTAGGTTCGGGGTTTTATGGTTCCATAATTGAGTCTAGAGCCGCTGTTTTCTTTGAGGACATCTTTCCTTTGAAACCTTCCTTGGAATTTGTTTCTTCTTTAGATGCCTCTTCCCTTGAGGATAATGTTGGTAATCCTTCACTCCATCTTGATACATCTAGTGAACAACCTTTTGAGCCTAGAAGGAGTAAGAGACCGAGAGTTGAGAAATCCTTTGGGCCTGATTTTGTTACAGAGGGGAATCTAGATGATGAGTTAGTTGGAATGTATATTGTGGAGGATGACCCTAAGACCTATGATGAGGCTACGAGATCGGTTGATGCTGCTTTGTGGAAAGAGGCCATTGACAGTGAGATTGAGTCTATAATGTCTAACCACACTTGGGAAATTGTTGACTTACCTCGTGGTTGTAAGCCTATAGGATGTAAATGGGTGTTCAGAAAGAAACTCAAAGCTTATGGGACTATCGATAAATTTAAAGCCAGGTTGGTGGCTAAGGGTTTCACTCAGAAGTCTGGATTAGAGTATTTTGACACCTATTCTCCGGTCACTAAGATTGCTTCCATTAGAGTGATGTTTGCTATTGCTTCCATGTATAACTTGCTTGTGCATCAGATGGATGTGAAAACTGCGTTTTTAAATGGTGATCTCGATGAAGAGATTTATATGGATCAACCTGATGGTTTTATGGTGCCTGGTCAAGAACATAAAGTTTGTAAACTTGTTAAATCGTTGTATGGACTTAAACCGGCACCGAAACAATGGTATGAAAAGTTTCATAGTGTGATTGTTTCTCTTGGTTTTAAAATTAGTGATGCGGATACATGTATCTATATGAAGTCTAATGCCAGTGATGGTGTTATAATAACTCTCTATGGTGATGATTTTCTTATCTTTGCGACATCATTAGATGTTATAAATTCTACCAAGAACATGCTTAAATCTTCTTTTGAAATGAAAGACATGGGTGAGGTTGATGTCATTCTTGGTTTAAGAGTTTTGAAGACTAGTAAAGGGTTTTGTCTTAGTCAGGCTCATTATGTTGAGAAAATTTTAAAGAAGTTTGGTTACTTTGATATTGAGCCTGCTAGGACACCTTTCGATGCAAGTTTACACTTAAAGAAGAACTTATCTGATAGTGTAGATCAATCTGGTTATGCAAAGATTCTTGGTAGTGTCATGTATCTTATGTGTTCATCCTGTCCCGATATTGCTTATTGTGTTGGAAGATTGAGTATATATACTCATAATCCTGGTCATGATCATTGGGGTGCTTTGGTCTGTTTGCTTAGATATTCAAAAGGTACTGCTGATTTTGGTTTATCTTATTGTGGTTATGTAACATCCCGTATTTTCGTAAAATATATTTTAAGGGTTTTTAATTATTTTAAGTAATAAAAGAATATTTTAATAATTTATTGGGAAAGTGTTTTAAATAAATAGTAAGATCCGTCTTAAGAACCTTAAGTCCTTAAGACGAATACAAACTTGGCAACTTAAATTCATATCCTAAAACCCGTTCGTTCTACCAAACCCGTTCTCCTTGAAACGGGAAAGGACAATTATAAACCCCTAAAACCTCAAGTGTGTCGACATATTGGTCTTCATCAAAAACAAAACATTGTAAACTTATTTCTCAAAAACCTCCTTAAATCTTCATCTTCTTTTCCAAATTCCGTCATCATCCGTTCACCGAATCAAGGTAATAAATACATTTTCGGAATCCTCATCGAATTTGCAAGTCATCCGTCACTTCCGTTTTTCATTTCCTTCATTTCGAAAATGGGGCTGTTTTTGTAGAATCCGCATTTCAGTCTCTTAAATCCGTTTTTCGTGATGTAGGTGAGGGCTTAGAAGACCCGGACGTGGATAGCTTCGTTGTTGAGGAGGAGCTTTGAGCGGAATTGCTTTTAAGGTGACGATAATGAGAAACTCGGCCTTATTGTATATATTAGCACTTTTCTTGTTTGGATTGGTTTAAGTTTCTGATTTTTAATATTATTGTTGTTGTTTGAACTTAGTAACATGATAGTAATGTTCACATATGATGATTTCATGCTTAGATGATGTTTCATATGCTTATTGTTAAATTTTCAGAAATTTATGCTTAAGACGGATACAAATCATTTTCTTATTGAGGATAGTTTGTGGGATTAATTGCTGGTAGTTAGTGTATTTGATGATTTCATGTAATGGGTAAACATTGTATGTTGTTAACTTAGAAGTCTTAAATCGATTTGTGATGATTTGCATTTGATAGGAAATTGCGATTTTACGAACAGATGACTCTGAGCCGGTGGGCTGACCGGCAGCCGGTCGGCCGGCTCAGAGTCGATGTGTTAAATTTTGAATGTTCAGAAATCTGAGGAAGGTTTCTGAGCCAGTCAGTCGGCCGCCGGTCGACCGGCTCAGGATCCTTCTTGGGTGTTTCAAGTTTTGCAAAGGGCTTGGGAAGTGACTCTCAGTCGGCAGGCCGGCAGCCGGTACACCGGCCGAGAGTCACTCCTCGTGTTTAAGATTTGAAGTTTGGCTATTGGGGAAGGGACTCCCAGCCGGCTGGCCGGCGGACGGTCCACCGGCTGAGAGCCTCTTCTCTTGTTTTTCAGACGGTTGTTGGGCATGGGAAGGGACTCCCAGCCGGTGGACCGGCAGACGGTCTGGGACCGGCTGAGAGCCCCTGTTCCCATTGTTTTGTTTATCACTTTCAAAGGCTTATTTGGTTTTGATTGAAACTCGTTCCTTGTACCTTTCATGTGTGTCTGAGGTCCCCGAAGGATGGGCGACACTATATTGGGTTCGAGAATGGAGAGAAGATAGAGACCCCCCGATCGGGTAACCGAAAGGGAAACCGGCTCTCCCTCAACTTAGTTCCCGGGATCAATTAAGTGTTGATTAGAAGTTAAGAAAGTAGAACTATAGATTAGTTCCTAGACTTTGGATGATATTGTATTGATGCGTATTAAGTTATGCCTTAAGCTGGCCTCTGAACTTAATACGTGAGTTGATTGTCATATATGGGGATATGCCTTAAGTTGGCCTCTGAGCCCTATATGTGTATGAGTGTCGTGTCTGGGATATGCCTTAAGCTGGCCTCTGAGCCCAGACATGTTTGATTGTGATCGCGTTGGAACATGCCTTAAGTTGGCCTCTGAGTCTGACGAGTAGAGCAGCTACACAACGGGGTAGCTAAGGAACTGACACCTTGCCCGGAGTATAGATGTTTGATGCTAGGACATGCCTTAAGCTGGCCTCTGAGTCTAGTATCTTGTGATGTAGTGAAGGGACATGCCTTAAGCTGGCCTCTGAGTCCTTTACTTTTGGATGCTAGTCCATGCGTTGTGATGTCGCCTTTGAGTCTAGTGTCTTGCTGATTGGCAGGTCTATGCCTTAAGTTCGCCTCTGAGTCCTTGCTTGCTGAATGATTGGTATTTAGGTTATGTCTTAAGTTGACCTCTGAACCTTATACTTGCTGAATGTAATTGGTATTTAGGTTATGTCTTAAGTTGACCGCTGAACCTTATACTTGCTGAGTTTTATCTGCTTGCCTTGAGTTGGTACGGTGTCAGATATAGATGTTGATATTGATGATATAGATGTTGATATCGATGATATGGATGTTTTGACTTGTTGTTCATCCAAGGCATTGGATGACTCTTTAGTCAGTTTCGTAAATGGTTTGGACTGAAAGACCCCCCGACCGGGTAACCGGTAGGGAAACCGGCTCTCCTTCCAAATAGTTTCCGAAGTTGGTTGAGAGCCGTGCATTAGTGATTGCATGATAGTATGAGATCGGTCATTGAGATATTGATATGCTTCACATGTTTATATATGTTGGAGTGTTCTGGTTGTATTGTTTGTTACGTGTCGTTACAAAAGGTGGCTAGGAGAACTCTAGTCACTCCCCACTGATTGTGGCGTACATGTTTTCATGTATATAGGTACATGCAGGTTGGACAGGGTTGGATGAGAGCTAGCGAGTGATGATCCACTTGTCATCATATGACTTACACTTACGAGTAGCTAGACTCTAGTTTGATACAGTTGTTATCTTTTGGTGCCTGTAGGGATGTTCCATCCCAGGCTTTGTATATATTTGGTTTTCCGTACTTAGAACTGTTATACTTATCTATTTTGTTTATATCAGTTTCCAGTTTCCGCTTCAGTTTTAATTCACCTCGCATGATGTTTATGTTTAAAAAGGTTTAATTCCGCTGCATTATTAGTACTTTGTGTGTTTATTTATTTCCGCTTCGCGAGGGGTTTTACAGTTGGTATCAGAGCATTATTGCTCCCGACGCACTCATGTGACCCCCAACCTTAACTTGACCAAATAAACAAATAATCAATGAGAGATGGGTAGATCTAAGGATTTATATGGTAGTCTATTTGTGAATGTTAATTGCTAAGTTAACACTTGTTTTCTTTTGAAGGATGGTGAGAACCACGGCTGCTGAGAACACTATAATGCAAGCACTTCATCAGTTGTTTGAGAACCAGAGACAGCAGGCAGAGACTGTTCCACCTCCTCCACCGCCATGCAATGAGGCCAATAGGCCCGGTAGCTTCTCTTGGATAGCATCCCAGATGTCCAGGAGCCACGTGAAGACTTATGGAGGCGAGGTTGATCTGGTAGCTCTTACTGAGTGGTTCCGTGAGATGGAAAAGAGCTTCACCATGTACTCGGTTGGCAGTGAGGATAGAGTGCGGCTAGCCACTTACTTTTTGACCCTAGAGGCCGATAGATGGTGGGCATTGACCGGACCGACTTTCATTCTTGATCCTTTATTTGATTGGGAGGCTTTTAAGGATAAGCTCGAGACGAGGTGTAACAACCCGACCCGCCACCGTCGTAACACAAACCCAATAAGATGGGTGTGCACTTTTGGGCCCGTTATTTGTCCTCACTTAAGCCCAAAAGCACAAGGCCTTGTTACTAAGTGGTGGGTGGAAGCTATTATAAACATATCACAAGCCTCACATTCTACCGATGTGGGACAAATCTCCACACAATCCGATATAACTTTCCTCTCATACTCTTGGGGTGTTACACGAGGTTTTATCCTAAGGAGCTTAGATCACAGAGACTTAAGGAGTTCATGGACTTGAAGCAGGGTAAGATGTCCGTTCAGGAGTACACCGACAAATTTAACCAGCTTGCACATTTTGCTTCGAAGTTTGTCAGGGAAGAGGCTGAGAGAGTTTACTTCTACCGTGGGAAGTTAGGGCCGCGCATCGATAGTATGGTGGTTCGCCGTGACTCAACTTCTTTTGTGGAGATTTATGATGATGCTATTTGGGCCGAGAGTTCCATTCGTGCCATAGATGCTGAGACCCAAGCTGCTACTTCTAGTGTTACTTCTCACCAGAGATCCGTTTACCAGGGGAAAAGACCGTTTGTTCCATCCACTTCTTTGCCTTCTTCTCAGAAGAAGCGATTTGAGAGGTTCTCTGCTCCGGTTGCTAAGACCATTTTCCACACTGATACTACTTCTAGTGTTTGCCACCGTTGTGGTAAACCATCTCATTCGGGTTTTGACTGTTCAAGAATGCCTTTAAGTGTTATAGCTGCAATGGATTTGGGCACAAGTCCTTTGAGTGTCCTGACAGGAACACCGCACTTGGCAAGGCTGCCACTGCTGCTGCAGCGACTAAAGGAGGAAAGCCGAAGGGGAAGATCTTCGTGATGACTAGGGCTGAGGCTAAGGCTCATCCAGATATTGTGGCTGGTATCTTTTCTGTTCTTGGCGCTGAGTGCCTTATTTTGTTTGACACTGGAGCTTCTTTATCATTTATATCGACTCATTTCACAGACCGTTTAGCTCTTGAGTCTTCGTTGGTTGAGGAGACTTCCATTTCCTTACCTTCGGGAGACGTGTTTTCCTGCTCTTTGTCCCATAGGGATGTTCCGATTATTATTGGTCAAGCCACATTTCCAGCGGACTTGCTGAGATTTCCTCTCGAGGAATTTGACATTATCCTCGGTATGGATTGGTTATCGCGATACCATGCTCGCTTCGAGTGTCGCGACCAGAAAATCTGTTTGAGGAGTTCTTCAGGAGTTCGTGTTTCCTATAGGGGAACTCGCCCTAAAAAGGGTGTTCGTGTTATTTCTTCGATGAAAGCATCTCATCTTCTTAGGAAGGGTTGTCAAGCCTTCCTGTGTGTTGTTTAAGCTGCAAAGCCATCGCTACCGAAGCTTGAGGATGTAGCCATTGTTCGTGAGTTTCCAGATGTTTTCCCATATGACTTCTCAGGGATACCGCCAGAGAGAGATGTGAAGTTTACCATTGAGCTTGTTCCAGGTACCGGACCGATATCTAAGGCTCCCTACCGTATGGCTCCACCAGAGTTGAAAGAGTTGAAGCAACAGTTGGAAGAGATGATCGAGAAAGGGTTCATTAGACCGAGTGCTTCTCCATGGGGTGCTCCAGTTTTATTTGTTAAGAAGAAAGATGGTTCCATGAGACTTTGCATTGATTATAGAGAGTTTAACAGAGTGACTGTGAAGAACAGATATCCTTTGCCTAGGATAGATGATTTGTTTGATCAGTTGAGGGGTGCTTCTAGGTTTTCTAAGATTGATCTTCGATCGGGTTATCATCAGATCCCAGTGAGAGAGGCTGATATTGCGAAGACTGCTTTTCGTACCAGATACGGGCATTTTGAGTTCGTGGTTATGCCTTTTGGGTTGACTAATGCACCTGCTATCTTTATGGATCAGATGAACCGCACCTTTAGTGAGTTTCTTGACACTTGTGTTGTGGTGTTTATTGATGACATTCTCATTTACTCGAAGACCGATGAGGAGCATGCCGAGCATCTCCGATTGATACTTGGGACTTTACATCGACAGAAGTGGTTCGCGAAGTTCTCTAAGTGTGAGTTTCGGCTTTCTAAGGTTGCATTTCTTGGACATGTGATATCTAGTGAGGGAGTTATGATTGATCTCGCGAAGATTGAGGCCGTTGTTGATTGGAAGAGTCCCAAAGATGTGGGAGAGATCCGTAGTTTCCTTGGTTTAGCGGGTTACTACCGTCGATTTGTTGAGGATTTCTCTATATTGGCTCGTCCGATGACTCAGTTATTGAAGAAGGAAGCTAAGTTTGTTTGGACCGACAAGTGTGAGAGCTCTTTCCAGGAATTGAAGACTAGGTTGACTTCCGCTCCTATACTTGTTTTTCCAGAGATCGGGGTTGACTTTGATGTTTACTGCGATGCTTCGATGTTAGGGCTTGGATGTGTGTTGATGCAGAGTGGTAAGGTGATAGCTTACTCATCTAGACATTTGCGAGTTCACGAGGTGAACTATCCGACTCATGATCTTGAGTTAGCTGCAGTTGTTCACGCCCTGAAGATGTGGCGTCATTAGTTGATTGGATCTCATTGTCGCATTTTCACGGATCACAAGAGTCTAAAGTACATTTTCACCCAGAAAGACCTCAATATGTGACAGCGTCGTTGGCTAGAGTTGGTTAAGGATTACGACATTGAGTTATTGTATCATGAGGGAAAGGCCAATGTGGTTGTTGATGCGCTTAGCCGCAAGACTTCTCATTCGATAAGCGTTATGCGTGTATTGCCTGATGAGTTGTGTTCCGAGTTCCGGAAGTTGAGATTGGAGATGGTTGGTAGTGGTTTTGATTGGTTATCTGCTATGACTGTCGAGCCGACATTATATTGGGAGATTCGCCAGAGTTTGCCTACAGATGCTGCTTTCCGGAAGTTCGAGGCTAAGATTTCGAGTGGTGTTGCACCAGATTTAGTGATTGATTCTGATGGTTTCCTTAGATTCCGAGGTAGGATGTATGTTCCAGATGTGCCAGATTTGAGGAAGAGGGTTCTTGATGAGGCTTACTTGACACCGTATTCAGTTCATCCGGGCGGAGAGAAGATGCACAAGGACTTGAGACTTATATTTTGGTGGCCCGGGATGAAGAAAGACATATTGGATTACGTGAGTAGGTGCTTGACTTGTCAACAAGTCAAGATAGAGCATAGGAGGCCAGGTGGTTTGTTACAGCCGCTCGACGTTCCTCAGTGGAAGTGGGAGTGCATATCGATGGACTTCGTGACAGCATTGCCTAAGACAGTGGGAGGCAAGGATGCGATTTGGGTTGTGGTTGATAGGCTAACTAAGTGTGCCAGATTCGTGCCTATCAGAGAGACATGGGATATGGATCGTTTAGCCAGGGCTTATATTGCAGAGATAGTCCGTTACCATGGTGTCCCGAGAGAGATCGTTTCTGATCGTGATCCTCGATTCTGTTCCAGATTTTGGAAGGCTTTACAGGAGGCTATGGGTAGCTGTTTGCTGATGAGTACCGCATTTCATGCCGCGACTGATGGACAGTCCGAGAGGACTATTCAGACATTAGAGGACTTGCTCCGTGCTTATGCACTTGATTCCCAGAGTTCTTGGGAGCAGTGTCTACCGTTAGTTGAGTTTTCCTACAACAACAGTTTCCATTCATCTATTGGTACGGCTCCGTATGAGGCGCTCTATGGTAGGAAGTGCCGTAGTCCGATCTGTTGGGATCAGGCGACTGACGTGCACGACCTAGGACCGGACCAGTTAGCTGTTACGATTGACCAGGTTCAGCTTATCAGAGGTAGGATGAAGGTCGCACAGGATCGGCAGAAATCCTATGCTGATGTTCGCCGTAGACCTCTCGAGTTTGAGGTGGGTGACAGAGTCTTCTTGAGAGTTTCACCGATGAAGAGCGTTAAGAGGTTTGGAGTTAAGGGCAAGTTGAGTCCTAAGTATATTGGGCCATTTGAGATCGTGAAGAGGATTGGTGTTGCTGCTTACCGTTTGGACTTGCCTCCTAGTTTGGGCAAGGTTCATAGTGTCTTTCATGTTTCCCAGCTCCGTAAGTATGTTAGTGATCCGAGTCATGTTCTTCTAGAGAGATCGAGAACTTAGAGCCGAGTCTTGCTTTCGAGGAGCGTCCCGTGAAGATTCTTGACCGTCGGGAAAGGAAGCTCAGGAGCAAGGTGGTGCCATTAGTGAAGTTCCTTTGGCGTTGCGATGATGTTGAGGAGCAGGCGTGGGAGACCGAGGCATCGATGCGTGCTGCGCATCCTTCTCTTTTCGATTGAGGTATAGTTATTTAGAATTTATCTTCGTTCGAGTTTCGAGGACGAAACTTTTTGAAGTTGGGGTGATTGTAACATCCCGTATTTTCGTAAAATATATTTTAAGGGTTTTTAATTATTTTAAGTAATAAAAGAATATTTTAATAATTTATTGGGAAAGTGTTTTAAATAAATAGTAAGATCCGTCTTAAGAACCTTAAGTCCTTAAGACGAATACAAACTTGGCAACTTAAATTCATATCCTAAAACCCGTTCGTGCTACCAAACCCGTTTTCCTTGAAACGGGAAAGGACAATTATAAACCCCTAAAACCTCAAGTGTGTCGACATATTGGTCTTCATCAAAAACAAAACACTGTAAACTTATTTCTCAAAAACCTCCTTAAATCTTCATCTTCTTTTCCAAATTCCGTCATCATCCGTTCACCGAATCAAGGTAATAAATACATTTTCGGAATCCTCATCGAATTTGCAAGTCATCCGTCACTTCCGTTTTTCATTTCCTTCATTTGGAAAATGGGGCTGTTTTTGTAGAATCCGCATTTAGGGCTGAGCAAAATTAGGTCTGGACCGGAAAAACGGACCGGACCGGACCATTTTGTCTGGACCACACCCGGACCGGAAGATAATTGGTCCGGTCCTTGGTCCACAATATTTTTACATTCGGGTTTTGGTCCGGTCCGGTCAAAAACCGAATTGGTCCGGTCTGGACCAAGTGGACCGAATTTGTGCTATGCATTACAGGCCCAACTCAAAAATCTAATCCATTAGACCATAACCTACGGTAATTACTCCTAAGTTTTCAAAAGCCCAAAAGCCAAAATGTCAACCCCACCCAGTGACATGCATAATCCCAATTCTCATATTCCCAAAAATCCCAATTGATGAATTGAACAAATTCCCAAACTGTTAAAACGAAAAATCTGGAAAACCTAATCGTTATCTCATCAATTTCTCATCAATATCCATCTGCATCAGTATTTACTTCTCACACGATTCATACTTCCAAATCTCATATAAAACCCCTTACTTTCCTATGGCTTTCCAATCATTAAAACTCATCAACATTTTATTAGGTAAGTCTTATACTCTTATATATTTTCTTTTGTTTAGTTTTATACTGTTATTGTCATTATTGATGAAGTGAATATGTGATTTTGATTTGTCTATTGCATATTATCGACTTATCGTGCTTATATCATTAAAATAGGGTTCTGAGAAATGGTTGAATATGGATCAGTAGAACGACTTAGAAGTAGAAGTAGATAGAAATTCGAATAGTCTGTGTTTTATAGGATTGTATATTTGATTTTTTTATTGATAATTAGAATATTATTTGTAGTGTCAGATGAAACCTTTTTCTTTAGTTATAGGCTTACAGCGTTAATAATTGACAAATGAGTCTGTTAGAAAACATGTAGAACGTAGAGAGCTGAGTTTAATGTAGAGAGCTGAGTTTTTAATGTAGAGAATTGGATTAATGTCATTCTGAAATCACCTGCATTTTCTAATTTTTAATGTACAGAGCTAAGTTTTTTTTTTCTTTTATAGCAGAATGTCGAGCTCCCAGACCAGACGAAGTGTTAAGAGGCGTTGTCTTGTCTCTGAACAGCTTGAATCTGAAGTAGATCAACCAACCGTCAATTTGTCGGATGAGGAAATTGATCTGATTGTTTGGGATGGTCTTAAGGAACATGTAGATTGCATTGATAAGGTTCGATATGCAGTAAAGTTTGTGAGGGGTTCTCCAGCTAGGTTGCATTTATTTAATGAGCAAGTAGAGAAATGTAAGATTGAGTGTAAGTTGTCTTTGAGTCTTGATGTGGCAACAAGATGGAACTCGACATATACAATGTTGGATACTGCTCTACAATATAAGGCTGTGTTTGGTCGGCTGAAAATTCCTTATTCTCAACAACCTGATAGTGATAGGCCTGATAGTCATATTCTTGGCCCCCCTACTGTAGAAGATTGGAGTAAGGTAGACAAACTGGTCGTGTTTCTTAAAGAATTTTATGATAGGTACTTGGATGAGCAAAAGGGAGAAGATGAGCCATCAAAAATTTTAGACTGGTGGAAGCTTAATGAGCCAAGGTTTCCTATTCTTGCTCGTATGGCTCGTGACGTCTTAGCTATGCCAATTTCAACAGTTGCATCAGAATCAGCCTTTAGTACAGGAGGTCGTACACTTGATCGATTTCGAAGTTCTTTAACACCTAAGGTAAGCACTTAATCTGACTGTTTATTTGTTAAGTATCCTAAAAACTGGTAGTATAACTGTTTACTTATTAATCTGCTGGTATAAATGTCTTAGACGGTGCAAGGTCTTATATGTGCGCAAGATTGGATTCGGGCAGATATTCGTAAAACCAATGTTGATGTGGAAAAAAGTTTAGAAGATTTGGAAAAGCTTGAAACAAGTACATCTTTACTATTATTCTAATTTTATAGTTTCATACTTTTATTAGTTGAAGTTGCACATACTGACTATTGAACTTATTTTATTTTACAGATATAGAGAAGTTAAGTGTGGATGATAAGTTGATCTTTGTCACTGATCCAATGGTATATACTTCTTCATACAGTACCATGCTAGCTCTCTCTTAGTGTTAATTTTTTGCAGACCGGTTTACTGTCAATTGTTGATTTTTTACCTAATCTATTTCTTTTGGATTAATGATAGAATTGAAGCTCGAATTAAAGTGGGATCGAAATCGGATATAAAAAGAGTGGAATCAAGAGTTCAAGACTCAAGTCACAAGACACAAGCTGATATTTGTAGTTCGTTTTTTATTTTCAATTTTTAATGTGTTTTCGCCTTTTCGGATTTTATTATGTAGATTGTAATCCCAAACATTAGAATTTACATTCTTTTAGATTTTGAAGACGAGTAGGCAGAATTTGATATTTGAATATCAAGGTCATTTATATTTTTATTTAGTTTGGGGAAATTGAGTCCATCAGATTGTACAGAGGTGTAATTTGGTCCATTTGGTCCGGGTTTGGTTTGGTCCGGGTTTTCTCGGTTCGGTCCAGTCCGGGACCATATGTTAATTGGTCCGGTCCTTGGTCCAACATTTCCAATAACTCGGTTCTCGGTCCGGTCCGGTTTGGTCCGGTTCCGGACCGATTCTCAGCCCTATCCGCATTTCAGTCTCTTAAATCCGTTTTTCGTGATGTAGGTGAGGGCTTAGAAGACCCGGACGTGGATAGCTTCGTTGTTGAGGAGGAGCTTTGAGCGGAATTGCTTTTAAGGTGACGATAATGAGAAACTCGGCCTTATTGTATATATTAGCACTTTTCTTGTTGGATTGGTTTAAGTTTCTGATTTTTAATGTTATTGTTGTTGTTTGAACTTAGTAACATGATAGGAATGTTCACATATGATGATTTCATGCTTAGATGATGTTTCATATGCTTATTGTTAAATTTTCAGAAATTTATGCTTAAGACGGATACAAATCATTTTCTTATTTAGGATTGTTTGTGGGATTAATTGCTGGTAGTTAGTGTATTTGATGATTACATGTAATGGGTAAACATTGTATGTTGTTAACTTAGAAGTCTTAAATCGATTTGTGATGATTTGCATTTGATAGGAAATTGCGATTTTACGAACAGATGACTCTAAGCCGGTGGGCTGACCTGCAGCCGGTCGGCCGGCTCAGAGTCGATGTGTTAAAGTTTGAATGTTCAGAAATCTGAGGAAGGTTTCTGAGCCGGTCAATCGGCCGCCGGTCGACCGGCTCAGGATCCTTCTTGGGTGTTTCAAGTTTTGCAAAGGGCTTGGGAAGTGACTCCCAGCCGGCAGGCCGGCAGGCCGGCAGCCGGTACACCGGCTCAGAGTCACTCCTCGTGTTTAAGATTTGAATTTTGGCTATTGGGGAAGGGACTCCCAGCCGGCTGGCCGGCGGACGGTCCACCGGCTGAGAGCCTCTTCTCTTGTTTTTCAGACGGTTGTTGGGCATGGGAAGGGACTCCCAGCCGGTGGACCGGCAGACGGTCTGGGACCGGCTGAGAGCCCCTGTTCCGATTGTTTTGTTTATCACTTTCAAAGGCTTATTCGGTTTTGATTTAAACTCGTTCCTTGTACCTTTCATGTGTGTTTGAGGTCCCCGGAGGATGGGCGACACTATATTGGGTTCGAGAATGGAGAGAGGATAGAGACCCCCCGATCGGGTAACCGAAAGGGAAACCGGCTCTCCCTCAACTTAGTTCCCGGGATCAATTAAGTGTTGATTAGAAGTTAAGAAAGTAGAACTATAGATTAGTTCCTAGACTTTGGATGATATTGTATTGATGCGTATTAAGTTATGCCTTAAGCTGGCCTCTGAACTTAATACGTGAGTTGATTGTCATATATGGGGATATGCCTTAACTTGGTCTCTGAGCCCTATATGTGTATGAGTGTCGTGTCTGGGATATGCCTTAAGCTGGCCTCTGAGCCCAGACATGTTTGATTGTGATCGCGTTGGAACATGCCTTAAGTTGGCCTCTGAGTCTGACGAGTAGAGCAGCTGCACAACGGGGTAGCTAAGGAACTGACACCTTGCCCGGAGTACAGATGTTTGATGCTAGGACATGCCTTAAGCTGGCCTCTGAGTCTAGTATCTTGTGATGTAGTGAAGGGACATGCCTTAAGCTGGCCTCTGAGTCCTTTACTTTTGGATGCTAGTCCATGCGTTGTGATGTCGCCTCTGAGTCTAGTGTCTTGCTGATTGGCAGGTCTATGCCTTAAGTTCGCCTCTGAGTCCTTGCTTGCTGAATGATTGGTATTTAGGTTATGTCTTAAGTTGACCTCTGAACTTTATACTTGCTGAATGTAATTGGTATTTAGGTTATGTCTTAAGTTGACCGCTAAACCTTATACTTGTTGAGTTTTATCTGCTTGCCTTGAGTTGGTACGGTGTCAGATATAGATGTTGATATTGATGATATAGATGTTGATATCGATGATATGGATGTTTTGACTTGTTGTTGTTCATCCAAGGCATTGGATGGCTCTTTAGTCAGTTTCGTAAATGGTTTGGACTGAAAGACCCCCCGACCGGGTAACCGGTAGGGAAACCGGCTCTCCTTCCAAATAGTTTCCGAAGTTGGTTGAGAGCCGTGCATTAGTGATTGCATGATAGTATGAGATCGGTCATTGAGATATTGATATGCTTCACATGTTTATATATGTTGGAGTGTTCTGGTTGTATTGTTTGTTACGTGTCGATACAAAAGGTGGCTAGGAGAACTCTAGTCACTCCCCACTGATTGTGGCGTACATGTTTTCATGTATGTAGGTACATGCAGGTTGGACAGGGTTGGATGAGAGCTAGCGAGTGATGATCCACTTGTCATCATATGACTTACACTTACGAGTAGCTAGACTCTAGTTTGATACAGTTGTTATCTTTTGGTGCCTGTAGGGATGTTCCATCCCAGGCTTTGTATATATTTGGTTTTCCGTACTTAGAACTGTTATACTTATCTATTTTGTTTATATCAGTTTCCAGTTTCCGCTTCAGTTTTAATTCACCTCGCATGATGTTTATGTTTAAAAAGTTTTAATTCCGCTGCATTTTTAGTACTTTGTGTGTTTATTTATTTCCGCTTCGCGAGGGGTTTTACAGGTTATCCTCCTATCTTTAAACAGGAAACTAGTTTCAGAAATTGCTAAAAAGATGGGATTGAGCCCACCTACGTAGTGTTTCAACGATGGATACCCAATCTGGTAAATCAGATTCAATGCGGTCAAACGAAATCGTCGAGCATTGCTTGTATGTTATCTATTATAAAGAATAAAGGATGTTATTCAGTTTATCCCTTTTAGCAGGTTTAATTACTACTGTGTAAGGTTGGACAGGTGGTAGTCCTTAATGAGTTCCATATCTCAAAGGTTTGAGTGGTGTGTGTAGTACACACTTCATGGACTCACCTACGTGATTGTGGAGTGTTGACCACCTCCTGTGAGATTAGATGTGGGCTAATTCTCTAATGCAATCATGAGACAGGGTTTGGGCCATATGTTACTCGAGGGAACTGTTCTCATTTCTTCTTATTGTCAGGTTCAAGACAACGTTCACCTAATCACAATTTTTCCTTCTTTTTTCTTTACTCTTCTTTTGTTAAACTTAAGTTTGGACCAAGTGGGGGATTGTTGGAGTAGGAGGTTGCTCCAAACTTTAAGTAAGAACTTTGTCCCACATTGGTAGAATAGTGGGGGGGGGTTCTTACTGATTTAGGGCAGTGTCTTACACGGCGTCTCGATTAAGGTTTATTCTGATCAGTTCGTTCTTATTCTTTCACCCTGTGTTGTAATACTAACTTTGCAGCGGAATCTGTTTGTTTAGTGCTGATATTGACGTGTATTGTATGTAAATAACCATGATATGATGTGAAATCGCTCTCCTCCCTCGCAAGGAACTTGATTGTGAACACAATTCGAAAGTATCTAGCCTTCAATCTCGCAAAACTGATCAGGCGAAACTCCCCTAAATAACAACCTCGTAAGATTATTATGCACTCGATTATCTCGCAAGACTCTCGAAAATAAAGCTCACAAAACTGTAAACTCGGAATTATATTTATCACTTGAACGAATAAAACTGAACACATAAGTCCCTATATTTATAATAGATTAGGCGACCAGAGAGACTCCCTAAGACTTCCATAAACGGTTTAAGGAAAACTTTCCTAAACTCGATTATATATTACCTTAGCACTACTCACCTTATTCTTAAAACTAAAATTAGGGAATAAACAACAACAAAATAAATAAAACTACCTTATTCTTCTTAGCTAAATTATGAAAACTAATAATAAGGTAACTAGAACATCCTATGACAAAACCCTTGTCCGTCCTACATCATTCTCCCTTTCTTCAAAAAGAATCGTCTCGATTCTTGAACCAATGACCTCCCGGATCAAATACAAACCTTATGAATCTGGATGCAAGTTTGTTGATAAGATATAGCAAGGCACTTGAATCATCCTTAAGCTTATCATCTTCAATATAATTATAAAACTTGTTGTCATTGATGCACTTAAGCTTGACTCATTTCTTCGTTCTTAACTTTTGTGTGTACCAACATCTCTCCAACATTCTTTTATCGTGCCTTCCTCCTTGCACAAGTGTAGTATAATCAAAACCATACTAGTTTGGAATAACAAGATTACACTGAACTTCCATAGAAATCGAATCTAAGAAACAAATCTGGTAGTTTCCTCCATAAAGTTTCTGATTAATAGAAATATCAAGTAGTGATCTACACGGTCCTGCAAGTTGAGAATTCAAAGTTATTCCATCATCTAAAAACTCTTCGTTCATGACGGTCATAAGATTAAATTCATCATGACTTGTATCGTCACTCTCATTCATGTCAGCTTCTTCAAAGACATGTTCAACTTCATCGTCAAACTTAGCTGGTAGGTTAAGATCATATAACGAAATATCCTCTATAAGAGATGCATCCTCCAAAGAAAATAAGTCATCTTCAATAACATAGTTTACTTCTCCTTCTACTTCATGAATATCATCAAAAGACTCAATATTTTCTTCTATAAACAGACCAGCTTTATCGCCAACTTCTGCAAATTCTTTATCAAAAATAATTAGCAACGTAGGATCAAATAATGACGAATCTTCTATTTCTTATTCATCATCACTTATTGGCTCAACTATGATAAGCTCGTCTTCTTCTTTGGGCTCATCATTCTGAATAAGAAAACCTTCTTTCTGACAGTCTTTTGGACTGTTTGTTTCTGCAATATTAGGCTTCTCTACAATCATGTCTAATAGGTATGAAAGTTTGTTAAGTTCTCTTTCTACCTTTTGCAATAATAGGTTTCGTTCATATCCCTCGATCTCCTTTAATATTCGTTTGCTTGTCCTTCGAGACATTGAAGTTTGACAAGATCTTGACAAATTCACTGCATCCTCAATAATATCCCTTCCTTTCACAAAAGCACTTCAATTAGGGCCGATGGGGTTAGGCAAAACTTTCCTTAGTCTATTACATAAGATTTTCGCAATACACTTCTAGATGGTATTACAACGGGATATAAGTGAAAATTGGGTAACATAAACATGTATGTGCACTTTTGGAATAAGTAATAATAGTGACATTAAGTTCTTTGAGCAATTTCTCATTTTGAAAAATACGAGAAACCCTAACGCTATTGGTTAGTACCTAGGTTTTGTCATGATAAGATCAAGCGTTATATAAAGCATATTATACACATAATTAAACGCAACAAATGGAAAAATAACTAGGCTTCATCTTTTATTTAGATTTATTTTAGACCCTCTATACATTTCACTCGACTTTGTCAGAAAAGATACAAATTCAAACTTTCCAACTACACTTTATTTTTTTAATATTACGCCATCTCTGAATAAAATAATAAGTCTAATATAAATTATTGGATTTTTTCATTTGTACTACTTAAGTTTTACTCCCTCCTATTCCATATATTCTTCCCTATTTCCTTATTCGGTTATTCGGGTTTTCTTCCCTATTTCCTTTTTTGAAAGGATTTGTGTGGTCTAAATTCAATGGTAGGTGGGCCATTGTGTTTTGTGTGGTCCAAATCAGATCCCTTATTTTTGGGGCAAAAATGAAAGGGGAAGAATATATAAAATAGGAGGGAGTACATTTTATTACTTGTACCCTCACCTTTTTGAAATGTCCATTTGTACCCCTCAATTCTTACGATTAGTCTCAAACGTGACCAACTTATAAACCCCTGTTAAATCCTCAAATTTTTTCTGCAATTTATCTTGCAATTGATGTGGAAGAAATGCGAAGTTGAAGTTTTCTAAATTTACAAACAATGATTCATACAACTTAATTTAGTCTACAATATAACTATTTTATTAAGTGGTTGTTCGATTAACATATCTTACTACTAAGACGATTGATGACAAAGAACACTATATAAATTCAAATATTCATGGCCATAAAAAGATTTAATGAGGTGGAAAGAAGACTATTGAGTTTTTGAACAAAATTATAATCAACGACATTGGGAGAGGGTTTACAAATGTTTTTTTGGAGAAGAACATAATTACCACAACTTTTACTTATTTTTTGAGCATATGAGTATTTTTTTTTTCTTAGTTTATTGCCAAAAATTTTATTGTTTTTGAGTATGTACACTTTTTCTGAGCTTATTAAAGTGTATAAGTAAGATTTTAATAATTTTTTTCAGTCAAAACTAAAATTTAATTAAGTTTATATGTAGTGCTTTTGAGTTTATTTTAATTTTTTAAGCTTAACGTTTTAATAAATGAACTCAGAAACTTTATAACAATACTCATAGTTTTTAAAACAAAACTTAAAAATATTGTTATAATGCTTAGAAACTACTTCCTTCATTCCAATCAATTCAACTTTGATATTCACAAGGTACTCGATGAGATAATTTAAACAAGATCTCATATGACTATATCTTTTATGTTATGTATTAGAAGTTGCGTGAAAGTAGTAATTGAGCTCCATTACTTTAGCGAGGCGTGAGATCAAACCCCTTAACTATAGATTGTAGTAATTAGGTCCCATAAGTTATTCAAAATGTGAAATTAACCCCCTTACCCAAAATCTCGTGAGTTTACCATATACACAATCAAAATAAAAGTTAACAATGAAATAAAAATTTAAAAGTATTTAGCATTTGATTAGATAAGATTTTAAATTATTTTATAAAATAAAAAAAATTATGTTCTATTAAAGAACTTTCTTTAATTTGTTAACTATCCTCTACGGAAAAAAAACATATATATAATGTTTTTTAATTTTTTTTGAAAAGATGAAACATATAAAAAAAATAGGGTTTTTTGTCAAACACCGCCTTTAAAAAAACTTTTTGTTCCAAACACCACCTTTAAAAAAATAAATTGTCAAACACCACCTTTAATAAAAAATATTTTGTCAAACACCACATTTTGGCCAAAGTTTCAGCGGTTGTGATGGGATGACTTTCAGTCGAAAGTTGAGATAGCAAACAAGGTCGGTTTGAAGTGTTCTTGAACTCGTTGGAAAGTGGGAGTACAGGCTTTCCAACGGTTGTTAACACAGTGGTCAAAAGTGTCCTTATGTGGGGTAGATTGATGTGTAAAGTAAGGCTAATCACATGGGATTAATGTAAGTTGAAGTAGTATTTTTCGTGGGTCAATTCACTCCCGTTGAACCACCACTTGCAACCAACGACCACCACAGAGAATACAACTGCAACATACCTTGCCCTCCCCAACATACATACCAAATTTCAAACCAAACCAAACATCATAACCTCATTTAAAGACCCTTGAAAACCCCTCGAACAACTCGTTGTAAGCCCAAACTTCTAGCCCTTTCTCTAACCAACCTTACTTTAGACACCAATCTACCCCACATAAGGACACATTTGACCACCGTGTTGACAACCGTTGGAAAGCTTGTACTCCCACATTTCCAACGAGTTCAAAAACATTTCAAATCGACCTCGTTTGTTATCTCAACCATCGACTGAAAGTCACCCGATCACAACCGCTGAAACTTTGGCCAAAATGTGGTGTTTGACAAAAAAAAATATTAAAGGTGGTGTTTGACAATATGTTTTTTAAAGGTGGTGTTTGGAAAAAAAAAAAGGTTTTTTAAAGGTGGTGTTAGACAAAAAAACCCAAAAAAATATTCGTGCTTAGTTTTTTGGTAATAAAGATATATTTTTAAAAAATGATGATTTTTTCGAAAACAGTGAACTAAACTAAAGTTTTTATTTTTCCATAATTTTAAAATATTCTCTTTTTTACATTTCTTTTAATTAAAAAAAAAAAAGGAATTTTGTACTTTTCTTCAAACAAAATATAACCTAATTAAGTTTGTGTTATATGAGAAAATGAAATTCTCTTGAGATTTTGGGTAAAGGGGGTAATTTCACATCATTTAATATATTAAAGCAACAGCCGGTAACCGCTATTTAAGAGTAAAAAGTGACGTGTCGCGCTCACATCGATCGACCGTATAAAATACAGATTATGTACACAATAAATACGTAAAACAAAAACTACCCTCTGCTCCGCACTTAGTCGCACACAATACACAATAGGGGAGGGGGATTCGTTCCTGGGACCTATTGTCAACAATACCTCCGTCTTAACCACTAGACTAAGACATTTTCGGTATCACTCTCTCTAATTTGTAAAACTTACTCCACACTATTTTTCATTTGTCTCGATCTTTTCGCCATCTTAATTTCTTGAGTTTTTGCTAAACTATAAAAGTAGTAATCTGTACTTTTTATCAACTTATACTTTTAATTTTCACATAAATACCAGATTTTTGCAAAGCATTTTTTATCCAACCATATTTTTTTAATAATTATCATATAATAGTGTTCTTAACTATTATTAATCACGGCATGTTTTTAGACATGATCGATTTTATGAAACTATTTTTTGGGTCACGTGTAAAAAGGGACCGGAACTTTAAGGTGAAAGAAAACAATTTGATGAATATAATATAACTATTAATGCAGTGGAAAAAAATATTCAATATTTGTAATTTTTTTAGCACATGTGAGATATATAAATTGCTTTAACACTATAGAACACAAAACAAAGGTCAACATGACATAAATGTCCGTCGAAAACGTCATTTGGTTTTGTTGCAAAAGTAACGTTGGCCTTAAACGTTCGTCGCAAGGGGTAAATTGAGACGAAATATTTCTCCCAGAACAAAGATGACTCCGTCTCAACTCTCAATTGTCATATAAGAGTCAACATTATTAGGTGTTGTCGACTTTTTGTTACTATTGAAACATGACCGACTTTATATTACTACTCCGTATTTTTTAGGTTACCCGTAATAAGGGTTTGGAAATTTTATATTGGAGAAATACAAACAAATAAATATAATATATTAACAAATGTAGTTTATAAAGACATTTTTCTATATTTGTAATGTTGTTTGCTATTGGCAAAATATTTTAAACACAAATTATATGTGACCCGTCACAATTTTGTATTATTTACAAACAATTTAATTACTTTTGAACATCATTTATTAAAAGAGAATTTTTGAAAATAATGAATTGTTGTTATATTTAGCCATCTCTACGAAATATCGAATAATTTGTGATAGTTTTCATATTATTTCTACTATAGTCTTTTAATTACCCGGTAATTCCTTTTTTTCCTGTCATTTTTCTTCGTCAGAGTCGTTTTAGGTTAAACGTTGTTTTTGTAGATGTGATCTAATTTGGGGATTAACTTAACTTACTTAGTTTGACAATGACAGATTCGATTAATGGTAAGCGACTTAATTTGCGAAAATGATTTGGGTGTTTAGCGTGAAAAAGGCTCAATTATTTTTTGTTGGTTCAGCGAAGCACGCACTTGGTCGCATTACAATAGAGGGGAGGGGGAATCGAACCTAGGACTATTGTCCAGGATACCTCCGTCTTCACCACTGAACTAAGACATCAAAAAGACTCAATCAATTATTAGACTATGCAATTCTCCAAATTAACTAATTAAGAAATAAACTTGATTAATGGTGGCAGGTCTATCTCCAAAGAAAATCAGGATGACAGCATTATTTGGTATCTTATCTATATAAATTCTGAAACATTTATCCGCTTGTGGTTGCGCCACATCATTCATCCAAGTTTTAATTATTTTTTTTCTTTTTTTTTAATTCACTCTGGTGGGTCCCGCACAATACTTTATGATTTCCCTGCACAATAACCGCCTAATATTTCTACGTATTCCAAATAAATGCCTAAAATCGTAGATTACGAAACATTACGAACATTTTTATATAAATCAATTAATTAAAAATAGACATTGTGATAATTAGACCACAATTTATTAAGATGTTTAGAATATTATAATCAATAACAATTTACAACAATAATAAACCGAACATACAACATTTTAAACATGATTTAAAATAACGTAATATTAATATACAATCAGGGAAAAAAATTATAAACTCCTCCACGGAAAATTACGTTATAATAATTTTGTGTACTCAGGTGGATCCCGCATAATATTTAATGATTTTCCTACTCAATAACAGCTTAATATACTACGTTTTCTAAATAAATGCCAAAATTGTAGATTCTGAAACATTACGAACATTTTTATTTAAATCAAGAATGGCGTAATTTTGTATATATATTTTAAAAACTTATTTTGATTTTTGATGAATGGTTATATACTTCAAATCAAATATAAAAAATATTATAAACTCCTTTATGTAACTAATTATATACTTCATAAAAATCAACAAAAGCATAAAAGCATGTTGTATATATTATATGCATAAAATATATATAAAGCAAATTATTATTAGATATAAATAAATAATTTTATTAGAAACAAAAGTATTTAATTAGAAATTGTTTCAGAGACAATGATTACGAAATATAAATCTTATCTTATGTATATTAATACCGAATCATTTCTTGCATTTTCCTTCACCAACGTGACCTTAAGCATGCCATTTTCTTTTTTCTTTTTTCTTTTTCTTTTAATCAAAAACATGGGACCCACCAAAATACAAATTGATTTAATTCCAATGTAAAAGTAAAAAGTTCACGTTTTCGACAAAAAAAATTTATTGATTAGAAACGAATATGGAATTAATTACAAAAAAAAAATTCAGTACAATTTTTTGCAAAAGTATATAATATATAATACTTTAAAATAATAACTAAAATAAAATACATGAACTGATACAATCTACAATTTACAATATTGTTACAAAAAAATACGAAATGTATATAAATATATAATTATCTCGTTTTTAATTTATGTTCAATCACATATACCGTTTCAAATGTCATGCGTAATATTTATGTTCAACCAAAAAAATTAAAAATTAAAAATTAAAAACTCACCTTAAACAAGGCTTTTTCTTTTTTTTTTAAGAAAACGTGGGACCCGCCAAAATACAGATTGATTTAATTTCAATGTAAAAGTAAAAAAGTTTACGTTTTCGACAAAAAAATTATTGATTAGAAATGAATACAGAATTAATTACAACAACAAAATTCAATACATATTTTGCATAAGTATATAACTAAAATAAGACGCTTTGTATAATATTTATATTGATAATTTTATCAAAATTTTGTTATAATACCAAGTTTAAATGAAAACAGGTATAATTATAACATGTATTAAGACAATTTAAAAATTGTACGGGTTAATATTTAAATTGTCTTATAATTAAACTAATAACAATATTTTTAAGTAACCCGTGCATTTTTTGTTATATTTAGACCGTTTTAGTTAATTTTAACAAGTAACCCGTGCATTTTTGTTATAATATCATGTTAAATTTGTTATAATATTTTGCAACAATAAATAATAAATAACAATAACAACTAAAATAAAATTACAATCAAATACATGAACTGATACAATTTACAATTTCAATTTACAAAAAAATGCAAAATGTATATAAATAACTGATTATCTCATAAATATTCATGTTCAATCAAATATATCGGTCCAAATGTCATGCGCAATATTTATGTTCAAGAAGATATATTGTCCTATATCTCATGCATAATATTTGTATTTATATATCGTACTAATTTATAATAATATTTCTTTAAAAAATAATATCTTCTATACTTTAATAATTCAACATAAGATGAAAATAAAATCTAGAAAACTCGACTAATCATCCATTGTCATCTTCATATATATAAGAATAAACTGGACAATTGAAAAAAATCCATGACAAAATACCTAATACCATACCAGTTAAACTAAAAGTTAAAAACACTAATTTAATTTATTTTATGATAGCAAACGTTTTATGTCAAATGTATTCAATATATTCACATATCTTATCTTTATTAATAAAGAAAAATTTAAAACAAATCTGTGCATCAACAACAATGATGAAAAAATTAATTAACGAAAAACCGTTTAGGTTTATGTTATGTACATGATTTGTACGTAAGTATTAAAAAATAACGATGGATTGTTGGTAAATCGATAGAAGCAGGACCCACAGCAAAGATGAAATAGTTAAATAACGAGAACCGCCTTGGTTTATGTTCAGTACGTAAACGATTTCGTTTATGATTTGTACGTAAATATTAAAAATAACGATGGTCGGGACGTAAAGATTAATAAATAATGATTTATGAATAATAATCTTATCTGTATAAAACCAATATCATTAAAATACCACAAAATTCTAGCATAAAACTTCATGGATGAAAATTTTAATTACGGTAAAAAGTAACTATTCAAGACTTTATGCGTAAAGCTTCACATAAATATTATTTGAAAAAAAACGCTCCAAATATTAAATTAAAAATGTCACGATAAAAAAAATGGGATATTGAAATCGCAAAAAAAAAGTATCATAATAGATACTTAACATTCACAAAAACACGAGTAATGACGGGCTTTGGGGGCAGTCATATATTTTTTCTCTGATCAGCCTATTTCATTATTTTGAATGAGGTAAGTTGAAACTATCGGCTTTCAAACCATCTCCAAAGAATTCAACATGTTGACAACTCTGATTTATGAGTGAGTTGTGACGATGAAAAATGCATATATAATGAAGAAAATTTTGAGATTTTGTATTAACATTACTTGTCATTGTATATTGTAATTCTGTTATGATATTTCAAATTTATATAGATTGATTGCGTTTTGATATACTTTAAATATAAACTGTATGTTAATATTACAATATTTTTAGTATATCGGTCATATAAAATTATATTACAAATCGAAAATCGAAAATATGACTAATCAGTATTCATAAATAACAATATTTGAACCTACAATCCCGTGCAATTTGCACGGGTTTAAAACTAGTTGTTTCTTATTTCGGTTGTGTTTGTTTATGATTTAAGGTGAAATCTAAAGATGTTTAACTTAGTTGATTATGAAATGACTGAATATCGAAAATTAGGGGTCTTTGTTTGATTTTTAATCCAAAAATTATAGTCGGAGTGATCCGAGATTAATGGTTGCAGAGGAGTTTAAAGATTCTATGCATAAGTTCGATTAGTGCAATACCATCTCTTTTTCATTTCTTATCATTTTTTTTATCTCCTTTGACATTTAGTTTTTCAGTTGTTGAATTTGTAGTGTTCAATTGTTCATATTCAGTTATACCAACATTTGACCCTCTTATAAGGTCATTATTACAGTTAGTTTCACCTTGCATAAATAACTCATCTAATAGACCCTACAACTCTACCGACATCTTCTAATAAGTTAGCTCCAAACTACTAAGCTTTAGAGGAAGGAGTTGAGAGTTTTCACAACTTTTAGTTTGCTTAGTAGTAGCCGATAACAACTTTAACAGAATAAAACCTTAACAGAATAAATAAAGTTGGCTATTGAAGTCTTGAAGAGGACGATAATGAAAATTTTAGGTAGGTAACTGGGGTTAGACCGTTCTTATAGATGAATACGAAGTAAGTGATTTGTGTATCCTACACGAATACGTGTCCAGGTGTCGAATTTGACTATTATATGAAAAAATATCATGTTTTTGGTATAAAATTCAGTATCAAAGTGGCATACCTATGTCCGAGTGTCCAGTGTGCGATTGTCTGCGCAATATAGCTATAAGTATTGGTTGTAAAATTATGGTTATATTACTATCAATTATACGACTACCAAACTAGGAATGCTCATTTTTAATTTGATTTAATCATTGTGAGACTACTATTTTAAGGCATACACCCTCCGACTCTAAATCATTCCATTTTTCAAAATTTGTGATGTGGATTTTGAACAAATAGGTCAATTCAAAGGAATTAGACGGAATAATATGTACTAAATTTTATTAATTACTCCGTATATTTTAATTTGTTTCACCTTGCCAAATTAGCTAATACATTGTCATTGGGTCAGTGATCAACGTATGGAAAACATATTGAAGGGCTCGAATTTTGTATACTCCGTCTTAGTTTGTAAAGGCGCGCCTCGAGTGCACCTAAGATGCTCCATGGATGAGAAACTAACCAAATCTCGCTTTGGTGCAACTTAGATTTCATAGGACACATTAAATGAGACTTAATAGATTATTTGAAATCTAATAAACACTAGAACTTTCCAGAATATGCTACTGCATAAGCACTGCTGAAAATGCAAATTATCTCACAATTAGAAAGTATGAATGTTACACTATATTAACACTTGGTATTTGCATTCCAGTGAAACAACGAAGGGTGTCAAAGTTCAATTTCAATTTGAAGGCACACATGCAAGGAGATTGGATATGGCGTGATTAAAATGAGCTCTTTAATTCTTTGATTTTAGTACTCGGTGTTAGCCTATATCATACAACAATTACAACATTTTGTTGGTATTTATATTTAGAATTGCACTAATATGTTTGATATTGTTGTACTTGGTGGAGTCAGTCTCATTAATTCTTTGATTTTGGACGGAATATAGAAAAATGACTATTTTAAACGATATTTTTCTTACGATGAAGGAATAATGATTTGAATCATCTCTGTTTTTATTTCCGGATTATCATTCGGAAACAATCTCTATGTTTTGTTAATGCAACTGTAAAATTGAGTATCTCCGACCTCTTACATCATAGTTTATGGGAGTCATTCAGGTATAACGTAATATTGTACTTTTTCACATTAACGATTAGATTACCCGTGTCGTCTTCCTCCTTTGATTTCCCTAAGGACTTTTATTATCTTTAGTTTGTTTTGTCTTCAATCAATATTTAAGGTGTAAGAATGGATATCTATTTTTAAACTATTTATTGATTTTATACACATATATTCACTTATCTAAACATTTTCATATTTATACAAAATATTTATATTTTTGAGTTAAAACTGTCACCTAAATAATTTTTTTTAATATACATAGATTCATATTATACCCGTGCATTTATGCACGGGTTACACACTAGTTTTGAATAACTTAAGGGGCCTAATTGCTACAATCTAAACTTGGGGGGTTTATCTTACAATTAGTTAAAGTAATGGGGCTAAATTACTACTTTCGCGTTAGAAGTTGTGTCAAAGATTCACTCGACTTATAAATATTGTCCAAAAAGTGAAATGTATAAAATTGATTGGAATTGAAATAATACTCGTGTAAGTGTGTAACAATCGGATGTATGATTCAGTTACTAGTTTTTTAGGCACATCCATTTGTTATTAATGATCACGTTTAAGATTAAGACCATCCCCAAGCAGAAGGTCATGCTAATCGGGTCACCAACATTTTTACTCTCAATCTCACCTTAATTATCTTGTCCCACTTTCAACCCACTTTCATCCTCCCAAACAGAAGGTCACGACTTAAGGGCATCAATCCAATCAGTTTCCACTCGTTTTTCATTTTCTAACATTTCCAATCATTAACGGCATTCGTTTCCCACCAAATAATATAATAAGGCAACAACACTTTGATATGTCAAAGGTCACCAAGAAGGTCACCAACTAATTTCAGGGTCACAAATTAACCTCGAAAACTTGAAAGCCACCAAAATTAATACAAAGTCACCAAAATTAATGTATTAATTACATAATTAATGTGACCCAACAAAGTCGCGACTTCCTTGACGACGGTCTAATAGTTGGGAGTGGGATATATAAGTGGGAATTCCAATACACGAGGGTACAAGTGAGAGAGCCCAAAATTTGAGGGCTACCAATGAGAAACACCCATTAAATTGTTGAAAATTCACCCGGTCAAAAACATACAAGGGTACCCTTGCCGCATCTCATAGTACTCCATACTTGGTTGTTAATAGAAGTTTTGAAAGGATATTTCTGTAAAAAAAAAAGACAAGTAGATATGTGCAAAACCACCTAAACATATGAGCGTCTGAGAAGATGCCTTCTCCCGGGTCTACAAAACACAGAATGACGATGAACAAAAAGAGCAGAAACAAAAGAGTTGAAGCAAATAGCATCATAGAAATGTGGAGCACTTTAAAAACCATGCCGATTTTTATTTAAGACAAAACATAATAAACACGAATTCCGTCCCAACACCAAAATCAAAACACAAAGACATAATAGTTCAATATTCCAGAGCCAGCTGAAACCGCCTGAGGCAAACTAAAACACACTCCATTTATTGTATGTTTGTATACATCATTGGCAACAAGAAGAGATCATCCTGCGACTTTTCTAACGAAATTTCTAGAAGGCTGGATCACCGGAGACGGTGCCATAAACATATTGGAATGTCCATGCCATCCTCCAGCCTTCATAGGCGCTTGCCTGCCACTACCCACACTCATGTTTGACAACTGCTCCGCTGTTTCAGTCACACCACGTGTCGTCCTCCCTGGTTACAGGCAGCATATAATACTAGAAGATGAGAATGCCAGCAATTGAGGCTTCAAACATGTGATTGAGCATAGACACTAAACTTATATAGTTATATGTGAACACAACTTATACTCACTCCAATTCATTGATAAGTATAAAAACCCCAGTCGGATGTTTAGTGAGGAGAGAATTCTGAAAGTACATAACTGAATAAATAAATGTAATATGAATGGAAAGAAACGGGAAGTCTCAATCATTATTGAGCTATAAGGTTTATAACCATATTGATCTATAAATGTGAATACGAAACGAAAAGAAAGGGAAGGGTAAAGTCTCAATCATTATTTAACTGTAAGGGTAGGCATTATTGGCTGCTGCATTTAATCATTGATGGTGTACAATGAGAGACCTTAGGCCACAATGATCAATTCAAGATTATCCCTCAACCAAGGTTGAACACCATCAATGAGACCCTCTCACAAAAGATTCACTGTAAAATATGACTGCACTTACATGGGCTATTCATAATTGGTGGCCGATACTTGGGTTGCTCAGCAGAGCTCTTTATAGATTTGTCGTTCTTGTTCATATCCTTGTCATCCATATCCAGTTTCCGTTGCACACAAGCACCAAAGGCCACATGGGGTTTTCGATAGGTGTTCTTTGGATTGGGAAGACTTCCAGGGCCGGAATACCTCCTTGTGGATTTCTGCTCGATAAATCCCTTGGCTTCGGTAGGCGGCGGTGTTCTATTGACAGGTGCCCTTGTCCGAAGGGATGGAGGTACATAGAAACATCTCTGCATAATTTGTAATCATCAATCAATCTATATTTTTTATTAAGGGACTCTTGGTAACATAGACCACAATTCGACAATATTCGTGATCCATAATTTCAGCAATTTGTGTTTTATTCTTCTGAAATGCATATAGATAGAACCATGGTGAACAGTCACTAACTGAATAATAAATTACCTGGAAGAAGGGATGTTGAAAAACCTCAGCAGATGTCGGCCTTCTGAATGGGTCCCATGAACACAGAGTCTGAGAAAATGCAATAGAATTTCAGTCACAGATGTTGCTATACGCGCCAGCCAATGACTGGAGTAGGGAGCAGAAATAAAATCAGGTTACCGCTATAAGGTTAATTGCATCTTCACTTGCTGAGGGCATAAAAGTTGAAAGATGTGCCCCAGGAAGCTGAAATACAAACAGTCAGGATAAGAATCATAAAATAAATGCAAAATTTCAGTGGCAGATTAATTTGCTGTGACAAGAATAGATCCGTCTTAACTCTTAGCCCACTTGCCTAATTTGACCGGTCAATTAAAAGTTGACATCATAATAAGGCTGCCTGAGCAACAGCCGATTCATGGAAAGATTTTTGAGGAAAAATACATATTAAGGTCGAAGGTTGAAGAGAACAGGAAAGAGACAAATGTCCTCCAAGTAGCAAGGTTGAAGAATAACATGGTAGTATGGTACCCCAGCATCCCAGCGAAACAATATTGCAACGTACAAAGAAACGGAATCTAGCACAAAAATATCTCTAAACGATTCCCATGAAGGAATTAACGTGCAGACAAGAGAAGAGGTTAAATATTCAAAAATCTAAACTAGTACTGCGAAGTCATGAAACCTCTATCGCTAAACTAAACAACAATCTAGAAACCCTTTTGGCACAGAAACTAAGGCCTACACCACCCCACATACATTCAATCTAACTAGATTAACTGACCTGTGGGAGCTGGAAGTTCATTGCTCTCGCAAGCTGACACCCATGGGGCCAGGTGCTCTCTGTTGGAGTTCCAATAACACTGCAGATCTTGTATATCTCATCTGCCTCACTACAAATGCATTCATAGAAAAATCACAAGTACATCAATACTAGATATACATCCATATACTATACCAATTTATTAAATTTTAAGAGATTGGAATGTCAAAGATTAAGTTCCTACTTTAGACCAGGGAAAAGAGGACGGAGGGTAAACATTTCTGCCATTATGGCACCCATAGCCCACATATCTGTAATTGAAAGACGTCAGTCAGATGTTAGTACGGGCAATAATAGTTCAACCACACAATGACAGTCTCACTCCACTTACCAACAGCGGAAGTATATGTGGGTGACTGAAGCAGAACCTCAGGAGCCCGATACCTGACAAGGAACCATAACTTAGTTATAAACCTATTCATTACATCAACCTACAAGAATGACGGAACACATTTCAGCTACTAGGAGAAGAATCTATACCAGCGAGTAGAGACATATTCGGTATAAGGTGGAGATGAAGTTATTTCTCGAGCAAGACCAAAATCTGCTATCTTGATGACATCTTTTGAGACCAGAAGATTCTCTATTCATTAAACCAGTAAGCAAAAAGATTAATTTAGAAGGATGATAGTGAGAAATTGAATAAAGAAGAGCATGGAGCAAACCAGGTGATGAAACCAAGAAAACGTAAAGTATTTGCTTTAAAATGTGATGAATAATGCAAAATGATCCACAAAACAGTTTACCCTTATATTATTAGGGAATTTTCTCATGTGTACCCCTCAACTATCCGTTTTCTCACTTGCTCTTTTTGTTTACAAAAAAATGGATACGACATCAGAAAATGGTAATTTTTTTCTTTCCACATTGACCATTGTTACGAGATCTTCAGTTTCAAAAACAAAAATTATTGTTTTTCGAACTCGTAGTCAAGAGATATGGCCCGGTCAGTTTTTCTACAGGATAAAGTGACTGATGAGAGCTCATAGTTAAAAGTTCTGACAACGGTGATTTTTATTTTTCAAATTTTTCATCTTAACAAGATCTGTGGTTAGGAAAAAAATTAACATTTTCAGAACTCGTAGCCAAGAGTTACGACTAGCCAAAGTTTTTTTTTCCAAAAAAGAAGGGTACAATTTAGAGAAGGAAATAGTTGAAGGGTACACATGCTAAAATCCCTATTATTAAATAGCCCTTTAGTCGGAACAGTTGCATCATGGTCATAGCAAAATAGCCTCTATATATTTCCAATATACATAAGAATGTCTCACAGTATCTCATATCATTTTTATACATTTCCTGGTTTCATGTGTACATTACACAGGCTCTTGTATTGAAGAGTCACCCAACCCAAAAATTTCTGGAGACAAAATAAACTCCATAACACTTGAAACAGTGAACATAAAGCAATAAAGCAGCAGAGATGCTCCAGCCATGTAATTATGGTTCCAAATTGTTTCAGAACATACCTGGTTTCAGATCACGATGGAAATACCCGCGCTGATGCATGTAGGCAAGGCCTTGAAAAACTTCAAAGCACCAATTTCTGACTTCAGCTTCAGAAAAGGGTCTTCCCCTACTTTTCATAAGCTGGTACAAATTGCAGTCCTGGAGACACATCACAAGGACACCTATAAGCAAACTTAACTACCAGCATAACCAAACAAACACAATATGAAAGTTTATTACCATATATTCAAACACAAAATATAAGATGTCATGTTCTCTAATAACTTCCTTCAACTTCACGATATTAGGATGGTTCATCTTCTTCAATGACTGGAATAAAAGCAGTAAAACCTCAGCCTTGCAAAATGATAAGAAAAGTTAATAAAAGAACTCCTAAAATATAGGTGAAATAACCCTCTGACCTTTACTTCTCTTAAATTTATGCATTCTTCCCAGGAATAGTATTTCTTCTTCATCTTTTTTATGGCGACCTATGAAGAATGTATTGGCAGCAGATTAGTCAACAAACCAAAATAATATTTTAGATAACCAAAACAGGATGAAACTCACCACTTCGCCAGTTTGTTTATTCATAGCCCTCCAAACACACCCAAAAGTTCCATCACCAACTTCTTTAATAAGCGTATACCTGTTTCATCCAAGTCTTTCATTAATCATCAAAATACACGACAAACAACATTCACATGCCAAGCACAGTTGTTGAATAGACTTACCTCTCCATTAGTGAGTCTGAATACACAGGCAACTGCTCCTTATTCAAACAGATTGATAGATCGCTAATGCGAAACACATATGCCGATGGAGATGACAAATATCCGTAAATAAACTAATTGAAAAAAAAAGGTATATCCTGGCTGTGGCTCGGCTGAAGATGCCGGTCAGATTTCTATCACAGAAAACACATGCAACAACCTGTAGCCGGCTAAGTTTGAGAACCTACTTGCAGAACAGTACCCAACAGTTAATAGGATAGGCTTATCCAGGGGAGCTCTAAGAAGCAATGACATCTCTTAGTGGAAAATTGAATTAAGCCTCCTATCTTGATCATCGAGATATACTTGGGCACTAGGTGCTGTTGACAAAAGAAACAAGTGGAAAATTCCCAAGATTGAAGAACCTCCAATAAAGAACTTCCCGAAATAAAACAGTGCAGAAATGGAAATAATATGATTGATATCGAACTTGCTCCATAGCTTAGTAGTGCAAGATGTACAGTTTAAGAATACTGGAATCTGCAGAGTACAAGGGGGAACACTTAGTCATCTGAATAATCTTAGCGAGAAGTTCTTAATAAAATGCATCAAAAAGTACAATGCCTTCACATGTACAAGTGTGAACCACTTTAAAGTCATATCCAATCCCTTTATACGGAAAACAGTTTGTCAAGAATGCTTCTAGGAAGTGGAATATATAGTGGATGTGCAACTGCATATCCCCATGGAAAGAAAAATCTATTATTTAAAACATCATTATACATAACATTAATGTTTCTGAAAAAGTGACTCTTATGACACATGTGACAAGACTGTTAAAAACCCCAAAAAAAAGATTGTGCAAAGTTGATAAACTTCAGAATTTTGTTTATGCAACATCAAAATCTTTCCAATTATATAGATATTGTCTCCCCTTGCATAAAGATCATTGTAAGTAATGTCTAAATATATAACCGCAATCCAAGAAAAAAAAATCGCTAAGTCAGTCATCAAACCATCAGAAAGACTATCACAACTGCAACCTTATAAACCAACTTCATGATTTGGAAAAAGATACTAATATTTTGATAATTAGAAAAGGGTTAGGAGCTTTGACCACAGATCGAGCAGAGACAACAATCAAGAAGACAAAATCAGAATATTCCTCCAGTGTACGTACTATTCCAAATAGGATTTCCTGTTCAACTTTATCTTAGAAATCACATCACTACTCCTGCTGTCTCTCAAGTAACTAAAGAACAGATAATCCTAATCTTTGGTTATACAGCAGTCTTCTAACAGGCTAAAATAACACAGAAAACACATGGCTGTTACCGAATAACTTATCTGGATTAATAGCCAGACAGCCAGTCGCTACAAAAATAAAAATAAATAAAAATCAATGCTAGCCTCTTTTTATTAATTGCCTTGTAGCCAATGATACTAGCAGTTTTTCCCGCAAACATAAGAATCTCGAGATATCACAGAAATCAGAAGCCCCAACACCACTTAAGTACCTCAGATGCAATGATCTTAAGAGTATCCCTGTTATTCCATTTCTACAATATAAGTCAAACTTCACACTACCGTTTAACATTGACCAACTCAACATTCAAATGGCATGAGAAGACCAGGTCATCAATAAGAAAACAACTTGAATACACCAATCAACCAAAATGGAAATTTGTATAAAATGATACCATACAATGTTCTAACAATGCGGGGCAAAGAAAACAAGTCTAGTTTAAGTGTTTAACATAAAAAAGTAAAACACACATGTTCTACGAAAAAAGTTGGAGAATGAGTCCAAAGAGACACAACCATCAACAAATTGAGCAAATCAGTTTTCTGGTATACGAAGATTAAGATGACAATTAGGCCTTGTTTGGATATCAAAATAGGAGGGAAAGGTAGGGGAGGGAGAAGGAGGGAAGGGAAGAGGAGGGACAGGGAGGGATTTGACGTTTGGATACCATTTCTCCCCAAATCTTTCCTATATTGATAGATTTCGATTTGCCTCTCCCCTTATTTGCTAACCAAACAATGGATTTTAAATTCACTACCCCTCCCTCTCCTTTCCCTCCAAATCCTTGCATCCAAACATACCCTTGGTTTTAAAAGAAGAGCTGCCAATAAAAAATCATCCAGAAGAAAGTCACAAGGAAACAAACAAGTCAACCTTCCAGGTGGCCAGAATCGCTAAATTTTAGATTTTAGGTACTGTTATTAACTGAAACTCCAAACAGCATCTTTCAATTAATTCAATGAATGCAGAGTTCAAAATTGTAGCAAAAGACGCTGAGTGAAAATAGGAAAGTGAATTCATTGAAAGACAAATCATAATCATGATTGAACAGATCGCAACACCTTCATTATATCAAGACAAGATATTCTAGCTAACAGATAGTCCGAATTAAAACTTGACCAAAATACATAATCAATCAATTTAAACAAGTAAGCACAATTTATAAAATCTGGTGAATATCAAACAGATAAAGTTAACTAAAGATGAATAAAATGCATAAGAACGTATTGAATCAAAGGAATTCAAAAATATACCAAAATTCAATCAATTCAAACAGCATAACACAAATATCAATTGAGACTCTGCAAAGCAAAATTAACAAAATCTAGGTGAAATTCAAATACCTAACCAAAACTCCAGATGAACATAACGCATCGATCGCAACGAACCGAATAAAATATAAAAAAAAAATTAATAAAAAAAAACAAAGCGATAATTATAACAAAATTGAATGATATAACATAATAAAAATTGAAAAGAAAAGAAAAGAAAAGGAAAGATACCAGAAAGGCAAAAGGTAAAAAACCACCTCCCAAGGAGAGGAAGGGATAAGGCGGACTCCAGAGCGGTACGTCTTGATCTCTCTAATATCTTCTTCAAAGTTCTTCTCTCTAGACTAATAACAATAATTAAAACAGCTTGTTATTCGGTGGCTTAACAACATATTTTGGACCGTACAAATATCTCTGTATGACCAGGATCCACGATCATGAATTCCTGATGTTATCTATTTTAGAGGCTCACCTAACCTTATTAAGCCACGCTATATATATGGCCTCCCTTTCTTCGTTTTTAGAATATTCTTCATATATGGAAACTACTGTAGAAATTAAGGAAACGGATTTTATCTAATATTTCTCCTGCTCTGCCCTTTGCATTGATTTTCGTTTTTTATTGTGAAAATATAAGTTTTTTCAAATTCAAACTGCGCAAAAATTTAGCATATATAAGGGAACTAGTGTGACACCCGTAAAAAATGACGGGATTGCGTACACTTACTTCTAAAGATTACATATATAAATTTTATTTATTATTATTATTTAGATAAATAAGCTATTTATTTGAACATTTGTACTTTTTTAAAAATAAAAAAGAAATAATATAATATTATTGTATATTTTAAAATATATATACGAAAATTATAACATTCAATTTTGAGAACTTTAAGCTATGTAAGTACACATAATAATATTAATAAGTGTAACAATTGTAACACATGTTTAAAATGAAACAATTAAGACATAGTTAAAAAAAGGAAATTATAACATATAAATTTAAGTAATTTAAGATATTCAAATTATAGGTAAAAACCAAAACTAAAATAACTAAGTTTTATACAGTATATTACAAAAAAATGAAAATAATATAAAAATCGATTCTAACAAATCTTTTCACGATGAATACGTAAATAAAACAAATAAAAGATATATATAATAATTTTGTGATATACTCGTAGCATAATACCGTACTAACTACCTATAAGAGAATAGAATAGTATACTCCTCATTGATATTGTATACCAAGAAGACTCGGCTTCCTCTATCAGTTATGGTCTATAAATATCATTATTGATCGTTGCGTGATTGGAGTTGTTTTAATCAACTCAACTCTTATTTGGTTTTTTAATGATATAATTATTATTGACATTAAGTTTTATGATATACTCCGTATGTAGGATATAATTCTTTTCTTAATCATAATATTAATTTATTGTTTATTATGTAATTAGATAGTTCGTAAAAATTGAAGATTCTAATATCCCTTGAAAAAACTTTCTCTTGTGTCCACTCTCTGAAGAAAAATATTCTCACTAGTCCCTCATTTGATTTATCTTTTTTATTATTTTTTAAAATGGAATAAGCCACGCACAAACAAAGTAAACGATGTGTATGAGATTTCTTTAATTATACCCTTTATCATACCTAAATTTTTGTAATTATTTTTGGTTAGTTTGCACATGTGACCGTCGTAGAGTAGAATTTGTATTAGGATAAGTATAACGACTTTTAATGGTAATATTTTTTTTTTATCTTATACTCAGTATTTATTATCTACTAAATTGCTTGATATTCATAAGGATTAGAGATTCAATGTTTGTGACAGTCGAAGAAGTATACATGTGATGATGGAAGAGAGTTCTCCGTAACTCCTCTTAAGTTCATTTTTCAATTGAGTATTTCATAAATTTTAAACTTATCTTAATTGCATAATTAAAAGGAGGACGAAAAAAAGACTTTCATAAAAATTGCCGTATGTAATAACATGAGTCCAATAGTCCATTAAATATTAAATAGTATCAAATGTATGTCATAGGTTTGTGAGTGCATGTCTCCAAATTATGAAATTACTCTTAGTATGTAACTTTATAAGGTTTTATATTTACAGTCTAACTTGTACCATGTTTTATAGACGATAAAAAAAGGATCAAAAGCAAATTATAAGTTTAATTACCCTAACGGATTGCTCTATAAATGTATTTAACTTGCGGCCCAACTCGTACTGTTCTGACTAAACCGGAGAAAAAAAGACCAAAAGCGATGTAAGACCAATTATATATCTTAACAAATTTCCATCATGGTCGGTACTCCGTAACTCTATTAGTCAACTATTTTTTTTTTGCCAATGGCATGATAACCACTTTCAAAATAACATAACATTTACAACATATCTAGTGATTCTTGTATAGTAGAAATCAATACCAACACACAAAACTTAAGCTTTAATATTGTATTAAGCAAGATACTCGACAAAATATAAGACGAAGTCAAAAAGTGTCAATAGATTTATTGTATGTAACTTTGGTATAAAACGTCAATTAACGTAAAACTTACAAAAACAATGGAAGACAAATTAAAATTGCATAATAATTAGTAGAGCAGACTATTAGACCTAATTTGTAGTGTTTTACATCAAATTGTTAATTTAGCCGTCTTCTTTTTTGAAAATACACAAACAAAGAGTATCAAATGTCAAATATATATCAAAGAAACTTTTAAGCAGATTCTACTAAAAACAAAAAACAGAAAACAGAAGATACATACAAAATTTTAACATCAATTGAATTCGCGGATAAATGAAGAAAAATATAAAACAAAAAAATCAATATTAGGTAATAATGTGATCTATGCAAGAACATCAATGTATATGATTTAAAAGTCATACAAAAATGTCATACTACATTCCAATCTCGGTATTCTTAATACTCAAATAGTAGAATCAAACATGAAGCGAGTCGGCATAGTTATAACCTGCAAAAAAGAAATTACTTGTAAGATTATTGTTCAAAAAAATTGCAAAATAAGAAATTACTTATAATATTATCGTTCAAAAAAATATAAGCACATAGATATTAATCTACATTAAAAGAACATGAAGCAAACTAAATTCTTAACAGGGGCAACAACTAAAACAACAATATAGGTTACGTAAATCTCAGAAATTATGTATGATATATACATATATATAAATGAGGAAGTTGTTGAATCATTGTAGGGTTCTAGAATAAATGAATAAAAATTTATCTCCTAAATGCAGTAGACGAAACCCAATTAAAGACTAAAGTCATAATTCAACTAACAATTTTTTATTAGTATTATTTATTAGTATTACTTGTAACCAATGAAATCGCCGGAACAAAAAAATCTAATTGGTAAAATATTTATGGAATATTGCATGAATATTTAGGATTAGTATATGGTAAACGATTTTTGATAGAATATTTATTATACATGGTAAACGATTTTGATTGGATGTTACCAATATTAGTTGTATATGGCATACGATTTTATTCTGATTGGTAGAATCAATATATATACTTAAAAGAGGAACTTTTGAAGCGATTTCATTGACTATTATTTTAGAGCAATTTCATTGGCTATTACCTTGGTTAAATAAATTAAGTATATAAATAGAAGGATAATTAATAAAATATCAGTTGGATAATTATTGGTTTTAGAGCGATTAAATTGGCTATTACTTTAGTTAAATAAATTAAGTATATAAATAAAAGATAATTAAATAGTAATAAAATATCAGTTGGATAATGATTGAATTAAGTAATAAAATAACTGATTATAAATTAAGAGTTTTGGCTACCGTAGAGTTATGATATAATTTACTGTTTTCCTTCTCTTATTTAATTAAAAGTATAAATAGATGTATTGATGAATATAGAACTCCTAAGTCCTCGTATTCCTCTATAAGCCTCATTATACCTCCTCTACCATGACTGATTATATTTTTCATTCCATATTTTTTATGTTATATATGCATACACTAATTTAAAAGCTCTGTAGTATATTTTACATATATTAGATCTTTAGCGAAATTCAAACTCTATATGCAATTGTAGTCTATAGAAATATTTAGTTTTTATCTACTCTGTGGAGGTTATGCTTGGGATATATGCCTTCTGGAAAATCAAGTTTAAACTATATATGATCGAGGTTATACGAATTAAGGAGACTTTGAGATATGAGTTGGCTACTTTTCATATAGATATTGTAAGACTTTGAGCCTTTAAATGCTAATATTTTTAATATGAAATTTTTCATAGACGAGTTATGTCTTTTCCTAATAATTCCCCTATTCATGTCATGAATGCATTAACCCCCTCCCCTTCGAGTAAAAATAATAATATGCAAATACACATATCAAAGTAAAGAGTACTAAAGTAGAAGGTTGATAAAAAAAAGCTTATCAAAGCTAATCAAAAGTCCTATATCATAATTGGCAGATCTTGGAATGAAATAATAAGGGGGACCGAGATCGAACCTGTTGATTCCTGGGTGATTATTTAAGACTCGATCATTAAGTTGAGGGGGCGAGTAATAATTTGAAATTGTATTATGAAAACCAGCAGGGATCGACCCCATCCGTGATAACCAAGGTTTTCACTAATTCATGAGAATACTAATTAAAGAGTACCTATCAAAGAGCTTACCTATGTAAAAAATATACAAGGTCGTCAAAGAGTACTAAAAAAATACGGAGTATAAGAATACTAACATAAAGACATTATAATGAGTCAGTTTATACTTGGTACTGCGTATTTCATGTGCGGTAATCAAAGTACTAAAATTATGATTCCAAGTTTTGGAGACACGGAAGATAAATATTTACCAATGACTACCCATTCATTTAAATATTTATCATCATTTCTAAGTTAGAGAATATTATTTTATTTAAATTAACATGATTAGAAACTAGTATTATAGTAAAAATCCTACTTATGAAAATGTTTATCTTTGAATAAAATACAGTTCACGAAGAATATATAAAAGGTAAATAAGTGATTTAGACATAGTAAATTATATGCCCCATAGTTTTACGGGAGATTTTAATCATGCCAATTTCGTAATGTATAATTTGAAAAACGAGTCAGCTGGCTCAGATTCAAATCGAGTTGGGTTCTATTCGAGTTAGATTATTTCAAGTCGTTCATTCCGGGTTAGCAAGTATTTGGGTCAAATCGGGTCGGCCTTGTCATATTAGGTTCTATTATTATCAATTTCTTTGAGATAATGGTCAGTGTGCAACAATAAACATGTGGATAGAATCATATTAATTTAGGAAAATTTGAATTACGGGTTATGTTGTTTAGCTTCTCAATGCGGTTGTCGAGTTATTCAGATAGAGGTAATTGTGTGAGGTCTACTTAAAAGTCATTATTACAGTCTTACCCGGGCAACGCCCGGGCTTGAAACCTAGTATTAATATATTTGTATACCAATATTATCACGATTCTGATTTAGTATATTTTCAATGTGCTATTTATTATATTGGTAGAATATTTTATGGTAGACGACATTATTGGTAGAATATTTATGGAATATTGCATGAATAGTTAGGATTAGTATATGGTAAACGATTCTGATAGAATATTTATTATACATGGTAAACGATTCTGATTGGATGTTACCAATATTAGTTGTATATGGCATACGTTTTTATTTTGATTGATAGAATATTATTATATTTGCATATGGCACCTAAAATATAGGTATTTAATTTGGTATCATTTATTAAATCATAACTTAGATGCCACACGCTTTTTCTGCGGTTTGAATATTGACTTGCCATATGTACACGGTTTTATTATTTATGAAATATGCCTTAAGATAATATGAATCAATTTATAATATTTTATCAAATTATTATATTCTTAGACGGTTATCACAATCAAATTAGCATATTTAATATGGAATAAATCATAGATATGAAGTACACGATTTTATCATTTATAGAATTTTTTTTATTCGATTTAATTATTAAATAAATCATAGAATATATGATGTGGCATAAATCAGACATCCTGATTGGTCTACGAAACATAAATTTCTGAGGGTGAATGTGAGGGCGAGAAATACTAAACGCTGAAATGATATTGCGCCACGTCAGCTAAAATACATTTTGCTTTTATAGTAATAATGATGATTATGATATTTAACCAGACAATTAGGATATTGATCTAATGGTTCTTATTTGATTTGCAAACCTCATTTAAGATCATAAACCTCACAAGATGCCGTTTGAATGAAAATAGGAAGGGAAAAGGATGGGAAGAATTAGGATATTGATCTAATGGTTCACTCTTTCCCTCTAGGGTGTCTTTTGATTTTTTATCCCGTTTGTACGAATATAGGAAGGGAAGGGTTTAGGGTTGGATTAGGCGGATCCGGATTACATATTATTATTATTAATCCCCGAAACGGATTACATATTATTATTAATATCATAAGAAATTAAATCGCTACTACAACTTGGAATGAAAAGTTCCGAAAAACTAAGACTAGTACCCAAGTTCGCCATATGAGCTAACTCATGTACAACTTGATTAACTTTCCGACTAATATGAAAACAATCAAAAAACTCAAAGCTTGAACAAAGAACAAGAATGTCATCAATAAGCAAGTGGAAATCACTTATGCCTTGCGACTTCATAAGTAAAGCATCTATCACCTCCTTACAGTCGCTTTCCAAAGCCACCCTAGTGCACCCTTTACGGAGAGCCTCTTTAACTCCACATAAAACCGCCTCAGCCTCCGCCACGTGTACTACCCTGTCGCGCGGCAATCCCCCATAGGACCTTCCTAACGTGATTGCGACAGACGACTCCCAGCCCCACACCCTACCCTGTCTTAACACCCGCGTCGACTTGAATAACTACGTTATTGGCAGCCCCAAGACACATAGACTCCCTCTCCCTCTGCCCCTGCACTCCCCTTGCCTTCAACCCACACTTCACCTGACCATTAGTCTGAGTATTGGAATCAGCTTGATCCCCAACCTCCCGAATACTCTACATCTCCCTCAACACTTCCCGCACTCGAATAATAACCTTCTCGTTGTTCACGGTTGTGCCCTCAAAAACCCATTTATTTATGGCTTTCCAGACCGCCCAACACTCTACCATAAAAACCGTACACTCCTCTTTAGTGAAGTCCCTCCACCGCTCATCCACCCAATCTCGCACATTCATCCCTTCTAACCCCGTACAAACCGCCAAACCAAGCCCCTCCCATACACGTTCCACCCACCTACAACCCATAATGAGATGAAGACTTGTCTCCCTGTTGTTATGGCAAACCGGGCACGCTGTCGAAATATGGTTGATACGTCTCGCTAGTTTCTGCTTCGTTGCAAGCGCATCGTTGCAAAATTGCCAAAATAAGGTTTTTACTCTTTGTAAAATATCTGCCCCCCATATACGATTCCACAACCATTTTTCCTTACCTCTTTCCGAGTGCCCATCCTCTATGCCAAAGTCACCACAGAGCGTCTTATATGCGGACTTAACCGAGTAACAATCGCTCTTCTCTAGATCCCAACACCATCGATCCTAATGCTTCGAGATGGGTATGCGCATCTTGAGTATCCGCTCATGTTCGAAAGGTAAGAATAGGCTTCGTACTTTCGAAGAGTTCCAGCCCTGTCCATCAACATTAAAGAGATCAGCCACAACCATGTCCCTGCATTGATTTTGACGCGGTGAGATAATTTTCCGAGTTTGCGTTCCCGCAATCCACGGATCACTCCAAACTAGTATGCTCATGCCATCCCGAATCTGTTTTCGAATGCCCAGTTCCAGCACCGATCGAGCTTCAATAAAACCGCGCCATATATAGCTAAGATTTGTGCCCAAGCTTGCTTTCATGAACGAACTATTCGGGAAGTACTTACTTCTCATAACCCTCGTCATCAAGCTAGTTCTGTCGGTCAGGAACCACCAAGCTTGCTTGCCCAAAAGTGCTAACTTAAAGTCATGAAAGTCCTGAAACCCCAGGCCACCCATACTACGAGGCTGACATAACCGTTTCCACGATATCCATGGTATTTTACGTTTCCCATTTTCAACACCCCAGAAGAATCGAGACACCAGGGATCGTAGTTCGTCACTAAACAACTTCGGGAACTTGAAGACACTCATCGCATAAGTGGGGATTGATTGGGCAATGGCCTTTATCAATATCTCCCTACCGGTCTTCGAAAAAAACTTCCCTCGCCATTCCTGTAACTTTATGTACAATTTTTCCCTGACAATTTTGGTAATCACTGTTTTCGAATGTCCTACAACCGTCGGCAAACCCAGATACTTCTCATGTTCATCTACAATTTGGACACCGAGACAGACATTCTGCGACCCCTCTTCGTCTCTCTTCACAAGTTCCCCTACTGAACGACACCGATGTTTTGTGATAATTTACCAACTGTCCCGAGGGCTGCTCATAGTCAGTCAATATAATTTTCACTCGTCTAGCCTCAATATCAGTAGCGTTCACGAAGAAGATACTATCGTCTCCAAACTGTAAATGGGTTACCATGGGAGCATTGTTAGCAACACGAATCCCTGTAATAGTTCTATCCTCCATAGCCTTCCTCATCATCCCTGAAAGAACCTCGGCACAAAGAATAAAGAGATACGGGGACAACGGATCACTTTGTCTGATACCGCGACTCGGCTTGAATTCCGCAGTTGGCCGGTCGTTAATCATTATAGCGAATGACACTGTCGAGACACAGTTCATAACTCGGTCTACCCACCTACTGTCAAAACCCATGCGACGGAGCACTCTTTCGAGAAAAAACCATTCCACCCGATCGTAAGCCTTTGCCATATCAAGTTTCAAAGCCATGTGGCCAATACTACCCCTCTCATTCTTCATGTGATGAAACAATTCGAATGCCACAATAATATTATCCGTTATCATTCTACCTGGGGTAAAAGCAGACTGATTTTCTGAAACAATATCCCCTAAAAACAGTTTGAGACGGTTGGCTAAAACTTTCGAGACAAGTTTATAAATCACATTATAGAGACTAATGGGGCGAAAATCCACCATCTTATCTGGCGCTTTCTTCTTAGGAATGAGCACAATAAGGGTATTGTTAGTTCCCTCTGGCAATGGAGCTCCCCTAAGAATATTCAGAACCAATTTCACCATACTAGGCCCTACAATATGCCAGTAGGTTTGGAAGAAAAGTGCTTTCATACCGTCAACGCCTGGCGCCTTAAGCGGGTGCATCTGGTTCAAGGTTGTGATGACTTCCTCCTCACTATAATCATCACTCAAAAATCATTCATGACATTTGTTATGCGACCTTCAACTACCTCAAGCATAGGTTCGAAATTCTGGGGTTGGCTCGAAGTGAACAGACTCTCGAAGTATTCTTTCGCTACTTTCGCCACCGCATCCGACCCCTCATGTTTCTGGCCATCCTCACTGATTAAAGCTCCAATAAATGTTTTTTCTTTCTTTGGCTGGCTTTCCTATGGAAATAGTTAGTGTTTCGGTCCCCGTCTTTCAACCATAATGCTCGCGATCTCTGCCTCCAGAAAGTTTCCTCTTGTTTTACAAGTTTAGCAATGTCCTTAAGGAGTTCTTTTATTTCACGCACATCCCCTGCTGATCTGCTCCCCTCATTAAGAATCTGCAACTTCTTTCTTTTTTGACGTAAATCTCGCACAACCTTACCAATACTCGTACCTTTCCATTCTTTTAAAGCCATGGTACATTGAGCAATGCTAGTCACCACTTCTGTTTCCGACCCTCCCCATGCTGATTTAATAGCCTCTTCACAGCCATCATCCCCCACCCGCACTTGCTAAAAACGAAAAAGCTTGCGCCTTGTTACATCTCCGCCCTCTTCTCTGTTCGTCTGCACCATTATAGGCGCGTGGTCGGACCATTAACGGGTTAAATGATTGAGGATGGCCCTTGGGAAAAGGTCCATCCATTCTGATGATGCAAGCGCTCTGTCGATCCTCGATTGACGATTATTAGCCCCAGCCTGACCATTGTCATATGTAAATTCATAACCCTCAAAATCAATATCCCGGAGACCGCAACTATCCACCACATCCATAAAGTTTTTCATTTGTCTTTGAGGACGAACTCCTCCCTTCATTTCATTTGCGAACAAAATTTCGTTGAAATCACCAATACATAACCACGGCTTACTACTTTGTGTACCCAACAAACATAACAAATCCCACGACAAATGGCGGTCATTCACACTTGGCCAACCATAGAACCCAGTAAGACGCCAAATCGTATCACCTTCAAACACCTCGAAGTCCATATGATGGATTGATTCCGACTGAAAACAACATTGAATCCCCTTCCGCCATAAAAAACTCAGACCACCAGCCCTACATGCGCTGTCCACCGCTCTACTCTCGTAATCGACTAAAGACGCACTAAAATTGTGAAATTCTACACTACTCAACTTACTTTCACACAAAAAAATAAAATGGGGGGCCTCTCTACGTAAGAGATTTCCGAGACCGCCTACTGCATCGGGATTGCCTAGTCTCTGCAGTTAAGGCTCAAGATTTTCATAATGCCGGACGGGGTTGAGTATTCTCAACCGCCGCCTCAGATGAACTAACACCCATGATCATATCCGACTTTCACTTCTTTGCTACACTGTCCTCTTCACATTAATCCTCCTGTCTGTTTTGTTTTATCACCCCTGATTGGGTATCTTGCATCTGCTCTTGATTGATACAACTCTCCCTCTGGTTTCTGACCGATTGTACAAGTCTTTTCCATTTACGAGCCCCTGTACCATCCCTCCTCCCTTCCACGGTAACAACATTATAGTTGTCGTCCCCGTCTGTCATACTAATCTCCTTGTCTTGAGTTATCGAGGGACCCCTGGTCCCGGTATCCTTAGGACTGTCCTCCAATGCCATCCCCACTATCAGATCACTACCGCCAGCATCTCTGTCATTCTCAGCCATCCTCTCCCCCTCCTTGATCTCCTTCCCTTCACCATTTGCCCTCCTCGGATTTCTGAAATTAATCGCAATAGCCTGGAGTTTCTCGATCATATTTTCTATCTCATCTTCTGCATTTTTTGTGGAATTCCGCATTAAACTCCTCTGATAGAGCTCTTGCCTTCTTATTTGTCTTATCCCCTACCGCCTTAATAGCCTTCCAAGGGGAGTCCCGAAGCTTGTCGCTAAAGAGCAACTCTTGTTCATCATAAGGCCCCTATTCACAATCCCGCTCTCCATGCCCTAACCTTCCGCAACCATAACAGAATGTAGGCAGCCTCTCATATTTTACTTCGAATTCCACATTATTTCCCTTTGTCATCATTATACTGATAACTGCTTTCAATGGCGTACGAACATCATCTAGAATTCGGATCCGCACATCCCTTTCAAGTTCAGGATTCGGGACTTCATCATATTGCACAAAACCTCCCAATTGCTTCCTTATGCGCCTTAAATTTTCCAAGTTTGAACGCCCTTTAATGGGGAGATCGTAAACCCTAGCCCATAACAGAACCAAGTAGAGTGGAGTATCCGTTATCTTACCATCCGCAATGGGATCATCAAAGCACCAAACAAACTTATCAAAGTGCCAAGGTTGCCCTTCAAGCACCTTAGCTTTATCCCGGGCATCTTCAAATTTAAAAATGAAAGTTTTCGTCTTTCCATCAATTAGGTTACCCACGACTGCATGTTTAGGGTTCCATAATTTATTCATCGTGTCTATCGAAGCTTTCGCATTAACAGCTTTTGACGTCCAGATTCGACCCACGAGGATGGCCTGCTCTGTCACCGGTGTTGCAGACCCACCCTCTTCCTCCCACACAAAAGTCTCACTACCCATAGGTTCTTTGCCTTTACGTCGACTCCCAATCTCCTCCATCTAGGGCAGTCACAAAGTACAAAAAACCTAACCCTACCATGTGAGAAGCAAAAAGAAAACTGTAGAGAAAAGATAACAACTTACGAGAACCGCAGACTAAGACTCCAGGAAAGAAGGAAGGAAAAGCGTAGACCAAGCCAAGACGGACACCCACATAGGAAACCCTAGAGCGAAAAGAGAGAAGAAGGAAGGATTAGTGCACAGAAGGGCATGCGCTGATGACTAAAACCACTAAAGCCAAGTAAAATCAATGTCTTCGGTTATGAGCTTTTAATATGACAGGAATGACAGCTATGCCAAAAGAGATCAATACAACAGCCGCAAGCCATAGCAAAGAAAGACGATGTCATGGATATGTTTTGAGACCTTACAAAAGTAGGGGAAGATGTACTCAAAATTGTGTTGAATCTAGTCGTGAAGATAATTAGAAGGAGAAAGTTAAGGTTTATAGTTGTCTAGAATTAATAAAAAAATGTATTATTTCGTCAAAAAATGTATATAGGTTTATGGAAAAAAGTAAAAAGAATGTATCTACTCCGTCAAAAAATGTATCTTAACTTATGTAAAAAAAAAATGTATCTACGCCGTCAAAAAATGTATCTAGGCATATGTAAAAAAGTAGAAAAACTGTATCTAGGCATATGTAAAAAAGTAAAAAAACTGTATCTAGGCATATGTAAAAAAGTAAAAAAAATGTATCTACTCCGTCAAAAAATTGTATCTCGCTTTATGTAAAAAAGTAAAAAAATGTATCTACCCGTCAAAAATGTATCTAGGTTTTAAGTAAAAAAAATGTATCTAGGTTTTAAGTAAAAAAATGTATCTACTCTGTCAAAAAATGTAATTAACTACGTTTATGTAAAAAAGTAAAAAAAAATGTATCTACTCCTTCAAAAAATGTATCTAGGTTTATGTAAAAAAGGAAAAAAAATGTATCTACTCCGTCAAAAAATGTATCTAGGTTTAAGTAAAAAAATGTATCTACCCCGTCAAAAAATGTATCTAGGTTTATGTAAAAAAGTAAAAAAAAAATGTATTTAGGTTTAAGTAAAAAAAATGTATTTAGGTTTAAGTAAAAAAAAATGTATCTAGCTTTAAGTAAAAAAAAATGTATCAACCCCGTCAAAAAATGTAACTAGGTAAAAAAAAAAATGTATCTACCGTCAAAAAATGTATCTATGCTTAAGTAAAAAAATGTATCTACTCCGTCAAAAAATGTATCTAGGTTTATGTAAAAAAATAAAAAAAAAAATGTATCTACTCCGTCAAAAAATGTATCTAGGTTTACGTAAAAAAGTAAAAAAATTGTATCTACTCCGTCAAAAAAATGTATTTAGGTTTAAGTAAAAAAAATGTATCTACTCCGTCAAAAAATGTATCTAGGTTTATGTAAAAAGCAAAAAAAATATAGATTTAGGATCACTCCAGAAGTTGATCAAGGTGTTATCGGTGTTCGAGAATGGTAATATGAAGGAAGGTTGGTGGCTGACAATTGACATTAATGGGTAACAATGGTGAATTGAAAGAAAATTGGCAATTGAATATTATTTGAATTGGACTTGGGTCGGTTAATTAGAAATGGGAAATGAAGCTGGATAAGAAAATATATGGGGCCTAATGGATATGTGATATGTTTAATTGAATATCTAGTGTCAGCCGTGGATCTCTTTTTAATCCCACATTTAGTATTCGTTCTCACCGTTCTCACCGAATGTTCGTTCTCACCCGATCCTAAATCTTTATAATATTTATCTAAATGAAAAAAAGGAAAATAATAATAATATAATAAATTGAACTTATAATACTATCTAAAATTAAAGAGGATAAGAGATTGACAAAAAGAATTTGATCGTGAGCGAAACTTAAAAGAGGAACTTTTCGAGCAATTTAATTAGTTCTACTTTTTTGTGAATTATTTAGGGGGCGTTTGGTTAGAGAAAGAGAAAGGGGAAGGAAATAAGAAAGGGTAAGAGGGGGAAATTAACAGAAAGGGATTACCTAAAACTTAATTGGTCGTTTGGTCACTCCAAGAAAGAAAACTAATGGTCCACTCACACTCACTCATACCGCTAACACACACCACCACAAAAAACCACTTATCTACTGGCGACAATGATGGTGACGGAGGTGGCATGGCGGTGGCGGAGGTGGAGGTGTCATGGCGGTAGTAGCAGTGGTGAGGTGTCATGGCGGCGATGGTGATGGTGGTGGCGGTGATGGTGGTGGGGTGTCAGCGGTGGTGGCGATGGTGGCGATGGTGGTAGTAGAGATCTCATGGCAGTGGTGACGTTGGTCACAACGGTGATGGTGGTGGAGTGTTATGGCAGTGATGGTGGTGGGGGTGTCACGACGGTGGTGGTGGTGGTGGTAGTGACAGTGGTGGGGGTGGCGGCGACGGTGGCAGTGGCGTCATGGTGGTGGTTTGGTGGTGGCTATTGTGGTGGTAGTTGTAAGTGTGGTGGTAGGTGAAGAGAGTGGTTGAAGGGTAACAAGGGTAATGAAATGTCATACCCTAGGGGGGTGGGGGGTAAAGAATTAGATGGATTAAGGGGTAAGGGAGCGGGAGTTTAATTCCCTTTGTTTATGTCAAACAAACGCCAACAAAAGGAATGAGTAACTTTGTTTCTCTTTCCCTTTCTTATAGACTCCCAACCAAACGCCCCCTTAATGTTATCACAGTAGTATGTATAGCGTATAAACTATTAACAATAGAAAACAATAAGGTCTTATCTGATATGGAAGGTTGTTGCGTGACAAGCGTCACTGTCCTAAAGTTGATTTATGCCCCGTCTACTACACACGGCCTCAGTAACACTCAACCCCCAGGATTACACAACCACTGTTTCTCTAGTGTAGGCGGAGAAACTGTTGAACACAGTCAAGTTCGTTGCCAGAGAATAGGTAATTTAGTAGAGAAAAATAAGAGAGAAAGATATTGTATGAGCAGATTGAGTGTGTGATTTTGTGATGGTGAAAGGGGTTTATATAGTATTGTGAAATCATAGATTCGTAGTATAACATTTATTAGGGAACGAAACTGGCGCCAATCAATCTCGTAAGGGGAAGAAGACTGGCCAATAACTCTGCACAATCATCCTTGAAAATGAAATTGTATGGCATTTACAAGAAGGATGGAGACTTGCACAATCAGTCTCGAGAAAGAGCGATGTTAAATGATTCTTTTGAAGCAATTATTCCAACATTTAAGTGATAAAATATTGAAATAAGATAAATATTTTATTAGTAGTTAATTCTAAGCTATTAAAAAGTTATCTATTATGGTATGGAATGAAGTTTGATACTATGGGGGTATGAGGTTCTAAATCCATACTTTTATAATGTTGTTTGGTTCACCATAAATTATAGAAGAGGGAAATTGTAATAACCGTATTTTATTATAAGGTTTATTAATTATATTGACGTGTATTCGATAATTAATTTATCGAATAAGGGTTTTATATTTATCGTATTAGTTTCGATGTAGGATCGGAATTTGTATTTTATGTTGTCAGGATGCGAACGGGAACGGTAATAGCCCGTATTTTCATAATTCGTATTAATGAGTGGTTTGATATTTTATTTCATGACGAAGTATTATGGTTAGTTATTCGATGCTAATTTATTTTATAAACCATATAAGTTTATATACTCATCTTTTAGTACTTACGAGTCAAGAACGGAATTTTATCGTATAACCCATATAGAGGTGTGATGGGCTTGGGTTAAATCGGTTAAACCGTGAGTTTTAACCAAACAAAATGTGTTTTACATCCCTTTTTATCGTATAACCCGTATAACTAATACTCTCCCATCATACAAACCCTACCCTCCCCTACACGAACTCATCCAGCCTCCCTTCATCATCAAGCTATCACCCTAACCTCACGAGAGAAACGAGCAGACAACCAGGAAGACAAATATCACCCCGCCGTCGTCATCGCGTCATGTTCACTCGTAAGTTTTACACCCCTTTTATAAGTTTTCGATCAATTAGAGTGTTGGGAGTGTTGGAGCCTTGTGTCCTCCACATGTAGTGTGATAACGTCATTGCACATACCCTTGTACGGACAAGTGGGAGATTGTTGGGGCTGGTGTCCTTGACAATTAAGTACAATGACTTATTAAATCTCTTTAAGGATCACAAGGGCATACTTCAGTATTATTACCAGTTGATCCACGTTTATCAATAACGGTTGGCTTGCTAGATAAGTTTGACGTTATTGTCATACGGATGGCGGTGATCAACTGGTCCCTATACGTCACACCTATAGGACACGTTTGAGAGATGTGAAGGTATGAAAATACAGTCACATTTATGCCGAATATGACTAAACAGTTAGTCAGAGGTATTGACTATTAAATTAGTCAATAAGATGTTGAGATTATTATTTAATACGGATTAAATAATTTTAGCTAATACGGATTACATGTTTAATTCGTAAAATTAAATATAAGCGGTTATATTTAATTAAATATTGTATTCGCGTATTAATATAAACGGTTATATTAATTTGGGTAATTATACAATATCGTAATTTTATCAGACCATTATTAATACATCGACTGCATTAATATCTGATACATGTAATTAAAATCCCGCAAATAATATTTAGCAAATCGGGTCGAATCATGCAAAGGAATAAGGTAAGAGTGGAGAAAGCCCACTCTCACCCATCCAATTCGGCCGACCCATGTATTCACTACATAAGGAGAGTCCTTCTCCTTATGTCAGTAACTGTTGAATCATAATTCTCACAATTAGGGTTTTGAGAACATTCTTTTCCCAAAACTCAGATCTCACATCTAAAACCTCAAAAGGCTCTCCCCATATTGCAAGGCAATTGGAGAGTATTTTCTAGCACACGCGGCATCGTCTCAAACTAAGTCTTGGGTGCAAGTTATAGGAGGGAATTTACTTTAATTCTTGTTCTTAGGCCTATTCAAGCAAGGACCCAAGGTTGTATTCTTTTCATGTTTTATTTATCTTATGACAATATTCACAACTGTAAATTTCATTATAATCCTGCAAGTTTAGGGCGAATACATGCTTTATTCCCCACAGGGAGGAACTATCGTAATATGTTTTATATGCCCCTCGAGTTAAACCACCATTCCACCGCTGTAACTCGTTTAACAGGGACCCAAGGACGAGCACAGTAGACACGTTTTACATACTCTGTTTCCGGAGTTATACGCTTATGTCGTTTTGTAGTCGTTCTTTGGTATTTCGAGTCTGATTCTTGTCGAGGGTCATGAGTAATGGTTGGTAGTGTGTCGAAGGTTATAGGGTGGTGGTCAGAGGGTGCGTGGTGGCCAGAGCAGGCTGTTTTGACAGCCTGTTCGTTAACACAGGAACAAGGGAAACCGTGGTGTAGTGCGTGTTTGTGGAGGGCTGTTTCAGAGGGAGGTGTGGACTCGAAGGCTAGCGTGGGGCATCAGGGAGTAGTGTGAGACGCAAGGTGTCGTGAGAGGTGGTTGGTCGGGTTAGTGGTGGTGTTAGTAGGAAGTTATGGGGCTGTCTACCAAGGTCGGTATATCGGTACAACGGAATGCTGTGGGTGACCAGTGAGGTTTGGGCTCGTGTCAAGGGCTGCTAGGGTTGAGCCAAGGGTGGTGGTCGGGATCTTTAGGTGCGTCACGGTCCAATGGTCACAATCACCGTGGATGGGTGGTGGTTCGGACTCGGTAAGGCTGTCGTTAGGGCGGTGTAAGGGGGCTGGTCAGGGGGTTGTTTGGGGCGTTGGCTTGGCTGTTTGTCGGGGGTTGGTGGGTTTGTTTGTGTTTTGTTGCCTTGTGATCATCATGATTGTTATTATTATTATTATTATTATTATTATTATTATTATTATTATGTTTAATATGATCTTTTATTGTTTGTTTGTATCCTTATTATTATTAATAATAATATAATGATTATCATTGTTATTAGTCTTGTTATTAATAAATGTTGTGACTATTAGTAATTATTTAAATTGTTGTTGATACTGATTTAATAATAATTATTCATTTTATCGTATACCATATATAATAAGTTTATATGTAGCTGGTTTATAATCAACTAATGATGATTGATATGAATAACGAGTTAATAGTAATGGGTATGTATATGAGTATGTCGATACATATATTTACAGTGTGTGGTAAGCGTATTAATTATGAACATGATCGGATAATTTATCAGTAGTGTTTGGTGGTGTGGTTAGAAATTGATGTTAAGTAATATTTATAGGAACTGAGTTCGAGGTGGAGTACTTCTAGCAGCTGTTCGGCTGTCTTTCTGCAGTTTGAGGTAGGGGAATATTATGTCTGTGGTCGTATTATGACATGAGGTCACTCATTATGCGATTAATATACTTAATCTTGATTGTATTGTGATTATTTGATTATTATTGATTATCGTGGAGGAAGGGGCTTGTGATATGGGTCTTGTGATATGGGACTTGTGATATGGGACTTGTGATATGGCCATGGAAGGTGTGGTGTGATGGAAGGTGTGGTGTGATGGTGGTGAAGTGGTTGGTTGAACGATGTGGAGATGGAAGGAAGTTATTGTATGTTCATTTATGTCTTATTGATGTTTTTCCTACTCAACCTCGTGGTTGACCCTGTGTATTCGTGTGACACCTATGATGATCCGGAATGGGGAGTAGATTCTACAGGAAAGCGACAGATGAGCTAGGAACTGGGACGGGAATGTGAGATGCAGTTTTGGGACCGACTTGGAATTATACCACTTATAGAATATCATCAGTTGTACTTTTATTCTGTTGCGTAGTTTTGTAATACCAAAGTTTAAAATTTATCAGTTTTTATATAAAGTACTTTGGTTTGATTTACTTTGTTATTCATTACCTCGGATATTCCGAGATGGTAACAGCTCTATTTACTGAGGATGTCTTGCTAAAGGCTCCTTAATAAATTGGGGTGTTACAAAGTGGTATTAGAGCGAACGATCCTCAGGCCTAAACCAAATGAATAATAATGAACGTAGGAAGAGTCTAATAAAATGAACCCCAGGTTAGTAACTGTTAGGAGCCCCAGGATTGGGATGAGTTAGGGGCCCCCTCAAACCAAGCCACTGGCCCTTTCAGTCTAACCTGGTAACCTTTTAGTGATGCAGAGAATGGGTAGTAACAAGATAAAAGATCGGACCTTGCCTAGTTGCCTATATTGTACTAACAGTTTTGCAGGAGCGGGATGAGGTAAGTTATGATGTGAAACATGGTTGGAGATTTGTATTGTGAAACATGATAATGATATTGAATGTTGGTTGATATATATGACTTCCAAGTTTTGAGGATATGAGTAGGAGTATATGAGTTTGACTTGTATGCATGCGGTTATGTGATCCCTGAACCCTTAGGTATAGATATAGTATAATGACGTGTGTAATGAGTTGATGATAGAAGCACCATAATCTATAGCTACCAAGGAGGTTAAATGTAGGAGAGATATGACCATGATTGACTGGAATGGCTAATAGAGCCAGCCAGGCAATGTTGTTACAGGATGCGGAATCAAGTTAAGTCATGTGCATAAAGGTAGTAGGCCGAAACGGACGTCGTGTCAGTTGATAACTGTTTTGTTGCTATTATGAGTGTGTATATACTTCTTATTTGAATTCCTTACCCTTTGCAAGAGTTTACTGTCTGGCTTACTAATCAAATGCGATCGAATTTTGAGATTTATGATTGTTATTACTTTTACTAATTGCCTTAGCAATCCCTATCTAGTGATATACGAAATGTGTTACGCCAAGCTATGAATGTCATATAGTTATGTGTAAGTTCTTCTTTAAATTTACATGCCAATTCCATATTTAATTATGCATATGAAATTAGTGAATTCTTTAATTGTTTCTATTTTCAGTTTCAAAATCTTTACTGTGTACTAGATGATAATTATACTGGAAATGAGGAACGAATGTTAATATGGTGCAAAGTGATGCCTATGCTTCAAATATTATGACAACGTGCTTTCGAAGGGGAATGATTGACTTTCGATGGAGTAATGTGAAATTGCAAAGGAACCAAAATTTTGATAAACTTCATAATGTTACCTTGGTTGTACGAGCTGCCCTTTAAAATATGTTCTCTATATGTCTATAAAAAAAATTTATGCATGATAACCTTCTGAATTAACTTTCCAATGCTTTTGGTTTCATGTTAAAACGACTTATATCTTGCGAGAAATAAATATTTTAGTCGACAGTGGTCGGATTGTTACTGCACAGTCCCGTTTTGACCCATCTTTTTGTAAAAGAAATCATTTAAAAACTTGGTCATTGTTTATGCATAGTTCCAACTGTACTGTTCAGAATATTCGTTCATGTTTCAAAATGGTATGCCATGTAAAATCTGAACGAGTTGTTATTTAATTATGATTTTTGTAAGTTGCTGCATAATGTTTCGTTGGTGAAATGGTGAGGTATGTAAGTTCATATAAAAGTTTAATCAAATGTGAATTATGTGATGTGACCCCGTGATATCCTGATACGACATTAGTAACGTGAATAGTAGGCATATGGTATGAGTAAGAACCTCACTGTGTGATAGCATAACCTTGTTTATTTCGTCAAGTTTAATATAGAATCGTTTCAATTATATGTCTAACATTTCGACCTCAAACTAATTATGTGCTACTCGTATGTGATGTCAAAAGCATGCTTATCTGAGAAGAGTCTTGCCAAGTGGCGGGATGGAATTTAACTGGTAAGCTTACTAACATGACATAGTAATCTAAGGGTTATACGTAATTGTGTTTATTTGAGCAATGTGAAACTTGTTGATGTACTTTTGGATATTGATGGTTCATCTCTGTCTAGTTTCCTGTGATTATAATCTTTATAACTTTTTCAAGTACATTGTTATACCCTACAATGAATAGCATATTGTTATATTTAGAATCTGATTGCGATGTGTTGAATTATAAATTGTTTGAAATATGATTTATGGAAATGCTAGTCTGGTGAATTCGTTTACTTTTATCGTTAAATTTTGTTTTCATAATTCATGAACTACAAGAACAATGGTTAGTAAAGGGGAGTTCGAATATCCCGTGTGGTCTTGTTTCGATCTATGACTTGTAAAATTGTCCTTGATTCGTGTTTACAAATTGTCAAAAACTACCCTTTTAATGTTACAAACACTTCGAAATATTTTCAAAAGTGATAAACCAGGACAAAGCTTGATGTTGATAATTATGGTGATTGTTTGCAATATGACAATTCTGTAGCTGTGTATCGATGAAATCCTGTTTGAATGTATAATTGCTGCGCATTGTATAAAACCCTTATTTTGCAAGTTGTATATAGTAATAGTTTCATGATAAATGATATAACGTGAGTGGACGGGAAATGTACCTAAGTGATTTTGTTAACTTATTGATATCTGAGAATGTTAAACGGTTTTGTGAGCCTATGATTTGTGTACATCTTGTGAAATATGTCAATGTTCCCTGTTTAATTACGTTAACTAATTTTACTCTATGTCTTTCTCCTAAGATATGATTTTGCTTCTATAATATGATTAGGAGCATGAAACATTTTAATTTGTCAAGTGTGAACTCTGTGCTTCTTGATTGGTTACATTGTCGTAAATATATTAAATTGTGATAAAATTTCAAAGGTATGTAGGTGTTAGCTACCCTGATCCTGCTTTACTGCGTAACACGGTTTCTACCGATCCTAGTACTCTCGTTTACTTGAGGTTATATGTGTTCGCATAATAATTGTTATGGGTTTCATATATACGAGTACTTCCTTGCGTTGCAATTAATAATTGTTCCCTTAGTTTTATAGTTAATGTTTCCTATTGATGATATAATCCTTTTGTTTGTGAGACGGGTTGAGTTGATGAGATTGAGTTTCTCTTGGGTCTAGAACAAAGGTCATGGCTGATTTTGTTTTGAGTTTGAGATTGCAGTTCAGTAGTTTATCGAGTTGTCGTATTCTTTGACCTTGACTCGTGGATGAGTAGTTTAGAGGTTTTACTCTCTGAGCGTTGAGCAGACCCTTAACGGAATATTTGACTATTTTGATATCAAAATTGAGTTGAGAATTTGTCGTTGGTTTGAGTTATGAGTTATTAAGCCGTTGTACCACATTGTGTTCTCGGTCAAGTGTGACCTTGATTATTGAGTTATTCCGCCGGTTCACCCACCCCTTGTCTTTGGTCTTAGATTCGACGATGAGGGCGATACTTGGTTACGTGGAGTAAGATGGTATGAGATAAAGGAATGAGTAAGACGGATTAATGAGCTGAGATTTGTATAATGAGGTTACGGGGACGTAACCGTGTTTTAAGTAGGATAGGATTTCAAAATCTTAATGATTTATGATATGACTAGTTGTTATGACATGACCAATTAGTATGTCGTGATTGTTTGAGTATACGTGATAACCCTGCTGATTCCGTTATGCGTTGTTTGGTATTTCGTGAAGCATACTTTAATTTAGTTAGATGTTAAACTTTGGGGACAAAGTTTTCTTAACGAGGGTAGAATGTAACAACTCGCTTTTTTTTAAAGCCGATATAGGTGCTACATGTGTTAGTCTCACTTGTGAACTTCGGGACGAAGTTCATTTTAAGGAGGGAAGACTGTAATACCCGTATTTTATTATAAGGTTTATTAATTATATTGACGTGTATTCGATAATTAATTTATCGAATAAGGGTTTTATATTTATCGTATTAGTTTCGATGTAGGATCGGAATTTGTATTTTATGTTGTCATGATGCGAACGGGAACGGTAATAGCCCGTATTTTCATAATTCGTATTAATGAGTGGTTTTATATTTTATTTCATGACGAAGTATTATGGTTAGTTATTCGATGCTAATTTATTTTATAAACCATATAAGTTTATATACTCATCTTTTAGTACTTACGAGTCAAGAACGGAATTTTATCGTATAACCCATATAGAGGTGTGATGGGCTTGGGTTAAATCGGTTAAACCGTGAGTTTTAACCAAACAAAATGTGTTTTACATCCCTTTTTATCGTATAACCCGTATAACTAATACTCTCCCATCATACAAACCCTACCCCCCCCCCCCCTACACGAACTCATCCAGCCTCCCTTCATCATCAAGCTATCACCCTAACCTTACGAGAGAAACGAGCAGACAACCAGGAAGACAAACATCACCCCGCCGTCGTCATTGCGTCATGTTCACTCGTAAGTTTTACACCCCTTTTATAAGTTTTCGATCAATTAGAGTGTTGGGAGGAACTACCGTAATATGTTTTATATGCCCCTCGAGTTAAACCACCAGTCCACCGCTGTAACTCGTTTAACAAGGACCCAAGGACGAGCACAGTAGACACGTTTTACATACTCTGTTTCCGGAGTTATACACTTATGTCGTTTTGTGGTCGTTCTTTGGTATTTTGAGTCTGATTCTTGTCGAGGATCATGAGTAATGGTTGGTAGTGTGTCGAAGGTTATAGGGTGGTGGTCAGAGGGTGCGTGGTGGCCAGAGCAGGCTGTTTTGACAGCCTTTTCGTTAACACAGGAACAAGGGAAACCGTGGTGTAGTGCGTGTTTGTGGAGGGCTGTTTCAGAGGGAGGTATGGACTCGAAGGCTAGCGTGGGGCATCAGGGAGTAGTGTGAGACGCAAGGTGTCGTGAGAGGTGGTTGGTCGGGTTAGTGGTGGTGTTAGTAGGAAGTTATGGGGCTGTCTACCAAGGTCGGTATATCGGTACAACGGAATGCTGTGGGTGACCAGTGAGGTTTGGTCTCGTGTCAAGGGCTGCTAGGGTTGAGCCAAGGGTGGTGATCGGGATCTTTAGGTGCGTCACGGTCCAATGGTCACAATCACCGTGGATGGGTGGTGGTTCGGACTCGGTAAGGCTGTCGTTAGGGCGGTGTAAGGGGGCTGGTCAGGGGGTTGTTTGGGGCATTGGCTTGGCTGTTTGTCGGGGGTTTGTGGGTTTGTTTGTGTTTTTTTGCCTTGTGATCATCATGATTGTTATTATTATTATTATTATTATTATTATTATTATTATTTTTATTATTATTATTATTATTATTATTATTATCATTCTTATTATGTTTAATATGATCTTTTATTGTTTGTTTGTATCCTTATTATTATTAATAATAATATTATGATTATCATTGTTATTAGTCTTGTATTAATAAATGTTGTGACTATTAGTAATTATTTAAATTGTTGTTGATACTGATTTAATAATAATTATTCATTTTATCGTATACCATATATAGTAAGTTTATATGTAGCTGGTTTATAATCAACTAATGATGATTGATATGAATAACGAGTTAATAGTAATGGGTATGTATATGAGTATGTTGATACATATATTTACAGTGTGTGATAAGCGTATTAATTATGCACATGATCGGATAATTTATCAGTAGTGTTTGGTGGTGTGGTTAGAAATTGATTTTAAGTAATATTTATAGGAACTGAGTTCGAAGTGGAGTACTTCTAGCAGTTGTTCGGCTGTCTTTCTGCAATTTGAGGTAGGGGAATATTATGTCTGTGGTCGTATTATGACATGAGGTCACTCATTATGCGATTAATATACTTAATCTTGATTGTATTGTGATTGTTTGATTATTATTGATTATCGTGGAGGAAGGGGCTTGTGATATGGGTCTTGTGATATGGGACTTGTGATATGACCATGGAAGGTGTGGTGTGATGGTGGTGAAGTGGTTGGTTGAACGATGTGGAGATGGAAGGAAGTTATTGTATGTTCATTTATGTCTTATTGATGTTTTTCCTACTCAACCTCGTGGTTGACCCTGTGTATTCGTGTGACACCTACGATGATCCGGAATGGGGAGTAGATTCTATAGGAAAGCGACAGATGAGCTAGGAACTGGGACAGGAATGTGAGATGCAGTTTTGGGACCGACTTAGAATTATACCACTTATAGAATATCATCAGTTGTACTTTTATTCTGTTGCGTAGTTTTGTAATACCAAAGTTTAAAATTTATCAGTTTTTATATAAAGTACTTTGGTTTGATTTACTTTGTTATTCACTACCTCGGATATTCCGAGATGGTAACAGCTCTATTTACTGAGGATGTCTTGCTAAAGGCTCCTTAATAAATTGGGGTGTTACAGGAATGGAGTTTGAATCCAATGGGGGAGTGTGAGTATGAGATTCCAAGGGGTTGGGGTGGAGTTAGAATCCTTTGGGTATCTAACTCCATTCCAAAATCACCCAATCAAACACTTGAATGCCTTCAATCCATTCCATTCCATTTCAAAGTAGCCAACCAAACACCCCCTTAAATCGGTAAAAACAAAAATATAAAATGATAAGTATGTTTCTATAGAACTTATTTTCTATTAATTTTTTTTTTGAAAGGGACTTATTTTTTCTATTAATTGTATCAAATAAGATAGAAGATAAAAAAAGTGTATCCAAGCTAAAGAGTCGAATAAATTGTAGCACACCACATGAGTACGTGACAAACTCATCTTCAAACTCCTATTAGACATTAAACTCATGGATGATAACTATTATAAATAGTTTATAATAATGTTATTAATCATCCTAATTTCCCACTCAATACTTCCTTTCATTTGGTGACTATTTATGTTCGTAGTGAGAAACTCGGGTAATTATCCTTTCATCAAATTAAGGACGATAAATATTTGTCCTATCTATGTAAATGGGTCATTATTTGACCCGTCTTAAACTTAAGAGAATTTGTTTTCATTTAGTAATATTTGTCCTATCTAGGAGTAGGGTGCCAATGATGAATTGGATGGTTGTTTGAGGTAGAAATAAATATGACTTCATCGCATTTGGTGATTAATTTCATGATAGGTTAGTAGGCGCGACTTTGGATTGTGGACCGTTTCATGTGTTGATCAAAGGGTATAAGAGTAATGGTTTAAAGGATTCTTTCGTGTGGTAGTGAAGATAATTGCGGCGAGTTGGGTGGTTAGATGTATGTGTGATTTTATACGATGAACCCATGGTAATCGTATGGATGATGGTAACATTAATTACATAAATGAATATAAACGAGATAATTTTATTAACAAAATATCACATTTATAGACCGAACTAATATTATTTTTATATCAAGAAAAAAAGCATTATGATTTATTTCGATTTACATGGTGACAAGTTTTAAGAATATCACAAATAATTTAGTATCCGTGCATCGCACGGGCAAAAATACTAGTTAATATGTTATTTGGGGCAAACGGCATATTGAAATATTATATTGAGCTTCAATATGTTGCTTCCACCACCATATTCAAATGGTAGATTGGTAGATTAGAAAATTAATAAATTACCTTTTTAGCCTGCAACAAATATTAAACCTACATTTGTTTCATAGTTTCTCATTTTCTCCTATGTTTGCAAAAGATACGTTTTTACTCTAACTTATTTTTGTCCAATTTTTCTTAAAAGTACTCAGTAATATACCCATTGATGAACACCCGGATTTTATACCTCTAGATCTGTTACAAGATTAGTTAATCATTCCTCACAATTCAAGTTGCGTCGAGTCTTCAGGAACTAAAAAATGTCAAATATCCCAATACATAACTTCTAGCTTGATGGCTAGTAGAAGAAATCGACATTAGTCATTAAAGTTGTTTGTGGGATATTTTGATAAATATTAGTCAATAATTTATCCATGTCATTTTTTGTCATTTAACGAAGGATTGAGATATTCTGCTAATTTGATTCTGTTAATTACCAAACACCTTTGACAAATTCTGCTAATTGAATATGTTAGTCAAATCTACCAACAAATTTTGCTATTTACAATCTGCTTTTACAATCTGCTACTGTCAATATTAATCCGATGTTTACCAAACAAGGCTTACTTAATGTTGTCTAGTGTTTACCGTCTTTCTTACCCACCCATTTAAAATTGAACTGAACTTCTAATAACTGAATGAATCTAAACTTATACTCCCTCCATTCAATTCAACACTACCACTTTGCCTTATGCACAAGTTTTAAGAACACATTAAACAATGAATAAAAGGACAATTGCTTAGGATAAGTTCTGCTTTATTAAGTAGTTAGTGAAATGTTATTAGAAAACAATTACTCCTAATTTCACCACCAAAAAATACAACATTTTAAAAACCCCACCAAATGGGTTCTGATTTTGTTTTCCCTCCTAAAACCATCAAATCTGACAGTGCAATTTGCAAGTCCTTACAAATAAGAGTACCCAGCTAAGTTAAATTAATTCCACCTTCATAATTTACAACCATAGAAATAAAATTACAATTGTTTTTCCAGTAAAAAAATTACAACAAGTTTCCAGCCAAAAAAATAGCAACACCTTTCCAACCATAAAAATAACAACACCTTTCCAGCCGAAAAAATAGAAATCCTTCAACAATGGGAGCCAAGTGTATGTCTGAAAGTACTCGGGAAGAAGTCGCCATATACCTGCTCGAAAAATCAAAACAAGGAAAACTAACAAAAGGAGTGTTGAGCCAGGCAGCAACCAGATTTAAGTCAATAGAAGAACGATATCAAATATTTGGAAACTTGCAAATAAAACCAGAGTGGTGGGTGAGAAATTAGACGTGAAAAGCAAGCGAATGGGAAACAAGAACCATAAGAGAATAATACCTGATTTGGAGCACATTAAGTCACTTGATTGGTCTTTAAGAGACACAAGAAATTGGTTGCTGAGAATACGGGTGCAACTGTGCAAGTATCGGCACAGTTCATTCATGGGTGAGTGAAGGGCTACTTAAACCACATTCAAGCCCATTTCACCCACTTCTCACAGAAACAAACAAATACCAACGATTAAAACATGCATTAAAGTGTTTAGAGGTCGAAGAAATTGTTCCAGATTTTATGGATCTTAATGCAAAGCCTATGAGTAAGATAAAGTTTGCAAAAATGAGCAATGTCATCCATATGGATGAAAAATGGGTTTACATAACATTTGACGGTCAGAAAATCTATATCGTTAATGGGGAGGAGTTGCCATATAGAAGCTGCCAATCAAAGAGGTATATGACGAAGGTCATGTTTATGTGTTCAGTTTGTAGGCCTATGTATTCAGAAGATGGGGCATTATTGTTTGATGGTAATATTGGGATGTTCCCATTTACAACACAACAACCAGCAATGAGAGCAAGCAGAAACAGGCCAAGAGGAACGTTAGAAACAAAACCAATAGACTCTATTACAAAGGTGGTAACGAGGGAATGCATAATTCAACAAGTTACACCAGCAATCAAAGCTAAATGGCTAGAAGGTGCAAGCAAGCATATTTTTATTCAACAAGATAATGCAAGACCTCGCATAAAAAACAATGATGCAGATTTTATGGTTGTAACAAACGCAGATGGATTCAATATAGAGCTAACATTTCAACCAGCAAACTCACCCGACTTAAATTGCAATGACCTTGCTTATTTCAGGGCTTTACAGTCTTTAAGTCAAAACGAGCATGCAAATCAGTAGACGAACTTGTGAATGCAGTTAGGGAAGCATTTAATGAGTATAGCCCAATAAAACTCAACAATATATTCTTAACACTTCAATCAGTTATAGTAGAAATTATGAAAGGAAAGGGGTATAATAATTTTGCAATACCACATATGAAGAAAGGTTATCTTGCAGCCCTTGGTATCTTACCCCGTAATTTAGAGGTTAACGAAGACATGGTTAGGGGTTGTGTTGAGTATTTACAAGAGAAAGGTCATGCAGAAGGTCTAGAGTACTTAATGTGGGTGAATTAGGTTTTAATGTTCCAACATGATGCAGATTTAGATAATGTAAGTGTAATGAACATCAGTTTTTGCAATTTGTTTATGGTTTAACAATTCAAAACTTTGAATTTGTTTGACTTGTAATCAAATTAAGAACAAGGCAATGATATGTAATGCTACTGATATTTTAATGCAATGATGTTTGTTTATGTATGTTGTTTAAGTGACTTCATAATTAAGAAACAAGAACAAAAACTGTAAACATTGCATTGAGCCACAGAAAAAACATTGCAGCGAGTCATATAAAAAATTGTAAACATTGAACTTGTGAATGCCAGGCATAAACGTATGTTGTTTGTTTACTCATTCAGAAAAGGACAGAGTACCATAAGGTCACTTTATAATTGAAAAACAAATGTTAACACAAACTCTCAGGCCTAAGTGGCCTCATCATTGAGTTGTGTGAAATAGTAAGCCTTCCTACACACACACAAATTAATGTCAACAATGCAGTAAACCATAACAAAAAATGTAAGCATAATGTAGTCAAACAACATGTATATCACTTGCATAACATCAGTTTACACGATCAAGCAAAGGTAAACACTAATTTGTAGACCATGTGCTGACTTACCTATTTCATGTAAATGGCCAAATTATGATTTAAACATGTTCAAAACTGAAGGTGCTCTTAGAACATTAAGGTTTATTATCATTGAGCAAACTCTCAGACCATTAAGGTTTATTATCATTGAGTTTTGAAAAGTACTAATGCCTCCTACACGCATTTTAATTACTCATTCAGTCAAGATCAGAGTGTCGTATTTAAATTCATAGCAAAAGACACACAATATCAACAGAATAACAACATAAAAAAATGTTCTAATAACATGCAAACAAACATGCAAACAACATCAGAAACAAATGTTCTAATAACATGCAAACAAACATTCTAATAACATCAGAAACAAATGTTCTAATAACATGCAAACAAACATTCTAACAACATCAGAAACAAATGTTCTAATAACATGCAAACAAACATTCTAACAACATCAGAAACAAATGTTCTAATAACACGCAAACAAACATTCTAACAACATCAGAAACAAATATTCTAATAACATACATATATCTAACCTAACAGCAAACAAATTCCCAACAGTTTATTATCAACAAATAAACAATACAGAGTACTAAAAATGCTAAATATTTAAGAAAAACAAAAAATCGCAGAAACTATCATTTAATCTTTAAATTTCAGATGCCTTGCTGCAAATCTTTCTGCATAGGCAAAAAACCTTTTCTGACTTGGTGTAGGAAACACATCAGAAACCACAATCTTTGCCCGTTGCTCGTCCATTATAGTTTTTTTCTCAGCCATTCTTTTCAAAAAACCTTTTTATTTTCAAATTTGGTACAAGGAGAGTCAGACTTACCGTCGTTCTCAGGAACCTCAGATTGAGGCTCACCATCGTTCTTTGGAACCTCAGTTTGAGGCTTAACATTGTTCTCAGGAACCTCGGATTGAGGCTTATAGTTGCTCTCTAGAACATCGGATTGAGGCTCACCATCATTGAACTGCGTTTCAGGAACTTCCGGTCCCAAATCAAAAGGATCTAAATTGTCAAGAACACAATAAATAAGAGGCGGTGAATCTGGGCAAGAACAATAGTCATCGTTCTCGGCCATTATTTGAAGAAAAAAGAGAGAAATGGAGGTAGGTTAAGGAGATTAAGGTTTATAATATTCTAGATCTAGGGTTTTATTTTATGAAGATGAGGAGGTAGAGAGAAAGAGAGAGAGAGAGAGAGAGAGAGAGAGAGAGAGAGAGAGGCGGAAGTAGAGAGATGAACACAAATGACAATTGTGTTGTGGCTGCGGTTCAAATAGGGTTAGGGGATTGTGGAAGGATCCAGAAGCCAATTAAAATGGAGTAGTTGGGGAGATGATAAAATGGGTTGATGGATTTTTCAAATGGATTATTTGGGGGGGGGGGGGGGGTATGTGGTAGTCATACGTGGGCCTCAAAATTTGGTGGGAAAATTAGAAAGATAATTAGTGGGTTGGGTTGGATTGGGTTAGGTAATTGATGTGGGTTAATTAGAATATTAGGGTAGGTTTTCATGGTAGATTAGAGTGGGGTAGGAGGTGCATTTTATGTAAATAGAGTTTGTTAACAAGGATAGAAGTGCAATTTTTATGGTTAAATAAGGAAAGTGGTAGTATGGAATTAAATGGATGAAAATAGAATAGTGGTAGTGTTGAATTGAATGGAGGGAGTAAGAGTTAAACTGAACTATAAAAGCTGAATTTAAAAAAGTCGAACTAAATGTCTAAATATATAAAAAAAATTACGCTTTATATAAATTATTTTTTTACAAGTACTATGATACATTACAATAAAAAATATTTTTTTCATTCAAATCCACTCTACCACTTTACTTTTCCACATTTGTCAATGCGAGTTTTACACGTTAAATATCATTAACTATCTATTTGCAAAAATTATAAAAGTTTGATATTTTTAATGTACTCGTAAAGATGAACCAGACAAGATCTCACATGAATATATTTTCACTTACGTATTGAGAGCAAATTGAAAGTGAATCATTCCTTATGGATAGTGTACTAAATTGAATATGGTAGAATACAATTAAACCTGTCAAACGGGTCGAACGGGCGGGTTATGGATCGGGTAGATATGGGTTTGGGTAAAATACGGGTCGGGTTTGGGTAAAAATACGGGTCAATCAACATCTTTTCCTTGCATTTTTTAAAACTTCTTTTATATCGTAATTCCTACCCTTTATACGTTTTCTCTCCCCTGTGGATTGACACCATACAACTATTGATCGACACTCCATCATTGCGTAGTTATTCTTGCAATACGTGTTGAAGTTCAGATGACCGTGATTTCTTCGTTACTTAGGTAAATAGAGTGTTTTCGGTGACGTTGGAAAGCTAAGAGGATATACTTTCACCTACAACTTGAATCACTTGATTATCATCTGTAGAACTCAAGTTATGACTTTTCAAAGTAAGCAGAAGCAATATGAACCTCATGATGGTAGTTTCCAAGCTCAGACTCGGCTCATCTCTTAAATGCATGCATAAGGACATGTTTTAAGCTTTATTTTGCTCTTTTTCGGTTTATACCTGCAAATAATATAAGAAAACCAAAATAGACAATTCGGAGGACATTTATAGCAGAACACCACTAAATATTCATAGGAATGCGTGCAAATAAGGCCTAAAAAGACTATAAGAATGGCACGCATCAGTACTCGTCTGCCAGGACTAACGTTGGATGTCAATAGTATATCACCGCATCACAATGATTATTCTACCCCATACGCACAACCCATTGCTGGGAATGGGGGGCTAGACCCTCTATTAGGTTATCCCGTAGTGAGTAACCATACACAACCCCTTCCATATATGAGTAATTGGATGGATCATAGGTGGACCTAAGAGCCTCAGGATTTCAGAGAGCACGCGCATGTTGGTAATGGTATTGGACATAACGATCCATGTTTCCACAGACAAAACCTTAGCCAGGCGGGCCGTAACAATCCCTATGCCAGAGTAGGAGGGAGCCCTAAGAACCCATTTCATCAATATACACCTGAGCAATTTCCCAATCAAGGACAAACTTTTGGTGCTATTCTGATGCCATTTATGGCGCAGGTTGAGAATATAATTGAAAATCGTATGAATACTGGTAATCAAAGTAATCGGAGGGTACGACATGAGAAACCGTACCCCGAATTGGTAGATATACAATATCCATATCCACCAGGGTATAAAATCCCTGATTTCACCTTATTATCGGGAGATAAGGAGTGTCAGTGATGGAACACTTAACCCAATTTACGAGTCAGTGTAGAGAGGCCGTTGATAATAAATATCTAAAAAGACTATTTTTGCTACGGTTCCTGAGAAAGTAAGGAAACGTATTTTCACTTGGAATAACCAATTCCTTTTTGCGGTTGGAAGATTGAATCTTATTAATTCTGTTCTTTCTAACCTCTCCATTTGTTCTCTATCGATTTAAAATGTCAGTAAGTGTGATTGAAAAGATTTCTTCTTTACTTTCACAATTTTGGTGGAAGAGACAAATTAACGGGAAATGTCTTCATTGGTGTAGCTGAATTTTATATTAATGCTCCAAAAAATCGGGGTGACCTTGTTATACGGAATATCCATTGCTTTAATTAAAGTCTCCTTGCAAAAATAGGTTGGCGTATTATCAATAACCCATATTCGCTTATTGCTAAAACTTTGGGAACCTTTTTCCCTTATTTGGGTACAAACTTACAGGATCTAGACCCACGTTCTCGTACTAACGTTTCTTGGGGTATTCGAAGTATTAGTCGGGGACTTGGACTCTTAAAATCCGGACTTGCATGGGAGGTGGGCTTTCCTTCAAATTAGGATGTTTGGAATGACAAGTGGATTGATGGTAATTCTCTGGGAGCATGTCTCAATTTGCCGACTGATATTGTTAATAATAAAACAAGAATCATTGTTGCTCAACTTCAGCACTCGGATAAGTCCGGAATGAGGAAGTTATTGAGGAATATTGTGGTCAATCGGCCATTCCTAATATCATGTCCATTCGAATTCCATCTCAGGTTTCTTCGGATATTTTGTATTGGAATTGAACTAGGACGGGCTGTTATTCTGTCAAAAGTGGCTGTCGTGCTGCTTTTCAATCCCTTTGGAATAAGAAAGCTACTTTTACGGATCATAATAAGTTAAGTGAGAAGTCATTGTCTTTCATTTCATCTACTCTTTGGACTCTTATGATCCCCGAAAAATGGAAGGTATTTATTTGGAAAATTTATACTAACTCCCTTCCAGTCTGATATGAAGGGTTAAAAAGGCATTTGGGCTGGTCGGGGACTTGTGTGTTTGGTCACGACGATAGAATTTTTGAATCATTAGGCCATATGTTTTGGGACTGCGATTTGACAAAACACATTTGGGCGGCTTCTTCTCTTGGAATTAACACCTCCAACGATGATAACATTTCCTTCCTTAATTGGTTATCTAAGTGGTTCAACCTCTTCAAAAACACTCAAAACAATAATGATATCGCTGCAGTATCTTTCATTTGCACATTATGGAGTATATGAACACTTCAAAATGGTCTATTTTGAGCATTATGGTTTCAACCAGGCTTTCACTCGTCGATTTTTTATGAAACAACTCTATAAAGATTCAGGTGCTATTGGGGATGCCTTTGCTCATAAAAGGAGAATGGGTAAAAATGGAAGTACAAAACTACAATGAGAAATTTAAGATAAGTAATTACTATCCTTTTATGCTTATTGGAGATAAGATGTGTAGTTGTAACATCCCGTATTTTCGTAAAATCTAATTTAAGCGTTTTAAATTATTTTATGTAATAAAATAATATTTTAATAATTTATTTCGAAAGATTTTAATTTAATAAGTAAGATCCGTCTTAAGAACCCCAAGTCCTTAAGACGAATACAAACTTGGCAAGGTTAAGTTCCCGACTTAAATATCCGTTCTAATTTCCTAACCTGTTTCATAATACGGAAAGGACAACTCACTTAAACCCTTATAAACCCCAATGTCGACATAATGCTTCCTCCTTCAACTCTTTTCACTGTAAAAACAATTCCTCTCAAACCTCTATTTTATTTCTCCTTCTTTTGATAAATTCTTCATCATCCGTCGATCAAATCAAGGTAAAAATATCATTTTCGGAATCCTCATTCGATTTCCAAGCCATCTATCACTTTCTTTTCGTAAATCCTTAAACTCGAAAATTGGGCTGTTTTCTCTTAATTCCGTTTTTGAGTCCTAAAATCCGTTTCTTTGTTTGTAGGAGTGGGCTTAGACGATCCGGAGGTCGATAGCTACTTGGTTGAGGAGGATCTTTAGCCGGAAAAGCTTGAAAGGTGACGATAATGAGATAACTCGGCCTTTATGTGTATATTAGCACTCTTGTTGTGATTCTTGTGTTAGTTTCTGATTTTGTTAATGTTCATTGTTCAAAGGACTTAGTAATATGTTTAGGATGTTTAATATGTGAAGAATTCATGCTTTAAGATGTTGTTATATGTTCATAAGTTCATTTTCAGTTTTTCACATTTTGCGACGGATACTTGTTAAATTCGTTTGAGGATTGTTATGGGACTTGTTTGCTGCTAGATAAGTTGTATTTGATGATTAGTAATGTTGGGTAAACATCATGTGTAGCAATTTTGAAGTTTGTGTGACGATTTATGAAGTTTTCAAACATATTGCGATTTGCGAAATCTCGTTACAGGCTCTCTGAGCCGGTCGACCGACCGGCCGCCGGTCGACCGGCTGGGAGTGCGTATTGTGTGTTTTCCGTAAATTTGAGAAATTGGCCTTGGACTGCCAGCCTGCCGACCGGCTGCCTGCCGACCGACTGGTGGTCAATTCGTGTTGTGTTTGTTCTGCGAAAACTTAGGAAGAAAGGGAGCCCAGCCGGCAGACCGGCCGCCTGCCAGCCGGCTGGGAGTACATATGGGTTGGTTTGCGAAATAGAGAAGGCTAGGGAAATGGAGTCCCAGCCGGCCGACCGGCTGCCTGCCGACCGGCTGGGAGTCCTTTGTGATGTTTCATTGTTTTGAAAAGGGCATAGGCTGAGGGATCACCAGCCGGCCGACCGGCTGCCTGCCGACCGGCTGGGGATCCCTGAAGGCTGTTTTGGGTTGTTTTCGCGTGTAACTTTCAAACGGTTAATCAGTTTTAATTGAAATTCGTTTTGTATACCCGTGACATGTATTTGAGGTCGCCGGTGTACGGGCAACACTATATTGGGTTCGGGAATGGAGTGAGGATAGAGACCCCCCGGTCGGGTAACCGAAAGGGAAACCGGCTCTCCCTCGTCTTAGTTCCCGGGATCAATTAAGTGTTGATTGAAGGCTTAAGAAGTTAGAACTATAGGTTAGTTTCTACCTTTGGATGTTAGTGGTTACAATGGTTGTCGCGTGGTGGGATATGTGTTAAGCTCAGCTCTGGACCCACTACGTGTTTTATATGTCGCGTGACGGGATATGTGTTAAGCTCACCTCTGGACCCGTTACGTGTTTTGCTTGGGCGTGTCAGGATATGTGTTAAGCTCACCTCTGGACCTGACACGTGATCGGTTGTCGTACACGGGATATGTGTTAAGCTCACCTCTGGACCCGTAGTGCGGTAGCTGTGTATTGGGATATGTGTTAAGCTCACCTCTGGACCCAATACTTGTTTGTAGCATTGGGATATGTGTTAAGCTCACCTCTGGACCCTTTGCTTTTGGATGATTAGGGATATGTGTTGAGTTCACCTCTGGACCCTTTTCATGATTGTAAGTTTAGGGATATGTGTTAAGTTCACCTCTGGACCCTTTACTTGAATTGTATGTTGGGATATGTGTTAGGCTCACCTCTGGACCCGACATAGTGTAGTAATGGGATATGTGTTAAGTTCACCTCTGGACCCGTTGCTAGTGATATGGATGTTTTATCTGCTTGCCTTGATGATGGTACAGTGTCAGATATGCATGATGAGTTATTGATGTTTATTTGATTTGTGGTTAAATCATCCAAAGCATTGGATGACTCTTAGTTCGGTTTCATAAATAGTTGGATTGAAAGACCCCCGACTGGGTAACCAGTAGGGAGACCGGCTCTCCTTCCTAACGGTTTATGAAGTTGGTTGAGAGCCGTGCATTGGAATCGCATGATAGTATGATATCAGTTGATGAGATGTTTATGCTTCACATGTTGTTATATGTTGGAGTATTCTGTATTGTTTAATGTGTTACGTGTTGTCACAAAAGGTGGCTAGGAGAACTCTAGTCACTCCCCACTGATTGTGGCGTACATGTTTTCATGTATGTAGGTACATGCAGGTTGGAGATGGGATCACAGGAGGGCTAGCGAGTGATGATCCTTCATCATATGACTTATACCCTATCGTTAGCTAGACTGTTAGACTTTTGATACTTCATGTTTTGGTGCCTGTAGGGATGTTCCATCCCAGGCTGTGTATATATTTTACTCCATTACTTATAACTGGTACTTATCTATTTTGGTTTCAGTTTCAGTTTCTATTTCAGTTCAAGACTTCTCGCATGTTGTTTTATCTTTTAAAAGTTTTAGTTCCGCTGCATTTTTAGTACTTTTGTATGTTTACATTTCCGCTTTCGCGAGGTGTTTTACAGTAGTCCTTCAACTAGGATAAAATGTGAAGATGCTCAATCCTCTTCGTTTGAAGCCGTTGCAAGTTAGTTTTTGGATAACAATACCTATAGTCATCGAATATTTGGATCAGACGTTTTTTGGGCAAAAAACCTCTCACAAGCTTAATCAATGGCCTTGCTCAAAGCTTTATCCCACGCTGCTTAATTGGGATGCCGCCACATTGATGTGGCAATTGACTGCCTTGAACTTATCTATCAAATTTCTGGACTTTCCTCTCCTTGTCAATGCACCAGACACATCGTTCTTTCTTTAGATTCTATAATTTGTAATTTGCAATGTGTTTCAATTAGTTATTGCCCTAGATCGCTGAATAGGATTGCTCGTTCAATAGCAAAATCTGCTAGGGGACAACAATTATATTCTTTTATTGTACTTTGCCAAAAAAAAGGACAACCAAAAAAGGCAACAAGGCCAACAACAATCAAGTACACAACTTATTCATAAATTCTTGTTTCAAACCGTCATCATCCGTCTTAAATGTAAGCTGGGTCAAATACATATCAAATCACCCCACTTATCACCTAGAATTACTTTATTACCCCCACTTGGTAGCATTTGACTCGTCTTAAGTAAGACTAACCGTAGCATATTATTGACTTTTGGACAAATATTAAACCAACAGGATTCACTGTTTGTTTACCAGACGAGAATTTTTTGGTTAATTGGTGTTATTTACCCAATTAATTGGGTAATTGGTATTGAAATGAAAGTATTTGGAGTTCTAGTGTCCACGTGGACACTTTCATTTTTTTTCCAGATTTTCAGCAAAGTCGCTGATGTCCTTAGCGGCTTCACTGAGTGTCATATTTTTTTTGACAAAAACTTTCCAGGAGGTTTGGGAGGTGAGGAAGAATACTGGAAGAGAGGAAGCCGCCATTATCCTTAGCGGCTTTGCCCAGATTTCGAAAAAAAAATTACAAGAAGTGAAGTCGTCACTATCCTTAGCGGCTTCAGTGCTTGTATGGAAAATTGCAAACCAGAAGCTTCTGTTTCTGGAAATAAGGAAATTAAAGCAAAGCCGTTGAAGTTGTTAGCGGCTTTGGTGAGTTTTAAAGAGAAAAATATGCTTGAATTGGCTCACTTCTACACTCACCGGCCAATTTCATGCTTGAAATAATGAAAATCATGCTTGAAGAAATGAAAATCACACAAAATCTTAACGTAAAAAAAACATGGTTGAATTGTCAAATCTAAAGTTCATACATGAGATGCGAAATCTAAAGCTTCATAAAAATTTCGAAATCTAAAGTTAATAACAATTAAAAATCTAAAGTTTCATACAAATTCCTAAAACATGATTTCACACTAGCCCAATCTCGTGCGAGTCCTCTTTCCCTTTGGTCTTGAAGTTGAACCGCTAGGTGTATCTTCCTCTTGGACAGGGTTAAGTCTATGGTCCAAGTGTCGAAAATCATATCTAGGAGCCATGTTATGTTGAGGGCTAGTATGGTTGGCCTCAAAGGGTTGGACACGGTACCCATGTCCCGTTTGTTGCAAGCATTGAAGCGACATTTGTTGCATCTCACGCACCAAGTCCACATGAGCTAGTGCTACATCATCCGGCATGTTACCAAGCATAATTGTAACATAATTGTAGTTGAATACATGACCCTCGCTCTACAAAAGTGAACAAATAACATATTACACAAATGTTAAAATTAAATATAGGTACTAAAATTAGAGAAAGGTACTTAAAAGACTTATAAGCACCATGTTATCCGCCGCATTTGGATAGAAGTTGTGACGCAACTCATATAGGTCTCTTGATTGTTGTTCGGCACTAAGCGGGCTAACTACATGACGAGTGATGGAACGATACCATTGAAGGTATGGATCATTGTAGTTAATGAAACCAATGTACGGAGCACCGCGAGGAGTCATTCTTGTTTTGCGGTTTTGCCACTTTTGAATGCTAACTCTATTCAATTCCGTGTAATCGGTGACATTTCCCCGACGATCAAGTTTATGTAACTTCTTAGACGTCTTGCACGTAGGGGGCGCCGTGGGATGCCAAACGAATTGCCTAACAACCCTCTCGGCAAAATGCCACTCAACTAACTCAAAGCATATGAGTGGTACAAATGTCGGGGAGAAGCTCTAGGACTTGCCTACTCTAAGGTTCCCAAGTGAACATGGAGTCCGTCATGGTATCAAGAGCATGCCTACATGTAACTAATCCAATCAAGTGGTCCTTGTAAGCACGGTCTACTCGTAACCACCTACAACAGAAAGGGTCAACACCCGGGACTACTGTGAACCTAAAAGGTTATCTCCCCCGACTATTTAAGGTGTGATGACCGTAGGCCTACCAATGGATATATGCTCCCAGGCTAAAGTTGGAGAAGTAGAAGACAACCACTAATCTCAATGCATCTTCCCTTAGAAGCAATACACAAATTTCGTACAAATAGGCAAGTACTCCACTACCCCAACTATAGTTATCCAATCTCGCCAAATCTATCAAGAGAGGGAGGTAAATCAATTGTACTCTATTGCCACTTTTATCCGGAAAGAGCACGGTTCCGACCAAATATAACAAGTAGGCTCTAACATACCTATGAACCCTATACTCGGGAGCATCGTGCTCAAGCTCTTGATAAAATGTTCTTAACCAAGAAAGTTTCAAAGAGTTACCTTTTAATGCTTCGGGAGGTGGCCGCCTACCTAGTGCCTACTCAACTAACTCAGCCCAAAAATAATCACTCCTACCAGTAATAGACAATCCACCAACCCTGAGACCTAACAAAACATTGACATCCTGCAAAGCAACGCTCAACTAAAGCAGTTATCATATCGGAATGAGCGACAACATACGCTAACCTATGAATACCGTGAAATTGAATTCCACTAATGTAGTTGACGACACCTTCAGGAACGTTGAAATGTTCCTTGGAAAATGTTGATTTCTGCATTTTAGAGGAGGGAGATCCTACAAATAACAAACAAAAATAATTGATAAATATAATACAATTTCAAGAAAAAAAAATGACAAACAAAACCATATATTGCTCAAATTAGATATTACCTCTCCCTCCCAAAGAACCTCACTTCTATGCTCTTTCTGCAATTTGAGAACGCTAGCATCCACTGGGCCCGACTCCATTTGACCTGTAAAATAAGATTGTCAATATTAGTTCATCAAAATAAACATAATATATAATAAATAAATAAACAACAACTAATTAAATAGATGACATATTACCCCCTAGCATTACTTCTTCCACATGACCGCTTGTTATGACCCTCAACATTGCACAAACTACAAGTGATAGTCAACTTGGAACTCTCATCCATTTCATTACGAAGTCTTTTAGATTTCGGTCTTCCCTTTCCTCTGACCATTTCTCCGTTTGGAATCAAAACCGGTCCCGTCCATGGTTTCCAATAACTCACATCCGGAATTGGTTGAAACATTGCACGATAACAACCATGATATTCCCCGGAAGAGTATAATGGGTCAACATATTGATCGTAGTCTATAGAAAATGCACGACATACCATCATTACATGTGAACAAGGATAATGAAAGTTTTGCCACTTATTACAAGTACATGTATTTTCATTCAATCGAACCGTGTGACTTCTTCCACCAATATTCGCAAGCCTACGACCTTGACTTGTAGTCACTTGATAAAGGTCTTGCTCAAAATCATGTTGACTAACTTCATGGTACGCTGCAATTTCTTCTATTTCATCAAGCGCCTTAGTTATTTTAGCCGATAATTTTAAACCACTTATCAACTTTTGTTTAGTCATTTTTCTTCTCTCAACGAAATACTTGTTCACTCGGGTATAAGTGGCTTTTACGAGAGCTTGGATTGGGAGAAATCTTACCCCCTTGAGAATAGGGGTGAGCAAAACCGTATACCTGGTACGGTTTTGAAAACCGTATCGGGTATACCGTTTTAAAAATCGCAAAAATCACTATACGGTTCCGATAACCGTATATACAGTTTTCGGGTACCCGGAAAAACCGTATATACAGAATCCGTATATACGGATTCTGTATGGTGAGAAATGCCCAATTAAATATTGTACTTATTCAAGTGTTAATAATTACATCTAACGTGACTACTTCTAATGAAAGACTAATTTTTTTATTTATTAAGATAAGTTAGTAAAATAAGTCATAAAAAACCATTAAGAGTGAAAGTTGAAAGCTGAACTTTGCGTTTCATTAATTTTTTTATACAAAAATTCCAAACTGTGTCGAAAACCGTATATACGGTTTCGTTTTTGCTCGACCCGGATACGGTATGGTTTTGTGAAAACCGTATTGTATATACGGATTTCCGTATCGTATATACGGAAATTCGTATAATTCAAACCGTATACCATATCGTATCCGTATTATAAAACCGTATCGGAATTTTTTGCTCACCCCTACTTGAGAACACCATTGAAACATTCACTCATATCATCCTCATCCTCATCCTCACCCTAAATCTTACCCAAGTGTAAGAGGTTACAAAGTAGTATCCTTGCTTCCAACATTTTGTCCAAGCATAAATTCATCCTCATTCCTAAATGGATCCACACTAGATTTATACCAATTATTTTCAAGACTCACATCTAAAGATCCGAGTTCAATAAATTGGGTGTTAGCACATGCTTGAGAAACAAAGTCCACCGTATCATCCTCATCCTCACTCAACTCAAACATTGCATCCTCCTCCTCAATCTCATTTTCAATCTCATCTCCAAAAATATTAGCATCTACTATGGACGTTTCGTTAACATTATTAGTTGACAAACACACTTGCTAATTAGGTTCCTCAACTTGACTGAGCATATTTGTGAATGACATAGTAAAAGGTTGTTGAGATACTTGAGGATTTTGAAGTTCTTCCTCAATAGGCTTTAACTCGATAAACAAATCCATTGATAAGGCTTTTGATTGACACACAATTAGCCACAATACTTTCAAATTACGATCACTATTCAAGGATACTACTTTGTAACCTCTTACACTTGGGTATTTCATTTTGATAATAAGCTCAAATTTTGTTCTATCTACCTCTAATGACTCATATATTTCACCCTTAAACTCATTAAAACTAATATTACTACTAACAAAAATAAAGTATTCACAACCACTCTTATAACTAACCTCTTCGCCATTAATAACTACTTCACCATTCAACCAACATGTCAATGGGTAATTATTTACCTCCATTGTAAAAAATAAACTAACTATAACAACTAATTTGAACAATAAAACTAATGTACTAAGCTAATAATAAAAAAATAAACTAACTAGCAAATTGGGTATGATACTAAATCAAACCAAAATGATACATTAGGATGAATTAATACATGAATAAAGGATGAATTAATACCTTTAGATGAAAATAGGATGATGAGAAACAACTATTAGAACCAAATATGGAGGAATTTGAGGAAAAATTGAAGTGTCGGAAATTAGGGTTTGATGGTTTTTAATTTGGGGATTTCGGAATTAGGAGAAATGACTGAATGAGAGAAATCGCGTGTTTTTTTTATATAAACAGGTAAGTCGCTAGGGTCCTGGACGGCTTTACCTGCTCCTTTTTTTTCACGTTTTCCTCAAAGTCGCTAAGAAGAATGACGGCTTCCCCTCTCCCAGTATTCTCCCTCACCTCCCAAACCTCATGGGAAGTTTTTGTCAAAAAAATATGACACTCAGTGAAGCCGCTAAGGACATCAGCAGCCTAGGTAGCACGAAAACGGACACGGACACGGACACGGGACACGGCATGCCATGAAATTTAGGACACGGGACACGGCATTTAAATTTAATAAAATATACATTTTATAGTTATAAATTTTTGATTTTATTTTTGTAAAAGTATTTGATATTAATTTTAAATAAGTAAATATAAAACTTGCCCTTTATAATAAATTTATTTTCATTCCTCATCCGAATCAATATTCTAATTGATCTCTTTCGATAACGCATTTATCATCTCAAGAACATCATTCATCGCAAATGATAACAAAATATCGTGGACACGCGATGGACACGGCTCAAATACCATGGACACGCGTCGGACACGTGCCCAAATAAATGTAAAAAGTTAGACACGGCTGTTTAGGTGGTGGACACGTTTCAGCGTGTGTCCGTGGAGTGTCGGTGTCGGACACGGTGTCGGACACGGTACGGTTGATCAGGAGAAGTGTCCGTGCTACCTAGTCAGCAGCTTTGCTGAAAAGCTGGAGGAAAAAGAAAAAAAAGTGTCCACGTGGACACTAAAACCCCAAATACTTTCATTTCAACACCAATTACCCAATTAATTGGGTAAATAACACCAATTAACCAAAAAATTTGTCATCTTTTATAAAAAAATAATCAAACGGCTTAACCCACATCCTTTTAAAAAGAAAGAATGACCAACTATGAGCAGGAGTATGAATCCATACATCCACCCATTCAAATTCAAGCTGTGAATAAAACCAAAGCTATTATGGACCATCAAATGGTCACAGGCTCACAGTGGCTTTCACTTTGTAAGGTCCACAAGTTGCCGCATCCGAACAATGAAGTCAGTAATTAAAACCTAGTTGCACCAATATTTACGGAATTGGTACTTTGTTAGCCAACCAAAACAGTGGAGGAGTCATAATCTACAAGAAACATTGTAAAAAATAAAGCAGCTGGATGAATAATTTACGCCTGCCAACTGCAATAACTTTAACATCTATTAATGAACGAGGGAAGGGGTGCATACTGCATACTGCATACTGCATATGAGTTTATGAGTTTATGACATTTGAGTTTCGACACAATAATCAGATCATTTTACATTGGTGATTAGTCCAACTACTAAGATTGGAAGTTGTAACATTACACAAATGAAGATTACACCATCATCGAATGTTGCACTGAAGTTCAAAGGTAAATACCAAAATAAACCTTTTGAAACACATCAACAATAATTCCGCCATTTAAATATCCATGAAACTCGAAATATTACACCCTTTGAAGGACATCATTTAAGCATTGCAAACCAAGAGAAAAAACAACACTCATGGATTAAAAATCCAATAGACAGAACCTACATACGACTATACGAGTCGTAAAATACCTCGACTAATCCAGCCAAATTACTTTCTTCAAATTTGCATTGAAATTCCTAGTCCACATCACCTTTTCACCTCCGAGGGACCTTCTTTGAACGTGGCTGACAAGAACTCTGATACCCTTTTTCTTCATATTTTGGTGTCTGGAGGTGAAGGTTTGCTTTAAAAGGCGCCAAGTACACCGAGGCAGTCAAGGCACGTGATGGAGTGATGCAAGACAAAGGTGCCTGCCTCATAGACACGATCCACACACTGTTTCTGCAACCATTCTTATATTCAACATAAATTTTGTGCAACAATAACTCTTTTGGGTCTCAAAGAGAAGGGTTCAATAAATGAGTACAATACAAAAATATGAAAATTTCATAATCTACAAGGGACTTTTATGCTCTCTATGAAGGCGAAGGGTTGGGAGTTTAGAGAAATTTTACACATTTTAAAGAAATGCAATCTAGATCTCCATAGCTTCATTGAGAAAGATTTTACAATTCCAGGAGTTATCGTCTAAAGATCAATTGTTCTCTTATTCCATTCCATAATGAACTCTATCGTACATATGCGGTTTACATTGACTGAGAGATCATTTATCATTGCCAGTAAATAACTTACCATATATAACATTCTAAATGGATTGATAAAACAAAGTTCAACAGGACAAAAATGTTGGGAATACATAAATTATTTGTGTATAACATTCTACAATTGCGAAGGATCACATACACTAATTACCAGCAGACGACCAAAAATAGAAAGAACATCAGAATACAAAAATAGATCAGCACCGTTAAAAATAAACGAACACAGTTAAAACTTAAAACAGTGGAGCATCATAATAAAAATAGCTGAAAATATGAAATTATGAAAGGTTGTTCAGTCATGGGTTATATCCCGTTTGTCACCCGGTAACCTTCAATCATGCCACTTTGAACAGACCTACGACTCGTCTCAATGGATAATATCTGTAAGGCCGAGTTAGTTTTAAGAAGTGGACAAGACAAAAAGATGTTATTCTTTCCTTGTTTTATGGAAGTATTCATTTTAGTAATAGAAAGTCAAAATAATTGGTTCATTATGCACACTTTAACACTGATAAACAACTCTTCCTATCAACATACTATGTTTATTTTAACACTCTGACATTATTCAGATTTCCATCATCCTTGTATGACATTGCTGTGACACTTCAATACTTCATTTTAGACCAAAAACTTGACAAATTTTCATAACACAGTCGAGTCCCAAACTTGGATACACGCCCATGTCAGACTTTTGAACTGAGTCTAAGTCACATAGTCTCCAATTAAAGTATCAGGAAAGTTTAATCAATTTTTAAAGTCAAAACAAAATCATACAAAAAACTGTTGCACGCCTACTATAAATACTTTCGACTGCATTGTTACCTCGTACAAATTAGCGACTGTACAGTGCACAAGCATCTACAAGTTGAGAATTACAGGACTCTTAGTTTAGTTATCTTGGAGCATCTCTATGCAACTCTGTAGATCTCAAGTTATGTTCATCCTGTTATATTAGACACCGATAAACCAAGTGAGATTTATTTAACATTACTATTCGTCAACAATTAAACAGCAGCTAGTAAAGTTACCTCTAGACTGTACGAAAAGCTAGTTGAAGACCGAAACTCCATGTGTCCCTAAAAATAATCAAACTGTAATTCAGTGATTCAATATTGTGAAAGACAAAAAAAAACATGGCTCTCTCTATCAACAGCATATAATTCAAACCCTACCAGCCCATGTACACTCTGTTGAGCTTCAAAAAAACCTTCATGGTTTTGTCCCATAGAATTCAATTGTCCCTACCACAACAAAAAACAGGTAAAGAATTTGAAGATAAAAAATGAAGTACATTAAATGATATGACATCCACCATTTCACCATGATATCGACATACCAGACTTTGCATGCTTTCATCATCAACATAATAACTTTCATGTGGTGGCTCCATTAAATTTAGCTGTACCTGCAATTTCATTAGTTCAAATTATCTGCAGACGCTTTAACATCTTAATTGGTATGCACAAGCCAAAGATTAGAAGCACCGTACCAGTCCTTGAGCATTTTGCTGCGAGCCATAGTAAGTATTAAGAGATATGCCCTCAGAACCAAGACTGTCCTACAAACACCCATAAGAAAATAAAAAATAAGTTCATTCAAAAGAATAATCCCCTTTTTATTACAGTAAAAATAAATTTAAAAATGCAGCAAATTTTTCTCATGATGACTACGTTAGGTTAAGCTATACAATACTATATCAATGCTATGTAAATGTGAAGGATATGGGGCAGACCATTCGATGCAAGTTGTCATGCTCTGCGTCAAGGCCGTCAACCAGAAACATATCTTTTTCTGATGATACCTGCAAAATAAGACTAGTTATAACTATGCTGCATTAGGATTCCACTATCTCAAATAAGAGTAAGCGCTAACTCTCCACATACCCTTCTCTTCTTTACTGCATTCTTTTTTTTACTTCTTCTGGTGGACATATTTTTGTGGTATCCTTCAACATAATGAGCACCAAGAGCATCATTTCCAACACCATTGGCACTTTTATTTGTGTTGTTGATACATATACCGTTTTTTAGTGCATCCACCAGAGCACGTAGAGCAATGTTGTGACTTTCTTGTGTGAGAGATCCTTCCTCACTCAATTCAATGGCTTGCCTAGACAAGGCTACATACCGTTGCGCCCTAGTTCGCAGTTGCTCAGTCCCTTCTACCATTATTTGCCCAGCTTTTGCATCTTTTGTCCATCTCCTCAGTATGTACTGAGCTGGTATGCTGGAGATACCACAAATTTGGAGAACAAGCATTGCATGCCTACACAAAAAACCTTTGTACTCAAATGAACGACATAAACAAGATACTTGGGACTTCCCTTCATCCCATACTACGAAAAAAGTTTCATCCTTTTCACAGTCTTCCACTCGATATGTAGTGGAATTTTCATCCTCCAATTCCTTCTTAGGATGGCATCCGACTACACCTAGAACTTCAACCTGAAATCTTTTGAATATTGCATGGGTGTACATGGTTGACATTTGTTTTTCCCACGGTGAAGGAGATTTTAAGGCAGGTTGCTTGTGCCATGTGTCAAAATCTGCTATAGCCTCCTCTTCATACCTATTCTGTAGAATCAAACCATATTGTTTCACAAACTCTTTCAAAGTAAGCTTCCTTTGTATATATTTATCAAAGAAAGAATTAACACTTTCTGCTTGATGTAAAGATGACATTCCGGCTAAGAATGTATCACCAATATATAGAGGAACCCACTTCTTACGATCTTCATACAATGACCTAAACCATTCATCTTCCTGAAGGTCAAATCTACCAACCATCTTCCACCATCTTAATTCAAATTGTTCATCTGTCCATGACTTGAATATGCACTTGTTCAATTTTGCAACAAAATTTTCATGACGCTTAATGACGTGCTGAAGATTTCTAGGAATTTTCTCAAGAACATTACAAAGATGATAACAATGGCGTGTATTAAGGAACACTTCCTCGATGGCAGACTTTACAGAAGGATGCTGATCGGTAAGAATTACACTGGGAGCATGCCCTCCCATAGCTCGGAGCCATGTCTTCATTATCCAGACAAATGTTGACGTCAAGTCATCTGAAACTAAGGCACATCCTAACAACATTGCCTGGAGATGATGATTCACTCCAACAAACAGAACAAGTGGCAACTTCTCATTGGTTCTTACATATGACGTATCAAGAGAGACAGTATCACTGAAGCTGATATAATCACTCCTACTTTTAGCATCAACCCAGAAGAAACTTCTAAGATACTGTTTATCATCCAAATCCATTGCATAGAAGAATTTTGGATTCTCTTTCTTTACGCACATAAAGTAGTCGAGTAAAAACTGAGCATCTCCTTCATCTAAAACCAAGCGATTTCCCTTATCCAGCTGAGAAGCAAACATGTCCCTAGACGATTCTAGCATCTGAAATGCAACAGACTGTTTTGACATATCCACATACATCTTTTTAGTCCGTTCACTAACAGCATGCAAGATATCAATGTTATTTTTTTCAACAAGTTTTACGTTTCCATGAACACGAAAATAATAAGCAAGAGCTGGTAAAAGCTCATGGTTATGTTCCTTGATAAATTCATGAATAACCCATTTTCCATATTTGTTTCTCTTGACGTGCATGCTAGCCTTGCAGTCTGTTTTCTTAACACTTGACCGTCGGCTGGTAGCATCTGATTCTGGGGTGACCCCGTATCTGGAACAAGCAAACTTTGCATCTATGAAGTCTTTTGATTTCTTCGAACGCCGGCTGTTTTTAATGGAAGTCGTAAATCCCATAGATTTGGCATACTCTTGATAGTACTTGTATGCCACCTCATGAGACTCAAACTGAAGATCACTGTCTGGGCCAAGGTCAATGTCACCTTCAAGTAAAAGATTGTTTGGTGCTGAGCTAAGAGTTCCTTCTTGATCATGTACCTCATTTACAAGATCAACTGTATTCTCGTCATCATCTTCACCCTGAAGAACATCTTCTCCTTGATCAACCACACAGCTAGAAATACTAGGGTGACCATCCATAGATAAGAAGTCCATAGATGGATAAGCTCCTAAACAACGTTCCTCTACAAGAAAGTTATAAATTTGGTGCACAAGGTCACTGTTATTCAATATGATGATAACAATCAATATAAAAGGTTTCAACAAGAGTCCAAAATGGATGGGAAAAAGGTACAACACCTAACTACGACAAAGCAACAAGAGATGTATACACAAACGTGAAAAAGACTATTAACCTCGAGAAATTTGGCAACCACATGAGCAGAAATACCAATGCACACAAGCATAATATTAGTAAATCGGAAAAAAACCCTGACGCATTCCTTAACTCTTAACATTCACAAACTAATACGAAGTACTAAATACCAAAACTAGACCAAGACTCATGGTATACTACAAACATTTCAAACATGTAATTTCTTAATGAAAAAATGAACTTCATTAAATCAAACATACCACACTTCAGTTATATTACTCATTTAGAACCCACTTATGAGCACACTTAACAAGTTAAGCTCAATCTAAGTCTAATTATCTTACCCTCACCATCGCCATCTTCAAACATCTCAACATCCATAGCATCCTCATACACAACATCACCAGCATCCTCCTCTTCCTCATGGCAAAGGTCACTAGAAATGAACACTTATCCCCGTGTTACTCTCCGTTCAAAAGGGTCGGACATGGTGGCTCACCCAAGAGTCCGACTCGGCTATTTTATAAAATATTGTCAAGTTTTTGGTCTAAAATAAAGTGTCCGAGTGTCATACTAATGTCCAAGGGTCAAGTGTAGAGCATGGGTTGAGCTCATGTGAAGTATCGAACTAACATAGCCTATCCCTATACGGCCAAAAGTCATAGGCAATTCAGCAATTTCATAGAACCAGGCTCAAAATCGTTCCTCTCTAAATTATATTCATATTTTTTTCTGCTTAGGACAGCAAGAAAAGCACCCCAAAGCCAAAAACCATACACTGCAAATCTGCCAAAATATTGGTCTTTAAGTGAAATTGGGTTGGTTGTCCCCAAAAGTTATCACTTTACTCAAAATCACACCTTGAAAACTACCAAAAACCAACTTCTAATCTACCATCTAAATCAACAATTGAAAGAGCAAGCAAGATGGTCAAAAGTCAAGGTCATACCCGATGAAACATCAGACAGAGAGATGAACTCCTACTGGCCTACTAAATATACCCAACTTAAAACCAAGTACATAGATGAAGCACAATCCTGAATTCCACATCAAAAGTGACAAAAGGGAAGAGGGTCATGTGTATATCAAGTCCAGCATTACTAACCGTACTCTAAAACATGATCATGGCTGCACAATTGTGACATGATCCTGAGTTAAAAAGCACAAGCAAAACCCTTGGTAATTAATCCCCCAATGGAGCTTCCATAGCCAGTTAATCACCATCAAGAACCCGTTTACTTTAATATTCTTTGTAAGGGGCATTTTAATGAAAGGTAATTGAGACGGGGTTGGACGAAGAAATATTTCAGTTGTAAATTGTAATACCCGAATTAGATAGCATTGATATAGGATAGGAGATTAGGAGGTGTATTATTAATATGACGATGATAATTCAAGTGTCAAGTGAAAGTAATTAAATAGGCTACAATAGACAAACATGATCCAAGAAGAAATTTGCAAAAATGGTGAACTGTTATACTAAAAATGTGAAAATGGAAGAAGAGAAGCAAAAGAACCTTGGTACAAGTGAGGCGGTTGAGAGCGTCTTGCTCTGCTGCCAGGTACAGGAAGACAATTTACGGAGTTAGACTCGAAACAAAGCTGGAACTTCAGGCTATCAACAATATTCTATTTTATCGGGGTCCCTCTTTGCCCTCCAAACGAAAAAATAAATAAATTGGGGTTATTCTACACGATAACCCTGTGTTTTTTTAGATTCTACACGGTAACCCTATTTTTCAGAGAACACACGTGATAACCCTTAACTTTGTTAATATGTATTGCCGTGACCCTTAACTTTTATTCCGTTAGTTTTGTCCGTTAAGTATGTGACGTGGTCAATTGAATTTTGTGATTTTCTATAAAGTAACACTATATTTTTAAAAATTCTACAACATAACCTTACTTTTTCTACAAATTAGAGGTGTATAAAAACATAATCCCTTAATTCATCTTATTTTCACAATTTTGCTTGATTACACCCAAATTGTCAAATCCACCCTCATTACTCTTCAATAAATCGAGTTTTGAAAAAAAAAACTTCAATAAAAACGTTCTTCGATATCAATAAAAACTCTCAATAAAATATTCTAAATATCATAGTAAATGTACTATATATCGAGCATTATAATAATCAATCCCAAATTTAATTCATAGCGGTAATCTAATTAAGAAAACTTTCGTTTTTAAAATCTCAACATATATCCAAAGCTAAAAATGTTGTAAACGCAATAATGATTTCAATTGTTCGACATATTCACACAGTAAAGTTGGGTACAATTGAGGAGCAGAGACTTATTTGTAAACATTGGTGGATTTCTTTGTTAATTATTGTACCCGATTTTTGGAGATTTATGGTAATGATACTTTGAAGAGATGATAATATTGAGAGTTGACATTCTTTTGAGTAATCGAGTGAAAAACATAATAATAATAATAATAAATTGAGGAAACAAGGGAGTATTTTTAAGATTATTTCTTTTGTAAAAAAACAAAGAGGGTTATTTTGTAGGATACAACAAACAGAGGGTTACCTTGTAGAAAATCTCAAAATTTAATTGACCACGTCACATACTTAACGGACAAAACTAAAGGAATAAAAGTTAAGGGTCACGGCAATACATATTAACAACGTTGAGGGTTACCACGTGTGTTCACTGAAAAGTAGGGCTACCACGTAGAATTTGAAAAAATACAGGGTTACCATGTAGAATAACCCAACAAAATTTCAATTTTAAGACCATGCTTCGTCAACAGGTCGCAATTTTGTTAAGTGATGTTAATCATGTAATTAAGTAACTAATTTTGGTAACCAACCCCCTCTCTCATTCTCTATCTAAAAAAACTTAAACCCTAATTCAACATCTTGGGGCTGCCGTCTACCTATTTTGATGGAGGTAAGCGTAATTTTTTTACGCTAATAACTTATTGTCTCTCCTTTATTAGAGACTTATTCTCACCTTTGTGTGAGTGTTGTTCTCAAATTTGTGTGAGTTTTATTCTCACCTTTTGGTGAGTTTTGTCCTCAGCTTTTGGTGAGTTGTCCTCATCGTGTGGTGAGATTTTCCCCTCTATTTGAGAGCTTCAAGAATTAAGTGGAAGATCGGTGCCTTCATTGTTGATCCTATGGAGATAAAATTGTTGTCAGATTGCTCGTTACAAAATTTTGGTCAAAAGAACTCATTTTTGTCAATGCTTTAGAAAATTTACAAACCCTTTTGTAAAAAGCCGTAGCCGTAGAAGGCGATATGTTAGAGGATGTGCAGAAGCGTTTCATGAGCCCATCAAATTTAGAAATTTTTTATTGATCGAGAATGTAGTTTATTTGATTTTAATTGTTTTGTGTCCTGTCATTCTTGACATATGTTGTAACTAGCATGAGACTTTTGATTAATGAAACGATTTTTTCCTTTCAAAAAAAAAAGTAACTATTTTTGGGAACGATTTTTTGAAATGCCGCTCAAAAACAAAGTAATTGTCGTTTTGGGTTGGATTTCAAAGTAATTGTCAAAATGGTGTCCACGTAGGCTCGGGTTTTTCGAGGCTTAAACACGCCATTACAAATGGCGTGTTCATAATGCATATTTGGGGCAGGAACTTGAAAAAACAAAAGACCTAAACACGCCACTCGTATTGGCGTGTCTTCAGCGACAAACACGCCATACGTAATGGCGTGTTTATACAGAAACTTTTTCAACCCATTCCAGGAACTACTGGAAAATGACCAAAGGGAAACACGCCATTAGGTATGGCATGTTATGGGGAAGAAACCCGCCATTCGGTTTGGCGTGTCTACGCTGTCTATTTTTTTTTTTACAAAAGCACGCAAGTCTTTCATTCTCACCCACAGTCTAAACATAGCGCCCCTTATCTCTCCTCACAAACACTCTAAATCCGACTGAAATTACCTATTTCTCTCATCTTACCTCACATTTCCATTTTCTCAAGCATCTTTCCGCCATCTCTCCGGTATTCTATTTGAGTTTACACATTCAACCTAATTAGCAAGGTAATTTTATTTCTTTAAACTTGTATATTGACATTGATTTGTTGTTAGATATAGCTTATATTGATTTAATTGTAGTTAATTATGTTGTTTTTTGCTTAGATCTATCACTCATAGGTTAATTTATGTTTATCCTCAAAAACCCCCCAAATTTCAATTGGATTAGGTTATGGTTAGTTTAGAAATTTTTGGGTAAAATTAGGTTATGGTTAGTTTGTTAATCTATCACTAAAATATATGTTTAGTATGTATTTTGGGTAGAATTAGGTTATGGTTAGTTTAGAAATTTTTTATTTTTATTAAATTTGTCTAATTTTCTTGTATAGAATGAATATTTGTGATTTTTCTATCATTTGTTATTGAGATGGAGAAGTCTTGGAGCAAAATGGATGTGTTTCTTATAGGGGAGGAAATCAATGTTTTATTTTAGCTAGTACAAAGATGACATATGTTGATTTGGTGGAAGAGATATGTAAGGGAATTGGTTTTCAAAGTTTGAGTAGTCAATTGAGGGTGAAGATGAAATTTCTAAGTTCCGGGTGTTTTAAAGTTGTACTCCTTAACAATGAGGGAGCCTTTAAAGTTTATGGGCTAGTGTAAGACATTCAAATTCTCTTTCAATGGACTTGTTCGTTGAAGTTTTCAATAGCCAAATTGTCAATCCAACACCAAGTACTCTTATTAGAATAGATGATGTTGCTCAATTTGTGTCCCTTGAAAGTAATGACATTAATGATAGGAGAATTTAATGGTAACTTAGAAGGGGATGAAATTGATGAGGATTTGGCTACACTTGATAATTTGTTGGAAAATGAAGAGGATGGTAATGATGATCTTGTATTTGATAGTACTCCCAATGTTGAGTTTAATAAGCTAGATCCATTAGATGAGGATGAATTAAATAGTTGGAAAAGTTGGGAGAATATGGTTAAACATGAACAAGGGAAGGAGTTTGCGGTTGGGCAAATGTTCCCAAATAAAGCTTCATTAAGTGATGAAGTGACGTCTTATAGTGTTAAAGCAAATCAATTTTTCAAAGTTGCCGAGTCAAAGCCACATACTATAACCTTCAAATGTGGCCGGACTCCTACACCGTGCAATTGGCGATTACGAGCGACACAAAAAGACTTTCATTGTTCATCTTTTACCATTGTCACATACAAAGGTCCTCATGATGAGTCTTGTGTTTGTGACATGGTTCCTCGAGATCACTTTAATTTGAAAGAGGTTTCATAAGCCATGAGATTCGTAACCTTGTTGAGGGAGATTGGGGATATAAGGTGAACTCTGTTGTTACTCACGTTTTAGATAAGTATGGTCACACTATTTCATACACGAAAGATTGGAACGCAAAACAAAGAGCAATTGAGAACATATTTGGAGAATGGGATAAATCATATGAAATGTTACCTCGTCTCATGCAAGGTTTAAAGGAATCTAACCCTGGCACAATTGTCCAATTTTCGACCACACCAACAACAAACCCCAATGTCCACATATTCAAGCGTGTTTTTTCGGCATTTAAACCATGTATTGAAGGCTTTCAACATTGTCGGCCGGTTTTAACTATTGATGGAACTCACTTATATGGAAAGTTCAAAGGAACTATTTTGACGGCTATGTCAATTGATGCCAATAATTAGATTTTTCCTGTTACTTTTGCTATTGTTCAATCCGAAAATACCGATAGTTGGCCTTGGTTTATGGCTTGCATGAGAGCCTTTGTGACCAAGAGAAATGGGTTGTGTGTCATCTCCGATAGACATGCCGGGATAATGAAAGTAATGAGTGAAATTGGTAGTGGGTGGGAGGAGCCTTATGCTTATCATAGGATTTGCATTCGTCATTTGACTTCAAATGTTAGTACAAGATTTAGGAATAATCAAGTGAAAGAAATGTTTGGGTCAACCGCAATGCAATATCAAAATAAGAAGTTTGAAATTGGATTTAATCGACAAGGTGAGATGAATATTGAGGCAAAACAATATGTGTATGACATCGGAGTTGAGAAGTGGTCAATTGGTCATGATGGTGGACATAGGTATGGAATATTGACTACTAACTTGGCTAGGGCATTTAACAATGTTCTTAAAGGAGCACGTTTTCTTCCAATTACCGCAGTTGTTAAGTGTATCTTTTTTAGAGTCAACACTTATTTTGTTGAGCGACGTGAATTGGCAAGGAAACGGTTGATGAAAGGGCTACATTATAGTACAAAGATCACCACGTTGTTGGAACAGAATTGCAAAAAAGGAGCATACCATAAGGTTGTAGCTTTTGACCATGTTGGAGGGGTGTACCAAGTGACAACGCGTAGAGGTTCACGACCCTTATCATTTGGCAACCACTTGCACACCGTTGATTTATCTAAGAGGACATGTACTTGTAACAAGTTTTAAACATACAAGTATCCTTGTTCACATGTGTATTGTCGTATGTAAAAAAAGAGGGTTAAATGCAACCCAATTTGTGGACATCAACCACACTACCGGAGAACATTTGGCCTCATATGCTTGTAAATTTTACCCTTTGAAATACGAGGCTTATTGGCGTACTTACAATGGACCTACAATAGTGTGTGACGAGCTCAGTAAACGGGGAAAAGGTAGACGGAAGAGTAAAAGATTTCTTAATGAAATGGATATGAAGAGTAAGAGCAGGGTGTCCTGTAGTTTATGTTATGGTTTAGGCCACAATAAAAAAACTTGCACCATGAGAGTTAACAATTCTCAACGGTATTCTACTACTTGTAATTATCTTTATTTTTTTAATTGTTGTTTTTAATCTATGCTAATGTAACTCTTTGAAATGTGTAGGACTCATGGAACACCGTCAACAAGCAGGCCCGGTCAACCCGGAACTTCTCACCCAACAAGAGGTTCACATGAGCAAGGCAATATTGGAAGGGGGGAACATCGATCCCTCCGATGTAGGTCACATATAGTATCGCACAAGGTATTTTTGGTAAGTGAGCGTGTAGTAGATTTCATTAGGGATTCTCAATTTTTCTTTTTTCATAGGATCGTAGGTATCAAGTTAAATGTGGATTTAATAAGTGCGTTGGTTGAGAGATGGAGGCCGGAAACCCATTCATTTCCTTTGGGTATTGGCGAGGCTACTGTGACCCTGCAAGATGTAAAAGTGTTGTTGGGGTTAAGGATAAGAGGGGACGTTGTTAGTGGGAAAACCGCTTATAATTGGCCTTTAATGATAAATGAGCTCTTAGGCCAAACACCGGGTGACGATGACCTTAAAGGAGCTACGTTAAGGATAAGATGGTTGTTGGAGAACTTTACCGGACTTCCGGAAGATGCAAATGATGTTGTTTTACATCAATATGTGAGAGCTTATTTGCTTGTCTTAATAGCAACTATCATGTTTCCGGATAAGAGTGGAAATGACATTCAAGTTGTTTATTTGCCTTTGTTGAGGGATTTGGACAACATCGACAACTACTCTTGGGGAAGTGTCGTTCTTGGCTTCTTGCTACTTTATATCGCAATTTATGTAGAGCAAGTCACCTCAAGTCTAAAGATATTGGAGGTCCTCTTATTCTTTAACAACTATGGGCATAGAAGCGAATTACAAGAGGTCGACCTCAACTCATGGGCCCCGTAGGTGCTACTCATCATGGACCCAACCCATTGGGTTCTCAACATATGATACGGATTGACTCATTGGGCCGTAGGTGGTTAAGTGTGAACCGAAAGAGACCTGAAGCCATAACCACACTACTTGGGTATAGGGATGCTTTGGATACCATGAGACAAGATCAGTTTACATGGCAACCGTACACCCCACAGATTTTGTCTTTTTTGCCTCCTTTATGTCATGATGACTCGGATGATTGGGTTGTGATGACACCTTTAATATGTTTCGTCATAGTTGAGTGGCATTTCCCTAATAGGGTGGCTCGTCAGTTTGGGTGGAAATAAGATATTCTCGGACCTTGTGATACTGAGCCAAGATTGCACAAAGTTGATAAAAGGGGTGCCCACACACGCAACTGGATGGATAAACATGCACCTTATATAGCAATGTGGCTTAGGAGGGGACAAATTAGGTTCCGTGGTGTGGAAGATAACAATGAGATGGAATACTACGATCCTTACATGGTTTGGTACCGAGAGCGCACACTACTATTCCTTAACCATTCCAACCAACAAACAATCTATCAAGTACCGTTTGGAGCAACACAATATCTTGTAAGTACATTGTTTTGATGCAATTGTTTTTGATTTAAGCTATTTTTTTCCCATTACCACTTAACCAATATTCTTTTGTTTTAGGCTCAAGGTTTTGTCAATCTCCATATGACATGTGATAGGGAGCTTCAAAACATGCCTCGCGAGGTGCCCTCTCATTTCCGCTCCATGGTTTCCAACCTCCGAGATTACTCCTCTCAATCCCTCCAAAATGTAGGCTATTCACATCTTCTTCAACAAACCGAAGCACCAAGAGAAGAAGATTCAACCATGGGTGATGAGTCTCTAGACTCAATGGACTTGGAAGACGACTTGCCATTGAGGCATTACACGAGGCGATCTCCACGCGCTTAACACTTCCATGTCACCCATCAATAAACAAGACCCTGGAGCCTTCAAAGGGAAAGCGGTTTTGGTCTCGCCTTCGAGGGAAGAAGAAGACTTGAAGTACTTATTGTAATAGATTAGTCGATAAATGTAATTGACATTTTAGTTGCTACACTTAGTATTTGATTAAATCCTGTAACACCTCAAGAGTGTGAGAGGAAAGTTGTCCCACGTCGGTAGAATGTGAGGCTTGTGATATATTTATAATAACTTTCATCTATCACTTGGTAACAAGGCCTTGTGTTTTTGGGCTTAAGTGAGGACAAATAACGGGCCAAAAGTACACACACATCTTATTGAGTTTGTGTTACGATGGTGGCGGGTCGGGTTGTTACAAATCCCCTGTGTTACACTATGTACTTGACATTTTAGCTATAATAGACAATGACTTGTTTTGTTTCCAATTTGCGTTGTTGAGAACAATGTGGTTTAAGTGAACATTGCAGGTGGATGTAAATAGCTTAGTATGTGGTTGAATGTTGTATATGGTGAAATAGGATAGACCCGCCAAGACGAATGGCGTGCTCCAGCCAACCAACACGCCATTAGTTATGGCGTGTTTTACTCATTCTATTTTCAAAAACCTCCTGACCACAAACTAAAAAAACCTTGCTTAAACACGCCACTATGAATGGCGGGTTTCTTCCCCATAACACGCCATACCTAATGGCGTGTTTCCCTTTGTGCATTTTCCAGTACCTACTGGAATGGGTGGAATTTTTTTTTTTGTATAAACACGTCATTATGTATGGCGGTTTTGCTGCTGAAGACACGCCAATACGAGTGGCGTGTTTGGGTCTTTTGTTTTTTCAAGTTCCTGCCCCAGATATGCATTATGAACACGCCATTTGTAATGGCGTGTTTAAGCCTCGGAAAACCTGAACCTACGTGGACACCATTTTGACAATTACTTTGAAATCCAACCGAAAACGACAATTACTTTGTTTTTGAGCGCCATTTCAAAAAATTGTTCCTAATTTTGGTGACCTTTTGTTCAATTTTGATGACCATGAAATAAGGTGGTGACGTTAGAGCAATAAACAATACTGATTTTTTTGTCTCGAGGTTATCATTAAGAACTAAAAAAAGTTCTTCTACTGCGAGTAAAACTTTGTTTTTAATTTTAAGAACCAAGTTCTAAAATAAAAATTCAGTTTGTATCTATTGAAACTTGGAGCGTAATTAATATATCCTTGAAAAATGTTAAAGTCCATTTAAATACAAATAATTTCTATTTTCAACTAAATAATAATAATTCATTAATTATGCTTATTTAATGAAAAAGTAGGATAGTGAAAACTGGAATCCATTTAAGAACTTTATTTAAAAATCATCTATGGTAGACAAAAGTTCTTAAATATTGGAACTAGTGGTGACCTTTGATGTGTCAAAATGTTATTGGTTTACGTTAGCTAATATTTTAATTAAAACCGTCAACGTAATATTTTAAATGAATATACGTTAACTAATATTTTAATTAAAACCATCAAAATAATATTTTAAATGAATATAGGTTAACTAATCTTATTTATTAAATCAACAATTACATAGCTGAGGTGTCGCTTTGTGGTTGAAAGTGCATTATTTAATCTTATTTATTAAAGCAACAACCACAGGGCCTACGTGGCGCTCTGTGGTTGAAAGTCAACAAGTCCAAGCAGTTTTTTCATTCCTGAATTTGAGTGCCCACGTTTGTTTTACTAATTAATTACAGAGGTTTGCTACTTGATATCTCTCAATTGTTCAGGTTTGCTATTATTGATGATTTCCAATACTAAACATTTAATACCAAATATGTTAATTAACAACATTTACATTTTTTTCTACAACAAATTAGGAATAATAGCAGACCATGAACCATGTCCTAATATCTATGCTTTTTCTAATAAAACAAATTAACAAATAGAGCACAATATCAAATTTATAAATAACGGAGTATTTTATAATATCTAATTAATACGGAGTAATTGCTTAAATTGGGAAATAATAATAATAATAACAATAGTTTGATAAACATCATTGATTCATCAACATTAAAAAGACATATTTTTAAATCTATAAATCTACAACATTAACCTTTTTAAAATGCAAATAAAATCGGATCAAGTTGATGATTGAATTAAAATTCACACCAAAAGTGATCTAAATCGCCGGCCTCTTTAAAATGCAGAAAAATGTACAAAGATGAGGATCACTGCGTTAATAATACATTAATACATGTAAAAGAACGAGGAACTATTATTGTCAAATGTCTAATTAAATACAACTAATAAAAACAAATTACTTATTTCAACTTCATTCAACACTAAAAAAGACATACATTTTTTTAATCTAACTCTGTTGATCGAGATAGCAAAATGCAATACTCATCAAAATGAAAGGATATTAACGAGATTAAAGTGTTGAAGGTTGATGATGAAAGATTAATGAAACTTTAACGAAGTGAGATTTAAATGAAAATCCGGGTTTTAGTAAGGGATAAGAATGCTGGAAATGGAGAATTCATAAAGAGAAATGGAATGAATTTGAGTTTTAGCAACGAGAGGTAGAGTTAGATGGCAGGGTTCAAGACGAGGTGGTGAGTGTAACAAGGGGTATGTTAAGGTTTTGTTTGAAGGGTTTTTAAATAAGTGTTATTATGGGCCAAATATATAGGTTTCTAAATAATTTTGTTTGGCCTATACTATCTTAAATTATCAACGTTCATTAAATAATCCAATTCATACCAAGATATCTGGGGGCGTTATATATCTTAATCTTAAAACAAGCAAAAACATTATTATGTTTCGGATACTTCATCTTAGCATGATTGATAAATATATTGAATCGGGCTATTGTTTTAGTGTATATTTTAGTATTTTACAACATTGTTTTATAAGTATTATTTTAGATTCGTTATAAATTTATAACATTATTGCCTTGTTTTAATGTGTGTGCAATATATAGTTAAAAATATCCAAATAACAATCCCTAGCACATGTATCTTGGGTTTTATCTTCCAAGGTCGGTGTTTACGCACAGCTGGCTATTTTCAAAGATGACGGGCAAAAAGAGACTCAAGATTTTTATTTCTAATAATGGTAAATGCATGTCCAGTAGAACAAATAACATAGTGTATTTATAAAGACATTGTTGAAAAGTTATAAGTATAATTTCTTATGATTGTACACGGTAACGATTTATTGTTGTTTTTTCTTCAATTTTATTTACCTTTTATGATGTTTTAATATATGATTATAAAATGTATGTAGTTTTATTATTCCAATAGTCAGATACCTCTAATAGGACAAACTTGCTAATTTGAAATGACATAATATACATTCAAAATATTTTAAATATGAATTTAATTAAAGGATAGTCTTCTCTATTACACATTTTAATACACAACCTTAAACAACAAACCCGTGCAATTTGCACGGGTTTAAGACTAGTTTATTTTTATATAAGGCTCCACCATTTTTCCCATGTTCTCTAATCATTTATTTTATATGCAATTAATTTATACACTTCGTAATGCCGTAAAAATACAGTCAACAATTTTAATATATGAGCATTTCATGATAAACTAAAACTAAAAAAATATAAGCTCATTAAATAATTATTATTTTAGATTTGACATATGGCTATATTCAGTAAATTGTTCACAAAGAACTTACACTAAAACTTCATTTGAAACAAAAAAAATTATTTAGATATTTATAAATACAAATAAAGGAATTGATTTCCAATATGCTTGAATTATTTTTCATTACCTATTAATTATAAATATACTATAGGATCAACCAAGATAATATAGCAAACGATAACATTTATTGACGATCAATTGTTTTTAGCTATTTTTTAAAATAAAAAAGGCGATTTAAAAGAGAAAAAAAGGATTAAAAAACAATTACACAAGAAATTGAATTCAAATTTAAAGCAAGAAAATAAAAGTATTCTAAAAACAAAACATACTAACCCTTAAAAAAATACGATCTTTACACAAGTATTATTATTATTATTTGTCCATGCCTAAATTTGCTAGATAAAAAAAGCTAAATAAGGAGAATTGGAAGATAAAAAAATCACAATATGTTAAATCTACTCACATAATAATATTAAACCTGAAGAATATTACTGTAAGTGTGTTATGGTCAGAGCGAGGTGATAAATCATTACTGATGAATAAAATAAAATTAAGAAGGGTGAAAATATGAGATGGTGAGGGAAGTGAATTGATAGATGTGTTTATTTTTTGGGTTACTTATAAGGTAGATTAATTAGAGTTATAATAGGTACAAGACTTGGTAAATTTCGTCCAAACTTCAATGTCCATAGTCACGTATTTAACTTAATTTGCCAATATGATTGTTTACTCTAATAGAATGGATGTGTTACTATTAGTAGATCTGTCCAATGGGTCGAACGGGCGAATTACGGGTCGTTTTGGGTCAGAAACGTGTTTGATTAGCGCTTTTTACAAATGTTTATTTCTTTTAATGTTATAATCAAAAACGTGTTATTATTCTTAATTTTTATAATTTCCCAATATAATATATCATATTAGTAAAATTAAATATTTCTTGCTTAATATTCAATATTACAACATTATACGAAATATTAGATCGATCAACTGTTATACCAACAATAAATATACTTATATTATTGTAATAATTTAAATAATTAATCATGTGATAAAAGTATACTTTAAAATAAATTCAACGGGTTAAGTGAAATTTGAACCTACTTATTTCGGCCGAGGTCAAAATGCACTAAACCTGGCATTGGAAAAGAAGGTTGGGTTGTGTCAAATTTTAGAATATACTTTAATTTTGCTTTATCAATTATAATTTTTTAAAATTAACTTAACCATTGCTTATTTTTTTTTTGAAGGGAAACCATTGCTTACTTTTCGCACTCATTCGCTACAAATGATTAATTTTATATTAATATTCATAAAAACAATCATTTTATTATATTTATTGATTTTTATCCAGTGTCTCGAATAACATTTCAAGTAGAAGCTAAAATTTAGTTATGAAGAAGACATATCATACACCAACAAGTACCCAAACAATTAAACGTAATATGTCGTACTCCCTCCGAGTCGGAGTGTTGGTTCCCTTCGCTTTTTGTACAAACAATAAGAAAATGATTGTAGACCAAAAAAAACATCCTACCCCACATTGAATTGATTTTGGACCACAAAATAGTTACTAAAAAAAGTAAAGAGAAATCATCACTAAACTCGCATAAAAAGGGAAACAGGAACCAACACTCCGACTCGGAGGGAGTATATCATAAGTTTGCCATTTAAAATCTCCTAATTCCAAAAGTGATTTATAATTCAAATGTATATTCTTAAATATGACACATAGAAAAATTAATCATCCTTTTTTATCTAACTTTTTATAAAAGTCATATTTAAATTGCATACCAATGCAATATGCACGGGTTTAAAACTAATATTTAATTAAAACCATCAACGTAATATTTTAAATGAATATACGTTCACTAATATTTTTATGAAAACACATTAGTATATGTCGAATGATAATTTTAGTAATTTTTATTTATTATCAATAAAATCGGCTTTTTACTTTTTAACATTTAAACATTGTTATTGAATAATTTTTTTAGCCATAGGTATTAAAACATATTAGAATAATTTTTATTTTATCAAAATTACAAATATAACTTATTTATAATATGTTAGTAATAAATAATAAATAAAACGTAACAGTGGACTTTTGGTGTGGTGAATAAGTAGTAAATCATTGAAAAATTTGGAGAATAAAAAACATGAGTGGAAAATAATTGGGTTGATCGTGCCGTTTGCTTGGGAGGGTGAAGATGGGTCAAAATTGTTAAAGTGAGATTAAGAGTAAAAATGTTGATGACTCGATTAATTTGGTTGGATTTGCTAAATAATTAACAAGTCTCTCAATTGTTTTTTTAACACCTATTATTTTATTTTTTAGGATTAATTGATAGAAATACTCCGAACTATGATTGACCTGCTCAAAATAATTTAAATTTTATTTTAACAACTAATATAACCAACTAATACCCTCATTTGCTTTGAATAAAATTTGTCATTTTTGTTATAGTTTTTTGTCAGATAACACTTAACATTTACACTATCTGTAGAAATAGTACCTAAAATTATTTTTTTTTGCCAAACAACACCTAACATTTTCTGTATTTTGACTAATAACACCAAAATCAGTTTTTCGTCAAAAAAAAGTCGAGATTCCATCTTGACTAACGGTGAAATTGATTTGACCTTATTTCTTCATTCTTTCTTTTCCACATTGTAAAAGTAATTGACAATGAATCTTATTCTTAAGTGACTTATTTTCATTCAACAAGCCATTTATAACACTTTTTTTTGCCAATAACTCATATCTTCATCAATCCACTTGAAAAAACAACACCCACGCAAACCCGTCTCTATAATGTAAAACTTGCAGGCCATGAATCTTCTACCCGAATTTTGATGTTTCTATGATGTTATCTCAGTTATTGGAATGCCACAATTGCATCTCACCCCTTTGTTGAGTTTGAGGATGAGCTTGAATAAGACATTGGGCTGAAAGGATGGTGGGGGAAAAAGAGAAAACTGAACAAAGTAAACCCACTTTGGGGTTTTAATTTGAAAATTGAGGAATTAAATAAGAGTGTTGCTCATTCATATACATGATTTACTCATTCATACACGTATTTCTCATTTTACCCCTTACATTCAACACTCATTTTTCAGTTTCCTTCTCATCTTAACCATCTCTTCAATTTCTCCCACCGTCTCAACCACCACCCTTGCCACCGCCATCCAACCACTATCCCTGCCGGCGTCTAGACCTGAACGCATATCGTCGCAATAGTAATTTCTTCAATCCTCGCATATCCGCGAATATCTCTTCAATCCTCGCAATTTCTAGGTATTTTCCTATTCCATTAATCGACTTTTGTTGATTTCAGATTTCAAATTTGTGCATGTTATTACTATTGATTTGTTTATTGTTTGTTTCGATTTTTACTGTTTGATTGTAAACTTTAAGTTTGGGAATCGTCAATGCGATTTTCGTTTGACCTTAATTTGATTTGAGAAATGTTGATTATGTGATTAACATTGTATAAAAAGCGAGAGTTGATGATAAAATGGATTAAAGCCTGGGCTCTAAAATCGTCATATAATTGGCTAAAATCCATTGCTTACTTCTGTCGTGACCTTAACCATTGAGAAATGTTGATTTGAGAAATGTTGATTATGTGACCTTAACCATTGCTTACTTCTGTCGTGAAGCTAAAATCCGCTATGGAGAAGAATGGATTAAAGCCGACTGATGTGACATTCAACACTCTTATTCATGGGTTTTGCAAGCAAGGAAGATTGCAGGAAGCAAACAGGGTTTTGAGTGAGATGAGAGCTAATGAAGTAGCTCCTAATACTATAACTTATATTGCTTTGATAAATGGATACAGCCAATCGGGAAATAGTGAGTCGGGCTATGAGCTTTATGAACAGATGCAAAGACACGGGGTTAAGACTGATATTCTGACTTATAATGCTTTAATCTTAGGATTCTCCAAAGAGGGTAAGACTAAGAAAGCTGCTTATATCTTCAAGGAACTCGATAGGCAGAATCTAGCACCAAATGCCTCGACTTTCTCTGCTCTTATTTTGGGACAGTGCGTCAGGAAGAACCCTGAACGTGCATTCCAATTGTACAAAAGTAAGATTTAGCTACAGTATTGCAGAATGAAATCAAAGTTAGATTTCCTAACTGTGGAGTCTCCGCCACTGACCAATAAGTCGCTTGAGAAACCGTCTTATGTTAAGATAGAATCTAAGATTGTGTAGACCATTCGAATAGGGAAGGAAGTTCATTTGGGATGCAGAGGTCAAATTTTATAAAATGTGATTTTCCATTTACGTTAAAGTACGTCAGTTTTATGTTAGACTGTATGACGTGGTAATCAGGATCAATGTACCAAAACTTTCACTTCTATCAGAGTTTCAATATGCAGCGGAATAGTGCCCAGAGATATACTTGCGACAATAACTGCAGAGATTTACATTGATAGAGTTGATTTGATGTGATTTGCAGACTGCTACTGTGATGTCAGATGTGTGAACACTGAATCAATGCATTTATGGGTGTCTGTTCTAATTCGTTGTTCTCGTTTTAGTCAGAAAGGTGTTGAATGTTGATGATATTACCTTTCCTGCATGATGCTTAGGCATTAGCATTACACCATAGTTTTGTGTGTGTGTTTTTTTGTTGGGCACTATTTTTGTTCAACTGTTTAGCTAGCCAAGCTCTCTTATTTTCAACTTCATTGTAGACAAGGATTTCTTCCCATCTGATGCTAACCGTTTCCACTTATTATTCCAGGTATTTCTCTGACTTATTTGAAGCTAACATGCTGATAGTGGACCTCTATTGGACAGTTTGTTTTCACAGGGTTTACAACTTTGTTTTCAACAGTTCTACTCTCAAGTCTCAAGTTATGTTGGCCTTCAAGTGTGGCTGTTTCTCCTACTTGCTCACCCTCTTTACTCCTTGCAAAATTAGTTTTAACAACACTGTCACCCCAATACCTCGTAGGATCCGTTAAATAGTTCAGTTGGTGGGTCGGGTTTTCAGATGTACACGTGTTTCCTGTAAGACCTGTTAATTGAGAAGAAAAAGGGATATAATTTTTTGGAGATGTTGTTGGCTCAGTCTGTAATGTTGTTGTATGGTCTAAAGTCAGTTTCACTTAATATCTCATGTCCTGGAACAAGTATAAAAAGAGTAGGCAAACATTTCAGACCAAAATACCACTAGACCAAAATACCGTATAAAGGAGAAAAGGCTCATTGTATATTGAGTTGCATGTTAGAACTATAATATCAAAAGTAATTGTTCGACAACTAAAATTACAGGTCCGAAATTCTTCCCATCTGATGCTAACCGAAATTTTACTTGCTGTCATGGACAAAATCAACTCTTTTGTTTTAGCACTCAGAACATTATCCTTTACTCCAATGAAGTGGTTGTGAAATCCATTATGTGCATCTAACCTCCATGTACCGTCAACTTTTCCGACTGCCTTGAGTTTAAAAGGACACCAACATTTTTTACTCCCCGTATTTGATTTCGTGGAGGGAACATTAAAATTCCCTCGAAATTGATAACGTCCAGATCTGTCACACTTAAGCCAACGCTCACCATAACCACGACGTGGGTGATGAGTACCTAGCCGCACGTGTATATCATGCAATAGTCCAATTTCTCTAACTTCTGCTATCAATTCATCGTGATTCCTGAATTTTTTTCCGAGATTGAAAATGTGTCCGGTATCTATCATTTCAGCAGAAAATTCTTCATACTCATCCGACTCTAAGTCCGAGTCCTGAAATAGAAAATCAATGTAAATCACAAGAAAATGCTCAAGAACAACATCATCCAAAAATTCAAACTTACAGTATTGGCGCATTATAATCGTAACGTACCACACAAATCTAGTTCAAGTTCATACACTACACTGTCTCCTCTCTAAGATACCTAAGAGAACTGAGGCCTCGCTTCGACCAAGTGTCCTCTTTGGAAGTTTTGAGCATAAAATTTAAGTAGTAGAGCGAAGTCCGCTTTTAAGAGAAAATTTCGCTATATAGACTGACTCACCTATCCTTGAGGTGAGAACAAAGGACGAAGCGCATCTTAGATTAAATAAATAAAGAAAGCGAGGTGTGGTGCAATATAGAGTAATACGTAGGAGCATTTGTTTGCCCCTCTACGTAGAGAATCAAGATAATCCGATAATTCTTACGCGGAATATATCTACCTTTGTGAGGAATTCACAGAAATTACAATGTCTGATCATTCTACAGTAATAGAAAACCTAATTCATGAGAAAATCAACAAAAATCACAATAATTTACTCAGAAACAAACGAAATACTTCCGCGATCCATCCTTCAAAGACAATAAAAAATCTAATTTACGAGAAAATCAATGTAAACCTAATAATTCAAATTATTCTAAGACAATAACAAACCTAATTCACAAGAAAATCAGCCTAAATCACAACAAATTACTCAAAAACAAGAAAAATAGAAGAAATCGGAAGAAATGTTGACGAACGAGACATTAGAATTATTACCTGATCGATACGAGAGCTAGCATCCATAGTTGTGTGGTTTAGGGTTTTTTTTTTTTGTGGGGGAGAGAATTAGAGAGGAGAACTTTTCTTAGGCAGAGGACATATAATGGAAAAGTAATGAAAAAAAGTGTATGAATGAGTAAAACTCGTATATGAATGAGCAATTACGTTAAATAACTAAGGAGGAGGTTACATAAGTATTTAATTGGAGGAAAATTAAGCTTAATTGAAGGGAAATTAGTAAAAGGGGAAATTGGGTTTAGAAAAGGATGATGAAGAGGGTAATGAAATGCATCAAGGGAAAAGAAAGAAGCGTCAAATCAAATTTACTGTTAGTCAAGCCGGAATCTTGACTTTTTTTGACGGAAAATTGATTTTGGTGTTATTAGACAAAAAACAGAAAATGTTAGGTGTTGTTGGGCAAAAAAAATAATTTTAGGTACTATTTCTACAGACGGTGTAAATGTTAGATGCTATATGACAAAAAACTCTTTTTGTTAACTTATTATAACATGTTTTAATGGTGTGATTAAGTGAATAAATTAAGGGGGTTGCGAAAGGTCGTCGGCGTTTTGCGAAAAATCGTCGGCGTTTTCTATAAAAAAGACATTGCATGCCCTTTTCTCTTTATCTCTCTACCTTCTTTTCTCTGAAACAAAAACAACAAAAACAACATAAAATCCAAAAAAATGGTTTCAACATCGAACAACAACATCAAACAACGACAACGATTCAATGTCAAACGACGACAACGATTCATCGGTAAGTAATTAAAATCTTAATTTTTTTTCAATTAATTTTTGTTGAATTACATGTTTAAGCCCTTTAGTGAAATTAGGTTGAATTAATCGTAGAAGCCATAGAATTAGACACATTAAACGTAATCGAATTTTTGCAATAGACTTGAAAAATGGCCGTCCTCGCGTGGAGAGGACGGCCAAAGTAGCCGTCCAAGCATGGTATGGACGTGAATAGTACACGTCCAAACCATGCATGGACGTGTACTATTCACGTCCATGCATGGTGAGGACGTGCACTATTCACGTCCATACCATGCTTGGACGTTAATCCTGGACGTCCAAGCATGGCATGGACGTGAACAGTGCACGTCCTCACCATGCATGGACGTGAATAGTACACGTCCATGCATGGTTTGGACGTGTACTATTCACGTCCATTCCATGCTTGGACGGCCAGTTTTCAAGTCCTTTTCTTTCCGTTATTTTTACTCAGTTTTTAACATAAATTAAGTGGTTTTTAATATTTTTTAATATAATCCTTACCAAATTTGCGTATTAACAGGATTCGTTTGAGGAGTTTGGTGGAAATGAGGTTAATTACAACCGATTATTTGAGACGGATACATCTTTTGATAGTCGGGATGAGGCGTTTGACTGGGCTCAAAAAATAGCTATCGATAATGGTTTTGCCTTAGTGAAGGCAACAAATGGGGCGAAAAATCGCAAACAACCGGAGTTGCTCGGGCCGTACTTCCGTTGTTCAAGGTACGGCCGAACCAGAAAGAAGATCGATCCTGAGAAACCGGAGAATTCTTCTAAGAGAGGGTCGGCTAAGTGCGGATGTTTGTTTAGGTTTCGAGCGGTGCAGGAGTACGCCCATTTGGATGATTGGAAGCCGACGATTGCTTGGTACATTATTACATCGACTAACGCGGGTTTTCACAACCACGAAGTAGCGACCTACAAAGATGGGGATAGACATTTTGCCGGCTTGGATGCCGAAGAGAAAGAATTTGTGAGGCAACAAGTCCGGGCGTCGATTCCGCCGAGGGATATCAAGAACGCTCTTCATCAAAGGACCCCGGAAAACCCCCAACCAAGTAGCACCCAAATTTATAGCGAGTCGAACAAGGTTCGGCGTGAGATGAGAGAAAGTAGGAATCCCGCTCAACAACTGTTGGCTGTAGCAGTTGCTGCCAAATATGTGGAGTGGCACGAATCAGATCCCGATACGAAAGAGTTAACACATGTGTTTATGTGTCATCCGGAATCCGTCAAACTATTCCGTGCTTACCCATATGTGGCTCTTATCGACGCTACCTACTCGACCAATGTTTTGAAGATTGCACTTATTGAGATAGTTGGCGTGACACCGGTCGGATCCTCCTTCTTAATTGCCACTGTTCTCCTTCCGTCTGAAAATGATACATCTTATGGGTGGATGTTGCGGAGATTAGAGGAGCTACTTCTGAGGGCGTCACCTATGCCTACTCTTGTCACTGACCGAGAGTTGGGCTTGATCCGGGCTATTGAGGACCTCTATCCGGAAACTTCTCACATTTTGTGTCGTTGACATGTGAACAAAGCCATGGAGACCAGAGTAAAAAATTCAAGAAAGATGATGATGTACCAAGACATGATAATGCATAGTAAAGAAACGGGTTGGTACCGCGTGATCAATGCAACCACACAAGCTGAGTTTGGGAGACCATGGGAAGCCTTTTCTGAAACTTGGGTAGATTTGGCCGGGTATGTGATGAGAACATGGGCGCATTACAAGGAAAAGTTCGTTGTTTTCTATACGAACAAATACTTTCACCTCGGTAACACGGCCACTTCCCAGGTAGAGTCGTGTCATTCCCTCCTGAAAGCTTGGTTGAAGAGTCAAAACTTGAACCTCGACACTATGTGGACTCGTATTCACGGCATGCTTGAAGCTCAACACTCCAAGATTCGACATGAGTTACAGACGTCGATGACCAAGTCTGTAAGTGCTGGACCGTTTTTCTCCTTATTGCGAAATCATGTATCTATCAAAGCCATTAGGTTACTGGAAGCTGAGGTTAAGAGAGGGATGGAGCTGGGGAACGGGCTTGAAGAGCATTGTGGATGTGCGATACAGGTTACTCACGGGTTGCCTTGTGCTTGCATTATGATTCTGATGCAAAGAAACGGTAGGAGGGTCCACGTTAAGGACGTGCACTTTTTTTGGAGGACTTTGGTGTACGACAGTTCCGAATATAGGCCGAAGACCGATGATGATGAGTTTGATGCTCTTATAGAGCAGGCTAGAGGTAGCGATCCGGCGAAGCGACGGGTAATCATTGAGAAACTTCGAGATGGTCTCCACCCGGAAGATGAAGATATTCGTCCAACTGAGGTTCGAGAAAACCCTAAGGGGAGACCGAGGGGTTCCATTACTCGGAATAAGTCCGCTTTTGAGCATGCTGCCCGAAGATGTGCCAAGATTTTTTCTAGCCCTTCGACGACACCTTCGCTCAGTACGGTGTCTGATTTCGGAGATGGACCTATTGGTGCACCGTTGGAGGTCGGTTACACAACGAGACCTTTCTGTTCTTGGGCCAAAAAATATGCCGTCCCCCAAGACTTATGGGCGCACTTTGATGGTTGGGCTGATGTGGTTGCTGATGGTCATTGTGGTTATAGGGTGATATCGCATGCCGCCCGGGGTCGGCAGGAGGACCACTTGGTCATGAGAGTGTGGTGTCTTAGAGAGATTCAGGGAAACGATGTGTACAAGACAGTGTTTGATGAGTCTCCTCGTACACCTCCGCTTTTGAGTAGATGGGATCATACATTGAGGGCTATCGAGTTTACCGGGAGCGGGGGTTGCGGTGAATTTCATTGGATGTCTTCCGAGTATTTGACCGCCTTTGCGTCGTTGATTAACTGGACTATCTGTTGTATCGGGCAGTGGGCGGACAAAGGAAACATGCAATGGAATTGTTATACATTCTTACCGCTGAGGGCCACGGGTCACGAGTCGAGGCCGTACGGTGTCATGTGGATCGTACACTATCATGACCATTGGATGAGATTGCACTACAGTGGCCCACTGAGCGAAGCACCCATGCCACCGATCGATCTTTGTTGGGAGTGGATAAGAGAACCTGCAGTTGCACATTATGCCGATTTGTACGCGTCGAACATCAAAAGATGGCATACTTTAATGGGAACAACACCTCGAACTAGGCGCCGAAGACAGCCTCCCTCGGGTTGAAATTGTACTTCGAGATTTATTTGTATTGTTTAGGTTGTAATATTGAAATGTAACCGTTGTGATTTCAAATTTCAAAATGTTACCGTTACAATTTCGAATGGTTTTCATGTTGTTTGTAATCGCGATTTCATTGTCAAACAAATTACAAAGATAAAAGTTAACAAATTACAAACGTTCAATAAAACAGAGCGATTTCATTGTCAAAGAAACCTTCTTCACAACTAAAAAGTTAACAAATTACTAAGATAAAGGTTAACAAATTTTAAAACAAAGTTGCATAACAGTCATAACAGTTAACTAATACATCCCGTCGTTCAGACCTCATTGGCCCAAAACGAAAAATACACAGGGATGACCCCGGTTATCCGTAAAAAAGTCTTCTCAAACTCCCACCAACCACGCATTTCAGGAGAATCGCTAACGTCGGGGTGATTATCTTCATACATTCTAATGACGTCCATAATCTTGCAATACACATGCATCGCCTGTTGAGATAAGACTGGGGGCTCAAGACGTATCATGGTTCTCGCTTCAGCAAGGCGGCGAGTGTCAGGACGTCGAGGGTACGAACTTGCAGCTTCGTTCACTAACCGGACTGCGTCACGCCTCTTGATCCAGTAGTCGCGTTGAAGTTCAAGAGATGCTTTCACCATCGGGTTTTCCGCTGCAGGGCTTGCGAGATCTGTCTCAGCTTCTGCAATCCGTTGTGAAAGCCAAGTTTCATCGTTCAACGGCATGGTTGCCATTCCTGAAAACAACAAAATTTAAACTATTAAAATTGAAAACATACGGTTAAAACGAAAAAAAAACCCCAACCATGAGGGACATCCCATTCCCACGTCCCAACCCCCCCTAGCCGTGTAGTTCACACGTCCCTTCCCCCCTTAGACGTGTTGTTCACACGTCCCTACCCACCCCTAGACGTGTAGTTCACACGTCTCGACCATCCATAGACGTGTGAACCACACGTCCCGACCATCCATAGACGTGTGAACCACAACATAACAATAACAACAACATCAATGACAATAACAACTAACAAATAACAATAACAAATAACAAAAACAACAACTAACCTTGGTATTTTCGGTCGTGTTGGTGGCGGCGGTGGAGGTGCTCGACGGTGGCGGTGCCCGGCGGTCACGTGTGGTGGTGGTGTGGTGTGTTCTCGGTTAAGGGAGGCTAAGGGAGAGTGTTTTTAGTTTTTGAATTTTGAAAGAGAGAGTGAAGCTAAAGGTAGTCTTGGTCTTTTGTCAAAAAAACGTCGACGATTTTTCGCAAAACGTCGACGACCTTTCGCGATTCGGTAAATTAACAGAGAAATAAAAAGAGAAAGACGGGTTAAAGAAGGGTTATAAATTTTTTCACTATTTAGCAGGTAGCAGGTTATATATCATATTAAAAGCGAATGACAACATTAGTGTGTTATATTCGTAGTTAAAATAGAGTTTGAAATATTTTGAGCATGACACCCATGTTTCAAAGTATTTCTTATCAATTAATCATATTTTTTATTAAAATATTATTATTATAATTTAGATTTTAATGAAAAACTTTTGAAATTTTTTATTTTATCAAAATGCACTTTTTTTCTCTTACTTATTTACCGGAAAGTAACCCGGCCCACCGGCCCATTTATCTCACATATTTATCGGGTCTACTGATAAACCCAATAGAAATGACCCGTTCTCATATCCCACTTAAAAAATGATCCGTTTCAATTCAAAGTACCCGTATACATAAACCTTCCACTGAAAACCTAAACCTCATAACAACCTCCTCCTCCTTCTTCATCTAGTCACCTCCCTTCCCTTTCCCTAAACCCTAAAACCCTAACAACCACCGCAAATTCCACCACCATGAGAACCTTAGACGAGCAAGAAACCACCACGGTCTTCGAAAAACTCTTCAAATTCATCGGAAACAATCTCAAAAACCTAATCGACAACCCTTCCTACGAAGGTCCCGACTCCGACCCATCCAACCCCACCCGTTACTGTTTCCGTCTCCAGAAGAACCGTCTTTACTACGTATCCGAATCCCTCGTCAAGCGTGCCACCAACGTCTCTCGTGAGAAGCTCGTTTGCCTCGGTACTCAAGTCGGTAAATTCACTCACCACGGTAATTTCCATCTCACCGTACATTCTCTCCCTTTACTTGCCCCACACGCCAAGCATAAGGTCTGGCTTAAACCCACTTCTGAGATGTCCTTTTTGTATGGGAATCCGATTTTGAAGGCTCACCTTGGGAGGATTACTGAGGATATTAATGCTGGTGATGGGGTCGTTGTTTATTCCATGTCAGATATTCCGTTGGGGTTTGGTGTTGCTAGTAAGAGTACTAAGGATGTTAGGAAATCCGATCCCAATGTGCTTGTTGTAATTCATCAGGCTGATATTGGCGAGTATCTTCGTGCTGAGGATGAGCTTTGAGCTTATAATGGGTGCGCTTTGTTCTTCCCATTTTTCTAAATTCGCCGTATTATTCATATGTATGGTCTCCTGCGCTTATGATGGATACATTTTAATACAATGTTAAGTTTTTCGGTTTAGTGCTTAGTATATGTCGTTGTTATTCTTATGTTGTGTTTATGTCAATTTCAAGTTTGAAATGTTATTCTGACGAGTATCTGATTAAGTCCAGGTTTCTGAGCTAAATACTGAATTGTTTTCATTTATTTCCATTTGGTAGAAATTGATATTTTTTGTGGTGTGTAATTCCCAAAACCAATGATATTTTGGAGACTGCCGTTGTTGATGCTAGGTAAAACATCGAATTTACTGGCTATGCTAACAGTTGGTATTAGCAACAAACCTTATTCTGATCTTGAAATCGAAGTTCAATCAAAATTTGTATAGTTGACATGGTTTTGAGATCCTAATGTCCATTGAGAAACATAGTTTTTGACATGGTGGTTTACTTGTATAATGAATTGAAGGGTTCTAGATATAGTTCAAAACTGTCGCTTGTTGATAATTGTGTCCCTTGCTTATGTGTTTAAACTGTTGGAATGCGGTTAATTAATGATCTCCATAGTTGAGTTTTGGAAGTTTAAGTTAATGGGCTGTGATTGAGAAATTTATGCTTTGGAAGTTCAAAGCCGTGAGTAAATTATTTTAATTGGTGAGATAGTGAAGCATTTGAAGATGGAAGATGTGTGATTGGGTTTTTTTGGGATGCTAGGATTAGAGAGGCGAATTTGTAATAACTAGCATTAGTTAGTCTGTAATAATCAATCAAAGGGCTTAATTATAGAAAAAAAAAATGGAGAGTGCTACTAGTGAGTCTTGTCACCTTGATTAGAATGTGCTTGATCCAAGGCACGCCTCAGGCTCACTTTTTTAAACTAAGAGGTGGTTGTGTGACAGGCTCATGAGAGGGACTTGCAAAGAGCTTTGAAGAATAGGGAAGTGAAAGATTGTCAGGTTTAGGAGAAGACCTAAATAAATAATCCGGATAAAAGTGATCGAAAACGGCCCGAGTCTACTTAGATTGAAGAAAGAATCGCGTCTAAGAGGGTTGGGGGAGGAAAGAATTTCCGTGGTTTATGAAGTTGGATTCAATTTTTGTCTTGTTATTTTCTTTCTGTTTTTTTTGTTTCTAAATTTTTGCTTTTATTTTATTTTATCTGGTTCTCATCTTTTGTTATCTTTCCCCAGATTTTGGACTCCATTACTTTTCCCTTATTTTTGTCACACTTGTATATATATATATGAGAATTGTCCTTCAAAAACTTCTTCATATCGTTTTTTTTTTTTTCTTTTCTTCTTTCCACTCTTTTTTTACCTTTTTAACTTTTCCGACTATGGTGCTTGGCATAATTTTTGTATTTTTTTTTTAATCTTTTTTGGTGGTTAGAGGGCCTCAAATTACTTTGGGACTAAAGCGATGATACAGGATCCTTCACACAATTAAATGCCTAGTGACTGGGTATTTTATAGTTTTCTATAGTGTACAACTGTACATTAAGAAGCTGCTAGATACCATGATTAAAGATGGCCTTGTAACCTTGGTTGAAGTTACTGAATATACTGAGATTGATGTAGTTGATATTGTTATGCAAGAAGATTGGTTCTTGAATGCAACACTCGTCGGAATTCCACTTATGAAATGTTAGTGTGTGCAATCAAGTTCAGAAAAGTGTTTGCAAGGCTAGCTCAAGAAGACCTTCGTTATACTTATTGTTATACTTATTGTCCTAGTGAAGAAGATTGGACGAAAATTGAAAAGTTAATTGAGATATTAGCGGTTTTTAATGATACAACCAACATTATTTCAGGATCTGAATACTCTACTTCTAATTTGTTTTTGGCTGAAATTTATAGAATTAAAGTGTTGTTGGATAAAAATGTCAAATCTTCTGATGATTTTGTTAAGGGTTTAGTTAAGAACATGAAAAAGGTTTGATAAATATTGGGGAGAGTGTAATTTGCTTAAGGTTATTGGATCTGTGTTGGATCCTCGAATGAAGATGAAGGTTGTGGAGATTTATTGATACTCGAATAATCTCCACAACCTTCTTCTGCATTCGAGGATCCAACATAGATCCAATAGCCATAAGCAAATTACACTCGCCCAAATATTTATCAAACCTTTTTCATGTTCTTAACTAAACCCTTAACAAAATCATCAGAAGATTTGACATTTGTATCCAACAACACTTTAATTCTATAAATTTCAGCCAAAAACAAATTAGAAGTAGAGTATTCAGATCCTGAAATAATGTTGATTGTATCATTAAAAACCGCTAATATTTCAATCAACTTTTCAATTTTCGTCCAATCTTCTTCACTATATAACGAATGTCTTCTTGAGCTAGCCTTGCAAATACTTTTCTGAACTTGATTGCACAAGCTAACATTTCATAAGTGGAATTCCAACGAGTGTTGCATTCAAGAACCAATATTCTTAAAGGTTAAATTGTTGTACAAGCTCAGTAAACTTTTGGAGGCGTGAATCGCTTTGATTAATGTAATCAACACTATTATGAACATTAGCTATAATAGTCTTCACAGTTTTAAGACCGTGTTTTACAATAATGTTTAAAATATGTGCACAACAACGAACATGAAACAACTTACCACCACAAATCAACCTTTTAGTGAGAGAGAAAGTGTCCTTAAGAACTTGAATGCAAGTATCATTAGCTGAAGCGTTGTCAACTGAAATGGTAAAGACCTACAAAAGAAAAAAGAGGATAATAAAGTTACAAGTCTGTTCAAAGAAAATTATAAGAAAAATGAAATAATCTAGGGAAAACACTTACTTTATTCTCTATATCCCACTCCTTTAGACATTTGAATATGCAAATGGCTTTGTCTTTTCCTTTTCGGGGAGGAGGTAAGTGAACAAAATTCAAAACCCTCTTTTGAAGCTTCCAGTCAGAATCAACAAAATGACCCATTAAGACCATATACTCAATCGTTTGTGGTTTTGATTTCCATAGTTGTGGTCAAAGAAATTTTATCAACACCTTTCAATAACAATTTCAGCTTCTTTTTTTCTTTCTCATACACACTAAAAGAATCACTTCTTAGGGTATGCCGAGACATACTTTTATATTGTGGAATGCCACGTTTCATCATCAAATTAAAACCCTCTTCTTCCACAATTCTAAAAGGATGCTCATGCATAAGTATCCAATGTGCAATTCCCTCACTCATTACCAACATGTCCAGTTGCCCATCATGTAAAGCAGTAACAAACTCGGCTTGGGATGCACCGACACTCGAATTAGATGGTAAAATATTGATAAACTTTTGCCTCTTAGAAAACGTCTTCTCGAACATTTTTTTGAGTGTCTATTAAAATGAGTTGTTGTCCCAGATTTTAAATGAGATAATGCTTTGTCACAATACTTACACTTAGATTTCCATTTCCCCTTATCCAAAGATGGGTCTTCAACTTTTCTTCCTCGTTTGAAAGGATAAGGAGGCGGACTTTCCACAGCAAGCACATCTTCGGTAGAATTAGGATGAGGCTGATGATCATCCTTCGATACTTGCGCTTCAATTTCCATTTCATCATCACATTCACGAAAAAAACCTTCTACTCTACTTGTTGAAGGGCACGTGATTGGAGAGACGGGTTCTGTCGGTTCTGCAATACATACAAGTAAACAAAAAATACACCCATCTCATTAAATAATTTAAATTGAAATTCAAGTACCAGACAAGTAGACTGTAGACTGTAAATAAAGAACTTACCGGTCATGGTTATCCTTATTTCTCTAGCTCTCTTATAATATATAGTAAGAAATTTAAGTATCAAAATCAATTCGTAAATAAATCATGAAATATAAGAATCAAAAGCAATTAATAAATAATACAGAGCTATTCATGATTCATGCATAAGTAAGGAACTTTATATTGAATCACTGATTATTGAATATATTGATAGTATAGTACTCTACCGTGAATACAAGTACTCCTACTGCTGCTACTACTACTACTATTACGACGAGGACAACAACAATAACGGAGGGCTTGGTCATCGGAACGAATAGGTAACATTTTTAATAATTGAATAAGTTGCTGGTCACAACGAGTTCTAAGACCATCCGCATTTGTGAAAAATTCACCAATTTTCACCCTATACTTTTTCACCTTTTCTCTCTCCAATTCACCATCCACCTCACATTTCCACTCATCACCAAAATTCACCAAAATACTTCAAAAAAAAAACTCACATCAACAAATACTCAACTTTTATTCTCTTTCCTACTTTACTATACCCCACAATATCCACATCAACATTCCACTATCTCATACTTATATTTATTTTGATTTCATTATAATTATTCTTAATCATATATAATTTTGGGTTTTGTAATTTATTATTTTTATTGGTATTATTGTAAATTCGAAATTATCTATTTTTAACGATTCTTTTGCATATAAATTAAGATAAATTTGAAAAATTTCACACATTTTTAAACATAAATATAAGATTAAGATTGCGTGTAAGAGATAAAAATTTAAAAAACTAATTAAAAACAAAAAATAAAAAAGATTACATTAAAAAAAAAACAACTAATAAAAAAATACAATTAAAACATACGACAATTACATTAACTACAAACTAATAACTTAATTAACTAAATTGTTGCCAAATATGTTCAATTAAGTCTTTTTTAAGAGCTTGATGCCTTCTTGGGTCTTGCATAACATTCCTATTTGCCACAAATTGATGTATATCTTCAATATATCCTATTTCATATGCGGGAGCATCAACACTAAGTTCTTCGTCTTCGTTGTGATTATCAATGTACTCTTCTATATTGTCATAACCGATGTATGACTCCCGCTCATCCTCAACAATCATATTATGCAATATGATGCAAGATGTCATTACTTTATGAAGAAATTCTTTACTCCAATAACGTGCTGGGTTACGTATAACTGCAAATCGAGCTTGTAATACGCCAAAAGCACGTTCAACATCCTTTCTAACACTTTCTTGTTTAGTTGCAAATAACCTATCTTTGGGTGTTTGAGGAAGTCTTACCGATTGAATGAACGTAGCCCATTTTGGGTAAATACCATCCGTTAAATAATAGCCACAATCATATTGATTGCCATTTACCATATAATTAACGCGTGGCACATACCCGTTTAATAAGGCATCAAAAACTGGAGAACGATGTAAAACATTTAAATCATTTGCCGAACCTGGAGTACCAAAGTAGGAATGCCAAATCCATAGATCTTGGGAGGCAACAGCTTCCAGAATTACAGTCGGACTTGAATTACGCCCTTGAAAGTGTCCTTGCCAAGCTTTTGGGCAGTTCTTCCATTTCCAATGCATACAGTCTATGCTCCCCAACATTCCTGGAAAACCTCTATGTGCCCCGATTTGAAGTAGCCTTTGAGTATCTTCTACAGTTGGAATCCTTAAGTATTCATTTCCAAAGTGAGAAATGATTGCATCAGTAAAATATTGGAAACACTCTCGTGCGGTTGATTCACCAACTCTTAAGTACACATCGATCTTGTCGGCGGAGTCTCCATAAGCAAGCATTCTAATTGCCATAGTGCATTTCTGCAACGAAGTGAAACTGTTCCTACCAGTTGCATCGGGGCCATCTTCAAAGTAATCATTAGCGGCTTTAACACCATTAAGCACTCTCATAAACAAATTTCTACGCATCCGAAATCTGCGTCGAAACATCTTATCTGTGTACACTGGGTTAGGAGCGAAGTAGTCGTTGTATAATCGTTGATGACCGTCTTCCCGATTTCTCTCAATATACCTTCTTCTTCGTCGAGGTTGTCTTTGAGGAATTTGAGGTGGTTGATTTTGTGATTGTAAAATTTGATTAACTATAATATTTCTTTGATGTCTTATTTCGTCCGAACGTCTATTAAAACGCTCGTCCGAGGAATAATTTGAAGACAAGGAGGAATTAAATTCATCAGAATTATCTGGATTTATATTATTAAAATTGTTAGGATCCATAGTAGGATCTACATTATTATAGTTATTTGAATTCATATAATAAAAATTATCTAAATTCATATTATTAAAATTATTAGAACTCATATTGAAATAATAGTAAGTGTTGGAGTATGGTTCTATTTATTGATGATATTATCCTTTTTTAGCCGTTGGATCGATATCTCGGTTATTTAATCTTGGCCGTTGGATAAGATTGTATAAGGATAAGAGACTGGATAAGGATAAGAGATTGGATAAGGATATCTAACCAATTAATCTTGGCCATTGGATAAGATTGTGTGTAAGAGAAAAGAAATAAGGATAAGAAACTAGATAAGGATAAAAGATACTCCCTCCGTCCCGATCAATTGTTATCTATTGCTTTTGACACAAAGATTAAGAAAAGAAGTATAAATGAATTTGGACCACACAAATTATATGGCCCCACATGTAATCAAATGTCATCCACAAAAAGTTGCCAAAAATGGAAATAGATAACAATTCAATGATACACCCCAAAATGGAAATAGATAACAAATGACCGGGACGGAGGGAGTAAGTTAATAGATAAGATTCATTCATTAATAGTAACAAATAACAAATAAAAAACTTACAACAATTAAAACATACAACAATTAAATCATACAACAATAAAAAATAAACTTAACATAACTAAAACCGACTCACTAATAAATAAACTATTAAACATAATTAACGACGCTTAAATGATTGTAGCAACTCTTGCTTATAATCTTCAAGTTCGGGGGGTAAATTAGTCTGCTTAAGTAATTGTTGAAGCGTATTAAAATCACTTTCTTTTTTCATTCTTGCTTCTCTTTCTTTAGTAAACGCAAACCTATCTCGATGTAACTGAATCCTCGCTTCATCAATTTGCAGCCTACGTTGTTGAATTTCAAGCTCTTTGACGGCGTTTATATTAAAAATATCCAATTTCTTATTAACTTCAGCTTGATTATTTGAATCACTTCTAGAAGTATCGTCGTCAACCTTCTTCTTCCCTTTATTCTTCTTTGCAGCTTTAACACCTTCAGGTCGTACGGTACCCATACTTTCACCATCAAGAGAGATGGGTGTAGAGTACTCATCACCGTCATTGCGTACTCTTTTCCCACTACTATTACTTCCATCGTTACCAGCAACTCGACTTGGAGTGCTTTCGTAACTCACATTAGCGTATGGAGCAACAAAAATTTTCCATTTTTGAAAATTTTTCATCATGTTCCATGCATGCTCCAAAGCAAATTTAGTGGGTTTGTACAATTCCCTAGCCTCGGCGATTACATCATCTTCACTCATGCCGCTCTTCTTCCTCCTAGTGGCCACTTCCATGCATGCACTCCATTTCATGACAGCTGTTGAGATTCTTCGAAATCGGCTATCAAGCATAGCACGAGTTCGTTTCTTCAAGACACCGGGATTGGCCTGTTGGGCCTCATCGTAAAACGATTTAACCTTACTCCAAAGTGTTTCTTTCGCTTGGTCGGTGCCAACTATACTATCTTCTGAAACCCTCATGAATGATGAAATAAGGGCTTCATCTTCTAGTACGTGCCATGGAGTAGATCTATCGGTATTTGAAGTGGGTGTTCTTTCATTACCAATATCAACTTCCACTTCAATATCATTTGAATTATGGTTACTTGGTGGAGTTTGTGAGGGATCTATTGTTTGATGCACGGGTTGCATATATGGGAAAAATGAAGTAGCAATAGGCCTAATTGGTTGAGAATAAGTATGGTTAGGATTATAATTAGTATAATTATATGAGACTGGATAAGACGGTTGCATTTGATAAGGATCTTGAGAAGGATGATAATTACCATAATTAATATTATGATTCATATAATTCATATTATTAGGATTTATTTCATTTCGATTTACATTAGAAGGATTCAAATTATTATTTATATTTGGATTCATATTATTATGATTTATATTTGTGTGAATAATTAATAATTATATGAAATTTGATAAATAAGTAGAAAGAAAATAGAAAGAGAAGTGTGATGAAATATATTGATATTGGGCTCCTTTTATAGAGAAGGAAAAAATATGAATTATGGTAATTTTTTTTTTTTTTAAAAGAAAAAGGTAAGCAAAATAGTGAATTATTGTAAAATGTATATATTTGATGTTTAAAAAATGTTTGAGGGTATTATGTACGTCATCCTTTTGATGTCACATTTGATGAGCTCACAAATGTCTTTATTGCTTGACACATGGCATCACATTATTGAACAATGGAAACAAATTGCCCCACTTTCTTTCTTCACCAAATTTTCGTACAGGCAAAAAATTTCACCAAAGTTTGCTTTCATTCTGATTTGTTTATTAGAATTTAGTACTGCGAGAATTGCCGAAAATTTGTGAAATGCTGCGTTGTGGATGCCCTAATGCCATTAAATATACGAAGAGTTCATCAAAATCAATTCATAAATAATAATTGAATAAGCATGATGCGCTAGTCTGCTATCTTTTACCAAATCACCATTTTCTAAGAAATTTGAAACTTGTACACAAACTTCTACACTAAGGAACAAATCACCAACAAAAAAAATATGAAACAGAACGAATGAAAGTTATGCCCATGTTATACTGAAACAGAACAAATCACCATTAAAACACAGAACAAATCACAAACTTATGAATTCTGGTTAAACGAATATGAAACAGAGTAACTCAAACAGGGTAACTAAAACATACAGAAATTAAACAAACTGAATTATCGTGGCAAATAATTCTTGGAAAACATATACCCTCGCGGCAATACCGAAAACAGAGTGCGAATTGTCTACGGAATAACGAGAAGTAGAGTATATCAACTGAAAGAAGGAAGTCATTAAGGAGAAAAAAGTACCTGACTTGAAGGTGGACATGTGAATGCGTGACGGTGACTCCGTAAACGACTAAGGAAGAAGATGAAAGATGATGTTGGCAGGTTGCAGACTTACGGCAATTTTGAGTTTTTTACTTCTGAGTTTAGATTTCTAGGTTTTTACTTTTTACATGGGTTATGAATTAGGATTGGGTTATTTAATATGAATACTCCATACTATTAAGATGCTTCTCAAAATGCTACAAACTAAAATTTAACTACAAATATAACCCACTATTACCCCCCTTCGCTTTTAATAGAACTGACCCTTTATTAACCCGTAGAAACAGGTATAAACCTCCACCTTTCTCATTACAATGATCTTCATCTCTTACTCTTGCCTATACTAAAAAAATCTGGAAAATCCAGAATAACCCACATCAAATTACCAAAAATTTAATAAAAACACAAAAAAACCTAATTAAATTTGTGACACTACTACAATCAGAAACCCAGAATACCAAATTACTATCTTAAAACAAATTAGATAAAGCTTTTACTTATATATACCATTTCAAATCCACAATACTTGCCCCTCTTTTTCTCATTCTCACTCTCTCTCCTTAAAAAAAACATTACCAAATGAACCATAAAAACAATGCAAACCCACAATTACCAAATCTAATACATGTAACACCAAAATTTGTTCCATATTTTTGTGGTTAATTTTTCCACGCAGAAAAAGAAAATAAATCCGCTAATTATGCTGCTATTATTTTTTAAATTTGTCGTATGATAGTGTTATTGAAGACGTTCTTGCTAAGATCGCTGATGATGATGATAATAATAGGGTGAGAAGTTAGTTGTGTTGAAAAGCAATGGATTGTGATTTGTGAGTAATGTTTGCAGAAAAATCAAAGATGATAAGCGATTTGAGGTTGATGTAGGTGATGTTCATGTGAATGAAGATGGTAGAGAGGATGAATTGTAGGAGATTAATGAGGTTTGGTGCTCTGGAGAAGAAGAGATTAATTGGGGTTTGGTGTCAACGGAGAAAGAATCTCAAATTATCCAACCATCAATACTATACACAAAATCAGTACCCAAATTGAAGAAATTTCACCTTGAATATATCAATTTAAATGCCAGAAACAATATTTCTACAATCGAATTTGGATTAAAAGATATTAAAATTGAAAATATTTACAGTATAAACACGACAAAGTAGATTTGAAGGTGAGAGAATTAATTGTGTTTTCATAACCTAAATAAAATTAGGTGAAGAAAGTAAGGTGAAAAATATGAAAAACCGGCTCAGTAGGTAGCCCTTCTACCTATTTTAGTAAAAGAGAATAGGTGTGAAAGTTGGGTATATTGGTAGTTAAATTAAAGTTCAGAGTATTTTAAGAAGCACCCTAATAGTTGGGTAATTGGATATTTGGGTAATTGGGTATTTGGGTATGTAGTGGCGTGCGGGCTGTGAAATAAGTTCGTTTTTAGTTTTTTTTAATGGAATAAAATTAAAAATATATTTATATATTTAACACTCGAGCTGCTCGTGAGCTTTTCGAGCCGAGCCAGGCCTTGCCCGGCTTGACTCGAATAGTATACGAGCCGAGCTCGAGCCGAGCTCGAACCCGAGCCGAGCCCAAACGAGCCGAGCTTTGACCGAGCCGATCTCGAGCTGCTCGCGAGCTGTCTCGTCTCATTAACAGCCCTAGCTGTGAGTGATTTGCCTTAACATGAAATTCTTGTTTCAGACTGACCAAAATAAGACAGACCAAATATCACCATGTTTTTAATAAAATGTAACCATTTAATAACAAAATGTTATATCGCAAATTCGCCACTCTTTAGTCTAAAAATGGTGGTAACATTTTATCAAAAAATGGTAACATGTAATTGTAAAAATGGCTACAATTAGTCAGTCTTATTTCAGACGGGGAAACACTTCGTCTGAAATAAGAATTTTGCCTTAACTATCAGTTACTTCGTATGCTCATCACTTAATAAAATCTTATGTTGTGGAAATAATTGAAACAACCATAGAATTAATCGTATTCTCAATATTGTTATCTATCTATTTCATTATCATTAATAAAATCTCTGACGACTAAAATTCATCACTTGAAGAGTTGAAGTGGATGAACTTGAATAATAATTTATTATTTAATAAGAAACTATAGATGATTGTAATAGGATCAATGATGTTGAAGGCAACTGAATTGCCTTTTATAAAATGTAATTCATTGTTATATTATTGTTCGCACATTTTTTTAGGACAATGAATTGTCAATTCAAATTTATCTCATTTGAAATAATTCATAAAAATAAAAAATGTAAAAGACAAACCCAATAAAAAACTATAGTAAAATTGAAAGATATGACAATACAATGCCTAGTGAAATGACACGCCAATACAACACAATACAATTGAAAGATTAACATTACAATAACAATTGAAAGATAAGGCAGTATACTGACAATTGAAAGATAAGATAATTGAAAGATAAGACAATACAATGACAATTGAAAGATAAAACAGGACACTCACAATTGAAAGATAAGACAATAAAATGACAGTTGAACAGTACACTGACAATTGAAAGATAAAACAGTACAATGACAATTGAAAGATAAGATAGTACAATGACAATTGAAAGATACAGTAAGATAGTACGCTTAGTACGCTGACAACTGAAATGACACAACGATACACTTAATTTTGAAATGACACGACATTATAATTAATAATTAAATAATTAAAATGACTTGAAGAAAACATATTTAAAGATACATTTTTCATAGCTAATTAACACCATAATTAAACTTCACTTTTAGAGTAGCTAGCATCGCATTATCATCTTCTTCATGATCTATTTTGTTAAGCAAAAACATGAATAACTGCCACTATTTATCAACTTCTTTTTGCTTAAACTTAGCAGCATCTCGTTCCCTTTGGTATTCAAGCATTTGGATGCCTAAACATTCTCTGTTAGAACTCTTCATGTTCATTTCAGAAATTGCAGTAGTAAATGCATCTATGTTTGCACTCGAAGATACGACTCCCTTTCCTTTATTCTTCGCCTTTTTAATCCCATCAAGTTGGGGATTTTCTCTTTCATCAATAAGTGTATCTGGTTGCGATCTTTTTGAACTACCTACCACCACTCTCAGATGAATCTGAAGTGTTTCTAGCTTGCCATTTCCTCAAATGTTATTTCCAAGCGTAAATAAGTGTGAACTTAACGCCATTATACTTCATTTGATACCAATAGTGAGCATGATTTTCAACAGGTTCATCAAATAGCCCACTTGCTTGATCATTTTTAGCTTGAGCATACATCCCAACGGCTTGTGAGAGATTTCATAGTCATTTGTTTGATAACAGATGTAGCATCTTCGCGAGCATCTTCATACAACCTCATTATATTCTTCCATAAATCACTCTTACTTTGATTAGTTCCTGTTTTTTCATTTCCCACAGCATGTAAATAAGCCGATACAAGAGCTTCATTTTTTTTCACAGTTCATTTCCTCCTAGCTGATTTATCCCTAGCCTCTTCGGGAAATCACTTGACAACAACATCGTTAGTATTTTTTACCTATCTCCCCTCTCTTTGATTTTCACTCGGGGTTCGATTACCACTTCCATCCCCCGGGAGATTGCTTAACCGGTTGATTTATGTGTTGAGGTATAAGAAAAGTTCAGTTTGGTGAAAAACTTTGTTGTTGAAAACTTGGTTGTTGATATTAATTCGTGAACATAAGTGGATTATCAAAATTTGTATATGGGTTGTAGTTTGGGTAATTTGACTTTATTGGATTGTTTAACATTTGTAAATAAATTTAACCTTGAGCGGAGTTGAGAAAATTCGGATCAAACTGAAAATTATTTGGGTTGAATTGATTGTTTGAATTTTCATAAGAATATGGGTGATTTCCATAATTTCGATTATTGTCATCCAGAATTACTATAAACTAATTAGATGGAAAAAATAGTAAGGAGATTAAGTTTGAAAAAATAGATTAATATTTGATTCTAATTATAAAGGAGATAAAATGAATTTTTTTTGTGATTTTTTTTTAAAAGTTGCACAGTTGAATTATTAACCATAAACTAATTGAAATACATTTATAATAAGTAATAAATCAACCAAAACAATTGAAAAAGAAAAAAATATGGCATTTCAGCAACGCACTATGCACCTCTAAACATGGGTTTTCCCCTTCCCCTTAGAAAACATAAAAGGTACCCACAATGGAGGGTTAACTCTTAATAGGAGAGAGAGTGTTAAGAGGTGAGTCTTTCCCCTCCATTATATATGCTTTAATAGTGTGAAGAAGTGTTTTTAGGGTTCTTTATTTACACACTTCTTCTCGTATATACATGCCCCTCATTTCTTATTTATTGCTAAGATTTTGAAGAAAATTTATTGAGTACTCTACAAATCATTTATGAGTCGAGCTTTGTTTTTCTTAATTATTTGCAAAAAACGCTTTTAAGTCTTAAATTCTTCAAATTGTTTTCAAAAGAGTTGAAATATCTCCTTGTATCAGTTCGATGCATTGTGACATAATAAGTTTTCTTTTGGTAAAATGTGAATTTGTATATATCAGAAAATAAAATAATTACAAGAGGTAAGAGTTTGAAAACCACTAGAAGCATGGATTATATTATCAACTAAAGCATCACATATGATTAAACACGGAGGTGCATATCAAGCCCTAGCTTAATCTTAACCCTTTTATTTACTTCTTCTATCTTGGGTACTAGGAGCTCAGGGCGAAACAAGCATTCATGAATACAAGTCTGATTCCTTTGATTCCAAATAAAGTACTGGTAGGCTATAATCACTACATCCCTGATTTTCTAATTGACAGTGTCCCTGCAGCATGCAAGCATATCAGACACAGTAGGGAAGTTACCTCCAAACCACTGTTTCAATCCTTCCTTAACCCTGTAACTATATTGACAATTTATGTAAATGTGCTCAATTGTCTCAGTCTGCATACCATAAAGGATACAAATATGATCCTGACTGTATCCATAGCTAAAGAGCTTCTCTTTTACATTTATTCCTTTTTGCATCACAAGCCAGGATCATGGAATGTTTGGGTACAATCCAACTATTCCAGACCAAAGATGCCAGTTTTGCTCATTCTTGGGAGGGCACAACCAGGTATAGCCATTCTTGATGGTATAGCCTATGGGATGAGGGGCCCAAGTATCAGCAATATAACTATCCTTCAACTTCTCCTTCATTTTAAAGATATTTTTCCAAACCCATGTAAAACTAGTGGAGGGATATAGTCATGCCAATTTCTGTCCTTAATGTAAACATCATTAACCCACTTGATCCATAATCTGTCAGCCTTGCAGTATATCCAGTTCATCAGTTTCCCTACTGTGGCCATGTTCCATATCTCAGTTCTTTTAATACCAAGTCCACCCTTCTTTGGTAGAGTCACCTTGTCCTATGAAACTAGAGGCACCCTATGAAATTCAGAGCTGCCATTCCATAGGTAATTCATACATATAGCCTCAATTCTCTTAATAACACTTTTTAGAATTATGAACATCTGATCCCAGTAATTGTGAAGAGTATATAGGATATAATTCATGAGAGTAATTCTTCGTGCACATATAATATTTTTGCACACAAACCTCTAATTCTCGCTACCATTTTCTCTGTGAAAGAGGAGCATTCCCTTTAAGAGAGTTTACCTGGTTGAATTGGTATCCCAAGATACCTGAATGACATAGTCCCTTCAGTAAAACCAGCCACCTGTTGCACCCCTTCCTTAATTTCATCATTCATTCCATTGAAGAAAATTCCAGATTTGGAGTTATTCATACTATGTCCAAAGGCATTGGGAAAAGATGTAAAAGCCCTCATAAGCAGCATTATGGAAGGAGTATTGCCTTTGCAGAACATTAGCAAGTCATCAGCAGTCATCAAATGAGTAAGTTTTATATTCTTGCACAAAGGATGATAATGGAAAGACCATTTATTAGTTGCATATTTGATGAGCCTGGTCAGATACTCCATACAAATGGTAAAGATCAAAGAGATAAGATCTCCTTGCCTCAAGCTCCTCTGACCCTTAAAATATCCAAAATTGGTGCCATTGAGAGACAAAGTGAAGAAGGGAGCAGTTCTGATACAGGTCATAACCAAATTTAGCATAAACATGCCATTAAATAAGTATCCAAAACCAATAAACATTCCATTAAATAAGTATCCAAAACCAATAAACATTCCTGACTTAGATAATACATAACGATCAGATTCAATAACTTGTTTATAACCACATCTAGATAATTGACCACTAGAAACTAAATTTTCCGAACACTAGGAACATGTAGGACATCCTTAAAACATATTGTTTTTCCAGAACTAAGACTTAGTAAAACATCGCCACTTCCAAGAATTTGAGAAGTTGGCTCGTTTCCCATGTAGATTATGGACCCATCTTTGGCGCCCACATACTTGTTGAACAATCCACGGTCTTTCAAACGTGTTTGGTTGCTCCCGAGTCAATCCACCATGATGAATCATCATCCTGCATAAAACATGCTTCAAGAATCCAGGATACATAATTTCCAATTAAATCGAAATTACAAACAAGATTAGTACCTTGTTTTGGAGGACCTTGGTCCTTAGACCCTTGTCCAATATTCATCTTTCCTTCTCCAGCTCCTTTCTTGGCGAATTTACAGTCCCTTTTCAGATGACCAGTTTTACCGCAAATCCAACATCCCGTTTTTGATTTCTTATTCGGATTAATGGTTTTCTCATTGCCATTGGTAGGGCGTTTCTTTCTCTTTCGGTCATAATTAGAACTTTCATCAATTTCCATCATATTAATCGACATAGTCTTCCTGTATCTTTGATTTTACCAGATTCTTGAGCCCTTATGGACTCCTCTGTGCACAAACTTGTACCAAGTTCAACAGGAGACATCTCTTCTTTCTTATGTTTTAAAGCGTGCTTAAAATCCCTCCATTGTGGTGGAAGTTTGTCAATTATACTAGAGACTGAGATGGATTCAGGCATCTCCATATTATGTTGAGCAAATTGCCCCAAAAAACGCAAAAGTTCATTAAATTGTTTCATGACAGGCCTAGCATCACACATCTTATAATTCATAAAGTTTCCAACTAGAAACTTTTTACTGGATGCATCTTCATCAATATACATAGACTCCAATTGATCCTATAATTATTTTGCACTCTCTAGATTCTGATAAATATCAAAGAGGGAATCATACATACCATTCAGAACGTGTCCTCGGCAAATATAGTTGTCATTATCCCACTTGCTCCTCTTCCTTAATTCCTCCACGGTACTGTTTTCATCCACTTCAGGGCAGGGAGTACTTAAAACATATACCACTTTCAGAGTTGTCAAAAGGAAGTGTATCTTCTTCCGCCATCTTCTAAAATCAACACCTTCAAATTTCTCCAATTTGTTAATCTTCATTGTCATCTCCTTTCCATTCGTCATCTTGACAGATTTCGAAAATATTCTATTATATTGTTAGATACTGATACACACAGAACATGGACTAACAATATTGATAACCACACCGAATCGTCTTCGCTTTCCTAATACTCCCCCTACCCGTAGCAAATGTCTTTTTGTCCATTTAGGTTTATTCGTCAAAGTGTCCCATTAGTCCAAATTTAGGCTTGTTTTTTACCATTCAACCATTACCTATTTCCATTTATTACCCACCCACCAACCCACCCTAACTAGGGATGGCAGCGGGCCGGATCTGGATCCAGATCCGTTTTTGGCAATAGAATCGAGATCCGACCCAGATTCGACGGGTCCAAAAAAGTCAGATCCGATCCGGACCCTGCGGATCCGGGTTATCCGCGGGTCCCATGTAAAAAAAAGAAAAGAAAAAAAACTTGAATTGGCAACCACAAGCCCACAACCACAAATCTTCAATGTTTTTCATCTTCATTGTCAAGTCTTCACTATCAACAGAGAAAGAAGAAAACTTTGATTGCTCAGCATCCATTCTGATTATTCAAGACACACAATCATGAAATTAACAAACATGAAACTAGAAATTAACCCACAACTAATCTTTAAATGAGCAGTGAAACAAATTTAATAAGTTGGTCAAAAATTCATGACACTTTGATAAATGAATGATCAGAAATTCACGACACTTTGGTAAATTCACAACAACGAAACGACAACATTAACTACATGCACCGAAACTAAGACGAAAAATCGAGAAAAAATCGAGAAACATGGACCCAAACCCTAAACAGTCAGTTAGTCACCATTCACTTACGCAAATCACAACGAAAAAACAACACTAAGACGTCAAAACCTTAAACAATCGAGAAACATGGATCAAAAGGGAAGGGACTGCGACATCTTTAAATTCATGAAACTTTGATAAATGAATGGTACCTTTGATTAGGTTTGAAGAGATTGGTGGCATGGACTGGCGACAGGCGCAGAGGAGGGGGTTTTGATTTTAGGGTTTGGGAAGAGTTATAGAGAAATTGAGAGGCAGGGGTTAGAAATTAGAATTGAATGAGGCCCAGAACTCAGAAGTTTTAAACTCTTAGTCCAGCCAGGCGGAATTGCTATTTTCCTATTTTTTTTATTTAATATTAAAAACGGGTCTTAGGATCGGATCCTGGTCTTGTCAACAAGATCTAGATCCAGATCCGTTTTTAAACTTGTGGATCCAGATCCAACGGGTCCAAATTATAAGGATTCAGATCCGGTCCAGCAGGGTCGGGTCTAACGGATCTGGACTGGATCCAGGATCCGTTGCCATCCCTACCCCTAACCAAACAAATAATTACACTTTCTCTCTAATCTATATACCCTACACAACCAAGATATTAAACAACTATTATTTGATAAATTTTGTACTTTGTCCACAATGGGACATTTGCTACGGGTAGGAGGGAGTAGAATATTTCGACCCTTAATCAGTGTCTGGGTTACTCCGAAACTAGTATTTTTGCCCGTGCGATGCACGGATACTAAATTAATTTGTGGTATTCATAAAATATTTACCATGTAAATAATCAAAAGTAAATCATAAGCTTTTTTATATAAAAATAGTATTAGTTCGTTCTATACATGTGTTATTTTGTTAATAAAATTACCTCATTTATATTCATTTCCGTCATTAACGTTACCACCACAATCATTTACAGTACCACACGAAAGAACTCTTCAAACAACACATGAAACGGTCTACAATCCAAAGTCACACCTACTAACCTATCATGAAATTAATCCTCAAATGCGATTTAGTCATCTTTATTGCTACCTCAAACAACCATCTAACTCATCATCGACACTCTTTCCCAACTTCTAATACACACCAGAAATATTCAAGTCACCCCTCCTTCATGAAACACCCGGACTTATCCCTCAATGATAGCTCTCCCTTTGAAAAGTTCATCCATCTATAAAAATCCTAGCTAACTTCTGTTTTCAAAATCGATCTTGTTTGAATGAGAAATCTTTGATGGGGAAAACAAAAACATGCAATTTTTTTGTTTGGTTAACAAAGAGGTATGGGAGAACTGTTAAGGAATGAACGGTGGATGCAACACTCGAGATTTTACATTGAAATTGGGTGTAAAATTCCAACCACGGTGTTTTTTGTAATTACCAAGACAAAAAAGTAACCTAGTTAAACATTAACAATACTATATTGACATGATATTTATTAACATTTGATTACTTATTTTTGTGTTTCACAAGAAAAAAAGCAAAATTGAGTTTTCATACATGATATTTCAGAGATTTTTAACTTATTTTTATAGCTTCTATGCCTAAGTCATTTACACATAATACAACCTTGAAATAAATTCATCTACTTCATCAGTTTTCTTGCTACATACCCCCCTCCCCATTTTCCACACCATTCAAGCATCGTTCGTACCCTTTTCACTTAACTAACCAATTTGATCATCATAATTAACCGTATGCGCATCCCTGAACAACCCCATTGTATCTATATTTACTTGTACTACTCAAATCACACTCTTAAATGTCGGAAAATAACTCTATCCTCAAGATATTTACCTCCTACCTCCAGACCTATCTATCGTGGTATAATACTTACATGACATATACTTCCTTAATTCTTATCTAATGTTCTCACATTCTATTTTTGTAAAATTTAATCCAATGTTTTCCTTCCATACTTGGTAAAATAATTGACATAAATATCTTCTTCTATTTCTTGTATTTACAATGTTATCATTGCAAATTTGCAACTGCAACTCTACATTACGACATCTTCTTATACACACCCCTAAATATTTTGAAGAATACTCCACAAAATACACTATAACGTCATTCCACATTAAAAATTATTCCCTGGCCCAATGGAGAATTCAATAGGACTGAGGAGAGTATAACATTTGATTGTTTAGTTTTGTGTCCAACAAATAAACAAAATTGAGTTTATGCACGTGATATTTTAAATGTTTTTAGCCTATATTTATATATTTGTCGGTTCTTTTCTCATATAATACACATTTTCAAATAAAATTTATTCATTTACCTTCTCCAATCAATATATCATGTTATCCACTTTTTCACAAATTCAACCATTTCCACCCGACTAACCAACCAAACCCATCAGAATCAACCTTAACGATATTCATATCCCTGAACAACTCAGCTTTACATATGAATATATTTTCTATCTTCTAAATCACACTCGTAAACGTCGGGGAGTAATCCTACCCATGGAGTACTCTTCTCACCCACTTAACCAACTTAACCATTAAAATCAACTGTAAAATGTATCCCTAGAAACCTCAACCTACCGACATTTATTTGTACTACTCTCACACTCTTCAACGCCGTGGAGTAACTCTACCCCCAAGACACTTACCTCCTCTCTCAAAACCTATTTAACCCCACAGCTCGAAATAATAGATATATTCAATGTAAAATCAAACCCCACCCTATAATAATCAAAATTGAGTATGCATACATGTTACTTTTAAGCTCTTTTCATGACATCTGTGTCTCTGTTATTATCACATAAAGTAGAATTTTGAAATAAAATTTATCTACCTATGTACTTGCTTAACTTTTCTAATCATTCTTTAGTACATACACAACTTTTTTCGACACCGTTTAGGTATTCATCATGCCCTTCTCACATAACTACCCAACTTGACTAACATAATAAGTCATATCCCTAAACAACCCTAACCTATAGACATTTTTTTGTGCAACTTACATCACACTTTTAAACGTCGAAGACTAACTCTATCCCCCAAGATACTTACCTCTTCCATTGAGATCTATTTATTCCCATCCCTAAACAAATGGACACATACAATTTAAAATCAACCCCTACCCTATAAAACAATGTCACACTGTAAAGAATAAGTTGAAAATATGGAGAAAAAAAAAGAATACGGACTATAATAAACTATAATCTAATACTAAGTAAAAAAATATTTTTGATCTTTTTACGGCTTATTCTATCCGTCTCGGAAACACCATTTATTTGTCATTTCTTTGTTGTATGAATACGTTCTAATACCCACTTGCATTTCATATTATCAACACAATTATTCCGCTTAACTCAGATCACCTACATCATTATGTTCTTTAATATCTATATATTAATATTTATACTTCTTAATCGTAACTTGACAACCCAACTAACCAACTTTATCATCAAAATCATTAACTTTATTTCTGAACATCTTTGACCAATTTGCTTGTACTACTCAAATAATACTCTTAAACATCAGAGAGTAACCCTACCCCTGAAGACACTTACCTCCTCCCTCAAAACCTATCTACCTCCGTCCCCGTAAAAAAAATGTCATTTTATAACACGATATCTCATCGTTAAGTAATAAGGTGAAAATATGTAAGAATAAATATTGTTATTTATGAAATAGCTTTCAATACCCATTTAAAACACATGTCATCCACACAATTATTCCACTTCACACACTTATCTACATTATCATTATGATGTTTAACACTTATATTTGTACTAATTAAATCCAAATTTGACATTTTTGAGATTTCTCTAAAGTATAATATATTTCGCATTTATCTTATTTTCTTTTTACGTAATTAAAGAAAAGATCTCATTTCTTTCGCATAATTAAGTACGAAAGTGCATAATATTCACTTGAATAATAGTGTTACTCTTGTACCAAAAAATAGTAGTGTTGCTCTTAATTTGGTCGAATATGATTAATCGCAAATGTTCCTTTTAGGTAGGAATTTGTTTAGACTTAAATATTTAACTAATTTCATTTATTAGTTCCACACATTTTTAATTAAGATGGAGGTATTCATTTTAAGTTTAAATGGTATAGTAATATGAAAAAGATAAGAATATAATGTATAAGAAAAACTAAAAAATTTGTCTTATTACTCTTATATCCCCGCAAGACTATTTTTGACTCATTTTAATGTTAAGACGAAGACAAACTAAATTAGTTGTTTTTTACGCTTTCCCATTTTCATTTTTAATAGAAACGCTGAATAATATTAATAACTTTAAATAGTAAGTATATAAATATTAAAGAATAATGTTATAAGATAGGAAAATTGTAAATAATCAATTATTCTAATTCATATCCGATTTTTATTTTCAATAAAAATGTTGAATAAAGTTAATAAACTGAAATTGTAAGTATATAAATATTAAAGAATAATAATGTTCTAAATTTAATAGAAAAATTGTAAATAATCAACTATTTTTTATTTTTCTAAATCTAATCGAAAAGTTGTAAATAATTTATTATTTTCTTATTTTCTAATTCTAATAGGAAAATTATAAATAAATTATTATCTAAACAACTATTTACTAATTTTCTAATTCTAATAGAAAAATTGTAAATAATCAATTATCTCCTAATTCTAGTAGAAAAATGGTAAATAAATAAATCATTATTTATAAATAAGTGTTTTGTAAAAGGTGGAGACTACCACATGCTTAAAAAGCTTTCTTTAATTATATATATATATATATATATATATATATATATATATAGATTGCATCATGTGAGGTCTATGATCTTAAATGAGGATTGAGGTCTACTATAAGAACCATTGGATCAACAAGAAGAACCATAAGATGATGCCACGTGGATAATACAATTTCAGCAAAAAAGCAAAAGTAACTTCAGTGGGAATCGATCCCGCGACCTCAAGCAACAAAGACCACAACTAAACCAACGGACCACAACGTGTTTGATGATTATTATAGTATTGTGTAATATTTAACACGCGAATATTTTCTATTAAGCAAAAATTAAAAAAACAAACTGCCGTGTTCAAGGATCGAACCCACTGCCTTGGGTATCAGAAATTAACAACTTAACCAACGGACCACAGCATCTTTGATGAATAATATAATATTGTGTAATATTTGTTACGCGAATAATTTCTACTAAGCAAAAATGAAAATCTGCAACCATTGGGGGTCGAACACCAAACCTCGGATTTCAAAGTCCGACACCTAAACCCAAAGACCACAAAGTCTTTGTTGATAATATTGTATAATATTTAAGAAATAAACATTTTCGAAGACAATTTTTGCTCAAATTGCGAATTGGGATTGAACCCAAAACCTTCGGAATTATATTTTCGAAATTCTTTTCATCGGAATTTTTTAAAAAAAAAATTCTCGAAACTTTTTTCCGAATTTTTTTCTCCAATTTTTTTTTTCGATTTTTTTCTCCAATCTTTTTTTTTCTCGAAAAGATTGGAGAAAAAAAATGCGTAGATACACATCTCTTAATGCGTGGAAACACATGTCTAAATGCGTAGATACACACCTTTAAATACGTAGATACACATGGCTAAATGCGTAGATACACATGTCTAAATGCGTAGATACATATCTCTAAATGCGTAGATACACATGTTTGAATGCGTAGATACACACCTCTATATGGGTAGATATACACCTCTATATGACTAGATACACATCTCTAAATGCGTAGATACACACCTCTATATGAGTAGATACACATCTCTAAATGCGTAGATACACCTTCAAATGCTTAGATACAAATGGCTAAATGCGTAGATACACACCTTTAAATGCGTAGATACACACCTTTAAATACGTAGATACACATGGCTAAATGCGTAGATACACATCTTTTAATGCGTAGATACACATGTCTAAATGCGTAGATACACATCTCTACATGCGTAGAAACACACATCTCTAAATGCGTAGATACACATCTTTAAATGCGTAGATACACACCTTTAAATGCGTAGATACACATCTCTAAGTGCGTAGATACACATCTCTAAATGCGTAGATACACATGTCTAGTAGATACACACCTTTAAATACGTAGATTCACACCTCTAAATGTGTAGATACACATGGCGAAATGCGTAGATACACAATTCTAAATGTGTAGATACACATCTTTAAATATGTAGATACACATCTCTAAATGCGTAGATACACATGTCTAAATCCGTAGCTAGACACCTTTAAATGCGTGGATACACATCTAAATGCGTAGATACACATCTAAATGCGTAGATACACATGTCTAAATACGTACATACAAACCATTAAATGCGTAGATACACATGGCTAAATGCGTAGATACACATCTCTAAATGCATAGATACACATGGTTAAATGCGTAGATACACACCTTTAAATGCGTAAATACACACCTTTAAATACGTAGATACACATGGCTAAATGCGTAGATACACATCTTTTAATGCGTAGATACACATGTCTAAATGCGTAGATACACATCTCTACATGCGTAGAAACACACATCTCTAAATGCGTAGATACACATCTTTAAATGCGTAGATACACACCTTCAAATGCGTAGATACACATCTCTAAGTGCGTAGATACACATCTCTAAATGCGTAGATACACATGTCTAGTAGATACACACCTTTAAATACGTAGATTCACACCTCTAAATGTGTAGATACACATGGCGAAATGCGTAGATACACAATTCTAAATGTGTAGATACACATCTTTAAATATGTAGATACACATCTCTAAATGCGTAGATACACATGTCTAAATCCGTAGATACACACCTTTAAATGCGTGGATACACATCTAAATGCGTAGATACACATCTAAATGCGTAGGTACACATGTCTAAATGCGTATATACAAACCATTAAATGCGTAGATACACATGGCTAAATGCGTAGATACACATCTCTAAATGCATAGATACACATGGTTAAATGCGTAGATACACATTTTTTAATGCGTAGATACACATGGCTAAATGCGTAGATACACATCTCTTAATGCGTAGATACACATGGTTAAATGCGTAGATACACATCTCTAAATGCGTAGATACACATGGCTAAATGGGTAGATACACATTTTTAAATGCGTAGATACGCATCTCTTAATGCGTAGATACACACCTTTAAATGCGTAGATACACATGGCTAAATGCGTAGATACACATGTCTAAATGCGTAAATACACACATTTAAAAGCGTAGATCCACATGACTATATGCGTAGATACACATGGCTAAATACCTAGATACATATCTCTAAATGTGATGCATTGATACACATGGCCAAATGTGTATATACACATCTCCAAATGCGTAGATATACATGTCATGTCTAAATGCGTAGATATACATGTCTAAATGCGTAGATACACATGTCTAAATGCGTAGATACACCTTTAAATGTGTAGATACACATTTCTAAATGCGTAGATACACATGTTTGAATGCGTAGATACACATCTCTAAATGCGTAGATACACACCTCTAAATGTGTATATATACACCTTTAAATGCGTAGATACACACCTCTAAATGCGTAGATACACATGATTAAATGCGTAGATACACGCTTTAAATACGTAGATACACGTGTTTGAATGCGTAAATACACATGTCTAAATGCGTAGATACACACCTTTAATTGCGTAGATACACATGTCTAAATGCGTAGATGCATATCTTTAAATGCGTAAATACACATCTCTAAATGTGTAGATACACACCTTTAAATGTGTAGATACGCATGGTTAAATGCGTAGATACACATGTTACTCAATACAATATCACGGGTTCTCAAAAACAATATTACAAAAAAAAAAGAAAAAAAAACTCGAGAAAAAAAAATTGATAAAAATATCGGGAAAAAATAATCTCGAGAAAAAATAATTTCGGGAAAAAAATGTCGGAAAAAAAATCGGAGAAAAAAGGTTCGAAAAAAAAGTTGGAGAAAAAAAAAGTTTCGTAAAAAAAATCCGGAGAAAGAAAAAAAGTTTCGAAAAAATTTCGGAGAAAAAAAGTTTTGAAAAAAAATTCGAGACAAAAAAATTTCGGAAAAAAAAGTTTCGAAAAAAGATTTTCGAGAAAAAAAATTGATAAACTATCTCAAAACAAATGTCGAGAAAAAAAATTTCGAGAAAAAAATCTTGTAAAAGGAAAATTTCGGAAAAAAAAATTTCGACAAAATATTCGGAGAAGAAAGGTTAAAAAAAAGTTGGAGAAAAAAAACTTTCGTAAAAAAATTCGGAGAAAAAAAAAGTTTCGAAAAAAATTCGGAAAAAAAAGAGTTTCGAAAAAAAAATTCGAGACAAAAAAATTTCGGAAAAAAAAGTTTCGAATAAAGATTTTTGAGAAAAACAATTTGATAAAAAAAATCTCGAGAAAAAAAAATATTATCTTAGGTGTAAGTTTTCTTTACCAAAGTTACAAACTTCAACTAAATCCAATGGTTGAGATGCAATCATCATGTAAGAATAGACCTCAATCCTCATTTAAGTAGTAGACCTCACAGGATCCTCGCTCTATATATATATATATATATATATATATATATATATATATATATATATATATATATAGATTCGGGATCATATGAGAACCACAAAGATAATGAAAACCATGAGAACCTCTCACAACCCTTAGATCTTAGACAAATAAAGCGCTGAGATCAAACTTATTTTGAGCATTATACCTTCGATCAATAGTTGGTCCAACCTTGAATCTCCAATATTCTATCATTATACATTTTACCCTTTCTCTCTCCTCCTCCATCACATTCATTCTTCACAATAACTCATGGTTTCTTCATTTTCTTCATTTTCGAGCTCAATTACCATGATTTCGACCTAATTACTGACTTCGATTTTGTCTCCGTCTTCGTTCTTGCTGATTTCATCATCAATACTATTCTCTGACAAGTGAATATAATGGAATAGTATGTAGAGCGACCAACTAGCGTGAATTTGTGATGGTCGACATACTTACCTTTGTCGCTATATATGATTGACAGAAATGCATAATCTATTTCATTATTTGTGCAAGTAAGTTGCCAATTGTTCGACATTTTATCGAACGATTTACATGCATAATGTTCACTATTGCGATTTCAATCGACAAAATAAATTTAAATCAATAAGGAGAGCGAGACAAAAATGGCAGGCGCCATTGCAAGAGCTCCGATTGAAACTCCGCTACTACTCACAACAACTTATGACAATATCGATGTTGCCGTTGACTTCAAAGGTCGTCCTGCTCTTCGATCTAAGAACGGTCTCTGGAGATCCGCTTGTTTCATTATCGGTAATTCTTTACTTCTCACCTTCTATTTATTCTTGTTTAATTTCTTAATTAAGGTTGTAATTATTGGTGACTCAATTATGTTGTTACTTACATATTGATTTCGTAGTAATCTAGTAGTATTTTATGTTGATCACTGATTCAATGTTTTATTTTTATTAACAGTCGTTGGACAGTCAAGAGCTAATTAAGTACATTTAACTACTGCTCAGCCATCTTGTAATTGTGCAATCAAATGTCTTTTATTTTTGCTATCTTCTTCGTAAACCCTTTTCCCATGTGAAGAGCAGTAGGAGCCTGGTTTATATTGTTAGATTTAGTGTGCGATTTTTTTGTCAATTTTTTTATGTTTAAATACATTATTGTCAAGAAATCAACATAAACTTTGCTGCTACTTGTATCATTAGGCTCCTACAGAATAAATGCTTTGTTTAGTTTGTCCTATTTGATTCCACTCAAAGTGAAGCTCTTTATTTACTTCAAAACTTTTGAAAATATCAGTTCATGTTCTTTAGATAGTGATAATGGTTATGATGTAATGGTTATCTTCTACAAGTATAGTGAAGCGATACATGGAGATCGACAAAGTAAAAAGAAGCTAATTGTAACCATTTTGGTGATTCTTAGAGACGTTTTTTTGTGGAAACCCAGGATTATAACATGCTCAAAACAAGCTCTTATGCCTGACTGTGTGAGGCTTAGTATTCTACTATTCCGTATTTACACTCCTAACCGAGCTTTGATCAGGATACGTAGGTCTAGGTTCAAATGCTTAAATATAACTATGTTTACTATTCTTTTGATGCAAAATTCTAATTATTTGAGCTACACTTATTACTCACTTTGTTTACATTAACAAGTCCACCCGAGACTCAATCATCTGATTTCTCTAGAAGACCTTCAGTCCAATTCCAAAAACCTAAGAACTTGTTGAATGCATACCATCCTTCTTTCAATTGACTCTATTCCTTTCGTATCTGTATTTTAGTATTCAAGTTTACATCTTTTTTTTTATTTTGTTCTCTGATTTAACGAGCTCGACACTAGGTGTAAGAGATAAAAAATGGATGTTGCGTGAGTCGATGTTATAGGGATATTTTATCGGTTGGTTTGGGATTTAATTTTAAAATCTAATGATGGAACAATTGTTGCAATGGAAGCACTTGTTGGGCTTAATTTAGAACTTAGTCTGGTATGCTTTTTGAAGTCTGCTTATTCTTTTAGCATTGTAATTAGCTAACCATTTTCAGATGCCATACTTCACTCAATAGTGTTTGAATTAGCTGCAGCTGCATATAATAATGCCGAAACCGAAAAAAGAAGATCCCAATAAACATCAAGTTTTGACAATAATTTTATTAGTAGTTTGGGGCAGTTCATTCACTCATTGTATGAATGTGTATATTTTATTCAACGGGTTTGTGAAATTGGAAATTTTGAAACATAGTGTTTGTCGTTGTTGTTATTGATTGGTGCTATGACGGCTAGATGTTGTTTTGTAATACTATGGTATTTGATTGCCTAGGGCCGTAGTCCTCTATTCTGTAAGCCAGGCTAGTATATTGTGAAAAGTTTTGTTGTTCGGCCATTTGATTGCATCAATTGGTTATATTATGATACTAATTATTGTTGGTTAAGAACATTAATTTTATATGGACATGAAATAAGATTATATGTGTATAAAATAAGATTCTACGTGCATGAAATAAGTGTTAAATGGGCATTGGAATAATGTTCTATGTTCATGAAATAAGGTTCCATACTTCCATGTGCGTGAAATAAGGTTCTATATGCATGAAATAAGGTTCTATGTGCATGAAATAAGTGTTAAAATGAGCATTGGAATAAGGTTCTATGTTCATGAAATAAGGTTGTCTATGCATAAAATAAGGTTGTATATGCATGAAATAAGATTCTATGTGCATGAAATAAGTGTTAAATGAGCATTGGAATAAGGTTATATGTTCATGAAATAAGGTTCCATGTGCATGAAATAAGGTTCCATGTGCATGAAATAAGGTTCTATATGCATGAAATGAGGTTCTATGTGCATGAAATAATGTTCTATGTACATGAAATAAGTGTTAAATGAGCATTGGAATAAGGTTATTTGTTCATGAAATAAGGTTTCATGCGCATGAAATAAGGTTCTATGCGCATGAAATAAGTGTTGAATGAGCATTGGAATAAGGTTTTATGTTCATGAAATAAGGTTCTATGTGCATGAAATAAGTTTCTATATGCATGAAATAAGGTTTTAGGTGCATTAAAAAGTTCTTCAGTTGCATATTATTTAGGCGGCCATAACCATATGATACGCCTGTTATTTCATACTCTTATTTGTTTATCGTATTTTAAAGGCTATTAGCTCAATGGTAGAGCAATGTGCAAATTTTGCACAAAGGTATGGGTTCAACTCCCATATAGCCTATTAAATAAAAATTCACATGATTGCAACGTATCGAGATGCAAGCAGTAAAGTACAAGTTGTACAACTAAGATTAACCATGTCATTATCATACAAGTTCAAAGACTAGCATAGAAACTGTTGTAAAAGAAACTATGAGCTTTGTGGTAATAGCTTTGTAGTGATTAAAAGTACAAAGACTAGGATATATAGAAGTTCAACGACAAGCATGCCATATGGGATGTAATAACTTGTCGGTCTTTGACAATCTAAATGTAAAAAAACACTAGTATTTTCATAGCCAATATGGGATTCGAACCCACATCTTGTGCATTGCACAATGCTCTCCCATTTAAGCTAATCGGCTTTTAAAATAAGTAATAAAACGTAAATATTCATGTGAGATTAAGTAAGAAAGAAAATAATAAGAGTAGCCAACTTTCAACAAAAATACTCAAATCATACATATGAATAACAATGAAAGCAACCACCACCCTAGTACCTTAGCTGCTCGAGCAAAAGTCGTTGGTATAGGCTCCAAGCTAGAAGGAGTTTGTACAGACAGATTATTCCGTTTGCATTAAGAAAAGTTGTTTTGGGACGATCTACTAGAAAAATCATTTAGAAGGCTGCATCGAATGATCATCATTTGCTTAACATTTACTCGTTCTAACGGATATACCGAGTATTCCATTTATGTAAAAAAATAATCGGGATTCGGGACATAAGGAGTGTACCTAGTTAGTTACCTACCATTGAAGAGATAATTAATACTGTATGTAGGCAAAATAAGAGTAATTTTCCTAGAACAACAATCCTTTGTTTATCTCCTCTATTTCTTACCTTTCTTAGCTTCATAATGTTTAAAACATGTACTTTTATAAATTAAAATTGCAGACAAAAATCAATCTACACAGACAAAAATAGCCTTGGGTAACTTTTTTGAAATTGATTCCTATTATAAAATGCAGTAAACTCATCATGTATAACTTTGCTCCCTGTCTAAGCTAAGGTTTGAATTACTTTCTCTTCTTTTTATTACTTCCTTCGTCCCGACCCGGATCATTTGTTTACCTTCATATATTCTCTGTGAAGAGTATTTTTTATCAAAGGTAAATAAATGATGGGGAGTATTTTTTAAGTATGCAGTTGTTTAGAATCAGTTTGTAGTAAATTTGTCTATTAGTGAATCTGTATATACAAATTTTAAGTATGTTTGTGCTTGATGAATAGGTAAAGAACATGGTGAATCTGAATGCGGTCGAGTCGTCTTACCGTCGTGTCTCCATTTAAGTTAAAAACTATGAATCATAGTAAACATCAAAAAAGGGAAAGTGAGGTTGTGCATTTTTTGAAATCAGTTAGGCAACCTAATATTAATGTCTACATTGATAACCACTACATACACTAAAAAATAAGCATCACTGTAGAAAGCAAATTAGATAAGCTAACCTTTTCAAGGCAAAAACTAGGCTACTGTTACTTCTCATGTGCAACAACAATGTTTGCCCCGGAACTGGCAGGGGCACGCATATTATGGGCTAAGAACGGTGTGTAGATTACTGTTGTTGACGATTTCTTTGATGTTATAAGTGTGCAGAAGAACATCTTAATCTTCTCATACAATTACTCGAAGAGTAAGTCTTCACCTATCTCCAATTTAAGTCTTTCGGTCCTGTTTGTCTCTGAAATGTGAAATGCGCTTTAATTAACAGGTGGGACGAGAAAAAGTCAACCCAAGACTGCTCTGAGAATGTGGAAATTGTAATTCTGCAGTTAAACACTCAATTTAGGTAATAGAGGAGAAAGCACGGAAATGGCAAGATCGCGATGTCACGAAACACCTAGGTGAAATTGTGAGACTTTAGACCTTAAGGTTGTGTTTTGAGTAGACCAGACAAACTAGCCCTTCTAGTCGAGTTATTACGGGTACATGTTATTCCGTGTGCATTGTTATCAGGTCACGAGTAGGGACTTGTAGGTCATTATTCAGATTGTGGCTATTAAGCTTTTTGCTTGAAAGTAGTCCTCTGTCAATATTAATATTGGCCACGTTCGCCACGTCTAGTCTTTGAGCGTATTGCAGGTTTGCCTCTTTTTCTTCCCTAATTATTTACCGACATATCAGAGTTATCAAATGAGTCAATCACCAAACACAAAAACGATCAACCCAGTTTAAACACGTTACCAATAACACAGATTTCAATAGCAAACCCATTTCACTAACTAAATTAATTAACTTAGTCAACGCTACAAACAAATCTAAACTATCTAATTCCCGAAATTGAATTCCCAATTTCATGATTCAACCAATTGAGGTACTTTCAGAATTTTCCGTAACCCTAATTTACAAACTTCATCCGGTAAATTACCAATTTCATGAACATAAACTCTAATTTCACAAATCTATGTTAACAATTTCAATTATGTATCCCCAATTATATGTATATAAACTCGAACCAACAATCCGTTAACAGTAATTTGTTGATAAATTAACAAATTTCAAACAAATAAAATCAAATTTCTGGGAAATCAATAGAGAACATAAACAAACCTTATCGAATTTACGGATCTTTTGATTTGCGGCATAAGGCTAGTTCTAGCCCACGAAAGAAAGCATAACGCCCCTTTGAGAAGCTTCCTAAGCAATCCATGTATATCTGATTGGGAAAACTGAAAGTCTCATTCTCTACTTTTATTCCAATCCTCCGAGTGTACGAGACGAAGTAGCTATTAAACCTTGTCTTCAAAATCGCAGAAGCATTTTGGTGATCAGGGAGACAAAATGAAATTAAAGTGATAATGTAATACTTTTTTGAGGATGAGAGAGAAAGTAATTTGGTTGAATGACACAGGGGTGGGGTTTAATTTGGAAGGAAAATATGGTAGGATTCCAGCTGTTTATTTACGTAAGATCCGAGGGCTATGAGGCCATGAGGGGTTCTCACAGTTCTCATTATATAAGGGGTTCTCACTGGATCTCGACCCTATATATATGTTCTCAAGTCTATATATATATATATATATATATATATATATATATATATATATATATATATATATATATATATATATATATATATATATTGATTTCTACTGAGATAAGACGGTGTTTATGAAGTTTGTTTTGGTTTTTAGATGCAAAGAAGATAAAGTTTTTCTGTAAAAATTCTTCATCAACTGATATGTAGGGTTAAGATTAGGGAAACGAATTTGCCAAACAATACAACTCTTAAAATTTCCGTTAAATTGCATTCCTTAAATATTCCGTAATAAATTGTTATTACTGCGTGAATTAGCGAGACCCCGTCATAGTTATTCGTCCAATAACTATTCTGTAATTGCGTAAATAATTTAATAAGCGTACACTCCGTACTTTCCGAACTTATTTTATATTATTTAGGAAATCACCCATCTAAAACTATCTTAATTACGCAAAAACGGACCGATAATTACACTTAAATCACTAATATCATATTGTTGATGTGACGAAATCATCACAAACACCAGAAATTGCCTTAGATCATAAAATGAGGTGATTCGTGATTCTGAAGATGCCCAGAGTCGAGAGTCGAGTAGTTTACTGCCTCATTAACTGCTGGATTATGTATGGAAGAATACATACATAATCTACCCAACATCCATAATTGTATCATGATACAATCACCGCAACTTTCACTTGTATACTCTACCCCAACATCCATAATTGTATCATGTCCCGCCCACCCCCATTCTTGTATTTCCTAAACCACCTCCTCCATCAACCCCTTGCTTCTGCCGACCTCCACCCTCTACTACTATCTATCCCATTCAAGTTTGAGACTTTTCATTTGTTTATCCGGATTTTCAAAAACCAAACTTCACTAGTGCTGCTGCGGATATTTGGAAAGGTACTCGTAGCCATTACCTCAACTTTAGCGCTACTGCTACTATAAGAGTAGATACACTTGGCTGGAAGACTATCCTTGTGGATGCTTCTTGCTCGGGTAATGTGGTCACTGCCCCAGTCGTGATTTTATTGCCAAAACCAAGATGTGAGTAGGCATCCTTGACTCCATGAGGACCAGGTGGATATGGATTCAAGCAAATGTTGTTGAAATATGGAGGATCAACAATATACGCTGACCTTGAATCCCATTGCTAAATACTGCCTTCAGGAAACAGTAATATCACAAATCGGGGTAAGTACTCTTCAACATGTCTTGTAACACGCTTGATTCAACGGACCTAGAATATCACAAATTCATAGCTCCAGTATTTTTAAATTCTTCCTCTACTCTAGGTACTCCACTGTAACATCCGCTTCAAAGTGCCTTGCTGGAAATCTGGAATGACGGCACATACAATCTGACATCTAAGATAGGCCAATCATAATCACTACAGACTATCTTATTGGTGTCAGTGAGGCAAGGGAGCATACAAGGAATATCTTCATCTAGACCGAATTGCGTTGACATACACATACCCTTTTCCAATCCAACCAATTCACTAGTCCTTATACATCTACCATAAGACTCAACATCAAAACCAGCAGACACCCCCACCCAGCCTTTTCACGATATAGGTCACCACAATAAAACCAATTGTTCAAGGGTGTCGAATAAGGCCGCCAAATGAAACTCACGGCAATAGAATCAAGTAATCAACAGCTTTAATTACACCATCTTTCTTCATAATTTTCATCTTGTTCCACCTTTCTACTCTAACTCCGCCCCTAATACGATTAGGTTTAGTCCCCGTATCAGGAAATTGCTCCCAAATCCAAACCTGTAACACCTGCAAAGGTGCCCAAAGTATAACAACGGGCACATCTTTACCGTCTTGATCACCTACATTTCTCAAAGATGCAATCTTTTCCTTCATCAACCTTAAATCTCTATAAATACTAGCCAAAACAAAAGGTGCAAGAGCAATTGCACATACCTTGATAACCAAAGAAACAAATGCTTCGTGCTCGATTTCGCTACCCTTTTCCATCCATTGTAGTTGACTTGCCTTCTTTTGCTTTGACCTAATCATCTTAGACCTCACACTGAGCAACTTCTCAATTTCAAGCAATTCTTTTGAACACAAGTCTTTCAACACAGAATCCCTGGTTATAGAATAACCACCCAAAAACCCTGATATTTGTTATACCAACTTCACCCCATGCCAACACAAACAAACTCGTTTCCGGACACCATTTTTCACCAAAAACAAACAAAGAATCATAACATTTTCAAATTTCAAGCTTTGAAGCCATAATCGCTTCAAAAATACAAGTTTTTCTCCAAGTTAGAGAGTTAGAGACACCAACGATTATCCCTGTAATGAAAGACATGATGAGCAATAATGGCAAACCAATTGCCCTGCCTTCAACACTGCCATGCTATCAAAGTGATACAGGAGTAACATTGTATTTGTTGCGTAGATTTAATACTTGATCCTGATTGCGAGGACGGCGGAGATGTATTGGAAGTTCATATCCACGTTGAATAATACGATTCTGAAGTTCAGTCATATCCACGTTGAATAATACAAAAATTCTATATTTCTATGCGCAACCTGTACTGTTATAGGAGTAACAGTCTTTCTATACAGCTCCGAGTTTCTAGTTATACGTTTGGCTGTTTGGGTAGAGTAGTGCACAACCAAAACAGGCTTGACCTACCTGAATTCATTCAATTTGACCTTGTCTGTATCCTATCAGATCGAATTAACATGAATATGACCAAATATCCATAATAACTTGACTTGACCCAAACTCAATATTAATATTCTCGAAAGCATGCATTGCGAAAACGACTTGAGTCGACCCAAATCATAACCCAAAATGACAAACTCAACTCAAATCGAAAGCAAAATTGCCCTAAATAACCTGGACCAGAACTAATGCGAGATGTGCTGAAGAAACCATTTTCAAGGTTTATACTTGAATGCTGAATGAGAAAATAAAAGATATCTCCCCTACGCCTTCATCATAGCACCTTCTGGGTTTTGATCTTGCAGCCTACAATTTGAAATAAACAAAAACCAGCATCGAATTCAACAAGCAAGGCCAAAATAGGCAGAAAACATGAAAACTGTTAGAGCTTTGGATCTTAAAATGATGCCCAGTTTTGGGCCGCTTCTGTTATCATTTAGAAAAATGATTGCCCAAGAATAAATCATGGTGCCAACCAAAAATTGCAGACGAAACCAAACCAGCAATGAGCAAGGACCAGATCGACATTACAATGGAAAGAAATATATTGTGATATGACAGAGAAAAAAGAATGATAACAGCTTAACAAGCCATGCGAGATTTTAAAAACACAATCATGGTAGCTCAGTAAAACAATGCAATGTGCTCGCTAATGCATGAACTAGAGTTTGATTCCAAAATAGCGTCCTCCAAAATGCGAGATTTATCCAAGGGAATTGGATGATCGGTATGAGCCAAAATATCAAATCACTTCTCACGAGGTCAATACTCAGCATCACTGATTAGTACAAGCAACACATCCTTCAATTACATCGACATGAAATCCACGAGATTAGTACAATAATTCATCGGTTAGAAATTACACAAAATATTATGTAATAATCCATATGCTGTATGAGTTATTAGCTAGATTTTCGATACGGAGAAACCATAAAGTCATACTAGAAAAACTTGTCATATAAGGCAGAAAATCCTTTACTAGTTCACAACTTGCCTAAAAACACAAAAACTTACAAGGGACAATCTTACGCAGTTACGCACATGAAAAACAAATAGAGACTCAGTAGCTTGAAAAGGTAGGTGACTTGCATTTGTAATTAAAGAAAGATAAGAGATTAAAAAGGTGATCGTGCTACATAATCTCTTACAGCAAAAGCACACCATTTCATATCAAGAATGGTACTCAAAATCAAATACAACCCTACCAACAGATTTCATGCAAAAGGTGCGGTTTCCAAATGACTACAATCAGTACTATACCTTATAGTCAATAACATGAAGACAAAGGGATAAACGATGGGATGTGATCAGGGTCTGTTAGGTCACTTCTACTTACAAACATAGTAATAACGGCTGCAAATCTAGTGCACATGGACATCAAGGATCTACCATATAACTAACATACACCATCTAGTCCTAATCCATTTTCGTTGCTTTTATCTTGTCTAAAACCCTCTGGAGCCTAGCCATTCTATTTAAAAGATTCATACTCGGAGACTCAGAAATACACCTGAAACTAGCTTCTCCTACTCTCTTGTTGGCATCTATTGGACTTCGTCTAGGATTCATACCATCAATTGTAATACCAACTTCTGTAGTGAGCCCAACTGTTGTATATTGAATCTCCCTAGTGTCTTCTGCATTGTATCTTCCCTCTTGCAAAGACTTATTATCTCCAGCAGAAGATAGAGGGCTATCTAAATCAATTACTTGGCACCTATTACTACTATCTGCTCTTTCAGAACACTTTGATCCGAACAACTGTGAGAGTGTTAGGTGATCATCAGAATTATCGTCAGCTTCTTTCCCTTTATCTAGTGGAGACAAATCAGAAGAAACATTAGTATCATTGCTTTTGGTTTTGGAGCTAACATGATGTGGAGATGGTTTCGACCTCTTAAAGCTGGGTAGATCACATAAATCATCTAATGACACCTTTTTGCCTATTGGATTGAAACCCGGAGGCACCTCTAATTCATTAAGTTCCTTTTTAATTTTCAGCATTGCGGTCAAATCCATTGCTTCTTTCGGGCTTCCCTGAAAAGGACAGCTAACGTTTTCCTTCTTGATTTTAGATTTCTTCCACCACTCATGGTACTCCACTGAAATATCCGCTTCAAAAAGCCTTGATGGCACATACAATACATCTACGATAGGCCTATCATAGTCAGTACAGGCTATCATACTGCTGTCAGCGAGGCAAGGGAATACACAAGGGATATCTTGGTCAAGACCGAATTGCATTGACACACGATGAGGAAGATATTTCGCGACACAACCCTTTTCCAATCCAACCAATACACTAGTCCTTATACATCTAGCATAGGACTCAAGATCAAAATCAACCCCAAAACCCACGGACACCCGCCCAGCCTTTTCAGGATATAGGTTAGCACGAAATGACCAATTGTTCAAGGGTGTCGAATAAGGCCGCCAAAGGAAACTCCCAGCACTAGAATCAACAGCTTCACCTACACAATCACTCTTTATAATGCTGACTTTGTTCCATCTTTCTAGTCTAACTCCACCCGTAATACGATTAGGTTTGGGACTTAAATAAGGAAAACGTTCCCAAATCCAAGCCTGTAACAGCTGAAAAGGTGCCCAAAGTTTAACACTGGACACATCTTTCCCCTGTTGATCACCTACACTTGCCAAAGAATCAATCTTTTCCTTCATTAATCTTAAATCTCTATAAATACTAGCCAACACAGCAGGTGCAAGGGCAATTTTAGTTCCTTTAGCTAAAAGCACAGCAGTGGCAAGAACACTCTTATTAATAGTACTTCTATCATCAGCAGGTATAACATACCTTGATAGCCAAAGAGATAAGAATGCTTCGTGCTCGATTTCACTACTCTTTTCCATCCAGATTTCCAACCATTGTTGATGGCTTGCCTTCCTATGCTTCGACCTACATAAATCAGACCTCACAATGAGCAAATTTTCCTCAATTTCAAGCAATTCCTTGGAACGCAACCCTTTCAAAACAGAATCCCCTGTTAAAGAATAACAACCCAAAACCCTGATATCCTCTAGAGTTATACTAATTTCACCCCAAGGCAACACAAACGAGCTCGTTTCTGGACACCATTTTTCAGCTAAAACAAACAAAGACTCGTAATATTTTGGAATTTCAAGTTTAGAAGCCATAATCGCTTCGAAAATGGAGGCTTGTCTCCAAGTTTGTTCATGTAAAGTTCGCATTTTTTCAACCCAAGAGTTCCAATTCTTCAATGGTGCGGTTTTCCAACCATTAAAATGCACTTTTGATTTGAGAATTGGAGAAATGGGTTTTGTAGGGAGATGATTTATAGGAGGAAATGCGAAAAGAGTTTGAGGAAATGAGGGTTTTAGAAAATAGGCAGGTCTTGAAAATGGTTTTCCACCACAAGTTGATACCATAGAAGCCGATGTCTCCTCTATTAAGCTTTCTTTTAGGGATGAAGATGCCATTTTTGTTGTTGATCACATTTCAGAAAAGAGTGTGTAACAACAAAATTGCGTTAAATCTGTAAACACGTAGAGAAAACACAAACGAAGTAACAAAGTAATAATTTTATTAAATTAAAGATTTCGGGTACAATCTACTAGTTCTTCTACTGATTCGATTTCCACACTTGAATGACGAGGAGGGTCTTGATTTGAAGACTTAATCTCCCTGGCGAGTTTGACTTGCTTATCTTCAATGACGGCGGTGAACGCTTGTTGTCGGCTCGAAGAGTAGTCCTGTATTCAAATCTAGATGACTAGAATGAATGTATTTCTTTTCTCTGGTTTCTCTTGGGAGAGAGTTTTGTAGAGAGAGTTTTTGCAGAGAGGTTTTGATTTGTGTGTAATTTTTGTAAGTGTGGTGATTAGTCTTCAGTAAGAGGACTGAGTGCTGTATTTATAGCAAATGAAAGGCTAGGGTTTTTTCTGAAATGGACTTGAAAAACCCGTTTAGTTTTTATGGTGACTTGGTAGTCTTTTTGTTTGGACTATAAACATTTCGGCCCAAATAAATGAAAGTTGACACATTTTACGAAAACAGTCAATATTTTGACTTTGACCATTTTTAATAAAAATGAGACATATTTTTATGTCTACAAATTTGCCCCCTCGGAATTGAGTCACGTACAAGTAGCTCGTGTTTAAGCGTGAGTCGGTTCCGATACTTGTCTTATATTCCCAACAGACTCTTGCTTGGTTGATAGTTGTCAGCTCCATGGACTCTCACAAATATGATAGAATTTCCATTTAGATTTTTAAAGATAGAATTTGTTAGTCTTCCAGTTTCAACGCAACTCGAATTCTGAATTGTAACCACCTATTATTACTATAAAAACTAAATAACGAGCTTCTCAATTTTCTTATTTCATGGGCTCTTCTCTCACGCAAGATACAAGTCTGCATCGACTACCGACGCCGAACCCGAATCCACCGTGACTTTTCCTGTAAAACCCTCTTCAGTAGACGCCTTGACCAAGTTTAGAGACGGGCTAGAGAAACCATGTCCGGCTGAATCGAACCAAAGCTGCACGCTTATAGGTGAGCACAATATTGTGATTTATTTAACCCATTTTTTCATTTATGCAGCACTTGGCAGCAGTGTACCATTCCCGACGCCGTAATGAACTTTGGTATTCATAGTTGCTTCACCATGACGTGGACTTAACACATTATCGTCTAGGCGCGCGGTCCTCGATCTTCGAAGTTCAAGATTCGCGCCTCCTCCGACGGGTGAACAGCGAAATCCGGTGGTCGCCTTGATTTGACGATAGAGATTCCCACCAGGTTCTCTTCATTGACCAGTTCAGTGCCTTGTCTTACGGATGTCGTGCTTCTGATGTGACTCACGGATGAGTGACGACTGCCCTACGCTTCTCAGACTAGCGATTCATGCTATTCGTCATCCTCTTGACTTTACTCTTTGAAGATGGCAACAAAATCACCAACTGAACAAGAAACATAGTCATCTCTGAAGCATCCGTTATGCGCTTGTACTGGTTGCACGATGATGGACACGCTTCTGATTGACTCTACAATGCCGATTCGACATGAAAGCACGGCACCAACATCCTGGCCCCTCTGCTCAACTGCTCGAATGCCAACACCGTCGGAAGCATCATCGTCGTCAACTTCTGTTATTGTTATGATCCGAATGCCATCAGAACCCGATGACGATCTCGACTCGACATGATGACGACCAAACTGATGAACAATTTGCGCTTTTGTGGACTTGAAGTCAACTTGACATCAGTAGCAGAATTGATTTTCGGGTTTACATTTGTTTGGTTTTGCTCTGACTTTGTGACTAATTGGAATTAGTCATAATGTTGGTGTTCAAAAATCAAAATGGCGTACCAAAGGAATTTGCCATTTATTCCTTAACACAAGACACGCACCACTACTTCATTTCTCATTTTTTTGTTGTTTTTTTTGTTGTTTTTTAACCCAGGAAATAATTGGTTTGTCTTTTAACTTTATGAGAGGGTATGATGCACTGTAAGGCAAACAAATCCCAGACGACTGCTAAGGACTACTTAGTGACTGTCGGACATGTCAATAACAAAGTAGATAACAGAGTCAAACACGTCATCTCTTCCCCTACGACTGGTCCCTTCGCTGAGTTTTGAATACTAATGATGCATCCACCGAACTTTTACTACTCGCTCGTGTCAAGGCATCAAAGGCTCCTTGTTGGCGCTTCATTCATCGCATTTGCAAGACATTTTTGAAGTTGTTACTCTCGACTTTTCAGAGATGAAGTTTGTCAAACAACGTCTTTTGCTCTTGATTTGAACTATGTACATTCTGCGTCATTGGGAACGGCAATAAATTATTGTATTTTCCTTTATTTTATTTTTTTTTCGAGGAAAAAATAAGAAATTTAACACTTGAGAGTGTTTTTTTTTTTGAACTACGTATAAAAATAAGATGAGACATATATTTTTTTTTTATTTCTCAATCTCGCATATCCACTTTGTCTTGCCGTACATAGTTTATACTCTTATGGGCCAGGAGTGACGAAGTTTTTTTTTTTTTTTTTTTTTTTTTTTTTTGTTTTGTTTGGTATGGCTGGACTAAAGCAAATTGTTTACTTTAGCTGCCTACGTACCCATAAAGCACAAGTAATGTATTTCACGAGATCAAGCCAACGTAGTTCAGACGAAACAGGATCGTTTTGTTTGGGGGTTTTGGCCGCACCTAAGTAAAAGATTTTACTCAAGTTGCCTACGTACCTACAAAGTAGAAAATTACTTCGCAGGATCAAGCCAACGTAGTTCATTAAAGGGAGTTTGTGGAAGGATTTTTTTTTTTTTTTTTGAATTTTTTTTTTTTGTGGTTTTTGTTTTGGAATTTTTTTTTTCGGATAGAGTATGCAATTTAGGCTCGTGCTCAGGAGCTTGTTGCAGAGTCGTCATCTCATGCGTAGTAGCGCTTCAAGAACTTGGAAGTGAACTTTTTTTTTTTTTTTTTTACTTCTTGGCCTTACGAGGCATAATGATGGGTACCCGGAGTATTGCCCCCTCGGAACCTTGTTACGTGCACCTTTTTTGTGTCTTAACGTGACGAAGTTCCGAATTTCCGATCTATTTTGCTTTGACTTGGAAGTCGATGACGAACACTCGATAACAATCACCCTAAGTTATGGTAAGGATGATCCATTATTTCTTGTAACATCACCTTGTCATTATCTGACTTGGCAGACGAGTTTGTTTCGACGTGAAAGTCAAGGCGTACCAAAACTGGTCGTAAAGGTAGGTTTTTTTTTTTCTTTTTTTTTTGACGTCATCCTGTCGTTATCGGACTTGGCGGATGATCAATCGTGAGAGAGTTTCTTGATTTTTTTTCTTCTTGACTTGGAAGTCGATGGCACTTGTGCCTACGTTGATTTTTTTTTTTTTTTTTTTTTTTTCACCAGCATCGTTTAGACACCATCTTCGAAATTTTGTGAGTTCTACCAACCTCTATCTCATCGGAATCTTGGCACTCTTGGGTAAAATTCCGAGCGATTTTCCTTTGACTCGACTCCTCTTGTGGATTTGTGAAGATGACGGTACGTCCTTTTACTTTCAGCGACTTTCCCGTGGTTATTTCCACTTCAAGATGACGTTTCATTCGAGAGGGAATTACGCTATGGGTATCGTTACTGACGTTAACTGCAACTTTTGTCGTTGAAGACTTGTTCAGCTTTCGTTGACGCCTTTTCTGCATCTTAGAGCTACCAATGCGACTGAAGACTGATTTCTTTTCCTCAATTTCGCCAATGCGAGTGAACACTGACGTGTTTGACCGTTGTTGTTGGGAACATGTTGTTAATTGCTCCCGGACGATCTCTTCCCTTTCTCCGAGCCTGTCGAACACGGAAGCGCGAGATGTAGAAGTTGGTCGACCCAACCTCTCGAAGACAGACCTTTGTGGCAGTATTTCTGTGTTCTCGCCGTCAATTTGATTTTCCTGAACAACGACAGCAGACACGGTGTTTACCAAAAATTGTTCAAGGTAACGCTTGGGAAAGTAGTCTTGTAACGTCATGACTCGTCGTGACTTTGTCGTAACTGTTTTAGACGATACACCATCTTGCGGACATTTCATGACGACTCCATCTTTCTTCTGCGAAGATCTTCTTACTTTTTGACGAGTTGATCTTCGATGTTTGGGTACTTGGGGAAGTAACACTTCTTCGTTTTGTTTCTTTTGTCGACGCGTAGAGACAAGGGTCCATCCTTCGTCGTCATTGTTATCCTCTAGATTCAGAGCGTCAGAAGTTGGTGATACGATGGACTTAGACTCTTCCGGCAAGATGACAATCACTGGCTCGAGAGTTCCAAACTGAATCAATTGCACACATTCTCTAGCTGCAAAGGGAGAGTATGACTTGACATTTCTGTCGTTTATCTGTGCCACGACGTAATTGGATTCAACGGCATCCTCGAAGTCCAAGAGAATTTTTCCATCCTCGGCTAACTGCATTATTTTCTCTTTAAGGGTTATGCACTTCTCCAAAGGATGACTCACGACCCTATGATATTGACAATATTTCGGATCGGTCGTACGTCCGGCTTCACTTGGTCGTTTAGACTCGGGAAGCTCGATTACCTTCTTCTCCAAGAGATCATCCAACATTCCGGCTAGATCGGAATCCGGAAAAGGATATGTCTTCTTCTCGAGCTCTTTCAAAGTTGGGCGTGACTTTCGCGTATCCTTTGAATAGGTTGCCCCCTTCTTGCCTGTTTTAGGTCGACCCGAGATTGTCACCGGATTGGAAGTAGAAATCGTCATAACCTCCCTTGAAGTGCTACTGGACGCCTTGTCATTTTTCTTAAATTCTTTTCTTTCCGAGTTCGTTTCTGAATGAGCGAAGAGTCGTCCTCCATGGCTAGCGATGGTAATCTCCATATCGTGAGCTCGAGTGGCTAAGTCCTGGAATGTTCTTGGCTTGATGCCTTGGAGGATATAGACGAGATCCAAATTCATTCCTTGGATGCACATTTCGACAGCAGAAGTCTCCGTCAGACGATCTTTGCACTCGAGGCTTAACGCGCGCCACCTACCAATGTAGTCGATGACAGGTTCATCTTTCCATTGCTTCGTGTTTGTGAGTTCTGTCATGCTCACAATACGTCTGGTACTGTAGAAGCGATTGAGAAACTCGTTCTCCATTTGGTCCCAACTATTGATCGACTCAGCGCTTAGATCCGTGTACCAATCAAAAGCCATCCCCTTTAGAGATCGGACAAATTGTTTGACAAGGAGATCGCCATCAGTACCAGCAGTGTTACAAGTTTCGATGAAATGAGCGATATGTTGCTTGGGATTTCCTTTTCCATCAAATTGTTGAAACTTCGGTGGTTGGTAGCCGCTTGGCATCCTCAAGTAGTCAATCCTCTTACTATACGGCTTGACGTAACGAAGATTGTTGACGGAGTGAAAATTTTCCTTGAACTGACTTTTAAAGGCCTCCGCGATCATCATTTGGACGTCTTTAGCAGTAAACGATTTAGCCTTGTCGCGATAATCACTGTCGTCGCTGGCTTCATCAGTGTCGTCATTATGAGATGGCGACGCAGGTTGTTTCTCCAACTTTTTTGTCAAAACGTCGATTTGCTTGGTTTTTTCTTCGTTTTCCCTCTTGAGTTCGTCGAGGATGGCTTTCATTTTGTTGAGTTGTTCCTCCATATCGTTACCCTCAATGACCATGACGGGCGCCACGATGGAATATGACTGTTGGCTTGACATCTCTTGGTTTTGCCGTTTTGGTGACGACGGAGACGAAAAGGCGCTACTGCGGCTATCCTCGACGGTTAATGGCTCGAACAAAGGGTTTGCGTGAACAATTATCTCCTCAAAAGCGTCGTTCACCTTCTCTCGAAATGTTGACGAGACAATATGTGGGTCGTCGACTCGGATGCGAGAAAATGAACCGAACACAGGATATTCATATGGCCTAGAGTCGTCGGCACGATAAGAGTCCTTGAGAGCATTGACAATGACGCCGGATTTGCGAGGCCTCGTAGGTACAGACGCAGAACGGAATCTCGATGCAGCGGTACTTATGACGATGGATCTAGTCCATCTTCTTGCGGATACACCAATGGGAGATCTGTCAAGAGACACGCAGAGACGAGTTGAACTTTCGTCGTCAGATTTGGATGTCATCCTCTTCGACATGTCAGAGATTTTGCTGAAGGCCATTGGAATGCTTGTTGCGAAATTTGATTGTGCGTAAAAAGAGATGAGTAGTAGAGATGTCCCACCGGGCGTGCCAAATTTGTAACAACAAAATTGCGTTAAATCTGTAAACACGTAGAGAAAACACAAACGAAGTAACAAAGTAATAATTTTATTAAATTAAAGATTTCGGGTACAATCTACTAGTTCTTCTACTGATTCGATTTCCACACTTGAATGACGAGGAGGGTCTTGATTTGAAGACTTAATCTCCCTGGCGAGTTTGACTTGCTTATCTTCAATGACGGCGGTGAACGCTTGTTGTCGGCTCGAAGAGTAGTCCTGTATTCAAATCTAGATGACTAGAATGAATGTATTTCTTTTCTCTGGTTTCTCTTGGGAGAGAGTTTTGTAGAGAGAGTTTTTGCAGAGAGGTTTTGATTTGTGTGTAATTTTTGTAAGTGTGGTGATTAGTCTTCAGTAAGAGGACTGAGTGCTGTATTTATAGCAAATGAAAGGCTAGGGTTTTTTCTGAAATGGACTTGAAAAACCCGTTTAGTTTTTATGGTGACTTGGTAGTCTTTTTGTTTGGACTATAAACATTTCGGCCCAAATAAATGAAAGTTGACACATTTTACGAAAACAGTCAATATTTTGACTTTGACCATTTTTAATAAAAATGAGACATATTTTTATGTCTACAGAGTGAATATTAAAATTTTGATTCTTAAATATGGTGGAAAGGAGGAGAGGAATAGTTACCGAACAATGGAAGACACAGAGTTACAAAAGTACAAAATTGAAGTTTACTTTTTACAGTTTACTAGAGGACATCATTGCAACAGGAAGTTGTAGTACAAAGTACGATATTCAACATTTTAAATTATCCTAATCGCGAAAGTTCGTCGACATTACGTTTTGCGAAAAATCGTCAACGTAATTCATTAAAAAGACGTTCATTACTCTTGCCTTGCCACAAAACCTCTCAAATTCAAAACCCACCCAAAGCCCTCACCCACTCACAACCACGCACCACCACCAACACCGCTACCACCCGCACCACCACGACCGCACCCCCACCGCACGGCCACCGTACCACCACCGACGAACCACCCACCTCCACCGCAAGGTTAGTTTTTTTCTTTTTTTTTGTTTTAATTAGACTTGTTAGTCTTAATTAGAGTTGTATTATGTTATTGTTGTTTTAATTAGATTAGATTTGTTAGTTTTAATGTTATTTGTTAATGTTTTTGTTTTTTTGTTATTTTTTCGAATTTGATTCATAATTTGTTTTTGTTAGTGTTTGTTGTTGTTTGTTGTTGTTGTTGGTAGTTGTTGTTGTTGTAAGTTGTATTGTGAATCAAAGAGTTTGAATAAGTTGTATTGTGAATCAAAAGTATCGAAAGAAAGTAGAAATTCCGATTGAGGGAGAGGGGTAGACGTGAGGACCGCACGTCTAGGCTTGGTCGAGACGTGAAACACGCACGTCTAGGCTAGGTGAGGACGGTTGGGTTGCACGTCTAGGCTAGGTGACGACGGGTGGGTTTTGTGTCTTGAGTGGGTTGGGACGTGGGACATAGACATCCAAGCACAGGTAGGACGTGAGAATGGCACGTCCATGGTGGTGTTGGACGTGTGTTTCTCACGTCTAGCACCATTGAAGACGTGTGGTTTTCACGTCCTTCATTGGTTTGGACGTGAAATCCACATGTCCTTCTATGGTTCAGAATTTTTTTTAACGGTTTATTTTCAATTTTAATAGTTAAATGTTATTATTTTTTCATTAAAAGTATTTAATTTTGTATGTAATTTTATAAAAAGTTGTTAATTTTGTATTTATATGGATAATTTATATTATTTAAGTTGTTAATTTTGTTTAATTATGATTTTGTTTTAGTTTTTTATGAAAAGTTGTTTAATTTTTTATATTTTTGTGTATTTTATATTTTATGAAAAGTTGTTATTGTAACCTCGTAATTGCAGATGTCTTACAGTGAAGATGTTATCATGCCTACAATTGGTCGTACCACAGGTCGAAAAGTGACGGGGTCTAAGCGGCGTGTCCCGATAGAATCACAACCTGCAGCAGCGCCACGACCTGGTAGGAGAGGTAGGAGTAGGGGTAGGGGTAGGGGTAGGGGTAGGGGAAAGGGTCTCCTAATAAGGTCTCCCGACCCTACTCCCGAGGACGAGCTTCAGCTACCGAGAGCTTTTTTCAGGGACCGAGTTAGTAGTTCCGAGGACGAGGAGGTGGAGCAGTTTAGGGTTGTGATCCCGGAGGATGATGATGATGATGACGAGGTTGAGGAGGGGGAGGAGGACGACTCCCAATTTTTGGACGAGGGGGCAGCTGATCGACTAACTAAGGTGATCGTACGTGATGGTAGCGACCGATATAGGCCATTTGTGGCTGGTGCATCTAGTAGCACGGGCGGGAGGAAGAAGACTCTGGATCTTTCCTGGCGTCTTACAGGTCCGGTTGAGGGGGGGGGTCGTCTATACTTACTGTCCTACGTAGCTTCGGTGGCCACGTAGCTTGCAGTAGTTGGACGGATGAGGGGAGCGCGAGACAGTGGATCACGTGTTACGAGAGGCCGGGCGCTATGGAGAAGATGAGTAAGTTGAGGGTCCGTTATTTGGTTATGGATAGAGTTGGCGAGAACGGGCTTGATCATCTTAGGTCCTCTTTGACCACCGGGTTGGATGAGAACCTTATCAGTGCGTTCGTTGAGAGATGTCTGTTTTATAGAAAACGTCGACGATTTTTCGCAAAACGCCGACGACCTTTCGCAACCCCTAAATTATTTCATAAGAATTAAGAAAATAATTGTAATTAGCAAAAAAAAAGAGCTAAGATTAACTAGTTGGAAGGCGACTGGTGTTGGAAGGTGACTGGTGCGATGCACGGGACTCCGAGTTTATTACATTATTTTCAACAATATACATATGGAAGAATTTGGGAAATAACATATGTAAAAATTGATTTACATTGATTGATATGGTATGATAGTAGAAATAAGTTATGTTAAAAAAAATGTTGTCCAAATCTATGTTGAAAATTGGAACACACAAATTTTTGGCGTTGATTTGGTTGATTACGATAGATCATCAGTCTCTTTAAGGCTTTAACATAAAGACTATTCTCTTTGATATTAATCATATCAGTTCTATAACAATCCAAGATATCGTTGTATTATGTAGTTACAGATAAGTACTAGGGTTGTACTTTTTCACATACAAATTTTAGTCTTTCACATACACATTTACGACTTTACTCTTGTCACTTTTTTCCGTTCCCTCTCAATTGATTTTTTCTTTCATCTTCTCCCTTCACCTCTCTTAACCAGCAAGACAACAACCTCACATCCGACAAGTCGACAACCCACTCTCCGGCGACCATCATCCATTCATCCCCTTCTCCGACGACCCTAATCTGCTATTTGATCTCCCGCACCAATTGTACTTGTTGACTTTTTGAAATATTTTTGATATGGAAACATTGCTAATCGGAATTCCCTAATAGACAATATAATCGAACCGACGATTTTCGAACATAACGTCGTTTTACTAGTGAACCGACCTTCTAAATTGGAACAATTCCACAAACTCCACGAAAAGAAAGGCAACGAGGCATATTCTGCTTTTAGCCTTTTGAGGTTGATGACAACACGCGATACTAACAAACAACTGTCCGACATGAAGACAGGCTGTTTTGAATAAGCCTTTTTACTGAGCATCAATTGTGTTTGTTGTTCATTCGATTAGATTATTCACGAAAAACTCTATTAATAATTTACTAATTGTAGAATTATAATACATTAATCAGGTTATTTGAACAATTAGATTCGATTTTAGGGGAAAATATACATATAAAACTTAACTTGTTTTTGTATAGAAAATGGTATGTCATGAAAAATTAATGAAAAAATGTATGTGAAATAGTAAACTTCGTATGTGAAAAGTAATTCTGTTTTATTATTAAGCACCACCCATTTTAGTTGATAATAAAATTCCGTCTGCAAATGAGATGGGGGTGGGGTGTCAAAGGACTCAGTGGCGAATGAATAAATTCCGTGAAGCCGTTGATGAGTGTGGACTAATGGATGTACAATTTGACGATTATGGTTTCACACTACTACAAATATGAAATTAGGTAACACTTAATAGAGAATGGTCAAGTTAAATGAGCATTCTCTAGAAGGAAAAAAACACTTACCAACTTCGATGTTTTCTAAACTTTTAGAATAGAGAACAATTATCTTCTTAGAACGTTTTATAAAAAAAATAGAAAACGCATATTCAATTTGACGGTTCTCTATTCATAATTAAATAAAATAAATTAATAACATTATAATTTACTACTCGCAACTACAACGCCTTCCCCCTACCCCTAATTTTGACAGACGTTATGTATGAATCAGAATAAGATTTACGGTCGTCCACCACGCCTTCATCAACGCTGCAACTAAAGTGGTCTTGCTGCGTGCGAAGCATTACAAATAGACCACTAGACTGCTACTGGTCTGCTCTACATAACTGGTCTATAGCAACTACTCTGCCAGACTGAAGGGTTTATTGTAAAATCCCCAATGTTCTAGGGTTTATTGAAGTAAAAACCTCAAATAGGAAAACCAACCAGAGATTTTCAAAGAAACATGTAAGTTTCTCGATTTATAACCGTAATTCCGATTCATACATATTTTTAGTTGTACTGTACCTATGTTAAGTTTATCTCTATTTTGCATCTTATGGAACAACCTGTTTAGTCTGTGTCTGTCTTTCTTAGCTCTTACTTTTGTTGTAGTGCGGGCTTGCTTTTTCTGACCAAAGAGAATCTTTTAATAATATATGGATCGGACAGTGATGGGGGAGCTTAGAGCAATCCCTAAGGTTACTAGGCCAGGAGAAATCCAATTTTATTGTTAATTGTTATAAGTTAAGTCTAATTCTTATATATTAGACTTCTATAGTTTTGATTCCTTTTTCGCATTACCTTCATCTTAGTGATGATGCTAACAACTCTTAGTATCCGCAGTATGCTATGTCATCAATTCATGGGCTATAACCCCTGCTTTGTCATTCTCAATGTTTACTTATCTAGTGGATGTTGATCCGTACAGTATTCCCTATTCAGGTAAGCATTGTCCATTGAGGGATTATTTGGCTCGATTATGTGTGGCAGAATAACAGAGTATTTCGGTCGCAGGGCTGTAAGCTTTTTCATTGTAGCATGACTTCTGACTTGTGAGTAAGCAAATTAAGATGCTCACATATTTGCTTCATCTGCTGCAGTCTATTGACATTATAGATGTACTCGGCCTTATTGGGTGGCTTTCTATAACATATTCCCAGGTTTTCAATCTTTTATGTGAGTTTCTTCAACAATTATTTTACATTTCCCCGTCACATTAAAGTTCTTATGATTGTCATCTGTTTAGATGGTTACTGCGAATAGTCAAGAATAAAATTTGTCAAGAATCAGATCCCACCTCATGACCTTTCAGGTGGTTGGCCTTATATTCGTTTTCTACCATTTTGAATCTTATTTGAAGATCCGTCTTCTCAGATTATGAACATTTGCATTGTTTTGTTCATGTGGACTTCGTGTAACTGTTGTTTCTGTGATGAATTTTGTTGCCGTGGTTTTTGTAACTCAACATTCGAATTGTTTTGTATGATTTTGATTTATCTGTGATAGTCATGTGTTCTTGGTGTTTTGTGCACGTTGAGTTGATATAATTGTGGTTAAGCACTGAATTTTGTTGCTTAGATGTGTAATTGAGCATTTGAAGGTTCTTTATGACAATGATTATCTATGGAATTTATCTATTTATGGTAATGTGTGAATTTATCTGTTTGGATTAGCTTATTGAATATAGCATGTTTTGGTTTCACTTGAATGTTAAGGCTTTATAGTTAAGATTCGAAAGTTTCATGTGATTTAGATTATCAATGAAATTCTTTTCTTCATGGTGTTGTATGAATGTCTCTGTTCGTTTTAGTTTATTGATTGTCGCAGGATCGGACTTTCGCCCATTTTCCAAGATTCCCCGTTGCTGCTTTCATTTACATCACCGGCAGCTGGTGAGTTCCCTACTTCTTTTTCAAGGATAAGGAAGTCTTTATTGATCATAACTTCTCCTCTCTATCCAGCATCAACGAAAGTAGCCTGTTCATTGTCGCCATTCACAACTTATATCTTTAACTTTAAAAGTAAGGGGGTAGGTCAATACATTATCACTGCCTTGTAAAAAGTTCCCTAGCATTCAACCACAACCAACCTTCATGACTTCGAACTCACAACCTATACTAAGAGATAGGCCAATATTACCAAATCCAAATTATGAGCCTTATCTCATATAGTATAGATATATTAGGGGGATTTCTGGGTTTCACTAAATATGTTTAATTACTAATGTGCATCCATTAAACACACATCATTGCCAAATAAAAAAACATATTCAAAATCATTGATTTGTTGCGCAGACAGTTGTACAAGTCATTTATCTTTTACTAGATGTGATAATTATGACTGCTTATAAATATTGATTTGTTTATCCAGTTATTTGTCATCCCGAAGATCTTGAGTGTTTGAGGTTGCAGGCCGGTAATATAATGGCATGGCTGTACTATCCCGAGTATGAAAACTTGAGCGTCAAAATAAATCCTCCCAGGTTTGTCGCTTTTTATGATAGACCGAATTATGTGCGTGCTCTCTTTAAGATACATCAGATGATGGCGGTCTCAATGGTTTTCAGGAGACTCCCTACATTTGGTTGATGGTACATCATATCTTGTGAGAATATAGACAAGACCTTATGCGGATACAACGCGCTATAAGAGCTACTCCTTTTACAGCCCCGCTGTAAGAAAAAGCTCTAGCTCCAGCAAGAACTGCCCCCACTTTTTGTCCTCAACTACTTTGTCTGCATTCACATTATTTGTTTTTTATTTGGCCAGTCAGGTGCGTTGGTTTGGTTTGGCGGGACTGTTTTCTCCACAAATTCCTATGCTTGTGGGTATCACACTGGTGACAGAGGGGCTTAGGTTCCCGAACTAACTCACAACTCGTAAAAGTAAGACTATTGCGATCTTCTGCCAATTTCTCGTGCCTTTACTTATTACCTAGAGCTAAAGTATGAACCCATGCTTGCCTGTAAGAAGAGAAGTCCTTGTTCCTGAAGCATGTTATAACTTACTATATTTGATAGTCTTGAATTATACGTGAGCCTACATTATCGTCTTTGTCGACAAAATTACTTCAGCTGCAGCGACTAAAGTTAAGGTAATTTACCAACTGCATAGCCACACACTGCTATATAAATGCTTGTCAAAAGTATGTTAGTCGATTCCTAACTAACTGTTGGTCAATTTTTAACTAACTGTTTCGTGTCAAACAATGTTTTCTGTAGTTCTTTTATGAGTTAAGAGTTCTATATGACCTAATTATCGCATTTAAACAGGTGGACAGTAGGACATCATGAACAAGAGTGCAGAAGCCAAGCAAATGGATGGATCTGGGTCATCTAACTATTGGTTCGAGTTCACCAGAAACAGTATGCTAGTGTTTTATTATTATGATGTTGACTCTCTATATCCTTATATTATGAAATCTTATCCTTTTCTAATAGATATAGCTCGTTAAGTAAAGTAGAGCAAGCCGACCACTAAAGAAAGGCAAAAGAAGGCTTCAAACTCGGTCTATTCGGATACAACTACTTCTTTTTCTAAAGCGCAACCATAGAACTGGGACAGAAAGAGAGAGGCTTTCCTTGCGATTCGTTGAACTAAGTGAGAATCAGCTCTCTTTCAATCTTCGTCTTCGTTTAAAGTGCCAAGCTAGCTCATGTGTATCTTTTGAATGAAACCGAAGCCCAAAAAAGAAGATCCACAGCCGCTGGTCATGGAGACCTCTCTTTTCTCAATTCTCACATTTTCTTATTCAGTACTCCGACCGTCCCAATAGGTTGTGCAACTATTAATCATAGAGGTATTTTAGGTGGTTTAATTTGTAATTTGTAAATTAGAAGCTTGTATAGAGCGTATGTATTTTAGAATGCATGGTATTTTGGATGGTGATTAATGGTACGGTGTATGCCACTTTTGAAGTAATAAAAGTGACTACTTTCTCATGTTTTGTGTCTTTGTTTGAATTTTCAGTATTTCTCCATTTGTAAAATATTTAAAAGATTATTATTATTCTTTTTTGAAAAAAAATAAGACGAATAGAGAACTGGTGGCTTACCCAACCGGTCTCTTTTCCTAGGAAAAGAGAATGCTTATTAGGTGTTCTTTAAAGCTGATTTTAACCGTTATCTATGATTGTGAATAAAAAACGCCTCTTATAACTGTTCTCTAAGCTTTAGAGAACACTGAGTTGGAGAACGCCTCTAAGGCTTTCTCTAAAGTTAATTTCAACAGTTCTCTAAGCCTATTTTTGTAGTAGTGTCACATGGGATAATGGGCACGCGGGATCGTTTAATAGGCAATGCAGGATTGATCGAGCTATGGGTACGAGTGATTGATAAGAGCGGTTTCCTGATCAGGTAGGCTACTTGCGTCCTTAGCTGTATGCATTCTTCTGTGATGTGTCCTATATCCTGATGGAATTCACACCACTTTGAGGAATCTCTCTTGCGGTTGTCAGATTTCCCTGGCCATCTGACTGTATCTCCTATGCCTTCTAGCTTTTTGATTAACCTTGCAGTTGAAATAGAGAAGTTATATTCAGGAATGGTTGGTAGGGTAGAAGGGTTACCTCTGTATCCTTGGGTCACATTGACTTCAGAACGCTCAGACCTGGAATATGGGGCGGATCTGGAGTGTTTTCCTCTGTGGTTGAAGCTTCACCTGCTGGTTTGTTGGTAATTCTGCTTTGCTGGGGATGAAGATGTCCTGACATGCTCCAATGCAATTGACTGGACAGTAGCGAAGGTAGGGCAAGCCTTTTTGGTTAGATATGCATAGATATCACTATCAGGCTGGACACCTTGCCTGGATGCCTCGACTGCGGTCTCCTCATCACACCTTGGTATAGCCACCATTTCCTTGACAAATTTGTCGAGGTATTCCTTGACAGTCTCATCTGGAAGTTGTTTTACCCTAAACAGGTTACTTGGCCTTTAAGCCATGTCCATACTGCTGGCAAATTGCTGGTTGAAGGCATTGACCAAATCTGCAAAGCTCTTAGTGCTCCCAAGAGGAAGATTGATGAACCATTGCATTGCTGCTCCTGTCAGTGTTGTGCCAAAGCCTTTGCACATATAAACTTGCCCGAGCTCACAGGAATTGAGGCAGCCAACATCTTTTGCTTGAATACGGCAATATGATTTTGTGGAACAGTAGTCCCGTCATAGGTTCTCATTGAGGGAACAGAGAATTTCTTTGGGAGATCCACCTTGGCTATCTCTTCAGCAAAAGGTGAGTCAACAAAAAGCTGTCAATTTTCACCTCTTGAACGGGATCAGGCACCCCAGGAATGTTCTCTATTTTGTTGTGGAGTTTCTGAATTTCCTGGAGCATGACCATCATTATGGCTGCATTGGTTTGATCTGTTACAGCTGTGTCATCCCCCTTACCAGGGGTAGGGTTTTTCTCCGGGGTTGCATATTCTTGATAATGGAGGAGAAGGGGGTTCCAGGCTCGAATTTGGGTTTGGAGCCTGCTGATTTCTCCTCTAATTGCTTCTTAAATATGGACTCAGACTCGTTGACTCTGTCAAGTTCAGCCTGTGTTTGTGCCGCCCTTTCTCTGTTCTGAGCCAATGCAGCCTCTAGTTGTGCTCTTCTGGGGTAGGAGTTACCATTTTTTAGTGTGGATTTTTGTAAGATGTTGGAAAGATTTTTCTGAGATTAATGAACTAGATGCCCCACGGTGGCCCCCAATTGTTTTAGCAAGAATTATCTTGACCGGACCAAGCTAAATAATGTATGAAATATATGGTATCTAGCTCTAGTATAATCAATATGAATGTAATTGAATAACTAAAAACGAAAGATAAATGAACGAAGACTGAATAAGTGTTTCTTGACGGAATAGAAAAGATGATTATGATTGCTTATATTACTTGTAAAAAATAGCACTGATTACATATATCTTGTACAAATGGTTACACTCGTTTATATACTAACTACGTTGGATGCTCCAACGTTCAATCTTTTTGCTAGGAGTTGTTCATGATTAATAAGGCACACTCCCTATTAATCCGGCTTTGATTCTCCAATCTCAACGTGTATGGAATCTCCCATGATCACACGGTTCTTCAGTGTTTGTTTAGGGTTTTTGACTTGGTCTCCCTTGAAAATAGGACCTTAATATCTTCTGCAAACTCGCTTGTCGTACTACTGACCAGGGCAGGTCATTCAGGTATGATTCTACTTGATTCTGTTCAACTGTTACTCCTTGCTTGGGCAGGTACGTACTCTGTTTAGGTTGTATTTCCCCTGATCCGTCTTGATTATACAGGGTCGTTCGGAATCTCCTTTGCTAGGTGTTTAGCCCAAAAATCCGCATCTCGCTACTGGGCCCAAAAGATAAAAAGCAACCCACCACAGAAGCAGATTAGAAGCCGCCCAGAACCAGGCCAGGCACGAATCAAAGCAGAAAAGAGCTGTTGGAATAAGAGAATGAGTCAAAACCCTAAAGAGATATTCCCCTATATTCCCTCCCACATTCCAGCAGCAGAATAAGTCAGTTGAACGAAGTAATTCGCAGCTATAAAAGGGAAGCTAGGGCATTTTATTATCCCAGTTCATATGTTATAACTTGAATACTTACGCAAACACTTGTACTCATACAAAGCAGTGAAATCACTCGATCATAGTAAAAATATTGGTGGGATTCCGTTCCCCCCGCGGTTGTTTCCCTCATTGGGTTTTTCCGCGTCACCAAAACCTTCTTGCGTCATTCTTTATTTCTTCTGTTCTTATATTCGTTTATACGTAGGATTTTAATATTGGTTGACACTTTGACCCGCATCACATAAACATTGACCCGGTAGAAATTTTACCAAAACAATTTGGCGCCCACCGTGGGGCATAGTGCGCATTCCAATATTTAAAATCGTTATCTCGCCACAACAAGCATGTCTGGGACCAAAGCCAACCCTTCCAGTTCTCAGAGCATGCCAGCCCAGTCCAGTGGGACCAGCCCTATTGTTCCCGTTGGTCTCGCAGGACCACCCCTGGTCGTAAGCCAGACCACAGCCCCAAGGGTTGTGGCCCCATCCAGCAAACCTCCTCAGGTTCCCAGATCACCCCCTGTGTCTGCTTCTCCAAGGCAGAGCAGAGAGAGCAGCCCTAGCAGGAGTGGAGAAGCCCAGATGCCTGGAGCAGGCCAGCAGCCGCAGGTTCCCCGTACAGATCCGATGCAGATGGTGGTCCAGGGAATGAGTGCTCTGCAGGAAGCCATAGAGGGCCTGAAGAAGGACAATCTAAACCTGAGAGAGCAGATCGCCGCAGTCACACGTCCAGAACAGCCGTTTAGAATGTTGCAGCCAGGGCCTGGGCAGACCTTCAACCCCTTCGGGAGAGCAGGGTTGAACCGGCCAATTCCCCAGGAGATCGTCACCAGGCTGGATCTAGGTGTCACCACCCCGAGCAGTGGCCCAGAGATACTGGATCTGGACTCATCTGTGTTTGGAGCACCGCAGTCCAGACCAGTTCAGCCTGCAGGTAATCCTACACCTTGTTTTCCCCCTGGGACTGATCCTTTGATTTTTTCAGGTACCCCTCCGCAGCCTACCATCGGACGAACGCCAGAGATCTCAGTGGGAGCAGCACCCGTGAACCAGCCCAGCGTTGGAGGGTGGCAAGGAGGAGCACCAGCGCAGTCAGCAGTTGGTTGGCATCCAGGGCCAGGCTTCAGTTCATCCGTGGCAGCCAATCAACCAGCCTCAGGTCCTTGGGGAGGAGCCCCTCCAGGCTTCCTCCCTCCGCCAATCAATCCAACCTCGGGTCCCTAGGGAGGAGCCCCTCCAGGCTTCTTCCCTCCGCCAGTCAATCCATTCCCTGGAGTAGGCAGTCTCTCAGACCAGCGCTACCAGGAGTTGAAAGACATGATCACCAAGATACCTGGTATGCCAAGGCCAATGGAGAAAGCTTCCCAGGACAGCTATGCAGATTCACCATTCATCGACAACATTGCCTTGATCAATGTGCCCAAGGGATTTGTGCCACCAACCATGACACTATATGATGGTACGGCCGACCCCCTGGACCACATAAATCAGTATAAGTAGAAAATGATGGTGGTAACCGTAACCGGAGCACTTAAGGAGGCTTGCATGTGCAAAGGATTTGGGTCAACCCTATCCGGAGCAGCCCTGCACTGGTTTGTGGGATTGCCCAATCGCAGCATCTCCTCCTTTGCAGATCTGGTTAATGCTTTTAATCAGCAGTTTGCTAGCAGCATGAAACCAGAGAAGCAGACCAGCGATCTATACAGAATTGTTCAAGGATTCGAGGAAACCACTCGAGATTACCTCACCAGGTTCAACAAGGAAAAGGTTGCCATCCCGCATTATTGTGATGTACCCACTGCCATTGAAGCCTTCCGCAGGGGGTTACATCACGATTCAGACCTGTACAAGCAATTGACAATGCACCCATGCATTGCCTTTGCTGATGTACAGGCCCAGGCAGTTGCAGCCATGAGGCTGGAAGAAGACGCTGCCTCCAGAAGAAGTACCTATGACACAGAACCTGTGTCTAGGAAAGCACCAGTAGAAAAGAGGGGCGAGAGATCAAAGCCCTACAGCAAACCAGTAAGCAAAGTGTCCGAAAGCACTGGTGGTAAAAGCGATGCAGATCCACCGCCGAAAGTCAGTGAGTATGGCTTTACCACCGGGATGGCTGGCCTGCTGAAAGCCCTAAAGGATCTCAAGGGAGTCAGGTGGCCAAAGAAGAAAGAGGAACGACCCAATGACCGCCGTGATGCTAGCAAAAGATGTGAATTTCATGATGACATAGGTCATACCACCGATGAATGCTACACCCTCAGGAAGGAAGTTCGATTCCAGTATGACCGAGGCAACCTAGACCATCTGCTCCCAGAGAAATCCACCAGAGTCAATGCAGCCAGCTAGGTGCAGCCTTCACCAGCTCCTCCTTGTAACAGAATTGTGAATGTCATCACTGGAGGATCAGAGCTGTGTGGGCTCACCTACTCAGCGGCCAAGAGGCGTGTAACTGCAGCTAAGGGAGACAAGCCAGAATCATCGTGCAGAATAGCAAGGCAGGATCTCCCAGCAGTGACCTTTGACGAGACAGACGCACAGGCAGTACCAGAGCAGCACCATGATGCCCTGATTATCACATTGAACATTGGTAATTGTGAAGTCAGGAAAGTCATGGTAGACACAGGCAGCTCCGTCAACCTACTGATGCTGGATGCACTAAAGAGCATGGGGTTTGACGAGAAGGACCTGACCAAGAAAGCTATACCCCTGGTCGGGTTCAACGGAGAAACAGCGCATACCCTGGGGGAAATCACCATCCCTACCTACGCCGGAGGACTAAACAAACAGGTAAGGTACTTAGTTATTGATGGTCCATCTACTTACAATGTTATTCTTGGCAGGCCCTGGATCCACGAAATGCGAGCAATCCCGTCAACGTATCACCAGTGCCTGAAATTTCCTACACCATGGGGAGTTCAGGAGATACGGGGAGACCAGGAGGAGGCCAATGATTGTTACAAAGTAGCTCTCAAAAGGACCACCAGACCACCAGCCGCCAGAGCATAGCAATTACAGCATCTGCGTATCCAGGAGGAGTACATCGAGCCCAGCAGGCAGAAATCGATGAGGTCCACCTGGATGAGCAGCACCCAGAAAGAACCGTGTTCATAGGCTCAGAATGCTCTGGAGATCTACGCCAGCAGCTCCTCCAGCTGCTCAGAAAGAATGTGGACTGCTTCGCCTGGTCCCACAAAGATATGATTGGTATAGACCCAGAAATCATAACACACAAACTCAGCATAGATCCAGGATTCAGACCAGTGCAGCAGAGGCGCAGGAAATTCGCAGCAGAAAGACATCAGATCATAAACCAGGAGGTGGATAACCTTCTGGAGGCAGGAAAGATCAGGGAAGTCAGGTACCCCGAGTGGCTATCTAATGTAGTGGTGGTACCAAAAAAGAATGGCAAGTGGAGGGTCTGCGTGGATTTCACAGACCTGAATAAGGCCTGCCCCAAGGACCCATTCCCGTTACCACACATAGATGCTATGGTAGACGCCACTTCAGGCCACGAAATGTTGACTTTCCTAGAATTGGAGCGGATATAACCAGATCAAAATGGATCCGACAGACCAGGAAAAGACAGCATTCAGGTCCGAAAGAGGCATCTACTGCTACAACGTAATGCCCTTCGGCCTTAAGAATGATGGTTCCACGTACCAGCGGCTCGTCAATATGATGTTCAAAGACCAGATAGGACGTAATATGGAAGTCTACATAGATGATATGGTGGTCAAATCCAAGCAATCAGCAGACCACACCCAGCACCTGGAGGAAACATTCAACACCCTCCGAAAGTATAAGATGAAGCTGAATCCAGCTAAGTGTACCTTTGGAGTTTCCAGTGGGAAATTCCTGGGGCATATGGTAACACAGAGAGGGATAGAAGCCAGCACAGAACAGATCAAAGCAGTTATGCAGCTAGAATCACCCCAGAAGCCAAAAGATGTGCAGCGTCTGACGGGAAGAGTAACAGCCCTGAGCAGGTTTATATCCAGATCCTCAGACCGGTGCAAATTATTCTATGACATTCTCAGAAAAAGCCAGAAGTTTGATTGGACACCAGAGCACGAAAAGGCATTTCAGGAACTAAAGCAGTACCTGAGCAGCCCACCCCTGCTACCCAAGCCAGAGCAGGGGGAGGTCCTGCTCCTGTACCTCTCAGTAACCGAAGCAGCAGTAAGTGCAGTTCTGGTCCGACAGTACGAAGGAGCTCAGCACCTGGTGTACTACGTCAGCAAGTCATTACTGCCAGCAGAAGCAAGGTATACCTCACTGGAGAAACTAGTATTGGCATTGGTCACAGCATCCTATAAGCTGCGTCCGTACTTCGAGTCTCATACCATCTCAGTGGTTACCAATCACCCACTCAAGATGGTTATGAGAAAGCCAGAATTATCAGGGCGAATGGCTAAGTGGTCTGTGCACCTCAGTGGCTATGATCTCCAGTTTGAACCACGCACAGCCATAAAGTCACAAGCCCTTGCAGACTTTGTCTCCGATTTCAGCCCGGCACTCAAGACCCAAGCAGAGCAGGAAATCCTGCACCTACACCAGGGTGCCAAACCAGGCACCTGGGAGTTACGAGTAGATGGAGCTTCAAACGCCAGAGGGTCCGGAGTTGGGTTGATCCTCCGATCACCAGAAGGGGATCTAATCACCCAAGCAGTCCGATGTGAGTTCAAGACCACAAATAATGTGGCTGAGTATGAAGCCCTAGTCCTGGGACTGCAACTAGCCCTGGACATGAGAATCAACCATGTTAATGTATATAGTGATTCACAACTAATTGTGAATCATGTCAATGGAACATACGAAGCAAGAGACCCCACAATGGTGGCCTACTTGTGTGTGGCAAAGGAGTTAATCAGCAGATTCGTGGAATTCTGCATCCAGCAAGTACCCAGAGAACAGAACGCAGAGGCAGATGCACTGGCAACTCTAGGCTCAACCTTCAAACCAGCCGACGTAGCCAGTATTCCAATCACCCATGTCCTCAGACCAGCCATTCCTGGACCAGATTCGGACCAGGAGGAGCTATCTATCTGCAGCAACAACCCAGACCAGGAGTCAGAACAAGACTGGCGAAAGCCATACCTGGACTGGTTGCAGCATGATATCCAGCCCAGCAGTAAGAAAGAAGCACGCAGTTTCAGAATGAAGGCCTCCAGATTCCTACTGATTGATGGAATCCTGTTCCGGAAATCATTAGTAGGGCCATATCTGCGATGCCTGGACCAGACTGAGGCGCAGACAGTCTTGCATGACCTCCACAGCGGAGACTGTGGAAATCATGCAGGGGGAAGAAGCCTGTCCAATAGAGCCCTCAGAATGGGATATTTCTGGCCCACAATGCGCAAGGACGCAAAGGAGTATGCAAGGAAATGTGACGCCTGTCAAAGGCACGCATCTGTCAATCATCAACCAGCAGAACCCCTGCACCCGATCATATCCCCATGGCCTTTTATGAAGTGGGGGATGGACATTGTGGGACCTCTCCCCAGAGCACCAGGAAACAAGCTATACATGCTGGCCATGACAAATTACTTTTCTAAGTGGATTGAAGCAGAATCATTCACCCAGACCACCGAAGCACAGGTCATATCTTTTATTAAGCGCAATATATTCACTAGATTTGGCATACCCTCGGAAATAATATGTGATAATGGTTCCCAATTCATTGGGAAGAAAACTGAGGCTTTCTATGCTGGGTGGAACGTATCACTCCAGAAGTCTACCCCCAGAAATCCCCAGTCCAACGGACAAGCTGAGTCCAGTAATAAGATCATTATTGAGAATATGAAAAAGAAATTACAAGAAATGGGAGGGAAATGGGCAGAGGAGCTCCCTCTGGTCCTGTGGGCTGACAGAACTACTCCGAAAGTAGCAACAGGTCAGACCCCCTTCAGCCTTGTCTTCAGAGCAGAAGCAGTAATTCCTTCGGAAGTCAAAATCCCAACCCACAGATACGGGAGCATAACTGAGGACCAGAACCAAGTAGAAATGACAAGAAGCCTGGACACTGTTGATGAACTCAGGACCAGTGCATACGTCAGAATGGCCTCATACAAACAGATGGTGGCTCGGAGCTACAACAAAAATGTCAGGATCAGAACCCTGCAAGTAGGAGATCTGGTCCTGAGAAAGGTGTTCCAGAACACCAAGAACAGACAAGCTGGAAAGTTTGCTTACAACTGGGAGGGCCCATACCAGGTTGAGAGCATAGTTGGTAATGGGGCCTACAGGCTAATGACAATGGAAGGGGAAATGTTACCCAGATTATGGAATATACTTCACTTAAAAAAGTATATCATCTAAAGGTGCCTCCACCAGACCAGAGCAGCTCCCTTATACTCAGGTTCTACTCTGTATAAAGTTTACTCTGGTTCAGCTTAAAATTTTGTCTTACCTTTATATTTTTTATAAACCTAAGTTTAGAATGATATCTTGCCTTTATATTTTTAACCTAAGTTTAGTAATCTAGGTCTTGTAATTTCAAACCTTGGTGCATTTTTCAATTTTTAAGTCTTTTAAAAGGAAAAATGTCATTACTTACTTTCTGAACCAGAATTTACTTATCCTAGTGGACTGACCTAAAGAGGAAATCTGCACTGATCGCAGGAGAACCTAAGTCAAGCCTGGCACCCCAGTATAGGGATGGGTATATAATACACCAGGCCAGCACACCAAAACAGCGATGGCCAAAACACAAACGAAACATGCATGTACAAAAGAAAACGCCAGAAAAACGGCAAGAAACCAACAGATAGAGCAAAACCCCATACAACGGGGGTCATACGATTAAAAGAAAGGCTGCCCAAGGCAGCCCCAAAGCAGCATTGTTTTTACTGGTCCACCCGGACCAGCAGCAAAAAAAAAAATTACAACAGTTAAGCCCACGCAGGGGCATCCAGAGTTCAAAACAAAATATTAACGCCCATACTAGGGCCCAGCAGATAATTTTTTTAACAAAACCTACTCATCAGGAGTAGGCCCAGCAGCAGCTACATCAGCATCGGTGGGGTCAGAGGTCACCTCCTCTCCAACATCTTGGGACCCCACCCCATCCTCTTCCTCATCATCGTCAGAGATCAGGTCCATGTTTAAACCATCGGGAAAGTCAGAAGCAAAGGCCTTCTCCAAAGCTGCTAAGTCCCAGGTAGTATGGCTACCCTCCTGGAACTCCCGAACACACTTCACCCGGGTCTCAGCAGCAGTATAAGCAACAACTTCAATTAACGCCCTCTGCAGACCAGCCTTCTTCTGCTCCAGAGCCTCCACCTTCAGCACCAGGTCCGCCTCTGAAGTCAAGGCCCTCTCCAGCTTAGAGTGAGCCGTGGCTAGCTGGTTCTGAGAAGCCTCCTCCTGAGCTTTGAGCATCTCCTGGCCCTTAGCCACATCCTGGCGAGAACGCTCAACAGCCTGCCGCAGACTTTCCCTCAAGGTCTCCTCCAAGCTTAACTTCTCTGATAACTCCCGCTCCTTCTTTGCCAGGGCCTCCTGCATCCTCTCCACCTCCTGCCTCCTCCTCAGAGCCTCAGATTGAGCCGCCTTCGAACAATGAAGTTCAGCCAGCAAGGCCTCACTCTGTCGTTTAGCACAAAGTGACAGCTCTAGGACCTGGAAGTCCAGACCAGGTCAGGGAAAACAGAAGAAAGAAAAAAAAAAGAAAAAAGGAAAAGAAAAAGGAGGGTTACCTCAAAGGAAACCTCCGCAGTACGCCTGATCAAGTCCTTGAAAGGACGAGTTTCCATAATAGAGGCAGAGGCGGGGAAAAGTAGTGAGTCCAAGGTAGGCCAGAGATGGGTCCTGGACCCACCAAAATCCGCTGGGAGCTCCAGGCGCAAAGAAGAAGAAGAAGATAAACCTTATCCAGAAGGTGGCAGAGGCAGCTGCTCCAAAACTGGCTTGTAACCAGGAGTAGGAATGGAGGGAGGAATCTTGAGAGGAGAAGGATCAACATAGGGAGCCTCAGGAACGGGTTCCTGGACCAGATCAACGGTGTCAACTTCAATAGGCGCAGCCTTGGACCCGGCTCCAGCAGAGCTCCCCTCCACAACGTCCATTTTCGTCTTCTTTGAGGACCCCGCGTCCCCAGAAGCCAACCTTTTTCTGCGTAGCTGCATCACCCTGCTCACGTCTACTCTGGGCTTGCCTGAAAAGGTGACAGCAGAAATCAGAGCAGAATAAACACAGACCCACCCAAAGAAAACAAAGAACATCAAAAATACCGTACCCTCCTTCTTCACCACCAGAACAGCAGCATCCCGGACCAGCTTGGAGAACGTCCTCTCCTCGGCAGGAAGGTCCAGGAGTTTGGCCTTGGAAGTAGGGGGATCAGCGGAGTCAGGAAGCTTAGCCAAGCTACGCCCTGCGGAAACTAACAAGCCATCAGAAACAGACAAAAACAATAAAGCAAAGAAAATCAAACACCAGAGCAAAGCCAGTACCTTCCACAGGCTGCCACGCAGAAAAAATATAGTCCGGAGAGGAAGGCAATGTGTCAATCTTGACAAAAATAAAGCGGGTAAACCACTTACTATCATCTGGGGTAGTGGAAAAGATAATGGCAGAAGACATATTGTCATGGCTGCGAATGGTACACTGAGAATGACCCAGAGAACGAGGGGTGAACCACTGCCCCAAGTCAGCCAAACCAATGTTCAACCCCCGTTCACGGTTCAGAGCACAAATACTGAGTAAGATTCTCCATGCATGCGGAGCAATCTGGCACATATATAGCTAGTTTGGTTAACTTCAGAAAATCAACAATCAAGTTAGGAAAAGGAAATCTGAGACCCAGACGGAAAGGGTATTCATAGAAACAAGTCCATCCTTCCCTCTCAAAATCAGCCTTCTCGCCGGCAAGAGGAAAGTGATAGACCACCCCCTCCGGAAACCCAAATCGGAGCTTGATAAAAGAGGCATGAGACTCGTTGAAAGAGGAATCGCATAAATGCTTAGCCGCAAGCAGCTTCTGCGACGGGAAGGGACCAGAGTAGTCCCCCGAAGCAGAGCTGGATCCAGAAGACCCAGCAGGAGCAGGATTAGAGGAAGGAGTAGCGGAAGAGGATCCAGGAGCAGACATGACGAAAGAAGCGGTAAAAAGTTTTTACTGTGAGAAGAAAAGCAAGAAAAAGCAAGAAAGAGCAAGAAAGCAAGTAAAAGGAAGTAAATTTTGGAGATGGTAAAAGTGAAAAAATCGGATGAAAGGCAATTTATAGGAGAAAGGGACGGTTAAAAGAAAAGAGTAAAATTTGAATTCAAAAGTTGAAATTAAATGCAAGTGGGAAGTTGAAACAGTTGAGGGGACATACCATCAATAGGCGGTTGAAAAAGTAGCCTAGTGGGTAGCCCACGTGAGCATCGTCAGCAAAACCTCAACTACCCGTGTAAATTCCAGAAACAAGTTTGGGAACAGAAAAATTCCAGCCCAATTAAAGCCAAAATAAGGCTGAAATTTGGGGGAAATTGTTTAGCCCAAAAATCCACATCTCGCTACTGGGCCCAAAAGATAAAAAGCAACCCACCACAGAAGCAGATCAGAAGCCGCCCAGAACCAGGCCAGGCACGAATCAAAGCAGAAAAGAGCTGTTGGAATAAGAGAATGGGTCAAAACCCTAAAGAGATATTCCCCTATATTCCCTCCCACATTCCAGCAGCAGAATAAGTCAGTTGAACGAAGTAATTCGCAGCTATAAAAAGGAAGCTAGGGCATTTTATTATCCCAGTTCATACGTTGTAACTTGAATACTTACGCAAACACTTGTACTCATACAAAGCAGTGAAATCACTCGATCATAGTAAAAATATTGGTGGGATTCCGTTCCCCCCGCGGTTGTTTCCCTCATTGGGTTTTTCCGCGTCACCAAAACCTTCTTGCGTCATTCTTTATTTCTTCTGTTCTTATATTCGTTTATACGTAGGATTTTAATATTGGTTGACACTTTGACCCGCATCACATAAACATTGACCCGGTAGAAATTTTACCAAAACACTAGGCTTGCAATGAGTAGTCGGACTAGATAGAAATATGATCAGGCTAATTGTAATACTCTATTGAACCGAATAGGATATTCGGGTGGGGTAACCCCTTGAAGAGGTCCTTTGATAGGCTTATATGACTAGTGCTTAAAGAGATTGAAAGTACTACGCATATCAACAAAGTGCATTTTCATTTCTGCTTATCCATGCGAAAGAACTCCAAAGTTAAGCGTGCTTGACTGAGATTAGTCATAGGATGAGTGACCTCCTGGGAAGGTTCCCGGGATGCGCATGAGTGAGGACAAAATGCGCTGGAAAGGACTCGTGTTGGTCTGTGGGGCCAGTACATAGCCTGGCGAGCTACCGTGGCTAACATTTCCCATCCTAGGTGTGGGCCGGAGTGTTATAAATGGTATCAGAGCAACACTGCGACCGTCTGGTGAGCCTGTGGTCTGGAGTACCCGGGTTACCAACCAAGCGGGGGAGGATTCCTGGTTTGGCTCGGCTGCGGTCAGATGCTGCCAGGCACAACGAGGACGTTGCGTTCTTCAAGTGGGGGTGTGTAATACTCCATTGAACCGAATAGGATATTCGGGTGGGGTAACCCCTTGAAGAGGTCCTTTGATAGGCTTATATGACTAGTGCTTAAAGGGATTGAAAGTACTACTCATATCAACAAAGTGCACTTTCTTTTCTGGTTATCCATGCGAAAGAACTCCAAAGTTAAGCGTGCTTGACTGGGAGTAGTCTTAGGATGGGTGACCTCCTGGGAAGGTTCCCGGGATGCGCATGAGTGAGGACAAAATGCTCTGGAAAGGACTCGTGTTGGTCTGTGGGGCCAGTACATAGCCTAGCGAGCTACCGTGGCTAACATTTCCGGTCCTAAGTCTGGGCCGGGGTGTTACACTTATTATGGCTCAACAGTAATCAATCTCATATTTTACTACCTAAAGCATATTCGAGCAATTGTAATCATATACAGTATTATGTTAAGAAATAACACACATATTACTTCCTATCAAATATTCTTCGTTCTTATTACCCATTCGTATTAGAGCTAGGTACCCTACATTTCAAACATCATATAGCTTGATCCTTTCATGGAAAACCTTGCAAAAACAAGTTCACCATTTCGTTATGTTAGAGTAGTTTAATCTTGTCAAGGGAATAAAGGGAACCATGCATAAACAATATTTGTAACATGATAAATTAGGATTTTGTAGCATCAATAATAGTTTCTAAATCATACTTGCACTTTAATTATTAATCTTTGGTTAGTTGCCATAATTTTAGATTAAATTTTTTAATTTGTTTTTATAAGTCGAAAGGCACGAAAATGAATTAGACTACGTATGTTCAAGTAGATGGCCTAGCCATATCGAAAGATCGTTATGAACTGTTCTATGATTGGGATGCTAAAATTGAAAACCGGATATCTACTAATCTAAACAATTTAGTTAACATTATTTAATCCGAGTTTAATATATTTCATTTATATAATTTGCAGTGTGACCCGCTTTACCAGACATCTTTTATTTATTATTGTTTTTATATTTAATTTATAGAACATAAATCAACCCACAACCAATCACCTCTACCTAGATAAAATTCACCCCATAACAATTATTTGACAACTATCGAGCTCTCTGTGGAATTCGACCCCGATATACTACATTAATTTGTTGTGACATTAGGGTATTTTTGCATAGATGTGCGACATCCTATCAAATTTTGGCGCCGTTGCCGGCTAGCACGGTTTTGTTTGTTGTTTAGTTGTTGGATCTTATCTTATTTGGTCTTAGGGAACACTTGTTCCTTAATATATTTCTCACCGTTTCTTGTAATTTTAGTGCTTATTTTGCAGGTGCTAAAGCTTGGCCTATTTCATACCGATTGATCAATTTATCTCGCTGTGGGGAATATAGCATGTATTCGCCCCAAACTTGCAGGATTATAATGAAACATACAATTGTGATTATAGTCATAAGTTAATAAAAAGCATGAAAAAGAAATCAACCTTTGGTCCTTGTGCGAAAGGCCTAAGAACAGGAATTAACACAAATTCCCTCCTATAACTTGCACCCAAGACTTAGAATGAGACGTGGCCGCGTGTGCTAGAAATCCTCTCCAACTGCCTTGCAATATTGGGAGAGCTATTTAGGTTTTAGATGTGAGATCTGAGGTTTTGGGAGAAGAAAGCTCTCAAAACCCTAATTTTTCTTTGAGATTTGTTTAAATAGTGAAAACAAGAGTCCCTGACATAAGGAGAGTCCTCCTCCTTATGTAGCTCTTTTGGCCGAAATTTCCAATAGGGTAGGAGTGGGCTTTCCACTCTTACCTTATTCTAATTTGTGATTCGACCCATTTAGCTAAACTTTATTCGCGGGTTTTGTTTATAAATCGTATGCATGTTATCAGATATTAATGCAGTCGATGTATTAATAATGGTCTGATAAAATTACGATATTGTATAATTACCCAAATTAATATAACTGTTTATATTAATACGCGAAGACAATATTTAATTAAATATAACCGTTTATATTTAATTTTACGAATTAATCATGCAATCCGTATTAGCTAAAATTATTTAATCCGTATTAAATAATAATCTCAACATCTTATTGACTAATTTAATAGTCAATACGTCTGACTAACTGTTTAGTCATATCCGGCATAAATGTGATTGTATTTTCATACCTTCACATCTCTCAAACGTGTCCTATAGGTGTGACGTATAGGGACCAGTTGATCACCGCCATCCGTATGACAATAACGTCAAACTTATCTAGCAAGCCAACCGTTATTGATAAACGTGGATCAACTGGTAATAATACAAAAGTATGCCCTTGTGATCCTTAAAGAGATTTAATAAGTCATTGTACTTAATTGTCAAGGACACCAGCCCCAACAATCTCCCACTTGTCCGTACAAGGGTATGTGCAATGACGTTATCACACTACATGTGGAGGACACAAGCTCCAACAAACTCCCACTTGTCCGTACAAGTGTAGGTGCGATAACCGAATCTCATATCCTTTTAAAATTTATCCCACTCAATGTAAGACAATTTGCAAATCCGCATTCGCAAAGGTCGTATCTCACAACCGATCTGTATCAACAGTGGTTTCCCCGACTAGAGAGTAACTTAACTGATAAAACGAATCTGTATTCGAGCATGGCCATGCATTTCAGTTACTACTCCTCGAGTGGCCCTGAGAAATGATAAAATCCTGATAAGGGTTTGGATATTTCCCTCAACTCGAATCCTGCCGATATCGCCTAGCATGAAATAACCCAGAAAAAATCCTCTTGGCCCCTGTTACGGTGACCGTGGGAAAGAAACCAAAGTTACCCAAAATCTGTCTTAATCTCAAGAGACAGTTGAAGGTCAAAAGACTCGACTCTAAGGAACACTATGGAGGTCCTATCCACGACCATGCACCCAATGTTATAAAACATTTAGGACTCCATAACGTTGTCACGGGGTGTCCTACGAGATATCCGTATAACTCGCCTTTGTGATTGGTCAGTCATCCACGTGACTTATGGCTCGTTGAACCCACCATCAACCAACGTCACAAAATGATTACCTGAGTTATCAGCTCAAGTGGGTAATCAAGGACCAAAACGATGTAATGTTAATCAGTTCACTTTGTGGTGTTCAAAATTGGCGTACAATTCCACATGAAAAACAAAACATTTTATATCATAACAATAAGGTTGAATAGAGTACACGAGAAAATGAATTATTACATGAATTCATAAAAGAGTACTACAACTTAGGAGCACATCTAATTCCCATGGAATGAATGTGCCCTTCATGCTTATCGCGTGGTAATGCTTTAGTGAGAGGATCAGCTATGTTGTCATCCGTAGCGATCTTATCAATGAAAATCTCCTTTTGCTCCACGTAATCTCTGATTAGATGAGCTTTCCGTTGTACATGTCTAGCTTTGTTGCTAGACTTATGCTCCTTAGCTTGGAAGATGGCACCTTTATTGTCACAATAAACGGTGATCGGGTCATTCGAACTAGGTACTACCGTGAGTCCTTGTAAGAATTGACGCATCCATATTGCTTCCGAGGCGGCATAGTACTCGGACTCAGTCGTAGAATCTGCTGTAACACTCTGTTTAGAACTTTTCCAGCTGACAGCAGCGCCATTAAGAGTAAAAACGAATCCAGACTGAGATTTCGAGTCATCTCGATCCGTTTGGAAGCTAGCATCTGCGTAACCCGTGGCGCAGAGCGTCGAGTCGCCTCCGTAAGTCAATCCCCAATCTTTAGTCCTCCGTAGGTACTTAAGAATGTTTTTCACGGCCATCCAGTGTTGTTCACCTAGATGAGCTTGGAATCGACTTGTCATACTCAATGCATATGCAACGTCAGGACGTGTGCATATCATGGCATACATGATCGATCCTATTGCCGAGGCATAAGGAATCCGACTCATGCGCTCTTTCTCTTCCAATGACTTAGCTTCTTGAGTCTTGCTCAAGTGAAGCCCAGTAGTCATAGGAAGGAACCCTTTCTTGGAGTTCGTCATGCTGAATCTCTCTAGAATCTTATCTATATAAGACTCCTGACTGAGAGACAACATCCGTCGTGATCTATCCCTGTAGATACGGATGCCCAAAATTCTTTGTGCCTCTCCCAGATCTTTCATCTGGAAATGGTTTTTCAACCATGCTTTAACCGAAGAAAGGAGAGGTATGTCATTCCCAATCAAGAGTATGTCATCGACATACAGTACTAGGAATACAATCTTGCTCCCACTCGACTTGATATAGAGACATGGTTCCTTGACTGATCGAATGAACCCATTCTCTTTTATCACTTGGTCGAATCGATGATTCCAACTCCGCGATGCTTGCTTAAGTCCATAGATGGAACGCTTAAGCTTGCAAACTTTCTTAGGATGTTCTGGATCAATAAAACCCTCGGGTTGTACCATGTACAACTCTTCCTCCAAATAACCGTTTAAGAAGGCGGTTTTAACGTCCATTTGCCATATTTCATAGTCATGAAATGCGGCTATCGCTAAGATAATCCGAATGGAACGTAGCATGACTACGGGTGCAAAGATCTCATCGTAGTGCAAGCCTGGCACTTGGGTGAAACCTTTAGCAACTAGTCTTGCCTTATGGATATCTTGTTTACCTTCCACGGCATGCTTTATTTTGTAAAGCCATTTGCATTGAAGGGGACGTACCTTTGCAGGTAGATCCACAAGATCCCACACGTTGTTCTCATACATGGAGTCCATCTCGGATTGCATGGCTTCTAGCCATAGCTTTGAGTCAGAACTGGTCATGGCACCTTTATAGGTTGAGGGTTCATTACCCTCTAGGAGTAAGACGTCATCCATATCATGTTCCTCGACCATACCAATGTATCTGTCCGGAGGAATAGAGACTCTTCCCGACCTCCTAGGTTCCTCAGGAATATCTACCGCAGCCTCGGTTGAAGGAACTGTTTCCTCTAATGGTTGCTCGGTAGTTGGTTCTTGAACCTCTGATAAATCGAAGGTTCTATTACTCGACTTGTTCTCGAGAAATTCTTTCTCTAAGAACGTCTTACTGGCCGCAACAAAAACACGTTGTTCGGTTGGCGAGTAGAAGTAATGACCAAAAGTTCCCTTTGGATAGCCTATAAAGTATGTCTTGACCGATCGCGGGCCGAGCTTATCCTCGTGTCTCCACTTGACATAAGCCTCGCAGCCCCAAACCCGAATAAAGGACAAGTTAGGGACCGTTCCCTTCCATAATTCGTATGGAGACTTGTCAACAGCTTTAGACGGACTTCGGTTAAGAATTAGAGCGGCCGACAAAAGAGCATAGCCCCACAATGAATCAGGCACAACGGTGTGACTCATCATGGATCGAACCATATCAAGTAAAGTCCGATTTCTCCGTTCGGACACACCATTTAATTGTGGTGTTCCAGGTGGAGTTAATTGTAGCACGATGCCACAGTCTTTAAGGTGTTGATCAAACTCGTGTGAAAGATACTCACCACCACGATCAGAACGTAGTGCTTTAATCTTTCTACCCAACTGGTTCTGTACCCGATTCTGGTATTCTTTGAACTTGTCAAAGGATTCACTTTTGTGCTTCATTAAGTAGACATAGCCATATTTACTCAAATCGTCCGTGAAAGTGATGAAATACCTATAGCCTTCTCGTGCGTTGATCGACATAGGGCCACATACGTCCGTATGTATGAGTCCTAATAGGTCGGCAGCGCGCATTCCAACACCTTTGAAGGAAATACGAGTCATTTTGCCGATGAGACATGATTCACACGTGCCATATGATTCAAAATCAAAGGGCGAGATAGCTCCGTTCTGTATGAGCTGTTTTACGCGTTTCTCATTTATGTGTCCCATGCGACAATGCCATAAGTAAGTTTGATCTTTGTCACCTACCTTTAATCTTTTATTATTCACATGTAATATCTCGGTGGTTTGATCTAAAACATAAATTCCATTCATGGAAACTGCCTTGCCATAAATCATATTGTGTAAGGAGAAAATACAGCTATTATTCTCTATTACAAATGAAAAACCGAGTTTGTCAAGCGCATAAACTGAAATAATGTTTTTGGACAAACAAGGAACACAATAACAGTTATATAAAGATAACTCGAATCCACTTGGAAGCTGGATTACGTATGTTCCCCTCGAGATTGCAGCAACACGTGCTCCATTCCCGACACGCAGGTCAACCTCACCCTTGATTAGGGGTTCTTGGTTTCGGAGGCCCTGCACATGATTACATAGATGAGAACCACAACCAGTATCTAGTACCCAAGTTCCGTAACTTGCATGGTTAATCTCAATCATGTGAATAAAAGAAGAAGAAGACATACCAACAGGAGTAACGCGGCCTGCCTTAATGTCCTCACGATACACGGGGCATGAGCGCCTCCAATGCCCAGTCTTGTGGCAATGGTGACATTCCATGCTAGTATCCTTGCTCTTTGTTTTGCCCTGTGAGTTGCTTGACTCACCTGGCCCACTCTTAGTAAATCCTGACTTCTTAAACTTGGGCTTGCCTACTGTTAGGTCGCCCTGAGCTTTAGCTTTACCCTTACCCTTACCCTTAATGGAGATCATGAGAACATCTTGCTTCATGCTCCCACTCATTTTCAGATCCTTCTCAGTCTGTACGAGAAGGGAGTGGAGCTCATGAGGAGTCTTGTTCATGTCGTTCATGTAGTAGTTGGCCCTAAAGCGGGCGAACCCATCATGAAGCGAATGAAGCATTCGATCAACGATTATGTTCTCACTGATCTTGCAGTTTAGGGCCTCCAGTTTTTCGATATTTTCAATCATGTGAAGAATATGTGGGCTAACTGGTTGGCCCTTCTGGAGTTTCGCCTCAAAGAAGCGACAGGTATGCTCATAAAAAATGATTCTCGGAGCCTTTGAGAATTCGTTAGTGAGCGTGGTGAAAATCTTGTTTGCACCATGGGTTATGAAGCGTCTTTGCAAATTGGATTCCATTGCATAGATGAGTACGTTCTTTATCGCACCCGCTTCCATGACGAAGTCGCTATGAGTGCGAACTTCGTTAGCTCTAGCTCCAGTTCCTGGGTGTGGCGGAATGGGCTCAGTTAAATACTTAAGCTTTCCGTCAGCAATGGCAACATTCCGTAGTGCTGCCTCCCAGTCAGAGAAGTTTGACCCATCATTCCTCAGTCTTGTGGACTGATTCATGGAGTCCATGAAGGCTTTTAGCCAGGATTCACGTGCTAGCTTGGCACTTGGCATTGGGTCTTCACCAGCCATTTAGTTATACAGCAGTTTAATTGAACGTGTTCTAGACTGAAAAGAAGATAAAACAAAACCATATAAGCAACTCATTGTTGTGATTTAAGTCTATATTAAATTGAATTTAAACTCGTAGACTCATGCATTTATATAATTGATCTCCCTCAAGAATTATATAAACGATCCCAAGACTCAATTTCCGTATATTGATAAGCCCACAGTTTGGCTAATTCCACCGTTGGAACTCTTGGTCGATAGATTTCTGTATATCCTATCTATTAGTCCATCTCAGTCACTAGATAGTATCGAGTGACCATGATGTTGAGATAAAATAAATCATCTGTTCCCACTTACCCGACGTAGAAGGGGTCATATTATGCCTACCGACGAAGAAGGGATTCATGGGAGGCTGATTTATAAAGACTAGTCTCAATTTTTGGTTATACGAGGAAGACCCCATCAACTTTTATTTATTCATATTAAGTGAACTAATATCTAGCATATGCGTGAATGAATTAAATAAAGTGATGGCTTTGCAATTGACATGTGACATCTGTATTGTCACAGAAAACTAACGCGTAACCTCTACATGAGTCAGTTTTCAGGCATGATATAGGTGGTTTGGTTTTAGGCGGAATATGATGCAAGCTATTATCGATGAAAGCATAAAATGAAAGCAATAAACGTAAATAAAAAGTCCTAGTGTGGCCTATCCTACCAAAATAAACATAAAACAACTTGGAATCCACCGTTGGACCCTAGAAGCTTGTCTTGATGTTCCATCTTGGTCCTTGCAGCGGGAGTGAGCATCCGGTCTCCGTCTTGTCTTTGGTTTTCACAAAATTACTAATTTAAATTACAAAAGTAGTTACATGGCAAAAACCCAAAACGGAGATTCAAGATCTCAAGATTACAAGCAAGACTGTGTCCCATCATTACGGTGACACAATCTTCTAAGGCCACACTAAGTTACAACCGTTTGCAAAATTAAATACGTTATTGAAAGCATTCATTATTCATCAAGACGATAAATAAAATGCATCAACTAAATTAAAATTCATACATGACATAATACTGTTATTATGATTAACAAATTTTTACCAAACCACCTTTTAGGATTAAAATTATGTGATTATACCGTTTTAACCACTTTAATTTTAATAAGATTATAATCCTATTATTTTAAACCGTTTTAAAATAATATGTACCAAACGAGGGTGAACCGTTTCACAAAATTAATAATATACTATTTCCGTATATAGTATATTACTAAAGGCCATGTGAAAATAAAACATGTTATTTTCGGAAAATAAAAAAAAACGAGTCTGTTACAGGGGTGGTCTACCGACCGAAAAAAACAGGTCTACCGACCACCTGACGAAATTTTTTTTTTTTTTTTTTTTTTTTTTTTTTTTTTTTTAAAGCAGAATGGTCGACCGACCCGAAAAACAGGTCGACCGACCACAAAACACTAAACCGAGTTTCTGAACACGATTTCTCACAAAAGATAAACTGTCGAAACAGAAAAACACGCAGGAGGCGGTCGACCGACCGCAACGGGGGGTCGATCGACCGACTTAGCGGCAGAAGACGATTTTTCATGTTTTAAAACTTACGAAAAACACAAAGGTAAAATTTTCATGGCCTGGCTCTGATACCACTTGTGGGGAATATAGCATGTATTCGCCCCAAACTTGCAGGATTATAATGAAACATACAATTGTGATTATAGTCATAAGTTAATAAAAAGCATGAAAAAGAAATCAACCTTTGGTCCTTGTGCGAAAGGCCTAAGAACAGGAATTAACACAAATTCCCTCCTATAACTTGCACCCAAGACTTAGAATGAGACGTGGCCGCGTGTGCTAGAAATCCTCTCCAACTGCCTTGCAATATTGGGAGAGCTATTTAGGTTTTAGATGTGAGATCTGAGGTTTTGGGAGAAGAAAGCTCTCAAAACCCTAATTTTTCTTTGAGATTTGTTTAAACAGTGAAAACAAGAGTCCCTGACATAAGGAGAGTCCTCCTCCTTATGTAGCTCTTTTGGCCGAAATTTCCAATAGGGTAGGAGTGGGCTTTCCACTCTTACCTTATTCTAATTTGTGATTCGACCCATTTAGCTAAACTTTATTCGCGGGTTTTGTTTATAAATCGTATGCATGTTATCAGATATTAATGCAGTCGATGTATTAATAATGGTCTGATAAAATTACGATATTGTATAATTACCCAAATTAATATAACTGTTTATATTAATACGCGAATACAATATTTAATTAAATATAACCGTTTATATTTAATTTTACGAATTAATCATGCAATCCGTATTAGCTAAAATTATTTAATCCGTATTAAATAATAATCTCAACATCTTATTGACTAATTTAATAGTCAATACCTCTGACTAACTGTTTAGTCATATCCGGCATAAATGTGATTGTATTTTCATACCTTCACATCTCTCAAACGTGTCCTATAGGTGTGACGTATAGGGACCAGTTGATCACCGCTATCCGTATGACAATAACGTCAAACTTATCTAGCAAGCCAACCGTTATTGATAAACGTGGATCAACTGGTAATAATACAAAAGTATGCCCTTGTGATCCTTAAAGAGATTTAATAAGTCATTGTACTTAATTGTCAAGGACACCAGCCCCAACACTCGCAACAAGTGGATGGATCTTTTCATTACTGTCTCGATCGATTTTATGCCTACATTAGTTATCTTTACTCTCTTGGGCACACTTATAGTGAACTCCATGTGGGTGGTGTTATACTTCAAGGCATGAACTTTGAGACACGGGAAATGGCTTCTCACTTGTGCAATGGAAGCTACTTCAACATGGTTGGGAAGAAGGATCTTTGAAATTTCTTAAATTACATGGCATCTGAATGTCAGGAGAAAGCTCGGAAACTAGATTCGTTGATAGAACAATTGAGTGCAAATATGGAAAGAATAAAAATGCTTGAACAAAGACTTCTCCATGCTTGTACTATTTCAACTTCCCAGTGTGAGCTTATTACTTACCTTATTTCTATTCTTTCCCAAGGTGAGTCTTTTGCTACAAATAATTTTCATATATTGATAATGATAATGATGGTCCAATTTTATCTTCTAAAATCCCCCTAGTGTCATTCCAATAGATAATGTAGATAATAGACCCAACTCCATTGAATTACCCTTACTCGGTCGAGTATCACCAGCTCGACCGAGTTGCCCCAACTCTGTCGAGCTGACCCAGTTCAGTCGAACATATACTACTCGGTTGAATTCACTCCACTCGACCGAATTTCACCTACTCGGTCGAGTCTAACCAACTCGGCCGAATTACCCCCACTCGGACGAGTTCACCCTATTCGGCCGAGTCAATACGTCAGTCAGGCTTCATGAAGGGGAAATCGCCCTTCACGTATCCTACAAATCAATCATCCTATATGCGTACTAATACGAAAGCCAGCAATAAACACTCATATGCAATTCAAACCACTTAGATAATTGCAAAACTCGCATAAAAGTATATTCACATGTCATGCCCTTTATCAAATTCAAAGCTCGGCTATAATGTCCACTTCGTATCAACTCAAAATGGTACCACTTATACTACAAATGATGTGTGCATTTTGTATAGACTTTTTAGTCTTGTTTTAGCACAAATTATCGTAATATTTGGTGATTTTGTATCATTTTATACCCCGTATGTGCTACTTTGTGTTCGTGTTGCTATTTTGTAGATAGTGATCGAATAGTAGCAGAAACCGAGCTCTTTCTGCCTCATTGCACTGTTTTGCCATAGACGATGGGAGAATCACGATTGGTTGTGCATCAATCAAGAGATTTGAGGAGAAGAAGCAACCAATAGCCTGTCGAAAGATCTATCGAGGAAGATAAGTCCTCGATCAAGCTGTCCTGTGCTCGATTGAGGGACCCAGATGAAGACAAGTACTCGATCGAGCTGTCCTGTGCTCGATCGAGAGGTATTCACGAAGAAAGCACTCGGTCGAAACCCAATTTGCTCGATCGAGAAGTGCCGAAGAATAAGAGTCGATCGAGTAACATGCTACCTCTCGATCGACCGATTTCTGAAGCTAAAAGTGCTCGATCGAGTGGAATTTTCTCTCGATCGAGAACTGCGGGACTCTTCGTGTACACTGATTTATTACATCAGTTCATTTTCTTTCTACTATTTAAGGAGCTCGTTTGTAGAGCATAGAGAATCTTCATTCAGACTTGCAGACCCTAGTTTTAATCCCTAAAAACTCCTTTTACTTTAAGTAATTTTCTGAACTCTTGTAGCCGTCGGATTTAAGTAATTTTACGGGTTTTTCGTTCTTCCATTCTAATCCCTGTTCGTGCCTTCGGATTACTGTAATTCCTTCTCTCTTATCTTTATTTTTGTATTCTTATTCCAGTTTGTACCTTCTGTTTCTGTTTTCGTTTTCGTGTTCATCATTGTCACTCGCGCCTTTTGTCTCTGTTTTCGTTTCTATTTTAATTCATCCTCTTTGTCAATCTTATTTCTATTTTAATCTGTTTACTCTGAATCCTTGTCTAATTCATATCAAATCATATGCTAGTTTGTTATTTTACATCCGTCTTAAGACTATCAAATCTCGCATCTCCTTTCCCTCTTTGTTCGCGTCATTTTCGAATCCTTTTCACTTATTGTTTATAATCTGATTTTTTTTATTTATCATCTTATCATGTCGTATGTTATAATTTTCATTATCGTTATAATCTTTGTCATCCCCACTATGAGTAGCTAAATCCATAATATGTTGGGATGAGGGAGTTGTGTTGAATATATAATATGTAGTAGTCGGGTTAGACCGTCTTTGGTGGGAGTAATCGTTAAAACAATTTATTTTATGTTCGGTTTAGTGAGTGCACGCATGAGACCTTACATCTAGTTAATTCCCGACCTAGACCGGAAGGTTGGAAGGGTAAGACTTGTTTAATGATTTTAAATAGTTTTTGTGAGTGCGGAAGTTAAGCAAAAACGACCTTAGGGCGACTTAAGACCGGAAGGTATAGTCGGGTTTGAGACTTGACTGTAATAACCCAGCCTTTCCCACCAATTTAAGGCCTATCCCATTTACGACTATCATATGTGAGACACAACGACCCGAATTCCCAACATATTCCTTTCCCCAGATTTTTATCTCAACTTGTGTTTTTTACTTTCGTGTTTTTATCCTTTGCATAATTCTCATATCGTAGTTTAGTTATCACAATTTAAACCACCCCATATCTGTGACCATAGGTAAAAACTGTTAGTTAAGCAAGTCTGCTTCCTTGAGGAGATCTACCCTATTTACCGCTAACTTCTGTTAGTAGGACCTAGGCTTTTATTTTTGGTGTATGAACGACACGCATCAAATTTTGGCGCGCTGCCGGGGAAGCAACGCTGTTTTGCTGAAGAGTCTATTGACCTAGATATACTCAAGAAGGGGGGGGGGGGGGGTTGAATTGAGTATGCCAACTTTTTCTTTTCTTCTTCGATGATGATTGCCGAGATGATATAATAGCGAGTAATGAGTAGAAGCAATAAAATAAAGGAGACACGATCTTTTGAAGTGGTTCAGTTTCACAAATCGAAACCTACGTCCACTATTCTTGATTAATAAACTTAGTACCTTCTCCGGATTACAATTTTATCAACCCACTCGTGTGACTTTGATGTTAGTCACAACTCAAACTAGATACCGTTAAATACCTAGCTACGACAAGTATCGTTAAATACTTGTTTACAATGAGTACCGTTAAATACTTGAATCTATCTTAAGTAAGTAAGATAAACTTCTTAACAAATAAATGATAATCGAATGCTTGAAAATCTTCTTCTATGCTTGTAGTCTTGTATACGAAATTTGACAATGATTGCACGAATATCGAGACGCGTGAGAGACTACGTCCGTTTGTTCTTCTCGGTTTGCGTGAGGCTGCTTGTGTTTTCGTTGAGGTTTTAGGCGTGTGATAATGATGTATATATAGTAATTTAGACCTAGGTTAAATCCTAGATAGTTTAGGAATATTACTTTATCTAGAATACTAATTCTAGGTAATATTTAAAACTTAATCTTATATAAGTTAGGAAAGGACTCTAATAGAATAATATTAAATTAAGACATAAGATAATATTTCCATAATCTTATTTGATTTAGGAAATATCCTTATACCATAAAATATAGAACCCTACTTCGAATCAAATCCTAATTCTTGTCAATAATATAATAAATTATATTTTTAATCAAATCCTAGTTAATCTTTAAGTAGATTAAATAAACAAGTTTATTTATTTAATTAACTGTAAAGATAATATGAAACGTATTAGAAATTGTGTAGGAAAACGTGAGGCACGCTTCCCTATGCACGACTCCCAATGCACGCTTTAAAGATACGTTTCTTCGAGACATATTTCTCGAAGCACGTTTCCCTAGGAATTTGAATTTTGACAATAACGGTTTAAAATAAAATCCTTAGTATTTTAGAATTAATATTTACCTCATAAGATAAATACTTTAATTCTTGTTAACTAAAGAATATTTTTATTTTAAAACCGTTTATAAGATTACTAAATTAATATATAATAATATATTAATAGCACGCATAAATCTTCACGCTTTGACTTATTTCACGCAAAACCCATTTCTTCAATAGTTATAGGAATGATTTATAACTTAAGAACTCTTGATATCGTAATGAAGCTTTTGTCTTGTAAATCTTCAAAAAGACTTGACACTTGACATGAGCTTGATCGTTCTTGCAATCTTTGATTGAATTATACTTTACTAAACTACAATCTTCGCTCTATAATTAACTGTACACTTAAACGCACGATTACACGTATATGTACATAAAACATAATTATTTAAACTTGTTATTATTAAAACATAAAACAATATATAGAATATATTACTCAACAAATTCCCCCTTTTTAATGATGGCAAGTCTTAACTAGAATCGTGTCTAAGTGTATCGTGGTAACGTTCCCCCTCAATATAATAATGGTCTTTTATAATATAGATCAACTAGGGTTTCTATTTTTAGACTAAATCAATTACTAAAAAGAACTTTGAGAGACAAAACGTTACGACAAGGAGCAATCTTAGGCAAATTCGTAATCTAGGTCGCATTTCTTTTCCCCCTCTTGACATCATTGAAAAGACGGAAACAAAGACATAAAATGACTAGAATAATATAATACGAAACAAACCTAAGCATGCAATTCTAAATGAAATACCCAAACGTAATTAAAACATGAAAACACGAAATACGAACGGGAAAGACGACACACAACCAAGTACTAGAATGCCAAACGGGCCGAATATCCAAAATAAAAGCCCAATGGGCCGAATCAGAACAGAAGCCATTTGGGCTAAAAGTAGTTAGAGTATTGTCTAATGGGCCAAAAGTAATAAAAGTGCAAGGATAGTAATACAAGCCATCTGGGCCGAATAGGGTAGAATGAAAATTGGGCCAGAACAAAATATAGGAAGGCTAATATAAGGTGGTTTAGGAAAGGGAATTTGGGCTAGGAAAATCACCATCCACCAACAGAGCCAAAGCCAACTCCTCTGACCTGCAAAACGAAACAAACATGGCACCAAATACGACTAATTCTTAACGGGGATGACGAACGATATTAGGATTGACATAACTAGGACGAGAGCGAAACTCCAAGGTGTCCAACCGATCAAGGCAACTAGCAACATTACGTCCTTGACCGTCTAGGGCACGCTCGAAATTCAAGACTTTGAGGGACAATGCTTTAACCGCGGATAGGCATTGGGTACCATCTTCCCGAAGCATCGTCGTATCACGAACAAGAGCCCCTCCTTGAGTTGTGAGAAACTGATGACGGTCACTAACCATGACAACTTCCTCCTTAATTATCTTAAGCTCACGACTCATATGAGCAAGATGATCCTCCATCCTTTGCATCCACTCCTCCAACCCGACACTACCAGCCGCCTTCTGCCCAGATTTACTCTTAGGAGTTTTGAATTCCGACATTAACAAGAAAATCTTGTCCACCTTACTTTCCAAATCAACCAAGTTTCCATTCCCCTTAACATCTTCATTCTCACGCCCAAACAAGAGATCTCCATTCTTACCAAATATCCCCATTAATTTCATAACTTTGTTGCTCATACGGTCACGAGGAATTACACCGTAACTACTAATGTCAACAACTCCAGCCTGAAACAACAACTTGGATACCCACATTCCGTAGGGAATATCCAAAGTTGTACAGAAACGTTCTTTAACAAGAACTTTTGAGACATGCACAATTTTCGAAAATACCAAAGGAACCAAGCTAATCTTTTCTCCGACTAACCACTTATACAACACAATAGCATCACAACAACTCAGTTTATCTCGTCCACCACGACGAGGTAATATCGTGTTCCAAAGAAAGTTTACGAAGAATTTGAGCTTAGGATTAAACGAGTTGGTTAAAAGGGGACTAACTTCAGTAGCTTCTTCATCAAAATACTTTTTAATAACCATTTTCTCATCCTTCGACACATTTGACCACTCTTTACTTGGGTCAAGAACCAACCCGTCACTTGACAACTTAAAAATCCGACACATATCCTCCATTAAAATCGCTACTTCCTTCCCATTTATGACGGCCTTAACCCCATTTTCAGATGATTTTACAGTGGCATAAAATTGAATTACTTCAATAGGAAAAATGAGACCCGAGAAATTGCTAATATAAAGCCATTCTTGAAAAGTTAGGAAATCTTTAAAGAATGTTAGAGACGAAGTCTCATTAATCCAAGAAGTGGGGTAAAATCGTCCTGCATGAATGGAATAAGGTAAAAGTCGTTCCATTAACATACCTTCGTGTTTAGTGACACGAACCTTTTCCAAACCGATTTGAGTAGCTTCGGTTGAGGCATCCTGAAACAGAGGTCGAGGAGAGAGACCTTCTTGAAATAATTCGTCTTCCATAACACCCTTTCCCTTATCCAACTTTCGTCGCTTGCTTCCCTCGGATTTTGGGATGGTCACAGTGATCGGCTCCGGGGATGGTGGTGGTGATGGAGTCGGGGTAGGTAGTTTTGGAGAACAGGGTCTGTTTCGGGTAGAGCGTCTAGCCGAGATTGGAGGCATATTTTTGGTAGTTAAATGTTGGTTTGTGATTTTTGATTTTTAAAGAAGATGAATTTGAGAGTTTTTATTGTGAGAGATTTTATTTTAATGGTAAAAGTAATAATGGTGATGTGAAGTGAAGGGTGAAGGAGATATGAGTGACGGTTATGGGTAGAGTGCATAAGTAGAAAAAGTAAATATGGAGAGTTAGAGGGAGGTTACACGTGAGGTAGGTGAAAAGGTGGGGTAAATTGGTTGGTATATGTTTTGTTACGATTTTATTGTTACATGAATTTGGTAAGTACGATTTTATCTTAAGTTACGTTTTTGAGAGACGTAACTATATTTATTGATATGTATATATATATATGATAATAATACTATTAGGTATAAATATATTAATATATATTTGTATATTATTATTTTGATCTGAGAAATTTGGTTGTGTACGTTCGTATAACATGTAGCATGAAATAATCAACATTTGAGCATCTAATAAAAATAACACACATAGGCATGCAGCGGAATATACGGACACAGTCATATAATTCAGTCCTTTTCATAGTCAATCATTGGGTTATTTTTCAGCTCTTAAGATCGATTAGGTGCCACCGATTAAACCAATTTCCAATCGTAAAGTCTCAAATCGTTCCCTAGCCAAAGGTTTAGTAAAAATATCCGCCCATTGTTTTTCCGTACTACAAAATTCCAACTTAATGTTTTTCTTTTCTACATGGTCACGTAAGAAGTGGTGTCTAATCTCTATGTGTTTTGTTCTTGAGTGCTGAGCCGGGTTTTTAGAGATTATAATAGCACTCGTATTATCACATAATATGGGTACACATCCTACGTCAATACCATAATCAAGTAACTGCTGTTTTAACCATAGTAGTTGGGAACATACCAGTGCGGCTGCAATATATTCTGCTTCTGCGGTTGACAAGGCGACTGAATTTTGTTTCTTGGATGCCCAAGATATAATACATGGTCCAACGAAAGTCGCAAGTCCAGAAGTACTTTTCCTGTCTAAAGAACATCCTGCATAATCCCATCTGAATATCCTACTAGGTTAAAGTTACAGTCCATGGGATACCATAGATATAATTTTGAGGTTCCGATTAGGTATCTTAATATTCTTTTAACTGCAATCATGTGTGATTCTTTTGGTGCAGATTGAAATCTCGCACAAACACAGACACTAAACATTATATCTGGACGACTTGTAGTAAGATAAAGAAGTGAGCCAATCATACCTCTATAAGTAGTTTCATCTACTGACTTACCGTCCTCGTCTTTGGTGAGTTTCTTATCTGTTACCATTGGAGTAGGCATAGGATGAGAGGATTCCATTCCGAATTTCTTTATTAGCTCTTTGACGTATTTTTGTTGATGTACTTTTATTCCTTCGTTCGACTGTTGAATTTGAAGTCCAAGGAAGAACTTTAATTCTCCCATCATACTCATCTCGAACTCGGATGTCATCAACTCTGAAAAATATTGGCACAACTTTTTGTTGGTTGAGCCAAATATAATATCGTCGACGTAGATCTGGACAACTAGTAGATCGGTATTTTCATTTTTCAGAAATAGTGTCTTATCTACTGATCCTCTCTTGAATCCGCTTTCCAATAGAAATTTTGATAATCTGTCGTACCATGCTCGAGGGGCCTGTTTCAGCCCATAGAGAGCTTTGTCTAATCTGTACACATGATCCTTGAGTTTGCTGTCAGGAAATCCAGGAGGTTGTTCAACATAGACTTCCTCCTGAAGATATCCGTTAAGAAATGCAGTCTTAATATCCATTTGAAATAATTTCATTCCTTTATGTGCAGCAAAAGCTATGAGCAGGCGAATTGCTTCAAGGCGAGCAACAGGAGCAAAAGTTTCGTCATAATCGATCCCTTCCTGTTGGTTGTATCCTTGAACGACCAATCTTGCTTTATTACGAACGATGACTCCAGAGTCATCTAATTTATTTCTGAATACCCATCTTGTTCCAATTACTGATCTATCTTTAGGACGAGGAACAAGATGCCATACTTTATTCCTTTCGAATTGTTGTAGTTCTTCTTGCATGGCGACTATCCAGTCAGGTTCTGCAAGTGCTTCTTTTATATTTGTAGGTTCAATTGTGGAGAGAAAGGAGTAGAAGGAACAGAAGTTGTTTAAGCTTCTTCGAGTTTGAACTCCTTCTGTAAGGCTTCCTATGATATTATCAAGAGGGTGAGAGCCTTTATATCTCCAGTTTCTTGATTGATTGTTTTCATTGCTACTTCTTGACTCGGGATTTTGACTTGTTCCCCCTGAATCCAAACCAGGGTTTGTAGGAGAGTCAGGTATAACTATGCTCTCTTCCCTTTGGTTTTGATTCAAAGTTGTAGCTTCATTAGCTATAACTCTGGGTTCTAAGTCATTGGTTTGAGAGTTATCTACAGTATCATCAACTGTAGTTTCATCTCTCGCACCATTTCCTTCCAAGTCAAGTTCATCATTGTTTCCTTGAATTTCGCCTTCATCGTTATTTTTTATTTCAGGAGGATCTTCCCTTGACAACCTAAAGTCAGGTTCGTCTAGGTTTTCCTCTTCGTCCTGTAAAGGCTTGTCGAAGGCATTATTCTCATCAAAGATAACATGTATGCTTTCTTCTATGCATAAAGTACGTTTGTTAAAAACTTTGTAGGCTTTACTATGATCAGAATATCCTATGAAAATAGCCTCATCACTTCTAGGGTCAAATTTGCTTAAACGATTTTTACCATTGTTATGAACAAAGCATTTACTCCCAAAACATCTTAGATGAGATATATTAGGTTTACGACCACGTAAAAGCTCATAGGGTGTCTTTTTAAGGATAGGTCTAATCATAGCACGATTATGAATATAGCAAGCTGTACTAATAGCCTCAGCCCAAAAGTTTCTAGGTAGGCCACTACAAAGAAGCATTGTTCTAGCCATGTCTTCTAGGGTTCTGTTCATGCGTTCTACTACTCCGTTTTGTTGTGGTGTTCTAGGTGCAGAGAAGTTATGTCCAACACCGTTGGATTTACAGAAATCAATAAAAGCATGGTTATCAAACTCAGTTCCATGGTCAGTTCGAATAGTTACTAGATTAGTTTTTAATTTGTTTTGAACGAGTTTCATAAGACTAACAAACTCATCAAATGTTTCGTCTTTAGAGTGAAGAAAGATAGGCCAAACAAATCTAGAATAATCGTCAACTAGAACGAAAACATACCTGGAACCGCCTCTGCTTCTTACCTTCATAGGGCCACAGAGGTCCATATGTACTAGATCAAGAGCTTGGTTAGTACTTACTATTCTTTTTGGTTTGAAGGATGATCTGACGTGTTTACATCGTGCACATGTGTCGCACATCTTTTCTTGATCAAATCTGATCTTGGGAAGACCTTCGACCAAGTCCCATCTCTTCAATTTCTTCAATTTGCTTAGAATAGGAGAACTAATGTGCCCAAATCTCTTATGCCAGAGACATGGATCATCTAACGTAACTTTCATACATGAGAGAGAGTCAGTAGGCACAACGTTTAAATCAATCATATAAAAATTTTTCTTTCTATGACCTTCAAGAATAACTTTACTTGTACCTTCCATAATTATACGACACACATCTGTATGAAAAACAACTTTGTTTCCTTTGTCGCATAATTGGGATATACTAATTAAGTTATGTTTAAGACCACTTACCAGATATACATCGCTAATAGAGTGAGAAGATGAGATGCCTATCTTACCGACACCTATTACCTTTCCCTTTTTGTTGTCACCGAAGGTAACCTTTCCTCCGTCGAATGGTTCCAAGGTGGTGAATAGGTTGGCGTCACCTGTCATGTGTCGAGAGCATCCACTGTCGAGGTACCATAGATTATTCTCTTTAGCGATTATCTGCACAAAGTAGTTTAAAGACAGGACTTAGGTACCCAAGCAAACTTGGGTCCTTTTGAGTTAGTGATAATGAAAACATCTTCCTTTTTAACCCAAACTTGTCTCACTATAGGTCTCTTGTAACTGTGGTAGTTAGGTTTTGTTGATTGAGTGTGAGTCTTTGGGTTTTGTTTCTTGTAGGTTGTAGGTTTATGAGTTTGAGTGGTTCTATTTTTCTTTTCTGCGTAATTAAAGGACATGTCATAGAACCATCTATGGTCATTATTTCTTTCCTCAACCCCTTCATTATCTTCCTCACTATCAATGATAGAAATAGAGTCATTTGGTATACCTAGAGATTTAACAAATTTGACTCCAGTTTTGAAGTCGAGTGCGTGTTTTACACAGTTTTCTCGTAAGTGTCCATTATGACCACAATAAGTACAAATCAAGTATTCAGGCAGGTCTACATACTTTCTTTTTCTAAAGTCACGTTCATCAGGTTTTTGTTGACATTTAGAATGGTCTCTCCTACCATAGCACTCATGACCTAGACCCATCTTCATGTTGTTATCAGATTGTTCAGTTAGGAAGTTTAGTACGTTAGTACTTCCTTCCCATTTTTCATGAACTTTGCGAGCATGAAGAAGAAGGTCTTTTAGAGACTCTATTTCTTTTAAGCAAGATGAGTGGTCAGCATTGTTAGATTTTTTCAAGTCTTGAATGTCTTTATTAAAATTGAGCACGATTTGCGCATGTTCTTTTTTAACTTTGGATAAGTTGAATTCTAGATCCATGATTTTTTGCTCGAGGATTTCAACTTCTTCTAGATGAGTTTCATCTACAACAACTGGTGCAGGTTTACTCTTTAGAAGTTCATTAGACCTTTTTAGATCTGAGATTATAGCTTCATTGGCTATAATCTTAGATTCAAGCTCTTTAATGTTGAGTTTCAATTTTGAGTTTACAGCTTCATTGGCTGTAATTTTAGACTCAAGAATTTTCTTCTCAGACATTACTGCTTCCAACTTAACATTTGTATCAATGTTAACCTTGGATTTCAGTTTCTTAGCTTTGGCCTTTAAGAGTTGATTTTCCTCTGCAATGTCAAGGATCTGTTCCTTCAATTCGTCTAATTCAAGACTTTTTTCATGACATTGGTCTAAGGTTTGTTCGAAATAATTAATTAAAGCAGACTTAGATAAATTTTTAACTTGACTCTTAAGCTGTAAAAAATTTACCTCTTGGTCTTCATCTTCTGAATCAGATTCTCCATAGAGGCAGAATTGTGATGAGTCATGATCGTCGGAGATTAGATCCAAACTGATGTTGCTTAGGCACAGGTTAGCAACTTCCTCTTCTTCTGAGTCACTGTCATCGTCGGAATCCAATTCTCCCCAGCAAGATGCAAGCATAACCTTTTTAAATTCAGTTTTGTTTTTATCTCGTTTGGATTTGTCTTTTATTTTGTCCCAGCTTGGACAATCCTTGATCATATGTCCTTGATCACCACATTTAAAGCATCCTCGTTTGAAGAAGGTTTGCTTAGAGTCACTCTTTTTCTTGTCGTTTGCTTTGTTGTTGGATTTGGTAAATCTCCCTTTGAAGACTGCTTTTTTAAAGCGTCTTGCGAAGAGAACTGTTTCATCTTCCAGTTCAGGTTCGCATTCTCCACTTGTAGAGGCTTGTAGTGCAACGCTTTTATTTGGAGTATGATCATTGTCATCTCTATTTAGCATGATCTCATGAGCCATTAGAGATCCAATGAGTTCTTGATAAGTTAAGGTCGTGAGATCACGAGCTTCTTCAATTGCAGTGACTTTTGGTTGCCACTTCTTGGTTAGGCTTCTAAGGACTTTTCTAACTATGTCCTCAGAATCATACTTCCTACCAAGGTTTCGTAGTTCATTAAGTATGCAAGAGAATCGCGCAGACATGCTATCAATCGATTCATTCTTTTCCATAGTGAAAAGTTCATATCGTTGAATGAGCAAGTCTATGCGATGTTTCTTGACTACAGAAGTACCTTCGTAGGCAAGTTCTAGGCCATCCCATATTTCTTTGGCTGAGTTACAAGAGGAGAAGCGATCAAATTCAGAAGTAATCATACCGTTTTGGAGTAGACTCATGGCTTTTGAATTTTTCTCAGCAATCTTGTAATCAGCTTCCACATAGTCACTTTCTGGTTTCTCATATGTGGTTCCATTTGCAGATGCAACCAATATCTTCTTTGGTCCAGTTTGAATTATTTTCCAGCATTCCCAGTCACATCCTTTGACGTAGTGGGTCATCATGTTCTTCCATACGCTATAGTTCTTTCCATCGAAGATAGGACACTTAAGGTGTTTTGAATCCATTGGAAATCAATAGAAGGATCAATCTCAAGCTGTAAGGCTTTCAAGAGCACGAGGCTCTGATACCAATTGAAGAGTCTATTGACCTAGATATACTCAAGAAGGGGGGGGTTGAATTGAGTATGCCAACTTTTTCTTTTCTTCTTCGATGATGATTGCCGAGATGATATAATAGCGAGTAATGAGTAGAAGTAATAAAATAAAGGAGACACGATCTTTTGAAGTGGTTCAGTTTCACAAATCGAAACCTACGTCCACTATTCTCGATTAATAAAATTAGTACCTTCTCCGGATTACAATTTTATCAACCCACTCGTGTGACTTTGATGTTAGTCACAACTCAAACTAGATACCGTTAAATACCTAGCTACGACAAGTATCGTTAAATACTTGTTTACAATGAGTACCGTTAAATACTCGAATCTATCTTAAGTAAGTAAGATAAACTTCTTAACAAATAAATGATAATCGAATGCTTGAAAATCTTCTTCTATGCTTGTAGTCTTGTATACGAAATTTGACAATGATTGCACGAATATCGAGACGCGTGAGAGACTACGTCCGTTTGTTCTTCTCGGTTTGCGTGAGGCTGCTTGTGTTTTCGTTGAGGTTTTAGGCGTGTGATAATGATGTATATATAGTAATTTAGACCTAGGTTAAATCCTAGATAGTTTAGGAATATTACTTTATCTAGAATACTAATTCTAGGTAATATTTAAAACTTAATCTTATATGAGTTAGGAAAGGACTCTAATAGAATAATATTAAATTAAGACATAAGATAATATTTCCATAATCTTATTTGATTTAGGAAATATCCTTATACCATAAAATATAGAACCCTACTTCGAATCAAATCCTAATTCTTGTCAATAATATAATAAATTATATTTTTAATCAAATCCTAGTTAATCTTTAAGTAGATTAAATAAACAAGTTTATTTATTTAATTAACTGTAAAGATAATATGAAACGTATTAGAAATTGTGTAGGAAAACGTGAGGCACGCTTCCCTATGCACGACTCCCAATGCACGCTTTAAAGATACGTTTCTTCGAGACATATTTCTCGAAGCACGTTTCCCTAGGAATTTGAATTTTGACAATAACGGTTTAAAATAAAATCCTTAGTATTTTAGAATTAATATTTACCTCATAAGATAAATACTTTAATTCTTGTTAACTAAAGAATATTTTTATTTTAAAACCGTTTATAAGATTACTAAATTAATATATAATAATATATTAATAGCACGCATAAATCTTCACGCTTTGACTTATTTCACGCAAAACCCATTTCTTCAATAGTTATAGGAATGATTTATAACTTAAGAACTCTTGATATTGTAATGAAGCTTTTGTCTTGTAAATCTTCAAAAAGACTTGACACTTGACATGAGCTTGATCGTTCTTGCAATCTTTGATTGAATTATACTTTACTAAACTACAATCTTCGCTCTATAATTAACTGTACACTTAAACGCACGATTACACGTATATGTACATAAAACATAATTATTTAAACTTGTCATTATTAAAACATAAAACAATATATAGAATATATTACTCAACATTTGCTATTTCTGTTTTTATCTATCCTTAGTCTTAAGGAATTTTAATTCCTTAAGGCCGTACTAATTGTCTCTTCAGTTTTATGCGCAGGTCTCAAAAGGGAGATTTGGTGAACCCCGATCCCGAACCTGAGAGATTGTTTCTACGTCGAAGAAGAGAGCGTTTGAGAGCTATTCGGGAGGAAGACTTGAGTACCCCCGAACCTGAGAGAACCTATTTTTGTGAGGAAACCTTCAATTCCGAACCAATTTTTCAACCAATCATGCCTAACATTGCAAGCCACTCTGAACCCACAACCGCTTTTATTCCAAGAGGGTTTAGTATAGCCACCGATGAAGATGGCCAAACTTTTGATTTCAGACCCTCTTATATAAACATGGTGGAAAGAAACCAATAACGTGGGGCTGCGGGAGAAGACCCCAGAAAACATATGGAGCAATTTGCTGACTATTGCTCCTCAATCCCAGCAAAAGGAGGGGTTACCCAGGATAAGATTAAAGAAGCCCTTTTTCCCTTTTCCCTAACTGACAACACAAGAGAATGGTTGTCGGATTTAGACAGGGATGCAGCTGGGATAACTGACTGGACATCCCTAGCCCTTGCTTTTTATAAGAAGTACTTTCCACCACAACATACCAACGCCTTACGCACCCAAATAACCAACTTTAAACAGAAACCCTCTGAAAACTTAACCGAAGCTCGGCAGATGTTTAAAGGTTATGTGAGGTCGGTCCCCCACCATGGTTTCGAGCCATGGTTTATTTGTAACCAGTTTTACAATGGCCTATACGATGATCATAGGGCCATTTTAGACTCGGCTGCGAATGGGCGATTCCAGCGTGAGGTGGACGACGATAAGGGCTGGAGTTTAATTGAGGAGATGGCTACCCATACGTCTGAATACGGCAACCCCAGAAGTGGGACGAGAACGGTTGACAATATCGAGACTAAGGGTCTAGAGGCGAAGTTCGACAAATTATTTGCGAAAATTGAAAAGTTAGAGAACGGAGGTGTTGGGAACCGTCAGACGGTTCACATTCTACAAAAAGAGGAAATAGTGCAGTGTGAGAGGTGTGACGAGCAAGGCCACGGTGCGGTTGAATGCTATGCAGATCGAGAGCAAGTTTTCTCGTTTCAACAATACAAGCAAGGGGGATATAACCATAATCACGGGTAAGTCCACCCAAATTTACGGTGGACGAGCCAGAATGTTCTAAACCCGTCTCCCCCACCACAACAACAACAACCGTATATTCCACCGCACAAGCAACAATTTCAGAGGGCCCCGCAATTTCCGAACCCTCAACAAGGAAGTTCTTCAACTGGAGGGGTGTCCGAGGTAGGAGAGTTGAAGACGATGATACAGTCTTTGACCACCCAAATGGCCAATATGACCAAGCGACGAACTCGACCATAAAGATGCTCGAGTCACAAATTGCTCAACTCGCCACTAATCAATCGTCAAGACAACCGGGCCATCCACTAGTAGAAAAATAGCTTTTTGCGGCTATCTATTTGAGGCGTTTTATCTCAATAGCAGCAAATAGTTTTTTTTTAAAATTAAAATCATATAACAATTTGAGGCGTTTTTGGGAAAAACGCCTCAAAAAACCTTTTTGCGGCGTTAATTGTAGAAACGCAGCAAACGAGTGATACATAGAAAGAATAAAATTAATAAATCTCCATCCTCTCGCTTCATTTTACAAACCTCAAAAACTCGCCCTTCTTACCCACAACCACAGCGTGCCCTTCTTACCCACAACCACGGCGTGCTCCACTACCACGGCGTGCCCCACCACCACCGCGTCACCTCGCCTTTTGTTGTTGATATTAGGTATGTAAATTTGTTGTTCATTGTTTATATTTAGGGTTAAATTCAATGTTATTATTGTTAGGGTTTATATTTATTTTCGATTAATTGGAGTGTTTATATTCGAAATACAGTACAATACGATTACTTAGGGTTTAAGCTTTTTTGATTTGGGAGACTTCCGAAATATCGGGTCTGATAGGGCTTTGCGAGAATGTGGTTTTGTCTGAACATTAGAGTAAGGATGTTGTGTATCAACCTCTTCTTTGAATGCGTGGTTAGCCAGGTAAATTAAGTTAAAGGGGAGATACGAGAAAAGCAAAACTAGAAGTGTATCAACCTCTCCTTTGCTACTTCCTTCTTTAAATCTTTTCGTTATGACCTTTTCTTGTGATATTGTGAATTACCCATTAATTATTAATATTTGTTCATTTTTTGTTACCCAATTTTACTGTGATAATGGAGATTTGATACTAAATTATAGTGAAATCGTTGTGTCGATCCAGAATAGTCTTGTTCGAGATATTGGCAGACAACTCTTGGAATGTATAGCATGTGTGTAATATGAAATATCTTCCCTTAGTTTATCACTTGTGTGCATTGTTCTCGTTGTTTTCGTCGTGTCAGTAGATTTGTGGACTCTGTTGTTGTCTTAATCATATCCTTTGATTAGATTTTAGGTGTTGGTTGGGGAAGTGTCATTGTACATAAGTCTTAGCTACTTTGGTTTGAGTATCGTTTTTCTTGGTCATGACACTTATTTTTGTGAATAATGCCTGCAGTTATGCATGAGCTCCATCTTATACACTGACTTGAAGCTTGAGAATGTGTTATTAGTCTCACCAGATTATGTCAAGGTCCCTGATTACAAGGTCTATACTCCATATGTAGATATCGTATTAATGCCATGAATTTTGTTTTACTCTTCCTCCTGTTTTACCGCAGTTTGTTGTAACTTTGCATTGTATTGACCGGATCATATGTTTGCAGGGATCACATCGGTCACCTAGAGGTAGTTCATATTACAAAAAGGTTCCCAAGTCCATCGCGATTAAGGTCATTGACTTTGGTAGCACGACTTATAAACGCTCTGAACAGAGCTATGTAGTCTCAACCCGCCATTATCGTGCCCCAGAGGTTATTCTAGGTACAACACGATTTTGAATTTCTATGCACACTGATTTTTGTATTTGCCTCGTCTCCTAAAGCACTTTATTTGGAATTTGTAGGCCTTGGCTGGAGTTACCCATGTGAAGGTGTAAGGGAGTACCAAATAAAAGGTCGTGTTGGTGAAGGAGGATTTGCTCAAGTTTTCAGAGCTTATGTTAATAGTGACCCTGATGATGCATACAGTTACTCTAAAGGTAAAAATATGTATTCAAGTATCAACTGTCCAGCTTTTTACCAAGTGGTTTTACTCTCTTGATATCTATTCCAACTTGAGAACGAATGGCAGATACAAAACCCTGCCTTTCCATGGGAGTTTCATATGTATCGTCAGCTTGATAAGCTTATTCCAGATGAAGAAGTGAGTGAGTCTCTTCATTCATCACCTAAAAATATGTTTGATTTTATAAGCCTTTTGCTGATAATTGTTTACAGAGGTTGGGATTTGGTTCCGCCCGGAGGATGCATCATTATACGGATTACAGCATTCTTGTGTGTGACTATTTGCCAAATGGAACACTTCATGTGGGTTCAATTCTGTGCTTTTATGCATGATCTTGAAGGCTTATTATGAATGTTAGCATCTGACTAATAAAGGTATAATGCGCAGGATGCTATAAATTCTTATATATTTAATCCATGCGATACATCCATGGAAGAAGTGTCATGTATCTACTACACCATTGAGATGCTTCACATGCTTGAGACTCTGCACAATTCTGGCATTATTCATGGAGATTTCAAGCCTGATAATCTTCTTATTCATAATTCGAGGTATTGTGACACTAATACGTTTAATTTATGAGGAAAGGGCCCAAATAATTTTTGAGGAGGAGATTTTTCAGGTTCGTTTTATATGGCACTATTTGAAACAATGATCTTTGAGCAATTTAGTGTGACAAGCTACGTATTTCACATGAGTGTAAAAATGAGAATTTTATTCAATGTAGACAATATAATATGTTGAATATTAATCTTGGTACGATAAACAAGTAGACTTGTATATGTCCAAAAATGTTAGTAGTGGAACATACATACCCATTGTGCCAGGTTACTAATACTCTACTTATTTTCCTCTTTTTTCCTATTTTGTTTCGTCAATTTACCTTGCAGGTTACTAATACTCTACTTATTTTCCTAAAAAGTTGACTAGTTCGGATAGAAAATGGTTTTATGATTGGATTTGACATAGGGTTTGCATTGACTCTCTGGTTTTGTGATTGTCCTAGTGTTTATCCATTAGTTTACTGTTTACTGTCCATACCTTATCATAATCTAAAGGGTATTTGACACGAATAATGTTTGGAAAAATCCCCTTATGAGCTAGCCATGAGTCCCAACGACCATGTTAGAGATTACTGGAAACCAAGGACTCTCGGTCCCTGATGATTCCCAAAGTGAAATCAAATATATTATCTTTTCAAATAGCTTCACTACAATTAATGAAGTATCATGCTTTGCAGATACAACTGAAGTTCTTGGCTGAGGAAACGCAAGCAATAAGCAAAGGGATCGAAAAGGTTATTCAAATAGCTTCCCTGTTTCAGAAGCGTGGAATTGTTGATAAGCCCTCAAATTACAAATTTTGTGGAATGTTGATAACACACACACTAGCAGCCCTCTCCATTGTAGCCACTTCAGAGATTCACGAAGTTCCATCACATTGTCAAGTGTAAATTATTGTCTAAAGCAATTAGTATAGATTGCATTTTATTTAAAACACTTGTACAGTATTATTTTAAAAACATGTAACATTCTCTTGTAAAAATACATTTGAGAGTTATCATATTTAAATAATTTGTGTGCATTTTTTCATATTAACCAAAAAAAAAAAAAAAAGTTTTTTTTTTTTTTTTTTTTACCTTATTTGCGGCGTTTTTTTCAAAAAACGCCTCAAATAGAAGACCTATTTGCGGCGTTTTTTTCAAAAAACGCCTCAAATAGCCTTTTCTATTTGCGGCGTTTTTTTAGAAAAACGCCTCAAATAACCTCTTATTTGCGGCGTTTTTTTTACGCCTCAAATGACTTTTTCTATTTGCGGCCCCTTTATTTGCTGCTACACTAAAAACGCCGCAAATGGCCTCATTTTTGACGCCTCAAATAAGTATTTTTCTACTAGTGATCTCCCCTCGCAATCGGAAAAGAGGATGGAGACGTTGAACGTGGTGACCCTCAGATCCGGTAAATTTTATTCTAATGATGAAGTAGCTAATCAGGCTGTTTTTGATGTTGCATGAAACGAAAAAACTGCTGAAAAAGAAGCTACAAGAGCCGAGAAAGGACTCGATCAAAAGGTTTTAGACTCTCGATCGAGAGGAAATGAAAAAAAAGAGATCGATCGAGAGCTTGATTCTCCTCGATCGAGTGATGTGTCAGTAGAGAGTGCTCGATCGAGCACTGTTGAGAAAGAAACCATTTGACCGAGAACGCTGGAAGGTCGATCGAGTGGACTGATCTGGAGCAAGAGAACGCTCGATCGACTGAACTAAGAAAAAGAATGATGAACAATGCGTTAATACGTGATACACATAGACCAGATTCGGATGTGCATGTCCCATTTCCGGGACGTTTGATGAAAAAGAAGACAAGTGAAACAGAATTCCAAAGATTTGGCCAATTGATCAAAGGTCTCAATATCCACATTCCATTTTTGGACTTGGTAAGAAAGGCACCCTCCTATTTAAAATTCATGAAAGATATTCTTATGCGTAGGCGGACCATTGGTGAAATTGAGACCGTAGCTTTTACGGAAGGGTCTTCGGCCCATTTGCAATACAGGACCCCACTAAAACTATCCAACCCGGGTAGTTTTTCCATACCTTGCGACATAGGACTTCACTTTATTGACCGCGCGTTATGTGACTTAGGCGCTAGTATTAGCGTTATGCCTTGGTCTTTAGCATTGAGGTTGGGTCTTAACCGATTTCACTACACTAGTACTTCCTCCATTTTAATCCAAATACCCATTATGCTTTATTCACGTTTGCCAACGCAAGTTTTGCGTGCTTCATATCTTTAACTACGTATTTGTAAAAATTATAAAAGTTATATATTTTCAATGTACTCGTAAAGACGAATTAAACAAGACCCCACATGAATATATTTTTTCTTATGTATTGAGAGAAAATTGAGATTGAAAGTTGATTGATGAATAGTGTACAAAAAGCATAATGGGTATTTGGATTAAAATGGAGGAAGTATGTCGGTGCAAATGGCTGACAGGTCGACGGCTAGACCTATGGGGATTTTGGAGGATATACCAGTGAAGGTGGGACGTTTTTATATACCGGTTGATTTTGTCGTTCTCGACATTCCGGAAGACTCATACACACCCATCATACTTGGTCGACCTTTCCTACATACGGCCCAAGCAATCATTGATGTCGGATTGCGCACTTTGACCTTCCGAGTCGGGGGAGAGGAGTTAGTTTTTGCCAAACTCGCGACCCATAAGGGTCCAATGCGTATTTTAGAATGTAATGTATTGCAAGCCGTTGACTCTGACTCTTGTCCTATGGAAGTGACCCCGTCGAAAGACCCCATGATTATAGACGAACCTCCGCGTGTCGTTGTACCCCCAACCCCACTAACACCGTTGCCTCGTAAAGAGAGCAAAAGAGGGGCCCGTATTTCTGTTATCAGGTGCACCGGGCCAGGATGGCAAAACTTTGCAATGGACCCGCCTACGGGAGTATCAAGGAGCATGGCGGAACTGTTTAAAGAGTACAAAGACGAGCGGAAGTCGGACGATGAGTCGCAAGGGTCGAGAAGAAAATTGAGGACCAACATTGGAGAAACCAGTACGTCGCAACCAAGGCCGAAGGATGGCCAATCTGAATCAATGGAAGAATAGCCGGGTTTTCAATCCCGTGCGAAGTTGTAAATAAGATTAGTTTTCGTGAATTTTTAACTCTTTTTAGAACTTGTGTTTTTTTTAGGACATCCGTAGTAGACGATCGTAGATTGAACAAGTAGAGTGACTCGGAAAAATATTTTTGGTGGTTTTGGGATATTTGTATTATGCTTATTGCAGGTACAACTGAGCCGCGACAATCAGAACAAATTCAAATGCGGCCAGATGAAAAAGCACTCGACCGAGAGGCAATAATCTCTCGATCGAGCAAACTGAAGGACTGATGCATTCGGTCGAGAAGATTTCTTCTCGATCGAGGGAACTAAATTGGTCGATCGAAAAGGAGAAGTCCAAAAGTCAGGAACTTCCCGATCGAGGAGTGTAAGAAGGTTGATCGAGAGATTTTACTCTCGATCGAGGGGTAAGAAGTTCAACAGTCAAGGAACTCATCGATCGAGCTCCTACTGTTCTCGATCGAGCCCTCCAGGTATCAAAAAGTACTCGATCGAGGGTAAATTTCACTCGATTGAGTACCTTTTTCGGTCTATATAAGGTAAAAATCCTCGATTTCTCCCTCATTTTCTTTTGACCGAGTTTTTGAGTTCTTCACTATTTCTTGAGCTTTTTCAACTCATTTTGCAATTTAAGCTTTATTTTGCCCAAATAACAACTACATTATAGTACCCAACACATTTACATTTCAATTTTAACAAAAGCCCTATCAAAAAACCCGATTTCAAGCCCCAATTCGAAGATTTTGGATTCTAGGGTTTCGGTGGAGATTTTGATTTTCGTGCTTTTTGTTCAAATTAATTGCTATTCGTGGGTCCTATCAACAACAAGTAAGTGTTCCTAGCTCTTCTTTGTTAATTAAACACCCCATTCCCTTAATTTTTCAAATTTTTAGGGTGTATGTTAGTCGAGCTTCGAATCGTGCTTTTAACTGTTTAAATCCTTGTTTAATTTTGTTTTTACTTGTTGCTTGTTATAGTTATGGACCAAGTAAACCAAACTCCTGCTCCCGAACTTTCTGTCGAGACAATCGTCTCGAATGTCATAACCGAGATAACAGAGCAACACTCTGTTGCTACTGTTGAGGAGTCTGGGCAACCTCCTGTTGCTGTTTCTGAGGCTGCGACGGTGTCCTCCGACATCGTCGTTCCTGGGGGAGGGATGACCATGAGTCCACCGGCCTTGGAGGGCACTGTTGCTTCTCCAGCAAATCCTGGTGCCCATGTTACTGTAGAGGACGTTGAGACGGAGTCCGAGAGTGACTCCGGGGAGGAGACTGAGTCCGATGAGGACGCTGGACAGCCGCGTCCTCCTTTCTCTTTGTTAGCCGCGGGTGCCACTCCTAGGTACTCGAAGCTTCCAAGGATTCCTCTCCCCCAGTCCTTGGCCATCACCACCACCACTTCTCGACCTCCTATGGTCGCCTCTTCGAGCTCCACTGCCGTTTCTACCGAGCTCACCATAGCGCCTGGGGCCACTGCTGCCGAGCCCCATGTCACCGAGGCTACTGCTACGCCTCCCTCCGCTGCTGGCACTTCATCGAGGGCCATTGACACTTCTTCATGAGGGACAGACCTCGCCCCTTTGCCTAAAAGGTCCGAGGTACGCTTTGTTTCTGCTGACCACCGTTCTAGGTTGTCTACGCTTTTGTATGTACCCCTCACCCCGACCCGTTTCCTCTCGCGACCTGACCTAGAGACTTTAGGTATATATGAGGATGTTTGCCACCTGCTAAACGGGACGGGGATGTCTGGATTGATTAGGATGGAGGAGCTCACGCTAGATAGACCTACTTACGAGTTCTTTAGCTCCTTCACCTTTGACCCCGGGAGTTATAGAGAGGATCGTACTCTCCCTTATATTCATTTCCGACTCATGAATGAGTCGTTTGAATGGACTCTGGGCAGTTTGGGGAGGCATTAGGCCTCGTTAGTGATGGAACCATCGAGCCTCCTCGAAGGCTCGTACCTCAGTTGTGGGCTGCCCTCTCTCACACTCCACTCTCTTCACGGAAGGGAGCCCACGTACACACCCCAGCCCCTCGCTATTTTCTATGTTTGTTGGGTGAGACTATCTTTGGGCGACTCGAGCCCAATAACCTCACCAACACTGAGCTTGCCATCTTGGCCGGGTACGTGAACATCGATTCGCATACCCCTTTTGTTCTTAACATTTCATTTTTAGTTGCTCAGTATTGGAGTGGTATTGGGAGGCGGGTCACGAGCTCTATTGTTTGTGGCGGATTGGTCACTAGGATCCTCCGCCACATTCGCCCTACCTACCTTGAGAGGGTTGGCCTAGTGGGGGAGATTGGGCGCCTAGACATAGATACCATGCGAGTCTTTCGCTGGCTAGATGGGATGACGTGGAAGATTTGTGGCTACCCTTCAGTGACACTACCTTGCGCCATACTTCCTCGTCTTTCACCGCTCTCCACTGCTGAGGGAGCGAGACCGGCCACCACCCCCCATCTACCATCTTACCTTCACCACCGCACCCCCTATTCTTCCGGGAAGAAGAAGAAGCGGGAGATTGGGCAGTCTTCCCAGTCTCCGACCCAGACTCCACAACCTAGGGTTGGACCTCCACCCATGTCCACGCCCGCGTCCGCGCCCGCGTCCGCGCCCGCGTCCGCGTCCACGTTCACCTTCATGCCCACTCCATCCATCACTCGTACACCTACTACCCTCACCATTCACTCACCTTCACCATCACCTACTCCTACCCCTACCCTTGCTTCTTCTGGGATGGTTTATCCTCCCAACTTTGTTTTACCTCCTACCCTTGAGGCGCTTGCGGTCTCCGACCAAGGGCGTTGTGATCCTATGCTTGATGGCATTTGCAGGTACCTCACCGACATGCGACGGGATCAGGCTTTGGCCATGTTCCCTATCTATGAGGACTACATCCGCACAGCACGTCCCCTTCCAGCGGCAGCGGGATGGGTTCACCCCTCTTTCTACTGATTCCCAGATGGTGGATACCCTGCCTCTTCTTCTTCTGATGAAGAGAGGGAGGAGACACCGGTAGAGAGAGCGGTGCGCTTACGTGCCGAGGCTGCAGCGAGGCGTGCTACGAGAGAGGAGGAGCAGGACCCCACGTTTGGGGGAGGAGAGAGCTTCTCGTGATGCTTAGGGCTTCCCTAGTTTGGTACTGGTTTGGGGACGCCAGTTTTATGAGTACCCCTGTCTTCCATCTTTTCTTTTCTTTTCTTTTGCTTTCCTTTTGTTTTTTAGGAACATGTATTAGGTTGATACCTCATTTCCCTTACTTGCTGGTTTTGATGTGCTACGAAGACAACGGGGGCGTTGTCTGTTTTGGTTTGGGGAGGGTATGCATCCTTTTGCGTCTGCATTTGCATTTCGTTTGCATTCACGTTTATTGCTTTATGTAAATCTCAAAAAAAATTTCAAAATCTTCAAACAAAAATCACGTTTATTTTTGCATTTAGTCGAGTCGGATTGGAGATTTGATGATGGCAAGCTGTTTATAGTCAATTTCATGTCATGTTATGCCAATTTTCAACCATTGGCTTATGAAGTTTTGAGCATTATCCCGAATTTTGTCATGGACTTCATGCTAGATCACTAGACTTGACTCATAGTTTTGGCAACCTACTACACTTTCTGAGCTTTAGAGCCTTTAAAACTGGTGACATCTATGACCGGTTACTTTAGGATTGTGAGTAATACTCCCTGTGTTTCATGTTTTGCATGTGTATGAGTCTTGGGCTCTTATTGCCTACACGTACCGTTCTGTGGTTGGCATTACACGTAGGAGAACTATTGCATCGCCCCCTTCTCGTTATGCCCATTTAGCTCCACATTAGCCAAAAATTGCCTTTTTACCCTTTAACCACTTCCTATATTTTGCCTACCGTATGCTGAGCTAGGAGTAGTGAAGGTTTTTGTGCCTTTTTGTTCAATTTTTGGCCTGTTTTCGTTGTTATTGGAGTGTTTACGAAGGAAGGGAAGTTTTCAGCCGAGTTTTGCTCGATCGAGGGTCATTTGTACTCGATCGAGTAGTTTTTCTGGCTCGATTTGTCGTTCGAGAACTTTCAAAATGCAAAGTGCTCGATCGATGCTTTTTATGCTCGATCGAGTAATCTGGGAGAAAAGCGCTCGATCGACCGCCCAACTTGGTCGATCGAGAGGAAATTACCACTGTCACTGAGAGCTTTCATAAAAAAAAAACAGAGAAAAAGGCAAAAACAACCAAAGAAAAATTCAAAAAAAAAGAGAATTCAAAGAAAAAATTGATGAAAAAGAAAAATATGAAAATCAGTATCCGGTTGACAGTTGGCATAGTTTTGGGTAGTATTGGTTTGCCTAGCAAAGGCAATGATTTACATGTATAGTCGGAAGAATTGGGAATGTATTTTCAGGAATTTGGTGGTTCTAGCTCAGCTTAAACCCCCACTTACCCATATTTGTTTCATCCCTTTCTGTCCCACTTATCCTCACTATCCCAAATCTTGCAATAGTTCGGCGTGTAATGGACATCGTTGGTGGTTGTGCGTGTGTACGGAGCTTGAACATTTATTCATGCTAGTCTAGCATTCATGATTTGTCGGTTGTAGTTTAGGCGAGAGTCTATACTTCTTTATTCTTCTCTTCTCTTCATATATATATTTTACCATTTGTTTGATTGAGAGAAGAGAGATTCCGGGAGAGTCCGAAATTTTATGAGTCTAGCAAGGTTGAAAGTCTACATGTGTTTTCCATGATATGCACGAATTCGTTCGCTTATTTCCAATCTTGGCATCGGCTGATTTTTGGGCATAGTATGCGCTTGGCTTTGACTATTTTGGTAGCTTGATTCATTTCTCCATCCATTAGGTCCGTAGTTTTTCTTTAGTTTGTTTTAGTTTGCATTAGGTTTGCTTGAGCACAAGCAAAGGTTCGGTTTGGGGAAGTTTGATGTGTGCATTTTGTATAGATTTTTTAGTCTTGTTTTAGCACACATTATCGTAATATTTGGTGATTTTGTATCATTTTATACCCCGTATGTGCTACTTTGTGTTCGTGTTGCTATTTTGCAGATAGTGATCGAATAGTAGCAGAAACCGAGCTCTTTCTGCCTCATTGCACTGTTTTGCCATAGACGATGGGAGAATCACGGTTGGTTGTGCGTCAATCGAGAGATTTGAGGAGAAGAAGCAACCAATGGCGTGTCGAAGGATCTATCGAGGAAGATAAGTCCTCGATCGAGCTGTCCTGTGCTCGATCGAGGGACCCAGATGAAGACAAGTACTCGATCGAGCTGTCCTGTGCTCGATCGAGAGGTATCCACGAAGAAAGCACTCGGCCGAAACCCAATTTGCTCGATCGAGAAGTGCCGAAGAAGAAGAGTCGATCGAGTAACCTGCTACCTCTCGATCGACCGATTTGTGAAGCTAAACGTGCTCGATCGAGTGGAATTTTCTCTCGATCGAGAACTGCGGGACTCTTCGTTTACACTGATTTATTACATCAGTTCATTTTCTTTCTACTATTTAAGGAGCTCGTTTGTAGAGCATAGAGAATCTTCATTCAGACTTGTAGACCTTAGTTTTACTCCCTAAAAACTCCTTTTACTTTAAATAATTTTTTGAACTCTTGTAGCCGTCGGATTTTAGTAATTTTACGGGTTTTTCGTTCTTCCATTCTAATCTCTGTTCTTGCCTTCGGATTACTGTAATTCCTTCTCTCTTATCTTTATTTTTGTATTCTTATTCCAGTTTATACCTTCTGTTTCTGTTTTCTTTCCCGATCAGTTTCGTATCGCTATAATCTGTTTTCGTTTCCGTGTTCATCATCGTCACTCGCGCCTTTTGTCTCTGTTTTCGTTTCTATTTTAATTCATCCTCTTTGTCAATCTTATTTCTATTTTAATCTGTTTACTCTGAATCCCTGTCCAATTCATATCAAATCATATGCTAGTTTGTTATTTTACATCCGTCTTAAGACTATCAAATCTCGCATCTCCTTTCCCTCTTTGTTCGCGTCAATTTCGAATCCTTTTCACTTATTGTTTATAATCTGATTTTTTTTTATTTATCATCTTATCATGTCGTATGTTATAATTTTCATTATCGTTATAATCTTTGTCATCCCCACTATGAGTAGCTAAATCCATAATATTTTGGGATGAGGGAGTTGTGTCGAATATATAATATGTAGTAGTCGGGTTAGACCGTCTTTGGTGGGAGTAATCGTTAAAACAATTTATTTTATGTTCGGTTTAGTGAGTGCATGCATGAGACCTTACATCTAGTTAATTCCCGACCTAGACCGGAAGGTTGGAAGGGTAAGACTTGTTTAATGATTTTAAATAGTTTTTGTGAGAACGAAAGTTAAGCACGACCTTAGGGCGACTTAAGACCGGAAGGTATAGTCGGGTTTGAGACTTGACCTTAATAACCCAGCCTTTCCCACCAATTTAAGGCCTATCCCATTTACGACTATCATATGGGAGACACAACGACCCGAATTCCCAACATATTCCTTTTCCCCTGATTTTTATCTCATCTTGTGTTTTTTACTTTCGTGTTTTTATCCTTTGCATAATTCCCATATCGTAGTTTAGTTATCACAATTTAAACCCCCCCATATATGTGACCATAGGTAAAAACTGTTAGTTAAGCAAGTTTGCTTCCCTGAGGAGATCGACCCTATCTACCGCTAACTTCTGTTAGTAGGACCTAGGCTTTTATTTTTGGTGTATGAACGACACGCATCAACATACATATACAAGTACCTCATAGTCTACTCTTTAGTGGCCAAATATAAGAATGTAAGCAATTTCGCGGTTCTGTGACGTCTCCCAAACCTTTGTAGCATCCTTACATACTTCTATTTGGGGTTCATTTTATTTAAGACACACCTAAGTTCATTTGGGTTCATTGGTTTAGGTGCCAAGATCGTCGCTCTGATACCATTTGTAACACCCTCATAATCCAAGGCCTTCAGGATGGACCACCAGAATATGAAAGAACTACCATCTCAGTTTCTTGAGGCATAATATCAAAGTAAAATCGCAAGCAACCTTTATTAATAAGATCAATAAAGTAAAAGTATACACTCGTCTGAAAGAATAAAAGTATCAAAGTTTTGCTCAAGTTATGTATAACTATCATGACGCTACAAAAAGATGTGAAGACCCATCCTCCCCAAGCAAGCACTCATCAGTAACTGCGAACCCGAGACTCTACTCACCATTACATGGATTATCACAATAAAATACAACAAGCGTCAGAATGTGATAAATAAGACGATCTTATCACAAGTAAAAATAATCAGAATAATCTGATACATCACAAGTACTGAGATTGTTGGAAATCGAATAGGATATTATGCATGCAAAAACTAATAATAGGATATTATGCATGCAAAAAGGACTAGTAAGAAAATCTTACATTGAGATTTTCAGAAATTAAGGAACGAAATTGGTCACCTACCAATTTTCGTTCTTGAGCTATAAAATATAAGGGATAAAATCCAAAATTTCAAGAATAGAAATTATCCTCTTGTTGCACCCAAAATGAACCCTAAACACTACTAAACTATTTGCTAGATATTTAAATAGTAGTCTACCTTAAAATCTATTACTAATACTCATACCACACTAGTAATATTAGTACGAATATTTGAACAAGATTGATTAAAACTTAGAGAGTTTTAAGATAACGAGAGGTTGTATATGTAACACCCCCATTTATTTAAGAGCCTTTAGCAAGACATTCTCAAATAAATAGAGTTGTTACCATCTCGGAATGTCCGAGGTAGTGAATAACAAAGTAAACAAACCAAAGTACTTTATATAAAAACTGATTAAATTGGAACTTTTGATATTACAACTATTACGCAAAGAATAAAAGTACAACTGATAACATTTACGTATGTGATCTAATTATAAGTAGGTCCAAGCCATGTCTCACTCCTTGCCCAAGCTCTTAGTCTATCTATCTCTGACCTGTAGAATCTACTCCCCATTCCGGATCATCGTAGGTGTACACGAATACACTGTCAACCTCACGGTTGAGTAGGATAACACAATAATAAATAATGCAACAAATATGATATGCAAATACCATGATATGCTCGAGCTCAATCTCAATCTCATTCTCAAACCCGTAACACCCAGCCATACCGAACCTCCCGGCAGACTATAATCGGCCGTCGCCGAACACCAGCTCAATAGCTAATAAGACACCAGGCCTGGCCTGCAGAACCACCCTGGGCTTTATATCAGAACAATAATATCCGATCCATAACTTTCTCAGTAACCAATGCATATGCCATGCTCATGAATGCAACAATACTCTTAATCAATCACGCTATTAAATAATGCAATGCTCAAGCCAATAATAATAATTAACACTCAATTCAACTAATATCATTCTCATATCAATCATGCTCAACATCCATAACACACAATCCAACATCCGTTCGTAACACATCATAGTGTATAGTGTCAGTGTATCTTACCTGGATAGCAATATAGTCCAAAAGCAAGCCACCGAGTAAACAGAACAATGCCACTTCAAAATCGTCACCTAACAATATAATATACGTAATCACTAACTAATATAACTACGTAAGCAAATCAATTATTCAAATTAACAATTTAAATAATATATTGTGCATAACGAGGCCGTATTAAACATAACTACTTCAATTAACTTAACCAACCCGACCTTACTACTTTTATAAGTAACTCAATTAAATAAGCGAACACACAAAATATAATTGAACTATTGATAACCGTCACATTCTTGTATAAAATTTACTTAACAATTTGAGTAAACAACAACATGAGCACATATACTAATAATAATAATCATGCCAACATTAACATTATTAACAACAATAACAATTATAATAATAATAATAATAATAATAATAATAATAATACAAATATTAATATTAATAATACTCACAATAGCAACAACTATGTAAACAATGCTAATAATATTAAGAAAAAAAAGAAAGACAATACAATAAACAAAACTACTAATATAGTACTAATAGCAATAATAATAATAATATCAATAACAATAACAATAACATATAATAATAACATAATAATAATACTAATCATAATATTAATGATAACATAATAATAATATTAACAATGATAACAAACACAAACGCATCACGCACCACAAAGATGACACTACCCTACGCAAACTTCGACAGCCCCGAAACCAAAACCGAAACCGAAACGGAAACCCCTGACCAGCCTACTTTCCAGCCCCACTTCGACACTCTTCAGCCGCCTTAACCACCATCACATCATCGTGACTACCACCCCCGGATTATAGTGCACCAAACGACACCTACCACCACCCTAGACTCCACCCTAGCGGCCATCGACACAGTCCCAAAAACCCCCTGGTCAACAGCAACCCCCAGAACCCTGGTAGACCCGTGTTAACACCCCCACTAAACACCACTGCCGGCACTAAGTCCAACCACCGCCTTCGCCAGTGACACCACCAGGCTCACCTCTGAGTCATGGTGGTTCCTGGGAAGTCAATAGCCGTCGTCGACACCGCTACAACAACCCACAACCATCGTTACAAAACCCAGCTACCACACTTCCCGGCCCTCTGTTTTCACGCGACACACCCTCTAACAAAACCCACTTTAACCCAGACACGACACACCTCCTAACCACTGTGGAAACCACCAGGTAAACACCCTGAATGCCACCAATATAGTTACCCTAAAACCCAGAACCATCGTGACTAGAAAACCCATCGAACTCCTATGAAACATCACACGTTAAAAGCCCTGTTTTGACAACAATAAAAAAACGACCTGACACGGTGATAAAACGTTGGCTTCGACGGCCATTGGTGGTCAAAGACGACACTAAACTGGTCTAGACATGACTACTAGACAACATAGATCACGATCACATAAATAATCAGAATCATAAACATGCTTACATGATTGAAATCTACGATTTAAAAGACAAATAAATCATGCGAAACAAGAGAAGTGGTGATTGTACCCCCTTTCTGGTGTGAACGAACCACCGTGGACCACCCTTGACAACCGTGAAACCCCTCGTTCTTGAACCTTAATGTGTCGGCTATGATATGCTGTCAAAACTTGGTTGTCGATAGGTCTAAATTAGGGTTTTGAAAAGGGTTAGATAGGGCGACAAGAATGAGGGTTATGCTGGTGTTTGTGATTTGTGTCAAGTATCGAGAATGGGCCTTAAGGCCTGCACGCGTTCCAAGGCCCAAATTACATAACTTAAACACGGTCTTATTATTAGTTTGTAGACCCGACCCCTTAACAAAACATATAAACTCTAAAGCACTTGTTTGATAATTTAACTATTGAATACAAACGTTCAAATAACTACCAACACGTCAACATAATTATTAAACATTAAAATACAATATAATAAAAATACGGAGTATTACAGTATATTTATGAAATGACAAAAAAGTAAGTATAAGGAATAAGGAGACCAACATATAAAGATAAGAGAAGCCCCTTCTTCTTCTCTTGTGCACGACTCCAAACAAGGGGAAGAGAGCCCACTTGCTTTTTGTCTTTCCACATACTACGGTTGCATAAGCTATGGCCTAATAAGTACATATAATCATTTCATCTAATTCTTAATTAGATAAATAATTATTACTCACAATCACCCACTAAGACCCATTTTTTCGATTCCCATGTTATTAACATGGGATCAACCATAGGTCGCTATCACCACCGCCACGAGACTACTCATGGTGAAATTGACACCCCTCCCCCTTTGGTCCTTCTTACACCCATAATTTATCGCTAAGTCGTTCGTATAAAACCGTCTCACAAAAGTAAGGTGATATGAAAAACTATTCTCTTAGAGTTTGGTAAGAACGAATCAAAACGTAAACTTAACATCTAACTAAGTGAAATTATGTAAGAAAAACATAGAATCATACTTACGACTTAACAAGAATGAATTTTCGCAATAGGCGCCTCGAACCGTGTATCGCCTCATTCCCCCTCTCCTCTTTGTCGGGCTCTTCCCTCTTCTCACTAGGATTTCGTCTCTTATGTTTTGTGTAAAAGTGAATAAGAGAGTTTGTGTGGGTAATAAGAAGATTTGTATACCCCGAGTCGGAATTAAATGATTTAAGGAAACCCGACACTTACTAAACTTACTCGGTATACCCGAGTTACTTGTGTTGGAATTCTGCAACAATTTGAGGGAGTTGGTTGTCCCACATCAGTGGGCAGGAATTCTCCTCTCTTGTTTTTATACATTCCTTTCATTGTATGGTTAAGAGATAGATTGGCCCAAGGTGGGATTTGTGTGTGTTTGGTGGGCCAGTGGGTTTGGGTCCAACACACACGCGCGCCGGCCTTGCCCGGCTCGAGCTCGGGCTCGGGTTTGGGTTTGGGTAGAGCCCCTGCGGGGCGGGCTGAAATCCCTCTTTTATCCTTTGGGCCTATTTTTTTTTTTTTTTCTGGACTTCTTAGTGAGACTCGGTCAGTCAAAGACTGTTAATGGGTGAGATATTCTCTCCCCATTAACAACTTTGACCTAGTATTTTTAGGGGTTTATTTTCGGCCTTTGACCTCTGCTATTTTCCTATAAATAGCAGAGCTCTCATCAGCAGAATACACATCACAATACAACAAAACTATTTATCTCTCTCTCTCTTTTCTTCTGTCTCGAAATCTTGGTATTGCTAAAATCGTTCCAGGTCTTCCAGTCTTGAGTGGGCAAGACTGTAAGGCGGCAGTAGTGTAATCCTTGGGGAACTACCGGTCATCGCTGATCGCCACCTCAGTCGTACCGAAAATATAGTTTTCAAGGCAGTGGTTCCACCACGTCACTACCTTCTGTTCGGTATTTCTAATCTTCTGATTTTTCGTTACTGCATTTATTTTCGATCAGTGCAATTACAGTTTTTCCGAGTTCTGTAATTTTGTCCAATAATTTGAAAACTATATTATTATTGCGGTAACAATGTCGTCTATTTTGGCAAAAATCTTTCCTGATCTGACCAAACTTGAACGCCTAAATGATAATAACTACAAGAGCTGGTCACAAAAACTGCTCATGTTCTTCGAACAATTAGAAATTGATTATGTGTTGTTTAGTGACCCCCTGCTCTAGTCGTTCCGGACCCCCTGCTGCTAGTAAGGAAATAGTTACTGTTGCGTCAGCTGTTACTGGTGTCAAGTCGAATGAGGATGTTATTAAGAAATTTGATAAGGATAATAAGACTGTTAGATGTCAACTTTTGAATAACGTGAATCCGGTCACAAAGCCTACCAGTGTACTGAAAAAAAAACTCCTGAAGCCAATGTTGCTGTAACTGAGGCTGAGGATGTCATTGCTGCCGTGGTCGTTGAAGCAAATCTGGTGGGTAATGCTGCTGAATGGGTCTTGGATACTGGTGCTTCTAGACACCTCTGTGCTGATAAGGGGCTATTTGCTGAGTTCGAGGAAGTTGCTGATGGGGAATGTGTCTACGTGGGTAACTATTCATCTGCACTGATCACAGGCAAAGGCAAGATCTTTCTCAAACTCACCTCGGGGAAAACACTTGCTCTCACTAATGCTTTATTTGTACCCTCGTTGCGTTGAAACCTCGGGTCTGGTGCCTTATTAAACAAAGCTGGTTTGAAAATTGTTTTTGAGGCTGACAAGGTTGTAATGTCGCGTAATGGGGAATTTGTGGGCAAGGGTTATCTTTCCGGGGGTCTTTTTGTATTGAACACTGATTCAATTTCTAATTATATTGCATCTACTTCTACTTATATCGCTGAGTCTATTGATGTTTGGCATGGTAGACTAGGTCATGTGAATGTTGACTATATTAAAAAACTTAGAACTATGAGTTTAATTCCAAGTTTGACGAGTCAAGAATTTTCTAAATGTGCTAGCTGTGTTGAGCCTAAGTTTACAAAGAAACCTAGTAAACCTGTGACTACTAGGACTACGAGTCTTCTTGATTTAATTCACACCGACCTAGCTGACTTCAAAAATGTTGCAAGTAGAGGTGGCAAGAATTATTATATCACGTTTATAGATGACTGTTCGAGATACACTCATGTATACTTGCTTAAAACTAAAGATGAAGCATAACAATCTTTTATAAACTTTAAAAATGAAGTCGAGAACCAAATTGACAGGAAAATTAAAAGAGTAAGGTCCGATTGAGGAGGTGAGTATGGCTCTAATTATTTGATCGATTTTTGTGAGAAAAATGGTTTAATTCATGAAAATAGCCAACCATACTTACCTCAATCGAATGGAGTAGCTAAACGTAAAAATAGAACTTTAAAGGAGATGATGAATCCTACGCTTTTAAGATCTGGCCTATCTGACGATATGTGGGGGGAAACTATTCTATCTGCTTGTCGTATTCTTAACCGTGTACCTCATAAGAAAATTGACAAGACACCCTACGAGATCTGGAAGGGCTATCCTCCTAACCTGAGCTTCCTTAGGGTTTGGGGTTGTTTGGCTAAAGTGGGTTTACCTGATTTTAGGAGACCTACCGTTGGACCTAAGACCTATGATTGTGTGTTTATAGGTTATGCTCAAAATAGCTCTGCCTATAGATTTATGTCTTTGAGTGATCGTTCTATATCTGAGGCTAGAGATGCTGAATTTTTTGAGCATGTTTTTCCTTTTCAGAAAACTGTTGTCCAATCTCCTAGTTTATCTGTTGCATCTTTTGATTTGTCTTCACATGCTAGTGCTAGCACTTCTATGGATTTGTCTGTTGAACTTAGAAGAAGTAAAAGACCTAGATGCCCAAAGAACTTTGGTGATGATTATGATACAACTTGTTTGTTTGAAGTTGGATACACTGTTTGTGCTAGTGATGAGTTTGTTTCAGCTTTTTTAATAGAGGATAATGATAAAACATATAGTGAGGCAATGAGATCCATTGATGCTAATTTTTGGAAAGATGTTATTAAAAGTGAACTGGACTCTATTGTGTCTAATCAGACTTGGAAGTTGACTGATTTACTTAAAGGTAGTAAACCCATTACACGTAAATGGATTTTTAAAAAGAAAATGAGACCTGACGGTACAATAGAGAGGTTCAAGGCTAGACTTGTGGTTAGAGGCTTTACACAAAAGAAGGGTATTGATTATTTTGATACCTACTCTCTTGTGACCAAAATATCGACCATTAGAACTCTTGTCGCCTTAGCTGCTATTCACAATCTTGTTATGCATCAGATGGATGTTAAGACTGCATTTCTGAATGGTGAAATAAGGGAAGAGATCTATATGTCTCAACCTGAAGGTTTTGTGATTAAGGGTCAAGAGAGTAAAGTGTGTAAACTGAACAAGTCTCTTTATGGACTGAAACAAGCACCTAAACAGTGGTATGAGAAATTTAACAACACTTTGATGCATAATGGCTTTATGATCAACAACTCTGATTCATGTGTTTTTTCCAAGGTGATAGAATCTGATTGTGTTATTATATGCCTATATATGGATGACATGCTTATTTTTGGTAATAATTTAGATGTGATAATTAAAACCAAAGAATTTCTGTCATCACATTTTGAGATGAAGGATTTCGGAGAAGCTGATGTAATCCCAGGGGTTAAGTTTATTCGAAACCCCAATGCAATTTGTTTAAGTCAATATCATTATGTTGAAAAAGTGTTGAAAAAGTTTAACTGCTTTGATGAAGTGCCTGCTAGGACACCTTATGATGCTAGTATACATTTGTGTAAAATTCGGGTAAGAGTGTATCCCAAGAAGAGTGTGCTAAGATCTTAGGTAATGTGATGTTTCTTATGAACTGTACCCGAACAGATATTGCATATGCTGTTAGTAGACTGAGTCGTTATATACATAACCCTAGTAGTGAACATTGGAATGCTCTTCGTCGTTTACTCAAATACCTAAAAGGAACAATTGACCTTAGTTTGCATTATAGTAAATTTCCTGCTGTGTTAGAAGGATATTGTGATGCAAATTGGATTTCAGGTAACGATGAGATCTGCTCTACTAGCGGATATGTCTTCACCATGGGTGGAGGTGCTATATCGTGGAAGTCTTCCAAACAGACTTGAATTGAACGCTCTACCATGGAATCAGAGTTCATAGTGTTGGGTTGGTCATACTCCCTTTACTATAAAATTAGTCATCCTAACTTTACTTAACAAATAAACCTTTTAATTTGTGTCAAGATCTTTATGCATGCAATAATATAATGCGGAAATAAAAGAATCGGACCCTTACATTCGGTCCAAATTAGTGCTAGGACAATCCTCCACGGAGCAACCAATATAGCCTGCCTCCTTTACGATGCACCCAAGACTTACCCTTAATACCGAGATCTTTCACGGACTAGGTGAGCAAAGTCGGTTTCCTTAAAACCGTGTTCTAATCTTATTAGAACAATAATCGAAATACTATAACAATTATAGTGGATAAATATAATATATATTATATTTATTAATGAATATTATATAATATTAATTTTAAAGGATTTCATAGGATTTTCTCTTACTAGAAAATATTGCATAAGGGTTAGAATGAATCTCATGAAATATGAACAATTCACATTTTTTACAAGGGTTGTTGGTTGTGTCGTGTAAGATAGATGCATGGGAAGGGTATATAGTTTTATTTTACTCTAACCCATCATCTAGGCTTGCATGCCTATTATTAGGTCAATAGCTATCCAAATAATTATGTTTGTAAGGCACTAATTTAAACAAATTAGTCCTTATAACACACACAATCACATGCCACATTTTATGTAAAATGTACTTTCATTTTACAAATTGTAATTTGTACAATTGTGTGTCTTGTGACATCCTATGTCACAAAATACAATTGTATTAATTTAAAATACATATTTATCAAATAAATATTATTATCTCTAAATTAATTAAATCACATTTAACAATTTATTTAGTAATTCATAATTACCGTCTCAAAATATGGTTATTATAATAATCATCAATACGATATACAACATTTGTCATAACCATGAACCCTTCTCATTCTAATTTCGACATTTCATAAATATCGATTAATATTTGACAATTGACACGTTTCAATTTCAAAATATAAATATGACATTAAGATTTTACCTCTGATTTCTCGATATGTTAGTTTTAAGGAATTTGATCAAATCGTATCGTATACAATTGATCAATATATCAATTAAGGGGATTATCGTATAGGTGTGACCTAAAGGGATCAACTAACCACCACCGTCATACGACAGTAATGTCAAACTCTAGTCAGCCAATCATTACCGATTAATGTTCGTCAGTTGACTATATAATATCGGATCATCCCTTGCTTATTCTTTTTATGAGATTTAACAATGATATTTGTTATTGACGTGATCGCACTATTGTTAAGAACACTTACTCCAACAATCTCCCACTTGTCCGCGACAAGTGTGCGTCACCGATTCTCTTGTCCTATTACATCATCTCCCACTCAATGCAAGGTTTTTTACATGTAGTACTTGCATTTGAACATTTCGTGAGCGGTTTCCTCGATCTGGAGATTTAACTGCTTTGACCGAAATTATCTACCATAGATACCTTCCGAGTGTGGCCACGCATTTCTAGTTAAACTTCTCCTCGAGTAGCCCTGATATTTAAGATAACCATGACAAGGGGTTGGACAATTCCTATCCTATTGTTCCCTTCGACTAACACAGTCTATTATGATCCAAAAGATGCTCATTTGACCCCTTTTACGGAAGATCGTAGAGCATAAATCAAAGTTGTAATACCCGTATTTTAGCCTCGCTTGTTCCTCTGTCAAACCCTGTTTTATACAAGTATTTCAAATAGAATGTTTATAAAGTATTTTACGTAAACTGTTATTATTTTATAAATCGTATTTCTACGATTATTTCGTATTTCATAATCATTTTATATTTGACGATTATTTCATAATATGTCATTTCATTCGTAATTCTTTAATTCTGACAATATATTTATAATTAAATATATTTCCTATTTTATACTTTTTTCTCGGTTATCTTGGTTTTATTATTTAAGTCGTAATTATATATTTAAATCTTAAATCTTCAATTTTGATATATTCTTATATAAGTGCTAATAATTTATATTCGTATAATTAATTTAATATATATTTTTACTAATACTAATTATACAATTTAAGTAGTATAATTATATTTTACGTAATCGTTTATTTTAAGTACGAGTTGTGAACGGTAAATAGAGGCCTTTCACCTAGTGATGCGTGATGGACTCTTAGTAATGGACTTGGACTCGGGTTAGGGTAGAGAGAAATCGTGGAATAGAAACAATCTAAAGCGTACACAAACCCTAATACCTTAACACTGGTTGCCTCCGTCAACGTACACAAAACAACGCAAAAACTAAACCCTACTCAAACCTCCACTCGTCTGCCTCCATCTCGTTACTGCCTCCTTTCACCAACAACACAGAAACCCTACCTACCTTGACCACCGTGAGATTGGGGAAGAACAAAAGAGGAAGAAAATAACGCATGAACAGTCATCACCATCATCATCTTCGTCGCTTGTTCATCGGTAAGTTCAACACGTTGTCTCTCACGTTTATCAAACCTTCAGTATAGTGTTATGGCCTAGAGTGGTCTTTATAGGACCCTTAACACCCTTACCCCCGTCTATCGGTCATATGACCACCGTGGGTGTCTCGATAACCACCTTTAAGTGGCGGCAGTAACAGTTTTTATGTCTCTGTTTCGTTTTCTATTGCTTATTCGATTGTTGTTCTGGTTTAATCTTACGTACGAATTTATTGGTAATGGTAGTAGGATGTTTGTAGGTTGTGTGGTGGTGGTTAGGGTGGTGTGTGGTGGTTGGGAACTTGTGTTGATGGACTGTTTAAGAGCGTGGTAAGGTCTGGGCAGAAATAGGGGAGACAAAAGTTGAAGGTCGCTTGTTCAGCAGCGGGTTTTGGGATTAGTTATTGTGTTCGTTTTGGGGATCTAGGACTCACCTTTATCTTCTATGGGACCACCGTAGGTCAGTGGTGACCACGGTGGTGGCCAGTGGACCTGTTGGACACGCTGGAGAGAGAGAGAGAGAGAGAGAGAGAGAGAGAGAGAGAGAGAAGGAGAGGGGTTGGAGGTGGTTGCTGAAAGTAGAGAGGGCTGTGAGTGTGCAGGCTGTTTTGGGCTATCGTGGTGGTAGCTGTGGTGGCCCATGGTGGTGTACAAGGCGTGGAAGTGGTAGTCGGTAGTATGTACTTTTAGTTTAGGACAGTTGGTGGTGGTCGTGGGTGGCTTAGCCGGTGGTGGTGATGCGGTGAAGTAGGTTGGTCGTGGGTTTTTGTATCAGGGGTTTTGGGGGCTGTTTGTTTACATTTAACGAGTTGCTGGTGGTCCTTGTCGTTGATTATTATTATTATTATTGTTATTATTATTATTAAAGTATGGGTGTTGTTTTTGTTGTTGTTTTTGCCAACATAATATTATTATTACTAGTATTATGTGTTATATTACTATTATCAATAATACTAATGTTATTGTTAGTACTAGTTTACGGTATATACTTATACTCTATGATGTGTTATGAATGGATGTGGTATTGTGTGTTATGGATGCTGAATATGATTTATATGAGAAGGATATGGGTTGGATTGATTGTGGATTATTGGTAATGGCATGAGCATTTCATTATTTAATAGCATGATTGAATAATTATATCGTTGCATTCATGAGCATAGCATTACTGAGAAAGTTATGGTCAGATATTGTTCTGATATAAAGCCCAGGGTGGTTCTGCAGACCAGGCCTAGTGTCTTATCAGCTATTGAGCTGGTGTTCGGTGACGACTGATTATAGTCTGCCGGGAGGTTCGGTATGGCTTGGTGTTTCGGGTTTGAGATTGAGATTGTGATTGAGCTCGAGCATGTCATGACATTTGCATATCATTTATATGTTGCATTATAATTATTGTGTTATCCTACTCAACCGCGAGGTTGACAGTGTATCCGTGTACACCTACGATGATTCGGAATGGGGAGTAGATTCTACAGGTCAGAGATAGATGGATTAGGAGCTTGGGCATGGAGAGAGACATGGCTTGGACCTACTTAGAATTAGATCACATACTTAGATGTTATCATCGGTTGTACTTTTATTCTTTGCGTAGTAGTTGTAATACCAGAATTTTAAATTTAATCAGTATTTATATAAAGTACTTTGGTTTGTTTTACCTTGTTATTCACTACCTCGGACATTCCGAGATGGTAACAGCTCTATTTATTGAGAATGTCTTGCTAAAGGCTCTTAAATAAATGGGGGTGTTACAAAGTGGTATCAGAGAGAACGATCCTCAGGCCTAAACCAAATGAATAATAATGAACGTAGGAGGAGTCTAATAAAATGAACCCTAGGCTAGTAACTGTTAGGAGCCCCATAGGAATGGGATGAGTTACGGGCCCCCTCAAACCAAGTTACTGGCCCTTTCAGTCTAGCCTGGTCACCCTTGAGAGATGAAGAGCGTGGGTAGTATAGAATAAAGGAAAAGACGCAATATATATATATATATATATTGTACTAACGTTTTCGCAGGAAAGAAACGAGGTAAGTTATAATGTGAAATCTCGTTGGTAATGTGTATTGTGAGCCATAAGGTTGATATCTAATGTTAGTTGAGATATATGATTCCAAGTATTGTGAACATGAAAATTTGAATATGAGTTTGAAATATAAGCTTGACTAGTATGATGATGTGCATTAGAAGAATATGACTGATATTAAAATGCTGATTGATCTGAATGATTGAATCGAAACTTTCAGAGAATGTATGTATATTTATTGAACAATAATTTGGAGTGAAATGATCATATGATTTTGGTGTTTCGAAATGTCTATATGATATCTGGTTATTAAATGACTATAGTAACTATGTAATATATTGTTTGGTATTTGAATAAGAATGATTAGACTTATATGTTATAATAATACATGTCTAGTGATATGCGGAATGTGTTACCCCAAGCCATGAATGTTATATAGTTATGTGTTGCATAAGTTGTACTTAAAGTTTACATGGCGATTTCTATTTACCCGCACTTAGTTTAGTTATAGAGTCAGTATTCAATAAGTGGCACCTTGGTGATTTCTAGGATATATATTTAAGTACTTTTCTGTTGTGATTGTTACGATGGTAGGAAATAATGCATTGTTCATACATGTATAATTATTGTAGTTAGTTGGCGCTACTTTTCAATTTCGAAATCTTTACCATTTTGTAGATGGCAATTTCGGTTTGAAATAATGAATATTGTTCATATGGTGCAACGTGGTTTCTATGCTTCAAATGATATGTCAACATGTTTTGGAAGAACAATGGTTGTATTTAAATGTGATAATGTGAAGTGATTCTAAGAAACAAAATGTTGATAAATTTACAGAATGATACCTTATTTGTACGGGCTGCCATTTGAAATGTGTTTTATATATGAACATGAAAATTTTATTTATGATAATCTTCTGACTTAGCGTTTCAATGTTTTTGGTTTCATGTTAAAACGACTTATATTTTGAGAGAAATAAGTATTTTAGTCGACAGTGGACAGATTGTTACTGCACAGTTCTGTTTTGACCAATGTTTGAAACCATTTAAAACGTATTCATTGTTTATGAATAATTCCAACTCCGCTGTTTATAATATTCATTCACGTTCTCAAAATGATAAGTCACGTAAAATCTTACCAAGTTGTTATTTAACAGTGATTTTTGCAAGTTGTCCAATTTCGTGTTTAATTGTCGTAAAGTTTCTGTTCAGGCCAACTAAGTTGTAAAATTTGTTATAAATAAATCCCATAAGTTTTGCATTTGATTCTTTTTCCTATGATTAATTAATTCATTATACTTCTCAAAAACTATAATAGTTCACAACATGGCTGGACGGTTATTTAATTATAATTTTTGGAAGTTGCAACGTGATGTTTGATTGTTGAAATTGTAAGTTATGTAAATCTCAATATAAAAGGTTAATCAAATATGAATTCTGTAATGTAACCATGTAATATCCTGATATGATTTTAGTAGCATGAACAAGACATATGATATGAATATGACCTTTATTACATGATAGTGTAACCTTACTTATTATTGGTGAGTTTTATATAAAGTTAGTTTCATTTATACCGACAATAATGTTATGCCACAAAGCGAATTGCATTTTGCTATATTTAAAATCTGATCACAATATACAGGGGGCGTTTGGTTGGGGGTCTATAAGAAAGGGAAAGGGAAAAAAAGTAACTCATTCCCTTTGTTGGTGTTTGTTTGACAAAATCAAAGGGAATTGAACTCCCTCCCTTACCCCTCAATCTCTCTAATTCCTTACCCCTCACCCCCCAAGGGTATGAGATTTCATTACCCTTCTTACCTTTCAACCACTTTTTTCACCTACTACCACATTTACAACTACCACCACAATAGCCACCACCAAACCACCACCATGACGCCACCGTCACCGCCGCCGCCACCCCCCACCGCCATAACACCACCACTGCCGCCGTGACACCCCCCACCACCATCACCGTCGTGACCACCACCCCCACCGTCACCGCCATGGCATATCTACCACCACCATCGCCATGACACCCTTACCACCACCACCACCGTGATACCCTCACCATCATCACTACCATGACACTCCACCACCATCACCGTCGTGACCACCACCGCCACCGTAACCGCCATAACATATCTACCACCACCATCGCCACCACCGCCATGACACCCCTACCACCATCACTGTCGTGACCATCAACACCGCCGTCATAACACCCCACCGCCGCCACCGTCGCCATGACACCTCCACCACCACCACCACCACGACCATGCCACCTCTAGGCTCCACCACCATCACTGCCGCTAGTAGATAAGTGGTTGTTTATGGTGGTGTGTGTTAGTTTTAGGAATGAGTGTGAGTAAACCATTAGTTCTCTTTCTTAGAGTAACCAAACAACCAATTAAGTTTAGGTAATCCATTTCCTTTCCCCTTCTTACCCTTTCTTATTTTATTTCTCTTTCCCTTTCTCTAACCAAACGCCCCCTGAGTTATTAATTTGTTTGACATGTGAATTATGGGAATGCTAGTCTAGATTTCGATCGATAGCTTGTAAAATCGTCAGTTGATTCGTGTTTATAATTGTTATTAATTACAGCTTCATTGTTCGAAGGTTTCAAAATGTACCTAAGTGATTTTAACTTATTTATACCTAAAAATGCAAAGTTGTCTTACTAGTCCATGATTGGGGTCTGTCTCGTGAGATATGTCAATGCCTCGTGTTTAATTACAGTAATTAAATTTTTGTCTAATGTCATTCCTCTTATCTGCGTAAGTAAGATTTTGTCTCCATATTTTGTTTATGAACATGAAATGTTTTAATTTGTCAAGTATGTCTGTTGCATTAAAAGTAGGATGTAGAATTTTATAATGAGGTTACGGGGACGTAACCATATCTTAAGGAGGACAGGATTGTAAAATCTTGATGAATTGCGATCGGGCTAATTGATGTATTATGATTGGTTTGACTGAGATTTACCATACATGGAGTCTCGTGATTAATTTGTTATGTTTTAGTCAATGTTGTGGTCCTTTAAGTGTCATGAATTTCTGTTGTTTGTTAAACTTTGGGGACAAAGTTTCTTAAGGGGGATAGAATGTAACATTTCAAGTTTTGAAGCCTATATACGTGCTACGTGTGATTGTTTCATGCATGTTATATGTTTCGTTACCGTTACGGGGCGGTGAACTTCGAGACGGAGTTCATTTGAAGGAGGGAAGAATGTGATACCCGTATTTTAGCCTCGCTTGTTCATCTGTCAAACCCTGTTTAATACAAGTATTTCAAATAGAATGTTTATAAAGCATTTTACGTAAACTGTTATTATTTTATAAATCGTATTTCTACGATTATTTCGTATTTCATAATCATTTTATATTTGACGATTATTTCATAAAATGGCATTTCATTCGTATTTCTTTAATTCTGATAATATATTTATAATTAAATATATTTCCTATTTTATATTTATTTCTCAGTTATCCTCGTTTTATTATTTAAGTCGTAATTATATATTTAAATCTTAAATCTTAAATTTTGTTATATTCTTATATAAGTGCTAATAATTTATATTCGTATAGTTAATTTAATATATATTTTTACTAATACTAATTACACAATTTAAGTAGTATAATTATATTTTACGTACTCGTTTATTTTAAGTACGAGTTGTGAACGGTAAATAGAGGCCTTTTACCTAGTGATGCGTGATGGACTCTTAGTAATGGACTTGGACTCGGGTTAGGGTAGTAAGAAACCGTGGAATAGAAACAGTCTAAAGCGTATACAAACCCTAATACCTTAACACTGGTTGCCTCCATCAACGTACACAAAACAACGCAAAAACTAAACCCTACTCATCCCTTCACTTGTCTGCCTCCATCTCGTTACTGCCTCCTTTAACCAACAACACAGAAACCCTACCTACCTTGACCACCGTGAGATTGGGGAAGAACAAAAGAGGAAGAAAATAACGCATGAACAGTCATCACCATCATCATCTTCGTTGCTTGTTCATCGGTAAGTTCAACATGTTGTCTCTCACGTTTATCAAACCTTCAGTATAGTGTTTATGGCCTAGAGTGGTCTTTATAAGACCCTTAACATCCTTACCCCCGTCTATCGGTCATATGACCATCGTGGGTGTCTCGATAACCACCTTTAAGTGGCGGCAGTAACAGTTTTTATGTCTCTGTTTCGTTTTCTATTGCTTATTCAATTGTTGTTCTGGTTTAATCTTAAGTACGAATTTATGGGTAATGGTAGTAGGATATTTGTAGGTTGTGTGGTGGTGGTTAGGGTGGTGTGTGGTGGTCGAGAACTTGTGTTGATGGACTGTTTAAGAGCGTGGTAAGGTCTGGGCAGAAACAGGGGAGACAAGAGTTGAAGGTCGCTTGTTCAACAGCGGGTTTTGGGGTTAGTTATTGTGTTCGTTTTGGGGATCTAGGACTCACCTTTATCTTCTATGGGACCACCGTAGGTCAGTGGTGACCACGGTGGTGGCCAGTGGAGCTGTTGGACACGCTGGAGAGAGAGAGAGAGAGAGAGAGAGAGAGAGAGAGAGAGAGAGAGAGAGAGAGAGAGAGAGAGAGAGAGAGAGAGAGAGAGAGAGAGAGCGAGAAAGGAGAGGGGTTGGAGGTGGTTGCTGAAAGTAGAGAGGGCTGTGAGTGTGCAGGCTATTTTGGGCTGTCGTGGTGGTAGCTGTGGTGGCCCATGGTGGTGTACAAGGCGTGGAAGTGGTAGTCGGTAGTATGTACTTTTAGTTTAGGACAGTTGGTGGTGGTCGTGGGTGGCTTAGCCGGTGGTGATGATGCGGTGAAGTAGGCTGGTCGTGGGTTTTTGTATCAGGGGTTTTGGGGGCTGTTTGTTTACATTTAACGAGTTGCTGGTGGTCCTTGTCGTTGATTATTATTATTATTATTATTATTGTTGTTATTATTATTATTATTGTTATTATTATTATTAAAGTATGGGTGTTGTTTTTGTTGTTGTTTTTGCCAACATAATATTATTATTACTAGTATTATGTGTTATATTACTATTATCAATAATACTAATGTTATTGTTAGTACTAGTTTATGGTATATGATATTCATGGTCTTAAGTATTAAAGTTGTTAAGTAAATTGTATACAAAATGTGACGGTTATCGATAGTTGGCTATATATATTTTTCTATGTTCGTTTATTAATTGAAGTTATTTATAAAAGTAATAAAGACGGGTTAGCCAAGTTAATTGAAGTAGTCGTGTTTAATACGGTCTTGTTATTACGTAATATATTATTTAAATAGTATATTTAAATAATTGATATATTATATTAATTTGCGGAATTGTATTAGTCAGTAATTACGTATATTATATTTGTTAGGTGACGATTTTGAAGTGGCATAATTTTGTTTACTTGCTGGCTCACTATCGGATTATATTGTTATACATGTAGGATACACTGACCTTATACTCTATGATGTGTTATGAATGGATGTGGTATTGTGTGTTATGGATGCTGAATATGATTTATTTGAGAAGGATATGGGTTGGATTGATTGTGGATTATTGGTAATGGGATGAGAATTTCATTATTTGATATGATTGAATAATTTTATCGTTGCATTCATGAGCATAGCATATGCATTGGTTACTGAGAAAGTTATGGTCAGGTATTGTTCTGATATAAAGCCCAGGGTGGTTCTGCAGACCAGGCCTGGTGTCTTATCAGCTATTGAGCTGGTGTTCGGTGACGACTGATTATAGTCTGCCGGGAGGTTCGGTATGGCTTGGTGTTTCGGGTTTGAGATTGAGATTGTGATTGAGCTCGAGCATATCATGACATTTGCATATCATTTATATGTTGCATTATAATTATTGTGTTATCCTACTCAACCGCAAGGTTGACAGTGTATCCGTGTACACCTACGGAATGGGGAGCAGATTCTACAGGTCAGAGATAGATGGATTAGGAGCTTGGGCATGGAGAGAGACATGGCTTAGACCTACTTAGAATTAGATCACATACGTACTTAGATGTCATCATCGGTTGTACTTTTATTCTTTGCTTAGTAGTTGTAATACCATAAGTTTAAATTTAATCAGTATTTATATAAAGTACTTTGGTTTGTTTTACCTTGTTATTCACTACCTCGGACATTCCGAGATGGTAACAGCTCTATTTATTGAGAATGTCTTGCTAAAGGCTCTTAAATAAATGGGGGTGTTACAAAAGTCCCTCTGAAACTGTGCCACCTTGGGCGAATAGTCTCTAGTCTAAAAATCGACTCGTGAGAATACTATAGTAGCTCTCGCCACGACCAGGCTAATATAAAATTTCCAGAACTCTATAAGCGGTCATTTATTGCCCGACAGAGTGTCTCCTGCAGTCTGCATATGTGATCGACTAGTCATCCCATATGACTCTATGGCATTTGAACTTGTCATCAATCGCCTCACACTCTAGTCACTTCGAGACGTCACCTCATACAAGCGACTAGGGGCCATGCTAAGTTAATCCAGTTCACTTCATGTGGTTCAAAATTGTCTCCCACAACCCATTTGGATTTGACAAAGTATTTATCAATAGTGAGTTAATGATAACTCAAACGATAAGAGTGATTGTCATGTATGAACAGTTAATACAATATTACTGTTCCATACCTTACAATCTTTGATGCTCATCCATCAATTTGTATTAGTGGTTTGATATGTGAATACACCATTTATTCACGTCATCCGAACCTACAAATTTCGGTTTCCTTCTGACTCATATTATCTCGTATAACATGATCTTTTTCAAGTACATATCTAGTACTCGTACAAGATTTGAGTTTCCTTTCCTGAAGGAAGCTCCCAATGTTATCTTATAACTCGTGACATGTTGTTCTCACATACACAGTCACATTGTACTAGAATTCATATTGTAGTTTACCTAGATTCGATCCACTAGTTCTCCTCGAGAACTTATATCGAAATAAGGCTTTTGACTCAACATCTTGGCATGTTAATCAAGGTCGTACGAATCATCACGTTCATATCTAGGTGATTCTATATTCATCGATATGAATATTTTATCAAACCTTGTTGATCTTCAATAGGTGACGTTTCATTATCATATAATAAACTTATGTCGGTCCATCATTCTATGATGTTCTTAACATTTTTACTCATCTAGAATTGAAAACCTCTAATTCTTTACATTTAAAGAATCATCATTCTCTCTTAATGGCAGGTTCAACTTTCTAATGACTATCGCTCCCACTGAATTTAGTATCACTATCTTTATAGTAGAATAACTCCCACTATCACTATTTCTATAGTGATTAGCTCTCACTCAATCAACATCTTTTGTTTTGAACTTTTCTTTTCTCGTCCTCGTTTCTTTGGAAAGCAATAGGACATGATTTCTCCTCTATAATCCTTTAGAACTAAAAACGTTACTATCCAAGAGCGAGTTCGTCTTGCGAAGTTTCTCTTATCCTCTCTAAGAAATACTGACTTTTAAGAAACATTTTCTTCTCGTCTCTTCGCGTAGTTTCTTCTCTAATAAGAAACATTGACTTAAGAACCTTTCTTCTCGTCTCTTCGCATAGTTTCTTGTCTAATCAATTTAGGATTCTACATTTTGGTTTGTGAGTCTAACAATTTCTCCCACTCTTTCCTCTTGAAATAACCCTTTATTTATAGAAGGATAGTATTTTAGTTCACAAACCATGCGATGGAGATTCATATCCTTTAAAATAACCATTATTTAAAAGGATGAGCACTCGGAGTCATATCCAAGTTGTGTCAAAAGATGTTAATATCTTATATCCGGTATATAAGACTCATTGAGTATGTCATTTAGGTAATAATTCTCCTTTAAACAAATGAAATCACTTTATTTGATTTTCATTTGATCCTATCATTTTAACAGTACAATGAACGATTCAAAGTACTCTCTTAGTGATCCTTTAAGATCACATCAACTCATGTTATGTAACACACAATGCATTTTAAAACAACAATTTGATTAAGAACAAAAGGGTATGACTTGGGGTGAAAGCCAAGTCACCAATACTTATCATTACAACCATTGTTTGATAACTAAATCCTTGTCATACAAGAAGGATAATGTTCTTAAATTTAAAATGCATAACCGAAAGAAGACATCAATGAAAATTAGAGTCAAGCTCTTTATGTCTTCAATCTCTGGATGCTACCATAGCAATCCATGAAAGAAACTTCAAGCTTCCTTTTCTTTTTCCTTGCCCTTATTGATGGAAGGTGCCCCTTAAAACAATTATAAAGGGTGAGAGTCAACAACTTGTATCAACATACAAAAGTTGACAAAACAACATGAATTTAAACGAGAATTATTACCTACAGCAAGAACCTTTCCAGCTTTGAGGTCGATAAGATACTTTTGGCAATTCCGCTTCCAATGACCCATCTTTGTGCAATAATAGCACTTGTCTTCAACTTCTGAAGACAAGGTAGAAGCACCTTTCGAAAATGTCTTCTCTTTAGAAGGTGTGGGTTTGAAGGCTTTGATGCATTTGCCTTTGCTAGCTCTCCTCTTAAATTTCCTTTGCTCTTTTTCTCAATGTTAAGCACATCCTTCAAGGAACTCTGATTAAGTCCCATGTCCCTTTCCGCTTGGACGAGCATCTTATGCAATTCGTCCAAAGAGGTTTCTTGATTTCGCATGTTAAAGTTCACCCGGAACTGAGCATACGATTTCACTTTGTTTAGGGAGTGAAGAATTCGATCTATTATGAGCGAGTCAGGAAAATCCACCCCTTGTACTTTCAAGGTTTCGGCTAGCTCAACCAATTTGAGCATATGAGCACTTATCCTTTGACCTTCCTTCAAGGTGAGGTCAAAGAAGGCGGAGACCGCCTCATATTGAATCACACTAGGAGCTTGCGAAAACATGGTCGTAAGCTTGGTATAAATCTCATGAGTCGTGGCTAGCTTAATCATTCTCCTTTGGAGATCCGACTCCATGGAGAAAATAAGCGCGTTCTTAAGAGCGTGCGACTCTTTCATATAGGCCTCATAGGCCTCACGAGTCGCAACTGCGGAACGAGCGGTGGGAGCGGGAGGAGAGGCTTCGGTAAAGAAATGAGTCTTATCGTCACCTTCCGCGGCCAAAAGTAATTGCGCGTCCCAATCTTTAAAATTGGCGCCATGCTTCTCAAGCTTGCAACGATCCATGAAGGATCGAAGCCATGATACATTCGTGAGAGGTGGAGCGTTAAGAGCTATTTGATGATTGTTGAAAATGAAGGAATTAAAACAATTATCGTTTATTAAAACTTGTAAATTAAACAAGTTAAGCATCTACTTAATGATCTCTTACCCAATTAAGTAAATGATCCCGAGACCCAAATCCATACTAACTCGGACACGGTTTAGCCGATTCATCCCTCGTTATTATAATTCGGTGGATTAACCTTTAATCGATTCTACTTTAGAACTTCCGGTCGACAAAAATTACATTAATTCTTATCTTTAGCCCGAACTTATTGCAACTATGGTTACTTGAATACCTTCGTTGAGATCGACCAAATTTCGAGAGTGTAATCATATTATCCCACTTACCCAACGTAACAAGTTTAGCACCCCGGTTTAGCCGAGCCCACTTCCTTATGAAGAAGGGATTCATGGGTTCTTTACTCTTTGGTAAGGCTATGTCTCAATATTTGAATACGTAAGAGATCTTGTCAATTTATTATCTATCTCCTTTAAGTGAACTAAGTCGGTAAATTATCGATAAATTAATTGACACGCTCGATAAACTCGATAAACATGCATGATATGTAATGACGATTTGGCTATACATGCAAACATATAAAGCATAAATAAAAGCATAAAAACTTTAAAAGCATACATAAATCCTAGTATGGCCTTCCAAAAGTAGAAAATCAAATGTAAAATACAAATTCGGAAATCAACTCCTTGGTCCCTTGAACTTCACACGAGGCACGCATCCCAAGGCAAACTCCGTCTTGGTCGGAACTCCTTTCCGAAAGGCACCATCTTCAAGGGTCTCCGGAAAATAAAAATTACAAATTTCTATCTATTTTATACATTATAAAATAAAATAAAGTAATAAAATAAAGTGATACGAGATCACATTTAATTACAACCAAACCGATATTCCCATACATTTCGGGCAATATCGATTAGAACTAAGGCCATACTAAGCAAAATTACATAATTCAAAATTACGTAAATAAAATTATGACATTCATAAATAAAATGCAATGCTTATGAATATGTAAATTAACATGTCAATCCTAAGCCAAATCGTCCTATTAAACATTATTTAAATGTCGTTATCATAATAACTCAGTTTTATGGAATTGCGTGATTTTAACATTTAAAATCACTTAACATTATATGAATCCATATTCACGTTTAAGTTAAACATCCTAACACTTTTGGGTTTCAAAATTTAGTCTTACTCAAATTTTGAACATGACTTAACTTATTTATTAAAATATTCTTCGGAATTTAATCGGTTTTAGGGGAAAATATAATATAAAAATCCAAATGAGTCATAAAAATTTCGAAAAATTCAAAATTTAAATTTTGAACATTCTGGAATTTTCATAAAATTTCAGAATCAAAAAATCATTAATATAAACTAAATAACCAAATTATTTCGAAATAAGTCGTAAAAACACACATTTTAAGTCGGAAATTCGAAAATCACTTTTATAAAATGCAATAAAATACTAATAAATACTAATGATGATTTCTGCATATTCTAAACTGTTTAGAATCTGAAAATGAACAATAAAACACTGCCCAAGGTCTGAAAAAGTGAAATATGACTCTTAAAATCTAAATAATTAACTTTAACTTGTAAATTAAAATTTACAAAAACTTTTGGCTCCCAAGAAAAATATGCTGATGAACATATCTAATATGACATCTATGGGTGAATTCATTTGGTCATTTTAGCAACTTTTACTATTTTTAACGAATTTTGTCATATAATATACGATTTTAACCATTAAAATCAATCCTCATGCAATATTCGAAAGAAAAATCTTAAAATTTACATGCATGCTAGACATAATATATATGACATTGTGTAAAAATTTTATGGCCGAATTCCAACTCAAACTATTTAAGTTGAATTATGTCACTATTATCTCGATTTTTACCATAAAAATCAATAATCATGCAATACTTTATAAAAACTTATGAAAAATTTAAAGAACATTTTAAATATTGAATGTGACATACTCAAAAAATTTCCGTAGCTAAATTCATAATCTAACTATATAAACCCATTTTAAACTCATTTTATGACAATTTAACCATTAAATTTCATAAACCATGCATAAAGACTCCAAAATCTCGAAAATTTATATTCATAATATAGAAGATGCATGTGAAAGCATATATATCCAGAAATTTTCATTTGCTATTTTTCCCATAATAAAATCATATTTAGCCGATTAAAGAGCAAAAATTAACAATTAATTTATAAATGAACAATATTATTCCATAAATCATATAAAATGACCTAAAGCATTTTTAGGACCAGAAAGTATACATGCGTAAATATTTTCGTGCATATCTTATATGAACTAAATATTTTACGTTTTATTTGTTAATCATATTACTCGTAAAAACGAAAACGAGTTGCATGCAAGCAACCGTATGCTCTGATACCACTTGTTGGGTTTGTCATACTCCCCTTACTATAAAATTAGTCATACTAACTTTACTTAAAAAATTAACCTTTTAATTTGTGTCAGGATCTTTATGCATGCAATAATAAAATGCGGAAATAAAAGAATCGGACCCTTACATTCGGTCCAAATTAGTGCTAGGACAATCCTCCACGGAGCAACCAATATAGCTTGCCTCCTTTACGATGCACCCAAGACTTACCCTTAATACCGAGATCTTTCACGGACTAGGTGAGCAAAGTCGATTTCCTTAAAACCGTGTTCTAATCTTATTAGAACAATAATCGAAATACTATAACAATTATAGTGGATAAATATAATCTGTATTATATTTATTAATGAATATTATATAATATTAATTTTAGAGGATTTCATGGGCTTTTCTCTTACTAGAAAATATTGCATAAGGGTTAGAATGAATCTCATGAAATGTGAACAATTCACATTTTTTTATGAGGGTTGTTGGTTGTGTCGTGTAAGATAGATGCATGGGAAGGGTATAGAGTGTTTTTTTTACTCTAACCCATCATCTAGGCTTGCATGCCTATTATTAGGTCAATAGCTATCCAAATGATTATGTTTGTAAGGCATTAATTTAAACAAATTAGTCCTTATAACACACAGAATCACACGCCACATTTTATGTAAAATGGACTTTCATTTTACAAATTGTAATTTGTACAATTGTGTGTCACGTAACATCCTATGTCACAAAATACAATTGTATTAATTTAAAATACATATTTATCAAATAAATATCATCTCTAAATTAATTAAATCACATTTAACAAATTTATTTAGTAATTCATAATTACCGTCTCAAAATATGGTTATTATAATAATCATCAGTACGATATACAACATTTATCATAACCATGAATCCTTCTCATTCTAATTTCGACATTTCATAAATATCGATTACTATTTAACAATTGACACGTTTCAATTTCAAAATATAAATCTTACATTAAGATTTTACCTCTGATTTCTCGATATGTTAGTTTTAAGGAATTTGATCAAATCGTATCGTATACAATTGATCAATATATCAATTAAGGGGATAATCCTATAGGTGTGACCTAAAGGGATCAACTGACCACCACCGTCATACGACAGTAATGTCAAACTCTAGTCAGCCAATCATTATCGATTAATGTTAGTCAGTTGACTATATAATATCCAATCATCCCTTGCATATTCTGTTTATGAGATTTAACAATGATATTTATCATTCACGTGATCGCACTATTGTTGAGGACACTTACTCCAACACATAGCTCTTGAGTTGGCAAGACAAGAGGTTGATTGGTTGAAAAACCTATTAGCAGATGTACCAGTGTGGGGAGGACGTCAAACACCGGTCTCCTTACACTGTGACTCACAAGCTGCAATTGGTGTTGCTAAGAATAGTGTCTATAATGCAAAGAAACGACACATTCGAATCCGGCATGCTGCAGTTAAACAACTCCATGAGAATGGAGTAATCGCTTTGGACTATGTGAAGTCTGAAAGCAATCTTGTTGATCCCTTTAATAAGGGACTGACTAGGAGACTAGTCACTGATACGTCGAGAGGAATGGGACTTAAGACCTTAGGTCAAGGTAAAGTGACATACACTTGACTAGGTTTGAAGTCTCTTGTTTCTATGACGTAGTATGATTCATAGCCTTAAATGGTGGTGCTATTGAGACGCACTTAATGAATTATACACTAGGATGGACTTATGTCCTTAATGGCTCATGTGAGAAGTGCTACTGAGAAGAACTTGAGCCACCTACGTAGGTGTGATGATCTCAAGACTATGAGAAGTCTTATGAACACATCTATTAGTACCAAGGTAATGCATAAGCTCTAAAAGAGCGCGTTGCACTCTGAAATCGCGGGACGGTCTTAATTCTGAATGTATGATATGTGTTGTGGGGGGTATCGAGCGAAGCTCAGCTAGGAATTCAAATCGCAAGATATTCTCTAGTTGTAAGTAAACTGTTTCCCCACCTCACTAAAGTGTCAATTCAAATCGAAAGATATTGATACCTAAGTATCCAACCCTTCCTTTACCCAGAAATTCTTCTCTGTTCTCTCTTATTCATCAATGGGGGATTGTTGGAATTCTGCAACAATTTGAGGGAGTTGGTTGTCCCACATCGGTGGGCAACAACTCTCCTCACTTGTTTTTATACATTCTTTTCATTGTATGGTTAGGAGATTGGCCCAAGGTGGGTTTTGTGTGTGTTTGGTGGGCCAGTGGGTTTGGGTCCAACACACATGCGCGCACCGGCCCGGCTCGGGTTCGGGTAGAGCCCCTGCGGGGTGGGTTTAAAGCCCTCTTTTATCCTTTGGGCCTATTTAGTTTTTGTTTTGTTGGACTTCTTAGTGAGACTCGGTCAGTCAAAGACTGTTAATGGGGGAGATATTCCCTCCCCATTAACAGCTCTGACCTAGTATTTGTAGGGGTCTGTTTTCGGCCTTTGACCTTTGCTATTTTCCTATAAATAGCAGAGCTCTCATTAGCAGAATACACATCACAATACAACAAAACTATCTCTCTCTCTCTCTCTCTCTCTCTCTCTCTCTCTCTCTCTCTTTTCTTCTGTCTCGAAATCTGGGTATTGCTAAAATCGTTCCAGGCCTTTGACCTCTGCTATTTACCATCACTAAGTATCAATGCCTTGTACTTTTTGGCTTAATTGAGGACACATAATGGGCCCAAATCTTGTTAGGGGTTGTTAAAACCTTAATCAGTTTTGTTAGCTCACCATCGATTTGGGTCGAATAAGTTTCATTTTTATTTCAATATTTTCGAGTCTTGTTAGGTCAGGCTTTCGCGGGTTTGAGTGGGGTCTGTTGGATTGAGTCAAACTTGCAAAATCTTAACTATTCTCCCGACTATTTGTTTGCGTATATCATTAACGAGTGTCTCAATGAATAGTCTACCTTCTTATATCGGGAATATTTTTAAATGATAACCTAATAATCCAATAGTCTATTTTTCACTTGTCGCTCAATAACAATACCCACAAATAGTCCTATTCTCTCTCGTTAATTTTTGTGCGAAAATCAAAAGTAAACAAATACCCACAAATAGTCTTTTTCTCTCTCTTACGACAGATATAACCGTTTTAAGATTAAAACGGGTCATATATATAAGGCAATTATTTGTTAATATCAAGGCATTTTGTTTTTGTCTTGTTAAAAGTGGTAGTTATTTAATCCATTTTAAATTTAAAACGGATATTGTCAGTCCTAAATAAGAAATTGTGTGAGTATTATTGAATGACGACAAATTCCAATTGTTAGACACATAAAATGAGTGAACCCAAGTGAATGTGATTATTTACAAATCCGAAATGACATGATTTGATTTGATTTGATTTGACTTGACCAGCCCATACCAAAAGAGCCACTCCAAAATGATACTTCCTCCATTTTAATCCAAATACCCATTATGCTTTATTTACGTTTGCCAACGCAAGTTTTGCGTGCTTCATATCTTTAACTACGTATTTGTAAAAATTATAAAAGTTATATATTTTCAATGTACTCGTAAAGACGAATTAAACAAGACCCCACATGAATATATTTTTTCTTATGTATTGAGAGAAAATTTAGATTGAAAGTTGATTGGTGAATAGTGTACAAAAAGCATAATGGGTATTTGGATTAAAATGGAGGAAGTACGAGTAAGACGGTTTGCCATGTCTATTGTCTAGACGTCTAGTATCGTATCCCCTCAGACCCCTCTCTACTAAACTACTGGAGTAGCCTGGCCATACGGAAACACATCGCAAGCAGTCAAATCTTTTAAATGAGAAAGAAAACAGTCAATACTCAAAACCCCACAGTTATACGCTTATACTAGTAGTCTAGTACTACTTATTTCCGTCCAAAAATATAGGCACAGACGCACAGCAACTATATCATTTATTCATGTCAACTTTCTGTCGTTCTCTAAAATTATATTCTCTGAAACTGTGATCAATAATGCCTCAACCACCAAAACCCAGAAACTCATCAATGTTTGAAGAGAGACTCGACAAAATAATTTCGACTAAAGATGGAAGATCCTGCTTCAGAATGGCAAGATTTCTTAAACCCTTTGCAACTAACATCAGCTTAGTTACTACTTTTCCTCATACGCCATTTCTTTACCAAGTTTTTTCGGACAGAAACCTTCAAAAATGGCCTTTTCAACTTTTTTTTACGGGTTGGAATAAACCGCACAAGGAATGGGGTTCATGGTATTACAGATTAGTGGGTAATCATGCTACTAATTGGCTTAAAGCAGGAATTCTTGATGCTATTCATTCTTCCATACATGAAATTCCTTGTAATGAAGAGCTAATAGTTGGGGTTTGTGAATTTTGGTGTCCAAAGACTAACACTTTCGTATTTCCGTGGGGAGAAGCCACAATTACCCTAGAAGATGTTATGGTGCTTGGCGGTTTTCCTGTGTTAGGAGGGTCAATACACAAGGGTATTGAGGGTAATGTGGTGGCCATTGTGGACGGGTTAAAAAGGGTTAAAAGGGAAATTTTCAATGAGGTGGTTACTCATTCTGCTTGGATGGAACATTTTATGGAAGAAGAAGAAGAGGGTGAGATTGATTATGAGGAAGGAGAGTTTGAACATGTTGCATTTCTTGCATTGTGGCTTTCTAGGTTTGTTTTCGCTGACCATCATCACAATGTTATCCATGATCATGTTTTCCCAATTGCTGCAATTCTGTCTACAGGCACACCCTTATGTATTGCTCATAATGTTCTTGCTACTCTTTATTTTAATTTGACCACATTGCTCCAAAAGGCAACTCACCCTTCTTTGCACTCCCAAATGGTTACTGTTCCTGGATTGTTTCAGATAGTACAGTTATGGGTTTGTGAAAGGTTTCCTGTTTTCGCTGAGAAATTCGCTAAACCCTTAAATCCCGGGGATCCTAGGGCGGCCAGATGGGACAATGTTAAACTCCAACTTGACTTGCCTTATGTTAGGTCTAGGCTAATGTCGGGTGGGAATTTTCGATGGCGTCCTTATGCTGATTATTTGGAAGGTTGGGAACTTTTGCCATTTTATGAAGACAAGGAACAGATACTTGATGATTTTAGGGACTTTCCTTGTTCAGAATTACCGTCTTATGCTTTGTTTTGCCTTCCCTCAATACTTGATGGGATCGAAAGTAAAGAGAAGTATAACCCTCATAGGGTAGCTATGCAATTGGGGTATGATCAAGATCTTCCCGGAGAGTTTTGCGTTTCTAATTCCTTTTTTGACCAAGTTGGCTTCGTGGTACCGGCAAGAGACTTTCAGCCTGGGATGACCACAAGTTACCATAATTGGTGGAAAGACTCAATCTCCTGTCACAAAGAAGCAGTCAGTAATGCCTTAAGGTTAAAGATGATTGGCAACCAGTTAAAAGAGGGGACATCATCTTTGGAAGAGGGTGAGATTTACATAGTTCCTGAAATTTCCGGGAATAAGGCTGATGATCATGATGTATCTGATGACTTAGATAACATGCCCCTGGCATTGCGGGCAGCAGCTTCTAGGAGACATTCTACTAATAAATTGATACGACATAGATCTCCAAGTTCAGCCCATATACAACATGAACCGTCCAATTATCGTGACAGAGATCATGGTCCACTGGCTTTGGGACTTGAAGGTCGGGACTCTACTGTCAAAGATGGAAACCCTCGCAGAAGAAGATTGTCACAAACTGAAAAAGAACTCAGGTCCCCAATGTCAGATGCTGTCAAAAGTTGGGCACATATACAACATGAGTCATCAAACTCTTATGACAGAGATCATGTTCCACTAGCTTTGAGACTTGAAAAAATTGTAGAGGCTAAAGCAATTGAAAATTGTGCTTGTACTGTCAATGCCGGAAACCCTCACAGGAGAAGAATGTCACACACTGAAGAAGAAGTCAGCCCCCCAACTTCAGTTTCTTTCAGTCAAATTACCAGCAAAAGAACGAATTCATTGCACACAAGAGGTGCTGCAGAGGGGGTCAAACGTAATATTGGTAGTAAGAATACTAAGGAGGCTAGGAAGGAAGCATTAGAAGTTCGAGTCGACAAACTTGAAAGAGACGTCGCAAAACTGGGAGCTGCCAAATTTTAGCCCACACTTGTCTTGCTCTTCTTAGATAGCAGCTTTGTAGATATGTGTACCAATTTGGCTAACTAGTCTTGTGTGTGGAATAACATCTAAGCAATGGGGGCTAGAATTTGCGGTTAGAGGGGTCAAAAATATGAGCAGAGAGCCGACGGGTAATGTCATAGGGAAAAATTGATAAATTAGTTAAAAATTTTGGAGTTATAATTTTTCAGCAGAAGCAAGGCCTCCGCTTGCCCCTCTTGCTGACCACTGCATCTAAGGCTGATTTTGTACAATTGTTCCTTCGTGGCATGATTGCGTAATTTAGTAGAATGGAAATTTGTATATAGCAGGGGTCTTAACTCTTAACATGAATGGAGGTGTGGACTTTGGAGTGTGGAGGCTATATGCTGAGTCGCATAATGAGGCTCCGGCTATTAATTACTAGAGATTTTTTTAAACCGTTATCAGTGGAGCTAAATGCTAATTCGAATGGAATTGTTAATAAGGGAAATACCTGTGTTTACGATGCAGGAGAGAGCCATTGAGCCAAGGGAATGATAGCAATACCTACCATATAGGATTAGGAATGACAGCGTTATTATGTTGTTGGTAGAGCGGGCTTATGTGAGACTGTGAGAGTTAAGGTGGATTTGAGTTGGGATAATTCTTTGGTTACGACAATTGGGTAGGTTGCCTATAATGCATTTGGAGATGTCTTTTTCGAAGGCAGTGTCAAGACACGAGCGAAATCTCCTCTGCAAGCTAAGCTTATGGAATGCGGAGGGTTCTGGAGTGGGCATGTAGTTGAGAAATTTTGCATCTGGATATTTTCTCAGATTGTCTACAGTTACTAATTCACTGGATAGAGATGGAAATCAAACACCATCTTATCAAAGGGATCATTGCCGATTTACCTATTATGTTGCGTATTTCCATTGCTTATGTTTTAATTATTTATCTATGGACCTTATCAGAAGAGTTCATAGCCAAACTCGTAGGGGTTGTGCATATGTAACGTTTATTTTGTTTTATCAGTTGCCAGTTGCCACAAACAAAAATATGGATAATAACAAAACGAGTCATTAGGTACCACTTAGCAAATCTATATAAATTTTACTCATTTTTTAACATGTTTTTTTTTTCACTAACTCATTAAGTCCGGATACACCCATGAATGTAGAATGCATAAAAATGCTCTATCTAAAATTAAAAATTCTCATTGCAGACCGACACTATTCGTCATAAGTTGAAGACGGATAATACACTTCTCACCTAATGCAAGTTGCACTATTTATATGATGCTCCGTTTTCTCCCACTTACATGTCCCTTTGCATTTTTGTAAGAGTAAAGTATCCGTCTTCAACTTGTGACAGATATTTATCCGTCACAAGCAAGACTCTTTGATCTATAAATCTATAATAGCAAAGATATTTATCAATTTTAAGTTTCTTATAATTGAGTGTCAAAAGGGGGAAAAAATCATCAACCTTTAGTAGACAAAAAAGGACGTAAATTAAACATTTATGTAGCTTTAATGATCCAAACCATATTTTTGTTTTTTAACTTTGAGACTAACCAGCGCCTATAAGATAGAGCAACGTTTCACATTTCACTAGTTTTAAAAATACTCTGCATAATATGCTCTAATTGTACACTCATAATCTCTTGTACAATTTCAGAAGAGAAAGACGTGAATTTTACTTGCTGCCTTTACATTCAAAATTTGAGGTTAGCAGTTATTAAATATTTGTTGTATAAGGTGATTTTAAATTTTTAATAAAATAATCATCTTTCATATCTTAACACCCTCCTATAATCCCATAACTAGTTTTCTTGCCCGTGCGTTGCAAGGATACTAAAATAATGTGTGATAAATTTTACGATAAAATGGGATATGGTACATAATTCATGTGTAAGATTTTATGTATGTCACATGACTAACAAATAATTCTCGTCAACATAATATTGACATGAGAATAAATAAGTGTGTAATTAATAAATATTTTTTGTTAAGAAAAAAACCAAGATGAAGTTTATACAAATGATTCTCCGTAAAACATTAAGATCTACTTAATTCTTTGGAATAACAAACCATAATTAATCATTGTTGGATCAAATGGTAGCTACGCAAAAACAATATCAACTCAATCTACCACCCCAATGTTGCCCCATTCTCTCATTTGAGACAAAATATTGCTCGCAAACCCCTATTTTTCTTCTCTATTCACACACATAGTCTAAAATACCTCATTCTTTGAAAGATTAATTCTTGTCTCCAAAAGTTATCTCAAATTTATTCAACCAAGTGAAAAACTACACCCTTCCTCTATAAAAATCCATCATCCAATGGAAACTAACTTTTACTCTCGACAATGTTGCTAGGATTAAGATTACATTGGATCAATGGAGTCAATAATAAGTATATCCATGTGATTTTAAAGGTTTCTTGTTATTGTTCATGGTACTTATTTTTTTGTATGCAAGTAATATTTTATTGATAAATGACCTTATTAATTCTTGATCACTATCATTGACAAACTTGACAGCCTCCACAAATCCTCCTTCCAGCCCACTAAATTTACCCGCAAAATAGAATATCGAGACAACATGTATACTCCTTCCAGCCCACTAAATTTCCCCGCAAAATAGAACATCGAGACAACCTTGATTAGTTCTTACTATTTCAAACAACCTTCAATCAACTACCAGTACTTTGTTGTCATGTTTTACACCTAAGAAACCCTAAATCACATTCAATTCCATAAAACACAAGTCCCTTACTTCAAGAACCTCGTCAGTCTTATCGAAGATAATTTATTTCTCCTTCAACAAAGAAAAGTTTAAAAAACAATCTTCATTCTCTGTTTTTATCTTTCTCTCTCCCTTCCTAGTCTTTTCCCTTCCATGTTTTCTCGCCCCCTCTCCCTGCCTTCATTTCTGATACTCAAACAAAGTGTTCGAGTACTATAATGATAAACCAAATAAGTTTTAAAATTATATATAGACACAAACTTTGTTATTTATTTCATTTTGTATAAATATATCATACTCCCTGCAATAAAAATTAACTACCACCAAATCTGACGCAAATAGCCTTATTACTACCTCAAGCAACCATCCAACTCATTATTGACACCTATCTCTTAGCCCCAATAAACCTAAAATATCCAAGTTACCCTTTTTCACAAAGCATCTACACTTAGCCCCGAAAAAACTAACCTATACGATCAAATCCTCGTTTCTACATCCCGTAAAGGTGAAGTCGAACACGGCAGAAAAATGTAGAAACTTACGTTTTGTTCGATAACGACAGATTGGACATTCTTTTAGCATTTTGATAGTTTTTACACTATTTAAATAACAAATGTGTTATTTTGAATGTTTATTGTCGACATATTGAAATAATAGATTAAGGTGTAATTTCCTATTTTAACTTATGACCTTTAATTAGTACTCCCTTTTATTCCATATTTTCTTCCCTATTTCCTAAAACGGATTATTCAGGTTTTTTTCCCCTTTCTTATTTTTGAAACTTTTATTCTTATTTTATTCATTTCTCTCTCCAATTATCAAACCCCACCTAACTTTTTTTACTTCTATTTTATTTTTTTTTAATGCTTGTGGCCCCACAATTTCATATTTGATTACTAATTATTCATCTGTCATCTCTCTCCTATCACCAAACCCCTCTCAATTTTTTACACTTATTTTATTCTCCACCTTAGTATTTGTGTCAAACACAAAATGGAACAAAATATGAAATAGGAGGGAGTATATTATAAGAAAATAAAAATTGAGCTTTTTTCATCTCTAAGTTATTAAAGATCAAACTCTATTTTTATCGTAATTATAATTAATATTCTTCCTTAAATATATGAATGTAAACAAGTTCAAATATGTTGACTAAAAGTTATAAATCACAAATGATACGAAGTTCTATAATCAATTTTTGTTTTTTTTTTAAATTAATAATAATTCCCTTTTAAAATTAAGTTTTCTAAAATTACTCCCTTATATAATTTTTTTTCTAAAACTACTCCCATAAGATGTATTTTTATCAAAAATTGTTTCAAACCTCTAATTCAAGTGACTTATTCAACACGTTTATGAATTGATTCAGTTTGTAACATAGCTAATTTATACTTTGAAAGGTATAACAATGGAGAATAATTTCAAAAACATACGGAATAGGTAACATAAATTGGAGTTTTGAACCAATTTTTAATAAAGTTTATCTTAAGGGAGTAATTTTAGAAAAAAATTATATAAGGGAGTAATTTTTAAAAACCCTATTTTAAAAGGGACTTATTTTAAATTTACTCTAATATGAAATAAATATCTTAAAGTATAATGAGAATATTAATGTAGTAGAGAAGTAGAGAAGAGTTGATAAGTGCGTGACTCCTTTTAGGTTTAATTTTTTTCAATTACTTTTTATGTTTTTACCTAACTGTGTTTAAGGTATCATATTATGTATGAATAATATGTCCCACCCTTCCCAATATGTATCTCTTCCTAAATTATAGTGATAATGTGCTCAATTTACACAAACAAAAAAAAGGATATAACATAACAATAATTAATCCGATCCATATAATTGAATAGTTCCGTTTTTTATGCACGTAAATTTGTCATAATGAGTATGGTCCATATAATTGAATAGTACCATTTTATATGTTTTTAATGACTTTCTTCTAAGGTTGATCATTGCTTAAGGTGACTCTAACCTTATATATATTTCTATGATAAGTGTCCTAATCTAGCTTTAACCCTTATCTGAATCTATTTTATCACTTCTGACACCATTTTTACTTTAAATTATAAAACAATCGCACAATGATGATTTTTAAGACACTTAGTGATTTGTCATAATATGATATATCATTTTGTAAATTAGCAACAAATTTCTTTACCTTTTTAATACTCCTTAAAAAATAGATATCAAACTTTATACTTATTAGTAATTTTGTGAATATCGTTTTTAAGTTTGGATTAATATACTTTTATATACTTTATATATAAAATAAAAAATGGATGTAAATAATATAATAATAAATTATCGATACAATTTGCAGTGTGTGGGGAGGAAGATAACTTTAAAATTAATAGGAGAAATATATGTCATTTGCAAAATAAACTGGTTATTATTATGCATATTTAAACATGACATACTATTAAGCTTTTACAAACATTTTATATTTTGAATTATCATATTTAACTATCCATATAACATTGGATATCATAAGTATATCGAAAGTCTTTTTATAATTTAATAATAAGCGACAAATATTAATGGATAATTTCCTAATATTAATAATAGTAGATAGTTAATTTATTTTCTATTTCTAATAGGAAAATTGTAAATAATTAATTAACTTTCATTTTTAATAGGGAAATTGTATTCCTCATTCTAATAGGAAAATTTAAAATAATTTATTATTTTCTATTTCTAATAGGAAAATTGTAGTTAATTAATTAATTTTGTATAATAGTGTTTTGTAAAAGTTGGAGACTACCACACGCTTAGAAAAAAGCCTCCTTTAATTATATATACTAGATTTAATGCCCGTGCGATGCACGGACCTAATTTTATTGTTCTATAATATATATAGAACGTAATAATTGTAAAATGTTTAAGTTTATTCTAATTATAATGGTTGTTTTGCATTACACATTAGGACCATTAAATCCATATTTTTATGAAATTAGATGAGCTAAACTTTTATGAAGTGAACGTATGGGAGTTGAATTGAACTCGTAACAAATGAGCTAAACTATATATTAAACCGATTTTATAGAAGCTGAATTGAACTGACACTAATTATCGTAAGTGAGACATATGCTTAATATATAGGATCTGAACTAAACTAATAAAAGCTTAACTTTTTTGAATTACACTTATAAAAGCTAAATTTAATTTAAAAGGAGCAATTTATAACGTGATTATAATAATATCAATATATAAACTCAATAACTTAAAATAATAAGTTGGTTAATTTTCTTAATGATTCCGAAGAGTTAAATTATCATACGGTACATTATACGAAATAATCCCTCTCATTAAATCGCTTCTTTTAATTTTTATTCTTTTTTGAGATTTATTCTAATAAAATATTTTTTTTATTAAGGGTGAAATGACTGAACTTTGTTAAAGGTCATTTGAAATCATTACTCAAGAATGTCCTTGCCTTTTAAAATCTCTTGAATTGAAGTAGTGTCCGTGCTCACGACTCATGAGTCATGAGTCATGAGTAATGCTAGATGCGAAGCATGACGAAATATAGTTGGAGATGTCAATGGTGAAAGAGTCAGAGCGTTAACATATACGTTGGGACGCCTCTCTTTATCGTTTACACAATTTTCCTTCTTGTTTTTCTTTTATAAATTACCCCATAATTCTAATTAATTAAGCCTACATATAATAAGATGATATTTTGATTAGGCGTGATAAACTCCAAGCCATTAATATTGCATTTGCATACAACTACGATGAGATAAAATACCCAAAAATGATTATATGATGAGATATATAAGATTATCGTACAACTATTTGGAGTTCATAAACTTCACAATACAATATAACTCATATTTTTTAATTTACACTTATGCTCGAAATTTCTATCATAAAACTTAAAATATGTAGTACCAATTGTATACAACGGGTTGTATAATTTACTCAATCGATCAAATATATAACACGATTAGTCGATAAAACAAATTTTACATATTCGTTTGTCATCTCTAAATATATTTTCATTAAAAATTCTTATTTAAGACGATATTATTCGTTATAAATTCAAAACAGATAAAGTATGGTAGAAAAGAACACAACTAATTAATAAATAAATTGTCACCTATAATCTAAAAAGGTAATAATATACGCTAACATTTACAAATAGTGATGATTCGTATTCACTATTATCTGAATTATTGCTTTTATAGTGTGACTGTGTTGTATATGACTAACTAAAACTCTCTAATTCTCTTGAATTAGAGTCAATCACAACATAAATGCTTAGAAGGTTTATACATTCAATCAAATTCAAAAATTTATGTATTTTTGATGTCCTTTACAATGGCTCTATGAGAATATATTTTTGTTTGAGAATCTTTCGATCTTTTGTTTCTACAAAAGAAAGATAACTTGAAAATTCTACTTTACGAAAAGTGTATTGGATTACAGTTGCATATATCTCTAATATAATTGAGCCCATATCCAGAATATAGTTGCATATCAATATATATCTTTGTGTTGAGCCACAACGCATATACCACAATAATGCACAAAGTCCTCCCAAAGTAAAACGTCATTGTGCTGCAGTAACAGAAAAATAAACGAATCAATATTATTATTATTATTATGGTCAAATAAAAAGAATAAATAAATTAAAAAAATACGCAGAATAACAGGAAGAAGACGAATTGCGAATTTTGGGAAGGAGAGACATTGAATATATAGTGGAGATAGGTGTTTGTAACTATGTCAAACTCTATCTTTTAATTTTATTAGAATTTGTTTTAATAAATTTATCTATTTTTCCATTGTATAACATTATTTATTAGATAAAATTTGCATTATTCAATTATTAGATAAAATTTGCATTATTTATTAATATTACAGTCAATGAAATCGCTTTAAAAAAGCAACCAATGAAATCGCTCCAAAAAAGCTTCCTTTAATAATATAGATAGATATTGATATTGATTTCTTGTACAACAATTTTCATTTTAGAAGTTTTTAACTCTAGACCTCTCACAATCCCCTTATTATTTTAACATTATTTTAATCAATTATGTGTACATCTTAACTTAAAACCGTCTCAAACAAAAATCTGCATTTCTTTATATTAGCTACCTATTTATTTATTTTTTATTTTTTTTGTGATGGGTACATTTATCTAGGGGAGAGCAAAACCGGTTATCTGATTTGGAAACTGTATCGGATATCCGGTTTTTATAAATCTCCTTTGTTAGTATCCTTATCCGATATAATTTTTCCGCATATGAAACTGTGTATCCGGTTTCTGGTTTTCAGTGTCACTTATGTAATTTAATATATTCTTTTGTCTTTTCTATGTGTGATTGTTAGTTTTTTTAATAAGTTAAACGTATTTTAAAAAGTTATAAGGTAAATAACTTATAAAGTTTACACAAATTCTCATTGGAAACGGACACTATCTGTCATAAGCGGAAGACGGATAGCGTCTCTCTCACAAAATGTAAGTGGCGTGATCCATTAAAATGCTCCATTTTCCTCCACTTGTCTTCTCACTCCCATTATTGTGAGAGGATACTATTCGCCGTCAGCTTTATCCGTCGTCAGCACAACTCATTGTAAAATTTAATACTAATAAGGTTCAATTACCAACATATTGGATATTTTGGGGTTTATGCATATATTTTAATATTTTGTTTTAGGAAAAAGGCAACCACATTGTATACTGTATCATATTTACCGATCCTTATCCAAAAAGGTTTCCGAAATCAGATCTCTGAAAATCGGTATAATTAAATTCATATAACGTATCGAATATTTATAGTAAAACCGTATCGTATAATTTTGCTGAACACTACATTTATCTATAGTTGATGGTTTTTAGACAAAAGCAACTCTGGTCAAGTCTTTAAAATTATTTCAAAAATTAACATCCTAGGCATGGGCGGATCTAGGGGTGGGCCCTGGTGGGCAGGTGCCCACCATGAAATTTTCGACACAAATTTTTATAAGTCTTCAATATAAACATATAGTTATCATTGTGTAGTTGGTAAGGATGACAATTTCCATCCAGGAGATGGAGGATCGACTCTTGTTAGCTACATTATATTGATAATTTTTTTGGGCATCTTTCAAATATATATGAAAAAATTGCATAATTTAAGACTCGAACCCATTACCTTTAGACTAGGTGATAAGTTCTAAGCGATTGAACTACTTGAATTAATTGGCAAATTATGTACCAAATTGTATTATATTCTATAATTTTAAGTCATTATTTTTATATATACTTAAAATATATATATTTCGTAATATTTTAGAAAAAACGTTATTTTTGAAAAAAAATATTATCTATAAGTCTAGATTTTTTCCATCTTTTTACTTAAATATTAATTAAAATAGGAAAAAAATTAAAAATATAAAAATATTTTCTTAGACACGCGTAGATAACGCGTCAAAAAATTTTTGTGCCCCCCTTGCACAAAATCCTGGGTCCGCCACTGATCCTAGGTATAAATTATGCTACGGAAAATCAGTGTTGTTTAACTCTGTCTACGGTTAAGCCGGTAGTGAGTAACTCGTAAGAGTCATAACCGTCAAATTTGTTTAATTCTTTGTTTATTGAATTTCTACCATTTTTGTGGAATGTGGAAGGCCTATTTTTTAGTGACTATCTAGTATCTACATAGTAGAAGAGTTCTTTTTGTTATAGAATAAGAAAAAAAAACAACGGTAGAGATAATGGATTGAGGGGTCGTTTGGTTCAGTACGTAGAAATGGAATGGAATAAAATGAGAAATCATAATGATATGGGGTTACAATACCATTCCATTAAAAACTTGTTTGGTTCATTTTAATAATGAACATGAAGAATGGAGTTAGAATCCAAGGGGGAGGTGGGTATGGATTCCAAGGGGTTGGGGTGGAGTTAGACTCCATTGATATCTACCTCTATTCCAAAATCATTCAACCAAACACTTGAATCAACTCAATTCATTCCATTCCAAATTAGCCAACCAAACACCCCCTGAGAAGATTCAATAGCAATAGTATTATGCATATCAATGGGGTATATAATACCATTCTATTTTTTATAAGTGCCTCATTGTATTAAAATACTACACTCATATATTCAAACAATGAGACACCTATAAAAAGTAGGAGGGAGTACATTTTATGGGCAAAACTTAATTACACAAGTAACTGGTATAATGGATGACAAAGCCCTATAGACATCCACATAAGATATTTCATAACACTCCCCCTGGTATGTACATTATTGATTGAAGAACTTGTCTCGTTAAAACTAGAGCTGGCCAAATCCGGGCCAACCCGTTCGGCCCGCCCCGTTCGGCCCGCTTTGTTCGTGGGTTTGGTCACAAAAAAATTTAAAACAAGTGGGTACGGACAAGAAAATTAGGCCCGCTAAAATTAATGGACGGGCTTGGACTAATTAAATAAAATTGTCCACGGACAACCCTCTAGGCCCGCTACAAAAATTTTAAACTATAATTTTTATTTAACCTAAAAAAAATTATAAATTAAAACTGAAAAGTTTTGTATTGAAAATAGTATGTGTGTTTTGAAGTTTGGTTACGAGCTAAAGGATTATCGTTAGGTAATTTTTTACTTATTTTTATTCTAAGATTAAATTAATAATTATCTCCCCAAATATGTTTTTTTTTACTTTTTTTCGTTATATCAGTAACGTAGCTATTAATGTCTTCTATAGAATATCTCATGATTCTCAGGGGTATTTTTACTCTTATGTTATTAGTTTTATTTTGTAAACTTGTTAATCATGATATTTTTTTCTACCGTTTTGTTGGTTTGATTTTCCAATAATTAATTTCAATAAAAGCCCGCAAGCCTACGGGTTGGCCCGCTAAGGTATATAGGGCGGGTACGGGCAGTTATAATAGGCCCGCCATAGCGGGCGCGGGCATAAAAAAGCCCGCTGGACACTTTTTGATAGGTTAGGTCCGACCCATGTCCAGCCCAAGCCCGCAAACGGTCAGCAGTTAAAACCTTCCTAGAATAATCAATAATCATACGGAAAAACATCCGTGAAAGAAAAGAGTACAATAATATTTAAATACGCATTATTAGAAACCAGTGGGACAAAAAGATGAATAAGGAGAAAGAGTATATCGTGTGCATACTTCCCCTAATTGTTATATAACTTGAATTAATATAAATCTAACTCGTGATATAGCAAAGTTTCTTGATCTTGAAAAGCTATCTTCGTTTTTGATCAACTCAAAGGTAATATTCGGTGCATCCGACTTCCTTTATTTTTGTATTTGTGGCGGCCCTTTAGGCATTGTTATAAGTGTTACACTAATGTTAAGAAGTATTAAATCGATGTTGATAAAAGATACCAACTTAAGTTTTTAGTTAAGATGATTTTTTTGACATTATCGGAGCCAAAATTTCAGCAGATGATATGAGGGGCCCTTATGCAGTAACCACTCGAATGTGTATTATTCAAATCCAATAGACATTCGAGTGAGAGGAGCAACACGAATACATATAATAGTTCGGTCATCTCTATTGGAAATAAGTTCCTGCAAAGGGCAAAATAAAAGAACGAAATGGATTAGATAAACCTTCACTGTGTCACGGTATGATGGTCGTTGCCTTAGAAGCTTAATCGCCCTCGATACGGTGCTGTCCAATTAAGAACGACGCTCCCCAAGGTATACACAGCTCTCCTCCGAATTGCACCCAAAAGGAAGAGTAGGAACTCGAATGTAATTGCTTATATTTTCATAAGGAACAGAGGAGAGAAGTAGAGGATTTGAGAAAAATGAATTGAGTGATTTGCAAACAGAAATTCATCTTATTTATAGCCAGAAATCGAAATCAGAAATAATGAACGAATAAAAGGCAATGCAACTTTCAAATATTCTCCGGCAGAAAACGAGCTGCCCAGAGAATAACAGTGTGAAAGCTTTGAAATATCTGAAAACGAAGTTGTTGTTTTCCAATGCGTAGACTGTCCAAAAACTAAGACGAGCAAAAGCTTTCAGTTGCAAAACATAACCCACCTCACGGCGCGTGCGAGCCGGACAACGGTTTGCGTGTAGTAAGAGTACACACTACCCTCAATATTGACAAGTGCTTAGTTGAAAAGCACTAAGTATATAAACACAAACAAAGTTCCTTATTTTTCCAATGTGGGATAAAACCAAAAATATTTTCTTATTTTTTCAATGTAGGACAAAAACTTTCTTATTCTTTCAATATGGGACTAAGCATTCTAGCATTTCCAAGAGTCTCAACCATAATCCTATCGCTTAGCGCATATCCTACTATTTTCCAGACGATATAATGAATTGCTAAAAGCTGTTGGTTGAACACCTGAAATGAAAATCAATAGAATTTGAGTTAAATAGGACAAGATCTTACAATGTCCTTCATTTTGGTGTAATTGGAATTAGCAATAAGATAGCATCACTTTACTACTGTAATTCCGTAATGTATGGTATTTGACTTTAAGCATTGCAGTGGACGGTTACAAAACAAGTTAAGGTTCATTAGGTGTTAGTATAAATGTTGTAAGGGAGTCTCACACACATTCCATATTTATATATAACTGAGCTCTGGTGGAATTTTATTTCATTTTTAGTTTGCTACGGAGTAATATATACCATGGTGTTGGATACGAGGCTTCTATTGTCTAAGGAGGATAATACGGAGGAAGATGAGAGTGCGAGTAAGATGAAGCGTGGGGGTCTCAAAACAATACCTTTCATTTTTGGTAAGCTCGTTACTGTTTTGGATGACCTACTTTGTATACTTCTAGTGCGCACCTCTCTAGTTTCTACTGCACCTTCACCATGCTCTTTAGTCACCGTGTTGTGTGTATATGGTCATGAATGCATGTCGATACATGCCTATGATGCCTGGTAAATCATTTTGCAGGAAACGAGATATGTGACAAATTTGCTGCAGTAGGATTCCATGCAAACCTGATAACTTACCTCACTCAACAGCTAAACATGCCGTTGGTTCAAGCTTCCAACACTCTCACCAATTTCACTGCCACATCAAGCTTTACTCCTCTCCTTGGCGCTTTCATAGCAGACTCCTTTGCTGGTCCATTCTGGACCATTGTTGTTGGCTCAATCTTCTATGAACTGGTATCTTCTATCTCCTACGCCTCTTACTATTTGCGAAATCTCCTTAGAACCAATTCTCTATGCAATCATTTTGATTGTTGTGTTGTTAACAAAGAGGTCAGGTCGCATACATGTTGCCAACCATTTGCGTTGGAATCCTTGAGGCACTGGGTAAATGATGTGTTTTGGTTATTGTATCGTGTGTATGACCATTGACTACTAAAATTTCTTGATGACACTGCAAAAAGAGAGAATTTAAGGAAAACTTTACTCTTATGCAGGGTATCATTGGCATCACATTATCAGCTGTTATTCCGAAACTCCATCCTCGGCCATGCCCCACGCAAGTAAACTGCCAGGAAGCATCTTCTCTACAGATTTCAGTCTTGTACCCGTCTCTTCTCCTGACATCAATCGGCGCAGGTGGTATAAAGCCTTGTGTGGTCACATTCGCTGCCAACCAGTTTGACATGAGCAAAGCAGGGGTAGCATCAAGGAAATGGAATTACTTCAACTTGTATTGCTTCAGTATGGGAGTGGCAACACTCATAGCTTTGACTGCTATAGTCTACATACAGGACAATGTTGGTTGGGGTTGGGGCCTCGGAATCCCTTCTATTGCCATGGCGCTCTCCATTATCGTCTTTGTGGTGGGGTATCCTCTATACAACAGACCAAAGCCTGGTGGAAGCCCATTTGTTAGAATGTCTCAGGTTGCTGTGGCCGCTTGGAAGAAAAGGAAAGCTCCCAAGCCTACAAACCCTAGTTTATTGTACCAAAACAAAGAGATTGATGCACCTATCTCAGCAGATGGAAGGCTTATGCACACTCAACAGTTTAAGTAAGCCTTCTTTTTTGTTACTCCACCTCTCTTATCAGATACTCTTCAGTCGCCTTTTATTTTATTTATTTATGTAAGCACCTCCGAAGTAAGGAAGGTATTATAACATGATTAACATCCAGTTTGCCTGCACAAAAAGAACAAAAAATTATAGATCAGGCAGACTAAAATTGAAGACGCAAACTATTTGTTGAGACGATTGAAGTAGTATTAGGAGGAAAACCTCGCTTAAGAGTCACCCGGCCTAAAACCACATAAAATAAGTTAATCTGATATAAGCAACGGTATAACAGCCTTCACCAAAGTTTTTAGTTAATGATTTGGAGTAGAACAAAAAATAATTGTGAGGTTGTATGTACTTGTAGGTGGCTTGACAGAGCAGCCATGGCAGTCGAAGGGGATGCAATAGAATCAAACCCACCAAACTTATGGAGATTATCCACAATTCATAGAGTGGAAGAGTTGAAATCCATCATTAGAATATTGCCAATCTGGTCAACTGGAATTCTTCTAGTCACTGCAACATCTCACCAATCTAGTTTCGTTATCCAACAAGCTCGCACAATGGACCGTTATCTCTCCCCTTCATTCCAAATTCCTCCCGCAAGCTTATCAATCTTCACCGTAGTTACAATGCTCATTGGACTGCTGCTATATGAGCGGATCATTCTTCCCTTTGCTCGCAAATTCACCAAAAACCCATCCGGCCTAACTTTCTTACAGAGGATGAGCATTGGCTATGTGATCAACATTTTGGCAACACTCCTAACTGCAATGATGGAGTTTAAAAGGAAAAGTGTTGTCGGACGACAAAGTTTAGTAGACAAACCTAATGACACCATCCCTATTAGCGTGTTCTGGCTAGTCCCACAGTATTGCCTCTATGGATTGGCCGAGGTATTTGTTGATGTGGGGCATATGGAGTTCTTATATGATCAAGCACCCGAGAGCATGAAGAGCACGGCCATTGCTTTGTATTGTTTAACAACGTCATTAGGGAACTACTTGGGGACTATGTTGGTCTCACTAGTCCATGCTTACACAGCTAAAAAAGAGAACTGGATTCCTGATAGGAACATTAATAAGGGACATTTGGAGTATTTTTACTTGCTTTCTACTGGTATACAGGTCGTGAATCTCCTGTATTATGTCCTTTGTGCTTCATTTTATACGTATAAGCCACTGGAGCGGCATGACCAAGATTCCAAGGATGATCAGGAAAACTGTACCCATTGTTAGCTATCAAGAGGTTTGGGAGTATACTTAATCAAAGATGTATATTGAACCTCCTTATATCATGTGTAATTTTACATAATAAAAAGTGACTTCATCATTTTCGTCTTCCGACATCATTTCAGTTCTTCAAATTGGAAGTACACATTAATACAATGTTGGTGATTTAAGTGTAATTACCGGTTCATTTTAGCATATTCGGGATTGGTTCTTAGATGGATAAGTTTGTTACAACTTACAATATAATGCAAGTTTTGGTAGCATGGAATGTACACTTGCATAATTATTTACAATTTATGGTATAGTTTTTGTTTGAACGACTACGACGGAGGGAATCAGGGCAACGCCCACGAAACTTTGGCGCCAGTTTAATTACCAACTGTGATTAAATTTGACGGAAATTATGAAGACTCACAACTCTTCAGAAACAAGGGAAGGTTCTGTAAAGAAAGAAGATGATTGTTATTGATTATTTTGCAATGGCAGTTATATGAGTCAAGGTATGTGACTCAGAATTTCGGATCTTGCTGGACCCTATCCAATCCCTACCCATTACCAACCCTCTTTAGTGGTGCCTAAATGATATGGATGAAAATCGAGAACTTAAGTCAAACGGGGTGGACTATATTTTTTTATTTTATAAGCACAAATTCTACTATATATGATTGCAAGTGTGACAAACCACGAAGTGATCAATTTTTAATAAATAGTTATTAATTTTAATTAAATGGTGACATATTTTTTGAAGAAATAGAGTAATCACTATTTATAGAAAAGTTTGTCATATTTTACAAAAATACACAAAATGAGACAGTTACAAAGGATAACTACTCTTTTATAGGAGGGGGGCACTTGGGCCGTCTGTAGATAGTGGTGAATCTCATGATCGGTGAAGCATCTGAAAGGTAACCAAAGTCAATGAAGGTGGCAGATGTTTATCGCATCACTTGACTCAAATTTTGTATAAATTCCACACTCAGAGACTCACATAGTCACAGTTGAAGTAAACCAGTGAACCATCTATCTTAATATTACCTTTATCCTCATATCACTGTAAAAATGGCCAACACTTTCAGCATTCTCACCGTTTTTGTGGCGCTGTTTCTAATTGTTTCTGGTAATCCACCCTCTGCTCTAGCCTCTAACCGTACTTAGTACCTTTACTTATTACTAACCGATTGTGCATGGTTTTTCAGGTCCCACAATGGCGAAAGTGGTGTATGAAACCGAAGCAAGGTCGTGTAAGCATTTGGGGGAATTTTGTGGAGGGTTTGCAGGATTTGTGTGTTGTAGAGGATTAAGATGCGTACTTAAAGGAGATTTTCCAGACGCAGGCGGAGTTTGTAAGCCAATTCGTTAGATGGATTGCAATCATCGTCTCTTTGGTTGAGCTCTTCAACTCTCCACTGTACTCGTCCATCCTTTTTTGCACATTTCAGAATGTTTTTTTTTTTTTTTTTTTTTTTTTTTTTTGGTTTTGGTTTTGGTTTTCACCTTCCCAAACTACTTGTACATATTACTATGTCTGTTGTTAAGTTAATAGTGATATCGTGTAACCTTATTTTATTTAAGTCTAAGGAATGGATCGGATTAAATAACTTTTACTTGATTGTCTTATGGGGGTGGATTGCGGAAGGAGACACTATTCTAGTATTTCTAATTTCTAATAAATTTATATGGCTATATTTCTCCCGTTTCATGTCGTTCCAACTCATGATCACTTAATAGCAATCGTCTAAGTTATAAGTTTCGTTTGACGGTATATTTCAGATACCTGATTTTCCTGAGGTAACTTTTTAGCGAAAACAATCGATGTATTATTTTTCTAAAGGGTTTGACAACTATTTTTTTGCTTAAAAAATGTACCTAGATAAAATGCTACATAATGTAGCATTTGAAAAATCAAGTACATGTTTCATTTTTATCTACCTATTTTACCCTCAAATTTTATAAGGTTAATTAACAAAAGTCAAATTCAATTACTATGAATATTGTACAACCGTTTAATTAACAAGATTTTCAAAACATAAAAGTCAAACGTCCGGTTGCTTCGTCACCCCACAGACACCGCACCTCGAATTGCTTCTATAGATAGAGGTATCTTAGCTTGTTTTTTTCTCATTAATTTAGCTTGATTTGGTCGAATTGACTCCATTAATTATCTGGCTAGAAAACCCAGCGAAAATTATAGTTGGGTTATGAAATTTTTTTCCAAAAAATAAGCGATTTTCGATAATTAATTAACATAGTTACGAAGACATAGTTAGACTCACATCATCACACATAGTCAAAATATATTAAAAAACGATTAAGAAAAACTAATCTTGTAAAAAAACGATTCTGAGCCACAATCGGATGCAAAAGTGTAAGGCGTGAAAGAGTGAAAAATTCAAGCAAATCAATATCATACACATACCTTATGAACTAATCATATTCTTATGCCATGAGAGGAGAAATGAGCAATAATCGTTAATCCAAAAAAATATGAACTAATCATATTCTAGCATTTTAATATGCTACGTAGCATATTAAAATAGGAGAAAACGAATAAATGGTAGGAGCGGTAACAAAAGACATTTGCTATGATATCATTGTTGAAAAATAAGGACATACCTTTATGCGGAACCGATCGGATAGTTGTGTTCGCTAACTGCCCACTATCGTATATTGTACCTCCTCCGGCTACTAGAGTCCCGGAATATTTCCACACCCAAAATTCCAAGTCACATAGATGATATACTAACTAAGAGATATGTGAATAACTCGTGTTACATGTTGTACGAATTAAGACATATTCACCAAATGCCTAATTAGTAAATATATAACCTCACATAGGGTCTATTTCGCAAAACTAGCTGAAAAGGTACTTGAAACCTGAAAAGGTACCTGAAACCTGAAAAGCTACCTGAAAAGATAGCTGAAAATTAAGAGCTGAAAAGGTAGCTGATTTTTGTTAAAACTGTTTGAATACTAGCCGAAAAGGTAGCTGATATTTAACAAAATGACGGAAAAGAACATGATTTAATATTGATATCTTTTACGTTTTTACTATTATTCTTGTGTTATTGTCGTTGACGCCGTTACGTTTTTAATAGGCTGAGGGCAAGGCGAATGAGAAATTAACATATAACGATTAGGTACAAAAAATTCAAACAATACACCCTTGAAAATATATTTTAGCGATACAAAAATAATTCTTTACTAAAATCATACAAAAAAAATATTAATTAAACTTCACCCCAAATTAAAGTAGCGATCCTATCGCGGATGCTTTTCATTTCCATCGACGGCTCGTTCACAGTTTCATTGCTTGTGACAGTATTACTAGTGTCCGGTAGTTCTTCATCTGGTATATAATCTGGATACTCCTCAAGAGCCCTAAATAATAAGTCGTCAGGGGAATTTTTCCGAATATAGTTATGTAAGGCAAAAGCTGCCATTATAACATCAATTTGAGTTTCTACTCTATATTGTGGCATAAATCGTAGTATTTTCCATCTTTTCTTAAGCACTCCAAATGACCTCTCGATACAACTTCGTCGTGATGAGTGCATTTTATTAAAGGCTTCTCTAGAGTTACCCTGCGGCTCAATTTCAAACTGGGACTTGTGATACCTTGTCTTCGGATATGGTACCATATACCCCTTTTTATCAGGATATCCTTTATCCACCAAATAATATCTACCATGTGGTGGCTTTGGAAAGTTCAATTCCGGTTTATTAATTACATGAGTAAAAACACGAGTATTTATGCTGTACCAGCCCACCCAACATGTTAGAAAACTTGTGCCTTGAATTTATGTCGAAGACGGAAAGACAAGAAGAGCATTGAGAATAAAGAACAAAGAAAGACATCCGGGAGCCGTGCAGTGAGTCGCAAGCATCACCGAAGTCGGCGTTGGAAATCACGTAGTGTGCTATGCTACGTTGCTCCCGACGGATACAATTATAGACTTTGACTTTGAGTTGGTTCTAAGTTTCCACGTCTTTCTTTGGTATTTGTTTTGGTTAGTAATTAGGAAATTAATTATTAATTTCCTATTTTGATTTATTTCCTTATTAGTCTAGATATTTTATCTTGGGTAGAATAACTATATAAAGACTCAAGTTTTATTCTAGGTTAATTAAGAGAGAGATTTGAGAGCACAATAAAAAGGGTCAATTTGTGAGGTTCCTTCCGGAGAAGAAAACTCAGTTTGTCTCAGGCCCTATTATTGAGGTTCGTCTGTCTTTGAAGATTGGAGGAGTTTGTTTAGATCTTGGTTGGCCTCAAGATAATTTGTCCTCCGTCTTATTTGGGTAGTCTCTTTTGTTCCCTTTGAGACTACCATATTTGTTGGTAGAATAGGGTATACTTTTGGCTCATATTGAGCGCGTGTGTACCGGTCTACTGTTGTACTATTTTCTCCATTATAGTGAAGTTTGATCTCCTTGAAGGGTGGACGTAGCCAGTTATTTTACTGGTGAACCACGTAATTCCTTGTGTCAACTTTATTTACATTTGTTATTTATTATTCTTATCACCTTATCAATTAACTATCTGGGTAACGGGACGCCTCCGTTACAACAATTGGCATCAGAGCTAAAGTTCTGATCTGGGATCTGCTTCCGCGTTAGTTGTCTTTTAGGCGTTATTTGGGTTTCTTGATTTTGGGTGAAAAGATGTCGGGAACGAGTGTTTTGAATGTTGAAGAGTTCACTGGGAGAAATAGTTTTTGGGTTTGGATAGCTTTAGTGAGAATGGTGGTGTTGACGGTAAGGTGGAGTCTTTTCCGGTACAGGTCAAACTACAAGGTTTTCAAGACAAGCTATCAACTTTTGTCTCGTCGCCTCAATGAGGCGATTTGCGCCCCATAAGGTGGGGTGGTTTGGGGCTCCAGGTGGAGCTGTTGTGACTCTTGAAAGAGAGTCGTTGGGATCTCGTAAGGGGTCATTTGAAACTTCGACGGGAGTTTATTCTTTGGAGCTTTTAGGTTGGACTTGCTAGTCTAACAGTTTGTACCTTTGATGGAGGTAATTTGTGCTCGCTTAGAATGTTTGGTTTCGACTTGAGTTTTGATGCCTTGGTATAGGCATATTTTTGGTGGTCATGACACCTAGTATACTCAAGTGAGACATTTGTTTTGTTCGTGGCGTTTGTGTTCTTTAGGGACAGTTTGGTACGACGGTACATCTAGCCACGTAATTTGAAGGAGATTTTGTTTTGGAGTCTTGTGTGTGTTGTTTTGGTACACCGTTCCATCATAGTGACATTGGGTATCTCATATATTTGTGTTGGCGTTTGGTAGCTTTTGGTCTCTTTGGAGTTTGCTACGTTTGGCCTTCCTATTGGATGTATGAAGATATATTGGATACTTAGTAAATTTGGTAGTTTCAGCTTACTACATTGGGTACTTCGTATATTGGTCACGTTTGTTGCACACTTGGTTCGTTTGTCCATTTTTGGGAGTTGTGTTCAAGTCAGAATGGAGACTATCGGGACAGATAGTGACTTGAGGATCGATTCCGTTGAAGCTGAATTGGGTTTGGTTCTTCTATGTTGAGTTCGCCTTTTGGGTAATTCAAGTCAAGGTGGAGATTGTTAGAAAACTTGTGCCTTGAATTTATGTCGAAGACGGAAAGACAAGAAGAGCATTGAGAATAAAGAACAAAGAAAGACATCCGGGAGCCGTGCAGTGAGTCGCAAGCATCACCGAAGTCGGCGTTGGAAATCACGTAGTGTGCTATGCTACGTTGCTCCCGACGGATACAATTATAGACTTTGACTTTGAGTTGGTTCTAAGTTTCCACGTCTTTCTTTGGTATTTGTTTTGGTTAGTAATTAGGAAATTAATTATTAATTTCCTATTTTGATTTATTTCCTTATTAGTCTAGATATTTTATCTTGGGTAGAATAACTATATAAAGACTCAAGTTTTATTCTAGGTTAATTAAGAGAGAGATTTGAGAGCACAATAAAAAGGGTCAATTTGTGAGGTTCCTTCCGGAGAAGAAAACTCAGTTTGTCTCAGGCCCTATTATTGAGGTTCGTCTGTCTTTGAAGATTGGAGGAGTTTGTTTAGATCTTGGTTGGCCTCAAGATAATTTGTCCTCCGTCTTATTTGGGTAGTCTCTTTTGTTCCCTTTGAGACTACCATATTTGTTGGTAGAATAGGGTATACTTTTGGCTCATATTGAGCGCGTGTGTACCGGTCTACTGTTGTACTATTTTCTCCATTATAGTGAAGTTTGATCTCCTTGAAGGGTGGACGTAGCCAGTTATTTTACTGGTGAACCACGTAATTCCTTGTGTCAACTTTATTTACATTTGTTATTTATTATTCTTATCACCTTATCAATTAACTATCTGGGTAACGGGACGCCTCCGTTACAACAATTGGCATCAGAGCTAAAGTTCTGATCTGGGATCTGCTTCCGCGTTAGTTGTCTTTTAGGCGTTATTTGGGTTTCTTGATTTTGGGTGAAAAGATGTCGGGAACGAGTGTTTTGAATGTTGAAGAGTTCACTGGGAGAAATAGTTTTTGGGTTTGGATAGCTTTAGTGAGAATGGTGGTGTTGACGGTAAGGTGGAGTCTTTTCCGGTACAGGTCAAACTACAAGGTTTTCAAGACAAGCTATCAACTTTTGTCTCGTCGCCTCAATGAGGCGATTTGCGCCCCATAAGGTGGGGTGGTTTGGGGCTCCAGGTGGAGCTGTTGTGACTCTTGAAAGAGAGTCGTTGGGATCTCGTAAGGGGTCATTTGAAACTTCGACGGGAGTTTATTCTTTGGAGCTTTTAGGTTGGACTTGCTAGTCTAACAGTTTGTACCTTTGATGGAGGTAATTTGTGCTCGCTTAGAATGTTTGGTTTCGACTTGAGTTTTGATGCCTTGGTATAGGCATATTTTTGGTGGTCATGACACCTAGTATACTCAAGTGAGACATTTGTTTTGTTCGTGGCGTTTGTGTTCTTTAGGGACAGTTTGGTACGACGGTACATCTAGCCACGTAATTTGAAGGAGATTTTGTTTTGGAGTCTTGTGTGTGTTGTTTTGGTACACCGTTCCATCATAGTGACATTGGGTATCTCATATATTTGTGTTGGCGTTTGGTAGCTTTTGGTCTCTTTGGAGTTTGCTACGTTTGGCCTTCCTATTGGATGTATGAAGATATATTGGATACTTAGTAAATTTGGCAGTTTCAGCTTACTACATTGGGTACTTCGTATATTGGTCACGTTTGTTGCACACTTGGTTCGTTTGTCCATTTTTGGGAGTTGTGTTCAAGTCAGAATGGAGACTATCGGGACAGATAGTGACTTGAGGATCGATTCCGTTGAAGCTGAATTGGGTTTGGTTCTTCTATGTTGAGTTCGCCTTTTGGGTAATTCAAGTCAAGGTGGAGATTGTTAGAAAACTTGTGCCTTGAATTTATGTCGAAGACGGAAAGACAAGAAGAGCATTGAGAATAAAGAACAAAGAAAGACATCCGGGAGCCGTGCAGTGAGTCGCAAGCATCACCGAAGTCGGCGTTGGAAATCACGTAGTGTGCTATGCTACGTTGCTCCCGACGGATACAATTATAGACTTTGACTTTGAGTTGGTTCTAAGTTTCCACGTCTTTCTTTGGTATTTGTTTTGGTTAGTAATTAGGAAATTAATTATTAATTTCCTATTTTGATTTATTTCCTTATTAGTCTAGATATTTTATCTTGGGTAGAATAACTATATAAAGACTCAAGTTTTATTCTAGGTTAATTAAGAGAGAGATTTGAGAGCACAATAAAAAGGGTCAATTTGTGAGGTTCCTTCCGGAGAAGAAAACTCAGTTTGTCTCAGGCCCTATTATTGAGGTTCGTCTGTCTTTGAAGATTGGAGGAGTTTGTTTAGATCTTGGTTGGCCTCAAGATAATTTGTCCTCCGTCTTATTTGGGTAGTCTCTTTTGTTCCCTTTGAGACTACCATATTTGTTGGTAGAATAGGGTATACTTTTGGCTCATATTGAGCGCGTGTGTACCGGTCTACTGTTGTACTATTTTCTCCATTATAGTGAAGTTTGATCTCCTTGAAGGGTGGACGTAGCCAGTTATTTTACTGGTGAACCACGTAATTCCTTGTGTCAACTTTATTTACATTTGTTATTTATTATTCTTATCACCTTATCAATTAACTATCTGGGTAACGGGACGCCTCCGTTACAACACAACAGATATAAATGTGAAACACATGTCAAAATCACATACACCCATGACATAGAAGGTCGGTATTTCCTTCCTTCCTATGTAACGTAATTGGTCAGCCTCCGGAATACAAGCAGCTATATGTGTTCCATCAATGCATCCAATACAGTCCTGTTATGCAAATAGGGAAAATATTTCGCGAGGTGAAGTAAATGTAGCATTTTGAACACATTATTTATGATAATTATAAATTAAATACCTTAAAGTACGGCATATATCTGTCGTCATTTGCAATATGAAGTGGTATATGTGGAAAAGAAGTATCTTCTGGTTTTATGATGTCACGTGCTAGGCTCATATAACCTCTACTTCTGCCACTGATTGCTTCTAAAACTTCATGAAATGATCTGCTAATAGTCTCACCAGAGCGTTGAAATCGCTCACACACATCTCGATTAGAAATGCCCAAGGCCATGATATATATAAATACACCTATTTTCTCAATAACAGACATTTTATTGCTCCCTCGTAATCCATAGTATAATTGAAGATCTTGACACAGTTGCTTAAATACACTTGATTCCATCCTAAAAGCATTTATGCACCGAATAGGGTGTCCATTCAAAACCTCTTGCATCCAAATATCTCCCGTAAAAATTGAAGTCAGGCTAGCTCCTTGTAAATATACTTATAAAAATAAGTTGATATGGCGGAAGTAGTAGCTGTCGCCATACTCCAAAATAATTTACGCTTTCTCTTTTTCTTTTTCTCATTGTCCATAATAAAACCTACATAATTGAACAAAAGAAACATAAACCCACAACAAATTTAAAACAATCTTGTTTATTCATAATAGTTGTTCATCTAATGAATACAAAATTCAATACAATATAATAAATTCAAGTAACAATACGTGCCGAGGCAAATAAGAAATTTGGGACTTATGTTCTTGTATATGATGAGAGTAGACCTATGATGCTACTTTGTATGGCTGAAAAAAGAAGAGATGCTACCTTTAAAATTCAGTGCGTGTGAAGGCCAACTTTTTTCTAATTTAAATTCTTAGGGATAAATCTTCCTTTTTTAACTGGGGATGATATATAAGACTCGAGTGAAGCGAGAAGTGCAAGACGAAGAGTGGAAATACATAGGTGCAAATTAAAGCAACTTGTGGATTACTTTAAAGATAATCGAACTTACTCGAAAGGGACTATTGATCCTTCGATCAAAGCAAGAAAATTTATGTCATAACACACTACTAATTTAAGAAAAGTACCCAAGACAAAATATAATCAAACACCCTCAAATCTACCACAATCTACAATTATACGAATAGATATTCAATACAAACTAATAATAGCAATTATAAAAATAACCAAACATTCAATCAAGAATTCAATAATCAAATTTGGGGATAAAATTGGGGAAAATTTATAACAATAAACTGTAAACATACCGAAAAGGGAGCCACCGAGGAAACTGACGCGACGGCTGATGGAGGCTAGCGAAGCGGCAGGAGGAAGGCGCAGCGGCTGACGATGGGTGATTATGAATTATATTTGGGAAGTACGTAAGGGTTTGTATTGTGTTTGATTTTTTAAATTAACGTTATACAATCAAGGGTATAATAGGTAGATGAAAATAAAACAGGTACCTGATTTCTCAAATGCTACCTGGGGTAGCTTTTTATTTCAGGTACATTTTTCCCTCAAATCAGGTACTTGTCAAACCCCAAAAAATAAGGTATCTGATTGTTTTGACAAAAAAGTCATTTCAGGCAAATCAGGTACCTTATTTGCCTTGCCAAACACAGCCATAAAGGTATTTAGTGTGGAGGATTAATAGTCTCATTAACATACAACTTATTGAGGAGATTAATGAGAGAGAAATGTAGCGACTAATTTACGGTGGTTGTTATATACTCCTAGAGTTGGCAGTGGGCCGTGCTGGGCCGGCCCGCGTGCCGGCCCACCGTGCCGGACCCTATAAAATGGCCCTTTCGTGCCGTGCTTTTTGGCCCACCGTGCCGTGCCGTGCCTGGCCCGGTGACTGAAAATCGAGTCGCGGCCCGCCCATGGCACGGTGGATTTTCGTGCCGTGCCGTGCTTGGCCCATGGGTCGGTCGTGCCATGTTCATGGGCCGGCCCGCGTGTTACATATTTTTTTTTTAAAAAACATTTTTTTTTTACTTGTTCACTTGTTTTATTGTATTTTTAATGTATACGATTTAATCAAATAATTAAGAAACGATGAAAAAAAAATTGTTATTAAAAGAAAGACTAACTGGCGTTATATCTGTCGTATTATATTTGACGTGCAATAACAGACGATAATTATCTTTATAAATTCTCCCTTATAAATTTCTAATATCTGGTCATTGACGACTTGACGTGCATTTCTTGTCCTTTTCGAATATGCGGCCATGCCTGATGCCGTGATGCCTCCTAAATCTTCAGCAATTTGTTAATATCAAGTCACGAGTTATCGGGAAAGGATCGGTTCCAAAAAGTAGTAAGAGGTTCTTTATAGGGAAGCATAGCACTCAACATAGTGTACATAGAATTCCACCGAGTGTTATTTTCGTCGGGAAATTTTATGCATTTAATTCCCGCGGCCTCACAAAAATCTTTCCATTGTTTTTGTCTCCACTTTGCCGAGTTAAAATGCAAAACAATTTTTTTAAACTTCGCATGATAATCTTTAATGCCTTCGAGACCATCTTTAACACATAAGTTTAAAACATGACATGCACATCTAACATGCAATATATCACCATCTAAAAAAAGATCATTTAAAGTAGTTTTTAACTTGCGAGCAACGGAAGTCATGGTCGATGCATTATCAAAAGTACAAGTTAAAATTTTAGATGAAAGTCCGTAATCATTAATACCGTTCATGATAATTGCATGTGTATTATCGGTATTATGAGGGTATTCTAATTTAGCAAACTCAATGATTCGTTTTTGCATAGTCCAAGTTTTATCCAACCAATGAGCGGTAATGCATATATAAGAATACTCGGTCCCCGAATCCCACCCATCGGCGGTTATACTAAATTTACAATTAGTCTTTTCAAACTCGGAAATAAGGTTTTGTCGTGCCGTCAAAAATAATACCATGCTTTTATTTCTAACGGCCCGCCTACTTGTTTCTTTGTGGCAAGGTTGATTAGTCTTAACATATTCATTAAAAGCTCGGTGTTCAACAAGTGTAAACGGTTTTTCCGTTTGAATAATCATTCTAGCCAATTTTGTGCTACATTCATCATAATTATAATTATAACTGGACGATTGGCTATCGGGGGTAGTCATAAATTGGTCCATGGTAGGTTGACTACTTTCGGGTCGGCTTTTACAAGCTTTCCAATGTCGGTTTAAATGACCGGTCCCACCCGAAGTAACACAACTAAATATTTTATGACAATATAAACATTTGCAAACCAAATTATTTTTACATTTAGTAAAATGATTCCACGCTTCACTAGAACGACCCTTTTTACGTATTTCGTCCATCTCTTCTTTGGTTAACCATACATATGTTTCGGGATGTTCGGATTGTATTTGGGGTGGCAAAGTCTCGGTAGATGATTCATGTTCGGACGGTGGTCTTACCCCTCCCCCCGTCATAAAAGGCGGTAAAACGGGCATTGTACTAGGTCTAGGTCCGTCATAAGGTTGATTTTCGAAAATTGTATTGTCAAAATGCATGTTTTGAAATTGTGACGGAGTAAAATTAACATATTGGTTCATGTTAAATTGTGGTTCGGGGTTTGGTTCCGACTCACTAACAAAACGTGACCTCTTTGACGAGTTTTGCGAGTCCATAATTATAATCTTTGTTTTAAAACACAAATTAATATCTAAATAGAATTAATTGATTAAATTAAAACAATAAAATAAAAGGTAGAGTTAGAAAATGCAAACAAAGCTATCGGAAATCGGACTATCGGAATGAAGAATTGAACTCTGAACCCTTGCTTGAACCCGAATACCCGATTCAACAAATCCGATGTTATAAAACCCGATTGACTAATTACTCTTGCTTGAACTTCCGAATTTCCAATTCAACAAACACGATTAACTAATTACTTTATATAATTAATTATTTTATATTACTAATTATTTTATACTACAAATTATTTTGTATACTATTTTTATATGTTTATAAGATAAGATAAGTAGAAGAAATTGATTAAATTGTTAAGAAATGGAATGAATTGTGAAGAAATTATAAGAATTATATAAGAATTAAGATAAGTAGAAAAGAATAAGAGATGAATTGAATTGTGAAGAAATGAATTGAATTGAGTTGGTATTTATAGAGGTTGTAAATAGGATTTATTTAAAAAAAAAAAAAAAAAAATAAGAAAATCCAACAGCCATAAACGGCTGGAAATATTGAACATAGTTAGAAACAGAGGAATGAGAAAACAGAGTAGGAGCAAGTGACGTGAGCAGCAGAGCAGCCAACGGCTCCTAAACCCAACGGTCACACAGCCCGCGTGCCGCCCACCGTGCCTCCCACCGTGCCCCCACCGTGCCTCCACCGTGCCCTGGCCCACCGTGCCTGGGCCGGGCCGTGCCTAAGCACGGTACATACCAGATTTTCGCGTCGGAGCCCGCTTAAGGCACGCCCGTGCCTGGGCCGTGCCGCCTAGAGATTTGTGCCGTGCCGGGCCGACCGTGCCTGGGCCGTGCCGGCCGCCGTGCCTGGCACGAAATGCCAACTCTATATACTCCCTCCATTCATATCCACTTTGTACCTTTGTTTTTCACGTTTGTCAACGCACGTTTTACGTGTTAAATATCTTTAGCTACGTATTCACAAAAATTTAAAAAGTTAGATATTTTCAATTTACTCGTGAAGACGAATCAAACAAGATCCTGCATGAATATATTTTCTCTTATGTATTAGGAGAAAATTGATACTGAACGTTGATTTGTAAATAGTGTACAAAATGTAAAGGTATCATGTGGATTTAAATGAAGGGAGTAACTTATAAAATTCAATAATATTATTATAGACCGGGTAACATTGATAGATGGGTGGGATAATGAGAAGTTAATGATAAAATGTAGGTAAATGAGTAAAATTTTAATATTCAATCAAATATGCTACTCTCCTTCAAAACGTGCCAAAGACTCGGCACGGCCCAGAAACACTGAGACAACATTATGTCATGGATTACGTTAGGATAAGTAGGGGTTCATGGAAATGGATTATGCACAATCTGCATCCACCTCGTTTTGATTTGCCCATTAAGTGGGCCACTTTACGTTATACTTAAGTAACTTAACGTAATAATGTTTGATTTTTTGGATTTTTAGGATTTTTTTAAAAATTAGATGAAATTAAGTTGAATTAATTAAATTAGGTAGAAGTAAATTAAACTAAATTGTAATGAGGTGAATTAATATTTATTAAAATCAATAAATTTGAAATAAATTAGCCGATTTTATATGTGCCGGAGAGAACTAAACTAAAGTGGGGCATAGTTGATTTGGTCAAATGAAGTGGGGGCTTTGATTTAGAAATGGGATTGTTTTGTAGATAAGTGGTGAGTGTATTTTGCGTAGGAAAGGTAGGCAAAGTCAATGAAGATGGCACATGTGCTATTACCTTATTACTCGGCTCAACATTTGTATTTACAAAGAGTCTCTCTTGGGACGGATATATCTGTCACAAGCTTACGACGGCTCAAGTACATCCACCTGATTAGTTAACACAAGAATGAAAGTATATAGAAAATCACAAATAGTTTGTGTTTATCTCTCCAAATAGATTTTATTTGACATGTTACAAGCTTGCGAGAATATTACAGTTATAAATGAGAATTTGTGTGTATTTATAGACACTCACGGTTTCAACTTTGAATTCATCACTAAACAAACTAGTAATAATACCTTAATAGTAAGAATAGAGTAGATTTATCATCTTATGATGGCCAACACTTTGAGGTCCTCCTTCATTCTCACCATTTTAATCGCACTCTTTCTCATTGTTATTTCAGGTAATCTCTCCCTCCCAACTCCCAACTCCCACCACTCCGCTTATTTCTACTTCCTACTTTTACTTGTTACTACTTACTAATCCATTTTTGTGCATGCTTTTCACTGTTCAGGTCTCACAATGGCGACCCACGCCCAAGTCTACGAAAACAAAGCAAGCTCGTGTAAGCATGGTGGGGAGTTTTGTGGTGGATTTGCTGGATTTGAGTGTTGTCAAGGCTTCAAATGCGTACTTGATGGAGATTATGCCGATGCTGGGGGAATTTGTTATCCAATTCTTTAGATCTCAATTATCAACTGCATCCAACAATTATGCAAATATCCTCTCCTCTATCTGCTTCACCTTTTCAACTCCACACTCTCCTCTATCGCCAAATCCCATTCTTCATCATCTTTTGTATTACCCCTACTATGACTTCATCTCTGTAATTGTTTTTATGGAAATCAAAAAGAATGGATGAAATTACTTTTATTTGTCTTATGGAAATGAAACCAGTAATTCTAAATCAAACTAAACCAAATTAAAAATAAAGTCAAACACCATTTTATGTCATTTCTACGAGTATTAAATCTCGCCATTTCATGTCGCTCAGACTTCAGACATTGACAGCAACAGGAGTCTGGACAGTAGAGACTACTAAAGTAAGTCAATACATTCCCTCTTTGGAAGGTATAACATCAACTTCCAACAGTGTGCCAGACTAAATTGATAACCATCTCAATGTCCTGCAAATTTGTGTACAACACTGTTTCCGTTGGATAGATGGTTTTATTGCGACAAAAACATGGTGCACGCTGCACGGGAGAGGGCATCAGAGCATATTTACTCATGAAAGGGTATAGGATCACGTGACAATAGGAGACCATACAACACATATTTTGTATGCATTTTACCTATTTTGGGTATAACCCAAACAATTCTCCAGTCTAAACCAAAGTTGGCTATGGAACCGAACCCAGGGTGATAAAATACCCAAATGCACAACAATATCCATCAACGAGAAGGAAGCTGGCAATCCAACCAACGCGGACTTCTTAAACTCCTCATTAACACCAGTAATTAAGAGTTGTTTCAATAAACCACATGACAACAGAAAAAAAAAATTAAAAACAATATCAACACCAAAACATAAATCTTAGATCAGGTCCATCCTTGGAATAAGCCGTTGTAGATTAGCTTCACAACAACCTTAACTAAGTATTACAAATGCTACGACCATAGTGACGTAGCCTCGCGTATGCTAAACCACTGAAAACTTAACTTGAGGTTAAGGAACTGACCAAGAAAATCAACCTACATCTCGTATTAACTCCCAGGCTGTTGGAGATCAATATTCCAGGCTGAAGCCAGTTGTAACATGAGTTGATCAGGAGTCGATCCTTCCCAATCCTCAGGTATTTCAATGGCCGAAGTAGCGTCGTGCAGATTAAACAGCAGATCTCTCTTTACATTTAGGGGAATACCAAATACATCTGTCCCGTTCTCTAACACCAGATCCAACAGCTGCAACCAAGTTTGTTTTACCGTTAGCACAATCTATTTCAGATTCATGATTTGATGCCATTCTAATCAAGAGTGTTCCTAAACCCTAACTAGTAACTACAACAGCAGAATATGGGAAAAAACATTCAGACCTGGCCGAGACCCAAATTAGACCCAAACAGAATTACCTGGAACAATCCACCCTGTAGCTGGCCCAAACATTGAGGGATCTGATATTTACCTAAATCGAGACCACCCAGCCCAAAATGACTCCGATCGACATTGGCCAAATTAAACTCAAATGACTAATTCGAATTAAACCTGAGTTTATCTTTATAACATGTCAAAAGGCTTAATATACACAACCCAAATTGACCAAGCTATAACTGCTCGACCCAAAATGATACATACCCGAATGGACCATACTTACAAACCCCGATACAAACTTAAACATAAAATGAACTGACTGGATCTGCTACTAACCCAAATTAGCATTTGCTAAGTCTAATCAAATGCATTAAGTTTCATCATAATTGAAAACAAAACAGAAGCACATCATCAGACATCAATTTTTTTCCAAGCATATACCCAAATAGCTCTGAGAATAGACCCTAAATTAAAACTAGTTTAGACACAGCTAAGCTTAAAACATGCAGCTAAATAGGAATATCAACTGACTGACAAAAAACTAAACTAGAATTTTCCCCGAAGAGAAAACAATGTCGAAACTATCAGTTACAATGTTGTATACAATAAGATAATATGGTGAAATATTAATACTACGAATCGTCAGCTTTTCCGCGGGATCAGTTCCTTGAGATGGAGCAAGGACAGAAAGGTGTAGTAGCCAGCAAGGTATTAATCAAGGCCGCAACTCTGAAACACGGCTGTTTTGTAAAGTTCTGAGGACCAGCTTACTCTATTTTACTACTATTATTGCAGGTCAAGATAAGCAAAAGGTCGGGAGGGATAGGACAGATGAGATGCACTGAAAAGGAATCAACGCTAGCTTAGGAAGAGCAGTTCAAGTGCTGGTATTCATAAGAACAAAACACCCAACAGGAACTAGAAGAGGGAAGACAAATTTGAGAAGACAAATAATTTTCTCACTACTGGGGATAAAAGGAGGTGGAAGATATAGCAATGACTTCGTTTAACAAAGGTATTATATCTACCAGGCAAGGTAAAGACTACAGCAAATAACATTGTTGACAAAACAGATCAGTAGCTATTGAGCAAAAATAATCTGCGGACCACTTAAAGTTTTTTTGATACGTAAAGGACCAACTAATGAGTAATGATGGTAAGAATTAAGATATTACAGAGTATTACCTGTTGAACCCAAGACAAGCATAGATCAAACAAGTGCTGCTCCACCACAAATGGCATGATAGCATTTAAAGCCTCAACTGCTATCTCATCTGTGAGTTGATCAAAAACAGGACCTGATTTATCCATGAGCTTCACAAGCAAAGAATCGTCACCTGTTGACAAGACCTCAGCATAAGCCGTGTCCAAATCACCGGCTTGAACAGCATCCATGGCATTACTCCAAGCAGTCCAAATAGGGTCCCGCTCTCGTCTATTGTTGTCATTGCCCAAAGCTTCTGCATCCAATTCTCGTACAGCTACTCTAGCAGGTCGGGTTGTACCATTGTCTTCGCCAGCCACTCGAATAGCTGCCAGTGTAGCTTCATCCTTTGAAGCCTGCCAAACACTTCTTGCCGAAGGGCCCTCACCAAGTCTGACATGAGCGGAAACCTTATCCCATCCTCGGCGCGAAGTAACTGGGTCACTTTCATGCTCAGATCTGGGTGATCTACTATCAACACCATTGCTGCTCATGTCTCTTCTCACACCGGGTTGACCAATTTTAGCAGCACCATATGAATGAAAATCCCACGACTCCTGGTGATCGGGTCTCCTAGGTGGGCCCCTAAGCCTCATACTTGGAGAATCTCCTTCAGGATCGTTAAATCTGTCACCATAAGGAAATCTCCCACCATAGTCACCATATCCATTATACCTGCTAGGTCGATTGGAAGACCCCTCATACCCAGAACGAAAACCCCCACCCCTCCGATTTGATGCTACTGATAAATCATGTGCCATGTCTTCAACCACCCTCTCAAGACCTCGTACTCTATTCTCCAGAGTCACCATACTGTCGTGTGAGCCACCCATAAACTCCTGGCATGATATATTAGTGAGAAAACATACCAAAAACCCAGCTTAAATCTATGTTACTCTGACTTGCCTGCAAGTGTCAGACAGTCATGAGTCTCATGACTCGGTTTTGCACACAGTTATTTTGTGAAGAAGTTCATGTTTTCAGACAAAATTGAAGTGACAAAGTATTGTGTCGTGCGAATATTCAGTGTCAGACATGCGAAACACAGCCAAGGTGAAGTGTCAAGTAAAAAAGTTTTACGTGCAAATAATTTGAACACACCTGTAACATATTCATGATATGAGCTTGTTGTCTCTCTAATTGAAGCAACTGCCTTTGAATAGACAGCCAATTTCCTTTACCATTCATGTGAGATCCATCAGACTGACCATCAGCTTTGGCGAAGGAAGAATCCTTGCCTTCACTGCCAGAAGTTCTGGGTCGCAAGTCTTTAGCATTTAACCCATTATCAAGCCATCTATCCTCCACATAGCCTTCAAAATCACGTTGTCCGGAAGGTACGTTGGCAGACATATTTGCTTTGCTATCCTTTATTTCAGAAGTGCTTGACTCCTCTTTCTCATTCGAGTTTACAGAATTAAGACATTTACGTGGAACAACAACTTCCACTGGTAATTCATCAGCACCCCTCTTTTCAAGCTTTTGAAAGAATTCTGGATTCACGTCCTTATCGGTTAAAGCAGGTAACTTTTTCTTCAACATACCAACAGCTTTATCAGAAAAACTCCCACTCTTTGTTTTGTCAACGGAAGCACACAAATTAACTTTGGATGAATCCTTGGACTGTTCAATTTTTTTGTCTTTCTGCTTATTTTTATCAGGGAAGACATCTTCAACTCCTGGAATATTTCCATATAAAATATACAAGAAAAGGTAAGCACACATGTTAAATAAGGAAGGAGAATATTTGAACATCCTAATACTATTCTGACCTTGACATGAAGCTCTTTCATCAGAAGCCCCATCTCCATTCTTTCCTGACAGCCTCTTCCACAGCTGTAGCGCTTCTGTCACACTATCTCTTACAGGCTTGATCTACAGCATACAAAACACGTGATGGGAAAATAGATCATATAAACTTTAACAAAACTTATGTGTGCAAAATGACATCAGAGTTGCAACAGTGATTGCAAGTTACAAACTGCTCATACGACATTAATCGAATCTCAACTTAAACAGAGCTACAAATCAGCAACATCACATATGCTCTGCAGATTTACTTCAGTTGTACGTGTAGAGCAATGTGTAAGAACCCTCAAGTAATCTCTCTAAGCCTTCACAAATCATAAATAGAAGAGTCAAAACTCAAAGATTAGAACACCATCAAGCTAAGAATCTTTATAGTCCCAATCTTTGGCTTCAATCAACCCTAAGTTAGGATTATTCACAAGGACCTAACGATTAAATTCAATTCTAGATAACTCTCATATGTATCTAGCATAACCGAACACTCCAAACTTGCATAATCATAAAATGAAGTGCTTCAACTTGTTGGATTCTTATGATATCACTGAACAATCCAAAAGTTCTAGACTGATAATATAGAATATAACATTTACCATTTATAAACTCGGCTAAATAGCCAATAGTTCTCATAACCCAAAAGGTTAAGTGGTTAACATTTAACAATACAGTACAGGTATCAAAAGTTTTTCATCTTTATATTGGGGAATGAAAGAGGCATATGACTATCATTAGCTGGAAAGGGAATGCCATAAAAGACATTGAGAAAATGTGTTATAAACCATATGCTATACGACCTCAAACTACAATGTAAAGACATAATGTTTCATTGAACAACCTTATCAAAACGGCAAGCCTCTAATACAGTCAAGGTTGATGCTGCCCCATCTTTGACCAAATCGCTTGAATGCAATGCCAGAGCAGTCAACGCCTCAGCAGCAGATTTACGGGTGGCCCAATCTGTGCTCGCAAGGCAGTCATGAATGGTCTGCAGCAAAGGGTCAAGACTTTGTGGTGTAATGGCCCCTACCTGCAGAAAGTATGAAAAAATATAGCATCAAACCCCGAGTTTTTTTCTCATTGCTTAAAAGGTGCCTCTTTAGCAAGTTACACTGTATCAACCATTCTAATCCAATGTCCGGCAATCATCATAATCATAGAAACATAAAGCACACAATCCTATCTATGTTTGATTTTCCTCAATACTAAATTGTTATGTGTTTAAGCAACCTACTTTAGAATTAAATGATAGCACATCATCGGTTCCATCGAACATGGAAACAAGCTAAGCAATCTACACTACACGGATTTAGAACACCTACCAATCAAAATCATCACAACCTTACAAGCATGGAAATGAACTCGGAGCTAACTTCTACTCTACATTTACCAATCCAATGCACCTACTCAGCAAAACAACACTGTACTAAATCCAAATTTCTACGCAATTCACACAATAGCACTGCCAAAACAACACAAGAAACAAAAACCACCAAAACATATAACAAACTGAAATCGATGCCAAAAAGGCGAACCTGAGACAAGCTAACAACAACAGGCAACAAAGAAGATTTGGCAAAGTAGTTCGGGCTATTCAAGAACTTGCAAACCCTAGGACAAAGCTTGACAAAAGCGGAAATTGGCGGGTTAGTAGCGCAATCAACGACTCTCCCTAAGCACATTGCAGCCCCAATTTGAACCCCTTTGTTATTTTCCCCCATAGCCTCAAACAAAGGCTTAACAAACAAAGACACCATGCCACCACCATTACCCTCGCCCTCAGCATTACTACTATTACCACTACCCTTCAAGTAAATCCCAGACAAACACCCAATCACATCCTTACAGGCGTCGCGAACCCCGGAATCAGGGTCCCTTAGCCTCCTAGCCAGGTGGGCAATGATCTTAACCAAGTGGGTCCCAGTGGAATCAGGGTGGGACCCACATAGGTTAGAGAGAAGCCTAATTGACTCCTTTTTCACAGACGGCTTCGGGTCCGAGGAAGAGGAGTCAAAGAGGCAGTTAAGGAGCATTGGAACGGCGTCGTTTTGGAGGGTTTGGATTAGGGTTTCAAGCTCTTCAATGGCGATCTGATGTGTGTCTCTATCTGAGAGCTTAGACAATGAGGTTAGAATCCTCTGCTTGAGCTCCACCATTGCCAAATGTGTTGACACAGATGATGTTGATAATGTTGATGATGATGTTGATAGTGTTGTTGATTGTGATCTTGAATAATTCTTTGAGAGTTTTGATGATTTGGGTCCTTGAGAATCCATTTTTTTTTGGTGATTTTAGGGTTTTATAGATTGGATCGAATCACAAATTGAGTTGAAATTGAGAAGGAAAGTGAGATTTTGAGATCTTAGTATTGTGGATTTTGAAAAATAAAGGGGAAATGTAGTAGAAAGATTGAATATTTGCTGGTGGATTTGTTGGGTATAATAAGTTGGGTCATGGAAGCGCCATTGTTGCAGGTTAAAGCTGAAGAAATGCAGGTGGATGAAATGCAGGATGTTGCAGAATTGAAGGAGTGAGGTTGGACTAGAAATACAAGAGATGATTGAAATTTGTGTAAAATACTAAAATGTGAGTGGGGTTTTGTTGTTTTTGTTGTTCTGCAATTGTGTTTCGATCATGTTTGTAAATGCTTCAAATGAAAATTTGGGTGATTATGACAGTACTAAATACAGATCCATCATCATTTTAGGCTCAAGAGTGACTGACCGAGTGGTCCGAGTGTAGCATCATCCGCAATCTACATTTTTAAAGGAATTTGTTGAATTCTGCACACCAATTTACTTATTTTTACACCGGGTTTTCTCTCATGCCAAGTTTCTCTTATCTCTTACCGCACAAGGAGAGAAACAAGAAAGAAAAACACGAGAGAATGAAAAAAACCGGAAAAAAAAAAAAAAAAAAAAACCTCAATTTACTGAATCATTTCTCACCTCACATATTTCGTAAAATATTAGCTAAAGTATAATATTTACTTCCGTCTTGAGTTATAGTAGACTTAACATGTGTCTCCGAGAAGAAATCAACTCATTAGATGTGTTTTGGGCCAATCTTGACTCTTCACCCAAATTTTAGACAAAACAACCATTTTTGGATGAAAACCTTGTTCACTTTTACCATCTTCCTTCTAATGGTGCGGATCATGTGGTTGGGGGTGGATTCTCTGTTACTTCTCTTGATCGGTTGTTGTCTAAGGGCTTGAGAACCGTGAAATCTATCCCGCCTCGTTGTCGTCTGGGTTTCTCGCGGGTTCTTAAAGGGGCCCTAGATGCTGTGATCCGTTCTCCTTCGGACCTCTCATCTTGGGTTGCCTTACTTGTTTTACCCCTTTGTATTCTCAAGATTTTTTCTCCGCGGTGTAGTAGTGAGTGTCGTGCCGCTGTCCGGCGTCAACGGCAGGAGAAGAGCATTTCTCGTGTTATTTGTTCTTGGGGTGTGCCAGGTGGCATGTTACAGGTTCTTCGGGATACCTTAACTGCGTCTCCTCCTTCTTTTCGGTTTGATGAGGAGCTTGACCTAGGTGAGGCTAATGTTAAGCAGTGTCGCAGGAAGATTTGTGATGGTCATTGCACTGCAGTTGTTCGTGTGCTATCATCTTCTGGAGTTGCCCCTTACAATACGGCTACTCTTGCAGCTTTGGTGGATAAGCACCCTATTGCCCCCTCGCCTATTTTGCATTCTCGGTCTGCGGGTAATCCTTCTTTTGTTGCCTCCGTCCCAGTTGTCCTGGGTATGATTCAGGGGTTTCCGCGTGGTACTTCCTGTGGGAGGGATGGTTTTCGCGCTCACCATCTTCTGGATTGTTTGAGTGGTACTGCGGCTGCCGTTTCTGATGAGTTGCTGGCTTCTATCACTGGGGTGGTTAATCTCTTTCTTGAGGGACGGTGTCCGCTGGTTCTTAGTGAGTATATTGCAAGTGTGCCGCCGACCCCGCTTGTTAAGCCGGGTGGTGGTATCCGTCCTATTGCCGTGGGTACGATCTGGAGGCGCCTTTTTTCCAAGGTTGGTGCTTTTTTTGTTCGTCCATCTTTGAGTGGTTATTTTGATGGGCTTCAGTTTGGGGTTGGTGTTTCTGGTGGGGGCGAGGCTATCCTGCATGCCTTGAACCGTTTGGTTGAGAGCCGGGGTGATGAGGTGGGTTTTTCCAAGCTGTTGGTTGATTTCCAAAACGCTTTTATCATGGTTGATAGGGAGGTGATGTTGTGTGAGGTGCGTCGTCAGTGTCCTGCTCTTTCTTGTTGGGTGGAGTTTTGTTATTCCCGACCCGCTCGTTTATATTATGGGGAGCATAGCTTGTGGTCTTGCCAGGTTGTTCAGTAGGGTGATCCTTTGGGCCCTTTGCTCTTTTCGCTGATTTTACATCCTTTGGCTTGTAAGATCCGGGACTCTTTCGACTTGAGTTTGCAGGCTTAGTATTTGGATGATGGCACTATTGTCGGGGACACCGTTGTTGTGGGGCTGGTTTTGGAGATGATTATGGAGGATGGGCCGCGATCGGGTCTCCATCTTAATATTGGCAAGACCGATGTTTTTTGGCCTTCTAAAGACCCCCGTAGCCGGGATTTGGGTGTTTTTCCTTCTGATATTGCTCGTCCTCTGCATGGTGTCCATGTCCTTGGTGGTCCGGTGAGTGTGTGCCCAGATTTTCGTAGTGAGGTTGTGATGGGGCGAGTTACTCGGACTATTGGGCTCATGGATTCCGTCTCTCTACTTGATGATCCGCAGTGTGAGCTTCTTCTGCTCCGGGCCTGTACCGGTATCTCGAAGCTTTATTTCGCTTTGCGTACTTGTTCCCCTGATGCTTTCGGGTCCGCTGCGCCTATTTTTGACGCGGCTTTACGTTCTCATCTAGAGCGTATCGTCACTGCTTCTGGACCGGGTTTTGGTGATTGGCAATGGCGGCTTGCCACCCTCCCCTTTCGTTTGGTGGGCTTGGTGTGTACGCTGCCAGTGACGTCTTGCACTATGCTTTCCTAGCTTCTCGATTGCAGTCTGTGGATCTGCATAATCGGCTTCTTGGGGTGTCGGGTGTCCTTGACACCAGACCTTCTTTTCAGTCAGCTCTGGGTGCTTTTGCTGCAGTTACGGGTTCTGATTTTCTGCGCAATCCTTCTGAGATCGCTGCCACCAAACTTATGAAGAAATTGGCAGATGTTTATTTCACGAGGGTTGTTGCTTCTGCGGAATCGGTTTTCTCTTTGACTCCTCGTCAAATTGTGCTTTGGAAGTCTCAGCTAGGAGGTCACTCAACTGATTGGTTGCACGTGGTTCCTATTTCTGGTTTGGGACAGACTATAAACAGTAGGACTTACCGGTGCGTGCTCAATTATCGGTTGGGTGTTCCGTTGTTCTCGATGTTCGTGCCTTGTTCTGCTTGTTCACGGGTTTTTGATGGGGATATCTTCGGGGATCATGATGTCTCTTGTGTTTGTGTTGTTGGTGTCAAACATCGGCATAACCTTGTTCGTGATACTCTTTTGGATATTTGCTTCCGGTCGGGGATCTCTACTGGTCGGGAGGTGGATATTGGGTTGCTCGATGGTGCAGGTGGGACTTTGCGACCTGCTGATTTGCTGCTCTATTCTTGGGACCGGGGGCGCGATGTTTGTGTGGATTTGGTAGGATCCTCTCCTTTGACTCAGTCGGGCATGGCTGATTTTGTGTCAGGAGGGGTGGTGGTTGATGCTGCTCGGAGGAAGTGTGCCAAGTACAGGGACTTGTGTGCGGCGCCTTTCTCCTTCTCTTCTTTGGGGGAATTAGGGGAAGATGATGTTTCCTTGCTCAAGCGTATTCAGAAGTTTTCTGTGTCCCAGGATGCCGGATCACGGAGCGCTGCTTTTATTTTTTCTCGCCTTAGTTTTGCTATTGCTAAGGGAGTGGGTGCCCAGCTAGTTTCACGAGTGCCTACAAATTTCATGTAATTTTCCATTATTTTTAATAAAAGTACCCGGTTATAATAATAATAATAATAATAATAATAATAATAATAATAATAATAATAATAATAATAATAGGAGTTGAGAGGTTTCAGGTTCGACTACCAGTTGAGGTGATGACCACTTGACCACTGCAGCTAGGGATGGCAGTGGATCGGGTCCCCGGCTCAAACCCTTAGGGTCTGACCCTAATGGGTCGAGTATGGGTCCCAATTTTTGAGACCAGCTCGGGTATGTGTCTTATATAAAAACTTCGGGTTCGGGTCCGGGTCTTGGTGTTGGGACCCTACCCGACCCTTAAACCCTTATATAATTTTTTTAAAAAAGAAAAAAACACACATGAACGTCAATAACTCAAATAACACACATACATGCGACCTTTATCAGTTATCACTAATATATTATACGCATATCCAGATACCCATTAAAAATAATGAGAAAATTGATAAAAATGATAAGTTTGGGTACTAGGTAAATAATATAATTTAGGGAAAAAATTGTTTAGTCAAAGGGAAAAGCAGGCCCTAGGGTAGACCCTATCCGGACCCGGACCCTCTGGGTCGGGTGTAAAACCCCTCGTCGCAGCGGAAATAATAAACATACAAGCATGCCAAAATTTGCGCGGAATTTAAACTTTAACATGCTTGATAAGATACGAGGTGAATTAACAAAACTAAACATGCAGAAGTAAACAAACATAGATAAGTATTTAAGTACAACAAAACCATGAGTACAAAATCTCAGCCCGGGATAGCATATCCCTACAGGCATAAAACTGTATAACAAAAGCTAAGGTCCAGCTACACGATAAAAATGTAAGTCATCGATGATTGGATCACCGCTCGCTAGCCTCAGCGATATCCCCATGTACAGGCTACAGCCATCATCACCAACCTACACACATACAACATGTGCGCCACAGTCAGTGGGGAGTGACTAGAGTTCTCCTAGCCACTTATTGTCAATAACACATACAACATAAAAGCATATAGATACAAGCATCATACTCCAACATAAATAAGTCATGTGAAGTAATCCTTCATAATCTTTTCTTAACAAAATCATGTAATTAGATCGATACCACGACTCAGGCATATCTAAAACATTTATCAACAACACATAACAGAATACCTCGACTCAGGCAAGTATGTACAATCATTCAACAATGTCTAGCACTATACCCCGACTCAGGCAAGCTAAACACAATCAGCAGTATCTAAGTCTAACCCCGACTCAAGCAAACTTAGATACAACAATCAACAATATCAATCCATGACCCCGACTCAGGCATGAAAGGATACAATCAACTAATATTGGTTCAGAGGTCCCGACTCAGACATATCCAATACTCTTCGAATGAATCAGAGGTCCCGACTCAGACATGATCCACCGGTTATACAAACTCACAAAGGAATAAAGGTCCCGACTCAGACATATCCCAATGCATCATCCATACACGTAACGGCTCAGAGGTCCCAACTCAGACATGTCCTTCACGCGACATACACTCACGTATCCAACTAGAGGTCCCGACTCAAACATAGTTCGGTACGCAACATACAACAGTACATATCGTACTCTACAGGTCCCGACTCAGACATATTCCGATATGCACTACAACCAAAACTATGTCCTAGTCTTACTTATTAGATTACCGTCTAACATGTGAAAGCTTACAAGCATACAAGTCACACGGAAGAAGAATCAATCAAATCGGATGAACCGATCACGAGTTAAACAACTTTTAAATGAGAACAGGGCTCTCAGCCGGCTGCCAGACCGTCTGTCGGTCGACCGGCTGGGAGTCCCATCTGTTGGGAAATGTGTCCTCAACAATAGTGCGATCACGTAATTAAATCTCATGACGAGAATGCGCAAAGGATGATACAAATTATATTAGTCAACTGACCAACATTAATCGGTAATGATTGGCTAGCTAGAGTTTGACATTACTGTCGTATGACGGTGGTGGTCAGTTGATCCCTTTAGGTCACACCTATAGGACAATTCCCTAAATTGATAAAGTGATCAAATGTATATTGATACGATTTGATCATATTCCTTAAAACTTATATATCGAAAATATTAGAGGTAAAATCTTAATGTAAGATTTATATTTGAAATTGAAACGTATCAATTGTCAATTGTTAAACGATATTTATGAAATATCGTAATTAGAATAAATCGGGTTGTATATTATTACAAGTATTATAAATCGTAATGACGATTATTGAAATGACCATTTTATACATTAGTGATTATGAATTACTAGTCAATTTGTTAAATATGATTTTATTAATTTACAAATGATATTTATTTGATAAATATGCATTTTAAATTAAAAACAATTGTTACTTATTATATTGTGACATAGTGTATGTCACACTTATACAATTGTACAAAATTGACATACATAAAATGGTTGTCCATTTTATGTTTAGTGGTACCGGTTTTTTTTGTGTGGGGATTTAGAGAAGTGTTGGGTGTTATTTAATAACCCCAACATTGTGATTAAAGATGTTTTTGCTTTAATCAACCTAGAGTCACCCTAAGTGTTTTGGTAAAACAAAAAGCACTCTTTGGTGCTTCCCCATGTGAACCTCACGGCAACCACACCAAATCAACCATCAAAATGTGAATTGTTCACTAGGCAATTCATTCTAATACTTTGCCATTTTTCTAGTGATAGAAAAACCAAGAAAACCTCTAAAATTATTATATGATAATATCAATATATATTTTACTATAAGTGATAGTAATAAGTTTATTATTCAAATTAGATTAAGATAATAAACTAAGTTTAAGGAAAAAACCGATTTTGTAACTAGCTTGTTCAAGTCTCGGTTATTTGAGGGGTTGTCTTGGTGCATCCAAAGGAGGTATTCTTATTTGGGTACTCGGAGGATCATCCTTGCTATATGTGAGGAATAAAGCATGTATTCACCCTAAACTTGCAGGATTATAATGAAAAAAATACAGTTGTGTTTATAGTCATAAGATTAAAAAGGATAAGAAAAAGAATTCAACCTTTGGTCCTTTGTGCTTATGGCCTAAGAACAGGAATTAAAGTAAATTCCCTCCTATGACTTGCACCCAAGACTTAGAATGAGACGAGGCCGCGTGTGCTAGAAATCATCTCCAATTGCCTTGCAATATTGGGAGAGCTATTGAGTTTTAGATGTGAGATCTGAGGTTTTGGGAAAAAGAATGTCTCAAAACCCTAATTTTACCTTGAGATAATTTAACAGTGCACCAAGAGTAGTCGATATAAGGAGAAGGACTCTCCTTATATACTACACATGGCCGGCCGAAATTGGACATAGGGTAGGAGTGGGCTTTCCACTCTTACCTTATTCCAATGCGTGATTCGACCCATTTAGCTTTAAGTTGTTCGCGGTATTTTTAATTATAAATCGTAACATGTTATCAGATATTAATACAGTCGATATATTAATAACGGTCTGATAAAATACGATATTGTATAATTACCCAATTAATATAACTGTTTATATTAATACGCGAATACTATATTTAATTAAATATAACCGTTTATATTTAATTTACGAATTAATCATGTAATCCGTATTAGCTAAAATTATTTAATCCGTATTAAATAATAATCTCAACATCTTATTGACTAATTTAATAGTCAATACCTCTGACTAACTGTTTAGTCATATCCGGCAAAATGTGACTGTATTTTCATACCTTCACATCTCTCAAACGTGTCCTATAGGTGTGACGTATAGGGACCAGTTGATCACCGCCATCCGTATGACAATAACGTCAAACTTATCTAGCAAGCCAACCGTTATTGATAAACGTGGATCAACTGGTAATAATACAAAAGTATGCCCTTGTGATCCTTAAAGAGATTTAATAAGTCATTGTACTTAATTGTCAAGGACACCAGCCCCAACACTATATTCTTGGACCGTGTGTAAGGGTTCAATATCTCCTTATTTCCGCATTTTTAGCATGCATAAGATCACTAATAATATGTTAATTAAAGGGTTAATTAAATGATTATGTTAGTATGACTAAAGATTAGTTTATGAATAACTAATAAAACCCAACAATTGGTATCAGAGCAATAGGTTGTTTGCATGCTTTCCGTTTACGTTTTTACGGAGTTATAGTGATAACAAAATAAAATTTGGTATTTTCGTTTGATATATGATATGCACGAAATTAATTTAGCATGAATACCTACTGTTTTCTAAAATGTTTTAGAATATTTGGAATATATTTTGCATGAATATTGTTTAATGGTATATTAAATCTCGGTTTTAATATGTTTTAATGGTTAAAAATGTTTATTTTTGGGAAAAATAGTTAAAATAAGCTTATGGCCGAGATTTTTCAGTATGTTATCACATGTATTTTCTATAATATGAATATGATTTTTCGTAAATTATGGACTTATAAATCGTGTGATATGAATTTTAAGTGTTAAAATGCAATAAGATGAATAAAAATGGGTTAAAATAGTTATATTATGAATTTGACTATAAAAATTTATGAGGATGTCACATGCAATATTTAAAATTTATGTTGAATTTTCCAGAAATTTATCTCAAATATTGCAATATTATAGATTTTTAATGTAAAAATCGGGTAATTAGTGACATAATTTCGACTTTAATAGTTTAAGTTGAAATTTGGCCATAAAAATTTAACACGATGTCATATATATTATTTCCAGCATGTATAAAATTTTCGAGAATTTTATCTTATTTTATGCTTGAGAAATAATTTTAAAGGTTAAAATCGTACGATATATGACGTAAATCGTTAAAATTTGCAAAAGTTGTTAAAATGGCCGAAAAATGTAACCCATATTAATCATATATGATATGTTCATCTTGAAAATATTCTTGGGAGCCAAAAGTTTCAGATTTGTTTTAACTTTTAATTTGTTAAAAGTAGCATTTAAAATTAAAATAATAAGAGTCTTTAATTAAAGTTTCGGCTCTTGGGCAGTGTGTAATTTATTTTTCTGTCCATTTTGTGTTCTTAAAGTGTTTTGGAAAGTGTAAAAATTTTTATTAGTATTTTATTTGCATTTATGGAACTAATTATTGAATTTTCCGACTTAAAAATGCTCGTTTTACGTATTTTCGAAATAATGTTAAAACCGTATAAATACTAATATTTTTAAGGTTCTGAAATTTTAAGAACATTATGGAATTTTCAAAATTTGAATTTTGAATTTTCGAAATTTTAATGACTCTTTTGGATTTTTATATTATTTTTCCCGTAAAACTGAGTAATACCGATCAATATTGAAATATATTAAGTTAAGTCATGTTCAAAGTTTGAGTAAGACTAAATTTTGAATACTATGCGAGTTAGGATGATTAACTTAAGGATGAAAACCGTTTCATATAATGCATAGTGTTGTTAATCGTTAAAACACGCGATTCCATAAACCGAGGTTTGCGATAACTATTTAAATAAGTGTTTTAAATAGGACGATTTGGCTTAGGGTTTGCATGTTAATTCATATTTATATAAGCATTGCATATTTTATATTATGAATGTCATGATTTATTTTTACGTAATTTTGGGAATTATGTAATTTACTTAGCATGGCCTTAGTTTTTAATCGGTATTTCCCGTAATGTAAGGGGTTACCGATTCGGTTGTAATTTTGTGATCTCGTATCACCCAATTGTAATTTATTTCTATTTTATAATGTATAAAGTAGACTAGAAAAGTTGTAATATTTGTAAAATCCGGAGTTCCTTGAAGACGGTGCCATTCGGATAGGAGTTCCGATCAAGACGGTGTTTACCTCGAAGTGCGTGCCGCGTGAAGTTCAAGGGACCAAAGGAGTTGGTTTCCGAATTTGTACTTTGTTATTTCTTTTCTAGGAAAGGCCATACTAGGGTTTATTTATGCTTTTACTTTTGCTTTTTATATGTTTGCATGCATAGCCAAATCGTCATACATCGTATCATGCATGTTTCGACCTAGTCTTTTATTTTATCGATTATTCACCGACTTAGTTCACTTAAACGGAGATAGATAATAATTTGACTAGATCTCTTACATATAAATATTGAGACTTAGCCTTACCAAAAAGTACGGACCCATGAATCCCTTCTTCACAAGAACGTAGGCTCGGCTACACCGGGGTACTAAAATTGTCACGTTGGGTAAGTGGGGTAATAAGATTACACCTTGAAATTTGGTTGATCTCAACGAAAGTATTCGTAACCGTAGTTGCAATAAGTTTGGGATAAAGATAATTTTAAGAAAATTGTCGACCGAGAGTTCTAAGAGTAGAACCGATTAAAGGGTTAATCCACCAAATTATACCGATACGGGTTGAATCGGCTACACCGTGCCCGGATTAGTATGGGTTTGGGTCTCGGGATTGTTTACTTAATTGGGTAAGAGATCATTAAGTAAATATATAACTAAACTTGTTAAAATTTCTAGCTTAAATTAAGAATTTTAAAATGATGTTGTTTTTCCTTATTATTGTAGTTTAATTTTCAACAACATCAATGGCAACCAACGCTCCACCTCTCACTAACTTATCATGGCTTCGATCCTTTATGGATCGTTCCAAACTCGATAAGCATGGATCAAACTTTAAGGATTGGGATGCGCAATTACTTTTGGCCGCTCAAGGTGACGATAAGAGTCGTTACCTATCCGAAGCCGCTCCTCCCGCTCCAACCGCTCTTTCCGCGGTCGGAACTCGTGAGGCCTATGAAGCCTACATGAAAGAGTCCTCCGCTCTTAAAAATGTGCTCATCTTCTCCATGGAGCCGGATCTCCAAAGGAGTATGATAAAGTTGACCACATCATATGAAATATACACCAAGCTTGCGACCATGTTTTCGCAAACTCCAAGGGTGATTCAATATGAGGCGGCTTCCGCCTTCTTTGACATTACATTCAAGGAAGGGCAAAAGATAAGCCCTCATGTGCTCAAACTCGTTGAGCTCGCGGAGACTCTAAAAGCTCAACATGTTGATGTTCCCGACTCTCTAATTATTGACCGAGTTCTTCACTCGCTCAATTAGGTTAAGGCGTATGCTCAATTCCGGGTGAATTTCAATATGCGAAACCAAGAGACCACGTTGGAAGAGTTGCATAAGATGCTCGTCCAAGCCGAAAGGGACATGGGACTTCATGAAAGTTCCACCAAGGATGTTTTGAACATCGAAAAGAAAGGGAAAACGAGCTTCAAGAGGAATGCCTCTAAAGGCAAGGGCAAGAAAACGTTCAAGCCCAAGGCGACCAAAGAAAAGACCTTTTCGAAAGGCGCTTCCACCTCGTCTTCAAAAGAGCAAGACAAGTGCCACTATTGCACGAGGATCGGTCATTGGAAGCGTAATTGCCCCAAGTACTTAAGCGATCTCAAAATTGGGAAGGCAACCGCCGTAGGAAATAATTCTCGTTTACTTTCATGTTCTTTTGTTAACTTTTGTATGGCGATACAAGTTGTTGACTATCACCCCTTTTAAAATTGTTTTAAAGGGGCATCTTATAAAGATAAGGGCAAGGAAAAGGAAGCTTGAAGTTCCTTACTTGGATGGCTATGGTAGCATCCAAATTGATCGAACACTTGAAGAGCTAGCCTCTAATTTTCAAATCGTCTTCTTTCATATTTTGCATTTATTTATGGAACAATTTATTTTCTTGTAAGACAAGGATTAAAATCCTAAAACAATGGTTGTAATTTTGGATATTGGTGACTTGGTTTTCAACCCGAGTCACTACTTTTGTTCTTAATCAATGTTTTGATTTCTCAAATAAATTGCATGCCTTGTCTAAACATGAATAAAAGTGATTTAATCACGCAATAAACAATTGATACGATCAATATAAAACAATCAAAGTGTTGATTAAAACGGAGAACTACACCCCATGAGATACTTTCAATCAAAATGAAACAATATTAGTTCATTATAAGATTTTCATTTTAAGTGAAAATGAGAATGTATTCATCACACCTATAAAACTTCAAACATTCATATGCATTGGTTAATCGAAATAGCTATCCTTATACGAATAAAGGTTATTGTTACAAGGATAGAGTGGGAGAAAATATTTCGCTCACCAATGATAAAAATAAAGGATCTTAGAGAAGATTCCTATATGGGAGTCTTGAGAAGAGCCCTAAATGATTTGAAGAAACTACGAGAGGACACTGAAGAAACTACGGGAGGACACTCGAAGAAAGGTTCTTTATGTTCATTGTTTCATAGAGAGGAAACATGAAACCCCGTATGAAATCGGAAGGAAAACGGTTCCTTAATAAATGATTTTTCTAAGTTTATAAGATAAAAGAGAAGAAATCATCTCAAACCTCTCAATGTAGTTATAAAGAAATTATCATGTCATTTTCGTCTCGAGGAAACGAAGACATGATAAGAAGGTAATGATTGATTGAATGGAAACAGATCACTATAGGGATAGTGATAGTGATAATGATTCAAGTAGTAGTTTAACATGCGAGAAATGAAAGGTTCATTTAAGATATCGAGAGATATTGATTTTAGTGGGAGCGATTTTCACTAAAAGAATTAAGCCTACCATTTAGAGAGAATGGGTGATTCTTTAAGGTGTAAAGAATAAGAGGTTTTCAATTCTAGATGATCAAATACCTTATATCATAAGATGATGGAGCTTTACGGGAAGGTTTATTATATGGATAATAAAAGGTCGCCCACTAGAAGTTAGAATGGTTGGATACATTATTCATAATGATGAATGAAACCATTATCAAATAGCCAAGATGAGTGAAAATTATTAGAATGATGAAATCATAAATAGACTACAATAAAGTTTTCAGTACATAAGTGACTGTATATCGATACGTCACAAGTTATAAGATAACAGTGGGAGCTTTCCTCCGGAAAGGAAACTCAAAATCTAGAAAGAGTTCTAGATATGTACTCAAATAGAATCATATTATACGGGATAATATGAGAATGAAGGAGACCAAAATTTGTAAGTTTTGCAATCATGAATAAAAGTTATTCGCAAAACACTAATACAAATAGATGATTGTGCATCAAAATGCAATGTAATAGTGATTGACTATTGTTGCATGACAACATCATTTGAGTTATTATTAACTCAAAGTAAAAGATACTTTGTCAGAATCCAAATGGGTTGTATGAGACAATATTGAACCCCATAAGTGAACTGGATTGACTTAGTATGGCCCCTAGCCGCTTACATGAGGTGACGTCTCAAAGCGACTAGAGTGTGAGGCGATTGATGGCAAGTTCAAATGCCATAGAGTCATATGTGATGACTAGTCGATCACATAGGCAGACTGTAAGAGACACTCTGTCGGGCAATGTGACCGCTTATAGAGTTCTGGAAATTTTATAGCCGGGTCGTGGCGAGAGCTGCTATAGTATTCTTGTGAGTCAATTCTTAGACTAAAGACTACTCTCCCATGATGGTACAGTTTAGGCATAACTTTGATCCATTCTCTACGACTTTTCGTAACTGGGGTCAAATGGGATTGTTTTGGGTTGTGACTAACTGTGACTAGTTAAAGGAAGTAGTGCGATAGAAATTGTCCACCCCTTGTCAGGGTTGTTCAAATCTCAGGGCCACTCGAGGAGAAGTTAACTGGAAATGCGTGGCCACGCTCGGAAGGTATCTATGGTAGATAATTCCGGTCAGACAGTTATTCTCCAGATCGAGGAAACCACTCATGATATGATCACTGCAAGTACGACCTCAGAGAGACATCTTGCATTGAGTGGGAGATTGTAATAGGACAAGAGAATTGGTGACGCACACTTGTCGAGGACAAGTGGGAGATTGTTGGGAAATGTGTCCTCAACAATAGTGCGATCACGTAATTAAATCTCATGACGAGAATGCGCAAGGGATGATACAAATTATATTAGTCAACTGACCAACATTAATCGGTAATGATTGGCTAGCTAGAGTTTGACATTACTGTCGTATGACGGTGGTGGTCAGTTGATCCCTTTAGGTCACACCTATAGGACAATTCCCTAAATTGATAAAGTGATCAAATGTATATTGATACGATTTGATCATATTCCTTAAAACTTATATATCGAAAATATTAGAGGTAAAATCTTAATGTAAGATTTATATTTGAAATTGAAACGTATCAATTGTCAATTGTTAAACGATATTTATGAAATATCGTAATTAGAATGAATCGGGTTGTATATTATTACAAGTATTATAAATCGTAATGACGATTATTGAAATGACCATTTTATACATTAGTGATTATGAATTACTAGTCAATTTGTTAAATATGATTTTATTAATTTACAAATGATATTTATTTGATAAATATGCATTTTAAATTAAAAACAATTGTTACTTATTATATTGTGACATAGTGTATGTCACACTTATACAATTGTACAAAATTGACATACATAAAATGGTTGTCCATTTTATGTTTAGTGGTACCGGTTTTTTTTTGTGTGGGGATTTAGAGAAGTGTTGGGTGTTATTTAATAACCCCAACATTGTGATTAAAGATGTTTTTGCTTTAATCAACCTAGAGTCACCCTAAGTGTTTTGGTAAGACAAAAAGCACTCTTTGGTGCTTCCCCATGTGAACCTCACGGCAACCACACCAAATCAACCATCAAAATGTGAATTGTTCACTAGGCAATTCATTCTAATACTTTGCCATTTTTCTAGTGATAGAAAAAACCAAGAAAACCTCTAAAATTATTATATGATAATATCATTATATATTTTACTATAAGTGATAGTAATAAGTTTATTATTCAAATTAGATTAAGCTAATAAACTAAGTTTAAGGAAAAAACCGATTTTGTAACTAGCTTGTTCAAGTCTCGGTTATTTGAGGGGTTGTCTTGGTGCATCCAAAGGAGGTATTCTTATTTGGGTACTCGGAGGATCATCCTTGCTATATTCTTGGACCGTGTGTAAGGGTTCAATATCTCCTTATTTCCGCATTTTTAGCATGCATAAGATCACTAATAATATGTTAATTAAAGGGTTAATTAAATGATTATGTTAGTATGACTAAAGATTAGTTTATGAGTAACTAATAAAACCCAACACCATCCCTAGGCAGCCTTCGTCAAAAACACGTGAGGAAAGGATCCTCAGCCGGTGGACCGGCTGCCGGACACCCGGCTGGGAATCCTTCCTCAACCACTTCTCTACAATTCTCTTTTAAAAAGGAAAGGATACTTAGCCGGTCTAGCGGCTAGGAATCCATTTCCCTAGCTTTCATTCTCAAAAACTAACAACCATTAGGGTCTCTCAGCCGGTGGACCGACGACTGGCCACCCGCTGATACCCGTCGTTGAGGGTGCCAACGATAAAATTTATAATCCTAAACTTAAACTATAGATAGTGAAAGTCAGGGTCGAACCACAAATAGAATTAGGAGTGTTAGTTGTTCTAAGTCTATGTCTAAGGTAACAATTGGGGGGTTTGAGATTGTGTTTTGGATTATCACTAAGTCTAGCAAATTAAGATAAGAACAAGACAAAAAACAAGATGTGAATAAACTCTGATAAAAGAGATGTTAGGATGATTGGGTCATTATAGCTACGATGGCAGACGGTCTAGGTCAACATGTATTACAGTCGTGTAAGGGGTATAACAAATCCCTTCGGTCTATGTTATCTAATAGCTCCTTTCGGCCTATGCTATTAGTTCCTAGGTCTCACAAATACTAGGTGTCAACAATATAGGTGATTCCTAATGTCTGGGTCACATACCCTTCGGCCTTAGTAACCTAGTTGTCTTAAAACGTTAACTAATTCTCTTCCCTTATCTTTCGATCCCTGGGTCGGTCATTATTAAGCATCCTACAAGTATCCCTTCGGTCTCATTGTAAGATATTGCAATTAACGAACAAAAACAGGTCTGATCATACACGGAGTCGGTCGACAGACCAGCTATTCCGGTCGATCGACTAACCACCTCAGTCGACCGACCAGAGAAGTCAGTCGGTCGACCGAGGTCTGCTACGGGTTGCCCTAATCCACGCCATCTACGCTATAACTCGCCTACATCCTAACATATGGGGTTTAGCTAAGCATGATAAAAGTAAAAACAACAACTATAACAAGAATAACAATAGACATGATGATTAAAACAGAAATAATGCGATTAACAAGCAATTAAGTTTAGGGATTCTAACTATCCGTTCTAATCCTATTGAAAACTGTAAATAAACTTAATAGAAATAAGAATTACCGTAAACAATAAGGAATGGGAACTGAATGATCGCAACTTTATTGAAACTTTGCGTGGAAACAGATTGTTTGCAAAATAAACTAAGAGAAAACTTACCTTATTGTAAAACTAATAAGAATTCTAAACCTAAATTAAAACTGAATTACTAAAAGATGAGATTAAAAGATAAAAATTGGATCATTAGTACATAAGAGGATTAAGCTTTTATAATAAACTCTGACGTCCTCCTCCTTAACCTAATCTCGTCGTGGGCTTAATCTTCTTTTCCGATTTTTCCAAAACCCGCACCTTGGTTGATTGACCGATCGGTCGGCCAATTATCGGGCCCATGAAGATTTCTGCCTTCGTAAACAAATTTCTGAACTTGGATCAACAGGTGCGTTGGTCGACCGACCAGTGGGCTCGGTCGGTCGACTGAAGCACCTGATGTGTTAGCTTCGAGATCTTCAAAAATCAGTCTTTTGGTCTTTCAAACGCGCCTCAGACTCCGTTCCTTCTTCACTCCTTTGTTCCCCTAGCCATGCAAAACTCTTGAGGATAAACTTGGCTCGAAATCGTCTCATTTCCACATAAATATGCAAAAGTGCATAAAAATACGAAAGTAGACGAAATATGGAAATAATGAACAAAAACTCGTAAATGAGCTCTGAAATGCGTGTAAAAATAGATGTAAAACATCATGAAATAGACACGCATCAAATTCCCCAAACCAAACCTTGCTTGCCCTCAAGCAAGAACTAGACTCGATCTTAAACTAATGGAACGATTTCAATCTCAGAGTGAAATGCAAATGTAAAGCCTAAACCGATTTAATGCCAAGTCAAGAATGAAAAAGTAAAAGAAACATGCAAACGAGTTATGAGGTTATCAAACTTGCTAATCTATCAACCAATACGGCTTTGTCACAATGGACTCTCGCGGGTCGCTCAAATCACACAATAAGCACTGGGTGAGTGTATATGAAAATAGAAAGAAATACTTTTGTAAAGACACACACCTAATTTCGACCCATGAGAACATGCCTGCAATCTAACATGAAAGTAAACTCCACAACCGTGCATATACATACCAATCTAGTGACTTTGACACAAGCTGCGGTAAACAAAGATGTGTGAGGTAAAAGGCTCCCAAGTGATATGAATGAAGTACGGGAGTACGTAATAAATGATAAAGAAAGGTAATTATAATCAAACTGCGCTTTTTCTGAATTCGTCGGTTGGTCGACCGACCAATGGTTGCGGTCGGTCGACTGACTTGCAGTGTATTTTTTTTTTCTTTTCGATTTTTCTTTTCTTTTTCCTTCTTTTTCTTCCTTTTTCTTTCTTTTTCTTTTCTTTCTTTCTCAAATGAGAGTGTAACAACCCAAATTGAGCCGAAATGTTCCAGTGACTACAAATACTAGCTTAGATAGGGTAGGCTAAGTATGTGATGTAGCTTTTGGGACAAAAAGGCAAATTTGGCAATGTAAGGCTTATGGGTAAAAGAAGAGGAAGGGACCTCAAATGCACGTGTCAAAGATCACAAAACAAGATAGCATACAAGTATAAAGCAGATTACGTTCATGTTTATGCACATTGATGTAACATGTCTCAGGGGGAATACTGCTCACATCTTAAACAACTGGTCATGAATGACACCAGTATTAAAGCTTTAAATACCTTAGAATGTATAGTAGTTTGCCAAAGATAAAAGTCAAGTTTCAAGATTAACAACTAGTTTGACAAAGAAATCGCAGATATGCATGTGATTCTACTACTAGACATGTTGACAAGCAAGGCTCAGGCATAAACAAATGAAAAAGCATCGTCATCATTGAAATACAATCGTTCCGACTCGTGCTAAACTAAACGTGCATTTTTTTTGAAATTTTTGAAATTGTTTTTTTGTTTTTTTGTGTATATGCAAGGAAAATAAAAGAAACAATGCAAAACGGAAATGCAATAAACGTGTGACAAAATGCAATAAAACATATGAATGCGACGCAAAACCATTCCCCAAACCAAATCGCACAATGTGCCCATTGTGCAAAATCATGAGCAAAGAACATGGAAAAATGGGAGTTTGCGTATGAATAAAACTAAGGAGGAACATAGAAGGAACTCACAAGACTCATGCGCGAACGGAAACCTCCCCAAACCAGCGTAAGCTAAGAGGTTTTGGTAGCTAGCAGTGCCACCTCATAGACCTGAAAAAGAACAAGAAGCCTTTTCGGAGATTAGAAGCATTTGGGTGATAAATAATGATTACAAGGTATTAAAATGGAAGAAGAGATGAGAGTGTAAAAGAAAGGATAGAAAGAAGGACTCCCTATGCTTGCTTGCATGATTTCTGAGATTTCCGAGACAGGTAGTAACAACGGTTGTGGTCGACCGACCACAACTCTTGGTCGACCGACCAAATCTCGGGGTAAATTGGCTACTGGAATGCAGATGTCGATCGATCGACTGATACATCTGGTCGGTTGATCAGAACTCCTGTGACAGTGCTCTCTTATCTTCCTCGAATTAACTCAACGGATTGAGTTAATTCCCTTCAAAACCTGTAAAACAATATATACGCGCCCAAACTTGCGCACAAACCCAAATTAAAGTACCAAGTCTAAAGTCTTAAAAGAAACTAAACCACGAAGCAAAATTGTCTAAGTCTAAAACAAACGAAGCAAAATTGTCTAAGTCTAAAACTAACGAACAACCACGAAGCATATGTGACGGTCCATCTCTAGCATCCTCTTTTCTTTCCCGGTCCGCTTCGTCCACTTTATCAAGTTCATCATCTGAACCATAGCTCAATAATCCAAGGCCTCCTCTCTGAACGATCGGTTCTTTGATGGTGGACTCCACTCCTTGTTCCTCTTCTTCCCCCAAAACCGAGTCCTGCAAAGGGCACAACAACAAGTTCCTCCAATTTTCTCCCAATCTGGGGTGGAGGTGTAATAGCAGGTGTAAATGTAGGTTCCAAGGTAGGGGAATCAGTAATGAACACATACTTCATTTCGAAAGTCAAAGCATTGCATGTAATTGGGGTCATGACATCCTTCTTCCTTTAGAATTGCCCAAAGATGATAGAGTGTTTCCAAACCTTAAATGTTAAAGTCCTACTCCCGACATTGATTATTGCACCAGCAGTGTGCAAAAAGGGTCTTCCTAGTATTATGGGTATGTGGGCATCCTCGGGGATGTCCAACACTACGAAGTCAACGGGGAAGAAAAACCGATCGATGCGTACGGGAATGTTTTCTAGCATCCCTATGGGCTCGACTGAGGTGTGGTCCGCCATTTGGACCGTCATACTAGTCACTGTAAAGGTAGTCATCCCTAGTTTCTTAGCTAAGCTCAAAGGCATGACAATTATGCTAGCCCCTAAGTCACAAAGTGCCTTCTTTATGGGGAAGATACCTATGTTACAAGGGACAGAAAAGCTACCTGGGTCTTCAAGCTTATGGGGTGCTATGACATGGGTTAGAATTGAAAACTTGACGACTCTTCTGTCAAAGCAACCGATTCTACTTTATCTAGGGACCTCTTCCTAGTCAACAATTGATGCATGAATTTCATATAAGCTGGGACTTGTTGAACTAATTCTAAAAAAGGAACTTGGACATTAAGACTCCGAATAACATCTTTGAATTTATCAAAAGATACATGTTCCTTTGTAGGGATGTGCCTCTCCGGATATGGGGGAAGAGTAGAGCCTTCAGCGTTTGCGGCTCTCCATAAGAATTTCGGGGCATTGTCACTCTGGAACAGAAGTTGCCTTAAGTTTTCAGGCATTTCTGGTCGAAAAACTTCTGCCTTATCAGCTACTGTGGTCGGTCGACCACTGTTATCGGTCGATCGACCACTCTCTGCTTCCTTCGAATTTCTAGTAGGTACTGGAATGACTTCTGGACTCCCGACATCGGTCGACCGACTGACCTCATTGGTCGGTCGACCAACCTCGCTGGTACCCGCCTCCTTTTTCTTCGGTTTTCCCTTCTTTGCAGCCTTTGGACTACCAAGCTTAGTCCCACTCCTTAAAGATATGATATTAAGGGTCTCTTTTTTCTGATCGGGTTGTGTTGGAAGATGTCCCGGAGTTCTTGAGTTATTCTTGCTCGCAAGTTGAGCAATTTGGGATTCCAACATCTTCATCCCCGCCTCCCCAGCGTGGGACTCGTTCTGAACCATCCCCATAAGGTTTTGAATCATGGTTTCGGTACTTTGGGGTTGGTTTTGTGGTTGTCGTGGAACAAAGGGCTGTTTTTGGAAGTTTTGTTTGTGAGGTGGGATATAGCTTTGGCTTTGTTGCGGTGGGGGTTGTGGATTCTGGACGTTTTGGCTAGTCCATCTTAGGTAGGGATGGACATTGTTCGGGTCATAAAAATTGTTTTGGCGGTAGTGTTGAAATGCCGCACAAGTTTCGTTTGGAGTCGTACAAAACTTGGAGACATGACCTCTCCTCCACACCTTTCACACGTGAAAGGTCCATCTGACACCGCATTAACTTGATACATCCCTCCTTTACCTCCTCCACCGAGCCCGTACTTATCAAAACGGGCCATGAGAGCCTCAATTGCAGCTACAGACGGCTCGGTCTTTCTCTGATTACCACGGGAAATCCCATGTTCAGCTTGGTGAACCGCCACATCCTCAATGATTTTGAGACCTTTCGTCTCCCCAATGTTCTCTTGGAACCTTCCATTGGCCGCGGCATCCAAGTAACCTCGATTGTCATCATACAACCCGCTATAGAACTGATTGCACAAGAACCATTGTTCAAATCCATGGTGGGGTATGGATCGAACAAGTCTCTTGAAGCGCGTCCACGCCTCACTAAAATATTCAGATGGCCCTTGTTTGAAACTGGTGATCTGGGCCCTCAAAGCGTTGGTTTTCGACGCGGAATAGTATTTCCGGTAGAAAGCCAAAGCCAAAGTATTCCAATATGTAACTCCCGCAGCAGTGCGGTATAAATCCCGACACCATTCCCTCGCAGAATCTCGGAGGGAGAAGATGAACATTGTTTACTTAATCTGGTCCTGGGTAACACCATCTGGAGGAGCTATGGAGCAGATGTAGTCGGTAAAGATCTCAATATGCTTTGCTGCATCCTCGTTAGCTGCACCCCCGAATTGGTTTTTTTCAACCATGGAGATGTAAGAAGGTTCCGCCTCAAATGGCTTCCCAGACCCTACAGGTAGAGTGAACCCTTTATAAAGGCCCTTTTACCTGGAGCATAGAATGACTAGCAATGCTTGCTTCTTCCGCCATGTTTTCATTGGGTTTTGGTGGTTAGGCGTTTGTGAAGGTGATGGGTGTTGGTGGTTGATTAGGAGTTGGTGGTTGGTTATCAAAAATATCCTCTTGGAACAAAGAAGATGGTGAACCTCCTTCTTTGTCTTGCTGAAACAATCTCCTCTTAGCCCTAAGAGTCTTCTCAAGCTCAAGGTCAAGGGGAAGTAATTCTCCTTGAACCGACCTGCGCATAAGATGGAAACTACAGGAAAAGGTGAGAACGGTTTAAGGAACAAAGTTCCTTAAACACAAAAATAAGACAAAAACGAAAAACAACTAACACTAGCGCTACCTCCCCGGCAACGACGCCAAAATTTGATACCCGTCGTTGAGGGTGCCAAAGATAAAATTTATAATCCTAAACTTAAACTATAGATAGTGAAAGTCAGGGTCGAACCACAAGGAGGACTGAGAGTGTTAGTTGTTCTAAGTCTATGTCTTAAGGTAACAATTGAGGGGTTTGAGATTGTGTTTTGGATTGTCACTAAGTTTAGCAAATTAAGTTCAGAACAAGACTAAAAACAATATGTGAATAAATTATAATAAAACAGATGTTAGGATGATTGGGTCATTATAGCTACGATGGCAGACGATCTAGGTCAACATGTATTGTAGTCGTGTAAGGGGTATAACAAATCCTTTCGGTCTATGTTATCTAATAGCTCCTTTCGGCATATGCTATTAGTTCCTAGGTCTCACAAATACTGGGTATCAACAATATAGGTGATTCATAATGTCTAGGTCACATACCCTTCGGCCTTAGTAACATAGCTGTCTTAAAACGGTAACTAATGCCCTTCCCTTATCTTTCGATCCCCGGGTCGGTCATTATTAAGCATTCTACAAGTCTCCCTTCGGTCTCATTGTAAGATATTGCAATTAACGAACAAAAACAGGTCTGATCATAAACGGAGTCGGTCGACCGACCAGCTATTCCGGTCGATCGACTAATCACCTTAGTCGATCGACCAGAGAAGGTGGTCGGTCGACCGAGGTCTACTACGGGTTGTCTTAATTCACGCCATCTACGCTATAACTCGCCTACATCCTAACATATGGGGTTTAGCTAAGCATGATAACAGTAAAAACAACAACTATAATAAGAATAGCAATAGACATGATGATTAAAACAGAAATAATGTGATTAACAAGCAATTAAGTTTAGGGATTCTAACTATCCGTTCTAATCCTAATGAAAACTGTAAATAAACTTAATAGAAATAAGAATTACCGTAAACAATGAGAAATGGGAACTGAATGATCGCAACTTTATTTAAACTTTGCGTGGAACCAGATTGTTTGCAAAATAAACTAAGAGAAAACTTACTTTATCGTAAAACTAATAAGAATTCTAAACCTAAATTAAAACTGAATTACTAAAAGATGAGATTAAAAGATAAAAACTGGATCATTAGTACATAAGAGGATTAAGCTTTTATAATAAACTTTGACGTCCTCCTCCTTAACCTAATCTCGTCGTGGGCTTAATCTTCTTTTCCGATTTTTCCAAAACCCGCGCCTTCATCGATTGATCGATGATGCTGGTCGGTCGACCAGTTATCGGGCCCATGAAGATTTCTGCTTTCGTAAACAAATTTCTGAACTTGGATCAACAGGTGCGTCGGTCGACCGACCAGTGGGCTCGGTCGGCGACCGAAGCACCTGATGTTCTCGCCACCAGGATGAATCGAATAAGGGGTCAAATGATGAGCCTCATCCAACACTCTCTTCCTCAAACTAAGAGCATCAGGAACAAACATCCGGCCTCGGAAACGAAGAAAACTGTCAGCACCAATCACGAAATCCTTAGCCACACCACTAGCAATCTTAGCCTCAAATTTCCTGAAAGTCGCATCGCCAGGTAAATTCTTGCGGATTTCCCAATACAAAGTCGGCTCAGCAGACATCGTATCTAACCAATTGAATCCACTATGAACCATCTCTAGCCTCAACTTACGGAACTCAGAACAAAATTCATCTGGCAACACTCGAATAACGCTCAATGAGTGAGAAGTCTTACGGCTAAGCGCATCAGCAACAACATTGGCTTTACCCTCATGATACAACAACTCGATGTCGTAATCCTTGACTAGCTCTAGCCAACGACGATGCCTCATATTAAGATCCTTCTGGGTAAAAATGTACTTCAAGCTCTTATGGTCGGTGAAAATACGGCAATGTGAACCAATGAGGTAATGACGACACATCTTCAAGGCATGAACAACTGCGGCTAACTCCAAGTCATGTGTAGAATAGTTCACCTCGTGAACACGCAACTGTCTGGAGGAATATGTTATCACCTTCCCACTCTGCATCAGTACACAACCCAAACCAAGCATCGAAGCATCGCAGTACACATCATAATCAACCCCATTCTCTGGAAGAGTAAGCACTGGAGCGGTCGTCAGTCTGGTCTTCAACTCCTGGAAAGAACTCTCACAGCTATCATTCCAAACAAATTTGGTTTCCTTCTTTAGCAACTGAGTCATTGGACGAGCAAGTCTAGAAAAGTCTTTCACGAAACGACGATAGTAACATGTTAATCGAAAGAAACTACAAATCTCTCCAACATCTTTGGACTCTCCCAATCCATAACAGCCTCTATCTTGGAGGGGTCAACCATCACACCCTCGTTGGAGATAACATGAACTAAAAAGGCTACCTGAGACAACCAGAACTCACACTTCGAAAATTTAGCGAACCACATCCGACAGCGCGGAATCTTAAGTATGATGCGAAGATGTTCAGCGTGCTCTTCATCAGTCTTCGAGTAAATCAGAATGTCATCTATGAACACCACAACACAAGTGTCCAAGTATTCGCTGAAGGTCATATTCATATGATCCATAAATATGGCAGGATCATTGGTCAACCCAAATGGCATAACCACAAACTCGAAATGTCCATAGCGAGTACGGAAAACAGTCTTTGCAACATCAGCCTCACGAACGGGGATTTGATGGTATCCTGACCGTAGATCAATCTTAGAAAATCGGGAAGCACCACAGAGCTGATCGAACAGATCATCAATCCTAGGCAAAGGATAACGGTTCTTCACCGTGACTCGGTTCAGTTCTTTGTAGTCTATACACAACCTCATCGAACCATCTTTCTTCGTGACGAACAACACTGGAGCACCCCAAGGAGAAGCACTCGGTCGAATAAAACCCTTCTCAATCATCCCTTCTAATTGCTTCTTTAGTTCCTTCAATTCAGGCAGAGCCATCCGATATGGAGCCTTAGAAATAGGTCTGGTACCGGGCACAAGCTCTATATCGTAAACTCGACATCTCGCTCAGGAGGTATACCCGGCAACTCTTCTGGGAATACATCGGGAAACTCTCGAACAATGGGCACCTCTTCTAACTTTCGCAACGAAGGTTTCGCGGCTGAAATAACACATGAAGGCTTGGCAACCCTTTCTAAGAAGATAAGAAGATTTCATTGAAGAAATGAGACGGACACCCTTTCGGGGGCGAGTTCCCTAATAGGAAACACGAACTCCTGTCGGACTCCGCAAGCAGATTTTCTAATCACGGCACTCAAAGCGAGCATGGTACCGCGATAACCAATCCATAACGAGGATAATATCAAACTCCTCGAAAGGAAACCTCAGTAAGTTCGCTGTAAATGCGGAGCTGACAATCGAAATGGGTACATCCTTATAGGAAGAAGAACAGAAGAAAACGTCTCCGGAAGGCAGTGAAATGGAAGTCTCCTCACAAATGGAAGACTTAAGAGCTAGTTTATCGACGAACTGAGTCAATATGAATGACAATGAAGCACCAGTATCAAATAAAATCAAGCATTCGACACCAAGGACAGAAAATATACCAGCAATGATGTCGGGATTGGCCTCGGCCTCGGCTCAGGTCATCACAAAAATCTTTCCTTTCGCCTTGTTCCCACGAGTAGCTGCAGCAGCAGTAGCAGCCTTGCCAAGGGCAGTGTTCCTCTTCGGACACTCAAAAGATCTATGCCCAAATCCGTTACAAGTATAGCACTTGTACGCCTAACAATCAAAACCAGGATGAGGTGCATTACCACAACGGTTACACTTATCCGTCGAAGTCTCTGTATGAACAATGGTCTTAGCAGCTGGAGCGGCAAACCTCTCGAACCTCTTCTTTTGAGAAGTAGGGGGAGCAGTAGATGGAACAAAAGGTCGCTCCCCCTGGTAGATAGACCTCTGGCATGAAGAAGCACTAGCAGAAACGGCACGAGACTCAGTATCGATAGCCTTAATCGAGCTTTCGGCCCAAATGGCATCGTCGTACACCTCCACGAAGGAAGTAGAATCTCTACGTACCATACTCTCGATGCAGGGACCTAGTTTCCCTCTGTAGAAGTAGACTCTCTCGGATTCATCTCTCACAAATCGAGAAGCAAAGTGAGCCAACTGATTAAACTTGTTTGTGAACTCTTGTACAGTCATCTTGTCTTGTTTCAGATCCATGAATTCCTTCAGTCTTTGAGAATGAAGTTCCTTTGGGTAGAAGCGGGTCTCGATCTTATCTTTGAATGCATCCCAATCAAACAACGGATCAAGGAGAACGGTAGGACCAGTGAGCTTCCACCACCTGTCAGCCTCATGCGTCAGAAAGTGAGCAGCTAAACGTACCCTATCCTCCCTGAGAACTGAGTACATAGAGAAGCCTCTCTCCATGTCCCTGAACCACTCTGATAATGCAACTGGATCCACTTCCCCACCATAAGTCTTAGCATGGCTCCTAGACATCTGGGTGGCTATCCAAGAGAAACCACCAGGCCTATTAGCATCGTTACCATGCGGAGGAGAAGGAGGAACAGCTTCAGCTTGTGTTCGTTGGTTCTCAAGAACCTGTAGAAGCACTTGCATCATGGTATTTTCCACGTTCGAAGGCCTCACCATCCTTCAAAAGAGAAACATGTGTTAGCTTAGCATATAGCATTCACAAACAGACTATAATGCTTAACTCCTTAAGCTACCCCATCTCTCATTCATGATTTGGTTATTTGGTCACGTTAAGTTTAGGGGGTCACATGAGTGCGTCGGGAGCGATAACGCTCTGATATCAACTGTAAAACCCCACCTCGCGACAGCGGAAAATAAACATACAAGATGCCAGAAATGCAGCGAAATTTAAACTTTTTATATAAACATAACTAAGCATGCGAGGTGAAAGTACTACTAAAACTGTAAGTGCGGAAAATGTAAGAAACATAGATAAGTATATAAATCATAAATACAAAACTGCAGCCCGGGATAGCATATCCCTACAGGCACAAAACTGTATAACAAAAACATAAGGTCTAGCTAATGAAATAAGGTAAGTCATCGATGAAGGATCATCGCTCGCTAGCCTCTGTGAAATCCCCCTGCATCAACATCACCAACCTACACATATACAACATGTGCGCCACAGTCAGCGGGGAATGTCTAGAGTTCCCATAGCCACCTGATGTCAATAACATATAACATGCAATCACATATAAACAACCATCATACTCCAACACAAATACAGTCATGTGAAGTAATCAATCATAAGTCCTCTTCTTAACACAATCATGTAAATAGATAAATACCATGACTCAGGCACATCTAAAACATATGTCAACAGTATATAACACCATACCCCAACTCAGGCAAGTATATACAAATCATTCAGCAATGTCTAGCACTATACCCCGACTCAGGCAAGCTAAACACAATCAGCAGTATCTACGTCTAACCCCGACTCAGGTAAACTTAGATACAATAATCAGCAATATCAATCCATGAACCCCGACTCAGGCATGAAAGGATACAATCAGCTAGTATTGGTTTAGAGGTCCCGACTCAGACATAACCAATACTCTTCGAATAAATCAGAGGTGCCGACTCAGACTTGATCCACCGGTCATACAAACTCACAAAGGAATAGAGGTCCCGACTTAGACATATCCAAATGCATCAGTCATACACGTAACGGCTCAAAGGTCCCGACTCAGACATGTCCGTCACGCGACATCCACTCACGTATCCAACTAGAGGTCCCGACTCAGACATAGTTCGATACGCAACATAACAAAGATACATATTGTACTCTAGAGATCCCGACTCAGACATATTTCCAATATGCACCACATCCAAACTATGACCTAGTCTTTCTAGTAGATTACGGTCTAACATATGATAGCTTACAAGCATACAAATCACACGGAAGAAAAATCAATCAAATCGGAAGAACCGATCACAAGTAAAACACCTTTTTAAAGAGAACAGGGCTCTCAGCCGGCTGTCAAACCGTCTGCCGGTCGGCCGACTGGGAGTCCAATGCCCACAAGCAGCCTTTTCCCAAAAATCCAAGGAGAAAGGGTCCTCAACCGGTGGACCGGCTGCCGGCCACCCGGCTGGGGATCCCACCTAATGAAACCTGAACAATTTTCTCAAAGGGAAGGGGCCCTTAGCCGACCGACCGGCCGCCGGCCTGCCGGCTAGGAGTCCCACTCCCAAGCCTTTTCTTTCAAATTTTGAACACGCATGAGGGCCTCTCAGCCGGTGGACCGACGGCCGCCAACCCGGCTGGGAGCCCCATTCACATTTTCTACGAAATCCAAACATACATGAACAGCTTCTTAGCCGGTCACTCGGCTGCCGGTCGGCCGACCGGCTGGGAGGCTCTGAACACGTGAAATGCCATTTTCGCCTTCTACAAACATTCTAATCCTTTCAACAATTCACCCTATACATGTTTCTAAGCAACATCTCAACAGTCTCAGCATGAATATCATATCATTTGGACATATAAACATATTAACAAACATCCATCATGTGAATTAACAACAAATTCCCAAATTAAACCCATCTTTCATGTATACTCAATAATCATCACCCATATCAAATTACCATGAAATTCTCATAAGAATCAGTTTATGAACCACAATAAAGTTACTAAGAATCATAATCAATACTAACTTTCATGGAAACACAACAAAATCACATTGAATGCTAATATAGACAGACCGAGTTTCTTATTATCGTCACCTGATTTTAGCTCTACTCTTCCGCTTCCTCTTCTACAACGTATGAGTCAACCTCCGGGTTCTCTAAATCGACTCCTAAAAGCATAAAAACACAGATTAGAAGTGTAAATTCGAGTTTAGGGCAAAACAGCACGGAAAATAAGTTTACCAAATTGAGAATCGAAAGTGATAGAAGTGACGGAAATCACGAGAGGAACGCGTAGGAGAAATTCTTGCCTTGAACCGAGTTGAGTCGAGTTCTAGGATGATGTTTTAAGGAACTTGAAATGTAAGAAAAATGGAGAAATGTGTTTACTGTTTCTTTTATTTTTTCTTGGAAAAGAAGGTAGAAGAAGGAGGAAATAAGATGGGAAGCTTCCTCAACCTTCCTTATAACAACTTATGAGACGGGATTCCACTTAAGTTGTTCGGGAAATTATTTGAGAACGGAAAATGCCAAGTGAATTGTTTACATCTTAAGGTTATTAACACTCAAGACGGAACTCAAGGAATATTTTATTAAAATACAAGTTACGAATTATTAAAGTATATTAAATTTCCGAAGACTACTTTAAATTATTAAAAATATATTTTACGAAAATAAGGGATGTTACAGGTTGAATCCCCCCCAGGCTCATGCATTCCCACACCGGCCACCAAATGGACCGTGTAAGCCACCCATTCAGGGGCCGCAGTTAGGGTTGGCAACGGGTCTGGGTAGAGTCCAGCAAGACCCGGACCCGACCCGAGTCACATACCTGACCCAAACCCTAAATGGTCTAAAATTAATGGACTCATACCCGATGTAACATCCCTTATTTTCGTAAAGTGTAATTTTAATAATTTAAAGCATTTTTCGGAATTTAATAAAATTTTACTAAAGTTGTAATTCATATTTTAAGAAATACCGTTAAGTTCCGTCTTAGGATTTTATTTAATCTTAAGATGTCTTGTTTCACTTGACATTTCCGTTCTTAAAGTTTCTGTTTCATTAAATAGGAAACCCTACTCAAAAATAAAATATAAAGGCTTCTTTCTTATTTTCCCTTCATAACTCATTCCACCTTCTTTACTAGAACTCAAAGAAAGAAAAAGAAATAGTGAAAGCTTCTTCACCATTCTTACACATTTCAAGCTCCTTAAAACATCATCTTAGAACCCTTCTTAACTCGGATCAAGGTAACGATTTCACCTACGCATTCCTCTCACGATTCCCGTTCTTTCTATCACTTTCGTTTTTTTAATTCGCTACATCTGATTTCCGGGCTGTTTTGCCCTAGAGGCAAAATTAAGCTTCTAATCTGTATTTTTTTGTTGTTAGGAGTCGACTTGGGGAACCCGGAGGTTGATTCATACATTATAGAAGAAGAAACCGGAGTCTAAAGCATTGACGTGACAATAATGACATACTCGGCCTATTTTTGTTATATTAGCATACTATGTGTTCTTGTTGTGTTTTTGTGAAAGTAAGCATGAAATATGATTCTAAACATCTTCAATATGTTATATAAACTGTTTCTTATGAATAATTGATGATGAATTTGATATGGGAGTTGAATATGGAGTATACATAAAAGATGGGTTTAATTTAGGGATTTGGTGTGAATTCATGAAATGGATGTTTGTCACATGTTCTTATGCTTATTTGAGGTCATAAACATGTTGGGACTGTTGAGTTGTTGATTAGAAACATGTATAGGATGTTTTATTGAAGTATTGGATTGATTATGAAATTCGAAAATGGCGTTTTTCACGATCAGAGCCTCCCAGCCGGTAGGCCGACTGGCAGACGGTCGACCGGCTGAGAAATCGTTATTGTTATGTTCTTTGTTTGTAGGAATTTGATGGTGCGTGTGATGCGTGTCTATTTCATGATGTTTTACATCTATTTTTACACGCATTTCATAGCTCATTTACGAGTTTTTGGTCATTATTTCCATATTTCGTCTACTTTCGTATTTTTATGCACTTTTGCAGAGTTATGCAGAAATGAGACGATTTCGAGCCAAGTTTATCCTCAAGAGTTTTGCATGGCTAGGGGAAGAAATGAGTGAAACAGGAATGGAGTCTGAGGCGTGTTTGAAAGACCAAAACACGAGAGTAAGTGTGAGTTAAGGACATCATGAGTTACGTGAGTAAGTGTTTGACATGTCAGCAAGTGAAGATTGAGCATAAGAGACCTGGTGGTCTGCTTCAGCCGCTCTATTTTCCTCAGTGGAAATGGGAGTGCATCTTCATGGACTTTGTGACCGCGCTAGCGAAGACTGTTGGCGGTAAGGATGCCATTTGGGTGGTAGTTGACCGATTGACCAAGTGTGCTAGGTTTATACCGATTCGAGAGACATGGGATATGGATCGCTTTGCTAAGGCTTATGTTGCTGAGATTGTTCGCTATCATGGTGTTCCAATGGAGATCGTATCAGACCGGGATCCCAGTTTTTGTTCGTGGTTCTGGAAAGCCCTTCAGGAGGCCATGGGTATTCCTTGCTGCTACGGATGGTCAATCTGAGAGGACCATACAGACATTAGAGGATCTCTTGCGTGCCTGTGCCTTAGACTTTCAGACTTCGTGGGAACAGAGTTTACCGTTGGTCGAGTTCTCGTATAATAACAGTTATCATTCGTCGATCAAGATGGCTCCGTATGAGGCTCTTTATGGAAGGAAGTGTCGTAGTCCGATTTGTTGGGATCAATCGAGTGATGATCATGACCTAGGATCCGATCAGTTAGCTGTGACCATTGACCATTGACCATGTTCAGCTGATTCGTGGTAGGATGAAGGTCGCCCATGACCGGCAAAAATCCTACGCTGATGTTCGCCGTATACCGCTCGAGTTCAAGGTTGGTGACCGTGTGTTTCTCAGGGTTTCTCCTATGTAGGGAGTGAAGAGGTTTGGAGTTAAGGGTAAGTTGAGCCCAAAGTACATTGGACCTTATGCGATTCTGAAGAAGATTGGTGCCGTAGCTTATAGGTTGGATTTGCCTCCGAGTTTGGACAAAGTGCATAATGTCTTCCATGTTTCCCAGCTTCGCAAGTAAATCAGTGATCCTAGTCACGTTCTTCAGAGGGGGATCGATAATCTTGAGCCTAATCTTGAATTTGAAGAGTGTCCCGTGAAGATCCTTGATCGTCAAGACCCGAAGCTGAGAAGCAAGGTGGTGCCCCTTGTGAAGATCCTATGGCGATGTGGCGATGTAGAAGAACAGACTTGGGAGACTGAGGCTTCGATGCACGCTATGCATCCGCCCCTTTTTTATAGAGGTATTTTCTTAGACTTTTCTTCGTTCAAGTTTCGAGAACGAAACTTTTTGAAAGTTGGGGTGATTGTAACATCCCTTATTTTCGTAAAATATATTTTTAATAATTTAAAGTAGTTTTCGGAAATTTAATATACTTTAATAATTCGTAACTTGTATTTTAATAAAATATTCCTTGAGTTCCATCTTAATTAAGTGTTAATAACCTTAAGATGTAAACAATTCACTTGGCATTTTCCGTTCTCAAATAATTTCCCGAACAACTTAAGTGGAATCCCGTCTCATAAGTTGTTATAAGTAAGCTTGAGGAAGCTTCCCATCTTATTTCCTCCTTCTTCTACCTTCTTTTCCAAGAAAAATAAAAGAAACAGTAAACACATTTCTCCATTTTTCTTACATTTCAAGTTCCTTAAAACATCATCCTAGAACTCGTCTCAACTCGGTTCAAGGCAAGAATTTCTCGTACGCATTCCTCTCGTGATTTCCGTCACTTCTATCACTTTCGATTCTCAATTTGGTAAACTTATTTTTCGGGCTGTTTTGCCCTAAACTCGAATTTACACTTCTAATCTGTGTTTTTATGCTTTTAGGAGTTGATTTAGAGAACCCGGAGGTTGACTCATACGTTGTAGAAGAGGAAGCGGAAGAGTAGAGCTAAAATCAGGTGACGATAATGAGAAACTCGGCCTTTTGTCTATATTAGCATTCAATGTGATTTTGTTGTGTTTCCATGAAAGTTAGTATTGATTATGATTCTTAGTAACTTTATTGTGGTTCATAAACTGATTCTTATGAGAATTTCATGGTAATTTGATATGGGTGATGATTATTGAGTATACATGAAAGATGGGTTTAATTTGGGAATTTGTTATTAATTCACATGATGGATGTATGTTAATATGTTTATATGTCCAAATGATATGATATTCATGCTGAGACTGTTGAGATGTTGCTTAGAAACATGTATAGGGTGAATTGTTGAAAGGATTAGAATGTTTGTAGAAGGCGAAAATGGCATTTCACGTGTTTAGAGCCTCCAAGCCGGTCGGCCGACCGGCAGCCGACTGACCGGCTGAGAAGCTGTTCATGTATGTTTGGATTTCGTAGAAAATGTGAATGGGGCTCCCAGCCGGGTGGGCGGCCGCCGGTCCACCGGCTGAGAGGCCCTCATGCGTGTTCAAAATTTGAAAGAAAAGGCTTGGGAGTGGGACTCCTAGCCGGCAGGCCGGCAGGCCGGCGGCCGGTCGGTCGGTCGGCTAAGAGCCCCTTCCCTTTGAGAAAATTGTTCAGGTTTCATGAGGTGGGATTCCCAGCCGGGTGGCCGGCAGCCGGTCCACCGGTTGAGGACCCCTTCTCCTTGGATTTTTGGGAAAAGGCTGCTTGTGGGTATTGGACTCCCAGTCGGCCGACCGGCAAACGGTCTGACAGCTGGCTAAGAGCCATGTTCTCTTTAAAAAGGTGTTTTACTTGTGATCGGTTCTTCCGATTTGATTGATTCTTCTTCCGTGTGATTTGTATGCTTGTAAACTATCATATGTTAGACCGTAATCTAGTAGAAAGACTAGGTCATAGTTTGGATGTGGTGCATATTGGAAATATGTCTGATTCGGGACCTCTAGAGTACAATATGTATCTTTGTTATGTTGCGTATCGAACTATGTCTGAGTCGGGACCTCTAGTTGGATACGTGAGTGGATGTCGCGTGACGGACATGTCTGAATCGGGACCTTTGAGCCGTTACGTGTATGGCTGATGCATTTGGATATGTCTGAGTCGGGACCTCTATTCCTTTGTGAGTTTGTATGACCGGTGGATCAAGTCTGAGTCGGCACCTCTGATTCATTCGAAGAGTATTGGTTATGTCTGAGTCGGGACCTCTAAACCAATACTAGCTGATTGTATCCTTTCATGCCTGAGTCGGGGTTCATGGATTGATATTGCTGATTATTGTATCTAAGTTTACCTAAGTCGGGGTTAGACGTAGATACTGCTGATTGTGTTTAGCTTGCCTGAGTCGGAGTATAGTGCTAGACATTGCTGAATGATTTGTATATACTTGCCTGAGTTGGGGTATGGTGTTATATATTGTTGACATATGTTTTAGATGTGCCTGAGTCGTGGTATTTATCTATTTACATGATTGTGTTAAGAAGAGGACTTATGATTGATTACTTCACATGACTGTGTTTGTGTTGGAGTATGATGGTTGTTTATATGTGATTGCATGTTATATGTTATTGACATCATGTGGCTATGGGAACTCTAGACACTCCCCGTTGACTGTGGCGCACATGTTGTATATGTGTAGGTTGGTGATGTTGATGCAGGGGGATTTCACAGAGGCTAGCGAGCGATGATCCTTCATCGATGACTTACCTTATTTCATTAGCTAGACCTTAGGTTTTTGTTATACAGTTTTGTGCCTGTAGGGATATGCTATCCCGGGCTGCAGTTTTGTATTTATGATTTATATACTTATCTATGTTTCTTACATTTTCCGCACTTACAGTTTTAGTAGTACTTTCACCTCGCATGCTTAGTTATGTTTATATAAAAAGTTTAAATTTCGCTGCATTTCTGGTAAATCTTGAATCTAAAACATACTAGTCTATGTTTCTGGCACATTACCAATCTCCTCACAAAATAATGATTTATATTTATGATTTATATACTTATCTATGTTTCTGGAACATTACCAATCTCCTCACAAAATAATGATTCACCCGCGGGACCCGTTGACCCGCCAAATTACCAATCTCCTCACAAAATAATTTTTAAAAATATAAATCTTGAATCTAAAACATACTAGTCTCGTACTAGTGTACATCTTATACAAATAAGTTTCCGTAGAATGGTCTGACATTCAATAACTAGTACACAAGTTCTTCAAACCACAAATAGTTAGAGGATTAAGGTTTTTTAAGGGGTTTAGATTGTTGTAAGAACTAAAAAATGGATCATATATGTCTAGGTTTATGAAAAATCGGTTTAAGTTTTGTTATCCAAGGTACAATTTTATTTTTATTTTTAGTTCTATATAATAAAAATTTGTCTAGATTATGAGTAAGGCGGACATAAGCGAAGCGGGGACATGCAAGGTAGGGCGGGCGGGCGGGGTGGGTATAGGGTGGGTCTCATGTGATACCCGCACCCGTCCCACGACCCACGACGAATGACATTTTTGAAACCCATCCCCGCTACACAACCCATCAAATTAATACCCGTACCCGCCCCAAGTGGAGCGGATGCGGGGCGAGATCTTTGAAAACGCGCACCACTGACATCCCTATGCACGAATTCTAAAACTAGTAAAATAAAACAATATGGGTCTGAGTAGGGTCTGGATCTTAGCGACAAGATCCATATCCACGTAAATTTTTCTAGATTCATATCTTACCCATATCCATTAAATCCATTAAAATGAGACTCATATTCGTCCCATCAAGGTCCGATCTAGTGGATATGATTATGGACCCGAACCGTAATCTGAATTGGACGACCTGACTCTGTTCAAAATACGTGGTAGACAAGCCCATTATATAGTCCAGTCCACCACATTCACTCCAACTATTTTCATTCTCCATTCTTCCTCTTTTCATTTTTTCCTTCAGAAAAGGACGACAACAAGCATCAGAATTCCACAAGGCCGAATTAAATCCAGTTCAACACGGTTAATCATCAAACTTAGGTAATCTCATCTTTCACCATTTTCAAACAAACTTTGCCTAATTATTTTTATCTCTCCTTTTTTTTTTTGCAATTATTTTTACTTAGAAGATCCAATTTATATGGGTTTATTCGTGTTTTCTGCTCAATGTTATTGTATCAACTGCGATTTCACAGAGACCCAGATGAATTTGTTACTTACAGAGCATTGATTCTCTGTTCCATGATTATTTTTCTTCTGTATATGAAGTTTTGACATTCTATATATTGTTAGCAATTGATTAACACCTTTTTACAGCTGATCCAATTTCTGAGATTTTATGTTATGGAATAGATAGGCTTAGGGTTAATTGATTTTAGCGATTACCCCGCAATTTGGCAAAGCCGTTGAGGTACTAGGGGGAATGTTGTGGCAGGGGTAGGATAAAGTGAAACTATAGTATTGAGCAAGAATGCTAGATTGGTCTTTATTATATGGGGTATTATAACTTTATAAGTTCAAAAGTAATCCTTCTAAATAGAGATATAGACTAGTATATGCTTTATGATGACGGTTTTGGGGAAAAAAGGTTTGCTCCTAAAGGATGTTATATGCATAATTGTGAGTGAAGTATAAGAAATGGTTACATTAGCTTGTCCGAAGGTGTGCAAGTATCATATATTTGCTGCATTGGACTTATAGGTTCCCGTTTACTTACTTATTCGTGTAGTCATCGATTTTGATTACTAGTCATGGGATATGACTAGTGGCTTGTTAGGTGCTACTAGTTGCCTCTTAAATCGAGCAAGGTTAGAAGATTATGATATCTCATGATCATGGTTGTCTAATTGATATTAATATGTGACATCTGATTTTCTATAGAGAGTGTGTGCTCTATCTGCTTTCAAGTGAGTGTGATGATAGGATAAGCTGGAATTGTTGTGCAATTCACATGGGTTGAGTGAATTCGGTATTCTTGCTTGTGCTTGGTTCAGAGATGGTTATAGACTGTTTGTATATTTAATGACTCGATAATGGCTTAAATCACGAATTTTTCTTTTTCTTTTTTTTGAGCTTTCCTAGGTTCTGACTTCTGAGTTGGCGAGGGTGCGTTCTTTTCCTTTCTAAAGACTATATATTTACTCATTTTTTTCTTTCCCTCTTGCCATTGGCTTTTATAGATATTGGATAATGAAACTAGGAAACAAGTTGTTCGCCACTGCACCTAGGTGGCCAAGAGTCCATCTGTTTTTTTTTTTGCTATTGAGTTGCAGACTATGAAGGGGAGCCTTGGCGCACCGGTTAAGGTGTTGCTTTGTGACCATAAGGTCACGGGTTCAAGCCCTGGGAGCGGCCTCTTGCCAAAATGGCAAGGGAAGGGTGGCCCCCATTACACCCTTGTGGTGGGCCCCTTCCCCGGACTCTCGTCTAGCGGAGACACCATCGTGCAGCGGGCTGCCCTTTTTGAGTTGCAGACTATGTGAATTAAGCTGCGTGAAAGGTTCATTTTAGGTGCATAAAGTGATAGCAATGGTTTCTTATGTATGTCAATGTGCACTCAATCCTCGTTAAACGTGCAATAAATGTGTGTTTGTTTTACTTCTCAGAGTATTTAGTGGCTTTCTGTCATCATTTCTCGAAGGTGTATCAAGTTTGTTCTTGGTGACACAAGTTATCATGCAGATAGGTGCAAATGGCTAACCGCTGCACTCTCTGTGCATCTGTCGTTTTTTTACTTGTTGGTAATGACTTAAGTTTGCTGTAGTTTCTTGTTTGAGTGTTGGTCTCCTCTGCATGTCGCCTTGGTTAGTAGTGGCACAGTGGCGCTTGAATCTCACCTATTCTTGTTATGATTATCAATTTTGTTTGGCTTCTTTAGTTCTGTTATCCAGTCAACTCTACATGAATTAACATTACTGATATAGACAATTTTAATCATGAATCTTCCGGTGGCAGAAATAACTGCTGTAGAGGGTTCACTTTGGATTCTCAAAAGTCACGACCCTTTCAACTTTTTCTTTTGAGGTGTGTTCGTTTTATTCCTTGTTTTTTCCACCTTAAAATTCAGAGCGGGACTGGGTGTAGATGACTGCATTCTGATAATTTGTAGGCTATATTGTGAGCTGTACAATGGTTGACGGTATTCGGATTAGCCAAGGCCTAATCTTTCAATTGGTGGAGGACGATGAGAAGTTAATGAAGAAAACCAAGAAAACAAAGCCAAGGTTACCCAAGGAACCCCGTCCACCCCGAAAGCTTATTCCAAATGAGCCTGAAACAAAGGGAACTCCATCAAGTAATTGGCCACTCAAAGCTCCGTTATTTCTTCCCACGCCCCAATTACCAGCATCTTCAAATCCCGAGTTAGAATCAATTCGGTCAGTCTTAAAGGAGAGTGAGTGTGTCTTGGAAAAGGTGAAGAAACACGAAGAGAATATGGTGAAAGAAGTGGCTGAGAGAGCAAAGGAATTACATGAGAAAGAATTCAAGCTTCCTCAGCAAAAGAAGGTTATCTGTGAGATTGAGAGAGATTCTTGCGTGGAATGCTACAAGGAATATGCCAAAGATCCTCTCAGATGCTCTCCTTTTGTCGGAAGTTATCAAGAATGTGTCCGGAGAGCAAGAAAGCTGGCACAAGTGCCCAACTCTTAGATTCTTCTGCTGGGTACGTACAATTCAAGTTTTTCATACACGCTAACTGTGATTTCGAGTTGATGTTTGCTGAGTGCAAATAAATATAAATACCCTCATTCGTCCTAGAGGTTATGGATTTCTTTGCTCTGGAATGTTACACACTATTTTTTGGACTAGATATAGAAGTGCGTTTTAGTTTCCATTTCCAGTGGAGCTAAGTCTTCTAGCATTCTAGCAAGGGAGTCAGCGCAAGGATATAATTTCCAGAATTGCTTAGCCGACATTACAAGTTTGAAAGCTTTTTGATGTTATCCCTGAACTCTATCTCCCCTATTCATGCAGCACCCAAATAGATGCGACATCTCTCATAATCATGACTACACTAAAATCGAACTATGATTCCATTAATCAGTACAAAGATTATAGAGGAGCTTGAAGATGCCCGTATGAATATACGATAGATAGCAATCGGTTGCCAAGAGCTTAATGAAAGGACGACAATTTCTCTTCCTACGCTCTGATTTTCTTCCACATTTGTTCTTTAAGCGAGTTTTTTTTTTTTTTTTGTTTTTTTTTGGTTTTTTTTTTTTTTGGAACTCGAAAGAAAAGGTGCCTACGGAGCTATCCTACATTTCCGACATTGTCAGAGTCGGGTTTTATTAATACATTACTACAAAAAGCGACTAAATTACATATGAGGTTGACAACAAACATCGGCTTCTTGAAAGGACGATCGTAGCTTGCCAAATGAGCGGCACCTCTTTTCTCTTTTTCCTCAACGGAGCTTCGGGGGAGTACCTACGACAAGACACACTTACGCCACAAGGACGTAGAAATTTTCGAGAAAAGGATCTACTTTTAGAAAAAGTAGATAAAAAGCGTCTTGGAGATTCATCCCCTTGGCAAAGTTTCTTCTTGTAATTGGCCATCCTGCCAAGCTTAGTAGAAAAAGAGGTGCAGGACGGTTTCCTACACGAAACAACCTTATACTTCTTGTGACGGGCTGAAAAAATGAAAAACTGGTGGACCTTAGGGTCATTCTCAGCCGGAGAACGCTTAGAGGTTGTCTTTTCATTCACCAACGATACATGAGCACTTGAGTCGTTAGTAACAAACCTAGTATCAACATGGTGTAAATGAGTACCAGGAGGAGAGAAGTTGTCACAAACCGACGACGCACTTGCGCTCACAGCACAGGAAGAGGACTCACACATATCAACGCTAGGGATAACCGGCTGTACATTGATTGTATCTAAAGGATTCATGTCATTGTCCATGACCTCCGCCTCCTTAGATTTTCGCTTTCTAGGACATCTCCTCCTCCTCCTCTTCTTCTTAACCTTAGGAAGTTCTCTTATAACTTCACCCCCTCAGTATCCTCAACAATAAGGATCTTAATTGACAAAGTGGAGAAATCACGTTTATGGTAAAAATTCACATTTTTACCCTCCAACAACATTTTATAAGATTGTGCCGAAATCCTTAGACGAGAACCATCTCCTCCCTTTTTTGAAAATTCAAGAACCTCTCCTATTTTGGACAACTCAAAAACTGACTCACAAGAACTTTGTTCCTTTTTCTTTAAGTCAGTCATCGGATCAATTTCCTCATTATTTTGACCCATCTTCACCTTCGCCTCCATATTTACGTCAGTCATCATATCTATTTCACCATCATTTTGACCCACCTTCATCTCCATATTCACACTTTCATTATCCTTTATACTCATATCAATCTGACTTTCCATCACCTCCGTTATCACACTTTCACTACCCTTTGTACCCACCTCCTCATCTGAGACCTGATATCTTATTGGTCACATCAACACAACCTTCAACAACAGCCTTTAACATTCTTTTACCATTATCCTTTATGAGAAGATTTCCTTTTACCACATCCAATCCCCTCAGCACATCCTTATTGTTCGGTTCCACCACCAATGCCTCAATCAGATCCACTTCAGCTTCCTTGAATCTTTTCAATCTCATAAAAGCAACCGCCCGACGAAATAAAGCTTAACATTATGAGGAAACATGTCTAAAATCATGGAACACAAGTTCGTAGCAGCTCTATATTCCTCAAGTTTCAGAACACAAGCAGCTAGATTAGAATTAAGGGAAATAGCAACGTCTGTTAAACATTGAATGTCCTCCCCTCCAAAAGAATCCAAACTCAACCAAAAAATTTACATGCCTCATCGTAATATGCTGCCGCCTTGTCAAAATAATTTTGCCTAAAAAAGATGTTACCCCTATCTATAAGTTGTCTCACCTCAGATAAAGCCGACAAGGATGACCCCTGCATTTTCATCAAATATCCAAACATCATTTCCCCATCATCCCCCATAAACCCATCACTAACATGGGCACAAGCAAAAGCTTCGAGAAACTTACGAGAACCGATAGAAGAAGACATAGTAAAATAAAACTGAAAGAAAGACCCCAACACCCACGGAAACCGAGTAAAAAACTGAAAGAAATCTACTCACGGGCACAGGCCTCTTCGACCGACAAGCATTAAAAATACCAAAAAACTAACCAAAAACAACCTTAAAAACTAAAAAACCTAAAACAAAGAAACCTGTCCATTCAAACCAACCACTGCGAAACAATCCCAAACAAAGACATGTGAGCCTTCTTCTACCCACCAAAACCCAGAAAAGCAAACAAAGAGAAGAAAACCAACACAACCTCACAGATCGAGAAAGCCACCGCACAACAATCGGTGAACGGCGAATAGACAGATCAGAAAAAACCAAACCAGCAAGAGACACGATTAAAAAACAACAAAGAGAAGAAACGATAACCTAAAAAGAGAAGGAGAGACGATCTCAATCGATCAGCAGACGATGAGGACCTCTCTGAAAATACGCTGACGAATGAAAGACGAAACGAACAAAAAAACCAGTGAGCATCAAGGAAAAAAACGAGAAAAGGAATTGTTGGATCCTCGCCGGCGACCCACACACGGAAGACGGTCAAAAAGTCGCCGGCGAGGAAAGAGATATAGGGTTTTGAAATTTTTTTAATTTGGGGATTTTTTGAGGTTTTTCTCTCTCCTCTCTCTGTGAAAGCATTAGTCCTTTAAGCGAGTTGAATGCTTCCTATTGCTTTTCATTATGGAAAGGAATGCCCTACCTTTACAATTTTTCCCTACTCAGTCTTCCTGTACAGCAGTTTGCTCTTTCATAGTTCTCTGTATCATACATGAGAGTATAATTGAATTTTGTTTTGTTACAAATGAAGTCCTAAGGCTACTACCAGTACCACGGAACAAGGATCTAAACTTTTGAGGACCTATTGTAACGAGAGTACCTCCACCTTAATTACCATACCCAAACTTCCATCGTAACATGAGTTATGACAATACTTCTCATCTGCTAACCGCTGCTACAAAATAAAAAAAATTGCTGCCGGTGCTTGTCCAGTGCCACTTCTGCTCTTTTTCGTTACTATCGGGTCATTGGCACAGCTAAGAAATTTAGGATGGCTGGTCCTAAATGTTAAATTCATGAATCACAATTAAAACACCTTCTATAACAAAATTATGACTCGTATTTTGTATAATGTATTCTGTAAATTCTAAAATCTGTGGAGAAGGAAGGGTCGTAGGCAGCAAGAATCTGAGTTCGATTCCCAAATTGCAATCCCTCTCAGAAAAGGAGTTAAATAAACAGTAATTATTATGTCGGCTGTAGTTTTGCAGGAATCCTAAATACAGTTAGTCACTAACAGATGATTTCGATTTAATTCCTAAACAGAAATCTCCCAGGTCTACGTCTCTACGATTGTGGCAAAGTTGTATACTTTGAATTACTTACTATAAATAGTAAAATCGTGTTATTACAAACGTTATCCAATCCAAAACAAGACACATATCAGAGCATCTGCATTCAGTAGTATGGATGAAGAATTACCACCTGGGTACAGGTTCATGCCGGAAAAACAAGAGCTTGTAAGCTATTACTTGGACAAGAAGTTAAACGGCGAATCATTACCCGAGTTACGTCCCAGGTTCATAGAAGCCGACGTCTATAATGACCATCCTTATACTCTGTTAAAATCAACGAGAGAGAAACGAAAAATTAAGGAGAATGAAGATGACAGAGAAGCATACTTGTTCACAAAATTGAAGAGATCAACCAAGAATGGAAGGAGGATTAGTCGATCTGTTGGGAATTGGGGAACATGGAAAGAACAGAATACAAAGGTTGTTGAAGCCTACGATACATATTGCAATGTAACGAAGGTTGTTGGAATTTACAAGTATTTCAAGTTTATGCCGGCTTCTGGGAGTAGTCCTCTTGAAGACAACAATGGGGCTGAATGGCAAATGCACGAGTACTCCACCACAAATACTAAACACAAAGACAAAGACATGGTGTTGTGCCACATTCTGGCAAAGACTGCCAAAATTGCAGGCAATAATGGTGTAAATAAGCTAAATAATGCTACCATGTCTTCTATGGACCATCAATGTCATCCGAGTAAGAGAAGCCGGGTAGACGATAGTCCTCCTCATTCCTCAACAAACTCCGTTTAATACTCCCTCTATTTTTTTTCATTCAATACATTTGCTTTTTGTACACTATTTATAAGCGAGCATTCAATTTCAATTTGCTTTTAATTTGCTCTCAATTTCATGTGGGGTCTTATTTAATTCGTCTTTACGAGTACATTGAAAATATATAACTTTATAATTTTTACAAATCCGTATCTAAAGATATTAACCACGTAAAACGTGCGTTGACAAACGTGAAAAAACAAATGTATTGAATGGAAAAAAAATGGAGGGAGTAGCTTATAATCTATGGTAAGTGTGACGGGTCACCATTTGTGACGGCTATTTTGTGAGATAAAATTGATACAAAATAAGTTAGTGGAGAAAAGGGACCACATGAATAGTGTCGGAGAGAGAGAAAAAGTGGGTATTTTGTGAGAGGAAACGGTATCTGTCACAAGCATGTGACGGATACCGCCGTCACAAATGAGAATTTGTGTATAATCTATTCCGGATTCCTACTACAGGGTAATCAATCGATGACATCACCTCCTAGTTTGGATGCACTTAGAGCAAGTGTAATGGAAAAACTTTATATAAAGTTCTTCCTTTACCGTGTCATATTTTGACAATCTCAATAATTAAGAACATTTTATCACAATGGAAAAACATCATATAAAATTCTTCTATAATCCATAACTAATTGATTAATTTAATTAATTGGTTAATTGTTCGTTGGAACTCACAAAATTTTCTTGTTTTTTGAAAAAACTTGGTTCTTTTTTCCAAACCAAGTTTGTCAATTTAAGAGCAAACTTTTGTTTGCAATGGAACAAACTTTATTTTAAAGGTTTGTTTTGACAAAGCCAACACAAAAATCTCTCATTGCAATTGCTCGTACTATTACCAGTATAACACCTCCATCTTATTGACTTTTTTATATATCTTTTTATATATAGTAGCGTAACACCTAGGTAGCACCAAAACGGACACGGACACGACATCCCATGAAATTTAGGACACGAGACACGGCATTTAAATATAATAAAATATATATTTTATGATTATAAATAACGTATAATTTTATTTTTCTCATGTATCTGAAGCTAAAACTAAACAAGTAAAGGTACAATTCGACGTTTATTATAACTAATTCTTATTTTCTACCCGAATTCATCTTTTAATCGATCTTTTTAAAAAATTTATTCATCGTCTAAACTATAATATTTTTACCCATGTGTCCAACAAGTCTCGGGTGTCCGAGTCTCGGACACGGTGTCGGACACGGGACGGCTAATTAGGAGAAGTGTCCGTGCTACCTAGCGTAACACCCGTGAAAATTCACGGAGTTGTTTAATTTCAATTTTGACAGGAAGGATCTACAAAGTTGTTAGACATACAAATAACGTATAGAGTGTATATGTAAATAGTTAAAAAAAATCAAAAAATATATCCTTTCCTCCTAAAAGGAGAGAACCGACTAAAATTCGATGAATAGTATAGTCGCTAGAAATCATTCGAAATTCCAATTTCAATCTAGACCATCAATCTCAATTCTCAATCAAATCCTCACCATCCATTCTATTTTCAATCCAATTCAATTATTCCAATGTCAATCTCAACCTTCCATCCAACCTTTTCAATTGAATCTACACCTTCCTATCATAAATCTACTTTTTCCAATTTCAATCTTAGCCTTTCATCTCATTTTCGTTGGAAAAATCTGGTCCGTCTATATGAAATTATTTTTTGATCCCAGCCACAAGCTTCATTTTGTTGTATGATCTCAACCGTCTAAATTGTTTGAAATCAGATCCGTCCAATACATTTCCTCCTTCCTGATCTGGACCGTCCATACATTCCTACCATCTATCTCCAAACTCACACAACCCCGACAACTAAATTTCTCCAACATAAGAGCTCAAGGTTGATGGTGAAAGCCTTCTACCTTCCCACTTTCAGCTTCGATCTTTCCAATTTTCGATGTAATTAAATGTTCTTCTGAATACGAGCTTCAATTTGAAGTTATAATTATGGGCTTCGTTGGCGGTTTGTGATTCGACATATCCTCTAATTTCTCAAGTAATTTATGAATCCTTTTCTGGAATTATTGCATGTTGTTAGCTACATATTGTTGGTTCCGTAACTACATCTGCCAATAATGTGGTATATTTTCGCAATTCACGCAATGTATGGTAGCCAATGAGTGATTGTTGTTAATTATTTTGTTGGACAAAATGGGAACGTTTGTCGTTGTTGGGATATTCAGGAAAGCCTTAATTTCTCTTGCATTTCAAACTGATGTGAGATAAGTTTGCTCTGCAGTTCAAGGAGTGGTAATTTATTGGTGGAAATTGTACTCCCCTGCGATTTTAAGCTATTGTTACCATCGCTGCTTATTCAACTGGTGCTTTATTCCTGCATCTCACCTACTGTAAGATAACGATGCTATGCCGTTTATGAAATTCTAACTGATCTGCGATTTAAAGCTGTTGGTACCATCGCTGCTTATTCAACCGCTGTTTTATTATCTTTTCTTTGGATAACGATGCGGTGCCGTACTGCCGTTTATGAAATTGTTATTCAAGCGTTGTTTTTCCCTCTTTCTCGTGTGCTACCTTCCTTTTAGCTAACGATGCGGTGCCGTTTATGAAATTGTTATTCAACCGTTGTTTTTCGCTCTTTTCTCGTGTGCTACCTTACTTTTAGCTAACGATGCGGTGCCGTTTATGAAATTGTTATTCAACCTTTGTTTTTCCCTCTTTTCTCGTGTGCTAACTTACTTTTAGCTAACGATGCGGTGCCGTTTATGAAATTGTTATTCAACCGTTGTTTTTCCCTATTTTCTCGTGTGCTACCTTACTTTTAGCTAACGATGCAGTGCCGTTTATGAAAATGTTATTAAACCGTAGTTTTTCATTCTTTTATCGTGTGCTGCCTTAATTTTAGCTAACGATGCAATGCCGTTTATGAAATTTACACGGAGTATGGATTATGATTATGGTTTGCTAACTCAAGTAAATGTCAAGTGATTTAGAGACTACTCTAACCTATATATGAAATACTCACTGATTAATAAAAGACCAAAAAGTTGCATGGGTTATTGGTGCGATTATATTGAAACTGCTATATCTTCTTGTATCCAAATATGAACCCTTAGTACTTGAACTTGAATACTAACCATGCCAACTATAACTTTATTGTTTTGGTTTCTGGAAAAGAATGCTAATTTAGTAAGCAGTTGTTGATTGTGTGAAAAATAAGGATGAGTTCAGCTATGAAATAAGGAATAATTAGCAAGTGATTGTTGCTGCCTCAACAACAACAACGATGCGTGATAGTAAATTTGGCTTGATCATGGGCTTTTGTGAGGTTTTAAAGATCAGTGTAACTCTATTATTTGAGCTCATTTTGAAATATTGATATGGATTGAATCTCAACAATGAAAAGATTAAGATGGTAAACTCTCCTGCTCCATTCCTCGTCCCTCTACTTTATTTTTATTGTCTGAGTGCTATTTTGTGTAGATTATGAGTAGGAAATGACGTACGTGATAATGTCTATTAATTCTTGTTTGGTATGGGTGAAATAATTACATGGGTAATAGAGCGCAAATGAACTAGAAAATGAGGGTGAAAGGGTCTTTGTTAAATCTTAAAGATCGAAATAATTACTAATCTCCTTCCTAAGGTAATGCATTATCTCCACATGGAGGTAATAGTTCCCCCTCACCTCCTATTTCCACCTTATGCTACCACTTTTCCTGACCCACGTTGATGAGTTTATTGGTGATCTGCTCACCAAAGATTACTCGTGTGACATTGCAATGCCCCGAATCAAGAAAAAGTAAGTTTTCCTATCTTCTGATTGTGATGTTTTGCCTGTTTGCTTTGTCCGCTTGTTCCCTATCAAGCTAACTATCTTTACTCCCTTGAAATGGAAGTTTGTCCTTAAGATATTAGAAGTCCCTTGTCAACTGCATTTGGTTATTTGACCTATGAGTGTTTTAAGGATCTTAGCTGTGCCTGTTGTGCTGCTTTGCAACCAATTTTATGATGTAATTCTTGTTGATAATTGAGATCATAAGCTTTTGTCAATATTGCTTGTTTATGGTTTATAAATTTTTTAACTACCGTCTTTTTCATCGTATGTTTGACATTCACTTAGTTTTTCAATATAAGGTGTGCACAAGAGTTAAGATTATGATTGGATTTACTACAGCAGTTTGAAAATAAAGTCTAGAATGGATCCTTCGACGAATGAGCCGTTATATACGAATTGTACTCGAGATTTTATAGGGACACATGATTACATATTTTACACAGGTAATGGTTTTGTTATAGTTGAGTAGCTCTATACAAGTGGCATTTCTTATCAAACAACCTCCATGTGTTCAACACATTTAAGGTCACGCCCGGTCCCCTCACGCTGTCATAAAGCAGAGCTTTTGAGGCATTGTGGTAAATGGTAATGACGTTGCTGTTTTAGTGGCGATTTTTGATCTCTGGTTATTGGCCTTTCTGTGTTTATATAGAGCATGTATTGTGATGAAATTAATATAAACTCCTTGATGTTTCAGTGGACTCTTTGACGGTAGAGTCATTACTTGAACTACTTGATGATGATAGTCTGAGGAAGGATACCGCGTTTCCTTCTCCAGAGTGGTCTTCTAATCATATAGCTTTGTTGGCCGAATTTCGTTGCCAGCCAAGAAATCGGCGTTACCATCTTGGGGGTATGTGGCACATAGACTTTCTGTTATTGTAACTGCCATTGTTTATGTACTTCACAAGGTATAAACATCCTAAAATCAGCATCTTGTTTTTTTTTCTGAAGGTGCTGGTAGAGCACTTGTGTTCTTTTGAATTATCACTCAATTGTGTGCTATCTACTTCACAAGGTATAAACACCTTCATAACCCAAGGCCTTTATCAAGGACCCTTAACCTATGAGAGTGTTACCATCTCGGTTTTACGAAGTAGACTATCAAAGGTAAGTACTGAAAATTTATGTAAAAGATAATAATGTTGTGAACAACTGAAATCCATAAACAAAACCAACTAGCGAAAATAAATAATGTTAGCGGAAACTAAAGACAAACTACTCTATGTGCATGACAACTCATACTCCATCCCTAGCTTCAAGCATAACATCAATATCAAACATGAGGTACCTACTGAGAACCTGCTCACCATTTCTGATGGGTCATCACAGCACACATAATACATAACACGTCAGTTACTGCATATCACAACGCAAGATGAACAACGTCATACATAAATGTCATAATCTCAATCAATCTTCGTGTATCTGACTACGCATACAACATGTAGCCCTGCCATATTTCTATCCTAACCGGTAATCCTGGTTGGGACCATAGCCTTAGACCCTGCCTACTCATCGCAACAAGCGATGCCCAAATGACGGGAGCCACGAGGAGGGACCATGAGGTTGGGAACCGTATCTCGACAGTGGTCCCAATTATCCAATTACAAGCTCCTACCAATCATATAACTCAATATTCATACAACACATAGTCACATAATCAAGATATAAAATTGAGTAGGAAAACTCTACCTCAAGGTAATTAGCAAGATCAATCAATTCACAAGCGTTCTTATATGAATCCTCCTCCTATATCAACACACAAATCCCATTACTAACTGCCTAAGGGCAATACAAACCCTAATATATCAATCGAGTGCACTAAAGAAGAAACTTACTTGAAACGACGGTAGACACAAGAACTAAGATGATCGACACACGCTGAAATCCTTGTGAGATGCTAATTAGAGATGATTAGGTTTTATTTTTTTTAGAGAAAACTGTTTTGTGAAATCTTTAGCGTAATAACAAAAAAATGATTTGTTAAATCCCTATTTTCTCGAATTAACGTCTGGTGGAACTGGGTACTCGACCAAGTACGTCGTACTTGATCGAGTACATTCTGACAAACTCTGATCTAAGGATCCAACTATTGTGTATTCGACGGAGAATGCCTTACTCGACCGAGTACCCCAACACGTAAAAGGGAGGAGTATTACAAGTACCTGAACCTGAATAATTCTGAACCGATAAAACCGAACTAATAACCTGAATGAGAAATACCTATGTTCCCATAAATAAACTAAGTTCACCTCGTAAAATGAAAACGCAATTTTTTTAAAACGGAGGAAGTAAATAAATTAAGTTTAATTACACCAAATATTATACTTGAATGAACTAAATTAATGGTAAATGAAATGAGTTATGAAAAGTAAAGAGACAAGTAAAATAAAAAATGTCAACAGTACATCTCTCATAATATACTAAATTTGTACTTTAATTAGTGTATAATAATTATCGCTATTAAATAATATTGTAGTATAATATTTCATATTTATTTAAATATATAAAACTCTAATACATTTAGATAATTAAATAATATATATTAATTTGATAAAATTAAGCAAGAGAAAGATTTAAAAATTATTTGATATATATTTAAAATTTTAAATATATATGTATGTTACACGGTCATACCAACCCTACCAATTAATTAGTCATACTAATTATAATTTATAAAATTAACTCTTTAATTTATATTTAGATCTTATGCATGCAATATAAATGCGGAAATATAAAGAGTTAGACCCTTACAATCGGTCCAAAAAACCTAAGGATGATCCTCCACGGAGCAACCAAGGTAGATTGTCTCATTTACGATGCACCCAAGACTCGCCCTTAATTACCGAAGACGCACACGGACTAGGTGACGGAAATCGGTTCTCCGTAAAATGAATTCTAATCTAATTAGAATACCCGAGTAAATACTATAACTATTATAGTATATATATATATTATCTAAATAATATTTAGAGAGGTTTTGTATAATTTTCTTATACTAGCAAAGTTAGCAATTAGGGTTAGAATATGGTTATGTGAGCAAGTCACATATATAAAGGGAGATGGGGTGGATGCCGTGTGCATGGGGATTATGGGGAAGGGTACGGTTTTATTTCCTTTTGTCTTACCCATGTGCTTAGGGTTAGGTCACATCAAAACCCTAACAAAATGATTATGTTTATAAGATAAAACATCATAATATATATTATCTTACAACATACACTTACACGGTTAACATTATGTAAAATGGACCTTCATTTTACAAATGTAATTTGTACAATTGTGTAATATATAACATCATATGTGACATAATTCAATTGTATTAATTTAAAATATATTTATCATATAAATACTATTTCTAAATTAATTAAATCATATTTAACAAATTATTTTAGTATTTCGTAATTACCGTCCCAATATATGGTTATTATAATAATCGTCGATACGATATACAACGTTTGTTATAACCATGAATCATTTATATTCTAATTTCGATATTTCAAAAATATCGATTACTATTTGACAATTGATACATTTCAATTTCATATATAAATCTTACATTAAGATCCAACCTCTTATTTCTCGATATTCAATTTTAAGGAATTTGATCAATTCGTATCCTATACAATTGATCAACGTATTAATTAAGGGGATTGTCCTATAGGTGTGACCTAAAGGGATCAACTGACCACCATCGTCATACGACAGTAATGTCAAACTCTAGTCAGCCAATCATTACCGATTAATGTTGGTCAGTTGACTATATATAATATCGGATCATCCCTTGCTTATTCTCTTTATGAGATTTGGGAATGATAATTATCACTGACGTGATCGCACTATTGTTGAGGACACATTTCCCTACAATCTCCCACTTGTTCTCGACAAGTGTGCGTCACCAATTCTCTTGTCCTATTACATCATCTCTCACTCAATGCAAGGTGTCTTACAGGTCGTACTTGCATTTGATCATATCGTGAGCGGTTTCCTCGATCTGGAGATTTAACTGCTTTGACCGGAATTATCTACCATAGATACCTTTCGAGCGCGGCCACGCATTTTCAGTTAAACTTCTCCTCGAGTGGCCCTGAGATTTAAGATAACCCTGACGAGGGACTGGACAATTCATATCCTACTGTTCCCTTCGACTAACACAGTCCATCATGAACCAAAAGATTCTCATTTGACCCCCTTTAACGGATGATCGTAGAACAAAAATCAAAGTCACTCTGAAACTGTGCCACCTTGGGCGAACAGTCTCTAGTCTAAGAATCGACTCATGGGAATAATATAGTAGCTCTCGCCACGACCAGGCTAATAAAAAATTTCCAGAACTCTATAAGCGGTCACAGGTTGCCCGACAGAGTGTATCTGCAGTCTGCCTATGTGATCGACTAGTCATCCCACATGACTCTATGGCATTTGAACTTGTCATCAATCGCCTCACACTCTAGTCGCTTCGAGACGTCACTTCATACAAGCGACTATGGGCTATACTAAGTTAATCCAGTTCACTTATTGGGTTCAAAATTGTCTCTTACAACCCATTTGGATTTGACAAAGTATATAAATAGTAAGTTAATAATAACTCAAACGATAAGAGTGATTGTTATGTACGAACAGTCAATACGATATTACTGCTCCACATAAACAATATTTGATGCTCATACATCAATTTGTATTAATGGTTTGCTATGTGAATACACCATTTATTCACATCTCTTAAACTTACAAATTTCGGTTTCATTCTGACTCATGTCATCCCGTATAACATGATCTTATTCAAGTACTTTTCTAGTCCTAATACTAGACTCGAGTCTCCTTACTTGAAGGATGCTCCCACTGTTATCTTATAACTCGTGGCATTTTGTTCTCACGTATACAGTCATATTGTACTAGAATTTATATTGTAGTTTACCTAGATCCGATCCACTAGTTCTCCTCGAAAACTTATATCGATATAAGGTTTTTGATTCAACATGTTAATCAAGGTCATTCTGTATTCATAGATATGAATAATTTATTCAACGTTGTAAATTAACAGGTGACATTTCATTATCATATAATAAACTCACTTATGATTGTTTATCATCCTATGATGTTCTTAACATATTTATTCATCTAGAATTGAAAACCTCTTATTCTTTACATTTAAAGAATCACCATTCTCTCTTAATGGTAGGTTCAATTTTCTAATGACTTTTTCTCCCACTGAATTTCATATCACTATCTTTATAGTTAAATAACTCCCACTATCTTCATAGTGTTTAGCTCTTACTCAATTTACATCTTCTCATCTCATATGAACATTTCATTTTTCGTCCTCATTCCCTTGGAAAGCATCAGGACATGATTTCTCCTCTATAATCTTTTAGAACAAGAAATACTATAATCAAGAGGACGGGAGACGATTTCTCCTCTATTATCTTATAAAATCAGAAACATTAACTTTATGGAAACGTTTTCCTTCCGTTTATACACGTAGTTCCTTTTGTCCTCTCTAGGAACTAATGACATAAGGAACATTTCATTTTGTGTCCTCGCGTAGTTTCTTCTGTGTCCTCTCGTAGTTTCTTCTATCCATTCTCGTAGGGTTCTTCTTAAGGACCCCATATAGGATTCTTCTCTAAGTTCCCATATTTATTCCATTGGTTTGCGGGCGTAAAATTTTCCCACTTTATCCTTTAAAATAACCATTATTTTTTTTACAAGGATAACAATTTCGCCTAAAACAATGTTTTTGATATTAGGTTATATGAGGAGTGAGATATTAGTTCTCACAGTCACTTAAGGTGATCATCTTATAATGAACTAATCTACTCAATTATGAGTTTGATGTTTATATTCTTATATTGATTGAGTGTATTTCACGGGGTGTAATTCTCGTTTAAGTAAATCAAATTACTTCATTATGATCCTATCATGTCTAGCGTACGGTGAACTATTCAAGGTACTTTATTACGATCTATGAAGATCATATCAACTCATGTTATATAATGCATTTAAAAAAAAACATATTGATTAAGAACAAAAGGGATGACTTGGGTTGAAAACCAAGTCACCAATATACAACATTACAACCATTGTTTGAAATAACTAGATCCTTGTCATACAAGAAATACAATGTTCTTAAAATTAAAATGCAAAATGGAAAAAAGACATCAAATGAAAATTAGAGCTAAGCTCTTTATGTCTTCAATCTTCGGATGCTACCCTAGCGATCCATGGAAGGAACTTCAAGCTTCCTTCTCTTTCTCCTTGCCTTTATCCTTGGAGGGTGCCCCTTTAAAACAATTATAAAAAGGAGTAAGAATCAACAACTTGTATCAACATACAAAAGTTGACAAAATAATTAACATGAATTAATTGAGAATTATTACCTACTGTAAGAACCCTTCCAGCTTTGAGGTCGTTCAGATACTTTTGGCAATTCCGCTTGCAATGCCCCATCTTAGTGCAATAATGGCACTTGTCTTCGACTTTTGAAGACGATGAAGAAGCACCTTTCGAAAAGGTCTTCTCTTTAGGAGATGTGGGCTTGAAGGCTTTGACACTTTTCCCTCTGTTAGCCTTCCGCTTAAACTTTCCCTTGCTCTTTTTCTCGATGTTGAGCACATCCTTCGTGGAACTCTCATTAAGTCCCATATTCCTTTCCGCTTGGACAAGCAGCTTATGCAATTCGTCCAAAGGGGTTTCTTGATTACGCATGTTGAAGTTCACCCGAAACTGAGCATACGTTTTCACTTTGTTAAGGGAGTGAAGAATTCTGTCAATAATAAGAGAGTCGGGAACATTCACCCCTTGAAGCTTCAAGGTTTCGGCTAGCTCAACCATTTTGAGCACATGAGGACTAATCCTTTGACCTTCCTATAAGGTCAAATCAAAGAAGGCGGAGGCTGCCTCATATTGTATTATCCTAGGAGCTTGCGAAAACATGGTCGCAATTCTAGTGTAAATCTCATTAGCCGTGGCTAGCTTAATCATTCTCCTTTGGAGATCCGGCTCCATGGAGAATATAAGCACGTTCTTAAGAGCATGCGACTCTTTCATGTAGGTCTCATAGGCCTCACGAGTCGCCTCTGATGCACGAGCGGCGGGAGTGGGAGGAGCTGTTATGGTTAGGTAACGAGTCTTATCGTCATCTTCCGCGGCCAAAACCAATTCAGCGTCCCAATCCTTAAAATTGGCGCCATGCTTCTCAAGCTTACATCGATCCATGAATGATCGAAGCCATGATACGTTTGAGAGAGGTGGAGCGTTATTAGCCATTTGATGATTGTTGAAAAAGAACTACAAATGAAACAAAGGAATTAAAACACAATTATCGTTTTTATTAATTAAACTTGTAAATTTTAAACAAGTTAAACATCTACTTAATGATCTCTTACCAATTAAGTAAATGATCCCGAGACCAAATCCATACTAACTCGGGCACGGTTTAGCCGATACATCCCTCATTAATATAATTCAGTGGATTAACCCTGTAATCGATTCTACTTATAGAACTCCCGGTCGATAAAATTACATTAATTCTTATCTTTAGCCCGAACTTATTACCACTACGGTGGCTTGAATACCTTCGTTGAGATCGACCAAATTTCGAGATTGTAATCATATTACTCCACTTCTCCAACGTAACAAGTTAGCACCCGGTTTAGCCGAGCCCACTCCCTTGTGAAGAAAGTACTTCGTGGGTTCTTTACTCTTTGGTAAGGCTATGTCTCAATTTTGAATAACGTAAGAGATCTTGTCAATTTATTATCTATCTCCTTTAAGTGAACTAAGTCGGTGAATTATCGATAAATTAATTGACACGGTCGATAAACTCGATGAATATGGATTTGGCTATGCAAGCAAACATATCCAGCATAAATAAAAGCATAAAAATTTAAAAGCATAAATAATTCCTAGTATGGTCTTCCTAAAAATCGAAAATTTATTTGGAAATTACAAATTCGGAAACCAACTCCTTGGTCCCTTGAACTTCACACGCGGCACGCATCCCAAGGTAAACTCCGTCTTGGTCGAAACTCCTTTCCGAAAGGCACCGACTTCAAGGATCTCAGGAATTACAATAATTACAAATTTTCTATCTATTTTATACATTATAAAAGAAAATAAAACAATAAAATAAAGTGATACAAGATCACATTAAATTACAACCGAATCGATAACCCCTTACATTACGGGAAATACCGATTTAAAATCTAAGATCATACTAAGCAAAATACATAATTCCAAATTACGTAAAATAAGTTATGACATTCACAAATTAAATAAATATGCAATGCTTATGAATATGCAACTAACCTGCTAATTCTAAGCCAAATCGTCTTATTTAAATATAATTTAAATATCGTTACCACAATAACACGGTATTATGGAATAGCGTGAATTTAGGGATGGCAACAGGCCGAATTTGGACCGCCAGTAGGATCCAGATCCAGATCCGTTTTTGGCAACAGGATCCAGATCCGACCCGAATCCGACGGGTCCAAAAATGTCAGATCCAGATCCGGCCCCTGCGGATCCGGGTAGGATCCGGGTTTTACGCAGGTCCCATGGAAATTGAACAGGGCCATAAACTTGCATAAATTTCAGCTCAAGTGCCTCAAGGGCTCCTACATATGGTGGGTAAGAGGATCAAATGTATGTAGCCTTATTTCTATTTTTACAACAAAACATATAATGGTAACAACACAGAAGGTTGTTCACAGCTAATAGTGATGAAAAATGCTTTGAAATTTGCATTAAATGACGGCACTTTATAATTAAAATAAGTGCGAATTTAAGAAAAAAGCAAATGGGTCAGTTTCACTTGTGAGGCAGACTTAAGAATTATGCAGACTTCCTTTGCTTTATTCTACAAATCCTCTGCTTCATAAAGAGACCTTCTTTTTTGAAGTAAACCTTTTTGCATATAAACCTTTTTGCTTTATTTCATCGGTTGAAAACTAAAAAAATAGAAAACTTTTGGCTCCATCAGAAATGAAAACACAAGAATCGTCATTCATGTAGATATATTTGTTTGTATTTCGCTGGATGGGAGCCTTACTTTTACTAGGTAATCCTTCAGAATATTTGTTAGTCAGACAAGAACCAACAACCTCCATGACAGCTTTAGAAGTGAAGTTTTCCGAGGCAATAAGTTCCAAACTTTTGAACTGCCTTTGCTTTTCCTTGCCAATGATGCCGTGCACTTCTGGATCAACATCACCAAGCGAATAGTCCTTAAAGCTACTTAGATCACCTGAGTTGAACCAGACAACGAGTTTATGCAAGTTTATGGCAGGGCGGCTGCGAGACGTAGGGAGGTAGGGGTTTGATTTTAGGGTTTGAGAATTGGGAGGAATAGAGAGAAAGCGAGAGACAATAGGAAAATTAGAAATGAAATGATTTGAGGCCCAGTCCAACTCCAGCGGAAATTTGAAAAATGTTTTTTTTTTTTAATTAAAAACGGGTCTTAGGGTCGGATCCGGGTCTTGTCAGCAAGATCCAGATCCATATCCGTTTTTAAACTCGTGGATCCAGATCCGACGGGTCTAAAATTTAAGGATCCAGATCCGGTCCAGCAGGGTCGGGTCCAACGGATCTGGACCGGATCCAGGATCCGTTGCCATCCCTAAGCGTGATTTTAACATTTAAAATCATTTAACATTATGTGAATCAATATTCACGATTAACTTAAACATCCTAACACATTTAGGTTTCAAAATTTAGTCTTACTCAAATTTTGAACATGATTCAATTATTTATTATTTTATTGTTCGGGTTATTATCGGTTTTACGGGAAAAAGAATATAAAAATCAATTGAGTCATAAAATATTTCGAAAAATTCAAAATTCAAATTTTGAAAATTTCCTAAAAACATTAATATAACCGAAATAAACTATTTATTTCGAAATAAAACGTATAAACATGCATATTTAAACGGAAATTCAAAATTACCTTATAAATAATGCAATAAAATACTAATAAAATTTTTACATATTCCAAAACACACAATGGACTGAAATGGACAGAAACATCAGAATTACACTGTTCAAGGACCGAAAAATCATTTCATGACTCTTACAATTCAAATTTTTTTTAACTTTAACATTTAAAAAATCAAAAATTAAAATCCATAAACTTTTGGCACCCAAGATAAATATGATGATGAACATATCTAATATGAAAATATGGGTTAATTTTTCCGGCCATTTTAGTAACTTTTACTATTTTTAACAAATTATGCCATATAAAATACGATTTTAACAATTGAAATCATTTCTCATGCAAAATTTGAAAGAAAAAACTCAAAATTTACATGCATGCTAGAAATTATATATATAACATTGTATAAAATTTTCATGGCCAAATTCAAACCCAAACTATTTAAGTTGAATAATGTCACTATTATTTCGATTATTACCATAAAAATCAATAATCATGCAATGTAAAAGAAAAAATTCTGGAAAACTTAATATACATTTTAAATATTGCATGTGACATCTCCAAAAATTTCCGTAGCTAAATTGATAATCTAACTATATAAACCCATTTTTATCTCATTTTATGACAATTTAACACTTAAATTTCATAAACCATGCATAAAACTCAAATAATTTCGAAAATTACATATTCATAATATGTTAAATGCATGTGAGAACATATATAAAAATCTCGGCCAGAAAATTTAATTTTCTAATTTTCCCATAAATAAAACTTTTTAACCGATTTATAAACATAAATTAATCAATTAATTGTAAGATTGAACAGTATAATTCCATATATCATTCATAATGAGTTAAAACATTTTTAAGACCAGAAAGTATACATGCAATAATAATTTCGTGCATATCTTATATGTACTAATTATTTTACGTTTTTAATGTTAATCAAATTACTCGCAAAAATCGTAAAATCGAGTTGCATGCAAGCAACCGAAAGCTCTGATACCACTTGTATGTTACACGGTCATACCAACCCTACCAATTAATTAGTCATACTAATTGTAATTTATAAAATTAACTCTTTAATTTATATTTAGATCTTATGCATGCAATATAAATGCGGAAATATAAAGAATTAGACCCTTACAATCGGTCCAAAAAAGCTAAGGATGATCCTCCACGGAGCAACCAAGGTAGATTGCCTCCTTTACGATGCACCCAAGACTCGCCCTTAATTACCGAAGACGCACACGGACTAGGTGACGGAAATCGGTTCTCCTTAAAATGAATTCTAATCTAATTAGAATACCCGAGTAAATACTATAACTATTATAGTATATATATATTATCTAAATAATATTTAGAGAGGTTTTGTATAATTTTCTTATACTAGCAAAGTTAGCAATTAGGGTTAGAATATGGTTATGTGAGCAAGTCACATATATAAAGGGAGATAGGGTGGATGTCGTGTGCATGGGGCTTATGGGGAAGGGTACGGTTTTATTTCCTTTTGTCTTACCCATGTGCTTAGGGTTAGGTCACATCAAAACCCTAACAAAATGATTATGTTTATAAGATAAAACATCATAATATATATTATCTTACAACATACACTTACATGGTTAACATTATGTAAAATGGACCTTCATTTTACAAATGTAATTTGTACAATTGTGTAATATATAACATCTTATGTGACATAATTCAATTGTATTAATTTAAAATATATTTATCATATAAATACTATTTCTAAATTAATTAAATCATATTTAACAAATTATTTTAGTAATTCATAATTACCGTCCCAATATATGGTTATTATAATAATCGTCGATACGATATACAACGTTTGTTATAACCATGAACCATTTATATTCTAATTTCGATATTTCAAAAATATCGATTACTATTTGACAATTGATACATTTCAATTTCAAATATAAATCTTACCTTAAGATTCAACCTCTGATTTTTCGATATTCAATTTTAAGGAATTTGATCAATTCGTATCCTATACAATTGATCAACGTATTAATTAAGAGGATTGTCCTATAGGTGTGACCTAAAGGGATCAACTGACCACCACCGTCATACGACAGTAATGTCAAACTCTAGTTAGCCAATCATTACCGATTAATGTTGGTCAGTTGATTATATATCATATCGGATCATCCCTTGCATATTCTCTTTATGAGATTTGACAATGATAATTATCACTGACGTGATCGCACTATTGTTGAGGACACATTTCCCAACAATATAAGCCTTATAAAATTGTGTAAGTAACATAAGAGTAACTGAAAATAATTCTAGTGACATTTGATGTAGTAAATTTGGCAGTAATTATGCATTTGAGTGGTAAAAATAGTAACAATAATAGCAGTCAGAGTAGTGAAGGTCATAGTAGCAAGAAGAATGAGAGTAGTGAGAAATTATCAATATTAAATGCGGTGGTAGTGAAAAAATAAATAATGATGTCGGAAGGAATAAAAGTAACAGTAACGACGCCAAATGTTATAAAAAGTAATAGTATGAACAACTGAGAAATTATGAAAAACTAGCAAAAAATTTGGTTAAGGAAAATATTTTATTTCTCAAAAATATATAAATATAATAAAATTAATGAAAATAGTGAATTTAACTATAAAAATAATGGGAATAGTTAAATAAACAATAGTAACAGAAGGAGTAGTGAACGTAAAAGTATTAACATGGGACATCGTGGAAGTAAAATAATATCAAAATGGGAGAATAAGGGAATGTGTCTCATATAATTTATTGATAAATTTAATCTTATCATAGTTTTAAGATATATATTAGAACAATATATTATAAATAAATGTATGTGCTAAAAAAATAATAAAAGAATTATATTTCATAAAAAAAAAATTAAATAGTAAATAGAGGTAGCTCGACGGGACTGGGCACCAAACCTAGTTAATTGTAAACTAAAGGTATGAATAATAATTACCATAAAAAAATAAAAAAATTTGTTCAGTGGTTTTCAAGTATATGTAACTAACTCAGTAAATACAATACATTAAATATAAATTAAAGTATATATTTAATAATTATTATAAATAAATATTTTAACTCGGATGTTAACATTAAAATAGCAAAAGATTTACAAAATTAGCAAAAAGATGGATGCGTTAGAATTAGGGGTGTTCAGAATAAATCGAACCGAAAAAACGAAAAACCGTACATTTTTAAGGTTTGATTAACCGAACCGTTTTGACAAACCGGTTCGGTAAACCGAATCGTTCAATTTATTATGGACACGGTTCAATTAAGGTTCACAATTTTAGAAAAAAGGTTAACCAAACCGAACCGAACCGTTTCACAAAAAAGTAAGCACAAAATTAAAATATTATATAAAAAAATGTTCTTTCATTTAATTTTTTTAGTGTTTTCAAATTCAAAAATTATTAACTTGACTAATATTGAAATTTTACTAATTAACTTTATTGTTGACTATAATAAATAGGAAAATTTTGAGAAGAGTGGTATAAAAGTTGAGATTATTGCGGGAATATTGATAGTTGAGATTATTTTGAGAAGGAGAGTGATAGTTGGGATTGTATTATATATAATAAAAATTTAATTAAACCGCTAGATAAAATACCCGAAAACTAAAGAAAAAGTATATTTAGCACGTTTATAGGTTAACCGGTAACCGAACCGTAAATAACCGTTTAAAGTGGTTAACCGAACCGTTAGGAACGGTGCGGTTTAGGTTCAATATTTTGCCAAACCGAACCGTAAGCGAACCGAATTAAATATGTGGTTCGATGAACCGAATTGCGAATGAACATGGAACACCCCTAGTTATAGTAATAGCAAGTGTATACGCATTCGTAGGTTCAAGTCTCATCTAACAACATTTTTAAGATTGGTTGCCTGGTTTAACATATCAAAGAACTCCTATTAGTATTGTTTTTGGTAATATAATTTCCATGTTTTTGGCATTTAAAGCACTGGTGAAAAATATATGGTTGAAAGTGAAGAGAATCGACCACAAAAGTCAAATAAAATCGATAAAAGTGTAGTCGAAATAGCACTAAGGTCGCCATCTTAATTTTAACATGTGCTAGATAAGTAGTAGGTGACAAGGAAGAGTAATGTAACAAGAAGCATATAATAGAAATCCTAATACCTTAACGAATCATGGGCATCCGGATGGCTAATAATTTCAACAACCGTAGGCCGTAGCTTCTTATGAATCCTAATCACTAATTCTAATTTCAGACCGTAAGATCCGTCTGAAATAATAAGACGGATATCATTTTCTCTCACAAAATATCCATCTAGGGAGCGGGTGGAAAATCACATGGAAATGTCAAAAAAGTTCTTATTATTTCAAACGAATTTTGCGATTTAAAGCAGGACGGACTGCTAATCCTAATCTTAAGACTTTTAACCTCAAGCCTTTTTTATTAACCAAATATACTTTTATTCTACTAATAATGCCCTCCAAAGTCCCATTACCATCACCAACTTCGCCTGCTTAGCATTTAGCAGCCGTCTTATGAAATTTCTCGTTTCCTTCCTACACGTGAAAAAATCCACCAGATATCAAGAAACACTTGCGGCCGGGTTGATTTAGAATTTTTTACTTAAATGGAATTGAAATCTAAACTATTAAATGACATTGACCCATTTTTGATAAATAGTTTGCAATCCGCCGTATTTTGTTAAATAGTTTGGGTTTAGGTTTCAACCCTATTTAATTAAAAATAAAGACTTGTAAATATGATAGCTAACCCTTGAGCTCTTCAACGTTCCCCTAGCAGAAAAGATGGAAAAGACGCCAAATGAGTCGAAAGTAAAAGTTTTTGTGGAATATTATGTAAAATTAGGCAGGAGAGCATAGAAGAGGTTGAAATAGTAATCCGATAGTTATACTTGAATCTTGATTACAATTAAAATTAAAATAAGGGTAATGAGAAAGAGTGAGAGTGAGAAACATATGACACATTCACAGTAATTAAAGACCTAAAAAGAGTGCAATAACGATTAAGCAATGAGTTTAAGTAGTATCTGGGCACCAAACTGAGGCTGAACCGTCGACTTTCCAATAGGTGCATGAAGGTAAGACGAGGAAAGCTTGAAACAGAAGCGTTGAAGAAGCATTACCAAGAAAACCTTAGCTTCTGTCATTGCAAAATTTGAGCCTATGCAATTCCTTGGTCCCCATCCGAACGAAAACAACGACACATTTCCTCCACTTGCTTTCGACATTCCGTCCTTGAACCTCCCCGGATTGAATTCTTTCGCATCACGTCCCCACAGATGTTCGTTTTGATGAATATCAACAGCAGACAATCTAATATGCACCCCCGCTGCCAAAACTTTGTCGCCCAATTTCATATCTTTGCAAACTTTCCTCATACTTTCTCCTGTTGGAGGATACAATCTCAACACTTCGTATAGAATCATGTTTAACTGTCATCACATTCACAAAACAAATAACATCAATTAACTACTACACTCTACACTATATGCGTATACATTCAAGGACACCGTCCACTATTTACCGTTTTCAAGTTATTCAGTCCAGGAAAATCTGGGATGCTCTTCCGAAATGTTGCGAAAGCTTCTTCTCGAGCTAGTTCCTGCCACTCTTGGTGCTTGCTCAGTAACAGTAGGGTCCAAACAAGCAGCGTTGAGGTGGTTTCTTGACCTACTAAGTAGAACATCTTGCATTCGTCTACCACTTCCTCAAGACTTATGCTTATTTTTCCGTTCTGATTGTCGTTTCCAATGTTATACGACTCAAGTAGCAAGCCCAACAAATCATCTTTCAGCATTTCACTTTCACCTGTCCTTACCGACTCCTGCCTCCTACAAATTATATCTTTTAACAAAGATCTTATTTCACTTTGGATCTTCATTAATAACCAACTCTTCTTTGTTGGGACAAATCTTCACAACAAGTAAACCGAAATTGTTAATAAGCTTGAGTGAAAACGTACACTAAGTCTACTACAAGCTAGACGGTCTAACACGCGCAGTATAACTATAACTACCTGGATCCAGGGAAATGCAGTGAGCGTAAAATAGGAAGAGCAAGTTCAATTTGTTTAGTCAAGAGTTGGAATATCCCTCGTCCTTCCTGATAGCTACTTCCGAAAGCTGCTCGAGAGATAGCATCAGCAGATAGCTCACGAAGATACGGCCAAAAATCAACCTCGCATGAACCCTTGTTTTCACAAATCTTCACCCATTTATTAAGCATTTCAATCGAGCTTGCAACGAAGGCGGGAACCATTAACTGCAATAATCAACCATTAACTTAATTAATTTATTTTACGGCTGCCAAAAGAAACATACGGAGTACTGTACGGATTATGTCAAGGAGAATTAGAGTCGGAACTGAGTTTATAAAAATGAAATTAACTCCGAGTTTCAAACACATACTCTGTGTGTTTTTTTGTACATATTCAGCCTTGGGTAAAAAGAAGTTATGTTATCTGATAAAAAAAACGACCTTTATTTTATCCATTCGAAACGCAGGGTTGAGAATAGTCCGATGATTAATCCATTCCTTGCCTTCCAATTGAGCCAAACCATGAAATATCCGCTTCAATGACGGAGGCATTTCTAACTTTTGGAACTCATTCGGTTTCATCAAAACCTGTTTCATCAATTCCGGATCTCCAATATTCACAATCGGAGTCGGACCCTTCCAGATGAAATTATTCTCACCTGCCCAAATCAACTCTCCATTCTTAACTCTAAATATTCAAGTGCCAGGACCACGTACCCCGGCCCCTAATTAAGGGCTCAGAATCAACAAAATGTCTCCAACGCTTAAAACGATAATTAAATCTAAACCTTTCCAAAGAATTATACTCGTCTTAAACAAAATGTTTTTTTCCAAAAGAATTTTTATTTATTCCCTTTCGTCTTAGTTCTCCACTAAACTTTTTCATGATGTGTGTTCTGTTACAAATGAGTCGAATTTTTACCAAATTATTTACTAAGGGTTGTTTGGTTATCCACTAAAAAATGTATGAATTTAAATTCATGTGAATTGCAAAATTGACCTTTGTTTGGCTACCCCAATTCACATAAGTTCTCATCAATTGTAATTCGTCCATAATAGAGGGGTGTGTGGAAATGCCTACATGAATTGCACTTTTTGGGTGACAACCAAACAATATTTTCTAATTCACATGAATTCTAAAATCATGTGTTTTACGACTTTCTACGCAATATGAATACCTGCATGCAACCAAACCATTTTTGAGTAATCTTGTCACGAATTTTTTGGTTATTTAGCATTAATTAGGTAATTAATGTTCATCTGAAACTATTTGGGTCTATGGTGTCGTCACTTTTTATTTTTGTTCAATTTTACATGAAACAACTAAGAAACCTAGCGGCTTCACTACGGTGTTTTTTATATATATATATAAAAGGTAAAACTGCTAAAATCTTAGCGACTTATCATATGAGTACTATCATATTATATTTTTGGAAATTTTTGGAAGTGGATGAGAAGCTTTCTTCTCTGTTCTTTTTGTTGTTTTAAAAAATAATATAAATATTTGAACGGTGACATTTTGGTAAAACTACTAGACTTTCTAGCGATTTCATGTAAAATTAAGACAAAAATAAAAAGTGATGACGTGGACACCCTAACTCAAATAGTTTCAAATAAACACTAATTAGCTAATTATTTTGGTATTTAACAATAACGACTCCTAAAAGTTAAATATTGGTTGTGGACTTGTGTCACTGAAAATTATACGTAGACCACACAAGTGTAAATTATTGAGCATATTAACCAAAAATTAAGAACTTTTTTGGTAATTTACCGTATTGACTTAGAGTATGGTGGAACAGGGGATTGACCCTGTGATGATAGTCATTAGAGAAAGTCGGCATTGGCTTCGACACAGCTAGAAGACGCATCCGAGCTTCTTGTTTCGAGTCTCCAAACACGAATTTGTAAGGGTTGCCTTTGAAACCCTGTTCTCTCAACTTCTTTTCGAGTTCCTTGGGCTTCAACCATGCCCATTTCAGTAAATTCAATGTCCATACCACAATAACGGTAGCGATCGATATTCCGATTAGGGTACGATAATACTCTTCCATTATAATCTTTGATGTTTTTTTTTATTGTAGTTATATTACTTGTTCTAGTGATGTAAGTGATTATGTAAGGTAGAAGAAGATAAAGGAAAGCAAAAAGTGAGGAATCCTGCATTAGTTAATATAACCAACTATGGTTAGGTTTTATTGGAGGTTCATTCGACTTAATACACGTGAATATAAATTATGAAAGCTTATAGCTACAACACCTATACCTTTTGAATAGTGTCCTAACCCAAAGATGCTCTATCCCGCTTTAAGTTAAAAGCATTTGTTGATATGTCAATGTATCGGATTTTAATCCACGGCTAACAAGTAATCATATAACGTAAACTAGTTTTCAACCCGTGCAAAATTGTACGGGTATATTTTTAGATAAACGTGGTGAATAATTAATATTACCGAATAGTATCAATAATACGTGAATATTTTGCATTCAATTTCTATTGTATTGATAATACGTTAAAATGCATCATCGGAACCGTGTTTATGATTATCGTATAATGATTAATATTTAAAAATGATAAAAATGATTAATATTTAACGTCGATATAATTTTGTTTTATATCTAACGTCTACACTAATAATTTTGAATAATATGGTTATCGTATTATATATAATGACTAATAATTTCGAATAATATGATTATCGTATAGTTACGGTTTATTTTGACAGTTTTGTTTATGATTTGATTTCGCAAAATATTTAAATTTGTATACTTTTATTGGTTGTTATATTGATATTAAGTTATTTTTATTGTTTTTTAATTTAGTATTTTTGCTCTTTTTTTATTGCAAAACGTACACGGGTATATTGAACGGGTATAGTTTTAAGAACATCGATATAATATGTCGATATATTGTTTATTTTAATTATTTTACGTTTTTATTGTTTACGAAATTATATCACAAATGTTACGTAATATTTTAAAAAATATGATCAACATTTAGTTCAAAAATAAAGCACTTATCTCGTAGGAAATTCGATCATCAAATAAATTGTGGGTCCAACCTGAGAGATTTAAAAAAAAACATGTGTTGATGACGTGGCTCAACCAGGGCTTCCTATCATCATTATCATTATTACTATAAAAGCAAAATGCATAACTGCATACGTGGCGCAATAATATTCCACCATTCACTATTTCGCGCACTCACATTCACCTTCACAAAAAGCAGTTTCGTAGACCAATGAGAACCTTTAATTTATGCCAAGTCATATATTTTTATGTATATAATATTATATTATTATTATTATTTGTAAAACCCCTCTCGAAAGCGGAAATATAAACACACAAAAGTACTAAAAATGCAGCGGAATTAAAACTTTTTAGAAGAAACAACAACATGCGAGAAGTCTTAGACTGAACGAAAACTGAAACTGAAACCAAAATAGATAAGTAGCAGTTCTAAGTATCAAACTGAAACATAAAGTATATACACAGCCTGGGATGGAACATCCCTACAGGCACCAAACAAAAGTAACAAACTACGAGTCCAGCCTAACGACATAAGGTAAGTCATGATGAACGGATCATCGCTCGCTAGCTCTCGTGAACCCCTGCTCCAACCAGCATGTACCTACATACATGAAAACATGAATGCCACAATCAGTGGGGAGTGACTAGAGTTCTCCTAGCCACCTTTTGTGACAACACGTAACATATAAAATAATACAGAATACTCCAGCATATAACAACATGTGAAGTATAAACAACTCATCATCTGATCTCTTCTATCACGCGATTATCATGCACGGCTCTCAACCAACTTCATAAACAAATAGGAAGGAGAGCCGGTTTCCCTACTGGTTACCCAGTCGGGGGGTCTTTCAATCCAACTATTTATGAAACCGAACAAGAGTCATCCAATGCCTTGGATGATTAAACCATAACTCAGTTAAACATCATACTCAACATGCATATCTGACACTGTACCATCCTCTAGGCAAGCAGATAAACATCCATAACTCATCATGCATATCTGACACTGTACCATCATCTAGGCAAGCAGATAAACATCCTGAAAACTAGCAACGGGTCCAGAGGTGAACTTAACACATATCCCATTACCACACTATGTCGGGTCCAGAGGTGAACTTAACACATATCCCAACATCTAATCAAGTAAAGGGTCCAGAGGTGAACTTAACACATATCCCTAAACTTACAAACATGAAAAGGGTCCAGAGGTGAGCTTAACACATATCCCTAATCATCCAAAAGCAAAGGGTCCAGAGGTGAACTTAACACATATCCCAATGCTACAAACATGTATTGGGTCCAGAGGTGAACTTAACACATATCCCAATACGCAGTCGCCGCACAACGGGTCCAGAGGTGAGCTTAACACATATCCCTAATCATCCAAAAGCAAAGGGTCCAGAGGTGAACTTAACACATATCCCAATGCTACAAACATGTATTGGGTCCAGAGGTGAACTTAACACATATCCCAATACGCAGTCGCCGCACAACGGGTCCAGAGGTGAACTTAACACATATCCCGTGTACGACAACCGATCACGTGTCAGGTCCAGAGGTGAGCTTAACACATATCCTGACACGCCCAAGCAAAACACGTAACCCTTCCCCAAGTGCACTCCCAGCCGGCTGGCAGGCGGCCGGTCTACCGGCTGGGCTCCCTCCTATCCTATGTTCATTGCGAAAACATACAATACAAGGGAAAACGACCACCAGCCGGTCGGCAGGCAGCCGGTCGGCCGGCTGGCAGTCCCAAGGCCATTCTCCTAAATTTTACGAAAAACACCCAAATGCTCTCTCAGCCGGTCGACCGGCGGCCGGTCGGTCGACCGGCTCAGAGAGCCTGTAACACAATTTCGCAAAAACGCAACTTATGAAAACTCCATTAATCGACCTACAACCTTCAAATTTGCTACACAAGATGTTTACCCAACAATATTAAACATCAATTACCACTAATCTACCAGCAAGTAAGTCCCATAACAATCCTCAAACGGAATCAACTTGTATCCATCGCAAAATGAGAAAAACTGAAAATATGTTTAAGAACACATAACAATCGATCCAAGCATGAAATCAACATCATAACATAATCCTAAACATGTTACTAAGTCCTTTGATCAAGCTTTAACAACAAAAACAGAAACCACACAAGAATCACATCAAAAATGCTAATATACACATAAAGGCCGAGTTTCTCATTATCGTCACCTCTTAAGCTTATCCGGCTAAAGATTTTCCTCGAGTATGAAGCTATCAACGTCCGGGTTGTCAAGTCCTTCACCTACAACACGGAAAAACCAGTTTAGGAACATAAAAACGGAATTATGCAAAACAGGCTGAATTTTCGAAGTGATGGAATTGAGAAACCGAAGTGACGGATGACTTGGAAATTGAACGAGGATTCCGAAAATGTACTTACTTTTGTGATTTGAAGAACGGATGATGAAGAATTTCACAAAAGAAAGGAAGGTTTTATGGAGGTTTTGAGGATATTAAGTTACAGTGAAATGAAATGTTGAAGGAGGTTGAATGTCGACACATTAGGGGTTTAGGGGGATTTAAGGACTGTCCTTTCCGAGTAAATAAGATGGGTTGGATATTTACACGGTTATTTGAGTCGGATATTAAATGATGCCAAGTTGTATTCGTCTTAAGGACTTGAGGTTCTTAAGACGGATCTGACTTATTTCATTAAAATTTTCCGAATTAAATTATTAAAACATTATTTTATTACGTAAAATAATTCAAAACGATTAAATTGGATTTTACGAAAATACGGGATGTTACAATCACCCCAACTTCAAAAAGTTTCGTCCTCGAAACTCGAACGGATATAAATCTATATACTATACCTCAATCGAAAAGAGAAGGATGCGCGATACGCATCGATGCCTCAGTCTCCCATGTCTGCTCCTCTACATCACCGCAACGCCAAAGGATCTTCACTAGCGGCACCACCTTGCTCCTAAGCTTCCTATCCTGACGGTCTAGGATCTTCACAGGGCGCTCCTCGAAAGCAAGACTCGGCTCCAAGTTCTCCATCTCTCTAGGCAAAACATGACTCGGGTCACTAATGTATCTGCGGAGCTGGGAAACATGGAAAACGCTATGAACTTTGCCCAAACTAGGAGGCAAGTCCAAACGGTAAGCAGCAGCACCAATCCTCTTCACGATCTCAAAAGGGCCAATATACTTAGGGCTCAACTTGCCCTTAACTCCGAACCTCTTAACACCTTTCATCGGAGACACTCTCAAGAAGACTCGGTCTCCCACTTCAAACTCTAATGGTCTACGGCGAACATCAGCATAGGATTTCTGCCGGTCCTGAGCGGCCTTCATCCTACCTCTGATAAGCTGAACCTGGTCGATAGTAACAGCTAACTGGTCCGGTCCTAGGTCACGAACGTCACTAGCCTGGTCCCAACAAATCGGACTACGGCACTTCCTACCATAAAGAGCCTCGTACGGAGCCATACCAATGGAAGCATGATAACTGTTGTTGTAAGAAAACTCTACCAACGGCAAACACTGCTCCCAAGAACTCTGAAAATCGAGGGCACAAGCACGGAGCAAATCCTCAAGTGTCTGTATAGTCCTCTCGGACTAACCATCGGTCGCGGCATGAAAAGCAGTACTCATCAACAAACGGCTACCCAACGCCTCCTGCAAAGCCTTCCAGAACCTGGAACAAAATCTCGGATCTCGATCTGAAACTATCTCCCTCGGGACACCATGATATCGGACTATCTCAGCAATATAAGCCCTAGCTAAACGATCCATATCCCATGTCTCTCTGATCGGCACGAATCTGGCACACTTGGTTAGACGATCAACAATAACCCAAATCGCATATTTGCCTCCCACGGTCTTAGGCAAAGCAGTAACAAAATCCATCGATATGCACTCCCACTTCCACTGAGGAACGGGAAGCGGCTGTAGCAAACCACCAGGTCTCCTATGCTCTATCTTGACTTGTTGACAAGTCAAGCACCTACTAACATAATCCAAGATCTCCTTCTTCATACCAGGCCACCAAAACATAAGTCTCAAATCCTTTTGCATCTTCTCTCCTCCTGGATGAACGGAATACGGTGACAAGTGAGCCTCATCAAGAACCTTCTTCCTCAAATCTGGCACATCAGGAACATACATCCTACCACGGAACCTAAGGAAACCATCAGCATCAATCACCAAGTCAGGTGCAACACCACTCGATATCTTAGCCTCGAACTTCTTGAAATCGGCATCTAAAGGCAAACTCTGGCGAATCTCCCAATATAAAGACGGCTCGGCAGTCATAGCAGCTAACCAATCAAAACCACTACCCACCATCTCTAATCTCAGCTTCCAGAACTCGGAACACAACTCATCGGGCAATACTCTCATGGCACTCATTGAGTGAGAAGTCTTGCGACTAAGCGCATCTGCAACTACATTGGCTTTTCCCTCATGATATAACAACTCGATGTCGTAATCTTTCACCAACTCTAGCCAACGTCTCTGTCTCATGTTAAGGTCTTTCTGAGTAAAGATGTACTTAAGACTCTTGTGATCTGTGAAAATACGGCAATGAGATCCCATCAGGTAATGTCGCCACATCTTCAAGGCATGAACAACTGCGGCCAACTCCAAATCATGTGTCGGATAGTTCACCATTTGAACTCTCAACTGTCTAGTGAGTAGGCTATCACCTTACCACTCTGCATCAGTACGCATCCAAGTCCTAACATCGAAGCATCACAATACACATCAAAGTCCACTCCGATCTCTGGCAAAGCTAACACGGGGGCGGAAGTCAATCTGGTCTTCAACTCCTGGAAAGAACTCTCACACTTGTCGGTCCACACAAATTTGGCTTCTTTCTTCAGCAACTTAGTCATCGGGCGAGCCAATCTCGAGAAATCCTCAACGAATCTACGATAATAACCAGCCAATCCAAGGAAACTACGGATCTCTCCAACATCTTTGGGACTCTCCCAATCAACCACAGCCTCTATCTTCGCGGGATCTACCATCACACCCTCGCTGGATATCACATGTCCTAAAAAGGCAACCTTTGAGAGCCAAAATTCACACTTCGAAAACTTTGCGAACCATTTCTGTCTGCGCAGAATCCCTAGAATCAAGCGAAGATGCTCAGCATGTTCCTCATCGGTCTTTGAATATATCAAGATGTCATCAATGAAAACCACAACACATGTGTCAAGATACTCACTGAAGGTACGGTTCATTTGATCCATAAAAATAGCCGGTGCATTAGTCAACCCAAATGGCATGACTACAAACTCAAAATGCCCATATCTGGTACGAAAGGCAGTCTTCGCAATGTCAGCTTCTCTCACTGGGATCTGATGATAGCCTGATCGAAGATCAATCTTAGAAAACCTCGAAGCACCTCTCAACTGATCAAACAAATCATCTATCCTAGGCAAAGGATATCTATTCTTCACGGTCACTCGGTTCAGCTCTCTATAGTCAATGCACAGTCTCATGGAACCATCTTTCTTCTTAACGAACAAAACAGGAGCACCCCACGGAGAAGCACTAGGTCTAATGAAACCTTTCTCTATCATCTCTTCCAATTGCTGCTTCAACTCTTTCAACTCTGGCGGAGCCATACGGTAAGGAGCTTTAGAAATCGGTCCGGTACCTGGAACAAGCTCAATAGTAAACTCCACATCTCTCTCTGGCGGTATCCCTGGCAAGTCATCTGGGAAAACATCTTGATACTCACAAACAATGGCTACATCTTCAAGCTTCGGTAGCGATGGTTTAGCAGCTGTAACAACACACAGGAAGGCTTGGCAACCCTTCCTAAGAAGATGAGAAGCTTTCATCGAAGAGATAACACGAACACCCCTGTGAGGGCGAGTTCCCCTATAGGAAACACGAACTCCTGAAGAACTCCTCAAGCAGATTTTCTGGTCGCGACACTCGAAGCGAGCATGGTATCGCGATAACCAATCCATACCGAGGATAATGTCAAACTCCTCGAGAGGAAATCTCAGTAAGTCCGCTGGAAATGTGGCTTGACCAATAATAATAGGAACATCCCTATGGGACGAAGAGCAGGAAAACACGTCTCCAGAAGGTAAGGAAATAGAAGTCTCCTCAACCAATGAAGACTCAAGAGCTAGACGGTCGGCGAACTGAGTCGATATAAATGACAAAGAAGCTCCAGTATCGAATAAAATAAGGCACTCAGCGCCAAGAACAGAAAATATACCGGCAACAATGTCTGGATGAGCCTCTGCCTCAGCTCTAGTCATCACAAATATCTTCCCTTTCGGCTTCCCTCCTTTAGTCGCTGCAGCAGCAGTGGCAGCCTTGCCAAGTGCGGTGTTCCTCTCAGGACACTCATACGATCGATGCCCAAATCCATTACAAGTGAAACACTTATAGGCATTCTTGAAACAGTCAAAACCTGGATGAGAAGGTTTACCACAACGGTGGCAAACACTAGGAGATGTGTCAGTGTGAACAAAGGTCTTAGCAACCGGAGCAGAGAACCTCTCAAAACGCTTCCTCTGAGAAGAAGGCGAAGAAGTAGAAGGAACAAATGGTCTCTTCCCCTGGTACACGGATCTCTGGTGAGGAGTCACACTAGAAGTAGCGGCACGGGTCTCAGCATCTATGGCACGAATAGAACTCTCGGCCCAAATAGCATCATCATACACCTCCACAAAAGAAGTAGAGTCACGACGAACCATACTCTCAATCCTCGGCCCTAGCTTCCCTCAGTAGAAATACACTCTCTCAGCTTCATCACGAACAAATCTCGATGCAAAGTGAGCTAACTGGTTGAACTTGTCAGTAAACTCCTGAACAGTCATCTTGCCTTGCTTCAAATCCATAAATTCTTTCAACCTCTGCGATCTCAACTCCTTGGGGTAGAACCTCGCCTCGAGCCTGTCTTTGAAAGCCTCCCAATCGAACATCGGGTCAAGAATAGCGGTAGGTCCAGTCAATGCCCACCAACGGTCAGCCTCCAATGTCAGGAAGTGAGCGGCTAAACGCACTCTATCCTCCCTAACGACTGAGTATAAGGTGAAGCTCTTTTCCATCTCCCTGAACCACTCTGTGAGGGCTACTGGGTCAGCCTCGCCTCCATAGGTCCTAACATGGCTTCTGGACATCTGAGAGGCAATCCAGGAAAAGCTACCCGGACGATTAGTCTCGCCACCCGGCGGTGGAGGAGGTGGAACATTCCCCGCTTGCTGTCTCTGAGTCTCAAGAAATGCTGAATTGCTTGCAGCACAATGATATCAGCAGCCCTAGGTCTCACCATCCTTCAAAAGAGAAAACAAGGATTAGCTTAGCAATTAGCAATCACAAATAGACTACAAAATAAGTCCTTAGATCTACCCATCTCTCATTCATTATTTGTTTATTTGGTCAAGTTAAGGTTGGGGGTCACATGAGTGCGTCGGGAGCAATAATGCTCTGATACCAACTGTAAAACCCCTCGCGAAAGCGGAAATATAAACACACAAAAGTACTAAAAATGCAGCGGAATTAAAACTTTTTAGAAGAAACAACAACATGCGAGAAGTCTTAGACTGAACGAAAACTGAAACTGAAACCAAAATAGATAAGTAGCAGTTCTAAGTATCAAACTGAAACATAAAGTATATACACAGCCTGGGATGGAACATCCCTACAGGCACCAAACAAAAGTAACAAACTACGAGTCCAGCCTAACGACATAAGGTAAGTCATGATGAACGGATCATCGCTCGCTAGCTCTCGTGAACCCCTGCTCCAACCAGCATGTACCTACATACATGAAAACATGAATGCCACAATCAGTGGGGAGTGACTAGAGTTCTCCTAGCCACCTTTTGTGACAACACGTAACATATAAAATAATACAGAATACTCCAGCATATAACAACATGTGAAGTATAAACAACTCATCATCTGATCTCTTCTATCACGCGATTATCATGCACGGCTCTCAACCAACTTCATAAACAAATAGGAAGGAGAGCCGGTTTCCCTACTGGTTACCCAGTCGGGGGGTCTTTCAATCCAACTATTTATGAAACCGAACAAGAGTCATCCAATGCCTTGGATGATTAAACCATAACTCAGTTAAACATCATACTCAACATGCATATCTGACACTGTACCATCCTCTAGGCAAGCAGATAAACATCCATAACTCATCATGCATATCTGACACTGTACCATCATCTAGGCAAGCAGATAAACATCCTGAAAACTAGCAACGGGTCCAGAGGTGAACTTAACACATATCCCATTACCACACTATGTCGGGTCCAGAGGTGAACTTAACACATATCCCAACATCTAATCAAGTAAAGGGTCCAGAGGTGAACTTAACACATATCCCTAAACTTACAAACATGAAAAGGGTCCAGAGGTGAGCTTAACACATATCCCTAATCATCCAAAAGCAAAGGGTCCAGAGGTGAACTTAACACATATCCCAATGCTACAAACATGTATTGGGTCCAGAGGTGAACTTAACACATATCCCAATACGCAGTCGCCGCACAACGGGTCCAGAGGTGAGCTTAACACATATCCCTAATCATCCAAAAGCAAAGGGTCCAGAGGTGAACTTAACACATATCTCAATGCTACAAACATGTATTGGGTCCAGAGGTGAACTTAACACATATCCCAATACGCAGTCGCCGCACAACGGGTCCAGAGGTGAACTTAACACATATCCCGTGTACGACAACCGATCACGTGTCAGGTCCAGAGGTGAGCTTAACACATATCCTGACACGCCCAAGCAAAACACGTAACCCTTCCCCAAGTGCACTCCCAGCCGGCTGGTAGGCGGCCGGTCTACCGGCTGGGCTCCCTCCTATCCTATGTTCATTGCGAAAACATACAATACAAGGGAAAACGACCACCAGCCGGTCGGCAGGCAGCCGGTCGGCCGGCTGGCAGTCCCAAGGCCATTCTCCTAAATTTTACGAAAAACACCCAAATGCTCTCTCAGCCGGTCGACCGGCGGCCGGTCGGTCGACCGGCTCAGAGAGCCTGTAACACAATTTCGCAAAAACGCAACTTATGAAAACTCCATTAATCGACCTACAACCTTCAAATTTGCTACACAAGATGTTTACCCAACAATATTAAACATCAATTACCACTAATCTACCAGCAAGTAAGTCCCATAACAATCCTCAAACGGAATCAACTTGTATCCATCGCAAAATGAGAAAAACTGAAAATATGTTTAAGAACACATAACAATCGATCCAAGCATGAAATCAACATCATAACATAATCCTAAACATGTTAATAAGTCCTTTGATCAAGCTTTAACAACAAAAACAGAAACCACACAAGAATCACATCAAAAATGCTAATATACACATAAAGGCCGAGTTTCTCATTATCGTCACCTCTTAAGCTTATCCGGCTAAAGATCTTCCTCGAGTATGAAGCTATCAACGTCCGGGTTGTCAAGTCCTTCACCTACAACACGGAAAAACCAGTTTAGGAACATAAAAACGGAATTATGCAAAACAGGCTGAATTTTCGAAGTGATGGAATTGAGAAACCGAAGTGACGGATGACTTGGAAATTGAACGAGGATTCCGAAAATGTACTTACTTTTGTGATTTGAAGAACGGATGATGAAGAATTTCACAAAAGAAAGGAAGGTTTTATGGAGGTTTTGAGGATGTTAAGTTACAGTGAAATGAAATGTTGAAGGAGGTTGAATGTCGACACATTAGGGGTTTAGGGGGATTTAAGGACTGTCCTTTCCGAGTAAATAAGATGGGTTGGATATTTACACGGTTATTTGAGTCGGATATTAAATGATGCCAAGTTGTATTCGTCTTAAGGACTTGAGGTTCTTAAGACGGATCTGACTTATTTCATTAAAATTTTCCGAATTAAATTATTAAAACATTATTTTATTACGTAAAATAATTCAAAACGATTAAATTGGATTTTACGAAAATACGGGATGTTACATTATTATTATTATTATTATAATCATTCCATAAATAAATATTGTTCGGTATCGAGATTCCCTAAATATTATAATATTATTATTTATTTATTATTATTATAATGATAACATAGATTTTCTTAGAAGACAAGTTTTGTATATGTAATTTTGTAAAATAATTATGATTTTCGTTTGAAAAATTTACTAAAAAAATTAGGTCATGATTTCATAAAATCTTTGCGTAATATGCACAGTATCGGATTTTGCTTTATCTCAAGTCATATATTTTCATTCCATAAATATTGTTACATACCGAGTCATCATATACCGAGATTCGCTAAATAATCATTCCATAAATATGTTCCGTAAGCAATTCATCAAATAAAAGACAATAACTTTCCAAACTACTCATTATTAGTTATTTAATTTTTTTTTAGTCGTTTATTGTTTTTTCTTATATACCTTATTCATTAATGTTATCATAAGTAATCCAAATATTATCATCATTACTAACAGCTATAATTAAATTAGTGCACCAGGAAATTCACCTTTTGACTAAACATATCTTATATGCAAACATCCCGTTAAAAATTAATTTGTTCGAATAAATAGAATTGCTATATATTGAAATGAATATATCTTCGTCGTCTTTAAAAATAAGTATACACAACCCCGTGATTTTTCACGGTGTTACGCTAGTATGTTTCTGTAATTATATAGATAAGATTTGAAAATTTCAAAAAATTTATCTAAAATTTATGAATTTTTCTTTAGCCAACATGGTCGAGCGTCCCTGCTAATAATCTACTCAGCCAACCCTGAGATGCTCTATCCCGTATCCCAAAGTCGTATATCTTTAGTTAAGTAGTTGGCGAGCCGCAACCGTTAAACGACGGTATTCGGAGTTCCTTTCAATTCAAATTGGTCAAGTCAATATTAAAAACTAACATGAAATTCGATACCAAAGTCGAAATCTTACGCATACATTTTTCATTAAACGACATTATTCGGAGTGCCTACTAGAGCTTCCCATATCTCAGTTGTACCGTTGGAGGTTCCCAAATATCGATTGTCCCTCTATCGCTTCCTCTATCTCTAGTGTTCCATAATGAGTACCCCTATTTTCGTTGTTGAGAGCTTATTCTACCTCTATGGCTCTATTGATCCTTGGATGTCTGAGATAAAGTTTTATTTATGGCTTCTTTCCTTAAAAGTCGAAGAACATTTTCATTTTAAGACGACTAGTATGCAGCTACTATGGTCTCATGAAGTCAAGAGTCTCATATTTCAAACCAACCAAGCAACCAAAGATTATCACAGTTCCGATGTTATTTTTATACATCTTTCTATGAGCTTACCTCGTCTTAACCATTAGATTAAAACTTCAAAATGATCATTATTCTCATTTATATACTCTGTACTAAAACCTGCATGAATTAATAACATGATTCCTGAAAAGATTGTTCATTTTTCATGGATTATCATTTATAAGCCTATAATCTTTTGAAAAAGGGAAACTAAACACAATGCACAAATATGAAATATACTCCCTATATGTTTCCTTTTGGGTAGAATATAATTAAGTTTAATTAGCATCAAAACTAACCAAACTTGAATGATTCATGCAATATTTTCAATATTTATTTCATCAACTAGTCTTCTCCTACAAATACCTCAACTTATACTGCAAAATTATAAACTGTTGGTTTTCTTTTCCCTTTCCCTTTCCCTTTGGCTTGAATTTTAATACAACAAAAATGGGTCCTTGTATTTGTTGCATCCCCTTTCAACAAATAAGATCATGGAGGAAAGCTTCTAAATGGTAACATACATACTCAATTTTGTATTCTACTTTCTTTATGTTTTTCGTTTTCAGGAATGCATGATGAATTGATAATCAAGAGTTATACAATACGGAGTATGACTCAGTATCTTCCTTGGTATTCGTTAAGGACTAAAGATGACATTATAATTTCTACTCGCTTTTTGTAACGACTAAACTAGAACAACCTCGGATGATAAAACCACTTCATCCAATTAACTAATGAAGTATTTGTAAATGAAAATGAAAATGAAAATGGGTTATTTTTGACTGATTACTGAATTAATTATGACACAGCAATAAGTTAATCAAAGAGGTTTCATATCGTCTTAAGCTCCTGAAAGCTAGAAAAAGTGTAATCATAACTCAGACTCGTCAAGATATAAGATGGCTCCTACAAGTCGACCAATTTCAGCTAGCTATTAAATTGGTATGACCCTTTTAATTAGTTCCACTAATCAACAACATAATTATATTCTACTCTACTTACTTTCTGAATTCTGAACGCTCTTATTTATGCATTTAGACTGCAGAACTTCACAGGGAACAGAGCAGATTAGCAGCATATCAAGTCATCGCTGAAATATGTGACTGCATATTACAAAACCTTTCTCACATTAGTAAGAACAGGTGCGTATACTTTTCACTTGTGTGATCATAAGTCATAACCATATCCGTCTTGACACACGAGGACATGATATGGGATCCATACACGAATCCAAGACTCATATAGTTGTTATACATGACTGTTTTTTTACTACCCAAGGGCTACAAGAAGGGGGCTCAAATATTTCAAACATTGCTATAACGTATCTATCCGTTTGTGGTTATAATTTGCGTTGGTAATGGAACAACCATAGTCAGTACCATACTACACTACATCTTTGGGGCGTTAAATCCCTTCCCGACTCGTCTAAGATCCATCCCTTTATGATTTTAGTATGATACACTCGAAAGCTCTATACATTTTCAAGTTTACATAATCTCATATCGTTTTAGTCAGGTCAATTTAATACCTATGTATGTACCCGAACTACTGCTTGTGCCCAAGTCTAAGCTTACAAGCCATTATTCCTATTTTGTACTGCAGAGACTTACCAATGGATGTTCATGTGTCGATTTCCAGCCTGATTTTCGCAGCCTCAAGATGCGGTGAACTGCCGGAGCTAAACAAATTGCGGAACTTATTCAGAGAGTGGTATGGCAATCAACTTGATGCAACCAATATCAATTTACTACCATCAAATCTGGTTAAGTCTGAACTCAAGAAAACACTCTCTTTTAGTCCAATATCCGATGCTGTCAAGCTTGATTTGATCAATGAAATCGCCAAAGACTCAGATGTTACTGTGAGCCTTCCACAAAATGGCAAACAAGATGTAGGATGACATAACCCATTAATCTATACGCTTAAACTAAGCACTGAACAAACTTAAATTTTTAACTGTTATAACTTCTTGAACTAGGTATATAATGCCTGTGACGAAATAGGCGCGCCAAAGGAAGAAGATGAAGACGTGGTTAATGCAGAAATAAGAACATTGCCAAAATTTTGCGTAAGACCATTTCACTGAAGCTTGAAAGCGGTCTCCTAGCTAATATATTATTCCTGACTAACAAGATGTGAGGCTTCAATATTATACCAATCTTGAATCTTGATTCTTGTCTTATTTTAGGTTCATGATGAAGCGGATGGCAAAATGTTGCAGAAAACAGAGGCATGCAGTAAAGTAGTTGAAGATGCAACTCCAAGGGAATCAACAGATAGCACATACCAAATTCAGGAAAAAGAGATTATCTATTTAGATGACATTTCAAGAACCTCGCCATCTCCACATTACAACACTCTCCCTCAAACTCCACCCCGGAGCACAACTCTTAGAAGTCGGACGCTATTATGTGGCAACATTATCAGTGTTGAACCACTCCCACAACACATTTCAAACCTGAAAAAAACTAAACTTGCAGAATCCAATCAGTGCTCTCAACTGAATGCTACCCAACTTGTGCATACAACTCGGTCCTCAACAAAACTATGCCAAGGCTCTCAAGGGGAAATAAAAAATTGTATTAACCATCAAAGACAAAGAGCCACCAGAACCAGTAGTTCCAAAGGGCAAAGGAGAGAACGAGATAGTTCATCATGAGGTCATGTACTCATGTCCATTCCAACCTTTCCTGGTACGATGTCTAAAACCCGAGTAGAAGGGGTTGGATGCGTAACTCATTACTCCCTACCATTAAACTACAAGTGATTTTGTTATACGACAACTCCAAATCAACAAATTTGTTGGCCTTTTTTCATTGAATCAAACTACAAAGCTCAAATTCAGCGATCGACATCCAGTCTAATTAATTCAGTCTCAGGACCTATCATTATGAAGCCGTCTCATATACGATCTCATGTGAAAATTTAAGCAGTCTCAAGTCAACCTTACCGAATTAGCAAATCCACCGGCTTCAGGAGGTGGAACACAGTTTGAAACTGAAAAGGTTTTGTTGGAGAGGAATTTTGTGTACATACTAATTGCATTTGCATCCTGTTTTTCTCCTTAATCAAAGGAAACATTATATGTGCATTTACAAAAATTTCACTTCAAACATGTTTGAATTTAACATGGTTAATTAGTACTAGGGGTGGTCAATAGTGCGGGTCGGCCGGGTCCGGGACGGGTCGAGAGGCGGTGCGGGTTCAATGTATGAGGACCCGGACACGGCCCGGGGTCAGGGCGGGTTCGGGACGGGTTGGGCCCGGTTCTTGGGAAGTGTAACCCGGACCCGGCCCGGGGGCGGGTTGGGGGCGGGTCTGAGGCGGGTTGGGGGCGGGTCTGGCGGGTTTTGGGCGGGTCTACGGGTCAGCTTCCGGGTCGGGCTCCAGAAATTGGACCCGGACCCGGTTACATATCATACACGGGCCGGGACGGGTTTGGACCCGGGTGAGGCGGGGCGGGTTAGATCCGGGTTCAGTGGCGGGTCGGGTCCGGGTTGCCAATGCCGACCCGCACTCTTGACCAGCCCTAATTAGTACTATTGATCATTTCAGTTATGCTGACACAACACAATAATTCATTTCATCAAACACTCACATTTTCTGAACATGTATAAGTTTTTTTATTAGGGTCGGCTTAGTAGTCTATATAGTTTAGGCCCTAATCCATTACTTATCGTATAAATATGCTTATTGTTTAATGAGAAGGACACAGATTAGTCTTTACGCAATTCATATATTATAACATGGTATCAAGATTAGGTTACGGTTTTCCCAAACCCTAAAAAAAAGAAGAAAGAAGAAAAATCAACACCTCACGACGAAGATCATCTCGGCAACCTCCATGACGGGTGATAAAGTCGAACCTCCCTCTACCAAAATTGACTCTCTTTCCTCATTCCCTCTCGTAAATCAAGAAGGGCCAGGTCAATTGATTTCCCATGTCAAACTCCGTAGTGACAATTATGATGAATGGAGTCGTTCAATGCGTCGATCTTTGAAATCAAGACGCAAATACGGTTTTTGTGATGGTTCGATCGCCAAGCCCACTGACGAATTTATGCTTAGCCAATGGGAAGTTGTACACTGCACCGTCGTTCAATGGATTCTAAACTCAATCGATCCAACAATTCGGGACAGTGCATCGAATACAGTGTAAAATACATGTAAATATTATAATTTGTATTGATACTTAAACTAGACTACGTACAATGTTTTATATAGAGAAGTACATGAGGTAAAGTAGGATACTAAAGATATGGTAGTTGAGCTAAAGAAGGAAACAAATAAAAGAATTACACAGAAGAAGGAAAGGGAATATTTACTAGCCAAAGGTAACGTATTGTTTGAATGAATCCCATGAATAACTCCTATAATTGTGGATCTCATTGAATTGTTTTGATCTTATTTTGACTTGAGATATTATCTTTGACATTCCCGCTCAAGATGGACGGTCGATATCGAAGGCCAATCTTGGAAGATAGTAAGAGGAACCGAGGCTTGTGGAGCGGTTTTGTCAGTGTGTCCGCGAGTTGATCCGACCCGTTGATATGCTGGACCCGTATTTGCCCTTTTTGAATTTGTTCTTTGACGAAGTGAAAAGCAAGGGCAACATGCTTCATTCGCGAATGAAATACCGGGTTTGCGGAGTAGGTAGTGGTGCTCAAATTATCACAATAGATCTGGGGTGGTTTAGTAGTGGAGATGCCGAGTTCTTGCAGTAGATTTTGGAGCCATATAAGCTCCGCAGAAGTGCTTGCAACAGCCCTGAACTCAGCTTCGGTTGAGAAACATGAAACCGCTTTTTGTTTCTTAGCGGACCAAGAGATAGGGTTACTACCCAAATAGATGAGGTACCCCGTGGTAGAGAGGTAGTCTTGCGGATCACCTCCCCAATCAGCATCACAGTAGGCATGAAGGCATAGGGGGGACATATTTGACAAGTGTATGCCGAGATGTAAAGTACCGTTTAAATACCGTAGAAGACGTTTGAGGGAGGCCCAATGGGCCGCGGTGGGGGGGTTAAAAACTGGGCTAATTTGTTGACGGAGAAGGCGATGTCGGGTCGTGTAAGGGACAGATATTGTAGACTACCAACGATGGAGCGATAGTCGGACTCATTTTCGATTGGGGCGTGTGGATCTTTGACTAACGTGGGATGTGGGAGCATAGGTGTTGTTGTTGGTTTTGAATGTTCCATGTGATATTTAGCGAGAAGATCATGTAAATATTTGGTTTGGTTTAGGTGTAGGCCATTTTTTGTTGGTGTTACTTCTATGCCCAAGAAATAGGATAAGGGACCTAAATCTTTTAATGAAAATTTTTGGGAAATTTGGGTAATAAAATTTGTGATGTGAAATTTATTTGGCCCGGTAACAATGATATCGTCTACATAAATTAAAACAAATAATGTGGTTTGAGTGGTGATTAAAATAAACAAGGATGGATCAGACAAAGAATTGCGAAAACCTGACGAGATGAGATAATTTTTTAACTCGGTGTACCATGCCCGTGGGGCTTGTTTAAAGCCATAGATGGCTTTGTTTAGCCTGCAAACATAGGTTTGGTTAGTATTATCGACGAAACCAGCTGGTTGGCTCATAAATACCGATTCAGTCAGTCTTCCCTGCAAAAAAGCGTTGTTAATATCAATTTGATGTAAATGCCATTTGTTTGTGACCGCAAGTGTAAGAATTAATCGAATAGTAGTTGGTTTGATAACTGGACTAAACGTTTCCGAATAGTCAATTCCCGGTCTTTGATGAAATCCTTTGGCTACAAGGCGAGCCTTGTGTTGCTTGAGCGTTCCATCCGGATTATATTTGATGCGATATACCCATTTGCAACCCACAACATTCGGGGCTTGGTTCGGTGGTACAAGAGTCCAGGTTTCATTGCGTTGTAAGGCGTCAAACTCGGCTGTCATGGCCTGGCGCCATTGGGGATTGAGGAGAGCTTGTTTAGTGGTTGTGGGTGTGATATGGGTTTGAGCCGTGGTGGCAGTATTGGCCTGGTGTGGTGGTTTAAAGTATTTGGGATTTGGTTTAGCTATGTTACTGGAGAACCTGGTACGATGGATGGGTGATGGTGGGGGTGGAGGTGGTGGCGGTGGGGTGTTCACAGGAGGCGAGGCTGTGGAGGAGATGGAAGAGGAGGAGGGGACTGGACTGGTTTGGGTAGAGGAGGCAGAGAGAGACCCGGAGGGAGTGGATGTCGCGGGGGCAGGGGGCTCAAGGTTTGGGGCAGAGGGTTCAGCGGTGGGAACAGGGGGTTCGTGGGGTTGGGCAGTGGGTTCGAGGGGTGGGGTAGGGGGTGGTAGGAGTGGGAGGGTCAGGTCGCACCATTGGGTTGGGGTGGGGGTCGACTGCGGTGTGGTTTTGGAGAGGGCAAGGTAGGGAAATTCGAGTTCGACGAAACGAACATGACGCGAGGTGTATAAGCGTTTTGTGACCGGGTTGTAACAGAGATAAGCACTCTGGGTTTGTGAGTAACCAACAAAAATACAGGGGGTTGACTTAGGTTCGAGTTTATGGTTAGTATACGGTTTTAGCCACGGGTAGCAAAGACAGCCGAAGGGGCGCAATTTGTGGTAGTTCGGATGTTGACCAAAGAGTAAGTGATAAGGTGATTGATTGGTGAGAGTAGGAGTGGGCAGTCTGTTTATTAAATAAGTAGCAGTGGAGAAGGCAAAGGGCCAATAGCTAGTTGGCATTCGGGCTTGGGTGAGTAAAGCAAGTCCGGTTTCGACAATATGTCTGTGACGGCGTTCCGCAAAGCCATTGTGCTCAGGGGTGTGTGGTGGGGATGTAAGATGAGTTATGCCAAGGTTTTGTAGGTCAGGATTAAATTTAACATACTCCCCACCATTATCTGAGTAAAATTGACGAATAGGACGGTTAAAAAAATTTTCAACGATAGCTTTGAAACGGTGAAATGTAATAGCGGTGTCGGATTTATTTTTTAATGGATATAACCAAAAGTAATGAGTAAAATGGTCGACAAAAATAACATAGTATTTATATGAGTCAACGGAAATGATAGGTGACGTCCAGACATCCGAAAAGATAAGATCTAGAGGTGCATTAGAACGTAGAGTTGAAATAGAGAAAGGTAACTTGTGGCTTTTGTTAATTAAGCACGAATTGCAATGAGATAAACTCGAAACAGAAATGTTGAAATTAAAGCTAGAATTTAACAGACTTAAAACAGAATTTGAAGGGTGTCCTAAACGAGTATGCCACAAAATACTCGAGGATTTATTGACGACTAAGGCTTGAGGCGGCTTGGTGGAGGGTTGCCATTGGTACGATCCATCAAGGAATGGTCCTTCAAGCAGAGTTTCCCCCGTCTTGATTTCCTTAAAGCAAAAAGAGGTAGAAGAAAAAATAGCGTAAGCATGGTTATCTTTACAGAATTGTGAGACAGAAATTAGAGGTCGGGCTATTTTTGGAACGAAAAGCACATTATTAAAAATTAAAGAATGATGAGAGTGAAGGATAGAAAAAGAACCAAGGTGCGAAATGGAGAGTGATGATCCGTCGCCAATCACAAGATCGTCGGGGCCATCATACGGGGTATGAAAAGCGAGAGTTTCAAGATTGTTTGTAATGTGATTGGAGGCACCGCTATCGATAAGATAAGAAGTGGAGGTATTGTTGGATGTGGTGGTTGTATTCGCTGTTGGGCGTGGGGTTTGGCGAGTTGGCGGTGGTGGGAACACAACGTTGGGATAGTCTTTTTTGAAATCTGGGCAATAGCTAATGACATGACCTGAGGCACGACAATATTGACATCGTCCGCGGAAGGTATTGTTGGGTGAATTGGTGGCACGGTTTTGGTACGAGTTTTGGTGCTGATAATTTTGACGCGGCTGGGTGTTAGTATTGGAGTATTGGTTTCGTTGATAGGTGCTGTTGGTCGAGTAATTTCGGTTATTGGTGTATGCATCGTGAGCACTGGGCTGGAAAACATTGGTAGTGGTAGAGTTTGGTTGGTTTTTTATTGTGAGTTCATGTTGTATTAATTTTTCGTGAAATAATTCAAAGGATATTGGTGAGTCACGAGCACGGACTGCATCGATGACGGGTTTATAAAGGTTATAGTCAAGGCCAGTGATAATTTGAGAGGTTATGTCTTCGTTATCGAGTGGTTTTCCGAGTTGTGCTAGTTGAGTGGTGCACTCTTTGATAGCTAGCATATACTCGGAAATGGTTTTACCGGTGTGAGAAATGGTGCGAAGACGGTCTTTTACCTGAATGATGTGACCTCGTGACGGGTTAGCATATGTGGTTTTGAGGGTGGTCCAGGCCTCGTGGGACGTGGTGGCATCGAGGAGGACGGGTGCGACGGTGTCGTCTAAGGTTCCTGCAAGCGCGCCGAGAATTAATTGATCTTGGCGAAACCAAGTTTCGTAGGCTGGGTTTGATTTTGGTTGGGGTTCCGGCGTAGTGGTAGTGGTGGCTGGCGTAATGGTCTTTGGTGGTGGGGTGGTGGTACCGTCAAGGTACGAGAATAGGCCGAACCCAAGAAAGAGTCGACTGATTTGGTAATGCCAGGAGCGGTAATTAGTCGGGGTTAATTTGGTACAGGTTGGGAATGAGACGGAGAGTAGTGGTTTTGTAGGTTCGGCAGTATTGGGTATGGAAATGCTGGTGGTTGCCATGGGTATATCAGTTTGGTGTAAGGCAGCGGAAATGATGAGCAGTATAAGGATCGATGTGATTCCTGATACCATGTAAAATATATGTAAATATTATAATTTGTATTGATACTTAAACTAGACTACGTACAATTTTTTGTATAGAGAAGTACATGAGGTAAAGTAGGATACTAAAGATATGGTAGTTGAGCTAAAGAAGGAAACAAATAAAAGAATTACACAGAAGAAGGAAAGGGAATATTTACTAGCCAAAGGTAACGTATTGTTTGAATGAATCCCATGAATAACTCCTATAATTGTGGATCTCATTGAATTGTTTTGATCTTGTTTTGACTTGAGATATTATCTTTGACATACAGAAGACGCACAACTTCTCTGGTCGGAGCTCTCCGATCAATTCGCCGTTATTGATGCCGCAAAAATCCATAATTTAAAAACTCAATTACAAGAATGTCGTCAGACGAAAGGTATGTCTGTTACCACCTATTATGGCAATTTAAAAACTTTATAGGATGGTCTTGGTGCACATGAACCCCCTTTTCGTGCTCTACTATTGGCTGTAATTGTGGTGTGACTAAGGCGGCTCTCGCAAGGCAAGACACGGAACGACTTTATTAGTTTCTAATGGGTTTGGACAAATCACTTTACGGAACCATTCGAAACCATCAACTCGCTCTTGATCCTCTGTCCACCCTATGCCGCGTATACCACGATGTCTTACAAGAAGAACGTCTCCTGGTTGGGCCTACTATACCGCCTGAGGTGACAGATGTCACGGCGTTTGTTGTTCGCAATACCCCTGCTGCGACTGTTAGCACGCCCTTTGCTCTCGATTGGCGTGCGTTGTGGGATGCGGAGCGGCAGGAGCAAAATAAAATTCGATGCTCTTTTTACAATGCTACTGGTCATGGCGTGGGTAATTGCTATATCAAATCTCAAAATTTTCCTGACTGGTGGGGTGATCGTCCCCTTATTTTTGAAGAAATGAAGGCCAAACGGGTTAATTCTTCTCATTCCCAGGGGGCGTGTGAATTTTTTAGGGGGCAAAAGTTCCTCTTCTATTCCGACATAAGATCGTCTTAGCGGTATGTCTCCTCATTAGATTATTGATACTGGCGCTTCACATAACATAATCGGTGACGATTCATGGTTGGCATAAATTAATTGTAAAACATATTTATGGAGTACATATCTGACATCTCTTTAATGATAAGTTTTGCGACGAGGAACATAATTCAAATTACAATATCACATATGGAGTTTATATTTGACGTTAATAACGACCGAAGAAAGACGGGAATACAAATACTTGTATAAGAAGGTATTGCATAAATTAATTGTAAAACAAGTTTTTTAATTACGATTTTACCCAGTAATATGGTTATATCTGAATCCGTTTTACACTATTTTCGTGTAAAACCGTTTTACTAAAGACAAGCTTAATGATGAATTAATGAGGTAAGTAATCGTTATATATGTGCAAGTCGTTAGCTTAGTTAGGCTCTGTTTGGTAAAACGAGCTGAAAAGCTACCTGAAATCTGAAAAGGTACCTGAAGACTGAAAAGTTAGCTGAAACCTGAAAAGGTAGCTGAAACCTGAAAAGGTAGCTGATAAGGTAGCTGAAAATTAGGAGCTGATAAGCTAACTGGTTATATAAAAAACTGTTTGGCAAACTAACTGAAAAAGTAGCTTATTTTGGTTAAATGACATAAAAGGAGATAATAATTATTTACTATATTATAGATTGAAGGGTAAAAAAGTAATATAACCTTGAATGAGGTGCCTGAAATCTAAAATGCTACCTCGTGTAGCATTTCATTTCAGGTACCTTATTTGACCAAATAAGTTACTTGTCAAACACTCCCAAAACAATAAGCTACCTGATTCCTTTGGCAAAAAAATTATTTCAGGCAAATCAGGTACCTGAAGTGCACCGCCAAACGGAGCCTTAATACATATATTCGTGTTTGTACTCGATTTTATTACGATAATAGATATTTACTAACACAAATGAAATTTGGAGAAGAGGGTCTTGATGTGCATAAGAGGATCTATGAATATTGTTGATGAATTGTATACATCCAAATTTTGTAAAACTATACAACAATGAGCACCAAATGATTTTCATTCAAGATTAATTTCATGTCATTATACATTAATTGTAAAAGTAATTACTTCTACTTTTGTTTTCTATTGTCTATGAATATTGTTGATGAGTAGTAATGGAGGTCAAATAAATTCAAATATTATTTGAGCAATGACTATTGACGAAGATTGTTGTAACATCCCGTATTTTCGTAAAAGTGTATTTTAATTATTTAATGTAGCTTTCGTAATTTAATAATATTTTAATTATAATTCGTAAGTTTTATTTTAAGAAATGTCGTTAAGTTTCGTCTTAAGTTTATTTAATCTAAAGATTTCATGTTTTACTTGGTAGTTTCCGTTCTTAAGGTTTCCGCCCCATATATTTTGGAAACCCGACTCAAGTCAAATATAAAGGACAGCCTTCACTCTCCTTTCAACGTAATATCATTTCTCACAAAGACAACATACAGTAACTCTACTTCCTCCATTGTTACCCTTTTCCACTTCACAAAAACATCATCTATTTACTCATCTCAACTCCGATTGACGCAAGGTTTTCGCCTACGCTTTCATCTCTTCATTTCCGTTCTTTCTACCTCTTTAAATTTTTGTTTCGTCAAAGTCGATTTTGGGGGTGTTTTGGGGTAATCTCGAAATGCCCTATAATAATCCGTTTTTGTTGTTTGTAGGAGTTGACTCGGACGACCCGGACAAAGACTCGTACATTGTAGAGGACTAGAAGTGAAAAATCGCTCTCTTAAGGTGACGATAATGAGTAACTCGGCCTTTTGTCTAATATTAGCACTTTATATGATTTTTAGTGTGTTTTGATGATAGGAATATGCTTAGGATATGTGGATTGTGGTTGTGATGCTGTAAATTACTTAGAATCATGCTAGGGTTCGTTATTTATATGTCTCTCACATGATTTAATGAGTATTTGTAATGGGTAATATGTTTGTGTGGAAAATGGATGTTTACATTTGTTGGTTATGGGTGATTATGTTTAGTCTATGAAATTGATTAAAGGATGTAGTAAGAATGCTTGTATATGCTGGTTAATTGTGATTTTAGAGGAGTATGCAAAGTATAGAAACCAAACCATGAAGTTTGATTGAAGTTTGGAAAGGCGAAATGCGCGATTTTGGGACGGGGGTTCCCAGTCGGTCAGGGGCCGGCAGCCGGTCGACCGGCTGAGAGCCCCACTTGATGTTTGTTGTTGTTTTCGCAAAATTGGGGAAAGGGGGTCCCCAGCCGGTGGACCGGCAGCCGGCCAGCCGGCTGAGAGTCCATCCTTGTTGTTATTATTGTGTTTTGGCATGAGAGATTGGGTCTCTCAGCCGGCCAACCGGCAGCCTATGGCTGACCGGCTGAGAGCCCCTGATCAAGTTAATTTGTTCGTAACTTTTGTTTCGCATGTCGGATTTGATTGATTCTTCTTCCGTATGATTCGTATGCTTGTTTGAAGTCCCAAGAAATTGGGCGACGCTTATGTCGGGTTCGGTAATCGATTTGAGGAGAAAGAACCCTCGGCCGGGCAACCGGAAGGGAAACCGGCTCTTACCTCAAATTAGTTTCCGAGGTCGACTAGGTGTTGAATGAATGTTTAGTAACGAGATATATACGAAATGATTGTCATTCGAGTTTGAGTTATTGTACATCTTTGAGATGACATTATGTGATTTGTGTAAACCTGTTATGCGCTGTTATAGTACTCGAATTCTCACCTGATTGCATCGTGTAGCTGGTTGGCCGTAGTGACTTGGTCCTCACGGTCAGGTCTTAGATTGTCTGCCCGCCTTCGGGCATATCTTGTTCCTAGCTAGTTCGGGTCTTGGGGGTATCCTGAGTCGGGGATACTTGTCGAATCGGGGATCGTAACTTGTTTGCGCTCCGAGAGTCTGGCCAAGTTTAGACTGGGACAGTCATTTGATGTCGTCCTACCAGGGGGTTGTATAGTCTGAGATTGGGGATGTCATAGTATATAGACGAGTCGATTGTCGGCCTGCTCATAGTAGACTAGTCGAGTCAATTGTTGACCAATCTAGTTAGAGTCGAGTCAATTGTTAACCTATCTCTTTGTTGGTGGAGTTGAGTCAATTGTTGACCTATCTCTTGTTTGTAGAGTCACTTCGTTGACCTATAGTTGTTGGAGTCGAGTCACTTGGTGACCTATCTCTTGTTGATGTATGTAAGTGGTGGTTAGCTTGTGTACATGAATGTATGATACTTGGTTATGTTAGTATCGTTCGTCCAAGGCATTGGACAACTCTTAGTCTGGTTTCGTAAATGGTTTGGAGTGAAAGACCCCCCGGTCGGGCAACCGGAAGGGAGACTGACTCTCATTTCAAATAGCTTCCGAAGATAGTTGAGAGCCTTTGCATAAGTGATGCATGTTGATATGAAGATTGATGTTGATATAAATACTTTGCATGTTATAAATGTTGGAGTATGATGGATGCCATATGTGTTATGTATTATTGACAATAAGTGGTTAGGAGCACTCTAGTCACTCCCCACTGACTGTGGTGCTCATGTTGTATGTGTGTAGGTACATGAGGCTGTTTGTAGGGGGTTACGTTGAGGCTAGAGAGCGATGATCCAATCATCGATGACTTACCTTTATCGTGTAGCTAGACCTTAGACTTATGATTTCAGTATTTTGTGCCTGTAGGGATATGCTATCCCGGGCTGCTTTTTTTATTGTACTTATATACTTATTTATGTTTTATTTCTTCCGCGTGTTTAATATTGTTAAGACACCTCGCATGTTTTCTTATCATGTCAAAAGTTTTAAATTCCGCGCGTTTTTGGCATGTTCTGTATGTTTACTTTTCCGCTGCCGCGAAGGATTTTACAATTGTAGTAGTAGTTATTTTAAAATCAAATTTCTTAATGGAGAATATAACAAAATCATATATCATGACTATTGACTATTGCTGGAATAGAGGAAATATTACCAACTAATCAAAATTTGGTAATAAATTTGGTTTTAAGCCCAAACATTAATTCCTTTAGTTTAAAACATGATTTCAATAATAAAAAACGTTAACGAATCATTTTTTTTATTTTTCTCATGGTATAACCTATTGTTAGCCTTGATAACAGATTAAATAAGACGATATTATTTCTAGACCTGTGCATCCCACGGGCATTAAATCTAATGCGCGATGCACAAGTCTGTTTGTAGCTACACTTGAAAACAAATGAAGTCATAATTATGAAAATAAGGGCTAAAACTCTCCTTAAAGGTTCAAATTTCGATCTTAACAATGTAAATAAGACAATTACTAACATGGTAATCCAAATTTTGCGTACACTTCAAAACAATAATGAAGTCTTCCCATTATATTGTAAGAGACGGTTTTACACCATGAGACGTTCCTCAAGAAATTAATGTTTTTTCATAGACACTTCTTCAAAACTTTAATCGCAAATTACGCTATAAGACAGTTTTATATCTTGAGACGGACTCATTATATAAAAATAGGTTTTCTATATTCCAGATAGAATTTTTGTAGTAATTCCTATTTGTGTACTCATTGATTTAATTGCCAACACTTAAAGAGAATTACAACTCAAGTGGTACGCGGATATTTTGGTTCATATAATATATGACAATATTAATACAATACATCGGGTATAATTAAATTTAATAGTGTGTTTGAGCAGTGCAATCAAATGTCGATAAACTGGAATTGTTCAGACATACAATTAGTTGATTTAAGTTGGTTAATTGGTTAGTTAAGGAATAAAGTAAGTTCTTGATAACTTTTTGTCTCCCACTAATTCAGTGGAAGATAGTCTCTCACGAGTCCTACCGATTTCAAGTGATAATAAATATTCACTTTATTGAGATGACAATACTTAAAGGCCCGTGCATCGCACGCGCATTAAATCTAGTATCTATTTATATTATTAAAGGAGGCTTTTCACGAGCGATATTATTGGTTGTTTTTTTCATGTGATTTTATTGGTTGTTTTTTTTATGTTAATTACTTCTTACGAACTACCCAACCTAATTTTTTTGTTAAAATATATTTAAAGATAATTAGAAAAGATAGTTTTTTTTGTGAAAATATATTTAAAGATAAATATATAGCAAAGAGTTGGAGTATTACTAAAAGCCAAATTGTTTCTCCACAAATTTTACGTGGTTCTCTGGAAGTCTACTTCCAAACTTTTGCAAGACTATAAATAACGAGTATTGAATGATTTACGTCAATCTAAAGTTTACGTTTGTTGTCTATATTGTTATTGTTATGGTTATGGTTATTTTTGTGTTACTGTTATTATTATATATATTAATTTTTATTATTTATATTTTTATAACATGTAGGATGAGTTTTGCTAATCATATTTTCAAATTGCTTTTGTAGGAAGCAAATTGTGGCGATGCATCCAACGTAAGTCACGAATTTGATCGATGGATAATTGGAGATTGGAGAATGAAAGTTTGGAGACCAAATAAACAGTGCAAGCAGCTTTGCCAGAAGCAAGCAAGACGAGGTCGATAGAGTAGGGAGTGGATAATTTGTAGATGTGTTCTTCACGTGGTTTAAGTAATATTTAACGGCAATGACAAAGAAATGGACTATTCAAGTATTGAGACATTTGATTAATAAATAACGGTAACTAATATGGACTATTGTTTATACTCCAATAGATAGGGTTAAGTAATAAAATGGTAATTGTTCAAAATTACAAACATTAAGTTCAGTATAACTCTTCATGATAACTTTAACCAGTAACTTTTTACACCTTTAATTAGAATAATGTTTAACTCCATATGAATGAAGTATAAGAACCATGAAATTAAGTTAAAATAATTTATTCAGGTAGTATATTATCTTCAAACAATTGCAAAATGGAAAATGTAACAGGAAGTCTGTAGCTAATATACTCCTACGTGCTCACAATTTTCAATTTTTAAGGTATGCTCTATATCTCTATTGGAATATTTTGTAATATAATCTTCAATTTCAACACCTTTTGTCCTGGAGTCGGGAGTACGAAAATACAAGTTGGTCCGAACATTAAATATTTATCTATTTATTTATATTAATAAAAAAAAACTTAATTTGATCGATTACAGAGAATCCAATTTTCATAAACTACCCTTTAGTAGTCAATTTCTATTATATATTCAATTCAGCTCCACAAATTCAGTTTAGTTTAGATAATTTCAGACTAAAAGAGCAGGGTCATATATATAATTAACTTATTTTCATAATTCAAGTGAGGAAACATGTCATGTTCGCAACATTATTCACCATATTTCACTTTTGTGAATTTTACCTTTTCTATAAGCAGATTATTATAATAAAATACTTCATTTATTCGGTTATTTGTTTTCTATTTTATTTCAAAGTGTTTAAGTCAATTGTTATTCTTTATATTATAGAAATGAAATTAATTAACAATTTGATCCTTCATATTCAAATTTGATTCACTTATCATTCAATAATTAACCCACTTATTTTTCCTTGATTTTGTAGCAAATCAAAGGACAATAATTAACGAGGATGAAGAGAGTAAATTATATTAAAAGTGAGTTTAAGTAGAATTGCAAATACTGTCGGTGAGTTTGGTGCAAACCAATTAACAATGTACACAATTTTAATCTTCCCTACTTTTCAATATTCTTTAACATATAGGAAAACTCCTATAATCAAATTAAAGTTAAATTTTGTGGAGAATTGAAAATCTACTACAATTATTAAATGTAATCCAACTTTCACAAATTACTAAATCATTTAAATAATACAATTAATTAATAATATGCAAAGAAGAGTTATAATAAATTAAGATTTTACTATTAGTCAATAATACAATGATTTTATACTTCGTGTTATTGTATCTTATGTCTATCATCAATACTTTGCATATACGAGAACATATAGGCTATGTGTATTTAGAAAACCAAAACAATATTGCATATATGAGTTAAATGATTATTAAGGAAATTTTATTTAAGTAACTCCGTACTTAAACTCACTTAAGGTTAGTATATTACACAGTGGCCTATGTATCGCACGAGTATAATATTGCATTATTTCGGATCATCCCTACTCATAGGCACTAAAATCAACTTGTAAAGGACTGGTGTACCTTATTTAAAAGTCTCAGATTCTAACTACTAAAAATATAGTAACGTTAAAACTGATCATAATGATGTAGTTATTCACTTAATGCTACGACACAATCTAATAAAAAAAACATTCTGGATGTTGTCACCTTCTACACCAATTGATTATGGTATTAATGAAGTTAGACTACATTTTAGGTGGCTTGGAGCCAAATTAGCATGAAGATATTAAAGACTATATTTTATGATATTAAAGACTTTTAAAACTTCAAACATAATAATATTTTGAAATATTTACTTCAGACATTTAGTTTATTGTGAGTTTCTAAAGAAAGAATAATTGAGGAGATATTACTCTAGGCCCGTGCATTGCACGGGCTTTAACTCTAGTATATAACTAGTGTGTAACCCGTGCATAAATGCACGGGTATAATATGAATCTATGTATAAAAAAATTATGTAGGTGACAGTTTTAACTCAAAAATATAAATATTTTGTATAAATATGGAAATGTTTAAATAAGTGAATATATATGTATAAAATCAATAAATAGTTTTAAAATAGATAACCATTCTTACATCTTAAATATTGATTGAAGACAAAACAAACGTAAAGATAATAAAAGTCCTTATGAAAATCAAAGGAGGAAGACGACACGGGTAATCTCATCGTTAATATGAAAAAGTACAATATTACGTTATACCTGAATGACTCCCATAAACCATGATGTAAGAGGTCGAAGATACTCAATTTTACAGTTGCATTAACAAAACATAGAGATTGTTTCCGAATGATAATCCGGAAATAAAAACAGAGATGATTCAAATCATTATTCTTTCATCGTAAGAAAAAATCTCGTTTAAAATAGTCATTTTTCTATATTCCGTACAAAATCAAAAAATTAATGAGACTGACTCCATCAAGTACAACAATATCAAACATATTGGTGCAATTCTAAATATAAATACCAACGGAATGTTGTAAATTAAAGGTTGTATGATACAGGCCCACACCGAGTACTAAAATCAAAGAATTAAAGAGCTCATTTTAATCACGCCATATCCAATCTCCTTGCATTTGTGCCTTCAAATTGAAACTGAGCTTTGACACCCTTCGTTGTTTCCCTGGAATGCAAACACCAAATGTTAATATAGTGTAACATTCATACTTTCTAATTGTGAGATAATTTGCATTTTCAGCAGTGTTTATGCAGTAGCATATTCTTGAAAGTTCTAGGGTTTATTAGATTTCAAATAATCTGTTAAGCCTCATTTAATGTGTCCTAGGAAATCTAAGTTGTACCAAGACGAGATTTGGTTAGTATCTTATCCATGGAGCATCTTAGGCGCACTCGAGGTGCGCCTTTACAAACTAAGACGGAGTATACAAAATTCGAGCCCTCCAATATGTTTTCCATACGCTGATCACTGGCCTATTGACAATGTATTAGCTAATTTGGCAAGGTGAAACAAATTAAAATATACGGAGTAATAAAATTTAGTACATATCATTCCGTCTAATTCCTTTGAATTGACCTATTTGTTCAAAATCGACATCAGAAATTTTGAAAAAAGGAATGATTTAGAGTCGGAGGGTGTATGCCTTAAAATAGTAGTCTCACAATGATTAAATCAAATTAAAAATGAGCATTTCCTAATTTGTAGTCGTATAATTGATAGTAACATAACCATAAATTTACAACCAATACTTATAGCTATATTGCGCAGACAATCGCACACTGGACACTCGGACATAGGTATGACACTTGGATACTGAATTTTATACAAAAAACATGATATTTTTTCATATAATAGTCAAATCCGACACCTGGACACGTATTCGTGTAGGATACACAAATCACTTACTTCGTATTCATCTATAAGAACGGTCTAACCCTAGTTACCTACCTAAAATTTTCATTATCGTCCTCTTCAAGACTTCAATAGCCAACTTTATTTATTCTGTTAAGGCTTTATTCTGTTAAAGTTGTTAGCGGCTACTACTAAGCAAACTAAAAATTGTGAAAACTTTTAACTTCTTCCTCTAAACCTTAGTAGTTTGGAGCTAACTTATTAAAAGATGTTGGTATAGTTGTAGGGTCTGTTAGATGAGTTATTTATGCAAGGTGAAACTAACTGTAATAATGACCTTATAAGAGGGTCAAATGTTGGTATATAACTGAATATGAACAATTGAACACTACAAATTCAACAACTAAAAAACTAAATGTCAAAGGAGATAAAAAAAATGTTAAGAGATCAAAAAGAGATGGTATTGCACTAATAATCGAACTTGTGCATAGAATCTTTAAACTCCTCTGCAACCATTAATCTCGGATCACTCCGACTATAATTTTTGGATTAAAAATCAAACAACGACCCCTAATTTTCGATATTCAGTCATTTCATAATCAAATAAGTTAAACATCTTTAGATTTCACCTTAAATCATAAGCAAACACAACCGCAATAAGAAACAATACCAAATAATGCTGCCATCTTGATTTTCTTTGGAGATGGACCTGCCACCATTAATCAAGTTTATTTCTTAATTAGTTAATTTGGAGAATTGCATAGTCTAATAATTGATTGAGTCTTTTGATGTCTTAGTTCAGTGGTGAAGACAGAGCTATCCTGGACAATAGGTCCTAGGTTCAATTCTCCCTCCCCTCTATTGTAATGCGACCAAGTGCGTGCTTCGTTGAACCAACAAAAAATAATTGAGCCTTTTTTCACGCTAAACACCCAAATCATTTTCGCAAATTAAGTCATTTACCATTAATCGAATCTGCCATCGTCAAACTAAGTAAGTTAAGTTAATCCCCCAAATTAGATCACATCTACAAAAACAACGTATAACCTAAAATGACTCCGACGAAGAAAAATGAAAGAAAAAAAAAGGAAATACCGGGTAATTAAAAGACTATAGTAGAAATAATATGAAAACTATCACAAATTATTCGATACTTCGTAGAGATGGCTAAATATAACAAAAATTCATTATTTTCAAAAATCCTCTTTTAATAAATGATGTTCAAAAGTAATTAAATTGTTTGTAAATAATACAAAATTGTGACGGGCCACATATACTTTGTGTTTAAAATATTTATAATGTTTTGCCAATAGCCAACAACATTACAAATATAGAAAAATGTCTTTATAAACTACATTTGTTAATATATTACAGTTATTAGTTTGTATTTCTCCAATATAAAATTTTCAAACCTTTATTACGGGTAACCTAAAAAATACGGAGTAGTAATATAAAGTCGGTCATGTTTCAATAGTAACATAAAGTCGACAACACCTAATAATGTTGACTCTTATATGACAAGTGAGAGTTGAGATGGAGTTATCTTTGATCTGGTAGGAAATATTTCGTCTCAATTTACCTCTTGCGACGGATATTTAAGACAACGTTACTTTTGCAACAAAACCAAATGACGTTTTTGACGGACGTTTCTGTCATGTTGACCTTTGTTTTGTGTACTATAGTGTTGAAGCAATTTATAATATCTCACATATGCTAAAAAAACATTACAAATATTGAATATTTTATTCTACTACATTAATAGTTATATTACATTCATCAAATTGTTTTCTTTCACCTTAAATTTCCGGACCCTTCTCACACGTGACCCAAAAAATAGTTTCATAAAATCGATCATGTCTAAAAACGTGCCGTGATTAATAATAGTTAAGAAAACTATTATATGATAATTTTTAAAAAAATATGGTTGGATATTAAATGTTTTGCAAAAATCTGGTATTTATGTGGAAATTAAAAGTATAAGTTGATAAAAAGTACAGAGTACTACTTTTACAGTTTAGCAAAATTTCAAGAAATTAAGATGGCAAAAAGATCGAGACAAATGGAAAATAGCACTAGTAGAAAAACATCTATTTGCTGCTCTTTATTTGAGGCGTTTTTGAACAATAGCAGCAAATAAATAAATCAAAGTTTCTATTTTCTAAAGTACATAATCACATTTGAGGCGTTTTTTTGAACTGATGCCGCAAATATAGTCAATTGAGGCGTTTTTATATTAACGCCGCAAATAAAATAACCCTCCCTCAAATATAGATACCTCGCTATCAGTTTACATGGCGTCACTCTTTCCCCTTCCTTCTACCTTGCGGATTCCAACATTCCAACACTCACCTTGCTGCCTCTCATTTACCATCGTACGTCGCCATTACCACTACGACTTCAAGTCGGTTGCACCTTCTTCTAATATCTCCTACCTCCTAATAGGTACTCATTCTTGTAAAAAATTTTAATTTCATTAATTAGGGTTGATGTTTAATTCGATTTGTTCGAAATTAGTTGAATTCTTCTATTATTATAGCATAATATTTGGTTTATGTTTGAAGTAATAGGCATAAATGGATTAGATTTTATAATTAGGGTTAACTGATTTAGGGGTTTTAGATTCAAATTCCATTTACTTGTAATAATATGATAGTGTAATATGCATAATTGTTAGGTCTTTTTTTGCAATAATTCTGCAGATTATTGATTTTTCAGTTGAACAAGATTACTTGATTTTATCTTTATGTATATGGAATTTTAACTCTTCCTTATAGTTTAACGAATAAAGTCTATATAGCTCATTTTAATTTTCAGGAAGTAGCCTCTCGGTTAGGCTTGCTGAGATGTCTACTTCTGATCAAGGCTATGCTCCACTCTAGCTTATCATGGAAATTGATGAGCATAAATCTAATATAAGAATTTAATTCGCTGCATTTCTTTATTTTACTTTGAATTATGTGTAAAGTACAATCTCAGAGACATCCTAAACATTGTTGTCAACCATAGATAGATATACTGATAGATATCCTAATGACTTATAACTAGTAGCTTCAAGCACAAGAACTTTAAGAATGAGTTAGGAAACTTTTGCAATTTCCAACCTCACTATCTTATTTATGTTGCCACCAGCTACAGCTGCAGAAGCCACAACACGACTGCTACCTGCTATTCTGCAATAAGGGGGCTTCATCTTCCAATCCATTACCGCCAAATCCAAAATAGAGGTATATCTCCCCTAAATAAGAACTTACCTTCCTTGTTTACCAGTCTAGCAAGCCATACAACATCTGTTGAATGCATACCATGAGTTTTGCTGTTAATTTGAGCCATATGTAAAACAGTAAAACCTGTAGTTTTGGCTGTTTTGTACTATAATTTTCTTTTGTATTTTTACATGTACATGTACCGGTGTACACAGTGGATATATGAGTTTATGTTGTGTGCTTAAATCTTGTCATTATGTTCCACATGCACTCAAATACTAACCTGCATCCTTTTCCAAATATTATAGAGGTGATTTTGGTGGTGGATCGATGCTACTAGGTTTGTGATATTAGCCATTTTAAGTGATTTTACTCATGGTTTATCTAATCATAGCAACTGAAATATGTCCTTGTTCTCAGGTCCTGAAGAGCATAGATGGTTTGGTGGTGGAGGTGCTTTCTCTGACATTCCGGGAGGACCAGGAGGATTGTTGGTATTAAGCTTATTTTGTTTTGTGCATCTCAGCTTTTTTTGGACATACAATTTGATAGTCATTTCTCATTTGTCTTTTCTCTGTCTGGCAGCGGTGGTCCACCACCAGGCGCTAGATTTGATCCTTATGGCCCACTAGGGATGCCTGGTTTCGAACCTGGTAATTTTGGAAGGTATTGACTGTCATCTTGTTTTGCTTCAAAGTTCTTGATTGTGCTTTCTTTGTTATTTGTAAAGGCGATGGTATTAATATGGAGTGATTAAATGGGTCTTGTATGAGACGGTGTCGCACTAAGCAAAACATGTATTTCTCATCTAGTTTTAAGGTTAATTGATCAGGCCAGTCTCATATGTCAAAACTTGTCAAATTCTTTCATATTTCAGCTTTTGTGATTGATGCTTTAGCATACTAGTAGAATTTTTATTATATCCCAAGTTAACCAACCGGCCTTTGATCTGCAGATTCCCAAGAGAGCCAACTCCTGGAGGTGGGACTGACCCGGATCTTCAGTTAAGGATTGGTAGACCTGGGGGGAGGATCCACCCCGATCTTGAGCAGCTTGGAAGCAGTGGTTTTAAATTCTACTTTCCATAACATTTTTTTTCTGAAGTCATTCCCTTGCTTCTCTGCAGGTCAGATGGGAATCTGTTAGGGCCAAATAACCATTATCTACCTAAATAGTGGCTGCCTTTGCTAAGGTATATGCCTTTTTGTATTCTACTGAATTTTATCAATTTAGCTTTTGCAGTACTTTTGATTTTTGGGAGCAGTTAGCATGTTAGCAAAGAATCAGTATGACAACCTTACTGATGTTAAAATTCTTTCAGAATGGGGAAATCTTTTCCTGGTAAAGGATACTGATGGTATCTTTTCCTGCTCTAGAGGAACTCAAATGGGGAGATGCAGCTCACAAGTGGATACCTCTTGGTTTCTTGTATACATGTGGACCCGGGACTTACAAGATTCCATCAATGAATGACGTCCCTTTAAAATTCAATGTCTCTCTTTTGAAGGTTAGTTCAGCTTGTTATTGCCGTACAAAGTCAGTTCATAATGCTGAATGTTTAGATGTACATTGTAGCCTCTAAATAGTTTGCATTGCTTTAAAGGATGCGGATATTTTTGCTTTTATCGCATCCTTTTGATGTGCTATGAACTCAATTACCCTCTGGATGCAAGTATAGGAGGCACGGGGGACTGGGATGAAGGGAAAGGAAAGAAAGGGGGAATGAAGCTATGATTTTTTTTGGAAGAATTTCAATTTGGTTTGTAGGGAGGAAAATGATTCCGTTCATTTTTCATTACTGACAAAAGCATCAGACAAGATTCTCTAGTCTGCGGCTGCTATTTTGTTAGTTTGGAATAGCAGTTGAGACTAATCTGCAGGAGTCTGGCAGTTAGTTGCTGGGTCTGATAATGAAGTAGTTGTGTTGCAGGGACGAGGTCTGATGTGGGATAGCTGTGAGGCGTGTTCAGGCAGTGCTCATTTGAGTCTGCAAAGTTGGTTGGCTGTACAAACTCGGCTATATGAGGCTGGCAGTTGTGCTGGAAATAGAAGCAGGCAGCCTTCGGTAGCTGATGAAATGGTGATAATGAATGTGGAATTGAGCAAGCATGGAGTGATTGGAGTCAGGAAAGCGACTTTGCGGATACACAAGGCCGAGCTTAGAATTTTATTTAATCTACCTTTCCCTTGTAATTTGACAGGCCGAGATTAGAACTCAGCACAGTTATTTAGTTATATAGCCATTGAGCATTGTATACTTTTTTACGTGTTATTTAGAATAATTACAAAAATCATGTAAGATTCTTTTATGGAAAAATATATTGAGAGTTATTTTAATTAAATAATTTTTTGCATTATTTAAATTGTCAAAATGAAAAAAAAAAAAAAAAAAAAAAAAAAAAAATTTTTTTTTAGACCTATTTGCGGCGTTTTTCCCAAAAAACGCCTCAAATAGCGATACTATTTGCGGCGTTTTTCCCAAAAAACGCCTCAAATAGATCTGTTATTTGCGGCGTTTTTCAAAAAAAACGCCTCAAATAGCGTTTTATTTGCGGCGTTTTTTTTTCGCCGCAAATAGCATTTTCTATTTGCGGCCCCCTTATTTGCTGCTGCACCAAAAACGCCGCAAATGGGCACTATTTTGACGCCGCAAAAAGCTTTTTTTCTACTAGTGTAGTGTGGACTGAGTAACTTTTACAAATTAGAGAGGGTGATACTGAAGATGTCTTAGTCTAGTGGTTAAGACGGAAGTATTGTTGACAATAGGTCCCAGGATCAAGAGTGGGTAGTTTTTGTTTTACGTATTTATTGTGTACATAATCTGTCTTTTATACGGTCGATCGATATGAGCGCGACACGTCACCTTTTTACTCTAAAATAGCGGTTATCGGCTGTTGCTTTAATATATTAAATGATTAAAGGAGGCTTTTTTCGAGCGACGTGATAGTCTCCAACTTTTTCAAAACACTACAATTATAAATAATAATTTATTTAAAATTTTCTGTTAGAATTAGAAAATAAGAAAATAATAAATTATTTACATGTTTTCTTATTGAATTTAAAAATAGATGATTAAATAATAATTTATTTATAATTTTCCTATTATAATTATAAAATAAGAAAATAGTAAATTATTTACAATTTTTATATTAGAATTAGAAAATTAAAAAATAGTTAATTACGGAGTATTTACAATTTTCCTATTAGATTTAGAACATTATTATTCTTTAAGATTTGTATACTTACTATTTAAAGTTACTAACTTTATTCAACATTTCTATAGAAATGAATTAAAAAATAATTGTTTATTTATAATTTTCATATTAGAGTTAGAATGTTGTTATTTAATATTAATTTTACTTACTATTTAAGATAATTAACTTTATTCAACGTTTCTATTAAAAATGTAAATGAGAGAGCAGAAGAAACAAAAAAGTCAGTTTGTCTTCGTCCTAACATTAAAATGGGTCAAAAATAGTATCACATGGAGATATGAGACAAATCTGTTACTTTTCTTATGCACTATGTTCTTATCTTTTTTATAGTACTTGACCCTTCAAACTTAAATGAATACTTACGTCTGGATTAAGAATGTGTAAAACTAAAATGAAAGTAGTTAAGTATTTAATTAACAATATTAAAATTGGTTAGGTGGATTATAAAATTAAGATTTAAAGAGTATAAATATAAAGATAAATAATTAATAATACATAAGACAATGATGTAGGTGAGTTAAGCAGTATAATTGTGGTGATGAGATAAAATGTAAGTGGATATTAGAATATATTCATAAACAACAAAGTAATGACAAATAAATGGTGTTTTCGAGACGGATAAAGTAAGCAGTAGAAAGATCAAAATTATTTTTTAATTAGTACTCCCTCCTATTCTACATAATTGTCCCACTTTCCGTTTTCGTCTAGTCACGTAAATGTCCCATTGTCCAATTTTAGTAAACTTTTATACTTATTTTAATCACTTTAACTCACAACAATTCCCCACCTTACCCCACAACACTACTTATTTTAATCACCTCAACTCACAATAATAATCAATAATATCTCTCCTCTCTCCAATCTTCTTATCACATACAATACTTTACATTACTTTATTCATTTCCTTAAATATTGTGTCAAGCCTCAAATGTGACAATTATCTAGACTAGGAGGGAGTATTAGATTATAGTTTGTTATAGTCCATTTTCTTTTTTTCCTCTATATTTTCGAGACATTGTCGTATATGGTAGGGTTGATTTTACATTGGATGAATCGATTTTTTTAGGAATGAGGATAGATAGGTCTCAAGGGAGTAGGTAAGTATCTTCGATGCTAGGGTTACTCTCCGACGTTTAAGAGTGTGATTTGAATTGTACAAGGAAATGTCTGTTGTTCAAAGATACGGTTGATTCTATTGGTCAAGTTGGGTAATTATTTGAGAAGGGTACGATGAAACCTAGATGGTGTGGGAAAAGGATACGTATGTACTAAGACAATGATTAGAACAACTTAGAAGTTAGGTAGACAAATTTTATTTCACAGTTCTATTTTGTGAAAATAACAGAGAAATAGATGTTCTGAAAATAGATTAATTTTTTTTGAAATGTATATATACTCAATTTTGATTGTTATAGGGTGGGGGTTGACTTTATATTACATCTATCTATTTTTTTGAAGAGTAAGGGTAGATAGGTCTTGAGGGAGGAGGTAAGTGTAGGGGGTAAACCAAGTGGTGTTAGTCCAATGGTAACTGAGTTAAACCGTAAAGCTTGCAGAAATGCAGGAGTTGAGAGGTCTCATGTTCGATTACCAGTTGGGGCGATGACCACTTGGCCACTACAGCTCCCGAAGGGGGTGGCTTACATGGTCCATGTGGTGGTGCGAGAATGCATGGGCCTGGGGGGATTAAACCCCTCGTCACCAAAAAAAAAAAGTGTAGGGGGTAGGGTTACTCTCTGATATTGAAGAGTGTAATTCTAGTAATACAAGTACATGTCGGCATGCTGGGATTTCAGGAATACATTTACAATTGATTTTGATGATTAAGTTGGTTAAGTGGGTGAAAATGGTACTAGACAGGTATGATTATTCTCTGACATTTATGAGTGTGATTTAGGAGATTGAAAAATATATTCATATGTGGGTATGAATTATTTAGGGATACGGATATGGTTAAAATTGATTCTGATGAGTTTGGTTGGTTAGTCGGGTGGAAAATGTTCAATATGGAAATAAAAATCTGGGTAACAAGAGATATTGATTGGAGAAGATAAACAAATAAATTTTATTTGAAAAAGTGTATAATATGAAAAAAAGAATTTGCAAATAGCATAAATATAGACTAAAAACGTTTAAAATATAGACACAAAACTAAACAATCAAATATTATACTTCCTTCAATCCAATAGAATACTCTATTTAGTCCTTTAGTAGAGGAATAAATTTTAATGTAGAATGACTTTATAGTGTTTTTTGTGTCAGTATTCTTGGAAATATTTAAGGGGTGTATAAAAAGTTGTCTTAATGTGGAGTTTCAGTTGCAATTGTATCATTGTAAATATAAGAAATAGAAGAAGATATTTATGTCAATTATTTTAGCAAATATTAAATGAAAACATTGTATTAAATTGTACAAAAATGGAGTGTTGGAACATTGGATAAGAACGAAGGGAGTTTTTCATGATGAAAATGATTGTAATTGGTTAAGAATGAAGGGAGTGTAACACACTTAACTCCGTTATATTATTTTAGTGGTATTGTTTGAAATCTTTCATTCCTTCACCATTTCGCTCTCATACTTCACTGTTCACTCGCTAACTAAATAGAAAATTCCCTACTTCTTCTCAATATAGACATACGTTAAGTTAATAACTGACTGAAATACAAAAGAATAATATATATCAAACATTAAATGCACGATTAGTGTTTTACAACTAAAATAAGTAATACAAAACACTATAATTACAAATTATTTCAATATCCGTGCGTTAAATTAGTAAAGTCTTATTAAAGACAAACATATCCGTCACAAGCTGGATACGAGTCAAATACTATTTAAGTTGATAGATAAGACAAAAGCAAATTACTAGGGAGTAACATTATGCTTTTGTTTTATCTAACCACTCGGGTATCCCGACTTGTGACGGTATGTCCGTATTTGTGAAATTAAAAAGGCCAACGTTTAATTATTATTCAAATTTCGAAAAAACATTAAGAGCATGTTTGGCAACTCGAATTTGGAATTGCATTCCGTAATTGAAACATTTCATGTGTTTGGAAACCTCTAGAATTTAGAATTGGAATTGGACGACTCAATTCCTTACCAATTCCAACCTAGTTAAAATTTGAGCCTCTCAAATGCCTACCATATACTAGTTATTTCAATTCCATCATTATTTACGTCTTTTTTATATCCAAATTTAATCGTAATATTTTAATTTTCGACATTTTTTCCGATCGCGAATATTTTCCGGGAAAATTTTTCTTTTTCACAAATAAAAAATTTTCAATCACTTCGACCGATATCCGTCTCGCCCAATTCCAATTCCAATTCCACGGGTTTTCCCAAACGAACTTTTGGAATTGGATTTCGAATTGAATTCAAACATTTTGATTTCTACAATTGAAATCATCAAAATGAAATCATTTCCGTGTTTCCAAATGTGGCCTAATATATCGAAAGTAGAGTAAGTGGAAGAATTTGAAAAACATAGGATACCGAGCAACGAAATATTTTTTTAAAAAAAATGGAAAATAATAGGGCGAGTCAACAAAAACCCTCAACTCCCTCAACATTTGCAGTTACCTCACCGCCGCTTAAACAGTTAAACCCTCGTTCGGCATTTCTCTCTCTTTCTTTCTCTTCGGTAAACTTGCTTCTCTCTTCAAATTTACTGACTAATAAGTAACTAATCCTTCAAATTAACACACTATTTTGATTGATTATACTTTCAGGTAGCAAGCTAATTGCATCAATGGCGACAGCACCATGGAGAGCTCTTGGAAAATGCAGGTTATTGATGAGCGCCGCAAAAGCCAAAGTCCCCGCCGCTCCCAAAACCAACTCTGAAACTCCTTCGACTAAGCCGTTATCAGGGATAATGAAGCCGGTGCGGCTTTCGCCGGTTCTCCAAGAATTTCTTGGGGGCACTCCTGAAGCTTCTAGGTCTCATGTTCTTAAGCAAGTTTGGGCACATATCAAGCTCCACAATCTCCAGGTACTTATTATATCTTTTTTTTATATTATATTTTATTATATTTATTTATGTTGTTAAACAGCTTCTTTAATTACTAATTTTTGTTATCATTCCTTGAATTAGGGTTTTGATTAGTTTTTATTATATTATCTTTTGATAGTTGTTGTTGTTAAGGGCATTTACAACATGGTTTGGTTTTAAATGTTATACGAACAATGCGTTGGACTTGTACTCTTGTATCTTCTATTTTGGGGTATTTCCATAACTAGAAACTAGTGTGTAACCCGTTCATTTGTATAATATGAATCTATGTATAAAAAAATTAGGGATGCCAGTTTTAACTCAAAAATATAAATATTTTGTGTAAATATGGAAATGTTTTAATAAGTGAATATATATGTATAAAATCAATAAATAGTTTAAAAATAGATATCCATTCTTACACCTTAAATATTAATTGAAGACAAAACAAACGTAAAGATAATAAAAGTCCTTAGGGAAGTCAAAGGAGGAAGACGACACGGGTAGTCTCATCGTTAATGTGAAAAAGTACAATATTACGTTATACCTCAATGACTCCCATAAACCATGATGCAAGAGATCGGAGATACTCAATTTTACAGTTGCATTAACAAAACATAGAGATTGTTTCCGAATGATAATCCAGAAATAAAAACAGAGACGATTCAAATCATTATTCCTTCATCGTAAGAAAAATATCGTTTAAAATAGTCATTTTTCTATATTCCGTCCAAAATCAAAGAATTAATGAGACCGACTCCATCAAGTACAATAATATCAAACATATTAGTGCAATTCTAAATATAAATAACAACGGAATGTTGTAAAGGTTGTATGATACAGGCCCACACCGAGTACTAAAATCAAAGAATTAAATAGCTCATTTTAATCACGACATATCCAATCTCATTGCATTTGTGCCTTCAAATTGAAATTGAACTTTGACACCCTTCATAGTTTCCCTGGAATGCAAATACTAAATGTTAATATAGTGTAATTTTCATACTTTCTAATTGTGAGATAATTTGCATTTTCAGCAGTGCTTATGCAGTAGCATATTCTGGAAAGTTCTAGGATTTATTAGATTTCAAATAATCTATTAAGTCTCATTTAATATATCCTAGGAAATCTAAGTTGCACTAAGGCGAGATTTGGTTAGTGTCTCATCCATGGAGCATCTTAGGCGCACTCGAGGCGCGCCTTTACAAACTAAGACGGAGTATACAAAATTCGAGCCCTCCAATATGTTTTCCATACGTTATCACTGGCCCAATGACAATATATTAGCTAATTCGGTAAGGTGAAACAAATTAAAATTTACGGAGTAATAAAATTTAGTACATATTATTCCGTTTAATTCCTTTGAATTGACCTATTTGTTCAAAATTCACATCAGAAATTTTGAAAAATGGAATGATTTAGAGTCGGAGAGTGTATGCCTTAAAATAGTAGTCTCACAATGATTAAATCAAATTAAAAATGAGCATTTCCTAATTTGGTAGTCGTATAATTGATAGTAACATAACCATCATTTTACAACCAATACTTATAGCTATATTGCGCAGACAATCGCACACTGGACACTCGGACATAGGTATGACACTTGGATACTGAATTTTATACCAAAAACATGATATTTTTTCATATAATAGTCAAATCCGACACCTAGACACGTATTCGTGTAGGATACACATCCAAGGCAAAAAGTAGCTACAATTGAAGATCTTCCTACGCCCGAAACAGAAGCAGGCGAAGAAGCGGCATAATCGGTGGTGGAAATCACTTACTTCGTATTCATCTATAAGAACAGTCTAACCCCAGTTACCTACCTAAAATTTTCATTATCGTCCTCTTCAAGACTTCAATAGCCAACTTTATTTATTCTGTTAAGGCTTTATTCTGTTAAAGCTGTTAGCGGCTACTTCTAAGCAAACTAAAAATTGTGAAAACTCTCAACTCCTTCCTCTAAAGCTTAGTAGTTTGGAGCTAACTTATTAGAAGATGTTGGTAGAGTTGTAGGGTCTATTAGATGAGCTATTTATGCAAGGTGAAACTAACTGTAATAATGACCTTATAAGAGGGTCAAATGTTGGTATAATTGAATATGAACAATTGAACACTACAAATTCAACAACTGAAAAACTAAATGTCAAAGGAGATAAAAAAATGTTAAGGAATCAAAAAGATATGGTATTGCACTAATCGAACTTGTGCATAAAATCTTTAAACTCCTCTGCAACCATTAATCTCGGATCACTCCGACTATAATTTTTGGATTAAAAATCAAACAAAGACCCCTAATTTTCGATATTCAGTCATTTCATAATCAACTAAGTTAAACATCTTTAGATTTCACCTTAAATCATAAGTAAACACAACCGAAATAAGAAGCAATACCAAATGATGCTGCCATCTTGATTTTCTTTGGAGATGGACCTGCCACCATTATTTCTTAATTAGTTAATTTGGAGATTGCATAGTCTAATAATTGATTGAGTCTTTTTGATGTCTTAGTTCAGTGGTGAAGACGGAGTTATCCTGGACAATAGGTCCTAGGTTCGATTCCCCCCTCCCCTCTATTGTAATGCGACCAATGCGTGCTTCGTTGAACCAACAAAAATAATTGAGCCTTTTTTCACGCTAAACACCCAAATCATTTTCGCAAATTAAGTCGCTTACCATTAATCGAATATGCCATCGTCAAACTAAGTAAGTTAAGTTAATCCCCCAAATTAGATCACATCTACAAAAACAACGTATAACCTAAAATGACTCCGACGAAGAAAAATGAAAGAAAAAAAAAGGAAATACCGGGTAATTAAAAGACTATAGTAGAAATAATATGAAAACTATCACAAATTATTCGATATTTCGTAAAGATGGCTAAATATAACAACAATTCATTATTTTCAAAAATCCTCTTTTAATAAATGATGTTCAAAAGTAATTAAATTGTTTGTAAATAATATAAAATTGTGACGGGCCACATATAATTTGTGTTTAAAATATTTATAATGTTTTGCCAATAGCCAACAACATTACAAATATAGAAAAATGTCTTTATAAACTACATTTGTTAATATATTACATTTATTAGTTTGTATTTCTCCATTATAAAATTTTCAAACCCTTATTACGGGTAACCTAAAAAATACGGAGTAGTAATATAAAGTCGGTCATGTTTCAATAGTAACATAAAGTCGACAACACCTAATAATGTTGACTCTTATATGACAATTGAGAGTTGAGACGTAGTCATCTTTGTTCTGGGAGGAAATATTTCGTCTCAATTTACCTCTTGTGACGGATGTTTAGGGCCAACGTTACTTTTGCAACAAAATCAAATGACGTTTTCAACGGACATTTCTGTCATGTTGACCTTTGTTTTGTGTATTATAGTGTTAAAACAATTTATAATATTTCACATATGCTAAAAAACATTACAAATATTGAATATTTTCTTCCACTACATTAATAGTTATATTACATTCATCAAATTGTTTTCTTTCACCTTAAATTTTCGGACCCTTCTTACACGTGACCCAAAAAATAGTTTCATAAAATCGATCATGTCTAAAAACATGCCGTGATTAATAATAGTTAAGAAAACTATTATATGATAATTATTAAAAAATATGGTTGAATATTAAATGCTTTGTAAAAATCTGGTATTTATGTGGAAATTAAAAGTATAAGTTGATAAAAAGGACAGAGTACTACTTTTACAGTTTAGCAAAAATTCAAGAAATTAAGATGGCGAGAAGATTGAGACAAATGGAAAATAGTGTGGACGGAGTAACTTTTACAAATTAGAGAGGGTAATATCGAAGATGTCTTAGTCTAGTGGTAAAGACGGAGGTATTGTGGACAATAGGTCCTAGGATCGAATCCCCCTTACCTGTTGTGGATGAGTGGGTAGTTTTTATTTTACGTATTTATTGTGTACATAATCCGTATTTTATACGGTCGATCGATATGAGCGCGACACGTCACCTTTTTGCTCTAAAATAGCGGTTACCGGCTGTTGCTTTAATATATTAAATGATGCATGTACAATGGTGGCTTAGCATGTACGGCATTAGGGCTTGATTTGTTTGTTCTGCGGCATTTGAACATGTCGTTAAGGAGGTTACTGTTTTGGAAATATCTTCTCATGGACCGAGAAGGCTGACGCAATGTCAAGATGGTTATGTTTTATATCAAGGAAGTCGTTCGTTCTATTGAATGCTTTATTTTGTCAATTATTATGAGTCTGAATGTAAGTTGAAGTTTCAGTGGAATATCAATATACGGTGACAACGGTGTGACTCATTTACTTGGTGCTTAGTTTCATAAAGATACCTCCGGGCCACTTAATTCTAAAGCTCACTCATGGCACCAGCGCAGCCGAAACCCGTGGGTATATCTTAACTGCTCTTTGTAGATACGGCACCACTAGAAGGGGCTACACTCGCTATTTATGCAATTTTAATATTTCTTTTTCCTTATAGTTCTTTATCCCACCCTCTTTTGGTCATATCAAAATCTACGGAGAAAATACATAAGCATGTTTATCATTGCACTACCTTGGACAATGCTTTTCTGTCCCGAAAACTCTCCACCAACTGTGATTTTTTTTTTTCTGATTTAAATGTTTAGCTATTCTGGTTCTTCGACTCTTGTGTATGTGCTTGTTCGATGACAAAACTACAATACCGCGTATTCTATTTGTACTTGGCAGTTGGCAGCAGTCAACTTGGAATGCAATAAAAGCATTCCACTTTGCGATGTTGTGCTATAGAGTGCTGCTCTCATTATTTGCACGGCGGAAATACCTTCACCTATTTGATTTCATGCTTATTTTCATATGCATGATTGTGTCTCTACTCTACTAGCTTGGGGTTTTCTTGAATTTGTTCTGCTGATTGTGATAACTAATATACCGCGTTTTTGGCCCATTTTCTTGAAAAGTAGCTCATGGTGCTGTTTTTTTGACAGAATCCCAGTAACAAGAAACAAATAGTATGTGACCGGAAACTGAAGACATTGTTCAGCGGGAAGGACACTGTTGGCTTTCTGGAGATTGGCGGTTTACTGTCCCCACACTTTGTAAAAGCTGCTTGATAGATTCGTGAGTCGTGACTGTCTAGTTTAGCTGTCCTTATCTAGTACTAACCTACGGTTTTCTCTTTCGTCGGAAAAGGCAGGGTTTATATCCGAACCACTTAAAGTAACCTTTTATGTATGGGTGTAGTTTGGTTGATATTCTGAATTATGTAGCTGAAGTTTTTAATGTTTCTCAAGACTGGATTTGAAACATTATGCTCTTACTGATCTACTGGTGTGTGCTTTGTTTTGACTTGAGTTTCATATATTCGTCATCCTTGGGCCAAAGAAAGTATTAAATGATTTTGGTGTTGTTGAATGCCGAAATTGCGTGCTCCTGGGGTCCTGGAGAGGTGCAAGAAAGGAGCTTCCTTATATTTCAAGTTTTGGTGGGTTTTAGGAGTTGATTGATTTTTGAATACCTGGTGTAGGGCTGTTCAAAAATTGGTCCAGACCGGATTTTTAGACCGAACCGGACCGGCCGGTTCAGACCGACCCGGAACTGCTGTGCACCGGTCCGGTCCTCATTCCTCAATATTGGCATGTTTGGTCCCCGGTTGTATCCGGTCCAGACCCGGAGACCGGTTCTTCCCAACATAATTCTGACTTTCTGAGTTTGATTTTCTGACTTTCTAAACTTGTGGGCCAGGCCCAAATGCCCAATTCACAAATCACAATTTCGATCCAACTTACTACTGTAAACAAACATATCATACATTCATTGATTCATACGTATCATTGTAGGAAACTACTAACTATTACCTACTAACCCCCAATTTCCTAAATCCCCCAATTTCTTAAATCCCTAAATCCCTAATCTCCAAAATTCATCATCTGATACAATACAATTTCCTAAAGCATGTCCTTATGAAGATTGAAGATCACGATTTAAGCAATTTCGACTTTCCTCCATGCTTCGGACTTTTAGTTAAGTTTCTATTTTTTATTATATAGCATAATTAAAAATCAGATTTTAGGCAAACTACAAACACCGCTAATTTATTTTCGTATATATACTTTGTTCATCTATTGTAGGCTTATTACTTGTCCAAATCTTATTCACAAGATCACAACTTTAGTCGGTAGCTAATTGCCAAAGTGGTAAGTTTTTCTATTTTGCCTTTTTAAATTGTTTGTTTTCTATTTCTTAATTACTGTGATATTAGTGAACTAGTAATTACTGTATTGTATTTAATTTCATGGTCTGAATCGTCTTATGTTAGTAATGTATTGACCGTCTTATGTTAGTAATTGTCTTATAGTTAGTGAAGTATTGAACACCGTCTGCAACTCTGCATATTGGTTTTCTGCCTTTTTCTTAAATCACTGATGATTGATGCAGTGTTTTACTATTATTGGTTTTAGACTTTTAGCTGCATATGGATGATATGGTTTCAAATTATGTTATGAGATATCGGGATATGTCGAGATATCGACATATTCATAATTAAGAAATACGGTATCGTAATATATTGTATAGAATAATATTATGATTGTCTAGAATAAATTATATTTGATAGCGATATTATCTGATCTTCGGTAGTATTATATATACTACCGCGATTGTAATAGTTAGAGGCACGAACGACTATCAATAATATTACCATTACCTTTATGCTTTCTCTCCTCTCCAATTATTATCATGGTATCAGAGCCATGTGACCAAAGGTCACGGGTTCGAATCCCACCCCCCTCCATTCTAAAGTGGATAATCAGAACAGGCAAGGGAATCCCGCCTGCACCCACACTTCAAGCCCAAAAAGAAAAAAAAGGGCCTTCGTGTGAGGGGGAGTGTTAGAATATAAAACGAATCAAGGAACTTCGCTGGTCATGGGGTGTGAGAGTGGAGTTTTGGCACGTAGTGGGCTCTTTTGGAGAAAGGGTGGGCTGATTAATAAGGACCAATTGGTCAATGGGAGTGAGATTGGGATTTGTAAAAGAGGACAATTCGTTGTCGGAGTCGCGAACATTAATTGATTGGTATGGAAAATTATTTTCAATAAAAATACGGAAGTACACGTCCTTATCTATGTTGACGATCTTGTTATTTGTGGCAACGACACCAATATGATCAACAAATTTAAGCAATACCTGAGTGAATGCTTCCATATGAAAGACTTGGGTAAGCTAAAATATTTCCTTGGCCTCGAAATTGCCCGTCATCCATCCGGCATTTTCGTTCCCCAGAGAAAATATGCCCTTGACATATTGACCGAATCTGGCCTTCTTGGTGCAAAACCCAACTCTATTCCTATGGAACCTAACCACAAGCTCGGCACCTCTAAAGCAGCGCCTATGAATGACCCTCAACCCTACAGACGGCTCGTGGGTCGATTGGTGTACCTTACCATTACGCGCCCTGAACTTTTATACTCGGTTCATATTTTGGCACAGTTTATGAATGCTCCAACAACCGAACACTGGCAAGCCGCGCTAAATGTAGTCCGTTATATTAAAAACGCCCCGGGACAGGGCCTCCTTCTTCGGTCTGACAGTGATCTCTCCCTACACGCCTATTGTGGCATCTTATGCTAGTTGTCCTATCTCTCGCCGGTCCATCAGTGCTTACTTGGTTTTCTTGGGCAAATCTCCTATTTCTTGGAAAACTAAGAAACAACCAACAGTTGCTCTATCCTCAACCGAAGCTGAATATCGAGCTATGGTTTTCACTACATGCGAGCTAAAGTGGCTCAAAGGGTTGCTCGGATTTCTCGATATATCACACAAACAACCCATCAAACTATTGTGTGACAACCAATCAGCGCTCCATATCACGAAAAATCCCGTCTTTCATGAACGAACAAAACATATTGAAGTAGATTGCCACTTCGTTCGAGATGAAATCTTACAAGGAACAATAAGTCCGAGTTACGTTCACACGAGCGCTCAAATCGCTGATATTTTTACCAAAGCTCTAGGACGTGTCTCGTTTGAAGATCTCCTTTCCAAGTTGGGCGTTTCGTCTCTCCACGCACCAACTTGAAGGGGGGGGGGGGGGGGGGGGGGGGTTAACAATTGAACGTTGCAAAAGAGCTGTTGCACACAACAGCCATATCGTTACAAAGAAGGCAACGATATTATACATATTCCGTAAATAACAATTGTAGCTGTTAGCAATATTTATTTCCGTAAATATTTGATCTTATTCCTCTGTATAAAAAGGACTATGGTCAGTATATGTAAACACAATTTCTTTGCCAATTAATCAATGATATTATTCTTCAATGAATCAAACCATTCATACGTTTATCATGGTATCAGAGCCTCACGCTCTTGAGGCCTAAAAAAATGAATTTCCGCTGCCCTGCCGGAGGGGCAAATGAATTACGGTACCCTCCGGCGGGATTTTCTTCGTGATGATCAATTTCGTTACTTTTTTTCGATGTAGTCATAATATTGTTTTCATTAAAAAAAAAAAAGATTATCGACAACTAAAATTGTGGATATCTTTTTCCGTTCGACGAATTTAATCAGGTTCGAAAAATTGCGACGTTCCTGATAATGAAATTTGAACGATTTCGAAAAAATCGTGTTCTCGTTTTGTTTGTATTATGACGGGTCCGAAAAGTTTCGACGTTCCCGTTCGACGATTTACAAGTTCGAAAAGATCGACGTTCCTGTAGTAGACTCGAAGCTCCAAGATCGAAAATTAAAGATCAAAGTCGAAGAATCGGATTTTCTTGTTCCCTTATCTGGCAAACCCATGGTAATTTTAACAAATTACCATGAGTTTGAGGGGGGATGTTATGAGATATCGGGATATGTCGAGATATCGACATATTCATAATTAAGAAATACGGTATCGTAATATATCGTATAGAATAATATTATGATTGTCTAGAATAAATTATATTTGATAGCGATATTATCTGATCTTCGGTAGTATTATATATACTACCGCGATTGTAATAGTTAGAGGCACGAACGACTATCAATAATATTACCATTACCTTTATGCTTTCTCTCCTCTCCAATTATTATCAAATTAATTGTATACTGTCTTAACTCTTAACCCTTAATATCAGAAATTCGGAACATGGCTACTTCTTGAAAAACAAAGGAGAATGGACTCTGATTTAGAAGATATTACAACAGAGACAGACTACAAAAACATTTGAATCGCTCACAAATAACGATGGAATGGAAGAGAATATGACTGTCAATAAGCCACAAGATTTGAAGTCTCCCTTATTGCCACCACTCCCCAAAGTCACAGGACGTGAATACATCTCTGTCAAAAACAAGAGAGCTGATTATTGGGTGCACTTTCGTGAGTATACGGAGCAAGGTATACGAAGAGCTGAATGTCTATATTGTGAAAATAGAAACTTTGCATCTGATGGCAATAAAAATGGTTCTAAAAATATAAAAAAATCATTGGCTTGTATGTCCTGCAAATCCTAATGCTCCCATAAATAGATCTAAGGGTAGACAAACCGAGTTAGTCTTTGATAGAGGTGCAAATGAGGGAGAAGGGAAATTGAAGGGATGGACCTTAAATCTTGAAGAGGTTAAGGAAGCAGTAGTTGCTATGATAATACTTGATGAGTTACCTTTCGTTTTGTGGAAAAACCTGGTTTTAAACGTCTTATGTTTGTTACTTGCCCTAGTTTTAAAATTCCTTCTCGTGCCACCATTACACGTGATTGTTATAAGCTCTATAGTATTGAAAAAGCAAGATTGAAAGAGTTACTTAGAGTTTCAAGTCAAAGGGTATCATTTACTACCGATACATGGACAAGTATTTAAAAAGTGAACTATATGTGTTTGACTGCCCAGGCCATTACATTGTTAATGACTGGAATTTTCAGAAGAAAATTCTCTGTTTTTGTCCTATTTATAGTCACAAGGGTAAGGATATAGCAAACCTTCTTGATAGCTGCTTGAAATCTTGGGGTTTAGACGATAAGGTTTTTACTTTGACGGCTGATAATGCTAGTTCTAATGACACCGCTTGTGTAGAATTAAAAAAAGTTCTTCAAAAGAAGCCTAACACTATTGGTGAAGGGAATTATTTGCATATGAGATGTGTTGCTCACATTATTAACCTTATTGTATTGGATGGCTTAAAGAAGAACAAAAAATCCATTAACAAGGTTAGATATGCCGTGAAGTTTGTAAAGAGCTCTCTTGCAAGGTTGCAATTCTTTAAAGATGTTGCAAAGAAGTATACAAAGTGTGAGTTGTCATTTTCTCTAGATGTCCCCACTAGATGGAACTCTACATACACAATGTTAGAGACTGCTTTAAACTATAAGGATGTGTTTCCTGATGTAAATGTTCTGATAAATCCGAGAGGTGATGAACTTGGTAGTGTTGATACAGAGATAGATGATGTGGATGAATTTGGAAATCCTATTGAGGGTGAAATAGATCATTCTGGTGCTCCAAGTGACTCTGATTGGATTATTGTTCATGGAGTAACACTAGTTTCTTTATCATTGCTCGTGCACTTCGTCAACTAAATACTTGGATTCAGAGTGATGATGAAGATTTTAAAGATATGTCTATTACAATGAAAAAGAAATTTGATAAGTATTGGGGAGATGTTGATAAGATGAATGTGTTGATTTATATGGGAGCTATTTTAGATCCAAATGTTAAGTTAGTTGGATTAAAGATCGCTTTTAATGCTCTTTATGATTCACCTAAAGATGAAGAGTTAACCCAAAAAGTGTACAACAAAGCGCCTGTTTTATTTGAGGAGTACAGGGTATTGTATGGTACTCAAACTGATGAGAGCAGCGATGTGGGTTGTAGTGTTGGGCATGATGATTCCTTAGATTTCAAGAAAGTCATCGAACGTAAAGTTCGTATGACACGGTCAAATGGTGGGTATGCAAAGTCCGAGTTTGATCGGTATTTAAATGATGTACTAGGAGAGCATGAACAAGCACGTGATGTGTTAACATGGTGGAAAATAAATGGTCATAGGTATCCAGTTTTGTCACGATTAGCTCGTGACGTATTAGCAGTACCCATTTCTACCATAGCTTCTGAGTCGACTTTTAGTGCTGGCCGTCGTCATCTTAGTCCACTTAGAAGCTTTATGACTCCTAAGGTAATGTATCTTCTATATTTTTTTATTTTTTTTATTGTTATTTCTTTAACTCTTATGATATACTAAGTCTCAACAGTTAACCATACTATTGTTATTTGATTTGTAGATTGTAGAATCGCTTTTATGCACACAAGATTGGATTCGACCACGAAATGAGTCGGATGACAGTGGGGTCAACATTGAAGACAATTTAGAAGATTTGGAACGACTCGAAAAAGGTTATGAATTTGAAATATACCGTGTTTTCGATTTCATATTTTCTCACGTCTCTTGTACTAATTTTTGTACTCTTATTTTTTTTGTTGGGTAGATTTGGTAAATACAACCATAGTTGATGAAGAAGATGATGCTATTCTTTGAAGTTTGACGTTTCAAGAGAAGACTTTTCCAGATTCAAGAATTACAACTTACAAGATCTAATTAATAAGTTATATTTTTTAGATTGTGATAAGCAATTTAGAATTAGCTTATTTTGTTATTTATTAGTTTACTTTTGTTCTTGTTATTCACTCATTTTAGTCATTTGTAATAAAGTAGCAACACAATTAGATTGATTTACACAACACTCAACAGCCAACAAGTTTGCAAACTAGCAAAATAGCAATGGTGATCAGTGGCACTAGGCTGACTCAAACAGATTCACAACTTGTAGGCTGTAGGCCTGTAGCTAATAGTGCAGTAGTTCTTTCGTGTAAAACGCATAACTCTATTTCGGGTCACCGGGTCGGTCCGGTCCAAAACCGGCTACCCCGGTCCGGTCCATGTTCGGGTTTTGTGTTAGTCGGCCCGGGCTCCGGGTACGAGATTCTAGAGCTTCGGTCTTCGGGTCAGACCGGTCCGGTCCGGTCCGGTCCGGTTCTGGACCGGTGAACAGCCCTAGTCATCCTCATCTTTGTTTAGCATGATCTCGTGAGTCATCAGAGATCCTATAAGTTCTTGGTAAGTTATTTGAGATAGATCACGTGCTTCGTCTATGGCCGTGACCTTTGGTTGCCACTTCTTGGTGAAACTCCTAAGGATCTTTCGAATGATATCTTCATAATCGATCTTCCTACCAAGGTTCCGTAGTTCATTGATAATGCAAGGAAATCGTGCAGACATGCTATCAACAGATCCATTCTTTTCCATAGTGAAAAGTTCATATCTTTGAATAAGCAAATCTATACGATGTTTCTTGACTACGGATGTTCCTTCGTAGGCAAGTTCAAGACCATCCCATATTTCCTTAGCGGAATTACAGGATGAGAATCTATCAAATTCTGAAGTTATCATACCGTTTTGTAGGAGGCTCATGACCTTTGAATTTTTCTCTGTAATTTTGTAGTCGGCTTCTACATAATCACTTTCCATCTTTTCATAGGTTGTTCCATTGGCGGCGGCGACCAGGATTTTCTTTGGTCCGGTTTGAATGATCTTCCAACATTCCCAATCACATCCCTTGATGTAGTGAGTCATCATATTCTTCCATAGACTGTAGTTCTTACCATCGAAGATAGGGCACTTGAGATGCTTGGAATCCATTGTTGATAGAGTATATAATATAAAATCAATAGTAGGATCAATCTCCCGCGGTTAGGCGATCAAGAGCACGAGGCTCTGATACCAATTGAAGAGTCTATTGATATGATATACTCAAGAAGGGGGGGTTGAATTGAGTATGCCTTGTTTTTAAAATCTTCTTCGATGTGTACGGATGTATGATGAATGTCGCGTAGAGTAAGTAATAAATAGAGACACGATATTTTTGAAGTGGTTCAGTTTCACAATTTGAAACCTACGTCCACTATTCTCGATTAATAAAATTAGTACCGACTCCGGATTACAATTTTATCAACCCTACTCGTACAACTTTGATGTTAGTTGCAACTCAATCTAGATACCGTTAAATATCTAGCTACGACAAGTACCGTTAAATACTTGCTTACAATGAGTACCGTGAAATACTCGATCTATCTTACGTTAATAAGATAAGTCTTCAAAGTTTCTTAAAAGTCACAATCTTGAATAAGATCAATGTTGGAGCACTTGAATCTTGAAACGAATATAAAAATTTAAGCTCGAATCTTGAAGAATTATGATCGGCGGTTTTTCTCTCGATTTGCGTGTGAGTTTGTGTGTGATTTCGTGTCTATCAATGTGTCATAGGTAGTCTATTTATATAAAATTTTATCTAGTTAATTTGAACCCTAGATAATTTAGAAATATTACTTAAACTATAATTCTAGTCTTTTAGTAATACTACCATAAATCTAATCAATATATATACTTAAAAGAGGAACTTTTCGAGCGATGTGATTGGTTCAAGTTTTGTGAATTATTAAGTTATAATTATGAGAACTGGAAAACTATTTATTTAATTGACTATTATATTAGATGATTAAAATTTGAGAATTGACCAACCATAAATTAATTAAGTAATTAAGTACTTAGATATACTTTACAACTAATAATAATAAAATAAGTAACTAATAGATAGAATTTACAACTGGTTAGAATTATAAAATAAAAGAAAACAAGTGCGACTCAAACACGTCACCTATTATATTACAGAGTATATATATTTGCATCAGTATTTATTCGTCTTTCCAATGTTTTTGCTTTGATTTTAATTTCTTTATATTGTTTCCATCTTATATATTTGTTTTCTTTATCATTTTTACACATATGTATACTAACTACGGTATGTTTTTGCTACGGAAATTTTTTTCAGGACAACGGTCGCCAATTCGGCACGCTTGAAATGACTCTAAGAAGCCTAGCTACTAGAGATATAAGAGGTTATTAACTTATTATAGTCTTGAAAATTACCGTACCTTTGAATCTTTGATACTTCCTCCATTTTTATCCAAATACAAGATTTGCTTTATTCACGTTTGCCAACGCAAGTTTTGCGTGCTTCATATCTTTAACTACGTATTTGTAAAAATTATAAAAGTTATATATTATCAATGTACTCGTAAAGACGAATTAAACAAGACCCCACATGAATATATTTTTTCTTACGTATTGAGAGAAAAATGAGATTGAAAGTTGATTGGTGAATAGTGTACAAAAAGCAAATCTTGTATTTGGATAAAAATGGAGGAAGTATGATCTAATCAATAGAAAATCATCACATTGGTATGATTAGTCTAGTTTAGTAGGGCTTAATAAAAGTGATTTTGATGGTTATTTGATGGGTTGAGAAGCATTTTATGGGATTTTAATTCATATGTCTTTGATATTGGGTTGATGATGGATTGCATGTTTTTATGGGATAATTGGATTGAGTTGTTATTATGAATGGAGTAGACTTCTTTGAAGGTTGTTGTTGGGCTGAAAATGTCTCATGCAATATGGTTTTTGAAGCAAGTCAAGGTCCAATTACTATGATCCAAGCAAGTGCACATCAAAATGAACATTGGATTCCATGGATTTCATGCATTCAACTCATATTTTATGACACAACTTTGGATTCCAATACTATTTTATGACACAACATGGGACTTAATGCAATTTCAACAACTCCTTAATTCTCATTTATTTTGGTAATAATACCTACAATTTAAGAGACATTAAGGAGTTGTCATTTGAAGACCTATATAAGAAGATATTGTTGACACTTTTAGGGGGTGCTTTCATATACCTTTACATACTTCTCCATCAATTTAATCATTAGAATACACAAAAACATTTCCAATTTCTATTTATTTTAGTTAGTTTTATTTGTATGGAGAGCTAAGTTCTACATCTTGGAACAAGTTCTTGAAGCCATATTAGTGTTGAATTGTAAAACTCTTATTCTATTTCTATTTTATGATTTGAATATCAAGTTTAATTTGGTTTAATGTTGGTTTGTTAATTAAGCACCTAGAGTGATCAACTAGTTGTTGTTATTAATTTACCATTGCTAGATTAGATGAATGAATCTTTTGTTTGTTTATCTATTTCATTGTAGCAATTATAATTCATCAAGTAGTATGCTAATTCATCATTGTTGAATTATAAACGATTAAACTTGTATGAATCAAAGTGAAGCATCGCTTGTTTTCTTCATTATTTCATCTTTGCTAAATTCCATAGCTTTATTCTACAATTTTGATACGATTAAGCGCTTGACTAAATTGACAATTTTGTAAGAGTTATTTGTTTACGCTTGTAGCTAATAACTAATCATATGTGGAATTAGAAGTCAACAAACTTCATAGCAAAGTATTCAATAGTAAAATAGATTAGAAGAGTCGATGATCAATTCATAACTGATTGGTGGAAATTACTTGGTCCAAGAATAATTCTCATATTTATTTACACCTTCAATTATTTACATCGTTTTTTTTTATATTGATTGCATTTTATTTTCGTCTTAGTAGATTAGATCAATCAACACATCAAAACCCCCCAATTGGTTACTTAACTTTAACACACTTTTAATCGACAAAAGACCTTCCTTGTGGGATCGACCCCTACTTACACTAGCTACTAGTTTGGGTTTGTAGTGGATAAAAATATTAATTTGGAGACTCGCGACAAGTCTAGCCAAATTTTGGCGCCGTTGCCGGGGAAGGGAAATTGTTTGTTTATTTTTGTGTTATTGTTTATTTATTTTAGTGTTTGGTTTATGCCGAACACCCGTTCTACTAATAAGGAATTGTTGGATTTTGATCCAGAATTGGAGAGAACTCTTTTTCGTGTTAGAAGAGCGATAAGGCGAAAGCTTCAATTTGACAATCAAGACAAGAAAGAAGGAAAAGAAAATATCAACATGCCAAGAGAAACTAGGACGATTAGGGAGCTCACCGCCCCCGATCTCACTCAACAACCTTTATGCATCACTTTTCCGGCCTTGGAGGAAGGCACCACATTTGAATTGAAGTCGGGTTTGATCCACTTATTACCCGCATTCCATGGGTTAAGTGGTGAAGATCCAAACAAGCATTTATCCGAGTTTCATGTGGTGTGCACTAGCATGAAACCTAATGGCGTTACCGAAGAACAAATCATGTTGAGAGCATTTCCGTTCTCACTCAAGGACATCGCTAGAGATTGGTTATACTACCTTCCACCGGGTAGTATCACCACTTGGGCGGCAATGAAGAAGGCGTTTCTTGAAAAGTATTTTCCGGCTTCCAAATCATCCGATCTTAAGAAGAAGATATCCAATGTTGAGCAAACGGATGATGAAACACTTTATGACTATTGGGAGCGGTTCAAGAAGTTATGTGCAAGTTGTCCATACCATGGTTATAATGACCAAGATCTCATCATGTATTTTGTTGGAGGGTTATCACCGGAAGATGCTCGAATGGTGCATAGTGCTAGTGGTGGAGGTATTCTCAACAAAAATCCAGATGAAGCCAATGAACTATTGGGTGAGCTTGCCGAAAGCACACGCCAATTTAGTACGAGATCCAAAACAAAAAGGGTGAGCATGGCTAACTCCACCTCAAACACTTCCTTAGAGAGCAAGGTTGAAGATTTGACTTCATTGATGAGGGAGATGCTTGTGGGGAACATGCAACAAGTGCACGCTTGTGGTATTTGTTCGTCCAATGGGCATGCTAACGATCAATGCCCACATATCCAAGAGGAGACCGAAACAGTGAATGCCGCGGGTACTTTTGGTCAAAGGAGATTTGAGCCTTACTATAATCCTATGAGGAGAGACCATCCCGGTTTCCAATATGGGAACCCACAAGGCGGTTTGCAACCCGGCCAAGGCTCATCATTTGGTCAACAAGGTCAATCTCAAACTTTTGGCCAACAATTTGGTCAAACTAAAACAAGGTTCATTCCAAGGCCACCAGATCAAACTTCTACTCCATCCATGTCTACGGAGGACATGATTCGGGCTCTTACCTCTAATGTGGCTACTATGCAAGCTAATCAAGTGCAATTTCAACAAGAGACGAAGGCTAGCATCCAAAACTTGGAAAAGCAATTTGGGCAAATGTCTAGTGCTCTTGGGAGGCTTGAAGCTAGGGATTCCGGGAAATTGCCATCTCAAACCATTCCTAATCCCAAGCCTAATGCAAGTGCCATGACTTTGAGAAGTGGGAAGGAGTTGCAAGGATCAAAAGCAAAGATTAATGAGATCATAGAAGAAGAGGAGTTGATCGTTGAGCCTAATGTCAACCAACCATTGGTTCAAGAGGAGGAAGTAACACCGGTTGTCACACCAACTTATGTGGATGCTCCACCATTTCCCGAGGCACTCAAAAGGAAAAGTCGTCCTATGCAAGACAAGGATGTCTATGAGACTTTTCGCAAATGTGAGGTAAACATTCCTTTGTTAGATTTATTGAAAAGCGTGCCTCGATATGCTAAGTTTCTTAAGGAGTTGTGTACCATTAAAAGGAATCAAAAGTTGAAGGGTGTCCAAAAAGTTAAAGTCAATGAACATGTGTCGGCTTTGTTTCAACATAAGTTACCACCCAAGTGTAGTGATCCGGGTATGTTTACCGTACCTTGTACCTTAGGAGACACCACTATTCCTAATGCTATGCTTGACTTAGGTGCTTCAATTAATGTACTCCCCTATTCCTTATACAAGTCATTGAAATTAGGACCTTTGGTTAAAACGGGGGTGGTAATTCAATTGGCCGATCGTTCAAATGCTTATCCTAAAGGGGTAGTTGAGGATGTATTTGTAATGGTTGATAAACTAATCTTTCCCGCTGATTTTTATGTACTTGACATGGAACATGATTCACAAGCGGCTCCTATACTTTTAGGTAGGCCATTCTTAAGAACCGCAAGTACAAAAATTGATGTGTCTAATGGCTCTCTCACTATGGAGGCCGATGGTCAAGTGGTTAAGTTTAATATCTATGATGCCATGAAGTATCCTCGTGATAATCATTCTTGTTTCATGATTGATGTTTTGGAACCTTTAGTGCAGGATGTGTTCAATGTGAATGGAGGAGATGATTTACTTGTGGCTATTGATAATAGCTTATCTTTTGATGAATTGGATTTCTCTATATCTAATGATTTGAAAGAAGTTGTGGCTTCATTAGCCAAGATTGAAAGTTTTCCCATCATGCCTTCATTTTCTAAACCTCTCACACTCACTTTGCCCCGTGAGAAATTGTTACCCTCAGTTTTGCAGGCACCCGTGGTTGAGTTGAAGCCATTACCGGATCATTTGAAGTATGTTTTTCTAGGTGATGAAGAAACTTTACCGGTGATCATTTCAAACAAACTCACCAACGAGCAAGAGGGAAAGTTGATAGAGGTCCTTAAGGAAAATAAACTTGCAATTGGGTGGACTATTGCCGACATCAAGGGCATTAGTCCAACCACTTGTATGCACCACATATACCTGGAGGACGATGCCAAACCGGTGAGGCAACCACAAAGGAGATTGAACCCACCTATGATGGAGGTGGTGAAGAAGGAGATTCTTAAGCTTTTACAAGTGGGTATGATTTACCCAATATCCGATAGCAAGTGGGTGAGCCCCACACAAGTGGTACCTAAGAAAAGTGGAATAACGGTTGTAGAAAATCAACATGGAGAGTTGGTTCCCACCCGAGTGCAAAATGGGTGGCGAGTTTGTATTGACTACCGTAGACTCAATGCGGTGACAAGGAAGGACCATTTCCCTTTACCATTCATTGATCAAATGCTTGAGAGGCTTGCTGGTAAGTCTTATTATTGCTTTTTAGATGGATACTCGGGTTACTTTCAAATTGCTATTGCCCCCGAGGATCAAGACAAGACCACATTTACTTGTCCTTTTGGCACCTTTGCGTATCGACGCATGCCATTTGGGTTATGTAATGCTCCCGCAACTTTTCAAAGATGCATGGTTAGTATATTTTCTGAATATGTTGAGAATTTTATTGAAGTTTTCATGGATGATTTTACCGTGCATGGTGATTCATTTGATAGTTGTTTGTCTCATTTATCTCTTGTGCTTAAGAGATGCATTGACACTAACCTTGTCTTGAATTCTGAAAAATGCCATTTCATGGTAGAGCAAGGTATTGTCCTTGGGCATGTGGTCTCATCTAAAGGTATTGAAGTTGATAAAGCCAAAATTGATACTATTCAATCTCTTCCTTACCCCACTAATGTTCGTGAAGTTCGCTCCTTTCTTGGTCATGCAGGTTTTTATAGAAGGTTTATTAAAGATTTCTCCAAGGTAGCTTCACCGATGTGCAAATTATTACAAAAGGAGGTGGACTTTGACTTTGATTTAGCTTGTAAGGAAGCATTTGACAAGTTAAAAGAAAAGTTGACATCGGCCCCAATCATTCAAGCTCCAAATTGGTCTCTTCCATTTGAGCTTATGTGTGATGCTAGTGACTACGCCCTTGGTGCCGTCTTAGGTCAACGAGTTGGGCGAGTACCTCATGTGATTTACTATGCCTCCATGACTCTCAATGATGCCCAAAAGAATTACTCTACTACCGAGAAGGAGATGTTGGCGGTGGTATTTGCTCTAGAGAAATTCCGGTCATATCTCCTTGGTACTAAGGTGGTGGTGTTCACCGATCATGCCGCTCTTAGGTACTTGATGACAAAGAAGGAGGCCAAGCCAAGACTTATTCGATGGATATTGTTGCTAAGTGAGTTTGACGTTGAAGTTCGGGATAAGAAGGGAGCCGAGAATGTGGTTGCGGACCACTTGAGTCGGCTAGTGAATGTAGAGAGGCTTGAAGTGCCCATTCGTGGCACATTTCCCGATGAAACACTCTTTGCCCTTACTTCCGTTTCTCCTTGGTATGCTAATATTGTTAACTTTCTTGTTTCCAATGAATTTCCTACAGGTTTTTCAAAGTCACAAAAGGACAAGATAAGGAGTGATGCCAAATACTATGTTTGGGATGATCCTTACTTGTGGAAGCATTGCTCGGATCAAGTGGTGAGGAGGTGTGTTCCCGAAAATGAGATGAGTTCTATTCTAACGTTTTGCCATTCATATGCTTGTGGGGGCCATTTTGGAGCTAGGAGAACCGCAAAGAAAGTGCTTGATTGTGGTTTTTATTGGCCAAGCTTGTTTCGGGATGCTCATGGATTCGTCAAAACTTGTGAAAATTGTCAACGAAGTGGTAACATTTCTCGTCGTAATGAGATGCCTCAAACTCCTATTCTTTATTGTGAAATTTTTGATGTATGGGGTATAGATTTTATGGGTCCGTTCCCCATGTCTCATGGTTTCTTATATATACTTCTTGCCGTTGATTATGTGTCGAAGTGGGTGGAAGCTAAACCCACTAGGACTAACGATTCTAAAGTTGTTACAGATTTTATCAAGTCTAACATCTTTTCTAGGTTCGGAATTCCAAGGGCATTGATAAGTGATCGAGGCACTCACTTTTGCAATAGGACGGTTGAAGCGCTTTTAAAGAAATATTGTGTCACTCACAAAGTTTCTACCGCTTACCATCCTCAAACGAATGGTCAAGCCGAAGTGTCCAATAGAGAAGTGAAGTCCATCTTGGAGAAAACGGTGAATCCAAGCCGGAAAGATTGGAGCTTGAGGTTAGAAGACGCGCTATGGGCCTATCGAACGGCCTATAAAACTCCAATTGGTATGTCACCATATCGGTTGGTGTTCGGTAAGTCTTGTCATCTTCCGGTTGAGCTTGAACATAAAGCTTTTTGGGCGGTAAAAACTTTTAACATGCGAATGAATGAGTCGGGTGAGTTCCGAAAATTGCAATTACAAGAGTTGGAAGAGATTCGGAATGAGTCGTATGAAAATGCGGCGATTTTCAAGGAGCGAACGAAGGCATGGCATGATAAGATGCTTTCTCGGAAAACATTTACCATTGGTCAAAAGGTTTTGCTCTATATATCTCGTCTTCGGTTATTTCCAGGTAAGCTAAGGTCGAGATGGGTTGGTCCATTTATTGTCACTCAACTATTTCCACATGGAGCGGTTGAGATTCGTAGTCCTTCTACGGAAAAGGTTTTTAAAGTGAATGGGCACCGACTTAAGCCATATTATGAAGATTTTCAGAAAGAATCGGTCGAGGGAATTGATCTTATCGACCCAATTTATGAAACTTGACCTCCTCATTTTCATGTCGAGCCACGACATTAACTAAGGCGCTTACGGGAGGCAACCCGATTTATTTTCTTTGTTTTTTTTCTTTTAAATTTTAGGTAGTTTTAATTTCTTGTTTTTATTAGATTTAATTAACTTACTCTTAATTTTGCTTTTATTTTATAGGTAATTGGAAGAATAAACAATTTATTAAAAAAAAAAAAAAAAAGCAAAAAACCGAAAAACAAGAAGAAGCTGGAAACGGAGTAACGAGAAGACGGAAACAAGAGGTGTCTTTTGTGCAGCCCCAGCCGCTTGGTGCGGCCAAAACAGTCCCCCGCATAAGCATTGGTGCGGCCATATCCGCACCATGCGGCCAAAACAGGCCTCGCACATGCTTACATGCGGCCACAGCCGCACTATGCGGCCAAAGCAGCTCTCCGCGGCCCAATAATCAGGTTCCCTCCTTCTTCCTTCTTCAATTTTCTCAGATTTCAACCCCAAACAATTTATTAAAAAAAAAAACAAAAAAAAAAAAATAGAACAAAAGTATCGATTATCTTCTCATTCACCCCCTTCTTCAATTCACATATCCTATTTGCTATCCCCTCCAACAAAAATTCGAATCCAATCCTATTTCGCCTTCTTCCCATTCGAGATTACTGGCGTTTTGATGCGATTTATGGCATTTAGGGTTTCGAATTTGCTCAAATACTAGCAATTAGCAACTTCCTGCAACTGGCAATTGGGATTTTCGCACAACTTCAGCGATTTCTGGCAATTAGCAATTGGGTTTTCGACTTTTTGCTACGATTACTGAATTTTGCGATTTCGAATTACTTTCGAACTGATTTCGAATTTATTTCGCCCAGATTTCGTCTTATTTTCGTTGGGATTTCGCAACAACATTTCGAATTCTGCAGTTCGTGATTTTCGAATTAGCAATTAGGGATTTCTGGAACTTAGCAATTTGAATTTCACATTTTCGAATGGATCGGTAAATTTTCCAATTGGAATTGCAGCACTCAAGGTATATTTTCGAAATGAGAGTTCTCCATTGCTTTATTTCGAACTTTTCGGTGCTCCGAACTTTATTTGTAACGAACTTTTCGAATTGATCGTTTTGATTTTGCTTATTTTTAAAAATTCATCACTTTCTGTGTTCTGCGTTTTGTTGCATTTCCCACGAAGTTTTTTTGGTGATACATTTGTTGTTGAGGACAAATTGAAGTTCTTGTGAGTTTGGTGTGACTTTTGAGGAGCTTTGTGTTGTCGTATTCTTGTTGTTTTTTTTTACCATGGCTCGCACCAAAGGAACCAAGAGAAAAACTATTTCCACTTCGACATCCAAAACTCCCGCAAAAACTAGAAAAACCACCACATCCTCAACTAAAAAGCCTACTAAAACTACCACCCGATTTCCCATTTCTAAACCCGCTCATTTAACCGATGCCCAAGGGGTTATATGGGATGATTTGCATGAGAGGTTGGTCATGGAGACTAAGTTTCTTAGTATTCCGACATTGGAGAAGTTGGGTTTGCTTGAAGTGATGGAGGCTTTGTTGACAAATGTTGGGTTGGGCGGGTTCATGACTAAGGGAGTACCCACCTATCGTCGATACACTTTGGAGTTTTTGTCTACTTTAATGGTGGAACGAGAGAGGGGAGTGGTGTCAAACATCAAGTTTAAGTTGAAAGGGAGAGTGTGTGAGATGACTATGGATCAATTGAGAGATGCTTTTGGTGTTGAGAAGAAGGATGAGGAGCTTTATACGGGTCTTAACTCCTATACCGCCCCGAAATGGTGGTATGAGGTGACCGGAAAATATGCCACCAACAAACAAGGAGAGGTGAGTTCTACCATTCCCCACCCATGCCTTCGCATTGCTCATCGCCTTATAGCTACTTCATTTCTTTGTCGTGGGGAGCCTACTAAGATGCCTAGGGTACACTTTGGATATTTATGGTCCATGACTCCGGAAGGGAAGGGAGTTCCGGATTGGGTTAATCTTTTTGTGTCGGCTTGTGAGTCACAACAAAAACCCGGAGGAGGAAAGATCGGTGGTGGGGGATTAGTAACTTTGCTCATGAAATACTTTAAGATTGATGTTTCGGCGAATGACCTTCCTTTGGGAGATCATTTTCTTATGGATGTGAATTGTTTGGTGAGCATGGATATGTTGCGACATCGTGAGACAGTTGGTACCTATGATTGGTGTCGGGGGACGGATCATGAGCGTTACTTGTGTTTGCCTCGGCCAAAAGACAAGGCTCTTACCTATGGTGAGACGGCGGTCGATTACTTTATTCCACTTGATCCTGAGTTTGCTAAACAAGGTGATAAGAGTACTCCTCCATGGGTTGAGGTTAATGATGATCGTGAGAGTGAAGGGAGTGCTAGTGAGAGTGAAGGGAGTGGTAGTGATGATAATGAGGAGAGTGGTGATGTTGAGAAGGAGCGGCCTAGTCCACCTCTTTCTAGAGGGCTCTTGTCTTTCCAAGCCTTGCAAGCTAGTGTGGATACTTTGAGGGCGGATTTTGGTGAATGGAGGAAGATAACCGATGCTCGACTTGAAGCACTTACTAGTGTCGTTTTGGAAACTCGTGAGCTTGTTCGATCTTTGGTTGATCCACCCCGAGACGTTAGGAAGGAGGTTCATGCCTCTCACGGCCATGGTACGGGAGATTCCTCTGCTCCTTGACTTGTGTTGGTATGTCTTTCTTTTTCCTTTTTTTTTCCCTCTCTTAGTTTTTGTTGTTCTTCCCATTGAGGACAATGTGAAGCTTAAGCGTGGGGAGGACATTTCATTTGTATATATACTTTATTTTATGTTTAAAAAAAAAAAATGAAAAAAATGAAAAAAAAAAGAATAAATAATAACCCGGCTAGGTGAAAACCCGCAAGGGCGGGCGCCTAGGCAATATTGGGTAAATGGCCGAGGACGGAGTGAAAACCCGAAAGGGCGCTCCGGGTAAAATGAAGAATTGAGATGCGTGCCATGAGATTAGTGTAAGGAATAAAAGCTAGATTGAAAACCCGCAAGGGCGGGCGATCTAGGCAAAATGAGAGATTTAGGAAAAAAAAAAAAAGAAAAAAAAAGAGATGTTATTTGGTTACATGTTTTATCTTGGAGATGGCGACATAAGGAGGTTCGAAGGGTGGTTCGGGTTAGGTTTATTGTTGCTAAGGAGAGATAAGGAGGGTATGGGTGGTGATTGTAATGTATTTTGACATCTACTACATTGGACCTTTTCATGTTCATATTTCACATGTAGTTTGTTGTTGGAGGTTCGTTGATGAGGAGGATATTTGTGTGTGGTCATTATTTTGAAGTTAGATGTTTTATTCTTGTGATCATATGCTTATTTGAGGAGAAAATATAAGGAGAAGTGAGGTTGTGTGATGTGTTTTGAGTTGGAGCAAGCTACTCACGATTCGCAATATATACTTTGGTGTGGGTGTTCATTGACTTATCTTCGAGTTTTACTCGAGGACGAGTAAAGGTCTAAGCGTGGGGTAGTTTGATTAGTCTAGTTTAGTAGGGCTTAATAAAAGTGATTTTGATGGTTATTTGATGGGTTGAGAAGCATTTTATGGGATTTTAATTCATATGTCTTTGATATTGGGTTGATGATGGATTGCATGTTTTTATGGGATAATTGGATTGAGTTGTTATTATGAATGGAGTAGACTTCTTTGAAGGTTGTTGTTGGGCTGAAAATGTCTCATGCAATATGGTTTTTGAAGCAAGTCAAGGTCCAATTACTATGATCCAAGCAAGTGCACATCAAAATGAACATTGGATTCCATGGATTTCATGCATTCAACTCATATTTTATGACACAACTTTGGATTCCAATACTATTTTATGACACAACATGGGACTTAATGCAATTTCAACAACTCCTTAATTCTCATTTATTTTGGTAATAATACCTACAATTTAAGAGACATTAAGGAGTTGTCATTTGAAGACCTATATAAGAAGATATTGTTGACACTTTTAGGGGGTGCTTTCATATACCTTTACATACTTCTCCATCAATTTAATCATTAGAATACACAAAAACATTTCCAATTTCTATTTATTTTAGTTAGTTTTATATGTATGGAGAGCTAAGTTCTACATCTTGGAACAAGTTCTTGAAGCCATATTAGTGTTGAATTGTAAAACTCTTATTCTATTTCTATTTTATGATTTGAATATCAAGTTTAATTTGGTTTAATGTTGGTTTGTTAATTAAGCACCTAGAGTGATCAACTAGTTGTTGTTATTAATTTACCATTGCTAGATTAGATGAATGAATCTTTTGTTTGTTTATCTATTTCATTGTAGCAATTATAATTCATCAAGTAGTATGCTAATTCATCATTGTTGAATTATAAACGATTAAACTTGTATGAATCAAAGTGAAGCATCGCTTGTTTTCTTCATTATTTCATCTTTGCTAAATTCCATAGCTTTATTCTACAATTTTGATACGATTAAGCGCTTGACTAAATTGACAATTTTGTAAGAGTTATTTGTTTACGCTTGTAGCTAATAACTAATCATATGTGGAATTAGAAGTCAACAAACTTCATAGCAAAGTATTCAATAGTAAAATAGATTAGAAGAGTCGATGATCAATTCATAACTGATTGGTGGAAATTACTTGGTCCAAGAATAATTCTCATATTTATTTACACCTTCAATTATTTACATCGTTTTTTTTTATATTGATTGCATTTTATTTTCGTCTTAGTAGATTAGATCAATCAACACATCAAAACCCCCCAATTGGTTACTTAACTTTAGCACACTTTTAATCGACAAAAGACCTTCCTTGTGGGATCGACCCCTACTTACACTAGCTACTAGTTTGGGTTTGTAGTGGATAAAAATATTAATTTGGAGACTCGCGACAAGTCTAGCCATGGTATTTAAGAAATTCTTATGCACGTGAGATTAATTCAAGAGCCAAACATAAAAGTTAATTTCGAGCAATATTACTGCAAGAATTTGACCAACAATAATATAATAGGTTATATAATTTTGAATGTATTAGAATTCTAGCTGCGCAATTACACAATATCTATTTGAGTGTGATACAAAGTCTAATTATATATGTAAAGACTCTTTTGTATTATGACCTCGACCTTACCACAATATTGTGTTTGTTATTATATTATTCCTATATATTTAAGCAAAAAGTATTTCTCCAATATTTACAGTTTTTTTACAATGTCTGTTTTACAAGATGTTATAATGTCATTAAAATATTGATCCAAATCAACTATAAGAAATCAAAACCAATAACAATCCGAGGTGTTGTCAGATGCCACACATTATGTAGAACAGTATACCCATACCATGAATATTCTTTGGAAAGTAATCGTTCTCACATAGATTGAGCAAAATATGGTTACATATTCGTTATAATTAAATGTTTTCAAGGCAACCATCTTGATTAAGATAAATACCAGAAAATATTACCTGGCCAGCGGCCAAGAGTGAACTTAAGTATATAAATAAAAATATAATTAAATATATAGTAATAAAAAATCAGTTGGATAATTATTGTTTTTAGAGCGATTATCTTGGATATTACTTTGTAAAAATAAATTAATTATATAAATAAAGAGATAATTAAATTAAATAGTAATAAAATATCGGTTGGATAATAATTGAATTAGTTAACAAAATAATTGATTTCATTAGCAATTATTTTAGAGCAATTTCATTGGCTATTACTTTGGTTAATTAAATTAAGTGTATAAATAAAAAGATAATTAAATATATAGTAATCAAATATCAGTTAGATAATTATTGTTTTTAGAGCGATTAAATTGGTTATTACTTTGTTTAAATAAATTAAGTATATAAATAAAAAGATAATAAAATATCAGTTGGATAATAATTGATTAATTAATAAAATAATTGATTTCATTAGCTATTGTTTTAGAGCAATAATTTCATTGGCTATTACTTTAATTAAATAAATTAAGTATATAAATAAAAAGATAATTAAATGGTAATAAAATATCAGTTGGATAATTATTGTTTTTAGAGCGATTACTTCGACTATTACTTTGGTTAAATAAATTAGGTATATAAATAAAAAAATAATTAAATAGTAATAAAATATCAGTTGGGTAATTATTGAATTTGTTAATATAAATTGACTGTAAGCTATTGAATTAATTAATAAAATATGATTTTAAACTAAGAGTTTTGGCTACCGTAGAGTTATAGGGATTAAGGAGACTTTGAGATATGAGCTAGCCACTTTTGAAATAATATAGTACCTTTTTTTAATAAAACAAAATTAATTTTATAACAACATTATCCATTTGGAGTAAAACATTAGCTTCGTATTTTTGTCGGAATTTTGTTTTGACAAATACGAGCTACGAAATGCAAACACATAAGAATATGAGCTAATGTAAAAAGAATACGATTTTAAGAGAATCAGAAACTAGAAAATACGAGCACAAACAATGCGAGTTATTAACCTAAAAATACGAGCTAATATAAAAAGAATACGAACAATTATGCTAAGAATACGAGCTAATGTAAAAACAATACAATCTATTAAGATAAGACGGGCTTTAAAATATGAGCACAAATGAATACGAGCTAATGAAAAAACAATACGAGCTATTAACATATTACGAGCTTTAAAATATAAGCACAAATGAATACGAATATGAGATTAAAAGGATCACGGGCTTAAATATACAAGCACATAAGAATACAACCTAATAAGATGATAATACGAGCTAATATAAACAAAATACAAAAACACAAGCTAATTGAAACACTTCTCGAGCTAAAAAAAATAGACCCATATTTGCAATACGTTAAATTTCATGATATAATAGGCACTTAAGATTACGAGTTATAATTAAAAGAATACGAGCTACAAAATACGAATATATAAGAAATTCGAGCTAATGTTAAAAGAATAAGAACTTAAGAGAATCAGGAACTAAAAATACGGGCATATAAGAAGGCGAGCTATTAATGTAAGAATGCGTGCTAATAGAGTTATTAAGCTAAGAATACGAGCTAATGTAAAAAATACGAGCTATTAAGATAAGAATACGAGCTAATGTAAAAAACATACGAGCATATTAGAGGATCTAGAACTTACTAATATGAGAATATAAGAATACGGGTTAATATAAAAATAATATGAGCCAATGTAAGAAGAATACGGGCTAATAAGATAAAAAATACGAGCTATTAAAATAAGAATACGAGCTAATGTAAAAAGTATACGGCTTAATAAGATAATAATACGAGCTATTAAGATAAGAATATGCGATAAAGTAAAAAAAATATGATATATTGTAAAACAAATACGAGTTAATATTAAGAGAATACGAGCTCCAACTATCTTCATATATTAGAAATATTGGAAAAACAAATTCTTCAAGATGATGCTCAAATGAAAAGTATAGAAGTTATTATAAAAATATATGTGCTTAAAATTTTATTTTAACAGTGATGTGTAATATGTAAGTGTCTTCCCAAGACCATTTAATTGAAAGTACATGTTTCCGTTTCTATTGGAGTTTCATGCACTTTCAACGTTCCATGTTGTTCCGATGATGATACATCTGATATTTCATTAGCCATAAAAAAAACAATCATACTTAAATTATTCTCTTTTTTTGTGAAAGGTAAGTAGTATATATAAGACAAAAGTCAAAATTACAAGGATACTCTATATCAGATATAAGAATCTACGCTACAGCTCGACCTTGTAAAGAACTACTTCAAGAAGCAACTAATTTGCAGCACCTAGCTTATTTCAAAACAGCCATTACTACACTCATGCACTGCCATAAACATTCTGACCTTATTTCAGAACTAACAAATAGACCCCATTCATCTGAATTGCATTCCTGCGTCTACCAGACTTGCTGACCCATTGCTCTGCCAAAAGCAGCCATATCCATCTACTCTACTGCTTTGCCTTACCCCCTGCACTATGCTTTCCTTGTGATAAACGACTTCAAAGTCCCGCACATTCCAGATCCCTGCCTTTCCTGGACTACGCAACACCAACTGACACTGCCCATCCAGAACAGACCCCTTCTGTGCAGACCTGCAACACCCTCTACTACATAACTCCTCATCTGATCACTACTAAAAAACTATCCAGCAGATAATCAGACCTGCGTAGTCCAGGAAAGGTAGGGATCTGGAATGTGCGGGACTTTAAAGTCGTTTATCACAAGGAAAGTAGAGTGGAGGGGGTAAGGCAGAGCAGTAGAGTAGATGGCTATGACTGCTTTTGCAGAGCAATGGGTCAGCAAGTATAAAAAAATTCTTCAAGATGATGTTCAATTGAAATGTATAGAAGTTATTATAAAAAATATATGTGCTTAAAATATTATTTTGACAGTGATGCGTAATATGCAAGTGTCTTTCCAAGACCATTGAATTAAAGGTACATGTTTCCGTTTCTATTGGAGTTTGATGCACTCTCAACGTTCCATGTTGTTCCGATGATGATACATCTGATATTTTATTAGCCATAAAAAGTTATCATACTTAAATTATTCTCTATATATGCCTATTATACTAAGTATTTTTAGAAGATTAACTGTTACGATAATTACTTTTGAATCCATGTCAAGATATTACCCGGGCAACACCCGGGCATGAAATCTAGTCTTAATATATTTAGGAAAGATTTAATAAGATACTTTAGGTATTATACAAAGAATCAATTTCCTAATTCATATTTAGGAAAGATCTTATATAATAAACAAATAGCAACCTTATTAAAACCAACTTCCTAACCCTTGTCAAAATATAATAAATTATATTCCATAATATAATCTAGATTGTTTTAGGATATCTAAATAAATACATATTTATTTATTCAAGCATCCTTAGACGTTTTATGGAACTTGTTATAACACACGATTTCCTAAACCGTTTCAAATAAAATTTAGATTATATTATCTTGACAAAAGTTAAATAAAAATCCTTAGTTTATTAGAAATAAATAATTAACTCATCATAAGAAAATTATTTATTCCTTTTTAACTATTAGATGTTTTATATTAACCTACTAAGATTAATAATTTCATAATATTAGAATATCAATTATCCACTAATTAAACACGACGATTTTAGGAAAGCAAAATCGTTTCAACCATCACACATATTTCGATCATTTCTTCTTTATGGAGTTATAGCTACAAGCTATCACTTGAACCAATCTCATACTAAAGTTGTAGTTGATAAGTATAACTTTAGTTCATTATGTGCACTTGTGATCTTCTTTCAATCTTTGATTAGTCAATCCATTGACTAATATTTTTGAATCTTTTATACTTGATTGACGAGATCTTTTAAACTAATATTTTGTACACTTAGCACACGATTATACGCACGAGTATATAATATATATAGCTAGACTTGTCATTATCAAAATATAAACATATATATTTAATATATACATTTAAATATATGGTTCAACAGAGAGGGAGAGAGGAGAAATATGACGGCAGTTGGAAATGAATAGGGTGATATATTTAGGTGGGTTAGGCTCTGTTCTTTTGGACTAAAACTGAACTGAACTGAACTGAACTGAACTTATAGGATCTGAACTGAACTGAACTAAACTTATAGAAACTGAACTGAACTTATAGGAATTGAACTTAACTGAACTTATAGGAACTGAACTGAACTGAACTTATAGGAACTGAACTGAACTGAACTTATAGGAACTGAACTGAACTAAACTAAACTTATAAGATCTGAACTGAACTTAACTTATAGGATCTAAACTGAACTTATAAAATTCGAACTTAATTAACTTTATTTTAATTTAAGTTAACTATTATTATTATTATTATTATTATTATTATTATTATTATTATTATTATTATTGTATTGTTATTATTGTTATTATTGTTGTTGTTGTTATTATTATTATTATTATTATTATTATTATTATTATTATTATTATTATTATTATTATGAACCGGGAATTTTTATTAAAATTGAAGGAAAAAATTACATGAAATTTGTGGGCACCCGCGAAACTAGCTGGGCGCCCACTCCCTTAGCAATAGCAAAACTAAGGCGAGTAAAAATAAAAGCAGCGTTCCGCGATCCAACATCTTGGGACACAGAAAACTTCTGAATCCGTTTGAGCAAGGAAACAACATCTTCCCCTAATTCCCCCAAAGAAGAGAAGGAGAAAGGCAAGAAGCCATACTCATGCCCTGCGCACAAGTCCCGGTACTTGGCGCACTTCCTCCGAGCAGCATCCACCACCACCACCCCTTCTGGCACAAAATCGGCAATGGATCCCGGATCCTACCCAGATCCACCAGACCCTATACCCAAGGGTAGGATATGGATCCCATTATTTTAGATCCTTAGGATCTGGATCGGACCCATATCCTTATACGAGTACGAGGGTCGAATCTGGATCCCACCACTAAGATTCAGATCCTACCCTTGGACCCTCTTTTAATTTTTATAAGGGTAATTTTTGGATAGATTCGACCCTTCAGAGGTAGATCATGGAAACAAGCAATGAAGTATTAGTTTATTTTGTTTGGACAATTTGTTTTATTATGAATTGTTGGAATTATAATTATTTTGTGGTTTGTAAACCTTATTTGTAAGTTGCTATAAGACTTTTTAATACTTTGTACACTCTTTTATTTCTTTTAGAGTATGATTTTTCAACTAGTGAAGTTAATAGAGGGTAATTCGACAAAAACATTGTCTTTAATTGACAAGTAAAAGTGAAATAGTGTATAATAGTGACTTGGTGCGGTTTCATTTGAATGTAACGTTGAAGATTGACGGATCTGGATTTTATCCAGATCCTACCCAGATCCTTAGGATGCGGATATGGATCTACAAAATTCGGACCCTGCGGATAAGGGTAGGATCTGGATATACCATTTTAAAATGGATCTGGATATGGATCCTATAGGATCCTGTCCAAATCATACCCATTGCCATCTCTAATTATTATCAAATAGATGACATTAAAAAAAATGGTCTAAAATATAAGGTAATTTAAAATATTTCCAACTTTATATAATTATATATAATGGTTTGTTCATAATTCATACATTATACTACAATTACATTACGATAAAAATAATTCACTGTTACAATTTTCTTTAACCATTTATTTTCTCTAACAATGATGATGAATAAACTGATTAATGGGAGAGTGACTATTGGTGAGGGTGACGGCGTCGTATGATGAGTTGTTGTTTTTTGGCATTAATGAGGATGATAGTTTGACATTAATTAGAGAGTAAAAGACGGATAAAGTATTAATGAGTTGTTTTTTTTATAGATGACGTGTATCGAATAATTAAAGCGAAATGTTTGTATCGGTTGTTAAAAATAATACTCCGTATATAACTTTTCTTAATTGAGTTTATATGAACTGAACTTATAGGAACTGAAATGAAGTGAAATGAACTGAACTGAACTGGACTTATAGGAACTGAACTTATAGGAACTGAACTGAACGTATAGGAACTGAACTGAACTTATAGGAACTGAACTGAACTGAACTTATAGGATTTGAACTGAACTGAACTTATATGAACTGAACTGAACTTATAGGAACTGAACTGAACTGAACTGAACTTAAGTTAAGTGACTTGAAGTCCAAAAGAACAGGGTCTTAGTGTATAAATTAGACACGGGTAACATCGTCAAAATCTTGGAAAATGTTGGACCAAATTAGAAATGTAAAGAAATGATATTAAAGGAATATGTATAGAAATTAATAGAATGGAGGAAGTATAATTTTTATCGATATGTAACTTAAGACATTAACAAAGGAAAGCGAGTATTAACAAAAACGTGAATAAAAGTAACAAAATTGCTATATTCCGTCCCTACTTTACTCATTCCGCCCCTAATTTTATTTCAAATGTTCCAAGATTGCCCTTGTCTTTGTAAAAATATTTAAGACATTAATATATTGGTTAATCGTATAAGATAAGTATAAATAGTTACGAATACGCGTAGTTTAGTAATTTGGTTTACGGTAAAAACATTACGGGTTAATATAATTACACCAAATAACCTTAAGATGAAATTTAATTACCACACATCATCACTTTGTAACATTTTCTCTTTCTAAAAAATTACCTAACAAATATATTTATCGATTTAATTAAATTCCGTCACTTTAATTGTTTCGTCACATTATTTAATATGTAGAATAGCTGTAAAATGGACCGTTCATGTGAATTACATGAACTCGCCTAGACATGTTCATGTGATTCACATGAACTCGCCCAAGCTCGAGTTCATGTGAAGTACATGAATGAGCTATTTTTTTTAAAAAATTTTTTACAACATCAATTAGGTAAACGCTGACGATGTTCAAGGAGACGTGTTAATTATAGTGATAATTTTATATTTGATAATACATTTCACATCTTTGAAGAAGCATTCGACCATAGTAATAAAATTTGTTATTTTTTTTATTAATACGGTTTGATTTGCGTGTTTTTAAAGCGGTTTTTAAATAAACGTAAATATTGAAACGAATTAATAAAAGTAACTTTTAGTGAAAAGATAACTATTAAAAAAAGAAGGGACAATTTGGTACTTCATCCATTCCAATCAATTCTATACATTTCACTTTATGGATACTATTCATAAGTCGAGTGAATCTTCGACACACCTTCTAATATATAACATAAAAGATAGTCATGTGAGATATTGTTTAAATTTTCTTACAGAGTACATTATGAATATCAAATTTTTATAATTTTTATCGATATGTAACTAAAAATATTAACTAGTTTTGTGACCCGTGAAATTCACGGGACATTCAGTTTGTAATGTGATACTTTAGTCATTTGATATCATAATATACTACGATCAACTCAACTTACGATTTTCAAGTTCTAAGAGGTATATAAAGCCAATTAGCCTTTTGTACTACAATTTATCAAAAATTAAAGTGATATATAGTAGATATTAAGACACCCCTGCCAAAACTAAAGTAAATCAATATAAGGTAAAATAATTAATAATATAGGTATTCATATAATCAAATTATACAATACTATATTAACAAACAAAAATCCCAACATAGAGCGCACTTGCCAATTAGATATTAAAATTTCAACAACAATTATAAAAATAACATAAAACACGCGATTAGAAATATTATGAATGACAAAACAATTGGATCATTAATGTCGAATACTGCGTCTATTAAACAATCTTATACAAAGATGTGAATAGAATTATAACATGAAATATCAATGACACATACCATTTTACTAACGATAGAGATAAAAAAAAAATTCTTACAAGTTTGCCTTTTATAAAAAATATATAAACAATTGAGGATGCGTTTTATAGCTTTTGAATATACTTTTTATTATTATTATCAAATTTAATATTGACATAAAACAGATCAAGATTCATGACTTTTGAGCATCCTTTTTTCCATTATTATGAAGTTTAATACGAGTATAAACATATATGGAAAAATGTGATATGTTATGTAAAAGGTTTGTTTTATTATTATTATTTTACAAAATTCCCTTTGCATGAAAGTGGTTTAAGAAGTTATTTTATGTAATTAAAAATATGATATATGGTTGATAATAGATAGTTTGGTCTGCCTTTTAATTATATTAATAGATAGATATTAGTGGCTTTATAATCCAAATTATTAGACGTTTTATTACTACATATAGAATTTTTTAGCTACTATATTTATGTTTAATGAAGAATTAGATGGAGAAATTGTAAGATTTAAATAATGAGAGTAAATTCGTAATTTATTTTTATAATTTAAATGAGGATCTTATGGTTTCCACCAAAAAAAATGTTAGTAAACCTTATAAAGAGTTTTAAAAAATATCTCTAAGATAATTTTAATATTAACCAATATAAATTAATAGAATTTAATTATGATAATCCTATGTGGCAAAAAATTAAATGTTGTTAAGTTGCCTTTTAATTATATAGTACAAATATAGATAGAAGAATACTAATCAATTCATTAACATATTATATTAAAAAAAATTAAATAGGAAAATCTTTTAATTAATTTAATTTGATGGTTGTTAAGTATTATGAAGAGTTTTACCCTATTTAATACTATTTAATTAGATAGGAAAAGTGTCAATAAAGATGGTGGGTGTTAAGTAATATGAAGAGTTTTAATTAATTATTAACATGTTTACTACAAAATATTCAATTAAAATGTTAACTTTAATTATGAATTATGAAATTATTAATTTAACATGTTTTATTACAAAAAAATTCAATTAAAATAACATTATAAATTATGAAATTTTGATATAAATTTGTAAGAGTTATACTAATTATGGAAAAAAATATTTAATAATAATAATAATATCCATTAATATAATAAATAAGTGAATTAAATTAATTTATAGATAAATAATTTAGATCAATGTCATGTAATAATAAATAGTTAATCTGTGTCACATAAATTTTCCATGTCACAATTAAATATGTCATGTCACATTAAAATTTGCCATGTCACATTAAAATCCTTTTAATTAAATTTTATAAATTAAATATGCTATGTCGCAAACTCCAATTTATTCTATGAGAAAGGAAAATGATTTATAAGAAAACAATAAATTCCAAATAAAACATACATTTGAAAGTTCATGAAATGCTAATTTTTTTTGCTAGGATATAGTATTGAGTAAAGTGGATAGGGAATTTTTTTTTGCTAGGATATAGTCTTGTTTATCTCATGAACCATCCTACAAAAAAAACATTGAGTATTAATAATGGACAAAATGGTGGAATTTGATTCATATGTAATATTAACCTTATCTTTATTTATTTAAGTTTTCCCTTAAATAATGAAAGAAATATGACATTGAGTTATAAAGAATGTAAAGTATATTTACCTTTAAAAAGGAGAACACCACAAATCTTGATAGCTCCTAAATGAGAACAAAACAACACTTAAAATAAGAAATTTAAAAATAAATAAATAATTGATTAATTTAAAAACTTAATACAATTACCGTACCTTAATATACTTACCTTGATTTTGACCCAATCATAAGAAAAATTATTGACACACACAATTATGTTGACGATGTGAGTAAAAAATATATTGGCTTGAATTTAATTATAGCCAATTGAGGATGTGTTTTATTACTTTTGATCATCTTTTTGTATTATTATCAAATTTAATATATACATAAATATGTAGTAAAGTGTTATAATTTTTGAGCATTAATTTACATTATTAATTAGCAATTTTAATTTATACATAAATATGGATTAAGGAAACATGAAATGTAAAAGGTTTGCTTTAATATACATAAATATGTAGTATAGTTTTATTACTTTTGAGTATTATATTTCATTAATAATAAGTTACAAAATTAGAGATTGTAAATATTTATTTGAAGTTTAACCTATTATAGTTTTAAAAATTAAAAAGACTAATATTTAATGTTAAGTATGTTATTATTTTCCCTTAATATTTACAATTTTTTTTTTTTTTATAAACGGCGTAAAATTAGAATTATATGTATTTATTTGTTGTTTAAAATATTCTAACAATAAACATCTATATTTTAAATTTATTAGGAAATTTGATTTTTAATTGTTATTTAATTAATCTAGAATTTAAAAATGTCAAAGGTTAATGTTTGTTATGTTATTTACATTTAATGTTTTTGTATTATTTTGTCATTTTTCTTTTTAAATAAAAAAATGATGTGGCTCCATGTCATGTGCAATAAGTGACGTGGCTTTTTGTTAATGCTAGGTGGCATTGTCTACGTGGCATTTTAGGTTACCCTTTTAATAATATTGTATAGATAAAAGAATACGAGTATTGACAAACTTGAATAAAGCAAATGTATAGAATTGATTGGAATGGAGGAAGTAATTTACAAGGACGGAATGAGGAAAATTAGGGGTAGAAAGGTAGAATATAACAAACCTCTTAAAGTAATAGTAAGTCTTGTTTGCGACGGGTCACCATTTGTGAGGGATATTTTGTGAGATAAAATGGATACAAAATGAGTCAGTGAAGAAAGGGGACCCTGGAATAGTGTTAAAGAGAGAGAAAAAGTGGATATTTTGTGAGAGAAAACGGTATCCGTCACAAGCTTGCGACGGATAGTGTTGTTACAAATAAGAATTTGTGCTAAATGGCGTCGTTGCCGGGGAAGGCAACAGTTAATTTTTGTGTTTCTTTAGCGTAGACTTTTATTTTATTGTTTTAGTTTATGCCTAATACTCGTTCTTCTGACCAACCACTCGAGCCTTACGACTCAGAGATTGAACGTACCTTTTTCAGATTAAGACAAGTCGGAGAAGGTTTGCTAGTTGTTTTTGAGCACCCAGATTCTGAGAAGGATATACACTCTAATTCAGATACTTCAGAAACTTCTACTACTGAGAATATGGCTAGAGAGACTCGAACCTTAAGGGAGCTTACAGCTCCAAATCTTGACGTTCAACCATTGTGCATCACCTTTCCAGCCTTGGATGATGGAGCTACTTTTGAACTGAAATCTGGGTTGATACATCAATTACCCAATTTCAGTGGTATGAGCATCGAAGATCCGAATAAGCATCTGTCGGATTTTCATATTGTTTGCACCAGTATGAAGCCAGCCAATGTCACAGAAGAGCAGTTGAAATTGAGAGCATTTCCCTTCTCCTTGAAGGATAATGCAAGAGATTGGTTAAACTATCTACCACCGGGGAGTATCACTACTTGGGTAGGTATGAAGAAGGCATTCTTGGAGAAATACTTTCCTCCTTCTCGGTCATCTCAACTAAAAAGAGCCATCAGTAATGTTGAACAACAAGATGGAGAAACTATGTATGAGTTTCTTGAGAAATTTAAGAAGCTTTGTGCTAGTTGTCCTTACCATGGATACTCCGACCAAGATCTCATCATGTATTTTTGTGGAGGCCTAAACATCGATGATCATCATATGATTCACTCTGCTTGTGGGGGAATATAGCAAATAAGAATCCAGATGAAGCTTGGGAGGTTATCACAGAGCTAGCTGAGACCTCTAGACAGTTTGAGAGGAGACCATCACGAAGAGGAGTGAGTGCTATGGGTGTTAGTCCTGGCTTGGAGGAGAAAGTTGATAATATTGCTTCCACCCTACGTGACATGTTATCTGGAAGACAAATGGCCGTTGTTTATGGTATATGCTGTATTGAGGGTCATCCTAGCGATTTGTGCCCCCAAATGCAAGAGGGTGGTTCTCAGACGGTGAATGGTATATGGGAGAGTAGTTCAAACAAGAAATGGGATCCACACTCTAATACCTATAATGAAGGATGGAAGGCTCACCCTAACTTCCGTTGGGGAAACTCTCAAGCCGGTCCATCAGCTGGCCCTCCTAGAGGTCAGTTTCTCCAGCGACCACAAGGACAACAATTTACTCAACAAGTGCCACAACAAGTAGCTCAACAAGCACCACCGAGCTCATCAATGTCCACGGAAGATATGATTCGTGCTCTCACTCTCAGTGTTACTCAAGATCGAGCTGATAATAAGCAAAATTTTAAAAATCTTGAGAATCAAGTGAGCCAATTGGCTACTGCGGTCAATCGGTTAGAAGCTAAACAGTCGGGTGCTCTACCATCTCAAACAGTGTTGAATCCCAGAGAGAATGTGAGTGCCGTGTCATTGAGAAATGGTAGGCAATTGGTGGAGATTGAAAATCCAAAAGCTAAGCCTAAGGTGGTGACTATTCAAGAAGAAGAGGAGTTAGTGGTTGAAGGTGACAAGCTACTTAATGATGGAGTGAAAGAAGATGCATCTAATTCCAATGAGGTAACACCAGTTATGCCCACATATGAGTCACTCCCACCTTTTCCCGAGGCTTTGAAGGACAAAAGAAGAAAGGAGCATGACACTGATATTTACGAAACCTTTCGTAAATGCGAGGTAAATATTCCTTTACTTGACTTGCTTAAGAGTGTTCCTAGGTATGCAAAGTTTTTAAAAGAACTTTGTACAATTAAAAGAAATCAAAAGGAACGTAGTTTGAAAAAGCAAAAGGGTAAACCTAGTGAGTTTGTTTCGGCTTTGTTTAAGAGTAAGACCCCTCCTAAGTGTAGTGATCCGGGTGTGTTTACCATACCTTGCACTATAGGTGATACACGGTTTGAAAGAGCCATGTTAGATCTAGGGGCATCAATAAATGTTCTCCCCTACCATGTTTATGACTCTCTTAAGTTTGGTCCTTTGAAAAGCACTAGGGTAGTAGTCCAACTTGCTAATCGGTCTAGTGTACACCCTAGAGGATTAGTAGAGAATGTCATGGTCAAGGTAGATCAACTAGTTTTCCCAGCAGATTTCTATGTTTTGGATATGGCACAGGAGGTTGATGCTATCCCAATTTTATTGGGTAGACCATTCCTAAAGACCGCAGGAACCCGAATTGATGTCCCAAATGGTTCCTTGACTATGGAGTTTGATGGGAAGGTGGTTAAATTTCAAATTAATCCACCTAATTCAACTAATTCTATGGTTTCTTCTTTGTGTGCCATTACTACCAATCATACTTCTATGAGAAGCCGGAAGCCACCACTTCCGAGCAAAGCTTGTGAAATTTTGCAGGACTCCCCGCTTAGAGAGAAAAGGTGTATCCTTCTATGGGAGAATCACAAAGATGCTGAGGCTGGAAAAAGGAAGGGTAAGACTTGGTTTGATAATCTAATTCGCCGGAAGAGCTCCGGTAAAGCAACACAAGTTATACATATTAAATCATGTGTTTACCCCAGTCCCTTGAAAAGGTAAAGTTCTAAATTCTATCTTAAGTCGGGTGGTTCACCACTCTGCGAGATGTCGAGCCAACGACGTTAAACAACAGCGCTTCTGGGAGGCAACCCATAGATTTGTGTGTGCAATTTCTTTAAAAAAAAAAAAAAACTTAGAAAAAAAAACGAAAATTCAAAAAAAAAGAAAGGAAGTCGGAACTACCCAATTTATGGTGTTGGCGACATAAGAAGGGAGACCTAGAAGGAAGGATGGGTAGGATAGTGGCTAAGGTGTGGTGTAACCGCGGTGCGTTGTTGTGGGCACTTGTTTATGCGGTTGGATGGATTGTTTATTTGGTGTAGAGGAGATTAGGACTGACCTTGTCAGCTCGGAGTTACGGAAGTTTTATTTATGTGCATTCTGTTACTGGCACATATATTATTACAGCTACTTGGTCTTTGGTTAGGATTGGAGTAATAAGGGGCGTTAGTCTTCTTTGTCACTCTTATCTTTTGTTGGCTTTGTATGATTGTGCTTTATGGAGTATGCTAATAGTCAAGTGTGGGGAGGAGGTGTGGTGCATGGATTGCTCTGTTTTCATGTTTTCATGTGGTGTTGCGGTATGCTTGATGGTCTCTATCGTCATTGGCACTAGTAGAAAAATACTTATTTGAGGCGTCAAAAATGAGGCCATTTGCGGCGTTTTTAGTGTAGCAGCAAATAAGGGGGCCGCAAATAGAAAAAGTCATTTGAGGCGGGAAAAAAACACCTCAAATAAGAGGTTATTTGAGGCGTTTTTCTAAAAAACGCCGCAAATAGAAAATGCTATTTGAGGCGTTTTTTTAAAAAACGCCGCAAATAGGTCCCAAAAAAAAAAAAATTTTTTTTTTTTTTAAAAATGAAATTATTTTAACAAATTAATTAAATATAATAACTCTCAAATGTATATTTTTTTTCTTTTTGGTAAAATGTAAGTAGTATTAATCAAAGGCCTCAAATGCCTATCCATTACAACCAACTCATTTCGACCTTGTTACCCTATATGCTAACACCATTCCTATCCAGCTTTACAAAAATTGATGCATCCTACATTCCTACACCATTCCTGCTTTACAAAAATTGATGCAATCCTACACCATTCCTTATCAATATTGCTAATACTTCCTACAAACATTTCTCGAAATCTACTCGTGCATTCTCCTTTTACTTGTACCAATTGAATTGGGTGCATAATATAGTCTTCTACTCTGCAGACATTCCTGTTACGCCAAATCCAGTAATATAGCCCCCACTATACCAGCAGCAATAAGTTTTTTCCTCAAGTTTGATATATTCCTATATCTGAATATATCACTTCCTCTGCCAATATCCATCCCAGCATTACCCAGCCAGTCAAACATTTCCACCAAACATCTGCGTGTGTACTGGTAGTCCTCAAATAGGTGCTTATGGTTCTCTGACTCTAACCCACAGACAAAACAAACCAGAGGTACATCAATACCCATTCTGTTCAGTCTATCAAGGTAAACAACCTCTTTTCCTGCAAGAGTAGCAGAAGCAGCTGAATTACGAAACTGTCTCATGAAAGACATCTTACTATAAAAAGAGTGGCTAGGGTACATCTATAAGTAAAATTAGTCAAAGCTGATATTGTTTGATCAGCAAAATAACCATAGACAATGTATATGATGGAGGAGCATTATGTAGTAGTGGTAACCTACAAACTATGAAACCTCCACTGCACCCAGCTGCCTTACTCAGTGTACCTATACAAATGTCAACATCACTTTCACAATTGAACATCTCAGCCACTCCTGCACTAGTTTTGCCACAAACAAATGTGCCATGAGCCTGAAACAATAAAGGCCAAATTGGAAGCAAAAAAGGGAGCATCAATGAGTTGTTTCATTGTTATGTAGTGTGTGTTAATCTGAATAAGTAGAAGGAAAACTTACATCATCAATAACCAACAAAAAGCCATGCTTTTTACGAAGCTTGGAAAGCTCAAGCATCGGGGCAAAATCTCCATCCATACTGAACAAGCTGCCATCGACAACAAAGTGAAAATGTTAAGAGAACATCATAAAGAGGCAAAGCTATACTCTCTATTCAATTGGGTTCGTAAATTTGCTTCTGACCAAAGTTTTAGGAGACGGAATACATGTGAGAGAATAATATGGGTCACATTCACATGGGAGTGATTTTGTGAGTTATTTCTCACCCAAAATGAAACGGAAAAGTGCATTAATTCGGAAGTCCTAGAAAAGTAAATGTAGCGAATCCAAAGAAAAAGAAGGAACATTTCACTAGCTTGAATGTAAACTCCAATTTTCTTCCTCAACAAAAAATGGTAGCGAAAAGGTATGACAGGCCATGAAGGTGATTTGGTATATCTTGCATACTGCTCAAACACGTACTATACAGCAACTATACCGACCAAGTATGGAGCAAGAGTAGCAGAAGCAGCTGGACCAGTCCATGGCCAAGCCTCAAGCTGATCCCCGCCTTACTTACTTAGTAGTAGAGTTGTGGGCTTGTTCCCATGACAAGAACTACATATTCTAAAGAAAATCTTGTAAATAGTCAGTCTGCTTGTTTAAATACGAGAAACTTAGACAACTTTACTGTCCCGGCAAAAATCTACGAGGTCTTTCATGCTATAACAACTTCAGCAATCTGTCAAAATCCACAGTAAAAACGTATAACAAAAGGCGTGAATGGCAAACAAGCAATCATCAGAAAATAGACTATAGCAACAAACCTGCAAACAACTCACATATCTCTTCGAGAAACCCAATTCATTGAGTGACTGCAACTCCAAGCTCTTAGCAAGCTGGCAACCAGCTGTTACAACCCTGTTGTAAACAGAAAATTTCACAATGAAATGAAGATATTGTATATGACCGATAATTTTTTTACTTTTTGGGTTAAAGAAAGATTAAAAGATTCAAAAAAAAGTTTACGATCACAGAAGAATAGTATGACACCAACAAAAGATCAATAAGCTTACATATTACTGTTTGTTTACAGATCTTGGGAAGAAACTCCTTCAATTCCACTGTCAAATAGAGTACTTTGACATTTTTTAGCAACCAGAAGTAACTGATTTACCAGCCAATAAGTACATAGTCGATTTATTCTACTGTAATCATGAGCTGCAATAGTATCTTCAAAAGAGAAGCAGTAAGAATTGTTGCTCACGGTGCTTGGTCAACAATATTTCAAATATACGCACATCAACACGTTCTATGCAAATATGCAACTGTACTACAAGATACGATAGCAAGAGATCTTTAGGGCAGGCCTAATGTCATGGCTCTTTTAACTCAACCATGGATAATTGGGTAAAGTCCTTGGCAAGTCAGATCACCTTTTCTCAACCGTTGCATTATGCAAGGCCTGTCTTTAGTCTTTACCGTCAAAATGTTTCAGAATAAGAGAAGACGCATTAGAAGAATTCATATCACTTAGATTGTTGGAGCTTGATTGTTTGGGTAGCATTGAACAAGGGATAGGACGAGGGGGGAGAGGAATGAACGGAGAAGCGAGGGCAAAGTACGGTACCCAAATTGCCAAATCTTACACCAGGGAGTACAGTACTCCCTACACCAAAATATTTCGTTGATTAAGATGAATTGGCATATTTATAAGAGTTAAGCATATTTATCCAAGTTTACAATCGGACCAGTAATCACATGACCAACATATGAATTCCGAATATAATATACGACTATAAATATTAAGCACACCATTTTCCCTGAACCTTCATCTGAGAATCTGTCTTGCCAAGTTTCATCTTCCATCTGTGAAGGCAATGAACTTTCAAACAAGGGTAAGGAAAAAGTACTTAAATGTTGTAACTTTATAATATCAGCAAATGGCTGAATCCTGGGATTAACATATCACAAAATCAGTGCAAAACATTACAAACATATAACAAAACGCAAGAAATAACCTTATACAAGTACAATCAAACAAAATTAGCCAGTGATGCTCAGATTCCGGTACGAGAATTGGACGATTACAATCCGAGTCCTGGAAATATCAAAATCAAGGACTAGGACCTATTACCTTAGCATAGACGAAGGAGAAAAAAATTTCTTAACCCTTATTAAACCTGCCCGTATGCCAGACACACCTATTACCTTTGCATAGAGCAAAAAATCAGAACATTAAAAAGGATAGCATAGTTGTCCAAAATACAGAAACAGAAAAACGCGAGACTTTCCTATTGTCTGTCACCACAAGTCCAAAAGTTCAATGACATTTGATATATAAGCTATCCCTTTTTTAATGTATCATATTATAATAAATCCTAAATGATAGCCCTTATATGTGAAAATCTCACGAATTATCTAAAGAATGACGACGTCCAATCACACGTAGTTCTAGGATGCACTTGCCCTAGTTTAGCTGTTGTGAGGATCATCTAATACCATCATATAGGGAGAGCACGAAAGCACATACAAGACAAGGAAATCTACAGCTTCAAGCTCCTACCTCTTCTTCTTTCTCCATGTATTGGCGTATACAGTCCGCTTGCGACGGTACATTTGAATCCAGAGAATCATCATTGTCAGGATACCCTTTAGCAATAATAATGAATTCACCTGCTTCCTCGGACCCTCCTGCCATCAAGCAATTGTCAGCATAAACCACAATACTTCAAGTCTTCATCGTACAACCACCGGCTAACCAAAACCTACACATATTCAACTCTTATACATACCCTAACGTAACTCACCACCATCGTAAAGCAGACTCATATAGTACATCCGAATTCGTAAATAGGCATGGTTACTATGTAATGAGATATCAACTAGAATATAACATTGAAACACGTTTCAACAGTAAAACAAATGAATCTTACTTACTAAAACTTGAATATAACAGCAAACACGGACATAAATTCCAAGTTTTGGGTCGTTTTACTCAAATGAACGAACATCAAAGCACAAGTTTTAGTTTCCGTCTTATCAAAATAAACCTAATTTTAATGTTCTGTTCAAAATCTAATTTTCAAACACTAGAATAAACACTTTGGAACATCTTAAACACTTAGTTATACAATATATCATGAAAACATCGATTATATACAAAATCCCAAATACAATTAGGAACCCTAATTTACAAATAATAAATTCTACTCAAATTTTTTGTGTAAAAGTTTGTCTAAAATTAAGTAACAATCTCAATCAAGAAACAATAATTAATTTTGAAAAATATAAATGACATTCAAAAGCAAGTAATTATTCAAAAGCATGTAGTAAGAGAGGAAAAATGCGAACTTACAGATGGCAGAAGGGGGGGTGTAAACTTGTTTATGGGCGGCCATGACGGTTGACGGCTGACGGTGGACGGTGGACGGTGGACGATGGACGGAAGCGATTGAGTTGATAGTAGGGAAATTGAATAAAGGGAGAAGGAAGGAGGAATAATGGTATGCGTAAGAGGAGGGGGAAGTAGATAGGGTAATTATTTGAGGCGTTTGATTATAAAACGCCGCATATGACACATTAGAGGCGTTATTTTAGAAAAACGCCGTAATTATGATTTCTTTTTTTGAAAAAAAAAAAAAATTGATTCGTTATTTGCGGCCATTAGGCAAAAACGCCTCAAATAAGGCGCCGCAAAAGAATGTTTTTCTACTAGTGTGGTGCTTCCCTAGATGAATTGTGTGTTTTTCTCTTCCCTTTTTATTGTGTCCTTGCAACATTGAGGACAATGTTTCATTCAAGTGTGGGGAGGGAGAATCGTTCCGATTTGTATACTTTTGTAATTGTGTGGTGTTTTTATTTCAGTACTTTATTTCAAAAAAAAAAAATAAAAAAAAAAAATGAAAAAAAAGAAGAAGAAAAAAAAAAGATTAATCCCGGCTAGGTGAAAACCCGAAAGGGCGCCTAGGCAAGATTGGGATGTGGCCGAGGACGGAGTGAAAACCCGAAAGGGCGCTCTGGGTAAAATGAAGAAACGAGTTGCGTGCCACTGAGAGTAGATGTGAGATGAAAAAAAATAATAAGCTAGAGTGAAAATCCGCAAGGGCGGACACTCTAGGCAAAATGAGAGACATAGGTAAAAAAAAAAAAAAAAAAAAAAAATCCGATGTTTTTGATCTCATGTTGCTAGGTTGAAGACCGTCTGCTTCAAGGATTACTACGAGGTTTTACTACTTTTCGTACACTTCTGTGGATCGGTGTTGGTATAAGCTTATAATGAGTCCTTTGAGTTTACTCGAGGACGAGTAAAGATCTAAGTGTGGGGAAGTTTGATAAGACGGGTTTAGTATGGCATAAAAGTGTCAAGTTAGACGAGTTATTGATGGAATTAGAAGCGTTTTGAGGTACAATTGTATAATTCCGTTTTCTTGGTGTTGAGATTAATTATGTTAAAATATGAAAAGTGGAGTTCACAAGTATTTTTGGGTTGATCTTGAGATATATGAAGCAAGTCTAATATTTGGGCTCGAGACAATGAGATGGATATAAGATGAAATAAAACCGGAACCTATATTCTAAGCTTGTAAGTTGGGCTTCATATATCTCAAGATCAACCCAAAAATACTTGTGAACTCCACTTTTCATATTTTAACATAATTAATCTCAACATCAAGAAAACGGAATTATACAATTGTACCTCAAAACGCTTCTAATTCCATCAATAACTCGTCTAACTTGACACTTTTATGCCGTACTAAACCCGTCTTATCACTGAATTAAAGGATAGAATTTGAAAAACATAGGATACCGAGCAACACGAAAAAATCTAAAAAAATTGGAAAATAATAGGGCGAGTCTACAAAAACCCTCAACATTTGCAGTTACCTCACCGCCGCTTAAACAGTTAAACCCTCGTTCGGCATTTCTCTCTCTTTCTTTCTCTTCGGTAAACTTGCTTCTCTCTTCAAATTTACTGACTAATAAGTAACTAATCCTTCAAATTAACACACTATTTTGATTGATTATACTTTCAGGTAGCAAGCTAATTGCATCAATGGCGACAGCACCATGGAGAGCTCTTGGAAAATGCAGGTTATTGATGAGCGCCGCGAAAGCGAAAGTCCCCGCTGCCTCTGCTGCCAAAGTCCCCGGCGCTTCCAAAACCAACTCTGAAACTCCTTCGACTAAGCCGTTATCAGGGATAATGAAGCCGGTGCGGCTTTCGCCGGTTCTCCAAGAATTTCTTGGGGGTACTCCTGAAGCTTCTAGGTCTCATGTTCTTAAGCAAGTTTGGGTACATATCAAGCTCCACAATCTCCAGGTACTTCTTATTTTTTTATATTATATATTATATATTTATTTATGTAGTTAAACGGCTTCTTTAATTACTAATTTGTGTTATTATTCCTTGAATTAGGGTTTTGATCCGTTTTTTATATTATCTTTTGATAGTTGCTGTTAAGGGCATTTACAACATGGTTTGGTTTTTTTTTTTTTTTTTTCTGGTATTACAACATGGTTTTGGTTTTAAATGTTATATAAACGTGCGTTGGTCTTGTACTCTTGTATATTCTATTTTGGGTTATTTCCATAACTAGAAATGCATGTACAATGGCGGCATTAGCATGTATGGCATTAGGGCTTGATTTGTATGCGGCATTAGGGCTTGATTTGTTTGTTATGCGGCATTTGAACATGTGGTTAAGGAGGTTAGTGGTTTGGAATTATCTTCTCATGGACCGAGAAGGCTGATTGGAATGTCAAGATGGTTATGTTTTAAATCAAGCAAGTGGTTCTAGTGAATGGTTTATTTTGTCAATTATTATGAGTCTGAATGTAAGTTGAAGTTGCATTCGGCTTCTACCCATCTCATTTCCCAAACAAATGATGATCAATGTAAGTCAGTGGCATATCAATATATTGTGACAACGGTGTGACTCGTTTACTTGGTGCTTAGTTTCAAAAAGGTACCCTCTTTTGACAATATCAAAATCTACGGAGAAAATACATGAGCATGTTTATCATTGCACTACCTTGGACAATTCTTTTCTGTCCAAAAACTCTTCACCAACTCTGTTTTTTTTTTTCTGACTTAAGTGTTTAGCTATTGTGGTTCTTCGACTCTTTTGTATGTGCTTGTTTGATGAAAAAACTACAATACCGGGTATTCTATTTGTACTTGGCAGTTGGCAGCAGTCAACTTGGAATGTAATAAAAGCATTCTAATTTGCGATGTTGTGCTATAGAGTGCTGCTCATTATTTGCACGGTGGAAATACCTTCACCTATTTGATTTCATGCTTATTTTCATATGCATGATTGTGCCTCTACTCTTCTAGGTTGGGGTATTCTTGAATTTGTTCTGTTGATTGTGATAATTAATATACGGTGTTTTTGGCTCATTTTCTTGAACACTAGCTCATGGTGCTATTTTTTTGACAGAATCCCAGTGACAAGAAGCAAATAGTATGTGACCAGAAACTGAAGACATTGTTCAGCGGGAAGGACACTGTTGGCTTTCTGGAGATTGGCGGTTTACTGTCCCCACACTTTGTAAAAGCTGCTTGATAGATTCGTGAGTCGTGACTGTCTAGTTTAGCTATCCTTGTCTAGTACTAACGTACGTTTTTCTCTTTCTTCGGAAAATGCAGGGTTTATATCGGAACCACTTTAAGTAACCTTTTATGTATGGGTGTAGTTCGGTTGTTATTCTGAATTATGTAGCTGAAGTTTTTTATATTTCTCAAGACTGGATTTGAAACATTATGCTCTTACTGATCTGATCTGTGCCTTGTTTTGACTTCTGAGTTTCATATATTAACTGATTTTGGTGTCGGTGAATGCCGAAATTGCAAGCTGCTGGAGTCTTGGAGAGGTGCAAATTTTTTTTCTATTTGCTCCTAAAATACAGGCAAATTACCAATCAGCAACCCTAGTTTTAAATACGGAGCACCGTTAGTTGTACTTCATATGAGCATGAGACTGTTGGAACCTTCTATTTTTCAACCTGGTGTGTCATACTTGATTGCTCCATTTTGTGTTGAATCATGATAAACAGTTGTAATATTTTGTGCATAATAGGTAGAAATCAAAGTGCTTATAAACCTCAATTTCACATGAATGTTTGAGTCAGATTACAGATTTTTTGCGCTTGCAAGAGTTAGAGAAATCGATTTGCTAAGAGAATTGTGACATAACTTGGGAGTTTTTGGTGTTTTAAGTGACTTATTCCGCTTGTAAGATTTGGAATCAAGTGGGCTATTGTATTTCCCACATTTTTGAAACCTTAGACCATTCCCAAGCAAGGTCGATTGGGAGGTTGATATGGGGTCGAGTCAAGTTAATTGTAATTAAGAATTCGATTAGAATTGACTCAAGTCGATTTGCGTCATAAATCGACCCAATTTGAGGTAAATTGACTCACAATCGACCTCATACGTGACACATTTTAATGGGTTCCAACCATTTAAAAAAAAGAAACAAAAAAGAAAAAAAAGGTCGTGTCTTTTTGCTTGGGAGGGTTTAAGTGGGTCAAGGTTAATAAGGGGAGACTAAGGTATAATATGCAATTGAGCCGATTAAATTGATTTCTTGCTTGGGAATGGTCTTAGAAGCAGCAAGGGGATGTTAGTCAAAACACATGAGAAATTCAGCATTGAGTCTCTTAACAATCACAAGATTGGTGTTGAAAGTGCATACATACACCTGATATGGAAGGACGCTGGCATTCCTGTATAGTTTACTACGGTTATATCGGCTACAATGATAGAGCTAAGAACATAACCCGAATCTTTTCACAATCAAATAATTGAAATCCTAATTAAACCAGTACTTAGATTACACAAGACACACATAATTCGGAACAATGCCTGCATTTTGGTACAACTCTTTGTGCATGTGCCCAAAAACAAATATGAGAATTGGGCAGTGAAAGGTCTTTTTTGTTAAAGATATACGCGTCATCAAATTGGCGATATTCACATGCCTATCCAATATTAGCCCCTGTATGCAATACTTTCATATCAGAAACTGAGAAATCAACCTAATAATCCCTATGTATTCCTCAATTTAGTTATTTTGTGGTAACTAATGAGTTGGTATCGCATACAAGTTTCTATGAATACCGTAAGATTAACTAAAGTAAACCAAGTGGAGATTACGCCAAACCATAATATTGTTTCTATGACACTCATAAACACTATTCAAAAGCCATTTAGTTTAGACATGCCAAAATTGATCTGAATGACGGACCAAATAACTTGACTTGCAACCAAACAAATGACACAGTTTGATCAACAACCAACTCTAATATATCCGACCCAAATATATATAGTTGCATACTGATTTATCCCAAAAAAGACCCCGTTTTTTGGGATTTGATTTCTATTTTTGTAAGTTCATTCAGTTCGATTAGTTTAGTAATTATATTAAATTTAATTTAGTCAATGTCAATCCAAAAAACTAAGACCTAACTCAATTAACACCCCACGAATATCAAATAACCCGAATCAAACCAAACCGTCTTGCACCAATGTATTATTAACCGATTTACCAAAACTAGATTAGTAGAATATAGTTTGTTCGTTAAGGAGAGGTTTGGGTAACCAACACAATAATGTGAACAAATAAATAGAATATGGACCCACTAAAAAGAGTCCCACTTCCCTCTACTCAAATTTTCCAAATTTTTTTCCTCATTTTCTCATACGACGACTCACACACTTCGATGCAACACTAAAATAACTTCCCCCTTTCCCTCCTTTTCACATCTCTACTACCACCAATTAATCATTTAATTAGCAACCAAGAACCCTAATTTCAAACCTTCTAATCTCCCAACAAATTAAACTCCATTTTTTTTTAAGAGATTCAATCTCTAATATCCATTTCATTAAATCCATTTCTTTTGTTAATTACCCAATTAAACCTTAATTTTCGTACAATTACCCGCCAAAAATAACCACTTTATCTTTGTTCTTTAATGACCTAGATTCTGGATTTACTGACTATTTGAAGGTATGCCCAGATGTTATTTTGTGAATTAATGACTGTCCATTTTCTTACTTGGTTGATTTGTTCTATTCCTGTGTAAATATATAGATGCATATTCTAGGAAAAAAACTTGGTTTTTGTTGTTAATGGTTATGAAATAGTACTGGTTGAGTGAAGAATTGAGGGTCTATTGTAGTGCAATCATGGGTTTGAGTTAATTAAGTTGTAAGATTTGTTGTATTCTTTGGATTGTGTGTTGTTTGAGTGAGAGCTGGGGGAAGTGACAGTATGGAGACCCCAAATGGTTCCGCCCCGGCTTCCGACGGGGTTATTCCCAAGAGATCATTGAGGAGGAAAGTTAGTTTGAAGAACTATGATGAGAAGTTGATGGATGAATTTATAGAGAGGCATTTGGGTGGGCCCTTGAAGAAAAAACACAGGACTATGGAAGCCATTGAGAAGGAAACTGAGATCGAGGCAATGATAGCCATGTCGCTTGGTTTTCCCATTGATGCTTTGCTTGATGAAGAGATTAAGGCGGGGGTTGTGAGCGAGCTAGGTGGGAAAGAACAGAATGACTACATTGTTGTGAGGAATCATATCCTTTCTAGGTGGAGGGCTAATGTTGGGGCGTGGCTTGCTAAGGCGCAAATAAGGGAAACCGTGTGTAGTGATGTTGAACATTTGATGTCTGCTGCTTATGACTTTCTTTTGTATAATGGGTTTATCAATTTTGGGGTTTCACTGCCTTTTAGTTCTCAAATTCCTGAGGAGGCATCCGAAGGGTCTGTTGTTATAATTGGTGCGGGACTTGCAGGTCTTGCTGCAGCTAGGCAGCTATTATCGTTTGGTTTCAAAGTTATTGTTCTAGAAGGAAGAAGTCGTCCCGGGGGTAGAGTGTACACTCAGAAAATGGGTAGCAATGGGAAGTATGCTGCAGTTGAGCTCGGTGGAAGTGTCATTACTGGCATTCATGCCAATCCTTTAGGAGTTCTGGCTAGGCAACTGTCAATACCGTTGCATAAAGTGAGAGATAAATGTCCATTGTACAAACCCGATGGGACTGAAATTGATAAAGACGTAGATTCCCGTGTTGAGTTTACATTTAATCGCTTGTTGGATAAAGTAACTGAGTTGAGGAAAATTATGGGTGGATTTGCAAACGATATTTCTTTGGGTTCTATATTGGATAAACTTCGGGAGCTTTATTCTGTAGCCAAAAGTAAGGAGGAGCGCGAACTTCTTGATTGGCATTTTGCAAACTTGGAATATGCAAATGCCGGATGTTTGTCTGAGCTCTCTGGTGCCTATTGGGATCAGGATGATCCATATGAGATGGGTGGTGACCATTGCTTCCTTGCTGGTGGAAATTGGAGGCTGATTAGAGCATTGTGTGAAGGAGTTCCTATTTTGTATGAGAAGACTGTTCACACTATAAGGTATGGAATTGATGGTGTTGAAGTGGTAGCGGGAGACCAGATATTTCAATCTGATATTGTCTTGTGCACTGCACCTCTTGGTGTGCTGAAGCGAAAGACTATCACCTTCGAACCTGAATTGCCGAAAAGAAAGCTTGATGCCATCGACAGGCTGGGCTTTGGTTTACTTAATAAAGTTGCTATGGTATTTCCTTCTGTTTTTTGGGGGGAAGAGCTTGACACTTTTGGTCGTCTGAGCAACCATAGCCATGAGCGAGGGGAGTTTTTTCTTTTCTATGGCTACCACACTGTTTCAGGTGGTGCAGTACTTGTAGCTTTGGTAGCTGGAGAAGCCGCCCAGGATTTTGAGCAAACAGACCCATCCGTTCTGTTGCATCGAGTCCTAAACGTGCTCAGAGGTAAATTGTTACTCTCCAGCCTTTTGGCGCGTTTATAGAAGTTTTGTTTTTTCAAATTGGTGATTTGATTTTCAGTATAACCAAAGTTTATGAGAAGAAACTTTGCACCTTGTAGTATTCTCTTTGTCAAAAATATGCTTCTTAAGAGTATACCGTGCATTTCATTATATTTACTCTTATATTTTGAGAGGCTGAAATTTAAGCGAGTGGCCTGAAATTGGATAACAACCTAGATTAAAAAATACGGAGGGATAACGAAGTATAGTATTTAGCCTTGAGTCCTTGGTTACCAAATTCACTATGAATACGTCCATACCAATTTGCGATTCGCTCTTATAGAATGTGTTATATGTATTTTTAGTAAGCAACATGATAGAATTCACTTTTAACAATTCGCGATTCGTAGGGCACCGTGTGAATTCGGTAACCATGCTTGACATACCTGACATGATTCTTTTTTTGTTTTTTTCCCTGTTCCTATGCTTGTTTGCTGTCTGATTTATAGGCGACTTGGTCTGTTTTTTTGGGTCTTGTGTAGGTATATACAATCCTAAAGGTGTTGATGTACCTAATCCCATACAGACAGCGTGTACAAGGTGGGGCAATGATCCCCTTTCATATGGTTCATATTCTCATGTTCGGGTAGGATCAACTGGATTCGATTATGATATACTGGCTGAAAATGTGGGGAACCGGTTGTTTTTTGCTGGGGAGGCGACAACCAGGAAATATCCAGCCACGATGCACGGTGCTTTTTTGAGTGGCTTACGAGAAGCCGGTCACATTTATCGAACAACCAGGAGTCAACAGCTAAACGGAAGGAAATGTGGTCAAAAAGCTCATGGACTAATCTTTGATGCCCTCGTTGATCTTTTTAGAAGGCCTGACCTAGTACTTGGCAAGTTCATATTTGTACTCGATCCTTTCACAGAAGATCGAAGATCACTAGGGCTTTTAAGAGTTTCCTTTGATGACCTAAGTAGTGAACTCTGTAGTGGATGCAGTACTTTGGTTGATCGGGGGGTAAAATGTCCGGAGCACAGTTGCCTGCCTCTGCAGCTATATGCAATTGTATCTCGTGAAATGATTGAACAGCTTCAACAAGTAAATGGAAGCGACCGAGATAGAATGTCTTTTTTGTTCAAGAATCTTGGTGTGAAACTCATTGGATCAAGTGCTTTGGGTGCACTGGGCAACTCTGTGATTACTGGCCTATCTGTTGCGCGAAGGGGTAGGGGAAGACAACGTTTGGGAGCGGGAGGTCAATGCATCATATGAGTACTCTAGTGTCTGCTAACATTGCTAGGTTCTCATGTTTCTAGATCATGTAATAGTTTACATGGAGCAGCACTTGATTTTTTGTTTTGTTTTGTTTTGTGCTGCTTCAGACAAGTTGAGGCATATAAGTTGCTGACAAGATTGTTAGCCCTTGAAGAAATCGTTGCATGTTATTCTGGTAGCTGGAAACTAAGGTGGCACTGAATAGGTTAGTGTTAGAATGGTAGCTATAGCCGTAACGGGAGTGATGAAGTAATGCACGGTTGTGGCTGTGGTATGTACTGATTCTGACTCTACATTCTCAGGTTTGGCTATATTCAGTCTTTTAGCCAGCAAATGTAAAGTTTTTGTACACTAGAAATTCTTTCTGAGACGGATAAATACTTGCAGAGGATTGTCACAACCAATTGTATGTGCATCACAAGCTTCTGAAATCTTAATGCTACATTGCTACTAATTGCTGAGATTAGCATTGTAAATTCTCCTTTGAAACCAGCATCACAACTCAGGAGAATGACCTATGTCAGAATCAAAATGGGGTAGTTACTTTTAGAATTGGCAGTTAAGTGGGTGGAGTGTATTGTTAAATGGGTTGGTCCGACATTGTATTAGCACGAGATCGTCATTGCAGAGACTATTGTATTAGCAGTAGGTCTCGTGAAAGATCGTCTTTTATTAATTTAGTGAGAGATAAAATAGGGAATAAAATCTTCAGTTACTAATTTAGTGAGAGATAAAATAGGGAATCAAACTTCAGTGGGTCCACCATTCCATCATGTGAGAGGTCTCTCAATAACTTTATTGAGATACGTCTCTCTCGAAATTTTGTGTTGTATGAGCATATGCCATAAGTCTTAAGAAAAACTCATAATTTAAGCCATTGGAGAATTAAGAGAAACCCAAAAACATTCCTACTTTTAAAACGGTAATTTTATGCATGTTCAAGTGCAGGGTCCAACTAGACAGTTGGCTTATGATTTGGTACATGCCAGATTTATGTAATTTGGGTTTAAATATTACAGTATATAATATGAAGTTTTGTTAGTCAGGCCTCGTTTTGTTGTCATACGGGAATTAATTTTCCATGATTTTGCAAAATACGTGAATTGCCTAAAATTCGTTTGGTTGACATGTAATCAAATTCCTCCATAATGGAGGAGTTGGAAATTCCAACTCCTCGGAAAAAAAAAATCTCATGATTTGGAGTAACCAAACATCTTCATTTTTTCCAAATAATGGGATTTTCCAATTCACCTATTTTTATAGGGGCAACCAAACGAGTGCTAATATGTTGAGCGTTATAGGTCTTTATAACAGTGTGATGCGGAAATTTGATCCATTTATTAAAAGCATTGATGGCTATTGAATAACACTAATTATCTTGTACAATCGTCTCATATTTGGATATTGTGAGATCGGTTCTTTAACCCATATTACAAATTGAATATGTTAAAGGGTTAGACGAGTCAATGTTACAATTGGAAGTTGTGTAGAATATTTGGCAGCTTTTAAAAATTATCGAAATCATAATCTAAATCTAAATAAATTAATAAATCCAATAAAATAGAATTAGTTGAAGTTTAGGAAATAATTATTTACCATAAAAAAAAATATAATCTGATTGTGCCATAATCAACTAGAATTCTTTTTGGAATAGAATTGTAATTTCCTAAATAATAGACAAAAAGTAATCACATCTATATAAATAGCTCATATTATTACCGACTATCTGTCACAAAAATAAAATAAGCGTAAACATATCACTGAAACGAATGGAGTATAGACCAGCTCGGTTTTCGAAAAGACTCAAGATGAATGGAGTATAGACCAGCTCGGTAATCACAACGATGACTAACTTTTAAGAAGGAATTAACACTAGTTCAAAAGAAGGAATTAACACTAGTTCAATGTCATGAAAGGAAAAAAAAACTACAAACAATAGTTCAATGTTATAGAAACAAAAAACATAAACGCTAATAAACTATTACAAACGAGAATAAATTAACATAGATAACATATTATAAGGGACGAGGGATCGGAGTGTAAACCAACACTTCATGTTGTACTTCAGTCCTTTTTGTGCTTTTAGAAGTTTGTCGTTTTTTCCTTTGGCTTCTACCTTTTGTTGTACACCTCAGTGGATCAAGCACGTGTTTGGATGGTTCAATATTACTCACCATTTGATGTTCGGAATCACGTTGCATTTCGTTCTCGTGGTCGACACTAATCTAGTATCATTAGGATCAAGATCGTCTGCTCTGACCGCTATAGCTTTTTGGCTGGAAGTAGTATCACCTTGAGATGAACACACAGAATATCTCTCGTACTCGGGAGCTTCGAGACTTTTTCTGCGACAAGTCCCCAATCTAGTACCAAAATCCATAGCATTGGCATGCGATTCGTACATCGAATATAATGTGTCCCATTTAAGACTCGTCTCCCCAACCAACGAAAGAAATAAATCTCCACCTGAAAATCCACAAAAAAAATGGTGAGTTCATCAGACAGTTCATAATTACATAACATGGTCACCAGTAAGTATAACATGGTCATCTGTAACTACAATATAGTCACCAAAACAAATAACTAGACACTTCTACACAAGTATAGTTCATTAGAAAATTCATAATAATAAAACATGGTTATTAGTAACTAAAACATGGTCATCTGTAACTACAACATGGTCACCAAAGTTTAAAAAATGGACTCCATTAATGTCTCTCATTCACACATAAGAAATGGACTCCATTAATATGAAAGCTTAACAAAGTTTACAAAAAATGGACAATGGTCTCAACGTATTTCAGGAAAATTATGACAGCATCCCGTAATGATGCCTCCCAGTCCGCAAAGTTGGACCCATCATTCTTTAGTCGCGTGGACTGATTCATGTGGTCCATAAAAGCTTTAAGCCAGGATTCGCGTCCGAGTGTGACACTTGGCATTGGGTCATCAGTATGACCAGCCATTTGTTATGCAGTATTATTGATTTAATTTGAATTCTACATTGTAAAGAAGAAAATAAAATATAATAAGCATACTCATCGTTTTGTGAATAGTCTAGTGCAAAAACAGTTTATTGTGACGACTTAAGCATTTATACAATTGATCTTCCTCAAGAATTATATAAATGATCCCAAGACTCAATTTCTGTAAATTGATAAGCCAACCTTTTGGCTAATTCTACCTTTAGAATTTTTGGTCGATAAATTTTTGTAAATTCTATATTTAGTCCACCATAACCACGAAATATTATTCGGATTATAATGTTGCGGTAAATAAGTCAACCACTACTACTTACCCAACGTAGAAGGGGTCATATGGAGAGTAATGTCCTATATGCCTACCGACGAAGAAGGGATTCGTAGGAATGACTTATAAAAGACTAATCTCAATTTTAGGTTATAGAGAAAGATCCCATCAACTTTATTTTAATTCATTTTAAATGAACGAATATCTAGCATGCGAGAATGAATAAACTAAGTGATGGCTTAAGAAAATGTGTGCAAGTGACATCTGTATGTACATGATAATTAACATGCATAACTATATGAGTCAATTTTCATGCAATCTTAGGTGGTTTGGTTTAGGCGGAAAAATGATGCACTAACTATCATGTAAATGGCAAGCAATAAGAACGGAAATAAATACGAAAATAGAACAAGTCCTAGTGTGGTCTATCCTACCAAAAAGAACAAAAATACAACTTTGGAATCCATTCAGCAATGGACCCTAGAAGAAGTTTGTCTTGACTTGGTGTTCCATCTTGGTCATGTAGTGGGAGTGAGCTCTCCGATCTCCATCTTTAGTCTTCTTAAATTACATTTATATTAATAAATTACAAAGCACAATCCTATTATTACATTCTAATCCAAAAACATAATTTAAAGAAAAATAAAGGAGATTCGGGATCTCATAATTACATCACCAATTATGTTCCCTTCATTAAGAAAACATAATTTATTAGGCTAGGCCACAATAAGTATTACATTTTACAACTGATTGAAAAATACGTAAATAAACCATTCACAACATTCAACATAATATAATATATGCATCAACTAATAAATTATTCATTCAAGACATAATTCCGTAATTATGTAGAGTAATTTACCCAAACCACCATTTAAAATTGACTAAATTATGTGATAATTCCGTAATTATTCACATAATATTAATCAAACAATACTTATTCATATTATCGTATAACATGAATTAATCAAACATTATTTTAAATCGTTTTAAAATAATTAGGTATCAAAACTAGTGAACTTTGTCACAAAAAAATACACATTATCTTTCTAATGTATATATAAAAAAAATATAAAAACAACCCATGAATTAAACAAACTGCCGAGAAAAAGGAAGAAGAAAAAAAAGCAAAATGCTGTAAGCTATCGCTAAAGCGCCGCTAATTCTGAACGAAAAGTTAAAAAAAAACGACGCTTTAAAACGTTGTAAGCGAGAATAAGCGATGTAAATCAAAATTCCGACGCTTTTATAACGCTGAAAAAAACTTAAAGTGTTGGAACTAAACCGTCAGAAAATCAGAACAGGTTTTTATTTTTACGCAAGACAGATTAAAAGCTAAGTCATAGAAACGTCGGACAAAAACGCCAGAAGCAGAAAGCGTCACAAAAAACGCTGTTAAACAGCCTGTTTTACGCAAATCTGTTTTTTTCTTTCTTATAACTAATGAACTTGAACAAATTTAAATCGAGGTTGCTAAATTACAAGATCGATAATTTTCAAAATCTAATCCTTATTAAAAATTCATTTAAACTTAATAATTCAAATTAATCTTTTAAGATGAATATCAAGATTACGATTAAATCAATTATTTAGCAAATTATATTGTTCAAGAACATTCAAGACGATTTCCTTTTATGTTCTAATTTAATCCTTATTAAATTAAAACAACTACAAATTTATTATATTGTTATCTTAACTGATTAAAACAACAACAATAAATCAAAAAGAAAAACGACAAAAAAATAATAATCTCGACATAATTAAAATTGGTTCGACTGTTTTTTTTTTTCTTTCAAAACGTTTATGAAAATCATGTTGGGAAATGTGTCCTCAACATTAGTGCGATCACGTAATTAAATCTCATGACGAGAATGCGCAAGGGATGATACGAATTATATTAGTCAACTGACCAACATTAATCGGTAATGATTGGCTAGCTAGAGTTTGACATTACTGTCGTATGACGGTGGTGGTCAGTTGATCCCTTTAGGTCACACCTATAGGACAATTCCCTTAATTGATAAGGTGATCAAATGTATATTGATACGATTTGATCATATTCCTTAAACTCGTATACCGAGAAATCAGAGGTTAAATCTTATTGTAAGATTTATGTTTAAAATTGAAGCGTGTCAATTGTTAAACTATAAACGATATTTTATAATATCGTGATTAGAATGAATCGGGTTGTGTATTAATACAAAGGTTGTAAATCGTATTGACGATTATCATTAATAACCATTTTATACTAGTAATTATGAATTACTTGTCAATTGATAAATATGATTTATTTAATTATATACAATATTTATACGATAAATATTTATATGTTTTAAATTGAGATAATTGTATTTTATTACCATGTGACATATAAGATGTCACATAATGTACAATTTTACAATTGACAATCTTGTAAAATGGATAACCATATTAAGCTAAGGTTGGCCGAATTAGTGGAGGTGGTTGTAGGGTGTTTTAAGTGTTAATTGTTCCTTAAGCATTATGTTTAATGATGCCTTGAGAACTCATACCCTATAGCCACCCTATAAGCCTTGAAAAGAGAACTTGTTCCCTCTTTTTCTCCTCCCCATACCCGGCCAGCCCTTCCCATGCAACACACCATAAATAATGTGATTAGATCACAATATGAATCATTCTAATCTTTTGGCAAATTTTTCCCAAGTAAGAAAAACTCCAACAAAACCTCTCAAATTATTATAGAGATAATAATATTTATACTATAATAGTGATAGTATTTTGATTAATATTTCTTATAAGATTAGTATATTGTTTAAGGAAAAATCGGTTTTGGTACTAGCATACTCAAGTTTCGGTTTTTTTAAGGGGTGTCTTGGTGCATCACAAAGGAGGTGTTCTTGTTGAATACTTGGAGGATCATCCTAGCATTTCGTTTGGACCGTGTGTAAGGGTTCGAATCTTCTACTTTCCGCATAATTTAAAAGCATGCATAAGATCTAAAACATGTTAATTAAAATGTTAATTAATATCTTATTAGTATGACTAAAATAGTTAGATTATGAGATAACTAAACCTAACAAATCATACAAAATAAATTTCGTAAACCTAATGCTCTGATACCACTTGTGGGAAAATATCTGTATACTTCCCAATACTTACATGCAGGATTATAACGAAATTATTATTAATGATTTATAGTCATAGACGAAATGGGATACAAGGATTAGGATCAAGAATTAACCTTTGGTCCCTGCAAATAGGCCTAAGAACAAATATCAAAATAGATATCCTCCTAATTATTGCACCCAAGACGCTCCGAGAAATAGCTTTTGTTGAGCTAGAAACTACAAAAATTACCGTTAATTTTTGTGAATGATGAAATAGTGAGAGGCAGAGTGTCACATTTTCTTTGGAACTCGTGCCCTTGAGTGTGTCGTGAGGTTTGTATATATAGTAGCAGGTGGTATTTGATCATTAGAATAACTCTTATTCTATAAGCCTAACCACCTTGCAGAGTTTAGATAGGATTTCTCATATCCGTATTTGAGTATACCTAAACTGCTTCTAAAGCGTGTAACAAACTCAACTGACCGTGCACTCCCCCTATGCTGACCGAATTCTATCATTATAGGATCGGTTTTTATCCTCTCTTATGTATAATGTTTAACTTATAAATATCGTATACTTATACTAATTAAATATAACCGTTTATATTTAACTAAATTATTTAATATTTAATAAATTACAGTACACACACTAATTAAATATAACATTTTATATTTAATTACGAATTATCATTTTAATTCGTCCCAGCTAATTTATTTAATCAGTATTAAATAATCGTATCATCATTACATTGACTAACCGTTTAGTTGTATAAGGTATCAATATGATTACATTTTCATTTAATCACATCTCTCAGATTACATCCTTTAGGTGTGACTTTTAGGGACCAGTTGATTACCGCCATCTGCATGACAATAACGTCAAACTTCTAGCAAGCCAATCGTTATTGATAAACGTGAATCAACTGATTAAAATACAAAGTATACCATGTGAACCTTTAAGAGATTTATTCATGTTGTCGCACTAACTGTGGAGGACACTAGCTCCAACAATTCTTGAATCTGAAGTGATAGTTATTGCAAAACTAACAAAGTTTAATTGCAAAACGGATTCCATGGTCTCTATTTAAATTTGATGGTGAGCTAATATAGACTATAGACTTTGACACATTTTTACTCAAAAAAAACTTATTAAACTAACAAAGGAGTTGCTTATGATCAACCAAAAGTTAACATTTGAAATTGCAACTTGACATATATGGTTAAGACACTTTTTGTAGAATGGTAAACTCGAAACTTACAGATAAACATATAACAAATTACGTGGTCACCAACGTTTATAACATGGTCTCCATTAATATATAAATGGTCAATACTTGCAGACAAACATAAGGCATTATTAACTGTCAGTATTGCAGTCATTTTCGTATGATAGATGCTCTCCCATATCTGTAGGACCATTGGGATTTAAGGATCTTCATGGTTTACATCAGAAACGACTATTACAGATGATTCATTGTCTACCATAATTGTGATTGGAAGGATATCACTCTCCATGATAAGTTGCAATAAGATTTTTCGGGCATCAATGAAGAAAAAAAGAACAGATGATTGTTGCACTCATGGGGAAAGTAGTAACAATTAGATGCATGGTAAACTAGGAGCAATTAGATGCATGGGGAAGTAGTAATGCATGAGGAAAATGATTGCATAGGAAGAATAAGAGAATGTTTGTTAGTAGTAAATGTACTTGTTGGACAAATAAATAGCCATTAAAATGTAGTCGTAAAAGAGACCCGTTGCATGGTATTCATTTGTGCAACTGTCTTATTGTAGTTTTTGTGACTTGATAATTGATCAATTGTAAGTAAAAAATTTAACTGGGACTCTCAAAGTAATATTGGGTTTTCATTATTGTTCTTGAATAGGGAAATCCATGTTCGGATCCGTGTTCGGGTCGGGTCCACCAGATCCTCAGGGAAAACTGAAGAGTCCGAGCATCAGAGTTATAAGTTACCATGACTCTGAACACGGAAAAGCTAACTCGGTCGAGTCACCGACCAACTCGACCGAGTTGCACTAACTAGGCCGAGTTACGTCAACTCGACCGAGTACGAGGTACTCGGCCGAGTTGGGTCACAACTCAGCAACTAACAAACTTTGGGTCAACTTGGCCGAGTTCATCCAACTCGACCGAGTTACCCATACGACAAATAGAGGGTGTTACATAGTATGCTTCAAATGTTCAAGCGTATTACCTAAGGGAGCTGATATTCATTCCTCATATTATGAAGCATGGAAAATGATTACTAATTTGGGATTTGATTAAAAAAAATAGAAGCATGTGAAGATGATTGCATGCTATTTTGGGAGGAAAATATATATCTTGAAAAGTGTAGCATTTGTAATAGAAAGCGTGATAAAAACTCTTCAAAGATACTACGATATTTCCAATAACTCCTAGATTAGAAAGTGCTATTCATGTCAAGTAAAACCTCTGAAGTTATGAGATGTCATCCGAAATGTAGAACTGATGATGTAGTCCTTAGACATCTTAGTTATAGTGAGGCATGAAAGCATTTTGATAGCTTCTATCCTTCATTTACCAAAGACCCTGGAAATGTAAGACTACGCGTAGCAAGTGATGGATTTAACCCTTTCGGTGGCCTTAGAGCTGCCTACAATAAATGGCCAGTCGGACTTGTTATATATAACTTGTAACACCCCGTTATTTTACAATCCGTAATTTAAAGAATTTAAATGGAATTTCGGAAATTTAATATTTTTAAATTATTTTTTCATAAACTTAAATTTAAGAAAAATCAATAAGTTCTATTTTAAGATTTAGAGTAAATTAATAATTACTCCCTTATATGTTTCAGTTTTCTAAAATTACTCCCTTATATGTTTTTTTAGAAATTACTCCCTTAAGCTGATCTCAGGTCAAATATTGCTACATATTACATTTTACGGTGGAAATTTTATAGAATGGACGAAATTGCCCTTCAGTGTATTTATCTCAATACATCAAACAACAACCTTTCATTTTACCCAATAATTGAAAATCCCAAATCCTAACCCTAATTTGTGATTCAAAACTCAAATTTTTAATTGAAAACCCCAAATTTCGCAAATTAATCACAAATAATCTTAACCCTAACTTGAAGATTTAAGGGGATGACTAGAAGTAGGCAACAACAATGAACTCGAAGAGGAAGAAGGTAAGTAATTTGTTAATTGTTAATGGTTTCTGCAAAACAACAACAATAAATCAGAAAGAAAATAAGATTATACAATCATTGAGCTGGGTTTAAAATCCAACGACAATAAAATTCCCGTATAACTTCCTGTACACCGGAAAGACATAAATCCGGGAAGAAGAGGGAATATGGTGCGATTTATAGGTTACAATTTCAGTTTTTTTTCCAAATCAGAAAGATGGATTCACATACATACCCAAATCAATTCGAAACCCTAATTTAATTAAATTCAATTTCAATTCAATACATAATCAATTTTGATGAAGATAGAGAACCCTAATTTCAATTCAATTTCAATTCAATACAACAATATGATTCACATACCCAAATCAAAATGTACTTATCTTTGAAAAAATGAAGACTTCAAAACTTGAACAATTCGATTGAGAAATTACTTTTAATGAAGATAGAGATTGGGTAAAATAGTGAGGAATTAGTTTTGATGAAGATATTGGTAAGTTTTGTGCAAAGACTATAACGAGATACTCAAATACTAAGGGGAATTTTAGTCATAAATTTAGGAAAATGGAGATAAAACTAAAAAATTGACGGAAATACTCATCGGAGCTGAAAAATGTAGCAATATTTGACCTGAGATCAACTTAAGGGAGTAATTTTTAAAAAAAAAACATATAAAGGAGTAATTTTAGAAAACTGAAACATATAAGGGAGTAATTATTAATTTACTCTAAGATTTAATAAGTCTTAAAATGTTATTTCCTCACTTGGCATTCTTATTCACAATTCAATCCCGACTCAAACCCGCTTTCCCCACTTAAATCTCAACTTCACATTTCCCTATAAAAAGAAAAGTTGGGACAACACTATTCATTCACCATCTTCATTTCCTCACCCTAAATACCTCCATTGTTAAGCTTCAAGTTTCACAAAAATCACCATAGAAGACTCATTTCTTATCGGAATCACGTAATTCTTGCTCCTATGGATTCCTAGAACCAACGCCGTCGTTTTAAGACCAACATTCGCGAAAATCGAGATAGGCGAATTTCCAGCTTGTCTCGCCCTTCTTGAAATTCGTGTCTCTAAATCGATTTTTCTTTGTTTGTAGGAGGTGATTTAGAAGACCCGGACGTTGACTCGGCAATTATTGATGATAGCTTGGACGATTAGCTTGCTCAAGGTAACCTTGATGAGGAAATTCGGCTTATGTCATAAACTTTGTGTTTTTGTTAGTTTTTATGATAGTAACATGATTAGGAAAAATGATTTGTGTTTGTTTGAGGAGATGATGTTTATTATTATGTTAGAATCATGCTAGGATTGTTGGTTGATAGTCCTCACATGTGAGTAATGACACTTGCGTTGTAGAATGAATATTTGATTGAGAAAAAAAGATTTAATTTATGGGTTTTGTTAATGAATCCTGAAATGGTTCATATGTTGAAGTTAGTATGCTTGTTTGTGATGAATTGTGGCTATTGTATGCTGAAATTGATGTCTAGAAGTTGTCTTGCGAGTTTTGGTTAAGGTTACAATGCGTAAAATGGTGTTCTCGTGTACATGCCTTCTCAGCCGGTCGACCGACAGCCGGTCGAATAACCGGCCGAGAGCCCTGTGTCTTTGAAATTTAGTATTAGGTGCCTCCAGCCGGTCGGTCGGCAGCCGGTCTACCAACCTGCTGGTAGCCGCTGAAGATATTCTGCAATTTAAGTGTGAAGGAGTCCTCGGTCGGGTGGCCGGCCGCCGATTGAGAACCCCTCATTACATGCCTTAAGTAATGACCTCCGAGTTTAACAAGTAGAGTGATTATGCATTGGGTAGCTACGGTCGTTGAAACCGTGCCTAATGTGTGATTGCTTGGTATTGAAGTATGCTTTAAGTAATGGTCTCTGAGTTCGATATCTTGTTTGCAGTATTGGGACATGTCTTAAGTAATGACCTCTGAGTCTTATACTTGTGATAGTGTAATATCGGGTTATGTCTTAAGTAATGACCTCTGAATCCATGTGTAGATGTTTGTGTTTAGTTATGTTTTAAGTATTGATCTCTGAACTAAATACTGCGACTAAGTGAATTGATATACTTGTTAATGAGTATATTTGAGTTAGTAAGATTGTGTTAAGTAAAGTATATGATTTATTTATTGTTTATCATGATGATGTACGGATTTTATGCTTCAGATGATTTCCATTTGTGTTGGAGCATGTTTATGTGTATAATGTGTTTTATATGCTTACATGTTTATTTACAATAAGTGGTTGGGAGAACCTCTAGTTGCTCTCCACTGGCCGTGGCGTACATGTATTATGTATGTAGGTTGATGCTGATTTGGGATATCACAGAGAGCTAGCGAGCGATGTAGACTCGTTACATTTCAATTTTTGCTACTCTTGGGATATGCTATCCCGGTTTGATACAATGTTGTATATAACTTATAACTAAACTTATATATCGTTTATCTTCCGCATTTTTTTTAAGTAATTCACATCGCATGTTTTATATTTATGTCAAAAAGTTTTAATTCCACGCATTTTCCTCATGCTTTGTGTTTATTTTTCCGCTATCGCGAGGGGTTTTACAGTTGGGATCAAAGCGTTATTGCTCCCGACGCACTCATGTGATCCCCAAACTTAACTTGACCTATAATCCAAATAATGAATGAGAGATAGGGTATAATTAAGGACTTAGAATTGGTAGTGTGTTTGTGATTGCTAATTGTTAAGCTAACCTAAGTTTTCTCTTTTGAAGGATGGTGAGGACACCTGCAGTTGACAATGCGATATTGCAAGTATTTCTTCAGGTGCTTGAGAACTAGAGAGCCCAAGCTGCTACTTCTGCTGTTCATGTTCCTCCACCTCCAGGCTATGACGCCAACCGTCACGGTGGCTTATCGTGGATCGCAAGTCAGATGTCTCGAGGCAATGCGAAGACCTACGGTGGTGAGATTAACCCAATGGCTTTTTCAGAGTGGTTCCTTGATATGGAGAGGAGTTTCACATTGTTTGCAGTTGCCCAGGAGGATAGAGTGAGACTAGCTGCACATTTCCTTACACTAGAGGCTGATCGATGGTGGACACTTGCCGATCCTACTGCTCATTTGGATCTGCTATTTGATTGGGACCGCTTCAAGACTATGTTAGAGACCCGTTTCTATCCTAGAGAGCTTTGTTCACAGAAACTCAAGGATCGAAATTCGTGGAATTCAAACAAGGAAAGTTGTCTGTTTAAGACTTCACCGACAAGTTCAACATGTTAGCTCATTTCGCCTTCTGCTTTGTGAAGAATGAAGAATAGAGGGTGTACTTTTACCGCAACAAGCTTAGCCCCCGCATTGAGAGTATGGTCAGGAGAGACTCTACCCCGTTTGCCGAGGTGTATGATGACGCCATATGGACAGAGGGATCAATTAAGGCCATGGATACTGAGGCTCGAGCTTCTTCAACTTCTGCTCCTTCTTCCCTACGGACTCATTACCAGGGTAATGTTGGAAACTAAGTTCCTGATTTTATACTCAAAACTAATGTGAGTTTTGTTTCTTTAAGTTTAGGTTATAAAACTTAATAAGATCTTATGCATGCATGATGATATCATAAGATGTGATTGTCCTTACATTGGTTTTAGAAGGTTTATACTCAATAATCACCTATTATATGAGTATTCAAATAACCAAAATACCCTTATAACGATCTAACAAAAATCGTCTCCAAAAGATACGTATCAAGGATCCGATCTCAAACTAAGACTATTTTTGTTACTAGAAAAATAGAATTAGTATACTAGAAATAATAATAATATTACACTTAATATTATTCGAATAAAATGATTTCAATACTAGAAGTACTAATTTCTAGTGAATATGTTGAGAATTTGATGTTGTAAGAATGTTCACTTAGTATGTTCAAAACTTATGTTATGCATGTAGTGTGCCACGTACTTATAGGAAAACAAAATGACCTTGCTTGTAGAAGCAATATGGCCGGCCATCTCAAGCAACATAAGGCCAATGCATGACATTCTTTTCCTTACATAAAGCACACAATATGCCTTACATATCTTACACATCCTTACACACCTAAACCTATGTTTAGTGTATAATACACACAATCTTATTGTGTATAATATGGCACGGCTGAAATGGGGTGGGTAATAGACCCATTTTATCTTTGTCAATTGTGTTAATTTGTAACATGTCACATATGTTCCATAACACATGACCTTATTTGTTAATTATGCAATTTTAACTATTAAAATCCATAATTTACAAATTTATTACATTTAAATAATTATACTAACAATTTGAAATTATCATTGTATAAAAATGTAATATCATAATTTTAATTACAACCCTTTGCAATTTTATGATCAACCGTGTTCATTCTCAATTTAATCGTTTCCTAAACGAATAAATAAAACCGTGTAATAAAACTATTTTATTACTTTTTACCTTTATTATTATAATCCCATTCGTTACGTAAAATCATTTCCAAATTTCTAGTTATTAATTAATTCGTATCCAATACGATATTAATTAATTATTCCATTGAGTCGGAATTCCCTAAAGATATGACCTTAAGGGATCAACTGATCACCACCATCATATGACGATAATGTCAAACTCTAGACAACCAATCATTATCGGTAAATGTTGATCAGTCGACTTTAAAAGAGTAACACTCCCAGTTGTGTTTCATTCAAATGAGTTTTAATTATGTCAACATACTATTGTCGAGGACACTTCCTCCAACAATCTCCCACTTGTCCAAGACAAGTGTGTGTTACCAATTCTCTTGCCCTATTACTATCTCCCACTCAATGCATGGAGTCCTCTCAGGTCGTGCCGGCAATTGATTTAAATCTAGAGTGGTTTATCTCGATCTGGAGTTATAACTACTGACCGGAATTATCTACCATAGATACCTTCCGAGCGTGGCTACGCATTTCTAGTTATAATTCTCCTCGAGTGGCCTAGAGATATTGTTCAACCCTGACAAGGGGTGGACAATTCCTAATCGACTTATTCCTTCCGGCTGGCCACAGCCCATCATAACCCAAAATATGTCCTTATAAACCCCAGTTACGAAGGTGTTAGGACATATATAAATCAAAGTTAATCTGAAAAATATGCCACCTCAGAGAACACTCATTAGTCCAAGAACTGACTCATGTGAAACATGATAGATGCTCCCGCCACGACCAGACAGTCTTCTAATAAGAGTACGCCAGAACTCTATCAACGGTCATTAGCCCGGCAAATTTATCTTAACATGTCTATGCCTAGGTGATCGATTAGTCATCCCGTATGACTCTATGGCAATTGAACTCGCCATCAATCGCATCACACATCTGGTTGCATTGAGACGTCACCTCACTTAAGCAACTAGGGGCGAGATCATGATAATTCAATTCACTTTAATGGGGTTCAATATGGTCTTACCATCCCATTTGAATTTTCCATGACCTTGGTTTTGAGTATTTAAACTCTATTACGATAAATGAATTATGAACAACTCGAAAAATAACCTTTTATTTCATTCTCATAATCTAGTACATATCTGGCATGCGTTTAAGACCCATGGATGCTACATGTCGATCATGCTTAGCCTGTGATAAAGGCTTGGTTAAAGGATCAGCAATATTATCCTCTGTCCCAACCTTAAAAACCACAACTTCCTTCCTTTCAATAAAGTCTCTAATTACATGAAATTTTCTGAGTACATGTTTGGACTTATTGCTAGACTTAGGCTCATTTGCTTGAAAGATAGCCCTACTGTTATCACAAAGAATTGTGATAGGATCTTTGGCTTCGGGGACTACCTTTAGTCCTTCCAAGAACTGCCTAATCCACACAGCTTCCTTCGCAACTTCTGATGCTGCAATATACTCAGCCTCTGTAGTAGAATCCGCAACAACTGGCTCCTTGAAGCTTCTCCAGCTTACCGCACCACCATTGATCATATAGATAAAGCCAGCCTGGGATTTCAGATCATCCGCATCTGTTTGAAAGCTTGAGTCGGTGTAACCTTTTACACTAAACTCATTTTCTCCTCCAAAGACTAAGAATAGGTCCTTAGTTCTTCTTAAGTACTTAAGGATATTCTTAACGGCTATCCAGTGTTTTTCACCTGGATTGGCTTGGTATCTACTCGTCATACTTAAAGCATATGACACATCTGGACGGGTACAAGTCATGACATACATGATTGACCCAACAGCTGAAGCATAGGGTATGTCCTTCACTCGTTCAAAGTGTCCTGTTTCATCAGGAGTGGGTGATTGAGTTTTGCTCAAGGAAATCCCACTCCCCATTGGAACGAGTCCTCTCTTAGAATTCTCCATGTTGAAAAGACGAAGGACCTTATCCACATAAGATTCTTGGCTTAGTGCCAATATTCTTCTGGATCTTTCTCTAAAGATCCTTATACCCAGTATGCGTTGTGCATTTCCCAAATCTTTCATCTGGAAATGCTTTCCTAACCATTCCTTGACTGAAGTCAACATAGTAACATCGTTACCAATGAGGAGTATGTCATCTACATACAAGATTAGGAACACAACTTTGCTCCCACTGAACTTCATGTATAAACAAGGTTCTTCGACACTTCGAGTGAACCCATTTTCTTTAATCACATGATTGAACCGATGATTCCAACTTCTTGATGCTTGCTTAAGCCCATAAATGGACCTATTTAACTTGCACACTTTGTTAGGATTTTTAGGATCCTTAAAACCTTCAGGTTGTACCATGTACACCTCCTCCTCTAAATGCCCATTTAGGAAGGCGGTTTTAACATCCATTTGCCATATTTCATAATTGTGAAATGCGGCAATTGCTAACATAATCCGAATTGATCTCAACATAGCAACAGGAGCAAAAGTTTCATCATAGTGTAGACCATGAATTTGAGTGAAAGCTTTTGCTACAAGCCTAGCTTTGTAGACATCATCATGTCCCTCTATGCCATTCTTGATTTTGAAGATCCATTTGCACTGAAGCGGTTTAACATTCTCAGGCAAATCAACCAAGTTCCAAACTTGATTATCTTCTATAGATTTAATTTCGGATTTCATGGCTTCAAGCCAAAAAGCTGAATTTGGACTAGATATAGCTCCTTTGTAGGTTGATGGTTCATCATTTTCCATTAGAAAGACGTCTAAAGCGTCTCCTACCTCAATGACACCAATATATCTTTCAGGTTGGTGACTCTCCCTCCCAGACCTCCTAGGTACTGGAGAACGAACTACAACATTTGACGAAGAAGGAATGTCTTATTGCGTCACCTCTACTTCTGTTTGTGGCTCTTGATCTTGAATTTCTTCAAGTTCAAATTTTCTCCCACTCTGTCTTTTAGAAATGAAGTCATTTTCTAAAAAGACAGCTTTTCGAGACACAAACACTTTGTTCTCTTGAGAATTATAGAAGTAGTATGCACGAGTATTGAGTGGATATCCCACAGATGTGCATTTGTCATATTTGGGTGCTAGCTTATCGGAAGACTTGTTGTAACACCCCCATTTATTTAAGAGCCTTTAGCAAGACATTCTCAAATAAATAGAGCTGTTACCATCTCGGTGTAACTGAGGTAGTGAATAACAAAGTAAAACCAACTACAGTACTTTATATAAAACTGATTAAATTAAAACTTTTGTTATTACAGTTACTACATAACGGAAAAGAAAATACAACTGATGACTTCTCTAAATGTGATATAATTCTAAGTCGCTCCAAAGTATGCATCTCACTTTCCTGCCCCAGCTCCTAGCTCATCTGTCTCTGACCTGTAGAATCTACTCCCCATTCCGGATCATCGTAGGTGTACACGAATACACTGTCAACCTCGCGGTTGAGTAGGATAACACAATAATTATAATGCAACAGTTAAATGATATGCAAATGTCATGATATGTTCGAGCTCAATCTCAATCTCAATCTCATTCACAAACCCGTAACACCCAGACATACCGAACTTCCCGGCAGACTATAATCGGCCGTCGCCGAACACCAGCTCAATAGCTGATAAGACACCAGGCCTGGTCTGCAGAACCACCCTGGGCTTTATATCAGAACTACATCTGATTCACATCTTTCTCAGTAACCAATGCATATGCCATGCTCATGAATGCAACAATACTCTTAATCAATCATGCCAATAAATAATGCGATGCCCATCCAATAATAATAATCAACACTCAATCCAACCAATATCATTATCATATCCATCATGCTCAACATCTATAACACACAATTTAACACCCATTCATACACATAGCAGTAGTGTAGTGACAGTGTAACCTACCTGGATAACAATATAGTCCAAAACAAGCCAGTGAGTAAATAGAATAATGCCACCTCAAAATCGTCACCTAACAATATAATATACGTAATTACTAAGTAATACAAATTATGCACACTAGTATAATATGTCAATCATTCAATTTAACTATTTAAATAACATATTACGCATAACGAGACCGCACTAAACGTGACCTAATCCAATTTAACTTAATAAGTCGATTAACAACATATCGTACAAAACCCATAATATAAATCAACAAAATAGGTATTATAGTTACTAATAACAACTAATAGCAATGTTAATAATAATAATAATACTATTAATATTAAAAACACTAATAACAATGATATCAATAATAATAATAATAATAACCCCTTATAGTACGGCTACCCTTGCGGCTTTGGCAGATAAACACCACATTGTCCCTTCACCTATTTTGCCTTCTCGGTCTGCGAGTCATCCTCCTCTTGTTGCCCCCGTTTCGGCTATCCTGGGTATGATTCGGGGGTTTACGCGTGGTACTTCTTGTGGGAGGGACGGTTTTCGGGCTCAGCATCTTCTGGATTGTTTGAGTGGTGCTGCGGCAGCCGTTTCTGATGAGTTGCTGGCGTCTATCACTGGGGTAGTTAATCTCTTTCTTGAGGGACGGTGTCCGCTGGTTCTTAGTGAGTATATCGCCAGTGCACCACTGACCCCGCTTGTTAAGCTGGGTGGTGGTATACGTCCTATTGCTGTGGGTACGATTTGGAGGCGCCTTGTATCCAAGGTTGGTGCTTTTTTGGTGGGTCCATCTTTGAGTGGTTATTTTGAGGGTCTTCAGTTTGGGGTTGGAGTTTCAGGCGGGGGCGAGGCTATCCTGCATGCCTTGAACCGGTTGGTGGAGAGCCGGGGTGATGAGGTGGGTCTTTCTATGCTTTTGGTTGATTTTCGGAACGCTTTTAACATGGTTGATAGGGAGGTCATGTTGCGTGAGGTGCGTAGTCAGTGTCCCGCTCTTTCTTGTTGGGTGGAGTTCTGTTATGCCCGGCCCGCTCGTTTATATTATGGGGAGCATATCTTATGGTCTTGTCAGGGTGTTCAGCAGGGTGATCCTTTGGGCCCTTTGCTCTTTTCGCTGGTTTTACATCCTTTGGTTTGTAAGATCCGTGACTCTTTCGACTTGAGTTTGCAGGCTTGGTATTTAGATGATGGCACTATTGTCGGGGATACAGTGGTCGTGGGGAAGGTTTTGGAGATGATTATGGAGGATGGGCCGCGATCAGGTCTTCATCTAAATATTGGCAAGACCGAGGTTTTTTGGCCGGCTGAAGACCCCAGAAGCCGGGATTTGGGTGTTTTTCCTTCTGATATTGCTCGCCCTCTGCGTGGTGTCCAGGTCCTTGGTGGTCCGGTGAGTGCGTGCCCTGATTTTCGCAGTGAGGTTGTGATGGGGAGAGTGGCTCGGACTATTGGGCTCATGGACTCTGTCTCCCTGATTGATGATCCACAGTGTGAGCTCCTTTTGCTCCGGGCATGTACTGGTATCTCAAAGCTTTACTTCGCTTTGCGTACTTGTTCCTCTGATGCTTTCGGGACCGCTGCGCTTACTTTTGACACGGCTTTGCGATCTCATCTAGAGCGTATCGTCACTGCTTCTGGCCCGGGTTTTGGTGACTGGCAGTGGCGACTTGCCACCCTACCCTTTTCCTTTGGTGGGCTGGGTGTGTATGCTGCCAGTGACGTCTTGCATTATGCTTTCATTGCTTCTCGGTTGCAGTCTGTTGATCTGCAGAATCGGCTTCTTCGGGTTTCGGGTGTCCTCGACACCGGACCTTCTTTCCAGTCAGCACTGGGTGCTTTTGCTGCCGTTACGGGATCTGATTTTCTGAGCAATCCTTCTGAAATCGCTGCCACCAAACTTATGAAAAAATTGGCAGATGTTTATTTCAGGAGGGTTGTTGCCTCCGCGGGATCGGATTTCTCTTTGACTCCTCGTCAGATTGCGCTCTGGAAGTCTCAGGTGGGTGGTCACTCATCTGACTGGTTGCGTGTGGTTCCTATTTCCGGCTTGGGACAGACTATGAACAGTAGGACTTACCGGTGCGTTCTCGGTTATCGGCTGGGTGTTCCGTTGTTCTCTGTGGCCGTTCCTTGTTCTGCTTGTTCCCGGGTTTTTGAGGGGGATATCTACGGGGACCATGCTGTCTCTTGCGTTAGTGCTGTTGGTGTCAAGCATCGGCATAATCTGGTTCGTGATACTCTTCTGGATATTTGCTACCGTTCGGGGATTACTACTGGTCGGGAGGTGGATATTGGGTTGCTTGATGGTGCGGGTGGGCCTTTGCGACCTGCTGATTTGCTGCTCTATTCTTGGGACCGGGGGGCGCGATGTTTGTGTAGATTTGGTCGGATCTTCTCCTTTGACTCAGTCGGGCTTGACTGATTTTGTGCCAGGAGAGGTGGTGGTAGATGCTGCTCGGAGGAAGTGCGCCAAGTACAGGGACTTGTGTGCGGCGCATGGTTATGGCTTCTTGCCTTTCTTCTCTTCCTTGGGGGAATTAGGGGAAGATGCTATTTCCTTGCTCAAGCGGATTCAGAAGTTTTCTGTCTCCCAGGATGCCGGATCGCGGAACGCTACTTTTATTTTTACTCGCCTTAGTTTTGCTATTGCTAAGGGAGTGGGCGCCCAGCTAGTTTCGCGGGTGCCCACAAATTTCATGTAATTTTTCCTTTATTTTAAATAAAAGTTCTCGTTAATAATAATAAAAAAAAAAAAAAAAAATAATAATAATAATAATAATATAAAACAATCCAAAAATATTAATGATGATAATCCAAACTACAACAATCACGACATTGTCGTGTGACAAAGACAAAGAACGGAAGAAACAGTCCCCAAAAAAAACGACACAACCAGCCCTCTAACAGCCCCCATTCACGACCCCATCGACGCCTTATCGACACCTGAACCACCACCACAACGCGGTGGTTACTACCACCGTGCTATTGTGCACCCACTAGCACTCATCTCTACCCCTGACTCAACCCCAACAACCCTCGAAACCCGTACAAAACTCACTGGTCACAAACAGCGAAAAATCCGCTCTTGCACCCATGCTCCCCAGCCTGAAACGTGACTAACAACCTCCTAAACCACCGCTCCTGACACCAACCACAGCCACCGCCCTCGCCTGTGACACCACCAGGCTCGCCTCTGAGCCGTGGTGGTTCCAGGGGGGGTCAGTAGCTGTCATCGACACCACAACAACAGCCAGTAATAACCGCTTAAAACCTACCCTCCATAACCATTACCTTGTTACCGCCTTGAATCACCCAATCGAAACCCAATGTCGTAACAATACGTACCCCTAAAACCCACCACGAGAACCACCATACAAACCCTTGATTACCAATTAAACCAAATACCTTATCACCCATAACCATCTTACCCAGAAAGACAATTCGAAACCACACTCAAACCTCGCGCTTTATACTCTGTTCTGAACCAAAACCCAGAAACGTACTGACAGACGACAAAACCACCACTACTAGTGGTCCTATGAGGTCAACGACGGCATCCCTGTTGTCCAAAGCACGACTACTAGCATCACAGATTGATAATATGCAAAGAATCAGAATCATACATGCTTATAAGATTTATAATTACTGATTCAAAACGAACGGAAAACAGGGAAAACGGAACCACTGTGTAACATACCTACTTCCAGGCTAGTTCGAGCAGCCCTAGAACCCTTGAACCACCGAGTGGACCCTTCCCCGGTGTTCTCATATGTGGCGGCATAGTGATCGTGAGGTTGTTTGAGTGTCGATAGGTCTAGAATAGGGTTTGGTGGTGTGTTAGATATGACGACATGAAGGTGAGGGTGCTGGTGTTTGTGTTTTTGTGTTAAGTGTCGAGTATGGGCCTTAGGGTTTGCACGCATTCCAAGGCCCAAAATCATCATCTAAACACGGTTTTACTACAAACTTGTAGACTCGACCCTTTAACGCAACATATAAACTATAAACACTTATTCGATAATTAAATTATCGAATACAGACGTTCGTGTAATTTTCAACACGTCAAAATAATTATTAAATATTAAAATAAAATGCAACAAAATACGGAGTATTACAGTCTTCCCTCCTTAAAATGAAATTCGTCCCGAAGTTCGCCATCTCGTAATAATAAAGAAACACATAACAAGCAGGAAACAATCACAAGTAGCACTTATACGAGAACTCAAAAAGAGAAGTGTTACATTCTATCCCCCTTAAGAAACTTTGTCCCCAAAGTTTAACATACAACAGTAGAACATGATACTTAAGGAACCACAATATAGCATATAACAGAAGTAATCAGGATTATCAAATTTATTCAAACAATCACGACATATAAATTTTTGATGCTGTAACAACCTGTAATATCATAAACCATTAAGATTTTCCAATCCTATCCTCCTTAAAACATGGTTACGTCCCCGTAACCTCCTTATAAATTTCGGCATCCAAAGATCAAGAAGGTCTTTCAACCAACAATCACAAATCATCTGATATGGTAATTACTCTATACTGGCGACTATCATCCGACTTTTAAAACAACAACACATACTCGTCAAATTCATGCTACGCAATAGAATCAAAGTAACTAACACTGATATACTTTTGGAAATCCTGACAGAAAATTAACACCTTTACATCAATGTAGACAATCAGCTAACTCATAGTGCATAATTGACAAATTAAAACATTTCATGATCATAATCATATTGTAGAAGCAAAATCATATCTTAGAAAGGACATAAGGCAAAGCTTAACTAATGTAATTAACATGGAGCATTGACATATTTCCCGAGTATACACCAATCTTAGGCTAGCAAAACAGCTTAGCATCTCTAGGTATAAAGAAGTTAAACCAGTTATTAATTCAATAGATTGCGATCAGATTTTAAACATAGCATTATACAAATCACTTTGTGGCATAACAATATACATGGATAAATTATAGGGGCTATTGTCGCAAGGGACTAGACAAAGATATACCATTGATATATATGAAAGATCATCAACAGAATTTACATTGTTCAAATAATCACAATTAATTATAACAATTAGATTGCGGTATCCTGCTAATAAATTTACCAGTTAATTCATTTTACCACGTGTTCAGACTCTTCCCTGTTGAACATTATTTTAACATTACATATGAACACCACATAATTATTTGACGTCATAGCAATAGAAAACAATAACGCCTGTATAGTTGAAACTACTTTATATAAAACTCAAAGAAATAACAGGGTTATATTATCATATAATAACGTTCGTATTCATATCATATGTCTATCGTACATACTACTAACGTCATAACAGAATATTACATGATTTACATTACTGAATAAATATCTGATTAAACTCTCATATTTAAAACTTTCACATTTCAACAATCACACCTCACTCAGTATCTTCCAAAATCACAATTAAATAACCGTTTAGATATTTTGCGAGCTATTATAGTTTTTTTTTCTTTTTTTTTGAAAACATAAGGAATTAACTAAACATAGGAAAAAGAATCAATTGTAAATCTTAAGGAAATTATTTATAACAAATTTTACAAATCAATTGATCTGAACAAAACTTTACAGCTCTTAGACAGAAATTTGGACAACTTGCAAAGATCACTATTAAATAAGGACTCGTTAAGAGTTTACATGGTTTATCATTTTGAAAATGTGAATGAATATTCTAAACAGTTGAATTGGAATTATGCATAAACAAGAAATAAGTTTTAAATGGTTCCATTTGCACAAATAGGGGTCAAAACAGAACTAGGCAGTAACAATGTGACCACTATCGGCTAAAATATTTATTTCTCGCAAAATATAAGTCGTTTTATCGTGAAATAAAAAGCATTGGAAAGTTAAATCAGGAGGTTACCACACATAAAATTTTCACAATCATATAGGAAACACATTTTAAATGGCTGCCCGTACAAACAAGGTAACATTCCGGAAATTTATCAAAATTTTGTTTTTAAAAAAAAAATCACTTTACATAATCACATATAAATACAACCGTTCTTCTCCCAAAACAGGTTGACATATCTTTTGAAGCATTGGAATCACATTGCACCATATTAACATGTATTCATTATTTCAAACCGGAAATGCCATCTAGAAAATGGTAAGATTGCGAAGCTAAAAAGTAGAGTCAACTAAATAACTCAATAGTTATATACGTATAAACAAGGCATTAGTTTCTATCACCGTAAGGATCACAACATATAAATCTGATCATTCTTATTCAAATACTGAACAATATATTACATAGTTACGATTGTCATTTAATAACCAGTATCATATAGACATTTCGAAACACCAAAATCATATGATCATATCACTCCGAATTATTGTTCGATAAATATACATCCATTATCTGAAATTTCAATTCAATCATTCAGATCAATCAACATTTCAATATCAGTCGTATTCTTCTAATGCACATCATCAACAAGTCAAGCTTATATTTCAACTCATATTCCAATTTTCATGTTCTCGATACTTGAAATCATATATATCCCAATTAACATTCGATATCAACCCCGTGTTTCAAAATATACCTTACCAACAATATTTCACATTATAACTTACCGCGTTCCTTCCCTGCAGAAACGTTAACACAATATATATATATATATTGGGTCATGTCCTTTATTCTATACAACCCGCGCTCTACATCTCTCAAGGGTGACCAGGTTAGACTGAAAGGGCCAGTGGCTTGATTTGAGGGGGCCCCTAACTCATCCCAATCCCGGGGCTCCTAACAGTTACTAACCCGGGGTTCATTTTATTAGACTCTTCCTACGTTCATTATTATTCATTTGGTTTAGGCCTGAGGATCGTTCGCTCTGATACCACTTTGTAACACCCCCATTTATTTAAGAGCCTTTAGCAAGACATTCTCAAATAAATAGAGCTGTTAGCATCTCGGGGTAATCGAGGAAGTGAATAACAAAGTAAAACCAACTACAGTACTTTATATAAAACTGATTAAATTAAAACTTTTGTTATTACAGTTACTACATAACGGAAAAGAAAATACAACTGATGACTTCTCTAAATGTGATATAATTCTAAGTCGGTCCAAAGTATGTATCTCACTTTCCTGCCCCAGCTCCTAGCTCATCTGTCTCTGACCTGTAGAATCTACTCACCATTCCGGATCATCGTAGGTGTACACGAATACACTGTCAACCTCGCGGTTGAGTAGGATAACACAATAATTATTATGCAACAGTTAAATGATATGCAAATGTCATGATATGCTCGAGCTCAATCTCAATCTCAATCTCATTCACAAACCCGTAACACCCAGCCATACCGAACTTCCCGGCAGACTATAATCGGCCGTCGTCGAACACCAGCTCAATAGCTGATAAGACACCAGGCCTGGTCTGCGGAACCACCCTGTGCTTTATATCAGAACAACATCTAATTCACATATTTCTCAGTAACCAATGCATATGCCATGCTCACGAATGCAACAATACTCTTAATCAATCATGCCAATAATAATGCAATGCCCATCCAATAATAATAATAATCAACACTCAATACAACCAATATCATTATCATATCCATCATGCTCAACATCCATAACACACAATTTAACACCCATTCATACACATAGCAGTAGTGTAGTGACAGTGTAACCTACCTGGATAGCAATATTAGTCCAAAACAAGCCAGCGAGTAAATAGAATAATGCCACCTCAAAATCGTCACCTAACAATATAATATACGTAATTACTAACTAATACAATTATGCACACTAGTATAATATGTCAATCATTCAATTTAACTATTTAAATAACATATTACGCATAACGAGACCGCACTAAACGTGACCTAATCCAATTTAACTTAATAAGTCGATTAACAAAATATCGTACAAAACCCTTAATATAAATCATCAAAATAGGTATTATAGTTACTAACAACAACTAATAGCAATGTTAATAACAACATTAATAATAATAATAATAATAATACTAATAATATTAACAACAATAATAATAATAATGATATCAATAATAATAATAATAATAATAATAATAATAATAATAATAATAGTAATATAAAACAATCCAAAAATGTTAATGATGATAATCCAAACTACAACAATCACGACATTGTCGTGTGACAAAGACAAAGAACGGAAGAAACAGTCCCAAAAAAAAACGACACAATCAGCCCTCTAACAGCCCCCACTCACAACCCCATCGACGCCTTATCGATACCTGAACCACCACCACAACACGGTGGTTACTACCACCGTGCTATGGTGCACCCACTAGCACTCATCTCTACCCCTGACTCAACCCCTACAACCCTCGAAACCCGTACAAAACTCACTGGTCACAAACAGCGAAAAACCCGCTCTTGCACCCATGCTTCCCAGCCTGAAACGTGACTAACAGCCTCCTAAACCACCGCTCCCGACACCAACCACAGCCACTGCCCTCGCCTGTGACACCACTAGGCTCGCCTCTGAGCCGTGGTGGTTCCAGGGGGGGTCAGTAGCTGTCATCGACACCACATCAACAGCCAGTAATAACCGCTTAAAACCTACCCTCCATAACCATTACCCTGTTACCGCCGTGAACCACCCAATCGAAACCCAATGTCGTAACAATACGTACCCCTAAAACCCACCACGAGAACCACCATACAAACCCCTGATTACCTATTAAACCAAATACCTTGTCACCCATAACCATCTTACCCAGAAAGACAATTCGAAACCACACTCAAACCTCGCGCTTTATACTCTGTTCTGAACCAAAACCCAGAAACGTACTGACAGACGACAAAACCACCACTACTAGTGGTCCTATAAGGTCAATGACGGCATCCCTGTTGTCCAAAACACGACTACTAGCATCACAGATTTATAATATGCAAAGAATCAGAATCATACATGCTTATAAGATTTATAATTACTGATTCAAAACGAACGGAAAACAGGGAAAACGGAACCACTGTGTAACATACCTACTTCTAGGTAGGGCTGTACAAAGGTCCAAACCCGGACAGGACCGGACCGGACCGGGGTGGACCGTGGACCGACTTCTACTCATTTCTCGACCCTTAGACCGGACCGCTGAGCTCAAAGATCGGACCTTGGACCGACCCTTAGGTCCGGTCTAAACCCGGACCGTAACCCTTTGGACCGCCAGTTTCGTGATGCCATTGTTTTAAACAATAAATTCATAACTAGTATATCATATTGTGCACTACACATATACGCCTTTTATAAATCTTGAAAAATATGGAGAATATGGAGAATTGGAGTTGGACATGAATAGTTTGAATATCCATAACTAGTATATATAACATAGGTTAGTAGTATTATAGTAATAATAGTATACTACCAAATATTAAAAATTATGGTAATTAATTTGTTACAAGATTACGTGGAAATATTAATAAGAAAGTTTGAAAATTTCAAATTCTAAGTTTAGCAAGTAATAATAATAAAAAAAATACGAAATTATATGCATCCGGTCCATCCACCGGTCCAAAGAGTTAACTCCCGGGTTTAGACCGGCTAGGACCGCGGACCGGTTCTCCACATTTTGATGACCCGCGGACCGGACCTCTAGGTGTTTGGTCCGACCCTTACGGTCCGGTCCGGTCCGGTCCAACGGCCCGGGTCAATATTTGTACAGCCCTACTTCCAGGCTAGTTCGAGCAGCCCTAGAACCCTTGAACCACCGAGTGGACCCTTCCCCGGTGTTCTCAGATATGGCGGCAGAGTGATCGTGAGGTTGTTTGAGTGTCGATAGGTCTAGAATAGAGTTTGGTGGTGTGTTAGATATGACGGCATGAAGGTGAGGGTGCTGGTGTTTGTGTTTTTGTGTTAAGTGTCGAGTATGGGCCTTAGGGTTTGCACGCATTCCAAGGCCCAAAGTCATCATATAAACACGGGTTTACTACCAACTTGTAGACTCGACCCCTTAACGCAACATATAAACTATAAACACTTATTCGATAATTAAATTATCGAATACAGACGTTCGTGTAATTTTCAACACGTCAAGATAATTATTAAATATTAAAATAAAATACAACAAAATACGGAGTATTACACTTGTTCTTAACATAAGCCTTGCAACCCCATATCTTAATATATGACAAATTCGGGACCTTCCCTTTCCGTATCTCATATGGAGTTTTATTTGCAGCTTTAGTCGGACTCCTGTTTAAGGAGTGTATTGCGATTTGGAGTGCAAATCCCCAAAATGAATCAGGGAGATCAGTAAGACTCGTCATTGATCGAACCATATCTAATAAGGTTCGATTTCTCCTTTCAGAAACACCATTGAGTTGCTGTGTTCGAGGTGGAGTAAGTTGTGATACTATGCCACAATCTTTTAAATGAGAATCAAATTCATTGCTCAGATATTCGCCACCACGATCTGATCGAAGTGCTTTGATCTTTCTATTGGTTTAGTTCTCTACTTCATTTTGAAATTCTTTGAACTTTTCAAATGCTTCACTTTTGTATTTGATTAAGTAGATATACCCATATCTACTTAAATCATCAGTAAAAGTAATAAAGTAGTCATAATTTCCTCTTGCGGTGATTGTCATTGGACCACATACATCGGTATGTATTAGTCCTAACAAGTCACTTGCTCTTTCCCCTTTTCCACTAAAAGGCGATCGAGTCATCTTACCAAGAAGACATGATTCGCATACTCCATATGATATGTAATCGAATGGTTTGATGATATTAGTCGATACTAATCTTTTAATGCGATTTTCATTTATGTGACCTAGACGGCAATGCCAAATAAACGATTCATTTGGATCACTTGATTTTTGTCTTTTCGTTTGCACATTATGGACATCAATAGATTTTGAGTTGTTTAGTACATAAATCCCATTTACGGAAGTTGCTTGGCCTACCACCAAGCCATTTCGCTGTATTTCACAAAAAATATTCTTGATCATGAATGAAAAACCTTCCATGTCCAACATGGCAACCGAAATGATGTTCTTTGATAAAGAGGGTACATAATAACAATCTTTGAAATACAACTCATAACCACTAGCTAAATGTAGTACATAGGTTCCCTTTGAAGAAGAGACTACCTTAGCCCCATTTCCAAGTCTGAGATCCACGTCACTTTTGTCTAGCTTCTCCACACTTCCTAGCCCCTGTAAATGATTACAAAGGTGAGATCCACACCCAGTATCCAATACCCATGTTATAGAGGAGGTGAAATTAATGTCAATGACATATATTTCGGATAGAGTCTTACTCTTTGGAGTGATGATTCCATCTTTGATGTCCTCCAAATATCTGGGGCAGTTACGCCTCCAATGGCCAAACTCAAAACAATGGTGACACATTTCAAATGGTTTAGCACCCCTTTTTCTGGTTGTAGTAGTCCCACTAGGTACTCCCTTCATGGGTCGCTTTCCTCTCTTCATCCTCTTAAACTTCCTTCCATTCCTAATGGAAAGTGGTTTTCTTCTTGTGCTCCCACACATCTCTTCATCCCTTTTTGTCTCTAAAGACATTGAGTTCATTTGAGAGACAAGATTATCACAATCATGATCAGACATCATAATTGGTCTAGGTAGAGCAGAAGCGGTTATTAGACAAAGATTTCCATTGTTGTCGATCGTAAAGCGCAATTCTCTAGTCGAATCATCTTCACAGTATTTTTGCCAGTTATCAATGGTGGTCGAAATGAGATTATTGAAAGCATCCATTTTTTAATTAATACAAGAGATGAAGGAAAGATTAACATTTATCGTTTTGTAAACTTGTAAATAATGTTGACAAGCTTTAGCATCTATAAAATGACCTCTATCAAATTTTATAAATGATTCCAAGATCCAAACCCATACTACCGAAATCGTGAACCACTGGAACTCCGACCCAATAACATGGTTTGGTGGGTAAAAACCGCTTCTACCATAGAACTCTTGGTTGATGACAAATCATTATTTATTTATCTTAGCCCGGAACACATTAACCACTGGTCCTCTACACTTCCGTTGAGTACAAACCAAATTTCAAATGCATCGAGATGCGATCCGACCACTGGACTGAATCCACCTCATCGCCCCACTTATCCTACGTAATGAGGTTCGTACTGCCCACTGGACTAGCACCACCCCACGAAATAGAAGCTAATGGGTTCTACTATTTGGTAAGGCTGATTCTCAATTGTTTTGTTTAATATAGAGGTCTTGTCAATTTATTATCTATCTCCTTTAAGCGAATTAAATCGGTGAACTCGATAATTATAATTGACACGGTCGTTTTTAACGATTTAAACTAATATGCATGTTTATGGCGATTTGGCTATGCATGCAAACATATAAATAATGCAAAAATAAAAGCAATAAAGCAATAAAATCCTAGTATGACCTTCCTAGTAATAGTAAAAACTAATTAACTATTACAAATTCGGAAACCAACTCCATGGTCCCTTGAACGTCATTGGCACGCCATCCAAGAAAACACCGTCTTGTCGGAAGTCCCTTCCGTATGGCACCGTCTTTTGGATCTCCGGAATTACAATAAAATAATACAACTTTTCTATTGTAAAACTGAAAATTAAATTTAAATTACAAATTCGTGATACGAGATCACATAAATTACAACCGAATCAATATCCCCTTTCATTACGGGTAATATTGATTAAAACTAAGGCCATACTAAGAAAAATTACATAATTCCAAATTATATAAAAACATTCAATAATTACATTCATAAAATTGCAATAATAAAATATGTATGCACATGCTCAATTTTTAATGCCAAATCGCCTTATGGGAGCAAATATCTCATATTTGTTTACGGTTTTTACGGATATGCGCGACTTTAACTATTAAAATCATCAAAATTACATTAATCTCATTTATGTCCAAGCTAATCATCCTAACTTACTTTAGGAATCAATGTTTAGTCTCCACTAATGTTTGATCATGATTTAACTTGATTTTGCATTATTGTTCATAAATTACTTGTATTTTCGGGAAAAATAAATAAAATATGGCCAAATGAGTCAATAAAAATTCGAAATTTAAAATTCAAAAATTTGAAACTTTCTGGAAAGTTTCTAAAAATTCAGAAATTAATAAAATGGTCTTATGCAAATATTTATAGTTTATTTCTTAAATAAATCGTATAATAAGCGTTTTTATGGTTAAAAATCCGATTTAAATTATAAAAACTTGCAATAAATTGCTATAAATTTTTAGTCATCCTAAAATATATATTAGAATCTGAAAATGATCAAAAATTACAGACCATACTCGAAATTTTATTTTATGACTCATAAATTACGATTATTGGCTAATAAACTCATTAAAATTAATAATCATAAAGACATAAACATTTTGATATACAACTTTTAGATCTGATGTTCCTATTATATAAGACATCTATGGGTAAAATATTTTTCCATAATATTTAGATTAACTATTTTTAACACAATAACTCATTATTTAGCCGATTTTAACTATTAAAATCACAAAACATGCATCACTTGAGAATAAATTCCCAAAAATTATATACATTCTCTAAATATTGCATGTGACATTGTGTTAAATATTTATGGCAAAATTCCAACTATAACTATTAAAGTCGAATTTGAGTCACTATTAATACGATTTTTACTATAAAAATCATTAATCATGCAAAATAAGTCCAATAATTTCGAAAATTCATACAGGTACTTTATATATTGCATGTGACGTCTCATAAAATTTTTAAGGTGAAATTCGATATATAACCTTCTATACCCATTTTAACTCATATTATGACTATTTATCTCATAAATTCATAATCCATGCATAATAGTTCCATTTGTTATGAAATTCATATACAATATATAAAAGATGCATATGAGAACATATCAAAAAATCTTCGCCAGAAGTTATGTTTTACTATTTTTCCCATTAATTGTTGTTTAAAACCGATTTAAACTACAAAATATACAAATAAATATAAAAATGAACAATAAAAATCCATAAAATTATTTTTATGTCCTAAAACCATTTTAGAATCAGAAACTTTAACATGCAAAATTATTTTGTGATTTATCATAATAAATACAATAATTTCGAAATTTATATGTTAATCCGTTTAACATAAAACATGAATCCGATCATGCATGCAACAACCGTAATGCTCTGATACCACTTGTTGGAAACTAAGTTCCTGATTTTATACTCAAAAATAATGTGAGTTTTGTTTCTTTAAGTTTAGGTTATAGAACTTAATAAGATCTTATGCATGCATGATGATATCATAAGATATGATTGTCCTTACATTGGTTTTAGAAGGTTTATACTCAATAATCACCTATTATATGAGTCTTCAAATAACCGAAATACCCTTATAACGATCTAACAAAAATCGTCTCCAAAAGATACGTATCAAGGACCCGATTTCAAACTAAGACTATTTTTGTTACTAGAAAAATAGAATTAGTATACTAGAAATAATAATAATATTACACTTAATATTATTCGAATAAAATAATTCAATACTAGAAGTACTAATTTCTAGTGAATATATTGAGAATTTGATGTTGTAAGAATGTTCACTTAGTATGTTTAAAACTTATGTTATGCATGTAGTGTGCCATGTACTTATATGAAAACAAAATGACCTAGCTTGTAGAAGCTATATGGCCGGCCATCTCAAGCAACATAAGGCCAATGCATATCATTCTTTTCCTTACATAAAGCACACAATATGCCTTACATATCTTACACATCCTTACACACCTAAACCTATGTTTAGTGTATAATACACACAATCTTATTGTGCATAATATGTCACGACTGAAATGGGGTGGGTAATAGACCCATTTTATCTTTGTCAATTGTGTTAATTTGTAACATGTCACATATGTTCCATAACACATGACCTTATTTGTTAATTATGCAATTTTAACTATTAAAATCCATAATTTACAAATTTATTACATTTAAATAATTATACTAACAATTTGAAATTATCATAGTATAAAAATGTAATATCATAATTTTAATTACAACCCTTTGCAATTTTATGATCAACCGTGTTCATTCTCAATTTAATCGTTCCCTAAACGAATAAATAAAACCGTGTAATAAAACTATTTTATTACTTTTTACCTTTATTATTATAATCCCATTATAATAATATTCGTTATGTAAAATCATTTCCAAATTTCGAGTTATTAATTAATTCGTATCCAATACGATATTAATTAATTATTCCATTGAGTCGGAATTCCCTAAAGATATGACCTTAAGGGATCGACTGATCACCACCATCATATGACGATAACGTCAAACTCTAGACAGCCAATCATTATCGGTAAATGTTGATCAATCGACTTTAAAAGAGTAACACTCCCAGTTGTGTTTCATTCAAATGAGTTTTAATTATGTCAACACACTATTGTCGAGGACACTTCCTCCAACAGGTAAGTGACCATTTGTTCCTGCTTCTGCTCCTCCAGCTGCCCAGAGAAAGAAGGTTAAGAGATTTGTAGCTCCAGCTGTGCGTAACATTGTTCACACTTCAGAGGCTCTTGGCAAGTGTCGCATTTGTGGCAATGAACGACATCCGGGATTAGACTGCTCCAACAATGCTTACATGTGTTACACCTGTAACCAATTTGGTCATCATGCTTATGAGTGTCCGGAGAGGAACATAACCATTGATAAGGCTGCGACTGCTGCTGCCGTCATTCGAGGAAGCAAACCTAAGGGTAAGATCTATGTCATGAGCAGATCCGAGGCTGAGGCCAACCTTGACATCATTGTTGGTAAGTTCTCAGTTCTTGATACAACGTACTTGATTATGTTCGATACTGGTGCTTCTTTGTCCTTTTTTTCGACCAAGTTCTCCGACAACCTTGCTCTTCAATCTTCCCCGTGTGAGGAGACTTCCATATCGTTGCCATCTAGAGATGTGTTCTCCTGTTCTTCTTCCTACTTGGATGTACCTATCTTGATAGCCAATATTTTATTTCTAGCGTACCTCCTTAGATTTTCTCTCGAGGAGTTTGATATTGTCCTTGGTATGGATTGCCTTTCGCGGTACCATGCTCTTTTCGAGTTCCACGATCAGAAGATATGTTTGAGGAGTTCTTCAGGAGTTCGTGTTTCCTATAAGGGAACCCTCCCCCGTAAGGGTGTTCATCTCATTTCATCTATGAAAGGTTCTTATATACTTAGGAAGGGTTGCCAAGCCTTCCTGTGTGTTATTTTTGTTCCAAGCACTTTGTTGCCGAAGATTGAGGATGTGCCGATTGTTCGTGATTTTCCCGATGTATTTCCTGAGGGGTTGCCTGGTATTCCTCCTAAGCATGATGTGGAGTTTATCATTGAGCTTGTACTTGGCACTAAACCTATTTCTAAGGCTCCGTTTCGTATGGCTCCTCCTGAGTTGAAATAATTGAAGAAGCAACTTGAAGAGATGATCGAGAATGGTTTTTCTCGACCGAGTGCTTCACCTTGGGGTGCTCCAGTTCTATTTTTCAAAAAGAAAGATGGGTCAATGAGATTGTGTATTGACTACCGTAAGCTCAACTGTGTCACCGTGAAGAACCGTTATCCACTTCCGCGGATTGGCGACTTGTTCGACCAGCTACGTGGTGCCTCCAGATTCTCCAAGATCAATTTACGGTATGGATATCATGAGATTCCTGTTCGAGAGGCTGATATAGCCAAGACAGCCTTTCGCACTCGTTATGGTCATTTCGAGTTCGTGGTCATGCCTTTTGGTTTAACTAATGCCCCAACGATATTTATGGACCAGATGAACTTGACTTTCAGTGAGTACCTTCGTACTTGTGTGATGGTCTTCATCAATGGCATTTTGATTCACTCAAAGACTGATAAGGACCATGCCGAGCATTTCCGTATTGTTCTTGAGATTCTACGTCGACAAAAGTGGTTTGCTAAGTCTTTCAAGTGCAAGTTTTGGTTATCTGAGGTACCTTTTCTTGGTCATGCGACTTCGAGTGAGGGTGTGATGGTCGATCCATCCAAGATTGAGGTCGTGGTAGATTGGCAGACTCCTAAGGACGTGGGAAATTTTGGCATTTTTCTGGGTTTTGGCAGGGTATTACCGTGGATTCGTCAAAGATTTTTCAAAGCTAGCCAGACCAATGACCCAGCTATTGAAGAAAGAGGCCAAGTTCCTTTGGACAAAGAGTTGTGAGAGTTCTTTCCAGGAGCTGAAGACCCGATTGACTATTGCTCCAGTTTTGACCCTATCTAAGGAGGGCGTTGACTTTGATATCTTCTGTGATGCTTCGAAGTTAGGACTGGGTTGTGTGTTGATGCAAAACCGGAAGGTGATTGTCTATTCCAATACACAGCTGCGATTTCACGAGGTGAACTACCCGACGCATGATTTGGAACTAGCTGCTGTGGTTCATGCGCTTAAGATGTGGCGACATTATTTTACTGGTTCGCACTATCGCAGCTACAGAAATCATAAGAGTTTGAGATACATTTCCACACAGAAAGACCTCAATATGAGACATCACCGTTGGTTAAAGTTATTCAAGGATTATGACATCGAGCTATTGTATCATGAGGGTAAGGCGAATGTGGTTATTGATGCTCTCACCAGGAAGACTTCTCATTCCCTGAGTGCTATACAAGTGTTACCCGATGAGTTGTGCACTGAGTTCCGGAAGCTTCGTCTTGAGATGGTTAAGACCGGATTTGACTACTTGGGTGCTATGACTGCCGAGCCTACCTTGTTCTGGAAGATACGTCAGAGTTGGCCTACCGACGCGACTTATAGGAAGTTTCAAGCCAAGATTTCCAGTGGAGAGGCTAAGGACTCCGTGATTGGTACAGATGGTTCACTTCGCTTTATAGGTCGCTTGTATGTTCCTAATGTTACCGAGTTACGTAAGAGGTCTAGATGAGGCTCATTTGTCGCCTTATTAAATTCATCCTGGTGGCGACAAGATGCATATGGATCTTAGACTTCATTTCTGGTCGATGCCTGACGTGCCAACAGGTTAAGATTGAGCAAAAGAGACCCCGTGGTCTCCTTCAGCCACTTCATGTTCCGCAGTGGAAGTGGGAGTCTATCTCCATGGACTTCGTTACAGCTTTGCCAAAGACAATGAATGGTGTTGGGATATATGTCCTCACCAATAGTGCGATCACATAATTAAATCTCATGACAAGAATGCGCAAGGGATGATACGAAATTATATTGTCAACTGACCAACATTAATCAGTAATGATTGGCTAGCTAGAGTTTGACATTACTGTCGTATGACGGTGGTGGCCAGTTGATCCCTTTAGGTCACACCTATAGGACAATTCCCTTAATTGATAGGGTTAATTGATAGAAATACTCCGAACTATGACTGAACTGCTCAAAATACTCTAAACATTATTTTAATTACCAATATAACCAGCTATTACCCTCATTTGCTTTGAATAGAATTTGTTGTTTTTTTAACTTATTGTAGCATGTTTTATTGGTGTAATTAGGTGAATACATTAACAAAGAAATAAAAAGAGAAAGACGGATCAAAAAAGGGTTAGAAATTTCCTCACTTATTTTGCAGGTAAAATGTCATATATTATAATAAAAGCGAATGAGAGCATTAGTTGGTTATATTGGTAGTTAAAATAGAGTTTGGAGTATTTTGAGCTAGACACGCATAGTTCAGAGTATTCTTATCAATTAATCCTAATTGATAAACTGATCAAATGTATATTGATACGAGTTGATCATATTCCTTAAACTCGTATATCGAGAAATCAGAGGTTAAATCTTATTACTCCCTCCGTCCCGATCAATTGTTATCTATTGCTTTTGACACAAAGATTAAGAAAAGAAGTATAAATGAATCTGGACCACACAAATTATATGGCCCCACATGTAATCAAATGTCATCCACAAAAAGTTGCCAAAAATGGAAATAGATAACAATTCAATGATACACCCCAAAATGGAAATAGATAACAAATGACCGGGACGGAGGGAGTATAAGATTTATGTTTAAAATTGAACATGTCAATTATCAAACATTGAACGGTATTTATGAAATATCGTAATTAGAATGAATAGGGTTGTATATTATTACAAGAGTTGTAAATCGTATTGACGATTATTAATAATAACCATATATACTAGTAATTTCGAATTACTTGTCAATTGTTAAATATGATTTATTTAATTTATAAATGATATTTATTTGATAAATATACTTTTTAAATTAAAACAATTATTGTTTATAACATTATGACATAATGTATGTCACAAATGTAAAATTGTACAATTTGACAAACATAAAATGGATGTCCATTTTAACATAAAATGTGACGGTTTGGGGAGGGTTTAAGGTGTGTTTAAAAAACATCTTAATTACCCTAATAACATAATGATTGTAGTATGCCTTGAGAATACTACCTATGGCCACCCTAAGTGCATGGGAAAGGGAAGTGTTCCCCCTTGGTGCTCCCTATGTTCGGCCATCCCAAACCCAAGACCACCTTAATAAAACATGTGATTTTATTCACAAAATTATTCATTCTATTTTCCTTAGCCAAAATTTTTAGAGAGAAAATTATTCATAACCTCTAAAATATTATAAGATAATATTACTAATAATTTGTATTAGTTTCATTAGTTCAAATTAGAGATTAGAACACAATTAAGGAAAACCGTTTCTTGCCCTATACATCAAGTTTCGGTTCTTAAGAGTTGTCTTGGGTGCATCTTGGAGGAGATATCCTACATTGGATATTAAGCTTGGAGGATCATCCGTGCCATTCTTGTCGAAATAGTGAGCTTTCGATTCTTTATTCCGCATTATAATTAGCATGCATAAGATCTTGATAAAATCTAATTAAAATGTTAATTAACTATTACATTAGTATGACTAAGTTTGTTAGGGTATGAGACCTTAGAACCTTACAATTGGTATCAGAGCAAATCAGTTGTTTGCATGCTTTTCGGTTATAATTTTTACGAAGTTATTAGATAACAAAAATAAAATTGAAATTTTAATATCGTATTTGATATGGCCGAAATTTCTAATGCATGAATACCTACTGGTCCTAAAAGTATTTTAGGATATTTGGAATAATTTTTAGATATATATTGTTCATAAGTATAATTATTTCGATTTTTGTCATTTTTAATGGTTAAAATGAATTATTTTTAGGAAAAATAGCTACTATTAACTTCTGGCCGAGATTTTTTAGTGTGGTTTCACTTGTATTTCCTATGATATGAATATGAATTTTCGTAAATATTGGAGTTAAAATACATGGTTTATGAATTTTAAATATTAAAATGCCATAAAATGAAAATAAATGGGTTTTATATAGTTATATTGCGAATTTGACTATAATTTTTTTTGAGTAGGTCACATGCAATATTTAAAATGTATATTAAAGTTTCCAGAAATTTTTATCATATATTGCAGGATTATTGATTTTTAATGTGAAAATCGGATGAAAAGTGACATAATTTCAACTTTAATAGTTTGAGTTGGAATTTGGCCATAAAAATTTTACACAACGTCATTCTCCCTCCTATTCTAACTATTGTTCCCCTTTGAGGGTGAAACAAAGATTAAGGTAGGGAGTAAAATAAGTGTAAAAAATTGGGTGAGGTTGGGTGATAGGAGAGAGAAATGAATAATTAGGAATTAAATAAGGAATTGTGGGCCACAAAGATTAAAAAAGGAATAAAATACGAGTAAAAAAGTTAGGTGTGGTTTGATAATAGGAGAGAGAAATGAATAAAATAAGAGTAAAAGTTACCAAATATAGAAAGGGGAAGAAAAGCTGAATAATCCGTTTTAGGAAATAGGGAAGAATAGTTAGAATAGGAGGGAGTATATATTATTTCCAGCATATATAAAAGTTTCGAGATTTTTATTTGATGTTATGCTTGTGAAATAATTTTAATGGTTAAAATTGTACGATATATGACATAAATTGTTAAAAATAGCAAAAGTTGTTAAAATGGCCGAAAAATTTAACCCATAAAAGTCATATTTGATATGTTCATCACCATATTTTTCTTGGGAGCCAAATGTTTCTGTATATTTAATTTTTATTTTTATTTATTAATTGTTATATTTAAAAATTGAATAATAAGAGTCTTTTTTATGGAAATTTCGGATATTGGGTAGTGTGTTCTTTAAATTTTCTGTCCATTTCAGTTTCTTAAAGTATTTTGGAAAGTGTAAAAATATTATTAGTATTTTAAATGCTTTTATGGAGGTAATTATTCAATTTCCGACTCAAAATACGCGTTTTTACGTCTTATTTATGATATAAATAATAAAACCGTATAAATACTTATATTTTAAAGTTCTAAAAATATTAAGAAAATTCTAGAATGTTCAAAATTTGAATTTTGAATTTTCCGAAATTTTATGACTCTTTTAGAATTTTATTTTATTTTTCCCGGAAAACCGATTAATACCGAACAATATTATGAAATTAAGTTAAGCCATGTTCAAAGTTTGAGTAAGACTAAATTTTGAAACCTAAATGAGTTAGGATGATTAACTTAAGAGTGAATTTCGATTCACGTGATGCTAAGTGTTTTTAATCGTTAAAACACGCAATTCCATAAAACCGAGGTATACGATAACTATTTATTTTAATGATAATTTAATAGGACGATTTGGCTTAGGATTTGCATGATAGTTCATATCAATAAGCATTGCATATTTTAATTATGATTGTCATGATTTTATTTACGTAATTTTGGACTATGTAATTTACTTAGTATGGCCTTAGTTTTAATCGATATTTCCCGTAATGTAAGGGGTTATCGATTCGGATGTAATTAATGTGATCTCGTATCACTTTATTTATTGTTTTCTATTTTATAATGTATAAAGTAGATAGAAAAGTTGTAATTTTTGTAAATTCCGGAGAGCCTTGAAGATGATGCCATTCGGGAAGGAGTTCCGACCAAGACGGTGTTTGCCTTGGGATGCATGCCTCGTGATGATCAAGGGACCAAGGAGTTGGTTTCCGAATTTGTACTTTTATTATTTTCTTTTCTAGGAAGGCCATACTAGGGTTTCTTATGCTTTAAGTTTTATGCTATTATTTTGCTTTATATGTTTGCATGCATAGCCAAATCGTCATATCATGTCATGCATTTTATTCGAATACGTCGACCTAATTATTTAAATTTATCGATAATTCACCGACTTAGTTCACTTAAAACGGAGATAGATAATGAATTGACTAGATCTCTTACAATATAAATATTGAGACTTAGCCTTACCAAAGAGTATAGACCCATGACTCCCTTCTTCATAAGAAAGTGGGCTCGGCTACACCGGGGTACTAAGCTTGTTACGTTGGGTAAGTGGGGTAATATGATTACACCTTGAAATTTGGTCGATCTCAACGAAGGTATTCATAACCGTAGTTGCAATAAGTTCGGGCTAAAGACAATTTATAAGAAATTGTCGACCGAGAGTTCTAAGGTAGAACCGATTAAAGAGTTAATCCACCAAATTATATCAATAAGGGATGAATCGGCTACACCGTGCCCGAATTAGTATGGATTTGGGTCTCGGAATCGTTTACTTAATTGGGTAATAGATCATTAAGTAAATGCTAAACTTGTTTAATATAAATACGAGTTTTAAATGATGTTGTTTTTTAATTCCTTCACTTTTATTTGTAGTTTAATTTTCAACATCGTCAATGGCCACCAACGCTCCACCTCTCACTAATGTATCATGGCTTCGATCCTTCATGGATCGTTGCAAACTCGATAAGCATGGTTCCAATTTTAAGGATTGGGATGCGCAATTAGTTTTGGCCGCTCAAGGTGACGATAAGACTCGTTACCTCACCGAAGCCGCCGCTCCAACCGCTCGCTCCGCGGCTCCAACTCGTGAGGCTTATGAAGCCTATATGAAAGAGTCCTCCGCTCTCAAGAATGTGCTTATCTTGTCCATGGAGCCGGATCTCCAAAGGAGTATGATCAAGTTAAGCACGTCATATTGTTAGGTTATAATTACTCAAAACCTAATATTTTAGTCATACTAAATAAGTGGATAATTAACATTTTAATTATAAAATACTTTAGATCTTATGCATGCTAAAACTTATGCGGAATATAGGAATCGAATGCTTACAATTCGACGAAACCGGTGCAAGGATGATCCTCCTTAGTAGCCAAATAGAACACCTCCTTCAAGATGCACCCAAAACACCCCTTAATAAACCGAGACTTGAAGAAGCTATGGCAAGCAACGGTTTTTACCCTAAACAATATCCTAATCCCTTATTAAAAATAGAAAATCAATACTACAATTTATTATAGTATAGGTTATTATCTTATAATAATTTGAGAGGTTTTGTATAGTATTCTTACTTAGAAAATTTTACCAAAGATTAGAATAATCAGTTATGTGAGATAATCACATTATTTAAGTGGGTAGTGTTGGGGTGGGTTAGGCCGGCCATGGGAAGAGCAACAAGGGGACATTTTGCCTTACCCATGCTTATTAGGGTGGACATAGGTAGTGTTTCCAAGACACTTTAATGATTGTGTTTTATGGGGCAATTAACACCCATAATCATTCCTTAACCAACCCATTAAAAACCGGCACCTTACCTTAATATGGACTCATTTTGTCAATTGTACATGTGTGACATCTAAAGTGTCATACTAAAATAAGTAACAATTGATTTTAATTTAAAATGCATATTTATCAAATAAATATCATTTGTAAATTAAATAAATCATATTTAATAATTTTGACAAGTAATTCGAAATTACCATAATATAAAATGGTTGTTATCATTAATCGTCAATACGATTTACAACCCTTGTATTAACATACAACCCGATTCATTCTAATTACGATATTATAAAATATCGTTCAATGTTTATTAATTGACACGTTTCAATTATAAACATAAATCTTACAATAAGATTTAACCTCTGATTTCTCGATATACGAGTTTAAGGAATATGATCAACTATTATCAATATACATTTGATCATTTTATTAATTAAGGGAATTGTCCTATAGGTGTGACCTAAAGGGATCAACTGACCACCACCGTCATACGACAGTAATGTCAAACTCTAGCTAGCCAATCATTACCGATTAATGTTGGTCAGTTGACTAATATAATTTCGTATTATCCCTTGCGCATTCTCCTCATGAGATTTAATTATGTGATCGCACTATTGTTGAGGACACATTTCCCAACGCATATGAGATTTACACCAAACTTGCGACTATGTTTTCACAAACTCCAAGGGTGATTCAATATGAGGCGGCCTCCGCCTTGTTCGACATTTGCTTGAAGGAAGGGCAAAAGGTTAGCCCTCATGTACTCAAATTAGTTGAGTTTGCGGAGACTCTCAAGTTGCAAGGAGTTGATGTTCCCGACTCCCTCATCATTGACCGAGTTCTTCACTCTCTCAATAAGGTGAAATCGTATGCTCAATTCCGGGTGAATTTCAACATGCGAAATCAAGAAACCATATTGGACGAATTGCATAAGATGCTCGGCCAAGCCGAGAGGGACATGAGACTTCATGGAAGTTCTACTAAGGATGTTTTGAACATCGAAAAGAAGGGGAAAGCAAATTTTAAAAGGAGTGCCTTCAAAGGCAAGGGCAAGAAAACGTTCAAGCCCAAACCGGCTAAAGAGAAGACCTTTTCAAAAGGCGCTTCCACCTCATCTTCAAAATCTGAAGACAAGTGCCATTATTGCACGAGGTTAGGGCATTGGAAACGTAATTGCCCCAAATACTTGACCGATCTAAAAAATGGAAAGGCTCTCGCCGTAGGTAATAATTCTCGTTTAAAATTCATGTTATTTTGTCAACTTATGTATGGTGATACAAATTGTTGACTTTCACCCTTTCTAATTGTTTTAAGGGGGCACCTCCTAGTGACAAAGGCAAGGAGAAGGAAGCTTGAAGTTCCTTACATGGATGGCTATGGTAACATCCAATTGATTGAAGACTTAAAGAGCTTGGCTCTAATTTTCATTATTGTCTTCTTTCATTTATGCATTTTATTTTCTAGAACAATTTCTTTTCTTGTAAGACAAGGATTTAAATCCTGAACAATGGTTGTATTTTGGATATTAGTAACTTGGTTTTCAACCCAAGTCACTCCTTTTGTTCTTAATCAATTTATTGATTCCTAAAATAAATTGCATGCCTTGTTAAACATGAATTAAAGCGATCTTATAAATCACTAAGCAAGTACCGTGAAACGTTCATTGTAAAATAACATTGACACAATCAATATAAAGAATCAAAGGGTTGATTAATTAAAAACGAGAACTACACCTCAAAGAGAAAACATTCATCAAAATGAGATATAATTAGTTCATTATAAGATGATCATTTTAAGTGAAAATGAGAATTTATTTATCAACCCTAATACTATTCATCATTCAAAACATTGGTTATGGTAAATTACTATCCTTGTATAAATAAGGGTTATTTTAAAAGGATAGAGTGGGAGAAAATATTTCCCGCAAACCAATGGAATAAATGTGGGATCTTAAAGAAGAATCTTACAAGGGTTTCTTATGAATAACCCTAGATGAATAAACAACAGAAACTACGAGAGGACACTGAAGAAACTACGGGAGGACACAAGAGGAAATGTTCCTTATGTTCATTGTTTCAGAGAGAGGATAAAAGAAACCCCATATGAAATCGGAAGGAAAATCGGTTCCTTAACAAATGATATTTCTCAAAATTATAAGATAATAGAGGAGAAATCATCTCAGTTCTCTCGATGGTAGTCTCTGTTGTATCGAAAAGTGTAATTAGGAAATATCACAAGAAATGAAGAGTTCATTTAAGCAGTGATAATTGATTGATAAAGTAGACCACTATAGGGATAGTGATACTGGTTCAAGTAGAAGCAAAAGAATAAAATGCGAGAAATGAAAGGTTCATTTAAGAAATAATAAATCAATCACTATAGAAAGAGTGATGTTGGTTTTAGTGGGAACAACATTCATTAAAGAATTGAACATATCATTCAGAGAGAATGGTGATTCTTTAGAGTGTAAAGAATAAGAAGTCCTCAATTCTAGATGAATAAAATGCAATATATCATAGGATGATGGAGCTTCACGGGAACGTTTATTATATTGATATATAGTATAGTATTGGCATAACCTTGATCCATTCTTATGAGTCAATTCTTAGACTAAAGACTACTCACCCAAGATGGTGCAGTTTTGGCATAACCTTGATCCATTCTCTACGACTTTTCGTAACTGGAGTCAAATGAGATTGTTTTGGGTTGTGTCTGACTGTGGCTTATTAAAGGGAGTAATACGATAGAAATTTTCCGCCCCTTTGTTAGGGTTGTTCAAATCTCAAGGCCACTCGAGGAGAACTTAACTGGAAATGCGTGGCCACGCTCGGAAGGTATCTATGGTAGATAATTCCGGTCAAGCAGTTATTCTCCAGATCGAGGAAACCACTCATGATATAATCAAATGCAAGTACGACCAGAGAGACACCTTGCATTGAGTGGGAGATTGTAATAGGACAAGAGAATTGGCGACGCACACTTGTCGAGGACAAGTGGGAGATTGTTGGGATATATGTCCTCACCAATAGTGCGATCACATAATTAAATCTCATGACAAGAATGCGCAAGGGATGATACAAAATTATATTGTCAACTAACCAACATTAATAAGTAATGATTGGCTAACTAGAGTTTGACATTACTGTCGTATGACGGTGGTGGTCAGTTGATCCCTTTAGGTCACACTGATAGTTTTAACTAGTTGCTCATAAACTAATTTTAGTCATACTAACATAAACCTTTAATTAACTTTTAATTAACATATTTATAAACTCGTTTATAAGATCTTATGCATGCTTTTATATGCGGAAAGAGGAGAAAATGAACCCTTACACACGGTCCAAGAATATGCTAGGATGATCCTCCGAGTACCCAAAATAGAATACCTCCTCCGGATGCACCAAGACAAGCCCTCAATGAACCGAAACTTTGTATGCTAGACTAGGATTCGGTTTCTCCCTTAAACTATTTCTAATCACTCTTATTAGAAATATATTTGAATACTACTTTTAGTATAATTTTATTATCTTATAATAAGTATTAGAGGTTGAACAAACTCTCCTTACTTGTGTAGAATTTCGGCTAGGTTAGAAGGAGAAGAAGAAGAATGAATATATATTGTCACACATCTATATATTAAGCATGCTCCTTGATTAATTAAACAATTAACTTAAGCATGCTCATATTGGGAAGGGGAAGCCGGTTTTGGGGAGCCTCACTAGGGAACATCTTGACTTCTCAAGACACTAGGGTGGTTACTAGGTTAGTAATCTCAAGGCATATGTCTAACATATGATTATGGAGTGTTTAATAGACTAAACACCCATGCCACCTTCTCCTTTTAGCCGTGCCATATAGTCCATAAAATGGACTTCATTTTACATTTTGTCAAATGTACAATTTGTACAAAGTGTGACATGTTATATGTTATTATAAAATGCTTTAGTACATTTAAAACATATAAATATTTATCCTATAAATATTGTGCATAATTAAATAAATCATATTTATTCAATTAATAAGTAATTCGAAATTACTAATGTAAAATGATCATTTATCGTCAATACGATTTACAACCTTTGTATTAATTTCATCCCAATTCATTCTAATTATGATATCTTAAAATATCGTTTAATGTTTAACAATTGACACGTTTCAATTTTAAACATAAATCTTACATTAAGATTTAACCTCTAATTTCTCGATACACGAGTTTAAGGAATATGATCAAATCGTATCAATATACATTTGATCACTTTATCAATTAAGGGAATTGTCCTAAAGGTGTGACCTAAAGGGATCAACTGACCACCACCGTCATACGACAGTAATGTCAAACTCTAGCTAGCCAATCATTACCGATTAATGTTGGTCAGTTGACTAATAATTCGTATCATCCCTTGCGTATTCTCATTATGAGATTTAATTACGTGATCGCACTATTGTTGAGGACACACATTTCCCAACAATCTCCCACTTGTCCTCGACAAGTGTGCGTCACCAATTCTCTTGTCCTATTACAATCTCCCACTCAATGCAAGATGTCTCTCTAAGGTCGTACTTGCATTTGATCATATCATGAGTGGTTTCCTCGATCTGGAGAATAACTGTCTGACCGGAATTATCTACCATAGATACCTTCCGAGCGTGGCCACGCATTTCCAGTTAACTTCTCCTCGAGTGGCCCTGAGATTTGAACAACCCTGACAAGGGGTGGACAATTTCTATCGCACTACTTCCTTCAACTAGTCACCGTCAGTCACAACCCAAAACAATCCCATTTGACTCCAGTTACGAAAAGTCGTAGAGAATGGATCAAAGTTATGCCTAAACTGTACCATCTTGGGAGAGTAGTCTTTAGTCAAAGAATTGACTCACAAGAATACTATAGCAGCTCTCGCCACGACCCGGCTATAAAATTTCCAGAACTCTATAAGCGGTCACATTGCCCGACAGAGTGTCTCTTACAGTCTGCCTATGTGATCGACTAGTCATCACATATGACTCTATGGCACTTGAACTTGCCATCAATCGCCTCACACTCTAGTCGCTTTGAGACGTCACCTCATGTAAGCGGCTAGGGGCTATACTAAGTCAATCCAGTTCACTTATGGGGTTCAATATTGTCTCATACAACCCATTTGGATTCTGACAAAGTATCTTTCATTTTGAGTTATTAATAACTCAAATGATGTTGTCATGCAACAATAGTCAACACTATTACATTGCATTTTGATGTACAATCATCTGTTTGTATTAGTGTTTTGCGAATAACCTTTATTCACGCGAATAACGTTTATTTATGATAGCAAAACTTACAACTTTTGGTCTCCTTTATTCTCATATTATCCCGTATAATATGATTCTATTTGAGTACATATCTAGAACTCTTTCTAGATTTTGAGTTTCCTTTCCGGAGGAAAGCTCCCACTGTTATCTTATAACTTGTGACGTATCGATATACTGGAGGGATTAAAAATCACTCTCCATAGTCACTTATGTACTGAAATCTATATTGCAGTTTATTAGTGATTTCATCACTCTTACAATTTTCAAACATCTTGGCTATTTTGATAATGGTTTCATTCATCATTATGAACAATGTATCCAACCATTCTAACTTCTAGTGGGCGACCTTTTATTATCCATATAATAAACCTTCCCGTAAAGCTCTATCATCTTATGATATAAGGTATTTGATCATCTAGGATTGAAAACCTCTTATTCTTTACACCTTAAAGAATCACCCATTCTCTCTAAATGGTAGGCTTAATTCCTTTTATGAAAATCGCTCCCACTAAAATCAATATCTCTCGATATCTTAAATGAACCTTTCATTTCTCGCATGTTAAACTATTACTTGAATCATTATCACTATCACTATCCCTATAGTGATGTGTTTCCATTCAATCATTCATTACCTTCTTATCATGTCTTCGTTTCCTCGCAACGAAAATGACATGATAATTTCTTTATAACTACATAGGAACCGTTTTCCTACCGATGATTTCATACGGGGTTTCAAGTTTCCTCTCTATGAAACAATGAACACAAAGAACCTTTCTTCGAGTGTCCTCCCGTAGTTTCTTCAGTGTCCTCTCGTAGTTTCTTCAAATCATTTAGGGCTCTTCTTAAGACTCCCAAGTAAGAATCTTCTCTAAGATCCTTCCTTTATTTTCATCATTGGTTTGTGAGCGAAATATTTTCTCCCACTCTATCCTTCTAACAATAACCTTTACTTGTTTAAGGATAGCTATTTCGATTAACCAATGTATTTGAATGTTTGAAGTTTGATAGGTGTGATGAATACATTCTCATTTTCACTTAAAATGAAAATCTTATAATGAACTGATATAGTCTCATTTTGATTGAATCTATCTCATGGGGTGTAGTTCTCCGTTTTAATCAACTCTTTGATTCTTTTATACTTGATCGTATCAATATTTATTGCGTGATTAAATCACTATCATTCATGTTTAAATAAGGCATGCAATTTATTTGAGAAATCAAAACATTGATTAAGAACAAAAGTAGTGACTTGGGTTGAAAACCAAGTCACTAATATCCGAAATTACAACCATTGTTTTAGGATTTTAATCCTTGTCTTACAAGAAAATAAATTGTTCCATAAATAAATGCAAAATATGAAAGAAGACGATATGAAAATAAGAGGCTAGCTCTTCAAGTCTTCGATCAATTGGATGCTACCATAGCCATCCAAGTAAGGAACCTCATACTTCCTTCTCCTTGTCCTTATCTTTATAAGATGCCCCTTTAAAACAATTTAAAAAGGGTAAATATCAACACATTTGTATCACTATACATAAGTTGATAAACGACATGAATTATACGCGAGAATTATTACCTACGGCGGTTGCCTTCCCATTTTTGAGATCACTTAAGTACTTGGGGCAATTTCGCTTCCAATGACCGATCCTCGTGCAATAATGGCACTTGTCTTGCTCTTTAGAAGACGAGGTGGAAGCGCCTTTCGAAAAGGTCTTTTCTTTGGTCGCCTTGGGCTTGAACGTTTTCTTACCCTTGCCTTTCGAGGCATTCCTCTTGAAGCTCGTTTTCCCTTTCTTTTCGATGTTCAAAACATCCTTGGTGGAACTTTCATGAAGTCCCATGTCCCTCTCGGCTTGGACTAGCATCTTATGCAACTCGTCTAACGAGGTCTCTTGGTTTCGCATATTGAAATTCACCCGGAATTGAGCATACGCCTTAACCTTATTGAGCGAGTGAATAACTCGGTCAATGATAAGAGAGTCGGGAACATCAACACCTTGAGCTTTTAGAGTCTCCGCAAGCTCAACTAGTTTGAGCACATGAGGGCTTATCTTTTGCCCTTCCTTGAAAGTAATGTCAAGGAAGGCGGAAGCCGCCTCATATTGAATCACCCTAGGAGTTTGCGAAAACATGGTCGCAAGCTTGGTGTATATCTCATACGATGTGGTCAACTTGATCATACTCCTTTGGAGATCCGGCTCCATGGAGAAGATGAGCACATTTTTAAGAGCGGAGGACTCTTTCATGTAGGCTTCATAGGCCTCTCGAGTTTGGACCGACGAACGAGCGGTCGGAGCGGGAGGAGCGGCTTCGGATAGGTAACGACTCTTATCGTCACCTTGAGCGGCCAAAAGCAATTGCGCATCCCAATCCTTAAAATTGGAACCATGCTTATCGAGTTTGCAACGATCCATAAAGGATCGTAGCCATGATACGTTAGTGAGAGGTGGAGCGTTGGTTGCCATAGTCGATGTTGAAAATTAAACTACAATAATAAAAGGAAAAACAACATCATTTTAAATTCATAATTTTAAACTAGAAACTTTAACAAGTTTAGTTATGTATTTACTTAATGATCTCTTACCCGATTAAGTAAACAATCCCGAGACCCAAACCCATACTAATCCGGGCACGGTGTAGCCGATTCAACCCGTATTGGTATAATTTGGTGGATTAACCCTTTAATCGGTTCTACTCTTAGAACTCTCGGTCGACAATTTTCTTAAAATTATCTTTAGCCCGAACTTATTGCAACTACGGTTACGAATACTTTCGTTGAGATCAACCAAATTTCAAGGTGTAATCTTATTACCCCACTTACCCAACGTGACAATTTTAGTACCCCGGTGTAGCCGAGCCTACGTTTTTGTGAAGAAGGGATTCATGGGTCCGTACTCTTTGGTAAGGCTAAGTCTCAATATTTATATGTAAGAGATCTAGTCAAATTATTATCTATCTCCGTTTAAGTGAACTAAGTCGGTGAATTATCGATAAAATAAAAGACTAGGTCGACTAGGTCGAAACATGCATGATACGATGTATGACGATTTGGCTATGCATGCAAACATATAAAAAGCAAAAATAAAAGCATAAATAAACCCTAGTATGGCCTTTCCTAGAAAAGAAATAACAAAGTACAAATTCGGAAACCAACTCCTTTGGTCCCTTGAACTTCACGCGGCACGCACTTCGAGGTAAACACCGTCTTGTTCGGAACTCCTTTCCGAATGGCACCGTCTTCAAGGAACTCCGGATTTTACAAATATTACAACTTTTCTAGTCTACTTTATACATTATAAAATAGAAATAAATTACAATTGGGTGATACGAGATCACAAAATTACAACCGAATCGGTAACCCCTTACATTACGGGAAATACCGATTTAAAAACTAGGCCATACTAAGTAAATTACATAATTCCCAAAATTACGTAAAAATAAATCATGACATTCATAATATAAATATGCAATGCTTATATAAATATGAATTAACATGCAAATCCTAAGCCAAATCGTCCTATTTAAAACACTTATTTAAATAGTTATCGCAAACCTCGGTTTATGGAATCGCGTGTTTTAACGTTTATCAACACTATGCATTTAAATGAAACGGTTTTCATCCTTAAGTTAATCATCCCAACTCTTATAGGATTCAAAATTTAGTCTTACTCAAACTTTGAACATGAATTAACTTAATATATTTTAATATTGATCGGTATTACTCGGTTTTTCGGGAAAAATAATATAAAATTCAAAAGAGTCATAAAAATTTCGAAAATTCAAAATTCAAATTTTGAAAAAAATCCAGAATGTTCTTAAAATTTTCAGAAAGTTAAAATATTAGTATTTTATACGGTTTTATCATTATTTCGAAAATAACACGTAAAACGAGCAATTTAAGTCGGAAAATTCAATAATTAACTTCATAAATGCAAATTAAATACTAATAATATTTTTATACCTTCCAAAACATTTTAAGAACACAAGATGGACAGAAAATTAAATGGCACATTGCCCCATAGCCGAAATTTTAAAGCATGCCTCCTTTTATTTAATTTTAAATGCTACTTTTAACAAATCAAAATTAAATCAATTCAAATCAAATCTGAAACTTTTGGCTCCCAAGAATATTTTCATGATGAACATATCACATATGACTAATATGGGTTACATTTTCGGCCATTTTTAACAACATTTGCAAATTTTAATGATTTACGTCATATATCGTACGATTTTAACCTTTAAAATTATTTCTCAAGCATAAAATAAGATAAAATTCTCGAAAATTTTATACATGCTGGAAATAATATATATGACATCGTGTTAAATTTTTATGGCCAAATTCCAACTTAAACTATTAAAGTCGAAATTATGTCACTAATTACCCGATTTTTACATTAAAAATCTATAATATTGCAATATTTGAGATAAATTTCTGGAAAATTCAACATAAATTTTAAATATTGCATGTGACATCCTCATAAATTTTTATAGTCAAATTCATAATATAACTATTTTAACCCATTTTTATTCATCTTATTGCATTTTAACCATTAAAATTCATATCACACGATTTAAAGGTCCATAATTTACGAAAATTCATATTCATATTATAGAAAATACATGTGATATCATACTGAAAAATCTCGGCCAGAAGCTTATTTTAACTATTTTTCCCGAAATTAATCATTTTTAACCATTAAAACGTATTAAAAACCGAAATTAAAATACCAATGATCAATATTCATGCAAAATATATTCCAAATCTTCTAAATCATATTAGAAAACAGTAGGTATCATGCTAAATTAATTTCGTGCATATCATATATCAAAACGAAAATTATCAAGTTTTATTTTGTTATCCTAATAACTCCGTAAAAACGAAACGGAAAGCATGCAAACAACCCTTTAGCTCTGATACCAATTGATAGGTTTAACTAGTTGCTCATAAACTAATTTTAGTCATACTAACATAAACCTTTAATTAACTTTTAATTAACATATTTATAAACTCGTTTATAAGATCTTATGCATGCTATTATATGCGGAAAGAGGAGAAAATGAACCCTTACACACGGTCCAAGAATATGCTAGGATGATCCTCCGAGTACCCAAAATATAATACCTCCTCCGGATGCACCAAGACAAGCCCTCAATGAACCGAAACTTTGTATGCTAGACTAGGATTCGGTTTCTCCCTTAAACTATTTCTAATCACTCTTATTAGAAATATATTTGAATACTACTTTTAGTATAATTTTATTATCTTATAATAAGTATTAGAGGTTGAACAAACTCTCCTTACTTGTGTAGAATTTCGGCTAGGTTAGAAGGAGAAGAAGAAGAATGAATATATATTGTCACACATCTATATATTAAGCATGCTCCTTGATTAATTAAACAATTAACTTAAGCATGCTCATATTGGGAAGGGGAAGCCGGTTTTGGGGAGCCTCACTAGGGAACATCTTGACTTCTCAAGACACTAGGGTGGTTACTAGGTTAGTAATCTCAAGGCATATGTCTAACATATGATTATGGAGTGTTTAATACACTAAACACCCATGCCACCTTCTCCTTTTAGCCGTGCCATATAGTCCATAAAATGGACTTCATTTTACATTTTGTCAAATGTACAATTTGTACAAAGTGTGACATGTTATATGTTATTATAAAATGCTTTAGTACATTTAAAACATATAAATATTTATCCTATAAATATTGTGCATAATTAAATAAATCATATTTATTCAATTAATAAGTAATTCGAAATTACTAATGTAAAATGATCATTTATCGTCAATACGATTTACAACCTTTGTATTAATTTCATCCCAATTCATTCTAATTATGATATCTTAAAATATCGTTTAATGTTTAACAATTGACACGTTTCAATTTTAAACATAAATCTTACATTAAGATTTAACCTCTAATTTCTCGATACACGAGTTTAAGGAATATGATCAAATCGTATCAATATACATTTGATCACTTTATCAATTAAGGGAATTGTCCTAAAGGTGTGACCTAAAGGGATCAACTGACCACCACCGTCATACGACAGTAATGTCAAACTCTAGCTAGCCAATCATTACCGATTAATGTTGGTCAGTTGACTAATAATTCGTATCATCCCTTGCGTATTCTCATTATGAGATTTAATTACGTGATCGCACTATTGTTGAGGACACACATTTCCCAACAATCTCCCACTTGTCCTCGACAAGTGTGCGTCACCAATTCTCTTGTCCTATTACAATCTCCCACTCAATGCAAGATGTCTCTCTAAGGTCGTACTTGCATTTGATCATATCATGAGTGGTTTCCTCGATCTGGAGAATAACTGTCTGACCGGAATTATCTACCATAGATACCTTCCGAGCGTGGCCACGCATTTCCAGTTAACTTCTCCTCGAGTGGCCCTGAGATTTGAACAACCCTGACAAGGGGTGGACAATTTCTATCGCACTACTTCCTTCAACTAGTCACCGTCAGTCACAACCCAAAACAATCCCATTTGACTCCAGTTACGAAAAGTCGTAGAGAATGGATCAAAGTTATGCCTAAACTGTACCATCTTGGGAGAGTAGTCTTTAGTCAAAGAATTGACTCACAAGAATACTATAGCAGCTCTCGCCACGACCCGGCTATAAAATTTCCAGAACTCTATAAGCGGTCACATTGCCCGACAGAGTGTCTCTTACAGTCTGCCTATGTGATCGACTAGTCATCACATATGACTCTATGGCACTTGAACTTGCCATCAATCGCCTCACACTCTAGTCGCTTTGAGACGTCACCTCATGTAAGCGGCTAGGGGCTATACTAAGTCAATCCAGTTCACTTATGGGGTTCAATATTGTCTCATACAACCCATTTGGATTCTGACAAAGTATCTTTCATTTTGAGTTATTAATAACTCAAATGATGTTGTCATGCAACAATAGTCAACACTATTACATTGCATTTTGATGTACAATCATCTGTTTGTATTAGTGTTTTGCGAATAACCTTTATTCACGCGAATAACGTTTATTTATGATAGCAAAACTTACAACTTTTGGTCTCCTTTATTCTCATATTATCCCGTATAATATGATTCTATTTGAGTACATATCTAGAACTCTTTCTAGATTTTGAGTTTCCTTTCCGGAGGAAAGCTCCCACTGTTATCTTATAACTTGTGACGTATCGATATACTGGAGGGATTAAAAATCACTCTCCATAGTCACTTATGTACTGAAATCTATATTGCAGTTTATTAGTGATTTCATCACTCTTACAATTTTCAAACATCTTGGCTATTTTGATAATGGTTTCATTCATCATTATGAACAATGTATCCAACCATTCTAACTTCTAGTGGGCGACCTTTTATTATCCATATAATAAACCTTCCCGTAAAGCTCTATCATCTTATGATATAAGGTATTTGATCATCTAGGATTGAAAACCTCTTATTCTTTACACCTTAAAGAATCACCCATTCTCTCTAAATGGTAGGCTTAATTCCTTTTATGAAAATCGCTCCCACTAAAATCAATATCTCTCGATATCTTAAATGAACCTTTCATTTCTCGCATGTTAAACTATTACTTGAATCATTATCACTATCACTATCCCTATAGTGATGTGTTTCCATTCAATCATTCATTACCTTCTTATCATGTCTTCGTTTCCTCGCAACGAAAATGACATGATAATTTCTTTATAACTACATAGGAACCGTTTTCCTACCGATGATTTCATACGGGGTTTCAAGTTTCCTCTCTATGAAACAATGAACACAAAGAACCTTTCTTCGAGTGTCCTCCCGTAGTTTCTTCAGTGTCCTCTCGTAGTTTCTTCAAATCATTTAGGGCTCTTCTTAAGACTCCCAAGTAAGAATCTTCTCTAAGATCCTTCCTTTATTTTCATCATTGGTTTGTGAGCGAAATATTTTCTCCCACTCTATCCTTCTAACAATAACCTTTACTTGTTTAAGGATAGCTATTTCGATTAACCAATGTATTTGAATGTTTGAAGTTTGATAGGTGTGATGAATACATTCTCATTTTCACTTAAAATGAAAATCTTATAATGAACTGATATAGTCTCATTTTGATTGAATCTATCTCATGGGGTGTAGTTCTCCGTTTTAATCAACTCTTTGATTCTTTTATACTTGATCGTATCAATATTTATTGCGTGATTAAATCACTATCATTCATGTTTAAATAAGGCATGCAATTTATTTGAGAAATCAAAACATTGATTAAGAACAAAAGTAGTGACTTGGGTTGAAAACCAAGTCACTAATATCCGAAATTACAACCATTGTTTTAGGATTTTAATCCTTGTCTTACAAGAAAATAAATTGTTCCATAAATAAATGCAAAATATGAAAGAAGACGATATGAAAATAAGAGGCTAGCTCTTCAAGTCTTCGATCAATTGGATGCTACCATAGCCATCCAAGTAAGGAACCTCATACTTCCTTCTCCTTGTCCTTATCTTTATAAGATGCCCCTTTAAAACAATTTAAAAAGGGTAAATATCAACACATTTGTATCACTATACATAAGTTGATAAACGACATGAATTATACGCGAGAATTATTACCTACGGCGGTTGCCTTCCCATTTTTGAGATCACTTAAGTACTTGGGGCAATTTCGCTTCCAATGACCGATCCTCGTGCAATAATGGCACTTGTCTTGCTCTTTAGAAGACGAGGTGGAAGCGCCTTTCGAAAAGGTCTTTTCTTTGGTCGCCTTGGGCTTGAACGTTTTCTTACCCTTGCCTTTCGAGGCATTCCTCTTGAAGCTCGTTTTCCCTTTCTTTTCGATGTTCAAAACATCCTTGGTGGAACTTTCATGAAGTCCCATGTCCCTCTCGGCTTGGACTAGCATCTTATGCAACTCGTCTAACGAGGTCTCTTGGTTTCGCATATTGAAATTCACCCGGAATTGAGCATACGCCTTAACCTTATTGAGCGAGTGAATAACTCGGTCAATGATAAGAGAGTCGGGAACATCAACACCTTGAGCTTTTAGAGTCTCCGCAAGCTCAACTAGTTTGAGCACATGAGGGCTTATCTTTTGCCCTTCCTTGAAAGTAATGTCAAGGAAGGCGGAAGCCGCCTCATATTGAATCACCCTAGGAGTTTGCGAAAACATGGTCGCAAGCTTGGTGTATATCTCATACGATGTGGTCAACTTGATCATACTCCTTTGGAGATCCGGCTCCATGGAGAAGATGAGCACATTTTTAAGAGCGGAGGACTCTTTCATGTAGGCTTCATAGGCCTCTCGAGTTTGGACCGACGAACGAGCGGTCGGAGCGGGAGGAGCGGCTTCGGATAGGTAACGACTCTTATCGTCACCTTGAGCGGCCAAAAGCAATTGCGCATCCCAATCCTTAAAATTGGAACCATGCTTATCGAGTTTGCAACGATCCATAAAGGATCGTAGCCATGATACGTTAGTGAGAGGTGGAGCGTTGGTTGCCATAGTCGATGTTGAAAATTAAACTACAATAATAAAAGGAAAAACAACATCATTTTAAATTCATAATTTTAAACTAGAAACTTTAACAAGTTTAGTTATGTATTTACTTAATGATCTCTTACCCGATTAAGTAAACAATCCCGAGACCCAAACCCATACTAATCCGGGCACGGTGTAGCCGATTCAACCCGTATTGGTATAATTTGGTGGATTAACCCTTTAATCGGTTCTACTCTTAGAACTCTCGGTCGACAATTTTCTTAAAATTATCTTTAGCCCGAACTTATTGCAACTACGGTTACGAATACTTTCGTTGAGATCAACCAAATTTCAAGGTGTAATCTTATTACCCCACTTACCCAACGTGACAATTTTAGTACCCCGGTGTAGCCGAGCCTACGTTTTTGTGAAGAAGGGATTCATGGGTCCGTACTCTTTGGTAAGGCTAAGTCTCAATATTTATATGTAAGAGATCTAGTCAAATTATTATCTATCTCCGTTTAAGTGAACTAAGTCGGTGAATTATCGATAAAATAAAAGACTAGGTCGACTAGGTCGAAACATGCATGATACGATGTATGACGATTTGGCTATGCATGCAAACATATAAAAAGCAAAAATAAAAGCATAAATAAACCCTAGTATGGCCTTTCCTAGAAAAGAAATAACAAAGTACAAATTCGGAAACCAACTCCTTTGGTCCCTTGAACTTCACGCGGCACGCACTTCGAGGTAAACACCGTCTTGTTCGGAACTCCTTTCCGAATGGCACCGTCTTCAAGGAACTCCGGATTTTACAAATATTACAACTTTTCTAGTCTACTTTATACATTATAAAATAGAAATAAATTACAATTGGGTGATACGAGATCACAAAATTACAACCGAATCGGTAACCCCTTACATTACGGGAAATACCGATTTAAAAACTAGGCCATACTAAGTAAATTACATAATTCCCAAAATTACGTAAAAATAAATCATGACATTCATAATATAAATATGCAATGCTTATATAAATATGAATTAACATGCAAATCCTAAGCCAAATCGTCCTATTTAAAACACTTATTTAAATAGTTATCGCAAACCTCGGTTTATGGAATCGCGTGTTTTAACGTTTATCAACACTATGCATTTAAATGAAACGGTTTTCATCCTTAAGTTAATCATCCCAACTCTTATAGGATTCAAAATTTAGTCTTACTCAAACTTTGAACATGAATTAACTTAATATATTTTAATATTGATCGGTATTACTCGGTTTTTCGGGAAAAATAATATAAAATTCAAAAGAGTCATAAAAATTTCGAAAATTCAAAATTCAAATTTTGAAAAAAATCCAGAATGTTCTTAAAATTTTCAGAAAGTTAAAATATTAGTATTTTATACGGTTTTATCATTATTTCGAAAATAACACGTAAAACGAGCAATTTAAGTCGGAAAATTCAATAATTAACTTCATAAATGCAAATTAAATACTAATAATATTTTTATACCTTCCAAAACATTTTAAGAACACAAGATGGACAGAAAATTAAATGGCACATTGCCCCATAGCCGAAATTTTAAAGCATGCCTCCTTTTATTTAATTTTAAATGCTACTTTTAACAAATCAAAATTAAATCAATTCAAATCAAATCTGAAACTTTTGGCTCCCAAGAATATTTTCATGATGAACATATCACATATGACTAATATGGGTTACATTTTCGGCCATTTTTAACAACATTTGCAAATTTTAATGATTTACGTCATATATCGTACGATTTTAACCTTTAAAATTATTTCTCAAGCATAAAATAAGATAAAATTCTCGAAAATTTTATACATGCTGGAAATAATATATATGACATCGTGTTAAATTTTTATGGCCAAATTCCAACTTAAACTATTAAAGTCGAAATTATGTCACTAATTACCCGATTTTTACATTAAAAATCTATAATATTGCAATATTTGAGATAAATTTCTGGAAAATTCAACATAAATTTTAAATATTGCATGTGACATCCTCATAAATTTTTATAGTCAAATTCATAATATAACTATTTTAACCCATTTTTATTCATCTTATTGCATTTTAACCATTAAAATTCATATCACACGATTTAAAGGTCCATAATTTACGAAAATTCATATTCATATTATAGAAAATACATGTGATATCATACTGAAAAATCTCGGCCAGAAGCTTATTTTAACTATTTTTCCCGAAATTAATCATTTTTAACCATTAAAACGTATTAAAAACCGAAATTAAAATACCAATGATCAATATTCATGCAAAATATATTCCAAATCTTCTAAATCATATTAGAAAACAGTAGGTATCATGCTAAATTAATTTCGTGCATATCATATATCAAAACGAAAATTATCAAGTTTTATTTTGTTATCCTAATAACTCCGTAAAAACGAAACGGAAAGCATGCAAACAACCCTTTAGCTCTGATACCAATTGATAGGTTTAACTAGTTGCTCATAAACTAATTTTAGTCATACTAACATAAACCTTTAATTAACTTTTAATTAACATATTTATAAACTCGTTTATAAGATCTTATGCATGCTATTATATGCGGAAAGAGGAGAAAATGAACCCTTACACACGGTCCAAGAATATGCTAGGATGATCCTCCGAGTACCCAAAATATAATACCTCCTCCGGATGCACCAAGACAAGCCCTCAATGAACCGAAACTTTGTATGCTAGACTAGGATTCGGTTTCTCCCTTAAACTATTTCTAATCACTCTTATTAGAAATATATTTGAATACTACTTTTAGTATAATTTTATTATCTTATAATAAGTATTAGAGGTTGAACAAACTCTCCTTACTTGTGTAGAATTTCGGCTAGGTTAGAAGGAGAAGAAGAAGAATGAATATATATTGTCACACATCTATATATTAAGCATGCTCCTTGATTAATTAAACAATTAACTTAAGCATGCTCATATTGGGAAGGGGAAGCCGGTTTTGGGGAGCCTCACTAGGGAACATCTTGACTTCTCAAGACACTAGGGTGGTTACTAGGTTAGTAATCTCAAGGCATATGTCTAACATATGATTATGGAGTGTTTAATACACTAAACACCCATGCCACCTTCTCCTTTTAGCCGTGCCATATAGTCCATAAAATGGACTTCATTTTACATTTTGTCAAATGTACAATTTGTACAAAGTGTGACATGTTATATGTTATTATAAAATGCTTTAGTACATTTAAAACATATAAATATTTATCCTATAAATATTGTGCATAATTAAATAAATCATATTTATTCAATTAATAAGTAATTCGAAATTACTAATGTAAAATGATCATTTATCGTCAATACGATTTACAACCTTTGTATTAATTTCATCCCAATTCATTCTAATTATGATATCTTAAAATATCGTTTAATGTTTTAACAATTGACACGTTTCAATTTTAAACATAAATCTTACATTAAGATTTAACCTCTAATTTCTCGATACACGAGTTTAAGGAATATGATCAAATCGTATCAATATACATTTGATCACTTTATCAATTAAGGGAATTGTCCTAAAGGTGTGACCTAAAGGGATCAACTGACCACCACCGTCATACGACAGTAATGTCAAACTCTAGCTAGCCAATCATTACCGATTAATGTTGGTCAGTTGACTAATAATTCGTATCATCCCTTGCGTATTCTCATTATGAGATTTAATTACGTGATCGCACTATTGTTGAGGACACACATTTCCCAACACACACCTATAGGACAATTCATTTAATTGATAAACTGATCAAATGTATATTGATACGAGTTGATCATATTCCTTAAACTTGTATATTGAGAAATCAGAGGTTAAATCTTATTATAAGATTTATGTTTAAAATTGAACATGTCAAATTTCAAACATTGAACGGTATTTATGAAATATCGTAATTAGAATGAATAGGGTTGTATATTATTACAAGAGTTATAAATCATATTGACGATTATTAATAATAACCATTTTATATATACTAGTAATTTCGAATTACTTGTCAATTGTTAAATATGATTTATTTAATTTATAAATGATATTTATTTGATAAATATACTTTTTAAATTAAAACAATTATTGTTTATAACATTATGATATAATGTATGTCACAAATGTAAAATTGTAAAATTTGACAAACATAAAATGGATGTCCGTTTTAACATAAAATGTGACGGTTTGGGGAGGGTTTAAGCTGTGTTTAAAAAGCATCTGAATTACCCTAATAACATAATGATTGTAGTATGCCTTGAGAATACTACATATGGCCACCCTAAGTGCATGGGAAAGGGAAGTGTTCCCACTTGGTGCTCCCTATTTTCGGCCGTCCCAAACCCAAGACCACCTTAATAAAACATGTGATTTTATTCACAAAATTATTCATTCTAATTTCCTTAGCCAAAATTTCTAGAGAGAAAATTAATCATAACCTCTAAAATATTATAAGATAATATTACTTATAATTTGTATTAGTTTCATTAGTTCTAATTAGAGATTAGAACACAATTAAGGAAAACCGTTTCTTGCCTAGCTACATCAAGTTTCGGTTCTTAAGGGTTGTCTTGGGTGCATCTTGGAGGAGATATCCTACATTGTATATTAAGCTTGGAGGATCATCCGTGCCATTCTTATCGAAATAGCGAGCTTTCGATTCTTTATTCCACATTATAATTAGCATGCATAAGATCTTGATAAAATCTAATTAAAATGTTAATTAACTATTACATTAGTATGACTAAGGTTTTTAGGGTATGAGACCTTAGAACCTGACAAATGGTAAGGATGCTATTTGGGATGTGGTCAACTGTTTAACCAAGTGTGCGAGATTTATCCCGATCAGAGAGATCTGGAATATGGATCGTTTAGCCAGAGCTTACATCGATGAGAGAGTTAGATACCATGGTGTGCCTAAGGAGATAGTGTCTGATCGTGATCCTAGATTCTGTTCGAGATTTTTGAAAGCTCTCCAGCAGGCTATGGGCAGCCATTTGCAGATGAGTACTGCATTTCATGCCACGATCGATGGCCAGTCTGAGACGACGATTCAGACTCTCAAGGATTTTCTATGTGCATGTGCTCTTGATTTTCAGTCTTCTTGGGCAATGTGTTTGCCGTTAGTCGAGTTCTCCTACAACAACATTTTTCACGCTTCTATCAAGATGGCTCCGTACGGGGCCTTGTATGGCCGGAAGTGCCGCAGTCCAGTTTGTTGGGATCAGGCCAGTGACACTAGAGATTTAGGCCCTGATCAGCTTGTAGAGACCGTTGATCATGTCCAGCTTATCCGAGGTAGGATGCAAGCCGTGCAAGATCGCCAGAAGTCATATGTCGATGTTCGTCGTCGACCGCTCAAGTTCGAACTCGTAGATCGTGTCTTCCTCAAAGTATTACCCGTGAAGGGAATTAAGCATTGTGGTGTCAAGGACAAGTTGAGCCCTAAGTACATCGGACCTTACTTGATCATTGATCATGTTGGTACCGTTGCCTACCAATTGGAGTTGCCCCCAAGTTTGGGCAAGGTCTATGACGTGTTCCATGTGTCCCAAATACGCAAGTACGTGAGTGACCCGAGTCATGTGCTGAGCCCCGCGGTTCCGTAGTTAGAGCCCAAGCCTGCTTCGAAGAGCGTCCCCTGAAGATTTTGGATTGACAAGACAATAAGTTTAGAAGCAAGATCGTCTCTGTTGTCAAAGTGCTCTGGAAGTGCGGCAATGTGGAGGAAGAGACTTGGGAGACTGAGGCTGCTATGAAAGCCAAGTATCCGAGTTTGTCTGATTGAGGTAAATACTTAGTTTTCCATCGCTCAAGTTTCGAGGACGACACTTTTTGAAAGGTGGAGTGATTGTAACACCCCATTATTTTACAATCCGTAATTTAAAGAATTTAAATGGAATATCAGAAATTTAATATATTTAAGTTGTTTTTTCGTAAACTTAAATTTAAGAAAAATCAATAAGTTCCATTTTAAGATTTAATAAGTCTTAAAATGTTATTTCTTCACTTGGCATTCTCATTCACAATTCAATCCCAACTCAAACCCGCTTTCCCCACTTAAATCCCGACTTCACATTTCCCTATAAAAATAAAAGTTGGGACAACACTATTCATTCACCATCTTCATTTCATAACCCTTTTCACAAAAATCACCATAGAAGACTCATTTCTTATCGAAATCAGGTAATTCTTGCACCTATAGATTCCTAGAACCGATGATGTCGTTTTAAGACCAACATTCGCGCAAATCGAGACAGACATATTTTCGGCCTGTTTCGCCCTTCTTGAAATTTGTGTCTCTAAATCAATTTTCTTTGTTTGTAGGAGGTTATTTAGAAGACCCGGACGTTGACTCGGTAATTATTGAAGATAGCTTGGAGGAATAGCTTGCTCAAGGTAACCTTGATGAGGAATTTCGGCTTATGTCATAAACTTTGTGATTTTGTTAGTTTTTATGATGGTAACATGTTTAGGAAAAATGGTCTGTGTTTGGTTGAGTAGATGATGTTTATTATTCTGAAATTCGTGTTAAAATCATGTTAGGATTGTTGCTTGATAGTCCTCACATGTTAGGTGCTTCCAGCCGGTCGGCCGATAGCAGGTCTACCAACCGGCTGGTAGCCCGTGAAGATATTCTGCAATTTAACTGTGAAGGAGCCCTCGGGCAGGTGAGCGGCCGTCGGTCCACCGGCTGAGAACCCCTGTTGGGTGAAATTTTAAGTGACAATTCAAAGGAGGGTTGTCAGCCGGTAGACCGGCGGCCGGTCAACCGGCTGAGAACCCATTTTCTTTAATTTTTTTTGTTTTTCTGAAAAGCCGGAAGAGACTTCCAGCCGGTCAGCCGACAACCGGTGGCCTGACTGGTTGAGAGCCCCTGTTATTCCAAATATGCAATTTAACTTATGATCGGGTGATCCGATTTGAATGATTCTTTTTCCATCTGATTTGTATGTTCATATATTATCTTATGGTGATTAGTAAAGCTACGATTGAATGGATGGTTACACCTTATAGTGATGGGCATTGGAGTATGACTTAAATAATGGCCTCTGAGTCTAATGCGTGAGTGTTTGTCGTGTTTGGAACATGCCTTTAGTAATGGTCTCTGAGTCCGGATGCGTGTTGATGTGATCGTGCCAAGACATGCCTTAAGTAGTGCCAGGACATCGTGCCTAATATGTGATTACTTGGTATTGAAGTATGTCTTAAGTAATGGGCTCTGAGTTCGATACCTAGTTTGTAGTATTGGGACATGTCTTAAGTAATGACCTCTGAGCCTTATACTTGTGATAGTGTAATACTGGGTTATGTCTTAAGTAATGACCTTTGAATCCATTTGCATATGTTTGTGTTTAGTTATGTTTTAAGTATTGACCTCTGAACTAAATACTGAGACTAAGTGAATTGATATACTTGTTAATGAGTATATTTGAGTTAGTGAGATTGTGTTAAGTAAAGTATATGATTTATTTATAAATCATGATGATGTACAGATTTTATGTTTCACATGATTTTCATTTGTGTTGGAGCATGTCTATGTGTATAATATGTTTTATTTACTTACATGTTTATTGACAATAAGTTGCTAGGAGAACCTCTAGTTGCTCCCCACTGACTGTGGCGTACATGTTTCATGTATGTAGGTTGGTGCTGATTGGGGATATTGCAGAGAGCTCACAAGCGATGCTATGCATCGACATGACTATACATTTTATCGTTTAGCTAGACTCGTTACATTTTAGTTTTTGCTACTTTTGGGATATGCTATCCCGTTTTGATACAATTTTGTATATAACTTATAACTAAACTTATATATCGTTTATCTTCCGCATTTTGTTTAAGTAATTCACCTCGCATGTTTTATATTCATGTAAAAAAGTTTTAATTCCACGCATTTGCCGCAGGCTGTGTCTTTATTGTTCCGCTATCGCGAGGGGTTTTACATTACTTCTGCCATGGATGTTCATGAACCGACCTTATTCAATTCTATCTTTGTTAATTAATCCCCGATAAGAGTGGCCCAGACAAGATTATTGATTTATATTTGTAGCCTTTATTTAAAGAATTAAAAAAACTATGGGATGTCGGATCTATAACTTTTGATGGTTCTACTCGTCAATATTTCAATATGAATGTTGCACTTATGTGGACTATCAATGACTTTCCTGCATACGCAAACTTGCTTAGATGTTCTACAAAAGGTGATAAGTCATATCATTGTTTTATGAATGACCACAAACTTAACGCGATTGCCTATCTGTTCAAAGATATGTTACATGGATCATCGTCGTTTTCTATCTAATGATCATAAATGGAGGGATATTCTTGTAATGGTAAACCAGAGAAAATAGACCCTCAAATGGAACTATCAGGTCATGATATTCTATCTCATATTCACGATTATTTCAAAGACATGAAGTTTGGAAAAGCTGTTACTCACCTAAAGATAGGTGATAATTGGAAAAAGAAGAGCATATTTTTTGACTTGCCATATTAGAGTAGCTTATTGCTTCGCCACAATCTGGATGTTATGCATATTAAAAAAATGTGTGACAATATTCTTGGCACGTTACTTGACATTGAAGGAAAAACCAAATAACGATAGCATAAAAGCAAGACATGATTTTAAATTATTCAATGTTATAAGACATCTAGCTCCTAAGCTTTTAAATGGGAAATGGCATATTCTACAAGCGCCTTGTACCTTATCTAAAAGTCAGAAGGATAAGGTGTTTAAGTTTTTAGAAGGCTGTAAAGTTCCATATGGACGCTCTTCTAACATCTCCAAATGCATATATTTAGACAAATGTAAGATTTTGGGGATTAAATCTCACGATTGTCATATAATTTTGGAGTAATTATTGTCGTTTGCTATCCGTGGAGTGTCACAACCTAAAGTTTATGAGTTGATTGCTAATATTAGAATATTTTCAAGGAGTTATGTTCAAGAACATTAAGCCTAGATGTCTTAGATCGTATTCAAGATAATATTATTCTTACATTGTGTTAGACATAAAAAATATTTCTTCTTTTTTGGATATTATGGTGCATCTTTGCATTCACCTACTCGCAGAAGTATAAGTACAGTCGATGTACTTCTGCAATATCGTTGGATGTATACAGACTATCCAGTAGAGAAGTAGTACTCCGTAGTGTTTTGTTTTCCTATTACTACACTACTAAATTTATATTAATATAACAACTAGCCATAGACTAACGTGCACATACATAATGAGAATAGACCAGAAGGTTCAACTGCGGAGGGATAAATTATTGAGGAATACATACTAAAAATTTTGTTAGCCATTTATGTTCCTAACGTAAATGGTTGGACTAAATCCGCATGGACATCGCATCATGACATTAACCAATTTAATCACGACAAAAAATTTAACTCAAGTTCATTCAATTATCATTTAATCTAATAAAGAAACGGAAACTTGATAAAAGTATAATAGGGTAATCCTCCAAGCATTATCCATACAAGATATTAAAATTTAAAAATTATAACTGATAAAATTTGAAATAAAAACTTTATAAAAGTTTGGAAATAACTTTACCAAAGAAACAAAGTTTAAATTTTGGATTGTTTAAGAGAGCTCTTAGCAAATATGACGCATGAAATGAATTCATTTGATCCTCTTAGACGAAGAACCGGGTGCATTCATGACGTAGTCGACACAAGTACGGCAATTGCAGTTTTCAAAACGGCACATGGTGCAACCAAAGCATACACACTTTGTGCAGCCCAGACAACTTCCTCCAATATTCTTATTCCTAGGGCATTTCCTTGCAGTTTTCTTTGCTTCCCTTTCGTCCCTCATTTCGCAGTTCATCCTATCCATATTACTATTGTGTTAGATATCCATGGAATACGAGATTGACAAAAACAATTAAATAAGTGGCCGCATAACAAAGTGTAAAATTATTAATTCACATGGGAAGTTTAAGGAAATTGAGTATATGTATGTTATTCTAGTGCTATTAAATTTTTTTAGTACCATATTTAATTGAGGTATATATCATGTTGTTATGTCATTCTTAGACTAAAACGGTAAGTTAAGATAAACACATATTCCATGCCGTGAAATCCTCTTCAACCAAAGAAGATTACTAAAACAATATATATATGTAGATTTCCATTTTTATAATAAGTCAAATAAGCCAATTCCGCAACCATGACTTTTCATTTGTTGAATACATATCTCATAACTCGTAGCTAAAGGGAACAACACATACCTATTACGAAGATAATGCAAGCAAGTCCACTGATTTCGAGCCAAATAAGCCTGGTGGTAAACCCAACATTGGTGTTGGTTTCGACGTTCAAAACGACGTTCCTTGCCACATTTAGTGCAAGTCATGAACTCATCTTGGTGAATAAAACCACGTCGAGCGTTATTACGTTTTGGGTGCACACCCAAAAAGTACTTGAGGAGATTAGTTTTTTGTAGCGATGTTTTCAATCCTTGAACTCGAACCCATACATTAGACTTCCATCTACCTACCCCTATTGTTCTGGCATGTTTCTCGAACACCATTGGGTGTACATTGACTGCAAATAAAATTTACACATCACAACCATCTCCACTTCCCTGACGCAATTCATTATCGGCCACCACTACATTAGGTTTGCATTCGTAAAAGATGTAAAATAGAGGATATGTAGCACATACCTAATTTGCAACCGGGATAGCAGGAACAAGTTACCTCCAGTTTGCCGTCAGTATAAATTCTGAGTTTACCAACCAAGTCCCCATATCGTTGGTCTGTACATCCGCATTCAACCTCAATGAAGTCGAGGCCTCTTCTTTTAACTTCTATACCCAACAATTCCTCATTGTCGAAATGACAAATATGAATTGCAGATGGTGTTATTATCTCATTTCGCTTGTCTGTTGCACCAAAAAAAGTATCGTGTATGAGAGTTTTATGTTGGGAAATGTGTCCTCAACAATAGTGCGATCACGTAATTAAATCTCATAACGAGAATGCGCAAGGGATGATACGATTTATATTAGTCAACTGACCAACATTAATCGGTAATGATTGGCTAGCTAGAGTTTGACATTACTGTCGTATGATGGTGGTGGTCAGTTGATCCCTTTAGGTCACACCTTTAGGACAATTCCCTTAATTGATAAAGTGATCAAATGTATATTGATACGATTTGATCATATTCCTTAAACTCGTATATCGAGAAATTAGAGGTTAAATCTTAATGTAAGATTTATGTTTAAAATTGAAACGTGTCAATTGTTAAACAATAAACGATTTTTATGAAATATCGTAATTAGAATGAATCGGGTTAAAATTATACAATAGTTGTAAATCGTATTGACGATTATTGAAAATGACCATTTTATATATTAGTAATTTCGAATTACTTGTCAAATTATTAAATATGATTTATTTAATTTATAAATGATATTTATTTGATAAATAGGCATTTTTAAATTAAAACAATTGTTTCTTATGAGTGTGACATTTTATGTCACACATATACAATTGTACAAATGACAAACTTAAAATGGATGTACATTTTAACCCAAAAGTGACGGTTTGGGGTGGGTGGTTTATGGAGTGTTTAAGCATCTAAAGAAACACCATCATTATGTTACTCTTGAAAAGAGAACCTAGAGCCACCCTAAGTGTTTTGGTAAGACCAAAAGCACTCCTTACTTGGTGCCTCCCCATAAGAACTACACGGCAAACACACCAAACAGACTATCAATGTGATTTTGTTAATGTGTGATTCATTCCAACTTATCTTAGTTTTCTAGTGTGAGAAAACCATAATAAAACCTCTAATATTATTTCATTACTTATGAATATAATAGGATTATATTAGCATTACTACAAATGAAATAATATTCTCATATTATTTATTCTAATAAGAGATTGGAATATAGAGTTTAAGGAGAACCAATTATAACACCTAGCTAGTGTATGTTTCGGTTTAAGGGGTTGTTTTGGGTGCATCCAAAGGAGGTATTCTTATTTGGGTACTAGGAGGATCATCCTTGCTAAATATTCGGACCGTGTGTAAGGGTTCGAAAACTCTCCTTATTTCCGCTTGTTTTAGCATGCATAAGATCTTAATAATATGATAATTAAAGGGTTAATTAAAGGTTTATGTTAGTATGACTAAAAGATTAGTTTATGAGTAACTAATAAAACCTAACAATTGGTATCAGAGCAATAGGTTGTTTGCATGCTTTCCGTTTACGTTGTTACGGAGTTATAGTGATAACAAAATAAAATTTGAATTTTCGTTTAATATATGATATGTACGAAATAATTTAAGCATGATTACCTACTGTTTTATAAAATGTTTTAGAATATTTGGAATATATTTTGCATGAATATTGATTAATAGTATATTAAATCTCGGTTTTTATAAAGTTTTAATGGTTAAAGTCGTTTATTTTGGGAAAAATAGCAAAAATCATCTTTTGGCCGAGATTTTTCAGTATGTTATCACATGTATTTTCTATGATATGAATATGATTTTTCGTAAATTATGGACTTATAAAACGTGTGATATGAATTTGAAGTGTTAAAATGCAATAAGATGAATAAAAATGGGTTAAAATAGTTATATTATGAATTTGACTATAAAAATTTATGAGGATGTCACATGAAATATTTAAAATTTATGTTGAATTTTCCAGAAATTTATCTCAAATATTGCATTATTATAGATTTTTAATGTAAAAATCGGGTAATTAGTGACATAATTTCGACTTTAATAGTTTAAGTTGGAATTTGGCCATAAACATTTAACACGATGTCATATATATTATTTCCAACATGTATAAAATTTTCGAGAATTTTATCTTATTTTATGCTTGAGAAATAATTTTAAAGGTTAAAATCGTACGATATATGACGAAAATCGTTAAAATTTGCAATAGTTGTCAAAATGGCCGAAAAATGTAACCCATATTAGTCATATATGATATGTTCATCATGAAAATATTCTTGGGAGCCAAAAGTTTCAGATTTGATTTAATTTTATTTTGTTAAAAGTAGCATTTAAAATTGAATATTTAGAGTCATCATTAAAAATTTCGGCTATGGGGCTATGTTCCATTTAATTTTCTGTCCATTTTGTGTTCTTAAAATTTTTTGGAAGGTATAAAAATTTTATTAGTATTTTATTTGCATTTATGAAGTTAATTATTGAATTTTCCGACTTAAAATGCTCGTTTTACGTCTTATTTACGAAATAATGTTAAAACCGTATAAATACTAATATTTTAAGATTCTGAAAATTTTAAGAACATTCTGGATTTTTCAAAATTTGAATTTTGAATTTTCGAAATTTTTATGACTCTTTTGGATTTTATATTATTTTTCCCGTAAAACCGAGTAATACCGATCAATATTGAAATATATTAAGTTAAGTCATGTTCAAAGTTTGAGTAAGACTAAATTTTGAATCCTATGCGAGTTAGGATGATTAACTTAAGGATGAAAACCGTTTCATATAATGCATAGTGTTGTTAACTGTTAAAACACGCGATTCCATAAACCGAGGTTTGCGATAACTATTTAAATAAGTGTTTTAAATAGGACGATTTGGCTTAGGGTTGCATGTTAATTCATATTTACATAAGCACTGCATACTTTATTATGAATGTCATGATTTATTTACGTAATTTTGGGAATTATGTAATTTACTTAGTATGGCCTTAGTTTTAAATCGGTATTTCCGTAATGTAATTAAGGGGTTACCGATTGGGTTGTAATATTGTGATCTCGCATCACCCAATTGTAATTTATTTCTATTTTATAATGTATAAAGTAGACTAGAAAAGTTGTAATATTTGTAATATCCGGAGTTCCTTGAAGACGGTGCCATTCGGAAAGGAGTTCCGACAAGACGGTGTTTACCTCGAAGTGCGTGCCTTGTGAAGTTCAAGGGACCAAAGGAGTTGGTTTCCGAATTTGTACTTTTATTATTTCTTTTCTAGGAAAGGCCATACTAGGGTTTATTTTATGCTTTTATTTGCTTTTATATGTTTGCATGCATAGCCAAATCGTCATACATCGTATCATGCATTTTTCGACCTACCTAGTCTTTTATTATCGATAATTCACCGACTTAGTTCACTTAAACGGAGATAGATAATAATTTGACTAGATCTCTTACAAATAAATATTGAGACTTAGCCTTACCAAAAAGTACGGACCCATGAATCCCTTCTTCACAAGAACGTAGGCTCGGCTACACCGGGGTACTAAATTTGTCCCGTTGGGTAAGTGGGGTAATAAGATTACACCTTGAAATTTGGTTGATCTCAACGAAAGTATTCGTAACCGTAGTTGCAATAAGTTTGGGCTAAAGATAATTTTAAGAAAATTGTCGACCGAGAGTTCTAAGAGTAGAACCGATTAAAGGGTTAATCCACCAAATTATAGCAATACGGGTTGAATCGGCTGCACCGTGCCCGAATTAGTATGGGTTTGGGTCTCGGGATTGTTTACTTAATTGGGTAAGAGATCATTAAGTAAATATATAACTAAACTTGTTAAAGTTTCTAGTTTAAATTATGAATTTTAAAATGATGTTGTTTTTCCTTTTATTATTGTAGTTTAATTTTCAACAACATCAAATGGCAACCAACGCTCCACCTCTCACTAACGTATCATGGCTTCGATCCTTTATGGATCGTTGCAAAATCGATAAGCATGGTTCAAATTTTAAGGATTGGGATGCGCAATTACTTTTGGCCGCTTAAGGTGACGATAAGAGTCGTTACCTATCCGAAGCCGCTCCTCCCGCTCCAACCGCTCGTTCCGCGGTCGGAACTCGTGAGGCCTATGAAGCCTACATGAAAGAGTCCTCCGCTCTTAAAAATGTGCTCATCTTCTCCATGGAGCCGGATCTCCAAAGGAGTATGATTAAGTTGACCACATCGTATGAGATATACACCAAGCTTGCGACCATGTTTTCGCAAACTCCAAGGGTGATTCAATATGAGGCGGCTTCCGCCTTCTTTGACATTACATTCAAGGAAGGGCAAAAGATAAGCCCTCATGTGCTCAAACTCGTTGAGCTCGCGGAGACTCTAAAAGCTCAAGATGTTGATATTCCCGACTCTCTTATTATTGACTGAGTTTTTCACTCGCTCAATAAGGTTAAAGCGTATGCTCAATTCCGGGTGAATTTCAATATGCGAAACCAAGAGACTACATTGGAAGAATCGCATAAGATGCTCGTCCAAGCCGAAAGGGACATGTGACTTCATGAAAGTTCCACCAAGGATGTTTTGAACATCGAAAAGAAAGGTAAAACGAGCTTCAAAAGGAATGCCTCGAAAGGCAAGGGCAAGAAAACGTTCAAGCCCAAGGCGACCAAAGAAAAGACCTTTTCGAAAGGCGCTTCCACCTCGTCTTTGAAATCGGAAGACAAGTGCCATTATTGCACGAGGATCGGTCATTGGAAGCGTAATTGCCCCAAATACTTAAGCGATCTCAAAAATGGGAAGGCAACCGCCGTAGTTTATAATTCTCGTTTACTTTCATGTTCTTTTGTTAACTTTTGTATGGCGATACAAGTTGTTGACTATCACCCCTTTTAAATTGTTTTAAGGGGCATCTTATAAAGATAAGGACAAGGAGAAGGAAACATAAAGTTCCTTACTTGGATGGCTATGGTAGCATCCAAATTGATCGAAGACTTGAAGAGCTAGCCTCTAATTTACATATCGTCTTCTTTCATATTTTGCATTTTATTTTGGAACAATTTTCTTGTAAGACAAGGATTAAAATCCTAAAACAATGGTTGTAATTTTGGATATTAGTGACTTGGTTTTCAACCCGAGTCACTACTTTTGTTCTTAATCAATGTAACATCCCGTATTTTCGTAAAATCTAATTTAAGCAATTTTAATTATTTTAAGTAATAAACTAATATTTTAATAATTTAATTCAGAAATTTTTATAAATAAATAAGATCCGCCTTAAGAACCTCCAGTTCTTAAGACGAATACGATTTGGCATAATTAAATATCCGACTCAAGTACTCGTTCCATATCCGTTTAAAAGTCCGTTCCATTTAATTATTCGGAAAGGACCCACTTGTACTCTTTTAAACCCTTTTGTCGACATCTTAAACCCTTCACCCTCAACACTTCATTTCTTTCACTGTAAACTCAACAACTCATAAACCTCCTTAAATCCTCCATTTCTTTTGCTAAGATCTTCATCATCCGTCCTCCGAATCACAAAAGTAAGTATGTTTTCGGAATCCTCGCGCGAATTCCAAGACATCCATCACTTTCGTTTTTCATTTTATCGACTTCAAAAATCGGGCTGTTTTGCCTTTAATTCGTTTTTGTTGTTCTTAAACCGTTTTCTTTGTTGTAGGGGTTGGTCTTGACGATCCCGACGTGGACTCTTACGTTGTAGAGGAGGATCAATCGCCGGATTAAGCTTTAAGGTGACGATAATGAGAAACTCGGCCTATTTGTGAATATTAGCACTTTTGTTGTGTTTCTTATGTTGATTCTGATTTTGTTAAAGTATGTTGTTTAATGGACTTAGTATCATGTTTAGGATGTTGAATATGTGAAGAATTCATGCCTAAAGATGTTGTTAGGTGTTCATATGTGATTTTCAGTTTTTCCTTAAGTTCAGACGGATACATTGGATTTATCATTGAGGATTGTTATGGGATGGTATGCTGATAAGATAGTGATATTAGATGTGTATGATATTGGGCAAATCTTGCTTGTTGTAATTTCTGAAGTTTACATGTCGATTTAGGAAGTTTTGTGATGTTGCGAAAAATGCGTTTTCGGTATCAGGCTCTCTGAGCCGGTCGACCGACCGGCCGCCGGTCGACCGGCCGGGAGAGCAAATAGGGTATTTTCGAGATTTTTTTGGGAATTTGGCTTAGGACTGCCAGCCGGCCGACCGGCTGCCTGCCGACCGGCTGGTGGTCATTTGTGTAGTTCATGTTTTGCGAAAAACCTTGATAGCATGGGAGCCCAGCCGGCAGACCGGCCGCCTGCCAGCCGGCTGGGAGTGCATATGGGGATGGATACGATTTTAGTAAAGGCTAGGGAATGGGGTTCCCAGCCGGCCGACCGGCTGCCTGCCGACCGGCTGGGAGTCCTTCTTGGTGTTTTCTCGGTTTTGAAAAGAGGTGTAGGCTGAGGGATCACCAGCCGGCCGACCGGCTGCCTGCCGACCGGCTGGGGACCCCTGTAAGTCATTTTGAGTTTTTGGAATTAAATCATAACTTTCAAACGGTTGTTCGGTTTTGTTTGAAACTTGTTTTGTGTACCCGTGGCATGTAGTTGAAGTCCCCGGTGTACGGGCAACGTTATATTGGGTTCGGGAATGAAGTAAGGATAGAGACCCCCCGGTCGGGTAACCGAAAGGGAAACCGGCTCTCCCTCGCCTTAGTTCCTGGACTCAATTGAATGTTGATTAGAGGTTTAAGAAGTTAGAACTATAGGTTAGTTTCTATCTTCGGTTGTTCAGTGGTTTAATGGTTGTCGCGTGGTGGGATATGTGTTAAGTTCACCTCTGGACCCACTACGTGTTTATCTGTCGCGTGACGGGATATGTGTTAAGTTCACCTCTGGACCCGTTACGTGTTTTGCTTGGGCGTGTCAGGATATGTGTTAAGCTCACCTCTGGACCTGACACGTGATCAGTTGTCGTACACGGGATATGTGTTAAGTTCACCTCTGGACCCGTTGTGCGATGACTGTGTATTGGGATATGTGTTAAGTTCACCTCTGGACCCAATACGTGTTTGTAGCATTGGGATATGTGTTAAGTTCACCTCTGGACCCTTTGCTTTTGGATGATTAGGGATATGTGTTAAGTTCACCGCTGGACCCTTTTCATGATTGTAAGTTTAGGGATATGTGTTAAGCTCACCTCTGGACCCTTTACTTGATTAGATGTTGGGATATGTGTTAAGCTCACCTCTGGACCCGACATAGTGTAGTAATGGGATATGTGTTAAGTTCACCTCTGGACCCGTTGCTAATGTTATGAATGTGTATCTGCTTGCCTAGATGATGGTACAGTGTCAGATATGCATGATGAGTTATGGATGTTTATCTGCTTGCCTAGATGATGGTACAGTGTCAGATATGCATGATGAGTTATAGATGTTACTTAGTTGTGGTTAAATCATCCAAGGCATTGGATGACTCTTAGTTCGGTTTCATAAATAATTGGATTGAAAGACCCCCCGACTGGGTAACCAGTAGGGAAACCGGCTCTCCTTCCTGTTTGTTTATGAAGTTAGTTGAGAGCCGTGCATGATAATTCGCATGTTAGTAAGAGATCAGATGATGAGTTGTTATGCTTCACATGTTGATATGTGTTGGAGTATTCTGTATTGTTTTATATGTTACGTGTTGTCACAAAAGGTGGCTAGGAGAACTCTAGTCACTCCCCACTGATTGTGGCGTACATGTTTTTCATGTATGTAGGTACATGCTGGTTGGAGATGGGTTCACGAGAGCTAGCGAGTGATGATCCTGCTGTCATCATTGACTTACCTTATCGTTTAGCTGGACTCGTAGTTGTTACTTTTGTTTTAGTGCCGGTAGGGATGATCCATCCCCGGCTGTTGTATATATTTCATTTCCGTACTTAGAACTGTTACTTATCTATTTTGGTTTCAGTTTCAGTTTCTGTTTTAGTTTAAGACTTCTCGCATGTTGTATCTTCTAAAAGTTTTAATTCCGCTGCATTTTTTAGTACTTTTATGTGTTTATATTTCCGCTTTCGCGAGGGGTTTTACAGTTGGTATCAGAGCATTATTGCTCCCGACGCACTCATGTGACCCCCAACCTTAACTTGACCAAATAAACAAATAATGAATGAGAGATGGGTAGATCTAAGGACTTATGTTGTAGTCTATTTGTGATTGCTAATTGCTAAGCTAATCCTTGTCTTCTCTTTTAAAGGATGGTGAGACCCAGAGCTGCTGATAACATTGTGCTGCAAGCGATTCAGCATTTGCTTGAGACTCAGAGACAGCAAGCGGGGAATGTTTCACCTCCTCCACCGCCGGGCGGCGATGCTAATCGTCCGGGTAGCTTTTCCTGGATTGCCTCTCAGATGTCCCGAAGCCATGTTAGGACCTATGGAGGCGAGGCTGACCCAGTAGCCCTCACAGAGTGGTTCAGAGAGATGGAAAAGAGCTTCACCTTATACTCAGTCGTTAGGGAGGATAGAGTGCGTTTAGCCACTCACTTCTTGACATTGGAGGCTGACCGTTGGTGGGCGTTGACTGGACCTACCGCTGTTCTTGACCCGATGTTCGATTGGGAGGCTTTCAAAGACAGACTCGAGGCGAGGTTCTATCCCAAGGAGTTGAGATCGCAGAGGTTGAAAGAATTTATGGATTTGAAGCAAGGGAAGATGACCGTTCAAGAATTCACTGACAAGTTCAACCAGTTAGCTCACTTTGCATCGAGATTTGTTCGTGATGAGGCTGAGAGAGTGTATTTCTACCGTGGGAAGCTAGGGCCGAGGATTGAGAGTATGGTTCGTCGTGACTCTACTTCTTTTGTGGAGGTGTATGACGATGCTATTTGGGCCGAGAGTTCTATTCGTGCCATTGATGCTGAGACTCGTGCCGCTACTTCTAGTGTGACTTCTCACCAGAGATCCGTGTACCAGGGGAAGAGACCATTTGTTCCTTCTACTTCTTCGCCTTCTTCTCAGAAGAAGCGTTTTGAGAGGTTCTCTGCTCCGGTTGCTAAGACCTTTGTTCACACCGACACATCTCCTAGTGTTTGCCACCGTTGTGGTAAACCTTCTCATCCGGGTTTTGACTGTTTCAAGAATGCCTATAAGTGTTTCACTTGTAATGGATTTGGGCATCGATCGTATGAGTGTCCTGAGAGGAACACCGCACTTGGCAAGGCTGCCACTGCTGCTGCAGCGACTAAAGGAGGGAAGCCGAAAGGGAAGATTTTCGTGATGACTAGGGCTGAGGCAGAGGCTCATCCTGACATTGTTGCCGGTATATTTTCTGTTCTTGGCGCTGAGTGCCTTATTTTGTTCGACACTGGAGCTTCTTTATCATTTATATCGACTCAGTTCGCTGATCGTCTAGCTCTTGAGTCTTCATTGGTTGAGGAGACTTCTATTTCCTTACCTTCTGGAGACGTATTTGCCTGCTCTTCGTCCCATAGGGATGTTCCTATTGTTATTGGTCAAGCCACATTTCCAGCGGACTTACTGAGATTTCCTCTCGAGGAGTTTGATATTATCCTCGGTATGGATTGGTTATCGCGATACCATGCTCGCTTCGAGTGTCGCGACCAGAAAATCTGCTTGAGGAGTTCTTCAGGAGTTCGTGTTTCCTATAGGGGAACTCGCCCTCAAAAGGGTGTTCGTGTTATCTCTTCGATGAAAGCATCTCATCTTCTTAGGAAGGGTTGCCAAGCCTTCCTGTGTGTTGTTACAGCTGCTAAACCATCGCTACCGAAGCTTGAAGATGTAGCCATTGTTCGTGAGTATCCAGATGTGTTCCCAGACGACTTGCCAGGGATACCGCCAGAGAGAGATGTGGAGTTTACTATTGAGCTTATTCCAGGTACCGGACCGATTTCCAAAGCTCCTTACCGTATGGCTCCGCCAGAGTTGAAAGAGTTGAAGCAGCAATTGGAAGAGATGATCGAGAAAGGTTTCATTAGACCTAGTGCTTCTCCGTGGGGTGCTCCCGTTTTGTTCGTTAAGAAGAAAGATGGTTCCATGAGATTGTGCATTGACTATAGAGAGCTGAACCGAGTGACCGTGAAGAACCGATATCCTTTGCCTAGGATAGATGATTTGTTTGATCAGTTGAGAGGTGCTTCGAGGTTTTCTAAGATCGATCTTCGATCAGGTTATCATCAGATTCCAGTGAGAGAGGCTGACATTGCGAAGACTGCATTTCGTACCAGATATGGGCATTTTGAGTTTGTAGTTATGCCTTTTGGGTTGACTAATGCACCGGCGATTTTTATGGATCAGATGAACCGTACCTTCAGTGAGTATCTTGACACCTGTGTTGTGGTGTTTATCGATGACATCTTGATATATTCGAAGACCGATGAGGAACATGCTGAGCATCTTCGATTGATTCTAGGGATTCTGCGCAGACAGAAATGGTTCGCAAAGTTTTCGAAGTGTGAATTTTGGCTCTCGAAGGTTGCCTTTTTAGGACATGAGATATCCAGCGAGGGTGTGATGGTAGATCCCGCGAAGATAGAGGCTGTGGTTGATTGGGAGAGTCCAAAGGATGTTGGAGAGATCCGTAGCTTTTTGGGTTTGGCTGGTTATTATCGTAGATTCGTTGAGGATTTCTCGAGATTGGCTCGCCCGATGACTCAGTTACTGAAGAAGGAAGCCAAATTTGTGTGGACCGACAAGTGTGAGAGTTCTTTCCAGGAGTTGAAGACCAGATTGACTTCCGCCCCCGTGTTAGCTTTGCCAGAGATCGGAGTGGATTTTGATGTGTATTGTGATGCTTCGATGTTGGGGCTAGGATGCGTATTGATGCAGAGTGGTAAGGTGATAGCCTATTCATCTAGACAGTTGAGAGTTCATGAGGTGAACTATCCGACACATGACTTGGAGTTGGCCGCAGTTGTTCATGCTTTGAAGATGTGGCGTCATTACCTGATGGGATCTCATTGCCGTATTTTCACAGATCACAAGAGTCTTAAGTACATTTTCACTCAGAAAGACCTTAACATGAGACAGAGACGTTGGCTGGAGTTGGTGAAAGATTATGACATCGAGTTGTTATATCATGAGGGAAAAGCCAATGTAGTTGCTGATGCGCTTAGCCGCAAGACTTCTCATTCGATGAGTGCCATGAGAGTATTGCCCGATGAGTTGTGTTCCGAGTTCCGGAAGCTGAGATTAGAGATGGTGGGTAGTGGTTTTGATTGGTTAGCTGCTATGACTGCCGAGCCGTCTTTATATTGGGAGATTCGCCAGAGTTTGCCCTTAGATGCCGATTTCAAGAAGTTCGAGGCTAAGATTTCGAGTGGTGTTGCACCTGAGTTGGTGATTGATGCTGATGGTTTCCTTAGGTTCCGTGGTAGGATGTATGTTCCTGATGTGCCAGATTTGAGGAAGAAGGTTCTTGATGAGGCTCATTTGTCACCGTACTCCGTTCATCCAGGAGGAGTGAAGATGCACAAGGATTTGAGGCTTATGTTTTGGTGGCCTGGTATGAAGAAGGAGATCTTGGATTATGTTAGTAGGTGCTTGACTTGTCAACAAGTCAAGATAGAGCATAGGAGACCTGGTGGTCTGCTACAGCCGCTTCCCATTCCTCAGTGGAAGTGGGAGTGCATATCTATGGATTTCGTCACTGCTTTGCCTAAGACCGTGGGAGGCAAGGATGCGATTTGGGTTATTGTTGATCGTTTAACAAAGTGTGCCAGATTCGTGCCGATCAGAGAGACTTGGGACATGGATCGTTTAGCCAGGGCTTATATTGCCGAGATAGTCCGATATCATGGTGTCCCGAGGGAGATAGTTTCAGATCGTGATCCGAGGTTTGGTTCCAGGTTCTGGAAGGCCTTGCAGGAGGCTATGGGTAGCCGTTTGTTGATGAGCACAGCTTTTCATGCCGCGACCGATGGTCAGTCCGAGAGGACTATACAGACATTAGAGGATTTGCTCCGTGCTTGTGCCCTTGATTTTCAGAGTTCTTGGGAGCAGTGTTTGCCGTTGGTAGAGTTTTCTTACAACAACAGTTATCATGCTTCTATTGGTATGGCTCCGTACGAGGCTCTATATGGTAGGAAGTGCCGTAGTCCGATTTGTTGGGATCAGGCTAGTGATGTTCGTGACCTAGGACCGGATCAGTTAGCTGTTACTATTGATCAGGTTCAGCTTATCAGAGGTAGGATGAAGGCCGCACAGGACCGGCAGAAATCCTATGCTGATGTTCGCCGTAGACCCTTAGAGTTTGAGGTGGGTGATCGAGTTTTCTTGAGAGTTTCTCCGATGAAAGGTGTCAAAAGGTTTGGAATTAAGGGCAAGTTGAGCCCTAAGTATATTGGACCTTTTGAGATCGTGAAGAGGATTGGTGCTGCTGCTTACCGATTGGACTTGCCTCCTAGTTTGGGCAAGGTTCATAATGTTTTTCACGTTTCCCAGCTCCGTAAGTATGTTAGTGACCCGAGTCATGTATTGCCTAGAGAGATCGAGAACCTGGAGCCGAGTCTTGCTTTTGAAGAGCGTCCAGTGAAGATCCTTGACCGTCAGGATAGGAAGCTTAGGAGCAAGGTGGTGCCGCTAGTGAAGATCCTTTGGCGTTGCGGTGATGTTGAGGAGCAGACTTGGGAGACTGAGGCATCGATGCGTATCGCGCATCCTTCTCTTTTCGATTGAGGTATAGTATATAGATTTATGTCCGTTCGAGTTTCGAGGACGAAACTTTTTGAAGTTGGGGTGATTGTAACATCCCGTATTTTCGTAAAATCTAATTTAAGCAATTTTAATTATTTTAAGTAATAAACTAATATTTTAATAATTTAATTCAGAAATTTTTATAAATAAATAAGATCCGCCTTAAGAACCTCCAGTTCTTAAGACGAATACGATTTGGCATAATTAAATATCCGACTCAAGTACTCGTTCCATATCCGTTTAAAAGTCCGTTCCATTTAATTATTCGGAAAGGACCCACTTGTACTCTTTTAAACCCTTTTGTCGACATCTTAAACCCTTCACCCTCAACACTTCATTTCTTTCACTGTAAACTCAACAACTCATAAACCTCCTTAAATCCTCCATTTCTTTTGCTAAGATCTTCATCATCCGTCCTCCGAATCACAAAAGTAAGTATGTTTTCGGAATCCTCGCGCGAATTCCAAGACATCCATCACTTTCGTTTTTCATTTTATCGACTTCAAAAATCGGGCTGTTTTGCCTTTAATTCGTTTTTGTTGTTCTTAAACCGTTTTCTTTGTTGTAGGGGTTGGTCTTGACGATCCCGACGTGGACTCTTACGTTGTAGAGGAGGATCAATCGCCGGATTAAGCTTTAAGGTGACGATAATGAGAAACTCGGCCTATTTGTGAATATTAGCACTTTTGTTGTGTTTCTTATGTTGATTCTGATTTTGTTAAAGTATGTTGTTTAATGGACTTAGTATCATGTTTAGGATGTTGAATATGTGAAGAATTCATGCCTAAAGATGTTGTTAGGTGTTCATATGTGATTTTCAGTTTTTCCTTAAGTTCAGACGGATACATTGGATTTATCATTGAGGATTGTTATGGGATGGTATGCTGATAAGATAGTGATATTAGATGTGTATGATATTGGGCAAATCTTGCTTGTTGTAATTTCTGAAGTTTACATGTCGATTTAGGAAGTTTTGTGATGTTGCGAAAAATGCGTTTTCGGTATCAGGCTCTCTGAGCCGGTCGACCGACCGGCCGCCGGTCGACCGGCCGGGAGAGCAAATAGGGTATTTTCGAGATTTTTTTGGGAATTTGGCTTAGGACTGCCAGCCGGCCGACCGGCTGCCTGCCGACCGGCTGGTGGTCATTTGTGTAGTTCATGTTTTGCGAAAAACCTTGATAGCATGGGAGCCCAGCCGGCAGACCGGCCGCCTGCCAGCCGGCTGGGAGTGCATATGGGGATGGATACGATTTTAGTAAAGGCTAGGGAATGGGGTTCCCAGCCGGCCGACCGGCTGCCTGCCGACCGGCTGGGAGTCCTTCTTGGTGTTTTCTCGGTTTTGAAAAGAGGTGTAGGCTGAGGGATCACCAGCCGGCCGACCGGCTGCCTGCCGACCGGCTGGGGACCCCTGTAAGTCATTTTGAGTTTTTGGAATTAAATCATAACTTTCAAACGGTTGTTCGGTTTTGTTTGAAACTTGTTTTGTGTACCCGTGGCATGTAGTTGAAGTCCCCGGTGTACGGGCAACGTTATATTGGGTTCGGGAATGAAGTAAGGATAGAGACCCCCCGGTCGGGTAACCGAAAGGGAAACCGGCTCTCCCTCGCCTTAGTTCCTGGACTCAATTGAATGTTGATTAGAGGTTTAAGAAGTTAGAACTATAGGTTAGTTTCTATCTTCGGTTGTTCAGTGGTTTAATGGTTGTCGCGTGGTGGGATATGTGTTAAGTTCACCTCTGGACCCACTACGTGTTTATCTGTCGCGTGACGGGATATGTGTTAAGTTCACCTCTGGACCCGTTACGTGTTTTGCTTGGGCGTGTCAGGATATGTGTTAAGCTCACCTCTGGACCTGACACGTGATCAGTTGTCGTACACGGGATATGTGTTAAGTTCACCTCTGGACCCGTTGTGCGATGACTGTGTATTGGGATATGTGTTAAGTTCACCTCTGGACCCAATACGTGTTTGTAGCATTGGGATATGTGTTAAGTTCACCTCTGGACCCTTTGCTTTTGGATGATTAGGGATATGTGTTAAGTTCACCGCTGGACCCTTTTCATGATTGTAAGTTTAGGGATATGTGTTAAGCTCACCTCTGGACCCTTTACTTGATTAGATGTTGGGATATGTGTTAAGCTCACCTCTGGACCCGACATAGTGTAGTAATGGGATATGTGTTAAGTTCACCTCTGGACCCGTTGCTAATGTTATGAATGTGTATCTGCTTGCCTAGATGATGGTACAGTGTCAGATATGCATGATGAGTTATGGATGTTTATCTGCTTGCCTAGATGATGGTACAGTGTCAGATATGCATGATGAGTTATAGATGTTACTTAGTTGTGGTTAAATCATCCAAGGCATTGGATGACTCTTAGTTCGGTTTCATAAATAATTGGATTGAAAGACCCCCCGACTGGGTAACCAGTAGGGAAACCGGCTCTCCTTCCTGTTTGTTTATGAAGTTAGTTGAGAGCCGTGCATGATAATTCGCATGTTAGTAAGAGATCAGATGATGAGTTGTTATGCTTCACATGTTGATATGTGTTGGAGTATTCTGTATTGTTTTATATGTTACGTGTTGTCACAAAAGGTGGCTAGGAGAACTCTAGTCACTCCCCACTGATTGTGGCGTACATGTTTTTCATGTATGTAGGTACATGCTGGTTGGAGATGGGTTCACGAGAGCTAGCGAGTGATGATCCTGCTGTCATCATTGACTTACCTTATCGTTTAGCTGGACTCGTAGTTGTTACTTTTGTTTTAGTGCCGGTAGGGATGATCCATCCCCGGCTGTTGTATATATTTCATTTCCGTACTTAGAACTGTTACTTATCTATTTTGGTTTCAGTTTCAGTTTCTGTTTTAGTTTAAGACTTCTCGCATGTTGTATCTTCTAAAAGTTTTAATTCCGCTGCATTTTTTAGTACTTTTATGTGTTTATATTTCCGCTTTCGCGAGGGGTTTTACAATCAATGTTTCGATTTATCAAATAAATTGCATGCCTTGTTAAAACATGAATAATAGTGATCTTATCACGCAATAAATATAATCAAAGAGTTGATTAAAACGGAGAACTACACCCCATGAGATACTTTCAATCAAAATGAGAAAATATTAATTCATTATAAGATTTTCATTTTAAGTGAAAATGAGAATGTATTAATCATACCATAAACTTATATACATTGGTACGATCGAAATAAGCTATCCTTGTACAAATAAGGGTTATTTTAAAGGATAGAGTGGGAGAAAATATTCGACCTACAAACCAATGATATAACTATGGGATCTTAGAGAAGATTCCTGAAAGGGTTCTTAAGAAGAAACCTAAATAAGATAACAAAAGAAACTACGGGAGGACACTCGAAGAAAGGTACACTGAAGAAACTACGGGAGGACACTCGAAGAAAGGTTCTTTGTGTTCATTGTTTCAGTGGGAAACCCCGTATGAATTCGGAGGGAAGATCGGCTCCATGAGATAGTGATTTTTCAGAGATTATCAGATAATAGAGGAGAAATCATCTATCTATTCGGAGGCAAGACCGATTCCTTGAAATAATGATTTTTCTATGATTATAAGATAATAGAGGAGAAATCATCTCAGTCCCCTCGACAGTAGTTTATGTTGTGTCAGAAGGTATGATCTGAAAAGATGGATCACTATAGAGATAGTGATAATAATTAGAGTAGTAATTTAACATGCGAGAAATGAAAGGTTCATTTAAGATATCGAGAGATATTATTTTCAATGGGAGCAATATTCATTAAAGAATTGAAACCTACCATTTTGAGAGAATGGGTGATTCTTTAAGAGTAAAGAATAAGAGGTACTCAATTTAGATGAATAAAATAATTTATATCATATGATGATGGAGTTTTAAAGGGAAGGTTTATTATATGGATAATAAAAGGTCGCCTATTAGAAATTAGAATGGTTAGATACGTTATTCAAAATGATGAACAAAACCATTATCAAATAGCCAAGATGAGTGAAAATTATTAATGATGAAATCATAAATAGACTACAATGTAGATTTCAGTACATAAGTGACTAAAGAGAGTGATTCTTTAATCCCTCCAGTATATCGATACGTCACAAGTTATAAGATAACAGTGGGAGCTTTCCTCCGGAAAGGAAACTCAAAATCTAGAAAGAGTTCTAGATATGTACTCAAACAGAATCATATTATACGGGATAATATGAGAATGAAGGAGACCAAAATTTGTAAGTTTTGCAATCATGAATAAGGGTTATTCACAAAACATTAATACAAATAGATGATTGTGCATCAAATGCAATGTACTAGTATTGACTATTGTTGCATGACAACATCATTTGAGTTATAATTAACTCAAAGTAAAAGATACTTTGTCAGAATCCAAATGGGTTGTAATAAGAGACAATATTGAACCCCATAAGTGAACTGGATTGACTTAGTATGGCCCCTAGCCGCTTACATGAGGTGACATCTCAAAGCGACTAGAGTGTGAGGCGATTGATGGCAAGTTCAAGTGCCATAGAGTCATATGTGATGACTAGTCGATCACATAGGCAGACTGTAAGAGACACTCTGTCGGGCAATGTGACCGCTTATAGAGTTCTGGAAATTTTATAGCCGGGTCGTGGCGAGAGCTGCTATAGCATTCTTGTGAGTCAATTCTTAGACTAAAGACTACTCTCCCAAGATGGTACAGTTTAGGCATAGCCTTGATCCGTTCTCTACGACTTTTCGTAACTGGAGTCAAATGGGACTGCTTCAGGCTGTGACTGACTGTGACTAGTCAAAGGAAGTAGTGCGATAGAAATTGTCCACCCCTTGTCAGGGTTGTTCAAATCTCAAGGCCACTCGAGGAGAAGTTAACTGGAAATGCGTGGCCACGCTCGGAAGGTATCTATGGTAGATAATTCCGGTCAAACAGTTATTCTCCGGATCGAGGAAACCACTCATGATATGATCGAATGCAAGTACGACCTTAGAGAGACATCTTGCATTGAGTGGGAGATTGTAATAGGACAAGAGAATTGGTGACGCACACTTGTCGAGGACAAGTGGGAGATTGTTGGGAAATGTGTCCTCAACAATAGTGCGATCACGTAATTAAATCTCATAACGAGAATGCGCAAGGGATGATACAATTTATATTAGTCAACTGACCAACATTAATCGGTAATGATTGGCTAGCTAGAGTTTGACATTACTGTCGTATGACGGTGGTGGTCAGTTGATCCCTTTAGGTCACACCTTTAGGACAATTCCCTTAATTGATAAAGTGATCAAATGTATATTGATACGATTTGATCATATTCCTTAAACTCGTATATCGAGAAATTAAAGGTTAAATCTTAATGTAAGATTTATGTTTAAAATTGAAACGTGTCAATTGTTAAACAATAAACGATTTTTATGAAATATCGTAATTAGAATGAATCGGGTTAAAATTATACAAAAGTTGTAAATCGTATTGACGATTATTGAAAATGACCATTTTATATATTAGTAATTTCGAATTACTTGTCAAATTATTAAATATGATTTATTTAATTTATAAATGATATTTATTTGATAAATAGGCATTTTTAAATTAAAACAATTGTTTCTTACAAGTGTGACATTTTATGTCACACATATACAATTGTACAAATGACAAACTTAAAATGGATGTACATTTTAACCCAAAAGTGACGGTTTGGGGTGGGTGGTTTATGGAGTGTTTAAGCATCTAAAGAAACACCATCATTATGTTACTCTTGAAAAGAGAATCTAGAGCCACCCTAAGTGTTTTGGTAAGACCAAAAGCACTCCTTGGTGCTTCCCCATAAGAACTACACGGCAAACACACCAAACAGACTATCAATGTGATTTTGTTAATGTGTGATTCATTCCAACTTATCTTAGTTTTCTAGTGTGAGAAAACCATAATAAAACCTCTAATATTATTTCATTACATATGAATATAATAGAATTATATTAGCATTACTACAATTGAAATAATATTCTCATATTATTTATTCTAATAAGAGATTGGAATATAGAGTTTAAGGAGAACCGATTATAACACCTAGCTAGTGTATGTTTCGTTTTAAGGGGTTGTTTTGGGTGCATCCAAAGGAGGTATTCTTATTTGGGTACTAGGAGGATCATCCTTGCTAAATATTCGGACCTTGTGTAAGGGTTCGAAAACTCTTCTTATTTCCGCTTGTTTTAGCATGCATAACATCTTAATAATATGTTAATTAAAGGGTTAATTAAAGGTTTATGTTAGTATGACTAAAAGATTAGTTTGAGTAACTAATAAAACCTAACATTTTATTCTTCAAGTAAATAAGTTTTTGTGTATGTTCTTTCAATCCGATAATTTTTTTTCTTTACTTGGATTCATATCAAGTCCTTCTCATTATGCAAATGATAATGTTTATGAAATCCAAATTTGTTGGAGATCAATCAATGACTTCTTTAAGTGCATATATTATCACATTCACTATCTATATGTGAATATATTATCACATTTCGTTATTCATAATAGAACATCATATAATATTATTATTATTACTATCTTACCCTTTATATGAACATCTTTCAACATGTATATATAAAAGAGCGAGATACATAAATGTGTTTTGTCCAATATTTATGTAAGGATCTTAATCTCAACTAGTGATTTGTTGTTGTTTTGGATATTAGCATCACAACACACGTGTACTTTAATGGACTGTTTGATATAGTAACTCTATGTTTTGTTTTTGGATTTCTATGTAATTCCCAAATTTTTAAAAACATTACTGGTACTCTTAAATTTAGAAAATTGTTCTTAGAACACTTAAACTACAAAATCAATTTTTCAAGAAGTTAAAGTTTGTAAAGAAAATATGTTTACAATTGAGTTAACAATATTTATATTAATGGTATCATTAATTATTGCAAAAAATCAGCAAAAAATGAAAAAATAACATTTAAAAAAGGAAATGTAGAGCAGTTTGGGTATTAAAGAGATGCATATCGAGTTTATGGGTACTAAAAATGTTTAGAAAATAAAGGGTACCATCTGGAATTCAAAACAACAAGAGGTACAACGTAGAAAAACCCTATTTTATTTTTTATAGGCAATTCAAATTAAAAAAGTACATAAGGAAATCACTAGCAAAGAAAAATTATAAATGGTAGAAAGTAGAATATTAACATTATTATAAAACTTGTTCCGATGGACGGTTAGTTGCAACGTAGATAATGACAACAACATAGATAATATATTATAAAAAATACATTTTTTTGTTTAAGACGGAAGTCTTTGTTTCAATCCTTTAGAAGAATCAAATTTATATTAAATGACTTGACAAGTTACGTACCAAATTTTATAGATCCCATATTGCAACATGATATTTGAAGAAGGGTTCTGTTGAATAAAAATTTAACAAAAATGTTGTCATTAATTTATTTTATATTTTTCTGGTTCAAATGAGCGCACTAAGTTGGAGGTGAGAATCGAGCCCCGAACTTAATAGTTGGAGAAAGAGAGCTTCTTACACTTGATGAGCCAACTATTGTTTTCTATTTTACATTTAAAATGTCATGAAATGTACTCGTATATATTAATGCTACAACATGGTATTTGAAAAAGGGATGTGTTAGAGAATGTTGTATTTAAAATGTTGTCATGAACTTATTTGTACATTTAAAATGCCATTAAATGTAGTCGTATATATTAATTTTTTTTTATCGTGAAGCTAATAATTTCACATTGTATAATTTCTCAACTTATTTTAATGAAATTTTATTTTCATGATTATAATAATATCCGTTATATTTTATAATCATTTGTTTTTTTATTTAAAATCAATGAAGTTTGAGGGAAAAATATTTCTTATATTTAAGTAAATGTTGATTGGAAGGAGACTTTTCGAGAGTTTTTATATTAAAATATAATTATAAATATTGCAATCTTTGCATTTGTGCACAAATTATAATATAAGCATAAAATATTTATGGTATAAAATTAATTAGAGGATATTTTTGTACCATAACAAAAATTGGTTAGTGATGACCAATTAATTAAAGTTTGAATATTAGATAGTGGAATGTGTCTTAGGCACAAAACATAGGGGGGGAAATTATAACTTTGTTAATCTTTTGGTTGGGTGGATTGGAATGGAATGGAATGAATTCTAGACATTTTAGTGTTTGGTTGAAACATTTTGGAATGGATTTAGAATCCACCGGGATTCTCATTCCACCCCAACCCCCTGGAATCCCATACCCACCTCCTCCCAATGGATTCAAACTCCATTCCTTTATGTTTATTTTTCTAATGAACCAAACATGTTTTGAAAGGTATGGAGTTCGAACCTCATACCACTATGGTTTCTCATTCCAATCCATTTCATTCCTAAAAAGTGAACCAAACGACCCCTTAGTATATAATGAATGCTAAGAATTTTATCTTTGTTACATAATATGCTAGTATTTAAATCCGTTTTATAGATAAAATGGATACTTCGTCTTAAGCAAGAACTATTTAAAACATTCATCATGATTGGGACTTTCCTTATTGAAAATAGTATTTTTCTAATAAAAATGGTTAAATGGTAATAAATGAACCTTATAATTTTTCTAATAAAAATGGTTAAATGGTAATAAATGAACCTTAGAGACATTGAAGCACGATTGTTTTGTAAGGATTTTGAAGATCACCGTGACTAAATTTTAATTCACTGTATTCTTTCTAATGTGATATTTGCCACATTTTCAAGACTAGAGTGCCATTGTTAACGCGGTTATGGACGTATGTACCATATAGAGCTGTCCAAATGCGGGTTTGGGCCGGACATGGGCTGGGCTGAAAGGGAAACGTATGCCCTATAACACTATAGAGGGTTGGTTGAGCCAAAATAGCGGGCCACTTCTCCTTGCCCTTACCCGCCCAACGTCTAAATTCTGGCAACCCGTGGGCCGTCGGGCTCATATTTTTCTGTTAACTTCTGAGAAACAATTAATTAAGTAATTGACAACGCGATAAACTTGCAAAACCGATATTGAATTAAATTCTTAGTTCTTAACATCAATACACAAAATAGAAGAACGACTAACTTGGTCATATGAATATTTAGTTCCAAAATCAAATAAGAGTAAAAACTGAGCAAAAATTAATTATATACTAAACGCTCATATTACTTTAGCGGGCCGGAAGGGTCAGCCCGTTTTATATTCTCTTATCCGTGCCCGACCATTTACTAAAATGGGCTGGCCGGGTTAGCCCCTATCCCATTTTTCAAGAAAAATGATGTCCAAACCCGGTAAAAATTTGGGCCGGGTTTTCGGACGGTACCACCTATGAACAACTCTAGTACCATGGTATATAATGAAACATATATAATAGAGATTGAATAAGTGTGTGATAGGTTCGAAGAGACTCTTTAAATTTGTAGATCTACGAGACACTTAACTTAAAATTAATTTCAGTAATGAAACCGACTAGATACCAAATGTGTCAATCATATTAAATCTTGGTTGAGACATGTTTGTGGATGCAGCTCCATAAACACGATTGATAACGCCTATAACGTTGGCGGCGTGAAAAACTTTCATGACTCGATCGTTATTCTTTCTAGTGGCACATAATTAAAATAAAGAGAGTGAAATCACATCGTGATTGAGTTATCAAGGTTTTGAAAGGCTATTGCAAATGCATTTATATACGTTACCACGAATCGATTGCACTTTTACAACTTCTGATGAGATATGGCCGCGACAACTGATTGTGAGAGCAAATCGTAAACCGAGATTTAATACCATGGATGAAACCTCTCCTAAATTATCAACTAGATCTAAAAACTTCAACTTTTTTTCACCAAAAAGATAATTTAGATAACCCCCAGTTAATTTATCAAAAAAGAAATCATCTTTTTATCATGCAAAAAAAAAATTGAAGTTGGCTTTGAACCTTAAAAATGTGAGTCATGATGTTTAACATTATTAAGAAACTACTGCACTTCAGCAAATAAAGCAAATAAAAAACACTTAAATTTAATGAAATGAATATGTTTAGGGAGGCAAATAGAATAAAGTAATTACCTTCAGTTGATCCTTCTGATGCAGGAACTTCAAAACCAAAAATCTTAATCATATGTTCTTTAGGTGTTGCCATTTCGTTCAGTGTGGGAAATTGGGCAAATACTTTTCAATTGGTGGTTTGCAATTAGTATTTTAGTCTATACATTAGATTAATTCTTATGGTGTTATATAATGTGTCTCGTACATGAGATATAGAAGAAAATCAGGTTAGATATCAAAATCTCGTAGGCAATAATTACGTGGTATATATATATTTTAGGAAGAAAGTCCGTACAAAAAACGTAAATAATCAAAGATCAAATTCAAAATGTCTCATTTTTGTACACTTTTCCCGCTCTTATGATTTTTTTTTTTTAATGTGAAACCATCCAATTGAATTAGTATATACCTTTATCGTCTTAAAAAAGGGACGATATATTGTTCGATTTGCATGGACGTATGAGATATAATATTTACGTAGCAATTGCTTTAAATTTCATATACAACTTATGTGTCCGACTCTTTACTTTTATGAGCATATATGTACCTAACTTGAGTTTTAGGATATGAGCATGTGATCCTTATCTTACATTTACGAGCCTGTTAGTTTTCCAGGCTAGGCTCAATGTCCATCTTGCATGGCAAAGTAAGTGGATGGAACAAGTACATAAAGTATTGTATCTTTTCCTTTTAAGACATATAGTCTCTGTATATTTTTATTTTACTTCAAAGACTATTTTTTTAGATTAAGGTCTTGTGTCTCAATATTTTTTAGTTGTAGTGACACTTATCCATCCCCGTGTTAGACAATTCTCCATGTACCGTATTAAACACTTGTTATAACTTAGGTGACCATATCTCTTTTTGGTAAAATGTAAATGATATTATAAAGCGTTATTAACAACTTTAGAGCCTAACCCTGCTTCGAAGAGCGTCCCCTGAAGATTTTGGATTGTCACGACAATAAGTTTAGAAGCAAGACCGTCTCCGTTGTCAAAGTGCTCTAGAAGTGCGGCAATGTGGAGGAAGAGACTTGGGAGACTGAGGCTGCGATGAAACCCAAGTATCCGAGTTTGTCTAATTGAGGTAAATACTTCGTTTTCCTTCGCTCAATTTTCGAGGACGACAGTTTTTGAAAGGTGGGGTGATTGTAACACCCCGTTATTTTACAATCCGTAATTTAAAGAATTGAAATGGAATTTCAGAAATTTAATATATTTAAGTTATTTTTTCGTAAACTTATATTTAAGAAAAATCAATAAGTTCCATTTTAAGATTTAATAAGTCTTAAAATGTTATTTCCTCACTTGGCATTCTCATTCACAATTCAATCCCAACTCAAACCCGCTTTTTCCACTTAAATCCCGACTTCATATTTCCCGATAAAAATAAAAGGTGGGACAACACTATTCATTCACCATCTGCATTTCCTAACCCTTTTCACAAAAATCACCATAGAAGACTAATTTCTTATCGAAATCAGGTAATTCTTGCACCTATAGATTCCTAGAACCGATGCCGTCGTTTTAAGACCAACATTCGCGCAAATCGAGACATGCGGATTTTCGGCCTGTTTTGCCCTTCTTGAAATTCGTGTCTCTGAATCAATTTTTCTTTGTTTGTAGGAGGTGATTTAGAAGACCCGGACGTTGACTCGGTAATTATTGAAGATAGCTTGGAGGATTAGCTTGCTCAAGTTAACCTTGATGAGGAAATTCGGCTTATGTCATAAACTTTGTGTTTGTGTTAGTTTTCATGATAGTAACATGTTTAGGAAAAATGATTGGTGTTTGGTTTAGTAGATGATGTTTATTATTCTGAAATTCGTGTTAGAATCATGTTAGGATTGTTGGTTGATAGTCCTCACATGTTAGGTGCTTCCAGCCGGTCGGCCGACAGCAGGTCTACCAACCGGATGGTAGCCCGTGAAGATATTCTGCAATTTAAGTGTGAAGGAGTCCTCGGCCGTGTGAGCGGCCGCCGGTCCACCGGCTGAGAACCCCTGTTGGGTGAAATTTTAAGTGACAATTCAAAGGAGGGTTGTCAGCCGGTAGACCGACGGCCGGTCAACCGGCTGAGAACCCATTTTCTTTAAATTTTTTTGTTTTTCTGAAAAGCTGGAAGAGACTTCCAGCCGGTCAGCCGGCAACCGGTGGCCTGACCGGTTGAGAGCCCCTGTTATTCCAAATATGCAATTTAACTTATGATCGGGTGATCCGATTTGAACGATTCTTTTTCCATCTGATTTGTATGTTCATATATTATCGTATGGTGATTAGTAAAGCTACGATTGAATGAATGGTTACACCTTGTAGTGATGGGCATTGGAGTATGACTTAAATAATGGCCTCTAAGTCTAATGCGTGAGTGTTTGTCGTGTTTGGTACATGCCTTTAGTAATGGCCTTTGAGTGCGGATGCGTGTTGATGTGATCGTGCTAGGACATGCCTTAAGTAATGGCCCCTGAGTCTGACAAGTAGAGTGGTTATGCATTGGGGTAGCTACGGTCATTGACATCGTGCCTAATATGTGATTACTTGGTATTGAAGTATGTCTTAAGTAATGGGCTCTGAGTTCGATACCTTGTCTGTAGTATTGGGACATGTCTTATGTAATGACCTCTGAGCCTTATACTTGTGATAGTGTAATACTGGGTTATGTCTTAAGTAATGACCTTTGAATCCATGTGCCTATGTTTGCGTTTAGTTATGTCTTAAGTATTGACCTCTGAACTAAATACTGAAACTAAGTGAATTGATATACTTGTTAATGAGTATATTTGAGTTAGTGAGATTGTGTTAAGTAAAGTATATGATTTATTTATAGTTTATCATGATGATGTACGGATTTTATGTTTCACATGATTTTCATTTGTGTTGGAGCATGTCTATGTGTATAATATGTTTTATTTACTTACATGTTTATTGACAATAAGTTGCTGGGAAAACCTCTAGATGCTCTCCATTGACTGTGGCGTACATGTTTCATGTATGTAGGTTGGTGCTGATTGGGGCTATTGCAGAGAGCTCACGAGCGATGCTATGCATCGACATGACTATACATTTTATCGTTTAGCTAGACTCGTTACATTTCAGTTTTTGCTACTCTTGGGATATGCTATCCCGTTTTATACAATGTTGTATATAACTTATAACTAAACTTATATATCGTTTATCTTCTGCATTTTGTTTAAGTAATTCACCTCACATGTTTTATATTCATGTAAAAAAGTTTAAATTCCATGCATTTGTCACATGCTGTGTATTTATTTTTCCGCTATCGCGAGGGATTTTACATTACTTCTGCCATGGATGTTCATGAACCGACCTTATTCAATTCTATCTTTGTTAATCCCCGATAAGAGTGGCCCTGACAATAATATTGATTTATATTTGTAGTTTTTGTTTAAAGAATTAAAAACGCTATGGGATGTCGGATCTAGAACTTTTGATTGTTATAATGTTTTATGATTGGTTAATATAATTGTTAATGAAGGATTAGTAATAAAATCTTGTGATAATTATATGTATATGGTTATGATTAATGAAATGAAAACATGATCGAATAATTAATTAATAGCGCTATCAGTTGTTTGAATAGAATTTGATATTAAGTAATGTTTATAGGAACTAAATTTTGAAGTGGAATAATTCTAGACGGTGATTTCTATTTGCAGACTTGCTACTCCAGGTAGGATACACTGACCTTATACTCCATGATGTGTTACGAATAGATGTGGTATTGTGTGTTATGGATGCTGAGTATGATTGATATGAGAATGATATTGGTTGGACTGAGTGTTGATTATTATTATTATTGGTATGCGCATTGCATTATTTAATAGCATGATTGATTAAGAGTATTGTTGCATTCACGAGCATGACATGTGCATTGGATACGAATTTGAGATGACGAGATATTATTGGGCCCAGGCTAGTTCTGCAGGACTAGACCTGGTGACCTCAGCTGTTATGCTGGTGTTCGGTGACGACCGATTATAGTCTGCCGGGAGGTTCGGTATGGCTTGGTGCACGGGTATGAGTTTGAGATTGAGATTATGATTGAGCTCGAGCATATCATGGCATTTGCATATCATTTATCTGTTGCATTATAATTATTATGTTATCCTACTCAACCGCGAGGTTGACAGTGTATTCGTGTACACCTACGATGATCCGGAATGGGGAGTAGATTCTACAGGTCAGAGACAGATGGATTAGGAGCTTGGGCGTGGAGAGAGACATGGCTGGGACCTACTTAGAATTAGATCACCTACGTAGATGTTACCATCAGTTGTACTTTTTTTCTTTGCGTAGTAGTTGTAATACCAGAAGTTTAAATTTAATCAGTATTTGTATAAAGTACTTTGGTTTGTTTTACTTTGTTATTCACTACCTCGGACATTCCGAGATGGTAACAACTCTATTTATTGAGAATGTCTTGCTAAAGGCTCTTAAATAAATGGGGGTGTTACAAAGTGGTATCAGAGACCGACTGAGTTATAAAATTTACTATAAATAATTTCCTTAAGTTTTACAATTGATTCCTTTTCCTAAGATAAGTTAATTCCTCATATTTCCTGAAAACTATAATAGCTCACAAGATAGCAAAATGGTTATTTAATTATAAATTTTGAAAGTTGTAGCATGATGGCCGATTGTTGAAATTGTAAGTTATGCAAGTTTTCTATATAAAAGTTTGGTTAAATATGAATTATGTGATGTAACCATGTAATATTCTGATATGATATTAGAAGCATGAACATTAGGCATATAATATGGATATGAACTTTATTATATGATTGTATAACCTTACTTATTTTGGTGAGCCTTATATAAAGTTAGTTTTATTTATTACCGACACTATTGTTATGCCACCAGGTGAATTACATATTGTTATGTTTAAATCTGATCACAATATGTTGAATTAGTAATTTGGTTGACATGTGAATTATGTGAGTGCTAGTCTTGCTTTCGATCTGTAGCTTGTAAAGCCGTCAGTTGATTCGTGTTTATAAATTGCCATTAATTACAACTGCATTGTTTGAAAGTTTCACAATGTTTTCAAGATGATAATTCATGATAAAGCTAATGTTTAATAATTGTGGTAATTGTTTTGCAACATGACAAAATCTGTAACTACGCGTTGATGAAATTATGCTTGAATATGAAATTGTTTCGCAAAGATATAAACCTCTTATTTCGCAAGTCATATTTTTAACTAGTTTTATGATAAATGATATAATGTGAGTGGATGGGAAGTGTACCCCTAAGTTATTTTAACTCATTTATATTTAGAGATGCTAAGCTGACTTGCTAGTCTATGATTGGTGTCCATCTTGTAAAATATGTCATTGCTCCGTGTTTAGTTACATTAAATAAATTTTGCCTAATGTCATTTTCTCTTATGTGCATAAATAAGAGTTTTGCCTCCATAATTTTAGTAAGAGCATGAAATGTTTTAATTTGGCAAGTGCGAACCATGAGTTAGCTGATTGTCTAACTCGATGTAAAGGTGTTAATTTTTGTGTCAAAATTTCCAAGGGTATAGGTGTCGATTACCTTGATTCTGTTTCATTGCGTACCAGGAAAATTACAAATATGTTTTGTTGCCTTAAAAGTCGGATGCTAGTTGCCCAGTATAGAGCACTTATCTTATCAGACGCTTTGTGACTGTTGAATCGGTGATTTTCATGAGCAATGAATGTGGAATTTTATAATGGGGTTACGGGGACGTAACCGTGTTTTAAGGAGGATAGGATTGTAAAATCTTGATCGTTTACTATCTGACTAAGTGATATGTTATGATTTGGCTGACTGAGATTGACCATGCATGGAGTCTGCTGTTTTAATTTGTTATGTTTTGGTCAAGGTTGCGATTCTTTAAGTGTCATATACATCTGTCGTATGTTAAACTTTGGGGACAAAGTTTCTTAAGGGGGATAGAATGTAACACTTCACGTTTTAGAGCTTATGTACATGTACTTGTGTTTATCTTATGCTTGTGGGGTATTTTTGTTATCGTTACCGGGTAGCGAACTTCGGGACGAAGTTCCTTTTAAGGAGGGAAGACTGTAATACCCAGTATTTTAGCCTCGGTCAACCGTTGTCAAACCGTGTTTTATACAAGTATTTCAAAAGGAATGTTTGTAAAGTATTTTACGAAAACTATTATTATTTTATAAATCGTATTTCTACGATTAGTTCGTATTTCGGAATCATTTTATATTTGATAATTATATCATAAAATGACATTTCTTTCGTATTTCTTTATTTTGATAATATATTTATTTATTCCTCAAATATACTTGTTTTATTATTTAAGTTAAGTGCTAATAATTTTATATCCTTATAAATTATTTAACTAGTTGTAATACTACGTATTTTTTATTGTATTTTATTGCGTTTATTTTAATATATATATATATATATATATATATATATATATATATATATAATTGTTATGTCAACGTGTTTTTAATTATTTAAATATTCGTAATCGATAATTTATTTATCGACTAAGTGTTATATGTGTTAGTAAGGGGTCGAGTATGTGCATAAGTAGCAAAACCGAGTTAAGTAGTAGTTTGGGCCTTGATTTGCGTGTCGCTACAAACAGCCCACCTCGACACTTAAAACATAACACAAATCAGACCACCAAACCTCCTTCCTACCACCCCATAATGACACCTCTAAACCCTAACCCTAACCTATCAAACGCCTACCTCTCACTTTCACACCTCTGCCGCCACATCATAGAGCAAGAAGGAGGGTCTCACGGTGGGTCTTATGTGGTCTAGGGTTACTCGAATTCTGAGAGAAGAAGGTATGTTCACCACAGTCTTCGGTTTTTGCTATGTTCCTTTAGTTTTAATCCCTTAATTCCAATCATACATCTATGTTATAATTTATGTTTCTTTATGTTGTAATACTATATAAAGTGTATTTATCACGTTGGGACCATGGGTAGGCCGTCGTTGACCGTCAGAATGGTGGTTTAATCACTGCGTCAGAGTCGATTTATAATTTGTTTCAGGTCTCTGGTTCGAACGTGTCTGGTGTTGTTTAATTTCGAAAGAATTCTCGTGTATGTTTAAGACGAGTGTTGGGGTTGTGTTGTTAGTGGTTATCAGGCCGGTCAGGTGGTGGTAGTCACGGTGGTCAGGGTGTCGGGTTTTGCGAATAACAGTGGGGTTCGTTTTCGTTGTTTATCATATTAGAACAGGTAGTTGCGGTGGTGACGGTTTTGTAGTCAAATGACGGCGTCGTGAGTGGTTGTCGGCGTCCGCTGATCTTCCCCCTGGAACCATCGTGGCTCAGAGGCGAGCCTAGTGGCGCCAGTGGGGACGTCGGAGGTGAAGGCTGGTGTTGGGAGCGGTGGTTGTCATGGCTGGTCGCGGCAGTTCTGTTACGTTTCGCGAAGTTCGGCTGTTTGTGTGTTTGTGCGTGTATGTGTTATTAATTATTATTATTATTATTATTATTATTATTATTATTATTATGTATTGTTATGAATTATTATTATTTAATAAATTTTTTATTGGTGTGTGATTTTATTAGTGTTATGATTTTATAATTTTAAGATAATTATGCTATTTATATTATTATTAATATTAGTTATGTTTTAATCGTTAAATCGCTTTTTTTTTAGTTCGGAATTTATATTTTCGCATGCGTGATTTTATTCATAAGTCGTGTTTTGTTCTATTTGTAAATAGTAAACTTTATTTATTCATTTATTGCTTGTAAATTGTGTAACTCATATTTAATTATTATTTCGGTGATAATTAATAAATAATGTTTTAGACGGTTTAATGACGCTTATCTGTGATGATTTAACATGTATCGTAATATTAAGCAATAATTATAATTAGTATGTTTATAACTATTATTGTATGACAATATTGTTATAATGTTTTATGATTGGTTAATATAGTTGTTAATGAAGGATTAGTGATAAAATCTTGTGATAATTATATGTATATGGTTATTATTAATGAAATGAAAACATGATCGAATAATTAATTAATAAGGCTATCAGTTGTTTGATTATTATGATTGATATGAGAATGATATTGGTTGGACTGAGTGTTGATTATTATTATTATTGGTATGCGCATTGCATTATTTAATAGCATGATTGATTAAGAGTATTGTTGCATTCACGAGCATGGCATGTGCATTGGATACGAATTTGAGATGATGATATATTATTGGGCCCAGGCTAGTTCTGCAGGACTAGACCTGGTGACCTCAGCTGTTATGCCGGTGTTCGGTGACGACCGATTATAGTCTGCCGGGAGGTTCGGTATGGCTTGGTGCACGGGTATGAGTTTGAGATTAAGATTGTGATTGAGCTCGAGCATATCATGGCATTTGCATATCATTTATCTGTTGCATTATAATTATTATGTTATCCTACTCAACCGCGAGGTTGACAGTGTATTCGTGTACACCTACGATGATCCGGAATGGGGAGTAGATTCTACAGGTCAGAGACAGATGGATTAGGAGCTTGGGCGTGGAGAGAGACATGGCTGGGACCTACTTAGAATTAGATCACCTACGTAGATGTTACCATCAGTTGTACTTTTTTTCTTTGCGTAGTAGTTGTAATACCAGAAGTTTAAATTTAATCAGTATTTGTATAAAGTACTTTGGTTTGTTTTACTTTGTTATTCACTACCTCGGACATTCCGAGATGGTAACAACTCTATTTATTGAGAATGTCTTGCTAAAGGCTCTTAAATAAATGGGGGTGTTACATAGGGGTTATTGATCGTTATATAATATATGTTTAGGTGACGGTTTCCGCGTGGAATATTTCTAGCAGCTGTTCAATTATCTTCTGCAATATTAAGGTAGGGGAATGGACGGTGATTTATCGTATGTCATGTAATGAGACTGTCGTTTATTATGAGATTGATATGTGATGTTATTATTTATAATTGTTGTTGTTGTTGAGATGTTATTATCTTACGTACTACTATTTGACGCAGAGATGAGCAATAATGGGTCTTGTGATACGGTGCCGAGATATTGGGTCTTGTGATATGAAGCGGAGATAATGGGTCTTGTGATATGGAGCGGAGATAATGGGTCTTGTGATATGGTGTGGAGATAATGGGTCTTGTGATATGGTGTGGTGTGATATTGGGTCTTGTGATATGGAGACAGAGTGGTGTTCTGATCTATTATCATTTATGTCTTATTGATGTTTTTCCTACTCAACCTCGTGGTTGACCCTGTGTATTCGTGTGGCACCTACGATGATCCGGAATAGGAAGTAGATTTTTACAGGAAAGAGACAGATGAGCTAGGAGCTGGGACGGGAATGTGAGATGCGGACTTGGGACCGACTTAGATCTATATCACATATAGAGTAGTCACCAGTTGTACTTTTATTCTTCTATGTAGTTTCTGTAATATCAAAGTTTAAATTTTATCACTTTTATATAATGTACTTTGGGAGTTTTACTTTGTTATTCACTAACTCGGTCATTCCGAGATGGTAACAGTCTTATTTATTTGAGAATGTCAGGTTAAAGGCTCTTAAATAAATGGGGGTGTTACAAAGTGGTATCAGAGCGAACGATCCTCAGGCCTAAACCAAATGAATAATAATGAACGTAGGAAGAGTCAAATAAAATGAACCCCGAGATAAAACTGATAGGAGCCCAAAAAAGGAACGGGATGAGTTAGGGGCCCCCTCACACCAAACCATGGGCCCTTTCAGTTCTGTCTCGAGAACGCAATGAGAGTAATTGAAGAGTGGGGTAGACTATATAGTGACCTAGTTATGTTACACTTACATTCTTACAGGAGAAGAAGGAGGTAAGTAATATGTGAACCATGGTTAATTATGTTAATGAAATATTTTATTGATATTGAAAGGTGGATCGAGTTGGATGATTGAATTAAAATTTCAAGAATATGGATGTGTAATTGTTGAGTAATAGTAAAGAGTGATGTGATCATATGATTTTGGTGTTTGAAATTTTCATGTAATTATCTGGTTATTAAATGTTTATCGTAACTATGTAATATTGTGGGTACTTGGATATGAATGATCGGACTTATATATATATATTAGTAATCCATGTCTAACGATATGCGGAATGTGTTGCCCAAGCCATGAATAACATATAGTTATGTGTTACATTTGTGTATACATGTATAAATATTGAGTTATTTAGTTGTACTACTTTCAGTTCCGAAATGTTTACCGTGTTCTAGATGACAATTACAGTTTGAATGATGCATACATGTTAATATGGTAGCGTCTGTGCTTCAAATGATATGTCAACGTGTTTCGGAAGAAGAATGGTTGAGTTCCGATGTAGTAATGTAGAATTGTAACGGAACCAAAATTCTAATAAATTTCCAGAATGTTACCTTGTTTGTACGGGCTGTCATTTTAAATGTGTTTCATATTTGAGTATGAAAATTTTATGTATGATAACCTTCTGAGTTGGTCTTCCAATGCTTTTTGTTTCATGTTAATATGAATTATATTTCGAGAGAAATAAATATTTTAATCGACAGTGGTCAAATTGTTCCTGCACAGTTCTGTTTTGACTCATGTTTTTGAAAGTGAAATCATTTAAAACTTGGTTACTGTTTATGCATAATTCCAACTCCACTGTTCATAGTATTCATTCACGTTTCCGAAATGATAAGCCACGTAAAATCTTAACGAGTCTTTATTTAATAGTGATTTTTGCAAGTTGTCCAATTTTCTGTCGAATTGTTGTAAAGTTTTTGTTCAGACCATTTGGGTTGTAAAAATTGTTATAAATAATTTCCTTGAGAAATGCATTCGATTCTTTTTCCTATGATTAGCTAATTCTTTATATTTTCTAAAACCTATAGTCGCTCGCACGTTAGCTAAGCAGTTATTTAATTATGATTTTTGTAAATTGCTGCATAATGTTCAATCGGTGAAATTGTTAGTTATGTAAGTTTCATATAAAAGTTTAATCAAATGTGAATTATTAATTGGTTGACATGTGATTTATGGAAGTACTAGACTTGTCAACTCGTTTACTTTTATCGTTAAAATTTTCATAATTCATGAACTACAAGAACAATGTTTTAGTAAAGAAAAGTCAGAATGTCTCCGTGTAGTCTTGGTTCAAATTACAGCTTGTAAATTGTCTTCTGACTCGTGTTTATAATTTTCACAAACTATCATTTCAATGTTTCAAAAGTTTCAGAATGTTTTCAAAGTAATGATCCATGATAAGGCTTGGTGTTTTGATAATTATAGCGATTGTTTGCAATGTGACAATTCTGTAACTACGTGTTGATGAAATCCTGCCCGAATATTAAATTGATGCGCATTAGATAAACCTCTTATTTTTGCAAGTCATATATATTAATAGTTTCATGATAAATGATGTAATGTGAGTGGATGGGAAATGTACCTAAGTGATTTTAACTTATTGATATCTAGGATTGTTAAGCGGTCTTGTTAGTTTATGATTGGTGTACATCTTGTGAAATATGTCAATGCTCCATGTTTAATTACGTTTGTTAATCTTGCCTTATGTCTTTTCTAAAATATGACCTTGCTTCTATAATGCCGTTATGAACAGGAAATGTTTTAATTTGTCAATTTTGAACTACGAGTTTGCTGATTGTCTGCATTGGTGTGAATATGCTGAGTTGTGTTAAAAATTCCAATGGTATGTAAGTGTTAGCTACTCTGATTCTGTTTTACTAGGTAACACGATTCTATTGATCCTAATACTCTTATTATTGCGCGGAGTTATATGTTTGCATGATAATTGCTATGAGTTTCCTACGAGTACTTATTTGAGTTGAATATTAGTAGTTGTTCCCTTTATTTTGATAGTGAATATTTTCTATGGGTAAGATAATTCTTTTGATTGTGAGACGGGTTGAGTTTGAGATTTGATTTTAGTGTTGTATCGAGTTGTCATATTCTTTGACCTTAACTTGTGGGTGAGTAGCTTAGAGTTTATACTTTAAGTGTTGAGCACGGTTATGTGAACCTTTGACGATATTGATACTGATATTGGGATGGAGATTGAGATTGGATGCTAGTATTGAGTTATGGGGCCTTTGTGCCGAGTGTGTTTCTGGTCTAGAGTGACTGTGTTTATTGAGTTATATTTTTATGAATTTGGAATCGATGTTGAGATGGAGATATTGTTTTGTGGTTCATTCTGCCAGTTCACTCACCCCTTGTCTTTAGTCTTAGGATCGACGATGAGATTATGATACTTGGCTACTTGGAGTAAGAGTTTATGAGATAAAGTAATGAGTAAGACGAGGTTTTGAGCTGGAATTTTTATGGGGTTACGGAGACGTAACCATGTTTTAAGGGAGATAGGATTGTAAAATCGTAATGATTTTATGATGAGGCTAGTTGTTATGACATGGTTAATTGGTATGTCGTGATTGTTTGAATATACTTGATAATCTTGATTACTTCTGTTATGCATTTTTTTTGTGTTTCGTGAAGTATCCTTTAATTTGGTGATACGTTAAACTTTGGGGACAAAGCTTTTTTTACGAGGGTAGAATGTGACATTTCGTGTTTTAAAAGTACCTCTATTAGTTTCTGATGTTATATGATGTCACACTTTGTGTTCGTTACGTGCCTAGTGACCAGTTTGTCAACCATGGGATGGTGAACTTCAGGACGAAGTTCATTTTAAGGAGGGAAGACTGTAATACTACGTATTTTATTGTATTTTATTTTAATATTAAAATTTATGTTGATGATTTGATAGATTATATTCGATAATTAACTTATCGAATAGCGTAATTATACCTTATATGTTATGGGTGGAGTGGCAAATACGGGTAATTAGTTATCGAACCGCGTTCTAATAATGCTATAAGATCTCGGTATGTGTGCTAATGACTGGTATGGGCCTCGTATTGTGTTCCAAGGAGTAAAACAGCCCAACTCGTCATATCATAAAATGAATACACCCCCCCCCCCCCCCTCAGTCTGCCGCCTATAAACACCACAAAAACTCTATACCTAACCCTAACGAGACTTAGCTACCCATACACACTTGCTGCCGCCGCGACAGAGAATAGGAAGGGAGGTTTTCACGGTGGTCTAGGGTGGTCCGTGGTGGTTCGTTTGCACTAGAAAGAGGGTATGCTCACCACTTTTCTGGTTTTCGCAGTTTTGTTATGCTTTTAATTCGCATTGTTCAAATCGTATAAGCATGTTATGTTTCTGATCCCTTATGTAATTATGATCTATGATGTTTATTAACCATGTTTAGACCAAGGTAGTGTCGTCGTTGACCACCGTTGACCGGCGTGTGTAGTGTTTTGTCGCCTGAGTCAGAATGTTCCTTTTTCGTTTTCAGAACAGGGTTTGGAACGTGTATGTTTATCCTTTAATTCAAATAAGTTTCTGATCGTGATTGTTGTTATGGGTGTTTGAGTTTTTGGATGGGTGGTAGTCGGGTGGTTTGTATGGTGTTAGTCACGGTGGTTAGGGGTCGTCGTGTCAACTAATAGAGTGGGGTTTGTTTTGGGGCTGTTGTGTTAAAAACAGAGCGGTTTCGCGACAGTACTTTCTGGACGGTGGTATGGTGGCGGTAGGGGTAGTCGACGTCCACCGACTTCCTCCCTGGAACCACCGTGGCTCAGGGGCGAGCCTGGTGGTGAAGGTGGGGAAGCCAGGGGTTACTATTGGTGTTGGGGACGACGTTTGTCGGGGCTGTTGGTCACGGTGAAGGGGCTGTTGTTCGTAGTCGGGAATGCGTATTTTTGTGTTCATCGTAGGTGTAACATCCCGTATTTTTATAAAAGTGATTTTAATAATTTAAAAGTAGTTTACGGAATTTAATAAGATTTTAAAAATAAATCGTGAATTTATTTTAAGTTTCTCCGTTTAGATCCGTCTTAAGAATGTTTTAGTTCTTAAGATGTTAACTTGGCAAAATCAAACCCCGACTTGAACCCGTTTCACAAAACAAGTAACCCGACTCAAAATACGGAAAGGACAATATAAACCCATCCAAAACCCTATTCCATCGACATCCATCTTCATTTCCACTGCTTCTTCATTTCCACCATTGTTCTTCATTCTTAAGAGCTTAAAATCAACATTTCAACCTCTTCCCGAACTCGAATCGCGGTAAGTCTGACATTTTCGGAATCCTTGCGAGATTTGCAAGCTTTCTATCTCTTTCAATTTCAATTTTATCAAACTCGAAAAAAGACGCTGTTCTGGGTAAATTCCGTTTTAAGCTTCTAAAACCCGTTTCTTTTGTTGTAAGAGTTGGATTAGAAGAACCGGAGGGTGATAGCTTCGTTATTGAAGAAGAATTCGGAGCATAACCCGCTTTTAAGGTGACTATTTTGAGTAACTCGGCCTTTTTGTCTAAATTAGCACTATATGTGATTTGAATGTGTTTTGATGAAGTTAGTATGAATGTTAGGTTCTTTAATGTTCTTATGATGATTTACAAACTGATTTTTGTGATGATTGAGGAGGAATTGGATGAGAAAGTGGTTTTAAGAGTATACATGTTAAGATCGGTATCATTTGGGATTTTCATTCTTATGCTTGTTTAATGCTTGATTTTGTGCAAAGATTATATATGAGACACACTTGGGATTGTTATGGGTTGATATGTGCTGATAGTATAGGTTTTATACTAGAAATCATGGTTTAGAAGTGTTTGTCGAAAGATGGATTGAATTGTCGAATTGCAGGAAATGCGTATGAACTACCTGGCCCATGCTTGGGCGCAGGCTGCGCTCCAAATTGCGCAGGCTGCGCAGCTGCGCACCCCCTTGCGCAGGCTGCGCAAAAACCGCTGTAACTTTCTGCTCGTTTATCGCATTGTCGAGCCGTTTTGGGGGCTTGTTTTCCAATTGTTTTTAGGATGTTTTAAGTGATGTTTGGTGGTAAATATACTTGGTATTAAATGTATATTGGAGCTAGGAAAGTCATCATAAGAAGCGTGGTTATCCGTCTCGAGTCGATTAGCTCATAAGGAGTTGATTACGAAAATTGTGCATGGAGATAGTTAACTTTTAGGGATTTTCTTGTGAAGAGTCTAAGCATATTTTAATCATGTTATGAGGCTCATATGGTTGGTTTGAGATGTATATTTATTTAATATGAGACTCTCCGCCTGTGGCCAACCGGCTGAGAGCCCCTGATTGTGTTATTTGCTTATAACTTTTGATTTTCAAGTCGGATTGTATTGATTCTTTTTCCGTAAGCTTCGTATGCATGTTTGAGGTCCCCGAGGTTCGGGCGGCACTATATTGGGTTTGGGAATAGAGCGAGGATAGAGACCCCCCGGTCGGGCAACCGAAAGGGAAACCGGCTCTCCCTCGGCTTAGTTCCTGGGGTCAATTAAGTGTTGGTCTGTATATACGTCGCTTGCATGATTGGTTATGAATCGAGTAAGTTCAGTAATGAAGTTTTAGGACTGTGATTTGGTTTAGGTCATAGTTCCGATGTGAAATGTTGTTGTAGAACTGTGATTTGGATTAAGTCATAGTTTTGGTATGCCTTGTATTGTGGTGGAACTGTGATTTGGATTAGGTCACAGTTTTGCTTGCCTTTGTATTTTGAGGTGTATTGTGGTGGAACTGTGATTTGGATTAGGTCACAGTTTTGCTTGCCTTTGTATTTTGAGGTGTATTGTGGTGGAACTGTGATTTGGATTAGGTCACAGTTTTGCTTGCCTTTGTATTTTGAGGTGTATTGTTGTGGAATCTGTGATTGGGATTAGGTCACAGTTTCTGTTTGCCTTTGTATTTTGAGGTGTATTGTGGTGGAACTGTGATTTGGATTAGGTCACAGTTTTGCTTGCCTTTGTATTTTGAGGTGTATTGTGGTGGAACTGTGATTTGGATTAGGTCACAGTTTTTCTTGCCTTTGTATTTTGAGGTGTATTGTTGTGGAATCTGTGATTGGGATTAGGTCACAGTTTCTGTTTGCCTTTGTATTTTGAGGTGTATTGTCGTGGAACTGTGATTGGTATTAGGTTACAGTTTTGCTTGCTTTTGTATTTTGAGGTGTATTGTTGTAGGTCTGTGATTTGGATTAGGTCACAGTTCTGCGTGCCTTTGTATTTTGAGGTGTACTGTTGTGGGATCTGTGATTTGGATTAGGTCACAGTTTCCGTTTGCCTTTGTATTCTGAGGTGTATTTATGCATGTGGATCATAAATGCTGAGGCTATGTATTTATGCCGTGGTTGTATAACTGAGTCTTGATATGAGTGTTCTCTTGTAATGTGTATTTGTATCCTTCCATGCCTAGGATTGGGGTCATGGTTTGATATTGCTGAAAATGGTATATACTTGCCTGAGTAGGGGTACGGTGTTATATATTTGTTGTTGTATATCTGCTTGCCTAGAGTTGGTACAGTGTCAGATATGTATGTTGATAGTGATGAGTGTATTACTTTGATTATAGTGTTGTTCATCCAAGGCATTGGATGACTCTTTAATTGGTTTCGTAAATGGTTTGGATTGAAAGACCCCCCGGCCGGGCAACCGGAAGGGAAACCGGCTCTCCTTCCAAATAGTTTCCGAAGTTGGTTGAGAGCCTTCCATAGTATTCGCGTGATGATAGGAGTTTTGAGATGTTGATGTAAATGCTTCACATGGGGTTACGTTGAGGCTAGCTAGCGATGATCCTTCATCGATGACTTTACCCATTCGTTAGCTAGACCTTAGTTTTATGATTTCAGTATTTGTGCCTGTAGGGATATGCTATCCCGGGCTGCTTTTGTATAGTATTTACTTATACTTATCTATGTTTTATCTTTCGCATGTTTAGTTGTTAAAGCGCCTCGCATGTTTAGTTTGTTAAAAAGTTTTAATTCCGCTGCAATTTTGGTACTTTGTGTGATTTATATTTCCGCTTTCGCGAGGGGTTTTACAGTTGGTATCAGAGCGTTATCGCTCCCGACGCACTCATGTAATCCCCAAACTTAACTTGACCAAAAACTTGAATAATGAATGAGAGATTGGGTAGATTTAAGGACAAGTGGTAGGCTGTATTGTGATTGCTTTTGTTAAGTTCTAACGTGTTTGTTGATTGTCGATGAGTTTACTTTCCATATCTTTGAAGCAACGAACCGTGAGCTCATCCATTTGACGATCAAGACCGGTGTTTTCTACCGAAGATGGACGACTCATGCTACCGTTGGAGAATGCTTCTGAGCCTTGAAGATACTCCTCATATCTTTGTGCATCGTCTTCTTTGATAACTCCGGATGCACATTCCTTCTTATTGAATAGTTGACCATCTTACTTGAAATCTATCTTCATCTCCTTTCGACTTATCCTTGTTACTTGCTTTTCGAAGTACCTTGCAAGTAAACTTCCCCCCCCCCCCCTGATTGAGTTTTGAGGAAGATCTCTGTTGCCTCCGCCTCCTTGATCTTAAGTTGTTGTCTCTGTACTTCTGTAACCGTTCTGAATTGTTTCCTTTCTGAGGATTTTAAACTTTCGTTACTTTTGCAACTTTACTCTTTTTGAGAAATTTAAAATAAAAGTTTATTTTTGGGAAGTTTAGTTTGAAGAAAGTTGAAAGTTTTACAACTTCGATGGATTTCAGTGTTGATTTGCCATTGGAACTCGTTATTGGAGACGTCTGATAACCTATACTATGCCTATCGACATCGGATCGATCTAAATTTTGAAATTTTTCATTGATTTTCACCTTGGTTTTGCCTTCGGATTAGAATGTCAGGTCCTTGAATGCGCAACGAGAACCCAAACGTTCCTTGATGGAGGCTGAACTATGGTTTTTAATTTTGAAATATTTGGAAAGAAGTCTAAGTTTTTGTATATCAAGGTTTCTGTGGAAGTTTTAGTTGTTAATGTTGTCCTTGTAACTGCTTTCAAGTTTCGAGGACGAAACTGTTTAAAAGATGGGGTGATTGTAACATCCCGTATTTTTATAAAAGTGATTTTAATAATTTAAAAGTAGTTTACGGAATTTAATAAGATTTTAATAATAAATCGTGAATTTATTTTAAGTTTCTCCGTTTAGATCCGTCTTAAGAATGTTTTAGTTCTTAAGATGTTAACTTGGCAAAATCAAACCCCGACTTGAACCCGTTTCACAAAACAAGTAACCCGACTCAAAATACGGAAAGGACAATATAAACCCCACCAAAACCCTATTCCATCGACATCCATCTTCATCTCCACTGCTTCTTCATTTCCACCATTGTTCTTCATTCTTAAGAGCTTAAAATCAACATTTCAACCTCTTCCCGAACTCGAATCGCGGTAAGTCTGACATTTTCGGAATCCTTGCGAGATTTGCAAGCTTTCTATCTCTTTCAATTTCAATTTTATCAAACTCGAAAAAGACTGTAAAACCCCTCGCGAAAGCGGAAATATAAACGTACAAAAGTACCAAAATGCAGCGGAATTAAAACTTTTTAAGGAAACAACATGCGAGAAGTCTTAAAATGAAACAGAAACTGAAATAAAACCAAAATAGGTAAGTAACAGTTCTAAGTATCAAAACCAATATGTACATCAGCCTGGGATGGAACATCCCTACAGGCACCAAAACAAAAGTGACAAAAGTCTAAGAGTCTAGCTAAGCGATATAAGGTAAGTCGTATGATGACAGCAGGATCATCACTCGCTAGCCCTCTCGTGAACCCATCTCCAACCAGCATGTACCTACATACATGAAAACATGTACGCCACAATCAGTGGGGAGTGACTAGAGTTCTCCTAGCCACCTCTTGTGACACCACGTAACATATAAAACAATACAGAATACTCCAACATATAACAACATGTGAAGCATAAACATCTCATCCTCTGATCTCTTACTATCATGCGATTACAATGCACGGCTCTCAACCAACTTCATAAACAAATAGGAAAGAGAGCCGGTTTCCCTACTGGTTACCCAGTCGGGGGGTCTTTCAATCCAATTATTTATGAAACCGAACTAAGAGTCATCCAATGCCTTGGATGATTTAACCACAAACATATAAACATCAATAACCTATTATGCATATCTGACACTATACCATCATCAAGGCAAGCAGATATGAAACAGCAAGTACAAAGGTTCAGAGGCGACATCTTAACGCATAACCTATGTACTAAACAATCAGCAAGTATAAGGTTCAGAGGCGACATCTTAACGCATAACCTATATACCAAGTTCACAATATCAAGCAAGGACTCAGAGGCGAAAACTCAACGCATGGACCGGCTATCACAGAACACTAGACTCAGAGGCGAAAACTCAACGCAGGGACTAGCATTCAATTCACTATCACAAGTAAGGAACTCAGAGGCGAAAACTCAACGCATGTTCCCCTACCACATCACAAGATACTAGACTCAGAGGCGAAAACTCAACGCATGTTCTAGCACCAAACACCTGCACTCCGGGTAAGGTATGACAACCTGACTGCCCCGTCATGCAGTTGCTCTACTCGTCAGACTCAGAGGCCAGCTTAAGGCATGTCCTGACGCGATCACACATACATGTCTGGACTCAGAGGCGAAAACTCAACGCATGTCCCAGACACGACAAACAGACATGTATGGAACTCAGAGGCGAAAACTCAACGCATGTTCCCATACACGACAAATAACTCACGTATTAAGTTCAGAGGCCAGCTTAAGGCATAACTTAATACGCATCAAAACAATATCATCCAAGTCTATGAACTACTCTATAGTTCTATCTTTAATCTCTAATCAACACCTAATTGACCCCGAGAACTAAGATGAGGGAGAGCCGGTTTCCCTTTCGGTTGCCCGACCGGGGGGTTTCTATCCTTATCCATTCCCGAACTCAACATAATGTTGCCCATCCTCCGGGGACCTCAAAAACATGTCAAGGGTACACAAAACGAGTTTCACTCAAAACCGATTAACCGTTTGAAAGTTACGATTAAACTTCAAAACTCAAAACAGCCTACAGGGGTCCCCAGCCGGTCGGCCGGCTGGTGACCTCCTCAGCCTTTCTTTCTTTTTCTGAAACAACACACACGGACTCCCAGCCGGTCGGCAGGCAGCCGGTCGGCCGGCTGGGAACCCTATTCCCTAGCCTTCGCAAATAACAACCATACCCCAAATGCACTCCCAGCCGGCTGGCAGGCGGCCGGTCTGCCGGCTGGGCTCCCTTTCTATTTAGGTTTTTCGCAAACAATATACGACACAAGGGACTACCAGCCGGTCGGCCGGCTGGCAGTTCAAAGCCTTTTTATCAAAATTCGAAAAAACACAAAGATGCGCTCTCAGCCGGTCGACCGGCGGCCGGTTGGTCGACCGGCTCAGAGAGCCTGTTCGCAAAATCGGGATTTTCAGACCATAAGAATTTATCACAATTCGATACACAAACTTCAGAATCGCTACAAATGATGTATGCCCAACATTCCTAATCATCAAATACGACTTATCTACCAGCAAATAAAACCAACAACAATCCTCAAACGATTAATTTCATGTATCCGTCTTAACATGTGAAAAACTGAAATTTTACTTATGAACACATAACCATATTTCCAAGCATGAATTCTTCACACAAGCATAAACCTAAACATGTTTCTAAGTCTAGTAAACATAAAATTTAAGTAAAATCAGAAACAAACATGAGAATCCATCAAACATGCTAATATTCACATTATGGCCGAGTTTCTCATTATCGTCACCTTTCAAGATTACTCCGGCAGATGATCCTCCTCAATCACGTAACTATCGGTGTCGGGATCGTCCAGGCCAACACCTACAACATAGAAAACGGATTTTAAGTGCTTAAAACGGATTTTAAGGAAAACAGCCCGTTTTTCAAAGTCGACGAAATGAAAAATGAAAGTGATGGATGACTAGGAAATCGAACGAGGGTTCCGAAAATGTACTTACTTCCTCGATTTGAAGAACGGATGATGAAGAAAAGCTTGAAAAGGAAAGAATAAAAATGGAGGTTTGGGAGAGTTGATGTTACTGTGAAGTTGATTTCTTGAGGAATAAGGATGTCGATGAAGGCTTATAAAAAGAGTACATGTGTCGTCCTTTCCGTCTTACTTAAAGCGGTTACGGATTTTAGAAACGGGTCTTAAGTAGAGAAATGAACATGCCAAGTTTGTATTCGTCTTAAGGACTTGAGGTTCTTAAGACGGATCTTACTTTTTCAATTAAAAACTTCCGAATTAAATTATTAAAATATTATTTTATTACACAAAATGATTTAAAACGCTTAAATTAGATTTTACGAAAATACGGACTGTTACAATCACCCCATCTTTCAAAAAGTTTGGTCCTCGAAACTTGAAGGTAAAAGTAGGTACGGAAACAACTCCAACGTTAAAATATATCAGGCGGGTTATGGTAACCCAAAACTTTTCCTTGCAAAAAGGTTTCAAGAGGCAAAAGATTTAAAGGCACAAATCTTCGTCAATGGATAATGGGATCCTCGTTACGTATTCAAGAGTCCGACATTCCAAATCTGAGATAAGTCCCCAAAAATTTGTTCAAATAAAGCTCAAAATTAGTTTGATTCGGTGTTGACAAGCACAGCACAGGCTATCAAACGTCTCCAATAACAAGTTCTAGTGACAGTCAACGCTGAAATCTGACAAAATCGTAAAACGTTACGCTCTTTAAAACCAAGTTTTCCTTCAAATAAACACTACTCCCAAATCCTTGAAAACAGTGACATTGACACAATGACTAAAAGTCGATTCTAACGGAAGGAAAGGCAGTTTCAAATTCACAAAACAATTAAGCTTTTTCCAAAAACAGCGGATTTAAAGTTAGCGAATGGGGAAGCAAGTTTCAAAACTGACGTTTGAGAGCGCGGGAACAAACGCAGAGCTTATCTTCAACAAGAAGAATTAACGGTTTCAAGCCTTGCGGCCGTCAGAACACAAAAGGAGGGTCGAAGGAACGAAATAACCAAGTCGGAGGTTAAAGAAGACGGTAACCTTTGCCAAACATGGGCACACTAACCTATCAATCCACAATCAACACATCGCTACAACGATTCTAGTATATCCCAAAAGAGCGATTTTAGCAACCTCAATGCTCACAAAAGTTTCATGGTCCTTCTTACCCCTATCTCATCCATAAAATAAGGTATTCCTCTACAAGACGGTTTCCAACTCTCTCACGCGGTTCATACACAAATCTGTTCGATTAAGGTTAAGGGTCTCTCACTCAAGGTGGAAGTCTAACGAACATACCTCGGACCAAGGTTTAAGCACTTCTTAAGTCTAAATCCGAATTCTCAGTACCAAAACCTCACATTTTGAAGTTAGGATATCAACCTTTCTACGCTATGGTTTTCCTCAAACGGACAGGCCATGACCAACATTACCTTTAGCCTTTAGTCCTACGCCATTCAGTTCCATCAAATTTACTCTCACATGAGTACTTCGAAATCCTATGTTTCCTAAAAATTGTTTATTACCATAAAACGGTCCTTCCACGATAAGGTCCTACTAAGGTAACAACTCTTAAGTTAAGCAAATCCGTGACTAGTTCTCATGGCTACTCCTCAGAACGGTTCGAATCTCAAGGTTCCTCAAAGTCTAAAGCAACATTATCCTTTCAATGATTTATTCCTCAAAAGTTGAGGTAACTCATCTCAGATAGTTCCCAAATGACGATTCAACCAAACTCTCAGACTACTCGGCTCATGTGATACATCTACTAGACTTGTATCAGAGTCCACAATAACCATACTCAAATTAACGCGTTTCTGGACTTACATCTCTCAACAAATCATCCATCCTCAAACTGATGAGGTACCCTAAATTTCCTTTAAGTCTTTCGCTAGATAAATGCTAAGATCCATTATGTAACTTAAGATCAACCACTCAGTCAACTCCACAAGTTCTTGTAAACGTTCCAATGTTCTCACATCGTTACTAACGACTCTCGCTCCTCAAGTTCAAACAGTATTAACTTACCTCATTCACTTATCAGGCAACATCAGTACTTTAAGCATATTCCTCGAAATTAGCCTTTACTTTAAGTTCTTCTAGTCCCTCAAATGGATACTCCAAACTTACAATTACCCAAAGCTTAGCAAGATTCTCACACCTAAGTTCCATTAAAGTCGTGTATAACCCTCTACCTAACATAATTATCTCATCATTCACTTACTCTTCCAATTAGTAACATAACAACACTAGGGTTACCCAAAACATATTCAATAAGCTCCTTCGGTTTCTCCTTAAGTAACAACACTCTCTAAATCACGGTCTACGGCCAATTCCAAGAGATTCCCAAGTTCATCTATGGTAGGTTACCGCACAAGGTGTTTCAGGGAAGCAAGTTATCAGGTTGGGTCAAAAGGAAATGAAGACAGATTCCAAAGAAGGTTAACAGGAATCTAAGGGAGGAGGTCAAGATCTTAACGGCTACGAGTGCATCGACTATAAATGAGATGGTAAGTATGAACATACCAGTAGGTGGGTCCGGGTGAACTCCAGTCTCAGTCTGAAGTTGAACAGCTCTAGCTCCACTGGTCTCAGCCTCTGGGTCAGTAGTAACAGCTCTGTCAACGGCGGTTTTCCTCTCGGGGCACTCGAAGAAGCAATGTCCAGGCTTCTTGCAGGTGTAACATAAGTCAGGATCACCGCTACAGGTAACTCTAGGATGAAGGGCTTTGCGACACTTGAAACACTCTAGGAGAGCTTCTGTCGAGGGTTCCATGTCTCGACTCTGAGAAGTCTCAGGGTCAATAGTGATGGCTCGGTTGACTGCGCCATTCCCTACGCGGCACTCGAAAGAGCGATGTCCAAATCCTTCGCAGGTAAAGCATTGATGCGGGTTGCCATGGCAGTCAAGTTCAAGATGGAGATCCTTGTGGCACTTGAAGCACTTAAGGGGAACGTCCGATGGGAGGTTCATGCTCCGGATTTGGGAAGTCTTAACTCTCTGGGGCTTCTTGTTCTTCTGGGAACACTTCCACTTTCCGAGAGGAGAGGAGGCAAGAGGGCTAAGAGGTCTCCCGCTTCGGCATCTATGTAAAGGCGGTCGCGGAGGAGAGAACGCTCTAGCTCTCTCACAATAGATCTCATAAGGGTCCTCCGCTCGCAGGACACTGTAGTAACTCTGGAAGTAAGAAGTCGGGTCACCACTGGCTACACTCCTAGTCTCAGCATTAAGCTTCCTCCGAAACAGGTAGGCTTTATCTTCTTCTCTCTCAACTAGCTGGGGAACAAAGTGAATTAGCTCCTCGAATCGATTGGTGAATGCTTGAACGGAAAGGGTTCCTTGGCGAAGGTTCATGAACTCGGTCATCTTATCCTGGCGGATGTCCCTATGGTAAAACCTCATGCCAAGAAGAGTCTTGAAACGACTCCAAGTGAAAGTAGGGTCACGAGTGGCAGGAGCACTGATCGTCATACACCAACTCCTGGCCTCACGAACTAAGAACTGTGATGCTACTCGGGTCTGATCCTCCAAACGAACACCATAGATCATGAAATTCCTTTCCATGTCAAAGAACCAAGCGTTGAGGGTCGCAGCACTAGTCTCTCCGTCGAATGTCTTAGCTGCATTCCTCCACATCTGTGTGATAATCCAAGCCAATCCTCCAGGTTGGTTACTTCCCAAGGTTTGAGGTGTGGAAGAAGGCATAGATGACCTAGCTTCGCAGTCCCGAAGAGTCTGAATGAGGGCTTGCATCTCGGCATTCTCTTCATAGGTTGGCTCTGTCATTCTTCAATCATAAAAGAGTAAACCGTTAGACGTATTCCTAATAACAAGGTACAAACAGACTACAATATAAGTCCTTAAAGCTACCCCATCTCTCATTCATTATTTGTTTATTTGGTCAAGTTAAGGTTGGGGGTCACATGAGTGCGTCGGGAGCAATAATGCTCTGATACCAACTGTAAAACCCCTCGCGAAAGCGGAAATATAAACGTACAAAAGTACCAAAATGCAGCGGAATTAAAACTTTTTAAGGAAACAACATGCGAGAAGTCTTAAAATGAAATAGAAACTGAAATAAAACCAAAATAGGTAAGTAACAGTTCTAAGTATCAAAACCAATATGTACATCAGCCTGGGATGGAACATCCCTACAGGCACCAAAACAAAAGTGACAAAAGTCTAAGAGTCTAGCTAAGCGATATAAGGTAAGTCGTATGATGACAGCAGGATCATCACTCGCTAGCCCTCTCGTGAACCCATCTCCAACCAGCATGTACCTACATACATGAAAACATGTACGCCACAATCAGTGGGGAGTGACTAGAGTTCTCCTAGCCACCTCTTGTGACAACACGTAACATATAAAACAATACAGAATACTCCAACATATAACAACATGTGAAGCATAAACATCTCATCCTCTGATCTCTTACTATCATGCGATTACAATGCACGGCTCTCAACCAACTTCATAAACAAATAGGAAAGAGAGCCGGTTTCCCTACTGGTTACCCAGTCGGGGGGTCTTTCAATCCAATTATTTATGAAACCGAACTAAGAGTCATCCAATGCCTTGGATGATTTAACCACAAACATATAAACATCAATAACCTATTATGCATATCTGACACTATACCATCATCAAGGCAAGCAGATATGAAACAGCAAGTACAAAGGTTCAGAGGCGACATCTTAACGCATAACCTATGTACTAAACAATCAGCAAGTATAAGGTTCAGAGGCGACATCTTAACGCATAACCTATATACCAAGTTCACAATATCAAGCAAGGACTCAGAGGCGAAAACTCAACGCATGGACCGGCTATCACAGAACACTAGACTCAGAGGCGAAAACTCAACGCAGGGACTAGCATTCAATTCACTATCACAAGTAAGGAACTCAGAGGCGAAAACTCAACGCATGTTCCCCTACCACATCACAAGATACTAGACTCAGAGGCGAAAACTCAACGCATGTTCTAGCACCAAACACCTGCACTCCGGGTAAGGTATGACAACCTGACTGCCCCGTCGTGCAGTTGCTCTACTCGTCAGACTCAGAGGCCAGCTTAAGGCATGTCCTGACGCGATCACACATACATGTCTGGACTCAGAGGCGAAAACTCAACGCATGTCCCAGACACGACAAACAGACATGTATGGAACTCAGAGGCGAAAACTCAACGCATGTTCCCATACACGACAAACAACTCACGTATTAAGTTCAGAGGCCAGCTTAAGGCATAACTTAATACGCATCAAAACAATATCATCCAAGTCTATGAACTACTCTATAGTTCTATCTTTAATCTCTAATCAACACCTAATTGACCCCGAGAACTAAGATGAGGGAGAGCCGGTTTCCCTTTCGGTTGCCCGACCGGGGGGTCTCTATCCTTATCCATTCCCGAACTCAACATAATGTTGCCCATCCTCCGGGGACCTCAAAAACATGTCAAGGGTACACAAAACGAGTTTCACTCAAAACCGATTAACCGTTTGAAAGTTACGATTAAACTTCAAAACTCAAAACAGCCTACAGGGGTCCCCAGCCGGTCGGCCGGCTGGTGACCTCCTCAGCCTTTCTTTCTTTTTCTGAAACAACACACACGGACTCCCAGCCGGTCGGCAGGCAGCCGGTCGGCCGGCTGGGAACCCTATTCCCTAGCCTTCGCAAATAACAACCATACCCCAAATGCACTCCCAGCCGGCTGGCAGGCGGCCGGTCTGCCGGCTGGCAGGCGGCCGGTCTGCCGGCTGGGCTCCCTTTCTACTTAGGTCTTTCGCAAACAATATACGACACAAGGGACTACCAGCCGGTCGGCAGGCAGCCGGTCGGCCGGCTGGCAGTTCAAAGCCTTTTTCTCAAAATTCGAAAAAACACAAAGATGCGCTCTCAGCCGGTCGACCGGCGGCCGGTTGGTCGACCGGCTCAGAGAGCCTGTTCGCAAAATCGGGATTTTCAGACCATAAGAATTTATCACAATTCGATACACAAACTTCAGAATCGCTACAAATGATGTATACCCAACATTCCTAATCATCAAATACGACTTATCTACCAGCAAATAAAACCAACAACAATCCTCAAACGATTAATTTCATGTATCCGTCTTAACATGTGAAAAACTGAAATTTTACTTATGAACACATAACCATATTTCCAAGCATGAATTCTTCACACAAAGATAAACCTAAACATGTTTCTAAGTCTAGTAAACATAAAATTTAAGTAAAATCAGAAACAAACATGAGAATCCATCAAACATGCTAATATTCACATTAAGGCCGAGTTTCTCATTATCGTCACCTTTCAGACTTACTCCGGCAGATGATCCTCCTCAATCACGTAACTATCGGTGTCGGGATCGTCCAGGCCAACACCTACAACATAGAAAACGGATTTTAAGTGCTTAAAACGGATTTTAAGGAAAACAGCCCGTTTTTCAAAGTCGACGAAATGAAAAATGAAAGTGATGGATGACTAGGAAATCGAACGAGGGTTCCGAAAATGTACTTACTTCCTCGATTTGAAGAACGGATGATGAAGAAAAGCTTGAAAAGGAAAGAATAAAAATGGAGGTTTGGGAGAGTTGATGTTACTGTGAAGTTGATTTCTTGAGGAATAAGGATGTCGATGAAGGCTTATAAAAAGAGTACATGTGTCGTCCTTTCCGTCTTACTTAAAGCGGTTACGGATTTTAGAAACGGGTCTTAAGTAGAGAAATGAACATGCCAAGTTTGTATTCGTCTTAAGAACTTGAGGTTCTTAAGACGGATCTTACTTTTTCAATTAAAAACTTCCAAATTAAATTATTAAAATATTATTTTATTACACAAAATGATTTAAAACGCTTAAATTAGATTTTACGAAAATACGGACTGTTACAAAGACGCTGTTCTGGGTAAATTCTGTTTTAAGCTTCTAAAACCCGTTTCTTTTGTTGTAAGAGTTGGATTAGAAGAACCGGAGGGTGATAGCTTCGTTATTGAAGAAGAATTCGGAGCATAACCCGCTTTTAAGGTGACTATTTTGAGTAACTCGGCCTTTTTGTCTAAATTAGCACTATATGTGATTTGAATGTGTTTTGATGAAGCTAGTATGAGTGTTAGGTTCTTTAATGTTCTTATGATGATTTACAAACTGATTTTTGTGATGATTGAGGAGGAATTGGATGAGAAAGTGGTTTTAAGAGTATACATGTTAAGATCGGTATCATTTGGGATTTTCGTTCTTATGCTTGTTTAATGCTTGATTTTGTGCAAAGATTATATATGAGACACACTTGGGATTGTTATGGGTTGATATGTGCTGTTAGTATAGGTTTTATACTCGAATTGCAGGAAATGCGTATGAACTACCTGGCCCGTGCTTGGGCGCAGGGTACGCTCCAAATTGCGCAGGCTGCGCAGCCCAGGCGCAGCTGCGCACCCCCTTGAGCAGGCTGCGCAAAAACCGCTGTAACTTTTTGCTCGTTTATCGGATTGTCGAGCCGTTTCGGGGGCTTGTTTCCCAATTGTTTTTAGGATGTTTTAAGTGATGTTTGGTGGTAAATATACTTGGTATTAAATGTATATTGGAGCTAGGAAAGTCATCATAAGAAGCGTGGTTATCCGTCTCGAGTCGATTAGCTCATAAGGAGTTAATTACGAAAATTGTGCATGGAGATAGTTAACTTTTAGGGATTTTCTTGTGAAGAGTCTAAGCATATTTTAATCATGTTATGAGGCTCATATGGTTGGTTTGAGATGTATATTTATTTAATATGAGACTCTCCGCCTGTGGCCAACCGGCTGAGAGCCCCTGATTGTGTTATTTGCTTATAACTTTTGATTTTCAAGTCGGATTGTATTTATTCTTTTTCCGTAAGCTTCGTATGCATGTTTGAGGTCCCCGAGGATCGGGCGGCACTATATTGGGTTCGGGAATAGAGTGAGGATAGAGACCCCCCGGTCGGGCAACCGAAAGGGAAACCGGCTCTCCCTCGGCTTAGTTCCTGGGGTCAATTAAGTGTTGGTCTGTATATACGTCGCTTGCATGATTGGTTATGAATCGAGTAAGTTCAGTAATGAAGTTTTAGGACTGTGATTTGGTTTAGGTCATAGTTCCGATGTGAAATGTTGTTGTAGAACTGTGATTTGGATTAAGTCATAGTTTTGGTATGCCTTGTATTGTGGTGGAACTGTGATTTGGATTAGGTCACAGTTTTGCTTGCCTTTGTATTTTGAGGTGTATTGTGGTGGAACTGTGATTTGGATTAGGTCACAGTTTTGCTTGCCTTTGTATTTTGAGGTGTATTGTGGTGGAACTGTGATTTGGATTAGGTCACAGTTTTGCTTGCCTTTGTATTTTGAGGTGTATTGTTGTGGAATCTGTGATTGGGATTAGGTCACAGTTTCTGTTTGCCTTTGTATTTTGAGGTGTATTGTGGTGGAACTGTGATTTGAATTAGGTCACAGTTTTGCCTGCCTTTGTATTTTGAGGTGTATTGTGGTGGAACTGTGATTTAGATTAGGTCACAGTTTTGCTTGCCTTTGTATTTTGAGGTGTATTGTTGTGGAATCTGTGATTGGGATTAGGTCACAGTTTCTGTTTGCCTTTGTATTTTGAGGTTTATTGTGGTGGAACTGTGATTGGGATTAGGTTACAGTTTTGCTTGCTTTTGTATTTTGAGGTGTATTGTTGTAGGTCTGTGATTTGGATTAGGTCACAGTTCTGCGTGCCTTTGTATTTTGAGGTGTACTGTTGTGGGATCTGTGATTTGGATTAGGTCACAGTTTTCGTTTGCCTTTGTATTCTGAGGTGTATTTATGCATGTGGATCATAAATGCTGAGGCTATGTATTTATGCCGTGGTTGTATAACGGAGTCTTGATATGAGTGTTCTCTTGTAATGTGTATTTGTATCCTTCCATGCCTAGGATTGGGGTCATGGTTTGATATTGCTGAATATGGTATATACTTGCCTGAGTAGGGGTACGGTGTTATATATTTGCTGTTGTATATCTGCTTGCCTAGAGTTGGTACAGTGTCAGATATGTATGTTGATAGTGATGAGTGTATTACTTTGATTATAGTGTTGTTCATCCAAGGCATTGGATGACTCTTTAATTGGTTTCGTAAATGGTTTGGATTGAAAGACCCCCCGGCCGGGCAACCGGAAGGGAAACCGGCTCTCCTTCCAAATAGTTTCCGAAGTTGGTTGAGAGCCTTGCATAGTATTCGCATGATGATAGGAGTTTTGAGATGTTGATGTAAATGCTTCACATGATTGTTTATGGTGGAGTATGATACTTGTAATTTCATGTTCTGTGTTGTATGACATTAGGTGGCTATGAGAGCTCTAGTCACTCCCCACTGACTGTGGCGCACATGTTGTATGTGTGTAGGTACTTGATGCTGTTTGCAGGGGGTTACGTTGAGGCTAGCGAGCGATGATCCTTCATCGATGACTTTACCCATTCGTTAGCTAGACCTTAGTTTTATGATTTCAGTATTTGTGCCTGTAGGGATATGCTATCCCGGGCTGCTTTTGTATAGTATTTACTAATACTTATCTATGTTTTATCTTTCACATGTTTAGTTGTTAAAGCGCCTCGCATGTTTAGTTTGTTAAAAAGTTTTAATTCCGCTGCAATTTTGGTACTTTGTGTGATTTATATTTCCGCTTTCGCGAGGGGTTTTACAGTAGGGTCTATTGGCTGTTGTGTTATTATTTTATGAGTTATTATTATTATTATTATTATTATGGTTGATATTATTATTACTAATAGTATTATGGTTAGTATTATTAACATGTCTTATGATTATTAGTATTATTATGTTATTAATAATTAGTGTATTGGTGCTAGCATGTGGAATAATTAGTTTATTGAAATACCATAATAAATATTGTTTTTTTTTCTGTTAAAAGGTAAGTATATTAAAATAAACCACAAGGATCAATACAAGGTGAGTGTTCTCTAATCTACCTTCTAGCTAGAAAACAAGTGAAGCTAATTACAAACTATTCAACCAACTTTGATCACAAGGCCTCCAAGTAGATTTGTTCCTGTGATAGCATCTTCCTTTAACTTCCTGGCACACTCTGTTCATCAATGCAAAGGCGGTAGGCAAATAGTGCTCAATACGAGCTGAGTTCCGTGCCATCCATATGTAATAGATCATGCTCACATAGCATGCTCCCACAACTCTTTTCTGCAAGCAAGAGCTCTTCCTGTCCTTCGAATACCACTGCAATATATCAGTTACTTGGATGTGTAAATGCCTCTGAAGCTCAGCCAGACATTTCCTGAAATACACACAGTCCTGGAATAAGTGCTGATGAGATTCACTCCCTATACCACATATATAACCTCTCATATCCGTGATAATCCCCATTCGTTGCATTCTGTCCAGAGTATAATCCCCATTCTAACAATAACATAATAATTATTGTTAGAATTGTATCTTGTAATTAATATGTTTACGATTGTTAGTATATGGTAACTTGTTAATAATGTTTTAATGGTTGGTTAATGAATTTTGTTATGGGCAATTTTGTGATATTATATGGTGACTGTAACAACCCGTAATTCTAATTTATTAAGGGTTACGAATCGTTATAAAAACTTATAAACACTCGTACTTTATGCACTTGTTTATACTAGACAACCATCCGTGGTGGGGTTCGAAGTGAGGACTAAGCTTCCTAGTATTGAGTAATATGTTGTTAAGGGGATTCGAACCCCAGGTCGCTGGATAGGGGCTGTTGTGGGCCTCGAAATGTGTGAAGGGAACTCAGCTCATACGTGGTTTTAACAAAGCAAAAACAGAGCACCTGTCCATGCCGCCTTATAAAGGCACTCAAATCTTACCCTAGTCTTACCCTAACTCAGATCTCGCCTCACAAAACCCTAGCCACTACTTCATAGAGAGGAGAGAATCTACCCGCGGTGGTTGTAAGGTGGTGCACGGCGGTTCGGTTTGGCCATATAGCTGGTATGTCACACATGTCGAATATATACCTGTTTGTGTATACCACTGGCATCACGCGATTGTGTGTATATAATTCGACTAATCCTTGTTGTTTTGGTCTAAATCTGTAATGGGTCGTATAGGGAACATATGTGACACGCTAGGTTGGTGTCGTTAGTGGTTGAAATCCGTCGTGGAGGGTGGTTTATACGGGTCTGTAAATCAGTAATTCTTTCTGTTCTTTTTATAACTTTTGATTTCAGTGTTTGTTTACGTTTTATTGAAGTTTTGTATGGAGGTCCGTGGTTGGGTTGTATGAGTCTATGGTCAGGGAGTCAGAGGGTAGTCGGGGGGTTGTTATGGCGGAAGGCTGGGTGGTTCCAGGTGGTGTAAACAGAGTCGTTTGGGGTGGTTCTGATGACAGTCCGTTCTGGGTTTCTTCAACGTGTTACGGTCTGGTTGTTTGGGGGTGGCACCACCGCTGACTCGGGGGAGTTAGGTGCGGTGGTACCACCGTGGTGTCTCATACGTGTGTCAGGGTGTGTCGGGGTGGCAGTTACAGGGGATGTCAGTGGTGGTTGTTGCGTCGATGGTGGTCTGAATGTTGGGTACAGGGAGTATAGGTGGGAGTCAGACCTGGGTTGGTGGGCTCCGGTCTGACTCGCCGGCGGCTGTCGAGGGGTTCGGTGGTGTCAGGGAGGTAGTGGGGTGTTGACGGTGTCGAAAGGAGTGGTCTGCTGGTGGTCGTGTTGGTGGGCTAAGTCTTGGTGGTGGTTCGAAGTCGTGGTGAAGGGAGTCGGGTTTGGGGCTGCTGGGTTAGTTCGTTTTTTTACACCTTGTTGTTAAGTTTTATTATTATTATTATTTTGTCATTAATAGGAGTATATTAGTATTTATGGTAAGAAGATCTCTTTGATATGATTTTAATGAGTGTTTTGTGTAGTTTGAATTTCAAAATCAAAGTTACTATTTTTAGAAGTTACTATTTTTAGAAGTTGCTATATTTAGAAAGTTACTATTTTGGGTAACCCGGTTGTTGGGAAGCTTTCTAAATATAGGATGTTTCTATAAATAAAATGTGTACACGTATTACGAGAATTAGGGAGTTTATTAATTAAATAATATACTTTTAGGTGGAAGTTTTCGTGTGGAGCACTTTTAAGAGCAGTTGTTCATTTTGCCATTTTCCTGCTATTTCAGGTAGGGAAAATACTGATAAATATTGTTGAGTAATCTGTTCTTATTTGATATTAAGCATGTTGTTATATAATATCATGTGATCGTTATATTGGGCTATTTATATCATTCTGTGATATACTACGAGTTGGTATGGAGATAAAGGGTCTGTGATTGGTGCGGAGATAAAGGGTCTGTGATTGGTGCGGAGATAAAGGGTCTGTGATTGGTGCGGAGATAAAGGGTCTGTGATTGGTGTGGAGAATTATGGGTCTTGTGATTCGGCGTGGAGAAGTTCGACTTTCTATTTATAGTAATGTGGTTTGTTTACAGTTTTTCTCTACTCAACCTCGTGGTTGACCCTGTGTATTCGTGATCACCTGTGATGAACCAATTTATTGGGGAGCAGATTGACAGGTGGCTGAGACTAAGGGGGAGCTATGGGAGGAAGAGCTTGGATCCGGACCAGACTAGAGTCTAGATCACCTTAGTCGGTTTAGTATGAGTTGTATTTTATTTGTCTTGTTAAGACTTTCGGATACAGATGTAAGAACATGTTTTGAGTTAAATTTAATTTAAAGTACTGTTTATCTTCCTTTGTATCTACTGCCTCGGGAAACCGAGATGGTAACACCCTTACTTATCTGAGGAGTCCTAGTACAGGCCCTTAAATAAATGGGGGTGTTACAGTGACAATTATTTATATGTGGTTAAGATTAATAAGTGAGAACATGATCAATAATTTTGTGATATTGCCTTTTGGACGAGGTTGCTATTACGGGAAAGTTTCTATCACAGGAAACTTTCCACTTTTAGAAGTTACTATATTTAGAATCTTTAATATCCTAGAATAGGGGTTATTGATCGTTATATAATATATGTTTAGGTGACGGTGTCCGCGTGGAATATTTCTAGCAGGTGTTCAATTATTCTGCAATATTAAGGTAGGGGAATGGACGGTGATTTATCGTATGTCATGTAATGAGACTGTCGTTTATTATGAGATTGATATGTGATGTTATTATTTATAATTGTTGTTGTTGTTCAGATGTTATTATCTTACGTACTGTTATTTGACGCGGAGATGAGCAATAATGGGTCTTGTGATACGGTGCGGAGATATTGGGTCTTGTGATATGGAGCGGAGATAATGGGTTTTGTGATATGGAGCGGAGATAATGGGTCTTGTGATATGGTGTGGAGATAATGGGTCTTGTGATATGGTGTGGTGTGATATTGGGTCTTGTGATATGGAGACAGAGTGGTGTTCTGATCTATTATCATTTATGTCTTATTGATGTTTTTCTTACTCAACCTCGTGGTTGACCCTGTGTATTCGTGTGGCACCTACGATGATCCGTAATGGGGAGTAGATTTTACAGAAAAGAGACAGATGAGCTAGGAGCTGGGACGGGAATGTGAGATGCGGACTTGGGACCGACTTAGATCTATATCACATATAGAGTAGTCACCAGTTGTACTTTTATTCTTCTATGTAGTTTCTGTAATATCAAAGTTTAAATTTTATCACTTTTATATAATGTACTTTGGGAGTTTTACTTTGTTATTCACTAACTCGGTCATTCCGAGATGGTAACAGTCTTATTTATTTGAGAATGTCTAGTTAAAGGCTCTCAAATAAATGGGGGTGTTACACATACGCAAACTTGTTTAGATGTTCTACAAAAGGTGATAAGTCATGTCATTGTTTTATGAATGACCACAAACTTGACGCGATTGCCTATCTGTTCAAAGATTGTTACATGGATCATCGTCGTTTTCTATCTAATGATCATAAATGGAGGGATATTCTTTTAATGGTAAACCAGAGAAAAAAGACCATCAAATGCAACTATCAGGTCATGATATTCTATCTCATATTCACGATTATTTCAAATACATGAAGTTTGGAAAAGTTGTTACTCACCTAAAGAGAGGTCATAATTGGAAAAAGAAGAGCATATTTTTTGACATGCCATATTAGAGTAGCTTATTGCTTCGCCACAATCTGGATGTTATGCATATTTGAAAAAATGCGTGACAATATTCTTATCACGTTACTTGACATTGAAGGAAAAACCAAATAAAGATAGCATAAAAGCAAGACATGATTTTAAATTATTCAATATTATGAGACATCTAGCTCCTAAGCTTGTAAATGGGAAATGGCATATTCTACAAGCGCCTTGTACGTTATCTAAAAATCAGAAGGATAAGGTGTTTAAGTTTTTAGAAGGCTTTAAAGTTCCATATGGACACTCTTCTAACATCTCCATATGCTTATATTTAGACATATGTAAGAGTTTGGGGATTAAATCTCACGATTGTCATATAATTTTGGAGTAATTATTGCCGTTTGCTATCCGTGGAGTGTCACAACCTAAAGTATATGAGTTGGTTGCTAAAATTAGAATATTTTTCAAGGAGTTATGTCCAAGAACATTAAACCTAGAGGTCTTAGATCGTATTCAAGATAATATCATTCTTACATTGTGTTAGACAGAAAAAATATTTCTTCTTTTTTTGATATTATGGTGCTTCTTTGCGTTCACCTACTCGAAGAAGCATAAATCGATGTACCTATGCAATATCGTTGGATGTATACAGACTATCCAGTAGAGAAGTAGTACTCCAAAGTGCTGTTTTCCTATTACACCACTACTAAATTCATATTAATATAACAACTAGCCATAGACTAACATGCTTATTAATATTGTATAGGCTTCTACACAAGTTTAAGTGCTACATACATAATCAAAATAGACCAGAAGGTTCAATTGTGGAAGGATATATTATTAAGGAATACATACTAAAAATTTTGTTAGCCATTTATGTTCCTAACGTAAATGGCTGGAATAAATCCGCATGGACATCGCATCATGACATTAACCAATCTAATCACGACAAAAACTTTAACTCAAGTTCATTCAATTATCATTTAATCTAATAAAGAAACTGAAACTTGATAAAAGTATAATAGGGTAATCCTCCAAGCATTATCCATACAAGATATTAAAATTTAAAAATTATAGATGATAAAATTTGAAATAAGAACTTGATAAAAGTTTGGAAATAACGTTACCGAAGAAACAAAGTTTAAATTTTGGATTGTTCAAGAGAGCTCTTAGCAAATATGACGCATGAAATGAATTTATTTGATCCTCTTAGATGAAGAACCGGGTGCATTCATGACGTAGTCGACACAAGTACGGCAATTGCAGTTTTCAAAACGGCACATGGTGCAACCAAAGCATACACACTTTATGCAACCCAAACAACTTCCTCCATTATTCTTATTCCTAGGGCATTTCCTTGCAGTTTTCTTTGCTTCCCTTTCGTCCCTCATTTCGCAGTTCATCCTATCCATATTACTATTGTGTTAGATATCCATGGAATACGAGATTGACAAAAACAATTAAATAAGTGGCCACATAACATAGTGTAAAATTATTAATTCACATGGGAAGTGAAAGGAAATTGCGTATATGTATGTTATTCTAGTGCTATTAATTTTTTTTAGTACCATATTTAATTGAGGTATATATCATGTTGTTATGTCATTCTCAGACTAAAACGGTAAGTTAAGATAAACACATATTCCATGCCGTGAAATCCTCTTCAACCAAAGAAGATTACTAAAACAATATCTATATATATATATGTGTATATATATATATATGTGTATATATATATATATGTGTATATATATATATATATATACACACATATCTATATATATATATATATGTGTATATATATATATATATATACACACATATCTATATATATATATATACACACATATATATATATATATACACACACATATATATATAATATATATATATATATATATATATATATATATATATATATATATATATATATATATATATATATATATATATATATATATATATATGTAGATTTCCATTTTTATAATAAGTCAAATAAGGCAATTCCGCAACCATGATTTTTCATTTGTTGAATACATATCTCATAACTCGTAGCTAAAGGGAACAACACATACCTATTACGAGGATAATACAAGCAAGTCCACTGATTCCGAGCCAAATAAGCTTGGTGGTAAACCCAACATTGGTGTTGGTTTCGACGTTCAAAACGACGTTCCTTGCCACATTTAGTGCAAGTCATGAACTCATCTTGGTGAATAAAACCACGTCGAGCGTTATTACGTTTTGGGTGCACACCCAAAAAGTACTTGAGGAGATTAGTTTTTTGCAACGATGTTTTCAATCCTTGAACTCGAACCCATACATTAGACTTCCATCTACCTACCCCTATTGTCCTGGCATGTTTCTCAAACACCATTGGGTGTACATTAACTGCAAATAAAATTTACACATCACAACAATCTCGACTTCCCTGACCCAATTCATTATCGGCCACCACTACATTAGGTTTGCATTCGTAAAAGATATAGAATAGAGGATATGTAGCACATACCTAATTTGCAACCAGGATAGCAGGAACAAGTTACCTCCAGTTTGCCGTCAGTATATATTCTGAGTTTACCAACCAAGTCCCCATATCGTTGGTCTGTACATCCGCATTCAACCTCAATGAAGTCGAGGCCTCTTTTTTTAACTTCTATACCCAACAATTCGTCATTGTCGAAATGACAAATATGAATTGCAGATGGTGTTATTATCTCATTTCGCTTGTCTGTTGCACCAAGAAAAGTGTCGTGTATGAGAGTTATATTCTTCAAGTAAATAAGTTTTTGTGTATGTTCTTTCAATCCGATATTTTTTTCCTTACTTGGATTCATATCAAGCCCTTCTCATTTATGCAAATGATAATGTTTATGAAATCCAAATTTGTTGGAGATCAATCAATGTCTTCTATAAGTGCATATATTATCACATTCACTATCTATATGTGAATATATTATCACATTTCGTTATTCATAATAGAACATCTAAGTGTAATATAATATTATCATTATTACTATCTTACCCCTTATATGAACAACTTTCAAAATGTATATATAAAAGAGCGAGATACATAAATGTGTTTTGTCCAATATTTATGTAAGGATCTTAATCTCAACTAGTGATTTGTTGTTGTTTTGGATATTATCATCACAACACATGTGTACTTTAATGGACTGTTTGATGTAGTAACTCTATGTTTTGTTTTTTGGATTTCTATATAATTCCCACATTTTTAAAAACATTACTGGTACCCTTAAATTTAGAAAATTCTTCTTAGAACACTTAAATTACAAAATATATTTTTCAAGAAGTTAAAGTGTAACAACCCGATCCGTCACCGTCGTAACACAAACGTAGTAAGATGGGTGTGCACTTTTGGGCCGTTAATTGTCCTCACTTAAGCCCAAAAGCACAAGGCCTTGTTATTAAGTCGTGGGTGTAAGCTATTATAAACATATCACAAGCCTCACATTTTACCGATGTGGGACAAATCTCATCTCATACTCTTGGGGTGTTACATAAAGTTTGTAAAGAAAATATGTTTACAATTAAGTTAACAATCTTTATGTTAATGATATCATTAATTATTGCAAAAGATCAGCAAAAAATGAAAAAATAACATTTAAAAAAGGAAATGTAGAGCATTTTGGGTATTAAAGAGATGCATATCGAGTTTATGGGTACTAAATATGTTTAGAAAATAAAGGGTACCATGTGGAATTCAAAACGACAAGAGGGTACAACGTAAAAAAACCCAATTTTATTTTTTATATGCAATTCAAATTAAAAAAGTACATAAGGAAATCACTAGCAAAGAAAAATTATAAATGATAGAAAGTACTTCCTCCATTTATTTTATTTCTTCCCATTTCATATTGCACATGAATTAAGACATGTATTAAATGATAAAGTAATGAAAGGATGGCAACAAGTGAGGTTAGTAATGAAAAGATGACATTTTTTGTAATAAAGCAATGTCAATTTTTGTAATTAATGAAATAGGACAAGGTCTAAGGTGTCATTTGGTTGTCTAAGATAGGAAAGAAAAGAAATGGGAAGAAAATAGGTAATTTGTCAAATAAGGGAAATGGGAAGAAAATAGGAAAATGGAGGAAGTAGAATATTAACATTATTATAAAATTCGTTCAGATGGACGGTTAGTTGCAACGTAGATAATGGCAACAGTATAGATAATTCATTATAAAAAATACAAATTTTTGTTTAAGACGGGAAGTCTTTGTTTCAAACCTTTAGAAGAATCAATTTTATACTAAATGACTTGACAAGTTACCTACCAAATTATTATAGATCCCATATTGCAACATGATATTTGAAGAAGGGTTTTGTTAAAGAAAAATTTAACAAAAATGTTGTCATTAATTTATTTTATATTTTTCTGGTTCAAATTAGCGCACTAAGTTGCTGGTGAGAATCGAACCCCGAACTTTATAGTTGGAGAAAGAGAGCTTCTTCCACTTGATGAGCCAACTCTTGTTCTCTATTTTACATTTAAAATGTCATGAAATGTACTCGTATATATTAATGGTACAACATGGTATTTGAAAAAGGGATGTGTTAGAGAATGCTGTAATTAAAATGTTGTCATTAACTTATTTGTATATTTAAAATGCCATAAAATGTACTCGTATATATTAATTTTTTTTATCGAAGCTAATAATTTTACATTATATAATTTCTCAACTTATTTTAATGAAATTTCATTTTCATGATTATAATAATATCCGTAATATTTTATAATCATTTGTTTTTTTATTTAAAATCAATGAAGTTTGGGGGAAAAATATTTCTTATATTTAAGTAAATGCTGATTGGAAGGAGCCTTTTCGAGAGTTTTTATAATAAAAAATAATTATAAATATTGCAATCTTTGCATTTGTACACAAATTATAATATAAGCATAAAATATTTATAGTATAAAATTAATTAGACGATATTTTTGTAGCATAACAATAATTGGTTAGTGATGCCCAATTAATTAACTTTTGAATATTAGATAGTGGAATGTGTCTTAGGCACAAAACATAGGGGGAAATTATAACTTTGTTAATCTTTTAGTATATAATGGATGCTAAGAATTTTATCTTTGTTACATAATATGCTAGTATTTAAATCCGTTTTATAGATAAAATGGATACTTCGTCTTAAGCAAGAACTATTAAAAACATTGTTAAATGGTAATAAATGAACCCTAGACATTGAAGCACAATTGTTTTGTAAGGATTTTGAAGATCACCGTGACCAAATTTTAATTCATTGTATTCTTTCTAATGTGATATTTGCCACTGTAGACGCCAAAATTTTGAATTTTGAATTTTGGTATCTATTTATTTTATTGTATATTTAATATTTCGAGATAATTATCAATAAATATTGTGATAATATCTTAGGAAATAATTAGGATATTCTAGAATATTCTACCTTCTCCTCCAGCCATTTCACTATAAATAAAGACCTTGACTCTAGGGTTTGGGGAGAGCAGGTGGGTTAAGTCAAACGACCCCATCTTCCTACTAACAAATTGTGGGTAAGATGGAATAAGTCACAAAACGACCCCATCCTCCCTACGAGATTAAGTCGATACGACCCTCGTAGCACTATCAAAACCCCCAAAACCCCAAATAAATTCCTAGAGATGGAATCAAGAGAGTTACGAATATTGTAATCCCACAATCTTTCGATAATAAAATAAAATTCTTTTTTTCCATATTATTTGTGTTCCTCGTTAATTATTATTGCAGGTTTTTAAATTTTGTGGTTTACAACCACATTTTCAAGACTAGAGTGCCATTGTTAACGCGGTTATGGACGCACCATATAGAGCTGTCCAAATGCGGGTTTGGGCCGGACATGGGCTGGGCTGAAAGGGAAAAGTATGCCTTATAACACTGTAGCGGGATGGTTAGGCCAAAATAGCGGGCCACTTCATTCTCCTTGCCCTTATCCGCTCAACTTATAAACTCTGGCTACCCGTGGGCCGTGGGGCTCATATTTTTCTGTTAACTTCTGAGAAATAATTAATTAAGTAATTGACAACGCGATAAACTTGCAAAACCGATATTGAATTAAGTTCTTAGTTCTTAACATACATCAATACACAAAATAAAAGGACGACTAACTTGGTCATATGAATATTTAGTTCCAAAATCCAAACAAGAGTAAAAACTGAGCAAAAATTAATTATATACTAATCACTCATATTACTTTAGCGGGCCGAAAGGGTCAGCCCGTTTTATATTCTCTTATCCGTGAAAATGGGCTGGCCGGGTTAGCCCCTATCCTATTTTTCAGAAAAATGATGTCCAAACCCGGTAAAAATTTGGGTCGGATTTTCGGACGGTACCGCCTATGAACAACTCTAGTACCATGGTATATAATGAAACATATATAATAGAGATTGAATAAGTGTGTGATAGATTCGAAGAGACTCTTTATATTTGTAGATCTACGAGAAACTTAATTTAAAATTAATTTCAGTAATGAAACCGACTAGATACCAAATGTGTCAATCAAATTAAATCTTGGTTGAGACATGTTTGTGGATGTAGCTCTATAAACATGATTGATAACGCCTATAAGGTTGGCGGCGAGAAAACTTTCATGACTCGATCGTTATTCTTTCTAGTGGCACATATTTAATATAAAGAGAGTGAAATCACATCGCGATTGAGTTATCAAGGTTTTGAAAGGTTATTGCAAGTGCATTTATATACGTTACCACGAATCGATTGCACTTTTACAACTTCTGATGAGATATGGCCGCGACAACTGATTGTGATATCAAATCGTAAACCAATATTTAATACCATGGATGAAACCTCTCCTAAATTATCAACTAGATCTAAAAACTTCAACTTTTTTTCACCAAAAAGATAATTTAGATAACCCCCAATTATTTTATCAAAAAAGAAATCATCTTTTTATCATGCAAAAAAAAATTTGAAGTTGGCTTTGAACCTTAAAGATGCGAGTCATGATGTTTAACATTATTAAGAAACTACTGCACATCAGCAAATAAAGCAAATAAAAAACACTTAAATTTAATGAAATGAATATGTTTAGGGAGGCAAATAGAATAAAGTAATTACCTTCAGTTGATCCTTCTGATGCAGAAACTTCAAAACCAAAAATCTTAATCATATGTTCTTTAGGTGTTGCCATTTCGTTCAGTGTGGGAAATTGGGCAAATACTTTTCAATTGGTGGTTTGCAATTAGTATTTTAGTCTATACATTAGATTAATTCTTATGGTGTTATATAATGTGTCTCGTACATGAGATATAGAAGAAAATCAGGTTAGATATCAAAATCTCGTAGGCAATAATTACGTGGTAAATATATATTTTAGGAAGAAAGTCCGCACAAAAAACGTAAAAAATCAAAGATCAAATTCAAAATGTCTCTTCTTTGTACACTTTTCCCGCTCTTATGAATTTTTTTTAATGTGAAACCATCCGATTGAATTAGTATACACCTTTATCGTCCTAAAAAAAGGATGATATATTGTTCGATTTGCATGGACGTATGAGATATAATAGTTACGTAGCAATTGTTTTGAATTTCATATACAACTTATGTGTCCGACTCTTTACTTTTATGAGCATATATGTACCTAACTTGAGTTTTAGGATATGAGCATGTGATCCTTATCTTACATTTACGAGCCTGTCAGTTTTCCAGGCTAGGCTCAATGTCCATCTTGCATGGCAAAGTAAGTGGATGGAACAAGTACATAAAGTATTGTATCTTTTCCTTTTAAGACATATCTCAGTATAATTTTATTTTACTTCAAAGACTATTTTTTTTAGATTAAGGTCTTGTGTCTCAATATTTTTTAGTTGTAGTGACACTTATCCATCCCCGTTTTAGACAATTCTCCATGTATCGTATTAAACACTTGTTATAACTTAGGTGACCATATCTCTTTTTGGTAAAATGTAAATGATATTATAAAGCGGTATTAACAACTTTAAGACCAAAACACAGCCTATAGAATGCCATGTAGCCATGTTTTGTCTTGTAAGCTCATTTGGCCTGACATTACACCTTTAAGTCGAAAACATAATTCAGTTTAAATTTTGTCAAACATAAGATAAAGATGACTAATGCTTCCTTCGATCCTACCTCTATTCCCTTTCCTCAAAATAGAATAAAGAACTGTTGCTAGGACCGCCCAACAGACCATATTCTTAAGGCCAGAGACCTGACTTTGGGAACATTGCTGAAGTGTTCCTACAATCGGCAACCCGAACCAGTGTGCAGTTAGCCTCCTCACATGTTCACTATAAGGACAGAAGAAGAACAAGTGCTCTACTGTCTCAGCCACATTCTCACACAAGTAGCTAGAACTTATCGGTGGAACTATTGTACGAAATATTGTATATTTTATAATGATATTAATCGTATAATCATAAAAGGATTATATCAAAATTAATTTTAATATGAATGTACAAACGTAATTAAGACAACATAAGAAGATAATAAATAACCTTTGAATCTTTTTTTTTCGGCCTAATAACAACTTAATACAATAGATTTTAGGATTAATTGATAAGAATACTCTGAACTATGGGTGTCCTACTCAAAATACTCCAAACTTTATTTTAACTACCAATATAACCGACTAATGCACTCATTTGCTTTGAATAGAATTTGTTGTTTTGTTAAGTTGTTGTAGCATGTTTTAAAGATATGCATGATTAGGTAAATAGATTAACATAGAAGTAAAAAGAGTAAGACGGGTTAAAGAAGGGTTAGAAATTTCTTCACTTAATTAGCATTTTGTAACAACCCGACCCACCACGGTCGTAACACACACCCAATAAGATGAGAGGTAAGCCTTTGGGCCCATTATTTGTCCTCACTTAAGCCCAAAAGCACAAGGCCTTGTTACTAAATGGTGGGTGGGAGCTATTATAAACATATCACAAGCCTCACATTCTACCGATGTGGGACAACTTTCCTCTCATACTCTTGGGGTGTTACAAACTCCCCCACTTAAAGAACACAACGTCCTCGTTGTGCCTCAAACTTGACCGCAACCAGGGCCAGAATCCTCCCCCGCTAGGTGTGTGACCCGGGTACTCCCGACCACAGGCTCACCACACGGTCGCAAGGTCGCTCTGATACCATTTGTAACAACCCGACCCACCACCACTAGTACATAAATGACTTTGGGCATGGACAAATGGCAACGGTCATTAAAAATAACCGTTGCCTAATAGAATAGGCAACGGTTGTTAACAACAATCGTTGCCAAATATAGAGAAGAAACGAATACGGCAACGGTCCACTCAAAAACCGTTGCCATATGTATTTTTTGTACCCAATTAAGGCAACGGTTTTGTATTAACCGTTTCTATTACTTAGACTCAAAACGCAATATCAGCGACAGCCTTTCGTTCATTATCATTATCGTCACATTCATACACTGATTACACCCAAAACCCTAAATCAGCGACAACCTCTCCCACACCGGCAACCACCATCGCTACCTCGACATCGAGACCCACGACTAACACCACTCTTCAATGTTTCAGTTCACAATCCTCATTCAGGTATGGCGCTTTATTTCGATTATTTTTAAAGTTATCACAACTCCTATGATTCGTTTTCGTTTTTCACTAATTTTTTGTTTTGTTATGTATTTCTGTGTTTGAGATTCAATTATTTTAGCATTTTAGGGTGAAATTAAGTATCAAGGTTTAGATTTTTCAATTAAATTTGATTTTAATTTGGGGATCATTTGTTTTCTACTGATACTTTGAGTAGAAGAAATGATTTATCGAGTTAATTATAATAACAATGTTAGGGAAGGGGGAAGGATATGTTGAATTGAAATATTGATAAATAGACAGTAGAAGAAATCTTATATACGAGTTTAGATAGCCAGCAACCATTACATATACGAGGTTTGAGATTTACTTGCTTAGGTCTCCTAGATCACAATTATATGACTTTTTTTATCACTTAGCTTGATTTGCAGATAAATATGCGTGATTTGATTAAATTGGGTGAACTGGTGAATATACATTCTACTCCGTATTATCTAGCTAATCAGTTTTAGCCTGTATTTGTATGTTATGCTCTTGTAATCATGGTGTTCAATATCAGTTTTCATGTAATGTACCCGTAAAAGGCTTTGTTATCTTCCTGTACTTAGGACTTCTAAAATTAGCCGATATATGAATACATGATCTCTGCAGCTGATATTTTTGCCAACATATGGATGCTAAACTGATACAACTTACATGAAGAGTGAGAGCATGATAATTCGTAAGCAATGCCCTCGATTTAAAATCATGCTTGTCTTGGACAAGTTTGGTAGCCATGGATGTATTACTGATACTGCTGTCTAAAACCATTTGATTTTGGTTGATTTCTTGTAGGTGAATACAATTATGGTGTGTTGGCAGTCAGAAAGCTGTTTGAATAGGCAAACTACTTCATATTTTATCATTCTGTGAAATTCTGATTAAGTCTACTAGTGGAGAAAAGGTAACAAGTCTTATTGGTTAATTTTTCTTTTTGCGTTTATTCAAGTACTAAGGATTGGCGTGAAATTCTTCATTTTACCATACTTGAATTAGATATAATGGCTCCTTGTTGGCTTGAAGGAGTCTAGCCCTCTTTGTTTCTGTTTACAGTTGCTTTCATTGAGCGTTATTCGCAGAATGGCTACCTGAAAGTTCTTCTGCTGTGTATAAGATTTTAATTGTGGCGTAATTTGAGTGTCGTGATTTCAGTTGCTTTGATGTTTATTTATTGCTCTTCCAATTCAACACCCATTTAAGTTAACCCGCTGTTGTTTTAGTTGGTATAGTAGTGTTTTTTGTTCACTTTGACTGCATTTTACGAGTAAGATTGAAATTATTTTCAACCTGGCATGACACGATACATGCATAGACATCACATTTTAGGCCATACATGATTTATTTGTTGTGATTGATGCGTTGCTGCGGAAGCATTGCCTGCACCACATGAGACCATACTTCCTGATGATGGCAAACACACCCTTATTGCCTGTTTGACACTTATATGTCGTATCTAAGAATTTGCCTAAACTGGTTGAATGTCAAAATTTACGACCTCTTTGTTCTCTTGAAATGGGCTCGGGAAAAATCATTCTCCATGAGATTGTGACGAGGATTTTGATAATTTTTTGGTAAATTATTGCTTTTAGACATTCAAGTAAGATGAGGTTTAATTAGTCGGACTATATGCGATAACTAGTTGTGCTTCTTTTTTTCGTGAAATAAGGTTTATTCTGTGTACCACGTCATTGTATTCTCCAATCGTCTTAAAGTAGTACGAGTAAATATCGATATTTCTAATAAATAACGAAATATAATTGAAGTAGTTAGAATATTTCGTGAGCATGGTGTAAGTCCTCTGATTTTGAGCTCATGCCTCCAAAACTGTAAATTAAGCTTAAAAACTGACTAAAATTTGCCGTTTGGGATGGACTTACAGGTTGACGAGGAGAAAAGGGAATAGCAGGGCCTCTAGTGACTTCAACTGCAACGACTCCAGCAAGCTGATAAATGTCAGCATAGGTAACTTTGGGGTGTTTAGCCTTCACTAGTTCTGGAGATTAGCGCAAAGTCGGAGATTTAGTAGGAATAAAAAGGTAAAGGTAATTTATTAGTAGTAGAGTCGGTAATGAATTGGAGTTAAAGTAAGTAACCACAAAGATGGACAGCAACTTTGATGCCATTGTTTGGAGGGGCGCTTAACTCAAACCTAATTGTACCATTTGGACCTCCTGTCTTAGTTTTCGCATCAAATGTCCCTGCATCATGAAATCTGCAACAAAATACTATACTAATTCACTTATTTCTTTGCTAAAATCCATGTATAATAATACGGAGTTGTAGTAATAAGAATAATTAAAAAAAGAATAAGGAGAAGGTTACGCTAAGCGGAGCATAATGAGAGCATAATTTTGGGAGTGGATAATGTTGCGAAGCTCATTGCGAGCAGCTTCAATTTATTTCAAATAGTCAGCATCAACCTTTGCCATATCTTTATCAGACTGATTTCGTGTTTATATCTTAGATGGTTTGCTATGAGGATAAACTGAAACACTCCCGCACTTTAATTTCTCTTCTTTTTCTATGTTATAATTTACACTTGAGTGTCTACTTGCTATTGATCAGAACCTGCATTTTATTCTAGCTTCTGTTTGTATTTGTAATTGCCAGAGAATTGTTGCAACTTTTTATGGGAATGATCGTAGAGTTCTCTGCCAAGCGTATGCTAATGTCGAGGTTGGAATTCAAAGTACAGCTATTCTGTATGTGCAAAGTGAAGAACTTTGTGTGGGATGTGTTGCAGGGAATGACTGGCAGTGCACTAGTTGCTGAAGCAGTAGGTTCTGTACTAAGGAGCGGCTGTATCTGATGGGCAGATGCAGCGTTTTCTGAATTGCATTTTTGTGCAGCAGCAGAATCAGGTCTGGCAGACGCGTTTGGCAGTGCTATCAGAGGAGTGGGATGTTGGGTCTGATACAAATAGTGACATAGCATGGGTGCAGGGACTGGAGCTTTGCGTCTGTTCTATGTGAAGAGCAGTAGACTAGCAGATTAGAATGAAATGGGGTCTATTTTGAAAGGTGTAGTAGCGTGCGTAGCAGCTATGGTGGTTAATGTAGCAGACGCTCACATTTCATGAGTGTGGTTGTTATTGGAGCAGTAGAGTAGCAGATGGAGTATTATGATGCAGACTTTGGCGTCTATATTGTAGGAATAATGTTGATTATATGTTGTTAAACATTGGTTTGTAATTAATTATTATCTTAATAGAAAACTTTACATTTACCCAAAAATATATTATAGGAATATATTTTTTTTTAAAAATTTTGATTGAGCAACGGCAACGGTCGTTAAAATGAACCGTTGCCTTTTATATACATAAGGCAACGGTTGCTTTTAATAACCGTTGCCTTTTATATACATAAGGCAACGGTTGCTGTTAATAACCGTTGCCAAAAACACCTTTTGGCAACGGTTCCTACTAACAACCGTTGCCAAAAATAACATTTGGCAACGGTTAACAACCGTTGCCGTAGGTGATTGTTTAAGGCAACGCCTCGATTTACAACGGTCGTGGAACCGTTGCCATATGTACTTTTTGACCGTTGCCAAATGACATTTATGTACTAGTGCACGGTCGTAACACACACCCAATAAGATGAGAGGTAAGCCTTTGGGCCCATTATTTGTCCTCACTTAAGCCCAAAAGCACAAGGCCTTGTTACTAAATGGTGGGTGGGAGCTATTATAAACATATCACAAGCCTCACATTCTACCGATGTGGGACAACTTTCCTCTCATACTCTTGGGGTGTTACACATTTAACAGGTCATATATTATAATAAAAGCGAATGAGAGCATTAGTTGGTTATATTGGTAGTTAAAATAAAGTTTGGATTATTTTGAGCAGGACACCCATAGTTCAGAGTATTGTTATCAATTAATCCTAGATTTTAAAGTAGAAATCCTCCCACCAATTGCACCCAAGATGTTCCAAAAAAATATGCCTTGCACGATTTTCAGTCGGTCCATACCTCACAAATTTTCGTATCTTTTGTGCTAGTATTCCGAACCCTGTTTATATTGTTAATATATAGAGTTCTAATTGAAACAATAAATTGAGAAACCAAACAAGAGTAGGTCTTTTGTTATTGCACGAATCCCCACGGCACAACAACTGCCAAAACCGCAATTTCCAAAAAGAATAAAAACTACTTTTTATTAATTATTGGAAGATATTATTTCGAAATTTATTATATTTATATATTAATCGTTAAATAATATATGGTCCGAAATAAACATGTATTTCGGTGCACTTGGAAAATCGTTTTTCCGAGACTTTATCCAATATTATAATTTAACAAATATATAAATATGGTATGAGAATAAAATTAATTGTCGTATAATTAATTAATTTTAATATCGTATATTCATAAATATATATTACTTATAAATAACATTTATATTTATTTAGAATTAACATTTAATTCATTTCTCGTAATAATCATTTAATCGTATTAAATAATTATTCTTATGATTTCATTTACTAACATATAGTCAATATATGCATCAATGTAGTTATATCAGTATATAACCAAATTTCTTAGAACCATCCTATATGTGTGACCAATAGAGACCAACTAATTACCTCCATCAGTACGACAGTAACGTCAAATTTCTAACAAAGTCATCCGTTACTGATTTACGTTAATTAGTTGATAAATATACAAAGTATCTCTTTCTGATCCTGTAAGAGATTTATTTTGTAGTCGCACCAACTGTGGAGGACACATGCTCCAACAATCACCCACTTGTCCTACAAGTGTGTGTGCGATTACCGATTCTCATATCCATAAATTCCCCCACTCAATGTAAGACTTTTTTAAAGTTCGTATTTCACAAGGTCGTATCTCACAAGTGATCAGTATCAAGAGTGGTTTCCTCGACTACAGGGTAACAGTAGTGATATACGAATGTATCTACCATGGATAACATTCGAGCATGACCATGCATTTCAGTCACTACTCCTCGGGTGGCCATGAGAAAAAGATTATCTGATAAAGGTTGGATATTTCCCTTAACTCGAATCTTGCAGAAAAAAGCCCAGTAGAAATGACCCAAAAAAATTCTACTCGTCCCCAGTTACAGAATGACCATGAGACAGAAACCAAAGTCACCTAAAACTGCCTTTATCTCAAGAGACAGTCGATAGTAAAAAAGAATCGACTCTAGGAACACGATGGACATCCTGTCCATGACCAAGCTCCAATGTCTATACATTTTGGACTCCATTTAGTGGTCACCGTGTCTTACAAGGTATTCATATAGCTCGCATATGTGATTGGTCAGTCAACATGGACCTTATGGCTAATTGAATCGACCATCAACCAATCCACAATATAACCACCTGAGTTATCAACTCAATTTGGTGATCATCGGACATAGCAAATATAATGTATTTCAGTTCATCACTTTGTGCTATTCAATATTGTCATACAATCCACATGAAAAAAAATATTAATTCGATGAATTTTATTAATATAAATGAAATAGATACATTATCCAGTCCATAAATACCTAATCCACCTCAGGAACACGTTTTATCCCCATTGAGATTATGGGCCCTTCATGCTTACTTTACGGTAATGCTTTTGTGAAAGGATCCGCAATATTGTCATCCGTCCCTGTCTTGCATAGTGCAATATCCTTTTACTCCACATAATCCCGTATCAAGTGAGCCTTCCTGAGTACATGTCTAGGTTTGTTACTAGACTTAGGGTCCTTAGCCTGGATGATGGCACCACTATTATCACAATAAAGGGTGATTGCTTCATTCGAACAAGAAACTACCTTTAGTCCCTGTAAGAATTATCACATCCATATTGCTTCTTTTGCAGCTTCAGAAGTTTCTTTGTACTTGGATTCGATTTTAGAATCTACTGTCACTGATTGTTTGAAAATCTTCCAACTGACCGCTGCAGCATTAAGAGTAAAAACGAATCCGGATTGGGATTTCGAATCATCCCGATCTGTTTGGAAAGTAGCATCTGTGTAACCCTTAGCACAAAGCTCACTGTTTCCTCCATATACCAAGACCCACTCTTTAGTCCCTCGTAAGTACTTAAGAATGTTCGTTACGACCATCCAGTGACTTTTTTTAGGAAGATTTTCCTGAACAAATCAAGCTAAATTTCGATATAGATTTAGGGTATATAGCTCTAATATGATCAATATGGATATAAGTAAAGAAGGTTGAAAGGAAAGTAATAAGGGGATGAACACTTGAATACTTTTGAACAGAATGCTCTAAATGATTATAAGTGCTTGTATATCTCTTAAGTAAAGAACTGATTACATCATCCTTTTACAAATGACTTTGTTTGATTTTATATTGCTTATAAGCTGAACGTTGTGATGCCCGTCGTTGAGGGTACCAAAGATAAATTTATAATTCCTAACTTTAACAATAGATAGTGAAAGTCAGGGTCGAACCACAGAGAGGTGGGGAATGTTTATAGTTTGGTGTTAATGTTTAAAGGTAACAAATTTGGGGGGCTTGATTGTTGATTACTAAGTCTAATCAAAGATTTAAAATAAAACAAGAAATAAAGATGAGAATAAAAATATATAAAAGGGGATGCTAGGATGTTTGGGTAATAAGTAGCTAAGGTAATATAAATCCTAAGGTCAACATGTATTGCAGTCGCGTAAGGGGTGTAACATATCCTTTCGGTCTATGATACCTAATAGCTCCTTTCGGCCTATGCTATTAGTTCCTAGGTCTCACAATTATTGGGTGTCAACAATAAGGGTGATTCCTAAATCCTAGGTTACATACCTTTCAGTCTTAAGCAACCTAGCCGTCTTAAGGTGTAAACCAATGCCCTTCCCGTATCTCTCAATCTTGGGTAGGTCATTACTAACTTCCTACAAGTCTCCTTTCAGTCTCATTGTAAGATATTATAGTCAACAAGGAAAGACGAAACAGGATTCATGCGCGAGTTGGTCGACCGACCAGCTACTCCAGTCGGCCGACCACCGCCTTGGTCGACCGACCCATTATTTGAGTCGGCCGACCACGGCTCTGCTATAAGTCGGTCTCGGAATTTCTACTACCTATGCATATTCATCCCCTACATCCTAACATATGAAATTTAGCTACTCATGATAATTGAAACGATAATAAAGATGGGAATAAACATGGAAAACATAGTAAATAATAATCTAAGCATGCAGGATTCAATAAAGCTTGGGAATTCTATTTTAATTGAATGCAATAGTAATAAGAACAATAATAAAACTAGATTTAAAAGAGTAATTACCAAAGTCGGAATTAAGGCAGAAAGGAACAACTTTATTGAATGCTTGAGAATTATTGAAAGATTACAAATAAACTAAAGACGGAATAAAACTAGATTGTAACTTTATTGTGGCTTATTAACTAAGAAACTGAATTGTGGCTTGATAGTAAACTTCATATGATAAAACTTGATACCAAACCCTAATTACAAGATTAGCTTATATAGGGCAGAAAATTCGAGTTTCCTAAAGACTCCTACTTCTAAACTATTTCCGAAAATGGTTCCTGGGCTTCGCTGAGGTCGGTCGACCAGTTTGGTGGGTCAGTCGACCTCTTTTACGGGCTTAAGCAAATTCTGGCCTTTCTTCAAGATTTTGGACTTCATAAAAATTGGGCCTGGTCGGCCGACCCATATAGTAGGTCGGTCGACCGTATCCACATAGAAAATCTCTGGTTTTCTCCTTGATTTGACTCTTGGCACTTAAATAAAGACTCCAGTTGACTTTCCTTCGTTTCTTAATTATGCAAAAGACTCGAGGACATGAATTTAGTGCTAATTCGTCCCTTTTCCGCATAAATCTGCAAAAGTGCATAAAAATACGAAAGTACACGATTGTTGGGAAATAAGGGCTAAAACATATTAAATGAGCGACCAAATGTGTGTAAAAATAGATGAAAAACATCATAAAATAGACACGCATCACGTTGGATGCTCCAAAGTTCTGTTATCCTTGCTAATAGTTGTTCCGGAATAATAGGGCACATCCCCTATCAATCCGGGTTGACTCTCTCAACCTCAACGTCTAAGTTATATTCCATGATCACACGACTCTCCAATGCTGCTAGGGCTTTTTACTTGGTCTTCTTCAAAATTAGGGGCTAAGATCTTCTCCTTATTTAATTGTCCCTTTGCTGAGCAGAGCATGCGGATCATGCATAGTTTCACTTTATTCTGCCAAGCTCTTATCTCTCTATCGGTACAAGAGTGTGCTCTTTTCAGGGTAGATTATGGCTTGGTCTGTCTTGAGTATATAGGCTTGTCAGGAATGTTCCCTGCTTAGCCTGTGTTGATTAGCCGGACTAGAAGGAATTCTGACCAGGCTAATTCAGACTCAACAATTGCTCCTTGACATTTTATTCGTGTTTAACCAAACCTGGAATAATATGTCAACCTGCTAAGAAACTTAAGCACGAATGTATCTGTTACTGGAAGTCCAAACGTCAAATCCTAATTACAAGATTAGCTTATATAGGGCAGAAAATTCGAGTTTCCTAAAGACTCCTACTTCTAAACTATTTCCGAAAATGGTTCCTGGGCTTCGCTGAGGTCGGTCGACCAGTTTGGTGGGTCAGTCGACCTCTTTTACGGGCTTAAGCAAATTCTGGCCTTTCTTCAAGATTTTGGACTTCATAAAAATTGGGCCTGGTCGGCCGACCCATATAGTAGGTCGGTTGACCGTATCCGCATAGAAAATCTCCGGTTTTCTCCTTGATTTGACTCTTGGCACTTAAATAAAGACTCCAGTTGACTTTCCTTCGTTTCTTAATTATGCAAAAGACTCGAGGACATGAATTTAGTGCTAATTCGTCCCTTTTCCGCATAAATCTGCAAAAGTGCATAAAAATACGAAAGTACACGATTGTTGGGAAATAAGGGCTAAAACATAGTAAATGAGCGACCAAATGCGTGTAAAAATAGATGAAAAACATCATAAAATAGACACGCATCAAATTCCCCAAACCAAACCCTTGCTTGCCCTCAAGCAAGAAATAGACTCGATCTTAACTAATGGAACGATTTCAATCTCAGAGCGAAATTTACATGTTAGCCTAAACCAATGCCAAATACAAAATGAGAAAGTATATGAATCATGCAAACGAGTTATGGTGTCATCAAACTTGTAACACTAGAGACTATAGATACTTTATACCATGGACTCTCGCGGTACGCTCGAGACACTCATGAAGCAAAGGGTGAGTATATGTAAAAGATAGAAAGAAGTAATTTTGTAGAGACACTCACCTAAATGCGACCCATGGAAACATGCCTGCAATCTAACTTGAATAAGAATTCTACAACTTCGTATAACAATCTCGTTTAAGTGGCCTGGATACATGCAATTGAGGTAATGAAAGATATGTGAGGTAAAAGGTAAAAAGTGGTTAAGATGCTTTTGGATATGTGGGGTTAGTAGCCAAGCTAGTAAAACCGTTTCCCAAAAACATATTTCACAACTTTTGATATTAAGAAAGTGATCTTTTGTAGCACAACTCTCACATTATATAAGAAAGGACTCCTAAATATTTTGAATGAAGTACGGGAGTGATGACATATAAAAGAAAGGGAATTTCAGAACGATATTTTGAATTTCTGATAATGACAGTTGGTCGGCCGACCCAATAAGGTGGTCGGTCGACTGACTTTCATACGTTCTTGAATTTTTTCGTTTTTTTTTCCTTTTCTTTCTTCTTTTTCTTTCTTTTTCTGTTCTTTTCTTTCTTTTGTTTTCTTTCTCTCTTTTCTTTTTGCTCAGGATAGCATAAAAACCAAGATGCCTCAAGATGGACCAAGAGCTACAAATACTAGCTTGGAAGGGTAGGCTAAGTGTGGGGTGTAGTTTTGGGGGAATAAAAAGGCAATTTTTGCTATGTGAAGCCTATGGGTAAATATGAGAAAAGGGGTCCCAAATGCACGTACCAAGACTCACAAAACGAGATAGTAAAACAAGTATATAGCAATTCAAGTTCATGTTTATGCATATTGATGTAACATGTTCCAAGGGGAGTACTACTCACATCCTAAACAACTGGTTTGAGAATGAAACCAGGAATAAGGCTCTAAAACTCAGAATGTATAGTAGGTTGCCAAGGTATAAGTCAAGTCTCAAGATATACAAATTGACAAAAACTTGTAGATATGCAAAAGACTTTTATACTAAAACAAGTTGACAAGGCAAGGTAAAGGCATAAACATGTAAGATAGCTAAATCATCCTTGAAATACTTTCGTTCCGACTCGACCTATATGCTAAAATAAACGTGCATTTTTTTTGGAATTTTTGAATTTTTGAATTTTTTTTTGTATTTTTCTTTTGTGTAGGTAAGGAAAATAAAGAAAAGAACGATGCAAGATAGAAATGCAATAAACGTGTGACACGAAACCATTCCCCAAACCAACCCGCACAATGTCCCCATTGTGCATTAGCCTAAGTAAAGGTTTCAGAAAATTAAAGAAAAGGTGCAAAAAGAGTAGAAACTAAGGAAAAACTGGAAAGAACTCACTGGGTAAATAGACGTATGAGAAAAACCTCCCCAAACCAGCGTAAGCTGGGAGGTTTTGGTGGCTAGTATTGCCACTCAAGTACCAAAGAACGGTTGCACAATCTCCGAGGAAGAAACGAACCGACTGCGACGGACAGGTAGGTCGACCGACCTATATAGTAGGTCGACCGACCTTCCTGTAGACTACAGGAATTTCAGCGATACAGCGACTAGGTCGACCGACTTGTGTATCTGGTCGGTCGACCCCTCTGTGTCCCAGCGGTCTTCGTTTCTTCGTAAAACCTGAAAAAGCATTAAGTATGTGCCCAACAAATGCGCGAGATACCAGAAACAAGTCTAAGGTCTTAACTACGCAAGCATAAAGGAAAAAGCTCTAAAACTATGAGCAACCCAAATTAAAAAGTTTCACACAACAAAAGTAAATTGTCTTAAAAACTGAAATTTGAAACAACTATCCGCTAAAGATGCGGAAAATATCCAACCACGGCTTTTGACGACATGCCGTAGTCTCCACGGTGTTCTCTTGATTAGCAAAACACATCTTCTTCCCGCCGTCGCAAAGCATATGCGACGACCTCTCCTCTTGAGCCTGCCTCTTCTTCTTCTTTTCTTCCCGATCCACGACATCTGGGTCTTCATCTTCTTTATAGCTTAAGCATCCCATTCCTCCTCTCTGGACTATGGCTTCCTTCACTTTGGGTTTCCCCAAACCAATTCCTGCACTAGTCATAATAGAAGTGTCCTCCATATTGCTCCCAGTCTGGGGCGGAGGTGTAAGAACAGGTACAGGAGTAGGTAATAAAGTAGGAGAAGTAGTGATGACCTCATACTTCTTTTCAGAAGTGATAGCATTACAAGTGATGGGGGTCATAACATCCTTCTTCCTATAGGATAGGCCATAAATAATAGAATGCTTTCCTACTTTGAAGGTCAAAGTCCCAATGCCTACATCTATAATGGCTCCTGCAGTGTGGAGGAAAGGTCTTCCTAGTATTATAGGTATATGGGCATCCTCTGGGATGTCCAAAACTACGAAGTCAACTGGGAAGAAAAACCTGTCAATACGCACAGGGATGTTTTCCAACACCCCTACAGGTTCCATAGATGTGCGATCTGCCATCTAGACAGTCATGTTGGTTACTGCAAATTCGGTCATTCCTAATTTTAAGGCAACACTTAGGGGCATGACACTGATATTAGCACCTAAGTCGCATAAAGCCTTCTTTACTGGGAAGGTTCCTATATTGCAGGGGACAGAAAAACTACCAGGGTCCTCTAATTTGTGAGGGGCAATAACATGTGATAGAAAACTAGATGACTCTTCAGTGAGGGCCACCGACTCAACCTTATCTAAAGACCTCTTTCTTGACAAAAGCTGTCTCATAAATTTAAGATATGAAGGAACCTGTTGGACTAATTCTAGAAACGGAACTTGAACATTTAATGAACGAATTACGTCTTTAAATTTGTCAAAAGATACCTGATCCTTCGAAGGTATGAGTCTTTCTGGGAAAGGAGGGGCTGAAGATTCAGTATTTGCAGCCCTTTTCAGTAACCTGGGGGTCTTATCACCCCGGAAAAGAAAATCCCTTAAGTTGTTCGGCAATTCGGGGCGAAAAGGGGCTTCTGGTTCTGCCTCGGTGGTCGGTCGACCCTCTTCTTCGGTCGGTCGACCACTCTCCTGTTCAGCGATATTTTTCGGGTTCTGCTCAGAGGTCGGTCGACCTGGCTCCTGGGTCGGTCGACCTTCCTTGCTGCTACTCGGCTGTTTTTCTTTCTCGACTCCCACTTTGGCTCCACTTCGTAGGGATATGATGTTTAGAGTATCTTTTTTCTGGTCCGTTTTGGTCGGAAGTTGACCCGGAGCCCTAGTATCATTCTTGCCCGCAATTTGAGCAATCTGAGATTCTAACATCTTCATCCCTGCCTATCTAGCCTGTGACTCCTTCTGAACCAAGCCAATAAGATTTTGGATAAGAGTGTCTGTGTTGGGTGGTGGATTTGAAGGTGGTTGAGGGTTGAAGGGTGGTTTTTGGAAACCTTGCTTATGTGGGGGGATATATGTGGAATTTTGCTGAGGTTGCATGTGTTGTAGGTTGAGAACATTCTGGCTTGTCCACCTCATGTTGGGATGGACATTATTATTATTCGGGTCATAGAAATTGTTCCCACGATAGTGTTGGAAAGCGGCACATGTCTCGTTGGATGAAGTACAGAATTTCGACACGTGCCTCTCTCCACCGCACCTCTCACAAGCAAAGGGTCCGTCCTGAACGGCGTTCACCTGATAAATACCTCCCTTGCTTCCACTTCCTAGATCGAACTTCCCTCCAGCCTCTAGTTTCTCTAACTTGGCCGTTAAGGCCTCAATAGCTGATAGGTTATACTCAGATTTTCTTTGATTGCCTCTGGAAGTTCCATGCTCAGCACGGTGTACAGCAACATCTTCTATCAATTTGAGACCCTTAGTCTCTCCGGAATTATCTTGAAATCTCCCATTAGCTGCAGCATATAGATAGGCCCTGTTGTCATCGTAAAGGCCATTGTAGAACTGGTTACAAAGAAACCATTGTTCGAATCCGTGATGTGGTATGGATCGAACAAGTCTCTTGAACCTGTCCCACGCCTCACTGAAATCCTCGTTGGGGCCCTGTTTGAAATTTGTAATCTGCGCCCTTAAAGCATTAGTCTTGGATGCAGAATAATATTTCATGTAGAATGCTAAGGCTAGGGTATTCCAATCTGTGACTCCCGCAGCAGTGCGGTCCAAGTCTCTGTACCATTCCCTCGCAGCGTCCCTAAGAGAGAAGATAAACATGGTCTGCTTAATCTGGTCCTGTGTCACTCCTTCTGGGGGTGCAATAGAGCATATGTAATCTGTGAAGATTTCAATATGCTTTGCAGCATCCTCATTGGCCGAGCCTCCAAATTGATTTCTTTCAACCATAGTAATATAGGCAGGCTTGGCCTCGAATGGCTTCCCAGTACCTGTAGGTAAAGTGAACCCTTTGTATAGGTCCTTTGCCTGAGGCATGGAGTGACTGGCGATAGTAGCTTCCTCTGTCATGTTTTCTTCTTTTTTTTGAAAAACTGGAAAGTAGGCAAAAGGTGGTGTTCTTGGTGAAAGTGGATTGTTGGGTGAATTTGGTTGTGAAGGTGACATTTTTGGTGAAGTTGGTGATGATGGTTGCTCAAATAAGTCTTCTTGGAATAGGAAAGATGGTGAACCTCCTTCCTGATTCGCTAGAAGTTGCTTCCTCCTTTCTCTTAAAGTCCTCTCAAGCTCGTGGTCAAGTGGTAGGAGTTCTCCTTGAACTGACCTGCGCATAAGATGGAAACTACAAGAAAAAGGTGAGAAGGTTTAAGGAACAAAAAGTTCCTTAAACAAAGGGAAACAAAAACAAAAACAATAAACACTGGCGTCACCTCCCCGACAACGGCGCCAAAATTTGATGCCCGTCGTTGAGGGTACCTAAGATAAATTTATAATTCCTAACTTTAACAATAGATAGAGAAAGTCAGGGTCGAACCACAGAGAGGTGGGGAATGTTTATTGTTTGGTGTTAATGTTTAAAGGTAACAAATTTGGGGGGTTTGATTGTTGATTACTAAGTCTAAGCAAAGATTTAAAATAAAACAAGAAATAAAGATGAGAATAAAAATATATAAAAGGGGATGCTAGGATGTTTGGGTAATAAGTAGCTAAGGTAATATAAATCCTAAGGTCAACATGTATTGCAGTCGCGTAAGGGGTATAACATATCCTTTCGGTCTATGATACCTAATAGCTCCTTTCGGCCTATGCTATTAGTTCCTAGGTCTCACAATTATTGGGTGTCAACAATAAGGGTGATTCCTAAATCCTAGGTTACATACCTTTCAGTCTTAAGCAACCTAGCCGTCTTAAGGTGTAAACCAATGCCCTTCCCGTATCTCTCAATCTTGGGTAGGTCATTACTAACTTCCTACAAGTCTCCTTTCAGTCTCATTGTAAGATATTATAGTCAACAAGGAAAGACGAAACAGGATTCATGCGCGAGTTGGTCGACCGACCAGCTACTCCAGTCGGCCGACCACCGCCTTGGTCGACCGACCCATTATTTGAGTCGGCCGACCACGGCTCTGCTATAAGTCGGTCTCGGAATTTCTACTACCTATGCATATTCATCCCCTACATCCTAACATATGAAATTTAGCTACTCATGATAATTGAAACGATAATAAAGATGGGAATAAACATGGAAAACATAGTAAATAATAATCTAAGCATGCAGGATTCAATAAAGCTTGGGAATTCTATTTTAATTGAATGCAATAGTAATAAGAACAATAATAAAACTAGATTTAAAAGAGTAATTACCAAAGTCGGAATTAAGGCAGAAAGGAACAACTTTATTGAATGCTTGAGAATTATTGAAAGATTACAAATAAACTAAAGACGGAATAAAACTAGATTGTAACTTTATTGTGACTTATTAACTAAGAAACTGAATTGTGGCTTGATAGTAAACTTCATATGATAAAACTTGATGCCAAACCCTAATTACAAGATTAGCTTATATAGGGCAGAAAATTCGAGTTTCCTAAAGACTCTTACTTCTAAACTATTTCCGAAAATGGTTCCTGGGCTTCGCTGAGGTCGGTCGACCAGTTTGGTGGGTCAGTCGACCTCTTTTACGGGCTTAAGCAAATTCTGGCCTTTCTTCAAGATTTTGGACTTCATAAAAATTGGGCCTGGTCGGCCGACCCATATAGTAGGTCGGTCGACCGTATCCACATAGAAAATCTCCGGTTTTCTCCTTGATTTGACTCTTGGCACTTAAATAAAGACTCCAGTTGACTTTCCTTCGTTTCTTAATTATGCAAAAGACTCGAGGACATGAATTTAGTGCTAATTCGTCCCTTTTCCGCATAAATCTGCAAAAGTGCATAAAAATACGAAAGTACACGATTGTTGGGAAATAAGGGCTAAAACATATTAAATGAGCGACCAAATGCGTGTAAAAATAGATGAAAAACATCATAAAATAGACACGCATCACGTTGGATGCTCCAAAGTTCTGCTATCCTTGCTAATAGTTGTTCCGGAATAATAGGGCACATCCCCTATCAATCCGGGTTGACTCTCTCAACCTCAACGTCTAAGTTATATTCCATGATCACACGACTCTCCAATGCTGCTAGGGCTTTTTACTTGGTCTTCTTCAAAATTAGGGGCTAAGATCTTCTCCTTATTTAATTGTCCCTTTGCTGAGCAGAGCATGCGGATCATGCATAGTTTCACTTTATTCTGCCAAGCTCTTATCTCCCTATCGGTACAAGAGTGTGCTCTTTTCAGGGTAGATTATGGCTTGGTCTGTCTTGAGTATATAGGCTTGTCAGGAATGTTCCCTGCTTAGCCTGTGTTGATTAGCCGGACTAGAAGGAATTCTGACCAGGCTAATTCAGACTCAACAATTGCTCCTTGACATTTTATTCGTGTTTAACCAAACCTGGAATAATATGTCAACCTGCTCAGAAACTTAAGCACGAATGTATCTGTTACTGGAAGTCCAAACGTCAAATCCTAATTACAAGATTAGCTTATATAGGGCAGAAAATTCGAGTTTCCTAAAGACTCCTACTTCTAAACTATTTCCGAAAATGGTTCCTGGGCTTCGCTGAGGTCGGTCGACCAGTTTGGTGGGTCAGTCGACCTCTTTTACGGGCTTAAGCAAATTCTGGCCTTTCTTCAAGATTTTGGACTTCATAAAAATTGGGCCTGGTCGGCCGACCCATATAGTAGGTCGGTCGACCGTATCCGCATAGAAAATCTCCGGTTTTCTCCTTGATTTGACTCTTGGCACTTAAATAAAGACTCCAGTTGACTTTCCTTCGTTTCTTAATTATGCAAAAGACTCGAGGACATGAATTTAGTGCTAATTCGTCCCTTTTCCGCATAAATCTGCAAAAGTGCATAAAAATACGAAAGTACACGATTGTTGGGAAATAAGGGCTAAAACATAGTAAATGAGCGACCAAATGCGTGTAAAAATAGATGAAAAACATCATAAAATAGACACGCATCAAATTCCCCAAACCAAACCCTTGCTTGCCCTCAAGCAAGAAATAGACTCGATCTTAACTAATGGAACGATTTCAATCTCAGAGCGAAATTTACATGTTAGCCTAAACCAATGCCAAATACAAAATGAGAAAGTATATGAATCATGCAAACGAGTTATGGTGTCATCAAACTTGTAACACTAGAGACTATAGATACTTTATACCATGGACTCTCGCGGTACGCTCGAGACACTCATGAAGCAAAGGGTGAGTATATGTAAAAGATAGAAAGAAGTAATTTTGTAGAGACACTCACCTAAATACGACCCATGGAAACATGCCTGCAATTTAACTTGAATAAGAATTCTACAACTTCGTATAACAATCTCGTTTAAGTGGCCTGGATACATGCAATTGAGGTAATGAAAGATATGTGAGGTAAAAGGTAAAAAGTGGTTAAGATGCTTTTGGATATGTGGGGTTAGTAGCCAAGCTAGTAAAACCGTTTCCCAACAACATATTTCACAACTTTTGATATTAAGAAAGTGATCTTTTGTAGCACAACTCTCACATTATATAAGAAAGGACTCCTAAATATTTTGAATGAAGTACGGGAGTGATGACATATAAAAGAAAGGGAATTTCAGAACGATATTTTGAATTTCTGATAATGACAGTTGGTCGGCCGACCCAATAAGGTGGTCGGTCGACTGACTTTCATACGTTCTTGACTTTTTTCGTTTTTTTTTCCTTTTCTTTCTTCTTTTTCTTTCTTTTTCTGTTCTTTTCTTTCTTTTGTTTTCTTTCTCTCTTTTCTTTTTGCTCAGGATAGCATAAAAACCAAGATGCCTCAAGATGGACCAAGAGCTACAAATACTAGCTTGGAAGGGTAGGCTAAGTGTGGGGTGTAGTTTTGGGGGAATAAAAAGGCAATTTTTGCTATGTGAAGCCTATGGGTAAATATGAGAAAAGGGGTCCCAAATGCACGTACCAAGACTCACAAAACGAGATAGTAAAACAAGTATATAGCAATTCAAGTTCATGTTTATGCATATTGATGTAACATGTTCCAAGGGGAGTACTACTCACATCCTAAACAACTGGTTTGAGAATGAAACCAGGAATAAGGCTCTAAAACTCAGAATGTATAGTAGGTTGCCAAGGTATAAGTCAAGTCTCAAGATATACAAATTGACAAAAACTTGTAGATATGCAAAAGACTTTTATACTAAAACAAGTTGACAAGGCAAGGTAAAGGCATAAACATGTAAGATAGCTAAATCATCCTTGAAATACTTTCGTTCCGACTCGACCTATATGCTAAAATAAACGTGCATTTTTTTTGGAATTTTTGAATTTTTGAATTTTTTTTTGTATTTTTCTTTTGTGTAGGTAAGGAAAATAAAGAAAAGAACGATGCAAGATAGAAATGCAATAAACGTGTGACACGAAACCATTCCCCAAACCAACCCGCACAATGTCCCCATTGTGCATTAGCCTAAGTAAAGGTTTCAGAAAATTAAAGAAAAGGTGCAAAAAGAGTAGAAACTAAGGAAAAACTGGAAAGAACTCACTGGGTAAATAGACGTATGAGAAAAACCTCCCCAAACCAGCGTAAGCTGGGAGGTTTTGGTGGCTAGTATTGCCACTCAAGTACCAAAGAACGGTTGCACAATCTCCGAGGAAGAAACGAACCGACTGCGACGGACAGGTAGGTCGACCGACCTATATAGTAGGTCGACCGACCTTCCTGTAGACTACAGGAATTTCAGCGATACAGCGACTAGGTCGACCGACTTGTGTATCTGGTCGGTCGACCCCTCTGTGTCCCAGCGGTCTTCGTTTCTTCGTAAAACCTGAAAAAGCATTAAGTATGTGCCCAACAAATGCGCGAGATACCAGAAACAAGTCTAAGGTCTTAACTACGCAAGCATAAAGGAAAAAGCTCTAAAACTATGAGCAACCCAAATTAAAAAGTTTCACACAACAAAAGTAAATTGTCTTAAAAACTGAAATTTGAAACAACTATCCGCTAAAGATGCGGAAAATATCCAACCACGGCTTTTGACGACATGCCGTAGTCTCCACGGTGTTCTCTTGATTAGCAAAACACATCTTCTTCCCGCCGTCGCAAAGCATATGCGACGACCTCTCCTCTTGAGCCTGCCTCTTCTTCTTCTTTTCTTCCCGATCCACGACATCTGGGTCTTCATCTTCTTTATAGCTTAAGCATCCCATTCCTCCTCTCTGGACTATGGCTTCCTTCACTTTGGGTTTCCCCAAACCAATTCCTGCACTAGTCATAATAGAAGTGTCCTCCATATTGCTCCCAGTCTGGGGCGGAGGTGTAAGAACAGGTACAGGAGTAGGTAATAAAGTAGGAGAAGTAGTGATGACCTCATACTTCTTTTCAGAAGTGATAGCATTACAAGTGATGGGGGTCATAGCATCCTTCTTCCTATATGATAGGCCATAAATAATAGAATGCTTTCCTACTTTGAAGGTCAAAGTCCCAATGCCTACATCTATAATGGCTCCTGCAGTGTGGAGGAAAGGTCTTCCTAGTATTATAGGTATATGGGCATCCTCTGGGATGTCCAAAACTACGAAGTCAACTGGGAAGAAAAACCTGTCAATACGCACAGGGATGTTTTCCAACACCCCTACAGGTTCCATAGATGTGCGATCTGCCATCTAGACAGTCATGTTGGTTACTGCAAATTCGGTCATTCCTAATTTTAAGGCAACACTTAGGGGCATGACACTGATATTAGCACCTAAGTCGCATAAAGCCTTCTTTACTGGGAAGGTTCCTATATTGCAGGGGACAGAAAAACTACCAGGGTCCTCTAATTTGTGAGGGGCAATAACATGTGATAGAAAACTAGATGACTCTTCAGTGAGGGCCACCGACTCAACCTTATCTAAAGACCTCTTTCTTGACAAAAGCTGTCTCATAAATTTAAGATATGAAGGAACCTGTTGGACTAATTCTAGAAACGGAACTTGAACATTTAATGAACGAATTACGTCTTTAAATTTGTCAAAAGATACCTGATCCTTCGAAGGTATGAGTCTTTCTGGGAAAGGAGGGGCTGAAGATTCAGTATTTGCAGCCCTTTTCAGTAACCTGGGGGTCTTATCACCCCGGAAAAGAAAATCCCTTAAGTTGTTCGGCAATTCGGGGCGAAAAGGGGCTTCTGGTTCTGCCTCGGTGGTCGGTCGACCCTCTTCTTCGGTCGGTCGACCACTCTCCTGTTCAGCGATATTTTTCGGGTTCTGCTCAGAGGTCGGTCGACCTGGCTCCTGGGTCGGTCGACCTTCCTTGCTGCTACTCGGCTGTTTTTCTTTCTCGACTCCCACTTTGGCTCCACTTCGTAGGGATATGATGTTTAGAGTATCTTTTTTCTGGTCCGTTTTGGTCGGAAGTTGACCCGGAGCCCTAGTATCATTCTTGCCCGCAATTTGAGCAATCTGAGATTCTAACATCTTCATCCCTGCCTATCTAGCCTGTGACTCCTTCTGAACCAAGCCAATAAGATTTTGGATAAGAGTGTCTGTGTTGGGTGGTGGATTTGAAGGTGGTTGAGGGTTGAAGGGTGGTTTTTGGAAACCTTGCTTATGTGGGGGGATATATGTGGAATTTTGCTGAGGTTGCATGTTGTTGTAGGTTGAGAACATTCTGGCTTGTCCACCTCATGTTGGGATGGACATTATTATTATTCGGGTCATAGAAATTGTTCCCACGATAGTGTTGGAAAGCGGCACATGTCTCGTTGGATGAAGTACAGAATTTCGACACGTGCCTCTCTCCACCGCACCTCTCACAAGCAAAGGGTCCGTCCTGAACGGCGTTCACCTGATAAATACCTCCCTTGCTTCCACTTCCTAGATCGAACTTCCCTCCAGCCTCTAGTTTCTCTAACTTGGCCGTTAAGGCCTCAATAGCTGATAGGTTATACTCAGATTTTCTTTGATTGCCTCTGGAAGTTCCATGCTCAGCACGGTGTACAGCAACATCTTCTATCAATTTGAGACCCTTAGTCTCTCCGGAATTATCTTGAAATCTCCCATTAGCTGCAGCATATAGATAGGCCCTGTTGTCATCGTAAAGGCCATTGTAGAACTGGTTACAAAGAAACCATTGTTCGAATCCGTGATGTGGTATGGATCGAACAAGTCTCTTGAACCTGTCCCACGCCTCACTGAAATCCTCGTTGGGGCCCTGTTTGAAATTTGTAATCTGCGCCCTTAAAGCATTAGTCTTGGATGCAGAATAATTTTTCCTGTAGAATGCTAAGGTTAGGGTATTCCAATCTGTGACTCCCGCAGCAGTGCGGTCCAAGTCTCTGTACCATTCCCTCGCAGCGTCCCTAAGAGAGAAGATAAACATGGTCTGCTTAATCTGGTCCTGTGTCACTCCTTCTGGGGGTGCAATAGAGCATATGTAATCTGTGAAGATTTCAATATGCTTTGCAGCATCCTCATTGGCCGAGCCTCCAAATTGATTTCTTTCAACCATAGTAATATAGGCAGGCTTGGCCTCGAATGGCTTCCCAGTACCTGTAGGTAAAGTGAACCCTTTGTATAGGTCCTTTGCCTGAGGCATGGAGTGACTGGCGATAGTAGCTTCCTCTGTCATGTTTTCTTCTTTTTTTTGAAAAACTGGAAAGTAGGCAAAAGGTGGTGTTCTTGGTGAAAGTGGATTGTTGGGTGAATTTGGTTGTGAAGGTGACATTTTTGGTGAAGTTGGTGATGATGGTTGCTCAAATAAGTCTTCTTGGAATAGGAAAGATGGTGAACCTCCTTCCTGATTCGCTAGAAGTTGCTTCCTCCTTTCTCTTAAAGTCCTCTCAAGCTCGTGGTCAAGTGGTAGGAGTTCTCCTTGAACTGACCTGCGCATAAGATGGAAACTACAAGAAAAAGGTGAGAAGGTTTAAGGAACAAAAAGTTCCTTAAACAAAGGGAAACAAAAACAAAAACAATAAACACTGGCGTCACCTCCCCGACAACGGCGCCAAAATTTGATGCCCGTCGTTGAGGGTACCTAAGATAAATTTATAATTCCTAACTTTAACAATAGATAGAGAAAGTCAGGGTCGAACCACAGAGAGGTGGGGAATGTTTATTGTTTGGTGTTAATGTTTAAAGGTAACAAATTTGGGGGGTTTGATTGTTGATTACTAAGTCTAAGCAAAGATTTAAAATAAAACAAGAAATAAAGATGAGAATAAAAATATATAAAAGGGGATGCTAGGATGTTTGGGTAATAAGTAGCTAAGGTAATATAAATCCTAAGGTCAACATGTATTGCAGTCGCGTAAGGGGTGTAACATATCCTTTCGGTCTATGATACCTAATAGCTCCTTTCGGCCTATGCTATTAGTTCCTAGGTCTCACAATTATTGGGTGTCAACAATAAGGGTGATTCCTAAATCCTAGGTTACATACCTTTCAGTCTTAAGCAACCTAGCCGTCTTAAGGTGTAAACCAATGCCCTTCCCGTATCTCTCAATCTTGGGTAGGTCATTACTAACTTCCTACAAGTCTCCTTTCAGTCTCATTGTAAGATATTATAGTCAACAAGGAAAGACGAAACAGGATTCATGCGCGAGTTGGTCGACCGACCAGCTACTCCAGTCGGCCGACCACCGCCTTGGTCGACCGACCCATTATTTGAGTCGGCCGACCACGGCTCTGCTATAAGTCGGTCTCGGAATTTCTACTACCTATGCATATTCATCCCCTACATCCTAACATATGAAATTTAGCTACTCATGATAATTGAAACGATAATAAAGATGGGAATAAACATGGAAAACATAGTAAATAATAATCTAAGCATGCAGGATTCAATAAAGCTTGGGAATTCTATTTTAATTGAATGCAATAGTAATAAGAACAATAATAAAACTAGATTTAAAAGAGTAATTACCAAAGTCGGAATTAAGGCAGAAAGGAACAACTTTATTGAATGCTTGAGAATTATTGAAAGATTACAAATAAACTAAAGACGGAATAAAACTAGATTGTAACTTTATTGTGACTTATTAACTAAGAAACTGAATTGTGGCTTGATAGTAAACTTCATATGATAAAACTTGATGCCAAACCCTAATTACAAGATTAGCTTATATAGGGCAGAAAATTCGAGTTTCCTAAAGACTCCTACTTCTAAACTATTTCCGAAAATGGTTCCTGGGCTTCGCTGAGGTCGGTCGACCAGTTTGGTGGGTCAGTCGACCTCTTTTACGGGCTTAAGCAAATTCTGGCCTTTCTTCAAGATTTTGGACTTCATAAAAATTGGGCCTGGTCGGCCGACCCATATAGTAGGTCGGTCGACCGTATCCACATAGAAAATCTCCGGTTTTCTCCTTGATTTGACTCTTGGCACTTAAATAAAGACTCCAGTTGACTTTCCTTCGTTTCTTAATTATGCAAAAGACTCGAGGACATGAATTTAGTGCTAATTCGTCCCTTTTCCGCATAAATCTGCAAAAGTGCATAAAAATACGAAAGTACACGATTGTTGGGAAATAAGGGCTAAAACATAGTAAATGAGCGACCAAATGCGTGTAAAAATAGATGAAAAACATCATAAAATAGACACGCATCAAATTCCCCAAACCAAACCCTTGCTTGCCCTCAAGCAAGAAATAGACTCGATCTTAACTAATGGAACGATTTCAATCTCAGAGCGAAATTTACATGTTAGCCTAAACCAATGCCAAATACAAAATGAGAAAGTATATGAATCATGCAAACGAGTTATGGTGTCATCAAACTTGTAACACTAGAGACTATAGATACTTTATACCATGGACTCTCGCGGTACGCTCGAGACACTCATGAAGCAAAGGGTGAGTATATGTAAAAGATAGAAAGAAGTAATTTTGTAGAGACACTCACCTAAATACGACCCATGGAAACATGCCTGCAATCTAACTTGAATAAGAATTCTACAACTTCGTATAACAATCTCGTTTAAGTGGCCTGGATACATGCAATTGAGGTAATGAAAGATATGTGAGGTAAAAGGTAAAAAGTGGTTAAGATGCTTTTGGATATGTGGGGTTAGTAGCCAAGCTAGTAAAACCGTTTCCCAACAACATATTTCACAACTTTTGATATTAAGAAAGTGATCTTTTGTAGCACAACTCTCACATTATATAAGAAAGGACTCCTAAATATTTTGAATGAAGTACGGGAGTGATGACATATAAAAGAAAGGGAATTTCAGAACGATATTTTAAATTTCTGATAATGACAGTTGGTCGGCCGACCCAATAAGGTGGTCGGTCGACTGACTTTCATACGTTCTTGACTTTTTTCGTTTTTTTTTCCTTTTCTTTCTTCTTTTTCTTTCTTTTTCTGTTCTTTTCTTTCTTTTGTTTTCTTTCTCTCTTTTCTTTTTGCTCAGGATAGCATAAAAACCAAGATGCCTCAAGATGGACCAAGAGCTACAAATACTAGCTTGGAAGGGTAGGCTAAGTGTGGGGTGTAGTTTTGGGGGAATAAAAAGGCAATTTTTGCTATGTGAAGCCTATGGGTAAATATGAGAAAAGGGGTCCCAAATGCACGTACCAAGACTCACAAAACGAGATAGTAAAACAAGTATATAGCAATTCAAGTTCATGTTTATGCATATTGATGTAACATGTTCCAAGGGGAGTACTACTCACATCCTAAACAACTGGTTTGAGAATGAAACCAGGAATAAGGCTCTAAAACTCAGAATGTATAGTAGGTTGCCAAGGTATAAGTCAAGTCTCAAGATATACAAATTGACAAAAACTTGTAGATATGCAAAAGACTTTTATACTAAAACAAGTTGACAAGGCAAGGTAAAGGCATAAACATGTAAGATAGCTAAATCATCCTTGAAATACTTTCGTTCCGACTCGACCTATATGCTAAAATAAACGTGCATTTTTTTTGGAATTTTTGAATTTTTGAATTTTTTTTTGTATTTTTCTTTTGTGTAGGTAAGGAAAATAAAGAAAAGGACGATGCAAGATAGAAATGCAATAAACGTGTGACACGAAACCATTCCCCAAACCAACCCGCACAATGTCCCCATTGTGCATTAGCCTAAGTAAAGGTTTCAGAAAATTAAAGAAAAGGTGCAAAAAGAGTAGAAACTAAGGAAAAACTGGAAAGAACTCACTGGGTAAATAGACGTATGAGAAAAACCTCCCCAAACCAGCGTAAGCTGGGAGGTTTTGGTGGCTAGTATTGCCACTCAAGTACCAAAGAACGGTTGCACAATCTCCGAGGAAGAAACGAACCGACTGCGACGGACAGGTAGGTCGACCGACCTATATAGTAGGTCGACCGACCTTCCTGTAGACTACAGGAATTTCAGCGATACAGCGACTAGGTCGACCGACTTGTGTATCTGGTCGGTCGACCCCTCTGTGTCCCAGCGGTCTTCGTTTCTTCGTAAAACCTGAAAAAGCATTAAGTATGTGCCCAACAAATGCGCGAGATACCAGAAACAAGTCTAAGGTCTTAACTACGCAAGCATAAAGGAAAAAGCTCTAAAACTATGAGCAACCCAAATTAAAAAGTTTCACACAACAAAAGTAAATTGTCTTAAAAACTGAAATTTGAAACAACTATCCGCTAAAGATGCGGAAAATATCCAACCACGGCTTTTGACGACATGCCGTAGTCTCCACGGTGTTCTCTTGATTAGCAAAACACATCTTCTTCCCGCCGTCGCAAAGCATATGCGACGACCTCTCCTCTTGAGCCTGCCTCTTCTTCTTCTTTTCTTCCCGATCCACGACATCTGGGTCTTCATCTTCTTTATAGCTTAAGCATCCCATTCCTCCTCTCTGGACTATGGCTTCCTTCACTTTGGGTTTCCCCAAACCAATTCCTGCACTAGTCATAATAGAAGTGTCCTCCATATTGCTCCCAGTCTGGGGCGGAGGTGTAAGAACAGGTACATGAGTAGGTAATAAAGTAGGAGAAGTAGTGATGACCTCATACTTCTTTTCAGAAGTGATAGCATTACAAGTGATGGGGGTCATAGCATCCTTCTTCCTATAGGATAGGCCATAAATAATAGAATGCTTTCCTACTTTGAAGGTCAAAGTCCCAATGCCTACATCTATAATGGCTCCTGCAGTGTGGAGGAAAGGTCTTCCTAGTATTATAGGTATATGGGCATCCTCTGGGATGTCCAAAACTACGAAGTCAACTGGGAAGAAAAACCTGTCAATACGCACAGGGATGTTTTCCAACACCCCTACAGGTTCCATAGATGTGCGATCTGCCATCTAGACAGTCATGTTGGTTACTGCAAATTCGGTCATTCCTAATTTTAAGGCAACACTTAGGGGCATGACACTGATATTAGCACCTAAGTCGCATAAAGCCTTCTTTACTGGGAAGGTTCCTATATTGCAGGGGACAGAAAAACTACCAGGGTCCTCTAATTTGTGAGGGGCAATAACATGTGATAGAAAACTAGATGACTCTTCAGTGAGGGCCACCGACTCAACCTTATCTAAAGACCTCTTTCTTGACAAAAGCTGTCTCATAAATTTAAGATATGAAGGAACCTGTTGGACTAATTCTAGAAACGGAACTTGAACATTTAATGAACGAATTACGTCTTTAAATTTGTCAAAAGATACCTGATCCTTCGAAGGTATGAGTCTTTCTGGGAAAGGAGGGGCTGAAGATTCAGTATTTGCAGCCCTTTTCAGTAACCTGGGGGTCTTATCACCCCGGAAAAGAAAATCCCTTAAGTTGTTCGGCAATTCGGGGCGAAAAGGGGCTTCTGGTTCTGCCTCGGTGGTCGGTCGACCCTCTTCTTCGGTCGGTCGACCACTCTCCTGTTCAGCGATATTTTTCGGGTTCTGCTCAGAGGTCGGTCGACCTGGCTCCTGGGTCGGTCGACCTTCCTTGCTGCTACTCGGCTGTTTTTCTTTCTCGACTCCCACTTTGGCTCCACTTCGTAGGGATATGATGTTTAGAGTATCTTTTTTCTGGTCCGTTTTGGTCGGAAGTTGACCCGGAGCCCTAGTATCATTCTTGCCCGCAATTTGAGCAATCTGAGATTCTAACATCTTCATCCCTGCCTATCTAGCCTGTGACTCCTTCTGAACCAAGCCAATAAGATTTTGGATAAGAGTGTCTGTGTTGGGTGGTGGATTTGAAGGTGGTTGAGGGTTGAAGGGTGGTTTTTGGAAACCTTGCTTATGTGGGGGGATATATGTGGAATTTTGCTGAGGTTGCATGTTGTTGTAGGTTGAGAACATTCTGGCTTGTCCACCTCATGTTGGGATGGACATTATTATTATTCGGGTCATAGAAATTGTTCCCACGATAGTGTTGGAAAGCGGCACATGTCTCGTTGGATGAAGTACAGAATTTCGACACGTGCCTCTCTCCACCGCACCTCTCACAAGCAAAGGGTCCGTCCTGAACGGCGTTCACCTGATAAATACCTCCCTTGCTTCCACTTCCTAGATCGAACTTCCCTCCAGCCTCTAGTTTCTCTAACTTGGCCGTTAAGGCCTCAATAGCTGATAGGTTATACTCAGATTTTCTTTGATTGCCTCTGGAAGTTCCATGCTCAGCACGGTGTACAGCAACATCTTCTATCAATTTGAGACCCTTAGTCTCTCCGGAATTATCTTGAAATCTCCCATTAGCTGCAGCATATAGATAGGCCCTGTTGTCATCGTAAAGGCCATTGTAGAACTGGTTACAAAGAAACCATTGTTCGAATCCGTGATGTGGTATGGATCGAACAAGTCTCTTGAACCTGTCCCACGCCTCACTGAAATCCTCGTTGGGGCCCTGTTTGAAATTTGTAATCTGCGCCCTTAAAGCATTAGTCTTGGATGCAGAATAATTTTTCCTGTAGAATGCTAAGGTTAGGGTATTCCAATCTGTGACTCCCGCAGCAGTGCGGTCCAAGTCTCTGTACCATTCCCTCGCAGCGTCCCTAAGAGAGAAGATAAACATGGTCTGCTTAATCTGGTCCTGTGTCACTCCTTCTGGGGGTGCAATAGAGCATATGTAATCTGTGAAGATTTCAATATGCTTTGCAGCATCCTCATTGGCCGAGCCTCCAAATTGATTTCTTTCAACCATAGTAATATAGGCAGGCTTGGCCTCGAATGGCTTCCCAGTACCTGTAGGTAAAGTGAACCCTTTGTATAGGTCCTTTGCCTGAGGCATGGAGTGACTGGCGATAGTAGCTTCCTCTGTCATGTTTTCTTCTTTTTTTTGAAAAACTGGAAAGTAGGCAAAAGGTGGTGTTCTTGGTGAAAGTGGATTGTTGGGTGAATTTGGTTGTGAAGGTGACATTTTTGGTGAAGTTGGTGATGATGGTTGCTCAAATAAGTCTTCTTGGAATAGGAAAGATGGTGAACCTCCTTCCTGATTCGCTAGAAGTTGCTTCCTCCTTTCTCTTAAAGTCCTCTCAAGCTCGTGGTCAAGTGGTAGGAGTTCTCCTTGAACTGACCTGCGCATAAGATGGAAACTACAAGAAAAAGGTGAGAAGGTTTAAGGAACAAAAAGTTCCTTAAACAAAGGGAAACAAAAACAAAAACAATAAACACTGGCGTCACCTCCCCGACAACGGCGCCAAAATTTGATGCCCGTCGTTGAGGGTACCTAAGATAAATTTATAATTCCTAACTTTAACAATAGATAGAGAAAGTCAGGGTCGAACCACAGAGAGGTGGGGAATGTTTATTGTTTGGTGTTAATGTTTAAAGGTAACAAATTTGGGGGGTTTGATTGTTGATTACTAAGTCTAAGCAAAGATTTAAAATAAAACAAGAAATAAAGATGAGAATAAAAATATATAAAAGGGGATGCTAGGATGTTTGGGTAATAAGTAGCTAAGGTAATATAAATCCTAAGGTCAACATGTATTGCAGTCGCGTAAGGGGTGTAACATATCCTTTCGGTCTATGATACCTAATAGCTCCTTTCGGCCTATGCTATTAGTTCCTAGGTCTCACAATTATTGGGTGTCAACAATAAGGGTGATTCCTAAATCCTAGGTTACATACCTTTCAGTCTTAAGCAACCTAGCCGTCTTAAGGTGTAAACCAATGCCCTTCCCGTATCTCTCAATCTTGGGTAGGTCATTACTAACTTCCTACAAGTCTCCTTTCAGTCTCATTGTAAGATATTATAGTCAACAAGGAAAGACGAAACAGGATTCATGCGCGAGTTGGTCGACCGACCAGCTACTCCAGTCGGCCGACCACCGCCTTGGTCGACCGACCCATTATTTGAGTCGGCCGACCACGGCTCTGCTATAAGTCGGTCTCGGAATTTCTACTACCTATGCATATTCATCCCCTACATCCTAACATATGAAATTTAGCTACTCATGATAATTGAAACGATAATAAAGATGGGAATAAACATGGAAAACATAGTAAATAATAATCTAAGCATGCAGGATTCAATAAAGCTTGGGAATTCTATTTTAATTGAATGCAATAGTAATAAGAACAATAATAAAACTAGATTTAAAAGAGTAATTACCAAAGTCGGAATTAAGGCAGAAAGGAACAACTTTATTGAATGCTTGAGAATTATTGAAAGATTACAAATAAACTAAAGACGGAATAAAACTAGATTGTAACTTTATTGTGACTTATTAACTAAGAAACTGAATTGTGGCTTGATAGTAAACTTCATATGATAAAACTTGATGCCAAACCCTAATTACAAGATTAGCTTATATAGGGCAGAAAATTCGAGTTTCCTAAAGACTCCTACTTCTAAACTATTTCCGAAAATGGTTCCTGGGCTTCGCTGAGGTCGGTCGACCAGTTTGGTGGGTCAGTCGACCTCTTTTACGGGCTTAAGCAAATTCTGGCCTTTCTTCAAGATTTTGGACTTCATAAAAATTGGGCCTGGTCGGCCGACCCATATAGTAGGTCGGTCGACCGTATCCACATAGAAAATCTCCGGTTTTCTCCTTGATTTGACTCTTGGCACTTAAATAAAGACTCCAGTTGACTTTCCTTCGTTTCTTAATTATGCAAAAGACTCGAGGACATGAATTTAGTGCTAATTCGTCCCTTTTCCGCATAAATCTGCAAAAGTGCATAAAAATACGAAAGTACACGATTGTTGGGAAATAAGGGCTAAAACATATTAAATGAGCAACCAAATGCGTGTAAAAATAGATGAAAAACATCATAAAATAGACACGCATCACGTTGGATGCTCCAAAGTTCTGCTATCCTTGCTAATAGTTGTTCCGGAATAATAGGGCACATCCCCTATCAATCCGGGTTGACTCTCTCAACCTCAACGTCTAAGTTATATTCCATGATCACACGACTCTCCAATGCTGCTAGGGCTTTTTACTTGGTCTTCTTCAAAATTAGGGGCTAAGATCTTCTCCTTATTTAATTGTCCCTTTGCTGAGCAGAGCATGCGGATCATGCATAGTTTCACTTTATTCTGCCAAGCTCTTATCTCCTTATCGGTACAAGAGTGTGCTCTTTTCAGGGTAGATTATGGCTTGGTCTGTCTTGAGTATATAGGCTTGTCAGGAATGTTCCCTGCTTAGCCTGTGTTGATTAGCCGGACTAGAAGGAATTCTGACCAGGCTAATTCAGACTCAACAATTGCTCCTTGACATTTTATTCGTGTTTAACCAAACCTGGAATAATATGTCAACCTGCTCAGAAACTTAAGCACGAATGTATCTGTTACTGGAAGTCCAAACGTCAAATCCTAATTACAAGATTAGCTTATATAGGGCAGAAAATTCGAGTTTCCTAAAGACTCCTACTTCTAAACTATTTCCGAAAATGGTTCCTGGGCTTCGCTGAGGTCGGTCGACCAGTTTGGTGGGTCAGTCGACCTCTTTTACGGGCTTAAGCAAATTCTGGCATTTCTTCAAGATTTTGGACTTCATAAAAATTGGGCCTGGTCGGCCGACCCATATAGTAGGTCGGTCGACCGTATCCGCATAGAAAATCTCCGGTTTTCTCCTTGATTTGACTCTTGGCACTTAAATAAAGACTCCAGTTGACTTTCCTTCGTTTCTTAATTATGCAAAAGACTCGAGGACATGAATTTAGTGCTAATTCGTCCCTTTTCCGCATAAATCTGCAAAAGTGCATAAAAATACGAAAGTACACGATTGTTGGGAAATAAGGGCTAAAACATAGTAAATGAGCGACCAAATGCGTGTAAAAATAGATGAAAAACATCATAAAATAGACACGCATCAAATTCCCCAAACCAAACCCTTGCTTGCCCTCAAGCAAGAAATAGACTCGATCTTAACTAATGGAACGATTTCAATCTCAGAGCGAAATTTACATGTTAGCCTAAACCAATGCCAAATACAAAATGAGAAAGTATATGAATCATGCAAACGAGTTATGGTGTCATCAAACTTGTAACACTAGAGACTATAGATACTTTATACCATGGACTCTCGCGGTACGCTCGAGACACTCATGAAGCAAAGGGTGAGTATATGTAAAAGATAGAAAGAAGTAATTTTGTAGAGACACTCACCTAAATACGACCCATGGAAACATGCCTGCAATCTAACTTGAATAAGAATTCTACAACTTCGTATAACAATCTCGTTTAAGTGGCCTGGATACATGCAATTGAGGTAATGAAAGATATGTGAGGTAAAAGGTAAAAAGTGGTTAAGATGCTTTTGGATATGTGGGGTTAGTAGCCAAGCTAGTAAAACCGTTTCCCAACAACATATTTCACAACTTTTGATATTAAGAAAGTGATCTTTTGTAGCACAACTCTCACATTATATAAGAAAGGACTCCTAAATATTTTGAATGAAGTACGGGAGTGATGACATATAAAAGAAAGGGAATTTCAGAACGATATTTTGAATTTCTGATAATGACAGTTGGTCGGCCGACCCAATAAGGTGGTCGGTCGACTGACTTTCATACGTTCTTGACTTTTTTCGTTTTTTTTTTCCTTTTCTTTCTTCTTTTTCTTTCTTTTTCTGTTCTTTTCTTTCTTTTGTTTTCTTTCTCTCTTTTCTTTTTGCTCAGGATAGCATAAAAACCAAGATGCCTCAAGATGGACCAAGAGCTACAAATACTAGCTTGGAAGGGTAGGCTAAGTGTGGGGTGTAGTTTTGGGGGAATAAAAAGGCAATTTTTGCTATGTGAAGCCTATGGGTAAATATGAGAAAAGGGGTCCCAAATGCACGTACCAAGACTCACAAAACGAGATAGTAAAACAAGTATATAGCAATTCAAGTTCATGTTTATGCATATTGATGTAACATGTTCCAAGGGGAGTACTACTCACATCCTAAACAACTGGTTTGAGAATGAAACCAGGAATAAGGCTCTAAAACTCAGAATGTATAGTAGGTTGCCAAGGTATAAGTCAAGTCTCAAGATATACAAATTGACAAAAACTTGTAGATATGCAAAAGACTTTTATACTAAAACAAGTTGACAAGGCAAGGTAAAGGCATAAACATGTAAGATAGCTAAATCATCCTTGAAATACTTTCGTTCCGACTCGACCTATATGCTAAAATAAACGTGCATTTTTTTTGGAATTTTTGAATTTTTGAATTTTTTTTTGTATTTTTCTTTTGTGTAGGTAAGGAAAATAAAGAAAAGGACGATGCAAGATAGAAATGCAATAAACGTGTGACACGAAACCATTCCCCAAACCAACCCGCACAATGTCCCCATTGTGCATTAGCCTAAGTAAAGGTTTCAGAAAATTAAAGAAAAGGTGCAAAAAGAGTAGAAACTAAGGAAAAACTGGAAAGAACTCACTGGGTAAATAGACGTATGAGAAAAACCTCCCCAAACCAGCGTAAGCTGGGAGGTTTTGGTGGCTAGTATTGCCACTCAAGTACCAAAGAACGGTTGCACAATCTCCGAGGAAGAAACGAACCGACTGCGACGGACAGGTAGGTCGACCGACCTATATAGTAGGTCGACCGACCTTCCTGTAGACTACAGGAATTTCAGCGATACAGCGACTAGGTCGACCGACTTGTGTATCTGGTCGGTCGACCCCTCTGTGTCCCAGCGGTCTTCGTTTCTTCGTAAAACCTGAAAAAGCATTAAGTATGTGCCCAACAAATGCGCGAGATACCAGAAACAAGTCTAAGGTCTTAACTACGCAAGCATAAAGGAAAAAGCTCTAAAACTATGAGCAACCCAAATTAAAAAGTTTCACACAACAAAAGTAAATTGTCTTAAAAACTGAAATTTGAAACAACTATCCGCTAAAGATGCGGAAAATATCCAACCACGGCTTTTGACGACATGCCGTAGTCTCCACGGTGTTCTCTTGATTAGCAAAACACATCTTCTTCCCGCCGTCGCAAAGCATATGCGACGACCTCTCCTCTTGAGCCTGCCTCTTCTTCTTCTTTTCTTCCCGATCCACGACATCTGGGTCTTCATCTTCTTTATAGCTTAAGCATCCCATTCCTCCTCTCTGGACTATGGCTTCCTTCACTTTGGGTTTCCCCAAACCAATTCCTGCACTAGTCATAATAGAAGTGTCCTCCATATTGCTCCCAGTCTGGGGCGGAGGTGTAAGAACAGGTACATGAGTAGGTAATAAAGTAGGAGAAGTAGTGATGACCTCATACTTCTTTTCAGAAGTGATAGCATTACAAGTGATGGGGGTCATAGCATCCTTCTTCCTATAGGATAGGCCATAAATAATAGAATGCTTTCCTACTTTGAAGGTCAAAGTCCCAATGCCTACATCTATAATGGCTCCTGCAGTGTGGAGGAAAGGTCTTCCTAGTATTATAGGTATATGGGCATCCTCTGGGATGTCCAAAACTACGAAGTCAACTGGGAAGAAAAACCTGTCAATACGCACAGGGATGTTTTCCAACACCCCTACAGGTTCCATAGATGTGCGATCTGCCATCTAGACAGTCATGTTGGTTACTGCAAATTCGGTCATTCCTAATTTTAAGGCAACACTTAGGGGCATGACACTGATATTAGCACCTAAGTCGCATAAAGCCTTCTTTACTGGGAAGGTTCCTATATTGCAGGGGACAGAAAAACTACCAGGGTCCTCTAATTTGTGAGGGGCAATAACATGTGATAGAAAACTAGATGACTCTTCAGTGAGGGCCACCGACTCAACCTTATCTAAAGACCTCTTTCTTGACAAAAGCTGTCTCATAAATTTAAGATATGAAGGAACCTGTTGGACTAATTCTAGAAACGGAACTTGAACATTTAATGAACGAATTACGTCTTTAAATTTGTCAAAAGATACCTGATCCTTCGAAGGTATGAGTCTTTCTGGGAAAGGAGGGGCTGAAGATTCAGTATTTGCAGCCCTTTTCAGTAACCTGGGGGTCTTATCACCCCGGAAAAGAAAATCCCTTAAGTTGTTCGGCAATTCGGGGCGAAAAGGGGCTTCTGGTTCTGCCTCGGTGGTCGGTCGACCCTCTTCTTCGGTCGGTCGACCACTCTCCTGTTCAGCGATATTTTTCGGGTTCTGCTCAGAGGTCGGTCGACCTGGCTCCTGGGTCGGTCGACCTTCCTTGCTGCTACTCGGCTGTTTTTCTTTCTCGACTCCCACTTTGGCTCCACTTCGTAGGGATATGATGTTTAGAGTATCTTTTTTCTGGTCCGTTTTGGTCGGAAGTTGACCCGGAGCCCTAGTATCATTCTTGCCCGCAATTTGAGCAATCTGAGATTCTAACATCTTCATCCCTGCCTATCTAGCCTGTGACTCCTTCTGAACCAAGCCAATAAGATTTTGGATAAGAGTGTCTGTGTTGGGTGGTGGATTTGAAGGTGGTTGAGGGTTGAAGGGTGGTTTTTGGAAACCTTGCTTATGTGGGGGGATATATGTGGAATTTTGCTGAGGTTGCATGTTGTTGTAGGTTGAGAACATTCTGGCTTGTCCACCTCATGTTGGGATGGACATTATTATTATTCGGGTCATAGAAATTGTTCCCACGATAGTGTTGGAAAGCGGCACATGTCTCGTTGGATGAAGTACAGAATTTCGACACGTGCCTCTCTCCACCGCACCTCTCACAAGCAAAGGGTCCGTCCTGAACGGCGTTCACCTGATAAATACCTCCCTTGCTTCCACTTCCTAGATCGAACTTCCCTCCAGCCTCTAGTTTCTCTAACTTGGCCGTTAAGGCCTCAATAGCTGATAGGTTATACTCAGATTTTCTTTGATTGCCTCTGGAAGTTCCATGCTCAGCACGGTGTACAGCAACATCTTCTATCAATTTGAGACCCTTAGTCTCTCCGGAATTATCTTGAAATCTCCCATTAGCTGCAGCATATAGATAGGCCCTGTTGTCATCGTAAAGGCCATTGTAGAACTGGTTACAAAGAAACCATTGTTCGAATCCGTGATGTGGTATGGATCGAACAAGTCTCTTGAACCTGTCCCACGCCTCACTAAAATCCTCGTTGGGGCCCTGTTTGAAATTTGTAATCTGCGCCCTTAAAGCATTAGTCTTGGATGCAGAATAATATTTCCTGTAGAATGCTAAGGCTAGGGTATTCCAATCTGTGACTCCTGCAGCAGTGCGGTCCAAGTCTCTGTACCATTCCCTCGCAGCGTCCCTAAGAGAGAAGATAAACATGGTCTGCTTAATCTGGTCCTGTGTCACTCCTTCTGGGGGTGCAATAGAGCATATGTAATCTGTGAAGATTTCAATATGCTTTGCAGCATCCTCATTGGCCGAGCCTCCAAATTGATTTCTTTCAACCATAGTAATATAGGCAGGCTTGGCCTCGAATGGCTTCCCAGTACCTGTAGGTAAAGTGAACCCTTTGTATAGGTCCTTTGCCTGAGGCATGGAGTGACTGGCGATAGTAGCTTCCTCTGTCATGTTTTCTTCTTTTTTTTGAAAAACTGGAAAGTAGGCAAAAGGTGGTGTTCTTGGTGAAAGTGGATTGTTGGGTGAATTTGGTTGTGAAGGTGACATTTTTGGTGAAGTTGGTGATGATGGTTGCTCAAATAAGTCTTCTTGGAATAGGAAAGATGGTGAACCTCCTTCCTGATTCGCTAGAAGTTGCTTCCTCCTTTCTCTTAAAGTCCTCTCAAGCTCGTGGTCAAGTGGTAGGAGTTCTCCTTGAACTGACCTGCGCATAAGATGGAAACTACAAGAAAAAGGTGAGAAGGTTTAAGGAACAAAAAGTTCCTTAAACAAAGGGAAACAAAAACAAAAACAATAAACACTGGCGTCACCTCCCCGACAACGGCGCCAAAATTTGATGCCCGTCGTTGAGGGTACCTAAGATAAATTTATAATTCCTAACTTTAACAATAGATAGAGAAAGTCAGGGTCGAACCACAGAGAGGTGGGGAATGTTTATTGTTTGGTGTTAATGTTTAAAGGTAACAAATTTGGGGGGTTTGATTGTTGATTACTAAGTCTAAGCAAAGATTTAAAATAAAACAAGAAATAAAGATGAGAATAAAAATATATAAAAGGGGATGCTAGGATGTTTGGGTAATAAGTAGCTAAGGTAATATAAATCCTAAGGTCAACATGTATTGCAGTCGCGTAAGGGGTGTAACATATCCTTTCGGTCTATGATACCTAATAGCTCCTTTCGGCCTATGCTATTAGTTCCTAGGTCTCACAATTATTGGGTGTCAACAATAAGGGTGATTCCTAAATCCTAGGTTACATACCTTTCAGTCTTAAGCAACCTAGCCGTCTTAAGGTGTAAACCAATGCCCTTCCCGTATCTCTCAATCTTGGGTAGGTCATTACTAACGTCCTACAAGTCTCCTTTCAGTCTCATTGTAGGATATTATAGTCAACAGGAAAGACGAAACAGGATTCATGCGCGAGTTGGTCGACCGACCAGCTACTCTAGTCGGCCGACCACCGCCTTGGTCGACCGACCCATTATTTGAGTCGGCCGACCACGGCTCTGCTATAAGTCGGTCTCGGAATTTCTACTACCTATGCATATTCATCCCCTACATCCTAACATATGAAATTTAGCTACTCATGATAATTGAAACGATAATAAAGATGGGAATAAACATGGAAAACATAGTAAATAATAATCTAAGCATGCAGGATTCAATAAAGCTTGGGAATTCTATTTTAATTGAATGCAATAGTAATAAGAACAATAATAAAACTAGATTTAAAAGAGTAATTACCAAAGTCGGAATTAAGGCAGAAAGGAACAACTTTATTGAATGCTTGAGAATTATTGAAAGATTACAAATAAACTAAAGACGGAATAAAACTAGATTGTAACTTTATTGTGGCTTATTAACTAAGAAATTGAATTGTGGCTTGATAGTAAACTTCATATTGTAAAACTTGATGCCAAACCCTAATTACAAGATTAGCTTATATAGGGCAGAAAATTCGAGTTTCCTAAAGACTCCAACTTCTAAACTATTTCCGAAAATGGTTCCTGGGCTTCGCTGAGGTCGGTCGACCAGTTTGGTGGGTCGGTCGACCTCTTTTACGGGCTTAAGCAAATTCTGGCCTTTCTTCAAGATTTTGGACTTCGTAAAAATTGGGCCTGGTCGGCCGATCCATATAGTAGGTCGGTCGACCGTATCCGCATAGAAAATCTACGGTTTTCTCCTTGATTTGACTCTTGACACTTAAATAAAGACTCCAGTTGACTTTCCTTCGTTTCTTTATTATGCAAAAGACTCGAGGACATGAATTTAGTGCTAATTCGTCCCTTTTCCGCATAAATCTGCAAAAGTGCATAAAAATACGAAAGTACACGATTGTTGAGAAATAAGGGCTAAAACATATTAAATGAGCGACCAAATGCGTGTAAAAATAGATGAAAAACATCATAAAATAGACACGCATCACGTTGGATGCTCCAAAGTTCTGCTATCCTTGCTAATAGTTGTTCCGGAATAATAGGGCACATCCCCTATCAATCCGGGTTGACTCTCTCAACCTCAACGTCTAAGTTATATTCCATGATCACACGACTCTCCAATGCTGCTAGGGCTTTTTACTTGGTCTTCTTCAAAATTAGGGGCTAAGATCTTCTCCTTATTTAATTGTCCCTTTGCTGAGCAGAGCATGCGGATCATGCATAGTTTCACTTTATTCTGCCAAGCTCTTATCTCCCTATCGGTACAAGAGTGTGCTCTTTTCAGGGTAGATTATGGCTTGGTCTGTCTTGAGTATATAGGCTTGTCAGGAATGTTCCCTGCTTAGCCTGTGTTGATTAGCCGGACTAGAAGGAATTCTGACCAGGCTAATTCAGACTCAACAATTGCTCCTTGACATTTTATTCGTGTTTAACCAAACCTGGAATAATATGTCAACCTGCTCAGAAACTTAAGCACGAATGTATCTGTTACTGGAAGTCCAAACGTCAAATCCTACAAGTTGACAGTAACGGCAAGTTTCCCGTGATGTCATGCTCAAGCTATACCTAGTTTCCCTAGGGTTTATCCGTTGCAGTTGTGATCTCCTTATAAATAGGGGTTTGTTATGAGTTTGTTTTTCATCCAACTTCTTCTAATCTTCTACTTTTATTCTTCATTCTACAAAATCTGTAATTATTTTCTAAATTGCTCTCGTTCCTGCAAGTCAGTCTAAAACAGTTTAAACCAAAAATAGCTAAATCAAATTCTACTCCAAGTATCTTATTCAATCTTTTGGGGAAGATGGCACCAAAGAAACGTTGCCCTGTTCAGAAAACCGTCAAGTCAGCCGAAAAAGTCCTTGTTCAGATAGAGGAACATGAGGTTTCAATTATTGAAGCCCCTGCTAAGATTGCTACTTACAAGTATCAAGATTCTGTGTTTACACCCATCGAATCCTTGGACTCATCGTTCAAGGATTCAAATTTACTGAAGACAGATTATGATCATGTTTTAAGAGAAAAGAATATTATTTCGGGGGGATCCCTGAAGATTGCCTTGTTAAGGCCAACTGGGTGTCACTCGGCTGGTTCTGTATTCATGAATGGGCCTTTAAGGCTGGATGCAGGCTGCCTTTTACTCCTTTAATGGCGGAAGCCATACGTACTATGGAGGTTTCCCCCTTCCAGGTCATGCCTATGATATGGAAGTTAATTCACTTTTTCGAAAATTATGCAGCAAGCATGAACTTACCCTGACCATTGTTGATATCAAATCTGTGTATCAGCTCAGAAACCATTCTGCAGGCGTTTTAACTTGCGCATTAGGAGCAAGATGTCCGCCCTGATTATTAATCTGGATTCAGGGGTTGATAAATACTGGGCGAAGACTTACTTTTTCGTCCGCACCGAGACTCTTGGTCCAGGAATGGACTATCTAAGGTACCTGACAATAGCTTCTGGTAAGGTTCTTTCCTGCAATTTTGTTATATAGGAATTACTGATGTACAGGAATAAAATTGTGATATACCTTTTGTTTTCTTTTGCAGTTGCCGATTAGAATAGATCCTGATGAGAAATCTAGTGATAGGATAACTGATTTCTTGGCTATCCCCGAGCCTGAGCGTGCTTGGCCTGCTAGCCTGTATAGAGAGCACCTGCCTTAGTATATGAAGCTTATTTTGGATGGGCTGAAGGCTGGAAAAAGCAAGGCTTCTTCCAGTTCTCTTTCTGGCAATTTTTTTAGCTTTTCTCTTTTTCTTGATTGGCACGTGTGTGTTTGTGACTGCTGTTTTATATATTTACCATGGTGTTGCTGTTTCAGTATATCGATCGTCTGCCAGGTTGGCTGGTTTTTCTGCTGCCTCACTAAAGGCAGGCTTGGCCAAATTCTCTGAGACTTCCAAGATCAAATGGGCCAGTGGAAGTGATAGTGAGAAAACGCTTGATGGGCTGGTCTCTCCTGAGCCAGCTTTTGAAAAACTCAGCTTGTGTTCATCTAAGAAGAGGAAGAGGGTCACTATTGATGAGGCTAACAAGGAGAAGGAGGAGGAAGGGGGTCCTTCAGGGGCCATTATGACTCGACCGATCAGGGAGGTTCCTGGCCAGGCTGGCGATCTGGGCGCTGCCAAGGATGAATTGAATGAATTTGCCCAGAACCTTGATCAGGGACTGCTGGTAGGGGATACTTTTGAATCCTCAGCCAAGCTGGTGGCTTTATCAAAAGCCCTGATGGTCAATTTGTCCGCTACTACTACTCAGGCTAAACATGTTTGTTTGCGTCTTCTGTACTTGTTGTATGCACATCTCTAGTTCCAGTCGGTGATTTGTTTGCTTATTGGTTTGTGTAGTGTGTGGATGCCTTCCTGATCATCGGTTCTCAATTGGTGGGCTTTCGGGCACGAGTGGAGGTTTTGGAGGATCAGCTAAGCTGCTTCCAGGCTAGAGAGGTTCAACTGGAGTCGTAGTTGACTTCTGATCGGGAGGCGGCCAGGGCCAGCCAGGTTTGTGAAATAGCGGCTAAAAATGCTGAGAAGGCTGTACGAAGCAAGTTAGCTGAGGAGAAGTTGGCAATGCATGAACTTTTGTGAAAAAATGAAGAGGTGGGGGCTGACAAGGAGGTGATGGAAGCTAGGTTGGCTGATGCTACCCAGTATTTCTTTGGCAAAGGATGGGTGGATGTGATGAGGGACCGCGAGGCTTCTCGGGTTCAATGGAATTATGATCAGGATGAGAAGATCCTGGATGAACGCTTCCATGATCTTGCCAGCTTAGGTATGGATGAGAAATAGGTGGAGTCTTCTACGTCCAAGGGGAAGTCAGATGATGCAGCTGAGGCTGATGAGGGTTCTGGTTCAGCTCCTACTTCGAAGGCGGTGTAGTTTTATTTTGTTGGTATTTGGCCCATCCAGGGGGGATGCTCCCTGGACAGTACATTTTTGTCGGGGGGGGGGGGGGGGGGGGTCAGCATTGTCTGACCGTTTATTTTATATACTATGGTGTGTTTTGATGATTTTCGACTAATTTTTGATAGGTTTTGAATTGTGTCTGAAGGAATTTTTATTTTGTGTAATGGGATATTGGTTAACTTATGTCTGGATGTTGCCAGGTTGTTTTTGCTGGGTTTGTCCAGGCTTTTAGTGCTGGGTCAGGCCAGACTTTTAGTGCTGGGTTCTTCCAGGCTAAGTGCTAGTTTTGGCCAGGCTTTTTGTGGTGGGTGGAACTTATTGCCTGTCCAGATGAGGGCTTATGGCTCTTGCCTGTCTAGAGGCCTTATCACACATGACAAGATGGTCAGGGGATTTTCCCTTAGCATGTTATTCTAACTGAGCTCAGTATTTGTGATTATGAGGCCTGATTAATTTTGCAACTGAAAGTTGAGTTTTTTGTCAGTATGTGTGGTAGGAGATGCTGGCGGAGTGATCCTCAATCTTAAAAATTTGTTTAAGTAAAGATGCAGATGAAATGAATGTATAGGATAAACAAGTAGTTAAGATTCAAAATAAATGAGTATGTGATATCTTGTGAGGGTAGGCATGGAATAAACAAGTATTTCAAGACAGTAAATACAGGACACGAATAAGGCATATGAAACAAAAACATACTTCCTCTTATTCCATATTTTCTTCCCTATTCCTTAAAACGGATTATTCAGCTTTTCTTCCCCTTTCCTATTTTGGAAACTTTTATTCTTATTTTATTCATTTCTCTCTGCTATTATCAAACACCACCCAACTTTTATACTCCTATTTTATTCTTTTTTAATGTTTGTGGCCCCACAATTTTTTCTTTAATTCCTAATTATTCATCCCGCTCTCCTATCACCAAACCACACCCAATTTTTTACACTTATTTTATTCTCCACCTTAATATTTGTGCCAAACACAAAAGGGAACAAAATATGGAATAGAAGGGAGTATAAAATATTTTATTCATATAACATCTTGTCTTACACACATTGGAACAATTAAGCCAGATAGGAGTGCATTCTGAACTACTATTTATACCCGGCATAGAAGGTCTACATGTGAAATAATTTTAAATGAGTGATATTCCAGGCTCTAGGGATCATTTCGCCATCCAGGGTTTGCAGCCTGTAGGCGCCCTGAACAACAATTGAGTCAATCAGGTAGGGGCCTTCCCAGGCTGGAGCTAGCTTGCCGGCATTCTCTTCTCCAGTGTTTGGAAATACTTTCATGAGTACTAGTTCTCCTACCCTGAACATTCTGGCTCTGACATTCTTGTGGTAACTTTTTGCTACTGTTTGTTGATAGGCTACCATTCTAATGATGGCTGCCTCTCTTAATTCTTTTGCCATAGCTAGTCTGTCCTCCATTATGGGAGTGTTATTGATTGTAGTATTCAGGCTAGATCTGGCTGATAGGATGTCGATTTCTGCTGGAATCATAACTTTGCATCCATAGACCAGGGAGTAAGGGGTCTTCCCCGTTGCAGTCTTGGATATAGTCCTATCAGCCCATAATACATAAGGCAACTCCTTTGCCCACTTGCCTTTTCTTTATTTTAGCTTCTTTTTCAGGCAGTTTATGATTATCTTATGCTTGATTCTGCCTGACCGTTCGCCTTTGGATAGCCTGGAGTTGATGTGATGAGCTTGATATTCCAGGCTTCACATAATGTCATCGTCCTTTTGCCTATAAGCTGACTTCCGTTGTCACAAATAATTTCCGAGGGGATGCCATATTTGCAGATGATGTTCTTCTTGATAAAGGAGATGACATCATTATGTTTGACTTGCCTGAATGAATCCGCCTCACTCCATTTCGAGAAGTAGTCAGTCATTGACAGCATGAATACTTTCTGGTCTGGAGCCTTGGGCATTTTGCCGACAATGTTCATTACCCACTTCATGAATGGCTAAGGGGAAGAAAGTGAGTGTAACTCCTCAGAAGGCTGATGAATATAGGGCGCATGGATCTGACAGGCTTTGCATTTGGAGCTGAATTCCAGGCAATCGGCCCTCAGTGTTGGCCAAAAGTAGCCTGCCTTGAGTACCTTGCTTGCCAGGCTTCTTCCGCCTTTATGATTTCCACAATGTCCTTCGTGTATTTCTGATAACACCTGTTCAGCCTCTTGTGGTTCCAGGCATCTGAGATACGGTCCAGCCTTTAGATTTTTGGCACCCAAGTCAATACATACCTTTAGACCAACTATCAGGGCTTCATATTTTGCTTCATTATTCGTTGCTTCGAACGCGCAACTTATAGCCTGTTCTATCCTATCCCCCTGTGGTGATTTAAGTACTATACTAGGCCTGTTCTTCTCATATTGGCTACTCCGTCGACAAACAAGGTCCAAACTAGGCATGTTTGGTCGCTGGTCAGTGCATTTATTTCTTTAATTGACTCAGGCTCAAGGGTATTGATGTGTACATTTCATATAGACCTTTTTGGCCTTTTTAGCACACATTTGTACGCCTTTTCGTAGTATTTTGCTACGATTTTCCCCCGAATAGTCTACTTTGGTTTGTTTTGCATTATTTACAGGAATGAGCCCGAGCGGAGTCAAATTAGCCTTTTGTGGTCTTTCAAGCCTGCATAGGGTAGTCTGATTGGGAATTTGCTGCCCCAAGACGCATGAATTGGATCTCCAAGGTTAGAAGGTGTTCGAATTGATTAAAAGCAGTCGATCGAGAGGTTTATGCCTCGATCGACCGGTTCTATCAAGAGAGGATGCTCGATCGAGTTCTCTTATGCTCGATCGAGTACTCGCTGAGTCATTATGTCTCGTTCGAGGGATTCCCATTCTCGGTCGACAAAGTTGCCTTGATGAAGCTCTCGATCGAGGACGTTGGGCTCGATCCAGCTATTACTTGAAGATTATCCTCGATCGAGGACTTTTCTACTCGATCGAGGAGTACGCCGACTGTTGAGCTCCCCTGTTCACGTCATCTTACGTTTAATAGTTTTTGATATAAAATGAGAAAGAGGCGTGAACAGAAGCCATCTTCTTCTATTCAGAAAAACCCTAGTCACTATTTTATTTTTCAGAATATTTCCTTAGTCACTAGTTTTTTATTTTTCCTTTACTTACGGAACAGATTCTCCTTCTTCCATTCATCCTATGTTAAACAACTTCGGTATTTCGTTCTCTATTTTTATTTCGATTCTTAATAAAGTTTCTGCTATGTCTCTATTTGTGCAAGTCGTTGTTGCTTTTGTTCATCTTTTAGTCTTGTGTAACTAATCTTTGTACTAGGATTTAGGGTAGCCATGGCATAGGTTGTTTTGCTAGTTTTTTATACCCGTATTTCGGTTTGTATGTATCCGTCGCATTTTGATTTCTGTTAATTATTTGAGTCGAAGCACTCAATTGACTGTCTAGAAACCCTCTTGGCCTAGATCGGAAGATTGGTTTAGGGGTAGTTTTGCAACGATTATTAGGACTATGCTAATTAGGGCGAAAGCTAAGTTAGTATGGTTTTAGGGTGAATAGCGGCCCGGAAGGACCTTTTCTATACCCACAAACCGCAATTAGGGTGACCTAAATTTTTAGACCGGACCTAGTAGCCACGGTGAACCAAAAATCCTAGTACTCCCTTTTCTTATTTTTCCTCCTCCCTTTCTTTTCGTAGTTTTAGCGACAAAATTCTTTAACCGCCAATTTTGGTTACTTAAGACGGACTTGTTCAGATTATAAAATTCCTATCTCCCAGTGGATTCGATACCCGACTACCTCCACTACATTTAATTGAGACCGGTTAGGTTTTATTTTTGATAGGGTTGCGACAGCCGTATCAAATTTTGGCGCCGTTGCCGGGGCGACTGTGTATTTTTTAATTTAATCTTGTTTGTCTTTTTGTCTCAAGGAATTTATTCCTTGAGGTAGTTCTTACGTTTTGTCCTAGTGTTTAGTGCTTGCAGGTATACCCAATATCGTGAGTCATTCTGAGCCTAGTGCAAGCGACTTGCCCAAGGGACTTATTCTTCCTACAACTAAGGATGGGACATTCGGTATTCATCTGTCCTATTTGCAGCTTGTGGAACGGAATGTGTTTAAAGGCAACATAGATGAAGACCTGGCCAAGCATGTTGAGTTTTTTACTGATTATTGCTCAACTATTCCACTAGTCGTCGGAGTAACTCGTGATAAGGTTAAGGAATTTCTATTTCCTTTTTCCTTAGTAGACGATGCCAAGGACTGGTGGAGAGATCTTGAAATGGTAGCTGCCGAGGTTGTGGATTGGAATACCTTGGCAATAGCTTTCTGTAGAATATATTTTCCTCCTCAGCGAACCGCTGCGTTGAGAGGGCAAATTACGAAATTTTCTCAAGCCAAGACCAAAAATTTGAGTGAAGCATGGGCAAGATTCAAAAAGTTGGTTCGCTCAGTTCCTCATCACGGGTTCGAGCGCTGGTATTTGTGCACTCACTTTTACAACGGGCTACAATATGAGCATAGGGCAATCCTTGATGCTGTCGCACTAGGGAGGTTCCAAGTAAATGTGGCCGACGACAAGGGTTGACAATTAATAGAGAACATGGCTACTTACACAGCCAACTATGGGAACCGTAGGAGTGAGCAACTTGTCATTCCTAATACCGTTGTTGAAGAAGTTCATGTGGATAGAGTGGAGAATAAAAAACAACTTGATCAAGTTTGTGCTACGGAAGTGGTATGTGGTAGATATGGTGAAGAGGGTCATGATCCTATCTCTTGTATGGCTGAACCCGAGCGTGTTTACGCATATCGAAGATATAAGCAAGGGGGTTCGTTTTCTGAGTTATATGCGGATTTAACCTCTACAAAGAACGAACCACCAGCTGATACTTGAAAAATGTGAGACATTGTTTCCCGAGAAGGACCCGGTTCTTGCGATAAAATTGAGGAGCGGTCTCAGTTATGACGGACCAATCTATAACCCAGCCAGCACAAGTGCCGAGGTGGAAACAGAAGCACTTGTAACAGGCGAGGAGCAATTGAGAAGGGGTCGATCGAGTGAAAACTCGTCTCGATCGACCAATCTTGAAGAGCAACGATCTCGATCGACTGATAATGGTGAAGGAAATCTTCGATCGAGTGAATTCAGTCCTCGATCGACCGACTTAGAAGTAGAAGCTAGCTGTTCGATCGACTTATAGGACATCTCGATCGAACAATTTGGAAGACCAGAGCTCTCGATCGAGAGCAACTGCAGAGGAAAGCTCTCGATCGAGAAGTATTGAGCCTCGGTCGAGAGCCAACCAGTATGATATCGCTGTTTCAGGATCCCTGAACGACAAAATACCCTCCCCTGCTGTGGGGGTACCGAAGAATAATCCAGGAAAGGAGAAAGTTGGGGACCCACTTCCAATGATTAAAGTCCCCTACCCAGGCCGGCTGCGAGATACAAAGACGGAGAGGCAATTCAACAAGTTCGAGGACATGGTACGCGGAATACAGGTAAGTATTCCTCTTGTTGAGTTAATTACCCAAGTTCCATCTTACGCAAAATTTATGAAAGATATCAGTACGCGTAAGAAGGACTTTGGAGCTAGTAGCTTGATTCTAGGTAAATCCCCTCCCAAATTAAAAGACACGGGTAGTTTCTCGATTTCGGGTGTCATAGCGGATGTGACGATAGATAGGGCGTTATGTGACATTGGAGCTAGTGTTAGTGTCATACCCTATTCTATCTATTCTAAGCTTAATTTGGGTTGCCTAAAAACGACCAATATCACCCCACAGATGGCTGACAGATCTGTTAGACAGCCTATAGGTATCTTGGAAGACGTGCCTGTTAAGGTGGGCAAATTTTTCATTCCAGTGGACTTTATTGTTCTAGATATTGATGAGGATACCCGTACCCAGATTATTTTGGTTAGACCATTTCTGTTTACAGCCGGGGCCATAATCGATGTTAGACTTGGTCGTTTGACTCTAGCGGTAGGGGATGACATGATCACATTCAATTTACCCGAGACCTACCTTGTCTAGACCTATGATAGAGGACACCTGTTATTCAGTAGATGTTATTGACGAGTCTACTTATGAGGTTTGGTGTAACATCCCGTATTTTCGTAAATAATATTTTAAAGGTTTTAATTTATTTTACGGAATAAAATAATATTTTAATATAAATTGTTAAGTTATTTTTAAATATTCCGTTAAGATCCGTCTTAAGAAACCTTAAGTTCTTAGGATGTTAATAACTTGGCATGTCATAAACCCGACTCTAAAAAAACCCGTTTCAAAACAAGTAACCCGATTCATTTAAGAAAAAGGACTACATAAACCCTAAACCCAAAGCATTTCATCGACATCACAAAAACTCAAACACTGTTTCATTGTTTTCAATTTCTCCTTCTCTTTTCAAGCTTCAAATCAACTTTTCAAGCCCTTCCCAAATCCGAATAAAGGTAAGTTATACATTTTCAGAATCCTTGCGAAATTTCCAAGACATCTATCTCTTTCAATTTCGATTTCGTTCAACTTGAAAAAGGCGCTGTTTTGGCTTATTTCCGTTCTAGGGCTCTAAAACTCGTTTTCTTTGTTGTAGGAGCGAATTTAGAGGATCTTGAGGTCGATAGCTTCATTGTTGAAGAGGAGCTAGGAACATAAAACGCTTTTGAGGTGACGATAATGAGAAACTCGGCCTTTTTGTTAAATAAGCATATTTCTTGACACTACTACAAAAAGGGACAACGGGGACGGTTAAAAACCGTCCTAAGGCCTCAAAACAACCGTCCTAAATTCACCCGTCCTCGTTGACAAAGAAGACGGTTGGAAAAAAGTCAAACCGTCCTCTTTTGATTTTTGAAAGAGGACGGTTGGGTTATGGAACCGTCTTCTTTGAATCTTTAAAGAGGACGGTTGCAATTTGGAATCATCTTGTTTTGAACACATTACGCGCAAAATTTTTGTGCCAATTTCAGGACGCTTTATGAGAAAACCGTCCTCTATAGCCGTCTGTTTTACGTGCCGATTTTTTTGGCGCCCATTATTTGGCTTCAATTTCTGAATATATCCCGCCTGTTCTTTGTCGCCAATTTATAAAATCAAATCCGTGCTTTATGAAAACGAGATCTTTGAAATAAAAATGATTTTATTTATACTTTATACGACAATAGTTGTATAACTTAAATATATCATCTCTTACATTTCAGAAAATCCAACAAAAATTACATTTATACTCTAAACCCAATCAAACAAAACCGAATAAGTTTAAACCTACAAAATACAAACTATGATATAAGTTTAATTAACACATGCACTAACAAAAAACATTTACATCCACACACCATACTTTTAAGCTATCTAGATAGAATCCATGCGTTAGTATACTTAAATGTTGCCTTCAAATACTTGCGCCATAAACTGCAATACATATGTTGCCCAAATGTCTCGCACCTTGTCAATTTGATCAACTGAGTATGGCCTTGGTGCGTTAAACATGAACTACATACAACCAAAAGACACAATTACAATTATAGACTACTTAGAAATACGAATACATTATGCAAAAACTATTCAAATTCGACATCAATAGGATCAGTTATGTAGCAAATGAACAAAGGAATGTGTGCACTATTACAAAAATCATCAAAACTGAGGACAAGATAAGCAATGATAAAGACACTAAATATGATGCTAATTTAATGCATGAGGGACTCACTTTATCTATTGATATAATGGAACTCTAGATCTGCTAAGAACAGCCAAGAACATCAAACTGCATTAGTAATAACAATATTAAGATCAAAAAGAATGTAACACTTACTGTAGAAACAAATATAACATCAGCATTGGTAGAAAGCATTGGTAGAGAGACGACTGAGACTGCAAACTGCATTGGTCGAAGACAAGATCTTCACACAACCATAATCAATCAAACTAAGCTGAGCCAAGTAATAACGGTTCGTAAGTCTACAGATTTGGGGTCTAAAAAACTCACGGAAAAAAATAGTTAAAACGGTTCGTAAGTCTGCTCTTAAATCTTAATTAGTTTCAGCAAAGAAAAAGTAAGGTAGGATATGATCTAATATACCTCACAGTTGCCTTGATCTAATATGCCAGATTGAATCATATTCGGGTTAGGCTTGATCTTGGCTCAAAACATAAGGAGGGAGATCAAGAATACAGCTCAATCAAAATATCCAGGAAACAGCTTGAAGTGGTAAAGCTTTAAGTAGCATATTGAGAGTTAAAGGTTACCTTGGGATGCTGGCCTTGATTGTGATGATCTGAGTTGTATAGTAGCGTTTTTCTGACATTTGATAAGCTCCAAGCAGGAAGCAAAGCGCCCAAAATGATGTTGAAGAAGGAATTATGGGATTCCAAATGAGCAAGTTGATTGTTTAATGAGTGGGTCAACAGTCATCTATGATAAGGTGTAGAAAAGGATTGATGAGAAACTAAGACTGCAGTAGTATTGCTGGTTTTTTTAGGTTTGCATATGGGTATAAGTAGTCTTTTTGGATTTGAGTCGCGTCTAGCTTGAGCAATGAACTAGCTCATTAGTGCGTCCCATTAGATTTCAGCCTAGATTAATCAATAACCAAGTAGCACAACCATAGTTTGTTTCCGAGGCAAGACTTTGGCTCAGACACACAACCAGAATTATTCACATAACCAGATGAATCTCTTCTCAAATGGAGGGAAGGACATATCAGATAATGTTTCAATTAAGAAACTTTTAGGAGGTCATACACGACAGAGAACACTCTATGTATCATCCACAATAACCTTAACAATTATTTCGATTATGTACACCATATTTTACTTAATTTAACAAAAATGAAACCTGGAATCAACGAGAACTGGAAAAATACAACAAATTGTTAATAAGGATTAGTTGAAAACGACAAAAGAACTCAATTTTTTCCAGTGAAAACAAGAACTAATTATCATCAGGTTTACTGGTTTTGTAATAATTTAGGTCAATGAGATGACCCATAAAGAAAACAATAGACATTCCCAAAGTTTATGACACAATAACCCTCAACTCAGTAAGCATTTATTTTAAACACACTTTACCTACAATTGAAAACAAAAACATGAGGAATATATAAACAATTAAAATGTAAGCAACAACAACAAAGACATGAGCAATATAATCTTTGAGCAACTTTGGAACTCGCAGCACCTTAAACACCTTAGAGGATGAAAATTCGAGATTTTATAAAGCTCGACATTTAGCAATCAGATTCTCCAACATGCTCTCGTTTACATGGAACATTAACAGATGTAAGTGTTTCAAGTTGGGAAGATCAATTGGTACCTCCACATTTTTTTCCATAGCCAAGTAACACCCGCGTAACTCCAGCTTGGTTAATGTAACATCCCGTATTTTCGTAAGGAATATTTTATTAAAATAAAGTAATTTCCGGAATTTAATAATAATTTAATAATAGTCGTAATTTATATTTTTAAGATTTCCGTTAAGTTTCGTCTTAAAAATCATTTGATCTTGAGATGCCTTGTTTAATTATTATCAACCCGTCTCACATTTCCGTTTCACTTAAATAAAGCAAACCCGACTCAAGCTTTTAAAAGGACAACTTAAACCCTTAAAAGGATGCTTTCCATCGACAACCCTTCATTCTTATTTTCATTTCACTGTTAAACATCCAACTCGATTTTCATCTCACTTTTCAAGCTTAGAATCATCATCTCAAGGCCTTCCCGAACTCGTATCGAGGTAAAAGTTACAGATTCGGAATCCTTGCGAGATTTATGATCTTTCTATCACTTTCATTTTCAATTTAGTGAAACTTCATTTCGGGACTGTTTTACCCTAATCACGAAATTGGCCTCCTAATGAGTGTCCTTGTGCTTTTAGGTGGTGCTGGTAGTAACCCGGAGGAAGAGCTCGTGATCATTGAAGAGGAAACCGGTGTGATGAGCTCCATTTTGGTCATCATTTCCTTTGCATTTTCTTTGTTTTCGGTCACGATTCGGCCTCAATTTGCGTGTCTTGAGGTGTTTTTACGTCCGTTGCCTCGTATAGTCCTATTCTGTCTAATTTTTGTAGGCATTACGGCGGGGGCAAAGAAACGAGAGAAATCGAGGTGAATTTGGGGCGATTTATGGAGAATTGTGAAGGAATTTGCAAAGATCATGCCAGGCCTTCTCAGCCGGTCTCCAACCGGCGGCCGGCAGGCCGGCTGGGGAGCCATGCCTTGGGTTTTTGGCGAAAAAAGAGAAAAAGTTTCAGATTCAATGAGCAAGGCCCCCAGCCGGTGGCCAACCGGCAGCCGGTTAGCCGGCTGGGAAGGCTTTCCTATACTTAGCCAAATTCGAAGAATGAAGAAAATGAATTGTTGGGCAGACCTCTGAAAAAGGACTCCCAGCCGGTGGACAACCGGCAGCCGGTGCACCGGCTGAGGGTACCTGTGCAATCAAGAACTGAAGAGAAAAGTCAGATTGGCCAAATAGGCCTCCCAGCCGGTGCCAGACCGGCGGCCGGTCTGTCGGCTAAGAAGCAAGGCCAAGTTGAAAAATTGTTCAGAAGTCCATATTTGGACTCTCAGCCGGTCCCAGACCGGCAGCCGGTCGACCGGCTGAGAGTCGCTTTTCAGAATTTCGCGCACTATATAAACCCGCACTTAGTCTATCATTTGTCAGGTTACTTTGCACACATTTTTAGGGTTTTTTACTGTTTCATTACTCTAGACTTAGACTCAAAAAACTCTCTTAATATTTTAATCTTCCTTAGATCTTTATTTAATCTTTCAATATTAGTTAATCCTCTCTTAGTAATTCTCTTAGCTTTGTTCTTGGGCAATTTTAGAAGATTTTTATTGGGTTGTAATTTGAGGGTTTGAGAAAATCTTCCAAGTTGTAATCCAAGTTCCTTGCTTTTTCCTTATTATTGGTATAATCTTCCTAATCTCTACTTTGTCTTTGCATTTTGTTTTAGTTTTGCTTGTTCAATTATTTACTCTCATTAATTTCCACCATGTTTAGCATTAATACTTTATTTGTTCAAGTTTATTCCTTAGCCATGTGTGAGTAGTCTTATTCTAGGGTTAGGGGATTTGCTTGGGTAGTTAGTAGCCATGAAAAATGCCTAGAGTTAGTCTTGTTTGCTTCTTTGGTTAAGTTTTCGCATCTTGCATGTTATGTGTTTGATGAAATGCCTCAACGACGGTTGGGTGTTAGTCTTCACTTTGTTTGCTTTAGACGAAAGTCTTGGGGTTTCATGAGCATGCTTGTGTGTTAGGTTAGCTTGGTTTGTAGCGAAAGCTAGGACTAGACTCGACCTAAGGGTTTGTCAACTCGAGAGAAGAGACAACCCTAGACCTACCATAGAAGTGATACAAGACCGTTATCTTACGTTTGGCTACCGACTTACCTAGGTGATCCCCGACACCCTAGTCCTCTTTATCATCAACTTCATCTAGATTTACTTGCTTTAGTAGTTAATTAGTTTTTCCAAACCAAAACCTTTTACTCCGACTCATACTTAAATTAAAGCATAACTATACAACTATCCCCACCGTCTTCGCGAACGATAACCCGATTATACTACTTAATTTGGGTTCTTTATAAATGTGTTTGATGCCGGTATCGACGACAAAAGCCGGCCATCAAAATGGCGCCGTTGCCGGGGACGGTGTTTAGAAGTTGTGTAGTTTAGTTTTAGTTTTAGTCTAGAGTTAGTTGAACTTGTTTTGTTTTGATCAAAGATTTGGTAGTTAATTGTAGAGTGCTTGTTTTATTGCTCACCCTAGTGTTTAACAAGCACTAGGACGACTAATTTGTTTGCTAAGTTTTATGCCTAGGGGTGACTCTAACTCTTTGTTGTCATCTTCCGAACCGGAGAGGCTCTTTCGGGCTTTAAGGAGGAAGACCATTGCAAGAGTAAGAATTGCGTCCCAAGCATCTACTAGCCAAAACAACCCCTCTTCATCCGAACCACCAAGTCCCAATCAAAGCAATCCTAGCCCAACATCCGAAAGTTTTGACAATCCGTTTTATCAATCACCACCACAATCACCACACTTTCCAAACAACCATCAAATTCACATAATGGCCGCTCTTCGTGATCATAACCGGCCCAATCACAATGACACCACCAATCCAATCAACTTCGGGGTTCTTGTTCCTCAAAATTTCGAAATACATCCTTCCCAAATGAGTTCAATCGAAAAGAATGCCTTTAGCGGGGCTTCCCACGAAGATGCTCATGGGCACCTAAGAAAATTCAAGGGTAAAGTCGCGATGATAAAGAAGACCGGAGTACCCGAGGAGACATTAAGGCTTATGCTTTTCCCCTATTCCTTAACCGACAAGGCCGATAGGTGGCTAAATGTCCATGCTCCGAATACATTCACCACATGGGACGACTTGGCAACGGCTTTCCTTGCCAAGTACTACCCATCCTCCAAGACCGCGATGCTCCGGAATGAGATAACACAGTTTCAACAAGACGAGGGAGAATCTTTGGGAGAAGCTTGGGATAGATACCAAGATTTGCTAGCCAAGTGCCCACACCACGGGATACCACCTTGGTACACAACTCAAACTTTTTTCCAAACCCTTCTCTCCCGGACTAAGGAAATGGTTAATGCATCGGCGGGTGGTAGCTTTGACCACTTGCCACATGAGGAAGGAACGGAACTCATCAAGAAGATTGTTGATTCGGAGGAAAACTATGGTACTAGCGGGAATGTCTTGAGGAAGAGTAGTAAGTACCCTAGTGAGCACCTTTCCAATGCTAAGGCAAACGAAGAAACCAATGCCAAGTTGGACTTGTTAACCAAGAAATTGGAAGAGTTGACTAAGGGCTCCACTACCAAAGAAACCAAGAGCAAAGTCCCGGGAATGTACCAAGTTAATAGTGTTGTTTCATGTGACTTATGTGGGGGATGCGGGCATACTTTTGATGTGTGTGCAAACAACAATTCCTATGAGGGAAGTGAGAGTATGGAGGAGGTATATGCTTTCCAAGCCTTTAACAACCCAAAAAACCCCAATACTTTCAACCCAAATTCGAACTATTACCATCAAGGGATCCGAGGAAGCCCCTATATGAGTTACAAGAGCACCAATGTGTTGAATCCTCATCAAATTCAACAACCTCAAGTGCATAACCCCCCCGGTTTTCAACCAAGGGGAGGAAACTTCAACCCAAGAAACAATTACAACAACAACTTTTACCAAGGGAATCAAACCAACCAAGCCAATCAAGGCTTTCAACAAAGTTTCAATGACCCGAACTTTAATCCAAATTTCCAAAACAACCAAAACCCACAAAATTTCAATGCAAATTTCAATAACAACAACCCAAACTTCAACAACCAAAACAACAACCAATACCATAACCAACAAAATTTCCACAACCCAAACCACCAACAAAACTTCCACAACAACAATTTCAACAATCAAAGTCTCAATGACCAAAATTTCAACCAACCATTTCCTAACCACCACCAAAACCCAAACTTCAACAACCAAGGTCCCAAAGCAAATCAACAAAGTGGGGGTGCAAGGAATGACTACGGGTTTCCCTTGCCCCTTACCAACACACCTCATCAAGATCTCTCAAGTGACTCCCAAGTTGGAGAGTTGCTTAAACTTGTGAAAGGCATGCAAGCGACACATAATCAAGAAATGATGAATTTGAAGACGGCAAATCAAAAAGAGATCCGGGAGATGGAGGCTAGAGTTGCTTCACAAGCCTTAGCCAACCCACAAAGGCCACCGGGCGGCTTTCTTGCCCAAGGTCAAAGCCCCCGGGATGCTTCAAAACCACATGGTGTCAATGCTATTACGACAAGCAAGAATGAGCAACCAATGCTTGAGAGGAGAGATTATGAAGGAGGATCGAAGGTAGAGCAAGTTATGACGGTATTAGGGAGAGGAAGTGAGAAATGTGTTGAGGAGGAGGTGATGGTGATGGTGTCCAACACTCCTCCGGATGATTGTAATGAAGTCGACATTGATGACTTAGACTTTGTGATGCAACAAGTCTTGAACATTCCAAAGAAGAAAATAGATGAAGGGAAAGAGAACATGGAGAAAGGAAAAAGTGTTGTCGAAGAAGAGTCCGAGCATGGATAAGGCCTCATTGAGAGGAGAGTTTGTGAGTTCTTCCGAAAAATTACAAGAGGAGATCCTCGTTGTGAGGAATTGATGAAGCTTGTAGAGGAGGTGGAGGCAACAATCCCCTCCCGAGGAAAGAAAAGAGAAGTGAATGCAATCATGTCCGCCAAGAAAGTCCCATGCACCCTCCCCATCAAACTCGGAGATCCGGGTAGCTTTTCGATAAGTTGCCATGTTGGAGGGAAGAAGATTGATAATGCATTATGTGACTTGGGAGCCGGCGTGAGTGTTATGCCTCTAGCTATGGCCAAGAAATTGGATGTCAAGAGTTTGTCTCCCGCTACAACTCCTATCACTCTTGCGGATGGTACCGAAAAACTTCCTCTAGGGGTGCTTGAAGATGCTATCGTCAAGGTGGGGAATCTATCCATTCCCACCGACTTCGTGATATTAGACGTCCCCGTCGGTAGTAGCTCCTTCGTGATACTCGGTAGGCCATTCTTGGCCACCGGAGGAGCGACTATTGATGTGAAGAGAGGAAAGTTATCATTTGAAGTGGGAGAGCAAGTGGCGGAGTTTGAACTTCCGGAAGCTCCCGATACAAGTTCCAAGGAGAAGAAAGTTGGCATGGTTGCAAGTTTGTTGGTGAATGATGTCCCTAAGATGTTTGATGAGAAGGGAATCATGGAAAATATGATCTTGAAAATTGAGGATGCTAGTTTTACTAGCGAGAAGTTGTTGAGTCCGGAGAAGAGAGACCATGACAAAGAGCAAGGAAGACCGAGTTGTACTAGTTCTTTTGAGGACCCTTTATTGAAAGAGGGGACCTAGAGGAGCAAATTGCCGGAAAAGATGTCAAAGCTCGAAAGTTGATGATGAGCAAGATGGAAACTCGAAGAGAGAGCAAAGTTGAAGCCCCGTCCGCGGCTTTTGACCTTTTCTTGAGGTCACTAGTTAGCATGGACGAGGTTTTGACCCACAAAGATTGAAAGATGATCATGAAAGGTTTGGTGGAGTCACTTAATAACCACCGGTTGTAAGTATTAGATTTCTTTCTTTCATCTAGTTTGCATGTTAGTTTCTTGGTTAGTTCGGTTTTAGTTTAATTTTTAGGTTGCATGAGGTATTTGGATATGTTTGTTGCTTGTTTGTGAAAGATTCATGGGTATAGTCGGAGGATTATTGGCAAAACCGTTGTAGGCAAAGTTGATTTTTATGTTCAAATTAAATTATTTCTCGAAATTGTGTACAGGTACCCCCAGCCGGCCCACCGGCCGACGGTACCATACCGGCTGGGAGGCCCTGGACACATTTCTGTTTTTGATAGTTTATTTGGGCAGATTTCAGATTTTGCATCCCCAGCCTGTACCTAACCGGCAGCCGGTAAACCGGCTGAGAAGACGAGTACTTATTCAAAAATCGAAACTCAAGAGGAAGTGATTCCCAGCCGGTAGGCCGGCAGCCGGTAGGCCGGCAGCCGGTCCGCCGGCTGAGAATCAAGAGTGTGTGAACCAAGTGTGAAGAAAAAGCAAAGGAGAAGGATCCCCAGCCGGTCGGCCGGCAGCCGGTCAGCAGGCTGGGAGTGTTTGTAAGTGAGAATGGTTGAAGAAAAAGAAGACGAAGAAAGGATCCCCAGCCGGTCGGCCGGCAGCCGGTCCTCCGGCTGGGAGTTTTTGTGAGTTGAAAAGAAAACGAAGAGAAGACGGGATGGTGAAGACCGATTTTGAGCCGGTCGGCCGGCAGCCGGTCCGCCGGCTCAGAATCCAATTACCTCGAAAATTTTCGAAAAAAATTTGAAAAATCCAAACCCTCACTCTCAGCCGGTCGACCGGCCGCCGGTCCAAGACCGGCTGGGAGTGTTCTGTCGGGATTTTAAGAGACCCGTGAATCCATTTCTTTTCTCATTTCTACCTCATTTTTCCTCATTTCTTCTTCATTTCTTCATCCCCCTTCCTTATTTCCTTCACCGCTCTTCATCCCTAACCTTCAAAAACCCCAACAAACTTCACCAAACTCTCTCAAATCAAAACCCCCTTTACTCCCTCATCACTTATCCTTCAATTAACCATGTCGGGAAGAACAGAAAGGCGATCCAAATCAAGGCACGACCCTTCGGTTTAGCAAGAGGTCGAAAATGTAAGGGGAAGTGGCAACATTGGCCCGGATCCTAGCTTTCCCGGTCTCACTTTTGCCTCAATCCAACAAAAAGGTAATTTCACATATTTTAAGAATCGCCCCCTTCACCCAACTAGGTTTATTGATAGAGCCGGATTGAGAGATTTAGGGATTGAGAAGATAACTACGGCTCTTTTTGCGGGATTAGGTATGAAAACCTTGTATGAGACAAAGCCGGTTCACACATCTCCCCGGTTAACTTGGGAATTTTTGAGTTCTTTGGTTGTGACTAAGAACCGAACTTTGGGGAAAGTAGCATTTTTAGAGTTCCGGTTAATGAATAAGGAACATCGTCTCACCTTAGATGAATTTGCTTTGATTTTTGGGCTAGACGGAAAATTAGCCATTAAGCCTCCGGAGGGCTTTGATACCGAGCTTATTTGGACAGCCATAACCGGTCTTGTAAGTGATAGAAGCCGAAAGAAACCGGCTAATAGGGTGCATTTGGCACCGATTAGAATTTGGCATAGGTTCATGGGGTGGACCGTTTTCTCTAGGGATGAGCCTCACAACTTCACTACTATTGAGCTTGAGATAATTGGTTGTTACTTGGTTGGTGGCCCGAAATTGAACATTGCTCACCATATGGCCCTTCACTTGAGTAGGTTGGCATCCCAGCCTCAGCTTACTACCCCCATTTGTGTTGGGGGGATGGTCACCTTGATTGCCAACAACCTTTGTCAGAGGCACTTCACGGTCGACTTCATTCAGGGCGAGAATGTACTATCTAGCCGATACTTGCAGGATGCTTTGGGGTGGGTACGGTATAACCCCAGTGATCGCAAAGAGTATTGGCAGATTCGGGTTGACAACAAGTTCAAGAATTCAGTCCCTTTGCCAAACACCGATTTGATGAAAGTTGTGCCAGGGAAGACCTCTTACCTCCTTGATATTGAGGCGGACCCCGAGGACCTCCCACCAGACCAGCGTGCCCCTAGAGTCTACACCAGAGATAGAGTCGGTGCCACTCCTACCGACCTCCAGTTTGAGGCTTTTCAGCAGCCCTCCATTTCCATGTCCCAGTTTCAGAGTGGTCCCTCGCACTTCCAGGGATCCGCCTCCACCTCCGGTCCATCTTCTTATTCATGCCCCCCAGAGCTTATTGATTTCATGGCCCGAGTTGACTTGGGCATGAAGAGTGCAGCGGATTTAGCGGACCAGCGCCAAGCCATAGCCGATGAGCGGCATAGGGATTTGACCTATAGGCTTGATTACCTTTACCATGATCAAGCCTATGGTACATTTCCGAGTTATGATCGGTCCGACCGCGAGGGTTATCATCATCCGGATGGTGGTCGCCCGTCATATTACATGCCTCCTGATAGGGGTTATGTGCCTCCTGAGGGTCATTTTTACGGGGAGATCAACGTCGCCCCGGGTCATTTTTCAAACCCGATCTTTCCCCCCAACTTCCGGGGAAATGAGGATTCGGGCCCTCCGAGGCATTCATCCTTCCATGGCGGGTATGGTGATGCGGGACCTAGTGGCTCTCAAGCCTCCCCTTTCCGTGATGTTATGCTCAACCCGAACGACTACATGGTGGTCGATGATGACAATGGGAATGATGATGGAGCCGGTGATGAAGGTTATGAGTCCGAGGATCATTTTGATGATCATTTTGATGAGTGACCACCTTTGGAGGTGGTTGATGGATGATTATGCTCCCCTTGCAAAATCCAAAACAAGTCAAGTAACTCCCTTAATCCAAATTTCTCTTTTTGTTTGCATTTTACTTTTTAGCATGCATTTAGCTTAGTTAGTTTAGTTTAGTTCGTTAGTTTTAGTTTCCTTTTCATGTTTTCACATCATTAGTTTAGATGCATATAGTTGCATTCATTTAGATGCATTAGATTTATATTTTTGTATCATAGTCACATATAGCTTGCATACATGTAGTTTAGAGCATTTCGTTTGCATTTAGTCTAGTTTTTAGTTTCTCTCTTCTTTTGTTTACCTTTGTTTTTAATGCCTTCTTAAAAACCAAAAAACCAAAAAAATTGAAAAACCAAAAACTTTCAAAAATATGTTCTTTATTTTCCGGTTTTCCTCCTCACATTATGCATATAAATAAGTGTGGGGAGGAAGAACCGTTTATTTCAAAAAATACAAAAACAAGTTTTTATTTTCTCAAAAATTTCAAAAAAGCCAAAAACATGTTGTTTTCGTTCTTTTACTTCATTTCCCCCTTTGCACTTTATTACATTGAGGACAATGTAAATCTTAAGTGTGGGGAGGGAAATATCCACCTTGTGAATATTTGATTGCTTTTGTAAGTATGAAAAACCTCAAAAATACCAAAAAAATCGAAAAATTTGAAAAATTCAAAAACATGTTTTTACCTTATTAGTGTAGAATTGTATATACTTGTGTTTGCTTCCCCTCCTTTCGCATAGGTAACACTCGCTTGAGCACCGCTTTGGATCTTGAAGATACCACGGTATGATCGTTCCAACCTCTATTTCACTCTCATTTTCATTCTTTTGTTACAATCGAGGAGGATGGGCTTGTATTTGGAGGATGTGGAGTACATTGTGGAGAATTGTGTGTGGCTTGTGTGCTTTTGTGCTGTTAGGAGATGCATTAGCTTTGTTTGGCATTTAGTTTGATAGTCTCATTTGCATTACAACGTGTCTATATTAGTTGCATTCATGGCATATAGTTGCATTTAGGATAATGTTTTGAAAATGCCTAATTGAGAACTTTGACAAAATCGTTTAAGCATTTACAAATAATTCTTCTACTTGGGACTTTGTCTTTTAGAATGATTTTTGAAACACCCTAGGTTAAGCTTTTCTAGTATCTTTCTGACCATGGTCCAATACCGAGTCAAGGGTTTGCATGTGAGTCACCTTGTCCAACCCCGTAATGCGAAATGGTTTTGATTATCTTGTCTTGGTGACCTTGTTTGACTCGGCGGTTTGGCAACCCAAAAATAACTTTCATGAATAAATTTGGAATGCTTTTGTCAATGATCATAAGAAGTGGAATCGATTTGAAAGAAAAAAAAGGGGGAAACTCAAGTGAGAAAGAAAAGAAAAAAAAAATGGTTAATGAAAAAGAATAAGAACATGTTGTTTTGGTGGAGGCGTACCACTTCGATGTGCTTTGGAGGGTAGCCATTGAGTTGGCTTCCCACTTGGTTGTGAATTCGACCGCCCAAAGACAGAGTGATTGTCACCCCGATAAGCTATTGTCTAGAGGTTAACCGGTTGCCTAATAAGCGATTGGCAAAAGCAAAGGACATTAGCACGCGTGGGACAAACCCCATCCTAACTCATGGCATGAAAAAAAGAGATGAAAAAAAAGTTGAATGAGGTCAAATTTTGATTGTCATCCACCATTTTGTATTGATTTGAGCATTTCATTCCAAAAAAAATCAATTTTGCCTTGCCGTTTTGTCGATCTTGGGACGACCCATGACCTTTACTTTGTGAAGAATCTAGACTTGTTGTATCTTTTGCCTTTAGCATTGCGGGGATCATCATTCCATTCCATCCGATCGCCCTTGACAAAAGTATTTGGATAACGGTTATGAAAGTAGCCTAGTTTAGCATGATTTGGCGGTGTTTTGTTGTCATCCTTCCTGCCTTAGTGACTTGTAGAATTAATATTTGTGAGGGAGTTTACGACTTTGAATTTGTTCTCTTTTAGTTGTTTTCCACCGCTTGAATGAGGCAAGCGGTTTTCTTTCTTTTCCGATGCATGTTGCTTGTCTATACGTGTTTTGTTTTTACTTGTTGGCATCGAAAGTTTTGTAGCAAGACCTTACTTGCCTTGCAATAGGGCATTCTCCCTCATGAATGTCAAATTGTGAGTTGAAAGGGCTACGGGTGTAGATAAACCCGATTCGGCTTATAGTTAGCTTAGTTAGTTATTTCTTTGTTTTTAATAAGGGTTATATAGTTCCTTGATCTCTTACTCGAGGACGAGTAAGGTTTAAGTGTGGGGAATTCTGATGAGCTCCATTTTGGTCATCATTTCCTTTGAATTTTCTTTGTTTTCGGTCACGATTCGGCCTCAATTTGCGTGTCTTGAGGTGTTTTTACGTCCGTTGCCTCGTATAGTCCTATTCTGTCCAATTTTTGTAGGCATTACGGCGGGGGCAAAGAAACGAGAGAAATCGAGGTGAATTTGGGGCGATTTATGGAGAATTGTGAAGGAATTTGCAAAGATCATGCCAGGCCTTCTCAGCCGGTCCCCAACCGGCGGCCGGCAGGCCGGCTGGGGAGCCATGCCTTGGGTTTTTGGCGAAAAAAGAGAAAAAGTTTCAGATTCAATGAGCAAGGCCCCCAGCCGGTGGCCAACCGGCAGCCGGTTAGCCGGCTGGGAAGGCTTTCCTATACTTAGCCAAATTCGAAGAATGAAGAAAATGAATTGTTGGGCAGACCTCTGAAAAAGGACTCCCAGCCGGTGGACAACCGGCAGCCGGTGCACCGGCTGAGGGTACCTGTGCAATCAAGAACTGAAGAGAAAAGTCAGATTGGCCAAATAGGCCTCCCAGCCGGTGCCAGACCGGCGGCCGGTCTGTCGGCTAAGAAGCAAGGCCAAGTTGAAAAATTGTTCAGAAGTCCATATTTGGACTCTCAGCCGGTCCCAGACCGGCAGCCGGTCGACCGGCAGCCGGTCGACCGGCTGAGAGTCGCTTTTCAGAATTTCGCGCACTATATAAACCCGCACTTAGTCTATCATTTGTCAGGTTACTTTGCACACATTTTTAGGGTTTTTTACTGTTTCATTACTCTAGACTTAGACTCAAAAAACTCTCTTAATATTTTAATCTTCCTTAGATCTTTATTTAATCTTTCAATATTAGTTAATCCTCTCTTAGTAATTCTCTTAGCTTTGTTCTTGGGCAATTTTAGAAGATTTTTATTGGGTTGTAATTTGAGGGTTTGAGAAAATCTTCCAAGTTGTAATCCAAGTTCCTTGCTTTTTCCTTATTATTGGTATAATCTTCCTAATCTCTACTTTGTCTTTGCATTTTGTTTTAGTTTTGCTTGTTCAATTATTTACTCTCATTAATTTCCACCATGTTTAGCATTAATACTTTATTTGTTCAAGTTTATTCCTTAGCCATGTGTGAGTAGTCTTATTCTAGGGTTAGGGGATTTGCTTGGGTAGTTAGTAGCCATGAAAAATGCCTAGAGTTAGTCTTGTTTGCTTCTTTGGTTAAGTTTTCGCATCTTGCATGTTATGTGTTTGATGAAATGCCTCAACGACGGTTGGGTGTTAGTCTTCACTTTGTTTGCTTTAGACGAAAGTCTTGGGGTTTCATGAGCATGCTTGTGTGTTAGGTTAGCTTGGTTTGTAGCGAAAGCTAGGACTAGACTCGACCTAAGGGTTTGTCAACTCGAGAGAAGAGACAACCCTAGACCTACCATAGAAGTGATACAAGACCGTTATCTTACGTTTGGCTACCGACTTACCTAGGTGATCCCCGACACCCTAGTCCTCTTTATCATCAACTTCATCTAGATTTACTTGCTTTAGTAGTTAATTAGTTTTTCCAAACCAAAACCTTTTACTCCGACTCATACTAAAATTAAAGCATAAATATACAACTTCCCCACCGTCTTTTGGGTTCGACCCTAAATTATACTACTTAATTTGGGAGTTTATAAATTGTTTTTGGTGCCGGAATCGACGACAAAATCCGGCCATCACGGTGCATTCGCAAAGTAAAGGTGACGATAATGAGTAACTCGGCCTTTTTGTCTAAATTAGCACTTTATGTGATTCTGATGTGTTTGGATGAAAGTTAATATAGTATTGAGTTCTTAATGTTCTTAGTATGTTATACAAACCGATTCTTATGAAGTTTTAATGATGAATTTGATGAGGAACTCGAATAAGGTGTATACATGTTAAGACCGGTTAAATTTGGGATGTTGTTATTAAGTCACTAGATGATTGTTTTTACACATGTTCTTATGCTTATTTGATGTGGTAAACATGTTGGGATTGTCGAATTATTGCTTAGAAACATGTATAGGAAGGATTGGTAAAGGATTGGGAATGATTTCAGTTGTCGATTTTTGCGATTTCGTGGTTCAGGGACTCTGAGCCGGTCGACCGACCGGCGGCCGACCAGCCGGCTTAGAGCCCCACTTGTGATAAGTTGGTCTTGCGAGAAAAGTGGGAAAAGGGTCCCCAGCCGGTGGACTGGCAGCCGGCCGGCTTGCTGGGAGCCCCTTGTGGTTGATCGTGTTTGTTTTGCGAGAAGAGAGGAAGGAGTCCCCAGCCGGTGGACCGGAGGCCGACCGGCCGGCTGGGAGGCCCTGTGCATTGTTTCGTTTATTGTTTGGCTTGAGAGTAATAGACTCTCAGCCGGTTGACCGGCCACCTATGGCCAACCGGCTGAGAGCCCCTGGGTATATTGTTTGATTAATAACTTGTGATTTTCAAGTCGGATTGCATTGATTCTTTTTCTGTAAGTTTCATATGCATGTTTGGAGTCGCCGAGGTTCGGGCGGCACTATATTGGGTTCGGGAATAGAGTAAGGATAGAGACCCCCCGGTCGGGCAACCGAAAGGGAAACCGGCTCTCCCTCGGCTTAATTCACGGGGTCAATTAAGTGTTGGTTTGAATATACGTCGCTTGCATGATTGGTTATGAATTGAGTAAGTTCAGTAATGGAGTTAGGAAACTGTGATGGGATTAGGTCACAGTTTTTATATGAAATGTTGTTGTAGAACTGTGATTTGGATTAGGTCATAGTTTTGGTACGCCTTTGTATTTTGAGGTGTGTTGTTGTAGAACTGTGATTTGGATTAGGTCACAGTCTTAGTTTACCTTTGTATTTTGAGGCGTGTTTGTGTGGGACTGTGATTTGGATTAGGTCACAGTTTTAGTATGCCTTTGTATTTTGAGGTGTATTTATGCATGTGGATGTATACTATGAGCTGTTATATGACTTTTGTCTCACCAAGATTGTATTTTGTCTTGGTATTATTGAGGAAGGATTATACCTCGAAAATCTGGTTTCAGATAGTCTATTTGTGTTGGGAGTATCTTAGGATTGGGGATACTTGTCGAATCGAGGAAGGTTTATACCTCGAGAGTCTGGCCAGATTTAGACTAGGACTGTATATCGTTTCGATCGTCCTACCAGAGGATTGTATTTGCTGAGGCTAAGTAGACTTGCTTTTGTTATATAATGAAGTCGTCATATGAGTTTTCCCATGTAGCGTGTATTTGTATATACTTGTCTGAGTAGGGGTACGGTGTTATATACTTGCTGAATGTTGGTATCTAGGTTATGCGTTAAGATGTCGCCTCTGAACCTTTATACTTATGAATGTGATTTTGGTATTTAGATTATGTCTTAAGTTGACCGCTGAACCTTTATACTTGCTATTTTATATCTGCTTGCCTAGAGTAGGTACGGTGTCAGATATGTATGTTGATATTGATGAGTATGGTACCTTGTTTATAGTATTGTTCATCCAAGGCATTGGATGGGTCTTTAATTGGTTTCGTAAATTGTTTGGATTGAAAGACCCCCTGGCCGGGCAACCGGAAGGGAAACCGGCTCTCCTTCCAAATAGTTTCCGAAGTTGGTTGAGAGCCTTTGCATAGTATTTGCATGATGATAGGAGGTTGAGATAATGGATTATATGCTTCACATGATTGTTATGTTGGAGTATAATACTTGTATTTATATGTTCGGTGTTGTGTGACAATAGGTGGCTATGAGAGCTCTAGTCACTCCCCACTGACTGTGGCGCACATTTTATATGTGTGTAGGTACTTGATGCTGTTTTGGAAGGGGGTTACGTTGAGGCTAGCGAGCGATGATCTAGTCATCGATGTTTACCTTTATCGTGTAGCTAGACCTTAGACTTATGTTTCAGTATTTTGGTGCCTGTAGGGATATGCTATCTCGGGCTGCTTTAGTATAGTACTTATATACTTATTTATGTTTCATCTTCCGCATGTTTAGTTTGTTAAAGCACCTCGCATGTTTTATTTATATCATCAAAAGTTTTAATTCCGCTGCATTTTTGGTACTTTGTATGTTTATTATTTCCGCTTTCGCGAGGGGCTTTACAGTTAAAGTTCTCGAATCTAAGATAGGAAGACAATTTTGCAAAGCATTATATGAATCCATAGGGCTGTAATAAGAGTTACTATAATCTTCATTCCAATACTCAAGCTCGGTAACATTGTGTTTGGCAAGCGAAAGGCATCGGGATACAATAGGAGTACCATAGTCACGCATCTTAGAGACGGAAATCATAGGTACATAAAGCGACATCTTCTTCAAACCCCTCAAAGTTGGGTTCTTTTTAATTTATATTTGCAGAAATTCATGTAGCGTTTGCAAATACCCAACAGTATTAACTTGTCTATCATTAAACTCATCCTCAGAATCATAATCATAATCAGAATCAGGATCATCAAGAGTGTCATCGACTGACGATTCAGAATCGTCTTCCTCCTCCTCCTCCACCTTGTCGTAAAAAATAGAATAAAGGTGTCGCTTTTTGGGGTGAGTAGTAGAAAGAGTACCAAAAAAAACAGTAAAATTACGAAAAAAGTGATACCCAAAATCAAGAAAAGGAAGGGAGACCCAAGAGTACCTCCAAACAGAAGACAAAGAGCTTGTACAAACCGCGTCTTTCATACAGATAGTAGTGGCGGTGTTGACGAGCGGTAACGAGAAGCGATGGTGGTGGCGCAAGGGTGGGTAATGGTGGTAAGGAGAGGCGCTGGTGGTAGCGCCTGGGTTAGTGATGAGGGTTAGCCTAGCTTAGAATAATAGAATGGGTTTGCATAAGAGGGGAAGATGAATGAGCGTGTGAATATGAATAAGGGGTCGGTCATCACGATTAAGAAGACGGTTGTAATAATAACTGCATTCTATATTAATAAGAGGACGGTTGTATTGACATACTGTCCTTGTTACTTTTACAATGAGGACGGGTCTCTATATTAACCGTCCTAATTATGTGATTAGTGATAGCGCCACAATTAATTAGTTGATATAAGACGGTTTCGTCTCTAACCGTCCTCTTAGGGGCGTCCTATTTGCCTAAAATTGTAGTAGTGTGATATTGTTTGATGAAGTTTCTGATTTTCATGATGATTGTTGTTGTTTAGACTTAGAAACATGTTAGGGTTTACTCTTATATGAGGTTCACATGCTTAGTTTGATATTCATATTGTTATATGTTCATTTTCAGATTTTTCATCCTTAAGACGAATACTAAGTTTGATCTTAATATGGCTTTATTGTTGAAATTAATGCTTGTTATTACATGCCATATGTGTTATATATGCTGGGTAGTGTTTACTTGTTGCAAATTTTGGGAATTGGTATCGATTAAATCGAATTTGTGTTTTTCTGTAAAATGCGATTATTTTTAGGCTTAGGGACTCTGAGCCGGTCGACCGAGCGGCAGCCGGTCGACCGATCGGCAGTCGGTCGACCGGCTGGGAGTGCTTTGGGGTGTTTTGCGTATTTTTGAAATTTAGGCTGATTGGGGTGCTCAGCCGGTAGGCCGGCTACCTGCCGACCGGCTGAGGCACCTTGTCCTTTGCGTATGCGTAGAAAGGGGGAATTAAGAGAAAGGTTTCCCAGCCGGGTGCCCGGCGGACGGTCGAACGGCTGGGAGCCCCTTCCCATGTTTTCGTTGTTTTAAAGACCGTATTGGTGGAGGAGTTGCCAGACGGTTGGCCGGCTGCCTGCCCCTGACCGGCCGGGAGCCCTTTACACTCTAAATTGTTTTAGCTTTCGATCGGTGCGTCCGATTTGTTTGAGACTCGTTCCGTGTACCTTGTATGTGTGTTTGAGGTCCCCAGAAGATAGGCGACACTATACTGGGTTCGGGAATGGAGAGAGGATAGAGACCCCCCGGTCGGGTAACCGAAAGGGAAACCGGCTCTTCCTCACCTTAGTTCCCGGGATCAATTAAGTGTTGTTTAGAAGTCTAGAAGATTAGAACTAAGGATCAGGTTGTGGTCTATATATGTCTGTTGTTGTATTGATGCGTATTAGGTATGCCTTAAGTTGGCCTCTGAGCTTAATACATGAACAATTTGCCATGTATGGGGATATGCCTTAAGTTGGCCTATGAGCCCTGTATGTGTTCTTCCTATCGTGTCTGAGGTATGCCTTAAGTTGGCCTCTGAGCTCAGACATGTTTTTATGTGATCGCATCAGTCTATGCCTTAAGTTGGCCTCTGAGTCTGACGAGTAGAGCAGTTGTACAACGGGGTAGCTAGGGTGTTGATGCCTTGCCTGAAGTACAGTTGTTGATGCTAGAGTATGCCTTAAGCTGGCCTCTGAGTCTAGTGTCATGTGATGTAGTAAAGGAGTATGCCTTAAGCTGGCCTCTGAGTTCCTTACTTGTGATTGTGAATTTGGATGCTAGTCTACGCCTTAAGTTGGCCTCTGAGTCTAGTGTCTTGTTGTTTAGCAAGGTCTATGCCTTAAGTTGGCCGCTGAGTCCTTGTTTGTAAAAGTGAATTGGTATCTAGGTTATGTCTTGAGTTGACCGCTGAACCTTTATACTTGCTGATTGATTGTGATATATAGAGTGTATTGATTTTAGAACTGTTCATCCAAGGCATTGGATGACTCTTTGGCTAGTTTCGTAAATGGTTTGGATTGAAAGAACCCCCGGCCGGGCAACCGGAAGGGAAACCGGCTCTCCTTCCAAATAGTTTCCGAAGTTGGTTGAGAGCCTTGAATAAGTATTTGCATGTTGACTTGAGATTCAGATACTGAGATTTGTATGCTTCACATGTTTTATGTATGTTGGAGTATGTTGTGTATTTCTGTGTTACGTGTCGTTACAAAAGGTGGCTAGAAGAACTCTAGTCACTCCCTACTAATTGTGGCGTACATGTTTACATGTATGTAGGTACATGACAGGTGGTTGGCAGAGGGTTGCATGGAGCTAGCGAGCGATGATCCTATTCATCGATTTGACTTTACACTTGCGTTAGCTAGACTCTAGGCTTTCATTTCAGTTTTCGAGTGCTGATAGGGATGTGCCATCCCAAGCTGTTGATACGTCCATTTACTATACATTTTATTTATAGTTTCAGCACGTATTTCTATGCATATTTGTAGCTTTTAGTTACTTTTCCTCCCGAAACGGTTTACTTTGGCATTTCTATATTCTAAATGTAGGAACAAGCGGAAGTGAGCAAAATCAAGCTTTAACCGTCCTCCGGAAGCCGTTCTAAGGAAATGCACGAAGCGAGGATCCGAACTCGTAGCTTGGAGATGCGTGCAAGCCAATTTAAGGCTGGAATACACATGTAATAAACCGAATTATTATTATTAAAATATAATAATTTATGGGTAAGCGAGAATTACTTATTAAATTGGTCGTTTAATAAGCTTGTGCGTACTCGTATTTTGATAAGCGTTTTGGACTTCGGTGGGATTCGAAATGGGAACCTAGGCATCTTGTAATAATAATAGTTGTATGGTGTTAGTGAGGCTTGAACCTGTGACCTGTTGTGTGCCTCGTATTAGGCATCGATAAGCGTGACAATAAGATAGCCCATTCGAAAGTTCAGAAACAATGAACAACACCTTGTCTGCCGTCATATATAGCAAAGGTTTCCATACCCTAAACCTTATTCAAACACAAACACGACTTCACTAAGACCTAGCCGCCACTTTAAAGAAGAAGAGGAACCAGCTCACGGTGGTTGTAGGCTGACCTAGGGTACCTCGATTTGGCCAAAGATCTGGTATGCTCACCACGTTTATACTAATCTCTGTTTAATGCATGTTTGGTTTTCATCATCTGTTTAGAGGAGTATAAACACGTTTAATTCTTGTTGTTTTTACATACTAATATACTAGGACGTATAATGAATATATGTAGGCCATAGATTTAGTGTCGTTGGTTGTTTTTGCATATTTTCGAAGGTGGCGAATTCGGTGTCAGAATAGGGGTGTAGTACTACGTTCAACAGTTGTTTTCAGATGCGTTTTGTAATCAGTTTTTAGATGGGTTCATATGTTTATTATTATGGGTCTTTGTGTGTTAAGGCAGGTGGTAATTGGGGGTTGCTCGTGGTGATGGTCTCGAGGTTCGGTGGTGGCTGGTTATGGTGGTACAGGGGTGTTTGACAGGGGTGGTCGGAAGGTCGTGTTCTTTGTAGTTCGGTCTTGTTTTGTTTATGCGTGTACAAGGGTGTTTGGGGGGTGGTAGCATCGTGGACTCGGGGGAGGTCAGTACGATGTTACCATCGTGTTTGGAGTCTGGAGTCCAGGGGTGGTCTTGGTGGTCGAGTCTAGTGTTAGTAGTGGCGGGGTTAGTGTCGAAGTGGTGGTTAAAGTAGCGTGGTCAGGTGTTGCGGGTGAGGAACCAGGCCTGATCTGGGCCCTGGTTCAACTCACTAGCGGCTATCGGTCAGGTGGCTGGTGGTTGTGGTGGTAGAAGGTGGTATGGGTGTTGGTGTCGGCGGCTGTTGGAGGTAGTGGGGGCGTGACACGGTGGTTATAAGGGCTGGTTGTACACGGGTTGGTAGTTTCGGGTAAAAGGGGGTGTTTATTTTATTTATGGTGTTTTATTATTATTATTATTATTATTTTATTATTATTATTATTATTATTATTATTATTATTATTATTATTATTATTATTATTATTATTATTATTATTATTATTATTATAGTAAGTTTTGTGTTGTTTATGTTTATGAGTTAGTATTTAATGTGGCAAATATGAGCATGACGGGGTTTAGGAAGTTACTATTTTAGGAAGTTACTATTTTTGGAAGTTACTATATTTAGAAAGTTGCTATTTTGGGTAACCTTGTTTGTTGGGAAACTTTCTAAATATAGGAGGTTTCTATAAATAGAATATGTACGTATATTACGAGATTTAGGGAGTTTTATTAATTATATGATATATGTCTAGGTGGAGGTTTCCGCGTGGAACACTTTTAGTAGCTGTTGCGCACTTGCTATTATCTTCCGCAGTTTCAAGGTAGGGGAATATCTATGTTGTAATTGTGATCTGACATGAGGATATTCGTTATTTGGTTGCTATAGTTACTTATGATATATTGTGATTGAATGATTATTGATTATTGTGGAGAACGGGGCTTGTGAATGGGTCTTGTGATATGGGTCTTGTGATAAGGGACTTGTGATATGGCCATGGGAGGTGTGGTGTGTTGGAGGTGTGGTGGAGAAATGGTTGTTGAGGAGATGGAGGAATCGTTTATTGTGTTATTTCATGTCGTGATTATATTACCTACTCAACCTCGTGTTGACCCTGTTTGTTTGATTGTGTCTACGTTGATCCAATTTATTGGGGAGCAGAATGACAGGTTTAGACTTATGGATGCTGGAAGGGTGGAGAGGACATGGATCAGACCTGCCTAGTGCTAGATCATTCATTTAGTTTTCACTGTGTCTAAACTTTTAGTTTTGGTTTTATGGACAGTTGTAATACCTTTGAGACTTTTGTTTAACGTTTAAATACTTAATAAAGTATTGAATTTCTTCCTTTGTTATCTACTACCTCGGGAAACCAAGATGGTAACACCCTTGGTTATTTGGGGAGTCCTAGTTCAGGCCTCTAAATAAATTGGGGTGTTACAAAGTGGTATCAGAGCGAACGATCCTCAGGCCTAACCTAATGAACCCAATGAACGTAGGAAAAGTCTAAATAAAATGAACCCCGGGATAGAACTATTAGGAGCACACTAAAAGGGAAGTATGAGTCTGGGGCCCCCTCACACTAAACCATAGGCCCTCTCAGTTTTACCCGGATACCTTGAGTGAATACGAGCGAAAAAGGTAGAATAGGAAGTGATGAGAAATTGTGGTAAAGCATGATAAGGGGTTATAAGAATCCTTCTGTTATATGAATGGCATGAATATGAAAGAAAGAGTATGCATATAAGAATGATATGGTTGTTTTACATAAAGTACATGATAATGTGGATATATGCGATAATTGGTATTATATTAATAGTTATGCGATGTCTAATGATATGCGGTTATGTGACCCCTGAGCCTTGTGTAGGAAGTGTTGTTAATATATATATATATATATATATATATATATATATATATATATATATATATATATATATATATATTAGTTGCATAAGTAACCTGATGTTTAAAGGTGATGACCTTAATACGAATGGGTACCCATAGTTAAAACCGGGACTCATCTTTTCCTTGTATGTCTTAGAATGCCTCCAAGAAGAAATAACGCAGCTAATATCACATAAGAGGAGTTAGACTTACTGATAGCTGAAAATGAGGCCTTAAAGGCCAGACGCATAGATTCTGCTAAGATGAGTACAATAATCGCAAGGCACAACCCTACACAATTCACCGGGGAAGGGGAACCTCACCTACTTGGAGAATGGTGTCGGGAGTTCAGCAATTTGTTCGAGCTGATAGACTGTCCAGAGAAACTGAGAGTAGATCAAGCTGCTCACTACTTGAGGGGAATGGCTGGCGATTGGTGGGTGTCAAAGATAAGATTTATTAAAACCTCAGCTTAAACTAGATAGGTTAAGTCAAGGGTCGAACCACAGAGAACCAAGGTTAATTATGTTTGTGAATTTAAAGTCTATTGAAAGTAGCAAAAAAGGGGGGTTTTGATTTATGATTGGGACTAACAACTAAGAGAGCAAGATAAACAAGAATGCTAAAATAAGGTAAAAAAAGGAGATTAGGAACTTCGGTTCCCCATGGCTAAGATAAGTCAATGAAGGGTAAAATAACCAAATAACACAATCCTTACGGTCTTAGGGTCCCTAGAAAAGCACTAAACTTTCGTTCATAGGGTAATCCCAAAGTTGTTGCTAAACTAATACTAACAATCTTTCAATCTTAAGGAATTAGTTCACCAACAACAATGGGGATTGGTAATTTAATCATAAAACTATCAAAATCAAGTCTTTACCATGGTTCCCCTAATTCCTAATCACAAGAATTAGCTATGCATAATCTTAATCATAAAATTAACAATAACAAGGTTTAAGAACATCAAAGAAATTAACATAACTAAAGATGATAATAAAGAAGGAAACATGGATTGAATAACAATAATAAGATGAACAACAAAGTTAATTAACAAAGAATGATTGAATTATAGCAAACTTACAAACTTAATTGGAAATCTAAGAACAAAGATGAAAACTTGGTAAATCTTCTCTCTAACTATGGAATTTTCACTAATGTGGCTGCTTAACCTAATTCTGAAGTTTAGGCGTCCTTAAATAGACTCCTAATAAAAACCGAAATAAAATCGCGGAAACTATCGCCAGGTCGGTCGACCTCCTGAGTAGGTCGGTCGACCTCTTGTGCTGTTGTCAGGCCTTTTTAAATTCTGCGCGCTGGTCGGTCGATCTCCTGAGTAGGTCGGTCGACCTATTGCTGTACGTTCCAGCTTTAAATTGGCTTATACGCACCACTTGGCTAGGAGTCCGGATCCTTGCTTCGCGTGAACACTTAAAATAGCTTCCGGAGGACGGTTAAAGTTCGATTTTGCTCACTTCCGCGTATTCCTATATTTAAAATATAGAAATGCCAAAGTAAACCGTTTCGGGAGAAATAGCAACTAAAAGTTACGAAAATGCATAGAAATACGTGCCGAAAGTATAAATAAAATGCATAATATAGGCAAGTATCAAACTCCCCAAACCAAACCTTGCTTGTCCTCAAGCAAGCACTAAGACTCAAAAGAAAATAAAGCCTTCTATTTGTAACGGATTTCGTACTCTTAAAACCAAACACAACACCATGCCCAACCAATTTAATTAATTCAACCTTCAAAGAAAATCAAGCATAATGCCAAGAGCAAAACGAATTGAACATGTTGGAATAAAATGCTAAACTTTAAACCTTGCAAGACTCATTCTAAATGGACTCTCGCGGTACGCTCGAGACACTCATGAAGCAAAGGGTCAAATATATATGTGAAAGATAAGCAGATAAATAAAAGTAAAGACTCTCACCTATCTACGACCCATAAGAACATGCCTGCAATCTAACATGAACAAAGTCTCTACAACCGTACATATGCATTCCCACACTAAATGACCATGACACATGCCGAGGCAATTTGGGATTGTGAGGCTAAAGGTAAGAAAGGGTTAAAATGAGTTATGGAAAAGGGGTTAAAACCGAGCTAACAACCATCCAACCACACTATAAGATTACTTCTATTATTTTTTTTAAAACATGCCATTGCTCAAAATGTGAGAGCAAAATCACAATTCCTCCTTTTTGTCCCTTCTTTCTCCTCTTTTTTAAAAACACACCCTGTTCAGTGGTCGTGGTCGACCGACCTTGTAAGTCAGTCGGCCGACCACCCCTGAAAACAGACAGACTTGAATTTTTCAGCTGATTTTTTTTTCATTCTTCCTTCTCTTCTTTTCTTTCTTTTTTTCTGATTTCAGTTACCCTTTTTTTTTTCTTTTCTTTTCATTTCTTTTCTTTTTCTCCTTTACACCATTCTCACAATATCAATATTTTTCAATGAAACATAAAAACCAAAAGATGGCCAAAACAGTCCCATCATACTACGTTACTAGCTCGGCTAGGGTAAGCAAATTTTTGGATGTAGTATATGGGATAAAAGAGTCAATTTGGCTATGTGAGGGTTATGGGTAAAACAAGGAAACGGAACCTCTACCACATGTGTCAATAAACCACAAACCCGAATGCATATAGGTATTAAGTAGACAAAATTCATGCTTATGCACATTGATGTGACATGCCTCAGGAGGAGAAACTACTCACAAACCTATATGAAATCGGTCATGAATGTCACCGATTTATTAAGCTCTAAACCTTAGAATATGTAGTAGCTTCCCAAGAAGAGAGTCAAGTCTAATAATTTAGCATAAAATCAACAAAAACTCGTGGATAATGCAAAAGACTAGCTTGAAGATTTTGAAAACGCAAGGCAAGCCAATAAGTGACATGTGAGGCATAAATCGTATCCGTCCGTTCCGACTCGACCTATATGCTAAAGAAACGTGCATTTTTTTTGATTTTTTTTTGTATGTATGCAAACTGAAAGGAGAAAAAGTAACTGAAATGCAATAAACGTGCGACAGAAAAAGATGAAATGCAGACACAAACACAACAGAAGGAAAAAAATAAAAGACACCTAAACAAATGCAGACTCGAAAGGAGTATGCAAATACCCTCCCCAAACCAAAACGCACAATGCCCCCATTGTGCTCATCAGCATAAATCCACAGCATAGGGATGGGGATAGGCAAAAACAAATAAAAGATGGAAAAGGAAAAAGACTAAAGCCTGCAGAAAGAGGCTAAAGGAGAAGAAAGGAAAAACTATAAATCTAAGAAAAAGAAAAAGAAAAAGTTACTTACAAGATGGAGGAACCTCCCCAAACCGAGCATCGAAGAGGGGAGGTGTGGGCTCGTCACTAGTCTTCTGGCTCATATTCTGAGCCAAACTCTTCTCCTGCCTCCTCATCTTCATCGTCGGAACCTATGCGTGTTCCTGAGGCAGATCCCGAGGCTTCTCCGTAACCTTGACCGCCCGCCTGAGGTGTGTACCAGGTGGGGTGAGTCCAAGGCCCGGTAGGGAGCCTACCCTGAGTAGCATACTCCGAGTAGCCCGGATAGTGGTAGAGACAATCGTTCAACTGTTTCTAGTTGAACTGCCTGCAAAGGTCCGCCACCATGAGTGGGACAGATCTGTTATCAACGACAGGAGGAATAGGAACATTAGAAGGAGCAGTCAAATCAATTGGGTACCCCGTCCCAGGTGCATCAAAGTGGGCACCAGGAGCAGGGACCCTACGACCTCTAAAGGTGCCTCCTCTAAGTGGAAGGCGGTAGGATGGAAGGAGTGGCCTAGGCTCCCCCTGAAAAGTATCAAGGGGTAACATGGCGGAGCCATGGTGATGGGGATGCGATCACTGAGGTAGGTATCTACCTTCCAATAATCCTTCCTATCCACCCAATGCACGGACTTGACATAAGTCATGTCCATATACCGGGAGGTAGGGTGAAGCGCATCCTCAAATCGGGGAAACTGCTGAAAAAGTGAGCGGGCCAATCGAGTGACTAGTCCACCACAAACAATAGTAGTCAAAGAAGTTCCCTCGCTCACCGCCACAAAGTGGGAGGCGACCAAATATCCAGTGTTAAAAAACTGCTGACCCGTACGACTGACATTAAGATAGCCAGACAAAATGGAGAGCTCAATGTTTTTAACATTTTGAGACTCTTTACGGCCGAAAACAGTGTTGGCCAAAAGACGCAAATAATAACGGGGGGCGGGTAAGTGAATGGTACTGTTTTTCTTCTTCCCCCTATCGCGGGAATCAGAAGGGCAAGACCACATGACATTGTACGACTCGGAGGAGTCACCCGTACCACCCGTAGAAGACAAACCTAAGTGCTCAGCAAATTCGCTTAAAGTTAAAGAAAAATTCTCATTAAACAAGCGAAAAGAAATGCACTTATTATTGTAGCCGGGATCATAAGCTTCAACATTAAAAATAAAAGAGGAAAAGAACTCAAGAGTAAGAAGAGGATAGGTGAACTCATCCATTGTGACGAGTCCCAAAAAACCCGTCCCATTGAGCAAGGACACAACATCGTCATGGCAACCCAAGGCTAGCAATGCCGGCACGCACAAGAACCGGGTGACCACCACGAAGCAATAGGTCGAAAGATGGAGGAACCGGGCTTTTGCGCCGGAGTATGAAAGACGATTTGCGGATAGTTTGGTAGGCTATCCGTGTCAAGCACCGTCAATCCCCCGGACCCACTAGCACGGCCTCTTGAAGTTCCTGCTCCGGAAGTGCGAGAACGTTTTCCTCCTTGTCCACGGCTAAAAATGATGAATTTTGAAAACCCGGACCACTGCCTCGAGGTCGGTCGACCTGATGTATAGGTCGGTCCACCTCTCTCCTGTGTACCTGCTTTGTCAGAAGTTATTTATTGCTGTCAGAAGGTCAGTCGACCTTACTAGTAGGTCGATAGACCTACGTAACTGATAGTTCGGCCTATTTTTCCTGCAGAAGCTCAAAATTCCATCCAAAAGCTTAAAAAACACGATAGAAAAAGTGCACCAAAATTACAGAAACATAAAATTAAGCTATAACACGGGTTGCCTCCCGTTTAGCGCTGGTTTAAGGGGTCCGCACGACCCTTTTACCTATCATGAAGCATCCGAAAAAGGGTCAAAGTAAGAAACTTCAACCTTACCAATAAATTCATTCTCTCCACGGAAATGCTTCACATATTGGCCATTAACTTTAAACCTCTCACCGGATGAGGTTTCTAACTCAATTGATCGACCCAAACTTTGAGACCGCTCCACCTGGATTTCAGCTTACCAGGAAAAAGACGAATACGAGCATTAAAAAGCAACACCTTATCACCTACCTGAAAATCACGCCTAATGATTCTCTTGTCATGCCAGCGCTTCGTTTTGTCTTTATAAATCCTAGCATTGTCATAGGCTAACAACCTGAATTCCTTTAACTCGTTGAGCTGCAACAAACGTTTCTCACGGGAAAGGTTAGGGTCTAAATTAAGATCACAAATGGCCCACCAAGACTTACGTTCTAACTCTACTGGTAAATGACAAGTCTTACCATAAATCAATCGGAATGGTGACATTCCGATTGGGGTTTTGAACGCAGTTCTATAAGCCCATAAAACATCATCATCAAGCTTTAGACTCCAATCTTTCCTAGATTTAGAAACAACTTAGGCTAGGGTCTCCTTGAGTTCTCAATTGGAGATCTCAACTTGACCACTAGTCTGAGGGTGATATGCTAGACCCCTACGATGTTGGACACCGAATTTATTTAGCAAGTCACCTAATCGTTTCTCTTTAAAATGCATACCTCCATCACTAATGACAACCCTAGGGACACCAAAACGAGGAAATATGATTTTTTAAAACATTTTAATGACAGCTTTCGCATCACAATGGGGAGTAGCAATAGCTTCTACCCACTTAGATACATAATCAACAGCTACAAGAATATACCTGTTACCCTGACTACTGGGGAAAGGTTCTTGATAATCAATGCCCCAAACATCAAAAATCTCTACCTCTAAAATACCAACCTGTGGCATCTCATGTCCTTTTGAGACATTCCCAGTACTTTGACAGGCATCAGAACTACCTACAAAATTCCTACAGTCAGCATGCAAAGTAGGCCAATAAAAACCAGACTGTAATACCTTGGCCACGGTCCTAGATGGACCGTGGTGACCACCATACGCAGAAGAGTGACATGGTTCCAGAATGTCCTTCACCTCCCATTGGGGGACGCATCTCCGGATAAGTTCATCTCCGCATTCCTTGAAAACATAGGGGTCATTCCAAAATTATTGTTTTGCATCAAACATAAATCTCTTCTTTTGTTGCCATGACAACTTTGGAGGGATTTTACCTGTGACAGCAAAATTAGCAAAATCAGCATACCAAGGAGGGGAATAAGAACCTGAACTATTAATGACAAATAAACTCTCATCAGGAAATGAATCATCAATAGGTAAAGAGTCTTCCCCATCAGTCAACTGAAGACGAGATAGGTGGTCAGCTACCACATTTTCCGCGCCTTTCTTGTCCCTAATCTCAATGTCAAACTCTTGGAGAAGGAGTATCCACCTTAAAAACCTTGGCTTTGAATCTTTCTTCTGGAAGAGACCCTTCAAAGCTGCATGGTCAGTGTAAACAATTACCTTATTACCTACCAAATAGGACCTGAATTTCTCTAAGGCAAAGATCACAGCTAGCATCTCCTTCTCAGTGGTGAAATAGTTGGCTTGAGTCTCATCTAGGGTACGGCTCGCATAGTATATAGCATTAAGAGCCTTATTCTTCCTTTGGCCAAGCACAGCACCCAGGGCATAATCACTAGCATCGCACATGATCTCAAATGGGAGATCCCAATCCGGCGGCTAGATGATTGGTGCTGAGACCAAAGCTTCCTTCAACCTGTTAAAAGCTGAAAGGCACTCATCAGTAAAATCAAAGATAGCATCCTTAAGAAGAAATTGTGTAAGTGGTTCAGCAATCTTAGAAAAGTCTTTAATGAAACGCCGGTAGAAACCTGCATGTCCTAAGAAACTTCTTACCCCTTTAACATTAACAGGAGGGGGTAATTGCTCAATCACTTGCACTTTTTCTTTATCTACATGTATACCTTTATCAGATATTAGATGCCCTAACACTACCCCCTCAGTAACCATAAACTGACACTTACTTTTCCCAGTTTAAGACAAGGTTTACATCAATACATCGCTGCAAGACTTTATCAAGATTAGCTAAGCACTGATCAAACGCATTACCATAAACAGAAAAATCATCCATAAATACCTCCATGATGTTTTCTATAAAGTCAGAAAAGATACCCATCATACACCTTTGAAAGGTAGCAGGAGCATTACATAACCCAAAGGGCATTCTGCTATATGCAAAAACACCTTGTGGGCATGTAAAAGTACTCTTACTCTGATTATCAGGATGGATGGGAATCTGGAAAAAACCTGAATAACCATCTAGAAAACAGAAGAATTTATTAGAACCAAGTCTTTCAGTCATTTAGTCAACAAAAGGAAGAGGGAAATGGTCCTTCTTGGTGGCGGCATTTAACTGTCTATAATCAATGCACATCCGCCACCCAGTTACCACTCTAGTAGGTATTAATTCATTTTTATCATTTTTAACCACTGTGGTTCCTCCTTTCTTAGGAACCACCTGAACTAGGCTAACCCACTTGGAGTTGCCAACTGAATATATAATACCTGCATCAAGAAGTTTCATTACCTCAGCCATAACTACCTCTTGCATCTTAGGATTCAACTTACGTTGAGCCTGTCTATAGGGCTTATGCCCTTCTTCTAACTCTATCCTATGCATGCAAACATCAGGACTGATGCCCTTAATGTCATCCAAAAAATAACCTAAAGCTTTCCTATTCTTTTTGAGAACAGTCATTAAGGCAGAACGTTGATTAGGGTCAAGTTTAGAACTAACAATTGCAGGGTATTGTTCAGTATCATCTAGGAAAACATACTTAAGATTAGGAGGAAGTGGCTTACACTCTGGTACTTTTACCTCAACGGCCTGAACAGAATCATTACTAATGGAATAGCACATGTTTACCAGATTAGCATTGGCCAAGCTTACAAGCCTCTCATCTTCTTCCTCAGTAAGCTCATATTCTTCTATCTCTGCTTCCACCACATCCAGCTCTTCAACATCCTCAGCTGGATTACCTTCACACTTATCCAAAACTGTCAAATCATCTAAGGGATCCTTGGTCAAGGATTCCCTCCAGTTACGGATAACATTCCTGTCTATAATATCAATGGAGCAACAAGTATCATCAGTAAGAGTAGTTGCCTTATGGGCAAGACTAAACTCGATAGTGTCATCCCCAACCTCTAAAGTAATGATTCCACGTTTGACATCTATTACAGCCCCAGCTGTGTGTAAAAAGGGTCTACCTAAAATAATAGGTATTTGACTATCCTCAGCAATGTCTAAAACAACGAAATCAACAGGAATAAAGAACTTTCCCACTCTAACTGGGACATCCTCTAAGACCCCTAATGGTCTTTGGGTTGATCTATCTTCCATCTGTAAGGTAATATTGGTGACTTTAAGTCTACCTACGTTAAGTCTCTCACAAACAAAGTAAGGCATAACACTGACACTAGCCCCTAGATCACAAAGGGCTTTCCCTATAACATGATTACCTATAGTACAAGGGATAGAAAAACTACCTGGGTCTTTCAACTTGGGTGCTATATTATTTTGTGAAAGAACATAACCTTCCTCCACAAAAGCAATAACACCTTCGTCCTGAAAGTTCCTCTTACGACTTAAAATATCTTTCATAAATTTAGCATAAGAAGGTACCTGGGTAATTAAGTCAGTGAAAGGGATGGTTACCTCAAGATTCTTCACCATCTCCAAGAACTTACCGAATTTCCGATCCTCTTTGGAATTCTTCAATCGTTCGGGATACGGAACGGTAACAATAGCCGTAGGATCAGCAACCTTTGGCTTTTTCAGCTGTAAAATCTCAGTGAGGTCATGAATGAGGGAACGGTCCAACGATTCAGGATTAGAAATCGCAATCTGCTCAGGAACCCTGGTCGGTCGACCTGGTATAGCGGTCGGTCGACCAGACGCTGTATTATCGGAATTTTTCTGTTTTGCATAAAATGATCTCACGTCAGGTATGTCGGTCGATCGACCTAATGAGGCGTCGGTCGACCTTCTGACCTGTGCACGGGATCAATTTCTTCGTCCTGAACTTCAGCAGAAACATCCTTTGGGGTTGGTCCTTCATAAGCACAACCACTCCTAAGATTTATAGCATTTAATGTCTCCATGGAACTCTCACAACCGGCCGGAGAGCTAGCAATCTGATTAGCAGCTAAGATTGCTAATTGGTCTTCAAGAGTCTTCAAAGAAGCCACTTCAGCCTTTTTCATCTCCATCATTTGTTTCATTAGAGCATGAACAAGCTCTCTCAACTCCGCAGTCTCACCCGTGTTATCAACCGTAGTAACTAGGTTCGCACTTTCAAGCTGCAGCTGGGTTGCCTCAAGCTTTTCAAAACGCGCTTCAACGGTTGTCTCAAGAGCTAAAACTCTATCCATCTCCATATTCAACCTTCGCGAATTCCCACGTAAACTCCCAAATTCGGCCCTATGCACCGCCATTTCTTCAATGGTATTCCAACCCTTCATATGGTTGATATTATTTTGAAATCTTCCATTGGCGGCCGCATCAACAATCACCTTATAATCATCGTAGAGAGCGTTGTAAAATTGGTTACACAAGTACCATTGAGGAAAACCATGGTGAGGAATAGAACGGACCAATTTCTTGAACCGACCCCATGCTTCACAAAATTCTTCATCCGGACCTTGTTGAAAGTTAGTGATTTGGCTTCTCAAGTCATTGGCCTTCGCAAGAGGGAAGTATTTTTTATAGAAAGCCAATGCCAAGGAAGCCCAATTCGTGACCTTCTCAGCTACCCTATCAAGGTAACAGTACCAATCTCTCGCGGCGTCCTTCAATGAATAAAGGAACATCATTGCCTTCACCTCATCCTGAGTCACCCCGGCAGGTATATGTATGGAACATCAATAATCTGTGAATGTCTCAACATGCCTCAACGGAACCTCGTCGGGTAGACCAGAAAATTGATTCCGCTCCACCAGAATGATGTAGTTCGGGTGGAGCTCAAAGGAACCAGTGGTAGGAGTAGGCAAGGTGAACCCCTTCGGTAAATCTTGGACCTTTGGTTGTATGTGGTCATAAATAGTAGCCATGTCTAAGAATGAGAGTACTCAAGCCTTCCTCTAAAAAACCTGTCTTCTAATATGCAAAACAACACTAGAAGAAAGGGTAAGCAACGGTCTTAAGGAACCTAAGTTCCTTAAGACAAGAAAAATAAACTAAAAATCTACAAACAAAATTATACCGTGTCCCCGGCAACGGCGCCAAAATTTGACACCCGTCGTTGAGGGGTGTCAAAGATAAGATTTATAAAAACCTCAGCTTAAACTAGATAGGATAAGTCAAGGGTCGAACCACAGAGAGACAAGGTTAATTATGTTTGTGAATTTAAAGTCTATTGAAAGTAGCAAAAAAGGGGGGTTTTAATTTATGATTGGGACTAACAACTAAGAGAGCAAGATAAACAAGAATGCTAAAATAAGGTAAAAAAAGGAGATTAGAAACTTCGGTTCCTCATGGCTAAGACAGGTCAATGAAGGGTAAAATAACCAAATAACACAATCCCAAGGAACAAAGAATAAACTTTTAGGTCAATATTCTACCAAATCCTTACGGTCTTAGGGTTCCTAGAAAATCACTAAACTTTCGTTCATAGGGCAATCCCAAAGTTGTTGTTAAACTAATCCTAACAATCTTTCAATCTTAAAGAATTAGTTCACCAACAACAATGGGGATTCGTAATTTAATCATAAAACTATCAAAATCAAGTCTTTACCATGGTTCCCCTAATTCCTAATCACAAGAATTAGCTATGCATAATCTTAATCATAAAATTAACAATAACAAGGTTTAAGAACATCAAAGAAATTAACATAACTAAAGATGATAATAAAGAAGGAAACATGGATTGAATAACAATAATAAGATGAACAACAAAGTTAATTAACAAAGAAAGATTGAATTATAGCAAACTTACAAACTTAACTGGAAATCTAAGAACAAAGATGAAAACTTGGTAAATCTTCTCTCTAACTATGGAATTTTCACTAATGTGGCTGCTTAACCTAATTCTGAAGTTTAAGCGTCCTTAAATAGACTCCTAATTACAAGATTAAAAGAGTAAAAACCGAAATAAAATCGCGGAAACTGTCGCCAGGTCGGTCGACCTCCTGAGTAGGTCGGTCGACCTCTTGTGCTGTTGTCAGGCCTTTTTAAATTCTGCGCGCTGGTCGGTCGATCTCCTGAGTAGGTCGGTCGACCTATTGCTGTACGTTCCAGCTTTAAATTGGCTTATACGCACCACTTGGCTAGGAGTCCGGATCCTTGCTTCGCGTGAACACTTAAAATAGCTTCCGGAGGACGGTTAAAGTTCGGTTTTGTTCACTTCCGCGTATTCCTATATTTAAAACATAGAAATGCCAAAGTAAACCGTTTCGGGAGAAATAACAACTAAAAGTTACGAAAATGCATAGAAATACGTGCCGAAAGTATAAATAAAATGCATAATATAGGCACGTATCAGACGGGGAACAAGGGAGAAATTCGAGAGGCTGCTGTCGAGGATGGGATCAATCACGTGGAATGGGTCGCATTCAAGAGGATCTTGTTTGAAGTTTTCCTACCTGAGTTTCAAAAGAGCAAGCTCAGGGAGGAATTTGAGCTTTTTAGAATGACTGAGGAGATGACTGTGGAGGTCTACTACAGAAAGTTCCTTCAGCTGCTAAGCCATGTGGGAGAAATGGGGATGGATGAGGCAATGCTTGCTATGAAGTTCGAGAGGGGGCTAACCATTGCTGTCAAGAGGAGGCTCATTGCTGTACCACCCACCACAGTTCGTGATATCTATTTGAGGGCTGGGGCAGCTGAGAGGCTTGCAGATATGATAAAGGAGGAAAAGAAATCCAGGAGTGATAAGAGGAAGACGGAGGCCTTGGGTGAAAATTCAGGGTCGAAGAAGCAGAATTCCAACAGATACAGTGGTTATTTTAACCACAATTCTTCAGCAGGTGCAAAGAATCAGAGTAGTGGTAACTACAAAAGTGGGGGCTCGGGAACCAGTTCAGTGGGTATAGTGTGTTATGGGTGCGGAAAGACGGGACATAAACAAGCTGTGTGTCGATCCTCAAGCGGATATCAATCTGGGGGTTACCGTACTCCAACTTCGGGGTACAGTGGGTCCCGCATGAATACTTCAGGGAGTGAAGGCTACCGTACTCCTATGTCAGGCTATGGGGGAAATTCGAGATCTGGTGCTAACAGCAACTACCAGAGGAGCTATAACAATTATCAAAACCGTTCCCACCATAACCAGTACAACGGGAGTGGTAGTAACCAGAAGACCACAGCTGAGGGCAATCAGCAGTCAGGAGCAGCCACTACTAGCCAGAGTGGAGTGAAGACCAGTGGCAAACTCTTTGCCATGGAGAAGCAGGCTGCCAAGGATGACGCCCATGTCGTGACTGGTACTTTTCTTGTGAACCTTAAACCTACTTTCGTACTCTTTGATTCCGGCGCAACCCATTATTTTGTGTCTAGAGAACATGCTAGGGGGTTAGGGCTTGACATCTATGATTGGGTTGAGGATTCTGTAACAATACCATCCGGGGAATCGGTGTCATGTAATAAAGTCTTTAGGAGTGTGCCTATCAAGATAGGGAAAGTGGTTTTCCATTGCGACCTTATCGAGTTTCCATTGGGGGACTTTGAAGTAATCCTGGGAATGGATTGGCTGGGGAAATATCGAGCTTGTTGGGAAATGTGTCCTCAACAATAGTGCGATCACGTAATTAAATCTCATGACGAGAATACGCAAGGGATGATACGAATTATATTAGTCAACTAACCAACATTAATCGGTAATGATTGGCTAGCTAGAGTTTGACATTACTGTCGTATGACGGTGGTGGTCAGTTGATCCCTTTAGGTCACACCTTTAGGACAATTCCCTTAATTGATAAAGTGATCAAATGTATATTGATACGATTTGATCATATTCCTTAAACTCGTATACCGAGAAATCAGAGGTTAAATCTTATTGTAAGATTTATGTTTAAAATTGAAACGTGTCAATTATTAAACAATAAACGATATTTTATAATATCGTAATTAGAATGAATCGGGTTATAATTAATACAAAGGTTGTAAATCGTATTGACGATAAATTATCATTTTATATTTGTAATTTCGAATTACTTGTCAATTGATAAATATGATTTATTTAATTATATACAATATTTATACGATAAATATTTATATTAAGATAATTGTATTTTATTACCTTAGACATATAAGATGTCACATAATATACAATTTACAATTGACAAATTTGTAAAATGAAATCCATTTTAAGATAAAAATGGGCGGCTAAGTGGGTGTGGTTGAGGGTGATTATTGTGTATTAAACACACCTTAATCATCATGTTTAAAGGCATGTCTTGGAAACACAATCTAGGCCACCCTAAGTTGCATGGGTTAGAGAACTTGTCTCCCCTTGTGTCTTCCCATACCCGGCCACACCTCAACCCAAGCACCACTCCTTAAATATATTATATGCTCTCAATTCATTCTAGTTCTAATGCTTGTTAGACTTTCTAAGGGTGAGAAAATAATACAACATAAAATCCTCTAAGTAATTATTATAAGATAATATAATACTAATTATATAAAAGATATAATATTAGTATACTAAGTTCATATTAGAACTTATATTGTTTAAGGATAATCCGATACTTATACTAGCTTGTTCAAAGTCTCGGTTTGTTAAGGGGTTGTCTTGGTGCATCCAAAGGAGGTGTTCTTGTTGAATACTTGGAGGATCATCCTAGCATCACATTTCGGACCGTGCGTAAGGGCTCGAAATCTATCATATTTCCGCATATTTTTAGCATGGATAAGATCTAATCATATGTTAATTAAAATGTTAATTAAAATCTTGTTAGTATGACTAAAATATTAGTTTATATGAGATAACTAAACCCAACAATTGGTATCAGAGCAACTAGGTTGTTTGCATGCTTTCCGTTTTATTTTTTACGGAGTTATTAAGATGACAAAATAAAAATTGATATTTCGTTTAGTATATGATATGGCCGAAATAATTTATGCATGAATACCTACTGATTCTAAATTTTTTTTAGGATATTTGGAATATATTTTGCATATATATTGTTCATTGGTATTTTATTTTTCGGTTTTATTGATTTTAATGGTTAAAAATTGTTTATTTTGGGAAAAATAGTTAAAATCATCCTTTTGCCGAGATTTTTCAGTATGTTTTCGCATGTATATTCTATGTTATGAATATGAATTTTCGTAAATTATGGACTTATAATACATGGGATATGAATTTTAAATGTTAAAATGCAATAAGATGAATAAAAATGGGTTTGTATAGTTATATTTGAAATTTGACTATAAAAATTTATGAGTATGTCACATGAAATATTTAAAATGTATGCTAAATTGTTCAGAAATTTATCTCATATATTGCATTATTATAGATTTTTAATGTAAAAATCGGGTAATTAGTGACATTATTTCGACTTTAATAGTTTAAGTTGGAATTTGGCCAATAAAATTTAACACGATGTCATATATATTATTTCCAGCATGTATAAAAATTTCTAGATTTTTATCTTATTTTATGCTTGAGAAATAATTTTAAAGGTTAAAATCGTACGATATATGACGAAAATCGTTAAAATTTGCAATAGTTGTTAAAATGGCCGGAAAAATTAACCCATAATTGTCATATATGATATCTTCATCACTAAATTATTCTTGGGAGCCAAAAGTTTCTGTTTTGATTTAATTTTAATTGTTAAAAAGTTGCATTTAAAATTGAATTAAAAGAGTCATATTTATTGATATTTCGGCTACTTGGGCAGTATGTAATTTATTTTTCTGTCCATTTTATGTTCTTGAAGTGTTTTGGAAAGTGTAAACATATTATTAGTATTTTATTTGCATTTATGGAGTTAATTATTGAATTTTCCGACTTAAAATGCTCGTTTTACGTATTATTTTCGAAATAAATATTAAAACCGTATAAATACTAATATTTTTAAAAGTTCTGAAATTTTAAAGAGCATTCTAGAATTTTCAAAATTTGAATTTTGAAATTTTCGAAATTTTTATGACTCTTTTCGATTTTATATTATTTTCCCGCAAAACCGAGTTAAATACCGAACAATATTAAAATATATTAAGTTAAGTCATGTTCAAAGTTTAAGTAAGACTAAATTTTGAAACCTAAAAGAGTTGGGATGATTAACTTAAGAGTGAATTCCGATTCACATTATGCATAATGTTGTTAAACGTTAAAACACGCTATTCCATAAACCAAGGTATACGATAACTATTTATATAATTGATATTTAAATAGGACGATTTGGCTTAGGGTTTGCATGATAGTTCATATATTCATAAGCATTGCATATTTTATTATGAATGTCATGATTTATTTACGTAATTTTGGGAATTATGTAATTTACTTAGTATGACCTTAGTTTTTAAATCGGTATTTCCCGTAATGTAAGGGGTTACCAATTCGGTTTTAATTTTGTGATCTCGTATCACCCAATTGTAATTTATTTCTATTTTATTATGTATAAAGTAGACTAGAAAAGTTATAATTTTTGTAAATTCCGGAGAGCCTTGAAGACGATGCCATTCGGAAAGGAGTTCCGACGAAGACGGTTTTTACCTCGAAGTGCGTACCTCATGAAGTTCAAGGGACCAAAGGAGTTGGTTTCCGAATTTTTACTTTTATTATTTCTTTTCTAGGAAAGGCCATACTAGGGTTTATTTTATGCTTTTATTTTGCTTTTTATATGTTTGCATGCATAGCCAAATCGTCATATATCGTCTCATGCATTTTCGATTTAGTCGACCTAGTCATTATTTTATCAATAATTCACCGACTTAGTTCACTTAAACGGAGATAGATAATAATTTGACTAGATCTCTCACATAGAAATATTGAGACTTAGCCTTACCAAAAAGTATGGACCCATGAATCCCTTCTTCACAAGAACGTAGGCTCGGCTATACCGGGGTACTAAAATTGTCACGTTGGGTAAGTGGGGTAATAAGATTACACCTTGAAATTTGGTCGATCTCAACGAAAGTATTCGTAACCGTAGTTGCAATAAGTTCGGGCTAAAGACGATTTTTAGAAAATTGTCGACCGGGATCGGAGTTCTAAGGTAGAACCGATTAAAAGGTTAATCCACCTAATTATACCAATACGGGTTGACTCGGCTATACCGTGCCCGAATTAGTATGGGTTTGGGTCTCGGGATTGTTTACTTAATTGGGTAAGAGATCTTTAAGTAAATATACTAAACTTGTTTAAAATTATTTACGAGTTTTGAAAATGACGTTGTTTTAATTCCTTCATTTTTATTGTAGTTTAATTTTCAACATCATCAATGGCAACCAACGCTCCACCTCTCACTAATGTTTCATGGCTTCGATCCTTTATGGATCGTTGCAAACTCGATAAGCATGGCTCAAATTTTAAGGATTGGGATGCACAATTACTTTTGGCCGCTCAAGGTGATGATAAGACTCGTTACCTATCCGAAGCCGCTCCGACCGCTCCGACCGCTCGTTCATCGGTCCAAACTCATGAGGCCTATGAAGCCTACATGAAAGAGTCCTCCGCTCTTAAAAATGTGCTCATCTTCTCCATGGAGCCGGATCTCCAAAGGAGTATGATCAAGTTGACCACATCATATGAGATATACACCAAGCTTGCGACATTGTTTTCGCAAACTCCAAGGGTGATACAATATGAGGCGGCTTCCGCCTTCTTCGACATTAGCTTAAAGGAAGGGCAAAAGATAAGCCCTCATGTGCTCAAACTCGTTGAGCTAGCGGAAACTCTTAAAGTGCAAGGGGTTGATGTTCCCGACTCTCTCATCATTGACCGAGTTCTTCACTCGCTCAATAAGGTGAAATCGTATGCTCAATTCCGGGTGAATTTTAATATGCGAAATCAAGCGACCACATTGGATGAATTGCATAAGATGCTCGTCCAAGCCGAGAGGGATATGGGACTTCATGAACGTTCCACTAAAGATGTTTTAAACATCGAAAAGAAAGGGAAAATGAGCTTCAAGAAGAATGCCTTCAAAGGCAAGGGTAAGAAAACGTTCAAGCCCAAAGCGACCAAAGAAAAGACCTTTTCGAAAGGCGCTTCCACCTCGTCTTCGAAATCCGAAGACAAGTGCCATTATTGCACGAGGATAGGTCATTGGAAGAGAAATTGCCCCAAATATTTAAGCGATCTCAAAAATGGGAAGGCAACCGCCGTAGGTAATAATTCTCGTTTAAATTCATGTCATTTATCAACTTATGTATAGTGATACAAATTTGTTGATATTTACCCTTTTTAATTGTTTTAAAGGGTCACCTCCTAGTGATAAGGGCAAGGAGAAGGAAGCATGAAGTTCCTTACTTGGATGGCTATGGTAGCATCCAATTAATCGAAGACTTGAAGAGTTAGGCTCTAATTTTCATATCGTCTTCTTTCATATTTTGCATTGACACCCGTCGTTGAAGGGTGCCAAAGATAAGATTTATAAAACCTCAGCTTAAACTAGATAGGATAAGTCAAGGGTCGAACCACAAGGAGACAAGGTTAATTATGTTTGCAAATTTAAAGTCTATTACAAGTAACCAAAAAAAAGGGGGGTTGATTTAAGATTTGAACTAACAACTAAAAGAGCAAAATAAACGAGAGAATTAAAATAAGATGAAAAGGAGATTAGGAACTTCGGTTCCCCATGGCTAGGGCAAGTCAATAAAGGGTAAAATAACCAAATAACACAATCCCAAGGAACAAAGAATAAACCTTTAGGTCAATATTCCACCCAATCCTTACTGTCTTAGGGTTCCTAGAAAAGCACTAAACTTTCGTTCATAGAGCAATCCCAAAATTGTTGTTAAACTAATCCTAGTAATCTTTCAATCTCAAGGATTAGTTCACCAACAACAATGGGGGATTGGTAATTTAATCATAAAACTATCAAAATCAAGTCTTTGCCATGGTTCCCCTAATTCCTAATCACAAGAATTAGCTATGCATGATTTTAACTGTGAAACTAACAACAACAAGAAACAAGAACATCAAAGGAATTAACATAATTAAAGATGACAATAAAAGGGAAAACATGTATTGGGAAACAATAATAGGATGAACAATAAAATTAATTGAAAGGGAAAGATTAATTGTATCAAACTTACAAACTCAATTGGATTTCAAGAACAAAGATTGAAACTTGGAAAAATATTCTCTCTAAACTATGGAGTTTTTTTTTCTAATCTGGGCTGCTTGACCTAATTTTCGAGTTTAGGTCTCCTTAAATAAGTTCTAATTACAAGATTAAACGAGTAAAACACGAAATAAAAGTCGCGGACGCAGTCGCTGGGTCGGTCGACCTCTTATCCGGGTCGGTCGACCTCTCCTGCTGTTATCAGGCTTTCCGAATTCTGGGCTTTAGTCGATCGACCTCTTTGGTGGGTCGGTCGACCCTTTCCTGTACGTTTCAGCGAAATTTGGCCCGTAAACAACACTTGGATGTGCATCCGGATCGTTGCTTCGCATCATTACTCAAAACAGGTTCCGGAGGACGATTAAAGTTCAGTTTTGCCCACTTCCGCGTATTCCTACATTTAAAACATAGAAATGCCAAAGTCAACCGTTTCGGGAGAAATAGCAACTAAAAGTCACGAAAATAAAAGAAAATACGTGCCAAAAGAATAAATAAAATGCATAAAATAGGCACGTATCAAACTTCCCAAACCAAACCTTGCTTGTCCTCAAGCAAGCACTAAGACTCAAAAGAAAAAGAAAAACTTCTAATGGAACGGATTTCACACTTTTTACAACCAAACACCAAACCATACCCAACCAATTTAATGCAATCTTCAAATATAATCAAGCATAATGTCAAGAGCAAAACGAATTGAACATGTTGGAATAATATGCTAAACTTTCAACCTTGCAAGACTCATTCTAATTGGACTCTCGCGGTATGCTCGAGACACTCAAGAAAACAAAGGGTCAAATGTATATGTGAAGGATAAGAAGATAAATAAAAGTAGAGACTCTCACCTATCTGCGACCCATAAGAACATGCCTGCAATCTAACATGAATAAAATCTCTACAACCGTACATATGCATTCCCACATTAAATGACCATGACACATGCCGAGGCAATTTTTGGGATTGTGAGGCTGAAGGTAAGAAAGGGTTAAAATAAGTTATGGGAAGAGGGGTTAAACCGAGCTAACAACCATCTATCCATAGTATAAGATCACTTCCATTACTTTTCCAAACATGCCAATGCTCAAAGTTGGGAGCAAAAGTCACAATTTCTCCAATTTTCTCCCTCTCTTTCTTTCTTTCTTCTCTTTTTTTTTTTCAGAAACATCCTGCTCAATGGTCGTAGTCGATCGACCCAAAATTTAGGTCGACCGACCACCCTTGAAAACAGGTAGACCTGTTTTTATTATTTTTTTTATATATTATTTTTCTTTTCTTTTCTTTCCCCTTTTTTCTGATTTTAATCACCGAAATTTTTTTTCTTTTCTTTTTCTCCTTTTCGCCATTCTCACAAAACCAAGATTTATCAATGAAACACAAACCAAATGATGGCCAAAACAGTCCCATCACTAAGTTACTAGCTCGGCTAGGGTAGACAATTTGTAGGATGTAGCATATGGGACAAAAGAGTCAATTTGGCTATGTGAGGATTATGGGTAAAATAAGGAAAGGGGACCTCTACCCATGTGTCAACAAACCACAAAACCCGAATGCATATAGGTATTAAGTAGACAAAATTCATGCTTATGCACGTTGATATGACATGCCTCAAGAGGAGAAACTACTCACAAACCTACATGAAATCGGTCATGAATGTCACCGATTTATTAAGCTCTAATCCTTAGAATATGTAGTAGCTTGCCAAGAAGAGAGTCAAGTCTAATAATTTAGCATTAAATCAACAAAAACTCGTAGATAATGCAAAAGACTAGCTTGAAAATTTTTGAAAAAATGCAAGGCAAGGCAATAAGTGATATGTGAGGCATAAATCGTATTTGTCCGTTCCGACTCGACCTATAAGCTAAAGAACATGTGACAGAAAAGAACGCGCGACAGAAAAGAACACGCGACAAAAAAGGATGAAAGTAAGAAAAACACCTAAAGGAATGAAAAACAAAAGACACCTAAACAATTGCAGACTCAAAAAGGAGTATGCAAACACCCTCCCCAAACAAAAACGCACAATGCCCCCATTGTGCTCATCAGCATACATCCACAGCATAGGGATGGGGATAGGCAGAAAAGAAACAAACAAAGAAAGGAAAAAGAAAAAGACTAGAAACTACAAAAAGAGTCTAAGGAGGAAGGAGGGAAAAACTGGAAATCTAAGGGGAATAAAAGAAAAAACTACTTACAAGACGGAGGGACCTCCCCAAACCGAACCTCGAAGAGGGTAAGGTTAAGCACGTCCCTAGTCCTCTGGGTCAAACTCCGACCCAGAGTCATCTCCTTCTGCCTCCTCCTCATCCTCATCATCAGACCCTATGTCTGTTCCTGAGATAGAGCCTGAAGCTTCACCGTACCCATGACCGCCCGCCTGAGGTGTGTACCAGGTGGGGTGAGTCCAAGGGCCGGTGGGGAGCCTACCCTGAGTAGCATACTCCGAGTAGCCCGGATACTGGTAGAGACTATCGTTCAACTGTTTTTGGTTGACCTGCCTGCAAAGGTTCGCCACCATGAGTGGGAGAGATCTATCATCAACAAAAGGAGGAATAGAAAAATTAGGAGGCGCAGTAAAATCAATTGGGTACCCCGTCCCAGGTGCATCAAAGTGGGCACCGGGAGCAGGGACCCTATGGCCTCTAAAGGTGCCTCCTCTAAGTGGAAGGCGGTAGGATGAGAGGAGTGGTCTAGGCTCCCCCTGAATATTATCAAGGGGTAACATGGGGGGAGCCGTGGTGATGGGGATGCGATCACTGAGGTAGGTGTCTACCTTCCAATAATCCTTCCTATCCACCCAATGCACGGACTTGACATAAGCCATGTCCATGTACCGGGAGAGAGTGCCAATAATCGTATCCTCATAGCGAGGGAACTGAGGAACAAGAAAGCGGGCCAATCGAGTGACTAGCCCACCACAGACAATAGTGGTCAAGGAAGTTCCCTCGCCCACCGCCACAAAGTGAGAGGCGACCAAATACGCAGTGTTATAAAACTGCTGACCCGTACGTCTGACATTAAGATAGCCAGACAAAATGGAGAGCTCAATATTTTTAACATTTTGAGACTCTTTACGGCCAAAAACAGTGTTGGCCAAAAGACGTAAATAAGAACGGGGGGCGGGTAAGTGAATGGTACTGTTCTTCTTCTTCTTATCGCTGGAATCAGAAAGACAGGACCACATGACATTGTGCGACCCAGTGGGGTCACCCGTAATACCCGTAGAAGATAAGCCTAGAAATTGAGCAAATTCATTCAAAGTTAAAGAAAATGTTTCATTGAACAAACGAAAAGAAATGCACTTGTTATCATAGCCGGGGTTATAAGCTTGAACATTAAAAATAAAGGAAGAAAAGAACTCAAGAGTGAGAAGGGTATAGGTGAACTTATCCATAGTGACAAGTCCTGAGAAACCCGTCCCATTGAGCAAGGACACCACATCATCATGACACCCCAAAGCTTGCAATGCCGGAACAAAAAGGAACCGGGTGACCACCACTAAGAAAAAAGTGGAAAGATGGAGGAAACGGGCTTTTTGTGCCGGAGTATTAAAGATGATTTGCGGATAGTTTGGTAGACTATCCGTATCCAGCGCCGTCAACCCTCCTGACCTAGGAGCACGGCCTCGGGAGGTGCTTGCTCCGGAAGTGCGGGAGCGCTTTCCGCCTTGTCCACGGCTAGACATTATGAATCTGAAAAAAAAATCAATAAAATGTAAGTCTTGTGCAACATTGAAAACATTTTCTTAGCACAAAGAGGAACAAAACACGAACCAGAAACCTCTGTAACAGTATTTGGGTCGGCCGACTTCATAGAGAGGTCGGTCGACCACTATCGCTAAAATTTTAGAGTTCCTGTAACTGTGACGGGGTCGGCCGACCTCACCTAGAGGTCGGTCGACCAACTGCCAGCAAAAATCAGAATACCTGTAAAATCACTGCGGTCGATCGACCTCAAACCTATGTCGACCGACCGACCAAACGAAAGATCGAATTTCTGGAAAAAATGCAGTTTGGTCGGCCGACCTCCGTTTTGAGTCGGTCGACCGACAGCAGTATCAGAAAAAAAATCGCGGTTTTGAAATCGTGGAGAAATTAGGCATAGAAATTGCAGGAAAGAATCATACTAACTCTAACAGCACAAAACCACACACATTGTACAGATCTGAGACTATAAAACCTAAAGGAAGAAGAAAACTTAAAAAGAAAACACAAACATGCATGAAAACAAAATTAGGAGCCAAAACAAACTGAAAAAGACAAACTAAAACTACCTAGAACAGAATTAGGATGCTAGGAAACGAAAAAAAAAAAAAAAAAAAAAAAAGCTAAGAAACACATACCTTGGATGGAGAAAGATGAAAGAAAGCAAGAAAATTGAGTGAAGGATGAAGAAGGTGGGTGGTTAGGGTTTTTAAGAGAGAGAGGGAGGTTCAGAAAGTGTGAGCAATTATTGTGTTTTCAAAACACAGAAGGACCAAAGACTCTAACTCAAAGAAAAACCGGAAAAAAATACCCGAGGTCGGTCGACTTAATAATTTGGTCGGTCGACCTCTGTCCTGCATACCTGCTCTGTCAGAATTTATTTAATGCTGTCAGAAGGTCGGTCGACCTTCATGGCGGGTCGGTCGACCTACTTAACTGACGATTCCTTTTATTTTCCTGCAGAATCTCAAAATCACATCAAGGACTAAAACAGAAATTACAAAAAACGTAAAATTAAGCTAGAACACGGGTTGCCTCCCGTTTAGCGCTGGTTTAACTGGTCCCGCACGACCCTTTTACCTATCAAGAAGCATCCGAAAAAGGGTCAGAGTAAGAGACTTCAACCTTGCCGATATATTCGTTCTCTCCGCGGAAGTGCTTCATATACTGGCCATTAACTTTGAACCACTCACCGGATGAGGTTTCTAACTCTATTGACCCAAATTTTGAGACAGCTGTGATGGTGTAAGGTCCGCTCCACCTGGATTTCAGCTTACCAGGAAAAAGACGAATACGAGCATTAAAAAGCAACACCCTATCACCTACCTGAAAATAACGCCTAATGATTCTCTTGTCATGCCAGCGCTTTGTTTTCTCTTTGTAAATCCTGGCATTGTCATAGGCTAACAACCTGAATTCTTCTAACTCATTGAGCTGCAACAAACGTTTCTCACGGGAAAGATTAGGGTCTAAATTAAGATCACAAATAGCCCACCAAGACTTACGTTCTAACTCTACTGGTAAATGACAAGTCTTACCATAAATCAACCGGAAAGGTGACATTCCGATTGGGGTTTTGAACGCAGTTCTATAGGCCCATAAAACATCATCAAGTTTTAGACTCCAATCTTTCCTAGACTTAGAAACAACTTTGGCTAGGGTCTCCTTGAGTTCCTTATTAGAGATCTCAACTTGACCACTAGTCTGAGGGTGATAAGCTAAACCCCTACGATGTTGGACACCGAATTTACTTAGCAAGTCACCTAAGCGTTTCTCCTTAAAATGCATACCTCCATCACTTATGACAACCCTAGGGACACCAAAACGAGGAAATATGATTTTTTTAAACATCTTAATGCTAGCCTTTGCATCACAATGGGGGGTAGCAATAGCTTCTACCCACTTAGACACATAATCAACAGCTACAAGAATATACCTGTTACCTTGACTACTGGGAAAAGGTCCTTGATAATCAATGCCCCAGACATCAAAAATCTCTACCTCTAAAATACCAACCTGCGGCATCTCATGTCTTTTTGAGACATTCCCAGTTCTTTGACATGCATCACAGCTACCTACAAAATTCCTACAGTCAGCATGCAAAGTAGGCCAATAAAAACCAGACCGTAATACCTTGGCCACGGTCCTAGATGGACCGTGGTGACCACCATATGCAGAAGAGTGACATGCTTCCAGAATGTCCTTCACCTCCCATTAGGGGACGCATCTCCGGATGAGTCCATCTCCGCATTCCTTGAAAACATAGGGGTCATCCCGAAAATATTGTTTTGCATCAAACATAAATCTCTTCTTTTGTTGCCATGACAACTCAGGAGGGATTTTACCTGTGACAGCAAAGTTAGCAAAATCAGCATACCAAGGAGGGGGATAAGAACCTGAACTATTAATGATAAATAAACTCTCATCAGGAAATGAATCATCAATAGGTAAAGAATCTTCCCCATCAGCCAGCTGAAGGCGAGATAGGTGGTCAGCTACCACGTTTTCCGCGCCTTTCTTGTCCCTAATCTCAATGTCAAACTCTTGGAGAAGAAGTATCCACCTTAAAAGCCTTGGCTTTGGATCTTTCTTTTGGAAAAGACCTTTCAAAGCTGCATGGACAGTGTAAACAATTACCTTATTACCTACTAAATAGGACCTGAATTTTTCTAAGGCAAAGATCACAGCTAGCATTTCCTTCTCAGTGGTGAAATAGTTGACTTGAGTCTCATCTAGGGTGCGGCTCGCATAGTATATAGCATTAAGAGCCCTGTTCTTCCTTTGACCTAGCACAACACCTACAGCGTAGTCACTAGCATCGCACATGATCTCAAATAAGAGATCCCAGTCTGGTGGCTGAATGATTGGTGCTGAGATCAAAGCTTCCTTCAAACTGTTAAAAGCTGAAAGGCACTCATCAGTAAAATCAAAAACAGCATCCTTAAGGACCAACTGTGTAAGAGGTTTAGCAATCTTAGAAAAGTCCTTAATGAAGCGCCTGTAAAAACCTACGTGTCCTAAGAAACTTCTCACCCCCTTAACATTAACAGGAGGGGGTAATTGCTCAATCACCTGCACTTTTGCTTTATCTACATATATACCTTTATCAGAAATTAGATGCCCTAACACTACCCCCTCAGTAACCATAAACTGACACTTTTCCCAGTTTAAGACAAGGTTTACATCAATACATCGCTGCAAGACTTTATCAAGATTAGCTAAGCACTGATCAAACGCATTACCATAAACAGAAAAATCATCCATAAATACCTCCATGATCGATGTTTTCTATAAAGTCAGAAAAGATACCCATCATACACCTTTGAAAGGTGGCAGGAGCATTACATAATCCAAAAGGCATCCTGCGGTATGCAAAAACACCCAGTGGGCAAGTAAAAGTAGTCTTACTCTGATCATCGGGATGGATGGGAATCTGGAAAAAACCTGAATAACCATCTAGAAAACAGAAGAATTTATTAGAAGCCAGTCTTTCAGTCATTTGGTCAACAAAAGGAAGGGGGAAATGGTCTTTCTTGGTGGCGGCATTTAACTGTCTATAATCAATGCACATCCGCCACCCAGTTACAACTCTAGTGGGTATTAACTCATTTTTATCATTTTTAACCACTGTGGTTCCTCCTTTCTTAGGCACCACCTGAACTGGGCTAACCCACTTGGAGTTGCCAACTGAATAGATAATACCTGCATCAAGAAGTTTCATTACCTCAGCCATAACCACCTCCTGCATCTTAGGATTCAACTTACGCTGTCCTTGTCTATAAGGCTTATGCCCTTCTTCTAACTCTATTCTGTGCATGCAAACATCAGGGCTTATGCCCTTAATATCATCTAAAGAATAACCTAAAGCTTTCCTATTCTTTTTGAGAACAGTCATTAAAGCAGAAAGTTGGTTAGGGTCAAGTTTATAGCTAACAATCGCAGGGTACTGTTCAGTATCATCTAAGAAAACATATTTAAGGTTAGGAGGAAGTGGCTTACGCTCTGGTACCTTTACCTCAACGGCCTGAACAGAATCAGTACTAATGGAATAGCACATGTTTAACAGATTTGCATTGGCCAAGCTTATGAGCTTCTCATTCTCTTCTTCAGTAAACTCATACTCCTCTATCTCTGCTTCTATCACCTCCAACTCTTCAGCATCCTCGTCTGGATCACCTGCACACTTATCCAAAACTGTTAGATCATCTAAGGGATCCTTGGTCAAGGATTCCCTCCAATTAAGGATAACATTCCTGTCTATAATATCAATGGAGCAACAAGTATCATCAGTAGGAGTAGTTGCCTTATGGGCAAGACTAAACTCGATAGTGTCATCTCCAACCTCTAAAGTAATGATCCCGCGTTTGACATCTATAACAGCCCCAGCTGTGTGTAAAAATGGTCTACCTAAAATAATAGGTATTTGACTATCCTCAGCAATGTCTAAAACAACGAAATCAACAGGAATAAATAACTTTCCCACTCTAACTGGGACATCCTCTAAGACCCCTAATGGTCTTTGGGTTGATCTATCAGCCATCTGTAGGGTAATATTGGTGAATTTAAGTCTACCTAAATTAAGTCTTTCACAAACAGAATAAGGCATGACACTGACACTAGCCCCTAGATCACAAAGGGCTTTCCCTATAATATGATTACCTATGGTACAAGGGATAGAAAAACTACCTGGGTCCTTTAATTTGGGTGCTATATTATTCTGTGAGAGAACATAACATTCCTCCACAAAAGCAACAACACCTTCGTCCTGAAAATTCCTCTTACGACTCAAAATATCTTTCATGAATTTAGCATAAGAAGGTACCTGGGTAATTAAATCAGTGAAAGGGATGGTTACCTCAAGATTCTTCACCATCTCCAAAAACTTACCGAATTTCCGATCCTCTTTTGAATTTTTTAATCTTTCGGGGTATGGAATGGTGACATTAGCCATAGGATCAGCAACCTTTGGCTTTTTCAGCTGTAATATCTTAGTGAGGCCTTGAATAAGGGAAGGATCCAGCGATTCGGGAATAGGAACTGCGTTCTGCTCAGGAACATCGGTCGGTCGACCTCGTACAGGGGTCAGTCGACCAGACGCTGTATCACCGAAATCTTTCTGTTTTCCAGAAACTGATCTCACGTCAGGTATCGAGGTCGGTCGACCTACAGTAGGGGTTGGTCGACCTTCTGAACTGTGAATGGGATCAATTTCTTCTTCATGAACTTTAGCAGAGTCCTCCTCAGGGGCTGGTCCTTCATAAGCACGTCCACTCCTAAGATTTATAGCATTCAACGTCTCTATGGGTCTTTCACAACTAGCCGGAGAGCTAGTTGTTTGGTTGGCTATGTTTATCAATTGATCTCCAAAAGTCTTCATAGAAGCAATTTGAGCCTTTCCTATCTCTAAAACCTGTTTTGTTAGAGCATGAACAAGCTCTCTCAATTCCACAATCTCACCCGTGTTGTCGGCCGTAGTAACTAGGTTCGCACTTTCAAGCTTCAGCTAGGTTGCCTCAAGCTTTTCAAAACGGGCTTCAACGGTTGTCTCAAGAGCCAATACTCTATTCATCTCCACATTCAACTTTCGCGAATTCCCACGTGAATTCCCAAAAGTGGCCCTATGCACCGCCATGTCTTCAATGGTGTTCCAACCCTGCATATGGTTGGTGTTGTTCTGAAATCTTCCATTGGCGGCCGCATCAAGAATCACCTTATAGTCATCGTAGAGGGCGTTGTAAAATTTGTTACATAAGTACCATTATTGAAAACCATGGTGAGGGATAGAACGGACCAAATCCTTAAACCGATTCCACGCTTCACAAAATCCTTCATCCGGCCCTTGTTGAAAGTTAGTGATTTGGTTTCTCAAGTCATTGGCTTTTGCAAGAGGAAAGTATTTTCTGTAGAAAGCCAATGCCAAGGAAGTCCAATCCGTAACCTCCTCAGCTGCCCTATCAAGGTAACGGTACCAATCTCGCGCGGCATCTTTCAATGAATAAAGGAACATCATTGCCAGCACCTCATCCTGAGTCACCCCGGCAGGTATGCGTATGGAACAGCAGTAATCCGTGAACGTCGCAACATGCTTCAACGGATCCTCGTTGGGTAGACCAAAAAATTGACTCCGTTCCACCAGAATGATGTGGTTCGGGTGGAGTTCAAAGGAACCAGTTGTGGGAGTAGGCAAGGTGAATCCTTTTGGTAAATCTTGAACCTTTGGCTGCATGTGGTCATAAATAGAAGCCATGCCTAAACAAGAGAGTACTCAAGCCTTCCTCTCTAAAACCTGTCTTCTAATATGCAGAAAACAACACTAGAAGAAAAGGTAAGTAACGGTCTTAAGGAACCTAAGTTCCTTAAGACAAGAAAAATAAACTAAAAACTAAAAAACAAAATTATACCGTCTCCCCGGCAACGGCGCCAAAATTTGACACCCGTCGTTGAAGAGTGCCAAAGATAAGATTTATAAAACCTCAGCTTAAACTAGATAGGATAAGTCAAGAGTCGAACCACAAGGAGACAAGGTTAATTATGTTTGCGAATTTAAAGTCTATTACAAGCAACCAAAAAAAAGGGGGGTTGATTTAAGATTTGAACTAACAACTAAAAGAGCAAAATAAACGAGAGAATTTAAATAAGATGAAAAGGAGATTAGGAACTTCGGTTCCCGATGGCTAGGGCAAGTCAATAAAGGGTAAAATAACCAAATAACACAATCCCAAGGAACAAAGAATAAACCTTTAGGTCAATAATCCACCCAATCCTTACGGTCTTAGGGTTCCTAGAAAAGCACTAAACTTTCGTTCATAGAGCAATCCCAAAATTGTTGTTAAACTAATCCTAGTAATCTTTCAATCTCAAGGATTAGTTCACCAACAACAATCGGGGATTGGTAATTTAATCATAAAACTATCAAAATCAAGTCTTTGCCATGGTTCCCCTAATTCCTAATCACAAGAATTAGCTATGCATGATTTTAACTATGAAACTAACAACAACAAGAAACAAGAACATCAAAGGAATTAACATAATTAAAGATGACAATAAAAGGGAAAACATGTATTGGGAAACAATAATAGGATGAACAATAAAATTAATTGAAAGGGAAAGATTAATTGTATCAAACTTACAAACTTAATTGGATTTCAGGAACAAAGATTGAAACTTGGAAAAATATTCTCTCTAAACTATGGAGTTTTTTTTCTAATATGGGCTGCTTGATTAGGTCTCCTTAAATAAGTTCTAATTACAAGATTAAACGAGTAAAACACGAAATAAAAGTCGCGGACGCAGTCGCTGGGTCGGACGACCTCCTATCCGGGTCGGTCGACCTCTCCTGCTGTTATCAGGCTTTCCGAATTCTGGGCTTTGGTCGGTCGACCTCTTTGGTGGGTCGGTCGACCCTTTCCTGTACGTTCAGCGTAAATTTGGCCCGTAAACAACACTTGGATGTGCATCCGGATCCTTGCTTCGCATCATTACTCAAAACAGCTTCCGGAGGACGATTAAAGTTCAGTTTTGCCCACTTCCGCGTATTCCTACATTTAAAACATAGAAATGCCAAAGTAAACCGTTTCGGGAGAAATAGCAACTAAAAGTCACGAAAATAAAAGAAAATACGTGCCAAAAGAATAAATAAAATGCATAAAATAGGCACGTATCAAATCCTAAAACAATGGTTGTAATTTTGGATACAAATCCTAAAACAATGGTTGTAATTTTGGATATTAGTGACTTGATTTTCAACCCAAGTCACTACTTTTGTTCTTAATCAATTTCTTGATTTCTAAAATAAATTGCATACCTTGTTAAAACATGAATAATAGTGATTACATCACGAAATAAGAAACGTTGATGCGATCAATATAATATAATCAAAGTGTTGATTAAAACGGAGAACTACACTCCATGAGATACTTTCAATCAAATTAAGAAATCATTAATTCATTATACGATGATCATTTTAAGTGAAAATGAGAATGTATACATCACACCTATAAAAAACTTCAAACATTCATATGCATTGGTTAAATCGAAATAGCTATCCTTATACGAATAAAGGTTATTGTCAAAAGGATAGCGTGGGAGAAAATATTTCGCTCGCAAACCAATGATGTAAATAAAGGATCTTAGAGAAGATTACTACATGGGAGTCTTAAGAAGAACCCCAAATGGATGAATTGAAGAAACTACAAGAGGACACTGAAGAAACTACGGGAGGACACAAGAGGAAAAGTTCCTTATGTTCATTGTTTCAAAGAGAGGATATAATGAAACCCCGTATGAAATCGGAAGGAAAACGGTTCCTTAATAAATGATTTTTCTAAATTTATAAGATAAAAGAGAAGAAATCATCTCAATTCTCTCAATGTAGTTATAAGGGAATTATCATGTCATATTCGTCTCGAGGAAACGAAGACATGAAGGAAGTGATGATTGATTGAATGAAAATAGATCACTATAGGGATAGTGATAGTGATAATGATTCATGTGATAATAAAGATTTACATGCGAGAAATGAAACGTTCATTTAAGAAATCGAGTGATATTGTTTTTAGTGGGAGCGATATTCATTAAAGAATTGAACCTACCATTTAGAGAGGATGGGTGATTCTTTAAAGTGTAAAGAATAAGAGATTTTCAATTGTAGATGAACAAATACCTTATATCATAAGATGATGGAGCTTTACGGGAAGGTTTATTATATTGATAATAAAAGGTCGCCCAATAGAAATCAAAATGGTTAGATATGATTCATATTGATGAATAAAACCATGATCAAATTGCCAAGATGATTGAAAATTATTAGAGTGATAAAATTATTAATAACTACAATATAGCTTTCAGTACATAAGTGACTAGATAATTTCGAGTGATTCTCTAATCCCTCTAATATATCAATATGTCACGAGTTATAAGATAACAGTGGGAGCATTCCTCAAGAAAGGAAACTCAAAATCTAGAAAGAGTTCTAGATATGTACTCAAATAAGATCATATTATGCGAGATAATATGAGATGGAAGGAGACCAAAATTTGTAAGTTTTACAATCATGAAAAATCCATCTTTAGACGTTTCATCTAACTACTATTAATTAAATTATATTGCAATACCCTATTATACAATTTTTAATAAAATTAAAATAAAACTATTAATAAATTACAAATTAGGCGATACGAAATCGCAATTAATTACAAAACAAATCGATATTCCCTTACATTACGGGAAATACCAATTTCTACCTATGGCCATATTAGGAAAATTACATAATTTTAATGCTAAGAAACATCCATCTAAATTAATAATAAAACTGCATTATGTAAAAATGACATGCCAAATCGTCTTACTTACCAACAACGATCATTTGAGCTCGTAATGACGGAATTTTTACCAATAAAAATTCACAATTAATTCTTAAAACAATTTTAAGACTTACTCATCTTAATAATCTGGTCTATTATCAAAATAATTATTCTCAGCCATTATCTTGAAATTATATGGGAATTAAAACATAATCATGATAAAAAGATACAATCATTCACATTATCTTATAAAAATTCCATTTAATTTAAAAACTTATGGAAAATTAAATTTCAAAGCCATGAACATTTTGGTCTTACACCAAAAATGCCATGACAGTGAAAAATTTAGTTTTGAAATTTATTTAAAACGATTTTATAATTTAATCGTTAAAACGGACAATTTTTACGATGTAATTCTAAATCAAACCATAAAAATTGAAATAACTTTGTAACATCCCGCATTTTCGTAAACAATATTTAAAGGTTTTAAGTTCAAGCTCGAGAAATAATTTATATTTCGTAAATTTTGGGATTTTATTTAAATAACTGATGAATTTATGTGAGAGTACTTTTAAAGGATTTAAATAAGATTTCATTTAATTGCGTAATTTGCGTCTTAGCCATTTAATTTCATATTCCAAAAATATTTATATCGTCTTAAGTTTATAGTTACCTTAAGTCGTTGTTTTTAGCTTAAACCGTCTTAAAACTTGTCTTATGGGCCTAACTTGTTAATGGACCCATTTTCCCTCTTTTTCCTCACAAAACCCTAACCGCACCATCTTCTACCTCACTCCTTCATTTCAATTTTCAGATTTTGCAAACAACAACAAACACCATTTTTATAAATTTCTCCTTCAATCTTAAAATGCTCATAGAATCTTCGTTTCTTATCTGATTGAGACGATTTTCGCGGCCACGGATTCCTTGTCTCGAGCATGTCGTTTTAAGGTAATCAATCTTGCATTTTATGACAGTTGAAATTTCGGCCTGTTTGAATTAATTCGAAATTCGTGATAGTTGTGATGTTTTGTTGTTTTAGGCGGTGTTTGTGTTAGCCCGGAAGTGGACTTGATGATTATTGAACAAGATTTTGAAGGTTTCGCTAAGTAAAGGTGACGATAATGAGAAACTCGGCCTATATGTGTATATTAGCAAGTTTGATGTGTTCTTGTGTTTAGTTTCTGATTTTGTTGAAGTATAATGTTTAAAGGACTTAGTAACATGATTAGGAATGTTTATTTATGATGAATTTATACTTGTTGATGTTCTTAAGATCATATGTTGTTTTTCTGAAATTTACACATTTTGCGACGGATACTTGATATAATCAATTGAGGATTGTTATGGGATTTGTATGCTGTTAGGATAGTGGTATTGGATGTTTATAATGTTAGGCAAATCATGCTTGTAGTGATTATTGAAGTTTACATGTCGATTTGTGAAGTTTGAAAGGGGCTGGAAAATCACGAAATGCGTTACAGGCTCTCTGAGCCGGTCGACCAACCGGCCGCCGGTCGACCGGCTGGGAGTGCGTTTGTGTGTTTTTTGCGATTTTGAGTTTTGGCCTTAGGACTGCCAGCCGGCCGACCGGCTGCCTGCCGACCGGCTGGTAGTCTCTTGTGATGTGTTTCGTTTGCGAAAAACTTAAGTAGAAGGGGAGCCCAGCCGGCAGACCGGCCGCCTGCCAGCCGGCTGGGAGTGTATGTGGGTTGGTTTACGCAATAGCGAAGGCTAGGGAAATGGAGTCCCAACCGGCCGACCGGCTGCCTGCCGACCGGCTGGGAGTCCTTGTGTTGTTTTGTTTAAAAGAGAAAGGGAAGGCTGAGGAGGTCACCAGCCGGCCGACCGGCTGCCTGCCGACCGGCTGGGGACCCCTGTAAGCTAATTTTGAATTTGTAAATCGTTCGTAACTTTCAAACGGTTAATCGGTTTTGATTGAAACTCGTTTTGTATACCCGTGACATGTATTTGAGGTCCACGGAGGATGGGCAACATTTTATTGGGTTCGGGAATGGAGTAAGGATAGAGACCCCCCGGTCGGGTAACCGAAAGGGAAACCGGCTCTCCCTCAACTTAGTTCCCGGGGTCAATTAGGTGTTGACTAGAGGTTAAGAAAAGTAGAACTATAGATTAGTTCATAGGCTTTGGTTGATATTGTATTGATGCGTATTAAGTTATGCCTTAAGCTGGCCTCTGAACTTAATACGTGAGTTGTTTGTCATATATGGGGATATGCCTTAAGCTGGCCTCTGAGCCCTATATGTGTATGTTTGTCGTGTCTGGGACATGCCTTAAGCTGGCCTCTGAGTCCAGACATGTTTGATAGTGATCGCGTTGGAACATGCCTTAAGTTGGCCTCTGAGTCTGACGAGTAGAGCAGCTGCACAACGGGGTAGCTAAGGAACTGACACCTTGCCCGGAGTGCAGATGTTTGGTGCTAGAACATGCCTTAAGCCGGCCTCTGAGTTTAGTACCTTGTGATGTGGTGAAGGGACATGCCTTAAGCTGGCCTCTGAGTCCTTTACTTTTGGATGCTAGTATATGCCTTAAGTTGGCCGCTGAGTCTAGTGTCTTGCTGATTGGCAGGTCCATGCCTTAAGTTGGCCTCTGAGTCCTTGCTTGCTGAATGTTTTGGTGTTTAGGTTATGTCTTAAGTTGACCGCTGAACCTTTACACTTGCTGAATGATTTGGTATTAGGTTATGTCTTAAGTTGACCGCTGAACCTTTTACTTGCTGAATTTATCTGCTTGCCTTGAGTTGGTATGTGTCAGATATAGATATTGATAATGATGAGTATATGATTGTTGTTAAGTTGTGGTTTGATCATCCAAGGCATTGGATGACTCTTAGTTCGGTTTCATAAATAGTTGGATTGAAAGACCCCCCGACTGGGTAACCAGTAGGGAAACCGGCTCTCCTTCCTAACGGTTTATGAAGTTGGTTGAGAGCCGTGCACTAGAGTTTGCATGATAGTATGAGATCAGTTGATGAGATGTTTATGCTTCACATGTTGATATATGTTGGAGTATTCTGTATTGCTTTATATGTTACGTGTTGTCACAAAAGGTGGCTAGGAGAACTCTAGTCACTCCCCACTGATTGTGGCGTACATGTTTTCATGTATGTAGGTACATGCAGGTTGGAGCGGGGTTACGAGAGGGCTAGCGAGTGATGATCCTGTCGTCATCATATGACTTACCTTTATATCGCCTAGCTAGACTCTTAGACTTTTGCTACAGTTGTTTTGGTGCATGTAGGGATGTTCCATCCCAGGCTGATGTACATATTTGTTTTGATACTTAGAACTGTTACTTATCTATTTTGGTTTTACTTCAGTTTCAGTTTCCGTTTCAGTTTAAGACTTCTCGCATGTTGTTTATCTTTTAAAAAAGTTTTAATTCCGCTGCATTTTTAGTACTTTTGTATGTTTATATTTCCGCTTTCGCGAGGGGTTTTACAAACTTTAAAATAAAATTTTATATATTTTGGAACAATTTCCAGGAGCTAAAAATTCAAAAATTTCAACCCAAAAATTAAACCAATAATTATTTACAAAATAACCACTATTTGCCCATTTTTATCAAATAAAAATCATTAAACTAAATAAATTAATCACATTAACTTAAAATTTCTATTTTTCTCATAAATAGAACATGCATGTGGTTATTTCTAAATAAACATGCAAAAAATTAACATGCAACCAAGAATAATTAACTTTTAATTAGTTTTACTGCATTTTAACATAATTTTATGCCATTTACAGTCATAAAAATAAATAAAATAACAAAAAATAAAATTTTCGTCCCATATCATTCTAAGACCATATTATATACATGCAAGACCATATTATGTGATAAAAACTAATTTTAATGACATAATATCAATTTTACTAATTTATCTCAGAAATTACAAAAAATCGTCTTAAAACAACATGCATGTATGTAACAATGCTCTGATACCTTGTTAGTTATTTAGACCATATTAATACTCATATTGTGATCTTAAAATTACAATATAATCTAAAATGGTCTAAATCTACATGCATGCATACAAAAATATATAAGATGGTATTAAACCATCTTAAGATAAAAAATTCTTACGTTGTAAAAGCAAGATAATGGGCACAACACAAGGACTCCTTCCTTATTGTTGTTCTTGAGCTATGGAATAATAAAGATCCTCCAAGACTACTAACCACCAAAAAAGGTGGTCTCCTAAGGATACACCCAAGATTGTCCCAAAAACTACTAAGTTACTAACTAGGTAAATTTAGTAGTAAACCTTGTATTATGTGATAATATTATTAAATTACACTAATAATATTATGATATATATATATATATATATATATATATATATATATATATATATATATATATATATATATATATATATATATATATTATTATGAGGATTTTTCTCTCTTAAAAATTAAGAGGATTTAAGTGTACAATGAGGAGTATATATAGGGGTTTGAAATGTAAACAATTCATGGGAACATGCCATGTGTTTACACCACCAAACTTTGACAAAAAATTGTCTTATAAGACCTGGTATATTATGGTTTAAATGGACACATTTCGGTCCATTTTGATTTCCCATATTTGTCCCACAAATGCTTATAAGTCTTATATTTAATTATCTTATATAATTAATTATTAATTTGATCATTTAACAATTAAATAATACAAATCAACAATTACTAACCACTTAACAATTAAGTTCTTATCAGACTATTTTATCAGTATAAAATATAAATTATGAACCCTTATTAGCTAATTTTACAATCTCTTGTAAGTTTAAATAACTATTTATCTCCGCCTCAAACATATACACATGTCGTAGAAATTTGTATAATTAACTATTAATTATAAAATCTCATTTATATTTATTAATTAATTATCAAATATTGAAATAATAAATCCCCTTGGCCCAAGTTCGTAACTTGTCATCAAATATATATTCACATGACTTATTTAAAAGTCCTGTAATACAAGGATTTAATTTAATTGTATCTAATACAAATAATTAGTTTTTCCATTTGGGCATCATCCTATAGGTGTGACCTAAAGGGATCAGCTGGTGACCGTCGTGACACGACAGTAATGTCAAACTCTAGTCAGCCAATCATTACCGATTAAGTTGACCAACTGACATATATGTAAAATAAATCCCTGACATATTCCTTGTACGAGATTTATTATGTAGACGCACTATTGTGGAGGACACTACTCCAACACCTTTGGGCACTACCACGAGCTCCACTGCTACATCTACTGAGCTCGCTACCACACCTGGGGCCACTGCTGCCGAGCCCCACGTTACTGAGGCTACCACTGCTACTCCTCCTGCTGTTGAGCCCACTTCATCTAGGGTTGTTGGCACTTCACGAGGGACAGGCCTCGCTCCTTTGCCTAAAAGGCCTGAGGTACGCTTCATTTCTGCAGATCACCGTTCTAGGTTGTCTGCTATTTTAGCTGGTCCCCTCACCCCGACCCGTTTCCTCGTGCGCACTGACCTAGAGACTCTAGGTATTTATGAGGAGGTTTGTAGTTTGCTTAGCAGCACGGGGGGTGTCTTGCTTGATTGGGATGGGGGACCTTACTTTGGATCGACCGACATATGAGTTCTTTAGCTCATTCTCCTTTGACCCCGAGAGTTTTAGGGAGGACCGTAGTCGCCCCTGCATTCATTTTCGACTCATAAACGAGTCGTTTGACTGGACCTTCGGGCAGTTCGGGGAGGCATTAGGCCTCGTTAGTGATGGACTTATCGAGCCTCCTAGGACGCTCGTACCTCAGTTATGGGCTGCCCTTTCTCACACCCCGTTTTCTGCTCGGAAGGGAGCCCATGTCCACACCCCTGCCCCTCGTTACTTTCTTCGCTTGTTGGGTGAGACACTTTTTGGGCGACCCGAGCCCAATAACATCACCAACACTGAGCTAGCCATCTTGGCCGGGTACCTGAACATCGATTCACGTACCCCTTTTGTTCTTAACGTTTCTTATCTGGTGGCTCAGTATTGGGGTGGTATTGGCAGGAAGGTCACGAGTGCTGTGGTCTGCGGCGGACTGGTCACTAGGATCCTCCGTCACATTCGCCCTACTTACATTGAGACCGTTGGCCTAGTGGGGGAGGTTGGCCGACTTGACATAGATGCCAAGCGAGTTTTTCGATGGCTAGATGGTATGACCTGGAAGATTTGTGGCTACCCATCAGTGACCTTACCTTATGCCACACTTCCTCGTCTTCTGCCGCTCCCTACTGTTGAGGGAGCAAGACCACCTTCTACCACATACCACCTCACATTCACCACCGGACCCCCCCTCTTCTTCTAGCAAGAAGATGAAGCGCGAGATTGGGCGGTCTTCCCAGTCTCCGACCTAGACACCACCACAGGCTGGACGCGCATCCACGTCCACGTCCACGCCCACATTCACCTTCATGCCTATACCATCACTCACTCATACTCCCACTCCTTCTCCCATTACCACCACCATTATCACTCACTTACCTTCACTTTCGCCTGCACCTACACCTACCCCTACCCCTGGTTCTTCTGGGATGGTTTATTCTGCCAACTTTGTTTTACCTCCTGCCTTTGAGGCGCCTGCGGTCTCCGACCAAGGGCGTCGTGATCCTGTTCTTGATGGCATTTGCAGGTACCTCACCGAGATGCGCCGGGACCAGGCTTAGGCCTTGTTCCCTATCTTTGAGGATTACATCCGCACAGCACGTGCCCTTCCAACGGGATGGGTTCACACTTATTTCTACCGATACCCAGAGGGTGGGTACCCTGCCTCTTCTTCATCTGATGAGGAGAGGGGGGAGACACCGGTAGCGACAACGGTTCGCCTACGTGCAGAGGCAGCAGCGAGGCGTGCTACTAGAGAGGAGGATCAGGATCCCACTTATCGGGAGGAGGAGGCGCCTCGTGATGATTAGGGCTCCCCTAGTTCGGTACTGGTTTGGGGAAGCCAATTTTGTGAGTACCACCGTTTCCTTCCATTTTTATAGTTTTACCTTTTTGTTTTTAGGAACATGTATTAGGTTGTTTACCGCTTTCCCTTTGCTTGCTGGTTTTGCTGTGCTGAGAAGACAACGAGGGCGTTGTCTGTTTTGGTTTGGGGAGGGTATGCATCCTTTTGCGTCTACATTTGCATCTCGTTTTGCATTCACGTTTACTGTTTTCATGTAAATTTCAAAAACTTTCAAAAAAATCCAAAAATATCACGTTTACTTTTGCATTTAGTCGAGTCGGATTGGAGTTTTTGGTGACAAAGCTTTTAATAGTCAACCATATGTCATGTTATGCAATTTTCGATCCTTGCCTTGTGAAGTTTTAAGCGTTGTCTCGGATTTTGTCATGAATTTCATGCTAGATCATTAGACTTGAATCATAGTTTTGGCGACCTACTACACATTCTAAGCTTAGAGCCTTTAAACTGGTGACATCTATGACCGGTTACATTAGGTTTGTGAGTAGTACTCCCTGCATTTCATGTCTTGCATGGGTATGAGTTTTGGTTTCTTATTGCCTTCATGCACCGGTTTGAGGTTGGTATTACACGTTAGGAGAACTATTGCATCACCCTTTCCTTGTTCGCCAATTTAACTCCACTTTAGCCAAAAACTGCCTTTTGTCCCTTAACTACATCCTATATTTTACCTACCTTTGTGCTGAGCTAGGAAGTAGTGAAGGAAATTTGCCATATTATCAGTTGTTGGCCTGTTTTCATTGTTATTGGAGTATGTACGAAGGAATTGGGGAGTTTCCACTGAGTTTTGCTCGATCGAGAGTTTCTGATGCTCGATCGAGAGGTTTTTCTGGAATAATAAGCTCGATCAAAAGCTTCATGGAAAAATAGTGCTCGATCGAGGCGTTTTTGCTCGGTCGAGTATTTTGGGAAAGAAAAGCTCTCGATCTACCACCATTTTTGGTCGATCGAGAGGAAATTACCACTGTTCAAACAACCAAGGAAAATTCATCAACAAATTCAAAAAAAAAAAAAAAAAGAAAAGAAAAAATTGATGAAAAAAATGGAAATTGAATAACCGGTTGACAGTTGAGAAGAATAATTTGGGTTGAGTTTTTCTTTGCCTAGTCAAAGGCAATGTGCTTAATGTTAGTCGGAAATTTGGGGATGCATTTTCATTTGGTTTATTGGTTCTAGCTCTGCTTAAACCTCACTAATCCATACTCGTTTTGCCCCTTTTGCCCCACTTAGCGTCACTTTCCGAAAAATTTGCAATAGTTCGGCGTGTAATGGACATTGACGGTGCTTGTGCGTGTGTACGGTGCTTGAAACCTTTATTCATACTAGTCTAGCATGCATGATTTGTTGGTCGTAGTTTAGGCGAGAGTCTATACTTTCTTCTTCTTCTCTTCACATATAATTTGCCATTTGCTTTGATTGAGAGAAGAGTGATTCCGGGAGAGTCCGAAACTTTATGAGTCTAGCAAGGTTGAAAGTCTACATGTTTTCCATGGTACGTGTAAATTCATTCGCTCATTTCTGATCTTGGCATTGGTTGATTTTGGGCATAATATGTATTTCGCATTGACTATTTTGTAGCTTTGAGTCTTACTCCATCCATGAGGTCGATAGTTTACTTTTAGTTTGCATTTAGTTTGCTTGAGGACAAGCAAAGGTTCGGTTTGGGGAAGTTTGATGTGTGCATTTTATATAGACTTTTTAGTCTTGTTTTAGCACACATTTTCATGTAATTTGGTGATTTTATATCGCTTTATGCCCTGTATTTGCTACTTTGTGTTTGTATTGCTGTTTTACAGATATTGACCAAAGTGTAGCGGAAATCGAACTTTTTCTACCTCAAAGCATTGCATTTTAGTAGTCGATGGAAGAAACATGGCTGGATGTGCATTTATCGAGAAGCGTGAGGTGTTTAATCAACCATCCGAGGATAATTTAGGCGATCGACCAGTTTAAGGCCTATCGAGAAGAGAAGTCCTCGATCGAGTTGTCCTATGCTCAATCGAGAGGTTCCCAAGGAAGAGAGTACTCGTTCGATAGCTGTTATGGTCGATCGAGAGGATTCGAAGACGGAGGAGTCGATCGAGTAACCACAAGTGGAAAACCCCTCATCGCAACGGAAATAAAACATACAAAACATGCCAAAATTTAAGCGGAATTTAAACTTTAACATGCATGAAAACGAGGTGAATTAAAAAATAAAACTGAAACAAATGATATAAACAAAACATAGATAAGTATGACTGTCTAAGTATGAAAACATATATATACAACAGCCTGGGATGGCACATCCCTATAGGCACTCAAAAACTGAAATGAAAGTCTAGAGTCTAGCTAACGTAAAAGTGTAAGTCAATCGATGAAGGATCATCGCTCGCTAGCTCCATGCAACCCCATAGCTATCCAACCTGTCATGTACCTAAATACATGTAAACATGTACGCCACAATCTGTGGGGAGTGACTACAGTTCTCCTAGCCACCTTTTGTAACGACACGTAACACATAAACAACCAACATACTCCAGCATATATATAACATGTGAAGTATATAAATCTCAATATCTCAATATCATATCATCATGCAAAGACTATGCAAGGCTCTCAACCAACTTCGGAAACTAATTGGAAGGAGAGCTGGTTTCCCTTCCGGTTGCCCTGCCGGGGGGTCTTTCAATCCAAACCATTTACGAAACTAGCCAAAGAGTCATCCAATGCCTTGGATGAGCAGTTCTAAATATTCATAACACTCTATCTATCACAATCAATCAGCAACATATGACACTGTACCCCAACTCAAGCAAGCAGATGCAAATCAGCAGTATCTAACACCTACCGCAACTCAGGCAAGCACTAGACACAAATCAGCAGTGTCCAAGTCACGCCCCAACTCAGGTTAGACTTGGTACACAAATCAGCAAGCATACACCCGTAGCCGTAACTCAGGCACGGATGGATACCAATCAGCTGATAATGGTTCATAACGCAACTCAGTCAGAACCATTACCCTTCGTAATGAAATCGGAGTCCCAAGTCAGACTCGACCCACTACGGTCACACAAACTCACGATAGGGCAGAGGTCGCAACTCAGACATTTCCCTACCGCATCATTCATACACGAGACAGACTGTACGCCGCAACTCAGACTAGGCCGTCACGCCACAAACACTCACATGTCAAACTAGAGGATCGCAACTCAGACCATAGCTTGACACGCATCAAACATCAGTATATATCGTACTCTAGTGGTCCCAACTCAGACATATTCCGATATATACTACAACCAAGTCCTTAGTCCTAATCTTCTAGACTTCTAAACAACACTTAATTGACCCCGTGAACTAAGTTGAGGGAGAGTCGGTTTCCCTTTCGGTTACCCGACCGGGGGGTCTCTATCCTTTTTTCATTCCCGAACCCAATATAGTGCCGCCCATCCTCCGGGGACCTCAAACACACATACAAGGTATATGGAACAAGTCTCAAGCAAATCGGACTAGCCGATCAAAAGTTAAAATGATCTTAAGCGTAATAGGACTCTCAGCCGGTCAAAGGCAGGCTGCCGGCCAGCCGTCAGACAGCCCTACACACAACACCCTTCGTAACAATGGATAACAATGAAAAGAAGGGAAGGGGCTCCCAGCCAGTCGACCGGCCGCCGGCCACCCGGCTGGGGAACCTTTCTCCTATCTTCCCCGTCTTTCCTACGCTTTAAAGAAGAACACATCAATAGGTGTCTCAGTCGGTCGACCGGCGGCCGGCCACCCGGCTGAGCACCAGAACACTTATGTATCTACAAAATCGCAAAAACAACATAAAACATTCCATGTCGGTCGGTTGACCGGCCCAGAACCTCTGAGCGTAAATTCGCATTTTACAGTGATTCACAAAACTCGATTAAATGGATTTGATTCTTAAAAATCGCAACAAGCAAAGATTACCCAGCATGTATATCAATCTTAGGATACATATATAAACAAGTAAAAACCTCAACAACAAACACATTTTAACATCAAACTTAGTATCCGTCTTAAGGATGTAAACACTAAAAAAGAAGAAATAATCATATGAACATCAAACCAATCATGTGAATATCATATAAGACTAAACCCTAACATGTTTCTAAGTCTAAACAACAACATTAACCACAAAAATCAGAAACTTCAACAAGTATTATCAAGAAATGTGTTATTTTAACAAAAAAGCCAAGTTACTCGTAATTGTCACCTTAAAAGCGTTTTAAGCTCTGAGATCCTCTTCAAAAACAAAGCTGTAAACTTCAAGATCCTCTAAATCAGCCCCTACAACCAAAGAAACGGGTTTTAGAAGCCTAAAACGGAAATAAGCCAAAACAGCATCTTTTTCGGGTTCGACGAAATCGAAATTGTAAGAGATAGATGGCTTGGAAATCTCGCAAGGATTTCGTAAATGTATGACTTACTGCGATTCGAGTTCGGGAAGGGCTTGAAATGTCGATTTTAAGCTTGAAAGAAGAAGGAAAATTGGTGGAAGCAATGTAACAGTGGAAATGAATTGTGATGTCGATGAAGGGTTTTGCTTAGGGTTTAAGTAATGTCCTTTCTTTAAATGAGTCGGGTTACTTGTTTGTGAAACGGGTTTTAGTCGGGTTTGAGTTGTGCCAAGTTGTTAACATCTTAAGAACTTAAGGGTATTCTTAAGACGGATCTTAACGGAAGATTTAAAATAAGTTTACGATTTATTATTAAAATATTATTATATTCCGTAAATTAATTTAAAACCTTTAAAATATTTTTTACGAAAATGCGGGATGTTACAATCACCCCATCTTTCAAAAAGTTTCGTCCTCGAAACTTGAAGACAGAAATAAGTACGAAAACAACTCTAGTTATCAAAACGTACTACCCGGGTTATGGAAATCCAAATCTTTGTCTTTCAGAAAGGTTTCAAACAGAAAAGATTCTAAGGCACGAGTCTTCGTCAATGGACATTGGGATTCTCGTTACGTATTAAAGAGTCCGATATTCCAAATCTAAGACAAGTCCTCGAAATTAAATCAGTAAGGTTCAAAATGTAGATTGATTCGGTGTTGATAAGCACAGCACAGGTTATCAGACGTCTTCAATAACGAATTCTAGTGGTAATCAACGCTGAAATCCATCAAACTTGTAAAACATTTGACTCCTTAAAACAAGGCCTTCCTCAAAATCGACCTTTATTCTCAAATTCTTGAAAGAGTAACATTGTAACAATGACCAAAGTTTAACTCCAACAGAAGAGGAAGTAGTTTCAAACTCCCAAAAGTAGTAAGATTTTCCCAAAAAATCAAATTTAAAGTTAACAATAGGGAAGCCAATTCTAAAAACAGTCACCTTGAACGCAGAAACAATCATAAAAATTACTTTCTACTCGAAGGATCAGAAGTTTCTAGTTTCACAGCTGACAAAACATGCAAGGGAGGATCGAAGGGACGGAACAACCAGGTTAAAGGTCAAGGAAGGCGGTAACTCTTGCCAAACATGGGTACACTAACCGCTCGATCCATAATCGAAACATCGTTACCACGATTCCTGGTATATCCCAAGAAGGAAAATTCCAGTAACCTATAGACCCACAATGGTTTCACGATTCCTCTTACTATCATCTCATCCATAGAACAAGGTATTCCTCAACAAGAAGGTTTCCAAAACTCTCACTCAGTTCACACTAGAATCCGTTCAACCACGGTTAAGGATCTCTCACTCAAGGTGGAAGCCTAAACACATACCTCAGACCAAGGTTCACGCACTTCCAAAATTCTAAACCAAAATTCTATCACCATAGCATCGAATTCTAAAATTTAGGATACCAAACTTTCTACACCATTACTCTTCCCAATCAGACAAGCCATAACCAAAAATCACCTATATCCTTTAGTCCTACGTAGTTCAATTCCATCAAACTCATTCTACGGAAGTAAGTTGAAATCCTAAGTTCCTCAAAATCATCTATTACTATAAAGTGAACATCCAAAGGTAAGGCTTTACTAAAGCAACAACTCCTAAATTAAGCGAGCCTATGATCGGTTCTCATGACTATTTACTCAAAACGATCTATATCTCAAAGTTCCTCAAAGTCTAAAGCAGTATCATTCTTCCACTTACCTATTCCCAGAAGTCTTAGATATCTCATCTCTGATAGTTCCTCATATGACAATTTAATCAACTCTCAGACTATCAAACCCATATGCTATATTCACTTCACTTTCATTACTGACCAATAGATGACCATCCTTAAATCAATCCGTTTTCGAACTTACATCTCCCCATATATTACTCTATTCCATTCTCAAACTGGTGATGCATCCTCAAATTTCCTTTAAGTCCTTCGCTAGATAAACGCTAAGATCCATTAAGTAGTCTATGGTCGGACACTCAGTCAATTTCACCAGTCCTTTGTAAATGTTTCAACATTCTCACGCCGTTACTAAAACTCTCGTTCCTCAAGTTTGAGCAGCATTAGCTTACCTCATTCACTTATCTGGCAATATTAGTACCTTAAACATATTCCCCGAAATCACTTAGTACTCCAAGTACCTCTAAATCATCAATTAGTATTCCCAAACCTACAAATAAAAACGATATAGCAAGATTCTCATACCTAAGTTCCACAGAGATCATGTAAAAAGCTCAACTAGCTTAAGCATTCTATCATTTACTTCCACTCTTCCAATTGGTAAACATATAGACACTAGGGTCACCAAAACATATTTCAATAAGCTCCCTAGGTTTTTCCTCAAGTAACAACACTCTCCAAAACACGGTCTACAGTTGACCTCAGGAAATTCCCCAAGTCTGTCTATGGTACGTTACCGCACAAGGTGTTTCAGGATAAGCAAGCTACCAGGTGAAGTCACGAGAACATAAAGCTAGCTCTTAAGGAAGATCAAGATAAATCTAAGGAAAGAGACTAAGATCTTAACGGTTATTAGTACATCAGATTACGAATAGAATAGTAAACATGTACATACCAGTAGGTGGATCAGGGTGAACTCCAGTCTCAGCTTGATTCTGAACAGCTCCGGCTCTACTGGTCTTAGCCTCTGGGTCAGTAGCGACAACTCTATCAATGGAAACATACTCGGGGCACTCAAAGGAACGATGTCCCAGTTCCCTGCAGATGAAGCATCGGTGACGGTTGCCATGGCAGTCAAATTCAAGATGAAGATGTTAAGTTTAGTTATCTCATAATCTAACTATTTTAGTCATACTAACATGATTTTAATTAACATATTATTAGATCTTATGCATGCTAAATATATCCGGAAATAGGAGAGATTTCGAGCCCTTACACACGGTCTGAAATGTAATGCTAGGATGATCCTCCAAGTATTCAACAAGAACACCTCCTTTGGATGCACCAAGACAATCCCTTAACAAACCGAGACTTTGAACAAGCTAGTATAAGAATCGGATTATCCTTAAACAATATAAGTTCTAATATGAACTTAGTATACTAATATTATATCTTCTATATAATTAGTATTATATTATCTGATAATAATTACTTAGAGGATTTTGTTGTATTATTTTCTCACCCTTAGAAAATCTAACATGCATAAGGACTAGAATGAATTGTGAGCATGCAACAATATTTATCAAGTGTTGCTAGGGTTTGGTGTGGCCGGGTATGGGGAAGCACAAGATAGGAAACATCTTCACTTCTCAATGCACTTAGGGTGGCTCTAGGTGTGTGTCTCAAGGGTTTTGTTTAAACATAATGATTAAGGTGTATTTAACACTTAAAACACACCACACCTACCTTCACTATAACCGGCCACTTAATCCATAAAATGGATTTCATTTTACAAATTTTTCAATTGTATAATTTGTACAACATGTGACATCTTATATGTCACAAAGTAATAAAATTATAATTTTCTTAATTTAAAACACATAAATATTTATCGTATAAATATTTTATATGATTAAATAAATCATATTTATCAATTGACAAGTAATTCGAAATTACAAATATAAAATGATAATTTGTCGTCAATACGATTTACAACTTTTGTATTTATTATAACCCGATTCATTCTAATCACGATATTATAAAATATCGTTTATTGTTTAATAATTGACACGTTTCAATTTTAAACATAAATCTTACAATAAGATTTAACCTCTGTTTCTCGGTATACGAGTTTAAGGAATATGATCGAATCGTATCAATATACATTTTATCATTTTATCATTTAAGGGAATTGTCCTAAAGGTGTGACCTAAAGGGATCAACTGACCACCACCGTCATACGACAGTAATGTCAAACTCTAGCTAGCCAATCATTACCGATTAATGTTGGTCAGTTGACTAATATAAATCGTATCATCCCTTGCGCATTCTCGTCATGAGATTTAATTACGTGATCGCACTATTGTTGAGGACACATTTCCCAACAGAAGATCCTTGGGGCATCTGAAACACTTCAGGGGAGCGTCAGGTGAAAGGCTCATGCTTCGAACCTGAGAAGTCTGAGCTCTGTTGGACTTCTTCTTCTTCTGGGGACGCTTTCCTTTTCCAAGAGGAGATGAGGAGGAAGGAGGACTAAGAGGTCTCCCGCTTCGGCATCTATGCAAAGGTGGTCGAGGAGGAGAGAAGGCTCTAGCTCCTTCACAATAGATCTGGTAGGGGTCCTCCTCTCGTAAAACACCGTAGTAACTCTGGAAGTAAGAAGTCGGGTCAGCACTGGCTACACTCCTAGTCTCAACATTAAGCTTGCTCTGAAATAGGTAAGCTTTGTCTTCTTCTTTCTAAACTAGTTGTGGGACAAAGTGAATAAGCTCCTCAAACCGATTGGTGAAGGCTTGAACAGAAAGGGTTCCTTGACGAAGGTTCATGAACTCTGTCATCTTATCTTGGCGTATGTCCCTGTGGTAAAACCTCATGCCAAGAAGAGTCTTGAAACGCCTCCATGTTAAAGTAGGGTCACGAGTAACAGAAGAGCTGATCGTCATCCACCAACGTCTAGCCTCACGAACTAAGAACTGAGATGCTACTCGGATCTGATCCTCAGGACGAACACCATAAATCATGAAGTTCCTTTCCATGTCAAAGAACCATGCGGTGAGGGTCGCAGAACTGGTCTCTCCGTCGAAAGTCTTAGCCGCATTTCTCAACATCTGAGTGAAAATCCAAGTCAATCCTCCAGGTTGGTTACTTCCCGATGTTTGCGATGAAGAAGAGGGCACGGCCGACATGGCTATACAACTCTGGAGAGTTTGGATGAGGGCTTGCGTCACAGCATTCTCTGCATCGGTTGGCTCCGTCATTCTTCAATCACAAAAGAGTAAACTGTTAGACGTATTCCTAACAATGCACAAACAGACTACAATAATAAGTCCTTGAATCTACCCCATCTCTCATTCATTATTCAATTATATGGTCAAGTTAAGGTTGGGGGTTACATGAGTGCGTCGGGAGCGATAACGCTCTGATACCAACTGTAAAACCCCTCGTCGCAGCGGAAATAAAACATACAAAACATGCCAAAATTTAAGCGGAATTTAAACTTTAACATGCATGAAAACGAGGTGAATTAAAAACTAAAACTGAAACAACTGATATAAACAAAACATAGATAAGTATGACTGTCTAAGTATGAAAACATATATATACAACAGCCTGGGATGGCACATCCCTACAGGCACTCAAAAACTGAAATGAAAGTTTAGAGTCTAGCTACCGTAAAAGTGTAAGTCAATTGATGAAGGATCATCGCTCGCTAGCTCCATGCAACCCCATATCTATCCAACCTGTCATGTACCTACATACATGTAAACATTTACGCCACAATCAGTGGGGAGTGACTAGAGTTCTCCTAGCCACCTTTTGTAACAACACGTAACACATAAACAACCAACATACTCCAGCATATATATAACATGTGAAGTAAATAAATCTCAATATCTCAATCTCATATCATCATTCAAATACTATGCAAGGCTCTCAACCAACTTCGGAAACTATTTGGAAGGAGAGTCGGTTTCCCTTCCGGTTGCCCGGCCGGGGGGTCTTTCAATCCAAACCATTTACGAAACTAGCCAAAGAGTCATCGAATGCCTTGGATAAGCAGTTCTAAATATTCATAACAATCTATGTATCACAATCAATCAGCAACATCTAACACTGTACCCCAACTCAGGCAAGTAGATGCAAATCAGCAGTATCTAACACCTACCGTAACTCAGGCAAGCACTAGACACAAATCACGCAAGCATATACCCGTAGCCGCAACTCAGGCACGGATGGATACCAATCAGCTGATAATGGTTCATAACGCAACTCAGTCAGAACCATTACCCTTCGTAATGAAATCGGGGTCCCAACTCAGACCCGACCCACTACGGTCACACAAACTCACGATAGGACAGAGGTCGCAACTCAGACATTTCCCTACCGCATCATCCATACACGAGACAAACTGTACGTCGCAACTCAGACTAGGCCGTCACGCCACAAACACTCACATGTCAAACTAGAGGATCGCAACTCAGACCATAGCTTGACACGCATCAAACATCAGTATATATCGTACTCTAGTGGTCCCAACTCAGACATATTCCAATATATACTACAAACAAGTCCTTAGTCCTAATCTTCTAGACTTCTAAAAAACACTTAATTGACCCCGGGAACTAAGTTGAGGGAGAGCCGGTTTCCCTTTCGGTTACCCGGCCGGGGGATCTTTATCCTCTCTCCATTCCCGAACCCAATATAGTGCCGCCCATCCACCGGGGACCTCAAACACACATACAAGGTATATGGAACAATTCTCAAGCAAATCGGACTAGCCGATCAAAAGTTAAAACGATCTTAAGCGTAATATGACTCTCAGCCGGTCAGAGGCAGGCTGTCGGCCAGCCGTCTGACAACCCTACACACAACAGCCTTCGTAACAATGGAAAACAATGAAAACAAGGAAAAGGGCTCCCAGCCGGTCGACCGACCGCCGGCCACCCGGTTGGGGAACCTTTCTCCTATCTTCCCCTTCTTGCCTACGCTGTAAAGAAGAACACATCAATAGCTATCTCAGCCGGTCGACCGGCGGCCGGCCACCCGGCTGAGCACCAGAACACTTACGTATCTACAAAATCGGAAAAACAACATAAAACATTCCCAGCCGGTTGACCGGCTGCCGGTCGACCGACTGCCGGTCGGTTAACCGGCCTAGAACCTCTGAGCGTAAATTCGCATTTTAAAGTGATTCACAAAACTCGATTAAATGGATTCGATTCTTAAAAATCACAACAAGCAAAGATTACCCAGCATTTATATCAATCTTAGGATACATAAACAAGTAAAAACCTCAACAACAAACACATTTTAACATTAAACTTAGTATCCGTCTTAAGGATGTAAAAACTGAAAATGAACAAATAATCATATGAACATCAAACCAATCATGTGAATATCATATAAGACTAAACCCAAACATGTTTCTAAGTCTAAACTACAACATTAACCACAAAAATCAGAAACTTCAACATGTATTATCAAGAAATGTGCTATTTTAACAAAAAGGCCGAGTTACTCGTAATTGTCACCTGAAAAGCGTTTTAAGCTCCGAGATCCTCTTCAAAAACAAAGATATCAACTTCAAGATCCTCTAAATCAGCCCCTACAACCAAAGAAACGGGTTTTAGAAGCCTAAAACGGAAATAAGCCAAAACAACGTCTTTTTCGGGTTCAACGAAATCGAAATCGAAAGAGATAGATGGCTTCGCAAGGATTCCGAAAATGTATGACTTACCGCGATTCGAGTTCGGGAAGGGCTTGAAATGTCGATTTTAAGCTTGAAACAAGAAGGAAAATTGGTGGAAGCAACGTAACAGTGGAAATGAATTGTGATGTCGATGAAGGGTTTTGCTTAGGGTTTAAGTAGTGTCCTTTCTTTAAATGAGTCGGGTTACTTGTTCGTGAAACGGGTTTTAGTCGGGTTTGAGTTGTTCCAAGTTGTTAACATCTTAAGAACTTAAGGGTATTCTTAAGACGGATCTTAACAGAAGATTTAAAATAAGTTTACGATTTATTATTAAAATATTCGTATATTCCGTAAATTAATTTAAAACCTTTAAAATATTGTTTACGAAAATGCGGGATGTTACAACAAGTCTTCGATCGACCAGTTTTGAAGGCATTTTGCTCGATCGAGAGGAAATTCCTCTCGATCTAGAGCTTCTGCTGACTCTTCGTGTTCACAATACTTATTACAACAGTTTTTGTTTTTCTTTATTTAAGAACTCATTTGAGTTCATTAGGTTAGACACTTATTATCAGAGAATCCCTTTTTCTCCTAGTTTTCGTTTTTCCCAGAAATTGTAGCCGTCACAGTAATAATTTACACAATATTTAGTTTTTCGTCTCTTTCGTTCTCAAGGATTCCATTGGTCGTTCTTACCATTTCACTAGTAATTCTTATTTCTTTATCTTATTTCTTCTGTTTCTTTTATCGTTCATAATCTTAATCTCAGTTTTCGTTCTCTGTTTTCCGTCATTATCGCGTTCGTACTCGGTTTTCGTATGTTCCATTCCATTGTTGTTGTTCGTCCGTTTTTCTGCTCCTTTTCATACTTTCTGTTCCTGTTTCCCTTTCCCTTATAATCTCTGATTATTAGTTTAACTTAGTTATACAATATCTCTGTTTAGTGTCCCTTCTTATTTTGTTTTGTATGCTTGTTTCCGTACCTTCGTATTCGTCTTATGAACATCGAAAATCGTGTCCCTTTCCCCTACTGTTTTCCGTTTTTTTCGTATCCTCCGTCCCTGTTTTCATATTCTGATTTTATCTCCCATTACAACATGTCGTATGCTAGTTTAATTGTAATAATCGTAATTATCGTCAATACCGTCATCAGTAGCTAATTTCATAATATGTTGGGATGAGGAAACTTGTGTCAAATGTATGATAAGTAGTAGTAGGGATGGACTGTTTTGGTGGGAATGATCGTTAAGTAATTTAATTTATGTCCGGTTTAGTGAGTGCACGCATGAGACCTTACAATTAGTTAATTCCCGACCTAGACCGGAAGGTTTGAAGGGTAAGACTTACTTAACGTTTTTAATTAGTTTTTGTGAGAGTGGAAGTTAAGCAAAAACGACCTTAGGGCAACTTAAGACCGGAAGGTATAGTCGGGTTTGAGACTTGACCGTAATAACCCAGCCTTTCCTACCAATAAACTGGCCTATCCCAATTATACCGATTATACATAAGACACAACGACCCGCGTTCCCAACATATTCCCTTTACTCTTGATTTTAACTCATATCGTGTTTGTTTTCGTAATTTTATTCTTTCGCACATCTTGTATCTCATAAGTTTAGTTTACTATTTTTCAAACCCCCAAATTGTGACCAATAAGTAAAAACCGATAATTAGCAAGTTTGCTTCCCTATGGAGACTGACCCTATTTACCACTAGCGTATGTTAGTCGTGAATTAAGTTTTTTTTGGTGCTTACAACGACGGGTTTCAAGTCTTATGGTAATATTTTACCAATTATTTTACGAGTAATATCGCTTAGTGAGTAAAATAATTTCGAAATCGTACTTAAGTAATAATCATGGTTGAAATTGATATGTTGTAAATGGATATAAATACTTAGATTAAAATTGTATATCCTAGCTAGATAAGAAATTGTATAGTGATTAGTTACTTGTCTAAAGTGAGTAAATTCTTAAGTGTTTGTTTATAATTCTTATTGGACTAAGATAGTTTAATATATAGTAGTTGTTTAGAAATAACGAACTAAAATTGGTCATTCTCTTATACTTCTATGTGTGTTTGAGGTCCCCGGAGTTCGGGCGACACTATATTGGGTTCGAGAATGGAGTGAGGATGAAGACCCCCCGGTCGGGCAACCGAAAGGGAAACCGGCTCTCCCTCGACTTAGTTCCTAGGGTCAATTAAGTGTTGATTAGAAGTCAGTAAAGTTAGGACTTAGGACTTGGTTGTAGTAAATATCGGAATATGTCTGAGTTGGGACCGCTAGAGTACGATATGTACTGATGTTTGTTGCATGTCAAGGTATTTCTGAGTTGGGGCCTCTAGTTTGACATGTGCGTGTATGTGGCGTGACGGACACGTCTGAGTTGGGACCTCTGGACCGTCACGTGTATGGATGATGCGGTAGGAGATGTCTGAGTTGGGACCTCTATCGTTCCGTGAGTTTGTATGACCGTGGTGAATTGAATCTGAGTTGGGATTTGATTCACTACGAAGGGTAATGGTTATGGCTAAGTTGGGTCAATGAACCATTATTAGCTGATTGGTATCCATTCGTGCTTGAGTTGGGGTTCACAGATGTATGCTTGCTGACCTTGTGTACCAAGTTTACCTGATTTGGGGTATGACTTGGGCACTGCTGATTGTGTTTAGTTCTTTCCTGAGTTGGGGTTAGTTCTAGATATTGTTGTTTGCATCTTCTTGCCTAAGTTGGGGTACAGTGTCAGATGTTGTTGAATGATTGTTTATTTAAGAGTATTGTTTATCATTTGAGTCATTGTTCATCCAAGGCATTGGACGACTCTTATTCTGAGTTCGGAAATGGTTTGAGGAGAACGACCCCCCGGCCGGGCAACCGGAAGGGAGACCGGTTCTCATCTCAAATAGTTTCCGAAGATGGTTAAGGGTTTTGCATAAGTGATGCATGTTGATGTAATGATCGATGTTTACTTCGCATATTGTTATGTTGGAGTATGTTGAATGATATCTATGTTTATATGTTATGTGTTATTGACAATAGGTGGCTAGGAGAACTCTAGTCATACCCCACTGATTGTGGCGTACATGTTTTCATGTATGTAGGTACATGATGGCTGATGGAGGGGTTACTGAGGCTAGCGAGCGATGATCCCATCATCGATGACATACATTTTTATTGTTTAGCTAGACCTAGACTTTACATACAGTGTTTTGGTGCCTGTAGGGATATGTTATCCCGGGGTGCAGTTTTGTACTCATGGTTTTGTTATACTTAAATACTTATCTATGTTTTGTTTATTTCCGCATGTTTAGTAATACTTTCACCTCTCATGTTTACTTATATTTATATAAAAGTTTTAATTCCGCTGCTTTTTTAGCATCTGTGTGTATATATTTCTGTTATCACGAGGTGGGTTTTACAATGTGAACTAAAACTAACTATCTAAATTAGCTAACTAAACTAAATGCATGCGAAAATGAAAAATGCAAAGAAATGAGAAATTTGGATATAAGGGATTACTTGTCTTTGGATTTTGGAAGTGGGAGCAAAAACACCAACAACAGCTCACTAGTCACCACCGCACTCATATCCGACCTCTCCATCTCCTTCTCCGTCTATAAAGTGCACAAAGGGTTCCCTGCCGGCGGAACGGCTGGTAGCCCTCTCCTTCGTTTTTTCTTCTTTTCCTTTATTTCTTCTTTTCCTGCTTGCTTCCTTCTCTAACTAGGCTCCCAGCCGGCGGACCGGCTGCCGGCCGACCGGCTGGTGACCCCGTCTTCATGATTCTCCTCTTCTTCTCTTCTTTCTTCTTCTTTTGTTTCTTCAATTTGGGCTCCCAACCGGCGGACCGGCTGCTGGCGGACCGGCTGATGGTGACCCTTTCTCTCTTTCTTTTCTTCGCCGTTCTCTTTATTCTCAAATAGGGCTCCCAGCCGGCGGTCCAGCTTTCGAACGACCGGCTGGTGACCCTTTATTCCTTGATTTCTTCTTTATCTTCTTCAAGTAGTAAGGACTCCCAGCCGGTTGACCGGCTGCCGGTCTGGTACCGGGAGAGAGCCCTATTTGGCCAAATTCCTGAAATCTGAAAAATGAAGTCGTAAAAAACATAAGGTGCATACGGGGTTCTGAGCCAGTGGGGGACCGGCGGCCGGCCTATAGGCTTAAGACCCCGATACACCTATAGAAAAACAACTTATCTTGCACAATTCAAAATCAATTTTGCCATATGGAATTACATCAATTATGCCTAACCAACACTAACCACCACAAGTTGACCACTCTCACACTTCAAAATTGAACAAGTAATCTCACATCCAAAATTCCGAATGCAAGCTACATGCAAAACAAAAATCAAATACTTATAAACGGTGGTTATTTAGTGACCTACCAAACCTTCATGACCAATCTTCATATTTTGTAACCGGAAACCTCGTCCATGCTAGCCAAGGACCTTAGGAAAGGGTTAAAGGCCTCGGCCGAAGCTTCAACCTTGCTTTCATGGGCGAATTCCGCTTCACACATCATCAACCTTTGTACTTTGACTCATTTTTCGGCAAGTAATTCCCTTAACTCCCCTTTTCCAACCATGGGGTCCTTAAAGGAACTACTAGAACTTGGCTTTTCTTGTCTTCCAACATGGCTCCTCTCTTCCGGAACAAACAACTTATCATTTGTAAAGCTAGCATACTCACTCTTCAAAATAGTAGCTATCTTATTCAACCCTTTCTTTCCATTTTCCAAAGAGATACTATCCATGGCCCGTTTTTCATCAAGCATCATAGAGGCATCATTCACCATCACACATGAAATCATGTCAATATTTCTCGCTTTGTAAATTGTACCGGGAGCTTCCGGGAGTTCGAACTCCGTCACTTCCTTACCTACTTGAAACGATAGCCTCCCCCTCCTCACATCGATATTAGCTCCTCCGGTGGCCAAGAATGGCCTACCAAGTATCACAAAAGAGTTACTACCCATTGGGACATCTAATATCAAGAAGTCGGTAGGGATGGATAGGTTCCCCACCTTGACAATTGCATCTTCGAGTACCCCAAGAGGACGTTTCTCGGTACCATCCGCAAGAGTGATAGAGGTTGTAGCGCGAACAAATTCTTGACGTCCAACTTTTTGTCTATCGCTAGTGGCATGACGCTCACGCTCGCTTCCAAGTCACAAAACGCATTTTCTATCCTCTTCCCTCAGACATAGCAACTTATGGTGAAGCTACCCGGATCCCCGAGTTTGATTGGTAGGGTGCTTGGGACTTTCTTGGCAGACAATGAAATTGCATGCACTTGTTTCTTCTCTTCTTGTGACGGATTGTTGCATCCACCTCTTCAACGAGTCTCATCAACTCCTCGCAACGAGGATCTGCTTTAGTAATTTCCCTAAGGAACTCGCAATCTCTTTTCTCGATGAGTCCCTCTTCATATTCGGAATCTTCCTCAATCACATTTTTTTCTTTCTCAAGAATTTCTTTCTTTTCATAACCCCTCTTCTTTGGAGGTTCCACAATCCGTTCCATCACAAATTGACCTTCTTTCAACCCATTCGGTCACTAGCGTCTGGGGAAGCAATGGGCACCATCACCATTACTTCCTCCTTACTATTACCTCCAAATTCACTCCCAAAAACCGTCATGAGTTGTTCAAGTGAAGATTTTCCCCCGCTACTCTTGGTTTCAAGCATTGGTTGCTCTTGGGCATTTGTGATAATTGCATTGACGCCATGAGCTTTTGAAGCGTCTCTTAAGCTTTGACCTTGAGGTAGGAAACCAATCGGAGGCCTTTGAGGATTGGCTAAGCCTTAGAAAGCGACTCTAGCCTCCACCTCTCGTAGCTCCTTTTGGTTGGCGTTCCTCAAGTTCACCATCTCTTGATTGTGGGTTGTTTGCATATTCTTCAAAAGTTTGAGCAATTCCCCCACTTAGCTCTCACTTGACGGGTCTTGGTGAGGAGCATTAGTAAGGGGCAAGGGGAATCCATTGTTATTTCTTGCGCCCCCACCTTGGGAATTCGCCCTTGGTCCTTGGTTATTGAAGTTTGGAGTTTGGGTATTCGGTGGAAATTATTGATTGAAGCTTGGGTTATTGAAGTTTTGATTGTTGTTGAAGTTTTGATTTGGATTTGGATTTGGATTTGGGTTGTTGTTGATGTTCTTGCTTTGAAATGAAGGTTGATTGAAATTTTGGTCTTGGTTTTGGTTTTGATTGTTTTTGTTGAAATTTGGATTGTTGTAGTTTGGGTCATTGAAATTGGGTGCAAAGCCTTGATTAACTTGATTCATTTGGTCTCCTTGGTAGTAGTTTTGACTTTGGAAATTGTTTCTTGGATTGAAGTTTCCACCCCTCGGTTGGAATCCGGGTGGATTTTGAGCTTGTGTTTTTGTAAGTGGTGAGGATTGAGGACATTTGTGCTCTTGTAGCTCAAGTTAGGGTGGCCCCGCATGCCCGGATGGTAATAATTTTAATTGGGGTTGAAGGTATTTGAATTCCTTGGGTTGTTGAAAGCTTGGAAAGCATACAACTCTTCTTCACCTCCAGTTCCCTCAAATGAGTTGTTGTTAGCACACACCTCAAATGTGTGGCCACTACCACCGCACAAGTCACATTAAACAACATTTTTGACTTGGTACATCCCCGGGCCATGACTCCCGCTCGCCTTGCTTGTTTGACCTTTGGTTAATTCCTCCAATTTCTTGATCAACAATTCGATTTTGGCATTGGTTTCTTCATTAGCCTTGGTATTAGAGAGGTTCTCATTTGGTTACTTGTTATTCCTCCTCAACACATTCCCTCTTGTGCCATAATTTTCTTCTTGTTAATTACATCCTTTCCTCATCTGGTAGGTGGTCAAAGCTTCCTCCTTATTCTTCTTGTTAATTATATCCCTTCCTCATCTGGTAGGTGGTCAAAGCTTCCTCCTGCCGACGCATTCACCATCTCCTTAGTTCTCGGGAGAAGAGTTTGGAAAAATGTTTGAGTAGTATACCATGTCGGGATACCGTGATGAGAGCACCGAGCTAGTATATTTTGGTATCTATCACATGCCTCTCCTAAACTTTCCCTGTCCTCTTGTTAGAATTTGGTAATCTCATTTTGAATCATCGCCGTTTTAGAAGAGGGGTAGTACTTTGCAAGGAAGGCTTTGGCTAAATCAGCCCATGTAGTGAAGGTATTAGGAGGATGGATATTTAGCCAACGATCCGCCTTGTCGGTGAGTGAATAAAGAAATAACATCAACCTCAAGGTCTTCCGGGACCCCGGTTTTCTTATCATTGCTACCTTGCCCTTAAACTTTCTCAAATGACTGTGAGCATCTTCATGAGAGGCCCCACCGAATGCATGCTTCTCAATCGAATTCATTTTTGAGGGGCGTATCTCAAAGTTTTGGGGGACAAGGTTACCAAAGTTGATAGGATTTGTTGTATCATTGTGGTTTGGACGGTTATGGTCTCGTAAGGCCGCTGTGATGTAAAGGTTAGGTGGGTTTTGGATGACTCCAGGTAGCATACACTGGCACTATATACTCTATGATGTGTTATGAATGGATTTTGGATTGTGTGTTATGGGTGCTGAGCATGATTGATATGAGAATTATATTGGTTGGATTGAGTAATGATTATTATTATTGGCATGGACATTTCATTATTTAAGAGCATGATTGATTAAGAGTATTGTTGCATTCATGAGCATGGCATATGCATTGGTTACTGAGAAAGATGTGGATCAGATATTGTTCTGATATAAAGCCCAGGGTGGTTCTGCAGACCAGGCCTGGTGTCTTATCAGCTTTTGAGATGGTGTTCGGCGACGACCGATTATAGTCTGTCAGGAGGTTCGGTATGGCTGGGTGTTTCGGGTTTGAGATTGACATTGTGATTGAGCTCGAGCATATCATGGCATTTGCATATCATATTTTTTGCATTATTTATTATTGTGTTATCCTATTCAACCGCGAGGTTGACAGTGTATTCGTGTACACCTACGATGATCCGGAATGGGGGGTAGATTCTACAGGTCAAAGACAGATGGACTAGGAGCTTGGGCAAGGAGTGAGACATGCTTTGGACCTACTTGGAATTAGATCACATTCTTAGATGCTATCAGTTGTACTTTTATTCTTTACGTAATAACTGTAATATCAAAAGTTTAAATTTAATCAGTTTTTATATAAAGTATTTTGGCTTGTTTACTTTGTTATTCACTACCCCGGACATTCCGAGATGGTAACAGCTCTATTTATTTGAGAATGTCTTGCTAAAGGCTCTTAAATAAATGGGGGTGTTACAGTTCTAATTAGAAAAACTATATAAGAATAAAGAAGTCATTTGTAATGGATGATATGTGATAAAAGCATTACGCCACTTTTTTACAAGATAAATGCAAGCATTATTTTATACGATATTAGTAAGGCTGAGCAAAACTGGATATCCGATCCAGTTTTGGAATTCGGATCGGATATCCGAATTTGAAATTCTCAATTTTCGTGATCCACATCTGATCCGAATATTTCGGATATCCAATAATTTGGAATCCGAAAATTCGGATATCCCGATTTCGGAAACCGGATTTGATCAAGATTTAAAAGTAGAGAAAGTTCCACAAAAGCTATTGGGCTATTGGCCAATGTGTTGTTGCAAACTAAAACTAAAGGCAATTTCAGTCCATTTCACATTTTCACATTTTTGCTCAGCCCTATTTATTAGCATCTTGTTCAAAAATTGTTCCAATATTCATTGTACATTTCTATTTTGTTTCTCCTTCACGATCTTCTTATATCTCATTAATCACAAGTCATACTAGAACTAGATACCCTGTCTTATTATTCATTCAGTTGGATCATCCCAGGAAAATCCTGCTAAAACACAAGCCCCGCGTTTTTTCGTGTATATGAGCTAGTCCATTATGAACCCTATAATATTGTTAATATATAGAGTTCCGATAGAAATAACATTGTGAGAATCCAAACAAGAGTAGGACTCTTGTTATTGCACGAATCCCCACGGCATAACAACTGCCAAAGCCGCAATTTCCAAAAAGAATAGAAACTGTTTTTTATTAATTAATTATTGGAAGATATTATTTTGGAAGACTATAGTTATATATTAATTACTAAATAATATATAGTCCGAAATAAACATGTATTTCGGTGCACTTGGGAAACGGTTTTTCCGATATTTATCCAATATTATAATTTAACATATAAATATAGTCGGAGAATATATATAATTAATTAACGTATAACTAATTAATATTGATATCGCATATTAAAACTTATATCATTTATAAATATCGTAATATTCATTAATATATATATTACTTATAAATATAACATTTACATTTATTTAGAATTAACATTTAATTCATTTCTCCTAATAATCATTGAATCATATTAAATAATTATTCGTATTATTTTCATGACTAATATTTAGTCAATTTAGGTATCAATCTAATTATATTAGTATATAACCACATTTCTTAGAACCATCATATAGGTATCAATGTACTATAATCATAGAACCATCCTATAAGTGGGATCGATAGGGAAAAACTAATCACCGCCATCCGTATGACATAACGTCAATTTTCTAGCAAAGTCAACCGTTACTAATTTACGTTAATTAGTTGATAAATATACAAAGCATCCATTTGTGATATTCTAAGAGATTTAGATTTTAATCGCACTAATTGTGAAGAACACATGCGTCAACACTTTTAATAGGTAGATAATGGTACATTCATCTATGGGTCTTAGACCTATTTAAAGAAAGGCCGATGACGATCCCTTTTTTTCATCATGTAACCATATTTAGAATGTTCGTGAATATGATTCTCCTATTAATTATATGACATTCAACATAGCTGACATCGACACTCATGGACACTCGACACTCGTGGACACCAAGTATGTGGTAGTCATTAACGTAACCCTGACAATTTTTTTATGGATCTTTTGTACTTTGAAGACTCCAAACATAGAATCTCCAGTCCTTAAAAACCACCGTATTGGGTCTGAATAGTTTGATCAAAATAGTTTGGGAGAGAAGTAGAGAACTATTGGATTTGTTCCTGGATTTGGCCGTTGCTCAAGTAGTGCCTAGCGTGTTACTAACTGAGTTTGTTCGATGGATATCAATGATTTTATACATCCGGCTATCGAAGTGTTACTTGTGTAAGGTAAATTTCTAATACCTAAAGGCACTGAAGTATATATTCTGATGTTATTTTTAATTGTGTAACTTATGGATTCAGGCTTCTGAGCTAGGTTACTCCGATGCATGTGTTTCCATCTACTTTCCATGTATGTTGAGTGTGGCACACTACTACACAATTGGGCGAACGCTAGAGACCCGCATACCAGAGTTAACAATTGGACTAGACCCGTGTTCCAAAGTGGTTGTTTGCTTCTCAAAATAAGCATACAACAAGTAGAGAAAACCAACCAAGTGGTGTTGGTCCAGTGGTAACTGAGTTAAACCTTAAAGCTTGCAGAAATGCAGGAGTTGAGAGGTCTCAGGTTCGATTACCAGCTGGGGCGATGACTACTTGGCCACTGCCGCTCCCAAAGGGTGGCTTACATGGTCCATGTGGTGGTGCGGGAATGCATTGGCCCGGGGGATTAAACCCCTCGTTACCAAAAAAAAGTAGAGAAAACCTACTCCAATCTTGTGAAGGCCAAGTCTAGGAAAATGTTATAAGCAAGTTAGTTTAACATACACTCGTATTTATTAGAAGGAGTTGGTAGGTCATGGAGATAGTTTTCGATAATCATTTTTATTAAAAGAAGTTGGTTTTTTATCTCATCTGCATATTTTAAATGATTTACAAACTAAAGGAAATCAAATTGAATTTCAAATCTCACAAGCACATGGAGTCTAAAGCTAGAAAGTAAAAAAGTAAGCTTTTTCCTTTTATAGCCATAAGAGTTTTTCAAAGAAGGTTCTTCATTATACACATCTTACCCAAAGAGGAAATTCTTGAGCCTTGTAAACATGTGTAGTCCTTTCAGTTTGTAAAATACCCTTCACCATATGGACCTTTGTTTGTAAGAGTGAAACAAATAAAATATGCATTTGTGAGAGCACAATCACAAGCCACTTTCTCTATAAATACCAACTTCCTAGTTCATTTATTGCTAAGACCTTTTAAGCATTTATTGTAAACTTTGCAAAATCATTTTAAGCATTTGTTCTTCAAGTTTATTTTGCAAAAGTTTCTGATTTTCAAAAGAGTCTTCATTTGTTTTCGAAAAGCAATTATCTCCTTGTGCTAGTTCGCATCTCTAATGAGTATAAGTGTATGTTCGATGAACCTTGTGTTTAGATCTTAAATGTAGTCTCCATGTTCTTTAAAGAGAACCCTTGAGACATTGATCGTGTAAACCAAAGGTAGAACAACAAACTCTTAGAGCGGAGTAGCTTTAAGTTTGAGTCAAGTCTTACGAGCGGAGTAGCTCTAAGCAAATGCAACCGGAGTAGGTTGGGGAGTTGTTTTGTTGTAATAGTTTTAGTTAAGCGGAGTAGCTTCTAAACTTTCAATAAAATAACGGTTGGACGTAGGCTCCGGAGTAGGAGCTGAACCAATTTTTTATATCGTTTCTTTATTGCTCTTTCTCGTACTTGTTTCTCATTTCTTGTTATACTCGTAATAGATCAGTTCTGTGCAGCAGTTCCACATACTGTTGCTTAGACTCTGATCTTGTTGCCTTAAATCGTGAAACACTTAAGCTACTTCAGAATTTTTAAAAGGTCACCTAATTCACCCCCTACCCCTCTTAGGTGCGTGCTAAACTCGTTCTTGATTCTTCAATTGGTATCAGAGCCTTGTGCTCTTGATTTAGGTTTTGCCACCAAAGAGAAAGATCTGTAATCATGGACGAGTCTAAACACACCAAGTATCCAATTTTTAAAGGTGAAAACTATGCTTGGTGGAAACACCGCATGGAACACTACGTCAGAGGTGTTGACTATTAGTGTTGGATATAATAAAAAAGGGCCCACTTAAGATAGAGGTGACAGATAAAGATGAAAACACGACACCAAAAGATGAGGAAAAATACAAAGAAAACTACTATAAAAAAATCGAGAAAAACTCTGGAGCCATGTCCATTCTTCAATATGGCATTGGCGACCAAGAGATAAATCGAATATCGGGTTGCACTTCGACGAAAGACATTTGGGACACCCTAAGCCTAGCTCATGAGGGTACGTCTCAACTAAAGAAGTACCGTGTTGACCTTCTCATGCAACAATATGAGATGTTTAACATGGGAAAAGACGAGTCAATCAATAGTCTTTCATCTCGGTTCTCTTGCATTGTTAATGAACTAAAAAGTTTAGGTCGTGATTTTGAATCCGAGGATTTAGTCCGAAAGATCTTTCGAAGCTTAATTGAAAAGTGGCAACCGAAGGTGACGGCTATTGAGGAAGCCAAAGACCTTGCCGTCCTTTCCCTAAATGAACTAATGGGGTCTCTCATGGCCCATGAGCTTTCACTTACTAAACGCTCTCAAGAGAGTTCAAAGGGAAAGGGACTCGCTCTAAATGCTCTCTCAAGTGATGAGGAGGATGAAGATGTTGAGTTTGCCATGTTTACCAAAAACATGGCCGGCATAATAAATGGTCGAGGGTCACAAAGGTTTAATAACAATGTTGGCAAGAAACGTTTTCCAAAGAGGAGATCCAATTCCACCTTTGGTTGCTTCAAATGTGGTGACAAGGGGCACCAAATATAGGAATGCCCAAAGTGGGACGATATCAAGTCCAAGGAAAAGCGTGATCTTGCCAAAAGAGATTATAAGAGCAAAGTTATGACTGTTATTTGGGGTTTGTCCGATTCCGATGAGGACGAGTGCCTTGAGGAAGAATTGGACGCAAAGTTGAGTATCTCATCAAAATCAAAAACCGAAACCTCAAAAACTTCAAAGAAAGAAGCTGACGTATGTCTCATGGCTCACTCGGTTGATTCAAGCTCCGATTCTGAAAGCGAGGTAAAATGTCTAAAGAGAAAGGCCCGCGCCTTCTCTAAAGACAAGATTTGTCTTCTTTTAGATGATTTCCTTGATAAGTGTCGTGTCCAAGGAAACAAACTCATTGCTATGCAAGATGAAATTGAAAGTTTAGCTGAGGAAAATGTCAATCTAAAGGAGAGTCTAACAAAGGTAGACCAAACATGTACCATAACCAAACTAGAAAATGAAGTTAAAATGCTTCGAAAACAAAATCAGTGTCTTGTGAATAAAACTGAAAAAGATCATGCAACAGACCCATGCAATGTTGAATCTGATCTAGGTAAAGAGGTCGAGTCTCTAAAAAGAAAAGTATGATCTCTCACGAAGGAGCGTGACTCCCTCATAGTTGAACTCACTTCGTGCAAACTAGATAAGAAACAACTAGAGGAAGTTGCGATCTTATTAAGTGATGAAGCTGCTAGTAATATCAAAGGAAAAATTGACAAAATATAAAAAACGAATCTAGCTCAACTTGAGAAAATAGAGACCTTGATCAAAGAGTTGATTGGTACAAAGCAGTTTTATCTCAAATGGGATGGAAGTCAGAGCGTCCTGGAATTTTTGTTAAAGCAATCCAAAGAAAATGAAAAAGCTTCGAAAAACGCTGGACTTGGTTTCAGATGCAACAGTAGTACACACTGTTGCACCCGAAACCATGACCCAAGCCAAAGAGATTTCAGACGACGTAACTATGCTGGATTGCCGGAATACATTATATGCAATTACTGTGGTAAGACTGGTCATGAGTTCAATGAATGTCCTAAAAGAGAACGTGACCTAAAAAGAAACATCAAAGTTACACAAGAAACGTGGGTCAAGAAGGGCTCGGTGTCTAGTGTAAAGAAGGGACCCAAACTTGTTTGGGTTCCTAAACTAACTGTTTGATATTGCGTAGGCATTAGTGGGGGGCAGCAGCAATTGGTACTTAGACAACGGATGCTCTCGTCACATGACGTGGGAAGAAGACCAATTCCTCCCACTAGATTCGTAGAACGGAGGCATGGTGACTTTTAGCGATAACAAACAAGGTGAAATTGTTGGTATCGGAAAGGTTGGTTAGTCAAAATCACTATGCGTGGACAAAGTGCTGCTTGTCAAAGGGTTAAAACACAATCTTCTTAGCATCTCACAATTATGTGACCGAGGTAATATCGTTGAATTTCATGCCCATGTGTGTAAAATCCTAGATGGAAAGACAAAGGAGTTGATCCTAGAAGGTAAACGTGTCAAGGATGTGTATATGATTGATTTGTGTTCTTTATCCGGCCAAACACTTTCATGCATGAGTCTCCATAAAAATGATCCGTGGCTTTGGCACAAACGTTTGGGCCATGTAAATGCTAGAACATTAAACAACCTTAGAAAACTTGACCTAGTTGAAGGTTTACCAATCATAAACTTCAAATTCAACTCTTTGTGTGATGATTGTGTCAAAGGAAAACAAGTTAAGAGTTCATTCAAGTCTAAAAAATGTATTAGTACATCACGTGTCTTAGAACTTGTTCACATTGACTTTTGCGGACCAATGCGCATCACAAGCAAAGGTGGTAGTAATTACATTTGTGTGATTGTTGATGATTGCTCTAGATATGTATGGTTATTGTTTCTTGGAACTACGGACAAAGGTTTTAGTGAGTTTTTAATTTGGCTCAAAATCGTCGAAAACAAATTTTCTCTAAAACTTGGAGCTTTAAGGTCCGACCATGGCACCGAATTTGAAAATCTTGCTTTTGAAGCCTATTGTAATGAAAATGGTGTTAGCCACAACTTTTCGGCCACTCGAGCTCCACAACAAAATGGAATGGTGGAACGAATGAATCAAACTTTGCAAAATATGGCTGGGACCATGATCATTAGTTCTCAAGTACCAAGAAACTTTTGGGCCGAAGCCGTAAACACTTTGGTTACGTCTACAATAGAGTCATGATTAGAAGAATCTCCAACAAAACACCCTATGAAATTCTACGTGGAAGAAAACCTAATATCTCATACTTAAAATGTTTTGGTTGTAAATGCTTTGTTCATAACAACGGGAAAGACAAATTAGCCAAATTTGATGCCCGTAGTGATGAAGCAATTTTTGTGGGATATTCATACCATAGTCAGGCTTACAAAGTCTTTAACAAAAGGACTATTAAGATGGAAGAAAGCATTCATGTTGTATTTGATGAATCTAGTCTTTTTGTGTCTCAGGAACAAGAGAGAGATGAAGAGGATGATGATGAGTTCGAAATTGGGATGGTGCGTCATGACATGGACTAAGTGTTGGAAGCTGAAGATCTTGAGCAACAGTCAGAAACACCATTGCATGGGGAAGTAGGCAACAACTCAGGGAGAACTAACGCGACTTCATCTTCCAAAGAATCCAGCTCGTCAAGAGTGGAAGAAGAAGGCCACGGCACAGCCACTAATCCGCCAAATACCAATGATCAATCCCCCACACAAAACCAACCCCATGCAACAGATTCTGAAACTGTTGCATCAGAACAGAATGAACAAACAATCGCTCCCAACACCACCAACACCACCATACCAAAGAGATGGAAACACCAAAGCTCTCATCCTCTCGAAAACCTAACCAGTGACCTTGACTCAAGGGTAAAAACTAGATCCTCCCTCAGAAACTTCTTTGCCTTCAATGCTTACCTCTCACAAATTGAACCCAACCATATCTCAATAGCTCTTGAGGATCCTTGTTGGATCATGGCCATGCAAGAAGAGTTGGATCAATTCAAAAGGAGTGAGGTATGACATCTGGTTCCTAGACCTTCAAATCGTACAGTCATTGGTACTAGGTGGGTCTTTCGAAATAAGCTTGATGATAACGGAGAAATTGTAAGGAACATGGCAAGGCTAGTGGTGCAAGGGTATAATCAACAAGACGGGAGTTATTTTGATGAAACCTTTGCACCGGTAGCTAGGCTTGAAGCCATACGAATTCTCATTGCTTTTGCAGCTCATCATGATGTAAAACTTTTTCAAATGGACGTAAAATCGGCATTTCTAAATGGCTATCTCAATGAAGAAGTTTTCGTGGAACAACCACCGGGCTATGTGGATAATGAATCACCGAACCATGTATTTAAACTTGATAAAGCACTATAAGATTTAAAACAGGCTCCTAGAGCATGGTATGATAGGCTTTCAAAATTTCTTTTGGAAAATGGCTTCATACGTAGTTCGGTTGATAAAACTTTATTCATCAAGGCACAGTCAGATGTAATGTTGCTTGTTTAAATATATGTCGATGACATAATCTTTGGTGCAACAAGTGAAACTCTTTATGAATACTTTGCACATCTAATGAAATCTGAGTTTTAAATGACTATGATGGGAGAAATAGGGTTCTTTCTTGGCCTCCAAATCAAGCAAAAAGAGAAGGGCACAATGATCCATCAACAAAAGTATGTGAAGGAGATGCTAAGTAAGTTCGGGTTGACCAATGCGAAACCCGTCGCTACACCAATGGTTTCTAACCTCAAACTTGAGCTTGATCCAAACGGTAAGAGTGTTAGTGAAAAGGTGTATCGAGGTATGATTGGTTCTTTACTCTACTTGACCGCAAGTCGATGTAAAACCCCTCGCGACAGCGGAAAAGTAAACATACAAAACATGCCAAAAATGCAGCGGAATTAAAACTTTTGATGAGATAAATAAAACATGCGAGGTGTCTTAACAAACTAAACATGCGGAAGATGAAATGAAACATAAATAAGTATATAAGTGCGATACAAAAGCAGCCCGGGATAGCATATCCCTACAGGCACAAAATACTGAAACGTAAGTCTAAGGTCTAGCTAACGAAAGGTAAAAGTCAACGATGATGGATCATCGCTCGCTAGCCTCAACGTAACCCCCTGCATCAGCCCTCATGTACCTACACACATACAACATGTGCGCCACAGTCAGTGGGGAGTGACTAGAGTGCTCCTAGCCACCTATTGTCAATGACATATAACACATAAGCATACAATATACTCCAGCACATATAAAACATGTGAAGCATACAAATTCAATATTCGAATCTCAAGTCAACATGCAAATACTTATGCAAGGCTCTCGACCAACTTCGGAAACTAGTTGGAAGGAGAGCCGGTTTCCCTTCCGGTTGCCCGGCCTGGGGGTCTTTCAATCCAAACCATTTACGAAACTAGACTAAGAGTCGTCCAATGCCTTGGACGAACAATATTAAAATAACCAAGTATCATACAATCTTATACACGACTAAGGCATACTCAACATCCAATTAAAGCAACAAGAGATAGGTCACCTAGTGACTCGACTCTAACAACTATAGGTCAGCCAAGTGACTCTACAAACAAGAGGTATGTCATCCAAGTGACTCGACTCTAACAACAAATAGGTCATCCAAGTGACTCCACAAACAAGAGATAGGTCATCCAAGGGACTCGACTCCTACCACTATGAGCAGGCCGACAATCGACTCATCTATATACCACGATATCCCCAATCTCAGACTATACAACCCCCTGGTAGGACGACATCAAATGACTGTCCTAGTCTAAACCTGGCCAGACTCTCGGAGCGCAAACGGATTACGATCCCCGATTCGACAAGTGCACGAGGCACCCCCAAGACCCGAACCAGCTAGGAACGAGATATGCCCGAAGGCGGGCAGACAATCTAAGACCTGACCGTGAGGACCAAGCCACTACGGCCAACCAACTACACAATGCAATCAGGTGAGAACTCGAGTACTATAGCAGCGCACAGCAGGTTTACACAAATAACAAAATGTCATCTCAAAGATGTACAACAACACAAACTCGAATGACAATCATTTCTTATATAACTCATCACTAAACTTCCATGTAACACTTAGCCAACTTCGGGAACTAATTTGAGGCGAGAGCCGGTCTCCCTTCCGGTTGCCTGGCCGGGGGGTCTTTCATCCTCAAATCCATTACCGAACCCGACATAAGTGCCGCCCAATTTCTTGGGACTTCAAATAAGCATACGAGACATACGGAAAAAGAATCAATCAAATCCGACATGCGAAACATAAGTTATGAACAAAAAAATTCGATCAGGGGCTCTCAGCCGGGCAGCCATAGGCTGCCGGTTGGCCGGCTGAGGGTCCCAACCTACCATGCCCAAAACCAACAAAAACAACTATGAGGTACTCCCAGCCGGTCGGCCGGCTGTCGGTCTACCGGCTGGGAACCCTTTTCCCAATTTCATACGAAAACAACAATAGCAACAAGAAGGTCTCCCAGCCGGCCGACCGGCCGCCGGTCTACCAGCTGGGGACCCTTTTTCTCAAAATTCGCAAAAACAAGGACGACAACAACAAATACCAAATGGGGCTCTCAGCCGGTCCACCGGCCGCCGGCCTCAGACCGGCTGAGAACCCGCTGACCCAGAAATACGCATTTTCGCCATCCTTAAACCTCAATCAAACTTCAAGAATTTGTTTCCATACTTTGCATATACTTCTAAAATCATAAATTACAGCATATACCAACACTCATACTACATCTTTAAATCATTTTCATGGATTAAACATTAACTTTCATGATCAACAATAAAACATCCATTTTTCCTCATAAACAACATACCCATCATCTTTACTTAGTAAATCATGTGAGAAACATATAAACAACAAACCCTAGCATGATACTAACTAATTTACAGCATCACAACCACAATCCACATAACCTAAACATGTTTCTAGTGGTTAAACATACTAAAATCATGTAAAGTGCTAATATTAGACAAAAGGCCGAGTTTCTCATTATCGTCACCTTAAAGAGCGATTCTTCACTTCTAGTCTTGAACAATGTACGAGTCCTTGTCCGGGTCGTCCAAGTCGACACCTACAAACAACAAAAACGGGTTATTGGAAGGTAATTTCGAGTAAACCTCAAAACAGCCCCGAAATCAACTTTGACGAAACGGAAATTGAAAGAGATAGAAAGAACGGGAATGAAGAGAGGAAAGCGTAGGTGAAAACCTTGCGTCAATCGGAGTTGAGATGAGTAAATGGATGATGATTTTGTGAAGGAGAAAAGGAGTAAAAATGGAGAAACAAAGTCACTGTATTTTATTTTTGAGGAGATGGAGGAAGTAACGTTGGAAATGAGGATGGGGGTGTCCTTTATATTGACTTGAGTCGGGTTTCTAAAATGTAAGGAGCGGAAAAACTTAAAACGGGATTTACCAAGTAAACGTGAAATCTTAAATTAAACAACTTAAGACGGAACTTAACGGCATTTCTTAAAATAAAACTTACGAATTATAATTAAAATATTATTAAATTCCGTAAACTACTTTTAAATTATTAAAATTACCTTTATAAAAATACGGGATGTTACAGTCGACCCGATATTGAATATAGTGTTTGTGTGTGTGCTAGGTTTCAAGCAAATCCTAAGGAATCTCACTTTAAAGTCGTAAAAAGGATATTCAAATACTTGATTGGAACTCAACATTTATATCTCTGGTATCCTTCTAACTATGATCTTGATCTTGTAGGATTTTCCGATGCCGACTATGCGGGATGCATGCTGGATAGAAAGAGCACGTCCGGAATTGCCAAATTCATGGGGCCATGCTTGCTCACGTGGGCTTCAAAGAAGCAAAATACCGTGTCTCTATCAACGGCGGAAAGTGAATACATAAATGCCGCACTATGTTGCACACAAATACTATGGGTACCTCAACAATTGCATGATTTTGGTATTACATTTGAATCCACACCTATCTTTTGTGATAATACTAGTGCAATTAACATCTCGAAAAATCCAATACAACATTCCCGGACCAAACACATCGAAATAAGGCATCACTTTTTACGTGATCAAGTGGAAAAAGGGACAATTAATCTTAACTTTTGTAAAACCGAAAATCAAATTGCGGATATTTTTACAAAACTGTTAGAAAGAGAACAATTCGTAAAACTTCGGCTGGAAATTGGTTTGTTAAGTGATGCATGACATTAAAATGATTACGTCTCCCAATGATTGATTAGAACGGGTGACGGTAGTGTTTATAATTTACGGTCTATCATTTACGTGCAAATTAAAGAAAATATGTTTACGTAAAATTAAGTACACATGCATGCTAGTTGTTACATTGAGCCACTCAAAACTCCTCACCCATCAAATCAGTCTACTACTCACCTTTTGTCATAAAACTCTGCCACACTCAACCACCAACTTTAATTACCCCCCCCTCTCTCTCCTCACTTTACCCTTAACCATTCATCATTATCCATTGTACAAAAACCTCTAAACTCTTCAACTTACTCAAAATTCAAAATCCCCACCATAATTGTCCCACTCTCACGTTATAACCTCCCTCAAAATGCCTCCCAAAAGCATTAACCGAGAACTCAAACGACTTGCAAACACTTACAATCCATTATTTGTTGCCAAGCAAAAAATGACTTCCTCTCAAATCAAACCACCATCAACCTCGCCCAAAGCCCCGGCCAAAACAAAACTGACCCGCACCAAAGCCCCTCCTAAAACAGGCCCAGCCAAACCTATAGGAGGAGGGCGCGGTGGACTAAAGAGACAACCGGCTTTGTCAATGGCTTTGGACTCGAATGTTGACACTGATTCTGAAGAAATGGTTGATCTGAATGTTGAACCAAAAGGGTCGGGAGAAAAATCTGGGAAAACGAGAGAGAATGAAGTGTCGGAGGAAGTTGAAGGAGATGATGAAGGTGAAGTGAGTTCACCGGAAAAAAACAACTGAAAAGGAAAGAGTTGCGGAGGAAGTTGTTGAAAAGGAGGTTGTAAATGTGAAAAAGGGAAAAGAAAAATCAAGCAAAAGGGCGGAGAAAGTGAACAAGGAAGTAGGAAAAGAAAGTGAGAAAAATGTTGAAAAGGAGAAAAGTGTTGAACAAAATGTGAGTGACAAAAACAAGGGTGTCGAAAATAATGAAGATGACACGGCCAATGATGTCGGGAACACGGACGTGGTCGGCGAAGAAGAAGGGAGTATGGTTAGGTCCGAAGTGTCTGGCGAAAAGGAAGCCACGAACGTTTCAGAAGGTGAAAGGGCAGGGCTGATAAAGGGAAAGCTACCATGGTCGAGGACGACATGAACGATGCAACAAGTGACCACCATGTGTCCGACGAAGTGCTTGAACCACGTAATCATGAAAACAAAGCCTCCTCATCTAAACGAAAAATGGTCGAGCTGTTTGAAGAAGAATTTGGTGAAGAATATGGTGATGAGGAACCAATATCCAACTTTCCCAAAACCAAGAAAAAGACCCAACCTTAGGCAACCAAGAAAAAACCCATTCAAAAAGCAAAGAAAAAGGCAAGAATCGAAAAGAAATCAAATCAATATCCAAGTGAAAGTGACGAGAGGGAGGAGCCTGATCCCAACTCATGCCGCGATTTGATGGCCACACCCTTTGACGAGCCATTCAAAAATGAGGTCCTTGCCCATCTCAATACCTTAAACTTACCGGAACAAGTGCTCAAACTATGCCAAGATCTTCTTGGGTGTTCTTTCAACTCCGGAAGAAGGTTCCCTCTCGAATGGTATGAATCCTTCCCTGCCTTTCAATTCTTTCATTTACATGTCTTTGCACAAAACTGGGAATTTCTCCTCGACAAGAGCTTTCTTACTTATGTATCCGAAGTGGTATAATTTTATGCAACGTCAAAGTGGATGTTGCATCTGGAACCCTCTCGGCCTATATCAACAACAAACCCCTTACTTTAACCATTCAACAACTAGCCAAATACCTCGACATTGAACCTGTTGGGCTAGATACTTTTCCAAGGGGAACATGGGGAGCCATTGAACCATCCATTGTTGATCAAGTAACCAAGCTTTTGCGTCCACATGCTTCACATAACCACTCCAATGTCTATGAAACCGAGTTAAAATCAAACCACCGGTTCATCTTTAACTTTCTCCAACGAGTCATTGTTCCTGGCAACAACACTAGGCGTAGATGCTCCTATCTGGAAATGCTCCTCATCCACCACCTCCACACTGACCGCAAAATCAACCTACCCGCCCTTATTTTTCATCGAATTCATGAGTTATCAAATGACATAAAAAAGGGGGACTTTGATAAGAAAATCCTTATCCCCTATGGCATGTGGTTTTCGATGATTTTTAACAAGAAGAAATTGGTGAAAAAGGGAAGTCCTGTCGTGGAGCGGTTGTCCGATGAGATGACTAAGGGACTTTTGTCACAAATGACGTTGGACATTGTCAATGGGAAACTTGTTCGGAAGTTTGGAGGACCGGGAAAAGGTGCAAAGGTCGGAGGAAACGTTGATTTGGGAGCCGTGAATGGGAAACTCGACAGGATCACGGGGTTGGTCACCAAGCTCCTTGCTGAAATGGAGCGCATGAAGAAGGAGATGTCGGAGCTTTGTACTGTTAATGAGGACCTCATTGAGCGCGTGGGTGGTGCTAATGAGGATTTTGATGCTTGATCCTTCCCCCTTCCCTATCCTTTTAATGGCTCTTTGTTAAAAACTGGTTACATGCTTGTCTTTGTTTTTACGTTTTCAGACTATCTTCTTTTGCTTGTGTGTGTTGAACTCGTATCTTTTGAACATTGTTGTCCCCTATTGATGATGTCAAGAGGGGGAAGCAAATCTAAATTATGTTATGTGTTTGCTTAATAACTCTTAGGCTAACGTTCACCGTAGAAATAGCTTAGCTTTATATTAGACGTATTACTTAGGATTAAGTATGATTGACCCCCTTGACCACCTTGCTCATGCATAAGTTATGTGTTATTTATTTGGGCCAAAACAGCTCGACTCACCATGGGTTGAGGGGGAACTTGTCTCATAATTTTGATTGTAACTTGTCATCATCAAAGGGGGAATTTGTTAGAACACAATATGTTGATGATGACAAGTTACCTTGATTATCTAATGTTTGCTTGATTAGTACAAGAGATTAGTAAAGTGACATAAGGCTCACTGAAGAACACAAGATCATATGTCAAGAAGCAAGCAAAGACAAGTGAAGGCCAAGTCTAGGAAAATGTTGTAAGAAAGGTAGTTTAACATAAACTCGTATTTATTATAAGGTGCAAAATCCTTGCAACAGTCTATCAGACCGTTGCAACTGGGATTTCTGGTACGGTTATGGAGATAGTTTTCGAAAATCATTTTTATTAAAAGAAGTTGGTCTTTTTATCTCATCTGCATATTTTAAATGGTTTACAAACTAAAGGAAATCAAATTGAATTTCAAATCTCACAAGCACATGGAGTCTAAAGCTAGAAAGTAAAAAGTTAGCTTTTTCCTCTTATAGCCATAAGACTTTTTCAAAGAAGGTTCTTCATTATACACATCTTACCCAAAGAGGAAGTTCTTGAGCTTTGTAAACATGTGTAGTCCTTTCACTTTGTAAAAGACCCTTCGCCATATGGAACTTTGTTTGTAAGAGTGAAACAAATAAAATATGCATTTGTGAGAGCACAATCACACGCCACTTTCTCTATAAATACCAACTTCCTAGTTCATTTATAGCTAAGACCTTTTTAAACATTTATTGTAAACTTTGTGATGCTTGCTTATTTTATACACTTTTTGGCATCATTTAGCACGCATTTCTATGCATTTTCATGCACTTTACGTGCCATTTTGCCCCCTTTTTCTTCCTTTGGTGTGTTTTCTGTTATTTTGCAGGAATTATGCGAAAGTTGAAGAAACCATGCCTTTTCTGTCCATTTTGAGCTCTTTTAGAGGATTAAGCAAATCAAGGAGTCCCATAGCCCTGATTTTGCAGTACCAGGCCTAAACGAACGGTAACCAAGGCAAAGACGAAGGACAAAAGCAAGAAAGAAGCGAAAAAGAAGCAGTGTATCTGTCATCTACTCGATCGAGTAAACACCAGAACTGGATCAAGTGGATGTAGGAGGAGAAAGCCTCGATCGTGTTTGATACTCGATCGAGGAGTCTGCAGGAAGGACCCAACCTTCGAGGTTTCCAGAGTTACTCGATCGAGCAGTTGCCAGCTCGAAGTTACTCGATCGAGCTCTTTTTGAAGAACATCTACTCGATCGAGTGGTTCAGTCACTCGATCGAGCAACTCACTTAAGCGTACCGGATTAGCTATTTCCGTTTTTAGGTTTAGATTTTTCAGAGTTAACCTAATCCTTAAATACTTTAGAGACATTCACTTACTATTCAACTTTTACCCATTCAATATTCAGTTTTTTTACTTTGTATTTTTCTTAAGCAGTCACTTAGATCTAAATGTGGACTTCTAGCCTTTGATGTTTTTATTAAGTTTCCTAAAAAAATTTTATGTTTGGATTTGTTACACTTTTTCCTCCAAAAATCTTATTTTAATTTTTACTTCGTTTCTCAAAATCACTTTAAACTTTATTCTTGATTTATTTTTTTGGGTTTTTATACATGTGATAAGTTCGATTTAAAATTTATAAAACCCATTTGCCTTCCATTTTTTTGTTTCACTCCACTTCAGTTTTTTTTTTTTTTTTTTTGAGATGAGAGTTCACTCATGACGGTTCCAAGGGATGATTCATGTCAGCCGACCCCAAAAAACTTTGGGACTAAGGCTCTGATGTTGTTGTTGTTGTTGTTGTTGTTGTAGTCACTTAGATCTAAATACTTTTATTTAAGTTTTTTCTTCATTCCAAACTGGTGAGCCGAAGTCGTATGCTCCCAAAAATAAGTAAAAGTCCTAATACCTTAACTATATAGTAGAGGTAAGTCGGGTGTCGAATCCGTAGGGAAGACGATGCAACTTATGTGTAAACAAATGCAGACAAAAGGTAACCAGGGGGGGTTGAATGATTAAGCAACAAGAATAACAATTAAATAAATGGGTGAAAGACTAAAAGTAACAAAGATTTCAGATGATTGAGAAACCCGAGTCAAGGTTTATCCACTACTAGTCAACAATTGATCGTCGACCATTAATCCCTATTTGTCCCTTGAGTATCCCGTTGTAAGACAAGAGTCTTATATGTTCCGCGGATAATATTACCCAGTTCGAAACGCCAGACTAAGCAACCTAATCAATGAATAATATAATCCACGCGTCTAGATTTAATTCATAAACAACATGAATGAACAGAACATACAACGAGAATAACGACCTTTAACACACGCGATTATCGGTTCGAATTATATATTTATTCCCCCTTTTTACCCAACTACTATGAAACGCATACAATTAATTAGATTAAAGGTTGCAACTTTATCTAACGAATTGAACAATTACGGATTCAAACATATAGAATTGCACTAGATCGAAGGATGAAATAATCAATTGGCCAAATCAATTAAACATACAACAATCATAAATTATGGACGGAGAATAAATAATACTCAAGCATAAAATAGAGAATTAAGACGGTCTCACAATTGATAAAATTGTAGCTTCAAAATACCTTGAATCGAGAAGGGAGAATTAGTTCTTCATAGTTTGCATAAGGAAAACAAAATAAGAGTTCTTTCTTCCAAATAAAACGTAACTGCCAAAATAATGTCTCCCTCCTACTTAACCTAATACCAAAAATCCTTAAAAAAATAAAAATAAAATAAAAACCTAAAAATCCCGCTGAAAGTTGGAAACAAAGAAATTAGAAAATGACACTAGCCGAGACACGGGCGACCCGCGGCCATATCCGCGACCCGCGGGAAAATATAATGATTTTCTTCCTTCTTCGTCTTTCCTTGCTTGAATAACGGGCTTGACCAATGGTTCGCTTATTCACCTGATGGGCCAAAAAGGGCAAAACCGTATGCACCCTATCCATGATTAACGAATACTCCAAGCCAAAAGATATCTACACTTCATTGATCCATAATCTCTTCTAAAACTCCCAAAATAGTGCCAACAACTCAATATGGATCTTAATGCAATTATCCTTTTAACAACCCATTTATATCATGTTTATCCAACTAACTCACGCCTCTTAAACCCGTACTAAATACAACATATCAAACTTCCCCACGCTTAAGCCTTTGCTCGTCCCCGAGCAAAACTCGGAAACATAAACAAAACACACTCAAGGTCTTACAAGAGAAGCAATTAAAGGAAACCGAACACAATAAACCACACAACACCTCTCACTCGTCCTCCTTATATCATCCCTCGGAAACAAAGACATAGGTAAGTTCAACCAAGCTCTCTAACCCCAACAAAACACGGTTCACGCCATCACCAAGCTTACTTGACAAGTACAAAAGTCTACGCCCCTTATTTCTCCTACCTAGACAAGAACAAAAAATTTCATGGTCACATCAATGATCAAATCACCCAACGATCAACCCAACATGTCTGAACAAAATATTAACCACATGCCATGAAAAATTTCCTAGACGCCTCTACTCCTTAGCCGACCTACTACCAACAAGCGCATCAGCAAGGTGCAACCAACAACAACACACCGCAGTTCTCCTCACCTTGGCCACTAGTCCTACCCAAAACAACCTTCTTTGGCACCCTTCTTATGACGCCCACCAAAAATAAAGAGGGAAAACATAGTGTGTTTTTTTCTTAGATCTCTCATTTTGCCTAGAGCGCCCGCCCTTGCGGGTTTTCACTCTAGCGATGTCCTCTTACTAACTCTCGTGGCACGCATCTCAATTCTTCATTTTACCCGGAGTGCCCTTTCGGGTTTTCACTCCGTCCTCGGCCACTTTTCCCATTTTTATTTGCCTAGGCACCCTTTCGGGTTTTCACCTAGCCGGGTATTCCTTTCTCTCTCTTTTTTTTTTTCTTTTCTTTTTTTCGTTTTTTTTCCATTCATTTTTTTCATTTTTTTTTTGATACATAAAGAAAATATGTACATTGAGTATAACTCCCTTCCCCACTCTTGAATGACACTTTGCCCTCAAATATGTGAGAATAAGGCAAAACAAAAAGAAGAAAGGGATTACCTCAAAAGCTCAAGAATGAGAAGGGGAAGTAGCGTCACGTGAGTGTGCCTCACGTGCCGCTTTCCTCGCCAACCGGGCCTCCTTTCTAGCAGCTAGCTCGACATAGAATTCCGAAGAAGGCTCCGCGTACTCGCCCGGGCATTTCTTCAAGTGAAACTCATTCACACAGCGGCTTATCTCAGCACAAAAACGAGAATTGTCGACGCTCTCTTCCTGCAAATCTTCCATCTACTCTCTCCACGCACCCCAATTCTCAAAATCTGTTGGACCAGAAGGACCGGTCACCTCAAGAGGAGACGACCCAACTGGTGGTGAACGTGGCATAGCGGGCCCGGGATTGACGAGCCCTATATCGAATGGAAGGAAGAAATGGGCCGGGGTAGGTCCTAATGGAAGCGGTCGACCTTCTTCGCCCATAGGTAACCGCAAGTAATATTGATGATCAGTGCCCCCGGTCCATACATATCCGGCAAATTCAGCGACCCACACAACCATCTCACAACTCCTCATCAACTCTAGACTAACGGAAGTCTCGCCTGCTATTACATCGTCAGGGTCCTCAAGGTCAAAGTGACGAGCAAGGAGAGTAACCATGCCCCCCATCGGAATATTTCCCGAAGCAGCTTTTTGGTGCTTCTCACACCTAGACAAAAAAATATCCAGCCAGTCCGGACGACTATGACTCTCGGGCATCATTGCCCACAAATATGTTAAATCAGAACGGGGAAGATGTGTTGGTTCACCCTTGCATAGGAAGGTAGATGTCAAGACGCGATGAATGTAGAGAAGGGTCGGATGTGGACTATCAGCATTTTTCTCACCCGCCGGTCGGAATCCTGCTCCCCCCGTAATAGCCTTCCAAAAGACCGCTTGCTCTAGTGAGCTTAACTTAGGGCACTCCCCGTCTGCCCTCTCATCAATCCCAAAAATCTCCCTCAACTCCTCAAAAGTCAACTCCCTCTCCTCGCCATCAAGATGAAAAGTGATCCGAGGGGGATCATCATCTCTGTGCACGCGCAAAGTGGAGAGAAATTCTAAGGTAAACCTCCGAAAAGTGGGTGCTTGAATGGTACAGAAAACTCCCAAACCAACCCGACCAAGCAATTCCTTTACCGCATCTTGAATCCCGAGTATGTCAGTGGCAAAGGGGTTGACAAACTTGGTAGACATGATAACCCGGTCAAACAAAATCCGCCACACTTTCTTATGCTCAGTACTCAAATTCTCACACCCCATAAAATCAACAACCGATGTCTTCAATTTCTTGTTACCCATAACAATGAATAAACTAAGAATCGTCTTAGGCAAAGCCTCAAACACCTTCTAGGCACTACCAAAAGCTCTTTCAAATGCACAATTCAATTATCTCAATACCCACGAAGCATAAGAAGAGAACAAAGGCATACAATTGAACCCTTAAAACCTCCAAGCATTCACCAACATCAACAAACTAAACCTTTCCAAGACCCCCAATAACAACCTTTGTAAACTAAAGTTAGGTTTAGCAATGAAACAAATTCAAGGTAAACCTAGAATGAAAGTTGAATTAAGTGAGGAACTCACCAACCATTCATTCGTTATTGGCGGAGAATGAAAATACCGTCAATTCCAAGAGTAATACCGTCAAGTCCAAGTGCGACTCATAAGTGATGGAATAGGGAAGGAGGCGGTGCGGTGGTGGCGGGCGGCGACGCGCGGTGGTGGCGGGGGCGGATGAAGTGGGTGGGGAAGTTGCTGTTGGTGGAAGGGAAGTGTGTTGGTAGGAAGGGTTATGTGAGGGGTGAAGTTAAAAGAAAGGCAGGCGGGTCGCGGGGGGCTGCGCGGGTCGCGGACTGTGCTGGGAATATTTTTTTTTTCTTTTTTTTTTTCTTTTTTTTAATGGTGTGTTTGCGTGTGTGGCTTCAGGGCTGTGGGCAGTTCGCGGGGTACGGCGCGGGTCGCGGAGGGGGTTGTTCACGCTGCTCTCTTTTTTTTCCGTTTGTGTTGTGTTTGTGCAGGACGCTAGGCTGGTCGCGGCGGGGGGCGCGGGTCGCGGAAAGTGCTAATTTCTCGCGTATTTTTTCTTTTTTTTTTGAAAAGCACCTCAAGACGGGAGAAAAGCTTCCAATCTGACAAAAACACAAAATTAGTAAAGAGAACATTGCATTAAAAAAACAAACTAAAAACATGAAAAACAACAAAAATAAAAACTCGGGTTGCCTCCCGTGAGCGCTTTTGTTTAAAGTCGTTCGCTCGACTTCAGAATGAGAGTTAGTCTTCATAAATCGGTTAATAGAGGGTCAAACTCTCCACCGTCTCAACTTGAAACCCCTTGCAATATGGCTTTAAACTTTGACCGTTCACCTTCAGAACTTTGTTGGTGGCCAAACTACGTATCTCAATAGCTCCATGAAATGCCACTTCTGTAACCACATACGGTCCAACCCATCGTGACCTCAACTTACCTGGAAATAGCTTAAAGCGAGATTGAAAAAGGAGTACTTTTTGACCCACTTTGAACTCCTTTCTAGATATCATCTTGTCATGCAATAGTCTCGTCTTTTCCTTATAAATAGCCGCATTCTCATACGAGTCATTTTGGATTTCCTCAAGCTCTTGTAACTCTAACTTCCGATTCTCAGCTGCTCCGACCAAACTCGTATTGAAACTCTTCACCGCTCAATAAGCTCGATGCTCGAGCTCCACTGGCAAATGACACGGCTTTCCAAACACTAACCGGTACGGAGACATACCTATAGGTGTCTTATAAGCAGTACGGTATGCCCATAACGCATCTTCCAAGCGTTGACTCCAATCCTTATGATTGGGATTTACCGTTTTCTCCAAAATAGATTTCACCTCCCTATTCGACACCTCGGCTTGCCCATTGGTCTGTGGGTGATATGCAGTTGAGACTTTGTGAGTGACATGGTACTTCTTCAGTAGAGCACCAACTATTCTATTGCAAAAATGCGTCCCACGATCACTGATTATGGCTTTTGGAAATCCAAACCTAACAAAGATGAACGACTTGCTAAAATCTGCAAGCACTTTAGAATCATCATTTTTAGTGGGTATTGCTTCTACCCACATCGAAACATAATCGACAGCAAGTAGTATGTAACTAAATCCAAAAGAATTAGGGAACGGTCCGATTAAATCAATCCCCCACACATCGAAAATTTCACAATATATAATGGGGGTTTGAGGTATTTTATTGTGTTGGGATATGTTCCACACTCTTTGACAGTTGTCACAAGACTTACAAAATCCATGGGCATCTCGACTCAGGTGTGGCCAGAAAAAACCACAATCGAGCACCTTCCTTGTTGTTCTCTTGGACCCAAAGTGACCACCACATGCATGAGAATGACAGAAAGTGAGAATAGAAGTCATCTCACTCTCAGAAACACACCGCCTAATAATCTGATCAGAGCAATGCTTCCATAAATATGGGTCATCCCACACATAGTATTTCGCGTCACTGCGAATCTTATCTTTCTGCGCTTTACAAAACCTAGTAGGAAACTTGTTAGAGACCAAATAGTTGACAATATTAGCATACCAAGGTTCCAGAGTGCGTAAAGAAAATAAAGTTTCATCAGGAAAAACTCCCTTTACCACTTCTAAACCTTGGTCATGGTCATCATTCCTTACCAACCGACTCAAGTGGTCTGCAACCACGTTCTCTGCACCTTTGTTGTCTCTCACCTCAATGTCGAACTCACTTAGGAGGAGAATCCAACGGATTAACCTAGGCTTGGCTTCCTTCTTTATCATCAAGTGACGAAGGGCAGCATGATCTGTATAAATAACAACTTTAGTACCAAGCAAGTAAGAACGGAATTTTTCTAAAGCAACCACAACAGCCAACATCTCTTTCTCAGTAGTAGAGTAGTTGCGTTATGCATCATTAAGGGTCATAGAGGCATAATGAATGACATGAGAAGCTCTTCCATCTTTTTGACCCAAGACTGCTCCAAGAGCATAGTCGCTCGCATCACACATGATCTCAAACGGAAGAGACCAATCAGGAGCCTGAATAATTGGAGCAGTGGTAAGACGGGTTTTCAGCTGATCAAATGCCGCCTTGCAATCCTCATCAAACACAAAGTCAACCTCCTTTTGCAGCAATTTGCACAATGGTTGTGCAACCTTGGAAAAATCCTTAATGAACATTCTGTAGAAACCTGCATGTCCAAGAAAGGAGCGAACTTCGCCCACATTAGTAGGATAGGGTAAAGTCTGAATTGTATCAATTTTTGCTTTATCTACCTCTATCCCCTTACCCGACACAACATGCCCCAAAACTATACCCTGTTCAACCATGAAATGGCATTTCTCAGAATTAAGTACAAGGTTAGTTTCAACACAACGCTTCAAAACAAGTGATAAGTGATTCAGACATGCATCAAAAGAGTCACCATGGACAGTAAAATCATCCATAAATACCTCAATGAAATTCTCCACATACTCAGAGAAAATACTAACCATACAGCGCTGAAATGTTGCGGGAGCATTACACAACCCAAATGGCATGCGTCGATACGCGAAGGTGCCAAAAGGACATGTAAAAGTGGTCTGCTCCTGATCTTCAGGATCAATGGCTATTTGAAAATAACCTGAATATCCATCCAAAAAGCAGTAATATGCCTTCCCAACAAGTCTCTCTAACATTTGGTCAATGAAAGGTAGGGGAAAATGATCTTTCCGAGTTACCGTGTTCAGTCTACGGTAATCTATGCACACCCTCCACCCATTCTGGACTCTAGTAGGCACTAAATCCCCATCCTTATTCTCTACAACAGTGACTCCACTCTTCTTAGGGACAACCAGAGTGGGACTAACCCACTTGCTATCAGAAATAGGATAGATCATACCTACTTGGAGAAGTTTCAATACCTCCTTCTTCACGACATCCATCATAGGAGGGTTCAACCGCCGCTGCGGTTGCCTTACCGGTCGTGCCTCGTCTTCCAGTAGAATCCGATGCATACAAGTCGATGGACTTATGCCCTTGATGTCGGCAATAGTCCAACCTATAGCTTGTTTATGCTCCTTCAACACCTCCACCAACCTCTTTTTTTGTTCCTGGGTGAGCTTACTGGAAATAATTGCAGACAATGTATCTCCCTCACCAAGGAACACATACTTCAAGTGATCTGGAAGTGGTTTCAACTCTACAACTGGTGCCTGCAAAATAGATGGTAACAAGGTTTCACTAGGCACAGTTAGTGGTAAAGGGGGTGGTTCTGTGTGCACGAAGGACACTCCGGTAAACTCTACAACTTTCTCCTGCAAGTTAGTAGGCAATGAATCATCAAAATCAGCTTCTACTATACCGTTCTCAATCACAACCTGGTACTCATCTGGATTAGGAACTTCAAAGGTATCCTGCACTAATGGCTCAAACACATCAATAAGACATAAAGAATGGTCATCTATGGGGAATTTCATAGAATCAAAAATATTAAATTCCACCACTTGACCATCAAACTCCATAGTGAGAGAACCGCTAAAAACATCAATGTTAGTTTTTGCAGTTTTCATAAGTGGTCGTCCTAAAAAAATAGGGGAAGCATGTCTATCGTGCTTCATTTCAAGCACATAAAAGTCCGCAGGAAAAATCAATTTATCAACCATAACTAAGACATCTTCAACCATTCCCTTAGGATAAACATTGGACCGATCCGCTAGTTGAATGACAACATTTGTTTTACTCATTGGTCCAAGTTTCAGAGACTGATAGACAGAATAGGGGATCACATTAATCGAAGCACCTAAATCTAGCATAGCATTATGAATTTGGTACAAGGTATTGTGAACACTCCCGGATCTCCACATTTAGTGGGCAATTTTTGTTGAAACATAGCCGAGACATGTTCATTTACCTTCACCTTCTTGACTCCCTTAAGCCTATTATTCCTTTTAATAGTACAAAGTTCTTTTAAAAACTTTGCATACCGAGGGACACTTTTAAGCAACTCTAGAAGGGGAATATTTACCTCACATTTACGAAAGGTTTCGTAAACATCATTGCCATGCTTCTTCCTGCGAGTATTCTTCAATGCTTCAGGGAAAGGTGGAGTGGGCTCATAAATCTGGACCGGTGGGTCTGTGACAGTTGAACTAGGCACCGCTTCATTCTCTTTAATCACTTGTGAACTCCCATCATCAATAATCACTATCTCTTCTTCCTCTTGAATGACAGCTTCTTTAGGTTTAGCTTTTGGCTTCTCTACTTCCTCTAACTGCCTTCCATTTCTCAAGGATACTGCACTCACATTCTTTCTCGAATTCTCTACCGTTTGAGATGGTAGGGCTCCTGATTGTTTAGCTTCCAACCGATTGACTGCAGTAGCCAATTGACTCACGTGATTCTCAAGATTCTTAAAGTTTTGCTTGTTGTCTGCCCTATCTTGAGTAACACTAAGAATAAGAGCATGAATCATATCCTCCGTGGACATCGATGAACTCGGTGGTGCTTGTTGAGCTGCTTGTTGTGGCAATTGTTGAGTAAATTGTTGCCCTTGTGGTCGCTGAAGAAACTGACCTCTAGAAGGTGCAAATGATGGACCAGCTTGGGAATTTCCCCAACGAAAGTTAAGATGAGCTTTCCATCCTTCATTGTAGGTCTTGGAATAAGGATCCCATTTCCTATTATTGGTAGTACTCTCCCAAACACCGTTCACCTCTTCAACACCACCTTCTTGCATTTGAGGGCATAATTCACTAGGATGACCCTCAATAGCGCATATGCCACAAACAGTAGCCATTTGTCTCCCAGATAACATATCACGGAGAGTGGAAACAATATTATCAACTTTTTCCTCCAATCCAGGACTAACACCCATAGCACTCACTCCTCTTCGTGATGGTTTCCTCTCAAATTGTCTAGAAGTCTCAGCTAGCTCTGTGATAACCTCCCAAGCCTCATCTGAATTCTTGTTGGCAATATTTCCCCCACAAGCAGAGTGAATCATACGACGATCATCTAGATTCAGGCCTCCAGAAAAATACATGATGAGATCCTGGTCGGAGTATCCATGGTAAGGACAACTAGCACAAAGCTTCGTAAATTTCTCAAGAAACTCATACATAGTTTCTCCATCTTGTTGTTCAACATTACTGATGGCTCTTTTCAGGTGAGAGGATCGAGAAGGAGGAAAGTATTTCTCCAAGAATTCGTTCTTCATACCTACCCAAGTAGTGATACTCCCCGGTGGTAGATAGTTTAACCAATCTCTTGCATTGTCCTTCAAGGAGAAAGGAAAAGCCCTCAATTTCAATTGTTCTTCCGTGACATTGGCTGGCTTCATACCGGTGCAAAAAATATGAAAATCCGAAAGATGCTTATTCGGATACTCAATACTCATACCACTAAAACTGGGTAATTGATGTATCAAACCCGATTTCAGTTCAAAAGTGACTCCATCATTCAATGCTGGAAAAGTCATGCACAATGGTTGGACGTCAAGGTTTGTAGCTGTAAGCTCCCTTAAGGTTCGAGTCTCTCTAGCCATATTCTCAGTAGTAGAGATCTCCGAACTGCCTGAATTAGAGTGTATATCTTTCTCAGAATGTGGGTGCTCAAAAGCAACTAGCAAACCTTCTCCGACTTGTCTTAACCTGAAAAAAGTACGTTCAATCTCTGAGTCGTAAGGCTCGAGTGGTTGGTCAGAAGAACGAGTATTAAGCATAAACTAAAGCAATAAAATAAAAGTCTACACTAAAGAAACACAAAAATTAACTATTGCCTTCCCCGACAACGACGCCAAAATTTGGTGAGCCGAAGTCGTATGCTCCCAAAAATAATTAAGTAATAAAGTCCTAATACCTTAACTATATAGTAGAGGTAAGTCGGGTGTCGAATCCGCAGGGAAGACGATGCAACTTATGTGTAAACAAATGCAGACAAAAGGTAACCAAGGGGGGGTTTTGAATGATTAAGCAACAAGAATAACAATTAAATAAATGGGTGAAAGACTAAAAGTAAAAAAGATGTCATATGATTGAGAAACCCGAGTCAAGGTTTACCCATAAACAATATATTTATAAAACTTGTCAAATAAGTGCACGCAAGATACCAGTTTACCTAGTAAAACCTTACCTGGATCGAAATATTGGTAGGTAGGCTTGGTTAGGTTAATTTACGTAACCTATCTAGAGATCGAAAGATTGATAAGGGAGTCCAGGGGTGATTTCAGACCGAAAGGATATTAATCGTTCCCACTTCGTTGTTGTTTCGACTGACCTAATCTTTATGTGACATTAATTACCGCGACGACCTGAATCCTGACATATTCCTCTTTTAATTGTTGAAACTCGTTTTTATCATCTTTATCTCACGTTCTTTTTATATCCGTCTTAGTTATAATCAAAAACAAAACCCTCCAACTCTGTGACTTATAGACTGACCTCTACTTAAGACCGTGTCTCCCTGTGGAATTCGACCCTACTTTCACTAGCTTCCAGTTAGTAGACCTAGGTTATCTTTGGTGCATAAACGACACGCATCAAATTTTGGCGCCGTTGCCGGGGAGGCAATAGGTTTTAAGTTTTTTGTTAGTTTATTACTGTTTTTTTTGTCTTAAGGAATTTCTTTTAATTCCTTAAGACCGTTCTTATTCTTTTTCTCAGTGTTGTATATGCCCAGGTCTTCCAGGTACGAATTAGTTGCTGCTAATCCTGAATCGGAAAGAGCCTTTAAATGCTGCATAAGAGAAAGAAGAAGAGCGAGTCAGGAAGAAGTCTTGAGTATTCCTGAATCAGTTACTGCTGTACCAGTCAACCAAACTGTAACAATGCCGAACATCGCGAGCCATTCCGAACCAAAAGCTGATTCTATTCCAAAGGGTTTCACTCTTCTTGCTGATGAGGCCGGGAACATGTTCGATATTCGACCATCCTATATTAATCTGGTTGAGAGGAACATGTACCGTGGCACAGCGGGAGAGGACCCGAGGAAGCACATGGAGATTTTCACAGACTACTGTTCCACCATTCCAACTTCTGCAACGGTCGCGCAAGATAAGATTAAGGAAGTCCTTTTTTCCTTTCTCTTTATCCGACGGGGCTAGAGAATGGTACCGGTATATGGATAAGGAATCTGCGGAGATCATTGATTGGAAGTCCCTAGCTCTGGCCTTCTACAAGAAGTACTTCCCACCAGAGAAGACTAATGCTCTCCGTTCCCAAATTATAAACTTCAAACAGTTTGGGACGGAGAACTTACATGAAGCTTGGACCAGATTCAAGAAAATTGTGAGAGCATGTCCTCACCATGGTTTCCAACCATGGTTCATCAGCAACCAGTTTTATAACGGGTTGTTTGATGACCACCGAGCCATCCTGGAAGCTGCTGCAAAGGGGAGGTTCCAAAAGGAAACCGAGAACGACAAAGGGTGGGGTATTTTTGAGGAAATGGTGAATCGTTGTGCGGAGTATGGAAATCCGAGGTCCGGGACGAGAACAGTGGCCGAAATAAATACTGAGGGTGTTGAGGCTAAACTTGACAAGCTGGCTGCGAGGTTTGACCTTTGGAACAAACAACAAGAGGGTAGTCAACAGACGGTTCACCTACGTCAAAAAAGTGAACCGTTGATGTGTGAGAGATGTGGAGGAGCTGGGCATTCCGCTATTGAATGCCTAGCTGAGAAAGAGCAAGTGTTTTCCTTCCAACAATTTCGTCAGGGAGGAAACTTCTATAACCAGAACCAAGTTCACCCTAACCTAAGGTGGACTAGTCAAAATGTGCTCAACCCAACCCCACCACCACAACAAAACTATAATCCCCCTCACCGCAACCAAAACAATTTTCAGAAGCCACCCCAATTCCAACCGTCACAAGCTAGTGCTTCTTCATCTGGAGAAAATTCAGAAATTGGAGAGTTGAAAACTCTAGTTCAGTCCTTGGCATCCTAAATGCAAGCTGGGAATGCGTCCATTAAGTTGCTGGAGTCGCAGATCGCTCAACTGGCGATCACACAATCATCACGACCCCAAGGGCAACTACCCTCTCAAACCGAACAACGAAATGAGACCATTAATATGGTAAGGCTGAGGAGTGGGCGTGAGTATGAGGGACCGAGGATGGGAGTTGCTGATCAGAATGGCGAGGAAATCAGAGTCGAAGAGGCTGTTAGCGGAGATGTGTTCGATCGAGGAGTTGACAGAGCTCGATCGAACGAAAGGCAGAAAAAATCACTCGATCGAGGAGTTGTCAGAGCTCGATCGAGTGAGGATGACAAAGAGGTCCTCGATCGAGCAGTACCACTTGCTCGATCGAGCATAGCAGAAGAAGTGATCACTCGATCGAGTGATCCTATGGCAGAAAACACTCGATCGAGTGTTCTTGAAAAGAGAAAAGAAAAACGAGCGCTGGAGCAGGCTGAGTACGAGAAGCAGAGTGAGAGATATCCCGTACCCGTCTAGATTGGTGGAGAAAGAGTTCGCCAAATTCGCGGATACACTGCGAGAATTGAAGGTACATGTTCCTTTTCTGGAATTATTGCTCAAGGTACCTTCTTATTTAAAGTTCATGCGTGAAATACTGATGCGCAAGCGTACCGTTGATGTGAGCGAGACCGTGGCCTTCACGGAGGAATGCTACGCGTTCCTCCAAAATAAGACCCCACCTAAGCTAACCGACCCCGGTATCTTCTCCATACCATGTCAAATAGGAACCCATGTCATTGATAATGGGTTATGCGACCTAGGGGCAAGTGTTAGTGTGTTACCCCTATCGCTAGCAAGTAAATTGGGATTTTCTAAGTTTAAGTGTACCAATATGACGGTCTAGATGGCTGACCGTAGTGTATCGAGACCTTTAGGCATTTTGGAGGAGATTCCTGTGCAAATAGGAGACTTTTTCATACCTGTTGACTTTGTGGTCCTCGATATATCAAGTAGAGTTCGATTTCTCCGTTCGGACAAACCATTTAATTATGGTGTTCCAGGTGGAGTCAACTATAGAATGATGCCACAGTCTTTAAGGTGTTGATCAAACTCATGAGAAAGATACTCGCCACCACGATCAGATCGTAGTGCTTTAATCTTTCTTCCCAGTTGGTCCTGTACCCGATTCTGGTATTCTTTGAACTTGTCAAAGGATTCACTTTTATGTTTCATTAAGTAGACATGGCCATATCTACTCAAATCATCCGTGAAAGTGATGAAATACCTACAGCCTTCTCGTGCGTTGATCGACATAGGGCCAGATACATCCGTATGTATGAGTCCTAATAGGTCGGCAGCGCGCATTCCAACACCTTTGAAGGAAATACGAGTCATCTTACCGATGAGACATGATTCACACGTGTCATATGATTCAAAATCAAAGGCCAAGATAGCTCCATTCTGTATTAGCTGTTTTACGCGTTTCTCATTTATATGTCCTATACGGCAGTGCCATAGGTAGGTTTGATCTTTGTCACCAACCTTTAACTTCTTGTTATTCACGTGTAATATTTCGGTGGTTTGATCTAAAACATAAATTCCATTCATGGAAACTGCCTTGCCATAAATCATATTGTGTAACGAGAAAATACAGCTATTATTCTCTATTACAAATGAAAAACCAAGTTTGTCAAGTGCTGAAACTGAAATAATGTTTTTGGATAAACTAGGAACAGAATAACAGTTATCCAAAGATAACTCGAATTCACTAGGAAGCTGGATCACGTATGTTCCCCTCGAGACTGCAGCAACTCGTGCTCCATTCCCGACACGCAGGTCAACCTCACCCTTTATGAGGGGCTCTTGGTTTCGGAGGCCCTGCACATGATTACACAGATGAGAACCACAACCAGTATCAAGTACCCAAGTTCCGTAACTTGCATGGTTAATCTCAATCATGTGAATAAAAGAAGAAGAAGACATACCAACAGGAGTAACGCAGCCTGCCTTAATGTCCTCATGATACACGGGGTATGTGCGCCTCCAATGCCCAATCTTGTGGCAATGGTGGCATTCCATGCTTGTATCCTTGCTCTTTATCTTACCCTGTGAGTTGTTCGACTCACCGGGCCCACTCTTAGCAAATCCCGACTTCTTGAACTTAGGCTGACCTACCGCTAGGTCGCCTTGAGATTTCGCTTTCCCTTTACCTTTGCCTTTACTGGAGATAATGAGAACATCCTGCTTCACGCTCCCACTTAATTTCAGGTCCTTCTCGGTCTTTACGAGAAGGGAGAGGAGCTCATGAGGAGTCTTCTTCATGTCGTTCATGTAATAATTGGCCCTAAAGAGGGCGAACCCATCATGAAGCGAATGAAGCATTCGATCAACGATTATGTTCTCACTGATCTTGCAGTTTAAGGCCTCCAGTTTCTCGATATCTCAATCATGTTGAGAATATGTGGGCTAACAGCTTGGCCCTTCTGGAGTTTCGCTTCAAAGAAGCGACAGGTATGCTCATATGAAACGATTCTAGGAGCTTTCGAGAATTCGTTAGTGAGCGTGGTGAAAATCTTGTTTGCACCATGGGAAATGAAGCGTCTTTGCAAATTGGATTCCATTGCATAGATCAGTACGTTCTTTAACGCACCCGCTTCCATGACGAAGTCGCTATGAGCGCGAACTTCGTTAGCTCTAGCTCCAGTTCCTGGGTGTGCCGGAATAGGCTCAGTCAAGTACCTGAGCTTTCCGTCAGCAATGGCAGCATTCCGTAATGCCGCCTCCCAGTCAGAGAAGTTTGACCCATCATTCCTCAGTCTTGTAGACTGATTCATGGAGTCCATGAAGGCTTTAAGCCAGGATTCTCGTGCTAGCTTGGCACTTGGCATTGGGTCTTCACCACCCATTTGTTATTTAGCAGTTTAAATTTGATCGTGTTCTACACTGAAAAGAAGATAAAACAAAACGATATAAATAACTCGTCGTTGTGATTTAAGTCTATTTTAAACTGAATTTAAGCTCGTAGACTCATGCATTTATATAATTGATCTTCCTCAAGAATTATATAAACAATCCCAAGACTCAATTTCCGTAAATTGATAAGCCAACTGTTGGGCTAGTTCTACCGTTAGAACTCCTGGTCGATAGATTTCCGTAAATCTCATCTTTTAGTCCATCATAGTCGCTAGATAGTATCTAGTGACCATAATGTTGAGATAAAATAAATCATATGTTCCCACTTACCCGACGTAGAAGGGGTCATATTATGCCTACCGACGAAAAAGGGATTCATGGGAGTCTGATTTATAAAGACTTTTCTCAATTTTTGGCTATACGAGGAAGACCCCATCAACCTATATTTATCCATTTTAAGTGAACTAAAATCTAGCATTATCGTGAATGAATGAAATTAAGTGATGACTTAAAATTGACAAGTGACATCTGTATGTCAAATAAAACTAACGCGCGACTTCTACATGAGTCAGTTTTCAGGCATGTTATAGGTGGTTTGGTTTTAGGCGGAATATGATGCAAACTATTATCGATGAAAGCATAAAAGAAAGCAATGAACGTAAATAAAAGTCCTAGTGTGGCCTATTCTACCAAAATAAACATTAAAACAACTTGGAATCCACCGTTGGACCCGAGAAACTTGTCTTGATGTTCCATCTTGGTCTTTGCAGCGGGAGTGAGCATCCGGTCTCCATCTTTGGTCTTCACAAAATTACTAATTTAAATTACAAATATAAACCTATTTACATTATAATATAAATACAAAAGTAATTACAAAGGAAAAACCAAAACGGACACTACTACAATTAAGCACTTGGGCCACGACAAAATTCGTGGCGCAAGTACTAATTTCCCGTGGCTAAAGCTCTTTGTCACGGAAATACCTTCCGTGGCCCAAGTGGCCGTGGCTAATAGATAGCCACGGGAAAAACAAGAACGTGGCTAAAATTATATTTTTAGCCACAAATTCTCACGTGGCTAATAATTCCCGTGACTAAAAATTAATTCTCGTGGCCAAAATTATTCCCGTGACAAACAAAAAAATATAAAATAAATAAACAAAATGTAATATATTATTTTTTAATTATAATGAAAATATTTTCACATATGGAATCTCTTTTTTTTTGGTCTAAATCGGGGTGTCCACCGTGTCCACAACGGCGTATAATCCCCTCACCGCGGGCTCTCTCACGAAGAGGTAAACGGCTTGCCAAAGAGTTGCTACATTCCCATGGTAGGAATCGAACCCCTGACCTCAGGGTTAAGGGATGAGGTGAACAACCACCACACTACCAAACACATTTGGTTACATATGGAATTTTGTCAAGCTTTAATCCTTGTTTGGTTAGTTATCTCAACTCGTTACTTACAATCACAAGTCATTCACTTTTGTGAATCGTATATCCTCCCCAGGAGGTCACTCATCCCAAGACTACTCTCAGCTGAGCATGCTTAACTGTGAAGTTCTTATGATGAGCTACCGAAAATGAAACTTAAGCTTGTTGATATAGTTAACACTTTGAAACCTTTTTAAATTATATTCCTTTTTTTCTAAATTACCTTCACGATTATTTTTGCGAAAAAATATTAAATGATTTACATATTTTTGCGAAAAAAATACTATTTTTCTCAAATTACTCGAGTACATTTTCAATGTTGACCTCCCGACTAATGATGCTCGGGTCATTTTTTGCCCGAGTCAACAAAACCATTTTCTCCAAACTATTTAATCACATTTTCCTTATATTTTTTTCCCTGATACAATTTTTTTATTTTTTTTTCATTTGTCAGCATTTTTTATTTTATTTTTCCTTTATCCATTTTTTTCATATATTTTTCCACACAAATACTATTTGTAAGATCGTCGTATTTGCAACGAAAAAAAGTTTAATCAATTTTTACTAAATAATGATCACTTTTGAATAATGATTACATATGGGCATCAATGACCGAGTTTTATTACTAAAATAAATGACTAAGACATTATTAAATCGAAAATAATCAGTTTTTCCCAAAAAAACACAGAAAATATCGTATAAATTTTTGTTTCTCTAAATTGATTTCTTTTCATTATTCTTGATATATCTTTTTGTCAACAAAATTTCACATTATTTACACATGTAAATTTATTATTTAAATTTTCATTTTACTTTTCGTTGTGATACGCTCATTTTCAATAATTAAAATGTTTTTCCATATTGATTTTTTATATCGGTTATTTTATCAATATGTTTTTTTCCAATTTATTCAATGATTTGTTGGAAATCATTTTAAATTTAATTTTTTAGACTACTTTTTTTTTATTTAATCATATTTTAAATCTAATTGTCTTTTCTTTTTTTTTCTCCTTAAAAACTTCCCCAATTTTTTTCCAATTTAACATCTCGACTTCAAGTTCTTGTAAAAATATTTTACAAATAAAGTTGTAAATCAATTTTCTAATGAAAAGCTTATTTAACAATATATTAGTTTCAGACTTCTCAATGATAGGTGTTAATAAGTTAATTATTTAATTGGACATACTTTCTCTCTAAATGTGATGCGGTCTCTAAATAATGTTATTCAATATTATAAATTTAACAAAAAAAGGAATTATAAATATATATTTGGCATGGGTGTGACATTGTTCGTGGCAAAAATGATTATTAGCCACAACTGTAACCTAAATTGTGGCGTAATTGTGGCGCAATTGACTTTTTGCCACGGGAAAATTTTTCCCGTGCCATAATTTTTTTCTAAAATAGTGAATAAATTTTTTCCAATGGCTAAACAAAATTTAGCCACAAATTATAAATTCTCGTGGCATAAATCGTGGCGCAAGTGTCAATTTGTTGTAGTGTTTTTGTCGGGCTTGTTGCGCAATTTAATAAATTGAGTAACTGGGTAAGTAGCTTTGAAATTACAAAATAGTCATTACATAATTAAACGTATACTTAAAGTAAAGTAGTATTCAACGAAAATAAAGCAAAATAATATATTCATATAATCATATTCATTTTCAAGTCAGTAGTGTTAATAAGAATAATCATAATAAATTGCACAAATTCTCACTTGTGACAGACTAAATCCAATAATAAGAATAATCATAATAAGATCATTTACGTCAATAGTGAAGAACATTAAGTACGAATATTGTTCACATCTCGCAATAATACAGCGCATTCATCTTGATGTCACAGTACACACCATGTTGCACTAATAATTTTGTACTATTATTTGTTATTATATCAAAAATATTAGTCACGGTAAAAATCCAGTGCGTAGCTAAGAGCAATAATTAGTCACGGGTAATTTACTTGTGACAATAAATCACAATTAGTCACGGTAAGAATTCAATGTGTGGCTAAGAGCAATATAGTCACGGATAATTTAGCTGTGACAATAAATCATAATTAGCCACGTTAAGAATTCAGTGTGGCTAAGCACACTAATTAGTCACGGTTAACTTACACGTGACAATAAATCATAATTAGCCACGACATTGTGACTAAAAATAATTATTAGCCACGTTCGTGACTTGATGCGTGACTAAACGCATTTGTTAGCCACGGTGATGGCTTAATTCGTGACTAAAAACAATTATTTGTCACGGATATATTTTCCCGTGACATAAATTTTTTTACCAATTAATTTTGAAGGAAGGGGACTTTTTTTCCCGTGACTAAGAAAATTTAGGTCACGAATCATGAATTCCCGTGACATAAATCGTGGCGCAAGTGCCATTTTGTTGTAGTGGGAGATGCGAGATCTGAAAATTACAACCAAGACTATGTTCCATCATTACGGAAACACAATCTCCTAAGACCACACTAAGTTACAACCGTTTGCAAAAATTAAATACGTTATTAAAAGCATTCAATGACATTCACAACACGATAAATAAAATGCATCAACTAAAACAAATTCATTCATGACATAATACCGTTATTATGTTTAATAAATTTTTCCAAACCACCTTACGAGATTAAAATTATGTGATTTTACCGTTTTAGTCACATAAATCTTAATAAAATTATAATCCATTATTTTAAACCGTTTTAAAATAATATGTATCTTACGAGTGTGAACCGTTTCACAAAAGTCAATATACTATTTCCGCATATAGTATATTACCATGGGCCACGAGAAAATAAAAAAAAAAACTTTCATTTTCGAAATTCTGCCAAACAGGGTTTGCTCGATCGAGTCACTAGAGTACTCGGTCGAGTAACCTTGACAGACGAATCTGTTCGATCGAGTAAAACATGTGCTCGATCGAATCCTAGAATTTTTCAGAAAACCAAATTTTCAGAAAAAGAAAAATTACCCTGAAAACTGCTCGATCGAGAGAAAACGTGATCGATCGAGGAACAGTGTCACTCGATCGAGCACAGCAAGTCTCGATCGAGTGACGGGTTATCGAGGCAGACTACGAACGAGTAGTAATTCGCTCGTTCGTAGAATCCAAAGTGCTTGATCGAACCAAAAAGTGCTCGATCGAGTCACTGGTTTCTGCAAAAACTACTCGATCGAGCCAAAACGTACTCGATCGAGTGACGGGTAGCAGAAGAATGCTACGAACGAGTAGAACTACGCTCGTTCGTGGAATCCTTCATACAATGCTATGTTTAAAAACAAATTTGCATTTATTCTTGATTTGATACTTGTAAATCAACAATAAACACCAACAACGAATTTATATACTGCTGAGAATATCGATTAATCAATAATATACAAATCAAAATCGAAAAACATGATCGATTTCACAATAAAAGGCACACGGCCGAGACATCATACGGGTTTCAAAATCCGATTTTTTTAAAACATCTTATGAAAAAACACAATTGTAAAATATTCGTGGCCTTGGCTCTGATACCACTTGTGGGGAATAAACATGTATTCACCCTAAAATTTCCAGGATTATAACGAAAATTACATATGTGAATAAATGTCATAAGATGAAAAACATGAATAAGAGAGTACAACCTTAGGTCCTTTGCACGAATGGCCTAAGAACAGGAATTAAAGGAAATTCCCTCCTATAACTTGCACCCAAGACCCGTCTGAGATGATGCCGCGTGTGCTAGAAAAGCTCTCCAATTGCCTTGCAATATGGGGAGAGTTATTGTGAATTTTAAGATGTGAGATCTAGGTTTTGGGAAAAGACAGTTCTCAAAACCCTAATTTTCTGAATTATGAAATCACCAGTGAAAGAGTAGTGTGACAAAAGGAGATTTCTTCTCCTTTTGTAAGACCAACTCGGCCGAAATAGGTCAAAGGTGAAAGTGGGCTTTCCACTCTTACCTTATTATCTTGCGTGGTTCTACCCTATTGCTAAAATATAATTCGCAGGATTTAATTATAAATCGTATACACGTTATCAGATATTAATGTAGTCGATACATTAATAATGGTCTGATAAAAATTATGATATTGTATAATTAGCTTAATTAATATAACTGCTTATATTAATACACGAATTCAATATTTAATTAAATATAACTGTTTATATTTAATTTACAAATTAATCATGTAATCCGTATTAGCTAACATTATTTAATCCGTATTAAATAATTATCTCAACATCTCATTGACTAATTTAATAGTCAATACCTCTGACTAACTGTTTAGTCGTATTCAGCATAAATGTGACTGTATTTTCATACCTTCACATCTCTCAAACGTCTCCTATAGGTGTGACGTATAGGGACCAGTTGATCACCGCCATCCGTATGAGAATAACGTCAAACTTATCTAGCAAGCCAACCGTTATTGATAAACGTCGATCAACTGATAATAATACCAAAGTATGCCCTTGTGATCCTTTAAGAGAATTAATAAGTCATTGTACGAACTGTCAAGGACACCAACCCCAACATCCTACACCCCAATCATTTTGGGTCGACGTTTTCTACACACTGCGAAAACAGTGATAGATGTAGGTACTAAGACACTGATCTTCCAGGTTGGTGGCGAAGACCTAATTTTTTGGCAAACTAGTACACCTAGGTCACCCATGTCTGTTGTCCCTTGTTATTCTATGACAGATGATGTATCTGTGAGTTTTAACCTGTTAGAATTAATGCCCCTGCCTCATACTGAGAGCCAAATAGAGGAAGATATTTTGATTACTGATGCAGGTACATAACCAGATTATAACCCGGACGGATGGAGTTATTTGTCATTGAAGAATAAGGACAGGATTCCTAAGGAGAGCTCAGCCATGTCGAAGAGGTCGTCAAAAGACTACACCATGGTCTATGATCCTGTCACCAATGCTACCAGCTGGAAATTGCGAGATGAAGTCGTTACAACCGCGGAAGGGAGTTCCGCGAGTCAGGAGCCCAGTCGTGGGCAATGAACAATTTAATTTTTTCTTAACTTATAAGCCGGGTTTGCAACCCCGTGCAACTTGTAATAGACGATTTACTGCTTTTTAGACTTAGACTACTTTTTTTACGCTTATCCGTAAACTTTTTAATAGTAATCTGTAGGTAGAATAAGACTATGTGTGAATCCGAGACAATTTTTGTGGTTTTCTGTATGTTTGTAGTGTTTGGTCATCTATGCAGGACTGAATCGGGAAAGAACGAAGAAAAAGAGTCGGAAACAGAAGAGTCGAGGAAAGAACAAAGCTTCGCAGAAGAAAAGCCTCGATCGAGCTTTGTAAAGTGCTCGATCGAGTGATCACTAGTGGAGAAATACTCGATCGAGTTTGTAAGAGCTCGAACGAGGGGATCCCAGTCGAGGGAAGCTCAGAGCTGATAACCACTCGATCGAGTGGACTTCAGTACTCGATCGAGCAAAATTGCCTTAAGTGAGTTACTCGATCGAGCAGTTCTCAGAACTCGATCGAGCAACTCTCAGCCTATTTATAAGGGAAGTCTTCGATGCTCCCTCATTTCCCTCAATTTCAGTTTTTCGCACCTCCCTCTTTTCGATTCCTCTCAATTTCTTTGTTTTTCAACAATAAATCCCTATAATCTTGCTTGTTATCACTTTAATTCGAGTAATCGAGTGAAAGCCCCATCATTTTCCAAGTTAATTTTGAGTAATTCGAGATTTTCGAAACCTACGGTTTGTTCGGTCGAGTATTTCGAATTTTGGTTGTTAATTTGTGATTTTCTTGCTCTAATCGTCCTTCTAATCATCCAAGTAAGTCGTTCTATGTTTAATGCCTACTTCAATTTCATTATTTTTGCCCCAAATGTCGAATTTAGGGTTTTGAATTAGGATTGAAGTTTTTTGCGATTTTGGGTATGATTGTTGTGATGATTTCGATTGATTGTGCAGAAATGGACGGGAAAGCGACCACCGTAGCCACCACCCTACTGCCCCAGCAACCACCACCGCTTTGGTGGTTGCCACACCCCATGTTCCAGCTCCTGTACGACCACCACCACTAGACACTACAACCTACCGAGCCACCTCCGTCACAACCATGGCACCAGTCGGTTCTTCTTCCTCAACTGATAAGGGGAAGGAAAGGTTCTTGTTCTAGGGCAGAAAGGACAAAAGTCCGTACTCGGCATGCCACCTCGACGCGCTCCACGCCCACCAGCTCCACCTGCGATTCCTTCACTTGGGGAAATCCCCGAGGTAATATTCTCTGACACTGATCAGAGAGATCAGATGGAGGCTTTAGTTGATTATGTTATCCGTGGCAGTAGGTTTTTGTATCGTCCAGACTTAGATAGACTAGGATTGCTTAGGCCCCTAGTTGACCTTTTGACTGGTACGGGGATGGCTGGGTTGGCGACCATGTCCGAGGCAACCTACCGAGTACCCACTTTGGCGTTTTTCATCTCCTATTCTTATTCTCCTGACACCTTCCTGAAACACCCGAATGAGCTCTGTATTCACTTTAGACTCAGAAATGAGTCGTATGCCTGGACCTTAGCTAGGTTTGGACAGGTTTTGGAGTTGGTTAGTGACGGACACCTGAGACCACCTAGGAACTTGGTTCCAGAGATGTGGGCGGCCCTTTCACACGTACCTTTCGCTAGCCGAAGGGTCACCTACGTTCACAGTCCTGTAGTTCATATCTTCCTCCGTCTTCTAGGAGAGACTATTTTTGCGCGACCTGAGCCAAACAACATTCGCAACCCTGAGTTGACCATAGTCGCGGGGTACCCGAACATTGACAGTGGTACCCCTTTTGTCCTTAACATAGCCTACCTCATGGCTACCCATCTAGGCGACATAGGTCGCAGAGTCACTGGCGCTATCGTAGGTGGTGGACTTGTCACCAGGATATATAGATACATTTTCGAGACTTTGCCTGGTGGTGAGCCTATCACCAACGATAGATACATTTCTATGAGCGCCATGGTCCAGTTGACCTGGTTTGCTCACGCTGACCGTCAAACCTGGGGGATTGCTGGGTCACCTGTGTAACACCCCGTCCGATTATGAGGTTGAAATTGAGATGTGTGGAGATTTGTCCCACATCGGTAGATTGAGAGGCTTGTGATATATTTATAATGGATCCAATCCACCATCTAGTAACAAGGCCCTGTGCTTTTGAGCTTAAGCGAGGACAAATAATGGGCCGAAAAGTGCACACCCATCTTATTGGGTTTGTGTTATGATAGTGGTGGGTCGGGTTGTTACAAATGGTATCAGAGAAATAAATATGATGTTCTTTAAAGCTTGTACCTTGAGACAAAAGGTTTAAAATAACATGTCTCGGTTTAGTACTTTAAAGAACACCAAAATTAGTTTCTTAATACCCTTATATCATCTTAAAAATAGGAGGAACATTCATTATAATTTGAACCTTTAAAGGTAAGATAAGAAATAAGATATTCTGTTATGGTTACTGATTTTATATCAAAAATATGGAAAACACTTCTAATATCTTAGCACCTTCTTCTTCTTCTTCTTCTCGCAAATCAAATGCTAGTAAAGTAGATTATATTTATGAAGTAGAATATGTAGATGAAAAAAGTAAAGTTCCTATTACTCAACTTCCTTTGCTAAACCCTTATCGGGATTTCACAAAACCAAATTCTTCCTTTCCCAAAGTAATCAAATAGGTACTTGGCCCACACAAAAATACAGCTAAAGAAATTATTCTAGGCTCACAACTAGAACAACATTTTGTTCCGGCCACAAAAGCAGAGCAAATGATTCATCTCCGTCTTAATGAAGCAATGCTTTGTTCTTGGAGAATGAATGGTTATATTGACCTTCATTATGGAGCAGTACGTTTAGCACTGACTCTCCATGGTAGAAAAGGACTTCCTGTTGTTGCACGTATATCCCTTCTGAATACAAGGTACAGGGAATATCAACATGCATGGATTGCAATTATCCAAACAACACTTAATGCAGGTACTGTATTTATCACCATGTTCCCAAACTTCAATATGGCTTTAGAGGACCCGCAAATCCTCCTAAATCTCCTAATTCAGTTACAAATAACTTGAACTCCTCAAATAGGAAATACATATGCCGCAACATTACATCATCAGATGGCATATAGGGTCCAAAATCATGCAATGGACCTCAGTATTCCTAGAGATACAGATGATCCTTTATTCATCCAGTTAGAATCACAACATAGCCCTTCATGTATTCATATCCCCAGACAAATTCCAAAAAAGGAGCTCATCAAACTTCTTCCAGAATCTTGGGTTACTCATTATTAGAAAATCCATGACATCAATACTCCCCTACAGTCCATTGATTCCAAAATCACAAAAGAAAAAAGACGGTGCCATTGAGATATTCTTCAAAAAAGAACCAAATGAAAAATCATGTCCACAAATCTTCTGCACTGAAATAAATACGATTACTCCTCTCCTCGTCCTGATGATACAAAACGAGAGTTATCTTAATGTTCCTATCCAATCTTTTAACTCTTTTGGAGATCCTGTATACGTATTTAAAGATGAGACAGGTCACAAGTTTTTTGATGTTTGTGATTGTGAAAATTGCATAATGAGGGACTCAGATGAAGATGATTACCCAAAAAAGAAAAATAAAAAATATTCCCAACAGATTCTTACAGAAAAATATTAGCCGGGAGATTCGAGTGTTGATCTTCTAGGAGAACCAAGGGTAAAAACCTTTGAGTATTGTATACAATATTCAAAACCAGAAAAGCCTATCAACCCATCAAAAGAGATCCCTACATTTTTTTAGGTTTGGTCCATCCTCGTCCCAAGACACAAACTTGCCACCAACAGAGAGGGAAGAAGAAAATACCAAACACACTTGGAAAATCAAAAGTCCAACCACCGAAAATCCAGATGGTTCAACCAAACAGATAAGCGCAGCGGAAGCAACCTTAGCTTGAACATGCAATCGGAAAATGCACGAGCTCAAAACAATTTGTTGCAACATCTAGATAAAAACGTAACAATCATGGATCTTGCTCTAAAAGAGATACATAAAAAAAATCTCTTTATTACAACAAGAACTCTTACAGCTTGCAACGACAGCTTCTGTAGTATCACCGATTATTTCCGAAAAAGAATCTGAACTGAAATCACTAAAAGCTCAACTGTCTTCCTTACAAAATCCACCGACAGCCCCACCTGAGATGCCTTGTGATATATTCACTCCCTATCCAGTTTATACACGTCCCCTTGAAAAACATCCACAACCCCTTCCTATATTATCTCCAGAATCAAATCCTTTTGGAGCATCGTCATTTCTTCCGACGAAAGTTTTAGAAGAGAGACATGTAATAAAAAAGAGGCAATCCACCACAAGTGATGGAGAAAAAACATCTACAATAACTCAAACTGAAACTCCAGCCACACAATGTCCCGAAAATGCCTCACAATTCATGATGGAATATTACAACCCTATCTTTTCTCTTCTAACCAATTTGGCAAAACCCGAAACAAAGAAGCCTACGTCTCAGGGCTCGATAGACGAGGTTTTGATGTCCGAATTTATGATGGCTGAACATGCTTCAGTTGAGGAAGTCGGTGAGAGTGATACTGAAAATCCAGGAGAGCAAGAACAACCTGAAGCTCATCCTCCACCCGGATGGAACCCTAAAGGTCAGGATATACCAGGTCATGGTTTCTCCTTTGATAATATTACACCCTCAAAATGGAGAGACAAAATCTATGAAATGCATGTCTGGTGTACTGAACAACTTCTTTACCCTGGAGCTAGCCTTGCAACAGTGGTAGACACGCTAGTCTTAAGCTTTTATGGTCGTTTGCGCCAATGGTGGATTAGTCTTGGAACTTATCGACAATTGCAAATTCGACAATCCTACTCAGTTGACGCTTTCATTGGAAACATTCACAATGAATTTCTGGGTGGTTGGGATCACTATACAACTCAAGCAAGAGAAGAATTCTGGAGTATGAAATGTTGTTCATTCATGCGAAAAGATCTTGAATGACATTACGAAAGAATGTCCAAGCGGTTTTATACTCTTGGAGGCATGGATGATGTAAATCTCAAACAAGCTTATCTAAACTCTCTTCCGGAGCCATTGGGAAATGAAACCGCTAGACAATTCTCCCTCGAAAACATACCCTTAAGTAATGCTACACTGGGAGAACTTTATCAAACATCACTTGCTGCCATTGAAAAACTGTGTAACCATCAGAAGTTTTTCAAGCAATTGCAAGAACAAAGAAAGCTTCTAGGAAAAGCATGTGATCATCCTGAACTATCCACCAAATGCAAGCCTCAGAAATGTGGATGAACGTCCTTAGAGGGAAAGAAACACAACATGTACAAAAAGAATGGAACAAAAACTTTCCAAGATTATCTAAAAACAGAAAATGGAAATTTTTCAGGAAGAAGAAACAAAGAGGATTAAAAAAATCGGACAGATGCTATATCTGCAAAAAGAAAGGGCATTACGCAAAAGATTGCCTTGATAAGAAAAAAAGAAATAATTTTGTGGGATATTTAGCAAAAATTGAGGATATTGATGATGCTGATATCGAATCCATCTTCTCCCTTGATGATGAGCCAACAGATGAAACCATTTTGGCAATGGGAATGGAATTTGGAGAAGATTCATCTGAAGATTCAGACAAAAACTCTGACAACGACGAAGGTATTACCGACCAATTTGTCAGGTTCGATCTTTGTCCCATAGAAGTCTGTGGAACAGAACAACAAAATGAGGTTATTCCAACGTACCCTCTGCAGCCCTCTCCAAATGCAAAAAAATTACATTTTCCCAAATAAATATGACAAATCCATACCTGTCATTGCATATTTTGATATTGGTGCTGCATCCTCCATTATCAAACCAAACATTCTTCCACCATCACATTCGGAACCATGTTCTATTGCATTTAAGGCAGCGAATGGTCAAGTTTTTTATATATCTCCAAAAAGTAAACTGATCTACATTCAACTGTTTCCGGGCTACACCTTGAAAACTAAAGTATGTGGGTCTGATCTTCCTGGAAAAGACTTTATACTTGGTTTTGATATTCTGCATGGTCTTAAAAGGGTATCATGGCATCCTAAGGGGCTGAAACACAAAAATCATTTGTTACCATGGACATCAACCCCTCATCTGTACTCTTATGAAGTTCTTCACCCCATAAGAGATGAGATAGCCAAAACTTCTTGTGCTGAGTCCCACTCTGAGTTTCTCACAAAATGTACCTCATTGAACCAACAACTACTTCACCATGGGCTTGTGAGGCGTTTTATGTCAACAAAAGAGCATAACAGGTACGTGGAAATTTAAGGTTAGTCATAAACTATTAACCTCTTGATCATTTCCTTACAGACGACAAATTTCCACTACCAAAAAGAGAGGTTCTTTTCCAAAAACTACCCCAAGCACAAATATTCTCAAAATTTGACCTTAAAGCAAGATTTTGGCAATTAGGAATTGAGCCAGAAGAAAGACCAAAAACCGGTTTCTGCATTCCTGATCGCCATTATCAATGGAAGGTTATGCCATTCGGATTAAAAACAACCCCATCCTTATTCCAAAAAGCAATGATAAAAATTTTCAAACCAATTCTCATAAGTGCCCTGGTTTACATAGATGACATCCTCTTATTCTCTATGGATGTTGACTCCCATTCCGCCTTATTATCAAAGTTTCACGATATTGTTCGGCAATATGGGATAATGCTCTCAAGAAAAAGATGGTCATTGGAGAAATAAAAATTAATTTTCTTGGAATGCATATCTCCAAAGGTCAATACCACCTTCAACCTCACATTGCAACCCAACTTGAAGAATTCCCAGACGAAAAACTCTCATAAAAACAAATCCACCAATTTCTCGGAATTGTCAATTACATGGCAGATTTTATTCATGATCTCGCAAAGCATAGATCAATTCTATTAGCTCAATTGAAGAAAGATGTTGTCCTATGGAACCAGAAATGCACAGATGCAATAAGAGAGTTAAAGCGTATTACAAAAACTCTTCCAGCATTAACAATCCCATCAAAAGGACGGAGAGTTTTAGAAACTGATGCAAGTGACTGTTATTGGGGTGTTGTCCTACTTGAAGAAGATGAGAAAGGCAACAAGCAGATATGTGGTTATAAGAGTGGAGCTTTCAAAGAAGGAGAGAAACATTACCACTCTACTTACAAAGAGATTCTCGCAGTAAAAAGAGGCATTGAGAAATTTGAGTTTCATCTCATCGGCCAGCATTTCCTCGTAGAAATGGACATGTCATCATTTTCAAAAATGCTGCAATACAAACAAAAGACTCTCCCCCAAGCACAACTGCTACGATGGGCTAATTGGTTTTCTTAGTGGAAGTTTGAGGTCAAACACATAAAAGGAAAAGATAATTTTCTTCCAGATTTCTTATCAAGAACTCAGCGTCAAATTTCACCAATCATTCCTGTGATTTATATGATCAACCTAGAATAACCAGAGGAAGAACAGATGAAGTCTTTGGTAAGTCATATGCCCTCATATTTGCAAGCCAAACTTCTCCAAAGAGTTCTGAGAACCAAGGCCATTGAAACACTTCATAAACTCCTTATTCTGTATGTTCATAAATATGGAATAAGTCATGGCCCTCTCCTTGGCTTGCCTTACCAATCCCCATATCCATTACCTACTACTATCCACCTAGACCCAAGACATTATAAAAAATTTCCTCCTATAGCTTACCTCCTGCTCTGGTATCTTGCTGAATTATATTCAATTGAAGTCTTCATTGAGAAAGGCCCTATACTACAATACCTAGCAAAATGTCTCCTGGCCAGAAGGAAGCCACAATAAAAATTATTATATAAATGGCTTACACTATTTTGAGATCCTACGTGGTGGCAAGAAAATATCCGGAGAAAAGAAGGCCATACGATGCTTATCACTTTCATGACTACTACCTTCCCAATTCAAAAGGATGACGGCATTGAAATCAACCGATGGAATGACGCACAAATTGTGGCGGAATATGGACAACCGTATATTTTAAAGATCATATTCCAGGTTTAAAGATATACATCAAAGAGAATATATCCAAAAGTGAAGGAAGTGACTCTGACAATAACAATAGCACCATGTGATCACCGCTCTCTTTTGGAGACAGGGGGAATGAAGAAAGCACACCAAGACATGTCAATAATAATAAAGTAGGTTGTACTAATAAAATAGTAGGTTGTAATATATAAAATTAGGTATAAAATAAATAAGTGTAAAGTATACAACGCATATGTGTAAGCATGAAGTAGTATGCAATGTATAAATGCTAGCAATAGGTGTAAGTTTATGACTAGGCTAAACTTAGGCAACACCAAAGGGTGCAATGTGTATGATGAATACTTATCATGTATGCCTTTGGAGTACTATAAATAGAAGAAACTTGGTAGTAAGCAAACCAAGCTAAATTCACACAAAATATACTTCTTCTTAAAATCTCTTCTATACTCTTGTTCTTAATAATAGTTCTAGCTTCCTTTATATAATAATTTTGATCCTAATAAACCTCCATTGTGGTTGTACTCACTATGTGTTCGTAAACTTGGTATCCCATCTTTATGTTATTATCAGGTTGTTCGGTTAAGAAATTTAATACGTTAATACTTCCTTCCCATTTGTCGTGAACTTTTCGTGCATGAAGAAGAAGGTCTTTTATAGAATCTATTTCCTTTTTACAAGAGGTGTGGCCAATGTTGTTAGATTCTTTTAAGTCCTGAATATCCTTATTAAAATTGAACACTATTTGAGCATGTTCCTTTTTAATTTTGGATAGGTTGAGTTCTAGATCCATGATTTTTTGTTCGAGGATTTCAACTTTTTCTTGATGAGTTTCATCTACAACTATTGTCGTAGATTTAGACTTTAGAAGTTCATTGGCCTTTCTCAATTCTGAAGTTGTAGCTTCATTGGCTAAAACTTTAGATTCTAACTCTTTAATGTTGATTTTCAATTTTGATGTTATAGCTTCATTAGCTATAACTTTAGACTCACGAATCTTTTTCTCAGACATTACTATTTCCAATTTAACATTTGCGTCAAGGTTAACTTTGGATTTGAGTTTCTTAGCTTTGGCCTTGAGAAGTTGATTTTCCTCTGCGATATCAAGGATTTGTTCTTTCAACTCATCTATATTTCAAGACTTTATTCGTGACATTGATCTAAGGTTTTTTCAAAGTATTTGATTAAAGCAGACTTGGACAAATTTTTAACTTGACTTTTAAGCTGTAAAAAGTTTACCTCTTTGTTTTCGTCGTCTGAGAGGCAAAATTGCGATGCTTTATCATCATCATGATCGTCGGAGACTAGATCTAAACTGATGTTGCTTAGACACAGGTTTGCTACCTCTTCTTCTTCTGAGTCCTCGTCGTCCTCGGATTCTAATTCTCCCCAGCAAGATGCGAGCATAACCTTTTTGAATTCAGTTTTGGTCTTTTCTCTTTTGGATTTGTCTTTGATCTTATCCCAACTTGGATAATCCTTGATCACCACAACTGAAGCATCCTCGTTTGAAGAAGGTTTGCTTAGATTCATTCTTATTTTTGTCATAGGTCTTATTGTTTGGTTTAGTGAACATTCCTTTGAAGATAACCTTCTTGAAGCGTCTTGCGAATAGAACTGTTTCATCTTCTATTTCTTGTAACACCCCGATAAATTCCAAGTTATCTTATATTATTAAAATCCTATTTTTACTAATAAGTATGATCCTATAAATAATATTCCCATCTAAATTTTATCGTTTTTGACAACGATATTTTAAAATGTCCGTCTTAAACCTATACTCTCCTTAAACTACGAACAACTACTCTGTCCGTGTTAGTAATTTTGAGATATTTTAAAGGCATATTTAGCTCTTGCTTATAAAATAAAAGTATTATCTCTTTTTCTTAGCTTTCTAACGCCACCAAAAAGACCTCATTACGAGTTCTGTGGAGGAAATTATGCCAAAAATACGAAAGGCTGTCACGGACCATCCGCTAACGAGACCCACGCTCGTTGCTTACTCTTTACTCTCTTCCACATGTCCTTTGGGACACTTGGCTAAGTATTAAACCTTGCCTTGCTGCCCAAGGTCATCCTCTTCCTTCCTTCTTCTTCAAATCCTTCATTTTCGTTCAGAAAAAACTCACAAAACACAAAAAAATAAGAGGGACACCATTGTTGTGCACAAACCGTAAAACGGTCGTAAAATCTTCGTTTCTTATCCGTTTTCGACGATTCTCGCGCCATTATTCTCGTCTCGTCGTTCCCCATATGTATAAATGAGAGGTTTTCATCTCCTCCTCTTCCTTACTAATTTCGAAATCCAAGCTTTGACCCAACCTAGTTACTTCCGTTTTAACATTCCTTTTGTTTGTAGGATTCAAGTCAACTGGTCCGGAGGGCGATACATACGAGATTGACGAGAGTTTAGACTAAAAGGTAACGGTGATGGGTAACTCGACTTATCGTCTATGTTTGCATGTGTTCTATATGCTAGTAATGTTTAGTATACTAGAATTGTGTTTGGTTAAATAGTGACATGATTAAGTTCATAAATCATATGTTTGGATGAATTTCATTTTGCATGGTTGTGTTGGATGATATTCTAGTTGGAAATTCATTAGGAATTGCATTTTTAAATTAGATTGTGATCTTTGAGGATAATTAGTTTGATAGTCTTTCAAGTTCATAATGCTTGGTTTACTTTGGTTATTTGATAAGTTTCAGCACCTTGACAAATCTGTCCATTGTTTTGTACAATTTATTTCGACATCTTAGAGTATCCATCTTTGAAAATATTGAAAAGAGCCCCTGTTTGTTTTAATTGTAGAGTCTACCTCTAATATTTCGTAATTTTCTTGCATGTCGTTTGTTCACAATAAATTATTTACGAACATTGCGCTGAAATAGTCGTAGAACGGACAGTAGCTCATAGATTGTTTCGAAAACCATTTTTATGCTTTGAAACTATTCTGGTCCTTTTCAATAATTAAACTTTGAAGAGTTTAGATGATTTTAGGAGTTTGTTTTGCCCCAAAATGCTTTGTTAAACCCGTTTATGAAGCAATACATTTTGTGTGACGATTTCTGACACACTGTAAAGATCAGACAATAACCCCCTGTTAAGTTCGTATTTTGAAAATGTTTATCTGACAAATATTGTAGATAAAAGTCTTATTAATCTTACCCAGTTGGCCATGTATCATTTAGATTTTATTTGAATTAATTATGAATTTTACGGCAGAGGACAGCTGAAATGTAAAACGCTTTTAAGACTTGTGTTTATTAATCAGTTTCGTTTATTCTTCTCCCGTATGGAATTGACTTAAGTGTTGTCTTATTTATCAATTGTTGGCTCTTGTATGTAAATCAGTTGGTTAACGGTTATATTAGCTTAAATTGTATTTTGATGACGGTTATGTTATTTTAAGATGAGTTGGGTGACGGTTATGTTGCCTTGCTTATGTTTAGGTGACGGTTATGTCACCCTAAATTGTGTTGGTAACGGTTATGTTGCCTTGGTTGTGAATAGTTAGCGGTGATACGATTTGTGTATCACTGTAATGAACAAACGCCACTCTTGTTATGGGATTTTATCTAACTATGTTCAAGATTGGTCGGTGTTCGTGGTTATGCGGCCCGGTCCCCGTGTGTCGTTCGGTGTAGGTTATTGCATCGAGAGGTCTGGCCAGGTCTTAGGCATATAGTTGTCGGTTATGCGCTATACATAGTATCCGGATGACGTGGTTATGCGCTCCGGTAGCTAGGGCGCGATTATACGCCCTAGCCTGTTAGTGGAGCGGTTATACTCCCTAACTGTCAGTTGTAGCGGTTATGCTACCTGACGGCGTTCATTCTATTCTTGGCTGTTGTTGTTTGTGTGATTGGACATGCCATCAAGTGTTGGTCTCTGTGTCGATCACCTGGTTGTTTACCTGATTTTGAGTATCACGCTTTGATATTTCCCATATTCACATGTACTACTCCATATACAATATGTTCTTCTTGTTATCTATTTGTATTCTGACGTGAAGTGGCTGGGAGAACCCTGTGTTACTCCCCACTAACTGTGGCGTTCATGTTTCATGAATGACAAGTTTGTGAAGCAGTGGTTGGGTGAGACATGTGGGCTAGCGAGCACTTACCCTTAGACTTTAGTTTCACTTCGTATCGCTAGACTACCTTACGTTATGTTTCTATTCGTGGGATATCTTTTCCCCGTACACTCTTTACTATGTTTGTATAACTAGCATGGTTTCTTTTATTTCCGCGCTTTTATTTTAGTTTGAACCTTCGCATGTTAGTTATTTAATTCTGCAATAAAAGTTTTAAAAATATCGTATTTTTCGTGTTCTTTTATGTTTATTTTTCCGCTAAATCGCGGGGGTTCACAGTTGGTATCAAAGCCTAAGTTGCTCCTGACGCACACACGTGTTTTCCCCCAACCATAACTTGACCAAAACTTGAATAATAACTGAGAGATTGGGTAGACATTAAGGACCTAAGTTTGTAGTCTTTATGTGATTGCTAATTGCTATGGTAACCCGTTTGCTCTTGCATTGTAGAAGGATGGTGAGGCCGGCAAACTCCAAAAATGCTATCATGCAAGCTCTTTTGCAAGTCCTTCAGAATCAACAAAACCACCAAGAGCAACTCAATAGTCATGTGGCTACTCCTCCTAGGAATGATGCTAACCTTCAAGGTGGCTTTGCTTGGGTCGCAAGCCAATTATCCAACACTAAAGCTTATGGTGGAGAAGTCGACCATTTGGCTCTTACCGAGTGGTTTTGTGAGATGGAAAAGGGTTTATCGATGTATGATGTGCCGAAGCATAAAAAAGTCAAGCTTGCCTCTCACTTCTTAGTCCGTGAGGCCGATAGATGGTGGGCAATGACAAGCCCGACAGTGACCATTGACCCGACTTTTGACTGGAACGGTTTCAAGGCAATGGTGGAGACTAGGTTCTACCCTAATGAGCTGAAGCAACAAAGGATGAAGGAATTCATGGACTTCCGGCAAGGAAAGCTATCGGTGCAAGCCTTCACCGACAAATTCAATGAACTTGCTCATTTTGCAACCAAGTTTGTCAAGGAGGAAGATGACAAGGTGTACTTCTACAAAAGCAAGCTTTCTCCGAAGATAGCAAGTATGGTGCGCCACGACTCTACCTCTTTTGTGGCGGTCTACGATGATGCTATTTGGGCGGAGACTTCCATCAAGTCGATTGAAGATGAGATCAAGTCTTTCTCTACTCATACTTCTTCCCGTCCGTCTTACCACGGAAAAAGGCCATATGTGCCTCCATCTTCTACTTCCAATTTCAACAAGCGGAGGTTTGTGCCTAACAACCAAGCCTCTCGTCCTCAACCCAGCCAAGCTGCACCTTCCCAGAGCCGTGTTTGTTTCCGATGCAAAGCTCCATGGCATCCGGGAGTTGATTGTAAGGCTCAACCCTCCTTTGTTTTGAGTGCAAGAAGTCGGGCCATCGCGCTAGAGATTGTCCCGAGAAGAAAAGTATTACTCCTTTTAAGCCTAAGCCTAAGGGTACTATTTTTGTCATGAGCCGAGCGGAGGCCGAGGCTCACCCTGATATAATTGCCGGTATGTTTTCCGTACATAATCTTGCTTGCCTTATTTTATTCGATACCGGTGCTTCTTTGTCATTTATATCAACCAAGTGTTCGGATAGATTCAATCTTAAGTCTACACCTTGTGAGGAGACTTCTATTTCCTTACCATCTGGAGAAATCATCTCTTGTTCATCTTCATACATGGATGTTCCTATCATGATCACTAATGTGGCTTTTCCCTCAAACCTTCTCCGTTTCCCAGTCGAAGAGTTTGACATCATACTTGGCATGGATTGGCTTTCCCGCTATCATGCTAGTTTCGAATGCCGAGATCAAAAGTTGTGTCTAAAAAGTCCTCTTGGAATCCGTGTCTCATATAAGGGAACTCATCCCCGTGAAGGAATTCGCCTTATCTCTTCTATGAAAGCCTCCAATCTAATAAGGAAAGGTTGTCAAACCTTCTTGTGTGTTGTTTTTTCTACCGATGCTGCTCTGCCAAAGCTTGACACAGTGCCCGTTGTTCGTGACTTCGCCGATGTGTTCCCCGATGAGTTGCCCGGGATTCCTCCTGAGAGAGATGTAGAGTTCTCGATTGAGTTGGTGCCCGGAACCGCACCGATCGCAAAAGCTCCTTACCGCATGGCTCCTCCTGATCTTAAGGAATTGAAGAAGCAACTTGAGGAGATGATTGAGAAAGGGTTCATTCGTCCTAGTGCCTCACCTTGGGGTGCTCCAGTTTTGTTCGTGAAAAAGAAAGATGGTTCCATGAGACTTTGCATTGACTACCGAGAGTTGAATCGTGTTACCATAAAGAATAAGTACCCGTTGTCGAGGATTGAAGACTTGTTTGATCAGCTTCGTGGTGCTTCTTGCTTCTCCAACATTGATTTGAGATCGGGGTATCACCAGATCCCCGTTCGAGAGACCGATATAGCCCAGACTGCTTTTAGTACCCGTTATGGACATTATGAGTTTAAAGTTATGCCATTTGGTCTAACCAATGCCCCTGCCATCTTCATGGACCAGATGAACCGCACCTTTCGTGAGTACCTTGACAAGTGTGTGGTAGTGTTTATTAATGATATCTTGATCTACTCCAAGACCGAAGAGGACCATGCCGAACATCTTCGCATTGTCCTAGGGATTCTTCGTAGCCAGAAGTGGTATGCCAAGTTTTCTAAGTGTGAGTTTTGGTTGCCTAAAGTGTCTTTCCTTGGTCATGTAATTTCGAGTGAGGGTGTGATGGTGGACCCATCGAAGATTGAGGCTGTCGTAGATTGGAAGAGTCCGAAAGATATCGGTGAAATTCGTAGCTTCTTGGGTTTAGCCGGTTACTATCATCGATTTGTTAAGAATTTCTCCAAGTTGGCTAGGCCTATGACTCAACTTTTAAAGAAGGAAACCAAGTTTCTATGGTCCAAGAGTTGTGAGGAAGCATTCCAAGAGTTGAAGACTAGGTTGACTACCGCGCCGGTATTGACCTTGCCTGAGGAAGGTGTTGACTTTGATGTCTTCTGCGATGCTTCAAAGATGGGTTTAGGTTGTGTATTGATGCAAAACCAAAAAGTGGTGGCTTATGTCTCGAGACAGCTGAGAGTTCACGAGGTGAACTATCCGACCCATGATCTTGAGTTAGCTGCTTTTGTGCATGCCTTAAAGATATGGAAACATTACCTTATTGGATCTCATTGTCGAATCTACACTGACCATAAGAGTTTGAGGTATATCTTTACCCAAAAGGACCTTAATATGAGACAGCGTCGTTGGTTAGAGTTGGTTAAGGATTACGACGTAGAGATGCTTTATCACGAAGGTAAGGCTAATGTTGTGGCCGATGCTCTTAGTAGGAAGACGACTCATTCCTTGAGCGTTGTTCGTGTTCTGTCCGATGAACTTTGTGTTGAGTTCCGGAAGTTAAACCTGGAGTTCGTTGAGAGAGGGTTCGACTATTTGGGTGCTATGTCTGTTGAGCCCGTGCTTTACCGCGAGATTCGAGATAATTTGGACGAGGATGCGACTTTTAAGAAGTTCCAAGCTAAGATAGCCAGTGGTGAAGCGAAAGATTTCGAGGTAGATGCTAGCGGTTACCTCAGATTCCGTGGCCGTTTGTATGTCCCTGATGTTTTCGCCTTGAGAAAGAAGGTTTTAGACGAAGCACATTTGTCCCCATATTCTATTCATCCGGGAGGTGACAAGATGCATAATGACTTGAAGCTCCAGTTTTGGTGGCCTAGAATGAAGAGCGATGTTGTAGAGTACGTGGGAAAGTGTTTGACTTGTCCAAGGGTCAAGATTGCGCATAAGAGACCTGGTGGATTGTTGCAATCTTTGGAAATTCCGTTATGGAAATGGGAATCAATATCTATGGACTTTGTAATGGCGTTACCGAAGACCGTTGGAGGCAAGGATGCCGTTTGGGTAATAGTTGATCGTTTAACTAAGTGAGCTAGATTCATCCCTATTAAAGAAACATGGAACTTGGACAAGCTTGCAAAGGCTTACGTGGATGAGATTGTGAGATACCATGGTATCCCTAAGGACATCGTTTCGGACCGTGATCCTCGTTTCTGTTCGAGGTTCTAGAAGGCCCTTCAGGAGGCTATGGGTAGTCGTTTTTTGATGAGTACAGCGTTTCATGCCACGACCGATGGTCAGACTGAGAGGACGATTCAGACCCTTGAGGAGTTACTTCGTGCATGTGCTTTGGATTTTCAAGCTAGTTTGGTGAAATGCTTACCTTTGGTTGAGTTTTCGTACAACAATAGTTACCATGCTTCGATCAAGATGGCTCCGTATGAAGCTCTTTACGGTAGGAAGTGTCGTAGCCCGATTTGTTGGGATCAATCCAGTGATGTTCGTGGTTTAGGACCCGAGCAGTTAGCCGGCGAGACCGTTGATCATGTCCAGTTAATTCGTGGAACGATGAAAGCCGCCCAAGATTGTCAGAAATCCTATGCCGACATCCGCCGTCGACCGTTTGAGTTTGATGTGGGTGATCGTGGTTTCCTTAAGGTTTCACCAATGAAAGGAATTAAGCGATTTGGGTTGAAAGGAAAATTAAGCCCTAAGTACATTGGACCATACGAGATAATGAAAAGAATTGGTGATGTCGCTTACCGCTTGGACTTGCCACCTAATTTGGGCAAGGTTCATAATTTTTTCATGTTTCTCAACTTCGAAAGTATGTGAGCGATCTGAGCCATATTCTTCATCACGAGATTCCCGATCTAGAGCCGAACCTCGCCTTTGAAGAGCGGCCTTTGAGAATTTTGGATCGTAAGAATCAAAAGCTAAGAAGCAAGGTAGTGCCTTTGGTGAAAGTGCTTTGGAGATGCGGTGAAGTGGAGGAAGAGACGTGGGAGACAGAAGCTTCCTTGCAAACCAAGTATCCGTATTTGTTCATCTAGGTAAAACCCTTTCTTCTTCAAGTTTCGAGGACGAAACTTTTTAAAAGGAGGGAAGATTGTAACACCCCGATAAATTCCAAGTTATCTTATATTATTAAAATCCTATTTTCAATAATAAGTATGATCCTATAAATAATATTCCCATCTAAATTTTATCGTTTTTGACAACGATATTTAAAAATGCCCGTCTTAAACCTATACTCCTTAAACTACGAACAACTACTCTGTCCTTGTTACTAATTTTGAGATATTTTAAAGACATATTTAGCTCTTGCTTATAAAATAAAACTTTTAGCTCTTTTTCTTAGCTTTCCAACGCCACCGAAAACACCTCATTACGAGTTTTGTGGAGGACATTATGCCAAAAATACGAAAGGCTGTCACGGACCATCCGCTAACGAGACCCACGCTCGTTGCTTACTCTTTACTCTCTTCCACATGTCCTTTGGGACACTTGGCTAAGTATTAAACCTTGCCTTGTTGCCCAAGGTCATCCTCTTCCTTCCTTCTTCTTCAAATCCTTCATTTTCGTTCAGAAAAAACTCACAAAACACAAAAAAATAAGAGGGACACCATTGTTGTGCACAAACCGTAAAACGGTCGTAAAATCTTCGTTTCTTATCCGTTTTCGACGATTCTCGCGCCATTATTCTCGTCTCGTCGTTCCCCACCTGTCTAAATAAGAAGTTTTCATCTCCTCATCTTCCTTACTAATTTCGAAATCCAAGCTTTGACCCAAACTAGTTACTTCCGTTTTTAACATCTCCTTTTGTTTGTAGGATTCGAGACAAGTGGTCCGGAGGGTGATACATACGGGATTGACGAGAGTTTAGACTAAAAAATAACGGTGATGGGTTACTCGACTTATCGTCTATGTTTGCATGTGTTCTATATGCTAGTAATGTTTAGTATACTAGAATTGTGTTTGGTTAAATAGTGACATGATTAAGTTCATAAATCATATGTTTGGATGAATTTCATTTTGCATGGTTGTGTTGGATGATATTCTAGTTGGAAATTCATTAGGAATTGCATTGTTAAAATAGGTTGTGATCTTTGAGGATGATTAGTTTGATAGTATTTCAAGTTCATAATGCTTGGTTTACTTTGGTTATTTGATAAGTTTCAGCACCTTGATAAATCTGTCCATTGTTTTGTACAATTTATTTCGACATTTTAGAGTATCCGTCTTTGAAAATATTGAAAAGAGACCCCTGTTTGTTTTAAGAGTAGAGTCTACCTCTAAAAGGTCGTAATTTTCTTGCATGTCGTTTGTTCACAATAAATTATTTACGAACATTGCGCTGAAATACTCGCCGAACGGACAGTAGCTCAAAGATTGTTTCGAAAACCATTTTTATACTTTGAAACTATTCTGGTCCTTTTCAATAATTAAACTATGAAGCGTTTAGATGATGTTAGGAGTTTTTTTTGCCCCAAAATGATTTGTTAAACCCGTTTTATGAAGCAATACATTTTGTGTGACGATTTCTGACACACTGTAAAGATCAGACAATAACCCCCAGTTAAGTTCGTATTTTGAAAATGTTTTTTGACAAATATTGTAGATAAAAGTCTTATTAATCTGACCCAGTTGGCCGTGTATCATTTCGATTTTATTTGAATTAATTATGAATTTTACGGCAGAGGACAGCTAAAATGTAAAACGCTTTTAAGACTTATGTTTATTAATCAGTTTCGTTTATTCTTCTCCCGTATGGAATGGACTTAAGTGTTGTCTTATTTATTGATTGTTGGCTCTTGTATGTAAATGAGTTGGTTAACAGTTATGTTAGCTTAAATTGTGTTTTGATGACGGTTATATTATCTTAAGATGAGTTGGGTGACGGTTATGTTGCCTTGCTTGTGTTTAGGTGACGGTTATGTCACCCTAAATTGTGTTGGTAACGGTCATGTTGCCTTGGTTGTGAATAGATAGCGGTGATACGATTTGTGTATCACTGTAATGAACAACCGCCACTCCTGTTATGGGATTTTATCTAACTATGTTCGGGATTGGTCGGTGTCCGTGGTTATGCGGCCCGGTCCCCGTGTGTCGTTCGGTGTAGGTTATTACATCGAGAGGTCTGGCCGGGTCTTAGGCATATAGTTGTCGGTTATGCGCTATACATAGTATCCGGATGACGTGGTTATGCGCTCCGGTAGCTAGGGTGCGGTTATACGCCCTAGCCTGTTAGTGGAGCGGTTATACTCCCTAACTGTCAGTTGTAGCGGTTATGCTACCTGACGGCGTTCATACTATTCTTGGTTGTTGTTGTTTGTGTGATTATTGGACATGCCATCAAGTGTTGGTCTCTGAGTCGATCACCTGGTTGTTTACCTGATTTTGAGTATCACGCTTTGATATTTCTCATATTCACATGTACTACTCCATATACAATATGTTCTTCTTGTTATCTATTTGTATTCTGACGTGAAGTGGCTGGGAGAACCTTGAGTTACTCCCCACTGAGTGTGGCGTTCATGTTTCATGAATGACAAGTTTGTGAAGCAGTGGTTGGGTGAGACATGTGGGCTAGCGAGCACTTACCCTTGGACTTTAGTTTCACTTCGTATCGCTAGACTACCTTACGTTATGTTTCTATTCGTGGGATATCTTTTCCCCCTACACTCTTTACTATGTTTGTATAACTAGCATGGTTTCTTTTATTTCCGCGCTTTTAGTTTAGTTTGAACCTTCGCATGTTAGTTATTTAATTCTGCAATAAAAGTTTTAAAAATCTCATATTTTTCGTGTTCTTTTATGTTTATTTTTCCGCTAAATCGCGGGGGTTCACATTTCTGGTTCGCACTCTTCGCTCGTAGAGGCTTGTAAGGCAACACTTTTGCCTTCGGGATGATCATCATCATCTTTGTTTAACATGATCTCGTGAGCTATTAGAGATCCGATAAGTTCTTGGTAGGTTAAGGTCGTGAGATCACGAGCTTCCTCGATGGCAGTGACTTTCGGTTGCCATTTTTTGGTAAGGCTTCTAAGGACTTTTCGAACTATGTCCTTAGAGTCATACTTCCTACCAAGATTCCGTAGTTCATTTAATATGCAAGAAAATCGTGCAGACATGCTATCAATAGATTCATTCTTCTCCATAGTGAAAAGTTCATATCTTTGAATCAGCAAGTCTATGCGATGTTTTTTGACTACGGTGGTTCCTTCATAGGCAAGTTCTAGGCCGTCCCATATTTCTTTGGCCGAATTACAAGAGGAGAAACGATCAAATTCAGAAGTAAGCATACCGTTTTGAAGTAGACTCATGGCTTTTGAATTTTTCTCGACGATCTTGTAATCTGCTTCTACATAGTCACTTTCCATCTTTTCGTATGTGGTTCCGTTAGCAGCGGCGACCAAGATTTTCTTTGGTCCAGTTTGGTTGATCTTCCAGCATTCCAAGTCACATCCCTGGATGTAGTGGGCCATCATATTCTTCCACAAGCTGCAGTTCTTTCCATCGAAGATAGGACACTTGAGGTGTTTAGAATCCATAGTAGAATCAATAGAAGGATCAATCTCAAGCGATTAGGCTATCAAGAGCACGAGGCTCTGATACCAATTGAAGAGTCTATTGATATAAATATACTCAAGAAGGGGGGGTTGAATTGGGTATGCCAACTTTTTGGATTGTTCTTCGATGTATGATGATTAGCGTGATAGTAACGAGTAAAGAAGAAAAAACAATAAACAAGATGAGACACAATATTTTTGAAGTGGTTCAGTTTCAAAAATTGAAACCTACGTCCACTATTCTCGATTAATAAAATTAGTACCTCTCTCCGGATTACAATTTTATCAACCCTACTCGTACAACTTCGATGTTAGTTGTAACTCAAACTAGATACCGTAAAATACCTAGCTATTCCAAGTACCGTGAAATACTTGAATACAACGAGTACCGTAAAGTATTCAAACTATCTTACGTAAATAAGATAAGTCTTCAACGAGTTCTTGTGTTCAACGTTCTTGAACGAATAAGAACAATCTTCAATCACTAGCAGTCTTGTGACGGAATATGACAGTTTTAAGCACGATTGACAAAACGAACGTGAGGTTGCGTTTCTCTTGAGGTATGCGTGTATTACGTGTGTTTTTCGTAAGTAGTTAATGTGTTATAAATGTCCTTATTTATAGTGAATTAGATCTAGGTTTATTCCAAACCCTAGATGTCTTAGGAATATTACTTTAACTAGAATTCTTGCTCTAGGTAATATTCTAAAACTAATCTTAATTAAATTAGGAAATATTACATAAGATATTGTTATATTTAAATATAAGACTAACTTCCTAAACCTATTTAATTTAGGAAAGATCTTATATCATAAAACATAACATCCTATTTAAAATCAAACTCCTAATTCTTGTCAAGATATAATAAATTATATCTTTTACCAAAATCTAGTTTGTTTAAGGTATTTAAATAAACAAATAATATTTACTTAAATTGGCCTAAAAACAATTAAGAGAATCGTGACACCTCACGGTCACAACCGTCTACACGACTTTCTAGATTGTTTGGATATTGACAATTTCGGTTAGAATAAAATCCTTAGTATATTAGGATAAATAATTAACTCATAAGATAATTATTTTTAATCCTTTTAATCATAGAACATTTTATTCTATAAAAACCGTTTAAGATTACTAATTCAATATTTGACAACAACACAACAATAACCCTCGTTAACATAAACACAATTCCGTGCATTTCTTGTTCCGTGCATTTCTTGTTGGTTCATGGAGTTATAGCTGCGAAATATAACTTTGAACATGTTACTTACCAAAGTTATAACAATAAGCTATAACTTCGGCTAATAACGTTCCAACTAAATATGATTCCGTTACTTGACGTCTATTCTTATTAATCTTCAGAAAAACTTGAAAGGAGCTTATGATCTTTCATCAATCTTTGATTAGTCTAAGCTTGACTAATAACTTGAATCTTCTTCAAGTAGAAAACTCTTTTGGCTTTATGTTGATTGACGAGATCTTCATTCTATTGGTAACTATACACTTAACACACGATTACGCGTACGAGTATATAAAACATATCAGCTAGACTTGTCATCATTAAAATACACTGTTGTCGACGGTGGACACCCCGGTTGAAACCAAAAAAAAAAAATCATTAAAACATAAAACATATATTAAACATATACTAATATATTACTCAACATAGGGCTTCTCCTTATACTTCTGTCGCAGGCTCACAACTGTCGCCTGCTCGATCGAGTGATTCTCGCTTTGATCGAGCATATTTATCGCTCGATCGTGTAAGTCCAACTGAAATATGTTTGATCGAGTTCCTTGCTATTCGATCGAGTATTTTTCCATTCGATCGAATGCATTTTCACTCGATCGAGCTACCCACTGCTGCTCAAAGTAATTTCTTCTCCATACCTCTCAAAACCTCATTTTCTAGTTCGCCATCATTTTACTCAATCACAGTATGCCTTCTCCGTAATCAACACTATGCACTTGTCTACGGAATACACAATATACATCATATGGATCACGTGCCACACACGTGATGACCGCATACTACCACATGATAACACTTGTTACATCATACAACATAAGGTATCTACCCCTCAAAAAGGAACTTTGTCCCCGAAGTTGACTAACCAAGTCTGTTTCCCCCATCATCGCAGAGATAGAGACATTTAGATACAAACCAACTACGCACACTCACCAAATTGGGCCTTACTCGGTCGAGTTATAGTTACTCGGCCGAGTTGAATCTACTAGGTCGAGTCCCTCTTGCTCGGCCGAGTGAAAGTTACTCTACCAAGTTCCACGGACAGAACCAGCATTCTTTTGGCAAATCTTTCACATAAACGGAAGCATCACTAATAAAAAGAAAAAAATTTGCAGAGTGGCCCTAAGGCCTAGTTCACGAGTCCCCGCTACATGCGGTAAGATTATTTTAATGGAACCAAGTTCAACATGCCATGGCCAACAAGTCTAAAAAACTATAAGAATCTGAATGGTCACTAGTCTCGCATCATCACGATTGCAGCTCACACATCTTCCCCAACATCGCGAGATGTCGTCGTCAACCTGTCATCCCTGATCGGCCATCGTACCTGATGCAATCGTACCTCCCCCATAACCGGGTACCTCCCCAAAATCCCACCGACCGTGGTTGTCCAGCTGACTCCCACATTTGGCTCCCCAGGGCCCGACCATCCACCCTGCCGGTTGCTAGCACAGCTCTGGCCACCTGGCACGATCTACCGTAAAAGCGTTGAAGACGCCGTCATCATTACCTACCCTGTTCCACCAAGCTAGCTGGGCTGCCTGAGTACCCACTCCGTGATGGACTAGGTTGACCTCGTACATACCCCTAAAAACTAAGGTGGCGGAAAGGCGATTTGCCAACTCATGAGGCTGCATCCTCGGATCCTCGATTGTCGGGTATGAAGGGTATTGGGGAAAGTAGAGGGCTGGGTGAGATATGTAAGGATCGAAGGGTGGGTCCATACTCTGAAAGTCCTCCCTCCGCTCAGCACGGCCCGCCCTAACCCGACGACTTATACGCACCACGCCTCCCTCATGGGTGGTCTCGGGCATCTCTATCCAGGCTTCCTAGGAATAGTATAAAATCTGCGTGGAAGATCATGTCCTGAAGTATAAGTATTGTCGTCTTCATGGTCAAGGGTGGGGATGAACTCAAGGTTAGAGATACGACACCAGAAGCTATCTCTGACTTTAAAGGCTAACCCACCATCAGCCAACTTCCTAATCCACTTAACCCTCACTAGATATTCCTCGTCAATGGTCGGTACGGTGTCCTGAAGAGCTTGCAGGTCATCCTCAAGCTGGAGCTCCACTAATCTCTGGGCCAGGCGGGTCACGATAGCACCACAGCCAACATGGCGATGCGAGTTATGTGCCATGTCCGCTAGGCTGGCATACATTATGGCTGGAGAAATATAGTACACATGCTCTTCCCGACGCGGGTTCAGGTACGATGCTAACAACATCACCTCATGAGATTTTAACTTGCTCACATCATCTCTCAAGTACGTACAACAAATAGGACACCATCCTCAAGGAGATACAGAGGGTGATGTGTTGTACCTCATTGATCAACATGGCACTCACATTATGACGCTCGTACCCTGTAAAGAAATGGAAGACCCGGGGTGCTTCCGAGTCACTACCCACCACCACATCTCTTAGGTACTCCTCCTCATCCTGCTCTAAGCCCATGTATTCGACAAACTGGTTCAGGATCAAAGTGATAGACTAGTTCAACAACCTGAATCTCACCACACATCCGCCCACATCATACAGAAAGAAGCTAAGAAACTCCAAGGTTGGGAAGGAATAGGTCTTCTTGCGAAGACGTATAAGTCCCATGAGCCCAACACTTCAAACATGTGCTGCAGGTCTTCATCAATCTCCAATTCTTCAGAGATGGTGTGGTTCACACACCTGGTAGCCCTCATACTGCGGCCTATTAAACTCACAAAAAGGTTTCACTGGTTGAAATCAGCAAACTCAACTTGAGGGTATTCCTCTACTATAGGCACCAAGCTACCCCTCCCTATCATGCCTGATCCACTGGCCCTTTCATAAGCCTTAGCCCTCTTGGATGACCAGCCTTTAGCTCTAGTCATCTAGAACAGGCGAAAGGCCTTGTGCGAAAGGCCTAAGAACAGGAATTAACACAAATTCCCTCCTATAACTTGCACCCAAGACTTAGAATGAGACGTGGCCGCGTGTGCTAGAAAATACTCTCCAATTGCCTTGCAATATGGGGAGAGCCTTTTGAGGTTTTAGATGTGAGATCTGAGTTTTGGGAAAAGAATGTTCTCAAAACCCTAATTGTGAGAATAATAAATCACCAGTGTCTGACATAAGGAGAAAGACTCTCCTTATGTAGCCATAGGGTCGGCCGAATGGTCTTTTGGTAAGGGTGGGCTTTTTCCACTCTTACCTTATTCCTTTGCGTGATTCAACCCATTTAGCTATAAGTTATTCGCGGGATTTTTATTATAAATCGTATACGTGTTATCCGATATTAATGTAGTCGATGTATTAATAATGGTCTGATAAAATTACGATATTGTATAATTACCCAAATTAATATAACTGTTTATATTAATACGCGAATACAATATTTAATTAAATATAACCGTTTATATTTAATTTTACGAATTAATCATGCAATCCATATTAGCTAAAATTATTTAATCCGTATTAAATAATAATCTCAACATCTTATTGACTAATTTAATAGTCAATACCTCTGACTAACTGTTTAGTCATATCCGGCATAAATGTGATTGTATTTTCATACCTTCACATCTCTCAAACGTGTCCTATAGGTGTGACGTATAGGGACCAGTTGATCACCGCCATCCGTATGACAATAACGTCAAACTTATCTAGCAAGCCAACCGTTATTGATAAACGTGGATCAACTGGTAATAATACAAAAGTATGCCCTTGTGATCCTTAAAGAGATTTAATAAGTCATTGTACTTAATTGTCAAGGACACCATCCCCAACAATCTCCCACTTGTCCGTACAAGGGTATGTGCAATGACGTTATCACACTACATGTGGAGGACACAAGCTCCAACAAACTCCCACTTGTCCGTACAAGTGTAGGTGCGATAACCGAATCTCATATCCTTTTAAAATTTCTCCCACTCAATGTAAGACAATTTGCAAATCCGCATTCGCAAAGGTCGTATCTCACAAGCGATCTGTATCAAGAGTGGTTTCCCCGACTAGAGAGTAACTTAATTGATAAAACGAATCTGTATTCGAGCATGGCCATGCATTTCAGTTACTACTCCTCGAGTGGCCCTGAGAAATGATAAAATCCTGATAAGGGTTTGGATATTTCCCTCAACTCGAATCCTGCCGATATCGCCCAGCATGAAATAACCCAGAAAAAATCCTCTTGGCCCCTGTTACGGTGACCGTGGGAAAGAAACAAAAGTTACCCAAAATCTGTCTTAATCTCAAGAGACAGTTGAAGGTCAAAAGACTCGACTCTAAGGAACACTATGGAGGTCCTATCCACGACCAGGCACCCAATGTTATAAAACATTTAGGACTCCATAACGTTGTCACGGGGTGTCCTACGAGATATCCGTATAACTCGCCTTTGTGATTGGTCAGTCATCCACGTGACTTATGGCTCGTTGAACCCACCATCAACCAACGTCACAAAATGATTACATGAGTTATCAGCTCAAGTGGGTAATCAAGGACCAAAACGATGTAATATTAATCAGTTCACTTTGTGGTGTTCAAAATTGGCGTACAATTCCACATGAAAAACAAAACATTTTATATCATAACAATAAGGTTGAATAGAGTACACGAGAAAATGAATTATTACATGAATTCATAAAAGAGTACTACAACTTAGGAACACATCTAATTCTCATGGAATGAATGTGTCCTTCATGCTTATCACGTGGTAATGCTTTAGTGAGAGGATCAGCTATGTTGTCATCCGTAGCGATCTTATCAATGAATATCTTCTTTTACGCGGACTCAGTCGTAGAATCTGCTGTAATCTTTTGTTTAGAACTTTTCCAGCTGACAGCAGCGCCATTAAGAGTAAAAACGAATCCAGACTGAGATTTCGAGTCATCTCGATCCGTTTGGAAGCTAGCATCTGCGTAACCCGTGGCGCAGAGCGTTGAGTCGCCTCCATAAGTCAATCCCAAATCTTTAGTCCTCCGTAGGTACTTAAGAATGTTTTTCACGGCCATCCAGTGTTGTTCACTTGGATGAGCTTGGAATCGACTGGTCATACTCAATGCATATGCAACGTCTGGACGTGTGCATATCATGGCATACATGATCGATCCTATTGCCGAAGCATAAGGAATCCGACTCATGCGCTCTTTCTCTTCCAATGACTTAGCTTCTTGAGTCTTGCTCAAGTGAAGCCCAGGAGTCCTAGGAAGGAACCCCTTCTTGGAGTTCGTCATGCTGAATCTCTCTAGAATCTTATCTATATAAGACTCCTGACTGAGAGACAACATCCGTCGTGATCTATCCCTGTAGATACGGATGCCCAAAATTCTTTGTGCCTCTCCCAGATCTTTCATCTGGAAATGGTTTTTCAACCATGCTTTAACCGAAGATAAGAGAGGTATGTCATTCCCAATCAAGAGTATGTCATCGACATACAGTACTAGGAATACAATCTTGCTCCCACTCGACTTGATATAGAGACATGGTTCCTCGACTGATCGAATGAACCCATTCTCTTTTATCACTTGGTCGAAGCGATGATTCCAACTCCGCGATGCTTGCTTAAGTCCATAGATGGAACGCTTAAGCTTGCAAACTTTCTTAGGATGTGCTGGATCGATAAAACCCTCGGGTTGTACCATGTACAACTCTTCCTCCAAATAACCGTTTAAGAAGGCGGTTTTAACGTCCATTTGCCATATTTCATAGTCATGAAATGCGGCGATCGCTAAGATAATCCGAATGGAACGTAGCATGACTACGGGTGCAAAGATCTCATCGTAGTGTAAGCCTGGCACTTGGGTGAAACCTTTAGCAACTAGTCTTGCCTTATAGATGTCTTGTTTACCTTCCACGGCATGCTTTATTTTGTAAAGCCATTTGCATTGAAGGGGACGTACCTTTGCAGGTAGGTCCACAAGATCCCACACGTTGTTCTCATACATGGAGTCCATCTCGGATTGTATGGCTTCTAGCCATAGCTTTGAGTCAGAACTGGTCATGGCACCTTTATAGGTTGTGGGTTCATTACCCTCTAGGAGTAAGACGTCATCTGTATCGTGTTCCTCGACCATACCAATGTATCTGTCCGGTGGAATAGAGACTCTTCCCGACCTCCTAGGTTCCTCAAGAATATCTACCGCAGCCTCGGTTGAAGGAACTGATTCCTCCAATGGTTGCTCGGCAGTTGGTTCTTGAACCTCCGATAACTCGAAGGTTCTATTACTCGACTTGTTCGCGAGAAATTCTTTCTCTAAGAACGTCGCACTAGCCGCAACAAAAACACGTTGTTCGGTTGGCGAGTAGAAGTAATGACCAAAAGTTCCCTTTGGATAACCTATAAAGTATGTCTTGACCGATCGCGGGCCGAGCTTATCCTCGTGTCTCCACTTGACATAAGCCTCGCAGCCCCAAACCCGAATAAAGGACAAGTTAGGGACCGTTCCCTTCCATAATTCGTATGGAGTCTTGTCTACAGCTTTAGACGGACTTCGGTTAAGTATTAGAGCGGCCGACAAAAGAGCATAGCTCCACAATGAATCAGGCACGACGGTGTGACTCATCATGGATCGAACCATATCGAGTAGAGTTCGATTTCTCCGTTCGGACACACCATTTAATTGTGGTGTTCCAGGTGGAGTCAACTGTAGCACGATGCCACAGTCTTTAAGGTGTTGATCAAACTCGTGTGAAAGATACTCACCACCACGATCCGAACGTAGTGCTTTAATCTTTCTACCCAGCTGGTTCTGTACCCGATTCTGGTATTCTTTGAACTTGTCAAAGGATTCACTTTTATTTTTCATCAAGTAGACATAGCCATATCTACTCAAATCATCCGTGAAAGTGATGAAATACCTATAGCCTTCTCGTGCGTTGATCGACATAGGGCCACAAACGTCCGTATGTATGAGTCCTAATAGGTCGGCAGCGCGCATTCCAACACCTTTGAAGGAAATACGAGTCATCTTACCGATGAGACATGATTCACACGTGCCATATGATTCGAAATCAAAGGCCGAGATAGCTCCATTCTGTATGAGCAGTTTTACGCGTTTCTCATTTATGTGTCCCATACGACAATGCCATAGATAAGTTTGATCTTTTGTCACCTACCTTTAATTTCTTATTATTCACATGTAATATTTCGGTAGTTTGATCTAAAACATAAATTCCATTCATGGAAACTGCCTTGCCATAAATCATATTGTGTAAGGAGAAAATACAGCTATTATTCTCTATTACAAATGAAAAACCGAGTTTGTCAAGCGCAGAAACTGAAATAATGTTTTTGGACAAACAAGGAACATAATAACAGTTATATAAAGATAACTCGAATCCACTTGGAAGCTGGATCACGTATGTTCCCCTCGAGATTGCAGCAACACGTGCTCCATTCCCGACACGCAGGTCAACCTCACCCTTGATTAGGGGTTTTTGGTTTCGGAGGCCCTGCACATGATTACATAGATGAGAACCACAACCAGTATCTAGTACCCAAGTTCCGTAACTTGCATGGTTAATCTCAATCATGTGAATAAAAGAAGAAGAAGACATACCAACAGGAGTAACGCGACCTGCCTTAATGTCCTCACGATACACGGGGCATGAGCGCCTCCAATGCCCAGTCTTGTGGCAATGGTGACATTCCATGCTAGTATCCTTGCTCTTTGTTTTGCCCTGTGAGTTGCTTGACTCACCTGGCCCACTCTTAGTAAATCCTGACTTCTTAAACTTGGGCTTGCCTACTGTTAGGTCGCCCTGAGCTTTAGCTTTACCCTTACCCTTACCCTTACTGGAGATCATGAGAACATCTTGCTTCACGCTCCCACTTAATTTCAGATCCTTCTCGGTCTGTACGAGAAGGGAGTGGAGCTCATGAGGAGACTTCTTCATGTCGTTCATGTAATAGTTGGCCCTGAAGAGGGCGAACCCATCATGAAGCGAATGAAGCATTCGATCAACGATTATGTTCTCACTGATCTTGCAGTTTAGGGCCTCCAGTTTCTCGATATTCTCAATCATGTGAAGAATATGTGGGCTAACAGCTTGGCTTTTCTGGAGTTTCGCCTCAAAGAAGTGACAGGTATGCTCATAAGAAACGATCCTCGGAGCTTTTGAGAATTCGTTAGTGAGCGTGGTGAAAATCTTGTTTGCACCATGGGCTATGAAGCGTCTTTGCAAATTGGATTCCATTGCATAGATGAGTACGTTCTTTATCGCACCCGCTTCCATGACGAAGTCGCTATGAGCGCGAACTTCGTTAGCTCTAGCTCCAGTTCCTGGGTGTGGCGGAATGGGCTCAGTTAAGTACTTGAGCTTTCCGTCAGCAATGGCAGCATTCCGTAGTGCTGCCTCCCAGTCAGAGAAGTTTGACCCATCATTCCTCAGTCTTGTGGACTGATTCATGGAGTCCATGAAGGCTTTTAGCCAGGATTCACGTGCTAGCTTGGCACTTGGTATTGGGTCTTCACCAGCCATTTAGTTATACAGCAGTTTAATTGAACGTGTTCTAGACTGAAAAGAAGATAAAACAAAACCATATAAGCAACTCATTGTTGTGATTTAAGTCTATATTAAATTGAATTTAAACTCGTAGACTCATGCATTTATATAATTGATCTCCCTCAAGAATTATATAAACGATCCCAAGACTCAATTTCCGTATATTGATAAGCCCACAGTTTGGCTAATTCCACCGTTGGAACTCTTGGTCGATAGATTTCTGTATATCCTATCTATTAGTCCATCTCAGTCACTAGATAGTATCGAGTGACCATGATGTTGAGATAAAATAAATCATCTGTTCCCACTTACCCGACGTAGAAGGAGTCATATTATGCCTACCGACGAAGAAGGGATTCATGGGAGGCTGATTTATAAAGACTAGTCTCAATTTTTGGTTATACGAGGAAGACCCCATCAACTTTTATTTATTCATATTAAGTGAACTAAAATCTAGCATATGCGTGAATGAATTAAATAAAGTGATGGCTTTGCAATTGACATGTGACATCTGTATTGTCACAGAAAACTAACGCGTAACCTCTACATGAGTCAGTTTTCAGGCATGATATAGGTGGTTTGGTTTTAGGCGGAATATGATGCAAGCTATTATCGATGAAAGCATAAAATGAAAGCAATAAACGTAAATAAAAAGTCCTAGTGTGGCCTATCCTACCAAAATAAACATAAAACAACTTGGAATCCACCGTTGGACCCTAGAAGCTTGTCTTGATGTTCCATCTTGGTCCTTGCAGCGGGAGTGAGCATCCGGTCTCCGTCTTTGGTCTTCACAAAATTACTAATTTAAATTACAAAAGTAGTCCTAGATACATTCTAATTTAAATACAAAAGTAATTACATGGCAAAAACCCAAAACCGGAGATTCAAGATCTCAAAATTACAAGCAAGACTATGTCCCATCATTACGGTGACACAACCTTCTAAGGCCACACTAAGTTACAACCGTTTGCAAGAATTAAATACGTTATTGAAAGCATTTATTAGGCATTCAACAAGACGATAAATAAAATGCATCAACTAAATTAAAATTCATACATGACATAATATTGTTAGTATGATTAACAAATTTTTACCAAACCACCTTTTAGGATTAAAATTATGTGATTATACCGTTTTAACCACTTTAATTTTAATAAGTTTATAATCCTATTATTTTAAACCGTTTTAAAATAATATGTATCAAACGAGGGTGAACCGTTTCACAAAATTAATAATATACTATTTCCGTATATAGTATATTCCTAAAGGCCATGTGAAAATAAAACATGTTATTTTCGGAAAATAATAAAAACGAGTCTGTTACAGGGGTGGTCTACCGACCCAAAAAACAGGTCTACCGACCACCTGACGAAAAAAAAAAATTTTTTTTTTTTTTTTTTTTTTTTTAAAGCAGAATGGTCGACCGACCCGAAAAACAGGTCGACCGACCACACAACACGAAACCGAGTTTCTGATCACGATTTCTCACAAAAGATAAACTGTCGAAACAGAGAAACACGCAGGAGGCGGTCGACCGACCGCAACGGGGGGTCGATCGACCGACTTAGCGGCAGAAGACGTTTTTTCAGGTTTTAAAACTTACGAAAAACACAAAGGTAAAATTTTCATGGCCTGGCTCTGATACCACTTGTGGGGAATAAAGCATGTATTCGCCCCAAACTTGCAGGATTATAATGAAACATACAATTGTGATTATAGTCATAAGTTAATAAAAAGCATGAAAAAGAAATCAACCTTTGGTCCTTGTGCGAAAGGCCTAAGAACAGGAATTAACACAAATTCCCTCCTATAACTTGCACCCAAGACTTAGAATGAGACGTGGCCGCGTGTGCTAGAAATCCTCTCCAACTGCCTTGCAATATTGGGAGAGCTATTTAGGTTTTAGATGTGAGATCTGAGGTTTTGGGAGAAGAAAGCTCTCAAAACCCTAATTTTTCCTTGTGATTTGTTTTTAAACAGTAAAACAAGAGTCCCTGACATAAGGAGAGTCCTCCTCCTTATGTAGCTCTTTTGGCCGAAATTTCCAATAGGGTAGGAGTGGGCTTTCCACTCTTACCTTATTCTAATTTGTGATTCGACCCATTTAGCTAAACTTTATTCGTGCGTTTTGTTTATAAATCGTATGCATGTTATCAGATATTAATGCAGTCGATGTATTAATAATGGTCTGATAAAATTACGATATTGTATAATTACCCAAATTAATATAACTGTTTATATTAATACGCGAATACAATATTTAATTAAATATAACCGTTTATATTTAATTTTACGAATTAATCATGCAATCCGTATTAGCTAAAATTATTTAATCCGTATTAAATAATAATCTCAACATCTTATTGACTAATTTAATAGTCAATACCTCTGACTAACTGTTTAGTCATATCCGGCATAAATGTGATTGTATTTTCATACCTTCACATCTCTCAAACGTGTCCTATAGGTGTGACGTATAGGGACCAGTTGATCACCGCCATCCGTATGACAATAACGTCAAACTTATCTAGCAAGCCAACCGTTATTGATAAACGTGGATCAACTGGTAATAATACAAAAGTATGCCCTTGTGATCCTTAAAGAGATTTAATAAGTCATTGTACTTAATTGTCAAGGACACCAGCCCCAACAATCTCCCACTTGTCCGTACAAGGGTATGTGCAATGACGTTATCACACTACATGTGGAGGACACAAGCTCCAACAAACTCCCACTTGTCCGTACAAGTGTAGGTGCGATAACCGAATCTCATATCCTTTTAAAATTTCTCCCACTCAATGTAAGACAATTTGCAAATCCGAATTCGCAAAGGTCGTATCTCACAAGCGATCTGTATCAAGAGTGGTTTCCCCGACTAGAGAGTAACTTAACTGATAAAACGAATCTGTATTCGAGCATGGCCATGCATTTCAGTTACTACTCCTCGAGTGGCCCTGAGAAATGATAAAATCCTGATAAGGGTTTGGATATTTCCCTCAACTCGAATCCTGCCGATATCGCCCAGCATGAAATAACCCAGAAAAAATCCTCTAGGCCCCTGTTACGGTGACCGTGGGAAAGAAACCAAAGTTACCCAAAATCTGTCTTAATCTCAAGAGACAGTTGAAGGTCAAAAGACTCGACTCTAAGGAACACTATGGAGGTCCTATCCACGACCAGGCACCCAATGTTATAAAACATTTAGGACTCCATAACGTTGTCACGGGGTGTCCTACGAGATATCCGTATAACTCGCCTTTGTGATTGGTCAGTCATCCACGTGACTTATGGCTCGTTGAACCCACCATCAACCAACGTCTCAAAATGATTACCTGAGTTATCAGCTCAAGTGGGTAATCAAGAACCAAAACGATGTAATGTTAATCAGTTCACTTTGTGGTGTTCAAAATTGGCGTACAATTCCACATGAAAAACAAAACATTTTATATCATAACAATAAGGTTGAATAGAGTACACGAGAAAATGAATTATTACATGAATTCATAAAAGAGTACTACAACTTAGAAACACATCTAATTCCCATGGAATGAATGTGTCCTTCATGCTTATCACGTGGTAATGCTTTTGTGAGAGGATCAGCTATGTTGTCATCCATAGCGATCTTATCAATAAATATCTTCTTTTACGTGGACTCAGTAGTAGAATCTGCTGTAACATTTTGTTTAGAACTTTTCCAGCTGACAGCAGCGCCATTAAGAGTAAAAACGAATCCAGACTGAGATTTCGAGTCATCTCGATCCGTTTGGAAGCTAGCATCTGCGTAACCCGTGGCGCAGAGCGTTGAGTCGCCTCCATAAGTCAATCCCAAATCTTTAGTCCTCCGTAGGTACTTAAGAATGTTTTTCACGGCCATCCAGTGTTGTTCACTTGGATGAGCTTGGAATCGACTTATCATACTCAATGCATATGCGACGTCAGGACGTGTGCATATCATGGCATACATGATCGATCCTATTGCCGAAGCATAAGGAATCCGACTCATGCGCTCTTTCTCTTCCAATGACTTAGCTTCTTGAGTCTTGCTCAAGTGAATCCCAGGAGTCATAGGAAGGAACCCCTTCTTGGAGTTCGTCATGCTGAATCTCTCTAGAATCTTATCTATATAAGACTCCTGACTGAGAGACAACATCCGTCGTGATCTATCCCTGTAGATACGGATGCCCAAAATTCTTTGTGCCTCTCCCAGATCTTTCATCTGGAAATGGTTTTTCAACCATGCTTTAACCGAAGATAAGAGAGGTATGTCATTCCCAATCAAGAGTATGTCATCGACATACAGTACTAGGAATACAATCTTGCTCCCACTCGACTTGATATAGAGACATGGTTCCTCGACTGATCGAATGAACCCATTCTCTTTTATCACTTGGTCGAAGCGATGATTCCAACTCCGCGATGCTTGCTTAAGTCCATAGATGGAACGCTTAAGCTTGCAAACTTTCTTAGGATGTGCTGGATCGATAAAACCCTCGGGTTGTACCATGTACAACTCTTCCTCCAAATAACCGTTTAAGAAGGCGGTTTTTACGTCCATTTGCCATATTTCATAATCATGAAATGCGGCGATCGCTAAGATAATCCGAATGGAACGTAGCATGACTACGGGTGCAAAGATCTCATCATAGTGCAAGCCTGGCACTTGAGTGAAACCTTTAGCAACTAGTCTAGCCTTGTGGATATCTTGTTGTCCTTCCACGGCATGCTTTATCTTGTAAAGCCATTTGCATTGAAGGGGACGTACCTTTGCAGGTAGGTCCACAAGATCCCACACGTTGTTCTCATACATGGAGTCCATCTCGGATTGCATGGCTTCTAGCCATAGCTTTGAGTCAGAACTAGTCATGGCACCTTTATAGGTTGTGGGTTCATTACCCTCTAGGAGTAAGACGTCATCTGTATCATGTTCCTCGACCATACCAATGTATCTGTCCGGAGGAATAGAGACTCTTCCCGACCTCCTAGGTTCCTCAGGAATATCTACCGCAGCCTCGGTTGAAGGAACTGTTTCCTCCAATGGTTGCTCGGCAGTTGGTTCTTGAACCTCCGATAACTCGAAGGTTCTATTACTCGACTTGTTCTCGAGAAATTCTTTCTCTAAGAACGTCGCACTAGCCGCAACAAAAACACGTTGTTCGGTTGGCGAGTAGAAGTAATGACCAAAAGTTCCCTTTGGATAGCCTATAAAGTATGTCTTGACCGATCGCGGGCCGAGCTTATCCTCGTGTCTCCACTTGACATAAGCCTCGCAGCCCCAAACCCGAATAAAGGACAAGTTGAGGACCGTTCCCTTCCATAATTCGTATGGAGACTTGTCAACAGCTTTAGACGGACTTCGGTTAAGAATTAGAGCGGCCGACAAAAGAGCATAGCCCCACAATGAATCAGGCACAACGGTGTGACTTATCATGGATCGAACCATATCAAGTAATGTCCGATTTCTCCGTTCGGACACACCATTTAATTGTGGTGTTCCAGGTGGAGTTAACTGTAGCACGATGCCACAGTCTTTAAGGTGTTGATCAAACTCGTGTGAAAGATACTCACCACCACGATCAGAACGTAGTGCTTTAATCTTTCTACCCAGCTGGTTCTGTACCCGATTCTGGTATTCTTCGAACTTGTCAAAAGATTCACTTTTGTGCTTCATTAAGTAGACATAGCCATATCTACTCAAATCATCCGTGAAAGTGATGAAATACCTATAGCCTTCTCGTGCGTTGATCGACATAGGGCCACATACGTCCGTATGTATGAGTCCTAATAGGTCGGCAGCGCGCATTCCAACACCTTTGAAGGAAATACGAGTCATCTTGCCGATGAGACATGATTCACACGTGCCATATGATTCGAAATCAAAGGGCGAGATAGCTCCGTTCTGTATGAGCTGTTTTACGCGTTTCTCATTTATGTGTCCCATACGACAATGCCATAAGTAAGTTTGATCTTTGTCACCTACCTTTAACCTTTTATTATTCACATGTAATATCTCGGTGGTTTGATCTAAAACATAAATTCCATTCATGGAAACTGCCTTGACATAAATCATATTGTGTAAGGAGAAAATACAGCTATTATTCTCTATTACAAATGAAAAGCCGAGTTTGTCAAGCGCAGAAACTGAAATAATGTTTTTGGACAAACTAGGAACATAATAACAGTTATATAAAAATAACTCGAATCCACTTGGAAGCTGGATCACGTATGTTCCCTTCGAGACTGCAGCCACACGTGCTCCATTCCCGACACGCAGGTCCACCTCACCCTTGATTAGGGGTTCTTGGTTTCGGAGGCCCTGCACATGATTACATAGATGAGAACCACAACCAGTATCAAGTACCCAAGTTCCGCAACTTGCGTGGTTAATCTCAATCATGTGAATAAAAGAAGAAGAAGACATACCAACAGGAGTAACGCGGCCTGCTTTAATGTCCTCCCGATAAACGGGGCAGGAGCGCCTCCAATGCCCAGTCTTGTGGCAATGGTGACATTCCATGCTAGTATCCTTGCTCTTTGTCTTGCCCTGTGAGTTGCTTGACTCACCTGGCCCACTCTTAGTAAATCCTGGTTTCTTGAACCTGGGCTTACCTACTGCTAGGTCGCCCTGAGCTTTAGCCTTCCCTTTACCCTTTCCCTTACTGGAGATCATGAGAACATCCTGCTTCATGCTCCCACTTAATTTCAGATCCTTCTCAGTCTGTACGAGAAGGGAGTGGAGCTCATGAGGAGTCTTCTTCATGTCGTTCATGTAGTAGTTGGCCCTAAAGAGGGCGAACCCATCATGAAGCGAGTGAAGCATACGATCAACGATTATGTTCTCACTGATCTTGCAATTAAGTGTCTCCAGTTTCTCGATATTCTCAATCATGTTGAGAATATGTGGGCTAACAGCTTGGCCCTTCTGGAGTTTCGCCTCAAAGAAGCGACAGGTATGCTCATAAGAAACGATTCTCGGAGCTTTGGAGAATTCGTTAGAGAGCGTGGTGAAAATCTTGTTTGCACCATGGGATATGAAGCGTCTTCGCAAATTTGATTCCATTGCATAGATGAATACGTTCTTTATCGCACCCGCTTCCATGACGAAGTCGCTATGAGCGCGAACATCGTTGGCTCTAGCTCCAGTTCCTGGGTGTGCCGGAATGGGCTCAGTTAAATACTTTAGCTTTCCGTCAGCAATGGCAGCATTCCGTAGTGCTGCCTCCCAGTCAGAGAAGTTTGACCCATCATTCCTCAGTCTTGTGGACTGATTCATGGAGTCCATGAAGGCTTTTAGCCAGGATTCACGTGCTAGCTTGGCACTTGGCATTGGGTCTTCCCCAGCCATTTTAGTTATACAGCAGTTTAATTGAACGTGTTCTAGACTGAAAAGAAGATAAAACAAAACCATATAAGCAACTTATTGTTGTGATTTAAGTCTATATTAAATTGAATTTAAACTCGTAGACTCATGCATTTATATAATTGATCTCCCTCAAGAATTATATAAACGATCCCAAGACTCAATTTCCGTATATTGATAAGCCCACAGTTTGGCTAATTCCAATCGTTGGAACTCTTGGTCGATAGATTTCCGTATATCCTATCTATTAGTCCATCTCAGTCACTAGATATTATCGAGTGACCATGATGTTGAGATAAAATAAATCATCTGTTCCCACTTACCCGACGTAGAAGGGGTCATATTATGCCTACCGACGAAGAAGGGATTCATGGGAGGCTGATTTATAAAGACTAGTCTCAATTTTTGGTTATACGAGGAAGACCCCATCAACTTTTATTTATTCATATTAAGTGAACTAATATCTAGCATATGCGTGAATGAATTAAATAAAGTGATGGCTTTGCAAATGACATGTGACATCTGTATTGTCACAGAAAACTAACGCGTAACCTCTACATGAGTCAGTTTTCAGGCATGATATAGGTGGTTTGGTTTTAGGCGGAATATGATGCAAGCTATTATCGATGAAAGCATAAAATGAAAGCAATAAACGTAAATAAAAAGTCCTAGTGTGGCCTATCCTACCAAAATAAACATAAAACAACTTGGAATCCACCGTTGGACCCTAGAAGCTTGTCTTGATGTTCCATCTTGGTCCTTGCAGCGGGAGTGAGCATCCGGTCTCCGTCTTGTCTTTGGTCTTCACAAAATTACTAATTTAAATTACAAAAGTAGTCCTAGATACATTCTAATTTAAATACAAAAGTAATTACATGGCAAAAACCCAAAACGGAGATTCAAGATCTCAAGATTACAAGCAAGACTGTGTCCCATCATTACGGTGACACAATCTTCTAAGGCCACACTAAGTTACAACCGTTTGCAAAATTAAATACGTTATTGAAAGCATTCATTAGACATTCAACAAGACGATAAATAAAATGCATCAACTAAATTAAAATTCATACATGACATAATACTGTTATTATGATTAACAAATTTTTACCAAACCACCTTTTAGGATTAAAATTATGTGATTATACCGTTTTAACCACTTTAATTTTAATAAGTTTATAATCCTATTTTTTTAAACCGTTTTAAAATAATATGTATCAAACGAGGGTGAACCGTTTCACAAAATTAATAATATACTATTTCCGTATATAATATATTACTAAAGGCCATGTGAAAATAAAATATGTTATTTTCGGAAAAAAAAAACGAGTCTGTTACAGGGGTGGTCTACCGACCCAAAAAACAGGTCTACCGACAACCTGACGAAATTTTTTTTTTTTTTTTTTTTTTTTTTTTTTTTTTTTAAGCAGAATGGTCGACCGACCCGAAAAACAGGTCGACCGACCACAAAACTCGAAACCGAGTTTCTGAACACGATTTCTCACAAAAGATAAACTGTCGAAACAGAAAAACACGCAGGAGGCGGTCGACCGACCGCAACGGGGGGTCGATCGACCGACTTAGCGGCAGAAGACGATTTTTCAGGTTTTAAAACTTACGAAAAACACAAAGGTAAAATTTTCATGGCCTGGCTCTGATACCACTTGTGGGGAATATAGCATGTATTCACCCTAAACTTGCAGGATTATAATGAAAAAATACAGTTGTGATTATAGTCATAAGTTAATAAAAAGCATGAAAAAGAAATCAACCTTTGGTCCTTGTGCGAAAGGCCTAAGAACAGGAATTAACACAAATTCCCTCCTATAACTTGCACCCAAGACTTAGAATGAGACGTGGCCGCGTGTGCTAGAAAATACTCTCCAATTGCCTTGCAATATGGGGAGAGCCTTTTGAGGTTTTAGATGTGAGATCTGAGTTTTGGGAAAAGAATGTTCTCAAAACCCTAATTGTGAGAATAATAAATCACCAGTGTCTGACATAAGGAGAAAGACTCTCCTTATGTAGCCATAGGGTCGGCCGAATGGTCTTTTGGTAAGGGTGGGCTTTTTCCACTCTTACCTTATTCCTTTGCGTGATTCAACCCATTTAGCTATAAGTTATTCGTGCGTTTTGTTTATAAATCGTATACGTGTTATCAGATATTAATGTAGTCGATGTATTAATAATGGTCTGATAAAATTACGATATTGTATAATTACCCAAATTAATATAACTGTTTATATTAATACGCGAATACAATATTTAATTAAATATAACCGTTTATATTTAATTTTACGAATTAATCATGCAATCCGTATTAGCTAAAATTATTTAATCCGTATTAAATAATAATCTCAACATCTTATTGACTAATTTAATAGTCAATACCTCTGACTAACTGTTTAGTCATATCCGGCATAAATGTGATTGTATTTTCATACCTTCACATCTCTCAAACGTGTCCTATAGGTGTGACTTATAGGGACCAGTTGATCACCGCCATCCGTATGACAATAACGTCAAACTTATCTAGCAAGCCAACCGTTATTGATAAACGTGGATCAACTGGTAATAATACAAAAGTATGCCCTTGTGATCCTTAAAGAGATTTAATAAGTCATTGTACTTAATTGTCAAGGACACCAGCCCCAACAATCTCCCACTTGTCCGTACAAGGGTATGTGCAATGACGTTATCACACTACATGTGGAGGACACAAGCTCCAACAAACTCCCACTTGTCCGTACAAGTGTAGGTGCGATAACCGAATCTCATATCCTTTTAAAATTTCTCCCACTCAATGTAAGACAATTTGCAAATCCGCATTCGCAAAGGTCGTATCACACAAGCGATCTGTATCAAGAGTGGTTTCCCCGACTAGAGAGTAACTTAACTGATAAAACGAATCTGTATTCGAGCATGGCCATGCATTTCAGTTACTACACCTCGAGTGGCCCTGAGAAATGATAAAATCCTGATAAGGGTTTGGATATTTCCCTCAACTCGAATCCTGCCGATATCGCCCAGCATGAAATAACCCAGAAAAAATCCTCTAGGCCCCTGTTACGGTGACCGTGGGAAAGAAACCAAAGTTACCCAAAATCTGTCTTAATCTCAAGAGACAGTTGAAGGTCAAAAGACTCGACTCTAAGGAACACTATGGAGGTCCTATCCACGACCAGGCACCCAATGTTATAAAACATTTAGGACTCCATAACGTTGTCACGGGGTGTCCTACGAGATATCCGTATAAATCGCCTTTGTGATTGGTCAGTCATCCACGTGACTTATGGCTCGTTGAACCCACCATCAACCAACGTCTCAAAATGATTACCTGAGTTATCAGCTCAAGTGGGTAATCAAGGACCAAAACGATGTAATGTTAATCAGTTCACTTTGTGGTGTTCAAAATTGGCGTACAATTCCACATGAAAAACAAAACATTTTATATCATAACAATAAGGTTGAATAGAGTACACGAGAAAATGAATTATTACATGAATTCATAAAAGAGTACTACAACTTAGAAACACATCTAATTCCCATGGAATGAATGTGTCCTTCATGCTTATCACGTGGTAATGCTTTTGTGAGAGGATCAGCTATGTTGTCATCCATAGCGATCTTATCAATAAATATCTTCTTTTACGTGGACTCAGTAGTAGAATCTGCTGTAACATTTTGTTTAGAACTTTTCCAGCTGACAGCAGCGCCATTAAGAGTAAAAACGAATCCAGACTGAGATTTCGAGTCATCTCGATCCGTTTGGAAGCTAGCATCTGCGTAACCCGTGGCGCAGAGCGTTGAGTCGCCTCCATAAGTCAATCCCAAATCTTTAGTCCTCCGTAGGTACTTAAGAATGTTTTTCACGGCCATCCAGTGTTGTTCACTTGGATGAGCTTGGAATCGACTTGTCATACTCAATGCATATGCGACGTCAGGACGTGTGCATATCATGGCATACATGATCGATCCTATTGCCGAAGCATAAGGAATCCGACTCATGCGCTCTTTTTCTTCCAATGACTTAGCTTCTTGAGTCTTGCTCAAGTGAAGCCCAGGAGTCATAGGAAGGAACCCCTTCTTGGAGTTCGTCATGCTGAATCTCTCTAGAATCTTATCTATATAAGACTCCTGACTGAGAGACAACATCCGTCGTGATCTATCCCTGTAGATACGGATGCCCAAAATTCTTTGTGCCTCTCCCAGATCTTTCATCTGGAAATGGTTTTTCAACCATGCTTTAACCGAAGATAAGAGAGGTATGTCATTCCCAATCAAGAGTATGTCATCGACATACAGTACTAGGAATACAATCTTGCTCCCACTCGACTTGATATAGAGACATGGTTCCTCGACTGATCGAATGAACCCACTCTCTTTTATCACTTGGTCGAAGCGATGATTCCAACTCCGCGATGCTTGCTTAAGTCCATAGATGGAACGCTTAAGCTTGCAAACTTTCTTAGGATGTGCTGGATCGATAAAACCCTCGGGTTGTACCATGTACAATTCTTCCTCCAAATAACCGTTTAAGAAGGCGGTTTTTACGTCCATTTGCCATATTTCATAATCATGAAATGCGGCGATCGCTAAGATAATCCGAATGGAACGTAGCATGACTACGGGTGCAAAGATCTCATCATAGTGCAAGCCTGGCACTTGAGTGAAACCTTTAGCAACTAGTCTAGCCTTGTGGATATCTTGTTGTCCTTCCACGGCATGCTTTATCTTGTAAAGCCATTTGCATTGAAGGGGACGTACCTTTGCAGGTAGGTCCACAAGATCCCACACGTTGTTCTCATACATGGAGTCCATCTCGGATTGCATGGCTTCTAGCCATAGCTTTGAGTCAGAACTAGTCATGGCACCTTTAAAGGTTGTGGATTCATTACCCTCTAGGAGTAAGACGTCATCTGTATCATGTTCCTCGACCATACCAATGTATCTGTCCAGAGGAATAGAGACTCTTCCCGACCTCCTAGGTTCCTCAGGAATATCTACCGCAGCCTCGGTTGAAGGAGCTGTTTCCTCCAATGGTTTCTCGGCAGTTGGTTCTTGAACCTCCGATAACTCGAAGGTTCTATTACTCGACTTGTTCTCGAGAAATTCTTTCTCTAAGAACGTCGCACTAGCCGCAACAAAAACACGTTGTTCGGTTGGCGAGTAGAATTAATGACCAAAAGTTCCCTTTGGATAGCCTATAAAGTATGTCTTGACCGATCGCGGGCCGAGCTTATCCTCGTGTCTCCACTTGACATAAGCCTCGCAGCCCCAAACCCGAATAAAGGACAAGTTAGGGACCGTTCCCTTCCATAATTCGTATGGAGACTTGTCAACAGCTTTAGACGGACTTCGGTTAAGAATTAGAGCGGCCGACAAAAGAGCATAGCCCCACAATGAATCAGGCACAACGGTGTGACTCATCATGGATCGAACCATATCAAGTAAAGTCCGATTTCTCCGTTCGGACACACCATTTAATTGTGGTGTTCCAGGTGGAGTTAAATGTAGCACGATGCCACAGTCTTTAAGGTGTTGATCAAACTCGTGTGAAAGATACTCACCACCACGATCAGAACGTAGTGCTTTAATCTTTCTACCCAGCTGGTTCTGTACCCGATTCTGGTATTCTTTGAACTTGTCAAAGGATTCACTTTTGTGCTTCATTAAGTAGACATAGCCATATCTACTCAAATCATCCGTGAAAGTGATGAAATACCTATAGCCTTCTCGTGCGTTGATCGACATAGGGCCACATACGTCCGTATGTATGAGTCCTAATAGGTCGGCAGCGCGCATTCCAACACCTTTGAAGGAAATACGAGTCATCTTGCCGATGAGACATGATTCACACGTGCCATATGATTCGAAATCAAAGGGCGAGATAGCTCCGTTCTGTATGAGCTGTTTTACGCGTTTCTCATTTATGTGTCCCATACGACAATGCCATAAGTAAGTTTGATCTTTGTCACCTACCTTTAACCTTTTATTATTCACATGTAATATCTCGGTGGTTTGATCTAAAACATAAATTCCATTCATGGAAACTGCCTTGCCATAAATCATATTGTGTAAGGAGAAAATACAGCTATTATTCTCTATTACAAATGAAAAGCCGAGTTTGTCAAGCGCAGAAACTGAAATAATGTTTTTGGACAAACTAGGAACATAATAACAGTTATATAAAATAAACTCGAATCCACTTGGAAGCTGGATCACGTATGTTCCCTTCGAGACTGCAGCCACACGTGCTCCATTCCCGACACGCAGGTCCACCTCACCCTTGATTAGGGGTTCTTGGTTTCGGAGGCCCTGCACATGATTACATAGATGAGAACCACAACCAGTATCAAGTACCCAAGTTCCGCAACTTGCGTGGTTAATCTCAATCATGTGAATAAAAGAAGAAGAAGACATACCAACAGGAGTAACGCGGCCTGCTTTAATGTCCTCCCGATACACGGGGCAGGAGCGCCTCCAATGCCCAGTCTTGTGGCAATGGTGACATTCCATGCTAGTATCCTTGCTCTTTGTCTTGCCCTGTGAGTTGCTTGACTCACCTGGCCCACTCTTAGTAAATCCTGGTTTCTTGAACCTGGGCTTACCTACTGCTAGGTCGCCCTGAGCTTTAGCCTTCCCTTTACCCTTTCCCTTACTGGAGATCATGAGAACATCCTGCTTCATGCTCCCACTTAATTTCAGATCCTTCTCAGTCTGTACGAGAAGGGAGTGGAGCTCATGAGGAGTCTTCTTCATGTCGTTCATGTAGTAGTTGGCCCTAAAGAGGGCGAACCCATCATGAAGCGAGTGAAGCATACGATCAACGATTATGTTCTCACTGATCTTGCAGTTAAGGGTCTCCAGTTTCTCGATATTCTCAATCATGTTGAGAATATGTGGGCTAACAGCTTGGCCCTTCTGGAGTTTCGCCTCAAAGAAGCGACAGGTATGCTCATAAGAAACGATTCTCGGAGCTTTGGAGAATTCGTTAGAGAGCGTGGTGAAAATCTTGTTTGCACCATGGGATATGAAGCGTCTTTGCAAATTTGATTCCATTGCATAGATGAGTACGTTCTTTATCGCACCCGCTTCCATGACGAAGTCGCTATGAGCGCGAACATCGTTGGCTCTAGCTCCAGTTCCTGGGTGTGCCGGAATGGGCTCAGTTAAATACTTTAGCTTTCTGTCAGCAATGGCAGCATTCCGTAGTGCTGCCTCCCAGTCAGAGAAGTTTGACCCATCATTCCTCAGTCTTGTGGACTGATTCATGGAGTCCATGAAGGCTTTTAGCCAGGATTCACGTGCTAGCTTGGCACTTGGCATTGGGTCTTCCCCAGCCATTTTAGTTATACAGCAGTTTAATTGAACGTGTTCTAGACTGAAAAGAAGATAAAACAAAACCATATAAGCAACTTATTGTTGTGATTTAAGTCTATATTAAATTGAATTTAAACTCGTAGACTCATGCATTTATATAATTGATCTCCCTCAAGAATTATATAAACGATCCCAAGACTCAATTTCCGTATATTGATAAGCCCACAGTTTGGCTAATTCCAATCGTTGGAACTCTTGGTCGATAGATTTCCGTATATCCTATCTATTAGTCCATCTCAGTCACTAGATATTATCGAGTGACCATGATGTTGAGATAAAATAAATCATCTGTTCCCACTTACCCGACGTAGAAGGGGTCATATTATGCCTACCGACGAAGAAGGGATTCATGGGAGGCTGATTTATAAAGACTAGTCTCAATTTTTGGTTATACGAGGAAGACCCCATCAACTTTTATTTATTCATATTAAGTGAACTAATATCTAGCATATGCGTGAATGAATTAAATAAAGTGATGGCTTTGCAAATGACATGTGACATCTGTATTGTCACAGAAAACTAACGCGTAACCTCTACATGAGTCAGTTTTCAGGCATGATATAGGTGGTTTGGTTTTAGGCGGAATATGATGCAAGCTATTATCGATGAAAGCATAAAATGAAAGCAATAAACGTAAATAAAAAGTCCTAGTGTGGCCTATCCTACCAAAATAAACATAAAACAACTTGGAATCCACCGTTGGACCCTAGAAGCTTGTCTTGATGTTCCATCTTGGTCCTTGCAGCGGGAGTGAGCATCCGGTCTCCGTCTTGTCTTTGGTCTTCACAAAATTACTAATTTAAATTACAAAAGTAGTCCTAGATACATTCTAATTTAAATACAAAAGTAATTACATGGCAAAAACCCAAAACGGAGATTCAAGATCTCAAGATTACAAGCAAGACTGTGTCCCATCATTACGGTGACACAATCTTCTAAGGCCACACTAAGTTACAACCATTTGCAAAATTAAATACGTTATTGAAAGCATTCATTAGACATTCAACAAGACGATAAATAAAATGCATCAACTAAATTAAAATTCATACATGACATAATACTGTTATTATGATTAACAAATTTTTACCAAACCACCTTTTAGGATTAAAATTATGTGATTATACCGTTTTAACCACTTTAATTTTAATAAGTTTATAATCCTATTATTTTAAACCGTTTTAAAATAATATGTATCAAACGAGGGTGAACCGTTTCACAAAATTAATAATATACTATTTCCGTATATAATATATTACTAAAGGCCATGTGAAAATAAAATATGTTATTTTCGGAAAAAAAACGAGTCTGTTACAGGGGTGGTCTACCGACCCAAAAAACAGGTCTACCGACAACCTGACGATTTTTTTTTTTTTTTTTTTTTTTTTTTTAAGCAGAATGGTCGACCGACCCGAAAAACAGGTCGACCGACCACAAAACTCGAAACCGAGTTTCTGAACACGATTTCTCACAAAAGATAAACTGTCGAAACAGAAAAACACGCAGGAGGCGGTCGACCGACCGCAACGGGGGGTCGATCGACCGACTTAGCGGCAGAAGACGATTTTTCAGGTTTTAAAACTTACGAAAAACACAAAGGTAAAATTTTCATGGCCTGGCTCTGATACCACTTGTGGGGAATATAACATGTATTCACCCTAAACTTGCAGGATTATAATGAAAAAATACAGTTGTGATTATAGTCATAAGTTAATAAAAAGCATGAAAAAGAAATCAACCTTTGGTCCTTGTGCGAAAGGCCTAAGAACAGGAATTAACACAAATTCCCTCCTATAACTTGCACCCAAGACTTAGAATGAGACGTGGCCGCGTGTGCTAGAAAATACTCTCCAATTGCCTTGCAATATGGGGAGAGCCTTTTGAGGTTTTAGATGTGAGATCTGAGTTTTGGTAAAAGAATGTTCTCAAAACCCTAATTGTGAGAATAATAAATCACCAGTGTCTGACATAAGGAGAAAGACTCTCCTTATGTAGCCATAGGGTCGGCCGAATGGTCTTTTGGTAAGGGTGAGGTTTTTCCACTCTTACCTTATTCCTTTGCGTGATTCAACCCATTTAGCTATAAGTTATTCTCGGGATTTTTATTATAAATCGTATACGTGTTATCAGATATTAATGTAGTCGATGTATTAATAATGGTCTGATAAAATTACGATATTGTATAATTACCCAAATTAATATAACTGTTTATATTAATACGCGAATACAATATTTAATTAAATATAACCGTTTATATTTAATTTTACGAATTAATCATGCAATCCGTATTAGCTAAAATTATTTAATCCGTATTAAATAATAATCTCAACATCTTATTGACTAATTTAATAGTCAATACCTCTGACTAACTGTTTAGTCATATCCGGCATAAATGTGATTGTATTTTCATACCTTCACATCTCTCAAACGTGTCCTATAGGTGTGACGTATAGGGACCAGTTGATCACCGCCATCCGTATGACAATAACGTCAAACTTATCTAGCAAGCCAACCGTTATTGATAAACGTGGATCAACTGGTAATAATACAAAAGTATGCCCTTGTGATCCTTAAAGAGATTTAATAAGTCATTGTACTTAATTGTCAAGGACACCAGCCCCAACAATCTCCCACTTGTCCGTACAAGGGTATGTGCAATGACGTTATCACACTACATGTGGAGGACACAAGCTCCAACAAACTCCCACTTGTCCGTACAAGTGTAGGTGCGATAACCGAATCTCATATCCTTTTAAAATTTCTCCCACTCAATGTAAGACAATTTGCAAATCCGCATTCGCAAAGGTCGTATCACACAAGCGATCTGTATCAAGAGTGGTTTCCCCGACTAGAGAGTAACTTAACTGATAAAACGAATCTGTATTCGAGCATGGCCATGCATTTCAGTTACTACTCCTCGAGTGGCCCTGAGAAATGATAAAATCCTGATAAGGGTTTGGATATTTCCCTCAACTCGAATCCTGTCGATATCGCCCAGCATGAAATAACCCAGAAAAAATCCTCTTGGCCCCTGTTACGGTGACCGTGGGAAAGAAACCAAAGTTACCCAAAATCTGTCTTAATCTCAAGAGACAGTTGAAGGTCAAAAGACTCGACTCTAAGGAACACTATGGAGGTCCTATCCACGACCAGGCACCCAATGTTATAAAACATTTAGGACTCCATAACGTTGTCACGGGGTGTCCTACGAGATATCCGTATAAATCGCCTTTGTGATTGGTCAGTCATCCACGTGACTTATGGCTCGTTGAACCCACCATCAACCAACGTCTCAAAATGATTACCTGAGTTATCAGCTCAAGTGGGTAATCAAGGACCAAAACGATGTAATGTTAATCAGTTCACTTTGTGGTGTTCAAAATTGGCGTACAATTCCACATGAAAAACAAAACATTTTATATCATAACAATAAGGTTGAATAGAGTACACGAGAAAATGAATTATTACATGAATTCATAAAAGAGTACTACAACTTAGAAACACATCTAATTCCCATGGAATTAATGTGTCCTTCATGCTTATCACGTGGTAATGCTTTTGTGAGAGGATCAGCTATGTTGTCATCCATAGCGATCTTATCAATAAATATCTTCTTTTACGTGGACTCAGTAGTAGAATCTGCTGTAACATTTTGTTTAGAACTTTTCCAGCTGACAGCAGCGCCATTAAGAGTAAAAACGAATCCAGACTGAGATTTCGAGTCATCTCGATCCGTTTGGAAGCTAGCATCTGCGTAACCCGTGGCGCAGAGCGTTGAGTCGCCTCCATAAGTCAATCCCAAATCTTTAGTCCTCCGTAGGTACTTAAGAATGTTTTTCACGGCCATCCAGTGTTGTTCACTTGGATGAGCTTGGAATCGACTTGTCATACTCAATGCATATGCGACGTCAGGACGTGTGCATATCATGGCATACATGATCGATCCTATTGCCGAAGCATAAGGAATCCGACTCATGCGCTCTTTTTCTTCCAGTGACTTAGCTTCTTGAGTCTTGCTCAAGTGAAGCCCAGGAGTCATAGGAAGGAACCCCTTCTTGGAGTTCGTCATGCTGAATCTCTCTAGAATTTTATCTATATAAGACTCCTGACTGAGAGACAACATCCGTCGTGATCTATCCCTGTATATACGGATGCCCAAAATTCTTTGTGCCTCTCCCAGATCTTTCATCTGGAAATGGTTTTTCAACCATGCTTTAACCGAAGATAAGAGAGGTATGTCATTCCCAATCAAGAGTATGTCATCGACATACAGTACTAGGAATACAATCTTGCTCCCACTCGACTTGATATAGAGACATGGTTCCTCGACTGATCGAATGAACCCATTCTCTTTTATCACTTGGTCGAATCGATGATTCCAACTCCGCGATGCTTGCTTAAGTCCATAGATGGAACGCTTAAGCTTGCAAACTTTCTTAGGATGTGCTGGATCGATAAAACCCTCGGGTTGTAGCATGTACAACTCTTCTTCCAAATAACCGTTTAAGAAGGCGGTTTTTACGTCCATTTGCCATATTTCATAATCATGAAATGCGGCGATCGCTAAGATAATCCGAATGGAACGTAGCATGACTACGGGTGCAAAGATCTCATCATAGTGCAAGCCTGGCACTTGAGTGAAACCTTTAGCAACTAGTCTAGCCTTGTGGATATCTTGTTGTCCTTCCACGGCATGCTTTATCTTGTAAAGCCATTTGCATTGAAGGGGACGTACCTTTGCAGGTAGGTCCACAAGATCCCACACGTTGTTCTCATACATGGAGTCCATCTCGGATTGCATGGCTTCTAGCCATAGCTTTGAGTCAGAACTAGTCATGGCACCTTTAAAGGTTGTAGGTTCATTACCCTCTAGGAGTAAGACGTCATCTGTATCATGTTCCTCGACCATACCAATGTATCTGTCCAGAGGAATAGAGACTCTTCCCGACCTCCTAGGTTCCTCAGGAATATCTACCGCAGCCTCGGTTGAAGGAACTGTTTCCTCCAATGGTTGCTCGGCAGTTGGTTCTTGAACCTCCGATAACTCGAAGGTTCTATTACTCGACTTGTTCTCGAGAAATTCTTTCTCTAAGAACGTCGCACTAGCCGCAACAAAAACACGTTGTTCGGTTGGCGAGTAGAAGTAATGACCAAAAGTTCCCTTTGGATAGACTATAAAGTATGTCTTGACCGATCGCGGGCCGAGCTTATCCTCGTGTCTCCACTTGACATAAGCCTCGCAGCCCCAAACCCGAATAAAGGACAAGTTAGGGACCGTTCCCTTCCATAATTCGTATGGAGACTTGCAACAGCTTTAGACGGACTTCGGTTAAGAATTAGAGCGGCCGACAAAAGAGCATAGCCCCACAATGAATCAGGCACAACGGTGTGACTCATCATGGATCGAACCATATCAAGTAAAGTCCGATTTCTCCGTTCGGACACACCATTTAATTGTGGTGTTCCAGGTGGAGTTAACTGTAGCACGATGCCACAGTCTTTAAGGTGTTGATCAAACTCGTGTGAAAGATACTCACCACCACGATCAGAACGTAGTGCTTTAATCTTTCTACCCAGCTGGTTCTGTACCCGATTCTGGTATTCTTAGAACTTGTCAAAGGATTCACTTTTGTGCTTCATTAAGTAGACATAGCCATATCTACTCAAATAATCCGTGAAAGTGATGAAATACCTATAGCCTTCTCGTGCGTTGATCGACATAGGGCCACATACGTCCGTATGTATGAGTCCTAATAGGTCGGCAGCGCGCATTCCAACACCTTTGAAGGAAATACGAGTCATCTTGCCGATGAGACATGATTCACACGTGCCATATGATTCGAAATCAAAGGGCGAGATAGCTCCGTTCTGTATGAGCTGTTTTACGCGTTTCTCATTTATGTGTCCCATACGACAATGCCATAAGTAAGTTTGATCTTTGTCACCTACCTTTAACCTTTTATTATTCACATGTAATATCTCGGTGGTTTGATCTAAAACATAAATTCCATTCATGGAAACTGCCTTGCCATAAATCATATTGTGTAAGGAGAAAATACAGCTATTATTCTCTATTACAAATGAAAAGCCGAGTTTGTCAAGCGCAGAAACTGAAATAATGTTTTTGGACAAACTAGGAACATAATAACAGTTATATAAAAATAACTCGAATCCACTTGGAAGCTGGATCACGTATGTTCCCTTCGAGACTGCAGCCACACGTGCTCCATTCCCGAAACGCAGGTCCACCTCACCCTTGATTAGGGGTTCTTGGTTTCGGAGGCCCTGCACATGATTACATAGATGAGAACCACAACCAGTATCAAGTACCCAAGTTCCGCAACTTGCGTGGTTAATCTCAATCATGTGAATAAAAGAAGAAGAAGACATACCAACAGGAGTAACGCGGCCTGCTTTAATGTCCTCCCGATACACGGGGCAGGAGCGCCTCCAATGCCCAGTCTTGTGGCAATGGTGACATTCCATGCTAGTATCCTTGCTCTTTGTCTTGCCCTGTGAGTTGCTTGACTCACCTGGCCCACTCTTAGTAAATCCTGGTTTCTTGAACCTGGGCTTACCTACTGCTAGGTCGCCCTGAGCTTTAGCCTTCCCTTTACCCTTTCCCTTACTGGAGATCATGAGAACATCCTGCTTCATGCTCCCACTTAATTTCAGATCCTTCTCAGTCTGTACGAGAAGGGAGTGGAGCTCATGAGGAGTCTTCTTCATGTCGTTCATGTAGTAGTTGGCCCTAAAGAGGGTGAACCCATCATGAAGCGAGTGAAGCATACGATCAACGATAATGTTCTCACTGATCTTGCAGTTAAGGGTCTCCAGTTTCTCGATATTCTCAATCATGTTGAGAATATGTGGGCTAACAGCTTGGCCCTTCTGGAGTTTCGCCTCAAAGAAGCGACAGGTATGCTCATAAGAAACGATTCTCGGAGCTTTGGAGAATTCGTTAGAGAGCGTGGTGAAAATCTTGTTTGCACCATGGGATATGAAGCGTCTTTGCAAATTTGATTCCATTGCATAGATGAGTACGTTCTTTATCGCACCCGCTTCCATGACGAAGTCGCTATGAGCGCGAACATCGTTGGCTCTAGCTCCAGTTCCTGGGTGTGCCGGAATGGGCTCAGTTAAATACTTTAGCTTTCTGTCAGCAATGGCAGCATTCCGTAGTGCTGCCTCCCAGTCAGAGAAGTTTGACCCATCATTCCTCAGTCTTGTGGACTGATTCATGGAGTCCATGAAGGCTTTTAGCCAGGATTCACGTGCTAGCTTGGCACTTGGCATTGGGTCTTCACCAGCCATTTTAGTTATACAGCAGTTTAATTGAACGTGTTCTAGACTGAAAAGAAGATAAAACAAAACCATATAAGCAACTTATTGTTGTGATTTAAGTCTATATTAAATTGAATTTAAACTCGTAGACTCATGGATTTATATAATTGATCTCCCTCAAGAATTATATAAACGATCCCAAGACTCAATTTCCGTATATTGATAAGCCCACAGTTTGGCTAATTCCAATCGTTGGAACTCTTGGTCGATAGATTTCCGTATATCCTATCTATTAGTCCATCTCAGTCACTAGATATTATCGAGTGACCATGATGTTGAGATAAAATAAATCATCTGTTCCCACTTACCCGACGTAGAAGGGGTCATATTATGCCTACCGACGAAGAAGGGATTCATGGGAGGCTGATTTATAAAGACTAGTCTCAATTTTTGGTTATACGAGGAAGACCCCATCAACTTTTATTTATTCATATTAAGTGAACTAATATCTAGCATATGCGTGAATGAATTAAATAAAGTGATGGCTTTGCAAATGACATGTGACATCTGTATTGTCACAGAAAACTAACGCGTAACCTCTACATGAGTCAGTTTTCAGGCATGATATAGGTGGTTTGGTTTTAGGCGGAATATGATGCAAGCTATTATCGATGAAAGCATAAAATGAAAGCAATAAACGTAAATAAAAAGTCCTAGTGTGGCCTATCCTACCAAAATAAACATAAAACAACTTGGAATCCACCGTTGGACCCTAGAAGCTTGTCTTGATGTTCCATCTTGGTCCTTGCAGCGGGAGTGAGCATCCGGTCTCCGTCTTGTCTTTGGTCTTCACAAAATTACTAATTTAAATTACAAAAGTAGTCCTAGATACATTCTAATTTAAATACAAAAGTAATTACATGGCAAAAACCCAAAACGGAGATTCAAGATCTCAAGATTACAAGCAAGACTGTGTCCCATCATTACGGTGACACAATCTTCTAAGGCCACACTAAGTTACAACCGTTTGCAAAATTAAATACGTTATTGAAAGCATTCATTAGACATTCAACAAGACGATAAATAAAATGCATCAACTAAATTAAAATTCATACATGACATAATACTGTTATTATGATTAACAAATTTTTACCAAACCACCTTTTAGGATTAAAATTATGTGATTATACCGTTTTAACCACTTTAATTTTAATAAGTTTATAATCCTATTATTTTAAACCGTTTTAAAATAATATGTATCAAACGAGGGTGAACCGTTTCACAAAATTAATAATATACTATTTCCGTATATAATATATTACTAAAGGCCATGTGAAAATAAAATATGTTATTTTCGGAAAAAAAACGAGTCTGTTACAGGGGTGGTCTACCGACCCAAAAAAACAGGTCTACCGACAACCTGACGATTTTTTTTTTTTTTTTTTTTTTTTTTTTAAGCAGAATGGTCGACCGACCCGAAAAACAGGTCGACCGACCACAAAACTCGAAACCGAGTTTCTGAACACGATTTCTCACAAAAGATAAACTGTCGAAACAGAAAAACACGCAGGAGGCGGTCGACCGACCGCAACGGGGGGTCGATCGACCGACTTAGCGGCAGAAGACGATTTTTCAGGTTTTAAAACTTACGAAAAACACAAAGGTAAAATTTTCATGGCCTGGCTCTGATACCACTTGTGGGGAATATAACATGTATTCACCCTAAACTTGCAGGATTATAATGAAAAAATACAGTTGTGATTATAGTCATAAGTTAATAAAAAGCATGAAAAAGAAATCAACCTTTGGTCCTTGTGCGAAAGGCCTAAGAACAGGAATTAACACAAATTCCCTCCTATAACTTGCACCCAAGACTTAGAATGAGACGTGGCCGCGTGTGCTAGAAAATACTTTCCAATTGCCTTGCAATATGGGGAGAGCCTTTTGAGGTTTTAGATGTGAGATCTGAGTTTTGGTAAAAGAATGTTCTCAAAACCCTAATTGTGAGAATAATAAATCACCAGTGTCTGACATAAGGAGAAAGACTCTCCTTATGTAGCCATAGGGTCGGCCGAATGGTCTTTTGGTAAGGGTGAGGTTTTTCCACTCTTACCTTATTCCTTTGCGTGATTCAACCCATTTAGCTATAAGTTATTCTCGGGATTTTTATTATAAATCGTATACGTGTTATCAGATATTAATGTAGTCGATGTATTAATAATGGTCTGATAAAATTACGATATTGTATAATTACCCAAATTAATATAACTGTTTATATTAATACGCGAATACAATATTTAATTAAATATAACCGTTTATATTTAATTTTACGAATTAATCATGCAATCCGTATTAGCTAAAATTATTTAATCCGTATTAAATAATAATCTCAACATCTTATTGACTAATTTAATAGTCAATACCTCTGACTAACTGTTTAGTCATATCCGGCATAAATGTGATTGTATTTTCATACCTTCACATCTCTCAAACGTGTCCTATAGGTGTGACGTATAGGGACCAGTTGATCACCGCCATCCGTATGACAATAACGTCAAACTTATCTAGCAAGCCAACCGTTATTGATAAACGTGGATCAACTGGTAATAATACAAAAGTATGCCCTTGTGATCCTTAAAGAGATTTAATAAGTCATTGTACTTAATTGTCAAGGACACCAGCCCCAACAAAAATACCTAGCTATTCCAAGTACCGTGAAATACTTGAATACAACGAGTACCGTAAAGTATTCAAACTATCTTACGTAAATAAGATAAGTCTTCAACGAGTTCTTGTGTTCAACGTTCTTGAACGAATAAGAACAATCTTCAATCACTAGCAGTCTTGTGACGGAATATGACAGTTTTAAGCACGATTGACAAAACCAACGTGAGGTTGCGTTTCTCTTGAGGTATGCGTGTATTACGTGTGTTTTTCGTAAGTAGTTAATGTGTTATAAATGTCCTTATTTATAGTGAATTAGATCTAGGTTTATTCCAAACCCTAGATGTCTTAGGAATATTACTTTAACTAGAATTCTTGCTCTAGGTAATATTCTAAAACTAATCTTAATTAAATTAGGAAATATTACATAAGATATTGTTATATTTAAATATAAGACTAACTTCCTAAACCTATTTAATTTAGGAAAGATCTTATATCATAAAACATAACATCCTATTTAAAATCAAACTCCTAATTCTTGTCAAGATATAATAAATTATATCTTTTACCAAAATCTAGTTTGTTTAAGGTATTTAAATAAACAAATAATATTTACTTAAATTGGCCTAAAAACAATTAAGAGAATCGTGACACCTCACGGTCACAACCGTCTACACGACTTTCTAGATTGTTTGAATATTGACAATTTCGGTTAGAATAAAATCCTTAGTATATTAGGATAAATAATTAACTCATAAGATAATTATTTTTAATCCTTTTAATCATAGAACATTTTATTCTATAAAAACCGTTTAAGATTACTAATTCAATATTTGACAACAACACAACAATAACCCTCGTTAACATAAACACAATTCCGTGCATTTCTTGTTCCGTGCATTTCTTGTTGGTTCATGGAGTTATAGCTGCGAAATATAACTTTGAACATGTTACTTACCAAAGTTATAACAATAAGCTATAACTTCGGCTAATAACGTTCCAACTAAATATGATTCCGTTACTTGACGTCTATTCTTATTAATCTTCAGAAAAACTTGAAAGGAGCTTATGATCTTTCATCAATCTTTGATTAGTCTAAGCTTGACTAATAACTTGAATCTTCTTCAAGTAGAAAACTCTTTTGGATTTATGTTGATTGACGAGATCTTCATTTTATTGGTAACTATACACTTAACACACGATTACGCGTACGAGTATATAAAACATATCAGCTAGACTTGTCATCATTAAAATACACTGTTGTCGACGGTGGACACCCCGGTTGAAACCAAAAAAAAAAATCATTAAAACATAAAACATATATTAAACATATTCTAATATATTACTCAACATAGGGCTTCTCCTTATACTTCTGTCGCAGGCTCACAACTGTCGCCTGCTCGATCGAGTGATTCTCGCTTTGATCGAGCATATTTATCGCTCGATCGTGTAAGTCCAACTGAAATATGTTCGATCGAGTTCCTTGCTATTCGATCGAGTATTTTTCCATTCGATCGAATGCATTTTCACTCGATCGAGCTACCCACTGCTGCTCAAAGGAATTTCTGCTCCATACCTCTCAAAACCTCATTTTCTAGTTCGCCATCATTTTACTCAATCACAGTATGCCTTCTCCGTAATCAACACTATGCACTTGTCTACGGAATACACAATATACATCATATGGATCACGTGCCACACACGTGATGACCGCATACTACCACATGATAACACTTGTTACATCATACAACATAAGGTATCTACCCCTCAAAAAGGAACTTTGTCCCCGAAGTTGACTAACCAAGTCTGTTTCCCCCATCATCGCAGAGATAGAGACATTTAGATACAAACCAACTACGCACACTCACCAAATTGGGCCTTACTCGGTCGAGTTATAGTTACTCGGCCGAGTTGAATCTACTAGGTCGAGTCCCTCTTGCTCGGCCGAGTGAAAGTTACTCTACCAAGTTCCACGGACAGAACCAGCATTCTTTTGGTAAATCTTTCACATAAACGGAAGCATCACTAATAAAAAGAAAAAAATTTGCAGAGTGGCCCTAAGGCCTAGTTCACGAGTCCCCGCTACATGCGGTAAGATTATTTTAATGGAACCAAGTTCAACATGCCATGGCCAACAAGTCTAAAAAACTATAAGAATCTGAATGGTCACTAGTCTCGCATCATCACGATTGCAGCTCACACATCTTCCCCAACATCGCGAGATGTCGTCGTCAACCTGTCATCCCTGATCGGCCATCGTACCTGATGCAATCGTACCTCCCCCATAACCGGGTACCTCCCCAAAATCCCACCGACCGTGGTTGTCCAGCTGACTCCCACATTTGGCTCCCCAGGGCCCGACCATCCACCCTGCCGGTTGCTAGCACAGCTCTGGCCACCTGGCACGATCTACCGTAAAAGCGTTGAAGACGCCGTCATCATTACCTACCCTGTTCCACCAAGCTGGCTGGGCTGCCTGAGTACCCACTCCGTGATGGACTAGGTTGACCTCGTACATACCCCTAAAAACTAAGGTGGCGGAAAGGCGATTTGCCAACTCATGAGGCTGCATCCTCGGATCCTCGATTGTCGGGTATGAAGGGTATTGGGGAAAGTAGAGGGCTGGGTGAGGTATGTAAGGATCGAAGGGTGGGTCCACACTCTGAAAGTCCTCCCTCCGCTCAGCACGGCCCGCCCTAACCCGACGACTTATACGCACCACGCCTCCCTCATGGGTGGTCTCGGGCATCTCTATCCAGGCTTCCTAGGAATAGTATAAAATCTGCGTGGAAGATCATGTCCTGAAGTATAAGTATTGTCGTCTTCATGGTCAAGGGTGGGGATGAACTCAAGGTTAGAGATACGACACCAGAAGCTATCTCTGACTTTAAAGGCTAACCCACCATCAGCCAACTTCCTAATCCACTTAACCCTCACTAGATATTCCTCGTCAATGGTCGGTACGGTGTCCTGAAGAGCTTGCAGGTCATCCTCAAGCTGGAGCTCCACTAATCTCTGGGCCAGGCGGGTCACGATAGCACCACAGCCAACATGGCGATGCGAGTTATGTGCCATGTCCGCTAGGCTGGCATACATTATGGCTGGAGAAATATAGTACACATGCTCTTCCCGACGCGGGTTCATGTACGATGCTAACAACATCACCTCATGAGATTTTAACTTGCTCACATCATCTCTCAAGTACGTACAACAAATAGGACACCATCCTCAAGGAGATACAGAGGGTGATGTGTTGTACCTCATTGATCAACATGGCACTCACATTATGACGCTCGTACCCTGTAAAGAAATGGAAGACCCGGGGTGCTTCCGAGTCACTACCCACCACCACATCTCTTAGGTACTCCTCCTCATCCTGCTCTAAGCCCATGTATTCGACAAACTGGTTCAGGATCAAAGTGATAGACTAGTTCAACAACCTGAATCTCACCATACATCCGCCCACATCATACAGAAAGAAGCTAAGAAACTCCAAGGTTGGGAAGGAATAGGTCTTCTTGCGAAGACGTATAAGTCCCATGAGCCCAACACTTCAAACATGTGCTGCAGGTCTTCATCAATCTCCAATTCTTCAGAGATGGTGTGGTTCACACACCTGGTAGCCCTCATACTGCGGCCTATTAAACTCACAAAAAGGTTTCACTGGTTGAAATCAGCAAACTCAACTTGAGGGTATTCCTCTACTATAGGCACCAAGCTACCCCTCCCTATCATGCCTGATCCACTGGCCCTTTCATAAGCCTTAGCCCTCTTGGATGACCAGCCTTTAGCTCTAGTCATCTAGAACACAAAAAATTTCAATAAAACACACGGGCTCCTTTAGGTTTTATAGCAAAATCAGATTTAGACCTCTCCTAAAAACATTCTTAAGACCTATTTTGAAGATGAATACTACAAACATGATTATTTGCTCGCATCCCTACTCCCTTGGTGTTGAACTTTATGGTGTAAGATAAAATTGTTAAGTTTGAAAGGCAAAAACAATTGCAATAGAAGACAGTTTCGAGTATCAGATCTGAAATTTTGGGTTGTTTATGCTTAAAACGACCTTAGAATGCCGACAAAAATACCCATTACTTCTTACAATGTAATCTCATACCAATGGTACTCTCACTATGATTTTGAGGTAAAAAGGTAAGGATAAATCCCAACATCAAACTTAACCCTAGAAATTAAATTGAAAATTGTAGAACTTACCTTGTGATGAGAGTTAGGAGAACGGAATGTAGACACCGAGATTGAGTCGGAAGAATTTGTGTTAGGTTGGAACTTAAGAACAAGGAGATCTTGAAGGTTTTAGGGTGAGAGTAATGTTGTAGGAATGTAAAAGTGGGAAGAGGGGAAAAGTTAAGCTATACTTATCGGGTGGAAAGAGTGTCGTCGAACCCGGTTTTTAAACGCTACTCGGTCGAGTGGATCTTACTCGGCCGAGTGGGACTTAATCGGTCGAGTAGTCCTTACTCGGTCGAGTGGTCTCTACTCGGTCGAGTAGCTTGTATTCGGCCGACTTACTTGTTCTCGAGCCTATTCAAGCTATTCGATCGAGTATGACACCCTTGGAGAATGTATCAAAACAGAATATCATCGAAAACCTGCAACCAACGCAACTTGGTCGGAGGCGACCGGAAGAGTCGCCTCCTCCCGATTAGTCTGGAACCACATCTTAGCTGTATTACTCCGGTCAAACCATACTAAAACACTTTAGGTATCTACCTGTTTTCCCAACGAATATCCTACAACCTTGAACATTAACACACATATCTTGAAACTCGCTATCATAGTAGTTATCATGGTAGTACCATCCTAATCACACTCATATACACAAATCCTCAATTGGGATTTGTGCACACATAAATACACACCGGTATGACTCTTAGCACTACAAGCACGTCTTACCACTATTCATTTGCATACATAAATCCGCATACACTTAGCACACTTAGTACATTCCCTTATGATTTACCTTCAACGCGGTGGGTGGCCTAAGCGTGTTAGGGCCGAAATTTTTAAATGAGGGCGTCTTCTCATCCAAAACCAAACCACGGGCTCCTAACACACATACACCAAGCTCATTTTATTGGACTCCCTACATTCATTAGGTTCATTTGTTTTATGTTCCAGAATTGTCGCTCTGATACCACTTGTAACACCCGGAATTCCAAGGAGCGTTGACTAGACCTTTCTTAGTCAATAGAGGTGCTACCATCATCTCGGTTACCCGAGTAGTATATATGACAATTAAAGAACTGTTTAAGGTTCATTACAGTGATTAAAAAATAAACATAAAAGAAACGTACAACTCTGATATCACTATACTCATAGCTAAGGTTTACATGACCGACTCTTCTGTCGCCCCGTCCCCAGCTAGCACATAAGCATGTAACAGCATCGCATCCAACATTCTCACCTGAAAACATCGCACTGCTCACCATTTATGTATAACAATAGATCTACACAGACATAGACATAAACACATACAAAACAACGTCAGTCTCAGTACATTACAATCCATACTAAAGCAAAAAGACGATAACCACAACATTAATGAATAACAACAATAAATCCTGGCACATACACCTCACCGTCCGCCATCCATAGCCGTACTGTCACAACATCACAACAAAACCACTGAGTACCACACATTTGTCCCACACATATGTTTCACATTCTCTCCATGGCAGATCCCACGAAAAGCGATCGTAGGAGTGAGATATGTTTCCCGCAACGGTCTCACACATTTGTTCCACTTTCTCAATCCTGTGACCACCACATGACCTCACCATCGCCGGTACCAACCTCTTATAGGGATCATGATACAATAAAACACAATCATAACATAGATATCACATAATCACACAAGTACTTGACTGAGTAGGATCACGTACCTGAACACAAGCATCCAAGAACCTCTCACGTGTCCCTAGATGACATACATGGCTCTCTATCATAAATATTACTGGTCAAATACTTTTATCGGAGATAAAGGCAAAGTCAGACTGAGGGGAAACTACTTACCGCAATAAAAATCGTGATGACGGGTGATAGGTCTCGGATAAGTTAGAGTCGTAGACAAAGGTCTTCTAGCATCCATGGTAGTTTGAAGGGAGAGCGAGGAGAGATGGGGAAGTTCTTTTATTTTTGGTTTAGGGTTACAAAGTATGACGAAATGATAAATTAATTATGTTTTTTCTTAAATCACGACGCGAAAATAAGTCTGCTTGAACCATTACGCTCAGTCGAGTAGAGCTCATTCGGCCGAGTTGGACTTAGTCGACCGAGTTGGTCTTACTCGACCGAGTTGGACAAACTCCCCCGAGTGAGTCTTACTCGACCAAGTTGGTCCCATTCGATCGAGTTGGTCTCACTCGAGCGAGTCCACCCCCTAAACCCAACCTCCTTCCTATGGAAGGTTTGTCTCTGTATTCTTAGGTTGATCTCTATCTTAGACGGTCCACGGTTTCGGGTCTGGCACTGGGTCTTTAAACCCGGGTGTTACACTACATGCATATTATACATATAGCCACACATCCATACGCCCTATTCTACCCTTAGTTGCCAAGTACCAGGGTGTAAGCAATTTCACGGTTCCGGGACGTCTCCCAACCTTTGTGGTAGCCTTACAACTAGTACTTGGTGTTCATTTTATTTAAGACACATCCTAAGTTCATTGAATTCTAATGATCGCGCGCTAGGTTTTGCCTTTGGTTGAGTCGAGTTCCTGTCTATGTGTATCATTCTAGTCATGTCTCATCTTGGAGAGACAGTGATACCGGCATGTTACTTTGGAGTTAGCTTTCTTTCAGGAGTTCGTTGTGAACTTCGAGGATGAAGTTCGTTTTAAGGGGGGAAGATTGTAACACCCCTCTTTTAGATAGAAGCTGAGTTGTGGACCAACTCAGCCGAGTAACACTTACTCGGCCGAGTAGGTCACAGTCGGTCGAGTAAGTGTGACTCGACCGAGTAAGAGCAACTCGGTCGAGTAGGCCGTACTCGGCCGAGTGAGTCTTACTTGGCCGAGAGAGTCTTTCTAGAGGTCAGCCGCAGTTAATTATAAAAGTAAATCCGAAAATTCTTTTTCTTTTTAACCTAAACATCAGAATTTCAGAGAGCAGTAACTCCATCCCTTTCCTCCCTTCCCTACCCCAAAGTCATAACAAGTGTTTAGGAGCGTCGATCATCTAGGTAGCCCATATTCTACCAAGTAAATGTTACCCTATCGTATTTATATCATAGATTTTGGCTATTTAGAGAGTAATCCGTATTTATATAATCCTTAAGAGGAGGATTCGTAGAGGAACGTTAGTAGGAAGATTGTGCATTTCATCCTGCTATACTTTCTGTTGAGGTAGGGTTTCCTTACTCAGTTTCTATGTAATAATGATTGTGACGATACCGTCATATTACCTGATATGATTGGGTTACTGTATGATTATTGAGATTGGGAACATAATGTGTGGGATCGTTTGCGGGGAAACGGATCTCACTCCTACGATCGCTCTTCGTGGGACTCGCCAAAGAGAGGATGTGCACCTTAATGGTCTAGGTACCCCTTGCTGCTGCAAGTGGGGGGATTGGTGTGGGGTTAAAGGCCGCCACTTGGTTTATGTGACAGTGATATCAGTGATTGGTGATTATCATATTGTGGTTTATGCTATTGTATTGTAACCGTCTTATTATTCTGTTTCTAACACTTGTGTTTGTTTTACTGTGATGATCCATGTAATGGTGAGCAGAGTCTAAGGTACGACGATGTTGATGATTGCTAGCTTTGGGAGGAGGGATCATCACATTAGCTTTTGTCTTGCAGTTTTGTTTAGCTTCTGCGACTTTTAATTCTGGTGGTAATGACAGACATCTGTACTCTTTAAACTTAATATAATGAAGGTTGTTTGGGATTGTTTACTTTAATGTTATACCTCATAAAACTGAGAAGGTGATACTTTCATATTTCGAGGGTCCTATCTAAAGGCCTTGGAGATGTGGGTATTACATTGCTAGTCCCAGTAGTATCGACACACACATCCCTTCCAATACTCCAGTCTTACATTCCACCGAATTACAGTACTACTTGACCATATATAAGCATCATCACAACACTCAAGCCCACGGTAAATGTGTCCTCTGTACTTCACATGACTCGCTCTATGACTCAATAAGGTAATAAACTTCGCTTTGTGTTCACCACTCTTTCCTCGCAACACCTCCGACTACTAGACTATCTCACGAAACCGTACCGATTCGAAAACAGGTTAAATTATGTAATATAACAAAGATATATACGCAAAACCACGCATTAAATTATAAAGGAAACATCTTTGAAATATATATGACATGCAAAGGTGTCAAAAGCTAAGCATAACACAATAATATGGCGTACTATGTCGGGTACTTGCTCAAACTAGTCTACTGTAAGGTACGCAACTACCTATTTACTACCACATATTATATCCACGCACGGACTTTTGGGGTTCCGTGATCACAACCATATAACAATCATACGATCTTCAACTCAACCAATCAAGTAAAAACTGATTTATTTTATTTAACACAAACACGTGGGCCCTCGGTCGAGTACCTTGTACTTGGTTGAGTATCTTTTACCCGGTTGAGTACACTAAAGTCAAATTTAAAATTTTGCAACTGACAAATATACTTGGCCGAGTTGCCACAACTCGGCCGAGTTACCTCAACTCGGCCGAGTACCTTCGCAGTTCTTAGCATCGACCAATTTTCGTAAAACTATCATATCTTCCTCTATTCATGGTCGATTTGGGCGTGTGACCTATCATTAGAATCGTAAAAGTACAAGCTACCACCTCCAATCAGAATCACGTATAAATCTCATGGTCGATTTGGGCGTGTGACCTATCATTAGAATCATGTATAAATCTCAATTTGTAACAGTTTTAAGACAATTTATCTATAAACGGGTAACATAACTATACCATTTTCTTTCTCAAACAAATTATACATCAATAATGTGATCAACCTTAACTCAATACATCTAAAACCATTATCCTAAGTGAGTCTTATCATAGTAACTTGTAAGTTAAATACAACATGCCATAGGTATCACGAAAGTCAACTTCATTCTCATATCTCAACTTAGCAATGGCAAGAATACTCTATATGCACTTCTATCAGCACATAAACCAGCAGAATATATATCACTTATATAAACACAATGCATATCTCAACTAGTCACCACATTATCTTTACATAATTTTGTTCACCATCTCATAACACTGCTTGCTACATCACATACATCTCATATATGTCATGCATATGTTGGAAATCTAATTTCAGATTATATACTCATATCTCATATGAGTTTTGTTTCTTTAAGTTTATGCTTGAAAACTTAATAAGATCTTATGCATGCATGATGATTACATAAGATGGATGCATGTCCTTACATTGGTTTTAGAAGGTTTATACTCAATAATCACCTATTATATGAGTCTTCAAAAACCGAAATACCCTTATAACGATCTAACACAAAATCGTCTCCAAAGATGCGTATCAAGGACCCGATCTCAAACCAACACAACTCTTCTTACTAGAAAAATTGTATTAGTAAACTAGAATTAATAATAATATTATCCTTAGTATTACTAGCATTGGAAATAATTCTTACTTAGGAAACTATTTTCTGAGGTTGTAGAAAATATGAGTGTAAGCATCCAAGAAGACAACTATTAAGTAAGTGAGGTGTGTGTGAGTGTCTTATATAGAGCAAAACATGCTCACAAATGAGGGCATGAGGTCGGCCAAGCCAAGCCAAGAGGGAGTCAATTCATGGCCTCTTACACAATGCCAAAAGGAATAAAGATGCCTTACATATTCCTTACAGTCTTACACACCTATTGATCACTTACACACACAATCATTTTGTGCACGCAACCTTCATACACACTACATACTACACGGCTGAAATGGGTCCTTATTAAGACCCATTTTATTTTTGTCAATTGTGTTAATTTGTAAAATGTCACACATGTTCCATAACACATGAACTAATTTGTTAATTATGCAATTTTAACTCTTTAAAATTCATAATTCACAATTTTATGACATTTAAATAATTCCTCTAGTAATTCGAAATTACTATTTTATAAAAATGTAATATCATAATTTAATTACAACTATTGTAATTTTATGCTCAACGTGTTCATTCTCGATTTAATCGTTTCCCAAACGAGTAAACAAAAACCGTGTAATAAAACATTTTATTACCTTGACCGTTTATTATTATAATCCTATTACAATAATATTCGTCACGTAAAATCATTTCCAAATTTCTAGTTGTTAATTAATTCGTATCCAATACGATATTAATTAATTTTTCCATTGAGACGGAATTCCCTAAAGATATGACCTTAAGGGATTAACTGATCACCACCATCATATGACGATAATGTCAAACTCTAGACAGCCAATCATTATCGGTAAATGTTGATCCTATTACAATAATATTCGTCACGTAAAATCATTTCCAAATTTCTAGTTGTTAATTAATTCGTATCCAATACGATATTAATTAATTTTTCCATTGAGACGGAATTCCCTAAAGATATGACCTTAAGGGATCAACTGATCACCACCATCATATGACGATAATGTCAAACTCTAGACAGCCAATCATTATCGGTAAATGTTGATCAGTCGACTTTAAAAGAGTAACATTCCCAGTTGTGTTTCATTCAAATGAGTTTTAATTATGTCAACACACTATTGTCGAGGACACTTCCTCCAACAATCTCCCACTTGTCCGAGACAAGTGTGCGTTACCAATTCTCTTGCCCTATTACTATCTCCCACTCAATGCATGGCGTCCTCTCAGGTCGTGCCCGCAATTGATTTAATCTAGAGTGGTTTTTCTCGATCTGGAGTTATAACTACTGACCGGAATTATCTACCACAGATACCTTCCGAGTGTGGCCACGCATTTCTAGTTATTTTTCTCCTCGAGTGACCTAGAGATATTTCTCAACCCTGACAAGGGGTGGACAATTCCTAATCGACCTATTCCTTCCGGCTGGCCATAGTTCATCATAACCCAAAATGTATCCTTATAAACCCCATTTACGAAGGTGTTAGAACATAAATCAAAGTTAATTTGAAAACTATGCCACCTTAGAGAACAATCATTAGTCCAAGAACTGACTCATGTGAAACACGATAGATGCTCCCGCCACGACCAGGCAGTCTGTTAATAAGAGTACGCCAGAGCTCTATCATCGGTCATTAGCCTGGCAAATGTATCTTAACATCTCTATGCGTAGGTGATCGACTAGTCATCCCATATGACTCTATGGCAATTGAACTCGCCATCAATCGCATCACACATCTAGTTGCATTGAGATGTCACCTCACTTAAGCAACTAGGGGCGAGGTCATGATAATTCAATTCACTTTAATGGGGTTCAATATGGTCTTACCATCCCATTTGAATTTTACTTGACCTTTTGTGAGTTATATATAACTCAAACGATTCGTGGATTACCCTATCCAAGTGGTCAACTCTTGATCACCATTTAATTTACAATGAGCTTTAGTGCCTCATGTTCACTTTTTCTATAATTGTAATTATCTTCATTTCGGGTTAACAAAGTTTACCACGATTCTTGCAAGCGTTCACTTTGCGGATCACATCCTTATATGCTCTTTGATCTGAAAGAGAGAAGTCATCTTATGACTAGCGAATAAGATTATGTGCATTGTGTAACTCCTAGCTACAACAATGCTTTTACATAATTTGTGAACTTATATATTTTGTAGAATCTTTTGATGACCATGTAGTTAGAATACAAGTCATTGAGATGCATAGTCAATGAATGTAAGCCAAAGATTGTCATAAATCTTTGCTTGATATCTTGGAATTTAAGTCGTGGTAAACCTTTTACCACATGACTAAGTTGTCTACCAAAATCTCGAATTTCTCTGTCATCTCCATTGGAGAATACTTTGACAATTCGTTAAGGTTTAATCATTGATTTAACACCTGCTTAAACAGGTTATCCTGCAAGCAATGTGCATCCAGCTTTACACGATTATATGTAAAACCCCTCGCGGCAGCGGAAATAGTAAACATAACTAAACATGCGAGGTGTCCTACTACGATACTTTTTAACATAACTAAACATGCGAGGTGTCCTACTACGAAACTTAAACATAGATAAGTATTAAAGTATAATACAAAAGCAGCCCGGGATAGCACATCCCTAAAGGCATTAAATACTGAAAACATAAGTCTAAGATCTAGCTAATGAATGGGTGAAGTCGTGACGATGAAGGATCATCGCTCGCTAGCCTCAACGTAACCCCTGCCAACAGCATCAAGTACCTAAACACATACAACATGTGCGCCACGGTCAGTGGGGAGTGACTAGAGCTCTCATAGCCACCTATTGTCATGCAACACAGAATCATATAGATACAAGTATTATACTCCAACATAAACAATCATGTGAAGTACTCCATCAATAACTCGTCTTAACATACTCATGTAAATAGATATTAAACCGCAACTCAGGTACATCTAAACACAATTAAACACGTATCAGCAGTATATAACACAGTACCCCAACTCAGGCAAGTATATACAACTCATTCAGCAAAGTCTAGCACTATACCCCGACCCAGGCAAGCTAAACACAAAACACGCACGAACCACCCACAAAGGGGTTCGACCACAGAACAATGAAACCACCCACGAAGGGGTTCAACAAGGAGAAAGAACCACCCACGGAGGGGTTCGACCGCTAAGCTAGAACCAACCACTAAGCGGTTCACGCGAAGAAAGAACCACCCACTAAGGGGTTCGCAGGAACACAGAACCTCCCACGAAGGGGTTCCCACGAACTAACACAACGAACCAACCACTGAGTGGTTCAACAACCAAATTTCCAAGGGAGGCTCCTCAAACACTACAATCAATTACTTAACTACAACAAATCAACACTTAGTTGACTTCGGAAACTAATTTGAGGCGAGAGCCGGTCTCCCTTTCGGTTGCCCGGCCGGGGGTCTTTCTCCTCAAATCCATTCCCGAACCCAACGTAAGTGCCACCCAATTCTTGGGACTACAACAGACTTAAGTGATAAAAGAGCTACTCTTGAAAAACAACCAATCGACACTTAATTGACCTCGGGAACTAAGTCGAGGGAGAGCCGGTTTCCCTTTCGGTTGCCCGACCGGGGGGTCTCTATCCTCACTCCATTCCCGAACCCAATATAGTGCCGCCCGAACTCCGGGGACCTCAGACACACATACAAGTATAAGAGAAAAGCCAATTTCGATTAAGTTATTCTAAATAACTGCTATATATTAAAAATCTTAGTCCGATAAGAATTATAAACAGACATTTAAGAATTAACTAATTTTAGACAAGTCACTAACTACTTTACTAAATCTTACTTAGCTCAAATATATTTCACTAAGTATTTGATTACGTTCTAATTAACCGGTTCAACCGATAAAGGAAATAAACACAATTTAAATTAAACTTCATATTATATTACTTATATTTTATACGGGAAAATCGACTAACTAATTAAATTATTTCGACATACTTCAAATAAGACTGTAACCCATTACTAATTCGTAACGATTTCTAACGTATAATATTTAAACGTAAACAAGCTAGCAAGAACGTACGTAAATTAATTAATTCAAGCAGGCAGGCTAGCACGTACGTAAAATAATAATATAATAATATAATAATAATAATAATAATAATAATAATATTAGTAACAATAGTACGCAGTAGTATTAAAGTGGACAACTAGCAGCACGCAGGAACTGAATCATCCAAGCTTGGAACTGAATCATCCAAGCTTCTACTGAACGAATTTACATGAGAAGAACTATTTGCAGCAATCAATTTTCTGGAATTTGAATTTGAAAACTGGAGATTATCTTCTGGGTTTAACAAAAATAACATCAAAACGACAGCAACAAAAACCGGATTATCAACCCGGGACTGTACAATCTCAGGGAGATTTCTCTGTTTTATAAGTTCATTCCAAATTTACTTACATGGGGAGATCATAGTCCAAGTCTGTCCCGATTACGAAAAAAGGGCTATAACAGTAGCAATAATTTAAGATTATTGGCAACAGGAGCGGCCTAAGGTCAGTCACAATTATGGGCAGCAACAATTTAGGAGAAATAAATGCAAACGAAGCAATAATTAACGCAGCAACAGTACACGCAATCACAAAGAACAACAACAACGATAGGAATTTGCAGTAGTTAAAAACAGCCCAGAAATGGCGAGCATTACCCATAATAAAAACGACCCACAATAACAACAACAATCAACTACGATTGAAGAAAACAGCCTCAATGCCACTTTAGATTTACGATACTATAAACCAAATGAACCTTTGACATAAAACACACGTGGATTTCACAAATTCAACTACCCACAACCTATTCGTCCCAAAATCATCATCCATTTCACATAAACACAAGGAATCACATGTCTAATTAATTTAAGACAAAGGCCGAGTTTCTCATTATCGTCACCTTAAAAGCGTTTTAAGCTCCAAGATCCTCTTCAATAACAAAGCTATCAACTTCAAGATCCTCTAAGTCAACCTCTACCACAAAAGAAACGTGTTTTAGAAGCCTAAAACGAAATTAAGCCAAAACAGCGTCTTTTTCGAGTTTGACGAAATCGAAATTGAAAGAGATTGATGGCTTGGAAATCTCGCAAGGATTCCGAAAATGTAAGACGTACCGCGATTCGTGTACGGGAAGAGGTTGAAAAGTCAATTTTTAAGCTTGGAGAAAGAAGGACAATGGAGAAATGAAATGTTACGGTGAAAGTGATGGATATCGATGAGGGTTTTCTTTAGAGTTTAAGTAGTGTCCTTTCCTTATTTTGAGTCGGGTTACTGGTTTTAAGTCGGGTTAATTTATGCCAAGCAATTAACATCTTAAGAACTTAAGGATATTCTTAAGACGGATCTTAACGGAAATCTTTAAATTAGATCTACGATTTATTATTAAAATATTATTATATTCCGTAAAATAATTTAAAACCTTTAAAATATTATTTACGAAAATACGGGATGTTACATTATACTAATGGTGGAAGCATTAGCAGTTTAAAACGTGTAAAAAACAGTACCTTAAGGTTCGATAAATTTCCATGATCTCATCATGGTAATTCTATCTTCATCTATATGAACAACCTTAATACTTTATAAACAAGACGTTTTTACAATCTCAATTGTTTAATTAGATTTAAATCATATCAATCTGTCATCTAGAATTAAAAACTCGTATACTTTTCATAAGTATCAATGCTTCATTCCATAGGAGCAATGAGTTGTTTTAGATAACGTTTACTCCCACTAAACTCTTGTTCTTGCCTGATTCTGAAAATCCAGAAGTCATCCCAATGACGCAATAGGTTCAAATCCTGGTGCGAGAACTCCCACTGAACTTTACATTTAACCGTAAATCGTAAAGCTCCCACTTAATTCAATATTCCTTAACTAATAATGAATTGAAATGGTCGGGACAAAACCATATATGCTTATAGACATATCCTTTTCAAATACTCTTTTGAAAAATGGTTTTCGAGTTTACTGAATTCATTCTCAATGAATCATTTTACTACTTTTAGCAAAGTTACCCTTAACTTTGCAAACTGCACACATCCACATGTCAACCTATGCTTCTCTCAATAAATCTCATTTATTAGCATGTACATCCTTTAAATTTCATGGGCCTTAGAATTTGCATTGGCACGTTCAGATCACCATCTAAATCCAAGAACATCTTCTTGAGCTTTTGCAAAATCTTTTGAATAATTTTCTTCGAGTGTCCTCCCGTAGTTTCTATAAGAGACTATTCTTCGGGAACTTTCAGTTCCCCACATTTATCTTATCTTATACTGTACGAGGACTCTATCATGGATCTCATCCATGTATAGAATTTTTCCTTATTAACTTTAAGAATTTATTCTTAAAGAATCCTCCAGGGTCGGGGCCGTTGGGATCATAAGGCGTATACTTTCTTGAATCGTAGATCCCATCCACAACTCAATCTACCTTCAAGATCATAAGGCGTAGATTTACTTAAATCGTAGATCTCATCCACAACTCAATCTACCTTCTAAATCTTTCACACAACCAAAACACAATAAATGCTACTATTCATCAATAGATCATATCTATTGTGCTAATCAAAATCATTTGTTATTTGTGCCTTTTCAAATTTCTCCCATTCTATCTTTGTAATAATAATCTCATATCATTATCAAAGATAGCCACTAAGGCCACAAGCAATGACTTTGATGTTGGTTTGTGTACCCTTATGATTTATTACAGGAAATATTCGACGAAAACTTAGATAGCTTTGGGTGGTTGATAACTTTTCCTTTCTAATTGAGTTCTAAACTTAATTTCATTTGATTGTTTTGAATATAAGTATCATATACTTATTCCATTTCAATGGTCATACATTGAAATGTAACAATCAATTCTATTTTATGTTTATGGTTTGCAAGTGTTAAACTAATTCAAGAACATAATATAAAACCGATAGTGACTTGGGTTGAAAGCCAAGTCACTATATTATCCAAATTACAACAACTTGTTCCAGGATTACTTTTCCTTGTCCTACAATGAAATAAAACATAGGTTATAAATTGTTCTTACAACACTTCAAATCTTAAGCAAAATAAGTGAAAAACAAAGCTCATTGATCATCCCGAGGGGAGCTACCCTTGTTCCCATTGATCCATCAAGCTTGTTTTTCCTTTCCCTTATCTTTGCTTTCATGCCCTAATTCAAATAAGAAGAGCATCCATATCACAACTTTGTATCATAATACATTAGTTGATATTAACATAAAATAGGGATAGTTATTGTACCAACTGGAAGAATTTTCCCAGCTTTGAGATCGCTGAGGTATTTGGAACAGTTCCTCTTCCAATGTCCTTTGTCATTGCAATAATAGCACTTAGCTCCTTGATGAGAGCTCTTGTTGGGATCAGAGGTGCTTGCCTCAGAAGACACTTTCTTTGAACTTTTGGAAGGTTGCTGATGCCCGTCGTTGAGGGTACCAAAGATAAAATTTATAATTCCTAACTTTAACAATAGATAGCGAAAGTCAAGGTCGAACCACAGAGAGGTGGGGAATGTTTATTGTTTGATGCTAATGTTTTAGGGTAACAGAATTGGGGGTTTAAATTGGTTGTTACTAAGTCTAAGAAAAAGATAAAAATAAAACAAGTAAATAAAGATGAGATTAAAACTATGATAAAAAGAGATGCTAGGATGATTGGGTAATAAATAGCTAAGGTAATATAAATCCTAAGGTCAACATGTATTGCAGTCGCGTAAGGGGTGTAACATATCCTTTTAGGTCTATGCTACCTAATAGCTCCTTTCGGCCTATGCTATTAGTTCCTAGGTCTCACAATTATTGGGTGTCAACAATAAGGGTGATTCCTAAATTCTAGGTCACATACCTTTCAGTCTTGAGTAACCTAGTCGTTTTAAGGTGTAAACCAATGCCCTTCCCGTATTTCTCAATCTTGGGTAAGTCATTACTAACATCCTACAAGTCTCCCTAGGGTCTCATTGCAGGTTATTATAGTCAACAAAGTAAAACGAAACATAATACATACGCGAGTGGGTCGACCGACCAGCTAGCCCAGTCGGCCGACCACAGCCTCGGTCAACCGACCCATTATATAGGTCGGCCGACCACGGCCCTGCTACAGGTCGATCTCGGGACTTATACTACCTACGCATATTCATCCCCTACATCCTAACATATGAATTTAGCTACTCATAATTACTAAAACAACAGTGAAAACGGGAATAAACATGGAAAACATAATGAATGATAATCTAAACATGCAACAATAACAAAGGTTTGGGATTCTATCTTAACCAAATACAAGTAATTATAAGAACAATAATAAAACTTAGATTAAGAGAGTAATTACCGGAAATAGGATTAAGGCAGAAAAGGAACAAACTTTATTGATGAATGTTGAAAGATTGAAGAATAAACTAAAAGTGTTGAGAATTATTGAAAGATTACAAAAACTGAATTAGGAACTCGATGACGGAAGATGTTATATGATGATCCTTAAAACCCTAAACCTAAGATTAGCTTATATAGGCGGAATTTAGGAGTTTCCTTAAGATTCTAAACACTTCTATGGGCTTCCGGAATTATTCTCGTCCTGTGCGGAGGTCGGTCGACCTACATAGTGGGTCGGTCGACCTGTTTACGGGCTTCAGCGAATTCTCTGGGCTTTCCATAATAATGATCTGGTCGGCCGACCCAAGTAATAGGTCGGTCGACCCTTTTTCCTGTGGAAATGCTCTGATTTGTCTTCGGTTTGACTTCTTGGTATTTGGTCAATGTTTTGAGTTGACTTTCCATCAATCCTTGGCTATGAAAAATCCCGAGGGCACAAGTTTGGTGTAAAATCATCCTTTTTCCGCATAAAACTGCAAAAGTGTATAAAAATACGAAAGTAGACAATTGTTGGGAAATAAGGGCTAAAACATAGTAAATGAGCGACCAAATGCGTGTAAAAAAGGATGTTAAACATCATAAAATAGACACGCATCAAATTCCCCAAACCAAACCTTGCTTGCCCTCAAGCAAGAATTAGACTCGATCTTAACTAATGGAACGATTTCAATCTCAGAGCGAAATTTACATGTAACCCTAAACCAATGCCAAGTATCAACTGAGAAAGTATTTGAATCATGCAAACGAGTTATGGTGTCGTCAAACTTGCAAACTAGAGACTATAGAGACTTATACCATGGACTCTCGCGGTACGCTCGAGACACTCATGAAGCAAAGGGTGAGTATATGTAAAATATAGAAAGAAGTATATTGTCATGACACTCACCTAACTGCGACCCATGAAAACATGCCTGCAATCTAACATGAACAAGAATTCTACAGCTATGTATAACAAACCCATTAAGTGACTCGGATACATGCAATTGAGGTAAAGAGAAATGTGAGGTGAAAGGTAAAAAGAGGTTAAGATGTTTTTGGACATGTAGGGTTAATAGCCAAGCTAGTAAAACCGGTTTCCAATGATAAATTTCACAACTTTTTGACATTAAGATCGTGCTCTTTTGTAGCACAACTCTCACATTATAAATAAGAAAGGACTCCCAAATATTTTGAATGAAGTATGGGAGTGATAACATGTAGAAAGAACGGAATCTTTGGAACGAAATTTCGAAGCTGATGCTGACAGTTCGTCGACCAACCCGTGAAGGTGGTCGGTCGACTGACTCTACTGTATATTCTGATTTTTTTTCCGTTTTTCTTTGCTTTCTTCCCTTTTTTCTGAGCTTTTCTTGTTCTTTTCTTTTCTTTCTTTTCTCTTTCTTTCTTTCTTTTCTCTTTTTGCTCAAGATAGCATACAAACCAAGATGCCTCAAAATAATCCAGTGACCACAAATACTAGCTTGGAAAGGTAGGCTAAGTATGGGATGTAGTTTTGGGGGAATAAAAAGGCAATTTTGGCTATGTAAGGCTTATGGGTAAAAAATGGGAAAAGGGATCCCAAATGCACGTACCGAGACTCACAAAACGAGATAGTAAAACAAGTATATAGCAATTCAAGTTCATGTTTATGCATATTGATGTAACATGTTCCAAGGGGGTTACTACTCACATCCTAGACAGCTGGTTTAAAGATGAAACCAGGAAATAAAGCTCTAAAACTTAGAATGTATAGTAGGTTGCCAAGGTATAAGTCAAGTCTCAAGAAAACAAGTTGACAAAAACTCGTAGATATGCAAAAGACTCTCATACTAAAACAAGTTGACAGGGCAAGGTAAAGGCATAAACATGTAAGAAAGCAAAATCATCCTTGAAATACTCTCGTTCCGACTCGACCTATATGCTAAAATAAACGTGCATTTTTTGGAATTTTTGAAATTTTCTAGTTTCTTGAATTTTTGTATATGCAAGGAAAATAAAGAAAAGAACGATGCAAAACGGAAATTTAATAAACGTGTGACAAAATGTAATGGGACAATGCATGTGACACGAAACCATTCCCCAAACCAACCCGCACAATGTCCCCATTGTGCATTAGCCTAAGCAAATGTTTCATAAAATTAAAGGAAAGATGCAAGGAAAATAAAAACCAAGGAAAACTGGAAAGAACTCACCGGATTATTAAGCGCATGAGAAAAACCTCCCCAAAACAACGTAAGCTGGGAGGTTTTGGCGGCCAGCAGTGCCACTCTAAGTGCCCAAGATGGTTGCATGATTCCCGAGGACGAACAAGAGCAGGCTGTGTAGGACGGGTAAGTCGACCGACCTATGTTTTGGGTCGACCGACCTTCCTGCGGACTGCAGGAATTCCAAGAAAGCAGGGACTAGGTCGGCCGACCCGAATTTCTAGTCGGTCGACCCCTCTGCTGCACATCGGCCTTGTTTTCTTCGGGAATGACTTGTATTAACCAACTCATTCTTCCTTAAACCTGAAAAAGCATTATATGTGCGCCCAGCAAGTGCGCGAGATTCCAGAACCAAGTCCATAAATTGTCTTAACTACGCAACAAACGAAAAAGTTCTAAAATTGAAAGCAACCGAAATGAGAAAGTCTTAACAAACGAAAAAGTAAATAATCTTTGGAGCTGAAAATCTAAATAACTATCCGCTAAAGATGCGGAATATCTCCGACCACGGCTTTTGACGATATGTCGTAGTCTCCACAGTGTTTGCTTGAATAGCAAAACACGTCTCCTCTCCATCGCAAAGCATATGCGACGGACTTCTCTCTTCAGCTTTTCCTCTCTTTTTCTTGTCTTCCTCATCCACAGCATCTGGATCCTCACCTTCCTTGTAGCTTAGGAATCCTAGTCCTCCCCTTTGTACCGTGACCTCCTTTATTGTGGGTTTCCCCAAACCAATTCCTGCATTAGTCATGATAGAAGTGTCCTCCATTTTGCTCCCAATCTGGGGCGGAGGTGTAAAAACAAGTATAGGAGTAGGTAATAAAGCAGGAGAAGTAGTGATGACCTTATATTTCTTTTCAGAAGCGATAGCATTACAAGTAATAGGGGTCATAGCATCTTTCTTTCTATAGGATAGACCATAAATGATAGAGTGCTTCCCTACTTTGAAGGTCAAGGTCTCTGTACCTACATCTATGATGGCTCCTGCAGTGTGGAGGAAAGGTCTTCCTAGAATTATAGGTATATGGGCATCCTCAGGGATATCCAGAACTACAAAGTCTACAGGGAAGAAAAACCTGTCTATACGCACAGGGATGTTTTCCAACACCCCTATGGGTTCCATAGATGTACGGTCAGCCATCTGGACAATCATGCTAGTTACTGCAAAATTGGTCATTCCGAGTTTTAGGGCTACGCTAAGGGGCATGATACTGATGCTAGCTCCTAGGTCGCATATGGCCTTTTTGACAGGGAAGGTTCCTATATTGCAGGGTACAGAAAAACTTCCAGGATCCTCCAGCTTATGAGGGGCAATGACATCTGATAGGAAGCTGGAGGATTCCTCAGTGAGGGCAACTGACTCAACCTTATCTAAAGACCTCTTTCTTGACAAAAGTTGTCTCATGAATTTAAGATATGAAGGAACCTGCTGAACTAATTCTAAAAACGGAACTTGAACATTCAATGAACGAATTACGTCTTTAAATTTATCAAATGATACCTGTTCCTTAGTTGGTATGAGTCTCTCTGGAAAAGGAGGGGCGGAAGATTCAGTAGTTGCAGCCCTCCTCGGAAACTTAAGGGTCTTATCACCCCTAAAAAGGAAGTCCCTTAAGTTGTCCGACAATTCAGGCCTGAAAGAAGTCTCCTATTCAGCATCGGGGGTCGGTCGACCCATATCCTCGGTCGGTCGACCCTCTTCCTGTACAGCGGGAATTTCCGGAATCTGCTCAGAGGTCGGTTGACCTGGCTCCTGGGTCGGTCGACCTCCCTCGCTAGTCTTCGGCTGTTTTGCTTTATCTTTCTCGCTTACCTTCTCATTTCCCACCTTGGCTCCACTTCTCAAAGATATGATGTTTAGAGTCTCTTTCTTTTGGTCCGTCTTGGTCGGAAGTTGACCCGGAGCCCTAGTTTAGTTCTTGCTCGCGATTTGAGCAATCTGAGATTCTAACATCTTCATCCCTGCTTCTCTAGCCTGAGACTCCTTCTGAACCAACCCAATGAGGTTTTGGATGAGAGCATCCGTATTGGGTGGTGGGTTTGAAAGTGGTTGAGGGTTGAAGGGTGGTTTTTGGAAACCTTGCTTATGTGGAGGGGTATATGTGGAGTTTTGTTGAGGTTGTAGGTGTTGTGGGTTGAGAACATTCTGGCTTGTCCACCTCATGTTGGGATGGACATTATTGTTATTTGGGCCATAAAAATTGTTCTCACGGTAGTGTTGAAAGGCGGCACATGTCTCATTAGATGAGGTGCAGAATTTTGACACGTGTCCCTCGCCACCACATCTTTCACAAACAAAGGGTCCATCCTGAATGGATTCACCTGGTACATACCTCCTTTGCTTCCACTCCCAATATCGAACTTCCCACCACTCTCCAGCTTCTCTAACTTGGCCATCAAGGCCTCAATAGCAGCTACGTTAGACTCATCTTTCCTTTGGTTACCACGGGAAGTCCCATGTTCGGCACGGTGGGTAGCAACATCTTCTATTATTTTGAGACCTTTAGTCTCTCCAGAATTCTCTTGGAACCTTCCATTGGCTGCAGCATCTAAGTAGGCCATGTTGTCATCGTAGAGACCATTGTAGAACTGGTTACAAAGAAACCATTATTCGAATCCATGGTGTGGTATGGATCGAACAAGTCTCTTGAACCTGTCCAAAGCCTCGCTAAAATCTTCATTAGGCCCTTGCTTGAAGCTTGTTATATGCGCCCTTAAAGCATTGGTCTTGGCTGCAGAGTAGTACTTCCTGTAGAATGCTAAGGCCAAGGTGTTCCAATCTGTGACTCCCGCAGCAGTGCGGTCTAGATCTCTGTACCATTCCCTTGCAGAATCCCTGAGAGAGAAGATGAACATGGTTTGTTTAATCTGGTCCTGTGTCACTCCTTCTGGGGGTGAAATAGAGCATATGTAATCTGTGAAGATTTCAATATGCTTTGCAGCATCCTCATTGGCCGAGCCTCCAAATTGGTTTTTCTCAACCATGGTGATGTAGGCAGGCTTGGCCTCGAATGGCTTCCCAGTACCTGCAGGTAAAGTGAACCCTTTGTATAGGTCCTTCACCTGAGGCATGGAGTGACTGGCGATAGTAGCTTCCTCGGCCATGTTCTCTTCTTCTTTTGGAAAAACTTGGAGGTAGGTATAAGATGGTGTTTTTGGTGTGGATGGATTGTGAGGTGAGTTTGGTTGTGAAGTTGGTGTTTTTGGTGAAAGTGGTTGTTCAAAAATATCCTCTTGGAATAGGGAAGATGGAGAACCTCCTTCCTTATTCTCTTGTAGCAGCTTCCTTCTTTCTCGTAGAGTCCTCTCAAGCTCGTGGTCAAGTGGTAGGAGTTCTCCTTGAACTGGCCTGCACATAAGATGGAAACTACAAGAAAAAATTGAGAAGGTTTAAGGAACAAAAGTTCCTTAAACAAAAAGAAACAAAAACAAGAAACAAAAAACACTGGCGTCACCTCCCCGGCAACGGCGCCAAAATTTGATGCCCGTCGTTGAGGGTACCAAAGATAAAATTTATAATTCCTAACTTTAACAATAGATAGCGAAAGTCAGGGTCGAACCACAGAGAGGTGGGGAATGTTTATTGTTTGATGCGAATATTTTAGGGTAACAGAATTGGGGGTTTAAATTGGTTGTTACTAAGTCTAAGAAAAAGATAAAAATAAAACAAGTAAATAAAGATGAGATTAAAACTATGATAAAAAGAGATGCTAGTATGATTGGGTAATAAATAGCTAAGGTAATATAAATCTTAAGGTCAACATGTATTGCAGTCGCGTAAGGGGTGTAACATATCCTTTTAGGTCTATGCTACCTAATAGCTCCTTTCGGCCTATGCTATTAGTTCCTAGGTCTCATAATTATTGGGTGTCAACAATAAGGGTGATTCCTAAATTCTAGGTCACATACCTTTCAGTCTTGAGTAACCTAGTCGTTTTAAGGTGTAAACCAATGCCCTTCCCGTATTTCTCAATCTTGGGTAAGTCATTACTAACATCCTACAAGTCTCCCTTGGGTCTCATTGCAGGTTATTATAGTCAACAAAGTAAAACCAAACATAATACATACGCGAGTGGGTCGACCGACCAGCTAGCCCAGTCGGCCGACCACAGCCTTGGTCAACCGACCTATTATATAGGTCGGCCGACCACGGCCCTGCTACAGGTCGATCTCGGCACTTATACTACCTACGCATATTCATCCCCTACATCCTAACATATGAATTTAGCTACTCATAATTACTAAAACAACAGTGAAAACGGGAATAAACATGGAAAACATAATGAATGATAATCTAAACATGCAACAATAACAAAGGCTTGGGATTCTATCTTAACCAAATACAAGTAATTATAAGAACAATAACAAAACTTAAATTAAGAGAGTAATTACCGGAAATAGGATTAGGGCAGAAAATGAACAAACTTTATTGATGAATGTTGAAAGATTGAAGAATAAACTAAAAGTGTTGAGAATTATTGAAAGATTACAAAAACTGAATTAGGAACTCAATGACGGAAGATGATATATGATGATCCTTAAAACCCTAAACCTAAGATTAGCTTATATAGGCGGAATTTAGGAGTTTCCTTAAGATTCTAAACACTTCTATGGGCTTCCGGAATTATTCTCGTCCTGTGCGGAGGTCGGTCGACCTACATAGTGGGTCGTTCGACCTGTTTACGGGCTTCAGCAAATTCTCTGGGCTTTCCATAATAATGATCTGGTCGGCCGACCCAAGTAATAGGTCGGTCGACCCTTTTTCCTGTGGGAATGCTCTGATTTGTCTTCGGTTTGACTTCTTGGTATTTGGTCAATGTTTTGAGTTGACTTTCCATCGATCCTTGGCTATGAAAAATCCCGAGGGCACAAGTTTGGTGTAAAATCATCCTTTTTCCGCATAAAACTGCAAAAGTGTATAAAAATGCGAAAGTAGACAATTGTTGGGAAATAAGGGCTAAAACATAGTAAATGAGCGACCAAATGCGTGTAAAAAAGGATGTAAAACATCATAAAATAGACACGCATCAGTTGCTTCCCCTTTGCCTTGCCCTTCCTTTTAAACTTCCCCTTGCTCTTAACATTAATGTTGAGCACATCCTTAGGGGCACTAACATTTAGGCCCATGTCCCTTTTTGCTTGCACAATCATATTGTGCAATTCATCAAGGAAGGTTTCTTTGGTTCCTCATGTTGTAATTCACCCGGAATTGTACATAAGTTTTCACCTTAGACAAGGAGTGGAGGATTCTGTCAATCACAAGTTCCTTAGGAATGTCCACTTGATTCAACCTTAGGGTTTCTACATGCTCAATTAACTTATATATGCACATGTGGGCTAACCTTTTTCCCCTCGTTAAGGTTGAGATCAAAAAAGGTCGATGCCGCCTCGTATTGGACAATTCTCGAAGCTTTCGAGAACATTGTCACAAGCCTGGAGTAGATCTCATAGGCAGTGCCAAGCTTTATGGCACTCCTTTGAAGCTCAGGCTCCATCGAGAAGATCAAAACATTTTTGATCGTCGCAGACTCCTTATGGTAGGTTTCATAGGGTCGCCTAGCTGCGGCAGTGGCATTATCCTCAGGTTCTTTAGGTGATTCTTCAATGAGGTATTGGGTCTTACCATCACCCCCAGCTGCCAACAGAAGTTGGACATCCCAATCGGCAAAGTTTTCCCCATTCTTTTCTTATTTACAACGATCCATAAATGATCGCAACCATGAAGTGTTTGTAGCGGTGGTAGCTGTCATGACTGATTATTGATTTGAAGACTTAACTACAAAAATTTAAACATTTGAAGATATTAAATGCTAATCGTTTTAATTTTAACTTGTAAACATATTTATCAAGTTAATGCATCTATAAAATGACTTCTATCCAATTTTATAAATGATTCCAAGACCCAAACCCATACCACCGAAATCGTGAACCACTGGAACTCCGACCCAATGATATGGTTTGGTGGGTTAAAACCGGTTCTACAATAGAACTCCTGCTTGATGAAAAAATCATTATTTATTCATCTTAGCCCGGAACACATTGACCACCGGTCTTCTACACATCCGTTGAGTACAAACCAAATTTCAATTGCATCGAGATGCGATCCGCCCACTGGACTGAATCCACCTCATCGCCCCACTTATCCTACGTAATGGGGCTCGTACTTCCCACTGGACTAGCACCACCCCACGAAATAGAAACTCATGGGTTCTACTATTTGGTAAGGCTAATCCTCAATTGTTTTGTTTAATATAGAGGTCATGTCAATTTATTATCTATCTCCTTTAAGCGAATTAAATCGGTGAACTCGATAATTATAATTGACACGGTCGTTTTTTAACGATTATACTAATATATACGCATGTTTATGGCGATTTGGCTATGCATGCAAACATATAAATAATGCAAAATGAAAGCAATAAAGCAATAAAATCCTAGTGTGGCCTTCCTAGTAATAGTAAAACTAATTAACTATTACAAATTCGGAAACCCACTCCTTGGTCCCTTGAACTTCATTGGCACGCCATCCAAGAAAACACCGTCTTGTCGGAACTCCTTTTCGAATGGCACGGTCTTTTGGATCTCCGGAATTACAATAAAATAATACAACTATTCTATTGTAAAACTTGAATTTAAATTAAATTACAAACCCGTGATACGAGATCACTTAAATTACAACCGAATCAATATTCCCTTTCATTACGGGTAATATTTATTAAAACTAAGGTCATACTAAGAAAAATTACATAATTCCAAATTATATCAAACATTCAAATATGACATTCATTTTAAATAAAATGCAATAATAAAATATGTATGCACATGCTCAATTTTAATGCCAAATCGCCTTTACTAGGAGCAAATATCTCATATTTGTTTACGGTTTTTACGGATATTCGTGATTTTAACTATTAAAATCATCAAAATTACATAAATAAACGAAAATGGTCATGATTCAACTTGATTTTGCATTATTGTTCTTAAGTTATTCATATTTACGGGAAAATAAACGAAATTGGTCATATGAGTCAATAAAAATTCGAAATTTAAAATTTAAAATTTTTAAACATTCTGGAAATTTCTAAAATTTTCAGAAGTTCATAAAATGGTCTCATGCAAAAATATTTAGTTTATTTCTTAAATAAATCGTATAAAAGGCGTTTTTAAGGTTAAAAAACCGATTTAAATTATAAAAACTTGCAACAAATTGCTACAAATTTTTAGTTATCCTAAAATACCTTTTAGAATCTTGAAATGACCAAAAATTACAGACCATTCTCGAAATTTTTATTTTGTGATTCAAGAATTACGATTATTAACAATTAACTCATAAAAATTAATAATCATAAAACATAAACTTTTTGATATCAAACTTTTGGATATGATGTTCATATCATATAATACATCTATGGGTAAAATTTTATGCCATAATTTTAAGATTAACTATTTTTAACACAATAAGTCATTATATAGCCGATTTTAACCATTAAAATCATAAATCATGCATTATATGAGAACAAATTCTCAAAAGTTTTATCTATTCTGTAAATATTGCATGTGACATTGTGTAAAAGTTTTATGGCAAAATTCCAACTCTAACTATTAATGTCGAATTTGAGTCACTATTTATATGATTTTTACTATAAAAATCATTAATCATGCAAAAATAGTCCAATAAGTCCGAAACTTTTTATAGGTACTTTACATATTTCATGTGACTTCTCATAAAATTTTCAAGGTCAGATTCGAAATATAATCCCCTATACCCATTCTAACTCATATTATAACTATTTATCTCATAAAAATCATAATCCATGCTTAATAACATCATTTGCTACGAAACTTTTTATACAATATATAAAATATGCATATGAGAATATATCAAAAAATCTCGGCCAGAAACTAAGTTTAATTATTTTTCCCATTAATTGTTGTTTAAACCGATTTAAACTTTAATAATATACAAATAAATACAAAAATGAACAATAAAAATCCATAAAATTATTTTTATGTTCTAAAACCAATTTAGAACCAGAAACTTTAACATGCAAAATTATTTTGTGATTTATCATAATAAACCCAAAAATGTCGAAATATATATGTTAATCCGATTAACATTAAACATGAATCCGATCATGCATGCAACAACTGTAATGCGCTGATACCACTTGTTGGAAATCTAATTTCAGATTATATACTCATATCTCATATGAGTTTTGTTTCTTTAAGTTTAGGTTTGAAAACTTAATAAGATTTTATGCATGCATGATGATTACATAAGATGGATGAATGTCCTTAATTACATTGGTTTTAGAAGGTTTATACTCAATAATCACCTATTATATGAGTCTTCAAAAACCGAAATACCCTTACAACGATCTAACACAAAATCGTCTCCAAAAGATGCGTATCAAGGACCCGATCTCAAACCAACACAACTTTTGTTACTAGAAAAATTGTATTAGTAAACTAGAATTAATAATAATATTATCCTTAATATTACCAGTATTGGAAATAATTCTTACTTAGAAAACTATTTTCTAAGTACTACAAGTATGAACGAGGTTGTAGAAAATATGAGTGTTAGCATCCAAGAAGACAACTAGTAAGTAAGTGAGGTGTGTGTGAGTGTCTTATATAGAGCAAAACATGCTCACAAATGACGGCATGAGGCCGGCCAAGCCAAGCCAATAGGGAGCCAATGCATGGCCTCTTACACAATGCTAAAAGGAATAAAGATGCCTTACATATTCCTTACACTCTTACACACCTATTGATCACTTACACACACAATCATTTTGTGCACACAACCTTCATACACACTACATACTACACGGCTGAAATGGGTCCTTATTAAGACCCATTTTATTTTTGTCAATTGTGTTAATTTGTAACATGTCACACATGTCCCATAACACATGAACTAATTTGTTAATTATGCAATTTTAACTCTTTAAAATTCATAATTCACAATTTTACGACAGTTAAATAATTCCTCTAGTAATTCGAAGTTACTATTTTATAAACATTGTAATATCATAATTTAATTACAACTAATTGTAATTTTATGATCAACCGTGTTCACTCTCGATTTAATCGTTTCCCAAACGAGTAAACAAAAACCGTGTAATAAAACATTTTATTACCTTGACCGTTTATTATATAATCCTATTACAGTAATATTCGTCACATAAAATCATTTCCAAATTTCTAGCTATTAATTAATTCGTATCCAATACGATATTAATTAATTATTCCATTGAGACGGAATTCCCTAAAGATATGACCTTAAGGGATCAACTGATCAACACCATCATATGACGATAATGTCAAACTCTAGACAGCCAATCATTATCGGTAAATGTTGATCAGTCGACTTTAAAGGAGTAACATTCCCAGTTGTGTTTCATTGAAATGAGTTTTAATTATGTCAACACACTATTGTCGAGGACACTTCCTCCAATTGCGTACACATCAGATAACACAATATATCACACATATGTCTATTTCTACGCTTAATGACCAAATAAGATGTTTGTAAGGAATCTCCCGGTTTTAGGACGTCTCCTAAACCTTTGTCGTAGCCTCAAACATTCCTACTTGGTTCATTTTATTTAGAGACACCTAAGTTCATTTGGGTTCATTGGTTCAGGTTCCAAGACCATTGCTCTAATACTATTTGTAACACCCTCATAACCCAAGGCTTTTAGAAAGGACCATTAGATTATGAAAGCATTACTATCTCGGTTACTCGAGGTATAATATATCAAAGAAAGGCATGAGAAACTTTTATTAAATTACAAGTATAAACATTACAAATGGCTCAAACTCAAAAGATGGCTAAAGAACAACGGAAGCTAAAGGACTAAATATAAGTGAAGACTACTATGACTTCTCAATGTTGACTAGTCCCTTCCCAGCCTCAAGCAAACCATCAACATCGAGTTACATGCTAAGAATCTCTTCACCATACCCATGGATCATCACAGCGCACAAACCATAAGGATCGGTTATGCGCAATATCGTCACTACCAAAATCAAGAACAGTATAACAATCTCGAAGCACAACATGTTCATATCACCAACAGCCAATCATCTTACAACGGCGACCTGTTCCATAGTCCCATAACCAACCCCCCACTTGCTCGCGGCTAGTGGTACCCAAACATTAATGTGCACATCCCCTCCGTGGCAGGTCCCAAAAAGGGCGATCGTAGGATTGAGAGCCATTTCCCGCAATGGTCCAAAATATTAATTTCACATCTCATCTCGGAACCACAGGTGATATCAGTCTTACATCACAACATTATGATCGTCACAATATAGCAGAAATACTATCACAATCACATTACAGATAACTGAGTAGGGAAACCCCTACCTCAAGGCAAATCACACAAGGTAAAGATACATCGATTCTGCCACCGTTCTTCTACAAAATATCCTCCTAAGATAACATATAAGGTATTACTAACAATAATCGTCACAACATACTTATCCTAAAGCACACTAATAACGAATCCGAAATTTAGTTAGCGACGACGATGATAGGCTAAGATGATCGGCGTAACTAGACTCTGGTATGAATTCTTAAGGTTTTAGTGTGAGAGGGTTTTGAGAGAAAAAAGGTGAATAACGACAACTAACTACGGTAAATTCTAACTTTTAACTCCGAACTTCTTTTATAAGTTACCGCGACGCTGACACGAAAAGACTAGCTCGGCCGAGTTGAGCTAGCTCGGCCGAGTTACGGCAACTCGACCGAGTTCGATTAACTCGGTCAAGTACGAGGTACTCGGCCGAGTTGGGTCACAACTCAGCAACACGACAGACCTTGGGTCAACTCGATCGAGTTACTCATGCGACAAATAGAGGGGTGTTACAAAGATCCAATTCAGTAATTAAAATGTTATATTACTAAAATTTATTAATGTTTATGAAACATTGGAGACAAGAATAATTAGTTAGTTATAATTACAAAATGTTGTAGATTATATTAAGGCCCTGTTCTTTTGGACTTCAAGTCACTTAACTTAAGTTCACTTCAGATCCTATAAGTTCAGTTCAGTTCCTATAAGTTCAGTTCAGTTCAGATCCTATAAGTTCAGTTAAGTTCATTTCATTTCCTATAAAATCAGTTCAGTTCAGTTCCTATAAGTTCAGTTCAGTTCAGTTCAGTTCAGTTCCTATAAGTTCAGTTCAGTTCAGTTCCTATAAGTTCAGTTCATATAAACTCAATTAAGAAAAGTTATATACGGAGTATTATTTTTAACAACTGATACAAACATTTCGCTTTAATTATTCGATACACGTCATCTATAAAAAAAATAACTCATTAATAATTTACCCGTCTTTTACTCTCTAATTAATGTCAAACTATCATCCCCATTAATGCCAAAAAACAACAACTCATCATACGACACCCTCACCCTCACCAAGTGTCATTCTCTCATTAATCAGTTTCTTCATCACCATTGTTAGAGAAAATAAATGGTTAGAGAAAATTGTTATAGTTAATAATTTTTTTATCGTAATGTAATTGTAGTATAATGTATGAACTATGAACAAACCATTATATATAAAGTTGAAAATATTTTAATCTACCTTGTGTTTTAGACTAATTTTTTTATCAATGTCATCTATTGAATAATAATAATAATAATAATAATAATAATAATAATAATAATAATAATAATAATAATAATAATAATAATAATAATAATAATAATAATAATAATAATAATAACAATAATAATAATAACAACAATAATAACAATAATAACAATAATAATAAAAATAATAATAACAATAATAATAATAATAGTTAACTTAAATTAAAATAAAGTTAATTAAGTTCGAATTTTATAAGTTCAGTTCAGATCCTATAAGTTAAGTTCAGTTCAGTTCAGTTCAGTTCCTATAAGTTCAGTTCAGTTCAGTTCAGTTCCTATAAGTTCAGTTCAGTTCCTATAAGTTCAGTTCAGTTCCTATAAGTTCAGTTCTGTTCAGATCTTATAAGTTCAGTTCAGATGTTATAAGTTCAGTTCAATTCGGTTCAGATCCTATAAGTTCAGTTCAGTTTCAGTCCTATAATTGTGAATTACTACTTATATTGTTAAGTATAATTAACCAATTATGTAATTATATTTAATTAGTTAACTATGCATACATTATCTAAATAACATGTCATATGTGACATGTCACATGTCACATGTCACATGTCACACATTATATGACAATTGACAAATTGTGAAAGATAAAATATAGGACATTTTGATGGAGGTGCCGGTTTAATGGGGATAGGTATAGGCTGTCATTAGTTGTTGTTTTAATTGTAAATAAATGATTACACCTATATACCGAAACCTAGCCTATGATTCTTGATTAGAGAAAAAAAAGGCAAAGCATGCTAACCCTTCCCAAGGGACTCTAGAAAACCGGCATCCCTCCTCCCGTATTAGTTAATAAGATGTTCTCTAATTGATTCTTCATATCCTAATGCTTTTTTCTCTCTAAATTTTCATAAAAACTTGTTTTATGCAAAATTTGTTCATAAAATTCTAATATCACAACAATATTACCGGAGTAGTAATAATAATAGTATTAAAATTAATATTTTAGGTTTCTAATATATTATCTAGTTAATATTTATTAGAGTTAAGGGTGAATCTTGGGTGCAACTAAAAGGAGCATTTCTACACTTGAAACTTGGATCTTTAAGGATCATTCTAATATTATTAAACTTAAGAACAAGGTTAGGTAGGAGTCCTATCTTGTGCTCCTTTTCGTCCAAATCATTGTAAGAAAAAATCTTATTTCTACTTATTTGAATTAATTCACATATTGCATGCACTAGATCTTGGTTTACTAATTTTATGAGAAAAATAGTTTAATATTATAAGAGTCTAATAGTATGGTTATAGAACCAAACATAGTATTTAAAAGTAGGGTAAATTGATAAACACTACCAACTTTAGTCTTCTTTTTCATAATCAATACCAACATAATCAATAATTAGTAATCAATATCAAGATATTAACTTTTTTCTAAGTTAGGTACCAAGTCGCATTTTTACTATAGTTTTTTCCTATTTTAAAAAGTGTTTTTATCTAAGAGAATGATTTTGAAGATGGGTGAGTAGAGGTTTGTACTTGAATAATGGCTTTTTGGATCTGTACGAGTAGAATAGTATGGGATTTTCACGTGATCACTTGTTTACCTATCGTAGAAAAAAGTTAATATTTTGGTATTGATTACTAATTATCAATCATGTTGGTACCGATTATGAAAAATGGTTATTATATTGATATTATTTATAAATTAACCCTTAAAAGTATTTGTTCTTAATTAATAAGCTTGATCTTCATTTTGGGCAAACCACATAATGGTAAGGTAGAACCTTTATTTAGACCAATTTATATTTATTTTTGTTCTCACTTTGGTGAGGGTGGGTGTTTTTATGGTTTGTGTCATATCAATTACGCATAACTATGGTCTTGTTTTCACTATTTGATAAGCATTTCATTCTTATTTTGTAAGCATTTTAAGTGATTCACAAAAAATTTTGCCCAAAATTTTGCATCATTTTCATGAATTATTCTTCATAAAAAATACTAGCTATATATATATATATATATATATGTATATATATATATATATATATATATATATATAACGTGTCTACCTTGTTAAACTAGTGACTTTTTAATACGTGTTTGGGTGCTCATTTGGAAGGTTACATATTTGAAAATATCAATGTGAGTTGGCCAAAAAGGGAATTGCTAATTTCCGAAATGAAAAGAAAAAAAATGAAAAAGGAAGCATATTCATATATGTTTTTCAAAAGGAAAAATAAAGAAAAAATGAGAAACAAAACTAATTTCCATGTTTTATTAATATTCAAAATACATGGAAGATTTACTATGTTTTGTAAAGAACGAAAATAGCCAATACACTACTTTGGGCTCGATAATTAACTTTCGATATTGGGTTGGGAATTGGATTGAGCATCCGTGCACTGGATAGTTGTTAACTTAACTTAGCTTCACTCTCCATAATATATTTGTCCTCTTTCTTACCGATCTCAAAATTGCCTTCTTTTTAATTTTTGTTTTGTTTTCATTTGCTTACATTATATTTGATGTTATTATATTTTCATTTGAATTGATTACCATACTATATTGTTCGCACATTCAAATGACTCGGCGATAGGTGAGTGATTTTCACACACGCACACACGCGCGCGCGCACACACACACACACATATATATATCCTTTCACATGTAAATGAGTTTGAGCGTAACGTGAGAGTCTGAAAATTAAAAGATCATGCAAGAGCTTGAAAGAACATTTGTAGTCATTTGCTTTATATACGTCGTCATATAATTCTCATCCATGTAATGCTTTGTCCATTTTCCCATATTGTCTAATTAACTATTTTCGGGAATTAATTTGCGTACGTGGGTTGGTCTAGTTTCTTATACTTACTTGAGGACAAGCAAGGGTTTAACTTGGAAAAGTTTGATAAGTATATTTTATATATGATTTTACCCAAATGATTAATCATGGTAAACATGCCACACTTGAGCCATCCAAAAACCATCAACAAACAAGTGAGTGAGTCAAACATGACACGTGGTTCGTTATGATATGTATAGTAGTAAGCATAAACAACTATTTTACACATAGATAACATTTATAAGACTTCAAACAGTGGAAGGGGGGCCATTTGTTCATGTGGACTCCAAATCGAGTGATCATATAGGGTAAACTATTTAATTTTTCGACACCAATAGATTTTCCATATTTTTTGGATACCTAGTGGTGGTCCTGCTCCTAAAAAATGATGTGCCATCGGTTAGGGTTCATCCTAGTTCGATAGGAGGGGCGGGCGAAGGGTTCTTTGTTTTGGGACTTGTCCCATCAGGGACGGGCATGTCCTGGCCAGTACGGTCCTTGTACCGGCAGGGCAACTCTTAGCACGAGCCTCGGGCGCACATCTCACATCCTATACTCATTACAAGCAACAATACGCATATGGGTAACGTAACTAAGTACTAAATACAGCATGTCTTAGCCTATTTTTCTCCAACATAATATATGTAAGAATAACCATTGCCTCATATTATCCAAGACATGCATAGCAAGAGATTTAAGAACTTTATCAACGTTCAATACGTAACTATTTGTTTTATCTTTCTAAAGCTTTTTTAACACTACTGTTAGCACTAAAAATTTACTACCCTAAGCATTAATTATCTTAATGGTTAGAAGGCCCGTAAGAGAAGGGGTTGTTAATTAGGCCAGTACAAAATTAGACACATAAAGCAAAGGTTGGGCCCAAAAGAGCGTCTGGATGGCAGCAAGTCCAAATGAAGTCCAGCGGAGCAAAGGTAAGCATCCGAAGAAAGGATGGAATCAGCGGACGTGAGCGGTTATTCAACCGCTCCCCCAACGTTTATGCAATGAAGTGCCTATATAAACGGATTTCCTCCCACCGAGCAAAAGACAACAAAACTCAAATCAAACATATCAAACAACGTAGTTCTATCTTTGGACCTTAGTATAGTCTAGTCTAGGTGTAGATGTAGCAGTAGCAAGGTGGTGCCCATTCGATCATGGAGATATTTCGCCATCTATACTTTAGATTGTAATTTAGCTTTATTAACCACAAGAATTACTTGTGAGAACTTTGGTTTGTGTTGTTGTTGATGGTATTTGTTGGTATATTAATATCATTTGGATTTCCTGTATTTTAAATTTGGTTATTGTAATCATTCAACCCAAGAGTGTTAAATTACACGAAGTAATTTAACCCTAACTAGATAGCATATCTACAATCGTGACTCGAAACCTTGTATATAGTTCACAAAGTATAAGAGGGTATTTACAACATCCGTGGTACCTAGAGGTACTTAGTTTGTTTCCGAACAAACAACTATTAACTTGATAAAATGGCATGAGTAACCTTACAGATATAGCTGGAGTGTGCAATAACAACCAGTCTAATAACCATAATACTTTTACATCACATTGAGTCGTTTTTCGCTAACCACTGATTTCTAATCAATAACTACCATGCTAAAATATTTTATTAGTCGGACAAAATCATGATTCTGCCCTTAATGATTACTAACCATCGAAAATGAGAAGCAATAAAATAAGAATATAATGCCAAGATAATTTTACACACAAGTTCCTATGATGTTGAATCAATCAGAATGGAATAACCGAAAAAATGTGAAATGTCTTATATGAGGGTATACCATGCACTTAAGCAATATCCTTATATTTAAATATTATAAATATAAGAGATAAAATATGAAATATAGTTGATAGAATTTTGGAAGTAGCATTATTATTGAAGAAAGAAAGTCTAAAAATGAAAGCGGTTAAGGATGGAGAAGTCTGAGCATGCATGGATGATGAAATGATTTAGGATTTATTGGATGACCTACGTCTTATAGTAGGAGCCTTTCTTACAACGGTGGTACTTGAAGCAGCCAAACCAGCCACAATGCATCTTCCATTATGATTCTTGTTCTCAATCTCAGGGAATGGGCATCCCCTCTTAGTTATTGCAGCTTTCTTTTCTTCCGTCATATCACAACTTATCCTACCAAGTCAACAACAATTTTGTGTTACATCTATTTAAAATGTGACATACATATACAATAGTCAAGAGAAACTAAAGTAAGTAGTCGTATCACAAAATGTAATGTTTTAATCTATATTTGTCTACATGCATACACGTTTGAACTCATGATGTTCTATAAGGAACATGTTCGTTGTTTCCCTACAATAAATTACTAAAACAAAATATAAGAGTAGAAATTTGACCCCCTCCAAAAATTCTATTTGCATATTTAACCAAATATCATTTGTTTGCGTAGGCACTTTTCTTTCGTGTTCCGAAAAAAATCCGCAACCAAGATATTTTCAATGGGTGGGAACTGGTAAGTGCATATCATAGAGAAGAAGCAACTAAAAGCAAGACTTACTCAGCATAAGGATATTGAGAGCAACTCCAATGCTCACGAGATTGATAGGCCTGGTAGTAGATCTGACAGTCGATCTCAGATCGGAGTTGAAACCGGTGTAATTTGCCACATAGAGTACAGGTAAGGAACTCGTCTCGGTTGGGATACATCCTCGGCATCTCATTTTCGGCTGCAGAAGCTGATAATATCTTATTTTCTTCATCATCTGTCGTACCATCAAAATATCTTATATCAGAATTTAATTATTCAATTCAAATGTTTGATATCCTTTGTAATAGTTTAATTCTAAAAGAGGAAACCATAACAAAGGAGGACTTATATCAGAAAGTCACTCCCAAAGAAAAATGTAAAAATATTACACGTGGTGAACAAAAATATAAAATTAATCAAAAATTCGGTAATATGGTTAGTGAATACAATAACACATAATTCATCATAACTTTCTCTTTGCAAACTTTAGTTTACTAGTGAAGATGGTAGTACGAAATTTTAAATGAAGGCTACACACTCTATGACAATATTTAGAAAATATTTTCAAGATCTGATAAGACTGGTACGAGACTCAAAGTGATCTGAAGTTGTTTGACCTTATTATAACCCAAAACTTGGTATTGACCAAACCCGACCAACTTAACCTAGGCTCAACCCGTACTTTGATTGACCCAATTTGACCCGTCCAGAAGTGACTTGATCTAAATGAACCTAACCCATATACGACTAGTTATGAAGTGATTTGAAGTCATATTAAATATACATTATAATAAAGGATTTATTCGTTACAACACTCCATAATAAATAACTAATCTTGTAATAAATAAAAAACTTACAATTAACCCAACATAAAATGACCATACCTGATCCAAATTTACCCATCCTGAAGTGGCTCAAATCTAAAATAACCTGACAACTTAACATTCAGAACTGACCTGAATCCCGAAATATCCGGACCACCCCAACCCGATCCAAAATATACGGACATTTCCCAAACCCGATCCAATCGACTCATTTTCATCTTTTCATGCGAGGTACTATAACTACCAAAGATTGTAACTTTATTAGGGACATCAGCCAAAACAAAACAACGAATTTACTATTCCATTTTATGTCCATGTTTTACATCGTTGTCCCCTCTTACAACACATCATTAGTTTAATATAAATAATTAGCTTTTTGTTAGAGAGAATTGTTATTATAGCTTACACCTTCACCACTCAATAAGTGGTTAAAATATTATATATTTCGCCTCATTCACTTGTCATCCAACCTCAAACGATATATATTAATTAAACCGATTGTGAGAGGGTAAAAACAAAGAAAAGTTGGAAGGAGTAGTTAGATCGCAATTCAGTTTTTGTTATGTAAGAACGATTTGTCCTTAGATAAAGACAATGAGACACAAAAATAAGATAACGGATCTCAACCCCAAAAAGAAGTCTTGCCTAGATCTCTTACAATTCTTATCTTTATTAATACAAGAATATTTAAACCATTCTCATTAACCAAGTCATCATTTGCAACTTTTTTTCATTTCCCTGAAAACTTAGTAATGGTGGCCCATGTTAAGATGCATGAGAATTAGTTACATCAAAGTATTTTTGGAACAATATGACCAAAAATGTCAATTAAATTATATCAAATACATCAAGAATAGTTATATCCATTTTTAATTTTGTATATTAATAACATCAACATACATTTACCATCAATATTTTTCACGATAATCATATCAATATCAACGTACCAAAAATATTAAAAATAAGAACTAATCTAAAAAGTTTATTTAAAGCTACAAAAAGAAGAAAATACGACAAGCAAAATTCTAGCATAAAAATTCATGAATGAAAATTTTAATTACCGTAAGAAAGTAACTATTCAAGAGTTTATGTGTAAAGCTTCACATAAAAGTTATTTGAAAAAACCGCTCCAAATAATAATGACACGATAAAAAACTAGGCTACTGAAATTGCAAAAGAAAAATATCATAATAGATACTTCACATTCCTAAAAATACGAGCAATGATGGGCTTGGGGGCAATCATATCTTTTTTTTATAAGGTAAGAAACTATATTGATCCTCTAGAGTAGGACCAACCTATCTCATCATTTTAAATGAGTGAGGTAAATTAAAGCCACCGACTTTCAAACTATCTCCAAAGAACTTGACATGTTGACAACTATGATTATGAGTGAATTGTGACAATGAAAAATGCATATATAACGAAGAAAATTTTGAGATTTTTGTATTAACATTTACTTACGATTGTATACAGTAGATCGTTCTGATATTTCAAATTATATAGGTTCATTGTGTTTTGTTATACTTTGAATATATAAATTGTATAGTTAATATATATATATATATATATATATATATATATATATATAGACTTGAGATCCGGTGAGAACCACCTTACAATGAGAACTTTGTGAGAACTCTACTTTACGGACTTTTTAAAAAAAAATTAATAACATAATCAACTCACAATATATATATATATATTCTTAGCATGTCGGTCATATGAAGTTATATAAAAAATTGAAAATCTTAAATATGGGTAATCATTATTTTAAATATTATTAATAAATAAGAACACTTGAAACAGCAATCCCGTGCAATTTACATGGGATTAAAACTAGTATGGAGATGAAACACAAAAATTGAATATATGAAAGATAGCATTGGAAAACTATTTATATTTGTAAATCATGTTTGAAATTAGTTTAAACTTTTTTTGTTAAACATTACCTAATATTTTACGTATTTAATAAAGAATTACTTCGTTCAATTTTTTATTTTTTCTATTTGTTTGTTGGAGGGTCAAAACTTTAAAACCATGACCGTAATAAATATGTAAGAAGAAGAAGAAGAAAAAATTATACAAACAAAATATTTACATTTGTTATCAAAATATCTTTTGAGATTATTTTTTTCAACGGAAAAAAATAACATATGAATGTAATAAATACGGTCAAATTTGCGTTCTATAAACTCTAATGTAGCACATGAGAAGATAATAAAAGAAATATCAACGAAATATCTAGTTAGAAAAATCAAAAAATTAAAGAAATATCTAATTTCCGTTTTATAGACTGTAATGGAACACTATCTACTCCCTTTATTCAAATTCACACTACAAGTTTTGGTGAGGGCAATCAAAAAATATTTGAGGAGATAAATATGTAAGATATGTTGATTGAAGTAAGAAATTGACCAAAAAATGAAAGAAAAAATAGTTATGTGTTATAGGCAATTGAAAGGAAATCAGGAAGAAGAGTAAAAAAAGGAGAACTTCGTTTACGATAAAAAAACATCATCCTTTAACAGTCAAAATTAAAAAGAAAGTTGGTTATTTTAAGGAAAAAATGATTTTGTTGGTGATAAAAAACGTTGTCAAATATTAGGTAAGGTTTGAGGAAAAAAATATAGACAACTATATCACTATCAAACAGGCGGCATGTGAACTGAAGAAAAACGCCATTTCACGAATTGAATAGGATGAGAGGGAGTATGAAGAGAGAGAAGTGACATAAGAGTACATTTTCTTTCAGCCATTGAAAGAGGGGAACAATAGGGTAAAAAGGCTATGAGCCTATGATGATATTTATGTTTAATACAACTACTATGTGTAAATTGAGGTAAATATTAAGTATTGTGACCATAGTATTAAACTTTTGTTTGAGACGTTATTGTTGTTGTTTTACCATAAATATAATCGAGAATGTTTCAATGTGCGTCTAATTGTGGTAGTGTGCAAAACCTTATAACTCGGTCGTAGTTTTTCATTGCAGTCTTATTTAAAACTTTGTTTGTAGGTGCACAATGTTATCGAGTTGTCAAGGTTTTTAAAAGTTACCATAAACACATTTCTATATGTTACCAAGGACCAATTATGCTTTTAGCACAACGATTGACATCAGATCACGAGAACTGGTTTTGAAAGCATATCTCTTAACTTAAATTTAAATCCATAGATGAAACACATGCGAAAGTATTAACTAGCAGATATACAACCACCCAAACACATCTGAAACACTTTGAGTCTTTTTTCTCTAAAAGAGTAATTAAGATTACTTGAATTTATCATAAAAAAATACCTCCAATCAAAATTTTATTGGAGATGGTCTTAAACCCCCCAAGATATGCTTTATGCTATTTAACATTTGTATGACACTATTAAATATTAGAAATAATGTGGAGAAAAAACATTTAAATAACTAATTTTTAGGCAAGCTAATATAAGTGATAAAATACCTTTTGATTTCGTTGGTGAAGGAACATCAAATCCAAATATTCTGATCATGTGCTCTGCAGGTTTTGTTATTTTGATATCTGTAGGGAATAAAAAAGAATTCTACTCAATAAACTAACCGTTATTAATGTTTTTACATAAATTAAAGTATGACATGAGGTGCGGTGCTATATAATGAGGCAAAATATATTGATGCACAAAAAACGTTCATGTTAGATTTCCATATCACGTAAGTATTTATTGCCTAGTATGAATACTATAGGAAAAAAAGTCCATACCAGAAACTTAAAAAATCAACGATCAATTTTAATTGTTCTTTTTACATTATTTTTGTTTCCTACCAATTTTTTAATTATATGAAACCATCTAATTGGATTAGTATACGGATTCATCATACCAGAAAGACAAAATAGTTATATAGTTTATGATACACAGGAGTATGAGATATTATTATTACAAATAAATTGGTTTTAATATTGACATAAACTTATCTTATACAAACTCTTTATTTTGGGATCGAACCTGTAGCCACTAGACATTCATGCATATGAGGATGTAATCATTACTTTACATTTCTTAGCACGCTACGTTTACGGGAACATGAAAGTAATCTTCCATGCAAAAATACGTAAAACAGAAACCAGTATTTGAAGTGTTATGTTGTTTTACCATTTAAGCCTTTTGTCTTAAACTTATATCTACTTTACCACCTTTGCTTTCAAGGTTTGTGTCTCGAAATTTAAGTTGTAGAAATTTGACACTTCTACATATATCGTATTACTATTCAATTTGACTTATTTCTTAGGTGACCATATCTTACTTTCCTTTCAACCTAAATTAGTGGTAGGTACAATAACCAAAGTGTAAATTTATGAAGCTTAAATGAAGAACATAAAAGACAACATCCTAGTACTTAATCATTGCCTACCATCGTAATGATAAAAGGAAATGTTTAATAATAAAGTAGGTGCACGGAAGATGCTTTTCACTCATTTCTTTACATTAAGCTTAAAGCATTAGAAAAATAAAATAAGTTCTAAACATGATACTATATAATTATAAACAAAAATTAACATGATATGAGTTAACAAATAATTATAAAAAGGCAAACGGTAGTGAAAAATAATAGAACTTGCTCAAAATACATGGAAATTGTGTGTCATTAACTTTATTTTTAAAATATATATAGTTTCTTTATTCTCATTTCTTATATGGGTATAACCTCGTAATGTCTTTATGTATTCTTTAGTTCTTATATACCCAATTTGTTTTTGGGTAATTCAAGCTCTTCCAAAATAGTTTTGCACTGTTGAAGCATATTAGCATGATCAGACGAACATATCGAGAAATGTTGGACTTTGGCAATGGGTCAAAATACCGTCCTTGTGTAGTGTTCCTTGTTTTCCTTGCAAAAGAACCAATGATGGAACACAGAGTATATGGACAAATTGTATACTAAATAGGTATGACTTGTATGAATGGAGATGGTTTGTTGGAAAACAAAACACACTCATATTCTAAAACTTCTACAATGAAATCTCAAATTACCCCACAAACTTCCCCTACAAAAGCCCCACATCCAAACTCCACAAGAACTACCCTCCCAAAATCGATTTTAAAAACTATGTCAAATGTCATCTTACAACCAACACCCATACAATCATTCTCCCATGTACCCACAACAACAAGGCAATCATAACCTTTAGATGCAAATATTGGTCTACCAAATGTTCCAAAACCAATGTCCGTTCTACAACGAAATTCAAGAAGATGCACAAGAAAAGGATTGGAATCTCTACAATATCACGGAGCATGGGAGAAAATTTGTGAACTCGAATAGCCCAATTTCAATCCAACGAATAAATCTATGAAGACACATTGAAAAATAGAGTGATGAAATCAGAGAGAGAGAGAGAGAGAGAGAGAGAGAGAGAAGCAGTCTCTCTCGTTCATTACAACTCACCCTTACAAAATGCAATTTAGAAAACTTGAGAGAAAGGTGTAATCGAGGAATATAGCGAGGGTGAAGAACAATTTGTAACCCATTATACAAGAAATTTTGAAACTATACCACCACCTTCCCAATTTCTAAATATTGAACACCTCACATTTCAACTTATACCTTATTTTACAAACATTCTCGATGAATGTGAATATAAGGGTGTGACTTTTGAAAAATAGGATGCGAAGTTGAGGGAGTCAAGTTTTTGTGTTCATGTGAATATGAAGGAGTTTCCTTCGAACTGGAGCTTGCGGTAGTGGAGAAAAAGTTGATGACAGATGACGTCCCCACAAATGACTCTTATAAAGAAAGTGTTGATGAAGAAAAAATGAAGAGGGTGAACTTGAATCCCCACCTAAATGATGGATTGCTTGTATTTTATATGGTTAAAACTTATGATAATATCACTTTTAAGGGGTTTAATGGTGCAACAAGAATGATGGAAAACTCATTCTTCGACTATATGGTGGAGGAAGCTAGTGGTGGAACAGGATGCTCCTTGAATAAAGAAGAGGTGGAAGATTGTGTTGTAGAGGATTAGAATAAAATATTTTCTTAACAGGGTGCTCTTTCAATGGAGAATGAATTGGTAAAGTACGATGAGCCTTTTGGTGACTCTTGTTTTATTAACTCATTCGATGGCAGGTCTTGTTGGCATGAGCCTATAAATAACTCTTGAGAAGTCTATGCGGATGTCTTTGAAGCCACATCGAATGGTGGTGGAAATGGTTACGTTGAATATCGTGAGTTAGGCTTGTTGGAGGGAAAGCTTGATGATATGAAGGCCACTTTGCTAAATGGCCCGGTGGACTATTTGGTAGAGAAATCATAGAAGAAAAGGGTAAGAAATAAGATGTTAGGGATCCTATTTGTGAAAAATTAACCACTCAACTCCTTGTCCCTCAAGCACTCCCTTGCATAAGTCAACGCCTAAACAAGCATATCTCTTCAACCATTGACCCAAAAGCAAGGGGAGAACTTCAAAGTTCAGACAAAAGTTTAAAAGATCATTCTTCTCTTACTTTGACAAGATATGCAAGCTACTTGAGTCAGATCATTAAAAAGACCCAAGGGATAGTGCTTAGATTGTTAGGAGGACCATTGATGATAATTTTTGGATGATGAGGTGGGCGTACTTTGTAATGAAGTGGTCATGATTCTATATATGCTTGTTTGAGGCTTATGCTCAAGCTTTTGACCGACAGATAGAGAGCATTGAGTAACACTGACAATACTATATGGAAACTTTGCATATAATCTATGTGGAGTCCTTTCTTAAACCATCGTTTGTAATATATTTTATTTTATGTTTTCAATCTATGCGTCCATCTAGTGTTTTTGTCTTAAATCTCTCTTGGATGGTCAAGGATGAACCTCAATTTGAGAGTGTGCCTTGTTTGGTTTGGGGAAGTTAAATAATTTTCTTCCACGAATGATAGAATTCAAGAGCCTTGTCAGACTCTTAGTTGCGTTTTTGCCTTGGTTTCACGGGAGATGTGCACCTGAGCCTTATGAAGGTGTTTATTTTTTTTTCTTCCATTAAGAAAAATCCAATAAGACAATTGAATCACCATCATTCGCATTTAGTTGATTAGCAGTTAATTCAGATTAGCACTCTTCTACACCTAGTATCATGCATCATAATAGTCTAATTTTCTCATCTTAATTAGTATAGTCTAGATAGCTCATGTAGTTAGATGTATTTAGATACTACATTTTGCATTCATGCATGGTCACTCATGACCAAACCTCCTCCTTTTTGCACTAGCAATAGTGTTAGGCTCGATTCAGGGAGGTTTGATCATAAGTAATCCGAGCTAAGTTAAATTAGCTTTCAACTAATAGAGAATATGCATCAGTTTAGCTTAGTTTAGATTAGTTGCATCATTTGTATTATATGACATAGAGATACTTGCATTTACATAAAGCATGCAATTACTCATTTCTTGATTGCATTTTACATTTGTACTTTAATTTCCAACTTTCAAACACCTAAAAAAAAGTTTTTACTTTTCAAAATATGAAAATCCAAAAATATGTTCTTTATTTTTCAATAAACCATATTTCAAAATACAAAAAACATGTCTTTACTTTTCATTCCTTTCCCTTACCTTGTACATTGCGGACAATGTTCAAAATAAGTGTGGACATGAAAAGTTACATTTTAAAACTTGTAATAATTTTGAAAACTTCGAAAAGACTCAAAATATGTCTTTTATTTCATAAAACCAAAATCACTAGAAATTTGAAAAATGTCAAAAATCAAAGACATGTTCTTACTTAAGTAGTTTAAAATTGTATGTACTCATGTGCTTTTGTACACTTATCGCATAGATACAATGTACCATTTGAGACATACCATGAGGGAATATGAAGACCGCTTTTAACTTGTCACACGAGGAGGATGGCTTGTATGTCAAGAAGGATGTTGTGTATTTTGGTTGTTGTGGTTTTGCGCCTATGTGATGCTAGGAGCTAACATTAAATTATATGGAATATAGTTCATAGTTGAAGTTGAATTAGTTTGTTTATATGTTAGTTGCATCATGGCATGTATTTGCATTTAGGTAAACTATTTGAATGCCTAATTGAAAAATATGAAAAGTTTGCATAGGCCCTTGTGGATACATTTTCTACTTAATATTTTGTCTACTAGAATAGTCATCAGACACCTCATTTAGTGTCATGATAGTATCGTTTGACCCATGCACTAAGGCTTAGTCAAGAGTTCCTTGTGATGTGATAATTCATTCACTACCATTTATTCTAAGGTGACCCTTGAAGCCATGCAACCACTCTTCTAATTTTTATTCCATGTACATGATTTACTAAAGGGTATGGACTTTTATAATCTTAAAATTGAGTTCAAATGCCAAGGAAAGCCAAAAAGTTTGCAATTTTGTTAAATTTATCCAAGTCTTAAATTTACGAATGCAAATGGGATTTCTATGATTTTTAGAGTATCTTTATTGCAAATGAGGTCGTTCTTAATGTTACTTCGGTGAAGTTTTGAATATCATTTATCATTGCCACATTCTTTTGCCAAAAGACAAATTGTTAAGTATTAAATGATAATCATAAAAAAAATGGCAAAAAATATGCTTAATGTCTAAATGTTACAAAAAGGGAAAATATCCCAAAGCAAATTACTAATGTGAAACTCAAACATTTTGATTCCCTTATTCATTGATGATCATATCCTTTGTTTTATGGTTGAGAGGGGACGAGCCTTCCTCTTGTCTAGGTAGGAGGGAAAATTTTGCATGCTTCCAATGTATTCTAACACCATAAGCACATCGCTCTTAACGAGAGCATTTAGTAATTGTGGATGAGTGTAGCCTAGCTTGATACCATTTGGAGGTTCTTTACTTCTATCTTTTTTCGCTTAGTAATTTTTAGAACTAGTATTTATGATGTAGTATGTGCCCTTAAATGGTTTCTCTCTTAGTTGATTCCACCATTTAGATGAGGAAAAGGATATTTTGCAGATGCATCATATGCTTAATGCTTGGATGTATCGCCATTTTTGCAAGACCCCACTTGCCTTGTAAGAAGGCATTTTACCTCATAAATATCTTGTTGTAAGTTGATGGAGTGAGACCCGCTAATTTTCTCGTATTGGATATGCTAATAGAATTAGTCTAAATAAAGGCTTGGTCTTAGTCACCTCTTTACTCGAGGTAGTAAAGATTCAGTTTTGGGATATTTTATGTGGTTCATATCTACACTTGTAACCCTTTAATCAACCTCATTTTGCATGCCTATATGGCTAGTTAGGGTAATTTTCATAGTCAGTTGCTTCATATTTCTTATTCTCTCCCTTCTACAGTCGTTTATAGGAAATGACCACAAATTGGAGCGGTTTTAGCATTTATTTAAGCATAAATAAAGGAAAATCGACTCACTTGATGATTTTCAAGAAAGAAGAAGCAAGGCACAATGGCCTTTTGATCAATAAAGCATGAATTCGGATGTTAACCACCACGCGCTTTATGAGGCAACGATGACGAGAATGGCTCCATTAGAAGAGGAACTTACTTGGACACAAACTGAGATGTGTTTTTTTTTTGCACCGATACTTTCTTATAAGGAACGAAGTTGAAAAATCAAGAGGTATAGACTTTTAAATCACTTGATTCAGAGTCCAGATAAGCAAATGACTTCCCTTTTACGACCCAGACTCAACTAGTAGAGCTTAATGCCAAGTCGCTCGAGACAATTCTCAAGTCGCTCGACCTGGAGCTCAAGCCTCCCGACTTGGACCTCAAGTCTCTTGACTTGGACCTCAAGTCGCCTGAGATCCAAGACAGTTTTGTCCATTTCTAGCTCAATCCTCACGAGCTGAGATGGAGACTAGCATGGCGACGGATTCTTTGGTTAGGTCAATACTTCATTTAATCCTCTAATCAATCTTAATCTTATAACATGTATAAATACTCTATTTGTATACTTTTTGGGTAAAGCTTTTATAGTGGGCCTCCCTCTTTACATCACTTACATTTATTTGTTTTAGATCATAGTCATTAGGTTAGTCTTTAATTTTTCCACACAATTTACGTTGCTTTCAATAATGGATTAATTGATAAGAATACTCTGAACTATGGGTGTCCAGCTCAAAATACTTCAAACTCTATTTTAACTACCAATACAATCAACGAATGCTCTCATTCGCTTTTATTATAATATATGACCCGCTAGCTGCTAAATAAGTGAAAAATTTCTAACCCTTCTTTACCCCGTCTTTCTCTTTTTGCTTCTCTGGTAATCTATTCACCTAATCACACCAATAAAACATGCTACTATAAGTTAAAAAAAAACAACAAATTCTATTCAAAGTAAATGAAGGCATTAGTTGGTTATATTGGTAGTTAAAATAAAGTTTAGACTATTTTGAACACTTTACTCATAATTCGGAGTATTTCTATCAAATAATTGTTCTTTCAATTAATTTGAATTTACATTTTTCTTTCAATTTACATTTTTAATAGCTTACATGTTGGATCTATTTCACAAATAACTAGCATTATTTACAGTCAATTGAATTTGTTGTGTACTAGAACTACTTAACGACCACAAATCTTATAAAAGAGTTGTATAGTCGATGATCTTGGATGTTTCCTCAGATAAGGAGATAGTATCTGCCAATTGGTACATTTTCAACTTCTTTATGCGTAATTTGTTCCGCTTATTAATATACTTTAATTATTAATCTATTATGTTGTTCCAAATTTCCATCGGTGGAAAATTTTGCTTTTGAATTATAAGTTATACATCACATGGTTGGAGAGCGAGATTATGTTTGATTGATGGTTATTGTTGTGGCCTGACTGAGAGATGAAAGTTAGGATAAGATATAGGAAGAATATTGTGTTGAATAGTGGTGGAGAAGGTGGTTGTAGATGTAGAATTTCTGGAATTTTAAAATAGGGTCCATTTGCACATTGTCTAAAACGTTTGAGGTTGAATTATACATTTTTAAATATTTAAGGCCAAATTGCACATTACTCCCAAACGTTTTGGGGCAATTTGCTACTTTTCCCACATTATATATTTCCTATAAATTTAGGATTAAATTTGAGTTATTGCTAAGAACATAGTTTACAAGATCGATAAAAAGACCATGAAAGATATAGGATGATTAGAAAAATAAATTTGGTTTATTACATACGGATGAAACCTAGGCAAGAATGTCAGAGAATACCTATCTTACGAGAAAAATCTTAAGGAAACTTAACCACATTTCTTTAACGCTATCAATAGTATTTTTCCATCAAAAAGTCGATATTATTCAATCAACTCAATAATCGCAATCTTGCATGTTAACAGAGCAAGAACGGAATGGTTCTTCAACATAATTTGGATTAATGAAGGATTAGGATAATGAAAACTAAAGTTTCGTTTGATTCGCTTTAAAAATTTTAATGTCACGTTAATTTTTTTTCACATAATTTTTCGTTTCCAATGAATGGAAGCAAGTATTTTTGATTGAATAAAGGAAATTGAATTTAGGTAGGAATTTCAACTAACCTAGAATATTTAGGTAAGAAATTTTCTCCATGCGTAAAAATTAAAGTTTTAAGGCAATTATATTTCATGTGATTTAAGAATAACCAAATAACAACCCTTTTTTACAATTCACAAAAATACTAATACATGTGTTTTGGTGAGGCGAATCAAGCAATACCTAAGAAGAGAAATATGAAAGAAATAATCAAATAAAACTCACAAAAATATAAGAAATTATTAAAGTAAAAAATGATTTAAACTGGAAGAAAATAGTTTTGCTTTTATAGGCAATTGGATGGGGAATAAACACATGGATAAATCAACTTACGGTAGGAAAACCGTGATCCTTTGTTAGTCAATAACGTTATGAGGAAGCGTTGATATTTTATGGTCGACATGTACTCCATCAATGTCCACTATCTATAATAGTATGATATTATCCACTTTGTACCAAACCCTCATAGATTTACTCTTGAATTCCTTCACAAAAGGCCTCATACTATTATATGTTGTGGCACTTATAAAGATAATATTTCACCATTGCACTATCGATGTCGGATGTGGGTTTGTACCCTAAAAATTACCCCATTAAACTAAGGATCATGATAATCACTCGTACCTTAAACTCTATAGAAAACTCTGACACCACAGAAGTGGTATGAGACCCCAGTGTTAAACTTTGGCCGAGACCCTAGAATGTACAAATGGTGGAGCTTGGAGAGCAAAACCGATAACAATCACGAAGATCAGTTACACTTTTAGCACAAAGAGTTATAAAGGTTTTTATGAGTTACCACAAATGCATTTGTATGCGTTACACTATTACCGAGGAATAATAACACTTATAGCACAAAGAGTTAGATCAAATTAAAACAACTGATTGTGAGATCAAATCTCAAATCGAGATATAATGCCATGTATTAAGATCGTCATAAATTATTAATTACATCTCAAAACCTTTGATTCTCTTTCATCCTAAAATATGACTAAGGTAACCTAAAGCTAATTTATCAAAAAAATTATCTCTAATCAAACTCCTGAATAGATATTATATGGAAAACTTTCTTCAGTTTCACTTTACCCCTAAGACTTGGGTCATGTCATTTAACATTTATAAGAGATTTAATCCTTAGAAATAAAGCAAAGAAAAAACACTCAAATAATTTGTTAAGCAAGTTATTATAAGTGAAAAATTACCTTCATTTGATGCAACTGGTGAAGGAACTTCTAAACCAAATATTTTGGCCGTATGCTCTATAGGTTCTGTCATTTCGATTAGGATGGGAAATCGGAGGGTTTCTTCTGAATTGACTAATTGTTGTTAAATCTTTTTTTTCAATATATTAGATTATATCTTGTAATCTTATATAAAGAGTCTGGAAAAAAAACAATGGTAGATATCCATATCTTGCAGGTACTAATTACCTGGTGCTAATATTTTTGGAAGAAAGTCCACACAAAACACGTAAAATATCAAATATCGATATATTTCTTTTTTCTTACACGTTTCCAACTCCATACAATATTTTTGTTAAGTCTAAATTAATAAACAGTACCAATATAATAACTATTTTATTTGTAACAGTACCAACATAATCAATAATTCGTAATCGGTACAAAAATGTTAACTTTTATCTACTAGTAGTACCAAATCGCCTTCCTAATTTAGTTATTTTTCATACTTTACATTTGTTTTCATCTAAATGAGGGAGTTTCAAAGTAGGTGTGTAACACCCTCATTTATCTAGGAGCCTTTAACAACACATCCCAGATCACTAAAGCCGTTACAATCTCGGTTTCCCAAGACAATGAATAATATAGATAGGTAGAAAAACCAGGGTACTTTATCGAAACATAATGATTTAACGGTTTTATTACAACTTAAAGAAAACTGAATGAATATAAATTATAACTCGCAACGAAAATAAAATAAAGACTAAGCATAAATGACTTACTCTCTAAAAACTAACTGATACTAGAATCCATTGGATCGAACGACTGCCCACGCCCCAAGTTCCCAGTCCAGCTAACTCAAAACCTACTATTTTATTCTGCTCCCCATTTAACTGTAAATATAAAATGCTTTATTATAGGACGCATCAATTAGAGCAGACATCGATTTTATTTTGACCAGTAAACACAAAACACGTCAACCAACGGGTTGAATAGAATAACTATCTAATAATAATAGGATCAGATAAAAAATAAAATAAAATGCAAAATGAATTCTAATCCTACGAGTGACCCGTTTATCCCACCAATCCCTGGCTTGGAGAAAACAATGCAATCTTCCAAACTCGAGGTTCGGGAAACCAATGAAAATGTCATGCCAATAATATATATGTATGTAAAACCCCTTGTTGCAGCGGAAAATAAAACATACAAACATGCCAAAATTTATGCGAAATTTAAACTTTAACATGCATCATAAACGAGGTAAATTAAAACAAAACTGTACAAACTGAAATGAACAACGATAGATAAGTGTAACAGTCTAAGTACGAACGTATAAATACAAAATAGCCTGGGATTGCACATCCCTACAGGCACTGAAGTATAAATCCAAAACAACTAGGCCTAGCTACACGATATCGGGTAAGTCAACGATGAAAAGATCGTCGCTCGCTAGCCTCCAATGTAACCCATCAGCCACCTGTCATGTACCTACACACATGAAAACATGTACGCCACAATCAGTGGGGAGTGACTAGAGTTCTCCTAGCCACCTATTGTTAACGACACGTAACACGTAAAGCATACAACATACTCCAACATTTATAACATGTGGAGTACATCTATCAATATCTCTACTTTCATATCAACATGCAAAACTATGCAAAGGCTCTCAACTAATTTCGGAAACTATTTGAAATGAGAGCCGATCTCCCTTCCAGTTGCCCTGTCGGAGGGTCTTTCACTCCAAAACATTTATGAAACCAACCTAAGAGTCATCCAATGCCTTGGACGAACAGTTCTAAGATAAACATCACACTATATAAACACAATCAATCAGCAACATCTGACACTGTACCCCAACTCAGGCAAGCAGATGCAATCAACAGTATCTAGAACCTACCCCAACTCAGGCAAGAACTAAACACAACATCAGTGTCCAAGTCACACCCCAACTTAGGTAAACTTGGTACACAAATCAGCAAGCATACACCCGTAGTCGCAACTCAGGCACGGATGGATATATAACAATCAGCTAATAATGGTTCATAACGCAACTCAATCAGAACCATTACCCTTCTTAGTGAAATCAGGATCCCAACTCAGACCCAACCCACTACGGTCAAACAAACTCACGGTAGGACAGAGGTCGCAACTTAGACATCTCCTACCGCATCATCCATACACAAGACGGTCCCTACGTCGCAACTCAGACTAGGCCGTCACACCACAAACACTCACATGTCAAACTAGAGGATCGCAACTCAGATCATAACTTGATACGCATTAGACATCAGTACATATCGTACTCTAGCGGTCCCAACTCAGACATATTCCGATATGTACTACAACCAAATCCTTAGCCCTAACATTACTGACCTCTAAACAACACTTAATTGACCCCAGGAACTAAGTTGAGGAAGAGTCGGTTTCCCTTTTGGTTACCCGACGGGGGGGTCTCTATCCTCTCTCCATTCCCGAACCCAATATAGTGCCGCCCGAACTCCGGGGACCACAAACACACGTATAAAACATACGGAACAAGTATCAAGCAAAACGGACAAGCGATCAAAAGTTAAAGCGATTTTATACGGAATGGGGTCCTCAGCCGGTTGTAGACAGGTTGTCGGTCAGCCGGCTGACAACCTCATCAATACAGCCTTCTTCAAAACACGAACTAAATGGGAAGGGTTTCCCAGCCGGTCGACCGGCCGCCGGCCACCCGGCTGGGAGACCTTTCTCCCTAGCCTTCCTCTTACGCAAAAATGTAAACAACAAGGTGTCTCAGCCGGTCGACCGGCGGCCGACCACCCGGCTGAGCACCCTTTCACTTTGAACATTCTCAAATTACGAAAACAACATAACGACCTCCCAGTCGGTCGACCGGCTGCCAGTCGGTCGACCGACTCAGAGCCCCTGAGCAGTTTTTCGACATTTCGACAGTGATTCTAACTTCAAAGAAATCGATATAAATCTTAACAATTGCAACAACACAAGTTTACCCAGCATATTAAACATACATGTGAAGCATAAGCAAGCATTTAATCCCACAAAAAACACATGTTAAGATCATACTTTGTATCCGTCTTAACTTCTCAAAAACTGAAAATGAACATAAGAAACACATGGAACATCATGAACATCAATTAAACCACTTATTGAACATGTAAAGCAGGTTCCTAGCATGCTTCTATGTTCATACATCAATGTAAACTCATAAAATCATAAAGAACATCAAAACAAACACAAATTGTGCTACTTTAACAATAAGGCCGAGTTACTCATAATAGTCACCTCTTAAGTGTCTTCCTCCAAGCTTTCCTCTACAATATACGAGTCTAGATTCAAGTCCTCCAAATTATCGCCTTAAAACACAAGAAAAACACGTATTAGGAGCTTAAAACGGAATTTAGGATCGTCAGGTCTTAAATCATGTACGTCGCTCGACTGATCCCAACAGATCGGGCTACGGCCCTGCCTACCATAGAGTGCCTCATACGGAGCCATCCGAATCGACAAGTGATAACTGTTGTTGTACGAGAACTCAACCAACGGTAGACTCTGTTCCCACGAACCCTAGAAGTCAGGTGCAAATGCACGAAGTAGATCCTCTAAAATCTGAATTGTCCTCTCTGACTGACCATCAGTCGCAGCATGGAACGCTGTACTCATCAAAAGTCGGCTACGCATGGCCTCCTGAAGAGCTTTCCAAAACCTGGAACAGAAACGCGGCTCTCTGTCTGAAACAATCTCTCTCGGAACTCCATGATAGCGAACGATCTCTACAATGTAAGCCTTAGCTAGGCGATCCATATCCCAAGTCTCACGAATAGGTATAAACCTAGCACAACTGGTCAATCTGTCGACCACTACCCAAATAGCATCCTTACCGCCAACGGTCTTAGGTAAAGTGGTCACGAAGTCCATAGAAATGCACTCTCATTTTCACTGAGGAACATGGAGCGGCTATAGCAGACCACCAGGTCTCTTATGCTCAATCTTCACCTACTGACAAGCCAAGCATCTACTCACATAATCCAAGATGTCTTGCTTCATTCCAGGCCACCAAAATAAGAGCCTAAGATCCTTATGCATCTTCTCACCACCAGGATGAATAGAATAAAGAGTCAAATGAGACTCATCTAACACCCTCTTCCTAAAATGGACATCAGGAACATACATCCGGCCTCGGAAACGAAGAAAACTCTCAGAATCAATCACAAAGTCCTTAGCCTTACCACTAGCAATTTTAGCCTCGAACTTCCTAAAAGTAGCATCTGTAGGCAAACCCTTGCGAATCTCCAAATACAATGTCGGCTCAGCAGTCATAGCAGATAACCAATCAAATCCACTGCCACCAATCTCTAAACTCAGAACAAAGTTCCTCTGGCAACACTCGAATGACACTTAACGAATGAGAAGTCTTGCGACTAAGCGCATCAGCAACCACATTAGCCTTTCCCTCATGATACTACAACTCAATATCATAGTCTTTGACCAATTCCAACCAACGACGCTGTCGCATATTACGGTCCTTCTGTGTGAAAATGTACTTTAAACTCTTATGGTCGGTGAAAATGTTGCAATGTGAACCAATAAGGTAGTGACGCCACATCTTCAAAGCATGAACAACAGCGGCTAACTCAAGATCATGCGTAGAATAGTTCACCTCATAAACTCGCAGTTGTCTGGAGGAATAACTAATTACCTTACCACGCTACATCAACACACAACCAAGTCCAAGCATAGAAGCATCGCAGTAGACGTCGAAATCAACACCAATCTCTGGAAGAGTAAGCACTGGAGCTGTAGTCAACCTAGTCTTCAATTCCTGAAACGAGCTCTCACACTTATCTGTCCATACACATTTGGCTTCCTTCTTCAGTAACTGGGTCATCAGACGAGCCAATCTAGAAAAGTCCTCTACGAACCGTTGGTAGTATCTTGCCAATCTAAGGAAACTACGGATCTCTCCTACATCTTTGGGACTCTTCCAATCAATCACAGCCTCTATCTTAGGGGGATCAACCATAACACCCTCACTAGATATAACATGACCCAAAATGGCAACCTGAGATAATCAAAACTCACACTTCGAAAATCTGGCGAACCACTACTATCTGCGCAGAATCCCAAGTATCAAACGAAGATGTTCGGCATGCTCAGCATCAGTCTTCGAATATATCAAAATGTCATCAATAAACACCACAACGCAAGTGTCTAAGTACTCACTGAACGTCCTGTTCATCTGATCCAAGAATATCGCAGGAGCATTCGTCAAACCGAAAGGCATGACAACAAACTCAAAATGTCCATATCTGGTACGGAAAGTAGTCGTCGCAATGTCAGCCTCTCTAACTGGAATCTGGTGATACCCTGACCGAAGATCAATCTTGGAAAATCTGGAGGCACCTCTAAGCTGATCAAACAAGTCATCAATCCTAGGTAAAGGATATCGGTTCTACACAGTAACTCTGTTCAATTCCATGTAGTCAATACACAATCTCATCGATCCATCCTTCTTCTTGACGAAAAGCACTTTAGCACCCCAAGGAGAAGCACTCGATCGAATAAATCCCGTCTCGATCATCTCGTCTAATTGTTGCTTCAGTTCCTTCAATTCAGGCGGAGCCATACAATATGGAGCCTTAGATATAGGTCCGGTACCTGGTACAAGCTCGATAGTAAACTCAACATCTCTCTCAGGAGGTATACCCGGCAACTCCTCCGCAAAGACATCTGGAAACTCACGAACAATGGCTACATCCTCAAACTTCGGTAGCGAAGGTGTAACACCCCCATTTACCTAGGAGCCTTGATACGTGTCTATTTTATGATGTTTTACATCTATTTTTACACGTATTTGGTCGCTCATTTACTATGTTTTAGCCTTTATTTCCCACAAATCGTGTACTTTCGTATTTTTATGCACTTTTGCAGATTTATGCGGAAAAGAAGCAATTTAGTACCAAATCCATATCCTCAAGTCTTTTGCTTAATTAGGGAATTAATGGAAAGTCAACTTGAGTCAAAGTCAAGCGCCAAAAGTCAAAACAAGAAGAAATCCGAAGATTTCCGTATAGAGGCGGTCGACCGACCACCCAAACGGGTCGACCGACCAGTCCTGAATTTTAATGAAGCCCAAATTTCAAGGAATGCCAAAAATAAAAGAAGTCCAGCAGGAAGCGGTCGACCGACCCGAATAGTAGGTCGACCGACCACAACAGAAGCCCAATCGATTCTTTTCGGAAATAAAATAGAATTAGAGTCTTTAGGAAACTCTAATCTCTTACCCTATATAAGCTAATCTTGTAGCTAGGGTTTAGGTATCTTAGATCTTTATAATCAAGGTTTGCATCGAATCTTTTAGTATCAAGTTTTATCATACTTAGTTTTATTCAAGCTTTAGTTTTGTAATCTTTCAGTAGTTCCCAAGCATTCATCAATAAAGTTAGTTTCCTTCTGCCCTAATTCCAAATTGTGGTAATTACTCTTTTAATCTTGCTTTATTATCGTTCTTGTTTTTATTACAATTGTTAAGTCAGAATCCCAAGCTTTATTGAATCTTGCATGCTTAGATTATTTGCTATGTTCTCCATGTTTATTCCCAATTTTATAATCGTCTTAACAATCATGAGTAGCTAATTTTCATATGTTAGGATGTAGGGGATAAATATGTGTAGGTAGATAAAATTCGAAAGACCGACCTGTAGCAGGACCACGGTCGGCCGACCGGAATAGCTGGTCGGTCGACCGAGGTCGTGGTCGGCCGAATGGAGTAGCTGGTCGGTCGACCACCCGCGTATGTATTCTTATTTCGTCTTTTCTTGTCAATTATAATATCCTGCAATGAGACCATAAGGAGACTTGTAGGATGTTAGTAATGACCTACCCAAGATTGAAAGATACGGGAAGGGCATTGGTTTACACCTTAAGACGGATAGGTTACTAAAGGCTGAAAGGTATGTGACCTGGAATTTAGGAATCACCCTTATTGTTGACACCCAATAATTGTGAGACCTAGGAACTAATAGCATAGGCCGAAAGGAGCTATTAGGTAGCATAGACCTAAAAAGATATGTTACACCCCCTTACGCGACTGCAATACATGTTGACCTTAGGATTTATTTTACCTTAGCTATTTATTACCCAAACATCCTAGCATCCCTTTTTATTATATTTTATTCTCATCTTTTATTTCTTGTTTTATTTTAATCTTTGCTTAGACTTAGTAATCAACAATCATCCCCCAGTTTTATTACCTTTAAACATTAACATTAAGACAATAAACATTCCCCACCTCCTTGTGGTTCGACCCTGACTTTCACTATCTATTGTTAAGGTTAAGAATTATAAATTTATCTTTGGTACCCTCAACGACGGGCATCAAATTTTGGCGCCGTTGCCGGGGAGGTGACGCCAGTGTTTATTGTTTTTTTTTTTTCCCTTTTTGTTTAAGGAACTTTTTGTTCCTTAAACCTTCTCACTTTTTTCTTGTAGTTTCCATCTTATGCGCAGGTCAGTTCAAGGAGAACTCCTACCACTTGACCTCGAAATTGAGAGGACTCTTAGAGAAAGAAGAAAGCAACTTCTAGCAAATCAGGAAGGAGGCTCACCTTCCTCCTTATTTCAAGAAGGCTTATTCGAATTACCACCATCTTCACCAAAAACACCACCTTCACAACCAAATTCACCCATCAATCCACCTTCACCAAAAACACCATCTTTTACCTACTTTCCAGTTTTTCCTAAAGAAGAAGAGAACATGACAGAAGAAGCTACTATTGCCAGTCACTCCATGCCTCAGGCAAAGGACCTATACAAAGGGTTCACTTTACCTGCAGGTACTGGGAAGTCGTTCGAGGCCAAGCCTGCCTATATTACTATGGTTGAAAGAAACCAATTTGGAGGCTCGGCCAATGAGGATGCTGCTAAGCATATTGAAATCTTCACAGATTACATATGCTCTATAGCACCCCCAGAAGGAGTGACGCAGGACCAGATTAAACAGACCATGTTTATCTTCTCCCTTAGGGACTCTGCGAGAGAGTGGTACAGAGATCTTGACCGCACTGCTGCGGGAGTCACAGATTGGAACACCTTGGCCTTAGCATTCTACAGGAAATACTATTCTGCATCAAAGACTAATGCTCTAAGAGCGCATATTACTAATTTCAAACAAGGTCCCAATGAAGATTTTAGCGAGGCGTGGGACAGGTTCAAGAGACTTGTTCGATCCATACCACATCACGGATTCGAACAATGGTTTCTTTGCAACCAGTTATACAATGGCCTCTATGATGACAACAGGGCCTATCTAGATGCTGCAGCTAATGGGAGATTCCAAGACAATTCAGGAGAGACTAAGGGTCTCAAGTTAATAGAAGATGTTGCTGTGCACCGCGCTGAGCATGGTACTTCCAGAGGCAATCAGAGAAAAAATGAGTACAACCTGTCAGCAATTGAGACCTTGACAGCCAAGTTAGAAAAATTTGAGGCTGCAGGAAAGCTCGATCTAGGGAGTGGAAGCAAGGGAGGAATATACCAGGTGAACGCCGTTCAGGACGGACCCTTTGCTTGTGAAAGGTGCGGTGGAGAAGGGCATGTGTCAAAGTTCTGTACTTCATCTAATGAAACATGTGCCGCTTTTCAGCATTATCGTGGGAACAATTTCTATGACCCAAATAATAATAATGTCCATCCCAACTTGAGGTGGACAAGCCAGAATGTTCAAAACCCACAACACATGCAACCTCAGCAAAATTCCACTTATGTACCCCCACATAAACAAAACTTCCAAAGACCACCTTTCAACCCTCAACCACCTTCTAATCCACCACCCAACACAGATGCTCTTATCCAAAATCTTATCGGGCTGGTTTAGAAGGAGTCACAGGCTAGAGAGGCAGGAATGAAGATGTTAGAGTCCCAGATTGCTCAGATCGCGAGCAAGAATGATACTAGGGCTCCGGGTCAACTTCCGACCAAACCAGACCAGAAGAAGGAGACTCTGAACGTCGTAACCCTGCGAAGTGGAGCTAAAGTGGGGGCTGAGAAACGAAAACAGGCGAGTAGCAGCGAAAGCGGTCGACCGACCGAAAAATCTGGTCGACCGACCGCAGATCAGGATCCGGAAATTTTGCCTGAGCAGGAGACTGGTCGACCGACCGAAGATTCTGGTCGACCGACCATTGAACCAGAACCTGAAGTTCCCTTTCGTCCAGATTTTCCGAATAACTTGCGGGATTTCCTCTTCCGGGGTGACAAGACCCCCAGGTTTTTAAAAAGGGCTGCAAACACTGAGTCCGCAGCTACTCCTTTCCCAGAAAGACTCGTGCCTTCAAAGGAACAAGTATCTTTTGACAAATTTAAGGATGTGATTCGTTCATTAAATGTTCAAGTCCCATTTTTAGAATTAGTTCAACAAGTTCCTTCCTATCTTAAATTTATGAGACAGCTTTTATCCAGGAAGAGGTCTTTAGAAAAGGTTGAGTCGGTGGCCCTCACTGAAGAGTCATCTAGCTTTCTATCGCATGTCATTGCCCCTCATAAACTAGAAGACCCTGGTAGTTTTTCTGTCCCCTGTAATATAGGAACCTTCCCAGTTAAGAAGGCTTTATGCGATTTAGGTGCTAGTATAAGTGTCATGCCCCTAAGCGTTGCCTTAAAACTAGGAATGACCGAATTTGCAGTGACCAGTATGACAGTCCAGATGGCTGATCGCACATCTATGGAACCTATAGGGGTGTTAGAAAACATCCCTGTGCGTATTGACAGGTTCTTCTTCCCAGTTGACTTTGTAGTTTTGGACATTCCAGAGGATGCCCATATACCTATAATTCTAGGAAGACCTTTCCTTCACACTGCAGGTGCCATTATAGATGTAGGCACTGGGCTCTAACCTTCAAAGTAGGCAAGCATTCTATTATCTATGGCCTATCTTATAGGAAGAAGGATGCTATGACCCCCATCACATGTAATGCTATCACTTCTGAGAAGAAGTATGAGGTCATCACTACTTCTCCATCTTTATTACCTGTTCCTGTATCTGTTTTTACACCTCCGCCCCAGATTGGGAGCAGTAGGGAGGACACTTCTATTATGACCATTGCAGGAACTGGTTTGGGGAAACCCAAGGTGAAGGAAGTCATCGTCCAAAGAGGAGGACTGGGATGCCTAAGCTATGAAGAGGATGAGGATCCAGACGTCGTGGATCGGGAGGAGAAAAAGAAGAGGAGGCAAGCTCAAGAAGAGAGACCGTCGCATATGCTTTGCGACGGCGGAAAGAAGATGTGTTTTGCTACTAAAGCAAAAACCGTGGAGACTACGGCATGCCGTCAGAAGCCGTGGTCGGATATCTTCCGCATCTTTAGCGGATAGTTGTTTTTGAGTTACAGTTTTAAGACAATTTATTTTATGTTGTGTGAGACTTTTTAGTTTGGTTTGCTAGTAGTTAAGACTTTAAGAATCGTTCCGGGCATCTCGCGCATTGTTGGGCGCACATATTTTCTTGCTTTTTCAGGATTTACGAAGAAACGAAGACCTCCAGGACGCAGAGGGTCGACCGACCAGAAACATCAGTCGGTCGACCAAGAGTCGCTGTATCGCTGATTCTTCTGTGATTCACAGGAGGTCGGTCGACCTGTTACACCGGTCGGTCGACCTGCTCTCCGCTGTGGTCTTTCGTTTCTCTTCCTTGGAAATCGCGAAATTGACTTGGATACTTGAGTGGCACTGCTGGCCACCAAAACTTCCCAGCTTACGCTGGTTTGGGGAGGTTTTTTCTCATACATCTATTAACCCAGTGAGTTCTTTCCAGTTTTTCCTTAGTTTTTATTTTACTTGCATTTGTCTTTTAATTTTGTGAAACCTTTACTTAGGCTAATGCACAATGGGGACATTGTGCGGGTTGGTTTGGGGAATGGTTTCGTGTCACATGCATTGCATTTCGTCACACGTTTATTGCATTTCTGTCTTGCATTGTTCTTTTCTTTATTTTCCTTATATATACAAAAATCCAAAAAAATGAAAAAAATTCAAAAATTCCAAAAAATGCACGTTTATTTTAGCATATAGGTCGAGTCGGAACGAAAGTATTTCAAGGATGATTTAGCTATCTTACATGTTTATGCCTTTACCTTGCCTTGTCAACTTGTTTTAGTATGAGAGTCTTTCGCATATCTACGAGTTTTTGTCAACTTGCATATCTTGAGACTTGACTTATACCTCGGCGACCTACTATACATTCTAAGGTTTAGAGCTTATTTCCTGGTTTCATTCTTAAACCAGTTGTCTAGGATGTGAGTAGTGCTCCCCTTGGAACATGTTACATCAATATGCATAAACATGAACTTGAATTGCTATATACTTGTTTTACTTTCTCGTTTTGTGAGTCTTGATACGTGCATTTGGGATCCCTTTTCTCTTATTTACCCATAAGCTTCACATAGCCAAAATTGCCTTTTTATTTCCCCAAAAACTACATCCCATACTTAGCCTACCCTTCCAAGCTAGTATTTGTGGTCATTGGATTATTTTTTGAGGCACCTTGGTTTGTATGCTATCTTGAACAAACAGAGAAAAGAAAGAAAGCAAGAAAGAAAAGAAAAAGAAAAAGAACAGAAAAATTCAGAAAAAGAAAGAAAGAAAAGAAAAACGAAAAAAAAAAACCAAAACGTTCAGGAAAGAAGTCGACCGACCACCTTCTTAGGTCGGTCGACCACCTGGCAGAATCAGATTCAAAATTTCGTTCCGGAAATTCCTTTCTTTTATATGTTATCACTCCTGTACCTCATTCAAAATATTTGGGAGTCCTTTCTTATTTAATGTGAGAGTTGTGCTACAAAAAGAGCACTTTCTTAATTTCAAGAATTGTGAAATATGTTGTTGGGAACCGGTTTTACTAGCTTGGCTACTAACCCCACGGATCCAAAAACATTTTAACCACTTTTTACCTTTTACCTCACATATCCTTTATTACCCCCATTGCATGTATCTGGGTCACTTAATAAGATTGTTATACAAAGTTGTAGAATTCTTGTTCATGTTAGATTGCAGGCATGTTTTCACGGGTCGCAGTTAGGTGAGTGTCTTGACAAATATACTTCTTCCTATCTTTTACATATACTCACCCTTTTGCTTCATGAGTGTCTCGAGCGTACCGCGAGAGTCCATGGTATAAAGTCTCTATAGTCTTTATTTTTGCAAGTCTGACAACACCATAACTCGTTTGCATGATTTAAATGCTTTCTCATTTTGTACTTGACATTGGTTTAGGCTAACATGTAAATTTCGCTCTGAGATTGAAATCGTTCCATTAGTTAAGATCTAGTCTATTTCTTGCTTGAGGGCAAGCAAGGGTTTGGTTTGGGGAATTTGATACGTGTCTATTTTATGATGTTTTACATCTATTTTTACACGTATTTGGTCGCTCATTTACTATGTTTTAGCCTTTATTTCCCACAAATCGTGTACTTTCGTATTTTTATGCACTTTTGCAGATTTATGCGGAAAAGAAGCAATTTAGTACCAAATCCATATCCTCAAGTCTTTTGCTTAATTAGGGAATTAATGGAAAGTCAACTGGAGTCAAAGTCAACCGCCAAAAGTCAAAACAGGAAGAAATCCGAAGATTTCCGTATAGAGGCGGTCGACCGACCACCCAAACGGGTCGGTCGACCAGTCCTGAATTTTAATGAAGCCCAAATTTCAAGGAATGCCAAAAATAAAAGAAGCCCAGCAGGAAGCGGTCGACCGACCCGAATAGTAGGTCGACCGACCATAACAGAAGCCCAATCGATTCTTTTCGGAAATAAAATAGAATTAGAGTCTTTAGGAAACTCTAATCTCTTACCCTATATAAGCTAATCTTGTAGCTAGGGTTTAGGTATCTTAGATCTTTATAATCAAGTTTTGCATCGAATCTTTTAGTATCAAGTTTTATCATACTTAGTTTTATTCAAGCTTTAGTTTTGTAATCTTTCAATAGTTCCCAAGCATTCATCAATAAAGTTAGTTTCTTTCTGCCCTAATTCCAAATTGTGGTAATTACTCTTTTAATCTTGCTTTATTATCGTTCTTGTTTTTATTACAATTGTTAAGTCAGAATCCCAAGCTTTATTGAATCTTGCATGCTTAGATTATTTGCTATGTTCTCCATGTTTATTCCCAATTTTATAATCGTCTTAACAATCATGAGTAGCTAATTTTCATATGTTAGGATGTAGGGGATAAATATGTGTAGGTAGATAAAATTCGAAAGACCGACCTGTAGCAGGACCACGGTCGGCCGACCGGAATAGCTGGTCGGTCGACCGAGGTCGTGGTCGGCCGACTGGAGTAGCTGGTCGGTCGACCACCCGCGTATGTATTCTTATTTCGTCTTTTCTTGTCAATTATAATATCCTGCAATGAGACCATAAGGAGACTTGTAGGATGTTAGTAATGACCTACCCAAGATTGAAAGATACGGGAAGGGCATTGGTTTACACCTTAAGACGGATAGGTTACTAAAGGCTGAAAGGTATGTGACCTGGAATTTAGGAATCACCCTTATTGTTGACACCCAATAATTGTGAGACCTAGGAACTAATAGCATAGGCCGAAAGGAGCTATTAGGTAGCATAGACCTAAAAAGATATGTTACACCCCCTTATGCGACTGCAATACATGTTGACCTTAGGATTTATTTTACCTTAGCTATTTATTACCCAAACATCCTAGCATCCCTTTTTATTATATTTTATTCTCATATTTTATTTCTTGTTTTATTTTAATCTTTGCTTAGACTTAGTAATCAACAATCAACCCCCAATTTTATTACCTTTAAACATTAACATTAAGACAATAAACATTCCCCACCTCCTTGTGGTTCGACCCTGACTTTCACTATCTATTGTTAAGGTTAGGAATTATAAATTTATCTTTGGTACCCTCAACGACGGGCATCAAGCCTGAACTAGGACTTCCAGAGTAAATAGGACCGTTACCATCCTGGATAAACCAGGGTAGTAGATATTCACAGTGAAAGAAACACAATACTTTAAATATAAAAGTTTAAACTGATAACTATTACAAGTCATAGTCCAAAAGACTTCCAAATCAACTCAAATAAATTAAACGTTCAACTAAGAAGAAGCTAAGTGATCTAGCAGCTAGGTAGGTCTAGTCCATGTCTCTCTTCCATGCCCAGTCCTAGTCCACCCGTCTCTGACCTGAAAGATCTACTCCCCATTCCGGATCATAGTAGGTGAACACGAATACACTGTCAACCTCGCGGATGAGTAGGATAACACAATAATAAGTATTGCAACATACAATGATATGCAAATGCTTATGACATGCTCGAGCTCAATCAAAATCTCATTTTCATACCCTTGCACCAAGCCATACCGAACCTCCCGGCAGACTATACTCGGTCGTCACCGAACACCAGCTCAACAGCTGATAAGACACCAGGCCTGGTCTGCAGAACCACCCTGGGCTTTATATCAGACCAACCTCTGATCCATAATAATACTCAATAACCAATGCACATGCATGCTCATGAATGCAATACCAATAAACTAACCATCAGATAATATACTCATATAAATCATACTTGCATCCATGATATTCAATAACCACATTCATTCACAATCATTCATCGAACATAGTACCAGTGTTACCTACCTGAAATAGCAGGTCTGCAAATCGAAATCACCGTCTAGAAATATTCCACTTCAAATTCAGTTCCTAAAAACATTACTGAAGGTCAAATTCTACTCCCACCAATAACATTCCAATTAAATACTCGTTCATGTTTTGTATTATTTTACTCATACACTTTATATATATATATATATATATATATATATGTATATATATATATATATGTATGTATATGTATACTTTTATTCATAAACATGCTCGTATCTTAGTAACTATCCTTAACTACTCATGTCTAGTCATTATATTAACTAATTATACACATTATGACAAAACACCTTCCAACTTAATAATTACCATACCCATTATAGCATATAGTACTAATAGGCCATTACCACTAATTTAAATAGAATAAAGCATACACTTACATTATTATTAATACTAACCATTCCAACAATACCCATATAATAACAAAAGCAATTCATACCTTAAGACTATTACCAATAATAATAATAATAATAACAATAATAATAATAATAATAATAAATAAATAATAGTATTAATCATAACAATAATAATGATAGTAATATTAGTGGTAGCAATTGCACTAACCTAACGCACCTATACGACCCACGCAAACCATAAAACAAACGCAACAAAAATACGCATTCAGGTAAATATAAGCATTTATTTCCTATAACAGTAAACTCAATAAGCGTGGAATCAATGTACAAGAAGCTAATTCCCAAAGACAGTATCCATAAAATCTTCATGGTTAAATATTAAGTAGATCAAGCATGACAACTATTTTAAACAAGGGTACATTCCTAAGCTATCAATAAAATTGTTATTGCATTATATTTGTTTTCCAAATTTTATACAGAATTATGCTCGACGAAACATGTAATTCATCTTGCGACAAAAGACAACATCAAGTACACCACTCAATCTAATCAGTTACGAAGAAGTTACAGGGATTATACGACATATTTATCGAAGGTGAAACAGTCATAAGTCATTTGATAAGTTAATTGGTCTAACTTGGCAACGCGACATATATACGTCACAATTCGACACTAAATCAACACACTTTATGACATTATGGGCATTAACCTCACTCATAACACATACTTGACAAATTAAACATTTCATGCTAATAATGAATTATAGAAGTAGTGTTTGTATTTAAACACATGGAGTTAAGAAAACAAACTAGGCAAAATTGAATGACTGTTGGTAGATAAACACGAAGTAACGACATATTTCACAAGATGTACAATTCAAAGATTGACAAGACAGTTAACATTCCTGAATATAAATAAATTAAATTTATGCAGATATATATATTCTAGTTACTCACATGACATTATTTAACATCTAACTAGTAGTGTGTGTATTTTATAAAATTTGAAATTTATCAAGGTGTGAGAACAGATTAAAACTCATAGGCTATTCATACAACATGAAAGGATCACATAAAATTTTATCATTACATGAGTACCTAATTTGGTTCATATTGCAAAATTATTAGAAGATATTGACACATCAAGTTCAACATGACTTATCAATTCCGAATCATTTTGGTGCACACTATATCGCAGAGTTGCAATGAATAGTAAATCTATAACATGGATTAAATGGAAATCTTTACAAACTAGAGGCCGAAAACAAGACAGCACATAAGTTTTATGATCATTGTTCACTAAAATATACATTTTTCTTAAATCGCAAATTCAATAAGCATGAAATCAGTGAAATTAGAAATATAACTTACGTGGCTATCACACATAAAATTTTCATACTCAGATCTTTACTAGATTTAAATTGGCAGTTAAAACAAACATAGGTAAAATTGATAAGAAATTAAACAATCTTTGTTTCAACAAAATTTTCATTTGAACATATTGGTGATCAAAATTATCAAACATGACTATACTTTCCAAAAGCACAAGTTCGACTTGGTGACACACGGATAACATGTATAGTACAACTATTATTATTAATTCAATATAGAAATAGTAATACCAATGAGATGAATTTAGACAACCAATTATTATGGAATTTGTAAAATTAACAATAAGCAAGGTTTGCATTACTTAGGATACTCCAAAAACTAGCAAAACAACGAAATTGCGACATTATTAACTCAAGCGAAAATAAACAAGTACAGACAGCTGAAAATGTACTACTAAAATAAATTTTGTAGCGGAACTTTGTTTGATTACTATGGTTTCGTGCATGCTAGTTAATAAGTATGCATGCTACTAATACAGTACTACCACAAAATATTGCCTTTGGCAACATATACCACATATCTCTAGACACAACATTGCTACTCATGTATACATATAGAACATCGATCCAGGCTGTTAAATTATTTACACTATAACAGAATTCAATTAACAGTTTATTATCGTTAATATCACATAATCATCTAAGTAGACAAATCTGTAATAGCAACAACCAATGTTTCACGCATATAAATATTATCAGGTAATACCTACCTCAATCTGCACCCTGCAATTAGGTTAGTAATTTTAACTCAAGGCAATCAATTGACCCTATCAAAATATTTCTAATTACCCCTCTCGTTTATTCTCTCATTGGGTTCCCGAGTTAGAACTGAAAGGGCCCATAGGCTGGTGTGGGGGGCCCCCTAACTCATCACATCCCCATTTATTTAAGAGCCTTTAGCAAGACATTCTCAAATAAATAGAGTTGTTACCATCTCGGAATGACCGAAGTAGTGAATAACAAAGTAAAACAGTACTTTATATAAAACTGATTAAATTTAAACTTTTAATATTACAATTACTACGCAGCGAAAATAAAATAAAATAAAGTACAACCGATAACTTCTCTATATGTGGTCTAATTCTAAGTCGGTCCATCCAAGTGCTCACGCCATCCCGCGCTCCTATAGTTTCACCTTTCCTGTCAAAGCTGCTCCCCATTACGGATCATCACAGGTGTTAAACGAATACACGGTCAACCTCGCGGTTGAGTAGGATAATAATCAAACCAATAAATATGCAATGAATGAGTATGCAAATGAAAATGCAGTGCCATGGTCTTTTCTGAGCTCAACCCCCAAACTTCCACCCGCCTCCTCCTGGCCGGGTCTGCCTCGATCGTCATCGAGAAACCAGCTTAACAGCTGAACTACACCACCACGAAGGTACAAAACGGTGTCTGCCGGTAAGTTATTTATACATCACCCGAAGGCTCTTACCATGATGTCTGCCCAGGTTAAACCTGTATACCGATGCATATGTCATGCCAATGAATGCAACCGTGCATGCTTTTCGTAACCCAAATCTTATATATCCAACCAATAACAATAAATGAATGCAACCATGCTATTTCGTAACTCAATTCATATCCAACTGATAATAATAATAATAATATGCCAGAGTGATGAATGTAATATTCCAATAAGCCATAAATAACATCAGAAATCATCCAATAGCACCCACACAGAATAATAAACAAGAAGACAGGTTAAATTATCCTACCTTGTAAAGCAAGCAATCCAGTTACGCAGCTAATATCCAATTCGAATCATTTCTCCACATAATTAGCTCCTAACAAATATAATAATATATAATTACTAACTAATATAATCCGATAACCAAAAGTAATATATGGATTAATTAAATTAATAAATTATGTATAACGGCTGTATTATTTGTGATTAATGTAGTTAGCTTAAATAGTCGATTAATCAAATACGGTCGCAAAATAAATAAATTAATTAATTAAACTAAACTATAATCATTACAGGATACAGACCGGCTACTACTAATAATAGTAATATATTATCCAACCCTTAACCATAACCATGCAACCACGACAAACAACTAATGCAACCCAACGATAACATGTCGTGTACCCAATTTCACCACCACCTAACCACTGAACCAGCCATTTGTAGCCACCACGGAGGGTCCCGAACTCTCACCCACACTACAGTGCACGATAACCACCTTCTTGCCACCTACATAAGCCCTTGAAACCACCCCAAAACACTCCCTTAAACCCGCATGTTCACCACGGCCAGAAAAGAGGGTACCAAGTTCTGTCTTTGCTACAATCACCGTAAATGCCGTTAATCACCAATGAAAACGCCAACCCATGACGGTTCCTTGCCTACGAACCTAACCCATGAAACCACCACAACCACCTCATGGTCCCCAACACGATAAATCCTTCCTCTACCCTGCGCCAACGTGCCCGATTCCACCCCTTTTCTGCCAAAATAGGCTGCTACCCATCGTGGTGGTGTCCTCCACCACCAACAACCACCACTAACCACTCTCTAGGGTCACTCCAACCAGTAGGTTCCAACCCACACGGCCTTGGTTCAAGTCAAGTCTCTAAACGAATACAAGACGCGGTTTAGAATTCCCCTGAAATTTCGGTTTTAACCACGATGGTGGCCACCACTGCAACCACCGGCCACCACCAGCACTCCCAGGTCGTCATAGACAGCCCAATAACCACCGGCCATTATCCTATGTCGGTCACCTATCCCTAGGGTCACTTGTATCCGAGCTGTCGGGTCCTAAATTCGTAAACGATGACGTAACAATAAGCGATAAACAACGTACCTCACAAAGACGGATAAATAAAATGAAAGAAATTGAAGAGGACGAATAGAAGGGCAATAAGGAAATGAGGAAGAAGGAGAAAAAGAATAAAATGCAGGAACGTAGAAAAATGAAGAAGGAGCGTTCAATAATGTGAGTATATTCAATACTATGCAAGTTTCATACGTTCATATTTCATAATGAACGTTGTATTAAATACTGATTGATGCCTCCGGTTTATACGCTGATAAATCAACAAATTCATTGTATATCGTTAATTTCTATGTCACGTAAATATCATAATCAAACATCGTAAATGGTCGTAGTCAATCCCTGTTAAATACTCGTGTCTTGACTCCAATTTCCAATACCGTCTCATTGCTTTATTATATTTAAAGTTCTCTTTATGAAATCCTAAGACGCGTCCAACATAAATAAGTATCGTAATATTAACATGTTATACAAATACATAATATCATTTCCTGATAATCATGCTAGTAATTTAATAAAAGTACGAGTTGGTAGACAAAATGTCAGGATAACAATAGTAATAAAGTAATAGTAATATATTAATAACAATAAAGCAATACAACGATAAAACGGTAATATCAATAATAATAATAATTATTATTATTATTATTTGGTACCGGTCGGGGATCTCTACTGGTCGGGAGATGGATATTGGGTTGCTCGATGGTGCGGGTGGGCCTTTGCGACCTGCTGATTTGATGCTCTATTCTTGGGACCGGGGGGCGCGATATTTGTGTGGATTTGGTAGGGTCCTCTCCTTTGACTCAGTCGGGCATGGCTGATTTTGTGCCAGGAGGGATGGCGGTTGATGCTGCTCGGAGGAAGTGCGCCAAGTACAGAGACTTGTGCGCGGCGCATGGCTATGGTTTCTTGCCTTTCTCCTTCTCTTCTTTGGGGGAATTAGGGGAAGATGTTGTTTCCTTGCTCAAGCGGATTCAGAAGTTTTTTGTGTCCCAGGATGCCGGATCGCGGCACGCTGCTTTTATTTTTTCTCGCCTTAGTTTTGCTATTGCTAAGGGAGTGGGCGCCCAGTTAGTTTCGCGGGTGCCCACAAATTTCATGTAATTTTTCCGTTATTTTTAATAAAAGTACCCGATTTTTTATAATAATAATAATAAAAATAATAATATAATAATAATAATAATATAATGATACAAGATATAAAATATCAATCATTTAAATATAAATAATCTCTAGTCAAAATAATTATATTAATATTTTATTTTACGCGATAGATAAAAATACGAAGTCTTACATTTCCAATATCTGGTGCTACGCATCTGCAACCACAACACGCCCTTCGTGTTAGGTAAACTTCAGTTGAATAATTGTATTAGATGATTTAGGGTTTATGAATTAATGATTTGGGGGTTTTTTAATCTTGTATCCATCTGCATTTATCAAATTAATAGTTAGATCAAAGTTATTATCAAAATTTAGAAAGCGTAAAGCATTTTAGGAAATTAAAGATTGTTTGAAGAAATTAAAATGTCATTTATTACCTGTGGATTATGTTGAGTAGAATTGATGATTCAATGTTGAGAATGATTAGATACGATAATTAGAGGAATTGAATTAGGGATTTGATTTGTTGGGAGAGGAAAAGTGGAAGCTGAAGAGATAAAAAAAAGTGCACCCCATCGCCAAAGTATTTTCTAAAAGTATATTCAACATTTCTATTAGTACTCCTCAAGGTTCCAGTATTGATATTCTATGATTCCCAGTTTTAGGAAATTAAAGATTGTTACTTCTAGTAAATACTTTGCGTTTTGATAAAACTTTTTCTCAAACTGGGAATCATAGAATAGCTGCGAATTTTTTTTTATCAGTACTCCTCAAAGTTCCAATATTGATATTGGGGAAATACATCCTGAGTCCCTACTTGATTTGATTGATGACTACAGGAGGTCTCAACAGAACACCCTCCTTCCTGCTCTTATTACGCTGTCTCCACACCTGGTAAATGATGGCATTGATTACTCCATTGATTAGAGCTCTCCTTAATCTCGTTCCTCTAATCTTCCTTCTCCACTGATATGCAAAATTGTCATGTATTTGAAATTGCAGTCATTCAGACAGTACATTAAGGTGGACACGTGTCTTCTCTTGTTTTGCTCGCTGTATAATCCAATTGGTTATTCTATACTTGTTTTTTACTGTCTCTTCTTCCTTGTTTAGGTCCTTATCGATGTTTTCACTAGAATTACCAATGATGATGCTGCAAAGGTCGTTGATGGACTTGCACTGAAGACAGCTGATAGATAGGCTGCCTTGGAACAAGTGAAGAAGCTGTATACTCTTTTTTGTCAAAGTGATTGCACTATACTTGAGGTGCACACATCCGATGTATAGCTTCTAACCAACCAGGTGTCGTTTATTTATTTTATTTTTATTTTTTTTGACAATTGGAAAACATGTAACTAAGAAGAGATACCATACTTAGCCGCACTATGAGCCCTACCATTCCGTTGCCTACTAATAAAAGATATACTAAAATAGTGAAAAAAAGGTACTATTCCTTGTAGATTGCTAAGAATATTCCTGCAAGATGAACTGGTGGCGATGATCCCAAGCAACTGCAACACAACACGAATACAATCAGTAGCAATGCAGACATGGAGAAGCTTTTCCTTGAGTGCCCACTTAGAAGCCAGCAAGATTGCTAAAGCTTCCGCCTGTTCACTTGTTTCTGCACATCCAGAATCATAAAAAAAAGACATCTGCCAAAGAATCAACGTGCCAACCGAATCCCGCTTTCTTATTCTGATACCAAGCAGCGTCGACCAGAATCCTCACCGGCGAACAAGCGGATGGCGCTTGAATGAGCGAGAAACGCTTACCATTTTTGAGCTCCAAAACCGCTTCATCAAAATCAGTTAAATTCCAATTAAACAACTGCTTCTTAGCCAAAGAATTACGCAAAACCTGAATCCCAAGATTAGCCTCTGATCTTTGAATAGCCAAAATACCCAAAGGAGAGACACTATTAATCCTAAACAGGGCGTTATTCCTAGCAATCCATACAGCAAAAAGAAAAGAGATGAAAGACGCAATAACCTCCTCACCATCCTTCATCTTCAAAAGAAACAGTAACCAATTGACCAACCATTCCTTAAAAGAAATATTGGCAGAGAAATCAACCCGAATACCAAGATCAGAAGCCATCCATAATCTTCTAATAACCGAACAATCACGAAAAATATGTTCAAGGGTCTCAATCTACTGAGCATCCTGACAAAGAGGACACATACCCGAGATCGAAGTAATCCTCTTCATGAGCTCGTATCCAACAGGCAAGCAATCCACCATAATTTTCCACAAGAAGATTCTCCACTTTGCAGGACCCTTAAGCTTCCATAAAACCTTTTTAAGAAAAGGTCGAAATCTACTGTCAATTCTAATCTTGTCCTTCGTTACACTAGAGTTTTGAACCAAAAGATTCGATAAAAAGAAGTAACCCTGCTTAACTTTGTAAGCACCATCAGTAGAGTGCTTCCAAAAACAAAAATCCAAGTCATATAAAGAAGGAGGATTAGAAGACAGGATATTCGTAACAGTAGCAGGAGAAAAAATAGTCTTTAGAAAAGACTCGTTCCAACAACCATTAAGAATAAGGTGCTTGATTTGCAATCCTTCAATAGAAGGTAACTGACTTAGTAAACCTGAATCGTTAAACACCGGACATTCTGAATTAACCCACCTAGTTGAAAGAGCATTAAGTGTGGAATTATAACCAGGCTTCCAACCCACATTACACCTCAGCAGCTGCCATCCCCAGACCAAACTTCGACCTCCCCAAGAAGAGTTCATAGGATAGTGACACGAAACCCATCTACCAGGAGAATCAGAAAAAGCATACTTAGGTCCCAATACTCTGGTAAAAAGAGAACCATTGTCTGAGAAGAACTTCCACGAATTTTTTGCAAGTAAGGCCTGGTTCAAACACTTCGTATTAAGAATACCTAAACCTCCCATACCTTTAACTTGAGCAAGGAACGTCTTACTGGCCCAATTAATAGTATGTCCATTTTTCTGTCCTGCCCACCAAAAATGTGAAATCAAAGAATCGATTTTTGACGCCACACTTCTTATCGGTATTTTAAATACCGATAGAAGGAAACAAGAGATAGCAGACAGAACAGAGTTGATCAGACATAATCTCCCAGGAGCCGACAAAAAACATCCCTGCCACGAGTTAAGCCGAGCTCTAACTTTTTCAATCAGAGAGTTGAAAAAGCACCTCTTACTTCTCCCAACACACAAATAAACCCCCAAATATTTGCCGATATCATCAGTCAGCCGAATGCCTAGCCTAGATTGGACATAGCAGGAGAAACCCAAAGTAGAGTTATTACTCAGGCAAACAGCTGACTTTTCCTTATTCACTATCTGACCAGAAGCTGCACAGTAATCTTGTAGGATATCATAAAAGCAGTCAACCGATTCCCTTGTAGCTTTCAAAAAGAACACTGAATCATCCGCAAAGAACAAATGAGAAATTTGAGGACACCCCCTACACACCTTGAGACCATGAATAAAATTCCTTTGTTCAGCAACTTTCAAATTTGCCGAAAGAATTTCCGTACACAAGACAAAAAGATAGGGTGAGAGAGGATCGCCTTGTCGTAGGCCACAAGATGGATTGAAATGAGAAGTAGGTACCCCATTGAGCAGCAGCTTATATGATACAGTAGTAACGCACTTCATGATTAAACGCACCAAAGATTATTCTGGAAATCTCAACGCAAGAAGAGTCTCCCTGATAAAATTCCAATCCACTCTGTCATATGCCTTACTCATATCAGCTTTAAATGCAAGAATACCACCTTTTGCCGAATTTGCACATTTGATTTTTTACATAAGCTCATGCGCTATAAGTATATTATCAGAAATGTTACGCCCCGGAATGAAAGCATTTTGATACTCACCCACAAGCTTAGACATGAAAGGCCTCAAACGATTGGTAATACAGCGAGTGATAATCTTCATGGCAACATTGCAGAGACTAATTGGACGATAATGCTCAACCTTCTCTGGATTTTTAATTTTTGGAATGAGCGTTATAAAGGTCTGATTTAACTGGCGCAGCATATAATTTGAATTCAAAATTTCGAGAACAACTTTAGTGACATCCCTCCGAACAGTTCCCCAACATTTTTGATAAAAAACAGCTGGTATCCCATCAGGACCTGGTGATTTTAAAGGACCCATCTGGAAGACAGCCTTTCGTACCTCTTTCTCAGAAAAACGCTTGCCAAGGGAATCCGCCTCATCATCAGTCAACTTCCTTGACTCATCAAGTGCATCAAACAAATGTCCAAACGAATCACGAAACTCCGATTCAGTTTGCAGCATCCCATTTGCTTTATAAATATCAGCATACACAGCCAAAAAAGTTTTCTCAACACCCTTACGATCAAAGAACCATTCCGAGTCAGAATTCTTCCACTACAAAAAAATACTGCCATTGTGACGGATTATTTGCGACGGATAGATAATCCGTCGCAAATTTGGTTTTGGGACGGACTTTGCGACAGAATAAATCTTTGCGACGGACCTAAATTTCCCAGACCCGCGAAGTGAAAGTCAAATGGCGGGAAAGTTTGCGACGGAATTCACAACTTTAATAAAGTTCCTTCCTGCACGACCTTTAACCCAATTGAAAAAGAACTTCGAACAAGTATCTCCTTCAATAGACCATTTTAATTTAGCCCTCTGCTTCCAATAGACTGCCAAAGCGGATGCAAAGCTGAACACTGACGAATTTGCAACCTCAAATTTCGCTGATGAACCAGAGTTCACCGCCTCATCCATACCTTCACATAATTGTTTGTCGAAGTCAGTCCATCGCAAATTCCAACTCTTCTTCTTGGAATATGACCAATTCTTTAACTCTGTCCTTATATGCGATATTTTCTTACAAAGTACAAAAGATTTTGACCCAAGAAACTGTTTTCCCCAGGCTTCCCTCACGACATTCAGCCCTTCATCACACTCCAGATTCCACGCTTCTAGCTTATACGGTTTTTTTCCTTCATTTTTTAACATTCCAGAGTTAAAAATAATTGGTGCATGATCCGAGAACTGTATTGGCAAATGAAGCACCCCAGAATCCGGATATACATCAAACCAGTCCTTGGACCCATAAGCTTTATCCAATCGTTCAAACAAAATTTCACCATTAACACGCTTATTACACCAAGTAAAACTTGGTCCTTTAAACGGAACATCAAGAAGGCATAAATCCCGCTTCCATTCAACAAAAGAGTTAAGACCCTTGATAGCCTTCCCATCCATCCTACTCTTATCCCATGAATACTCCACTTGGTTAATATCTCCCAAAATTAAAAAAGGATATTGCAAACATTTGAGATGGTTTTTAGCCTCCTCCCAGACTTTTGATCGTAAATGAGTGACAGGTTCACCATAAAAAAGACACAAATACCATAAACCGACTTCATCTTCATTAACTAAGAAAATCATGAAGTTAGAGCAAAAGAAAACAGGCTCAACCACATCAGCCTTTCGAAAACCAACCCACAAACACCCTTTACAACCATCAGCATCCACCCCAAAAGAGGCCCGAAACCCTAAAGATCTAAACAAAAGGTCAACATAACTAGTAGTAGATTTAGTTTCAGAAAAGAACATAAAGTCTAAAGGCATAGAAGTAGATAGCGCTCTAATCTTTTAAACTATAGGGTTGAGCGAGTTAGAAAGACCCCTACAGTTCCATGCTACTCCCCTCATCCTTGCAGAGGGAGTTGAGAAAGGTCAACCCCCGCAACACCTTCCTCTTCTTCCGAGGATCCAATCACAGCCTCTTTTTCATCAATTGAAATCTTGAAAGCAGGCCTATGCACAACCAAATTCTGAGAGGATACCCGGTCAGTCTGTAACCCAGAACAACAAATACCCAACCCGTGTCGCCATCTGCAAGTGAAACATCAGCCTAAGGTTTACTATCAGCAGTATCTAAAATTTCCTCCATCTTCATACGCTTATACAGCTCCCTATAAGTGGCCAACGCACCCTGAAGATCATCCACGTTCAAATTTTTTATCAAGGCAGCATCACCTTCTGAGAAGGCCTTCCTCTTCTTAGAAATAATACGCTGATTATCAAAAGCCTGCCAAGAATTACAGTGATTCCCCAAAGAACCTTCATCCCTGTTCTGACTCTCTATAGAAACATCAGGAACATCAAAAGAAGGCAAAAGTCCCCTAATGGCTTCATCTCCCTGGGCACCTTCCCACATAACAGAATCCACACTTGTAGCAGACTGGATAACATGAGCTTGAAGTTGCATGTTCAAGTTGTCAAGTTCTTGATATAAAGTATCCGGAGATAATACCTGTGTCTCTTGAGCATCCTGGTAATTTGATTCATCAGATGAAAATTGTTGACTAAGCACCCCATCAGGAGTGACACGAACATCGAAATGAGGAGGAGTGAATTCCCCATTATACAAACCAGCCTCAGAGTTAGGTTGAGATTGCATCTCATCAGAAGGAGACCGAGGAGCATGATGAACACCCGGCATATTGTCTGGAATTACAAAAGCTTGATTATAACCATAGTAATGGTCTTCTGCCCTAGCAATATTATAGTCATCTTGTAGACGATTCTCAATAGATCTACCAATCTCCCTATTCATGTCGAATACAGGAAGCTCCTCCCTATCCCTCCAGATTAACTGAGGCCCATTTGAAAAACCTTGATTAGACTGTTGTAACCTAGCAGCTTGTTGCATAGCTTCCATAATAATCCTTGTTTGCTGCTCCTGTTGTTCCTGGTTTCCCTGAAACCCAACCCGCCCAGGAACCCTATCAACATCCTCTTCGCCTCTACGACCTCGTTCCAACCCATTAGTCTCAATATCCACATGGATAGTCCTAACATTTTCATTATCTTCATCACCCCTCTATCCTCCATTCCATCAATATTAATGTCACTTTGAATACCAACATTCAGACTATCCACACTTGGATCACCCCTCAATACTCCACCCATAGCCTCAGCCTCAGTACCCCTTCCCTGAAAAAGGTCCTCCTGATTTTGTTGAGAAACTGGTGACGATGGAGGAGCAGGAGGACATGGGAACACCACAGGTCCAGTAAAAGGTTGTTCCCCACGACGAAATCTCCTTCCAGGGAAAACTCTTCCCCCCCCCCCCCCCCCCTCCAGTATCTCCTAAATCAAAATCAACCACCCTTTCCAGGTAGTAATCAGCTGGAGCAATACGGCCGCCCTGCTCCCCAACGAAACCCGAGAGGTAACATACTTTGTAGTATTAGGAAGGGCAGTTAAATCTAAATTAAACATCCCATATTCTTGATTTGTTTGATAAACTGCAAAACCCTTATCAATAACACCTTCAATGTAGCCATTCATATTAGACACAATAGCTAAGTTGTTAGCAGAACACATGGACACTTTGTGACCCATCTTCCCACACCGTACACAATACTTGAAAACCTCTTCATACTTAAATTGGATCCAAACAAGGAACCCATCAGGTGTCATGAGAAAACACCCAGGAACTAAAGGTTTATTTAGATGGACACACACCCTAATCCTTAAGTAATCATTAGGGGGAATAGTATCAAATTCCTCAACCTGGAACTGATCAGCAATAAGTGTCCCCATAATTTCGGCAGTTTTAACAGAAATATACTCAAAAGGTAACCCAGAAATCCTAACCCAAAGACATGCATAAGGAAATCTTACTGTTTTTGGAATGCTATTCTCCTCCCACCGAGCTAAAACCATCATAGCTCCTTTGAAATTCACCACACTTCTGTCCAAAAGGTCCTTTAAATCATCTGGATCAACATAGTGGAACACATAGAAATCCTCCATTTGATACATACAGCGTAACTGGACCCCTGGTGAGCCAATGAGTTCTGATATAATGATTCAAAGCTGGTGCATCAAACAATCTATAGTCCAAAAGATACCCTAATAAGCACTGATGCCAAACCAAAGATGATTCAGCCACAATGTCAGGCCTAACAGAAACCACAGGCCCAGTTCTTGGCATCCTCCAGTTAGGATCATCATCATCCGGAAGCCAAAAAGGCTCATGTTGATTCTGTCGGAAAAACCATTGATTACCAGCTCCATGTTGATTATGAGTATTAGGAGCCTGACCACCAACCCCACCACCAAATCTATTTTCATTTGCATGTGCATGAAAATGTGGTCCCTGATAAGAATGTAAAGGCTCCACACCTTCATGCAAGTTAGATGAACCATGAGGTTGCCCAAAACCCTCTACATGTATATTCCCAGAACCTTCCATCCCTCTACCACCATTCCTTCCTTCACCAGACTGATTAGAAGGATTACGATCCATAAAATAAGCTGGATTAATGTTGACATTAGAAGGAAAAACAAAGTTCCCTGAATTCCCAGAACTTGAATTATGAGCCATCTGAGAAATATTATTAAAGGATGGCTTAGGTTTTGAGAAAAAACGGATGTTCTTTTTCTTATGATTAAACTTAGAAAGGAAGGTATTATGAGAATTGTGATTGTTGGTTAATATGACTGAATGCATACTGGACAAGGAATTAAATAGAGATCAAAAAGAACAAACCACACCCTTCAATGATTTCGGAAATCTCAACTGTCGTTTATTAATATCATTGGGAAGTCTAAGTTCTTGTTCAGTTATGACTGTATTTGTAACTCTTCATGTTGCGTTTTAGTTTATAGCCATAGAATTTCTTTGCTTATTTGTTATTTTTCTTAAGAAACTGCACATGTTTCTTATGCATACATGACATAATGCTCTACTTGCTAGATTATTTTCATTTAGTACAATAATTGTCTTCTTTGAATTTTTTTTCTGTGATTTTTCATTTTTCCTTACGTATCTTATATTTTTTGAAAAGGAGCTTTGCTTCTTCATTCAATTTTCCAGTATAGTTGCAGTCCCACTCTTGTGAAATTTATAATATAATACTTCGTATTTCACAAGCTTACAACTAGGATCAGATCATTAAACTATTAGAGAAATTTAATAGGCTTTGACTTTTAGGAACAACGATAACCTTGGATTTATCACTATGTGTTTGAATGAACAAGTGTATGCGAGTATGCGTTGGTTTTGACTGGTTCTGAGATAGTTTTAGTTGGTATCGTTGTAGAGGTTAATAATTTAAGCTTAGGCTAATATCGACTTTGTTTCCAATTAAAACAAGCGATAGAGACAGACTTATGTAATCTTTTGTTGAGCGTTTGTTTTTGCTACATGAACATGGTACACAATACCAAAAGAGATGGCAGGTTGCTTATCTATGGAGATGGCAGGTTGCTTATCAGAATATAGTATTCATTGCACAACTGTCGATACTTGACATTCATTTATGCCTACATATTCATACTTTTAAAACTGATGATGACTGCGCTTATCTGAACTGAGTGACACTGGAAGTACGTGCTCTCCTGGCGTATTTTCACCATTTGGCGGAGGCCCGAGGCTGTGCCCTGGCTACGAGATTGCTAGAGTGTCAGTTTCCGTCTTCCTCCACCACCTTGTCACAAAATATAGGTACTCTCCTTTTTGTTTTAAAGACCGCCACTCATTTATGGTCACTTCTTTAGGTAGTATTTACATGCACAAGCTTATGTTAACACTCCCTTGAGTGTGTCACAGTTACCATACTTGTCTCTGAGAGACTGTCAAAATACTTCCTCGAGTGTGAAAATCATTACTTGGCTTAAGCCTATTTGACTACAGTCATGCAAATAAATAGAACCCGGCAAATTAATGACTACAGTCATGCAAATTAATAGTATTATTAATTTTGTTATTGAATTATATGCAGTTGCTTGATACCGGTTTTTTCCTTGTCGATCCACACCCTGGGAATATGATTTGAATGCCTGATGGGAAATTGGCGATTCTTGATTTTGGTAATAGTTATTCCTGGCTCTTGCCATTTAAAATGCATATTTCAGTGTTCTGTGCATTATGTGGCTTGTTGTTAAGTCTTGTACTCTTTGACGAACAAATTGTCTTATTGTTTTGCAGCCATATTGATGACAACTTTTGTGTTCAAGAGTACAATGATTAATAGGGATTTAACATTTGCCGCTAGGGAGTACCTGAACTAGTCCTTTGTTTATAAGTGAAATATGACCATTTTTTTACGACGATGTCTCCTTTTGTGGCTTAATTCTTTTCTGGCTGTTTAGAAGAGTCACGAGGATTACTTTCTTCTACCTCTCCTACAAAACTATTGACTTTTGCAGCATTTTTTATTTGATATGTAAAGATTACTCCAATAAGCAGGCTTCCTAAAATGCCCTTATAAATGGATAGTGTAGTTTTATTATCAGAGTGAATTTGATCAGATTTTCGTTTGTGCCATTGTTTTGTAAGCCTGCACGCAACTTGAATATTTGATGTTAACATTATTTGGCTTAAGCCTATTTGAGTACAGTCATGCAAATCATTACTTGGCTTAAGCCTATTTGACTACAATCATTACTTGGCTTAAGCCTATTGTTTGGACAGTTGTTTAATGATGGTGTTGTAAGCACATTTTGCTCTCTATAACTTGTTGAAGGCAGGGTATACTGGTGGGTTCAAACTTCAGGCTACGCTACAGCAGGAGCATATGAGTGGCTAAGGGGAACACTTCCCTCTGGTTCAATGGGATACTACATGAGATTTATCAGTTGTAGGGGATTACAATACAAGTGCAGAATCCTATTTACTGGTGTCAACACAGTGAAGGATCAAGCCTACAGCACGATGTCAATTTTGCCTTGGTTCTCAGTGCTCTGTACCATACCTGGTATCAGAGAAACCAATGCACGCAGGAGCATTTCCTAACTCTGCCAAGAAGAATAGCTCAGAGGGTGATTGAAGAGGTTTTTTTTTTTTCAGGGGTAAATAAAATGTATTACAGGTGAGCAGTACATGACGCTAGTTCATGTGCTACCCTATTAAATCTACGAGGTACAAAAGACAAGCTAATACAATGAAACAGACTTAAGAAAGCTACGCAATCATCTAGAATATCCTTGATGCGATGGTCTGGTGTTTCAAGCCCCGCCATCTGCAAAAGAGCACGTAAACAATCAGTAACAATATGCAGGTGAAAGATCCCTGAGGTCGTAGCCCATTTCATCACAGACAAAAAACCCAGAGCCTCCGCTTGGATAGCCGATTCCGCCCGACAGGTCTCACGGAAACGACCAACCTCAGTCCCATCATGGTCATACACCACAAAACCAATGGCTGCATCAAGAGTATTCCTCCAACCCGCATCTACCATCACACGCATAACATTGCATGAAGTCTCCGCCCCAACAAGGTAGAACTTTTTCCCATTCGAGAGATCCTTAACTTCAGACACCGGAGTCCCCCTTACCTTATCTCTATCCCCAAGAGTATCCTGGGCAGCCCCATTTGACTTCAGAAAGTCAGCCACATTATCTGCCGCAAATCGGAAAAGATGTGCAGGTGGTAAACAAGTCCCTCTAAAAACAGCATGGTTCCTATTTCTCCAAATACTCCAAAGAATAGAGATAAAAGTTCTCCAGCTGCCCTCATCCATCTTCCCGAGCAAGCCAATCCAGTCCATAATCCATTGTTGGATACCAATAAAGCATGTAAATCCAGTTCGTATCCCAAGCTCAGAACCCAACCAGAAATGTGATGCAAACTCGCAATCCCTAAAGATATGGGCCAAAGTTTCAATCTATCTCCTTCTGGCTTACTACACAGAGAACATCGAACAGATCCTTGGAAACCCCTGATCATTAAATCCGCACCACATGGTAAAGTATTTGTACAAATTCTTCAAAGAAAAACTTTCCACTTTGTCGGAATTTGAATATGCCACAACTTCTTACCACAAAAGTCCTCAATACTCTTGTTTATCCTTGATTTGTCTTTAGGGCTACCCTTTCTTTCAAAAAAGTCATTGGATATAATGCCATACCCACTTTTAACTGAATACACACCATCTCTAGTGTAGGGCCAAAAAATCTCATCCACAGTGCGCGAGAGCGGGATATGTATTGCAAGAATCTTTGTTGCCCAACATTCTTCAAAGAGTTGCTTTACCAATATCGCATTCCACTTCCCTTGGTCATTTATGAGGTCCGAGACCATTAAATTGTATAAGTGTGCCCAACGGTGTTCTAACCAGCATTCCTTTGGATTCGGGATCATTCCATCCACCCACTTTGTTGCCCAAACATTTAGAGTAGAGGCCCTCCCTGGCTTCCATCCCAAATGTGACCTTATCCATTTGAGCCCAAGGAAAACACTCCTCAAACCCCAAGATGAATTAGCCTTGAGCTTTAAACTTGTATCTCTCTCTATCTTCTCCGACCCAAAGATCATCTGTCTAAAAGTCCTGCAGAATAAAGAGTCATCCCCAGATAGAATTCTCCACCCATGCTTAGCCAGAAGAGCTTTATTCATACACCCTATATCCCTAATACCAAGCCCTCCCTTTCTCTTGGATAAACATAAGAATTTGTTACTGCACCACGCAATCTTCTTACATGATTTACTTCCCGACCACCAAAAATGTGACAACAGGGAGTTTAATTTCCGTGTCATACTTGCCGGAATTTTGAAAACCGATAGAAAGTAAATTGAGAGATTTGATAGCACGGAAGAGATTAAGGTTAGCCGACCCGCCGCAGACAGAAACAGAGCATTCCACGAAGAGATCTTTTGTGTGACATAATCTACAAGACCCCATAAGATATCTTTTCTTGAGTGATGGAATTCCGTAGGGATCCCCAGATATTTACCGAAACCCTTATTACCCCTAACATGAAGGGCTCTCAACGTGTTCTGAATATTCTGGAGAGTAGAGTTGGGACTAAACAACACACCTGATTTTGAGTGATTCAAACACTGACCAGACAGATCACAGAAGATATCCAGGATATCCATAAGACTCCTAGCTGCTCCTTCCTTATTCTCAAAGAAAAAGACCGAGTCATCAGCAAAAAATAAGTTGGAAATACGTTGTGCCCCCCGGCACACCTGAATACCCCGAATCAGATCACGTTCCTGAGCTACTTTGATCTGTGCAGCAAGAGCTTCCATACAAAGGATAAAGAGGAAGGGGGAGAGTGGGTCCCCTTGTCGAAGACCACATCTTGGCCGAAAATTATTCAGGTTTCCCATTCAGGAGAATCTCGTAGCTAACTGTCGACACACATCTCATAATTAAACCAATGAGTCGGTCCGGGAAGCCAAATCTTTTGAGAACCGCTTCAAGGAAGTCCCACCGGATCCTATCATAAGCCTTACTCATATCAGCCTTAAAAATACATTTTCCAACTCTCCCAGTTCTTGTGCTGTTAACCTTGAATATCAACTCATGAGCGAGAAGGATATTATCACTAATCTGTCGCCCTGACACGAAAGCCCCCTGAGAATCACCCACAAGGCGTCCTATAACTCTTGCCATTCTGTTAACGATGCATTTCGAGACTATTCTCATTGTCACATTACAAAGGCTAATCGGTCTGAAATCCGAAACCTGCTCCGGATGATCATTCTTAGGGATCAAGGCAATGAAGGTTCTATTCATTTCCCGCAAGACATTTCCGGAGTTAAGGATTGACAAAATCCCACGGCAAACATCCTCCTTGACTAGACCCCAACATTTCTGAAAGAAAACCCCCGTAATTCCATTAGGCCCGGGAGACTTAAGTGGCCCCATTTAAAAACACCGCCCTACGAACTTCCTTCTTAGTGTAGGTCTTTTCAAGCATATCGGCATCATCAGCTAAAATCCGAGGTTTAATGGCCCCAAGAAACCCAGAGAAGTGATCCATATTCCGCTCATCTGAACCATCAGCCTCAGCTCGAAAAACAGATTTAAAAGCTTCCTGGAATTCCAAGCCTACCAACTCCTCCCCGCGAACCCACGAGCCGTCACCCTTCTTAATACTATGTACAAAATTTCTTCCCGACCTACCTTTGACCCAATTAAAGAAAAATTTCGTACAAGCATCACCTTCTTTTGCCCATTTCACCTTTGCCCGCTGTCTCCAAAAGGAAGTTGTCGCCTCAATAAAATTCTGAAGTTCCTTATGAGTGGAGATATATTTCTCTTCCCCTTGCCCTGCAAAATCATTTTCAAGCCCGTCCAAGAGACGCTCATCAAAATCTTCCCACCTTCTCTTCCATTCTCTAGTCTTCGATAAAGTCCAATTCTTAATGTTATCTCTAGTAACCGCCAGTTTTCGAACACGGCAAAAACTTGGGGAACCAAGGAAAGTAGAGCCCCACGCCTTTCGGACATCAAGCAAACATTCCTCATAGTCAAGAGCCCAAGCGTCAACCTTATAAGGCTTACCTTTGCCACTAGATTTTGTGAGATGGAGGTTGAATTCAATGGGAGCGTGGTCTGAGAGTTGAATCGGGAAATTACAAAAACCATAACTTCTAAAAACATGAAAAAGGGACAAACTACTTTGACTATTACACTTAGTTTCGCTAAGGAAAAGAAAGTCATACGATTTACTACTAACCATCGCTCTAATTTTCTGAATTGTAGGGGAGAGCGAGTTATTTAGCCCCCTACAATTCCAAGCTAGTGCAATCATGGCCCCTACGGAGGTTGTGAAGGCCCAACCTCCGTAAAACCCTTCAAGTCAGCATCATCCATCTTCTGAACATCTCTATCATTAATAGATGGTGAAGTAGAGGAGAGGCTATAAGCCTCCGTATCCATGTCATCAACAAACATGCGAAAGCCACAAATTCCGCTCCCATTCACACAGTAGTGCAAACTCGTGCAATGCTTCTTTGCCAGTGAAGTCAGAAAATCCCTGGCCTTGGATTTTGAAGTCGGGAATTCCTTAGATACAACAGCCATGTCTTCTTGTGTAGCACACTTCCTCTTACGTGCCCTCCTAATGGCCTCTCCAAAGTTATCCTCTTCTTCCAGATTTCCTTGAGTCTTCATCAGACCCATCCACCCTTCTGAGAAACCATTTTGATCAATTCTAGCCTGAATTGCTGGTCTAGCTACTGCCTCCATGAAAAATAAGCCTGTACCATTGTTCCCTGGGGGCATATACTTTCCCTCCCCCTCATTGTTGCTGTCCATCATAGCAAAACCATAGTTTTCTTCAGGAAACATTAATTTTTCCTTCCCTTTCCTTCCAGTTCCAACATTACTATCCATATGTTCTTCAGACACATCCACAATCCCCTTTCCTTTAGAGTTACAGGCAGTGACCCCCACTGGGCCACCTGGTTCCAGATTCAATCTTCTTCTTACTGGTAGAGCCTCAGCCTGCTCTCCCATATTGTTGTGGTTCCCCAAAGCCAGCTGCAACTCTACCCTGGCCTCACTCCTGTCACTACTTATCAAATTAATGGCATTCTCAAAGCGCGGATCCAAAGAATTGATAGACACCTCCCCAGCCAGGATGTCCAACCACTGTTGCATAGGAATACTTTCATCAGAAACTTTCTCTACAAAGGATAAAGATCTAGTTGAGGAGATCTCAATCACTCCATTTGGAGAGCCCTCCTCCTCCTGCTCCTGCTCAGCTTCTCTTGTTTCTCCATTAACTCCCACATTTCCATTTAGGCTACCCTCAAACACTTGATAAGTAGTCCCATCATCTCTATGATAGGTAAGTGGCACTCCAAGTAAAGGGGGAGGATGAAAGGTTTGATTGAAACCCATCACCTCATCATCTATGCGTGCCCAGTCCCCATTATTTTCTGTCCTGCTTAGAATAGCATCCTGGACCCGTTCATCATAATCCACTCTCACTGTAACCTGTGGGATGCTCTCCGTAAAACCCCTTGGATCAGGAATTCCCCCACCACCAGCACTCTGCAAATGGATATTAGCAATTGTGTCTCCATTATTTAATTCCATTGGCTCCATCTCATCATCTGCACTATAAAAACTCTCATCCATGGGATCATATTCCTCCAGCCACCAACCCACCCTGACAACCCTGACCACCTCTGTTATCTTCTGTATCACTAGAGTCCCCACTAACATTCCTTGAGCCCCCTGGTAACTCCTGTAGCCCTGAACTCCCCTGGTATCATCTGACCCCCTAATATCTCCACTTACATTCCCTGGATTAAGACCATTACCTTCCCCCTCTGAATTCCTCCTATTACTAGGACCTTCCCCAGCCCCAACATTTCTCCCTGCCTGCATATGACTTCCCCTCTGATAGATAACAGTTCCAGCAAAGGGCTGATCAGTGACAGTGAATCTCATACCCGGGATCACCCCCCCCCCCCCCCCGGAGTAATTCCAATACCAAAATCCACATACCGCTCCTCTTCTTCATCACTGATATCTTCCCTCCTTCTAGACCTCATACCCCCCCAATCTAACCTTGGTAGACACATGTTTAGTAGTAGATGGTGTAGCACGAAGATCCAGATTAAACATCGTATGGGTACTATGTGCTTGGAAGACAGCAAAACCCTTTTCAACTGATTTATCCAATATATTGTTTATACTTGACACAATAGCAATCAGACTCTCAGGACATTGAGCCCTATTATGACCAATTTCTCCACACTTTACACAATACTTAAATACATTTTCATATTTGAACTGTACCCACAACAGATACCCCTGGTCCATTGCTAAGAAAAAACCAGGCATCAAAGGTTTGTTGAGGTTTAGGCTTACCTTAACTCTGAGGAAATCATTTTCAGGTACCAAATGGAAGGGCTCCACACGAAATTCCTCACTGAGTAGCTTGCCAGCAACACTAGCAACGTGAGTATTCATATACTCAAAGGGTAACCTACATATCTGAACCCACATACTAGCCCTTGGGAAACGTACAGTCCTTGGGTAGCATCAGGAAGCTATCTCCCAAAGACCATAATAGCACCATCAATCGCAGTACAGGTCGTCATAAACAGGCCCTCCCTATCATTAACATTGTTGCAATGGAAGACATATAGGTCTCCCATTCTGAAACAAACAACACTTCCTCTTGTGGTCCATTTGGTACGAATGACCTCATTAACCTTCACCACATCAAAATCACGATAATCCACCAAGAAACCTAGGACACACCTACTCCAGAAATCCCGTGACTTACCCAATTCAGCAGGGTCCACATTAACAACCTCACCAGACCTTTGGTACCTCCACAAACTTGCATGAAGAGGGTCATGAGGATTAAAAGATGGTGACTGATGATGAAACCTTCCTCCCTCATGATTACCAGAGTGATTGTCAGACCCTCCATATCCACCCCCAGTTCCCACACTTGAGTTTGCCATCTTAACAGGAAAAGAAATGCTTTCAGAAATAGAAGAAACGGGCTGTGAGAAGTATGAAGTTTCAGGCTTTTTGTTAAGAACAGACGAAAAATCAGGAGTAGAATTTGTTATAGAGATTAAATTGAGGAAATGAGAAGACTGATGATTAAAAGTCTTCCCCCTTGCGCCTTAAATAAGGGTGAGGGAAGAGAAACCACCCACTAAAACGCTCAGACAAAAACTCCGAAAAACCAAACGCCACTGACAATCAAAGAACAATTGGTTAGAAAATCTTGAGCCACACAAACACTAGAGTAGCTGCAAAGAAATGATGAAAGGCCTCTGACACTCCGGGGAGATCAAGCGACGAGCCGTCGTAGCAGGCCAAACACCCAATATGAGAAGAAGAAAGGTAATGATTAGAAAAAGAGGAGATATAAACCAAAGATTTGGAAAACAAAAAGAAGATTTTAATTCTGACTAGGGAAGTCAGCCAATGGAGGAAGAGTAAAAGGAATAAAGTAAATGCATGTTAAGGGAATTAAAGGCATGCACAGAGAATTAAAGATACGTTTAAGGCTCTCAAAAAAGAGAGAAAAACTTCTCTCTCTAGAAGAAGAGAGAAGGGTGTTTTTTGGTGTCCCGGTGATTGAAGAGGTGAAAGCTGGAATCCGGAGAAAAGATAGAGCCAAGTTCAGGCAGCACGAATTAGATTGGCTTAGGGAGCAGCATTTCATTTAATTGATGTAGCCTTAGGGACCTACATTGTACATGAGCCTACTTTGTACATGGGACTTCATTTTTTTATATATACAACTTACATTTAAACCCAAAAAAAATTTTTTTTGAGAATTATTATATTTAAATAATTTCTTTGCATCATTTCATTTTTTTTCACAAGAAAAAAATAACTGCTATTTGCGGCGTTTTTGACAAAAAAACGCCTCAAATAGAGAAGTTATTTGCGGCGCTTGTTTGAAAAAAAACGCCTCAAATAGAGAAGTTATTTGAGGCGTTTTTTTAAAAAACGCCGCAAATAGCTTTTTCTATTTGGGGCCCTCTTATTTGCTGCTACACCAAAAACGCCGCAAATGGCCACTTTTTTGGCGCCGCAAATAGCTATTTTTCTACTAGTGATATAAATAATATTACTAATAACTTTATTTATCAAATTACATAATTATATTTTGCATGGCTTCCCTTAATCCCTAGACTAGGTGATTTAGCTACTCATAATTGAAAGGTAAACTAAAATAAAATGATGAATTCAACATAATGAAAATATAAATAAAACTAAGAGAAGAAAATACAATACCAAAATGAAGAACTATAACTTGAAAGGGAAGAACAAGAATAACCAAAAGATTGCTTGATTAAAAGGAAATGTAAAATGCTACCACTTCAAATGTAAACTATTGATAAAATTGTAAACTCATAAGAGAGTTATATGAGAAAATATGCAAACTATATATACTAAAAAATAATATGTACAAGATAATCAAAGATTTTGCATAACACCTCATATTTATAACAAAATAGGAGGAGAAACGTGAACAGTCACAGGAGTCCAACCCCGATCGAGGAAGCAGCTCCGGAGATCTGCTTCTTTAATTCTTGTATTCAATGCCTTTGGAATCCAATGTGGGGTGTTAATGGCTTGATTAAACACCCGGTTAATGATCTTCAACATTAGCATATATGGAGATTTATTCAATGCTAGATATTTTCTTCTTTTGATGTAGACTTTGCATTTTGGGCTTGACATTTGAGATTAAACTTTAATCCATTAAATCTCCATGCAAAACCTCATGTAATTTCCACACTTAGTCCATCACTTTTACTCTTGACTTAACCTTGTACTCTAGTTTTTGCAATATTATAGAATTGGGCTTCTAAAAGCTCAAATACCTACAAAACATGATAAAACAAACAAGCATACTAGAATACAATATTAGCTCATAAATCACTAAGATAAGTGGCAAAAGACAATAAAATCCGAGCTAAAATGAGGGGATAGAGTAATAAAATATGCACTTATCAAATTCTCCCAAGCTAAACCCTTGCTTGTCCCTAAGCAAGAAACTATATACCCATCTAATGCAATATCCTAAACAAGCTAAGCATAATAATTAAAAACCCGAAACAACATGGGAAATAGAATAGTACAAACATGGATGAGATTTACATGATAGCGTAGTATGGAAAACTTTGAATGAACCTTTAAGCTTTTGCGTGATCTTTTGACTAATGGACTCTCACGATGCACTCCACTCATTTATATGTGAAAGGATATTTGTGTAAAAAAACACTCATCTATCCTCAACTTATAAAAATATGCCCGCAATCTAACGTAGTAAGCATTTCAAAACTACAAGCCAAAATAATCATATGCAAGCATGAATAAGAACTCAATTGGGTAAAAAGAAGGATAAAATACATGGGTAGAAAGGGGAACAATATGGATTTGTGAGGCTTAAGCTTAAGCTAGAAACTATCCAAAATGTAAGGATCCTCAATCCCAAAAATCAACCCAATTATACAATACAAACCAAAGATAATTCTCCAAAAGATGATAATAGAATATGAGAATTTTTTCTTTCTGCTTTTCTCTTTTCTTTTTGACTATTGAAGCATGCTTATTTCCATGTTTCATGTCTTCCTTTTTGTTTCTTTTCTTTTCTCTCTTTTTCATCATTTTTCAACTTGTTCTCATTCTTCTATTCTTGTTTCTCATTTCATTTTTCTTTTTTCTTTTCTTTTTTTTTCCTTCCAAAAGCATTAAGACCAAACTCACATGAATTTCTTTTCCAAGATAAAAAATATCCCAATTGAGCACCCAAACAAAATAAATCAAAATCACTAGCTCAACATGGTAGACAAGTTTTATGTAACTAGGGATTATTTTGTGAAAAGGGTCAAAAAGACAAATTTATATATGTGAATGACTCCAAAATGCTAAAAGCATATGAATGCATGCTTATAAAGAGATATAAAGAAAACCATACTTATGTGTTTTGATGTAGCACGAACTATAAGGAGATACTTAACTCACCTAAGAAACTAAGAAAAACATAAAAAAATGCAGAAAATTAAAAACAAAAATAAAAAAAACAAATAAAAAAACTTGGGTTGCCTCCCAAGAAGCACAAATTAAAGTCTTGCTAGACTCTTTTTTCATGGATTAATTGTCATTTATCCTTTAACAGGCACGTTAAAGCCCGTAAAAGCTTATCATATTCCTGCGCATGGACAAGACACAAGAATATGTGAGTAATTGATAAGATTAAAGTATGAAAGACCAAAGGCATAGAAGGATAAATCTTATTGAATTGCTCATTAGAGATTTCGTTAAAACCACCGTATCACTCCACTCGTCAACAAGAGATGAAGCATCACCCTTAAGACCATGAAATAAATCGTTAGTGCACAATTATCATCGAAAATGATCTCAAGCGGGTGGTAAAAATCGAGGTAGGTCTTTTTGTTAATGGGAGGTACAGATCATTCATTTTATAAATTAATAGCAGTAAATCCTTTATTTACCTTGATCGGATCAACATTATCTTCTACAAATGAATCGTCAATGTTGTCAAAAGACTCGAGAGAAACCTCATTAAAATAACAAGGAATCTCGACGAATTCATTTGTAGGAGGTAACACATCTACAACAAGGTCAATGTCGTCAATATGAGTCTCTACATTTTCTATTAGATTGACATTAGGGGGATTTTAAAGGACAAAATCGAACCATCATTATCATCTAATATTTCAAGATCGTTAGTAGCAAAAGACTCACATTAGGGAGGTGAAGAAACAAGAGGAGAAATAGTGGACTCACATTGGGAATGATGATTATGAGCATAAGAATTGAGCACTTGATTACCTTGCACCAAAACATGATAGGCTCGAGAGAGAGTTTCCTCTAGCATATGTTGAGAATGAGCACTTATCTCCATCATCATTTTGGTTCTTTGAGCCATAATTTCACATATTTTCTTTATAGAACTCGACAAAGCTTGTTGGCGAGCTTTCTCCCGACTTTCGGACGACGTGTAATTTAATAAATTCCAAAGATCCTTCTACTCAACCATGTTGTAGTAGCTTCCATTGCTCAACTGAGAAGCCATTTCCCGTGTCTCGAAGTTCATGCCATGAAGTACAAAAACACCCATATAGAGTTCACTATAAGTGTGTCCAAGAGAGTAAAGATAATTAGTATAGGTATAAAATCGATCGAGATAGTCATGAAAATGTTCATCCACTTGTTGCATTATAAATTGATCCATCAGTATGAAATAGGCCAAACTTTAGCACCTATAAAATAAGCACTAAAACTACAAGAAAATTGTGAGAAGGTCTCAAGGAACTAGTGTTCCCAAGACAAAAAGAAAACAAGATAGAAATCACAATTCCAAAAGTAATAAAACTGTTTCCCCGGCAACGGCGCCAAAAATTTGATAGGTTCGGTCGTACACATATACAAAGATAATTTCCCTAGAAACAAATAAATGTAGCAATAGGGGTCGAACACAAGGAAACGGGAATTACGTGTTGAATTGTTGCGGATTAACTTATATCTATGTCGGTCACGAGTTGAGTTGTTTGTTGTTTGATTGTCACAATAATATAAAAAGGTAGCCTAGGAAATTCAGGTCACACATGCAAATATAACAACGTATAAATAGATTAACTCGGAAACTAGTAGATATTGTTTAATTGATATCGGTATCAACCTTAGGGCGGGTCCTAGAGTCACTCATGTTAAAACTAGGTCGGCCTACTAAGCATGTTTGGTCTATTCGATTCCTAGTCTCTCAACATTCGGATCGAATTACAAGACTTAATCTAAAATTTTGTACAGAAACCAAAGACTAATTATTAAGTACAAACATGTTAAATAACAATATAAACAATATTACTAATAACTTTATTTATCAAATTACATAATTATACTTTGCATGGCTTCCCTTAATCCCTAGACTAAGGTGATTTAGCTACTCATAATTAAAAGGTAAACTAAAATAAAATGATGAATTTAACATAACGAAAATATAAATAAAACTAAGAGAAGAAAATACAATACCGAAATGAAGAACTATAACTTGAAATGGAAGAAATAATAACCAAAAGATTGCTTGATTAAAAGGAAATGTAAAATGCTACAACTTCAAATCTAAACTATCGATAAAAAAATGTAAACTAATTATATGAGAATTATATGAGAAAATATGTAAACTATGCTAAGAAATAATATTTACAAGATAATCAAAGATTTTGCATAACACCTCCTATTTAAAATAAAATAGGAGAGAAACGTAAACAGTCACAGGGGTCCAACCCCGATCGGCGTAGCCATCTCCGATCGGGGATGCGGCTCCGAAGATCTTCTTCAATTCTTGTATTCAATGCCTTTGGAATCCAATGTGGGGTGTTAACGGCTTCATTAAACACCCGGTTAATGATCTTCAACATTAGCATATATGGAGATTTGACATCCAATGCTATATATTTTCTTCTTTTGATGTGGACTTTGCATTTTGGGCTTGAGTTTTGAGATTAAACTTTAATCCATTAAATCTCCATGCAAAATCTCATGTAATTTCCACACTTAGTCCATCACTTTTACTCTTGACTTAACCTTGCACTCTAGTTTTTGCAATATTAGTATAATTGGGCTTCTAAAAGCTCAAATACCTACAAAACATGATAAAACAAACAAACATACTAGAATACACATATTAGCTTATAAATCAATAAGATAAGTGCCAAAAGATAATAAAATCCGAGCTAAAATGAGAGGATAAAGTAATAAAATATGCACTTATCAATCTCTTTCATGCACTTATCCATGTTTGACTGAATCGAAAAAGTGGGTTTAATGCATTCAAGAGCAAGTCAGTCAAAGAAACAAAGGTCATCTTCAACATTATTCTTACCACCATAATCTCCCTTACCTATGGAGTCAATATAGGCTTGGGTTTGTTGTTCATACCTTTTATAAGGGTAAGGCACACAGTAAGACGTGGGAGTGTGTGTTCACAGTTATGAGAACGAGTCTAAACATTCGATCTAAGTATATAATCGTGGAAGTTCTCATCTTCACCCTGTGGAAACTGGATGAAAAACATTAGACCCGTCTTAGGAAACTTTATTCTCCGAGACAAAAGACAAACTAACAAAAAGAATATAACTACGGTCTCAAGGAATGGATATTTCCTGAGACAAAAGACAAAATAAACACAAGCAAATAGAAAAATAGTTGCCTCCTTGGCAACGGCGTCAAATTTGATAAGGCTAAACTCATATCACCTTAATCAAAGTAATCCTAAACTACTACTAACAAATGGCTAGCGGTAAGACAAGTATCGAATCCACGGAAAACCGGTTATAATTTAGTTTGCTGGTATTTATATTGTCTTAAAGTAACAGTTTCTTTGGATTTCGATTAGATTAATTATAACAACTAAAAACGATGTAAATAAAAGATGAGAAGGTCTAAGGACTAAGTTCACTAGACAGTTAATCGGGGGTGAGATTTAATTCATTGGCATAGCTATAATTACGTTATTTAAGGTTATATGATTGGTCGACTTTATATCCCCTTTTAGAGTTAATTTAACATGCGGTCGTTATCATTAAATTATCTCTATTCAGTTACCGCAACCTATACTAGTCTTAACCCGGTCGATAATAATCCTAGTTTGTAAGACTAATCATTTAATCCTGGCCACTAACTAATTGATTAGATTCAGGACAATAAACTGAACAATAACAAAAAACAATTTAACTATCAATTTATTACGGTAAACGCCTTTTTAACGACCTAGATTCCCGTTTTCCCTAGATTAAAAATTTAGCTACTCATGACAAAGATAATAAGAATAATTATGTGATGGGAAGACATGATTAAACTAGGTGAAAGATGAATAAAAATTAAACTTGAAGAAGAAAAGAAAGATTGAATAATACCTTAATATGAAATACAAAAGCGTAACTAAAAACTAAAACCAAAATATTTGAGAGAATTACATTTGAACTATGAGATTCCCGTTTCCCCTCTCTTTATACTAGAAAAATAGTAGAAATATTGAATATTTTTTCTTCTTCTTTTCTTATTTCGTTGTTTTCTCTTTTCCTTAATCCTTTTCTTTCGTTTCTTTTTCCATCTAATTTCATCTTGATATTTTCTTCCTTAATTTTTCAAATATGATTTTGTCAACACCGCGATGCTTGACTCCGATTTATTTCCATAAAATATCTTTTGCTGCAATTAAATTACCAAAAAACGGAAGTAACGACATTTCGATAAAACAGTATATAAATGATATAGATTAAGCATAAAACCGTTTTGAAAATGATAACAGAGAGATGCAAAAGTATGTATAGTCACGGAGTACGACTTATCAGCCATCTCGACAATTTAGTTGGCCCCGAGCGAAATTTATAATTGGGGCCCTTCTAATGTTAAATAAAATTAATACAAAATGCATAATCGGAATCATGTTTTCTCATTTTAGAAGATATGACTCTACAAATTTAAAATAAAAAATCATAAAAATGAGTGATACAACAAATAAAAAAATCGAACCATATATCAGGATTTAGTAAGTAAGATGTTAAGAGACCAACTATTTATTGATTGAACCGTAATTTTGTAACTAAACGTTCCAATTTGATTGTTATTTCTGCAAAACAAATTGAAAAAACAAAATTAGTATACTAGAAACCGGAAATTGTATGCTAAAAATAAACAATATAATAGTATACTAAAAATCGAAATGGAAAATCGGCCAAATTTTTGTATACTTGTTTTTTTTAACTGATGACTGGAGACTTTTATCAAATTAGGGCCCAAAATTTGGGGCCTGTGCGACTACACAGGTTGCACAGGCCCAAAGACGACCCTGGCAGTATGTAGCCACACTTAGAGAATTGTTAAAAGTCTTAGAACAACTCACTGAATAGACTACTTCAGATAGCTTACCCAGGTGTGCACTTTTTAATTGTCAATTTTTTTTCAATTTCTAGATCTGTTTTATACAATGCTATAGGGCGTTAATATTTTTAACCCATTGTGATGAAAATGTGGAGTTTAGTCAATTGAGGGGTGTGGTTGTCTGAAGCAGCTGTAATATGATAATGTGGAGTTAACTCAGTTGATTTGCATCGTTATCATATATTTAGGGGTCTTATTGTGTGAGTTCGGGTTGACTCAGTTTCCATGATAAGTTTGTATATGAATATGATAAGAAAAAGTAGTCTCCCCACCTGGACTAAAGAAAAGAAGAGGCATGTGTAAGTTAGTACATGAATGAATAAATTTAGTGGTATTATACTATTATATGTACTTGCCAAGTCTGTTTGTTGAATGCAGGCAATTGAACGAACACACAGCTTGGCAAGCACAAACAACGTCGATGTTCAGGCAATAAATGTGTTTTTGCAAAGTTCAAACACGTCTTGTTTTACATGGTTATTGGTTTGCTAAGTTTGTCATGATAAAGATAAAGATAATGGTAGTTCTTCGTATCAGAATCACCTAAAGATAATGGTAGTTCTTCGTATCAGAATCACCTAAGCTCGCACTTCTTATCTTATACCATCTTCTATCGACATAATGCACTATCCGTCTTCAACTTGTGACGGATAGTACTCACCTTCAATGAAAATTTGTGATTTGAATAATGAGTATTTATTCGCTTTATAATTTTCTTTCCTATTATTATAAGAATGATGGATCAAAGGATTATGAAGCAGGAACTATCATAAAGTGAAATTGTTTTAATACGTCATCACAAATACATTCATCAAGAACAAAAAGTGGAATTCAAAATATTTACAGATTGTAGGACTCTAGTACTCTACCATAGGGTTTCAGAGTTCAGACACATTATGAGCGAAAACCACTAGATCGATGTCAGCTTTACCTTACAACACTGTCAAAACATCCAGAGCCGCAATAGCAGTAGTTCTGCAACATATACATAAATGAAATTATGTCAGGGCTATTCATGTTTACATAAAAATAAATCTTCAGAACTCTAAAGCTGGAAAAACTTCTGACTAGGGGCAAAGTTACATATGCCTGAACATCAAAGGCGGTTTTCTGCAAGTCTTAATTGGGTCAACAACAGTGACCACAAGGTACCAGAGATAGAAGAATAGGTATTGCTACCATTCTACCAATAGAACATGTAACAGCTCAGGTTTTTTAAGAATTGATCAGTCAGTTAAGAAAACGACCAAAAGGTATAACACTAGCTGCATTAGCTACTTCCGGCAATGCAGTACAGGCAATGACTTAAACACAACTATTCTTGAACTCTACGAAGTGACAGGCTCACGGAAGGGTTTTCGCAGCAGCTTTTTTAGGATGAGTCATGAGTAGTATGTAGTGCATGTAGGTCAGTCAGAACTCAAACTAAACCTATGTTATCATAACAACTTATCAGCGTCTATTAATGTAAGGAACACCAGAGTATCGTGTGCTCATGATACAAACAATAAAATCAAACCACAAACCTAAAGGCAGTAGAAGAGCAGGTTCAGGATAGCATACCCATCAAAAAAATGGTATAACAATGCTTTATCGATTATTGTTGAAATCTCAGTATAGATATACAGGATTTAATGTAATAGGGAGGGACACACGACCACCAAGTAACGAAAATTCCTAAATCCGCAGTGATTAAATATTTGATTTGGCGAAACAGTATACTTTATACAAGGATGGTTTTTTAGTCATAGCTATCATGATTATCATCAGTTTATTACACTGAAAAGTAATTACCACAAACAGTATCAAAGAGGTTTCTTTGTAGAAATTAATAAAAATGGACAAGAGTAAGCCTGGATACAGGCACTGATGATAGAGAAAGTGTTAAACCATTGCATCATGTACAATTACACCATTTGTATCAAGAATCAAATCCAAAAACAGAATCCACGATTATTGATATCAGAACCCCAACAACATTACCTTCGGGTTAGAGAGACAAGCCAGCAAAAAGCAACTCTAACTCTTCTTCCTGTGAAGCAGATCTCTGAAAAAAACCAAGAAACAAACATGTGAATCAGCAAAATAATATTCTACCGCAAAACTGTGATACCCTGAAACAAATATGTGTCGGACTGTCGGATAGGGCTATTTTGAGCAAAGTTTCCTGTTTTGTGGTGTAAAGTGAAGTGTCGAAGTATCATGTAGTGTAGGACACGCGGCACGGCAACTAAGTGAAGTGTTGAGTAACATAAGTAAGTACATAACTGCAAAATAGCCAACTTTCAAGGGAAAGAGCTGCCACAGATCAGCATACAGATAAAGGATTGTACAAGGTGGATAAGTGCCAATAGTAATTTATCTACATGGGCTAATAAGATAATGTAATGTTATCATTTTCAATATTAATGACAGCAAGTCCTTAAATTGGTGCTTTGGTAGTTCAAGTCATTTTCATTTTCAAGATTAATGTTATCACCGTCATTTTCATTTCAACAAAAGTTCTACCTCATCAAAAGTTCTACCTCAACTTGAATAACAAAGACAGAAAGCTCTCAAGTGTCATGCAGAAAGAAACCGTAAGCCTTCACAATAAAAGAAGTGCGGAGTAATAATTATCACAGCTCCTCATCAAAAGAGACATAAGCCTCTCAGCAAACTCAAGTAATGAGTGACGACCAAAGTAAATACAAAAAACAAATAAGAATTGGAGAAAGAAATCAGAGAAGACTCACTCCAAAATTTATTTTTTAAACAACGTTACATGGAGGCATGGAGCATGTATTGTTTGCTTCAACATGAGAAAAAAAAATATATAGGACTAGGTTGACTGATCAACATTCCAGAAGGCAGTACATTATTTGCCAGAAATATTATAAACATCACTATATTCCTTATCGTAGTCAACAACAGATGATTTTTTCCAGATATCATAGTTATATGACAAGACTAGTAAATCAGTTTTCTCCACCTACACAGCCATGACGATGAGATAGGCATACTGATACATACATAATCACCAACTTAAGAGTTCGGCACATGAACATTATTACCTGAATGGACATAAGCTGCAGTATTTTGTTAAGAACTCGGATGCGATGAGTGGCATAGCTACTATTGACAGGAAGCTGATGCATCCGCCTCATCTCTTCTTGGACCGTCACCTTCTTCCCCTCTTCCCCCATTTGTTTCCATTGACTTCTTGAGTCAGTGGCCACTTCACAGCTCTCAAGCATGGAAGAGGCCTTTTGACCTTCAAAATTACTGAGAGGATCCAGTGTTTTGAGTCTGTATTCCAGTTGATTGACAAAATGAAAGTTACTAAAGCGTATGATAGAATGGTAGCATGAAAGAGTGCAGGACAAGGCAATGAGATAGCATACTCTGATACCAATATCACCAACTAACATCAACCTTACATCATAAAGCATGTGTCTATCCAAACACTGATTCTTTCAGAAATTTAAGACAGCCAAACTGACGAGTACAGTATAGTCGTAAGATGGCAAGAATGCATAATAAGGTAGACATTGATGGACCCTCATTATCAATTGAACACTAAACTAACCATGCATTTTGAAAAAATCAAAAGTCATAATAACTTAGATAAGTTTACAATGCAACTAATTAAAAAGCGGAAATTGTTTTACAAAATGTGAAGTGAAGGGTATACAGTATACTATCCGTAGGCCTTAATACAAACCTCTACCCAAGAGTGATAGAATAAATAGTCTCAAATGTGTGCTAAAACTTCCTCTTTTGGCAAAAGGCACTGATAGAGCAGAATCTACAACATCAACCACGTCGATAACTATTAACCAATAATAAACCAAACATGCATTTTGACAAGTTAAAACTCATATTAGCTTATACAATAAATTAATTTTTACAATATGACTCGTAGAAAGTGAAACTACTTTTGTCAAGTATGAAGTGCCGAGTATACACGATACGATACATAGACCAATAGACCTTAATAAAAATTTCTGCCAAGGCAACAGCATAAATAGGTTTCCCACAAATTCCCAATTTTGTACAAGGCACTGATAGAGCAAAACTTATCAACTACAACCACGAGTGATAAAACCAAAGCAGTTACTGGATAGCGAAGATAAAGTTCCTTAAGAGTTGGACGACCTGTTTGCTATCACGTTGTACATGTAGAAATAGGAAAGGAAAACTTCACAATCAGGTAGAATTATAAAAATGGTTGAATCGATAAGAGTTTTCATACACCACCAAAATAGTTGGTATATAAGTACATGTCATTGATAGAAAAAGAAATGTATGAAGAAAGTTGAAGCTTACCCCCATCAACTCATTATCTTCATTCTCAAAATCATTAATATTTATAGAAAACAGACCATAACTCCAACATCATGGGTGATAAGCTAATAATCTCAGATAAAGTACTCTCAAAACTCAACAAAACCTCAACACTCTCAAGAATTTGCACAGACTTGCAATTGCATTCGTGAATCAACCTCAATTAGGCAAACTATAGTAATTGCACGCGGGAGAGTTCAATACCACATATTACTAGTTTCTTCAAGTCCAAGAAAAAAAAGAGTAATGTAAAGATAGACACGCCATTTACACGAGTTCTTCCTCTTGCACCACCTTTGACAATACCAAAAGGACGCATAACAATTGCAAACCCTTAAAAATATTATTTTCTTAGATTTTATAGACACCTCAAAATCTAAAATTTTCACTCTTCAAACATTCAAATCAGGGCAATAATTATCCCGCTACATTGCTTCTTACATGACCACCTTTAGGTTATTCTCACGCGTCTTACATACCCAAGATGCAACTCTTACTTCCTCTCTAGTCACTTCATCCTTTTTTTGTATGGCAAACAGCAAAAGCAGCTCATGTATCTTTGTCAAATTCATATTGTGGCGCAAACTTTTTGTCCTGTGATCATGGATGCATAACTTCTGAGCAGTAATCTTTTTAGGAAGTAAATCCATAAATCAAATGCTTCCAGCTATACCGCTCCGAAGGATGATATTCCACACCATCACTTAGGTTAAAAATATTCAGAAAAAAAAAATGATTTGCCCCAAAAAGATTTCTTCAGTATATCACATTTCCAGTTCCACAGGAGTCTCCTTAGAAAGATTTAGAAAGAACAGAAGGAAAAATGGAAGATGCCAAGGTAATGTAAGGAAATGGTTGTTGGTGCTTCACCAACCGAGGGATAAACTAAGGTCTATATTTTGGCAAGCTCAAAGGTACTAAATGATAAAATACTAGTATCTTATTCGACGTAGTGTCTATTTCCTTGGATAACTGAACACCTTCTTATTGAGCTAACAGTGTAAAGAATAGACATTTACAGCAGAGCACAAACATTTGGCTACTACATATAAGATATTATGTACCAAACATATCGTTTTTGCGAAGATGCAGTACTGAGTGTTGATAGAAGAGAAATTCAGAAACCCAATTGGTCCATCAGTCGCTTGGTGTACACTTAAACATTGGTTTCACATAATGGAGCTTTATTTCAACGATTACAAATCTAATAGTTGCGACATAAAAGCATCATTGTTAACAGAGATTACTAATTACATTAACCCTTTTTCAGGTCTCAGTTCAATCCTCGCCCCGGAATTACTGAATACATTACAGCATTCCAAAATCCAAGTCATTATACAAACAATCAGATGCCATGGCATGTTAGCGATAGCAAAATTCAAAGCAGGCAACAAAAAGAGCGTGTCACTTAAAAAAGCTAATCCCTCAGCGAATACATAGGCAGTGCAGCAAATGAAAGTTGGATACAAAGCAGGCAACTAGCGCATCGGAAGTTTCTAGGTTTACCTTGAAACGATAAGAATAATATGGATAAGCATATAATTGAGTTTGTTAATTGCTATTTGCTACGGCAGAAGCAGAAGCAAATATATGGATATTTTATAGTATTACTTCAAACTTCAAAGGTATTGAATCAATCATTTGTTTCTTCATTCCAGATGTATTTTAATCGAAAGATAGACGGAATTAATGAAGAAAACATAAAAGTAGGAAAACCTGTGTAGAATTGATGCAGCAGGAAAGTCCTATTGATTGCAGAGCACTATCTTCAGATTCCCACTTCTCGACTTGTCGAGTACTATCTTCAGATTCCCTCTTTTTAAACACAATTAGTTTAGGGGTCAAAATTAGTTGCACTGTTTTTTTTAACTTCTTCTCTTTTTAATAACACTAGTTGTTATTCCGCGCGCGATGCGCGCGTAATTCCAAGGGACGTAATTTATTATTAAGTAAATATTCATAATTTCTATGTGGTACACTTTTTGTTCGTATCATATTCATGTGGCGTGTTGATCTGTTTGTAGAATGATTTTGATGGAAGAATAATCATATATTGAATATCTAACTTATTTGATTATAATCATATAGACTATCTATCACGTGTAAGGTACGTAAACATTGGCTTAAGAAATCATTTTCATGATTTTATACACACACAACAAACTTTCTAATCCGGTAATTATTATTATGTATAATAAATTGTTGTTATGAGATAAAAATGTATTCTTTTAATCCATTATAAACTGATAACTCGTAACATATGTATGAGATATGACAATACGAAGGCTGTCTTTAATGTAGACTGCGACCGTTTATATTTTATGTTTTTGACAGGGTGCTTGATAGACTTAACATTGAGGCCCTATCTTGATAATGAATTCGCATCATTGTTAGCTATGTGTATTCAGTATTAAGTATAATATATAGTTTGGTAGTATAATAGAATTTAAAGTAACGGTCCTACTAACTATTTGAACTTTGCACAAATGTCATTTGATCGAAATAGTGAACACAATAATCAGCATCAAAATTAACACAAATTGCAAATTTAATTCAATGTATGAAATCAAATTACCTTTATGCAAAACAGGATAAAAAGAATAGGAATAGTAAAGCAGCAGATTTCATGCGTAGTGCATGATAAACAGTAGAGCTTTTGTCCTTTTACTTTGTGCATGTTATTTTTCCTCCTCTACTTCCCCATTATCTTTATTTATTCGTATTCTTCTTCCTTGCTTTACTCTAAATTGAAAGAGGGGAAACTCATTGCGATGATATCTTGTGTTCTTACGGAGTTTATGTTTATCAAAACCAAATCTAAAATCAAAATAAAAATCAGAATACCTACTCTGATCCTCTTACTCTTTCCGATCCTTCTAATCCTACCCAGGAGTTTGTTTAAAGGTAAAAAATTACATCGAAATTTAGCGAATTGAACATTCACATCAAATCTCGATTGCTCCATCTTTTGTGTTACATGTACATACTTCGGACACTAAAAAAGCGTTTGAAGGAGGCTGAAGAAGAGCAGGCTAAAGTTTTATTAGAGGTATTACCTACCTCAGGGGACAGTAAAGAAAACAACAATGTAAGGCCAAGATCTGGGCTGGCTCTCGAACAACATTGCTAGCAAGGTATCGAGCATGTTTTCAAATGAATCCCGGTGAAAATTGGAACGTCAATCAACTCGACTGTTGAAATCTATGTAATGTAGAAATAGTCTAAACAGAATTAAATTTAGAACGAATGTTGATTTTTATTCTTAAAATGTTGGAATCTATCAGGCGATACTTGTACGCATTTCGTCACCAGCTGTAGCAAATATTTCTTCAACCTTGAGATAGGATATACTCAAATAATAAATATACTATGAGATGGCACACCACCGTCACCAACTCCGTTCCCCTTGCCCTGCACCCCCTCCCCTGCTCTGATTTCCCGCCTCCATAATAATTAAATGAAATCAAAATCAAAATTTAAAAAAGAAGAAATAAAAACTAAAACAAAAGGAAAGGAAACAATCGCCGGGGGCGGGCTGCTTCTTCTTCTCCCTAAATCTCCCATAGAGTTGATCCCCCTTTGACCTCCTCCAGGCCTCTGATATAGAGCTCGGCATAGAGAATCTACGAAACCTCTTAGTTTTAGATTAGATATCGGTTACGAGATTTTGAACGATCTGACCAATTTAGGAAAGTCAGCCTCTTGCTCCAACTACACATCTTAATCCGAGAAAAGTCCCATTAACCAACAAGAAGTTCTTTCTTTATAGGCTATTTCATTTTTACAATTTTAAGAGGGGAGATCAGATTCATTCTATAAGTTTTTGGAGTAATTAATTCTTCAATTTTAAGGTAAAGATTTACATATAAGAATTATTTGTTTTATTTTTAGGAAAAAAGGTTTGTCTTTAGGGGGAAGGGTGGCATATGAAAATTTTATGAAAAAGAATGTATGTGAAAGAGTAAAGTCTGTATGTGAAAAAAGTAATTTCGAAGAAAAAAAAACATCAGTATCTCTTACGCTCTGTTTTTTTAAACTGAAAATAATAATTAAACTAAACGGAACTTAATAAAGCATAACTAAACGTAACTGAACATAATTGAACTGCTTGAAGTTAAACTAAAGAGTTAATTTATAAAGGCATGAATTTAGCTGAAGGGAAAGATTAGCGTAATTTAGTTAAATGGACGTCCATCTCAATATATAATATTCGTTGAAAAATTAATCTTAATTAAGCTCCTATAATTTGAAAATTCTTGTTTTATCTCTACACTCTCCTTGTCCATTCCAATTTCCATTCCAAAAGGATCGAACCAAAACCTAGAACGGATTGAATCCATTCTAGAAACTCCAACTAATCTTTTTCTGAAGGTGCCACATACCCCCAAGATCCCAAAATCAGCGCGTAATCCCAAGGTAGCACGTCGTATCAGTAAATCTTTAAGGATGCAGACATTATCTACTGAATTTTGAGTATAGTATTTTGTTTAAACCGCGTAGACATCTTATCTGTCGTTAAACGAATTTGTACTAAATTTGTACCCAAATATTGATTGGGTCACAAAAAGTGTGAACCATTCAGTTATTCTGTTTAGATTACATTTGTAGTTACCCTGAGATCAGCAGTGGAACCTTGAGACCGGCGTCTCCATTTGTTATCTTAGTAGAAAATATATACTTTAGATATGTATGAGAAATAAACAACGTGAGAATTTATATACATCCAAAAACTAAGGCAACATCATCCATTTCATTTTGTCATTTTTTAGAAAAAATAATAGAAGAATAAACTTATTTTCAATACTTTACAGTGGACAATCAACTCAAAAGGTAGGTAAAATTTTCCAAGGTGCAAAGGTTTTATTTCTGTCTAATGAACAAGCTCCCAACAGAATGAGAAGTAGAATGAAAAATTAATATTACCACGTATTGGACAATTGTGACTGTAAAATGAACTTAATATATCTAATGAAAAATAAATATTACTATTCCGGACATTATCTACTAAAATTTTGCGTATTGTATTTAATTAACTGCTACAGTATAGCAGTGATAGAGCACCTTATTTTACTCTACTCGTTGTCCTAATGAACCTACGCCCTCGACATACTCCCCCACTCAATGGTGCTCTATCACTCTTCCCACTCTTCCCTCTTCACCCCCCTTCACTCCATCTGCTCCACCCCCTCAAACAGCTCCCAGCACCTTTGCAAATACTCCTGCTGACTCCAATTTTCAGATTTACTTAGGGTTTGATCCATTTTTCTCTCAAAAATACTCTCTTAAAATTAGTATAGGAGTAGAATAATTAGTGTCAAGATTATTTGGGTTTGTAAGACTAATTTCTTTTCACATATGTAATTTCCTTTCAAGTTTGGTATCATTTCTTCTCTCTCTTTTATTTATTGTCATTTAGATTATTGTTATGTTTGTTAGTTAATACACTATATCTTTAGCTTATACATTTGTTCATGAGTAAATATTCAATCTAACTTGTATATTTATTGCAAATACGAGGCTAGATATATTTACTATGTAAAACGTCCGTTGGCAAATGTGCAAGCAATAGGTCTCCCCATTTATCCTACTTTTTGTCTTATTTATTCCCACAGGTGATATTTGACCCGTCACAAGCTTGTGACAAATATCGACTACCAGAAATGTGATGCGCAAAAGCAAACATGCAGAGTGACTATTTGTTTAAAAGGTGGTATTTTAATGAATGTTACCTTTTTCAACCTGATTAACCCATTTGATCGTTGTATACTAAAGGATTATCGTGGTCATATATATATGTATATATATAGCAGTTGTGAATCTGATCATCTGAGGATCAGTAGCTTCATTGCTGGGATAATGGACTACTGAAGTCAAATACCTAAACCCCTGTTTCTGTGCATCATCTTTATAATGCCAATCGTAAAGAAAATAGTCCATTCAACTTTCATTCATCAACCCGCAACTAATGCCAATGGTAAAAAAATATCGTCCTCATAATCATATTTTGTCACCAATTCACCTAATCTAAACATATAAATTTCAAATGTAATCAAATTAACTTAATCTCGTCGAAATCCAGTAAAATTTTATTCATCAAACCACAACAAAAACCAGCTCAACACCACTGTCAAATTGTCAATAGTCCAAAGATCCGTCTTCACCATCACATTTCTCTCAGTAATTCACCTCATCTCAACCCATAAACTTCAATTTAACGAAATTCAATCAAATTCAATCAATTTTTCTCAGTGATTTACCGTATCAGCTATGACCTATTTTTTTCTAAAGGTTCACTATTTTTAAAAAATGGCCACTTTTTATGAGTCTGTCGCATACGATAACTACTGAAATGTGTAAGTATGCTTTTGTTGCAAGTAAGAATAGTCGTATTTGAATTACCCTCACTCGAACTTTGCTCAACTGGCTATTGACATAGCTTTAAAATTTTGAATTACAAAAAGGCTAAACTGAAATAACTCGAAATAGGTCCAGAATAGCTAATTAGAAACCACATTACCGATGGCTTGACAACCACGATATCAAAACCGGAGTGGCTTAACAATAACAATCTGAACAAACTCAAAAACGAAATCTCTATTTACTTGTGCAAATTTGCAATAACATAATTGCACTTGTCACTTCATTGTTAAAGGACTTTTCTGACTTCAATTAAAAAAAGATGTCTTCACCCAACTTCAATTTTTAAAAAAAGATTTTTCCCGACTTAGAACACGTCCAATTGGAAGAAAAATTAAAATTTACAATTACATGGAAATAATCTCATTTTCTAGGTTGATAGGGGGGCACAAGCAGGCATATATGGTTCTACATGCGGCTTCGATAGAGTATAACAGATCTATAGTAGTGTATAAGCGAAGATAACATGGATGTACTTCAGGAAAAGCATTTGCTAATTTTGCAATACAAGTTACACTGATTACTTTCATTTGCTTGCAGTACCTTTGTTCTTGTCCATCAGTGTTTGATGCACGGTACTTGGACATGAGCACTTCACTTTGACACTCCTTTATCCGAAACACAGGGGTCGGGTACATTTAAATTTTAATGCATTGAGCATTTGAGCCATTTATTAAATAGTAGTGGCTTTAGAAGGGTAACTGAACTACATCATTGGCTCTTAAACTCTTGTGTCTTCTACATATCCATGCAACCTGACCATTATCTCTATACTTGACTCTCCATAGACCAAACTTTTCAGCAATATCTCTTCTAGTAGAGCATCCCCGATCCCTCATGAAATCCAGAAGCCATTGATGTGATGCGCCTTGATCCTGCTGGATGTCTCGGGACCTTTGTCTTGCCGTAGAGGCCCCTACCGCCATTACACCAAATGCCCCTACAGTTGCTGCCCCAGCTGTACCTGTCAAATCTGAAGAGTCTAACGATGCGCTACTTCCCTGCTTAAATCAGGTATCATTGCTCCCATTCCTGTTGCTAAATGGGCACCTATTTTCAGTGCAAATGTTATTAGTGTCATGAACTCTGTCATGTAGGGAGCCAAGCATTTGACAGCCACGTTGTCGACCTGCGTTATGGTGTATCACAAATAAAGTAGTAAAGATAAGTGTTAAATCAACAATTTTACATCACGAGTAAATTTTGGCTTTAAAAAATTAATATCATTCGACCACCAAAGTCAACTCAAGATAACATAGATGGGAGTGATGGATTACAAATTTACAAGCATTTGTGCAAGGTAAATTGCATTTTTAGGGGGACGGACTGATGAAGTAAAGTAATTTTGTTTCTCTGTTATTTGGGTGATCAGTAAAACTCTTACTGATACCTATGAGACATGATTATTCAGGTCTAGGCGCTTACTTGTAAGTCTACCAGAATAGCCTACAGGCGAGCTGAGACATTGTGGAACTATAAACATGTATGCTGTGTGATCAGGCTATGACCACGAAGTGTTGAATGTATGTAGAACACACTTTTTAATCCCGGCTTCAGAGATGGTTCGAAGGTCATTCTATCAAGATAGCCCTTCTCCCCTCTCCCGTTTGAAAATAAAACCATCAGCATCCCGATTCCCAACAAACCATCATACGGAGTATTATACCTTCCTTTTACCTGGCCAGTACACTACTGCAACACCATAAGCATCTTTTCCCGGTACAAACTATAATCATCCCAGCATCAACAACTAAAATACACCACAGTCCTGAATATCTGGTTTTATCAGGTTGAAGTCAACATCTTATCTATCTTTGATAATGCATCACACTTGTGATCCATTTCTTTAAAAAAGACGTCTGACGCCCCATTGGCTTTCGCTATATTAAAATATACCAAATGCCTTTTGTAATTCTCCTGCATATATAAAAATCATCAGAAACTCGAAATTTCCTTTCATATACGAACCAGGTTGGTGTTGAACAACAGCTGTTCTCTAAGTCCCTAAGCGGTTTGTCAAATTTCACTTGAGCGTTTCATACAAAATTGTGTTATACGAAGGATGTTTAAACAAACCATCAAAGCACAATAAGGATTATTTAGAAAGCTTACAATTGATTCAAATGTCGCACGGTTCTCCTCGTTACGAGGAAAACCATCAATCAGAAACTTAACATTGTGACTTTCCTGAATAGCTTTTTGGAGAAGCATAATAGTCACGCTGGCTAGAACAATCTTCCCCTCCTTAATCATGTTTTGAATCATAGTTCTGAAAACAAATAAAAAAAAAAGTAAATTGTAAATTTAACCAATAGCACGACGTTCAGCCAATTGCAGCTCAATGGAGAAGCCGAGGAGTCGAAATATGTCCATCCCTCCTCCTCTTCTTGCAAGGTTCACGACTTAACACAATACAAAAATCAAAAATCAAAAATAGAACTTATTGCTTACCCGTTTTCAGAGCCGGATTTAATCTCCGCTCGTAAAAGATCACCAGCACTAAGATGGGTGTATCCAGAATTCTTAACAATATTTGTACACTGGGTGCATTTTCCACTACCAGGGCCACCTGATCAGAAGATGGTGTAAGCATAAGTCATTTTAGAACATAGAACTGGGAAGTACCTAGGCAAACCAAGTTATCCAGGCTCATAGACATCGATAAAACAACATATCAACAGGAAGTTGCTAATTAATGATCGTCTTCAAAGACCAATACTTTTTCAGGCTCAAGAACTTCTCTAGAGAAGCTCGTGCTTCTGTCAGTCACGAAGTATGGCTCCACTTAAAAAATCCTCTACGGGAGCCACTTGGTTCTTTTTGTGAGTGTTTCCTTTAGCTGGTCTGAAATAACGGGTCTGAAAAGTGATTACCTCAATCAGTGTTGATCTTCTATAAAAATTTGGAAAAGGTTGAGTTGACCAATAGACAAGCACATGCCAAAGACGAGGCTTGATCTAATTCACAACAGGCCCAGTTTCACTACTAAAACGAGGTGTTGTTGATTAATGTTGGAGCTACATGGAAGTTATCTCCGCTATTCAAACTCTTGTTTTCCATAGCTCCCCTGCCAAGCACATCAGACAATTTTGAGTCGTTTTCACTAAACTTATAGATACCAAAAAAAGTCATCTACCATAGAAAGATAAACAGAAGATAACTTACATATTGAAGTCTGGAACTGCGAGAATATTAAAAAGATCCAGGTCATACTCTAACCCAAATACCTAAAATAGAATAGCATATAGGTTTAGAATCAACTTAGCATGTTAGTATTTAACTCACAGACATCAAAAAAAATTAAGAAACTAACATCTTCATCCCACTTCATTACAGCCTCGAGAGAATACATGGCATGAGCCGTCTTAGGGAAGTCTTCAGAGGGGGTCCATATCCTAAGAGAAACCTCGCGTCCAAAAAGAGTAACATATGTGTCATCTCTGCTTTCCAGCGAGCCAGCAACTAATGCGAACAAATAGCATGGTTTCTTGAAGAGATCCTCCCGAATGGCGAAATGTTTCCCACCCTATAATAACACAAACAAATAATAAATATTTATTCAGTTTTTGTTTTGGTCTATGAAGCCACAAGGGTAGTTTTGATGATGACGGGTTTCGAACGCATATTACAAATACACACCTCAATTATTTACTAACTAAGCTAGATGACACATGCATGTATGATGCATCATAATAATGCTACTGAAAAAAGTTGTAGAAATTGCCGCATAGACTGACTTCTAGAGCTCACCTCAATATCTCCTTGACCAATAAGATTTCCAATGGATAGCAAGATTAGATGATGAGTTTAAGATCTATGATCTAGTCTCTAAACATGTCGTTGGTGATGAATGCTAAACCAGCAGTCAAACAAGGAATCACAACACAATTTACTCTCTTATAGTAATATACAAGATGCAAGTACGAAAGGTTTCTAATATCAACAATCCAAATACTCCGTAGTATGTATTACCACCCCCGGACAATCTTCAGATCATATTGTCTGATGATATCATGATAAGCTTTAAAAAAGGCATTCATCCTCATACAACTCATTTTGATTTCTGTGAGAGTCCCTCTGCTCATCATGGCAACCCTACGCCCAGATAAAGAATAGAAATTGTAGTATGGGTACACGTGTAATCTTGCTCAAGGGTGAAAGGGGAATAAAATGCAAATCACATTAGACCACGGGTGACAACCAAGTATGGGACAATAATAGTATAGTATCCCTAAACTCCATTATCTGTTTATCCATCTGACTCGGGCCATTCCCATTTGCTATAATACAAAGACTCAGTATCATTTGGTTCCACATTGCTTTCACAGCGGTAGCTACAGAGCAACGGTTACCTGAGTGCCACTCGAGACAGGGCGTAAAAGTGCACCTGCACCAACAACCCTTGCTTTTGCAGAGGTAGCTATAGATGGTAAACGGGAGCCTATTGCAGATGCAGAACGGTATACGACATTTAGGACTCTTGTTCTCTCAACTTGATCACGCAAATCATTCAACCAAGATGACGCAGTGACCTGCTCACAAGCCCTTTATATGTCACATGAAGCAATTTATGATGATAGACAAGACAGTCAATTATTAGGAGCTCACAGTACCTCAGAACGAAGCTCATCAATAGATGCAGTTGAAAAGGTAGGCACGAGGTCAGAACCATTAATTATTGTGGTGATGAAGTGCTTGCCTGATTCTGCCAATTCCCAAGTCATACAAGCAGCTACAAAATAGACTTCACTATCAACTACTCCGTATCAAACAGGGACATTAGCAAAGCATTGACATGCATAAACCCCTTACGCAGTATTTTGGACAGCTCAACGAATTATGCTTACGACACAAAAATAGAAAGCAAATATGAAACAGACCATTACATCCCATCAAAAAACAAATACAGAAAAATACCTGGAGCAACAGTCACACAGGTACTTGAGAAAAACTCCTTTTGTTCCCGAAGAATGTATGTCAGCAAAGTTGCAGTCCCACCGCCAAGGGTGATATCAGGACGATCCTAATGGAGTAACAAATTAGCAATTTGAATGAATTATCCCTCAATTAAAGAAAACCAAAAAACGAATAATCAAATCAACAATAGGAAGCAAACCTGAAAAAAGGTTATTTTCCAGAAACCCTCTGCACATTAAGTGCATAAATTACCAGAGGATTTGTAAACCCTGTGTCAAAGAATGTCACATGGATTAGTTATTATTCATAGAGAATTTACGTGACTCATAAGATAACAAACAATCTTTACCTCTTGTGATATGTTGCTTTGAGGTTATATCTCAGTAACAATTTCCAAAGTGAATGTACCACTGGGAGGGGATGCGATCGACATATGACGTGAATCAACATTAAAATCTCCCTTCTGACCAAAGCCAATAAGTAATAAGCATTTATACGAGCTCAAAAAGATTCCAAAAAATGTTTTAGAGCTCTATTGACAAAAGAAAAAATGAAAGCAAGATGAGTTGTCCATAAATTGTACATAAAATATAGTAGCACACCTCTAGATCATTCCCATTAACTTTATGGAGTTTAGCTTTAGATCACCGCCAACCAAGTTCAAAGGAGATGGGGAAGAACCTACAAACCTGACAAGAATTTACTATCAAGTTCAATTTTGATGATAGAGCTCATTTATTCATATAATGGAAACAAGTGCTAATATACCTTCAACTCCGGGGAGGCCGGTAATTTTTGAAAACTCAAGGGTCTTCTCTTCGTCCAACAAAAATTTCAAATCCACCTTCAACAAGAGAAAACTGATAGGTCAACACAAAGATATCATAACAACAAAAGTCAAATAAAAGAAAACAAACATAAATAGCACACTCCTCAGGAACGTAGTAGTGCAGTACAGCTACCAGTATATTTCCCACCATTGGCAAAATAAAACAAAGCACATACAGTATCAAAATAGTAATCAGGCTTATTGTAGTCCTTCAGGAAAATTTCTTTAGGAGCTTCCATGTTCAATTCTTCAGCTTCCTTTGGCAACGGTTCAGTTGCAACTGAGCAGATAAGCCTTCCTTTGACCTCCTTACTCCTCTGAATACAAAAATGTAACATGGTAATGATGAGGTACAGAACGTAACAACAAATACAAAACACAATATATGAATCCTAAATTACTTAGGCCCCATTTTTGAATCTTTCTGAATTGAACTGAACTTATACGACCTAACATGCCTTGAAAGTAAAAATGGATTGCGCTAACTTAACAAATAAGACCTGACCTGAACTGAGATAGGTGCAAAAGACACGGGCCGTAGACACTTAACTTCGGTTGTGTGTCATATGTTGTACTTCTTCCGTCACGGTCAATTGTTGTCCTATAGTTTTGTCATAAAGACCAAGAACACGAGAGGAGGCCAATTACTATGCTAATTACTAACTCTGTTTATGATTTTCAAGCTATGGATCACGATCCAACTACTTCATCTACTTGTGGTGTAAGCTCCTGCAACTCTGCAAGTCTGAAAAAATGCACAATACTAACTCAGTTTTTGGTACTACTTCCGACGAGATGAATTACGTGAGTTACTGATGAAATTTAGAAGGTTCACATAAATTGAATTCAGCCTTATGCTGGTGTTGTCCTATATCAACCTATATCATTGAACGAATTACTACATAGTAGCAAAAGGTCGGCTAAAGTCTAAGGCGGTTTCAATGAGATTTTGTATGGATTTAATATCCTTACCTATAAGTTACTATATCAGCCTGCCATTCCTATAAGAAATGAACTGAAAACTTACCTGTCCTTTTTTAGTTGAAAGCTCCCGAAAAATTGTCTCAGACTGTCTTCCCAACAGGTTTCTCATGCCTGAAGACAAAGATAAATAAAACTTAATAAGACAGACACTGGAATTGCATAAATTAACGAGTGACATATGGCTGTCATTTCTTTCAACTATAGGTTTGTTCTTCTAGGAGAAAAAAATAATAATTTGGCGGTAATACTATATATGAGGGGGTACCATTCTCAACCTGCTCAGAAGACCTCCAGTCAGTTAATGCATCACTAAATTGACAACGCTGCCCATTTGATAATCCATTCACTGCTCTTCCACGAGCGGTTTCATCACTTGCAGTTCCAGCCATATCCCAGACTCTAAAACACCTTCATCTACACCCATACACATAAAAATAAAAAATATACAATCAAATTACATCAAATTAAATCAAAAATCATAAATTGAATAGCAAAAACAACTAAATTTATACCCCTCGAATTCTCTTGCAAGTAACAGGACATTTAGGACCACTTGCTCTCTTCTTACACCAATTCCCACCTAAATCAACAATTAACAATAATCAAACAATAAAAACCTCGAAAACCCTTAAGAAAATCAAATAAATTGAATCAAATAATTAAAGACAAGTATTTAAGTCTTAAACCAGTATGTCCTTCAGCTGCTAACTTGCTATCAATCTGGTCAATTCATCAACTTAAGCAGTGTCGTGTCGCTAACTCACGGTGAGGACGTATAAGAGTCAGGATGAAATGCAAAGTGAACAAAATCTAAATGTGATTTCGATAATATCAAGGTTCAGATAGCGCGGTGCCAGAAGAGATGGAGGTGGATATGGTGGCCATTCTTGAGTAATTCGGACGGTTTCTGGTAAGTATAAAGGTTTCTTAAACTTAACATAAATCGGCAGTAATCAACGATTATGACACTTGCCGCTGACACTGATCAAACTGCGCTCAGCAAATTAGCTACACAATTCGGCCACAGCAAGAAGAAAAAACCATAAGGGATTGAAAAAAAACACAGTTACACAACAAAATAGGTATGACCAGAATCAACATTACTTGGAATGATTCGACCTTTTAACTAATTTGAAACAATACTGTAACAATCGAATAAAGGTGACTCGGTTGAGTCGACGAATTTACCAGAAGATGACACGAATAATCTGAACTGACCAGTATTACGTGCACCCATGAGTCCATAACCTCAGCAATAGTGACCGGTCCTAAACCAAAATATGGCATCGGTATTTCATTTGCGTGCTATAGGCCTATAGCCATATGAAATTCTAACCTGATATCCTGAGCCAATTACTTCCATGCATGCTAAAAAGGCAACGACTGTCTTTCCACACCTCACGTCACCCTGAAAAAAACTTATCCATAACATTAGACAGCAAGACCCCAGACTATGAGACTAAGAAGTAAAAGATTAATGTGGCACTTGAGATTAACAGAGACAGCCAATAAGAGAACTAAAAGGGGGGGAGGATTATTAGCAGGTGAAGCTTAAATTGATCACTAAGAAACAAAAGATGCAAACCTGCTGAACACTATTATTCCCGACATCAATGCGAAATGAAGCAGTTAAAATTAAACTAAGCAACAAAAGATAAAGAGTTCATGATTCCATAAACTTGGTACATCAGCAACCTCAATAAATCTAATGAAGTACCTGAAGTAACCTATTCATAGGAACTGGTCGCTTCAAATCCCAAATTATTTCTGACACTGAACTAAGCTGACTTTTAGTTAATGAATAAGGGAGCCCTTTCAAAAAACACCTGGTAAGATTGCACCAATCCTCTGCAAAGGTAGCATTTTGATCTATATTTCTGTATTTGTCAAGCAAACCTTCTCTCTCTATTCTTGATCCAAGACCTTCAAGCATTTGGTACAAGCGTCCCAACTGGAATATAGAGCATAAATCAGACATCAAATTGAATTACGAAGTCCCAAATCACGAATTGAAATTAAAAAATTTATCACTGATTATTTCTTTGATATCTATTCCTGATTAATCAACTTGAAAGTTAAATAATCAGAAATGAAGAAAACAGATTTAGAAATTTACTTCAAATTGTCACTACTCAATTGTTAAACTGAACTACAATATAAGTAAATATCTGTTGGATATTGATTATTGTAGCAGTGAAGGGCAATGTGTATTTGCAGGAAAGCTCTCCCATTCAAGTATAGCAGTCTCGTCATGTGTGATACTTTTTAAAGACATACCATAATTCGTCCATATGATGCTTCTTAATGCTTTCAGAGTTGGCTGGTGGATTGAGCATGTAGAAAAATCTATGTAGTATAAAACCTAGCAATATTTATAGACTTTCTGTTAGATAATTATGTTGCAAACATTCAGTCGTGCAGGTATGATTACACAGCAATCTGAAACGGGTTCTACACAACTAAAAACTCCCTCCATCCCATTTATCTTTCCCATGTCCCCATTTTGATCTCGGTTGTCAAGTGATGTCAACTCTCAACTAATCTAAAACTAAAAAAATCGCCTACTTTGATCAAGGCCATGTTAATTCAATCTCAGTACAGAATTTAAGTATGTTTGACAGAACATCATTCAGAAGAAACCTCACCTTCGTTTTTGGCTCAAAAGCCTTCAAGCATGATGGGCTTGAAGGTTCTGTTGACTCACCGATCATCATTACAGCTTCCACAACCAGTGTGTCGTTCAGGTTTTCTTTTACACATGCTCGACCACACAGCTCACCTTTACGCTGTCTCTGAACAAAGACAAAAACAAAATTAGTAGACGACACTGATGACGGATATGTCTCCTAGACCAAGGGAAGACTTCATGAAGGGAAAAAGCAATATCATGAATTCATACTCGGGTCCGAAATCGTTGAACTGTATAAAGAGTAAACATATAAAAACAAAGATGATAGAACTCACCCTGGATCCATAAACCTCAGCTGTGTCAAACCAATTTATTCCATTATCAAGGCTAGTATCAAATGCTGCCTTTGCTGCTTTCATCTTCCTATATGCCATTTTCATAGTAATCAAGGCCGTCAATAATCTACCTACCTATACGGGCTATAACCCATAGCATAATCAGGGGCGATTTTAGGGTTTCCTTTATGAAGCTGGGAACGTAGATGCCCCTGAAATGAGAAAATGGAACAAAATTGGAACTGAGAAGCCCTTACACGGAACTCAAGAGAGTGTATTACCTAAGCTTGCATATGTGAAGTGCACTTAACAGGGGAAAGTGCAAATTAAAGCAATCTCAAACAAAAAATGTGAATATAATAAAAAAAAAAAATAGGTCAAATGCGGAAATACCTCGGAAGAAGAAGATGAATGTGTTTAGCTTGGGAAGAACTTTGTCATTCCTGGTGATTAGCAGGTGGAACAAGGCAATGACAGCCCCCAACAGCCCAAAAAATATGAGCACGGCAAGAAAAAGGATATCTTGAATAATAAAACACGGTAAAAAGAGTTCGAAATTAAATCACAAAACCTAAAACAACCCAGAAAACGAAAATAAATAGAAACTCTATCAAAACTCAGAAAAATTAATACCGAATACACATAGCTAACAATGATAACAAATAAAATTATCGCAATATGGCCATTATGCAGATGCTAAAGGATGAACAATTCCATGATCCCAGCCTCAATCTCGCCCACTACCTAGAGACATTTACTCCTAATTTCTTAAAACACGCATCTGGAATAATTTGGAAGGCATAGCTAATAAACAAGCTCAATTTGCGTAAGTCAAACTTTGATTCTGACATCTGAATATAAGAGATGATGAAAACCAGGTCCATTTCATACAAAAATTGGGTTATCAAGTCAGCACCTAATGACCAACTGTAAGGCTCTAAACATTTCAAAATTCAGATCAAAACCAAGCTAAGCATAAGACACCCTTGAAAGAAACAAACAATAAACCACAAAATGAGAGAACCCATACCGACCTTGATAAGCCTCGTTGATCGCTTGAAAATTGGATGTGGCACCGTCCTCGCCTTTTTGTATTAATTTTATTTACTACTCCATATCAGTCTGTTATTACCAACATCATCAGTACATGCTCAGGAGGTATGCATTTCTCTCTTTCCTGGAAAATTATGAATAGTTTTATATTCAACAACACACAAACAAGAACTAATTATCCTAATTGCTAAATAAAATCAAAATTATATTCAGTAAAGAAGAATTGAATAACCTGAAATCCGCATAGTTGTCCTACGATCTGATCTAATTGTATCATATAGCTTTAAATTAATAATGAAAAATTGGAGAAAGATTAAGAAACAAGAAGAAGCAAAGGAAAGAAGTAGGAAAGTAAGAAGGAAGATAAAGAGAAGGGGGAGAACAGCAACAAAAGGACGAAGAATAGAACAAGCTCCCTACTGTTCAACACGCTCAATGCACATGGAGCACTGCTCTACTGTTCACCAATTTCAGAATTTTATACATTTATAAGGGTTATAGATTAACTACTATGCGTACTACAAGTACATTCTTTCTCCTACGGATATAATTTCGTTTATAAATTACAACTAGTCTAACTAGGGATGTCATTGGGGCGGGTATAAGTGGATACCGCCCCGCACCCGCCCCAGTTGGGGCGGGAATGGGTAGAGCTTTGGCGGGTGGTGGGGCGGGGACGGTTACGAAAATTATACCCGCCATGGGTAATGGGGCGGGGATGGTTTTTGCGTGTTACCCGCTTTATACCCGCCTACCCGTCAATTATTACAAAAATTAATACCGTTAATTACGATAAGTTTACAAATATTATTTGTTATAATTAAGACGTAATGTTAAAAATAGCTATTTTATAAAGTATTTTATAAACCTCTGTGGTAAATAACTAAAATTATATAAACAAATTTCGGAAAATAGAAATTAATAGTGATTAAACCAACTTGTACGAAAAAATATCGGAAAATTTTTATGGTATAGCGGGTTAATGGGTAGGTGGGGCGGGGATGGTTTTGGAAACTTGTATCCGCCATGGGTGGTGGGGCGGGGATGGTTTTGGAAACTTGTACCCGCCATGGGTGGTGGGGCGGGGATGGGTACGATGTTTTCTTGATGGGTACGGGTACGGGGGAACCTATATCCAGCACCGCCCCGCCCCAATGACATCCCTAAGTCTAACACCCATAAGAATCACGGGTTGTTTATTTTTACTTTTAAAAAAAAGATCAATCAAATTTATTAGATAATCTAATAACATATTTGATGTATATGAAAAAACTTTAATAAAATTAAATGAAAAAGTAAATATATAAGAACTTCTATTACAAAAAAGTTGAAAAAAAGTTAAAAGAAAAAACTGCGAAAATGGTCTATATAAAATTATGCATTATTTAGAAACTTGTTTTTTAGAAAATGTCTGTCATTGAGTGTCAAGCAGTAGCAGTAATATAAAATTGAATTATTGTTCGAAAGTAAAAAGAGCGGTAATATGACACAGCAACACGTGGTTTATTTTTAAAACCATTCAACATTAAACGTTTGACATTTAACTTGAAAACGTTTAACATATATATATAAGAAATGGGAAACTATTGTTTTACCATAAAATAGGTTTGAGTTAAAAATGTAAAATAAATGGTTTTAAATAACTTATGAACGGAAAACTAATTAAATTAATAAAATTAAGAAAACTAAATACGGTATTTTGAAATACATCAACGTTAAAAAAATCGCTCTTTAATCAATTATTGAATATAATAAATTAAATTTTTTTAAAAAAAAAAGATAATATTCTACCCCACCTACCACTCCATTTTGAAATATCAACAAAACCCCCTCTTTATCTTCAACCTCTAAAACCTCTAAATTTTCCATTTTTACCCGATCTATCATGATCATTGCAACCATCATCTTTTGATTATTGATATAAGATTTAACATTCGTAGACTCTTTGTCGATAACGTTTAAAATCCATGTTATTTTGATATTCAAAATGGAAAAAATAGCATATCCATATAATATTTATAAAGTAATTGAAGTTGTATAATTCTAATAGACTTGTGTTAGAAGGTTCTAAGTAGACCTGACAAACAGGTCGGGTCGTGTCGGGTTCGGGTTCGTGTTCGTGTCACCATTAAATGGGTCATGACCCCCTCAACCCTAACCCGACCCAATTAGATAAACGGGTCACATGCATCAACCCTAACCCAACCCATTTATTTTTTCAATAACCCAATCCGACTTGTGTAACCCATTTAAGTTTTAACAGATCAATTTCGACCCATTAAACCCGTTTAACCCATCCAACCCATATAAATATAATGGGTTCAAAATTAAAAGTTACAGCAAGAATAGACAATCTTCATATCTTATTTCAAATTCAAAATAACATAACCCGATTATAACCTGATTATAACTCATTTAGATGGATATATCATAACCTATTTAAAGTAATAGGTTATTCGTGTCGGGTTCGTGTCGTAAGACCCCAACCCGAACCCGACCCAAATAAGTTCGAGTCGTGTTCGTGTCAACCCAATTACGTAAACGGGTTGAAACAGTTTGACCCGAACCCGCTAATTTCGTGTCGGGTTCGTGTCGTGTTTTCGGGTCGTGTCAATGATTGCCGCCTCTAGTTCTAAGTAACCTGATTTTTTAATTTACTTTCTTGAGGACACATTAATGTAAAGAATGTTGAATAATGCGACTTATTGCATACTTGGATTATTTCATTAATAAAGTTTTATTAGATTTTGATATTTATTGGTTTATATGAAATTATATTTCTTTCTTTTCATACTTTTTTTTTTATCTCAAATAAATTGTTTAAATTCACATATAAACCCTAAGTCACATTGTGAATAGAATTTTATAGGGTACTTGTAGTTGTAAAATTCTACTCCGTAATAGTCGTGTTGTAGAAGTTTCTAAGTAATATATATATTTTTTTAGGATACTTTAAGGTAAGGAATGTTCAAATAACGTGAATTATTGTATTGAATATTTGGTTTATTTCTTTAATAAAGTCAAATAGTTTATTCCTCATATAAATTGTGTGTTCTACTACTATGTTGTTTCAATTATAAAAATCAAGCCAAAAAATGAATCATAAAATCAGTAGGTCTCGTGAGATATCGTCTTTCACCGATTTAGTGAGGGTCATAATAGGAAAACAAAAACTTCGACGGATCTCACACCCTATCATATGAGAGGTCTCCCAATAACGCTACTGAGAGACCGTCTATCTAAAGTTTTTGGGAATTCAATTTGTGCTGAGAGAGGAATTCAATTTGAGCATAGTTTAAAGAGGAATTCAAATTGTGTTGCTTGATTATAAAAAATAAAATATTAGATACAAAAAGTATGCTATAAATGAAGAAAAGAGATAAAAAGTAAAGAATGGAAATAGGAAAACAAAGCGTCAAACATAATGAAAAGATAAAAATTGTTTAAGCTAAACAGAAAAAATAAGAAATCACATAAGAAATAATTTTATGGAAATTTTCGGTATGTATATAATGTATGAAAGCATGATACACCTATTGTGAGCGAAGGTTTAGGAAAACCTAACTGATGTTTCCAATCACCACATTATTCAGTCAATTATACTAATTGCATAAAAAAAATAAAAGAGTTATTGGAAGTATAACGATTGGCGGTATAATTGATATTTTGTTGGTAATTACGTTATGTAATTAATAGTATTATAAATGTTTTGGTTTTGAAAAGTGAAATTTAGTTTTAATGAAAGCCTTGAAAATTTAGGTAGGTAATATGTAATTAATAGTATTATAATAATTATAATAGTTAGTTTTTGGCCTAATTAAAACTAAGTTTGCCAAAGTTAATGAGGAAGCTCTATTAAGCAAATTATGTAGGTAATATGTAATTAATAGTATTATAATAATTATAATAGTTAGTTTTAATTGGCCTAATTAAAACTAAGTTTGCCAAAGTTAATGAGGAAGCTCTATTAGGCAAATTCTGAAATCTGGTTGCGCCACATCAACAATTTTACATTTTGCTTTTATATATATAATGATGATAATGATGATGGTTTCAAAATAATAATATAATAGGCATATATAGAGAGAATAATTTAGGTATGATTGTTTTTTATGGCTAATAAAACATCAATGTATCAGGCTCATATTTTTTTCTTATTAGCTCGTATTCTTCTTACATTAGTTCATATTCTTTTTATATTAGCCCGTATTCTTACATGCTCATATTTGTAAGTTCGTGATCATCTTATACGCTCGTATTCTTATCTTAATAGCTTGTATTTTTTTACATTAACTCGTATTCTTAGCTTAATAGCTTTATTAGCTCGCATTTTTACGATAATAGCTCGCGTTCTTGTGTGCTCGTATTTTTTAGTTCCCGGTTCTCTTAATTTCTTATTCATTTTAGATTAGCTCGTATTTCTTATATATTTGTCATTTGTAGCTCGTATTCTTTTAATTATACCTCGTAATCTTAAATGCTTATTATGCTATGAAATTTGACGTCCTTCAAATCTGATTCTATTTTTTAGTTCGAGAAGTGTTTCAATTAGCTCATGTTCTCGTATTCTGTTTACATTAGCTCATATTCTCATCTTAATAGGCCGTATTCTTATGTGCTCGTATATTTAAGTTCGTGATCCCTTTAGTCTCGTATCGTATTCATTTGTGATCATATTTTGAAGTTCATCTTATCTTAATAGCTCGTATTGTTTTTTCATTAGCTTGTATTCATTTGTGCTCGTATTTTAAAGCTCGTCTTTTCTTAATAGCTCGTATTGTTTTTACATTAGCTCTTATTCTTAGCTTAATAGCTCGTATTCTTTTTATATTAACTCGTATTTTTAGGTTAATAGCTCGCATTATTCTTCTGTGCTCGTATTTTTTAGTCCGTGATTCCCTTAAACTCTTATTCTTTTTACATTAGCTCATATTTTTATGTGTTCGTATTTGTAGCTTGTATTTTTTCTAATTATACCTCGTAAACTTAAGTGCTTAATATATTCATCAATACATCTATTTATGCTCTTAAGGGAAACAACAAATTATACCATAACTTTATGGTAACCAAAATTCTTATTTATCAATTATTTTATTAACTAATTCAATAATTATCCAACTGATATTTTATTACTATTTAATTATCTTTTTATTTATATACGTAATTTATTTAACCAAAGTAATAGCCAATGTAACCACTCTAAAAACAATAATTATCAAACTGATATTTTATTATTATTTAATTATTTTTTTATTTATATACTTGATTTATTTAAACAAAGTAACAATCAATGTAATCGCGTTAAACACAATAATTATCCAACTGATATTTTATTACTATTTAATTATCCTTTTATTTATATACTTCATTTATTTAACCAAAGTAATAGCCAATGAAATCAATTATTTTATTAACTAATTCAATAATTATTCAACTGATACTTTATTACTATTTAATTATCTTTTTATTTATATACTTGACTTATTTAATCAAAGTAATGACCAATGTAATCGCTCTAAAAACAATATTTCCAACTAATATTAGTGCAAATGACCAAATTGTCTTTTGACTAAAATTTGAAATTTTCTCGAACCCAAAAATTCACCAAAAACCCAAAATTGTAAAAACGAAAATCATCTAAAAAATAAAGAAAAATAAAAAATTACGTTTTTTTAAAAATTAATTCACCACATTTTTCATTAACTTAAGAACTAAATTACATTTTCGATCGATTTATAACTTGTTGGGTATGAAGTGATGATGAAATTCGTAATTCAATCCATGGATGGATAACATGTTTGTTATGTACGGTTAGTCTTCGTTTATTGATTATGGACTTAGAGTAAATTTGTTAATTCATTTTATAAGTCAAGAGACACGCATATGAATTAGTCTAAACATGTTAATTCATTTTATAAGGTTTTTATAATCTTAAATAAATAGATGAATGTGTAAATTTTAAGTGTACGATTTCAGAAAAGTTAAGTTTAACAATTTATAGGGAAGAAAATATACAATATTTCTGACCAAAATTTTAATCATATGAAAAGGAATTTTACAAAAATTATTAAGAACTTTAAACAATCCATTAACATGTTTTATTACGAAAATTTTAATTTAAATGTTAACTTTATAATAATTTATAAATGATGTGAATCTGTAAAGTTTTCACGGTTGCGGAGATGAAGCGTTACATTTTGCGATATGTGTTATATCCCCCACCCTTGCCGACTAGTTGTCCCCAATTAATCCTCTTTTATTAAACTCTAACTGTAATCAGGTCTAATGGTAAAATTCTAACTAATTTGATATAAAAATCTAAAACTAAATCATAAAAATAGATTTATTTTTGCGTGATGTTAGATTGGTCAGAGCGAGGTTGGTCGGTGTCTAGACTGACTGAAGGTGTTGAACGGAGCCACGAAGGTGGTGTTGGTGGTGAAGGGAGACGAGGAAGAGAAAAAAGATCATTTGGGGAGGAAGGAGGTAAAGACAAGGATAAAATAGTAGTACTATTCTCGTCCCTAACTCATGGTCTAGGTAGCACAAAAACAGACACGAACACGGACGCGACACGGGTACGGGACACGACATCCCATGAAATTTAGGACACGGACACGTCATTTAAATATAATAAAATATACTCCCTCCTATCCACAAATATTGTCTCATTGTTAAGAAAGTACCAAATTTATGAGATATTAGTTGTTTAATATTTTGGTTGGATAGAGGTATGTAGATTGGAGAGAGTGAGTTATGTTATTGGGTAATCAAATTTGGTAAGGGTAGAATGGTAAAAAACAAGTAAAAAAGTTACCAAATATTGACAATGAGACACTTTGCTGAATAGACGGAAATGAACAATGGGACATTATTTGTGGATAGGAGGGAGTATATTTTATGATTATAAATAACGTATAATTTTATTTTTATCATATATTTGAAGCTAAATCTAAACTAATAAAGGTACAATTTGACATTTACTATAACTAATTCTCATTTTTCCACCTAAACTCATCTTCTAATCGATCTTTTTTAAAATTTTATTCCTCGTCTAAACTGTAATATGCTTAGCCATGTGTCCAACGAGTGTCGAGTGTTCGAGTGTCGGACACGAGACAACTAATTAGGTGAAGTGTACGTGCTACCTACCTCGTGATTTCTTTTCAAAGCCCTAAATAACTACTGAGGGAGCCGGGTTCCTGGACCTTCCGAATTAGAACCCATAGAAGTGATATCTTCACAAAACACTGCAAGAATTTCAATGGATGTTTATTCATCTGTTTTGGACAAACTTTGGTGAAGGAAACAAGAAGTAAATGAAAACGAAATTGTGTCATGAGTGATTTTGCTTCGTAGCGTAAGAATCGGCATAATCACCCTTTCTTTCACTCTCTCAATTTCTTCCGACGAAACAACCGACATCTATGATTTACAATTGATTCACGACAAATTAGACATAATGTATGATTTATGTATGAAATTTATCTATTATGATGTTTCAAAGATTTAGGATAATACATTCAAAGTTCGAAACCTATACCTTTACATAGTAATTAGTAAGAGGGATCAAACGAGTGTTAGAATGTACAAAGGAAAGTTTAATGAGAGACAACTTCAATGTTTTATCGTACCTGGTCGTATATTACAAGGCTATGCAGTCTTGGCATATGAGCATGGCATTCATTCAATGAATGTGGACTGATGAGTGTCGTGACCGCCTCCTTCTACACCACCTTATATCAATGTTGATTCATTGCACCCATTGACTAAATCATACAACTACTTTAGAGTTTAGATTTAGACCTTTACATGACCATTGTAACTGGGAAGAGTCGGTCAAGCAGTGTGTATAGACCTCCACCCAAGAGAAGGGCACCACTGCAACCACAAAAATAGGTTCAAACATGCAACCAAATATATGAACAGAACAGAACAGAACAGAACAGAACAGAGCAAACAATATGGGGACATAGGAACCCAAGGATTGAGATGGTTCACAAAATAACATCACCCTAGTAAGTAGTACGTGCCTTCCACCTGTGGTGGCCTAAGGGCTAAGGGTCGAAAGTATTCAGCCGAACCCCTATTAAAATCATGGAATCTGTTCACCTATAATGGAAATTGGATCATACACCACTTCGAGACTCTCCTGCTTCATGCTACTAAAAAACACTGGATCACTCTGAAGATGAAATCTAGCACTAATATATTGATTGGATAAAACTCATACGGAGTACATGTTTCAGTCAATATTACCCCCAATGCCCACTAAAGAAGCTATGTGAGGTAAAGGATGTCCGATCCAAGTATCCAGCTAATCTTGCTCCACAATTTGATTACACAGGTGCACTAAATGTGTTCTACTCACAATATATTAGCTACAGTATAGGGAAATAATGAACTCAGGAAAATGCAACAATTTTCAGCACAAGAAAATACCTTGCAGGGTTGATCCACGCTGAAAACTTGCGAAACGAAAGCAACCTCTGCAGTAAATCATAGGTCAGCTGTTAAAGCTAGTAGAAGGGAAGACCTTATCGAGGTTTCGTTTAATGAAAAAGCAAAAGAAAATCTAAGATATTAACGAGACTTGTTACATCCTTTCAGTTAATCGTATTGTCCCACACTGTAGTCATCTAAATCGTTCTTCCTTTCGTGCTTAGACAACCTTTTCCATGAAAAAAAGTATCTGACTACAAAAATAAACATATTTTGGCAAATATTATGGTTGCTTGCCTTGTTCTCATAATGCTGGATACTGAGGTTTCATGAAATTGAAAAGATAACATTACTTATAATGAATTTTTTAACAAAGCTCCCCAAACTTTTTATCATATTTTGTGGAAAATAAGAGAGAGAGACTGACTGACCGACATTATGTTACTGTCAAAGGAAATGAGATCGACACATGAAACACTAAAGATCGACAGAAAAGAAAGATGTACCTGCAATGCACCAGCAAAAGAGGCAGCTAGCAAAAGTGGAGCTACATAGCCTGTAGTATAAGTTAACAATAAGCTTCCGCCAATGATAGGATCCTGTCACAAGTCACGTGAGTGTCAAATGATTTGTGGAAAGGCAAAAGAGGGCAACCAAGCCTCAGGAGCAGAAAAGGGTTGATATAGAAACATGAAACGGAGAGAAGTAGCCAGTAATCCTTTGTTTGGATACAATCGATGAGATAAGGGAAGGAAAGGTGAATGATTTAGAAAGGCAAACAGATCCCACCATTTTCTTCACTTCCATAATTTCAATTCCTTTCCATCAAAACAATGCCTCAAGGTACAAAAGCAAAAACGCTGCACCTATTCCTGAAACTGCTTCCTCTGCCTAATCATTAGTCCCTATGTTTATTTATAAACTTCCCACATTTCCTTTCTGGGGTATCCATAATAACTTCCCACTTGAAATCTTTACCTTTTGAGTGAAATTTGTAGTCATTATGGTTGATGACTCTCGTCTTTACTCAATTTGCATATTCAACCATATCTTTGTATGTTCCGTAATTCCAGTGCTAAAGAAACTCCGGAAGTTTATTTGTGCACGGAAGGACTACAGTTTACAAGGCTCATTTCAGCATAAATGCTGCACCTTCTCAACATGAATTGGCTAAGCTTAGAGTCATATTCGTAATAGATCGACATGACACAGTCAGCTTCCTAGTATCCAATCATTCTCCCTGTGTCCTCCTTGTAACTAAAATCTCATACAATCACTACAATAGAACTTTACAGTTTTATACCTTGGTCGAAGCCACATAACCAAGTAGTGTCGCCAGTACTGGGGTGCTACAAGGTGATGCTGCCAAAGCAAATGTAAGACCAGCTAAATAGGCTTGCACACCTATCAAATTAAAGATTCAAAAATTACTATCAAAATACTATTTTGCAGCCAGAATCAGCTGCCGCTTAGAAAGTATAGGATCTAAGTGCTTACTTGAAGGAAATTTAGCAGCTGCTGAACGGGGATCAAACTCATTGAAAAATGATGGAAGTTGCAATTCAATTATCTGAATAACCAATACCATAGAAAAACATGTTTGTAAAATAAAGATATAAGCTGGCAGCAAACAGGGTACTGCAAGAAGGTGACAGGCTAACAACTAGCGATATAATACGGCCAAGACTGTTTGAAAAATGGCAGGGAGCAAATTATAAGATTTACTTCAACCGTGGTTGATTCCGGATTCCGACCCATTTCCTATACTACTTGTCAAACCCAATTATATATCATTTAGTACAAAAGAAAGAGGTTCCATACATCTCATGAAAAGATAAGCTCCCTAAATTAGATAATGGGATAGGTACTTCAATATAGGAACCTAACAGCTTGCAAAAACTACAATTGGAACTCCATACTTTCATAGGACTGTGGGGAAAATGTTTGCACAGAAACAAACCACACATATTCACTACATTATCCAGATAACATTGTATATTACCTCCAAGAGATTCAGCCCCATCACCACGGCTACACCAGAAGCAGCCAATGGCAGTCCTTTGCCGATCTGTCCATAAGCTTTTCCAGCAACAGAGGCTGCGACACCGAGGAGCGCAAGCGTAGTGGCTAATCCTAATGCAAATGCGATGGAATCCCCGATGACCTGAAGATACAATGTGAGAGACACCAAAAAAAAAGCTATCATACAAGAAATAGAAGTACGCATTACAGTATCAGATAGTGTTATCCAGGATCAAAATTAATGCGGTTCGCGCAAAATATTTGCATTTGCAGGTTCAAATGACAAACAAGATATTATACTAACAGATTTTCTGGGACCTGAAATATGTCTACTTTGTCCTCTCCCAATGCTACTTCTCATTTGGAAATTTCAACTGTACATAAAGGGACAAAAGAAATGCTCTTAAGATATCATCACCTGTGTTTTACTCTTCCCAGAACCAAATGCACCTAAAAAATGAATAGATCAACTTGTAATAAAGCAAAATCCAAGTAAACAATGTACTTTGATCTCAAAATCATATCAAAACGACTTGCCTATATACCCAAGAGTTAGAGGTAAAACACTCAATGTACAAGGAGAAAGACTGGTAACAAGCCCTGCTCCAAAAATGACGGCCAGACTGCAGCAAAGAGTAAGCAAAAACTTAATAATAAAGAATGAGAATACAAAGGCAAAAACATAAGTGAGAAACCTTGTGAAGGACAGCAATTATGAGCAGAGAAAGTACCTAGTCAAACTAAGAGCTGACAACTGACTTTGAACAGCTTCATTAGCTTGCTGTCCAGATGAATATACAAACCCTCCAAACCAATCTCCAAGTCCGGCATCAGCCATCATATAAACAGACCCAGCCCTATCCTGTCTTGATTAAGAACAAAACTAGTTCGTGAGGCTATATAGACAAGAAAACAGCTATGATCTACTACAAGTGAATGTCGCACCAATAGGTAAATGCTGAGGAGGGATACATAGACAATAAACATACTGCATATCCATAATCTTACAGTAGTATTGGTAAAAGTGTTAGTAATGTCCTCATGTAAGTGCTTCTCAGTATCACATATTGAAATCAGCAATACAATTAGACTTCCGGCCATAAACTTAGAGTTTGTTTGAATATAAATGTAGGAGGGAAGGGAGCAAGAGTGTTTTCCTTCCAAACTACTTTTATGTTGAAAGTGTTTTAACTTGGGTCGTGGATCCGTCATTCCGCCCAACCAAACTATGGGTTTTGTCTCCCTCCACTGACTTTCCCACCAAATTCCGCGGTCTAAACAAAAGGTTGGGGGTACGTTTTGGAGTCGCTATCTGCTATTCAGGTCAAGAATAGAACCAGCAACTCGTACAGAGTATAAGACAAGGTAGATGTAGGTATTTTGGTAGAATTGAAAACTGTAATATTAACATTGATATACATCCTCTTTATATAGACTTTACATAGTAAAGCCCTGTTCTTTTGGACTTATTTTTGCTTAATTTAAGTTAAGTTCAGCAAAAATAAGTTAAGTTCAGAAAAGTTCAGCAAAAATAAGTTAAATTCAGAAAAAATAAGTTAAGTTAAGTTCAGCAAAATTAAGTTCAGAAAAGTTCAGCAAAAATAAGTTAAGTTCAGCAAAAATAAGTTAAGTTAAGTTCAGCAAAAATAAGTTCAGAAAAGTTAAGCAAAAATAAGTTCAGAAAAGTTAAGCAAATACTCATACCCGCTTATAGTATTGACGAGTTTTGAAAAATTTAAGATTTTCACAAATTCTCTTATACAAACGTCTCTTGTGCGACCATTTTTTTTATTACCCAAAATGTCACGATTAACAAAAGAATAGTCGGATTTTACAAAAAATACACAGGTTAAAAATTACACACAATAATTCTCGTACAATAAAGAACATACTATATTTATATAGAAATAGATTATTAAAAAATTGTAATAATATAGAAATAGATTATTAAAAAAAATTGTCATATGTGATTTACTTTTTAATTATGTATTGAAGTAAGACAATGAACATACTATATATATATATATATATATATATATATATATATATATATATATATATATATATATATATATATAAAGAAACTATTATTATTATTATTATTTATATTATTTAAGTTAATATTTATTTAGTTCGAAAAAGTTAGACTCATATAAGCTAAGTTCAAAAAATTTAAGTTCATAAAAAAAGTTAAGTTCATAAATATTATATCCCCACAAAAAGTATAAGTTAACTTCAACAAATATAAGTTAAGTTCAGAAAAAAATAAGTTAAGTCAAGTTCAGCAAAAATAAGTTCAGAAAAGTTCAGCAAATATAAGTTAAGTTCAGAAAAAATAAGTTAAGTTAAGTTCAGCAAAAATAAGTTCAGAAAAGTTCAACAAAAATAAGTTAAGTTCAGTAAATATAAGTTAAGTTCAGAAAAATTCAGAAAAAATAAGTTAAGTTAAGTTAAGCAAAATTAAGTCCAAAAGAACAGGGCCTAAGTAAGGTAGTATCTTTTGTAATAAAGGCTAATTACAATTGTGAGCTTAAACTTTACATAATTGTGGTGATTGTTATTTCTTTCCTTTCTCTTCTTTGATTTGATTCTTTTCCTTATTTGTGTATGTATCTTGTGTGATCTTGACTTGTGGGCTTTTATTGTTAATACCCCCCCTCAAGGTGGACGTTCTGTTGATAAGTCCAAGCTTGGCTCGTACGTCATGGAATTGTTGTTTGTATAGAGGCTTTGTTAGGATGTCTGCGAGTTGATCCTTGCTTGCGATGTGTGAGATTCGGATTTGTCCTTGTTGTAATTGCTATTTGACGTAGTGGAAAGAGCGACCCATGTGTTTCATCCGGGAGTGGAAGACTGGGTTCTCGGCATAGAGGGTTGCTGAGATGTTGTCACAGAAGATTGCAGGCGGTTTGGTGACGTGTAGGTGGAGTTCAGATAGTAGGTTTCGTAACCATATTGTTTCCATGGTGACGGCGGCAATTGCGCGAAATTCTGCTTCAGTGGTGGAGAGCGCAATGCCCTTTTGCTTTTTGGATGACCAGGATAGGTGATGTATCCTGTGGTGGATAGGTAGGTGTCTTTGTCGCCGCCGAAGTCGGCATCACAGTATGCGTGAAAACAAGACAGAGAGGGGTGTCTTTGTACAATTGGATGCCATGGTGAAGGGTGCCTTGTAGATATCGTACAAGGCGTTTAAGTGTTGTCTAGTGGTCGACAGTTGGGTGGTGGAGAAATTGTGCGAGTCGATTGACAGGAAAGGCAATGTCAGGTCGGGTGAGAGATAGATACTGTAGGCTACCAACAATAGCACAGTATTCGGATTGATCGTGAATTGGTTGATGATCCTCGCGGGTGAGTGGTGGTGACGTGGCCATGGGGGTGGAATTTGGTTTTGCATCAGCCATGTTGTATTTGGTGAGTAGGTCTAGTGTGTATTTTGCTTGACTAAGATGCATGCCTTGGGAATTAGGGGTGACTTCGACGCCCAGAAAATAGGATATAGGTCCTAGATCTTTAAGGGAGAATCGAGTTGAGAGTTTATCGATAAAGTGTTGTAGGTTGGTTGAGTTTGGTCCTGTAATGATGATATCATCAACATAAATTAACATGTATATCGTTAAGTGAGGGTTTTGGATGGTAAATAGAGATGAGTCAGAGACGGATTGTTTGAATCCAACAGATGCGAGATAGGTTTTGAGTCCGTATACCAGGCTATAGGTGCTTGTTTGAGCCCATATATTGCCTTAGTGAGCTTGCAGACGGAGTCAGGGTGAGTTTGATTTGCAAACCCGGGTGGTTGAGTCATGTATACATTTTCGTTTAGGGTTCCTTGAAGGAACGCGTTGTTGACGTCAAGCTGTCGAAGGGACCATTTGTTTGAGACAGCTATTGAAAGTATGAGTCTCATGGTTGTTGGTTTAATAACCGGACTAAAGGTTTCGGTATAGTCTATTCCTGGTCTTTGATGAAATCCTTTCGCAACAAGGCGTGCCTTGTGTTGTTTGAGGGAGCCATCAGGGTTGAATTTGTTTCTAAACACCCATTTGCACCTAACTATGTTGGTGGCTTGAGTACGAGGGACTAAGGTCCATGTGTTGTTTCGAGTTAAGGCGTCAAATTCGTCTTGCATGGCTTGTCGCCAGTGTGGCAAAACGAGAGCTTGTTTGACGGTATTTGGTAGTTGCGTTTGAGTCGTATTTTGGAGCACTAGGTTTGCATATTTCGGATTCGGTATGCGAATATTGTTGTCTAGTCGGGTTGTAATGGTTTTATTATTGAGAGGAGCGTGAGTGTTAGGAGGACATAGGGAGTTAGTTGTGGTTGGGTTTTGGGTCGTTGGTGGTGATAGGTTAGTAGTGGGGGTGGCCGTGAGATGGTGGTGAGGAGGCGAGCTGGTCGATGTAGCTGAGGCTGCGTCGATGGGGGGTTGAAGGGAGCTGGACCGTGCGTGGCTGGGGTTTGTGGAGGCTGTCGAGAATTGCTAGAGGAAGGGGATGGGGCACGGGACTGAGTTGCGGTTGTGGCTGGAGTGAGGATGGGTCAGAGGAAAGGTGAGGAGTTGGTGGATGAGTGGTCGTGACGGGTGTGGGAGTGTCGATAGGGGGTGCAAGATGAGGTTGTTGACGGCGTTGATACACTTGGGTGAGAGGAGGGCGAGTCACGGGATTGTCATGTGGAGGGTGGTGGGGGTTCAGTGTAGGGTCTGGGGGTGGATGGAGAATAGGGACCGTGAGTGGGGCCCACGTGGCTGTCGTTGTTTGGGGTTCCACGGTGGCGGGTGTGGTTGCGAGAGGGTACACATCGTCGTAGAATTTGACGTGACGGGAAGTGTAGATTCGGTGGGTTTTGGGATCGAGACAATGAAAAGCACTTTGGGTGTTCGAGTATCCAATGAATAAACATGGGATATAACGGTTATCTAGTTTGTGTTTCGTGTATGGTCGAAGCCAAGGATAGCATAGGCATCCGAAATTGTGTAAATTTTGGTAATTAGGTTGTTGTTTATGGATTATATTGTATGGTGATTGATAATGCAAACCGCGAGCGGGTAAACGGTTTATCAAGTATGTCGCAGTACTAAATGCAAAGGGCCAATATGTGGTGGGCATGTTAGCGTGATTTAGTAAGGCAAGTCCGGTTTCGACAATGTGGCGATGTCGTCGTTCCGCGTATCTATTGTGTTCCGGGGTGTGGGGTGGTGAGGTCGAGTGATGAATGCCGTTATTTAGTAGGGTTTGGTTTAGTTTAGTGTACTCGCCACCGTTATCGGAGAAGAATTGTTTAATGGGCTTGCCAAAATATTTTTCGACAAGAGCTTTGAATTGAGTAAATACTAGTGTTGTATCCGATTTTTGTTTTAGCGGGTATAGCCATACATATTTGCTAAAGTGATCAACGAAGACAATGTAGTACTTGTAGTTGTCGAAGGACCTAATTGGGCTTGTCCATAGGTCTGAAAAAATAAGTTCGAGAGGTGCTTCGGTTTTAAAAGTCGAGTTCGAAAAGGGTAGTTTAGTACTTTTTGCTATATTGCACGCATTACAGGGAAAAGAATCTGAAAGTTTAGCTTGCAACGTTTTATTAATAATTCGAAATACATCATGACTCGGATGACCTAGCCTATGATGCCAAGAGTTGGCGGTGGTTCCTTTTGAGGCGGTTAGGGCGCTTGGTTGTGGAGGACACCACTCGTAGATGCCGTCTTTAATGCGTCCCTGGAGGAGGTTGGTTCCCGTTGATATCGCCTTTACAAAAAATCGATCGTGTGAGAATATTACATAGGCATTATTGTCGTTACATAATTTTGATATGGAAATTATATTACGAGAGATTTGTGGTACGTGAAGTACATTATTCAATTTAAGGTTATGTAAAATAGTAGTACCTGTGTTGGCGATATTGAGACCGGAACCGTCTCCAATTAGTAGGTCATCCATTCCGGTGTAGGGCGAATGGAATGCAAGCGTATCGAGATCGTGAGTCACATGATGACTCGCGCCACTGTCAAGCAAATAGTTATAGGTAGGGGTAGGGTTCACGGTTGGAATAACCATAGTATTTGCTTGAGTTTGATTGAAGCGGTTTGGTGGTGGTGATGGGAAAACAATATTAGGGTATAGTTTTCGAAAAAGTGAACAAAACGCAATGACATGGCCAATTTCTCGGCACCATTGACATCTACCTTTGAACGGTTTTGGTGTGTTGGTGGCGTGAGGTTGAGCAGCGGAAGAGGAACCGGATTGGTGGTTGTTAGTGTACCGGTTGTTGTTTCGGTTATGATGGTTGTTTTTGTAGGCAATTTGTGCCGATGGTTGAAAAGGTGTTGTGGTGTTCATATGCATATTGAGGAGTTCGAATTGAAGCAGTTTTTCATGTAAGGCTTCAAACGAGATGGTTGTGTCTCTAGCACGAATAGGGTCAATGACAGATTTGAAGGTTTCGTAATCAAGACCATTTAGAACGCGAGATATCACGTCCTCCGGATCAAGATTTTTGCCCATTAGGGCGAGTTGGTCAACACATGATTTTATGGAGTGAATGTACTCTGTTATGGTTTGTGTTGCGGTTTTCGTGATAGAGTCAAAACGTTGTTTAATTTGTTGAATGTGAATCCGTGAAGGATTCGCATAGGTGTGTGCCAATATGTCCCACGCCTCTTTTGTGGTTTGGGCGCGGACTATGAGTCCTTGAATAGCATCGGTAATGGTGCCCATTAAGGCACCAAGAGCCCATTAAGGCACCAAGAATCATACCGTAAGACGCTTCCAGTAGGTGTAGGCTGGGTTAGGGCCTAGGGGTGTCGTCGTCTTGGGTTTCAGCCGGTGGTGCCGTCGAGCCATCAAGAAACCCGAGGAGATTGAGTCCGAACATAAGATGTTGTAATTGAAAGCGCCACGTAGTGTAGTTGAATTGGCTCAACTTAACTACGTGAGCAAGGTTGGGCGCGGCAGGCTCGGCGTTTTGGACAGCAGCGGCGGCAGCGGGTTTGGGCGTGTTAGTCATGGTGGATGATTGGCGTTTGAATTGGTGCTTTTTAGGTTTTAGAAGGTCGGATCGGTGAAGATCTCGTGATACCATATAAGACAAGGTAGATGTAGGTATTTTGGTAGAATTGAAAACTGTAATATTAACATTGATATGCATCCTCTTTATATAGACTTTACATCGTAAGTAAGGTAGTATCTTTTGTAATAAAGGCTAATTACAATTGTGAGCTTAAACTTTACATAATTGTGGTGATTGTTATTTCTCTCCTTTCTCTTCTTTGATTTGATTCTTTTCCTTATTTGTGTATGTATCTTGTGTGATCTTGACTTGTGGGCTTTTATTGTTAATACAGAGTACCCACTTCACCTAAAGCTACAAACCAATATAACTGGGAAAAGACGGTAATCGCTGACATATGAATGATTACTAGAGGAAATGCAAGAAGTCTTACCACCAGATCATCCATAGTGATTGCTTCAACTGACCCTATGGCAACAACATTAGCTACTGCAATTTTCAGAAACAATAATTTAAGTACACAAGCATGATTAACCCATGAAACTGGTGAAATTCAGCTTTAATTTGATACAAGAATTTCACAATTACCAATATGTGTTAAGAAAAAGAAGATTATAAGATATAAGAAATGGGTAATAGAAGGATTACGAGCTAATGCAGTGAAAACAGTAGTGGCACTAAGCTTGCTCCTTAAATCAATCTTTGAACTCAAAACATCATCTTGTTTGCATTCCTTTGCAATTATTTCCTTGTTTGACATCCTAATTGGCATGATTTTCCTCACTAAAATACCAGAACTAATCATCTTTAATACAGCAGATATTCAAAAATCAACCACCAAAACTTGAAATATAAGGAAGAATTTGATTAAGATGATGTAAGTAGTAAATTGAAATGCAAAATGGATTAGACTTACAATTAGCCGATTGAGAATGAAATTTGTGGGTTGAGAAGTGGAAAAGACTGCAAGGATTTCCATTGAAATGACCCACCAAAGTCATTGTACAGACAAAATTAGAAACAGGAGTGGGATGCAGAGCAGTAGATTTTCTGTATAAGCAGATAGGCAGTTAATCACGCAGCACAATTTGAGTATGTTCTTATTTTTGTTTGTGGAGCTCAAATCTGTCCTACCCGCCTCATAAAATAAAACATGAGTAGGATAAGACCCCGATTTTGACCGACTTCTTTAATCCGAATCCGAACTCGAACTCGAACTCGAATTCAAACCGAACATTTAACAGCTCTAAAATAAATCAGACATTAGCTTGCTTCAATTACTATTGTTTGTGAGTTTGTGACCGACAATAATTATCATGTCCGTCTCACATATGGATATTGTGAGACGGGTCCTTTTAAAGTTTTAACCCATTTTACATATTGAATTTATTAAATGGGTTAGGAGAATTTATGTTGCAGTGGAAGTTGTGTATAATAATTGCAGTTTTGGAAAATTGAAAATGGTATTCCCCATAGCTTTTCCCCTTCCCGTGCGTTTTCTCTTTCAACTAATAATTATCCCCCAAATTTTCCTTCCCCATACACTTTCACCATCTCCATACGTTTCGAAATTTGCCAACTGCTCTCCAATCTTTCCTTTATTCTCACTCTAAACTTTCAGCTACTTCCCATCTTTTTTTTTCTACTGTTTACTCGAAAATTACTTCATTTTTCTCCATTACTTATAAGCTTATCCATAAGTTCTCTTGCTTCAGGTACATCTTGGCATTTCATGATCAAACTATAAAAAGTGGTTAGAGTACCTCGACGCCAACTGACAATATCGTTCTTTCGGGCTCTACGTTTGTCATGTGGGAGAAGCCTATTCCAAACTTCTGTTTTTGCAAATTTAGTCCACCTCCTTGAAATGTACCTCTCTGGAATTTCCGTTATAGAATGTAGATGTAATACACGGATAGAGTGAGAACACAACCAACCTGCTTCCTGAAAGTTATGGCAAGAGCAATCAATTGGTAACATATCATGGTCAAATGTCACTTGATGTACGTCTTTTGAACGACCCTCCGGGTGCACATCATAAACCCTAAAGGACCCATCTGTTGCACATAATTTAGCCACTGTACCAATCGCCTCCCAAAATTCACGCTCAAAAGCTCGAAACAGTTTAAGTGTGTAAATCTGAGAGGCATGTTATAACAAGCCAACCATGGGATAATGTGATTTAGGTGTTGCTCTTATAGAATTAAATTCATTATGCTCCTCTGTACTTCTCCATCGCTTTAACGTTTTCTTCATATATACCATAAAACTCCGTCAAAGACGTTGTTTCAGACGCTCGGAATCCAATTGCATGATTAGTGCTCTCGCTTCTTTGAGATGAGAGAATGCCAGCTGAAAAAAAAGTCCTTGCTTAATGCAGTGCACCATTTCTCCTTTAAACCATAGAGACGGTCAAACCACTCATCATTTTCTAGACCATAGTCCGAGATCATTTTGGCCCATGTTGCCTCAAACTCATTGTAACACCCCCGCAAACACTTATTGAACACATTTTGAAATGAGGAGTCATGCTTCAACGAACCGAAATGAGACATTGCATTTTGTTGAATGTGCCACTGACACAATCTATGCCTTGAAGTAGGAAATTCCTGAAAGACATAGTATAGCTATCTTACTGCAGTGAGAGACATTAGGCACCATTAACCATAAAATGGTCACAACTTGTTTAATGATGGTCACAAATTACATTATATAAGTTGACAGAAAAAATACCTCGTCAATTGCATTGGACATGGCTAAATCTTGATACGTGAATATAGAAGTAGGTAAAATGTCTTCACCCATACATTCCTTAAACGTTTGGAATAACCATTGGAAGGACTCGGTTTTCCCGTCGGATAAAAATGCACACCCAAACATGACGTTTGACCAATGATTATTAATCCCGACAAATGCACCGCAAATTAAGTTGTACCTATTAGTGCGATAGGTTGTATCAAAAACGATAACATCGTTATACAGCAAGTATTCCTCCTTCATCATGGAATCGCTCCAAAAGACATTGCGTAACCTACCATCGTTGTCAAATTTAATACGGTAAAAGAACCCAGGATCTTCAACTTGTCTTTTTTAGAGCAAATGGATAAATGAAGCTGCATCTCCACCTTCGATCCGTTTCATCTTAAGTCTATCGACGAAGTTGAAATGATCCTTTTTGGTGTGACCCACAAGGTCCTCACCGCCAGCAGCAGCTGAAATATATCTATATTGGACGGATGGTGGCATACAAGCTTCGGTCATTATTTCAATAACCTCGCCTTCCACGGCTGATATCCTCCTTTAAGAGCGATGATGGTGTTGCCATAGCGGGGGTGTCAGCGGATGGTTATGTTCGATAATGTGGTAAACTACAACCCATTCACCATTTATTAATTTAGTTCTCACCTGAGCCTTGCATTTCGTTCTCGTGGTTGAAACTAATCTCGTATCATTGGGATCAAGATCGTCTTTTGGGGCTGCTATAACTTTTTTGCTAGAAGTAGTTTCACCTTGAGTTGAACAAACAAAATATCTCTCGTATTCGGGAGCTCCGGGACTTTTTCTGCGACAAGTCTCCAACTTAATTCCAAAACACATAGCTTCAGCATGAGATTCATACATCTTATATAATGTCTCCCATTTAAGACTCGTCTCCCCAGCCAATGAACGAAATACATCCGTACCTGAAAAATCCACATACTAAAAAATGATCAGTTCATAACACTATAACATGGTCACCAATAACTATAACATGGTTATCTGTAAATATTACGTGGTTACCAAAACAAATAACCAGAGACTTTTAAACAAGTACATCAAACAAAACATGGTCACCAATGACTATAACGTGGTTATCTGTAACTATTACATGGTTACCAAAACAAATAACCAGAGAATTTTAAACAAGTACATCAGACAAACACTTCTAAACGAACAAAAGGACTTTACCAACCGTCACGATTGCAGTCATTCTCGTGTGCGAGGTCACTATTGCAGTCATTCTCGTGTACGAGATCGTCTCCCATAACTGTGCCACCATTGGAAGGGTCTTCATTTTCGTTGTTCATCTCAAGATATTCTGTGATTACTATAGATGAATCATTGTCTATCATCATTGGCATTGCGATGATATTAGTATCGATGATAGTGAATATTTTTTAATCTTTTCTTATTTTCTTGAGAAGAATTATAAAGAAGATGGGTATGAGAGAATGATTGTTGTTCTTATATTTAATTAAGAAGAAAAACAAAGGATAATTACTAATTTTATCATGAATGTTCTTGCACTATGAAGATGCATAGGAAATAATGTATCCGAGAAATTTAATTTATGCATGGGGAAGTAGTATGTATAGGAAAGATGGTTGTATGAGAAGAATAATAGAATGTTGGTTAGTATTAAATGTAGTTATTGGACAAATAAAAAAGTAATATAATATAGTAATATAAGATGGATATCCATTGTATAAAACGGGTAAAAGAGACTCGTTGCATGGTATTCATTTGTGCAACGGTCTTATAATAGTTTTTGTGTTATGACCGATAGAATAATACCATATATATGCAAATGGTATAAAAAGTGACTTGTGTAATGTGTAGGTGTGAGGCGTTACTTTAGTAATGAGTGTAAGAAAAAAAGTGAATGGACAAGTTTTGAAAGTGAATTAACAATTTGGATTAAAAAACCTAATTGCTCATTCATGTATGAGTTTTACTCATTTATGAACTTTTTTCATTATTTTTCCATTATATACCCTTTACCTAGAGCTGATCATATGGCCCAGGCCCGATGGCCCGACCCGGCCCAACCCGATTTTTTCTCGGGTTTGGGCCTCATAGTTTGGCCCTAAAAGCCCGTGGCCCGGCCCAAAAGAAGCCCAATATAAATATAGGGCCGGGTTTGGGCCAACGTAAAGGCCCTATTTTTGGCCCGGCCCGGCCCGAAATTATTATTTTTCTAAAAAAAATTTCAAAAGTCGGAATGGTATATCAGATCACGCTAATAATCTAATATCACTAATGCATTGAATTATCAACTTTGCGGATATTTTTATATTTTTATCGTACAACTTTAATTAGTTAGTGTACTTTTAATTTTTTGTCAACTCATGAGTCATGTATGGTACTATGGTATCGCTCTCTTAACCAAAAGAGTAGAAGTCAAACACTTAAGACTTGAAAATTTTATTTCGTTACTAATAGTTTGTTCAAATATCCATTTTGTTGATTATTTCGTAATGTATTATTTTGGCCCGTTTTGGCCCATTTTGGCCCGAGGCCCATTATAGCTCGAACAATTATGGGCTTGGGCCAAAGAATATGGCCCATCATTTCGGCCCGGCCCGGCCCGACCCATGCACTTGGGCCATTTATTTAGCTCGAGCCCGGCCCAAACCCGGCCCAGCCCGGCCCATGATCAGGTCTACCTTTACCTAAAACAAAAAAAACTCTCTCTAATTCTCTCCCCGACAAAATTAATCAAAATTTTCAAATCCGTCTAAACCACACAACTATGGATGCTAGTTCTCGTATCGATCAAGTAATAATTCTAATCTCTACCTTATCAATTATATTATATGAAATTAAAAAAATGATCTTGACTAATTAAATTAAAATTTCTTTAAATCGTTTTCTGTTTTATTCATTTTCTTCCTTATTCTTCTTTTTTTGATTGTTATTTGGATTGAATTCCGTCACAATAATATTAGATTTGTAGGATGATCGTTCAATTAGAGAACAAATTGATATCACATAAAGTAAAGTAATCAAGAAATTGTTAGTCCTCGCAGATTTACATCAATGGATTTACAGTGCATTGAAATTCGCATAAAGTGCATTGAAATTCTCATCACAAATTCTTATTTCCAACGGCACTATCCTTCACAAGCTTGTGACGGATACCGTTTCGTCTCACAAAATACCCACTTTTTCTCTCTCTCCAACACTATTCATGTGGTCCCCTTTCTCCACTAACTCATTTTCTACCCATTTTATCTCACAAAATATCCGTCACAAATAACGACCCGTCGCAAGCGAGACTTGCTAAATTCCCATAAGGAGTTGTACAATGGCTTAAATGGATTGAATCCTTATTCTTCATTTTCTATCAGGTTAAAAATCTTCAACTTCTTGGCAAAGGGAGACCGGGAATAAGGAAAAATATTCAAGGAATTGTCTTTAAAGATGCTTGAAAAAAAATCTTATGAGAACTATTGTTGACACCGTCTAATGCCTGAATCCATTCATTTCTGCCATGACTGTTTCCATGATGTTTGATTTTTTTAGGGTGAGAATGAAGGTGAAATAAAATTATAAATGTTGTCAAAAGATAGGGGTATTGTGGTCAATCATGTCCATGATTGAGTAAAATTTATCCATAATTGAGCAATACCCTTAAAAAATACTCGTATGGTTTTAACTGTCATTTTCATCTCCCACCCTCATTTTCATCTTCTTCTCTCACTCTTTTCAAATTCCAAAAGTGAAAAATCACAACAAAAATTCAAAAACTTGCTATACATCAACAATAAATCCAAACATTAACACAATATTTGCAAATATGGCAAAGAAAGCAACAAGAATAAGGACACCGCTCAAGAAGAATAATAGAGATCGAGACACATACAATTGTTACCGAATTGTATATGGTAACATATTGTCCAAGAATAAAATCATTATTTGTAAAATGCAATCATCATTAGTTGGGATCCGGTGAGAACCACCTTACAATGAAAACCGGTGAGAACTCTTCCTTACGGAGTTTTTTTTTAAAAATTAATGACATAATTGGATTCGGCATGGAATTTTATGGCCAGAGAACATATTTCTTGGTCTAGAAAATAAATACTAGTGACGGAAAAATGATAGGTACGAAAAAATAGATAGTATGTGCGTGCAAATAAATAAAACGTATCTCACATTGATTTCCGTCACTAGTATTTATTTTCTAGACCAAGAAATATGTTCTCTAGCTATAAAATGTCATGCCGAATCCAAATATGTCATTAATTTTTTCTAAAAAAATCCGTAAGGTAGAGTTCTCACAAAGTTCTCATTGTAAGGTGGTTCTCACCGGATCTCAAGTCTATATATATATATATATATATATATATATATATATATATATATATATATATATATATATATATATATATATATATATATATATATATATATATATATATATATATATATATATATATATAAATAAAACGTATCTCACCTTGATTTCCGTCACTAGTATTTATTTTCTAGACCAAGAAATATGTCTCTAGCTATAAAATGTCATGCCGAATCCAATTATGTCATTATTTTTTTTTTAAAAAGTCCGTAAGGTAGAGTTCTCACAAAGTTCTCATTGTAAGGTGGTTCTCACCGGATCCCAAGTCTATATATATATATATATATATATATATATATATATATATATATATATATATATATATATATATATATATATATATATATATATATACATATATAAAAGAAGAATGTAAAATTGCTGATGTGACACTATAATATTTCTCATTCATTTTGGCAATCATCATTATATATATAAAAGAAGAAGGTAAAATTGCTGATGTGACACTATAATATTTCAGCATTCATATAATAAAGGTCTCTCATTCATTTTGGCAATATTAGCTCTAGTTTAGCCAATAAGAGTAAGTCAACTAATTACACATCAGATTTGAAAAACCCTAAAAAATTTAAGGCTTCGAAAATTTCAAAAAAAAATATTTATTACGTTGAATAAATAAGGTGTGAATACTCATTTGGTAGTTTCCAATATCAATTACACTTTAATGATAATTGCGTATAACAAGTAAACATCAATTACGTTTTGGTTCTCAAGGTTACTCGAGAACTTCAATGGTCGTTCTCCTCTTTTTCTTATGTCTTTGTGTTGGGTAAAGGAAAAAGAAACAAAGAAAGTGAGATTTGGGCATATTTTAATTTGTTGAGTTTTATTATGTTTGTTTTGCCTCTCTCGATCTCACCTTTCTGAATCTTCTTCCATTTTCTCCATTTTTCAACTCATACCCAGAGATTTAAAATCATTTTCGATTCTGAAGTTCCTATCGTTTTTTCCCTAATTTTTTATTCTAAAGTTCCTATCTTTTTCTCCATTAACAGCCTTTCTCTTTCCTTTTGTAATATCTTGCATTACTTTTACGACCAAGTCACGCATCTTACCATTGTCGTCTTCAACCAACTTCTTGAGATTAGTTTTCATCAATCTCAGCGTAATTTTGGTGATCCTCAGATCCTTATTCATTAGCGTCTTCATGAATTCATCATTCACCAAATCATGGAAACGAGCAGGCCAAAGTGTTGCTTTATCAGTAAGTTTTTCAGAGTTTCCCATACCATTAACAATGTCATAGATATAAGATTTGACAGCTATTAAACTCTCAAGTTCATCAACAAGTAAATTGATGTTATCTTCAAACGCGTTGATGTAATTCACGTAATTTTTTTATCTTATCAATGATTGTAAAAACGAAACATTGCCCAACTTTCAGAGCTCCGCCTTCTAACCCTGAAATTTCTCTTCAACTCAGTTGCCCACGCGATTTTTTTTGAGTTTTTTTGGTATATTGAATGAAACAAATTGGCAGAAAAGTGATGTACATTTTTTACCAATATATTAAATTTTTTCCTCCCTCACATGTTCAAAGTTTTCATCCATGATCCAGTTGTATCTCTCACTTCTTACATAATCCTTATGTTCCCTAAACTCTAAAAATAGTGAAATCAGAATTTCTTAAAGTTTCTTATTTATAAACAAAATCAAATAAAAAGTGAATCTGATCGATAAACAGGGCAAAATCATCTCTATTCTGACAATTTCATTGTTGTAATTTAACCAATTCGTGAACAATAATATGAAATCTGGAGGTATTAGGGAATTTTAGGGAAGGTTAGGTTGGTCAAATGGGAAATTAGTAAGGTGGATAGTCGTGTAAGGTAAGTTTAACAAACAAAATCATGGATGAAATTGAATTAGATTCTGATTTCCCTTTTATTTACAAATTAATTAAAAGATAGAGAAGGTAGGAGGTAATATGGCAGGGAAGAATTGAAAAATTGTTGAAGCATATGAGAAAAATTATGGTTATTAATGGTTATCATTAATAGTTAGCCTTTCAATTTTCTTTTGTCCTTTTGTTTGTTGCGTTGTAGGGCTATATATTGCTAATCAAGTTTAGTTGCAAAAACACAAGATAATAGACACATATTAAGAATTAATTAAAATCAGTTATTTTTATGTTTGCAAGTTCGGTAAACATAGGATCGACGCGTTTTCTTTTCGAATCTGTTATTGTTTGACGCGTTTTCAAGCATTAACCTGAATTAAAATGACGCGTTTTCAAGCATTATTAACCTGAATTATAATCAATAAGTCTTAATTATATAGTTCTCCATTATTTGAGTTATAGGTCTAACCGAGCAAATATCTCATTGTTTCGATTTTTAGACAAATTTCGAAGCAAATATCCCGTTTATAATTCTTGTTCTTTATTCTCTAAACCGCTTCCAAGCAAAATTCATATCATAAGTGGTATCAGAATTTTGGATCTTGATTTCCGTAAATCGAGAAGGTCCTATGGGGACAATTATGATGAGATGTTACAGCGATGTATTCTTTCACGGCGAAATTCAGATGGAAGGTAAATCGTTCTTAAATTTAGATTTACCTCCAATCGTTGATGATTATGATGAACCGTTGTTGCATAAGGGTAGAGAATGTTATGGGAACAACTTTTATTCTTCTATAGAATTCAATCGGCCTCTGAAATTTGGCGTTTTTAGTGATAAGGATACGGTTGTTGCACCTGTCAAGGAACCATTTTCACACCGAGTTATGGCTGCAAGCTTGAATTAAGAGCATTCAAATCAAGTTGTGACAAGAGCAGAATGAGTTATGTTGAATTTCAAGACCATCCAAGCTTTTACGTGGTTGAATTTCGAATGGAGGATAATGTTGCTAATATAAAGAAATCATATTGTTTTAATTTGTTTATTGGGCAACATGGTTCTTTATAAATAAACAAGACTTGTGCACGGAGGAGGAGTGGAAAACACAAGAAGTTATGGCTTAAGAGGGTGTTGAAATTAAGAGGAATGAACAAGATGAGGAGGCTTGGTGTAAGGACCCGCATATTTAGCCGCAATTCTAGCCTTATAGCTAAGAAATTGCGCGCGCGGTTCGTTCACTTCGAGCCCGTAGATTTCGTATTTTACTTACGTATTTTCATTTCTAGTTTTTTGTATCATTTAGTACTCCAAGTCTACTTCCTGCGCGTTGAAAGCTTGGAGTCTCGTTTTTAGTTTAAGGTACGTTTTTAGGAGTTTAGAAAACGTATACTTATTGTGCAACATCAATGTTCACTGCTACCAGACTAGATATATCAAATTTGCCTTTATGAGAAGTACTAGTCAATCAATCTGCTTCTCACCCTGTTGCATTCTATTGCTTGTTGTTTGCTTTTTTATGAATGACTCTTGCCTTCATAACTTACTAACAAGCATGTGTGTGTCGACTGTTGTTGATCGAGACTAGGATCCCGACACACGCAAACCGAGACCGATTACGAATGCTCTGGTGCTTGACAAACACTAGTGCTTGACGCTCTCGCTTTCATTCTTGTCGTGAGTTAGACAAGGGTGCGCTTCACGACCCGGCTCAAAGTTCGGACCGTGACATTTGGTATTAGAGCCCGGTCTTCACGATGGGCAGCTGCATACGATGACGGGAAAGACCGCAGAACCGAGTGGGAACAAAAGCGACACTAAGGCTAGAGTGACGGCCTTAGAGAAATTGGTGGACGAGAAAATTCCATCGTTGGAGTCCCTCGTGGTGAGCTTGGGGACTACTCATCACGCATTAGATGAGACGGTGAAGGGGCATGAGGCCCGCTTGGTGGCCGTTGAGAAGGCAATTCCGAACGACTACAACGCGGAGATGGGCTATCTCCACGAAAAGATCGAGCAACTAGAGAATATGTGTAATGCCTTGATGAAAATGGCCGGAGACGAAAATTAGAGGGAACTCCCAAGGTGAAACCACTTACGCCTCACAAATATTGCGGGGCGAGAGACTCGAAGGAAGTCGATAACTTTATCTTCGACATGGAACAGTACTTCCGCATAAGCATGCTCGACGAAAATCTGAAAGTCAGCATGGCGAGTACGTACCTAATGGATGATGCCAACCAATGGTGGCGTTCGAAATATGTTGAGATCGAACTAGGGACCGTTGTGCTAGAGTCTTGGGACGACTTCAAACGACTCTTTAAAGAGAAATTATCCGGAGAACACCGATTTCCTAGCCCGAAGGAAACTAAAGAGCTTGAGGCATACAAGCTCAATCAGAGACTACGTGAAAGCCTACTCGGCGTGTATGTTGGAGATTACTGACATGACTGAAAAAGATTGAGTATTCCAGTTTATCGATGGCTTGAAGGAGTGGGCCCAACGAGAAATCATGAGACAGAGGCCCGAGTCCCTCTCGGCTACGATGACAGCGGCTGAAAGACTGGTCGATTACTACACTGAGCGGAAAACCGCCCAAAAGAAAGGATTCTCTGTAACGGGCGGAAGTAACCCAAAATTTGGAGGAACAACCTCACAAGCAAGACCTCCTCTCTACGGGAACAGTCGCTTCCGTCCAGGGGGAGACAATAGAAGGTAAGGGTCGACCAATTCTACTCCCACCTCTTCTAAAGGCAGCACTTCAGAAGCGTCGACTGTGAGGAAGCCGTTTGCATGCTTCCTTTGCAAAGGACCAAACAGAATGTCCGAGTGCCCTCACCAAGGAGAATTCAACAATCTCAAAAAGAGTGTCGAAGATGTCGGTGGAATCGAACGCCGAAGGGACAGATCATAACGCTGAAGAGTATGACGATGATGACGCGAGTGAACTAGAGGAAGTTGCTCGAATGGGCGCGGTACACATGTTGGGTTCAATGGAAAAAGGTGTCGAACGCCCCGAGACCAAGTCCACGGAACTGATGTACGTGGAAATAAGTGTCAATGGGAAGTCTACTCGAGCCATGATAGATACGGGGGCCTCCCACAACTTTATCACCCCCGACGAGGCGAAGAGACTGGGGATGAAGTTGAATCGAGAAAGCGGTAGCATGAAAGCCGTAAATTCCAGTGCCAAGCCAATTCTAGGTGTAGCCAAAGAAGTGACGATCAAGATGCGCGAGTCGACGGGAAAGCTAGACTTCACCAGCGTCCTGATGGATGATTTCAAGATCGTCCTTGGAATGGATTTCTTGAAGCGAACCCCGACTTTCTTGGCGCCCCACAATGGATCTCTGATGATGGTCGGGTCAAAACCGTTCATGGTGAAAGCCGTAGAAGGAGAGAAAAAGTTAAAGGGATCGCTCCTCTCGGCGATGCAATTGAAGATGGGACTCTTAAAGGGAGAACCGACGTACCTGTGTACCATATCCATGAAGGAGGACAACTCCGATAAGCCCGTGGAACCACAAATCCAGAAAGTGTTGGAGGACAACAAGGACGTGATGCCCGATAAGTTACCTATGAGTTTACCACCTCGACGGTTGGTGGACCATCATATTGAGTTAATTCCAGGGACAAGACCTCCTGCGCGAGGACCATACCGGACGGCACCCCCAGAGTTAGCTGAATTGAGGAAATAGCTAGATGATCTACTTCGCTCAGGGTCAATTCGGCCTTCTAAAGCTCCATATGGGGCTCCTGTACTATTCCAGAAGAAACAAGATGGTAGTCTGAGATTGTGGATCGACTATCGAGCCTTGAACAAGCTGACAGTGAGGAACCGCTATCCCATCCCTTTGGTAGCTGACTTATTTGATCAATTACAAGGCGTCGTATACTTCACCAAGCTAGATCTGCGATCCGGGTATCATCAAGTTCGAATCGCCGAAGGAGATGAGCCAAAGTCTGCTTGTGTGACGAGATACAGGTCGTTTGAATGGTTGGTCATGCCTTTTGGCTTGACTAACGCCCCTACAACATTCTGTACGTTGATGAATTATGTATTCCACGAGTACTTGGACAAATTCGTCGTGGTATACTTGGATGATATTGTTGTGTATAGTCGCTCATTGGGCGAACACACAGAACATCTGAAGCTCGTGTTCGCGAAGCTCCGAGACAATCACTTGTTCGTGAAAAGAGAAAAATGTGAATTTGCCTAACCTGAAGTCAACTTCCTCGATCATATCATGGGAAAAGGGAGACTTAAAATGGACTCGAAGAAGATCACGGCCATCAAAGATTGGGGAACTCCAAGGTATGTGTCCGAGCTCCGCTCTTTCTTGGGGCTGACGAACTATTACCGAAGATTCATTCGAGATTATTCAAAGATTGCCGCACCACTAACCGATTTGTTGAAGAAATATGTTAAGTGGGAGTGGTCTATTGACAGGAAGAGAGCCTTTGAAAGGCTCAAAGAAGCAGTGGTCCAAGAACCAGTATTGGAGTTACCGGATATTACGAAGCCTTTCGAAGTCAAGACAGATGCGTCTGACTTTGCTCTTGGTGGCGTGCTCCTCCAAGAGGGCCACCCCGTGGCTTTTGAGAGAAGGAAGTTGAATGTGGCCGAGACGCGGTATGCTGTCCAAGAGAAAGAACTCTTAGCCATCGTTCATTTCCTACGGGGATGGAGACACTACCTCTTAGGGTCGAAGTTTATTGTCAAGACGGATAACACCGCAGCGTCCCACTTTCTCACACAACCCAAGCTCAATAGCCGACAAGCGAGATGGCAGGAATTATTGGTAGAATTTGATGTGGAATTCGTTTACTGACCGGGAGCGGCAAATAGGGTCGCAGATGACCTAAGCTGTAGATGTGATTTGTCCGCACTATATGTGATTGCTCACCTATCCTCCACCACAGTGGCCACAGATATTCGAGCTAAGGCGAAGGAACACCTCGACCAAGACCCAACGGCGAGGAATCTGAAGCAACTTGCCATTGAAGGGAAGACACGCAAGTTCAGGATGGAAGATGGACTCCTGTTCACGAAGGGACACCGAATTTTTGTTCCGAAAACGGAAGATCCTCCTACAAGAATGTCATGATACCTTGTGAGCGGGTCATCCGGAATGGAAGAGAACATTGTGTTTACTGAAGAGAAACTACTACTGGCCACAAATGAAGGAGGACGTGATGGAGTTCACAAAAACTTGTCTTATTTGCCAACAAGATAAAGGAAAGAAACAGAAACCGCAGGTTACTGAATCCGTTGCAGGTACCAAGAAGACCTTGGGAGAGCATCTCAATGGACTTTATTTATGGGTTACCGAAAGTAGGGGAACTAAGTGTGATCCTTGTTATCGTGGATCGATTTTCGAAGTATGCCACTTTCATTCCCCTACTTAAAGCTTGCAACGCCGAAAAGATAGCTACAATGTTCTTCAGATATGTTGTGACATATTGGGGGCTGCCTCAGAGTATAATCAGTGATCGCGATGCTCGCTTCACGGATTATTTTGGGGAGAGTTGTTCAAGCTATTGGGGTCTAATCTTCAGATTTCCTCAAGTTATCATCCCCAAACAGATGGCCAGACAGAGCGCTTCAATAGCATGTTGGAAGAATACTTGCGCCACTTTGTGGGTGCAACTCAAATGGAGTGGGTGAGACTCCTTGACATTGCCCAACTTTGTTTTAACGCTCAAACGAGCTCCTCTTCCAACAAGAGCCCGTTTGAGCTTGTTACAGGTCAAAAGCCGCTCTTACCTCCCACTGTTGATGATACTTATGCGGGTCGGACGAAGAAAGCACATGAGTTTGCTAGAGAATGGAACGTAAATGCTGAGATTGCCCGAGCTTACTTGGAGAAAGCATTCCGTCGTATGAAGAATTGGGCAGATGAGAATCGCAGAGCCAGAGAGTTTAATATTGGTGACATGGTCATGGTGAAGTTGAACAAAGAACAGATGAGATTCCCGAGGGGACGAGACAAGCGTCTGGTGATGAAGTATGAAGGCCCAATCCAAGTGATCAAGCGGATTGGAGAAGTAGCATACAAGCTCGACCGCTCTACCTAGATGAAGTGTCACCCTGTGTTTCATGGGAGCTGCTTGAAGCCCTACCATCCAGATCCTGAAGACCCCTCCCGCAACAAGAGCAAGCGCGCCCACATCCGTTCTAACCAACTCCCAGCGACATCAGCCGACTGAACCAGCCTTGAAGATTGCAGCATTGTCGAGGATGACAACAGTTTAGGTGGGGGAGAGTATAAGGACCCGCATATTTAGCCGCAATTCTAGCCTCATAGCTAAGAAATTGCGCGCGCGGTTCGTTCACTTCGAGCCCGTAGATTTCGTATTTTACTTTTGTATTTTCATTTCTAATTTTTTTTATCATTTAGTACTCCAAGTTTACTTCTTGCGTGTTGAAATCTTGGAGTCTCATTTTTAGTTTAAGGTACGTTTTTAGGAGTTTTGAAAACGTATACTTATTGTGCAACATCAATGTTCACTGCTACCAGACTATAAATATCAAATTTGCCTCTATGAGGAGTATTAGCCAATCAATCTGCTTCTCACCCTGTTACTTTCTATTTCTTGTTGTTTGCTTTCTTATGAATAACTCTTGCCTTCATAACTTACTAACAAGCATGTGTGTGTCGACCGTTGTTGATCGAGACTAGGATCCCGACACACGCAAACCGAGTTACGAATGCTCTAGTGCTTGACAGACACTAGTGCTTGACGCTCTCGCTTTCATTCTTGTCGTGAGTTAGACAAGGGTGCGCTTCACGACCCGGCTCAAACTTCGGACCGTGACACTTGGCATCGTAGGTATGTTTGTTTTTTACCCCGGAGATATGAAGCTACATGAATTAAGGTAAATATCTTTCAAAGGGGGAGGGCATGAAACGGGTGACGATATTCATTGTGTTTTGGATGATAACGCCATGCTTACAGTAAGGACCGATACATCCTTGGATTCGACGGTTCATTGTGTATGCTTGTTATCATGGACTGAGACCATTTAAAATCAAGCTTTGAAATGGAGGATACAAGCTACGTAGTCTCTTCGTTATTTTAGTTAATAAAAGGTGTTACTACCTTATTTAGTTTGCTAGTTATTGCTAGTTATTTTGGGAGTAATCGCTGTACTTTAAGCCTTAAGGCCTTAATTAATTTGTTGAGATTAAATGGCCTTAAGTAGCTAGTTTATGACAGTAAGTCTCATTGAAGACGGGCATATCCATCAAAAGCTGAAGATGGGTCAAGTAATACCCAAGTTGGTAGATATGACAAAAGCAAATTGCATAGGGAATAACATTATGCTTTTGTCTTATCCAGCTACTTGGGTAATAATTGACCCGTCTTCAACTTGTGACGGATATGTCCGTCTTCGATGAGAATTTGTGAGTTTATGGTGACCATTATGTCACGAGATGATTACTTTAACCCTTTTAATCGAAATCGTGTGCTACTCGACTTGCGATCCCGTTGCAAGCCAAGTCAAGCAAGACCCTTGAGATGTGTTAGGCTACGCCTTAGACACTTAGCATGTGAAGTGGAACTTAAGAACAAGAAGGCTAGACACTTGGTGTTGGGAAAGATTGCTTTTATTAAAAAAGCTTTACACGAATGCTTACAAGTGAGTTTGTGTGAATATTTTTTGGATGGATGGCCAATGAAGCCATGCCCTCCTATTTATAGGCCTCCCAATGAATTCTCTAGAACCCTAAGTGTTCCAAGAAGCCTCGGGAACAATCTAGACACTCCGAGAGTATGTACAAGTTTCCTACACTTACATGATTTCTCTAGAAGTGGAACCTTCTGGAATGCTCTGGACATCACAACCCCAGAAACTTCCGGAATGTTCCAGACACTACTAGACTCTATACCATGTACATGAATGTTCTAGTACCAACTAGAACATTCTAGACCCTTCTACACAACTCTAGTATGCACTAGAATAATCTAGAACAACCTAGAAAACTCCACACTATTCTAGAATATTCTAGACACTTCTAGAATACTCTAGATTACTCTACACTATTCTAGAATATTCCGGACCCTTCTAGAATATTCTAGTTGGCTCTACTATCTTCTAGAAACTTCTAGACGCTTTCGGATACTTCTCAAATCTTCTAAGGGGTCGTTTGGTTCAGTGCGTAGGAATGGAATGGAATGAGAAACTATAATAGTATGAGGTTCTAATTGTTGGGAAATGTGTCCTCAACAATAGTGCGATCACGACAGTGATAAAAATCATTGTCATAAATCTTATGAAAAAGAATATGCAAGGGACGATCCGATATTTGATATAGTCAACTGACCAACATTAATCGGTAATGATTGGCTGACTAGAGTTTGACATTACTGTCGTATGACGGTGGTGGTCAGTTGATCCCTTTAGGTCACACCTTTAGGACTAACTCCTTAAACGTATATTGATTAATTGTATAGGATACAGATTGATCGATATTCTTAAAACCGTATAGTGAGAATTCAGAGGTTGAATCTTAAAGTAAGATTTATATTTGAAATTGAAATGTGTCAATTGTCAAGTATTAAACGATATTTTAGAAATATTGAAATTAGTAAAATGAATGGTTCATGGTTATAACAAACGTTGTTAATATATAACGTATCGACGATTATTACGATAACCATATGTTGGGACAGTAATTTCGAATTACTTAATAATTTATTAAATGTGATTTAATTAATTTAGAAATATTATTTATGTGATAAATTTATATTTTAAATTAATACAATTATTATGTCACATAAGATGTTACATAATTAGTAAAATTGTACGAATTATAAATCGTAAAATGAAAGTCCATTTTACGTTTGTGTATGTGTGTACCGTGTAATTGACATTATAAGGTAAAATTATATATGATATTTTTTATCTTATAACTAGTTTTGTGACCCGTGACATTCACGGGTTTATATGTTTTAGTATTGTTATTTTATCGTATTGTTAAGATTTGTTTGAGCAATTAGTTTATCCATTTAAAAATATAAGTATAATTTTGACTTTTGAAATACTTAAAAATTATTTAACTAATGCATAATGTTTGATTATTATTGTTTTTTTTAGAATGATAAATTTTGTAGTGTAAAGAACCTAAAACATACTTTCTAATTAAATTTGAGGGTTTTATCTCAGTATTTTATTTCATATAAATCATATTTTTTGATAGTAACATAGTTATGAAGTCTAATAAATGCTAGTCTTAATATATCATCTATATCAATTTAATTTGTCAAAAATCCTAAATTTTAATTTTGCAAAAATGATAAATTAAGTTAAATAGTAACCTACTAGTCTACTACAAATGGTGAGGGAAATCAAAAAGTCATCCTATTAAATAAAAGAAATAAAAGTTAAATAAATATGTAGTTAATAACCAAATTTAGGAAAGGAAAATAAATAGTTTGTATTAATTCATTTTTGTGTTTGCAACTAACATTTTTTTTATTTTTATTTTTTATTTATAAGCATGTGACACGTGATTTTAGATATGAGTTTTTAATAACACATGACATAGTAAAATACTTAGTATTGTCTTTTTAACATCGATACTCAAAAGTGATGAACCTTGATTGATATTTATCTCTATCTTAAATTTGATAATAATGATAGAAAAAATGCTCAAAATCATAAAACGAATCCTCAATTGTTTATATTTTTTTGATAAAGGCAAAATTTGTAAGCAATAATTTTTTCAAATCCATATCGTCAATAGAATTGTATGTGCCACTAATATGTCTTATCTATCTATTCAAATCAAGTTAAGTGTGTTAAGGTTAATTAATTATATATTTTTTTATGTAAGTTCCATTGTTGGGTTATGAAATATTCATCCCATTTTCAAACTTCATCGTACGCGTTTGTTTTGTTCAAATTTAAGGGGCTATCAAGATTTGTGGTATTAATAATGTATTTAGTCTTGTCTTTTTATAATATTGTATAAATCAATCGATAGCTCAGTTGATATTTTACGATATTGAATAAATAAATGAAAAATCTAGTAATCAATAAAGATGAATTATGTATTAACCAATACAAAAATGACATGTGGATTAAACTTAAATGCTTTAGGTAGCCTTGTAAGCATAAATATTAATAATAATGTACATTTAGCCATTATTCATATCAATATAAGAATTATTTTGTCCAACTTGTTAATATGATTGAGATCTTTGCAACTCCAATTTCATTCTATAAGAGCTATTTTTCAAAGGGGAATGATGAATAAAAAACTAACGCATACAAAAATAAAACATACATTCTAAACTTTATGAAATACTATTTTTTTTCATGAAACTAAAAATAATTAATCATTAACATACATGTTGTTAATCTTGTAGTTAGTTTATAATATAAAATTGAGGAAAATAGGGGAGTATTTGTTTAAGCAATCATTCCCTTCTTCATACAGTTCTCTTCCACAAATGAATCATCCCTACATAAAAATTCACTAAGCAATTAATAAAAAACAAAATTGTAGAATTTGACTTATTTAATATTACATTATGATTATATTAATATAAATTTTTCATTAAATAATGAAAGAAATAGGATATTGATCGAATAATAAAAATGTAAGTATATTTACCTTTTAAGAGCACAACTCCACAAATATTGATAACCCCTAAATAACAACAAAACAACATATCTATATATAATATTAAAAGTCATGTTGAGTACCTTATTGTCTAGTATTTCAATTTTCTAGCATGTTATGATGCCACCTCACCTCAAAACAAATTACTAAACTACCCTTCTACATATACATTTATTTTACTAAAATTTAGTACAATAAATGTTATTATATCATCATTATTCTTAAATTAATTGTGCATATAATATATATTTTATTAGTTAATGATCTAATCTTTACAAATTCTAATCCAAGTTTCATATTTTTTTAATTAAAATTGACATTTTAGTTGATTGTTTTTTGTACTAGAGCATGTTAATAAATTAATTAAGGTCCTAAAAGGTAACATAAATAGGAAAAATATTATGACATGTGAACCTTCTATAAGAAATCTATCTATCTATACAATATTATAAAAAAAGAAATGCATGTTAACGAATACTACATGCCACGTTGCACCTTTTCGACATACGAAAAATAATTCCACACTTTTCCTTTTGTAAATTAAAATCGATTGAGAATTACCGAATGCTCAAAGTTGTTATTTTTTCCCGTCTACTTTATGATTTTGTTGACATATAATTTCATGCGTTTTCTGACATATAATATATTTATTTGTAGGGTTCATTCGTGTACAATTTATAAAGTATTCATAGCACATGACAACATTATAAAATGGATGTGAGATAGTCGATACATTAGCTAAGTATCCGTCTTTCTTGAAGCTTTTGATATATTTTTGTTATAATATGAATATTTGAGTTTTTGATTTTCTCCAAAGTTCATTTGGTAGTTGTTGTATGTACAAAACAATATTTTTTTTCCCTTTCCACGAGGTAGCAATAAGGAAAAAATATAGCGAAATATGGAATAGAGCTTGCAAATGAAAAACTCTGTATGAAACATGTAAGAGTACGTAGGCGAGTAGATGAGTTTGAAAGAGAAACAATTGTGCGAAGAAACGAGTCCAAATCAATCCAGTGTCCCTTTGATATTACGTAGCTCATTGCATAGTGTAGTATTCTTTTAAGGATGACCTGCAAGTTAGAGATAGCAACAACTTTTATATTTTTTTCATTTTTAAAAAACCTCATTTAAAACATCATTTCTCCTATCTCGCCAGACATTACTTTTAATAAAAACAAAATGATATCCATAACAAGCCCGTGATTTTCACGGGGGACAGAACTAGTGTGAAATTCAAAAATGTCACAGTGCTTCATAACCAATAGAACTTAAAAATAAATAAATAAACTATTAATTTAACACCTTAATACACTTATTTTACCGTAATACACTTACAATGATAATAATGAGTATTATGGGGTAAACAAAATACTGGCTTGAATTGGCTCACAAATATTGTCTTCAATCAAATATTTATAGCCAATTGATGATGCAACATTTTATGACTTTTGGACGACTCATATTTTTTATTATATATTATTATCAAATTTAATATATACATAAATATGTAGCAATGTTTTAAGACTTTTAATTATCCCTTTTCATTATTAGCATATTTAATAGACATAAATATAGAGTAGGAAGAAATAAAATGCAAAAGAGTTGCTTTAATTATTATATTACAAAAATTAATTAAATAGGAAAAACTTTTAATTAATTTGGTGGGGATTAAGTATTATGAAGAGTTTTAATCAATTTGTTACCATATTTAAATAAAAAATGAAATAAATAGGAAAATATGTTAATAAAAATGGTGGGTGTTAAAGTAATATGAAGAGCTTTTATTAATTATTAACATGTTTTATTTTTAAAAAATATTTTTAACTATAATTATAAAATTTATTAACATATTTTACTACCAAAATTTCAATAAAAATGTCAATATTAATTATAAATTACAAAATTTTTATTTAAATTTTGAAGGGTTACATTAATTTTGGAAAACAATATATTTAATATACAAAATTAATTTAAGAATATTGATAATATCCTTTAATACTATAGATAATTGAATTAAATTAATGGCATGTAAAATAAATTGATAATTCATCACATAAAATTGTCATGTCACATTAAAAATATGTTACATCACATTTAAATATGCCAAGTTACATTAAAATTATGCCATGTCACATTAAAATTTGCCATGCCACATTTTTTTAGTTACCCTTTTAATAAGATTTTATAGATTGTAATAATTAGGTTAAGTTGTGATATGACCTAACACTTAACAATATGCATGTGAAGTATGAAAAGGGGATAAAACTCTTCCCCATAGTGCACATGCACACGGTTCACAACTCTCATCACTACTCCCTTATATATTCCATACTATTCTTCATGCAAGTTTATTTTCTAGTATAAGAAAATAAAATATAACCTCTAAAATATATTATTAGATAATATTCTCTAGCATATTAATTGTAATAATTAGTACACGGTTTTAAACCTAATTCCGTCCTCTAGATTCGGGTTCGGCTATTTGGTCCGTTTAAGATAAGGTCTTGGTGTTCTCTTATTGGAGGCAAGCTTACTTGGTTGCTTTGGAGGATCGTCCTAGCAATATTTCGGACCGATTGTAAGAATATGATTCTCCGTATTTCCGCTTTTATTTTGCATGCATAAAATCTTGAGTATATATTAATATGAGATTAATTAAAAATGTAAATAATTAGTAAGACTACATTATTAGGTTAACAAGTATGAATCTCGTTTTCCTTCACTAATTCCATTCCATTCAAAACTTGTTTGGTTCATTTTAATAATAAACATGAAGGATTTGAGTTGGAATCCAAGGGGGAGAGGTGGATATGGGATTCCAAGGGGTTGGGGTGGAGTTAGAATCCATTAGGTATCTAACTCCATCCCAAAATCACCTAACCAAACACTTGAATCAACCCAATCCATTCCATTCCATTCCAATATAGCCAACCAAACACCCCTAAATTCTTCCTTCAAGATTGATCCTTATTTGAGCCTTGAATCGCGCCCATCATGTGAACCACGGTTGAACGGGAAGCCAACCATGACAATTATCTCCCTTTTCGGTTGTCTAAAACGGCTCTTCTTTTGGACTATTATAGTCTTGAGTAGCTTGTAATTGGGCATCTGAAATATCAATCAAAATCACAAAAACTAGCTTGCTTAAGCTACCAATTCTCGTTTATGTTCAAACCTCGTATTTTGAATATTAACTTATTCGTTCTCAATAGATTTTGAGTTTGTTTGTCATTGATGAATTATAGATCTAATTCGTCAAATATAGCTTCCACATTTTAATTCGTAGCATAAAAGGGATATTTGCTTTGATACCACTTTTCGCAATTTAAAAAACCTAATTAAATAATTGTTAAACATGTTATTTTAATTAATTGATAAACAAACCCTAATAAATTCAACAAAACATATTAATAATTGATAAACAACTAAGTAATTCACTAATTGGAAAATTACGATCAATTGTTCAAGTTTTTAAAGTAATTAGATTGGATTTGTGTTTAGAGAAAAAGATAGATATAAGAATTAATTGGTTTATGTCTAGGGAAATGCTATGTTGTGGAAACTTAATGAAAAAGTGTATGTAAAAGTGTAAAGTCCGTATGTGAAAAAGTAATTTCGTATACTTTTAGGACCGAAAATTATACGGAGTACCGAAACCGAAATTTAAATTACTATCTTCGTTCAAATTATTTGTAGTGGGAAGTACTTTACTTACAAGTAAACAAATGATTTGACGAAAACCACTAATCACAAATTAATTTTGAATATTATATACTCTTATTACTCCATAATGTTCATTTTAAGAGGCAAAATTTGCAAATATGTAGTGTTTTAATCGAAAAACATTGAAGTCGGCCAATAATGATCAAATAAATGCTCCCTTCATTCCAATCATTTGTTTACTTATGATTTAAATACCCTTCACAAAGAAAATAAAAGGTAAATAAATGATTCAGACGGGGGAGTTAAGATTTGTATCTAAATATGAATTAGCATGACTGTAAGAGACCATTTTTCTTTTAACTAAATTAGTTAAACCATTTTATTAAATAGGGGGTTGGTAAACGTAGTCGGCATTCTAGTAAACGTAGTCGGCGTTTTTCATAAAAAAGACAAAAATGTCCTTGGACAAATTATGACCACTTTATCTCTCTAGAAAAATTCTCTGAAATTCATGCAAAAACTAGATTAATTCATGAAAACCCAAAAAATAAAAAAACACCAAAATCATCTAAAATTCATGGCGGCATCACATTCAACCAATTCTTCGGTTAGTTATCAACTTCTTAACATCGTTAATTAATTAAGTTGGGTTTAATTTATAGTTTCGTGTTATATTAATGGTAGAAATCTATATTTTGAGTGCGTTGCGGGTAGACCACGACATTCACGTCCTATCCATGGACCAGACAAGGACATTCAACGTCCAGTCCATAGCCAGACGTTGAATGCCATCGTCTTGTCCATGGACAAACCTTTTTTTTAAAAAAAAAACAAATTCGTTTATTATTCCCCGTTTTTACGTAATTTAGTACTTTGTTTTCCGTTTAAGTTAATTTATGATGCTTAATTTAAAATATATATGCTAACAAATAATTAATTTTCATTGAATAGGATTCGTTCGAGGAATTTGGCGAGAATTTGGTTGATTATAATCCTTTGTTCGTTACGGATCGTGGATTTGAAACTCATGATGAAGCATTTGGTTGGGCAAAATCGATTGCGTTTTCGAACGGTTTTGTTTTGGTAAAATCAAGTCATGGCGTAAAAGTCGAAAAGGGGAGGGTTTGTTAGCATGGTATTTTCGATGTTCAAGGTAAGTTTTACCTCTTCCAAGTGATGATCCCGAGAGGCGTACGAGGTCAAGTCGATGTCATTGTCCATTTAGAATTCGAGCCGTTTACCGAGAATGAAAAAACAACGGTTGTCTGGTACATTATTACCTCCGAGGGTGGCGGCCAACACAACCATAATGTTGTCATTTACAAGGACGGAGATCGTCATTTTGCAGGATTGGACACCGAGGAGAAAGCCTATGTAAGGCAACAAGTTAAGTCTGAAGTTCTCCCGAGAGATATAAAAAATGGGCTTCATCAGAAAACTCCCGAGAAACCTCAACCGTCAAGCAACCAAATCTATAATAAAACAAAGAAAGTTAGGCGGGAGATAAGGGGTCAAAGGAATACCGCTCAACAAATGTTGGCTTTAGCGGTAGAAGCGAAATATGTTCATTGGAATAAGAAAGATCCCGATACGAAAAAGATCTCGCATGTGCTTATGGCACATCATGAAGCAGTGAAGTTGTTTCGGGCTTATCACTGGGTGGTAATGATGGATGCCACATTTAAGATAAATAAATACAAGAATCAGCCCATTGAGATTGCTGGTGTCACACCGAATGGGGGTTCCTTCTTAATTGCTTGTGCGATTTTTCCTACGGAGTCCCATAGCTCGTACGTGTGGTTGTTGAACAGGTTGCATGACCTTCTGAGCAGCAATGGAAAATGTCCTTCTGTTACGTGACTGATAGAGAGTTTGGTGCGATTAGTGCTATCCAAGAAGTATTTCCCCACAGTAAGCATTCGTTGTGTCGATGGCATGTGAATAGAGCTATCGAAGCCAAAACAATAAGTATCTACAAGCCTGACGAGTGGTTAAAGAATCTTATCTTAAACAATGCAGAATCTGGTTGGAGATCGGTCATTCATTGGAATACAGAGGAAGAGTATAATGTAGCTTGGAGGAAATTTTCTTTGAAGTGGGTTCCTTTAGCTGAGTATATAACCGCAACTTGGGGTGAGCAATAATTAGGTAGTACGGACACTTCTCCTAATGAGTCGTACCGTGTCCGACACCGACATACCACAGACACACGCCGAAACGTGTCCAACACTTAAACAGCCGTGTCTAACTTTTTACTTTTATTTGGGCACGTGTCCGACGCGTGTCCATGGTATTTGAGTCGTGTCCGTCGTGTGTCCACGATATTTGGTTATCATTTGCGGTGAATGATATTCTTGAGATGAGAAATGCGTTATCGAAATAGATCAATTAGAGTATTGATTCGGATGTGGAATGAAAATAAATTTATTATCAAGGGCAAATTTTACATTCACTTATTTAAAATTAATATCAAATAACAAAAATAAAATCAAAAATTTATAACTATAAAATGTATATTTTATTAAATTTGAATGCCGTGTCCCGTGTCCTAAATTTCATGGCATGCCGTGTCCCGTGTCCATGTCGTATCCGTGTCCGTGTCCGTTTTGGTGTTACCTAAGTGAGCATGCATCAAAGTTTGTATCACGCTTTACGAACGAGTATCTCCATTTTGGTAATATCGCAACTTCCCGTGTTGAGTCAGCACATTCTTTGTTGAAGGCTTGGTTGAGAAGTGTTAATTTAAATCTTGACACACTACGTGGTCTCGTATCCACTCGATGCTAGAAGTTCAACACTCCAAAGTTAGGAACGAATTGGAAGATTCAAGAAGTAGACCTCGGGTAAGACCTCGCACTTTCTCGTTGTTGCAAGGTGTTGTATCTACTAAGACGATTGATTAGTTGGAGAAAGAACTCGAGAGGGGGCTTGGTTTGGGTATCAGGTTGAATGAACGATGTGGACATGTTCTTCAGGTGACTCATGGGTTGCCTTGTGCATGTAAGTTGGTTCTTTTGAAGCTTAAAGGTAAAATGGTCGATGTTGAGGATATTCATGTCTTTTGGAAGACATTGGTGTATGATAGTGCGGATCAGATGCCGATAACTAATGATGATGTGTTTGAGGAACTTCTTGAGGAAGTGAGAAGTTGTGATCCGGCCTTATGTAAACAATTCATAGAGAAGATGAGGGATGCCACACACCCCGAGGATGAAGAAGTTTTGCCACCCCTAATCAATGAGCGTCCGAAAGGCCTCTTAGAGGTTCGACAACGAGAAACAAGTCGGGGTTTGAGCATAGTCAAAGGAAGTTCGGCACACTTGTTACCCGTGGTTCAACAATTGCACTTCAAAGAATGGGTGATTTTGTAGGTCCGTATGCTCCCGGTGCTCCGTTGGAAATGCATTTCTGTTGGGGCTGGTGTCCTTGACAATTAAGTACAATGACTTATTAAATCTCTTTAAGGATCACAAGGGCATACTTCAGTATTATTATCAGTTGATCCACGTTTATCAATAACGGTTGGCTTGCTAGATAAGTTTGACGTTATTGTCATACGGATGGCGGTGATCAACTGGTCCCTATACGTCACACCTATAGGACACGTTTGAGAGATGTGAAGGTATGAAAATACAGTCACATTTATGCCGAATACGACTAAACAGTTAGTCAGAGGTATTGACTATTAAATTAGTCAATAAGATGTTGAGATTATTATTTAATACGGATTAAATAATTTTAGCTAACACGGATTACATGATTAATTCGTAAATTAAATATAAACGGTTATATTTAATTAAATATTGTATTCGCGTATTAATATAAACAGTTATATTAATTTGGGTAATTATACAATATCGTAATTTTATCAGACCATTATTAATACATCGACTGCATTAATATCTGATAACACGTGTACGATTTATAAATAAAACCCGCGAATAATATTTAGCTAATCGGGTCGAATCACGCAAAGGTATAAGGTAAGAGTAGGAAAAGCCCACTCTCACCTCAACCCGTCCGGCCGACCCAATCATTACATAAGGAGAGTCCTTCTCCTTTTGTCAGGTGACTGCTTCTTTGATTGTTTTACAGATAAAACACATCTCAAGGAAATTAGGGTTTTGAGAACTGCCTTTTCCCAAAACCCAGATCTCACATCTAAAACCTCACAAAACTCTCCCCATATTGCAAGGCAATTGGAGAGCCTTTCTAGCACACGCGACATCATCTTAAACAAAGTCTTGGGTGCAAGTTATAGGAGGGAATTTACTTTAATTCCTGTTCTTAGGCCTATTCAAGCAAGGACCCAAGGTTGTATTCTTTTCATGTTTTTATTTAACTTATGACAATAATCTCAATTGTAAAATTCGTTATAATCCTTCACGTTTTAGGGCGAATACATGCTTTATTCCCCACAAGTGGTATCAGAGCCAAGGCCACGAGATTTTACTTTTGTGTTTTTCATAAGTTTTGGTTAAAAATTTTGAAAATCGATTTCTGCCGGCGTGTGGGTCGGTCGACCCATTATTGTGGTCGGTCGACCAATACCCGCGTAGGGTTTCTGTTTTTCGGCAGTTTCTCTTTTGCGTTTTCAGAAACTCGGTTTCTTGTTTTGTGGTCGGTCGACCTGGTTAATAGGTCGGTCGACCATTCTGCTGTTACAAAAAAAAAAAAAAAAAATTCGTCAGGAGGTCGGTCGACCTATTTAATGGGTCGGTAGACCTCTCTGCTGATACAGGAAATTGTTTTTTGACAGTAGGTCAGTCGACCCCATGTTGAGGTCGGTCGACCACTTCCCTGTAACAGTCGTGTTTTATTTTTCCGAAAATAGCTTGTTTTATTTTCCCTTGGCCAAAACTAATATGCTGTATACGGAAATAGTATATTATTTTTGTGAAACGGTTCACTCTCGCATGATACATATTATTTTAAAACGGTTTAAGATAATGGATTATTAACTTGTTAAAATTAAAGTGGTTAATACGGTATAATCACATAATTTTAATCCCGTAAAGGTGGTTTGGTAAAATTTGTTCATCACAATAACAGTATTATGTCATTATGAATTTTATTTTTAGTTGATGCATTTTATTTATCGTCTTGTTGAATGCCTATTGAATGCTTTCTATAACGTATTTAATTTTGCAAACGGTTGTAACTTAGTGTGGCCTTAGAAGATTGTGTCACCGTAATGATGAGACACAGTCTTGTTTGTAATTTTGAGATCTTGAATCTCCGTTTTGGGTTTTTGCCATGTAATTACTTTTGTATTTAAATTAGAATGTAAATAAGGTTATATTTATAATTTAAATTAGTAATTTTGTGAAGACCAAAGACGGAGACCGGATGCTCACTCCCGCTGTAAAGACCAAGATGGAACATCAAGACAAGCTTCTAGGGTCCAACGGTGGATTCCAAGTTGTTTTATGTTTATTTTGGTAGGATAGGCCACACTAGGACTTTTTATTTACGTTTATTGCATTTATTTTATGCTTTCATCGATAATAGCTTGCATCATATTCCGCCTAAAACCAAACCACCTATAACATGCCTGAAAACTGACTCATGTAGAGGTTACGCGTTAGTTTTCTGTGACAATACAGATGTCACATGTCAATTGCAAAGCCATCACTTTATTTCATTCATTCACGCATATGCTAGATATTAGTTCACTTAAAATGGATAAATAAAAGTTGATGGGGTCTTCCTCGTATAACCAAAAAAAATTGAGAATAGACTTTATAAATCAGACTCCCATGAATCCCTTCTTCGTCGGTAGGCATAATATGACCCCTTCTACGTCGGGTAAGTGGGAACAGATGATTTATTTTATCTCAACATCATGGTCACTCGATACTATCCAGCGACTGAGATGGACTAATAGATAGGATTTACGGAAATCTATCGACCAAGAGTTCCAACGGTGGAATTAGCCAAACTGTGGGCTTATCAATATACGGAAATTGAGTCTTGGGATCGTTTATATAATTCTTGAGGGAGATCAATTATATAAATGCATGAGTCTACGAGTTTAAATGCAATTTAATATAGACTTAAATCACAACAATGAGTTGCTTATATGGTTTTGTTTTATCTTCTTTTCAGTGTAGAACACGTTCAAATTAAAACTGTTGTATAACTAATGGCTGGTGAAGACCCAATGCCAAGTGTCAAGCTAGCACGTGAATCCTGGCTAAAAGCCTTCATGGACTCCATGAATCAGTCTACTAGACTGAGGAATGATGGGTCAAACTTCTCTGACTGGGAGGCAGCACTACGGAATGCTGCCTTTGCTGACGGAAAGCTTAAGTACTTAACTGAGCCCATTCCGGCACACCCAGGAACTGGAGCTAGAGCTAACGAAGTTCGCGCTCATAGCGACTTCGTCATGGAAGCGGGTGCGATAAAGAACGTACTCATCTATGCAATGGAATCCAATTCGCAAAGACGCTTCATAACCCATGGTGCAAACAAGATTTTCACCAAGCTCACTAACGAATTCTCAAAAGCTCCGAGAATCGTTTCTTATGAGCATACCTGTCGCTTCTTTGAAGCGAAACTCCAGAAGGGCCAAGCGGTTAGCCCACATATTCTCAACATGATTGAGAATATCGAGAAACTGGAGGCCCTAAACTGCAAGATCAGTGAGAACATAATCGTTGATCGAATGCTTCGTTCGCTTCATGATGGGTTCGCCCTCTTTAGGGCCAACTATTACATGAACGACATGAAGAAGACTCCTCATGAGCTCCACTCCCTTCTCGTACAGACCGAGAAGGATCTGAAATTAAGTGGGAGCGTGAAGCAGGATGTTCTCATGATCTCCAGTAAGGGTAAGGGTAAGGGAAAAGCTAAAGCTCAGGGCGACCTAACAGTAGGCAAACCCAAGTTTAAGAAGTCAGGATTTACCAAGAGTGGGCCAGGTGAGTCAAGCAACTCACTGGGCAAAACAAAGAGCAAGGATACTAGCATGGAATGCCATCATTGCCACAAGACTGGGCATTGGAGGCGCTCATGCCCCGTGTATCGTGAGGACATTAAGGCAGGCCGTGTTACTCCTGTTGGTATGTCTTCTTCTTCATTTATTCACATGATTGAGATTAACCATGCAAGTTACGGAACTTGGGTACTAGATACTGGTTGTGGTTCTCATCTATGTAATCATGTGCAGGGCCTCCGAAACCAAGAACCCCTCATCAAGGGTGAGGTTGACCTGCGTGTCGGGAATGGAGCACGTGTTGCTGCAGTCTCGAGGGGAACATACGTGATCCAGCTTCCAAGTGGATTCGAGTTATCTTTATATAACTGTTATTATGTTCCTTGTTTGTCCAAAAACATTATTTCAGTTTCTGCGCTTGACAAACTTGGTTTTTCATTTGTAATAGAAAATAACAGTTGTATTTTCTCATTACACAATATGATTTATGGCAAGGCAGTTTCCATGAATGGAATTTATGTTTTAGATCAAACCACTGAAATATTACATGTGAATAATAAGAGATTAAAGGTAGGTGACAAAGATCAAACTTACCTATGGCATTGTCGTATGGAACACATAAATGAGAAACGCGTAAAACAACTCATACAGAATGGAGCTATCTTGGCCTTTGATTTCGAATCATATGGCACGTGTGAATCATGTCTCATCGGTAAGATGACTCGTATTTCCTTCAAAGGTGTTGGAATGCGCGCTGCCGACCTATTAGGACTCATACATACGGACGTATGTGGCCCTATGTCGATCAACGCACGAGAAGGCTATAGGTATTTCATCAATTTCACGGATGATTTAAGTAGATATGGCTATGTCTACTTAATGAAGCATAAAAGTGAATCCTTTGACAAGTTCAAAGAATACCAGAATCGGGTACAAAACCAGCTGGGAAGAAAGATTAAAGCACTACGTTCTGATCGTGGTGGTGAGTATCTTTCACACGAGTTTGATCAACACCTTAAAGACTGTGGCATCGTGCTACAGTTGACTCCACCTGGAACACCACAATTAAATGGTGTGTCCGAACGGAGAAATCGAACTCTACTCGATATGGTTCGATCCATGATGAGTCACACCGTTGTGCCTGATTCATTATGGGGCTATGCTCTATTGTCGGCCGCTCTAATACTTAACCGAAGTCCGTCTAAAGCTGTTGACAAGACTCCATACGAGTTATGGAAGGGAACGGTCCCTAACTTGTCCTTTATTCGGGTTTGGGGCTGCAAGGCTTATGTCAAGTGGAGACACGAGGATAAGCTCGGCTCGCGATCGGTCAAGACATACTTTATAGGCTATCCAAAGGGAACTTTTGGTCATTACTTCTACTCGCCAACCGAACAACGTGTTTTTGTTGCGGCTAGTGCGACATTCTTAGAGAAAGAATTTCTCGAGAACAAGTCGAGTAATAGAACCTTCGATTTATCGGAGGTTCAAGAACCAAATACCGAGCAACCATTGGAGGAAACAGTTCCTTCAACCGAGGCTGCAGTAGATATTCCTGAGGAACCTAGGAGGTCGGGAAGAGTCTCCATTCCTCCGGACAGATACATTGGTATGGTCGAGGAACATGATATGGATGACGTCTTACTCCTAGAGGGTAATGAACCCACAACCTATAAAGGTGCCATGACCAGTTCTGACTCAAAGCTATGGCTAGAAGCCATGCAATCCGAGATGGACTCCATGTTTGAGAACAACGTGTGGGATCTTGTGGACCTACCTGCAAAGGTACGTCCCCTTCAATGCAAATGGCTTTACAAAATAAAGCATGTCGTGGAAGGTAAACAAGATATCCATAAGGCAAGACTAGTTGCTAAAGTTTTCACCCAAGTGCCAGGCTTGCACTACGATGAGATCTTTGCACCCGTAGTCATGCTACGTTCCATTCGGATTATCTTAGTGATCGCCGCATTTCACGATTATGAAATATGGCAAATGGACGTTAAAACCGCCTTCTTAAACGGTTATTTGGAGGAAGAGTTGTACATGGTACAACCCGAGGGTTTTATTGATCCAGAAAATCCTAAGAAGGTTTGAAAGCTTAAGCGTTCCATGTATGGACTTAAGCAAGCATCACGGAGTGGAATCATCGCTTCGACCAAGTGATAAAAGAGAATGGGTTCATTCGATCAGTCGAGGAACCATGTCTCTATATCAAGTCGAGTGGGAGCAAGATTGTATTTCTAGTACTGTATGTCGACGACATACTCTTGATTGGGAATGACATACCTCTCTTATCTTCGGTTAAAGCATTGTTGAAAAACCATTTCCAGATGAAAGATCTGGGAGAGGCACAAAGAATTTTGGGCATCCGTATCTACATGGATAGATCACGACGGATGTTGTCTCTCAGTCAGGAGTCTTACATAGATAAGATTCTAGAGAGATTCAGCATGACGAACTCCAAGAAAGGGCTCCTTCCTATGACTACTGGGCTTCACTTGAGCAAAACTCAAGAGGCTAAGACACTGGAAGAGAAAGAGCGCATGAGTCGGATTCCTTATGCTTCAGCAATAGGATCGATCATGTATGCCATGATATTCACACGTCCAGACGTTGCATATGCATTGAGTATGACAAGTCGATTCCAAGCTCATCCAGGTGAACAACACTGGATGGCCGTGAAAAACATTCTTAAGTACGTACGGAGGACTAAAGATTGGCGATTGACTTACGGAGGCGACTCGACGCTCTGCGCCACGGGTTACGCAGATGCTAGCTTCCAAACGGATCGAGATGACTCGAAATCTCAGTCTGGATTCGTTTTTACTCTTAATGGCGCTGCTGTCAGCTGGAAAAGTTCTAAACAGAGTGTTACAACAGATTCTACAACTGAGTCCACGTAAAAGGAGATATTCATTGATAAGATCGCTACGGATGACAACATAGCTGATCCTCTCACTAAAGCATTACCACGTGATAAGCATGAAGGGCACATTCATTCCATGGGAATTAGATGTGTTCCTAAGTTGTAGTACTCTTTTATGAATTCATGTAATAATTCATTTTCTCGTGTACTCTATTCAACCTCATTGTTATGATATATAATGTTCTGTTTTTCATGTGGAATTGTACGCCAATTTTGAACACCACAAAGTGAACTGAATAACATTACATCGTTTTAGTCCTTGATTACCCACTTGAGCTGATAACTCAGGTAATCATTTTGTGACGTTGGTTAATGGTGGGTTCAACGAGCCATAAGTCACACGGCTGACTGACCAATCACAAAGGCGAGTTATACGGATATCTCGTAGGACACCCCGTGACAACGTTATGGAGTCCTAAATGTTTTATAACATTGGGTGCCAGGTCGTGGATAGGACCTCCATAGTGTTCCTTAGAGCGAGTCGAGTCTTTTGACTTTCAACTGTCTCTTGAGATTAAGGCAGATTTTGGGTAACTTTGGTTTCTTTCCCACGGTCATCGTAACAGGGGCCAAGAGGATTTTTTCTGGGTTATTTCATGCTGCGCGATATCGGCAGGATTCGAGTTGAGGGAAATATCCAAACCCTTATCAGGATTTTATCATTTCTCAGGGCCACTCGAGGAGTAGTAACTGAAATGCATGGCCATGCTCGAATACAGATTCGTTTTATCAGTTAAGTTACTTTCTAGTCGGGGAAACCACTCTTGATACAGATCGCTTGTGAGATATGACCTTTGCGAATGCGGATTTGCAAATTGTCTTACATTGAGTGGGAGAAATTTTAAAAGGATATGAGAATCGGTTATCGCACCTACACATGTACGGACAAGTGGGAGTTTGTTGGAGCTTGTGTCCTCCACATGTAGTGTGATAACGTCATTGCACATACCCTTGTACGGACAAGTGGGAGATTGTTGGGGCTGGTGTCCTTGACAATTAAGTACAATGACTTATTAAATCTCTTTAAGGATCACAAGGGCATACTTCAGTATTATTATCAGTTGATCCACGTTTATCAATAACGGTTGGCTTGCTAGATAAGTTTGACGTTATTATCATACGGATGGCGGTGATCAACTGGTCCCTATACGTCACACCTATAGGACACGTTTGAGAGATGTGAAGGTATGAAAATACAGTCACATTTATGCCGAATACGACTAAACAGTTAGTCAGAGGTATTGACTATTAAATTAGTCAATAAGATGTTGAGATTATTATTTAATACGGATTAAATAATTTTAGCTAACACGGATTACATGATTAATTCGTAAATTAAATATAAACGGTTATATTTAATTAAATATTGTATTCGCGTATTAATATAAACAGTTATATTAATTTGGGTAATTATACAATATCGTAATTTTATCAGACCATTATTAATACATCGACTGCATTAATATCTGATAACACGTGTACGATTTATAAATAAAACCCGCGAATAATATTTAGCTAATCGGGTCGAATCACGCAAAGGTATAAGGTAAGAGTAGGAAAAGCCCACTCTCACCTCAACCCGTCCGGCCGACCCAATCATTACATAAGGAGAGTCCTTCTCCTTTTGTCAGGTGACTGCTTCTTTGATTGTTTTACAGATAAAACACATCTCAAGGAAATTAGGGTTTTGAGAACTGCCTTTTCCCAAAACCCAGATCTCACATCTAAAACCTCACAAAACTCTCCCCATATTGCAAGGCAATTGGAGATCCTTTCTAGCACACGCGGCATCATCTTAAACAAAGTCTTGGGTGCAAGTTATAGGAGGGAATTTACTTTAATTCCTGTTCTTAGGCCTATTCAAGCAAGGGCCCAAGGTTGTATTTGATGCCCGTCGTTGAGGGTACCAAAGTTAAATTTATAATTCCTAAACTTAAACTATAGATAGTGAAGGTCAGGGTCGAACCACAGAGAGGTGGGGAATGTTTATTGTTTGAATGTTAATGTTTAAAGATAACAAATTTTGGGTTGATTGGTTGATTACTATATCTAAGGCAAAGATAAAAATAAAACAAGAATTAAAAGATAAGAATAAAATATAATAAAAAAGGGATGCTAGGATGTTTGGGGTAATAATTAGCTAAGGTAATATAAATCCTAAGGTCAACATGTATTGCAGTCGCGTAAGGGGGTGTAACATATCTTTTTAGGTCTATGCTACCTAATAGCTCCTTTCGGCCTATGCTATTAATTCCTAGGTCTCACAATTATTGGGTGTCAACAATAAGGGTGATTCCTAAATCCTAGGTCACATACGTTTCAGTCTTGAGTAACCTAGCCGTCTTAAGGTGTAAACCAATGCCCTTCCCGTATCTCTCAATCTTGGGTAGGTCATTACTAACATCCTACAAGTCTCCTTTCAGTTTCATTGTAGGGTATTATAGTCAACAAAGAAAGACGGAACATGATACAAACGCGAGTGGTTGACCGACCAGCTATTCCGGTCGGCCGACCACAGCCTCGGTCGACCGACCCACTATTTGAGTCGGCCGACCGCGGCTCTGCTACAAGTCGGTTTCGGAATTTATTCTACCTATGCATATTGTCCCCTACATCCTAACATATGAAATTTAGCTACTCATGGTTGTTAAGACGATTATGAAAACGGGATTAAACATGGTAAACATAGTAAATAATCTAAACATGCAAGAATTAATAAAACTTGAGATTCTAACTTATACTGGATGTAATAAAAATAAGAACAATAATAAAGCTAAATTAAAAGAGTAATTACCACAATCGGAATTTGGGCAGAAAGGAACAAACTTTATTGAATGCTTGGGAATTGTCGAAAGATTACAAAACTAAAATTCTTCTAAATAAACTAGATGCTAATTGATACCGGATTGTAACTTCTTCTAAATAAAACTTGATGCTAATTGATACTTGATGATAATAACTAGATACTAATTCCTCCCAAACCCTAACTACAAGATTAGCTTATATAGGGCACAACTTAGAGTTTCCTAAAGACTCTACTTCTAATTTATTTCCGAAAAGAATTGTTCTGGGCTTCGCTGAGGTCGGTCGACCACTTTGGTGGGTCGGTCGACCTCCTTTACGGACTTAGTTGAATTCTTGGGCTTTCTTCAGATTTGGACTTTTATGGAGATCAGGGCTGGTCGGTCGACCGCTTCTGTATGGAATTCTTCGGTTTTCTTCTTGTTTTGACTTTTGGTACTTAAATAAAGACTCCAGTTGACCTTTCGTTATTCCTTAATTATGCAAAAGACTTGAGGATAAGGATTTGGTGCTAAATCGTCCCTTTTTCGCATAAATCTGCAAAAGTGCATAAAAATACGAAAGTACACGATTGTTGGGAAATAAAGGCTAAAACATAGTAAATGAGCGACCAAATGCGTGTAAAAATAGATGAAAAACATCATAAAATAGACACGCATCAGTATTCTTTTCATGTTTTTATTTAACTTATGACAATAATCTCAATTGTAAAATTCGTTATAATCCTTCACGTTTTAGGGCGAATACATGCTTTATTCCCCACAATTTCACCATTGGTCTTATCTCAAGTTGGGGTAAATGTTATGGACTACCCGAGGTGCTTTGGCTTCACTTTGATGGTTGGGTTGATGTTGGTGATGATGGACATTGTGGGTTCTGAGTTATTTCCCACGCCCAATGGGGCTAAGAGGAAGATTACCTTGTTATGCGCGAATGGTGTGCCCGAGAGATAAGGAGCCGCGATGTGTACAAAGAATTGTTCGGAAGTTTCCCGTCCCCAACGACGGGGTTGACAGGGTTTAATTTGGGTTTGATAGGAGCCGAGTTTCATCTTCTTAATCTCCCTCGAAATAGTCGGTCTATCGTAGCACTTAATCCACGATCTCAAAAGCTCTGCATCGGGTTCAGTCCAACTACTGAACGCTACGTGTCCACCAAAACTCCGTAAGACATACCAGGCCAGTTATTAGGCCCACCTTAACAGAACCTCTAACGATCCACGAATCATCTCTCCTCCTTATCCTCGACCTCTCCCTCCTCGATGATGAGGTCTCCCCAACTCTCACAAAGCGGCCCATCGTATTCCTCCCCACCCTCTGAGTAGCGGGTGCTGGACGGTTCGGAGCAACTTGCGCCTTCTCCTCCTCCTCCGTCTCCTCCCCCGACACCTCCTCGCCTACTACTACCGTGACCAGGTGTAGGAACCATTACTATACGAGGTGCGTTGTGACCGTAGGGAAGGTGGTGGTGGTACATGTCTCTAAGCTTGAGCCACCAAACAACGCTTAGATGATGTAACATTCCGACCATGGGTCTGATCCGACATTTTCATAACTTCTGTCGCTCTCCGATCTAACTCTCTATCTCTTTCACTAGTCATCTGCATTATTCAAATAAAAATGTTCAAAAACATATTAAAAACTAAACAAATAAAATGCAAATTTAAATTAACATAAAAACTTCAATTGAATTCAAATTTAACAATTTAACTTTATTCGATTCAAAATCTTCTAAATTTCATACAATTTACAAATTAAACAAGTAAATACATGAGAAAAATAATAACATTACCAACTAAATAAAATTAGACAGTTGAAAAGTGTTAAATTAAAGCAAATAATCGACTTTTGAAGAGAATTTTAAAACAAAAAAAAATAGGAACCATGGATTGACATTGAACATCAACGTTCAACCCATGGATTGACGTTAATATTCAACGTCCAACCATGGTAAGGACGAAGAAGCTCAAGGTGCAGCCATGGAAGCACGTTAGGTTTCATCGTGTGACCAGTGGCAACACGTTGAACTTCAACGATCCACCATGGTTCTCACGTTGATGTTCAACGTCCAAACCCAGGCCACATTACCAGATTCATCGTGCAACCCAAGGAAGACGAGTACCTTCAACATTCATCCAAAATTCGCAAAATTTCCCAGAAATTTCGAGGAAAAAGATCGAGCAAATACACCCAATTGAACAATTAACAAATTTAACTAACCTAATTAACAACAATCACACTTCAATTCATGAACTAAACACAAAATTACAACAAAAATCAAACAAATTACTACCTAATTGAAATTTCACAAAAACTCATACTAAAACCACATTTGTAACAAAATTGAAGTTACTAATCATATATTCATATCAATATATCATTTAGAAACTTATTTTAGTATCAGTTTAACCTTTTAAACATTAATTTTACAATTGAATCAACAAATTCTGAAAAAAAAGACAAAAAACATACCTCTGTTACAAATATCGGCGACAAATGATCGTGCAAGGTGGTTGGCCACGGTGGCAGGGTAAAATGGTGGGGTACGGTGGTGGGTACGGTGGTGGTCAAGGGTGAATGTTGGTGGTAGTGTTGCTGTTGTTTGTGAAGGGAGGAAACGTGAGAAGAGTGAGAGAGCAAGGGTATGGCACGTAATTTTTATGAGAAACGCCGACTACGTTTACTAAAACGTCGACTACGTTTACTAAAACGTCGACTACGTTTACTAACCGGGATTAAATATTGTGAAACTCGTGATAGGCAGGGGCGAAACTAGCTAATAGCAAGGGGCGGCGGGCGCTACCCCCAAACTTAAAAAAATTGACTTAGAAGACGGATTTTTGCTACCGCAGATATTGTTGAGTTATAGATAAATTACTTATATCCAATTAAATGTTTAGTAAATATCTTGTGATACAATGGTAAAGACTTTCTTTTTCAACCTGGTTCCCCGGGTTCGAATCCCCTCACTAACATTTTACCTTTTTGATTTTATTTAGCTACCCCAAACATTTAATCCTGGGTTCGCCCCTAGTGATAGGACAAGGATATTAAAGTAATTAAACCTAATCTTATATGTCCTAACTAATTTTAGGTGTAGTTTAGTGTAGGGGTTCAATAATGATTAATAAACAAATATAATGACTTTGTCAATGTTGTTCGAACACATTTTGTCATCCACTTGTTCAATTGCCAACTAGACCTAACAAATCAGACGAGATTTGAATGACCGGACATGCATTTTGATTGAGGACCTAAATCTTACCCAAGATCGGAATTGAGCTTACCCTATTCAATCCAGGACATGCACTTTGATTGAGGACCTAAATCTTACCCAAGACCGGAATTGAGCTTACCCTATTCAATCCAGCCTAAATTCTCACAAACCCGAACCCGACCTGATTAAGCCGTTTGTCATGTCTACTTACCATACTAATCCAAACCAAGTTTTCCAGTAACATCAAAACCCACCTTGAGCTGCTGCCACCAGTCCACCACCCATTGGTCGTCAGCAACGAAACCACTTACTCTCAACGACGACAGCGAGCAGAAGAGTCGCTTATGTTGTTGGTCACAGTATTGTGGATGTTGGTTTTCATGGTCGAGGTGGCAGTGGTCGACTGGTCGGGATGGAGAAATATTTTGAGATATTACGTTGTGTTTAATAATGATGTCAATAAAAGCGAATTCAATTTCTTTCCTCTATACGAACGAATAGCCGGGCTTCACATTGGCTGTACTAAAACCAAATCAGACAGCGAAAAGTCAACTCCAACTTCATAAGTTTAATTTCGAAATTCAATAGTGCTTTGTTTCACATTAACACATCTTATTACAAGTTACGACGACTGCCCTGACAAAGATTAAGTCAGACATATTATCCATTCCAACAGAATCCACTGTTCTCATACACTTCTACAATGATTCAATAACATGCAATATCAGAAATTGCAGACAGCAGTCTCCTGTGCTCGTGTGTGACTGATCCATCTAGGGCAGCACCTCCTCACAAAGAGATCGAGTTCCACGAGCATCTACTTGGCACACATGATTATCATGGACATTGAAAAATGATACCAACAAATTACAAGAAAATCTAATCAGCCACATGCTTTCTGAATGTGCCCCTACCAACCTGCAAATGAGACACAGAAAGCTTTTAGTTTTATAAGGTGCAAAACACAACAAGACTATGGTGATGAGGTTCAAAGGCCTGAGGTGATGGGGCACACGCCTCATGCTCACAAGGCATGCAGTTTCTGCAAACAACAGAATGTACAACTTTGCGCAGCAATAAAATTTGATTTCAATTTGAAAAAGGTTAAATGGGGTAAAAGAGAAGAATACAGAGAAAAAGAAAGTTGAAGAAAAAATATGGAAACTACATAATAGTGCACGCCGACTCGTCATTAGCAAGGCCTTATGCAAAAGGTGCACCTAAGATGCCTTGAGGCCCTTTGGCTAGTGTGCCTCAATTAACATTGTCACAAGTGCACCCAAAGGGCGCTATTTTGAACTATGATAGGAAGGTAAACATAAGTTATCTGCTCTATGAAAATTGTAGTAAAGAGGAGCATGACACCCACCTTACAGAGTGTCTGAATTTGTTACTAATCACGTGCATCCAAAGAAATGTTCCAGGGATGTGGAGCTGAACACATTGGGTGCAATTCGTTCGGGTCTACTTGTGGAAATATGAAGCTGATATTTAATGAACCTCTGGACAAGGCAGAATGAGATTGTGAGCCAAGAACGATGTGATGCAAAATCAAGACTGTGAAAATAGATTTACCGCTAACTGAGAAATTATTTCAGGATTTGTATCAATATGCCAATCTGGCTCTAATTGTCGAACAAATGACGTACGCCCAATTTCTGTGCTACAAAACAGAACCTGCAAGTGTACGATGATGGCTGAATTAAAACGCTCAGCAATCCTGCTAGTAAGTAATTAAACCTTTTCTTTTCAAGGATTCTTTTATGTTGTCTTTAATTAAACAGAACCTGCAAGTGTACAAAACAATATAATTAATGTGATAGCTAGTTAGTTCAAGGATTCTTTTACCTTGTCTTCAATTAAACCTCCGGATGTAAATATCCCTGCTTCTTCAAGAGCCAAAAGAACTCTTTTCTGCACAATTAATCAGAAGGATGTTGAGAACGACACGAATATCATCATTTCCAGCACAACTCCAGTTAATAGAAGAGAAAAACAAGTCAAAAACATATAGAACAACAATTAATGGGAAATGATATCAGCCTTAAGAGTATGAAACGAAACATCTAAATCAGATCAGATGACATTCACAAAAGTAAACAAGCTGATTAATTTTATGAACAAGCATGTGTAAGGAAATCAATCATACAGCACTTCTTTATTTGAGTAGGATGGATACACTTGGAAGTTGAAGCAAACATACAAGCAACAAATGAAACTAGGAAGTAGATCTATATCCTTTAATTGAGAAAATTTCCTCGAGATAGCTTCATGAAAGGTTGTGATAACTGACAATTAACAAGTACAAGAAAGGTAACCTGAATTCTGACTAATTGAAACACTGGCTTTTTATAATCACTGAAATAACATGTTATCATTGATTTCAAGTTATGCAGCACAATTATGATAAATAAGTAATCATGTATAACAATATCAAACACCTCAAAACCTTAAGATAAAAAATGACAACTTCACCCTATTTCACATTTGAAAATATAGATTTGATGATTTTACGAACTTTAAAATTTCTGTTAAGAATAACCACTTAGTTAATCTTAAGGTTACTTGTTCCTTCACTGAGTTCTTTCATTCATAAGGAATCACAACTCATACGGAGTATATAGCTATTCAATGATGCTATCAAAACTCTTACAGCAAATAATCGCCACTTCTCATATTGTTAGTTTGTTAATTAGAGTCTATAGGTTCTATCATGAGTAACAACAAATAAGTAACATACATAAATTAATTCATTTATCAAAACCTTAGCATACTTAAAAGTCAAAGCATAATTTAACCACAAATACTCGGATACTGCAATTCAATCCCCAAACCACGAGGTACCTTGATGTAAATATGCTAAAGCAGAGGGTACCTCACTGATATACTGTTGACACGAAACACGTCATCGCAGTTAAAGTCATGAAAGGTTGGGCCACACCCATAAATAGGAGAGAGAGCCCACTTCCTAAGCCAAAGATTAACTCAATTGTTTAAATATTATTGAACTCCCTCCTCATTTTGTCAATAATCTATATGGGACACTCACAAGTGGTAAACCACACTACATGAGTTCTTGACACTCCTCCATCACATGTGAGGTGCCTTAGAAACCCAGAGTGAAACCACAAACATCTGTGGGTAAACCACAGAATAGAAGTTCATAAGAGTCCCAAAATAAGAAAACTAAAAGGTTCTAAAGCATAAACTATCTATCAAGTTCTCCTCATACTACTAAAGATGTAAAAAAATAACAAGCCATGCATTCCCTGAAACAATGAGGGAAAACAAGCATTCAGGAGCGACCTCATTGATTGAGCATTCAAGTATTTTGGATCACATGGTGTTAACATGAGACAAGGAAAATCCTAAAAACTTGTATGTTTTAATACTTTAGGAGATTCTTTCACCTATAGAGATTACTTAATTACCATAACAAGGAGAATAAGCAAACCCCTCAAGTTCAAACATTTCTAACCAAGAAAAAAGGACTAAATCTTGCTAGACTATTCTCTCTATTAATTAAAACTTCAGTTGATCTATCCAAGTGGTAAACGGCCAAGGAACTAAAAGTATTGTAGGATAGACTAAGTATCAAAGTTGTAAGTTCACAAGAGCTACAAGCCTAAAATTATGTCATCGTTAGAAAGATCGGAAGGGCAGAATGGCACAGAGATCCACTTATTGGCAAGGGGAGCTATAACTTACTATACGACATATTTGGTCACCAGACAATGGTATAGTGTAGAGGAGTCAAAAAATTCCATCTGGAAATAACATTGCAACGGTTTGAGCGTAGAAATTTCAGGAATCTAATCTCTACTTTCTATTCTCTTCGTCCCCGGTCCCCCTACCGTGACTAAGCAGCCAGCAGGCCGACTGATATTTGACTCATCTTGTATATGTTAAGAATTCTGAATACCCAAGAGTCAGGGGAATCTCTTCCTGTTATGCCATTCCTAATCTGAAAATCTAGTGAGCTTAAGATAACTAAAGATTTTCGTTCCAACTTTCTTTTATGATTGAGAAAACAAGCTAGAAAGTATGTTCTCTTCACTTATCACAGCTCATCCTTAAGGCTTGTATGTTAGTGTCTAACTTCAAACAAACTTTAATCAGATCCATGGAGAGTGAACAAGTGCATAAACTTGAATGAACAACCAAAAACATATCAGGAAAAAATCCATGTCAAAGAAATAAAATGGTTTAATTCAAGATACTGATTCTGGTTGGAGCAAGTTTCTTACATACTTCGCTTTCATCATCAAGAACACTCTCCATGAAATAGAGGTCACAATATTTTGTAATCTCCAATAACACTTCTAACACAGAAGATCTAACTGTCGCTTTCTTCTGCATAAACAAAGTATAAGTTAGCTACCAGTCAATAGCAATGTTGTAATCTTTCCAGGCAACTGGAAACGAAGAGATAAGAATAATTGCACCTGAAGTTCCTCTGGACTTGTTTCCTCAAGGATGACACCAATCAAGCGGCATGTCACCTACACAGAAGACAGATGATTACTTAAAACAATATAAAAGATGTTTATGAAGCAGATAATCCTTTTAATCGTTGGAAATTTGGAATATCATGTCAAAAGTGGGTGTTTAGTGAAATGTCAATCAGAGACTTCGTTCTATGCCAAGCATCTGCATTCACTACTTAACTTGCAAAATGATTATGGACTACGAACACTTCAATTTGACGCCAAAAATGGAACCCCAGTACTTCCCTAGTTGGATCTCGCTAATAAATAAAGCATCCGAATCCCATTTGATATCCTAAATATGACACGAGTAACAGCATCATTGTATCTTTACGTTAGCAATATCGAGACAATGTCATGTCCAGACAAAAGCATCACAAAGAGAGTTCACGCAATAGAGCATGATAGACGGTAGGTAGGTAAAATAATAACGAAAGTATTCTGTACATTGGCAAAACATTGAAGAAATATTTACCTTCCTTCCTTCACACAATTTCTGCCTCACAATTTGTGCTAATGTGGGCTGAAACAATAGAGACAACTTTTCAGAACAGATAGTCACAGGGAACATGGGGAAGAGAGAGAAACTTTTGACACACCTTAATGGGCTGGAAGAAGTCATCAACCACATTTTGTGCCCTGGAATCCTCAAGCGACACAGAAGCACCAGTAGATACCACAGCAGCATTTGGCTGTGAAGTGACTCTAGAACTACTAGCTACATTAGGTTGCCTCTTAGGTTGCATTCTTTGTGGTGCACTTCGAAGTATTCTCCATGTAAAAACTAGAGCAATTGCAAGTCCAGCGATTGCCCCAACAGAAATAATATCCTACCATATACTCTATATTAGATTTCCTATATTTAAAAAACTTCATTCATAAATATAGCCAAACAACATTACATTTTCACCATTGACATCAACAGTACATGCATTTCAATACCAACACCTCAGCTAAAAATAAGAAGAGAGAACATCATGCGCACGATCTCACCCAATCACAAAAATTACACAGCTCACATACTCGCTATTCTTTTCAATATTATGAGTAGAAACATAAACCTAGCTACTGTATTGTGATAACTTCTGCTTCATTCTTTCTAAGATACCCCCACAATGTCCAATCTCACCCCAAGACTCCAATCATTTAAGACGAACAGGGAAATGCACACGACCAAATGGCATCTAATCACAAAACCAATAAGAGAAGGATAACCATATGCCACTTCACTCTTGAATTTGAGTCACTGATTTCGAATGTGCTAAAGTGATCGAACTGTATCAACTAAAAGAAAACCAGGTCTATGTCGTAATCAAGTCTAAACAAACAGTCATATTGCCATAGCCAATTTAAATATTCATTAAGGTGCAACTGCACTCCTCAAAATTATCTGAAAATCCGAGTATCACCAAATCGAAAAAATCAGTAAAAAAGAGGTGGTAGCTAAGACAGTACATGCTTGAGATGTCAATATGTCAATAAGGGGATTACAAAACGTCGATATCAAAAGCGCAAGTAATATGGATCAAAGTAAAGCTTAGTAATGAATGATATAGACAAATACGGAGTAAATGCTTGAAGATGTTCAGATTCTGTATTAATCTTAGTTCACAATTAGTACAATCTGAGTTCATAATTACAGCCAAATAATTTGAATACATCATCTTAATCCTCGTCGTATTCCAATCGACAAAACATTTATCGTTAAGAGCATATTATTTTGACTACAGCCAAATAATTGAAACAAATTTACAAATCTTAAATTGACGGATAAAATAAGATAAGATTAAATAAAATCACCTGATTCAGCATATTGATTTGAAGTTTCTGGGAATTTAGGGATGGAAATATTTAGGGTTTGGCTGACATTTTTGTTGCAATGGATTGCTGCTACTTCCCTAGCGTCTAACCAACTTTCGTGCTATTCCGTTTCATGTTTTTGTATAATTGATTTAGTGTATATATAAGCTAAATAACAATTTATAAAAACAGTGCGGGGATAGCTCAGTTGGGAGAGCGTCAGACTGAAGATCTGAAGGTCGCGTGTTCGATCCACGCTCACCGCATTTTTTATTTTTCGTGTTTTTCGAATTGAAGAATGATACTCATCTATGCTTTTCTATATACATCCTATAAATATTTGGTTTATTATATTTTTCTTTTTTAAATTTTCAAGTATTAAAATAAATTAAACCACGCTCACTGCATTTTTAATTTTTTTGGTTTTTCGAATTGAAGAACGATACTCATCTATGCTTTTCTATATACATCCTATAAATATTTGGTTTATTATATTTTTCTTTTTTAAATTTTCAAGTATTAAAATAAATTAAACCACGCTCACCGCATTTTTAATTTTTTTGGTTTTTCGAACTGAAGAATGATACTCATCTATGCTTTTCTATATACATCCTATAAATATTTCGTTTATTATATTTTTCTTTTTAAACTATTTTGGTTTTTCGAATTGAAGAATGATACTCATCTATTCTTTTCTATATACATCCTATAAATATTTGGTTTATTATATTTTTCTATTGCAGAAATGTAATAACGTGTGGTAAATTATGTAGTATAATATACACGTTATGATGTAAATTTTCAAGTATTAAAATAAACTAAACCACGCTCACCGCATTTTTAATTTTTTTGGTTTTTCGAATTGAAGAATGATACTCATCTATGCTTTTCTATATACATCCTAGAAATATTTGGTTTATTATATTTTTCTATTGCAGAAATCTAATAATGTGTGGTAAATTATGTAGTATAATATACACGTTATGATGTAAATTTTCAAGTATTAAAATAAACTAAACTACTTACGTCTATCAATTGTGTTATTGTTTCATGTTTGGGGCCGTAATATTAATAAATAAGACAGCCTTACAAATACACTATTTTGCATACTACTACCTTCTATTCATTTTTTTTTTACGAAACACTCCCTTAAAGATATATTTTTATGTTAAACACTAAAATGCAATTTCAAGAAAAAAAAGAGTAAAAATTCAGCATTAACCGCTGGTTGTGATTAATGTTTTTTTGCCTTGATCCGAGCTGATGATTTGTCTGCCACAATTACACACACTATCGCCTCCGTCTCGACAACCATCTGCTCCTATATAATTGTCCATGTTTTACCATACAAGATTTGGATAAGTAAAATTTGACAAATAAAAGAGATAATGAGGAGGGATAAATTAATTGAGAGTTACAAAGAATAAGAAATTTGGAAGGAAACTTGTAAAGAGGGTACAAAAAAATTAGACGCATATTAGTTGGGTTTAAGGCAAACAAATTTTAATCACATCGTTTGATGGTCAATGCTGAATTTTGACTTTTTTTTTTTTGCCTGAAATTGTATTTTAGTAGTGTTTTAATATCAAAACATATTTTTAAGGGAGTGTTACACTAAAAATTGAATAAAAGAGAGTTGTATGCAAAACGATGTATTTATAAGGTAGTGGCAACAATTGACGATCCTAAACAAATGTAGGAATAGTAGTCATAATTCATTGTTGGATCAATATGAATACTTCTCCAAACTGAGTAATAAGGTAGGCACGGTTTATTAAAGCAATCACAATAGCCACGTTCTTCTTAAGTTTTTTTTATGCCATAAACCTAATTTTAAGCATCGAATCATATCATCGTTGTGATACTCCTCATGTGCGGTCAAGGAGTACTCGTTCGAGTAGGGGTACTCGATCGAGTATGTGTGGTACGCGGTTGTAACACCCCTCTCTTGTGTAGCTGAGTTGTGACTCAACTCGGACGAGTTAGGATAACTCAGCCGAGTAAGTCGAACTCGGTCGAGTAGGTGTAACTCGACCGAGTGGAGTCAACTCGGCCGAGCTAGTGTTACTCGACCGAGTTGTTCCAATTCGGTGGAGCTAGCTTTTCCGGGTTCTGAACCGCGGTTAATTATATATATTAATTCGAGGTTAAAACCTCATTTACCTAAAATCAGAAAACAGTAAACCCTAATCCCCTTTCATCCTCTCTCTCAAATCCTTCAAGAGTCTTTAGCAAGGGTTTAGACGCGCCGATCATCTGGCCTAGATTGTTGTCAACAAGTAAGTTTTGTTCTTATCTTTCCATGTCGTTAGATTTTAGTATACCATAGTGAGTAACCATATATATATAATTCATAGGGAGGAGATTTCATAGATGAACGTTGGTAGAGAAAGTTTGGATTGACTTTCGTGATTATTGCCTTGAGGTAAGGTTTTTCTACTCAGATCTGTGTGAATATGATTGTGACGATACTGTATTGTTTATCTGATATCAATATACTGTAGTGAATTGAGTTGGGAACATATGTGTGGGACCGTTGCGGGAAACGGCTCTCACTCCTACGATCGCTCTCCGTGGGACCCGCCACGGAGAAGATGTGCACATTAAGAATCTGGGTACCCCTTGCCGCTAGCTAGTGGGGGCTTGATGTGGGGCTTGAGGCCGCCACTTGTGTTGTTGTGACAATGATATCGGTATTGGTGTTTATTAGATTGTGGTGTTGATCTTATTTGTGTTGTGACCATCTTATTTATCAGATTTTGATGCTTGTTGTTTTTACTGTGATGATCCATGTAATGGTGAGCAGAGTCTCAGATTCGATGATGTTGATGATTACTAGCTTGGGGAGGATGAGACATCACCCATTTTTTTTAGTGTCATGATAGTATACTTAGCTTCCGCAAACATTTCGTTATTCGGGTTGTTTGTCAGACGGTTGTATACTTACACATTATTCTTTATCATAACAAAGGTTGCAATTTGGTTTGTTTACTTTAATATTATAACTCAAGAAACTGAGATGGCAATGCGTTCATAGTCTGATGATCCTTCCTAAAGGCCTTGGATTTTGAGGGTATTACAACGGTTGAGTAGTGTGTACCCGATCGAGTACGCTCGCAGTATGTTTGGTCAGACTTTTGACTTGATGATACTCGATCGAGTTTGGGATATTCGGTCGAGTGTCCTTGGTACTCAATCGAGTACCTGGTTTTACATGAATTTTTCCACCGAGTTGATTTAGATAGTTGGAAGTTATAAAAACATTTCATCATTTTTGTTTTCACTTTTGCATAACCTAAAAGCCATATCCTAACTTCTCTAATCACCTTAATCATCTCCACGCAAGAGGATTAACACCTTGATCGACAGATTTTCGTAGTTGCTCACCATTTGAGTTTGTAAGTATTAACTTTGTATCTTTTTGCTTGTGTCAGTTGTAAACCCTAGTTTATGGTTGATTTCATTACAAAAAAAAATACGGAGTACTGACGGAAAAAATCTGTCAGAAATGCGAAAATTCGTCAGGAAATTCGCATTTCTGACGGAATATTCGTCAGTAACTTCCGTCCCAAATATTCGTCATGAAAATCGAGTTTCTGACGGAATTTCCGTCAGTAATTTATTTCTGAAAGTGTTTCTGACGGTTCCTCCCTCAAACAAATTGTGTCAAGGTCACTGAAGTCTTGACCGTTCTTGATGGAATATCCGTCAGTAAAAGTCAAACTTTGACTTGTTTCTAACGGATAATCAGTCAAGAAAGGTCAAACTATAACTTCAATTTTGACGTATTATCCGTCAGAACTAAGTCAAAGCTTGAGTTATTTTTGACGGATTGTCCTCCAGAACTAAAGTTATAGTCTGACTTTTCCTGACGGATTATCCGTCAGGAAAAGTTTTTGTATAGACTGGGTACAACAGCTTGCTGTCCAGCCCAATGCCTATGCATTGTTCATATTTTCAATCTGAAGTCACTAAATCATGCAAAAGATTCATCAACCGCCAAACGGATATTATTTTCCAAGTCGACCCCAAAGCGGGAATCAGCAGCAATTAGCCAACAAAAGAAACCTAAGAAGATTCGAGGAGAGAAAATGAGTTACATAAAAGAGTCTTCATAATGCATACATCAAAATAAAATGTGTTCGAAAACTAATAAGACTCTGTTCTTTTCGGCTGAAACTAGCTGAATTGAACTAATTGGAGTAGAGCTTAATTGAACTAAATTGATTGAAACTGGAGTAAGGTGAATATAGTTGAATTAAAAGTTAATTTTGTGAATAGATTAATTGAACATAATTGATTGAACATAAATCAAACTTAACGGAATACACCCAAACAAAATTGAAAGGAAGTAAAATTAAGCCAGAATGAACAGGGCCTAAGTCTTCATAACTACATACTCATGATACTATCATATATAACCAAATGCTAAGTTGTAGGAGGATCAACCATATTGCTACTTACAAAGCCATGAGGTCGTGTCGCGACGGTGAGGATGGGGCATACCTGAGCACGACTGAGTGGAAAAGAAGTTCTGCATATCAGCCCAACCTCTTCGCATTTGCGCCATTTCCTCTTGCATTTGTCTTTCAAGAGCTTCTCTGGCGGTACGCTCCTGAACCACTTGTTCTTGAGTGCTTTGAATTTGTTATTTGAGACGCGAATTCTCAGTTTGAAACTGAGTAAACATGCTCGGTTCATAAGAAGAAAATGATTGATGGCTTCCTTTCTTCCTAGGATGCTCATACCATACCTCTTCAATCACCCAATGGTCCGATCCCAAAAAATCGCCCTTTTTTTGGTCAAATCCTACCATGGCTTCGTGGTACGTCTGGATCTCGTCCCGAGGCTCTCCGGTTGGCGTTGGTTGACCCAAGAGTTCATGGTAAGCAGCCTGAAAAAACAACAAATTATTAAATAAAGAAAAATAAAATATGATTAGAAATACTTACGTCTGTCTAAGCAGCTCTAGGGTTAACCCACTCCCCCTTCTTGTTTTTCTTTGTCTTTTCAAACACCTTGTAAGGTGTGGCCGACTCAACCATTAAGAAGCAAAGAAAACATATGTTAATTATATCCGACAATAAAAATATTAATTAACCAATTTTCATATTAAAAAAATATATGAAATACTTACCATATCTTTGAAAACATCAGAGCAACTCTTGCGGCCTAGAGTGTGGGTGCCCTTCCCGTCCTTACCGCCCGACCTTCTATTTATCTTGTTTATGTCTGATTTTTTTTGGCAAAATCAGGATCGTTTTCGTATCTTGCGTCCAACTTCTCCTTCCAACTATCGGTCACCCACTCCGGCTTCTTCTTTTCGTATTAGACACCGTTCACCATACGAGTAATCAATCTCAGGGTCGATAGACTTCACATGAGTCTATTTTAAAAAAAAGTGTTATTAACAATAGAAAATGTTAGTTTAATTTTAAAAACTGATGTAGTTTGTAAATATATAATTGTTTACTTTTACATTACCTTAAAGTAAATCCACATCTTCCGTCGTTGTGCAAAACTCGCTTTAGTCCAGTTGGTGAAGTACTCTTCGCTAAGATTTTGAGTGAACGAGGTAGCCACTTATCTTTTTACAATCTTATCGTTCCACCTGATTAAAAACGAACATATATATAAATATGAATATTATAAATTTAATGTGGGGCAAAACCATTCGACCAAAGATGCAGTTGAACATCCCTAATCCTTTTAAAAGTTTTGTTATTGCATTTCTTACATGGACACCTCATTTCACCTAAATTCTTATACACACTACTTTGTGCAGCGAATTCAAGAAACTCTTTTACCCCATTTGCAAATTCAAGATTAAGTTTCTTTTTCTCATCTAATCTTTATTTCATACATCCACTGTCGTTCGAATCTTTTCATCTTATTATGTATCTACATTCAAATCATCAATCAATTGACAATTATCAATTAACTATCAAATATAATACACAAAAAAACCATATCATCAATCTGTAACACCCCTCCTTTATAGATGTTGAGTTGTGAACCAACTCGGCCGAGTAGGTCATATATACTCGGCCGACTAAGTTGTACTCGGCCGAGTAAGTGCAGCTCGACCGAGTAGGTCGTACTCGGCTGAGTGTGTCTTTCCAGACGTCAGACCGTGGTTATTATAAAGCTTAAACCAAGGTTAAAAACCCCATTTACCTAAACCAGAAAAAGACAAAATCCTAATCCCCGTTCCCCTTTCTCTCTTTCAAATCCTTCAAGAGTGTTAGCAAAGGTTTAGACGCGCCGATCATCTAGCTAGCCCGTATTCTATCAAATAACTGTTACCCTATCGCATTTTTATCATCGTTTATGGTTGTTTAGTAATTAATTCGTATTTATATAATCCTTAGGAGGAGGATTCGTAGAGGAACGTTGGTAGGACTATTGTGCATTCCATCCTACTATACTTGCTATTGAGGTAGGGGTTCCCTACTATGTTTCTGTGTAATATTGATTGTGACGATACCGTCGTATTATCTTATATCACTGCATTATTGTATGGTTATTGAGATTGGAAACATAATTTGTGGGACCGTTGCGGGAAACTGATATCACTCCTACGATTGCTCTTCGTGGGACCCGACACAGAGAGGATGTGCACATTAATGGTGTAGGTACCCCTTGCTGCGGTAAGTGGGGGAATTGGTGTGGGGCAAAAGGCCGTCATTTGGTTGTGTGACAGTGATATCAGTTATTGGTGATTATCAGATTGCAGTTTATGCTATTATATTGTAATCGTCTTATTACAACAGTTTCTGACGCTTGTTGTTGTTTTACTGTGATGATCCGTGTATTGGTGAGCAGAGTCTCAGGTGCGTTGTGGATGATGCTTTCTAGCATGTGGGATGGATGAGATCACACATCACCTAGAAGAGTCGTAGCTTTAGCTTCCGCATACTTATACATAGATGTTTTCGATATTCTTTATACTTTTTGACGTTTGGTTGTATTCATACATTTGTTAAACTTTATAATAATTAATACAATGTTGTTTATCTTGATTATCACACCTCAGGAAACTGAGATGGTAATGTCCCCATAGTCTGATGGTCCTACCTAAAGGCTTTAGATTGTGAGGGTGTTACACAATCAATATATAATTGTTGTCAACAAATTAAATCGTCTTTGAATTAGGTCCTTATCATTCCAACAAACCCATCAATGTACATTTCAAGTCATTAGCAAACACGCAATTGTTATGTATTAATGAGGACAAAATTCGGCAGCAATTCCCCTTTATTCTCCAAATACAAAATACGGATTATATAATTAGTACATATACTTATTCGAAGAATATTAAAGGAATTGTCACCGAATTTTGCCCTCATTAAAAAATCACAAGTATCTGTTTGCTACCTAAATGACTTGAAACGTACAAAGACAGTCCCAAAACGGGGTTATTCAAAAATTACTCCTAATGAGCAATTTTTGAACAGGTGCTAGGTCAACATTTAACAATTAAGAATTATCAATAACTAACAATTATCAACAAAAGTAACAACAATAACAATAGTCAGCAATTAACAACTAGCAATTAACAATTATCAACAACAATTAACAATTAATAATTCAAAATTAACAACTAACAACTAACAACTATCAACAACAATTAACAATTACCAACTACCAACACTAACAATTATCAACAACAACAACAAATTATTGGCAACTATCCTAGGTCAATTTTTCTATCTAACCGGCTATTATCCTAGGTCATTTTTTCTATCTAATTGACACTATCCTAGATCAAATTTTCTAACTAATTATCTATTAACCTAAATCAATTACACTAACTTTACCAAATTAACCCATTTTTAAATAAACTAATCATTATTACTATAAAAGCAAAATGTATTTTAGCTGACGTGGCGCAATATCGTTTCAGCGTTTAGTATTTCTCACCCTCACATTCACCCTCAGAAATTTATGTTTCGTAGACCAATCAGGATGTCTGATTTATGCCACATCATATATTCTATGCTTTATTTAATAATTAAATCGAATAAAAAAAATATTCTATAAATGATAAAATCGTGTACTTCATATCTATGATTTATTCCATATTAAATATGCTCATTTGATTGTGATAACCGTCTAAGAATATAATAATTTGATAAAACATTATAAATTGATTCATATTATCTTGAGGCATATTCCATAAATAATAAAACCGTGTACATATGGCAAGTCAATATTCCAACCGCAGAAAAACGTGTAGCATCTAAGTTATGATTTAATAAATGATACCAAATTAAATACCTATATTTTAGGTGTCATATACAAATATATTAATATTCTATCAGTCAGAATAAAAACGTATGCTATATACAACTAATATTGGTAACATCCAATCAGAATCGTTTACCATATATAATAAATATTCTATTAGAATCGTTTACCATATACTAATCCTAAATATTCATGCAATTTTCCATAAATATTCTACCAATAGTGTCGTCTACCATAAAATGTTTTACCAATATAATAAATAGCACATTGAAAATATCCTAAATCAGAATCGTGATAATATTGGTATAAAAATATATTAATATTCTACCAATCAGAATAAAAACGTATGCCATATACAACTAATATTGGTAACATCCAATCAGAATCATTTACCATATATAATAAATATTCTATCAGAATCGTTTACCATATACTAATCGTAAATATCCATGCAATATTTCATAAATATTCTACCAATTAGATTTTTTTCCGGCGATTTCATTGGTTACAAGTAATACTAATAAATAATACTAATAAAAAATTGTTAGTTGAATTATGACTGTAGTCTTTAATTGGGTTTCGTAATTTAGGAGATCAATTTTTATTCTTTTATTCTAGAACCCTACAATGATTCAACAACTTCCACATTTATATATATGTATATATCTGTTAAAACACAATAGGATAACAACCTTCTCCCTTCTTTGTATTATTGATTTTAATATATAGTAAACAGTAGTAACCATGCATGCTATGTAAAACCCCTCGCGAAAGCGGAAATATAAACACATAAAAGTACCAAAAATGCAGCGGAAATAAAACTTTTTAAAGATGAAACATGCGAGAAGTCTTAGACTGAAACGTATACTGAAACTGAAACCAAATAGATAAGTAACAGTACTAAGTATCAAACTGAAACATAAAATAAATACATCAGCCGGGGATGGAACATCCCTACCGGCACCAAAACAAAAACAACAAAAGTCTAAGAGTCTAGCTAAGCGTAAACGGGTAAGTCAACTGATGAATGGATCATCACTCGCTAGCTCTCCTGTAACCCCGATCTGCAACCCTGCATGTACCTACATACATGAAAACATGTACGCCACAATCAGTGGGGAGTGACTAGAGTTCTCCTAGCCACCTTTTGTGACAACACGTAACATATAAACAATACAGAACACTCCAACATATATCAACATGTGAAGCATAAACATCTCAGCATCTGATCTCTTACTATCATGCGAATATCATGCACGACTCTCAACTAACTTCATAAACAAATAGGAGGGAGAGCCGGTTTCCCTACTGGTTACCCAGTCGGGGGGTCTTTCAATCCAATTATTTATGAAACCGAACTAAGAGTCATCCAATGCCTTGGATGATTTAACCACAACTCATATAACAACAATAACATACTATACATATCTGACACTGTACCATCATCAAGGCAAGCAGATATAAAACAACAAGTACAAAGGTTCAGAGGCGACATCTTAACGCATAACCTAGGTACTAAATAATTCAGCAAGTATAAAGGTTCAGAGGCGACATCTTAACGCATAACCTAAATACCAAGTTCACAATATCAAGCAAGGACTCAGAGGCGAAAACTCAACGCATGGACCGGCTATCACTGAACATTAGACTCAGAGGCGAAAACTCAACGCATGGACTAACATTCAATTCACTATCACAAGTAAGGAACTCAGAGGCGAAAACTCAATGCATGTTCCCCTACCACATTACAAGATACTAGACTCAGAGGCGAAAACTCAACGCATGTTCTAGCACCAAACACCTGCACTCCGGGTAAGGTATGACAACCTGACTGCCCCGTCGTGCAGTTGCTCTACTCGTCAGACTCAGAGGCCAGCTTAAGGCATGTCCTGACGCGATCACACATACATGTCTGGACTCAGAGGCGAAAACTCAACGCATGTCCCAGACACGACAAACAGACATGTATGGAACTCAGAGGCGAAAACTCAACGCATGTTCCCATACACGACAAACAGTTCACGTATTAAGTTCAGAGGCCAGCTTTAGGCATAACTTAATACGCATCAAAACAATATCATTCAAGTCTATGAACTACTCTATAGTTCTACCTTTAACTTCTAATCAACACTTAATTGACCTCGAGAACTAAGATGAGGGAGAGCCGGTTTCCCTTTCGGTTGCCCGACCGGGGGGTCTCTATCCTTACCCTATTCCCGAACCCAATATAATGTTGCCCATCCTCCGGGGACCTCAAATACATGTCAAAGGTACACAAAACAAGTTTCAAGTAAAACCGATTAACCGTTTGAAAGTTACAATCAAATTACGAAAACCTCAAAATAGCCTACAGGGGTCCCCAGCCGGTCGGCAGGCAGCCGGTCGGCCGGCTGGTGACCTCTCAGCCTTCCTTCTTTCTTTTCCAAAACGAAACAACACAAAGGCCTCCCAGCCGGTCGGCAGGCAGCCGGTCGGCCGGCTGGGAACCCATTTCCCTTGCCTTCACTAATTCGTAAACCAACCCACATGCACTCCCAGCCGGCTGGCAGGCGGCCGGTCTGCCGGCTGGGCTCCCTTTCTTTCCTAAGTTCGCGCAAAACGACACAAACACATCATAAGTGACCACCAGCCGGTCGGCAGGCAGCCGGTCGGCCGGCTGGCAGTCCCAAGCCAAGTTTCTACGAAATACGAAAAATACCAAGACACGCTCCCAGCCGGTCGACCGGCGGCCGGTCGGTCGACCGGCTCAGAGAGCCTGATACGCAAAATCGGGATTTTCAGCTTAAACGGAAACATCACAAATCGACTCCAAAACTTCAATGATTGCTACAATATGATTTGCCCAACATTTCTAATCATTCAACATTACTTTCTACCAGCATCAAATCCCATAACAATCCTCAAATGATAAAATCAATGTATCCGTCTGAACTTTGAGAAAAACTGAAATCACATATGAACATAAAACAACATCTTTAGGTATGAATTCTCCACATATTCAACATCCTAAACATGATACTAAGTCCGTTAAACAACATATTTTAACAAAAATCAGAATCAACATAAGAAACACAACAAAAGTGCTAATATACACATAAAGGCCGAGTTTCTCATTATCGTCACCTTTCAAGCTTTCCGGCTAGAGATCTTCCTCCACAATGTAGCTATCGATGTCCGGGTTGTCCAATCCTTCACCTACAAACATGAAAAACGGGTTTAAGAACACAAAAACGGAGTTTGTGTAAAACAGGCCAATTTTCGAAATGGAGGAATTGAGAAACGGAAGTGATAGATGGATTGGAAATTGAACAAGGATTCCGGAAATGTTATCGTTACCTCAATTTGATCGACGGATGATGAAGAATTCCTCAAAAAGAGATGAATAAAATGGAGGTTTTGTGAGGATTATGTTTACAGTGAAATGAAATGAAGGGGATGCAATTGTGTCGATGGAAGGGTTTATGGGGGGTTTTATGGACTGTCCTTTCCGGGTCAATTAAACGGGTCGGACATTTGAACGGATATTTAAGATACGGGAACTTAACCTTGCCAAATTGTATTCGTCTTAAGGACTTGAGGTTCTTAAGACGGATCTTACCTATTATATTAAAACCTTTCGAAATAAATTATTAAATTATTATTTTATTACTTAAAATAATTTAAAAACGCTTAAATTAGATTTTACGAAAATACGGGATGTTACAATCACCCCAACTTCAAAAAGTTTCGTCCTCGAAACTCGAACGGATATAAATCTATATACTATACCTCAATCGAAAAGAGAAGGATGCGCGATACGCATCGATGCCTCAGTCTCCCACGTCTGCTCCTCAACATCACCGCAACGCCAAAGGATCTTCACTAGCGGCACCACCTTGCTCCTAAGCTTCCTATCCTGACGGTCAAGGATCTTCCCAGGACGCTCCTCGAAAGCAAGACTCGGCTCCAAGTTCTCGATCTCTCTAGGCAAAACATGACTCGGGTCACTAATGTATCTGCGGAGCTGGGAAACGTGGAAAACGCTATGAACCTTGCCCAAACTAGGAGGCAAGTCCAATCGGTAAGCAGCAGCACCAATCCTCTTCACGATCTCAAAAGGTCCAATATACTTAGGGCTCAACTTGCCCTTAACTCCAAACCTTTTGACGCCCTTCATCGGGGAAACTCTCAAGAAAACTCGATCACCCACCTCAAACTCTAAGGGTCTACGGCGAACATCAGCATAGGATTTCTGCCGGTCCTGTGCGGCCTTCATCCTACCTCTGATAAGCTGAACCTGATCAATAGTAACAGCTAACTGGTCCGGTCCTAGGTCACGAACGTCACTAGCCTGGTCCCAACAAATCGGACTACGGCACTTCCTACCATAAAGAGCCTCGTACGGAGCCATACCAATGGAAGCATGATAACTGTTGTTGTAAGAAAACTCTACCAACGGCAAACACTGCTCCCAAGAACTCTGAAAATCAAGGGCACAAGCACGGAGCAAATCCTCTAATGTCTGTATAGCCCTCTCGGACTGACCATCGGTCGCGGCATGAAAAGCAGTACTCATCAACAAACGGCTACCCATAGCCTCCTGCAAAGCCTTCCAGAACCTGGAACAAAACCTCGGATCACGATCTGAAACTATCTCCCTCGGGACACCATGATATCGGACTATCTCAGCAATATAAGCCCTAGCTAAACGATCCATATCCCATGTCTCTCTGATCGGCACGAATCTGGCGCACTTAGTTAGACGATCAACAATAACCCAAATCGCATCTTTGCCTCCCACAGTCTTAGGCAAAGCAGTAACAAAATCCATAGATATGCACTCCCACTTCCACTGAGGAACGGGAAGCGGCTGTAGCAAACCACCAGGTCTCCTATGCTCTATCTTGACTTGTTGACAAGTCAAGCACCTACTAACATAATCCAAGATCTCCTTCTTCATACCAGGCCACCAAAACATAAGTCTCAAATCCTTGTGCATCTTCTCTCCTCCTGGATGAACGGAATACGGTGACAAATGAGCCTCATCAAGAACCTTCTTCCTCAAATTTGGCACATCAGGAACATACATCCTACCACGGAACCTAAGGAAACCATCAGCATCAATCACCAAGTCAGGTGCAACACCACTCGAAATCTTGGCCTCGAACTTCTTGAAATCGGCATCTGAAGGCAAACTCTGGCGAATCTCCCAATATAAAGACGGCTCGGCAGTCATAGCAGCTAACCAATCGAAACCACTACCCACCATCTCTAATCTCAGCTTCCGGAACTCGGAACACAACTCATCGGGCAATACTCTCATGGCACTCATCGAGTGAGAAGTCTTGCGGCTAAGCGCATCTGCAACTACATTGGCTTTTCCCTCATGATATAACAACTCAATGTCGTAATCTTTCACCAACTCTAGCCAACGTCTCTGTCTCATGTTAAGGTCTTTCTGAGTAAAAATGTACTTAAGACTCTTGTGATCTGTGAAAATACGGCAATGGGATCCAATCAGGTAATGACGCCACATCTTCAAAGCATGAACGACTGCGGCCAACTCCAAGTCATGAGTCGGATAGTTCACCTCATGAACTCTCAACTGTCTAGATGAATAGGCTATCACCTTACCACTCTGCATCAGTACGCATCCAAGCCCTAACATCGAAGCATCACAATACACATCAAAATCCACTCCGATCTCTGGCAAAGCTAACACGGGGGCGGAAGTCAATCTGGTCTTCAACTCCTGGAAAGAACTCTCACACTTGTCGGTCCACACAAATTTGGCTTCTTTCTTCAGCAACTGAGTCATCGGGCGAGCCAACCTAGAGAAATCCTCAACGAATCTACGATAATAACCAGCCAAACCCAAAAAGCTACGGATCTCTCCAACATCCTTGGGACTCTCCCAATCAACCACAGCCTCTATCTTCGCGGGATCTACCATCACACCCTCGCTGGATATCACATGTCCTAAAAAGGCAACCTTCGAGAGCCAAAATTCACACTTCGAAAACTTTGCGAACCATTTCTGTCTGCGCAGAATCCCTAGAATCAATCGAAGATGCTCAGCATGTTCCTCATCGGTCTTCGAATATATCAAGATGTCATCGATAAACACCACAACACAAGTGTCAAGATACTCACTGAAGGTACGGTTCATCTGATCCATAAAAATCGCCGGTGCATTAGTCAACCCAAATGGCATAACTACAAACTCAAAATGCCCATATCTGGTACGAAAAGCAGTCTTTGCAATATCAGCCTCTCTCACTGGAATCTGATGATAACCCGATCGAAGATCAATCTTAGAAAACCTCGAAGCACCTCTCAACTGATCAAACAAATCATCTATCCTAGGCAAAGGATATTGATTCTTCACGGTCACTCGGTTCAGTTCTCTATAGTCAATGCACAATCTCATGGAACCATCTTTCTTCTTAACGAACAAAACGGGAGCACCCCACGGAGAAGCACTCGGTCTAATGAAACCTTTCTCGATCATCTCTTCCAATTGCTGCTTCAACTCTTTCAACTCTGGCAGAGCCATACGGTAAGGAGCTTTAGAAATCGGTCCGGTACCTGGAACAAGCTCAATAGTAAACTCCACATCTCTCTCTGGTGGTATCCCTGGCAAGTCATCTGGGAACACATCCGGATACTCACGAACAATGGCTACATCTTCAAGCTTCGGTAGCGATGGTTTAGCAGCTGTAACAACACACAGGAAGGCTTGGCAACCCTTCCTAAGAAGATGAGAAGCTTTCATCGAAGAGATAACACGAACACCCCTTTGAGGGCGAGTTCCCCTATAGGAAACACGAACTCCTGAAGAACTCCTCAAGCAGATTTTCTGGTCGCGACACTCGAAGCGAGCATGGTATCGCGATAACCAATCCATACCGAGGATAATGTCAAACTCCTCGAGAGGAAATCTCAGTAAGTCCGCTGGAAATGTGGCTTGACCAATAATAATAGGAACATCCCTATGGGACGAAGAGCAGGAAAACACGTCTCCAGAAGGTAAGGAAATAGAAGTCTCCTCAACCAATGAAGACTCAAGAGCTAGACGGTCGGCGAACTGAGTCGATATAAATGACAAAGAAGCTCCAGTATCGAATAAAATAAGGCACTCAGCACCAAGAACAGAAAAGATACCGGCAACAATGTCTGGATGAGCCTCTGCCTCAGCTCTAGTCATCACGAAGATCTTCCCGTTCGGCTTTCCTCCTCTGGTCGCTGCAGCAGCAGTGGCAGCCTTGCCAAGAACAGTATCCTTCTCAGGACAATCAAAGGATCTATGCCCATATCCATTACACGTATAACACTTATAGGCATTCTTGAAGCAATCAAACCCTGGATGAAGCGGTTTACCACAACGGCGGCAAACAATAGAAGCAGTGTTGGTGTGAAATGTGGTCTTAGCAACTGGAGCAGAGAACCTCTCAAAACGCTTCTTCTGAGAAGAAGGCGAAGAAGTAGAAGGAACAAATGGTCTCTTCCCCTGGTACACGGATCTCTGGTGAGGAGTCACACTAGAAGTAGCGGCACGGGTCTCAGCATCTATGGCACGAATAGAACTCTCGGCCCAAATAGCATCATCATACACCTCCACAAAAGAAGTAGAGTCACGACGAACCATACTCTCAATCCTCGGCCCTAGCTTCCCTCGGTAGAAATACACTCTCTCAGCCTCATCACGAACAAATCTCGATGCAAAGTGAGCTAACTGGTTGAACTTGTCAGTAAACTCCTGAACGGTCATCTTGCCTTGCTTCAAATCCATAAATTCTTTCAACCTCTGCGATCTCAACTCCTTGGGGTAGAACCTCGCCTCGATCCTGTCTTTGAAAGCCTCCCAATCGAACATCGGGTCAAGAATAGCGGTAGGTCCAGTCAATGCCCACCAACGGTCAGCCTCCAATGTCAGGAAGTGAGCGGCTAAACGCACTCTATCCTCCCTAACGACTGAGTACAAGGTGAAGCTCTTTTCCATCTCTCTGAACCACTCTGTGAGGGCTACTGGGTCAGCCTCGCCTCCATAGGTCCTAACATGGCTTCTGGACATCTGAGAGGCAATCCAGGAAAAGCTACCCGGACGATTAGTCTCGCCACCCGGCGGTGGAGGAGGTGGAACATTCTCTGCTTGCTGTCTCTGAGTCTCAAGCAAATGCTGAATTGCTTGCAGTACGATGTTATCAGCAGCTCTAGGTCTCACCATCCTTTAAAAGAGAAAATAAGGATTAGCTTAACAATTAGCAATCACAAATAGACTACAAGATAAGTCCTTAGATCTACCCATCTCTCATTCATTATTTATTTATCTGGTCAAGTTAAGGTTGGGGGTCACATGAGTGCGTCGGGAGCAATAATGCTCTGATACCAACTGTAAAACCCCTCGCGAAAGCGGAAATATAAACACATAAAAGTACCAAACATGCAGCGGAAATAAAACTTTTTAAAGATGAAACATGCGAGAAGTCTTAGACTGAAACGTATACTGAAACTGAAACCAAATAGATAAGTAACAGTACTAAGTATCAAACTGAAACATAAAATAAATACATCAGCCGGGGATGGAACATCCCTACCGGCACCAAAACAAAAACAAAAAAAGTCTAAGAGTCTAGCTAAGCGTAAACGGGTAAGTCAACTGATGAATGGATCATCACTCGCTAGCTCTCCTGTAACCCCGATCTCCAACCCTGCATGTACCTACATACATGAAAACATGTACACCACAATCAGTGGGGAGTGACTAGAGTTCTCCTAGCCACCTTTTGTGACAACACGTAACATATAAACAATACAGAACACTCCAACATATATCAACATGTGAAGCATAAACATCTCATCATCTGATCTCTTACTATCATGCGAATATCATGCACGGCTCTCAACTAACTTCATAAACAAATAGGAGGGAGAGCCGGTTTCCCTACTGGTTACCCAGTCGGGGGGTCTTTCAATCCAATTATTTATGAAACCGAACTAAGAGTCATCCAATGCCTTGGATGATTTAACCACAACTCATATAACAACAATAACATACTATACATATCTGACACTGTACCATCATCAAGGCAAGCAGATATAAAACAGCAAGTACAAAGGTTCAGAGGCGACATCTTAACGCATAACCTAGGTACTAAATAATTCAGCAAGTATAAAGGTTCAGAGGCGACATCTTAACGCATAACCTAAATACCAAGTTCACAATATCAAGCAAGGACTCAGAGGCGAAAACTCAACGCATGGACCGGCTATCACTGAACATTAGACTCAGAGGCGAAAACTCAACGCATGGACTAACATTCAATTCACTATCACAAGTAAGGAACTCAGAGGCGAAAACTCAACGCATGTTCCCCTACCACATTACAAGATACTAGACTCAGAGGCGAAAACTCAACGCATGTTCTAGCACCAAACACCTGCACTCCGGGTAAGGTATGACAACCTGACTGCCCCGTCGTGCAGTTGCTCTACTCGTCAGACTCAGAGGCCAGCTTAAGGCATGTCCTGACGCGATCACACATACATGTTTGGACTCAGAGGCGAAAACTCAACGCATGTCCCAGACACGACAAACAGACATGTATGGAACTCAGAGGCGAAAACTCAACGCATGTTCCCATACACGACAAAAAGTTCACGTATTAAGTTCAGAGGCCAGCTTAAGGCATAACTTAATACGCATCAAAACAATATCATTCAAGTCTATGAACTACTCTATAGTTCTACCTTTAACTTCTAATCAACACTTAATTGACCTCGAGAACTAAGATGAGGGAGAGCCGGTTTCCCTTTCGGTTGCCCGACCGGGGGGTCTCTATCCTTACCATATTCCCGAACCCAATATAATGTTGCCCATCCTCCGGGGACCTCAAATACATGTCAAAGGTACACAAAACAAGTTTCAAGTAAAACCGATTAACCGTTTGAAAGTTACAATCAAATTACGAAAACCTCAAAATAGCCTACAGGGGTCCCCAGCCGGTCGGCAGGCAGCCGGTCGGCCGGCTGGTGACCTCTCAGCCTTCCTTCTTTCTTTTCCAAAACGAAACAACACAAAGGCCTCCCAGCCGGTCGGCAGGCAGCCGGTCGGCCGGCTGGGAACCCATTTCCCTTGCCTTCACTAATTCGTAAACCAAACCACATGCACTCCCAGCCGGCTGGCAGGCGGTCGGTCTGCCGGCTGGGCTCCCTTTCTTTCCTAAGTTCGCGCAAAACGACACAAACACATCATAAGTGACCACCAGCCGGTCGGCAGGCAGCCGGTCGGCCGGCTGGCAGTCCCAAGCCAAGTTTCTACGAAATACGAAAAATACCAAGACACGCTCCCAGCCGGTCGACCGGCGGCCGGTCGGTCGACCGGCTCAGAGAGCCTGATACGCAAAATCGGGATTTTCAGCTTAAACGGAAACATCACAAATCGACTCCAAAACTTCAATGATTGCTACAATATGATTTGCCCAACATTTCTAATCATTCAACATTACTTTCTACCAGCATCAAATCCCATAACAATCCTCAAATGATAAAATCAATGTATCCGTCTGAACTTTGAGAAAAACTGAAATCACATATGAACATAAAACAACATCTTTAGGTATGAATTCTCCACATATTCAACATCCTAAACATGATACTAAGTCCGTTAAACAACATATTTTAACAAAAATCAGAATCAACATAAGAAACACAACAAAAGTGCTAATATACACATAAAGGCCGAGTTTCTCATTATCGTCACCTTTCAAGCTTTCCGGCTAGAGATCTTCCTCCACAATGTAGCTATCGATGTCCGGGTTGTCCAATCCTTCACCTACAAACATGAAAAACGGGTTTAAGAACACAAAAACGGAGTTTGTGTAAAACAGGCCAATTTTCGAAATGGAGGAATTGAGAAACGGAAGTGATAGATGGATTGGAAATTGAACAAGGATTCCGGAAATGTTATCGTTACCTCAATTTGATCGACGGATGATGAAGAATTCCTCAAAAAGAGATGAATAAAATGGAGGTTTTGTGAGGATTATGTTTACAGTGAAATGAAATGAAGGGGATGCAATTGTGTCGATGGAAGGGTTTATGGGGGGTTTTATGGACTGTCCTTTCCGGGTCAATTAAACGGGTCGGACATTTGAACGGATATTTAAGATACGGGAACTTAACCTTGCCAAATTGTATTCGTCTTAAGGACTTGAGGTTCTTAAGACGGATCTTACCTATTATATTAAAACCTTTCGAAATAAATTATTAAATTATTATTTTATTACTTAAAATAATTTAAAAACGCTTAAATTAGATTTTACGAAAATACGGGATGTTACATGCTAGGGTTGTATACGGCCCAAGACAACGTTTCTCATACATGGGCCTTACGTAATACAAAATGTTATGCTATATGCTTATATGCTAGACTATTACCCCCCCCCTCAAGTTGGAGCATACAAATTCACAATGCCAAACTTGCGGGTTAACAACTGAAATTGAGAAATACCAAGAGCTTTAGTAAGCACATCCGCTAGTTGAACCGAGGTAGAGACGTATGACGGAGAAATAAGACCGTCTTTAATAGCATCCCGAACAAAGTGGCAATCGATCTCAATATGTTTGGTACGCTCGTGAAACACCGGGTTCTGAGCTATATGGAGAGCCGACTTACTATCATTATAAATTTGCACAGGAGTGGAATATGTAATGCCCAAGTCACCAAGAAGACCTTTGAGCCACTTAATTTCACCAGTTATAGCACGAAGGGCCCGATACTCAGCCTCGGCGGAAGACAACGAAACGGTGGGTTGCTTTTTGGTCTTCCATGCCACATGAGACGTACCAAAATAGACAAGCCAGCCCGACAATGACCGACGACTCTCTGGACATTTGCCCCAATCCGAGTCACACCAACCAGTTAATTTCATGTCGGAACGAGAAGGTAATAAAATACCTTGTCCAGGAGTACCTTTGAGATAACGAACGGTGCGAAGTGCAGCATGCCAATGATCATCACGGTGTAAGACAAGTCCGGACGAGTAGCTGCTAACTACACCAATCTACCCACCAAACGGCGATAGGGCTCCGGGTTCAACATAGGTGCGCTCTCACTCCTCCCTAGGTGATGATGTTGCTCGAGAGGGGTAGGTGCAGGCTTACACCCAAGGAGCCCAACTTCTTTATGATGTCAAGGGTATATTTTCGTTGACATAAGAAAATACCATCCGAGTTGCGCGCCACTTCAATACCAAAAAAGTATTTCAATTCGCCCAAGTCTTTCATATGGAAGCACTTGTGTAAATAGTCTTTGAATGCGACAAGTGAAGGCAAATCATTACCAGAGACAAGGAGGTCATCCACATAAATTAATACGTTAAGGCGTACCGTACCCGTAACATAGGTGAACAATGAATAATCATTGTAGCTTTGAGAGAACCCATATTGCTTCAATGCCATGCCGAGCTTGGCAAACCAGCACCGAGGGGCTTGTTTAAACCCATAAAGAGATTTTTTTAGTCGACAAACGAGGCCGGGCTTGGGAGCAGTAAACCCGGGAGGTAATCGCATATACACCTCCTCCTCTAAATCACCGTGAAGGAAGGCATTATGGACATCCATTTGATGCAAGTGCCAATTTCTAGCAGACGCCACAGAGAGGAAGGTACGAACTGTAGTCATTTTTGCGACCGGAGCAAACGTTTCAGCATAGTCCACCCCCTCAATTTGGTGATTACCGAACACAACCAAACGAGCTTTAAAGCGTTCAATAGACGAATCAGACTTATATTTGATTTTATATAGCCACTTGCTCCCTAATGCTTTCTTACCCTCTGGCAAAGGCTCCATAACCCACGTTTCATTAGCAATTAAGGCTCGCATCTCGTCCTCCATAGCCGTACGCCACTCACTACTCCGCACAGCCTCTTTAAAATTGTGTGGCTCCGTGTGCGAGGTAAGTGCTGTTGGAACTCTTAGGTAGTCATACTAGCTAGTTCATATTATTAGTCTTACTAATATACTAATTAATCTCATATTAAATTAGTCGATCTTATGCATGCAAAATAAAAGCAGAAATAATGAGAATCGTATTCTTACAACCGGTCCGAAATATGCTAAGGACGATCCTCCAAGAGCAACCAAGTAAGCTTGCCTCCAATGAGTGCGCACCAAGACTTACCCTTAAATCGAACCCGAAACCGAACCCGAGCTAGGAGTCGGATTTAGGTCAAAACCGTACACTAATACTAATGGTAGTATTATAGATAATATTATGAAGATAATATTATTGAGGTTGTAGTAAACTTTCTCACACTAGAAAGATGCTAGGTTTTCATTAGTCTTTGAATATGTGTGTTATGACATATTTATAGAATGGGATGGTTGGGGTTGGGTTTGGCCGTGAGACACAAGGTCTAGGGTAGTGAAAGAGTCAATTTGTGTCTTGCACATAACCTTAGGTATTAAGGCTATTTACTCAATATGTTTTTAGGGTATTAATATCATATATCAACCCATAAAACATTACCACTAAAACCGGCACTTATAAACGTAAGATGTACTTTCATTTTACGTTTTATAATTTGTACAATTACGTAACATCTTATGTGACATGACAATTGTATTAATTTGAAATATAAATTTATCACGTAAATTATATTTCTAAATTAATTAAATCACATTTAACAAATCATTGAGTGATTCGAAATCACTGTCCCAACATATGGTTATCGTAATAATCGTCGATACGATATGTTAACAACGTTTGTCATAACCATGAACCATTCATTATACTAATCTCGATATTTCATAAATACCGATTAACATTTGACAATTGATACATTTCAATTTCAAGTATAAATCTTACTTTAAGATTCAACCTCTAATTTCTCAATATACGGTTTTAAGAATATCGATCAATCTGTATCCTATACAATTAATCAATATACGTTTAAGGGGTCAGTCCTAGAGGTGTGACCTAAAGGGATCAACTGACCACCACCGTTATACGACAGTAATGTTAAACTCTAGTCAGCCAATCATTACCGATTAATGTTGGTCAGTTGACTAAATCAATATTGGATCGTCCCTTGCATATTCATTTCATAATATTCATGACAATGATTTTATCACTGTCGTGATCGCACCATTGTTGAGGACACACATTCCCCAACAATCTCCCACTTGTCCTCGACAAGTGTGCGTCACCAATTCTCTTGTCCTATTACATCATCTCCCACTCAATGCAAGGTGTCTTCCAGGTCGTACTTGCATTTGATCATATCTTGAGCGGTTTTTCTCGATCTGGAGATTTAAATGTTTTGACCGGAATTATCTACCATAGATACCTTCCGAGCGTGGCCACGCATTTCCAGTTAAACTTCTCCTCGAGTGGCCTTGAGATTTAAGACAACCCTGACAAGGGGTTGGACAATTCCTATCCTACTGTTCCCTTCGACTAACACAGTCCATCATGACCCAAAAGAAGCCCATTTGACCCCCTTTAACGGTTGATCGTAGAGCTAAAATCAAAGTCAATCTGAGGCTGTGTCACCTTGGGCGAACAGTCTCAAGTCAAAGAATCGACTTATGTGAATAATATAGTAGCTCTCGCCACGACCAGGCTAATTATAAAATTTCCAGAACTCTATAAGTGGTCACTATATGCCTAACAGAGTGTTACACAGTCTGCCGATGTGATCGACTAGTCATCCCATATGACTCTATGACTTTTGAACTTGCCATCAATCGTCTCACATTGTAGTCGCTTCGAGACGTCACCTCATACAAGCGACTATGGGCTATACTAAGTTAATCCAGTTCACTTTACGGGGTTCAAATTGTCTCTTACAACCCATTTGGATTTCACAAAGTATAAATTGTGAGTTAATAATAATAATAACTCAAACGATAAGAGTGATTGTTATGTGCGAACAATCAATACGATATTGTTGCTCCACATAAACAATCTTTGATGATCATACATCAATTTGTATTAATGGTTTATTATGTGAATATACCCTATCTTCACATCTTTTAAACCTACAAATTTCGGTTTCCTTTTGACTCATATTATCTTGTATAATATGAACTAATTCAAGTACACTTCAAGTCTCTTATACTCGACTCGAGTCTCCTTACTTTAAGGAAGCTCCCACTGTTTTCCTAAAACTTATGACATGTCATCCTCATGAACATAGTCATATTGTACTAGAATTCATATCGTAGTTAATCCTAGATTCGATCTCTTAGTTCTCCTCGAAAAACTTATATCGAAATAGGACTTTATTTCAACTTATGGGATTTTGATCAAGGTTATATGAATTAACATTTTCATATCTCGGATTCAAATCCAAACCTTGTTAACTGATCGGTGACGTTTCATTATCATATAATAAACTCACTTATGATTTATGTTCTTAACATATATTCATCTAGAATTGAAAACCTTATATTCTTTAACCTTTAAAGAATCACCATTCTCTCTAAATGGTAGGTTTCGTTTCCTTAATAATTTTTCTCCCACTGAATTCCATATTACTATCTTATAGTTTAATAACTCCCACTATCTTCATAGTGATTATGTAACATCTTCAAACATCTTCTCAACTCGTAATGAACATTTCATTTTGATTTACTTCAAACATTTTCTCAACTCATAATGAACATTTCATTTTGATTTACTTCAAACATTTTCTCAACTCGCTATGAACAACATTTCATCCTCATTTTCCTTCCCACGGAAAGAATCTTAGTATTATCATGAGAACGGGAGACGATTTCTCCTCTATTATCTTTATAAAACAGAAACATTAACATCATGGAAACGATTTCCTTCTGTTAACACTCGCGGTTCCCTTTGTCCTCTCTAGGAACTAATGACAACATATGGAACTTTTCCCTTTTGTGTCCTCGCGTAGTTTCTTCTGTGTCCTCTCGTAGTTTCTTCTATCCAATCTTTTAGAGTTCTTCTTAAGGACTCCTTATAGGACTCTTCTCTAAGATCCTATGTTTATTTCATTGGTTTACGGGCGTTGAATTTCTCCCACTCTATCCTTTAAAATAACCGTTATTTAAGAAGGATAGCATTTTCGCCCGTCAACAATGTATTGGATAAAGAATTAATTTTGAGTATTGAGATATTAACATATTCTTTCATTTAAGGTGAAAATCTTATAATGAACTGATGTTCTTATGTTTGAATTTGAAGTATTTCACGGGATGCAATTCTTGTTTTTAAGTAAGTCGTATTACTTTTATAATGATCCTATCATTTCTTCCGTACATTGAATCATTCAAGGTACTTTATTACGATTTATGAAAATCGTATCAATTCATGTTATAATAGCATTTTAAAACAACCAAACATGTTTGATTAAGAACAAAAGGATGACTTGGGTTGAAAACCAAGTCACCACTATTACAACCATTGTTTCAACAAGATTCTTGTCGTACAAGAAATACAAAGTTCTTAAATTAAAATGCAAAAAGAAAGAAGACATCAAATGAAAATTAGAGTCATGCTCTTCATGTCTTCAATCTTGGATGCTACCTTAGCCATCCATGGAATGAGCTTCAAGCTCTCCTTTCCTTTCTCCTTGCCCTAGATCTTGGAAGGAGTCCCTTTAAAACAATTAAAAAGGGTTAATATTAACAACTTGTATCATTATACAAAGGTTAATCTTATAACATGAGTTTAAACAAGAATTATTACCAAAAGAGTGAACTTTTCAAGCTTTAGGTCGGCCAAATGCATTGGACAATTCCGTTTCCAATACCCTATCTTCATGCAATAATGGCATTTATTTTCAACTTTTGAAGATGATGTGTTCATGGATGTCATTTTACCCTTTCCTTTACCATTTCTCCTTTCATGCTTCCTATTGCTCCTATTCTCAAGATTAAGTGTATTCTTCTCGGTACTTCGAATAAGTCCTAGCTCCCTCTCTGCCCGTAAAGGCATATCAAGGAAGCGAAGAATTCGATCTATTATGACATAGTCAGGAGCTTGCACCTTTTGAATTTGCAAGACTTCAGATGGAACAACCGACTTAATCACATGAGAACTTATAGATTCATCCTTATATGAATTTGGGTCAAACCATGCAGAAATTACTTCATGAAGCAAAGTTCTAGGAGTTTTATAAAATATATTCTTTAGCTTGGTGTAAATCTCATTTGCCGTGCCAAACACAATCATTCTGTCTCGGAGATCCGGCTCCAAAGTGAAAATGATTATGTCTCTAAGAATATCTGACTCCTTCATATAGGCCTCATAGGCCTCACGAGTCTCAATCGTGGAGTGAGCAGTAGGAATAGGAGGAGCAGCTCTTGTAAGGAAACAAATCTTATTGTCACCTTCCGCTGCTAAAAGTAATTGGGATTCCCAATCTTTAAAATTGGTGCCTTGCTTCCTAAGCTTGCAACGATTCATGAAAGATTGGAGCCATGAAACGTGATGTGGGAGTTGAGGAGCGTTATTAGCCATTGATGGTTGCAAGTCGAAATATGAACTACAAATAAAAATAAGGAATTAAAACACAATTATCGTTTTAATAAATAAACTTGTAAATTTTTAAAAAAGTTATGCATCTACTTAATGATCTCTTACCCAATTAAGTAAATGATCCCGAGACCCAAATACATACTAACTCGGGCACGGTTTAGCCGATACATCCCTCATTAATATGACTCGGTAGATTAACCCCTTAATCAATTCTACTTTTAGAACTCTCGGTCGATAAAATTACACTAATTCTTATCTTAGCCCGAACTTATTACCACTACGGTGGCTCGAATACCTTCGTCGAGATCAACCAAATTTCAAGAATAAGTAATCACATTACCCCACTTCACCAACGTTATAAGGTTTGCACCCCGGTTTAGCCGAGCCTACTCCCTTATGAAGAAGATCCTTCGCGGGTCCTTTACTTTTTGGTAAGGCTATGTCTCGATTTTTAAATAACGTAAGAGATCTTGTCAATTTATTATCTATCTCCTTTAAGTGAACTAAGTCGGTGAATTATCGATAAATTAATTGACACGGTCGATAAAATCGATGAAATGCATGATGTTTGGATGACGATTTGGCTATGCATGCAAGCGAAATAAGCATAAAAACTTAAAAGCATAAATAAAAACCCTAGTATGGCCTTTCCTAAAATAGAAAATAAAGTAAATTACAAATTCGGAAACCAACTCCTTTGGTCCCTTGAACTTCACACGCGGCACGCATCCCAAGGCAGACTCCGTCTTGGTCGGAACTCCTTTCCGAAATGGCACCGACTTCAAGGATCTCCGGAATTACAAATAATTACAAATTTTCTATCTATTTTATACATTATAAAATAAAATAAAACAATAAAATAAAGTGATACGAGATCACATTAAATTACAACCGAATCGATAAACCCTTACATTACGGGAAATATCGATTAAAATCTAAGGTCATACTAAGTATATTACATAATTCAAAATTACGTAAATAAAATTATGACATTCATAAACAATAATTAAATATGCAATGCTTATGTAAAATGCAAAACCTAAGCCAAATCGTCCTATTTAAACACGTTTTAAATATCGTTATTCGTAATAACACGGTTTTATGGAATAACGTGATTTAAACAATTTTAAAATCACTAATCACTTTATGAATCACTATTCATGATTTAGTTAAGTTTCCTAACACATTTTAGGATTCAAAATTTAGTCTTACTCAAATTTCGAAAATTAACTTAACTTATTTTAATATTGTTCGGTTTTAATCGGTTTTACGGGAAATAGCATTAAAATAATCAAACGAGTCATAAAAATTTCGAAAATTCAAAATTCAAAATTTTGAACATACTGCAAATTTTCTAAAATTTCAGATCCTTAAAACTCAAATATTTTCGAAATACACCATTTATTTCGTAAAATAGCCCTATAATAAGCATAATATTTCGAAAAAATCAAAACTACTTCAAAAAATTATGAAATAAAATACCAATATAATTTTTACATCTTCCTAGACACTCAAAGCATCTGAAAATGCAGAAAAATAAGGCTGAAAAGCACTGTTTAAGGTCTGAAAATAAAGTAATGATTATGACTCCTTAAACACTCAATATCAATTTTAACTTTTAAAATTAAAACTTAAAGTTTCAGAAACTTTTGGCACTAATTAAAAATATGTTGATGATCATACATAATATGACTAATATGGGTGAATTTTTCGGACCATTTAAGCAACATTTACTATTTTTAATAATTCGTGTCATATATTACGCGATTTTACCGATTAAAATCATTTCTCATGCAATATTCGAGATTAAAAGCTCAAAATTCACATGCATGCTAGAAATAATATATGTGACACTTTATTAAATTTTTATGGTCAAATTCGAACTTAAACTATTTAAGCTAAAATATGTCACTAATATTACGATTTTTACGATAAAAATCAATATTCATGCAATATTAACGAAAAATTTCTGGAAAATTCATCATATATTTTAAATATTGCATGTGACATCTACAAAAATTTTTATAGTTAAATTCATAATATAACTATTTATCCCATATTTAACTCATTTTATGACTATTTAACCATTAAAAATCATAAACCATGCATAAAACTTTCAATAATTTCAAAAATTATATATTCATAATATGTTAAATGCATGTGAGAACATATTTAAAATTCATGGCCAGAAACATTATTTAGCTATTTTTCCCAAATAAAAACATTTTTAACCGATTTTTGGCACTAATTAAACATTTTAATTACAATATTGAACAATATTATTCCATAAATCATCAAAATGACTTAAAACTATTTTAAGACCAGAAAGTATACATGCTCTGATACCACTTGTTGGAACTCTTAGGTAGTCATACTAGCTAGTTCATATTATTAGTCTTACTAATATACTAATTAATCTCATATTAAACTAGTCGATCTTATGCATGCAAAATAAAAGCGGAAATAATGAGAATCGTATTCTTACAACCGGTTCGAAATATGCTAAGGACGATCCTCCAAGAGCAACCAAGTAAGCTTGCCTCCAATGAGTGCGCACCAAGACTTACCCTTAAATCGAACCCGAAACCGAACCCGAGCTAGGAGTCGGATTTAGGTCAAAACCGTACACTAATACTAATGGTAGTATTATAGATAATATTATGAAGATAATATTATTGAGGTTGTAGTAAACTTTCTCACACTAGAAAGATGCTAGGTTTTCATTAGTCTTTGAATATGTGTGTTATGACATATTTATAGAATGGGATGGTTGGGGTTGGGTTTGGCCGTGAGACACAAGGTCTAGGGTAGTGAAAGAGTCAATTTGTGTCTTGCACATAACCTTAGGTATTAAGGCTATTTACTCAATATGTTTTTAGGGTATTAATATCATATATCAACCCATAAAACATTACCACTAAAACCGGCATTTATAAACGTAAGATGTACTTTCATTTTACGTTTTATAATTTGTACAATTACGTAACATCTTATGTGACATGACAATTGTATTAATTTGAAATATAAATTTATCACGTAAATTATATTTCTAAATTAATTAAATCACATTTAACAAATCATTGAGTGATTCGAAATCACTGTCCCAACATATGGTTATCGTAATAATCGTCGATACGATATGTTAACAACGTTTGTCATAACCATGAACCATTCATTATACTAATCTCGATATTTCATAAATACCGATTAACATTTGACAATTGATACATTTCAATTTCAAGTATAAATCTTACTTTAAGATTCAACCTCTAATTTCTCAATATACGGTTTTAAGAATATCGATCAATCTGTATCCTATACAATTAATCAATATACGTTTAAGGGGTCAGTCCTAGAGGTGTGACCTAAAGGGATCAACTGACCACCACCGTCATACGACAGTAATGTTAAACTCTAGTCAGCCAATCATTACCGATTAATGTTGGTCAGTTGACTAAATCAATATTGGATCGTCCCTTGCATATTCATTTCATAAGATTCATGACAATGATTTTATCACTGTCGTTATCGCACCATTGTTGAGGACACACATTCCCCAACAAGTGCGGCTAAGTAGGATCGGTATGGAGTGGAAAATTTGTGACAAGATAAATAATTCGCAAGAGGATAAGGAGTACCTGAGGGAGAAGACGTGACAAGAAGCCGAGATGCACTGGATGGACTGTCTTCGTTGCTCTCATCACTGTCCATGTCGAGAATAAAATCATTCAAGTTACGATTCGGCACTCTGTTTCGCTGCCCTCGCCCCATAAGAGGTTGTGAAGGTGACGGGCTGGAGACTTGCGAGCTAGGGGAAACATTCGGTGGAGTTTGTGGCACTTCAGCCGACACAGCAGGCTCAGTGGGGTCCCCATAATCATTGTCCCAATTAATAATAACATCATTATCCCCTGTAAGAGCCACGACATCAGATTGCATAGTGCTTGGAGAAACATTTTTAAATGGGAAATTATCTTCATAGAATTTCACATCCCGAGACACAAAGAAATCTCATCGATCCATATCATATAAATACCATCCCTTTTGTCCGGAAGGATACCCCATAAAAACACACTTTCGACTGCGACTGGCAAATTTATCGCTCGGAGCGTTGATCATGTGCAAAACTGTTGGGGCTGGTGTCCTTGACAGTTAGTACAATGACTTACTAAATCTCTTAAAGGATGACAAGGGCATACTTCAGTATTATTATCAGTTGATCCACGTTTATCAATAACGGTTGGCTTGCTAGATAAGTTTGACGTTATTGTCATACGGATGGCGGTGATCAAGTGGTCCCTATACGTCACACCTATAGGACACGTTTGAGAGATGTGAAGGTATGAAAATACCGTCACATTTATGCCGGATACGACTAAACAGTTAGTCAGAGGTATTGACTATTAAATTAGTTAATAAGATGTTGAAATTATTATTTAATACGGATTAAATAATTTTAGCTAATACGGATTACATGATTAATTCGTAAATTAAATATAAACGGTTATATTTAATTAAATATTGTATTCGCGTATTAATATAGACAGTTATATTAATTTGGGTAATTATACAATATCGTAATTTTATCAGACCATTATTAATACATCGACTACATTAATATCTGATAACATGTATGCGATTTATAAATAAAACCCGCGAATTATATTTTTAGCAAAACGGGTCGAATCACGCAAAGGAATAAGGTAAGAGTGGAAAAAGCCAACTCTTACCCTAACCGTTCGGCCGACCCATGAGGCTACAAAAGGAGAGTCCTTCTCCTTTTGCCAGACACTGGTTAATTCATAATCTCAAGAATTAGGGTTTTGAGAACATTCTTTTCCCAAAACTCAGATCTCACATCAAAACTCACAAAAGCTCTCCCCAAATTTCAAGGCAATTGGAGAGTATTTCTAGCACACGCGGCATCGTCTCAATCAAGTCTTGGGTGCAAGTTATAGGAGGGAATTTGTTTTAATTCCTGTTCTTAGGCCTTTAGCACAAGGACCAAAGATTGTATTCTTTTCATGTTTTTAATTATCTTATGACCATAATTCACAACTGTAAAATTCGTTATAATCCTTCATGTTTCAGGGCGAATACATGCTATATTCCCCACAAGTGGTAACAGAGCCAAGGCCTCGAAATTTTACTTTTGTGTTTTTCATAAGTTTTAATTTAAAATCTTTGAAAATCGTTTCTGTCTGTCGTGTGGGTCGGTCGACCCATTATTGTGGTCGGTCGACCACCTCCCGCCTAGGGTTTCTGTTTTTCGGCAATTTCTTTTGTATAATCGATCTTGTTTTCTATTTTTGTTTACATATTGTTAATTAATCGATATTCTTGGCAATATGTGAACCCTTGTTGCTGTTTAAAATTGATTTACACGTTTTGAATCAAAGGTAAAAACTTGTTTTGATTTCAAGTACATCAATTTTGCGTTTTTCAGAAACTCGGTTTCCTGTGTTTGTGGTCGGTCGACCATTCTGCTGTTTCAGAATTTTTTTTTTGTTTGCAGGTCGGTCGACCTCATCCCTGAAACAGTCGATTTATTTTTCGAAAATAACTTGTTTTTTTTTCCCATGACCTTTAATAATATACTGTATACGGAAATAGTATATTATTTTTTGTGAAACGGTTCACTCTCGCATGATACATATTATTTTAAAACGGTTTAAGATAATGGATTATAAATTTATTAAAAATTAAAGTGGTTAAAACAGTATAATCACATAATTTTAATCCCGTAAAGGTGGTTTGGTAAAAAAAATTGTTAATCATAATAACAGTATTATGTCATGAATGAATTTTAATTTTAGTTGATGCATTTTATTTATCGTCTTGTTGAATGCCTTTAGAATGCTTTCTATAACGTATTTAATTTTGCAAGCAGTTGTAACTTAGTATGGCCTTAGAAAATTGTGTTACCGTAATGATTGAACACAGTCTTGTTTGTAATTTTGAGATCTTGTATCTCCGTTTTGGGTTTTTGCCATGTAATTACTTTTGTATTTAAATTAGAATATAAATAGGGTTATATTTGTAATTTAAATTAGTAATTTTGTGAAGACCAAAGGCGGAGACCGGATGCTCACTCCCATTGCAAAGACCAAGATGGAACATCAAGACAAGCTTCTAGGGTCCAACGGTGGATTCCAAAGTTGTTTTATGTTTATTTTGGTAGGATAGGCCACACTAGGACTTTTATTTACGTTTATTGCATTTATTTTTATGCTTGCATCATATTCCGCCTAAAACCAAACCACTTATAACATGCCTGAAAACTGACTCATGTAGAGGTTACGCGTTAGTTTTCTGTGACAATACAGATGTCACGTGTCACATGCAAAGCCATCACTTTATTTCATTCATTCACGCATATGCTAGATATTAGTTCACTTAAAATGGATAAATATAAGTTGATGGGGTCTTCCTCGTATAACCAAAAATTGAGACTAGTCTTTATAAATCAGACTCCCATGAATCCCTTCTTCGTCGGTAGGCATAATATGACCCCTTCTACGTCGGGTAAGTGGGAACAGATGATTTATTTTATCTCAACATCGTAGTCACTCGATACTATCTAGCGACTGTGATGGACTAAAAGATAGGATTTACGGAAATCTATCGACCAAGAGTTCCAACGGTGGAATTAGCCAAGCTGTGGGCTTATCAATATACGGAAATTGAGTCTTGGGATCGTTTATATAATTCTTGAGGGAGATCAATTATATAAATGCATGAGTCTACGAGTTTAAATACAATTTAATATAGACTTAAATCATAACAACGAGTTGCTTATATGGTTTTGTTTTTATCTTCTTTTTCAGTGTAGAACACGATCAATTAAACTGCTGTATAACTAATGGCTGGTGAAGACCCAATTCCAAGTGCCAAGCTAGCACGTGAATCCTGGCTAAAAGCCTTCATGGCTCCATAAATCAGTCTACTAGACTGAGGAATGATGGGTCAAAATTCTCTGACTGGGAGGCAGCACTACGGAATGGTGCCATTGCTGACGGAAAGCTCAAGTACTTAACTGAGCCCATTCCGGCACACCCAGGAACTGGAGCTAGAGTTAACGATGTTCGCGCTCATAGCGACTTCGTCATGGAAGCGGGTGCGATAAAGAACATACTCATCTATGCAATGGAATCCAATTTGCAAAGACGCTTCATTACCCATGGTGCAAACAAGATTTTCACCACGCTCACTAACGAATTCTCGAAAGCTCCGAGGATCGTTTCTTATGAGCATACCTGTCGCTTCTTTGAGGCGAAACTCCAGAAGGGCCAAGCTGTTAGCCCACATATTCTTCACATGATTGAGAATATCGAGAAACTGGAGGCCCTAAACTGCAAGATCAGTGAGAACATAATCGTTGATCGAATGCTTCATTCGCTTCATGATGGGTTCGCCTTCTTTAGGGCCAACTATTACATGAACGACATGAAGAAGACTCCTCATGAGCTCCACTCCCTTCTCGTACAAACCGAGAAGGATCTGAAATTAAGTGGGAGCGTGAAGCAGGATGTTCTCATGATCTCCAGCAAGGGTAAGGGTAAGGGAAAAGCTAAAGCTCAGGGCGACCTAGCAGTAGGTAAGCCGAGGTTCAAGAAACCAAGATTTACTAAGAGTGGGCCAGGTGAGTCGAGCAACTCACAGGGCAAGACAAAGAGCAAGGATACAAGCATGGAATGCCACCATTGCCACAAGACTGGGCATTGGAGGCGCTCATGCCATGTGTATCGAGAGGACATCAAAGTAGGCCGCGTTATTCCTGTTGGTATGTCTTCTTCTTCTTCTTCTTCTTTTATTCACATGATCGAGATTAACCATGCAAGTTATGGAACTTGGGTACTGGATACTGGTTGTGGTTCTCATCTATGTAATCATGTGCAGGGCCTCCGAAACCAAAAACCCCTCATCAAGGGTGAGGTTGACCTGCGTGTCGGGAATGGAGCACGTGTTGCTGCAGTCTCGAGGGGAACATACGTGATCCAGCTTCCAAGTGGATTCGAGTTATCTTTATATAACTGTTATTATGTTCCTAGTTTGTCCAAAAACATTATTTCACTTTCTGCACTTGACAAACTTGGTTTTTCATTTGTAATAGAAAATAACAGTTGTATTTTCTCATTACACAATATGATTTATGGCAAGGCAGTTTCCATGAATGGAATTTATGTTTTAGATCAAACCACCGAAATATTACATGTGAATAACAAGAGATTAAAGGTAGGTGACAAAGATCAAACTTATCTATGGCATTGTCGTATGGGACACATAAATGAGAAACGCGTAAAACAGCTCATACAGAATGGAGCTATCTCGGCCTTTGATTTCGAATCATATGGCACGTGTGAATCATGTCTCATCGGTAAGATGACTCGTATTTCCTTCAAAGGTGTTGGAATGCGCGCTGCCGACCTATTAGGACTCATACATACGAATGTATGTGGCCCTATGTCGATCAACGCACAAGAAGGCTATAGGTATTTCAGCACTTTCACGGATGATTTGAGTAGATATGGCTATGTCTACTTGAAGAAACATAAAAGTGAATCCTTTGACAAGTTCAAAGAATACCAGAATCGGGTACAGAACCAACTGGGAAGAAAGATTAAAGCACTACGTTCTGATCGTGGTGGTGAGTATATTTCACACGAGTTTGATCAACACCTTAAAGACTGTGGCACCGTGCTACAGTTGACTCCATCTGGAACACCACAATTAAATGGTGTGTTCGAACGGAGAAATCGAACTCTACTTGATATGGTTCGATCCATGACGAGTCACACTGTTGTGCCTGATTCATTGTGGGGCTATGCTCTTTTGTCAGCCGCTCTAATACTTAACCGAAGTCCGTCTAAAGCTGTTGACAAGACTCCATATGAATTATGGAAGGGAACGGTCCCTAACTTGTCCTTTATTCGGGTTTGGGGCTGCGAGGCTTATGTCAAGTGGAGACACGAGGATAAGCTCGGCCCGCGATCGGTAAAGACATACTTTATAGGCTATCCAAAAGGAACTTTTGGTCATTACTTCTACTCGCCAACCGAACAACATGTTTTTGTTGCGGCTAGTGCGACGTTCTTAGAGAAAGAATTTCTCGAGAACAAGTCGAGTAATAGAACCTTCGATTTATCGGAGATTCAAGAACCAACTACCGAGCAACCATTGGAGGAAACAGTTCCTTCAACCGAGGCTGCGGTAGATATTCCTGAGGAACCTAGGAGGTCGGGAAGAGTCTCTATTCCTCCAGACAGATACATTGGTATGGTCGAGGAACGTGACATAGATGACGTCTTACTCCTAGAGGGTAATGAACCCTCAACCTATAAAGGTGCCATGACTAGTTCTGACTCAAAGCTATGGCTAGAAGCCATGCAATCCGAGATGGACTCCATGTATGAGAACAACGTGTGGGATCTTGTGGACCTACCTGCAAAGGTACGTCCCCTTCAATGCAAATGGCTTTACAAGATAAAGCATGCCGTGGAAGGACAACAAGATATCCATAAGGCAAGACTAGTTGCTAAAGGTTTCACTCAAGTGCCAGGCTTGCACTACGATGAGATCTTTGCACCCGTAGTCATGCTACGTTCCATTCGGATTATCTTAGCGATCGCGGCATTTCACGATTATGAAATCTGGCAAATGGACGTTAAAACCGCCTTCTTAAACGGTTATTTGGAGGAAGAGTTGTACATGGTACAACCCGAGGGTTTTATTGATCCAGAACATCCTAAGAAGGTTTGCAAGCTTAAGCGTTCCATCTATGGACTTAAGCAAGCATCACGGAGTTGGAATCATCGCTTCGACCAAGTGATAAAAGAGAATGGGTTTATTCGATCAGTCGAGGAACCATGTCTCTATATCAAGTCGAGTGGGAGCAAGATTGTCTTCCTAGTACTGTATGTCGATCACATACTCTTGATTGGGAATGACATACCTCTCCTTTCTTCGGTTAAAGCATGGTTGAAAAACCATTTCCAGACGAAAGATCTGGGAGAGGCACAAAGAATTTTGGGCATCCGTATCTACAGAGATAGATCACGGCGGATGTTGTCTCTCAGTCAGGAGTCTTATATAGATAAGATCCTAGAGAGATTCAGCATGACGAACTCCAAGAAGGGGTTCCTTCCTATGACTATTGGGCTTCACTTGAGCAAAACTCAAGAAGCTAAGACATTGGAAGAGAAAGAGCGCATGAGTCGAATTCCTTATGCTTCGGCTATAGGATCGATCATGTATGCCATGATATGCACACGTCCAGACGTTGCATATGCATTGAGTATGACAAGCCGATTCCAAGCTCATCAAGGTGAACAACACTGGATGGCCGTGAAAAACATTCTTAAGTACCTACAGAGGACTAAAGATTGGGGATTGACTTACGGAGGCGACTCGACGCTCTGCGCCACGGGTTACGCAGATGCTAGCTTCCAAACGGATCGAGACGGCTCGAAATCTCAGTCTGGATTCGTTTTTACTCTTAATGGCGCTGCTGTCAGCTGGAAAAGTTCTAAACAGAGTGTTACTGCAGATTCTACGACTGAGTCCGAGTACTATGCCGCCTCGGAAGCAGCTAAGGAAGCAATATGGATGCGTCAATTCTTACAAGGACTCTCAGTAGTGCCTAGTTCGAATGACCCAATCACCGTTTATTGCGACAATAAAGGTGCCATCTTCCAAGCTAAGGAGCATAAATTTAGCAACAAAGCTAGACATGTACAACGGAAAGCTCATCTAATCAGAGATTACGTGGAGCAAAAGGAGATATTTATTGATAAGATAGCTACGGATGACAACATAGCCGATCCTCTCACAAAAGCATTACCACGTGATAAGCATGAAGGGCACATTAATTCCATGGGAATCAGATGTGTTCCTAAGTTGTAGTACTCTTTTATGAATTCATGTGATAATTCATTTTCTCGTGTACTCTATTCAACCTCATTGTTATGATATATAATGTTTTGTTTTTCATGTGGAATTGTACGCCAATTTTGAACACCACAAAGTAAACTGATTAACATTACATCGTTTTAGTCCTTGATTACCCACTTGAGCTGATAACTCAGGTAATCATTTTGTGAAGTTGGTTGATGGTGGGTTCAACGAGCCATAAGTCAAACGGCTGACTGACCAATCACAAAGGCGAGTTATACGGATATCTCGTAGGACACCCCGTGACAACGTTATGGAGTCCTAAATGTTTTATAACATTGGGTGTTAGGTCGTGGATAGGACCTTCATAGTGTTCCTTAGAGTCGAGTCTTTTGACTTTCAACTGCCTCTTGAGATTAAGGCAGATTTTGGGTAACTTTGGTTTCTTTCCCACGGTCTTCCGTAACAGGGGCCAAGAGGATTTTTTCTGGGTTATTCATGCTGCGCTTACATCTGCAGGATTCGAGTTGAGGGAAATATCCAAACCCTTATCAGGATTTTATCATTTCTCTGGGCCACTCGAGGAGTAGTAACTGAAATGCATGGCCATGCTCGAATACAGATTCGTTTTATCAGCTAAATTACTCTCTAGTCGGGGAAACCACTCTTGATGCAGATCGATTGTGAGATACGACCTTTGCAATTGCGGATTTGCAAATTGTCTTACATTGAGTGGGAGAAATTTTAAAAGGATATGAGAATCGGTTATCGCACCTACACTTGCACGGACAAGTGGGAGTTTGTTGGAGCCTGTGTCCTCCACATGTAGTGTGATAACGTCATTGCACATACCCTTGTACGGACAAGTGCGAGATTGTTGGGGCTGGTGTCCTTGACAGTTAGTACAATGACTTACTAAATCTCTTAAAGGATGACAAGGGCATACTTCAGTATTATTATCAGTTGATCCACGTTTATCAATAACGGTTGGCTTGCTAGATAAGTTTGACGTTATTGTCATACGGATGGCGGTGATCAAGTGGTCCCTATACGTCACACCTATAGGACACGTTTGAGAGATGTGAAGGTATGAAAATACAGTCACATTTATGCCGGATACGACTAAACAGTTAGTCAGAGGTATTGACTATTAAATTAGTCAATAAGATGTTGAGATTATTATTTAATACGGATTAAATAATTTTAGCTAATACGGATTACATGATTAATTCGTAAATTAAATATAAATGGTTATATTTAATTAAATATTGTATTCGCGTATTAATATAGACAGTTATATTAATTTGGGTAATTATACAATATCGTAATTTTATCAGACCATTATTAATACATCGACTGCATTAATATCTGATAACATGTATGCTATTTATAAATAAAACCCGCGAATTATATTTTTAGCAAAACGGGTCGAATCACGCAAAGGAATAAGGTAAGAGTGGAAAAAGCCCACTCTTACCCTAACCGTTCGGCCGACCCATGAGGCTACAAAAGGAGAGTCCTTCTCCTTTTGTCAGACACTGGTTAATTCATAATCTCAAGAATTAGGGTTTTGAGAACATTCTTTTCCCAAAACTCATATCTCACATCAAAACTCACAAAAGCTCTCTCCATATTGCAAGCCAATTGGAGAGTATTTCTAGCACACGCGACATCTTCTCAATCAAGTCTTGGGTGCAAGTTATCGGAGAGAATTTGCTTTAATTCCTGTTCTTAGGCCTTTAGCACAAGGACCAAAGGTTGTATTCTTTTCATGTTTTTAATTATCTTATGACCATAATTCACAACTGTAAAATTCGTTATAATCCTTCATGTTTTAGGGCGAATACATGTTATATTCCCCACAAAAACAAAGAGACCCGAACACACGGAGCATTTCGAAAGCGGGCTGTTTGTGATATAGTCGTTCATAAGGAGTAGCACCATGTAATAACCGGGATGGTGTGCGATTGATAAGAAAGGCACCGGCTAAGGCACATTCCCCCCAAAATTTAATAGGTAGGACACCTTGAAAGCGTAGGGCTCGAGCAACATTTAAAATATGTTGATGTTTTCGTTCAACCCGCCCGTTTTGTTGTGGGGTACCCACACATGAAGAATGAAAAAGAATGCCTTGTTCCAGAAAATACGGTTTTAATGGATGAAACTCTGTTCCGTTATCACTGTGCACAATTTTAATGTCGGCCCCAAATTGTCGCTTAATCATAGCAATAAAGGTCCTAAATTTTTGAGGTACCTCGGTTTTGTTATTGAGCAAGTATATCCACACCCCACGAGAATAGTCATCGACTAAAGTCAGAAAATAACGGGCACCCGTTGTAGAGGGAACGTCATAGGGACCCCATAAATCACAATGAACCATCTCAAACGCATTCATATTATTATTGGTACTCAATAGATAAGAGCTACGAATATGTTTAGCACGATGACAAACCTCACACGGTTGTGATAAAGACAGTTCTTTAGTACGTAAAAAAGGAAGAAATTTAAAAATTTCTTAGAGGGATGCCCCAATCTGTTATGCCATAAAGTAAAAGAGTTCGAGCTAGTGTCCACAGCATGTGTTGTATCCACGACCCCACGAAGATAATACAGTCCATCCAACCTCTCACCATTGTCAATCTCCTCCCTCGTAGCCCGGTCCTGAATAATACATGAAGTAGCATTGGTTATAAATTCACAGTTTAATGCATCACTCAACTGAGAGGTCGAAATTAAATTACAAGCCAATTGAGGCACAAATAAGACCGGTGAAGAGTCTATTGATGTAATATACTCAAGAAGGGGGGGGGGGGGTGGTTGAATTGAGTATGCCTTCTTTTTAAATCTTCTTCGATGTGTGTATGGGTGTATGATGATCTTTGAGTAGAACAAATAATAAAGAGAGACACAATATTTTTGAAGTGGTTCAGTCTCACACTTTGAGACCTACGTCCACTATTCTCGATTAATAAAATTAGTACCAACTCTGGATTACAATTTTATCAACCCTACTTGTGCGACTTTGATGTTAGTCACAACTCTATCTAGATACCGTTAAATATCTAGCTACGACAAATACCGTTAAATATTTGTCTTACAATGAGTACCGCTAAATACTCGTTCTATCTTACGTTAATAAGATAAAGTCTTCATTGTTTTCTTGGTGTCACAATCTTGAATGAATAAGATCAATGCTTGAGCACTTGAATCTTGAATCGAATATGACAATGAAAAGCTCGAATATTGAAGTAGATGATTGGCGGTTCTCTCTCTTGATTTGTGTGAATATGTGTGTGTGTTTCGTGTGTCTTAGTGTGTCATAGGTAGTCTATTTATATCGAATATGTATCTAGGTAATTTAAACCCTAGATGATTTAGGAATATTACTAAAACTAGAATACTAGTCTTTTAGTAATACTACCTTAAACCTAATCTTAATATATTTAGGAAAGATTTAATAATATACTATAAGTATTATATAAGGAATCAATTTCCTAATTCATATTTAGGAAAGATCTTTATATAATAAACAACTAGTATCCTTATTAAAACAACTTCCTAAACTATGTCAAAGATAATAAAATATATTATCACAATATAATCTTAGTTTGTTTAGGATATTAAATAAATACATAATATTTACTTAATTTAATCCTATACGAATTATGGTAATCGTGACATGTTACACGTTTCCCAAAGTCGTAACAAACTATATTTTCGATTATATTATTTGACAATTAAGATCATATAAAAATCCTTAGTTTATTTTAGTAATAAATAATTATCTCATAAGACAATTATTTATTCCTTATTTAACTAAAAGATATTTTATATAATCCTATCAAGATTAACAATTCCATATTTAGAATAGAATACCAATTAAACACTAGTTTGTACACGACACTAATTTGGAAACAATCGTTTCATCAAAACACATATATTTCGATCATTTCTTCATAGATATAGAGTTATAGCTACGAGCTATAACTTGAACCAAACTTGTACTAAAGCTATAGTTGATAAGTATAACTTTAGCTCATTATGCGCGCTTGTGATCTTCTATCAGTCTTCGACTTAGTCAATTCATTGACTAACATGCTTGAATCTTTTATACTTGATTGATTAGATCTTGTTACTAATGTTCTGTACACTTAGCACACGATTATACATACGAGTATATAATATATAAATAGCTAGACTTGTCATTATCAAAACATAAACATATATACTATATATATATATTTGAATATATGGTTCAACAAATTCCCCCTTTTTGATGATGGCAAGTCTCTCTTAGATTTTGTGTCTAAGTGTATGTTCCCACTCAATATAATAATGGTCATTATGTAGTAAAGATTAACTTAGGATTTCTAACTTCTATCTAACCCATATCCTTTAAGAACCCTAAGAGACAATGAATTACGACAAGGAGCAAGCTTAGGCAAATTCTAATCTAAGTCGCATTTTTCCCCCTCTTGACATCATCGAAAAGATGAGAACAAAGACATGAAACGACTAGAATAATATACGACGAAACATAAGCAAGCATATAAACGATTCTAAAAGGATGAACATAGAAAATATTACAGAAACACATACGTAATGTCAAAATATACACAACCAATCCGAATATACTATGCCAATGGGCCGAATTAGGAATAATAGTGTTTTAAGAAAATGGGTCGGCTAATAGTTAAGTGATAAGGATCTTCAAAAGGAAGCAAACAAGATGGGCCAAGGTAAAAGGAATAGTAATTTGGGCCACATCAAAACAGGAATGAGAATTGGGCCGGTTAGGATTAAGAAATCCGAGGGAGGCAAAAAGAGACAAGGCCTCGGATTCCTAATGGGCCAGGAAAGGGAAATTGGGCCACAATTCTAAATTGTTTATAAGTCCACCACCGGACTTGGAGCAAAACAACAACAACCCAAACGTAAATTCGAAAAACAGAGACGGATATGGATGATCAAGAGCGAGAACTTGAGGCCGGAGTCTTGGCATACGGGTTCACGTAATCGGGTCGGCTACAAAACTCAAGCTTCTCCAACCTATCCAAGCAACTAGACACGTTTCTCCCTTGAGCATTAAGCGCGATCTCGAAGTTGAGCACTTTGAGAGAGAGTGCCTTGACGGCCTCTAGTGCTTGAGATGCATCTTCCCTCAACACTCCGTGAGCACGTACCATGGCTCCTCCTTGAGAGGCGAGAAAAGATAGACGATCATTCATACTTAGCAACTCCGAGCAGACAACAGAAACTTCCGAGCCAATTTTAACCAATTGTTTATCAACTTTCTCCATCCATTCCTTCACGTCAACCTCAAACTCACGACCCCTCTTTGCACAACTACCCCCTGCCTCATCCTTCTCTTTCTTTATTTCACATAAACCAAGAATTTGGTCCATCTTGGCTTCAAGACCCGCGAAAGATGGTGATGGATGCGGAGTGGGTTCCGTACCTACATTCTTACCAAACGTAAGATCAACCCCTTCAAAGCAAATCCCCATTAATTTTAACAACCGATCACACATACGATCCTTTGGTTTAATTCCGAAACTTGAGTCATCAATGACACCCTTTTTAAGCAACAATTCGGATACCCACATCCCATATGGAATGTCGATGGTGTAGCAGAACTTTTCTTTTACAAGAACATTCGAAACTTGACAGATTTTATGGCAAATTAGAGACGCCAAATCGATTTTCTGACCCTCCAACCAACTGAACAACACCACAGCCTCGACACTAGCAAGTTTATCCCTACCACCCCGTCGTGGTAACACGGTATTCCATAAAAAGTTCAAGAAAAACTTCAATTTTGGGTTAAACGAAACAGTAAGCAAAGGAGTGACCTCAGTAGCATCTTCATCAAAGTATTTTTTAATCACCAATTTCTGATCTTTAGAAACTACATTCCATTCCTTTTTGGGGTCAAGAACTAATCCGTCTTGATCAAGTTTAAAGATATCACAAATATCCGACTTAGACACAACAATATCCTTACCATTCACGACACCCCTTATCCCATCATCACAAGGTTTAACTGAAGCAAAGAATTGAACCAACTCGATGGGAAATAACAAACCCGAAAAATCACTTATGTATTCCCACCGTTGAAATGTCAGAAAATCTTTAAAGAATCTCAAAGATTTGGACCCATTGACCCACGACTTAGGATAGAACCGACCCGCATGAATGGCGTAAGGTAAAACACGATCGATTAACGTACCTTCTTGTTTGGTCATGCGAACCTTCTCAAGACCCGCACGAGTGGCTTCGACAGAGTACTCGGGAAACAGAGAACGAGGAACTTGGGAGTCGAGTTCTTGCATGTCGTCAGAATTAGAGGACGAAACACGATTGAGTTTGCGTCGTTTGCTCTGGTCGGGGGTGGGAGCGGCTGTAGCTATCGGAGTTGGAGAGGGCGGTGGTGATGGGGTTGGGGAAGGGGGTGTGGGTTTCTTGTTGTGAGACCGTGTGGCGCGAGAGGGAGGCATTTTGATTTTACGGTGAGGAATGATGGTGGTGAGTGGTGGTTTTTGATCGGAGTTTATGGAGGTTTTGGAGGTTGAATTATGGAGGTTTTGGATTTTTGGTAAATTTGAGGTGATGAGTTTTTAGGGAAGGTAATAATGAAGTGGGTTGAGGTAAGTAGAAGTAGTGGTAATTAGTTGGGGTAATAATGGTGGGGTTTGTGGCAGGGACACGTGGCTGGTAGGTGTGGGGCTCAATGGTTCACGGTTTGGGGAAGGGTTTTGATGAGGTAAGTTTGTTTTTGTTCTTTTTTCTTTTATTTTGTTAATATGGTTAATATATATTTGTATATTGTTATGTATATTATGTAATATGTGTAATATATATGTGAGATAAAAATTAATATGTGACGTAATATGATTTTGGGATCGGTTGCGCACACATTTGTATGTAAATTATATAATATAACTATAATCACAAAATTTATCATCGAACATATACATACACATGCAGCGGAGTATACGGACACAGTCATATAATCTCATCTAAACCGTAGTCAATCATTGGGTTATTTTTGCTTTTAAGATTTGATTAGGTGCCACCGATTAAACCAATTTCCAATCGCAAAGTCTCAAAGCGTTATCTAGCCAATGGTTTAGTGAAGATATCTGCCCATTGTTTTTCCGTACTACAAAATTCCAATTTTATATTTTTCTTTTCAACATGGTCTCTTAGAAAGCGGTGTCTAATTTCAATATGTTTGGTCCTCGAGTGCTGGGCTGGGTTTTTAGATATAATTATTGCACTCGTATTATCACATAATATAGGCACACATCCAACATCAACACCATAATCATGTAACTGTTGCTTTAACCATAAGAGTTGAGAACATACCAGTGCGGCTGCAATATATTCTGCTTCAGCAGTTGAGAGAGCGACAGAATTTTGTTTCTTGGATCCCCAAGATATAATACAAGGACCTACAAAGGTAGCAAGTCCGGAGGTACTTTTTTTGTCTAAGGAACATCCTGCATAATCCGCATCTGAATATCCTACTAGGTTAAAGTTACAGTCCATAGGATACCATAGATATAATTTTGAGGTTCCAATTAGGTATCTTAAAATCCTTTTAACTGCAATCATGTGTGATTCTTTTGGTGCAGATTGGAATCTCGCACAAACACAGACACTAAACATTATATCTGGACGACTTTCTGTAAGATAAAGAAGTGAGCCAATCATACCTCGGTAAGTTGTTTCATCTACAGACTTACCATCTTCGTCTTTGGTTAACTTCTTATCTGTGACCATTGGAGTAGGCATTGCATGAGAGGTTTCCATCCCAAATTTCTTTAGTAACTCCTTGACGTATTTTTGTTGATGAACCTTGATTCCTTCTTCAGTTTGTTGTATTTGAAGTCCAAGGAAGAACTTTAGTTCTCCCATCATACTCATCTCGAACTCAGAAGTCATCAACTCAGAGAAGTACTTGCACAGTTTTTTGTTAGTTGAGCCAAAAATAATATCGTCAACATAGATCTGAACGACTAGTAGATCTGAGTTTTCGCTTTTAGGAAATAGGGTTTTATCCACAGATCCTCTCTTGAATCCACTTTCCAATAGGAACTTTGATAATTTGTCGTACCATGCCCTAGGTGCTTGTTTCAGGCCATAGAGAGCTTTGTCCAATTTGAATACATGATCCTTGAGTTTGCTGCAGGAAATCCAGGAAGTTGTTCAACAAATACTTCCTCTTGGAGATAGCCATTAAGAAACGCAGTCTTAACGTCCATCTGAAAAAGCTTCATTCCCTTGTGTGCTGCAAATGCAATAAGTAGTCTTATTGCCTCAAGACGAGCAATAGGAGCAAAGGTTTCGTCATAATCGATCCCTTCCTGTTGGTTGTATCCTTGAACCACTAGTCTGGCCTTATTTCGCACAATAACTCCAGTGTCATCCAATTTGTTTCTGAATACCCATCTAGTTCCAATGACAGTTCTGTCCTTAGGTCGAGGAACAAGATGCCAAACTTTGTTTCTTTCAAATTGTTGGAGTTCTTCTTGCATGGCAACTATCCAGTCTGGTTCTGCAAGAGCTTCCTTGATATTTGAAGGTTCAATGGTGGAGAGAAAGGAGTAAAATGAGCAGAAGTTATTTAAGCTCTTTCGAGTCTGAACTCCATCTGTCAGGCTTCCTATGACATTGTCCAAAGGATGGGAGCCTTTGTATCTCCAGTTCCTTGATTGATTATTAACATTGCCTGAACTTGACTCGAGATCTTAACTTGTTCCCCCTGAATCCAAACCTGGGTTTATAGTAGGGTCAGGTATAACTCTGGCCTCTTCCCTTTGGTTTTGATTCAAAGTTACAGCTTCATTAGCTGTAACTCTGGGTTCCAAGTCATTGGTTTGAGAGTTATCTACAGTATCATCAACTGTAGTTTCATCTCTCGCACCATTTTCTCCCAAGTTGAGTTCATCATGAGTTCCTTGAGGTTCTCCTTCTTCAATTTCCATTTCAGGAGGATCTTCCCTTGATAACCTGAAATCAGGTTCGTCTAGGTTTTCCTCTATATCCTGTAATGGCTTATCGAAGACATTATTCTCATCAAAGATAACATGAATACTTTCCTCTATGCATAAAGTACGTTTGTTAAAAACTTTGTAGGCTTTACTATGATCTGAATATCCTATAAAGATTGCTTCATCACTTCTAGGGTCGAATTTGCTTAATCTGTTTTTACCATTATTGTGAACAAAGCATTTACTACCAAAACATCTTAAGTGAGATATGTTTGGTTTACGACCTCGAAGAAGTTCATAAGGTGTCTTTTTAAGGATAGGTCTAATCATAGCGCGGTTATGAATATAGCAAGCTGTACTTATAGCCTCAGCCCAAAAGTTTCTAGGTAGCCCACTACAAAGAAGCATTGTTCTAGCCATGTCTTCTAGGGTTCTGTTCATTCGTTCTACGACTCCATTTTATTGTGGGGTTCTAGGGGCCGAGAAGTTATGTCCAACACCATTGGTTTTACAAAACTCAATAAAGGCATGATTGTCGAACTCAGTTCCATGGTCAGTACGGATTGTTACTAGGTTTGATTTATACTTGTTTTGAACAAGTTTCATGATACTAACAAATTCATCGAATGTTTCGTCTTTAGAATGAAGAAAGATTGGCCAAACAAATCTAGAGTAATCATCAACTAGAACGAAAACGTACCTGGAACCACCTCTGCTTCTTACCTTCATAGGGCCACATAGATCCATGTGTACTATTTCAAGAGCTTGTTCTGTGCTTACCACTCTTTTTGGCTTAAAGGATGATCTGACGTGTTTACATCGTGCACATGTGTCACACATCTTTTCTTGATCAAATTTGATCTTTGGAAGACCTTCGACCTAGTCCCATCTTTTCAGCTTACTTAGAATAGGTGAGCTAATATGACCAAATCTCTTGTGCCATAGACATGGATCATCTAACGTAACTTTCATGCATGATAGAGAATCAGTAGGTACAACATTTAAATCAATCATATAAACATTTTTCATCCTGTGACCTTCAAGTATTACTTTACTGGTGCCTTCTAAGATTATACGACATATATCTGAATGAAAAACCACTTTATTTCCTTTGTCACATAATTGAGATATACTGATAAGATTGAGTTTGAGACCACTTACAAGGTATACATCATTTATAGCATGAGAGGATGAAATACCTATCTTACCAATTCCGATGATCTTTCCCTTTTTGTTATCACCAAATGTGACTTTACCTCCATCAAAGGGTTTAAGGGTTTGGAATAGATTTACGTCGCCTGTCATATGTCTTGAGCATCCACTGTCGAGATACCATAGGTTATTTTCCTTGGCGACAAACTGCACGAATAATTTCAAAGACATGATTTAGGTACCCAAGCATACTTGGGTCCTTTGTTGTTAGTAATCACAAATACATCTTCCTTTTTAACCCAGACTTGTCTTACATAGGTCTTTCTATATTGGTAGTAGTTGGGTTTTGATGTTCTTGTGTATGTCTTAGTTTGGACTCTGGGTGACCATTTTTTGTGTGTTGCTTGTTGAGGAGTTTGTTTGGTTCTATTTTTCTTTTCTTCGTAATCAAATGTCATGTCATAGAACCATCTGTGGTCAATGTTTCTTTCCTCAGTTTTATCATCACCATCAGAGACAGAAATAGTGTCGTTTGGAATTCCTAAGGATTTAACAAACTTGACTCCGGTTTTAAAATCTTGTGCGTGTTTTACACGGTTTTCTCGGAGGTGTCCAGTATGGCCACAATAAGTGCATATTAAATACTCAGGAAGGTCGGCATATTTTCTTCTTCTAAAGTCTCTGTCTGTTGGGCTTTGCTTACACTTTGAGTGATCCCTTCTTCCATAACACTCGTGTCCTAACCCCATCTTCGTGTTGTTGTCGGATTGTTCAGTTAGGAAGTTTAGAACGTTAGTGCTTCCTTCCCATTTGTCGTGAACCTTCTGAGCATGAAGAAGGAGGTCTTTTAGGGAGTCTATCTCTTTCTTACATTCACTGTGGTCAGTGTTGTTAGACTCTTTTAGGTTTTGAATGTCTTTATGAAAGTCGGACACAATTTTGGCATGTTCCTTCTTGATTTTAGATAGATTGAATTCTAGATCCATAATCTTGCTTTCGAGGATCTCAACTTCTTCTAGATGAGTCTCATCTTCGACCATAATCGAAGATTTGGACTTTAGAAGCTCATTAGCCTTTCTCAAATCTGAAGTTATAGCTTCATTAGCTATAACTTTAGATTGAAGCTCTTTGATGTTGAGTTTCAGTTTTGAGGTTATAGCTTCATTAGCTATAACTTTAGACTCAAGAACCTTTTTCTCAGACATAATTGTTTCCAATTTAGCATTTGCTTCAATGCTTATTTTGGATTTCAGTTTCTTAGCTTAGGCTTTCAGAAGTTGATTTTCCTCAGCAATATCGAGGATCTGTTCCTTCAATTCATCTAATTCAAGGATTTGCTCATGACATTGGTCTAGGGTTTTCTCAAAGTATTTGATTAACATAGCCTTAGATAAATTCTTAACTTGACTTTTGAGTTGAAGAAAATTTACCTCTTCATCGTCGTCATCGTCTGAGTCGGATTCTCCAAGGAGACACATATGAGATGCTTCATCTTCATCATTGTTGTCTGAGATTAGATCTAGGCTGACGTTGCTTAGGCACAAGTGTGCTACATCTTCTTCTTCTGAGTCCTCGTCATCCTCAGATTCTAATTCTCCCCAGCATGAAGCAAGCATTACTTTCTTGAACTCTGTTTTGGTCTTTTCTCTTTTTGACTTGTCTTTGATTTTGTCCCAGCTTGGACAATCCTTGATCATATGATCTTGTTGACCACACTTAAAACATCCTCTTTTGAAGAATGTTTGTTTGGTGTCAGTTTTCTTTTTATCGACCGTTTTGTTGTTAGGGTTTTTGTATCTACCCTTGAAAAATGCTTTCTTAAATCGTCTTGCGAATAGAACTGTTTCGTCCTCAAGTTCTTCTTCGCATACTTCGCTTGTGGAGGCTTGTAGGGCGACTCCTTTCCCTTTAGAATCATCATCGTCTTTATTTAGTATGATCTCGTGTGCCATTAAGGATCCAATCAACTCTTGGTAAGTAATCTTAGATAGATCACGTGCTTCCTCTATGGCCGTGACCTTAGGTTGCCATTTTTTGGTGAGACTCCTAAGAATTTTTCGAATGATATCTTCAGAATCGATCTTTCTGCCAAGGTTCCGCAGTTCATTAATAATACAAGAAAATCGTGCAGACATGCTATCAATAGATTCATTCTTTTCCATATTGAAAAGTTCATATCTTTGAACGAGCAAGTCTATACGATGTTTCCTGACTGCGGATGTTCCTTCATAAGCAAGTTCGAGACTATCCCATATTTCCTTAGCGGAACTACAAGATGAGAATCTATCAAATTCTGAGGTTATCATACCGTTCTGTAGGAGGCTCATGGCCTTAGAGTTTTTCTCTGCAATTTTGTAGTCACTTTCCACATAATCGCTTTCCATCTTTTCATAGGTTGTTCCATTGGCGGCGGCGACCAAGATCTTCTTTGGTCCAGTTTGGATGATCTTCCAACATTCCCAATCACATCCCTTGATGTAATGAGTCATCATATTCTTCCATAGACTGTAGTTTTTGCCATCGAAGATAGGGCACTTGAGATGCTTGAAATCCATTGATGAAAGAGTATATAATATGGAATCAATAGAAGGATCAAAACTCACGCGGCTAGGCGATCAAGAGCACGAGGCTCTGATACCAATTGAAGAGTCTATTGATGTAATATACTCAAGAAGGGGGGGGGGTTGAATTGAGTATGCCTTCTTTTTAAATCTTCTTCGATGTGTGTATGGGTGTATGATGATCTTTGAGTAGAACAAATAATAAAGAGAGACACAATATTTTTGAAGTGGTTCAGTCTCACACTTTGAGACCTACGTCCACTATTCTCGATTAATAAAATTAGTACCAACTCTGGATTACAATTTTATCAACCCTACTTGTGCGACTTTGATGTTAGTCACAACTCTATCTAGATACCGTTAAATATCTAGCTACGACAAATACCGTTAAATATTTGTCTTACAATGAGTACCGCTAAATACTCGTTCTATCTTACGTTAATAAGATAAAGTCTTCATTGTTTTCTTGGTGTCACAATCTTGAATGAATAAGATCAATGCTTGAGCACTTGAATCTTGAATCGAATATGACAATGAAAAGCTCGAATATTGAAGTAGATGATTGGCGGTTCTCTCTCTTGATTTGTGTGAATATGTGTGTGTGTTTCGTGTGTCTTAGTGTGTCATAGGTAGTCTATTTATATAGAATATGTATCTAGGTAATTTAAACCCTAGATGATTTAGGAATATTACTAAAACTAGAATACTAGTCTTTTAGTAATACTACCTTAAACCTAATCTTAATATATTTAGGAAAGATTTAATAATATACTATAAGTATTATATAAGGAATCAATTTCCTAATTCATATTTAGGAAAGATCTTTATATAATAAACAACTAGTATCCTTATTAAAACAACTTCCTAAACTATGTCAAAGATAATAAAATATATTATCACAATATAATCTTAGTTTGTTTAGGATATTAAATAAATACATAATATTTACTTAATTTAATCCTATACGAATTATGGTAATCGTGACATGTTACACGTTTCCCAAAGTCGTAACAAACTATATTTTCGATTATATTATTTGACAATTAAGATCATATAAAAATCCTTAGTTTATTTTAGTAATAAATAATTATCTCATAAGACAATTATTTATTCCTTATTTAACTAAAAGATATTTTATATAATCCTATCAAGATTAACAATTCCATATTTAGAATAGAATACCAATTAAACACTAGTTTGTACACGACACTAATTTGGAAACAATCGTTTCATCAAAACACATATATTTCGATCATTTCTTCATAGATATAGAGTTATAGCTACGAGCTATAACTTGAACCAAACTTGTACTAAAGCTATAGTTGATAAGTATAACTTTAGCTCATTATGCGCGCTTGTGATCTTCTATCAGTCTTCGACTTAGTCAATTCATTGACTAACATGCTTGAATCTTTTATACTTGATTGATTAGATCTTGTTACTAATGTTCTGTACACTTAGCACACGATTATACATACGAGTATATAATATATAAATAGCTAGACTTGTCATTATCAAAACATAAACATATATACTATATATATATTTGAATATATGGTTCAACAACCGGGTTCAATGTAATTGTAGGAGTGACAAATACACTGCCCACATAAGAGGCAGAGATTTTCGACCCGTCGGGTAGACCAACAATGCGACTCGGAATCGTTTTGACATCGGTAAGTAACATAAAATTACCAGTGACATGATGGGAGCAACCCGTATCGATTAGCCACTTACCGGAATTGTCATGACTAGGAGTGCCAAACACATTTACCATGGAGGCGGAATTAGCGTGAGGCGGATCCGGAGTAGTATGAACTGCATTATTGGACGAGACTGCATTCCCATCATTAGAATTATTCTGCCCTTCCACTAGAACCCGTTCACTACTACTGTTTCCACGACCACCCCCACGTCCGCGGTGCGTCGAACCACGACCCGAACCTCTTCTTGAGTTTTTAAGATCATGATACCAGTCAGGTATCTTTGCAAGTAGATCAAAACACATGTTTCGATCATGACCGTTCCGATTACAATGAGTACAGTGAAGTTTCTGACGTTCAGTCCGCGTGAGTTGAAAAGACGGCTTAATAGAAGACCGGCTAGCACTGTGAACGTTAAAGCTAGCAATTTCAGGTTTGGGTTCAGACACAACACCCAGACCACGGACCCTCTCTTCCTGACATAACATATGGAAGGCCCTAGCCACCGTGGGAAGGGGTGTTTGGGCGAGTATAACGGAGCGAAGGGATGAATATGGTAGTGGGAGTAAACCGAGTAAGAAAGAGTGCAGGCGTTCGGATTCACGCCGTGCAATATGTTGTGTAGCACTCGTACAGTTCACACAGCACTTACAATCTATTATCGATTGGTGTTTATCGAGTTCATCCCATATTTGACACAAGGTACCATAGTAAACCGTAATGGACATACCTTCGGTTTGACGGCAATCCCGAAGACCGCCGATGAGCTGCTGGATGCGGGACCCATCCATGACACCAAAACGCTCTCGTAATGCGTCCCACAGCTGCTTTGCATTCTCGAATTTGGGAAGCAGGGATTTAACCTCTGGCGAAATAACGTTGGACAACCATGAGACCAAAATTGAGTGAATCGTTTCCCAGTCATCATCGGTGCACGGCGGTTTCGGTTCATTAATCGTGCCATTAACAAAAACATACTTCCGACGCGACTTTAGCGCAATACGGACATCGTGAGACCATTCATTAAAATTTTCAGGGGTGAGTCGGATGGAGGTGATCGAATCACCGGGTTTGTCTTGCGGACCAAGATAGTATGGGGACGAAGAATCGATTTTCGTAGTTGACACTTCGCCGTTCGTCATAACGACGGCTAGCGTTTTTGAATTTAAGATTTTAATTATGTTTTGTTTCCTGATACCATGTTAAAACACAATAGGATAACAACCTTCTCCCTTCTTTGTATTATTGATTTTAATATAAAGTAAATAGTAGTAACCATGCATGCTAGGGTTGTATACGGCCCAAGACAACGTTTCTCATACATGGGCCTTACGTAATACAAAATGTTATGCTATATGCTTATATGCTAGACTATTAATATCATACATAATTTCTGAGATTTACGTAACCTATATTGTTGTTTTAGTTGTTGCCCCGTTAAGAATTTAGTTTGCTTCATGTTCTCTTTAATGTAGATTAATATATATGTGCTTATATTTTTTTGAACGATAATATTATAAGTAATTTCTCATTTTGCAATTTTTTTGAACAATAATCTTACAAGTAATTTCTTTTTTGCAGGTTATAACTACGCCGACTCGCTTCATGTTTGATTCTACTATTTGAGTATTAAGAATACCGAGATTGAAATGTAGTATGACATTTTTGTATGACTTTTAAATCATATACATTGATGTTCTTGCATAGATCACATTATTACCTAATATTACTTTTTTTTGTTTTATATTTTTTTTCATTTATCCGCGAATTCAATTGATGTTAAAATTTTGTTTGTATCTTCTGTTTTCTGTTTTTTGTTTTTAGTAGAATCTGCTTAAAATTTTCTTTGATATATATTTGACATTTGATACTCTTTGTTTGTGTATTTTCAAAAAAGAAAACGGTTAAATTAACAATTTGATGTAAAGCACTACAAATTAGGTCTAATAGTCTGCTTTACTAACTATTATGCAATTTTAATTTGTCGTCCATTATTTTTGTAAGTTCTACGTTAATTGACATTTTATACCAAAGTTACATACAATAAATCTATTGACACTTTTTGACTTCGTCTTATATTTTGTCGAGTATCTTGCTTAATTACAATATTAAAGCTTAAGTTTTGTGTGTTGGTATTGATTTCTACGATACAAGAATCACTAGATATGTTGTAAATGCTATGTTATTTTGAAAGTGGTTATCATGATTCATGCCATTAGCAAAAAAATTAGTTGACTAATGGAGTTACGGAGTACCAACCATGATGGAAATTTGTTAAGATATATAATTGGTCTTACGTCGCTTTTGATCTTTTTTTCACCGGTTTAGTCAGAATAGTACGAGTTGGGACGCAAGTTAAATACATTTATAGAGCAATCCGTTAGGGTAATTAAACTTATACTTTGCTTTTGATCCTTTTTTGATCGTCTACAAAACATGGTACGAGTTAGACCATAGAACATTATAAAGTTACATACTATGAGTAATTTCATAATTTGGAGACATGTACTCACAAACCTATCGACATACATTTGATACTATTTAGTATTTAATGGACTATTGGACTCATGTTATTACATACGGCAATCTTTATGAAAGTCTTTTTTTCGTCCTCCTTTTAATTATGCAATTAAGATTAAGTTTAAAATTTATGAAATACTCAATTGAAAAATGAACTTAAGAGGAGTTACGGAGAACTCTCTTCCATCATCACATGTATACTTCTTCGACTGTCACAAGCATTGAATCTCTAATCCATACGAATATCATGCAATTTAGTAGATAATAAATACGGAGTATAAGATAAAAAAATATCACCATTAAAAGTTGTTATACTTATCCTAATACAAATTCTACTCTACGACGGTCACATGTGCAACTAACCAAAAGTAATTACAAAAATTTAGGTATGATAAAGGGTATAATTAAAGAAATCTCATACACATCGTTTACTTTGTTTGTGCGTGGCTTATTTCATTTTAAAAAATAATAAAAAAGATAAATCAAATGAGGGACCAGTGAGAATATTTTTCTTCAGAGAGTGGACACAAGAGAAGGTTTTTTCAAGGGATATTAGAATCTTCAATTTTTACGAACTATCTAATTACATAATAAGCAATAAATTCATATTATGATTAAGAAAAGAATTATATCCTACATACGGAGTATATCATAAAACTTAATGTTAATAATAATTATATCATTAAAAACCAAATAAGAGTTGGGTTGATTAAAACAACTCCAATCACGCAACGATCAATAATGATATTTATAGACCATAGCTAATAGAGGAAGTCGAGTCTTCTTGGTATACATATCAATGAGGAGTATACTATTCTATTTTCTTATATTATAGGTAGTTAGTACGGTATTATGCTACGAGTATATCACAAAAATTATTATATCTTTTATTTTTTTTATTTACGTATTCATTATGAAAAGATTTGTTAGAATCGATTTTTATATTATTTTCATTTTTTTGTAATATATAAAACTTACTTGTTTTAGTTTTAGTTTTTACATATAATTTAAATGTCTTAAATTACTTAAATTTATATGTTATAATTTCCTTTTTTTAACTATGTCTTAATTGTTTCATTTTAAACATGTCTTACAATTGTTACTCTTATTAATATTATTATGTGTACTTACATAGCTTAAAGTTCTCAAACTTGAATGTTATAATTTCCGTATATATTTAAATATATACAATGATATTATATTATTTCTTTTTTATTTTTAAAAAGTACAAATGTTCGAATAAATAGCTTATTTATCTAAATAATAAATAAAGTTTATACGAAGTATATGTCATCTTTAGAAGTAAGTGTACGCAACCCCGTGATTTTTCACGGGTGTTACACTAGTTAAGTAATAAAGATACAAAATTACCTAATTAATTTTGCAAGGTGGTGGTGACGGCGGAAGTGGTGGTGGTTGTCACGGTGGTGATGGTTGTCACACTGCGAAATACAAAAAAATCAGAAATGAATTGAAACAAAACGAAAATAAAACTACAAATCAATGAAAAAATATAAATACATTACTTATTATGCAATGTGGCGTTGGTATGGTGGTGGTGGTTGTCACGGTGGTGGGATTGTTAGAGTAGAAAAAACGGATTTTGAGAGGAGAGGATAAAGAGTGCGAAAAAATTAGGGGAAAACGAAATGAAAGGATGAACGATGAAGCTAATTTCCAGAAGCTTTTAAAAATATCCTGACAGATAATCCGTCATGAAGCTTTAATAATTCAATTCTGACGGATAATCAGTCAGGAATTTTTAAATATTTAATATTCTTGGCGGATAATCCGTCAGGATTTAATTATTAAAGGTTCCTTACAGATAATCCGTTAGGATACAAGTCCAACTTTACAGAAAAGTCAGGCTTTTGTCAATTTATATGAATTGTATTTCTGATGGATATTTCCTCAAAACACTTAAAAAATTAATTGTTTTGGAGATAGTCCGGACGGAAAATCCGTCAGGAAACTTTGACCAGAAGTTTCTGACGAACTATCCATCAGAACTAACTCCCAACAATTCGCGGACTGCCATTTTTGTTTTATGTCGACGGATTTGTGACGGCTTATCCGTCAGAAAACATTTCTAGCAGAATATCCGTCAGTAATAGGTCAGTAAAGCGAGACATTTGACGGACTATAAAATCCGTCAGTAATTCGGTCAGTACTTCGTATTTTTTTTTGTTGTTTTTAGGGGAAAAGAGTGATTTGTTGATAGATTATGATTATTATGATTTGATTGTCCATTGTTAGGTGGTGATTTTGTAGAAGAACACTTCTAAAGGCTTTAATGTTGTGTTTGTGGTTACTAATCAGGTAGGGTTTTCCCTCCTCAGTTACTGTATGATTGACTATGAGAGACGTGATACTTTATATGTTTATGATTTTTGGATTAATATTGCATTATTGTATATTGTGGTTTTGTGATGTTATGAAGCAAGGAATGGACTTAATGTTCACCTCTTGTGACTCCCTTCACAAGCGGGTGTGCAGATTAATGATCTGGGTTCGCTCATTGCCATGAGAGGAATTTTAATGTCTAAGTCGTGGTCTCTCAATGATGGTGTGGATTATCTGTTGCGATGGGTAACCTGACAGGGCTACGTGTTGCGATGTCTAGTCGTGTCCGGGTTGCGCTTCAAACATTGTTTCTCGAGGTTTGGGGAATGATGACTAATACATAATTGTTTGGTTGCTTTTACTGATTTTCTTATGATTATTTGTATAGTTGACTGACCCTTGCTTTGTTTTCAAAATTGTGGTGAATCATTTGATATTTCCGACAAATGAGGAGCAATGGATTGAGCAGGTTTGATTGTTGAGCTTGTATGCGGGATTGGATGGCTGCTACCGAGACTCTCATTTTTAGCTTCTATTTTGGTCTAGCAAATTAAACCTTATCATTAGTTTGAGTTGTACTTTGATTTTGGTACAATTTGGAATTTGTAATTTTGATTTAAACTTCATTTTTTAATTTGTTTCATTATGATATCTTTGATATATATTATCTCGGGCAACCAATATGAACCTCCATGTTATATCGGTAAATAAATAATAAACATCCAGCGGAAAAATACTGATATTTGAAAAATCTTTGATAAATAACACAAGTTCATCGTAACAAGGCCGAACAATAATATAAGTGAAAATAATGTAAGACAAATAAAGTGTCTACAAGTCAAGGGGGAAAATATATCCCATGAATACAAGTCTCAAAAGCGAGGCTAGGTAAAAAGTAAGGTAAATGTCAATTAATATTGACACTCACTAGCTCACACATGTCTTCACCCCCAACTAGCACCAACTAGTACATGTTGTAACACCCTCATAACCCGAGGCGTTTACCAAAAACCCTTAGCCTATGAAAATGTCAATATCTCGGGTTCCCGAGGTATAATCTCAAAGAAAGGCACAAACAACTTTTATTAAATCACGAGTATGAATATTAATGTGTACATCCCACTGTCAGTGGGAGACCACAACCTACCCACCTAAAACACCACTCATCACAACAGGCGAATCCCGGACCATTAATGTGCACATCCCCTTGTGACTTGAGCCACAAGAGGCGAACATGGGGACGAAGACCATCTCCCAAAAATGGCTTCATAAACAATCTCAATAACCCCAATATACAATATCAACCAATCAACAGTAATTAACATATCATGCATCACATATCTCATAATCAAACATACAGTAACTGAGTAGGGAAACCCTGTCTGATTCGCAATTCATTATCACAACGATCACGGTCTTTAAAAGTGTTCCTTTAAAAAATTCACCACCTAACAAGAAAAATCAAATATAATAATCATATCTATCAACAAATTACCATTTTTCCCAAATCAACCCAATCTAGGGTTACAAAAACAAAAAGACAAAGATCTAATATTTACAAACTTGTTTGGCGAGCAAATAATTGAAAAACGACGATCGAGATGCTAACTTCTTGCCTTGGAGGTGATTATGTTGATTAGAGAGCTTGAGAGATGTATTTTAAGTTCTGAGAAAATGAAAGGAAAATTGACGGAAAACAATTTATAACTCTAATCATCTTATTCAACTCGGCGGAAAACACGTATCAAGTCGGGTACTCGGTCGAGTACCATAAATACTCGACTGAGTAAGTCCTACTCGACTGATTATCGCCAAACTCAATCGAGTACCACTCAGTTAAAAGCCTAACTAAAAAACATACGCGTGTACTCGGTCGAGTACACCTTACTCGACCGCGTACTACACATATTCGGTCGAGTATCCCCTACTCGATGAAATCCTCCTCGGCCAGAACTGAGTAGTATTACACTAGTCATTGAAACCCATAAGTGAACCTCTCTAAGGAGGCACGCCACCCGATTAACGTCTTTATTTCAGTGGAGTATTACATCATATCGGCCAATTCCTTAAGTCAAATGGTGACCTTTCTTCAGTCCAACAATTTGATATAAAATTTGGAGGCTATCTTAAAAAAATCAACATGATAATGTAAGAATTATTATTTAATTCTTTAATATGTGGACCTAATTATTGATGTCGGTCGCCTTAATTAGAAACGGTTAAATACAATATTTCGGGTTTTTAATAAGAGTAATAGAATAAGTAGATTAGGGTTAATGTTTACAGGCCATTAACATATTAGACCCACTTATCTATGAAAGCCCCTCCTGCCACCTATATATTAAGCTACACCTGTTTGTAGTTTTAACCTAATTTTCATAAAGAGAAAACACGTAGTAAAGGAATTGAGAATTAGGGAATACGGAAGGCGGGAGAAGGCAAAGCATTAGGGTTACATCTTCTAATTGCTCTCAAAGAATTCCCTCACCATACCTAATGGCTATTTCATGTATATATCTATCAGTAATTATCCACTACAATCAAGATGCTTTAATTTTAGTTTACATGTGGCACAGAGCAGGATTATGATTGTAGTTATAGTTCTGATTAATGTTTTAATTATGTCTTTTGAATGAAATTAAAGTTCTAATTATGAAGTTATTATTTTCATCCATGGTTGATTATATATATATATATATATATATATATCTCTTTGACTATGACTGTTTTCCGCTGCTCTATTCGAATTATTTCAATTTATATGTTTGATTATGATTGTCTCTTCATCCTTATTTAATTATTTCAATTCGTATGATATTTTGCTTGGCTGCGTTTCGTCTGTCGCTTGAAGAGTACACGATCGAGTATCATGTCTCACTCGATCGAGGTGTATTTTCTCGATCGAGCTAATGTTTCACTCGATCGAAGATCTCCCGCATGAATAGTTTCATTCTCGCATTATAATTTATTGTATCTCCTGCTTGTTTATGTATGCTCATATGATATTAATGTTATTATTCTTAAAATAAATATAAATCATCATATTATTGTTGTAAACATACACTCTGATTATGTATATATATATATATATGGTATTGGTATTAATTGAAAGCGACCTTCGCACTATGGCAAGTTGAAATTCACCACAGTGATTTCATCTAGTACGCGATTAAATCTCATAATGGAATCATATTAGATATTCGCATTAGGTTGAGGATCACCACAATTGACTCAAATTATGTAGTGAATATCCGACTAAGCATCTAATGGGGTAGAGTAACGTGTATTAAGGTTTTACCCACAGGTAACCTGACATTAAAATGAAACACTCATTAAAGAGAACAAAGTAACTTGGATTAAGGTTTTACCCACAGGTAACCTGACATTAAAGTGAGACGCTCATTAAGAAGAGTATACCAGATTATGTAATTAAGCATGTGTAGGTTGTCCACAGATACTATGCTTGCTTGATGAATGCTTATGAGTTACTCAAAGCCTAATGTTTTGAGTCTAATGTTTTGATATTGCGTGTTAAACTCAAAGCCTAATGTTTTGAGCACGGTACTGCATTATGAACAGTGCTCAAAACATTAGGCTTTGCAACGGTACTGCATTATGAACAGTGCTCAAAACATTAGGCTAATGTTTTAAACTCAAAACAATAGTCATAATTGATATTGCGTGTTAAACTCAAAGCCTAATGTTTTGAGCACTGTTCATAATGTAGTACCGTTGCAAAGCTCTCTTAATAATTGTGTCCATGCAGTTCCAACTTGATGGTACTAATTACTCAGAATGAAAAGAGCATCTCGAGTTCTATTTAGGGATTCTTGAACTTGATCAAGTGCTTACTGGGAGCCTCTGATGCGAGTAAAGAAGTACTTGAAGAATATAACTGGTGGAAGAAATCTGATAGTCTTTGCCTAAAGTTTTTGCACCTTACCATTGCGCCAAACATTAAGTCCTCCATTTCGAAGATAGTATGTGACACAGCCAGTAAGTACATGGAAATCATTAAGGAACGCTTTTAGATCACCGATAAAGCGGTAGCTGTAAGGCTTATGTCTGAACTTACCACTCCTAAGTATAATGAGGGTGTAACCACCATGCAGCAGCATGTGTTACACATGACAAATCTGGCAGCTAAGTTGGGAAAACTCGGCATGAAAGTAGAGGACCCGTTCCTTGCCCAGTTTATCATCAACTATTTGCCTGACAAGTTTGATGTCTTCCATCTCCATTACAACACTGTTAAATAAATTAGGAGTGTTAATGAATTGACCAATAAACTGGTTCGGGAAGCAGCAAGGATCAAACAAAAAGATGAGGCCGATGCCTCAAGTAAGAATATTGGCTTATCCCAGGCACACCATGTGCATCATGTAAGCGGGAAATCAAAAGGTAAGTTTGGAAATAGAAAGGGCATGAAGTCTGGCCCTTATGATAAGCCATCTACATCTGGCGTAAAGAAAGATATTAAGAAACAGAAAAGTTGATTTTTCTATAAGAAACCTGGGCACTTTCAGAATGACTGCATAAAGCGTAAGAATTGGTTCGAAAAGATGGGTAAGCATTTGGCTTTAATATGTTTTGAATCAAATTACACCGAAGTTCCTTGTAATACATGGTGGCTAGATACAGGCTCTAATGTACATATTTCGAATTCCTTGCAGGGATTCCTTACGACAAGAACCATAAAGCCAAATGAGGCCTCCTTATACATGGGGAATAAAGATAAAGCCTCCGTAGAAGCCATTAGAAGTTTTAGCTTGAAATTAAGCACTGGATTTAAGTTGAATTTGAAGGATACACTTTATGTTCCCTCCTTCAGACGCAATTTAATTTCAGTTTCTAAGTTAGATAATGATGGTTTTAAATAAAGTTTTGGATAAGGTTGTTTCGGTACGTTTCGAGACAATGTTTTTGTTGGTTCTGGTATTTTGGAAAACGGATTGTATCGAATTTATTTAGATAAATTGTTTTCAGAATCTCTTTGTGTTTCTCATAATGTTTCCCTGCATAATAATGTTAGTTCAAAACGTGGAAGGTCTAATGAAAGTTCCTCTATCTTGTGGCATAAACGTTTGGCCCATATTTCAAGAGAAAGAATGAGCATATTGGTTAAAGATAATATACCACCTTCTCTTGATTTTAGGGATTTTGGAACATGTGTGGAATGCATTAAGGGTAAGCAAACCAAACACACCAAGAAAGGTTCCACAAGAAGCACTGCTCTTTTAAAAATTATACATATGGACATATGTGGTCCATTCGATGTTCCCTCCATGAGCGGAGAGAAATATTTCATCACTTTCATCGACGATTATTCACGTTATTGTTATCTTTACCTTTTGCATGAAAAGTATCAATCAGTGAACGCTTTAGAGGTTTACATTAAGGAGGTGGAAAGGCAATTAGGAAAGAAAGTAAAAATCGTCAAATCAGAAAGGGGTAGTGAGTATTATGGCAAATACGATGAATCAGGACAACATCCTGGTCCTTTTGCAAAACTCCTTGAAAGTTTGGGTATTGTCCGTCAGTACACAACTCTTGGTTCTCCATGGATGAATGGTGTTGCTGAGAGGCGTAATCGAACTCTATTAGAGGCTGTGAGGACACTGATGAGTAATACCAATTTGCCCATGAAGTTGTGGATGCATGCCCTAATGACTGATGTGTAGGTTGAAAATCGGGTTCCAAGTAAGGCAGTTTCAAACACACCATTTGAACTGTGGAAATGGTGGAAACCGAGTCTTCAACACTTACATGTATGAGGATGCCCAGCAGAGGCACGCATTTATAATCCACATGAAAGAAAGCTTGATCATAAAACCATTAGTGGGTTCTTTATCGGTTACCCGTAAAAGTCCAAAGGCTATAGGTTTTACTGTCCTGCACACAAAACTAGAATTGTGGAAACCGAAAATGCCAAATTCCTTGAGAATGACGAAGTTAGTGGGAGTGATCAAATAAGGGACGTCATCGCCAATGAAGTTAGGGTTGCAATTCCAGTCCCTTTACCCTTAATTTCTATTAATGAGGTACCACATAATAAAAATGTTGACTCAGCCAATATTGTGGAACCTAATGTCGATGACCCTCCACTCCAGAATGATAACATCGCCACTGAAGTTGTTGATATAATACCTGAAATAACATTAAGAAGGTCCACAAGACCTAGAAGGTTAGCTATTCCAGATGACTATGAAGTATATCTACAACAATGTGAATTTGACATTAGTATAGATAATGATCAGGTTACATTTCACAAGCTATAAACAGTAGTGATTCCGATAAATGGATTAATGCCATGAAAGAAAAGATGGAGTCTATGGCTAAGAATGAGGTTTGGGAGTTGGTCAATCTACCAATAGGTCATAAGGTTGTCAGCTGCAAGTGGGTTTTTAAGACCAAGCGCGACTCCTTAGGTAATATTGAACGAGATAAAGCCAGATTAGTAGCTAAAGGCTTTAATCAAAAAGAAGGCATTGATTATAATGAAACCTTCTCTCCAGTTTCTAAGAAGGATTCTTTACGGATCATACTAGCTTTAGTAGCTCATTTTGACTTAGAGCTACAACAAATGGATGTGAAAACGGCCTTTTTAAATGGGAGTTTGGAAGAAGACGTCTACATGGGTCAACCTGAAGGCTTCCTTATTAATGGCAAAGAGGACAAGGTTTGTACATTAAAGAAGTCCATTAAGCAAGCTTCTCGACAATGGTATATTAAGTTTCATAGTACCATTACCTCCTTTGGGTTTCAAGAAAACACTGTTAATCAGTGTATCTACCTGAAGATCAGTGGGAGTAAGTTTATATTTTTGGTCTTATAGGTCGATGACATACTTATCGCGAGCAGTGATTTAGGACTATTACATTAAACTAAAGATTTTATAGCAAGCATTTTTGAGATGAAAGATATGGGAGAGGCGTCCTATGTGATTGGGGTGGAAATATCTCGAGACAGATCACAAAGGGTATTAGGGTTGTCTCAGAAAGCTTATATCATGAAGGTCTTGGAAATATTTAACATGGTAAAATGTAATCCCAATGATGTTCCTATTCAGAAAAGAGATAAGTTCAGCTTAAGTGTGTGCCCTAAGACCGAACTAGAACGAAATGCCATGAAAAACTTTCCTTATGCATCTCTGGTTGGAAGCTTAATGTATGCTCAGGTCTGTACAAGACCTGACATAAGTTTTGCAGTGAGTATGTTGGGTCGATATCAGTCCAATCATGAAATGGGTCATTGGAATGCGGCTAAGAAAGTCTTAAGGTACTTAAAGGAAACGATGAACAAAATGTTCACTTATAGACATACTGATCAGCTCGAGGTTATTGGATACGCTGACTCAGATTTTGGAGGATGTGTGGACAAAAACACTTTTGGTTATGTGTTTGCTTTAGCTGGGGGAGCAATCTCATTGAAAAGTGATAAACAAACAATCATCGCCTTATCCACCATGGAAACTGAATTTGTAGCATGCTTTGAGGCTATTATCCAAGCTTTATGGTTGCGGAATTTTCTTTCAGGGCTTAGCATTATAAATAGTGTCGCAAGACCGCTGAAAGTTTACTGTGATAATGCCGCAGTCGTCTTCTTTTCGATGAATGATAGATACTTTAAAGGTATAAAGCACATGGAAATGAAATACCTATCAGTTAAGGAGGAAGTTCGGAAAAACACTGTGTCAATTGAGCACATCATGACTAGTGCTAATATAGCAGATCCTTTAACCACGGGCTTACCTCTAAAGACATTATTATTGAAGCATGCTACTGATATGGGTCTGGAGGATAATCATTAAGGCTTTTCGTTTATGTCTAGATCATCCTAATGTTTTGTAATGATGACACTCTTGTTTTGATTAATCAACTTATATTTTCTTATGATGATGGTTTCCAAAAAATTTATGTATCGTATGATTGTAATTGTATACATTGTTGTTACACGATTAACAGAATCAATTCTTTTCCTCAAGGACATTATCGGGGATTATTTTTGCTACTTGTACAGACTGGTTATTCTGAATGATTGGTCTGTAGTAAATGGAAGGATCACTTCTCTTGTAAAGTAGTGTTTCCGCCATGACTCAACCAGTTGTTTGGAATAATCAGGGTAATTAAGACAAACTCATTATGTGTTCATTTAACCGTTTACGCGTCTTATGGTTCTACTTAGGTGTGACATTATGTTTTGGTCAGTAATATGGTCCAAGTGGGAGAATGTAAGAATTATTATTTAATTCTTTAATATGTGAACCTAATTACTGATGTCGGTCGCCTTAATTCGAAATAGTTAAATATAATATTTCGGATTTTTAATAAGAGTAATAGAATAAGTGGATTAAGGTTAATGTTTACAGGTCATTAACATATTAGGCGCACGTATCTATTTAAGCCCCTCCTGCCACCTATATATTAAGCTACACCTATTTGTAGTTTTAACCTAATTTTTCATAAAGAGAAAACACATAGTAAAGGAATTGAGAATTAGGGAATAAGGAAGGCAAGAGAAGGCAAAGCATTAGGGTTATATCTTCTAATTACTCTCAAGGAATCCCCTCACCAAACCTAATGGTTGCTTCATGTATATATCTATCAGTAATTATCACTACAATCAAGATTCTCTAATTTTAGTTTACAGATAACATTTATTATCCCTATGTAGCCCATAAAAGTACCTCACAAATATCGTTAGCTTCACCTTGTGATGCATATTCAGCCCACCAAAAATGTGCGTGATCACAAATGATTTCATCGTCAGAGTTATAAACTATCCGACGCCAATGAGTGCTTTGGAATTTTGAAACCAACCACCACAACTTTAACGCGTATGGAAAGACAATTACTACCATTACCAATCAAATAGAAAGGGATGCACCCCAATCCATTTTATAACGATAATTTTCCTCCCCACTTGTGATTAGAGTCAGCGAAAACAGTATATATATATATATATATATTAATGACAATAAATGATATTGCGGGGATAGCTCAGTTGGGAGAGCGTCAGACTGAAGATCTGAAGGTCGCGTGTTCGATCCACGCTCACCGCATTTTAGAACAATGTTTTTAGTTCTTAAGTCAATTTGATTTTTTTATTTAAAAATGATACTCAGTTGAATATTATAATAGATAAATTGTATTTTGTATTTTTCTTTTATTAATTAGTTATTTTGTTACTTTAGAATTATATCGTTTTTTAAAAAAAATTCATAGTTTTTAATTAGATAAACTTGTAATTACATTGTTTCATCCTTTTTAAATAAAAGATTGAGATATTGTTTTAATATAATTTCTTAAAAATTTGATTAAATTTTTATTTTTATATTGTTTTTTAATTATTTAATTAAATCGAATACACTAAAAATACAAGTAATCAAGTACATTAATATTTAATAAATTATTTATTTAAATCACTATTATTCATTATTTATTAAAAAAAATAACTAAAAATATAACAATTTTTTTAAGAAAAAAATATTACTTAAGGCACACGACCAGCCCAGGTTCAAGGCACAACCAACCCGCATTCATGGCTTACGAGAGGCATGTCAAAGTGAGGGTTAGGGTGATCGGGCCAGGCTCAGCACGGCTAGCCCAATGACCATGCCTGGGTCGGGTCAAGTTGGGGATGAGGCACGACGGACGGGTAGTCCGGTACACAGGACGACACATCTCAGCCCAAGTACAAACTACTACATAATAAAGTAGAAAGGATATGAACAAGAGGGATTGAAATAGTCAGGTAAGAAATCCAATAAATAATCCAATCATTAATATAGTAATATTCACATGACAGTAACTATGTGATTTAAGAATCAAAATTAGCTCCCCTTCTCTCTAACAAAATTCCCCCCCCCCCCCCCCCCCCCCCCTCCTTTCTTAAAAAAACCCCAAATAATAACTTTGTTACCACCATCCTCCCCCTTCCTCTCACTTTCCCTTGATTACTCTTGCTCGGTCACCGGAGATTAAGCCGTCTTGTGGCTTTTCTCCGGTGACCACTCTCTCATCTTATTTTGATTGTTTTTACCCAATTTTGTGTCGTTTCTTAATCCCTCTTTTGAGATTTTTCGGCTCCTTCCGTTATTTCAATGATCGTTTCGACTGTTTTAACGTTTTTTAATGTCCGAGTCTCCTGCCTTTAGTGTTTGGAACCAATGCGATAACCTGTTCTCGAAAATCAAAAGAGACAACTAAATCAAGTACATGCAATGCGGTGGGATATAGGAAGGTATTGAAGAAAATAATTTTTGCTGATGAAATGGTAGCGCTTTCAACTCTAGCATGTCCTTTGGATGATCGCATTAGTAAGATTTTCAGTGTATCTTGAAAACAAAAACGTGCATGTGACGGTCTCTTCGCATGCATCTTGGGACGGATCGTCTTTTCGGGTCTTTATTCTCTGTGCATGCAGCTAGGGAGGTGATCCCCCCACTTCCCTCATCTCCCTAGGCTTCATGGTCGCTTTCAACTAGGGAGGTGATCCCCCAATTTCCCCGATCTCCCTAGGCTTCGTGGCCGGACTGTGTTAAAGTTTGTTGCTATTTTTATGGGTATGTGTGTCCGACACGGCATTCCCGTCTCCCTCGTCCCTTCCGCCTTTCGGACTGTTGTCTCTTTGTTTTGTGTGATCCCGGCGTAGGTCTGTCTACCATTTTGGTGCATGCATGTGTGTTTTCAGGGTCGTTTTAGGTCTTCTGTGGATCGTCTGGGGTGTCCTGATGCTGACGACTCTTTTAACTGTTTTTTATGTCGTCTGGTCTTTTGTTGGGTTTATGGGTTTCAGTCGGAATTTCTCTATTCGGTTTTATTTGGGGTCACTTTACTGGGTGAATTGCGTTTTTTTGGATTTGGGAGCTTATGAGCAGTTGTATGATGGATTTCGGTGTAGAAGGTTGGTTTTGGAGATGGGGGTATTTTTTCTTGATATTACGCCGTCTCTTTTTCTTTTACTTGTTAGCTTGTTTTTCCTAATTATCTCCTCTTATAGGAGTCTTTACTTTATTTGTCGAAAAAATGTTTTTGATGGGGTAGCGATGCAGTGCTCTTTGGTTTGTGTTGGTTACAGCCGTTTTTTGTTCCATCTGAGACTGGGTGAGAGGATGTCCTGTTCCTCTTCCGTTAATGTCTGGATGAATTGGGTTGTGGGTTTGGTTGTGAAGTTTTCCTTTTCCCGACTTGTCAGTTGGCGCTTTGTCCTTGGTTTTTGGTCCGTTGATTGTTGTGGTCGTACTACGTGGTGTAGGAGAATCTTCTCCACTGTTTATAGGCTTTTGTGGCTTATTTTTCCCTTTAAATTTCTACGCTCTTGTGGCGTAAGTGCACCTCGTTCTTGACTCACAACTTCTCATCTGATCAAGTCTCTTGGGAGTTTTGTTAGTTGGCCTGATGATTTGGGTGAAGATGCTCGTGATCATTCCACTGCTCTCTATCATCATGTTTCTGATACCATATGGAAATCGCTACTTAGTTTTTTTTTTCCTTTTTTTTTTTTGCCAGCAGTAAAGGGACATTATGTGCTCTCTTATTAAGATTACAGGGAATAAAGCTAATACTCAAGCAGTGAAAAGATCCTGCCATAGACCAGATATATCCAATGATCCCTCTTGTTTGATGATGCCCCCCTTCGATACCTGTTATCTGAAGAATGACCTGCAGACAATCTGATAAAATACTAAGATGCAAAAGATCAAACCTTATTGCCCATTTCATGACCTCCAAAACGCCCCTTGCCTCCGCCTATATAGCAGATTCGGCATAAAAAAAAAAGAGATTCTTCAGCGATCACATCGCCATCCAAGTCATACAAAATCCTACCCACAGAAGTCGAATCCCTAGTTCTCCATGCCGCGTCCACCTTAATCCTAAAGAAGCCATTATGGTGCATATGTCCAATCATAAAAAAGGGAATCGAGTTCCGTAACTTATGAGCATCCGAGACAGGCTCCGTTTCCACCCATTCCCTATGTTTTTGTTGACATTGGGCCAGCTTATCCCGTTTCAAGGTGATAGCTTTCCAAGTCGTCTCAACTAAAATATGCACCTTATTGTAAAAAACATGAGGGTAAAATAATTCTCTTTGAAAGATGGCGTTGTTTCTAGTAATCCATATCGCCACAACATAGCCAGGAAAAACACCAGCGTTTTCTGACCATCTTCCATATTCCACAAATACTCAGTCCAATTCACCACCCATATTCTAAGCTCCAGTCCTTCCGTACCCACGCAATTCAGTCCCAAAGGTGATCCTTTCCATATACGCACGACAACAGGGCAATCTTAATTGATCAGAATACTCTGAACTATGGGTGTCCTGCTCAAAATACTCCGAACTTTATTTTAACTACCAATATAACCAACTAATGCCCTCATTTGCTTTGAATAGAATTTGTTGTTTTGTTAACTTGTTATAACATGGTTTAATGGTGTGATTAGGTGAATAGATTAACATAGAAGTAAAAAGAGAAAGGCGGGTTAAAAAAGGATTAGAAAATCCTTCACTTATATAGCATGTAGCAGGTCATATATTATAATAAAAGCGAATGAGAGCATTAGTTGGTTATATTGGTAGTTAAAATAGAGTTTGGGGTATTTTGAGCAGGACACCCATTGTTCAGAGTATTCTTATCAATTAATTATCCATCTTTAAAAAGATTGTAAAATTCCTCGCGAAAGCGGAAATTTAAAACACACAAAGTACTAAAAATGCAGCGGAATTTAAACTTTTTAACAAACTAAACATGCGAGGTGCTTTAGAAATCTAAACATGCGAAAGATAAAACATAAATAAGTATATAAGTACTATACAAAAGCAGCCCGGGATAGCATATCCCAACAGGCACCAAAGTACGGAAAATATAAAGCTAAGGTCTAGCTAACGAATGGGTAAAATCATCGATGAAGGATCATTGCTCGCTAGCCTCAACGTAACCCCCTGAAGAACGGCATCAAGTACCTACACACATACAACATGTGCGCCACAGTCAGTGGGGAGTGACTAGAGTTCTCATAGCCACCTAATGTCATACAACACAGAACATGTAAACAAGTATCATACTCCAACATAAACAATCATGTGAAGCATTTATATATCAACATCTCGAACTCTTATCAACATGCCAATACTATGCAAGGCTCTCAACCAACTTCGGAAACTATTTGGAAGGAGAGCCGGTTTCCCTTCCGGTTGCCCGGCCGGGGGGTCTTTCAATCCAAACCATTTACGAAACTGAATAAAGAGTCATCCAATGCCTTGGATGAACAACACTATAATCAAAGTACTAAACTCATCAATATCAGCATACATATCCGACACCGTACCCACTCTAGGCAAGCAGATAACAACAGCAAGTATATAACACTGTACCCCATCCTAGGCAAGTATATGCCATATCAGCAATTAGTATCCATATGCACAAATACACCTTATAAATACAAAGGCAACCAAAAGCTGTGACCTAATCCTAATCACAGTTTCACAACAATACACCTCAAATACAAAGGCAAACGAGACTGTAACCTAATCCAAATTACAGTCCCACCACAATACATACCCCATAATCCAAAGGCAAGCAAGACTGTAACCTAATCCAAATTACAGTCCTACCACAACATACCCCATAATCCAAAGGCAACACAGAACTGTAACCTAATCCAAATTACAGTCCTAACAAAACATACCCCATAATCCAAGGGCAACACAGAACTGTAACCTAATCCAAATTACAGTCCTACAACAACATACCCCATAATCCAAAGGCAACACAGAACTGTAACCTAATCCAAATTACAGTCCTAACACAACATACCCCATAATCCAAGGGCAACACAGAACTGTAACCTAATCCAAATTACAGTCCTACAACAATACAATACATTCCAAACTGTGACCTAATCCAAATCACAGTTCTACAACACATTTCATGTCAAAACTATGACCTAAACCAAATCACAGTCCTACAACTTCATTACTGAACTTACTCGATTCATAACCAATCATGCAAGCGACGTATACTCAAACCAACACTTAATTGACCCCGAGAATTAAGCCGAGGGAGAGCCGGTTTCCCTTTCGGTTGCCCGACCGGGGGGTCTCTATCCTCACTCTATTCCCGAACCCAATATAGTGTCGCCCGAACCTCGGGGGCTCCAAACATGCATACGAAGCATACGGAAAAAGAATCAATGCAATCCGACATGTGAATCAAAAGTTATAAGCAATTTATTATGCATCAGGGGCTCTCAGCCGGTCAGCCACAGGCTGCCGGTTGGCCGGCTGAGAGTCATTGACTCTTCAAAAACAACTTCAAAATACCAAAAGGGCTCTCAGCCGGTCAGCACAGGCTGCCGGTTGGCCGGCTGAGAGTCATTTACTCTCAATTTCACACTTCAAAACACCAAGAAGGGGCTCTCAGCCGGCTGACCGGCTGCCGGCCGACCGGCTGAGGGTCCTTCCTCAGTGTTCTTCAAAATCCACCTACGAGACTCTCAGCCGGTTGACCGGCCGCCGGTCAACCAACCGGCTGGGAGTCCCTGTTCCCAAAATCGCACATTTCGACAATTGAAATCGTTCCCAATCCATTACCAATCCTTCCTATACATGTTTCTAAGTAATAATTCGACATTCCCAGCATGTTTACCACATCAAATACACATAAAAACATGTATACAAACAATCATTTCGTGTCTTAACAACAAAATCACAAATTAAAACCGGTCTTAACATGTATACTCTTAAATCCACTTTCTCATCAAATTCTTCCTCAAATCATCACCAAAATCAGTTTATATAACTTCACAATAACATTAAGAACTTAAGACTAAACTAACATTCATCAAACACAACCAAAAATCACATAAAGTGCTAATTTAGACAAAAGGCCGAGTTTTCTCATTATCGTCACCTTTACTCCGCGAATGCTCCGGTTTACTCTTCAAGGATCACAAGCTCTTCCTCTGGGTTGCTATTAGCTCCACCTTCAAGCACAAAAACACGGATTAAAGTGATAATTTCGTGATTAAGGCAAAACAGCCCCGAAATGAAGTTTCACGAAATTGAAAACGAAAGTGATAGAAAGATCAGAAATGAAGAGAGGAATGCGATGGTGAAAACCTTGAGTTAAACCGAGTTGAAACGAGAAAATGGATGATGATTTAGTGAAGATGAAAAGAGTGGAAATGGAGGAAAACAAGTTACTGTTTTATTATTTGGTGAAGGGTTTCAACGTGATAAAGAAGAAGGAGGGTGTCCTTTATGGACTTGAGTCGGGTTTGTAAAATGTAAGGAGCGGACAACTTAAAACGGAATTTACCGAATAAACGAGACATCTTTATGTTAAACAACTCAAGACGGACTTAACGACACTTCTTAAAATAAAACTTACGGAAATATTATTTTATTACATAAAATAATTTAAATGCTTAAAAATATAATTTACGAAAATGCGGGCTGTTACAATCACCCCATCTTTCAAAAAGTTTCGTCCTCGAAACTTGAAAGCAGTAGCAAGGACAAAGTTAACAAATCAAAGTTTTCACTTAAACGGTTATTCCAACCTCAGGTTCTTTTCACAAATCTCGAAAATAACTTCTTAAGGCACCGGTCTTCGTCAATGGACGTTGGGGTTCTCGTTGTACATTCAAGAGCCCGACATTCCAAATCTGAGACGAGTCCCAAAAGTAATTAAAATCCAAAACTTAGATCGATCTGGTGTCGATATGCATAGCTCAGGTTATCAGACGTCTCCAATAACGAGTTCAAATGACAATCGACGCTGAGATTAATCAAATTGCAAGTCAAGTAACTCTTTAAAACCAGGTTTCCCGAAAAATTATCACCAAAACCTATCAAAGTTGAAAGATTATCCACTTCCTTTAACCAAAATCCTTTCGAAAACACACTTACTTTTCAAAATTTTCAGGAAGAGCAAAGTTTGTGAAATCTTACAAGTTGCAATTGACCGAAAGGAAGGTAGCTTGGCGAATTACAGGTGCACAAACAAGAATCGGTGCACGGGAGAGATTAAGATTTAGAGCAAATGATAAGACCTTGGGGTCTTAGAAGGAGATAGGAGAGAAAGGTCAAAGATGAAAACGTACCAGTGATCAACTGAGGGCAAGTCTCTGCAGTAGCTCTGCTCATCACGTACACAGTACCCTTGGTCTTCGGCTTTCGAACAGCACCAGCAGCAGTGGCAGTTCTCCCAATAACAGTCTTCTTCTCCGGACACTCATAGAAGCGATGTCCAGGCTTCTTACAGGTGTAGCACAAGTAGGGATCACCGTTACAGTTAACACCAGGGTGAAGGGCCTTGTGACACTTGAAACACTTCAAGGAAGGGTCGGGTGCAGGGCGAGGATCCATGGTCTTGGAGGAACCAATCTTCTGAAACTTTTCAAGTTGAACCTCAGGAGAATCAGGTGAAGGATCAAGGGGTCTGTTCCCAAGAGAGCGAGCCTGAGGGGAACTGAGAGCAGAAGAAGCTCAAACCTCAGCATCTATGGCCTTAATTGAATTCTCTGCCCAAATAGCATCATCGTACACCTCTACGAAAGAAGTAGAATCTCTGCGAATCATACTCTCGATGCGGGCACCTAACTTTCCTTTGTAGAAGTAGACTCTCTCGGATTCATCCCTTACGAACCGAGAAGCAAAGTGAGCCAACTGATTAAACTTGTCTGTGAACTCCTGCACTGTCATGTCTCCTTGTTTGAAATCCATGAATTCTTTGAGTCGCTGTGATCTGAGCTCCTTAGGATAAAACCTTGTCTCGAGCTTATCCTTAAAAGCATCCCAATCGAACAAAGGATCAAGAGTGAAAGTAGGTCCTGTCAACGCCCACCACCTATCGGCCTCAAGGGTAAGAAAGTGAGTGGCTAGCCGCACTCTATCCTCTCTACCCACCGAATACATAGCAAAGCTCCTCTCCATCTCCCTGAACCACTCGGTAAGAGCTACCGGATCAACCTCGCCACCATATGTCTTCACGTGGCTACGGGACATCTGCGAAGCTATCCATGAGAAACTACCAGGACGATTAGCCTCGTTGCCTGGCGGTGGAGGAGGTGGAACATTCCCTGCTTGCTGTCTCTGAGTCTCGAGCAAGTGATGAATTGCTTGCAATATAATGTTCTCAGCAGCCGTGGTTCTCACCATCCTTCAAAAGAGAAAACAGTGTTACCTTAACAATTAGCAAGTACAAACAGTCTACCACTTGTCCTTAAGTCTACCCAAATCTCTCATTCATTATTTGATGTTATAGGTCAAGTTAAGTTTGGGGATTACATGAGTGCGTCGGGAGCAATAATGCTCTGATACCAACTGTAAAATCCCTCGCAAAAGCGGAAATTTAAAACACACAAAGTACTAAAAATGCAGCGGAATTTAAACTTTTTAACAAACTAAACATGCGAGGTGCTTTAGAAATCTAAACATGCGAAAGATAAAACATAAATAAGTATATAAGTACTATACAAAAGCAGCCCGGGATAGCATATCCCAACAGGCACCAAAGTACGGAAAATATAAAGCTAAGGTCTAGCTAACGAATGGGTAAAATCATCGATGAAGGATCATTGCTCGCTAGCCTCAACGTAACCCCCTGAAGAACGGCATCAAGTACCTACACACATACAACATGTGCGCCACAGTCAGTGGGGAGTGACTAGAGTTCTCATAGCCACCTAATGTCATACAACACAGAACATGTAAACAAGTATCATACTCCAACATAAACAATCATGTGAAGCATTTATATATCAACATCTCGAACTCTTATCAACATGTCAATACTATGCAAGGCTCTCAACCAACTTCGGAAACTATTTGGAAGGAGAGCCGGTTTCCCTTCCGGTTGCCCGGCCGGGGGGTCTTTCAATCCAAACCATTTACGAAACTGAATAAAGAGTCATCCAATGCCTTGGATGAACAACACTATAATCAAAGTACTAAACTCATCAATATCAGCATACATATCCGACACCGTACCCACTCTAGGCAAGCAGATAACAACAGCAAGTATATAACACTGTACCCCATCCTAGGCAAGTATATGCCATATCAGCAATTAGTATCCATATGCACAAATACACCTTATAAATACAAAGGCAACCAAAAGCTGTGACCTAATCCTAATCACAGTTTCACAACAATACACCTCAAATACAAAGGCAAACGAGACTGTAACCTAATCAATATCAGCATACATATCTTTCAAAAATTTCGTGATTAAGGCAAAACAGCCCCGAAATGAAGTTTCACGAAATTGAAAACGAAAGTGATAGAAAGATCAGAAATGAAGAGAGGAATGCGATGGTGAAAACCTTGAGTTAAACCGAGTTGAAACGAGAAAATGGATGATGATTTAGTGAAGATGAAAAGAGTGGAAATGGAGGAAAACAAGTTACTGTTTTATTATTTGGTGAAGGGTTTCAACGTGATAAAGAAGAAGGAGGGTGTCCTTTATGGACTTGAGTCGGGTTTGTAAAATGTAAGGAGCGGACAACTTAAAACGGAATTTACCGAATAAACGAGACATCTTTATGTTAAACAACTCAAGACGGACTTAACGGCACTTCTTAAAATAAAACTTACGGAAATATTATTTTATTACATAAAATAATTTAAATGCTTAAAAATATAATTTACGAAAATGCGGGCTGTTACAATCACCCCATCTTTCAAAAAGTTTCGTCCTCGAAACTTGAAAGCAGTAGCATCCGAGACAGGCTCCGTTTCCACCCATTCCCTATGTTTTTGTTGACATTGGGCCAGCTTATCCCGTTTCAAGGTGATAGCTTTCCAAGTCGTCTCAACTAAAATATGCACCTTATTGTAAAAAACATGAGGGTAAAATAATTCTCTTTGAAAGATGGCGTTGTTTCTAAACTCATCAATATCAGCATACATATCTTTCAAAAAGAAGGAGGGTGTCCTTTATGGACTTGAGTCGGGTTTGTAAAATGTAAGGAGCGGACAACTTAAAACGGAATTTACCGAATAAACGAGACATCTTTATGTTAAACAACTCAAGACGGACTTAACGGCACTTCTTAAAATAAAACTTACGGAAATATTAATTTATTACATAAAATAATTTAAATGCTTAAAAATATATTTTACGAAAATGCGGGCTGTTACAAAGATGGTTTAAAGTTTCAGTTATAGCGTCACCGCTTTCACAAAGACAGCAAGAAGTATTCGTAGCTACATCCCTCTTCAATAATTCTTCCCCCACTGGAAAAGACTCTGTAACTATCTTCCAAATCAGGATTTTCTAGCTTTGTGGACGAGGAAGCTTCCACAGACGACGCCGAAAGAAGGAAATTGGGACATTTCCCAAACGTGTACCATCACGTCCTGATTTCTTCCTTTCAATATAGTCCTGAAAAATACTATCATACCCACTTTTAACCGTGTAATCACCAGATGATGTGCCCAACCAATACAGAACATCCTTAGTTTGAGGAACACTTATTGCGTTGGTAGGGCCAATACTTTGACGACTGTCACTCCCACAAACAACTCCCTGATCCTAACCTCATTCCAAGAACCATCCTCCTGAATTAGATCCCCAACTGTTAGATTACATAAACTGGCATTCTCCACTGTTAACAAATTCGGTCTTGGCTTAGGCACTTCACCATCCACCCACTTAACAGACCAGACATCCAGAGTTGATTCAAGCCCTGGTTTCCAGCCGACTTTCCCTTTAATAAGATCCAGACCATGAATAATACTGCGCGATCCTCATGACCATCCTCAAGCTCCACGAGTTTTCATCCCCATCAGATTCCGAAAAACCTTACTAAAGAAGGACTCCTGCTCGCTCACAATTCGCCATGCATTCTTAGCAAGCAGACCCTGATTCATACTGTAACACCCTCATTTATTTAAGGGCCTGAACTAGGACTCCTCAGATAAATAAAGGTGTTACCATCTCGGTTTCCCGAGGCAGTAGATACAAAGGAAGATAAACAGTACTTTATATAAGATTTAAACTCAAACATGTTCTTACATAACCAAGAGATAAAACTGTTCGGATCACAAAGAAAGTACAACTCATAGACTATTCTCAAGTGATCTATGCTCTAGCCAGGTCCGAGTCCATACTTCTCACTTCCCTAAGCTCCCATAGTCTTTAACCTGTCAATCTGCTCCCCAGAAATTGGTTCATCACAGGTGATCACGAATACACAGGGTCAACCACGAGGTTGAGTAGAGAAAACTATAAATAAACCACATTACTATAAATAGAAAGTTGAACTTCTCCACTCCGAATCACAGACCCTTTTCTCCGCACCAAACACAGACCCTTTATCTCCGCGCCACACAGACCCTTTTATCTCCGCACCAAACACAGACCCTTTATCTCCACGCCACACAGACCCTTTTATCTCCTCAACTCATATCGTACCACAGAATATATATAATCAAATATCATAATATACCAACCAAGTATTAGTATAAAACATTCGTGGTAATCATCAATAACAACTGAGTAATCGTTATAATATGCATCGTATTTCCCCTACCTGGAAAAGCAAGTAATGTAGTTGCGTCCGGCTCGTTAGAAGTGTTCCACACGAAACTTGCTACCTAAACATATTAATATAACGAATTAAGATTTTCCCCAAACCCTTTAACGGTCATACTTACCATAAACAGTAACCTTCCTAAAATGGAAAGTTTCCGCAAATAGAAATGTTCCTCAAAATAACAACTTAGTTTGAAATTCAAATTGTTCCAAGTACCCATTAAATACCCATTTAAATGCTTCCCAAAATAAACCCACAAAATATAAATAAAATCTTTACCATAAAATAAGACTTCACCATAAGGACTATTTATATTTTTACCATAAATAACACCCATTTAAAAACAAACAATAATAATAATAATAATAATAATAATAATAATAAAAACAAAACACTCCCCCTTAAACACGCCCCAACACCCGACACACCCAACTAAACCCCTTATAACTCCACCGTTAGCCCACCACAGCCACCAATCACCACGGCCCCGCGTACCCAGAACCATCAACAACTCCGGCGACCTCTGCCCACCAAGTCGCCGGCCACCAGTGGGTTGAACCAACCCCAAAACTTGCCTGGAAACCCGCGACAACCACTCGGCAGGCCCACAAAGGTGCCCCTGCCGACAGCTCACCAAACCCGATCTCCACTCACTACGGCCACCTACATACTCCCTGAACCACAGACACCTAGCCACGGTGGTACCACCGCGTCGACCTCCCCCGAGTCAACGGTGGTACCACCCCCAAACCACACCTGAGCATATACACCACGAAACCAGTTCCAACAGAGGGAACGAACCCCCCTGTCGACACCACCTCCGTCGCCTGAAACCACCATACCCTCCACCATTACAGACCCTTGACTACAGACCAACTCCTTGTCCTATGACCCGTATCAACAAACACGAACCCAGACTCAACCCACAATTTAAACATACACAGGCGTGAAAGAAAAGGGAAAAACGAACCCAGAAATATTCCCAGACTCGTAACAACCACCCCTTTCCCGTCACCCTCACCACCAACGACCACCAGAGACTACCTCCTATGCAAACATCACGCAACACAGTATAAAACTATACAAAACGAACTAAGACCCAAAAACGTATGACTCAACGACACAACTAAGAAAGACACGAGTTCAAAATAACAATAGGGCAGTCGACCACCATACCTGAAATCGAGTCAAATCGACGGCTCTAGGCTGACTCAACTGGCCGGAAAACTCTCTCTCTCTTTCTATGCAGTGGTGGTTGTAGGTTTTGGGTGGTGGTGGTGTTTCGAAATGACCTAGGGATCTGGTTGGACTCCCTTTATATGGCGGCTTAGAGAGGAGGTGTAGTGTAGGGTTTAGCAAACTATTACAACCGTGGGCTCCTCTTGGCTTATGCACGCATAACGAGGCCCATGGCCGTGCTGCCATGGGTCCTAGGTTCGAACCCCAGCAACCTCATGTTACAACTATTTTATTTAAAGTAGCCAAGATCCCTTTTCGAGCCCAAATAAGATCACAACACCTCTTATAAAACGCATACAAGTAGCTTATAAAACGAACGATTTAAATAAAATAAATCAAAAGCTTAAATAAAATAAATCAAAAAGCGAGGTATTACACATACACTCCACATTCCTTATCCTGAGACCTCCCCTAGACTTAGGCAAAGCAAGGAAAATCCTACTATAGAAGTGAATGCCCCCCCTGTGATTTGTGCCCAACCCACCAAAAATGCGTTAACAAAGCATTAATTTTTGTCGCCACACTTACCGGAACTTTAAAAGCCGATAGAAAGTAAATTGAAAGGTTTGATAGACACCGACAAAATCAGCGTGAGTCTTTCTGGCGCAGATTAGAAAATCCCATTCCAAGAGGAAATACGTCTAACAACGCTTTCCAACAAGCTATTATAAATGTTCTGTTTTGTCCCTTGGAATTCCTTTGAGATCCCCAAATACTTCCCAATACCCTTGTTCTGTTTGATGTTAAAAGATCGTAAACAGTGACGTGCACCAGCTAGAGACATCGATGGGCTGAAAAGGATTCCCGACTTATCTTCATTTAAAACCTGTCCAGATGCCTTACAGTATTGACCAATCACTTCTTCGATTTCTTCGCAACTATTCCTCTTATTCTTTAGAAAGAAGATAGAGTCATCAGCAAAGAAAAGGTGAGATAATGCAGGAGTATTACGGCTTAACTGAACACCCTGAATTCTTTTTTGCATCTCCATTTTCCTCACATTCGCCGAGAGCACATCCATGCAAAGAATAAAAAGATAGGGAGATAACGGATCCCCCTGCCTAAGCCCACACTTTGGCGCAAACTGTTCACACGGGCCCCCCATTAAACAACAACTCATATGAAACAGTTGTTACAGTGCTCATTATCAGACTTGTCAAATTAGAAGGAAACCCAAACCTAAACAGCACTGCCTCCAAAAAAATCCCAACGCACCGGTCATACGCCTTGCTCATATCAGCTTTATACGCAAACAAGCCATACTTCCCATATCTATGTGAATTTATCTTATGTATTGCTTCATTTGCCAGAAGGATGTTGTCACTGATTTGTCGACCAGAAATAAAAGCATTCTGAAAATCACCTACCAGATACTTCATGATCCCCAAGAGCCTATTAGCAATGCATTTTGACACAATCCGCATAATGACATTGCATAGACTTATAGGTCGATAGTCACCCACAATCTCCGGATGCTCACACTTTGGAATAAGAGCAATAAAAGTTCTGTTCATTTCCTTTAATACCTTTCCAGAATTAAGTGTAGCCAGAACAGCCCTTGTTACGTCATCCTTAACAAAGTGCCAACACTTATGGAAAAGTATACCAGGAATCTCAACAGGACCTGGTGCATTCAAAGCTCCCATTTGAAAAACTGCTTTTCGCACTTCCTGAGGCGTGAATGGTTGAGAGAGCCTTTCCTTATCAGCTTCTTTAACCATACGATCCACATCGCCCACCACCGTTTCAACAACAGTTCCTCTCCCCCTCATCACTATTCCATTCCGGATTGTAAAGATTATAAAATGATTCCCGAAAAATCTCCCTCATCCTATGATCATCATAAATCCATGATCCATCCGCATCCTTGATCCCATAGATGAAATTTTTATTTGCCCGTCCCTTTACCCAATTAAAGAAGAACTTTGTACACGTGTCCCCATCAACAATCCACCTCATTTTTGCACGTTGTCTCCAATACCTTGCAGCAGCCTCTGCAAAGCCTACCACGTACCACCTCATTATTGACCTCTACAAATTCCTTCTCATCTCCAGAAGAGGTAGCTTTGTCTAATGCTTCTTCCAATCTTACATCAAACTCCTCCCACGGTCTTTTCCACTCTTGTCTTTTATCCAGTGACCATTTTCTTATGATTCCACGAGCTCTCGAAAGCTTTCGTGTCACACGAAAAGCCGCAGACCAGACCACACTTATTCTCGAGTTATCACTAATAAGATCCACGCACTCTTGATGCTCCAAAGCCCATGCATCCACTCTATATGGTTTTTGTACACTATTTCCTAAAAGATTAAAGTCAATCTCGATCGCTACTTAGTTGTTCTTTATTCCTTCTCTACTTCAATTTGGTTTTACATTGTAGTGCTAAAATATGGTTTTAAGAGTCATAATATTCTAATATAAGACTTTCTCCACCTGTCGAAAAAAAAAAAAAAAAAAAAAAAAAAAAAAAAAACTGTGATCTAATACCGGAGGTTTCTGTAGTGCTAGCAGGAATGCAAAAATGAGAGGAAGAGCGAGTAAACCAAGGCCATGACGCCCGTGAGTGCAAACAAATACTCGGTATTGTATTTTTACAGAGAGACCACAAAAACTCAAAAACCGCTGATGATATATACGAGACATCGACTCCGTAAGCTCTTATCTTATACGACTTTACAATCGACCATTTTCTTCAATAGATCCTTGGATATAGGATAATACTGGGTTGACTAATCAAAATCTTGCTCTTAATGAGGGCTAAATGGCATAAAAAGACAGTTTAATTTTTACAAGTCCAGAATTTCCACTTGCACCAGCATAAAACCCCAAAAAAGGTGGTGGCAAAATGTTGTTTGCTACATTGACTGCCCAGAGGCCAGAGGGTAACCGACTATCTGCTGTTGTTAACATCATCGTAAAATTTCCATCTTATGTACAAAAGTTTACATTCGATCATTTTCTTCATCGAGATAGACCCGGGCATCTGATCTGCCAGCATTAACCTACCCTATAGCACATACAAGGAATCATATGTTAGATTTACAGGCATATGGACCTTTTGTGGCTAAATGCCTTGAGTATTGTACTAATAAAGGGACAATGTTAACAGTTAAGAGAGACCGTAATATTTCCCAGCAAATAACTCAAAATTCTAAGCCACAAAGTATTGTACTAATAAAGGGACAATGTTAACAGTTAAGAGAGACCGTAATATTTCCCAGCAAATAACTCAAAATTCTAAGCCACAATTATTATTATTATTACTATCTTTTTGTTGTACACCGACGGATTTCAAATGGAAATTACGAGTAACATCCCTAAGCAAATAGGGTGTTATTAATAATAGCAACTTTTACACACTGTTTTTAGCATCATATTGACATTACTAATTTCACAGAACATTACAGGCCAATGCATAGTTCCTACTCCATAGTACTCGATGAGATTGAACCTATATAGGGGATTAGACAAATGCACTACATTCACATTTAGAAATTTTAATGTTACTACACTTGAGAACTGGAAATGTAACTAACATAGCCAGTAATGAGACGAGGACGCACTTCCTGCATCCCGTCCTCAAATTCACAGTTCTATTTTCTGATGGGTGGCAAGTGTCATTCATTACTGGTAACTCTTTCAAATTGCAACTATCAGAAGCTCATCTATTTGACCACCTGAGAAAATTCCTGGAGCAGTACATTTCCCCAGGGAAAGCAAAGGAGCTTATAAATCATGCCAAGGCGAGATCATAAGCACGCAGCCTGAATGACCTGATCATATCAACCGAAAAGCTAGTTACTACAAGTCTTCCTCACATACTCGTAACACTTAGCACTCTGGCATGGGAATGACATCAGGACACCTTATCTTCAGCCAAAACATGAGCATTTTTCATAAAAGCAAAGAGTCCAGCAATTGAGCAAGCACCCATGTATGATACTCCTAACCAAGCCTTAGCCTAGGAGGGAAAGGGGGCAGGTGAAACTTCTGGACTCTTATTCAAAACAATAACAGCAAAAGAGCTATATAACTACATCAAACATCAACAAGGAGAGCTTAAAATTACCTTTGACCCAACAGATGCTACACTGCCTTTGCTCTCTGACAACTTTGTAGGCCTCTCCTGATCTATTGTTCTTACAACAGGTATGTTGCAGTTGCCAGAAGATATTCGACTCAAGGCTACCCTTTTTTACATTCTCTTTGCTGGAGCAAGGTCTATTCAAGTGAACACGCCCCACTTTCCCTGTAGCAGCTGGAACACCAAGTCTTGAGAACTTTTTAACTTTATCTGAAATTGGAACCTGTATGAAACTCGAATTAAAGTTGAGCCAGGTTGTAAGGAACCTCCCCACGAAACCCAAATAAGAACATGTGGGTGGCATGTCCAACACCCTGCTTATGCAACACAGGAGTTGGGCATTGTACAAAAATCACACGTTTCACACAATATATGTCCTACAGATTTTCTTTCTCAAACTTGTTTAATTCTATATGTGTAAGAATTCAAATTTTTTGAGACGGTCATTTTATGAAACTCCATATATTTTTCGCCTCAAATTAAGTGTTTCGTGTCATACCAATGTCGGAGTGTCAAATGTTGGACACTAGTACACGAGGTGCACATTCAAAGTAACATGACCTACATATATATATTATATAGTACTCCATATCAATTTAAGGAACAAATTATCTGTTCTTTGCTAATAATCACCAATAGCTCACCTTTGACGTCACAGCTTGCAAGCGAGTCGAAGCTGCAACAGCACCTCCACCCCCTATCCTGGAGCTATAACAAGGTCTAGTCTTAGCAGATGCCTCAGCCTGTTTTTGAAATTTTGCTCGTTCTTCAAGAGTTGGTGCCGACTTTCCAAGATCACGTACATTGGAATTTCTGTGTCCCTTGGGTTTCAAACTAGCTGCCAATTTCTGGACTGGTGCCTTATTGACGTTGTTATTAATTACTCTCCCTTTCATTGATCGTACCAAAGTTTCAGGTCCAATAACTCCCAAATATTTATCCTTGTTCTGTTTAATATCAGCCGCAATTTTCTTGCCCTCGAACATTGAATTTGAGATACTCATACTAGTATGCTTTCCAGTCAAAGACCTTTGACCTTTATGCTTTATATTTACATCAATATCCATTTTCACTTGATGGAGATGATCAGTTTTTGTTGGTGTCGTTGACCTCTTGACTTTCCCATCATATCCAACACTAGACGAACCAACACTTGACTTGCTAGAAGAAGATTTACGGCCTTTCAATTCTCTATCATCACACATTTCAACCCTCAATGCTGGTCTTGTGGCGTAGCTTCTCCTGAGATTAGTTTTCAAAGCATTCAATAGACCACCAGTCATACCAAATCCCTCTGATGGCTTTGTGTCATATCTTTGACTTACAGTTGTTGTACTGGTTGATAATCCACTGGTAGATGCTGATTGAGAGTTCGAAAAACAATATGTATCTTTACCGTCTGCTACAACTTGAGACGTACAGGAAATTGATGTTGAGTGGCTGTCACTGCTTTGCACACTGGTGACTGGATCAGTGACTTCACTATGATCATTAGGACTTGCTCTAGGTTTACTATCATGGCTTGGAGCTATATCCAATCTTGAACTCCTACCACCCAAGTCATTAACTGGATGACTTTTACTGACTGAAATGGTATCATTGTTTCTCCAAGGTTTATTTATGTAGTCTTTGCCTCGCGATTTTGAAACTGAAGATGGAAGCTTTGGAGAACATACTCCATGAAGATTGAATTTCACGAAATCGGTCTCCACATCTGGATGTGCAAATGCAGATATTAACTGACGTGCAGAAAGATGATGGAACCTGAAAATCAAGCCAACCCTTATAAGTGAAATCCCCTACGAGGCTACACGTCTAACTTTAAGATATCTTCAGGGCACAACGGCTCAAAAAGGTAAGTGGAAGACACTCACGAATGGCTTGTGTGGAACCATGCATCATCACTGCAAAGGACAGGGGAAGTGTGCTAATTAGTCAAGGGTTTCAGAGATTTGCTGTCAAATGGTAAAAATGAGTGCTGAAACTTGAGGAATGAGATAGTGAGTCAGAAATAAAAAGAAACCAACTTGTCCAGTGCTGCCATATTTGGCTCCAATGTAAGATCAGCCCACATTGGTGCTTCCACTTCTTCCTACAGTGGTAGACGCTCAATTAAAACGTGGAATTATGTAGGACCCTAAATTTGTAAACCTGGTTCGGTAAAATTCACTTGAATTGCCTCATTTTTGTACACCTCTCAACAAGACGTAGAAGAACTAGTTAATGATCGTAGTTGCAATTTTGAGCGAGAGTTTAAATTTGAAATGCTATACACCATCACACTCAAGCAGGAATCCTCTCAGTCATCATTGGAACTCACATATATAACTAATAGATTTCGAACAAAAATAAAATAATTCCTAGTACCACCAAACCATACTAATCTATAAGGTAAAATTGACGGACAGCAAAAGCGAGGGGTATTTTAAACGGAAATACACAAATGATCGAGACGGATGGAGTAGTTCATCTACGTAGATGATAAACAAGAAACGCAACCAGATAAACTCTCCAGGAAAATACCAATATCAACTCATAGTAATTACATTTTGTATACATTATTCAAAATTTCTCGTAATACATTTTGCAGAACGTATACAATCAAATGTAACGGGACAAGTATAGCAAAATAATCGAACACGATAACATTGTACCCGCCACAAAACCCTAAATATAGAACTCCTATAAGAAAACAAAAATTGGTGCGAAAAGAGAACGGTGAATTACCAGAAAAGCCCAGTGATCAACTTCCACAGTGCTTCTCCGTTTAGACATTATCCTAAAACCACCATTTTCGTCGCTTTCTTTCTTGTTGTTCGCCATTTTCATTTCGTGTGTAATCTGTTAATTGAATCACCGAGATGCAGTTTATTCGGTTTGGTATATTTACAAGAGTGAAATTAGTGTGGAAGGTTCAAGGAATGGGATAGAGAAGAAATTAGAGTTTAAGGGGCGTTTGTTTCACGCACAGGTATTGTTTGGAATCAGGAATCATACCTGGTTGGTACGAGGTTGAAACTCCATATCCGATATCTTGTGTTTCTTTTAATTGTGAAGGGGGTATGAGTTTAAAACTAAGTTAAAATTGAAATTGGTAACTTTTAGTGCATGTTTGGCCTTGTTTATGAAAAAAAAATTCTACTTCTATAGAGGAGCTTTTATAAAACTAGTTCTTGATAAAATTGGTCATGTTTGGCCAAAAGTTTTTAAAAACTATTTTTATCAGTTTTATCGTGTTTGGCCTACCTAGTTTCTATCAAATTTTTTTATTTTGCTAAAATATATTATATTATATATAGATATACAAAAGAGCGGGATGAACTTGCGAGAACTCCGACATCTAGTAAGACTCACCCTCACACCAGACAATTTTATTTTATAAGAGGTAAAAAAATCTGAAAGTTGGTATTTGACGGTATTTTTTTTGGGTTTTGGCAGTATTCTTTTGGGTTTTGGCGCTCAAACAACTTAAGAATAACGTGAAAAGAGAAACAGAAGTAGCAAATTGCTACTTCTGTTTCTAGGTGTTTCTAGGAGTCCGTTTTAGAATTTCTGTTTAATAAAATTAGTTTTTAGTTTTTTAAAAAGTAGTGTTTCACCATGCTTCTATTTCTTTGGTTGAAAAAACAGTTGAAAAGTAGAGCCAAACACATACTTAATACTTTAAGTAATAATTTTATCATATAAAATTATAAAAATAAAGATTTTATCAAATAATTATATAAAATGTTTCATTTACAATACGTGTTTGTTAAACAAACACGTGGTATGGGTTTGGCTCATTCCAAACCCATACCTTAGAGCACCCACATCGAAGAGGATGGTGGATCCTCTTAGAGCATACACATTAAAGAGGAGGTTATCTTCATCTTTTATATTTTTTCTAATTTTTTCATTGGACATACTATTTTTTCTTATTTTTTGTCACAATTTTCAATTTGTCATTCTCGTCCTCATTTTTTCTCCACATCAAAGAGGATGTGCACTTCCTCTCCTTTCTACCTTTAAGTAGGACCATTTACTATATTTCACTCTTATATAATAATATATGGCACAAGGGCCTAGACAAGAACATCCTCTATAAATAGAGGTTGTCTTTCTCTTCCTTTTCAAAGAGGATGTATCCACATTGAAGAGTACATCCTCTTAGCACTCTCTTTCATCTAAGAGGATGGTAAATCATCTTCAATGTGGATGCTCTTAGCACCTTCTCTCTTTAAAGAGGATATCCTCTTCAATGTAGGATTAATTTCCACATCCTCTTTGAAGGAGGAAGAGGAAGACTTCCTCTATTTTTAGAGGAAGTACAACCTTGGCCCAAGTGCCCACCACCCTATGAAATTGGTGTATTTGGTTTTTATTTTACATAATTATTATTAAAAAGTAATTAAAATATGAAAGAGGAAGTAAAAGAGGATCTTTTTTATGTGGAGAAAAAAAATAAAAGAGGAAGAGGAGGAGGATGAAGATAGTGGAAAATGATTTGGAGGAAAGAAAAATATGAGTTGTCAAAAAGTTAGTGGAAAAGAGAAAAAATAAGAGGATGAAAACATCATCTTCAATGCACATGCTCTTATACCTTTTAGGTTTGAACCAAACACCCCCTAAGAGAGTCAATTTGGGGAATTGCATAAGACAGTCAAGGAGGGAGATGATCGAAATATCTTCTTGATTTGCATTACATTTGTGTATGGATGGTCAGATCGATACATTACCGTTGGAAGGTTTCAAAAGCAAGGTTAGATTTTGAGGAAATTGTTAATTACAATTTTTTAAAAACTATTTTTTAAAAATTGCAGTGTTATAATTGTTTTTGTTTATAAAACGTCGTTGATGTTTTATAATAAATCGTCAACGTTTTTCATAGAAATTACACACATCGCTCTTTCCCTTTATATCTCTAACTTATCTCTCCTCTAAACTCTCCCAAACAACAACACTTCAAAAAAAAACTCGATTTCTCGCAACGATTCAATGTCGAGCAACCAACAATCAACGTCAAACGCTAACAACGATTCATCGGTAAGTGACTAAAAATCTATTTTCATTTGAATCGAACTAGTATTTATAGGTTGAATTACATGTTCACGTCATTTAGTTCATATGTTAATTAGTCTTTATATAATTAGGTTTAATTACATGTTCAAGCCATTGAATACGACACACGACCCATAGCATTGAAATTTTGCATTACACAACACATTTTACATATAGACTTGAAAAATCAACATCCTGCATGGAGAGGGACGTGTACATTCAACGTCCCTAATGGAGGAGGGCGTTGAATATAGACGTCCCTAGTGGACTTGGACGTGGACATTGGACGTCCATATTGGACAAGAACGTGAAAATTTCACGTCCATACTGTGAACCCCCGCGATTTAGCGGAAAAATAAACACAAAAGAATACGAAAAATATGAGTTTTTTTTTTAAACTTTTCTTGCAGAATTAAATAACTATCATGCGAAGGTTCAAACTAACATAAAAGTGCGGAAATAAAAGAAACCATATTAGTTATGCAAACATAGGAAAGAGTGTACGGGGAAAAGATATCCCACGAATAGAAACATAACGTAAGGTAGTCTAGCGATACGAAGTGAAACTAAAGTCCAAGGGTAAGTGCTCGCTAGCCCACATGTCTCACCCAACCACTGCTTCACAAACTTGTCATTCATGAAACATGAACGCCGCAGTCAGTGGGGAGTAACTCAGGGTTCTCGCAGCCACTTCACGTCAAAATACAAATAGATAATAATAAGAACATATTGTATATGAAGTAGTACATGTGAATATGGGAAATATCAAAGCATGATACTCAAAATCAGGTAAACAACCAGGTGATTGACTCAGAGACCAACACTTGATGGCATGTCCAATCACACAAACAAAAACAACCAAGAATAGAATGAACGCCATCAGAGCGCATATACACGACCTCTGACTAATGGAGCGCTTAGGCACGACCTCCAACTACCGGAGCGCTTAGGCACGACCTCCAACTATCGGAGCGCTTAGGCACGACCTCCAACGACGGGAGCGCTTAGGCACGACCTCCAACTATGTATAGCGTATAACCACTGCCTATAAGCCTAAGACCTAGCCAGACCTCTCGATGTAATAACCTACATCGAACGACACACGGGGACCGGAGCGCATATAGCACGACCTCCGACCAATCCCGAACATAGCTAAAATCTCATTCCATGGGTGGCATTTGTTCATTACAATGGTACACAAATCGTACCACCGCTATCTATTCACAAACAAGGTAACATAACCGTCACCAACACAACTTAGGATGACATAACCGTTAACCAACTCATTAACAACACATGAGCTAACAATGGATAAATAAGACACACTTATATGCATTCCATGCGGAAAGATAACACACAGGATTGAGTAATGAAACAAAAGTTCTAAATGCATTTCATATTACAGCTGGCCTCTGCCGTAAAATTCATAATTAATTCAAATAAAATCGAAATGATACAAGACCAATTGGGTCGGATTCATAAGACTTTTAGCTATAATCTTCGTCAAATAACTATTCCCAAAAGACGAACTTAACAGGGGTTTATATTCTGATCTTTACAGTATGTCAGAAATCGTCGCATTAAAAGTATTGCTTCATAAAACGGGTTTAATAAAACATTTTGGGGTAAAGTAAAATCCTAAGATAATATAAACTCTTCAAAATTTAATTATGGAAAAGTAACAGAATAGTTTCAAATTATAAAAATGATTTTTGAAATAATCTTTGAGCCATTGTCCATTCTGCGAGTATTTCAGCGCAATGTTCTTAAATAATTTATTGTGAACAAACGACATGCAATAAATTACGAAATTTTAGAGGTAGATTCTAAATTTAAAATAAACAGGGGTCTATTTTCAACATTTTCAAATACGGATACTCTAAGATGTCGAAATAAATTGTACAAGACGACGGACAGATTTGTCAAGGTGCTGAAACTTTATGAAATAACCAATGTAAACAAATCACTATGAACTTGAAAAACTATCAAACTAATCATCCTCAAAGATCACAACCTCATTTTACAATACAATTCTTAATGAATTTCCAACTAGAATATCATCCAACACAACCATGCAAAATGAAATCCATCCAAATTCCAAACATATGATTTATGAATTAAATCATGTCACTATTTAACCAAGCACAATTCTAGTATACAAAACATTACTAGCATATATAACACATGCAAACATAGACGAGAAGTCGAGTAACCCATCACCGTTACCTTTTAGTCTAAACTCTCTTCAATCTCGTATGTATCGCCCTCCGGACCACTTGACTCGAATCCTACAAACAAAAGGAGATGTTAAAAACGGAAGTATCTAGCTTGGGTCAAAGCTTGGATTTCGAAATTAGTAAGGAAGAGGAGGAGATGAAAACTTCTTATTTAGACAGGGGGAACGACGAGAGGAGAAAAATGGCGCGAGAATCGTCGAAAACGGATAAGAAACGAAGATTTTACGACCGTTTCACGGTTGAGGTGCACAACAATGGTGTTCTTCTTGTTTTGTGTTTTGTGAGCTTTTTCTGAAAAAAAAAATGAAGGATTTGAAGAAGAAGGAAGGAGGAGGTTGACCTTGGGCAGCAAGGCAAAGTTTCATATTTAGCCAAGTGTCCCAAAGGACATGTGGAAAAGAGTAAATAGTAAGCAACGAGCGAGTGTTTGTTAGCGGATGGTCCGTGACAGCCTTTCGTATTTTCGGCATAATTTCCTCCACAGAACTCGTAATGAGGTGTTGTTGGTGGTGTTGGAAAGCTAAGAAAAAGAGATAAAACTTTTATTTTATAAGCAAGAGCTAAATATGCCCTTAAAATATCTCAAAATTTGTAACAAAGACAGAGTAGTTGTTCGTAGTTTAAGGAGTATAGGTTAAAGACGGGCATTTTTAAATATCGTTGTCAAAAACGGGGATTTTATTTATAGGATCGTACTTATTATTAAAATAGGATTTTAATAATATAATATAACTTGGAATTTATCGGGGTGTTACATATACCATCATAGACGTCTACATTTCACGTCCCTTATGGACATAGACGTGCGTTTTTCACGTCCTTGTTGCTGGAGCAAGACGTGCACAATTCACGTCCCTCTGTGGTTTGGACGTGCACTGTTCACGTCCCTCTGTGGTTTGGACGTGTACTGTTCACGTCCAACATGGTGTTGGACGTGAAATTTCAAATTCCCTCCATGGATCAAACTTTTAAATTGGTTTCCGTCTTTTTATTTAGTTTTTAACATAATTTTAGGTCTTTTTTATATTTTATAATATAATCATTATTAATTTTGTGTGTTAACAGGATTCGTTTGAGAAGTTTGGTGTAAATGGTGTTAATTACAACCGCCTATTTGAGACGGATACATGTTTTTTATATCCATCTCCCTCATTTATTCCTTGCTAGTCCCAATACTATTGACACACATATCCCTTCCAATTATTCATTCTCACATTCCTCCGAATTATATTACTACTTGACCATATATAAACATCACCGCCACACTCAAGCTCACGGTAATCTCGTCCACCGTACTTCACATGACTCACTCTATAATTCAATAAGGTCATAAACTACGCTTTGTGTTCACAACTCTTTCCTCACAAACCCTCCGACCAATAGTCTCTCTCACGAAACCATCACTACAAGAATTACCCCAGATAGCGACCAAACCTGCCACCGCAATGGTAGTCGCTAATTAGCGACCGAAAAACAAAAAGCGGGCGACCGATTTCAGTCGCTAAATTTAGCGACCAAAATCCTATCCCAATGTTATCCGAAAAAATCCGCGGGAATCCAAAAAGTACCATTGCGCCATTTTAGCTACCGATATCAGTCGCTAAATTGGCGACTGAATTCAGTCGCTAAATTTAGCGACCGAATTTAGCGACCGAATTCAGTCGCTAAAATTAGAAGGGCGACCGCTTGTGGTCGCTAATTTCAGTCGCAATCTGACGTATCTGTTGTAGTGCATAGCTATTCGAAAATCGGTTAACACATGCAATATAACCAATATATATGTAAAACCACACATTAAATTGTAAAACAAACGTCTTTGAAATATTACGTGCAAGGGGTCAAAAGCTAAGTATAAGACAATAACAGGGATTACTAGGTCGGACACTCGCTCAAACTACTCGACTGCAAGGTATGCAACTACCTGTTTAACACCATTTACTACATCCACACCGAAACTTTTGGGGTTCCGTGATCACAAGAATATACCAATCGTACGGAAAAGTAACCAAAAAAGTGTCTTAATTTAACACGAACCCTTGAGTACTCGGTCGAGTACCCGGTACTCGGTCGAGTGCCTTGTACTTAATCGAGTACGCCAAGATCAAATTTCAAATTTTGTGATTGACAAATGTACTCGATCGAGTACCCGAGGTACTTGGTCGAGTATGGCGTACTCGGTCGAGTACCTTCGCAGTTCTCAACATCGACAAGTTCTCGTAAAACAATCATATCTCCCTCATTTCTTGGCCGATTTGGGCGTATGACCTATTGTTAGAATCGTAAAAGGAAAAGTTACAACCTCCAATTGGAATCACCTTAATATCATATATACATCTCAAGTTATAATAATTTTAAGACAACTTATCTATAAATGGAAACATAATTATACCATTTTCTTTCTCAAACAAATTAAACACCAATAGTGCGACCAACCTCAACTCAATACATCTAAAACCAGTATCCTAAGTAAGTCTTATCACAGTAACTTATTTATGAAATACAACATACCATATGTATCAAAAAAGACAACTTCATTCTCAAATCTCGACTTAAAAATAGTAAGAATACTCTATATGCATCTCTATCAGCACAAAAACCAGTAATATAGTATATTTATATACGCATTATCAACCATCACATCGCAACACATATGTCTCTTTATTTAGTATCACCACACAATCTTTCAAGAAACACCACATTCTCATATCATTATTTATCACATCACATCCTCCATATCTCATGTCACATTTACGCATCATTATAGCACACCATAACACGCTTATACCTATTTTTACCCTTAATGACCAAGTACGACATGTGTAAGAAATTTTGCAGTTTTGGGACGTCCCACAAACCTTTGCGGTAGGCTCACACGCACACTCATACTCGGGTTCATTTTATTTAGACTCGTCTATGTTCATTGGGTTCATTTGTTTAAGGTTCCAAGACCGTCGCTCTGATACTATTTGTAACACCCTTGTAACCTAAGGCTTTAACGAGTTTCCTCGGTCTATGAAACTGTCACCATCTCAGTTACCCAATATATAATATCAAAGAAAGGCAGAAGTAACTTTTATTAAATCATAAGTATAACCTTACAAACGTCTCAACTCAAAAGATAACAAAATATCAGCGGAAACTAAAAAGACTACAAAAAAGTGGAAACTACTATGACTTCTAAGTGGTGACTCATCCATCCCCAGCCTCAAGCAACAATCAACGTCGAGCTACATGTTGAGAATATGCTCACCATACAAATGGATCATCACAGCAATCAAATGTTAAGTGTCAGTTACCGTCAGCATAAGACCGTCACTACCAAAATCAATAACAAGTATCAAGTCTCAAATACAACATACTGATATCATCATCAAACCAATATCTCACAAGTGGCGACCTTTAATCCCACAATCAACCCCACTTGCTCACGGCAAGTGGTACCCAGACCATTAATGTGCACATCCCCTCCGCGGCAGGAACCACAAAGGGCGATCGTAAGATTGAGAGTCATTCCCCGTCAGTGGTCTTATACATATATTCCAATCTCATCTCATAATACACAGGTGATATCAGTCTTACAACACAACAATAATATCGTCACATACACATAACAGATAACTGAGTAAGAAAAACCCTACCTCAAGGCAATTATAGTATAGCCAATCTTCCAAGGCAAGTCCTAGTAGGGCACCTCTACGAATCCTCCTCCTAACACATTATACATTTTATTACTAATCAGCTATAAGGCATAACCCTAACTTAGCAATCGAGAAAAGAACTAAGAAACTTACTTGTAATAATGATGACACGACAACTAGGATGATAGATGCGCGAACTAACTTCTGGTAGGCAATTTAGAGGATTGCGGTTACGTTCTTTGAGAGAAAAGTTGCTTACGACAAGATTAAGAAAGTGGTTTTATGATTTGAAGTTTTCGAAGTCCTCTAGTTAACCTATCGCGAAACCGACACGGGACGTTGTACTCGACCGAGTACGCCCTACTCGACCGAGTACACCATGTACTCGACCGAGTATACTTAGTACTCGACCGAGTTCGGACGAACAGACTCTGACTTTATTTCTGACATGGGTGTACTCGACTGAGTATGGTCTACTTGATCTAATACACCCACTCGTCTAAGGGAGGGGTTACAAATTTGGTTATTTAGTTAGGTTTTCTTTTTTTTTTTTTTGATAAACTTTGATTTTATTTTTAATTTTGGGAAATACTTGAAAAAGAACAACAAAACTAATAGGCCCCGCAACCTTATGATCTAGAAGTAAACTAAAAGCTTACCTATTTTAGCAAGTAAAAAATCGGCGTGGTTCATTAGAGGATAAAATGATAAATGAGGCAATAGTTTTGATTTTTCCTTCGATATGAATTAATATAAAAAAGGGTATAATTTGAATTATTGGAATAATTCAAAAAAATAAAAGATAGTTACTCACAAAACACGTAGATAAATGTAGTATTGACAAAAAACGCATATTTTTGTATAAATCACCTATTGCGCTTATCAAAATATATACCTAATCAACATTAATTCATACCCCAATTCCAAAATTTATTTTACATAAAAGATCATATTAGAAATCAAAATTTGAATTTTAAGAATACTTAAGCCTTAGTTTTTTTTAAAAAAAAAAAGAAAGAAAAAAAAACATTGATTAGATTAGGGTTCAAGTCTAAGTGAAAGTGTGAAACGAGAACAGTTTTGGTTCAGGTTTTCAGTAGTGAATTTTAAATGGTGAAATGGAAATGGATACAAGTTCGTAAAAATTGATTGGGATCATTCTGTTTTTCCTTCAAGTCAATTCAGTGTCGTTTCCGCTTCAAACTGAACCGCTAATCTGCCATCCCAAGCAAATGACAAAAGAAAATGAGGGGACTACTATGACATGAATCAAGGGAAGGCAAAAGTGTAGTAGATGAATGTATATGGCCAGGGTTGGAGAGGAGAGAATATGATGGCGTTATGTCATCAATTATACAGTGAAAGGAAGAGAGCAGCGTCGTCGATGCAGGTTGGAGGGGCAAGCTACAAGGCCGAAACAGCAGATAATTCAGGGCTGCAGTTAGTCTCACTATTTCAAAATAAAATAAAATTCAACTTCAAAAAGCAGTAAATGTTTTTAGAACAGTTACTTTCAATCTCAGGTTAAAGCATCAGCCAAGCTTGCCCAAAGTACGAAAATTCCAGGCATACAATGTTCAAATTGACGATCATTGTGCCGTATTATCTTTAGCTATAACTCTTGGTCAGTGAGCTACTCTTACTCTTACCCTTTCTAGGCCAAATTTCTTTTAACAATGAGACTTTTACATTGACACAGCCACGCAGAGGAGTACAATATTTTTGAAACTAACAAGAAAGTCTGTACAAGCGCAAAAATGTAAACACCACCTCCCGCTAAAATGATTGACGACAGAGTCAATATCATGCGAGCCTTTATGAACCACCTCGCCAAAACAGTTGCAACTTGCAAGCCACGAAACACAAAATTCTCGCTCGTTAGGATCGAACTGTTCCCATTCCTCACAAGATTTGATCGACTCACTAGACAGTTGTCAAGGGAGACTGCATATGGCTTATCTCCTTAAAGCTCCATAATTTCTTGTGACCTGAGGGAAAACATTCAGGATAAAGTACAGAGATGGAAAGCAGTTCAAATATCGCCTTCAAATTTTTATTAAAATACAAGATTAGTGTGATCAAGGTCCATTGGATGTCAGCCAAGTAGATTTCAAGGAAAATACCAAGACAATTTTTGGAAGTGAGACATACATGCACGCACACAACACATGCTCAAATTCTTCCAGGCAATATCATCCACGAGCATGGACAAGAAAAATACTGAATTAAGGAACAGATTACTCGTATTTCAAGGTTTCCCAATTCGGAATAGATATGCAACATTATATGCATAATACGCTCTTAATACTGTCATAGACCTTGAGCATTCGACAATTTTTGGGAGTTGAACGAATTAGGTAACCCAAGTTTTAAGAGGTTTCTCTTCATGCTCTAAAGTATGTAAATCAAAACTGAACTAGGCAGTGAGCATGGCCACGACGAGAATAATACATGACCTAGAGTCCTAATGCAGCAATCAAGAAAAAGTAAAACCCACCATAAACAAGACGCTATGCTCAAAAGTATGTATATCAAACCTAAACTTGTCAGTAGCACGGACACTAAGAGATACATGATCTAGATGCAGCAATGAAGAAAAAGTAAAACACACTATAAACAAGATGCTCTGTCAGGCTGCATATAGGAGAGGAAAGAGAATCAAAATTGATTGGAAGAATTACCTTTGCTTGAGACTTCTTTAATCGAGTTGACATGTCATCATAATCATCATCGTCGTCGTCATCATTTACCAAGAGCATTCTTTGGAGGGAAGAGGTCTCTGATTTTCTACCCCTTTTAGAAGGCTGCGTAGAACCTCTACCCTTTCCCCTTGGTGCAGCTCGTTTGCGACTTTTACTTTCAACCTTTCCATCATCTCCCTGTCAAAAGCAAATCACTCACAAAAGAGAAAAAATGTAGGCGCAAGAGGTGCACGTATACCTCTTTCAAAATTTTAACACCAAGGATCTATCAAACACAAGCTTTATATATTTGAAGCTATTTACATTTTAGACCAATTAAGCATAGTTCATAGTAACAGAAAACTTATATGAGGTGGTCAACATGTGACACCACTCCCACTAACCCTCTAATCAAATGAGAAATAAAGATGAATTTGCATTGTTCTCACATATGAGAGGATGAGACTGTCTCATACAAAGTAACAGTATACGTAAATAAGCTTGTGAAATATATTTCGCAATCAACAATTTCGTTAAAGTTGACATTAGAGGTGGTAATCATTAACCCAGCCCGAAAACACGGTAGGAACCCGACACGAAGTTAGCGGGTTAATATTAAGACATTGTGACCCATTTATGTAATTGAATTAACAAGGACACTACACGAAACTTGTGCGGGCCGTCTAAGGGTTGAGGTCTTTCGAAACGAACACAACAACAACATCAGAGCCTTAGTCCCAAAATGAATCGAGGTCGCCTGACATGAATCATCCTTTGAAACCGTCATGGGTGAACTCTCATCTCAACAAGCGAAAAAAGAAAGAAAAGGAAAAACGGGAGTGGAGTGAAACAGAAAATGAAAGGCAAAGGGGTTTTATAGATTTTTAAATCAAACTTATCACATATATAAAAACCTAAAAATTAAAACAAGAATAAAGTTTAAAATGATTTTGAAAAATGAAGTAAAACTTAATATAAAAAGTTTTAGGGAAAAAGGTGTAGTAAGTCCAAAAAGAATAAAAAAAAATTCAGAAAACTTTAATAAAAACATCAAATGCTAGAAGTCCACATGTATCATATCCCTCCTTAGTGCCCTCTCCATCACCATCCCCTCCTGAAACCCGAGAAATCTCATATCATACTCAATTACTTGTCTCTATGTTTGTTTAGGTCTTCCTCTACCCTTAGTAATATTTTTTGCGCCCCAGATCTCTGGTCTCCAACCTCTTAACCGCTGCGTCCAAAGGTCTCCTTCTCACATGGTCAAACCATCTTAGTCGGTTTTCCATCATCATGTCCTCTATTGGGGCCACTTTTACTTTCTCCCTAATCACCTCATTCCTTAATCGGCCTTGTTTTGTATTGCATCACATCTCTTGTCACATTCATCTTTTGAATGTGACACTAAATCACGGCCCAGCACTCCGAGCCGTAAAGTAAGGCAGCCTAATCGTCGTACGATAAAATCCCCTTTAATCTTCGGGGCATACCTTTATCACACAAAACCCCGTAGCACTTTTCCATTTCATCCATTCCGCTTTAATTTTGTGAACCACATCTCCATCTAACTCTCCTTCTTATTGGATAATAAATCCGAGATATCTAAAGGAATCTGACCCCTCAACAACATTTTCATCGAAAATAATGCTCCCCACTGCCGTCGATCTCGGCCCCGTAAATTGATACCTCACATACTCGGTCTTACTCCTACTTAGCCTAAAATCACGAGTCTCCAAAGTATGCCTCCATAATTCCAACTTTCTCTCCACCCCTCCTTCGTCTCATCAATCAACACAATATCACCACAAACATCATACACCAAGGGATCTCGTCCTGAATATCCCTTGTCAACTCATCCATAACTATAGCAAAGAGAAAGGGACTAAGTGCGAAACCTTGATGCACACCAATGGCAATGGGGAATTCTTCCATTCTCCCAACATTAGTTCTAACACTAGTACTAGCCCCCGCATATATGTCCTTTATGAGGTCAATATATTCTCTTGACACACCCTTTCTCGCCAAAGTCCACCAAAGTACTTCTCTCGAGACCCTATCATATGCCTTCTCCAAATTAATAAAAATCATATGCAGGTCTTTCTTCCTCTCCTGATGGTGTTCCATCAACTGTCTCATGATAAAAATTGCATCCATAGTCGATCTCCCAGGCATAAGTCCAAATTGGTTTTCCGAGATATCTACACATTTCCTAGGCCTCTGCTCGATTATCCTCTCCCATAATTTCATCATAAGTTTAATTCTCGATAATTGGAACACTCTTGGGCATCACCTTTATTCTTATACAAAGGGACATCTTGTTACCCCTCCAAATCTTGTTGAAGAGCAGTGTTATCCATTCAATTCCCTTCTCCCCTAAACACCTCCAAACTTCTATGGGTATACCATCCGCCCCTCTGCCTTCTTTGACCCCATCTTCCTTAACGCCTTCCGAACTTCACTCTTTTGTATTCTACGCACAAATTCCCGATTAACCATGCTTATCGTTACTTGTACATCCCCAAAACCTTCCTCCTGAGGTCCATTGAATAAAGTATCAAAATAAGAACTCCACCTAGCCTTTATTTCGTTATCCTGAACGAGTACCTTGTCGTCCATATCTTTCACACACCTAACTCTCCCAATATCCTTCGTCTTTCGGTCTCTTATGCGAGCCAGTTTATAGATATCTTTCTCATCTTCTCTCACGTTCAACCTCGCATACACCTCTTGGTTAACTTTGGCCCTCGCATCACGCAAAAGGGTCAATTTGCCTCCTTGTACTTTGTCAAGTTCTCATCACTCATGCATTTCTCCAAGACCTTATAACATTCACGTTTTGTCTTTATCGCTTGTCTCACGTCATCGTTCCACCAAGATGGGTCCTTACTTGATGGTGTATTACCCTTAGACTCCCCTAGCACCTCCTTCGCCACATCCTTTACCACAATCTCCAATTTATCCCACGTTGCATCTACATCTTGCTCCTTGCAATCCGACCAAATACTGCTACCTCTGACCTTATCCACAAACGCTTCTTGGTTTTCCCTGGTAGCTTCCACCACTTGATTTGTGCCTCACTGATTACCTTTCTCTTCCTCAAGGCTCTCCTACTTCGAAAATCAAGCACCAAAAACCTATGTTGAGTAGCGGTGAGGTATGACCTTACAATCTGTGTAATCTTTCCTTCATACATTCCTTACCAAAAGGAAGTCAATTTGACTAGCATTTTCACCACTCCTATAAGTCACCAAATGAGAATGTCTTTTCTCAAACCAAGTCTTTCGAAACAAATTTGACCGGAAAAACCCATGTATTTAAATTAGTCATAATATCATTTGGTTAACTTGATAATCTAACCAACTTGCTCAAAGGAATGAATTATTATTCATCATTTTGGGTTAATGGGTTATTAAAGCTTATTTGCGTTAAGGATTTAAGCAGGGTTAAATGGGTTGAAAATGAACTACTTGTGTTTGGTTGCTGAAAATTAAAATGGCTCAGGTTAGGGTTGAGACAAATGAATTCCTTTATGTACTTCTGTTAGGTTGCTGAAAATTAAAATGGTTCAGGTTAGGGTTGAGACAAATGAATTCTTTATGTAATTGGGTGGTTCGGGTTGAGGTAGTGATGACCGATTTGAAGCTGACACGGACACAAACACAACACAGCGCCACATATTTGCCAGATCTAGTTGACATTGTGATTTTTAAAAATTATATGGCTGAAAAAAGAAGACACCACATACCGAACTGTCATTAATCTCCTGCACTTCATGTTCTCCACCTTCTTCATTGGAACCAGAATCCACATTTTCTTCTTCGCCTGCAATGCTCTGAACTGACGCTGACACAACTGAAGCAGATCTGCAGTTTATTAAAGTAAACTTCACTATCTCTCCTAAAGAAAAAGAGACTTCAGACATATCAAACTCACACATGTGGCAGTAAATCTCGTATTGAGAAGGTCTCACTGTCTCACAAACACCTGTCAAATTCTGACCCGATCCGAAAACCCAACCCAACCTGAACTGTTTTTTCAGGGTCAAGTCCCGTAAATTTCGACCTGACCGCCCGTTTGACCCGAATCCAAAATGCCTCGTTATGTTACGGTTGAAACCCAACCCAAACGAGTCGACCCAGTGAAACCCGGCCCAGTCTGCTTTTCAGGGTCAAGATCCATAAATTTTGACCCGCCGACCCGAACCATAAATGACCCATTATTTTATGGTCAAAACCCGACCCGAACAAGTCGACCCGTTAGGTCAAAGGTAAATCAAGAATTTTATTACAATATTAATATTTATATATTATATTTGAAAAAATAATTAAAAAAATTATAATTTTATTACTTAAAAATACAAACACAATTAAAAAACCAATGATGTATAACATATAATATTTAATTATAAAATAATTATTAAAAACAACTTTATTTTAATAATTATGTCAAAGACTCCATATAACTAATGTAAACATTAACTATGATTAACTATTGATTTTAAATATGTTTTACATTTTTAAAAAAAATAATTTCTTGATCAAAAAAGTGGCTTAAAAAAGGTGTTAGAAATTATTTCTGGACCCGTAATCAACCCTAACCCGACCCGTGACCTGTATAACCCGACTATTATCTGACTCGGCATGATCCATATTCCGGCCCGACCCGAGACCGACCCGCCCAACCTGTTTGACAGGTCCAGTCTCACATGTAAGACCAACCCAAATCCCTAATTAAATTAAATCTCATGTACTTATAAGGTTACTGGGTTGGTCTCACATGTAAACCCAACTATACAAGTCTTTGTGGTTAATTCGTATTTGGAGTCACTATACATTCTCTCTTTCACACTTCTACTTGGCTATTTTTTCTCTGCTTTTTCCATTAGACAACACCTCTGACCTTTCCAAGGTTGAGAAAGATATGTTTTCTATTTACCCATTTCAACAATATGGCGATATGCACTAGCAAAGTATTAAAACATAATTATGTGGAAATAAGACAGCACTATTTGAATAAGCAATTAAGCATATTTTTTGGCAAAGAGAAGCGGATACAAATCATGAAGATTTTAGAAAAGTTGAATTCTGCAACTTTTAAAACACAAATATCATTTTCATCATCAAGGCTTTCCTCACAAAATAAAAGACACGTTGTAGGTAACACGTGCAAAGAGTTTATGTTGGCAAGGAAAATGAAGGGGGGAAGTGATTATGGAAAAAAAGCATGAAAAAATGCTCACCGTTGAGAACGCCGAATGCCCAAGGACATGTCAAGAGTTGATTGCTTCAAATTAGAAGTACCCTTCCCTCTTCCCCTTCCCCTTCCTCTCGTGGAAGGTTTACCAATTAGAGAAGCATCACGGGATGAACCTAGAGATGGAGTAGTTTTTCTGCCTCGAGCTGTAGATTTTGCCCCAACTACCTGGGAGGAATCTTCATCGTCATCGCTAAAAGATACTGCACTTCCTATTCCTGTTTTGCCTTTACCTTTTATGTCCTACAATAGAGAAACAAACAATGTCGATCGTCAATTTTCAGCCTGCCAGACAATATTAAGCCTAACTGCCCGTGTCTTCACGTGAGATTGAATGATTGATCCCTTTACCATTACGTTTTAGATAAAAATCCTCACAAAAGTACCACTCCCTCTTTGTTACATCTCTTTTCTATCTCTTTCTATTAGCAGCATACTTTGGCTATAAGAAGAGCATAAACGAATGTTAACATTACACCATTATTGTCCTGTAATTATGTGTGATATGACACACTTTTCCTGAAATACCTTCCAAAAATGCAAGTGGGGTCAAGTGGGATATTGGAAGATATTTCATAAACCAACAAATAGTGAAAAACGGAAGGTAATTAAGAGACAGGGGGGCATCTATTATTAAGTGGACCAAATTGCTGTACCTGTCCACCTCAGCATGTGTAACCATTATTTGAAGTTTTGAACTATCTACATCACTTCTTTGTCAAAATTTTGGCAGAGTATAAAGTAATCAAGGGTGAAACATTGAAAGATTAAAAGAGAAAGGTTCTGAAGTAAACTGTACGCATCTCTGAAACCAGTAAACATATAAATTACTAACCCCTGAATGAGCACTGAAGGTAAAAGTTCCCTTTGGCCGTTTCGCACTTTCTTTGACACGTTCCTTAAAGTATAAACAAAGAGCAAATACAACAAAATTAGAAAAAAAGAAGACGAGCTTCACGAGAAGAGCCATCTAGCATATGAAGAAAGTTATGATAGGAAGGAATCAGATGAAAGACAGTTTAGACCATTGAGTCCTTAATCAAGGAAAAAGCTCTAGCAGATCCTTAGGGGGAAAAGATGCAGATGGACAAAAGAACTTGCCTCAAGAAGTTCTTCAACTTTAAAAATCAAGTCTTTTTCTTCAAAGTCGGCTGAGTCTGAGTCTCCAGCAATTTTGCTCTACAGTACGAGAAAATGGTTGTTAAATACAAAATTGGCGCAATCATTAGGAATAGAGATGTTAGGACTTAGGAAAGCCTCAAATAGATCAATGATAGAATATTGGATAGAATGAATAGTTGACTTCGAGATGGTTACTCACACCACACTTTTAGATGTCAATTACTTACACGTGTTTCCTCAAGGGTGTGTTGCACACAAGCATGGAAAGCTAACTTGTCATCTTTGTTGACAAAATTATGAAGTGCGATATCCAAATCATTCACAGGTAGGATCTCCATTTTCTGCATAAAAAAAAATTGGATCAATCCTTCCAAGGACAAATAAGTACCATAGAAAAGAAATAACACTTCAGAGAGAATCAGAGTCAAGTAGAAATCGTTTATCCTTCTTAAATAGCTGTCAAATTTCCAAACATAGCAATCCGAGCAAAAAATTATAAGATACCAGTTAAATGAGCTCTGATGGCCAAAAAAGACAATTTGAAAGACACTGAAACCGAAAAGGGGGCCAACTCTTCGAGTCAGAGAGAGCCACGACATGGAGAAGCTTTACGAGAGAAACTACAAATTCAGATCACTTAGATAAATACTTCATAGTAGTCTACAAGTAAGAGATACGGATGGACGTCAAACAAACTACATACCAAATTGCTCTCTGCAACCAAAGCCTCGATATTTTGTTGATTTAATTCTTCCGGACGGAACTTCTCAGAATCATCAATTTTGCCTACAGCAGCAACATAAGATACTCAATTAAGAACCTTACACACCAGAAGTACAATACATAATCCCCTAGCCCTAGAAAAGGATATTCAAGAATTAATTTCATAAAAATTATAAAACAATGCATCTCAGAGGTATCTAAAGGCTAAAATGAAATTTAAGGAAGAAGCAATTTATTTTCTGGACATCTTTTTTGGATTTCAAGCCATACTGTTTGATAACGCAAGTCTCATTGAATAATATGAGTAACCAATACGTTTTCAAACTCAAAGGCGCTAGCAGGCTAATGTTAGTGTGTGTTTGGCCTAGCTTTTCAAAGTGTTTTTGACCTTAAAAACACTTTTTGGCCAAACACATCATTTATTTAAAAGTTAAAAATAATTTCTCAAAAACTCAAATACCCTCTTTTTGCCAAAATAGAAGCAACAATTTGGTGTTTCTGATTCTTGAAAACTACTTTTAAAAAATTAAGCTCTAAAAACAAAAACTCATCAATCTAGGCCAAACATGCTCTTAGTCCGCTTCAAAATCAAAGCAGGTTTTACAGCAGCTGCAGTAGAAGTAGTAAAATACAGATGCAATAAGTCTTGTTCTTATGGATACAAAGAGTGTCACACGGCAAAGATAACAAATTCAACATATAAAAAGAGATAGGTGTTCATGATATATAACGCACTCCTTGCACCCACAAACATGTTAAGATACACACACGCACGCCATTTTGATAATGCACAAATCACAAAATAAACACATCTACACATGCTAATATCAATTCCTGCATGTTTGAAAATAGAGGAAACTGTGATCAAGGGAAGGGAGGTTCCACTGGTCAACAAAAGCTAGTTACAAATATCTATGTTACTCTGACACAGTAGCAAGTGCCAGACACGAGAAAATGTCAAATATCGAACAAACCAATTTTATGAAAAGATCACTAAATGTTGTCATATTGCTCAAAAGATTGAAGCCTCAAATGCATAACACGCAGAGAAGTATAAGCGAAGTGTTGACGTAACATAGGTTCCAGTAACAAGTAAAAAAAAACCTTGGAAATGTGACTAAATGAATCTCTATGTGATATACTGACAAAACATTACCTTCACCGCGACTTTTCGTTCGTGAAGCTTTGGAGAATATCAGAATATCCTGAGGATTTGCCACCTATATTCTTGCAAGATGAAAATTTAAATTAAGTTGCTATGCATAAATAGATTTCAGTTAGATAGTACTCCGTAGCAAGTAAAGATAGTTTAAATAGTACCTTCCCCACATACTTTTGTCCGAACCTCTGAGGATTTATAGTTGTAAACCCCGAGTAGTCAACCTGTCAACCACATAAAAGATTATACACTAGCGAACAAAAATGATTTTTACAAGCAGATCAGTGATAGAGCAGAAGTCAAAACTATAAAAAAAAATAAAGGAAAAAAATCATAACCCTCGCCTTTTCTATACCACTTCTTAACTCCCACCTTTTCTAATTTTGTTTTTCAAAGATCCTGTCTTTTCTGAAGATTTATTCCAAAAACCCATTTTTACAAAAAAAAAAAAAAAAATAGAGGACATTTTATCATCCATATCAATCATGAAAACTCTTTCCCTTCTACCAAAAGTTACATTTACACAAAAGTGAAGATGTCATGAATGATACCCGCTAAAAAATGACACTTATTTTGGTGAAAATGGGCAACCAAATTACAATTTAGTGAGCCATTTTGGTTTATTTCATCATAATCCAGAACCAAAGTAGCTAGTCCTTGCTCCGTCGGTATTGGAAAATTTAAGTCCAAATTTATACAAGGACATTTGTCTCTAATTCTCTATAATCTTTTCAATACCAGTGGAATCATCATCATAGATGCACAAGAATCAATCTCATCAATACAAATAACTCAACGCCATGGAGACTAATAGCATCCGACATCAGCAAAAAAAACTTATAGCTCACGGTTCGATTGTTTCTAAAAAATATGATTGATGAACTCAGTAGAGTTCATTTATATATAATAGACATAACAAGCCAGATATCCTTGCTTCCCTGTCTATTGCATACCCGTTTATAGACAGATAACAATGGGTTTAGGCTTCACCAAAGTTAAAGGGTTCATTTGTCGCAGAAAGGTTGTTCCAGTCCAGTAAAGCATTTGGTAAAATCTCCCACATGAATAAAATGCAATTTCAGGTAGAATTATCTATTGGTTCATACTTTCATCTTATACTTCCGAATGCAGATAAGGGGATAAATTAAGTTCAAAAAGTCCTCATTAACTAATGATTAATTCTTACTTGATAAGATGATCAGATTACCTTTAATCGGACCAATGGAAGCCTAGCTTCAGATTTACTGGCCACCAATTTGTCAGATTTCTCAATTAATTTTCTGACCTAAGGTAGATTACAAAAGATGCATTACTAGAAAATATGACAAAAATATTTTGGAACAAAGATGCACCTGATATAATATAAATTTCCTTGGCATACAAAAATAAACTTACCACTTTGTCTAGATGTTCAAGAATTGAATTCTGATCATTTTGATCAACATCAGGTATATCTTTCAGCACAACCTACAGATTAACTATTTAATGTCACTGTGCAACTTTTACCATAAGCAATCCACATGATATTCATGTCCTTACCTCAGCATATTCAAATGGCCTAACTGAATGCAGGGGTATTTTAGTTGGCCGGTATTGGTTTCCCTGAACATGAATAATGTTAAGAGAATAACGCAAAGGCTGAGCATAAAAACTAAAAAGTACCAGAGGCATAAGGATTCATTAAAACCAACCTTAATTTCCAAGAGAAGGACGTGCTTTGGCTTTGACTCCCCATCAATAAGCGATGTGGCAACCGAAGAGCCAGGTTGCGTGATATGAAAACCCATGCCAGGAACTTCCTGCCAAATTAAAAATTCATCAGCCGCATATTTGGATGAATAAAAACAAGTGAAGATGAAATCCCACCTGTGGATCAACTAGGCATTCATGTTCATGTCCCCAAACTACAAAATCAAGGAATCGTGGTAAAAAGTGCTCATTAATCGCATTTTTTGGATTTGTCTTTATTCTGCACACAATGGTAAGTGCTATTAACACATGCAACACTATGAACATCCCAAAACTCATGTAACTCGAGTCTTCATATTAGCATAAAATCAAATTTTTTAGCTAGAAAATAGAAGTAAAAAAGAAGCCACCGGGTATAGTGGTACCTATTCTGATGAAGAACAAGGATGTTAAACCAATCTGAAATTTCACTTCCTTCTTGAGCTTCAGGGCGCATCCACTGAACTGAATGGGGAGTCTATGGCACAAAATCAAACCAGGGTAGATGTGAATGGTCTGATACTAAAGACCACATTCAAAATATATACCAAAAACAAATTTCAAATCAGGTACCTGAAACATTCTGTTCAGCCTTTCATCTCGGATATTTCCAAGGCCATACAAAGCTACTGATGTAAGACCCTATGTAATACAGTCTCACATCATTCACAGCAGAAAAAATGAGATAACAACTTGCACACAGTAGATTCAATGACTAACCTTCTGAATAAGAATAGGATACAGAGTAATTTGGCCAACGCCAGAGCCTCCTAGATCCATTTTACCAAAGTAGTTAGCAAGATTGCAGGCTGAAAGAATATCAACTGCTGAAAGGTTATCCTGTCATAAGAAAACATGAAACAAAAAATTGTCAGTTCAAGAAAAAGGAAGCAGAACATTTATATTGTCAAAATGCATGGAGCCATGGACGTTAACACGACACGTTAATTGCTACAACTGTCCGTGCTTCATACTTGACCCTCCTCTGTAAAAAAAACGAACTACAGAGTATTACCACATCTATTTTAGACAGATAATGCGAATAAAAACCCTACAATCAAATATCCAGAATTCGGATAATTCATGTGCCACGCATGATGCCTCCACATATGAAACCACGTTACTGTCATGGGTCCAAGAATCCAAGTGCTAAAAATCACGACGACATAGTAGAAAAACACAAATTGCCATATTTGTAAGCTAAATTTCAAACCCCCAAACAGACAGTTGATAAAATGACCCAATACTCAAACTACTTTCGAAGTAATAAACAGCCTTGACATTGTGGTAGTAGTTCTAGGATTATATATGCCAACTACGCAGAGCCAAAAATACACAGGATCCATAGAACTTGTTCAATGTCAAACACCTGCCGAAGTGAAGTTAAGAAAGCTGAATTAAAGATACTGGTCTAAAAAAATCACCCTCGCTTTACCATTTTCAGACACGAAAGTGACAAAATCCTCCGCATAGTCCGCAAAAAAAAACATGAGATGAGAATAGCTCTAGATTTGTCTTATACTCCCTCCATTCAACTCCACGCTCTACAAGTTTGCTTTAGAGCATCCGCAAAGGTGGAAACTACCTCCCCATATGCACTCTCTCCTTATACGGGGAACCTCACTAATGCACCAACATTCCCATAATTTGAGGCTCTGCCATTTTTAGAGGAGGTTTCCAAAAAAAAAGCAAGGGTAATTTGTGTTCCCTTTGAGAAGGTTCCCAAATTTTTATATGTAAATGAGGAACCCCATTGTTGCATAAATGTAGTTATGAATTGGGGAGGGTAGATGGAAAAATTAGTAGAAAATGAGGTGGACGAATAAGAAAAAGAGAGATAAAATAAGGGGAACCCCATTATTGCAGATCCTCTTTATGCACAAGTATTAAGGAAAGATTAATATAATAATAAAAGGATAATTTGTGAGAAACTACCTTACATTTATGTCCATTTGTGAACAACTACCTTACTTTTTTTTGTTAAAAACTACCTTTCATTTTAATTTTTTGTTAAAAACTACCTAAAAAATGTTTTGAGGCCAATTTCTTTTTATTATTGATTTCACATGTGTGAGTTTTCTAAATTTTCATTCTTATTTTGTCGTTAAACTTGATATCCAAGCTTATCCTTCTTATCTAAAGTTCTAAACGAAAGGGAATTCTTGCCATTAGCTTCAATTTCTTTCTTTAAGCATGTGGAATAATTGGTCCGGATGATGAACATGGGCTAAATCGTATGAATTCTATGCTATTCGTGAATAAGAATGAAAATTTAGAGAACTCACACGTGTGAAATCCAACTCATAAATAGAAATTGGCATCAGAACTTTTTTTTTAAGGTAGTTTTTAACAAAAAATTAAAATAAAAGGTAGTTTTTAACAAAAAAAAAAATAAGGTAGTTGTTCACAAATGGACATAAATGTAAGGTAGTTTCTTACAAATTATCCATAATAAAAGGACAATTGTTTTATAGAAAAAGTGGTCCCTATGGTGTATTAGTGGGGTATGAGTGACATTTGTTGTAAATATGGTGTTTCAATTAGGATAAAATGGGGTTTTATTTTGCCAAATAAAGAAAGTGGTAGTGTGGAGTTGAATGGACCAAAATAGAATAGTGGTAGTGTGGAGTTGAACGGAGAGAGTAGCTTACAATTTCGTTTAAGAGGTGAATTTGACTCTTGGTAATATGGAATTTACAAGTTCAGACCCTTTCAACGAAGCAAAAGAGCAAAACTTATAAGTAGCCTATGTCACAGAGAAAAAATTAATGTATTTGCCAGCAGCAGCATGTTGATCACCTGCCTTTTGTAGTTCCAGGAAGCCCTATATGCCGTTCCTAAATCTCATTTTCCTTGTGCACGAGGGCTTGGAGAAAGTCATGCAAACAAGCAACCATTCCCACCGTAATAGAAGGACGAATTAGAGAATGGATTATGGATAGACATTTATGTTTGATAAACGACTCTAAAGTTGATGCTGGGGAATCATGGGCAGATTATGCATGGAAAGTGTTTGACACAATTGATAGGTCTGTCTGATGGAATATGATCTTAAGAATTTGAGGGCATTTTTAATCAATATACTGGTCCTGGTACTACCTTCCAAACTGCTATTTTTATACTTATTATCATATCTTATCTCGTGTTTCAAAAATTGAAGGGGCCCAAAACACTTGTCACGGAATATGACAATATGCTAAATACTAACAGAAAAACAAATTTCATTACTAACTAAATCAAGTAGTCAAACGTCTAGAGAGATCTGACATATGTTCTGCTAAGTGTTAAGTGTTAATGGCCAAATAAGTCCCAAATAGAATAGCCCATCCCCCATCTCAAAGGCTAGTTCTAAAAACCGTAGCAATGATTAAGTTAGATGGTGCCAAACAGAACTTCTCAAATAAAAAAATAAATAAATAAACTAAAAGATAAAAAAAGATAGTTCCAAATAGAATGGATAAGCAGACAAACGGACAAAGTTAACTAGTGCCAAAACACATACCACGCCAGCAGGATCATCATGATTGCCATGAATCGTGAACACCGGCAATCCAACGTTGAAGTGAGGATCCTCATAATTAACATGACCAAATCTTATGTACATATAAAAGCAAAATAGGGTTAGTGCATAACACGACCAAACCGGCAGGCTTATCAGTGGTATAGGAGAAACATTCAATTTTATCATGGGGAGTTGTGGGTACTGAGTACCTATGAAGGGAATTCAAAATACAAAGGGAAGCTAATTCATCTCGACCATCCCATAATAACCTCTAAAGTGAAACATGAATCCTTGAGAAATTTAGTTCAAAGCAAGTGAAAATATATTTAGAAGTTGGCAGTTAGAGCAAAATCGTTCTCAGATAGTTCACACACCTTCAGATCTTTCAAGTTTAATCTAGTCTCAATTCCATTCTTAACTCTTCTCAAATTGTACATTATTTGAGGTTTGAAGATATTTCCATGACAAAATTCTGAATCATTCTTTCAGCAAAAGGAACATTTTGATTTTTAAAATTGTATAGTCTCCTTGTTCATCATACATCAAAAATTTCTCACAATATCTTTGATATCTCTCAAAAAAATTAACAGAACACCATGATATGTAAATGGTGCTGGATAAATCTATTAAAATGTTTCATGATATGTAAATGATGCTGTACCTATGCTATAGTAAACACATGACAGCTCACACATGCAGGATTAGTGCTACAGAGGAAAGCGACAGTATAAGAGGAAAAGGTATTTTGAGTTCCAGCAACACACTCAAAGGACATCAAAGGGTTCATCAGATAATCCAGGAGGGTTCAGGTCTAAACTCCCCAGAAATAAGGGTATAAACATGATAGATAAACAAATCCATTGAAAGAAATAAGCATACCTATTAGGAAAATTTAATGTCTGGTCACTAACAACTTGGAATTGTACTGGACGATCATTTAGACAATATCGACGAAGGATCTCTAGAGCTCTCACCAAAGTTGACCTAGATGGCTTGTTTTCGTGAAAGAGATCTCCACCAAGAAGTACAAAATCCACCTGAACTGATATCAAATTTATTAATGCTTAAACTGTAGTATGCTACAATGCTACAAACACATGAACCACGATTTTACAATGGATACGAGATGAAAATGCTTTATGTGACAGCAGAAAGAATGTGAGGACTAATAATCATTTCATCGCTAGAGCCTGTGGGATAGGATAAGCCTTCATGGCATTACAAATTTACAATGATAGCCGAAAGCAACTATTTCTGTTTACCGCGGCATGAGGCCCAGAACACAGCTATCAAGTAACTAAATGGCAATCAAAACAACTAAAGTTGAACAGAAGGAAATGAGGGGATTAATTTGATAAATAAATGAATGTAAAAGTATAGCAACTACCAGTAATCAAGTCACCTGCTTTTTCTCTGCTATTGAGCATATTTCCTCAAAAGACTCAAATGAATCATGACGCCGTATTTCATCCTTCTCCATGTAGCCCAGGTGGCAATCTGTTGCCACAAGAACTCGTAACGTATCGTTCATATCTTTCCTGAAATACACACTTTCTAGCATAAATAACCCATAAATTGACAATCTCACTAGTCATTTGAAATTGAAAAGCATGCAGAACATTTCTTTGCACATCCTCAGTCGCCAACTGCGACGCAGAGGAAGTGCTCCATAAATGATATTTGCATCCATCTCGAGTTAAAATAGAAACTAAGCGTCTAGAAATGTTGGAGAACTCAATCCCCAATCCACATTAGCAGCGAAACATTAAGATGAAATTATAAATCATTTTTGTAACTACATTTACAAAAATATTTCCCTAATTTCTACTGTATGGCTTCCTTGATCTTCAAAGTTCAAACCCCTAAAATTGGCTAATTACACCGAAAACTAGCATTGATTGTATTCGCAGAAATAGGGGAATTGGTCAACAAATGAAAACCCTAGAATGCAACAAATGAAAAATCGGCAAAAGGAAATACATTGACTTTGGTGAGTGGCAGAGCCAGACGAGGAGCTAGAAAGGACGATTGCCCCGCTGAAGAATAAAAAAAATTGATTTTTTTAATTCCACTTGCCAGTTTTTCCCAAGTTGGTCTGAAATTTTTGGTTCCCGGTTATGTCAAATCCTAGTTCCATTCCGGCACTAAAAGTAATTTGAAGACAACAATTAGAGGAGTGAAAAGAAAGAGAGTACCTAGGCTGTTCGCCGTGGCAATTCGAAAAATGGAGGAAGACGGAGTGTTGAAAAGTGTAGTAGTAGAAAGTTGAGCACTATGAACAACTTTAATGGCGGGGTTTTAGAAGGAATTTTAATGGGGTTTACCGTTTTAGCCTCTAGACTTTTACTCAAGGTATTTTTCTTTTTCTTTTGGAGGACAAGTGCTAAAATAGAAAAATATAGTAAAAAAACAAAATAAATGGTGACTCTTAATGGATTACTAGTTTTTTACCCGTTTAAATTTAGGGTGTTGCTAAATCCCGCATAAGATTTTGCTTAATCACACACACTTTGTCTTCTTATTCCGACTTTACCCCCACTTACTTTTCTCACCCAATTAATTCAAAAGTAAAGAAATTCAAAAAACATATATGTTTAGCAACCCCACCACCACTCGCCCCACCATCAGCCACTCACAAACAGAACGCACCACCTGCCGCGATAAAACGATCCACCATCCGCCGTCATAAACTGATGCACCTTCAACAATCCAAAATCCCTAAATGTCAAACCCTAATTGTAAAAATCACGCTCTTTAAGATAAAAAAAACCATTCATTCAATCAATTAAAATACGGGTATTAATAAATTTGTTGATAGAATAACGAAATTACTTGTGAATGTGGGAATTAAAATCCATAATTTGTTAAATTATTATCAATTTGGTTGGTGATGAAAATGAGATTCCTAAATTTCAAACCCTAATTGTAAAAATTACTTTCTTGAAAATAAAAAACATTCATTCAATCGATTAAGAGAAGGATATTAATAAATTTGTTGATAGAATAACAAAATTACTTGTGAATGTGTGAATTAAAATTCATAATTTGTTAAATTATCAAATTATTAGCAACTTGGTTGGTGGTGAAAAGGAGAGGAGAGTTTTTTAAATAAAGGGTAAATTCGGAATAAGGTGACAAAGTGTGCAGGATTTAAGTAATATGATGTGCGGGATTTAGCAAATATGTAAATTTACACGCTATAGTTTTAAAAATATTGAATAGTTTTAAGAATATTGATATAATGATTAATATTTAAAAATGTTAAACAAAATACATTTATATTTTATATTTTATTTCTTATATATTAATAATAGCTTAAAATACGTGCAAAAATTGGATAGATTTGAAATTTACTTATGTTTCAAATTCGTGAAAAATTCACGAATTCAATGTTAAAACATGATATATAGTATATTATGTGCAATGTATTTAAAATAAAAAATAGCAAATGTATTTAAAATAAAAAAAAAATAGCTAACAATGTAAATATCGCAGTAAAATCATAACAATTATCAAAATTTATACGAGTTTACAATACAATTCAAGAAAAAACATAAATATGGATTAACTAAAACAGTTTAATATCAATCCAAATATTGGAAAATTTTATGGTAAACCACGTTAGTTGTTCAAGTTTGAAAGTAACTTATAAGTGGCATGCCTTACATTTTTTATGGTTTTGAATTCTTGTTCAAATTTAAAGTAACTTATAAAAGAGTATATTAATGTTTATGTTAGTAGAATTTCATCAAACAAAAGTTTCAAGACATGTCTAAAACACATTCCGATAATAAAAACAAGATTTAAAAATAAATTTCCTATGTCTAAGAAAATAATAATCGTTTTAATATGAATGAATAACTAAATTAGTCACTTTACCATTTTACTACTTATTCATTTGCATTAGTCATTAAAGCCAATTATTTGCGGACAATGTTTTTATTTATGTACATTAAACCCACATATTATTCATTATGTATGTGCAATTAATAAATTTGTTTATTTAACGACCTAAACCCTACTTGGCTACTTAACACTTCACACCCGACAACTATCGTTCACCCCTTTTCACTATTTCATTTTTACCTTTCCCTTCAAAGTCGCATACATTCCCGTCCTTTCCTCTCATCCGTTTCACCTCCGCAATATCGGGCACCTTCATATCTTCGCTTTACTAACGATCTTCTTTCGACAAAAACACTCACCATTACCACCTTCATATAATTGTACATCTTTATCTGTATTATTTGGATTAATACTGCATGCCTCATTTAATAGCTAATTAATGGTTAAATTTTCATCAAGCGAAAGAATTTTAATGTGAAAGTCAACTATTTGTCTCAAATTTGTTTCCTTTTTTTTACCTATTTTTTTATGTTTAATTTATGTGTATTTTTTTTCCAAGTTTAATCTTAGTATATATATATATATATATATATATATATATATATATATATATATATATATATATATATATATATATATATATATATATATATATATATATTTAGAGTCAAGATCCGGTGAGAACGAACATTCGATGAGAACGACATATAACCATTGGATTGAATATAATCCTACGGTTGATACAACAAACACATTAAATTTACGTAGTTGCTCATTCATATACGAGTTTTACTCATTCATATACTTTTTTTTATTATTTTTCCATTGTATGCCCTTTGCCTAGAAAGTAAGAAAAAAAAATCTCTCTAATTTTCAGTCACAAATTAAACAAGTTTATCAAATCCGTCAAATTACACAATTATAAATGCTAATTCTAGTATCGATCCGGTAATAATTGTAATTCGTAATTATATTAATTATAATATCAAGTTAAGAAATTTATTACGACCAATTCAATTACAGTTAGGATTTTGTTTAAATTGTCGGCGGCGTCAAAGTTAGGGTTGGCGGTCGTCGTCGGCGTTCCAAAACTGGCTAAACCCTCGGATTTTGATCCATCTTGGACTCTAGTTTCTCCCCATATTAAATAAAGAAAGAAACGTGGTTGTGACACTGGTGGCAGAGTATGGCGTAGAGAGGTTGGTGACCGTCTTCTGTTGTTGATTTGCAGCGAGGCTGGTGACCGGCGTTGGGGTAACAGACGGCTATAGCCGACAAGTTGAGGGATGGTCGGTGGCCGCCGGCAGAGGTTTCGGGATGCTGCTGCGGCTGGTGGTGGTGGGCCTGGTGGCGAGGGTGTGAAGGTTGGGTTAACTGTTGAGGGGTTTACATAAAATTGAAGAAGAGAAGGAGAGAGACTAGAAGGGTATTAGAATAAAATCGTAAAACTACAAGGGTATTATAGTCATTTACGTTTACGAATGAGTAAAACTCGTATATAAATGAGCACCACCCTAAATTTATTAGACCAAATTAAATCCCTCTATCTCCTCATAACCCAATATCTAACAACTACTCACTGGCACTGCCATCCCATTTTATACTACCACAAAACTTTGCCGACAATCACCGACAAACATCCCGACGCCGGCACAACTCCCACAATACTATTAAACACCACGAACCCTTAGATTTTCGGATTCTTAAATCCCACATTCTGATTCTCCTTTCTCTGATTTTGAAATCCGTCTTCTAGCCAAGCAACTCCTATTAATTGAACTCCTCACATCCGTCTGTTCCGGCTGATATTACTCGCCGAAAATAAAGCTAAAAAGTGTCGACGACAGAATTAGTGAAGATTGCGGATTTTAGATGTCGGAGATGCATGATGAAGGTTGATGCCAACAATGGTAAGGTGCACAAAAAGATGCCAAAACACGATGAAGATGTTCAGATAAATCGGCTCAACTCTTGTTTACCCACCTAGTTTCTGGTGGCACATGTTGTTGTTGTTGATCTACTGGCGATGCCGAGGAAATGCCCTAAGCCTTGTCAGTAGAAAACCCAAATTGGCTGCTGAATCTTTGCTTTATATTTCAGTCGTTGCTGTAAATACAAGCTGATTGTAAATACAACTCATTGTGTAATATAACCATCATTCCCTGGAAACTCAACCTCTTGGATTCCTGCTTAAGTAGCTTCGTCACGTTGCTAGCCCCGAAAACCTTGTGCACGTTAGCAAATTTCTGAGGTTGGTCTTGGTGGAAAGTATGGCGCAAATACGCATTCTGGTTGACATTTTCTTCTTAAGAACTTGCACGCCGCACAAAATGTCTATATTAAACCCTGGCCTAATGACGCTAAATTCACAAAATGTCTCAGCTTAACTTTATTTAAGCCTTAAAAAAATGTATCGCGATTGATGTAAAAAAGTAGAAAAAAAATGTATCTCCTAGGTCAAAAAATGTATCTACTCCGTAAAAAAAATGTAACTAGGTTTAGATAAAAAAGTAAAAAAAAATGTATTCACTCCGTCACAAAATGTATCTAGGTTTAAGTAAAAAAAAATGTATTTACCCCGTCCAAAAAATAAAATTTATTCCTTCAAAACTGTATCTAGGCTTATGTAAAAAAGTAAAAAAAAAAAAAATTTATTCCTTCAAAAAAAAAGTATCTAGGTTTATGTTAAAAAAGTAAAAAAAATTGATATACTCCGTCAAAAAATGTATCTACGTTTACGTAAAAAAGTAAAAAAAAAAAAAAAATGTATCTACTCCTTCAAAAAATGTATCTAGGTTTATGTAAAAAAAGTAAAAAAAATGTATTTACTCCTTCAAAAAATGTATCTAGGTTTATGTAAAAAAAGTAAAAAAAATGTAACTACTTTGTCAAAAAATGTATCTAGGTCTACGTAAAAAAGTAAAAAAAATGTATCTACTACTTCAAAAAATGTATCTAGGTTTATGTAAAAAAAAAGTAAAAAAAATGTATCTACTACAAAAAAATGTATCTAGGTTTAGGTAAAAAAAGTAAAAAAAAAAATGTATCTACTCCTTCAAAAAATGTATCTACTCCTTCAAAAAATGTATCTAGGTTTATGTTAAAAAAGTAAAAAAAATGTATCTACCCCGTCAAAAAATGTATCTAGGTTTAGGTAAAAAAGTAAAAAAAAATGTATCTACTCTGTCAAAAAAATGTATATAGGTTTATGTAAAAAGTAAAAAAAAAAAAGTACTTACTCCGTAAAAAATGTATCTAAGTTTGTGTAAAAAAGGTAAAAAAAAAAAAATTATCTACTCCGTCAAAAAATGTATCTAGAATGTGGGTTGTGGGTATTTCTTAACCCTTGATTGTGTTTTAATCCAACGGACGTGACTTGTTCTCACCGTATGCACCGTATAATCGTTCTCACCCGATCCTAAATCTATATATATATATATATATATATATATATATATATATATATATATATATATATATACGAGTTCCGGTGAGTTTGTCATATTCCGTGAGTTACCCCGCGTATAAATACAATTGACCTAAACCCAACTTTGTAACACGCGCCTAAAATTCACAATTCCAGCTGACAAAATTTGTTTTCCCCAACTTTCTCTCTCCTTCAAAATCCCAAAAAAAATCATCAAAAAACCCCAGAAAATCATCAATTCTTCATCAAATTCTTCATCAATTCTTCATCAAATTCTTCATCAATTCATCAATTCTTCATCAATTCATCAATTCTTCATCAATTCTTCATCAATTCTGAAAAATCAGACGAAAAAATTACAGGAACCCTAATTTTCCGGTACCAATTCTTACGATTTTGTTATTTTAATACATGAATAGCTGAATTATTTGATTCAAATAACAAATTGTACGACAATTTATGCATTGTTTTCGTAATTTTCAGGATTTGCGATGATGAATTCAGACGAACTTAACGACGATCATCTTAATCAGCTTAATGACGATCAAACATTGACGATTTCAGGTATCAATTTGTCTAGTTTATAATGATTTCATGATTTCATGATACAATAACTATATGAGAGCTTAAAATAACTCACTATTGAGCTTATAATGACTGCTATGAGAGCTTAAAATAACTCACTATCGAGCTTATAATGACTGTTATGGATCTTAAAATAACTCAGTGTAATACAATAACAGGTATTACAAAATTACAATAACATGTATTATCAAAATACAATAACAGTTATTACGTATTACAATAACAGCTATTATGAATACAATAACAGCTACTATGAATTACAATAACAGCTATTATGAATACAATAACAGCTATTATGAATTACAATAACAAATATTACAAAATGGAAAACTGAATACAATAACATGTATTATGCAATACAATAACAGCTATTATGAATTACAATAACAGCTATTATGAATTACAATAACAGGTATTACAAAATGGAAAACTGAATACAATAACATGTATTATGCAATACAATAACAGCTATTATCAGTTACAATAACAACTATTATTAATACAATAACAGTTATTATGAATTACAATAACAAGTACTACAAAATAGAAAACTGAATACAATAACATGTATTATGCAATACAATAATTAACATTATGCATTACAATAATAGGTATTATTATGCAATACAATATTTGACATTATGCAATAACTGTGTAAAAAAGGAAATACAATAACATAACTTATATAATACAATAACTGTCTTGAATGAAGTCGCTACTAGATACAATAACATGACTTATATAATACAATAACTGTGTAAAAACCATTACAATAACTGTCTGAATATCATTACAATAACTGTATGAACCCATTACAATAACTGTCTGAAATCATTAAAATAACTGCCTGAAACCATTACAATAACTGTTTGAAAATACAATTACAATAACTGTCTGAAAACACAATTACAAACACTGTCTGACATGATTACAATAAGTCAATAACTCTCTGAGAAAATTACAATAACTGTCACAAAAATAACACTTTCTAGGCTTTACAAAACACACAATCCTTTCCAATACCATGCAACATTTACAATTTCCAACATTTACAATTTCCTCAACTAAAGGCAACAACCTCTCTCTTTCTTTGTTGATATCAGCTAAAACTAGGATAGCAGCAATCTCAGCTCTGTAAATAATCTTTTTTAATGGATCATGCAACTCTGATGCAAACAACTCTCCGTTGTAAAACATCATATGCATCATTACAAAAACACCACAATCTAAGTTTTTGCAAAAGGTTAACTAGAACATTAGGGCGGCAACTGACTTTAATTTTCGCAGCACTGCAAAGAACCATACGAGCTAAATAAACACAAAGTGATGCATACAATACAACAACACCCCATGAAGTCACTACTACATACAATAACTGAGTTTTATAATACAATAACAGAACTTATATAATACAATAACTGTATTTAAATGAAGTGTTTAAACACATTAAAATAACTGTGTACAAACCATTAAAATAACTGTCTAAACACATTAAAATAACTGTGTACAAACCATTAAAATAGATGTTATTGTATTCATAATAGCTGTTTGTAATTCATAGTAAAAAAGGGAATACAATAACAGTCTTAGACGAATACAATAACAGTCTTAGACAATTACAATAACAGTCTCAGACGAATACAATAACAGTCATAGACGATTACAATAACAGTCTGAGACGGTTACAATAACTGTCTGATACGATTATAAAAAAGGGAATACAATAACAGTCTTAGACGAATACAATAACAGTCTTAGACAATTACAATAATTTCGAAAATCAGGTAAAAAATCTTGAAAATACAATTAAGAAACCCTAATTTTAACTGGAAACAAAATGCAAAGTGACTAATTGAACTACACACCAGTTTTAAGTAAAACACAACTACATAAACGAAGATTTTTACAAAATTGACAAAAATCAAAGAAGTAAGATAAAAAAAACCCTAAAATTATGCTAAAACGAGAAAAAAAAGTACACAAAATACTCTAATTGAACTACATAATGAAAAACACTGCGCAAAATTGAAGAATAACAACAGAAAACACAACAAAAATCAACTTAAAAAACCTACAAAAAGTGACGAAAATAGAAGAAAACGGAATGAATGTTTTACTGGAGAAACACTGCGCAAAATTACCTGAAGATGAACGGAATAACGACGAAAATGAGCGAAGAAATCGACGAAGAAAAGATGAGCAAGATGATGGAGGTTTTACTGGAGAAAATGGAGGTTTTACAGTAGAATTATGGAGGTTTTACAGTAGAATTTCAGTTGGGAAGTTGAAAAGAGGGGAAAAAAGAAGTGAGGGGTGAAATTTTGGGTTTATATATGAATTGTGAGATTTAATCTCAGCCACTAATCTGAACTAAAAATGGATGGTCCAGATTCAAAGGTGTAACTCACCAAATATACACCAACTCATATGATCCTACTTCTATATATATATATATATATATATATATATATATATATATATATATATATATATATATATATATATATATATATATATAGAGAGAGAGAGAGAGAGAGAGAGAGAGAGAGAGAGAGAGAGAGATCCGGTGAGAACGAACATTCGGTGCATACGGTGAGAACAAATACTATTCATAGGATTAAACCAATCCGAAGGTCATTATTAAATCAAACCCTCTGTCATCCATCTACCATGGATAACATCAAATCCCCACAAATTAAACCCGCTAATAATTCAGACTGTAAAGATTCTGATTAGTAAGCAAATATAAATTGTAATTAAGTGGAATTTGACAAACATGCATGCACTATTCTGCTACCAAATGAACCTTATACAATTGCATGGAAAGCTACCATCATTGTAGTAAGGCCAAAGTCCATAAATTGTGAAATCAGCTACTGGATTTCCTGTTACTCGACAGCAGCATTTTCCCCATTTTGATCACAGTATGATTCTAGCCACTGTATGAACTATTTTTCAGTTATTAAAATCGTAATCTCTTTACAACAATTAAGAAAAATACTATGAAATTCATCGTCAAACTTTTTTTATCACTTTTATGACTTATTTAAAAACAATATCATCCGTTCCTTTAACTTTATATCATCACGATCCTAAATCTACATTTAAAAAAAAAGTATTTACTCCGTAAAAAAATGTATCTAGGTTTATGTAAAAAATGTATCTACTCCTTCAAAAAATGTATCTAGGTTTATGTAAAAAAAAAAGTAAAAAAAATGTATCTACCCTCAAAAAATGTATCTAGGTTTGCGTAAAAAAGTAAAAAAAATGTATCTACTCCTTCATGGTTTACGTAAAAAAGTAAAAAAATGTATATATACCTTCAAAAAATGTATCTAGGTTTATGTAAAAAAAGTAAAAAAAAAATGTATCTACTCCTTCAAAAAATGTATCTAGGTTTATGTAAAAAAAGTAAAAAAAAAGTATCTACTCCGTCAAAAAATGTATCTAGGTTTATGTAAAAAAAGTAAAAAAAAAGTATCTACTCCGTCAAAAAATGTATCTATGTTTACGTAAAAAAGTAAAAAAAAATGTATATACTCCTTCAAAAAATTTATCTAGGTTTATGTAAAAAAAGTAAAAAAAAAAAATGTATCTACCCCTTCAAAAAATGTATCTAGGTTTATGTAAAAAAAGTAAAAAAAAAATGTATCTACCCCTTCAAAAAATTGTATCTAGGTTTATGTAAAAAAAAGTAAAAAAAATGTATCTACTCCGTCAAAAAATGTATCTAGGTTTACGTAAAAAAGTAAAAAAAAATGTATTTACTCCGTCAAAAAAATGTATATAGGTTTACGTAAAAGGTAAAAAAAAAGTATTACTCCGTAAAAAAATGTATCTAAGTTTGTGTAAAAGGTAAAAAACAATTATATATATATATATATTAGGATCGGGTGAGAACGATTATACGGTGCATACGGTGAGAACGAGTCACGTCCGTTGGATTAAAACACAATCAACGGTTAAGAAATACCCACAACCCACATTCTAGATACATTTTTTGATGGACAAGATAATTGTTTTTTACCTTTTACACAAACTTAGATACATTTTTTTACGGAGTAAATATATTTTGTTTTTTTACTTTTTTACGTAAACCTATATACGTTTTTTTGACGGAGTAGATACATTTTTTTTACTTTTTTACGTAAACCTAGATACATTTTTTGGCGGAGTAGATACATTTTTTTTTTTACTTTTTTTACATAAACCTAAATACATTTTTTGAAGGAGTAGATACATTTTTTTTTATTTTTTTTACATAAACCTAGATACATTTTTTGAAGTAGTAGATACATTTTTTTTTAGTTTTTTACGTAAACCTAGATACATTTTTTTGACAAAGTAAATACATTTTTTTTACTTTTTTTACATAAACCTAGATACATTTTTTGAATGAATAGATACATTTTTTTTTCAATTTTTTTACATAAACCTAGATACATTTTTTGAAGGAGTAAATACATTTTTTTTACTTTTTTACGTAAACCAAGATACATTTTTGACGGAGTAGATACATTTTTTTTACTTTTTTTACATAAAACTAAATACATTTTTTGAAGGGGTAGATTTTTTGACGGAGTAGATACATTTTTTTTTTACTTTTTTACGTAAACCTAGATACATTTTTTGACGGAATAGATACATTTTTTTTTACTTTTTTTACATAAATATTATCTTAAGCTTGGTTAGTTGGTTGAACAATTATATTATATTATATCGCGTGCATCCATGACTTGGCTTCATGCTTTTACGTTTCTAATTTAATGCACTCTTTTCCGACTTCTCTTCTTCTTCCTCTACTTAATTAATAATTACTTCAATATTAAGTTTTTTCTTGTTTTTTCCTTTTAATCAAAATAATCCTAGATACATTTTTTTAGGGAGTAGTTACATTTATTTTTACTTTTTACATAAACTTAGCTTTTACGGAGTAAATACATATTTTTTAAATTTTTTTCATAAACCTAAATACATTTTTTGACGGAGTAGATCATTTTTTTACTTTTTAGTAAACCTATATACATTTTTTGACGGAGTAGATACATTTTTTTTACTTTTTTTACATAAACTTAGATACATTTTTTTAAGGAGTAGATACATTTTTTTTGAAGAAGTAGATACATTTTTTTTACTTAAACCTAAATACATTTTTTGACGGATAGATACATTTTTTTTTACTTTTTTACATAAACCTAGATACATTTTTTGACGGGTAGATACAATTTTTTTACCTAGTTACATTTTTTGACTGAGTAGATACATTTTCTTACTTAAAACCTAAATACATTTTTTTTAATATTTTTTATATAAACCTAGTTACATTTTTTGACGGAGTAGATACATTTTTTTTACTTAAACCTAGATATATTTTATTACGGAATAAATACATTTTTTTAAAAATTTTTATATAAAAATACATTTTTTGACGAAATAAATATATTTTTTGACGGAATAAATACATTTTTTTTTACTTAAACCATAAAATTGAACCCAAGTCAATTTTATTTAAAGGATATAGAATCACACCCAAAAGTCTTGAAAACCGCTTCAGAAACCTTACCCGTAATGGGGTCAATCTTAATTTGAAGCTTCACCGACAAGACCCGTTCCAACATCTGGGTCATTTTTATCGAGTTATCCGACTTTCTCGGGTTGTTGTAATTATCCACCACCCTCTCGTGGTATCGTCGGACAACTGACGCTCCTTTGATTTGAATTTGAGCTAGCTCGAGCAGATTTCTGCACCCTTTTCGCATCATTTTTGTATGGTGAATGAGGATTATGTATATCTGGGTTGAGATGAAGTTATGAATTGTAATTTGGTGACCCAATCATTTAAGCAAAGGAAGCAGTGGAAGGAAAGTTGATAATTGGATTGATTAATTAGAATTTGGGCAACCATACAAAATGGTGAAATAGGAGCCAGAGGAATCGTACTTGGAAAAGTGAACAAAGTTTGAACGCTTTCTTTTTCTATTAACTTAAAGCACATTTCATTGACAAATGCTGTAAAACTTGAATGAAAATACGGTGGCTGCTTTGGCTGTGATACTTCAGCTTTGTTATCATTCCTAAATTATATGGGCTGGGATCAAAAGCTATAATTGCAGTTCTTTCTGTCTTTGTTCTTTGAAATTATTATCAGCCGTTCATCTCACTCCAATCTAAGGGATGAGGATCGTTCTCACCGTATGCACCGAATGATCGTTCTCACCGGATCTTGACTCTATATAGGGTTGGGATCCGGTGAGAACCACCTTACGATGAAAACCGGTGAGAACTCCTCCTTACGGAGTTTTTTTTTTAAAAATTAATGACATAATTGGATTCGGCATGGAATTTTATGGCCAGAGAACATATTTCTTGGTCTAGAAAATAAATATTAGTGCCGGAAAAATGATAGATACGAAAAAATAGATAGTAGGTGCATGCAAATAAATAAAACGTATCTCACCTTGATTTCCGTCACTAGTATTTATTTTCTAGACCAAGAAATATGTTCTCTAGCTATAAAATGACATGCCGAATCCAATTATGTCATTAATTTTTTTTTAAAAAAGTCCGTAAGGTAGAGTTCTCACAAGGTTCTCATCGTAAGGTGGTTCTCACCGGATCCCAAGTCTATATATATATATATATATATATATATATATATATATATATATATATATATATATATATATATATATATATATACATATATATATATATATATATATACAATAACATGTATTATGAATACAATAACAGCTATTATTAATTACAATAACAGCTATTATGAATACAATAACAGCTATTATGAATACAATAATAGGTATTACAAAACACAAAACTGAATACAATAACAACTATTATGAATTACAATAACAGTTATTATGAATACAATAACAGCTATTATGAATACAATAACAGGTATTACAAAACACAAAACTGAATACAATAACATGTATTATGCAATACAATAACAGCTATTATGAATTACAATAACAGGTATTACATAATAGAAAACTGAATACAATAACATGTATTATGAATACAATAACAGCTTATGAATACAATAACAGCTATTATGAATAAAGCATTCTTTTAGTTTTTTTAAAACATGTAGTTGTTGTAACATTATATCTCGATTATTGTATTACTTTAACCGTGTTATTCTATTATTAAAACTCAATTATTGTATCCTTTATTTACTTCTGGTAACTTATATTTTGTTTTTTGGTGATTTGCAGGTTGAATTAAGATAGACGTGAATAATTGACGTTCAATGGAGAAATTGATGTATATACTTGGTCATTGTTTGTTAGTTTTCAGCTTATTTAATTGAGTAACTCAGTTATTTTAATGTAGAAACTCGGTTATTGTAATGTAGAAACTCAAAACTTAATTATTGTAATGTAGAAACTCAATTATTGTAATGTAAAACTATGATATTTGTAGTTATTGTAATGTAGTAATTTAGTTATTGTAATGAGTAAATCGTGTTATTGTATTGAAGTGGAACTCAAATATATTCAAATTTCTAACTTGTGCTTGTTTTTATCTTATTTAATTGAATAACTAGTCATTTTCATTGAATTAATAAATGAGTTTGGTTAATGCAGTGACAAAATCTGAAAAACAGAATAATAATATATAACAAGGTTAAAAAAACAACCTACTTTAATTATATAACTATTTTGACTTCATCATATTGATACACTTAAGTATCTCCAACAATCTATGCATCTTTATCATTACATCTAAGAATTTTAAACAATGCATTTAACAACAGTAACAATCCGTAACGTTACACATATATATATATATCTCCAATGCTACATCTAAAAGTACTTCTTCCCGACGAGAACCATGTATTGTCGGTGTTTTCACCATTCTTCCGCCGATATTTATTCCCGCCGAAAACGATGACTTGTTTATTGATGAGGGCTGAGCCAGTAGAAAGCGAACGGTCACTAAAAGAAATAAAAACAAAAAAGCGTAAATTTAAAATAACTATGCAACCAAAATACAATAATCTCATATAAGTATTGAAATAACCATAATAACATTATAAAATAATTAGATATTCTAGAGAAATAAACAATATATACAACAACTATGACTCTAGGAGTAAACAATACAATAGCAGATTTTATACAATACAATAACAGGGTATAAACAATACAATAACAGGGTATAAACAATACAATAATCGAGATGTAATGTTATAATAACTCCATTGTAGCCATGAAGTCACTACCAGATACAATAATTGAGTTTTCATAATACAATAATTGTGTTAAAGTAATACAATAATCGAGATGTGTAATACAATAACTGCTATAATGAATTATAATAACAGGTATTATGAATATAATAACAGCTATAATGAATTACAATAACAGGTACTACAAAATGGAAAACTGAATACAATAACAGCTATTATGCAATACAATAACAGTTATTATCAATTACAATAACAGCTATTATGAATACAATAACAGCTATAATGAATTACAATAACAGGTATTACAAAATGGAAAACTGAATACAATAACAGCTATTATGCAATACAATAACAACTATTATCAATTACAATAACAGCTATTATGAATACAATAACAGCTATAATGAATTACAATAACAGGTATTACAAAATGGAAAACTGAATACAATAACAGGAATTATGAATTACAATAACAGGAATTATGAATTACAATAACAACTATTATGAATACAATAACAGGTATTATGAGTTACAATAACAGGTACTACAAAATGGAAAACTGAATACAATAACATGCAATACAATAATTAACATTATGCATTACAATAACAGGTATTATTATGCAATACAATATTTCACATTATGCAATAACTGTGTTAGAAAGGAAATACAATAACAGAACTTATATAATACAATAACAGTTTTGAATGAAGTCACTACTAGATACAATAACAGGACTTATATAATACAATAACTGTGTAAAATCCATTATAATAACTGTCTGAAAATCATTACAATAACTGTATGAACCCATTGCAATAACTGTCTGAAATCATTAAAATAACTGTCTGAGCCATTACAAATAACTGTCAGAATAAAAATTACAATAACTGTTTTGATGATTACAATAGCTGTCACAAAAATAGCACTTTCTACGCTTTACAAAAACACAATCCTTTCCCACAACATTTACAATTTCCAACATTTAAAAAGAGCTCATTTTTTTGGTCGAGGAAAACCTCTTAAAGCTACACTTTTATACCTTTTCATACAACCTCTCCTATTGTTTAAAAGATTCTTCTCTATTTTCAGTATCTCTTTCCTGAAATTGACCACTTCTTCCAAAAGAGACGCTTTTGTCTCATTGGCATCTGACATCAACAGAACACACATCATCTCAATCCATAGAGCAGTCCTCTCCGTTTTCTTCTTAACTGATACCAACCCCTTGTCATGCTTCCCTTCGTATGTGAGCATGTGAAACATGGTAAAGAATCCTGATTCGTGATCATTCATAACTTTTGTTTTCCATTCAAAGTCAACATTAACAAATTGAAATGAGTTAATGGAAATCCCTTCTTTTAAAATCAAGTAAAGCACCAAACCTCAACTCAACAACTGACTTTTTCTGGTTTGGCCCAAGTTTTTGCAAAAGGTTGACTAGAACATTAGGGCGGCAACTGACTTTAATCTTCGAAGCACTGCAAAGAACCATACGAGCTAAATAAACACAAACTGAAGCATAAAATACAACAACACTCCCATGAAGTCACTACTGCATACAATAACTGAGTTTTATAATACAATAACACAACTTATATAATACAATAACTGTGTTTAAATGAAGTGTCTAAACACATTATAAATAATTGTGTACAAACCATTAAAATAACTGTCTAAACACATTAAAATAACTGTGTACAAACCATTAAAATAGCTGTTATTATATTCATAATAGCTGTTATTGTAAGTCATAGTAAAAAAGGGAATACAATAACAGTCTTAGAAAATTACAATAACAGTCTCACACGAATACAATAACAGTTATAGACGATTACAATAACAGTCTGAGACGGTTGCAATAACTGTCTGATACGATTATAAAAAAGGGAATACAATACACAGTCTTAGACGAATACAATAACAGTCGTAGACAATTACAATAACAGTCTGAGACGATTACAATAATTGTCTGAAAAGCAAATAAAAAACTGGAAAATACAATTAAGAAACCCTAATTTTAACTGGAAACAAAATGCAAAGTGACTAATTGAATTACACACCAGTTGTAACATCCCGTATTTTCGTAAAATCTAATTTAAGCGTTTTAAATTATTTTAAGTAATAAAATAATAATTTGGCAATTTATTTCGAAAGACTTTAATTTAATAAGTAAGATCCGTCTTAAGAATCTTAAGTCCTTAAGACGAATTCGAACTTGGCAAACCTTTTAATATCCGACTCAAGTATCCGTGTAAATATCCGTTCCACTTTAATTATTCGGAAAGGACGACTCACTTGTCCTCTTATAAGTAATATGTCGACATAATTCATCTCCTTCAACTTTCATTTACAGTAAACCAAATCTCACAAAAACCTCCTTAAAACCTCTCCTTTTTTTGTGAAGTTCTTCATCATCCGTTCATCAAATCGCAAAAGTAAGTACGTTTTCGGAATCCTCGTTCGATTTCCAAGCCATCTTTCACTTTCATTTTGCAAATCCTTAAACTCGAAAATGGGGTTGTTTTCCCTAAATCTCGTTTTAAGTCCTTAAACTCGTTTGTTTATGTTGTAGGCGAAGGCTTAGACGATCCAGAGGGTGTTAGCAACTTAGTTGAGGAGGATCTTTAGCCGGAATCGCTTGAGAGGTGACGATAATGAGAAACTCGGCCTTTATGTGTATATTAGCATGTTTGTTGTGATTCTTGTGTTGATTTCTGTTTTTGTTGTTATACATTGATCAAAGGACTTAGTAATATGTTTAGGATGTTTGCTATGTGAAGATTTCATACTTTAAAGTGTTGTTATATGTTCGTAAGCATATTTTCAGTTTTTCTCATTTTGCGACGGATGCTTATCAAATTCACTTGAGGATTGTTATGGGACTTATGTGCTGGTAGATTAGTTACACATGGTGTTTGATAATGTTGGGAAATCATCAATTGTAGTCTTACTTGAGTTGTGTGTCGAATTATGAAGTTTTCAATAGGTTGTGATTTTGCGAAATTGCGTATCAGGCTCTCTGAGCCGGTCGACCGACCGGCCGCCGGTCGACCGGCTGGGAGTGTGTCTTTGTGTTTTGCGATTTTAGAAAAAAGTTGGCCTTAGGACTGCCAGCCGGCAGACCGGCTGCCTGCCGACCGGCTGGTAGTCTCATGTGTAGTGTTGGTGTTGTTTTGCGAAGAACTTAGGAAAGAATGGGAGCCCAGCCGGCAGACCGGCCGCCTGCCGGCCGGCTGGGAGTACGCATGGGTTGGTATACGAGATTGTGAAGGTTAGGAAATGGATTCCCAGCCGGCCGACCGGCTGCCTGCCGACCGGCTGGGAGTCCCTTGTGTTGTCTTTGTTTTTAAAAGAAAGGAAAGAAGGCTGGGTTGCCAGCCGGTGGACCGGCTGCCGGCCGACCGGCTGGGAACCCCTGTAGCATATTTTGATTTCGTAAATCATTTGTAACTTTCAAACGGTAAATCGGTTTTGATTGAAACTCGTTTTGTATACCCGTGATATGTATTTGAGGTCCCCGGAGGATGGGCAACATTATATTGGGTTCGGGAATAGAGTGAGGATAGAGACCCCCCGGTCGGGCAACCGAAAGGGAAACCGGCTCTCCCTCATCCTTGTTCTCGGGGTCAATTAAGTGTTGATTAGAAGTTAAAGGTAGAACTATAGATCAGTTCATAGACTTTGATATTGTTTGATGCGTATTAAGTTATGCGTTAAGATGTCGCCTCTGAACTTAATACGTAGGTTGTTTGTCATGTATAGGGTTATGCGTTAAGATGTCGCCTCTGAGCCCTATATGTGTTTGTTTGTCGTGTATGGAGCCATGCGTTGAGTTTTCGCCTCTGAGTTCCATACATGTTTGTTTGTCGTGTCTGGGACATGCGTTGAGTTTTCGCCTCTGAGTCCAGACATGTATGTGTGATCGCGTCGGAACATGCGTTGAGTTTTCGCCTCTGAGTCTGACGAGTAGAGCAACTGCGCGACGGGGCAGTCAGGTTGTCATACCTTACCCGGAGTGCAGGTGTTTGGTGCTAGAACATGCGTTGAGTTTTCGCCTCTGAGTCTAGTACCTTGTGATGTGGTAGGGGTCCATGCGTTGAGTTTTCGCCTCTGAGTTCCTTACTTGTGATAGTGAATTGAATGTTAGTCCATGCGTTGAGTTTTCGCCTCTGAGTCTAATGTTCAGTGATAGCCGGTCCATGCGTTGAGTTTTCGCCTCTGAGTCCTTGCTTGATAATGTGAATTTGGTATTTAGGTTATGCGTTAAGATGTCGCCTCTGAACCTTTATACTTGCTGAATAATTTAGTACCTAGGTTATGCGTTAAGATGTCGCCTCTGAACCTTTGTACTTGCTGTTTTATATCTGCTTGCCTTGTTGATGGTACAGTGTCAGATATGCTTGGTATGTTGTTGTTGTTATATGGTTTGTGGTTAAATCATCCAAGGCATTGGATGACTCTTAGTTCGGTTTCATAAATAATTGGATTGAAAGACCCCCCGACTGGGTAACCAGTAGGGAAACCGGCTCTCCTTCCTATTTGTTTATGAAGTTAGTTGAGAGCCGTGCATGGTATTCGCATGATAGTAAGAGATCAGATGATGAGTTGTTTATGCTTCACATGTTGATATATGTTGGAGTATTCTGTATTGTCTTATGTGTTACGTGTTGTCACAAAAGGTGGCTAGGAGAACTCTAGTCACTCCCCACTGATTGTGGCGTACATGTTTACATGTATGTAGGTACATGACAGGTGGTTGGCAGAGGGTTGCATGGAGCTAGCGAGCGATGATCCTATTCATCGATTGACTTACACGTTTACGTTAGCTAGACTTAGTTTACATTTCAGTTGAGTGCCTGTAGGGATGTACCATCCCAGGCTGTTTGTATATGTATTTTACTTTCAGTTACAGTTTTTAATTCACCTCGCACGTTAGTTATGTTAAAAAGTTTAAATTCCGCTGCATTTTTAGTAATTTTGTATGTTTATATTTCCGCTTTCGCGAGGGGTTTTACACCAGTTTTAAGTAAAACCAAACTACATAAACGAATATTTTTAAAAAAATTGACGAAAATCAAAGAAGAAGATAAAAAGAAACCCTAAAATTATGCTAAAACGAGAAAAAAGTACACAAATACTCTAATTGAACTACATACTGAAAAACACTGCGCAAAATTGAAGAATAACAACAGAAAACACAACAAAAATCAACTTAAAAAACCTGCAAAATAGCGAAAATATAAGAAAAACGAAATCAAAAGTTTTACTGGAGAAAGAATGCGAAAAATTACCTGAATATGAACGGATTAGCGACGAAAATGTGCGAACAAATCGACGAAGAAAATATGAGCAAGATGATGGAGGTTTTACTGGAGAAGATGAAAGGTTTTCCGGTAAAATTATGGAGGTTTTACAGTGTTTTCAGTTGAGGAGTTGAAAAGAGGGGAAAAAAGAAGTGAGAGGTGAAATTTGGGGTTTATATATTAATTGTGAGATTTAATCTCAGCCACTAATCTCAACTTAAAATGGATGGTCCAGATTCAAAGGTGTAACTCACCAAATATACCCCAACTCATATGATCCTATATGTATATATATATAGAGGCAAGATCCGGTGAGAACGATCATTCGGTGCATACGGTGAGAACGACTCTCCTCCATTAGATTAAAAAGAATATACGGCTAATGTAATTTCAATAAACCACACCAAACCATAAACTCCCATCGTGCAAACAATGAAAAGGGAGCCAAACTAGCTAATGGTAGGTGGTTTCTATTAGCCTCTTATTATGAATCGTGATTTAAAACTTTAAATGGCAAATTACAGCAAACCAAAATATTAGCAACAAAAGAAGATTACCTAAGTCTAGATGAGTAAATAGCCTCAACGGTTTAGTGAATACAAATAAAAGACACTCTGGAAGAAGGATTAGTGTACATTTCTCAGATCGAAATAAAATATTGATAACTCCAGAATTTCTACGAATCATAATTGCAAATAAAGTAGTTTATTTTGTTTGTGGCCGTCAGGCTTTTAGAATGTAAGTTCTAGCCGCATAGGAAAAATTCAATGGGGAATAAATCGTAGACAACATCATGATATACCTCGTACCCATTGCTTCACCCTCAAACCATCGCCGACACCTCTCAAACGTATCTAGTTTTATGTAAAAATGTAACAAAAAAGTATCTAAGTTTAAGTAAAAAAAATGTATCTACTCCGTCAAAAACTGTATCTAGGTTTATGTAAAAAAAGTAAAAAAAAAATGTATTTATTCCGTCAAAAAATGAATTTAGATTTAAGTAAAAAAATGTATCAAATCCGTTAAAAAATGTATCTAGGTTTATGTACAAAAGTAAAAAAAAAATATATATATATATCTAGTCCGTCAAAAAATGTATCTAGGTTTACGTAAAAAAGTAAAAAAAAATGTATCTACACCTTCAAAAAAATGTATCTAGGTTTATGTAAAAAAAGTAAAAAAAGATGTATTTACTCCTTCAAAAAATGTATCTAGGTTTATGTAATAAAAAAGTAAAAAAAAATGTATCTAGTCCGTCAAAAAATGTATCTAGGTCTACGTAAAAAAGTAAAAAAAAATGTATCTACTATTTCAAGAAATGTATCTAGGTTTATGTAAAAAAAGTAAAAAAAAAATGTATCTACTCCGTCAAAAAATGTATCTAGGTTTACGTAAAAAAGTAAAAAAATGTATCTACCCCGTCAAAAAAATGTATATGAGTTTACGTAAAAAGGTAAAAAAAAAAAAAAGTATTTACTCCGTAAAAAAATGTATCTAAATTTGTGTAAAAAGGTAAAAAAAAAAAAAAAAAAAAAAAACTATCTACTCCGTAAAAAAATCTATCTAGAATGTGGGTTGTGGACTTGTGGGTATTTCTTAACCGTTGATTGTGTTTTAATCCAATGGTTGTAGGTCGTTCTCACCGTATGCACCGAGTGTTCGTTCTCACCGGATCCTAAATCTCTCTCTCTATATATATATATATATATATATATATATATATATATATATATATATATATATATATATATATATATATATATATATATATATATATATATATATATATATATAGACTTGGGATCCGGTGAGAACCACCTTACGATGAGAACCTTGTGAGAACTCTACCTTACGGACTTTTTTAAAAAAAATTAATGACATAATTGGATTCGGCATGTCATTTTATAGCTAGCTACCTTACGGACTTTTTAAAAAAAAATTAATGACATAATTGGATTCGGCATGTCATTTTATAGCTAGAGAACATATTTCTTGGTCTAGAAAATAAATACTAGTGACGGAAATCAAGGTGAGATACGTTTTATTTATTTGCATGCACCTACTATCTATTTTTTCGTATCTATCATTTTTCCGGCACTAGTATTTATTTTCTAGACCAAGAAATATGTTCTCTGGCCATAAAATTCCATGCCGAATCCAATTATGTCATTAATTTTTAAAAAAAAACTCCGTAAGGAGGAGTTCTCACCGGTTTTCATCGTAAGGTGGTTCTCACCGGATCCCAACCCTATATATATATATATATATATATATATATATATATATATATATATATACACACACACACACACACACACACACACAAAATTTCATTGATTAAAAATCGATTTGCAAAGTTGTACAATGTATTTTTATTAACAAAATTTTTAGATTTACTCATTTTCGTGGATAAGATCAATATCTATAATAAATTCCTTTAGAGTATTATTTTAACGGAATACTCTAAAATCTAATTAATAGAGTTTTATAATTTATTTATTTGTTATTTTTTGTAGATCTCAAACAGTACTATCTATTAACGTATTTTTGTTGAAAACTTTTACTTATTCAAAAAACTTACTCAGATCTAGTAATATCTCGAAAATTTGCTATTATGATGGTCAAAATGTTAGAGTTAAAATCTTGTAAAAAAATATAATAGCGTTATTTATTTTACTTTTTTTTATTATTTGTATTTTCATTGTCTAATAATGTTTTCTGTTTTATTTTATTCTATTATTATTGATAGACTACATGGATTATTGATTTTTTTTTTTATAATTCCTAGTGGTGGTCCCTTCCACAAAAATAAAAAGAAATTTATTTTATTATTTCTTAAAAAAAGAGTCAATTAAATCTCTCTAAATGTTATCGTTTCTATAGTATAGACTATAGAGATTTGCTCTCTTACAGTATACTCGTATAATAGTATAAATTTCTATTTCAATCATTAGTCTTTTCTTAAAATATTTTATGTGGATTTTTTTCGTAAAACATTTATGTGGATTTTTTTATAAAACATTTTGTGTGGATTTTTTCATAAAAAAAGTTGTGTATTTTTCATAAAACATTTTATGTAGATATTTTTCATAAAATATTTTATGTGGATTTTTTTCGTAAAACATTTTATGTGGATTTTTTTCGGTCTTAAAATAATTTTGCTATTGTCCTATTATATGAACATGAGTCATTTGATTTTTATGGATTAATTTGAATTTTGATCTGTTGTAGTTAATTTAATTCAAAATAATATAATTGTAGTTATCTATGATGAAAAAAATGAAATAATTTGAAATTCATTCCAAATGTGAACCAAATAAAAAGAAAGACATTACGAGATCAAACCAAACAAGCAATAATAAGTACAAAATACTCTTTGGTATTAGAATCCATTCCATTCCATTCCATTCCAACTATTTGAACCAAACAACCCCTTAAATTACTATCACCCGATCAGACCAGCATCAAATCTGAACCATTAAAAAGGTAATAAACCTCCATTTATTTCTAGAACATTTAGAGGACCCATACTCCGTCTATACTTGTATGAGTGAGTTGGATTTTTTTCCGGCAACCTGAATTTGTGGCATTAGAAAAATGTAAAAAGAAAAGTCGTCAGTCACTGACGCAGCTGTTTTTTCGACAATTTAGAATTTTTGTGGCTTCTAGCTTAAAAGAAAACGTAGAATATTACTCCATATCAACAAGGTCATTATTGGAGAATCAATACAGAGTGTACCTTAGGAACTGAAATACTCCTGAAATTCCCCACACAAAAAGTTGAGACAACACTAAACTGCGAATATGATGGTAGGATAATACATCCAATCCAACTTTTACAAACAACATATTTCATGAAAGACCCCTTCAATCTTGCAGTTATTTTCACAAAAAAGGAAACAAACGTGCAATATATACACCGAGTAGAATGAAATTACGTTGGGCAACAAAATCCACTTTGAGCGTCCTCTGTGTCCGACCCCAACCCCAAACCGCATTTGATCTCCTTCATCCTGACCTCCATCATCACCAATGATTGTAACAAAAAAAGAAGTTGAAGCTGGAACATTATTGGTTGTATAGAATGCTTTGCAATCTCTCGTATAAGCTATCTCACGAACCCAAACATACATACATCTTCACTGCACGAAAGATAGAACTCCACACAGAAATCTGAACATTTTATTCTAACTCCACTGCATCAACTTGCTGCTGAGCCAGATACTTCTCTCTCCTCTCTTTCTGTAGTGCAATTTGATCAAGGCAGTCATCGTACGTACATAGTAGGATAATGGAGTAAGAGGTATGTATTATTCTTTTCCTTGTGAGGAAATTAAATTAGTTTGATCAGGGAGGAACATGAGCAACCTATCTTCATCCTAACGGATATGAGAAGGATAGTGGAAGATATTGAATTTTGAAACATTTCAAAAGATTTGGACATGGGTGCTCATATGCATATGTACCATGTGATAAACTTAATAGCCTCACGAAAGTAGTAGTGACTAAATACTGCTCAATGCAAAAATTGCATCCCTATCTTAATTTAATCAATAATACGAAAAAATGTGATTTATGGGAAGATATGAACATACCCATTCATCAATGACAAGACCTTCGCCAACCACCTTTGGACCATCATCTGTTGGGGGTTTCTTACGATCTTCAACGTGAGCATCAGCTTCAGCTAATTGACGATTCAGTTTTTCCAATGCCTAACACGAATTTAGATCAGTACCAATGTACTATATGGATTCTGACAGCTCATATAGGCAGCAACAAAAGGGATACCGAACTTACTGAGCTAGGGCGATCAGGATCCAGGAAAATGGCGCGCAGTATCCGTTCTATATTGGCTTGATCCTTTTGTTCATCAAACTACATAAAAGGGTTGGGAGGGATTTATAATTAATTTAGTTCCACAGATTTACTCAAGACCGAAACAAACTTTTGTTCATTAAAATTGTTAACATCCATTTTATAGACATTTATCACCCTTCTCGACATCTCAGGCCCATGCAATGAGTAAACAAAACAAAGTGAAAAACTATTCAGAGTTCATCAACCAATCTATGTCTCTGAGGCACAGGACGAACCATCAAGAATGTCCCTAAACTCTTGGTGTCTAGGCAGGCCAATTCCGACATTTTAAAGCATATTATGACGAAATTAATACCCCAAGTATCCTTTAACTCACACAGATGACTTAATTATTAGTCCTCATAATGAAGCCAAGAGTAACAAGATATAGCTGAAATTATGGAATAAAAAAATCAACTCCAAAAAAGCAGTAGCTAAGGCCTACAAAATGACGCATATGTGCAAGGTGGTTTTCATGACCATGTTGCTCATTTCAATTTGGTTACGAAAAAGAAGAGGGACATAAGACCTGACTGAATGAAATTCATCTCACAGGTTTGAGTACCATGAACGTTCCAAGTTCCATGGATTACTAACCTTCACAGATGCACCCACATTAAAATGACAACCATCGCGACATTTTCATGTTAGCTTTAGTGACGACATTCCCTCCGAAAAAAAATTCTACCATGTCACATAGTCACAGGCAAACAACCAAACAAGGATATTGACTGAAGGCTCCATTTACTCTTAGCCCAATATACAAACTGTGCTTACTAAGTCAGTAGGTAAATTTTCGCAGCAAATACAACAGTCATCCAAATTCAGAAAAAGTGCAACAAGTTACCTACGGAGTCTGAGGTTGTGAAAATATTCGCACACTAGATAAACAGAGGCAAATCATTTCCAGATACTTCTTAGGTAGGCTATTCAACAATGCACTAAATATTATAGATGAAGATATAGCTTATGACAAAACATGAAAGCCATGCGAGCTAAGACATACTTAATCTGATCACCTTACGGCAAATAAATGGCAATCAAACAGCTCAGTTTCAAACAGAAATGTCTGAAACCTATCTTTGTCAGAACCCAACCATCCCTTGAGGATCGAAACTTTACTTCGACTCAAATAGTGAAAAAATCCACTCTCCACTGGATAAGATCCATTGTTTATTCATTTAAACTGTGAATGGCGTACGCCGTGACTCGTGAGTCGTAATCATCACATCAGTCCTAGATTTAAACTCAACAAAAAGTATAAACCATGCAATAAAACCACCAAAGATAGAAGGGAAGAAAACAATATATTTGAAAAGTAATAAGATGATATACGACTTGTAAAACAATTTTTTTTGGATGAGAATGCTCACCAACTCGGGCGCATATTCTGTCCCTTCTTTAACCTTCAGACTCATAATCTTAAATTTGACTTTTTTCTTCAGGTCTTGCATTTTCTCATTGTTCTCTGGCTGCTCCACAAACTTAAAGACTGCCACACAGAAATATTCAAGAATTGTATGAAAGACAAAACCCATGAAAAAAGCCTTCTTATTCAAGCATAAAAAGGTGCATGGCAATGTTACCTGCAGCAACAATATGCTCTCCAGGAGCAAGGATACCGCCAGGCGGACGCATGTAGCAGCTTTTGGGTGCAGTTGTTTGAAACTGAGATAAAGCGGCGCGTGACAAATGAAAGTCAGAGTAATAGATGTTTTGCATCTAAAAGGTTATCCGACAAGTGGCAACTCACAAAATGAATGGGAAAAAACAGCTGCAGAATTCAGAAGTGATACCTTGAAAGCTACGTGGGATTTGCTCGTGTTCTTAATTCTCACGGCACTTCTAACTTGTTTGCCGGGCTCATCTTTACATGCACAAAGCAAGTAGACAAGTCAAACAACTAAAAGCAGCAATGCCAGCAAGAGAGACTAATTACCAAACCAAGTATAAATCATCCGAAGGAAAGATTTTCTGCGCCAGACCTAAAACCATGCTTGTTCTTATAATGATAGTAGTAATGGAAACCACAGAACAGTATATATAGTTGGAAAAACCGCATTTTAGTATCACATTAGTAGTACTCTGTCGAGCACAAGGATTCCTGAATGGTTCCATATTTATAAATCGAGATAGTTCAATTCAATTCTACTTTCTCCCCATTGTATCTTTTTGTAAAAGGGCGCCACCTCTATGATATCTTGGTACATGGGCATCACAGCCAGTGGCGGATTTACAGGGGGTGATGGGGCTGAACCCTCACCCCCATTAATCTTGAAAAACAAAATATATATGTTATTTGTGTATTTATATTTTATATAATCTTAGTGGTTCAGTGGTACCACCAATCTATCTTCGAAGCAACCCGAGTTCAAGCCCTTGCAATTGCAGTTTTTTCTTACTTTAAATTTTGCATATCTACTGTAGTTCATGCGTGAATAGTAGCTGGACAGCAGCAGTATAAATACTCTGTTTTGGTTAATTTCGGTAAAGATGTGTAAAGCTATTGTGCATTCGTTTTAGCTTCCTTTGGTCTGGAACTTTTGGGACATGATAGTACAATGCTATATGAAGGAATACTTGTTTTAGTTGCTGAAAATGTCAAGTTTATAGTCAGTTTTACAACCGCTGTTTTGAGTCGTTTTAAGAAAGTTTTGGGTCATTAGCGAATCGAGCTGCATGTGCGTTGTGTTGCGTTGGTTGCTAGTGCGTAGATGGGGGTGCATTTGAGTGTGTTTCCATGGTGTAATAGAGTTGGATTAGGGGATAGTTATAGGGCATTAAAGATGCTAAGTTTTAAAGACCATCTCGGAAGTTATGTTCGTTCAATCATTGTGCATTCTTTGGTTTGTCGAGTAGTGCGGGGAGTAGTTGTCCTATGGGCCTGGATGTTGATGGCTTGAATATGAGGGATATTGGTGTTGCTTGTGCATACTTGGTTATGAGTAGTTTGTGTTGGTGGAGTATAAGAGGGAGTGTGGTTCGAGTAAGTTATTGTTAAAAGGGTTATTTCATAGGAATAATCCAACCTATACCTCATCTTCTCATATTAATCCCTACTAACGATTAACTGAGAAAAATCCAACCTATGACCTCAATTATCTTTCATTGAACTTTGTCTATTTTTGAACTCTTATTTTCGATAAGAAAGCACGTCACCTTGACTTACTTTTTGTTTTTTCTTCTTCCTGGACAAAAAGTAAGTGAAGGTGACGTGCTAACCTACCGACAATAAGAGTTTAAAAATAGTCAAAGTTCAATGAAAGTTAAATGAGGTTATAGGTTGGATTTTTCTTAGTTAATCGTTAGTTTGGATTAATATGAGAAGATGAGACATAGGTTGGATTATTCCAATGAAATAACCCTTGTTAAAATAAAGGGAATTGAAGGATCATCATATAATTGAGGTCGAATAACTATATTTTGGCATTAAACACCCCGTTCCATAAATCCTAGATCCACAACCTTGGTGTCTCCTAACTAATATCATATGTTAGTATGTTACTTGTGACAAATTGAACAATCCTCATGCCGAGCCAACAATCATCAACATAGGAATACTAACACTCTCAACTCAGACTTCGACAGTGCAATCCAAAACTCTCAAGTCTCAACTGAGATTCGATATAGTACGCCAACACAGTCAAGATTAAGGCTGACACTAGCTTAAATCCACTTGTTACTCCACACTTTTCAATAACTAACCACACAGTTCACAAATACAATTCGTTATCCATATCACACTGATGCATTAGTGGAAGCGTTAAACTTTGTGTAACCCAGATAGAAATTAACGCTTCGTCTAAGGTATCACACATAGTACAACCATGAACTCACGGCGCACTTAACTTCCAAGATTTGCTCTATAAAAACATCAAACAATTCCGATTCCAAAATTTCACACTAACATTAAAAATCGAAGAATATAATAATAAACAAATAATAAAGAGAAGAAGAACTAACAAGGAAAGTAAAGGTGATTAGGAGGATCAAGCTTAAGTCGACGTTTCGTGGGGAGAAGAGACCTAGCCACAGAAGCAACCGTCGGCGATGGCGGCTTCGAGGTGACACCTGCACCTCCAGCACCGCGAAACGACGACGTATTACTATTGGCGTCGTAATTTCGGTGTCCATGTTGGTAGTAATTATAATTATTACTATTATTGTTATTACTACTACTATTATTGGGAAGGTGTTGAGTAGAAGAAGCTGAAGAAGAGGTGTGAATCGATGAAGATTGCCAGAAACTGCATAGATTCCATAGTTTAGGCTCTTCGGAGGCCGCCATTGATGCCGGCGTATAAGGATAAGTTTTTAGGGTTCCGGTGAGTTTCCGGTGAAATTGATTGAAGAAGAAATGGGGGTGAATTGGGGTGTGAGGGAAACTGGGCGGAAGTTTTTGGAGCTACTTTTTGGAGTTGGTTACTTACTGCTGTAAATGCCACTTTTTATTTATTTTTAAATTCGTTTCATTGACTTTAAATCAAAGGAACAAACTAAAGTATTGTTGACCTAGAAATGGGTGGATCTGGTTGGTGAATTGTATTTGGGATTTTCGCGTTTAAAATAAAGGTATGTTTTTTCACGTTCGAATTTTACTTTTTTTTATACGCCTTTTACAATACTACACTTGTGAAGCAATCTACGTCAACGTCTGCTTTCTAATGCTAATAGATTATTGGCATCTCTTCTAACTAATAAGGAATCAGATGGTGGCCAACTAAAACAATGGAGTTAGACATTCACCCCAAAGAATGAAACCAACTAGACAATATCATACAAAGGCACATCTAAGAGTTACACACCACGCCCTAAACCACCCCGCATACCAGATGCTGACGACCACAAGAACCACCGTCGACCACCAACCCATAAACACGGATTGATAATAATTGATTAACAATTAACCCCTAATTGATAAACCTAATAATTTCAATAAAATCGTATTAATAATTGTTAATCAACAAAATTACTTCACTAATTGCAAAATTATAATTTATTTTTCAATTTTTTAGAGTAATTAGATTCAATTTTAGGGGAAGAAATAAAGTAAAAGATAAATTGATTAGGGTTACGAAAAAGGGTATCTTATGGAAATTTTATGAAAAAATGTATGTGAAAAAGTAAAGTCCATATGTGAAAAAAGTAATTCCGTAAAATAAACTCGTTTTACCATATTATCTAAAATTTGTTGTTAATTAATATGATTAGTTAGGAAGTAATATTTTCACGTAATAATAAAATATTGCGATGTAACATAATAATAATAATAATAATAATAATATTATTGTTATAAATTTAGTTCATGTGAATAGGTTTGCACGACACACACACACACACACACACACACACACACACACACACACATATATATATATATATATATATATATATATATATATATATATATACTTAAAAGAGGAACTTTTCGAGCGATTTCATTGGTTTAAATTTTGTGAATTATTTAAGTAATTATAATTATGTGATAAAAAGAAAATTATAAATCAAATATTAAATAAAATATAGAATATTATTTACATTAAGAAATACTCTCTAATAAAAGTCTTAGAGAATTTTATCTTTACTTGAATTGTATGTATAATTATATACTAATGTTGCAAGAGTCCTACATAATCATAATTATAATTATAGCTATAGTTATTCCTCTCTTTCTTTTAGAGCTATATATATTATGGTGCCCCAAGCCCCCAACTTCACGAATCATGCTCACAAATTAATTTCTCTTTCTTTTGATTATTATTATTCTTAATTTTCAATTCTCAATTATTAATGATTAATGATGCTACTCATTCTTTTGATTATAATTTCTTATCTATGATTTATTTTGTTATTTACATTATAGTTTTTGTATACATACGTTTACGTAATTTGATTTTATGATTTTTTTGTATACTTATGTGGTCAGAAATTGTATTGCATTATTGTCTTTCATTAATGTATTATTAGAGGTGTAAAATATTCGAAAGAATGTATTATTAGAGGTGTAAAATATCCGAAAGAAGAGGTTGATGTAGCATTAAGCAATATATAAGCAACACAGAAAATATAGAATATTAAAATATAAAATATTATTTAAATTAAAAAATACTCCCTTATAGGAGTCTTAGAGAATTATATCTCTACTTGAATTCTATAATTATATATGTAAAATTACAAGAGTCCTATCATAATTATAGTTATAGTTATACCTTATACCTTAATATGTTTATATATATATATCCATATATTTCCATTCTAAAAATTAGTAATATCTTTCATGTCAAATTATTTTTATGTTTTAATTTTTGTTTTAACTTATTGTCTAACCACATCTTTATTGTTTCTTTGTCTTGATGTTTACATTGGTTTAGATTGTTGAATAGCATTGCATTAGTCTACTCATCGGTATTTTTCTTTGAATTAGATTATTGTCTAATGAATTTCTAACAAATCTTATTTATTTAGTATATGTGTAGGCAAAAATTTTCATTTTAGACGGATACTATTCATCATAAGTTGTTATGCGGCGAGTGATAAAAAAGTGAGAATTAAATGGAGCACCCCATGCGAGCCACAAATCAAGTGGGAATTAAACGGAGCATCCAACTTGCCTTTCTACTTGTGATATTGTGAGAGAAACAATATTCGTTTTCAGCTTATGATAAATAGTGCACGTTTTCAATAAGACAACCCGATATGTAGGTGAAGACATATTATGATTTGGAATTTGATGAAGATGTAACAATTATTTGTAGGTAGTGATGGACGGATGGTTACAGCTTTATTACATTTAATTTTGTTTTGCTTAACTTAGTTATACGTTTCATTAGACATAATTTTCTATGCAGCATAATTGTGTTAATAAACAACGGATTGATTACATTATAATTGTCTCGCTTTTGTTTTAGGATAGTAAGTTTTTTCTCCTCTCGCCTTCACCAGGGGTTTTTTGCCTGTCCGAAAAATTGACCAACGGGTACATTATACAAAGTAAGTATATGTTTCGAGAGCAAATCCTACTTTTATAACAACTAACACCGCATACATTCAACTCACAATATACATACGGAACATACATACGGAACAAATAGTGTGTTAATTAGTTCATCTAAACTCTTTTCTACGAAATTCATCTTATTAATTTATACTAGATAAATATTAAATTTAATTAAAAAATAATTTTAGATAAACATATAAGTGAGACTAATACATAAACTAAAGTCAATTAGTATATTAAAGTTTAGTTACATTAGATGTTTTATTTAAGATCAAAATCTATACTTATATAAATACAGGTTAATATACTACTTAGGGAGTATTATTTACTTCTTATGTAAAAAAAGTTGTTTCACCGTTTATTGATTTTATATTGTCTATAAAATGTTAGATGTATATTTATGGTGCTGATTTTCGCAGTACACATTTTACTCGTCACAGTACGTTGTTGACGATTATACCCTTCTCATTTCCTCTCTCATTTCCCTCTGATTTGTTCTCTCTAACTTTTCCTTCATCATCAACAACCATTATCAACCTTTCGTTATCAACCTAAATCATCTATAAAATCTTATTAAAAGCCTAAGTTAAAACGCCAAATAAAAGCCACGTCAGCAATAAATAAAAGCCATGTAGGATTACCAAAAAGTCACCTTGCACCCTCCAAAATCCACGTCATCAATCATCCATGTCAACAATAACAATTAGAATACAAATTCTTATAATTATATTTTACCAGAGTGTCTTCTTTCCCTCTCCAAATTCCACGTGAAGAACTACACCCCAAATTCATTTCTCCTCTCACCATCAATTTATAAAATCTTATTAAAAGGGTGTCTAAAATAATGTGTCATGACTAATTTTAAATGTGACGTGACATATTTAAATGTGAAATTGACATATTTTTAATGTGACATGGCGAATTGACGTGGCATGGATTATCAAATTATTATTAAATGACCTTAATTTAAATTATTTATCTATAAATTAATTTAATTAACTTAATTTAACTCACTCATTTATAATATTAAAGGATATTATATTATTACTAAATCATTTAATTTAATTCCACATGTCTTAACATTTAATTTTATTCCATATGACAATTCATACCCATTAATTTAAATTTATTTTAATTGATTATTTAATTTAATTATTTATACTATTCAAATAAAAGGTTAGTCTATCCATTTTATTCCATAAGACAATTTTACGCCTCATTAATTTATATTCATTTTTTTTTATTATTTAAGTAAATTGAAAATAAAACATAAATGTAATAATAATTGACTCTATAACTATATGATTCAATATAATTTAAAAAACAAGTTAAAATATTTACCATCATTCACATATCATATTTTTTTTATTTCATAAGACAACTTCTTAAACCACTCTCATGCAAAGTATATATTTTAAAAATAAAATAAAATAATAGTAATAATAATTAAGAAAACGTTTTACATTTTATTTCTTCTTGCTGCATATTTATGTCTATATTAAATTTCATAATAATGAGAAAAATCTATAAATATAAATTTATTTATAAATCTAATTAAAATGCAAGCCAAATTTTTGGTTATCATCCACATGACACCCACATGTCATATTTTAATTTCACGAGATAAAATCTTAAATTAATCTCATGTAAAGTTGATTTTGTAGAAATAATTAAAAAAAATAACAATAACCTTATCTATAAATCTAATTAAAAGGCAAGTCAAACCCTATATTATTATCACAAATCATTTATACATTCAATTTCTCATTGGCCCATATTTGTGTCTATATTAAATTTCATAATAATACTAAAATAATGCTCAAAAGTCATCAATGTTGATTGATTGATATTTATGCCTATGTTAAATTTGATAACATTTAAAAAGAGGATGCTCAAAAGTCATAAAACACATCCTCAACTCTTTATATATTTTTGTTGGAAAACAATATTTGTAAGCCAATTGTTTTTGTTATTTTTTTCGTTACTAGAATTATATTTGTCACTAATCTTTTTTATCTTTCTATTCAGATCAAGTTACTTGTATTAAGGTATTAAATTATTAACTAATTTTTTTATTTTTTATGTAATTTACTTTGAGTTAATTTGTTCATCACATTTCAACTTGATCGTATGTATTTGTTGTGTTCTCATTTAGGGGTTATATCAAGATTTGTATGTTACTCTTTAAAGGTAAATATACTTACATCTTTATGACTTGATTCTCATTCCCTATTTCTATCGCTATTTACCAGGAAGTTATGTTAATAACGATGATATTGCATAAAACAAATTTCACTATTCTTGGTTATTTTGCACTAATTATTGAATTTTTTTTGTTTATACATATAGAGAAAGACGATTCATTAGAGAAACAAGACTATACGGAAAAGTGAAATACTAGAATTGCTTAAACAATTATAAATTACAGACTAACTACAAGATGTACGACATCAACATGAATGACTAATAGTTTATTTTTTCATTTGTATGTTTTATTTTGGTATTTGTTGTTTTCCATCATTTTGCCTTTGAAAATATAACACTCTTCACCTACCGACTTATTTGATTATTCCGACTTTGTTCTTTATATTATTAACATGTCGATATTCATAATTTCAATACAAGTTCTATCATGAATTATTCACGAGGTGTTGCTTTAAAATTCTCATCTTTATTGTTAATAAAATGGTAGTGTCACTGATCTTTCCTATCATTTTATTCACATTTTTGTATAAGATTACAAATTAAATAAAGTTGTTGCTTTAAAATTCGTAATTCCACAATTTATTGTTGTATTAGCTTCAATTTTAGGGGTAGTACGTATAAAATGTTAGTTTTGTCATAATATTTCTAATTGTGTGTTCTATGTTATTTTCAGAATTGTTGATGAAATTTAATATCTAATTTGTGAGGGGCTCTATCTGTGAGATCTTTGTTTGCTAATATAGTTTTATATAATTTGATTATATGAATATCTATATTATTAACTTATTTTAGTCTGCATTGAGTTACTTTAATTTTGCAATCTTAGTATCCATTGTATATGACTTTCATTTCTAATAAATTGTTGTACAAAAGACTAATTGACTTTATATAACTCTTAAAACATGAAAATTGTAAGTTGAGTTGATCTTAGTATATTATTATATTAAATCACTAAAATATCACACTAGAAATTAAACATCCCGTGAATTTCACGGGTCACAAAACTAGTTTTTACAATCAAACATACTAGATAAATAAATTACTTAAATCACTAATTTCTCCAATATACGCATTATACATTCATGATTCATGCACTACGTATTTTACTTAAAAAAACCAAAAAAAGTACGGCAAGTGTACTGCAGCCGCACAACTTCCCACCACCATCTTTGACAACCTCCACCCCCATGTCAAGTCACCGCCGGCTACCAGCACCGTAAACCCTGGCCCAGTGCCGGCCCACTCACACCAACTGCTCGTGATCGATCTTTTCACACTTTCCCCCAACCTTTCTTTGTCTTCCGCACCGGCACCCACTCGCTGCCGTCGCTGGCCGCCGAATAGCCTTACCACGCCCCTGTTGCCAACGACTCCACTACCTACTGCCATCCTCCTATCATCAATTAACCCTAAATTAATTTTTGACATAAACCCTAAATTAATTAACAACACACCTAAATTATAAGAAAGACATGAATTTAATTAGTAATATTGCAATTAGTGAAGTAAATACATTCAGATTTTTATTCATAATTGATGGATTTTGTATTTAAAATTTTGGGAGGAATTAGAATAGAGAGAGAATTGCATCTCATGTTTTTTTAGTCAGGGGCAGTAAATGGAAAGTTAGGTACGAAAAGTACTGTGATGAGTAAAAAATGTACTGCGAAAATAAATTACGTATATTTAAACTTAATAAATTTGGTTTTGATTGAAAATATCATTTGTTAGAGTTTAAGAGAATGATTTAAATTAAAAGTTTAGAAATGAAAATGTATGATTTTACCATACGTTCATTTTAGAGTTTGAGTGGCACTAATATTGTTAGCAAGTGATTACTTTAAGTTGTAAACAAGCACTTCAATTTTATATTCTTTTCTATAGAAATTTATCCACTCATCGTCAAGATAAAGGACAACAATTAGATAGAATTTGATTAAAGAAAGGATTTCTAAGCCATCTAAATGAAATTAGAGAAGAGTCATATGCTTTTTCAACTTTCGTACGGACTAATAACACATTTGGCGTATAATTTTATTTACAATGAAATTCTATTGAATACTAATACTAATTATACAGTCTGTCTTGCTTATACCAGTGATGAAGCTCGAATGGAAAGTGTTAAGGAGACAAAAAGCATATTAGCCATATAATTATTAGAAAAATAATGAGCATAATAAGTATGGCGGAAAAAATGAACACAATAAATAAGTAAAAATAATTGTCAGTAGAGGAAATTGAACCCTTGCCTAGATGAAATTTGTAATAACCAACTCTATTACTTCTTAAAAATATCTTCCTACTCATACATATTATACCTTATTATTTAGGCACGAGTCATGTCCCTGAGGGCTCAAGCATAGCTTTTCCTCTGTTTTTGATGATCACAAGCATAGCCTACCTTCTCTCAGCCCACTTTACCCTTCGACTTGCCCATTTGTCTCCGTCACGAATGAGAATTTGTGTTAGGTACCAACAAAGAAGTTAAATGCTTATGATTATATTTCAAAAAGTTTAAAGTTAAATGCTCATATTATTTTTATTCAACTACTTAGGGATTACATTAGATTTGATATATATGTGAAGTCTATAAAAGACTTTTATGAAAAAATATTAAGATAAATATATTGATAGGTTTTAGAAATATACCTGATTTAATTTTTTTATAAGCATAAGATTGAAAGTGTCCAAATTTTTTACCCTTCCGACCACTTTCTCAGGCATGGATAAATGTTGATCATAACAATGACTATTCATATAGAAAATTATTTAAATACAAGATTGACAATATTTTTAAGACTCTGCATATGAAAAAAACAAAAAAAAAACAACAATTTTAGCGAAGTAACGAAGGTCCTGCCAATTAGGACTCAGTAGCCCAGTTTGTTCATTAACATTTACATTAGGTTTTGTCAGATAAGCTCGGGTATGCGGTATATAATAGAATATAATACTAACATGTTGTGTTGAACTATTTAATATCCAAGGTGAATAGTTTCGGAAATGAGGTGACTTAATTTTATGTTTTGGGAATAATTCTCTATAATTTATATATGTTCATTACGTTGGTATATAGTTGGTTATAACCGAACCTATAAGTAAAGTTTTGGCCACTGATTTTTCTGTACTTGTGTTAAGCCATTAAGGTCTCATATTTAGGAATTCTCAAGTACCAAAATCGGTAATCTTAACCATTTCTGAAAAATTTCGGGTAGCAACCAATGCAATTAGCTAGAGTCTCCCTTTTAATAATCCTCATTAGAAAATTGTGATAAATGGTCACTTAAAATAAGGTTCTTTTCTAAACAACGATTTAAAAAAATTGAGTAATAAATATAAAAGAAATTAATTTTGCAGCAATATCACTCTAAAGAAAGTGTTAATTACTATCTTAATAAAGATAATATTATTCAGCTCTGTTTATAAAAAAAGCATATAATTAAATTTTGAGTTATGTTTGAAGAACTTAACTACATACACAATATAAGATATTGTATAAGAAAACAATACTCGACTTAGAAATCTAAACAAAATTGATCATTTAATATGACATTGACCAAAAACGATTAACTGGAAAAATAATAGTAGTACTTAGCTACACTACTTGGAATAATTTGCATTACGGAGCACCGATTTCAGGTCAAATTTGAAAAATATCAAATTTTCAATAGTCATAAACTACATAAAAGTCATGATAAATCATACTATTCTATTATATTCATTATAAAAATGTCTTCAAAGCAACCATTTCAAGATAAATATTCAGAAATTATTTTGGATATTACCCGGCCAACGGCCGGGCATGAAATCTAGTATATATATATAGGAATGGGATCATGTAAGTATGAGTTATATATTTGAGTAATGAGTATTAATGAAGGAAATAGAAAAACATCACGCGCAAAATAAAACTCGCTGGTAGGGGGTGTAACACCCCCATTTATTTAAGAGCCTTTAGCAAGACATTCTCAATAAATAGGGTTGTTACCATCTCGGAATGTCCGAGGTAGTGAATAACAAAGTAAAACAAACCAAAGTACTTTATATAAAAACTGATTAATTTAAACTTTTGATATTACAAGTACTACACATAGAATAAAGTACAACTGATAACATCTAAGTATGTGATCTAATCTAAGTAGGTCCAAGCCATGTCTCTCTCCATGCCCCTCTCCATGCCCAAGCTCCTAGTCCATCTGTCTCTGACCTGTAGAATCTACTCCCCATTTCGGATCATCGTAGGTGTACACGAATACACTGTCAACCTCGCGGTTGAGTAGGATAACACAATATTTATAATGCAACAGTTAAATGATATGCAAATGCCATGATATGCTCGAGCTCAATCTCAATCTCATTCTCAAACTCATACCCTTGCACCAAGCCCTACCGAACCTCCCGGCAGACTATAGTCGGCCGTCGCCGAACACCAGCATAACAGCTGAGGTCACCAGGTCTAGTCCTGCAGAACTAGCCTGAGCCCAATAATATCTCATCATCTCAAATCCGTGTCCAATGCACATGCCATGCTCGTGAATGCAACAATATTCTTAATCAATCATGCTATTAAATAATGCAATGCGCATACAAAAAATAAAAATAATAATCAACACTCAATCCCAACCAATATCATTCTCATATCAATCATACTCAGCATCCTTAACACACAATACCACATCCATTCATAACACATCATAGAGTATAAGGTCAGTGTATCCTACCTGGATAGCAATATAATCCCATCACGCAGCTAACATCCAATCAGTAGCATCACCCCATCACATACTCAACACCTAATAAAATAATATACTTAATTACTAACTAATACAATTACGCAACTAACATAATATATCAATCATTCCAATTAATTACTTAAATAATATATTACGCATAACGAGACCGTATCAATTATTTCTTAACAACAATTTAATTAAAATAAAGAATTATATAAATTATCGACCATAAATAAATAACGATTACTTGTCACATACGTATTACAGTTATGGAGATACAGATTTTATTATTAAAATCATAAAACTTCAAACACAACAAGTTAAAATATATACGAACTAATAAATTAACTTGATTATTCGATTTATAAAATATCCTCACAAAACATGTTAAACAAACTAACCAAATTAATTAAATAAATTTAAACTTATAGTACTAATGATAGTACTAATCATTTTAATAATAAGAAGTATACTACTAGTACGTATTACCATTAGTAGTAGAAATAATATAATAATAATAATAATATAATAGTACCATTAGTAGTAGTAATAATATAATAATAATAATAATAATATAATACAACAATTATAATAATAATAACAAGCATACTCTAGTAGTACGTATTACTCTTAGTAGTAGTAATAATATAATAATAATAATAATATAATAATAATATAACAATAATAATAATAACAAACAAACATGAAAATAGACAACCGCAACAATAGCGACGCAACCCTATTTTACACTACCCACGTCCCTACTTCCCGACACCACAACCGACAGCCAAACCGCCTAGAACCACCAGCCCCCGACTCGACCACAACCACCATCCAATACTGTCCTATGACGGTTTCACAATTCGCCTTTGTTACTCCCTGTATACACGTGCTCCGGCCACCTCACGCACCACCTTGCTCCGTTAAGCACCCCGCTGCCATCCCCATGACCGACCACCGTCGACCAAACCATCACTACCTACCATAACTAGCGACAACCCATACGACCCTTCAATTCGATAAAACCCGACACCAATTTCCTTCCTTTCAGTCCTTCCACCGCCGGCCACGGTGGTCCAACACCACCCATGACAACGACCCAGTAACCGTTACATGGCCAGGATCATCTAGGTCAGTCCTAGGGTCAGTCACGGTCTAAAACGACTCATATAAATCATACGTAAGACGGTCGCAATCTAACGATAACTAAACGCATTAAACATTAACTAATTAAATATCGTCTTACCGTAATTAACAATGAATGAACGAACGAAAGCTTTGTCCAGATGCACAACGATGAAGGGAAGGAGTAGGAGGAAACATAGCGGCAGAAGAAGAAGAGATCTCATAACGTAGGGAGGAGGAGTGTTTAGGGTTTATTGGTTTGTTTATACATAAAGAATAGTACGGAGGATGAGTATTGTATCCGTATAATATTATAATTATCGTAATACTAACACGTATTATAAATATAATATTATTTATGATAATCATACTAGTACAATATCAAGACTACAAGTTTATAATAAACTCGTAATAATAATAATAAGAGTAGTAGTAAAAAAAAGTAATAGTAAGAATAAACGTAACAACGGCGATAAAACGATAATATTAATAATAATAATAATAGTAGTAGGAATAATCATAATAGTAATAATAATAAGATAATTAATAAGAAGAAAAAATAGAATATAATAAGGATAATAAGAAGAAGACTAGCAAAAATAATGAAAATGATATATTATTAAAAATTAAAGAAATACGAAATAATCGTAGAAATACGATTAATAAACCAATAACTGTTTACGTAAAATACTTTAAACATTCCTTTTTGAAATATACGTGTATAAAACATGGTTTGACTACCGTTGACAGAGGCTAAAATACGGGGTATTACAGTCTTCCCTCCTTAAAATGAACTTCGTCCCGAAGTTCGCTACCCCTTAACGATAACAAAACACTCTCCAGCACGAAACAAACACAGGTAGTACATATATAAGCTCTAAAACGCGAAGTGTTACATTCTATCCCCCCTTAAGAAACTTTGTCCCCAAAGTTTAACATATAACCAAGTTAAAGTGTACTTCATGAATCATAATATAATGCATAACAGAAGTGAACAGGTTTATGGAGTATATTCAAACAATCCCGACATATCAATTTTCCATGACATAACAACTAACCATATCATAAATCATTAAGATTTTACAATCATATCCTCCTTAAAACATGGTTACGTCCCCGTAACCTTATTATAAAATTTTACATCCAATGCTCAAGAAGACCACCGAAACAACAGTCACAAATCATCAGATAAGTTAATTACCCTATACTAGGCAATTTTCAACCGGCTTTTAAAGCAATCAAAACACAGTTGGCAATCCCACGTTACGCACTAAAACAAAATCAAGGTAACTAACACTTATATATCCTTGGAAATTTTAACACAACCGAACACTTTACACCAATGTAGACAAGCAGCTAACTCATAGTTCATACTCGGCAAATTAAACCATTTCATGCTCATACTCATATTATAGAAGCAAAATCATGTTTATGCACACAAGTTTTAGAAAAGACATTAGGCACTTATTTAACTAATGTAATTAAACACGGAGCAATAACATATTTCACGAGATATACACCAATCATAGACTAGCAAGACAGCGTAGCATCTCTACGTATAAGAAGTTAAACCAATTACTTAATTCAATATATATTGTGATCAGATTTTAAAGATAGCGATATGCAATTCACTTCATGGCATAACAATATACATGAAGAAGTTATAAAGATTATCGCAGGGAACTAGACAATATATACCATTAATATATGAAGGAACATCAACAAGGTTCACATTGTTTAAAATACTCACAATTACTTATGACAGTTAGATTGTTATATCAGGCTAATAAGTTTACCAGTTAAATTCATTCTACCACGTGTCTAGATTCTTCTCTGATAAACATCATTTTAACATTACATATGAACACCACATAATTATTTTGAGGTCATATAAATAGAAAGCAATAATGTCTGTATAAATGAAACTATTCTATATAAAACTCAATGAAATAACAAGGTTAAATTATCATATAATAGCGTTCATATTCATATCATATGCCTACTGTTCATGCTACTAACGTCATATCAAAATATTACATGGTTACATAACATAATTCATGTTTGATTAAACTTTTATATCGAACTTACATGACTTACAATTTTAATAATCAAACATCATGTTGCAACTTCATAATTATAATTAAATAACCGCCCAGCCATTTTCTGAACCATTATAGTTTTTGAGAAATATAATGAATTCACTAATCATAGGAAAAACACTCAAATGCACAACTTAAGGGAATTATTTATAACAAATTTTTCAACTCAGTTGGTCGGAACAGAAACTTTTCAGCAATTAAACAGAAAATTGGGCAACTTGCCAAAAAAAAAAAAAAAAAAAAATCACTATTAAATAATGACTCGTTAAGATTTTACGTGAATTATCATTTTGAAAACGTGAATGAATATTCTAAACAGTGGAGTTGAAAATATGCATAAACAATAAATACCTTTTAAATGGTGTCATTTGCAAAAACATGGGTCAAAACAGAACCGTGCACTAACAATCTGACCACTATCGACTAAAATATTTATTTCTCGCAAAATATAACTCGTATACACATGAAACCAAAAGCATCGAGAAGCTAAATCAGATGGTTATCACACATAAAATTTTCACATTCATATAGGAAACACATGTTAAATGACAGCCCGTACAAACAAGGTAACATTCTGAAAATTTACCTAACTTTTTGTTCCTAAAAAAATCACTTCACACTATCACATTTACATACAACCATTCTTCTTCCAAACATGTTGACATATCATCAAAGCATAGAAATCACGTTGCACCATATTAACATTTATTCATCATTTCAAGCTGTAATTGTCATCTAAAACACGGTAAAGATTGCGAAACAGAAAAGTAGACCAACTAAATGACTGAATATTTATACATGTATATACAAATGTAACACATAACTATATGACACTCATGGCTTGGGGCATCACATTCCGCATATCACTAGACATGGATTACTTAACACATAAATCTGATCATTCATATCCACATACCAGCCAATATATTACATAATTAAGATAGTCATTTAATAACCGAATATCATATGGACATGTCAGAAGACGAAATCATATGATCACATCACTCTATCTATGGCTCAATAAATATAGATCCATACTCACATACACATACTCATGTTCTCAATACTTGGAAATCATATATCTCAATCAACATTCAATATAAATCGCATACAACACAGATCTCCAACCATATTTCACATCATACTTACCTCATTCCTTTTCTGCGGAAACGTTAGTACAATACATATAATGGGTCCTGTCCTTTAATGTGGAAAAGTCAAAACAATATTCGTTTCTTATATAAATATTCGTTAATTAAATAAATATTTCTTTTCATTTTTTTGGTTTTTTTTATGTACCACATTTAATCGTATTTTTTCCCGGTATCATTTTATAAACAATTTTTTTTAGTATCACGTTTTTTTTACTAACAGGTTGCTTGTTGTGATATTGTTTTGTATAACGTCTGATATTGTATCTAAGTTATACAAAAAATATCACCTTTTTTTCAACATCAATTTATTCTTTTCTTAATTTTTTTTTGTTTTTTTATGTTTCACGCTTATCTTATGTTTTTTTTCAGTAACACTTTTTTAAAAACACGTTTTTTTTGGTATAAGGTTTTATTTAATAACACGTTATTTAGTGTCAGTTGTGATATTTTTTAGTATAACGCGTGATATTTTTAGTATAACGTGTGATATTGTTTAGCGTTAAAAAAATGTGGTACGTAAAGGAAAAAAACTGATATTAAAAAAAAGGTGATATTGTTTACTATAATATGTGATATTGTTTGGCGTAAAAAAAGTGGTAAGAAAAAAAATGCTATTAAAAAACCGTGATATTGTTTATTATAACGTGTGATATTATTTAAAAAAAAAGTGATATTTTTAGTATAACGTGTGATATTGTTTAGCGTTAAAAAAATGTGGTTCGTAAAGGAAAAAAATCTGATATTAATAAAAACGTGATATTGTTTACTATAACATGTGATATTGTTTAGCGTTGAAAAAAAAGTGGTACGAAAAGGAAAAAAATTGCTATTAAAAAACGTGATATTTTTAGTATAACGTGTGATATTGTTTAGCGTTAAAAAAATGTGGTACGTAAAGAAAAAAAAACTGATATTAAAAAAAACGTGATATTGTTTACTATAACATGTGATATTGTTTAGCGTAAAAAAGGTGGTAAGAAAAAAAAATGCTATTAAAAAAACGTGATATTGTTTAGTATAACGTGTGATATTGTTTAGTATAACATGTGATATTGTTTAATAAAAAAAGTGATATTTTTAGTATAACGTGTGATATTTTTAGTATAACGTGTGATATTGTTTAGCGTTAAAAAAAAAGTCGTACGTAAAGGAAATAAACTGATATTAAAAAAAAACGTGATATTGTTTACTATAACATGTGATATCGTTTAGTGTAAAAAAGTGGTACGAAAAGAAAAAAAAATTGTTGTTACTATATTGTGATATTAATTGTATTTTTTTCCGGTATCATTTTTTTAAACAATTTATTTTTTTAATATCACGTTTTTTTAATAACAAGTTGTTTATTGTAAGTTGTGATATTGTTTACACATAAACAATAATCATGTTACTCAATATCACAATATAGTAACAACAATATCACTACATACAGAAAACAATATCACAACTAAGATTATCCTTAATAACAGTATCACAACTAATATCTGTATTACTGAAGTATTAATCATTAGTTAAGCTTGATTACCTCAGTTGGTAAGAGTAGCTGGTCTTTGACTTGAAGGTTGGAGGTTTGAGCCCTCTCTCAGCCCTTTATTTTTCCTTTTTGCGTGTGAAATTTCTTATTTCATTCATTGTTACTCAATACTCAAATATATATGAGTTCTCACCGGATCCCGACTCTCTCTCTCTCTCTCTCTCTCTCTCTCTCTATATATATATATATATATATATATATATATATATATATATATATATATATATATATATATATATATATAACATTTCAAAAGTTAAGTAAATAAGAATTTATAAGTGCATATATAATTTGAATTAAAATTTGGATGTTCATAGATTTTGTTTTATATCTAAAGTTTATACAATTTTTTTTCGAAATTCGATTCTTTTTAGTGATACTCGATTAAGAAATTCTTGCTTCAGACCGACCAAAATAAGACGTACCAAATGTCACCATCTTTTTAATAAAATGTAACCATCTAATTATAAGATGTTATATCTCAAATCCGTCACTCTTTACCTTGAAAATGATGGTAATATTTTATCAAAAAATGGTAACATTTTATTGTAAAAATGACTACAATTTATCCGTCTTATTTCAGACGGAAAACAGCCCGTCTGAAATAAGAATTTGCCTACTTGATTTGCTAATATAAATTAACAATCTATTACTCTTATTGGGTAAATTGATAATACTCCCTTATATAATTCACTTTTTGAAATTTACTCCCTTATATAAACATTTTTGAAACTTACTCCCACCACATATAACTTTTATCAAATATTACTCCCATTTAATAATTCCGGTCACAAAAATCAAAATATTTCACCCAAAATTTGAAAGTTAATACTAATTCTTGTTATCTATACAATATTATTAAAAGGCTAACTTAAAATGTCACGTAGACAATGTCACTTTACATTAACAAAAAGCCACGTCACTTATTACACATGACATGAAGCCACGTCATTATTTCTTATTTAAAAAGAAAAAGAAAAAAAATTATAAAACATTAAATGTAAATAGCATAACAAACATTAACCTTTGGCCTTTTTAATTTCTAGATAAATTAAATAACAAATAAAAATCAAAAATCCTAATAAATTTTAAATATCGTTTTTGTATTGTTATAATATTTTAAATAACAAATAAATATCATATAATTCTAAATTTTATGCCGTTTATAAAAAATAAAAATTTGTAAATATTAAGGGTAAATAATAACATACTTAACATTAAATATTAGCCTTTTAATTTTTAAAAATATAATATGTTAAACTTCAAATAAAAATTTACAGTCTCTAATTTTATAACTTGCTAGGAATGAAAAATAATGCTCAAAACTTATAAAATTATACTATATATTTATGTATATTAAAACAAACCTTTCACATATCAATAATGTTAAATTAAATATTTTTATATTGGTTAATATTAAGAGTACATCAAACTTATTTATTAAAATTCTCCTTACGATTTACTAATATTTTTTTGATGGAAACCATAATACCGATCATGATTTACATTATAAAAATAAATTAAGCTTTTACTCTCATCATTTAAATTGCACAAATTCTTATTTGCAACGGCACTATCCGTCGCAAGCTTATGACGGATACCGTTTCCTCTCACAAAATACCCACTTTTTCTCTCTCTCCAATACTATTCATGTAGTCCCCTCTCTCCACTAACTTATTTTCTACCTATTTTATCTCACAAAATATCCGTCACAAATTACGACCCGTCGCAAGCAAGACTTACTATTTAAATTGTACATTTTGTCCATCTAACTCTTCATTAACCGTAGAGATAGTAGTTAAAACTTAAAAGATCCAACATAGAGTTAATAGAAATTCTAATAATTTGAATTATAAAGCTACTTAATGATATTTTTTTAGTTGAAATCATATGACATGTACTAAATTATAAGAATAAATTAAGAATTTACTTTAATCATTTAAATTGTAAAATCTATCCACATAATTTCTCATTGGCAATGAAGATAGTACCTAAAAGTTCTTCTACGTGGTAAATGAAAAAATCCAATAATTTGGATTAAAACTTCACAATTTCACATATTGGCACTTTTGATTTTTTTCAAAGCCATCTTAAATTATTGTAATTAGCACACTTGCGAAAAAGTGGAAAACAAGGTGTATATGTGCATGTGATTAAAATGTTCATAGTCTTTTTAAAAGGATACTCTATAGTTCTATCTTTTAAGATTTTAAATTTTTTAACCTTTAATAAGTTATATAGTTAGTTTTGTAATTAAGATGATGCTTATTTTATTTTATTTAAATTTAAATTTTAACTATCTCAATTTGCATATTATTGATTGTGAGGAGGTTATTAAAAAGAGAAAATTACATATTTGGATTTAATTGTGAAAAACAAAAACATATTTTATTCTTTTAGTCGGCTTACAAAGTATCTATTTAACTTTCTTAAAAAAACCTATCAGATATATAACCGTGATCTTGGAGTGCTTTGTTTATCGATTTACCGACGTAGCCGTTTTTAGCTTAATTTATGATGTACATCATAAATATAGCAAAATAATTAACAAATTTGTAAAAAAACATAAACAAAAATTTATAGTTCTAAAATTAGCCACATTAAATTGTTGATTACAAAATATTCAAAAATAATATTAACATTTATTAAAATATATGACCATAAAATTCAAATTGAAACTTATATCTATATTACTATGATCATGGAAATAATGTAAAAGGAATAAAACATTTACAAATGTTTTGCTTATAGCTTATTCGAGATAAAAAAATATTATTTTATATATAAGTTAAAGATGGATATCAACAAAAAATAAATATACGGGTCAAATAGCACAAGTCCTTGAATTCACGGGTACAAAACTAATTTATGATTGTATTGCCTTTTGTCTTATTACATAACCAATTTACATCACCTTTTTTTTTTCTCCCAAATTCGTTAAATCCCTTAAACTATTTATCATTGTTTAAAGAATTTGGAAGGCCGAGATTAATTTAAATGGGTCCTGAAATAAGGCAAATGACAATAAATTCATAAGCAAATGACAATAAATTCATAAGCAACAAGAAATAGTACCGAATTTCAAATTTTGGACGAAATATTCTCTTAATTGTCACCGAAAGCATTATTAAGGGAGCAATAATATTTGAAAAAACTTCCATATGGTGGAAGTAAGTTTCAAGAAACATTATATAAGGGAGGAAGTTTCAAATTGTGAATTATATAAGGGAGTAATAATCAATTTACCCTACATAACTTAGCAGGATATTAAGTCCAACATTTCTGTATGTGGACACCTGTTCTACCTGTAACTTCTAGCTTTGTACACACATTCCATTGATTACTTTCCAAAACTATGACAACAAGTGTCTCACCTAGGGATGACAACGGGCCGGATCTGGACTGGGTCCAGTAGGATCCAGATCCAGATCCGTTTTTGGCAACAAGATCCAGATCTGACCCGGATCCGAAGGGTCCAGAAATGTCAGATCCAGGATCCGGGTTTTACGCGGGTCCCATGAAAAAAGAAAAAAAAAACACTTAAAATGGCAGCCACATGCCCACAACTCAAGCCTACAACCATAATTTTTCAATGTTCTTCATCTTCATGGTCAGTAGACCATTATACACAAAAAGTCAAATGAATTACTGCCTAAATAACTAAACCTAACATATTCAAAATCTTACACTCATCCAACATTCTTTCTAAAACTCAAAAAAACACAGCAACAAAATTCAACGAATCCTATACAAATGTATAGGCAGAACCGCAGAAACACACTAAAATGCATTTAAAGCCTATACAAATTGATTAACAATCCAGAAATACGAGGCTCCTCGACATTAAACTAAACAAAAATCGAAAACTAACGCAAAATGCTTCCTATAAGGATCAATGAAACCATATATCACTCAAAATCATCTAAAATGTATGATCCAAAACCCGAAACAAAACCCGAAAAACGTACAAAATAGGAACCTTTAATTTCTCAGCGGCAGGCGGCGAATATAGCCCCGTTCATAGAGTTAATCTGGCCGCTTCTTATTGTGTCTTTGTATTATAGTAACGAATTTTCTAACATGTGCCCTAAGGGCACATGATAAGGACTTAATTAAGGAAATATTGTTGAGAATATATCATTATAAATTAGAGTTGAAACTCATATTTAGCATAATAAGTGAAATAATCTTGAAAATCTTTCCTTACTTAACTTCTTATCATGTGCACCTAGGGCACATGTTAGAAAAACCCTTATAGTAATGGATGCTTTCTCTGAATAAGCTATTACTGACTGGTGTGGGCACTTTCCATATTATTATAGATCTACCACCACGTATTCAAATGGGTGAATCAAGAAGCCGCAGCCGGTGATTTAGTCTTTATCATGTAGGACCGAACCTTAGGACTCTTCTCCAGACACACGAATACCGGGTATGAATAAGAAGCTATTTATGGGGAGTAGTGAATACGCACGCAGACTAAAAAAAGTCTGATCCTCAGGTATACCTTTGCTATACTATGGACAGTTCCCGGGTTGGTTCTCAGCGGCAGGCGGCGAGCAGCGGCGAGCAGCGGCAGGCGACAAGGGTTTTGATTTTAGGGTTTGGGAATTGGGAGGAATTAGAGAGGAAGTGAGAGACAGTATAAAATTAGAAATGCATTGAGTTTGAGGCCCAGTCTGTCCAACACTCCAACCCTAGCGGAAAATTAAATTTTTTTTTTGTTAATATTAAAAACGGGTCTTAGGGTCGGATCCGGGTCTTGTCAATAAGATCCAGATCCAGATCTGTTTTTAAACTCGTGGATCCAGATCCGACGGGTCCAAATTTTAAGGATCCAGATCCGGTCCAGCAGGGTCGGGTCCAACGGATCTGGATCGGATCTAGGATCCGTTGCCATCCCTAGTCTCACCTAACATATGATTGAAAGTACTCCAACAATCTCCAACGACTTTGTTTCCTCCTACCAAGGTACCACTATAACTATTACAACAACAACCACATGCGCGACCCTCGTCCATATCATACTCTACTATCGCCCATGATTACAAGGTCGTAATAAACAAAAGTAACCATGGCAACAATCCATATAGCTACACCAAAATGACATATCCTTTCAAGAGTTTATCTCACAAGTATAACACCGTCAAGAAATGCTCCTCGCACATCATGTTCATATGAAATCTCACAAATAAATATCATGAACGCAAAACATGTGAAAATAAGACGATAAAACAACCACATCCAGAATTTTATCCGCATGTCTCAACCATTAAAGGAATAACATCATTAAAACACGAAACGAAGATATACACCATTATTAAAAAGGATAAAAGATCTCAAAACAATCACATCTTTCCACCGTCACTCTTGCTGATGGCATCGAAACACTGTCACCGACAGCCGCATCGCAGCGCGAAGTTACCCTCATCGCAACACGTAATACCAAGCTCGAATTGCATTCCAAAGCACAACAACCACATCGAATATGCATTCTTAATACAACCTTATCAGATCATTATATACAACATGCTACAAGGAATATACAATTGACGACCTTGCGAATATCATTCCATACCGCTACGCATGAGATCGGCAATTCACATAATCACTTACATACATCATACATACACATTCCCCAACCCACATAATCATTACTACCTAGCCGATGTGACCATGTATGTATCTAATATCGAAGAGCTACTAACCGCCTTCTCTTTCCGCATCCTAGGCTCTTTCGCCACCATGAATACAAATTCGACTAACAAGCTCTAGAGATTCCGTCATAAAAATTACCTAATTGTCCATACAAATTCTATCACTGGTCATTTCACCTCCTAGCTTACCACCAGAGTTATCCACCATATAATTACTCTACCAAATACTCTTTCTTTAATTCCTCGAAACTCCCGACTAACACGTCGTCTCACTTATCTAATATGTATACCTTAACTCATATCCTTATTATAGTACTCTACACCACTATGACAATTTATTTCAATGTCTCGTAATTATTGTCACATTCACTCAACTTACTTCCACCCTTATATACTCATGGCGGTCGACCTCATCACTCAACCACTCAAGTCATTACGTATTCTACCTAGCTCTTTAATAAATTAAATATCTTCTCATCGCTCCAAATGTCATATCCCTTCATTTGAATTCTCACTTCTTATTCTCTTATAGCTACAAACTCCCTCAACATTCGACTTATCTCCACTCACCACCAACAAGCCAAAGCACTCACTGGTTATCTTCCAAATAATAAACTCATCATTTATAAATTATAATATCACCCTTTTCTCATAAGCCTCCTCATTAACATCTTCAAACTTTAATATAACTATAACTACTTCTCCGAAACCCAAGTTTTCCAATCGACACAACTATTTAGAAATCCACATGCATGCCACCATAATTCATACACAAAAACTTCAGAGAGACGATTTCTCAATAACGTTATGGAAAGACCTCTCACATGATGGGGTGAGAGACCCACTGAAGTTTTTGTTTCCTTATTATGTTTCTCACTGAATTAATGAGAGACGGTCTCTCACGAGACCTACTGTAATACATAAACTCCCCAAACACAAAATTATCCTCCAATTACCGTAACGAAATACTATTACATAAAGTACGTACTTCATTTGCCAACATAACCACATCCATCTCCCTTCTTTATCCCTTGCTAGTCCTAATTAGTATCACATCACCTATCCCTTCCAATCCTCTATTCTCGCTTATCTAGCTCCCACTTACCCTACATCTTAACAATATATAAACATCACACCACACTCAAGCTCACAACACTCTTATCCACCTTACCTCACTCAACTCGCGCTCTAACTTAAAAGGTCATAAACTTCACTTTGTGTTCAAAAATCTTTCCTCACAAACATCTTCGACCACTAAACTCTCACGAAACCATACCGATTCGAAACCCGGTTAACTCAAGCAATATAACAAATATATATGTAAAAACACGCATTTAAATTGCAAAAGAAACATATTTGAAATCATTATGACATGCAAAGGTGTCAAAAGCTAAGCATAAGACCATAACATGACTACTAGGTCAGGTACTCGCTCAAACTACTTGACTGCAAGGTACACAACTACCTATTTATTACCAAATACTATATCCACGCCCGCACACAGAAGATTTATCTTAATTTAACACAAACATGTGGGATACTCAGTCGAGTACCTCCTACTCAGTCTCGGCTGAGTAACCACTACTCGGTCGAACATCCGCAACTCGGCCGAGCACGCGACGCTCGTTCGAGTATCCACCACTCGGCCAAGTGATCCCATCTTTCCAGATACGACAAGTGAAGAGGAACCACTCTTCACTACTAATACGCTTAAACGCGTCACATAACGCATAGGCACGCTATCAACACATAATTGTAACACCCTCTCCCTTGTAGATGCTGAGTTGTGACTCAACTCAGCTGGGTTAGAGTAACTCAGCCGGGTTAGAGTAACTCGGCTTAGTAGGTCGAACTCGGCCGAGTAAGTTTAGGCTGAGTAAGTGCAACTCGACCGAGTGGGTCTGACTCAGTCGAGTAAGTGGGTATGACTCGGTCGAGTAGGTCTTTCCGAGAGTTGTCGCGGTTAAATAAATAAGTAAATCCGGAAATTTATAATTACTTTTACCCTAATAAGAAATCAGTAAACCCTCATTCCCTTCTTCCCCTTCCTCTCAAACTTCGTATATATATATATATATATATAATATATATATATATATAATATATATATATATATATATTATATCTATATATATATATAACATATATCATGTGAGGCACCCCTCTTAGGGTGAGGCGGCTGGACTCATTTAATACCGTCAGATTCTAAAACTATAGATGCACCAGATGCTGCCAAGTGTCCCCATATAAAATCTCAACTAAACCACGTCCCCCTTCAATTTACTCCAATTCACAGTCATTCCATCATATTTACTTTCTCTCTCTAAACTCTTTTTCTCAACCTCGTGTTCTTCAGCTCGTCTTAGCCGTTAACTCGCATTACAATCTCCATTTTATCACTCATATTTTGATCGTGATCATCATCATCCTAATTTATTTTCGGATCTAGGTAATTTCAATCACCTTATTTTCATTTTGATTCATCTCGATTATATTCACATAAATGACGTAATTCTTCGTCACCGATGATACCAGTAATCGGGATTGATTTAATTAAATCATCGCACTTAATAATAATGATAAGTGTTTTTGTGTTACTGTAATAGTATTACGATAATAGTAATCCTAGTGTTACAATGGTTCATTTGTGTTAAATGAACAATTTACTTCGTAATTGTGTTATTGTAATAGTGTATTTGTGTTACAGTTGTACTACCAATTCTAGTAGTTTGAATTTATTATTGAATTTCTAATTTGTTTAATTGATCAATGATTAATGATCCATAAGCCGATAATCCGAAACAATACATGGCATCCTAATACAAATGGTTGAAATCGTTTTCTTAAGGGCAAATAAGAAAAAGAAATTTCATAAGTAGTTGATTTTGTGAAACTTAGATTAGATTATGTGAATCCTAGACCTGATTTTGTGAAACCTAAAATTAATTTTGTGAAGCCTAGAAAAGATTATGTGAATCTTAGACCTCACTTTGTGAATCTTAGACCTCACTTTGTGAAACCTTATTTTGTGAAACCTCGAGTTGATTTTGTGAAGCTTAGACTAGATTATGTGAATCTTAAACCTAACTTTGTGAAACCTGATTTTGTCAATCCTAGACCTAATTTTGTGAAGTTTGGACTAGATTATGTGAAACCTAGACCTAATTTTGTGAAACCTGATTTTGTCATACATAGACCTAATTTTGTGAAACCTGGACTTAAATTGGTTAATTTCATAGTAAAAATAATTATATGAAGTTGTATCATGTTTCATATGTTTGTTATTTGTTAATACATAGTTTACTGTTTATCCTATATCATCTATTAGCTCAAAAGGTAGAGCAAGGTGCTATTGCGCAAAGTGTGGGTTCGAGTCCCACATAGATGAAAAAATATATGTCCAATGTCACCTGTTTATGTATTAAATTCACAAATATTTTAAGTTCAAGTTTCACGAAATAAAGTCTCGGTTTCAGAAATTAAGGTCCAAGATTCATGAAATAAGAAATTAAACATTTTGTGAGTAAACAAACATTTGAAGTCCAAGTTTCACCAAATAAGGTCCCGGTTTCACAAATTAAGGTCAAAGATTCACGAAATAAGAAATTAAACATTTTGTGAGTAATAAAGTTTAAGTCCAAGTTTCACGAAATATAGTCTCGGTTTCACAAATTAAGGTCCAAGATTCACGAAATAAGAAATTAAAGATTTTGTGAGTAAATAAAAATTTTAAGTCCAAGTTTCACGAAATAAGGTTCCGGTTTCACAAATTAAGGTGCAAGATTTACGAAATAAGAAATTATACATTTTGTGAGTAAACAAATATTTTAAGTCCAAGTTTCACGAAATAAGGTTTCGGTTTCACAAATTAAGGTCCAAGATTCACGAATAAGAAATTAAACATTTCGTGAGTAAACAAACATTTTAAGTCAAAGTTTCACGAAATAAGGCCCCAGTTTCACAAATTAAGGTCCAAAATTCACAAAATAAGAAATTAAACATTTTGTGAGTAAACAAACATTTTAAGTCCAAGTTTCACGAAATAAGGTCTCAGTTTCAAAAATTAAGGTCGAAGATTCACGAAATAAGAAATTAAACATTTTGTGAGTAAATAAAAGTTTTAAGTCCAAGTTTCACGAAATAAGGTTCCGGTTTCACAAATTAAGGTCCAAGATTCACGAAATAAGAAATTACATTTTGTAAATAAACAAACATTTTAAGTCCAAATTTCACGAAACAAGGTCCCAGTTTCACAAATTAAGGTCCAAGATTCACAAAATAAGAAATTAACATTTTGTGAAAAAACAAACATTTTAAGTGCAAGTTTCATGAAATAAGGTCCCGGTTTCACGAATTAAGGTCCAAGATTAACAAAATAAGAAATAATACATTTTGTGAGTGAACAAAACATTTTAATTCCACGTTTCACGAAATAAGGTTCCGGTTTCACAAATTAAGGTCCAAGATTCACGACATAAGAAATTAAACATTTCGTGAGTGAACAAACATTTTAATTCCAAGTTTCACGAAATAAAGTTCCGGTTTCACAAATTAAGGTCCAAGATTCATGAAATAAGAAATTAAACATTTGGTGAGTGAACAAACATTTTAATTCCAAATTTCACGAAATAAGGTTCTGGTTTCACAAATTAAGGTCCAAGATTCACGAAATAAGAAATTTTCCATTTTGTGAGCAAACAAACATTTTAAGTCTAAGTTTCACGAAATAAGGTCCCGAGTTCACAAATTAAGGTCGAAGATTCACAAAATAAGAAATTAAATATTTTGTGAGTAAACAAATATTTTAAGCTTAAATTTCACGAAATGTTTGTTTACTCACGAAATGTTTAATTTCTTATTCGTGAATCTTGGACCTTAATTTGTGAAACCGAAACCTTATTTCGTGAAACTTGGACTTAAAATGTTTGTTTACTCACAAAATGTATAATTTCTTATTTCGTAAATCTTGCACCTTAATTTGTGAAACCGGAACCTTATTTCGTGAAACTTGGACTTAAAATTTTTATTTACTCACAAAATTTTTAATTTCTTATTTCGTGAATCTTGGACCTTAATTTGTGAAACCGAGACTATATTTCGTGAAACTTGGACTTAAACTTTATTACTCACAAAATGTTTAATTTCTTATTTCGTGAATCTTGGACCTTAATTTGTGAAACCGGGACCTTATTTGGTGAAACTTGGACTTCAAATGTTTGTTTACTCACAAAATGTTTAATTTCTTATTTCATGAATTTTGGACCTTAATTTCTGAAACCGAGACTTTATTTCGTGAAACTTGAACTTAAAATATTTGTGAATTTAATACATAAACAGGTGACATTGGACATATATTTTTTCATCTATGTGGGACTCGAACCCACACTTTGCGCAATAGCACCTTGCTCTACCTTTTGAGCTAATAGATGATATAAGATAAACAGTAAACTATGTATTAACAAATAACAAACATATGAAACATGATACAACTTCATATAATTATTTTTACTATGAAATTAACCAATTTAAGTCCAGGTTTCACAAAATTAGGTCTATGTATGACAAAATCAGGTTTCACAAAATTAGGTCTAGGTTTCACATAATCTAGTCTAAACTTCACAAAATTAGGTCTAGGATTGACAAAATCAGGTTTCACAAAGTTAGGTTTAAGATTCACATAATCTAGTCTAAGCTTCACAAAATCAACTCGAGGTTTCACAAAATAAGGTTTCACAAAGTGAGGTCTAAGATTCACAAAGTGAGGTCTAAGATTCACATAATCTTTTCTAGGCTTCACAAAATTAATTTTAGGTTTCACAAAATCAGGTCTAGGATTCACATAATCTAATCTAAGTTTTACAAAATCAACTACTTATGAAATTTTTTTTTCTTATTTGCCCTTAGGAAAACGATTTCAACCATTTGTATTAGGATGTCATGTATTGTTTCGGATTATCGGCTTATGGATCATTAATCATTGATCAATTAAACAAATTAGAAATTCAATAATAAATTCAAACTACTAGAATTGGTAGTACAACATTAACACAAATACACTATTACAATAACACAATTACGAAGTAAATTGTTCATTTAACACAAATGAACCATTGTAATACTAGGATTACTATTATCGTAATACTATTACAGTAACACAAAAACACTTATCATTATTATTAAGTGCGATGATTTAATTAAATCAATCCCGATTACTGGTATCATCGGTGACGAAGAATACGTCATTTATGTGAATATAATCGAGATGAATCAAAATGAAAATAAGGTAATTGAAATTACCTAGATCCGAAAATAAATAAGGTAATTGTAATGCGAGTTAACGGCTAAGACAAGCTGAAGAACACGAGGTTGAGAAAAAGAGTTTAGAGAGAGAAATTAAATATGATGGAATGACTGTGAATTGGAGTAAATTGAAGGGGAACGTGGTTTAGTTGAGATTTTATATGGGGACACTTGGCAGCATCTGGTGCATCTATAGTTTTAGAATCTGACGGTATTAAATGAGTCCAGCCGCCTCACCATAAGAGGGGTGCCTCACATGATTCAATTTCTATATATATATAGATTTAGGATCGGGTGAGAACGATCATTCAGTGAGAATGGTGAGAACGATCTACCACCATTAGATTAAAAAATAAGTCACGGCTAAGATCAATCCAAATATAACTAATGACCTGCACAGGAATACTCACGCGATATACATATGGATTCTAGCGATAAACGACATTGTTAGCATCTCAATTGACGCTAACAACACAACCTCCACCAACAAACGATGACTACCACGGCCAACCACCACCACCACCCACAGACGACGCTGACGACACAACTACCATTACCATACGCCGGAAACAACCCATTTTATAAGTTGAGATATGTGGTCATCGTCCTTTATATACGTCGGCGTGATCCTATTTCGATTTATCTATTTTAATTTTTGATATATCTATTCACTATTGTAATGTATCTATCACCGATTCGGCAACCAGAACCCATTTTTGATGTAATTGACCCCAAACTCGATAGAACCTCTAACTCCAATTAGCTTACTTTGAAACACGATGCAAGCTTTAGACAAAATGGTTAAGAAATTAAATCGCAGAAATGCTCCATACCGCTTCCATTTGTCGGCAACCTTCCGTCTCTGAGCTTCCCTCCTTCAATCTCAATCGTCTATTTCAATGTAACTACTCTAATTTTTTATGTATGTAACCACTATTTTAATGTATCTAAATACAGATACACAAAAGTAGTTGCTAGATCCATTAAAACTACATTGAGATTCATCAATATAGATATCAGATACATTAATTTTGTGTAGCATAAATTGGTTTGTTCTGATGCCGACGAACACAAATGAGTCGACCCCGGTCGTTGACGCCTTTGCCGGCCTTTTGTGGTGACCCAAGCTAATATTCACTATGGTAGGGTCAACATGGTGTCTTCCTCTGGGTTGTGTAATTGGTAGTCAGGGTGGATAAGGATGAAGTAGAGGTTGGTGGGAGTGTCGTTAGTGGGGTGAATGGAATGAATATGATGTGAGTGGATTTTATTGATGTATAGAGTAACAAGCAAACCCCCTGAATTTTTTATTAAATTATACAGTACTTATTAGATAAGAATTAGTCGTTGATCCTATTTTTATCCAAGGGAGGAGAGTTGTTCTCACCGTTTGCACCGAATGTTCGTTCTCACCGGATCTTGACTCTCTCTCTCTCTCTCTCTCTATATATATATATATATATATATATATATTTATATATATTTATTATTAGGAGAAGGATTCATAGAAGAGCGTCGGTAGAACGATTGTGGATTTGCATCTTGTAGTGATTGTTTGAGGTAGGAATTTTCTACTCAGTTATCTGCTATGTGAGTATGACGGTATCTCTGATATATTGTGGCGATGTTATTGTTGTGTTGTAAGACTGATATCACCTGTGGTTACGAGATGAGATTTGGGAACATATGTGTGGGACCGTTGCGGGAAACGACTCTTACTCCTACGATCGCTCTTTGTGGGACCCGCCACGGAGGGGATGTGCATATTAATGATCTGGGTACCCCTTGCCGCGAGCAAGCGGGGGTTTATTATGGGATTGCAGGTCGCCACTATGAGATGATTGATTATTGATGATATCAGCATGCTATGCTATGAGATTTGTGTACTTGTTCTTGATTTTGATCCCAACAATATTGTGTATGTGGTTTGTGCGCTATAATGATCCATGTAATGGTGAGCAGGTTTTCAGGTACGGCATGATTGTTGATGTCTAATTGCTTGGGGAAGGATAAGACTCAACTCGGTTTTCTACCCGTGTCATAGTTTATTTAGCTTCCGTAATCACTTCTTTTATTTGGTTGTATCACATTGTTATACTTAGACTTTATTTTAAACTTTAATAAAGGTTACATTCTTGTTTATCTCGATATTATACCTCAGAAAACTGTGATGGTAGCACTTTCATGATCTTATGGTCCTTCCTAAAGACCTTGGAATATGAGGGTGTTACAAATGGTATCAGAGCGACGATCTTGGCACCTAAAACCAATGAACAAAATGAACATATGACGTGTCTTAAATAAAATGAACCCCAAGTATAAGTTTGTAAGGCTACTACAAAGGTTTGGGAGACGTTCCGGAACCGCGAAATTGCTTACAACTTTGTGCTTGGCCGCTAAGGGTAGATTAGGATGTGTATATGTGTGTGGTATAATGTGTGATGATGTTACATATGATTTACGTTGACATATATGTGAAGGATGGAATGTGTGATATAAGTGCACAATTTTATGGAAGTTGGTGAAGTTGAGATTTATTATGTGATTACAAACCTACTAGGATTACTTGATGCTTAGGGTAGGTGAATCGCGATTTCCCTTTCACGAAGCCTGACAGACGCTATGACTCGGCCAAGTAGGGTGGACTCGACCGACTGGGAGTAACTCGAGCGAGTAGATGTTACTCGACCGAGTAGGGACAATTCGGCCGAGTTGGTTAGACTCGACCGAGTTAGTGTGATTCGACCGAATGTGAGTTACTCGACTGGGTGAGGGTAACTCGGCCGAGCTGGTGGTACTCGACCGAGTTGGGTTTACTCGACCGAGTACGCATGTATACTTGTTATTTTTTTACGTTAAACCGTATGTTGTAAGCTTAGGTTTTTCCTGATGTGTTACCTATATAATTGTCGTAGTACATAAGTTAACCGGTTTTCAAATCGGTATGGTTTCGTGAGGAAGTCTAGTGGTCGGAGGTGTTTATGAGGAAAGAGTGGTTAACACAAGTTAAGTTTATGACCTTTTGAGTTAGAGAACGAGCCATATGAGGAAAGGTGGGCGAGATTTTCGTGAGCTTGGGCGTGGTGTTGATGTTTATATGGTTAAGTGGAAAGGTAAGTCAGAAGTAAGTGAGGATGAAAGATAGGTGTATCAATACCAATTGAGAATGATAAGGGATAATGATGAGGGATGTATATAGTTAGGTTGGTTGAGAAAGCGTGTAATAGAATTTCGTTAAGATAATTGGAGGAGAATTTTGTGCTTAGTGGATTTCTGAGTTATGGTGACATATATGTGGATTTGTATATATTTGTGCCGATTGGAAACTTGGGTTTCTGAGGGTGGTTATAGGTATATAAAAGTTTGGGGATGTTAACGGTATAAAGGGGCTTACGAGATAGGTGTGATATCATGTATAAAGGATGAGTTAAGTAATCGGGAAATAATTGGTGAGTGCTTGGGCTTGTTAGTGGTGTGTGGAGAGAAGTTGAATGCTAAAGGAGTTTATGGCTATAAACGAATAAAGAGTGATGATTCGAATGAAGAGGGTGTAGCAATGAAAGCGATGAGAGGATATTTTATTAACTAAGGAGTTAGAAAGAATATGTATATACTTGAGTGATTGAGTGATATGATCGGATGCCATGTGAATAGAATAATGGTGGGGGGGGGGGGGTGAGTTGAGTGTATGTGACAGAAGTTACGAGGCATGGAAAAAGGTGATAATAGTGGTGTAGAGTACTACAACAAGAATGTGAGTGAAGTTATACATATGAGATAAGTAAGACGACATTCTAGTCGTGAGTTTCAAGGAATTAAAGGATGAGTACTTGACAAAGTCTTTATTCGGTGAGTAAGTTTATTTAGTGGAAAGTTAAGGGGAGGAAATGATCAAGGGTATGTTTAGTATTAATTTTGAGGTAACTTAGATGACGGAATTATTGGTGCGTACTAGTGGAATTGGGGCCAATGGTAACAAGGGAGCTTAGAAGGCAGAAGGAAAATGCGTTTATTAGTTGTCGAGTATTAGATATATAGTCATAATGGTCGAATAATGGTGATTGTGTGGGTTGGGCAAATGTGTATGTGTGATGTACGTAAGTGATTATGTAAAGTTTCAATCTCACGAGTAGTGGTATAGAATGATGTTTACACGATCGTTATCTATATATTTCTCGTAGCATGATGCATATAATAATTATAATTTGGTAAGACTATATTAATGCTACATAATCAATGTGGTTGTTGTGCTTCGAAATGAAAGTCGAGCTTGGTACTCCATGATTTTGATACGGGTATCTTCGCGTTGCGATGTGATTGTCGGTAACAGTGTTGTGATGCTATCACCTAGAGTGACGGTGGAAAAGATATGAATATTTTGAGATCTTTTGTTTCTTAATAATGGTATATATCTTGGTGACGTGTTTCCCACGTGGTTGTATCTTTATTTGTTGAGACCTGTGGATATTTAGATGTGGTTGTCTAGTCATCTTAATTCCATATGTTTTGCGTTCATGGGATCTACTTGTAAGTTTACGTACGAATTCGAGGTGCATGGAGCATCTTTTGACATAGGTGTATATTTGTGAGACGAGCTTTTGAAAGGATAAGACATTTTGGTATAGACATATAGATTGTTGGCATGGTCGCTTTGTTATCGAGACCTTAGACTCAAGGGCGAGAGTAGAGTACGCTATGGAGGGGAGTCGAACTTGTGGTTGATGTTATCATAGTTATAGTGGTGCCTGGTTAAGGGGAAGCAATGGGGTGGGAGATTGTTGAAGTACTTTCGGTCATGTGTAAAGTGAGGCGCATGTTATTATGGTTTTAGAAAATAGTTAGTAGAATGTGTGTACAAAGATAGAAATTGCAGGCGGAATAGGAACCTTAGGATTAGTATTAAGTTAACTGATGGACGAACTGGGCAGAAGAAGAAAATTTGAGGATTTAGGGAAAGATGTACAATCTTGAGTTGAGAGTGATGTTTTGGAGATTAGATGCGGGAATTAAAAGCAATGTGGACGTGCGGTAATGTAGAGGAGTTAAGATAATGGTTATGTTTAGTGCTTGGTGGTATATAGAGGAGGGAGTACGAAATTAGTGAAGGTATAATTGATAGTGAGCGAGAGCCTTAGGAATCTGTAGGGTGATGAAGGTTATGGTTGTAGTTAGCTACCAGAGAGAGAAGATGATGATAATGAGAGAGAATCATTAAGAATCTAGTTTTAAGCAAGAAGGGACGTTTATCTTTAGAGGGGTCGGATGCGGTGAATGGAATTTGATGGTTTTTACATACGGGGGTATACGTGGAAGTTTGAGTTTAGTATAGCATAACAGATGAAATTGTAGCTGGTAAAGGTGGTGTGATGGTAATATGTAGTTTATATGTATGTTTATGAAGGGAGGTTGTGGAGGTGTATGGTTGCGATAGTATTGACAGCTTTGTGTGGCAACACTTATGAGCGTGAGTAGGTTTTGAGGACAAAGTTCTCTATCAGGGTGATAGAATGTAGCAGTTCTTTTTAAGGCGTACATGATTGATGGATTGTGTTGGTAGTAGATTTGGGTGTGTGGTATAAAAGTAATTCGGAGTTGACAACACATATAGGATTGCAGTCGATGGTAGGATAGCATTAGGTGGACTATATTATGGTTTGTGTTGGCATTTCTTGGTGAGTTAGTGTTGAGGAGGGAGAGTGAGAGTTGAGTGGTGTAGTTACTGAATACTATGCGTGTATGTTGTAAGGTTACAAGGACATAACCTGTTTCTTTTAGGGGGATAGGAGAAGATCGAGTTTTGTTTTAAGTCTTTTCAGTTAGTTATATAATTTTATATATGTTTTATCCTTGTGGTGCCTTGCGCATCTTGGAGATGCAGTGTCTCGAGCTTGTAAGAGTTGGGTGCGGTTTGCACATCTATGGGATGTGGTGTTTGATTTTGTGCAAGATGTCATTAGAGTTATGTTGTACTTCTAGATGATCGCGCGTCAAGTTCTAAGTTTTGTGAGTCAGTGTACAAGAAGTTTACATAGGTCCTGTTGTGTTTTGCACATCTTCGGAATGTGGTGAATTCCTGTTGTCTTATGTCTTCATTGGCATTGTGGGGTAGGAAGTAAAAGTAGGTGTTGTCGTACCGCAGTTTTGGGGGTGTTGTAAGTCGTGTCTTTTCAGGTTGATTGTGAACTTCTAGGACAAAGTTCGTTCTAAGGGAGGAAGATTGTAACACCCCTCTATTTTGTGTGGTTGTCACAGTATGAATGCATAGTGTGTTGTTTTGAAGATAACTAGAGTGTAACCCGTGCATAAATGCACGAGTATAATATGAATCTATGTATAAAAAAATTATGTAGGTGACAGTTTTAACTCAAAAATATAAATATTTTGTAGAAATATGGAAATATTTAAATAAGTGAATATATATATATGTATAAAATCAATAAATAGTTTAAAATAAGATATCCATTCTTACACTTTAAATATTGAAGACAAAACAAACGTAAAGATAATAAAACCCCTTAGGAAATCAAAGGAGGAAGACGACACGAGTAATCTCATCGTTAATGTGAAAAAGTACAATATTACGTTAATACCTGGATGACTCCCATAAACCATGATGTAAGAGGTCGAAGATACTCAATTTTACAGTTGCATTAACAAAACAAAGAGATCCGAATGATAATCCGGAAATAAAAACAGAGATGATTCAAATCATTATTGCTTCATCGTAAAAAAAAATCTAGTTTAAAATAGTCATTTTTCTATATTCCGTGCAAAATCAAAGAATTAATGAGACTGACTCCATCAAGTACAACAATATCAAACATATTAGTGCAATTCTAAATATAAATACCAACGGAATGTTGTAGATGTTGTATGATACAGGCCCACACTGAGTACTAAAATCAAAGAATTAAAGAGCTCATTTTAATCACGCCATATCCAATCTCGTTGCATTTGTGCCTTCAAATTGAAATTGAACTTTGACACCCTTCAATGTTTCCCTGGAATTAATGCAAACACCAAATGTTAATATAGTCTAACATTCATACTTTCTAATTGTGAGATAATTTGCATTTTCAGCATAGCTTATACAGTAGCATATTCTGGAAAGTTCTAGGGTTTATTAGATTTCAAATAATCTGTTAAGTCTCATTTAATGTGTCCTAGGAAATCTAAGTTGCACCAAGGCGAGATTTGGTTAGTGCCTCATCCATGGAGCATCTTAGGCGCGCTCGAGGCACAACTTTACAAACTAAGACGGAGTATTCAAAATTCGAGTCCTCCAATATGTTTTCATACGTTGATCACTGGCCCAATGACAATGTATTAGCTAATTTGGCAAGGTGAAACAAATTAAAATATACGGAGTAATAAAATTTAGTACATATTATTCCGTCTAATTCCTTTGATTGACCTATTTGTTCAAAATCCATATAAGAAATTTTGAAAAATGGAATGATTTAGAGTAGAGGGTATATGCTTTAAAATAGTATTCTCACAATGATTAAATCAAATTAAAAATGAGCATGTTCTATTTTGGTAGTCGTATAATTGATAGTAACATAACCATAATTTACAACCAATACTTATAGCTATGTTGCGCAGACAATCATACACTGGACACTCAGACATAGGTATGACACTCGGATATTGAATTTTATACCAAAAACTTGATTTATTTTCATATAATAGTCAAATCCGACACTTCGACACGTATTCGTGTAGAATACTTCTCACTTAGTGCGAGCAAGATAGACATATAGTGACTACATACAAATCACTTACTTCGTATTCATCTATAACAGCGGTCTAACCCCTAGTTACCTACCTAAAGTTATCATTATCGTCCTCTTCAAGACTTCAATAGCCAACTTTATTTATTCTGTTAAGACTTTATTCTGTTAAAGCTGTTAGCGGCTAGTACTAAGCAAACTAAAAATTGTTGAAAACTCTAAACTTCTTCCTCTAAAGCTTAGTAGTTTGGAGCTAACTTATTAGAAGATGTTGGTAGAGTTGTAGGGTCTATTAGATGAGCTATTTATGCAAGGTGAAACAAACTGTAATAATGACCTTATAAGAGGGTCAAATATTGGTATAACTGAATATGAACACTACAAATTCAACAATGGAAAAACTAAATGTCAAAGGAGATAAAAAATAATGTTAAGAAATAAAAAAGAGATGGTATTGCACTAATCGAACTTGTGCATAGAATCTTTAAACTTCTCTACGACCATTAATCTCGGATCACTCCGACTATAATTTTTGGATTAAAAATCAAACAAAGACCCCTAATTTTCGAATCAACTAAGTTAAACATCTTAAGATTTCACCTTAAATCATAAGCAAACACAACCGAAATAAGAAACAATACCAAATAATGCTGTCATCTTGATTTTCTTTGGAGATAGACCTGCCACCATTAAATAAGTTTATTTCTTGATTAGTTAATTTGGAGAATTGTATAGTCTAATAATTGAGTCTTTTTGATGTCTTAGTTCAGTGGTGAAGATGGAGGTATCTTGGACTATAGATCCTAGGTTCGATTCCCCCTCCCCTCAATTGTAATGCGACCAAGTGCGTGCTTCGTTGAACCAACAAAAATTAATTGAGCCTTTTTCGCGCTAAACACCCAAATCATTTTCGCAAATTAAGTCGATTACCATTAATCGAATATGCAATCGTCAAACTAAGTAAGTTAAGTTAATCCCCAAATTATATCACATCTACAAAAACTACGTATAACCAAAAACGACTCCGACGAATAAAAAAGACAGAGAAAAAAAAGGAATTACCGGGTAATTAAAAAATTATAGTAGAAATACGTAAATGCTAAATCCCGCACACCCTTTTACTTATATCCCACACATTTTCTACAATTATTCCATTACTGCCCCTATTAAAAACACTAAACACAAACTCCCCAACTCCTCACCCTTCGTCGGCGACCACCTATTCCCCAGCCCTGACCACCCATCTCCCAACCTCGACGACCACCCTTGTCCATCGACTACCGATCTTGATTTAGATTCATCAAAACCCGTTGACCACTCTCATCCCTTCCCGTTACCGCTTTATTAACAATTAGAGTCGATTGAGTTGGGTTGTTGAACTGGTGGTTGTGGGTTCGCGGAGTAGGATAGTCGGAGGAAGCGACGTCGAGTGGTAGTATCAGGTATGCGTCGTCGTCGAGTTTGGTGCTTGTTGTATGTTGTAGGCGCGGGAGGGGATTGTCGACACGGGGATGATATCAGGGATGAGTGGTCGACGGGGCTGGGTAGTGGAGGGACGATCGACGCGGGTTGGGGCTGTGGACGGGTGGTCGGCGGCGTTGAAGGGTGGCGCTGGATGGGTGGTGGGGGATGGGTGGTGGGGGTTTCCGGTTGAGATCTGGGTAGTATTTTTCCTTTTTTAATCTCTCTTGTTTATGGTTTCTCTCTGGATGGATGGAGGAGAAAAATGAGAGGGGCATTCTCGGTAAAAAGGTACCAAATGTGTGGGACTAAGTAAAATAAGGTGCGGGATTTAACAAGTCCCTAGAAATAATATGAAAACTATCACAAATTATTCGATATTTCGTAGAAATGGCTAAATATTAGAAATTTTCATTACTTTCAAAAATCCTCTTTTAATAAATGATGTTCAAAAGTAATTAAATTGTCTGTAATTAATACAAAATTGTGAAGGACCACATATAATTTGTGTTTAAAATATTTATAATGTTTTGCCAATAGCCAACAACATTACAAATATTGAAAAATGTCTTTATAAACTACATTTATTAATATATTACATTTATTAGTTTGTATTTCTCCAATATAAAATTTCCAAACCTTTATTACTGGTAACCTAAAAAATACGGAGTAGTAATATAAAGTCGGTCATGTTTCAATAGTAACATAAAGCCGACAACACCTAATGTTGACTCTTATATGACAATTGAGAGTTGAGACGGAGTCATCTTTGTTATGGGAGGAAATATTTCGTCTCAGTTTACCTCTTGCGACGGATGTTTAGGGCCAACGTTACTTTTGCGACAAAACCAAATGACATTTTCGACGAGCATTTTTGTCATGTTGACATTTGTTTTGCGTAGTATAGTGTTAAAACAATTTATAATATCTCACATATGCTAAAAAACATTACAAATATTGAAAATTTTCTTCCACTACATTAATAGTTATACTACATTCATCAAATTGTTTTCTTTCACCTTAAATTTTCGGACCCTTCTTACACATGACCCCAAAAATAGTTTCATAAAATCGGTCATGTCTAAAAACATGTCGTGATTAATAATAGTTAAGAAAACTATTATACGATAATTATTAAAAAATATGTTTGGATATTAAATGTTTTGCAAAAATCTGGTATTTATGTGAAAATTAAAAGTATAAGTTGATAAAAAGTACAGAGTACTACTTTTACAGTTTAACAAAAATTCAAGGAATTAAGATGGTGAGACGATCGAAACAAATGGAAAATAGTATGGAGTAACTTTTACAGATTAAAGAGGGTGGTGAACTTAATTAATTACGTAACAATTATTGATGAGTGGATAGTTTTTGTTTTACGTAGTTACTGTGTACATAATACGTATTTTATACGGCCGATCGATATGAGCGCGACACATCACCTTTTAGCGGTTACCGGTTGTTGCTTTAATATATTAAATGATGGGCATGTGTCCGAGTTAGCCTGTGACATGTTATGACATGTTACGTGTGGTTCTTTTTTTTTCAAGTCGATAGTTGTGAACTTCGAGGACGAAGTTTGTTTTAATGGGGGAAGATTGTAACACCCCTCCCTTGTATATGCTGAGTTGTGACTCAACTCGGCCGATTTAGAGTAACTCGACCGAGTAAGTGCAACTCAGCCGAGTAAGCGTAACTCGGCCGAGTGGGTCTGACTCGGTCGAGTAGGTCTTTCTGAGAGTTGGTCGCGGTTAAATATATAAGAAAATCCGGAAACTTATAATTACTTTTACCCTAATCAGAAATCAGTAAACCCTCATTCCCTCCATCCCCTTCCTGTCAAACTCCTTCGAAGTAAGGTCTTAGCAAGAGTCTAGAAGCGTCGATCATCTAGCCTAGTCCGTGTTTATCAAGCTAAGTAAGTGTCATCTTATCGTATAATTGTCATGGATATTGGTTATGGTGAGTGAGTAATCGTTATGTATATATTCTTAGGAGGAGGATTTATAGAAGAATGTTAATAGAACGATTGTGGATTTGCATCTTGTTGTGATTGTTTGAGGTAGGGTTTCCCTACTAAGTTATTTGTTATGTGATTGTGACGATATCTCTGATATATTGTGACGATGTTATTGTTGTGCTGTAAAAATGATATCACATGTGGTTACGGTATGAGATTTAGGAACATATGTGTGAGACCGTTGCGGAAAACGGCTCTCACTCCTATGATCGCTCTTCGTGGGACCCGCCACGGAGGGGATGTACACATTAATGATATGGATACCCCTTGCCGCGAGAAAGTAGGGGTTGATTGTGAGACTACAGGTCGCCACTATGAGATGATTGGTTATTGATGATATCAGCATGCTATGTTATGAGATTTGTGTACTTGTTCTTTGATTTGATCCCAACGATATTGCGTATAAAGTAACTGACGCTTGTGGTTTGTGCGCTGTGATGATCCATATAATGATGAGCAGGTTTTCAGGTACGACATGATTGTTGATGTCTGATTACTTGGGGAAGGATGGGACTTCACTCAGTTTTCTAGCCATGTCATAATTTTTTAGCTTTCGCAGTCACTTGTTTTATTTGGTTGTATTAGACATTGTTATACTTAAACTTTATTCTAAACTTTAATAAAGGTTACATTATTGTTTATCTCGATATTATAACTTAGAAAACTGAGATGATAGTACTTTCATGGTCTGATAGTCCATCCTAAAGGTCTTGGAATATGAGGGTGTTACAATAATTCCAGCAAAAAATACATGCTTATATAATCATAATACTCATATCAAATAATGCCACTTTCACTTCGCAAATTCCATTCACAATTTCACATACTGTTTGTCATTTCACATTCGTCAAAACATATCATGCTTATATTGTTGGAGCTAGTGTCCTCCATAGTTAGTGCGACAACACGAATAGATCTCTTAAAGGAATACTGTAATAACCCGTTTTATTATTAATATATATATATAGTTATTTTACGGGTCGACGATAAGAAATTGTAAATTGTTCATTTAGTGAGCTAGTGTATACTCGTATAATGATATGCGTATTAGACCTTGGTGAGATTCGAAACGGGAACCTAGGCCATCAAATATTGTTAATAGTAGTATGGTGTTAGTGGGGCTCGAACCTATGACCTGTGGTAGCATGTCTATGGGCCTCGTTTTGCGTGAAGAACAACAGCCCATTTACAAAATGTGAATACACAAGTAGCCACCTATTTCCTGCCGCCATATATAGGCTGCTTGTTCTTACCCTAAACCCTACCCAAGCTCAGATTTTTTTACACAAAAACCTAGCCGCCACGTCAGGGAAGAAGAGGAAGTCGTTCACGGTGGTTGTACACTAGTCTAAGGTGGTTCGTTTTGGCCATAAGGGTGGTAAGTCCACCACTGTTTCTGATTTCACGGTTTTACTTCCTGTTTAATTCGCATAATTTCAATCGTATATCATGTCTATGGGTTCTGATTTTTACATATTATTGACCTATGATGTTAGTAGATACGTTTTGACCCCAGTGGAGTCACATTTGACCACCGAGGACCACCAGGCGTGGTGGTTTTGGACGCCTGTGTCAACCCATCTATTTTCGTTTCAGAACAGAGTTTGGAACGTGGTGTTTTATGCGTGATTTCGATACTAATTCTTCAACGCTTGTTTTGGGCATTGGTGTAGGTAGACTTGTGGTGGTCTGTAGAGCGTTATGGTGGTTGTCTCGGTGGCTATAGGTGGTGGGGTCGGGGTCGTAGGGGGAGTTCGTTGTCACTGTTTGTCTCGGTTCTTATGGTTTATGCGTGTAACAGGGTTGTTTGGGGTGGTAACACCGTTGACTCGGGAGAGGTCGACACGGTGTTACCACCGTGGTTTATGGGTCCGTCGTCAGGGGTGGTTTTGGTGGTGGTTTCGGGGGGTGTTAGGGACTGGGTGGTTGTCGATGGGTGTTCAGATCAGGGTGGTCGTGAGGTCTGGGCGAGGAACCAGGCCTGGTTTGGGCCCTGGTTCACCTCGTCGGCAGCCAAGGAGGGGGTGACCGGTGGTTGTGGAGGTGGCAGAAGGTTCAGGGTACGGGGTTTGGTGGCTACTGGTGGCCGTGGTGGTGTCACGTGTATGTAAAGGGGGGTTGTCGAGTCGTGGTTGGAGAGTCGGGTTAAGGGAGGGCTGTTTTTGTGTGTTTATTATTATTATTATCATTATTATTATTATTATTATTATTTTTTTTTTTTTTTTTTTTTTTATAAACCGGGAGATTTTATTATAAATAAAGGAAAAATTACATGAAATTTGTGGGCACCCGCGAAACTAGCTGGGCGCCCACTCCCTTAGCTATAGCAAAACTAAGGCGAGAAAAAATAAAAAGCAGCGGTCCTCGCTCCAGCATCTTGAGACACAGAAAACTTCTGAATCCTCTTGAGCAAGGAAACAACATCTTCCCGCAATTCCCCCAAAGAAGAGAAAGAGAAAGGTAAGAAGCCATATCTATGCCCCGCGCACAAATCCCGGTACTTGGCGCACTTCCTCCGAGCAGCATCCACCACCGGCCCTCCTCGCACAAAATCATTCCCGACTGAGTTAAAGGGGAAGACCCAACCAAATCCAGGCAGACATCGCGCCCCCCGGTCCCAGGAGGAGAGCAACAAATCCGCAGGCCGCAAGGACCCTCCCGCCTCATCGAGCAAACCAATATCCACCTCCCGGCCAGTAGAGATCCCCGATCGGTAGCAAATATCCAGAAGAGTATCACGAACCAGGTTATGCCGATGTTTGACACCAACAACACTAACACAAGATACAACATGTTCCACGGAGATATCCCCATGAAACACCCGGGAGCAAGCGGAACAAGGCACGGATACCGAGAACAATGGAACACCCAGCCGATAACTGAGCACGCACCGATAAGTCCTACTGTTCATAGTCTGCCCCAAACCAGAAATAGGGACCACCCGCAGCCAATCAGATGAGTGACCTCCCAGCTGAGACTTCCAAAACATAACCTGACGAGGAGTCAAAGAGAAAACCGATTCTGCCGAAGCAACAACCCTCGTGAAATAAACATCTGCCAATTTCTTCATAAGTTTGGTGGCAGCGATCTCAGATGGATTGTGCAGAAAATCAGAACCCGTAACCGCAGCAAAAGCACCCAGAGCTGACTGAAACGAAAGCCCGGTGCCAAGGACACCCGAAACCCGAAGGAGCCGATCCTGCAGCTCCACAGATTGCAACCGAGAAGCTAAGAAAGCATAGTGAAGGACGTCTCTAGCAGCGTACACACCAAGGCCCCCAAAGGAAAAGGGGGGGGGTGGCAAGCCGCCATTGCCAGTCACCGAAACCCGGACCAGAAGCAGTGATGATACGCTCAAGATGAGAACGCAAAGCCGCGTCAAAAATAGGTGCAGCGGACCCGAAAGCATCGGGAGAAAAAGTACGCAAAGCGAAATAAAGCTTCGAGATACAAGTACAGGCTCAGAGCAAAAGAAGCTCACACTGCGGATCATCAATCAAAGAGACGGAGTCCATGAGCCTAATAGTCCGAGTCACTCTCCCCATCACAACCTCACTACGAAAAGCCGCGCACAAACTCACTGGACCACCAAGGACAGTGACACCACGCAGGGGGCGAGCAATATCAGAGGGGAAAACGCCTAAATCCCGGCTCCTGGGTCTTCAGAAGGCCAAAAAACCTCGGTCTTGCCCATCCTCCATAATCATCTCCAAAACCTTCCCTACAACCAAGGTATCCCCGACAATAGAGCCATCATCCAAATACCAAGCCTGCAAACTCAAGTCGAAAGAGTCACAGATCTTACAAACCAAAGGATGTAAAACCAGCGAAAAGAGCAAAGGGCCCAATGGATCACCCTGCTGAACACCCTGACAAGACCACAAGATATGCTCACCATAATATAAACGAGCGGGACGAGAATAGCAAAATTCCACCCAACCAGAAAGAGCGGGGCACTGACTATGCACCTCACGCAACATGACCTCCCTATCAACCATGTTAAAAGCGTTCTGGAAATCAACCAAAAACATAGAAAGACCCACCTCATCACCCCGACTCTCAACCAACCGGTTCAAGGCATGCATGATAGCCTCACCCCCACCAGAAATACCAACCCCAAACTGAAGGCCATCAAAATAACCACTCAAAGATGGACCAATCAAAAAAGCACCAACCTTGGAGACAAGGCGCCTCCAAATCGTACCCACGGCAATTGGGCGGATACCACCACCCGGCTTAATAAGCGGGGTCAACGGCGCACTCGCGATATACTCACTAAGAACCAGCGACATCATCCCTCAAGAAAGAGGTTAACCACCCCAGTGATAGAAGCCAACAACTCATCGGAAACGGCAGCCGCAACACCACTCAAACAATCCAGAAGATGTTGAGCACGAAAATCATCCCTCCCACAAGAAGTACCCCGCGGAAACCCCCGAATCATACCCAAGACAGGGGAGATAGAGGCAATAAGAGGAGGAGGACCCGCAGACCGAGCAGGAAAAACAGGTGAAGGGACGATGTGGTGCTTATCCGCCAATGCCGCAAGAGTAGCCGTAGTGTAAGGGGCAACCCAAGAAGACGATAGTACTTGAACATCGGCGGTGTAATGACCGTCACATATCTTCCTCCTACACTGCTTAACATTAGCCTCACCAAGGTCAAGCTCCTCATCAAAACGAAAAGACGGAGAAGACGCAGCTAAGGTATCCCGAAGGACCTGCACCATGCCACCAGGCACTCCCCAAGAACAAATAGCACTAGAGATGCTCTCCTTCTGCCACTGACGACGGACAGCAGCACGACACTCACGACTACTCCGTGGAGAGAAAGTCTTGAGAATACAAAGGGGTAGAACGAGCAAGGCAACCCAAGATGAGAGATCAGAAGGAGAACGTATCACAGCATCAAGGGCCCTTTGAGAACCCGAGAGAAACCAAGACGACACCGAGGATGGATGGACTTCACGGTTCTCAATCCCTTAGACAACAAACGATTAAGTGATGAAACAGTGAACCCACCCCCAACCTCCAGAACAACATCATCACCATCAGAAAGCAAGGTATGGTCGGGAGCAGTTGGCCTAGGAAAATCGTAAAGAACGAAAGAGACAGCCCCATCACCCGTATCCGGTGCCTCAATAACAGACCTATCCCCATGCAGACACCGCTTACGATGAGCATGCGTTCTTAAGCAAACCCCACAAAGCCAAATGCCCATGCGACTAAAGGTAGTCTCAGCCTCAACAAAAATAGACAAAGATGTAAGAGATTGTCGAGTAATAACCTGAGCATCATCGGTGCAGTGCCGATCACGCAGATGGGTGAGCATGGGAGCTTTCTTGAGACCATTGCCACGACCATCCTGACAACCAGAAAGACCGGCAAAAGGACAATGAAACCGAGCGATGTCGGTCATGACATCCACGCACCAAACCGCTACGAAAAAAAAAACCAAAACAGCCCCTGTAACCTGTTCACCAACGCAAGGAAGCAAGCAACCACACACGCATCAGAAATGGAGAAGCAAATATACGTTCCAAATTCGAAGTAAAATTCGAAATAAGGAAATAAGCAACACCAAACCCGCACGGCGCTGCAAAGTGTGATCCTCACGACAACCACCCAAAAACCAAACGTCACGAAAATAAACTCCGGCGACCCAAAATCCGGCAAACCTCCTCAGCCAATGAGCATCAACCCCCAAAACCGAAACCGCAACCAAACCCAAGAACACGCCCTCCTCTCGAAGAAACCCTAGCCGAACCCTAGACGCCACCACAACCACGCCACCACAAGCGTAGGGATGACACAACCACGCCGGAGACGATAATCGTGAAGTCGCCGACGAGTAACGCCGATAACCGCGAAAACCGCAACGTAAAAACCCACTCGCTCTCTCTCGCACTCACTCAGGCACAAAACCCACCACCAACCACCACAGAAGAGATCGTTGATCTCCACACCACCGATAAACACCAGCCAAACAGTCGGAAACCCCCACTACGCGCCACCCTATCGCAAAACCCGAAAACACCGAAAACTCTCTCTCTCTCACTCGCACAGGAAACACTACCACTCTTAGTTAACCGACGACGACGTGAGGTCGCCGGCGGGAAGGAGAAATGACGACGGCAACGGGAGGTGGCCGCCGGTGGGTGCAGTGGCAGAGATGCGCAACCGTTACAACGGGTTTGCCCTAATCGCAAAAAAAAGCATCCTCTCTCCTCTCTCCTCTTTCCTCTCTCCTCACTATATTATTATTATTATTATTGATCTTATTTATTTTTGGGTTAATATTTAATGTGGTTGTTAGATTATATTTTGGAACTATTTAAGAAAGTTATATTTTTAGGAAGTTACTATTTTTGGTAGTTACTATTTTGGGAATGTCTATTTTTGGAAACTTGCCTTTTAGGGAGTTACTATAAATAGAATACGTATTTTTGTTACGGGAACTAGGGAGTCTTATTGATTATACGCGTTATGTGTTTAGGTAACATTTTCCGAGTGGAACACTTTTAGCAGCTGTGCAATTGACGATTTCATCCGACTGTTGAGGTAGGGGATATATATATCTGTGGTTGTATTATGACATGAGGTGTGTGTTGCTCATTATAAGAATGATATAATTGATTATGATTGTATTATGGATTGATTGTTTATTATCGATTATTGTGGAGAACGGGGCTTGTGAAATGGGTCTTGTGATATGGGACTTGTGATATGGCCATACAAGGTGTGGTGTGTTGGAGGTGAAGTGGAGGACTGTATGAGGTGAAGATGGAGGAAATTTATATTATGTTATTTCATGTCCTAACTATATTACCTGCTCAACCTCGTGTTGACCATGTGTGTTTGTTTGTGTCTGTGTTGATCCAATTTATTGTGGAGCAGAATGACAGGTCTTAGACTCATGGGAGTTGGAAGGGAGGAGAGGCTATGGATCAGACCTGTCTAGTGCTAGCTCACGTTATTTAGTCATTCACTTTGTCCGGACTTTTGTTTTATTTTTGTGAGACAATTGTAATACTTTTGAGACACCTTGTTTTAACATTTAAATTACTTAATAAAGTATTGCGTTTCTTTCCTTTGTTATCTACTACCTCGGTTATCCGAGATGGAAAAATCCTTGGTTATTCGGGGAATCCTAGTCCAGGTCCCTAAATAAATGGGGGTGTTACAAAGTGGTATCAGAGCGAACGATCCTCAGGCCTAACCTAATGAACCCAATGAATGTAGGAAGAGTCTAAGTAAAATGAACCCCGGGATAGGACTGTTAGGAGCACACCAAAGGTAAAGGATGAGTCTGGGGTCCCCCTCACACTGAACCATAGGCCCTCTCAGTTTTATCCGGGTACCTTGAGTGCATACGAGCGAAAATGGTAGAATAGGAAGAGATGGGAGTTTGTGGTGAAGCAAGGTAAGGGGGTTATAATAACCCTTCTGATATATGAATGTATGAAAATGAAAAGTAGGAGTATATGTATGAAGGAAGTACGTGCTTGTGATTACATAAAGTATATAATGATATGGATGCATGGGTTGATCAGTATCATATTAGTAATTATTTCATGTCTAGTGATATGCGGTTATGTGATCCCTGAGCCATGTTGTAAGTAAGTACTACTAGATATGTTAGTTTGCATATGAACTTTAATGTTTAGGGAATATAATCCTAATCCAAGTCAGTGCCCTACTTAAGCCGGGACTCATTTCCTATCTTTCATGTTATAGAGATGCCTCCAAGAAGGAATAACGTAGCTAACATCACACAAGAGGAATTAGATCGATTGATAGCTGAGAATGAGGCCCTAAAGGCCAAACGCGTGGATTCTGCGAAGATGAGTACTATCATTGCGAGGCATAACCCGACCCAATTCACCGGGGAAGGAAACCTCACCTACTCGGGGAGTGGTGCCGGGAGTTCAGCAACTTGTTCGAGCTGATAGACTGTCCGGAGGAGCTGAGAGTAGATCAAGCTGCCCATTACTTGAGGGGTATGGCTGGTGATTGGTGGACTGGGAGCAAGGGAGAAATCCGGGAAGAAGCTATCGAGGATGGAATCAATCACTTGGAATGGGTCGCATTTAAGAGGATCTTGTTCGAAGTATTTCTACCTGAATTTCATTCAAAAGAGCAAACTAAGGGAAGAATTCGAACTTTTTCGAATGACGGATGAGATGACTGTGGAGGTTTACTACAAGAGGTTTCTCCAGTTACTAAGCCATGTGGGCGAAATGGGGATGGATGAGGCAATGCTTGCCATGAAGTTTGAGAGAGGGTTAACCATTACTGTCAAGAAGAGACTTATTGCAGCACCACCTACTACTGTCCGTGATATCTATTTGCGGGCTGGGGCAGCAGAGAGACTCGCCGACATGATAAAGGAGGAGAATAAGACAAGGAGTGAAAAAAGGAAGACAGAGACCTCGAGTGAAAATTCGGGGTCGAAAAAGCAGAATTCTAATAGGTACAGTGGGTATTTTACCAACAGTGCCTCAGCAAGTACAAGGAACCAGGGTGGAGGTAACTACAAGAGTGGGGGTTCGGGAACCAGTTCTGTCGCGATAGTGTGCTACGGTTGTGGGAAGACGGGACACAAACAGGCGGTGTGTCGATCTTCAGGAGGATACCAATCTGGGGGTTACCGTACTCCAACTTCGGGGTACAGTGGGTCCCGCATGAATACTTCAGGGAGTGGAGGATATCGTACTCCTATGTCGGGTTATGGGGGGAACGCGAGGTCTGGTACTAGCAACAACTACCAGAAGAGCTATAACAACTATCAAAACCGTTCCCACCATAATCAGTACAGCAGGAGTGGCAGTAACCAGAAGGCCGAAACTGAAGGGAACCAACAGTCAGGAGCAGCCACTACTAGCCAGAGTGGGGTGAAGACCAGTGGCAAATTCTTTGCCATGGAGAAACAGGCTGCCAAGGATGATGCCCATGTCGTAACTGGTACTTTTCTTGTGAACCTTAAACCTACGTTTGTACTTTTCGATTCCGGAGCAACCCATTCTTTTGTGTCTAGAGAGCATGCTAGGGTGTTAGAGTTTGACATCTTTGATTGGATTGAGGATTCTGTAACAATACCATCCGGGGAATGTGTGTCATGTAATAGGGTCTATAGGAGTGTGCCCATCAAGATTGGGGAGGTAGTTTTCCATTGCGATCTTATCGAATTTCCGTTGGAGGACTTTGAGGTAATCCTAAGGATGGATTGGTTGGGGAAATATCGAGCTTTTATAGACTGTTACCAAAATAAGATTTCTCTGAAGGGACCTAAAGGAGTGAGAGTGACCTATAGGGGATTCGTGGTTAAACCTAAGGTCAATTTTATATCTGTTAATACCCTTAAGTCGAGTATGAAAAAGGGGGATAGTTTGATCTTGTGTCAGATGTGGAATTGTGAGGCGGAGACTCCGAAGGTTAGCGAGATACCTGTGGTGAGGGATTTTGAGGGAGTATTCCGGGACGATGTGTCAGGGTTGCCACCTAGGAGAGAGGTCGAATTTTCTATCGATCTCAAGCCAGGAGCAGGACCAGTATCAAAATCACCTTACCGTATTGGACCAAAGGAGATGGAAGAATTGAAGAAGCAATTGGATGAGTTGGCCGAAAAGGGATTCATCCGACCTAGTGTGTCACCCTGGGGAGCACCAGTGCTATTTGTGAAGAAGAAAGATGGGAGTCTGAGGCTTTGCGTTGACTACCGGGAGCTGAACAATATGACCGTTAAGAACCGCTACCCTTTGCCTAGAATTGATGATCTGTTCGACCAGCTGAGTGGAGCCGGGGTTTTCTCCAAAATTGATCTGAGATCGGGTTATCACCAATTGAGGATTAAAGACGAGGACATTCCCAAGACCGCTTTTAGAACAAGGTATGGCCACTATGAATTCGTGGTTATGCCGTTCGGATTGACAAATGCACCGGCAGTTTTCATGGATTTGATGAACCGGGTATTCAGTCCGTACCTGGATAGGTTCTTGGTTGTGTTTATCGACGACATCCTAGTGTATTCCAAGAGTGAGGAAGAGCACGAAGAGCACGAAGAGCACCTGAGAGCAGTACTGAAGACTTTAGAGGAGAACGAGTTGTATGCCAAGTTGAGTAAGTGTGAGTTCTGGTTAAAGAAAGTTGTATTCCTGGGTCATGTGATTTCCAAGGAAGGGGTGTCTGTGGACCCTAGTAAGATCAAAGCTGTGACCAGATGGCAAAGCCCAAAGAATGTAGGTGAGATCCGTAGTTTCTTGGGATTGGCTGGGTATTACAGGATGTTCGTCAAATATTTCTCAAAGTTAGCTAAACCATTGACATCGTTGATGAGGAAGGAGAACCGTTTCATTTGGGATGGGGATTGTGAGAAGACGTTCTTAACTCTTAAGGAACGTCTGACCACAACTCCTATCCTTGCCTTACCTGATGGGAGTGATAATTTCGAAGTTTATACTGACGCTTCTAAGCATGGTCTGGGGTGTGTATTAATGCAGAATGGGAGAGTGATAGCATACGCTTCCCGTCAGTTGAAGACCTACGAGGAGAACTATCCTACCCATGATTTGGAGCTGGGGGCCGTGGTTTTTGCACTAAAACTGTGGCGCCACTACCTTTACGGGGCCACATTTAAGGTGTTTTCTGACCACAAAAGCTTGAAGTACATCTATACCCAGCGAGAGTTGAATATGAGACAAAGGAGGTGGATAGAGTTAATTGGTGACTACGATATGCAAATTATCTATCATGAAGGCAAGGCTAATGTGGTGGCCGATGCCTTGAGTAGGAAATCCGTTCACGCGTTGAGTAGTGCCAGATCAAGGGTGAGACTGCATAGTGAATTGGGAGAAATGAGAATTTTCATGATTCGGAACGGGGATGCTCTTAGTGATCTGACAGTGGAGCCAGAGTTGTATGGAGAAATCAGGGAATTGCAAAAAGGATATTTGAGGCTCCAGAAGTGGCGAGGAATGATCGAGGGAAGTGGTAATGAGACCGAGTCCAAATTCAATGTCCATTCTGACGGTAGCCTGAGATTCAGTGGGAGATGGTGTGTTCCGGATGATGATGAGTTGAAGAAGAAGATTCTAAATGAGGTTCATGCTACGCCATACTCCGTTCACCCAGGGGGTGATAAGTTATACAAAGATCTCAAGAAGACGTTATGGTGGCCCAATATGAAGAAAGAGGTTGCCGAGTTTGTGTCGCGGTGTTTGACGTGTCAGAGGGTAAAATGTGAGCATAAGAGACCTCAAAGAAAGATTCAGCCATTGGATGTACCTGAGTGGAAATGGGAGAATATTTCTATGGATTTCATCGTGGGGTTGCCTCGAACTCAGAAGGGCAACAACATGATCTGGGTAATTGTGGATAGATTGACCAAGTCCGCTTACTTTATTCCCATGAAAGATACCTGAAGTAAGGCTGAGTTGGCGAAGTCATATGTGCAAAATGTGGTCAAGTTGCATGGTGTTCCCAAGGATATTGTTTCCGATCGCGACTCGAGATTTATCTCTAGGTTTTGGCAGGAGCTGCAGTACGCGTTGGGCACGCAGTTAAAGATGAGTACGGCTTTTCATCCAGCTACAGATGGTCAGACGGAGAGAACCATTCAGACTTTGGAGGATATGCTGAGAGCTTGTGTGCTGGAATTCGGGGGATCATGGGAAGAACGATTGGGATTGATAGAGTTTTCATATAATAATAGCTACCATGCTAGCATTGGTATGGTTCCTTTTGAGGCCCTGTATGGGAGAAAGTGTCGGAATCCCGTGTGTTGGGATGATCGAGCTGATGTTGTGGTTCTAGGTCCAGAGATGATTGAAAAGATGGTTGAGCAAGTCCAAATAATCAGACAGAAAATGAGGGCTGCCCAGGATAGACAAAAGAGTTATGCAGATCTCAAGAGGAGTGACATTTCATTTGAGGCAGGAGAGAAGGTACTAATGAAGGTATCTCCAATGAAGGGTGTGATGAGGTTCGGAAAGCGTGGCAAGCTGAGTCAAAAGTTTATTGGACCATTTGAGATTTTGGATAGAGTTGGAGAGGTGGCATACCGATTAACTTTACCTCCAGCCCTATCCAAGGTCCATAATGTGTTCCATGTTTCGCAGCTAAGAAGGTGTGTGAGCGATCCCTCACATGTGTTGAGCCATGAGATAATTGAGGTAGATGAGCAACTTGCCTATGTTGAGACTCCGAAAGAGATTCTGGATAGGAAGGTTCGGAAGACTCGGAATGGAGAGACAGCGTTAGTGAAGGTCTTGTGGACCAATCACAACATGGAAGAAGCTACTTGGGAGGCTGAGGCGTCCATGAGGGAGCGCTAACCGCAACTGTTTGTTTGAGGTAAGTTACAAGGACGTAACACTTTTTTTTAGTGGGGTAGATTGTAAGATTCCATGATTCAACCTGAATTATCTGAATAAGTCATGTTGTGAGTATGGTTTTGACGGTATGAGTGGGTGAACTTCGGGACGAAGTTCATTTTAAGAGGGAACACTGTAATAACCCGTTTTATTATTAATATATATATAGTTATTTTACGGGTCGACGATAAGAAATTGTAAATTGTTCATTTAGTGAGCTAGTGTATACTCGTATAATGATATGCGTATTAGACCTTGGTGAGATTCGAAACGGGAACCTAGGCCATCAAATATTGTTAATAGTAGTATGGTGTTAGTGGGGCTCGAACCTATGACCTGTGGTAGCATGTCTATGGGCCTCGTTTTGCGTGAAGAACAACAGCCCACTTACGAAATGTGAATACACAAGTAGCCACCTATTTCCTGCCGCCATATATAGGCTGCTTGTTCTTACCCTAAACCCTACCCAAGCTCAGATCTTTTTACACAAAAACCTAGCCGCCACGTCAGGGAAGAAGAGGAAGTCGTTCACGGTGGTTGTACACTAGTCTAAGGTGGTTTGTTTTGGCCATAAGGGTGGTAAGTCCACCACTGTTTCTGATTTCACGGTTTTACTTCCTATTTAATTCGCATAATTTCAATCGTATATCATGTCTATGGGTTCTGATTTTTACATATTATTGACCTATGATGTTAGTAGATACGTTTTGACCCCAGTGGAGTCACATTTGACCACCGAGGACCACCAGGCGTGGTGGTTTTGGACGCCTGTGTCAACCCATCTATTTTCGTTTCAGAACAGAGTTTGGAACGTGGTGTTTTATGCGTGATTTCGATACTAATTCTGTCAATGCTTGTTTTGGGCATTGGTGTAGGTAGACTGGTGGTGGTCTGTGGAGCGTCATGGTGGTTGTCTCGGTGGCTATAGGTGGTGGGGTCAGGGTCGTAGGGGGAGTTCGTTGTCACTGTTTGTCTCGGTTCTTATGGTTTACGCGTGTAACAGGGTTGTTTGGGGTGGTAACACCGTTGACTCAGGGGAGGTCGACACGGTGTTACCACCGTGGTTTATGGGTCCGTCGTCAGGGGTGGTTTTGGTGGTGGTTTTGGGGGGTGTTAGGGACTGGGTGGTTGTCGATGGGTGTTCAGATCAGGGTGGTCGTGAGGTCTGGGCGAGGAACCAGGCCTGGTTTGGGCCCTTGTTCACCTCGCCGGCAGCCAAGGAGGGGGTGACCGGTGGTTGTGGAGGTGGCAGGAGGTTCAGGGTACGGGGTTTGGTGGCTACTGGTGGCCGTGGTGGTGTCACGTGTTTGTAAAGGGGGGTTGTTGAGTCGTGGTTGGAGAGTCGGGTTATGGGAGGGCTGTTTTTGTGTTTATTATTATTATTATTATTATAATTATTATTATTATTATTTATTTTTGGGTTAATATTTAATGTGGTTGTTAGATTATATTTTGGAACTATTTAAGAAAGTTATATTTTTAGGAAGTTACTATTTTTGGTAGTTACTATTTTGGGAATGTTTATTTTGGGTAACTTGCCTTTTAGGGAGTTACTATAAATAGAATACGTATTTATGTTACGGGATCTAGGCAGTCTTATTGATTATACGCGTTATGTGTTTAGGTAACGTTTTTCGAGTGGAACACTTTTAGCAGCTGTGCAGCTGGCGATTTCATCCGACTGTTGAGATAGGGGATATATATCTGTGGTTGTATTATGACATGAGGTGTGTGTTGCTCATTATAAGAATGATATAATTGATTATGATCGTATTATGGATTGATTGTTTATTATCGATTATTGTGGAGAATGGGGCTTGTGAAATAGGTCTTGTGATATGGGTCTTGTGATACGGGACTTGTGATATGGCCATGGAAGGTATGGTGTGTTGGAGGTGAAGTGGAGGACTGTATGAGGTGGAGATGGAGGAAATTTATATTATGTTATTTCATGTCCTAACTATATTACCTACTCAACCTCGTGTTGACCTTGTGTGTTTGTTTGTGTCTGTGTTGATCCAATTTATTGGGGAGCAGAATGACAGGTCTTAGACTCATGGGAGCTGGAAGGGAGGAGAGGCTATGGATCATACCTGTCTAGTGTTAGCTCACGTTATTTAGTCATTCACTTTGTCCGGACTTTTGTTTTATTTTTGTGAGACAGTTGTAATACTTTTGAGACACCTTGTTTTAACATTTGAATTACTTAATAAAGTACTGCGTTTCTTTCCTTTGTTATCTACTACCTCGGTTATCCGAGATGGTAACACCCTTGGTTATTCGGGGAATCCTAGTCCAGGTCCCTAAATAAATGGGGGTGTTACAAACACAAGGTATACTTTGTATTTTAGCCATTTGATTCACGTTTATCAATAACGATTGACTTTAATTTTAGAAAGTTTGACGTTATTGTCATACAGATGGCGGTAATCAACTGGTCCCTAAGAGTCACACCTAAAGGATAGAATTTGAGAGATATGATTAAATGAAAATGTAATCATATTGATACCCTATACGACTAAACGGTTAGTCAATGTAATGATGAAACAATTATTTAATACTGATTAAATAATATTAGCTGAGGCGAATTAAAATGTTAAATTCGTAATTAAATATAAAATGTTATATTTAATAAGTGTGTAATGAAATCATTTAATAAGGATTAAATGATTCAGTTAAATATAAAAGGTTATATTTAATTGTTAAATTATAAATATAAGATATTTATAAGATAAAAATTATACACAAGAGAGGATAATAACCGAATTTTAAGCAGTTATAAAATCGGTTAAATCAACCGAAACAGATAAGAATTTTGGTCAGATTGGAGGAGAATTTCGGTCAGTTGGTGTGCCAATTAGATGAAGATTGTTACATGTTTAGGTAATAGTTTAGGTAGACTCAAATACTGATTTGGGCATCCTAACTAAACTATGCTAGGTGGTTAAGAGATATACGGACCATTAAATACCACCCTCCTATAAATAACCTCACGGCACACCTCCCTGAACTCACGAGTTACACATAAAAATCATGATCTCTCTTCTCTCGCTCTCTCTATTTTCATCATTCACAAAATTAACGGTAATTTTGCAGTTTCTAGCTCAGGAAAGGGCATTTCTTGGAACATCTTGGGTGCAACGATTATGAGGATACCTGATTTGATATCTGATCTTAGGCCTTTGCAAGGACAGAAGGTTAATTCTTGTTCCCAATCTTTGTATCTCGTATTTTGTTTATGACTATAAATTGTACCTTATAAATTCGTTATAATCCTGCATAAAAGAATGGGGAACATATACAGATATTTTCCCACATATGACACAAACACACACACGCACGCACGCGCGTGCGCACGCACACCTATTTCTACCCTTGGTGTCCAAATAGGTCGTATGGAAGCAATTTCGCGGTTTCATGACGTTTCTCAACCCTTTGAGATAGCCTCACACACTCGTACTCATGTTCATTTTAATTAGACACACATAAATTCATTGGGTTTATTTGTTCAGGTTCTAAGACCATCGCTCTGTCACCATTTGTAACACACGCATAACCCAATGCCTTTACCAAGGACCCTCAGCCTATGAAAATGTCACCATCTCGGTTACCCGAGGTAAAATATCAAAGAAAGGCACAAACAACTTTTATTAAAGTACGAGTATGAATATTACACGCGTCTCAAACTTAAAAGATAAGTTAAACAACAACGGAAACTAAAAGACTATACTATAGGTGAAGACTGCTAAGACTTCCAAGTGATGACTCGTCCATCCCCAACCTCAAGAAAACAATCAACGTCAAACTACCTGCTTAGAATCTGCTCACCATACCAATGGATTATCACAACAATCAAATATCAAAGTCAGTTACTTTACAAATAACATCGTTACTACCAAAATAAATAATAAGTATAACAATCTCAAAACAAAACATGCTGATATCACCAGCCAAACATCTCACTGTGGCAACCTTTAGTCCCACAATCAACCCCGCTTGCTCACGACAAACAATACCTAGACTATTTTAGAATAATATAATTGGATTAATTAATTATAAGATAATTAATTAATGTTCTCCGGGAATTATAATTGTACACCGAAAATTATTAAAATATGTATGATATTTTAAGAAAATTCGAAATAAGGAAACTGACTTAGAAAATTATAATATAAGGAGGTTTTCGGGAAACTGACTTAGAATATTATAATATAAGGAGGTTTCCTAATAGAAGTACAATACCAACACAAACCAAAACCCTATAAGTAGGGATTTGGCCGTGTGGTACCAGGGACGGACGAAAATAAGTTGTTTTCTCTCTTGTTCTCTTTGATTAATTTATCATCTTAAAATCCAAAAAAAAATCCTCTAAAATAATTAATAGTAATTTAAGAGGAGCTTTGAAGGGATCTTTCTCAGTCATCTTGGGTGCAATCTAAGGAGAACTTCTACCTTGAAGTTTAGGTTTATATTAGGTTGTTCTTAGGCCGATCTCATATAGGACTAAAGGTTAATTCTATATTCTTGACTGTTTAATTCTTGCAATTGAGGTTTTATTGAATCGTTTTTGATATAATCTTTGGCAGTATTAATATGATTAATACTTTTATAAGTAATTTAAGAAATTATTTCCTACACTAAGACATATGTCCCTCACTTGGTTGAATGCCTTCTACTCGGCGTAGTTACCCTTACCCGGTTGAGTAGCCAACCCCACTCGACTGAAGCATGCTTTTACAGCTACCCAACGAAAACATATGAAATAAAGTGTCAAACATCCCTAAAATGCTTCTATTTCATGCCACATACAACCAAATACTCATTCCACATATTATGTTATCACATCATTCATTTACAACACAACACAAACACACATCGAACCCCACGACTCTCATGTACTGACTGAATCGAACTTATACGGGCAACATTTTGGTTTCGAGACGTCTCCTTAAGCTTTGCGGTAGCCGCCCAACACAATTCCTACCCAAGTTCATTTTAGTTAGACACGCCTAAGTTCATTGGTTCATTTGCATTAGGTTCCCTCTTAGACCACTTTGTAACACCCCTATATACCAAGGTGCCTTACCAAGAACCACCCTAACATATATAGGTAACAAAAAATCCAATACATACCGATAAAGAACATTTATATAAAGTAAAGTTAAAATGTGTACATTTCAAACCAAAACAAAGAAAACCTGGACTACAAAGTCATTACTACTAAAACAAGTCTAACTGACGCAGTGGAACTAGATCTGACATGTGAATCATGGCCCCTTTTAACTCCGCAAGCTACCGCAAGCTATGTCACAAAAAACACATGCTCAACGATTGTTCACCATCCCCGAATGGATCACCACACTTTACAACAACAGAACGGGGGTTAGTCAACTACATAATCATACGTAATCAACGAGGAAAAGAACACAACACCAACACCCACTCCACTTCTCCCTCTCTCACAGTAACCAACTACACACCGTAGCGTGTAGCTCTACCAGGTTACCCATCGCAACAGGTAACCCCCGCCGCCAGTGGGGACCGTAGTCTTACCACCTAATTCACGCTCATCGCAACGAGCAACCCAGATAATTAATGTGCACACCCCTTGTGACGGGAGTCACGAGAGGTGAACATGAGAATGAGGCTATCTCCCGACATAGCCCTATCATCATCACAACAACTACTCCAATTACAATCACATAATGCATATATTCAATCAAAATCACAATACACACAATCATGCCACAACTGAGTGGGATAACCTACCTTATAAGCAACCACTGAAGGCGACATGCGATGGTCTAGAAATGTTCCTCTACAAATATGTCACCTAACAAAGCAGTAACAACAATCAACCGCAACATTCCCAAAATCCCCTCAACTATGGTTTGACCAACTATAACCTCATACAATAAGAGGGATAAAGACTTACCGACGATCACCACGTAAATGCTACGACGACAACTGAAATACAAACTAGTCTTGGGAAGGATTATATAAGTAGGAGAGAAGAAGATTTTTTGGGACGATTTGCGAAAATTGACATGACTAAAGATAAATAAAACTGATTAATGACTTCTCCATCTAATCTAATCAATTCGCAAAATCGTGCGTGAGACCGCCAACTCGGCCGAGTTGACAATCAACTTGGTTGAGTTAAGCCCAACTCGACTGAGCTCTTACTCGGCTAAACACAAATTAAACCTGACTGATAGCCTATTCGGTCGAGTCAGCCCAATTCAGCCCAATTCAACCGAGTAACATAGAGTCTGTAGTATTACATTTCTACTATAGGCAAAAGCAGTGGTTGAACCACGCATGTGTTTGACATATCCCACACACATGCCTCCATGGTAGAACCTTTTTTTCCGAGCTAATAATGAAAGAATCTACCAATCAGGTCCCAAAAAAATTAATTGGAGCAAGGTATTGACCTTTTACTCATCCTTCACAATCTCACATCTTATTTTCAGGCAGTTGCTCTTCCTTTCGATCAACAAAACTAATGTTTGACTTGCTATTCCTCTTCGATTGCGCACATTTGAACGCTTCCTCCAACTTGCAACTATCATCCTCCTTACCGTTATTTTCAGACATGGTTTTGAGAGAAATATTAAATATGTGGTCATGGTACTTATTGCCTTATTGGTACCCTTGATTTCGAGTTTCCACCCTGGTTTACTTATCACTCCCAGGTTTCTGCTCATTCTACACAATTACCTTTTCTGTGATACCAATGTTGAGAAGAAAACAAGACAAACATAAAAACAACAAAGTGTCTTGCACCAGACAAATAGTTTCTTCACCTCAAATTGTTACTTTTTGCATCAATATTATGGAGAGGAGAATGATATATAATTAATAATATGAATGTTTGGACTACTAGGTGGATCCGAGGACAGGTTCCGGAGCCTAGAGAGGATCTGCTCGGTGTCGACTCTATTAACCTACGTAGTCTTGAAATTGGCGATCTTATATCCAGTACCGGAGAATGAGATGCTTTGAGAGTCAGAAGCCTGTTTGGCTCTGAATGGACAAATCGAATTTTGGCTATACCGATCTGTTTAACAAATAATGAAGATACTCCCATATGGCCATAACAAGAGAGGGTATTTACTCGGTCAAGAGTGGATATGGGTTCATCCATAGCAGGGATAGGGATCAGGGGGCGCATGACAGGGAGGCCAGGAAAAAAGGATGGGTCCTAAAAGTCAATTTTTTTGTAGAAAGATCCTATGGAGGCTACCTATTCCAAATCAGTGGAGAATATTCTTGTGGAAGATTATCACGAGTACTATGCCAATAGGGGAAGAATTTGTTAAACGGGGCTTGGGGATGAATTCCTTCTGTATTCTGTGCAATGGTGGCCCTATTCAACATATGGAAACGGCTGCCCATTTGTTTCGAGATTGTGAGTTCACCTCTCGTATTTGGTTGGGATTGTCACTTGGGATTATGGAGAATTTTTGTCAGAATATCCCGATTTCGGAGTGGATTATTGATTGGATCAATTATCTTAGGAAAAAGGAGGGGGGGAAAGAGGGGATACGATGCTTTATTGCTTTATTGCAATCCTTTGGCATTGTTGGAGGGCCCGAAACTCTATCATCTTTAGATCAGAATCGATTTCGATTAACACTTTCTTTAGGAGAGTTGAACAGGATGTGGATAACTTAAGGAAGGCGGATGATTGGACGGATAAGAATTGCAAGGGAAGGGTGTTTGCTAGTTCGGAGGGGAACCATGAGGACCTATTTCTCAAGCCAGAGTCAAGGATGGCTACCCGGTCTCTATAGTCAATCCTAGAGCGGAATGTGTGGGTTTCCATGTGAAAGTGGATGCAGGATGGAAATCAAATTTTGAAGCATCCTTTGGTTTTGTAGTGTATGATCCAGGAGGTAATTTGTTTTATGAATATGGGAATGGGATTCAGGCTGGATCGGCTATTCAGGCTGAAGCTAAAGGTCTTAAGGCTGTCCTGGAATGGGCAAGGAATCGGGCAATTCTTCATCTTAACATATCGATGGACTGTCTACAACTCATATGCGCCTGGGCCGGGTTCGTGAAGCAGGACCACCTCATTCAGGGTATTATTAGAGACTGTAATTCACTTGCTGTAAATTTTCATTGTCTTAGGCTATCTTTCATTCTTAGAAGACTGTGTAGCACATAACATTGTTAAAAGAGCAATGGTGTAATCATGTTGCTTGTAACCTATCTTGCCCATTGAAAAAAAAAATAAAAAAAAATAAAAAATATCAACATACGCTTAAATTTGTCATGCATTCCTACTTTAATTCTACTTAAGAAAATATATTAAATTTTTATTTACAATTATCATTACCCGAAAAAAATATTTACGCGCCTGTTTTAGGAAAATAAAACTGACATCTTACAAAAGCAAATATTTTGGGAAATTAATAGTCAGAATTGAAACTGATTATCAACAAAAATGGTCCGATAATATATAATATGGGTTACATAAATGCAATGAGAAATTAGTTATTATTGTTAAGGCATCACTTCTCCGTTTCTCTGCAATGCGAAGCCTTTTCACATAATTTTCCAAAGCCATTCTTATAAATTCATTTTATTTCTCTAATCTCTGATTCATAATTTTTGTTGTTTTCAGCCAAGAATCAATGAGGACAAGTGAGTGAAGGGACTACGGAGAACATAATATAAAAATAAAATGAAACAAAGATAGATGGTCAATAAACTCTTATGCATTGATAATTTTCCTGCCCAGGTAGAGTTGAGAATGATGCTACCTTGGGACAATCGACTCTCAACACTTTTAAGCCTTTTAATCAACAAGGAAATCGATTTGATCAGGGGAAAAATGTAAATTAAGTTCATGATATACGTGAGACATTAATGTCGTAGCAACCGGTAACCTATCCTCGTTGACTACAATAGCAAAATTTGCCATAACCCAAATAATTTCTCACATGTTAAGACTGAGAAAGGTGTCGAATTCCCCGTTGTAAGCCAATCCAACAAAAACCTGCCTGAGAACAATGATCAAAATCAGTGTGATCACTAATTATAGGCCGACTGGCATCAGGTACTCTCTCAACCATCACTCCTTCAATCTCTCGAAAAAGTAGAGGTATCCCATGTCCTTTGGCGGATTGAGGGAAGCCCCGACTTTTTCATCGTTGTAGAGCACCCACTTTCCATCTTTATAGATGTGAGCAACGTAATGCCCACAGTGAGTTGAAGTTCCCATGTGACTGACAAATCCAAGGAGCTTGTATCCTGCATAAAAATATGAAGTACTCTGCTCAATTGTCTCGTAATAGAACGACATAAAAGGGATTCAGTCAGGCTCTAAGGAAGCAGAATTCACTAGCATCAGGAAGCTCAGATAATATGGAGCTCAAAAGTGATAAATACAAGTATACACAAAATACTCATTAGTTCTTTTTTCCTTTTTCTTTTTCTCATTACCCCACAAAGAAGCTACAGAAACCACTCTAGATGTTTATTAAACCAACTAGTGCAATCCCGCGCAAAAGCGTGGTTTTTTAGAACATTTTTATCGAGAGAATTTAACAATTAAAACAAATTTTAATAATGTGCAGTAATAAGAGGTAGAAAAATAAAATTAGACATTAGACATTTTTAGCCTGAATGAAATTGACAGTTGAACTAAACATTTTTAATAAAAAAAGTTATTTATTATAAATAAGATTGTCACTTAAATATAAATAATACATGATTCCTTTTTATCCATATAAATTATTTTCAAAGCGTCTTGCTTGTGACGGGCACTATCCGTCATAAGTTTGAACTTTGAAGACGGATAGTGTCCCTCTCACAATAAGGCAAATGGGAGGGCAAGTGGGGAGAAATGGAGCACCACATCGATATTAACACTTGCATATTGTGGGAGTGACACTATCCATCTTTGGCTTGTGACGGATAATGTCCGTCTTCAATGAGATTTTGTGAATGATTTTAGGGAAGTGTATATACTATTATTGTATTTTTTGTTAAAACATACTAAATAACAAATATGAACGAAAAATGCGAAAAGCATACACTAATGTAATAATGTGAGTAAAATTTATGTATACTTCATAAGATGGGCTAGTGGAAAAAGCAAGGATAGTGGGACACTAATTAGTAGCCCGTAATTTATTCATAGCTTAGGACTTAGAAAGAAGCCTAATTATGAGAAAATATTGCGGGAAAAATAAGAGAATCTCTTATTTCCGTAGTAGTAAGAGGGATGATGAAGCAATTGCAAGGATTACGGCAACTATTACCACTTACAGGGATGCCCAATCCTGATGTATAAACGTAATTGGGAAACCATTAACAGCACCGGAAACTTTAGCCCACAAAGAAGTTACAGAAACCACTTTTCCCCTAATATAATCGCAAAAATCTCTCTTGTCTAATACCTATAAATATAGGATGATTATGCTCAAGCCAAACACACCAAATACCACCAAGCTACAAATATCACTATTGTATCCAATTGGCAACTGTGTAGAAAATGTATACGGAAATTATTACTACAGATGCGAAAAAACAATGAAGAGTGAGAAACTAACTTCCTGTGCCATCAGGTAGCTCAGAGTCAGCTGCAGCTGCAGCAGTACTACTGCTAGATGTGTCCATGTCAGAGGTCGATGACGCGTTTGGATTGCTAAATATCCAGTCAGTTGCTTTCTCAATATCTCCACCCTATATTATATTATACAGTTAGTAAATAGAACATAAACATTACGAAGTAATACGATGGAACTGTATTCATAAGTGCCAAGCCAATACATACAGTGGCCACAAGAGCCTTCCGAGCAAGTTCTTCTTGGAAACCAAATGTAACCAACGTGTCAACTTTTGATTGGTCAACTGAAGTGGGAGGGCTTTGATACTTCTCTATAGGAGCATTTATATCTGTTAAGGAGTAAAGAATTAGAGCAGGGAATCCAGTTTTTATCAGCTAAGCTATTTTCATCCCACAAATGCTTCAAGTAGTCAAATATGGCATATGGAAACCATATTTACCAGGGTCATCCAAGTGAGAAAGTAACCAATTCATGGCCTCTTCAACTCCAGCATTTGAAGTATTTATCACAGCTTTTTCACAAATGTTTTGGCCGAACCCCATAGATAAAAGCTGGGATACTATTTCCTCGTTTGCTTCAAGTCTTATTGACTGTTCTGCTTCACTAAAATCACCTGCATATCAAAAATAGAACAAGAAGTTTACATAGCATCTATGCTACACAGTGTTGTGCCTGGTCGAAAAATTCTGACGTTTTTGGCGTTAAATGAAGTGCCTATTGGGGGTCCGAGTATGGAGTACCACACATGGGTATGCGAGATAATATAAAGAGTCAAAGAAACATATGCTTGCGCCAACTGATAAGATAAATGGTTAAAAAGGAGTGTGCAAGAAGACAAAAAAGAAAATAATCTCTGACCTCCCTCAGGTAAAAGCTCTTCCTCAGGTTGAAGACCTCTGCTTCGCATGTGGCTGATGTCTATAATATCAGGTACATCTATGTAGACATCTAGAACAAACGCCAGAGAGTATTAGCGACGAATAATATTTGCAATTGCTAAAAACAATGATAAAACACAAGGGATAAATACCAAGCTTTTTAGGCACCCATCCATCTTCCATAACAAATTTTCTCATGTGCAGTACAAGACAATCAGGAAATGAGGTCAGACCAGTAGTTCTGCAGGAGATAATACAAAAATAGGGATTATTAAATGTTACACCACACGGCAATCCCCATTACTACTAAGAGAAATTTTTTTCTTAGTTTTCCCTCCAAAATGCATATAACTAAATAAGGAAATAAGTGAAACTTTATTTCTTTTAAATTATTATCTTTTCAATAAAATACATTCTTGTAATTAAAATTTGATCTTTTTATTAAATTCATAATTATGATCTTCTCATTAAAAAAATGGTATTGAACTATAATTAATAGGTTGCTAAACTTGTCAGGCAATGCAATAATTAATACTTTAAAAAATAACTCGACATATAATTATAATTAGCTTAGTGACAAAAAAAAAATTCATTAAAATAATTGGAGAAAATAAGAAAAAATTATTAAAATAGTTGGAGAAAATTTGTAAATGAGATCATTAGTTTTATGGTAAAAAAAATATTTTCATAACTAATACACTACAAAAATCCTTAATTCTCTTTCATTAGTTTTCCATTTAAATTTTTTGGTTTCATATCAAAATATAATGGGGAGAAATATTAAATATTAAGCTGCAAATTTAAAATGTGTAAATAATACACAAAATATAAAAAAAGTATATACACCGTGCATTTGCGCGGGATCTATACTAGTCAATTCAACAATTCTCATACTCTCAGAATTCTTGAAAAGCTAACGCTTCCACTTGTGATTACAAATTTTTTACTAGCATTTTTAATTTCTGCGCATCTAGTGATCTAGGTCGCTCAAGACAAAACAGGACAAAAAGTGACAAGGATATCACCCCGAAACTCAAGAACAGTATCCTTATTCACAAAGCTCACACATCTAAGCACTTTATAGCATTGTTGTTAAAATCACGATCCGAATCGTAGGATCGTACGATCCTACGATCCAAAAAGTGGAAAATGATTCAAATCGGCCGTATGATTGTTTTGATGGTAGGTTCGGTACAGGATCGGTCCGGATCGTATAGGATCGTTCAGGATCGTAAAATGCCTATTTGTGTAACAAATTTTTGAGTTGGTTGTTCTTCTATACTTAAAACTCTAAATAAAAGGCATATGTAATATATTGATATGATTACTAAAGCTTTCTTGTCATTATATAATCTTTTTACATTATACATCACAAATTATACCAAATTGTTTACATAACTAGGATCCCGGTCCAGCGACATTGATCCTACCACCCCTCTTCGATCCAAACTAGGATCCCAATCTTGACAATATTGCTTTATACTCCCTCCATTTTTATCCATTTGATACATTTGCTTTTTCACGTTTGCCAACGCACGTTTTACGTGGTTAATATCTTTAGCTACGTATTTGTAAAAATTATAAAAATTATATATTTTCAATGTACTCGTAATGACGAATTAAACAAGATCCCACATGAATATGTTTTTTCTTACGTATTGAGAGAAAATTGAAATTGAAGGTAAACTTGTGAATAGTGTACAAAAAGGAAATGTATCAAATGGATTTAAATGGAGGGAGTAGTTTTTACTCTGGGAGGAAAATGGTAAACCATAGAAATTATGTGTACCGTACTAATTTTAAAAAATAAAAGCAAATGACTGTGTTTATCAAGTCAACATACAGTTGTAAGATACCATATCAAGTTTCACTCAATAATAACTAGCAACATAAACTACGCCAAGTTAGCATACAAAACACAAACAGGAAAGTTCCACCCATGTTTTACATGTAAAGGACGGATATGCTCTTGGCAAAGAAACCAAAACTTTCAGCATGCCAACACCCTATAATCATATATACTCTATAAAATAAGTTAAACAGTAATCCTATCTGCCTCGAGAGCTGGACAGAAGTGCACGCCAGCCCGTCTTGGGCGATGGCAAAACACAGCCAGCGCCGCTTAACAGCTCGGGACAGAGCACCATACTCCACCCGGCCCCGCCAAAAAGCAAAAAAATCGAGATTTTCTCTTTGGGCCGGACACAGGCCAGGCTTGAGGGAGTCCTGCCTGGATCACGCTAGCCCAGTCCGATGTCCATCCCTACCTCCTATGTACTCAAAGAGTACGTCTAGGGATGGCAATTTGTTCAGGACCGAACCGAAACCGAACCGAACCGATCCGATGGAAATTTATCGATCCAAATCCATGGTTTGAAAACCCATATCCATATCCATATCCATTAGTTAGAACCCGAATCCAAATCCACCCAAAAAATGCCCGAACCAAATCCACGCCGATCCCATACCCATAACCGACCCGATCCATCTGATCCACTTAAGATCCATCACCGACCCGAAACCGATTCATATCCACCTTTGACCCGATCCAAATTCGATCCATATCTATTTTTTCCCAGATTTAAACCCATTAAAAATGCAGAATCGACCTGAATTCTTTTCACAAGCAAAAAACCCGTCTTAATTAATCTCATTCTTCTTCTAAAAAATATATCTATTATTATTATTATTAATTAAATTGACTAGATATTGATTTCGTCCAAATCCCAAATGAGGTCTATACTACATATCTGCATTTTAACTATTAGATTTTTCGAGTGATTCTATTATACCAATACTTGTTAGGTGAACCCTATGTCGTTTTAACTATTAGAAAAAATTTGTATTTCATCAATTATGTCATTACTTGTTAGGGGAAATATGTCATTTTATTAATAATTTAACTAGATCATTAAAAAGAATACAAATTCTCAAGTTCGATAATCTCACAATAGCATAATGAATGAAAGATATCTAACATGATAGATTAATGTGAAGTACCTCATAAGTTTACATTAAAGCTCATAAATTTTACAATAATAAAGCTCATAAACTATTTATAACACTAACGATACTACTAGTACTAAATGCTCAAATTATCTTTCAAGACGGACTAAATTATAATTACGAAAGACCTTGTTCTTTTGAATTTAAATTTGCTGACTTAAACTTATATGTGCTAAAATGAACTTAGAGGAGCTGAGTTGAACTAAACTCTTAGGAACTCAATTGAACTTATTGGACTTGAACTGGATTTATAGAAGTTGAAGTTGTAGGAAAATAAGTATGAATTGAACTAAAGTTTTCTGAATCGAACTTATAGGAGTTGAAATTTACATATATAAGCTCAATTGAGCTGAACTGAACTAAACTTAAAAGAGTTAAATTATATTAACTTTAACCTATAGAGCTGAACTGAACTTAAAAGAGTAAGATTTCAAGTATAAAAGAATACGGTGTAACGACTAACGAAGTAAAGGCTTAGTTTAAAAAGGCGCGCCTGAGGCGCGCCTAGGCGCAAGGCGAGGGTAGGCGCAGGGCCTGGGGCATCAGAGGAAGGAGGCGCGGCTGTGTGCAAAAGGCTCAAAAAGGCGCGCGCCTCAAGTGAAGGCTCAAGGCGCAACAAGGCGCGCCTTATTCACTTTAGGCTCTAGAAGACACTTTTTCACTAAAAGTCACATGTTAAGCATGTGACTTTCCTTACTTATAATATCTTAGATTAAAAAAACATTCTTTAACCTAATTTTAACTATCTTTTAATATATTTTTGATGTGAATTAATGTGTTTTAGTAATACTTAGTGTGTAGAACTAGTTTAGAGGCTCATACAAAAGATGCGCCTCGCGTTCAAAAGGCGCGCGCCTTCGCCTTGCGCCTTGCGCCTCATCGCCTCGGCCCCTCATCGCCTCGGCCCCTCATCGCCTCTTCAAACTAAGAGTAAAGGCAAATGAACTGATATGGATCGGGTTATGGATCGTGTTATGGATAGCGGAATTACAATTATAATGTGTGCGCTTTGAAATGGGTATGAATTAGATTTTGAAATGGGTATGGATCGGGTTTGAAATGGGTATGGATCGGGTTATGGATAGGGTTTTGGATTGGATCATAGATCGGGTATGGATATGGATGATACAAAAAAATGGTGGATTGGATATGGATCATTGACTTTTGGATATGGATCGGGTTTGGATATGAATCGGTGATCCACTAAATAAGTGGATCGGATTTGGATCTCGCAAAACCCGATCCAACTCGATCCATTGCCATTTCTAAGTACGTCAAATAACAAGCTCAATGGACAATGCCGTAGTCCCTACCCACCTAAATAAAGTAATTCCCGCATTGGTTCAGTAGTAACTAGTAAAGCCCGTAGTAGCGACATTGATAAAAGAAAATCTTAATCATAACAGCAATACAAAAAATACTTACTTTGTCGCAGTGATCTTAGATTTCAAAGCTGTACTATAGAAATCCATCACCTCCTCCGGAGCAGAATAGCTAGCTAGGCAGGTTTCTAGAGGCACTCTTGGCCGAACAACTTCATCTACAGGGCTGTTTTAACCCAAAGCTTAGCAAAGACCTATAGAGAAAAAGAGGGGGAGGGGAAAAGAATAATCACAGAATCAAATAACTTACATGTCTTTCCCTTCTGATTCAGCTTCAACTTTCATTTTCTGAAATGCTTCCAATTGATCTAGAAACCAAACCAAAATAACAATAATCTAAATGAAAATATTTCTGGGTTAAAATGGTCAAAGTTTCATTAAAAACAACCACCAAATCCAATGAGAGACGCTAGTTAGAAAAAGAAAATACAATTAATCTTCTACCTTTATTTGTAGCTTCATGCAACGGAATGTTGAGAGACAAAATGTAGTCAAATCGCTTATTATAAGTAACTTTTCCAGATGGACACTGAATTCGATCTTCAATACCAAACTTGAAATTTCTAGAGGGATCCAACTTCGGGTTCCCTGAATTAACCTTCTCGACTTGTTCAAGAAGATGCAAGAAAAACTCCAACACATCCTAGCCAAAGTATATTTGAGTCACTAACAAGAAGAAAATAATTTTGAGCAGCAAAAATCAGTAAAGAAACGAGATGTCACAGAACGGAGACAGAGTAATTTTCGAGGCAAACAAGAGCTACTAGTCAAGAAATGATCATAGAACCAACTAACCAAGAACAAGAAATATATTGACAGTAAAGCAAAACCAAGAAACTATAGATCAAATTTTAACCCAATCTTAACAATTAAGAAAAACGGGCCCATTTAGTAATAACTACGCAACAGGCATCTGCCTGCCAGTTATGTACAAATAGAAGAGTAATAGGAGATCTACTGGCTGGCCATGGGAAAAACACTGAACCTTTAGACCTTACTGATAAACCAAAACAAAAAACTACTTGTTCAGTTTAGGTATTGTTTAGCGAAAAAAAAAAGCTTCAGTTTCAAAAAGATCTTCTTTCAAATGCAGAATATCCCACAAATTTGGTGTCTTATAAAGCTATTTGACCCACCTGCAAAACAGCACAGAGCCAAGCATACGAAGCTATGTCCAGAAATGAACCAGACCATCATCAGAAGGAAGATATCTACATATTCCGAGCATACCTGCTGTCTCATGGTTGAGAATTCAGGATGACTGGCGGCAATAACAGTCTTGAACATTCGGGGAGGGATGCCTTCTTGTTTCTGAAAATCAAAATATATACAGCGAGTGAAATTCTCCAAATGGTGTTCTAGGGGATGGGATACAATTTAAATCATGACCTAAGCCGTAGCATATTGCACACTTCAAACGGTTATACCATGAGATACAATTTCCAGCTTGTGTTTATGCAAACAAACGACCAAAAAATGAAGAGCTATATGAACGTAAAACAATTATCGAAAATTGTCCAAGGGGTCATGGGACATTTTAAATCGACACACACAAACAGTCAAACACATCCCAAAGTCCCCAAACACATTCAGGAAATGCAAAGCTGACTCTAGAACCTTTCCGCACTGACAAATCTGCCAAGAAATTAAATGTCAACATCACGTGATTACTGAAACTTAGACTCTGACCCAATTCTTTGTAAGTCTCCACCTTACTTCATTTTATCCCCGAATTCAGGATTCATAGTATCTGGTGTCAAAGAATTAGGAAAGCAATGTGGAAACAGAAGATGAAGTAACCCGCATCTTAATTTTTTGTAGTATTTTTTCCTTTTTTTGAACATGTCATTCTTTAGCAAATTTTTCCATGCTACTTTACAGTTTACAGCAAAACTGTCCCAAAATTATTTTGGCTTGAACAAAACAAAATTTAACAGATGCATAGGGCACCAATTATGTGGCAATAGTGTAGAACAAATAAAAATGAGAGAAGATACGAGACAAGGGAAAAAAAATTAAAGAAAGCAACAAAGAGAAAAATCAGAGAAAAGAAAAGCAGAGCAAAAAATACTAACCAATAAAGACAAAGTGGAGCAAGAAAAATAGGAAGACAAAGAAGCAAAAAAGGGAGACAGAAAGAAAACAGGACAATCAGAATAAAAACCTTACATTCACAGTTCAGTGTTACATTTCAAATGCCCATCGTACAAGATAGATTACATACTAAAGTAGAATAGCAAAACTAACAAATCAGCTCGCGGACCAAAACAGGAAATTTATACTAGCATCTCCCTCCCCCTTCTTACAGAGAAACCTAACTTGGAGCAAAGGATGAGAAGGAAGTCTGGTAACTGGCAGGAATAAGATAACAGAACAATTCAAAAGTCCAAAGAACAAAAGGCACAAATGGGAAACAGTTACACACATGCATATCTTTAACGGATATACAGAAACACGAGTTTCTCAAGCATACAGAACCACGAGCTTATCTTTCGAAAAAAAAGGAGAAACAGCCATTGTAACAGTGGAATACTACAAGCAATCAAAAGCCAGCTGTAGGTTAACTAAGGCCCTGTTCTTTCTGGCTTAATTTCAGCTCCTTCCAATTTTAGTTGGTTGTATTCCGTTAAGTTTTATTTACGTTCAATCAATTATTTTTAATTAATCTCATCACAAAAGTAACTTTTAATTCAACTAAATTCACTCCACCTCAATTTCACTCAATTTAGTTCAATTAAGCTCGACTCTAATTTATTCAATTCAGCTCGTTTCAGCCGAAAAGAACAGGGCCTAATATAGTAGATGCTTGCAGAAAACTAGGCATTTCAAATCAGAGAAGTCACAAATAGGTCTATGGACCTGAATAACTGAAGGAATTACAGCAAAATAAGAAGTTTATGAGGTGAAGCAATATCCAGAAGCACACCTCTGATGACGGAATTGAGTATTTACCGGACAACAATCCATGACCTAGTTTTGTCCTGCCAAAAAATTAAAGTTGCAATGGCTTTAAATTTGGTCCAAAACTATCAAACTTGTCATGATTGTAGACTACGCACAATCACAATTACACCTCTAATAGTCACTATGCACAAGAATAATCCTTGTTCATGGAATATTCTTTTAACTATCACATAATCTGAAGAGGCTGAGAATTTCTTCAATAAAAGCTAGAGCAAGGTCATTAAGAATTAAGATGAACCACGCAAGTTCAACGAGGATCCACCACAACGCAACGTATTGGGGTTTTACAAAGAATATCTACAATAGACCCACCCTTTAACTCAAAACAAAACACAATCTACTTATTTCGTAAAAATGAGAAGACAGATTTTTTGGGATTTACCAAGTTCAATCCGCCAAATTCCAAGATCAAAGAAACAAGGAGCCTCTACTTTCATCTCAGATGTACAATACTAGATTTTTCTTTCAAAAACGATGAAAGATACTGGTTAGCTAAGGCCAGGGAGTTCATCCACCAACTACAGTTGACTTTGTAATAGAGAAACTAAAGAGGAAAAGGGAAGAGAACTAAGGAAACATAAGGGAATACAGCAGCAATTTCAAAAACAATAGTTTGTAATAATGAACACATCCCAAATACAGCAATGATAACAGTAATCGTCACCATCCGCCTTTCCAGAGCTACAAGCTAAGAGATAACATTTGGTAACTTACAATTGCATGTTTAGGTCCACTGTCGGATCAGCAGGAGCAGAATCAAAAGCGCTTTTCAAGCTTATATCTGCATAGTACCTGATAAATAAGATCACAAAAAAGTTCAAATTATATTTGCAACTAGCCAGTAGAGAAGATGTAGTGGATTGGTTGACTGGCTCAGAAAATAAAAATGTAGAGACTCCAATTCAATAGTGGGAGTGTAATAAGATGACTGACCTAGAGCTGAAAGCATGTGAAGTATATGCCACTTGCATAGTTGCAGCCAAGTAACAACTGCAGCAAAAAATAAGGAAAGAAGAGATGAAAACTTCCACGTAACAATGTATTGCTACTTTTATATTTAGAAAGCGAAAAAGTACAGCTACCATATCTGTTAGAAGTGAAATTACCTGTTGCCTAGATTGACAAGTCCAGTGTAACCAGGTCCATAGAGGGGTTGAAGTGCATCTGCACTTTCTTGTAAACGGTTCCAGTCAAAGTTGGTATTCTGGTCTAGCTCCCTTTCCGCAGTTGTCATTTCAGTCTGAAAGAAGAATCAGTAAATAAAAAAATCACACAGGTGATAGGGTCATAGGGGGGTAATGACAACTCCTCTCCACTATCCAAAGAAATAAATGAATCACTACGTATAATCAGGAGAAGACTATCATCTAAAACTTCTATGTCAATGTCTTACTGATCCAAGCCCTTGGTTCGTGGCTAACTAGACTTACGCCTCACCAGACAAACTGATAGCTTCTACAGCCTTAACACAGTTTGCTCCTGTTTCTTTTAGACTATTTAACCTGAGACCGTCAGAACCAGGGTCTGTCTTCTTGATCGCATTAGTAACTAAGTGGCCAATGGGTATGCAAGATACTCCCTGCGTCCAGTCATTTTTTTGAGCATTCCATTTTCGGATGTCTCAATGAATCCTTTAGGTTTCCATTTATCACATGTTCTTACTTTGCAGCTTTATCAAAAAGCTCTCACAAAAATCACCCTAAAAGCAGAAGCAAAGAAGGGAAAGTCTTATAATTTGTTCATATCTTGGTCGTTGTGCAAAAAAGAAATGTTAAGAATCCAATGGGTAGAGGAGTATAAACAAACATAAACAAACTTATTTAAGCAACAAAAAAACCTTCGCTTCGAGTTGCTATTCAAACAGAATTACTTACTTTTTGCAATGAAGAGAAATCAATGCCAAAATGAGCCAAATGTTCTGGCAGAAGTGGGTCAATGACACTGTCATCCTCCGGATATGAGTAAACATCTGAGGTGTCAAAATATTTATTAGATTGTTTCATAAAGTCACAAAAAAGAAAACTCTTCACGATAAAAGTGTAAAGGCAAACACTCAATGGGAGTGGAAGAACTTTTTCAGACAGCTTATAGCTTGTAAAAGGGGAGGCATACTAAATTGTTATATACAAAGATAAGCAGACTTCTAAAGTAGTCTGATTGTACACTCTTGTATTGAATAATTTATACAAGCATATTCGTCACCTCCAAATTCTGTTAGTGTAGTTCCAAAGAACAAAATGCTACATCTTAGGGGGGGGGGGATCACGCTAAAAAAATACAACGGTAATATAAATATACTGAGTTGGTTTGGAAAAGTTAGTTAGGAGTGCAGTGAAACAACTTAAGAACATAAAAATACGAAGGAGACTAAGAGTAAGTGAACCCACGCTAAAAAAATACCACGGTAATATAAATATACTGAGTTGGTTTGGAAAAGTTAGTTAGGAGTGCAGTGAAACAACTTAAGAACATAAAAATACGAAGGAGGCTAAGAGTAAGTGAACCCATAAAATACTGTGTCGGTACATGAATCCAACGTACGTTAACAGCCATAAGAAGAAAACGTGTGTCTGAATCTTATTGGTAATCATCTATACGACAGTGATATTACCTGCTGCCTCCAAATCAGCGGTTATTGTGCCAAGCTTCACTGCAAGAGGGTATTTTGTCTCATTATAGTACTCAACAGCATGGTTGTTGCCACCTGTGCCATCCCAATTTTTTCTTCCACAGAGGATCATTCCGTCTGTTAGATTTAACCAAAGATTATCTGTTTTATCACATTTTGCACATTTCCATCCAGAAGGTGCAATACTGACACCATTATAGATCTGTTGCAAATTTGTGGCATAGGCACTGACTTGCTTCTCAGCCACCCAAGCTGCAACTTGCTCTTTCCGTTCTGCACCCTCAGCCCTTAAAATTGTATCAACTGCTAACCTTACCTACAGATAAGGTTACAAAAATTATCGTGCAGAAACTACACAAAGCTTAGTTCAGGTTACCTAAAAAACACAATTACTCATGATGGCACAGATCAACTGCGTATATTGAATGACAAAAAATAGAGACACTATTAATATTCCAAAAGTTTGCTTCCACGTCCAAAGCTATCATTTTAGCATGCGGAGATTAGACACTGATCAGCTTGAATACTTTCCCATTTAAATAAGAGCCAAAGACCCGCAATTATTTTGCTTTGGAATTAAAAAATGGCTCACTAAATTGTTGCACGTCTTTCATCATGAAGTACCATTTACCAGATTCCCCATTCAATTTTCACAATGGATCATCAGAAGCAAATTTTGTGTGTATGTTTTCAATACAGACTGTGAGTGCTTACAGTCTTGACCTCCTAGGCCATTAAGGCGGGGTGGCTTTGAGGCCCTAGATTAATGTTATTGTACAACCACAATAAATATTCCACTAGACCAGATCTTCCTCCATAATGATGATACTAAGAAATAATTTATGAATGATAGCTGCCAAATAAACCATATTTACGTTATTGAAATTGACACATAGATTAGAGAACATTACATACCATCTCTGGCAACTCGACAGAGGGAAATGGAAGAGTTGCATAATCTGGCAATACAATGATTTGATACGTTTCTTCATATTCAGGTTCACCAGTTCCAAAGCCCCCTTCCACACCTACAGTTTAACCAATAACATAAGTTCTCTCTATGTCTTTTCATTATGAACACTACTTCCATAGTTCCATCCGTGAACATAATCCACAAGATCGTAATAGTTTCATATTCCAAGGGATTCTCCACAACATGTTAAGTCAGTAAAATAATTCAAATATTGTCATTGTACCTACTGCCTCTTAAAATGCAACTAAAGAACAGAACCAACTACCCACCCGTAAATGTTACATTATCACGGCGTCGGTGCCTCCAAATAGGCTCCAACACCAAGCAGGATTCTAGATACGGATAAATTCATTAGAAAGTATCCAACAGCGAAAACATACAATGTCTCCATACGTCATGGTATCCCGCCAAATTTTGGGTCCTAGCAACTTAACTGATTACTAGCAAAAATTTCACAGTTCATACTATTGATTTCCTTTGGGGTTACTTGAACTATTTATAGACAAAAGAAGTGTGCCTTCAGGAAAATTCACATCACAACTGAAAAACAAATGAATAGTTTTTAATTAGCTTTCGTAAAAGGATGCCTTTTCCTCATTCCTCTTATTTTCAGGATACAGTAGTTCAATTTTATCAAACAAATATTGGTCATTCACCCACAATGACAAACTCAAGAACTCAAAAAGTATGCATGAAAGATTATGTTTCACAACTTCACAAAAAAACCACAACAAACACCAGCGATTGGCTAATGAGTCTAGGGCAAAAAGGTCTTCCTTTTCCAATTATATAACTCCAATTATTTAAGTACAGAAACAACAGGACATCGCCATATCACCAGTCCCTTTCCCATCAGACATCAGCAGCAGAAATTGAGCATACAATTAACAGATAAAAAATAGATGATCCGCTGGGATCTTCTAAGGCGGAATCAACCACAAGATAAGTTGTTGAAGCTATCGCATAAGTGTAATATTCTAAGCCACTCCCAGCAAAGATATTATTATTTAAATATGACGTCATGAAGTGAACCCCATAGCATTGGTAAGTCTTACTACTGAAAATGTATTTTCACAAGTTGATGCATTAACAATCACAAGTGGTTAAATTACTTTTGTAGTCGTAACTCGTGATTAGTACTAGCATTTAGGCACTGCAGATCAAAGCCTTTTCTACGAGGCTACAGAAACAATATCCTCTTTCTTTTGAGCTACTATTTTATGCATCTCAAGATAACATGCTATCATGACAGGGCAAATTTAATGCAAAAATAAAACAAAAATAAAGCTAGAGGCATGAAACTCAGTTCGGCACTTTGGCATACCTATGGCTAAAATAGTTGGTTTCTTGGAAGGGCGGTCTTCTGAAACCACCTTCTTTGTTTGTGTAATATGCAAATAAACAGGATTCCCTGTCTTCTCGTAGTTCCAATTCACATAATCTTTCCCAAACGCGAGGAACGAGCTCATATCTACGAACAATCCTCCTTCGGATTTCTAACATATCACACACAGCAAATGAGTTTAAATGCAAATGAGTTTAAATAAAACAAAGGAAACTTGAATCCTTCATTTTAATATCATATCTAAGAACTTGAATCCTTCATATTTTATATCATCAATAATACTCAGTAACATATACAAAGATATGCCAAATTGTCAATGCAGTATGTTCAAATTACTTAGAAAACTATCAGTATTGCGCAAATTCCACTGCAGAAAGTTAAATACAGTAGAATTCGATAAAGACTCTTCACCATTCCATACGTTAGTGTTTAATTACTCCATTTTTACGACAAAATCTTGATCATTTCCAACGTAACACAGTCAAACCATCAAAATGAGGCCATAAACACCGAAACATCGAAAAAATAACAATCACTATATTAGGCAAAATAATCATGATTATATCTGAAATCAAACATTTCACATAAAAAAACAAAACAAAGAATCATCATCACTAGGTCAAAATTAACTTGCGAAAATGAAAAAAGAAAAATGAAAGTAAATTGCATGACGATGAATTAGAGAAGAAAACATACCGGAGTATCGAAAGAAACGCAGCATTCATGTTTGTAGATGCGATTGGTTGGTTCGGGGATTCGAACACGGGAAAGGTTAGACCTTAGAAGTTCCATGGCGTCGGACATGTCGCAGAAGAAAAATGGAGTGAGATGATATAGCCCTAATTAGGAGTTGTGCGCCGAACGAAAGGTATATAGTAATTAGTAAGGACGAAGAAGGATGTTGAAAATTATTTGTTGTTTGTTTGGAGATGTAATTGTAAATTTGTAATGTAAATGTAATGAAAGAAATTGGGGGTTTAGAGAGTTTTGCTGGATTGTGGTCACCGGTGAGCTATTCTTGAGGGTTCGACACATGGCCTTACTAGCTAAGGCAAGAGTGGAGAGTTGGGTTTGCGTTTTAGGCAGGGTTAAACGAGTTTAGAGGATGTATACCTTTCGATTTTCGACCATATTATAGATCTATTTTTTTTTGGGTACGAATGAGGGACGAAGCCCCAGAACCTTAATATTAGCTATTACACGAGGAATGACTACCTCAAAAATATCTTCCCTGAGTGTAGACTTTAATCCGCTACTCGGGCTATCTAGAAAGTTAGGAATGATGCTCGATGACACCCCTTGATTGGCTAGAAAGTTTGCGGCTCGATTCGCTTCCCTATAGGTATGCTCAAGTTTGACGGTCCATCGTTCTTCCTTCATTAGATCTTTGCATCGTTGTACCAGAAATTTCAGTCCATTGCTAATGAGCTGCTACTCATTGATGATGCGCACACATGATTTGTTATCCATATAAACTATAAGCTTTGTAAAGTTCATATCCTTGGCTCGTTCTAGCCCAACAAGAAGGGCTTGGAGCTCTGCTTACATCGAAGTACAGTTGCCACATGAAAACTCGTAGGCTGAGATAAAGTTATCTGACTCATCACGGAATATACCACCTCCACCTGCCGGACCCGGGTTACCTTTCGAGGCCCCGTCCGTATTTAGGAGAATCCAATTATGGGGAGGAGGTGTCCATCGAATGAACAACTCCGTGTTGATACCGCTCAGTTTTAGAATGAAGATATCATTTATATCAAACGCATTTTTTGTAGTCGCAAACTGGTTGTATAAAAACTCACGAGGGAAAATCGGGTTTTTAGATTCGCGTCCAAAAACAATATTATTCCTCCATTTCCATATCCACCAACAGGTTGTAGCAAAATGAATGGGCCAGTTACTCTCCGTTGTGTGTACTTCATTACTCGCGGATCTCGACAACCAATCTATAAAGGGAACATTATAGAATGAATTGTTGGACCTATCAATGCCAATCTCGCTCCAAATATGTCGAGAGATGGGACATGAACGAAGAATGTGCTCTGATGTTTCCTCGCTACTTTCACACCGAGGACACATCTGGTTATGACCCATATTGCGGTTAACTGATTTGCATTCACCATAAGACGGTCGTGGGCTGCAAGACACAAGAACATTCGATCGGACAGGTTGTTGGACCGGTAGTTTCCATATTATGCTCCAGACAGGGGAATCAATATCATTGTCGACATTAGCGCCTTTTAGGAAACCTAATGCAGACCGAATCGAAAACTTACCCGACGACGTTCCTACCCAGTACAAAGAGTCTTCTAACTCGGGGTCGTTTATTAGCGAGATAGATGCAATATTTTGATGCATAATTTGAGGAAGAAGGTCAGAAAAACACACCCATTTCCACCCGTGTTCACGACTCCTCATTTCGCTTACCGTCGATCCCAATATACTATCTGGAATAGGAGCTATTGTATGATCAGATAAGCATATTCCATCAACCCAAGCATGGTCCTAAAACAAAGTGCGATCTCCATTTCCAACTGTTGACGTCGTTCCTCGAACTATTGTTTTTGCTTGAGACGAAATTACAGCCCATAAATTTGACATGCTGCTCTTCGCTTCAAAAATATCAATATCACATCGATTATTACAATATTTGGCTCTTAAAACCCGGGACCAGAGACTTCTTGGTTCAGCTAAGACGCGCCATCCTAATTTTGTAAGGAAGGCTGTGACACCCCGCGATATAGCATAAAAATAAACAAGTAAATTGCAGCGGAAATACGATACTTTTAAAAACTTTTCGACATATTTATTAAAACTTTTCGCGGAATATCAAAACAACAAGCGGGAGACTAAAACTAATACGAAAGTATAAATTATAAACGAATACTTAATTAAACGAGGGATAAGGTATCCTACGGTAACAACATGAATTAAATCTAAACTAAGCGTATGGGTAATTGTCGGCTGATCAACAATGCTCGTTAGCCACACGTCCTCCCCAAACAGCACCAACCTACATTCATGAAACATGAACGCCACAATCAGTGGGGAGTAACTCAGGGTTCTCCCAGCCACTTTACGTCAAAATACAAATAGATAACAATAAGAACATATTGTATATGGAGTAATACATGTGGATATGAGAAATATCAAAGCATGATACTCAAAATCAGGTAAACAACCAGGTGATCGACTCAAAGACCAACACTTGATGGCATGTCCAATCACACAAACAACAACAAACAAGAATAGAATGAACGCCGTCAGGTAGCATAACCGCTACAACTGACAGTCAGGGAGTATAACCGCTCCACTAACAGGCTAGGGCGTATAATCGCGCCCTAGCTACCGGAGCGCATAGCCACGTCATCCGGATACTATGTATAGCTCATAACCGACAACTATATGTCTAAGACCTGGCTAGACCTCTCGATGTAATAACCGGGCCGCATAACCACGGACACCGACCAATCCCGAACATATTTAGATAAAATCCCATAATAGGAGTGGCGTTTGTTCATTATAGTGATACAAAAATCGTATCACTGCTATCTATTCACAACCAAGGAAACATAACCGTTACCAACACAATTTAGGGTGACATAACCGTCACCTAAACACAAGCAAGACAACATAACCGTCACCTTACTCATCTTAAGATAACATAACCGTCATCAAAAGACAATTTAAGCTAACATAACCGTTAACCAACTCGTTTACATACAAGAGCCAACAATCAATAAATAAGACAACACTTAAGTCCATTCCATACGGGAGAAGAATAAACAGAACTGATTAATAAAACATAAGTCTTAAAAGCGTTTAACATTTCAGCTGTCCTCTGCCGTAAAATTCATAATTAATTCAAATAAAATCGAAATGATACAAGGCCAACTGAGTCAGATTAATAAGACTTTTATCTACAATATTCGTCAAAAAAACATTTTCAAAATACGGACTTAACAGGGGGTTATTGTCTGATCTTTACAGTGTGTCAGAAATCGTCACACAAAATGTATTGCTTCATAAAACGGATTTAACAAATCATTTTTGGGCAAAGCAAACTCCTAACATCATCTAAAATCTTCAAAGTTTAATTACTGAAAAGGACTAGAATAGTTTCAAAGTATAAAAATGGTTGTCGATATAATCTTTGAGCTACTGTCCGTTCTGCGAGTATTTCAGCGCAATGTTCGTAAATAATTTATTGTGAACAAACGACATGCAAAAAAATTACGAAATTTTATAAGTAGACTCTACACTTAAAATAAACAAGGGTCTCTTTTCAACATTTTCAAAGACGGATAGTCTAAGATTTCGAAATAAATTGTACAAGACAATGGACAGATTTGTCAAGGTGCTGAAACTTATCAAATAACCAAAGTAAACCAAGCATTATGAACTTGAAAGACTATCAAACTAATCATCCTAAAAGATCACAACCTAATTTAACAATACAATTCTTAATGAATTTCCAACTAGAATATCATCCAACACAACCATGCAAAAATGGAATTCATCCAAACATATGATTTATGAACTTAATCATGTCACTATTTAACCAAACACAATTCTAGTATACTAAACATTACTAGCATATAGAACACATGCAAACATAGACGATGAGTCGAGTAACCCATCACCGTTACCTTATAGCAGTTGTTCAATAAGCATGATTTTGACTCAAAACCACTCCGGTTTGGACAACCGAACTAGCTACACACAAATAAACGAGTTAGCATTTGAAAACTGTGCCTTAAAGGCCACGAACAGAGTAGAGGAAGGAATATATTTGTGAATTTTCTTACCTATAAAGATGGAGGGCGAGTAGAGGAAGAGATAGACGCGAAAATCGTCGAAAACCGATATAAACGAAGATTTTATGATCGTTTTAAGGTGAGGTGCACAACAATGGTGTTCTTCTTGTTTAGTGTTTTGTGAGCTCTTTGCTGAAAAAATGAAGGATTGAAGAAGAAGAAGGAAGAAGGAGATTGACCGTGGGCAGCAAGGCAAAGTCTTCATACTTATCCAAGTGTCCCAAAGGACATGTGGAAAAGAGTAAAGAGTAAGCAACGAGCGAGTGTCTCGTTTGTGGATGGTCCGTGACAACCTTTTGTATTTTCGGCATAATTTCCTTTACAGAACTCGTAATGAGGTGTTTTCGGTGGCATTGGAAAGCTAAGAGAAAGAACTAAAACTTTTATTTTATAAGAAAAAGCTAGATATGCCCTTAAAATATCTCAAAATTAGTAACAAGGACAGAGTAGCGTTTCACAAGTTTAAGGAGTAAAAGTTTAAGACGGACATATTAATATCATTATCGAAAACGATAAATTTTAAAAGGAATTTTATTTATTGTGGAACATTATTATTACTAAAATAATATTTTAATAATATATAAATACTTGGAAATCACGGGGTGTTACAAAGGCGGCGTTTGACTGCCTAGCAGAAGCTATACCGAGTTGACCTCGAGATTTCGGTTTTTTAATATTCTCCCATGAATTAAGATGTATTGAATTCCTATTTTCGTTCCCTCCCCATAAGAATTCCTTGAGATTTTAGTCGTCTCCATACTATAAGTTGCTAACGTTGTGAGAGTAGATTTAACCAGAGTGGTGCGGCCTGCTAGAGATAGTTGTTTTGTCGACCAATCAGCCAGCCTCTTGTTTATTTTATCTTCCAGATGGGTAAATGTTTGACGAGTTACTCGTCCATTGATTGTTGGCATACCGAGGTATACACGTAAGTCTTCCGTTTCCTCGAAATTCAAAGATGCACTAATTGTTTCTCTGGTGTATAAATCTGTTGAATCATATATTCAAATATATGTATAGTATATATATTTATGTTTTGATAATGACAAGTCTAGCTATTTATATATTATATACTCGTATGTATAATCGTGTGCTAAGTGTACAGAACATTAGTAACAAGATCTAATCAGTCAAGTATAAAAGATTCAAGCATGTTAGTCAATGAATTGACTAAGTCGAAGATTGATAGAAGATCACAAGCGCGCATAATAGACTAAAGTTATACTTATCAACTATAGCTTTAGTACAAGATTGGTTCTAGTTATAGCCCGTAGCTATAACTCTATATCATGAAGAAATGATCGGAATATATATGTGTTTAAGTTGAAACGTTTGTTTCCAAATCTGTGTCGTGTAGAATTAGTGTTTAATTGGTATTCTATTCTAATAAATAGAATTGTTAATCTTAATAGGATTATATAAAATATCTTTAAGTTAAATAAGGAATAAATAATTGTCTTATGAGATAATTATTTATTACTAAAATAAACTAAGGATTTTTTATATGATCTTTATTGTCAAATATATATAATCTAAATATAGTTTGTTTCGACTTTGGGAAACGTGTGATATGTCACGTTTACCATAATTCGTGTAGGATTCAATTAAGTAAATATTATGTATTTATTTAATATTCTAAAACAAACTAAGATTATATTATGGTAATATATTTTATTATCTTTGACATGGTTTAGGAAGTTGATTTAATAAGGATACTAATTGTTTATTATATAAAGATCTTTCCTAAATATGAATTAGGAAATTAATTCCTTATATAATACTTAAAAGTATATTATTAAATCTTTCCTAAATATATTAAGATTAGATTTAAGGTAGTATTACTAAAAGACTAGTATTCTAGTTTTAGTAATATTCCTAAATCATCTAGGGTTTGTATTACCTAGGTACATATTCTATATAAATAGACTACCATGATACATTAAACCACACGAAATACATACACATATATACACACAAATCAAGAGAGAAACCGCCGTTCATATACTTCAATATTCGAGCTTATCATTGTCAAATCCGGTTCAAGATTCAAGTGCTCAAGCATTGATCTTATTCGTTCAAGATTGTGACATCAAGAAACATTGAAGACTTTATCTTATTAACGTAAGATAGAACGAGTATTTAGCGGTACTCATTGTAAGGCAAATATTTAACGGTATTTGTCGTAGCTAGATATTTAACGGTATCTAGATAGAGTTGTGACTAACATCAAAGTCGCACGAGTAGGGTTGATAAAATTGCAATCCAGAGTTGGTACTAATTTTATTAATCGAGAATAGTGGACGTAGGTCTCAAAGTGTGAGACTGAACCACTTCAAAAATATTGTGTCTCTCCTTATCATTTGTTCTACTCGAAGATCATCCTACAATCATACACACATCGAAGAAAATTAAAAAGAGGCATACTCAATTCAACCCCCCCTTCTTGAGTATATTACATCAATAGACTCTTCAATTGGTATCAGAGCCTCGTGCTCTTGATCGCCTAGCCGCGTGAGTTTTGATCCTTCTATTGATTCTATATTATATACTCTTTCAACAATGGACTCCAAGCATCTCAAGTGCCCTATCTTCGATGGCAAAAACTATAGTCTATGGAAGAATATGATGACTCATTATATCAAGGGATGTGATTGGGAATGTTGGAAGATCATCCAAACCGGACCAAAGAAAATCTTGGTCGCCGCCGCAAATGGAACAACCTATGAAAAGATGGAAAGCGATTATGTGGAAAGTGACTACAAAATTGCAGAGAAAAACTCTAAGGCCATGAGCCTCCTACAGAACGGTATGATAACCTCAGAATTTGATAGATTCTCATCTTGTAGTTTCGCTAAGGAAATATGGGATAGTCTCGAACTTGCCTATGAAGGAACATCCGCAGTCAGGAAACATCGTATAGACTTGCTCATTCAAAGATATGAACTTTTCAATATGGAAAAGAATGAATCTATTGATAGCATGTCTGCACGATTTTCTTGTATTATTAATGAACTGCGGAACCTTGGCAGAAAGATCGATTCTGAAGATATCATTCGAAAGATTCTTAGGAGTCTCACCAAAAAATGGCAACCAAAGGTCACAGCCATAGAGGAAGCACGTGATCTATCTCAGATTACTTACCAAGAGTTGATTGGATCTCTAATGGCACACGAGATCATGCTAAATAAAGACGATGATGATTCTAAAGGGAAAGGAGTCGCCCTACAAGCCTCCACAAGTGAAGTATGCGAAGAGGAACTTGAGGACGAAACAGTTCTATTCGCAAGATGATTTAAGAAAGCAGTTTTCAAGGGTAGATACAAAAACCCTAACAACAAAACGGTCGATAAAAAGAAAACTGACACCAAACAAACATTCTTTAAAAGAGGATGTTTTAAGTGTGGTCAACAAGATCATATGATCAAGGATTGTCCAAGCTGGGACAAAATCAAAGACAAGTCAAAAAGAGAAAACACCAAAACAGAGTTCAAGAAAGTAATGCTTGCGTCATGCTGGGGAGAATTAGAATCTGAGGATGACGAGGACTCAGAAGAAGAAGAGGTAGCACACTTGTGCCTAAGCAACGTCAGCCTAGATCTAATCTCAGACAACAATGATGAAGATGACGCATCTCATATGTGTCTCCTTGGAGAATCTGACTCAGACGACGACGACGATGAAGAGGTAAATTTTCTTCAACTCAAAAGTCAGGTTAAAAATCTATCTAAGGCTATGTTAATTAAATACTTTGAGGAAACCCTAGACCAATGTCATGAACAAAGTCTTGAATTAGATGACTTGAAAGAACAGATCCTCGATATTGCTGAGGAAAATCAACTTCTGAAAGCCAAAGCTAAGAAACTGAAATCCAAAATAAGCATTGAAGCCAATGCTAAGTTGGAAGCAGTTATGTCTGAGAAAAAGGTTCTTGAGTCTAAAGTTATAGCTAATGAAGCTATAACCTCAAAACTGAAACTCAACATCAAAGAGCTTCAATCCAAAGTTATAGCTAATGAAGCTATAACTTCAGATTTAAGAAAGGCTAATGAGCTTCTAAAGTCAAAATCTTCGATTATGGTCGAAGATGAGACTCATCTAGAAGAAGTTGAGATCCTCGAAAGCAAAATTATGGATCTAGAATGCAATCTATCTAAAATCAAGAAGGAACATGCCAAAATTGTGTCTGACTTTCATAGAGACATTCAAAACCTAAAAGAGTCTAGCAACACTGACCATAGTGAATGTAAGAAAGAAATAGACTCCTTAAAAGACCTCCTTCTTCATGCTCGGAAAGTTCACGACAAATGGGAAGGAAGCACTAACGTTCTAAACTTCCTAACTGAACAATCCGACAACAACATGAAGATGGGATTAGGTCACGAGTGCTATGGAAGAAGGGATCACTCAAAATGTAAGCAAAACCCAACAGACAGAGACTTTAGAAGAAGAAAATATGCCGACCTTCCTGAGTATTTAATATGCACTTATTGTGGCCATACTGGACACCTCCGAGAAAACTGTGTGAAACACGCACAAGATTTTAAAACCGGAGTTAAGTTTGTTAAATCCTTAGGAATTCCAAACGACACTATTTCTATCTCTGATAGTGATGATGACAAAACTGAGGAAAGAAATATTGACCACAGATGGTTCTATGACATGACATTTGACTACGAAGAAAAGGAAAATAGAACCAAACAAACTCCTCAAACAACACACAAAAATTGGTCACCAAGAGTCCAAACAAAGACCTACACAAAAACATCAAAACCCAACTACTACCAATATAGAAAGACCTATGTAAGACAAGTTTGGGTTAAAAAGGAAGATATATTTGTGATTACTAACAACAAAGGACCCAAGTATGCTTGGGTACCTAAATCCTGTCTTTGAAATTATTCGTGCAGTTTGTCGCCAAGGAAAATAACTTATGGTATCTCGACAGTGGATGCTCAAGACATATGACAGGCGACGTAAATCTATTCCAAACCCTTAAACCCTTTGATGGAGGTAAAGTCACATTTGGTGATAACAAAAAGGGAAAGATTATCGGAATTGGTAAGATAGGTATTTCATCTTCTCATACTATAAATGATGTATACCTTGTAAGTAGTCTCAAACACAATCTTATCAGTATATCCCAACTATGTGATAAAGGAAACAAAGTGGTTTTTCATTCAGATATATGTCGTATAATCTTAGAAGGCACCAGTAAAGTGATACTTGAAGGTCACTGGATGAAAAATGTTTATATGATTGATTTAAATGTTGTACCTACTGATTCTCTATCATGCATGAAAGTTACGTTAGATGATCCATGTCTATGGCACAAGAGATTTGGTCATATTAGCTCACCTATTCTAAGTAAGCTGAAAAGATGGGACTTGGTCGAAGGTCTTCCAAAGATCAAATTTGATCAAGAAAAGATGTGTGACACATGTGCACGATGTAAACACGTCAGATCATCTTTTAAGCCAAAAAGAGTGGTAAGCACAGAACAAGCTCTTGAACTAGTACACATGGATCTATGTGGCCCTATGAAGGTAAGAAGCAGAGGTGGTTCCAGGTACGTTTTCGTTCTAGTCGATGATTACTCTAGATTTGTTTGGCCAATCTTTCTCCATTCTAAAGACGAAACATTTGATGAATTTGTTAGTCTCATGAAACTTGTTCAAAACAAATATAAATCAAACCTAGTAACAATCCGTACTGACCATGGAACTGAGTTCGACAATCATGCTTTTATTGATTTCTGTAAAACCAATGGTGTTGGACATAACTTCTCGGCCCCTAGAACCCCACAACAAAATGGAGTCGTAGAACGAATGAACAGAACCCTAGAAGACATGGCTAGAACAATGCTTCTTTGTAGTGGCCTAACTAGAAACTTTTGGGCTGAGGCTATAAGTACAGCCTGCTATATTCATAATCGTGCTATGATTAGACCTATTCTTAAAAAGACTCCTTATGAACTTCTTCGAGGTCGTAAACCAAACATATCTCATTTAAGATGCTTTGGTAGTAAATGCTTTGTTCACAACAATGGTAAAAACAGATTAAGCAAATTCGACCATAGAAGTGATGAAGCAATCTTTATAGGATATTCAGATCATAGTAAAGCCTACAAAGTTTTTAACAAACGTACGTTATGCATAGAGGAAAGTATTCATGTTATCTTTGATGAAAATAATGTCTTCGATAAGCCATTACAGGATATAGAGGAAAACCTAGATGAACCTGATTTCAGGTTATCAAGGGAAGATCCTCCTGAAATGGAAATTGAAGAAGGAGAACCTCAAGGAATTCATGATGAACTCAACTTGGGAGAAAATGGTGCGGGAGATGAAACTACAGTTGATGATACTGTAGATAACTCTCAAACCAATGACTTGGAACCCAAAGTTACAGCTAATGAAGCTGTAACTTTGAATTAAAACCAAAGGGCAGAGGCCAGAGTTATACCTGACCCTACTATAAACCCAGGTTTGGATTCAGGGGGAACAAGTCAAGATCCCGAGTCAAGTTCAGGCAATGCTAATAATCAATCAAGAAACTGGAGATACAAAGGCTCTCATCCTTTGGACAATGTCATAGGAAACCTGACAGATGGAGTTCAAACTCGAAGGAGCTTAAATAACTTTTGCTCATTCTACTCCTTTCTCTCCACCATTGAACCTTCAAATATCAAGGAAGCTCTCGCAGAACCAGACTGGATAGTTGCCATGCAAGAAGAACTCCAGCAATTTGAAAGAAACAAAGTTTGGCATCTTGTTCCTCGACCTAAGGACAGAACTGTCATTGGAACTAGATGGGTATTCAGAAACAAACTGGATGACACTGGAGTCATTGTGCGAAATAAGGCCAGACTAGTGGTTCAAGGATATAACCAACAGGAAGGGATCGATTATGACGAAACCTTTGCTCCTGTTGCTCGTCTTGAGGCAATAAGACTACTCATTGCATTTGCAGCACACAAGGGAATGAAGCTTTTTCAGATGGACGTTAAGACTGCATTTCTTAATGGCTATCTCCAAGAGGAAGTATTTGTTGAACAACCTCCTGGATTTCCTGACAGCAAACTCAAGGATCATGTATTCAAATTGGACAAAGCTCTCTATGGCCTGAAACAAACACCTAGGGCATGGTACGACAGATTATCAAAGTTCCTATTGGAAAGTGGATTCAAGAGAGGGTCTGTGGATAAAACCCTATTTCTTAAAAGCGAAAACTCAGATCTACTAGTCGTTCAGATCTATGTTGACGATATTATTTTTGGCTCAACTAATAAAAAGTTGTGCAAGTACTTCTCTGAGTTAATGACTTCTGAGTTCGAGATGAGTATGATGGGAGAACTAAAGTTCTTCCTTGGACTTCAAATACAACAAACGGAAGAAGGAATCAAAGTTCATCAACAAAAATACGTCAAGGAGTTGCTAAAGAAATTCGGAATGGAAACCTCTCATGCAATGCCTACTCCAATGGTCACAGATAAGAAGTTAACCAAAGACGAAGATGGTAAGTCTGTAGATGAAACAACTTACCGAGGTATGATTGGCTCAATTCTTTATCTTACAGCAAGTCGTCCAGATATAATGTTTAGTGTCTGTGTTTGTGCGAGATTCCAATCTGCACCAAAAGAATCACACATGATTGCAGTCAAAAGAATATTAGGATACCTAATCGGAACCTCAAAATTATATCTATGGTATCCTATGGACTGTAACTTTAACCTAATAGGATACTCAGATGCGGATTATGCAGGATGTTCTTTAGACAGAAAAAGTACCTCCGGACTTGCTACCTTTGTAGGTCCTTGTATTATATCTTGGGGATCCAAGAAACAAAATTCTGTCGCCCTCTCAACTGCTGAAGCAGAATATATTGCAGCCGCACTGGTATGTTCTCAACTTTTATGGTTAAAACAACAATTACATGATTATGGTGTTGATGTTGGATGTGTGCCTATATTATGTGTTAATACGAGTGCTATTATTATATCTAAAAACCCAGCCCAACACTCGAGAACTAAACATATTGAAATTAGACACCACTTTCTAAGAGACCATGTCGAAAAGAAAAATATAAAATTGGAATTTTGTAGTACGGAAAAACAATGGGCTGATATCTTCACTAAACCATTGGCTAGAGAACGCTTTGAGACTTTGCGATTGGAAATTGGTTTAATCGGTGGCACCTAATCAAATCTTAAAAGCAAAAATAACCCAATGATTGACTACGGTTTAGATGAGATTATATGACTGTGTCCGTATACTCCGCTGCATGTGTATGTATGTATTCGATGATAAATTTTATGATTATAGTTATATTATATAATTCACATATGAATGTGTGCACAACCGATCTCAAAATAATATTACGTCACATATTATAATTTACCCCAAACATACATATTACAAATTATATAAAATAATAATATACAAATATTACTAAACGAAAACAAAAATAACAAAATAAAACTTACCTACATCTAACACACAAAATGTGTGTGATGGTCCCCCATGCCACGTCTCCCCCCAAACCTGTCCCACTACTACCTGCCACTTGCCTTACCCCCTACTCCCTAGCTTTTGACCTTTACCCCTCTACCATTATTACCCCAACTCCCTCAACTTACCTCAAACCTCCACCATTATTACCATCCTAAAATTTGTAAAACCCCATTAATACTCTCAAACCTCCACAAAAACCAAACCTCCATTAAAATTCCTCAAAACCTCCACCAAAAACGTCGACTTAAGCCACCATTTTCAACAATGCCTCCATCTCGTGCAACCCGTTCTCATAACAAGAAACCCACACCCCCTTCACCAATCCCATCACCACCGCCCTCTCCAACACCGATAGCCACCGCCGCTCCCACTCCAGAACAAAGCAAACGACGAAAACTTAACCGTGTCTCCTCCTCTCATTTCGACGACATGCAAGAACTCGATTCCCAAATTCCTCGCCCTCTGTTTCAAGAGTACTCTGTCGAAGCCACTCGTGAGGGTTTAGAGAAGGTCAGAATGACGAAATCTGAAGGTATGTTAATAGAATGAGTTCTCCCTTATTCTATTCATGCGGGTCGTTTTTATCCTAAGTCATGGGTTAATGGGTCTAAATCTTTGGGATTCTTTAAAGATTTTCTGAAATATCAAGGATGGGAATACATAAGTGACTTTTCGGGTTTGATTTTTCCCATCGAATTAGTTCAGTTCTTTGCTTCGGTTAAAAATTGTGATGACGGGGTAAGGGGTGTCGTGAATGGTAGGGATATTGTCGTGACTAAGTCAGATATCTGTGATATTTTTAAACTTGATCAAGAAGGGTTAAATCTTGACCCCAAAAAGGAATGGAGTGTCGTTTCTAAAGATCAGAAAATGGTAATCAAAAAGTACTTTGATGAAGATGCTACTGAAGTTACTCCTCTGCTCACCGTGTCTTTTAACCCCAAATTGAAATTTTTTCTGAACTTTTTGCGGAACACCGTGCTTCCACGAAGGGGTGGTAGGGATAAACTTGCAAGTGTCGAAGCTGTTGTGTTGTTCAGTTGGTTGGAAGGTCAGAAAGTCGACTTGGCATCTCTAATTTGCCATAAAATCTGTCAAGTTTCTAGTGTTCTTGTTAAAGAAAAGTTTTGCTCGACAATCGATATTCCATACGGAATGTGGGTGTCCGAGTTGTTGTTGAAGAAAGGAGTCGTGGATGACTCAAGCTTTGATATTAAACCTCGAGATAGAATGTGTGACAAGGTCTTGAAGTTGATGGGCATTTTTTTTGAAGGGATTGATCTTACTTTTGGTAAGAATGTAGGTACGGCACCCGCTCCGAATCCATCACCTTCCTTCTCGGGTCTTGAAGCCAAGATGGACCAACTTCTTGGTTTGTGTGAAATAAAGAAAGAAAAGGATGAGGCAGGGGGTAGTCGTGCCAAGAGGGGTCGTGATTTTGAGGATGATGTGAAAGTGTGGATGGAGAAAGTTGATAAGCATTTGGTTAAGATAGGCTCGGAGGTCTCGGTGGTGTGCTCGGAGTTGCTTGCTATGAGTGATCGCCTTTCTTTTCTCGCATCTCAAGGCGGAGCAATGGTGCGTGATCATGGTGTGATGCGAGAGGATGCTTCCAAAGCACTTGAGGCCATCAAGGCACTCTCGCTCAAGGTGTTAAACTTCGAGCTCGCGCTTAATGCTCAAGGACGAAACGTGAGTAGTTGCTTGGATAGGTTGGAGACACTCGAGTTTCGTAGCCGACCCGATTAGTGAGCCCATATGCCAAGACGCCAGCCTCCAGTTCTCGTTCTTGATCCTCCGTATCCGTCTCTGTGTTCAAAACTTGAAGTTGTTTTGTTGTTGTTTTGTTTAAGTCCGGTGGTGGACTTATAAGACTTTTGTTCTAATTGTGGCCCAATTGCTCCCCTGGCCCATTAGGAATCCGAGGCCTTATCATGTTTTGCCTCCCTCGGATTTCTTAATCCTAACCGACCCAAACTTTATCCTCTTTTGATGCGGCCCAGTTTCCTTGTTATTTTTGCCTTGGCCCATATTATCCTAACCCTAGCCAGGCCCAATTTTCTTACAACAACTCTTGTTCATAATTCGGCCCATTGGCTTAGTACTTTCGGATTGGTTGTGTATATTTTAACATTTCGTATTTGTTTGTGTGATATTTTCTATGTTCGTATCTTTTAATTCGTTTTACATGCTTGCTTATGCTTCGTCGTATATTATTCTAGTCGTTTCATGTCTTTGTTCTCATCTTTTCGATGATGTCAAGAGGGGGAAAAATGCGACTTAGATTTAGAATTTGCCTACGCTTGCTCCTTGTCGTAATTCATTGTCTCTTAGGGTTCTTAAAGGATATGGGATAGATAGAAGATAAAAACCCTAAGTAATTCTTTGCTATGATTGACCCTTACTATATTGAGGGGGAACCAAACACTTAGTCACAAATCTAAGAAGACTTGCCATCATCAAAAAGGGGGAATTTGTTGAACCATATATTCAAATATATATATTAAGTATATATGTTTATGTTTTGATAATGACAAGTCTAGTTATTTATATATTATATACTCGTACGTATAATCGTGTGCTAAGTGTACAGAATATTAGTAACAAGATCTAATCAATCAAGTATAAAAGGTTCAAGCATATTAGTCAATGAATTGACTAAGTCGAAGATTGATAAAAGATCACAAGCGCGTATAATGAACTAAAGTTATACTTATCAACTATAGCTTTAGTCCAAGATTGATTCAAGTTATAGCTCGTAGCTATAACTCTATATTTGTGAAGAAATGATCGAAATATATGTGTTTGGTTGAAACGATTGTTTCCAAATATTGTCGTGTACTATTAATGGGTAATTGGTATTCTATTCTAAATATGGAATTGTTAATCTTGATAGGATTATATAGAATATCTTTTAGCTAAATAGAAATAAATAATTTTCTTATGAGATAATTATTTATTACTAAATAAGCTAAGGACTTTTATATAATTATAATTGTCAAATAATATAATCGGAAATATAGTTTGTTACGACTTTGGGAAACGTGTAACATGTCACGTTACCATAAATCGTGTAGGAATTAAGTTAAATAAATATTATGTATTTATTTAATATCCTAAACAAACTAAGATTATATTATGGTAATATATTTTATTATCTTTGACATGGTTTAGGAAGTTGTTTTAATAAGGATACTATTTGTTTATTATATAAAGATCTTTCCTAAATATGAATTAGGAAATTGATTCCTTATATAATACTTGTAGTATATTATTAAATCTTTCCTAAATATATTAAGATTAGATTTAAGGTAGTATTACTAAAAGACTAGTATTCTAGTTTAAGTAATATTCCTAAATCATCTAGGGTTCAAATTACCTAGATATATATTCTATATAAATAGACTACCAATGATACATTAAGAAGTACGAAACACACACACATATATTCACGCAAATCGAGAGAGAAAACCGCCGATCATCTACTTCAAAGTTCGAGCTTATCATTGTCATATCCGATTCAAGATTCAAGTGCTCAAGCATTGATCTTATTCATTCAAGATTGTGACATCGAGAAACATTAAAGACTTTATCTTATTTACGTAAGATAGAACGAGTATTTAGCGGTACTCATTGTAAGGCAAATATTTAACGGTATTTGTCGTAGCTAGATATTTAATGGTATCTAGATAGAGTTGCGACTAACATCAAAGTTGCACGAGTAGGGTTGATAAAATTGTAATCCAGAGTTGGTACTAATTTTATTAATCGAGAATAGTGGACGTAGGTCTCAAAGTGTGAGACTGAACCACTTCAAAAATATTGTGTCTCTTCTTATTATTTGTTTTACTCGAAGATCATCATACAACCATACAACATCGAAGAAGATTTAAAAAGAAGGCATACTCAATTCAACCCCCCCCCCCCTTCTTGAGTATATTATATCAATAGACTCTTCAATTAGTATTAATATATATTATGACTTTTATTATTTATATTGTTGTTGTTGAAATTGTTGGTATTAATATTAATATTAATGTTTGAGTATGCGATTTTATTAAAATTAGTAGTAATTGGTTATTAATATTATATGCTATAGTTAATATGGTAATAATTATTTATGTATGGTGAATTGTCATAATGTTTTATAATTAGTTAATATAATTGATAGATATAATTAGCTAATGATAATTATATGGATATGAGCATGTTTTTGAGATTATATATGTATATATATATATATATATATATAATATATATATATATATATATATAATATATATATATATATATATATGAAGTGTTATGATCAGTAAATAAAATACAAACATGAATGAATAATTAATTGTTAGTGTTATTGGTTGTAAGAATAAAATTTGATATTAAGTAATGTTTATAGGAACTGAATTTGAAGTGGAATATTTCTAGACGGTGATTTCTATTTGCAGGCTTGCTACTTCAGGTAGGTTACACTGGTACCATATTCTTGGATGAGTTATGAATGTATGTAATATTGTATGTATGGATGCAAGCATGATTATACGAGTATGATATCTTATGACTGATTATTTAATATTGCATTCCTAAGCATGCATCTGCATTGGTTACTGAGAGAGATGTGAATCAGATGTTGTTCTGATGTAAAGCCCAGAGTGGTTCTGCAGACCAGGCCTCGTGTCTTATCAGCTATTGACCTGGTGTTCGGCGACGGCCGATTATAGTCTGCTGGGATGTTCGGTATGGCTTGGTGCAAGGGTATGAGAATGAGATTTTGATTGAGCTCGAGCATGTCATGACATATGCATATATCATATTTGTTGCTTTACCATGTTGTTTGTGTTATCCTACTCAACCGCGAGGTTGACAGTGTATTCGTGTTCACCTACGATGATCCGGAATGGGGAGTAGACATTTCAAGTCAAAGACAGGAGAACTAGAACTGGGCATGGATGAGAGACGAGGATTGGACTTACCTAGCTATAGATCACCTAGTCTCTTCTATAGTTATACTTTTGTTATAATTCAGTTGTTTTGGAAGACTGGTTTGAACTATACTTGTAACCGTTGCAGTTTATGTTGGAGTAAATGTCCTCCACAACGTGTGATTATTTGAGTAAATCTTTTACAAAATCACGCAGGGATACTTAGTATATTAATCAGTTGATTAATGTTTATCGGTTACGATTGGCTCACTAGAAGTTTGACGTTACTGTCATATGATGGCGATAATCAGCTGATCCCTAAAGGTCACACCTGTAGGATAGTACTGAGAAATGTGATTATATATTGATATAATTACATAAATGCTAAACTTAGCTAAATGTAGTTAAGTAGATGATAAACATTTAATATGATTAAATAATAACTAGGAGAAATGAATTAAATGTTAATTTTAATAAATATATATAAAAGTTATATTTATTAATTATATTTTAATATATGATAGAATAATATAATTGGGATTAAATATTCTCCGGGAATTAAATTTGTACACCGAAAAGTATTAAAATATATATGATATTTTAAGGAAATTCGGAATAAGGAAACTGACTCAAAATATTATATTATAATGAGGTTTCCTAATTGAAGTATAATACCAACACAAACCAAGTCCAAAACCCTATATATAGAGGGTTTCGGCCGTGAGGTTGGAGATACAAGAAGAAAACGTTTTTCCTCTCTTATTCTCCTTGATTAGTTTATCATCCTAATCCCAAAATAAATCCTCTAACATAATTTATAGTAATTTAGGAGGAGCTTTGAGGGAATCTTTCTTAGTCGTCTTGGGTGCAATCTAAGGAGAACTTCTACCTTGAAGTTTAGGTTTATACTAGGTTGTTCTTAGGCCGATCTCATATAGGACCAAAGGTTATTTCTATGATCCTTGTCCTATTATTTCAGTTCTATTGTTTTAATATCAATTCGTTTTTGATATAATCTGATACGTGCCTATACTATGCATTTTATTTATACTTTCGGCACGTATTTCTATGCATTTTCGTAACTTTTTGTTGCTATTGCTCCCGAAACGGTTTACTTTAGCATTTCTATGTTAAATGTAGGAATACGCGGAAGTGAGCAAAACCGAATTTTAACCGTCCTCCGGAAGCTATTTTGAGTGTTTACGCGAAGCAAGGATCCGGACTCCTAGCCAAGTGGTGCGTATAAGCAAATTCAAGACTGGAATATACAGGAATCGGTCGACCGACCTACCCAACAGGTCGACCGACCAGCGCGCAGTTTCAGAAATACCAGATTACAGCACTCGAGGTCGACCGACCTACTTAGAAGGTCGACCGACCTTGCGACGGGTTCCGTGATTTTTATTTCGGTTTTTATTCTTTTAATCTTGTAATTAGGAGACTATTTAAGAACGCCTAAGTTTCATAATTAGGTTAAGCAGTCCACATTAGCAAAAACTCCATAGTTAGAGAGAAGAATTCCAAAGTTTTCATCTTTGTTCTTGATTTCCAATTAGTTTTGTAAGTTTGATCCAATTTAATCTTTCCTTGTTAATTAACTTTATTGTTCTTCTTATTATTGTTATTCAATTTATATTTTCATCCTTTGAGTCTTCTTCTTCAATCATGTTAATTTTCTTATTGTTCTTGAATGTTTTTAGTTCTAGTTTTATGATTAAGATTATGCATAGCTAATTCTTGTGATTAGGAATTAGGGGAACCATGACCAAGATTAGATTTTGATGGTTTTATGATTAATCTACCAATCCCCGTTGTTGTTGGTGAACTAATTCTTTAAGATTGAAAGATTGTTAGGATTAGTTTAACAACAACTTTGGGATTGCCCTATGAACGAAAGTTTAGTGCTTTTCTAGAAACCCTAAGGCCGTAAGGATTGGGTAGAATATTGACCTAAAGGTTTATTCTTTTTTCCTTGGGATTGTGTTATTTGGTTATTTTACCCTTTATTGACTTGTTCTAGCCATGGGGAACCGAAGTTCCTAATCTCCTTTTTACCATTGTTCTAAGCATCTTTGTTTATTTTATTATCTTAGTTGTTAATCCAATCATCAATCAAAACCCCCCTTTTTGGTTACTTTCAATAGACTTTAAATTCACAAACATCATTAACCTTGTCTCTCTGTGGTTCGACCCTTGACTTATCCTATCTAGTTTAAGCTGAGGTTTTTATAAATCTTATCTTTGGCACCCCTCAACGACGGGTGTCAAATTTCGGCGCCGTTGCCGGGGAGACGGTATAATTTTGTTTGTAGATTTCTAGTTTATTTTTCTTGTCTTAAGGAACTTAGGTTCCTTAAGACCGTTACTTACCTTCTCTTCTAGTGTTGTTTTTGCATATTAGAAGACATGTTTTTGAGAGGAAGGCTTGAGTATTCTCCTTCTTAGACATGGCTACTATTTATAATCTCATCCAACCAAAGGTCCAAGATTTACCGACGGGGTTCACCTTGCCTACTCCTACCACTGGTTCCTTTGAGCTCCACCCGAACTACCTCATTACGGTGGAGCGGAATCAATTTTCTGGTCTACCCGACGAGGATCCGTTGAGGCACGTTGAGACATTCACGGATTATTGCTGTTCCATACATATATATACCTTTCGGGGTGACTCAGGATGAGGTGAAGGCAATGATGTTCCTTTATTCATTGAAAGATGCCGCGAGAGATTGGTACCGTTACCTTGATAGGGTAGTTGAGAAGGTTACGGATTGGGCTTCCTTGGCATTAGATTTCTATAAAAAATACTTCCCTCTTGCGAAGGCCAATGACCTGAGAAGCCAAATCACTAACTTTCAACAAGGTCCGGATGAAGAATTTTGTGAAGCATGGGGTCGGTTCAAGAAATTGGTCCGTTCTATACCTCACCATGGTTTTCCCCAATGGTACTTGTGTAACCAATTTTACAACGCTCTCTACGATGATTATAAGGTGATTCTTGATGCGGCCGCCAATGGAAGATTTCGAAATAATACCAACCATATGAAGGGTTGGAACACCATTGAAGACATGGTGGTGCATAGGGCCGAATTTGGGAGTTCACGTGGGAATTCGCGTAGGTTGAATGTAGAGATAGATAGGGTTTTATCTCTTGAGACAACCGTTGAAGCCCGTTTTGAAAAGCTTGAGGCAGCCCAGCTGAAGCAAGAAAGTGCGAACCTAGTTACTACGGTTGACAACACGGGTGAGACTGTGGAGTTAAGAGAGCTTGTTCATGCTCTAATGAAACAAATAATGGAAATGGAAAAGGCTCAAGTGGCTTCTTTGAAGACCAATTAGCAATCTTAGCTGCTAATCAAATTGCTAGCTCTCCGGTCAGTTGTGAGAGTTCCATAGAGACATTAAATGCTATAAATCTTAGAAGTGGTCGTGCTTATGAGGGACCAACCCCAAAGGATGATTCTGCTGAAGTTCGGGACGAAAAAATTGATCCCGTACACAGGTCTGGAGGTCAACCGACCGCCACATCAGGTCGATCGACCGAGATACCTGACGTGAGATCAGCTTCTGCAAAACAGAAAGAATTCGATAATACAGCGTCTGGTCGACCGACCACTGCACCAGGTCGACCGACCAGAGTACCTGAGCAGATTGCAATTTCTAATCCTGAATCGTTGGACCCTTCCCTCATTCAAGACCTCACTGAGATTTTACAGCTGAAAAAGCCAAAGGTTGCTGATCCTACGGCTAGTGTTACCGTTCCGTATCCCGAACGATTGAAGAATTCCAAAGAGGATCGGAAATTCGTTAAGTTCCTGGAGATGGTGAAGAATCTTGAGGTAACCATCCATTTCACTGACTTAATTACCCAGGTACCTTCTTATGCTAAATTTATGAAAGATATTTTAAGTCGTAAGAGGAAATTTCAGGACGAAGGTGCTATTGCTTTTGTGGAGGAATGTTATGTTCTTTCACAAAATAATATAGCACCTAAGTTGAAAGACCCAGGTAGTTTTTCTATCCCATGTACTAAAGGTAATCATGTCATAGGGAAAGCACTTTGTGATCTAGGGGCTAGTGTCAGTGTTATGCCTTATTCTGTTTGTGAAAGACTTAACATAGGTGGACTTAAAGTCACCAATATTACCTTACAGATGGCTGATAGATCAACCCAAAGACCATTAGGGGTCTTAGAGGATGTCCCAGTTAGAGTGGGAAAGTTCTTTATTCCTGTTGATTTCGTTGTTTTAGACATTGCTGAGGATAGTCAAATACCTATTATTTTAGGTAGACCCTTTTTACACACAGCTGGGGCTGTAATAGATGTCAAATGCGGGATCATTACTTTAGAGGTTGGAGATGACACTATCGAGTTTAGTCTTGCCCATAAGGCAACTACTCTTACTGATGATACTTGTTGCTCCATTGATATTATAGACAAGAATATTATCCGTAACTGGAGGGAATCCTTGACCAAGGATCCCTTAGATGATTTGACAGTTTTGGATAAGTGTGCAGGTAATCCAGCTGAGAATGCTGAAGAGCTAGATGTTGTGGAAGCAGAGATAGAGGAATATGAGCTGACTGAGGAAGAGGATGAGAAGCTCATAAGCTTGGCTAATGCTAATCTGGTAAACATGTGCTATTCTATTAATACTGATTATGTTCAGGCCGTGGAGGTAAAAGTACCAGAGCGTAAGCCACTTCCTCCTAATCTTAAGTATGTTTTCCTAGATGATACTGAGCAGTATCCTGCAATTGTTAGTTCAAAGCTTGATCCTAACCAACTTTCTGCCTTAATGACTGTTCTCAAAAAGAATAGGAAAGCTTTAGGTTATTCTTTGGATGACATTAAGGGCATCAGTCCTGATGTTTGCATGCATAGGATAAATTTAGAGGAAGGGCATAATCCCTATAGACAGGGTCAACTTAAGTTGAATCCTAAGATGCAGGAGGTAGTTATGGCTGAGGTAATGAAACTTCTTGATGCAGGTATTATCTATTCAGTTGGCAACTCCAAGTGGGTTAGCCCAGTTCAGGTGGTTCCTAAGAAAGGAGGGACCACTGTGGTTAAAAATGAGAAAAATGAATTAATACCTACTAGAGTAGTAACTGGGTGGCGGATGTGCATTGATTATAGACAGTTAAATGCCGCCACCAAGAAAGACCATTTCCCCCTTCCATTTGTTGACCAAATGACTGAAAGACTTGCTTCTAATAAATTCTTCTGTTTTCTAGATGGTTATTCAGGTTTTTTCCAGATTCCCATCCATCCTGATGATCAGAGTAAGACTACTTTTACATGCCCACAAGGTGTTTTTGCATACCGCAGAATGCCTTTTGGGTTGTATAATGCTCCTGCTACCTTTCAAAGGTGCATGATGGGTATCTTTTCTGATTTTATAGAGAACATTATGGAGGTATTTATGGATGATTTTTCTGTTTATGGTAATGCGTTTGATCAATGCTTAGCTAACCTTGATAAAGTCTTGCAGCGTTGTATTGATGTAAACCTTGTCTTAAACTGGGAAAAGTGTCAGTTTATGGTTACCGAGGGGGTAGTGTTAGGGCATCTTATATCTGATAAGGGTATACATGTAGATAAAGCAAAAGTGCAAGTGATTGAGCAATTACCCCCTCCTGTTAATGTTAAGGGGGTGAGAAGTTTCTTAGGACATGAAGGTTTTTACCGGCGTTTCATTAAGGACTTTTCTAAGATTGCTAAACCACTTACACTGTTGCTCCTTAAGGATGCTGTCTTTGATTTTACTGATGAGTGCCTTTCAGCTTTTAACAGGTTGAAGGAAGCTTTGGTCTCAGCACCAATCATCCAGCCACCAGATTGGGATCTCCCATTTGAGATCATGTGCGATGCTAGTGATTATGCTTTGGGTGCTGTGTTTGGCCAAAGGAAGAATAAGGCTCTTAATGCTATATACTATGCGAGCCGTACCTTAGATGAGACTCAAGTCAACTACTTCACCACTGAGAAGGAGATGCTAGCTGTGATCTTTGCCTTAGAGAAATTTAGGTCCTATTTGGTAGGTAATAAGGTAATTGTTTACATTGACCATGCAGCTTTGAAAGGTCTCTTCCAGAAGAAAGATTCAAAGCCGAGGCTTTTAAGGTGGATACTCCTTTACAAGAGTTCGACATTGAGATTAGGGACAAGAAAGGCGTAGAAAATGTGGTAGTTGACCACCTATCTCGTCTTCAGTTGACTGATGGGGAAGATTCTTTACCTATTGATGATTCATTTCCTGATGAGAGTTTATTTGTCGTTAATAGTTCAGGTTCTTATTCCCCTCCTTGGTATGCTGATTTTGCTAATTTGCTGTCACAGGTAAAATTCCTCCAGAGTTGTCATGGCAACAAAAGAAGAGATTTATGTTTGATGCAAAGCAGAATTTTTGGGATGACCCTTACGTTTTCAAGGAATGCGGAGATGGACTTATCCGGAGATGCGTCCCCCAGTGGGAGGTGAAAGACATTCTGGAAGTGTAACACCCCCATTTATTCAGAGGCCTGAACTAGGGCTCCCCAAATAATCAAGGATGTTACCATCTCGGTTACCCGAGGTAGTAGTTAACAAAGGAAGAAACACAGTACTTTATTAAGTAAATTAAAGTTAAACATATGTCTCGGAAAGATTACAACTGTTTATGAAATCAAAACTAAAAGTTCAACATGTCGGAAACTATATGACTGAGCTATAACTAGACTGGTCTGGACCATATCCTCTCCACCCTTCCAGCATCCACATGTCTAAACCTGTCATTCTGCTCCCCAATAAATTGGATCAACGCAGACACAATCAAACAAATAAAAGGGTCAACACGAGGTTGAGTAGGTAATATAATCACAACATGAAATAACACAATCGATACTTCCTCCATCTCCTCCACAACCACCTCATCTCCACACATCACATCTCCATACACCACACCTCCCATGGCCATATCACAAGTCCCTGATCACAAGACCCATATCACAAGACCCATTTCACAAGACCCGTCCTCCACAATTATCAGTAATCATTCAATCACGTTATATCAGAAATATATATATATATATATATATATATATATATATATATATATATATATATATATATATATATATATATATATATATATATAAATAGCCACCAAATAACGGGTGTTCTCATGTCAGATCACAATTACAACACAGATATTCCCCTACCTCAAAGCTGCAGAAGATAATGGCAAGTGAGCAACGACCACTAAAAGTGTTCCACGCGGAAACCACCACCTAAACGTAAATTATATAATTAATAAAGTTCCCTAAATCTTGTAATATAACTCACATTCTATTTATAGAACTTCCTAAAACACGTGATACAAAATACGACTACTATAAATAGAACTTTCCTAAAAAGACACGTTCCAAAAATAGTAACTTCTAAAACGGGTAACTTTCCAAAAATAGATACGTTGGTTTTGAAATTCAAATTATTTAAAATACTCATTAATAACCATATCAAAACCTTCCTATAATAAATATTAATATACTCATAACAACAATATCATTTCCTTTAATAACCATAATTAATAAAATATTTATAGAATATAATAAATTAAAAATAAAAGAAAGTAAATAAAATGAAATAGAATAAAAAATAACCCGACAGCCCTATACACCCAACCCGCGGCTTTCACACCCCTCGTCCCAGCCGCGTGACCAGCCCTGACCCCACCGTCAACCACCAGACACAACCCCACACTGTCCCCTACACCACTGACCACCACCACCTACGTCGACTACTTCCGGTGAGGTGAACCAGAGCCGTTACCAGGCCTGGTTCACAACCCTCTGATTAGCAACCCTTCAACAGTACCCCACGAAAACACCTGTACCCGCCACTGACACGACTGACTCTGGCGACACTCACCACCGACAACACCACCGACAACAGGCGCCCACAACCACCTTGGTACCACCGCATAGACCTCCCCCTAGTCGGCGGTGATACCAACCCAAACAAACCCCTTCGACACTCTGTAACCCGGAATACTCACTGACCCTTAACGAAACACCCTATACCACCGTGGCAGACCTCCCATAGCCACCATGATTAACACCATCTAAACCACCCAACCACCACCTGACATCCTAGCCCACGACCCATAACAAAATAGATACGAATTCAACTTAAAACGTTTGATAAAGAAACAACCATACTAATATAAAAGAGATCAAACGAAACAGTGACCCACTGCCACCGACTTAACCACCATACAGGACGCCTTTTAACCACCAACGACACCCCAACAAAGACTCATATCTATAAAATGCGTGCCCCAGAATGAAACTATGCAAAAACAATCTAAGCTAGTCGTGTGTACAAAAAGACTCATGCGAATGAAACTGTGAACACAAAGAGGAATTAGCAACGCTATGGTGGACATACCAGATCTCTGACAATTTCGAACCACCCTATGCTAGTGTACAACCACTGTGACTGGCTCCCTCTTCTACCCTGACGTGACGGCTAAGTTTTTGTGGTTTTAGATCTGAGTTTTTGATTAAGGGTTTAGGGTAAAACTCACCTTAAGTAAGGCGGCAGGAAGGAGAATTGTGCTGAGTTTCTATATTCCGTCCATGGGCTGCTACTTAGCACGCCAATCGAGGCCCTTGGACGTGCTGCTATGGACCCTGGGTTCGAATCCCTCTATCACCACAAAACAATAATTAACACTAGATGCCTTGGTTCCTAATTCGAACCCCACTAGAGACCAAAACGCTCATCAAAAGTGAGTATACACAAGGTTATAAAACGATCAACCACTAAGTAACTTGTCGCTATTACCCACGAATACTATATTTTCATAATAATAAATCGGGTTATTACAGTCTTCCCCCCTTAAAAAGAACTTCGTGCCGAAGTTCACCCTCTCATAACGTCAACACATACGCACGACACACCCTAATCATGTTAAAACATGTTAAAAATATGAAGTGTTACATTCTACCCCACTAAAAAAAAGAGTTACGTCCTCGTAACTTACCTTAAACGAAAAGCTGCGGATAACGCTCCTTCATGGACGCCTCAGGCTCCCAAGTAGTCTCCTCCATGTTGTGATTGGTCCATAAGACTTTGACCAACACTGTCTCTCCATTTCGCGTCTTTCGAATCTTCCTATCCAAAATCTCCTTTGGAAGCTCAACATAAGTAAGTTGTTCATCGACCTCAATCACCTCATGGCTCAACACATGTGAGGGATCACTCAAATACTTCCTTAACTGAGATACATGGAACACATTATGGACCCTGGAGAGAGCTGGTGGTAAAGCTAATCGATATGCCACCTCCCCAACCCTGTCCAAAATCTCAAACGGTCCAATAAACTTTTGACTCAGTTTACCTCGCTTTCCGAACCTCATTACACCCTTCATGGGAGATACCTTTAGTAGTACCTTCTCGCCTACCTCAAAAGAAATGTCACTCCTCTTGAGATCTGCATAACTCTTCTGTCTGTCCTGGGCAGCCCTCATTTTCTGTCGGATTACCTGGACTTGCTCAACCATTTCCTGAATCATTTCCGGACCCAAAACCACAGCGTCAGCTCGATCATCCCAGCACACAGGACTTCGGCACTTCCTCCCGTACAACGCCTCAAACGGAGCCATGCCAATGCTAGCATGGTAGCCATTATTATACGAGAACTCTATCAGTCCCAACCGTTCTTCCCATGATCCCCCGAACTCCAGTACACAAGCTCTCAACATATCTTCCAAAGTCTGGATGGTCCTTTCCGTCTGACCATCTGTAGCAGGATGAAAAGCGGTACTCATCTTTAATTGTGTGCCCAACGCGGTCTGCAGTTCTTGCCAAAATCTAGAAATAAACCTCGAGTCACGATCGGAAACAATATCCTTGGGAACGCCATGCAACTTGATCACATTTTGCATATACGACTTTGCCAACTCAGCCTTACTCCAGGTATCTTTCATTGGAATAAAGTGAGCGGACTTGGTCAATCTATCCACGATTACCCAGATCATGTTGTTGCCCCTCTGAGTTCGAGGCAACCCCACGATGAAATCCACAGAAATATTTTCCCACTTCCATTCAGGTACCTCCAGTGACTGAACCTTTCCCTGAGGTCTCTTATGCTCTCCCTTTACCCTTTGACACGTCAGGCACCGCGATACAAACTCGGCAACCTCCTTCTTCATATTGGGCCACCAAAAAGTCTTCTTGAGGTCCTTGTACAACTTGTCACCCCCAGGGTGAACGGAGTATGGCGTAGCATGAGCTTCAGTTCAGATTTTCTTTTTCAACTCCTCATTATCCGGAATACACCATCTCCCACTGAATCTCAGGCTATCATCTTCATGGACACTGAATTTGGATTCGGTCCCTCTATCACTTCCTTCGATCATTCCTCGCCACTTCTGAATCCCCAAGTCTCCTTTCTGTAATTCCCTGATTTCACCATACAATTCTGGTTCCACTGTCAGATCGCTAAGAGTATCCCCTTTTCTAATCATGTAAATTCCCATTTCTCCCAACTCACTGAGCAGTCTTACCCTTGATCTGGCACTAATCAAGGCATGAACATATTTCCTACTCAAGGCGTCAGCAACCACGTTAGCCTTGCCCTCATGATAGACAATATGCATATCGTAGTCGCCAATCAGCTCTATCCACCTCCTTTGCCTCATATTTAATTCCCGCAGGGTGTAGAAGTACTTCAAGCTTTTGTGGTCGGAAAACACCTTAAATGTGGCCCCATACAGGTAATGGCGCCACAGTTTCAGTGCAAAGACCACCGCCCCTAACTCCAAGTCATGAGTAGGATAATTCTCTTCATAAGTCTTCAGCTGTCGGGAAGCATAGGCTATCACTCTCCCATTCTGCATTAGTACACACCCTAACCCATGCTTCGAAGCATCCGTATAAACTTCAAGGTTATCATTCCCATCTGGCAAGGCAAGGATAAGAGCTGTCGTCAGACGTTCCTTAAGAGTTAAGAACGCCTTCTCACAACTCTCATCCCATATGAAACGATTCTCCTTTCTCATTAACGACGTCAGCGGCTTAGCTATCTTCGAGAAATCTTTGACAAATCTCCTGTAGTACCCAGCTAACCCCAAGAAACTTCGGATCTCTCCCACATTCTTTGGACTTTGCCATCTTGTCACAGCCTCGATCTTGCTGGGGTCCACAGACACCCCCTCCTTGGAAATTACATGACCCAAGAAAACAACTTTCTCCAACCAGAATTCGCATTTACTCAACTTAGCATATAACCCATTCACCTCGAGAGTTTTCAACACGGTCCTCAGATGTTCCTCATGCTCTTTCTTGTTCTTGGAATACACCAAAATGTCGTCGATAAACACAACCACGAACTTATCCAGGTACTGACTGAATACCCGGTTCATCAAATCCATGAACACTGCTGGTGCATTAGTCAGCCCGAACGGCATAACCACAAATTCATAGTGGCCATACCTTGTCCAGAAAGCGGTCTTGGGAATATCTTCATCTTTAATCCTCAGTTGGTGATAACCCGATCTCAGGTCAATTTTTGAAAAGACCCCGGCTCCACTCAACTGATCGAATAGATCATCAATTCTTGGCAAAGGGTAACGGTTCTTGACAGTCACATTGTTCAACTCTCGGTAGTCAACGCAGAGTCTCAGACTCCCGTCCTTCTTCTTTAAAAAAAGTACGGGTGCTCCCCAAGGTGACACACTAGGCCGGATGAATCCCTTCTCGGCCAATTCATCCAGTTGCTTTTTCAATTCCTCCATTTCCTTTGGTCCCATATGGTAAGGTGATTTTGATATCGGTCCTGCACCCGGCTTGAGATCGATAGAGAAGTCGACCTCCCTCCTGGGTGGTAATCCTGACACATCGTCCCGGAACACACTCTCAAACTCCCTCACCACAGGTATCTCACTAACACCTGGAGTCTCCGCCTCACAATTCCACATCTGGCACAAGATTAAACTTCCCTCCTTCCGCAGGCTCGACTTTAGGGTATTAACTGATATGAACTTGACTTTAGGTTTAACCACGAATCCCCTATAGGTCACTCTCACCCCTTTAGGTCCTTTCAGAGAAATTTTCTTTTGGTAACAATCAATAAAAGCTCGGTATTTCCCCAGCCAATCCATTCCCAGGATTACATCAAAACCTCCCAATGGGAACTCGATAAGGTCGCAATGGAAAACCACTTCCCCAATCTTGATGGGTACACTCCTAAAGACTCTATTACATGACACCGATTCCCCGGATGGTATTGTTACAGAATCCTCAACCCAATCATAGATAACAAGCCCTAACTCCCTAGCATGATCTCTAGACACAAAAGAATGGGTTACGCCAGAATCAAAAAGTACCAAGGTAGATTTAAGATTCACAAGAAATGTACCAGTCACGACATGGGCGTCATCCTGGGCAGCCTGTTTCTCCTTGGCAAAGAGCTTGCCACTTGTCTTCACTCCACTCTGGGTAGTAGAGGCTACTCCTGTCTGTTGATTGCCTTCAGCTGCGGTCTTCTGGTTACTGCCACTCCCGTTGTACTGATTATGTTGGGAACGACTTTGATAATTGTTGTAACTCTTCTGGTACTTGTTGTTAGTACCAGATCTCGAATTCCCTCCATAGCTTGACATAGGGGTACGGTAACCTCCACTCCCCGAGGTGTTCACGCGGGACCCACTGTACCCCGGAGTTGGGGTACGGTAACCCCCAGATTGGTATCCGCCCGAAGATCGACATACAGCCTGCTTATGTCCCGTCTTGCCACACCCATAACACACAATCCCCACAGAACTGGTCCCCGAATTCCCACTCCTATAGTTTCCTCCACTCGTTTCGAGTACCAGCCGAAGCACTGTTGTTAAAATATCTGTTGTACTTGTTAGAATTTTGCTTTTTCGACCCTGAATTGTCACTCAAGGTCTCAACCTTCCTCTTATCACTCCCCGTCTTCTTTTCCTCCTTGATCATATCAGCCAGTCTCTCAGCTGCCCTAGCCCGCAAATAGATGTCACGGACTGTGGTGGGTGGTGCAGCAATGAGCCTCTTCTTGACAGCAATGGTGAGCCCCCTCTCAAACTTCATGGCAAGCATTGGCTCATCCATCCCCATCTCTCCCACATGGCCCAACAGCTGAAGAAATTTCCTGTAGTACACCTCCACCGTCATCTCATTAGTCATTCTGAATAGCTCAAATTCTTCTCTCAGTTTGCTCTTTTGAAATTCAGGTAGGAAAACTTCGAACAAGATTCTCTTGAATACGACCCACTCCACATGATTGATTCCATCCCCGACAGCAGCTTCTCGAATCTCTCCCTTGTTTCAAGTCCACCAATCGCCAACCATACCCCTCAAGTAGTGGGCAACTTGATCCACTCTCAGTTCTTCTGGACAGTCTATCAGCTCGAACAGGTTGCTGAACTCCCGACACCATTCACCAAGAAGGTGAGGTTCCCCTTCCCCAGTGAACTGGGTAGGGTTGTGCCTTGCGATGATGGTACTCATCTTGGCAGAATCCAAGCGTTTGGCCCGAAGAGCCTCATTCTCTGCTAATATCCGATCTAGTTCTTCTTGCGTGATGTTAGCTGCGTTATTCCTTCTCGGAGGCATTCTATAATAGACAAGAAAACAATGAGCCCTGATTAAAGTAAGGGTACTCACTTAAACTTACATCGATATCAAGGTGGTACCATTATTCTCTTGTCTTACAGTATTGATAACTCTTTCTAGCACAGTATCTATCATGAAGGTTTAGGGATCACATAACCGCATATCATTAGGCATGCATAACTATTATGATAACACTGATTATCACATGTATCCACATTATTATATACTCTATGTAAACAACCACATACTTCTTATATACATACACTTCCTTTCTCATCCATGCCACCCACATAACAGAAAGGTTAGTATAACCCTTATCATGCTTGACCACAACTTCCCATCACTTCCCATTCTACCCTTTTCGCTCGTATTCACTCAAGGTATCCGGGTAAAACTGAGAGGGCCTATGGTTCGGTGTGAGGGGGCCCCAGACTCATACTTCCCCTTTAGCGTGCTCCTAACAGTTCTATCCCGGGGTTCATTTTATTTAGACTCTTCCTACATTCATTGGGTTCATTAGGTTAGGCCTGAGGATCGTTCGCTCTGATACCACTTTGTAACACCCCCATTTATTCAGAGGCCTGAACTAGGGCTCCCCAAATAATCAAGGATGTTACCATCTCGGTTACCCGAGGTAGTTGTTAACAAAGGAAGAAACACAATACTTTATTAAGTAAATTAAAGTTAAACATATGTCTCGGAAAGATTACAACTGTTTATGAAATCAAAACTAAAAGTTCAACATGTCGGAAACTATATGACTGAGCTATAACTAGACTGGTCTGGACCATATCCTCTCCACCCTTCCAGCATCCACATGTCTAAACCTGTCATTCTGCTCCCCAATAAATTGGATCAACGCAGAAACAATCAAACAAATAAAAGGGTCAACACGAGGTTGAGTAGGTAATATAATCACAACATGAAATAACACAATCGATACTTCCTCCATCTCCTCCACAACCACCTCATCTCCACACATCACATCTCCACACACCACACCTCCCATGGCCATATCACAAGTCCCTGATCACAAGACCCATATCACAAGACCCATTTCACAAGACCCGTCCTCCACAATTATCAGTAATCATTCAATCACGTTATATCAGAAATATATATATATATATATATATATATATAAATAGCCACCAAATAACGGGTGTTCTCATGTCAGATCACAATTACAACACAGATATTCCCCTACCTCAAAGCTGCAGAAGATAATGGCAAGTGAGCAACGACCACTAAAAGTGTTCCACGCGGAAACCACCACCTAAACGTAAATTATATAATTAATAAAGTTCCCTAAATCTTGTAATATAACACACATTCTATTTATAGAACTTCCTAAAACACGTGATACAAAATACGACTACTATAAATAGAACTTTCCTAAAAAGACACCTTCCAAAAATAGTAACTTCTAAAACGGGTAACTTTCCAAAAATAGATACTTTGGTTTTGAAATTCAAATTATTTAAAATACTCATTAATAACCATATCAAAACCTTCCTATAATAAATATTAATATACTCATAACAACAATATCATTTCCTTTAATAACCATAATTAATAAAATATTTATAGAATATAATAAATTAAAAATAAAAGAAAGTAAATAAAATGAAATAGAATAAAAAATAACCCGACAGCCCTATACACCCAACCCGCGGCTTTCACACCCCTCGTCCCAGCCGCGTGACCAGCCCTGACCCCACCGTCAACCACCAGACACAACCCCACACTGTCCCCTACACCACTGACCACCACCACCTACGTCGACTACTTCCGGTGAGGTGAACCAGAGCCGTTACCAGGCCTGGTTCACAACCCTCTGATCAGCAACCCTTCAACAGTACCCCACGAAAACACCTGTACCCGCCACTGACACGACTGACTCTGGCGACACTCACCACCGACAACACCACCGACAACAGGCGCCCACAACCACCTTGGTACCACCGCATAGACCTCCCCCTAGTCGGCGGTGATACCAACCCAAACAAACCCCTTCGACACTCTGTAACCCGGAATACTCACTGACCCTTAACGAAACACCCTATACCACCGTGGCAGACCTCCCATAGCCACCGTGATTAACACCATCTAAACCACCCAACCACCACCTGACATCCTAGCCCACGACCCATAACAAAATAGATACGAATTCAACTTAAAACGTTTGATAAAGAAACAACCATACTAATATAAAAGAGATCAAACGAAACAGTGACCCACTGCCACCGACTTAACCACCATACAGGACGCCTTTTAACCACCAACGACACCCCAACAAAGACTCATATCTATAAAATGCGTGCCCCAGAATGAAACTATGCAAAAACAATCTAAGCTAGTCGTGTGTACAAAAAGACTCATGCGAATGAAACTGTGAACACAAAGAGGAATTAGCAACGCTATGGTGGACATACCAGATCTCTGACAATTTCGAACCACCCTATGCTAGTGTACAACCACTGTGACTGGCTCCCTCTTCTACCCTGACGTGACGGCTAAGTTTTTGTGGTTTTAGATCTGAGTTTTTGATTAAGGGTTTAGGGTAAAACTCACCTTAAGTAAGGCGGCAGGAAGGAGAATTGTGCTGAGTTTCTATATTCCGTCCATGGGCTGCTACTTAGCACGCCAATCGAGGCCCTTGGACGTGCTGCTATGGACCCTGGGTTCGAATCCCTCTATCACCACAAAACAATAATTAACACTAGATGCCTTGGTTCCTAATTCGAACCCCACTAGAGACCAAAACGCTCATCAAAAGTGAGTATACACAAGGTTATAAAACGATCAACCACTAAGTAACTTGTCGCTATTACCCACGAATACTATATTTTCATAATAATAAATCGGGTTATTACAGTCTTCCCCCCTTAAAAAGAACTTCGTGCCGAAGTTCACCCTCTCATAACGTCAACACATACGCACGACACACCCTAATCATGTTAAAACATGTTAAAAATATGAAGTGTTACATTCTACCCCACTAAAAAAAAGAGTTACGTCCTCGTAACTTACCTTAAACGAAAAGCTGCGGATAACGCTCCTTCATGGACGCCTCAGGCTCCCAAGTAGTCTCCTCCATGTTGTGATTGGTCCATAAGACTTTGACCAACACTGTCTCTCCATTTCGCGTCTTTCGAATCTTCCTATCCAAAATCTCCTTTGGAAGCTCAACATAAGTAAGTTGTTCATCGACCTCAATCACCTCATGGCTCAACACATGTGAGGGATCACTCAAATACTTCCTTAACTGAGATACATGGAACACATTATGGACCCTGGAGAGAGCTGGTGGTAAAGCTAATCGATATGCCACCTCCCCAACCCTGTCCAAAATCTCAAACGGTCCAATAAACTTTTGACTCAGTTTACCTCGCTTTCCGAACCTCATTACACCCTTCATGGGAGATACCTTTAGTAGTACCTTCTCGCCTACCTCAAAAGAAATGTCACTCCTCTTGAGATCTGCATAACTCTTCTGTCTGTCCTGGGCAGCCCTCATTTTCTGTCGGATTACCTGGACTTGCTCAACCATTTCCTGAATCATTTCCGGACCCAAAACCACAGCGTCAGCTCGATCATCCCAGCACACAGGACTTCGGCACTTCCTCCCGTACAACGCCTCAAACGGAGCCATGCCAATGCTAGCATGGTAGCCATTATTATACGAGAACTCTATCAGTCCCAACCGTTCTTCCCATGATCCCCCGAACTCCAGTACACAAGCTCTCAACATATCTTCCAAAGTCTGGATGGTCCTTTCCGTCTGACCATCTGTAGCAGGATGAAAAGCGGTACTCATCTTTAATTGTGTGCCCAACGCGGTCTGCAGTTCTTGCCAAAATCTAGAAATAAACCTCGAGTCACGATCGGAAACAATATCCTTGGGAACGCCATGCAACTTGATCACATTTTGCATATACGACTTTGCCAACTCAGCCTTACTCCAGGTATCTTTCATTGGAATAAAGTGAGCGGACTTGGTCAATCTATCCACGATTACCCAGATCATGTTGTTGCCCCTCTGAGTTCGAGGCAACCCCACGATGAAATCCACAGAAATATTTTCCCACTTCCATTCAGGTACCTCCAGTGACTGAACCTTTCCCTGAGGTCTCTTATGCTCTCCCTTTACCCTTTGACACGTCAGGCACCGCGATACAAACTCGGCAACCTCCTTCTTCATATTGGGCCACCAAAAAGTCTTCTTGAGGTCCTTGTACAACTTGTCACCCCCAGGGTGAACGGAGTATGGCGTAGCATGAGCTTCAGTTCAGATTTTCTTTTTCAACTCCTCATTATCCGGAATACACCATCTCCCACTGAATCTCAGGCTATCATCTTCATGGACACTGAATTTGGATTCGGTCCCTCTATCACTTCCTTCGATCATTCCTCGCCACTTCTGAATCCCCAAGTCTCCTTTCTGTAATTCCCTGATTTCACCATACAATTCTGGTTCCACTGTCAGATCGCTAAGAGTATCCCCTTTTCTAATCATGTAAATTCCCATTTCTCCCAACTCACTGAGCAGTCTTACCCTTGATCTGGCACTAATCAAGGCATGAACATATTTCCTACTCAAGGCGTCAGCAACCACGTTAGCCTTGCCCTCATGATAGACAATATGCATATCGTAGTCGCCAATCAGCTCTATCCACCTCCTTTGCCTCATATTTAATTCCCGCAGGGTGTAGAAGTACTTCAAGCTTTTGTGGTCGGAAAACACCTTAAATGTGGCCCCATACAGGTAATGGCGCCACAGTTTCAGTGCAAAGACCACCGCCCCTAACTCCAAGTCATGAGTAGGATAATTCTCTTCATAAGTCTTCAGCTGTCGGGAAGCATAGGCTATCACTCTCCCATTCTGCATTAGTACACACCCTAACCCATGCTTCGAAGCATCCGTATAAACTTCAAGGTTATCATTCCCATCTGGCAAGGCAAGGATAAGAGCTGTCGTCAGACGTTCCTTAAGAGTTAAGAACGCCTTCTCACAACTCTCATCCCATATGAAACGATTCTCCTTTCTCATTAACGACGTCAGCGGCTTAGCTATCTTCGAGAAATCTTTGACAAATCTCCTGTAGTACCCAGCTAACCCCAAGAAACTTCGGATCTCTCCCACATTCTTTGGACTTTGCCATCTTGTCACAGCCTCGATCTTGCTGGGGTCCACAGACACCCCCTCCTTGGAAATTACATGACCCAAGAAAACAACTTTCTCCAACCAGAATTCGCATTTACTCAACTTAGCATATAACCCATTCACCTCGAGAGTTTTCAACACGGTCCTCAGATGTTCCTCATGCTCTTTCTTGTTCTTGGAATACACCAAAATGTCGTCGATAAACACAACCACGAACTTATCCAGGTACTGACTGAATACCCGGTTCATCAAATCCATGAACACTGCTGGTGCATTAGTCAGCCCGAACGGCATAACCACAAATTCATAGTGGCCATACCTTGTCCAGAAAGCGGTCTTGGGAATATCTTCATCTTTAATCCTCAGTTGGTGATAACCCGATCTCAGGTCAATTTTTGAAAAGACCCCGGCTCCACTCAACTGATCGAATAGATCATCAATTCTTGGCAAAGGGTAACGGTTCTTGACAGTCACATTGTTCAACTCTCGGTAGTCAACGCAGAGTCTCAGACTCCCGTCCTTCTTCTTTAAAAAAAGTACGGGTGCTCCCCAAGGTGACACACTAGGCCGGATGAATCCCTTCTCGGCCAATTCATCCAGTTGCTTTTTCAATTCCTCCATTTCCTTTGGTCCCATATGGTAAGGTGATTTTGATATCGGTCCTGCACCCGGCTTGAGATCGATAGAGAAGTCGACCTCCCTCCTGGGTGGTAATCCTGACACATCGTCCCGGAACACACTCTCAAACTCCCTCACCACAGGTATCTCACTAACACCTGGAGTCTCCGCCTCACAATTCCACATCTGGCACAAGATTAAACTTCCCTCCTTCCGCAGGCTCGACTTTAGGGTATTAACTGATATGAACTTGACTTTAGGTTTAACCACGAATCCCCTATAGGTCACTCTCACCCCTTTAGGTCCTTTCAGAGAAATTTTCTTTTGGTAACAATCAATAAAAGCTCGGTATTTCCCCAGCCAATCCATTCCCAGGATTACATCAAAACCTCCCAATGGGAACTCGATAAGGTCGCAATGGAAAACCACTTCCCCAATCTTGATGGGTACACTCCTAAAGACTCTATTACATGACACCGATTCCCCGGATGGTATTGTTACAGAATCCTCAACCCAATCATAGATAACAAGCCCTAACTCCCTAGCATGATCTCTAGACACAAAAGAATGGGTTACGCCAGAATCAAAAAGTACCAAGGTAGATTTAAGATTCACAAGAAATGTACCAGTCACGACATGGGCGTCATCCTGGGCAGCCTGTTTCTCCTTGGCAAAGAGCTTGCCACTTGTCTTCACTCCACTCTGGGTAGTAGAGGCTACTCCTGTCTGTTGATTGCCTTCAGCTGCGGTCTTCTGGTTACTGCCACTCCCGTTGTACTGATTATGTTGGGAACGACTTTGATAATTGTTGTAACTCTTCTGGTACTTGTTGTTAGTACCAGATCTCGAATTCCCTCCATAGCTTGACATAGGGGTACGGTAACCTCCACTCCCCGAGGTGTTCACGCGGGACCCACTGTACCCCGGAGTTGGGGTACGGTAACCCCCAGATTGGTATCCGCCCGAAGATCGACATACAGCCTGCTTATGTCCCGTCTTGCCACACCCATAACACACAATCCCCACAGAACTGGTCCCCGAATTCCCACTCCTATAGTTTCCTCCACTCGTTTCGAGTACCAGCCGAAGCACTGTTGTTAAAATATCTGTTGTACTTGTTAGAATTTTGCTTTTTCGACCCTGAATTGTCACTCAAGGTCTCAACCTTCCTCTTATCACTCCCCGTCTTCTTTTCCTCCTTGATCATATCAGCCAGTCTCTCAGCTGCCCTAGCCCGCAAATAGATGTCACGGACTGTGGTGGGTGGTGCAGCAATGAGCCTCTTCTTGACAGCAATGGTGAGCCCCCTCTCAAACTTCATGGCAAGCATTGGCTCATCCATCCCCATCTCTCCCACATGGCCCAACAGCTGAAGAAATTTCCTGTAGTACACCTCCACCGTCATCTCATTAGTCATTCTGAATAGCTCAAATTCTTCTCTCAGTTTGCTCTTTTGAAATTCAGGTAGGAAAACTTCGAACAAGATTCTCTTGAATACGACCCACTCCACATGATTGATTCCATCCCCGACAGCAGCTTCTCGAATCTCTCCCTTGTTTCAAGTCCACCAATCGCCAACCATACCCCTCAAGTAGTGGGCAACTTGATCCACTCTCAGTTCTTCTGGACAGTCTATCAGCTCGAACAGGTTGCTGAACTCCCGACACCATTCACCAAGAAGGTGAGGTTCCCCTTCCCCAGTGAACTGGGTAGGGTTGTGCCTTGCGATGATGGTACTCATCTTGGCAGAATCCAAGCGTTTGGCCCGAAGAGCCTCATTCTCTGCTAATATCCGATCTAGTTCTTCTTGCGTGATGTTAGCTGCGTTATTCCTTCTCGGAGGCATTCTATAATAGACAAGAAAACAATGAGCCCTGATTAAAGTAAGGGTACTCACTTAAACTTACATCGATATCAAGGTGGTACCATTATTCTCTTGTCTTACAGTATTGATAACTCTTTCTAGCACAGTATCTATCATGAAGGTTTAGGGATCACATAACCGCATATCATTAGGCATGCATAACTATTATGATAACACTGATTATCACATGTATCCACATTATTATATACTCTATGTAAACAACCACATACTTCTTATATACATACACTTCCTTTCTCATCCATGCCACCCACATAACAGAAAGGTTAGTATAACCCTTATCATGCTTGACCACAACTTCCCATCACTTCCCATTCTACCCTTTTCGCTCGTATTCACTCAAGGTATCCGGGTAAAACTGAGAGGGCCTATGGTTCGGTGTGAGGGGGCCCCAGACTCATACTTCCCCTTTAGCGTGCTCCTAACAGTTCTATCCCGGGGTTCATTTTATTTAGACTCTTCCTACATTCATTGGGTTCATTAGGTTAGGCCTGAGGATCGTTCGCTCTGATACCACTTTGTAACACCCCCATTTATTCAGAGGCCTGAACTAGGGCTCCCCAAATAATCAAGGATGTTACCATCTCGGTTACCCGAGGTAGTTGTTAACAAAGGAAGAAACACAATACTTTATTAAGTAAATTAAAGTTAAACATATGTCTCGGAAAGATTACAACTGTTTATGAAATCAAAACTAAAAGTTCAACATGTCGGAAACTATATGACTGAGCTATAACTAGACTGGTCTGGACCATATCCTCTCCACCCTTCCAGCATCCACATGTCTAAACCTGTCATTCTGCTCCCCAATAAATTGGATCAACGCAGAAACAATCAAACAAATAAAAGGGTCAACACGAGGTTGAGTAGGTAATATAATCACAACATGAAATAACACAATCGATACTTCCTCCATCTCCTCCACAACCACCTCATCTCCACACATCACATCTCCACACACCACACCTCCCATGGCCATATCACAAGTCCCTGATCACAAGACCCATATCACAAGACCCATTTCACAAGACCCGTCCTCCACAATTATCAGTAATCATTCAATCACGTTATATCAGAAATATATATATATATATATATAAATAGCCACCAAATAACGGGTGTTCTCATGTCAGATCACAATTACAACACAGATATTCCCCTACCTCAAAGCTGCAGAAGATAATGGCAAGTGAGCAACGACCACTAAAAGTGTTCCACGCGGAAACCACCACCTAAACGTAAATTATATAATTAATAAAGTTCCCTAAATCTTGTAATATAACACACATTCTATTTATAGAACTTCCTAAAACACGTGATACAAAATACGACTACTATAAATAGAACTTTCCTAAAAAGACACCTTCCAAAAATAGTAACTTCTAAAACGGGTAACTTTCCAAAAATAGATACTTTGGTTTTGAAATTCAAATTATTTAAAATACTCATTAATAACCATATCAAAACCTTCCTATAATAAATATTAATATACTCATAACAACAATATCATTTCCTTTAATAACCATAATTAATAAAATATTTATAGAATATAATAAATTAAAAATAAAAGAAAGTAAATAAAATGAAATAGAATAAAAAATAACCCGACAGCCCTATACACCCAACCCGCGGCTTTCACACCCCTCGTCCCAGCCGCGTGACCAGCCCTGACCCCACCGTCAACCACCAGACACAACCCCACACTGTCCCCTACACCACTGACCACCACCACCTACGTCGACTACTTCCGGTGAGGTGAACCAGAGCCGTTACCAGGCCTGGTTCACAACCCTCTGATCAGCAACCCTTCAACAGTACCCCACGAAAACACCTGTACCCGCCACTGACACGACTGACTCTGGCGACACTCACCACCGACAACACCACCGACAACAGGCGCCCACAACCACCTTGGTACCACCGCATAGACCTCCCCCTAGTCGGCGGTGATACCAACCCAAACAAACCCCTTCGACACTCTGTAACCCGGAATACTCACTGACCCTTAACGAAACACCCTATACCACCGTGGCAGACCTCCCATAGCCACCGTGATTAACACCATCTAAACCACCCAACCACCACCTGACATCCTAGCCCACGACCCATAACAAAATAGATACGAATTCAACTTAAAACGTTTGATAAAGAAACAACCATACTAATATAAAAGAGATCAAACGAAACAGTGACCCACTGCCACCGACTTAACCACCATACAGGACGCCTTTTAACCACCAACGACACCCCAACAAAGACTCATATCTATAAAATGCGTGCCCCAGAATGAAACTATGCAAAAACAATCTAAGCTAGTCGTGTGTACAAAAAGACTCATGCGAATGAAACTGTGAACACAAAGAGGAATTAGCAACGCTATGGTGGACATACCAGATCTCTGACAATTTCGAACCACCCTATGCTAGTGTACAACCACCGTGACTGGCTCCCTCTTCTACCCTGACGTGGCGGCTAAGTTTTTGTGGTTTTAGATCTGAGTTTTTGATTAAGGGTTTAGGGTAAAACTCACCTTAAGTAAGGCGGCAGGAAGGAGAATTGTGCTGAGTTTCTATATTCCGTCCATGGGCTGCTACTTAGCACGCCAATCGAGGCCCATGGACGTGCTGCTGTGGACCCTGGGTTCGAATCCCTCTATCACCACACAACAATAATTAACACTAGATGCCTTGGTTCCTAATTCGAACCCCACTAGAGACCAAAACGCTCATCAAAAGTGAGTATACATAAGCTTATAAAACGATCAACCACTAAGTAACTTGTCGCTATTACCCACGAATACTATTTTTCATAATAATAAATCGGGTTATTACAGTCTTCCCCCCTTAAAAAGAACTTCGTCCCGAAGTTCACCCTCTTATAACGTCAACACATACGCACGACACACCCTAATCATGTTAAAACATGTTAAAAACATGAAGTGTTACAGGAAGACTGTCACTCTTCTGCATATGGTGGTCACCACGGTCCATCTAGGACCGTGGCCAAGGTATTACAGTCTGGTTTTTATTGGCCTACTTTGCATGCTGACTGTAGGAATTTTGTAGGTAGCTGTGATGCTTGTCAAAGATCTGGGAATGTCTCAAAAAGACATGAGATGCCACAGGTTGGTATTTTAGAGGTAGAGATTTTTGATGTTTGGGGCATTCATTATCAAGGACCTTTCCCCAGTAGTCAAGGTAACATGTATATTCTTGTAGCTGTTGATTATGTTTCTAAGTGGGTAGAAGCTATTGCTACTCCCCATTGTGATGCGGAAGCTGTTATCAAACTATTTAAGAAAATCATATTTCCTCGTTTTGGTGTCCCTAGGGTTGTCATTAGTGATGGAGATCTGCATTTTAAAGAGAAACAATTAGGTGTCTTGCTAAATAAATTCGGTGTCCAACATCGTAGGGGTCTAGCATATCACGCTCAGACTAGTGGTCAAGTTGAGATCTCCAATAGAGAACTCAAGGAGACCCTAGCCAAAGTTGTTTCTAAATCAAGGAAAGATTGGAGTCTAAAGCTTGATGATGTTTTATGGGCCTATAGAACCGCGTTCAAAATTCCAATCGGAATGTCGCCATTCCGGTTCCGGTTGATTTATGGTAAGACTTGTCATTTACCAGTTGAGTTAGAACGCAAGTCTTGGTGGGCTATTTGTGATCTTAATTTAGACCCTAACCTTTCCCGTGAGAAACGTTTATCGCAGCTCAACGAGCTAGAGGAATTCAGGTTGCTAACCTATGACAATGCCAGGATTTACAAAGAGAAAACCAAGCGCTGGCATAACAAGAGAATCATTAGGCGTGATTTTCAGGTAGGTGATAAGGTGTTGCTTTTTAATGCCCGTATTTGTCTTTTTCCTGGTAAGCTGAAACCCAGGTGGAGCGGACCTTACACTATCACAACTGTCTCAAAATTTGGGTGAATTGAGTTAGAAACCTCATTCGGTGAGAGGTTTAAAGTTAATGGCCAATATGTGAAGCACTTCCGTGGAGAGAATGAATTTATTGGTAAGGTTGAAGTTTCCTACTTTGATCCTTTTTCGGATGCTTCATGATAGGTAAAAAGGTCGTGCAGGACCTCTTAAACCAGCGCTAACCGGGAGGCAACCCGTGTTGTAGCTTAATTTTGTTTTTCTGTGTTTTTGGTACATGTTTTCTGTCATGTTTTTACACTTTTTGATGGAATTTTGAGCTTTTGCAGGAAAAATAGGCCGAATTGTCAAATACCTAGGTCGACCGACCCACTAGTGAGGTCGATCGACCTTCTGACAGCAATAAATGACTTCTGACAGAGCAGGTACGCAAGAGGGAGGTCGACCGACCTCTACATCAAGCCGACCGACCTCGAGCCAGACTACCGGGTTTAGAGTAAGGGTTTTAAGTTTAATTTTGTTTGAAAACAACTCATTTTCCTCACACTTTTGAACACCCCTCCTCTCTCTTAAAAACCCTAACTGCCTCCCTCCTTCATCCTTCACTCATTTTTCTTGCTTTCTCTCATTTTCCCATCAAAGGTATGTGTTCTTTAGCTTTTCCTTTCCTTTTTTCGTTCTATAGTCTCTTATTTCCGTTTTAGGTAGTTTCTTGTTTATATTTTTCAGTTTGATTTTGTTCTTAGAGTTTATTCCTCTTATGTTTTTTTTGTTTTTCCTTTTGATTGTCCTTCTTCATTAGCTTTCCTAGTTTCAGATCTATGTTCTTGTGTGGTTTTTGTGCTATTAGGGTTAGTTTGAATTCCCCCCCCCCCCACATTTTCTATGCTTAATTTCAGTCGAAATTCGAACCGCGCATTAATACTGTGATAAATGTCGATCGACCGACTCGGAATGGAGGTCGGCCGACCAAACTGCGTTTTTCAGAAACTCGATTTTGCGTTTGGTCGGCCGGTCAACTTGGGTAGTAGGTCGGTCGACCTTGGTACTGGCAGATGGTCGATCGACCTCGAGGTGAGGTCGGTCGACCTCGTTACTGTTACAGGAGTTTTAATTTCGCAACTTTGCTCTTCTATTTTGATAAATAAATGTTCTAATGTTGCAAGGGCTTAAGTTTTGAGAACAATTATTGTAATTTTGCAGATTCATCATGTCTAGCCGAGGACAAGGAGGAAAAAGATCTCGCACTTCCGGAGCAAGCACTTCAAGGGGCCGAGCAAGGGGTCCGGGGGATTGACGGCGCTTGACACGGATGGTCTACCAAACTATCCGCAAGTCATCTTTCATACTCCGGCGCAAAAAGCTCGGTTCCTCCATCTTTCGACCTATTGCCTTGTGGTGGTGACCTGGTTCTTATGCGTGCCGGCATTGCAGGCCTTGGGTTGCTATGACGATGTGGTGGCCTTGCTCAACGGGACGGGTTTTTCGGGACTCGTCACGATGGATGAGTTCACTTATCCTCTTCTTACTCTTGAGTTCTCTTTTATTTTTAATGTTCAAGCTTATGACCCCGACTATAATAATAAGTGCATATCTTTTCAGTTGTTTAATGTTACATATTCTTTAACTTTAAGTGAATTTGCTGAGTACTTAGGTTTGTCTTCTACGGGTCGTACGGGGGACTCTTCTGAGTCGTACACTGTCATGTGGTCTTGCCTTTCTGATTCCAGCGATAGGAGGAAGAAGAGCATTACTGTTCACTTACCCGCTCCCCGTTATTATTTGCGTCTTTTGGCCAACACTGTTTTCGGCCGTAAGGAGTCTCAAAATGTTAAAAACATTGAGCTCTCTATTTTGTCTGGCTATCTTAATGTCAGACGTTCGGGTCAGCAGTTTTATAACACTGCTTATTTGGTCGCTTCTCACTTTGTGGCGGTGGGCGAGGGAACTTCTTTGACTACTATTGTTTGTGGTGGGCTAGTCACTCTTTTGGCTCGATCACTTGTTCTTCAGTTCCCCCGCTTTGAGGATGCGCTTCACCCTCTCTCCCGGTACATGGACATGGCTTATGTCAAGTCCGTGCATTGGGTGGATAGGAAGGATTATTTGAAGGTTGATACCTACCTCAGTGATCGCATCCCCATCACCATGGTCCCCCCATGTTACCCCTTGATGATTTTCAGGGGGAGCCTAGACCACTCCTTCCATCCTACCGCCTCCCACTTAGGGGAGGCACTTTTAGAGGCCATAGGGTTCCCACCCCTGATGCCCACTTTGCTGCACCTGGGACGGGGTACCCCACTGATTTTACTGCTCCTCCTAATGTTGGTATTCCTCCCGTTGTTGATAGCAGATCTCTCCCGCACATGATGGCGGACCATTGCAGGCAGTTCAACCAGAAACAGTTGAACGATTGTCTCTACCAGTACCCGGGCTACTCGGAGTATGCTACTCAGGGTAGGCTCCCCACCGGCCCATGGACTCACCCCACCTGGTACACACGTCAGGCGGCGGTCAAGGGTACGGAGAAGCTTCGGGATCTGCCTCAGGAACAGGCGTAGGTTCCAGCGAGGAGGAGGAAGAGGAAGAGGAGCAAAGTGGGTCGGAATATGACCCGGAGGACTAGAGACGTGCCCAAACCTCCCCTCTTTGATGTTCGGTTTGGGGAGGTTCCTTCGTCTTGTAAGTCATCTATTGTTGTCTCTTTCTGTCTCCTTTCGTCTCTTTCTGCTTCCCTTTGGCCTCTTTATGTCCCCCTTTAGCCTCTTTCTGCAGGCTTTAGTCTTTTTCCTTTTCCATCTTTTATTTGTTTTTGCCTATCCCCATCCCCATGCTGTGGATTTATGCTGATGAGCACAACGGGGGCATTGTGCGTTTTGGTTTGGGGAGGGTATTTGCATACTTCTGTTGAGTCTGCATTTGTTTAAGTGTCTTTTGTCTTTTTCCTTTTGTTGTGTTTGCATCTGTATTTCATCTTTTTCTGTCGCACGTTTACTGCATTTTCCGTTACTTTTTTCCTTTCAGTTTGTCAGTTAATTTTTCTCCTTTCAGTTTGCATACATACCAAAAATTCAAAACAAATGCATGTTTTCTTTAGCATATAGGTCGAGTCGGAACGGACGGATACTATGATAATTATGCCTCACATGTCGCCTATTGCCTTGCCTTGCATTTTCAAAAAAAAATTCAAGCTAGTCTTTTGCATAATCTACGAGTTTTTGTTGATTTTATGCTAATTATTAGTCTTGACTCTCTTCTTGGCAAGCTACTACATATTCTAAGGTTTAGAGCTTAATAAATCGGTGACATTCATGACCGATTTCATGTAGGATTGAGAGTAGTTTCTCCTCTTGAGGCATGTCACATCAATTTGCATAAGCATGAATTTTGTCTACTTAATGCCTATATGCATTCGGGTTTGTGGTTTGTTGACACATGTTGAAGAGTCTATTGACCTAGATATACTCAAGAAGGGGGGGGGGGGGGGGTTGAATTGAGTATGCCAACTTTTTCTATTCTTCTTCGATGTATGTTGATGACGCGTGGTAGTAGCAAGTAACAAGTAAGAGCAATAAAGTAAAGGAGACACGATCTTTTGAAGTGGTTCAGTTTCACACTTTGAAACCTACGTCCACTATTCTCGATTAATAAAATTAGTACCTTCTCCGGATTACAATTTTATCAACCCACTCGTACAACTTTGATATTAGTTGTAACTCAATCTAGATACCGTAAAATATCTAGCTACGACAAGTACCGTGAAATACTTGCTTACAATGAGTATCGTTAAATACTCGAAACTATCTTAAGTAAGTAAGACAAACTTTTAACAACTTCTTGTATTGATGAACTTGAATGTATGAAAATATTCTTCAATGCTTGTAGTCTTGTATACGATATTTGACAATGATTGCACGAATATCGAGACGTGTGAGAGACTACGTCCGTTTAATTTTCTTCTCGATTTGCGTGAGGCTTGATTATCGTAAGTGATTTAGGCGTGTGAGTTGAGAGCATATATATACTAATTTAGATCTAGGTTGAACCCTAGATAGTTTAGGAATATTACTTTATCTAGAATACTAATTCTAGATAATATTTAAAACTTAATCTTATATGAATTAGGAAAGAACTCTGATAGAATAATATTAAATTAAGACATAAGATAATATTTCCATAATCATATTTGATTTAGGAAACATCCTTATACCATAAAATATAGAATCCTATTTTGAATCAAATCCTTAATTCTTGTCAATAATATAATAAATTATATTCTTATTCAAATCCTAGTCAATCTTAAAGTAGATTAAATAAACAAATTTATTTATTTAATTAACCATAAAGATAATATGAAACGTATTAGGATTCGTATAGAGAAACGTGAAGCACGCATCCCTATGCACGACTTCCATCACACGTTTCATAGACCACGCTCTTCGAGACATATTTCTCGAAGCACGTTTCCCTAGGAATTTGAGTTTTGACAATAACGGTTAAAATAAAATCCTTAGTATTTTAGAATTAATATTTATCTCATAAGATAAATATTTTAATTCTTGTTAACTAAAGAATATTTCTATTTTAAAACCGTTTATAAGATTACTAAATTAACATATAATAATATATTAATATTACACATAAATCTTCACGCCTTGACTTATTTCACGCAAATCTCATTTCTTCAATAGTTATAGGAATGATTTATAACTTAAGAATTCTTGATATTGTAATAAAACTTGTGTCTTGTAAATCTTCAAAAAGACTTGACACTAATCATGAGCTTGATTTCTCTTCAATTCTTCGATTGAATTATACTATGTTAAACTGCGATCTTCGCTCTATAATTAACTGTACACTTAAACACACGATTACACGCATATGCATATAAAACATAATTGTTTAGACTTGTCATTATTAAAACATAATTTTACTCAACAAATTCCCCCTTTTTAATGATGGCAAGTCTTACCTAGAATCGTGTCTAAGTGTATCGTAGTAACGTTCCCCCTCAACATAATATTGGTCTTTTATAATATAGATCAACTAGGGTTTCTATTTTTAGACTAAATCAATTACTAAAAAGAACTTTGAGAGACAAAACGTTACGACAAGGAGCAATCTTAGGCAAATTCGTAATCTAGGTCGCATTCTTTCCCTCTCTTGACATCATTGAAAAGACGGAAACAAAGACATAAAACGACTAGAATGATATAATACGAAACAAACCTAAGCATGCAATTATAAATTAAATACACAAACGGAATTAAAGTCATGCAATCACGAAATACGAACGGAAATATGACACACAACCAAGTACTAGATAGCCTATGGGCCGAATTTACAAAGGATAAGGCCTTAATGGGCCGAATGTTAAGGACATACGCCACTTGGGCCAAAAGTAGAAGAAAGTAAGAGTGTTGTTAATACAAAGCCATCTGGGCCGAATTATGGTTTAAAGAAAATGGGCCAGAAAACACAAAAGATAACAAGGCTAATATAGTTTGGTTTAGGAAAGGGAATTGGGCTAGGAGTACCACCATCCATCAACAGAACCCAAAGCCAACACCCCTGACCTGCAAAACGAAACAAAACAAGGCACCAAATACGACTAATTCTTAACGGGGATGATGAACGATGTTAGGATTAACATATCCAGGACGGGTTCGAAACTCCAAGGTGTCCAAACGATCAAGGCAACTAGCAACATTACGGCCTTGACCTTCTATTGCGCGCTCAAAGTTCAAAACTTTGAGGGACAACGCCTTAATCGCGGATAAACACTGAGTACCATCCTCCCGTAGCATCATCGTATCACGAACAAGTGCCCCTCCCTGAGTTGTCAGAAACTGATGACGGTCACTTACTGCGATTATCTCCTCTTTGACGAACTTTACCTCTCGGGTAAGATTAAGAAGGGTACCATTAATTTTTTCCATCCATTCCCGAATATCAACGTGTTGGAGTAATGTCTTCCACAATATGTGCATTTACTTTATAAATCTTGTTGGAAATGTTTGGGAATTTATTTATTTATTTATCAGCTGGTCATCGTATATCAGTAATGATTGGCTGACTAGAGTTTGACATTACTGTCGTATAAACGGCGGTGATCAGCTGATCCCTTTAGGTCACACCTATAGGACGAGGCCCAAAATTGTATTAGGATTAATTATTTATACGAAATAATTATTCTACTAATATTGACTTTATTAGTCAAGATAGTATATTATTTGATGACGGGTTACGAACTCGGAATAAAATAAGTTTTAATTATTTAAATATATGATATTAAATAATAAATTTTTTTTATAAATTGTTAATTAGTTAACAATTTATTTGATATGTGTATTAAATATAAAGGGGAATCAATTAGCTATTTAGTTTTACAATGAGTTGTAAAATTAGCTAGTGGACTTAATATTTGCAAAATGTATGTAAATAAAATAGTTTTATAATCACTTAATAGTTGAGTAATTATGAGTTGTTAATTGAATTATTAAAAGTTAAATCAATTAAATTAATATTTAATTATGTAAGATAATTAAATATAAAACTTATAAGCATTTGTGGGGGCAAATGTCGAAAATCGGAACTAACCAAAATTAGGCCATGTTGGACCAATTTTTGTAGACACAACAAGTGTCCACCTAAGGGTCAATTATGCCTAATATTTGTCCTCCAATTTTGCCTATAAATACCCCTAAATTCCATAACATTATTAGGTTGAAAAATTAGAAGAAATTGTTGGTCTTTTAAGTCCATGTTGGATGGTTTCATCAACAACAAAAGACCAATTTTATCTTCTTATTTTCTTCATCCTTATTACATAAAACACATATTTTAACTAGTAATATTATTGTAATAATATTAGTTATTATATCAAATATATATTATTAATACTAGTATTATCTAGTTAATTATACTAGTGTTGTTTTTTTGGCTAGTCTTGGGTGCTACCTTTGGAGGTTGTTTATTATAACAACTTTGTGGAGGATCATCCTTTTAATACAAGCACAAGAACTACAATAAGGAAGGAGTCCTTGTTGTGGTGCCCAAAAAGAAAAAAAATAACCATTAGCTAAGTATGGTTTTCTTATCTTTAACTTTATTTAGACAAAGTTTTACATATTTTTTTCCATGCATGTAGATTTAGGTATAAAATAATTAAATTGTAATTACACATATCATAAGATGAGTATAAACTATACCTAAATAACTAACAATTGGTATCAGAGCTTGTTTAATACATGCATGTTGTTTTTAGACGATTTTACTAGTTTATACGATAAATTGTTAAAATTGATATTATGTAATTTTTATCACATAATATATTTATGCATGTTAATAATCTAGTCTAAGAGTTATATATGGGACATAAAAATAATATTTTAGATATTTTATTTTTTTTATGACTTAAATAGGCATAAAATTGACGTAAAATGCATTAAAAATTAACTATGAGTTAATTTAATTAGTTGCATGTTTATTTTATGCATATTTATTTTGAGATAACCACATGCATGCCATTTTTATGAGAAAAATCAGAATGTTAAGTTAATATGATTAATTTATATGATTTATTGGTTTTTATATACGATAAAAATTGATAAATAATGGTTATTTTGTAAATAAATATTATTATTTTAATTAGTGAGCACGAAATTAATGAATTTTAGCTAATGATAATGATTTTATAATGATCCTAATTTTATTTTAATTTGTTTCAGATTTTATGGTTTAGTTTTGAATTAAATCGTAAAATGTATAACTTATCGATAAAATTGTTGAAATTGTTTAAATGAGTTTTAAACTTTGTTAAAATTGCATACATGACATTCTTGGTTGTAAGACCAGAATGTAAATGCCTTTTAAAATATTATAAACTTGAAAATTTTGATTAAATAAAATTTATACATTATGATTATGAATTATGATGGTGTTTTTGTCAATTTTTAAGTATAAATTCCATATTAATTCAAAAAATAATTAGTGTAATTAATTTTTTTCTAGTTAGACCAGAATATAATGTTGAGAATATCTTAAAATAAGTTTAAGAATTGATTGTGAATTTTTATTAGTAATATTTTGGCAATACTAGCTCAAAACGACCATAGTTAGCTAGTAAGACGATTTGGCATGTCATATTCATAATGCACGGTTGATTCTTTTAATATACTTTTATATTTATTGAATATGTAATTTACCTAATATGGCCATAGGTAGAAGTTGGTATTTCCCGTAATGTAAGGGAGTATCAATTTGGTTTGTATATTATTGCGATTTCGTATCGCCGTATTGTAATTAATTTTATAGTTTTTTTTATTTCTTTACAAAATTGTATAAATAAGAAAAGCTATGTAATTTGTAATTATATTAGTTAGTTTTGAAGACGGAGTTTCCATTTGGTGGTCACTTCGGAAAGGCGTTCCGAAACCATGAAGACGGAGACCTTTATGAAGATGCCAGGAGCCAAAGGAGTTGGTTTCCAATTTGTAATAGTTTAGTTAATTAGATTAACTAGGTGGCCATATTAGGACTTATTTGCTTGCATATTTATGTGTTGCATTCATGCCAAATCGTCTTTACATGTTGTTGTTGTTGTTGTCAACTTAATTGTCTAGCATTCACCAATTTAGTTCACTTAAAAGTGATAGACAATTAAATTGATAAGATCTCTCACCTAAATCTAAAATTGAGATATAGCTTTACCAAATAATAACACCTATGAATCCTTTCATCATTAGAGGTAGGTTCGGATCACCGAGGTACTCTTTATTAACGTTGGGTAAGTAGGGTAATAAATGTTATTATGTGTGAAAATTGGTTGGACTCAACGAAATAAATATGGGTTGTATCGGTCCACCGTGCTTGTATTTATTTTGGGGCTAATAGATAGATTTTGAGAAAATTTGTCAACCAAGAGTTCTAATTGTAGAATCAGTTAAAATAGTAACTCACCAAGATTATATAAATATAGGTTGAATCGGTCCACCGTGCTTATACTTATATAAAATTGGATCTTGGAATTATTTATATAATTTAGTGGGAGGTCATTATATAAATAGGAAAAACGTTTTCATATTTAAAATTGTTTTAAATGATAAATGTTAAATGTTCCTTTTATTTCCTTGTAGTAAGCACAAATGGCTTCGTCTAGTCAAACCGTGTCCATACCAAGAGACTCATGGCTAAGGTCGTTCATGGATAAGTATGTTTTAAAGTCGGATGGTAGTAACTTTAAAGATTGGGAGGAACAATTACGATTAGCAGCAGCGGGTGATGGGAAGTTACGTTACCTAGTTGATCCTTCTCCCCCTACTCCTAGTTCAAGAGCCACTGCCGATGTAAGGGATAGTTTTTCAAGTTACCAAAAGGAATCTTTAGCACTTAAAAATGTTTTAATTTTTTCAATGGAACCCGCTTTACAACGGCAGTGTATCAAATTCCGTGATGCACATGAAGTATTCTCGAGGCTTTCCACCATGTTTTCTCAAGCACCGAGAATAATTCAATATGATACCGCAGTTCGGTTTTTTGAAGCCAATCTCAAAGAAGGTCAATCTGTGAGTTCTCACGTGCTTAAATTAATTGAACACGTGGAAACTCTAAGTGGTTTGGGATGTAACATCCCAGATGAACTTGTGGTAGACCGAGTACTCCACTCTCTTTCCCAAGTCAAAGGATTTACCCAGTTTCGGGTAAATTATAATATGACTAACATGAAGAAAAGTCTTCATGAGTTACATTCTCTACTTGTGCAAGCGGAGAAAGACATGGGAATGAGTGGGAGTTGTCGTAAGGATGTGCTAGCAATGAACTTAAAAGGGAAGAAGAGGAAGTTTAAGAGTGGTGGTGGTAAGAAACTTGGCAAGGTTGAAGGTAAAGGTAAAGCAATTGCGAATTGTTCATCCAAATCTAAACTTGTCAAAGGAAACCCTCTTAAAGACACTTGTAATTATTGTAATAACAAGGGTCATTGGAAACGTAACTGTTCCAAATACTTGGAGGATCTCAAAGCTGGCATTGTGAAGCCAACAAGTAAATTCTCATCTGAATCTTTTATGATAGACATAAATTATGCTTCAAATACAACTTGGGTATTGGATACTGGTTGTGGATCTCATTTATGTAATCATTTGCAGAGACTAAGCAACATAAGAAAGCTGAATAAAGGAGATGTGGATCTTCGTATGGGAAACGGATCTAAAGTAGCCGCCGTATCAGTAGGAACTTATGTACTTAATCTAGCGTCGGGTTTAATATTGTATTTAAATAACTGTTATTTTGTACCTACGTTATCTAAAAATATAATATCGGTATCTGTGCTAGACACAGAAGGGTTTAATTTTGTAATTAAAGACAAATGTTGTACTTTTTCCCTAGAAGGGATTGTATATAGTAAAGCTATTTCAATCAACGGTATTTATATTCTAGATATTTGCAGTGATGTTTATCATATAGACAATAAAAGACTCAAAACAGGTGATTCCGATCAATCTTATTTATGGCATTGTCGATTAGGACATATAAACGAGAGGCGCATTAAAAGACTAGTATCGACTGGTATTATAATACCGTTTGATTTTGAATCTTTTGGTATATGTGAATCTTGTCTTCTTGGCAAGATGACTCGTTCTCCATTCTTAGGCAAAGGAACTCGAGCTAGTGAGTTATTAGGATTAATACATACAGATGTTTGTGTCCCAATGTCCATCACTGCTAGAGGAAATTTTGACTACTTTATTACTTTTACCGATGACATAAGTAGATTTGGATTTATCTACTTAATGAGGTATAAAAGTGAAGCTTTTGATAAGTTTAAAGAGTTTCAAAATGAAGTAGAAAATCAATTAAATAAGAAAATTAAAGCATTACGATCAGATCGTGGTGGTGAATATTTAAGTAATGAATTCAAAGATCACCTAAAAGACTGTGGTATTGTATCTCAGTTAACTCCTCCAGGTACACCACAATTAAATGGTGTGGCAGAAAGGAGAAATCGAACTTTATTAGATATGGTTCGATCAATGATGAGTCAAACAGAATTACCTAAATCGTTTTGGGGTTTTGCAATTTTGTCTGCTATACGATCGTTAAATGTAAGTCCCACTAAAGCAACTGATAAAACTCCTTATGAAATATGGAAAGGAAAAATTCCGAATTTGCGATACATGAAAATATGGGGTTGTGAAGCATATGTCAAGAACAAGTCTGACAATAAGCTTGAACCACGTTCTGAAAAATGTATATTTGTAGGATACCCAAAGGAAACATGTGGCTATTATTTCTACAACAATAACGAGAACAAAGTGTTCGTGGCTCGTGAAGCTGTCTTTCTAGAAAAGGAATTTATTTCTAGAAGACATAGTGGGAGAAAATTTGAACTTGAGGAAGTTCAAGAGCCACAAACTGACATGACATCACAGGAAGATGTTCCTCTTACGTCTCAATCAGTTATTATTCCATCTGGACCTAGGAGGTCAGAGAGGGTTAGTCGCCAACCTAATCGATACCTTGGTATTATAGAAGGAGATGGTGAATATGAGGTTTTACTTTTAGAAAGTAATGAACCCAAAACCTACAAAGCAGCTATTACGAGTTCTGATTCAAAGCTATGGCTTGAGGCCATGCAGTCGGAAATGGATTCCATGTATGATAATCAGGTATGGGACCTGGTTGATTTACCTCAAGATGTTAGACCTCTTCAGTGTAAATGGATATTCAAGATCAAAATAGGTATAGATGGACATCCAGATGTCTACAAAGCTAGATTGGTTGCAAAAGGTTTCACCCAAATTCATGGTTTACACTATGATGAAACTTTTGCACCAGTTGCTATGCTTAGATCTGTTCGGATAATGTTAGCGATTGCTGCATTTCATGATTATGAAATATGGCAAATGGATGTCAAAACCGCGTTCCTGAATGGATTTCTGGAAGAGGAAGTGTTCATGACACAACCTGAAGGTTTTGAGGATCCTAAAAATCCTAACAAAGTATGCAAGCTTAAGAGGTCAATTTATGGTCTTAAGCAAGCATCAAGGAGTTGGAATCATCGTTTTGATCATGTTATAAAACAGAATGGTTTTTCTCGAAGTGTTTCAGAGCCATGTTTATACATGAAATTCAGTGGGAGTAAAGTTGTTTTCTTACTTCTTTATGTGGATGACATATTACTCATTGGGAATGATTTAGATATGCTTACTTCTGTTAAGAAATGGTTAGGAAATCATTTTCAAATGAAAGATTTGGGAGAAGCTCAACGCATCTTGGGTATCCGAATTTATAGGGATAGATCTAAAAGGATACTAGCATTGAGTCAAGAGACTTATATTGATAAAATTCTTGACCGATTCAATATGAAGAACTCCAAGAGAGGGTTTTTACCTATGGGTTGTGGGATCACTTTGAGTAAGTCACAGTGTCCTACTAAATCAGAGGATATTGAACGCATGAAAACGATCCCTTTTGCTTCCGCTGTTGGATCGATCATGTATGCTATGATGTGTTCTCGTCCTGACGTTGCATATGCTTTGAGTATGACCAGTCGCTATTAGAAAAATCCAGGTGAAAGTCACTGGATAGCTGTCAAGAATATCCTAAAGTACTTAAGAAGGACTAAGGATTCATTCTTAGTGTTTGGAGGAGAATCTGAGCTACGTATAAAAGGTTATACAGATGCTAGTTTCCAAACCGACAGGGATGATCTGAAATCTCAAGCTGGATATGTCTTTGTGTTAAATGGAGGAGCGGTTTGTTGGAGGAGTTTTAAGGAGTCTGTGACTGCTGATTCTACAACGGAAGCTGAGTACATTGCAGCATCTGAAGCTGCAAAAAAAGTTGTTTGGATTAGACAATTTTTGGAAGGACTGAAAGTAGTATCGACTGCAGAGGATCCTATCACCTTATATTGTGATAACAGTGGGGCAATTTTTCAAGCAAAAGAGCCAAAATCTAGTAATAAATCTAGACATGTACTAAGGAAATTTCATGTAATTAGAGATTTAATAGAAAGGAAAGAAATTACAGTTTGTAAGGTTGGGACAGCTGAGAACATAGCTGATCCTTTAACCAAGGCATTGTCTCAGGCGAAACATGAAAGTCATGTAGTTTCGATGGGATTAAAACGAATGCCAGAACTATTGTAAATTAAATATTGTATTAAATATATTTGACATTTATCGTAATACTTTGTTCCATCCAAATAGGTTGTAGCGACAATTTCGAACTTTATTAAAGTGAATTGGATTAACATTGTATTTTGGTCCCTAGTTACTTAATGAGGTGACATCTCGGAGTGACTAGATTGTAAGGCGATAGATGACAAGTTCGATTGTCATTTGGTCATAAAGATGATTGATCGATTACATAGGCAGATTATGATTTGTCGGACAGTGACCGTTTTTGAAATCCTTCGTGTTGCTAGGTCGTAGCAAGGATTTCTTATCATTCCTTCAAGTCAATTCTTTAGACTGATGACTATCTTTCTGAGTTAATATGGTTTTCCGGTGACTTTAGTTCTTGTTCTAGGTCGCACCGTAAAAGGAGGCCGATGAGCATCTACTGGGTTATTGTGATCTATATTAGACAAAGATGATAGGTCAACAGAATTGTCCTTTGTCAACTTTTATCTCAAGGCCACTCGAGGAGAGATCATTGTAAATGCGTGGCCACGCTCGGATAAAATTATCCGGTCAGACAGTGATTCTCCTGATCGAGAAAAACCACTTTTAATGTGATTACGTGCAAGTACGACCTGAAAGACATCTTGCATTGAGTGGGAGATATTATTATTGGACAAGAGAATTGGTAATGCACACTTGTGTCAGACAAGTGGGAGATTGTTGGAGTAATGTCTTCTGATACGTGCCTATTTTATGCGTTTTATTTACTCTTTTGGCACGTATTTTCTTACACTTTCGTGACTTTTAGTTGCTTTTTCTCCCGAAACGGTTTACTTTGGCATTTCTATGTTTTATATGTAGGAATACGCGGAAGTGAGCAAAACCAAGCCTTAATTGCCTTTAGGAAGCTGTTTTGAGTACTAATATGGAGCAAGGATCCGGATGGTGCATTCAAGTATTGTTAATGGGCCAGATTTAAGCCGAAAAGAACGAGAAGCGGTCGATCGACCAGCAACAGCGGTCGACCGACCGAAGCCCAGTTCACAAAAGCCCATTCTTGCGAAAAATAAACCGACAGTACCAGAATCGGTCGACCGACCCGTATGTGTGGTCGACCGACCAGAAGCTGTTCCGGATTTCTGTTTTGTGTTTTCTTTACTTTCCTAATCTTGTAATAATTCTTATTTAAGGAGACCTAGACTCTCTAATTAGGTTAAGCAAGTAATTCCATTAGAAAGAACCTCTTTATTTTATGAAGCACTTTATGTTAGAAGAACTCCATTGTTAGATTTTTGGTACCAAGCTTTCATCTTTATTCTTAGATTTTCCAATTAAGTTGTAAGTTTGTCACAATTAATCTTTCCTTTTTATTCAATCTTGTTATTCATCTTGTTGTTACTTCTTATTTCATGTTTACCCTTTTATTGTCATCTTTAATTATGTTCATCTCTTTAATATTCTTAGTAATTGTTAGTTCCATAATTAAAAGTATGCATAGCTAATTCTTGTGATTGGGAATTAGGGGAACCATGATAAAGACTTGACTTTGATAAGTTTGATGATTAAATTACCAATCCCCCATTGTTGTTGGTGAACTAATCCTTAGGATTGAAAGATTATTAGGATTAGTTTAACAACAACTTTGGGATTGCCCTTGAACGAAAGTTTAGTGCTTTTCTAGGAACCCTAAGACCGTAAGGATTGGGTAGAATATTGACCTAAAGGTTTATTCTTTGTTCCTTGGGATTGTGTTATTTGATTATTTTACCTTTCATTGATTTTTTTTGACCATGGGGAACCAAAGTTCCTAATCTCCTTTTTATCTTATTTTAATTTTCTTGTTAGTTTGCTACCTTAGTTGTTAGTTTAAATCTCAAATCAAAACCCCCTTTTTGGTTACTTGCAATAGACTTTAAATTCACAAACATAATTAACCTTATCTCCTTGTGGTTCGACCCTTGACTTATCCTATCTAGTTTAAGCTGAGGTTTTATAAATCTTATCTTTGGCACCCCTCAACGACGGGTGTCAAATTTTGGCGCCGTTGCCGGGGAGGCGGTAAATTTTGTTTGTTAATTTTTAGTTTATTTTTCTTGTCTTAAGGAACTTAGGTTCCTTAAGACCGTTCTTACCTTTTCTTCTAGTTTCGTTTTAGAAGACAGGTTTTTGAGAGGAAGGCTTGAGTACTCTCTTTATGGATTCTATTTATAGCTACCTACAGCCGAAGGCTAAAGATGTACCGAAGGGATTCACCTTGCCTACCCCCACCACTGGCTCCTTTGAACTCCGTTCAAATCATGTTTTTTTGGTGGAGCAGAGTCAATTTTCTGGTCTACCCGACGAAGATCCAATAAAGCATGTTACAACCTTCACGGATTACTGTTGTTCCATACCCCTACCTGAAGGGGTGACTAGAGACGAGGTGCTGGCAACTATGTTCCTGTTCTCATTAAAAGATGACGCGCGAGAATGGTACCGGTCCCTTGACATGACAAGTGAGAAGGTTACGGATTGGACTTCCTTGGCATTGGCCTTTTACAAGAAATACTTCCCTCTTGCAAAAGCCGAGGACTTGAGAAACCAAATCCGTAACTTTCAACAGGGACCTGATGAAGGATTTTGTGAAGCATGGGATCGGTTCAAGAAATTGGTCCGTTCCATCCCTCACCATAACTTTCAACAATGGGACCTGTATGTAGCCGATTTTACAACGCTCTTTACGATGACTATAAGATGATTCTTGATGCGGCCGCCAATGGAAGATTCCAGAATAATACCGACCATATGAAAGGTTGGAAAACAATTGAAGACATGGCGGTGCATAGGGCTACTTTTAAGAGTTCACGTGGGAATTCAAGAAGGCTGAATGTAGAGATGAATAGAGTGATGGCTCTTGAGACAACAATTGAAGCCCGTTTTGAAAAGCTTGAGGCAACCCAGCTAAAGCTTGAAAGTGCGAACCTAGTTACTACGGTTGACAACACGGGTGAGATTGAGAACTTAAGAACCCTTGTTGATGCTTTAACAAAGGAAGTTATGGAGATGAGTAAGGTTCACTTTGCCTCCTCAAAAGTTTTTGAAGAGCACTTGATAAACATAGCCAACCAAATGACTAGCTCTCCAGTTAGTTGTGAGGGACCCATGGAGACGCTAAACGCCATAAATCTAAGGAGTGGCCGTGTTTGTGAAGAGTCAACTCAAGAAGATGATCCAGCCGGAATTCCTAACAAAGAATCTGATCCCGTCAAAAGAACAGGAGGTCGACCGACCGCTGCTGTAGGTCGATCGACCGCTGTTCCTGACGTGAGATCAGATTCTGAAAAGGAGAAAAATTCGGATGTTGCAGACTCTGGTCGACCGACCACTGCTACTGGTCGGCCGACCGACGTTCCTGAGCAGAGTGTTGTTTTGACTCCAGAATTGCTGGACCCCTCCTTCATTCAAGGCCTAACCGAAATTTTACAGCTGAAAAAGCCAAAGGTTGCTGATCCTATGGCTAAAGTCACCGTTCCTTATCCTGAAATACTGAAAAATTCAAAAGAGGATCGGAAATTTGGTAAGTTTTTGGAGATGGTGAAGAATCTTGAGGTGACCATCCCTTTCACTGACTTAATTACCCAGGTACCTTCTTATGCTAAATTCATGAAAGATATTTTAAGTCGTAAGAGGAAGTTTCAGGACGACGGTGCTGTTGCTTTTGTGGAAGAATGTTATGTTCTTTCACAAGATAATATAGCACCCAAGTTAAAAGACCCAGGTAGTTTTTCCATCCCTTGTACCATAGGTAATCATGTAATAGGGAAAGCCCTTTGTGATCTAGGGGCTAGTGTCAGTGTTATACCTTATTCTGTATGTGAAAGACTTGGTTTAGGTAGACTTAAAGTCACCAATATTACCCTACAGATGGCTGATAGATCAACCCAAAGACCGCTAGGGGTCTTGGAGGATGTCCCAGTAAGAGTGGGAAAGTTCTTTATTCCTGTGGATTTCGTTGTTTTAGACATTGCTGAGGATAGTCAAATACCTATTATTTTAGGTAGACCTTTTTTACACACAGCTGGGGCTGTGATAGATGTCAAACGCGAGACCATTACTTTAGAGATTGGGGATGACACTATCGAGTTTAGTCTTGCCCATAAGGCAACTATTCCTACTGATGATACTTGTTGTTCTATCGATATTATAGACAGGAATGTTATCCTTAATTGGAGGGAATCCTTGACCAAGGATCCCTTAGATGATCTGACGATTTTGGATAAGTGTGCAGGTAATCCAGCTGAGGATGCTGAAAGGCTGGATCTGATAGAAGAAGAGGAAGAGGAGTATGAGCTCACTGAAGAAGAGAATGAGAAGCTCATAAGCCTAGCTAATGCAAGTCTGGTAAACATGTGCTATTCTATAGATACTAATTCTGTTCAGGCAGTTGAGGTAAAAGCACCAGAGCGTAAGCCACTTCCTCCTAATCTTAAGTATGTTTTCCTAGATGATACTGAACAGTACCCTGCGATTGTTAGCTCTAAACTTAGTCCTGACCAACTTTCTGCCTTAATGACTGTTCTTAAAAAGAATAGAAAAGCTCTAGGTTATTCTTTGGATGATATTAAGGGCATAAGCCCTGATGTTTGTATGCATAGAATAGAGTTAGAGGAAGGGCATAAGCCTTATAGACAGGGACAACGTAAGTTGAATCCTAAAATGCAGGATGTGGTTATGGCTGAGGTTATGAAGCTTCTTGATGCATGTATTATCTATCCGGTTGGCAACTCTAAATGGGTTAGCCCAGTTCAGGTGGTTCCTAAGAAAGGAGGAACCACAGTGGTTAAGAATGATAAAAATGAGTTAATACCAACTAGAGTTGTAACTGGGTGGCGGATGTGCATTGATTATAGACAGTTAAATGCCGCCACCAAGAAAGACCATTTCCCCCTTCCTTTTGTTGACCAAATGACTGAAAGACTGGCTTCTAATAAGTTCTTCTGTTTTCTAGATGGTTATTCAGGTTTCTTCCAGATTCCCATCCATCCTGATGATCAGAGTAAGACTACTTTCACATGTCCACAGGGTGTTTTTGCTTATCGCAGGATGCCTTTTGGGTTATGCAATGCTCCTGCTACTTTTCAAAGGTGTATGATGGGTATCTTTTCAGACTTTATAGAAAACATTATAGAAGTATTTATGGATGATTTCTCTGTTTACGGTAATGCTTTTGATCAATGCTTAGCTAATCTTGAAAAAGTCTTGCAGCGATGTATTGATGTAAACCTTGTCTTAAACTGGGAGAAGTGTCATTTTATGGTTACTGAAGGGGTAGTGTTAGGGCATCTAATTTCAGATAAAGGTATACATGTAGATAAAGCAAAGGTGCAGGTGATTGAGCAATTACCCCCTCCTATTAACGTCAAAGGGGTGAGAAGTTTCTTTGGACACGCAGGTTTTTACAGGCGTTTCATTAAGGACTTCTCTAAAATTGCTAAACCACTTACACAATTGCTTCTTAAAGATGCCATCTTTGATTTTTCTGATGAGTGCCTTTCAGCTTTTAACAGGTTGAAGGAAGCTTTGATCTCAGCACCAATCATCCAGCCACCAGATTGGGATCTCCCCTTTGAGATCATGTGCGATGCTAGTGACTACGCTTTAGGTGCTGTGCTCGGTCAAAGGAAGAACAAGGCTCTTAATGCTATATACTATGCGAGCCGCACCCTGGATGAGACTCAAGTCAACTATTTCACTATTGAGAAGGAGATGCTAGCTGTCATATTTGCCTTAGAAAAATTCAGGTCATATTTAGTAGGTAATAAGGTAATTGTCTATACTGACCATGCAGCCTTAAAAGGTCTTTTTCAAAAGAAGGATTCAAAGCCAAGACTTTTAAGGTGGATACTCCTTCTCCAAGAGTTTGACATTGAGATTAGGGACAAGAAAGGCGCGGAAAACGTGGTAGCTGACCACCTATCTCGCCTGCAGCTGACTGATGGGGAAGATTCTTTACCTATTGATGATTCGTTTCCTGATGAGAGTTTATTTATCATTAATAGTTCAGGTTCTTATCCCCCTCCTTGGTATGCTGATTATGCTAATTTTGCTGTTACAGGTAAAATCCCTCCTGAGTTGTCTTGGCAACAAAAGAAGAGATTTATGTTCGATGCAAAACAGTATTTTTGGGACGACCCTTATGTTTTTAAAGAATGCGGAGATGGACTTATCCGGAGATGCGTCCCCCAATGGGAGGTGAAGGACATTCTGGAAGCATGTCACTCTTCTGTATATGGTGGTCACCACGGTCCATCTAGGACCGTGGCCAAGGTATTACAGTCTGGTTTTTATTGGCCTACTTTACATGCTGACTGTAGGAATTTTGTAGGTAACTGTGATGCTTGTCAAAGAACTGGGAATGTTTCAAAAAGACATGAGATGCCACAGGTTGGTATTTTAGAGGTAGAGATTTTTGATGTCTGGGGCATTGATTATCAAGGACCTTTTCCTAGTAGTCAAGGTAACAGGTATATTCTTGTGGCTGTTGATTATGTGTCTAAGTGGGTAGAAGCCATTGCTACCCCCCATTGTGATGCAAAGGCTGTTATTAAGATGTTTAAAAAAATCATATTTCCTCGTTTTGGTGTCCCTAGGGTTGTCATAAGTGATGGAGGTATGCATTTTAAGGAGAAACGCTTAGGTGACTTGTTAAATAAATTCGGTGTCCAACACCGTAGGGGTTTAGCTTATCACCCTCAGACTAGTGGTCAAGTTGAGATCTCTAATAGAGAACTCAAAGAGACCCTAGCCAAGGTAGTTTCTAAGTCTAGGAAAGATTGGAGCCTAAAACTTGATGATGTTTTATGGGCCTATAGAACCGTGTTCAAAACCCCAATAGGAATGTCACCATTCCGATTGATTTATGGTAAAACTTGTCATTTACCAGTTGAGTTAGAACGTAAGTCTTGGTGGGCTATATGTGATCTTAACTTAGACCCTAATCTTTCCCGTGAGAAACGTTTATTGCAGCTTAATGAGTTAGAAGAATTCAGGTTGTTAGCCTATGACAATGCCAGGATTTACAAGGAGAAAACAAAGCGCTGGCATGACAAGAGAATCATTAGACGTGATTTTCAGGTAGGTGATAGGGTATTGCTTTTTAATGCTCGTATTCGTCTTTTTCCTGGTAAGCTGAAATCCAGGTGGAGCGGACCCTACACCATCACAGTTGTCTCAAAATTCGGGTCAATCGAATTAGAAACCTCATCTGGTGAGAGGTTCAAAGTCAATGGCCAATATGTGAAGCACTTCCGAGGAGAAAATGAATTTGTCGGAAAAGTCGAAGTTTCTTACTTTGACCCTTTTTAAGATGCTCCTTAATAGGTAAAAAGGTCGTGCGGGACCTCTTAAACCAGCGCTACACGGGAGGCAACCCGTGCTTTAGTTTAAATTTACGTTTTGTTGTTTTATTTTTCGTTTTATCCTTAGGTGAAAATTGAAATCTCTGCAGAAAAGTGAAAAAAAAGGGGGAATCCGTCAGTACAGCGGTCGACCGACCAAGTTTTTAAGTCGACCGACCAAACTGACAGCCTTATTCAATTTTCCTGACAGAGTAAGTAGAACTTGCAGAGCAGGTAAAAGGACGTCGGTCGACCGACCGACTTTTGTGGTCGACCGACCACGGGTTTTTTTTTACGGTTTTATTTTTTCTGAGTCAAAGGTCATGGGTAATTTGTGTTTTGAAAATGCAATAATTGCTTTCACTTCTTCACTTTCCCAGCATTCCCTTTCTCTCTTAAAACCCTAGAAAAATTCACCCACCTTCATCCTTCACCAATTTACTTACTTTCTTTCAATTTCCTCATCCAAGGTATGTTTTCCTTAGTTTTCTTTCTCTCTTTTTGGTTTTATATCTTCTTACTTCCGTTTTAGGTAGTATTAGTTTATCTTTTTAAGTTCAATTTTGCTCTTAATTCCGTTTCCATACTTGTTTGTGTGTTTTTATCTTAGTTTTCTTCTTCTTCTTGATTTTCTATGCTTAGATCTGTGAATTTATGGTGATTTCGTGCTGATTAGGATAGTTTAATTCCTCCTTAAAATTTTTATGCCCTTTTTCGCGCGAATTCAACCGCGAAAAGCCGACACCTACACTGTTCACGGTCGACCGACCGGAAAATGAGGTCGGCCGACCGAAATTTGAATTTTCTGGGTTTTCAATTTACAGATCTGCACTTTTATGACGATAGTCGGTCGACCGACCCGAAACTGAGGTCGGCCGACCAGAACCTTGTTTTCCTGAGTTTAATTTTTTGCAGTTTCTGAATTTCTTTCGTAAATTGGTCGACCGACCCAGTTCTACGGTCGACCGACCGTTTGTTCTGCAGAAATTACGTGTTGACTCACAGAAGTGGTCGACCGACCTACATATGCAGTCGGCTGACCAGAGCCTGTTTTATAAGTTTCTGTTTCTGCATTTTTCGTGCCTAATTTTGTTAAAGCAATGTTTTCACATGCTCATAAGACTTATATCTTTATTTGAACTTTTCAGCTTTACGATGTCTAGCCGTGATCAAGGTGGGAAGCGCGCACGCACTTCGGGTACAAGCACTTCTAGAGGACGTGTCCCTAGGACGAGAGGTTTGGCGGTGCAGGACACGGATAGTTTACCAAACTATCCGCAAATCACTTTCAGCACTCCGGCCCAGAAGGCCCGATTCCTCCATCTCACCGCTTATTGCGTGGTAGTGGCCACCCGTTTCCTTTCTGTTCCAGCCTTGCATGCCTTGGGATGCCATGACGAGGTGGTATCTTTGCTCATTGGGACCGGGTTTGCGGGCCTTGTCACTATGGATGAGATCACCTACCGCCTTCTCACTCTTGAGTTCTTTTCTTCCTTTACTTTCGATTTAGGGGCACTTCGCCCCGGCTATGATAACTTTTGCATCTCTTTTCGTATATTCAATGAAACTTATGCTTTGACTTTAACCCAATTTGCTCAAATTTTGGGCTTATCTTCTGAGGGTCTTACTGATGACCCCACGGGGTCGTTTTCTGATATGTGGTCCTGTATTTCTGATTCCAGCGATGTGAAGAAGAAAAACAGTACCATCCACCTTCCCACCCCCCGTTATTTTTTGCGTCTGTTGGCCAACACTGTTTTCGGCCGCAAAGAGTCTCAAAATGTTAACAACATTGAGCTCTCCATTTTGTCTGGTTATCTTAACATCAGACGTACGGGTCAGCAGTTTTACAACACTGCTTATTTGGTCGCCTCTCATTTTGTGTCGGTGGGCGAGGGAACTTCCTTGACTACTATTGTCTGTGGTGGGCTAGTCACCCGATTAGCCCGCTCCTTTGTACCCCAGTTCCCTCGCCATGAGGATGCGGTCGACCCTCTCTCCCGGTTCATGGACATGGCTTATGTCAGGTCCGTGCGTTGGGTAAACAGGAGAGATTATTGGAAGATAGACACCTATCTCAGTGACCGCATCCCCATCACCATGGCTCCCACTATGCTTCCCCTTTCTAATGTTGTAGGGGAACCCCGACCATTACTCCCGTCTTACCGCATCCCACTTAGGGGAGGCACCGCTAGAGGCTTCAGGGCCCCTGCTCCCGGTGGCCACCATACCACATATGGGACGGGGTACCCATCTGATTTTACTGCTCTTCCTAATGTTTATGTTCCTCCTTTTGTTGATGACAGATCTATGCCACAAATGATGGCGAGCCTTTGCAGGCAGTTCAGCCAAAAACAGCTGAACGATAGTCTTTTCCAATACCCGGTTTACAGGGAGTATGCTACACAAGTTAGGCTCCCAACCGGCCCATGGACTCACCCCACCTGGTACACACCTCTCGCAGGCGGTCGTGACCACGGTGAAGCTTCAGGCTCTGCCTCGGGAACAGGCGTAGGTTCTGAGGAGGATGGCGATGAGGAGGAAGGAGAAGTGGATCCTGAGCCGTTTTACGACTCAGAGGGATAGGGACATGCTTAACCTTACCCTCCTTGGGGTTCGGTTTGGGGAGGTCCTCTTTCTTTGGTTCGATTTGGAGAGGTCCACATTTCCTTTGTAAGTGTTTTCCTCCCTTAGATTTCCAATTTTCCCCTCTAGATTTCCAGTTTTCCCCTTCTTCCTCCTTAGATTCTTTTTGTAGTTTTTAGTCTTTTTCCTTTTCCTTTCTTTGTTTGCTTCTTTTTCGCCTACCCCCATCTTTATGCTGTGGTTGTATGCTGATGAGCACAATGGGGGCATTGTGCGTTTTGGTTTGGGGAGGGTGTTTGCATACTCCTTTGTGAGTATGCAATTGTTTTTGTGTCTTTTGTTTTTCCTTCCTTTAGGTGTTTTTCTTGTTTCCATCCTCTCTTGTCGCGTGTTCTTCCCTGTCGCGCATTCTTCTCTGTCTTAAGTTTTTAGGTCGAGTCGGAACGGATAAATACAATTTATGCCTCACATATCATTTATTGCTTTGCCTTGCATTTTTCAAAAATTTTCAAGCTAGTCTTTTGCATTATCTACGAATTTTTGTTGATTTCATGCTAAATTATTAGACTTGACTCTCTTCTTGGCAAGCTACTACATATTCTAAGGATTAGAGCTTAATAAATCGGTGACATCCATGACCGATTTCATATAGGTTTGTGAGTAGTTTCTCCTCTTGAGGCATGTCACATCAATATGCATAAACATGAATTTTGTCTTCTTAATACCTGTATGCATTCGGGTTTGTGGTTTGTTGACACATGTGGTAGAGGTACCCCTTTCTCATTATTCCCATTATCCTCACATAGCCAAATTGAATCCTTTTACCCATTTGCTACATCCTAAAAAAAAATTGCCTACCCTAGCCGAGTTAGTAAAGTAGTGATGGGACTGTTTTTGCCATCCTTTGGTTTATGCTTCAATGATAGATTTTGACTTTGGGAGAATGATAGAAAGGAGAAAAAGAAGAAAAGAAAAAAAGAAGAAAAAAAAAGAGACACGGAAAAATTTATGATCAGAAAAAAAAAATGATGAATAAAACGAAACAGCCTGTTTTCAAGGCTGGTCGGTCGACCAGTTTTCCTGGTCGGTCGACCGGGGCCATTGAATAGGTTAGTTTTCTGGAAAAAAAAAAAGAGAGAAAAAAAAAGGGAAGGGGAGAAAGTTGGAGGAATTGTGATTTTTGCTCCAAAACTTTGAACATTGGCATGTATGAAAGAAAAAGAGAACAATAAGAAGTGATCTTATAGTATGGATAGACGGTTGTTAGCTCGGTTTAACCCCTCTTCCCATAACTTATTCTAAACCCCTTCTTAACTTTAGCCTCACAATTCCAAATTTGCCTCGGCATGTGTCATGGTTATTTAGTGTGGGAATGCATATGTACGGTTGTAGAGATTCTATTCATGTTAGATTGCAGGCATGTTCTTACGGGTCGTAGATAGGTGAGAGTCTTTACTTTTATTTATCTTCTTATCTTTCACATATACATTTGACCCTTTGCTTTCAAGAGTGTCTCGAGCGTACCGCGAGAGTCCAATTAGAATGAGTCTTGCAAGGTTGAAATTTTAGCATGCTTTTCCAACATGTCTAACTCGTTTTGCTCTTGACATTTTGTTTGATTATAGTTGAAGGATGCATTAAATTGGTTAGGCATAGTGTTATGTTTGGTTGTGAAAAGTATGAAATCCGTTCCATTAGAAGTTTTATTTTCTTTTGAGTCTTAGTGCTTGCTTGAGGACAAGCAAGGTTTGGTTTGGGGAGTTTGATACGTGCCTATTTTATGCGTTTTATTTACTCTTTTGGCACGTATTTTCTTACACTTTCGTGACTTTTAGTTGCTTTTTCTCCCGAAACGGTTTACTTTGGCATTTCTATGTTTTATATGTAGGAATACGCGGAAGTGAGCAAAACCAAGCCTTAATTGCCTTTAGGAAGCTGTTTTGAGTACTAATATGGAGCAAGGATCCGGATGGTGCATTCAAGTATTGTTAATGGGCCAGATTTAAGCCGAAAAGAACGAGAAGCGGTCGATCGACCAGCAACAGCGGTCGACCGACCGAAGCCCAGTTCACAAAAGCCCATTCTTGCGAAAAATAAACCGACAGTACCAGAATCGGTCGACCGACCCGTATGTGTGGTCGACCGACCAGAAGCTGTTCCGGATTTCTGTTTTGTGTTTTCTTTACTTTCCTAATCTTGTAATAATTCTTATTTAAGGAGACCTAGACTCTCTAATTAGGTTAAGCAAGTAATTCCATTAGAAAGAACCTCTTTATTTTATGAAGCACTTTATGTTAGAAGAACTCCATTGTTAGATTTTTGGTACCAAGCTTTCATCTTTATTCTTAGATTTTCCAATTAAGTTGTAAGTTTGTCACAATTAATCTTTCCTTTTTATTCAATCTTGTTATTCATCTTGTTGTTACTTCTTATTTCATGTTTACCCTTTTATTGTCATCTTTAATTATGTTCATCTCTTTAATATTCTTAGTAATTGTTAGTTCCATAATTAAAAGTATGCATAGCTAATTCTTGTGATTGGGAATTAGGGGAACCATGATAAAGACTTGACTTTGATAAGTTTGATGATTAAATTACCAATCCCCCATTGTTGTTGGTGAACTAATCCTTAGGATTGAAAGATTATTAGGATTAGTTTAACAACTTTGGGATTGCCCTTGAACGAAAGTTTAGTGCTTTTCTAGGAACCCTAAGACCGTAAGGATTGGGTAGAATATTGACCTAAAGGTTTATTCTTTGTTCCTTGGGATTGTGTTATTTGATTATTTTACCTTTCATTGATTTGTTTTGACCATGGGGAACCAAAGTTCCTAATCTCCTTTTTATCTTATTTTAATTTTCTTGTTAGTTTGCTACCTTAGTTGTTAGTTTAAATCTCAAATCAAAACCCCCTTTTTGGTTACTTGCAATAGACTTTAAATTCACAAACATAATTAACCTTGTCTCCTTGTGGTTTGACCCTTGACTTATCCTATCTAGTTTAAGCTGAGGTTTTATAAATCTTATCTTTGGCACCCCTCAACGACGGGTGTCATCTTCCATAATATGTGCATTTACTTTATAAATCTTGTTGGAAATGTTTGGGAATTTATTTATTTATTTATCAGCTGGTCATCGTATATCAGTAATGATTGGCTGACTAGAGTTTGACATTACTGTCGTATAAACGGCGGTGATCAGCTGATCCCTTTAGGTCACACCTATAGGACGAGGCCCAAAATTGTATTAGGATTAATTATTTATACGAAATAATTATTCTACTAATATTGACTTTATTAGTCAAGATAGTATATTATTTGATGACGGGTTACGAACTCGGAATAAAATAAGTTTTAATTATTTAAATATATGATATTAAATAATAAATTTTTTTTATAAATTGTTAATTAGTTAACAATTTATTTGATATGTGTATTAAATATAAAGGGGAATCAATTAGCTATTTAGTTTTACAATGAGTTGTAAAATTAGCTAGTGGACTTAATATTTGCAAAATGTATGTAAATAAAATAGTTTTATAATCACTTAATAGTTGAGTAATTATGAGTTGTTAATTGAATTATTAAAAGTTAAATCAATTAAATTAATATTTAATTATGTAAGATAATTAAATATAAGACTTATAAGCATTTGTGGGGGCAAATGTCGAAAATCGGAACTAACCAAAATTAGGCCATGTTGGACCAATTTTTGTAGACACAACAAGTGTCCACCTAAGGGTCAATTATGCCTAATATTTGTCCTCCAATTTTGCCTATAAATACCCCTAAAATCCATAACATTATTAGGTTGAAAAATTAGAAGAAATTGTTGGTCTTTTAAGTCCATGTTGGATGGTTTCATCAACAACAAAAGACCAATTTTATCTTCTTATTTTCTTCATCCTTATTACATAAAACACATATTTTAACTAGTAATATTATTGTAATAATATTAGTTATTATATCAAATATATATTATTAATACTAGTATTATCTAGTTAATTATACTAGTGTTGTTTTTTTGGCTAGTCTTGGGTGCTACCTTTGGAGGTTGTTTATTATAACAACTTTGTGGAGGATCATCCTTTTAATACAAGCACAAGAACTACAATAAGGAAGGAGTCCTTGTTGTGGTGCCCAAAAAGAAAAAAAATAACCATTAGCTAAGTATGGTTTTCTTATCTTTAACTTTATTTAGACAAAGTTTTACATATTTTTTTCCATGCATGTAGATTTAGGTATAAAATAATTAAATTGTAATTACACATATCATAAGATGAGTATAAACTATACCTAAATAACTAACACAACGTTCGTCCCCGACCCGGTAGTTCTTTCAGATTTCGGTTCTTGCAACCCAGAAACAATAGAGACAAGTTTATCAATCTTAAGTTCCAAACCATCCAACCCACTCTGTTTTTCATCTCCATTAATTCGTCCAAACTGTAACTCATGACCATTACTCAAGATACCCATCAACTTCATCATCTTATCACCCATTCGATCTCGGGGTTCGACCCCATAACTACTTTCATCCACGACTCCAGCCTTAAACAACAACTCAGAAATCCACATACCATACGGAATATCGATAGTTACACAAAACCGTTCTTTAATCAACATATTTGATACATGCACGGTTTTAGCACAAATCAAGGAAGCAAGATGTATCTTTGAACCCGTCAACCAATTAAAAAGAATCACAGCCTCACAACAACTCAGTTTATCCCGACCCCCACGTCGAGGTAAAACCGAGTTCCACAAGAAAATGACCAAAAATTTTAATTTTGGACTGAATGAATTTGTGAGTAAAGGACTCGTCTCAGACGCTTCTTTATCAAAGTATTTTTTTATTTCCATCTTCTCTTCACGCGACACTACAGACCATTCTTTGCTAGGATCAAGTTTGAGACCTTCATTTTTTAGCTTGAAGACTCGACAAATATCCGAAACAGTGATAACCACATCACGTCCATTGACCACAGCCTTCAACCCATTTTCGATACTCTTAACAGACGCGAAAAATTGCACAACTTCAATTGGGAAAACTAAACCAGAGAAATTACTTATATAAACCCAATCTTGGAAAAGCAAAAAATCTTTAAAGAAGCTTAAAGATTTTGACCCGTCTACCCAAGAAGTCGGATAGAACCGGCCTGCATGTATAGAATAAGGAAGTAGTTTTTCGATCATCATACCTTCACTTTTCGTCATGCGAACTTTCTCCAATCCCTCCAGAGATATCGCGAAAAATAGGGCGAGGTATTTGATCACACCCAGATAATTCGTCCTCCATTACCGACTTTCCTCTGTCAACTTTTCTTCTTTTACTGCCCTCTGTTTTTGGTAGAGTGACGGAAATAGGTTCAGGATATGGTGGCGGTGATGGCGTAGGTGTTGGTATTTTTGGGGAATGAGGTTTGTTACGGGTTGATCTTCTAGCGGATATGGGTGGCATGATTTTGGTTATGAAATAATCGGATTTTAGTTTAAGGTATTTTGAGGTTTTAAGTTTTAATGGTGAAAGGAGGATTTATTTATGAGGGAGACGGTTAGAAGGGTATGTAATAATGGTGAGGTGAATTGATGGTTAGTGTAAGAGGATAAAGGATGGTTATAGGGTTATAGGTAGAGTGTGTAAGTGGAAAAGGTGAATTATGAGTGTTAGAGGGGGGTTACACGTGGGGTAGGTAAAAATAGGTGGGGTTAATTTGTTACGATTTGTTGGTACGTATATTTGATTTGTTACGATTTTCTTGTTACAAGAGTACGAGTTTATTTTAAGTTACGTATTTGAGATACATAACTATATTTATAGATTTGTATATATATATAATAATATTTTTAGGTTAAATTTGTTAATATCTGAATATTATTATTTTGACCTGAGAAATTGGTTGTGTACGTTCGTATAACATGTAGCATGAAATAATCAAAATTTGAGCATCTAACAAAAAATAACACACATAGGCATGCAGCGGAATATACGGACACAGTCATATAATTCAGTCTTTTCATAGTCAATCATTGGGTTATTTTTAGCTCTTAAGATCGATTAGGTGCCACCGATTAAACCAATTTCCAATCGTAGAGTCTCAAATCGTTCCCTAGCCAAAGGTTTAGTAAAAATATCCGCCCATTGTTTTTCCGTACTACAAAATTCCAACTTAATGTTTTTCTTTTCTACATGGTCACGTAAGAAGTGATGTCTAATCTCTATGTGTTTTGTTCTCGAGTGCTGAGCCGGGTTTTTAGATATTATAATAGCACTCGTATTGTCACATAATATAGGTACACATCCCACGTCAATACCATAATCAAGTAACTGTTGTTTTAACCATAGTAGTTGGGAACATACCAGTGCGGCTGCAATATATTCTGCTTCTGCGGTTGACAAGGCGACTGAATTTTGTTTCTTGGATGCCCATGATATAATACATGGTCCAACGAATGTCGCAAGTCCAGAAGTACTTTTCCTGTCTAAAGAGCAACCTGCATAATCCGCATCTGAATACCCTAATAGGTTAAAGTTACAGTCCATAGGATACCATAGATATAATTTTGATGTTCCAATTAGGTATCTTAATATTCTCTTAACCGCAATCATGTGTGATTCTTTTGGTGCAGATTGGAACCGAGCACAAACGCAGACACTAAACATTATATCTGGACGACTTGCAGTAAGATAAAGAAGTGAGCCAATCATACCTCTATAGGTAGTTTCATCTACCGACTTACCGTCCTCGTCTTTGGTGAGTTTCTTATCTGTTACCATTGGAGTAGGCATAGGATGAGAGGATTCCATTCCGAATTTCTTGATTAGTTCTTTGACGTATTTTTGTTGATGTACTTTGATACCCTCGTTCGTTTGTTGGATTTGAAGACCAAGGAAGAATTTTAATTCTCCCATCATACTCATCTCGAACTCGGATGTCATCAACTCTGAGAAGTACTAGCACAGCTTTTTGTTGGTTGAGCCAAATATAATATCGTCAACGTAGATTTGGACTACTAGTAGATCGGAATTTTCGCTTTTCAGAAATAGTGTCTTATCTACTGATCCTCTCTTAAAGTCGCTTTCCAATAGAAACTTTGATAGTCTATCGTACCATGCTCGAGGGGCCTGTTTCAGCACGTAGAGAGCTTTGTCCAATCTGTACACATGATCCTTGAGTTTGCTGTCAGGAAATCCAGGAGGTTGTTCAAAATAGACTTCCTCCTGAAGATATCCGTTAAGGAATGCAGTCTTAACATCCATTTGAAATAATTTCATTCCTTTATGTGCAGCAAATGCTATGAGCAAGCGAATCGCTTCAAGGCGAGCAACAGGAGCAAAGGTTTCGTCATAATCGATCCCTTCCTGTTGGTTGTATCCTTGAACGACCAATCTTGCTTTATTACGAACGATGACTCCAGAGTCATCTAATTTATTTCTGAATACCCATCTTGTTCCAATTACTGATCTATCTTTTGGACGAGGAACAAGATGCCATACTTTATTCCTTTCGAATTGTTGTAGTTCTTCTTGCATGGCGACTATCCAGTCAGGTTCTGCAAGAGCTTCTTTTATATTTGTAGGTTCAATTGTGGAGAGAAAGGAGTAGAAGGAACAGAAGTTGTTTAAGCTTCTTCGAGTTTGAACTCCTTCTGTAAGGCTTCCTATGATATTATCCAGAGGGTGAGAGCCTTTATATCTCCAGTTTCTTGATTGATTGTTTTCATTGCTACTGCTTGACTCGGGATTTTGACTTGTTCCCCCTGAATCCAAACCAGGGTTTGTAGGAGAGTCAGGTATAACTATGCCCTCTTCCCTTTGGTTTTGATTCAAAGTTGTAGCTTCATCAGCTATAACTCTGGGTTCTAAGTCATTGGTTTGAGAGTTATCCACAGTATCATCAACTGTAGTTTCATCTCTCGCACCATTTCCTTCCAAGTCAAGTTCATCAGTGTTTCCTTGAATTTCGCCTTCATCGTTATTTTCTATTTCAGGAGGATCTTCCCTTGACAACCTAAAGTCAGGTTCGTCTAGGTTTTCCTCTTCGTCCTGTAAAGGCTTGTCGAAGGCATTATTCTCATCAAAGATAACATGTATGCTTTCTTCTATGCATAAAGTACGTTTGTTAAAAACTTTATAGGCTTTACTATGATCAGAATATCCTATGAAAATAGCCTCATCACTTCTAGGGTCAAATTTGCTTAAACGATTTTTACCATTGTTATGAACAAAGCATTTACTCCCAAAACATCTTAGATGAGATATATTAGGTTTACGACCACGTAAAAGTTCATAGGGTGTCTTTTTAAGGATAGGTCTAATCATAGCACGATTATGAATATAGCAAGCTGTGCTAATAGCCTCAGCCCAAAAGTTTCTAGGTAGGCCACTACAAAGAAGCATTGTTCTAGCCATGTCTTCTAGGGTTCTGTTCATGCGTTCTACTACTCCGTTTTGTTGTGGTGTTCTAGGTGCAGAGAAGTTATGTCCAACACCGTTGGATTTACAAAATTCTATAAAAGCATGGTTGTCAAACTCAGTTCCATGGTCAGTTCGAATAGTTACTAGATTAGTTTTTAATTTGTTTTGAACAAGTTTCATAAGACTAACAAATTCATCAAATGTTTCGTCTTTAGAGTGAAGAAAGATAAGCCAAACAAATCTAGAATAATCATCAACTAGAACGAAAACATACCTGGAACCGCCTCTGCTTCTTACCTTCATAGGGCCACAGAGATCCATATGTACTAGATCAAGAGCTTGGTTAGTACTTACTATTCTTTTTGGTTTGAAGGATGATCTGACGTGTTTACATCGTGCACATGTGTCGCACATCTTTTCTTGATCAAATCTGATCTTGGGGAGACCTTCGACCAAGTCTCATCTCTTCAATTTGCTAAGAATAGGAAAACTAATATGCCCAAATCTCTTATGCCAGAGACATGGATCATCTAACGTAACTTTCATACATGAGAGAGAGTCAGTAGGCACAACGTTTAAATCAATCATATAAACATTTTTCTTTCTATGTCCTTCAAGAATAACTTTACTTGTACCTTCCATAATTATACGACAAATATCTGCATGAAAACAACTTTGTTTCCTTTGTCGCATAATTGGGATATACTAATTAAGTTATGTTTTAGACCACTTACCAGATATACATCGCTAATAGAGTGAGAGGCTGAGACGCCTATCTTACCGACACCTATTACCTTTCCCTTTTTGTTGTCACCGAAGGTAACTTTTCCTCCGTCGAATGGTTCTAAGGTAGTGAATAGGTTGGCGTCACCTGTCATGTGTCGGGAGCATCCACTGTCGAGATACCATAGATTATTTTCTTTAGCGATTATCTGCACAAAATAGTTTAAAGATAGGACTTAGGTACCCAAGCATACTTGGGTCCTTTTGAGTTAGTAATAATAAAAACATCTTCCTTTTTAACCCAGACTTGTCTCACTATAGGTTTTTTGTAACTGTGGTAGTTAGGCTTTGTTGGTCTAGTGTGAGTCTTTGGGTTTTGTTTTTTGTAGGTTGTAGGTTTATGAGTTTGAGTGGTTCTATTTTTCTTTTCTGCGTAATCGAAGGACATGTCATAGAACCATCTATGGTCATTGTTTCTTTCCTCAACCTCTTCATTACCTTCCTCACTATCAATGATAGATATGGAGTCATTTGGTATACCTAGAGATTTAACAAATTTGACTCCAGTTTTGAAGTCGAGTGCGTGTTTTACACAGTTTTCTCGTAGATGTCTATTATGACCACAATAAGTACAAATTAAGTATTCAGGCAAATCTACATACTTTCTTTTTCTAAAGTCACGTTCATCAAGTTTTTGTTGACATTTAGAATGGTCTCACCTACCATAGCACTCATGACCTAGACCCATCTTCATGTTGTTATCAGATTGTTCCGTTAGGAAGTTTAGTACGTTAGTACTTCCTTCCCATTTTTCGTGAACCTTACGAGCATGAAGAAGAAGGTCTTTTAAGGAATCTATTTCTTTTATGCAGGAGGAATGGTCAACATTGTTATGATCTTTCAAGTCTTGAATGTCTTTATTAAAATTGAACACGATTTGCGCATGTTCCTTTTTAACTTTGGATAAGTTGAATTCTAGATCCATGATTTTTTGCTCGAGGATTTCAACTTCTTCTAGATGAGTTTCATCTACAACAACTGGTGTAGATTTACTCTTTAGAAGTTCATTAGACCTTTTTAGATCTGAGGTTATAGCTTCATTGGCTATAATCTTAGATTCAAGCTCTTTAATGTTGAGTTTTAATTTTGAGATTACAGCTTCATTGGCTGTAACTTTAGACTCAAGAATTTTCTTCTCAGACATTACTGTTTCCAATTTAACATTTGTATCAATGTTAACCTTGGATTTCAGTTTCTTAGCTTTGGCCTTTAGGAGTTGATTTTCCTCAGCAATGTCAAGAATCTGTTCTTTCAGCTCGTCTAATTCAAGACTTTGTTCGTGACATTGGTCTAAGGTTTGTTCGAAATAGTTAATTAAAGCAGATTTAGATAAATTTTGAACTTGACTCTTAAGCTGTAAAAAATTTACCTCTTGGTCTTCATCTTCTGAGTCAGATTCTCCATAGAGGCAGAATTGTGATGAGTCATGATCGTCGGAGATTAGATCCAAACTGATGTTGCTTAGGCACAGGTTAGCAACTTCCTCTTCTTCTGAGTCACTGTCATCATCGGAATCCAATTCTCCCCAGCAAGATGCGAGCATAACCTTTTTGAATTCAGTTTTGGTTTTATCTCGTTTGGATTTGTCTTTTATTTTGTCCCAGCTTGGACAATCCTTGATCATATGTCCTTGATCACCACATTTAAAGCATCCTCGTTTGAAGAAGTTTTGCTTAGAGTCATTTTTTTTCTTGTCACCTGTCTTATTGTTTGATTTGGTGTATCTGCCTTTGAAGACTGCCTTTTTAAAGCGTCTTGCGAATAGAACTGTTTCATCTTCCAGTTCAGGTTCGCATTCTTCACTTGTAGAGGCTTGTAAGGCAATATTTTTATTTTTAGGATGATCATCATCATCTCTATTGAGCATGATCTCATGAGCCATTAGAGATCCAATAAGTTCTTGATAAGTCATGGTCGAGAGATCACGAGCTTCTTCAATTGCAGTGACTTTAGGTTGCCACTTTTTTGGTAAGGCTTCTAAGGACCTTTCTGACTATGTCCTCAGAATCATACTTCCTACCAAGGTTCCGCAGTTCATTAAGTATGCAGGAGAATCGTGCAGACATGCTATCAATCGATTCATTCTTTTCCATAGTGAAAAGTTCATATCGTTGAATGAGCAAGTCTATACGATGTTTCCTGACTGCGGAAGTACCTTCGTAGGCAAGTTCTAGGCCATCCCATATTTCTTTAGCTGAGTTACAAGAAGAGAAGCGATCAAATTCAGAAGTAATCATACCGTTTTGGAGTAGACTCATGGCTTTTGAATTTTTCTCAGCAATCTTGTAATCAGCTTCCACATAGTCACTTTCTGGTTTCTCATATGTGGTTCCATTTGCAGATGCAACAAAGATCTTTCTTGGTCCAGTTTGAATTATTTTCCAGCATTCCCAGTCACATCCTTTGACGTAGTGGGTCATCATGTTCTTCCACAAGCTATAGTTCTTTCCATCGAAGATAAGACACTTAAGGTGTTTTGAATCCATTGGAAATCAATAGAAGGATCAATCTCAAGCTGTAAGGCTTTCAAGAGCACGAGGCTCTGATACCAATTGAAGAGTCTATTGACCTAGATATACTCAAGAAAGGGGGGGGGGGGGGGTTGAATTGAGTATGCCAACTTTTTCTATTCTTCTTCGATGTATGTTGATGACGCGTGGTAGTAGCAAGTAACAAGTAAGAACAATAAAGTAAAGGAGACACGATCTTTTGAAGTGGTTCAGTTTCACACTTTGAAACCTACGTCCACTATTCTCGATTAATAAAATTAGTACCTTCTCCGGATTACAATTTTATCAACCCACTCGTACAACTTTGATATTAGTTGTAACTCAATCTAGATACCGTAAAATATCTAGCTACGACAAGTACCGTGAAATACTTGCTTACAATGAGTATCGTTAAATACTCGAAACTATCTTAAGTAAGTAAGACAAAATTTTAACAACTTCTTGTATTGATGAACTTGAATGTATGAAAATATTCTTCAATGCTTGTAGTCTTGTATACGAGATTTGACAATGATTGCACGAATATCGAGACGTGTGAGAGACTACGTCCGTTTAATTTTCTTCTCGATTTGCGTGAGGCTTGATTATCGTAAGTGATTTAGGCGTGTGAGTTGAGAGCATATATATACTAATTTAGATCTAGGTTGAACCCTAGATAGTTTAGGAATATTACTTTATCTAGAATACTAATTCTAGGTAATATTTAAAACTTAATCTTATATGAATTAGGAAAGAACTCTGATAGAATAATATTAAATTAAGACATAAGATAATATTTCCATAATCATATTTGATTTAGGAAACATCCTTATACCATAAAATATAGAATCCTATTTTGAATCAAATCCTTAATTCTTGTCAATAATATAATAAATTATATTCTTATTCAAATCCTAGTCAATCTTAAAGTAGATTAAATAAACAAATTTATTTATTTAATTAACCATAAAGATAATATGAAACGTATTAGGATTCGTATAGAGAAACGTGAAGCACGCATCCCTATGCACGACTTCCATCACACGTTTCATAGACCACGCTCTTCGAGACATATTTCTCGAAGCACGTTTCCCTAGGAATTTGAGTTTTGACAATAACGGTTAAAATAAAATCCTTAGTATTTTAGAATTAATATTTATCTCATAAGATAAATATTTTAATTCTTGTTAACTAAAGAATATTTCTATTTTAAAACCGTTTATAAGATTACTAAATTAACATATAATAATATATTAATATTACACATAAATCTTCACGCCTTGACTTATTTCACGCAAATCTCATTTCTTCAATAGTTATAGGAATGATTTATAACTTAAGAATTCTTGATATTGTAATAAAACTTGTGTCTTGTAAATCTTCAAAAAGACTTGACACTAATCATGAGCTTGATTTCTCTTCAATTCTTCGATTGAATTATACTATGTTAAACTGCGATCTTCGCTCTATAATTAATTGTACACTTAAACACACGATTACACGCATATGCATATAAAACATAATTGTTTAGACTTGTCATTATTAAAACATAAAACAATATATTACATATATAGAATATTTTACTCAACACATGTGTTAGAGGTTTCCTTTTCTTATTTTACCCATAACCCTCACATAGCCAAAATGCCTTTATCCCATACACTACATCCTTAAAATTGCCTACCCTAGTCGAGCTATTAACATGGTATATTGGGACTGTTTTGAGCATCCTTTGGTTTTGTGCATCATTGAAGAATTTTTATTTTGTGGGAATGATGAAAAAGAGAAGAAAAAAAGAAAGTGAAAAGAGAAAAATCTATGAGTTTAGAAAAAGGAAAAGAAAGAAAGAAAATAAAGAACTCAATGAAAAAAAGAATGAAAAAAAAATCGGAACTACCTGTTTTCAGGGGTGGTCGGCCGACTGCCATAGAAGGTCGGTCGATCACGACCACTGAACAGGGATGTTATTCTAAGAAAAGAAAGAAAAAAAGAGAAGAGGAGTTGTGAAAATTTGCTCACAATCTTGAGCATTATGCTTGTTTTTTGAAGGAAATTGGAAGTGATTTTATAGTGTGGTTTGATGGTTGTTAGCTCGGTTTAACCCCTCTTTCCATAAATTGTTTTGACCTCTCTTACCTTTAGCCTCACAATCCCAAATCACCTCGGCATGTGTCATGGTCATTTAGTGTTGGAATGCATATGTACGGTTGTAGAGACTTTGTTCATGTTAGACTGCAGGCATGTTCTTATGGGTCGTAGATAGGTGAGAGTCTTTACTTTTATTTATCTTCTTATATTTCACATATATATTTGACCCTTTGCTTCATGAGTGTCTCGAGCGTACCGCGAGCGTCCATTTAGAATGAGTCTTGCAAGGTTGAAAGTTTAGCATTTTATTCCAACATGTTTAATTCGTTTGCATTTGGCAATAAGCTTGATTTTCTTTGGAAACCGCATTAAATTGGTTAGGCATGGCGTTGTGTTTGGTTTTGAGCTAAAAATCCGTTCCAAGTAGAAGTTTTTCTTTTCTTTTGAGTCTTAGTGTTGCTTGAGGACAAGCAAGGTTTGGTTTGGGGAGTTTGATACGTGCCTATCCTATGCATTTTATTTATACTTTCGGCACATATTTCTATGCATTTTCGTAACTTTTTGTTGTCTCCCGAAACGGTTTACTTTGGCATTTCTATGTTTTAAATGTAGGAATACGCGGAAGTGAGAAAAACCGAACTTTAACCGTCTTCCGGAAGCTATTTTGAGTGTTTACGCGAAGCAAGGATCCGGACTCCTAGCCAAGTGGTGCGTATAAGCAAATTCAAGACTGGAATGTACAGGAATCGATCGACCGACCTACCCAACAGGTCGACCGACCAGCGCGCAGTTTCAGAAATACCAGATTACAGCACTCGAGGTCGACCGACCTGGCGACGGGTTCCGTGATTTTTATTTCGGTTTTTATTCTTTTAATCTTGTAATTAGGAGACTATTTAAGAACGCCTAAGCTTCATAATTAGGTTAAGCAGTCCACATTAGCAAAAACTTCATAGTTAGAGAGAAGAATTCCCAAGTTTTCATCGTTGTTCTTGATTTCCAATGAGTTTTGTAAGTTTGATCCAATTTAATCTTTCCTTGTTAATTAACTTTATTGTTCTTCTTATTATTGTTATTCAATTTATATTTTCATCCTTTGAATCTTCATCTTCAATCATGTTAATTTTCTTATTGTTCTTGAATGTTTTTAGTTCTAGTTTTATGATTAAGATTATGCATAGCTAAATCTTGTGATTAGGAATTAGGGGAACCATGGTCAAGATTAGATTTTGATGGTTTTATGATTAATCTACCAATCCCCATTGTTGTTGGTGAACTAATTCTTTAAGATTGAAAGATTGTTAGGATTAGTTTAACAACAACTTTGGGATTGCCCTATGAACGAAAGTTTAGTGTTTTTCTAGGAACCCTAAGACCGTAAGGATTGGGTAGAATATTGACCTAAAGGTTTATTCTTTGTTCCTTGGGATTGTGTTATTTGGTTATTTTACCCTTTATTGACTTGTTCTAGCCATGGGGAACCAAAGTTCCTAATCTCCTGTTTACCATTGTTCTAAGCATCTTTGTTTATTTTATTATCTTAGTTGTTAATCCAATCATCAATCAAGACCCCCCTTTTTGGTTACTTTCAATAGACTTTAAATTCACAAACATCATTAACCTTGCCTCTCTGTGGTTCGACCTTTGACTTATCCTATCTAGTTTAAGCTGAGGTTTTTATAAATCTTATCTTTGGCACCCCTCAACGACGGGTGTCATAATACTTGGCAGTATTAATTAAGTTAATACTTTTGTGAGTAATTTAAGAAATTATTTCCTACAAGTGGTATCACAACCATTGTTCAAAATCGTTTTGATAATTAATTGAGAATTTAAATCCCACGGCACACATATTTTTCACGGTTTATAAAAAAAAAAAGCTTTTTTTTTCGGTCTGTTTTTTTTTCGTGATATGTCACGACTGGAATTTTTTTTTGGTTCACGTTTTTTTTGGTTTCGTTTTTTTTTATTTTGTTATTTTAATTGTTAAAATAATTATCATTTGATGATGCTCATAACAATGATATAGATCAATGATTATTAAAAGTTCAATCAAGATATTGTTTGTAAAACCCCTCGCGAAAGCGGAAATATAAACATAAAAAAGTACAAAAAATGCAGCGGAATTAAAACTTTTTAAACAGTAACAACATGCGAGGTGAATTAAAACTGAAACTGAAATAGATAACTGATAAAACAAAATAGATAAGTTTAACAGTTCCAAATACTAAAACCAGAATATGTACAACAGTCTGGGATGGAACATCCCTACAGGCACCAAAAGATAACAAAGTAGGAAATCTAAGAGTCTAGCTAAAAGATAAGAGTGTAAGTCATATGATGAACGGATCATCACTCGCTAGCTCTCAAGTGAACCCCGATCCAACCTGCTTGTACCTACATACATGAAAACATGTACGCCACAATCAGTGGGGAGTGACTAGAGTTCTCCTAGCCACCTTTTGTGACAACACGTAACACATAAAGCAATACAGAATACTCCAACATATATGAACATGTGAAGCATAAACATCTCATCAACTGTTCTCATACTATCATGCAATACTAATGTATAGCTCTCAACCCAACTTCATAAACCGTTAGGAAGGAGAGCCGGTTTCGCTATTGGTTACCCAGTCGGGGGGGGGGGGGGTCTTTCAGTCCAACTATTTATGAAACCGATCAAAGAGTCATCCAATGCCTTGGATGAACAATACTAAAGTCGAACATAAGACTCCTCAACAACAGCATCTGAAACAGCAGTAACACATCTATATCTGACACTATACCAACACTAGGCAAGCAGATAAATTCAGCAAGTACAAGGTTCAGCGGTCAGCTTAAGACATAACCTATGTACCCAAACATTCAGTAAGAAGGTTCAGCGGTCAACTTAAGACATAACCTAATTACCAAAACATTCAGCAAGTGAAAAGGTTCAGCGGTCAGCTTAAGACATAACCTAAACACCAAAACATTCAGCAAGCAAGGACTCAGAGGCCAGCTTAAGGCATGGACCTGCCAATCAGCAAGACACTAGACTCAGCGGCCAACTTAAGGCATAGACTAGCATCCAAAAGTAAAGGACTCAGAGGCCAGCTTAAGGCATCTCCCTTCACTACATCACAAGATACTAAACTCAGAGGCCAGCTTAAGGCATGTTCTAGCATCAAACATCTACACTCCGGGTGAGGTGTTACGACCTAAATGCCCCGTTGTGCAGCTGCTCTACTCGTCAGACTCAGAGGCCAACATAAGGCATGTTCCAACGCGATCACCACAAACATGTCTGGACTCAGAGGCCAGCTTAAGGCATGTCCCAGACACGACAAACATACACATATAGGGCTCAGAGGCCAGCTTAAGGCATATCCCCATATATGACAAACAACTCATGTATGAAGTTCAGAGGCCAGCTTAAGGCATAACTTAATACGCATCAATACAGTATCATCCAAGTCTATGAACTAATCTGTAGTTCTACTTTCTTAACCTCTAATCAACACTTAACTGACCCCGGGAACTAAGTTGAGGGAGAGCCGGTTTCCCTTTCGGTTGCCCGACCGGGGGGGTCTCTATCCTCACTCCATTCCCGAACCCAATAAAGTGTCGCCCATCCTCCGGGGACCTCAAATACATATCAAAGATACAAGGAACGAATTTCAATTAAAACCGATCAACCGATTAAAAGTTACAACCGATTTACAAACAAAAACGAGCTACAGGGGTCCCCAGCCGGTCGGCAGGCAGCCGGTCGGCCGGCTGGTGATCCTCTCAGCCTCCTCTCTTTTTAAAACAAAGGACATTACAAAGGGACTCCCAGCCGGTCGGCAGGCAGCCGGTCGGCCGGCTGGGAACCCATTCCCTTGGCCTTTACAAACTCGCAAACCCCACCCCACATGTACTCCCGCAGCCGGCTGGCAGGCGGCCGGTCTGCCGGCTGGGCTCCCCTTTACTTATGTTCTCGCAAAAACACAAAACAACACAAAGACAACACAAGAGACCACCAGCCGGTCGGCAGGCAGCCGGTCGGCCGGCTGGCAGTCCCAAGCCTAATATTCCCTAAAACTTCGCAAAACACAATAGAAGCGCTCCCAGCCGGTCGACCGGCGGCCGGTCGGTCGTTCGGCTCAGAGAGCCTGATACGATTTTCGCACTTTCCAGCCTATTCGGAAACATCACAAATCGACACCAATTTTTCAAAATTGTTACAAGTAAAGTTTACCCAACATTTCCAATCATCCAATACTACTAACTAACAGCAAACAAATCCCATAACAATCCTCAAACGATTAAATCAATGTATCCGTCTTAACTTTGTGAAAACTGAAAATAAGCTTAAGAACATATATCAACATCACAAGGCATGAATTCTTCACATAAGAACGATCCTAAACATAATACTAAGTCCATTGAACATTATACATCAACAAAATCAGAAACAAATAGAAGAATACATCAAAACTTGCTAATATTCACATTAAGGCCGAGTTTCTCATTATCGTCACCTTAAATGCGATTAAGCTCCAAGATCCTCTAAGTCTTCTCCTACAACAAAGAAAACGGGTTTTTAGATGCTAAAACGGAAATTACACAAAACAGCCCCTTTTTCAAGTTGAACGAAAATAAAATTGAAAGCGACGGATGTTTTGGAAATCTCGCAAGGATTCCGAAAAAGTTATTATTACCTCGATTCGGTGAACGGATGATGAAGAAAAGAGAGAAAGAAGATGAAGATTTAAAAGAGTTTTTAAGAAATGAAGGTTACTGTGTTTTGCATTTGTGAAGGACATTATGTCGACACATTTGAGGGTTTAAGGGTTTATGATTGTCCTTTCCGTTTCAAGGGGAAACGGGTTTGAATAACGGGTTTTAAGTTAAGGATCCAAGTTGCCAAGTTTGTATTCGTCTCAAGGACTTAAGGTTCTTAAGACGGATCTTACTATTTATAAAAATAAATTAACATTAAATATTAAAATATTATTTTATCCCGTAAAAATAATTAAAACCTTTAAATTATAATTTACAAAAATGCGGGATGTTACAATCACCCCATCTTTCAAAAAGTTTCGTCCTCGAAACTTGAAGACAGAGATAAGTACGAAAACAACTCTAGCTTTCAAAATGTAACACTCGGGTTATGGCAACCCAAATCTTTGTCTTTCAAAAAGGTTTCCAGAAGAACAGGTTTCAAGGCACAAGTCTTGTCAATTGATATTGGGATTCTCGTTACATTCAAGAGTCCGACATTCCAAATCTGAGACAAGTCCCAAAATTTCGTTCAAATAAAGTTCAAAATTAGATTGATTCGGTGTTGATAAGCACAGCACAGGTTATCAGACGTCTCCAATAACAAGTTCTAGTGGCAATCAACGCTGAAGTCTGCCAAATTGTAAAATGTTATGTTCTTCAAAATCAAGTTTCCTTCAAAATTAACCTTTTTCTCAAATTTTGGAATATCAAATTGCAACAATGACGAAAAGTTATTTCTAACGGAAGAGGAAACAGATTTCAATTTCTCAAAACAATTAAGCTTTCTCCATAAACAGTGAGTTTAAGGTCAATAATTGGGGAACAAGTTTCAAAACAGACGTTTGAGAGCGCGGAAACGGTCGCAGAGTTTATTTTCGACATGAAGAATTAGGGGTTTCAAGCCTCGCGGCCGTAAGAACACGAAAAGGAGGGTTGAAGGAACGGAACGATCAAGTCGAAGGTTAAAGAAGACGGTAACCTTGCCAAACATGGGTACACTAACCACTCAATCCAAATCGAGACATCCTCTCAACGATCCCTAGTATATTCCAAAAAGGCGATTTCAGTAACCTCGATGCTCACAATGGTTTCACGGTCTCTCTTACCTCTATCTCATCCGCAAAACTAGGTATTCCACAACGAGAAGGTTTCTAAAACTCTCACTCAGTCCACAACCAAAATCTCGTTAAGTTAAGGTTAAGGATCTCTCACTCAAGGGGGAAGCCTAAAACACATGCCTCAAACCAAGGTTCACGCACTTCCAAATTCTAAATTTGAATTCTGTCATCCAAAACATCGAATTCTGAAGTTAGAACACCAAAGTTTCCACGCTATGGCTTTTCCCCATTAGACAGGCCATGACCAAAAATTACCTATATCCTTTAGTCCTACGTAGGTCTATTCCATCAAATTCATCCTATGGGGGGTACTTCAAATTTCTAAGTTCTCCAAGGTCACCTATTACCATAAAACGAACATTCCAAGGTAAGGTCTCACAAAGGTAACAAATTCTAAGTCAAGCAAGTCTATGACTGGTCCTCATGACTAGTTCCCCAAAACGATTCCGATCTCAAAGTTCCTCGGAGTCTAAAGCCACATTATCCTTTCGATGATTTATTCCTCAAAAGTTTAAATAACTCATCTCAGATAGTTCCCAAATGACGATTCAACCAAACTCTCAGACTACTCAACTCATGTGATACATCTACTAGACTTGTATCACAGTCCATAATAACCATACTCAAATAAACGCGTTTCTGGACTTACATCTCTCAACAAATCATTCATTCTCAAACTGATGATGTACCCTAAATTTTCCTTTAAGTCTTTCATTAGATAAATGCTAAGATCCATTAAGTAACTTAAGATCAACCACTCAATCAATTCCACAAATTCTTGTAAATGTCCCAATGTTCTCACACCGTTACTAACAACTCTCGTTTCCTCAAGTTCAAACAGCATTAGCTCGACTCATTCAATTATCAGGCAACGTCAGTACCTTCATCATATTCCTCGAAATCAATCATCACTCTAAGTTCCTCGAGATCCTCAAATGGACATTCCAAACTCACAATTATCCATGACTCAGCTAGATTCTCGCACCTAAGTTCCATTAAAGGCCGTGTATAACACTCTACCTAGCACAATTATCTCATCATTCACTTACTCTTCAAATTAGTAACATACAACTCTAGGGTTACCCAACACGTATTCAACAAGCTCCTTAGGTTTCTCCTCAAGTAACAACACTCTCCAAATCATGGTCTTCGGCTAATTCCAAGAGGTTTCCAAGTTCATCTATGGTAGGTTACCGCACAAGGTGTTTCAGGGGGAAGCAAGTTATCAGGTTGAATCAAAAGGAAATGAAGATAGATTCCAAAGAAGATTAACAGGAATCTAAGGGAGGAGATTAAGATCTTAACGGTTACAAGCATATCAACCATAAATAAGACAGTAGGCATGAACATACCAGTAGGTGGGTCAGGATGAACTCCAGTCTCAGCTTGGTCCTGAACAGTTCTGTCAACAGCGGTATTCCTCTCGGGACACTCGAAGAAGCGATGCCCGGGCTTCTTGCAGGCATGGCAAATATAAGAGTTACCGTGACAGTCAGCTCCTGGATGAAGGGTTTTGCGACACTTGAAACATCTCAGGGGTGCTTCTGTCGAGGGTCCCATGTCTCGATTCCGGGAAGTCTCAGGGTCAATAGTGATAGCTCGGTTGACGGCGCCATTCCCTACGCGGCACTCGAAAGAGCGATGTCCAAATCCCTCGCATGTAAAGCATTGATGTGGGTTGCCATGGCAGTCAAGTCCAAGATGGAGATCCTTGTGGCACTTGAAGCACTTAAGGGGAACGTCCGATGGGAGGCTCAAGCTCCGGATTTGGGAAGTCTTAACTCTCTGGGACTTCTTGTTCTTCTGGGGACACTTCCTCTTTCCAAGAGGAGAGGAGGCAAGAGGGCTAAGAGGTCTCCCGCTTCGGCATCTATGCAAAGGCGGTGGAGGAGGAAAGAAGGCTCTAGATCCTTCACGATAGATCTGGTAAGGGTCCTCCGCTCGCAAGACACCGTAGTAACTCTGGAAGTAAGAAGTCGGGTCACCACTGGCTACACTCCTAGTCTCAGCATTAAGCTTGCTCCGAAACAGATAAGCTTTGTCTTCTTCTCTCTCAACTAGCTGGGGAACAAAGTGAATCATCTCCTCAAATCGATTAGTGAAGGCTTGAACGGAAAGGGTTCCTTGGCGAAGGTTCATGAACTCGGTCATCTTATCTTGGCGGGTGTCCCTATGGTAAAACCTCATGCCAAGAAGAGTCTTGAAACGACTCCAAGTGAAAGTAGGGTCACGAGTAGCAGGGGCACTGATCGTCAACCACCAACTCCTAGCCTCACGAACTAAGAACTGTGATGCTACTCGGGTCTGATCCTCAGGACGAACACCATAAATCATGAAATTCCTTTCCATGTCAAAGAACCAAGCGGTGAGGGTTGCAGCACTGGTCTCTCCGTCGAATGTCTTAGCTGCATTCCTCCACATCTGGGTGATAATACAAGCCAATCCTCCAGGTTGGTTACTTCCCGAGGTTTGAAATGAAGAAGAAGGCATAGACGACCTAGCTATGCACTCCTGAAGAGTTTGAATGAGGGCTTGAGTCTCAGCATTCTCATCACTGGTTGGCTCTGTCATTCTTCAATCATAAGAGAGTAAACCGTTAGACGTATTCCTAACAAGGCACAAACAGCCTACAATATAAATCCTTAGATCTACCCCACCTCTCATTCATTATTTGTTTATTTGGTCAAGTTAAGGTTGGGGGTCACATGAGTGCGTCGGGAGCAATAGTGCTCTGATACCAACTGTAAAACCACTCGCGAAAGCGGAAATATAAACATAAAAAAGTACCAAAAATGCAGCGGAATTAAAACTTTTTAAACATTAACAACATGCGAGGTGAATTAAAACTGAAACTGAAATAGATAACTGATAAAACAAAATAGATAAGTTTAACAGTTCCAAATACTAAAACCAGAATATGTACAACAGCCTGGGATGGAACATCCCTACAGGCACCAAAAGATAACAAAGTAGGAAATCTAAGAGTCTAGCTAAACGATAAGAGTGTAAGTCATATGATGAAAGGATCATCACTCGCTAGCTCTCAAGTGAACCCCGATCCAACCTGCATGTACCTACATACACGAAAACATGTACGCCACAATCAGTGGGGAGTGACTAGAGTTCTCCTAGCCACCTTTTGTGACAACACGTAACACATAAAGCAATACAGAATACTCCAATATATATGAACATGTGAAGCATAAACATCTCATCAACTGTTCTCATACTATCATGCAATACTAATGTATAGCTCTCAACCCAACTTCATAAACCGTTAGGAAGGAGAGCCGGTTTCCCTATTGGTTACCCAGTCGGGGGGGGGGGGTCTTTCAGTCCAACTATTTATGAAACCGATCAAAGAGTCATCCAATGCCTTGGATGAACAATACTAAAGTCGAACATAAGACTCCTCAACAACAGCATCTGAAACAGCAGTAACACATCTATATCTGACACTATACCAACACTAGGCAAGCAGATAAATTCAGCAAGTACAAGGTTCAGCGGTCAGCTTAAGACATAACCTATGTACCCAAACATTCAGTAAGTAAGAAGGTTCAGCGGTCAACTTAAGACATAACCTAATTACCAAAACATTCAGCAAGTGAAAAGGTTCAGCGGTAAGCTTAAGACATAACCTAAACACCAAAACATTCAGCAAACAAGGACTCAGAGGCCAGCTTAAGGCATGGACCTGCCAATCAGCAAGACACTAGACTCAGCGGCCAACTTAAGGCATAGACTAGCATCCAAAAGTAAAGGACTCAGAGGCCAGCTTAAGGCATGTCCCTTCACTACATCACAAGATACTAAACTCAGAGGCCAACTTAAGGCATGTTCTAGCATCAAACATCTGCACTCCGGGTGAGGTGTTACGACCTAAATGCCCCGTTGTGCAGCTGCTCTACTCGTCAGACTCAGAGGCCAACTTAAGGCATGTTCCAACGCGATCACCACAAACATGTCTGGACTCAGAGGCCAGCTTAAGGCATGTCCCAGACACGACAAACATACACATATAGGGCTTAGAGGCCAGCTTAAGGCATATCCCCATATATGACAAACAGCTCATGTATTAAGTTCAGAGGCCAGCATAAGGCATAACTTAATACGCATCAATACAGTATCATCCAAGTCTATGAACTAATCTGTAGTTCTACTTTCTTAACCTCTAATCAACACTTAACTGACCCCGGGAACTAAGTTGAGGGAGAGCCGGTTTCCCTTTCGGTTGCCCGACCGGGGGGGTCTCTATCCTCACTCCATTCCCGAACCCAATAAAGTGTCGCCCATCCTCCGGGGACCTCAAATACATATCAAAGATACAAGGAACGAATTTCAATTAAAACCGATCAACCGATTAAAAGTTACAACCGATTTACAAACAAAAACGAGCTACAGGGGTCCCCAGCCGGTCGGCAGGCAGCCGGTCGGCAGGCAGCCGGTCGGCCGGCTGGTGATCCTCTCGGCCTCCTCTCTTTTTAAAACAAAGGACATTACAAAGGGACTCCCAGCCGGTCGGCAGGCAGCCGGTCGGCCGGCTGGGAACCCATTCCCTTGGCCTTTACAAACTCGCAAACCCCACCCCACATGTACTCCCGCAGCCGGCTGGCAGGCGGCCGGTCTGCCGGCTGGGCTCCCCTTTACTTATGTTCTCGCAAAAACACAAAACAACACAAAGACAACACAAGAGACCACCAGCCGGTCGGCAGGCAGCCGGTCGGCCGGCTGGCAGTCCCAAGCCTAATATTCCCTAAAACTTCGCAAAACACAATAGAAGCGCTCCCAGCCGGTCGACCGGCGGCCGGTCGGTCGACCGGCTCAGAGAGCCTGATACGATTTTTGCACTTTCCAGCCTATTCGGAAACATCACAAATCGACACCAATTCTTCAAAATTGTTACAGTTAAAGTTTACCCAACATTTCCAATCATCCAATACTACTAACTAACAGCAAACAAATCCCATAACAATCCTCAAACGATTAAATCAATGTATCCGTCTTAACTTTGTGAAAACTGAAAATAAGCTTAAGAACATATATCAACATCACAAGGCATGAATTCTTCACATAAGAACGATCCTAAACATGATACTAACTCCATTGAACATTATACATCAACAAAATTAGAAACAAATAGAAGAACACATCAAAACTTGCTAATATTCACATTAAGGCCGAGTTTCTCATTATCGTCACCTTAAATGCGATTAAGCTCCAAGATCCTCTTCAATAAGGAAACTACCAACACCAAGATCCTCTAAGTCTTCTCCTACAACAAAGAAAACGGGTTTTTAGATGCTAAAACGGAAATTACACAAAACAGCCCCTTTTTCAAGTTGAACGAAAATAAAATTGAAAGAGACGGATGTCTTGGAAATCTCGCAAGTAAGGATTCCGAAAAAGTTATTATTACCTCGATTCGGTGAACGGATGATGAAGAAAAGAGAGAAAGAAGATGAAGATTTAAGAGAGTTTTTAAGAAATGAAGGTTACTGTGTTTTGCATTTGTGAAGGACATTATGTCGACACATTTGAGGGTTTAAGGGTTTATGATTGTCCTTTCCGTTTCAAGGGGAAACGGGTTTGGATAACGGGTTTTAAGTTAAGGATCCAAGTTGCCAAGTTTGTATTCGTCTTAAGGACTTAAGGTTCTTAAGACGGATCTTACTATTTATAAAAATAAATTAACATTAAATATTAAAATATTATTTTATCCCGTAAAAATAATTAAAACCTTTAAATTATAATTTACGAAAATGCGGGATGTTACATTGTTAGAGTTAGATTAATTTGTTTTAAATTGTTAAGATGAATGAATATTGTTCACATGAATTAAAAAAGTTAATCTTGATGACAAATGTTTGGAAATTTTTAAAAAACCTAATATGATTAGAACTATAACACAAAATTATGAGATGATTTTTGTGTTACTATGAGTGATTTTAAGAAAGTTCAAGATTTAGTAAAGTTTCCAAAATCTATTTCTACCTTGATTATATCATTTAAGGAAATAGTATAATATCTTATGAATATGTCAATTTACATGATATTATTTGATAATATGAGTAATTGCTTTTTTTTAACCAAAAAAAAAACGTGTAATATTGGACCGCAAGTTTTTTTTTTTGGCCCTACCCTAAATTTTGTGATTTGTTGCTTTTGTTATTATTAATATTATATGATAATTTATATTAACTAAATTATAAATAAAGATTTATAATTAGAACAAATTTATAAAGATAAAACAAAAAAAAAGGGTACTAAAAAACCGTAAAATTGGATTTTAGGGTTATTTTATTTGTTTTCGTTTTTATTTATATTATGAGATAATATTCATATTAAATAAATCATAAAAGATGTTTTGTAATTGTAACAATTTTTTTTCGAAAAAAAGGGGTATAACCGTGTGATTGCCGTGGGAAAGAAAGAAAATAAACGAAAATTATTTGATAGTTTTTTGGTTACTTAATCATTTATTTTAAAAGGTTTATTATATCTAATTGATGATACTTACTAGATTCTAAAATTGTTTAGAATTTATTTGGATTATGGTTTACATGTGTGACATGTAAGTTTAAAATTAATGGTGGTTCGGGTAATATTGGATTATGAAAGTTTTATTATATTGTTAATGATATTGTTTTTCAATGAAGGTTGAATTTATTTTTACAATTGTTGTCAAGTATAATCATGTAATCTAGTGTGGCTTTAGTTTTTGGTTACTTTTCGGTAATGGTGGAAAGTAATCAAGTGATGTAATTTATGAGATCTCGCATCTCCGCTTTGTATTTTAATTTTTCTTTATTTTAGATTAAATGTAAATGGATTTACATTGTAATAGCTTAGAACAAAGAAGAAAAAGAAGAAGAGGAGTTTGATGCATCCGGCTCTCTATTTCCAGTTTACATCTCGAGATGAAGAACGGTGATCCATGAAGCTTCTAGGGTCCATGTGATTGGATTCCAAGTTGTATTTACTGTTTTTCATAGGATAAGCCACACTAGGATTTTAATGTTTTACGTTCTTATCTTTATTGCTTGAATGTTGCATATCATTATGTTCCGCCTAAATCAAACCACCTATATGCATGTAAAATGACTCATGTAAATTATTTTACATTTTGGCATATGATGTTTTTTTTTTGCCATCACTCATTTCTACTCATATCAAATAGTTCACTTAAATGAGTTTAAAATAGTGATGAGATCTCACTCTTTATAAAATCGAGACTTTAGCCTTTCTAGATCAAACAACTATGAATCCCTTGTTCGTCGGTGGGCATATAGGACCTGTTGTTATCTCCATATGGACCCCTTCTACCTCGGGTAAGTAGTGTGTTGTGACCTAGTTGAACTCAACACAATGATTCAATCAAGCTATTGAAATCATTGTGGACTAATAGATAAATTTAAGAAATTTGTCGACTAAGAGTTCTAATGTAGAACCAGTTAAAGCGTTAACTCACCAAATCGGGATTTGGGTCTTGGGATACATTATATAATTCTTTGAGTGCGATCGATTATACTATGTTGTATATCTTTGTTTAAAAAGATTTTAAATTCATTGATTTCTCATGTTTATTTATTTTCTCATTTGTAGATCATTTAATATCTGCCTTTTAAAATGACTGTCCAAATGCAACTCCGGGCCCTAGCGCCACCCTCACCAGGGAGTCGTGGTTACGCTCTTTTATGGACCACGTCTCCTACAAACAGAACTCCCGCCTTAAGAAAGATGGGAGTAACTTTACCGATTGGGAGGCAGCATTACGGAATGCTGCCATTACTGACGGTAAATTAAAGTATTTGGTTGAGCCAGTACCGGCCGAACCAACTACAAGGACTGGAGCCCAACGAACTGCATATGATGAGTTCGTTCGTGAAGCTGGTGCGATTAAGAATGTTCTTATTTATGCAATGGAAAGCAATTTGCAGCGCCGCTTCATTTCACAAGGTGCGAATAAGATTTTCACCACCCTTACCAATGAATTCTCGCAAGCTCCGAGAATCATGAGATATGACGCAGCAGTCCGCTTCTTCAAAGCTAAACTGTCCAAGGGCCAAGCTGTTAGCCCACACATCCTCAAGATGATTGAGAATGTGGAAGTTCTGGAGTCTCTCGGTTGCAAGATTGAGGAGTCAATCATTGTAGAACGAATCTTACACTCTCTTCATGATGGGTTCACCCAATTTAGGGTGAATTATAACATGAATGACATGAAGAAAAGTCTTCACGAACTCTATTATCAGCTCGTGCAAGCTGAGAAGGATCTCAATTTGAGTGGGAGTGCTAAGAAGGACGTCCTTGGCATACAAGCTAATTGGAAGGGAAAGGGAAAGGCAAAGGCTCCCTTAAATGTTAAGAAGCCTCAGTTCAAAAGAAAGCAGCCGAAGCCCAAGAGTGGACTTGGTGAGACCAGTAACTCAAAGGCCAAAACTAAGAGCAAAGGGAAAGAAGGAGAGTGCCACCATTGCCACGAGTCTGGGCATTGGAAAAGGAACTGCCCTAAGTACCTCGAGGATATCATGGCTGGACGAGTGACAACCACAGGTATACCGTCATTTATTCATATGATTGAAATAAACCATGCAAGTTCAGCAACATGGGTATTTGATACTGGTTGTGGTTCTCACTTGTGTAATCACTTGTAGGGTTTAAGGGACGTCCGCAAACTTGATAAAGGGGACGTTGACCTTCGTGTTGGAAATGGAGCAAAGGTTGCAGCTGTCTCCATAGGAACTTATGTACTCAAACTACCTAGTGGTTTCGAGAAATTTTTAAATAATTATTGTTATTTTGTTCCTAGTTTGTCGAAAAACATTATTTCTATTTCTGTTTTGGATTCAGAAGGTTTTTGTTTTAATATTAAGCACAATTGTTGTACTTTTTCATTAAACGATATGATTTATGGAAAAGTTGTTTCCGTAAACGGAATATATGTTTTAGACCAAACCACCGAGGTTTATCATGTGAATAATAAAAGGGCTAAAACAGGTGATAAAGAACAAACGTATCTATGGCATTGTCGAATGGGACACATCAATGAAAAACGCGTAGATAAACTCATTAAGAATGGGTCAATACCACCATTTCATTACGAATCAATTGGTACGTGTGAATCATGTCTCATCAGAAAGATGACTCGTATTTCCTTTAAGGGTATTGGAATGTGAGCTAGTGATCTTCTAGGACTCATACATACAGATGTATGTGGTCCTATGACAATCACAGCAAGAGACGGCTATAGATATTTCATCACTTTTACGGATGATTTAAGTAGATACGGGTATGTCTATTTAATGAAACATAAAAGTGAATCCTTTGACAAGTTCAAGGAATTCCAAAATAAGGTTGAGAACCAATTGGATAGGAAGATAAAGGCACTTCGATCTGATCGTGGTGGCGAGTATCTTTCGACTGGGTTTGATCAACACCTGAAAGACTGTGGTATTGTATCACAGTTGACTCCACCTGAAACACCGCAATTAAATGGTGTATCCGAACGGAGAAATCGAACTTTATTAGATATGGTTCGATCCATGATGAGTCACACGGTTGTGCCTGATTCATTATGGCGATTTGCTCTTCAATCAGCTGCTCTAATACTTAACCGAAGTTCGACTAAAGCAGCAGACAAGACTCCATATGAGATGTGGAAAGGAAAATTTCCTGACTTGTCCTTTATTCGGGTGTGGGGTTGTGAAGCTTATGTCAAGTGGAGACACGAAGACAAGCTAGGCCCACGATCAGTCAAGACTTACTTTGTAGCTTATCCAAAAGGAATTTTTTGTCACTACTTTTACTCACCTACGGAACAAAGAGTGTTTGTTGCGGCTAGTGCGAAGTTTTTAGAGAAAGAGTTTCTCTCGAACAAACAGAGTAGTAGAACTTTTGATCTGTCAGAGGTTCAAGAACCAGAAACCAACAGTGTAATGGAAGAAAGTGTTTCTTTCACATCTGCTATGGTATCCATTCCAGAGGAACCTAGGATGACGATTCGAGTTTCTCACCCCCAGAACGATACATTGGTATGGTTGAGGAAGGTGGTGCAGAAAACCTATTACTCCTTGAGAGTAATGAACCAGCTACCTAAAAAGGAGCCATGACATGTTTTGACTCTAAGCTATGGCTCGAAGCCATGCAGTCCGAAATAGATTCCATGCAAGAGAATCAAGTATGGGATTTGGTTGATTTGCCTGAAAAGGTAAAACCCCTACAGTGCAAATGGCTTCATAAGATAAAGCGTGCACTAGATGGACAACCAGATGTTTATAAAGCACGATTGGTGGCAAAAGGTTTCACTCAAGTACAAGGGTTGCACTATGATGAGATATTTGCTCCAGTCGTAATGCTTAGATCTATTTGGATTATCTTAGTGATAGCCGCATTTCATGATTATGAGATCTGACAAATGGATGTGAAAACCGCCTTCCTAAACGGGTTTTTGGAAGAAGAACTGTATATGATACAGCCTGAGGGTTTCATCGATCCTAAACCTCCTAAGAAAGTGTGCAAGCTCAAGCGTTCCATCTATGGACTTAAGCAAGTATCACGGAGTTGGAATCATCGTTTTGATGACGTGATAAAACAGAACGGATTCATTCGAAGTGTCGAAGAACCATGTCTGTATATCAAGTCAAGTGGGAGTAAAATCGTATTCCTATTATTGTATGTAGATGATATACTACTAATTGGAAACGACATTCCCATACTTTCGCCGGTTAAGACATGGTTAAAGAACCATTTTAAAATGAAAGATTTGGGTGAGGCACAGAGGATTCTAGGCATCCGCATCTATAGAGATGGATCGAAAAGGATGTTAGCATTGAGTCAAGAAGATTATATATATAAGATTCTTGATAGATTCAGTATGACAAACTCCAAGAGAGGTTACCTTCCTGTTGTTCATGGGGTGCATTTGAGTAAGAAACAATCACCTACAACACCGGAAGAAACTGAACGCATGAGTCGGATACCTTATGCTTCGGCAGTAGGGTCGATCATGTATGCCATGATGTGCACACGTCCTTACGTGGCATATGCATTGAGTATGGTCAGCCGTTACCAAAATAATCCAGGTGAAAGTCACTGGATAGCCGTCAAGAACATCCTTAAGTACTTACGAATGACTAAGGATTGGGCACTGGTATATGGTGGAGACATGGAGCTATGTGCTAAGGGTTACACATATGCTAGTTTCCAAACCGATCGTGATGATTCTAAATCTCAGTCGGGTTTTGTCTTTACTCTTAATGGTGGAGTAGTCATTTGGAAGAGTTCCAAACAGAGCGTTACAGCAGATTGTACAACAGAGTCTGAGTACTTGCCAGCTTCCGAAGCTGCAAAGGAAGCTATTTGTATGCGTTATTTCTTACAAGGACTAAAAGTAGTACCTATTGTGAAAGATCCAATCACCCTTTATTGTGATAACAGTGGTGCAATCTTCCAGGCTAAGGAGCCTAAGTCTAGCAACAAATCTAGACATGTACTCAGAAAAGCTCATCTGATACGAGATTACATGGAGCAAAAGGAGATAGCATTGTGCAAGATTGGAACGGATAACAACATCGCTGATTCGCTGACTAAGGCACTACCGCATAATAAACATGAAGGGCACATCTCATCCATGGGGATAAAGCGTGTTCCAGAATTGTAATAAACATTGTTTGATTAATGTTTGATCATTTCAAATTATTACTTAATAAAATCATTGAATTTCTATATTGTATTACATGTGGATTGTACAACAATTTTTGAACACCACACAGTGAACTGTTTTACTTTATATGTTTGTTTTTGTCCGTAAACACCAATATGAGCTGATAACTCAGGTGATTATTTTGTTAGTTGAAGGATGGAAGGTTCAATATTCCATAAGTCAAGCGTCTGACTAATCAATAACAAATATGGGTATATGATATCGCATAGGACATAGTGGCCACAACATAGAGTCCTAAATGTTAAGATACATTAGGTGCCTGGTCGTGGATGGGACGTCTATCGTGATTTCTAAAGTCGGTTCTATTGACCATTGTTTATTTCATGCGATATAGACAATTTTTGGGTGGCTTTGGTTTCTGTCCTAGGTCGCACCGTAAAAGGAGACCAATTGGACTTTTACTGGGTCATTTCATATTGTGCTTCCATCGGCAGGTCATAAGCCAAGGAAAATATCCAGCCTTTATCAGGTTTTATATATATTTCTCAGGGTCACTCGAGGAGTAGTTACTTAAACGCATGGCCATGCTCGAATATGATTCATATCAGTTATGTTGCTCTCTAGTCGAGGATACCACTCCTGATATGATTACTTGGGAGATACGACCTTGTAAGGTAAGACTTTGCAATTTGTCTTCCATTGAGTGGGAGAATAATGCGTGGATATGAGAATCGTAATCGCACAAACACTTGTAGGACAAGTGGGAGATTGTTGGAGTAAATGTCCTCCACAGTGTGTGATTATTTGAGTAAATCTTTTACAAGATCACGCAGGGATACTTAGTATATTAATCAGTTGATTAACGTTTATCGGTAACGATTGGCTCACTAGAAGTTTGACGTTACTGTCATATGATGGCGATAATCAGCTGATCCCTAAAAGTCACACCTATAGGATAGTACTGAGAAATGTGATTATATATTGATATAATTACATAGATGCTAAACTTAGCTAAATGTAGTTAAGTAGATGATAAACATTTAATATGATTAAATAATAACTAGGAGAAATGAATTAAACGTTAATTCTAATAAATATATATAAAAGTTATATTTATTAATTATATTTTAATATATGATAGAATAATATAATTAGGATTAATTAATTATAAGATAATTAATTAATATTCTCCGGGAATTAAATTTGTACACCGAAAAGTATTAGAATATATATGATATTTTAAGGAAATTCGGAATAAGGAAACTGACTCAAAATATTATATTATAATGAGGTTTCCTAATTGAAGTACAATACCAACACAAACCAATTCCAAAACCCTATATATAGAGGGTTTCGGCCGTGAGGTTGGAGATACAAGATGAAAACGTTTTTCCTCTCTTATTCTCCTTGATTAGTTTATCATCTTAATCCCAAAATAAATCCTCTAAAATAATTAATAGTAATTTAGGAGGAGCTTTGAGGGAATCTTTCTCAGTCGTCTTGGGTGCAATCTAAGGAGAACTTCTACCTTGAAGTTTGGGTTTATACTAGGTTGTTCTTAGGCCGATCTCATATAGGACCAAAGGTTATTTCTATGATCCTTGTCCTATTATTTCAGTTCTATGGTTTTAATATCAATTCGTTTTTGATATAATCCTTGGCAGTATTAATTAAGTTAATACTTTTATGAGTAATTTAAGAAATTATTTCCTACAGTTTAACCTTTTATTTATTTTAAAGTACTGTGTTTCTTTCACTATGATTATCTACTACCCTGGTTTATCCAGGATGGTAACAGTCCTATTTACTCTGGAAGTCCTAGTTCAGGCTCCTAGGTAAATGGCGGTGTTACACCATAACCTAAAATTCCTCACCTTATCATCTCTTTTGTGACCTGAGTCGTTTTGTTGTGTCTCTCTCGAGATTCTATATCGCGTTTGTCCCCAAAGTTCGTAGCTCGTCTCCTCTCATGTGAGCCTTGTTCCCTTTCATTCAGAATAGTGGTGAGATTGACTTGTTCTTAGACTAGTTATATATGCCTTGAGGAAACCTGTTCTGCGTTATCGGAATCTAGCTGAGAGAGTTCGTGTTATGATAATGGAGTAATGCTAGATAATGTACCTTGTTGAGAGTTTCATGTTAAGGGCCTAATCGTACGAGTGCCACTTATGGATTGGCGTCAACCATGAGATTATTGATGACTGTATCTTTTATGAGAGTAATGATGGTCTTATGGAAGCCGTGTGGATGGAAGATGTACTTCTTGGGAAAACTTTCTTATGGCATGTTCGCTTTCATAGTGAGATTTCAAAATTTAGGATTTAAATAAGATACTTGGAGTCCTAGATGGTTTGGGAGGAACATGATTAAGATAATGATGTTGTCAGATAGGTGAATGAGGTAAGTCAGTGCTACTTAATCTTGAGGAACTTCTTAAATGCAGAAAAGGACCATGTACTTGAAGAACGAAAGTACTGGTAACGGTGTGAGAATGTTGAGACATCTACAATTTGATTTGTGGAGTTAAATGAGTGTTTAACCTTAAGTTGCTTATTGAACTTCAGCATTTACCTATTGAAGTACTCGATGGAATTGGAAGATATACCACTGATAGATAGATCGTTTGTGATAGCTTGTGGACTAATGGAAGCCTGTTGGCTTAAGAATACTTCAAGAGTGGTTGACGGGTAACCATCGATGTTTGAGGTAATCACAGAGTAGAAATTTGCAACTTATACGCGTTCATGAATATCATTTGAGGAATCTCGGAATTGGAATAACTAAACCTTATGGAAACTGTAGGAGTGAAAATTGTTACTTCTGTGGAATTTCCCTTTTGGGATGTATGCTCCTGGTAAAGAGGTTAGCAACCTGAGGGTTTAGAAGTTGTTACTTTAGTAGGGCCTTAATTTGAATGTTCACTTTATGGCAGTAACATTCGAGATTTGAGGATTTCGAGATGCCTGTGAAATGAGTTTGATGGAATCGATCTGTTTAGAATTTAAGGTTATGAATGATTTTGTTAGGGTGCCTCGATGGAAAAGGGTTAAAGGATAGAGATGCCGTACCCTGAGTTTTGAGGTTCGATGTTATGGTAATGAGGATTTTGGGTTAGGGTTTTGGAAGTGCGTGAACCTTAGTCTAGGATGCGTGCTTAAGCTTCTGCCTTGGTGTAACACCCCCATTTATTCAGAGGCCTGAACTAGGACTCCCCAAATAAATAAGGATGTTACCATCTCGGTTACCCGAGGTAGTAGTCAACAAAGGAAGAAACCAGTATTTTATTAAGTAAATTAAAGTCAACATATGTCTCGAAAAGATTACAACAGCTTATAAAATCAAACTAAAAGTTCAACATGTCGGAAGCTATAAAACTGAGCTATAACTAAACTGGTCTGGTCCATTTCCTCTCCACCCTTCCAGCATGCACATGTCTAAACCTGTCATTCTGCTCCCCAATAAATTGGATCAACGCAGACACAATCAAACAAAAGAAGGGTCAACACTAGGTTGAGTAGGTAATATATATTCACAACATGAAATGCACAATAAACAACTCCTCCAACTCCTCCATCCTTCCACCATCACAACTCCACCACCACACACCACACTCCACACCAATGGCCATATCACAAGTCCCTTATCACAAGACCCATATCACAAGACCCTTTAACAAATCCCGTTCTCCACATTAGTGAATAAACATTAATCGCATCATGACAAGAATAAATATATCAACCAAAATGATAAGCATCCTCATGAAGAATCATATTACAACATAATATTCCCCTACCTCAAAACTGCAGTAGGTAATGGCAATGAACAACCGCTACTAAAAATGCTCCACACGAAAACTGCCACCTAAACATATATCGTATAATTAATAACTTCCCTAGACCCCGTAACATAAATATACATTCTTTTATCACACCTTCCTAAAAAGGAAAGTTTCCCTTAAAGGCATTACCCAAAATAGCAAATCCTATAAATAGAAACTATCTTAGTTAATTAAGATACCCAACAAGATTGATAATTAAAAATAATATTATTAATTAATAACCCTATACCAAAATAGTGAAGACAATAATAATAATAATAATAGTAATAATAATATTGATAATAATATCAAAATCTCAATACATTACCCGTCCTAACCCAAGTGCTAACCCGCGTAAACAAAAGCCCACACCCGCCTAGACACCACCCGACTACCACCTACAGCCACCACCGCCGGTACCCAGAACCATCCCCTACCACCACGGCCACCAGCAACCTCCTCGCCGGCCGCCGGCGGTCTGAACCAGAGTCCAGACCAGACCTGACTCTCCCCCCTTCTCTCTGACCACACTGTCTTTGACAGTAAAACGACGCCGGTACAACCACCACCCACGCCCGACTCGACCACCACAATACTCCCCTGACTCCAGACTCCCAGACACGGTGGTAACATCGTGTCGACCTCCCCCGAGTCAACGATGTTACCACCCCCAACACCCCTGTACACGGACTCAAACAACCCAGATAAGAGACAACAGTAGAACGCCTCTCTGACACGCCCCCTTTTAACCTCTTATGCCACCACGACCAACCACCCTTATCCACCGTGACCACCACACCTGTCATCCCTCCATTACCACATGTATATCCCCATGAATACTCAAAACAAAGACACCCAGATCACTATAAAACACGAACACAAGTAAGCTACTGGGTTCATAAAAAAAACGCGACTTATCACCCTTTCCAGACCCCGTGTTAGACGCCCTCGCCAACAGTCTCCGACAACCAACGACCTTTAATTAAAGGTTGACATAAACTCACCATACAACGTAGTATAAAATTACGCAAGAACAACGAAGACATAACATGCTTATAAGCGCATAAACAGATGACAAAACTATACACTATGCAGGGATTAAAATTGTTTGTGGTGAGCATACCAGTTTCACGGCTAAATTGAACCACCTTCTGCTGGTGTACGACCACCAAGAGCGACTCCTTATACTTCTATGTGGTGACGGCTAGGGTTTAGTGTATATGCACTTGTGTTTGTGTAGGGTTTAGGGTTGTAGATTCTGATGTGTATATATGACGGCAGAACAGTCTCTTGTTTGCTGCTCCTAAAATCCGAGTGGGCTGTTATGTTATCACGCAAAACGAGGCCCAAAGATGGGTCTCTAAAGGTCCTATGATCGAGCCTCACTAGCATCACATTACTATTAACAACAAAAGATGACTTAGATCCCCAAATCGAATCCCATCACTTACTAAAAGCACATATTGATACGAGTGTTTATGAGTTTATACTACAACGACCCGCGACAAAATTATAATTTAAATAAAAAAATACGGGTCGTTACAGTCTTCCCTCCTTAAAATGAACTTCGTCCCGAAGTTCACTCACTCCTATCAAACAAACATACTAGTAAACATGGAAATGTTACATTCTACCCCACTAAGAAAAGAGTTACGTCCGCGTAACTTACCTCAAACGAACAAGTGTGGGTAACGCTCCTTCATTGACGCCTCCGACTCCCAAGTAGCTTCCTCCGTGTTATGGTTGGTCCACAAGACTTTCACTAATACTGTCTCTCCATTCCGTGTCTTTCGAATCTTTCTATCCAGAATCTCCTTTGGGAGCTCAACATAAGCAAGTTGCTCATCTATCTCAATCACCTCATGGCTCAACACGTGTGAGGGATCACTCAAATATTTCCTCAATTGGGATACATGGAACACATTATGGACCCTGGATAGAGCTGGAGGTAAGGCTAACCGATATGCCACCTCCCCAACCCTGTCCAAGATCTCGAATGGTCCAATAAACTTTTGACTCAGTTTGCCTCGCTTCCCGAACCTCATCACACCCTTCATTGGGGATACCTTCAATAGTACCTTCTCGCCGGCCTCAAAGGAGATATCACTCCTTTTGAGATCAGCGTAACTCTTTTGTCTGTCCTGTGCAGCCTTCATTTTTTGTCTGATTATCTGGACTTGTTCAACCATTTCCTGAATCATCTCCGGACCCAAAACCACAGCGTCAGCCCGATCATCCCAACACACAGGACTCCGGCACTTCCTTCCGTACAACGCCTCAAATGGAGCCATACCAATACTGGCGTGGTAGCTATTATTATAGGAGAATTCTATCAACCCCAGTCGGTCTTCCCATGATCCCCCAAATTCCAATACACAAGCTCGTAACATATCTTCCAAAGTCTGAATGGTTCTCTCTGTCTGTCCATCCGTAGCTGGATGAAAAGCCGTACTCATTTTCAACTGTGTCCCCAACGCAGATTGCAGCTCTTGCCAAAATCTAGAGATAAATCTCGAGTCACGATCGGAAACAATATCTTTGGGAATGCCATGCAACTTGACCACGTTCTGCACATAGGACCTTGCCAACTCAGCCTTACTCCAGGTATCCTTCATTGGGATAAAGTGAGCAGACTTGGTCAATCTATCCACAATCACCCAGATCATGTTGTTGCCCCTCTGAGTTCGAGGCAACCCCACAATGAAATCCATTGAAATATTCTCCCACTTCCATTCAGGTATATCCAGTGACTGAATCTTCCCCTGAGGTCTCTTGTGCTCACCTTTCACCCTTTGACAGGTCAAACACCGCGACACGAACTCGGCAATTTCCTTTTTCATATTGGGCCACCAAAAGGTCTTCTTGAGGTCTTTGTACAATTTATCGCCCCCAGGGTGAACGGAGTATGGCGTAGCATGAGCTTCAGTTAAAATTTTCTTTTTCAAATCATCATTATCTGGAACACACCATCTCCCATCGAATCTCAAGCTATCATCAGAATGGACGCTGAATTTGGACCTGGTCTCAACATCACCTTCCTCGATCATTCTTCTCCACTTCTGGATCCTCAAGTCTTCTTTCTGTAATTCCCGGATTTCACCATACAATTCTGGTTCCATTGTCAGATCAGCAAGAGTATCCCCTTTCCGAATCATACAAACTCCCATCTCACCCAACTCATGATGTAGTCGTATCCTCGATCTGGCACTTCGCAATGCATGAACAGATTTTCTACTCAAGGCATCAGCAACTACATTAGCCTTGCCCTCGTGGTAGACAATCTGCATATCGTAGTCACCAATCAATTCTATCCACCTTCTCTGCCTCATATTCAATTCCCGCTGGGTGTAGATGTACTTCAAGCTTTTGTGATCCGAAAATACTTTAAATGTGGCCCCGTACAGATAATGACGCCACAGTTTCAGTGCAAAAACCACAGCCCCCAATTCCAAGTCATGGGTAGGATAATTCTCTTCATAGGTCTTCAGCTGTCGGGAAGCATAAGCTATCACTCTCCCATTCTGCATTAGTACACATCCTAGTCCATGCTTCGAAGCGTCGGTATACACCTCGAAGTTCTCACTCCCTTCTGGCAAGGCAAGGATAGGAGCTGTTGTCAGACGTTCCTTAAGAGTTAAGAACGCCTTCTCACAACTCTCATCCCAAATAAAACGGTTCTCCTTCCTCATTAAGGATGTTAATGGCTTGGCTAATTTTGAAAAATCTTTGACAAACCTCCTGTAATACCCAGCCAATCCCAGGAAACTCCGAATCTCACTCACATTCTTCGGGCTGTGCCACTTGGTCACTGCTTCAATTTTGCTAGGATCCACAGACACTCCTTCCTTGGAAATTACATGACCCAAGAAAGCAACTTTCTTCAACCAGAACTCGCACTTACTCAACTTAGCATATAACCCATTCTCCTTTAGAGTCCTCAATACTGTCCTCAGATGTTCTTCGTGCTCCTCCTCATTCTTGGAATAGACCAAGATGTCGTCGATAAACACAACTACGAACTTATCCAGGTACGGACTGAATACTCGGTTCATCAAATCCATGAACACTGCTGGTGCATTAGTCAACCCGAACGGCATAACCACAAATTCGTAGTGGCCATACCTTGTTCTGAACGCGGTCTTGGGAATATCCTCATCCTTAATTCTCAATTGGTGATAACCCGAACTCAGATCAATTTTTGAAAAGACTCCGGCTCCACTCAATTGGTCGAATAGGTCATCAATTCTCGGCAAGGGGTAGCGGTTCTTAATAGTCACATTGTTCAGCTCCCGATAATCAACGCAAAGTCTCAGACTCCCGTCCTTCTTCTTTACGAAAAGTACGGGCGCTCCCCAGGGTGACACATTAGGCCGGATGAATCCCTTCTCAGCCAATTCATCCAGCTGCTTTTTCAATTCTTCCATTTCTTTTGGTCCCATTCGGTAAGGTGATTTTGATATAGGTCCCGCACCAGGTTTGAGGTCGATAGAGAAGTCGACCTCCCTCCTAGGTGGTAATCCAGACACATCGTCCCGGAACACTCCCTCAAACTCCCTCACCACTGGTATCTCACTAACACCCGAAGTCTCCTCCTCGCAGTTCCACATTTGACACAAGATTAAACTGCCCCCCTTCCGTAAGCTCGACTTTAGGGTATTAACTGATATGAACTTGACCTTAGGTTTAACCATGAATCCCCTATAGGTCACTCTCACCCCCTTAGGTCCCCTCAGAGAAATTTTCTTTTGATAACAGTCTATGAAAGCCCGGTATTTTCCCAGCCAATCCATCCCCAGGATTACTTCAAAGTCCCCCAAAGGAAACTCGATAAGGTCGCAATGGAAAACCACTTCCCCTATACAGACAGGCACACTCCTAAAGACTCTATTAAAAGGTACCGATTCCCCGGATGGTATTACTACCGAATCCTCAACCCAATCATAGATATCGAGTCCTAACTCCCTAGCATGATCTCTAGATACAAAAGAATGGGTTGCGCCGAAATCAAAGAGTACGAAAGTAGGTTTAAGGTTCACGAGAAAAGTACCAGTCACTACATGGGCGTCATCCTTGGCAGCTTGCTTCTCCATGGCAAAGAGTTTGCCACTAGTCTTCACTCCACTCTGGCTTGTAGACGCGGCTCCTGATTGCTGATTGCCTCCAACTGCGGTCTTTTGGTTACTGCCACCCCCGTTGTACTGGTTCTGCTGGGGACGGTTTTGATAATTGTTATAGCTCCTCTGGTAGCTGTTGCTAGTACCAGATCTCGAATTCCCCCCATAACCTGACATAGGAGTGCGGTAACCTCCACTCCCTGAATTGTTCATGCGGGGCCCACTGTACCCTGGAGTTGGAGTACGGTCACCCCCAGATTGATATCCTCCCGAAGAACGACACACTGCCTGCTTATGCCCCGTCTTTCCACACCCATAACATACGATCCCCACAGAACTGGCTCCTGAACCCCCACTCTTGTAATTTCCCGCACTCTGGTTCCTGGCACCGGTCGAAGCATTGTCGTTGAAATATCCGCTGTACTTATTGGAATTCTGCTTTTTCGACCCAGAACTGTCACCCAAGGTCTCAGTCTTCCTCTTGTCACTTCTTGTCTTCTTTTCTTCTCTGATCATGTCTGCGAGCCTCTCTGCTGCCCCGGCCCGTAAGTAGATATCTCTAACAGTAGTGGGTGGTGCAGCAATGAGCCTCTTCTTGATGCTATAGTTAACCCTCTTTCAAACTTCATGGCAAGCATCGGCTCATCCATCCCCATTTCTCCCACATGGTTTAGCAGTTGAAGGAATTTTCTGTAGTAGACCTCCACAGTCATTTCTTCAGTCATCCTAAAAAGTTCAAACTCCTCTCTGAGCTTGCTCTTTTGAAACTCAGGTAGAAAAACTTCGAACAAGATCCTCTTGAATGCGACCCATTCCACGTGGTTAATCCCATCCTCGACAGCAGCCTCTCGGATTTCACCCTTGTTCCCCGACCACCAATCGCCTGCCATTCCCCTCAAGTAGTGAGCAGCTTGGTCTACTCTCAGTTCTTCTGGACAGTCTATCAATTCGAACAAATTGCTGAACTCCCGACACCATTCCCCGAGGAGGTGAGGTTCCCCTTCCCCGGTGAACTGGGTAGGATTATGCCTTGCGATTATGGTACTCATTTTGGCAGAATCCATGCGTCTGGTCTTCAAGGCCTCATTTTCAGCTATCAGCAAGTCTAGCTCCTCTTGTGTGATATTGGCTGCGTTATTTCTTCTTGGAGGCATTCTAAGACATTCAAATAAAAGATGAGTCCCGGTTTTGAATATGGGTACCCATTCGTATTAAGGTCATCACCTTTAAACATCAAGCTACTTATGCAATTCACATATGTATTATCATCACTTCCTACACATGGCTCAGGGGTCACATAACCGCATATCATTAGACATGACATAACTATTAATATAATACCAAATATCACTTATATCCACGTTATCATGTACTTATGTAACACGCCCATATAATAATCATACTCCTTCTTTCATATTCATGCCATTCATATAACAGAAGGATTCTTATAACCTCTTAGCATGCTTTACCACAATTCCCATCACTTCCTATTCTACCCTTTTCGCTCGTATTCACTCAAGGTATCCGGGTAAAACTGAGAGGGCCTATGGTTTATTTTGAGGGGGCCCCAACTCATACTTCCCCTTCAGTGTGCTCCTAACAGTTCTATCCCGGGGTTCATTTTATTTAGACTCTTTCTACATTCATTGGGTTCATTAGGTTAGGCCTGAGGATCGTTCGCTCTGATACCACTTTGTAACACCCCCATTTATTCAGAGGCCTGAACTAGGACTCCCCAAATAAATAAGGATGTTACCATCTCGGTTACCCGAGGTAGTAGTCAACAAAGGAAGAAACCAGTACTTTATTAAGTAAATTAAAGTCAACATATGTCTCGAAAAGATTACAACAGCTTATAAAATCAAACTAAAAGTTCAACATGTCGGAAGCTATAAAACTGAGCTATAACTAAACTGGTCTGGTCCATTTCCTCTCCACCCTTCCAGCATGCACATGTCTAAACCTGTCATTCTGCTCCCCAATAAATTGGATCAACGCAGACACAATCAAACAAAAGAAGGGTCAACACTAGGTTGAGTAGGTAATATATATTCACAACATGAAATGCACAATAAACAACTCCTCCAACTCCTCCATCCTTCCACCATCACAACTCCACCACCACACACCACACTCCACACCAATGGCCATATCACAAGTCCCTTATCACAAGACCCATATCACAAGACCCTTTCACAAATCCCGTTCTCCACATTAGTCAATAAACATTAATCGCATCATGACAAGAATAAATATATCAACCAAAATGATAAGCATCCTCATGAAGAATCATATTACAACATAATATTCCCCTACCTCAAAACTGCAGTAGGTAATGGCAATGAACAACCGCTACTAAAAATGCTCCACACGAAAACTGCCACCTAAACATATATCGTATAATTAATAACTTCCCTAGACCCCGTAACATAAATATACATTCTTTTATCACACCTTCCTAAAAAGGAAAGTTTCCCTTAAAGGCATTACCCAAAATAGCAAATCCTATAAATAGAAACTATCTTAGTTAATTAAGATACCCAACAAGATTGATAATTAAAAATAATATTATTAATTAATAACCCTATACCAAAATAGTGAAAACAATAATAATAATAATAATAGTAATAATAATATTGATAATAATATCAAAATCTCAATACATTACCCGTCCTAACCCAAGTGCTAACCTGCGTAAACAAAAGCCCACACCCGCCTAGACACGACCCGACTACCACCTACAGCCACCACCGCCGGTACCCAGAACCATCACCTACCACCACGGCCACCAGCAACCTCCTCGCCGGCCGGCGGCGGTCTGAACCAGAGTCCAGACCAGACCTGACTCTCCCCCCTTCTCTCTGACCACACTGTCTTTGACAGTAAAACGACGCCGGTACAACCACCACCCACGCCCGACTCGACCACCACAATACTCCCCTGACTCCAGACTCCCAGACACGGTGGTAACATCGTGTCGACCTCCCCCGAGTCAACGATGTTACCACCCCCAACACCCCTGTACACGGACTCAAACAACCCAGATAAGAGACAACAGTAGAACGCCTCTCTGACACGCCCCCTTTTAACCTCTTATGCCACCACGACCAACCACCCTTATCCACCGTGACCACCACACCTGTCATCCCTCCATTACCACCTGTATATCCCCATGAATACTCAAAACAAAGACACCCAGATCACTATAAAACACGAACACAAGTAAGCTACTGGGTTCATAAAAAAAACGCGACTTATCACCCTTTCCAGACCCCGTGTTAGACGCCCTCGCCAACAGTCTCCGACAACCAACGACCTTTAATTAAAGGTTGACATAAACTCACCATACAACGTAGTATAAAATTACGCAAGAACAACGAAGACATAACATGCTTATAAGCGCATAAACAGATGACAAAACTATACACTATGCAGGGATTAAAATTGTTTGTGGTGAGCATACCAGTTTCACGGCTAAATTGAACCACCTTCTGCTGATGTACGACCACCAAGAGCGACTCCTTATACTTCTATGTGGTGACGGCTAGGGTTTAGTGTATATGCACTTGTGTTTGTTTAGGGTTGTAGATTCTGATGTGTATATATGACGGCAGAACAGTCTCTTGTTTGCTGCTCCTAAAATCCGAGTGGGCTGTTATGTTATCACGCAAAACGAGGCCCAAAGATGGGTCTCTAAAGGTCCTATGATCGAGCCTCACTAGCATCACATTACTATTAACAACAAAAGATGACTTAGATCCCCAAATCGAATCCCATCACTTACTAAAAGCACATATTGATACGAGTGTTTATGAGTTTATACTACAACGACCCGCGACAAAATTATAATTTAAATAAAAGAATACGGGTCGTTACACTTGGTGAGAGATCCCTTGTTCTGTGAATAAGTTAATGGTAAGAGAGATCATGGAACCATTGTGAGTCTAGAGGTTACTTGAATCGTTCCCCACAGAATGTATGAAGAATCGTTGTAACGATGTTTCGTTTATGGATTGAGTGGTGAGTGTTCCCGTAGTTTGCAAGTGTTACTGTCTTCCTTGATCTTTAGCCAGGTTCTTCCATCCCTTAAATCCTCCCTGGTATGCTTTGTTAGTTGTGAAACCGAAAGCTCATGGTTTCTATATTAATAGTAATTTGTATGGTGATTCTGTGCTTCTTGTGATCGTTGTTGGAATGACTTCCATTTCTGTTTTTCACAACTTTTGTTATTTTCGCAAACTTTACTCATTTTTATGACTTGGAAAAAAAAGTTACTTTTGGAAAGTCTGGGTAAAGAAGTTGAATGTTATATGATTTTGATTGATATCAGCGTTGATTTGACGTTAGAGCTTGTTATCGGAGACGTCTGATAACTTGTACTATGCTCATCAGCTCCCGATCAGTCTAGTTTTCAATTTTAATTGATTTGACTTTGGACTTGTCTCTGATTTGGGATTTTGGGCTCTTGGATGTACAACGAGAACCCCAACACTCCTTAACAAAGACTTGTGCCTTGGAAATTATTTCGAAATCTTTGAAAGAAATCTAAATTTTGAAACATTTTTGAAAGATAGCGTTGTCTTTTGTAACTTGTTACTTTCTGATTTCAAGTTTCGAGGACGAAACTTTTTGAAAGATAGGGTGATTGTAACATTCCAATATTTTGGGACTTGGAAGTTTAAAGGTTTTAAGTTCAAGTTCGAGAAATAATTTATATTTCGTAATTTTTGGAATTTCATTTAAATAACTGATTAATTTATGGGAGAATATTTTAAAGGATTTAAATAAGTTTACATTTAATTGCGTAATTTAAGTCTTAGCAATTTAATTTCATAGTCCGGAAATATTTATATCGTCTTAAGTTTATAGTTACCTTAAGTCGGTGTTTTTAGCTTAAACCGTCTTAAAACTTGTCTTATGGGACTAACTTGTTAATAAGCCCATTTTCCTCCTTTTTCCTCACAAAATCCTAACCCTACCATCCTCTATCTCTCTCCTTCCCTTTATTTTTCAGACTTGTGAAAATATAAGGAAAACACCATTTTTATCATTTTTCCACCTCCAACCTTCAAATGCTCATAAAACCTTCGTTTCTTATCCAATTGAGACAATTTTCGTGGCCACGGATTCCTCTTCTCTCCCTCCATCTTTCTAGGTAAGAATTTCTCCAAAAAAATTCCGTGTTAAAGGCTGTTTGTGTCGGTTTGTGCACGTTTTTCGAGGTTTAAGGATATTTGTTGTGTTTCTAGCGCGGACTCGGACAAAGGAGTAGCTTGGAGTCGGAATCTCGTGGATTTGAAGAGTTATAAGGTGACAATTATGAGTAACTCGACTTATTTGTTAAATTAGCAAGCTTTTGTTAAGATTGATGTGTTTATGTGTTTTAAGGCATGAGATAGGTTGTAAACATGTTTATTATACATAATATTCAGTTTGTTGTTGTTTAATTATGTTGAATTCATCTTTTGGATGGAATTTGGGAGTATACATGGAGACCGGTTGAATTTGGAAATTTCGTTGTGAATGCTTGAATTTGTGTTTGATTTTGTTTAAGATTGTATAAGAGATTCATTTGGGATTGTTTGGGACATTTGTATGTTGTAGATTAGATGAAAATAGTGCTTGTGAAATGCTTGTAATCGAATTGGCGAAATGTAGGACTGGTTTCGTGTTGTGCAGGAAGACAATCGCGGACTGCAGTGAATACCGCAGGCTGCGGCGTTCACCGCAGGCCTTCGGTCTGTTTTATGCAGGCTGCGGTTTCCTCGGGCCTGTGCTGTTTGCTCGTGGCTTGTGAGGGATTGTTTGCATTGTTTCTATATTAGCTTTGACACCCGTCGTTGAGGGGTGCCAAAGATAAGATTTATAAAACCTCAGCTTAAACTCAGTTAGGATAAGTCAAGGGTCGAACCACAGAGAGACAGGGTAAATTATGTTTGTAAATTTAAAGTCTATTGCAAGTAACCAAAAAAGGGGGGTTTGAATTGGGATTTTAACTAACAACTAAAGTAACAAAATAACAAGAAAATTAAGATAAGATAGAAAGGAGATTAGGAACTTCGGTTCCCCATGGTCAAAACAAGTCAATGAAGGGTAAAATAACCAAATAACACAATCCCAAGGAACAAAGAATAAACCTTTAGGTCAAAATTCTACCCAGTCCTTACGGTCTTAGGGTTCCTAGAAAAGCACTAAACTTTCGTTCAAGGGCTATCCCAAAGTTGTTGTTAAACTAATCCTAATAATCTTTCAATCCTAAGGATTAGTTCACCAACAACAATGGGGGATTGGTAATTTAATCATCAAACTTATCAAAGTCAAGTTTTTACATGGTTCCCCTAATTCCTAATCACAAGAATTAGTTATGCATACTTCTAATTATGAAACTAGCAATTACTAAGAATATTAAAGAGATAAACATAATTAAAGAAGACAATAAAAGGGAAAACATGAAATAAGAAATAACAACAAGATGAATAACAAGATTGAATCAAAAGGAAAGATTAATTATCACAAACTTACAACTTGAATGGAAATCCTAAAAGGAAAGATGAAAGCTTGATACCAAAAAGTCTAACAATGGAGTCTTCAACATAAAGTACTTGGATGAAAATTACTTAGGTAGAAAATTGCTGAAAAACTACTTAACCTAATAGAAGAGTTTTGATCTCCTTAAATAAGAAATATTACAAGATTAGGAAATCAGAAAACAAAACGGAAATCTCGAAACAGGGTCTGGTCGGTCGACCTGTTTTCTCGGTCGATCGACCGGTTCTGCCAATGCGGACTTATTTTCTGCGAATTTGGGCTTCCGTGGAGAACTGGGCCGATTACGTAATTGACATCGGTCGGTCGACCTGTTTTCTCGGTCGGTCGACCGCTTCTCTTTTTTTCTAGCTTTGATCCGGCCCGATAATTATACTTGAAAGCACCATCCGAATTATTGCTCCAAAAACAGCTTCCTAAAGGCAAATAAGGCTTGGTTTTGCTTACTTCCGCGTATTCCTACATACAAAACACAGAAATACCAAAGTAGACAATACGGGAGAAAAAGCAACTAAAAAGTTACGAAAGTGTAAGAAAATACGTGCCAAAAGAGTAAATAAAATGCATAAAATAGGCACGTATCAAACTCCCCAAACCAAACCTTGCTTGTCCTCAAGCAAGCACTAAGACTCAAAAGAAAATAAAACTCCTAATGGAACGGACCTCATACTTTTCATAACCAAACACAACACTATGCTTAACCAATTTAATGCATCCTTCAACTATGATCAAACACAATGTCAAGAGCAAAACGAATTAAACATGTTGGAAAAGCATGCTAAAATTTCGACCTTGCAAGACCCATTCTAATTGGACTCTCGCGGTACGCTCGAGACACTCATGAAAGCAAAGGGTCAAATGTATATGTGAAAGATAAGAAGATAAATAAAAGTAAGGGCTCTCACCTATCTACGACCCGTAAGAACATGCCTGCAATTTAACATGAATAAAATCTCTACAACCGTACATATGCATTCCCACACTAAATAACCATGACACATGCCGAGGCAAATTTGGGATTGTGAGGCTAAAGGTAAGAAGGGGTAAAGATAAGTTATGGGAAGAGGGGTTAAACCGAGCTAACATCCGTCTATCCACACTATAAGATTACTTCTTATTGTTTGCTTTCCTCTTTTTTTCATAAATGCCAATGTTCCACAATTCTTCCAAATTTTGTTTTTTTTTTTTTTTTTTATATTTTTTTTCGAAAAAAAAATGGCCCATTCAATGGTCCTGGTCGACCGACCGGGGGAACTGGTCGACCGACCAGCCTTGAAAACAGGCTGCTCTGTTTTTTTCTATTATTCCCGTTTCTCTCTTTTTTTTCGTTTTCTGTGTCTTTCTTTTTTTTTCTCTTTTTTTTTCTTTTTTCATCATTCTCCCAAAATCAAAATTCACCGATGAAGCATAAACCAAAGGATGGCAAGGAAAACAGTCTCATTACTAAATTACTAGCTCGGCTAGGGTAAGCAAGTTTTAGAATGTAGCAAATGGGTAAAAGAGTTCAATTTGGCTATGTGAGGATAATGGGAATAAAGAGAAAGGGGGGACCTCTACCACATGTGTCAACAAACCACAAAACCGAATGCATACAGGTATTAAGAAGACAAAATTCATGTTTATGCAAATTGATGTAACATGCCTCAAGAGGAGAAATTACTCACAACCTACATGAAATCGGTCATGGATGTCACCGATTTATTGAGCTCTAATCCTTAGAATATGTAGTAGTTTGCCAAAAAGAGAGTCAAGTCTAATAATTTAGCATGAAATCAACAAAAACTCGTAGATAATGCAAAAGACTAGCTTGAAATTTCTTGAAAAAATGCAAGGCAAAGCAATATGTGATATGTGAGGCATAACTAGTATTTATCCGTTCCGACTCGATCTAAAAACTTAAGACAGAGAAGAACGCGCGACAGGGAAGAACACGCGACAAGAGAGGATGAAAACAAGAAAAACACCTAAAGGAATGAAAAACAAAAGACACAAAAACAACTGCATACTCACAAAGGAGTATGCAAACACCCTCCCCAAACCAAAACGCACAATGCCCTCATTGTGCTCATCAGCATACAACCACAGCATAGGGATGGGGGTAGGCGGAAAAGAAGCAAACAAAGAAAAGAAAAGGAAAAAGACTAAAAATTACAAACAGAGTCTATGGAGGAAGGAGGGGAAAACTGGAAATCTAAAGGGGAAAATTGGAAATCTAAGGAGGGAAAACACTTACAAAGTAAATGTGGACCTCTCCAAACCGAACCAATCAATAGGGGCCTCCCCAAACCGAACCCCAAAGAGGGTAAGGTTAAGCACGTCCCTATCCCGCTGAGTCGTAGAACGGCTCAGCGTTCTCCTCACCTTCTCCCTCATCGCCATCCTCCTCAGACCCTACTCCTGTTCCTGAGGCAGAGCCTGAAGCTTCACCATGGTCACGACCGCCTGCGAGAGGTGTGCACCAGGTGGGGTGAGTCCACGGGCCGGTTGGGAGCCTACCTTGTGTGGCATACTCCCTGTAAACCGGGTATTGGAAGAGACTATCGTCCAACCGTTTTTGGCTGAACTGCGTGCAAAGACTCGCCAGCATTTGTGGCATAGATCTGTCATCAACAAAAGGAGGAACATAAACATTAGGAGGAGCAGTAAAATCAGATGGGTACCCTGTCCCAAGTGTGGCATGGTGGCCACTGGAAGCAGGGGCCCTGAAACCTCTAGAAGTGCCTCCCCTAAGCGGGAGGCGGTAAGACGGGAGTAGTGGTCGGGGCTCCCCTATAACAATAGAAAGGGGGTACATAGGGGGAGCCATAGTGATGGGGATGCGGTCAGTGAGATAGGTATCTATTTTCCAAACACCTCTACTGTTTACCCAACGCACAGACCTGACATAATCCATGTCCATGTATCGGGATAGAGGGGTGACCGCATCCTCATAGCGAGGGAACTGGGGTACAAAATAGCGGGCTAATCGGGTGACTAGCCCACCACAGACAATAGTGGTCAAAGAAGTTCCCTCACCGACTGACACAAAATGAGAAGCGACCAAATGAGCAGTGTTATAAGACTGCTGACCCGTACGTCCGATGTTAAGATAACCGGACAAAATAGAGAGCTCAATGTTGTTAACATTTTGAGACTCTTTGCGGCCGAAAACAGTGTTGGCCAACAGACGCAAAAAATAACGGGGGGTGGGAAGGTGGACGGTACTGTTTTTCTTCTTCACATCGTTGGAGTCAGAAATACAGGACCACATATCAGAATGCGACCCCGTGGGGTCATCAGTAAGACCCTCAGAAGACAGACCCAAAATTTGAGCAAATTGGGTTAAAGTTAAAGCATAAGTTTCATTGAACATGCGAAAAGAGATACAAAAACTATCATAGCCGGGGTGAAGAGCCCCTAAATCAAAGGTAAAGGAAGAGAAGAACTCAAGAGTGAGAAGGCGGTAGGTGATCTCGTCCATAGAGACAAGGCCTGCAAACCCGGTCCCAATGAGCATAGCAACCACCTCATCATGGCATCCCAATGCATGCAAAGCTGAAACACAAAGGAAACGGGTCGCCACTACCGCGCAATGAGCGCTCAGATGGAGGAATCGGGCCTTCTGGGCCGGAGAGATGAAAGTGATCTGCGGATAGTCCGGTAGACTATCCGTGTCCTGAACGGCTAGACCTCTAGACCTAGAGACGCGTCCTCTAGAAGTGCTTGCACCCGAAGTGCGTGCGCGTTTCCCTCCTGGATCATGGCTAGACATCGTAAAGCTGCAAAGTTCAATTAAAAATATAAGTCTTATGAGCATAAGAAAACATTGCTTTAACAAAATTAGGCACGAAAAATTGCAAAAACAGAAATTTTGTCACGAATCTGGTCGGCCGACCAGAGTAGCCAGTCGGTCGACCAGATTTCTCAAGATGGGCTGTATTTTTCTGCTGTACGTAGAAATCAGAAACTGAAAAAAAAAAATCATGAAAAACGCAGGTATGGTCGGTCGACCGTAAAAACAGGTCGGTCGACCAAATTACGAGAAAGATCAGTAACTGTTCAACAATTAAACTCAGGAAAACGCGATTCTGGTCGGCCGACCTCAATTTCCGGTCGGTCGACCGACCTTTGTCAGAAAAGAAACCCAGATCTGCAAAATTTAAAAACCCAGAAATTCAAATTTCGGTCGGCCGACCTCCGATTCCGGTCGACCGACCGTAACAGTGATGGCGTCGGGTTTGAATTTCGCGCGGAAAAAGGCATAAAAATTGTAAGGAAGAATTAAACTATCCTAATTAGCACAAAATCACCCAAAATTTTCAGATCTAAGCATATAAACTCAAGAAGAATGAAAAAAAAACTAACATAAAAACACATAAACAAGCATGAAAACGGAATTAAGAGCAAAATTAAACTTTAAAAAGATAAACTCATACTACCTAAAACGAAAATAAGAAGGTAAAAACTAAAAAAAAAAAGAAAGAAAAAAGGAGGAAACACATACCTTGAGGATGGAAGCAAAAAAAAAGAGAGTAAGTAAAATGGTGGAGGAGGAAGAAGGGTGAATAGTTTTAGGGTTTTATGAGAGAGAGGGAGTGCTGGTAGAATGAATAGGTCAAAGCAATAATTTTATGTTCAATACACAACAAACCCATGACATTGATTCTGAAAAAATAAAACCGTAAAAAATCGTGGTCGGTCGACCAGAAAAGCTGGTCGGTCGACCACTGTACTTTTACCTGCTCTGCGATTTTACTTACTGTGTCAGAAAAAATTCAAAAAGTTGTCAGTCTGGTCGGTCGACCAGAAAAGTCGGTCGGTCGACCACTGTACTGATTAATACCGATTTTTTTTTCTTTTTCTGCAGTGATTTCAATTTCCATCTGAGGATAAAACGAAAAATAAGAAGGAAAAAAAAAACGTAAATTTAAAACTAAAGCACGGGTTGCCTCCCGTGTAGCGCTGGTTTAAGAGGTCATGCACGACCTTTTACCTTCTAAGGAGCATCCTAAAAGGGGTCAAAGTAAGAAACTTCGACTTTTCCGACATACTCATTTTCTCCTCGGAAGTGCTTCAAATATTGGCCATTGACTTTGAACCTCTCACCAGATGAGGTTTCTAATTCGATTGACCCGAATTTTGAGACAGCTGTGATGGTGTAGGGTCCGCTCCACCTGGATTTCAGCTTACCAGGAAAAAGACGAATACGAGCATTAAAAAGCAGCACCCTATCACCTACCTGAAAATCACGTCTAATGATTCTCTTGTCATGCCAGCGCTTTGTTTTCTCCTTATAAATCCTGGCATTGTCATAGGATAACAACCTGAATTCTTCTAACTCGTTGAGCTGCAATAAACGTTTCTCACGGGAAAGATTAGGGTCTAAATTAAGATCACATATAGCCCACCAAGATTTACGTTCTAACTCAACTGGTAAATGACAAGTTTTACCATAAATCAATCTGAATGGTGACATTCCTATTGGAGTTTTGAACGCGGTTCTATAGGCCCATAAAACGTCATCAAGTTTTAGGCTCCAATCTTTCCTAGACTTAGAGACTACCTTGGCTAGGGTCTCCTTGAGTTCTCTATTAGAGATCTCAACTTGACCACTAGTCTGAGGGTGATAGGCTAAACCCCTACGATGTTGGACACCGAATTTATTTAACAAATCACCTAGGCGTTTCTCCTTAAAATGCATCCCTCCATCACTTATGACAACCCTAGGGACACCAAAACGAGGGAATATGATTTTTTTAAACATCTTAATAACAGCTTTTGCATCACAGTGGGGGGTAGCAATAGCTTCTACCCACTTAGATACATAATCAACAGCTACAAGAATATACCTGTTACCTTGACTACTGGGAAAAGGTCCTTGATAATCAATGCCCCAAACATCAAAAATTTCTACCTCTAAAATACCTACTTGTGGCATCTCATGTCTTTTTGAGACATTCCCAGTCCTTTGACAGGCATCACAGTTACCTACAAAATTTCTACAGTCAGCATGTAAAGTAGGCCAATAAAAACCAGACTGTAATACCTTGGCCACGGTCCTAGATGGACCGTGGTGACCACCATATGCAGAAGAGTGACATGCTTCCAGAATGTCCTTCACCTCCCATTGGGGGACGCATCTCCGGATAAGTCCATCTCCGCACTCTTTAAAAACGTGAGGGTCATCCCAAAAATACTGTCTTGCATCAAACATAAATCTCTTCTTTTGTTGCCAAGACAACTCAGGAGGGATTTTACCTGTAACAGCGAAATTAGCAAAATCAGCATACCAAGGAGGGGGATAAGAACCTGAACTATTAATGATAAGCAAACTTTCATCAGGAAACGAATCATCAATAGGTAAAGAATCTTCCCCATCAGTCAGCTGCAGGCGAGATAAATGGTCAGCTACCACGTTTTCCGCGCCTTTCTTGTCCCTGATCTCAATGTCAAACTCTTGGAGAAGGAGGATCCACCTTAAAAGTCTTGGCTTTGAATCCTTCTTTTGAAAAAGACTTTTTAAAGCTGCATGGTCAGTATAAACAATTACCTTATTACCTACTAAATATGATCTAAATTTTTCTAAGGCAAATATGACGGCTAGCATCTCTTTCTCTGTGGTGAAATAGTTGACTTGAGTCTCATCCAGGGTGCGGCTCGCATAATAAATAGCATTAAGAGCCTTGTTCTTCCTTTGACCAAGCACAGCACCCAGAGCATAATCACTAGCATCGCACATGATCTCGAATGGGAGATCCCAATCTGGTGGCTGGATGATTGGTGCTGAGACCAAAGCTTCCTTCAACCTGTTAAAAGCTGAGAGGCACTCATCAGAAAAATCAAAAATGGCATCTTTAAGAAGCAATTGTGTAAGTGGTTTAGCAATTTTAGAGAAGTCCTTAATGAAACGCCTGTAAAAACCTGCGTGCCCTAAGAAACTTCTCACCCCTTTGACATTGATAGGAGGGGGTAATTGCTCAATCACTTGCACCTTTGCTTTATCAACATGTATACCTTTATCTGAAATTAGATGCCCTAAAACTACCCCTTCAGTAACCATAAAATGACACTTCTCCCAATTTAAGACAAGGTTTACATCAATACATCGCTGCAAGACTTTATCAAGATTAGCTAAGCATTGATCAAAAGCATTGCCATAAACAGAGAAATCATCCATAAATACTTCCATAATGTTTTCTATAAATTCCGAAAAAATACCCATCATACACCTTTGAAAAGTAGCAGGGGCATTGCATAATCCAAAAGGCATCCTGCGATAAGCAAAAACACCCTGTGGACATGTAAAAGTAGTCTTACTCTGATCATCAGGATGGATGGGAATCTGGAAGAAACCTGAATAACCGTCTAGAAAACAGAAGAATTTATTAGAAGCCAATCTTTCAGTCATTTGGTCAACAAAAGGAAGGGGGAAATGGTCTTTCTTGGTGGCGGCATTTAACTGTCTATAATCAATGCACATCCGCCACCCAGTCACAACTCTAGTTGGTATTAACTCATCTTTATCATTTTTAACCACTGTGGTCCCTCCTTTCTTAGGAACCACCTGAACTGGGCTAACCCACTTAGAGTTGCCGACTGGATAAATAATACCTGCATCAAGAAGCTTCATAACCTCAGCCATAACTACGTCCTGCATCTTAGGGTTCAATTTACGCTGTCCCTGTCTATAGGGCTTATGCCCTTCCTCTAAATCTATTCTGTGCATACAAACATCAGGGCTTATGCCCTTAATATCATCCAAAGAATAACCTAGAGCTTTTCTATTCTTTTTAAGAACAGTCATTAAGGCAGAAAGTTGGTCAGGACTAAGTTTAGAGCTAACAATTGCAGGGTATTGCTCAGTATCATCTAGAAAAACATACTTAAGATTAGGAGGAAGTGGCTTACGCTCTGGTGCTTTTACCTCAACTGCTTGAACAGAATTAGCATTTACAGAATAGCATATGTTTACCAGGCTTGTATTGGCTAGGCTTATGAGCTTCTCACCATCTTTTTCAGTGAGCTCATATTCCTCTTCCTCTTCTTCTATCAAATCCAGCTTTTCAGCATCTTCAGCTGGATTACCTGCATACTTATCCAAAACCGTCAGATCATCTAAGGGATCCTTGGTCAAGGATTCCCTCCAATTAAGGATAACATTCCTGTCTACAATATCGATGGAACAACAAGTATCATCAGTAGGAATAGTTGCCTTATGGGCAAGACTAAACTCGATAGTGTCATCCCCAATCTCTAAAGTAATGGTCCCGCGTTTGACATCTATCACAGCCCCAGCTGTGTGTAAAAAAGGTCTACCTAAAATAATAGGTATTCGACTATCCTCAGCAATGTCTAAAACAACGAAATCCACAGGAATAAAGAACTTTCCCACTTTTACTGGGACATCCTCCAAGACCCCTAGTGGTCTTTGGGTTGATCTATCAGCCATCTGTACAGTAATATTGGTGACCTTAAGTCTACCTAAACCAAGTCTTTCACATACAGAATAAGGTATGACACTGACACTAGCCCCTAGATCACAAAGGGCTTTCCCTATTAAATGATTACCTATGGTACAAGGGATGGAAAAACTACCTGGGTCTTTCAACTTGGGTGCTATATTATTTTGTGAAAGAACATAACATTCTTCCACAAAAGCAACAGCACCGTCGTCCTGAAAATTCCTCTTACGACTTAAAATATCTTTCATGAATTTAGCATAAGAAGGTACCTGGGTAATTAAGTCAGTGAAAGGGATGGTTACCTCAAGGTTCTTCACCATCTCTAAGAACTTACCAAATTTCTTATCTTCCTTTGAATTTTTCAGTCTTTCAGGATAAGGAATGGTGACTTTAGCCATAGGATCAGCAACCTTTGACTTTTTCAGCTGTAAAATTTCAGTAAGGCCTTGAATGAGGGAAGGGTCCAGCGATTCCGGAGTCAAAACGGCACTCTGTTCAGAAGCGTCGGTCGGTCGACCAGTATTAGTGGTCGGTCGACCAGAGTCTGTAAAATCCGATTTTTTTTTCTTTTTCAGAATCTGATCTCACGTCAGGAACAGTGGTCGGTCGACTTACAGAAGTGGTCGGTCGACCTCCTGTTCTTTTGACGGGATCGGATTCTTGACTTGGAATTTCGGCTGGATCATCCTCTTGAGTTGAATCTTCACAAACACGGCCACTCCTTAGATTTATAGCATTCAGCGTCTCCATGGGTCCCTCAGAACTAGGTGGAGAGCTTTTTCTTTGGTTGGCTATGTTTATCAAGTGTTCCTCAAAAATCTTCGTGGAAGTGCAGTGAGCCTCATTCATCTTAAAAACTGCCGTGGTTAAGGCATCAACAAGGGCTCTTAATCTCTCAATTTCTCCCGTGTTGTCGACCGTAGTAACTAGGTTCGCACTTTCAAGCTTTAGTTGGGTTGCCTCAAGCTTTTCAAAACGGGCTTCAACTGTTGTCTCAAGAGCCATCACTCTAGTCATCTCTACATTCAGCCTTCTTGAATTCCCACGTGAACCTTTAAAAGTAGCCTTATGTGCCGCCATGTCTTCAATGGTTTGCCAACCCTTCATATGATCGGTGTTGTTCTGGAATCTTCCATTGGCGGCCACATCAAGAATCATCTTATAGTCATCGTAAAGAGAGTTGTAAAAGCAGTTACACAGGTCCCATTGTGGAAGGTTATGGTGAGGGATGGAACGGACCAATTTCTTGAATCGATCCCATGCTTCACAAAATCCTTCATCAGGCCCCTGCTGAAAGTTACGGATTTGGTTTCTCAAGTCCTCAGCTTTTGCAAGAGGGAAGTATTTCTTGTAAAAAGCCAAGGCCAAGGCGGTCCAATCTGTAATCCCTTCACTTGTCTTTTCAAGGTCCCGGTACCATTCTTGCGCGTCTCCTTTTAAGGAGAATAAGAACAGAGTTGCCAGCACCTCATCTCTAGTTACACCTTCAGGTAGGGGTATGAAACAACAATAATCTGTGAAGGTTGTAACGTGCTTTATTGGATCTTCATCAGGTAGACCAGAAAATTGACTCTGCTCCACCAAGTTAATATGAGTCGGGCGGAGTTCAAAGGAGCCAGTGGTGGGTTTAGGCAAGGCGAATCCTTTCGGTAAATCTTTAGGCTTCGGCTGTAGGTAGCTATAAATGGAGTCCATAAAGAGAGTACTCAAGCCTTCCTCTCAAAAACCTGTCTTCTAAATAGCACTAGAAGAAAAGGTAAGAACGGTTTTAAGGAACCTAAGTTCCTTAAGACAAGAAAAATAAACTAAAAATTAACAAACAAAATTATACGTCTCCCCGGCAACGGCGCCAAAATTTGACACCCGTCGTTGAGGGGTGCCAAAGATAAGATTTATAAAACCTCAGCTTAAACTCAGTTAGGATAAGTCAAGGGTCGAACCACAGAGAGACAGGGTAAATTATGTTTGTAAATTTAAAGTCTATTGCAAGTAACCAAAAAAGGGGGGTTTGAATTGGGATTTTAACTAACAACTAAAGTAACAAAATAACAAGAAAATTAAGATAAGATAGAAAGGAGATTAGGAACTTCGGTTCCCCATGGTCAAAACAAGTCAATGAAGGGTAAAATAACCAAATAACACAATCCCAAGGAACAAAGAATAAACCTTTAGGTCAAAATTCTACCCAATCCTTACGGTCTTAGGGTTCCTAGAAAAGCACTAAACTTTCGTTCAAGGGCTATCCCAAAGTTGTTGTTAAACTAATCCTAATAATCTTTCAATCCTAAGGATTAGTTCACCAACAACAATGGGGGATTGGTAATTTAATCATCAAACTTATCAAAGTCAAGTTTTTACATGGTTCCCCTAATTCCTAATCACAAGAATTAGTTATGCATACTTCTAATTATGAAACTAGCAATTACTAAGAATATTAAAGAGATAAACATAATTAAAGAAGACAATAAAAGGGAAAACATGAAATAAGAAATAACAACAAGATGAATAACAAGATTGAATCAAAAGGAAAGATTAATTATCACAAACTTACAACTTGAATGGAAATCCTAAAAGGAAAGATGAAAGCTTGATACCAAAAAGTCTAACAATGGAGTCTTCAACATAAAGTACTTGGATGAAAATTACTTAGGTAGAAAATTGCTGAAAAACTACTTAACCTAATAGAAGAGTTTTGATCTCCTTAAATAAGAAATATTACAAGATTAGGAAATCAGAAAACAAAACGGAAATCTCGAAACAGGGTCTGGTCGGTCGACCTGTTTTCTCGGTCGATCGACCGGTTCTGCCAATGCGGACTTATTTTCTGCGAATTTGGGCTTCCGTGGAGAACTGGGCCGATTACGTAATTGACATCGGTCGGTCGACCTGTTTTCTCGGTCGGTCGACCGCTTCTCTTTTTTTCTAGCTTTGATCCGGCCCGATAATTATACTTGAAAGCACCATCCGAATTATTGCTCCAAAAACAGCTTCCTAAAGGCAAATAAGGCTTGGTTTTGCTTACTTCCGCGTATTCCTACATACAAAACACAGAAATACCAAAGTAGACAATACGGGAGAAAAAGCAACTAAAAAGTTACGAAAGTGTAAGAAAATACGTGCCAAAAGAGTAAATAAAATGCATAAAATAGGCACGTATCAAGCTTCCTAGTATAATTAGGCGTTATATATATATATATATATATATATATATATATATATATATATATATATATATATATATATATATATATATATATATATATATATATACTTCATTTGTAATGGGTAGTGTAGTGAACAATATCTAATAATTGATTATCTTAAGCTAATTAAATTCTTAGGTTGCTTATGAGACTTGTGGAACTTAGTTAGTTGTAGGGCGACCTTTAGGCTTGTAGGAGAAGAGTCTTAGGTTGCTAGTGCTTTTAATTGGACTTGGTCTTTCTCTTATATGTGTATGTGTGATTGAGGTCCCCGAGGTTCGGGCGGCACTATATTGGGTTCGGGAATGGAGTGAGGATAGAGACCCCCCGGTCGGGCAACCGAAAGGGAAACCGACTCTCCCTCAACTTAGTTCCCGGGGTCAATTAAGTGTTGATTAGAGGTCAGTAAAGTTAGGACTAAGGACCTAGTTGTAGTACATATCGGAATATGTCTGAGTTGGAACTGCTAGAGTACGATATGTACTGATGTTTGATGCGTGTCAAGGTATGGTCTGAGTTAGGATCCTCTAGTTTGACATGTGAGTGTTTGTGGCGTGGCGGACATGTGTGAATTGGGATCTCTGGACCGTCACGTGTATGGATGATGCGGTAGGAGATGTCTGAGTTGGGACCTCTGTCCTTCCGTGAGTTTGTATGACCGTGGTGAATTGGGTCTGAGTTGGGATTCTGATTCACTACGAGGGTAATGGTTCTGACTGAGTTGCGTTATGAACCATTATTAGCTGATTGGTATCCATTCGTGCCTGAGTTGCGGCTACGGGTGTATGCTTGCTGATTTGTGTACCAAGTTTACCTGAGTTGGGGTGTGACTTGGACACTGCTGATTGTGTTTAGTACTTGCCTGAGTTGGGGTTAGTTATAGTTACTATTGATGGCATCTGCTTGCCTGAGTTGGGGTACGGTGTCAGATGTTGCTGAATGATTGTGTGTTTATAGAGTATTGTTTATCTTAGTATTGTTCGTCCAAGGCATTGGACGACTCTTAGTCTAGTTTCGTAAATGGTTTGGAGTGAAAGACTCCCCGGTCGGGCAACCGGAAGGGAGACCGACTCTCATTTGAAATAGTTTCCGAAGTTAGTTGAGAGCCTTTTCATAGTGATGTATGTTGATATGAAGGTTGATAATGATATATAATTCGCATGTTATAAATGTTGAAGTATGTTGGATGTTCTTATGTGTTACATGTTGCTAACAATAGGTGGCTAGGAGAACTCTAGTCACTCCCAATGATTGTGGCGTACATGTTTTCATGTATGTAGGTACATGACAGGTTGCCGGATGGTTACTAAGGCTAGCGAGCGATGATCCTATCATCGATGACACACCCGTTTATCGTTCTAGCTAGACCTAGTTTTTGATATACATTTGAGTGCCCGTAAGGATGTGTAATCTCAGGCTGAGTTTTGTACTTATACTTTCGTACTTAGACTGATATACTTATCTATGTTTGTTCATTTTAGTTTGTATAGTTTGTTTTAATTCACCTCGTTTTATCATGCATGTTAAAGTTTAAATTTCGCGTAAATTTTGGCATGTTTGTATGTTTTATTTTTCCGCTGCGACGAGGGGTTTTACACCCTATGCGAGCCATAAGGGACCGTTTTCTCCTATGAATTTTCCCAAAGACTTCTAAATTCCAATCTTGAAGCTTAGCAGACGTTAGATCGAATCTAGAGGTGAATACCCCCTCCTTCGGCCAGTTACTATCTAGGAACTCACTGAATTTCTCGTGCGTCATCCAACAAGCATGAAATCTGAATAATGGTCTATTAATGGAATGAATAGGAGTGAACCCATTTAGAGCAATAAAAATAGGGCAGTGGTCATATTGTATTGCGGGGAGGTGTTTCACCATAGCATCCTCGAACATAGTACCCCAATTAGAATTACATAAAGTCTCGACTGAATTTCCACATGCCTAAGTATGAGAAGCTCCGATAAAAGCTAATTCTAGGAATTCTCAATTATTGATCCAGTTGTTAAAGTAGATGTATCGACGAGCCATGTTAGAGTCTCCACCATATCGTTTGTCCAAAGAGCGAGTTTCATTAAAGTCTCCCGCAAGCAACCATGGTCTGTTATTGTTCCGTGCAAACGTTCCCTCCGATTTGAAGGATCAGGGCTCGCATACACGACCGAGAAAAACCAGGGTAACTCTCCTTTTCGAGCAACTTCGACTGTGATAAATTGAGCATGTTCAGTTACAGGGGTAACATTAACGATATCCTTATTCCAATATAGCTATATACCACCGCTGAAACCAACCGTATCCACAAATGAACTACATTTATATCCTGTGATATTGCCTAGCTTAATGACATGCTCTCGACCCATATGGGTTTCGACTAGCGCAAATACATTAGGTTTATAAGTACGAGTAACTTCCTTAATGGCATTAATCTTACTCTTATTACCTGTTCCTTGGACATTCCACACCGTAAATGTAATATGGGGGAGGTTGTGTGACAAATTCGTTATTGTAGAACTCATAAAATCAGGTACAAAATTGAAGGATGATAGATAAGCTTTGCGTACTTGGTTTAGAATACTGTCAATACTCCATGGTATCGACATCTCGATTGATAGCTTCGAGGTTATGCTCTTTGCCATTTCGATTTTGTTGTCCATTATCGGGCATTCTGCAATCATCATACCCAAGTATGGAGCTGCCATCTCCGGGCAGTTCGAAATCAGCACATGCTGAGTCGGCGGAATTACTTCAATCTAGGGGTTTTGCGGAAGGCAACTGGGTTGAGGTAGAGGGCGGTCCTTGTACGAAAAGTATGGGTGAGGGTTCATGATTTTCTGTTATTAAAAATGGGGTATCGTGATGATTCGAAAGGGTTTTGGGGAGAGCAAAGGTAGTATGCTCTGTACTTGGGAGGGAATTCGAGATATCACTAAGAACCTTGGGTGCATGATTATTGTTAATATCTTTTTCCTTGATATTATTGGTATTAATATTATTAGAATAAGGAGGAATATTGAAAATAGTTTTGTCTATGGAATCTTTCTTTGTATAGGTTATGGGATTTTTGGCAGAGATTGATTGTGAGAGGAGTTTGTTTGTACGTTTGTTAAGGAGATTGATTTTTTGCTGGATTGTTGGGATTTGTGTCGGATTCCGATTCCCAGAATCGGGAGAAATTATATGCTGGATTGACGTTCGTGGTATAGCAGATATGGACGTGATATTTTCAACTAATACTGTTTCCTTAGATAGGATATTATATCGCGATCCCGTATCTTTAGAATTATGGCCGAATTTGAAAATCGAACCTTCCTTATTCGGATTGAAAGATCTATCCGGTTCAGCCGTAGACGGCTTTCTTCTCGGTGGTTTCTAACAACCATCCAGTCGCCAAAATTGTTTTTCTCCTCAGGACGGGTTTCTCGTTCTATCGACGCGTCTTCTTATAAACTATACTCCTCCTGTATCGTATGGTCCGATATTTTTCTATTCTCGCTTATCTGTGGACACAATTCCAGCGTATGGCTTAGTCTACAGCACTTGAAACAAATCATTCTGGGTCCCTCGTACTAAATGCAATAGACTTTGCCATATAGCCTGAATTTTGATAAAACCGGTATTGATATATCTACTTCTACACTCAGACGAGTAAACTTTCCTCGCTGGGTTGTAGCGGTATTATTGTCGATTCGAATTACTTCGCCAATTTTAGATCCAATTTTCTTAAGGAATGTCTCGTTGAAGTACTCAACTGGTAGATTAGGTATAAGAACCGAAGCTGTTAACTCTGTAATAGCTTCTACAGAGAGTACAAAGTTAGGAATCCATTTCCTTATAGTAAAAATAGTGATCGTCGATCATCCATGGTCCCTGAGACATTACATAGTCATAGTCTTGTTTCGACGAAAATCGAGCAACATAATGTGATTCTGTGAGATCCGTCAATATGAGTTTTCCTTTTATCGACCACTTTGATTGAAGCTTTCTCATCAGTGAGAGCGCATATAGCCTATCTTCTTATCGAACATCTTAATAATCAAGGAATGCTTCCAAGGTTTCCGTAGCATCGTTTCTCCTGCTTTGTAAGACAAATTCGTGGACAAAGAGGGTCCAAATCCTCATCTTCATCCTCAATATCGTCCTCTGAGTCAAAATCGCTATTATTTAGATAAACATGGTCCATAGACTCCGAGTCAGAGTTGAATCCCTGGACTGTCTCTTTATAAGAGAGCTGCTTTTTGACAGAAGATTTAATAGGAACTGCGTTATTTTCTCGGGTTTCGACATCCATGGTGGTGCTATGATGGAAGTATGCTAGGTGCTTCGTTTTCCTTTTTGAACTTTTAGGTAGCGGTGGGAAAGAGTTAACATCATTTTCGATTAAAGTGTTATGTATTAGCGTAGGTGCAAGGGTGGTATCGGCCTCCGGCGAGAGGCCATTGTTTGGTAGAACCATTCAAGGAGTTAAAAACAGAGAATATTTTAAAGAGAGAATGTTATGAATTTTTGTCTCTTACGGTTTCCAGAAATTACCATATTATAGATCTATAAGGAGGAGGTTTGACATTTTTTATTTTGTGAGACTTTTCATATGGTTTGGCTACGTCCTTTTGTGTGTCACACATTCTTCGGCCAAACTACCAAATTGGTAAAAAAAAGTAGAGAGCCTTGGACAAATTGGTAAAAAAAAAAGAGTAGATTAGACAAACTGGTAAAAAAAATAACATATTGGACAAATTGGTAAAAAAAAGTTGATGATGTGATAAATTGATAAAATTGTTTAGTTAAGTGATTGATATTTAGGCCAAAATGTTAAATAATATTATAGAAAGAATAACTTTTATTAATGAACAAATAGTAAGTAATATACGCGGACCATTTTTTTTATCATTAATACATTTTCGACTTAAATTTACTCTGACCTGAAATTACATTTAAGATTCTTTTAGGTTAATTAGGTCGAGTTTGGGTCATGTCGTTTTTGGGTTTACTAGAACTCGAATATGGTCGCGTCGTGTCGGATTACTTCTAACTTTTGTCATTTTTGGGTCTATTATTATAAAGTTTATTAGGGGCAATGTTTAGTTTACAAAGATAAACATTCGTGTCGGGTCACATATTTGTTAATATCAATTCAAGTTACGGGTTATTCTTGACTCCTCAATTCGAGTGTTCGAGTGTCGTATCAACTTGAGTCTTGTCTTTTGAGTCGGGTCAATTATCTTAATATTAACCAAAGACTAAAAAATGCTGTAAAAAATCATTAGTTATTTTCTCTGCCCAAAATTTATATTAACTAAAGAGTACAAAAAAGAATTAAGCTGAACTGACTTGACAGAAGGAGGTACTCAAACTGACACGAGATGTGCCCGAACTAACGATCTCATCATGATTTGTTACCTGAATTGATCCATGCCAATATGACCCAACATAAATGTTTATTATTGTAAACTAACCATTAATTCTGATAAATTTGATAATAATAGACCCGAAAAATGGTCCAAATCTTAAATGGTTCAACCCAACCCAACCCAACCCGACCCGACCCAATATATATTATTTACCATGAATACATTAAGAAAAGATATCTATTTAATATCACTTAATCAACTTTTTTTTTGACCAATTTATCCAACATGTTACTTTTTTTACCAATTTGTCCAACATGTTACTTTTTTTACCAATTTGTCCAATAACCTCTACTTTTTTTACCAATTCCGTAATTTGGCCCAAATTCTTCATAGTTGTCCACATAACCAGACTTTGCTTGTATTTGAGAGATACATTTGTCGCAATTTGTTTACTTCCAATTCGTCGCATGCAAATGCGTGATTTATGGTTTTTTTTAATCGTTTTTTTTTTTTTTTGCCTTCCTTTTCATATTATCGTCTTAGGCACATTATTCAAAGCATGGGGATGACTTTAGAGATGATTCGCAGTGAGACTGAGCTAGCAGGCAAAGACGGTTACGAACTTAAGGATCTAAAATCGTCATTATAGCGGTTTAAAAATAGCGTTTTGGACTTTCAAATGACGAGGGAATGACATAGAAACACATAAGCACTCGCAATTCATTATACTATACTCAATGTTGACACAGATTTTGACTTGAAAAGGGACATTACATTCCAAGCGATCAATTTCCGATCTTTAGGTGGGATACCTTTAAAGAGTGTTTGAGGTTGGTGCCTTAAGCCTTATTCACGAAAGAAACGAAAAGCTCTTTGATGAAAAGAAAATGTGTAATCACCAGTATCTTTGTGAGAAATTACTCAACTATCCTCAACTTATAAAAATGTACCCGTAATCTAATATGGTAAACAATTCAAAATTACAAATAAAAAACAATCATATGCAAGCATGAATAAGAAGCCAAATGGGTAAAGAAGGGTAAAAATATGGATAAAACGTAGAACAAATGTATTATGGATATGTGAGGCTTAAGGTTAAGCTAGCAACTTATCCAAATGTAAGATGCTTAATCCCAAAAATTAACTCAATTATACAATTTAAACCAAATATAATTCTCCAAATAGTAATAATGAAATATATGAGAATTTCCTCCTTTTTCTCTTCTTTTGATATACGCTTCTTTTCGTTTTTTCTTTCTTTCTTTTTCATTTTTTCTCAATCAATTTTTTTCTTGTTCAATATTTTCTTTATTTTCATAAAATTTCTTTTTTTTTCCGAGAGAATTCTTTCTCTTTTCTTTCTAGCATCAAGACCAAGCTCACATCTAGGTCGCACGGACACGGCTAAAATTTGCCCTCCGAGTGTGCGACACGGTGTCGGACACGGCTCCAAACGTGTCCGACACTCCAAAAACGTGTCCCCCGTTTTTTATTTGAGCCAAACGTGTCCGACACGGTCTTCTAATTACGGACACGGTCCGTGTCCTTGGGACACGCCTAATATAAAGAAAACCAAAAAAAAATCCTAATTCAGTATACATTCTAATTGAAATTTGAAAACCTAATTCAATCTAATTGCAAACCCAATTCCACACTCCACTCGTGTCGTCTGTCGTCAACTCCTCACCTCGCCGGCCGTCGGACGCCGCACGCCGCCACCTTTCCGACCGCCACCTCCCTCTATCGTCGTCACTGTCGTTCATAGGTAATTAATTTATTTTTCTTAATTGAAACTTTGAAAGTATGTGAAAAAGTGCTTGTTGAATGAGTAATTAATTTCTTTTTCTTAATTGAAACTTTGAAAGTATGTGAATGAGTGCTTGCTGGATGAGTAATTAATTTCTTTTTCTTAATTTCCTTTTATTAATTGAAACTTTGAAAGTATGTATACAGTCAGAAAGAGTGCTTGTGTGTTTTATATGAAGTAAACGAATGCTTAACGAGCTTTCTTTCTTAGTAGCAGTGGTCTGTGTTTTATAGTGCATCGGGTAATGATGGTTGATGGTGTTTGTAATTTGGAACCTTAAGTCATTTATGCTTTTTATTTATTTTGTAAGACTTGAATGTTTATTTAAATTTCGGATGTAATTTGGATTTTCTATTTTGTAAGAAATATTTGATTTAGACGTATAAGACATTAGTATTGGTTGTCATTTTATGACTTTGTTACCTTCAAATGACCAAAGTTTAGATGTTGGTTGTAATGGACTTTAAATTCCCTTTATTTTAATATGTAGATTGACTTTTTTTTGCCGTGTCCCGTGTCCTAAAAAAATCGGAGTGCCGTGTCCGTTTCGTGTCCGTGTCTGTTTTCGTGCAACCTAGGCTCACATGACATTTCTCAAAAATCAAGTATCCCAATGAGCACCCAAACTGATCAAAATTACTAGCTCAACAAGGTAGGCAATTTTATTAATGTAGCTAGGATTTTTGTGAAAGGGGTCAATAAGGCAAAGTTTATACATGTGAATGACTCCAAAAATGCTAAAAATATATGAATGCATACTTATAAAGAAATGAAATGAGAACCATAATTATGCGTTTTGATATAGCACAAACTATAAGAAGATACCTACACTCACCTAAGAAAAACCAAGTATGAATGTATTGGCCAATTAGGTTCTACCTCACAATTTTGTGGCTTGCCAAAAGCCAAGATCACGTCTAATTAGTTCATTTTCCATTATCCACATACTATGTCAAGACATCCGCATGTATCAGTTCTACCAAAAAAAGATAGAATTCATTAAGCAATAGACTATATAAGGATATGCAAAGGGCAATGGTAGGAATAAGCAAGCATTTCCTAACATTTCTCTTAGCAAAATTTAGAAATTCTCTCTAAAAACTCAAAAAATAACTAACTAAACGCAAACTAACTAACATGCAAATGCATTTCCCCCAAGCTAAACATAACATTGTCCTCAATATGTCATCATGAAAATTACCCAATAAAACCAAAAATGGTTCATAACACAATAGAAAACAAGAGGCTAAATGTTTAATGGGTGTTAGGAAAAGAAACTAAAAATGCAAAAGAAAACAAACTAGACTAACTAGCCTCCCCCCAAGCTAGTATGTATACGGGGAACCATCCTCATCATTCAAGTGATGGGCCAAAAGTTAAATCCCTTCACCTCCTCAGATTGGGTAGCAACACTATGCGATTGTTTAGATCCGTCCTTCATAACAATTATGGAACTTCTATCGTCGTGAATTGAAGTGCTACTACCATCCTCAAATAAGCCAAACAAACTTCCTCCTTCATCACCGTAGCCACTCTTTCCATAATAATCGCTAGATTGTCCGCCGAAAGCCTCAATACCATAATTTGTACCACAATAATTTGGACTTGGGTGACCATTTGCCTTGTTACGAAGCGTACACCACCCATTCCATTGCTTTGTTGAATCGAAAATCGCAAGAGGGTTTTATCGAACTTTTATGTGCATGCTTAGTTTTCTTTGAATCGAAAATCGCAAGAGGGTTTTATCGAACTTTTATGTGCATGCTTAGTTTTCTTCCTTAGGGGTTGTTCACATGATCTTTTAGGAGCCATGAAATTTATGAGGAGAAGACAAAAATCAAGCTCAACACTACAAAAAGAGTTCTTGAAGGAAAAATCCAACTTATAACCCTAAATTCATCTTTTTTTTTCAATAATGCAAGGTAAACTAGTAAACTAATTCAATCCTTAAACATTAATCGATCATTCTGCTGTAATCAATCTCTAGCAAAAATATGAACAAATCCAAAAAAATTCCCAATTTGAGCTAGGCTTTGAAAAACTAGAAAAATTATTTGAATTGAATGAATTTGAGGATAAAAGCAAAGATTACTTACCTTATGATGTTAGTGGAAGAAGAAAACTTGAAAAATTGATGAAGATGTGGATGATTATTGAGTCATTTAGTGAAAAATTGAAGAAAAGATAGAGTAGAAAAGAAGAACAATACTGCCGGGGTTGAAAGAATAGGGTTAGAAGTTATTACTTTATGTTTTAATAAAAACCCGCAAAATTCCTGAAATACCACGACCCCGATCGGGGACACCAACCATGATCGGGGTTGACCGTCTCTCCGTATTCTGACTTTCCTTCCTCCGCTTTTCCAAATTCCTTTTGGAATTAGAGAACTACGACCCCGATAGGAGTTAAAAGTACGGGGAAGTCATTTCTTTTTCTATTTTTCTTTTTTTTCCATAATTCTTCACCTAAAATCACAAAATAAAAACCGTAAAGCCTAGTAAGTCATTACTAAAACTAAATAAAACATAAAAATGCAGAAAAATCAAAATTAAACTAATTAAGATAAATTAAAATGCTAAGAATTTAAAATAAAGGTAAAAGAAAAAGAGTAAACACAACATGGGTTGCCTCCCAAGAAGCGCTGGTATAATGTCCCGCACGACGCACAAGCTTGGGTTACCCCAAGCCCCAATCTTCTTGAGCACATTTGGTCATTTCTTGACCATGAGCACATTTGTAGCATTGCTCCTTCCTAAAACTTCCCGAACTCGACGAAACCATTTCGTTCTCATTCGGGATAGACCTTGCACATTACTCCTTACATCCTTGAAAGGAGCGTCCTTTCCTACAAAACAATCACATTTTTTTTCCTCTAACTGATTAATTACCGAGGAAACATTAGAGGAGTCAAAATTATTAAAATAATAAAGCGACTCATGCAACCTTGGACTTGTAAGGGAATTGTTTTTAGAGAAAGTAATTTTGTCATTTCCGACTTGTAGACTAATCTTCCCATGTTTTACATCTATTAGAGCCGCCGAGGTATGCAAAATGGATGTCCCAAAATAATTGGTACATGATAATCTTCGTCTATGTCTAATAGACGAAATCAACGGGAATGAAAAACTCACCAACCTTAACCGGAACGTCTTCTAGCATTCCCACGGGGCTTTTCATAGAACGATCTGCCATTTGCAAAGTTGTGTTGGTGGGATTGAGTGATCCCATATTTAGTTTTTCATCGATGGAAAATGACATGACACTAACGCTAGCTCCAAGATCGCAAAGAGCTTTATCAACATGATATGTGCCTATGTGGCAATGGTACAAGGAATGGAATAGTTACCTAGATCATTGAGCTTTGGTGGAGACAAATTGGGGAGGAATACATCACACTCCTTCGCGAAAGCAATGGTCTCCAAATCTTTGAATGATCGCTTCTTTTTAAGGAGGTCCTTCATGAATTTCGAGTAAGAAGGCACCTGCGAAATAAGCTCAACAAATGGAATAGACATATGTAAGTTCTTAACGATTTCCAAAAACATACCAAACCTACCATCGTCGATTTGGTTGATCAAACAGTGAGGAAACAGAACTTGAGCTTTGAAAGGAACTTCGGGATCCTTTTCTTTGACATCTTTAGGCTTCTCATGAACCTTCTTTTCGTCATTGTCAACTACCTCTTCATCCATAACCATTGATGGAATAGCAATGAGCACATCACCCCCCAATTGAATGACATTTATGGAAGCATGGGGTTGTGTACCTTGTGGTGGAAGTTGACCTTGTTGCCTTTGAGCATTGAAAGTAACTAATTGGGCAACTTGTTGTTCTAGCATCTTAATGGCGGCATTAGTAGCATTGCTGGATTGATCGTTCTTTTGAAGTTGGCTAACATCTCGGTTTGGGTTTTAGCCATTTGAGCGAACACTGCTTCTAAATTACTCATTCTTCCTGGGTTTGTTTGTGGCGGAGGACGTGGTGGGTTATTGTATTGTGGTTGGGGAACAAAAATATTTTTTGGTTGGGATGGCTAATTTCGTTAGGGTGGAGGGTTAAGCACATTATTATTGGAGTAAGACAAATTGGGATGAAATTTATAGTTCAAGCTATAAGTATTAGAAAATGTACCTGATGGATATGATCCTTGTCGATTGGATTGAAGAGCATTTACCTCGGCAATCGTGGTTGGGCATTGATTTGCAGAATGGCCCACTCCTCTGCATCCTTCACACACAACAATTTGGCTTTTGGATGACATCACGTTGACTTGCATTAGGGTGTTGGAATTCTTCTCTGCCAACTTTTGTTGGAGCAACTCAAGCTGAGCTAGCAAAACGGATTGAGTTGTGGCATCTTCTTTGGCTTTGGTGGGCACACTCACATTCCGAGAATTGACATATTGAGCGTCATGGATTCAATCGTGGCATGGGTAACATATATGTCAATTTGATCAAACCGCCCATTGTTGGCGGAATCAAGGATTCTTCGACACTCGGCACATCCATTGTAGAATTTTATGGCTAGGGATCAATCATCTAACCCATTGCAACACCCTCATAGTCTAAGGCCTTTAAAACAAGACCATCAGATCATGAAGTCCTCACCATCTCAGTTTCCTGAGATATAGTATAAGATAAACAATTCCAATACTTTCTTACTGTCTGTCAAAACTATGAGAAAAGTAACTACTGTTAATGCAAAAGCTATGACTCAAGACCCTACAAAACTGGTGATCCCTCCTCCCAAGCCAGCAAGCAAGACTCATCTGTGTACCTGAGACTCTGCTCACCATTACATGGATCATCACAGTAAACAACATCATGTGTTAGCAACTATATAATAAGACGGATACACATCTAGATGCATAATTCACAATATTCATCGTAACACAATTACCATTATCTACATATGCTGTGGTGACCTTTAGTCCCACACCAATCTCCCCACTTGCCACAGCAAGGGGTACCTAAACCATAAATGTGCACATCCTCCACGTGGCGGGTCCCATGGGGAGCGATCATAGGAGTGGGATCCGTTCCCCGCAACGGTCCCACACGTTGTCATTGGAATCTCATACATCATCCCATACATAGTAATATAATCATAATACAACATCATCACAACATTATTATACAGTACTGAGTAAGGAAACCCTACCTCAAGCGGAGCAGCAAGAAGACAAGCGGAACTTCCTACCAACGCTCTTCTACGAATCCTCCTCCTAGGGATTACACAATTTCCAATTACTTACTGAATAATCACAACTATGATACTAAGCGGTAGATATACACTTACTTGGTGATATACGGACTAGGTAGATGATCGGCGCGACTAGACTTGCTACTAAATTTGAAGGATTAGGAAATGAGGAATGAGAAATCAGAAATGAGGAATGAGAGGATTAAGGTTCTGCATAACTTTCTGATTAGGGTTAAAATGATTTATTAACCCTCGGATTAAATTTATAATAACCGTGGTCTGACGTCTGGAAAAGAAACACTCGACTGAGTACGAAGCACTCGGTCGAGTGTGACTTACTTGGCCGAGTACCACATACTTGGCCGAGTTGACTCGCAACTCAGCTACTGACTAGAAGAGGTCGACCGAGTATCATATACTCGACTGAGTGTGATCTACTCGGCCGAATGTCACCTACTCGGCCGAGTTGATTCACAATTCAACTTCTCTAACTTGGGGTGTTAAAATCTTCCTTATTTAAAACTTCGTCCCCGAAGTTCTCAAGGTTCAAAAGACACTACTCAACGAGGTGACACTAGCGCGCGATCATCTCTTACCCCCCTAAAAAAAATATTGGTTACGTCCCCGTAACCTTACATACCTGATCGAACAACTGAGGGTATCGTTCCCTCATAGCTGCCTCAGGTTCCCAGGTAGCCGCCTCAGCATCGTGGTTTGACCACAAAATCTTAAGGAGCTTGGTCTCTCCCGTTCTGGTCTTTCGCAGTTTAGTATCAAGGATGGCTTTAGGTGTTTCCACATAAGACAAGGTCTCATCAAGCTTAACATTCTCCACCTCAAGAATGTGAGATGGGTCACTAACATACCTTCGCAACTGAGATACATGGAACGCATTATGAACTCGATCCAAGGCTGGTGGTAGAGCCAATCGGTAAGCAACGTCTCCAGCTCGATCCAAAATCTCATAAGGAACAATAAACTTCTGGCTCAGCTTGCCTTTCTTCCCAAATCTCATGACACCTCTCATAGGTGAAACTATTAGTAACACCTTATCCCCAGCCTGAAACTCAATGTCCTTGCGGTGTAAGTCCGCATAGCTCTTGTGTCGATCCTGTGTTGGTCTCATCTTCTGGCGAATCATCTTCACCTGATGTATCATATCCTGAACCAACTAAGGACCTAGCATGACGGCTTCGAAACTGTCATCCCAACACAATGGACTCCTACATCTCCGCCTATACAAGGCCTCGAATGGTGTCATCCCAATACTCGCACGGTGGCTATTGCTGTAAAAATAACTCTATTAAATCCAGTCTCTCTTCTCAATATGTCCTCCAAGGTCTTGATAGTCCTCTCGGTCTGCCTATCATCTCCTGTAACTCTTGCCAAAACCTCGAGATGAAGCGAGAATCTCGATCCGATACAATACCCTTCGGAATCCCGCGTAATCTGACCACGTTCTTCCTATAGACTAGGGCCAACTTAGTCTTGCTCCAAGTGTCCTTTATGGGAACGAAATGAGGTGACTTGGTTAACCGGTCTACTATCACCCAAATCAAGTTGTTGCCCCTCTGAGATCGAGGTAACCCCACGATGAAATCCATCGAGATAGACTCCAATTTCCATTCTGGTACCTCTAATGACTGAATCTTGCCCTGCGGTTGGTGCTGCTCCCATTTCACCCTCTGACAAGTCAAACATCCAGCCATGAACTCTACAACATCCATGTTCATTCCCGGCCACCAAAACGTCTACTTAAGGTCCCTATATATTTTATGTGCACCTGGATGCACTAAGTAAGGTACACAATGAGCCTCAACCAGAATCATCTTCTTCAACTCCGCACAATCCTGAACGTACCACCTCCCATCATACCGAAGACTCCCATCGCCACTCACAGAAAACCTCGATGGGCGACCCGCTTCCAGCTCTGCTTTCCACTCGGCAAACTTCGTATCAGTCAGTTGGCTCTCTCTGATTTTATTGTACAAGTCTGGCTCGACCGTCATGTCACCACGTGTTTCACCCTTCCTGATCACATGGATGCCCATCTCATTCACCTCTTCTCTCAGCCTTATCAAGGATAACGCTGTGCACAAGGAGTGCACACTCTTCCGACTCAATGCATTAGCAACTACATTATACTTCCCCTCATGGTATACTATCTCCATGTCATAGTCTCCGATCAGCTTCATCCACCTCCTCTGTCTCATGTTAATCTCTTTCCGGGTAAAAATGTATTTCAAACTTTTATGGCCTGAAAATACCTTGAACGTCGCACCATACAGATAATACCTCTAGATCTTAAGTGCAAAGACTACATCACCCAGCTCCAAGTCGTGAGTGGGATAGTTCTCCTCGTACCGCTTCAGCTGTCTCAACGCGTAAGCGATTACCTTCCTATTCTGCATCAAAACACACCCCAAACCATTCTTTGAGGCATAAGTATACACCTCAAAGTCTTCCACTCCCTCTGGCAAAGCTAAGACAGGGTTTATGGTCAAACATTCTTTTAAGGTTTGGAACTCACATTCCCCATCCCAGCGGAATTTGTTGTCCTTCTTCAAGAGCACAATCATTGGCCTGGAAATCTTAGAGAATTCCTACACAAAACGTTGGTAGTACCCTACCAAGCCTAGAAAACTGCGTACCTCAACCACACTCTTATGTGCCTCCCAATTAGCCATCGCTTCAATCTTACTAGGATCCACCGCTACGCCCTCCTTCGAGATCACATGACCCAGAAACGCTTCTCTCTCCAACCAGAACTCGCACTTCGATAACTTAGCATACAATCGATTAGCCCTCAGAGTCTGCAACACGATTCTCAGATGCTCCTCATGCTCCTCAGTCTTAGGGTAGACTAAGATATCATCAACTGAAAACCACCACGAACTTGTGCAGGTAAGGACTAAACACGCGGTTCATCAAATCCATGAATATGGCAGGCGTGTTAGTCAACCCGAACGACATCACTACATACTCAAAATGACCATACCTAGACCTAAAGGCGGTCTTCGGTATATCACTATCTCTGATCCTCAGTTGATGATAACCCGACCTCAAATCAATCTTTGAAAATAACCCGGCTCCGGTCAACTGGTCAAATAGATCATTTATCCTCGGCAATGGGTAACAGTTTTTCACCGCCACATGATTCAGCTCTCGATAATCTATACATAACCTCATACTCCCATCTTTCTTCTTCACGAACAAGATTGGAGCTCCCCAAGGCGATACACTAGGTCGGATGTACCCCTTATCTAACAGATCATTTAGTTGCTTTTTCAGCTTCTCCAACTCTTTCGGACCCATCCGGTAAGGGGCCTTTGAAATAGGTCCCGTTCCCGATTTCAGCTCCACACTGAAGTTAATATCCCTCTTGGGTGCTAACCCATGAATCTCTTCCGGAAACACATCTCGGAACTCCTCCACCACTGGAATACTCTCCACTGTCACCTCCTCAGCTCAGGTATCCCTCACATGGCAAAGAATCAAATGACACCCATTCCTCAAGTATGACTTCAAGGTTATAAATGATATAACTTTGACCTTAGAATTGACGACGAAGCCCTTATACGACACTCTCACCCCTTTGGCACCCCTCACCGTCACCTTCTTTTGATGACAGTCAATGGTAGCCTTATACTGACCTAATCAGTCCATCCTTACTATTACCTCAAAACCGTCTAAAGGAAACTCAAAAAGATCAATAGGAAAGTCTACTTGACCTATTACAACTAATTACGTCCCCGTAACCTTACATACCTGATCGAACAACTGAGGGTATCGTTCCCTCATAGATGCCTCAGGTTCCCAGGTAGCCAACTCAACATCGTGGTTTGACCACAAAATCTTAAGGAGGTTGGTCTCTCCCGTTCTTGTAATACTCCATTGAACCGAATAGGATATTCGGGTGGGGTAACCCTTGAAGAGGTCCATTGATAGGCTTATATGACTAGTGCTTAAAGGGATTGAAAGTAGAACTCCAAAGTTAAGCGTGCTTAGTTGGGAGTAGTCTTAGGATGGGTGACCTCCTGGGAAGGTTCACGGGATGCGCATGAGTGAGGACAAAATGTGCCGGAAAGGACTCGTGTTGGTCTGTGGGGCCAGTACATAGCTTGGCGAGCTACCGTGGCTAACATTTCCGGTCCTAGGTTTGGGCCGGGGTGTTATAGTTCTGGTCTTTCGCACTTTGGCATCAAGGATGGCCTTAGGTGTTTCCACATACGACAAGGTCTCATCGAGCTCAACATTCTCCACCTCAAGAATGTGAGATGGGTCACTAACATACCTTCACAACTGAGATACATGGAACGCATTATGAACATGATCCAAGGCTGGTGGTAGAGCCAATCGGTAAGCAACCTCTCCAACTCGATACTAAATCTCGTAGGGACCAATAAACTTATGGCTCAAATTGCCCTTCTTCCCAAATCTCATGACACCTCTCATAGGTAAAACTTGTAGTAACACCTTATCCCCATCCTAAAACTCAATGTCCTTGGGGTGCAAGTCTGCATAGCTCTTCTGTCGATCCTTTGTTGCTCTCATCTTATGGCGAATCATCTTCACCTGATCTATCATATCCTGAACCATCTGAGGACCTAGCACGACGGCTTCGGAACTGTCATCCCAACACACTGGACTCTTACTGTTAGGTTTTATTAGTTACTCATAAACTAAATTTAGTCAGACTAACATCAACTTTTATTTAACCCTTTAAATAACCTATTATGATAGATCTTATGCATGCTAAATATTGCGGAAATAAGGAGATATTGAACCCTTACAAACGGTCCAAGAGAATGGCAAAGATGATCCTCCAAGTACCCAAAATAGAATACCTCCTTTGGATGCACCAAGACAACCCCTCAATAATCCGATCTCGAGTATGCTAGATCAACAACCAGATTTCCTTAAACTTATTCTAATCTCTCTTATTAGAATGTTGTTTGAATACTACAAAATAGTATGTATATATTATCTTATAATATGAATTTAGAGGTTATAAAATCTCTCTTTCACTTGGAGTATTTTCGGCTAAGAGAGGAGGTTTTTTTTTGAGTTTTTCTACACTTAGAAAAATTATACAAAAATTAGAACTAGGGTTTTTAGGTTAGTATCTCATACTTATTTAAGGTGGTGTCTTGGGGTGTTGTTTGGCCGGTCATAGAGAAGAACAAAAGGGGAGACAACTCTCTAACCCATGCTTCATAGGGTTGCCTAGTTAGTGTTTCCAATACATGCTATAAACACAATGATTAAAGCATGTTTAATTAAAACACTAATCATCCACAACTACCTCCACTTAGCCGCCCAAATCACACCTAAAATGAACTACATTTTACAATTTGTCAATTGTTTAATTTGTATAAAATGTGACATCTTATATGTCATAAGGTAATCAAATTATAATTATACAAAACATATAAATATTTATCGTATAAATATTGTATCAAATAAATCATATTTATTAATTGACAAGTAATTCGAAATTACCATTGTAAAATAATATTTTATCGTCAATGCGATATACAACCTTTGTATTAATTTCAACCCAATTCATTCTAATTACGATATTATGAAATATCGTTTAATGTTTAACAATTGACACATTTCAATTTCAAACATAAATCTTACATTAAGATTTAACCTCTAATTTCTCGATATACGAGTTTAAGGAATATGATCAAATCGTATCAATATACATTTGATCACTTTATCAATTAAGGGAATTGTCCTAAAGGTGTGACCTAAAGGGATCAACTGACCACCACCGTCATACGACAGTAATGTCAAACTCTAGCTAGCCAATCATTACTGATTAATGTTGGTCAGTTGACTAATATAAAATCGTATCATCCCTTGCGCATTCTCGTTATGAGATTTAATATGTGATCGCACTATTGTTGAGGACACATTTCCCAACAATCTCCCACTTGTCCTCGACAAGTGTGCGTCACCAATTCTCTTGTCCTATTACAATCTCCCACTCAATGCAAGATGTCTCTCTGAGGTCGTACTTGCATTCGATCATATCATGAGTGGTTTCCTCGATCTGGAGAATAACTGTCTGACCGGAATTATCTACCATAGATACCTTCCGAGCGTGGCCACGCATTTCCAGTTAACTTCTCCTCGAGTGGCCCTGAGATTTGAACAACCCTGACAAGGGGTGGACAATTTCTATCGCACTACTTCCTTCAACTAGTCACAGTCAGTCATAACCCAAAGCAATCCCATTTGACTCCAGTTACGAAAAGTCGTAGAGAATGGATCAAATTTATGCCTAAACTGTACCATCTTGGGAGAGTAGTCTTTAGTCTAAGAATTGACTCACAAGAATACTATAGCAGCTCTCGCCACGACCCGGCTATAAAATTTCCAGAACTCTATAAGCGGTCACATTGCCCGACAGAGTGTCTCTTACAGTCTGCCTATGTGATCGACTAGTCATCACATATGACCCTATGGCACTTGAACTTGCCATCAATCGCCTCACACTCTAGTCGCTTTGAGACGTCACCTCATGTAAGCGGCTAGGGGCCATACAAAGTCAATCCAGTTCACTTATGGGGTTCAATATTGTCTCATACAACCCATTTGGATTCTGACAAAGTATCTTTCATTTTGAGTTAATCATAACTCAAATGATGTTGTCATGCAACAATAGTCAACACTATTACATTGCATTTTGATGCACAATCATCTATTTGTATTAGTGTTTTGCAAGTAACCTTTATTCATGCGAATAACCTTTATTCATGATAGCAAAACTTACAACTTTTGGTCTCCTTTATTCTCATATTATCCCGTATAATATGATTCTATTTGAGTACATTTCTAGAACTCTTTCTAGATTTTGAGTTTCCTTTCCGGAGGAAAGCTCCCACTGTTATCTTATAACTTGTGAAGTATCGATATACAGTCACTTATGTACTGAAAACTTTATTGTAGTCTATTTATGATTTCATCATTCTAATAATTTTCACTCATCTTGGCTATTTGATAATGGTTTCATTCATCGTTATGAATGATGTATCCAACCATTCTAACTTCTAGTGGGCGACCTTTTATTATCCATATAATAAACCTTCCCATTAAAACTCCATCATCATATGATACAAATTATTTTATTCATCTAAATTGAGTACCTCTTATTCTTTACTCTTAAAGAATCACCCATTCTCTCAAAATGGTAGGTTTCAATTCTTTGATGAATATCGCTCCCACTAAAATCAATATCTCTCGGTATTTTAAATGAACCTTTTATTTCTCGCATGTTAAACTATTACTTGAATCATTATCACAATCACTATCCCTATGGTGATCTGTTTCCATTCAATCAATCATTACCTTCTTATAATGTCTTCGTTTCCTCGAGACGAAAATGACATGATAATTTCTTTATAACTACATTGGGAGGATTGAGATGATTTCTTCTCTTTTATCTTATAAACTTAGAAAAACATTTATTAAGGAACCTTTTTCCTACCGATTTCATACGGGGTTTCAAGTTTCCTCTCTATGAAACAATGAACACAAAGAACTTTTCTTCGAGTGTCCTCCCGTAGTTTCTTCAGTGTCCTCTCGTAGTTTCTTCAAATCATTTAGGGCTCTTCTTAAGACTCCCAAGTAAGAATCTTCTCTAAGATCCTTCCTTTAATTTCATCATTGGTTTGCGAGCGAAATATTTTCTCCCACTCTATCCTTCTAACAATAACCTTTATTCGTTTAAGGATAGCTATTTCGATTAACCAATGTATCTGAATGTTTGAAGTTTGACAGGTGTGATGAATACATTCTCATTTTCACTTAAAATGAAAATCTTATAATGAACTGATATAGTCTCATTTTGATTGAATTTATCTCATGGGGTGTAGTTCTCCGTTTTAATCAACTCTTTGATTATATTATATTGATCGTATCAATAGTTTGTTGCGTGATAAAATCACTATTATTCATGTTTAAACAAGGTATGCAATTTATTTGAGAAATCAAAACATTGATTAAGAACACAAGTAGTGACTCGGGTTGAAAACCAAGTCACCAATATCCAAAACTACAACCATTGTTTTAGGATTTTAATCCTTGTCTTACAAGAAAATAAATTGTTCCATAAATAAATGCAAAATATGAAAGAAGACGATATGAAAATTAGAGGCTAGCTCTTCAAGTCTTCGATCAATTTGGATGCTACCATAGCCATCCAAGTAAGGAACTTCAAGCTTCCTTCTCTTTGCCCTTATCATTATTAGGAGGCGCCCCTTTAAAACAATTAAAAAGGGTAAATATCAACACATTTGTATCATTATACATAAGTTGATAAATGACATGAATTTAAACGAGAATTATTATTACCTACGGCGGTTGCCTTCCCATTTTTGAGATCACTTAAGTATTTGGGGCAATTTCGCTTCCAATGACCGATCCTCGTGCAATAATGGCACTTGTCTTGCTCTTTTGAAGACGAGGTGGAAGCGCCTTTCGAAAAGGTCTTTTCTTTGGTCGCCTTGGGCTTGAACGTTTTCTTGCTCTTGCCTTTAGAGGCATTTCTCTTGAAGCTCGTTTTCCCTTTCTTTTCGATGTTCAAAACATCCTTGGTGGAACTTTCATGAAGTCCCATGTCCCTTTCGGCTTGGACTAGCATCTTATGCAACTCGTCCAACGTGGTCTCTTGGTTTCGCATATTGAAATTCACTCGGAATTGAGCATACGCCTTAACCTTATTGAGCGAGTGAAGAACTCGGTCAATGATAAGAGAGTCGGGAACATCAACATCTTGAGCTTTTAGAGTCTCCGCGAGCTCAACGAGTTTGAGCACATGAGGGCTTATCTTTTGCCCTTCCTTGAATGTAATGTCAAAGAAGGCGGAAGCCGCCTCATATTGAATCACCCTTGGAGTTTGCGAAAACATGGTCGCAAGCTTGGTGTAAATTTCATATGATGTGGTCAACTTAATCATACTCCTTTGGAGATCCGGCTCCATGGAGAAGATGAGCACATTTTTAAGAGCGGAGGACTCTTTCATGTAGGCTTCATAGGCCTCACGAGTTCCGACCGCGGAACGAGCGGTTGGAGCGGGAGGAGCGGCTTCGGATAGGTAACGACTCTTATCGTCACCTTGAGCGGCCAAAAGCAATTGCGCATCCCAATCCTTAAAATTGGAACCATGCTTATCGAGTTTACAACGATCCATAAAGGATCGAAGCCATGAAACGTTAGTGAGAGGTGGAGCGTTGGTTGCCATTGATGATGTCGAAAATTAAACTACAATAATAAAAGGATAAACAACATCATTTTAATTTCATAATTTGAATTTTAAGAAACTTAAACATGTTAAGTATATTTACTTAATGATCTCTTACCCAATTAAGTAAACAATCCCGAGACCCAAACCCATACTAATCCGGGCACGGTGTAGCCGATTCAACCCGTATTGGTATAATTTGGTGGATTAACTCTTTAATCGGTTCTACTCTTAGAACTCTCGGTCGACAATTTTCTTAAAATTATCTTTAGCCCGAACTTATTGCAACTACGGTTACGAATACTTTCGTTGAGATCAACCAAATTTCAAGGTGTAATCTTATTACCCCACTTACCCAACGTGACAATTTTAGTACCCCGGTGTAGCCGAGCCTACGTTCTTGTGAAGAAGGGATTCATGGGTCCGTACTTTTTGGTAAGGCTAAGTCTCAATATTTATATGTAAGAGATCTAGTCAAATTATTATCTATCTCCGTTTAAGTGAACTAAGTCGGTGAATTATCGATAAAATAAAAGACTAGGTCGACTAGGTCGAAACATGCATGATACGATGTATGACGATTTGGCTATGCATGCAAACATATAAAAAGCAAAAATAAAAGCATAAATAAACCCTAGTATGGCCTTTCCTAGAAAAGAAATAACAAAGTACAAATTCGGAAACCAACTCCTTTGGTCCCTTGAACTTCACGCGGCACGCACTTCGAGGTAAACACCGTCTTGTCGGAACTCCTTTCCGAATGGCACCGTCTTCAAGGAACTCCGGATTTTACAAATATTACAACTTTTCTAGTCTACTTTATACATTATAAAATAGAAATAAATTACAATTGGGTGATACGAGATCACAAAATTACAACCCAATCGGTAACCCCTTACATTACGGGAAATACCGATTAAAACTAAGGCCATACTAAGTAAATTACATAATTCCCAAAATTACGTAAAAATAAATCATGACATTCATAATATAAAATATGCAATGCTTATATAAATATGAATTAACATGCAAACCCTAAGCCAAATCGTCTTATTTAAAACACTTATTTAAATAGTTATCGCAAACCTTGGTTTATGGAATCGCGTGTTTTAACGGTTAACAACACTTATGCATTATATGAAACGGTTTTCATCCTTAAGTTAATCATCCCAACTCTTATAGGATTCAAAATTTAGTCTTACTCAAACTTTGAACATGACTTAACTTAATATATTTCAATATTGATCGGTATTACTCGGTTTTACGGGAAAAATAATATAAAAATCGAAAAGAGTCATAAAATTTCGAAAATACAAAATTCAAATTTTGAAAAATCCAGAATGTTCTTAAAATTTTCAGAATGTTAAAATATTAGTATTTATACGGTTTTAACATTATTTCGAAAATAACACGTAAAACGAGCAATTTAAGTCGGAAAATTCAATAATTAACTTCATAAAAGCAAATTAAATACTAATAATATTTTTATAACTTCCAAAACATTTTAAGAACACAAGATGGACAGAAAATTAAATGGCACATTGCCCCATAGCCGAAATTTTAAATGCATGACTCCTTTTATTTAATTTTAAATGCTACTTTTAACAAATTAAAATAAAATAAAATCAAATCAAATCTGAGACTTTTGGCTCCCAAGATAATTTTCCGAATCGCGAAAGGTCGTCGACGTTTTGCGAAAAATCGTCGACGTAATTCATAATAATTACCAACTTGCCCTTACTTCCCTTCATCCTTCATTCAATAATTCAAAAAACCCAAAAACCCTTCTCCCTCCTAAATCTCACCGCCGCACCACACCACCACCGCCGCACCACACCACCGCCGCCTGTACACCGCCGCCGGCTCCACACCGCCGCAACACACGACCACCGTCGCCGCTGCCGCCGGCCAATTTCGAAAGGTAAGTCTTTTTTTTTAAATTAATTTAGTTTTATTTGTATAATGTGATGTTAATTAGGGTATTAATAGTAGTTCTTGTTGTTGTTGTTGTGTAAATCCGTTATTGATGTTGTTCACTTTGTTGATTTTTCAATTTGTTCTTCAATTTAGTTTTCAATTTCTGATTTTTCAATCTTAATTAGTATAGTTGTTATTGTTTGTAGTTGTTATTAGTGTTGTTGTTATTAGTGTTGTTGTTATTGTTTGTTGTTGTAGTGGTATTTGCATGTATTTGGGAAGAGAAACGGGTTGTGGGTAGGTCGTTTACAATGGGAGGCTTAATGGGGGAGGGACGTGCGAAGTGCACGGTGGTCGTTGGGGGAGACGTGGGAAGCGCACGTCGGTCATTGGGATGGACATGGGGAGTGGGCGTCGGTCATTGGGAGGGACGTGTGGAGTGGGCGTCGGTCTTTGGGAGAGACGTGGGGAGTGGGCGTCGGTGGGGGTGAGAGACGTGGGGTGTGGGCGTCGGTGAGGGTGAGAGACGTGGGGTGTGGGCGTCGGTGAGGGTGAGAGACATGTGGATTTCATGTCCTTACGTGGTTTGGACGTGAGATCCACGTGTCCCTCCATGGTTCGTTTTTTATTTTTTGTTTTAACCGTATATTTATAATTTCAATAGTTAAAATTTATTATTTTAATGTATAGTTTAAATTATTTAAGTTGTTAATTTTATTTAATTTTGATTTTATTTTTTATTATTTTAGTTTTTTATGAGAATTTGTTTAATTATATTAGTTTAACGTTATTGTAATCTCGTAAATGCAGATGTCTTACAATGAGGATGATATCATGCCTGCGATTGGCCGTACCGCAGGCCGAAGAGTGACGGGATCTAAGCGTCGTGTCCCGATAGCATCACAACCAGCAGCACCACCACGAGCTGGTACGGGAGTTAGGGGTAGGGGTAGGGGTAGGGGTAGGGGTAGGGGAAAGGGTCTCCTAATAAGGACTCCCGACCCTACTCCCGAGGACCAGCTACAGCTACCGAGAGCTTTTTTCAGGGACCCCCGAGTTAGTAGTTCGGAGGACGAGGAAGTTGAGGAGGAGGAGGAGGAGGAGGTGGAGGAGGAGGAGGAGCACGACTCCCAGTTTTTGGACGAGGAGGAAGACGATCGACCAGCTAAGGTGATCGTACGTGATGGTAGCGGCCGATATAGGCCATTTGTGGAGAGTGGGGCCTCTAGTAGCACGGGCGGGAGGAAGAAGACTCCGGATCTTTCCTGGCGTCTACAGGGTCCGGTTGTAGGGGGGCCGTCTGTACCTACTGTCTTACGTAGCTTCGGTGGTCACGTAGCTCGCAGTAGTTGGACGGATGAGGGGAGCGCGAGACAGTGGATCACGTGTTACGAGAGGCCGGGAGCTATGGAGAAGATGAGTAAGATGAGGGTCCACTCTACGGTTATGGATAGAGTTGCTGAGAGCGGGCTTGGTCATCTTAGGACCTGTTTGACCACCGGGTTAGATGAGAACCTTATTAGTGCGTTCGTCGAGAGGTGGCAGCCGGACACCAACACTTTCCACATGTCGTTTGGTGAGATTACGATACTGTTGCACGACGTTAACAAGATCCTCGGCATACGGGTGGATGGCGCTAGGGTTATGGACGAGAGTACGAGGGGGGAGATTGGTCTGAAGGGGAAGTTCGCGGCCTTGTTTGGCGTTGACGTGGCGGCCGTGACTGCACCCCTTTATAGGGGTGGGGGGATTTTGGTGAGGAAGCTGATGGATGTTGTGGAGAAGGGGAGCCAGGAGGACTCCCTACGGGCGTACATGATGTTGTTGGTTGGACAGACTTTGTTCACCGACAAGTCCAGCGATCGGGTTGTCGCTCGTATGTTGCCGCTGTTTGATGATTTAGATGATTTAGGCGGTTATGCTTGGGGGGCCGCGACATTGGCGTACCTATACCGACAGTTGGGGATGGCTTCGCATAGGGAGGCAGCTGGGGTTAGCGGTTGTCTGCCGTTGCTTCAGGCTTGGATATACGAGTACTTTCCGACGTTCAGGCCTCACTCGGGATATTATGTTAAGGGACGACCACTTGTCGAGGCTTGGTCACGGGTTCCAAGGTTTAGGGGAGATGAGGAGTTGTTGGAGCAGCACAGGCAGAGGTTGGACGGGCTGAGGGCGGAGCAGGTGAGGTGGCTCCCTTACGGTGTTAGCCCACACAGGGGTTGTCGGTGTACGCTCTACTCGGGGGTGATCAGGTTTATGGATATAGTGGAGCCGTACCAGCCTGATAGGTGTCTCCGTCAGTTTGGCTATGTCCAGGATTACCCGAACCCTATGCGGGTCCCAGCTGCCGAGAGTCGTCCGGCGAAGCCGGCTCAGGGTTACAAGCTGTCGTACGGTGATGCTGCTGATTTGGATTGGGGTTTGAGAGAGGCTGAGATTCCGTTGAGACAGCTTCATGACCGGGCTTTGATGCCGTTTCAGTGTGATCCACGTTACATGAGTTGGTACAAGAAGATCTCTCACCCATACTTCTACCCCCCTACACGCCGTGTTGAGATGGAAGCACCCCCTTTCGCCGAGGAGCCGGAGGTTGGCCGGGCTCTTAGCCATCATTTCTCGCAGATTTATACTCAGGACCCCGACCAGAAATGGTCGTACGTGCGACGCTTGGTCGATGATATGGAGCGGTTCTACATATCGAGGGATGACGTTGAGGATGATCAGGCTGATGATGATGAGGAGGAGGAGGACGATGATGATGATGATGATGTAGTTTACTAGTTAGTTTTTTTTATGCTTGGACTTTATTTGTTGTCTTTCGTACGGACTATTTTATTTTTCTCGTGACTTCTTTGTTAGTTTATTAGTTATTTTATGCAAATTTTAATACATATTAGAACTCATAGCTTACATCGGACATGAACAAAAGCACATAAAACATAAATCGTAACTAAAATTTGATGAAAACATAGAATACATTAGACATTAACGAAAACACATCAAACATCAAATACAAGTTTACAATACTTAATTATCTTCGGATGACGAAGATGAAGAATCCAGATCTCCTTCGTAATCTCCAGCTTCAATTATTTCAGGTTGACTAGCCACGTAATGATCATAAAACATTAAAATGCGCAGACGGACATTACCTAGATTGAACACTCTACCGGCACACAAATCAGATAGTGTTGCGTAGTCTATCAAGTTTAGTATACGCTCAATGTAGACAAGGAAATCGCTTCTTAACTTGCGGAACTCCCACATCTTCTCAGTTACAATCTCATCAGTAACTTCATCGTCTGGAACAACCGGACTGCAGAGGGGGTTACCGTGTAGGATGCCAAAAAGGTTGGCAATTGGAGGATGTTCTACCAGGTCCCAGACAGTGTCACTCGGAATGACTAGTTCAAGGCGAGAAACTAGTACTGGGAACTGCGTAGTTATAAGATCGATCCTTAGCTGATAGGCTCTGTTTTTTTGAACATTTGTGAGAGCCATATTAAAAGAAATGATTTTAGTAGTGAATGATGTTGTGGTTGTTGCGATTACAATCAACATGAAAACCAGTATTTATAAGAAGCCATAGTATAACGGTAACATTTTCAAATTGTAACGGTAACATTTTCAAATTTGAAATCACAACGGTTACATTTCAATATTACAACCGAAACAAAATTGGCTAAAATGACGGAAATATAAAGACTTGAAAATAGTACACGTCCAAACATGGTATGGACGTGAATAGTACACGTCCAAACCATGCATGGACGTGTACTATTCACGTCCATACATGGAGTGGACGTGTACTATTCACGTCCATACCATGTATGGACGTCCAGGATTAACGTCCATACATGGTATGGACGTGAATAGTACACGTCCACTCCATGTATGGACGTGAATAGTACACGTCCATGCATGGTTTGGACGTGTACTATTCACGTCCATACCATGTATGGACGGCCAGTTTTCAAGTCCATTCCACGCTAGGACGGTTAGTTTTCAAGTCTAATTCAAAATTTCGATTGAGTTCAATTTGTCTATTCCATGCCTTGTACGATTAATTCAACCTAATTTCAAGGCTTAAACATGTAATTAAACAAAAATTAATTGAAAAAAAAATCTAAGATTTAAGTTAGTTATCGATGAATCGTTGTCGTCGCTTGACATTAAATCGTTGTCGTTATTTGATGTTGATGTTCGAAGTTGAAACCGTTTCTTAGGAATTTACGTTGTTTTTGTTGTTTTTGTTTCAGAGAATAAAAGCTAGAGAGAGAGAGAGAAAAGGGCAAGAGTTGTCATTTGTCAAAAAAACGTCGACGATTTTTCGCAAAACGTCGACGACGTTTCGCAACTCCCATAATTTTCATGATGAACATATCATATATGACTAATATGGGTTACATTTTTCGGCCATTTTAACAACTTTTGCAAATTTTAACGATTTACGTCATATATCGTACGATTTTAACCTTTAAAAATTATTTCTCAAGCATAAAATAAGATAAAATTCTCGAAAATTTTATACATCCTGTAAATATTATATATGACATCGTGTTAAATTTTTATGGCCAAATTCCAACTTAAACTATTAAAGTCGAAATTATGTCACTAATTACCCGATTCTTACATTAAAAATCTATAATATTGCAATATTTGAGATAAATTCCTGGAAAATTCAACATAAATTTTAAATATTGCATGTGACATCCTCATAAATTTTTATAGTCAAATTCATAATATAACTATTTTAACCCATTTTTATTCATCTTATTGCATTTTAACACTTAAAATTCATATCACACGATTTATAAGTCCATAATTTACGAAAAATCATATTCATATTATAGAAAATACATGTGATAACATACTGAAAAATCTCGGCCAGAAGCTAACTTTAACTATTTTTCCCAAAAATAAACATTTTTAACCATTAAAACATATTAAAACCGAGATTTAATATACCAATAATCAATATTCATGCAAAATATATTCCAAATATTCTAAAACATTTTAGAAAACAGTAGGTATTCATGCTAAATTAATTTTGTGCATATCATATATCAAACGAAAAATCCAATTTTATTTTATTATCACTATAACTCCGTAAAAACGTAAACGGAAAGCATGCAAACAACCTATTGCTCTGATACCAATTGTTAGGTTTTATTAGTTACTCATAAACTAAATTTAGTCATACTAACATCAACTTTTATTTAACCCTTTAAATAACCTATTATGATAGATCTTATGCATGCTAAATATTGCGGAAATAAGGAGATATTGAACCCTTACAAACGGTCCAAGAGAATGGCAAAGATGATCCTCCAAGTACCCAAAATAGAATACCTCCTTTGGATGCACCAAAACAACCCCTCAATAATCCGATCTCGAGTATGCTAGATCAACAACCGGATTTCCTTAAACTTATTCTAATCTCTCTTATTAGAATGTTGTTTGAATACTACAAAATAGTATGTAAATATTATCTTATAATATGAATTTAGAGGTTATAAAATCTCTCTTTCACTTGGAGTATTTTCGGCTAAGAGAGGAGGTTTTTTTTGAGTTTTTCTACACTTAGAAAAATTATACAAAAATTAGAACTAGGGTTTTTAGGTTAGTATCTCATACTTATTTAAGGTGGTGTCTTGGGGTGTTGTGTGGCCGGTCATAGAGAAGAACAAAAGGGGAGACAACTCTCTAACCCATGCTTCATAGGGTTGCCTAGTTAGTGTTTCCAATACATGCTTTAAACACAATGATTAAAGCATGTTTAATTAAAACACTAATCATCCACAACTACCTCCACTTAGCCGCCCAAATCACACCTAAAATGAACTACATTTTACAATTTGTCAATTGTTTAATTTGTATAAAATGTGACATCTTATATTTCATAAGGTAATCAAATTATAATTATACAAAACATATAAATATTTATCGTATAAATATTGTATCAAATAAATCATATTTATTAATTGACAAGTAATTCGAAATTACCATTGTAAAATAATATTTTATCGTCAATGCGATATACAACCTTTGTATTAATTTCAACCCAATTCATTCTAATTACGATATTATGAAATATCGTTTAATGTTTAACAATTGACACATTTCAATTTCAAACATAAATCTTACATTAAGATTTAACCTCTAATTTCTCGATATACGAGTTTAAGGAATATGATCAAATCGTATCAATATACATTTGATCACTTTATCAATTAAGGGAATTGTCCTAAAGGTGTAACCTAAAGGGATCAACTGACCACCACCGTCATACGACAGTAATGTCAAACTCTAGCTAGCCAATCATTACTGATTAATGTTGGTCAGTTGACTAATATAAAATTGTATCATCCCTTGCGCATTCTCGTTATGAGATTTAATATGTGATCGCACTATTGTTGAGGACACATTTCCCAACACTTACATCTCCGCCCATATAAGGCCTCGAATGGTGTCATCCCAATACTCGTATGGTGATTGTTATTGTAAGAAAACTCATTCAAATCCAGTCTCTTTTCCCAACCACCCCAAATTCCATCACACACGCTCTCAAAATGTCCTCCAAGGTCTTGATAGTCCTCTCGGTCTGTCTATCGGTAGCGGGATAAAATGCAGTACTCATCTTCAAGGTAGTAGCCATCATCTCCTGTAACTCTTGCCAAAACCTCGGGATGAAGCGAGAATCTCGATCCGATACACTAGCCTTAGGAATCCCATGTAATTTGACCACGTTCTTCCTATAGGCTAGGGCCAACTCAGTCTTGCTCCAAGTGTCCTTTATGGGAACGAAATGAGCTGACTTAGTTAACCGGTCTACTATCACCCAAATCATGTTGTTACCCCTCTGAGATCGAGGTAACCCCAGGATGAAATCCATCGAGATAGACTCCCACTTCCATTATGGTACCTCTAATGACCGAATCTTGCCCTGCGGTCGGTGCTGCTCCCCTTTCACCCTCTGACAAGTCAAACATCTAGCCACGAACTCTACAACATCTCTTTCACCCTCGGATTAAATTTATAATAATAACTGTGGTCTGACGTCTGGAAAAGAAAAACTCGACCGAGTACGAAGCACTCGATCGAGTGTGACTTACTCGGCCAAGTGTGGCCTACTCGGCCGAGTACCACCTACTCGGCCGAGTTGACTCGCAACTCAACTACTGACTAGAAGAGCTTGACCGAGTATCATATACTCGGCCGAGTGTGATCTACTCGGCCGAGTGTCACCTACTCGGCCGAGTTGATTCACAACTCAACTTCTCTAACTTGGGGTGTTACACCCATGGTGTGGGCATTGCCTTTGTAACTCCTTGTATGTCTCCCAAGCTCCTTAAAAGCTCTCTAAATAATGTTGACGAAAACCGGTGATTTGGCTCCTTAAGGTTTGAGTCTTTTCTGGTGGGAAAAACTTTTGGTAGAAAGCAAGAGCCAAGGTCTCTCAATTGGTGATCCCTATTGCGGCACGATCAAGGCTATTGATCCATAGCTTCGCCTTGTCTCTCAAAGAAAAGGGGAAAAACATTTCCCTAATTTGGGCTTGTGTCACTCCGGTTTGGCGAATCATGGAGCAATATTTGCAAAAGTTCTGCACATGAAGGTTTAGATCCTCCAATGGACTTCGTCCGAATTGTTTTCTCTCAACAAGGCTAATAAAAGCCGGCTTGATCTCGAAATACGGTGCGTTAATTTGAGTAGTTTTGTTACCGGATGGGAGCATATATAGCAGCGGTAGACTTGGAATGATCGAAAAGTTTCACCATATTTTTGATTGGAGGTGGTGAAATTGGTGTTAACGGACGATGTGGTGACGAAAATGGAGTAAAAACCTTCTCTTCTTCAAAGGATTCAAGATCGTTTAAGTAAGACTTTCTAGCACTTTCAACTTGAATGAGAGATACGGCTTCTTTGACTTCTTTCCAATAACGTTGTCGTCTATGGAAGGTTCTCTCGGGCTCGGAAAATGGTGAACGCAAATCTTCACTAGGAGAGTTCCTGGACATAAGACACAACCTCAAGAAAAACGTAAGTGACGGTCTCAAGGAACAAGCGTTCCTTAAGACAAAGCGAAGAAAGATAGAAATTAACAAAATCTAAACGCAAAAACCGCATATCCCCGACAACGGCACCAAAATTTGATAGGTTTGGTCGTAGACCTATACAAAAATAATTTCCTTAGACACAAATAAATGTAGCAATAGGGGTCGAACACTGGGATATAACTGTTACGTATAAAAATTGTTGTAGATTAACTTCTATCTTAAGTCGATTACGAGTTTGTTTAATTGATTGTTGGTTTGTCACAATATATAAAAAGATAGTCTTGGGAAGTCGGATCACACATGCAAATATAAAGATACGCAGAAAGATTAACTCGGAAACTAGTAAATATTATTTAATTGTCATAGGTCTGTTAAAGATACGAAACTTGCGATATCGGTATCAACCTTAGGTCGGGTCCTAGAGTCACTTACGTTATAACTAGGTCGGCCTACTAATCATGTTTGGTCTATTCGATTCCTAGCCTCTCAACATCCGGATCGAATTACAAGATTTAATCTACTGATTGTGTACTTTAATCAAAGATTAAATATTAAGGGCAAACATGTTAAATAACAATAAAAGCAACATTACAAATAACCTTAATTTATCAATTTACATAATTATCTTTTGCATGGCTTCCCTAGTTCCTAGATTAAGGTAGATTAGCTACTCATACTAAAAGGAAAATTAACAATAATATAAATGATGAACATGACTATATAAATAAAAGTTGATTTATTAAACATAAATAAATATATAAACTAATATTGTAAATAACTAGATGATGTAAAAATAAATGACGATGATAAAATATATACTAAGAGGAAAATAAAATAGAAATGCAATTACCGTAAAGGAAATGGACTTGGAAATGTAGAAAATACAAGTAACCGAAATATTATACTGAAACTAAATGTATGAAATGTAAACAATTGAGAATTTGAGAGAATATTGTAAACTAGGCTAAAACAAAATGTAAAACTACTGAAAAGGACTGTAAAAGATGATCTATGATGCTCTACATGTCCTAACATCATCTCCTATTTATAGTAAAATAGGATAGAAACGGAAATAATCATTAGAGGCCAAACCCCGATCGGGGTTGCCTTCCCCGGATTGGGGACGCAGTGATCCGACTTTATTCCACTTCAATTCCCTTACTCAATGCATGAGGAATCCAATGCTAGTCTTAATGCTCGATTTATCACTCGGTTTTAAGACTACTTTGATCAACCCTAAAGCATCCAATATAAGATATTTTGATGTTTGATTTATGGACTTGCATTTTGGGCGTTATTTGTGAAATATTTGCATTTTGTTCTTTTCCATTTCTTCATGCTTTGGCCTTCAAATTCCATCCAACATCTTCTTAACTCAAATCCTTAGTCCATTTTGCAAATGTAGTAGGAAAAAGTCTTGAGAACTTAGATTCCTACAAAATAGAGTAAATACTTGCAAAATACTAAAAAGAAACATTAGCCCATAAAATCACTAATTAAAGTGGCAAATTACAATACAAAATGAGCTAAATAAGGGGTCAAAAGTATATAAAATGAACACTTATCACTTCTCCATAAAAATAGTGAAAATTGATAGGCTTATCGCGTACCTAACAAAGATACCCTAGGCTTAACTAACAAATAAATGTAGATAAGGAAGTAGGGGTCGATCTCAGGGAGACGGTAGATGCAATATGACAAGCTATGGTTAGAATTCTATCAAGGTCGATTCGATTGATTGTTTGGTTTGATGATTAAAACGATAACAAATGAGATGTAAAACAATGATAATAAAAGATCTAGGGAAATAGGTTCACACATGTCGAATTGGGGAAACATATGATCAAAAGTTGTCTAGACTTATTAGCAATTATCTCTCGATTTTATTACTAGTCTTAGAACGATTACTAGCGGGCTCTCACACTTACTAGGTCGCGCTACAAAACATGCTTATGCAAATTCTATTCCCGACTTTCGATCTTAGGAAAAGAATTAACAAGATAACCAATAATTGTGATCAAGAATCAAAGGTTAACAATACATAACAAGCATGTTATAGAAACAACAAATTGATAATAAAAAATCCCAATTCAACAATTATCAATTACTAATCTAACATGGCTTCCCTAAACCCTAGATTATAAGACTACTCACTCATGATAATATATAAACTAACAAAGATTGATTTGATTAACATAAACATGATAACAATATATAAATTGGAATTAAGATGATAATATAAAAGAAAGAATAGAAATTACTAACTTAAGGAAATAAGAACAAGAACTTGATTAATAAGAGCAAAGTAATCTTCAAATAAAACCCGGAATTAAAGCGTATATGTTGATGATTGAAAAACCAAGAACATAAAGGAAACTAGGTTTTTGTAGATTTAGGGAAATGTATGAAAAAACATGAATAAAAAGTTCTCTAGTGATGAGTTTATATACACAAACTTGCTAGGAAAGTGAAATTTGCTCAGTTGCACAATCCCCGAAGATCCGGGGACCAAACAGTCCTAGGGGCGCAGCATTTGAGTCCAAGAATTGCTCAGGTATCAAACCCCAAGGTTTTGGGGTTTGAACAAGTCTCAGGGCGCAACATTTGAGGCATATGGCTATCTCGCATCAACCCCGAGATTCTGGGATTCGAACAGCAATTAGGGGACCTTGCAATGTCTTCTTTTCTTTACTAGTTCTCACTTTCTTTGCTCAAGTACCAACCAAATTTCATTTCTTCTTCCTCGAGAATGAGTGAATCTTCCCAAAACGCCCTTACATGGCCAAAACTCGCTCCAAGTAGCCTCGTGGTGCTCGGTGAATGCCAAAATGATAGAAAAATGTCGTAACTTGCTCCGTTTCCTACAAAATGCAACAAAACATGCAAAACACCTACAACACGGAATTAGCTCATAAAATCACCTCATAAAGAGCAAATTATCATGTAAAAATGAGCTAAAAGAGGGGTGAAAATCATATAAAAATAGGACACATCAAATTCCCCCAAGCTAAACCATTGCTTGTCCCAAGCAAGCACACATAATTAAGACAAGGGTAAGGAGCACCAAATCTCATCAATTGCAAATCCCAATATAAGCTAACAAGCGTAATGAATCATAATCCCAAAACAACGTGGGCATAAGGATGGTGCAAAAACATGGATGAGATTTACATGGCGGCGTAGCATGAAAGATTTTATTCAAACTTTTCGGCTCTTGCATGATCTTATTGACAATCGACTCTCGCGGTACACTCAAGCACACATTTATATGTAGAAAGAGAGTTGTATGAGTGACACTCTCCTAAACTCTACTCATGAGAGTGCGCCCGCAATCTAATATGGTGATCATTCCAAGTCCAAACAATCAAATGCAAGCATAAAAAGAAGAAGCCAAGTATTAGAGGAAGGCTATGGTGATGGGTAAGAAAGGGGAACATATGAATTATGGTAAGTGGAGCTAAGTCAAGCTAGCAACTAACCAATGAGTGCATGGATGCTCAATCCAAATCCCAAACCCATCCCAAGTAGGAGGCTTGAAGTCAAAAGTAGCATATTGACTTCTTTTCATGACAAATCAAGTGTAAACTTCCCAAATACTTGTGATATAAAACATGGAAGCTAAATCACAAAACCTCTTCTTCTCTTTTCTTTTCAACAACTCAATTTCATGCTTCTTTTTTTTCTCATATTTCTCAACTCTTTCAATTTTTTTCTTCTTGTATTTCAGTTCTTTTTTTTCTTCACATCATTTCTTTTGTTCTTTTTTTTTCAACTTCATTTTTTTCAATTTTCTTTCTTCAACTCAAGAATAAAACGAGGCACGGAAATCAGTAATTCCCTCTTACCAAGCTCACAATGACACAAAAATGGACCATATATCCCAAATGAGCACCCAAACACCAATGATAAAGCTACTAACTCGACAAGGTAGGCAAGTTTAAATGTAGCTAGATATGCGAAAACGTATATAAGGGTGAAAATGAGAAACAAAGTCATGTGAATGGCTTCAAATGCTTACAAATTATGAATGCAATGCTCATAAGAAATGGAATAAAGATCATACTTGTGCGTTTTGATGTAACGCACACCACAAGAAGACCTACACACACCTAAGTGAGACCGGGTATAGATGCATCGGTCTAAGGAGGCTCTACCTTTCAAATTTTTGTAGGTTGCCAATGTCAAGATCAAGCCTAATAGGTCCAAATTCCATCCCTCACCCACTATGTCAAGACATCCCCATGTTTGCAAAAATCTCGTCAATAAATGTGATTCAAATAGCTATAAAGCTACAATTAGGATAAGCAAAGAAAGAAATCAAGGAGCAAAAGTGAGGGCAAGCATCACAAAATTTCATGGAAAGCACACAATTTTTTAATTTTTTTTATTTTTGAATTTGTTTTTTTTATGAAAAGAAAACTACATGCAAGCTAAACTAACATGCTCTAACAAGATGCAAATCCCTCCCCAAGCTAAACATCACATTGTCCCTAATGTGTTGAACAAGGAACAACCATCAAACCGTAGAAACGGTTCTCACACATAATCCAGCAAGACAAAATGTTTAATGGGGAAAGGGGATAACAACGAAAATGCAAGGGAAATAAGGATGCTTACTAAACTATCTAGCCTCCCCCAAGCTAGTATGTACAAGGGGAAGAGTGATAGCAAATCACTCGCAAGCGGCATAGTAATCGTATTCGATAATCATTTGCTTTACTATCTTTGGATCCATCCCCAATTGCCCTCCGAATCTTGTAAACCTTCAATTCGATTATGTCGCCTCCTTATTATAGTTCTTAACTGAAAAAGACGAGTATTTATATCTTCATCACATATAGTTTCCATATAGGATTTCTGAAACCAAATAAGTTCTTCATCATGCAACACTTCATCGAATTGACGTTTCAGTTTTATTTCATACTTAAAGAGGTAATTAGCTCCTCCTCTTGACAGCCTTTGTTGTAGCCCAAACAACTATCTCACCAACTCCTTTTTCGCGCAAAAATATTATGAAAGGTATCAAGGTTCCATTGTTGTAACTTCTCAGCAAAAAAATTAAGGAACCAGAATAAGGATTGGTTATTATCCCAAATCTCTTCCACAAAATTCTTAAATTTCGCATGACACATCCATGCCGCTTGAAATCTAAAAAGTCTGAGAATTTTCGGGATAAGTGCAAACCCATTAGTACTGACAATGATGGGGCAGTGAACATATTGATTTTGCACAAGATATCGTAAGGAACCATCCGCAAACATAAGGCTTGGTCTAACCTCACCTATTGTCTGCTTGCTAACGTGTTTCCTCTTGACCACGTATAACTAGGATCGGAGAAATCAAGTTCACTTAGTTCATTCCTTTCAACCCATGAATTAAACCAATGAGATCGGTCATTTTTCGTGTTATCAAGACTTATTAATTACTTGGACCATCAGAACTAAGATATTGACTTTACCAGATGAGATCGGTCATTTTTCGTATTATGTTTGAATCGTCAATTTCCTCGGACCTTGGCATGACGGGAGTAGACTAGGCAAAAGTAAATTAAACTCTAATAATCGTTCAAAATTATCTGAATCGACACCTGACCGTACATCTAAAAGGTATAACTTTGACTTCACCCGAAACATGAATAAACCCGAATTGATTCGAAACTAAACCGTACTTATAATACTTAAATTGGTCCCAAAATTGTACGAACTCAAATTGTTTCAACCTGAACTGTTTTGACTCGAATCGAAACACACCTGAACCATTTTCAACATGTATAATGATGACTAAAACTCAACTGAAATCCTAAATGACCCGAATGTAGTAACTGTCATTTGTTAAACATAAAAAAAAGTAATCAATTATTTATATACATATTTTTATATTGGTACGGAAATTATGGTCCAAGTTATCCTGAACATCAAAACACAAGAGCTTAAATGGTTATCCTGCAAACATTATACTTAGGCCTACAGACATTTTGATCCATTGACATCTGATCTGAATATGGTCCGAATTGAATCTCAGCTGCTTTGATATTGACCCGACTCGAATCTCATCTCTTCCGAAGTTAACCTGAATCGAACCTACACTAACCCAAAATATTTATAACCGATTAAAAGCGAAAACTGATTCCAACTTGAATTGAACCGAACTGAAATCGAAAATAAAGGTCAACCAAAATAACCCAATTCGAATAAAACTGATCCAAAACTGAATTGAATGACCCGTTTGCCAGGTCTAACGAGGAGTAACTTAGAGTCTTGATCTAAGCGTTAAGGGTGGTTTATTATTAGACCTTTTGATGATATTAATATTGAAATTGAGATGGATATGGTATTGAGTTGTGGGACCTATGTGCCGAGTTATATATGTTTACGGTCCGGAGTAACCTCGATTAATGAGCTAGTGTTATATTTTGGAATCAATATTAAGATAGAAATATTGTTTTACGATTTCATCGCGAGTTCATTAACCCATTGTCACTGGCTTAAGTTCGATTACCAAAATCTTTGTCTATAAAAGGAGTAGAATTTAGAGGAATTCTATTGGCTCTCATTTTTAGAAAAAAATAATTAACTTCTTTCATACCCTACCCCACCACTTACTATCAAGTTTTTATTTCCAAACTATCAACCATAATCTTTAAGTTTACCTTTTAATCACTAATATTACTAAATTAAAGAAAATCACAATAATAAAAAAATTCTCAAATAATTAAATATAGTTGGAAAGTAGTTTACAACGTTTGCAAGCAAGATTTGTCGAACAAATTTATAGCACTCATTCATTAACTTACGGGGGGCATTCATTAACTAACAGGGTCTAATTTTGTTAAATTAAATAGAATATCAGTTTTCAATGATTAAAATAGAAAAAACTAAAAAATATTATTCAATATTTATAATTCCCTATTACGTCGGAAATATAAAAAAAATTGACGAAATAAATAAATTATAAATGTATATTTTTAATCGTATTTTTTGTTTAAGATCGTCTAAGTTAATAAATATTAATAAATGTTTATAGGCCTCTTTTTGTTCCACCTATGTTTTATTTCGTATGTACTTTTTCCGTTTTCACTTTCTTTTAATCATATGTGAGAGTCGTCTTAACTAAGACGATCTTGAACAAAAAAAACAACAATAGTTTATTTTTTGGTGACAAACAATAGTTGTGTATAACCAACCACTTATGTGTTCGAAAAATTATACCCGTGCATTTTGTGCACGAGTTTAATACTAGTATGGTATTATGTTACGTTGTAGTATTATATTATGTGATAGAGTAATGAGTGAGACGAAGTTATGAATTGAGATAATGCTAATTGTTGAGAAAACAGAGTGTATTATATTATGGAATTAGAACGGAGTTTGGTTTTGAGGTTCAGATTAGTTTATGGGGTGTGTTTTTATTATACTCTACTAGTTTTATGCCCGTGCAAATTGCACGGGCTTGCATTTTAAAATATTGTGAAAAAAATGTCGTTAATATAAATTGTTCTTTTAAATAAGGTCATATTTTATCTAGTTAGTGTGGTTCAATATATGGAGATGATTTTTAAAGTAGCGTAAAAAAAACAATTGCTTTTAGCCATATACTCCCTATTATAGCATAACAAAAGTACAAAAATTTAAAAAGAAGAAAAACAACACAATAAGCAATAATGGTGTACAATCACAATTACAATTGTACTATAACTCCTCGAAAATGGACGTCCCAAGTAAGAATCTTTAGTCCCTTTTTGTTTGTGACTCTCGAAATGGCCACATAGAGCTGACCGTGTGTAAATACTGATTTATGAAGATATTAAGAAAATTCAAATGGAATACACTACTATTCTATGTGAATCACAAAAATGCCAACATATAAGACAATATAATCCCGTGTAATTATTTTACATGTATTGAATGTTAATTAGCGAACGTATATTAATAGTGTCCTATAAATTGCACATGATTGTTTTCACATGTTGGCTGTTAATTAGGACCTATGTATTAAACTCATTGCGTAAAGCGTGTGATTGATCAATAGTTTGTAATCTGAACCCGTGTAAACACCCACATTGTGAAATTTGAAATATGGAATTTACACATACTATACGTGTATGAGTGAATTTGAAATACGGACCCGTGTATTAGAACTATAATATGTAAGCATTTGTAAAACAAAAAATTGCAAATTGCACAAGAATACTTAAATTACTGCGTGTAGTTTTTGGTTGTTTTAATGGGAGACAATCTCGTGCAAATTTTTTTATGATTGTTCCAATTTACACACATACCCGCGAATTTGGAAGAACGTACTTTTAATTTTTAATAAATATAGACTTATTTGTCGCATATCGTTAAATTTTTTACTTATCATCTCTAATTGAAGTAAATAAATGAATGAGATACGAAAATATATAAAACTATAACCCGTAAAACCATTTGAAATTATGGTAATTTTTGTGAAACAAAGAGTCGAAACTTAGACTTACTTTGAGCGAGTTTACCCCAAAACAGACCAAGTTCAAAAATATACTATTAACGACCCATATACCAACCAACCATAGCCACACATACAACTTTGTGTTCTCTCATCTCTCACCCTAACTCTAACTACCTTTTCATAACATACTACTCCGTATTTTGTACCTTCCATCTTGCTGTCTTCTCATTTGATTTCTGTGTCACCTAATCTGCTACACTCGTCATTTCAAGATAATTTGAACTCGTAATGTCCCAATTCCTCTCTCTCGTTGCAATCTTTCATACGGAGTAATTTTTTTTGCCGTATTTTTCAGATTTCAATTAAAAAAATTTATGCATATGAATATTTTTTTGTACATATTTTCGGGTTTCAATATTATTATGTTTTTTACTTTTTATCAAAGTATTTCTGATTTTTTTCGTTTTAATTAAATTCATCCATCGATCTTAGTTATTTCCATATTACATACGTAGTTCATCATATGTGAATAATTTATGTGAGTCATACCCATGCGCAATTAAACACCATAAATATAGTGACTTATTTAATTTTAATGTCATATGTTTTTATAATACGTTTTGTTTTCTCTTCATTTGACTTATTTTTCTGTATTTTTTTTGCTATAATTATTGGTGTTTTATGAAGATTGTTGAATAAATTTTCCTATTTATACCATAATGAATTTAACTATAAAAGTTATTAATGATTTCTTTTAATCTAGTTATTTAATATGCAATCTACGTATATGAATAAATTTTCAGTTTTATGGTTGTAGATGCGAAAAAAGTGCTACATAAGAAATAAATAAAAGGGGTGGAGAACATGGTGGGTCACCTCTTAAAAATAAAATAAAAAATGAACTTTCAACCACAGTGCGACACCTAAGCACTGTGGTTGTTGCTTTTATATATAGGATGTTGATTTTTCTATTTTGTGTATGTTTATTTTTCTACCGTGTCTTTTCCTTTCTGGGTTCTTCGTCATAGGGGTAGTCTTTTTCATCTTCTGGTTTAATTTTTTAATTGACTTCCCCTATTGTTCAAATTTTTTTTTATTTCAACTCAACATTTTATATTAAAGAGTTTGTAAAAGCTTTATTTGATTTTATATTATTACTTTATTTTAAAAAGGATTTTTAATGAGAGACATTGTATATTGATTATAATATTTATGTATTTAAGTTGAGTTTTATATTCAAATATTCATTTTTTTTAACCTAAAGATCAGGTTTGTTCAATCTTAATACTTATATTACTTCATAACCAACAGTACGAATGACATGATTCTTATAATCTAAACACAGGAATTTTCAAAGGTATTAAATATCCTAAGAAAAAGCCAATTATACAACGCCAACAAAGTTTTCGCCTGAGTACTAACAGATGCTAAATTACAAAATAAGGGATAAATGGTTAATTACCTCCATGGATGGATGGATGGTTTCACCGTGCTAATCTAATCTAATTTAAGATAGACTAAAATCTAAGATCTAATTAAGGATAGACTAACCTTTAATTGTATGAGTTGTGTGTGTTGTTTGTCTTGGTAAATGCTTTCTTATATATGCACTCGTCACTGATTCCTTGCAACTACTTCCTTAGTGGGGAGTGGTTTGATAACCGCCTGACATCTCTTGAAATTACACTTCAGCATTAATGATTTCTTCTAGTCCAATGTTCATTTTTTGGGTCTTCATTCTTCTTTTACACTGAACACCTTGACTTGGCTCAACACTCATTCTTAGGTAGTTAGCCCAAGTACCCTTACAATAATTAATTACTGGTCTTAAACCCGTGCAAATTGCACGGGTTGACATTTTATGTTACTATTATAGGATATCTGTTCTATTTTAAGTTGAATACAAAGTGATATGTAAATGCTTTAAATTTTAGTATAGTAATATTAGCGATACTTTTACATTGATAAGTAAAATAGTACTACACTACTATAACTTTTCAAATATTACTTTATATAATTATATATATATATACTATATATATAATCTATGTTGAAAATTGACCCGTTAAATGACTCGTGTCTAAAAAAAAACTCCGCTAAATGTCACCTGTAAAAATATTGAAAATTGACCTACTAATAAATGACTCATGTCTTAAAAGGACCCCACTCATTTAAGGACAACCTTCGTCCAATGCGTACCTATACTCTTAAATTAGATAAATCATAAATCAAGGAAATATATACATGAAAATAATTAATCAAATGAAAATATGAATGATAAAATTATCACTAAATTAATTGTTATGTATTTTTCTGTATTATTACAAACTTCTCATAACTAATATCGTAAATTCTTTTAATCATTAATTTTAGTATTATTGTTGTAAACTATAACTCGTTTTTTATTAAAATGTTATTTGTAGTTATTACTATTATTATTTGCATAAAATATTATTTTGAACTTCATAAGCAATTCTTTATTTATGAAATTTTTATTATAAAATATAGTATTGATAAAACTAAACTATATTTTTTTTTTAAAATTGTAAACATTATAAGTCGTAAGCCCTATTTAATTGTTGTAATGTTATTTATAGTGGTACACTGGTGTTCTCATTGCAATATCCAAATAATTAATCCCAAAATAAAAGTGCTCTCTTTAACTTTATTACTTTTAAGCAACTAAGCAACTTAGTTGTTGCTTTTATTTGTGTTATTCAACAGAATGTGTGTTATTTATAAACATAATTTCTCATTGGTGACAGAGATATCCGTCACAAGCTTGTGATGGTTCCCTAGACTTATCTTATCTACACAAGTGGTAGAAACTTGACCCGTCATAAACTTATGACGGATATACCCGTCACAAGAGAGACTTATTTGTAATAATGTAAGCTACAAAGTGATAGATATATAAATATTTCAAATTTAAGTATAGTAATATTAGGGATATTTCTACATGGTTGCATTGATAAATAAGATAATTCTACACTATTACACCTTCTCAAATATTACTTTATACACTGCATTACAGGTTGAAATTTAACCCGCTAAAAACCCATGTTTAAAAAACCTCGCTAAATTCATTGTTTTGTAATTTTTTTTGTATTATTATTAACTTTCACTATTGTATATCAAAAATTCATTTTAAGCATTAATTTTAGTATTATTGTTGTAGATTATGACTTGTTTTTTTATTAAAATGAAATTTCTGGAGAGTACTATTATTATTTTTATAAAATATTATTTTAAACTTTTATCATAAGCAGTTCTTTATCTATGATTTTTTTATTATAAATTATACTTCCTTCATTCATATCCAACCTACATATATTCTTTTTTCATCCATTCATATCCACTCTACCACTTTCCTAAAAAAGAAAACAAAATGACTAAACTACCCTTATAGAAACCATTTATCTACATAAAATGTCACTCCATGACCCACCTATAATCCACCAACACACATTTAAATTAATAAAAAAACATCTTACCCACTTCCAAATGTACTTGTAATAATTTTTTAATATCTTTCTTAATATTTGTGCAAAAAGCATATATGCGCTTTGGATTTGAACGGAGGAAGTAGTTATGATAAATCTAACCTATTTTTGTTTAAATGGTCAATAATCCTATATGGTAAGCTTTATTTGATTGTTGTAATGTTTGTAGTAGTATATAGTATACTGAAAATTAATTCCAAAATAAAAGTGGTTTGGTTGTAGCTTTAATATATAGGATAATCAATAGGTAATGAAAAATAATTCAACCATATTGGAAATTAATTCCTATATTTGTATTTATAAATATCTAAATATGTTTTTTTTTGTTTCAAATGATGTTTTAGTGTAAGTTCTTTGTAAGCAATTTACTGAATATAGCTATATATATGTCAAATCTAAAATAATAATTATTTAATGAGCTTATATTTTTTGTTTTAGTTTATCATTAAGTGCTCATATATTAAAATTGTTTTTTTTGGTGCGATCATATATTAAAATTGCAGACTATATTTTTACGGCATTACAAAAAGTATAAATCAATTGCAAATCAATTGTTTTTTTTCTAATAACCCAAGTTAACAATTAAAATTATAAATAATTATTTTACCGAAGTTAATCAATAAGCGATTTACATTAATCACATACACGTATTGATTATTGAATAGTTGTATTATACAACTTGTAGACACATATACAAAATTTATTCTGTAAATTGAAGATGAATACAATTCTCAAAATAAAAGATGTACATAGAACATGGTGGGAACCTTATTTAAGAAATATTAAAAATTTACTTTCAACCACAGAGCGCCACGTAGGCTCTGTGGTTATTGCTTTAATAGATTAGATTTAGTACCCTAACCAAAAGAAGCTATAACAAATTCAATTCATTGCATGTATATAATGTTCAAAGTATTATAGTTTTTTATATGATTTGCACATTTTTTTTCTAGAATTGAAAAAATAAATATTAATTTGAAATATGAGAAGTAAACGACTAACAAAAAAAAAAAAAGTGTATTGGTCTAGTGCATAACTTTTGCGATAAAAATTTTATAATCCAAATTGTCTATATATTGATTTGCATGAGGCATTTTCATAAATTGAACATTAAAGTATGCATATGTAAATGTGTGTTAAGTTGTGAACCAAACAAATTTTAAAACTTTGTATGTGTGGTTTAAAATCTATTTTTTATCTTTTACAAATTGGAAACAACTTGCCTTTATAGTGGGTGGTCTTTAAACGAAGAAAAAAAAAAGTAAGGTCAAAATTTGCTAGTTTATAGGATAGGGTACTCCATCCTACCATTTTTCCTTCCCTTTCAGCTTTCATATAGGGCCAATGTTATAAAACATTGTTCAAAAATATGACGGAAATAAAAGGTGTTATAAAATAAAACTTACAATTTTTGAATTTAAATTTCAAAATCCCTCATATAATAAATTTTGAATAAAGTGTTATATCTTTTCTTATTATTTTTTCTATAATTGGAATTTTATTATAGCATATTATTGTTCTAACAACACAAACATAACCTACTTTTTTGTGGTGGTAAAACATTGTTAGCCACATGATTATTAAAAGCAACATAAAATATGAGAAAACTTTAATTGTATACAAATATCTTTAATTATGCGAATGAATCTCATTTTGCTGTCTTATTAATGTACAATTTTGATAGAGATTGGTATGGAGACGTCTAAAGTAGAATCTTTACGTCAAATTTCGCTAGAAGATCACTTAAAATCCGATGTAGAAGAAGATAATAATGATAAGAGAAGAAAGCAGAAAAAATTATCTGCGCTTGTTAAAGCTATGAAGTTTAATTGTGCAATGGTATGTATTAATTATTATTTTTCTCTATGTTATATTAAAGAGTATACAAATATCGATTTGGAACTCCTTTTTTTTATTGGATGAAGGAAATAAGATAAGAATGAATATAAATGAGGGAAAACATTATGATTAGCAATTGATATAAATTTCACTTATAAAATAAAAAAAATATTTTCACACATTTTTTTATTTATTTTATCTTTTTAAATTATGAATATTTAAGTATTATACTCTATAATAAATGGTTGAAAAGTTTATTTCTATTCTCTTTCGTTTATGTTAATTTTTTTTGTATTAAAAATGTAGTAGATGCATTGGTAAATAGTACTTCCTCCATTCCAATCAATTCTATACATTTCACTTTTTGTACACTATTCATTAATCGATTGAATTTTCGACATAACTTCTAATATATAACATAAAAGATATTCATGTGAGATCTTGTTTGAATTGTCTTACCGAGTACATTGTGAATATCAAAGTTTTATAATTTTTATTGATGTGTAACTAAAGATATTAACAAAAGAAAACGGGTATTGATAAACGTGAATAAAGCAAATGTATAGAATTGATTGAAATGGAGGAAGTAATAATTAACATGAATTATCCATCCTACTTTAAATTTGCGTTTTTTTTTATGTTATACAAGCTTTAGAAATATATTTTACATTGTCGCCAGTTTGATTCATAATTAAAGTATTAATTGATATTATTTAAAATAAATTTGTTTTGCATATTTTGAAAACAATTAATGAAATAGAATTTTAAAAAATGAACTTATTTGTGGTGTTGCTCCTTTTCGTATAAGCTTTGTGCAACAATATTAGTTACATATAGACTCACCAGACAATTTTAGTTTTGTGCACGACTCATCTAACAAATTTCAGTTTAATATAAGACTTATCAAACAGATTTTAGACTGCGTATTATTAGTCTCTTCACACAATCTTTTAGGTCGCGTATAGAAATGTCATACAATTTAAATCACCTTGATAAAACTACAAGACTTTGAAGTTTCTGTTGGATCTTATATAAAATAAAAGAGCGTTTGTTTTGAGTTTTAATTTAGGTCCAACCAAATAAAATTTCACAACAGCTATCATAATACAACCTTCCGTGATTGGTATGTGTATGATTTTCTTTCATTAAATCATAATGCTATAGTATTAATATTAACCTAAAATCTAAACCTTGGCGTACCTTGAATAATAGAAGATAATAATATATTCGCTAATCAATTATTTTTTGAACACAACCAACTTTATTCTTCACTTACTTTGTTGATTAGGTATTGTTGAGAGTCTTAACTTAATAGTGGCTTGTGAGAATATCGTTTTAAAATTGTACTTTGAGTGAAGATGTATAATAATGGAATTTACCGGTGTAATATTTTCAAAGTTAGAACACATGCATAATTTCTTGATTAAAATCTTATAAATGATAATTTTCACGAATTTTAAATTCATTACATTTTTTACAAAACTATTACAATATATAGAATTGTATACAATTTCATGTCGCAAATTTATATTCTTATGGTAAGTACTTCGTTCATGTTAGACAAAACTTTTCATAATCACTAATCCAGTGTTGTTATTGGTTTTGAATTGATTCAGTTGAAGTTAAAATTTAAAAGAATACGGAAAAAGAAACGTCGAAAACAAAATAATATAAACCAAGAAGATACTGCAAGTACGTCTGATACTGACAACTCTTCCACAATGTTAAGTGCATCGACCGAAGATGCATCATCAGACTCATGCCCGTCATCACCAACATCTTTTCATTCAACAACTAATAGTAGCTCTTTTATTACACATCAACAAACTGTTGAAGCTACCAAAACCACATTTAACATCAACTATATCGGGTTAGCCTTGTTACTTATTGCTCTTGGAGTTCTAATATTATGGGGCAAGACTTGGGCAATATTGTGGACCTTCACATGGGTACTTATATTTTCTTATTGTCGTCGTCGATACAGAATGAAAGAAAATAACATAACTTTAAATCCGATAAACTTACTAAGTTTTAGAAAAAAAGTGACTTGATGTTTTATAATTCATTGTTAATTATTTTATATAGAGTTTAATTGGAAATTTGTATATTACTCTACTGTTATCATCCAAATTGAATTCATATATTACCAAGCTTTTGCGTTTTACTTTTTTTTTTATTTTTGTATCATAAAGTTGTCTATTTGATTCAAATTCATTTGCATGAGATTTTTTTAATAATTGAATATTCATTATTTAAAAAAGAAATGGTGGAATTCTTTAGATTAGAAGAAGTGGATATAATATAAAAGCGTGTTAATGGTGATTACGCAATCAAACATCACCATCCTCGACCACCCTAGTCACCCCCTCTAATGTTGACCAATCGTTCTCACTTGTTCTAACCATTGCTTATTACTCTTCTCACCACCACATGCCCACACCACCCCTCTCACCACCCCCTCTCGCCGACTTTATTTACCCTTTCACTAACAACTGATAGGGCGTCGCACACCTAACAAAAATACTCTATGCTTGGCTGACAAATAAATTTAATAAAAATAGGGGACGAACACAGGGACAAAGAAGTTACGTAATGAATTACTTTAGAAAGAATTCTATCTAGGTCGATTTTAAATATTTGGTTTATTAATTGATTGATTTTTAATAATGAAAAGATAGCGAAAATGTCAATCATAAAAAGATGTCTATTGAAAGTCGAGTCGCACATGCAAATTAATAAATGTTAATGTCAACTCGGAACTTATAACTTTGGTAATTGTTTAGGTCTAAGGACAACCATCTCTCGATATTATTGTCAATGTTATGTCAGCTTTTAGTGAGCTCTCGCTATTACTAGATCGATCTACTAAATCATGTTTAGTCTAACTCTATTTCAGGTTTTCGATCTAGAAAAGAATTACCAAATTAATCTACTGTTGTGATCAATAATCAAAGACTAAAAATTCCATATAAGCATGTGATAGAATAAATTAGACAATATTATAACATCTTATTTAATATTTGGGAATATTAACTACACATGACTCCCCTAGTCTCTAGACTAATGGACTACTCATACATTTTGAAAACAAAACAAAGACAAATGATAAATTGAACATGATGATAATGAAATTACAACTAAGTGAATATGAAGCATAAAGAGATAGAATGCTAAATAATGATAATAACTTAAAGGATAAATTACAAATAACCACCACGTATTTGCGTATTTTTACAAATTACCACCACGTATTTAATTTTTTACAAATAACCCCCAGACTTTTACGTATACTCTCTGATAACCACCGTATTTTAATCCCGAACATTATTAAGTAATAATTTATGTTAAATAACCATATTACCCTCCCTAATTACACAAACTCAACTACCCCCATAGTTCTCCAAATCATATGTTGTTTGTGAACATCAAACTTGTGAACTTAAATCCCCAAATTGTTGGTGGAAGTAAGATTCAACGTTCAGCTCTTACCCAATACAATGATTTTTTTCTGTCGGTGAAAATAATGGGGTTATTCATGAGGCCATAGATGGTGGAGAAGCTGATAAAAATGTAGATGTTGCTGCATCGGAGGTCCCGGATGTGGGTACTATCCAACTGGTTTCGTCTGCTCCGCCTTATTCTACTGCCGAAATAGATTCCACATTGATGGAACAGTACGATAACAACATCAGCAGAGTACCAATTTTCCGAGTTCCTGCTTGGTCTACCATTAATTATAACCATGAAGAAGTTTTTCCCATCTTACGAAATCAAGGGTCGGGTTTATCTCTATCGAATCATACTTAACAAGTATCTAAATGGAATTTTACAGATATTTTATTCACCCTTTGGTTAAATAAGAATTTGAAACCCATTATTTTCACCGGCAGAAAAATAGGTGATTGAGTGTTGGTCTCTACTGCTTAACCATATGAGAAACAAGAATACTACACCAATCACAAGTTCCCGCTGTTGGTTTGGTCTTAGCCATTGTGTATGTGCCCAATTTTTAGCTTCATTCGTGTGCTTGGGGAATTTGGGGAATTTTGGAAGTAGGGTTTGCAATGTATTTGATTTGGGAAATTGGGGGAAATGTGTGATGAATATGGGTGTGTATTTAGTTTGGGTAATTTTGTGTAATTAGTGAGGGTAATATATGTATTTTATATAAATTGTTACTTAATAAGTCGGAAAATAAGAAAACTAATGTTCGAGATTAAAATACGGTGGTTATCGGGGAGTATACGTAAAATTATGGGGGTTATTTGTAAAAAAAGCAAATACGGGGTGGTAATTTGTAAAAATACGTAAATACATAGTGGTTATTTGTAATTTATCCTAACTTAAATATTAGAAATAACGCTTAATAAAATAATTAGAGATTAATCTAATATATAATTAACAAAAATGACTATGACTAAATATAAATATGAAATTACGTACTAGAGAGTAACTATTTGGATAAATCTTAACAAAACTATGAACTAAACTAAATAACAAGATCAACATTTTAATGATGATAATGACAATAACGAAATAAGGAAATAGGTGGAATAACGATTCACCAATGATGAATTATCTATATTATTCCCCAATCATAAGAACACAATAATATCTTTCCTCATTTTGTTCATATTGTTTATACTTATATATCAATTAACCATAAAATTAGCTAGCATATTATTCTCTCCTTAATTGGAAGAATATTTGATTCCTTTATATATATATATATATATAATCGAGATCCGGTGAGAACCACCCTTATAATGAGAACCGTGAGAACCCTCACTAAATCTCCACCATATCTCGCTTCGAATGTTTCGTTGGATCATTTACCATTAGTTTAACTTATTCAAATACACACTTTAGTATCAATAAACAAAAAATTTTGATTTAATTAACAAAATATATACTTAGTGTACGAAAATACAATTAGGCGTACTAAAACGGCTATAAATGCACAAAAACAACCACTACGTGCATGAAATTTTTTACATGCATGAAAATGATTACTAGGTGCATGAAATAAGAGGTTGTACGTGCATTAAAACGAGTTCTAGGTGCATAAAAAATGATAGATGCATAAAAATCGGTAGTAGGTGCATGAAAATTAATAAAACGTACCTCACCTTGATTTCCGTCACTAGTATATATTTTCTAGACCAAGAAATATGTTCTCTAGCCTTAAAATTCTATGCCGAATCCAAATATGTCATTATTTTTTTTAAAAAAAGTCCGTAAGGTAGAGTTCTCATGGTTCTCATTATATTGGTGGTTCTCATATGATCCCAATTGAGTCCATGAGTCCATTTAGAGTATCACAAGTTGTATTAAAAAATATCACGTTTTTTTTACACTACAATATCACAATGTCACAACCTTTTCAATACAATATCAAAGGAAACAATATCACGCACTATATAAAACAATATCACGAAATTTTTTCCAAAACTTTTTTTCCTGATTTTTTGTTTTTCAAAATCTTTTTTTTCAATTTTTTTTCTCGATTTTTTTTCAATTTTTTTTTTCAAATTTTTTTTTGTGATATTATTTTGAAGAACCGGTGATATTGTATTGAGTAGCTTGTGAAATTGTAATGAAAAAAAATCGAAAAAAATTTCGAGAAAAAACGCCTTTTGTTAAACAATATCACGCACTATACTAAACAATATCACGAAAAAATTTTCCCGGAAATTATTTTTTCAAATATTTTTTTCAATTTTTTCCCTCGAATATTTTTTCTGAAATATTTTTTTCTCGAATTTTTTTTTGTGATATTATTTTGAAGAACCGATGATATTGTATTGAGTAACTTGTGATATTGTAATGAAAAAAAATCGAAAAAAAATTTCGAGAAAAAATGTCTTTTGTTAAACAATATCACGCACTATATTAAACAATATCACAAAATGTTTTCAAGAACTTTTTTGCCCGGAAATATTTTTTTCAATTTTTTCTCTCGAATTTTTTTTCTGAAATATTTTTTCTCGATCTTTTTTTGTGATATTATTTTGAAGAACCGGTGATATTGTATTGAGTAACTTGTGATATTGTAATGAAAAAAAAAATCGAGAAAAAACGCCTTTTTATTAAAAAAAACGTGTTTGTTTTTAAAAAAATGCATACTAAAAAAGGGAATTTTTTTAATAAAGAAAATGTCATTTTAAAAGAAAAGGCAAAAAAAGAAAAAAAAAAAAAAAAAAAAAGTAATATTGAAAAAGACAAAAAACAAAAAAAGGAAAAAATTTGATATTGAAAACACGTGATACTTTTTTACACAACTTATGATATCATTGTTAGACTCATGGACTCAAATATTTAGGGTGGACTCATGTGATCTCAACTCTATATATATATATCACGCGCAAAACAAAATTTCGTTGGACGTAAGGCTCGAACCCCTAACCTATGGGTCAGCAACCACCTACATTTACCAATTATATAAATATTTCTTTTCTTATTTTTTGCTTTTGTTTTCTTTATGTATTACGTTTAATTGTGTTTTTTCTCGGTATCATTTTTTTAAACAAGTTTTTTTTAGTATCACGTATTTTTAATAAGACGTTGTTTATTGGAAGTTGTAATATTGTTTTCAGTATGTAGTGATATTGTTTTAAGTATGTACTGATATTGTTGTTATTATATTGTGATATTGTTTTCAGTATGTAGTGATATTGTTTTCAGTATGTAGTGATATTGTTTTCAGTATGTTGTGATATTGTTTTCAGTATGTAGTGATATTGTTTTCAGTATGTTGTGATATTGTCTTCAGTATGTAGTGATATTGTTTTCAGTATGTAGTGATATTGTTTTCAGTATGTAGTGATATTGTTTTCCGTATGTAGTGATATTGTTGTTACTATATTGTGATATTGTTGTGATATTGAGTAACATGATTATTGTGTATGTGTAAACAATATCAAAATTCACAACTTACAATAAACAACTTTTTATTAAAAAAAACGTGATATTAAAAAAAAATTATTTAAAAAAATGGTATCGGAAAAAAATACAATTAAACGTGGTACATAAAAAAAAATGAAAAGAAATAATTATATAATTAACGAATATTTATATAAGAAAAGAATATTGTTGTGACTTTTGCACTTTAAATATCACCAATATTGACATCACTGACGTTATAATTATCAATAAGTTTGAATAGTTTTGTTGGTAAATTGTCTAAATCTTAACCTCAAGGTCAATGGTTCAAGCCCTACTACCAGCCAGTTTTTTTTTTCGTGTGATATTCCATTTTTCGAGCCCTCCTACCTGTTATTTAAAAAAACGTAATTCTAAAAAAAAACTTGTTTAAAAAAATGATACCGGAAAAAAATACAATTGAATGTGTTACATAAAAAAAACAAAAAAAATGATAAGAAATATTTATATAATTAACGAACATTTATATAAGAAACGAATTTGTTGTGACTTTTGCACTTTAGATAATTAACTACGAGTAATATTTACGAAATTGAAGCAATGTTTATCAATAACCTAGAGTAGCTCAGTTGGTTAGGCTGTGTGATAGTTAACCTCAAGGTTGTAGGTTTGAGTTCGCCTACCACCGATTTTTTATTTTGCGCGTGATTTTTCCCATTTCCTTCATTAATACTCAATACTCAAATATATAACTCATACTTAGATGATCCCAATTCTACAAATATATATATATATATGTATATATATATATATATGTATATATATATATATATATATATATATATGTATATATATATATATATATGTATATATATATATATATGTATATATATATATGTATATATATATATATATATATGTATATATATATATGTATATATATATGTATATATATATATATATATATATGTATATATATATATATATATATATATATATATATATATATATATAGTCAAGTTCAAATGAGTCCAATTCTTTGGTGAGTCCTTGAGTCCTAATTACAACCATTAGATATTGGAGATTGGATGGCTGTGATTAAAACAAAAAAAACACTCACCCAACATGCATTTAATGCTTTGTCTCTCATAATTTCAATTCCTCATTTGGCTAATTAATTTTCTCTCTCATAACTTTAACTTCTAATTATTTATTTTTGACTTTTAAAAACTTATGAGTGTAACTCTAATGTTTTACGAGTGTAACTCTATAGAATTATGAGTGTAACTCTAATATTGTATTAATATAACGTTGATTTTTTAATGCGATTGTTTATATAAAAAATTATGAGTATAAATCAACTGTTTCATGCGTGTAACTCTATTATTTTAGGCGTGTAACTTTATTATTTTAGGCGTGTAACTCTATTATTTTAGGCGTGTAACTCTATTATTTTGGGCTTGTAACTCTATTGTTTGAGGCGTGTAACTCTATTGTTTTAGGTGTGTAACTCTATTGTTTTAGGTGTGTAACTCTAATATTGTACTAATATAACTTTGATTTTTTTTAATGCGATTTTTTATATAAAAATTTAGGGAAAATTATGAATTACCACCTAATATGTACATTTTTTCACAAAATACCACCTATTATATTCAACTTTACAAATAACCACCTGTCATTCTTATTTATCCACACCAATCTAACTTAATTTACATACTTTATACGGTTTTGCGTAATTATCTACTCGATTTCATTTAAACGACTTCCGATCAATTTTAGTGACCAGACTACCCTTACTAATTATTAGACATAGAATTTAAATTCTTAATTCACCCTTCCTTTTATCAACTTCGCCATTAACCAACATTCAATTCCTAACCCTAAAAATCAATTTAGGTGTTTCTTAAATTTTATCCTCTTTCAACATCATTACTCAAATTTTAACAAAATTGAAAAGCAAAAATTATATTGAAAGTGGTTTTTGCTAAATTCACTTGTTTGCTAAATTAGTTTTTGTCTTAACTTTGTCCCACTTCTCCATCCTTTACATTTGTTCAGTTAAATAAACTGGTATATTACTGTACATTACCAACCTATCTCGTGAACACAGAAATGAGACTGTCCTCAAGAAGAATTGTCTTCAAGAAAGCTATTGATATCCATTGTTCCTTGAAGCTCTCTACATGTACCGCAGAAGAGGGATAAGTGAAATCAGCAGGAATAGATAGCTATTGATAAACCTTGATTCAATAATCAATTTGGATGACCTTGATTCAATTTGGTGTTGAAAGAGGATAAAATTTTAAAAAACCCCCAAATTGATTTTTAGGGTTAGGGATTGAATGTTGGTTTATGGTGAAGTTGATAGAAGGAAGTGTGAATTAAGAAGTCAAAGTATATGTCTAATAATTAGCAAGGGTAGTTTCGTCATTAAAAATGATCGGAAGTTGTTAAAATGAAATCGAGTCGATAATTACACAAAACCGTATAAAGTATCTAAATTAAGTTTGATTGGTGTGGATAAATGAGAAAGTTAGGTGGTTATTTGCAAAGTTGAATATAATATGTGGTAATTTGTAAAAAATTGAACATATTAGGTGGTAATTCATAATTTTTCCAAATATTTATGAGTATAAATCAACTGTTTTATGCGTGTAACTCTATTGTTTTAGGCGTGTAACTCCATTGTTTTAGGCGTGTAACTCTATTATTTTAGGCGTGTAACTCTATTATTTTAGGCGTGTAACTCTATTATTTTAGGCATGTAACTCTATTGTTTAAGGCGTGTAACTCTATTGTTTTAGGCGTGTAACTCTATTGTTTTAGGTGTGTAACTCCAATGTTTTAGGCGAGTAACTTCATTGTTTTAGGCGTGTAACTCCATTGTTCTATTGTTGAAAGTCCATTGTTCTATTGTTGAAAGTCCAGTGTTCTATTGGTGTAACTTTATTGTTCTATTGGTATAACTCTATGGTTATTTTAGTGTAACTCTATTGTTATTTTAGTGGTTTTTTAGTACAACTCCATTGGTCTTTTGATATAACTCCATGGTTCTTTTGGTACAACTCTATGGTATTATTAGTGAAGCTCTATGGTAACTCCATGGTTCGTATAGTGTAACTCCATGGTTCAAATAGTGTAACTTCATGGTTCGTATAGTGTAACTCTGTGGTTCGAATAGTGTAACTCCAATGATTTTTCAAGCCTGAAAATAAAAATTATACAAAAAAAATTAAATTTGTGAACAAAATAATAAAACTGAAGATTAAAAATTATTGAAATACAAAGACTATTTCGTCTTTTAAGCACGTTATAAGAGAGTAACTCTAGATGTACCCGCAACTTCTCTATCTGGGCTCCAGAAAAGAGGATAGAAGGGAGCAAAACTCTAATCGCCTGCAATTTTCACACCATAATTGAAATAACTTTAAATACTAAATAAGATGAAATCAGTAGATGACATTGACACGTAAAAGAAAAGGTCCACATTTTTTCCTGACTACAAAACAACAATACACAGCCTGTAATCGATGTGATCCGGGCTCGTGATTCACCCATATCCTTCGTCCATCTTCATGAAAAATTAATCCAACACGAATTTTTGGTCAAACACCAACCCCCTGCCACACCCTTTACTCCTACGGCCCATGCTGCTCACACACGACCCAACCACTACAACTCAAACAACCGTTCATACACCCACCAAAACCAACAAAATCGAGCCTCATATAACAATCACAACAACTCGTCCCAACCCAAACAATTCAAAGGCAAATGCCAATACTGTCGAACCGTCGGTCATGTCATATGCGATTGTCCCGATTTTAAACGTGACTACCCATCAGTAAATTTTCCTCCACCTCCAACAAAACAGCCCCGGCCCCATGCTCACACCGCAACCGTTCAAAACAACCCCTCCTCCTCATACCTTATCGACAGTGGTGCCTCCCACCACATTACAAACGACCTCCAAACCTTATCCCTTCACCACCCATATAAAGGCCCGGATGACCTTATAATTGGCGACAGATCTCTGCTCCCAATCACCCATATTGGTTCTTTTTCTTCTCACTCTCTCAAATTTTCTGACGTTTTGGTTGTACCCAATATTTCTCGTAAACTCATTTCCGTCTCACAGTTTTGCAAAGATAATAATGCAACTGTCGTTTTCTCACATGACTCTTTTTACTTTAAGGACATTCAGACAGGACAAACTCTTCTCCAGGGTCGTTTCCATGAAGGCACTTACGAGTGAAGTCCTACACCAACCCTACAAGCACACACCGAATCACTATCCTCCAGCTTGTGGCGCCACAGACGTGGTCAACCATCTCCTACCATTCTCAAACAATTAAACAGTTCTTTACGTTTTAATATTTCTGATTATGTTCACTGTAATGCATGTCTTATCAATAAAAGTCACAAGCAACCATTTTCCGTTTCGACTCTCAAAACCACACGCTCCCTTAGACCTCATTTTCTCGGGTGTATGGACCTCACCAATACTCTCTCACGACGGATATAAATACTACGTTATATTCATTGACCACTACACACATTATTTTTGGTTGTATCCACTAAAACACAAATCCGATACATTCACCACATTTACCCGTTTTAAAGCCCTAATCGAAAATCATTTTCAAAAGAAAATCAAAACTTTTTATTCAGATAATGGTGGTGAATTTATAAAACTAACCCCATCCTTACTTAACAGTGGAATAATGCACCTTACCTCACCTCCCCATACACCGGAGCATAACGGTTTCGCCGAACGACAACACCGACATGTGGTCGAAACCGGTCTCACACTACTCACCCATGCCAACGTACCCACCTCCTTCTGGCCTCATGCATTCTCCACAACAACTTATCTAATCAACCGCCTTCCGACGGCAACACTACAAAACAAAACGCCATATGAAACGTTACTTAAACAACAACCCAACTACAACAAACTAAAACCATTCGGCTGCCTCTGTTTCCCGTGGCTGCGACCCTACACAAATCACAAACTTGACCCAAAATCGACACCATGTATTTTTATGGAGTACTCGAATACACAAAGTGCATACTTATGTTTCGATCCCACAATGAAAAAGACCTACACCTCTCGCCATGTTCAATTTATCGAAACCGAACTCCCTTATACCTCACTCGCCAAAACACGCCCCACCACCCTCTCATCACCTACCCAGTGGTGCACTCTTATCCTATCCATCGTACCCGACATATACAACCCACCCGCCACTCCAAACAATCAACCTGAACCCACAATCAAACCCCCATCGACCCCTCCTACCCCGCATACCACATCCCAATCTACCCCTACAACCGACAACATTCCCATCCCAACCCCCACTTCGACCCCAGCCACCACTCCTCCTTCACCAGCCCCTGCCTCCCCAACGACCCCTACCTCACCCCCAATACCACCCCCTCCTCCTCCCCCATGTGCCACCACACAGTTAAGCAACAACATACGAAAACCCAACCCACACTACTCAAAAATGGTTGTTCTACCCTCTCCCCATATTACTCCCACAACAACCAAACAAGCACTTGTTGACCCTGGGTGGCGGGTTGCAATGATCGATGAGCACCAAGCTCTTATTCGCAATAACACATGGACCCTCGTACCTCGCACACAAGCCCCTAACATTGTTGGTTGTAAATGGGTCTATCGCATAAAGTATAATACGGATGGTAGCCTTAAGCAACATAAAGCCCGACTTATTGCTAAAGGCTTTCATCAACGCCCCTGCATTGCTTATTCATAAATTTTTAGTCCCGTTATAAAACCCACTACAATACGATTACTACTCACCCTCGCAGTTGCAAACCATTGGCATCTTCATCAAATAGATGTCAATAACGCATTCTTGCAAGGTACATCAACTGATACAATTTTTATGCGTCAGCCTCCAGGTTTCGTGGATGCCGAAACACCCAACTACGTTTGCAAACTTACAAAAGAAATCTACGGTCTCAAACAAGCACCACGGGCCTGGTACAACGAACTCAAAAATTATCTTTTCCAAGTTGGTTTTCGACATTCACTCTATGACCCGTCTTTGTTCATTCACAAAACAACGTCAAAAACATTATATGTCTTAGTTTACGTTGACGATATAATCGTTACCGGACCCAACCCACAACATATAACCGAATTCATCAAACAAATCTCCTCCAAATTCTCTCTCAAAGACCTTGGCCCGTTATCTTCCTTTCTTGGAATTGAAGTCACACCTACAAAAACTGGACTCCACCTCAACCAAACTAAGTACCTATCCGACCTCCTTCATAAATTCAATTTTCAAGACAGCAAACCAGCTCCTACACCCATGCTATATCATCCACCACTCACTAAACAGCCGGAACAACACATCGAAAACGAAATTGATTACCGAGCCATCGTCGGGAGTCTACAATGTAAAACCCCTCGCGGCAGCGGAAAAGTAAACATACAAAACATGCCAAAAATACGCGGAATTTAAAACTTTTGACATGATAAGAAAACATGCGAGGTGTCTTAACAATATTAAACATGCGGAAGAGAAATGAAACATAAATAAGTATATAAGTGCGATACAAAAGCAGCCCGAGATAGCATATCCCTACAGGCACAAATTACTGAAACGTAAGTCTAAGGTCTAGCTAACGAAAGGTAAAAGTCAACGATGAAGGATCATCGCTCGCTAGCCTCAACGTAACCCCCTGCAAACAGCCTCATGTACCTACACACATACAACATGTGCGCCACAGTCAGTGGGGAGTAACTAGAGTGCTCCTAGCCACCTATTGTCAATAACACGTAACACATAAAGCATCCAACATGCTCCAACATTTATAACATGTGAAGCATATATAACAATATCTCATCTTTCATCACATCAAGCAATACTATGCAAAGGCTCTCAACCAACTTCGGAAACTATTTGGAAGGAGAGCCGGTTTCCCTTCCGGTTGCCCGGCCGGGGGGTCTTTCAATCCAAATCATTTACGAAACTAGCCCAAGAGTCGTCCAATGCCTTGGACGAACAATACTAAGATAACCAAGTATCATACATTCACAAATACAACTAAGGCATACTCAACATCCAATTATATCAACAAGAGATAGGTCACCAAGTGACTCGACTCCAACAACTATAGGTCAACCAAGTGACTCTACAAACAAGAGATAGGTCACCAAGTGACTCGACTCCAACAACTATAGGTCAACCAAGTGACTCTACAAACAAGAGATAGGTCACCAAGTGACTCGACTCCAACAACTATAGGTCAGCCAAGTGACTCTACAAACAAGAGATATGTCACCAAGTGACTCGACTCTAACTAGATTGGTCAACAATTGACTCGACTAGACTATTATGAGCACGCCGACAATCGACTCGTCTATATACTACGACATCCCCAATCTCAGACTATACAACTCCCTGGTAGGACGACATCGATCAAATGACTGTCCCAGTCTAAACCTGGCCAGATTCTCGGAGCGCAAACGAATTACGATCCCCGATTCGACAAGTGCACAAGGCACCCCCAAGACCCGAACTAGCTAGGAACGAGATATGCCCGAAGGCGGGGAGACAATCTAAGACCTGACCGTGAGGACCAAGCCACTACGGCCAACAAGCTACACAATGCAATCAGGTGAGAACTCGAGTACTATAGCAGCGCACAGCAGGTTACACAAATCACAATATGTCATCTCAAAGATGTACAATAACTCAAACTCGAATGACAATCATTTCGTATATATATGTCATCTCTAAACATTCATCCAACACTTAGCCGACTTCGGAAACTAATTTGAGGCGAGAGCCGGTTTCCCTTCCGGTTGCCCGGCCGAGGGGTCTTTCTCCTCAAATCCATTTCCGAACCCAATATAAGTGCCGCCCAATTTCTTGGGACTTCAAACAAGCATACAATTCATATTATCTAACGTATATTCTTTACGGAATTTATTACGTATATAAAATAACAGAAGAATCGTAAATTAAATATATAGTTCATTCGGAAAAGATAAACAAGAACTAATTTAACATTTCATATTATATCCTCATATTTTCTATATAAAATTAACATGTGAGAAATTAATATAACAAGTCGTATTTTAATTATTCGGGAAACCGATTAACTAATTAATCATTTAGACATGCTTCTTAAAATAAAATTGTAACCCATTACTAATTCGTAACGATTTCTAACATATTATATTTAAACATAAACAAGCTAATAAGCACGTATGTAAACTAATTAATTCAAGCAGGCTAGCAAGCACGTACGTAAAATAATAATATAATAATAAAATAATCAAAATGTTAGAAATGTAACCAAAGGCGGCAGCACTAATAATAATAATAATAATTATAATAATAATTATATAATAATCAACAATATGTTAGAAATGTAACCAAAGGCGGCAGCACTAATAATAATAATAATAATTATAATAATAATTATATAATAATCAACAATCATGACTAAACACGGCAATAACAACAAATATTTCACGCAATTAACAGCAAAAGATTTAGGAGTTGCAGTTAGTGGTAGTAGTAGCACGAAACCGCAGCATTACAATCTAATAAACAACAATATCATTAATTTCCATCAGCAATAATAGTACGAACATTCAACAGAGTAATAAAACATATAAATACGAGAAGCAGCAGTAGCTTGAAAGCACCACAACCACGATAGCAGCAATAAATCGTTCAACAGATAACATTGCGCAACAAACACGAATTTGTGACGGGTATAAATTACCCACTAACTATTAAACATAAAATTCATATCAATTTCACACAAACAATAAAAAATCAGATGTCCAATTAATTTAAGACAAAGAACGAGTTTCTCATTATCGTCATAACAGGCCCATATCCAATCCCCATGTGAACAGAAGACCCGCCGCAAATAGCAACAGAATATCAAATATACAACTTTCGGAAACATATTATTGATATTCTGTATACAATATTTTATGTCTATATTTGTTTATTCTTTCCCATATGTAGTATCTTATTCTTTGTATATATTAACATAGTGTAAGGTTGTAAAGGCAAGAAGAATTGAATACAAGTTCATTACGTTCAATCATACTCCAATTTCATATTATGGTATCAGGCCTCCCTTTTCTTCTTCGTTGATTTTTTTTTCATAAACTCCCATTATCTTCTCTGCCTTCAAACTATGACCAACGACGAACCGAAAAAATCCGACCCCAAAACAAACTCTTCGTTTTCCATTGTCCCTGTCGAACAACCCGGTGTCAAAATAACTCCGGTCGAATTCAATGGCAAAAACTACGACGACTGGTCTAGATGCTTCCGTCTTGCTCTATTGGCCAAAGGAAAACTGGACTACATCGATGGAACCGTCTCCATTCCCGCCGACACCGATCCTGAGCACAAATCATGGCGCTCCGCCAACGCTCTTGTCTCCGCCTGGATTTTCAACACTATCGATCCAGAACTTCGCACTTCCATCTCGCTCCAAGACAACGCCGCTCTTCTGTGGGCCGACATCAAGCTCCGTTTTACTATGGTAAACGACGCTTACATTTTTAAACTCGAAAGTGATATTAATGCTTGTAAACAGGGTCCGACCGAGTCTATCATGGTGTATTACGGGCGCATGAAGAAGCTTTGGGATGATTTAATCGCCAACGATGGTTTTCCGTCATGTCATTGCCCCTCCTGCCCGTGTAACCTCCTCAGTCTGCTCGGTCGACACCGGGACAAGAAACGGGTACGCTCTTTTCTCATGGGTTTGGATTCTCGGTATGCTACTATTCGCTCCCATATTTTAGGTACCGACCCACTCCCCAATCTCAGTCAAGTTTATAGTCGTCTTCTTCAAGAAGACGGTATGCGTACGTCTCTTACCCCTACTCCGTCTGAAACTCGTTCCGACCCCATGATCTTTGCTGCCCGTGTTCATCATAGCAATAACGGAACCCGCGCGAGTCAACCCGACTCCAATTCGAAACGCTTGAAACCTTCCTGTATTGCCTGTAAAAGACCAGGGCATAATTTTGACACCTGTTTTCGCGTTACCGGGAATTTTCCGGACTGGTGGGGAAATAGGCCACGAGACCGTATACAGGTTGGACCCGACCCGAACGACCCTAATCAAATGGTTGTGATTCCGGATACTCGCGGTCGGAATAACCAACAGGGTGTTCGCGCAAATATGGCACATGTCAATACTTCGTCTACCGCTGCGACCTCGACAGATTTGGATGGACTCGACTTCGGAAATATGAATTCCGCCGAACGTGCCGAGCTCGCACAACTATGGCAGTCCCATAAGTCATCTGCTTCTGATCGCCTAAATGGTAAAGTACCCATCTCTTCTTGGATAATAGACACCGGTGCATCCCATCACATGTCGGGCTGTTTGTCTCATTTTTCGAATATTCGCACAATGCCTCCTTTGACCGTCGGTCTCCCTAATGGGGAACGAACCATAGCCACACGCTGTGGCGATATTGTTTTATCTGACCGTTTAATTTTAAAAGACGTCTTGTACGCTTCTAATCTACAATGTCATTTAATTTCTGTATCTAGTTTATTACTTGATGACTCACTGACAATTCAATTTTCTCGTCATTTTTGCCTCATTCAGGACCGTTCCTCGAGGATGGTGATTGGGGCCTCTGAACAACGTGACGGACTATACTATCTCAAGGATGTTCGAAATTTTCAGCCCAAAGCGTTTGCCATCGGTACCCTCGACTCAACCGAATTATGGCATCGTCGACTCGGACATCCATCTACCGATATTACTCGTTTTCTTTCGGTTTTGAACAATAATAATTCTGCCTCGCGTTCTGTTTTTTTAAGTTCTACGTGTGATGTTTGCTTACGAGCCAAACAAACTCGCGCACCATTTTCATTAAGTACTAGTAATGCAATTTCAATTTTTGATCTTATTCACTGCGATATTTGGGGTCCATACTCCGAAAATGGTTCATGTGGTTCTCGGTATTTTCTCACCATTGTCGACGACTACTCTCGTTCCACTTGGGTATATCTCCTTAAACGAAAAAGCGATACTCCTCAGACAATATTAAATTTTTTTGCCATGGTCGAAAGACAGTTTCAGCAGAAAATAAAATGCTTCCGTACCGACAACGGTACCGAATTTCGACCCCTAAAAACATACTTCGATACCCACGGGGTTATTTTTCAAACCTCTAACGTCGACACTCCTCAACAAAATGGCCGCGTCGAACGGAAACATAGACACATTCTAAATATCGCTCGCGCGCTTCTTTTTCAAGCTTACTTACCAATATTTTTTTGGGGCGAGTGTGTCCTTACGGCCGTTTATTTAATGAACCGTACTCCGTCCAAACTTTTACATGGCAAAACACCTTACGAGTTACTTTTTAACAAAAGCCCACAACTTGACAATCTCCGAATTTTCGGATGTCTAGCGTATGCGAAGACCCTTAATCGATCTCATGACAAATTTGCCCCAAAGAGTCGTAAATGCCTCTTCATCGGGTATCCCTACGGCAAGAAGGGATGGCGCCTCTATGATCTTAACACAGGTTCATATTTCGAATCTCGCGATGTCGTATTTATCGAAAACACTTACCCATATCAATCAGTAGCACTTCACGAAAATGAGGCACCTTCCTCTTCTGTTTCCCATCCCCACGACCAACCTTTGGAACCCCATTTCGAACTCCACCACGAACCCCCTCTTATCGCTACTCCCGACACACCCACCACCGAGAAAGTGACAGCAGCCCCCGAGACCGTAACAGAGGTCCTCGAACCCCCTGCTACTTCCTGCAACATACCGCCTCACGACTCCGCAACGGCGGACCCCGAACTCTCTACCACGGTCCACTCCTCCATCCCCACCGACGACCAGCCGCAACTCTCCACCACCGACGACAACCCTGGTCCATCCATCCCCGACCCCGCTATCCTGGGTCGTGGCCATCGACTAAAAATCCCTAACTCCACGTTAAAACACTTTCACTTATCAAAAACAGCCCCTTCGACCCATCTAACTCACGCCACCCAATCTTCGACTCGATATCCCATACATCATTTTTTGAACAATAATGTTTTCTCTGTTCCTCATCAGGCTTTTCTTGCGACCGTCACGAAAAATAACGAACCTCGATCTTTTAATGAAGCCATGAAACACACACAATGGCAACAGGCGATGAAACAGGAGGTTCATGCTCTCGAACAAAATAAAACATGGACCCTCGAACCCTTACCGCCCAATAAACACGCCATCGGATCAAAGTGGGTATACAAAATAAAATACAACGCGGATGGCTCAATTGAACGCTATAAGGCCCGTCTCGTGGTTATGGGTAATCGTCAAGTCGAAGGAGTTGACTACACCGAAACTTTTGCTCCTACTGTTAAAGTCGTGACCGTTCGCACTTTATTAGCCATCGCGGCCGCTAAAAATTGGGCCCTCCATCAAATGGATGTCCATAACGCATTTCTTCATGGAGACCTTCACGAAGAAGTCTACATGAAACCACCACCGGGCTTTCTCTCGTCAACAGACAAACGAGTTTGTCGACTACGCAAATCGCTTTACGGCCTCAAACAGGCTCCGAGGTGTTGGTACGACAAACTTGCCTCGGCCCTCACGAAATTCGGGTTTAAATCATGCCCCTACGATCATTCGTTATTTTCTATCACCACACCGACGCGAGAAATTCATGTACTAATCTATGTTGACGACCTCGTCATATGTGGTAATGACTCGACCATGATCGCGACCTTCAAAGCCTATCTTTCAAAATGCTTCCATATGAAGGATCTCGGGCCACTTAAATACTTTCTTGGGCTCGAAATTGCCCGCAACAAGACCGGTATTTTTGTTTCCCAACGTAAATACGCTCTCGATATCCTCACCGAAACAGGCCTCCTAGGCGCAAAACCAAAAACAATACCCATGGAACCAAACCATGGGTTGGCCACAAGTGTCTCGCCACCCCTCCACGATCCAGGTTCTTATCGACGCTTAGTGGGCCGCCTCGTCTATCTAACGATTACTAGACCAGAGCTCATTTATTCCGTTCATACGTTAGCACAACTTATGCAAACGCCAAACACAGACCAATGGGACGCGGCTATCAATGTTGTACGCTATATTAAAAATGCTCCGGGTCAAGGTATCATGTTCAAAAGTAACAACGATCTTTCCCTCCTCGCATATTGTGATGCTAACTACGGTGCATGCCCCACGACTCGTCGCTCGTTATCCGCGTATCATATCCTTCTCGGGTCATCCCCGATATCATGGAAAACAAAGAAACAAAATACGGTCTCACTTTCCTCTACGGAATCCGAGTACCGCGCGATGGCCTATGCTACTTGCGAGCTTAAGTGGCTCAAAGGCCTTCTAGGCTTCCTCGGCATTTCACATAAGCAACCAATAAAGCTCCTCTGTGATAACCAATCGGCACTCAATATTGCCCGTAATCCCGTTTTTCACGAACGAACAAAACATATAGAAATCGACTGTCATTTCGTCCGCAACGAAATTCAGAATGGCAACTTACGTGCTGAACACATTTCTACCACATCTCAACTCGCAGACATACACACAAAGGCTCTTGGACGTGCTCAATTTCACGCGCTTCTATCCAAGCTGGGCGTCTCCAACCTCCACGCACCATCTTGAGGGGGGGTAACAGGCCCATATCCAATCCCCATGTGAACAGAAGACCCGCCGCAAATAGCAACAGAATATCAAATATACAACTTTCGGAAACATATTATTGATATTCTGTATACAATATTTTATGTCTATATTTGTTTATTCTTTCCCATATGTAGTATCTTATTCTTTGTATATATTAACATAGTGTAAGGTTGTAAAGGCAAGAAGAATTGAATACAAGTTCATTACGTTCAATCATACTCCAATTTCATATTACGTCACCTTTTAAGCGGTTTCCTCCAACGATTCTTCGATGATACAAGTATCCTTGTCCAAGTCCTCCAAATTCTCACCTCAAAACAACATAAAAATGACAATTAAGGACTATTTTCGAATTAATCTCAAAACAGCCCCAAAAATCGAATTGAACAAATTGAAAATCTAAAGAGATAGAAAGAACGGGTTCGAGGAGAGGAATGCGTAGGAACAAACCTTGCTTCAAACGGAGGAGAAACGAAGTCGGGATCGGAGTTTTAGTGAAATTGTGAAATGTAACCATGGCGACAAAGGAGTATTCTGATTCTTTGTTTTTCCTTGAAGAACAAGGATGAGGAAGTGTTAGGAAATAGAAGGGAAGGTTCCCTTAATACTTATTTGGGTCTTATTTGAGTCGGTTTAGCTAAGTGAGTCGGGATTTAAGTGAATGACTCGGAATTTGATGAAACGAATTGCCAAGTGATTATTCTACAACATAAGCTTATAAAATCTAAAAATGAAATTTATACGATTTACTTAAAAATTAAGTTGATGAAATTAAATAAAATATATTAAATTTCCGAATATCACTTTAAATTATTAAAAATGCGAATTTCAAAAATACGGGATATTACATACAATACTTGTCCCTAACCCGACTCGACATATCATTTCCCGTAAACAAGCTCGCACAATATCTAACCCACCCTACATCATCTCACTAGCTTGCCCTAAAACGCCTACTTCGCTACCTCAACGGAACACCCCACCTAGGAATTTATCTCACAAAAAACTCACCACTCTGCCTCCACACATACAGCGACGCGGATTGGGGTGGTGATCATCATGAGTACATTTCAACAACCGGGTGGTGCTCTAGAAAACAAAAAACGATATCTCGATCAACCACCGGAGCAGAATTCCGAGCAATTGCCGACACAACCGCCGAGGTTCTATGTCTCACCTCACTACTCAAAGAACTCGCCATTAACGTAATACGACCACCAACTATGTATTGTGACAATCTTAGTGCAACACACTACTCGGCAAACCCAGTTTTTCATTCCCGAATGAAGCACCTAGCACTCGACTTTCACTTCGTCAAAGAGCATGTTCGTCTGGGCTCCCTTCTCATTCAACACATTAATGGCGACGATCAACTCATCGACACCCTCACCAAACCGCTCCATAAACCACGCTTCATCGACATAACTTTCAAGATTGGCCTTCGTCAGAGACCGTCCATCTTGAGCGGGAATGTCAAAGATATTATTCCTCAATCATAGGAACACAATAATATCTTTCCTCATTTTGTTCATATTGTTTATACATTACATATCAATTAACCATAAGATTAGCTAGCATATTATTCTCTCCTTAATTGGAAGAATATTTGATTCCTTTTTTTTTTTTTGTATATATATATATATATATATATATATATATATATATATATATATATATATATATATATATATATATATATATATATATATATATATATATATATATCAGTATGTTATTATTATCAAGTAATACAATAAACTCTATTATCTTATATTATCGAACTAGCTGTAAGTACTAGACCCCTAATTAGCCAGCTATAATTAGTTAACAAATTACTTGCTAATTTGTTTTTATAATGATCTAGTTAACAAATTACATGCATACTTATAAGATGACGTAAATATGAATAAAAAGAGAAATTTCCTTGCATTGGTTTTAAGACAGCAAGAACAACAATTTGTTGCTTTATGAATCTCTACAAATCTTGGATGATCCTCCTATCTTCAACCTCCAAAATAAAAGTTTTCTTTTGATTGCACCCAAGATATCACCCAAAAATCCTACTTAACACTAACTAGATAATTAAGTAGAATAAGCCTTCAAATTATTTTACAAACTATTATTGCTATAACAATAGAGATGGTATTTGGTGAGTTATCAGGAGTATTTGATGAAAGAAAAGAAGAAATATGAAAGAAAATTATTATTCTTCATGTATACGAGAAATTATTATTACTCATTTTTCTTCTTAATTTTTCCAACCCATTTTATTGGTTAGTGAGGGGTAATTATAGAGTTTGAAATGTAGACCATTGAAGGACAACATTTTGTGGGTTAAGTGAGTTTGAGCCAAACACATGACATGTCTTTCTCTACTCTTACAGATGCTTATAAGACTTATAATTAATTATATTATATAAATAAATATTAATTTGATTATTTAAGTATTAAATACAAATTATGGACTAATATACATTTAACTCTTAAATAATATTAGACCATTTTAGTTTATATAAAATGTATCTTACAAAACCCGTTTAGCCAAATATAGAACCTCTTGTAGATTTAATTAGGTAATAACCTCTGCCTCAAACTTAATAAACTCATCATATATAAACTATTACTTTATTACTAATTAAATAATAATAATTTAGTCAATTAACTATTAATTACTAAATTTTGTCTTATCTAATAATATTAATAAGATTTAATATTTATTACTCAATTATTGTATAATTCGATGATAAATATTCATTAAAATTCACTTGAATAACTTTTAGTCCATCTATATTTCATGGAAACAATTATCCAAATAAATAGATTTTAGTTGGGTTCCATCTTATAACTGTGATCTCAAGGATTAACTTATCACCACCGTCTTATAACAATAACGTCAAATTTAGTCAGTCGAACGTTACCAATTTACGTTAATTAGTTGACATGTATAAATATATATATCACAGCTATATTTCTTATATGAAATTTAGTATGTAAACGCATTATTGCAGAGAACACCACTCCAACAATCTCCCACTTGTTCGATACAAGTGTGTGTTGCCGATTCTCTTGTTCGTTATATTTTTTAGTCAATACAATGTGTCTATCAGGTTGAACTTGCACACGATCATATCATGAGTGCCTTCCTCAATTTGGAGAGCATTGACTGAGCGGATAATCTACCATAGATCTCATATGAGCGTGGCCACGCATTTCCGATCACATCTCCTCGAGTGGCCCTTAGATATTTAAACCCTAATTAGGGTGGATAATCATGTTGGCCTACTTTTTGTGTACAATCACAGATTACCATGACCCATAAGATGGTCATTATCCTCCTTTTACGGTACGACCTACGACAAAAATCAAAGCCAATCGGAAGTCTTACTTGAGGAAGGGGTGTCTGTTGATCTTGTGTCATGTGAGGGATACTAGAGTTGAGGAAGTAACGGTGTAGAGTATTCCGGTTGTGGGGGAGTTTAAAGATATTTTTACTGAGGAGATTCATGGGTTACCACCCAAGATGGATATCAATTTTAGTGTTGAGCTGAAACTGGGAAAGAGACCTATTTCTAAGGCCCCTTACCGGATGGGACCGAGAGAGTTAGAGGACTTGAAGAAGTAGCTTAATGAGCTGTTAATAAGGGTTACATTCGACCTAGTGTATCGCCTTGTAGAGCACATGTTTTATTTGTGAAGAAGAAGGATGGGAGCATGAGATTGTGCACTAACTATCGTGAGCTGAATAATGTGATTGTAAAGAACTGTTATCCTCAGCCTAGGATAGATGACTTGTTTGATCAATTGAATGGAGCTAGAGTGTTCTTGAAGATTGACTTGAGGTCGGGTTATAATCAGTTGAGGATCAGGGATGGAGATATACCGAAAACTGCCTTTAAGTCTAGATATGGACATTATGAGTATCTGGTGATGTCGTTCGGGTTGACTAATGCACGTGTTGTGTTCATGGATATGATGAACCGGGTCTTTAGTCCGTATCTGGATAAGTTCATGGTTATATTAATTGATGACATCTTGGACTACCCTAAGATCAAGGAGGAGCATGAGGAGCATTTGAGGATAGTGTTGCAGACGTTAAGGGACACCTAGCTTTATGTTAAGTTGTCTAAATGTGAGTTCTGGTTAAAGAAGGTGGCGTTTTTGGGGCATGTGATTTCGAAAGAAGGTGTGGTTGTGGGTCCCAGTAAGATAGATGTTGTGTCTAACTAGGAGGCTCCTAAGAATGTGGCCAAAGTGCGCAGTTTTATGGGTTTGGCAGGATACTATATACGGTTCGTGAAGGATTTCTCCAAGATTGTTAGGCCTATGACCGCGTTCAAGAGAAAGGATAACATATTTTGCTGGGATGAGGGTTGTGAGAAGGCATTCCAAATCCTTAAGGAACGTTTGACTACGACTCATATCCTAGCCTTGCCAGAGGGGATCGACAGTACAACTTTGAGGTGTATATTGATGCCTCGAATAATGGGTTATGATGTGTGTTGATGTAGAACGGGAAGGTGATTGCTTATGCGTCGGCACAGCTTAAGCAGTATGAGGAGAACTACCCTATTCACGACTTAGAGTTGGGTGGTATAGTCTTTGCACTTAATATTTGGAGACATTATCTGTATAGGGTGACCTTCAAGGTGTTTTTTGACCATAAATGTCTAAAGTACATCTTTACCCAGAGGGAGCTTAATATGAGACAAAGGAGATGGATGGAGCTAATTGGCGACTATGACATGGAGTTTGTATATCATGAGGGGAAGGCGCATGTAGTTGCAGATGCTTTGAGTAGAAAGAGTGTACATTCCTTGTGCACAACGATGTCTTTGATGAGGATGAGAGATGAGGTGGATCGGATGGGGATTCATGTGATTAGGAAGGGAGATGCAAGGGGAGACTTGACTGTGGAGCTAGAGTTGTATGGTGAGATCTGGGATAGTCAGTTGTTGGATCCTAAGTTTTTTGGAGTATAAGGCAAAGTTAGAGAAGGGTGGACCATCGAGATTTTCTCTTAGTTCAGACGGGAGTCTTCGTTTCGACGGGAGGGTGTATGTTCTAGATAGTGCCGAGTTAAGGAAGAGGATTTTGATAGAAGCTCATAGTGTCCTTATTCGGTGCATCCATATGGAGATAAACTGTATAGGGACCTTAAGCAGACTTTCTGGTGGTCATACATTTTGGAAGCAATTTTTGATAAAAATACATTTGAAGGGAATAATTTTAGAAAAAAATTATATGTGAGAGTAATTTTAGAAAACTGAATTTTAAAAGGGTGTTATTATTAATTTACTCTAAAACTGTAACACCCCCATTTATTTAAGAGCCTTTAGCAAGACATTCTCAAATAAATAGGACTGTTACCATCCCGGAATATCCGAGGTAGTGAATAACGAGGTAAACAAACCCAAGGTAATTTATATAAATACTGACTAAATTTGAACTTGGTATTACAACGATTACGAGTTCCAAACTTGGTAAAAAAATGAAAGTACAACTGTCGATATCTAAACGTGATCTAACTCTAAGTAGGTCCATGCCATGTCTCTCTCCATGCCCAAGCTCCTGGTCCATCTGTCACTGACCTGTAAAATCTACTCCCCATTCCGGATCATCGTAGGTGTACACGAATACACAGGGTCAACCGCGAGGTTGAGTAGAAAGATAAATAAGACAACAATGTAAAAAATACTCCGCACCGATCCAACGCCAAATAAACTCCGCACCGATCACAAGACCCAATATACTCCGCACCGATCACAAGACCCAATATACTCCGCACCGATCACAAGACCCAATATACTCCGCACCGATCACAAGACCCATTATACACCGCACCAAACACAGACCCTTTATCTCCGCACCAAACACAGACCCTTTATCTCCGCACCAAACACAGACCCTTTATCTCCGCACCAAACACAGACCCTTTATCTCCGCACCATATCGTATCACATAATTATATATCACAATATATCAATCATATAACAATATATATGAACATAATTAATATCAACCAATACACAGGTTACACATCTCATATATGTAGTATTCCCCTACCTCAACAGTAGAATTGCAGACAAGTCCAAGGCTTGCTAGAAAAGTCCCACGCAAAACTCGCTCCCTAAACAAGTATACGTCACAAATTAATAACCTTCCCGAAACCCCATAACAACCTATGCTTGCTATATATAGAAACCTTCCACAAATGGAAAGTTTCCCAATATAGAAACTCATTATAAATGGAAAGTTTCCATAATTAGTAACTTCCCTGACTCATTGATTTCCCGACTCATAACTCGCCACACGATAACGAATAAAATAGAAAGATAACGAAAGACGGCTATTATTAAAATATAAGTAGTTATAACACTACTATAGTAAAAATAATAAAATTATTTTCACCATACTAACAATACTAATAATAATAATAATAATAATATAAAATATTAGTAATACTATTACTTAAAATAATAAAATAACAACAACACTAAATCAGAATTAACATCACGTAGTAGCATTAGGTTTATGTAAAGAGAAATACTAAAACAGTAACACGCAGCCCATCCACTTATCGAATCGCGAACCAACTCCGACCTGACCAACACCCTGCCCGTGCGCTCCAAGGACAGCCCCTGGCTTCCCCACTGGCACCACCAGGCTCGACTCTGAGCCACGGTGGTTCCAGGGGAGGAGCCAGAAGCCGTCGACCGCAACCACCAGCACCAACAACCGTGACAAAACCTCTCACCGAAACCCGACTTGTTTCGTTATGTTACCCTCACCCCAAACGAACTTTAACATAACCACACCCGTGGGTACCACGATTCACCGCGACAACAGCCAAACCACCACCCTGACTACCACCTATCCAAAACCCCGACTCCCACAACAAACCGTGAATGGCAGGTCATTCGAATCATGTACGAAAACTACTCGGTCACTCCACTGTTCTGAAAACCCAGAAACGTGACCCGTGGTGGTGATAAGACAGCGTCTATGGTGGCCCTTGGTAGTCAACGACGTCCCCAACTACGGTCACTACACAACTACTAACATCAGGGATTACCACTAAACTAAGGATTACGACTATTACAGTAAAACGTGAAAGGACTATGCGTGTCAAAAGAGAAAGCGAAACTGCGAAAACAGGGGTCGTGGTGCTCTTACCTTCTTCTTGGTGTAAACGACGGCCTTAGGACTCTTAACCCGCTGTGACAGACCCTTCCTTGTACTCTCCAAAGTGGCGGCAAAGCTGTAAGTGTGTGAGATTGTGTGTGGATGGCTTAGGGTTTGGGTTACAACTCTTGTATTATAAGACGGCAGAGAGACGTACTAGGTGTTTGTGTGTGTGTAAAAAATCGTGGACGTGGGCTGACTTAACTAAAGTTTCTATGTGGGCTGACTTTATTGTGTTTGTTCACGCAAAACACAATAATACTCTTATACTTATAAGCCACGTAACATTATATCAATAACTTTTAACATATAAAACACGTATTTGATAAAAAGCTCCGATGTTATCGATTGTCGATAATATTAATAATAAATTAAGTATATATAAAAAAAATACGAGGTATTACAAAAACAATATGTTTCAAATGAAATATTCATATTAGTTAACTACATTTACGAAATTCATGAAATATAAATTATTCTTGAAATTAAAATTAAAATCTTTAAAAATTATAACACGGGAAATATCGGGTTGTTACACATTTTCCATTTTCCAATATTTCCACTCATTTACACATTCTCCAATACCCCACCAAATAATAGAATAAGCCTATAACATTTTGTTACGTCAAAGCTCACCAAGAAGGGCATCAACTAATTTAGGGGTCACAAATTGACCTCGAAAACTTCAAAGTCACCAGAATTAATATAAGGTCACCAAAATTACTTTCTTAATTACGTAATTACCGTGAACCAACAAGGTCGCGACCTCCTTGACAGCCTTGCTTGGGGATGGCCTACATAGAGATGTATTTTTTCGGCAATTTTTATTTATTCGATTTAAACTCTTAGTTCCGTTTTACAATCTTTCGTTTAGTTTTAGTTCAATTCTCAAGATGATTTTTATTGAAGTTTAATAAAATTCTTAGTTTATGTATTTCCTTTGTCATAAGATTTCTTGTCCTTTTTATTTATTGCCTTATAATTTCTTGTCTTAAATTATGTCTATCTTTTATATTATTTTCGTTACCTTTTCCATGAGTAGCTAGATTTTCTATGATAGGATTTAGGGGAGTCATGGTTTTAATATGTTCTTAGTTGATTAATAGATCTATCTTATTTTCACGTCAGAATTGTTACTCACAACATATAATTATAATTAAACAGTTAAGTGCACGTAATTGGTTAATTAATTTGTGTAAACCCTGACCTAGATCTAGATATTGGAAGGGGCAAGACATGTTGTGAAACATTACAGTATGCTAATGAGAGTGACCGTGCTAAGTTAGTATTATTTTAGGGTGAATATTAGACCTAGCAGATATTTATTCAATACTCTTCAAGTCGATTATTTGATAGTTCTTGATTTTACCTTTGACTTTAGACTTGACCATGATGAACCGACAATCCTAACTACTTTCCTTTATTATTTATATCTCTTAGATTTTATTATTTTCTTTAGTTATTCTAATTGCTTTGTTTTATTTATTGTCTTAGTTTAGATACATCATTCTTTTACCCCAAAATTGTTACCTTAATACGAACTTAAATAACAAATAGATTTTCTTGTCTCCCTGGGAATACGATTTCGACTTTCCTAGCTATATTAGTTAGACCAGTTGGTTATTTTTGATTAGGTATATGACTAGTCCCGATCATATTCAAATAATTAGCTTACTATTGAAGCTCGTTCCTTAAGGTGTTATCGACAAGGATCAGCTGAACACCACCGTCAATCGACAGTAACGTCAAACCCTAATTGGTCATTCGTTACTAATATACGTTGGTCAGCTAATTAATATTGCCAATAAATATCCTGGGTATATTCCTTAAATGAGATTTTTTTATGTATATGCACTATTGTGGAGGACACCTACTCTAACAACGAGGACCCTATAATTTGTGCTTTGTTTGTTTAAGTGTCAAATGCGTTTAGAATTACGTTTCTAATTCTAGAATTTGATGTCAATTTGAGAAAGATTTGATTTTGTTTATTGAATGTGCTGAATTTTTGGGATTTGATCGTTTTTGTGTGTGTGATTCTATTGAGTTGAATTAAAAAGAGATTATATGGTTTGAGGAGGGGTTTTATAAGAGTAGATCATGAAGTGGGATGAAGGTTAAAATTTGAGTGTTTGAGGTTTGATTGATTACATATTAAATAAAGAACAATAATCAAAGGAAGAAGAAAAAGCTAATTGATGAATGACGACTCGACACGTAAAGAAAAGAAAAGAAAAGAAAGATGACCTAGAAAAGGTTAAAGTTACCTATTACAACCCGTAACTTAGAAACTTAGAATAAGAGAACAATACAAGTTACATGATGGAATAAATCGGATTATCTTAGGATAAGGAATAGTTGAGATTATATATTTTAAATAGGATGATTATTTTGATTTCTTTTCATCGAATAGCCCTTTTACTAATCCCATTTTGGCACAATATAATTTTTATCCGATCCGTCATTAACCTCGTAGAAAATGAACAACTCAAACCAAAGCAAACTTTAGAAACCTGCTTGCACCAAAAGGAAAAAAAATACAACACAAACTTTATCCGCTGTAAATAGGTGTTCGGCGTTACTTTTATAAAAAAGTTTTGTGTACAAAATTGCAAGCGTTTAGCCAATCTTTTTAAATTGTTATTTTTTCATTGTTTGGCCAATTAGTGAACAAGTTTTGTGTTTTGCTTTTTAAAAATTATCACAAGTATCCAAAATATTATCATTTTAATGAAATCTATATTAACGGAATTTGGAAATATTATGAATAACCACTCAAATATTATTTTTGTCATGCGATACAATCTTGTTTTTTTATTTTTTATTTTCTAAAATATAATTATATATAGATATACAGAAGACGCTCAAATAACACATGAGCAACATGAAAATAGAAACAGAAATAACTATTTGCTACTTCTGTTTTTAGGGGTCATTTTACAATTTCTGTTTAATAAAATTAGTTTTTAGTTGTTTGAAAATTAGTTTTTGACCCAAATTCTATTTCTTTGGTTGAAAAAACACTTGAAACCAGGATCAAACACATACTAAAAGCATGTTTGGCCAGCTTGTTAAAAAAGAATTTTTGTTTTTAAAATTTAGAAGCATCAAATTGTTGTCTCTTCTATTTTTAAGAACAAAAAGATGGTTTTAAGCTTTTAAAAAATTAATTTTTTAGCTTTTTAGAAAATAATGTGTTTGGCCAATTTGTGTTTTTTAACCAAAAAAACACCAAGAGCTAGGCCAAACACACACTAAGCTTTATAAACAAAAACTCATTTTTAACAATCTGGGTCAAACATGCTTTAAATATACTTACAAAAGCTTTGCCAAACCGCACCTAAGTGTGTGTTTGACCGAACTTTTGAAGGTATTTTTGGACTTAAAAACACTTTTTGTCAAACACATCATTTATAACACAAATTTTCATTTGCGACGACATATGTAAAACCCCTCGCGAAAGCGGAAATATACATACAAAAGTACTAAAAATGCAGCGGAATTAAAACTTTTTAACGTAAACAACATGCGAGAAGAATTAAAACTGAAACTGAAAACTGAAAGCTGAAATAGATAAGTATACTGTCTAAGTACGAAACGAAATATGTACAACAGCCTGGGATGGAACATCCTTACAGGCACCAACCAAAAACTGTATCAAAACTAAGAGTCCAGCTAAACGATATAAGTGTAAGTCATATGATGACAACAGGATCATCACTCGCTAGCTCTCTCGTGAACCCTGCCAACCTACATACATGAAAACATGTACGCCACAATCAGTGGGGAGTGACTAGAGTTCTCCAAGCCACCTTTTGTAACGACACGTAACACATAAAGCAATACAGAATACTCCAACATATATAAACATGTGAAGCATAAACAACTCATCAACTGTTCTCATACTATCATGCAAACTCTAATGCACGGCTCTCAACCAACTTCATAAACCGTTAGGAAGGAGAGCCGGTTTCCCTACTGGTTACCCAGTCGGGGGGTCTTTCAGTCCAACTATTTATGAAACTGATCATAGAGTCATCCAATGCCTTGGATGAACAATAACAAAGTCAAGCATTAACATCGACATCTATATCTGACACTATACCAACTCCAGGCAAGCAGATAAAACTCAGCAAGTATAAGGTTCAGCGGTCAACTTAAGACATAACCTACATACTAATCATTCAGCAAGTGTAAAGGTTCAGCGGTCAACTTAAGACATAACCTAAACACCAAAACATTCAGCAAGCAAGGACTCAGAGGCCAACTTAAGGCATAGACCCGCCAATCAGCAAGACACTAGACTCAGCGGCCAACTTAAGGCATAGACTAGCATCCAAAAGTAAAGGACTCAGAGGCCAGCTTAAGGCATGTCCCTTCACTACATCACAAGATACTAAACTCAGAGGCCAGCTTAAGGCATGTTCTAGCATCAAACATCTGCACTCCGGGCAAGGTATCAGTTCCTTAGCTACCCCGTTGTGCAGCTGCTCTACTCGTCAGACTCAGAGGGCAAGTTAAGGCATGTTCCAACGCGATCACAATCACACATGTCTGGACTCAGAGGCCAGCTTAAGGCATGTCCCAAACACGACAAACATACACATATGGAGCTCAGAGGCCAGCTTAAGGCATATCCCCATATATGACAAACAACTCACGTATTAAGTTCAGAGGCCAGCTTAAGGCATAACTTAATACGCATCAACACAATGTCAACACGGTCTATGAACTAAACTATAGTTCTACTTTCTTAACCTCTAATCAACACTTAATTGATCCCAGGAACTAAGTTGAGGGAGAGCCGGTTTCCCTTTCGGTTACCCGACCGGGGGGTCTCTATCCTCTCTCTATTCCCGAGCCCAATATAGTGTCGCCCATCCTCCGGGGACCTCAAACACATATCAAAGGTACACAAAACGAGTTTCAATCAAAACCGATCAACCGTTTAAAAGTTATGAGCGAATTACAAACAAAAACAGCCTACAGGGATCCCCAGCCGGTCGGTAGGCAGCCGGTCGACCGGCTGGTGATCCTCTCAGCCTTCCTTCCTTTTTAAAGACCAAACAACACAAAGGACTCCCAGCCGGTCGGCAGGCAGCCGGTCGGCCGGCTGGGAACCCAAATTCCCTAGCCTTCTAAATTTCGCATTACACTAAAATGTACTCCCAGCCGGCTGGCAGGCGGCCGGTCTGCCGGCTGGGCACGCAATTACTACTAAGTCAAGTCTCGCCAAAACCACAAAGACAACACAAAGAGACCACCAGCCGGTCGGCAAGCAGCCGGTCGGCCGGCTGGCAGTCGAAAACCAACTTTCTTCAAAATTCGAAAAACACACTAAAGACGCTCCCAGCCGGTCGACCGGCGGCCGGTCGGTCGACCGGCTCAGAGAGCCTGCACGCGAAAACAACATTTTCCAGCCTATTCAAAACATCAAAAATCGACACCAATCCTTATGAATCGCTACATATGATGTTTACCCAACATTACCAATCATCCAATACTACTATCTAACAGCAAACAAAACCCATAACAATCCTCAAACGATTAAACGATGTATCCGTCTTAACTTTGTGAAAAACTGAAAATAAGCTTATGAACATGTAACAACATCACAAGGCATGAATTCAACAAGTATGAACAATCCTAAACATGTTACTAAGTCCCTTAAACATCATTCTTAAACAAAAATCAGAAACATTAGGAAGAACACATCAAAACTTGCTAATATTCACAATAAGGCCGAGTTTCTCATTATCGTCACCTTAAATGCAATCCGGCTTAAAGATCCTCCTCTACCACAAAGCTATCAACTTCCGGGTCGTCCAAGCCCACACCTACAAGCACGAAAAACGATGTTAACGGAGCAAAAACGGAATTAGGCAAAACAGCCCAATTTTCGAAGTCGATGAAATGCAAAACGAAAGTGATAGATGGCTTGGAAATTAAACGAGGATTCCGAAAATGTTATTATTACCTTAAATCGGTAGACGGATGATGAAGAAAAGAGCAAAAGAAGATGATATTAATGGAGGTTTTTGTGTGAAATGTGTTTACAGTGAAAGAGTTTTGAAGGAGATGAATATGACGACATTAGAGTCTTTAAGGGTTTAAGTAAGTGTCCTTTCCGTTTAAAATAAAACGGGTTAGGATACTTGAACGGGTTTTTAAGTTGGGAACTTAACTTTACCAAGTTTGTATTCGTCTTAAGGACTTAAGGTTCTTAAGACGGATCTTACTATTTATTTAAAATATTCCACAATAAATTATTAAAATATCATTTTATTACTTAAAATAATTTAAAACGCTTAAAAATATATTTTACGAAAATACGGGATGTTACAATCACCCCAACTTCAAAAAGTTTCGTCCTCGAAACTCGAACGGAGACTAATCTAAATACTATACCTCAATCGAATAGAAAGGGATGCGCAGCACGCATCGATGCCTGAGTCTCCCATGTCTGCTCCTCGACATCACCGCAACGCCATAGAATCTTCACCAAGGGCACCACCTTGCTCCTAAGCTTCCTCTCCTGTCGGTCAAGGATCTTCACTGGACGCTCCTCGAAGGCAAGACTCGGCTCCAGGTTCTCGATCTCTATGTGCAGTACATGACTCGGGTCACTAACATATATGCGGAGCTGGGAAACGTGAAAGAAGTTATGGACCTTGCCCAAACTAGGAGGCAAGTCCAAACGGTAAGCTGCGGCGCCAATCCTCTTCACGATCACAAATGGTCCGATATACTTAGGGCTCAGCTTGCCCTTAACGCCAAACCTCTTGACGCCCTTCATCGGAGAAACTCTCAAAAAGACACGGTCACCCTCCTCGAACTCTAAAGGTCTACGACGGACATCAGCATAGGACTTATGCCGGTCCTGAGCGGCCTTCATCCTATTCCTAATGAGCTGTACACGGTCAATGGTCTCAGTTAGCTGGTCAGGTCCAAGGTCGTGCACGTCGCTCGCCTGATCCCAACAGATCGGGCTACGGCACTTCCTCCCGTAAAGAGCCTCGTACGGAGCCATACCAATGGAAGAATGGTAACTGTTGTTGTAAGAAAACTCCACCAACGGCAAACACTGCTCCTAAGAACTCTGAAAATCGAGGGCACAAGCGCGGAGCAAATCCTCTAGTGTCTGTATGGTCCTCTCGGATTGCCCATCGGTCGCGGCATGAAAAGCAGTACTCATCAACAAACGGCTACCCATAGCCTCCTGTAAAGCCTTCCAGAATCTGGAGCAAAAACGAGGATCACGATCTGAAACGATCTCTCTCGGCACACCATGATAACGGACTATCTCAGCAATATAAGCCCTGGCTAAACGATCCATATCCCATGTCTCTCTAATCGGCACGAATCTGGCACACTTAGTTAGCCTATCAACAATAACCCAAATCGCATCCTTGCCTCCCACAGTCATAGACAATGCTGTCACGAAGTCCATCGATATGCACTCCCACTTCCACTGAGGAACGTGGAGCGGCTGCAATAAACCACCAGGCCTCCTATGCTCTATCTTGACTTGCTGACAAGTCAAGCACCAACTAACGTAATCCAAGATCTCTTTCTTCATACCAGGCCACCAAAACATAAGTCTCAAATCCTTGTGCATCTTCTCTCCTCCTGGATGAACTGAATACAGTGACAAATGAGCCTCGTCAAGAACCCTCTTCCTCAAGTCTGGCACATCTGGCACATACATCCTACCACGGAATCTAAGGAAACCCTCAGCATCAATCACTAAGTCTGGAACAACACCACTAAAAATCTTAGCTTCAAACTTCTTGAAATCAGCATCTGTAGGCAAACCCTGACGAATCTCCCGATATAAAGACGGCTCGGCAGTCATAGCAGCTAACCAATCAAAACCACTACCCATCATCTCTAATCTCAGCTTCCGGAACTCGGAACACAACTCATCGGGCAACACTCGCATAGCACTCATCGAATGAGAAGTCTTGCGGCTAAGCGCGTCAGCAACTACATTGGCCTTTCCCTCATGATAGAATAACTCAATGTCATAATCCTTAACTAACTCTAGCCAACGACGCTGTCGCATATTAAGGTCTTTCTGGGTGAAAATGTACTTAAGACTCTTATGATCCGTGAAAATGCGACAATGAGATCCAATCAAGTAATGACGCCACATCTTCAAGGCATGAACAACAGCAGCTAACTCAAGATCATGAGTAGGATAGTTCACCTCGTGAACTCGCAACTGTCTAGATGAGTAAGCTATCACCTTACCACTCTACATCAGCACACATCCAAGTCCTAACATCGAAGCATCACAATAAACAACAAAGTCAACCCCAATCTCTGGTAAAGCAAGCACTGGAGCGGAAGTCAACCTAGTCTTCAATTCCTGGAAAGAGCTCTCACACTTGTCGGTCCACACAAACTTAGCTTCCTTCTTCAGTAACTGAGTCATCGGGCGAGCTAATCTAGAGAAATCCTCAACAAATCTGCGATAATAACCAGCCAATCCAAGGAAACTACGGATCTCTCCTACATCTTTGGGACTCTCCCAATCAACAACAACCTCAATCTTCGCGGGATCAACCATAACTCCCTCACTAGATATCACATGTCCAAGAAATGCAACCTTAGAAAGCCAAAACTCACACTTAGAGAACTTCGCGAACCACTTCTGTCGACGTAAAATCCCAAGAATCAATCGAAGATGCTCAGCATGTTCCTCGTCGGTCTTCGAATAAATGAGAATGTCATCAATAAACACCACAACACAAGTGTCAAGATACTCACTAAAGGTGTGGTTCATCTGATCCATGAAAATAGCAGGTGCATTAGTCAACCCAAAAGGCATAACCACGAACTCAAAATGCCCATATCTGGTACGAAAAGCAGTCTTCGCAATATCAGCCTCTCTCACTGGAATCTGATGATAACCCGATCGAAGATCAATCTTAGTAAACCTAGAAGCACCTCTCAACTGATCAAACAAGTCATCTATCCTAGGCAAAGGATATCTGTTCTTCACGGTCACTCGGTTCAACTCTCTATAGTCAATGCAAAGTCTCATGGAACCATCTTTGTTCTTAACGAACAAAACTGGAGCACCCCACGGAGAAGCACTCGGTCTAATGAAACCTTTCTCGATCATCTCTTCCAACTGTTGCTTCAATTACTTCAACTCTGGTGGAGCCATACGGTAAGGAGCTTTGGATATTGGTCCGGTACCTGGAACAAGCTCAATGGTAAACTCCACATCTCTCTCTGGCGGTATCCCTGGCAAATCATCTAGGAAAACATCTGGATACTCACGAACAATGGCTACATCCTCAAGCTTCGGTAGCGATGGCTTAGCAGCTGTAACAACACACAGGAAGGCTTGGCAACCCTTCCTAAGAAGATGAGAAGCTTTCATGGAAGAAATCACACGAACACCCTTTTTAGGGCGAGTTCCCCTATAGGAAACACGAACTCCTGAAGAACTCCTCAAGCAGATTTTCTGGTCGCGACACTCGAAACGAGCATGGTATCGCGATAACCAATCCATACCGAGGATAATGTCAAACTCCTCGAGAGGAAATCTCAGTAAGTCCGCTGGAAATGTGGCTTGACCAATAATAATCAGAACATCCCTATGGGACGAAGAGCAGGAAAACACGTCTCCAGAAGGTAAGGAAATGGAAGTCTCCTCAACCAATGAAGACTCAAGAGCTAAACGGTCTGCGAACTGAGTCGATATAAATGATAGAGAAGCACCAGTATCAAACAAAATAAGGCACTCAGCGCCAAGAACAGAAAAGATACCGGCAACAATGTCTGGATGAGCCTCAGCCTCAGCCCTAGTCATCACAAAAATCTTCCCTTTCGGCTTTCCTCCCTTAGTCGCTGCAGCAGCAGTGGCAGCCTTGCCAAGTGCGGTGTTCCTCTCAGGACACTCATAAGACTTATGCCCAAATCCATTGCAAGTGTAGCACTTGAAAGCATTCTTGAAACAGTCAAAACCCGGATGAGAAGGTTTACCACAACGGTGGCAAACACTAGGAGATGTGTCGGTGTGAACAATGGTCTTAGCAACCGGAGCAGAGAACCTCTCAAACCGCTTCTTCTGAGAAGAAGGCAAAGAAGTAGAAGGAACAAACGGTCTCTTCCCCTGGTACACTGATCTCTGGTGAGGAGTCACACTGGAAGTAGCAGCTCGGGTCTCAGCATCAATGGCACGAATAGAACTCTCGGCCCAAATAGCATCATCATATACCTCCACGAAAGAAGTCGAATCACGACGGACCATACTCTCGATGCGCGGTCCTAACTTCCAACGGTAAAAGTAGACTCTCTCAGCCTCATCTCTGACAAACCTTGATGCAAAAGGAGCAAGTTGGTTGAAACGGTCGGTAAACTCCTGAACTGACATCTTGCCTTGCTTCAAATCCATGAATTCTTTGAGTCGCTGTGATCTGAGCTCCTTAGGACAAAACCTCGTCTCGAGCTTATCCTTAAAAGCCTCCCAATCGAACAAAGGATTAAGAGTGAAAGTCGGTCCGGTCAATGCCCACCATCTATCGGCCTCAAGGGTCAGAAAGTGAGTGGCTAGCCGCACTCTATCCTCTCTACCCACCGAATACATGGTAAAGCTCTTTTCCATCTCCCTGAACCACTCGGTAAGAGCTACCGGATCAACCTCGCCTCCATAAGTCTTCACATGGCTCCTGGACATTTGGGATGCTATCCAAGAGAAGCTACCAGGACGATTAGCCTCATTGGCTGGCGGTGGAGGAGGTGGAACATTCCCTACTTGCTGTCTCTGGTTCTCAAGCAACTGATGAAGTGCTTGCATTATAGTGTTCTCAGCAGCCGTGGTTCTCACCATCCTTCAAAAGAGAAAACAAGTGTTAGCTTAGCAATTAGCATTCACAAATAGACTACAATATAAATCCTTAGATCTACCCATCTCTCATTCATTATTTGTTTATTTGGTCAAGTTAAGGTTGGGGGTCACATGAGTGCGTCGGGAGCAATAATGCTCTGATACCAACTGTAAAACCCCTCGCGAAAGCGGAAATATACATACAAAAGTACTAAAAATGCAGCGGAATTAAAACTTTTTAACGTAAACAACATGCGAGAAGAATTAAAACCGAAACTGAAAACTGAAAGCTGAAATAGATAAGTATACTGTCTAAGTACGAAACGAAATATGTACAACAGCCTGGGATGGAACATCCCTACAGGCACCAACCAAAAACTGTATCAAAACTAAGAGTCCAGCTAAACGATATAAGTGTAAGTCATATGATGACAACATGATCATCACTCGCTAGCTCTCTCGTGAACCCTGCCAACCTGCATGTACCTACATACATGAAAACATGTACGCCACAATCAGTGGGGAGTGACTAGAGTTCTCCTAGCCACCTTTTGTAACGACACGTAACACATAAAGCAATACAGAATACTCCAACATATATAAACATGTGAAGCATAAACAACTCATCAAATGTTCTCATACTATCATGCAAACTCTAATGCACGACTCTCAACCAACTTCATAAACCGTTAGGAAGGAGAGCCGGTTTCCCTACTGGTTACCCAATCGGGGGGGCTTTCAATCCAACTATTTATGAAACTGATCATAGAGTCATCCAATGCCTTGGATGAACAATAACAAAGTCAAGCATTAACATCGACATCTATATCTGACACTATACCAACTCCAGGCAAGCAGATAAAACTCAGCAAATATAAGGTTCAGCGGTCAACTTAAGACATAACCTACATACTAATCATTCAGCAAGTGTAAAGGTTCAGCGGTCAACTTAAGACATAAACTAAACACCAAAACATTCAGCAAGCAAGGACTCAGAGGCCAACTTAAGGCATAGACCCGCCAATCAGCAAAACACTAGACTCAGCGGCCAACTTAGGGCATAGACTAGCATCCAAAAGTAAAGGACTCAGAGGCCAGCTTAAGGCAGCATGTCCCTTCACTACATCACAAGATACTAAACTCAGAGGCCAGCTTAAGGCATGTTCTAGCATCAAACATCTGCACTCCGGGCAAAGTGTCAGTTCCTTAGCTACCCCGTTGTGCAGCTGCTCTACTCGTCAGACTTAGAGGCCAACTTAAGGCATGTTCCAACGCGATCACAATCACACATGTCTGGACTCAGAGGCCAGCTTAAGGCATGTCCTAGACACGACAAACATACACATATGAAGCTCAGAGGCCAGCTTAAGGCATATCCCCATATATGACAAACAACTCAGGTATTAAGTTCAGAGGCCAGTTTAAGGCATAACTTAATACGCATCAACACAATGTCAACAAGGTCTATGAACTAAACTATAGTTCTACTTTCTTAACCTCTAATCAACACTTAATTGACCCCAAGAACTAAGTTGAGGGAGAGCCGGTTTCCCTTTCGGTTACCCGACCGGGGGGTCTCTATCCTCTCTCTATTCCCGAACCCAATATAGTGTCGCCCATCCTCCGGGGACCTCAAACACATATCAAAGGTACAGAAAACGAGTTTCAATCAAAACCGATCAACCGTTTAAAAGTTATGAGCGAATTACAAACAAAAACAGCCTACAGGGATCCCCAGCCGGTCGGCAGGCAGCCGGTCGGCCGGCTGGTGATCCTCTCAGCCTTCCTTCCTTTTTAAAGACCAAACAACACAAAGGACTCCCAGCCGGTCGGCCGGCTGGGAACCCAAATTCCCTAGCCTTCTAAATTTCATATTACACTAAAATGTACTCCCAGCCGGCTGGCAGGCGGCCGGTCTGCCGGCTGGGCACGCAATTACTACTAAGTCAAGTCTCGCCAAAACCACAAAGACAACACAAAGAGACCACCAGCCGGTCGGCAAGCAACCGGTCGGCTGGCTGGCAGTCGAAAACCAACTTTCTTCAAAATTCGAAAAACACACTAAAGACGCTCCCAGCCGGTCGACCGGCGGCCGGTCGGTCGACCGGCTCAGAGAGCCTGCACGCGAAAACAACATTTTCCAGCCTATTCAAAACATCAAAAATCGACATTAATCCTTATGAATCGCTACATATGATGTTTACCCAACATTACCAATCATCCAATACTACTATCTAACAGCAAACAAAACACATAACAATCCTCAAACGATTAAACGATGTATCCGTCTTAACCTTGTGAAAAACTGAAAATAAGCTTATGAACATGTAACAACATCACAAGGCATGAATTCAACAAGTATGAACAATCCTAAACATGTTATTAAGTCCCTTAAACATCATTCTTAAACAAAAATCAGAAACATTAGGAAGAACACATCAAAACTTGTTAATATTCACAATAAGGCCGAGTTTCTCATTATCGTCACCTTAAATGCAATCCGGCTTAAAGATCCTCCTTTACCACGAAGCTATCAACTTCCGGGTCGTCCAAGCCCACGCCTACAAGCACGAAAAACGATGTTAACGGAGCAAAAACAGAATTAGGCAAAACAACCCAATTTTCGAAGTCGATGAAATGCAAAACGAAAGTGATCGATGGCTTGGAAATTAAACGAGGATTCCGAAAATGTTATTATTACCTTAAATCGGTAGACGGATGATGAAGAAAAGAGCAAAAGAAGATGATATTAATGGAGGTTTTTGTGTGAAATGTGTTTACAGTGAAAGAGTTTTGAAGGAGATGAATATGACGACATTAGAGTCTTTAAGGGTTTAAGTAAGTGTCCTTTCCGTTTAAAATAAAACGGGTTAGGATACTTGAACGAGTTTTTAAGTTGGGAACTTAACTTTATCAAGTTTGTATTCGTCTTAAGGACTTAAGGTTCTTAAGACGGATCTTACTATTTATTTAAAATACTCCCTCCATTCAAATCCAAATGGTACTTTTGGATTTTGTACACTATTTACAAATCAACGTTCGGTATCAATTTTCTTCTAATACGTAAGAGAAAATATATTCATGCGGGATCTTGTTTGATTCGTCTTCACGAGTACATTCAAAATATCTAACTTTTATAATTTTTGCGAATACGTAGCTAAATATATTTAGCACGTAAAACGTGCGTTGGCAAACGTGAAAAAACAAAAGTGCAAAGTGGATATGAATGGAGGGAGTATTCCCCAATAAATTATTAAAATATCATTTTATTACTTAAAATAATTTAAAATGCTTAAAAATAGATTTTACGAAAATACGGGATGTTACAACATATCCGTCGCAAACTTGTGACAAGTCAAGTATTACCCACTTGGGTAGGAAAATACAAACTATTTGGGATTTCCTATTTTTTGTCTTATATAGTCAAGTGGGAGAACTTGACCCGTTAGAAGCTTGCGACGGATATATCCGTCGCAAGGGGACTTACTGTAAAAATAAGCAACAATTTATATTTCTGATTCTTAGGGGTTGTTTGGTTCATGTGGGAAGTAAATATCACATTAATTAAGTTCCCACATGTAATTCATGAGAAATACAAAAAAGTTGTTTGGTTGCCATATAGGAATTGACTCTTCCCAATGACATAAATTCCTACATGTTGTTTGGTTGAATAACTCAATTCCTGTGTTTTTTGGTTGTAAATACTATTTTACCCTTGCATACAACATACAAGGTAAGCTAAAATGGTACATTGTGCACAAATTTATCACAGTAATAAGAATTCATGGTGTTTTATTCTAGGTTGACATTAGGCCGATTATTTGATATATGTATGATCAACCAAGTTTATCACACAAGCCCAGTTGTTCCCCAAATTTAGATATAAGTAATTAAATTAACGAGATAACAAGAGGAAGTTGGGAAAGACAGAGAGTACTGAGAAAGTGATGATGAAAATTGCAAAGAAAAAGAAGTTAGGTAGAGATAACGGCATAGAAAGTAAAGAATAAAAAAAGGTGTTTTTTTCCAATAAGGTTAGAATAATAAATATCAATTATAAAAAAACACAGGAACTTGAAAGGATCAAGAAGGGGGTTGGTAAGCCCCTTCCCAAATGATGTAGGAATTCAAGTTCTTACGGAACTCTAGATTCCTCCATTTTTTAAAAAATGGGTAACCAAACAAGAGCCTAAAATCTCAGATTTCAAATTATGGTATTTCGGAATTTCTGTGTTTTTATGGGGAAACCAAACGACCCCTTAGAAACTACTTTTAAAAATTTACGCTTTAAAAACAAAAATTCATTTTTATTTTTAAAATGGGTAACCAAACAAGAGCCTAAAATCTCAGATTTCAAATTATGGTATTTCGGAATTTCTGTGTTTTTATGGGGAAACCAAACGACCCCTTAGAAACTACTTTTAAAAATTTACGCTTTAAAAACAAAAATTCATTTTTAAGAATATAGACTAAACATGCTTAGCGGTGAGAATCGGTCCAAGACTGGACCGAACCGTACCAGACCGAAGACCGAACTTAAAAATTTGATTGACCAAAGATCGGGCCTAAAACTTTCGGTCTTTGACCGGACCAAACCCGAAATATTTGGTCCGGTCCGGTCTTGGACCAAAATGAACCTAAACTATTTTTTTCACTATTTCATATATGATAATTACATTTTAATTCCGCTAAATAATATGCATTTAAATAGTTAGACGACATCTTTTATGAAACTAATTGATAATACTAATTTATAATATCTTTTGAAGATAAAATGTTAATTTAATTCAAAATATTTTAATGATTAGTCTTAAAAAAAACAAGAACTTCGGTCCGTTTGATCCAAACCAAAATTAATCGGTCTTAGACCGGACCGGACCGAATACCAAAACTTGAAAAAAATGAGGACAAAACCGGACCAAAATAATTCGGCGGAATTTGGTCCAGAGCCAATGATTCGGTCCGGTCCATTTTTTCGGTCCGGACCTAAATTTGGTCATAAGTTTTACAAAAACGTCTTCCACAAAGCACAATCCTTACATTCATGAAATACCGCCATTATTGCACAACTACACACAGTATATCTGTTTCCATGAAATGCTATTAAAATTGATGCTAACCAGTCACCAAACTCTCACACTCTCTCGAACCCACTTCCCCACAGTTATCCTTTGCACCCATTCTCTTTCTTCTCTCCACACCACCACCGCCGCCGCCACAACCACCGTCTCTTGCCACCGTTCTCCGGCAACCACCGCCGCCGCCGCCACTTATGGCCCGTCTCTTCGAAAGGGCATTTATCCCTTAACATCCTGCAACACCTCTTTTATTGATTCCACCCCTCAATTTGTAAATGAGGAGAAAGTGGCTCCCTTTGATGAGGGTCAGTTTACTAGGGTGTATGAGATTTCGGCCATTCGGGTGCCGTCTGATAAGTGTTATGAGATTGAGAATAGGATTAGAGGGCATTTGTTGAATTGGCCTCGAGTTTCGAATATTGCCAGGGTTCCTGGTGATGAGGTTGATGAAGAGGTTGTTGATTTGATTAGGGTTGGTAGGGATGTGGAAGGTGGTGAGGAAGAAGGGGTTGAAAAGGCGGTAAGCCGTAGCATTTATGGGAAAGCTGAGGGGGATGGGGATGAATTGAGTGAGGTTTTGTATAGGGATAAGCTTGCTAATGAGTTTAATGCTAAAGGGTTTGTGAAATTTAGGAATTTGGCTAAGATTTCGAGGCCGACTAAAAGAAAGAAGAAGAAAGGGAAGGAGGGGGAGGGGAGTGATGTCGAAGGAGAGAAGGGGACGGGAATGGAGAGGAGGAGGAGGAGGAGGAATATTGTTGTTGAGGTTGTGGAGGAGGGGGGAAATGTGGGTGATGGTGATGATATGAGTACATTGTTAGGGGAGGAGTTCAAGGGAAGGAAGTGGAGAGGTTCCACTAGGTTGCTGCTTTTGGATGAAAAGTATGCTGGTAGAAAAATTGATGAGCTTCCTGAAGCTGTGAAGGTGATAAATTTCTGACCTTCTTTTTGTGTTATTGGCTCGGTTAATTGTTGTGTTTATGTGGTAAGATTTGACAGACCAAAGATGATTTTAAGTCGATAATTACTCTTGTTTGTCATATCTGTATTTCTGTGGTTATGCTCTTGTTTTCAACTATTAGCTTAACCCTTTGTTTGGGTGAAGGGATTTGGGGGAAAACAGAAGTGTACAGCTTCTCTTGTTTCCAACAAGCTCAAGTAAAATCCCGCCCACAATAGGAAGAATTTAGAAGTGTACAGTTTCTCTTGTTTCCGACGAGCTTAAGTAATACACATGGGAAAGTGCCACATGTCGTAAATGTTGTAGTCAGTTTTGCTGACAACTACACTGATTATGGAATATTTATTGCTGTGCAGCTATGAAAGCTTTGCATTTATTTGCATTTAACGTTGTTGAAAAGCACTTACAAATTTGGCCTTGTCATTATGTTAGGATGATACATGTCTTCCGATAAAGTTTGATTGTATAGTGTGATCATATGGGTTGGGAACTTGCTTACTCGTGACAGGGGCGTCTCAAATGAGTCGGAGGCCCCGTGCAATAATAAAACGGAGGCCCTCAAAATATGTTGGAAAATATTAAAAATAAAAGCAAAGTTAAGAAAATGTTTATTGTGCGAGTCGAACTCAGGCCCCTTAGGTAATATGTAAAATTAGAACCACTACTATCCTTTGTGTTGTTGATAGAACTATAGATTTTATTGTATTTATAATGTTAAAACAGATTTTTGAGGCCCAAAAAAACTTGAGGCCCAGTTCCTTTGCTCAGCCTGAACCTGGCCCAAGCCGCCCCTGACTCGTGAGCTATGAGATAATATTTCAGCTGGCATCAATGACATAGCCATTAAATAAAATAAAATAATATGTTCCAAATTCTTGAGAGAGACCTAAAGTAATTATTTTCAAGTAACCATTGGCTAAAATATTACTACCTCTATTTCACTCAATTAGCCCCATTTGACTCAACTTTCCTAACGTAAAAAGTCACATGGGACAGTAGATTGAAATGAAACTTCCTAACGTAAAAAGTCACGTGACAATCAAGGGAAATGAAAAAGGTCAAATGGAGCTAATTGGGTGAAATGGAGGGAGCGCAAGTTACTTTGATTTTGGTGAGACTACTTCTGAAGCCAATAGGAGTAATATTTGAGCTGTCTAATACAATGAGAATGTCTCATTTAATTTGAGCTTTAATCTGCTCAGCTAATCATAGAATGTGCTCATGCTCAGTAGGTATACCATGTAACACACCTTCCGTTCAAGAATGATCTTCTTTTTCAATTTGAGAGGAATTTTGGAAGTAGGACGATCATTGTTGAGTAGTGGGTGCAATAGTTATGTGGCAGTGAATAATCATTTTGATTTATTGGAAGCCGCCTGTTTAGTGCTGGTTGGAATTGTACTCTCATGTGCTTTGTTAAATGCCTTTATTTATTGTCCTGTTGTGGTAATTTAAATTTTTTCCACACAAAGAGGTTACTCGTGAACATGGAGCTCCTTATGAAGTTGATTGTTTGCTTTTGGGCGTTTTAATTTCTTACTCGAAGGTTGATCAAGCAGTTGCTACTTGCTACATGGTGAACCTTCACCAACCACTTTAGAATTTGGCAACTTGAATTTTGTGCCTCCACTACAATGTCACAGTCAAGATTTTAGAGGTGATTACGAGCTGAGCCATGCAGAGTATGAGCTTGGCCTTGCTTGGCTTCTGCTCATGAAACAAAACTAGAGCTCACTCGACCTTGTAAAGATCGAGCTCATTATCAAGCTTGCGAGTTTAAATCCAAGCTCAAGGCGAATTCGAGTTCAACTCGAGCCTATATGTAATTGTTACATTTTTGTTTTTTCCTTCCTATATTTTCTGATTCAAAGGTTAAATATAAAAATATTGGGCAAATGAATGAGAACATTTGATAGTCTGATACAAAGATATAATTATGATGACATATTTTTATTAAATTAAAGCCAGATACTCCCTTCATTCTTTTTATATCACCCAATTTCCCTTTTGACACCATTCACAATCGAGTATTCAGCGTCAGTTTTCTCTCAATCCGTTCACGGAAATATATTCATTTGAGATCTTTTTTGGATTGTCTTGATAAGAGGATTAAGAATATCAAACTTTTTTAATTTTTCGTAGTATGTAGCTAAAGATATAATCAAAACAAAATGAACATCGGCAAACGTGTATAAAGAAATGGGGTGATATAAAAAGAATGGAGGGAGTATTATTTAATGACAACAGTTTGAGCCGAGCCAACGATAGCTCGGCTTGGCTCGTTAAGTTCTCTAGCCGAACCCAGACTAGAGCCGAGCTTTGACAATCTTTGACCGAGCCGACGAATTGCTTATGAGTTTTGTCGTCTCATTATCACCCCTTCAGTTAAGAGAATTTTTAATGTGTTAATACTTGTATGCAGATGAAAGTAACATACTAGCATGATTAGTTTGAATGTCCTTATCAAGCTGTATTACTTTCCATTTCTCTAACATAAAAATATCGAAGGTTAAATATGAAAATATTGGGCAAATGAATGAGAACATTTGATATCCGGATACAAAGATATAATTATGATGACATGTTTTTATTAGATTAAAGCCAGATATTATCTAATGACAAAAGTTTGAGCCGAGCCAACGATAGCTCGGCTTGGCTTGTTAAGTTCTCTAGCCGACCCAGACTACATCCGAGCTTTGACAATCTTTGACCGAGCTGACGAATCGCTTATGAGTTTTATCGTCTCATTATCACCCCTTCAGTTAAGAGAATTTTTAATGTGTTAATACTTGTATTCAGATGAAAGTAATATACTAGCATGATTAGTTTGAATGTCCTTATCAAGCTGTATTACTTTCCATTTCCCTAACATTTTTATTCTATTCTACAGGCACTCTTAAATGATTGTTCAAATGAAGATTTAAAGTCATGTTTCGAGGTTGTTAGGTGTAATCTGACCTTGTTGTATGATTACTGGCCAGGTGATGAGGTATGTGTGCATGTACCTTCTCTATTGAGTTTGGTTCATAGTGTTCTCTTTGTCATATTTATTTTGGTGCTATACTTATGTGTCATGAACACTATCTCTCTTTCCTACGGGGCATTGGCTCATATTGTTCCACTGGAAGAGGTCCCCGACCAAGTAACTCCCAAGGGTAAGCAAAAGGAGAAATGTAAAAATGAATCTTTTGAATGTAGTGGCTTGTTGAAATCTGAGTACGAGGATTTTTATCCCATGATCTCAGTTGTAGCCAAAGAATCGTTATTCTTTGGTTCTGGATTATAATGGAGTAAAGCAAAATAACTGACGAGATTATGCAAAGTGGCCGTCATTCGACGTTGATTTTGACGCAATATTCATTGTTGGTCAATTTTTACTTCTTTGTGTTGCTACAAGGGCAAGACTGCTTACATTCGACAACCCCCGACCCTGCAATTTGTGCGAGCCCTTGTTGTTGTTGGCCTTTTGGGTGACACCGCTGACACTTTATATTATGTACTCTTGCAGTGATGTGATACGTTTCAGGTTATTCTTGATTTTTTTAACTGAATGGAAGTTCATTTTTTTTGCTGCTCCCTCAGATTTTATCAGCATTGTTGCCAAAAGACATGATTATTCTTTCTGCTTTTGAAAGCGTTGGGCATGTTGCACACCTGAATTTAAAAGATGAACATTTACCATTCAAAAGAGCTATTGCAAAGGTGACTTGTGGGATCTAATTTTATTTGTCGTTGATTTTTCAAGTAATCGGCAGAATGAGAACGTAGTGTTTGGTTTCAGGTGGTCCTTGACAAAAATAAACCAAAAATTCAAACAGTTGTGAATAAAATTGAAGCTATCAGTAATCACTACAGAACAATGCAGCTCGAGGTCCTAGCTGGAAATCATTCCCTTGCTACAACTGTCATCGAGAATGGCTTGCGTTTCCAACTTGACCTTGCCACTGTGTAAGCGTTTTGCTTTGCCATACATCTGCGTTTTGATTTAGGTATTTCAGTGTGAATAATTACTTCTGTCAGTGATGGACATTGGACTGATATGTGTTCTAGGACCCCTTCATATTTTGGTTTCTTAATAGTAAAGGCATTAGTCTGGCACGAAACATCATTTTCTGTTTTCTTTGAACTGAATGCAGGTATTGGAACTCAAGGTTAGCTACTGAAAGACAGAGGCTCGTAGCTTCCTTTACTGGTAGTGATGTGCTATGTATGTACACTAAATATTGGCCATGATCATTACACGTCCTTTTTTTTCCGCAATATCTTTTTTGTTTTGTTTTGTATATACCATTATTGTCTCAGTAATAATGTGCTAGCTCTAAGCCTCTAATTCCTGAAAAATGGGTAGCTTTCTAAATTATGTACTATATTGCTGTCACATAGTGTCTGGGAGTATCTTTCAACATAACTTCTATCCTAAAAACTTAAATCATCACCCGCATATTTCTTCTTACATATTTACAAACAGGGAATACTTTGCTTGATATTAAAAGGGAATACTTTGCAGTGGCAGCTATAAGCGATTCATAGTTTACTGAAATTATTACCTTAGTTTGGTAGAGGGTAAAATGAAAAAGTTATTAGTGCAACTTTTGTCATGGGTTGCCTTTTGTTCCGGGGAAGTGTTGTGAAATTAAGAAAATTGATCATTTGAACTACAAATATAGTACAGAGTAATTGATTTATGTATTCTATGTCGAACCAAATTTGAAAGGTGAGCAATCGTCTTGGGGTGGAGGAAATAGGGATAATCAGCTCTCCACGATTCCTTGATAGGGCGAGATGCAGAGTATGTTAAGTGCTTTTTTTTATGACTTCAGTATATATTTCCTAAATTTGATTTTCACCGATGTGATACTTTATGTTCTTAGAAGTTTGTAGCTCTATATTGTAAATGTATTACAAACTAGTACTCCCTCCTATTCACTCATTTCTTCCCTTTTTCCTTATTTCTGGAAGTCGGGTTTTGTTCCCTCTTTCCTTTTTAGGAAATTTTTATGTGTTCCAAATTCAATTATATGTGGGGTAGAGCGGAATAGAGGGGTTTGTGTGGTTCAAAATCATTTCCTTAATTCTTGTGCAAAATAGAAGGGGGAAGAAATGACTGAATAAGAGGGAGTATTTAATATATTTTTTTATATGTCACAGTCTTATAAGACCTTATTTTGTCAAACATCACAACAAAAATATTTTCCTCTAAAAAACATGATTCTTGTCCTCCCCGAGTTTTTGAGATCAAGTAGATTAGTTTTTCCAAATATTTATGCACGCCACTTTAGTCACAAAAGTAGGGCTCTTTATCTTCCGGGTTAAAAGAAAAGATGAGTCTGATGACAAAATTGAGGGAAAAAGATGAAACTTACGGGGCGTTTGGTTAGAGAAAGGGAAATGAAATTAGAAAGGTTAAGAGGGGGAAAGTTAAAGGAGTACCTAAAATTTAGTTAGTTGTTTGGAGAAAAGGAACTAATGGTCTACTGACAATCACTCCTACTACTAACACACACCACCACAAACAACCACTTATCTACTAAAAAATGGTTGCAACGACCGTCTCCCTATACCAGTGTTGAGACCCCACTGCATCGCCCCACGTAACACTGTCATCCACTTGCCGTCGCCGCCTCAACCCATTCTAAAACCACAACCGTCACTCTTCACCCCAAAAAGACCCTCCCCTACCCTTGAAATCCCGCGGGGACGGTGGGGACGGTGGGAACTGCAGATAGTTAGGGGTATTTGGGGAGAAGATTGGTGGGTTGTGGTTTTTCTTGGTGTGCGGGTGGTTTAGGTGGGGTGGTTGTGGTGGCGGTGATGGTAGATTGGTGGTGGGGGTGTCATGGCGGTGGCAGTGGTGTCATGGTGGTGGTTTGGTGGTGGCTAGTGTGGTGGTAGTCACAAGTGCGGTGGTAGGGTAATGGAATCTCATACCTTGGGGGTGGGGTGTAAGGGATTAAATGGATTGAGGGGTAAGGAAGGGAGTTAGATTCCCTTTGTTTGTGTCAAACAAACACTAAGAAAAGGAAATTAGTAACTTTGGTTCCCTTTCCCTTTCTTATAGACCCCCAACCAAACGCCCCCTTAGGAGTTAGGACAGAGGGAGTAGAAAATGGACATTTTCCAAGGCCCAAGGAAGGGACATAAAGGAGTATTAAGTAAGTGGTAAAGAGAGAAATTCATAAGAGGGACCAGGAGGTATTTAGTTTGTTGCTCATGTGGCATAAAATACAAAGCAGCATGCCACGACAAATTCATGTGGATGCCATGTTTGTGGCCTATTGTGGGTTGTTGTTTTATCTTTTATTATCCAACCTACTATACGTCGTCGACAAATTACTAATTATCGTCGACACATTTTAATGAACTACCTAAACTACCCTTCCCATCCCCTTCCTTTTCCCTTTATATTCTAACAAAACCTAACTTAAAATGGGGCATGCTAAAGATCGTCGACAAATTACTAATTATCGTCGACACATTAACATGAAATACCCATTTTGCTCCCCGCAATCCTCTATATCTACAGCTTCATATTCGCACTTAAAAACGATATCGGATTTTTACGAAATTCAAAATCTCGGTTTTCTTTGAAAGTACAAAAACTCGATTTTCTTTGAAAATACAAAAACTCGGTTTTCCTAGAAAATACAAAATCTCGGTTTAGTGCGTTAACGATTAAAGAACGGTTTCAATGATGAGCGACAATGACGAGGTTAGTTTACGATTTTAATTTGTTTCAAGTTTATGATTTTAATTTGTTTCAAATTTACGATTTGTAATATTGTAGAACGGATTAGCGTTAGATTCCCGAAGCCGGTTTGAAAAAAAAATATAAAGGGGGTGGGACGAAAATAATTTTCGTCCAGTAAGAGTGCTGGACGAAAATCATTTTCGTCCAGAACAGGTCTGGGACGAAAATTATTTTCGTCCAACACCTGGTCCAGACAAAAATTATTTTCGTCCCAGACCTGTTCTGGACGAAAATTATTTTCGTCTGGACCAGGTGCTGGACGAAAATTTTCTTTGTTTAATAGAAACCCTAACCCTAAGCCCTAAACCGTAATCATAAACGTAATTATCAAACTGTGTACATGTTTATGACGATGGAGACGGTGTTGACTACTCTAGTCATTTTACCACCGATATAATTTTTTGTTCGACTAGAGATGGGTTTACTTGGGCATATGAGATAGCACTTAGACTCGGGTTTGGAATAAAAAGAGCGAGCAACAAAAAAGTCGGTCGTCACACGAGTTTGAGACAAGATTATTTTGTTTGTCGGATGGGAGGACGACGGTCCGTAAATAGTGATGCTGATACTTTGATAACGAGTAACACAGGTAGCTCGTAGTGCAATTGCAAATTCAGAATGAAAGTTGTTGAAATAGAAGAAAGTAAGTGGATGATGGTCATGCTTTTCGGGTTTCATAATCACGGGTTAGGGACGTATAGTGATGGTGATAGATATCACGCACGGTTTGATGAAAATGAGTTGGCTTTCATCGACGCCCAAGTTAGAGCTCACGTTACACCGGCGATTATTAGTGCGGGTTTGCATCAGAGAAATCCTAGGAAGGCTAGACCTAATCGGCGACAAATCTACAATCGTTCTCTGAAAGTAAGGGCCGAGGAAAGAGATGGGAGAAACCCGGCACAACAAATGTTGGCACTCGCGGTTCAGCATAAGTATGTTCATTTTTGGGTTACTGATCCGGAGGAGGACGAGCTTACCCACGTGTTCATGGCTCATCCAGAATCAGTTAAGATGTTTCGATCATACTATTATGTTGCGTTGATCGATTCCATCTACAAGACAAACTTGTACGGTCTTCCGCTTATTGAGATGGTGGGTGTCACACCGGTTGGGAAGACCTTTGTGATCGCTTATGCGATTGTTACTCATGAGTCTGAGGATGAGTATGTTTGGATTTTAGAGCGATTGAAGTCCCTTCTTAACGACAACGTTCAACCTAATGTAATTGTCATAGATTTCGGACGGGGGTTGTTGAATGCGATTCCGACTGTTTTTCCTGATTCGAATCACTTGTTATGTCTCTGGCATATATATTCGAACGTGGAGACCAAAACATTCAATATCACGGGAAAAGATAGTTGAGCTAAGTATATAACTAGCAGATTGTTTAAGGCGGTTGTTGAGGCGGAGACCCGAGATTTGTTCGATGCGGCATGGATCGAGTTTGCTAGGCAATTTGCGCCTGTGGCGGCTTATGTTGAGGATCAATGGATCCCGCACGTGGAAAAATGGGCCAAGTACAGAACGAACAAGATTACTCATTTCGGTAACACTACTACATCTCGTGTTGAGTCGGCTCATGCAAATCTGAAGAAGTGGTTGAATAGCGCAAAACTGGCTACTGATAGCATTTGGATACGTTTCCATTCCTTGTTGGAAACGCAACATGTTGAGATCCGACACTGGTTGCAGTTATCTAGATCGGTACGGCTAACGGGTCTTCATCGATTATTTTCTAAAATTTCTTGTAAAATATCGAAAGAAGCTATCATTGAATTGCGGGGAGAATTTGAAAGAGGCGCCAAGATGTCGGTAGAGGATTTATCGGCCAATTGCGGATGTGTGAAGTCTCTTACACTGGGGTTGCTATGTGCTTGTTCACTTCATCGCTTAGCTTATAATGGACATTGAGTGCCTATTGAAGTGTTACATGCATTTTGGAGGAAATTGGGATCTACCATGTTCGATGCCCTTTACTCTCAGTTGCATCCGGACAAGGAGGATGTACGCGAGCCTAGAGTGAACGAGAACCCGAGAGGACGTCCGAAAAAAGCAACTCGTAGATAACCGTCCGCCGTCCTTGGTAGAGGTAGAGGTAGGGGTAGAGGCAGATCTACTACGCCCGATAGTTCGCACCGTAATGGTGCTGCATTCACTACACCCCTCGTTCCACTCGTTCAAGAGGCACTTGATGTCCATTATAAGCTAAGCGAAAAAGTGAACAAGCACATAGCAACCCCAGTGTAGTAGACTTCACACATCCGCAATTGGCCGATAAATCCTCTACCGACATCTTGGCGCCTCTTTCAAATTCTCGCCGCAATTCAAGGATAGCTTCTTTCGATATTTTACAAGAAATTTTGGAAAATAATCGATGAAGACCCGTTAGCCGTACCGATCTAGATAACTGCAACCGGTGTCGGATCTCAACATGTTGCGTTTCCAACAAGGAATGGAAACGTATCCAAATGCTATCAATAGCCAGTTTCGCGCTATTCAACCACTTCTTCAGATTTGCATGAGCCGACTCAACACGAGATGTAGTAGTGTTACCGAAATGAGTAATCTTGTTCGTTCTTTACTTGACCCATTTTTCCACGTGCGGGATCCATTGATCCTCAACACAAGCCGCCACAGGCGCAAATTGCCTAGCAAACTCAGTCCATGCCGCATCGAACAAATCTCGGGTCTCCGCCTCAACAACCGCCTTAAACAATCTGCTAGTTATATATTTAGCCCAACTATCTTTGCCCGTGATATTGAGTGTTTTGGTCTCCACGTTCGAATATATATGCCAGAGACATAACAAGTGATCCGAATCAGTAAAAACAGTCGGAATCGCATTCAACAACCCCCGTCCGAAATCTGTGACAATTACATTAGGTTGAACGTTGTCGTTGATAAGGGACTTCAATCGCTCTAAAATCCAAACATACCCATCCTCAGACTCATGAGTAACAATCGCATAAGCGATCACAAAGGTCTTCCCAACCGGTGTGACACCCACCATCTCAATAAGCGGGAGACCGTACAAGTTTGTCTTGTAGATGGAATCGATCAACGCAACATAATAGTATGATCGAAACATCTTAACTGATTCTGGATGAGCCATGAACACGTGGGTAAGCTCGTCCTCCTCCGGATCAGTAACCCAAAATTGAACATACTTATGCTGAACCGCGAGTGCCAACATTTGTTGTGTCGGGTTTCTCCCATCTCTTTACTCGGCCCTTACTTTCTGAGAACGATTGTAGATTTGTCGCCGATTAGGTCTAGCCTTCCTAGGATTTCTCTGATGCAAACCCGCACTAATAATCGCCGGTGTAACGTGAGCTCTAACTTGGGCGTCGATGAAAGCCAACTCATTTTCATCAAACCGTGCGTGATATCTATCGCCATCACTATACGTCCCTAACCCGTGATTATGAAACCCGAAAAACATGACCATCATCCACTTACTTTCTTCTATTTCAACAACTTTCATTCTGAATTTGCAATTGCACTACGAGCTACCCGTGTTACTCGTTATCAAAGTATCAACATCACTATTTACAGGCCGTCGTCCACCCATCCGACAAACAAAATAATCCTGTCTCAAACTCGTATGACGACCGACTTTTTTGTTGCTCGCTCTTTTTATTCCAAACCCGAGTCTAAGTGCTATCTCATATGCCCAAGTAAACCCATCTCTAGTCGAACAAAAAATTCTATCGGTGGTAAAATGACTAGAGTAGTCAACACCGTCTCCATCGTCATAAACATGTACACAGTTTGATAATTACGTTTATGATTACGGTTTAGGGGTTAGGGTTAGGGTTTCTATTAAAAAAAAATATATATATATATATATATATATATATATATATATATATATGGGACAAAGAAAATTTTCGTCCAGCACCTCTGGACCAGGTGTTGGACGAAAATTATTTTCGTCCCAGACCTGTTCTGGACGAAAATGATTTTCGTCCAGCACTCTTACTGGACGAAAATTATTTTCGTCCCACCCCCTTTATTTTTTTTATTTTTTTCTTCAAACCGGTTTCGGGAATCTAACGCTAATCTGTTCTACAATATTACAAATCGTAAATTTGAAACAGATTAAAATCATAAACTTGAAACAAATTAAAATCGTAAACTAACCTCGTCATTGTCGCTGATCGTTGAAGATCGTTCTTTAATCGTTAACGCACTAAACTGAGATTTTGTATTTTCTAGGAAAACCGAGTTTTTGTATTTTCAAAGAAAACCGATTTTTTGAATTTCGTAAAAACCCGATATCGTTTTTAAGTGCGAATATGAAGCTGTAGATATAGAGGATTGCGGGGGGCAAAATGGGTATTTCATGCTAATGTGTCGACGATAATTAGTAATTTGTCGACGATCTTTAGCATGCCCCTTTATTGTACTGATCTGCCTCCTTAGGCCATAAAATATGTTTTACATGCATGCTTTATGGACTGGACCCCAAAATTAAAGTAATTTAACTTTCTTGTCCCAAAAATTACAGGTGATGTTTTCTCTGGAGTTGGTCCAATTGCTATATCTGCAGCAAAGAAAGTGAAACGTGTCTACGCTAATGATTTGAATCCAAATGCTGTTGATTATCTCGAAAGAAATTGTGCCCTGAACAAGCTTGGGAATAAGATAAAGGTATACAGTCTCAACTTTTGACATACCATCCACTTTGTTTCAACACGTGCTGTAGTGTCTGCCAGTGGATAGCTTGTGTTAATTCCCTTGATCTGCCTGTCTTTCTTCTCCCCCGCAAAATATTATGGAAACAAAAGACAAGAAGCTGATATTGAAAGACTAGGTTTTACATTTCTTTCATCCAAGAATGTTCTAATTCACTTTTTGTGGTGAGTCCTTGCAAGGTTGTATACTGTACTTCTACTATGGATGTGTTAGTTCATAAGTATCTAATGCTAGATAAAGTTGAAGGAAACTTCATGCTAGATATGTGGAAATCAAGGTTACTGAAGTTTCTCAACCCCCAATAAGTTGCAAACAGGTTTGCTTGTATTTATATTAGGGCGTTTGCTTAAAATCTATGGTCAGATATTCGATAAAGTAGACATGGCCTATTGGATGTTACATATTGATATTGGACTTGGCAACCTTGGTGGAAAGTACGGAGTATATAGGATTGAGAATGAATGACTCTAGGAGCTTCTTACCATGCTTATTTGGTATCTGTTGGCAGTCTTGTTCTATAGGCATATAGATTCATGGGGGAGTTGTTGATGCAAGCTAAAGATTGCGTTTATATGAAGGTCGAAAATTTGTAACAGTCAAATGACATTTGAGTTTAAACAGATGGAGAGTACTGTTGCTAACCTTCACTCATTTTACTTTTGGTTTTAGGTATATAACATGGATGGGAGAAGATTTATTGAAACTGTTTTCTCGAACAATAACGCTCACTCCATCACACAAGTTGTAATGAATTTGCCAAATGATGCTGTGGAATTTCTAGGTCTGTTTTCTGGAATCCAAACTTACCTTTTACTTGAATTGTGCTTGTTATGAGTCATTTTTTCATTTCGTCTTCTTTAGTCACTTGCCAAAACAAAGCAAGTACTGTAGAAAATGACGGAAGTGCAGCTTTATTTTGATAAATTATGATTTTCCCTTAAATTTCTCATCCTGGAGTACCCGACATCGGATCCGTATCAGGATCCGACACCCATACCTCTGTCTGAGCAACAGAGGTTATGGCTTATGACAATAGAATTTCAATTTTTTGGCTCCTGAAACCTTAGTTCATATAATTGTCTGACGAAAGATGGACTTTCCACCCGGATAGAATCTTTCAAATTGGAATGGTTGAAAGATATATGTTTCCAAACCATTACGGGGTTAGCATAAGGGTTATGGAAAAGAATCAAGACGCCTGTTTGGTTCTGATTTAGAAAGGGAATGATATACCCCTCGATTCTTTTGGCGACTTGGTTTTCAAAAAAATCAAATTATATGATTAGGGTTAGTCAGCTAGGTGGCTCGGGTAAAGTGGTCAGGCTTTTGGGTCATGTGGGGTTTAGTGATTAGGTAACTTTGGATGGCTAAGTGGTTAGGTCAGGTGGGGTTAAGTCGTTGGGTGACAGGGTGAGACAGTAGCTTGGTGGCTCAGTCAGGTGTTTAGCGGTGTAGGTGGTTGTGTCAGTTGGAGTTAAGTTGTTGAATGAGTCAGTGGCTAGCTGGCTCAGTCAGGCGTTTAGGTAGTGGGGTTTGGTGGTTAGACGGTCAGATGGGGTTCTGTGGTGGCTAGGTATTAGGTGAGGTTCAGTGGTCGGATGACTATGTGGGGCTTGGGTGGTCAGGTGAGGTTCGGTTGTTTGTTGAGTCGTTGCTTAATTGTCTGGTCAAGTCGTGTCAGGTGAGGTTTGGTGGCTAGATGGTTGGGTAAGGTTTGGTGGCTAGATGGTCAGGTGGGGTTCGTTGGCAATCTTGTGTTGGATTGTGTAATGAAAGTAGATGAATGTGGGGGTTAGCAAATAAGGAAAAAGGGTTTCATTGAAGGGATGAAACAAACACTAACAAAGGGAATAATTGTTAGGTTTTCCCTTAGACCCTTGCCATTTCTTGAGACCCTCAACCAAACACCCCTTTACTCCTTTAGTAATGTATCATTTTATCCTCCTTACCGTTTCAATAGTAACCGTCCATCACACAATTATTCAAACTTACAAGGAATGTGTAGCAAACTTGAGTTTAAGGTATTTGGAATAGAAACTGCTGCATCTTTTTATACGGGATATTTTGTACCCAGTAAAGTTACGGAGTGTATGTTTTTGTAGCTACGAGTTACTACCTCCATTCCAAATCTCTCTGTCTCCATCCCAAATTTATTGTTGCCATTGTTTGACTTTGGTGGCTAATCAGTGTCTACTTTGACAATTAATTCGTCCAAATACATCAAGAGAAGAAAAATGAGATATCTGCAATGCGTAATTTATTAAAAAGCGGTTTTATCATCTATAAAATGTTGTGAAATATGAGAAAATGTTAGTATTGTGACATAGTTTGACCACCCAAGTCAAATAAGGACAATATTAGTATTCGGTAATTCTCTTTAAATATTTCGGCGGCTCTGCCATACGATCCTTGATCCCTGTTCTCTTAGAATCAAGTGTACCGTGCACCACAAGACAGGGCCTGCCATGGAAGTTGTGTTTCTACTTTCAGGACTATATTGTGGAACACAGAAACTTATGAGCAGAAGTTGAGCAAAGTTAGCACTTGTAACAACACTGTAGCTTACTTTGGAGCAGACATATGATGTGACTTTTAGTTTTACTACTGGTGTCCTTTTTATTCGTAAGGGAGGAACCATTGTTTTTCCAAAGTGCCATCGTTTTCTTTTTTGTTGTATTGTAGGGTTTCAAGTTCTCTGGAACTAGAATACGTTGTTCTGAATTTAAACTTTGCAGATGCATTTCGGGGCATATTCGAGAAGATGCCAAGTGACAGAAAATTGACCTTTCCGACAATCCACGTTTATGGGTTTTCAAGTGCTGAAGACCCAGAATTTGATTTCCACGAGGTTTGACACTATCAGCAGCATATGAATATGAAAGTAATCATGATTTTGATGTCTATGTCTATGTTAAAGGAAGTATCCTGATGATGATAAGATGTGCATAGTGCATGGTTCCATTTCCGTGATTGTGTGGCTTTGCTAATCCGATCATCTTTGCATTGTTTCTGTGTGACATGTTGATACAGAGAGTAAGAGTTGCTTTAGGAGAGGCGGCTTTTTCTGTGGAGATGCGTCGTGTTCGGCGAGTTGCACCAAGAAAGTTGATGTTGTGTGCTTCATTTGTACTGCCTGAGAAGGTGGCTCTTAGCAAAGATAGGTATTGATGATATGATATGTAAATATAGAGGCAGTGCGGATTGATTATTGGGTATCGCGAGTCACACCAAATGGAGCAGAATATGAACATTAGACAGATTATGGCTTCACCCATTGTATGCTCCATGTATACATCTACTCGAGTGAATTCATTTGTTTGTCATTAAAATGCTTATTCACTGGAGTTGTTAGACGTTGTTGCCCGTTAGTCCGTTAGTCCGTTGCCATTGTTATTTGCGGCGCCCAAAGATGATGCAATTGCAAAATGTTACAACTCTCTCACCCCTCCCCACCATATACATCCAAATTCTAACATACTCCGTAACTACCATACATATAACTAGAGATGGCAATGGATCCCGGATCCTACCCAGATCCACCAGACCCTATACCCAAGGGTAGGATATGGATCTCATTATTTGAGATCCTTAGGATCCGGGTCAGATCCATATCCTTATACGAATATGAGGGTAGGATCTGGATCCCACCACTAAGATCCAGATCCTACCCTTGGACCCTCTTTTAGTTTATATAAGGGTAATTTTTGGATAGATTCGACCCTTCAAAGGTAGATCATGAAAATAAGGAATGAAGTATTAGTGTTTAGTTTGTTTGAACAATTTGTTTTATTATGAATTGTTGGAATTATAATTATTTTGTGCTTTGTAAACCTTATTTGTAAGTTGCTATAAGACTTTTTAAACCTTTGTATACTCTTTTTGTTTATTTTGGACTATGATTTTTAAACTAGTGAAGCTAATAAAGGTTAATTCAACTAAAACATCGTCTCTAATTTACAAGTAAAAGTGAAATAGTGTATAATAGTGACTTGGTGCGGTTTCATTTGAATGTATCGTTTGAGATTGACGGATATGGATTTTATCTAGATCCTACCCAGATCCTTAGGATAAGGATATGGATCTACAAATTTCGGACCCTAAGGATAAGGGTAGGATCTGGATATACCATTTAAAAATGGATCTGGATCTGGATCCTATAGGATCCTGTCCAGATCCTACCCATTCTCATCTCTACATATAACTAAAAGCTTAGCATTATCACTTCCACATAAACAGAATCAAAATCAAAATCACTCTTTTACCCATTTAATTCAAAATCACTCTTTTACCCCTTTTATTAAATGAGCGCACTATTGAATTCAGAAGTTTACACTTTTTTTGTCTTATAAACTTTCTCTCTCTAACTTTTAGAAAGCAAAAACTCTCCAAGCTGAGAGCTTTCGATTATTTACATTTTTTATCAAAAATCAACCAAATTTTAATTTGAATTCAGTCCAAATTATTTGTTCTTTAACCAAATTTATACGAAATATCTAATTAGTGAAATCTTCAGTTTCTGCAATTTGGTTTTCTGCTGATTGGTTAGCCTTTCTGCAAAACTATTCAAAAAAATCAAATCATTTGTTCTTCATCCATTTTCATACAAAAAATCTATTTTTTGAAGTTTCAGTTTATGAGAAAGGGTTTTCAGCTAATTGGTTGGCTCTTATGCAGAAGGTTATCATTATTAATGGTGTAAGGCTATTGGGTATTTGGGGTTTACGAAGAACCATTGTCAGTTGATAAAGTTTCTTGGAACTTCAATTTGGGGCTTTACAAATTCTCGAGTTTGCACGTTCCCAATCTTAACTACACGTAATAAATTACAATGATTACAAGATCAACAACTTATTGGATGAACTAAATAGGCTGTCTGCATGGCCAATTAATGGTAGTTACTTTTTCTAGGGTTTCGAGGGAATGCAATTGGGGGTGGCCATTAGGGTTTCAAGGGGGTTTGCTATATATATGACTCTGCTAGTAGTATGGTGTTCATTCAATTTCAACCATTATTTCATTTATCAGGAATTCTTCAATAATGGATTTTGAGCATCAATTTGGTCGTTATGTGGGTAATGGGAGTGGGAATGGCAATTAGGAGGAAGGTCAAGAACAAAATCAGAATACAAACCACAATCAACAGGAAAACTATGATCATTCGGGGCAAAATGTATTTCCGAATGAGGGTTTTAATCCTCGAAACGCAATGCATGCCAATGCATGGCGCTTTCCACGCACTGGGGGAGTGGTAAATATTGATCCTAGAACGTTGGGCAAGTCAAGGGAATTTTGGGGCCAGTGTTTGATCGGTTTCCTGGTGGATTACAGGGTCTTTGAAGCTGCAAAGGTAAGTATTATCATTAGAAGGAAATGGGATACTAAGGGGAGGATAACGGTTTTCACTATGGGGGAGCTCTATATTTTTCACTGTGAAAACTATGAAGATGTTGAGGAGCTTTTGAGAAGGAGTACAGCTACACTGGATGGGGCTATTATGGTGTTTGCGAAATGGTACCCTGACACTGTGTCTCGTACGGTGCGTTTTCCATATGTGGAGATGTGGGTGCGTGTGTGTGGGTTGTCTTTCGAATTTCTGTCTGTGAATGTGGGACATGTGGTGGGGAATTTGTTAAGTGAACAATTTACAGTGGAGGAGTTTGACATTGTGCCTAAAATGGCTATTTGAGGATTCGTGCGTGTGTCAAACTTAATGAACCACTCGTACCTGGGTTCTTTCTGGCTTTAAATGATGGCAATTGTTGTGGATTCAGTTTCGGTATGAGGAGGTGTTTAAGTGTTGTGTGCGGTGTGGCAAGATTGGGCATCGAGCTACTCAATGTAAGGATAGCATTTTATTGGTGGTGGCTAACATTAAGTCTATGTTGGAAAAGACCTCTGAAAGGGGTTTTGTGATTTTCCAAACTGAAACAAGCCACACTATGTTCAATCTGGATTTAAGAGCCACTCCATCTACAACAAAGTTTACATCATCGAAAGTGAAGTTGGGTACTGCTAGAAGGAGGAGGAACCGAAGATTAGAGGAGGATGAGGAAGAGAAGTTGGTTGATTTTGATATAGGTAATACTCCGGCAGGAATAGTCCATCCAGGAATGAGATTCACAGTCACTGCTCAGCCATTTGCAGGACCTGTGATATTTCAAACTGGGATAGGGGAAATGTCGACTGCTGGGACTAGTGGTAGCACTGGTTTTAATTATGTGGGGCAACAGGGACAAGGAGGAAGGGATTTGGTGCCTAATCAGGGAGTTTCTATGGGAAATAGGGCTGGTTTAGGGGGATGGTTAGAAGAGGAGCAAGGAAGTGATGATTTCCATTCAGCCAATGAAGAGTTTGGGCATCAGGCTAATCATTATGTTCAGGCTATGGATGTGGATCAGGGATCAGGTTGGGATCCATACGGGGCCTTTATGAGGGAGTATGGAGAGTTGGAGGTTTTTGATCGAGATATTTAGATCCAACGCAATATTGCTGGTCGTGTTGCCAGTGGGGGAATATACACCACTATCTCAAATGAAAACCGCGGGTATAATCAGATTTTTGCTCCACCAAAAGGTGGGTTGCCGGTATTTTATTTTTATCCAGGAGGTGAACAACAACGTTTAGAGGAGGAAGAGTTCTTAATGGCTGAAAATGAAGCTAGACAATCTATGAATGAGGTTGAAAATAATGAGGTTGGGAACAATGAAGATGTGGCTGAAAATAATGTTATCATCATTAGTGATGATTCTGAAAATGAGGGAAACTCTACTCCTTCACCTCTTTTCTATGGTACTGGAACTGAATCTGTGTCAAGAAGTGATTCAGAAGTTGAGTTCGGTGCTGAATGTGGGTGTTGGGTTTCTCGGAACATGGCAGAAGAGGATGAGAGAGAAACGGTTGCAAGGTTGGAGGAAAGAGAGGATAATAAGACTGGGGGAATAGAGGAGAAAACTGGAGATGTGGAGGAGGTCAATAACAAGATAGAGGAGGAATTGGTACAAGCTGGGAAGGATTTGTTGCGGGAGACACCTTTATGTTTGCTTAATGAGGAGGTCGAGCTTAGTGCCTCGGCTAAGAAGTATGGCTTTATGGTAATGGCAGAGGGAGAGGGGTCTGGTTCTGGTGGTTATAAGGGGAAAGGTAAGCTTTTGGAGCAACAGCGTATGCAGGTGCTGGGCATGGACAAGGATGGGAATATTGTGATGGTTAGTTCTGTGAAAGAAGATGAAGGTGACAAGGAGTGGAGCTGTGGTCTTTTTGAAAGTGCATCAGAGGGCTTGGGGGGGCTGAAGCATTTGTTTTACAAAACAAAGACAAATGTGCTGATCAGGAACATGAAGTTTTCAGCAAAGAGGAAGTGTGCTAGTGAAGCCGAAGATTATATGGTGTCGGAGGGGATCCTGGATTCAAGGGACAATGCACAGAGGTACCTTGCATCTATGGGAAAGAGAAGGTGCATTGAAGTTGATAGGGATTCGTATGGTCCTATTGTTTTTGTTGGTGAAAGGGGAGCTTCGTCTGGGTATGGCTTCCATATACAAGCACCAGATGTTGACATGGACATTTCCAGTGAATCGGATTCTGTGGGAAATGAGAAGGGAGTTGTGGAGGTTGGCCCATCTCAACCTCCAAATGAGAAATGATTGTATGATGTGGAATTGTAGGGGTTTAAATAACACGCTCGCCCCTATAATTACGAAAATTAGAGCGTTAATTAATTAAGTTTAAGTCGTATGATTTTATTTTCTTAATGGAAACCAAGTGTCAAATAAATAAAGTGTGAGCGTTAATTAAGTTTAAGTCGTATGATTTTATTTTCTTAATGGAAACCAAGTGTCAAATAAATAAAGTGTTCTAGTCTGTTTAGATCTTTTGGTTTCTGTAAGTCGGGAGGAGTCGATGCGTGTGGTGCATCTGGAGGTCTCTGGGTAGGTTGGAAAACCGAGGCCAGTATGAGTTTGGTCATGGCTTGTACTAAGTTTGTTATTTTGCATTGTACTAAGTATTATGATCGGTCGTACTATTTGGTTTTGTTGTACGGTGCACCAAAAGTTTATGAAAGAATGGCGGTGTTGTACTCGTTGGGAGAGTGGTTAGATAGCTTTTCTTTATCGTTCATCATTCTTGGGGACTTTAATAATCAGGTTGAGTATGAGAGCGATAAGTTAAGTCAGAATAAAAAGTCGATTGATGGTGCTTTGGACTTCAACTTTTGGAAACTTGAGCATGAACTTGTCGATATAAGTTTTAAGGGTTACTTGGTGTAACAATCGGAAGGGACACAAACGTGTTTATGAACGGTTGGACAAAGCTTTAGAGTCAAAATTTTGGTTGCAGTTGTTTCCAGATACGGGTGTACGACATTACCCAATTCAAATCTCAGATCATGCACCGATTGAGATTGATTTTAATCTTCTTAAAAACAATACCAAGAAACCATATAGAGTGGATGCTTGGGCTATGGATCATAAGGAATGTATTGATCTAGTCAAGGAGAACTGGGTGATAAGGGTGTGTGGAACAACAGCTTTCCGGGTTACACGAAAGTTGTCTAGGGCTCGTGAGAATATCAAGAAGTGGTCTTTGGATAACGATAGGAGTGGAAACGTCCGTGGGAGGAGTTTGATGAACGTTTGGAACATGCCTTGGACATCTCCATCAGAGGTGGGGATGAGAGGGAGTTTGTTAAGGTTAATAATGAACTGGTCGATTTTTCTGAGGCTGCAGCAAGGTATTGGAAACAACATGCAAAAATGAGATAGATTGTAGATGGTGACACGTGCACTAAGTTCTTTTTTAATTGGGTAAAGGGACAGGCAGACAAAAACTTCATCTATGGAGTAAAGGACACGGATGGGTCATGGATTTATGATCTCCATAGGATGAGGGATGTTTTTAGGGACTCCTTTCTTAAGCTTTACAATCCTGAATGATGTATTTCTGATGAGGAGAGGCGAGCTCTGATTGTTGATATGGTTGTGTGTGATGTGGATCGCTATGTTAAAGACGCGGATTTGGAAAGGTTATCTCTGCCATTCACATCGCAGGAGGTGAGGAAAGCAGTATTCCAAATGGGGGCTTTGAAGGCACCGAGCCCTGATGGGATCCTAGACATTTTCTTCCATAAATGTTGACATTTCGTTAAGGATGATGTAACTAGGGCGGTTTTGGATACCTTAAATTCTGGAAAAGTTTTGAAGGAAATGAATAGAACTTTCATCGTTCTTATTCCGAAGTGTGAGCATCCGGAGACTGTGGGAGACTATCTTTCGATAAGTCTGTGTAATGTCATTATGAGAATCGTTTCAAAATGCATCGCGAATAGACTGTTAGCTAGGGATCATGAAATATTTGGTAGGTGACTTCCAAAATGCCTTTATCTCTGGTAGACAAATCAGTGACAATATCCTCCTGGCAAACGAGGCTATTCATAAGATTAACTCGCAACGGTATGGTAAATACGGTTTGTTTGCTTATAAGGCAGATATGAGTAAGGCTTATGACCGGGTTCGATGGGACTTCTTGGAAGCTGTGCTTCTTAGGTTTGGTTTTCCTACTAAGTTGACGGACCTCATTATGAGTACAGTCACCACAGTCTCATATGAGTTGCTTTTCAATGGAGGCCCATGTGAACAGTTTACGCCAAAGTGTGGGCTTAGACAGGGGGATCCCTTATCCCCTTACCTTTTCATTCTCTGTATGGAAGTGTTATCTGCAAATGTGCGTAATTCGGAATCCCAAGGGAAGATTCAGGGATTTAAGCTTAGCCGCTCTGCGCCAGGTCTATCTCATCTATTCTTTGCTGATGATTCCATTTTCTTTCTTAAGAATAAGGGAAATTGCCGTGATGAAATTAAAAGGGTGATCAGTGCATATTGTAAAGCTTCTGGGCAGGTATTAAATGATGATAAGTCAGGTATTCTTTTCAGTCCGTCTATGTCATTAGCTGGCGCAAGATCATGTTTAAGATCCTTTAATATTAAGCAGAATAAGGGGATTGGTACGTATTTGGGGATTTCCACGGAGTTTCAAGGTCGAAACAGAACACACATCATAGTCTGGTGGAGAATGTGGTCATGACGTATATCCTCTTGGAATGGAGTTTTTCTATCTGCGGCAAGAAGACTGTAACATCCCGTATTTTTGTAAAATCCAATTTAATCATTTTGAATTATTTTACGTAATAAAATAATATTTTAATAATTTAATTCGGAAAATTTTAATGAAATAAGTCAGATCCGTCTTAAGAACCTCAAGTCCTTAAGACGAATACAACTTGTCATCATTTAATATCCGACTCAAATAACCGTGTAAATATCCAACCCATCTTATTTACTCGGAAAGGACAGTCCTTAAATCCCCCTAAACCCCTAATGTGTCGACATTCAACCTCCTTCAACATTTCATTTCACTGTAACTTAACATCCTCAAAACCTCCATAAAACCTTCCTTTCTTTTGTGAAATTCTTCATCATCCGTTCTTCAAATCACAAAAGTAAGTACATTTTCGGAATCCTCGTTCAATTTCCAAGTCATCCGTCACTTCGGTTTCTCAATTCCATCACTTCGAAAATTCAGCCTGTTTTGCATAATTCCGTTTTTATGTTCCTAAACTGATTTTTCCGTATTGTAGGTGAAGGACTTGACAACCCGGACGTTGATAGCTTCATACTCGAGGAAGATCTTTAGCCGGATAAGCTTAAGAGGTGACGATAATGAGAAACTCGGCCTTTATGTGTATATTAGCATTTTCGATGTGATTCTTGTGTGGTTTCTGTTTTTGTTGTTAAAGTTTGATCAAAGGACTTAGTAACATGTTTAGGATGATGTTATGATGTTGAATTCATGCTTGAATCGATTGTTGTGAGTTCTTAAACATATTTTCAGTTTTTCTCATTTTGCGACGGTTACAAGTTGATTCCGTTTGAGGATTGTTATGGGATTTACTTGCTGGTAGATTAGTAGTAATTGATGTTTATTATTGTTGGGTAAACATCTTGTGTAGTAAATTTGAAGGTTGTAGGTCGATTAATGGAGTTTTCATAAGTTGCGTTTTTGCGAAATTGTGTTACAGGCTCTCTGAGCCGGTCGACCGACCGGCCGCCGGTCGACCGGCTGGGAGAGCATTTGGGTGTTTTTCGTAAAATTTAGGAAAATGGCCTTGGGACTGCCAGCCGGCCGACCGGCTGCCTGCCAACCGGCTGGTGGTCATTTTTCCCTTGTATGTTTTCGCAATGAACATAGGATAGGAGGGAGCCCAGCCGGTAGACCGGCCGCCTGCCAGCCGACTGGGAGTGCACTTGGGGAAGGGTTACGAGTTTTGTGTAGGCTTGGGAAGGTCTTCCCAGCCGGCCGACCGGCTGCCTGCCGACCGGCTGGGAACCCTTTCTTGTATAGTTTCAGTTTGAAAGAAGATGAAGGCTGAGAGGTCACCAGCCGGCCGACCGGCTGCCTGCCGACCGGCTGGGGACCCCTGATGGTTTTTATTGTTTTTCGATCATAACTTTTAAGTGGTTAATCGGTTTTGATTGAAACTCGTTTTGTATACCTGTGACATATATTTGAGGTCCCCGGTGTACGGGCAACATTATATTGGATTCGGGAATGAAGTGAGGATAGAGACCCCCCGGTCGGGTAACCGAAAGGGAAACCGGCTCTCCCTCGTTTAGTTTCCGGGATCAATTAAGTGTTGATTAGAAGTTTAAGAAGTTAGAACTATAGGTTAGTTTCTATCTTTGGATGATAGTGGTTACGATGGTTGTCGCGTGGTGGGATATGTGTTAAGTTCACCTCTGGACCCACTACGTGTTTATATGTCGCGTGACGGGATATGTGTTAAGTTCACCTCTGGACCCGTTACGTGTTTTGCTTGGGCGTGTCAGGATATGTGTTAAGCTCACCTCTGGACCTGACACGTGATCGGTTGTCGTACACGGGATATGTGTTAAGTTCACCTCTGGACCCGTTGTGCGGCGACTGCGTATTGGGATATGTGTTAAGTTCACCTCTGGACCCAATACATGATTGTAGCATTGGGATATGTGTTAAGTTCACCTCTGGACCCTTTGCTTTTGGATGATTAGGGATATGTGTTAAGTTCACCTCTGGACCCTTTTCATGATTGTAAGTTTAGGGATATGTGTTAAGTTCACCTCTGGACCCTTTACTTGATTAGATGTTGGGATATGTGTTAAGTTCACCTCTGGACCCGACATAGTGTAGTAATGGGATATGTGTTAAGTTCACCTCTGGACCCGTTGCTAGTGATGGATGTTTATCTGCTTGCCTAGATGATGGTACAGTGTCAGATATGCATGATTAGTTATGGATGTTTATCTGCTTGCCTAGAGGATGGTACAGTGTCAGATATGCATGTTGAGTATGATGTTTAATTGAGTTATGGTTTAATCATCCAAGGCATTGGATGACTCTTGTTCGGTTTCATAAATAGTTGGATTGAAAGACCCCCCGACTGGGTAACCAGTAGGGAAACCGGCTCTCCTTCCTATTTGTTTATGAAGTTGGTTGAGAGTCGTGCATGATAATCGCGTGATAGAAGAGATCAGATGATGAGTTGTTTATACTTCACATGTTGTTATATGCTGGAGTATTCTGTATTGTTTTATATGTTACGTGTTGTCACAAAAGGTGGCTAGGAGAACTCTAGTCACTCCCCACTGATTGTGGCGTACATGTTTTCATGTATGTAGGTACATGCTGGTTGGAGCAGGGGTTCACGAGAGCTAGCGAGCGATGATCCGTTCATCATGACTTACCTTATGTCGTTAGGCTGGACTCGTAGTTTGTTACTTTTGTTTGGTGCCTGTAGGGATGTTCCATCCCAGGCTGTGTATATACTTTATGTTTCAGTTTGATACTTAGAACTGCCACTTATCTATTTTGGTTTCAGTTTCAGTTTTCGTTTCAGTCTAAGACTTCTCGCATGTTGTTGTTTCTTCTAAAAAGTTTTAATTCCGCTGCATTTTTAGTACTTTTGTGTGTTTATATTTCCGCTTTCGCGAGGGGTTTTACAAAGACTCTCGTTGATTTTGTCTGTTCTATCAAATATTTCAATTTACTTTCTATCGGCTTTCAAAGTTCCGATAAGTGTGGCAACAAAGATTAATGCTTTGTTAACACATTTTTTGTGGGTCGGGCATAAATCACAGAGAGGTATTCACTTCTGTAGTAGGAATTTTTTGGCATTACCTAAATCTAGAGGAGGTTTAAGGATAAGAAATGTGGAGTGCATGAATCAGACACTTCTTGCTAAGAATGCATGGCGGATTATAAGGGATCATGACACTTTTTTCAGCAAGGTCTTTCGGAATTTAATTTTGAAAAATTCAGATCCAAGCATGGGAATGGAAACTCGTGGTGCGAAAGGATGGTTCTGGGGATCACGGAGTATTATTCACGGGTTAGATCTTATTAAAGGGAAGGTTGGATGGAAGCCATGTATTGAATCAACACTTGGTGTCTGGTCAGTTAAATGGGTAGATGGTGAAGTGCCTGAGCCAAAACAAGATTTGCTGACAATTGATAATGCTTTCTTATGTAACCTAACTATCCGTGATCTAATGAAGGAAGATGCTTCATGGGATATGGGCAGGGTGAGACAACTTTTTGAGGAGGAGACAGCCATTAAAATTCTTGCTCAACCAATTAGTTTTTCGCAAAGAGACAATGTCGTGTATTGGTTGGGTACACCGTCTGGAGCTTACGCGGTTAAGAGTAGCTATGATGCTATTTTTAGGGACTACTTTGAAAGGAAAAAATGAGTCCGTGATAGTAAAAGAAGGAATAATGTACCAACTCTGTTTTGTAGACGTCGGTTGTGGAAATTGCCAAGTCCACAGAGCTGGAAAATTCTGTTTTGGAAAATTATTATTGGGTCTTTACCAATTGGGGAAGAATTACTGCGGAGGGGCGTCAATACGAATGGTTTCTGTTGTTTTTGTGACAGGGATGATAATATATCTGAAACATTAAATCATTTGTTCAAGGATTGTCCTGTTGTCAGGCATATATGGAATGGCTCATCATTGGGTCTGAATTGTGTAGGAACGGATAGTATTGATGCTTGTACATGAATGGTTAATTAGATTGAATATTTCTGGAAGATGGAGGGTGGAATGAATATGGTGGTGTTGTTTTTGGCTTTAGTTTGGCAGATTTGGATTACAAGGAACAACATCATTTTTCATGGTGCATCCTTTTTCCCGCCAGTCTTTTATCATCATGCACAGAGCCTAGCGAATGATGCTTTGAAATCGATGTCTTTAAAGGAGGAAAGAAAGGAGCTAGGTAGTCAAGCGGATGGGGAATGGATGGATGAAGGATCTATCTCGGATGTTAATAAGATAAGGAGCTATGTTCCTTTTTTCATGATAGGTCAACAACATCGTGATGGTTCGTTTCGTGTTAAGGTGGATGCAACATGGAAAACGAGGGATTTGGCATCAGTGGGTTGTGTTTTGTATGACCCTGATGGAAGGGTGACGACTGAAGAATATAGGTCGATTTACGCTGAGTCTGCTATGCAAGCAGAGGGAAGGGGCATACTTGAGGTTATGAAATGGGTAAGGAGGCAAGATATTCTGCATCTTTGTGTATTGTCGGACTGTTTGCAGGTTATTCTTCAGCTGGCAGGTATAGAAAGGACGCATCACCAAACACGAGGGATTATTGGAGATATATGGTCCTCGGCTGAGTTTTTTCACTGTTTTAGTATTAGTTTTATCCCGCGTAATCTTAATATGAGGGCCCACAACGTGGCCTGTCTAGCGTTCTTGTAATTTTCTTTACGGCTGCCAAAAAAAAAATTAAATGAGCGCACTATGCTATATTAGAGGATAAAATCCAGCTTTATGGTTGAGTAAAGAGAACTTTTTATACATGAACTAACTCTTTGGGCTTGTTTGGTTGCCTAATAAATTCAGAGATGCCAAACTTCCTAGAAAGTGTGAAACCATGACGTTGTTTGGTTGCCAAGATCATGGGAAGTAGAACTTCCCATATGAATCTGCTTCCTCCATTTTGGTCATTGGAACTTTCCATATGAATTAATTTCTAACGTACAAACCAAACACATTTTGCGAATTCATATGAATTGAACTTGAAGCTCCCGGGAACTTTAATTCCCTTATATCAACTAAACAAACCCTTATTCTCATTTTTACATGTTTATTACTCCCTACATCCAAGTGACATGTTTCTAATTTGCATTATTCACAAGTGAACCTCCAATTTCAGTATTCTCTTAATACATAAGAGAAAATATATTCATGTGTGGTCTTGTATAATTCGTCTTTACAAGTACATTGAAAATATATAACTTTATAATTTTTGCAAATACGTAACCAAAAATATTAACTATGAAAATCGCGCGTTGACAAACGTGATAAATTAAACATATTATTTGGATAAAAATGGAGGGAATATCTTGTAAAACTCTTTGAAGAATGGTCGAATGGAAGTCCATGCTCAAATTAGAGAGTCTTTTTTTTTAACAACAGTGTTTAAAATCAAACTACAGACATAGCATTTTTAGCCAGGTTATGAGCCACCTGGTTCAAATGCCTAGGGATAAAACTAAAACTTAAACAATGAAAACAAAGAGAAAGGGCTTCAATATCCTCAATTAACCCATTTATCGAATGAAAGGGTCTTGCGAGTCGGAAAATCTGAATTAGGCTTTGAAGGCAGTCAGAGAGAACTTCAAGATGTTTAATATCCTTAGAAACTGCCCACTTCAAGACACGTCTGATAGCCCAGTTGCTGCTTGAATGGCAGATTCAGCCAAAAAAACTTTCCCCAAAGTAATCCACCACCCCCCCCGGGATCATAAACCACCCAACCAGCCGATGCAAAAAGCTTCACATGCCAACCTGCATCCACCTTAACCCTGAAAGTTCTATACGAAACATTATTACCAATAAGGAGGCACGACTTATAATTTTTCAAATCATCCAAGGTAGAATTGTCAGTATCCTGCAGATTGAATCCCGTTAAATCTTTTTTGGTTGCTTCCGCTACCAGCGCATTTCCTGCCAAGTCATTGATATACTTAAAAATTTTCATTACCCAGAAAGGACTTACCCTTAAAAGTGACTTTATTTCTGCCACGCCAAATAGACCACAGCGTAGCAAGGAAGAGAACGGTTTTCTCATCAGAATCATCAATCTTATGGAAAAAGGAAATCCAATTCAAGATCCAAATACTGATAGGAACGTGACTCGAATGTTCCGCTCTAATGCCCAGGGACGAAGAAGCCCAGATCCTTTTGGACAAATCACAACCTCTAAATAAATGCTCCATCGTTTCCCATTCATTCGGCCTGGAACACAAGGAACAAGAGTAATCCACATTAATGCCCCGTTCAGCAAATTCATTCCCCACAGACAGAGCCCCAATTAGAGAGTCTAGTTTGATATATTTGAGCGTTAGTTACAAGTAGATTACATTTTCATTGAGTAAAAAAGAGTTAATTTTATATTTTTTTAATTAAAGGAGTAATAAGTGGACAATTTCGTAGTTGGTAGTATACAAAGGGAAAAGGGATTGTAATTTGTAACCCGCAATCTAATATGACATAAGGTTTGTGATAACTAAGGATTGATAATTTTGAGTGTAAAAATGAGGTTTCGTTATCTTTATCAAATACTTAAGTAATAAGCATACTAAAATTGTATTATGTTAGAATGTGTCCCAAGTTGTAATATACTTCCTAGATACAAATTCAACCTACACATAGTCCATTTTAATCCATTCATATTCAAACTAACATTTTCCTAATAAAGTCAAAAAAATTAATAAAATATCCTTATGAACATCAATTAATTACACAAAATATCATTGAATGACCCACCTTTAATCCACCATCACACATTTAAATTAACACAAATTCTTATTTGCAATGACACTATCCGTCGCAAGCTTGTAACGGATACCGTTTTCTCTCACAAAATACCCACTTTTTCTCTCTCTTCAACACAATTCATGTGGTCCCCTTTCTCCACTACTTATTTTGTATCCATTTTATCTCACAAAATATCCGTCACAAATTGTGACCCGTCGCAAACAAGACTTACTATTAAATTAATAAAAAAACATCTTACCCAGTTTCAATTGTACTTTTAATAATTTTTTAACATCTTTCTTAATATTTGTACAAAAACATATATATATATATATATATATATATATATATATATATATATATATATATATATATATATATATATATATATATATATATATATATATATATATAGAATTGGGATCCTATGAGAACCATCAATATAATGAGAACCGTGAGAACTCTACCTTACGGACTTTTTAAAAAAAAATTAATGACATATTTGGATTCGGCATGTAATTTTAAGGCTAGAGAACATATTTCTTGGTCTAGAAAATATATCCTAGTGACGGAAATCAAGGTGAGATACGTTTTATTAATTTTCATGCACCTACTACCGATTTTTACGCATCTATCATTTTTCATGCACCTAGAACTCATTTTAATGCACATACAACCTCTTATTTCATGCACCTAATAATCATTTTCATGCATGTAAAAAATTTCATGCACGTAGTGGTTGTTTTCGTGCATTTATAGCCGTTTTAGTACGCCTAATTGTATTTTCGTACACTAAGTATATATTTTGTTAATTAAATCAAAATTTTTTGTTTATTGATACTAAAGTGTGTATTTGAATAAGTTAAACTAATGGTAAATGATCCAACGAAACATTTGAAGCGATCCGGTGAGAACCACCCTTATAATGAGAACCATGAGAACCCTCACTAAATCTCCACCAAATCTCGCTTCGAACGTTTCGATGGATCAATTACCATTAGTTTAACTTATTGAAATACACATTTTAGTATCATTAAACAAAAAAAATAATTTTATTAACAAAATATATACTTAGTGTACCAAAATACAATTAGGCATACTAAAACGGCTATAAATGCACGAAAACAACCACTACGTGCATGAAATTTTTTACATGCATGAAAATGATTACTAGGTGCATGAAATAATAGGCTCTACGTGCATTAAAACGAGTTCTAGGTGCATGAAAAATGATAGATACGTCAAAATCGGTAGTAGGTGCATGAAAATTAATAATACGTATATCGCCTCGATTTCCGTCACTAGTATATTTTTTCTAGACCAAGAAATATGTTCTCTAGCCATAAAATTTCATGCCGAATCCAAATATGTCGTTAAGTTTTTTTTTAAAAGTCCGTATGGTAGAGTTCTCACGGTTCTCATTATATTGGTGGTTCTCATAGGATCCCAATTCATATATATATATGTATATATATATATATATATGTATATATATATATATGTATATGAATTTGAACGGAGAAAGTATAATTTTTTTTGACGCTAGACAACCCAAAAACTAACTTGTCTCTTTTAATGAGACATGAACAATAAGACATGACACTAAATTATCCTCCAGATGAGTCGAGAGTGGATAACAATAATGAAGAGAAGGACACCTGATAATGTATCAACATTCACCCAATTTGTTGTTTCTTACAACACAAATTCTCATTTAGGAGGAATATTATTCGTATCCCTCTCAACTAATACAACTCCATCTACCATTTACATGTCTACTTACATTTTTATAGAAGTAAAGTAATCGTTTTTCGCTAAAGCGGATATTATACGTCACAAATAAGACCGCTTATTCTTAGAATTCCCAAAGCCTCAGAATTCATGATTGTCTCGTCTCCGTCCCATACAAATTCGCAAAACCTTGTTGAATACAATTGACTTAGCAGCATCAACAGCGCCCACCAATATACCAAATTACTCTCTCTCTCCCTCTCTCTCTCCCTCTCTCTCTCTCCCTCATCCTCATTTCCATTCATCTTCCACACACACTTTCCCAATTACCAAACCCCCAGCTACAATAAACAACTCATTTCAACTATTAAAATCCCTAAATATAGCCCATTCCACTAACCCTAATACTATTATTCTTATAAATTCTATTTCTCTTCCCCTTTTCCTCAACTTCATCCATTTTCCCAAAATCCCTTTAAAATAATGAGCAACATTCAGCAACTACTCCAAGACCCAGAACTCCCAATCCCACCTATCCGAACCAAACCACCAACGTCCTCTTCCTCAACCACCACCACCACCACCACCACTTCCACTCCACGTGTCACCGTCTCAACCCCTACCGCCACCGCCACGGGGGCTTTCTCCGTCGACACACCCACTGCCGGCGCTGCTAGAAAGATCGCTATTGCTGTTGATCTTAGCGACGAGAGTGCTTTCGCTGTTAATTGGGCTGTCGATCATTATATTAGGCCTGGTGATGCCGTTGTGCTTCTCCATGTAAGGCCTACTTCTGTGCTTTATGGTGCTGATTGGGGTTGCGTTGATGTTTCCGCTACCGACGCCGGAAATGACCACGACTCTCATCAGAAGCTTGAGGATGATTTTGATGCCTTTACTACTTCTAAGGCTGCTGATCTTGCTCAACCTCTTATTCATGCTCAGGTTTTTTTTTTTTTAAAAAAATTACGCTTTATTTATTCATCCTGTGACACTAATTGCTCTTTGTCCATTTAAGCATTCCGCCCAATCATTTCGATTAAAATACCCCTCGCAGTGGACAAAAAGGACGGAGGGAGTATTTGTTTTTAGGGTTTGGGGAAATGTGGTTCCATGAGGTAATAAGTTTGTGAATTTGGATTTTGATTAGTTATTAGGGCTTCAACAAATGTATGATTTTGTTACCCGGTATTGCCTGAGCTTCTGAAAATGAAAAAATGACAGATTTTTGCAATGGACGGATCGATTGAACTCGTCATTTGCAAAGTTTGTGTCTTTGGTATGTGTATTGTGCAAAATGACTTGATAACAGTCTGCCTACTGGTTAGGTACATACTGTTAAATATGGAACGCGGAACTGATAAGTAACTGAGCTATAAAGGTGTTGGAGTTTAGTGGACCTCATTTTACCATGATTAAAGGCGATATTGACTGCATTTGGCGAGATTAGGCTGGGGTAATTGTTTCTGTGATTGGAATCAGGATTTAATTCTATGACGTAGGCGTAACTGTTTAAGGGCTCTGACACACTACATATTCACCATCTCAGCCCTGCCATAGATTTTTTCTGGAGGTGGTAGTTTTTATTTACTTTTAAAATTGCAAATCTAACAAGGCTATGAAAGATATCTGATTTACCCTAAGTTTGCTACCACAAGTCATTCTTCGTATTTGGAGATAAGCCTTTCACTTTCAATCTATAGAAAACGAAGGGGAGAAGAATTATGAAACTTAACATTTCCTAAGAGAATATATTTTGGAATAGTTGCTCATTTATTTTGAGAGAAGGGAGTATCTCAAAATGTGATAATGGCTTGTAAGTTTTGACTAGAAAACTGAGGGACACTATCTTAGAAAATTAGTGCCTTTTGCTGTTAAACTTTATGGTACTGTGTGAATTCTGGGTATTATGTTTCTGATTTGGCTGTCGAGGTTACCAATTTACCATTATGGGCCGGCTTCTGTTTGCTGGTACAGTGCCGAAGGTATGTTTGTTTTAGATGGATCGATTAATGTTTCCAAGGCATGAGTTGGAATTAGTATAAGATAATGGGCTGTTGATAATTTTCTCCTGCAAGTGGGTGAAAAATGGCGAGTGGTTTGAAAAGTCCCATTTTCTCGCGCATCATTTCTTGTTCTGCAGAATTATGGTTTGAATTCTTATCTTTCATATCATCGTATAGGCCTGAATTATCTTGGAAGATTTGGGCAAATGGCTTCAGAATAAATTTTCAGATTGTATAATAAAAGTTTTAGTCATATGGCTAATTAAACGTGGACATATCTTGGCATCGTCTCTTTTCCCAGTTCACAGAAAGTCAGAAACCACCGGAGGTATTGTCATTTGATGCCTTTGGCTCGTAGTAGTAACCCGTGATTGCTTATCATACAAGTCAGCAAATCAGCTCCATTGAGTTGGAGAATTGACAGCTCTTATGTTTGTGCATGGTTTATTTAAATTCAGCATTGGTTGTTGATCCTGTGATTAGATTTTTGGAATTTACTCTATGGTCAAAGTGTCAAACAATAGGCATTTTTGTTTCTAATAATTCGTGTTTCCTGTTATTTTCAAACCTAATTCCTTGGGAGTTAATTTTATTTACCCCACCTTCTTGTAGGTGCCATATAAGATTCATATTGTTAAAGATCACGACATGAAGGAGAGGCTATGTTTGGAGGTGGAGAGGCTTGGATTTAATGCCGTAATTATGGGAAGCCGTGGTTTTGGTGCTTCAAAGAAAGTAAGCAATGGTAGGCTGGGAAGTGTAAGTGATTATTGTGTTCGCCATTGTGTTTGTCCTGTTGTTGTGGTTCGTTATCCTGATGAGAAGGATGGGAACGACGATGATACTATGCATTCTCTGGCTGAAGCTGACGACGAAGGTTTGCCAGAGGAGGAAGAGGAGTACCATGATGCATCTGATGAACGCAAAGGTTAGTGTTTTATGTTAGTGCATATGATGAGCTTTTCTTTCTCATTCAGCTCTGGACTCTCGAGCTTGTTGATCTGATGTTGCAAGGACCTGAGACACTTGAGATTTTTTATTACTTCAATATTTGTTTCGATTAATTAGCATTGCTAGAGTGCTTCTTCTATGGCTTTGTATAGAAGGCTACTTGCATTATATATTCCTTGAGCTGGAGATTTTGTTTTATAGCCTGTATATTTTTGGGATTTACAGCTGTCTTTTACCTTGTTGGAGTTGATGACGCTTCTTAGGAAGTTGTTTAGTCACTTGTTTTTGGGTTAATGTAAAGGCTGTTTATTGGTTATATATGTTCTCATTTCTCTTCTTGCTCAGATATGGGTTTCTTGCCTTCTTATTGGTAGCATCATCATAGATTTTTTAAACTAGAGTGGTCTCATTAAAAGGGTATGCAATCAAGATTAGTAGATTACTACTCTCACCTAGGTATGAAGGGACTAACGAGATTGCTGCCTGAGTATTTCAAGGGTAAATGTATGGTGAGATTCATGAGATACGAGCGGCACTTGTGATGTAGTTTTGACTTCTGAGGCATAATTCTCTATTGTTGCCATAGATAGACGTGCATACATAACTGTTTTATCTGCATAATTACAGTAGATTGGTTAGTGCTTAAATGGTGACCTATTTACGCGAGCCTTACAGTGGACTATTATAAGCTAGGACTGGGTTTTGCTTTGAGCCTAAAACAGCGTGCCTTGTGCACTCAATCCCGGGGCTGAGTGAGACACTAACTAAAATACCTTAGTGTACTATGCAATTTTCATGTTTTTCTTTTAGTTTTATTTTTGCCTCTCTGTGTGATACGTTATCCCGTTTTGAAATCCGTAAAGGGTAGTATTGCACGAAATTTTATTTTGGAAATACAAATTTGTTTGCAAACGTGTTTGAGGCACTCACCTTCGCCTTGGTGCTCGTCACACTTTTAATACGAAGGTTTTGCTTGGCAACTATTTTTTGGCTGCCTTTTCCTCGTTTTACATGATGGTTTCAGCATATTCACTTCAATCGCAGTTTTGGCTTTTTGGTTGTTTCTTCAAGTCCGAGTACTATTCTATAATCTGCTTTAAGGATCTGAAATTTCATTTCCATTGCAATCAAAAGGTCGCAATTATCTCACTTTAGAGTGATAGAATGAAGTTTGGTTTAAGATGGTAGAATGGATGGATTAGAACGTGATACCAAAGAGGAGAGGATTGAATTAGAACGTGATGCCAAAGAGAATTGAATTAGAACGTGATGCCAAAGAGGAATGCCTTTAGATGTTAGAACCCCACATCATTACAACATTGTTTTATACACTTAGCTGGAATGGAGTTGGAAGCTTGGGGTAAGAGTAAGGTATGAGATTCCAAGGGGTTGGAATGAATTTATAATCCATCAATTATACAACTCTATTCCAAAATACCTCAACCAAATACTAGAATAACTTAATGGCCAAATACTAGAAATATGGACTTGGCCCAAATCCCTGGTTTGGGAATGGTTAAAATTTCAAAATTAGAATTTGGGTCAAATTCTCAAAATTTGCTAGAAATTCAAATTAGGCAAAGTCCAAATAACATCAAAATAGATGTCATTTGCAAATGTCGGTGTGTCTTTAAAACCTACAGTCTCATCTTCACCTCCGCCTCTCTTCTCCTCACGGTTCCCCCTCTTCTCCTCACGCTTCCCCCTCTTCCCAAACACTGAATTTGGATTTCAAAATCCAAAATTTCAAATCAGTTGTTTCCCAAACAAAGAATTTGGATTTACAATCCCTAATTTCACTTTTCTAATTGAAAGTGAGGTTTCAAAATGAAATCTTCGTTTCCAAACACTACTAACTCCATTCCAAAACACTAACCAAACAGCCTCTATGTAGAATGGCATAGTTGATTGTTTGCTTTCTTATATATTGAGTGACCGTAGTCCGTGCACAACGTCCAAAGTGAGCATCTTGGACACGACCTCTTTTAAAAATGAGGGAATGACTAGCTTTTGAGAGATTAAAGTAATGTTAACTATTTCATGAATCTTGCATGTTTTATCGACGCAAGTTCCACCTGATTGTAGATTTAACTGTTAGTTAATACATGTAGCAGTCATGACTCGTGATAGAAGGCGTTATCAGGGAAAAGATATGCCCTGTATGATTCATAATTGCAAATTTGTTTTCATGTTGTCTAATGTGTGCTTGCATACGTACTAAGATGGATGCTAAATTGTTAACTATGCAGCTGCAGCCTGAGGCCCTGAGCTAATCTGTAATCTGGGGTGCTTTTCAAGTAGAAGGTATGTTCTTGGGACTTCTGCTGTGATTTCATAGCCGCGTTGGCATTGTTGAATATCCTCATTATGGAGCATGAAAATATACCTTATTGTTAGAAAATGTGCTCGGCTGTGTATTTTGTCACACTTGAATTATGCATGTAGTTTTGATACAGTTGTTGTTTCGTGTTAGATTGTTCTGTAAAAATGGAGTCTGCTGGTTTTGGCGTCCATCAACACGAGTTGAAGCTGGAGTCTTGTGCTTGTCTTCTGTTACCCTCATGGATATTCATTCTCCCAATGTGAAACTGTTTTAATGTGTATTAGCTGAGAATGCTAGTTATAAAATAGATTACGTTGACATCTAAAAAGTTCTTAGTGGCTTGTTTGCCTCGGGCATTACTTGTTTTCGACTCCTTTTAATCTACAGTAGGACTGAAGGTGTTGGTTTTCTCGTGTTTTTCTTGTTATACATACGGATGCAGCAATTGACACTTTGGCAGTAATAATCAACTATTCTGCAACTAACAGTTAAAGCGATGTGTGTAGTTCTACAATAGCGTATCTCATTTAAATTCATGAGATAGGTTTGTCCTGTTATTGAGATTTAATTAGAGTATTGCGATCAATGGATTGACGAAGGCTGAAAGCGTCGCAAACAAAGTCAGTAAGCGGGTTTTAAGATCCCCTTGGTTTATGGAGCAGCAATGGTCCCAAGGTTTTGTAGCTTCTTATCTTTAGTTTTAGACCATCCCCAAGTAAGGTCAATAGGTAGGTCATGACCTTGCTTGGTCACCTTAATCAAGGATTAGGAAGAAGATTATTGTGACCTTCTTGTGACCTCCTTGCACAAGAGGTCAATTTGTGACCTCATTTGATCTTCTTGATCTTGTTGATGACCTAATATGTGGCACCCTCTTATTGGTTATTTGATACAAATGAGAGAGAAAAAAAGATGTTGGCTACTTCTGCTCTTTCTCCTTTCCCTACTTAAAAATAAGTAAGTTTAATATGTAACAAAATTAGAATTACACAAAATTACAAGAGAAAAAAAATAACACAATTTTTATTGAGTCGCTCTTTAAATTACCTATTAAATGAACTTAGTTTTGACAGATTTTGAACCAACTTTTTTAATCCTTTAAACATAAAATTTTTTGGGCAAAAACTCAAATAAATTTAATTAAAACCTCAATCACGATTTGATGTTCCATGATGATGTAGCGAGTGATAGATGATGGTGGTAGCGATAATCATAAACTCAAACTTCAAACTGGAATGGCAAGAATGATTTGATGATGAAATTGGAATGACAACGACGATTTAATGATGAATATCAGATTTAACTAAAATTTAAATCATGATTTGATGATGTGATGATCCGAAATGAAGAAGGGGAGTGAAGAGAAGATGATGATGATTAATGATGAAGTATGTGTTATGTGAGATTTGAGAGGAACGACGACTAGTACAACGGTTTTAGGTTTTTACTAAGTATGAATTTGAGTCATTTTCCTGTGAGTCTGTTGTATGCACACCATTGGTCCTGGGGTGGTTCGTCTGAATTTTGGAGTCTCAGTGGGTTGCTGAGTTGTCTTGGTGGAGCGGCTGTTGTGTTTTGGGATGGTGGATTGTGCGTGGGTCGGTCGGTCGGGGGAAGTAGTTTTGGTGATGTCCTAACCCTTTTGTTTTTTGGCGTGACGGAAGGTGTGTGTTGGGTTTTGGTCGTGTTTTTGGTGGGTTTGAATCCGGAAGTGGCTTTTGGTTTTTTAATGGTTTGTCGGAACAATTTAGTCTTGTTTTTCTGTTTTTTAATAAGGACTTTAGTAACTTTATGGTGGGATTGTGTTGTGTCCATCTTTATAAGGCCTCCTGAGACGGTCATGGGGTTGTTCAAGTGGTTTGTGTGTGTGTCGATTCTTTCTTTCCTCGTTCCGGACTACGGCTTACTTGCCTGTTTGGAGTGGCTCCCAAAGTGTAGGATCTTTGGCTCCGCTTGGCATAGATCTTCATGGTCTTTGTCCTTTCTTTTCTATCTACGTTCTTGTGGCGTAAGTATACTTTGCGCCCTCTTTTTGGACCTTGTGGTTCATGGGGTTTATTGGTTTCCGTGGCTTCTGAAGAGTAAAGATCGTTCTAGTCATCTACCAAGCTGTGTTTGTCCCTTCATGAAAGTTGAGGTTAAAGATGGTGGCTCCGGAGCTATGTCAGCTTTTAGTCATCAATACATGTTTTCTATCCATCATAGTTACGTTTATGCCTTTAGTTTTTGTTTAAGAATTAAAAGTGCATGTGACCATATGAGTCAAATGCCAATTGTATAATTCTAGTTTTACAGCTGTCAAAAAAAAAAAAAAAAAAAAAAAAGAATTTGAGAATGGATCATAGTTTAGCCCAACTAATGGTTTTGGGCCCACTCTCATAGGATAAATTTCTTTCGAGTTATACGTTCGTCAATATCGTCAACTAATATTTCAAATACGTTTGCTAGTAGCAACGATATATCGCTGAATTAATTATAGTCGTTTCATCGCCTAGATATTTCATTTTTTAATTGCTAATGATATCGTCTAATTATTTTTCGAAATTATAACTAATTTATTTAATATTTTTTTCCGTAAATATGTCATAAGATTAACATAACCGTAAAATATTTGGGTATTTTTTATTTTATTAAAATATTTACCATAATAGAAAAAACTAAATCAATAAAATGTTAGAAAATAAATTGTAAAGTGAGAGAGAGAGAGAGAGAGAGAGAGAGAGAGAGAGAGAGAGAGAGAGAGAGAGAGAGAGAGAGAGAGAGAGAGAGAGAGAGAGAGAGAGAGAGAGAAAAGTGGGGTAGGAAATGTGAACAATGATTGAAAAGGTTGGAAAGTGAAAAATAAATGAGTTGGTGACCTAGGTAGTGACCTTCTGCTTGAGAGGGTAAAAGTCGATCAAGATAATTAATGGGTAATTAAGAGTAAAACTGAATCATGACCTAGTTAGTGTGACCTTTGCTTGGGGATGGTCTTAGCCTCACGAAGCAAAACCTCACCAATTTGTGCTCAATTATTGGTGCACATAACATTTGGGTATCAGGCCTCAGTTGTACAGAGTCTGGAAAGTAGGGGTTAATATTGGTCCAAGATAAAACGTCCAGAGTCCAGACCAAGTAATCTTGTCCGTTATGTTTTTCCAGTTTGGATCTAATTTCGCTCACCCCCAGCTAAATGTTTGTGTCTCATTTGGTTTATCATCTCCTATACCACTATCTTTTTTTGTCCCAGTCGATTCTTTTTTTTTTCCTTTTTTTTTTAGACATAGTGCATAAAAATAGGAGGGCAACCTCATCGCTTAGCCTCAGCAGAGGCTATTTGGTGAACGATCTTATTAAGGACAGTAACTAAGCGAAACACAATGAAAATGCGGAAAAATATCCTCTATCCTAATAGAAACCCTTCTAAGATATCGATCCAAAGTAGTTAACCCTGAGAGTTGAAGGACCAAATTAAGACAGTCGGAAATAATATCGATATGTCGTAGACCAAAAGTCATTGCTGACTTAAGTGCCTCTAAACAGGCTACACCTTCAGCATGAAGAGGATTCATAGCCCAAAGAGTGACAGATCCTTTATACCAAATCAACCCATCCTCATCAAATATTACCCAACCAGCAGCTCCTTTGAACCCCTTGGACCAGGCTGCATCAAATTTTATGCGAAACTTTGAAGAACACTGATGCAATCCAACCAAATATCTAGGAAAACAACTGTGCGCCATCTCATAATCAGTGAGGCAATCCGAAGAAGAATATTCACTTCCGAAGGCATTCACAGCAGAACCAAGTTTAGAAGCCATGATGTCAGACACATCATTATAAATTTGATCCATGAAGATTGAAATCTGTCCTCCAAAATCACAGAAAACCATAGCATTCCTAAGACACCAAATAGCCCAATTTGTGGCAATGAAGCAAAAGACTGATGTATCAGAGGAGTCCTGCTTACGCAAATATTTTATCCGATTCGAAATCCAGTCAGAAATGGGTATATTATTATCAAAGTCCACCCTTATTCTTAATGGTGAACATCTCCAAATCCTTTGAGAGACAGTACAATCCCGTAGAAGATGTGAGAGAGATTCAACACAGGAAGACGGAGAACACAGAGAACAAAAAGAAGACCAATTCAAACTCATGCACTGGAACTCCTCACCCACCGGAAGTGAGTTGGAGAAGATTTTCCAAAGGAAGATTCTCCATTTATTAATAAGACGATCAACAAACATACGGATGTTGCAGCGGAATAAAATAACTTGTGAAATATCACGAATTAGGATAAAATAAAGAACGTAAAACAATGAACGATGAACAATGAATGGTGACGATGAACGATGAACGAAGTGATGATGGTGATGATGATGATGATCGGTGATGATGACGTGGACGGTGGTGATGGTGGTTGTTCACGTTGGTGAACGAGTTTGTCACAAGGTGACGGTTGTTGTTGACGTAAGGGTGCACAACTACCAATACTTGAAATATTTATGGAACAATATAATGAACGATTTATGTTTGTAGAAGGATAAGATAATGACCAAGCTCACACAGATACGTAATCGATTATTTTTAAAGCTCACACAGATACTTTGGATTTGTAAGTAAAACTTAACAATAATGCTTAAACTTAATAATTTGATACCTAAAACAATAACTAAGGATGCCTATTTATAGTAAGGACATCCGTCATAAACTAACTAAGAATAGGAAACAAACGAGCAACCCACACGCCTCCCACTACTCAGCCAAGTCGTGTAATCCTCATCAATCTAGGGTTTCCTATTTCTATCTTAATGGATTTAAATAATCCTTATTAAAAATAAAAGATAAAAATAATAAGAAAAAGATTAAGTTGTAACAAACTCCTAACAACTTAATAACTAACTCTAACAAACTTATAACTAACTTTGTAACAACCCTAACCAACTTGTAACAAACTTAGTTAACAACCTAAAAAAATAACAAAACCTAAAACACCTAGGAAATCGTGCCTTGACTCGACGCACGCCTCACGGCCTTCACGTTTCCCAAGACCCAATTCCTTCCCAAACAATTCTAAGAACGGAAGTCGATCCTATTTTGTAACTTTGATTCACATGCCTCGCATCTTTACTTAATAATATTTCATGAGCTTGAATTAAAGATGGTTCCGCATCAATACCTGGAACCGGAAAAATCAAACCACGAGGCTGAAGCCAGTCCTTTGTCGATTCGTTCGTAGATTCTTTTTTATCCCTTCCTATTGTTACACCATGTGAATCTTGGGCCTTTAAAAGGAATATCCGAAAGCTGGTTTCTTTCTTTCCAATCCACAAAAAAATTCACAGAGCTTGGAATACTCCTACTACCTCCCAACTTGTCCTTCATCCATTCTATTTGATTGAAATCACCAATCAACAAGAAATGAGAATTCAAATGAGAAATGTGGTAGTCCAAAGCAAGCCAAACATCCATACGATCCTCTTGCCTTGAGGCTCGATAAATACAAAAGATGTACCAAAACCTACTAGGGCATTGAGTACCTTTAAGAAGTACAAAATTAGGGCATTGAAAGACGCTTACAATGTTTAGACCTACTTTCCATCCTACCCTCAAGCCCCCTTTACTACCATCCGCATCTACACCAGAACAACTAGAGTACTCAAAAGAGCGAAAATACGTCGACACATTTTCTACATTAGTTTTTGTTTCCGATAAGAAGATAACATCATAACTAAAACTATATTGTACTTGTAACGCTCTTAACTTTGTAATTGTAGGGGCGAGCGGATTAGATAAACCCCTACAATTCCAAACTACCATCCTCATTGTGCTTGCGAGGGTTGATCAGCGTCAACCCTCTCCAAAGATGTAACTTTGCCAGCCTCTGGAGCTTCTGATTCAGATGAAGACACCACCAAGTCGTCAGAGTTAATGGCCAACCTGAAAAAACCCTTCCCCGATGTTGATGCTCCTTTAAAAGATGCAGCTTCCCATTCTTTAAACCTCTTCGCAATGCTAGTCAGATTAGGATATTCCTTGTCATAGTTATACATCTCTTTAGTAGTGCATGCTTCACAACCCGGATCAGAGAAACATTTACGTTTAGCCAAGTCGTCAGAGTCAATGGCCAACCTGAAAAAACCCTTCCCCGATGTTGACGCTCCTTTAAAAGATGCAGCTTCCCATTCTTTACACATCTTCGCAATGCTAGTCAGATTAGGATATTCCTTGTCATAGTTATACATCTCTTTAGTAGTGCATGCTTCACAACCCGGATCAGAGAAACATTTACGTTTAGCCTGCATCAAATAATCTGAAAAGGAAGCATTACATGCCTGTATAAGCTTTTTCATATCTTTTCCTTTACCTTGCCCTGATTCATTCCTGACCAGCCTCTTCTTTCCACGATCCATCTGAGGCAAAATATGCTCCTTCTCCCCCAACCCATCACACGGCTTAGAAGCTTGACCCTGTTCACCTTCAGCAATTTCACCCCATCCTCACAAGGCAAAACATTAGATGGAACATGCTGAGGATTAGTCACTGGAATTCTTCCCATATCAGATGGACCTTGTGGGAAAACATCCATAGCATCTTGAAAGACTTGTCCTGAAGATGACGACGAACCTATTTGCATCAACAAATCTGATGAGTGAGATAAAGATGAGAAGAAAGGACATTCAGGTGTGGACCCATCCAACTCAGAGGAGTCCCACAGAGAAGAGTTGCCATTGTCAAATGGATTAGATGAAACAAAGCCAGTCCCAAACAAATTTAAATTTTGATCAGGAGCATTAAAAAACATGTGCATGTCCTCTGGAGCTTCAATCATCTGACCTAACCCTTTGCCATCATCCTCCCTTCGAGCCTTGGAGACATCCTCCTCCGGGCGAGATGTTATAGAATTTAAAATGAACTCCTTTTTGCAAAAAAAGTACTCAATTTCGCCATCATGAGAGAAAGGAAGGAAAGGGTCTCCAGATCTCCATCCCAAAGGAAGGTTAGGGTCTCTCTGACCTGAAAAGACTTGTGAAGAACCTCCAGCCAAGCCCGCAGATTGTATACCCTCCGTCTGTACCGTAGACATTTGGACCCCATTTGAAACAGCAGACAATAACCCCTATGAAAAACCTGGTTGCCCTAAAGAGGGCAAATACTGATGATCACAAATAAGTGAAGGTTGAGAAGAGCAAATATTACCCAAAAAACCGGTACTTTAACCTCCGTTACTGTATCCATATTCCCTTGATCCCCTAAATTTGATGGGCCAGCCCCCATACCCACCAAGTCCTGCATGCAAACTTCTTTCCCTTTATTAGGGGTATCATTATTACTGCTTCCAACACCCAAGTCTCTACAAGACCTCACAGGAACCAGATCGTCCACAGAAGATGGATCCTCATGTGCATGTCCCAAAAAAGCCTGGGACACATCATTCGACTGTCTTAAAGAGACATCCACATCCATTGGCTGAGTAAAAGGAACAGGGATAGCAGGAAAATGGTTAGTTTGCTGAGAATCTTGACCATGCATCTGCATATTATCCAAATTATGTCTTTCCTGATCTGCATGCATAGAATTATGGACATGCAAAGTAGCTGGACCATTAAAACCATCCTGAAAAACCACTGGGCTAGCAAAGAGCAAAGCCGTTACCGCAAACTCCATTCTTGAGAAAATACGCCCACCATCAACCAAACCTAAGTTGAAATCAATCATCCTTTCAGGGACTAAGTCAGCAGGAACTGAATCATTACTGAACTCCCCCAAACGTACCTTAGATGTAATGTACTTAGTTGATGAAGGTAAAGCGCACAAATTAAGATTAAAGAGGGTGTACTGATACCGTGTTTGGAAGACTGCAAACCCTCTATGAAAAACAGTAGATAAAGATGCTTTTAACTGATTGACAATACTTTCCACCTTTTCTACACATTGAGAAACCTTATGGCCAATCCTTCCACATTTTGTGCAGAACTTAAACACTTCCTCATACTTGAACTGAATCCACAACAACTTATTATTACTGCATGCAAGAAAAAAGCGTGGGTTTAAAGGTTTTCCCAACTGGACAGTGACTCGCAAACGGGATAACGATGTTCAGGAAAACCATTAAAACCAACCCCCTCTACATCTTCACCAAAAAGCTTTGCCACTATAGCTCCTGTAGAATGTTTAAGTACTCAAAGGGCAGTCCACAAACACAAACCCAGAGCTTTGTTGTTGGAAATCTGACTGTTTTAGGGATCATCCCAATCTCCTATTTCCTGAAGACCATAAGAGCTTCATCTACCACAATGTTTCCTATATCTAAAACATCTTGCATGTCATCATCGTCCTCAAAAAAGAGAATATAGATGTCACCCATTCTCCTAACGAAGACTTGATCCCTTGTAGCCCAATGCTGATGAATAATCTGACTAATTTTATATGCTCTGATAAGACGGTAGTCCACAAAATAACCCAAAATGCATTTGCTCCAGTAGGCAATAAAATCCTCTAGTTCGTCGGGTGATGGAGAAATCACTGCACCAGTTCGTGGAAAGCGCCATTCATACGTAAGACTCGGATTACACTACAACAAATTGACACTTGCGCCACGATTTATGCCACGGGAATTTATAGTTTGTGGCTAAATTTTGTTTAGCCATGGGAAAAAAATTATTCACTATTTTAGAAAAATTTTATGCCACGGGAAAAATTTTCCCGTGGCAAAAAGTCAATTGCGCCACGATATAGGTTACAGTCGTGGCTAATAATCATTTTTGCCACGAACAATGTCACACCCATGACAAATATATATTTAGCCACAGATCATTCTGTGGCCAATATTTCTTTAGCCACGGCTTACATATTGTCCGTGGCAACATATTTGTTTACCAACAAAACTAGTAACAAACACCAGTGACTAAGATTTTCTTCAGACATTTATCAAGATATTTTATATTAAGGTAAACGTAAAAACTTGGTTTTGTAAGAAATAAAAGGAAAATACAAAAGCTATACAAAAGCTGAATGAAACTTAATCAAATAAACATAATATGAAAAATTTAAATGTAAAATTTTGAAAATATTTTGATTAATTTAATAAATATTTGGTATTTGTTTTTTTAGTCTAATAAGAAATGTAAAACTTCTATAAAATGATACACACATAAAGAAAATTACCATCGTCTTGAATTTTTTTATTTTTTTACAGACTAGAATAATATTTAGTGGTTTTTTCATAACATCGATAATTTAATAAATAATTAATTCTTCTTTTGTTAAATTTTATAATATTGAATAATATTATTTAGTGACCGCATCACATTTAAAGAGAAAGTATGTCCAATTAAATAATTAACTTATTAACACCTATCATTGAGAAGTCTGAAACTAATATATTGTTAAGTTTTTCATTAGAAAATTGATTTACAACTTTATTTGTAAAATATTTCTAGAAGAACTTGAATTCGAGATGTTAAATTTGAAAAAAATTGGGGAAGTTTTTAAGGAGAAAAAAAAAGAAAAGACAATTAGATTTATAATATGATTAAATAAAAAAAAAGTAGTCTAAAAAATTAAATTCAAAATGATTTACAATAAATCATTGAATAAAATGGAAAAAAACATATTGATAAAATAACCGATATAAAAAAATCAATATATAAAAACATTTTAATTATTGAAAATGAGCGTATCACACCGAAAAGTAAAATGGAAATTAAAATAATAGATTTACATGTGTAAATAATGTGAAACTTTGTTAAAAAAAAAATATCAAGAATAATGAAAAGAAATCAATTTAGAGAAAACAAAAATTTTTACGAACTTTTCTGTGTTTTTTTGGCAAAAACTGATTATTTTTTTTTAAAACTCGGTCATTGATACCCATATGTAATCATTATTCAAAATTGATCATTACTTAGTAAAAAGTGATTAAACTTTTTTTCGTTACAAATACGACGATCTTACAAATAGTATTTGTGTGGAAAAATATATGAAAAAATGGATAAAAGAGAAATAAAATAAAAATGCCGACAAATGAAAAAAAATAAAAAAATATATATTAGGGAAAAAAATATAAGGAATATTTGATTAAATAGTTTGGAGAAAATGATGTTGTTGAGTCGGGCAAAAAATGACCCGAGCATCATTAGTCGGGAGGTCAACATTGAAAACTCGAGTAATTTGAGAAAAATAATATTTGTTTTGCAAAAATATGTAAATCATTTCGCAAAAATAATAGTGAAATTAATTTAGAAACAAAAGAATACAATTTAAAAAGATTTCAAAGTGTTAACTATATCAACAAGTTTAAGTTTTAATTTCGGTAGCTCATCATAATAAGTCCACAGTTAAGCGTGCTCAGGTGAGAGTAGTCTTGGGATGGGTGACCTCATGGAAAGGATATACGATTCGCAAAAGTGAATGACTTCTGATTGTAAGTAACGAGTTGAGATAACTAGCCAAACAAGGATTAAAGCTTGACAATACTCCATATGTAACAAATGTGTTTGGTAGTGTGGTGGTTGCTCACCTCATACCTTAACCATGAGGTCAGGGGTTCGATCCCTACCCATGAGAATGGAGCAACTCTTTGACCAGCCGTTTACCTCTTCGGGAGAGCACCCGTGGCGAGGGGATGATACATCGTTTTCGACGGTGGACACCCCGGTTTATTTAGACCAAAAAAAAAGATTTCATATGTGAAAATATTTTCATTATAAGTAAAAAATAATATTTTACATTTTGTTTATTTATTTTTTATTTTTCTGTTTGCCACGGGAATAATTTTGGCCACGAAAATTAATTTTTGGCCACGGGAATTATTAGCCACGTGAGAATCTGTGGCTTAAAATATAATTTTAGCCACGTTCTTGTTTTTCCCGTGGCTATCTGTTAGCCACGGCCACTTGGGCCACGGAAGGTATTTCCGTGGCAAAGAGCTTTAGCCACGGGAAATTAGTACTTGCGCCACGAATTTAGCCGTAGTCCAAGTGCTCAATTGTAGTAGTGTTATTTGAAACTTCTGTTCTAAAATTGACATCATAAAAGACGCTCTCCAACTGAGGATTAACATCTTCAGAATAGAAATTGTAATTTGTTTCCATGTTTGAGTAATTTTTTGTTTTTTTTTTAAAAAAAGAGAACAGAAAGGAATGAGGAAAAAGAAGCAAAAAGGCCACTTATAAGCAAAGAAGAAAAGGGAAAAACCCCACAAAGAACAATACCCAATTACCAACAACCTCAGTAATCATGAGCAACAGTTTCCAAAAAGAGCTTACTTAACTCTTTGGTTAAACAGAAAACAGACAAATCTTTAATTGTGTAGGACAAGCAACATGAAAGCAGAGGAATAGTTAATGAGAAGAAAACGAAAGGTTGCACGAGTGTTGATTTTAAAAGATTTTTGAAAAACCATGTGTCGTAGGAAGCTCTCAAGAAGAGTTTTTGTTTTTTTAATTTTTCAGAAAAGTTGTTTGCAGAAAAGAAGAGCTCTCGTAAAGAGAGAAAACCCTCTCTAGTATTTTAGAAAGAGAAAACGTGAAGCTAAATTGGCCCCCGGCCGATTCTTTTGTCAAATGATTATATAGGTAAAGAAGACGGAGATAAGATGGAAAATGTGACAAAATGGGATGGGGAATGACGTGAACCATTTTTGGTAAATAGTTTGAAACGAGCCCCATTTTGGTAAATAGTTTGGTTTTCGTCCCCAATTTAGCAAAAACTTCTTCTAAGCTAGGGGTGTTAACGAGCTGAGTCGAGCTCGAGCTTGGCCTTGCTCGGCTTGTGCTCAATAACCGAAATTTGAGCTCGAGCCGATCTCGAGCTTACCCAATCTTGAAAAAAATGTGCTCGTTATAAAGTGTGCGTTCCTTTAACACGAGCTCGAGCCCAAATCGAGCCTCTATAAAATTGTTTATTTTTTAATTTTTTACTTCCAATATTTTCAATAACAAGGCTCGTAGGCTTTCTATAAAATTATTTAGCAAATCGACAAATATTTGATATGCATGATACAGAGATATAATGATAATAAAATATTTTTATAAAATATGAGCATATTTTAATATCTTATGTAATCACATATGTTCGAGCTACTCGCGAGCTTTTCGAGTCGAGTCAGCCTTTACTCAGCTTGACTCGTTAAGCTCTCGAGCTAAGCCGAGCTTTGACCGAGCCAGTTTCAAATTGCTCACGAGTTGTCCCGTCTCATTAACAAGCTCAAGTCAGCAAGCCTTCAAACGGAATGTTTTGATCATGCATTTGGATTATGGATTATATATACCAGTATATAATAAGCCATGCACATTACATGAATGAGCAAAGATAAGTTTATGTAAACTTAAATTCATGTAAGTTAAACGAATAAGCCTTGCTTTTTCATGTAAATTACATATCTGGGTTAGACATGTTCATGTAATTTATATAAATGAGTCCAGATTTATATCTGAATGAACCATTTTTCAAAAATTGATTAAATATGATGATGTGTGAGCCACTATTTTTTCGTTTTTGTTTTTTTAATGTGAACGGTATTTGAAATTTTAAGATGGTATACAAGAATACAGAAATAAATAAAAAAAGTAACTTAAAAAAATATCTAACAAATTACTTCATCGATTAATATGCGACGATAACCCATTTTTCGATTTTATTTTTAAATTGTACAATAATTTACGACAATGACGGAAATCGATTTAACAACAGTTGGAATGCCGAACAACATTATCGATATTACGATGAGTATAATAGCCACGAATACGGGAAGACAAGCGGTTTTGTATACGGTGAAAACAATACGAGTTAGTATATTTACACCGAAAAAAGCATAAAATGAAGTACTAATCGATTTAATTAAATTTTGTCACTTATTTTTCTTATTTCGTCACAACTATTTTTATAAGTTGAATAGTAAAATACACATACGATAAATACATGTAAATTATAAGAATTAGCCCATACTATTTCATGTAAATTACATGAGTGAGCCTGGGATCAGACATGTAATTTACATAAATGAGCCCAGGCATATTTATGTAAAATTACATGAATAAAGTCAGGCCTTTTCAGGTAGATTACAGGTCTAGACATGTTTATGTAATTTAAATGAATAAGCCTAGGTTTAGACATGCAATTTATATGAATGAATCATTTTAAAAAAAAAACTTGAGTAAGGATGAAGTTGCATAGAACACTATTTTTTTGTATTTCATGCGGTTTTAATTAGCAATTTTTGAAATTTTAAGACGGAATATATGAATGATGAAATAAAAAAATAGCTATTAATAAATAAGAAAGTACACAAATTCTCATTGGAGCGGGCACTATCCGTTACAAGATGAAGACGGATAGTGCACCTTTCACATAATGTAAGTTGCACTATTCATAAATTGCTCCATTTTCTCTCACTTACATGTTCGCTTGCTTTATTGCAGAGTAAAGTATCCGTATTCAACTTATGACTCTTTAAAAAAATAAGGGACAAATTGATAATTTACTAGGAACGGAACGATTAAAACTAGGGACGGAATATAACAAATTCTTAATATAATCTTAGTTTAATACTGAGCTGTGCATGTTTATGACAGATTGACATCGCTCTCGTTATGTTAAAAGCACCATATTCAAAATCGGAGATTACATAGGCACACGATCTTATTCTCAATTAAGATAGACAAAGAAAAACACACTTAGAGCAACATTAGAGGATAGAGGGACGAGCTCACTTATTTTAGGAAGAAGATTTTCATTAACCAGATAATACTCTGTAGTCCGTACTACTTAAAAATCGAAAATTATCCTTGCTTTTCCCCCGACAGTGTTACCAGCGGGATTGCGAGACGCTGCTTTTTTGGGATTTGAATTCGGTTCATCCTCATTCATTTCTTCTTGTCTACATTTCTCACTACAGTATGGATTATCCCTACAATCAATTATACAAATACAACATTTCATATTTTCCTACATTTTTAATCATATTTTGTTAAAACAACAAATTAATTATTATTAATAATCAACAATCGAAAACAAAAGGGAACATACATGTACATATATATGTCACGGTTTGATGCTATTGGATTTTTGCAACGCTTGCATTTATCCAATGGGAATGACTTCAAACCCGCACCTATTAGACCATATGTTCAAATTTACGAAACATGCTTAAAATAACAGTCTTATTAAATTAACACCCAAGTGGCCAAGATGACTCATTTTGCCGAATCAATGGTTTAACATCCTAATAGAAAGAGTTAAAAAGGTTTTATTATCTGTAAATATAGCAAATTAACCACATAAATTTGATACTATGTGCAATCAACCCTTTTAACTTATAAATAAATGTAGCAAATTAACCTCATAAATTTCACCTAATGTGCGTGCAATTAACCACATATCTTATTTTAAGATTAAAATTTGTCAATTAAATATTTTACTATTATTGAAAATCAAAATTATTAGTTACATTTTAATCCCAAAATTCTTGATTTATTAAAAACATGTTCAATTTTTTTTTTTGTTTTTTGATTTTGGGAAAAAATGTTCTAATGAGAATTATTAATGATGTTACAATGAAAAGCTTTATGAGCAAATTTTAGTTTATACTAAAAATGGTTCGCATAATATTACATTTAATTATTTAAGAAATCTATTTAGTTAAAAAAATTGGTAAAAAACTTGATTTGAACTTAATTACACATTTTTTAAAAATTACTAATTTGATATAAGTGAAACTTAATAAGCTGATTTGCACGTAATTCATAAGTTATTACGTAATTTGTTAAATGCCCACTTTATTATGGATATGCATGTAATTTTAATTTATATCAGGCACGTGGTATCAATTTATATATGAAGATGTTTAAATAAAATGAAAAAAATAAGTTATAGGTTTGGATAATGTAGTTTAAAGGCAGTAGTAGAAAATCAAAAAAGTAAAAAAATGTTTTGGGCTGACAGGAAAAATACAATTGGGCTTGATTTTATTGTAAAAGCTACAATAAGGCAACATATATTGACGAACGTTATGCTTCGAGTCCAATCAGCAATATGTAATTTTGTTTATGATCACTTATAAGCTATAACGTCAAATTTATTAAGGCTAATCAAAATATCTTTTGTAATTTTTCCGACGAACATGAGAAAAATAAAGCAAATGAGTTTTAATATGATAATAACTAAATAGATGTGATTACCTAAATTTTGGGAAGAAGATCCTCCAAATTGTTTCTTAGAATCCATTTTATGAATAAAGATTGATATTAATAAGAGTTAGTGTTTAAGAGAAATGGAGTGATTACTTTAGAGTGACATAATTTAGTGGGTTTAATATAATTACTAGTCACCTAACAAAATATGACAAGGTTAGTCCTAAACATATCTCGTGATTAGCAACTAACATTCCAAATTTCAATTAAACATTAACAAAAATAATTAGAGTAATTAATCCAACCCTTAACTCATCTAACACCTCGTCATCATCTAACATTCTAACATCTCTCATTTCTATTGAAAAATAAATTTAACGAAATAATTAGCAATAGTGAGGTGTTTCAAAAGACAACAAGTTTAAGTTTTTAAAAATATATAACAATAATTTAATTGTATTAGTTTATTGATAGTTTCTTTAGTATGATACTAGTTTTATTCTCATTCAAATTACACGATGGGATGCCATTATAGACATGGCTGATATCTAACTTTTCTAAAATATTACGTATTAAGTTTTTTTTTGAATAGAGTGAGAACCCGAGCCGTTATTTTGGATTCTCACCGACTGGGTAAAATTAAGTTTCATATTATACCATTGTAACAAAAAATTTTGTATTGCAATAAAACTATAACACAAAATAGATAGATAAATGAGTTTATATAATGTCAGAATATTATGTGTACAACCTCTATTTTCCCGCCGATTCTACAACAATATTAAAAGTACGACTCTATGATCTTCGAGACTCGCTTGCTTAACTTTAGCTTCTTGAGAGTGTCGCGTTGACTTGAATATTTTTTCGATGCTTGAATTTGATTTGAGTTTACTTGAGTCAGCACGATTTCGTGGTCCTTGTTGTCTACTTGCAAGTGCGATTTGTAGAGAGAATTTTAGAGTTTTTGATGTATCTTTTCTCTTTACTTTGACAAATAGGGTCGATCCAAACTCAATTAAGCGGGACAAATATCATTAAATTAAGCTAATATTTGATATTAACTTTAATATAATTTATTTATTTTATTCTCGACATTTTAATAAAATTTCCCTATCTATAAATTGTCTCCGCGGGACCTTGTCATGTAGACTGTTTGGGTGTTTCAACGTGGCAAGGTCTCGATTTTTTTTGTTTGACTTTAAAATCCACGAGCACTTAACTTATCGTAGGATCCCATGTGATTTTTTTGAATTGAAAGTACACGAGTATTATACTTATCGCAGTAATATCCATGGGTACTTAACTTGTCGAAGATCACACATGTAATTTTTGTCTTGCCCCCTTTCATCTCCATTTAAAAATCCATGAACATTTACTGTCAATTTCTGGTACATTATTGTAGACGATTTTTTTTCCACTTTTGACTTGATTTTATTGACCTTTGTAAGTTTGTAACCTTGGTAATATATATTTGTGAAAAATACCCGTCTTATAATTTTGCTTTAATCCAATTTCGGTATATTTAAGGGGTCTTTTGGTTTTGGAAAGAGAAACTATAGTATTAATAGATTCCAACTCCATATCTTTCAAAACATGTTTGATTTATTAGAAAAATAAACATAAAAGAATGAAGATTAAATTCACGGTGAAAAGGTGGGTATTGATTCCAAGGGGTTGTGGTGGAATGAGAATCGTGATGGATTAATTATAACTCCATTCAAAATGTCAGAACTGAGTTAATGAGGCATAATCGACCAGTAGAAGATAGAAAAATACCATTCCATGAAGATAATCTTTTCCGTACTCTCTCTATCACATCTCTGAATATTTGGCCTATTTTTCTTTCCCAGTTCCAGATCGACACCGAAATATTTTCCAAATGGGTTATTAGGGTTAATATCTAGTTTGGTTAAAATCGATCTTGTGGTTGCAAGCTTTGTATTCGAACTAAAGCAAATCGCAGATTTGGTTTATTAATCCGCTGGCTCGATGCTGTAAAATATGAGCCAAGAATGTTCCTGATTTCATCTACATATTTCTCTTTTGCTTTAATAAATAATATTGAATTATCCGCAAAAAGAAGATGAGAGATAGGCTGGCTAGTCCTTGATACTTTAATCCCCTTAATATTATTATTGACTTTCGCTGCAATCAAAGTTGCGGACAGAATTTCGGTACATAGTACGAAGAGGTAAGGTGATAAATGATCTCATTGTCTCAATCCCCACGTTGGTGTAATGTAACATCCCATATTTTCGTGATTTATATTTAAGGGCTTTTAATTATTTGAAGTAAAAATATATTTTAAAGGTTTCAATTATTGTTACGGGATAAAATAATATTTTAATATTTGATGTTAATTCATTTTAAAATAACACTTTAATGATTATTGATAAGTTAATTTTAAATGTTCCGTTAAGATCCGTCTTAAGAACCTTAAGTTCTTAAGACGAATATAACTTGGCAAGTAATCCGACTCAACAAACCCGTTCACTTTCAAAAGTCCGTTTCACTTAAACGGAAAAGACAAATAAAACCCTACCATTTCCTTATGAATGTCGACACATTCATCATCCTCAAAAACAAACACTGTAAACTTATTTCTCCTTATACCCTTTTAAATCTCCATCTTCTTTTCCAATTTCCGTCATCATCCGTTCACCAAATCAAGGTAATAAATACATTTTCGGAATCCTCATGAAATTTGCAAGCCATCCGTCACTTCCATTTTCTGTTTCCTTCAGTTCGAAATTTGGCCTGTTTTGGTATAATTCGAGTTTTGGCCTCTTAAAACCGTTTTGCTTGTTGTAGGTGAAGACTTAGAAGATCCTAAGAAGGTTAGTGGCAAGATTGAACAGGAGATAGGAGCTTAAACGCTTAAAAGGTGACGATAATGAGTAACTCGGCCTTTTTGTTAAAATAGCAAGTTTTGGTGTTGTGTTCTTGTTTAAGTTTCTGATTTTGCTTGAGGTTTATGTTCAAGGACTTAGAAATCATGCTAGGAATATATGTACATGTCGTTTTTGTGCTTAGATGATGTTCCACATGCTTATTGTCAAATTTCAGAAATTGTATACTTGCGACGGATACAAATAATATTCGTATTGAGGATTGTTCGTGGGTTTATGTGCTGATAGATAGTGTATTTGATGATTTGAGATAATGGGTAAACATTGTATGTTGCTAGATTAGAAGTCTTGAATCGATTTAGGTCGAATTTGCAAGTTACAGGAAGAATGCGTTTTCGTGCTCAGGGACTCTGAGCCGGTCGACCGACCGGCCGCCGGTCGACTGGCTGGGAGTGCCTCTTGTTGTTTTTGCGGGTTTTGAAAATATGTAGGATTTGGGTTGCCAGCCGGTAGGCCGGCTGCCTGCCAACCGGCTGGTAGCCTCTTTGGTGAGGTTTGTGTATGCGTAAATAGAAGGGAGTTGGTTCCCCAGCCGGTAGGCCGGCTGCCTGCCGACCGGCTGGGAGCCCTTTTTGGGTTGTTTGCGTTTTAAGAAGGAGGAAGGCTAGGATGAGTTTCCAGCCGGTAGGCTGCCTGCCGACCGACTGGGGACCCCTGTTGCTTGTTTTTATTTTGAATTCGTAATTAGTCCGTAACTTTTAAACCGTTTATCGGTTTTGATTGAAATTCGTTCCACGTACCTTTGATATGTGTTTGAGGTCCCCGGAGGATGGGCGACACTATATTGGGTTTGGGAATGGAGTGAGGATAGAGACCCCCCGGTCGGGTAACCGAAAGGGAAACCGGCTCTCCCTCATCTTAGTTCCCGGGATCAATTAAGTGTTGTTTAGTGGTTTAGGAAGTTAGAACTATAGGTTAGTTTCTATCATTGGATGTTATTGGTTGATGCGTGTTAAGGTTTGCCTTAAGCTGGCCTCTGAGCTTAACACGTGAGTTGTATGTCGCGTGATGGGATATGTGTTAAGTTCACCTCTGGACCCATTTCGTGTTTTGCTTGTGGCGTGTTAGGATATGTGTTAAGTTCACCTCTGGACCTGACACGTGATTGGTTGTCGTACACGGGATATGTGTTAAGTTCACCTCTGGACCCGGTGTGCGATAGCTGTGTATTGGGATATGTGTTAAGTTCACCTCTGGACCCAATACTTGTTTGTAGCATCGGGATATGTGTTAAGTTCACCTCTGGACCCTTTGCTTGTGGATGTATGTTGGGATATGTGTTAAGTTCACCTCTGGACCCGAAATTTGTTTGTAGTGGGATATGTGTTAAGTTCACCTCTGGACCCATTACTGTGTTATGTATAGGGATATGTGTTAAGTTCACCTCTGGACCCTTTACTTGGATTGTATGTTGGGATACGTGTTAAGTTCACCTCTGGACCCGACATTGTTTTGGTAGTGGGATATGTGTTAAGTTCACCTCTGGACCCATTACTTGTGTTTGTTGATATCAAGGTCTATGCCTTAAGTTGGCCTCCGAGTCCTTGATAGTGAAGTGTGTTAGTATATAGGTTATGTCTTAAGTTGACCGCTGAACCTTATACTTGTTAAATTTATCTGCTTGCCTAGAGTTGGTACGGTGTCAGATATGAATGATGATAGTGATGTTTACAATACCTTGACTTGATGTTATTCATCAAGGCATTGGATGACTCTTTAGTCAGTTTCTTAAATGGTTTGGATTGAAAGACCCCCCGACCGGGTAACCGGTAGGGAAACCGGCTCTCCTTCCAAATAGTTTCCGAAGTTGGTTGAGAGCCGTGCATTAGTGATTGCATGATAGTTGATGATCAGTTATTGAGATATTGATATACTTCACATGTTTATATATGTTGGAGTGTTCTGTTTGTATTGCTTGTTACGTGTCGTTACAAAAGGTGGCTAGGAGAACTCTAGTCACTCCCCACTGATTGTGGCGTACATGTTTTCATGTATGTAGGTACATGCAGGTTGGACGGGGTTCACTTGAGAGCTAGCAAGTGATGATCCTTTCATCATATGACTTACACTTCACCGATTAGCTAGACTCTTAGTTTTTGATACAATTCATGTTTTGGTGCCTGTAGGGATGTTCCATCCCAAGCTTTGTATATATTTGGTTTCCGTACTTAGGACTGTTATACTTATCTATTTTGTTTATATCAGTTTCAGTTTCCAGTTTCAGTTTTATTTCACCTCGCATGATGTTATGTTTAAAAAGTTTAAATTCCGCTGCATTTTTAGTACTTTGTGTGTTTTATATTTCCGCTTTCGCGAGGGGTTTTACATGTAAAGTGTTTCAGAGGTGCACCATCTAGAAGAAAGTTGTAAGAGACATAAGAGAACATTTCATAATGATGTCAATAATTTGGGAGGGAAAATCAAATCCATTCATATCCAAATTACACATATTCCATTTTAATCCATTCATATCAAAACTATCACTTTCCTAATAAAGCCAAAAAAATTACTAAAGTATCCCTATGAACACCAATTATTTACACAAAAAGGGTCTACCTTTAATCAACCATCACACATACTCCCTCCATTCATTTCCACTTGGTACATTTGCTTTATGCACGGGTTTTTACGCATTGTTAAAATATTAATAAAAGTACAACAAATAGGTGTAAAGTGTAGTATTGTGTTGAAAAAGTGGGTCTTAATAGTGTTTTTATAGTATTATAGTATTAAAAGTACAACCAAATAAGGAAAGATGCAAAGTGGATTCGAATGGACCGAAATGGAATAGGTGCAAAGTGAATATGAATGGAGGGAGTATTTTTTTGGAAAACAAAAATAGCCTAAATCATGAACGCATTCCCTCAGATGCCAACCTATGAGACACTTTGTTCAAAGCCCTAGGAACATAACTAAAACTTAAACAATGAAAGAAATAGGCACTAGTAGAAAAAGTGCTATTGACATCGCCATTATAACATCGATTCTTACTAAAAAGCGATGTAATTGATCTAACTTTTGCTAATTACATCGCTTTTATATCAAAAACGATGTTAATTATTTAATTATTTATTATTTACATCAGTTGTTAACATCAGTTGTTATAAAACCAATGTTAATTTCTAAGTTGCATCGGTTTTAATAATACCGATGTTAATTCACTAGTATTGACGTCGTCACATTAACATCACTTCTTAAAATAAACGAGGTAATCTATAATAATAGAGTTGTTAACATCAATTTTAAAAAAAATGATGTTATTTATTTTATTACAGTAGTTATTTATATAAGTTATTAGCCTCGATTATTTGAAAACCGATGTCAATTTATTTTATATTGCATCGGTTTTCTTAAACGGATGTTAACTGATGTCAATAACATAATCAACAGTTGACCTAATTTCAGTTGCCCCTTCCCATCGTTTTCACAGAACTTTTGCTTCCTACATAAACCCATGTCACAACTCACAATCCATCGCCGCCTTCTCCTTTAAGCTACGCCGGCCACCACATGTGCTAATTACCTATAGTCACGCCCGCTATCTTGAGCCGCTCTATCGATTGCCTGCTTCTGTATAATCGATTAAGGTATTTATGAATCATAATTTGTTTTCTCTCCATTATATTTGTGTTTTCAAGATGACTTGTGTGAAGTTGTTTGAACAAATTTCCTCTGGACTATAGAGTAAGCATTCGACGCGATCACTGTGTATGATTATAATGGTGGTGAGCCTCCATTGACCATTGACGTTGATAATTATACTAATTATTGCTAAAAAAATGTTATTGGGAAAGATGAGCAGGTAAATGCACATTATCGCATTTTGGCAATTACCCAGGTGTGTTTTTCTGATTGATTTTGTTTGATAGAAGAGACTGGTCTTTGTTTGGGTTTTGCCTGGGGAAATAATTTGGTAATTTCACATTACCCCATTTTCGGGATTACCCAGTTATTGTTTATTGTTTCACGTTCTTCTGTAGCATTGAGGGCATTCTACTTTTCCTTCCCTCTCTTGTTATGGATTTTTGGACCTGTCGCAAAGTTTACTTGTAGTTGATTGATGGCGTTTTTGCTATACTTTTTGGATATTGTTAACTGTTAGGCGGAATATTCGGTCAAAACCGAATAAGTAGCTAGAATATTTTATACCTATTGTATAGCCTAATTAGCTTGATTGTAGCTTTCTGTTTAGGAAATTTGTTATTCTTTCCTACACTTTAGGTTTCGTTAAGTGTATATATTGTACACATGTTCAATGAAATAAACACACAGAAACATATTTCATTCAAAACCAAATTGCTTTGCTATTCCTTCATGGTATCAGGAGGTTGATCCTGTACATCACAGTTTATTCCCTCAAATTTTTTTTTGTGCCTTACTCGGTTTTATGGCTCCCGAGAAGGACTCTTCTTCCTCTCATACTCCCAATCCGATCTATGCCGTCTCTTCTCATGATGGTACGGGTTCGAAAATAACTCATGTTGTTCTTCTCGGACCAAATTATGAGGAATGGGCGAAGGGTTTTCGGGTTGCGTTAGGAGCAAAGAGGAAACTTGGTTTCATTAATGGAACTCTCAAGAAGCCGACTAATCCTAATGATTTAGAGGATTGGACGGCTGTCAATTATCTTATTGTTGCGTGGATTTTTAATACTATTGAATCCCGCATTCGTTCATCTATCTCATACCGAGAGACCGCGTATGAACTATGGGAGGACATACGTTTGAGGTTCACTGTTGGGAATGAGATTAAGATTTATCAAATTCAGAGCGAATTGTCCGATTGCAAACAGAAGCCGGATGAGACAATTATGGATTATTATGGGAGAATGAAGAAACTATGGGATGATATTAATGACTTCGATGTTCTGCCATCGTGCAATTGCTCTGGTTGTCATTGTAATTTGAATTCCACTTTACGCAAGCGAAGGGAAGCAGACCAGGTCAGGGGTTTTCTGATGGGGCTCGAACCATTTTATGCTACGGTTCGGTCTCAGATACTTGGTTCTAAACCTCTTCCTTCGATTCAAGTGGTTTATTCCCGTCTTGTTCAAGAGGAAGAGGTTCGTATTTTAACTCAACCTCGGGATGATATATCTAATCCTATGGCTTGCTCTGTTCGTGACAGTAAGAAGGGTGGTCGAACTCGATACAAGTGTACCTACTGTACGAAGGAGGGACACACCGAGAGTCGTTGCTGGGAAAAACACGGTTACCCTAATGACCGTGAGCCTCGACGTTCCAGCAACCGCTCCGGAGAACCGTCACACACTTCCACGCCTCACGTAAATGCTGCCGACAGTGAGACCAAGGTTGTTGCTAATAACATCCGTCTCAATGGTAAGAAAGCTATCTCATGGATACTTGACACAGGGGCTTCGACACATGTGTGTTGTGAAGAACGATTATTTGTCTCATGCCATTCTATCAAGCCTATTAACATTGGACTTCCCAATGGCGAGAGTTTGGTTGCACTTAAGGCTGGAACGATACAAATTAATCCCAAATTGTGTCTTAATAATGTTTTATTCGTTCCGTCTTTTCGCTGCAATTTATTGTCAGTTTCACAGCTCCTTTTGTCTCAAAATATTACAATTCAATTTACTAATTTGCATTGTGTGATTCAGGACCCTGTGTTGACGACGACGATTGGGGTGGGTGACCTTGTCGACGGACTGTTTTTGTTGCCGATGGAGGAACCGAGTCGTGTTAATGTTGTGACGGGACATGCTAGCATGGAATTATGGCATCAACGTATGGGGCATCCTTCTTCTAAGGCAATGGAATACATTCCTGATTTCCCACGTAATATTTCTTTCGATGCGTGTGATGTTTGTTTTAGGGCTAAACAAACTCGTAGTTCCTTTCCGTTAAGCGAGAATAATGCCGAACGTTTGTTTGATTTGATCCATTGTGATGTTTTAGGACCATATAAACCTAATCGGGCTTGTGATTCCCGTTACTTTCTATCAATTGTTGATGATTTTTCTCGTTGTGTTTGGGTTTATTTGATGAAAACCAAAGATGAAGTACCCCGTCTCATGCGTGATTTCTTTGCTTTAATAACCCGTCAATTTAATTGTCATGTTAAAATTGTTCGGAGTGATAATGGGACGGAATTTCGTGGTCTTATCCCTTATTTTCGAGAACATGGTATCATTCATCACACTTCCATGGTTAAAACACCTCAACAAAATGCTCGGGTAGAACGAAAACATAGGCATATTTTAAATGTCGCTCGCGCTTTACGTTTTCAAAGTTCCTTACCTATTGATTTTTGGGGTGAATGTGTTTTGACGGCTGCATATTTGATCAATCGTACACCAACTCGCATTTTGAACCACAAAACACCTTTTGAACGACTTTTTCAAAGGGCACCTGATTTGAGTTTAATAAGAGTGTTCGGTTGCTTATGTTATGCTAAGAATTTAAATATCCGTGACAAATTTGATACACGTACTCGCCGGTGTATTTTTCTTGGCTACCCATTCGGGAAGAAGGGATGGAGTTTGTATGACCTCGAATCTGGGGATTATTTTACGTCTCGTGATGTGCACTTTCTTGAAAATAAGTTCCCTTTTGCTAATGTTGTTCCTGGAAACAACGAAATTGAACATGATGATGCAGTACCTTGCATTGATGATTTGGTTAACATTCCTCTTGTGACTGATGTCGAAGGGGGGACTGAAAATGTTACGACAGATACAGTACCAAATATGGGTTTTGGTACTGACCAGTTAGACATAAGCACTGATCAGTTAGACACGGGTACAGTTTCTAATCCTAATACCGAGACCACTGACAGTGGTGTGGGCACGAATTATGGGCCTGAAACAGAGGTCCATATCGAAGAAATGGGTCGTGGTCGAAGAGAAAAATTCGAAAACTCCAGGAACAAAGATTATGTTAGCTGGGATAAAATTGATGCTATTATTAACACGACTTTGGTTCCTTCTCAGCCGTCACCCACCACTTCGTCCGTCACAGGTACTCCCTATCCTATTGCTAATTATGTTAATTGTAGTCAATTTTCGCCGGCCCATCAGTTTTTCCTTGCAGCTATTTCTAATGAATTGGAGCCTAATTCTTTCAAAGAGGCTATTTGCAATCCCAAATGGAAGAAGGCGATGGAAGAAGAAATTGATGCCCTTGAAGCAAATGGTACTTGGTCCATAGTTGAATTACCTCACAATAAAAAGGCTATTGGATCGATGTGGGTTTACAAAATTAAGCGCAAGTCGGATGGCTCGGTAGAGCGATATAAAGCTCGGTTGGTTGTTTTTGGCAATCATCTAGAAGAAGGCATTGACTTTGTTGAGACTTTTGCTCCTACGGTTAAGATGGTGACAGTTCGAACTTTTCTTACTTTGGCTGCGTTAAATAATTGGGAGTTGCACCAAATGGATGTCCAAAATGCATTTTTACATGGCGACTTATCTGAAGAAGTTTATATGCGTCTTCCTCCCGGTTTTGGTCATGGCTCACGTGGCAAAGTATGTCGACTTCATAAATCTTTATACGGCCTTCGTCAATCTCCTCGGTACTGGTATGCTAAACTTGCTACCTCTTTATGCACTTATGGGTTTTCTCACAGTCCTTCCGATCACTCGTTATTTATTTATAAGAAAAATGATATTGTCATAAATATTCTCGTCTACGTCGATGATTTAGTGATTGCCGGGAATAATAGTGCCGCCATTATTAAATTCAAAGAATATTTGAGTACTTGTTTCCGTATGAAGGATCTAGGGAAACTTAAATATTTTTTGGGTCTCGAAGTGGCACGCAATTCGAGTGGTATTTTTCTTTGCCAACGAAAATATACGCTTGATATTTTAGCAGAAACCGGTCTTCTAGGGGCAAAACCATCCTCTGTTCCCATTGAAGAGAATCATAATCTTGCTCTGTCACAAACTCCTTTGTTTGCCGACCCTTCACGATATTGACGGCTCACGGGTAAACTTATTTACCTTACTCTTACTCGTCCCGAGCTCAGCTATTCCGTTCATATTCTATCCCAGTTTATGGCCTCACCGTCACAGGCCCATTGGGACGCTTTGGTTCGCGTACTGCGTTATTTGAAGGGGAACCCGGGTCAAGGAATTTTGCTACGGGCTAATGCTCCATTGGTGCTCGAAGCTTATTGTGATGCGGATTATGGTGGATGTCCATTAACTCGTCGGTCACTAACAGCCTATTTTATTTTTCTTGGTGGCTCTCCGATTTCATGGAAAACAAAGAAGCAAGTTACTGTTTCTCGGTCATCCGCTGAGTCGGAATACCGTGCTATGGCTTCCGCTACTTGTGAAATACTCTGGTTGAAAGGCTTGCTTCGGAGTTTGGGTTTTGCGCATAACTCCCCTGTTTCGTTACAATGTGACAGTCAAGCCGCGTTACATATTGCTAATAATCCCGTCTTTCACGAGCGCACTAAACACATTGAAATAGATTGTCACTTTGTTCGTGATGAAATTCTTCGAGCTACTATTTCACCGTCTTATGTTAACACCAAGGTTCAACTTGCTGACATCCTTACGAAAGCTCTTGGCCGTTCCCAATTTTTAACGTTGTTGGGCAAGTTGGGCATCTCGAATCTCCACGCTCCAACTTGAGGGGGGTGTTAGGCGGAATATTCGGTCAAAACCGAATAAGTAGCTAAAATATTTTATACCTATTGTATAGCCTAATTAGCTTGATTGTAGCTTTCTGTTTAGGAAATTTGTTATTCTTTCCTACACTTTAGGTTTCGTTAAGTGTATATATTGTACACATGTTCAATGAAATAAACACACAGAAACATATTTCATTCAAAACCAAATTGCTTTGCTATTCCTTCATTAACCCGACGTCAGATAGTCTCCTTAATGGTCATGTTGATGGTTCTATTAAAATTACCGATGAAGAATCAAGGGGTGACTTTAGGTAAGTTTGCTACCTTAATCTTATTTCTACTGTCACGTTTCACGAATGCTTGACTGTAGTTGGTCAATCATCTGTAATTGTTCAAAAGAGGGCGTAACTTGAATCTTGCTGCGTTGTGTGTTTAATTGTTCAGCATTTTTTATTTATTACTCGAGCTTTGCTGTTTAACATTATTTTGCAGCATTCACAAACAAGTTATTCAGCTTCGTGTTTAAAAATTAAGCTATGTGAGTAGTTTGTTGAACCGTATTACAATATAACAAGATTGTTATATACCTTCAAGCGGGTGACAGACTCTTACCGCTCAATAGAGTATGAAAATCAGTTTTGTTTGAACGATTGACTTAAATGACATATCCATTTGACTAGGGAAGCAGCTGCATTAGGAGGCTCGAACATATACATCATTTTACTGATACCCAGATTGCTATTATTGAAAAAAACTTCCTAAGATTGTTAGATATAATGTAGAATCAATTCCTGAACCTAAATTAAAATTCCTAAGATTCTTATATATTACTTGTCATCATTATTTTCACTTCATCAGTCAATCATAGCCAGTATATCTCTAAGGGACAAATTAAGATCAATACTATTATTATTGTTACTAAATCGATGATTTCGTATTATTCTTTTTGAATGTTTCCAACTAATTTCAGCAATTTCAGCAATTTTAATGCTCTGAAACACACACTTCTAGTTGGCGTGCTTATTGTTTTATTTCCGTATGATGCCAGATATCCTCTGTCCCAGTTGATTGAAGTCAATGCCCATTCTTTGTTCAACAAATTGTTTTCAGAGAGTGGCAAGTTGGTATGTGCTCTTCTATAACTTTAGCCTTAGTGTAGTCCGTTATTTCCGTAAGCATTCTACACCATGAAGTAATGATGATGATGAAATGTCTGATAGCAAGAGAAATCTGGCATGAGTTACTGGTTCTGGGTCATTCAGTGTGCAGGAATGTTGATAAGATTGTTTGGGTCTGATTGCGTTTCTGTCTTATTGAATGATCGCGCTGTAGTCTGCTCTGATTGAAGGTTTCAGTTAGTGCTTTGGGTCTGATCTGGTTTATCGGTGCAATGCAGTAGGTGGTCTGTTCTGAAAACAACAGAAAGAGTAGTGGAAGTTCAGTAGATGATGTCCGTTTGTGCAGGTTCTGTATCTGTATAGACTGCATTCTGAGACGGGCAGATATACTGGCTGTTGGTCCTATTTATGCTCAAATGGGTATGCGTGGAAGAAAAGAGACGGATGGCCGTTGTGTTATAAGGAGCGGTGACAGGTACAAGGAAATATGGTGCAGCAGTTGATCAGGTGCATCAGATGCTTCTGACTGTGTCTGACTGTGTCTGATTGGATGGGTCTTCAATTAAATGGAGCGTTTCTTTCATCGAAGCGGATAAACACAAGGCCGAGTTTTAGCTTAGATTTTGTATTGTTTTAGTCTCTCCTTGTAATTTTGACATTGGTTTTTGATATATACTACTTACATTTCATAAAAAAAAAGATGATGATGAAATGTGAGCCTTTCCAAGCTGGAAACTCGACCCTAGTTAGACAGAGCTCAAATATATGGAACAAACTAGGTGTATTACACTACTCGTATTATATTAGTTTTTCAATTACATTTTGTATCTTACTATCATTATTTAGTCGGAAGTGTTGTACAAGTATTATTTTGTATCGATCTAAGAATATTTATGTTGAAAACATGTTTATTATAATTTAGAGTATATTTATAAATTATGGGTTTTGGGAATAATATAATTTTTTTAAACTATCCGAAAGGATTTCAACATGCCGAATTTGTCTTTCCATCGCAACCTTGATACCCATTTTGATCCCCACAGCCTCAGCTTAAGTTGCAGAAATCGCATAATTTTTTTCCTTTCCTTCAAATTCATTAGTTCCTTCCTGATTATACCCAACCCATCCAATCCCAGCTGTAACCCTATCCTTCCATCCCGCGTCCACCTTAAGCCTATATCATAAGCATGCTCTTGAGTCCCCTACCATCATTACCGGGTAAAAATTATGTATATCGTCATAACCACCATCTCCATCCACCCCAGAATCCTCTATTTGATCCATTATCTCAGGAGTTTTCTGTACCATTGCCTTACCCACCGAAGACACCAACTCCCTATACACCTTGAAAAACACACCATGTATCATCATCTCACCCTTAAAGATACAATTATTCATTCCCCTCCAAATACTCCAAATCAAAGCCACAAACTGGATAACTCCATAATGATAATCATCTGACTTACCTAAGTAGTTTATCCAGTTAATCACCCAATCCCCTATCTTCCCTGCTGCATCCTGATTAACGTTTATTCCCAGGTTTGAGCCTGCCTACAACCGTGCTGATAATGAGCAATCCCTAAATAAATGTTCTATTGTCTCCATTGACTCTACCCCCAACCTTTACACATCTTACAACATGGATCATCCCCAGTGCCACGTACCGTCTTTGAAATTCTGATCCAACTGGAAGAGTATTTCTAATAAGTTTCCATAACAGAATCTTCCAAGTTGAAGGAATCAATAAATGCCATAACCAATTTTTACAAAAAGCCTTCCCCTTGGCATTCAATCTCCTCGTATCTTTACCCGACCCTTTACATCGCATAAGCTCCTCAAAAAACAAACCATATCCACTCTTAACTGAATACTTACCTGATGGGGTATATTGACATGTTACACAGCTCCAATTGTACTTTTAATAATTTTTTAACATCTTTCTTAATATTTGTGAAAAAAACATTTATATACAATTTAGATTTGAACGGAGGAAGTATTATTTATAAATTGCTACTCCACATCGATTACAAATTTACACTCCTATATCAAAATTGTAACAATGACATGATGGTCATGGAAGTCTGTTGCGACTATATCGTCTTAACAAAGTCGCTAGTTAAACTGGCGAATCACGTGGTGCTCCTTTCTCTTCGTCATTGACACATATTTTTGCCTTTCAACTCTCATCTTTGATTCAACTGCTTTTCTTTATCTCTCCACCGTTTCGCGTAATTTTTGTGTTGTTTGATTTCTCTCGCGATGAGCAACACCCTAGTATAGGGATGGCAACGGATCCTGGATCCGGTCCAGATCCGTTGGACCCGACCCTGCTGGACCAAATCTGGATCCTTAAAATTTGGACCCGTCGGATCTGGATCCACAAGTTCAAAAACGGATCTGGATCTGGATCTTGTTGACAAGACCCGGATCCGACCCTAAAACCCGTTTTTAATATTAAAAAAAAAGTTATGAATTCTAAGACCCTAAGAAGTTAAATTAAAACATTCCGTCTTAGTGTGAAACCGTCTCATATAATAGTTATGAATTCTAAGTCGTTTCTCATATAGTCATATTTGTTGTTGTTGTTTCTCATATTTCGTTTACCAATATGTATGTGAGAACTGAGTATACTGGTTTGTTTGCCAGTATCTTCTTTTTTCTTTTTTCTTTTTTCTTATTTCGTTTGTAAAAAAGTAAACGACCAATTGTGGAACTCACAAGTGTAAAAATGTAACACCCCCATTTATGTAAGAGCCTTTAGCAAGACATTCTCAAATAAATAGAGTTGTTACCATCTCGGAAAGACCGAGGTAGTGAATAGCAAAGTAAGACAAACCAGAGTACTTATAAAAAGCTGATTAATTTTAAACTTTTAATATTACAATTACTACGCAGCGGAAAAGAAAATACAACTGATAGCTTCTAAATATGTGATCTAATTCTAAGTCGGTCCATTCAAGTGCTCACGCCATCCCACGCTCCTATAGATTCATGTTTCCTGTCAAATCTGCTCCCCATTACGGATCATCACAGGTGTCAAACGAATACAGGGTCAACCTCGCGGTTGAGTAGGATAATAATCACATTAATGAATATGCAATGAATGAGTATGCAAATGAAGATGCACTGTCATGGCCTTTCTACTGAGCTCATCCCCAAACTTCCACCCGCCTCCTCCTGGCCGGGTCTGCCTCGATCGTCATCGAGAAACCAGCTTAAAAGCTGAACTACACCACCACGAAGGTATAAAACGGTGTCTGCCGGTAAGTTATTTATACATCACCCGAAGGCTCTTACCATGATGTCTGCCCAGGTTAAACCTGTATACCGATGAATATGACATGCCAATGAATGCAACCGTGCATGTTATTTCATAACCACATTCTCAACCAGCCGATAACAATGAATGAATGCAATCATGCATGTTATTCCGTAACTCAATTCATAATCAACTGATAATAATGCATAAGCCATACTGATGAATGTAATATTTCAATATGCCATAACTTACATCAGAAATCATCCAATAGCACCCACACAGAATAACAAACAAGAAGACAGATTAAATTATCCTACCTCGTAAAGCAAGCAATCCACTTACGCGGCTAATATCCAATTAGAGTCATTTCTCCACTAATCAACACCTAACAATTATAATATACGTAATTACTAACTACTATAATTATGTAAACAAATATAATATATGAACGAATCAAATTAATTAATTAATATATTACGCATAACGAGGCCATATTAATCGTTACCTACTTCATTATTTCCACGAGACTAATAATAACACTATTACTATATTAGTGGTATTACCACATGTTGTTATGTCATCTAGATAGATATTCATACTATCCATTATTAATAATTATTCCTCAAATATAAAATTAAGAGTTATATGATGATGAACTCCCGATATTTAAGAACTGCCTCAACACTAATTATTAGGGATTATCAATTAATGAAATAACACATTATATGAAATATAACTTATGATTACAAATTAAACCAAAATAATTAGCTAAAGAAATAATGGGCACCAACTACCTTACCCACTACACTCACAGACTCACGTCATCAAAGCCATAACCCACGACAAAGCAGACACTAACACAATATACTACGTTACATACGCGTACCCCAATTTCACGGCCGCTATACCACCATCCAGGCCACCCACGGCCACCACTGAGGGTTCCACCCTCTCATTTAGACTGCTGTCCACGACAGCACCCTTCTAGACGCCTTCTTCAGCCTTCACAACCTCCAGAAAACATGACCCAAAACGCTTGCACAGCCCGACCACAACGAAGGGTACCTGCTGTTTGTTTTTTTTTTCACGCCAACACGAGGCCACCTCACCAACCACCATAAACACCACTCAAACCACTCACCCAGAACTACCACTCACTGCTATTCCTTGAACCAACGACCACCATCCTCCTCGTGGTCCCCACCACGAAGAACACCGTCTCCGACCCACGACCTCACCAGCCCTGTTTTAGTTAACTTCTGCCATTAACACTACGGTAGCCCCACCACCGCCACCACAAACTACCATCTAACACCAAGGTGGTCAGACCTATCCCCTGTTCTTTTTTTCCCGCGCGTGTCCCCCCTAATGAACTCAGACCACCGCCACCATAGTGGTAGTTAGTGGTCAGAGTGTCACCTAGTCTAAGTTCACGGTCCAGTTAGGTCAGTTTTAACGTTTGTGAGGTGGGGTTTGGCCGTAGCTATCAATCCGACAAAGACCGATAAAACGAAGCGATAAAACGAAAAAAATGGCGTACCTAGTATATGACGGTTAAGATAGGCTATATCTCAAGGTGGACGAGCAGAAGGAAAGGTGAAAATGGGAAGGAAGAAGGAGAACGCAGAAAAGAAGAAGAAGGAAGAAGGTAGGTTTGGTTTGAATGCATATGTTCGTAGGTGTGGACAAGTTCATGGAATGTATATCTACTCAATACCCATTCATTTCTACGCATAAAAATATGTATAAGGTTCAATACTCATTCAATTCTCTGGTTTTACGTTGAATTAACAAAGAGGTTCAATGTATATTGTTAACTTCTATGTCTCGTAAATACCAATAATTAATCATCGTAAATATCGGTCTTTCCAAGTCAATTCTTACGCACCAACTTACCAAGCCAGTCATCACATTATGTATATAACACTTTCCCGCATAACCGTAAATACATCCAAAAATAATAGTAATATTAAGTACCGTGTACCTGTGTGTATATTAAATTATCGATATACAAAAACACGTTATATATATAATATTATTTTACTATATTATAAAAGTAACAATTAAAATTACAAGTTTATAAAAATACCATAATAATAATAATAATAATAATAATAATAATAATAATAAATAATAATAATAATAATAATAATAATAATAACATAATAATACGAAATACAAAATATCCTCATATATATAAAATAGCAAGCATGTTAAATATAAAGTTATCTCTAGTCTAAAAATTATATTAATATTTTATTTTAACGAGATATGAAAATACGGGTCATTACAAAAAAATTGTGGTTGTAGCCAGCTTGTTTCTCATATTTCGTTTACATGGATGGTTCATTTTAATTTTTTTTTCTTCTTTTTCTTTTTTTCTTTTTTTCCCATGGGACCCGCGTAAAACCCGGATCCTACCCGGATCCGCAAGGTCCGGATCTGGATCTGACTTTTCTGGACCCGTCGGATCCGGGTCGGATCTGGATCCTGTTGCCAAAAACGGATCTGGATCTGGATCCGGTCCAGATCCGGCCCGTTGCCATCCCTACCCTAGTATAGTTTAAAACCGTAAACATATCGTGACAGTGTTAAAATTCTGAACGAAACACCACATAACAAGATTCAGATTCATGCTAAAAAAGATTGCACATTTAATTCGTGATTTTTATGCCATGAAAATGCTAATTTTGATAGAATTGGAAGTATATGTGAATGAATGAGAGTTTATAATTTTCATATGTATGAATTACAGAGATAGCATCAGAGTATAAACATAAGAGAGTTTGAGTATAAGACTAAGTCTAACCTAGTATCTACAATATCTCGTAAATACGGAAATAAGATAACAAACTGATATACTTTACATAAATACAAATATATGAGATATGTGAATAATATTCAAGGAATATTATTCTCAACAGGCTTCCGCAAGATGGACGAGCTGAAAGCGAGACCAATCTTGGAAATCAGAGTTGTGTGACGAGGACGAAGCAGAGGTTTTGTTAAGACGTCGGCTAGGTGATCATGACCAGAGATGTGAAGTACTCGGAGGGTGCTCTGCTGGACGCGTTCACGGACAAAGAAAAAGGCTAGAGCCAAGTGTTTCATTCGTGAATGAAACACGGGGTTGGCGGAGTAGTGAGTTGCACTCAAATTATCCGAGTAGATGACTGGACTTGTTGGTGGTATGGCACGTAGTTCAGATAGTAGTGATTGTAACCAAATAAGTTCTGATGTGGTATCGGCAATGGCCCGAAACTCGGCTTCGGTTGAGGAGCGAGCATGAGCTCGTTGTTTCTTGGAGGCCCAAGAGAGGGCATTTCGACCAAGATATGTAATAAATCCAGAGGTAGACACATAAGTGTTTTTGTCCCCGGCCCAATCAGCATCACAGTACGCGTGAAGGCGATTAGGAGAGGCACAGTAGAGTTGTAAGCCAACTGTGGAAGTTCCTTTAATATACCGAAGTAACCATTTTAAGGCTATCCAATGTTGGTCAGTAGGGGATTGCATGAATTGGGAGAGTTTGTTGACACTATAAGCAATGTCAGGTCTCGTAAATGAGAGGTATTGGAGACTACCGAGTAGGGCGAGGTAATCAGTGTCGTTAGTTATCCGTGAACCTCCTGTACATGTTAGATGTTGTGTAGTAATCATGGGTGTAGGAAAAGGTTTAACATCTAGCATGTGGTATTTGTCAAGTAGGTCATAGATATATTTCGTTTGAGTAAGTAGTAGACCATTGGAGTTGGGGGTGACCTCCACTCCTAAGAAATAGGATAAATTACCCAAGTCTTTTAGGGAAAAGGCAGAGGCAAAGGATTGAATGAAGGAGTTAACATGAGTAATGTTGGGGCCAGTAATAATTATGTCGTCAACATTAACAAGTAGGTAAATTTTGTGTGTGTTAGTATGAAGATAAAATAAGGAGGGATCCGAGAGAGAACCCACAAATCCGGTGGATAGTAGGTAGTTTTTGAGGGTCGTATACCAAGCACGAGGGGCTTGTTTAAGACCGTAAATGACTTTTGATAGTTTGCAAATATAGGTGGGGTTTTCCGAGTTAATGAACCCCGGTGATTGAGACATGTATACGTTATCAGTAAGATTACCTTGAAGAAAGGCATTGTTGATGTCTAGTTGTCGTAGACACCAACCTTGAGCAAGATCGAGAGAGAATGGTGCGTACTGTAGCGGGTTTGACCACCGGACTGAAGGTATCCGAGTAGTCTAGCCCGGGTCTTTGTAGAAATCGTTTTGCGACAAGTCGCGCTTTATATTTATCAATAGTATTATCCGGTTTGTATTTTATACGAAAAATCCACTTGCATCCAATCACATTGTATGTATCGCGGGGTGGGACAGAGGTCCAGGTTTTGTTGTTTTCTAAGACATTGAACTCGAGTTGCATGGCATCACGCCAAATGGGGTCAACTAAGGCTTGTTTAATGGTGTTAGGAAGGCGAGTTGTGGAGGGGATGGTGGCAAGATTAGCATAGCGGGGCTTTGGCTTTCTGATATTGTGAGAAAGTCGAGTTCCATGGGGGTGAAGAGTAGGTGGTGGTGGAGGGGGTGGGGGAGGAGGGGAGGGGGTGTTGGCAGCGGAAGTAGGGGATACCGTGGTAGAAGGCATTGGATGGGAGAGGGGAACAGGAGACTCAAGGATTAATGAGTGAGTGGGAGAGGATGAGGGAGTGGTCAGAGTGGCAGGGGAGGTAGGAGATATAGGAGAGGGAGGTAAGGCAGGGCTAGTAAAGAGGGAGAAGGGGCTTGAGGTAGTTTCTGGAATAGGAGTGGCTGGAGACTGAGGTAGTAGGGGTTTGGGGTTGTGGGGATGGGTCAAGCGTGGGAATGGGGCTGGAAGGGAGTATAATTGTGGTCCAGTCACGGGCAGTGAGGGTGTTGGGTGAGGAAGGTGTGGTGAGGAGACGTTGATACGGAAAGTCAGTTTCAACAAATTTGACATGCCGAGAAACGTAGATGCGGAAGGTAGTAAGATCAAGGCAAAAGTACGCACTTTGAGTGAGTGAGTAACCCACAAAAATGCAACGAGTGGAGCGAGGCTCAAGTTTGTGAGACACATACGGACGAAGCCATGGATAACGAAGGCATCCAAAACACCTTAATTTTGTATAATTAGGAGCGAAACCAAAGATACATTGAAAAGGAGACGAGTGTTTGAGTATAGGTGTAGGTAGGCGATTTATGAGGTAAGTAGCGGTTGTAAAGGCGTGAGGCCACATGTTTGTAGGTAAAGAGGCATGGGTAAGCATAGCTAGACCGGGTTCAACAATGTGTCGATGTCGTCATTCGGAGTAGCCATTGAGTTCCGGAGTATGGGGTGGGGTAGTAAGGTGTCCAATTCCGTTTTTGGCAAGATAAGAGGTGAGTTTTATGTATTCCCCACCATTGTCGGAATATAATTGTAGAATTGGTTGATGAAAATATTTTTCGACGAGGTTGCGAAATAGAATGAAAATTTGTATTGAGTCATATTTCAATTTCATGGGATATAACCAAACAAACTTGGTAAATGATCAACAAAAACAATGTAATACTTAAATCCATCATAGGAGCTAATAGGAGATGACCAAACATCCGAATAAATAAGTTCTAACGGAGCATTGGAACGAATCGTATTACTAGCAAAAGCAAGTTTATGACTTTTATGAATTGAGCAGGCATTATAATTATCAAAAGAGATAGGATTAATAGCTAAATTGAAATGAGTGCGAATGTATTTGAGAACTGGAATGGATGGATGACCAAGTTTGTGGTGCCAAGCAAGAGAAGGAGTTGCTTGAGAGTGATGAACACGAGGGGCAGGAGCATGAAGTTCGCACTCGTAAATCCCGTCTTTAAGCCGTCCTTGAAGGAGTGTGCGTCCCGACAGACGATCCTTAAATAAGACAGAGAAGACGAGAATTCACAAGTGGCGTTATTATCGTGGCATAATTGTGAAATGGATAGTATATTTCGAGAAATACGAGGAACACAAAAGACATTATTAAAATGTAAAATTGAAGAGGAGATAGGGATAGTGAATAAACCTATGTGAGTTATGGGTAGACCTGTGCCGTCGCCAATTAAGAGTTCCTCACACCCAGTATACGGAGAGTGAAGTGTGAGGTTGTTTAGTTCCTGGGTGATGTGATTAGAGGCGCCACTGTCTAATAGATAGGTAGAGTTGACAGAGGGTGGAGTTGGAAGGATGGGTGCCGTGACAGTATGGGCTTGAGGGGTTCTATTGTTGTTACGATTGAGGGTGCAGGAAGGGAGGACAACTTGGGGGATAGTCATATTTAAATTTATAGCAGAAAAAGAGTACATGACCTGTGGCTCCACATTATTGACATTTGCCCTTGAACGGAGGGTCCTGTCGCGGATGATTGGAGTCAACAGGAGCGGATGTATGGGAGGCAGAGGAGCGACTCTGATAGTGGGTGCGTTGGGCAACATTAACAGTAGCAGGGAAAGGCGTGGGGCTGTGTTATTATGGGTAGTACGAAGGTCGAAATTGAGTAGTTTTTCATGTAGAGATTCAAAAGAGATAGGTTTGTCACGTGCCTGTACGACATCAATGACGGAGCGGTATTGATTGTAATCTAAACCACGAATGATTTTGGCAATAAAATCTTCATGGTCCATGGGTTTTCCTAAAACAGCAAGATTGTCCGCACAAGCTTTGACGGATTGCATATATTCGGTGATGGATTGGGTTGTTTTACGGATGGAGTTAAGACGATCTTTGATTTGTAAAATGTGAGCACGGGATGGATTAACATAAGTGGAGGCAAGGGTAGTCCACACATCACGCGAGGTTGGAGAGCGCATGACGAGGGAGTGAATAGAGGCATCAAGTGTGCCGAGAAGGGCACCCTTGAGGAGGTGGTCTTGGCGACGCCAGGTATGGTGGGCTGGATTGGGGATAGTTTTGGTTTTGGTTTCAGCAGTGGAGTCGGTTACGGTGGGAGAAGGACATGGGTGGCTTCCATCGAGGTATTTTAGTAGGTCATATCCGAAAAGGAGAGACTCACTTTTGTCTTGCCAAGACATATATGTGAGAGGGGTGAGTTTGTCAATCATGGAGAGATTGACAAGAAGAAGAGGAACGGTCGGTTCGTGGGTGTTTGGGAGAGTGGCGGCAGAAGAAGCCATCGGATGGGATGAGGAGATATCTAGGTTAGGTGTTGGATCGGTTTGCGACTGATACCATGTGAATGAATGAGAGTTTATAATTTTCATATGTATGAATTACAGAGATAGCATCAGAATATAAATACAAGAGAGTTTGAGTATAAGACTAAGTCTAACCTAGTATCTACAATATCTCGTAAATGCGGAAATAAGATAACAAACTGATATACTTTACAAAAATACAAATATATGAGATATGTGAATAATATTCAGGGAATATTATTCTCAACAGTATATTGAAAAAAATAACAAGTGATTGTCCAACTAATTTGTCATGAAATTCCATTTTTATTCTTGAAGTTTTTGAAAAAAACAAACAAACAAAAGATTAATTCTTAATTTTAAGTAGTTTTTCTATTTAAAATGGTATTCAAAACCTTTTGGTTGCACCATATCACCAACACGAAAAAAAGGCACACACCGTATCGATCATGTCTACAAAGTTATAATGTTTTAACAAATTAGACCATCCCCAAGCAAAAGGTCGATTTAATCGAGTCAATAACATATTAACCCTTAATCTCACCTTATTGACATTGACCCTCTTCCAAGCAGAAAGTCGATTTAATCGAGTCAATAACATAATTTTTCTTTTGTTGAGACTCTATATTGATGATGACAAGTTTCCTTGTTTTGTGTTCTAATGTGTATATGAGATTTTTGCGACAGATACTTGAAGACTATCGGATTCGGAAAATGAAGGCCATCGTGATATCTCCTCTATCTGAATTTAGAAAGAATTGTAAGAGTATTTAAACTTGTGATAAATATTCGGTCTTATAATATACGGCTTGTCTTTTTGGAAACTAATGAAAAGGAATATTTTATAAAGAAAAATATAGGCTTTTTATTCTCAAAATAAATTGCCTAATACGTGTGATTCTAAATGGTCTTTCAAAATATCCTTTCCAAAAGTCATATGCAATCAGACAATCATTCTGGGAATAATTTCTTATGCATATGGAAAGTTTTGCTATGCCTTAATCTTATGCCTAAAATATGAGCATTCAATTGACTATATATTGAAGGCATGAGGTTTTGGTAGATGGACGTTTTTCAACAGAGAAAATAAAAGAGTATTGATAAGCTTTAAGTTTTGCACGCTATTGTTTTCAAAAGCTTTCGTTTGCAAAATTGGTTTTTAAAGTTTATAACATTATATTTTGCAAAACTCTTTTTGAGCCGTATTCTTGAGACCGTCTTATTTCTTACAAGTATTTATACTCGTAGGAATTTTAATTGTCTCCTTTGTTCTGATTAAGTGAATCTTATTAAGGAGCAATTTCAGTTGTAATCTTCATTAATTTGTAAGAATACTTTTGGGGTACGGGGTTGTACTCGAGATTGCACGATCGGGGTTGATCGTGGGGAAGTTCCTTGTAATTTGAGTTAATTATTAAGGAATCAATAATAAGAAAGGGCTGGACGTAGACCTTTAGAGAGTAGGTCGAACCACGTTAAAAATCGTGTGTCTTGTGCTTTATTTCTTTTGTTTACGTTTGTTTCTTTTCTTTTTATTCTTGCTTTTCACGAATTTGATCAAAGAAATACTACTGCGCAATTTGTATTGTATTAAACAGACAATCAGACTGTTTAATTTGCCTGAGTATCATTTCAGAATCATTCGTGGTTATTCTTTTTGGAATAAATTTTAAAAGGGTACTTAATTCACCCCCTCCCCCTCTTAAGTACCGGATCGATAAACTCAACAATTGGTATCAGAGACTCGTGCTCTTGATTGCTTTACCGCAAAGAGTTTGATCCTTTCTGAGTTTATTTATCCCATTTTTTGTTTTTCAATGAATTCCAAAATTGTCAAATGTCCTGTCTTTGATGGCACGGACTATGGCTGGTGGAAAAATCGTCTAATGCATTTTATACAAGGAACGGATTACGAATGTTGGGTAATCATTCAAAATGGTCCCCTTGCCATCACCTCCACCGATGCCAATGGTGTTGTGAGTGAAAAGGCACCAAAGGACTACACATCTAATGATTACAAAAAGGCGGAGAAGAATGCTAGAGCCATATCACTCCTGCAATCTGGGATTGGAGAATCCGAAACTAGTCGTATTGCAGGATGTAAAACGGCCAAACAAATATGGGATAGTCTAGAACTAGCCCATGAGGGAACAATGCAAGTAAAGAAACAACGTATTGACATTTTAATGCAACAATACGAGTCCTTTAAAATGCAACAAGATGAATCAATTAAAAGCATGTCTTCACGTTTTTCCAACATAACTAACGAACTTTCCAATCTTGGTAAAACTTTTGAAACCGAGGACATTGTCCGCAAAATTTTAAGAAGTTTAACTAAGAAATGGCAGGCTAAAGTCACCGCCATCGAAGAGGCTAGAGATTTAACAACTCTTACCTATGAAGCTTTAATGGGATCTCTCATGGCACACGAGTTAGTTCTCGATAATGTTGCTGAGAAGCCCAAAGCTAAGGGACTAGCCTTAAACGCCTTGTCAAGTGAAAATGAAAATGATCTTGAGGAGGAAGTGGTTTTGTTATCTAAAAGAATTGCTAAAATCATTAGAAAACAGAATGAAGGAAAGTTTGATAGTTATAAACCAAAAGATTTTTCATCATCTTCATCACGTTCCACATCTCGAATGGGCTGTTTCAAGTGTGGGGAACGTGATCATCAAATCAGAAATTGTCCTATGTGGGAAGAAGAAAAATCGAAGGACAGACGTGAAAAATCTAAGCAAGAGTACAAACGTGTAATGATGGCTGCAGTTTGGGGTGAGTCTGATTCAGAAGACGATGAACCCTCTAATGACGGAAAACATGAGAAGTTGTGTCTGAGATCAATCTACAAACCAAGATCTCAACGAAAAAGGGATGAGGATACAATTAGATGTCTTATGGTTCACTCAGATGGCTCAGATAGTGAATCAGACAATGAATCCGAAGATGAGGTAAGTCTTTCAAAACTCAAAACTAAAATGCGGTCTTTATCTAAAGAAAAAATTTTAAGATTACTTGATGAGACTTTAGATAACAGTTATGAACAGAACAAACAACTGAATGCTATGCAATCTGAAATAGAAAGTATAGCGGAGGAGAACATAAACTTAAAACGTGAGTTAAGAAAAGTCGGCAAACAAACAGTCAACCAGACTGTTCAATCTGAACTGACTGAACTTACTGCCAAAAATGAGTCTCTTGTCAATCAAATTCACATGCTTACTAAAGAACTGGAGGAACAAAAAACTTTACATGCTACTAGAACTTCTAGGTACTCAGATACATGCTCTAGGTTTGATAGATTAAACGTTGACTATGATGCTCTTTTATACAAACATAAGAAACTGCTTGAAAGAGTAAAAAACCTAGAGACGGACCTGGATAATGCTAGAAATGTTGCATCCAAATGGGAAGGAAGTAATACCGTGCTAAATTTCCTAGTCAATCAATCTAAGAACACTAAGAAACTTGGATTAGGGTACGATTCATGTTCTGACATTAGAAAAAACGATCCTCAATATCGTACTGTCTGGGTTCCTGAACAGAAACTAGACACTCCTCCCGACTGTTCAAATGTGCACGATTCTAGTTCTGACGTCAGACAAAACGATCCTCAATATCGTACTGTCTGGGTTCCTGAACAGAAACTAAACAATCCTCCAGAATGTTCAAATGTGCATGATTCTAGTTCCGACGTCAGACAAAACGATCCTCAATATCGTACTGTCCGGTTTTCTGAACACAAATTAAACACTCCTCCAGTCTGTCCAAAACAGTGTGACTTCATTTACGCTAAGAAATCTGAACCCAATGATAGAGACTTTCGCAAGCATAAATATGTTGGATTACCTGAATATATCATTTGTAAATTTTGTGGAAAAACAGGTCACGTATTTAATGCTTGTGCCAAACGACTGAGACATTTGGATAATAACATAAAAGTCGTTAAGAAAATGTGGATTAGAAAAGATATTCTTGATACTGTTCGTCATAAGAAGGGACCCAAACTTGTTTGGGTTCCTAGATCATCTAACTAATCTTATTTCAGGACCATATGAGAGGAGGCCACCGTTGGTATCTTGTTAGTGGATATTCTTAATATATGACAGGCAATAAAAACCAATTTCCTCTCGTTAAAGGCTTACAATGGTGGAAATGTGACATTCAGAGACATCAAAAAGGGTGAGATAGTTGGTATTCGCAAAAACGGTAAGTCTTTTTCACATTTCATGGATGATGTGATGATGGTAAAAGGTCTTGAATAATAGTTGCTTGATTTTTTGAGTAATAATGTCGAAAAAGGGAACATATGTTTGAATTTTTGCAAAACTGAAGATCAATTGTCTAGCATTTTTACTAAACCACTAGCAAGAGAACAAATTGAGAAAATCCGATTAGAATTAGGTCTTCTAAATAGTAGTTGTTAGCGTCTTTGTCCTTATTATTCTCCTCCCATGACTGACTAATTTGGAAGTGTTGTGCATATGTGTTTTCTACGTGTCTCACATGATTTCAGTTTCAATATAATTTGCTTACTCTAGTCGGTTATTGTTCAAAGACTAGCACTGAGTCGTTCTTTGCGTAAAATGCTTAACTTGTATACTCGTAGCCTGATTTTTCTGGCAAATATAACCCACCCTTCCATCTTATACCACACACATCTAGCCCAACTCCTAATCAACCCAAACTTAAGCCAAATACCAAGCCCAACTCCAAAAACACCCAACTCACATTTCATTTCCCTTAAACCCGTAATCCCTTTCCACAAACCCTAAAAATCCAACATTCGACCTCACTCATTCGTCCTTCTCAAATGGCGAATATAAAAGACCTCTAAAGCCTCAATCACACCTACAAACGCCGCCTCAAAAACTTCACAAGTCTCATGTCTCTTCTCCTAACCCATCACCTACTGCCAAAACTACAAAATCACAACCTTCCAACTGGTCCAGATCTTTGCAATCATTCAACACCGAGTCCCCTGCTGTGCTTGACGAAAGACCACCAGTAACTGAGCCCAACACCGCTGCAAAAATGACTCCTTCTCGAGTTCCTGGTCGAGGTAATGGTAAACAATCTTGTGCATGGGATGCTTGATAACAAAGTAGAGAACTTGTGAGAGATTGGTTACTTTTCGGAAGATTCTGTAGAAACAAATTCTTGGCCAGAATGTCTGAGATCAACAGAGAATTTTTTTAAAAAAAAGGGGTTTGTAAGGAGCTATTATTTGACCCGATGAATCCTCTCATATCACATGAGGAGTTCCAATCTTTTCCTCAGGTTTATTTTGATTTAATCTTGAGAAGATTTGAAGGCATAAGATCAGTTAGAAAATTGGCAACGAGAGAAAGTTATAATCAGCCAATTGTAAGATATCTTATGGAGTTGGAAAGCAGATATACATATTACCTTATGTGGAGAACTGAAACAAAAGGAAAGAATTTTTCTGATTGTACAACTACCCAGGCACGTATTGCAAGAGATGTTGTTTAAAAAAAAAAAAAAAGGTGGATATTGTTTTCTGATGTTGGATTGTATGACAGATGAGATTTTTTGTCAGATGCATCTCTGTCTGATTTACGATAGATTAGTGGGCTTGCAGGGAGATGGTACGATGGATTTGGTTTGAGTTCGTAATATTTGCGTAGTGTGAAAGCTCAGTTGGTGCACCTTTCTGATATCATGGTTGGCGGCCTCGGGAAATTGTAAATGAACTGGATGACCATAAAGATGCCTTTAAACCCCTGCTCTCTATACCAACCTTTCTTGACCAACTTATGACCCTTCCTTTCCCAAAACCTTGACCCCTCCTTGCATTTGCCTTATCTTTCACATGCTCGTGTGTATTTGCTAATCTTTTACTCTTGTATGACTTTCATGCTATGATGTCTTTTGACTGTGTCCGGCAATTACATTGTCTCTGCCTAATTGTGATGCACTACGGTACCATATTTTGCACATCTTTCTCCTTTTGATGATGTCAAGAGGGGGAAAATGTTTAGGATTCATGATTCTTAATAGCTACTGGTTTACTAGATCTATGACTATGATGATTTTTCTCTTTGCGTTCTCATAGCGGATGGAAATTTGAATTTTGATCTCAGTTAATATTTAATATTCTCGATTTCGGCATATTTCGTTCCGTTGTTTAAGTTTCTCAGTTATTGCTTCATTGAGGGGAATATATGCTTGATTGAGGGGGAATATACTCATAGGGACTTGCCATCATCAAAGGGGGAATTTGTTGAACTTATTTTGTTGATGATGACAAGTCCGCTTACTTTCCGTCCCCTTTTAATTAATGTTTTTGCGAGACGTGTTTTTGAACAGGTTAATGAAGACTTCCCTCTCCTTTTGATGATGTCAAGAGGGGGAATATTTTTAGGACTCATACTACTTACTGGCTATTAGTGTAGACTAATTCGATGAATGCTCTTCCATGTTTTCTCTTGTTCTTTGGTTGATAACTTGCTAAGTTGATCTAATGCATTTTTTTCCTTATTTCGCTATCACTGGTTATGTATGTTTCTAATAAGGATTGCTTGCTGTTGCTGAGGGGGAACTTGTTATTTAAAGGAACTTGTCATCATCAAAGGGGGAATTTGTTGAGACTCTATATTGATGATGACAAGTTTCCTTGTTTTGTGTTCTAATGTGTATATGAGATTTTTGCGACAGATACTTGAAGACTATCGGATTCGGAAAATGAAGGCCATCGTGATATCTCCTCTATCTGAATTTAGAAAGAATTGTAAGAGTATTTAAACTTGTGATAAATATTCGGTCTTATAATATACGGCTTGTCTTTTTGGAAACTAAAGAAAAGGAATATTTTATAAAGAAAAATATAGGCTTTTTATTCTCAAAATAAATTGCCTAATACGTGTGATTCTAAATGGTCTTTCAAAATATCCTTTCCAAAAGTCATATGCAATCAGACAATCATTCTGGGAATAATTTCTTATGCATATGGAAAGTTTTGCTATGCCTTAATCTTATGCCTAAAATATGAGCATTCAATTGACTATATATTGAAGGCATGAGGTTTTGGTAGATGGACGTTTTTCAACAGAGAAAATAAAAGAGTATTGATAAGCTTTAAGTTTTGCACGCTATTGTTTTCAAAAGCTTTCGTTTGCAAAATTGGTTTTTAAAGTTTATAACATTATATTTTGCAAAACTCTTTTTGAGCCGTATTCTTGAGACCGTCTTATTTCTTACAAGTATTTATACTCGTAGGAATTTTAATTGTCTCCTTTGTTCTGATTAAGTGAATCTTATTAAGGAGCAATTTCAGTTGTAATCTTCATTAATTTGTAAGAATACTTTTGGGGTACGGGGTTGTACTCGAGATTGCACGATCGGGGTTGATCGTGGGGAAGTTCCTTGTAATTTGAGTTAATTATTAAGGAATCAATAATAAGAAAGGGCTGGACGTAGACCTTTAGAGAGTAGGTCGAACCACGTTAAAAATCGTGTGTCTTGTGCTTTATTTCTTTTGTTTACGTTTGTTTCTTTTCTTTTTATTCTTGCTTTTCACGAATTTGATCAAAGAAATACTACTGCGCAATTTGTATTGTATTAAACAGACAATCAGACTGTTTAATTTGCCTGAGTATCATTTCAAAATCATTCGTGGTTATTCTTTTTGGAATAAATTTTAAAAGGGTACTTAATTCACCTCTTCCCCCTCTTAAGTACCGGATCGATAAACTCAACATCTTTTATTTTTTTTTCTTTCTTTAATTTGTAACCAATGCGAGTATGTCATATAAGGGGTCAATTGGTGTTAAGAATTGATAATTGTATAATTGTATTCTGTGTTTATTCCATAGTCCAACGTTTCTTATATAGGGTACAAGACGTATATCAGTAATGAGCCTAATACAAAGAAGCTAATATACTGATATATATTCCTATACTGATATTTATTCCCAATACCCCCCTTCAAGCTGGAGTATGTAGATCAAGAATACCCAGCTTGCGAAGAAGGTATTCAAACTGCGGAACACCAAGAGCCTTGGTAAAAATATCGGCCAGTTGCTCAGTAGTCGAAACATGCGTGGGACTGACCAAACCTTCGGTAATGGCATCCCGTATGAAATGATAGTCAATCTCAATGTGTTTGGTACGCTCATGAAAGACGGGATTACGGGCCAAATCCAGAGCCGACTTACTATCCGAAAAAAGAGAAATGGGCGCCTCAAAAGAAATATCGAAACAAAGTAAGAGGCCCTTTAGCCACTTAAGTTCACAAACTAACTGGGCCATAGAGCGATATTCGGTCTCGAACGAAGAAAGCGACACCGTCTGTTGTTTTTTGGTCTTCCAAGAAATAGGGGAAGTACCAAGAGTGACGAACCAGCCGGTCACGGATCGCCGAGAGGTGGGACATCCGCCCCAATCCGAGTCACACCATCCACGAAGGGATAAAACACTATCAGAACGAAGCAAAATGCCTTGCCCCGGACTGCCTTTCAGATACCGAACGACACGATGGGCAGCCGTCATATGTTCACTGTGCGGATTACTTAAGAAGCGAGACAAAATATGCACGGCATAGGAAAGGTCGGGGCGAGTGACCGAGAGATAAACAAGACGACCAATAAGCCGTCGATAGGACTCGGCGTCTTCACAAAGTGGGCCGTGAGCTAGACCAAGCCTATGGTTTTGCTCGATAGGCGTGGCAACGGGCTTGGAGCCAAGGAGACCGGTCTCAGATATGATATCAAGGGCATATTTACGTTGACTCAGATAAATACCATCTTTGCTGCGAGACACTTCCAAGCCTAAAAAATATTTCAGTTTACCGAGGTCCTTCATATGAAAACAAGTACCCAAATAGGATTTGAAACTAGCAATTTCAGCAGAATTATTACCCGCGATCACGAGATCATCCACATAAATAAGCACAAACAGTCGCATAGGGCCGCGCGATAGGGAGAATAAAGAATAGTCAGAAAGAGATTGAACAAAACCATAATTCTTCAAGGCGGTGGATAATTTAGCAAACCAACAGCGAGGGGCTTGTCGAAGACCGTATAAAGATTTTTTTAAACGACATACCTTGCCTTCTTTCCCGCGACTAAAACCGGGAGGTAGCCGCATATAGACTTCCTCATTAAGGTCGCCATGTAGAAAAGCATTGTGGACGTCCATCTGATGCAATTCCCAATTTTTGACAGCAGCGACAGATAAGAAGGCGCGAATAGTAACCATCTTAACCACGGGTGCAAAAGTCTCGCCATAATCCAAGCCTTCAACTTGATGGTTTCCAAAAACGACAAGGCGGGCTTCAGCCGTTCAATAGTACCATCAGATTTGTACTTAATCTTGTAAACCCATCTACAGCCAAGAGCCTTTTTGTCAGCGGGAAGAGTGGCGAGTTCCCAAGTATCGTTGCGTTCAAGGGCATCGATTTCTGACTTCATGGCCTCACACCAACCGGGGTCACAAATAGCTTCCTTAAAAGAAGGTGGCTCTATGCCAGATGTAATAGCTGCAAGGAAATGACGATGTGGTTCCGAAAACACATTACAGTTAATATAATTTGAGAGTTCATAGGACGTACCGGAAGACGACGAAGGAGATTCGGATGAGTGAGTAGACGGAGATGGATCGCGCGTGGTGTCTAGAACATATCCCTTTAAGCGGGAGTTTGGAAACTTGAGGCGGTGACCTTTCCCAACAGCGGCATTTTCAGACTGTGGAGGATTGTCGAGAACGGAAATCCCAGGCACATTATGATTGCCTATTTCAGAATTTTGGGGTATATCCCCTGCCCCCTGGTGGCCTGTTTCAGAATTCTGGGGTATATCCCCTGCCCCCTGGACGTCCCCTGTTGTGTCACCAGCGACCCCCTCAACAACCCCTGTACCCACACCGACCCCCTCAACAACCCGTGTACCTACGCCAGCAGGTGACTCGACAACCAAATCAGACCCATTGATTGGTTCGTCGGGTTCGGAAAGAGGTGCAGCCACAGTATTAGGAGGCAATACAGGAGCAGCGAAAGGGAACACATTTTCATGAAAAATCACATCGCAAGAAACAAAGTAAGACTCCGTCTCAAGGTCGAATAGTTTCCACCCTTTCTTATCACTCGGATACCCGACAAAGACACACTTACGACCCCGTTTGGCAAATTTATCGCCGCGTGTATGTTGATTCTGGGCATATGCGAGACAGCCAAAAACCCGTAAATTGGCATAAGACGGACGCGCCCCGTATAAACACTCGTATGGCGTTTTATTGTCAAGCAAAGGGGAGGGTGTACGGTTGATAAGAAACACAGAAGTCATTGGCCAAGAAATATCCAGCAAGACAGTTAAATTCAGTACCGTTATCACTTTGAACAACTTTCAAAGACTTAGAAAATTGATTAGAGACCATATGAACAAAATTCATGAACATATCCGTCACTTCTGTTTTGTCAAGCAGTAAATAAACCAAAGTGGCACGAGAAAAGTCATCCACAATAGTTAAAAAATACGTCGCGCCACAAGAAGACGGAATACGATAAGGGCCCCAGAGGTTACAGTGAACGAGATCAAAAATATGCAAGGCACGCTGTTCATTATTTCTAAAACTGTTGCGATGTTGTTTAGACAAATGACAAACATCACAAAACCAATCCTTATTAAAGTTCAAAGTACTAGCAAAAGAGATAGACTTGATAACTTGATCAGACGGATGCCCAAGACGACGGTGCCAAAGGTCATGAGAGCCCGTAACACTTACTTGATGAATTCCCGAAGAAGGAGCACACGCGCGAATCCAATACAATCCATCCCGTAACTCACCAACTCCAATCGTCGTCTTCAAAGAAGGGTGCTGTATCAAACATGAAGAATTAGTAAACTCAAAAACAAGATTATGTTCAGCAGCAACTTGCGGAATAGAGAGCAGGCTGCAAGTGAGCATCGGGACAAAAAGAACACGAGTAAGGGTGAGAGTAGCATTAATGTATACGGAACCCATCACCGTGGACTCAACCCGCTGCCCATTCGGGAGACCAACGGGTCGAGGCGAAATAGGCTGACAGTCCAATAAGCAAGAAATGTCACCGGTCACATGATTAGAAGCGCCAGTATCAATAATCCAAGAAGTCTCACCACTTAAACGATCGGAGGTAAGAACGGTATTGGTATGTACGCCACCTGAGGTGACCATGTTAGCTTTGACAGTCTGGGCAGCAGGAGAACTCGAAACCCCAGCAGCCGCATTATTACTCAAAATCCCAGCAGCCATGCCATTCGGACCAGACCCGGATGTCGCAGAACCAGACCCGCGTGGACCACTAGCAGACCGAGTGCGTCGCAAGTCAGCTAGTGTACGCGGACGGTCACCCCACCACTCGGGGAAACGCTGAACTTTAATATAACACGTGGAGACTTCGTGCCCGCGAGTATCGCAAAAAGAGCAATAAACTCGACTCCCTCCCTGTCGCGGCGTAGCAAAGGCAACAACTTTAGCCGTATCAACGAGAGGGGAAACAGAAGAGCGGAGACGCTCCTCTTGAAGAACCGCGTGGTAAGCCCGAGTCAGGGAGGGGAGGGGATCAAGTTGAAATTGTTGAGACCGTATCGTACCATACAAAGTGGAATCAAGGCCCATAAAAAATTGGTGGAGGCGCTCGTTATCGAGACGTTTGACAGCCTCGGAACCGATATTACATTTGCAATCCCCACACTTGCAAGCAAACGTGGGTTCATGAACAATTAAGGAATCCTAAAGCGATTTAAGTTTGCCATAATAAGTAGTAACGTCCATACCTTTCGTTTGAACACAATTTTTAAGTTGTGTTTTGAGATTGTGAATCACAGTACCATCAACAAATGAAAACTGAGCAGCAAGATCGTTCCATAAAACAGAAGCGTCTTCAACATAAGAAATCGTATCAAGGAGAGACGGATCAATAGTATTGCGAATCCACTGTACGATTGTACAGTGAACAACCTCCCAATTTTCAAGGAGGAGAGGATCAGTGGGTTTTTTAATAGAACCATCAACGAAACCATACTTACGACGCGACTTCAACGACATACGCATCGAATTTTTCCAATCATCGTAATTATGACGACGGAGAACAACGTTAGAGATCTTGACCTCGGGACCAGCATTGGAGCCGAGATAATAAGGAGATTGAGAGTCGATTTTCTGTGGGGGAACATCCTCGTCATCGGCCATCGCGGCGGCTGAGACGATCTTCGTTGTGAAAAGAAATAGGGTTTGTTTTTTTAGGGTTTGGAGAAATTAGAACCTGTGTCTGATACCATGTTAAGAATTGATAATTGTATAATTGTATTCTGTGTTTATTCCATAGTCCAACGTTTCTTATATAGGGTACAAGACGTATATCAGTAATGGGCCTAATACAAAGAAGCTAATATACTGATATATATTCCTATACTTATATATATTCCTAATAATTGGGGAGTCAATTTACTCCACCTTGGGTCACAAATTGACCCCCAACACCATTGGGTCAATTCTAATTTTCACTTAATTGTAATTAACTTGACCCAAGCAAGCAATTGACCTAGCAATTGACCTTGCTTGGGGATGGTCTTATATGCGAAAAAAAAGCTGTACTTCCTCGCTCTCATTCATTAAATTTATATACTCCCTCCTATTCATGGTATTCTTCCCCTTTGGAGGGGGCACAATACTCAAGGAAAAGTGTTTGTTTAATGGAAAAAAAGTTGGGTGGGGTTTGGAATAGGAGAGAGGGATAATAATTAGGAGTTAAATAATGAATTGTGGGCCCCAATCATTGATGAAATGAATAAAATAGGGGTAAAAAAGTTGGGTGGGGTTGGGTGATAGGAGAGAGGAATGAATAAAATATAATTAAAAGTTACCAAAAATAGAAAGTGGAAGAAAACCTGAATAATCCGTTTAAGGAAATAGGGAAGAAAACAGAGAATAGGAGAGAGTATATCATTAGTTAAATATATATAAATAGTATTTTTATTCAATAGTATGAATTCAGTGAAGGGAAGAGAGTAGTTAATATTAACCTTTTAAATCGAAATCACAAATTAATAATTAATTAAGCCACAACATTGATCAGACTATCATATATATACCTGAGAATTTACCCGATGCGTACCGAAAATAGCAGCTGCGGTTCCCCGCCACCAAAAAAAAAAGCCACAGCATTGATTTAATATTGTCTAGTCGATCGATTAAAACACTATTCAATAGCAAAGGCATTTCATTTATTTATACATCAATGATCGAAGACAATTATGCAACATCTATATTATAAACTTAAATTAAATGGATATATATATAGATATTCATATGTAAACACAATCAAAACAAACCTAAATTGTGGATGAAAACCCTAGACTCATCCATAAGACCAGGACTTAACCTGAACATGAGAATACAAAATTCCATTTGATTAATACAACCATCTCCATCAAGATCTCCTTCCTTTAGCATGCAAGCAAGTTCATCATCATTCATATCATGCAACCCTAATACGTATGCATTCTTCTTCAAGCTTTCAAATGTTATGACACCCTTTTCAACATCCATTAACATAACAAACCCACTACATATCTCTTCTATCAATCCTTCCTCCCCTAATTTCGCTATCATCGACGGAAAATAATCCTCGAACTCGTAATTTGGCTGATCCATTTGAACCATTCTTACGAGATTTTGGTGAATACTGTCTAGAGGAAGTTTCAGAATGGAAGGGTGAGGTTGGGTTTTAAGGGAAAATGATATGACTTTTGGATTTATTAGAAAGCCGATATGATAATATTTTGTGCTCATTCTTGTAAGAGACCATCTTAGATTTAATTAGTGTGAGACGTAACAAAAATACTTTTAAAAGTAATAAACAAGAAAACAAAAAGAAAAATATATCAAAATTAACCCATAATATCATTTAGGTGATTGGTCCTACATAAATATTATTGAGAGTGTCTTTTTTAAGAGAATTTATGTTTTAACGGTATGTTGGATCACTACTACAAAAAAAGGCCAAAGAAACCTGTTGAAAAAGGCCTTAGACACCTGTTTATAACAGGTGTTTAGGTTATAGGTGTCTTTGGTTAAGAAACCTGTTGGAGGAACTGGTATCTTATCTAACAATTAAAGAGATTTGTTTTTATTAATAACTGGTGTCTTTGACTTAAACCTGTTATCAATTATGTTTGGTGTCTTTGGCATATACGTATGACACCAATCTCATCTACACCCGGTGTCTTTGGCACCCGGTATAACTGGTGTCTTTGACTTAAACCTGTTATCAATTATGTTTGGTGTCTTTGGCATATATGTATGACACCACTCTCATCTACACCCGTCTTTGGCATATATGTATGACACCACTCTCATTTACACCCGGTGTCTTTGGCACCCGGTGTCTTTTCATTTTTTTTTTTTAAAAACAATACATGCAATGGGATTCGAACCCACGGCAATGGGATTCGAACCCACGACCACAAGGAGCATATTTAATAGATGTACCATTGAGCCACAAGATATTTACTGTAGATTTATTGAGATAACATTTAATTATCTACTATTTATCAATATTTGGGCTCGCAAAAAACCGTCTTTTAAACCAATTTTTTTAAAGTTTGGGGTAGCGGCTGCTACCCCTTGCTCTAAGGTGGGTTCGCCCCTGTCTATCACACCACTCTCATTTACACCCGGTGTCTTTGATATATTTAAGTAGATATTGATAATTATTATTTAAAGAATGTGTTAGGCGGTGGATTATGGTAAGTGAAGAGATAGAGGTATGCATGTATTACTCGGTGAATCTAGGAGAATTAATTAAACAATATATTATTTAAGATTAATTTATTATTATTAGTTATTAAATAAATTGAAAATTAAAATATAGGAAACCGGATTCAGGAGGAAAGGTTTCTTAGTTACTCCCTCTGAGTCTGAGTGATTGTTCCTTTTGCTTTATGCACAAGAAATAAGAAAATGATTCTAAACCACACAAAACACCATACCCCACACTGAATTGATTTTAGACCACAAAAAAGTTACTAAAAAATGAAATAGGAACAATCACGAAACTCGCATGAAAAAGGAAACAGGAACAATCATACAGACTCGGAGGGAGTATTAAATAAATTGGAAATTAAAATATAGGAAACCGGATTCAGGAGGACAGGTTTCTAAGTTATTAAATAAATTGGAAATTAAAACATAGGAAACCGGATTCAGGAGGACAGGTTTCTTAGTTATTAAATAAATTGGAAATTAAAATATAGGAAACCGGATTCAGGAGGACAGGTTTCTTAGTTACAATATAAGAAACCGGATTTTGAAGGACAGGTTTCTTATTTAAACATTCCAAACTAGTTATATAAAATCACCGGTGTCTTATGTTAAGAAATCTGTTAGAAAAACAACAGGTGTCTTTTAATTGATGTCTTAGGCCTTTTTTGTAGTAGTGGATTCAGGCAATTTATTGTATATGAGAAGATGTTATGATAAAATTTATATATATGGACATATATATGTACCTCCGTTCGGGTCATTTGTTTATAAATTTTATATTGGATGTCTCATTCACTTGTTAACTTCATATAGTGAGAATGTTTCTTAAGGGTAATATGATCATCCAAATATTTGTCATTCTTTAACCATATTCACACATACTTAGTTGTCACCTGTCACCATCGCCTTTGTACCAAAACTAAAGGTAAACAACTTTGTGTCAAAACTAAAGATAAAGAAATGACCGAATTCATAGAATGAGTGATTCTTTTCAGGGTCCTTAGAAAATTATCATATCAATTTTTAGCTAAGAATTGGGTAAAAAAAGGTTTGTAACAAACCGACCCAAACCTAGGACTGGAAATATTAGCTACGATAACTCGTTAGGCTATATACTGGTCCCGCACATGCCAACATGAGTTCTTTCTAGGCGTTTTGTCCTCACTTTTGCGCATCTCGGCCGGGAACCTTCCCATGACCCTTAATAGAAAGGTCAGTCATCCTAAGACTATTCTCAGTCAAGTATGCTTTACTGTGGAGTTCTTTGTCATGAATAACTAGAAAAGAAAGTGCACTTTTTGTTGATTTGAGGACTTTCAATCTCTTTAAATACCAGTCATATTTTAAGTATATCAATGAATCTCTTCAAAATGTTACCCCACCTAAATAACATATTTGATTCAGTGATGTATTACAAAGTTAGCTTCTAGTGCTGCCTCGAGACCCTGAAAAAGGGTAGTGGATACGCCGGCCACTACGTATTTTGAAAGGACCTATATATGTGATAGGATGGTTATTATTGATCTAGGGCTGGTAAAAGGTGCGAGTCGGGCGGGTTCGAGCCAGGTGAGGGGAGGGTCGAGCTAGGCTGGGCCCTTGGGAGATCCGGAGTCGGGCCGAGATTAAGGGCGGGTCGAGACGAGCCAAGTAAAAGGTGACCCGTGAAGCGGGTTTAAGGCGGGCCTGGGGAGTGCCTAGAGCGGGGCTTTGCTTGAGACGAGTTTGGGTTGACAATAAACACCCAAAATCAGCCTGAATATAGGGTGGGTCGGGCTGAGGACGAGTTGAGACGAGCCGGATCAAAAGTGACCCAGTAGACGGGCCAGGTCCGGCTGATCACGCACTTTTGACTACCCCTTTTTACTAACGTACATTATATTATTGGGTTTATTTTAAATTTAGGAGGCGAATTACGGGGGAGTACCTATGTTAATAGTTTTGAAGAACCAGATGTTGGTCTCGCACATCGTAGAAAGAGAGAAGTGTAATTTACTTTATAAACGAGAGGGCTACTCCACTCATTGTCAGTTGGTTTTGAGATGAAATATCCTTGGACTTTTAAAATGAACATTCTTTCTTACTCGATGAGCACATCTACGCCCATGTGGGATCAAAGATAGTATGGGAGCCCAAAGTTTAATTACCCCTGGGTTATGAGATAAAGACGGGTTCAAAAACACGACGACGTACGTCCTAGGAAAGGTAAAACTGGGCCACTTTTCGACGGATTCGAAAAGCGACGATGTTCCGTGCTGGCGAAATGGGATAAAAAAGGAATAATGTTTATGTCGATTCATCGAAAACGAGACCTCATATTTGACGAGGGGTGAGAAGAATTACATGCTGATCTCCCATATCGCAGAAGGAGAGACATGTAATCTACTAAGGGGTTGTTTGGTTGACATGAGGGAATTAAAGTTTCCGGATACTTCAAGTTCACGTGAATTTTCAATTCATGTGAATTCCCAAAAAGTGTTTGGTTTGCATATGAGAAGTTAATTCATGTGAGAAGTTCCAATGACAAAGGGGTCCAATGACCAAGGGGGGCCTTGGTGGGTGACTTCTCACATAATGGAGGAAGTAGATTAATGTGGGGATTCTACTTCCTATGATCTTGGCAACCAAACACCATCATGGTTTTTCACTTCCTAAGAAGTGTAAAATCCAATGATTTCAAAGAGTAACCAAACAAACCCTAAGTTGAGAGGGCTATTCCACCCATTATCAATTGATTTTAAAATTAAATCCCATTAAACTTATAAAGTTGGACACTCTCTTTTCTCTCTCAGGCATGTTCCAAGTCCATGAGTGTTAGCGATACCTTTTCTATATTGAGTGATTTAACAATAGTCAAAGTCTCACACCACAGTAAAATGTGCATGAAACTATCTAAAATAAGGGTAGGAGATTGGGTTTAAACTGAAAATTGTAAGAATTCCTGATTTATTATAAAAGAAAGGGTGTGTTTTAACTTTTAAGATAGTATTTATTGATTTTAAAGATAAGAGTCAAAATTTACTCATTACCTAAAAAAAAAGATAATTTTTCAATGCTTAATTATCTTATTTTATCAATATCCTTTTACCTAAAAGCATGTTAGTTCTACGAAGACTTTCCAATTTTATGCGGAGTATGAGATAGTGTTTTGGCACACATTCTTATTAAAGAATCTAAAAACTTATCCTAAAATCTCTAATATAAAGTATTTTAAGAGACTGAAGAGTTTTGGTTACAATAAATTTTGTATAAAATTATTTTACACAAATATTATTGTAAAAATCAAATAATATATTTCCATTTAAAATAATATTTCCGACACGAAATTAACGGGTTAGGGTGGAGACTTGATGACCCATTTATCTAAGTGGGTCAACACGAACACGACACGGAATTTAATTGGGTCGGGTTTGGGTTGAAGGTTTTGTGGCCCGTTAACATGTGACACAAATACGAACTCGACACGACCCGATCCGATCTGTTTGCCCGATCTAGCTAGGATAAGCCGATAAGGGCAGCAAAATCTCTTGATACGTATCTAAAATGATTGTTTTATCCTAAAATAGTTTTACACTTGTCGACTTGAATGAGAGGTTATATATGTATAACAAGGAGGGGGATTACAAGTTACAAGTTACAAGCTTCCAGGAAGTTGCATTAGAAAATGGCAGTTTTGGGAATTATTTTGTTCTTGAAAATACAGTATGTATTTCAGAATCCTGTGATCATGCCATCGTTGTCAATACAATTTGTAACAACGAATATTGAGGAATAAGCTATGTATGTATAGTCAGGTCGATAATTGAGTACGTAAGATGTAGAGTGTAGACACAGATTTTTTTATACTTTATTTATTAGGGTTATAAATGAGTTGAGCTTACTCCATAAGTTTGAGCTTGCTCTATAAGCTTTTCTGATTGACTCGATCAATACTCGGCTTCAAATTAGTTATATTGAGCTAGAAATATGGTTTGAGTCAAGCTAAGTCAAACTAAGTCAAAACGAAACTGAGACAAAGCACACTACAAGTACTACGATCATGAGCGGAGCTAGCCTTTTGGCTATATGGGTTATAGCCCTATAAGAGTTTAGGAATAAATAAAAGTTGTTAATATAAATATATTATTATAGTAGCACATTTGGTTATGGGGACTGCAATAAGTCTTCTGTGTATCGGGATGTCATGTGTCTAAGTCCTACATTTAGCAATTTTAATATATATTTGACTTTGCTTTTACAGAAATATATAAGTCGTAAAATTATATAATTTTATAAAGAAATTTGGTTACAACAAGCGCTCTTACAAAAACATATAGTTTTTTTTATTAAAGACGTGAGTATTTCTTGGCGCTTTCAAAATATTTAGGGGTCGTTTGGTTGCCCCATAAAAACACAGGAATTCCGAAATCCCATGATTTGAGATTTGAGGCTCTTGTTTGGGAATCTAGAGTTCCATAGGAACTTAAATTCCTACATCATGTGGGAAGTGGCTTATCAACCCCCTCAGGGTGATTCCAAGTTCCTGTGTTTTTAATAACGTACTTGCTAAATCCCGCACTCAATTTTACTACCCCGCACACGTTGCCTCTATACTCCGTTGTTACCCTTCATATTAAAAGAAAAAGAAATACTACACACATCGTCACACCCCATCCTTGAGACCCTGACCACCATCCTCACCCTCGATAACCCATCCCCCCAACCTCCGACGACTCACGACCGCTGCGTCGTCGATCTCCATCACCGTCGAGGCGTCGACCGACACTAACCCAATCCCTAGCATGACCTAATCCCCTTCTCCCTCCTGAACACCGACGAACGACCGTTAACTCCAGTCGCCATGGACTCTTAATCGCCGACTTCTCCAACTCCTATCTCCGTCGCCATAGATGACTCACCATCATCGACGGTCAGTGCCTCAGTGGTGAAATTCCTGATTGCGGGTTGGTTGTTTGGGCTAGTTAATTGATTTCTTATTTTTAGGGCTTATTATTTGTCAATTGATTTTTTATGTTGTCGACCCTCCGTCTCTGATGCCCCCTTCCTCTCCCTCCGTCGTCGGTCAGTGGTGGAATCCGGGTGGTGCGTTGGTGGTTGGTCTATTGGGATAGTTAACTAGGGTTTCTCAGTTTTGGGGTTTTTCTGTGTCTCTCCCTTTGTGATTGAGAAATGAGAAGGGTAAATTCGGAATAATTTGGAAAAATGTGTTGGATGTAGTAAATTTGTGTGTTGGATTTAGCAAGTATCTTTTATAATTGATATTTATTATTCTACCCTTATTAAAACACACCCTTTTTTATTTTGTACTTTCTCTGTCGACTGTCGTCATCTCTACACAACCTTTTTTCCTCTGCAATTTTCATCTTCACTTTCTCATGTACTCTCTCCCTTTCCCTCTTCTTCTTGTTATCTCGTTAATTTATTTTTACTTATATCTGAATCGGAGAAATAACCGGGCTTGTGTGATAAACATGGTTGAGCATACACATATCAAATAATCGGCCTAATGCCAACATAGAATAAAACATCGTGAATTCTCGTTATTGTGATAAACTTGTGTACCGTGTACCATTTTAGCTGATCTTGTACGCTGTATACAAGGGTAAAATAGCAGTTACAACAAAAAACACAGGAATTGAGTTATCCAACCAAACAAAATGTAGAAATTTATTTCATTGGAAGAGTCTATTCCTATATGGCAACCAAACAACATTTTTATATTTCCATGAATTACATGTGGGAACTTAATTCATCTGATATTCTATTTCCCACATGAAATTAATTGTTACATGACTCAAACGACCCCTTAATAATTAAAATATCTTTTAATTTGGGAAATGTGTTAAAATTTTGTTGGTAAAAGTACTACTATTAACTATAATATTTTTTTGTAGCATATATTAATGGATGGTTTAACCTAACAAGAGCTTATTGTCAATCGGAAAATACTTTCTATTCAAATAAATAATTATTTTATTCTTAGACGGAATTGAATACATTATCATTTTGACCAGTAATATAGCTCAGATACCGGTTCCACAAAATTTTGTACCAAAATAATGTGTTTGTATGTTAATTAAATTCAGCCCTATATAATCCCGAATCCTGGCTCCGCACGTGACTACAACTCAGCTCGAACATTTGTTTAACACAAATTCTTGTTTCAGACCGTCACTTTTGGTCTGAAATAATAAGACGTAATTTTGTAACCATTTTCCAGCCAAATGTAACCACGATAGTATGGTCAATGTTACAGCTTATGATAACTTGTTTGTAAATAATGGTAACATTTGGCTGTAAAATGGTTACAAAATCCCGTCTTATTATTTCAGACCAAAATGGTGGTATGAAGCAAGACCCACTGTTTGTTTAATTCGTTATTTTTAAATTACTTGATTTTTATCGACATTTTAACCCCAAGTCCACAAAACCACAAGTGTTATGAGACAAGTTTTAGAGATTTTCCCGTATCTTGATTTCATCATATCCCAGTACACCTTAACGTCTATTCGTCTGTATACAATAATACTCTGTCATACAAAAATTTTAGATGCATGGATTGGATACGTTTAGAGTCCTTAGACACTTGACGATAAGAGTAGAATAAAAGGGGGGTGAACTTCAAAGTTGAAACACCGCCGGTGAACTTGAAACGGTAAGTTAAACTATTAAGTAAAATATATAAATAGAAAAGTGTAAATTATTAATCGAAACGGAGGGAGTATTATGTTTACCATCTTGTAGTTATTTGTATATGTGAAGGCCGACTTTCGCTTTTATGGTTTTATTTCTCAATAATCAATAAATTTGTTGTAGAGAAAGTCTTGTATGAAATTATTTTCACACTAAAATTGTATAATTTTTTTGAATGAATTGATCACAATTATTTTCACTTTGCCAATGGTGTCCGGGGTAGTGGCCTACTTGCCAGTTGCCATTACAAAATTAGTCGTACACAAATCGATTACAAACGATGGTGCAAAATCCCAAGTAAAACATCAATTATGTTAGCTAGTGTCTTTAATGGCAAAGTGAGCAATAGCATCCGCGACTTGATTTATCGATCTTTTCTCAAAGACGACTTTAAAATGAGATGAGCCCTTCAATAGTTCCTTTCCCTCAAGAATCATGTTAATAAAAGGCAGGGCCGGTCAGAAATACTTCAGTTCTTGGACTATGCCACCAGATGTACAATGCTATTATATATTCGGAGTCATTTAAGTCTGTTTTCTAATTATTTTTTGAAAAAAAAAGTCAGTAATCTCATTCTTCCCCACTTTCTTTTTCTATGTAACTTATTCCCTATTTCTCTAACTCATCTTCATCCATCATTCAGTAATTGATTTTACTCATTAATTATTATCTCTCCATCTTTCAGTTTATTTAATTATTATGTCAAGTTAATTTTTTTTATTTTATTAGTCCATATTATTTTTACATTAGCTCGTAATCTTATATTAATAGCTCGTAATCTTATATTAATAACTCGTATTCTTATAATAATAGCTCGTATTCTTATATTAATAGCTCGTATTCTTATCTTAATAACTCATATTTTTCTATTAATAACTCATATTCTTATCTTAATAACTCGTACTTTTTTATATTAGCTCGTATTCTTTTAATATTAACTCGTATTCTTTTAATATTAGCTTGTTTTCTTTTTATATTAGCTCGTATTTTTAGGGTAATAACTTGTATTCTTTTGTGCTCGTATTTTTTTAGTTTGTGATTTTCTTAAACTCGTATTCTTTTTTACATTAGCTCGTATTCTTATATTAATAGCTCGTATTCTTATCTTAATAGCTCGTATTTTTATATTAATAGCTCGTATTCTTATATCAACAACTCGTATTCTTATATTAATAACTCGTATTTTTTTATATTAGCTCGTATTCTTTTAATATTAGCTCATATTCTTTTTATATTAGCTCATATTCTTAGGGTAATAATTTGCATTCTTATGTGCTCGTATTTTTAGTTAATATTAACTCGTATTCTGTTTACATGTTCAAAATTTGGGGAATTGTTGAGTATTACTATGTTGAATAACCTTTTTTATCCAAAATTTATATTAGCTCATATTCTGTTTACATTAGCTCAAATACTTTTTATACTAGCTCCTATTCTTATCTTAATAACTCATATTTTTATTTTATTAGTCCATTCTTTTTACCTTACCTCGTATTCTTATATTCATAGCTCGTATTTTTATAATAATAGTTCGTATTCTTATATTAATAGCTCGTATTTTTATCTTAATAACTCATATTTTTATATTAATAACTCGTATTTTTTTTTTATATTAGCTCGTATTCTTTTAATATTAGTCCGTATTCTTTTTATATTAGCTCATATTCTTAGGGTAATAGCTTATCGTAAATATTCATTTGTTAAGTGATTTGGGGTCAGAAAATTTACCATAAATATTCATTAGGGTTATTATTGGTGTAAATATTCATTAGGGTTATTATTAGTGTAAATATTCATCAGGGTTATGATTTGTGTAAAAATTTACCTCAAATTAGTATTGTTTGATGCGTTTTTGCTTCTTGATGTCGATGCAAATTGCTTCTCGTTCACCGAAATATTATTCGATGCATTTTTCCACCTTGCTGAACATACCAATCGCTTCCCTTCAACCATCTTCGAATCAAATTTTGGTGGGAGAGAAATTTGTTGTGACTGTCGTCAAGAGAGAATTAAGAAAAGGTTTACGTTGATTGATAATTAGATATTTGTTTTGTATTGGGCTCTAATAGAAAATTAGAAAATTATATATTAGGTGGGCCTGATGTACCATGCTTCTATACACTTGGGTGTAGGATCCTATTTGTGGAAATACTTAGAGGGCCTGGGCGAAATTTTAAATTTGTGCCCTAACTTTTAAAAAAAATTGTTCAAGTAATTCATGTGTAATTATCTTATACAGTTTAATAAATGAAACAAATGATGCAGAAAAAGTTTTGAATTGCATGATATTGATTCTTGAAATTTTTTAAGAAATTAGAAGAAAACATGATATTTAATTTGGAAAATTGAATAGGATATATCTTATAATTCAATATTTTAATCGTCAAAAAATTGCAAAATATCGAAATTCTTTTAAAGTTTAGATATTAACTTTATTAGAGGAGTCCACTAAATGAATAATTTGGACAAATTAAAAGCATTGAAAATAATTTATAACAGAATTGACCCACTAAAATATAAATAAGAAAACATTAATTGTATAGACCTATCAACATAGTATATTCAAAAAAAATATAGAGATGCTGAAATGGTTGTGAATTCTAATAAAAATATTGAAAAAATGGAGAAAATAAGCTTTATGAGGGATAAAACACATGACCGTTTGACATTTGACAAGATGAAATAGCAGTAGACTCTTTACCATATTTTGATTTTTACATGTAATAAATTGTATTTTAGAAATAACACACATCTAATTTCAAATTAATGAGCCTCTATCAGACTTGGGCCCTTGTCAAATGCCAACCTCAACATCCATTAGGGCCGACCCTGATAAAAGGACCACAATGGGGGGTCAGAATAGTTAAGAACGATTGAACACCTAAGAGGGGATGAGCTGAATTAGGTGACATTTTAGAAAATTTCTTGATTACTTGAATAGAAACTTGGGACACTTAATGAGTTGTAAGTTCACAAGATATGTAGCAGGTCCAAGCAACAGTATGAGAGACTGTTGCACAGAACTGGCAGCGACAGTATAAACAGAAATGCGAAGAATGAATAAAGATAAAAGTAGATGATTAAACAAACGATATTTAAAAATTGGTTCAACTCTTACTTTAGAGCCTACGTGTAACATCCTCATAATTCAAGGCCTTTAAGAAGGACTAGCAGATTATGAAAGCATTACCATCTCGGTTACCCGAGATATAATATCAAAGAAAGACACAAGAAACTTTTATTAAATTACAATTACAAACATTACAAGTGTCTCAAACTCAAACGGTGATTAAACAACAGCGGAAGCTAAGAGACTAATTATAAGTGAAAACTACTATGACTCCTCAATGGTGACTCGTCTCTTCCCAACCTCAAGCAATTAATCAACATCGAGCTACTTGTTAAGAATCTGCTCACCAAACCAATGTATCGTCACAACGCACTAACCACAAGTGTCAGTTACTGTATACGCAATATCGTCACTACCAAAATCAAGAACAGTATAACCATCTCAAGGTACAACATGTTGATATCACCAATAACCAAACATCTCACAGTGGCGACCTGTAGTTCCACTACCAAGCCCAACTTGTTCGCCGCAAGGGGTACCTAGACCATTAATGTGCACATCCCCTCCGTGGTGAGTCCCACGAAGGACGATCGTAGGATTAAGAGCCATTTCCCGCAATGGTCCCAAATATTAATTCCACATCTCATCTCGTAACCACAGGTGATATCATTCTTACAACACAACAATAGCATCGTCACAATATATCAGAAATATCGTTACAATCACATAACAAATAACTGAGTAGGGAAAACTCTACCTCAAGGCAAAGATCCAATCGATTCTACCACCGTTCCTCTATGAAATCTTCTTCTAGGATAACATATAGGATATTACTAACAATCATCACAAACATATTCATCTTTAAGCATGCTAACAAACCAACTAAGGACTTACTTAACAACGACGACACGAGGCTAGGATGATCGACGCAACTAGAATCCGATAGGTAAACATAGGGATTTAGGCTGAGAGGTTTTGAGAGAGAAGTGAGAAGGCGGCAGACAGATTAGGGTAAATATGATTTTAACTTCCGAATTTTGTTTTATAAGTTACCGCAACACTGAACACGAAACCTCTAACTCGGACGAGTTGCCTCAACTCAGTCGAGTTGCCCTTGAAGTTTTCACCACCGACCAGTTTTCGTAAAACATACATATCTCCCTCAATTCTTGGTCGATTTGGGCGTGTGACCTATCGTTAGAATCGTAAAAGGACACGCTAGCACCTCCAATTGAAATCACATAAATATCCTATATACATATCAAGTTATAAGAGTTTTAAGACAACCTATCTATACCATTTTCTTTCTCAAACAAACTATACATCAACGATTTAACCAACGTGAACTCGACCGAGTGCATCCAACTCGACCGAGTGACACATACGACAAATAGAAGGGTGTTACAATCTTCTCTCCTTAGAACAATCTTTGTCCTCGAAATTCACAACCAACATGAAAAGACACGACTTATAACACCACAACTACGGTATGCCAACACCTACTTTTACTTCTTAATTTGCAAGGCCAACCAAGACATAAGACAACAAAAAATCACCACATCTCGAAGATGTGCAAAACACAACAAGGCCTATGTAACACTTCTGTACACTGACTCATACCACTAATTCACAAGACTTAGAACCTGACGCGCGATCATCTTGAGGTGCAACATGACTCTAATGACATCCTACACAAAACCCAACACCACATCCCAAGGATGTGCAAAACGCACCCAACCTCTTACAAGTTCGAAACATCGCATCTCAAAGATGCGTAAGACACAACAAAGCTGATAAAACATATATGAATAAACTTATATAAAACTGACTAGAAAAACTTAAAACCCAACGTGATCATCTCCTATCCCCCTAAAAGAAACAGGTTACGTCCTCGTAACCTTACATCATAAATGCATAACATTCAACTAACCAACACCACTCAACTCTCACCCTCCATCCTTGACACTAATTCACCAATCAACGCCAACACATCCATAATATAACTCACCTAACGATACCCTACCATCGACTGTGAATCATATAACTGACGTCAACTTTGTATTTCTTTTATATCACATATGCAAATCCAATACCAACACAATCCACCAACCGAGTACGCATTAACAAGAACCGTTACATTCTATCACCCTAATAGGGAACTTTGTCCTCAAAACCTACTCACGCTCATAAGTGTCACCACTCAAAGTCGTCAATATTATCGCAATCACACACCTCCACAACCTCCCTCCATAAACATACATATAACTACATACTACCATCACATCATGTTTACCTTTAATAATACAATCACAATTCCATCCGTTATGCTACACTAAACTCAAACTTCCAAATATACCTCGATATGCAAAAACAATCGAACTCTCTTCGCCGCATCCAACCCCTCTTAAGATAAATGTCACAACCTGCTTACCACTATATTCTTAGAAGTGATTCTCTCTCATTATCACCATCTTCTGTCTCCGGTAGCAAACTAAAACCGCAACCTCGATCACCATACATATACCTAAGACTCTCGTCCACTAACAACTATATACCATCATTCATTCCGCACTCCCTTCTCCCATATATTACCAAGCTCCCGACATAACCATTATTTTAACTCTTCTATATTACCGCATGTCCACATTCCTTTCTGTAGGCACATAAAATTTATTAATGTGCCGAATAAATAAAATAAATCAATTATTTTGAGTTAATACCAAATTTTAACTTAATTTAATTATTTTGTCCCGACTAAATCAAATACGGGTCGATTCAGATTACAAAAGAAGCTATCCGGATCCTTAAACCCGAAAAAAAACAAATTTGGACCAAGTTTACAAGTAAAACCCACAAATGGGCCTGTGAATGTCAAAGTCCACTAAGGGGAATTGAAATCCTATAAAAGGAGCTATCCTCATTCATTTCAGGAGATTGGACTAATCATAATTTAGAGAGAGAAGAAGACACAAAAGTTCTACAAGCTCCCTCTGCAAATTACTTCTGCAAGCAGTCAAGAAGCACACCAAAACTGTGCCGCCTGCCCAAGAGATTCAAGTCCAAGCTACAACGTTCAAGAGAGAACAAGTCACCGCGACCCTCTCAAGAATACAAATCGACACCTCTTATTAGAGTGTACGCGACCTCTATAGGTGTCATTCAAATACAACGTTCACACCCTGCTACATAGAGTGTATACGTAACTTGTCACGGCAAATTAGAATCAGAGGATACATTAGAGATTGTACACGTAACATTTTGATATTTAATTAATAAAATTTATTTGTTTCATTGTTTTGTATTTCAGTTATCGCGATACGAAATCTGCTGTTACAAATTTTGGTGAACCCGACGTGAAATTCTCTACCTCTCATCTCTACTGCCGTTTTACTCAAGTCTACCACAACAAGAAGATGTCTACCAAGCAAAGCATCTCCTCCAGCGCATCCAAGAGGACCTACGCAGATATCCTGCAAAGTACTCCTGCTGCTGCTACCTCTCCAGCTCTACAGTCAGTTGGCATCTCTACAAGAGGAAGGGTGAAGAAGGCTGCTGTCAATGTTGCTGCTGCAAGTCTACGCTCTGCTCACGTCCCAACTAGGCCGCGCAAGATCTCGGTCGCCTCCATAGCTGCTGCTGCTACGGCACTCCTGACTGCTTCCTCTCCTCCACGTGCGGAGACCAAGGGTGCTAAGGTCGACAAGAAAGCATCTCCTGGCAACCCAAAGAGGTCGCCAACGAAGAAAGAAGTCCCAACTCCGGACACTGCTTCAGTCATGGTGATCAACGGCGCTACTCTCGAGGAACAAGTCCAGAACATGAACGCGCTCCTTGAAAAGATGATTGATACGTGCCTATTTTATGCATTTTATTTACTCTTTTGGCACGTATTTTCTTACACTTTCGTGACTTTTAGTTGCTTTTTCTCCCGAAACGGTTTACTTTGGCATTTCTATGTTTTATATGTAGGAATACGCGGAAGTGAGCAAAACCAAGCTTTATTTGCCTTTAGGAAGCTGTTTTGAGTACTAGTATGGAGCAAGGAATCAGATGGTGCACTCAAGTATTATTTTCGGGCCAAATCGAAGCTGTAAAGGACGAGAAGCGGTCGACCGACCTGCGATAGTGGTCGACCGACCGATGTCAAGTACGTAAACAGGCCCAGTTCTCCACAGAAGCCCAAATTCGCATGAAAATAAATCCGCGTTGGCAGAGTCGGTCGACCGACCGACAAATTAGGTCGACCGACCAGACCCGGTTTCGAAGACTTCTGTTTTATTTTCTATTTTTCCTAATCTTGTAACAATTCTTATTTAAGTAGACCCAAAACTCGAAAATTAGGTAATGCAGCCCCAATTAGAGAAATAAACTCCATTGTTAGATTTTGGTACCAAGCTTTCATCTTTATTCTTAGATTTTCCATTCAAGTTGTAAGTTTGTCACGATTCAATCTTTCCTTTTTATTCAATCTTGTTATTCATCTTGTTGTTATTTCTTATTTCATGTTTACCCTTTTATTATCATATTTGATTATGTTCATCTCTTTAATATTCTTGGTAATTGTTAGTTCCATGATAAAAAGTATGCATAGCTAATTCTTGTGATTAGGAATTAGGGGAACCATGTAAAGACTTGACTTTGATAAGTTTGATGATTAAATTACCAATCCCCCATTGTTGTTGATGAACTAATCCTTAGGATTGAAAGATTATTAGGATTAGTTTAACAACAACTTTGGGATAGCCCTTGAACGAAAGTTTAGTGATTTTCTAGGAACCCTAAGACCGTAAGGATTGGGTAGAATATTGACCAAAAGGTTTATTCTTTGTTCCTTGGGATTGTGTTATTTGATTATCTTACCTCTCATTGACCTGTTTTGACCATGGGGAACCAAAGTTCCTAATCCCCTTTTTTTATCTTATTTTAATTTTCTTGTTAGTTTATTACCTTAGTTGTTAGTTTAAACCCCAATTCAAAACCCCCCTTTTTCGGTTACTTGCAATAGACTCTAAATTTACAAACATAATTTACCCTGTCTCTCTGTGGTTCGACCCTTGACTTATCCTATCTGAGTTTAAGCTGAGGTTTTATAAATCTTATCTTTGGCACCCCTCAACGACGGGTGTCAAATTTTGGCGCCGTTGCCGGGGAGACGGTATAACTTTGTTTGTTAATTTTTAGTTTATTTTTCTTGTCTTAAGGAACTTAGGTTCCTTAAGACCGTTCTTACCTTTTCTTCTAGTGTTGTTTAGAAGACAGGTTTTTGAGAGGAAGGCTTGAGTACTCTCTTTATGGATTCTATTTATAGCTACCTACAGCCGAAGCCTAAAGATTTACCGAAGGGATTCACCTTGCCTACACCAACCACTGGCTCCTTTGAACTCCGCCCGACTCATATTTCTTTGGTGGAACAGAGTCGATTTTCAGGTCTACCCGATGAAGATCCAATAAAGCATGTTACAACCTTCACAGATTATTGTTGTTTCATACCCCTACCTGAAGGGGTAACTAGAGATGAGGTGCTGGCAACGATGTTCCTGTTCTCATTAAAAGGAGACGCGCAAGAATGGTACCGGGACCTTGACAAGGCAAGTGAGAAGATTACGGATTGGACCGCCTTGGCATTGGCCTTTTACAAGAAATACTTTCCTCTTGCAAAAGCCGAGGACTTGAGAAACCAAATCCGTAACTTTCAGCAGGGGCCTGATGAAGGATTTTGTGAAGCATGGGATCGATTCAAGAAATTGGTCCGTTCTATCCCTCACCATAACCTTCAACAATGGGACCTATGTAACTGTTTTTACAACTCTCTTTATGATGACTATAAGATGGTTCTTGATGTGGCCGCCAATGGAAGATTCCAGAACAACACCGACCATATGAAAGGTTGGAAAACCATTGAAGACATGGCGGTGCATAGGGCTACTTTTAAGGGTTCACGTGGGAATTCAAGAAGGCTGAATGTAGAGATGAATAGAGTGATGGCTCTTGAGACAACAGTTGAAGCCCGTTTTGAAAAGCTTGAGGCAACCCAGCTAAAGCTTGAAAGTGCGAACCTAGTTACTACGGTCGACAACACAGGAGAAATTGAGAAATTAAGGGCTCTTGTTGATGCCTTAACCACGACAGTTTTCAAGATGAGTGAGGCTCACGTTACCTCCACAAAAGTTTTTGAGGAGCACTTGATAAACATAGCCAACCAAAGAAAAAGCTCTCCAACTAGTTGTGAGGGACCCATGGAGACGCTAAATGCCATAAATCTAAGGAGTGGCCGTGTTTGTGAAGACTCAACTCAAGAGGATGGTCCAGCCGAAATTCCAAATCAAGAATCTGATCCCGTCAAAAGAGCAGGAGGTCGACCGACCGCTTCTGTAAGTCGATCGACCGCAGTTCCTGACGTGCGATCAGATTCTGAAAAAGAAAAAAATTCGGATTTTGCAGACTCTGGTCGACCGACCACTTCCTCTGGTCGACCGACCAACGTTCCTGAGCAGAATGCCGTTTTTACTCCGGAATCGCTGGATCCTTCCTTCTTTCAAGGCCTTACTGAAATTTTACAGCTGAAAAAGCCAAAGGTTGCTGATCCTATGGCTAAAGTCACCATTCCTTATCCTGAAAGACTGAAAAATTCAAAGGAGGATAAGAAATTTGGTAAGTTCTTAGAGATGGTGAAGAATCTTGAGGTAACCATCCCTTTCACTGACTTAATTACCCAGGTACCTTCTTATGCTAAATTCATGAAAGATATTTTAAGTCGTAAGAGGAATTTTCAGGACGACGGTGCTGTTGCTTTTGTGGAAGAATGTTATGTTCTTTCACAAGATAATATAGCACCCAAGTTAAAAGACCCAGGTAGTTTTTCCATCCCTTGTACCATAGGTAATCATGTAATAGGGAAAGCCCTCTGTGATCTAGGGGCTAGTGTCAGTGTCATACCTTATTCTGTATGCGAAAGACTTGGTTTAGGTAGACTTAAAGTCACCAATATTACCGTACAGATGGCTGATAGATCAACCCAAAGACCACTAGGGGTCTTGGAGGATGTCCCAGTAAAAGTGGGAAAGTTCTTTATTCCTGTGGATTTCGTTGTTTTAGACATTGCTGAGGATAGTCAAATACCTATTATTTTAGGTAGACCATTTTTACACACAGCTGGGGCTGTAATAGATGTCAAACGCAGGACCATTACTTTAGAGATAGGGGATGACACTATCGAGTTCAGTCTTGCCCATAAGGCAACTATTCCTACTGATGATACTTGTTGTTCCATCGATATTGTAGACAGGAATGTTATCCTTAATTGGAGGGAATCCTTGACCAAGGATCCCTTAGATGATCTGACGATTTTGGATAAGTGTGCAGGTACTCCAGCTGAGGATGCTGAAAAGCTGGATTTGATAGAGGAAGAGGAAGAGGAATATGAGCTCACTGAAGAAGAGAATGAGAAGCTCATAAGCCTAGCTAATGCAAGTCTGGTAAACATGTGCTATTCTATAGATACTAATTCTGTTCAGGCAGTTGAGGTAAAAGCACCAGAGCGTAAGCCACTTCCTCCTAATCTTAAATATGTTTTCTTAGATAATACTGAATGATGCCCGTCGTTGAGGGTACCAAAGATAAAATTTATAATTCCTAACTTTAACAATAGATAGTGAAAGTCAGGGTCGAACCACAAAGAGGTGGGGAATGTTTATTGTTTTAATGTTAATGTTTAAAGGTAACAAATTTGGGGTTGATTGGTTGATTACTATATCTAAAGCAAAGATTAAAATAAAACAAGAATTAAAAGATGAGAATAAAATATAATAAAAGAGGATGCTAGGATGTTTGGGTAATAAATAGCTAAGGTAAAGTAAATCCTAAGGTCAACATGTATTGCAGTCGCGTAAGGGGGTGTAACATATCTTTTTAGGTCTATGCTACCTAATAGCTCCTTTCGGCCTATGCTATTAGTTCCTAGGTCTCACAATTATTGGGTGTCAACAATAAGGGTGATTCCTAAATTCCAGGTTACATACCTTTCAGCCTTGAGTAACCTATCCGTCTTAAGGTGTAAACCAATGCCCTTCCCGTATCTCTCAATCTTGGGTAGGTCATTACTAACATCCTACAAGTCTCCTTATGGTCTCATTGCAGGATATTATAATTGACAAGAAAAGACGAAATAAGAAAACATACGCGAGTGGTCGACCGACCGGCTACTCCAGTCGGCCGACCACGGCCTCGGTCGACCGACCGACTATTCCAGTCGGCCGACCGTGGTCCTGCTACAAGTCGGTTTTTCGGATTTTATTTACCTCTGCATATTATCCCCTACATCCTAACATATGAAAATTAGCTACTCATGACTGTTAAGACGATTGTAAAATTGGGAATAAACATGGAGAACATAGTAAATAATCTAAGCATGCAAGATTCAATAAAGCTTGGGATTCTAACTTAACAATTGTAATAAAAACAAGAACTATAATAAAAACTAGATTAAAGAGTAATTACCACAATTGGATTTAAGGCAGAAAGAAACTAACTTTATTGAATGCTTGAGAATTATTGAAAGATTACAAAACTAAATCTGATAAAACTTGATACTGAAAGATTCGATGCAAAACTTGATTCTCCAGATCTAAGATATATGGTTCCAGATATCAAACCCTAACTACAAGATTGGCTTATATAGGGTAAGAAATTAGAGTTTCCTAAAGACTCTAATTCTATTTTATTTCCGAAAAGAATCGATTGGGCTTCTGTTGTGGTCGGTCGACCTACTATTCGGGTCGGTCGACCACTTCCTGTTGGGCTTCTTTTATTTCCGGCATTCCTTGAAAATTGGGCTTTATGAAAATCAGGCCTGGTCGGCCGACCCGTTTTGCTGGTCGGTCGACCGCTTCTGTACGGAAATCTTCGGATTTCTTCTGTTTTGACTCTTGGTACTTGATTTTGACTCCAGTTGACTTTCCATTTATTCCTTAATTAAGCAAAAGACTTGAGGATACGAATTTGGTGCTAAATCGTCTCTTTTCCGCATAAATCTACAAAAGTGCATAAAAATACGAAAGTACACAATTTGTGGGAAATAAAGGCTAAAACATAGTAAATGAGCGACCAAATACGTGTAAAAATAGATGTAAAACATCATAAAATAGACACGTATCACTGAACAGTACCCTGCGATTGTTAGCTCTAAACTTAGTCCTGACCAACTTTCTGCCTTAATGACTGTTCTTAAAAAGAATAGAAAAGCTCTAGGTTATTCTTTGGATGATATTAAGGGCATAAGCCCTGATGTTTGTATGCACAGAATTGATTTAGAGGAAGGGCATAAGCCTTATAGACAGGGACAGCGTAAGTTAAATCCTAAGATGCAGGATGTAGTTATGGCTGAGGTCATGAAGCTTCTTGATGCAGGTATTATCTATCCGGTTGGAAACTCTAAGTGGGTTAGCCCAGTTCAGGTGGTTCCTAAGAAAGGAGGGACCACAGTGGTTAAGAATGACAAAAATGAGTTAATACCAACTAGAGTTATAACAGGGTGGCGGATGTGCATTGATTATAGACAGTTAAATGCCGCCACCAAGAAAGACCATTTCCCCCTTCCTTTTGTTGACCAAATGACTGAAAGACTGGCTTCTAATAAATTCTTCTGTTTTCTAGACGGTTATTCAGGTTTCTTCCAGATTCCCATCCATCCTGATGATCAGAGTAAGACTACTTTTACATGTCCACAGGGTGTTTTTGCTTATCGCAGGATGCCTTTTGGGTTATGCAATGCTCCTGCTACTTTTCAAAGGTGTATGATGGGTATTTTTTCAAACTTTATAGAAAACATTATGGAAGTATTTATGGATGATTTCTCTGTTTACGGTAATGCTTTTGATCAATGATTAGCTAATCTTGATAAAGTCTTGCAGCGATGTATTGATGTAAACCTTGTCTTAAATTGGGAGAAGTGTCATTTTATGGTTACTGAAGGGGTAGTGTTAGGGCATCTAATTTCAGATAAAGGTATACATGTAGATAAAGCGAAAGTGCAGGTGATTGAGCAATTACCCCCTCCTATTAATGTCAAAGGGGTGAGAAGTTTCTTAGGGCACGCAGGTTTTTACAGGCGTTTCATTAAGGACTTATCTAAAATTGCTAAACCACTTACACAATTGCTTCTTAAAGATGCCATTTTTGATTTTTCTGATGAGTGCCTTTCAGCTTTTAACAGGTTGAAGGAAGCTTTGGTCTCAGCACCAATCATCCAGCCACCAGATTGGGATCTCCCATTCGAGATCATGTGCGATGCTAGTGATTATGCTCTGGGTGCTGTGCTTGGTCAAAGGAAGAACAAGGCTCTTAATGCTATATACTATGCGAGCCGCACCCTGGATGAGACTCAAGTCAACTATTTCACCACCGAGAAGGAGATGCTAGCCGTCATATTTGCCTTAGAAAAATTCAGGTCATATCTAGTGGGTAATAAGGTAATTGTTTATACTGACCATGCAGCCTTAAAAGGTCTTTTTCAAAAGAAGGATTCAAAGCCAAGACTTTTAAGGTGGATCCTCCTTCTCCAAGAATTTGACATTAAGATCAGGGACAAGAAAGGCGCGGAAAACGTGGTAGCTGACCACCTATCTCGCCTACAGTTGACTGATGGGGAAGATTTTTTACCTATTGATGATTCGTTTCCTGATGAGAGTTTATTTATCATTAATAGTTCAGGTTCTTATCCCCCTCCTTGGTATGCTGATTTTGCTAATTTTGCTGTTACAGGTAAAATCCCTCCTGCGTTGTCCTGGCAACAAAAGAAGAGATTTATGTTTGATGCAAAACAGTATTTTTGGGATGACCCTTATGTTTTTAAAGAATGCGGAGATGGACTTATCCGGAGATGCGTCCCCCAATGGGAGGTGAAGGACATTCTGGAAGCATGTCACTCTTCTGCATATGGTGGTCACCACGGTCCATCTAGGACCGTGGCCAAGGTATTACAGTCTGGTTTTTATTGGCCTACTTTACATGCTGACTGTAGAAATTTTGTAGGTAACTGTGATGCCTGTCAAAGGACTGGGAATGTCTCAAAAAGACATGAGATGCCACAAGTAGGTATTTTAGAGGTAGAGATTTTTGATGTCTGGGGCATTGATTATCAAGGACCTTTTCCCAGTAGTCAAGGTAACAGGTATATTCTTGTAGCTGTTGATTATGTGTCTAAGTGGGTAGAAGCTATTGCTACTCCCCATTGTGATGCAAAAGCTGTTATTAAGATGTTTAAAAAAAATCATATTTCCTCGTTTTGGTGTCCCTAGGGTTGTCATAAGTGATGGAGGTATGCATTTTAAAGAGAAACGCTTAGGTGACTTGTTAAATAAATTCGGTGTCCAACACCGTAGGGGTTTAGCTTATCACCCTCAGACTAGTGGTCAAGTTGAGATCTCTAATAGAGAACTCAAGGAGACCCTAGCCAAGGTAGTTTCTAAGTCTAGGAAAGATTGGAGTCTAAAACTTGATGATGTTTTATGGGCCTATAGAACCGCGTTCAAAACTCCAATAGGAATGTCACCATTCCGATTGATTTATGGTAAAACTTGTCATTTACCAGTTGAGTTAGAACGTAAGTCTTGGTGGGCTATATGTGATCTTAATTTAGACCCTAATCTTTCCCGTGAGAAACGTTTACTGCAGCTTAATGAGTTAGAAGAATTCAGGTTGTTATCCTATGACAATGCTAGGATCTACAAAGAGAAAACAAAGCGCTGGCATGACAAGAGAATCATTAGGCGTGATTTTCAGGTAGGTGATAGGGTTTTGCTTTTTAATGCTCGTATTCGTCTTTTTCCTGGTAAGCTAAAATCCAGGTGGAGCGGACCTTACACCATCACAGCTGTCTCAAAATTCGGGTCAATCGAATTAGAAACCTCGTCTGGTGAGAGGTTCAAAGTCAATGGCCATTATGTGAAGCACTTCCGAGGAGAAAATGAGTATGTCGGAAAAGTCGAAGTTTCTTACTCTGACCCTTTTTAGGATGCTCCTTAGAAGGTAAAAGGTCGTGCGGGACCTCCTAAACCAGCGCTACACGGGAGGCAACCCGTGCTTTAGTTTAAATTTACGTTTTCCTTCTTATTTTTCGTTTTACCCTTTGGTGGAAATTGAAATCTCTGCAGAAAAGTGAAAAAAAAAGAGAATTCGTCAGTACAGTGGTCGACCGACCGACTTTTATGGTCGACCGACCACACTGACAACTTTATGTACTTTTTCTGGCAGAGTAAGTAAAATTGCAGAGCAGGTAAAAGGACACGGGTCGACCGACCGACTTTTCTGGTCGACCGACCACGATTTTTTTTACGGTTTTATTTTTCAGAGTCAAATGTCACGGGTCTGTTATGTTTTGAAAATGCATTAAGTGTTTTCACTTCTTCACCTTCCCAGCATCCCCTCTCTCTCATAAAACCCTAAAAACTATTCACCCACCTTCCTCCTTCACCATTTTACTTACTTTCTTTCACCTTCCATCCTCAAGGTATGTTTTTCTTTCATTTTCTTTCTCTCTTTTCAGTTTTATACCTTCTTATTTTCGTTTTAGGTAGTATTAGCTTATCTTTTTAAGTTCAATTTTGCTCTTAATTCCGTTTCCATGCTTGTTTGTGTGTTTTTATCTTAGTTTTCTTCTTCTTTTTAAGTTTATATGCTTAGATCTGTAAATTTTGGGTGATTTTGTGCTGATTAGGATAGTTTAATTCTTCCCTATAATTTTTATGCCTCTTTTCGCGCGAAATTCACCCGCGAAACACCGACGCTGACACTATTCACGGTCGACCGACCGGAAAATGAGGTCGGCCGACTGAATTTTGAATTTTCTGGGTTTTTATTTACAGATCTGTGTTTTTCTGACGATTGTCGGTCGACCGACCCGAAACTGAGGTCGGCCGACCAGAACCGTGTCTTCCTGAGTTTCATTCTTATGCAGTTTCTGAACTTTCTCTCGTATAGCGGTCGACCGACCATAACTGCATTTTTCCTGAGTTTTTCAGTTTCTGATTTCATGTTGCAGCAGAAATTACTGACCATCTTGAAAAATTTGGTCGACCGACTTGCCCCTGTAGTCGGCCGACCAGAGCTGTGATAAAAGTTTCTGTTTTGCAATTTTTCGTGCCTAATTTTGTTAAAGCAATGTTTTCATATGCTCATAAGACTTATATCTTTATTTGAACTTTTCAGATTTACGATGTCTAGCCGTGATCAAGGTGGGAAGCGCGCACGCACTTCGGGTACAGGCACTTCTAGAGGACGTGTCTCTAGGACGCGAGGTTTGGCGGTGCAGGACACGGATAGTTTACCGAACTATCCACAAATCACTTTCAGCTCTCCGGCCCAGAAGGCCCGATTCCTCCATCTGACTGCTTATTGTGTGGTTGTGGCGACCCGTTTCCTTTGCGTTCCAGCTTTGCATGCCTTGGGATGCCATGACGAGGTGGTATCTATGCTCATTGGGACCGGGTTTGCAGGCCTCGCCACCATGGACGAGATCACCTACCGCCTTCTCACTCTTGAGTTCTTCTCCTCCTTCACCTTTGATTCAGGGGCACTTCACCCCGGCTATGATAATTTTTGTATCTCTTTTCGCATGTTCAATGAAACTTATGCTTTAACTTTAACCCAATTTGCTCAAATTTTGGGTCTGTCTTCTGAGGGTCTTACTGATGACCCCACGGGGTCGTATTCTGATATGTGGTCCTGTATTTCTGATTCCAGCGATGTGAAGAAGAAAAACAGTACCATCCACCTTCCCACCCCCCGTTATTATTTGCGTCTGTTGGCCAACACTGTTTTCGGCCGCAAAGAGTCTCAAAATGTTAACACCATTGAGCTCTCTATTTTGTCTGGTTATCTTAACATCAGACGTATGGGTCAGCAGTCTTACAACACTGCTTATTTGGTCGCCTCTCACTTCGTGTCGGTAGGCGAGGGAACTTCACTGACTACTATCGTTTGTGGTGGGCTAGTCACTCGATTAGCCCGCTCTTTTGTACCCCAGTTCCCTCGCTATGAGGATGCGGTCGACCCTCTCTCCCGGTACATGGACATGGCTTATGTCAGGTCTGTGCGTTGGGTCAACAGGAGAGATTATTGGAAGATAGACACCTATCTCAGTGATCGCATCCCCATCACCACGGCTCCCCCTATGTTCCCCCTTTCTACTGTTGTAGGGGAGCCCCGACCACTACTCCCGTCTTACCGCCTCCCGCTTAGGGGAGGCACTTCTAGAGGTTTCAGGGCCCCTGCTCCCGGTGGCCACCATACCACACCTGGGACAGGGTACCCATCTGATTTTACTGCTCCTCCTAATGTTTATGTTCCTCCTTTTGTTGATGACAGATCTATGCCACAAATGATGGCGAGTCTTTGCAGGCAGTTCAGCCAAAAACGGTTGGACGATAGTCTCTTCCAATACCCGGTTTACAGGGAGTATGCCACACAAGGTAGGCTCCCAACCGGCCCGTGGACTCACCCCACCTGGTACACACCTCTCGCAGGCGGTCGTGACCATGGTGAAGCTTCAGGCTCTGCCTCAGGAACAGGTGGAGGGTCTGAGGAGGATGGCGATGAGGAAGGAGAGGAAGAGGACCCTGAGCTGTTCTTCGACTCAGAGGGCTAGGGACATGCTTAACCTTACCCTCTTTGGGGTTCGGTTTGGGGAGGTCCCCTTTCCTTGGTTCGGTTTGGGGAGGTCCACATTTATTTTGTAAGTGTTTTCCTCCCTTAGATTTCCAATTTTCCTCTTTCGATTTCCAGTTTTCCCCTCCTTCCTCCTTAGACTCTTTTTGTAGTTTCTAGTCTTTTTCCTTTTCCTTTCTTTGTTTGCTTCTTTTTCGCCTACCCCCATCCCTTTGCTGTGGTTATATGCTGATGAGCACAATGGGGGCATTGTGCGTTTTGGTTTGGGGAGGGTGTTTGCATACTCCTTTGTGAGTATGCAATTGTTTTTGTGTCTTTTGTTTTTCATACCTTTAGGTGTTTTTCTTGTTTTCATCCTCTCTTGTCGCGTGTTCTTCCCTGTCGCGCGTTCTTCTCTGTCTTAAGTTTTTAGGTCGAGTCGGAACGGATAAATACTAGTTATGCCTCACATATCACATATTGCTTTGCCTTGCATTTTTTCAAAAATTTTCAAGCTAGTCTTTTGCATTATCTACGAGTTTTTGTTGATTTCATGCTAAATTATTAGACTTGACTCTCTTCTTGTCAAGCTACTACATATTCTAAGGTTTAGAGCTTAATAAATCGGTGACATCCATGACCGATTTCATATAGGTTGTGAGTAGTTTCTCCTCTTGAGGCATGTTACATCAATATGCATAAACATGAATTTTGTCTTCTTAATACCTGTATGCATTCGGTTTTGTGGTTTGTTGACACATGTGGTAGAGGTACCCCTTTCTCATTATTCCCATTATCCTCACATAGCCAAATTGAATTCTTTTACCCCTTTGCTACATTCTAAAAATTGCCTACCCTAGCCGAGCTAGTTAATTAGTGATGGGACTGTTTTCTTGCCATCCTTTGGTGCATGCTTCATTGATAAATTTTGATTTTGGGAGAATGATAGAAAAAAAAAAAAAAAATAACGAAAGAGACGTGAAAAAAAAACAAAGACGAAACAGCCTGTTTTCAAGGCTGGTCGGTCGACCAGTTTTCCTGGTCGGTCGACCAGGACCGTTGGATAGGTTAGTTTTTCTGAAAAAAAAAGAGAAAAGAAAAAAGAGGGGAAGAAAAAGAAAAAAAAAAAAGTTGGAAGATTTGTGATTTTTGCTCCAAAACTTTGAGCATTGGCATGTATGAAAGAAAAAAAAAAAATAAAAAAATAATAAGAAGTGATCTTATAGTGTGGATAGATGGTTGTTAGCTCGGTTTAACCCCTCTTCCCATAACTTATCTTAAGCCTCTTCTTACCTTTAGCCTCACAATCCCAAATTTGCCTCGGCATGTGTCATGGTTATCTAGTGTGGGAATGCATATGTACGGTTGTAGAGATTTTATTCATGTTAGATTGCAGGCATGTTCTTACGGGTCGTAGTTAGGTGAGAGTCTTTACTTTTATTTATCTTCTTATCTTTCACATATACATTTGACCCTTTGCTTTCATGAGTTTCTCGAGCGTACCGCGAGAGTCCAATTAGAATGGGTCTTGCAAGGTCGAAATTTTAGCATGCTTTTACAACATGTTTAATTCGTTTTGCTTTTGACATTATGTTTGACTATAGTTGAAGGATGCATTAAATTGGTTAAGCATAGTGTTGTGTTTGGTTGTGAAAAGTATGAAATCCGTTCCATTAGAAGTTTTATTTTCTTTTGAGTCTTAGTGCTTGCTTGAGGACAAGCAAGGTTTGGTTTGGGGAGTTTGATACGTGCCTATTTTATGCATTTTATTTACTCTTTTGGCACGTATTTTCTTACACTTTCGTGACTTTTAGTTGCTTTTTCTCCCGAAACGGTTTACTTTGGCATTTCTATGTTTTATATGTAGGAATACGCGGAAGTGAGCAAAACCAAGCTTTATTTGCCTTTAGGAAGCTGTTTTGAGTACTAGTATGGAGCAAGGAATCAGATGGTGCACTCAAGTATTATTTTCGGGCCAAATCGAAGCTGTAAAGGACGAGAAGCGGTCGACCGACCTGCGATAGTGGTCGACCGACCGATGTCAAGTACGTAAACAGGCCCAGTTCTCCACAGAAGCCCAAATTCGCATGAAAATAAATCCGCGTTGGCAGAGTCGGTCGACCGACCGACAAATTAGGTCGACCGACCAGACCCGGTTTCGAAGACTTCTGTTTTATTTTCTATTTTTCCTAATCTTGTAACAATTCTTATTTAAGGAGACCCAAAACTCGAAAATTAGGTAATGCAGCCCCAATTAGAGAAATAAACTCCATTGTTAGATTTTGGTACCAAGCTTTCATCTTTATTCTTAGATTTTCCATTCAAGTTGTAAGTTTGTCACGATTCAATCTTTCCTTTTTATTCAATCTTGTTATTCATCTTGTTGTTATTTCTTATTTCATGTTTACCCTTTTATTATCATATTTGATTATGTTCATCTCTTTAATATTCTTGGTAATTGTTAGTTCCATGATAAAAAGTATGCATAGCTAATTCTTGTGATTAGGAATTAGGGGAACCATGTAAAGACTTGACTTTGATAAGTTTGATGATTAAATTACCAATCCCCCATTGTTGTTGATGAACTAATCCTTAGGATTGAAAGATTATTAGGATTAGTTTAACAACAACTTTGGGATAGCCCTTGAACGAAAGTTTAGTGCTTTTCTAGGAACCCTAAGACCGTAAGGATTGGGTAGAATATTGACCAAAAGGTTTATTCTTTGTTCCTTGGGATTGTGTTATTTGATTATCTTACCTCTCATTGACCTGTTTTGACCATGGGGAACCAAAGTTCCTAATCCCCTTTTTTTTATCTTATTTTAATTTTCTTGTTAGTTTATTACCTTAGTTGTTAGTTTAAACCCCAATTCAAAACCTCCCTTTTTCGGTTACTTGCAATAGACTCTAAATTTACAAACATAATTTACCCTATCTCTCTGTGGTTCGACCCTTGACTTATCCTATCTGAGTTTAAGCTGAGGTTTTATAAATCTTATCTTTGGCACCCCTCAACGACGGGTGTCAATGATGAAGGAAAATGAGGAGAAGAACAAGAAGATTGACGAGCTCCAAAAAGAGGTGGTGGCGCTCCGTGACAAGAAGGCTGAGAGCGAATATGCTGACACTGAGGAGGAGGATGATAGCGACAAAGATGTTGGCAAGGAAGACGGTGGAAAGCCAACTAATGAAGTCGGCGCCTTCACTGAGGAAAAGCTTCAGGAGCTAATAGCAAGGACCATCAAGAGCCAGCTAGACAACAGCTCAGCAAGCAATGGACGTTACATCAAGCCTTATACCAAGAGGATTGACTGTTTACGCATGCCTTCTGGTTATCAACCTCCAAAGTTTCAACAGTTCGACGGAAAGGGAAATCCAAAACAACACATTGCCCACTTCGTCGAGACATGCAGCAACGCCGGAACTGAAGGTGATTGCTTGGTAAAGCAATTTGTGCGCTCTCTCAAAGGACTTGCGTTTGACTGGTATACGGATCTGGATTCTGAGTCAATTGACAGCTGGGGTCGCATGGAAGATGAATTCCTCAACAGATTCTACAGCACCAGGCGTGTCGTCAGCATGAGTGAGTTGACAAATACAATCCAATGGGAAGATGAACCTGTCGTGGACTACATCAACAGGTGGCGTGCGTTGAGCCTGGAATGCAAGGATCGCTTAAGTGAAACCTCAGCAGTTGAGATGTGCATCAATGGGATGAGCTGGGATATTCTCTATATCTTGAAGGGGATTAGGCCAAGAAGTTTTCAAGAACTGGCGACCCGCGCTCATGATATGGAGATCACAATCAAAGGACGTGACAAGTCTCGATCAACGTCTTCCAAGGCAACCAGTGAAAAGAAGGAGTTCAAGAAAACTGATAAGAGCTCTAGGTCATCAACAAAGGAAACAATGGCCGTTGAGACCAGTAGTGCGCCTGTGAAGATCTCGTCCAAACCCAAGTACGAGAAGAAGAAAGAGAAGTTTGCTTACAACTATCAACGAGAGAAGCCTACCTTGGAGGAGTTACAAGCAAAGAAGTACCCATTCCCAGACTCTGACTTGTCAGGAATGTTAGACGTGTTAGGTTTAACTAGTTGCTCATAAACTAATTTTAGTCATACTAACAAAACCTTTAATTAACTCTTTAATTAACTTATAAATAAACTCGTTTATTAGATCTTATGCATGCTACTATATGCGGAAATAAGGAGAAATCCGTGTTCTTACACTCGGTCCAAGCTTAGCAAGGATGATCCTCCAAGTACCCAAATTAGAATACCTCCTTTGGATGCACCAAGACAACCCCTCAAATAAACCGAAGCCTTGTAATTGCTAGACTAGAAATCGGTTTCTTCCTTAAATAATTCTAATCACTCTTATTAGAATGTAATTTTAATACTACAAATAGTATAAGTTATTATCTTATAATAAGTATTTTAGAGGTTGAAAATTTCTCTCTTCTTGTATGAATATTTCGGCCAAAAAGAAGAAGAAGAAAAGAACTTAAATGAGTATGACATATATCTCACATATATATCAAGCATGCTTTAATTAAGATAATCATATTTTCATAAGCATGCTCATGGGGAAAGGGGAGCCGGCTTAGGGAGCCTCAATGGGAGACAAGTTCTCTTCTCAAGGCATATAGGTTGGCTTAGTAGTGTGTGTTCTCTAGGCAACACATTAAACATAATGATTAAGGGTGTATTTAACAATTAAAACACCTCACACCCACCTTCACCATAACCGGCTATTAAGTCCATAAAATGGACTTAATTTTACAATTTTGTCAATTGTATAACTTGTATAAAATGTGACATCTAATATGTCACAAGACAATACCATATAATTATCTTTATATAAATATTTATCATATAAATATTATTTTTATCAATTGACAAGTAATTCGAAATTACAATTGTAAAATGATTATTTATAATTATCGTCAATACGATTTACAACCTTTGTAATAATTATAACCCAATTCATTCTAATTACGATATTATAAAATATCGTTTAATGTTTAACAATTGATACGTTTCAATTTTAAACATAAATCTTACATTAAGATTTAACCTCTAATTTCTCGATATACGAGTTTAAGGAATATGATCAAATCGTATCAATATACATTTGATCATTCTATCAATTAAGGGAATTGTCCTAAAGGTGTGACCTAAAGGGATCAACTGACCATCACCGTCATACGACAGTAATGTCAAACTCTAGCTAGCCAATCATTACCGATTAATGTTGGTCAGTTGACTAATAATTCGTATCATCCCTTGCGCATTCTCGTTATGAGATTTAATTACGTGATCGCACTATTGTTGAGGACACATTTCCCAACAATCTCCCACTTGTCCTCGACAAGTGTGCGTCACCAATTCTCTTGTCCTATTACAATCTCCCACTCAATGCAAGGTGTCTCTCTAAGGTCGTACTTGCATTCGATCATATCATGAGTGGTTTCCTCGATCTGGAGAATAACTGTCTGACCGGAATTATCTACCATAGATACCTTCCGAGCGTGGCCACGCATTTCCAATTAATTTCTCCTCGAGTGGCCCTGAGATTTGAACAACCCTGACAAGGGGTGGACAATTTCTATCGCACTACTTCCTTCAACTAGTCACAGTTAGTCACAACCCAAAACAATCCCATTTGACTCCAGTTACGAAAAGTCGTAGAGAATGGATCAAAGTTATGCCTAAACTGTACCATCTTGGGAGAGTAGTCTTTAGTCTAAGAATTGACTCACAAGAATACTATAGCAGCTCTCGCCACGACCCGGCTATAAAATTTCCAGAACTCTATAAGCGGTCACATTGCCCGACAGAGTGTCTCTTACAGTCTGCCTATGTGATCGACTAGTCATCACATATGACTCTATGGCACTTGAACTTGCCATCAATCGCCTTACACTCTAGTCGCTTCGAGATGTCACCTCATGTAAGCGGCTAGGGGCCATACTAAGTCAATCCAGTTCACTTATGGGGTTCAATATTGTCTCATACAACCCATTTGGATTCTGACAAAGTATCTTTCATTTTTGAGTTAATCATAACTCAAATGATGTTGTCATGCAACAATAGTCAACACTATTACATTGCATTTTGATGCACAATCATCTATTTGTATTAGTGTTTTGCGAATAACCTTTATTCATGCGAATAACCTTTATTCATGATAGCAAAACTTACAACTTTTGGTATCCTTTGTTCTCATATTATCCCGTATAATATGATTCTATTTGAGTACATATCTAGAACTCTTTCTAGATTTTGAGTTTCCTTTCCGGAGGAAAGCTCCCACTGTTATCTTATAACTTGTGACGTATCGATATACAGTCACTTATGTACTGAAAACTTTATTGTAGTCTATTTATGATTTCATCATTCTAATAATTTTCACTCATCTTGGCTATTTGATAATGGTTTCATTCATCGTTATGAATGATGTATCCAACCATTCTAACTTCTAGTGGGCGACCTTTTATTATCCATATAATAAACCTTCCCGTAAAGCTCCATCATCTTATGATATAAGGTATTTGATCATCTAGAATTGAAAACCTCTTATTCTTTACACCTTAAAGAATCACCCATTCTCTCTAAATGGTAGGCTTAATTCTTTTAATGAAAATCGCTCCCACTAAAATCAATATCTCTCGATATCTTAAATGAACCTTTCATTTCTCGCATGTTAAACTATTACTTGAATCATTATCACTATCACTATCCCTATAGTGATCTGTTTCCATTCAATCAATCATTACCTTCTTATAATGTCTTCGTTTCCTTGAGACGAAAATGACATGATAATTTCTTTATAACTACATTGAGAGGATTGATATGATTTCTTCTCTTTTATCTTATAAACTTAGAAAAATCATTTATTAAGGAACCGTTTTCCTTCCGATGTCATACGGGGTTTCATGTTTCCTCTTTATGAAACAATGAACATAAAGAACCTTTCTTCGAGTGTCCTCCCGTAGTTTCTTCAGTGTCCTCTCGTAGTTTCTTCAAATCATTTAGGGCTCTTCTCAAGACTCCCAAGTAAGGAATCTTCTCTAAGATCCTTCCTTTATTTTCATCATTGGTTTGGAGCGAAATATTTTCTCCCACTCTATCCTTCTAACAATAACCTTTATTCGTTTAAGGATAGCTATTTCGATTAACCAATGTATCTGAATGTTTGAAGTTTGATAGGTGTAATGAATACATTCTCATTTTCACTTAAAATGAAAATCTTATAATGAACTGATATAGTCCCATTTTGATTGAATTTATCTCATGGGGTGTAGTTCTCCGTTTTAATCAACTCTTTGATTATATTATATTGATCGTATCAATAGTTTGTTGCGTGATAAAAATCACTATTATTCATGTTTAAACAAGGTATGCGATTTATTTGAGAAATCAAAACATTGATTAAGAACAAAAGTAGTGACTCGGGTTGAAAACCAAGTCACCAATATCCAAAACTACAACCATTGTTTTAGGATTTTAATCCTTGTCTTACAAGAAAATAAATTGTTCCATAAATAAATGCAAAATATGAAAGAAGACAATATGAAAATTAGAGCCTAGCTCTTCAAGTCTTCGATCAATTGGATGATACCGGAGCCATCCAAGTAAGGAACCTCATGCTTCCTTCTCCTTGCCCTTATCATTATTAGGAGGCGTCCCTTTAAAACATTTAAAAAGGGTAAATATCAACACATTTGTATCACTATACATAAGTTGATAAATGACATGAATCATAACGAGAATTATTACCTACGGCGGTTGCCTTCCCATTTTTGAGATCGCTTAAGTATTTGGGGCAATTTCTCTTCCAATGACCGATCCTCGTGCAATAATGGCACTTGTCTTGCTCTTTTAAAGACGAGGTGGAAGCGCCTTTCGAAAAGGTCTTTTCTTTGGTCGCCTTGGGCTTGAACGTTTTCTTGCCCTTGCCTTTAGAGGCATTCCTCTTGAAGCTCGTTTTCCCTTTCTTTTCGATGTTCAAAACATCCTTGGTGGAACTTTCATGAAGTCCCATGTCCCTTTCGGCTTGGACTAGCATCTTATGCAACTCGTCCAACGTGGTCTCTTGGTTTCGCATATTGAAATTCACCCGGAATTGAGCATACGCCTTAACCTTATTGAGCGAGTGAAGAACTCGGTCAATGATAAGAGAGTCGGGAACATCAACATCTTGAGCTTTTAGAGTCTCCGCGAGCTCAACTAGTTTGAGCACATGAGGGCTTATCTTTTGCCCTTCCTTGAAAGTTATGTCAAAGAAGGCGGAAGCCGCCTCATATTGAATCACCCTAGGAGTTTGCGAAAACATGGTCGCAAGCTTGGTGTATATCTCATATGATGTGGTCAACTTAATCATACTCCTTTGGAGATCCGGCTCCATGGAGAAGATGAGCACATTTTTAAGAGCGGAGGACTCTTTCATGTAGGCTTCATAGGCCTCACGAGTTTGGACCGACGAACGAGCGGTCGGAGCGGGAGGAGCGGCTTCGGATAGGTAACGACTCTTATCGTCACCTTGAGCGGCCAAAAGCAATTGCGCATCCCAATCCTTAAAATTGGAACCATGCTTATCGAGTTTACAACGATCCATAAAGGATCGAAGCCATGATACGTTAGTGAGAGGTGGAGCGTTGGTTGCCATAGTCGATGTTGAAAATTAAACTACAATAATAAAAGGAAAAACAACGTCATTTTAAATTCATAATTTTAAACTAGAAACTTTAACAAGTTTAGTTATGTATTTACTTAATGATCTCTTACCCAATTAAGTAAACAATCCCGAGACCCAAACCCATACTAATCCGGGCACGTGTAGCCGATTCAACCCGTATTGGTATAATTTGGTGGATTAACTCTTTAATCGGTTCTACTCTTAGAACTCTCGGTCGACAATTTTCTTAAAATTATCTTTAGCCCGAACTTATTGCAACTACGGTTACGAATACTTTCGTTGAGATCAACCAAATTTCAAGGTGTAATCTTATTACCCCACTTACCCAACGTGACAATTTTAGTACCCCGGTATAGTCGAGCCTACGTTCTTGTGAAGAAGGGATTCATGGGTCCGTACTATTTGGTAAGGCTAAGTCTCAATATTAATATGTAAGAGATCTAGTCAAATTATTATCTATCTCCGTTTTAAGTGAACTAAGTCGGTGAATTATCGATAAAATAAAAGACTAGGTCGACTAGGTCGAAACATGCATGATACGATGTATGACGATTTGGCTATGCATGCAAACATATAAAAGGCAAAATAAAAGCATAAATAAACCCTAGTATGGCCTTTCCTAGAAAAGAAATAATAAAAGTACAAATTCGGAAACCAACTCCTTTGGTCCCTTGAACTTCACGCGGCACGCACTTCGAGGTAAACACCGTCTTGATCGGAACTCCTTTCCGAATGGCACCGTCTTCAAGGAACTCCGGATTTTACAAATATTACAACTTTTCTAGTCTACTTTATACATTATAAAATAGAAATAAATTACAATTGGGTGATACGAGATCACAAAATTACAACCGAATCGGTAACCCCTTACATTACGGGAAATACCGATTAAAACTAAGGCCATACTAAGTAAATTACATAATTCCCAAAATTACGTAAAATAAATCATGACATTCATAATATAAAATATGCAATGCTTATATAAATATGAATTAACATGCAAACCCTAAGCCAAATCGTCCTATTTAAAACACTTATTTAAATAGTTATCGCAAACCTCGGTTTATGGAATCGCGTGTTTTAACGGTTAACAACACTATGCATTATAAGAAACGGTTTTCATCCTTAAGTTAATCATCCCAACTCTTATAGGATTCAAAATTTAGTCTTACTCAAACTTTGAACATGACTTAACTTAATATATTTCAATATTGATCGGTATTACTCGGTTTTTCGGGAAAAATAATATAAAATTCAAAAGAGTCATTACAATTTCGAAAATTCAAAATTCAAATTTTGAAAAATCCAGAATGTTCTTAAAATTTTCAGAATATTAAAATATTAGTATTTATACGGTTTTAATATTATTTCGAAAATAACACGTAAAACGAGCATTTTAAGTCGGAAAATTCAATAATTAACTTCATAAATGCAAATTAAATACTAATAAAATTTTTACACATTCCAAAACACTTTAAGAACACAAAATGGACAGAAAATTTAAATGCATGACTCTTTTTATTTAATTTTAAATGCTACTTTTAACAAATTAAAATAAAATCAAATCAAATCAAATCTGAAACTTTTGGCTCCCAAGATAATTTACAAGATGAACATATCATATATGACTAATGTGGGTTACATTTTTCGGCCATTTTAACAACATTTGCAAATTTTAACGATTTACGTCATATATCGTACGATTTTAACCCTTAAAATTATTTCTCAAGCATAAAATAAGATAAAATTATCGAAAATTTTATACATGCTGGAAATAATATATATGACATCGTGTTAAATATTTATGGCCAAATTCCAACTTAAACTATTAAAGTTGAAATTATGTCACTAATTACCCGATTTTTACATTAAAAATCTATAATATTGCAATATTTGAGATAAATTTCTGGAAAATTCAACATAAATTTTAAATATTGCATGTGACATCCTCATAAAGTTTTATAGTCAAATTCATAATATAACTATTTTAACCCATTTTTATTCATCTTTTTGCATTTTAACACTTAAAATTCATATCACACGATTTATAAGTCCATAATTTACGAAAAATCATATTCATATTATAGAAAATACATGTGATAACATACTGAAAAATCTCGGCCAGAAGCTTATTTTAAATATTTTTCCCAAAAATAAACATTTTTAACCATTAAAACATATTAAAACCCAGATTTAATATACCAATAATCAATATTCATGCAAAATATATTCCAAATATTCTAAAACATTTTAGAAAACAGTAGGTATTCATGCTAAATTAATTTCGTGCTATCATATATTAAACGAAAATTTCAAGTTTTATTTTGTTATCTCTATAACTCCGTAAAAACATAAACGGAAAGCATGCAAACAACCTCTTGCTCTGATACCAATTGTTAGGTTTAACTAGTTGCTCATAAACTAATTTTAGTCATACTAACAAAACCTTTAATTAACTCTTTAATTAACTTATAAATAAACTCGTTTATTAGATCTTATGCATGCTACTATATGCGGAAATAAGGAGAAATCCGTGTTCTTACACTCGGTCCAAGCTTAGCAAGGATGATCCTCCAAGTACCCAAATTAGAATACCTCCTTTGGATGCACCAAGACAACCCCTCAAATAAACCGAAGCCTTGTAATTGCTAGACTAGAAATCGGTTTCTTCCTTAAATAATTCTAATCACTCTTATTAGAATGTAATTTTAATACTACAAATAGTATAAGTTATTATCTTATAATAAGTATTTTAGAGGTTGAAAATTTCTCTCTTCTTGTATGAATATTTCGGCCAAAAAGAAGAAGAAGAAAAGAACTTAAATGAGTATGACATATATCTCACATATATATCAAGCATGCTTTAATTAAGATAATCATATTTTCATAAGCATGATCATGGGGAAAGGGGAGCCGGCTTAGGGAGCCTCAATGGGAGACAAGTTCTCTTCTCAAGGCATATAGGTTGGCTTAGTAGTGTGTGTTCTCTAGGCAACACATTAAACATAATGATTAAGGGTGTATTTAACAATTAAAACACCTCACACCCACCTTCACCATAACCGGCTATTAAGTCCATAAAATGGACTTAATTTTACAATTTTGTCAATTGTATAACTTGTATAAAATGTGACATCTAATATGTCACAAGACAATACAATATAATTATCTTTATATAAATATTTATCATATAAATATTATTTTTATCAATTGACAAGTAATTCCAAATTACAATTGTAAAATGATTATTTATAATTATCGTCAATACGATTTACAACCTTTGTAATAATTATAACCCAATTCATTCTAATTACGATATTATAAAATATCGTTTAATGTTTAACAATTGATACGTTTCAATTTTAAACATAAATCTTACATTAAGATTTAACCTCTAATTTCTCGATATACGAGTTTAAGGAATATGATCAAATCGTATCAATATACATTTGATCATTCTATCAATTAAGGGAATTGTCCTAAAGGTGTGACCTAAAGGGATCAACTGACCATCACCGTCATACGACAGTAATGTCAAACTCTAGCTAGCCAATCATTACCGATTAATGTTGGTCAGTTGACTAATAATTCGTATCATCCCTTGCGCATTCTCGTTATGAGATTTAATTACGTGATCGCACTATTGTTGAGGACACATTTCCCAACAAGACGACCTCCTTGAGAAAAAGGGTTATACAATTGCCAGAGTCCAAGCGCCCTGAGCAAGCAAACAAAACAGGAGATGCTAACTACTGTCGCTATCATAGATTGTTGGGCCATCCCCTTGAAAAGTGTATAACACTTAAAGAAAAGATAATGCAGCTATCCAAGGAAGGGAAGATTATTCTTGACTTGGATGAAACAGTTTCAACGAATCAAACAACTGCGGTCTTGGAGGAGTCTGAAGAGCCAGCTATGCATCAAGGATGTTTTGTGCATACGCTGCAATTTGGAAGTTTTAAGCCTACAACGTTACGGATCCAAAGGTCAACGTCGTCATTACCTTCAATATCAGCAAAAACAAAGTCAACTCCTCAAGATAAGAGTGAGGAAAATAAAGATGAAGATGACGACGATGAAGGCTGGACCTTGGTAACACGTAGGAAGCCAAGGAAACAAGTGAAGCAAATAGTCCAGCGTCGGCGAAGCAAGCCAAAGAAGAAAAGGCCTCGCAAGCAAAGAGGGAAGAAAAAGCCTAAAACTGTGATCAAATCTCATGTCTTGCCTACAGATGTGTTAGAGCAGGAACCACTAAGGCATATTACCTTAGAAGAATTCTTCCCACGAGATTTCTTGAACAAAGTTACCGTGTGCACTACCTCAGCGATTGAAGGTGGTAATGAAGAAAATATAGAGAAAGGCGAGGCGGATGATGCAGTGCCAACACAGCAACCTCACCCTCAAAAGGATGATGAAGTGATGAATGCTCTAGATGGCCTCCCTGCAAACATGGGATGGAAGGAAATATTTCATTTGCCTAAAGAGAAGCGTCAATTGATACTTCAAGGACTCGAGAAACTAGAGTTGTATGCGGGCAAGATGAAAGAAAAGGTTGAGCCCACCGAGCAATCAACTGGATGTTTCTCCTGCAACGCAGCCTTGAGTTTTTCAGATGAAGATTTACTTCTTGGGTCTACACTTCACAATAGGCCTCTCTATGTGTCAGGGTATATCCGGGGGCATAAAGTCAAGCGTATCTTGATCGATGAAGGTTCAGGGGTCAACCTCATGCCAAAGGCGACCATGCAAGAGTTGAGGATCACGACGGACGAACTATCAAATAGTCGAACAATGATTCATGTTTTCAACTTAAATGGTGAGCGCGCAGTTGGAATGATCCGAGTAAACCTTAGCATGGGTGACTTGTCTTCCGACACATTGTTCCACGTCATCGATGCCAAGACATCATTCAAATTGTTGTTAGGTCGACCTTGGAAACATGAAAATGGAGTCGTTGCCTCAACCCTTCATCAATGCTTGAAGTATTATCGCGGCGGTGAGAGAAAGATAGATGGAGAATGGAGATGCAAAACCTTTCTCTAAAGTCGATGCCTTTTTCGCTGATGCAAAATTCTTTGAAGAAAACGGTACGTCCAGTGAGTTCATGCCAACCACCATCTCTTCAACAGGGAAAGGGGGCAAGCGAGAAAAGACCATCGTCATGGAAAATGCAACTCCAAATCCTGCTAAAGAAGTCGATGTCAAGGTAGAGGCAAGCAAGGTAACCATGCCTATCACCTCATCCAAGAAAGAAGAGATGACGCAGAAGACCGCGCCGCCAGTACTACGCTACATCCCAAAGTCTCGGCGCAAAGATGGGGAGAGTCCTTTCGCAGAATGTTCAACATCAAAGACAGAACCTAAGGACAAATATAAGTCAAGTCAGACGATCAAGCAAGAATGGGTCGCAAAAGTTATTATACCTCTGACAAGTTCATCCCAAACAAAGGTTGTGAAACCACCTCCTATGGGTTTTGTCCATTCATCCAGTCAACCTTCAAGTGAGGAAAATAAAGGGATGTTTGATCCTAATGCATACAGACTACTTGCAAAGGCTGGTTATGACTTCACAAATCCGACTCCCCTTGGGAAGGTTATAAAAGTTGAGCCATATGGCCTTAATAAGGCGCAACAAGAGTTCTTCAAGCAAAAAGGGAGTTTCATAGCATCCAAACCTGGGTTGGGATACGAGTCTCCTGCACCTGTGAAGATTGGTGCTCGCAGAAGAGGCGCTAGTACATCTTCTCAGCACATTACAGTGGAAGAGGTTGCAGAAGATGAACAAGAAGGAGAAAAGGCGCATTCATCTTCGGTTTTCGATCGCATAAGTCCACCTGCAAAAAAGTCACATTCTTCGGTATTTACAAGGTTGGGAAGACCAAGTGTTTCAACTAAACGCACTTCAGTATTTGCTAGGCGTGGCAATCAAGATAAAGGTGAAGTCAAAACACAAGTACCTTCGCTGTGCATGAACAAGAAGAGTACAATACGTGATCGCTTGGGCAATCCATCAAAAACAGTCTTCAATCGACTAGGAGATCCCAAGAAGAGTTGTGGTGACAAACATTCTTTCTCAACTTCTGCGAAACAAGTTGAAGAAGAAATAAGATCAAGTGATGACCTGAGAAGCGCGGTACCATCTCGCACGAAACGTATGCAAGTAGTGGATATCATACAACATGAACCACTCAAAGTAAGGAGACGTGTACTAGTTCTCACGGGCCAGTCAAAAGATGCAGAAGATCTTGCTTCTTTATCTCGAAGTCCCTCCAGTCCAAAAGAACCAAATGATCTCGAAAATGTCACGTCATCATATCACATCACAGTAGAAGAGATGCCTGATGTGGATAAAGAAGTTGAAGCTGACGAGGCTCCTGAAACACATGAAGACGGGGGGCAATCGACTGTGGATGAACTCAAAGAACTCAACTTGGGAACTCCTGAAAATCCTCGCCCCATTTATGTTAGTGCTCTACTAACTAAGGAAGAAGAGGAAGAGTACTACAAGTTGTTGATCGAATACAAAGATGTCTTTGCTTGGAGTTACAAAGAGATGCCTGGACTCAGCCCAAACATCGCAGTTCATCGTCTAGCAATCAAGAAAAGCATCAGTGCCAAGAAGCAACCCCACCGTCGTTTCAGGACGGAGCTTGTACCTGAAATTGAAAATGAAGTAAATAAACGCATAGAGGCGGGTTTCATTCGCATATCCTACCTGGATAGCAAATATTGTCCCAGTCAGAAAGAAGAATGGACAATTACGCATATGCGTGGATTTTCGAGATCTTAATGAAGCATGCCCAAAGGATGACTTCCCTTTACCAGTCACAGAGTTGATGATTGATGCGACAACTGGTCACGAAGCACTCTCCTTCATGGATTGTACTGCTGGTTACAATCAAATACATATGGCTCCTGAAGACCAAGAAGCAACAGGTTTTCGAACCCCAAAAGGGATCTTCTGCTACACGGTCATGCCATTTGGATTGAAGAATGCTGGCGCTACATACCAACGCGCGATGCAAAAGATTTTCGATGACATGCTGCATAAAACAATAGAGTGCTATGTTGATGACGTGGTGGTTAAATCAAAGAAAAGAGAAGACCACATCAAAGACCTTCGGGCTGTCTTCGAAAGACTTAGAAAATATCAACTTAAGATGAATCCACTCAAGTGCGCATTCGGTGTCACATCTGGGAAGTTCTTGGGCTTCGTGGTCAGACATAGAGGTATCGAAATCGACCAAACAAAAATCAAGGCCATCAACGAAATGCCAGAACCAAAAACGTTGAAGGAGCTACGAGGATTGCAAGGACGCTTGGCATACATTCGAAGGTTTATCTCTAATCTAGCCGGACGTTGTCAGCCATTCAGTCATCTTATGAAGAAGGATGCTCCATTCCAGTGGGATGAATAGTGCAGAAATGCTTTCAATAGCATTAAGAAGTACCTAGCCAGTGCGCCAGTTCTGGGGGCACCAATTCCAGGAAAGCCACTTGTACTTTATATTGCAGCGCAAGAACGTTCGCTGGGGGCAATGTGTGCCCAAGAGATTGAAGACCGCAAGGAAAGGGCACTCTACTACTTGAGTCGTACTCTAGTTGGAGCTAAATTGAATTATTCTCCAATTGAGAAGATATGTCTCGCCTTGGTGTTTGCAATCCAGAAGTTAAGGCATTACATGCAGGCACATACGATACACATAGTCTCCAAAGCTGACACAATCAAATATATACTCTCAAGACCAGTCTTATCTGGGAGGCTTGCGAAATGGGCAATGTTACTTAAGCAGTATGACTTGGTGTTCGTTCCCCAAAAGGCGGTGAAAGGTCAAGTTATCGCCGATTTCTTCACTGATCATCCAGTACCAGCTGAGTGGGAAATTTCAGATGACCTCCCAGGAGAAGAAATCTTCTACGTGGATATTCTACCTCCATGGAAAATGTACTTCGATGGTGCTGCAAGACAAGATGGAGTTGGAGCTGGAGTTGTATTCGTAACTCCACAAAATCATCTTATGCCATATGCCTTTACGCTTACTCAGTTGTGCACAAATAATATGGCCGAATACCAAGCTTTCATACTTGGTCTCCAAATGGCGATTGGAATAGGCGTCAGAGATATGGATATCTATGGTGACTCGCAGCTAGTGATAAGTCAAGTACTCGATGGATACGAAGTGAAGAAGGAAGACTTGATTCCTTATCATCGACGAGCATTGCAACTACTCAACCAACTTGACTCCATCAAAATTGGTCATGTACCACGGAGTGCTAATAAGTTGGCTGACGCGCTTGCTAATCTTGCAGCCACTTTGGCATTGGGGGCAGAAGAATCGATGCAAGTCCCAGTCTGCAATCGTTGGGCAGTATCGTTGCTTGAAGGAGAAGAGAATGTAGATGCAACAAACATGATATGCGTCTACACAATTGATGAAGATGACTGGCGCCAACCCATCATTGACTTCTTGGATCACCAAAAACTACCTGACGACCCCAGACGCAAGGTAGAAATACGTCGGCGTGCTCCAAAGTTTATTCATTATAAAGGGACGCTCTATAGACGTTCTTTCTCAGGGCAATGGTTGAGGTGTCTAAGCAAATCTGAAGCTGCTGAAGCCATGCACGAAGCTCATTCTAGCATTTGTGGTGCTCATAAATCTGGGCCTAAACTTCATGACCGTGTAAAGAGAATGGGGTATTATTGGCCAACCATGATACAAGATTGTTTGGACTTCGCAAAAAAGTGTGAACCTTGTCAATTTTATGCAAACTTTATACACCAACCTCCAGAGCCATTACACCCTACTGTTTCTTCATGGCCTTTTGAAGCTTGGGGACTTGACGTTGTGGGACCTCTTGTTCCAAAGGCCTCAAATGGACACGAATACATTCTCACAGGTACTGACTACTTCTCAAAATGGGCAGAAGTAATCACACTACGGGAGGTGAAGAAAGAAAATGTTGTGGACTTCATTCGAACACAGATCATCTTCAGATATGGCGTACCGCAACGTATCACAACTGACAACGGGAAACAATTCTTCAATCATCTCATGAGAAGTTTGAGTGAGAAATTCAATTTCAAACAATACAGGTCATCAATGTACAACGCTCCTGCGAATGGCTTGGCTGAAGCCTTCAACAAGACCCTTTGCAACTTGTTGAGGAAAGTAGTAGCGAAGTCCAAGCGAGACTGGCATGAAAGAATTGGTGAAACATTATGGGCGTATCGTACCACTTACAAAACACCTACTCAGGCAACTCCGTATGCGTTGGTGTATGGAGTCGAAGCCGTGTTACCTTTAGAGTTGCAAATCCCTTCCTTACGCATTGCTATTCAGGAGGGACTCACAACTGATGAAAATGACAAGTTGCGGTTGGCAGAGTTAGAAGCTCTCGATGAAAAAAGATTAGAGACTCAACAAAAACTCCAATGCTACCAAGCAAGGATGTCACGCGCATTCAACAAAAAGGTGCGCCCTCGTTCTTTTCAAGTAGGGGACATGGTACTTGCGGTACGAACGCCAATTATCACCTCTCATAAGCCAGTAGGTAAGTTCACCTCTAAGTGGGATGGTCCATACGTCGTGAAGGAGGTCTACACAAATGGTGCCTACAAAATCGTGGATAAAGACGGTGTTCACGTAGGCCCAATCAATGGAAAGTTTCTGAAGCGCTACTATTCTTAAGCTCCAACGGTGAAGCCTCCTAAGCAAGAGGATAAACTGCATCAACAAAACCAAAAAAAAAAAAAAAAAAGTCACACACAAAACAAAAAAAAAATATCCTTCTATCTTTCATGAACTACGTCGGCTTGATCTTGTAAAGTACTTCGTGCTTTACAGGTACGTAGGCAGCTTGGGTGAACATGTAGCTCAAGTGCAGCCACACCTTCAAAAAAAAAAACAAAAAAATCCTATCCTTTCATCTTTCATGAACTACGTCGGCTTTAACTTGTAAAGTACTTTGTGCTTTATAAGTACGTAGGCAGCTTGGGTGAACATGTAGCTCAAGTGCAGCCACACCTTCAAACAAACCTCACCCATCTCTGAACTACGTTGGCTTGATCTTGCAAGTTGTCACATTGTCAGCTTTGCAAGTACGTAGGCAATTTGAATAAACACTTTGTTCAAGTGCAGCCACACCTCCAAACAAACACCATCCCTCTTTGAACTACGTTAACTTGATCTTGTGAAGTACACTTTGCACTTTGCAGCCTCTTGCAGTCGACGGGTCAGGGCTCGAAGTAGCTTGGAATCTCTTGCACTTTGCAGCCTCTTGCAGTCGACGAGTCAGGGCTCGAAGTAGCTTGAAATCTCTTACACTTTGCAGCCTCTTGCAGTCGACGAGTCAGGGCTCGGAGTAGCTTGAAAAACTCTTGCACTTTGCAGCCTCTTGCGGTCGACGAGTCATGACTCGGAGTAGCTTGAAAAACTCTTGCACTTTGCAGCCTCTTGCGGTCGACGAGTCATGACTCAGAGTAGCTTGGAATCTCTTGTCACGTACACCTCTTGCAGTCGACGAGTCAAGACTCGGAGTAGCTTGGAATCTCTTGTCTCTTACACCTCTTGCAGTCGACGAGTTAGGACTCGGAATAGCTTGGAATCTCTTGTCTCTTGCACCTTTATATCTTCATGCGGTCGACGAATCGGGTACATTGCATGACAATCCGAAGAGAGTCGAAATGATCCGACCGGAGTATCCTTTATATCTTCATGCGGTCGACGAATCGGGTACATTGCATGACAATCCGAAGAGAGTAGAAATGATCCGACCGGAGTATCCTCTATATCTTCATGCGGTCGACGAATCGGGTACATTGCATGACAATCCGAAGAGAGTCGAAATGATCCGACCGGAGTAGATCCACATTAGTTGAGCCTAATTTGAAATGGTCTCAAACCTACACTGAGAAACAACCAACAAATACATGTGCAAACAAGAGGAGACGAGACAACATTATCTGAGATTAATGTGTAAACAAAGAAGGAAAAAAATAAAAGGATGAGAATGCTACCTTCCAAAAGCTATGATTGTGAGGAGACAAATCAAGTAAACTCGGAATTGTAGAGTACTGACAGTTTAAAAAAAAAGGGTATTCAAAGTGAAAATCATGCCAGGAATGCGTTGGAAAAAATTAAGCAAAGACTACACAAAGAAAAGATGGTCTTTATTTGTTTACGTTAGAGTAAGACCTTTCAAAAAAGAAATCCTCTGCACTCACGCCAATTACCCATATGTTTCCACACATATCTTTGACCTCAAATCCTCAATTCTCTTTGCTTTTTGTTTTAAAAAAAAAAAAGTAAAAATACTTCCAGGCTATAGAACATCAACCCTATCTTTTTAATAAGCTAGGATTCATATGATCAAAGTCAAAGAGTTAAGTCAGCTTGGTTTTACGCAACTGCCTTACCGTTGTAATTTACACTTTCAAGCGGGTCTGGTAAACAATAAGGCTTAAAAAAAAAGGATTCAAAGAGAGCGCCTTATACATCGATCCGGTTTGGCGAAGTTTGTATGTCAAATCAAAGAGTTTCGGGTTGAAATGTCTGCAAAAGGATTCAGTGCAACGTGAGATTTCGGGAAGAAATATGGTTATTTTTGTTGAAACTCAATGTTAACAACTCAGTAGCTTAAGCGAAGGTAAGATAAGTTTAATATCTTTACCTTTGCATGTGCTCAAAGACATGGGAAATCAACAATGAACATAGCCACATCAAGATTTGAACAAAAAAATAACTTGAAGAAGAAGACCATACCACTGGCATGCATTAGGCAGTGCATGTTACACAAAGAGCACACAAAGAAGAGATGGTCTAGCAACATAAGACGACTTCTAAGGCAGTTGGTTGTGTCGGTTTTAATTGTTCATCAATAAGCATGGTACAACAAATACCGAGCAAGAAAAAGGAAAGAGTATGAAAGTTTACTCGTATAAGTCGGGTTCGTCGCACAATGAGGATTAATACGAGAGTTCAGAGCGAGATGATGTCCGATGGTGCTAGAACTCTACTTGTGCATCTAAATAAAAGCATTAAAACAAATTGAGAACAAAAGGAAAAAACAGAGGAGAATGGAAAGACAGGGAAATTAGCGGGATGTTCGCGGGATATAATATTAAAGGCGCATACCTTTCCGATGTTTCGACGACAATCAAACACAAGGAGTTCGGCGATGATGGTATGGGGACTATGGAGATGTTTTTTGAGTATATATAGGTTTTGGTGTTATCAAAATATCAACCCTACTCCAAAGAAATAGTCATGTGGCCAAAGAATTTTGGAAACCAGCGGAATAAGGAAACCTCATAGATACAATTATGTTAACTAGTCAAATTATTCTAGTTACCAAGTTTGGCTAATTATACCAAGCATTTTGGTAATGAATCAAAGTTGAGATCAAACTTCTCATGGATTTGGCGACAAGCCAATATGTTTCATATCGGTTACTTTAACAACAAAGTTTCAGTGTCCGTCGACTTTTAAGTCCAACAAAAAATTCATCCGCTAAATCAGGTAATGATAGGGTGACATTAAAAAAATGAATTACCTGGACGACAAGTTGAGGTGCCATCGACTCCCAAGTCAAGTCAAACGGAGCTACCTTACGACAAGTATGGGTACCTTATGACTTTCAAGTCAAACAAAAAAGTGTATTATCCAACAAGTCTAACAAAAAAAATGACCGGATGATATTACAAGAAAAATGGACTACCTGGATGACAAGTTAGGGCGTTCATTATCGACTTCCAAGTCAAAGCAAAAGGAATCGAGACCCCGCCACGTCAAGACACCCAAAAGTGCACGTGACAAGGTCTCGAGGGGGCAATTTGTAGGCACAGAAAATTTATTAATGTGCCGAGTAAATAAAATAAATCAATTATTTTGAGTTAATACCAAATTTTAACTTAATTTAATTATTTTGTCCCGACTAAATCAAATACGGGTCGATTCAGATTACAAAAGAAGCTATCCGGATCCTTAAACCCGAAAAAAAACAAATTTGGACCAAGTTCACAAGTAAAACCCACAAATGGGCCTGTGAATGTCAAAGTCCACTAAGGGGAATTGAAATCCTATAAAAGGAGCTATCCTCATTCATTTCAGGAGATTGGACTAATCATAATTTAGAGAGAGAAGAAGACACAAAAGTTCTACAAGCTCCCTCTGCAAATTACTTCTGCAAGCAGTCAAGAAGCACACCAAAACTGTGCCGCCTGCCCAAGAGATTCAAGTCCAAGCTACAACGTTCAAGAGAGAACAAGTCACCGCGACCCTCTCAAGAATACAAATCGACACCTCTTATTAGAGTGTACGCGACCTCTATAGGTGTCATTCAAATACAACGTTCACACCCTGCTACATAGAGTGTATACGTAACCTGTCACGGCAAATTAGAATCAGAGGATACATTAGAGATTGTACACGTAACATTTTGATATTTAATTAATAAAATTTATTTGTTTCATTGTTTTGTATTTCAGTTATCGCGATACGAAATCTGCTGTTACACTTTCTATCCCCGCATTTAAACCCCCAAACCTCACTTATAACTCAAAACTATTACATGTTCCCCTAATCCTCAAAATTTTTTCTCCTTCCTAGTTCATCCATCAGTTAACATGATACTAATCCCAACATACCGAGGAATCATATTCCACCCGTGACTTCTAGCTTTGTACACATATTCCACTAATTATTTTCTAAAACCATGATAACAGGCGCCTAACTTCACACATTACCGAAAGTTCTCCAACAATCTCCCACAACTTTGTTTCCACTTATCAAAGGTACAATTACAACTATCGAAACAACAACCACATACGACTCTCACCTATATCCTACATTACTCTCGCCCAGGAGTCCAAGGTCTTGATAAACAAAAGTGACCATGACAACATCTATATGTCTATACCAAAATGATGTATCCTTTCAATAGTTCGTCTCACAAGTATACACCTATGTTAAAAAATGCTCCACGCACGTCAAATTCATTCATAAACCAGCAATTAGATCTCATGAACGCAAAACATATGAAAATAAGACAATAAAATAATCACATCCGAAATTTTATCCACACGTCACGACAACAAAAGGGACAACATCATTAAAACACGATAGTAACACATACACCGCTAGTAGAAGGACAGAAAATCTCAACACAACCATATCGTTTCCATCGTCACTCTTGGTGATGGCATCACAACACTGTCATCGACAATCATATCGCAGCGCGAGGATACCCGTATCACAACACGGATCTCGTAAAGATGGTCAAGTTAAAAAAATCGTTACTATAGAAATTCATAACCATAAGATATAGCCGGTCAAAGTTTATTTGGTTGAAAACTGACTGCAACTCTCGCAACAAGTTCAAAGTAGCAATATTTTTTTTTCAAATTAAAGATTGTAAAGAACATTAACTTGAAAAAAACGATACATTTTGAACTCGTGATCACAAATTATAGCTAGTCAAACTTTTTAAATGGAAAAAGAGCGGTACCCCATATGATATGAAAAAACTTAGGGATGCCATGTAGAATATCTCTTTTTTTCTCCTGTGTGATACTCCTCGATTTTTAAAAATATCAATGGTCCTTAAATTTTACAAATTGTTTTAATATACCCAAACTAACCAAATTTGAGTTTTTAAATATTGAAATTTAATAAAGAAAATATTTTCAAGATTGAGTAAACGGAATTTGTGACAATAATTTGACAATTTACAAAGAAAAGTAATTAATAGAAAGTTCATGAAATAATCCTATATTTTTTTTTCATATTCTATTATGTACCCCGCTTTTTTAGTTAAGAAAAATTTAACCGTCTATAAATTCTGGTCACGAATTTGAACTCGGCAACTCTTTTTAAACGAAAGATCTCGTAAAGATAACCAACTTGAAAATAAATCGTTACTCTATGAACTCATAACCATGAGTCCATAAGATATAGTTGGTCAAAGTTTACTTGATTAAAAACTGACCTTAACTTTCCTAACAAGTTCGAAAGTAACAATACTTTTTTTTTTTCAAATCAAAGATTGTAAAAGAGATGAAATTGAAAAAACCAATCGAAGCATTTTGAACTCGTGACCACAAATTATGTCCAGTCAAAGTTTTTAAATGGAAAAAGAGGGGTACCCAGAGAATATGAATTGAAAAAACTTAGGGATATCATATAGAATATCTTTTATTTTTCTTCTGTGTGATACTCCTCGGTTTTAAAATATCAATGGTCCTTAAATTTTATTAATTGTTTTAAATATCTAAACTAACAAAATTTGATTTTTTTGATATCGAAATTTAATAAAGAAAATATGTTCAAGATTAAGTATACAAAATTAGTGATAATAATTTGATAATTTAATGTGAAAAATTGTAAAACCTCTCGCGTAGCTGAAAATAAATCACACAACATGCGGGAAAATGAGTGAAATAAACTTCTTGACATTAAGTAAACAACGCGAGAAGATTCAAAGTAAAAGTAGACGCGGAAATAAAACATGATAGATAAGTTTAAGTATATGTACAACATTGTCAAACACGGATAACACATCCCATGAATATATAGCAAAACTGAAATGAAACGGAACTAGCTAACGATCTAAGAATATAGTCATGTCGATGTAACACATCGCTCGCTTGCTCTCGGGCAATCCCCATATCAGCACAAACATGTCACACATGAAACATATACGCCACAATCATTGGGAGTAACTCGAGGTTCTCCCAGCCACTTATGGTCATAAAACATGTTAGCAGGCATATATGAATTATATACAAGCAAGCATGTTTAGATACTACAACTAATCATGTGAAACATACTAATCAATCAATCATCATGTGATAGCTATATTTGAAACATCATGCGATACTTAACATAATTCAGTTAACACGAGATAACATACAACAAAGTATATCAATCCAAATCATAACACCGTATCTGGTTCAGAGGCCCACTCGAGGTAAAACCAGACAAGCTATCAACATGCATTGGTTCAGAGGCCCACTCGAGGCAAAACCAGACACGCTATCAACATGCATTGGTTTAGAGCCCCACTCGAGGCATAATCAATACAACACAGAACGTACTGGATTCAGAGGCTCGCTCAAGGCATATCCCAGTACTCCGCAATTACACATTAGGCTCGGTGTTCCAACCGAAGCTACCCCGATGCATAATAACTCTACGCGACAGGCTCAGAGGTCAACTTAAGACATATCCCGACACAGCCACATAAATATGCATTGGACTCAGAGGCCAACACTCAAGGCATGTCCCAACACGACAAACACACATGTACTAGACTCAGACAACCAACTTTCATTACATTGGAAATGGATTATTACGACGCTTTTTAATCCCATATGGCGAAGCTAAATAGCGTCGGGAGGAGTTATACCGACGCTTTTATATGCGCCGCATTTGCCTATGCCGCTACCCCCTAAGGCGACGCTATTTTATTGCGTCGGTAAAGCTAGAATATAGCGCCGCAAAACTTGACGCGCTATTTGTGTGCTATAACAGTGGTTTGTACGCACCGCTAGAGAACATAGGACGCTTTCAAAGCGCCTCATAAAATAATGCGACTATCATCTATTATGCACCGCTATGCTTATGTTCAAGCGCTTTTTTGCGCCGCTTTTGTATTACAATAACAATATTATTTATTGCCCCTGTGTTTCTTACTATATTACCTTCGAACAAACATATTTCTTGCCACAATCGGAATTACACACAATTTTTCTAGAAACGAACATATCTTAGCATTAAACAACTTTAATGTCAAATACATAACCGAACCCCATAAGAATAAATGTATCTCAAATAAAAAATACTTCAAAATAATATTATCCAACTATCCGAAACAAATTTAGTTCTCTATTATTCGCAACTAACGATAGCAAGTGACTATTTGCGGTATCTTAGAAATACATATCTTCGGTGTCTGTTAAGCAATCCTTGCGATGAAGCTTGAGCTTGGCGATACATAAAGTAGCTTGACCATAAGATTACTGAAAATTCAAGTGAAAACAATGGAAGTCATTGATAAGATTTTCTATGTTATTTAATAGCATATCAAATTTATCGAACGATCAAATACATCCTCATAAATTATAAGTTCAGATATTACCATTATTGACAAAAGAAGCGACAAAACACTTAAAAGTTCAAAAGGAGAGAAAAGACATAACACCAAGTAAAGATGAGAACATCAAGAAATTCAAAAAAATATTACCTTACAATTAATTATCGTGATCGGAGTCTGGGCTAGACTCATCTGAGCTAGATTCACTTGAGTCAAAATCACCGGGTAGAGAAATTCCCAGATCAGACAATAATTGTTGTTCCGTCTTCACATAATGTATCATAAGCTAACAACTACCAATAACTGAAGAAACTAACAGCTACCAATAACTGAAGATCAACACTGAATCGAAATACTTGAAATCAATTTAATAGAACAAATTAGCTTACAGTTGTCAACAATTTTTGTTATAATACAGTAGATATAAAACACACTAATAGATCATGGTTCAAGCAACACCAGTGTAGTAGTTGTTTAAACCTAAAGACCAGTTTAAAAAGAGGAAGCGTGAATGGCTAAATGTCATAGTCTCTCAGAAATTCTTTTAACATATAAACTCTACATTTTTCGAATTAAGCTAACAGGTCATACCATGTTTGAGTGTCTCAGAATCTAATATTCCAAATTGTCTGCTAAAGAGAATAGACATGTTAAGTTTAGAACCTAACATGACCATCTATCTATTTCATATCTAATAAGAAGAGGAAAGAAAAATGCACCAAATAAATATACCAAGACACGGTTTATGTGTTCAAATTAAGATTGGGTGCTCCAGGTAGATGACTTTGTAAGTGCCAACATTCTTGGTCCAATTCATTCTATAATTAGTAATAAGTAAATGGGTTCAACTGACATGAACTCTGAAACCTGAATGTTAAATACTGTAGGCAGAATGCTGAACTTACAGAAATGAATGAATAATCAATTCTCAAAGCAACCTGCCAGAAGATAGGAGAAATAGAGTCATTTCCTACTTTAATTTGAGAGGTATGTCAAGCAGACAACAATGGAATATGTAAACAAAACTTTGACACTCCAATTTTTATCAACAAGCAAATTAGAAGACTTCAAATCGCGGTGAATAATAGGTGAATTGCAGTTATGTAGATAATTCATTCCTCGAGACTGCATTATGTTTTCAAGAAGTATGGGGCTCATAATCAAATATTTAAGCTTTCAGATATTGCATCTGTAAGAGAATAGTGACAAGAATAAATACTGACTATGTTTAAAGCCATAAGAATTCGTCGTCTCCAGTCTAGTTTTGATGTACTCTTCTGCAACAGACCGAAACAGGCTTCCCCTGCATAATAACAGAAGATTGATAAGAACACGGCTAATATTGTCTCTCTTTTAAATGTAATGGACAATGGACTAATTGAAATGACTTACTAAAATGCATACACTTCTTAGCTTATGCAACCTCAGACAGTGTACATTTGCTTTTGGATCGAGTATTATATGTAAACGTGTCTACAAAGGAAAAACAAATAATTCAACTAGCATTCTAGTGTATCATTCTTGAAAAGGAAAGCTAAAAATGAACCGATAAAGCAAATCTGTAACTATGCAAAAACGCTAAGGTAAAGTCACTACGCCCATGAATAAAAGAATGTTTGGATGCTGAAGTCGCTTCATAACTGAAACCTAACACAAAATCAACATACTGTGTGAGACATCACAATGAGCCGGAAAACTCAGAGGCCTAAATGCCCTTCATCAGTCGCATTTGTATTATGAGTATATAATAGAAAGCGTAAAGCAATAACATTGAAAAAACCGCAACCGTACCATTGACAAACTCGAGTTCAAATGCATAAGTGGCTACCTCTTGTCTGAAAGAAGATATAACTTCTTCCGAATATTCTTGCTTGGAAAAAACTTTAATTGCGACATCCTGCGATTGAGGACTTCGGTTTAAGATGAGATAAGATTTGTATTCCGCATACAAGGTTACTTCTTTAGAATAAAATTTAAGTTAATACCAACAAAGAAGACGAAAAGGACATACCAATCCACACCAGAGCCAGTGGTACAGAGATCCACAAGGACCTGCAGTAAAAAGAAACAGATTCAAAGATATACACTTTGATATAATTGTTCTCCATGAAAAATCCAAGTTGAGTAGTTACACATCCCCACGAATGCTAGTTGCTCTTGCCAAACTATCTAATTCACTTAAATTTATTTATATGCTACCATTAAGATCGTTTGATTCTCTAACCAGAATTTGGGTGATGTATCAACAATTTTGCAACGTAAGTCATATTACATTCAAAATTGCACTAAAAAAGTAGCAACCATCATGAGTTTATATGAAAATCAAGAACTATATATAGATCCCAATAATAAACAAGGAAAACAAAAAAATTGGAATAAAAATAACAGTGAAAAAGGAAAACAATCAAAAACTGGAATGATGAATCTTCTAATTTTGATACCTGATTGAAGCTTCTTCTTTGTTGTTCACTTTCATTAATCTTCAATTTCTAATGCAACTTCGTCGTTCGTAGTTCCCAAGAATGGGGAAGATTTTTATTTCAAGGGTTATACTGATGAGGGAATGGGGAAAGCTTGGCGCGGATTTTTGTGCGTGTTTTTTAATTTTTTTGGGTTTAGTTTAGCATTTTTAGAGGCGCTCTATCATAGCGCTCCATACTTTGGCTTAATTAAACATATTTAAGCAGTTTTTTAATAAGCGTCGGGAGGTGAGCGCCTCTATATTCCATTTTTGTAGTAGTGAATTAAGGCATATCCCGAGACTAGAGCTGATCATGGGCCGGGCTTGATAAGGCTTGGGCCGGGCTGATTTGTTAAAAAAAAACCATGCATTGGGGTCGGGCCGGGTCGGGCCAAGTCAATGGGCCTTTTTCTTTAGCCCAAATACAGCCCTCGAGCTAGATCGGGCTTTTTTGGCCCTAACGACTCGTGACGCATTCAAAATGTGAAGAGGCAAAAGGGCACATTCAAAAACAATACAACGAAATTCTAACATTCAAGATTATCATACGACTAAAAAATGCTTGAAACGAGGTTTTAGCAAATTCTAATCCACAATTCCAAGTAAAATGAACCCAGATTTATATGAAAACATGAATATAAAACTTGGTCGTAGGCAATAGTATATCTATAATCAATAGTTTTTGACTTTTTGCTTACTTATACAATGTACACTACTACACATTACGCAAATTATTAAAATTGGGGCCGGGCTTTGGGCTTTTTTGGGGCCAAGAGTTTAGCCCAAATCCAGCCTAATTTTTCCCTCGGGCCGCATGGATCGGGCTTTGGGCTTTTTTGGGCCCGAGAGTTTAGCCCAAGCCCGGGAAAAAGAGGATCAGGTCGGGTAGGGCTTTTGGGGACTTGGCCATTTGATCAGCTCTACGACCCGAGACGCAACACATGCGTATTAGACTTAGAGGTAAGGCATGTCCTAATACTCAGCCACAACACAAAACGTATTGAATTCAGAGGCCAAATCTTAAGGCATACTTCAATACGCAAACACAAAATGAGTTAACATCTCATTCACTCTTTAAGCTATGCTACACACCATACGATAATATTCATACATAAGAATCATACGGAGAAGGACACAACCAAATCGGAAACACAGATCAAAAGTTAAAATCATTTTACACAAAACAGGTGCTGGTAGCCGGCCTGGCTACTGGCTACCGGCTGCCGGCCGACCAGCCACAAGCCCACCTTTAACTTTTAAAAGGTAAAAAACCGAGAAGAGGGGTTCCTAGCCGGTGGAATGGTTGCCACCTTGCCGGCCACCAGGCTGGCAACTCATTTACTTTGGATATTTTTCAAATCTCAAAGCAAGTCGCTGCACAGCCGGTGTACCGGCCGCCGGCCACCCGACTATGCAGTCACTCCTCTTTTCCAAATTTTTCAAAAACATCAGGAAAGGTCTCTCAGCCGGTGGATCGGCGACCGATCACCCGGCTAAGAAGGCCTGGACACAATCTTTCATCGTGAAAACAATTAAGAACATGTTCTCCCAGCCGATCAGTCAACCGGCTGTCGGCCTACTGGCTGGCAGTACCTGCACAAAAATTTCTGATTTTTTTAGAAGTTTACACTTGCAATGATTTTAAGACGGTTTCCAAACGGTCTCTAAACAATATTTAATTTCCAGCATGTAAACCCAACAAATCACTAGATATCATATTACCAACTTCAATAAACGATTAAACATGTGAATCTAAGTCAATTTGTGTTAGTCCAGTGGTAGCTGGGTTAAACCTTGAAACTTGCAGAAATTTTGGAGTTGAGCGGTCGTCTCAGGTTCGACTACCAGCTGGGGCGATGACCATTTGACCATTACAGCCCCCGAAGGGGGTGACCTACATGGTTCATGTGGAGGTGCGGGAATGCATGGGCCCGGGAGACTCAACCCTCTCATCATCAAAAAACACGAATTCTCATTTGTGACGGACATATTCGTCGCAAGCTTGCGTCAGGTCAAAAAATATCCACATATGAAGATAAGACAAAAGTTAAGTACCTAGGGAATGGCATTTATTTTGTCTTATTTACTAATATGAGCAAGCGCAACATATCCACCATGTTTGGCATCCCCTCAGAGATAATATGCGACAATGGCTCCCAGTTTATTTGAAAGAAGACTGGGGCTTTTTGCGCTGGGTGGAATGTCTCCCTCCAGAAGTCCACCCCCAAGAACTCCCAGTCCAATGGCCAGAATGAGTCTAGCAACAAGATCATCATCGAAAACATGAAGAAGAAACTGCAAGAGATGGGAAGGAAATGGGCAGAGGAGCTTCCTCTAGTCCTGTGGGCTGACCGGACCACGCCAAAAGTGGCGACAGGGCAGACCCCCTTCAGTCTCATCTTCGGAGCAGAGACGGTAATCCCATCTGAGGTCAAAATCCCAACCCACAGATATGGATGCATAACCAAGGATAGGAACCAGGTGGAGATGGAAAGCTGCCTGAACACTGTTGACGAACTCAGGACCAGCGCCTACATCAGGGTGGCCTCGTACAGGCAAGTGGTAGCTAGGATCTACAACAAAAACCTCAGAATCATAACTTTGCAGGTAGGAGACATGGTCCTGAAGAAAGTCTTCCAAAACACCAAAAATCGGCAAGCTGGGAAATTCGCCTACAATTGGGAAGGGCCATACCAGGTGGAAAGCATAGTCGGTAACGGAGCCTATAGACTGATGATGATGGAAGGACAAATGGTCCCAGGTCGTGGAACATAACCCATCTCAAAAAGTACATCATCAAAGAGGTACCTCCCCAGTCAGGAGCAGCTCCCTTAGATCTCAGGTTCTACTCTGTGCAAGCATACTCTGGTTCAAGTTAGAATTTTAAATTTTTGAGACTTTTAAGTTTTAAATCCCTGCCCTTGAAAAACTGAGTTTAAATAAAAAAAGAAAACATGCTTTATTATTTTATCACCGAACAAGTCTTGAACCTGAAATTACCCACACTAGTGGACTGGCCTAAAGAGGAAAATGTATCGTCTACAGGAGAACCTAAGTAAAAGCCTGGTACCTCAACATAGGGACGAGTATCCAAAACCAGACCAGCACACCAAAACAACAATGGGGAAACATAACGAACATGCATGCACATCCAAGAACAACGTAAAACGCCAGAAAAACGGCAGCAAAATACAAAAATCAAAGCACCACACGAAGGTGGAACCCATCTGATAAAACTGCCAAAAGGCAAACTAGAGTTCAAAATGTCAAAAGGTCCACATGGACCAGCACAAGAAATATAACAAACAGCCCACGCAGGTCCCCAAAAAAAGGTAGTCCAAAAGCTAAAATGAAAAATTTCCCAACAGGGCCCAGAAAGTCAAAAGCCTACTCGCCAGGAGTAAGACCCACAGGAACATCAATATCATCAACGGCAAGGCCATAAGTCACCTCTTCTCCAGCACCCAGAGACCCCACCGTTTCTTCATCGCCATCATTAGAAATGAGGTCCATATCTAGACCCTCAGGAAACTCCTCTGCAAAAGCTTTTTCAAGAGCAACCAGCTCCCAAGACATGTACTTTCCATTTGATATTCCTTGACGCACTTGATCCTGCGTCAGCAGTAGCATATGCAAGAGCCTACATTAAAGCCCTATGCAGCACAACCTTCTTCTGCTCCAGACCTTCCACCCTGAGCACCATATCGGTGTTTGAGGCCTGGACCTGCGACAGCTTGGATTGAACTACCTGTAGTTAAGGCCGGGACGCCCGAAGCACCTTCTCCCGCTCTACCGACTCCCCCAGCATCTTATGGCTCTCAGCGCACTCCGACCGGATCCTCTCGCATATAGCCCTGAGGTTTTCCCTCAGAGCCTGCTCCTACTCTTTGCCAGCTAGCAACTCCCGTATCTTTCCCGGGACCTCCCCATTTTCCGCCCGCATACGAATATTCTCTTCAATTAGGGTCTCACTCTGCCGCTTCACAAACAAGGAAAGTGTTTTAGCAAGGTTTTCCTGGAAAGATTAAGACATTCACGAATGTTTGCAACAAAGAATGTTTTACAAGAAGGGATGGGTGTGTTATTTCTGAACAAAATAATATATATTGATTATGATAACTTGTAAATGCTTTTCTAGTAAAAATATAAGATTGATTACAACATATCTTTTACAAATGACTTTGCTTGATTCTATAATGCTTATAATCTGAACGTTGGATGCTCCAACATTCTTATTTTTATGCTAATTGTGGTTCCGGATTAATAGGGCACACCTCCTATTAATCTGGGCTGACTCAATCAACTTAACAGCTATGTTATGTTCTATGATCACACATTTCTTCAACGCTTGCTTAGGGTTTCTGATTTGGTCTTCCTAAAAAGTAGGGTTTAAGATATTCTCCTTGGTTGTTTCCTGGTTTGCTGTTCACAATGAGTGGATCAGGCATAGTTCAGTTTTATTCTGATTAGCTCTTATTCGCCTATCATGACAGGAATGTATCATGTTCAGGGTAAAGTATGGCTTGATCCTTCTTAAGTTCATAAGCTTGTCCGGAGTGTTCCCTGCTTAGCTTGTGTTACCTGACCAGGGTAGAAATTAATCTGACCAGGCTTTTTATGGCTCAACAATTGCCCCTTGACATTTTATTCTTGTCTGATCAGACCAGAAATAATATGTCAACCTGCTCAGTAATTCTGGTGTGAATATATCTGTTACCGGAATTCTAAGCGTCAAATCCTGCAAGTTGTTAATAACGGCTAGTTTTCCTGTACCTAGTTCCCTAGGTTATTCCCGTAGTTGTTCTTATTTCCCTTATAAATAGGGGTTTGTTGAGAGTTTGTTTCTCATCCAAACTCTTCTACTCTTATTCTTTTTTTACAGAACCTGCAATTATTCCTTGATTTGTTCTTCATTCTGCAAGTCAGTCTAAAACAATTTGAGCCAAAAAATAGCTAAATCAAATTCTACTCCAAGAATTTTATTCCATCTTCTAGGTAAAATGGCCTCCAAAACGCGTTGTCCTGTTCCGAAACTTATCAAGTCTGCTGAAGCGTCTTCTGCTCACGAAAGTGAGCATGAGGTTGCCATTATCGAAACTCCTACCGAGTTCACACTTATAAATATCAAGATTCTACCTTTACTTCTATCGTTTCCTTGAATTCTTCATTCAGGGATTCGAATCTGTTAAGAACGGTGACACCCGTCGTTGAGGGGTGCCAAAGATAAGATTTATAAAACCTCAGCTTAAACTTAGATAGGATAAGTCAAGGGTCGAACCACAAGGAGACAAGGTTAGTTATGTTTGTGAATTTAAAGTCTATTACAAGTAACCAAAAAGGGGGGGTTGATTTGAGATTTAAACTAATAACTAAAAGGACAAAATAAACAAGAGAAATAAAACAAAGTAAAAAGGAGATTAGGAACTTTGGTTCCCCATGGTTAAAACAAGTCAATGAAAGGTAAAATAACCAAATAACACAATCCCAAGGAACAAAGAATAAACCTTTAGGTCAATATTCTACCCAATCCTTACGGTCTTAGGGTTCCTAGAAAAGCACTAAACTTTCGTTCAAGGGCAATCCCAAAGTTGTTGTTAAACTAATCCTAATAAACTTTCAATCCTAAGGATTAGTTCACCAACAACAATGGGGGATTGGTAATTCAATCATTAAACTTATCAAAATCAAGTCTTTACCATGGTTCCCCTAATTCCTAATCACAAGAATTAGCTATGCATACTTTTAATTATGAAACTAACAATAACTAAGAACATCAAATGAATTAACATAATTAAAGATGACAATAAAAGGGAAAACATGAATTAAGAAACAACAATAAGATGAACAACAAGATTAAATTAAAAGGGAAGATTAATTGTAGCAAACTTACAACTTGATTGGAATTAAGAACAAAAGATGAAAACTTGGAATAAAATCTCTTTCTAAACTATGGAGTCTTGAATAACATGGAATGCTTGTCTAACATAAAATTGCTTGTCTAATAAAATTGCTTGACCTAATTTTAGAGTTTAGGTCTTCTTAAATAAGTTCTAATTACAAGATTAGGTAAGTAAAACACGAAACAGAAGTCGCGGGTACAGCTCCTGGGTCGGTCGACTTCCTCTGCGGGTCGGTCGACCGCTTTTATCGATGCTGGGCTTTTCCGAGATTTGGGCTTAGGTCGGTCGACCTCTCTGATGGGTCGGTCGACCGCTTCTTGTTCGTACCAGCTTGAATCTGGCCCAATAACAACACTCGGGTGCACAATCCGGATCCTTGCTCCGCATTATCACTCAAAACAGCTTCCGAAAGGCAAATAAAGTTCAGTTTTGCTCACTTCTGCGTATTCCTACATTTAAAATATAGAAATACCAAAGTAAACCGTTTCGGGAGAAATAGCAACCAAAAGTCACGAAAATATAAGAAAATACGTGCCAAAGGAATAAATAAAATGCATAAAATAGGCACGTATCAAACTCCCCAAACCAAACCTTACTTGTCCTCAAGCAAGCACTAAGACTCAAAAGAAAAGAAAAACTTCTAATGGAACGGATTTTACACTTTTTACAACCAAACACAACACTATGCTTAACCAATTTAATGCAACCTTCAAAAATAATCAAGCATAATGTCAAGAGCAAAACGAATTGGACATGTTGGAATAGCATGCTAAATTTTCAACCTTGCAAGACTCATTCTAATTGGACTCTCGCGGTACGCTCGAGACACTCATGAAAGCAAAGGGTCAAATGTATATGTGAAAGATAAGAAGATAAATAAAAGTAAAGACTCTCACCTATCTGCGACCCGTAAGAACATGCCTGCAATCTAACATGAATAAAATCTCTACAACCGTACATATGCATTCCCACACTGTATAACCATGACACATGCCGAGGCGATTTTTGGAATTGTGAGGCTAAAGGTAAGAAGGGGTTAAAATAAGTTATGGGAAGAGGGGTTAAACCGAGCTAACAACCATCTGTCCATACTTTAAGATCACTTCTTATTACTTTTCAAAATACACCAATGCTCAAAATTTGGGAGCAAAAATCACGACTTTTCCAATTTTCTCCTTCCTCTTTTTTTTTTTTCTTTCTTCCTTTCTCTTTTTTTCTTCAGAAACAGCATGCTCAATGGTCGTGGTCGACCGACCCAGAATGCAAGTCGACCGACCACCCTTGAAAACAGGCAGACTCGTTCCCCTTTTTTTTTTCTTTCTTTTTTTTTCATTTGATTCCTTATTATTTTTTCGTATCTTTTTCTTTTCTTTTTCTCCTTTCTACCATTCTCACAAAATCAAAATTTAACAATGAAGCACAAACCAAAGGATGGCCAAAACAGTCACATCACTATATTACTAGCTCGGCTAGGGTAGGCAATTTTTGGGATGTAGCAAATGGGTTAAAAGATTCAATTTGGCTCTGTGAGGATTATGGGTAAAATGAGAAAGAGGGACCTCTACCACATGTGTCAACAAACCACAAACCCGAATGCATATAGGTATTAAGTAGACAAAATTCATGCTTATGCACATTGATATGACATGCCTCAAGAGGACAAACTACTCACAAACCTACATGAAATCGGTCATGGATGTCACCGATTTATTAAGCTCTAATTCTTAGAAAATGTAGTAGCTTGCCAAGAAGAGAGTCAAGTCTAATAATTTAGCATGAAATCAACAAAAATTCGTAGATAATGCAAAAGACTAGCTTGAAAACGTTTGAAAAAATGCAAGACAAGGCAATATGTGATATGTGAGGCATAAATTGTATTCGTCCGTTCCGACTCGACCTAAAAACTTAAGACAGAGAAGAACGCGCGATAGGGAAGAACACGCGACAAAAGAAAACGAAAATAAGAAAAACACCTAAAGGAATGAAAAACAAAAGACACAAAGACAATTGCATACTCACAAAGGAGTATGCAAACACCCTCCCCAAACCAAAACGCACAATGCCCCCATTGTGCTCATCAGCATACAACCACAACATAGGGATGGGGGTAGGCAGAAAAGAAACAAACAAAGAAAGGAAAAGGAAAAAGACTAGAAATTACAAAAAGAGTCTAAGGAGGAAGGAGAGGAAAACTGGAAATCTAGAGGAAAAAACTACTTACAAAAGAAATGGGGACCTCCCCAAACCGAACCAAAGAATGGGGACCTCCCCAAACCGAACCCCAAATAGGGTAAGGTCAAGCATGTCCCTAGGACTCTGAGTCGAAATCCGGCTCAGAGTCCTCTCCTCCTTCCTCCTCCTCATCCTCCTCTTCAGACCCTATGCCTGTTCCCGAGGCAGAGCCTGAAGCTTCACCGTGGACACGACCGCCTGCGAGAGGTGTGTACCAGGTGGGGTGAGTCCATGGGCCGGTAGGGAGCCTACCCTGAGTGGCATACTCCCTGTAAATCGGATATTGGCAAAGACTATCGTTCAACTGTTTTTGGTTGAACTGTCTGCAAAGGCTCGCCATCATTTGTGGCAGAGATCTGTCATCAACAAAAGAAGGAACATAAACATTAGGAGCAACAGTAAAATCAGTTGGGTACCCCGTCCCAGATGCGTGATGGTGGGCACCGGGAACAGGGACCCTATGGCCTCTAGAGGTGCCTCCTCTAAGGGGGAGGCGGTAAGACGGGAGTAGTGGTCTGGGCTCCCCTACAACAGTAAAAAGAGGTAACATAGGGGGAGCCGCGGTGATGGGGATGCGATCACTGAGGTAGGTGTCTACCTTCCAATAGTCTCTCATGTTCACCCAACGCACGGACCTGACATAAGCCATGTCCATGAACCGGGAGAGAGTGTCAATCGCATCCTCATAGCGAGGGAACTGAGGGACAAGAGAGCGGGCTAATCGAGTGACTAGCCCACCGCAAACAATAGTAGTTAAGGAAGTTCCCTCGCCCACCGACATAAGGTGAGAGGCGACCAAAAATGCAGTGTTATAAAACTGCTGACCCGTACGTCTGATGTTAAGATAACCAGACAAAATGGAGAGCTCAATGTTGTTAACATTTTGAGACTCTTTACGGCCGAAAATAGTGTTGGCCAACAGATGCAAATAATAACGGGGGGCGGGTAGGTGAACGGTACTGTTTTTCTTCTTCCCATCGCTGGAATCAGAAAGACAGGACCATATATCATTATACGACCCCGTGGGGTCATCCATAAGACCCGTAGAAGATAAGCCTAAAAACTGAGCAAATTGGTTTAAAGTTAAAGAAAAAGTTTCATTGAACAAACGAAAAGAAATGCAAATGTTATCATAGCCAGGGTGATATGCTTGAAAATCAAAAGTAAAGGAAGAAAAGAACTCAAGAGTGAGAAGGGAATAAGTGAACTCATCCATAGTGACAAGTCCTGAAAAACCCGTCCCATTGAGCAAGGACACCACCTCATCATGACATCCCAAGGCTTGCAAGGTTGGAACACAGAGGAACCGGGTTACCACTACCAAGCAATAAGCGGAGAGATGGAGGAATCGGGCCTTTTGAGCCGAAGTGCTGAAAATGATTTGCGGATAGTTTGGTAGACTATCCGTGTCTTGCACCGTCAACACTCTCGACCTAGGAACACGGCCTCTGGAGGTGCTTGCACCGGAAGTGCGGGAGCGCTTTCCGCCTTGTTCACGGCTAGACATTGTAAATCTGAAAAGTTAAATAAAGTATAAGTCTTGTGCACATATGGAAACATTTCTTTAACAGAAACATGAACGAATATCGAAAATCAGAAACTCCTGTAACAGTGTTTGGGTCGGCCGACCTCATAAAGGAGTCGGTCGACCACAATCTCGATAAATCTCAGTGTTCCTGTAACAGAACAGGTCGGCCGACCGTCAACCTAGGTCGGTCGACCAACTATTAGAAAAAATTCAGAATCTGCAAAATACGAAACTCAGGAAAATCATAGTTGGGTCGGCCGACCTTCTTTTTGGGTCGGTCGACCGTGAACAGTGTCAGAGTCGGAATTTCGGGACTGAAATCGTGCGGAAAAAAGGCATAAAAATTGAAGGGAAGAATTATACTAACCCTAACAGCACGAAATCACACACAAATTACAGATCTGAGATTATAAAACCTAAAGGAAAAAGAAAACTAAAAGAGAAAAACTTAAACAAGCATAAAAACGAAATTAAGAGCAAAAATAAACTCAAAAAGACAAACTAATACTACCTAGAACGGAATTAAGATGCTATGAAACGAAAAAGAGGGAAAAAGAACTAAGAAACACATACCTTGAATGGAGAAAATTGAAAGAAAGCAAGGAATTGAGTGAAGGATGAAGAAGGTGGGTTTTTTAGGGTTTTTTAAGAGAGAAAGAGGGGTGCAGAAAGTGTGAGCAAATGAGGGTAATAATTGTGTTTTCAAAACACCCAAAAACCGTGACTCTGACTCAAAAGAAAAACCAGACGAAAAAAAAAACCCGCGGTCGATCGACCGAAATTCTGGGTCGGTCGACCTCCGTCCTGCAAACCTGTTCTGTCAATTTTAGTTAACCTGTCAGAATGCATTTAAAGCTGCCAGAAGGTCGGTCGACCTAGTAATTTGGTCGGTCGACTGCTCTACTGACGAATTCTCCTATTTTCCCGCAGAAACTTAAAATCTCATCAAGGATAAAAAACGGAAAAAAAAACGTAAACTTAAGCTAGAGCACGGGTTGCCTCCCGTGTAGCGCTGGTTTAAGAGGTCCCGCACGACCTTTTTACCTATTAAGAAGCATCCTAAAAAGGGTCAAAGTAAGAAACTTCAACCTTACCGACAAATTCATTTTCTCCTCTGAAGTGCTTCACATACTGGCCATTGACTTTGAACCTCTCACCAGATGAGGTTTCTAATTCTATTGACCCGAATTTTGAGACAGCTGTGATGGTGTAGGGTCCGCTCCACCTGGATTTCAGCTTACTAGAAAAAAGACGAATACGAGCATTGAAAAGCAACACCCTATCACCTACCTGAAAATCACGCCTAATGATTCTCTTATCATGCCAACGCTTTGTTTTCTCCTTGTAAATTCTGGCATTGTCATAGGCTAACAACCTGAATTCTTCTAGCTCATTTAGCTGCAACAAACGTTTCTCACGGGGGAGATTAAGGTCTAAATTAAGATCACATATAGCCCACCAAGACTTACGTTCTAACTCTACTGGTAGATGACAAGTCTTACCATAAATCAACCGGAATGGTGATATTCCTATTGGGGTTTTGAACGCGGTTCTATAGGCCCATAAAACATCATCGAGTTTTAGACTCCAATCTTTCCTAGACTTAGAAACTACTTTGGCTAGGGTCTCCTTGAGTTCCCTATTAGAGATCTCAACTTGACCACTAGTCTGAGGGTGATAAGCTAAACCCCTACGGTGTTGGACACCGAATTTATTTAACAAGTCACCTAAGCGTTTCTCCTTAAAATGCATACCTCCATCACTTATGACAACCCTAGGGACACCAAAACGAGGAAATATGATTTTTTTAAACATCTTAATAACAGCCTTTGCATCACAATGGGGAGTAGCAATAGCTTATACCCACTTAGACACATAATCAACAGCCACAAGAATATACCTGTTACCTTGACTACTGGGAAAAGGTCCTTGATAATCAATGCCCCAGACATCAAAAATCTCTACCTCTAAAATACCAACCTGCGGCATCTCATGTCTTTTTGAGACATTCCCAGTTCTTTGACAAGCATCACAGTTACCTACGAAATTCCTACAGTCAGCATGCAAAGTAGGCCAATAAAAACCAGACTGTAATACCTTGGCCACGGTTCTAGATGGACCCTGGTGACCACCATATGCAGAAGAGTGACATGCTTCCAGAATGTCCTTCACCTCCCACTGGGGGACGCATCTCCGGACAAGTCCATCTCCGCATTCTTTGAAAACATAAGGGTCATCCCAAAAATACTGTTTTGCATCGAACATAAATCTCTTCTTTTGTTACCATGACAACTCAGGAGGGATTTTACCTGTGACAGCAAAGTTAGCAAAATCAGCATACCAAGGAGGGGGATAAGAACCTGAACTATTAATGATAAATAAGCTCTCATCAGGAAATGAATCATCAATAGGTAAAGAATCTTCCCCATCAGCCAGCTGTAGGCGAGATAGGTGGTCAGCTACCACGTTTTCCGCGCCTTTCTTGTCCCTAATCTCAATTTCAAACTCTTGGAGAAGGAGTATCCACCTTAAAAGTCTTGGCTTTGAATCCTTCTTCTGAAAAAGACCTTTTAAAGCTGCATGGTCAGTGTAAACAATTACCTTATTACCTACTAAATAAGACCTGAATTTTTCTAAGGCAAATATTGCAGCTAGCATCTCCTTCTCAGTAGTGAAATAGTTGACTTGAGTCTCATCTAGGGTGCGGCTCGCATAGTATATAACATTAGGAGCCTTGTTCTTCCTTTGACCTAGCACAGCACCTACAGCGTAGTCACTAGCATCGCACATGATCTCAAATGGGAGATCCCAATCTGGTGGCTGAATGATTGGTGCTGAGATCAAAGCTTTCTTCAACCTGTTAAAAGCTGAGAGGCACTCATCAGTAAAATCAAAGATGACATCTTTAAGAAGCAATTGTGTAAGTGGTTTAGCAATCTTGGAGAAGTCCTTAATGAAACGCCTGTAGAAACCTACGTGTCCTAAGAAACTTCTCACCCCCTTGACATTAACAGGAGGGGGTAATTGCTCAATCACCTGCGCCTTTGCTTTATCTACATGTATACCTTTGTCAGAAATTAGATGCCCTAACACTACCCCTTCAGTAACCATAAACTGACACTTTTCCCAGTTTAAGACAAGGTTTACATCAATACATCGCTGCAAGACTTTATCAAGATTAGCTAAGCATTGATCAAAAGCATTACCATAAACGGAGAAATCATCCATAAATACCTCCATAATGTTTTCTATAAAGTCAGAAAAGATACCCATCATACACCTTTGAAAGGTAGCAGGAGCATTGCATAACCCAAAAGGCATCCTGCGATAAGGAAAAACACCCTGTGGACATGTAAAAGTAGTCTTACTCTGATCATCAGGATGGATGGGAATCTGGAAAAAACCTGAATAACCATCTAGAAAACAGAAGAATTTGTTAGAAGCCAGTCTTTCAGTCATTTGGTCAACAAAAGGAAGAGGGAAATGGTCTTTCTTGGTGGCGGCATTTAACTGTCTATAATCAATGCACATTCGCCACCCAGTTACAACTCTAGTTGGTATTAACTCATTTTTATCATTCTTAACCACTGTGGTTCCTCCTTTCTTAGGAACCACCTAAACTGAGCTAACCCACTTAGAGTTGCCAACTGAATAGATAATACCTGCATCAAGAAGTTTCATTACCTCAGCCATAACCACATCCTGCATCTTAGGATTCAACTTACGCTGTCCCTGTCTATAAGGCTTATGTCCTTCTTCTAACTCTATTCTATGCATGCAAACATCAGGGCTTATGCCCTTAATATCATCCAAAGAATAACCTAAAGCTTTCCTATTCTTTTTGAGAACAGTCATTAAGGCAGAAAGTTGGTCAGAATTAAGTTTAGAACTAACAATTGCAGGGTACTGTTCAGTATCATCTAAGAAAACATACTTAAGATTGGGAGGAAGTGGCTTACGCTCTGGTACCTTTCCTCAACGGCCTGAACAGAATCAGTACTAATGGAATAGCACATGTTTACTAGATTTGCATTAGCTAGGCTTATGAGCTTCTCATTCTCTTCTTCAGTGAACTCATACTCCTCTTCCTCTTCTTCTATCACATCCAGCTCTTCAGCATCTTCAGCTGGATTACCTGCACACTTATCCAAAACTGTCAGATCATCTAAGGGATCCTTAGTCAAGGATTCCCTCCAATTAAGGATAACATTCCTGTCTATAATATCAATGGAGCAACAAGTATCATCAGTAGGAATAGTTGCCTTATGGGCAAGACTAAACTCGATAGTGTCATCTCCAATCTCTAGAGTAATGATCCCGCATTTGACATCTATTACAGCCCCAGCTGTGTGTAAAAATGGTCTACCTAAAATAATAGGTATTTGACTATCCTCAGCAATGTCTAAAACAACGAAATCAACAGGAATAAAGAATTTTCCCACTCTAACTGGGACATCCTCCAAGACCCCTAATGGTCTTTGGGTTGATCTATCAGCCATCTGTAGGGTAATATTGGTGACTCTAAGTCTACCTAAACCAAGTCTTTCACATACAGAATAAGGTATAACACTGACACTAGCCCCTAGATCACAAAGGGCTTTCCCTATAACATGATTACCTATGGTACAAGGGATAGAAAAGCTACCTGGGTCTTTTAACTTGGGTGCTATATTATTTTGTGAAAGAACATAACATTCTTCCACAAAAGCAACAACACCGTCGTCCTGAAAATTCCTTTTACGACTCAAAATATCTTTCATGAATTTAGCGTAAGAAGGTACCTGGGTAATTAAATCAGTAAAAGGGATGGTTACCTCAAGATTCTTCACCATCTCCAAAAACTTACCGAATTTTCGATCCTCTTTTGAATTTTTCAGTCTTTCGGGATAAGGAACGGTGACATTAGCCATAGGATCAGCAACCTTTGGCTTTTTCAGTTGTAAAATCTCGGTGAGGCCTTGAATGAAGGAGGAATCCAGCGATTCCGGAGTTAAAACTGCATTCTGCTCAGGGACGCTGGTCGGTCGACCTACAGCAGGGGTCCGTCGACCAGACTCTGTATTATCAAAAATTTTCTTTTCTCCAGAAATTGATCTCACGTCAGGAATCGAGGTCGGTCGACCTACAGTAGGGGTCGGTCGACCTCCTGACCTGTTGACGGGATCAGTTTCTTTGTTTTGAACTTCGGCAGAATTATCTTTTTGGGCTGATCCTTCACAAACACGGCCACTCCTAAGATTTATGGCGTTCAACGTCTCCATGGGTCCGTTACAACTAGCTGGAGAGCTAGTTGTTCGGTTGGCTATGTTTATCAAGTGTTCTTCAAAAACCTTTGTGGAGGCAATTTGAGCCTTTCCCATCTCTATAACCTGTTTTGTTAGAACATTAACAAGAGCTCTCAATTTCTCAATCTCACCCGTGCTGTCAACCGTAGTAACTAGGTTCGCAATTTCAAGCTTCAGCTGGGTTGCCTCAAGCTTTTCAAAACGGGCTTCAATTGTTGTCTCAAGAGCCATCACTCTATTCATCTCCACATTCAGCCTTCGCGAATTTCCACGTGAACTCTTAAAGGCAGCCCTATGCACCGCCATGTCTTCAATGGTTTCCCAACCCTTCATATGGTCGGTGTTATTCTGGAATCTCCCATTGGCGGCCGCATCAAGAATCATCTTATAATCATCGTAAAGGGCGTTGTAAAATTGGTTACATAAGTACCATTGTTGAAAGTTATGGTGAGGGATAGAACGGACCAATTTCTTGAACCGATCCCATGCTTCACAAAATCCTTCATCAGGCCCTTGTTGAAAGTTAGTGATTTGGCTTCTCAAGTCCTTGGCTTTTACAAGGGGAAAGTATTTCTTATAAAAAGCCAATGCCAAGGAAGTCCAATCCGTAACCTTCTCAGCTGCCCTATCAAGGTAGCGGTACCAATCTCGCGCGGCATCTTTTAATGAGAACAGGAACATCATTGCCAGTACCTCATCTCGAGTCACCCGTTCAGGTATGGGTATGGAACAGCAATAATCCGTGAAGGTCGTAACATGCTTCAATGGATCCTCGTTGGGTAGACCATAAAACTGACTCCGTTCCACCATAAAGATGTTATTTGGGTGGAGCACAAAGGAGCCAGTGGTGGGGGTGGGCAAGGTGAATCCTTTTGGTAAATCTTGAGCCTTTGGCTGTAAGTGGTCATAAATAGAATCCATATCTAAACAAGAGAGTACTCAAGCCTTCCTCTCTAAAACCTGTCTTCTAAAGCAAAACTAGAAAAAAAGGTAAGTAACGGTCTTAAGGAACCTAAGTTCCTTAAGACAAGAAAAATAAACTAAAAATTAACAAACAAAATTATACCGTCTCCCCGGCAACGGCGCCAAAGTTTGACACCCGTCGTTGAGGGGTGCCAAAGATAAGATTTATAAAACCTCAGCTTAAACTTAGATAGGATAAGTCAAGGGTCGAAGCACAAGGAGACAAGTTTAATTATGTTTGTGAATTTAAAGTCTATTACAAGTAACCAAAAAGGGGGGGTTGATTTGAGATTTAAACTAATAACTAAAAGGACAAAATAAACAAGAGAAATAAAACAAAGTAAAAAGGAGATTAGGAACTTTGGTTCCCCATGGTTAAAACAAGTCAATGAAAGGTAAAATAACCAAATAACACAATCCCAAGGAACAAAGAATAAACCTTTAGGTCAATATTCTACCCAATCCTTACGGTCTTAGGGTTCCTAGAAAAGCACTAAACTTTCGTTCAAGGGCAATCCCAGAGTTGTTGTTAAACTAATCCTAATAATCTTTCAATCCTAAGGATTAGTTTGTTGGAGACTTGTGTCCTCCACATGTAGTGTGATAACGTCATTGCACATACCCTTGTACGGACAAGTGGGAGATTGTTGGGGCTGGTGTCCTTGACAGTTAGTACAATGACTTACTAAATCTCTTAAAGGATCACAAGGGCATACTTTTGTATTATTACCAGTTGATCCACGTTTATCAATAACGGTTGGCTTGCTAGATAAGTTTGACGTTATTGTCATACGGATGGTGGTGATCAACTGGTCCTATACGTCACACCTATAGGACACGTTTGAGAGATGTGAAGGTATGAAAATACAGTCACATTTATGCCGAATACGACTAAACAGTTAGTCAGAGGTATTGACTATTAAATTAGTCAATGAGATGTTGAGATTATTATTTAATACGGATTAAATAATTTTAGCTAATGCGGATTACATGATTAATTCGTAAAATTAAATACAAGCAGTTATATTTAATTAAATATTGAATTTGCGTATTAATATAAACAGTTATATTAATTTGGCCGATTATACAATATCGTATTTTATCATACCATTATTAATATATCGACTGTATTAATATCTGATAACATGTGTGCGATTTATAATAAATACCCGCAAATTATATTTTAGCAAAATGGGTCGAATCATGCATTGGAATAAGGTAAGAGTGGAAAGCCCACTCCTACCCAAGACCAATCTCGGTCGGCCAAGTATTACAAAAGGAGAGAACTTCTCCTTTTGTGAGACTACTGATTGTTTTACTGATTAAAAACAGATCTCAAGAATAATTAGGGTTTTGAGAACATTCTTCTCCCAAAACTCAGATCTCACATCTAAAACCTCAATAACTCTCCCCATATTGCAAGGCAATTGGAGAGTACTTTCTAGCACATGCGGCATCATCTCAAACAAAGTCTTGGGTGCAAGTTATAGGAGTGAATTTACTTTAATTCCTGTTCTTAGGCCTATTCAAGCAAGGACCCAAGGTTGATTTCTTTTTCATGCTTTTTATTAACTTATGACAATAATCACAATTGTATGTTTCATTATAATCCTGCAAGTTTGGGGCGAATACATGCTTTATTCCCCACAAGTGGTATCAGAGCCAGCCCATGAAAATTTTACCTTTGTGTTTTTCGTAAGTTTTAAAACCTGAAAAATCGTCTTCTGCCGCTAAGTCGGTCGATCGACCCCCCGTTGCGGTCGGTCGACCGCCTCCTGCGTGTTTCTCTGTTTCGACAATTTATCTTTTGTGAGAAATCGTGTTCAGAAACTCGGTTTCGTGGTCGGTCGACCTGTTTTTTCGGGTCGGTCGACCATTCTGCTTTAAAAAAAAAAAAAAAAAAAATCTTTTTCGTCAGGTGGTCGGTAGACCTGTTTATTTGGTCGGTGGACCACCCCTGTAACAGACTCGTTTTTTTTATTTTCCGAAAATAACATGTTTTATTTTCACATGGCCTTTATTAATATACTATATACGGAAATAGTATATTATTAATTTTGTGAAACGGTTCACCCTCGTTTGATACATATTATTTTAAAACGGTTTAAAATAATAGGATTATAAACTTATTAAAATTAAAGTGGTTAAAACGGTATAATCACATAATTTTAATCCTAAAAGGTGGTTTGGTAAAAATTTGTTAATCATAATAACAGTATTATGTCATGTATGAATTTTATTAAGTTGATGCATTTTATTTATCGTCTTGTGAATGCCTTGAATGCTTTCAATAACGTATTTAATTTTTGCAAACGGTTGTAACTTAGTGTGGCCTTAGTAGATTGTGTTACCGTAATGTGGAACACAGTCTTGCTTGTAATTTTGAGATCTTGAATCTCCGTTTTGGGTTTTTGCCATGTAATTACTTTTGTATTTAAATTAGAATGTAAATAGGATTATATTTGTAATTTAAATTAGTAATTTTGTGAAGACCAAAGACGGAGACCGGATGCTCACTCCCGCTGCAAGGACCAAGATGGAACATCAAGACAAGCTTCTAGGGTCCAACGGTGGATTCCAAGTTGTTTTATGTTTATTTTGGTAGGATAGGCCACACTAGGACTTTTATTTACGTTTATCGCATTTATTTTATGCTTTCATCGATAATAGCTTGCATCATATTCCGCCTAAAATCAAACCACCTATTACATGCCTGAAAACTGACTCATGTAGAGGTTACGCGTTAGTTTTCTGTGACAATACAGATGTCACATGTCAATTGCAAAGCCATCACTTTATTTCATTCATTCACGAATATGCTAGATTTTAGTTCACTTAATATGAATAAATATAAGTCGATGGGGTCTTCCTCGTATAACCAAAAATTGAGAATAGTCTTTATAAATCAGCCTCCCATGAATCCCTTCTTCGTCGGTAGGCATAATATGACCCCTTCTACGTCGGGTAAGTGGGAACAGATGATTTATTTTATCTCAACATCATGGTTACTCGATAATATCCAGTGACTGAGATGGACTAATAGATAGGATTTACGGAAATCTATCGACCAAGAGTTCCAACGGTGGAATTAGCCAAACTGTGGGCTTATCAATATACGGAAATTGAGTCTTGGGATCATTTATATAATTCTTGAGGGAGATCAATTATATAAATGCATGAGTCTACGAGTTTAAATTCAATTTAATATAGACTTAAATCACAACAATGAGTTGCTTATATGGTTTTGTTTTATCTTCTTTTCAGTCTAGAACACGTTCAATTAAACTGCTGTATAACTAAATGGCTGGTGAAGACCCAATGCCAAGTGTCAAGCTAGCACGTGAATCCTGGCTAAAAGCCTTCATGGACTCCATGAATCAGTCCACTAGACTGAGGAATGATGGGTCAAACTTCTCTGACTGGGAGGCAGCACTACGGAATGCTGCCATTGCTGACGGAAAGCTTAAGTATTTAACTGAGCCAATTCCGGCACACCCAGGAACTGGAGCTAGAGCTAACGAAGTTCGCGCTCATAGCGACTTCGTCATGGAAGCGGGTGCGATAAAGAACGTACTCATCTATGCAATGGAATCCAATTTGCAAAGACGCTTCATAACCCATGGTGCAAACAAGATTTTCACCACGCTCACTAACGAATTCTCAAAGGCTCCGAGAATCGTTTCTTATGAGCATACCTGTCGCTTCTTTGAGGCGAAACTCCAGAAGGGCCAAGCTGTTAGCCCACATATTCTTCACATGATTGAGAATATCGAGAAACTGGAGGCCCTAAACTGCAAGATCAGTGAGAACATAATCGTTGATCGAATGCTTCATTCACTTCATGATGGGTTCGCCCTCTTTAGGGCCAACTATTACATGAATGACATGAAGAAGACTCCTCATGAGCTCCACTCCCTTCTCGTACAGACCGAGAAGGATCTGAAATTAAGTGGGAGCGTGAAGCAAGATGTTCTCATGATTTCCAGTAAGGGAAAGGGTAAGGGTAAAGCTAAAGCTCAGGGCGACCTAACAGTAGGCAAGCCCAAGTTTAAGAGGTCAGGATTTACTAAGAGTGGGCAAGGTGAGTCGAGCAACTCACAAGGCAAAACAAAGAGCAAGGATACAAACATGGAATGTCACCATTGCCACAAGACTGGGCATTGGAGGCGTTCATGCCCCGTGTATCGTGAGGACATTAAGGCAGGCCGTGTTACTCCTGTTAGTATGTCTTCTTCTTCTTTTATTCACATGATTGAGATTAACCATGCAAGTTACGGAACTTGGGTACTAGATACTGGTTGTGGTTCTCATCTATGTAATCATGTGCAGGGCCTCCGAAACCAAGAACCCCTAATCAAGGGTGAGGTTGACCTGCGTGTCGGGAATGGAGCACGTGTTGCTGCAATCTCGAGGGGAACATACGTGATCCAGCTTCCAAGTGGATTCGAGTTATCTTTATATAACTGTTATTATGTTCCTTGTTTGTCCAAAAACATTATTTCAGTTTCTGCGCTTGACAAACTCGGTTTTTCATTTGTAATAGAGAATAATAACTGTATTTTCTCCTTACACAATATGATTTATGGCAAGGCAGTTTCCATGAATGGAATTTATGTTTTAGATCAAACCACCGAAATATTACATGTGAATAATAAGAGATTAAAGGTAGGTGACAAAGATCAAACTTACCTATGGCATTGTCGAATGGGACACATAAATGAGAAACGCGTGAAACAGCTCATACAGGATGGAGCTATCTCGCTCTTTGATTTCGAATCATATGGCACGTGTGAATCATGTCTCATCGGTAAGATGACTCGTATTTCCTTCAAAGGTGTTGGAATGCGCGCTGCCGACCTATTAGGACTCATACATACGGACGTATGTGGCCCTATGTCGATCAATGCACGAGAAGGCTATAGGTATTTCATCACTTCCACGGATGATTTGAGTAGATTTGGCTATGTCTACTTAATGAACCATAAAAGTGAATCCTTTGACAAGTTCAAAGAATACCAAAATCGGGTACAGAACCAGCTGGGTAGAAAGATTAAAGCACTACGTTCTGATCGTGGTGGTGAGTATCTTTCACACGAGTTTGATCAACACTTTAAAGACTGTGGCATCGTGCTACAGTTGACTCCACCTGGAACACCACAATTAAATGGTGTGTCCGAACGGAGAAATCGGACTTTACTTGATATGGTTCGATCCATGATGAGTCACACCGTTGTGCCTGATTCATTATGGGGCTATGCTCTTTTGTCGGCCGCTCTAATACTTAACCGAAGTCCGTCTAAAGCTGTTGACAAGACTCCATATGAACTATGGAAGGGAACGGTCCCTAACTTGTCCTTTATTCGGGTTTGGGGCTGCGAGGCTTATGTCAAGTGGAGACACGAGGATAAGCTCGGCCCGCGATCGGTCAAGACATACTTTATAGGCTATCCAAAGGGAAATTTTGGTCATTACTTCTACTCGCCAACCGAACAACGTGTTTTTGTTGCGGCTAGTGCGACGTTCTTAGAGAAAGAATTTCTCGAGAACAAGTCGAGTAATAGAACCTTCGAGTTATCGGAGGTACAAGAACCAACTGCCGATGAACCATTGGAGGAAACAGTTCCTTCAACCGAGGCTGCGGTAGATATTCTTGAGGAACCTAGGAGGTCGGGAAGAGTCTCCATTCCTCCGGACAGATACATTGGTATGGTCGAGGAACATGATATGGATGGCGTCTTACTCCTAGAGGGTAATGAACCCTCAACCTATAAAGGTGCCATGACCAGTTCTGACTCAAAGCTATGGCTAGATGCCATGCAATCCGAGATGGACTCCATGTATGAGAACAACGTGTGGGATCTTGTGGACCTACCTGCAAAGGTGCGTCCCCTTCAATGCAAATGGCTTTACAAGATAAAGCATGCCGTGGAAGGTAAACAAGACATCCATAAGGCAAGACTAGTTGCTAAAGGTTTCACCCAAGTGCCAGGCTTGCACTACGATGAGATCTTTGCACCAGTAGTCATGCTACGTTCCATTCGGATTATCTTAGCGATAGCCGCATTTCATGACTATGAAATATGGCAAATGGACGTTAAAACCGCCTTCTTAAACGGTTATTTGGAGGAAGAGTTGTACATGGTACAACCCGAGGGTTTTATTGATCCAGAACATCCTAAGAAAGTTTGCAAGCTTAAGCGTTCCATCTATGGACTTAAGCAAGCATCGCGGAGTTGGAATCATCGCTTCGACCAAGTGATAAAAGAGAATGGATTCGTTCGATCAGTCGAGGAACCATGTCTCTATATCAAGTCGAGTGGGAGCAAGATTGTCTTCCTAGTACTGTATGTCGACGACATAATCTTGATTGGGAATGACATACCTCTCTTATCTTCGGTTAAAGCATGGTTGAAAAACCATTTCCAGATGAAAGATCTGGGAGAGGCACAACGAATTTTGGGCATCCGTATCTACAGGGATAGATCACGACGGATGTTGTCTCTCAGTCAGGAGTCTTACATAGATAAGATTCTAGAGAGATTCAGCATGACGAACTCCAAGAAAGGGTTCCTTCCTATGACTACTGGGCTTCACTTGAGCAAGTCTCAAGAAGCTAAAGCATTGGAAGAGAAAGAGCGCATGAGTCGGATTCCTTATGCTTCGGCAATAGGATCGATCATGTATGCCATGATATGCACACGTCCTGACGTTGCATATGCATTGAGTATGACAAGTCGATTCCAAGCTCATCCAGGTGAACAACACTGGATGGCCGTGAAAAACATTCTTAAGTACCTACGGAGGACTAAAGATTGGGGATTGACTTACGGAGGCGACTCGACGCTCTGCGCCACGGGTTACGCATATGCTAGCTTCCAAACGGATCGAGATGACTCGAAATCTCAGTCTGGATTCGTTTTTACTCATAATGGCGCTGCTGTCAGCTGGAAAAGTTCTAAACAGAGTGTTACAGCAGATTCTACGACTGAGTCCGAGTACTATGCCGCCTCGGAAGCAGCTAAGGAAGCAATATGGATGCGTCAATTCTTACAAGGACTATCAGTAGTGCCTAGTTCGAATGACCCAATCACCGTTTATTGTGATAATAAAGGTGCCATCTTCCAAGCTAAGCAGCATAAGTCTAGCAACAAGGCTAGGCATGTACAACGGAAAGCTCATCTAATCAGAGATTACGTGGAGCAAAAGGAGATATTTATTGATAAGATCGCTACGGATGACAACATAGCTGATCCTCTCACAAAAGCATTACCACGTGATAAGCATGAAGGACACATTCATTCCATGGGAATTAGATGTGTTCCTAAGTTGTAGTACTCTTTTATGAATTCATGTAATAATTCATTTTCTCGTGTACTCTATTCAACCTTATTGTTATGATATAAAATGTTTTGTTTTTCATGTGGAATTGTACGCCAATTTTGAACACCACAAAGTGAACTGATTAACATTACATCGTTTTGGTCCTTGATTACCCACTTGAGCTGATAACTCAGGTAATCATTTTGTGACGTTGGTTGATGGTGGGTTCAACGAGCCATAAGTCACGCGGCTGACTGACCAATCACAAAGACGAGTTATATGGATATCTCGTAGGACACCCCGTGACAACGTTATGGAGTCCTAAATGTTTTATAACATTGGGTGCCGGGTCGTGGATAGGACCTCCATAGTGTTCCTTAGAGTCGAGTCTTTTGACTTTCAACTGTCTCTTGAGATTAAGGCAGATTTTGGGTAACTTTGGTTTCTTTCCCACGGTCACCGTAACAGGGGCCAAGAGGATTTTTTCTGGGTTATTTCATGCTGCGCGATATCGGCAGGATTCGAGTTGAGGGAAATATCCAAACCCTTATCAGGATTTTATCATTTCTCAGGGCCACTCGAGGAGTAGTAACTGAAATGCATGGCCATGCTCGAATACAGATTCGTTTTATCAGTTAAGTTACTCTCTAGTCGGGGAAAGCACTCTTGATACAGATCGCTTGTGAGATACGACCTTTGCGAATGCGGATTTGCAAATTGTCTTACATTGAGTGGGAGAAATTTTAAAAGGATATGAGATTCGGTTATCGCACCTACACTTGTACGGACAAGTGGGAGTTTGTTGGAGACTTGTGTCCTCCACATGTAGTGTGATAACGTCATTGCACATACCCTTGTACGGACAAGTGGGAGATTGTTGGGGCTGGTGTCCTTGACAGTTAGTACAATGACTTACTAAATCTCTTAAAGGATCACAAGGGCATACTTTTGTATTATTACCAGTTGATCCACGTTTATCAATAACGGTTGGCTTGCTAGATAAGTTTGACGTTATTGTCATACGGATGGCGGTGATCAACTGGTCCCTACACGTCACACCTATAGGACACGTTTGAGAGATGTGAAGGTATGAAAATACAGTCACATTTATGCCGAATACGACTAAACAGTTAGTCAGAGGTATTGACTATTAAATTAGTCAATGAGATGTTGAGATTATTATTTAATACGGATTAAATAATTTTAGCTAATGCGGATTACATGATTAATTCGTAAAATTAAATACAAGCAGTTATATTTAATTAAATATTGAATTTGCGTATTAATATAAACAGTTATATTAATTTGGCCAATTATACAATATCGTATTTTATCAGACCATTATTAATATATCGACTGTATTAATATCTGATAACATGTGTGCGATTTATAATAAATACCCGCAAATTATATTTTAGCAAAATGGGTCGAATCATGCATTGGAATAAGGTAAGAGTGGAAAGCCCACTCCTACCCAAGACCAATCTCGACCGGCCAAGTATTACAAAAGGAGAGAACTTCTCCTTTTGTGAGACTACTGATTGTTTTACTGATTAAAAACAGATCTCAAGAATAATTAGGGTTTTGAGAACATTCTTCTCCCAAAACTCAGATCTCACATCTAAAACCTCAATAACTCTCCCCATATTGCAAGGCAATTGGAGAGTACTTTCTAGCACACGCGGCATCATCTCAAACAAAGTCTTGGGTGCAAGTTATAGGAGGGAATTTACTTTAATTCCTGTTCTTAGGCCTATTCAAGCAAGGACCCAAGGTTGATTTCTTTTTCATGCTTTTTATTAACTTATGACAATAATCACAATTGTATGTTTCATTATAATCCTGCAAGTTTGGGGCGAATACATGCTTTATTCCCCACATAGTTCACCAACAACAATGGGGGATTGGTAATTCAATCATTAAACTTATCAAAATCAAGTCTTTACCATGGTTCCCCTAATTCCTAATCACAAGAATTAGCTATGCATACTTTTAATTATGAAACTAACAATAACTAAGAACATCAAAGGAATTAACATAATTAAAGATGACAATAAAAGGGAAAACATGAATTAAGAAACAACAATAAGATGAACAACAAGATTAAATTAAAAGGGAAGATTAATTGTAGCAAACTTACAACTTGATTGGAATTAAGAACAAAAGATGAAAACTTGGAATAAAATCTCTTTCTAAACTATGGAGTCTTGAATAACATGGAATGCTTGTCTAACATAAAATTGCTTGTCTAATAAAATTGCTTGACCTAATTTTAGAGTTTAGGTCTTCTTAAATAAGTTCTAATTACAAGATTAGGTAAGTAAAACACGAAACAGAAGTCGCGGGTACAGCTCCTGGGTCGGTCGACTTCCTCTGCGGGTCGGTCGACCGCTTCTATCGATGCTGGGCTTTTCCGAGATTTGGGCTTAGGTCGGTCGACCTCTCTGATGGGTCGGTCGACCGCTTCTTGTTCGTACCAGCTTGAATCTGGCCCAATAACAACACTCGGGTGCACAATCCGGATCCTTGCTCCGCATTATCACTCAAAACAGCTTCCGAAAGGCAAATAAAGTTCAGTTTTGCTCACTTCCGCGTATTCCTACATTTAAAATATAGAAATGCCAAAGTAAACCGTTTCGGGAGAAATAGCAACCAAAAGTCACGAAAATATAAGAAAATACGTGCCAAAGGAATAAATAAAATGCATAAAATAGGCACGTATCAAACGGATTATGATCAAATTTTAAGGGAAAGAAAGTTAATCTCTAAATCTGCTGAGGTTTGGATTCCAGAGAATTGCCCTGTCAGGGCCAACTGGACTTCTCCTGGTTGGTTCTGTATTCACGAGTGGGCTTTTAAAGCTGGTTGTCGTCTACCTTTTACTCCTCTCAAGGCCGAACCTATGCGGTATATGGAGGTATCTCTCTTTCAGGTCATGCCTATGATCTGGAAATTAATTAATTCTGTTGAGAACATGTGCAGTAAGTACAAGCTTACTCTGACCATGAACGATATCAGGGTTGTATATCAACTCAGAAATCATTCTGATGGTCGCTTCAAACTTAGGATTAGAAGCAAGATGGCTCCCCTGATCACCAATCTTGATTCAGGGGACGACAAGTATTGGTCAAAAACTTACCTGTTCGTGCGTATGGAGACTCTAGGTCTGGGGATGGACTATCTCAAACATCCAGTAATGCTTACCGGTAAGATTCATCCTTGTAATTCCTGTTCATATTCTAATATTGTACGAATGAATTTTGACATATTTTTCTCTTCTTTACTTTTAGTTGCTGAATGGATCGTGGACCCTGGCGAGGGGTTTTCTGATAGGATAGCCGCTTTTTTGGCCATATCATCCCGGAGGCTGAGTGTACTTGGTCTGCTAGCCTGTGCAGGGAACACCTGTCCCGGTATATGAGGCCTGTCTTGGGAGGGCTGAAGGCTAGAAAGAGCAAGGCTTCTTCCAATTCTTTATCTGGTGAGTTTCTTTTTCTTTTTCTTTTTTGTTCCGTTTTGTTTCATATGCGTGTATTCGTGGTTAAGATTCATGTTCTTACCTTGGTGTTTGTTGGTTCAGTATACCGGTCATCCGCCAGACTGGCTTGTTTCTCTACTGCCTATCTGAAGGTTGGCTTTGCCAATATTTCTGAGACGTCCAAGAGCAAGGGAGCTGGGGGAGTGATAGTGAGAAGACGCTTGATGTGCTAGTTTCTCCTGACCCGGCTCCCGAGATGCTCAGTGTACGCTCATCTAAGAAGAGGAAGAGGGTCACTATCGGTGAGGCTGATGAGGAATAGAAGCCTTCTGGGCTATTGTAAATCGCCAGATCAAGGAGGTTCCTGGCCAGGCTGGCGATATGGGTGCTGACTAGAGCTGATTATCTCCGGGCCAACCCGTCCAGCCCGCTATTGAAGCGGGCTTAGACTCGTAAAATATCGTAAAAAATGGGTAACGGACAAGATAAAGTTGGCCCGCTATTTTAACGGATGGGTACGGACTAAACAAATATGTCCATGGGCAGCCCGCTAAGCCCGCTTATACTTTTATTCTTACTTTTTATTTCCAATTCTCATATAAAATGACAATAAACTAATAATAAACTAATAAGCTAATATAATAAATTAGTAACACTAAAAAAGGAAGTGAAAATCCCTTCATATTCTATCATATTTCCTACGTCTAAGACTCCTAAATTTCTAGAATTCCTTCCTATTTCCAAGTACCAACTTTCTAGAGTTTGATACTGACTTTTGATATTTATTTTATTAGATTTATTTATGAACTTTCAGCTACTTAGGTTTTAATTTTTAAGTTCCATAAGCCCGCGGGCAGCCCGCCAATTATTAATGGGCGGATATGGACAGTGGTAATAGGCCCGCTATAGCGGGCCCGGACATGAAAATTAAGCCGCCGGACACATTTTATAGCTTAGGCCCGGCCCGCGTCCGGCCCTAGCCCGCAATCGATCAGCTCTATTGCTGACAAGGCCGTTTTAAGTGAATTTGCCCAGAACGTTGATCATGGGTTGTTGGTAGGGGATACTTTTGAATCCTCAGCCAAGCTGGTGGCTTTATCAAACACCCTGATGGTCAATTTGTCTGCTGCTGCAACTCAGGCTAAACAGGTTTGTTAACGCCTTATCTTTTTATTGTATGCGTGCTCATAGTTCCAATTGGTGACTAGTATATTGGTTTGTATAGTGTTTGGATGCTTCTCTGATCAGCGAATCTCAGCTAATGGAATTTCGGGCAAGGGTTGAGGTTTTGGAGGACCATGTTAACCGTCTTCAGGCCAGGGAAGTTCAGTTGGAGTCGCAATTGGCTTCTGCTCGAGAAGTGGCCATGGCTCACCAGGTTTGTGAGATATCGGCCAAGAATGCTGAGAAGGTTGTCAGGATTGAGCTAGCCGAGGAAAAGCAGGCCATGCAGGAGCTTCTGAAGAAGAATGAAGAGTTGGGTTCTGAGAAGGAGATGCTGGAAGCTAGGCTGGGGGATGCTGCTAAATACTTCTTCAGCAAAGGACGGGTGGAGGCTATGCGAGATCCGGAAGCTACTCGGGTGAAGTAGAACCTTGATTAGGACGAAAAGGTCCTTGATGAGCGTTTTCCTGACCTGTCAAATTTGGGTGCTGAAGAAGAGGAGGAAGAGGAAGTTGATTCTTCTGCATCCAAGGGGAATTCAGGATATGCAGCTGTGGCCGAGGAAGGCTCTGGATCAACTCCTGCCTCGAAGGCAGCGTAGTTTTTTTTTGTGTTATTATTTGGCCCGTCCATGGAGGGATGTTCCCTGGGAGAAACAGTTTAGTTGGTCATTTTTTTTTGTTTGATTGGTAGATGCTCCCATCCAGGGTGAAAGTCCATGGGTAGGAATATAAGTTGGTCGATGTTGTTTGGCCAACTATTTTGAATATGTATCTTGGTTTTTTTAGATGTGTGTTGTTTTTCTTTTTGAAATATTTGTATTCGTTTTTTGTCTGGATCAGGCCAGGTTTTCGTGCTGGGTCTGGCTAGGCTTTGTGCTGGATCTGCCCAGGCCTTGTGACAGGTAGATTTTCTTGCCTGTCTGGAGGGCTTATGGTTTTTGCCTGTCTGGAGGGCTTACTACCCATTACAAGCAAGTTAGGGAAGTTTTCCCATATGTTGACTGAGCTCAGGTTTTGTGAGGCCTTGATATTTTGCAACTGATAGTTGAGTTTTTTTGCTCATATGTTATGAGGTATATGCGGGTGGAATGACACTCAATGTTAATAATTTGTTTAAGTAACAATGCAGAGTACGTGAATGCATAAAGTAAACAAGTATTTAAGATTCGAAGCAAACAAGTCAGGCTATAATCATCTTGCTTGTCAAGCATATAGGAAATAAATAAAGCATGTGGGAGAAAAACATATAAGAAGCTTTTATTCATGTAAACATCATGTTTCATACAACTTGCAACAATCAAGTCAGGCAGAAATAAGTTTGGAGCTATGTTTGTACCTGACTAGGGGAACATAGGTTACATATGAAATAATTTTAAAAGTGTAATGTTTCATGCTCTAGGAATCATTTCACCGTCCAGGGTTTGCAGCCTGTAGGCGCCCTGACCAGCAATTGACTCAATCAGGTAGGGATCTTCCCAAGCCGGGGCCAACTTGCCTGCATTTTCTTCCCTGGTATTTGGGAAGACTTTCCTGAGCACCAAATCTCCTACCCTGAATACCCTGGCTTTGACATTTTTGTTGTAGCTTTTTGCAACTGTTTGCTGATAGGCGGCCATTCTGATGCTGACTGCTTCTCTTAGTTCCTCTATCAGATCTAAGCTATCCTCTATCAGGGGAGTGTTGTTGGCTGGGGTATTCAGGCTGGATCTGGCTGATGGGATGTCGATTTCTGCTGGGATCACGGCTTCGCATCCATAGTCTAGGGAGTAAGGGGCCTGCCCCGTTGTAGTCTTGGATGTGGTCCTATCAGCCCATAACATAAAAGGGAGCTCTTCTGCCCATTTGCCTTTTCGTGCTTTTAGCTTCTTTTTCAGGCATTTTATGATTATCTTGTTGCTTGATTCTGCCTGGCTGTTTGTTTTTGGATAGCCTGGAGTTGATGTGATAAGCTTGATATTCCACGCTTCACAAAATGCAATTGTATTTTCGCTTATGAACTGGCTGCCGTTGTCACAAATGATTTCTGAGGGGATACCATATCTGCATATGATGTTTATGTTGATAAAGGAGATGTCATTATTCTGCTTGACTTGCATGAAAGAATCCGCCTCAATCCACTAGGAAAAGTAGTCGGTCATTGACAGCATGAATACCTTCTGGCCTGGAGCCTTGGGCATTTTGCCAACAATGTCCATTCCCCACTTCATGAACAGCCAAGGGGTAGAGATTGAGTGTAGCTGCTCAGAGGGTTGATGAATATATGGTGCGTGATTCCGACGGGCTTTGCATTTGAAGCTGAATTTTAGGCAATCGGCCCTCAGTGTTGGCCAAAAGTAGCCTGTCATGAGTACCTTGCTTGCTAGGCTTCTTCCACCCTTATGATTTCCACAGTGTCCTTCGTGTATTTCTGACAGCACTTGTTCAGCCTCTTGCGGTTACAGGCATCGGAGATACAGCTCAGCCTGCGATCGCTTGAAAAGTGTGTTGTTAATAATAGTATATGAGGCAGCTTTAATTTGGAGGGCATTGGCATCTTGCCTGTTCAGGGGTGATATTCCCTGAAGGAACCAATCATAGTATGGTTTTGTTCAGGAGTTGGCAACGTATGTGGGGAAAGTCTGGTTCCTTTTGTCTATTGAAGATTCTAATAGGTGAACTATAAGAATTTTGTCAAAGTCAGAGGGACTGAAATTGGATCCTAGGCCGGCTAGGGAATCAGCCTGTGTGTTCAAATCCATGGGTATTTGGTCAATACTTAAAACTAGTAAATTTGGACTTCAAATTTTGGATGATGTCTAGATAGAGCATCATTTTTTAACCTTTTGCAACATAAACTCCATTAACTTGATTTGAAATGAGAAGGGAGTCGTTGTGTACCTTTAAATTCTTGGCACCTAGATCAGCACATATCTTTAGACCGGCTATTAGGGCTTCGTATTCTGCTTCATTATTTGTTGCTTCGAATGAACAACTTATAACATGTATTATCCTATCCCCCTGTGATGATTTGAGCACTACACTCAAGCTTGTTCCCCTCATATTGGTTGCACCGTCGACATATAGGTCCATACTAGGTCTGTTTTGTCGCTGGTCAGTGCATTTATTTCTTTAATTGACTCGGGTACAAGGGTAGAACTGAAATCAGCCACAAAGTCTGCTAATGCTTGAGATTTGATTGCTATCCTGGGTTCAAACTTAATATTGTAGGTGTTCAGCTGAACTGACCATTTGCACATGCGTCCAGACAGTTCAGGTTTATGTAGGACAGATCTGATGAGTAGGTTGGTCCGGACTATTATAGGGTGGCTCTCAAAATAGGTTCTCAACTTGGTACAACTCATAACTAAAGTTAGAATATATTTTTTGAGTAATTCATACCTCATTTCAGCGTCCAGGAGACTTTTACTTACATAGTAGACTGGGTGATGTTGTCCGTCCAGCTCTTTGACCAAAACTCCACTTGCACTGAAATGGAGAGCCTTCATATGGTTTTGTTTGCATCCAAATCTGGCCTGACTTTCAAGCATCATATCTCACGTTTTACTCATGAAAATCATTTGAATTTTGTGTAATTAGAAAGCTTAAGATCTTAAGAAAACAATGGAGTTTGAATCACCTTAATTTCTGGTCTATAACTTGAGTTATGGTCGTCCCAAACAGACTGCGTATTCTTGGACAGCCCATGACCTATGTGCACTAAAGTTCCAATAAATACAGATTTAATCAATATAAGAGGTTGATTCTTTTTTTAGGTGAAATTTAACTCATTTATCTTTCCAAAGAGCTATCATACGTCCCTAAATTCATTGTGAGCTATCAGATATGCCCTCTACAAAATAAGGCTGAATTGCTGAAACTTTCAGAAGTTAACAAGGGCTGCAAATTCTGAATATTATGGTGCCTATGGGGATGCAACGGCTAGCAACAAAGCATGGTCCTTGTTTCCTCTTTTGTGGAGACACCATAGAAAGCTAAAGGAATCAATGCCATTCTTGTGCAACCAGAAAAAGCAGCTACAAGGCAGAGTAAAAGGGGCTGAAACCTTCTGATTTGGTCCCCAAAAAGGCTGCCCTAGAGCATTGCAATGTCGCTTTCAACTCAGTTTTGTGTAAGGAGGCAGCTCATTACTTATTTTTTTGTGCATTTGAACCGTATAATGCTAGGGTTTTAGGCAAAGTTTCTGCACATTTTGTGAGCCACAAGATTAGATTGTAATGAATGGTTAGGATGAAAGATGAGCCTCTATATATAAAGAGCTCACTTTCCTTTGTAAAAAAACAGATTTGGATGAATGAAAAAATTATGAAAACTTCAAGTTTTTGAACCTAAATTCTTTGCTTTGTGCTTGAATTATCTCCTTTGCTATTTGCTTGGGGATGAGTAAACTCTTTGCTTAGTGCTTGAGTGAACTCTTAGGCCTTAAACTAGTGGCTTTGTGCTTGGTTTAAGTCATATCCTAGGCTAAACTTCATTATAGAAGTTAAGTCATATCCTTTCTATCTTTCATTTCTTTATGTTGCTCAAAATTTCAGAAATAAACATCCAAAAAAAGCCCCTAAAACCGAGATCCTAAAACAGCCTTTTTTGAAGTCTTTTTGGGTCCATTTTCGCTCCACCACTGACCGCCGTCTCAGTTACTAATAGATAAACCGTCAGGGGTTCATCTTTTACTGACTTGGCTAGTAAGGGAGGAGTGGATAGATAACTTTTTAGATCTTCGAAGGCTGACTGGTGATCAGGGGTCCACATGAAGTCTTTGTTCTTTCTGAGCAGATTATAGATTGACTTGCATCTTGTGAATGACCTTGATATAAATCTATTCAGGGCTGCTACCCTTCCTGTTAATTTTTGGATGTCTTTGACGCTTTTTGGTGGTTCCAATTCCAAGATGGCCTTGATCTGCTCAGAGTTGGCTTCTCACTACTACAAAATATAGATACGAAGACGGTTAAAAACCGTTCTCCTATGAGTGGCGGAACCGTGCTCCCCCTGGCCGTCCTCTTTACCTAAGAGAACGGTTCAACCGTCTTCCTTGTTGTCCACTTTCCAGCACGGTTCAAACAAGAACCGTTCTCTTTGCCATCTTTCCAGCACGGTTCCAAAAGGAACCGGTCTCTTTGCTCCGTCCTATATGTACACTAACCGTGCTGTTTGCTTGACATCTAACCCACTTTCCAGCACGGTTCCTAGACGAACCGTTCTCTTTTGTGTCATTGTGCAGCACGGTTCATTAAGGAACCGTCCTCTTTGTTCAACATGTTCAAACTTCGCGCCATATTTTTGAATTAATAGAGCACGCTTGAGAACATAACCGTTCTCTTTGCACCTGCTATTTTTTTTAATAAATTAATTTATAATTCTTCCGGCCTATTATAATTCTTCCAGCAAATAAGCTACAAAGCTAATAGCGTACGATAACATTGCTCCAACAACTATATTCAGGTCCAAAATTAGCCATAAATAGAGAAAAATCTCCAAATACTACATCATTCATATATATCAACATACTTTCCGATCCAAAAATTCTAGCTACGTATGTACTTAAGCTAAACTTCTAGCTACGACTTAAGCTAAACTTCATCATCGTTCATGGCTGGCTTAAACTGGAGCGCAAAGTTAGCCCATATATCCCTCACCTCGTCAATTTGCTCAAGCGAATATGTCAATGGGGCTCTATGCATGAACTACAAACAAATTTTCAAAAATTGGTTAGAAAAATTCTATCCAAGACTCATATATAAGTAAAATGATAGAGGTAAGTAAGTAGATGAACTAAAAAACCAAAAATATACATTTGGAGTAGAAGTAACATATCTTCCTTTGACGATCTCCAACATGTATCGACAAATATAATATCCACATAAAACGGAACCAAGAGGCTGCAAAGGGGCCTGAAAGGGGAGCTCATATTATAAATAAATACTTCACATGCACTATACTTAATAAGAGAAACAATATGTTAAGATATATATATACTATATATACAAGAAGTACCTTAATCTTTTTCCAAACACCGTCGTTGGCCTCATATTTTGCAAGTGCATCGATAGAGTTCCTTTTCTCAAAGACCCTGTATATATAGATAGCCAGGTTTATATATTTATTCAGTTTTAGTTGATAATGAAGCGTTAATTTCAAGTATAATAGAAAAACAAGCTAAGGTCTATGATTGATGGCTTTTGGGTGGCTTAACTTTTGTTCCTAGCCTACAGAAACATTTTAAGGAAAATGCAGGGGAGTAACGGGAGGTATATATATGAAGGCAAAATAAAAAGATCAGAAATAAGTTAGACATACTGGGTAATTGTATCCACGAAAAAATGACGAGGCTCTGTATGTCCTGCAGGATCACACCAATAGACTGTACTTTGAGCCGGATTGATCACGCCCAACATCCAATGCTTACTACAAGTTATAGAAAAATTCAACGAAGATATCAACTTAAATATTGACAAAAAATAAAAAAATAAAACTATGAAAAGAAATTTATAATTACGTACCCCTCGGCATATGGAGCAAATATAAGTTTTCGACCTTTTCCACAATCGGTACATGTCATTGCCCTAGCAACATAATCGGATCGATAATTTTCATCCGGAGCAATGGGTTCTGAGGATATTATCTCTGGGCACAAGAATCCATAGTAACTAGTAATTTGCATATTATCGGCAAGATCACTCAAATACCTACAACAATAAGAATCCATAGTAAGTATCTAGTACTAGTTTGCATATTATTAGATATATACTAATGGGATTGCAAAGGGGCAGCTTAAACAAAGAGACCGAACCTCATAAAGAGTGTAATGTGAGAGGCACCAATCATTTGTTCATCTAACAAATGAACAACCTCCTCATATGTAACAACCCGACCCACCACCGTCGTAACACAAACCCAATAAGATGGGTGCACACTTTTGGGCCCATTATTTGTCATCACTTAAGCCCAAAAGCACAAGGCCTTGTTACTAAGTGGTGGGTGGAAGCTATTATAAACATATCACAATCCTCACATTCTTCCGATGTGGGACAAATCTCCTCTCATACTCTTGGGGTGTTACAAACTCCCCCACTTAAAGAAACCAACGTCCTCGTTGTGCCTCAAACTTGACCACAACCAGGGCCAGAATCCTCCCCCGCTAGGTGTGTGACCCGGTACTCCCGACCACAGGCTCACCACACGGTCGCAGGGTCGCTCTGATACCATTTGTAACAACCCGACCCACCACCGTCGTAACACAAACCCAATAAGATGGGTGCACACTTTTGGGCCCATTATTTGTCCTCACTTAAGCCCAAAAGCACAAGGCCTTGTTACTAAGTGGTGGGTGGAAGCTATTATAAACATATCACAATCCTCACATTCTTCCGATGTGGGACAAATCTCCTCTCATACTCTTGGGGTGTTACATCATAACTAAGGTAGCAAGTTTGTTTATTGTGTAACACATGTTCATCAATGGCAACATTGATCATTGTCCCACTTGCCTTTAAAACCTGAGCCTCGGTTTCTAATAACTTCAAATCCATGGTCCTCTGTTTTTGCTTAAAATTGTGACTAACTTCAATACCAAGGAAAGAAGAAGGCGAAATCGAGGGCGAACACTTCTGAGGCTTGGACTTCTTTGCTGCTGCTGCTTTTTTTTTTCCTTGATCATTCTTTTTCATGTTTATCTAAATGTTGGCATAAATAAGTTGATAAATGGTATAACTCTCAGTGTATCTTATATCATTATACTAGCTAGAAATCTTAGTTACCTTATCAATAGGACTATGTATATGACTTTGCGGCCACTGAATAAATGAACCCTTAGCTTGAGTCAATGTTTTCATATCACCAACAGGCAATGGTAAATCAACATTTTCCGACCCAGAATTGATTTCCTTGATTGACACTTTTCTAAAACCATCACGAAGGGCACTGCCATGAATGGAAACAAATTCGTCCTTACTTGATAGGTATACCATTCCTGAAGCCACTATCTTCGATGATTTGTTTGGCAGTGATAGCATACAATCTTTCCAAGCCTGAAAATTTAAGTTATAGTAGAATTTCAAACTTTTTTCATTTACTATAAAGTATCGTCTTAATGAAAAGCTTACCTATATACCTGTTGTGTTACTGGGCCAGGAATCTTCAAAACATTGGTCACGGGTGGATCCTCAGTCACTTGTAGTGATTGCACTCCTTTTAGTGAGAGTGATTGCCTGTGAGACGACCCATGCATAGATAGATTAGTGTTTTAAAACTTTTTTCATCGACTTTGAACTAGATAGTGTTTTAAATTCAAAGCTTACAGATCCTTCTTAATGAAAACCTTTTACAACCTGTCGTGGTGATATGGTAGGAATCTTCAGAACACTTGTTTTGGGTGTTTGATAATCCTCCTCTCGGGGTGTATCCTCTGGGCATGGCTCTTCACTCACTTGTAGTGATGCAGAATTTGTCGATCCCTCGGTACTCATAGATGCTCTTCCGTTCATTAAATCGTCTAATACTTTAGTACTTGGCTTCTCACCAGTTAGCCAAAACTGCATCATCACTGATTTTAGCTTTTCCAAGTCATCAATTTGGAGTTCCATGAAATTGATCTTCTCGTACAACTCTTCTCTTGTCGGTTTTTTTGGTCTCTTCCCAAAATACTCAGTTATGCCAATACCTTGAGGAATTCCTCGCACACGGCCCGGATGCTCAGGCTTGCCTATCGCCTTAGCGAGTATGTCTTCTCGTCCTTCGGGCACAAATAAACCAGCCTCAACATCCTTTTCAAGGGATTCCTGCAAATCAGCAATATTAATTAAGTTTTTAGCAGCAAAAAAAATGAATAAACAGCACTAATAAATTAAACAACTGAACTAAACCGAGTTAGATTACAAATATGTTCAACTTACAATTTTCAAAGAAACTTCCTTATCATAATCAGTCATGTCCCCTTTCGCTGACTTGTGAGCCCTTAGCCAAGTTAAATATCGATCAACTTTTTCCACTGGTTTTCCCTTGGCAGCTAAATCTTCTTTCTATCAAAAAAGAAGAGAGTTCATGCGTGAAAATTCATGCCAACTTTTGACCTGGAAGTTAGCTAAAAAATGAAACCAATACATAGAACTTACGACTTTAACTTGAATACCTCGATATCCTGCTCGTGAGCCATAGTATTTCCCTTTTTTTTAGAGGCATTCTCCTTGTTCTTATCACTGATCGCCTAATAACATAGAGAAGAAAATAGTACGAGATACTATATACATATATATTATCATGAAATAATTTGTGTGTCTACAAAAATAGAAATATTACCTTGAATTTTTCACTAGTGTGAGATGCCAGAAACTTGTTCCAATCATCTTGTGTAATCTGCTTATACAAGGGTGGTGGTGTCTTCTGGATAGCTCCCGTCTCATCATACATCCACTCACGAACCAAAGTGCATTTCCATTTTCTCCATAATTCAGCCAACTTTTGGAGACACCAATCGTGACGCTCTTCAATGACATGGAAAACACCCTGAAATATGAACAAACTTTTAATTAGTTTAGACAACCTTACATGTTTAACGAGACTAACAATTGCCATGAATTAAATAACCTACTATGGTAAGCAATCAAATTTATAAGAATTGAAAACCAAGTAAAAATTCTTGCTTAACAACTATAAGAATTGAAAACAGAGCAGATTAAAATAGAATCACAACTATATTTGTCCTCACAAAACCATCCTTGTATACTTAAACTAATGTTTCTTATTGTATGATTGTCCGCACCCATTCCATCCTGTATGAGCAATGTACTATAGTACCTCCAGACAGACCCGTAAAACAGACTAGAACAGACGCAAAAACGGACTTGAAAACAGACTCGAAATAGACCAGAAAACAGACGCTGTACCAGACCCGTATCAGACCTGAAATAGACGCAGGAACTGACCAGAGACAGACCTGAAAAGGACGTGAAAACTGACCAGAAAACAGACCTGGAACAGACGCAGAAACGGACCTGAACAGACCCGTAAAACCAGGCCAGTACAGACCCAAAACAGACGTTACCAAGTGTAGGCCTTGTCTAGTAACTGCCTAGTGCCTATGTTAGCAATATAAGTCATCTCTCTAGGTTGGCAGATGGATAATAATGTCATTGGAAGAGCTGTAGGCTGGTTAATTGTAAATTTGTGTGGAAACATTGAAATTTTTTATGGTGTCCTTGAGCCATGTGATACTTTTTTCGAGTCTAAGGAACAGTAAGTCATAACTCATAATCTAATCCTTTTTGTTGCTGACAAATGCAAATCTCAAGCTGTTCGGTAAAATATGCTTTCTAGTGAATGTACACGGTATTGCATATGCTTGTCATTTTACTTTATACGTCTTCGCAGCTAGGTAACTTTGCGGTCGAACTGTTGTGGCATTTTCTGCATTTCCTGGTGACTATATTGTACCTGATGAAGAACGCGGTTCACACTTTTGAAAGCTACCTTATATCCTATGGGCGGTTGAGGACATACAAATCCCTTAATGCGAGCAAGGTACGGTACCTCGCCATAGTGGTTGAAAGTGATGAAGCTCACAACATTTCAGATCTTATTGAGCTGGTACAGTGGGTGGCTGTAACAGGTGTGAAGCATCTTTGTCTCTACGATGCGGAAGGTGAGAATGTGGTAACCATTAAATTACTATTGACAGTTTCTTTTTATTCTTCCTGCAATTCCAATTATCACCGGACATAGAATTTGGCTGTTCAGGGGTGCTAAAGAAATCAAGGGACACTATCATAGCTAAGTGCAATGCAAGACCATGGCAGGTAAAATATCTTTAGGGGTATGACCCAACCTAGGTTGTCGGCCACTTCTCGCTTTTTCTTTGGAACTTAGTCAGTATCTTACCACCATGGCAGTAGAGTAAAAACAGTCGTTACAGCGACAGTAGCGTGTAAGAGTAGCAGCGTGTAGGTAGTCCTAGTATAGCAGTAGAGTAAAAACAGTAGCAGGCGTGAGTAATGTAATAGAACCAAGCTTCACGCTACTCGTACATATATATCTAGTCAATGTGTTCATCACTTCTGTTCAGTGGCAGAGTATATAACATGTCGTGTTCAAGTAAGGTCGTTTAGCATTCGAGTAACACCACAATTAAATATTTGTAAGGCCAAAGCCATGCTGAAACAGGGATATATATGTCATAGAGAATTATCCATTTCTCCAACCACTCAAACAGATTACAGACATAAGCAGGTCAGACGCAGAACAGACGTAAAAACAGTACAGGTGCGCACAACAGGATAATCCAAAGAAAATTATGCATTGCCAAATTCGACATATGACGGTCACAGCTAACCAACGAATCTCTTACTCGCTAATTTAAGAGAAGCATACTCACTATCATACTCTTCAGTCCTTCACTATCACAGTAATGACACTTACAAACACTAGAGCCTTTCTCATTTACCTTATCAAAATGGGGTATGCAAGTACAATACAGTTATTTGGGTGCGACCTACACAACCTAATAAGACTAACACGAATAGCAACCTAATAAGACTAACACGAATAGCAATCAAGGCACTGACCAAGTAACCTATTAAGCCAAAACAACTAATATAAGAAAAAGGATCAGCCACAATTAGACATAAAATAATTTACTATGTGCTTTATTCAAGCATCAAAGTACTCAGACCTGATCGAGCTTATTATGAATAAGATCATAGATATAATTGAGCAGTCTGTTTAGTATATGTTTGGTGTTATAATATAAGGGTCATATGACTCATAAGATTATGATGTTCCTTAATCCATGTTGTTTGTTTGTTAATGATAAGCTTACTCTTTCACAGTTAATGATAAGCTTAATGATAAGGGTCATATGACCAGAAAACGGACCTGGAACTGACCCGAAACAGACCTTATATCAGACCCGTATCAGACCAGAAAAGAGACCGTAACAGACCCATATCAGACCCGTAATAGACGCAAAAAACTGACCCGTATCAAACCAAAATCAAATTTAGCTACGTCTAAGCATGCTAGTTTGCACGTTGGCTGCTCGTCTCTTTGAGTACTATGGCTTGTTCACGTTACAATGCATATATGAAACAATAACTTAGAACATGAAGAAAAAAAAACTTAGAACATGGTTAAAATAACATACCGTCAGTTCACTCAGCATAAGGTTCAACGTCGGTTGATCCACATCCTCCCAACTATCCAGTGCGGGACTAACATTCCCCCGAACAGTCACGCCTATCCATGAACTAAACTTAGATGCATATTTTCCTGTCGGCAATTTATCTTCTTTGTCCCACTCAAGTTCAATGGGTTGTTTCTGTTTAATAGCTCTTGCAGCCATATCAAAAACAGTTCGGCCCCTGTGAGAAGATATCCCCTTCTTTCCGCTTGCGTCCTCAACAGAGATGTTCTTTCGACTTCTTTTACGCTTTTGCGAGCCCATTGTTCAACTGAACAAAATAAACAGGGAAAGTAAGTCACAACAGGGAAAACAAATCACTGGAACATGCAAGATAGGAAAGCATATAAGAAATGTAGATGAGGAATGCTTCTGATGAAAAAGCGGTAAAATGTGAGAAATTATATTAAAACATCAATAATGGAGCCAATTACAAGAATTTCAACAGATGATGTACATACAACAAGTCTCATACTGCCACTAAGCAAAAATAAACAACCAGGAAAATTAAATTAGTCTATATTAGCCCGAGGGCTAGCCTTGGACTGAAGTATGTGCAGCATTTCGCTTTTTATTCTGTGAGCACATCTTGGTCAGATCATCAGTCTACATTTTATAATGGGACTGAAGCGTTGCTTGGACTGAAGTCAGGTCGTTGCTGCCCATAGTAAAAAAAAAAAGCATTTTATAATAATATAATAATATAATAATAGTAATATAATAATAATAATAATAATAATAATAATAATAATAATAATAATAAATCGTACCTAATCATGCATCAAAACCGCGAGGGCGTTTTTTAGAAGAAGACTCGGTATTGGTCCATATCCCTTCGTCATGGTCATCACGAACATATAAACTGGAAGGCTCGAATATATCCGTATCATCTAAATGTGGTACACAAGGATCAAAGCCCTCAAATACCACATTGTCATAGCAACTATCCATTGTGGTCTTACTTCTTACAGATAGCACAACTGAGCACTTTTTATCCGATGGATCGGTGACATAAAATACTTGTTTCGCTTGTGTCCCTATAATAAAAGGATCCTCCTTATGACCAAATTTATTAAGATTTACTAAGGTGAATCCTAATTCATCCTTGCGAACTCCACTACTAGTTTCAATCCACTTGCATCCAAATATAGGTATTAGAAAATCTGTGTAATCTAACTCCTAAATCTCTTCAATGAATCCATAATAATGCATTTGACTTAAAACTGGTTTCTTATCTTTTGAACTAGCAAAATGCATGCCTTCTGCCTCTACACTAACACCACTATTTTGCATCGTGCTCATGTCATCTTGCCCACGTGTATAAAAGGTGGATCCATTAACGGCATAACCAGTATAAGACGATGCAAAAGTCTTAGGCCCAAAACAAAGCCTCTGTAATCTAGAAGAAATATAATCAGGATATTGTTGCAAGTCTTCTATAACTCGACCCTTGAACCAAACTCTAAAAGTCTTATTGTGCTCACTTGCGATCCACATCTCTGATTTATTTCGATGCCCCGCCTTCAACAATGCCTTGTGTTCCTCAATGTACGGCTGTACCTGATCCTCGTTATGAAGAACATATGTATGTGCTATATGCCATTTCTCAGTTGCCATATCTACACGAACATGACCCCTAAGACCTTTGCCCATCATCCACTCACTGTGCCTATTCTTAGGAATCCCAGGTAGCTCAGAATCTGACAAGTGTGCATAGCAATAAAAAAATGCTTCATCCGTGATTGCACGCTCAACTACAATAGACCCTTCAGGACGATATCTATTAGATGTATAGTCCTTGTACACTTTCATCAATCTCTCAAAAGGATATTGATACCTTAGATTAACTGGACCAAGGTATTTGATTTCTCTAACCAAGTGTACAGTTAAATGCACCATTATTGTGAAAAATGAAGGAGCAAAGTACATTTCCAATTGACAAAGAGAAGTGACAATTAGTTTTTGCAAAGACTCCAACTCCTTGGGATCTAACACTTTATTGCATATGGCATTGAAGAAAAAGCAAAACCTACTTATGGCGAATCGAACTTTTTTAGGTAAAATCGAACGTATAGCCACTTGTAGTAGTTGTTGCATCAAAGTATGACAATCATGAGACTTTAAACCAACAAGCTTAAGATCTGTCATTGATACTAGGCTGCTGATATTGGAAGAATATCCCTCCTGCACTTTAACACTACGTAAGCACTCACAAAACTCTGTTTTCTCCTTTCTTGAAAGTGTATGAGCAGCCGGAGGCAAATAATATCGTGTTCCTTTCTTTTCTGGTGCCAACTCAGGTCTGATTTTCATATCCACCATGTCCATCCTAGCTGATGTGTTGTCTTTTGACTTATTCGGAACATTCAGAAGAGTGTTGATTATATTGTCACACACATTTTTCTCAATATGCATAACATCTAAGCAATATCTTATAGAAAGGTCACGCCAATATGGAAGTTTTTCAAAAAGAGGAGACATCTTCTTATATCCCCGAGACGCTAATTTAGAACCCTTCTTCCCATAAGTTATCTCAATTTTTTTCACTCTTTCATATACTTCATGACCGGTTAATATCTTAAGAGGAGATCGATGTTCAGGTTTTCCATTGAATGGTTTTTGTAGCTTACGATATGAATGATCAAGGTCCAAGAACCTACGGTATCCCAAGTGCGCTTACTTACGAGAAAACTTCAAATAACAAGAATCGACATCTTCTCCGCACAAGGGGCAAGCCTCTTTCCCGTGCACAGTGTGTCCAGATAGATTACCATACGCTGGAAAGTCAGAAATAGTACATAGTAACATTGCTTTCAAATTGAAATAACTATTCTGGTAGGCATTAAAAACTCGTATCCCTTCATCCCACAATAATCTCAAATCGTCAAGAAGAGGCTCTAAGTAGACATCTATATCATTACCAGGTTCGTTAGGACCAGAAATCAATAAAGACAACATCAAATATTTTCGTTTCATGCAAAGATATGGAGGCAAATTGTAAATAGCTAAAAACACCGGCCAAGTACTATGTTGACTACTCAAATTTCCAAAGGGATTCATCCCATCAGTGGATAGTGCAAGGCGGAGATTTCTGGGTTCTTTGCCAAACTCGGGATATTTTGCATCAATAAACTTCCAGTCTTTCCCATCGGCCGGGTGTCTCAACTTCCCATCATTTGCTTTTGATGTACTATGCCATGTGAGTAATGTGGCATCATCTTTATTCGCAAATAATCGTATCAACCTAGGAATTATTGGAAAGTACCACAAAACTTTAGCTGGGATCCCCTCCTTCTTTTTGTATCGCCATTCCTTACACACTGGGAAACTAGTGAGATTAGCATATCCTTTGCGATATAATATGCAATCATCGGGACATGCGTGGATTTTTTCATATTTCATACCAATTCCCCTAAGTATCTTCTTTGCCTCATATGTACGATCAGGTAGTACATTATTTTCGTGGAGCATGTCCTTTAATAATTTCAGGAGGTCTGTGAAACTCTTGTCACTCCACCCATTTGTTGCTTTCAAATTATATAACTTAACAAGAGCTGCCAATTTAGTGTGCTTACAACTACTATAAAGAGGCATTTCAGAATCTTTCAATTTCTCCAATACAATACTAGTATCCTCCAAATCATTTTCATCAAGATCCTCATCAGTTTTATCTACAATACCTTCTTGCTCATCACATCCAAACATATCTCCCCATGATTTATCCGACATATCGTCACACCCATCTCCTGCCTCAGTATTCATATTACAACCCGACTCTTCTAGTGAATTAGACTCATCGGGCTCTTCATCGTCACTCAAGCATGTTTCTCTCTCAATCCCCAAATTGGACATCTACATTTTTTTCTATTCCATCTAATTTTTTTGATTCACCATGGAAAATCCAACAAGTGTACTTTGGATTAAAATTTATCTTGTTTAAATGTATTCTTACATCTCCAAAGCTCATATACCTAATATTCCGGCACATATCACAAGGGCACGCCATACTAGATTTGTCTTTCACGTTCTTTATTACGAATTCATAAAATTCAGCTAACCCGACATCATATTCTACTTCGCCTTTTTTCCCATTAATCATCCAAGTACGAGCCATATTCGTCTACATAATTAACACGTATTAATAACAGCAGGAAACAGCGGCAGGAAAAGACCGAGAAAAGCGGCAAGATTAATTCAAGCTCTAAGCTTCGAAGGTTAAACCACAATTACATGACCGGGTTTCGAAAATTCGGAGAACAACAATTTACATACTAATATATTATTGTGACATTTTTTGTGCCAGTTACAATCACCTACATCTTCTACACGAAATTATCTAGGCACCTAAAATTTCTTTTCATGGTTTTCCAAATCTGATCCTAAAGTTACTCAGTCCCCTCTGTCTGCTTGCGGGTAGTCATCTTAAGTTATTGATACCCGAAACCTCAATAACTACCAAACATTAAGTCACTTAGATGAATGCCCTGCATTTGTATGATGCAAGTAGAATCTGTGTTACTTAATGTTTTTCAGTTAGAACCTAAATTACTATATTTTGTCAATTATAATGTCGTTCTATCGTGGTTACAACGTAACAGCGAAACAACTACTTCCAAGGACTGAGTATGTGGTTACAAACAAATTATGAGGGCAGGAATGCAGTGGTTACAAACATCAAAACAACCGTACGTACGTTCTTATATTCAACATCAAAATTGGTGTTTGTTACAAACAAAAACCACAAATTATACATCCTATATTCAACATCAAAACCACATAAACATTCATAAAACATAATAACCCAAATAAAATCGAGAAAATTGGTAATTCAAACAAGAGTAACGGAGAAAGAGGGCGTACGATTGATACTTCAGTTGCTTGGTGAAGAAGAAACTATGGCGGACGATTGATAGCAAGACTGAATTCGCAGATTGAATTCGCAGATTGACAGCAAGACTAAATGGAAAGAGAACGGTTTTGCAGACTTTCGCAGACTGAATGAAAATACGCAGACTTCAGAATTTCGAAGGTTTTGCAGTTGTACTGTATGTTACACGTTATGTTTGTTTAATTCTTATGAAAAGAAAAGAGACCGGTTGAACAAGCAACCGTCTTCTTTTCTAAAGGCAAAGAGACCGGTTGAACAAGCAACCGTCTTCTTTGAATTCTAATGAAATGCAAAGAGGCCGGTTGGACAAGCAACCGTCTTCTTTGATTTCTAATGAATAACAAAGGAGCACGGTTTAGATTTTTAACCGTTATCTATGGTTTTTTTGAACAAATAAAGACGGGTTATAAAGGGAACTGTTTTCTATTTCTGAATTAAAAAATCCCGCGCATCTTTAGTGACACATTAGGACGGTTCCGCAAAATTTCGTTCCATTAGCCCCGTCTCCTAAGCCTATATTTGTAGTAGTGTCTATTCTTCTCTTTGTCACCAAGTAGCCTAAGAATTTGCCTGCCGAGACTCCAAAGTAACATTTGGAGGGATTTAACTTCATATTGAATTGTTCCAGTATTTGGAATTCATTAGAAATAGATAAATTAGGTGTCCATGTTCTAAGTGCAAGAATAAAAAGTATTTTGTTGAACAAGAAGTACGGAAACACCTTGGTTTGAGAGGGTTTTGTGATAACTACTATGATTGGGTGTGTCACGGAGAGATTTTCTCCGTTGAGGAAGAGGAAAGCTCATCAATGCACTCCGATAATCCTTATAGGGATATGGTAGAAGATGCGTTACGCGATAGCATTGATCAAATTAGGGAAGAAGCTAAGCTCTTAACGCCGAGTAGACCTGATCATGAGTCGGGCTCAAGCTAAATAAACGGCCCAAATGCATGGGCCGGGCCGAAACGGTGGACCATATTCTTTGGCCCAAGCCCATAATTGTTCGGGCTATAATGGGCCTCGGGCCAAAATGGGCCAAAACGGGCCAAAATAATAAAATACGAAATATTCAACAAAATGGATATTTGAACAAACTATTAGTAACGAAATAAAATTTTCAAGTCTTAGGTGTTTGACTTCAATCTTTTGGTTAGGAGAGTGATACCATATTACCATACATAACTCATGAGTTGACAAAAAGTTATTAGTACACTAATTAATTAAAGTTGTATGATAAAAATATAAAATATCCGCAAAGTTGATATTTCAATGCATTAGTGATATTAGATTATTAGCGTGATCTGATATACGATTCCAACTTTTGAATTTTTTTTTAGAAAAATAATAATTTCGGGTCGGGTCGGGCCAAAAATCGGGCCTTTACGTTGGCCCAAACCCGGCCCTATATTTATACCGGGCTTCTTTTGGGCCGGGCCACGGGCTTTTTGGGCCAAACTATGAGGCCCAAACCCGAGAAAAAATCGGGTTGGGCCGGGCTGGGCTATCGGGCCTGGGCCATATGATCAGCTCTAACGCCGAGGTGGTCGATGAATCTCCAAATCCTATTGTATTAGTTTTTTTCCAAATGCTAACATGACGAACAACCTCTTTATGTAGGAAGTCGTATGACATTGCTACAGTCGGCTTCAAGGTTGATCACTTTAAAATGTGAATACAACTTAGCTAAAAAATGTGTAGATGGTTTCGCGTCATATATCGGAGATATGATTTCTGAAAATAATCTTATGACTCGTAACTACTACGAAACCAAAAAAGTTCTTAAAGCTCTTCAACTTCCCCATGAAAAGATAGATGTGTGTTCGGTAGGATGTATGCTTTTCTGGATGGACGACGCTCTTCTTGACAAGTGCAGAAAATGTGGTACGAATAGGTACAAATTAGAGAAAAATGCAAATGGCAACAGGGTTCCCGAAAATTTCTTAACTTATTTTCCAATAGGACCACGGTTGCAACGCCTTTATTCCACAAAGCACACCGCGGGAGAAATGCGTTGGCATTATGAAAACCCTCGTGTTAGTGGAACAATGTCTCATCCAAGTGACGGGGAGGCTTAGAAACAGTTTGATCAAAGACAGTTTATGTTCGGGAAGCAATATTCATGTTGGCCGGTGATACTTACTCCATACAATTTACCACCTTGGCTCTGTATGAAAAGACAGTTTATGTTCTTAACATTACTTATTCTCGGTCACCACAGTCCAAAGAAAAACCTTGACGTCTATTTGTAGCCTTTAATTCACAAGTTGAAGCAATTATGGGACACATGGCTCTTAACCTATGACGTCTCAAGGAAGCAAAATTTTGATCTAAAAGTCGCACTCCTATCGACGATCAACGACTTTCCTACATATGGCATGTTATCTGGTTGGTCAACTGCTGGTGAGCATGCATGTCCGTATTGTATGAAAAATGAGACTAAGTCAGTTTGGCTTCAGCATACCAGAAAATGGAGTTGGTTTGATTGTCATAGATAGTTTTTAGAAAGTAATCATGTTTTTCGCAAAGATAAGGTGCATTTTAGAAAAGGGAAAGTTGAGAACGATGTTGCTGCAAAGAGGTTAACAGGCGAACAAGTGTGGGAATGTGTGAAACATTTACCAAAAGTTGTGGATGCATATGACTGTGAATTGAAATTGCTTAAAGCAAAACGGATTGGGTGGTGGAAACAAAGCATTTCTTGGGAGCTTCCCTATTGGAGCACGCCACTAATTCGACATAACCTTGATGTCATGCATATTGAGAAAAAAAAATTCGAGAAAATAATTCACACTGTGATGTATGTGAAAGGAAAGACAAAATTAGACTGAAATGCAGAGAAAGACATGTCGCGTCTTTGTTCAAGTAAAAGAAAAGGGGATTCGGTCATTTTGAAAAAAGAGCAAAAGAAGGTGTTATGTGAATGGGTATACAAACTAAAGTTTCCTGACAGTTATGCTTCAGATTTGAGAAGGTGTGTCGATATGAATGAACTGAAGATACACGGTTTGAAAAGTCATGATTGTCATGTCTTTATGGAGCGGTTACTCCTAGTTGCTTTGAGACATCTTCTCCCAAAAAATGAGTGGAATGCCATAACTGAAATTAGTTAGTTTATCAGAGATTTGTGTACTTCATCAGTACAAATTGAAAAAAAAATTACAAGTCTCGAAAATAACATTGTGGAGATTATTTTCAAATTGGAGAAAATCCTTCCACCTTCTTTTTTCAACTCAATGGAACACCTACCTATTCATTTGCCATACGATGTGAAAATGGGTGGTCCTATGCAATATAGGTGGATGTATCTTTTTGAGAGGTAATGTCATGATCCTTTTATGACTTTATTACTTAATATATATCATTATATTATTCATTCTAAACTAATGTGTTTGTAGGTTTTTGAATCATTTGAAAAAGAAAATTAAAAATAAAGCTCGTGTTGAAGGGTCTATATGTAATGCATATTTGATTGAGGAAATAGCAAATTTATGTTCCCTATACTTTGAAGAACACATAGACACCAAGGCAAGGGACCTTGACGTTGGTTCAAAAAAGCCGACACATTCTAACTTGCCTGACGACACATTCTAACTTGCCTGAGCTATGTCAAAATCATGACGGCACTACTTCTGGAAAGTGTCGTGAAAGGTTTTTGCTGGAGGATTACGAATATGAACGCGCACACCTCTACGTTTTATCTAACTGCGATTCTGAAGAATTGAAACGCAACGAAGTGTAATTGGAGAATATAAATTCTGATATTTGAAACGTAATTTATTAGTTGTTCAAAAATTAATAATTCCCCTTATCTGAATATAGGTTGTTTGAAAAGACATTTTATGTTCTTAACATTACTTATTCTCAGTCCCCACAGTCCAAGAAAAACCTTGAAGTCTATTTGCAGCCTTTAATTCACGAGTTGAACAATTATGGGACACAGGGCACTTAACCTATGACTTCTCAATGAAGCAAAATTTTGATCTAAAAGTCGCACTCCTATGGACGATCAACGAATTTCCTGCATATGGCATGTTATCTGGTTGGTCAACTGCTGGTAAGCATTCATGTCCGTATTGTATGAAAAATGAGACTAAGTCAGTTTGGCTTCAGCATACCGTCGCAAATATTGACTGACTTTGACATTTTGGTCAAAGCCAGTCAATATTTGCGACGGAAAATCTGTCGGAAAACTTGAACAATTCGTCGCAACATTTTGCGACGGACAAATCCGTCGCAAAAATTCATTTTGCGACAAAAAAAACGCGACAGACAGTGTCTGCAACGGAATTCCCCTGATTTGCGACGGACCTGTCCGTCGCAAATACGTTAATATTTTGTAGTGTAAAAACAAAATGCGGATTCCGAAGTCCATAAGTGTTTTGCTCGATCGAGCTCCCATTTCACTCGATCGAGCAGATGTGCCTTCCAAAACCCTCGATTGAGGACTTCAGTCCTTCGATCCCACTGCCTGCAGATGTGATCCCTTCGATCGAGTGTCTTCTCTCTATAAATCTCTTCTATCGAGCTCTGATAGCCACTCGATCGAAGGCTTCTCAGCTGTAAGTTGCTCGATGGTGTCCTTTTTGTTCCCGTTCTCGGTTTTTCCTCTGATTTAGGCCTTTTTCCTTTGACGTTTGCACTTCCAAGTTCGTAGGCTCCTTGTCCAAGTTCCATCTTCTAAAAATAGCTCACTTCTGACAGATTGGCGTGGTTTTTGCGTACTTTCCTGCAAAATGACAAGAAGGACACAAAGAAGCAAATTCGGCGCAAAACAATGCAGAAAATATGCGTGAATGCCTAGAAATGTTTGCCATAAGATGCTCAAATGTGTATACAAAATGCACGTATCATCAGGCGTGCGGAGCCACCTGACAGACTGCAATCTTGGTCAACTTTAAGAAATCTACAATTAAACTTGGAAAGGGAAACCTCAATCCCAAGCGAAAGGGATACTCGTATAAACAAGTCCACCCTTCCCTTTTGAAGTCAGCATTCCTCATGAAATCCAAAGCGCAGCCTAATAAGAGAAAGATGAGCCTCAGTAAAGGGGGAGTCGCACAGGTGCTTGGGTGAGAAAAGCCCTTGCGAGGGAAAGCGATCGAAGCTTCCCCCCGGAAATGGGGGAAGACGAAGAAGAATCTGCAGTAGTAGCGGGAGCAGTAACGGGGGTTGACGAAGACATGATTTGAAAGAAAAAGAGAGAAACAGTAAAATTGGAAGATGCGGTGAAAAACAAGAAGTTAAAACAGTAAAGAGTGAAAAAGTGAAAAAGGTAAAATAAGGAGTTAAATAGAGGGACATAAGGGCAGTTGAACAGACAGATGTAATTAAGAGGCAGTTGGGGAAAGTGGGGAACGTGGGGAACCAACCCACGTGCGCTGTATAAACCTGGGGAAGACCACGAGCCACTCCTCATAACGCCAGGAGCTGAGAAATTCCAGCCCAATAACTATTATTGAGCAGAAGTTTGGAGGAAATTGTTTAGTCCAAAAGGCGGCACCTTAGACTATTGGGCCAACATGAGGAAGCAGTCCACCAAGAGAGCAGCAGTGCCGCTAGGTCAAAGAAGCTAAAAATCCTCTCTCTTATTCTTCCTCAATGTCCCTCATATATTCGAGGAGCAGGACCAGGACAAAAGTTAACCAAGATTCAGCAGCTATAAAAGCCAAGACCTGCAACCTGATATAGGCATTCAGAGTATACAGAGCATACGAAACATACTAAAACTTCCCTTGTAATCGTGTGATCATTTTTTACCTCGATATTAGTGCAAAGTTGGTGGAATTCCGTTCCCTCCGCGGTTGTTTCCCTCATTAAGGTTTTTCCGTGTCACCAAAAATCTCTTGCGTGAATCTTTTTACTCTGTTTTTATTTTCGTATGCGTTGACATTGGTTGCCTCTTTGACCATCATCTCAAACATTAATCCTGTACAATTTTACCTAAACATTTACCATTTCCGCACAATATGCCACTTACGACGGGTACCTCCGTCTTAAGAAAAACGGAATGTTAGAGAAAATAGGAGGGTAATATTTATTTTGAAGGTGATGTGCTTTCCACCCTTTGTTCTAACTTATAAATTACAGCGGTGGTAACTTGTAAGAAACCCTTACCAAAAAACGAAACTTCATAAACATTAAATTGTCTTGAATAAAAAGACAATAATAGCCTGAAGTGAGGTTCCGGGAAATTAAGTGGCAGTTACATGAAATTGGCCGACTTTGCAAAACTAGGGAAGTTGCTTCCATGACTGAACTTCCCTTTCTCCGCAAGTCCCCACCTTTTCCCTTACCTTCCTCACAAACTTGCACCTATTTATTTATATATATATTCCCCTCAACAATATTTACAATTCATATCACAAAATTCTTACAAAAATTCACACATTATTTGTTAACGTAGAATGTCGTCCGTAAATAAGCAAGAAGATGGCGAATTCGTGGATCATCTACCATTAATGGAGGAAAAACTAGGCGGGGAAGCGTTTATCGGCGAATTATGTAAAGGGTTTGATTTACTCAAGGATGAAGACAAAGGGTTAATAACATTTGATAGTTTGAAGAAGAATGCAGCTTATATGGGTTTGCAAAATTTAAGTGATAAAGAATTAAGAGATATGATTAAGGAAGGTGATTATGATGGTGATGGTGCAATTAGTCAGATGGAATTTTGTGTTTTAATGTTTAGATCATGTCCTAGATTGATGGAGCAAGCTGAGGATTTGCTTCAACAAGAACTTCAATTCTTTTATTAATTTGGTTGTTTATTCATTTTTAATTAATGTTATGGACTATTTTTTGTTGGATACTTTCTGTGATTTAAATTATCATGATTCATTTTCCAACGTTTTTATCTAATAATAATGGATTGAGACCCCCAAATTTAGATGTATTTGAGGTTGTATGTGTTCATAATATTGGTTCTAAATAAATAATCACCGTTTCTTTTACAAAATACCTATGAGAGAGGTGAGGGGGAAAGCATATGCAAGGATTCAACTAAATGTGTTTGGTGGGGTGGTTGCTCACCCCGATGAGGTCAAGGGTTTGATCCGTACCATTGGAATTGAGCAAAACTTTGGTCAACTGTTTACCTTCTCGTGAAAACACCCGCAGCGAGCGTTATACATTGTTATCACGGTGGAACCGATTTAAACCAAAAAAAATATTGGTTAAATTTGATTGAACTATGAGGGTCAGGCCAAGGCCAACATAATGAGATGCTAGAATTATACTCGTATTAACATGCATGTTGCCCATCATCGCAATTTCTTAGGGAACTTTTGCCAAAAATAGCGAGGCATGTCTATAATCCGCAAATAATTACGTTTTTCAGTAAACTTTGCTTACTTTTTTCAAAATCAACGAAAACATAAACTTTACCTAAACAATTGTAATTATGATTTTTATTTGTAGTTTATTTATAGAATCTTATGATTCTACGTCAAGTTAAAGTCACCTCGTTAATACAAAGTACAATTTTTTTTGGTAAAAGGTAAAACATATATCAAAAACAAGCAAGCAATAGCTAGTTCAATTACAAGAGATTATGAAGCTTAAGCCAATCTAAATCAACTCTATGGAATTTAGATTCATCCTGTCGCCTGATCCAAATACGGACATCATCCAAAATGGCAGCAGCAACCTTCCGAGGCAGATGAACGAGATGCTCATGCTTGCTCTGATTCCGCTGTTGCCAAATATGGTAAAGAGAACTCAAAAGAACCGCAGCAAAAACCTCAAATTGTAGAGTATTATCTTGACATGTCCAGCACCATTGAATAGGTTGATTCACAGGCACCTCCAACCGGCTAACACTTGCAGACACTCAAGTACCTTACTACTATAATGGCATCCAAAGAAAAGATGCTCAATTGTTTCATTTTCCAGCCCACAAAGGTAACACTCATGGGGCAAATCAATACCAAAACCAATAAGTTTAGTATTAGTACGCAAGGCACCATGCATATACAACCACCCAAAGAATTGATGTTTAGGCACCCCCAATCCATTCCACACAACTGAAGACCACGCAATAGCCGCCCTCTGCCCTCTCATCCAATCATAACACCCTGAAACAGAGTAGCCATGAGGGCTACCAATCCATTCGTCATTGTTAAAACCAGCTGCCAGACGGTCTTTTACCTTACAAATGCGTCGTCAAGACCAACTCGAATAGGCAGAAGGACTATATTGCAGCCAGTCTTGATTTTTAATAAAATTTGTACGCACCCAAGTCACCCATAAGGAGTCCTTATTAACCATTATCCAATTCACAAGTCTTCCCACCATAGCTATATTAACCCATTCCAAATTACGAATGCCCAGTCCACCCTCCTTCTTGGGAGCACAAATTGTTTCCCACGCTACAAGAGGAGCACGACAATACTCCGGGTTGTTATCCCATAAAAAAACCCATACAAAGTACAATTATGTTCTTAATAACACGGAGTCTTTAACCTCGTTAATACAAAGTACAATTATGTTCTTAATAACACGGAGTCTCTAAGTCAACTCTTAATTTGCAGTACTTTTCTTGTTTAAGTTAGAGAAAATTGTTGATTACAGGCTTATAAAAACCACTTTTTGAAACTTACAGCCTTATTAATTTTTTTTCGAAACTTACAGCCATAATATTAGTTCTGATCAAAACTTACAGTCAAAACATTACATCCGACAGAAAACCAATGCCAAAATGGATTTTTCGTGACTTAGGTTGAATTTTTAAGACTAAAATACCCTCACCCCTTCACCCCTTATATTCTCTATACTCTTCAACTTTCATCTCTAAATCAGATTACCCACCATCATATTTTCATTTGTTCAACAAATTCTCTTTTCTTAGTCTTTTTTCTAACTCTTCATTTGTTCAACAATTTCACTAATTCACCCCTTTTTTTCAAATTTTATCCTAATTCTACATTGGAGTATGTCTAATTTCTGTTAAAATTAAGCTCATAAATTTTCCCCAAATTCAAAAAACTAGGGTTCTTCAATTTAAGAGAAACTAATGTAAATATACTTACCCTTTGCCTTAGAACCATCAGATGAGGGCACGATTCTTTTGCTCATGATCAGATTGCGTTTATTGACAATAGAATGATGTAATATACTGCAAAATTAGGGTAAGATTAGGGGAAATTTGGGGGAAATGTGGGAAAAGAGAAAAAGGAAAGGGTTTTGGGGTAAATAGATAAGGTAAATCAAAGGTCGACAAGAAATGGTAATAGTAATAGGCATCAATATAGATAAGGGCATATCGGTCATTTTTTGACAAAATTGGCCGGAAACATGGTTTTGAGGCAATTTTTAAAGAAAACTAATATTGTGGTTGTAAGTTTCAAAAAATATTTAATAAGGCTGTAATTTTTAAAAAGTGGTTTTTATAAGGCTGTAATCAACAATTTTCTCTTTAAGTTATTTGTTTACCATTTTTTTTGTCTCACTCAATTGTTTACTTTTTACACAAATTCTCATTTATAACGGGTAGTATCCGTCACAAGCTTGTAACGAGTCAAATAAAATTTATTTGGGAAGATAAGGACAAACCTTTGTGATCACCTATGCACATTTGCTTTTGTTTTATCTACCCAGGTGGATGTTATTCGACCCGTCACAAGGAGACTTATTGTACTTTTTAAGTGAGAAAGTTTAATGGGTGAATTATTCCACCAGATGTATATAATTAACTGTACATACTTTGAGCTTTTTAATAGAAATTTTGAGCTTTATTGCAAAGAATATGAGCTATAGAGTAAAGTTTATGAACCCTCCTACAAAACATTGAGCTTAGAAAATTATTATAGAAATAAAACTCAATACATATAATTTTACCTATATTTTAATTTTAATATAAAAAATTAAAATATAACTCAAAATAGTTTAAAAGAATCAACAAATATTTTGAGTTTTTTAATAGAAATTTTGAGCTTTATTGGAAAGAATATGAGATATAGAGTAAAGTTTATGAACCCTTCTACAAAACATTAAGCTTAGAAAATTATTATACAAATAAAACCCAATATATATAATTTTAACTATATTTTAATTTTAATTTAAAAAATTAAAATTTAACTCAAAATAGTTTAAATGCTCAACAAATATATACATAAGCTCAATTAAATGCATAATGCTTGTATGATGTTCTTATACATCTGGTTGTATAACCCTTTTTGTGAGTTTTTCATGTGTTATCTAGTCGTTCACTTTATCTTGTTTTACTTGTCATGTTACACCCCCATATTTAGCGAAGAGTAAACATAAAATTCTAAGTAAAAACTGCAAAGATATGATTGTAATAAGTTCATTTGGAGGAAAATACGAGGTTTTCAAAACCTGAACCTGTTATAAAGATATCCAAGTGAAGGTATCAAACATGCAAGGTCCAAAATAAATACAACCAAAAGGTAAGGGAGACATATGTCCCTAAATAAGCAAGTGTATAACTAATGTATCAAGTCTCTACAAAGTGGAAACCGTATAAAGGTCTCAAGGTTGTCATCCGCTCGCTAGCTCGTCATGTACCCAACATATGCTTCACAAACCTGTCATTCGCATTTTAAACAAACACGAATGCCACAGTCAGTGCAGAGTAACTCCGAGTTCTCCCAGCCACGAAATGTCATATTAATATAACATGAACAACATAAGAAAATGTATATGATCAACACATAGTCGAGGCACACAAGTACCAAACCAATATGTCTATCATGTGATTAAACAACGAAAGAACCATATATAACCTAGCATGTGAGTTCTAGACCGACTCATACTATGCTATCATGTGAATCCAGGTAACAGGCATGAATCCAGCTCCATCAACTATAACAGTTTCCATCTCGCCGTGCGTAATTTATAGAATCACCATACAAGAGAGAACATAGTTATCTAAACATTGACACACGGATACAACACCATGTCTAAGACTCATGATACCACACATGAATACCCTTGGATACAACACCAAGTCTAGCTAAGTTCCGACTGACACACGGATACAACACCGCGTCCAAAACTCATGATACAACACATGAGTACCCTTGGATACAACACCAAAGCTAGCTACGTCCCTATTGACACACGGATACAACACCGGTTCCTTAATAAGACTCTAGGACACCATCCTAGCATGTGACACTCTATACATAAGTATATTCAACTGGCCAACAACAAAATCCATAACAATGATAACGAACCACTAATATGCACTACAACAGATACTTTCATTTGCGATTGAAAATAGCGACCGTTTTCAGTTGCCCTTCCTATTTTAGCGACCAATACCAGTCGTCTGCCCTTAGTCGCAAGGCATGGTCGCTTTTAGCGACCGATGTTGGTCGCCAAATTTAGCGACTGAAAAAAATAAGAAGGGCGACCAATGATGGTCGCTAAATTAGCGACCAGCATCAGTCGCTAATTTAGCGACTGATTTCAGTCGCTAATTTAGCTACTGTTGTCGGTCGCTAATTTAGCGACCACTATCAGTCGCTATTTGGTCCTAATGAAAAAAAACAGAAGGTTAGCGACCGATAATGGTCGCCAATTTTACATGTTCGGTCGCTAATTGTACATGTCTTTGGCCGTAAAATCCTGTTTTGTCCTAGCCAAATCCGTAGCTATTACTTATAAACTTGCAAGCAAAACCAACAAAAGCAGCGCACAACCCAAATGATGCCAAACATCTGAAACTTAAATAAATAAAATTGTTTCGGATTACAAAGTACCAAATTCTAGTGCTTGTCTAACGAAACTAAAAATTATCCGACGCATCTAACACTAAAAAAAAAAACACTAGCTAAGACACCGGAAAAGATGCTCTCGCCCCACTCCCACCTCCATAATCCGGATCTCTTGGATCCCTATCATGTGGACGCCAACCACTGTTACAATTTGCAAAATAAGCATCTTATCCATCTCTTCTTTCATTCTTCTCATTTCTTCATCTCTTTCGGCGTCCCTTCTATCCTTCTCAGCTAGTTGCATTTGGAGGTGACTTACCAAACCAGGAACATAAGGTTGGTGCTGGGAGGAGGACCCTCTTCTTACCGGTGGATCATAAAAAAGCTCTTTCGCTGAACCGGCCCCGTAGACTCCTCCTTTATGAAAACCATCTACTAGTTCATACCAAAGCTGATTGTCGGAGATGTCAGAGTTCTTCCTCTTTCGTTCAAGAAATGATTCCTACAAAAAATGAAACATTATTAATAATATACTATACAATAACACTTACATATAAATACATCATCTTCGATATTTAGCTTAATTGATTATAAATCATTTTTTAAAAATTTTATACAATAACACTTACATATAATTTGCGATCTCTTGAATTTGCGAAGACGAACCCTTTCCTTCCTTTTTGGCATGTGTCTCAAGGAAGAGATCTACAACCGATTGTAGTTTGCCATTATTTTTCTTTGCCTATAAAAAAAAATTCATGAAGTGTTAGTCAGTTAATTAAAATTTAAAACTAAATATATACTTCAAGATAAAAGTAATAAATTAAATTACAAGAGTAAATACTTACACTTATTACTACCCGATCATGGAATGACTGAGACCCACCATAATGAGTAGCCTCAACTTCCGCTTCGGGATTATCTTCACCCCTCTTGTTCGCTTGTTCCGGGCCGACGCTTGCTTGAACTCAGGACTTTCTCTGTACGTAGTGAATTCTTCATATGATTGACCTATAATCCAATAAAATAGAAACTATTAATATAAATTAAAAAAATGTTAAATTTTTTATTTTAATATGATTATTAATAAATTATTACCTTTCATGAACGATGGCGCAGTCTTTCTCCTCGACACCTTATACATAATGTCCTTTAGCCTCCTCTTACCAACATCATTAAATCTATCCCAAGCTAGTCGCTCAAGGTCATTTGTGAAGGAGAACGAGATCCATACTTGTTTACCATAATAATGTAGTCTTACTAATTATTTTACATTTCAATTAATCTCATATTAATTTATACTCAAGATCTTATGCATGCAATGATATATGCGGAATAAGGAGAATCGTATTCTTATAACCGGTCCGAAATATGCTTAGGACGATCCTCCAAAAAGCAACCAAGTAAGCTTGCCTCCAATGAGTGAACACCAAGACCTTACCTTAAACGGACCAAATAACCGAACCCGAAACTAGAGGACGGAATTAGGCTAAAACCGTGTACTAATAATAATGTTATTAGTATACTAAGAAAATATTATCTAAATAATAGATTAGTCTTATAATGTGAATGATCACATGTATATATAGAGAATATGATGCATGGTTGGTTGGGTGTTTGTGTCGTGTAAGCAAGAGCAAAGGGAAGGGATTTTAATCCCTTTTGCATGTACATATGCACATAGTCAAGTCATGTCACATTTGACTTAAAATATAAGATAAAATATCATATACTATATTATCTTATAGTGCCACTTACACGGTATACACATACGTAAAATGGACCTTCATTTCACGTTTTATAATTCGTACAATTTAACTCATTACGTAACATCTTATGTGACATAATAATTGTATTAATTTAAAATATAAATTTATCATATAAATAATATTTCTAAATTAATTAAATCACATTTAACAAATCATTAAGTAATTCGAAATTACTGTCCCAACATATGGTTATCGTAATAATCGTCGATACGATATATTAACAACGTTTGTTATAACCATGAACCGTTCATTATACTAATCTTGATATTTCTAAAATATCGTTTAATATTTGACAATTGACACAATTCAATTTCAAATATAAATCTTACTTTAAGATTCAACCTCTGAATTCTTAATATACGGTTTTAAGAATATCGATCAATCTGTATCCTATACAATTAATCAATATACGTTTAAGGGGTTAGTCCTATAGGTGTGACCTAAAGGGATCAACTGACCACCACCGTCATACGACAGTAATGTTAAACTCTAGCCAGCCAAACATTACCGATTAATGTTGGTCAGTTGACTAAATCAATATCGGATCGTCCCTTGCATATTCTTTTCATAAGATTTATGACAATGATTTTTATCACTGTCGTGATCGCACTATTGTTGAGGACACATTTCCCAACAATTTGACCAATAGAAGGCACGCTACCAAAAAAATAAGGGTTAGAGAAACAAATCAACCATGAATTTATAAAAATAATAATTAAAGTAAATACTTAAATATGTACCCGAAAGGCGTTGAACCACATCTCCTTGTCCTCGGGACTAGCTTTCGTCAACAAGTGACGCCATGAATCATGTTCTCTTGAATGCTATTGGTGACGCCACGAATCGTCGTTTGATGTCTAAACCTGAAACCAAACGTGAATGTTAATTAGACTAGGTTGAATAAAATTAATAAATAAATAAACAGTGAATAAAAAATTACCAAAGACCCGTCGGGTCAATGATGATCCTGCCGTCAGTATGGCGGGGTACACGGGCTTCCTCCTCCTTTCGTCACTCGATACATTGACCTCCACCTCCTCCTCTTCCTCCTGTGATCGGGTCGAGCTACTGTCCCCACTACCACTATAACCGCCCCGTTGTCTGCCTCCTCCACGAGCCATGTGAACCTATAATTGTAGGAAAAATGTTAACATATATATATAACAGAATACATGTTTGTAAAATATTAAAAAACAGAACCTGAACAAATTTATAAGATGTTAACCTCCTACTACTTTTACTCATCATCATCATCATCATCATCATCATCGTCATCCTCTTCTTCTTCTACCTTCTCCTCCTCGTCATCATCTTCTTCCTCCTATTCTAACTCTGCATCATTATTATGTTGTAACTGATCTTGCCCCTCCCTTTCATCATCTTCTAAATCCTCTCCCGCTTCTATCTCATTTCCATAAATGACTTCTTGATCAACTGGGGACATAATTGACTCTGATACAACTTCTTCTTGGAAAAAGGATGTGTCGACTTCTTATCGCGCCTTTGTATTAATTACCGCACACCAATTCTTTTGTTGTATATCTTTACTTGTGCTAGGCGAAGATGCATAATAAACTTGATGAGCTTGTTGTGCAAGTATAAATGGATCATATTTAGAATAGGTTCGAGTATGATTCACTTCTACAAGCTTGTAGCGATCATGGACTCTCGTTCCAGTTATAGAATTATCTCTCCATTGAATCTTGAATAAGACAGCTTTATAACCCCGTTCACGCCCATTATAGCACAACTCAAAGATATCCTCTAATATCCCATAATAGTCATTGCCATCAAGAGAAGAAATAGTAACGCCATAGTTGCATTTAGCCTTACTTTTCTCGTAGTCGAATGTGTAAAACTTAAACCTATTAACTAAATAATGATTCCACGTGACAACCTTTCGAGAAGGACCCAAAGCTAAGCTTCTAACCACATCATCTTGGATATTTAGCTTAATTACATGCTTTCGAAACCATGCTGGAAATTGATCCTCGTGTTTACTCCAAACATCCTCTCTTTTAACATTAGGGTGATCAGTCATGAAATCTGTCACAAATTTTGCTTCATATGGCTCCAAAACCTCACAATTAGATAGGACATAAAGGTGAGCACGATTATACTCCTTGTCTTCCAGAAATCTTTGTTCCCCCAGCAGAAGAACACCATTCATCATCTTGTACATGAAAACACTTAGGTAAACTTGTATCTAACTCATCCGCTTCTTCAATAATCAAGTTTTTTGCTTTGGTGTCAATATGTTTTTCAAAGTAAAAAGAGCAAAAATTGGCAATTTCTTCCGTTAGGTATGCATTGCAAATAGAACCTTCCACACGAGCTTTATTACCAATTTTCTTTTTCACATAATTAAGAAACCTTTCGAAAGGATACATCCACCTATATTGAACGGGTCCACCAACTTTAGCTTCATATGGCAAATGAATGGGTAGATGCTCCATCGAATTGAAAAAAGAAGGCGGAAATATCATCTCAAGTTTACACAAAATTTCTGGAATTTTGTCTTCCAAACGAATCATGTCATCAACTGATATCGTGGAGGAACACAAGTCTCTGAAAAAATTGACTAATTGCTGTAATTGCATTCCAAACGGTGGTCGGGAGTAAATTTTTCAAAGCCACTGGTAACAAGCGCTCCATGAAAACTTGGCAGTCATGACTTTTCAACCCTTTTAACTTCAATTCCTTTAAATCAGCACAACGGCTTAAATCTGAGGCATATCCATCGGGGAACTTTAAGTCTCTTACCCAATCGCACAATACCTTTCTTTGAGCTTTATCAAGAGTAAATGGTGCTTTTGGCATTGACCCATCCCTACGAATGTGAAGTTTAGGACGATCACAAAATTTCTTCAATTCTATTCTTGAGCCAATATTATCACGTGTCTTTCCTTTAACATCCATAATCGTATGAATAAGTAGCTCAAAGAAATTCTTCTCTATGTGCATGACATCCAAATTGTGTCTGATCAACATTGTTTTCCAATAGGGTAAATCCCAAAAAATACTTCTTTTAAACCAACCACTCTTTTATTCTTTTTTAGCTCTCTAAATTCTTCTTCAGTCCCATCGTTGGTAGATGGCAATTCACGTATAGCCTCCCAGACTGCATCACCTGGGAGTCTATCCGGAGCATCGTCACGCACCTCCTTTCCTTTTAAGAAGGCTTTTTTGTTCTTTCTATGGACATGTACATCCGGTAAGAAGCATCTATGGCAATCAAACCAACTAATCTTTTTGGAATTAGGGAGGTAAAAAGCTTTGCTATTATCCATGCAGTAAGGGCATGCCATTCGCCCCGCTGTTGCCCAGCCTGATAGCATACTGTATGCGGGGAAATCACTTACAGTCCACAACAATGAAGCTCTTAGTTGGAAGTTTTGCTTCTTGGACACATCAAATGTTTCGACACCAACTTCCTACAGATACTTCAGTTCTTCCACCAACGGTTGTAAATAGACATCCAAGTTATTTTTTGGGTAATGAGGACCGGGAATAAGTAGTAAGAGGAAAATAAATTGTCTTTTCGAACATAGCCAAGGAGGTAAGTTGTACGGTGTGATCATTACAGGCCAACACGAGTAAGATCTGCCAAACTGACCAAAAGGGTCAAACCCATCCGTACACAAGCCAAGTCTCACACTGCGAGGTTCCTCGGCAAAATCAGGATACAACCTATCAAAACACTTCCACTCCTCTCCGTCACTCGGATGACACATCTTTCCTGGTGTACGGGGGTTTTCTTTGTGCCATCTCATTTGGTTGGCAATATTTTTCGTGGCATATAACCTTTGAAGTCTTGGAGCTAAGGGAAGATAAATTAATGGGTTTACTAATATTGGTTTCTTTGTTTTTCCACTCTTCTTACCCTTTTTTCCCTTCAAGATAATATTTCCCTCACTTGTCTCATATCTATCCCTTTGACATTTCTTGCATTTGGTTAGCAACGCATCATCTTTCCAAAAAAGCATACATCCTCCAGGACATGCGTCAATCTTTTCATGTGGAAGCTGAAGACCTTTGACCACTTTTTTGGTATTGTAAAAATTACGGGTCATAATGTTATTATCGGGTATAACATCTTCAATTAAAGTAGCAATACTGTCAACCGCTTTAAACGGCATATTGTACTCACATTTTAACGTTACTATCCTCGATGCAACTTGCAACAATGACATTATGCTCCCCTCATATAAAGTTTTCTCGGAGTCCCTTAGCATATCAAAAAAGGCTTTTGCTTATGGGTTTGGATCTTCTTCCTCGGTTATAGGTACACGATCGGTATTAGTGAAAGCATTCGACTCAAAGGCATCAAGTACCATATCTCTATACGGGTTCTCATTTGATTGGATTTGAGGGTGTTTGGGATCAGAAGAGTATTTTTCCCCATGTGATATCTAGTTGTAATAGTTTGGAAAAAACTCATTCGTAATAAGATGTTCTTCTACTTCTATCTCAAGTAAATATATTAAGTTTTTACATTTAGTACAAGGACACCTAAGTTTGCGTTGTTCGAAATCATATGATTCTGAACATCTAGCAAATTAAATAAACCCACGAACTCCCTTTACAAATCTAGCATTAGGACGTTTCTTCTTATCTACTCTTTCTTCGTACATCCAGCTACGTTCAAATCTCTTCATTTTAATCTAGATAATTGATGCGTGCATTTTATATAGACCTTTTAGGCCATATTAGCACGCATTTCCATGCTTATTTCGTAGCGTTTTACTACAAATGTTCCCCGGGTTTGTCTTGTGTTATTTGCAGATATGAGCCAGAGAAGATCATAATCAAGCCTAAAACATGTCCCATGCATGAATTTAGGAAAAGAGTTGATTCGGAGCTTGTTACTACCATCTAGAGATGCGCGTAGAAGTAATGGAAGTCTATCGAGCAAAAGAAGAGCTTCACACCGCTAGTGCCTACTTTGAAGAGCCATAAATCGAGTTCTAGAAATGATAATCGAGTGATTCAAATTGGAGATGAAAGCTTATCCTCTTAGCTTTCCAACGCCACCAAAAACGCTTGATTTGCCAGAGTAACGAAGAAATGGCAGCCGTTTGAAGTTCAGTGCGCATTGCAGAAAATCTGTTCGACAGATATAGTCGATCGACCATTTTTGGTCGATTACCAAGTCGATCGACCAGTGTTTTAGTCGATCGACCACTTTTGGTCGATAAGAAAGTCGATCGACCGGATCCCAAGTCGATCGACCAGTTTTATTTCCCGAAGCCCAAGTTTAACCTAAGCCCATTAGGTCATCGGATGGGAATCAGACTATTTCGTTTTTAAGCAGCTTTTGAGTTCTTTTTAGACTACTTTTAATCTTAACTTTTTATCTTTTACCTTTTTACTCTTAGATTTTACTCTAGAAAACTTGTAATTAGTAATCATTCGGTAGCATTTTCCTAGCTTTCAAGAACTCTACTTGGCCATTTGCATTCGGTAATTTAATCTACCTTTGTTCTTTTTATTCTCATTTTCTTTACTCCTTGCTTTCTTTTATTTTATCTTGCAATTTTATTATCGATCATGTACTCCCTTTCGATTATTTATTCTATCTCAATCGTTCCCTATATTATGCGTAGCTAATCCTCTTGACTAGGATATACGTGATCCAATGATAATGTGACGATGTTCGTTTAGGTTAGATCCGTTGTTGGTAGTTTGTCTCTGTTGTTAATTATGACATTTATTTGTGTTTAGTTGGTTAAGTCGACGTAGCTAATTACTCGTATGGTAAACCTCGACCTAAGATCGAAAGCCTGGTGAGGGTTAGACATGTCATAAACATTAGAGTGCCTTAATAAGTTGCGAGAGCCCGTTAGAAGCATTCTAGGGCGAATAGCGATCCGAGAGGACATTTTCACTACCCCTTAGACCGGTAATTGCGACTGATCTGCGACCTAAACCCCCTATCGTTACACAATCATTGGTGAACCGACTATCCTAGTTTTCTCTCCCTTATATTTTTACACTACTTTGCTTTACGTTTTTCTTTTTCTCTTTTCCTTCACTACTTTTAGTTTAGTTAAAACAAACAGTCAAAACCCCAAATCTGGTTACCTTGACGGACTTTAGTTTAGCATTTAGAATTCATATTAGTCTCCATGTGGATACGATCCCGACTTCCTTGCTACATTATTTAGGCCAGTTGGTTATCTTTGATAGGGTTGCGACAGCCGTGTCAAATTTTGGCGCCGTTGCCGGGGAGACGGTGATATTTTATTTGCTTTAGTTTAGTTTGTCTTTTGTCTCAAGGAACTTCGGTTCCTTGAGGCCATTCTAATATCTTCAATCCAGTCTCCACAGGGTGAAGACGAATCATTTGGTGCGTACATAGACAGGTTCGAGGAGTGGTTGGATACATTGAATTATGGAACCTTGACCGCCCTTCAGATTTGCTTGTCTATCATCCGGGGTATGAATGACCCTACACGATCTTACTTCAGCTCAATAGGTAAGGGAGATTTCAGTGAGAAACTTGTCAATGAGCTTTTGGAATTCTTTGACTGGTTTGCCCTTGAGAGTATTAAACCCACTTTCTCACTTTGGTCAGACATGGATGAGGGGATGGGTGAGACCGTAGAAACCATTTTACATAATGAAAATGACGTTGACGGAACCATAGAGAAGGATACCATTGGCTTAGTTGATAATCCCTTCTTTGAGGATGATCTAGAACCTCTCTATGATACTTTTACAGATATCGAGCCACGTGAGGAAGACTTGAGGGAGCCCATAGAGAATCCCTTTCGTGACGAATCTTGCGATGAGAAGAGTGAGGATGAGCGATTGGAAAGTCTAGAGGTCAAATGGGACTCATATGATAATATGATAGATGAGTATGTTATAGGTGACCCCGTTAACACATTTGACTTTACCGCCCCTTCAATTTGGGATGACTACCCACCTTCTCCTATTACACACTGGACTCCTCCACCTCACGTAGAATACCCGTCTAAGCAGGTTATTTCAACTCATGTGTTTTCATTGTTAAATGTTTTTGTGGTCTCTAACTCTCTGTTTTCCTATGATTTGAGCTTTGGTGTTCCACCCTCGGCTAAAGGGTGGAATTATTCGGTTGATTTTTTATAGGAGCTGTCAAATAAAGTTTAACAAGGTGATACGGTATTTCACTTTGTTTTTATTTGCTCCTATTAATTGCTGGTGCTACTTATGCTTTTGTGTAGCACATGCGCAGATTTTTTACCGACTTCTGAGGGCTATGAGCTGTTTTGATTATGTACATTCATGGGTAACCACTTGGTCAGCTGAAAAGTATCAGCGGCAACTTCGTCGCTTGCTGATGCGACAAATGACTCGATCGAGTCTCTGATTACCTCCCATATCTGGTTCGGTTTGGGGAGGTCCGTGGTGCGCGCATTCTTGTAAGTTTCTGACTCACTCTCTTTAGTTTGCATTTCTTTTCCTTTACTTTGTACAATAAGGACATTGTACGGTTTGGTTTGGGGAGGTTATGCATCCATATTTGGTCTGCATATTGTTTTTATTACATTTCTATTATCACGTTTCATTTACATATGCATTGTTTTATCATTTCCCTTGCATCCTAAAATTACCAAAAGAAAACCTAAAATTACCAAAAAAAAAAAAAACTCACGTTTACTTTTCCATACTAGATAGAGTCAGTTTGGAGTTTCTCAGTGCTGTTAAACCGTCAGAAAACTCAAACTACGTAATTGTTTCACATCTTTTAGCAAGTTCTTTGGCAATTTTCTCGAATCTCGTTTCAAAGCATGTTAGACAAGTAGACTGGATTTGATATTCTGGCAACCTACAATAACTTTCTAAGGAATTTGAGCCTACAACCGGTGACATTCATGACCGGTTCATCTACGAAAGTGAGTAGTTACTCCTTATGAGACATGTAACATCAATTTGCATAAACATGAGTTCAGTGTTCTTTATACCTGTATGCATTCGGGTTTGCGGTTTGTTGATACATGTGGTAGAGGTTCCCTTTTATTCATTTTACCAATAAGCTTCACAAAGCCAAATTTGCCTATTTCTGTCCCATATAGCTACAATCCATGATTTTGCCCACCCTAGCCGAGCTAGTAATGATAGCCTTTTGGGAATGTGTTGTTTTACAATTTGGTTACTTTATCTTGTCATAAGAAAAATGGGTGAAAGAAAAAAAAGAAAAAAAAAAGGAGAAAAAAGATGAAAAAAAAAGGGAAAAAAGATGAAAAAAAAAAGAGAAAAAAAAAGGAAGAAAAAGAGAAATTGAGAAAAAGGGTAGTATGATGAAGAAAAATAAAGAGGAAAAATTCATGTTTGAAAAGTTGAAGAAATCAATTGACGATTTTTCTACTCCCGTGTTTTTTATATCGTATCTTATGGGGGGTTGATTAGCTTTTGAGGTATTGAGAGTTGATGCGCCCAATCTACATTGTTGTGTAATGATGTATTGAGTATGAAGTTGGGAGATATATATATAATTTGGTTCTCATAGTTACTGGCTTGGCTTTTAACTCCAGTTTTTGCCAAATTCATTTTCATCACCTTCTTACCCATAGCCTCACATATCCCATAACTATCCTCGGCATGTATCATGTTCATTAAAGTGTGGGAATGCATACGTACGGTTGTAGAGACTCTATTCATATTAGATCGCATGCATGTTCTTATAGGTCGCAGTTAGGTAAGTGATCTCGATTCTTCCTATCTTGCACTATTTATTGCCTTGTGTTTGTTTGAGCGATTGAGCGACCCGTGAGAGACCAGTTTAGATAATCTTGCAAAGTCCAAAGTCCAATTGCTTTATGAAGCATGTTTAGATTCGTTTGCCTTAGGATTTGACAATTAGTGATGATTCACTTGCTTTAGATATTTGAGTCGACGGATTACTTGTTCGTGTTTAACTCCTATCTTTTTAGTCCTTCTTTGTTACACTTTTTGCTTGGGGACAAGCAAAGGTTCGGTTTGGGGAAGTTTGATGCGTGCATTTTATATAGACCTTTTAGGCCATATTAGCACGCATTTCCATGCTTATTTCGTAGCGTTTTACTACAAATGTCCCCCGAATAGTCTACTTTGGTTTGTCTTGTGTTATTTGCATATATGAGCCGGAGAAGATCATAATCAAGCCTAAAACATGTCCCATGCATGCATTTAGGAAAAGAGTTGAGTCGGAGCTTGTTACTACCATCTTGAGATGCGCGTAGAAGTAATGGAAGTCTATCGAGCGAAAGAAGAGCTTCACACCGCTAGTGCCTACTTTGAAGAGCCATAACTCGAGTTCTAAAAATGATATCGAGTGATTCAAATTGGAGATGAAATCTTATCCTCTTAGCTTTCCATCGCCACCAAAAACGCTTGATTTGCCTGAGTAACGAAGAAATGGCAGCCGTTTGAAGTTCAGTGCGCATTGCAGGAAATCTGTTCGACAGATATAGTCGATCGACCATTTTTGGTCGATTACTAAGTCGATCGACCAGTGTTTTAGTCGATCGACCACTTTTGGTCGATAAGAAAGTCGATCGACCGGATCCCAAGTCGATCGACCAGTTTTCTTTCCCGAAGCCCAAATTTAACCTAAGCCCATTAGGTCATCGGATGGGAATCAGACTATTTCGTTTTTAAGCAGCTTTTGAGTTCTTTTTAGACTACTTTTAATCTTAACTTTTTATCCTTTACCTTTATACTCTTAGATTTTACTCTAGAAAACTTGTAATCAGTAATCATTCGGTAGCATTTTCCTAGCTTTCAAGAACTCTACTTTGCCATTTGCATTCGGTAATTTAATCTACCTTTGTTCTTTTTATTCTCATTTTCTTTACTCCTTGCTTTCTTTTGTTTTATCTTGCAATTTTATTATCGATCATGTACTCCCTTTCCATTATTTATTCTATCTCAATCGTTCCCTCTATCATGCGTAGCTAATCCACTTGACTAGGATATAGGTGATCCAATGATAATGTGACGAAGTTCCTTTAGGTTAGATCGGTTGTTGGTAATTTGTCTCTGTTGTTAATTATGACATTTATTTGTGTTTAATTGGTTAAGTCGACGTAGCTAATTATTCGTATGGTAAACCCCGACCTAAGATCGAAAGCCTGGTGAGGGTTAGACCTGTCATAAACATTAGAGTGCCCTAAAAAATTGCGAGATCCCGTTAGAAGCATTCTAGGGCGAATAGCGATCCGAGAGGACCTTTTCTCTACCCCTTAAATTTCCACTTGCGACCGACTCTTGACCTAGACTTGACCGTTACTTTGTCATTGCAATTGGTGAACCGACTATCCTGGTTCCTTTTCCTTCGTATTATTTTTACACTACTTTGTTTTACGCTTTTCTTTTCTCTATTCCTTCACTACTCCTAGTTAGACCAAACAAACAAACAAAACCCCCAATTCCGGTTACCTTAACGGACTTTAGTTTAGCATTTAGAATTCATATTTGTCTCCCTGTGGATACGATCCCGACTTCCTTGCTACATTAGTTAGGCCAGTTGGTTATCTTTGATAGGGTTGTGACAGCTGTGTCAATAATATATAATAAACCAGCAACCAAACACACAACAATTTCAATAATATTTCAACAAATAATAAGTTCAAGCTAAGAATTCAAGTCAATATGTACTTCAAGATTTCAATTGGGTCCTTATCACTCCAGCCTAAACCCATCAATGTATATTTCAAGTCACTAGTAAACACACATTTGTGATTTATTAGTGAGGAAAAAAAATTGCCAGCAATTCCCCTCAATTCTTCAAATACACAATGTGAAATAAATTTGTATTTATTTCACATATGTGTTCGAAGAACATTAAAGGAATTGTTACCAAACTCTTTCCCCGTTAATAAATTCATAAGTATGTATTTACTACCTAAGTGACTTGAAATATACAAAGACAGTCCCAAAATGGGGACTATTCATGAATTCCTCCTAACGAGTAATTCATGAACGGGTACTAGGTCAATAGTCATTCTATTCTTCCACGGAAAATATTCACAATAACTTACAATAATATACTAATTTGAATAATGACATTCAACATTTTTTTTCCCAATTTCTAACAATACTAACACTCAGTAACAATAACACCCAATTTTTTTCCAATTTTTGTCAATTACTAACCCTAACATCAACGAATTTCCAAAAATACTAATTAAATTACACATACAAACATAATAAACATCAAAAATCATCCTAGAAATCTAATTACTAACTAAAATCATCATTTAATTTTCCCCAATTTCTAACCCTAATCACAATAAGAAACCTAATTAACTAACTAAAAGCATCCTAAAAAGCATCCTAATAATCTAATTACTAACTAAAAGCATCCTAATAATCTAATTACTAACAACAATTGTGAATTACAATAATACTATAAAGGGATTCAATACATAAATAAAGTTATTAAATTGACACAAACCTGAAAAACGAGTATAAGGTAGGTGAATGGCGGTGGCGGGTGGTCCGGTGGCGTTGCAGTGTTCCGGTAGAGGCACGATGGTTAACGGGTGAGGAGGGGGTTTGGGGTTTCTTTTAAGCTTTAAGAGAGTGGGGGAATGGCGGGAGGAAGAAGAGGCGAAAAATATACAGAGGGTTAGCGACCGACAGTGTTCGCTAATTTAGCGACTGGAATCGGTCGCCAATTTTAGCGACTGATATCGGTCGCCAATTTTAGCGACTGATTTCGGTCGCTAAATTAGCAACCACTTTCGGTCGCTAAAATGGCGCTATGGTCGCCCTCGGATTCGCGCGGATTTTTTAGGATAAGTTGGGGATAAGCTTTTGGTCGCTAATTTTAGCGACCGATATCGGTCGCCCGCTTTTTTTTTCGGTCGCTAATTAGCGACTACCAGAGCGGTAGCCTGTTTAGTCGCTATTTCAGGTTATTCTTGTAGTGATATATTCAAGTGACCAACTCGAGCAACAATATATATATATATATATATATATATATATATATATATATATATATATATATATATATATATATATATATATATATATATATATCCAAGTGACAACTAACCTTATCCGTTATCATGCCTTATCCGCTAATATCAATCAATATCAACCATCAACAAATATTAACCAATATCAACATAGTAAAGGTAAGCATCCAACATATGAAGTCATCCAATTCAACCAACCATTAATATGGGAAGTGCATAACATGTTCAATAGCTAAAATATCAACATAGCCAACATTTAAGCAACACACTTACGTAAAACATCTGAATGTTTACCCTCGACCCAAGTCCCGCACGGGTCATCGGTCAAATCGAGGTTGACCGGTCAAACCTAGTTGACTGAACCTAGTTCAGTCAACTGGCCCAGCTCAGTTTTCGGCACAAGACCTCTAAACAACATAAATCTCAGTATGAATTCATTTCAAGCCATATCTATATCATTTTCGTGCCATTACTAAGCCATTATGTTAAAACATCAAGTCATCAACTTAAAGAAGCTATTCCAAGTGAATAAATAATCAATATGATGAAATACTCATCCGTCGCAATTTCCCATTTACCAAATACTAAATATCATTATCATACCTAAAAACTAAAGAGTCGGACCATGACCGCCTCGGTCAACACGGGTCGGACCGGGCTGAACCTGGTCAGAACCGGGCTGACTGAACCAGTCCTACCTGGGCTGTCACGTTTTCCCTACAACAACCACAATATTTCCGTCAACTTCATTCTAAGCTATGCAAATCAACATTCAAGCTATCTCATACTTGAAACATATGAGCAACATCCAAACATACATACTTTAACAAGATGAAGTTTACTAATTTCACCCAAACATGTTCAAATTCATCAAATAACATCCAAACAACAAACACACAATTATTTGTAGCATTAATTCGTCGAGCCACTCGGAAAAGTTACCTTGAGTTAAAAAAAAAGAGAAGGAATCCTAAACTAGTGTGAAAACCAAGATGCCTAAAGGCTAAAAACGGGTTCTTCTTCAATCACAAATAAATCTCCATGCCCATCCTTGTATTCTTCACCTAAAACAACAATTAAACAACTTACATTAGCTTTAAACTCGAAACCCTAAAAGATGGTCTTAAAATAAATTTAGGGGGAAATGAAATATAAACTTACTAGTAGGTGAGGGATGAAGAGAGGATTCCGAAAATATATTTTTTATTGAATTTGGTTGAGTAATGAATGATTTAGAGAGGTTTTTGTGATTGAAACCTTAGGATGTTTAAAGGTTGAAGATGAAGGTAGAGAAGGAGGCTATTGAGTGAATTGGGTAAATGAATTAGGGAAGGTGAAATGAGGAAGAACCCTTGAATTTGGGTCAAGGAAAGTCAAGGCAAAAAGAGGGGAAGGGCACACTGCTTGTGCTTGGGCAGCATGTCGGTTGTTGTTCCTTGTGCTCGGCAGTTGCCTGCCTTGGCCTTGGCAGTGGCTCGGCACTGCTGTCCCTCTGCTCGGGCAATTGCCTAGGCGCGCTGGGCGTGCTGCTCGGCCAAGTTTATTCGTGGCTTGGGCCTTGCTCAAGTCACGACACGACACGACTCGTATACGAATTTCGAAACCAATTCCGATACCAAAACTATTATTACTAAAATATTAAGTATATATACGACTATATAATAAACTTATTAAATGGACGACCTTGATTAAAACGTAAAGTTACGACTTTACGACTTTACGACTTTAATCCGAAATCTTTATAAACTTATATTTTATTAAATGATATAAATTTCAATTTATTCAAAATAAATTAAAATACCTTAGAATAAATTAATACTAAATTAAAATGTCACGTTGCACTATTCTAAAGGTCTCCTAAATTACGGAATGTTACAATCATCCCACCTTTTAAAAAGTTTCGTCCTCGAAACTTAGAAGAAGGAAGGGTGTAACTATTGTAGGTCGATCTTTTAAATCAAACGAATGAAATTTCAAAAAGAAAACGTATGAAAATAGTATCTCATCAAGGGAATGGAGGGTTCTTGTAGATCTTTCAAGAACTATGACATTCCAAATCAAAGACATTAAAAATAAATTTTTCACACCAACAAATGGAAAAACTAATTATCTGACGTCTCCAATAACGAGTCTCAACCTTTATTGACGTTAAAACCAGTGAAAAGCACCTAATCATTTCAAAACTTTTAGTTCGAAACTTTATAATAAGGATAATAACTCGACTAGCTATGACTAAACTCTATCTAGTGATTCTAGATAACTTAGACTAAGACATCTAATCTAACTTTATGAGATATTTAACATCATTAATGGTCAACCTATGGTTGACTGGAACTGTTTAGACTCAAAGATTTCGGTTTCAAGAATCTTAAGAGTCAAGGGCAAGGCAGAAGATGCTTAAGAGGAGGGAAGGATCACTCGAAAGAGTTGCTAAAGCTCACAAGACTTAGATGAAAAGTGTAAGAATTTAACGAGATGGCAAAAGTAAGAAGGAGGAAAGGCAAGATTTAAAAAAACACCAATACGAATATCGGAAAATGCAGTAGCTTCGGTACGAGTCATCACGTAAATCCGTCCTTTCGGTTGCTCGGGAACAGTGGGTGTAGGAGTAGTCTTCCTCTCGGGACAATCTCGGTACTGGTGTCCAGGATATTTGCAGAAGTAACAAACAAGTGGCTTGTTAAAGCAACCAACTCCAGGATGTAAGGGCTTCTTACATTGGAAACACATGTGACGTTCTTTGTTGTTGTTAGAAGGAGTACCATGGTTGGCTTTTTTATTCGGAACAAACTTTCTCTTAAGGGAGTGAGAGGTGTTAGGAGGAACCACATTCGCCCCAGAAGCAGGTACGAATGGTAGAGAATTAAGAGAGTATGGTCCATTGCCATGAGAAGTGTGGTGAGAGGAGTCAACCATAACTCTACAAGCACGAGCTTCAAGATCAATGGCTCGAATGGAGCTCTCAGCCCACAAAGCATCATCGTAGATGGAGATAAAGGATGTAGAATCCCTTCTAATCATACTCTTAAGCTTCGGGGAAAGCTTGTCCGAGTAAAAGAAGGCCTTGCCTTCTTCATTCTGGACAAGTCTAGAAGCATAATGAGCAAGATCATTAAACTTGTCAGTGAAGGCTTGTACGGAGAGATCTCTTTGTGTCAAGTCCATGAATTCCTTGAGCCTTTGTCGCCTAAGCTCCATAGGATAGAACCTAGCCTCCACTAAGTCCTTGAATCGATCTCATCCAAAGCCATACTCAACAATGGAGGTAGGACCAGTCATAGTTCACCATAGATCAGCTTCCTTCACCAAAAAGTGAGAGGCCAACTTCACCTTGTCCCCTTCTTGGACATCGTACAAAGAAAGGTTCTCGTCCATCTCCAGGAACCACTCAGATAGGGCCACCGGATTAACTTCACCACCGTAAGTTCCAGTCTTGTTCCTTGCTAATTGGCTAGCCACCCAGGCGTAGCTACCATGTCTTTCAGCTTCAGGTGTAGGATTGACTTGTTGATTTTGTTGATTCTGTTGGTTTGGATGATGTGCGTAAAAGCTTGTAGAATTGCGTTATTTATCGACATTCCTTGGAGGAGCCATCTTCAGGTCAAGAGAAAAGCAAACTTGTTAGAACCTAACACATAGCAATCACAAACAGGCTACAACATAATATCCTAATTCTACCCACCTTAACCAACTCTCAATTCATTATTTGGAGGTCAAGTTATTTACATTGGGGTACACAACGTGCGTCAGGAGCAGTTATGCTCTGATACCAACTGTTACACCCCCATATTTAGTGAAAGAGTAAACATAAAATTCTTAGTAAAAACTGCAAGGATATGTTTGTAATAAGTTCATTCGGAGGAAAATACGAGGTTTTCAAAACCTGGACCTGTTATAAAGATATCCAAGTGAAGGTGTCAAACATGCAAGGTCCAAAATAAATACAACCAAAAGGTAAGGGAGACATATGTCCCTAAATAAGCAAGTGTATAACTAATGTATCAAGTCTCTACAAAGTGGAAACCGTATAAAGGTCCCAAGGTTGTCATCCGCTCGCTAGCTCATCATGTACCCAACATATGCTTCACAAACCTGTCATTCGCATTTTAAACAAACACGAATGCCACAGTCAGTGGGGAATAACTCCGAGTTCTCCCAGCCACGAAATGCCATATTAATATAACATGAACAACATAAGAAAATGTATATGATCAACACATAGTCTAGGCACACAAGTACCAAACCAATATGTCTATCATGTGATTAAACAACAAAAGAACCATATATAACCTAGCATGTGAGTTCTAGACCGACTTATACTATGCTATCATGTGAATCCAGATAACCGGCATGAATCCAACTCCATCAACTATAACAGTTTGCATCTCGCCGTGCATAATTTATAGAATTGTCATACAAGAGAGAACATAGTTATCTAAACATTGACACACGGATACAACACCATGTCTAAGACTCATGATACCACACATGAGTTCCCTTGGATACAACACCAAGTCTAGCTAAGTTCCGACTGACACACGGATACAACACCGCGTCTAAGACTCATGATACAACACATGAGTACCCTTGGATACAACACCAAGGCTAGCTACGTCCCTATTAACACACAGATACAACACTGGTTCCCTAATAAGACTCTAGGACACCATCCTAGCATGTGACACCCTATACATAAGTATATTCAGCTGGCCAACAACAAAATCCACAATAACAATGATAACGAACCACTAATATATATTCGAGTGACCAACTCGAGCAACAATATATATATATATATATATATATATATATATATATATATATATATATATTATATATATATATATATATATATATTATATATATATATATATATATATATATATATATATATATATATATATATATATATATATATATATATATATAGAGAGAGAGAGAGAGAGAGAGAGAGGAGATCAAATGAGTCCACATATTTGGTTGAGATCTTAAGTCCTAATCTATACCATTGGATCAAAACAAAATTAATGGCTGAGATTAAAACCAAGGAAACACTCACCAACATACATTTAATGCTTTATTAAATTTTCTCTTTCATAACTTTAACTTCCAATTATTCATTTTTGAGTTTTATAAACTTATGAGTGTAACTCTATAGAATTATGAGTGTAACTCTAATATTGTACTAAAATAACTTTGATTTTTTAATGCGATTTTTTATATAAAATTTTATGAGTATAAATCACTTGTTTCATGCGTGTAACTCTATTGTTTTAGGCGTGTAACTCTATTGTTTTAGGTGTGTAACTCTTTTATTTTAGGCGCGTAACTCTATTGTTTTAGGCGTGTAACTCCATTGTTTTAGGCGTGTAACTCCATTGTTCTAGGCGCGTAACTCCATTGTTCTAGGCATGTAACTCCATTGTTTTATTGGTTTAAGTCCACTGTTTTATTGGTGTAAGTCCATATGGTTCTTTTGGTGTAACTCTATGGTCCTTTTGGTGTAACTCTATGGTCCTTTTGGTGTAACTCCATGGTCCTTTTAGTATAACTTCATTTTTCTGTTGTTCTGTTGATATAACTCTATTGTTATTTTAGGGTAACTCTATAGTTATGTTAGTGTAACTCTATGATTTTATTAGTGAAATTCCATCTAAGCAACCAACAACATCCAAAAAAAATTCAGATCTGGAAAAATAAAAAAAACCACCACCACCAAAAATACCCACCAACGACAACAACCACACCACCGCCACCACCACCCCCATCCCACACATGACCCACCACCACCAACAACCACTCATTTTCTCAAACCTCGAAAAAAAAGAAAAAAACCGATCTGAAAAATAAAACAAAAAAACGACACAAATAAATTTTCAGATCTGAAAAAATAAAAAAGATAAAGAAGAAGAAGATAAAAAAAAACCGACTCAAGCAAAATATCTGTAAAATAAAACAAAAAAAACCAACACAACCAAATTTTCAGATCTGAAAAAATAACAAAGAGAAAGAAGAAGATGATAAAAAATACCGACTCAAGCCAAGATCCGAAAAATAAGACAAAAAAACGACACAAACAAAGGAATGAAAAAAAAAAATCTGTACAAAGGAAATATTAAACGTGAATAATATCCTAATCAAGTAATCAGTAATCAAGTAAATATTAAATTTTTCAACAAACAACAAGAACACCAACTTTTTTTTCAGATCTGAAAAAAGGAAAAAGAGAAAGGAGGTAGACGGTGGACAGCGTGGAGGAGATCGTGGAGGAGAGCGGCGGTGGTGGCGGTTGAGGGTGGAGGTAGTGCGGCGGTGGTGGCAGCATGGAGGAGAGCGGCAAATGGCGGTGGCGGTGGTGTTGTGGTGTTGATGTCGGCGGTGGTGTTGTGGTGTTGATGTCGGCGGTGGCGGTGGTGTTGTGGTGTCGATGTCGGTGATATTGGTGTAAGTACATGAGAGAAAAGAGGGTTAGAGAGAGAAGTGATAATGAAGGAAGTGGTGGCAGTTGAATGAATGAGGTGAATGAGGGGATTAGGGTTTGTGTCTCCTTATATATCTAGTCTCATTTTTATATGTTTTATTTAATCTCTACCATTCATTTGTTTTGATCTAAGGGCTGATATTAGGACTCAAGGACTCAACACAATAGGGTGGACTCATTTGATCCTAATTCTCTCTCTCTCTCTCTCTCTCTCTCTCTCTCTCTCTCTCTCTCTCTCTCTCTCTCTCTCTCTCTCTCTCTCTCTCTCTCTCTCTCTCTCTCTCTCTCTATATATATATATATATATATATATATATATATATATATATATATATATATATATATATATATATATATAGAGGCCGGATCACGTGAGGCCGCCTATTACGGTGAGGCCGCCGAACCCTTACTATGTTGCACATGATTTTCAATGTTCATTGGACTAATTTCAATGGAATGAAAATTATGGGTCATTTATAACAATTCATTTGGCCCAAATATTTATCTAAAAAAATTATCCATTTTGCTTTTTTTCTTATTTCGTGAAATTTGGGCTTAAAATATTTGTTTACTCACAAAATGTTTAATTTCTTATTTTGTGAATCTTCGACCTTAATTTGTGAACTCGGGACCTTATTTCGTGAAACTTAGACTTAAAATGTTTGTTTGCTCACAAAATGGATAATTTCTTATTTCGTGAATTTCGGACTTTAATTTGTGAAACCGAAACCTTATTTCGTGAAACTAGGATTTAAAATGTTTGTTTACTCACGAAATATATAATTCTCATTTCGCGAATCTTGGACCTTAATTTGTGAAACCGAAACCTTATTTCGTGAAACTTTGAATTAAAATGTTTGTTCACTCACAAAATGTTTAATTTATTATTTCGTGAATCTTGCACCTTAATTTGTGAAGTCGGGACCTTATTTCGTGAAACTTGGACTTAAAATATTTGTTTACTAACGAAATGTTTAATTTCTTATTTCGTGAATCTTGGACCTTAATTTGTGAAACCGGAACCTTATTTCGTGAAACTTGGACTTAAAATATTTGTTGCGCACAAAATATATAATTTTTTATTTCGTGAATCTTGGACCTTAATTTGTGAAATCGGGACCTTATTTTGTGAAACTTGGACTTAAAATGTTTGTTACTCACGAAATTTTTAATTTTTTATTTCGTAAATCTTGGACCTTAATTTATGAAACCGGAACCTTATTTCGTGAAACTTGGATTTAAAATGTTTGTTTACTCACGAATTGTTTAATTTCTTACTTCGTGAATTTTGCACCTTAATTTGTGAAACCGGAACCTGATTTCGTGAAACTTGGACTTAAAATATTTGTTGCGCACAAAATATAAATTTTTTTATTTCGTGAATCTTGGACCTTAATTTGTGAAACCGGAACCTTATTTCGTGAAACTTGAAATTAAAATGTTTGTTCACTCACCAAATGTTTAATTTCTTATTTCGTGAATCTTGGACCTTAATTTGTGAAACCGGAACCTTATTTCGTGAAACTTGGAATTAAAATGTTTGTTCACTCACGAAATGTTTAATTTCTTATGTCGTGAATCTTGGACCTTAATTTGTGAAACCGGAACCTTATTTCGTGAAACTTGGAATTAAAATGTTTGTTTTTTCACAAAATGTTTAATTTCTTATTTTGTGAATCTTGGACCTTAATTTGTGAAACCGGGACCTTATTTCGTGAAACTTGGACTTAAAATGTTGGTTTATTTACAAAATGTAAAATTTCTTATTTCGTGAATTTTGGACCTTAATCTGTGAAACCGGAACCTTATTTCGTGAAAACTTGGACTTAAAATTTTATTTACTCACAAAATGTTTAATTTCTTATTTCGTGAATCTTGGACCTTAATTTGTGAAACCGGGAGTTTATTTCGTGAAACTTAGACTTAAAATGTTTGTTTATTCGCGAAATGTTTAATTTTTTATTTCGTGAACTTGTTTCAGTTAGTTGGATTGAGAAGTAGAGGGTATATTTTTTAATGATCATCCACTTCTAATACTTTGTGATATATACAAGAATCAATTTGTTGAAATTAAAGCGATTTTAGTCAGTATAGTTTTTTGGGTTAATTGTTGTAAGTTTGTCCGAGTCTTTTTAAGTTCGCGACACTCGGAATATTGTCGATTGCCATTGTCAGATTACAAGCCTTTTTGCTACTGCAGCTTTGATTATGCTGTCACAAATTTCCAAGTTTAGATTGGTTGAAATTGTAGTATGTGACTAAAGATTCTTAGTTTTGGGTTAATGTCAGTTGATGAATTTTGGTGGTTGTAGTTGATGAATCACGGCACAGGACAATCAAGGTAGGGGTTGATGGTCACCTGCTACTACAGTATTTTATATTAACATCAATTAATCTAAACCACATGTTAATAATAATTTGAATGGTAGATATGAGTCCAGCGGCCTCACCCTAAGAAGGGTGCCTCGCGTGATTCAATTTCTATATATATATATATATATATATATATATATATATATATATATATATATATCCAAGTGACAACTAACATTATCCGTTATCATGCCTTATCGGCTAATATCAATTAATATCAACAATCAACAAATATTAACCAATATCAATATTAGTAAAGGTAAGCATCAACATATGAAGTCATCCAATTCAACCAACCTTTAATATGGGAAGTGCAAAACATGTTCAATACCTAAAATATCAACATAGCCAACATTTAATTAAGAAACACACTTACTTCAAACATCCGAATGTTTACCCTCGACCCAAGTCCCGCGACGAGTCATCGGTCAAATCGAGGTTGACCGGTCAAACCTAGTTGACTGAACGTAGTTCAGTCAACTGGCCCAGCTCAGTTTTCGGCACAAAACCTCTAAACAACATAAATCTCAGTATGAATTCATTTCAAGCCATATCTATATCACTTTCGTGTCATTACTAAGCCATTATGATAAAACATTAACTTAAAGAAGCTATTCCAAGTGAATAAATAATCAATATGACGAAATACTCAACCGTCGCAATTTCTCATTTACCAAATACTAAATATCATTATCATACCCAAAAACTAAAGACTCGGACCATGACCGCCTCGGTCAACACGGGCCGGACCGGGCTAAACTGGGTCAGAACCGAGCTGACTGAACCAGTCCTACATGGGCTGTCACGTTTTCCATACAACAACCACAATATTTCCGTCAACTTCATTCTAAGCTATGAAAATCAACATCCAAGCTATCTCATACTTGAAACATGTGAGCAACATCCAAACATACATACTTTAACAAGATGAAGTTTACTAATTTCACCCAAACATGTTCAAATTCATCAAATAACATCCAAACAACAAACACACAATTATTAGTAGCATTAATTCGTCGAGCCACTCGGAAAAGTTACCTTGAGTTAAAAAAAAGAGAAGGAATCCTAAACTAGTGTGAAAACCGAGATTCCTAAAGGCCAAAAACGGTTTCTTCTTCAATCACAAATGAATCTCCATGCCCATCCTTGTATTCTTCACCTAAAACAACAATTAAACAACTTACATTAGCTTTAAACTTGAAACCCTAAAAGATGGTCTTAAAATAAATTTGGGGGAAATGAACTATAAACTTACTAGTAGGTGAGTAATAAAGAGAGGATTCCGAAAATATATTTTTTATTGAATTTGGCTGAGTAATGAATGATTTAGAGAGGTTTTTGTGATTGAAACCTTAAGATGTTTAAAGGTTGAAGATGAAGGTAGAGAAGGAGGCTATTGAGTGAATTGGGTAAATGAATTAGGGAAGGTGAAATGAGGAAGACCCCTTGAATTTGGGTCAAGGAAAGTCAAGGCAAAAAGAGGGGAAGGGCACGCTGCTTGTGCTTGGGCAGCATGTCGGTTGTTGTTCCTTGTGCTCGGCAGTTGCCTGCCTTGGCCTTGGCAGTGGCTCGGCACTGTTGTCTCTGTGCTCGGGCAATTGCCTAGGCGCGCTGGGCGTGCTGCTCGGCCAAGTTTAGTCGTGGCTTGGGCGTTGCTCAAGTCACGACACGACACGACTCATATACGAATTTCGAAACCAATTCCGATACCAAAACTATTATTACTAAAATATTAAGTATATATACGACTATATAATAAACTTATTAAATGGACGACCTTGATTAAAACGTAAAGTTACGACTTTACGACTTTAATCCGAAATCTTTTTAAAATTATATTTTATTAAATTATATAAATTCCAATTAATTCAAAATAAATTAAAATAACTTAGAATAAATTAATACTAAATTAAAATGTCACTTTGCACTATTCTAATGGTCTCCTAAATTATGGGATGTTACATGCCATCCAATTATTGTATCTACAAATGGTTTTCTTCACTTAATCTTTATGCCAAAATTAAAGATAAACAACTTACCATTTTGGAGGAGGTATATTTTTTATTTTTCTGTTAACAAAAGCCTTTTCTACACCCATGAGCAAGTACGTCTTTATCAGAAAGTATAACAAAGAAAGTAAATTATTCATATTTTGTTTCATCACAAAATCTTAAATTTGTGTGAAAAATAAAGACAAACTAGTTTTAAACCCGTTCAAAATTGCATGGGTACATTTTTAGATAAAATGTGGTGGATAATTAATATTACCGAATAGTGTCAATAATACGTGAATATTTTGCATTCAATTTCTATTATATTGATAATACGTTAAAATACATGTTTTAAATAAAATTTAGAACATTAAATTGAGTACCAAAAAATGTAAATATTACTATAAAATTAAAACAGTTGTGCAAATTAATAACGATTACATTATTCTTCAAGAAAACATAAATATAAAATTATTTCTGACTGTGGCTGTCAGATTTCGGTGGATTGAGGTTGCTAGCTGACCTATATTGAAATTCGAAAAACGTGGCCCTTGATTTTATTTTGGAATAGTGGCCACTTGTAGAATTGACAATAAATTGAAATGACGAATATTGTTGCCATTGTAACGGATTTGCCGTAGCAGAATGTTCCCAGTAGCCTATCATTGTTGCCTTCCCAAAACTGGAATGGCGGCTGGTAGTTAGTTGCTGAAACATTTTGCTCCAAATTAATTCTCGGTGATGATTGACTATCTTACCAGATCAGAGAGAATTTTTACAATTTAAATATATGGGAAAAAAGAACAATTTATTTTTTGTAATCCTTGTATTTTTTAATTATTGTTTTTAACTTTTGTTTTTACTAAAACTATTTCAACAAATTTATTAACAATTGGCTTGTACATATAGAATATACAGCATGACTATATTTTTTTTTGTAAAATATATGATCAGTGAACATATAGTCATGCTTTTTAAAACTAATTTATATTTAATTTTTTTAAATTAATTAAATTGTTTTTATTAATTGATTTTTTGTCTAAGAGTTTAATTTTGAGTTATATGAATTACGGTCCTATGATAGACTGATATTGAATGGTTCGATTTTGAATCCTCTGATAAAGACAGGAAATTGTAGAGGAGTTTATAATATCGAATATATTTTATTTTAAGGTTTTGTTTTAACGGTTTTGTTTATAATTTGATTTTCGTAAAATATTTGAATTTGTACACCGTTCCTGGTTATATATTAATATTACGTTATTTTAATCGTTTTTTAAATTTTGTATGGTCGGTTTTAACTGCTGTAAATTGTTAATAATCATAATGTTTATTCTAATTATTTAAATTGTTGTCTAATCGTTTTAGACGAGACATATATATTCGATTATATAATATTTAATTTTATGTTATACAAATTGACCGTTGTTCGTACAAATTCATGATTTATATAAAAATGTTATGTAATATTTCTGAAACTACGATATCAGACATTTATTTAGAATATCGGGCGGTTAAGTCTCAGGAAATTCATCCACATTGTGTAACACCCCGTAATTTTCAAGTCCTTATATATTATTAAAATCTTATTTTAGTAATAACAATGATCCACAATAAATAAAATTTCATTTAAAATATATCGTTTTTGACAATGATATTAATATGTTCGTCTTAAACTTATACTCCTTAAACTTGTGAAACACTACTCTATCCTTGTTACTAATTTTAAGATATTTTAAAAGCATATCTAGCTTTTTCATATAAAATAAAAGCTTTAGCTCTTTTTCTTAGCTTTTCAACGCCACCGAAAATGTCTTAATCCGAGTTCCCTGGAGGAAATTATGCCGAAAATACGAAAGGTTGTCGCAGATAATCCGCCGACGAGACTATCGCTCATTACTACCTCTTCCACTTAGCCTAAGAAATTCGACACATTGTCTAAGAAATTCTTCCACTTGGCCTAAGAACTTAGACACATGGCCGAAGCACTTCTTCCACATGAACTAAGCACTTCTTCCACATGCCATAACCATCTCGACAAATGGTCTAAGCTTAGACACATGGCCTAATCGTTTCGACACATGGTTTAGACTTTTCGACACTTGGCTAAGCATGCAATTTCCTTGCTGCCCAAGGACTCCTTGTTTCTTCTTCCTTCCTTAATGTTTTTCAGCTAGAACACACCCAAACACAAAAAAAAACACCATTGTTACACATCTTCAACTTCAACCTTATTAAGACGGTCGTAAAATCTTCGTTTCTTATGGATTTTCGACGATTTTCGCGCCTATCTCTTCCTCTCCTCTCCCTCCATCTTTCTAGGTAAGAAAAGTATCAAATTTATTCCTTAGTATCCTCTGGTCGTGGCCTTTAAGGCACTGGTTTCTATGCTAAACTCGTTTATTTGTGTAGCTAGTTGCGGTTGTCCAAACCAGAGTGGCTTTGAGTCAAAATCATGCTTATTGAAGAGTTATAGGGTAACGGTGATGGGTTACTCGACTTTAATCGTCTATGTTTGCATGTGCTCTACATACTAGTGATATTTAGTATACTAGAAATGTGTTTGATTAAATAGTTGCATGATTAGGTTTATAAATCATATGTTTGGATGAATTTCATCTTGCATGGTTGTGTCGGATGAGATTCTAGTTGTTGAAATTCATTAAGGATTGTATTGTTAAATGAGGTTATGATCATTGAGTATGGTTAGTTTGATAGTCTTTCATTTTCATAGTGTTTTGTTTACATTGGTTATTTCATAGAGTTTCAGCACCTTGACAAATCTGTTCGTCGTCTTGAACAATTTATTTCGTCATTTTAAAGTGCCCGTCTTTGAAAAGGTTGAAAATAGACCCTTGTTTATTTTAAGTTTAGAGTCTACCTATAATGTTTCGTAATTTTCCTATATGTCGTTTGTTTAGAATAAAATATTTACGAACATCGCGCTGAAATATTCTGGGTCTTTTCCATAATTAAACTTTGAAGAGCTTATATGATGTTAGGAGTTTACTTTGCCCCAAAATGTTTTGTTAAAACCGTTTTATGAAGCAATACTTTTAATGCGACGATTTCTGACATACTGTAAAGATCAGATTATAAACCCCTGTTAATTTCGTCTTTTGGAAATGGTTATCTGATGAAGATTGTAGCTAAAAGTCTTATTAATCCGACCCAACTGGCCTTGTATCCTTTCGATTTTATTTGAATTAATTATGAATTTTACGGCAGAGGACAGTTGTAATGTAAAATGCATTTTGAATTTATGTTTTATTAATCAGTTCCGTTTATTCTTCTCCCGTATGGAATGGACTTAAGTGTTGTGTTATTTATCGATTGTTGGCTCTTGTATGTAAATGAGTTGGTTAACGGTTATGTTAGCTTAAATTGTGATTTGATGCTGGTTATGTTATCTTAAGATGAGTTGGGTAACGGTTATGTTGCCTTGCTTGTGTTTAGGTGACGGTTATGTCACCCTAAATTGTGTTGGTAACGGTTATGTTGCCTTGGTTGTGAATAGATAACGGTGATACGATTTGTGTATCACTGTAATGAACAAACGACACTCCTGTTATGGGATTTTATCTAGCTATGTTCGGGATTTGTCGGTGTCCGTGGTTATGCGGCCCGGTCCCCGTGTGTCGTTAGGTGTAGGTTATTACATCGAGAGGTCTGAGCAGGTCTGAGGCATGCAGTTGTCGGTTATGCACTATACATAGTTCCCGGATGATGTGATTATGCGCTCTGGTAGCTAGGGCGTGGTTATACGCCCTAGCCTGTTAGTGGAGCGGATTTGCTCTCTGACTGTCAGTTGTAGCGGTTATGCTACCTGAGGGCGTTCATTCTATTCTTGGTTGTTGTTGTTTATGTGATGGGACATGCCATCAAGTGTTGGTCTCTGAGTTGATCACGTGGTTGTTTACCTGATTTTGAGTATCATTTTTTGATATTTCTCATATTCTAATGTACTACTCCATATACAATATGTTCTTATTGTTATCTATTTGTATTTTGACGTGAAGTGGCTGGGAGAACCCTGAGTTACTCGCCACTGACTGTGGCGTTCATGTTTCATGAATGACAGGTTGGTGTTGGGAGCATTGTTGATCATTCGACAATTACCCTTACGCTTAGTTTAGATTTAATTCATGTTGTTATCGTGGGATACCTTATCCCTCGTTTATTTAAGTATTCGTGTATAATCTATACATTCTTATTAGTTTTAGTCTTCCGCTTGTTATTTTGATATTCCGCGAAAATGTTTCAATAAATATGTCGAAAAGTTTTTAAGAGTATCGTGTTTCCGCTGCAAATTACTTGTTTATTTTTATACTATATCGCGGGGTGTCACACATTGTGGGACCCACCTGAGAGAATTTTTAAAAAAAAATCAAAACCTGCGTTGATGACGTGGCTCAAGCAGGGCTTCGAAAATTTTTTCTGTAATTATATAGATAAGATAACTTATTTAGACAAAGATCTACAATTCACGAGAACAAATGGAGGTATGTCGTATGTGTTCGCCATGTAATCGGTAAAGGTGGCAATTGGGTTAATTGGATTAGGTTTAGGTCGGGTCATATAAGATTTGGATTATATCAAGTCAATCTATCCTTTCGGGTCGAGTCGAATTCCGATGAGGTCATTTCGCATCAAATAATGCATCAGATCATGTCAGGTTTGGGTCGCGTCACTACCGGTCCGACAACCGTATCTCATTACTTATATTTTACCAGTAAATTTAGTTTTTAACATTATTTAGTTAATTATTTCACTATTAAATCAAACAAATCGATATGAACATAAAATTACTTTCCTTTTGATCTTATTTAAGTTTAATAATTGTTGGTTCATAAATTTATCAGGTCAGTATCACTGTATCGATGGGTCAATATCGTGTCAGTTCCGGTACTGGTTCGGGTCATTGATCATCGGATCATGTTAGGTTACATGTCATCATCCAGTACATTTTTAAATTGTAATATTCGCAACTCGCAAGTTTGTCGAATCCAATCATTTAGATCGGGTTAGATTTGTAATTCTAATATGCTATGTCGAAGTGGCCTAAGGCTGGTTTAATGTAGAAGGATTTGACCCATTTGGTAAGGATGAAAGTCCACTATGGTGGTTCTATTAATCTACTACATTTTGTCGTTTGCTTTGATGTGCTTGGATGATATCGGCCCAGTTTGGTGTTAAGGCGTAACCTGATAAACGGGTCATTCAATTTGATGACACCAATTATAAATATACCTAAAATTTCACCGAGTGAGAGAAAATATTACGTAATATATTTTTATTTGTTGAGATATTCAAGTAATTCAACCATATAGTACCACAAATTCACCTCATAGTATTTCTTTAATCATTATTTTTTTCATCCTAATTTCTCATCTAGTTAGAACAATTTAAGTCTCTAATTGGTTCTCAACTTCTATATTTAAGTAGAATACTTTTACTCACAAAATCACAACTTAATTGGTCACTTCTACTCACAAAATCACAACTTAATTGGTCACTTAAGCAGAGTATTATTCCCTCTATTTCAATCATTTATTTATTTTTATTTTTATAAAAAAATCAAGATGAACTAAGGGAACCATGTGTAGATATTCTTAATAGTTAATAAATGACAAGTGAACAAAGAAGCTTGTGAATGATCACATAATCCTCAAAAACATTCTCATGAAATGTAAAACAAATAAACAAGACATTTAAAAATGAAAGAAATAAATAATTGGGATGCAAAGAATTAGGGGGTGTTCATTGGTCCGGGACCGGGTCGGACCGAAGATCAAATAAGGGTTAAAAGGTGGATCGAGGAGTAGACCATATAAATATTAGTCTGGTTAGGTCTGGACCAGAAAAACGTGTGGACCGAACCGGGTCAACCAAATGAGCCAAAGTGGACCAAATATGATTGTCATTGACATGATTTGGCATATAAAATTAGAACTCGGGAAGTTCGTATCTAACGATCAAAATAAACAACATTATATTTTTATAATTATTAGATTTAACTACATAATTACACATCTTATACAGGTAAACAAAGTAGAAAATAAAGTCAATAATATTACAATTTAGAAAATTCATTTCTCATATAAGTTCGGTACATGATTCGATGTATTGTCCGTTCGTTTTGATCCAAGACTAGACCAAAGATCAAAGTAAAGTAAATAACTGGACCGTGAACCAGATCAAATAAAGTTTAGTTCAATCTAATCCATACCGAATGACCCGATTCGATCCAGTGTTTAGTTCAGGTCACTGAACAAACATCCATGAAATAATAAATTACAATTTTATCCGAATATAGATCCTGTACCCTATTAGGCTATTCTACATTTCTACGGCATACTTCGTAGTTTTCACGTTAGAAAGTCAACAGAAGTCGAGTTGGACTAACTCAAGAATTATATATTTTGTTCATATTTCAGTTGCTTGATATATTCGTAGTATCCCAACCTAAAATATATAATAGTAAGTTTTGTTTGCGACGGGTCATTATTTGTGACGGATATTTTGTGAGGTAAAATGGATATAAAAAGAGTTAGTGGAGAAAGGGGATCACAGGAATAGTGTTACAGAGAGAGAAAAAGTGGGTATTTTGTGAGAGAAAATGGTATCCGTCACAAGCTTGCGACGGATAGTGCCGTTGCAAATAAGAATTTGTGAATATATAAAGTTTCAAAGGACAAAAAAGTTGGTGTAGTATTACTTTGAACTTCTTCTATAAAGGTATCTTAGGACTATAATTGATTAACTTAATAGTAAGTACAAATAAATTTATCAAATTTTATATTACGTTTTTATATAAAATTATACTCATTTAAAACCGACTACCCATAAGTCTGAATTACCATAAGCACTATTCTTGTATTTTTGTGAGTAATTAAAACAAATTGATGGGCTTGCATTGATCATTTTAAAATATCGTGTGGAATTATATTTTTATTTAGGATTCGTTTGATTGCCCTTACAAAAGTAGGTGAATTGGAAAATCCCATGATTTAGAAAAAATTTAGTTACTCCAAATCATGGGATTTTCTTTTTTCTAGGAATTTTCAACTCCTCCATTATGAAGTAATTTGATTACCTAGGGCCCTAGGTAATTGGAAACTCATGTGTCAATTCAACTCCAGGATGTCAACCAAACGAGTTTTAGGCAATTCACATGAATTGCCCATTTCACGTGTTTTGCAAAATCATGGGAAATTAATTCACTTTGTAGTTATTTTGAGTCAAAAGTTTTACATTGTTTGTAAACTTGTTGTTTTCCTTGTTTTTAAAGATTATAAAAGCTTTGTCAAAAACTAAGCAATCAGAAAAACTAATAGTGTGACCTAATGCCCTACATAGGTAAAACGTAATCAAAGTCAACTATGGATCGCCCTTGCCGGCTTGCCGATGGCTTCTAAGTTGTATAAGTAAGCTAGGAGTAATGTACATTATTGATTATTGTGAGCGAAGAGTCCAAAGTTATAATGTATCGGTATACGGTTTGAATTATACGATACGATTTTCGACTCGGTATATAATTCGGTCTGAGTTACATATGATACGATTTTCACAAAACCGTGCCGTATTCGGGTCGGGTAAAAACGAAACCGTATATACGGTTTTCGAATCGGTTTGAAATTTTCGTACAAAAAATTTTAAAAAGACACTACGTTCATCTTTCAACTTGCACTCTTAATGCTTTTCTACGACATATTTTAATAAATTATATTAATAAATAAAAAATTAGTCTTTCATCAGATGTAGGTAGGTTAGATATAATTATTAGCCATTGAATAACTACAATGTTTAATTGAACATTTCTCACCAAACCGTATCCGTATATATGAATTCCGTATACACAATTTTTCCCGGCTACCTGAAAACCGTATATACGGTTAAACTGTATCGGATTCGTATAGTGATTTTTGCGATTTTTAAAACCGTATACCCGATACAAAAGTCTATTATATTATTCTTTTATCTATAAATGTATATTTTTTAGAGAAAATTTCTTGATTGCAGCTTTATAAAAATCACTTTTTAAAAATTACGGCCTTAAACTTTTTTGAAAATTATGGCCCTAATATTACTTTTGATCGTAAATTACGACCAAAACATTAACTCCGGCTAAAAATAATGCCAAATTGATTTCTTTTTACTTAAGTTCCTTTTTTATTACTAAAATACCCTTCCCTTCAACTTTAGAACTCCTTATGTTTATCCCAAAAATCACATTTAACAACTACCTCCTCTTTAATTCTCCATTTCTTCTACAATATCACCCAATCTAATTCACCATCTTATTCAAATACTTGTCTAATCACTTTAATAATATTGTTTCTATTTTCTCTTAAAATTAATTAATGTGATTCATCATCTTTGATTTTCCCTAAGTTGAAAGTAACTAGAATTCATCATCAATTTTCCCCAAACTGAAAGTAAATAGGATTTATCGTCAATTTTCCCCAAATTGAAAGTAATTAGGGTTCATCATCAATTTTCCCAAATAAACTTTAGACATTAACCCCTAATCAATTGAAAAATAACCAACAGCAGCGAAAAAGGACTGTGAAATGCAATAAAACAATAAGAGAAAATAAAAGAGTGAAATAGAAAAAGGGTGAAAAAGCGAGGAGAATTTGTTGGAAAACTTGCTGCGAAAAAGGACTTGTACATTAATGTCTTGCTCCTTGTCGTGACGATTCAACATTATACGTTAGTATTAGTGAAGCGAAAAGAGCAAGTGAAGAATGGAGAATGGAAAATGGTAAGAGATTGTAAGATCGAATTTTTATTGTGAGAGGTAAATGATAGGTAAAGTTAAAAAAATTGGGTAGTTCAGCAAACAAATAGCCGAAATAGGCAAGGGGTATATCGGTCACTTTTTGGCAAAATTCGTCGAAAAATGTGATATGATGCAATTTCAAAAGAAAAGTGATATTATGGCTGTAATTTTCAAAAATAGGGTTATAAAGCTGTAATTTTCAAAAAGTGTTTTTTAAAAGACTGTAATCAACAATTTTATCTATTATTTTTTAACCATTATTCTAAATATAATATATTAATATTAAAATTTTAATAAAAATCTTGATTTATTTTTATTCAACATGTCTATCCTTTCGAGGCAGGGTCACGACCCTAAATTAACGGGTCATTTCAAATTCGAATTGCGGGTGAATTTTTTTGGGATTGACCTGAAAAAATGGGTCAGGCGGAATGGGTCATGACTTGATAGGACTAATACCCTATTTACAAAGAAAATATGGAATAAAAAATTGAGGCAAGAGGTTCGAATCTCAATTCTAAAGTAAAATATTAAGCACTAGGTAAGAGGCGGAAGGCTTACATTTGCATCTACGCTTCAAGCCCGCCAACATGCATTCATGTGAGGGCGTGTTAGAGATTTAAGAGTATAAAACAGATCTTGGGGCGTGTTAAAGCATCAACTAATGGTTGGAGTCCCCAAATCAGTTTTATAATACTCTTAACACGATTTATTTATTATTGTACTCTGTAACTTTTGGATTACATTTTTGTAAGTGTTAACTTATTTAGATATATCTTTTTAAGTGTAATAAGTGTTTATCCATATCAAATTCTTTTTTAAAAAACTCTTAATTGCAAATGTAGTTTATCAACAAAAAATTTAAATACAACACATGTAAAACATAAACATCTTAAAAAAACTCTCAAGATAATAACAGACCCGTTTAATTTACACGGTTAAAACTAATTTGTTCATATAACAATATCAATCACATACTTGCATTCAGTAAGTTATTTTTTCTGAAATAGTGTTTTAAAAAATGTATATATATATATATATATATATATAGGCCGGATCACGTGAGGCCGCCTATTACGGTGAGGCCGCCGAACCCTTACTATGTTGCACATGATTTTCAATGTTCATTGAACTAATTTCAATGGGATGAAAATTATGGGTCATTTATAACAATTCATTTGGCTCAAATATTTTCTCTATCTAAAAAAATTATCCATTTTGCTCTTTTTCTTATTTCGTGAAATTTGGGCTTAAAATATTTATATATATATATATAGGCCGGATCACGTGAGGCCACCTATTACGGTGAGGCCGCCGAACCCTTACTATGTTACACATGATTTTCAATGTTCATTGAACTAATTTCAATGGGATGAAAATTATGGGTCATTTATAACAATTCATTTGGCTCAAATATTTTCTCTATCTAAAAAAATTATCCATTTTGCTCTTTTTCTTATTTCGTGAAATTTGGGCTTAAAATATTTGTTACTCACAAAATGTTTAATTTCTTATTTTGTGAATCTTCGACCTTAATTTGTGAACTCGGGACCTTATTTCGTGAAACTTAGACTTAAAATGTTTGTTTGCTCACAAAATGGATAATTTCTTATTTCGTGAATTTCGAACCTTAATTTGTGAAACCGAAACCTTATTTCGTGAAACTGAGACTTAAAATGTTTGTTTACTCACGAATTGTTTAATTTCTTACTTCGTGAATTTTGGACCTTAATTTGTGAAACCGGAACCTTATTTCATGAAACTTGGACTTAAAAAGTTTGTTTAATCACGAAATGTATAATTTTTTATTTCGTGAATCTTGGACCTTAATTTGTGAAGTCGAGACCTTATTTCGTGAAACTTGGACTTAAAATATTTGTTTACTCACGAAATGTTTAATTTCTTATTTCGTGAATCTTGGACCTTAATTTGTGAAATCGTAACCTTATTTCGTGAAACTTGGACTTAAAATATTTGTTGCGCACAAAATATATAATTTTTTATTTCGTGAATCTTGGACCTTAATTTGTGAAACCGGGACCTTATTTTGTGAAACTTCGACTTAAAATGTTTGTTTACTCACGAAATTTTTAATTTTTTATTTCGTAAATCTTGGACCTTAATTTGTGAAATCGGAACCTTATTTCGTGAAACTTGGATTTAAAATGTTTGTTTACTCACGAATTGTTTAATTTCTTACTTCGTGAATTTTGGACCTTAATTTGTGAAACCAACCTTATTTCGTTAAACTTGGACTTAAAATGTTTGTTTACTCACGAAATTTTTAATTTTTAATTTTGTAAATCTTGGACCTTAATTGTGAAACCGGAACCTTTTTTTGTGAAACTTGAATTTAAAATGTTTGTTTATTCACGAATTGTTTAATTTCTTACTTCGTGAATTTTGGACCTTAATTTGTGAAACCGGAACCTTATTTCGTGAAACTTGGATTTAAAAAGTTTGTTTAATCACGAAATGTATAATTTCTTATTTCGTGGACCTTAATTAGTGAAGTCGAGACCTTATTTCGTGAAATTTGGACTTAAAATATTTGTTTACTCACGAAATGTTTAATTTCTTATTTCGTGAATCTTGGACCTTAATTTGTGAAACCGGAACCTTATTTCGTGAAACTTGGACTTAAAATATTTGTTGCGCACAAAATATATAATTTTTTATTTGGTGAATCTTGGACCTTAATTTGGGAAACCGGGACCCTATTTTGTGAAATTTGGACTTAAAATGTTTGTTTACTGACGAAATTTTTAATTTTTTATTTCGTAAATCTTGGACCTTAATTTGTGAAACCGGAACCTTATTTCGTGAAACTTGGATTTAAAATGTTTGTTTACTCACGAATTGTTTAATTTCTTACTTCGTGAATTTTGGACTTTAATTTGTGAAACCAACCTTATTTCGTGAAACTTGGACTTAAAATGTTTGTTTACTCACGAAATTTTTAATTTTTTATTTTGTAAATCTTGGACCTTAATTGTGAAACTGGAACCTTATTTCGTAAAACTTGGATTTAAAATGTCTGTTTACTCACGAATTGTTTAATTTCTTACTCCGTGAATTTTGGACCTTAATCTGTGAAACCGGAACCTTATTTTCTAAAACTTGGACTTAAAAAGTTTGTTTAATCACGAAATGTATAATTTCTTATTTCGTGAATCTTGGACCTTAATTTGTCAGGTGGAGAAAATACATAAAGAGATGGGTGTAAGGATAGTAGTAGTATTGTGGGTAAATCAATGTTTACCGATAGTGATTTCGACAAAAGATCCATTGTTGTTAGAAACCCAGCGGGTGCCGCGCTGATTATAATCGGCCTCTTTAGGGAGAGTAGACGAGTATTTCTTGGTCGAGTTGGAATCTTTAAATTCGACTTTGACAACAATTTTACCACCGGAGATGCTTAGCGTCATATCCTCCATGCGTTTTGAACCACGTCAATTTGCCAATAATAATTATTCCCTCTATCTTCCATCTTTACGAATTACGATAACAAACACAGTAATTCTTTTTATGAAAAATTGATAACAATAATCCGACTTTTAGCGTTTCTTCTCAAAATAATCCCACCTATTATTAATCTTAAAATAATCTCAGCTTTGTCCCGTATCTTCTTAAAACAATCCTTATGAAAATATTACCTGCCATACAGGTCAATTCCTCCTTTCAATTCATCCTCCTGAATCACTCTCCACTACAACTTATTCAACATTTTCACACCTCCATTTTCACCGGGCCATTACAGATTACAACATGCCCATCCTCGTTCGCGGCGGGCGTTTAAAGTACTTCAAAACAGTAACTCATTTGGCTAACTTAGATGTTTCCCATAATCTATTCGGTCCCCTAAAACCCACCATTCTCAAACTTTATTTCCTCAATATTTCTCCCCACACTCATAATTCACAAATTCCTGTTTCAACGGTCTTAATTACACGTTTGAAACAAACGATATAAAAAAGTTAAAATGAGAAGAAAATTGTGAAAGGATTGAAATTAAACCGTCTGAAATAATAATAATTGCTGCTCTTAATTAGTGCCAAAACCCACCATTATCTTTCTTGTCAAGAACATTAATACCGACTTTTGTCTTACTATTCTCAACTCATTACAAATCATCCCAAATAATCCCCTCAAGAATAATCAATACGTTACAAATCATCAATCCTTTTCCAAAATTCGTTGACTTTGTAATTAATCTTGCGCATGATTAATACATACACTTTTCAATTAATATAGTCTAATATCCAAGAATATTGAGGGATCCACAAAAGTTCTAATTTCTTCAAAAAATCTTGTACTCCTAGAATGAAGATTACGGTAATATCCAATTACATGAGTGATTAATCTAGTGCTAAGTATTAATGACTCTGGTGATGGTGGTGCATGAATTAAAGCGTGATTAGTTTGATAGAGTTGAAGGAGAAAGGTAAGAGAAATACTGAGGAAGATAAAATCTGGAAAATGAAGATGAAGATACTGGTAAATGACTTGTAAAAAATACAAAGCAACCGGTTAAAGAGGTAACAAGTTTTGTGGTTTATTTGAAGAAGATAAGGTAAAAAGGTGGGATTATTAAAAGGTGGGATTATTATGGGAGGAAAGGCAAAAGGTGGGATTATTGTTATCAATTTTTCTATTCTTTTTATTGTATTGATATTGATGTTGCATGTAGTTTAGATGACATGGTTTGATCTAAACCACATGTTATTAATAATTTGAATGGTAGAGATGAGTCCAGCGGCCTCACCCTAAGAAGGGTGTCTCGCGTGATTCAATTTCTATATATATATATCTGAGAACGATCATTCGGTGCATACGGTGAGAACGGCCCTTATCCCTTGGATGAAGAGGAATCAATGATTGATATTAAATCTAAAAATTTAATTAATACCCCCTAAACTATAAACTCCCTGTTTCTCGATTCTTTTGTTCAAATATAACTTCAATTACCACATTCTCATTTACTCACTCTAGACTTTAAATAACATTATTTAACAAAATCCCCACATTATCATGACAATATCTACCCACTGTTATCTATCATCATTATTTTCATGAATCATTCAACATCTTTACAAACTTGAACTTTGCGGATAATTAATATTAATCCATATGAATCAATATGAATCATAAAGTTGGATTTCTCCAAAACCTCTTTAGTATTCAGAAGGAATAACTTGGTCATTTGACTACTCATTTGTTCATATTGATTCCATCTTTCCCAAAACCTCATTTATTCCGTCAAAAAATGTATTTAGGTTTAAGTAAAAAAATGTATCTAATCCGTTAAAAAATGTATCTAGGTTTATGAAAAAAAGTAAAAAAAAAAAAAAATATATGTAGTCCGTCAAAAAATGTATCTAGGTTTAGGTTAAAAAAAGTAAAAAAAAAAAATGTATTTACTCCTTCAAAAAATGTATCTAGGTTTATGTAAAAAAGTAAAAAAATGTATATACTCCGTCAAAAAATGTATCTAGGTTTACGTAAAAAAGTAAAAAAAATGTATCTACTCCTTCAAAAAATGTATCTAGGTTTATGTAAAAAAAGTAAAAAAAAAAAAATGTATCTACTCCTTCAAAAAATGTATCTAGGTTTATGTAAAAAAATTAAAAAAAAATGTATCTAATTCGTCAAAAAATGTATCTAGGTTTACGTAAAAAAGTAAAAAAAAAATGTATCTACTACTTCAAAAAATGTATCTAGGTTTATGTAAAAAAAGTGAAAAAAAAAATGTATCTACTCCTTCAAAAAATGTATCTAGGTTTATGTAAAAAAAAGTAAAAAAAAATGTATCTACTCCGTCAAAAAATGTATCTAGGTTTATGTAAAAAAGTAAAAAAAAAATGTATCTACTCCGTCAAAAAAATGTATATAGGTTTACGTAAAAAGGTAAAAAAAAAGTATTTACTCCGTAAAAAATGTATCTAAGTTTGTGTAAAAAGTTAAAAAAAAAAATTATCTACTCCGTCAAAAAATATATTTAGAATGTGGGTTGTGGGTATTTCTTAACTGTTGATTGTTACTAGATGCATCACCAATAGGCTAAAACCGTTTATGAATCAACTGGTGGGTCCTTATCAGAGTGCGTTTGTGCCTTCAAGAGCAATTTCGGATAATATTTTGATTACACACGAGATTATGGACAAAATTATGAAGACCTGTTCTACAAAAAAAAGCTTTTTGGTCTTGAAAGCTGATATGAGTAAGGCTTACGATAGGATGAGTTGGAATTTTTTCCAAGGGGTTCTTATATCGCTTGGTGTTCCACAGGCTATGATCGATCTTATTATGAAGTGTATTTCCTCCGTCTCTTACAATATCCTTATCAACGGATACCCGACAACAAATTTCATTCCTTCAAGAGGGCTAAGACAGGGTGATCCGCTTTACCCTTATTTATTTGTCCTATGTACAGAGGTACTTTCGGGATTAATGATGAAAGCTGAGCGAGAATCATTGCTTAAGGGTATTAAGATTTCAAGGAGGAGTGTCCCAGTTTCCCATCTTCTTTTTGCTGATGACTCTATCTTCTTTATTGAAAATGAGGTGGGTGCTATTCAACATTTGCGTAACATTCTTGATAGCTATTGTGTTGCATCAGGGCAACAAATTAATAATGACAAATCATCCATTACTTAGCTTTCTCTGCAAATTCTTCTTTGTTTTCGTCTAAATATGCGCTCAATGAGCTTGGTATCAATCCGAAAAATGAATTCGGGAAGTATTTGGGTGCAATGTTTGTCAATGGTCGCAACAAAGGTGTCTTCTACAACACTATCATTGAGAAGATTCGTGTTAGGTTGTCGTCTTGGAATTCTCTTTACCTTTCTGCTGCTGGTCGATTGACTCTTATTCAATCTGTTCTGTCCGCTATTTCTTGTTATATTCTATCGGTTTTTAAATTACCGATAAGTGTGGCTTCAAAGATTGATTCTTTGATTTTACATTTTTGGTGGGCGGGGCTTAAGAATGGGAGATCAATTCATTGGTGTAGTAAAGTGGTTTTGGCTCAGCCAAAGGGAACTGGGGGTCTTGGTATTCGAAATACTAATTCTCTCAACCAAGCTCTTCTTGCAAAAAATGTTTGGAGATTATTGTCTGATCAACAATCTATCCTCTTTAAGGTTCTTGGATATAAATACGGTGTTTTTGTGAATGATAATCTCCTTAAGGAATTCAAACAACCTACGCATTGTTCTTGGGGGGAAGAGGTATTTTGTGGGGCTGGGATTTATTAAAGCAAAATTTGGGCTGGAAAGTCGGATCTTCATCAGATATTAGCGTGTTGTATGACAAGTGGGTTAATGGTGATGTACCTTTGTCAATATATGATTCTACTACTGATTTTGGGCCGTCTTTTGAAAATATGAAGGTGCGACACTTGTTTAATGATAATGGATGGAACGATTCACTGCTGAGATGCCTTTTTAGTCAACAGATTATTCAATGGATAAAAGTTATTCAAGTACCGGATATTTGTGATTCAGACCGCTACTAATGGAAGCTCTCTAAGGATGGTGAATATAAGGTTAAACATGGGTATTGCTGGGCTGCCCAAGAGTTTTTGATGAAAAAAAAGGAACTGCAACTGACCACAAAAGGCTTTCTGATATTCCAAAGCGATTGGTTAAGTACATCTGGAAACTTAAGGGGCCTACACAATGGCGCGTGCTGCTTTGGAAAATTTGTACTAACTCTTTAGCTACGGGAACTGAATTACAAAAAAGATTACAACTCCATGATCCAAGGTGCCCTCTTTGCATGCATGATTCTCAGTTTGAATCCACAGATCACCTTTTCAAGAATTGTGAGTTTGCGAGGAAGATGTGGAGTTCTTCAGATCTGGGCATTAGAGTTTCACCAACTTGTTCTTTAACGTTACATCAGTGGATTGAGAACTGGTTTTTCTACTTCAATAAGCTGGATAATAAGGATCAATGTTTCGTATTCTTCATGGCCACTATATCCACTTTATGGCACGTACGAAATAATAAGATCTTTAGGGGATGCGAGTTGGGACAACTTTCTTCTATGCCTATCTACAAGAGGGAGGTTAACAAGGGCTTTAATGGGGTTTTAACTAAACCATTACTTATTTCTGACACTTCAGATGCTTTTGATTGTCATACTGAGATAGCTTCGATCAAATCGGAGATTCTTCAGAATATTATTGGCCATCATGAGGAGTGCAATTTTGTCTGGATTACTGTTGACGCTGCCTGTTCTTCTGATTGCAACGCTGGTATTGGTCTTACCTTTTCAAACTTTAACAAAGCTGACAAGGAGTCTTTTGATGGTATTTGTCTTCTTAAGAACATCAATGCTGAGAGTAGTGAACATGCTGAAGCAATTGCTATCCTCAACGGACTTGAGTGGGCTATTCACCATAAGTATTACCACATCAACATTGCGTCGGATTGCCTCAACGTTATGCTGCAGATTCTCGACTTGCAGCAGATTTCGCATCATTTGACCGCTACTATTAGGAAACTTAATGCTTTATTTTCTTCTTTTCATTGTCTTAGTATTAGATTTCTGCCTAGGATTAAAAACTTTCGTGCTCATAATATGGCTAGGTTAGCTATGAAAGCTTAGCCATATGTTTCCATCTGCCAAAAAAAAAAGATTGCGTTTTAATTCAACGGACGTGACTTGTTCTCACCGTATGCACCGTATAATCGTTCTAACCCGATCCTAAATCTATATATATATATTTATATATATATATATATATATATATATATATATATATATATATATATATATATATATATATATATATATATATATAGGAATTGAATCACGTGAGGCACCCCTCTTAGGGTGAGGCCGCTGGACCCTTTTTAAGCCGTTGGATCTACTACTTACTCATTGCAATATTGAAGGTCACGCCAAAGTTATCTAACACGGAGGAATATAGCAGTAAAGCATTATAGCAGAATTAATCAACCGACACCAAAAGTAATAAAAGTTTTGAAATCATCACTGTATAATACCAAGTGGAGAAAATAGTTTAGCACATCAATTCAACTGTTTAAACATTAACTAAGTTATAATTGGTTTGCCCAGATTCAGAAAGTTAATAGTTTTCATTACAGAACACCCCAAATATCTTCCAATTTCCAATTAGTAAATCTCTCTTATGACCGTTGCAAGCGTGAAACGAAATATATGAGTTGCTTTAGAACCGTCTTTAATAATTAAGGAACAAACGGAAATTCTGCAATGTGATACAGAAGTAGAAAGATCAAAACTTGATCAAACAAGTTAAATTACCTTATCAAAATTAAGCAAACCCAGAAATCAACTACCACAAAAACGTACTCCGTATATAAATGCACAAAATAATAATCAACAAAAAAAAATCAGAACGTCAAAACATATCAATAATTAAACAAACATATGATGATATAATGGGCAATCATCAACAAGAAAATCCAAGAAATACCCACCAAAATCCAATAAAAATACAAATTATACGACTCAAAATATTACACCTTCATCAAACATTACTCCCTTTGTTCGAAATACATTATACCCACTGGCGAAGCCAAGATTTATAATTAGGGGGACGAACTAAATTCGAAAAACTTTTCAGAGGTTAGCACCCTCGCTCCCTTACTGATTATACCCCTCCGTGTAGCAGAGAATATAGAAGTAAAAAGGTAAGCAAATAAGAAATTAAAAAATATCGTGATTTAAACAAATATTTTAAATCCAAGATTCACGAAATAAGGTCCCGACTTCACAAATTAAGGTCCAATATTCACGAAATAAGAAATTATACATTTCGTGATTAAACAAACTTTTTAAGTCCAAGTTTCACGAAAAAAGTTCCGGTTTCACAAATTAAGGTCCAAAATTCACGAAATAAGAAATTAAACAATTCGTGAGTAAACAAACATTTTAAATCCAATCAAGTTTCACGAAACAAGGTTTCGGTTTCACAAATTAAGGTCCAAGATTTACGAAATAAAAAATTAAAAATTTCGTGAGTAAACAAACATTTTAAGTACAAGTTTCACGAAATAAGGTCCCGGTTTCACAAATTAAGGTCCAAGATTCACGAAATAAAAAATTATATATTTTGTGCGCAACAAATATTTTAAGTCCAAGTTTCACGAAATAAGGTTCCGGTTTCACAAATTAAGGTCCAAGATTCACGAAATAAGAAATTATACATTTCGTGATTAAACAAACTTTTTAAGTCCAAGTTTCACGAAATAAGGTCCCGGTTTCACAAATTAAGGTCCAAAATTCACGAAGTAAGAAATTAAACAATTCGTGAGTAAACAAACATTTTAAATCCAAGTTTCACGAAATAAGGTTCCGGTTTCACAAATTAAGGTCCAAGATTCACGAAATAAAAAATTATATATTTTGAGCGCAACAAATATTTTAAGTCCAAGTTTCACGAAATAAGGTCCCGGTTTCACAAATTAAGATCCAAGATTCACGAAATAAGAAATTAAACATTTTGTGAGTAAACAAATATTTTAAGTCCAAGTTTCACGAAATAAGGTCCCGACTTCACAAATTAAGGTCCAAGATTCACGAAATAAGAAATTATACATTTCGTGATTAAACAAACTTTTTAAGTCCAAGTTTCACGAAGTAAGGTTCCGGTTTCACAAATTAAGGTCAGAAATTCACGAAGTAAGAAATTAAACAATTCGTGGATAAACGAACATTTTAAATCCAAATTTCACGAAATAAGGTTCCGGTTTCGCAAATTAAGGTCCAAGATTCACGAAATAAGAAATTATACATTTCATGATTAAACAAACTTTTTAAATCCAAGTTTCACGAAATAAGGTCCCGGTTTCACAAATTAAGGTCCAAAATTCACGAAGTAAGAAATTAAATAATTCGTGAGTAAACAAACATTTTAAATCCAAGTTTCACGAAATAAGGTTCCGGTTTCACAAATTAAGGTATAAGATTTACAAAATTAAAAATTAAAAATTTCGTGAGTAAACAAACATTTTAAGTACAAGTTTCAAGAAATAAGGTCCCGGTTTCACAAATTAAGGTCCAAGATTCACGAAATAAAAAATTATATATTTTGTGCGCAACCAATATTTTAAGTCCAAGTTTCACGAAATAAGGTTCCGGTTTCACAAATTAAGATTCAAGATTCACGAAATAAGAAATTAAACATTTTGTGAGTAAACAAATATTTAGGTCCAAGTTTCACGAAATAAGGTCCCGACAAGATTCACGAAATAAGAAATTATACATTTCGTGATTAAACAAACTTTTTAAGTCCAAGTTTCACGAAATAAGGTTCCGGTTTCACAAATTAAGGTCCAAAATTCACGAAGTAAGAAATTAAACAATTCGTGGATAAACGAACATTTTAAATCCAAGTTTCACGAAATAAGATTCCAGTTTCACAAATTAAGGTCCAAGATTCACGAAATAAGAAATTATACATTTCGTGATTAAACAATCTTTTTAAGTCAAAGTTTTACGAAATAAGGTCCCGGTTTCACAAATTAAGGTCCAAAATTCACGAAGTAAGAAATTAAATAATTCGTGAGTAAACAAACATTTAAATCCAAGTTTCACGAAATAAGGTTTCGGTTTCACAAATTAAGGTCCAAGATTTACAAAATAAAAAATTAAAAATTTCGTGAGTAAACAAACATTTTAACTACAAGTTTCACGAAATAAGGTCCCGGTTTCACAAATTAAGGTCCAAAATTCACGAAATAAAAAATTATATATTTTGTGCGCAACAAATATTTTAAGTCCAAGTTTCACGAAATAAGGTTCCGGTTTCACAAATTAAGGTTCAAGATTCACGAAATAAGAAATTAAACATTTTGTGAGTAAACAAATATTTTAAGTCCAAGTTTCACGAAATAATGTTCCGACTTGGATTTAAAATGTTTGTTTACTCACAAATTGTTTAATTTCTTACTTCGGGAATTTTGGACCTTAATTTGTGAAATCGAAACCTTATTTCGTGAAACTTGTACTTAAAATATTTGTTGCGCACAAAATATATAATTTTTTATTTCGTGAAACTGGGACCTTATTTGTGAAACTAGGACCTTATTTGGTGAAACTTGGACTTAAAATGTTTGTTTACTCACGAATTTTTTAATTTTTTATTTCGTAAATCTTGAAGCTTAATTTGTGAAACCGGAACCTTATTTCGTGAAACTTGGATTTAAAATGTTTGTTTACTCACGAATTGTTTAATTTCTTACTTCGGGAATTTTGGACCTTAATTTGTGAAATCGGAACCTTATTTCGTAAAACTTGGACTTAAAATGTTTGTTTACTCACGAAATTTTAAATTTTTTATTTCGTAAATCTCGGACCTTAATTTGTGAAACTGTAACCTTATTTCGTGAAACTTGGATTTAAAATGTTCGTTTATCCACGAATTGTTTAATTTTTTACTTCGTGAATTTTGGACCTTAATTTGTGAAACCGGAACCTTACTTCGTGAAACTTGGACTTAAAAAGTTTGTTTAACCACGAAATGTATAATTTTTGTTATTTCGTGAATCTTGGACCTTAATTTGTGAAGTCGGGACCTTATTTCGTGAAACTTTGACTTAAAATATTTGTTTACTCACAAAATGTTTAATTTCTTATTTCGTGAATCTTGGACCTTAATTTGTGAAACCGGAATCTTATTTCGTGAAACTTGGACTTAATATATTTGTTGCGCACAAAATATATAATTTTTTATTTCGTGAATCTTGGACCTTAATTTGTGAATCCGGAACCTTATTTCGTGAAACTTGGATTTAAAATGTTTGTTTACTCACGAATTGTTTAATTTCTTATTTCGTGAATTTTGGACCTTAATTTGTGAAACCGGGACCTTATTTCGTGAAACTTGGACTTAAAAAGTTTGTTTAATCACGAAATGTATAATTTCTTATTTCGTGAATCTTGAACCTTAATTTGTGAAGTCGGAACCTTATTTCGTGAAACTTGTACTTAAAATATTTGTTTACTCACAAAATGTTTAATTTCTTATTTCGTGAATCTTGGACCTTAATTTGTGAAACCGGAACCTTATTTCGTGAAACTTGGACTTAAAATTTTTGTTGCGCACAAAATATATAATTTTTTATTTCGTGAATCTTGGACCTTAATTTGTGAAACCGGAACCTTATTTTGTGAAACTTGATTGGATTTAAAATGTTTGTTTACTCACGAATTGTTTAATTTCTTATTTCGTGAATTTTGGACCTTAATTTGTGAAACCGGAACCTTTTTCGTGAAACTTGGACTTAAAAGGTTTATTTAATCACGAAATGTATAATTTCTTATTTCGTGAATATTGGACCTTAATTTGTGAAGTCGGGACCTTATTTCGTGAATCTTGGACTTAAAATATTTGTTTACTCACGATATTTTTTAATTTCTTATTTGCTTACCTTCTTACTTCTATATTCTCTGCTACACGGAGGGGTATAATCAGTAAGGGAGCGAGGGTGCTAACCTCTGAAAAGTTTTTCGAATTTAGTTCGTCCCCCTAATTATAAATCTTGGCTTCGCCAGTGGGTATAATGTATTTCGAACAAAGGGAGTAATGTTTGATGAAGGTGTAATATTTTGAGTCGTATAATTTGTATTTTTATTGGATTTTGGTGGGTATTTCTTGGATTTTCTTGTTGATGATTGCCCATTATATCATCATATGTTTGTTTAATTATTGATATGTTTTGACGTTCTGATTTTTTTTTTGTTGATTATTATTTTGTGCATTTATATACGGAGTACGTTTTTGTGGTAGTTGATTTTTGGGTTTGCTTAATTTTGATAAGGTAATTTAACTTGTTTGATCAAGTTTTGATCTTTCTACTTCTGTATCACATTGCAGAATTTCCGTTTGTTCCTTAATTATTAAAGACGGTTCTAAAGCAACTCATATATTACATCCGTTTCACGCTTGCAACGGTCATAAGAGAGATTTACTAATTAAAAATTGGAAGATATTTGGGGTGTTCTATAATGAAAACTATTAACTTTCTGAATCTGGGCAAACTAATTATAACTTAGTTAATTTTTAAACAGTTGAATTGATGTGCTAAACTATTTTCTCCACTTGGTATTATACAGTGATGATTTCAAAACTTTTATTACTTTTGGTGTCGGTTGATTAATTCTGCTATAATGCTTTACTGCTATATTCCTCCGTGTTAGATAACTTTGGCGTGACCTTCAATATTGCAATGAGTAAGTAGTAGATCCAACGGCTTAAAAAGGGTCCAGCGGCCTCACCCTAAGAAGGGTGCCTCACGTGATTCAATTTCTATATATATATATATATATATATATATATATATATATATATATATATATATATATATATATATATATATATATATATATATATATATATATATATATATATATATATATATATCAGGCCCTTCTAGTGCAGCATAGCCCTTTAGCTTGTTCTGTAACTTTTGGGTATTATAATGACCTTTTTACTGCTGCCAAAAAAAAGTACTCCTATCAGTCTAAGAGCATCCACATTGAAGAGGATGATGGATCCTCTTAGCACCTTCTTTCCTTAAAGAGGACATCCTCTTCAATGTGAGATTTTTTTTTTTTGGTGACGAGGGGTTTAATCCCCCTGGGCCCATGTATTCCCGCACCACCACATGGACCATGTAAGCCACCCCCTTCGGGAGCTGCAGTGGCCAATTGGTCATCGCCCCAGCTGGTAATCGAACTTGAGACCTCTCAACTCCTGGATTTCTACAAGCTTTAAGGTTTAACTCAGTTATCACTGGACTAACACCACTTGGTTTTATGGATTAATTTTTACATCCTCTTTGAAAGAGGAAGAGAAAGACTTCCTCTATTTTTAGAGAAAGTACAACCTTGGCCGAAGTGTCCAACAACCTATGAAATTGATGCATTTGATTTTTATTTTATATAATTATTATTAAAAAATGAAAGAGGAACTAAAAGAGGATCCTTTTTTATGTAGAGAAAAATTTAAAAGAGAAGGAGGAGAAGGATGAAGATAGTGAAAAATGAGTTGGATGAAAGAGAATGTGATGTGTCAAAACGGTAGAGGGTAAGAGATAAAATAAGAGGAAGATTACTTAATCTTCAATGTGCATGCTCTAAACCTACATAGCCAATTGTTTAGCTTTAATTTTTTAGGAAATTTTAAAACAAAAGTCAACAATCTATATAAAATAATAAAACAGAAACCACAACACACTTTTTTTTTCCCGCCTACTTGCTCACTTGCCTACCATATCTCTCCACCAATCCTAATTATTTCCTTAATAAAGTGAGCAAATCATCAACCTTCCATAAGAAAAATAAATGATATTCTTCAACCCAATAAAAATTATCTTTCTTCAAATCGTGGTCAATCTTTTCCTCAACACTGATTACAAAATTCTCCTACCCTTTTTCATGGGTTCTCTACAAAACGTTTATAATTTATATGCTAAGGAAATTTAGAATCTATCTATAAAACAACCACCACCATCACATTTTTTTCCGTCCAAACTACTAATAGTCTAATACATCATTGCCATCGAAAATTAATGTTTCCTAAGATAACTCCTAAATATAGCACTTTATTAAAAAAAATCTAAATTCATTTCCCCATTCTCAAAAATTGTATATTCTCAATGATTTTTAAGTTTTACTTAGGCAATTAAATCGGTACTTTTTCCGTTTTTATATGATCTATCCATTTTATTAAAATGCTACACTCATATATTCAACAAATTAGTAGATCCCATAAAAACAAATGAAATACTAATTTGTACCTCGCGACTATAAATTTTTTTTGACGTTTTAAATGTGACACAAAAACTTTAAAGAGGTTGTATCTTAATAGTTTTATTGGGAGACCTCTGAAAGGGAGGGAGCTATTTAGTTTCTATTTTCAATGTTATATCTCCTACTAACTTAGTGGACAACGGTCTTTCAAAGACATGTAAACTATCTAATAACCTTACATAGTTAAATTTACCATGTGGTGAGAAAAATAATTAAACGGTAACCTTACAACGGAAATGATGTTTATTGTAACATATAAATGAAATTATTTTTTTTAGCAATATCGTCTATAAAATAAGCATAATTTTAGAATTTCATATAAATATTTTGTCCGCATCATTATTTTGTTAGCAAGGTTGAGTCCCTCGACTAGGCCAAACATATCTCATCCTTTTGGATGGGTGGTGGTGAAAATTAATGACTTACCCGGAAGAAAAATAATACCCCAAATTTATCATAAAGTCAACTAATTTATTGATCTATTGAAACACGAAGAATACTCCACTTTCATAAAAGAACAAATTTCAACCGTGGTGCCGACGATTAAAAAAAGAAATTTATCAAGGAACCTTGCACATCCCACATATAGAGCAACATCATTGGCTTCGCTTATTCTGAGCAATGTGAGATTGAATTTGGGCAGTATACTACTACTCAGTAGTCTCAATATGAGTCACACTTTCGACCAAAGTTTGAATACGGGTTAAAACATTCTTAATGCCTTTTTTTACTATCGTCATTAGAACAAAAATATATTGCCTCCGATTTTCAATAACTCCCCAATTCCTTGTCTATTCACAATACTCTCCATATTTCCCTTTTTGTAAAGTTTTATATTTATTTTAATTACCTCATCCAATAACAAAACTCCATCAATTTGCCCCACAACAATACTTATTTTAATCACCTCACCCACAAGGCCACAATAATACCCAGAAAGGCCACAATACCTTTCATCTCTTCAATTAATTTAAATTCTCGTGTCATCCTTAAATAGGGAGCGTTATTCGGAATATGTGGGAGAATTTTTTTAGTTAAATCATATTTGATACTACTATTGTAATCATACTACATATTCATTACTGATTGAAATCATAGTTCTTACATTGCACAATTGTAAAATCGATATTTGTTTTATTAAATTTTTTTATCATGTTTGTGAATTAAAAATCACAACTTAATTATACAATTTTTTACATAGAAATTAAATAATTTTATAAAATAATTATATAAAATAATTATATAAAATAATTATAATGTTTTCGTAATATTTGACATACTTTTAATATAAGCTTATTTTCAATTTATCCGGTTTAACCCTGAAATAACGAGCCATTAAGAGTCGTATAGCTCTCGGATTGCATGTGATAATTTACAGGACTTGACTGTAAAATGGAGCAGATATTCAGGATTAAGGTTGAGTCGGATTAAAATTTAACATCTTTAATTATAATACATGAGTATTGCATTTGAATGGGTTACAAAAATCATCATAACTCTGATTTTGTTATCTTAAGAACTTGTATTAGTGTAATTATCTGTCAAAATCATTGAGTAAACATATGATAAAGTTGGATTCAAAATGATCGACAAACATGCTTAAAATAACTCCCCATCGTCAATATTTAAGGTGGATGGAAAAAATATTGACTTTGCTAAAAATTATAAGTCAAATTTTAAACGATTTTATATATACCCGTGCAACTTTGCACGTGCTTTAAACTAGTTATTAGGAAAGTTGAAGCTTTGCTGTCGCAGTTCTGGTGGGCTGGAGTGAGATCTAGTAGAACTATTCATTGGACGAGTAGAATGTTCACTAGCTTACCAAAATCTGAGGGTGGCCTTGGAATTAGGAATATTTCTTGTATCAATAAGGCTCTCTTGGGAAAAATTGCGTGGAAAATTATCTATGAGAGGGACTCTATGCTGAGTAGAGTGTTCTTTCATAAGTGTTTTCAAAGTAACTTAATACCTACTTTGGATAATCTCAAAGCTGGTTTTAGTTGTTCTTGGGGCTGGCGAAGCATCCGTGTGGGTATGGAACATGTTCTTTCTGGTATGGGTTGGAAGTTCAGGTATGACTCCTCTCTTAATATTTGGAAAAATGGTTGGGTTAATGGTGAGATTCCGCGACAGTTGGCCTGCGATGGTTTTCCGACGCCCGAGTACATCCTGAAACTTACTATTGCGGATCTTATTCAACATGATCTTTGTTGGAATCAGGAGCTTGTCTCGAGTATTTTCGAAGAGGACTGGCCGCTAAAATCATGGCTATACCGATTTGTTTTAACATGAAGCAGGATTATGTTTTTTTGGAAGCATTGCAAAGACGGGTTATACTCTTATACTCGGTTAAATCTGGGTATGGTATTTGTTTTAGAGACTTTTTTGGTAAACACTCTAGTAATAAGGATAACTCGCGTGTGTGTGACAGAGTGAAGTCCTTTTATAAGAAAAGGCTTTGGAAGCTCCCTGGGCCGAATAAGTGGAAGACCTTTGTTTGGCGTTTACTCACGGGGGCACTACCTATTGGATGTGAATTGGCTAAAAGGGGTATTAATGGCGTGAATTTTTGTCCTCTTTGCCCAACCCAGAATAAGTTGGAGACGGTTGAACATCTGTTCAGAGATTGTTGTTTTTCGAAAAGAATCTGAGCTGCTTCGTCTCTGGGTATTCGTGTTGATCATCCAAATCATGTTTCTTTTAATTATTGGCTTCTAAACTGGATCTCCTTCTTTTATAATAAGGATAATACGGATGACCTTATCATCGTCTTCCTGGCTACTCTATGGACCATTTGGAGATGTAGAAATGAATCCACCTTTAATTGTAAGTCTGCCTGGGGCTCGGAGTTTTTTAAGATTCTTTTAGATTCGGTGACAAATGCTCAGGCTGCTATTTCTTTTAGAAAGGACTTTAAGGGTTTGACTTCAAATGATTTGGATTCGTCTATTTTTAAGAATTTGAGGAACTTTGTACCTTGCTCTTTGGTTGGAAGTACTTCTTTGTGTAGGATTTTTAGGATTAAGGTGGATGCAGGTTGGAATGAAAATTTATATGCATCTGCGGGTTGGGTGGTTTATGACCCTGGAGGAGTAGGTGTGGGATACTGTGGAGAAGGTTTCATGGCAGAGTCGACAATCCAAGCAGAAACAAGGGCAATCAGGAGTGTGCTGAAGTGGGCTATCTCAAAAGATATTAAGCATCTCGAAATCTTGTCTGATTGTCTCCAGTGTTTAATCCCGATTTTCGGCATTGCAAGACCCTTTCACTCAGTTAGGGGGTTAATGGACGATATTGTTGATCTTTCGCTTTATTTTTACTGTTTAAGTTTTAGTTTCATCCCTAGGCATTTGAACCGAGTGGCACATAACTTGGCTAAAAATGCCTCTCTTGTAGTTTAATTCCTCACTGTTGTCAAAAAAAAAGAAGATATATGTTATTGCTTTTCCCGCGTCCAATAAGCATACAAAATTAGGCGTTGGATGGAGGATTTGAACTTATAACCTATTATCTGTTATTTGTAATTTTAACTAACAACAAAAACTTATAAGTATTATATTTGTTTTTCGCAAATTCTTATTTCAGACGGATCAAACTTCCGTATGAACTAAGACGGACTAAATATAGTTATTTTACAATAAAATGTTATCTTTTTTTGATAAAATGTTACCCTCATTTTTAGGGTAAAAATGTTACATTTTCAAGTTATAGCATTTTGTTATTAAATGGTTATACTCTATTAAAAAGATGGTGATCTGATATTTGGTCCGTCTTATTTTGATCCGTTTAAAAAAAAAATTGTTTTTTTTTGTAATTGAGAAAGAACAACTAATTATGTAGTTATATGTTGTAAAATTGATTTCTATACATTAGCGTGGAAAGAAAAATACTCCGTAGTATAAAGTAGGGCTGAGCAAAACATATATTCAGTCCAGATTTCAAAACTGGATCGGATATACAGTTTTAAAAATTTGAATTTTTGGGATCCAGATTCGATCCGAATTATTCAAATATCAAGAAATTCGAAATCCAAATATCCGGATATCTAGATTTCGGAAACCGGATCTGATCTAATTTATATCTTAATTCACAGTTTTTTTGTTAAATTTCTATTTGATGGGTGATATATAATTCAATTTGTCGCTTTTTTTTTTTGTATTTGGCTCCTCTAACACCATTTAAACTGTCTTTTCCAATTGTTTTTAGTTAACAAATTTTCCACTTCCTCAAAAATTATCATTATAAAAATTTATCAAACTTGTTAACGCTTAGTTAGTTCTACATAAATATATTATCAAAGAAAAAAATTACACACATAAAATATATGCCAACAACTAGTTACTAAGATTGCGAAGATTGGATATTGACAAGTTATAAGAAGTTTTTCGACTCGAAAATTGTTAGTGATAGGGGTTCTTCATCATCTCCTTCTCGACATCTCCTTCTCAACAATATGATGTTCCCCTTTTTAAATGGATGAAAGAGATTAATATTGTTCAAGAAAATCGATGAAAATGATACTATAAAAGAGTATTGTAAGAAACAAACTCAAAAAAAAATTAATGACCAAATATAACATTGTATCAATTTACAAATCAACTAATTTTTTGAGGAAAAAATTATATAAAATCTATTGAGATCAAATGAAGACTATAAAACAAGAGAAAGAAACAGAAGTGATGAATGATGATCGATAATAGTTGATGAGCAATGACTATTGACAATTTGAGATCCGAATGTGGTGGAAGACGGTAGAGGAAGGCGAGATAAGATAAATTAGGGTTTGTGTCGTTTTGTTTTCCAGTGTGATATCGGATGTGTCGTCTGTAGTGACTTTTTACTTTTTTATGTTTTCCTTGTTTTTTTTTAAAAAAAATTTATTAAAACTCAAACCGGATTCAGATATCCGCTTTTAAGAAAATCACATCATATCCGATCCAGTTTACTCGGAAAAAATCATATCGGATATTCGATATAAATGGAATCCATATATTCGAATTTTTATTTTCGAATTACGAATCGGATTCGGAACAAAATTCGTATCGAATTTTTTTTTTTTTAAACATCCCGGTATAAAGGGGGTGAAGACTTGAAGTGTAGAAGAAAACATGATGATGATAAGCGTGACAGATTGATGGCATCATTTGGCATTTACCACTTATTTCGAGCCAAATGCAAGGCAACAAAACGACATCGTTTTCTGGTCAGCCTTTTAACACACTCATTAAATCCAACATGAAACGTTTAATCTTCCAATTAAATTAAAACTCCCCACTACTATATATACCTTTCCTCTTCTTTCATCTATTGTCATCACAATTCATTTTCATAATTCTCAGAAGATCAACAACAACAAGAAAATCAAAGTTTACAGCAGTAAATTAGTAATTTAATTACCATTAATCTATGGCCACTAAAGTCTACATTGTGTAAGTTTAATTCACATTTACCTTTCTTTTGCTTGTTAAGTGTTGATTTATTGATAGCTAATTATCTTGCTTGAGATGGTTAATGTATGTGTGATTTGTTTTATTTTTTAGTGGAATTGATGATTCTGCTTAATTATTTGTGATTGGTTGTAATAAGTATGAAGATTTAATATCTGGGTAGAGCTTACTTTGTTGAAAGTCTCTTCCTTTCACGGGTTATGCTGAAATTTGGATTGATCCATTATCTGGGTAGTAATTAGTTTCGACTTTAGGTAAGTAATTATGGTGATTTTGTGAGGGAACAATGATCATTATCAATTCTTTCGAGTAGCCAAGAGGTTTTAGCCTAGCGATTACGTTGGGAGGTATAGTGGACAATCCGCCCCAGGTTCAAATTCCTGACCCCTGATATTCTACTGCCCTTGTGGCGCATTTAACACAAAACAAAAAAAAAAACTACAGTAATGTTATTTTTTGAGTAATGATCAGTTGATCAAATTATCAATAACTAATATTTGTCCCTGTTTAAATTTGTATGGCCTAGCAACATATAAGTATTGTCCAATGATGCGATATATGACATAATCTACGTTATTGACTCTGGCAACATAGTGTTAAGAAAATGTATTATGTTATGAATTAAGAAGCTTAATGTTATATGGTGATGGTAATGGTCAGTCACTCAATCATGTTCGGCCCTATGTTTAGTGGAGGGAGAGTGGTTGGGGTTGATGACTTGATGCAATTTTTTTGGGAATCTAATTGATTATCTCGTCAAATGACTTTCACATAGATAGATAACCATCTCAACCAAAACCTTAAGGTGATGGTTAAGGGCCCAACTATTATTAATATTCTTAATACGCTCCCTCACTCAAATGCCCATTGGGCTTGAAGAGTGGTTAGTTTGCACAGGCTCCCCCATACCGTGTGTTGGGTTTCCACTTCGTGGTTTTTGAGGGGTTTTGAGATTGCCAGGATTTGAACCCGTGACCTTGTGATGGTTGGGGCCCAACTATTATTAATATTCCTAATAGACATTAGCCGTTTGAGCGATTCAGGATCATTGTCATAATGTTACGAAGTAATAGTCAATCTTTTCGCATTTGAGTTAAAGTTAAAGTTTCAAGACTCAATGTTTTACTTATGGAGTAGTATTTGACGATGTAAGATCATCTGTGGTAAAGGCTGATGATTCATAATTAATCCTTCACAACTATTGTTTTTTTTAAATCTTTTTGACTGCTGAGTTTTCGTAGATAGCATTATACCAGAAGCCACTCTTCTGGTGATTATAAATACTTCTATGCTGCGTATATTTGACCCCACCTTGCTCTGTCTTAGGCGAGAACCTACGAAGTTTTGGGGTATTGGTGATATTTTTGCAGTTCCCTTCTCAAACTGGATATGTATCTCCTAGAGTTTGCTTGGTCGGTTGGTTTTTGGGGTACAATTTTCAATAGAAAATGTGTAGTTTAGGTGCTTTATTTGGAAATAAGGTTTTTGCAATGGTAGTCTTCTACCGATAGAGATGCAGTGTCTACATAGTATAGGAAGTTGATATTTATTTGACCACCATGTAAGAGATATATGAAGCTATTCTCAATCTCCTATCCATTGATATTTGAGGAGATGATCTCCTACAAATAATATTATCACCCCTCTGAGCGCTGAAAATATGTAGCTGTCTTTCATATGATTTGTATTTTTCATTGCCATCAGCCATTCAATTCTGTGTACATTGATTGTTGCAGATAGGCAGGCCTCTGGGCACATAAAACGTGTCTTTAATCTTTACTGTAACATTGAGCCACCGTTTAAGTTCATCAAAGTTTCAAGTGGTTATGATGCGAGTTACTTTCTGTTAATTCAGGTACTATTCCATGTATGGGCATGTTCAGAAACTAGCAGAAGAAATTCAGAAAGGAGCTGCTTCAGTAGAGGGCGTAGAGGCCAAATTGTGGCAGGTATTCATATGCATCTATTTTTCTTCCCTTCTTATATCTGTCAACAGGTGCATTTCAGACATTAAAGATCTTGAATACCCCCTAGTAAAGTTGTATTATTTCAGAGACCACACTGTTTAAAATGATATTGAAAATATTCTTTGCTCACTGATATGAGTCATTTGCACCCAAATGTGAGGAGAGGATTATGACACTAAGGTATGATGCACATCGTAGCATCGAGTTTCATTGGACACTTTTAAGCTTTTTTATGGTATGGAGCCAAAGACTTACTATTATGTGGCCCTGACTTATTGACCAAATTAGTTGAGCTTCTTTTTATTGTGGGGTCATTCGGAAACAACCTCTATGTGCCATTACTCATTTACTTGTTAGCACAAGGGCTTGAGTGCCTTCAATCTTTTATGCACCCAGTTTAGGCAAACTTTCTGGTTCCTTAAGCTGTCGGCACTGCATTATATTGCTATTTTGCACGCAGCATATTGTGAATTTATTTTGTCGAGCTTACTTGAGATCAAACCTTTGTAAGCTGTGCTGTTGGATGTTCATTATGCTTAAGCTGTTGAAGTTTTTGTAAAACCTCTATTCAACTTTGACCCTGTTACAGTTTCAAATTTTTTTATGCTCTTCCCGTCACTTTTAAAATATTTTTCTTATACCATCTGGCAAATGTGGTTTCCTTGTTTTTGGTCAATGAACTGCTAAGAAATAGGCATAATTGGTAAAATGCCTGGTATGAGAGTCGCATACTCGCTGTTCCTTCCAAAAGTCATCTTTATTGTACTTCTACTGCTGCCTCATGACAGGCCCTTGGCTTTCGGTCTAAGTATATGTACTTAGTAAGAAAAACGTCAGCTTTATGAACATGATTTGCTGTATTATGTAATGCCGACATTAATATGTTTTTCTGTGTATTATACAATGGTGACACTAGTACGTTTTTGATATTAACAAAGTTCGTTTGTCAATCTTCCTACTTTTTTTAACTACCTCTAGTCATCTATATATCTTTCGAATTCAGCCCCCAAAATTTTTGATCTATTGTGTAGCCCTAGAAGGCCCAATTGCCCAAACATCAAATCCTACCTCCGATGTAAGAGATACCGTCATACCCGACTAACTTATGCTAGCCTTATCGCCGTGGCGATGTGTCATTATAGCCACCTTTACCTTATTCAGTCATTTTGCGCTGTTTGCTTGAACAGTTGAACCTTCACGTTAGTGCTGAACTGTATCCAATTTTCAGGCTCAGATCTTCTCATTGGGTGATGTGCCCATTTATGTATTGAAAGTTGAATTTTGTAGCTCCGTGACTCTAACTAGCTGAGACTATATGAAACAGGTTCCTGAGACTCTATCTGCTGAGGTGCTTGGTAAGATGAGTGCAGCACCAAAGAGCAACACCCCAATTATAACCCCAAATGAGCTTACTGAAGCCGATGGATTTATCTTCGGTTTCCCCACCAGATTTGGAATGATGTCTGCCCAATTCAAGGCTTTTCTTGATGCGACTGGGGGTCTATGGAAAACTCAAGAGCTTGCAGGGAAGCCCGCTGGCCTCTTCTTCAGCACTGGATCTCAAGGTGGCGGTCAAGAGACCACTGCGTAAGTTTCCACTATTTCATGCTAATGTTTTAATATTTGGATATATTTTTTTTTTTTAAAAAAAGACTTGGGCTGCTTAAACTAATTGTTAAATTATATAAATTGATATGGGTCACCAGTCTCACCACTTGCCAGGAGGAGAGAAAGTTCACATAATCAGCTCTCACCAATTTTGTGACTATATATGCTCTTATGGGTTAGAGGCTTAGAGCTCTTTGACAGTTCGACCCTCCTTGTTACACGTGAGGTCCTTTAGAAAGTGTAATCTACGTCTGAATTCTCCACCAGTTAGTGACACACAAAGTAGGCCTGACCTTTGTAATTGCTATCACATTGACCGGATAAACTAGATTGATGAACTATCGTTATCTACTTGAAAACAATTAGCCGAAATCGAGTCATCAAAGTCAGGCCATGGTCATGGAGTTTGATGTGATGCTACATCCATGAAAAGGATCGCGGCCACACGCATCTACTTTTTGGGTTGAATATAATATATCTATTTTATGTGATGCTTGTTACAGTTTGACAGCCATAACTCAGTTGGCTCACCATGGTATGATCTTTGTTCCAATCGGGTACACATTTGGCGCTGGCATGTTTGAGATGGAAAACGTGAAAGGAGGAAGCCCATATGGAGCCGGAACTTTTGCCGGAGATGGTTCGAGACAGCCTACAGAGCTGGAGTTGGAACAAGCTAGATACCAGGGCAAGTACATTGCCACCATCACTAAGAAGCTTAAAGGAGGTGCTTGAACTTGCTTTTCTTCGCAGTCATTGCTACACTGTGGATCATACTCATTAGATACTTCAACTAAATGCGACCATTCTTAATCACACCATTTTTTGCCTTTTTTCCCCTTTCAGATTGTTTTTTTTTTTTTTTTTTTTTGTGAATTGTGTTTCGCTTTATTTTGGGAGTGATAAATAAATGTCATATTTTCTATTTTTTTTATTATGTAATTAGAAAACAGTGTTTCATTGGCTTTCATGGTCTTGAGTCTTGACTTATGTTAAAAAATATATTGAGAGGTGAAGCCGCGAAGGACATATTTCTTGAATTTTCAGCAAAGACCAACTAATTTAAAAAAAATACGTGGAAAATTTTTCACTCTTTGATTATAGTCCTAATTCATTTAAAAAAAATACGTGGAAAATTATTCACTCTTTGATTATAGTCCTAATTCATTTTCTTCTTCATAACGGTGTAAACTTATCCGTCTTTTGGTCTATATTTAGAAAAGAAATGGTACGGAGGTAATGATAGCAACATTATATTTTGGTCTCATAATTGAGTTTTCTTAGCAGTATGGTTGATGATAATAGTAACCGCGATATTAATTTTTTGGTTAAAAATTTTATAATCGTTGACAAGCAATGGGATGATTGTAAATTAACTAATTTAATGAATAACGATATTGTGAATAAGATTACTAACATTCCACGACTATATAATGACTAGCTTAGAACCCCTGCAATTTTGCACGAAAATACATAGTTAAATAGTTCTTAGTTTTATCTACAACCCCTATATATGTGCAAACTTGGGAAATTGTGAACAGTAGAGCAGTGGCTCAGGTGCATAAGGTGTGATGAGCAGTGTCACCTTTGTCTTCTTCCTCCTGTTTGTTCCTGCTTGAAATTTCTTCGGTCTTTATCTTCCTCATTATACTTCCTTTTCTACTCATTCTCTTTTCTTCTTTCAACTTCATCTTCATCTTATTCATCATCATCTATCATTGTTAGAGAGATCATAGGAGAGAAGAAGAAGAATAGTACATTATATTGAACAACAAACCTCCTCCTTTTTCTTCATCTTCAACTACTTCAATCGCATCAAATTTCTAGGGTTCATAAAATCCCCAAATCATTTTACAAAACACAACCAAAAATCAACTTCAACTTCATCTTCTCCATCATCACCTTCATCATTTTTCTGTTATCTGGGTATTTTCGTCTCGTAAATCTCGCATTTTCCTAAGCTAACCTAAATTTGATTAGGTCAAATTCGACTCAGAATTTTACGACGAAATGTTCTGCGTCTGATCCGCAGCAGTTGAAGAGTGCGAAAGAAGATATTAAGTCGCTTTTGAACTCCACATTTTGTCATCCGATTCTTGTATGTGAGCTTTTGTTGTTTGATTTATGTTGTTATTGAGTTGTTTCGGTTTTGATTTAGTTGAGTTATCGTATTCTTTGGTTTTGGATTATGATAAGAAGAAATGAAGCGAAGTAAATTATTGAAGAACTGAATTTGTTTGCATTTTGTCAATTTATGATTGATGATATGGTCGTATTGGTGTGTGATTTATTTGCTTCGGTTTTGATGGTCATGGAGTCAGATGGTCATATTCTTTGGTTTTGGATTATGATAGGAATAAATGAGGTAAAGTGAATTATTGAATTCGTTGCGTTTCATCAATGTGTTATTGGAGTTGTTTCGATTTTGATCGAATCGAATTGTGACATTCTTTGGTTCTGGATTATGATCGGAATAAATGACTCAACATGAGTTATTGGATTAGTTGTGCCTTCCTCAATTTATGATGATAACCATCAGTGTGTAATTGATGATCACAGATTAACCTGTAAGATTGACTGAGTAATGCTTGTGCACTTCATTAACGGTCTTATAGGATAATCGCTGTAATTTAGTTGTTTTGTGTTTAGCGGAGTCAAAGAGTCGCATCCATTGGTTCTGAAGGTATAATTATATGGAATCTCGACCCAGCTAGAAACAGATTTGGGTAAGATTATGTACATCACACGCCACCACTAGGGCGTTTGGTGGAGTCATCGCAGTTCTAGGGTAATGTTATTGGTGTAATGGAATAATGGATGTAAAATTGATTGATGAATGGTATTGGTTTGTAGGTTCGATTAGAGGTAATTATAACAAGGATATCCAAGATTGGCATCACCGAGGTGGAGCTAATGGCAGTCTCCTCTTTGAGGCTGAACTTAAACATGGAGCTAATGCTGGTAATTACTAGCCCAGCACCCATTCTCATGACTTCAAAGTGTCTCCCATAGTATTAAATCTTGTTTGCAGCTGTTGCCGGCCTTATCTCGCCTCAAAATGCGTTAAAAGCGATTGTGGTTATGATAAAAACTTTGTGAAATGGTCTTGTTTTGGTGTTGTGGCCTTGATTTAATATTATGGATTCAGCATATCCGTGTTTTTATTTGAAATCATGAATTAATATACGAGTTGCTACGACCAGGTCTTGTAAATGCCTTGAAACTGATTCAGCCAATCAAAGACAAGTACACTGGAGTCACTTATGCGGATCTATTCCAGTTGGCCAGTGCCACAACAATTGAGGTATTTTCCTTTTCATATTCCTTATACGTGGTGATGTGTTTTACATATTCAAAGACTAACAATTTTTTTTGTGGAAACTATCATGATTGAGGTGATATTACAGGTCACTATAACAATTTTGTAGTCTTGTGCTTCCTGATTTATTCTGCCTGCATAATCTCCTATCTTCTTGGCACTTATGTACTGAAACACAATCAACACCTCTACATTGTTAGATCTCGTATCCCAAATGTTGTTTTCATTGTTCTTACTTCCCCTCAACTGATTCTTGGTTTTTTTTTGCTCAGATGCTGGACCTCCTTCACTTGCTCAACATCTACGTGATGTCTTCTACAGAATGGGTCTAGGTTCGGTAAATTCTTGTATATTTTTTTATCTTCTTACTAACATTTCTTATTAATTAGCTTGTTCACGCTGTCCATATAGGATATAGTTGCACTATCTGGAGCACACACATTGGGAAGATCAAGACCCGAACGCAGTGGTTGGGGAAAGCCAGAGACCAAATACACGGTAATTTTTATCTATAAACTTTTTGCTGGTGCACAAATCTGTCAGATCTCAGTAGAAAACTTACATTGTCTGCATTATAGTCATATAGATCTTTATATCTTTCAGTAATGATATACTTCGTACTCCGTGATATATATGTCATGGGGTGTAGTTCAATAGTTTGTTATTACTGATTACTAATTTGGAATAAATGCTATGTTTAAGTTGGAGACCACTGAATATGATAAAATATTTGGGAAATTGATAATTTGAGCCGTTAGAGGATGTCATTTTATTTTATGTAACTATGGAATACAATTATTTGTACTTCCTCCCATTGGATTCTATAATATGGTGAGACTCCCTAAACATGGCCTCTTTTAAATGATAGTTCAGTGCTCCTACGTCTCCCAGTACTTTGGGACAACGAAGGTAGACTTTAGGACTTTGGGGTATTTCAGGAGGTCTGAGTACTTCCTCCCATTGGATTCTATATTATGGTGAGACTCCCTAAACATGGCCTCTTTTAAATGATAGTTCAGTGCTCCTACGTCTCCCAGTACTTTGGGACAACGAAGGTAGACTTTAGGACTTTGGGGTATTTCAGGAGGTCTGATACACGAGATATACATAGATTGTACTCCTCGCCTCATTGCATTGGATGTTTGCTTTTCTTTTTAGGTTGTTCCCACATAAAACAGAATATTACTGTTTGGGTTAAGTTTGAGATATTGTACGAGCTAACCTTGTGTTTTTTAATTTTCCATGGTAACCCTATTTTTATTAAAAATGTCTTGTGACTAGCCATAACTTAACCATGAATTCCGGAAGGAACGATTCCTCTTTTCAAACCAAAAATATCAGTTACCACATGATTTTTTGAATTACTGTTGAGATTTATTTGAGTTTGCTGTTCTGTGTAACTCTTGTGGATAGCTCCATGCTTTTGAAAAGATTTGTTCTGTCGGGAAGTTTCATATAAATATGTACCTACCTTGTCTTGTGTAAAAGGTGATATTTCCTTCGCAAATTGTGTCATGTAAATAATGTAAAAACCATGTTAGAAGATCTTTGTTGTTGAAACTTGAAACTTTACTACCCTACTTTTTATTTTCACTGTTTTCATAGTTTCCCTTTGTTTTTCTAAAATTGCAGATGGTTCATAATGGCGAGGCAAAATGTGCAGTAAGGTGTTCGTTCCCTGTTATAAGTGAGATGGTGATTTCTGAAGAAGAAATGGTGACTAAAAAGGTATGTTTTTACTGACATCAGACGCAGCCGAGTTCCATAGACTACTTTGAGTTATATTTTCTAATTCATGTCTTTGTTTCATATAACTAGAGAAAATGCAAGACAGAAGACTTCCGTTCATATTCTATCACAGTAAGTTCCTGGTTATTTGAGCATCAGAAAAATCAGCAAGTCTTGCTTGTGACTTCTTGCAATTCGCTTTCCTTTTTAGCATTACTTAAATCGGTTGTGAGTGTCATACTTGTGACCGTCGCGAGCAAGAATGTGCGACCAGAAATAAAGCTTTCAACAGGTGCAGCATCATAGAGCTTGTACAGTTTTAAGCATAAAAGCAGTCAAAAATTTGAAACGATTGATCATATAATGCAAAAGTGTGATGGGAACTAATACCTGAACTTGACAGGAGAAATGCTTCAAGGTAGCTTCAACTAGCTTACAGTGTGATAACTTCGTCCCAGCGGTCGACAAGAACATCGATAATGTGTGGATCCCGACATTACCCCAACTTAGAACTTCCAAAGGTATCATCTTATCTTTAAGTTAACTGCAGCTGAAACTTGTACCATCCTGAAAAGATAGTGCTGTGATAATTACTTGCATATATACAAAATTATGTCGACTTCTCAAGCATGACATGCGTTGCGGACAACTTATTTCTCTTTGAAATTCCAGGTTCTTTCTCAACGAAAACAAGTTTCAAAGGCAACCAGGCGACAAACAACCAGTTCTTTCTGGGTTTATGACATTGATGATGGGCATTATAACCATGATACGCTTAACACGCGACATGCCTAAGAAAATCACAGATGCCACCCTCTATTCTAAAGACAATATGCCTGAAGACTCCTCAAAGAAGCAGCCAGGACATGTTGTCTCTGAGGATGAGAAAGCCAGGAGAGTGACATCAATGGTGCAACGGTTAACTTAATGTAGGCATAACAGTTTCGCTACTAAATCTAATCAACATTGCATCGTCAAAACACCAGGTAATTTAATCAATCATTTGTTATTTGATTCAATTTATTTCATTTTCTTATTTTTTAGGATTTTGTTGTTTGATTATTGTTAATTGTTGATTTAGGTGGGAAATTGGTGTATCTGATTACAAAGAAGAGAACAAATGGTCCTAAATGTCCTGAGACTGCCAAGAGAATTCAAGGGGTATAGATTTCTGTTGTTTTTGCTATTCAAATTATGATATTGAATTTCGTTAAATTGAAGTTTGTGGGTTGAGATAAAGTTGGTGGAAACAGAAGCTAACTTGGCATATCGTGGGTTTGGTTTTCTGATGTTATGGGAGAGTCGAGTGTCGTGGTGAGGTGGAGGAGGGGGTGGGGGTGGTAAGGGGTGAGGGCAAGGGGGCTGAGGAGTTTCTTTGTGGACAGGGGGTGTCGAGATAGGTGAAGTAGGTGACCTAGAGGGGTTGGGAGAGGGCAAGGAGTTCTGGGTCGTGGTTTGGGAAGCTGGGGAGGGTTGCTGGTGGTAGGTGGAGTGATCAGAGAGGACGGGTCCTGGGAAGTGTTTGGTGTAGGGGTCGGGGTGACAGAGATGATGTAAATCCAATTGACTATGCTATCGACCTATGTATACTCTATTTTGTTATTTGACTATTTCACTCGTTTAGATATCAATAGCGGTTGCAGAAACTTAGTGTGTCAGAAGCTATTAATACTGTGTTAGGCCTTTTCCGTAATAAATCAGACAGATATCTCTTTCAAGCAAGTATCTCCTTTTAGCATGCAGTCCATCTTTGCTTACTTACGGACTGCCTTATTTTATACATTTCCTTGATATTATATGTCAATCATAATAAATTACTTGCAGAGGCTTATTGGTGAATTTCCGGGATGATCCAGTTGATATCTCGTATAAGTCGCTGGTCATTTGTATTTCGCATCAAGCACCAACCAGTCCCCTCTGACTGGCTCTTGCAAGTAATGTCGGACTTACAACAAGGTTCTTGTATGCCTGTCTTAACAATGCATTCCAGATTTTTAACAGCGTGCTTGTTTATGTAGCTTTTTTGACGAGACACAAAAAAGCAACAATTGATAATACGGGGGAAAATATCGTTTTGCCATATTGGTTTATTTACATATATTTCTACAGGTAAAATTTGGGGCCTGCTCTCTGGAAAGTAGTGGCTGAGAGTCTGAGACGGCTGCGATAGAATTTGATGAATAGTGATATGTCCGCAAAATGAATAAAAGGATCGACTTCGGTATGTGTCATCTTGATCACATTAACATAGCCTGTAAACTCTATTTTACGCACTATGTTATTAAAGTAGTCTAAAATGGGAATGTATAATCTTTTTCTGATGCAAAAAGAAGAAAACTGAAATGGGCTAATCTTGGATTTAGTAAAGTTTTTGGCAATGTATGATATTTTTATGGGAGCTTTCATTAATTATATTGTCTCACTATGCTTAGGCTGTTAGGAATGGTAAATTCGCATTAGGAGTTAGGTTTATGGCGTCACGGTGGCAACAGTGAATACTTTGGAGTTTGGATTGAGAAGGGTAGAAACTGACTGGAGTGCAGACTGGGGTCGTGAAAGTGTTGGGATTTGTCATGAGAGGATTTTAACCAATATCATAGATGGGACTTTTTCTAAACTAGACAAGGGCTCAGTTGGGCGAGAGATGACTTGGGAAGAACTGAAGGCCCACTCCATAAGGATAAGGCGGGAAGGGGCCTCTTTCAAACAAAGAAAATCTGTGGACTATAGAAAACTCTTACTCATATTAAAATGTGTAAAAGCGTTTTGAGTCATACGTCTGGAGCTTCTTCCCGGTTTTTTAATGTTCGCTTTGTAAAACAGATACAGGGAGCTTACTTTACTGGAGGAACGTCCTGCCTATTAGATCAGAGATCCGCTCTTACAAGAAAGAAAGAAGGTATAAGTGAAGTCCCGTTTGAAAGCGGAGCTCTTCTCACTACACTAAGATCCAACCCGATGCACATCTTCCACTCTGTGGCTCATTTATGCTATGCCCTTCACTCGCTCGTTCCAGCTCACCCTATAATAAATAAATAAGCCTTAAGTAATCAAAAGAACCTCTGTTTACTAAACTTTTCGCCCTGACAGACTAAAGGGTCAGAAGCTACTGTTTACCGAGGGTATTTGGAATTCCTTTGCCGAAAGTGAAATTATTAAGCCAAAGAAAGCGAGGGTGCTTTGGGAAAGCGCAATTATTCAACCTCTCGATCAGCTTCGTCCCTCTAACTACTAAATTAATTTGGTAAGATTGAAGCATAGCTTTAGTATGAGTCTCTATAAGTTCTTATGAATCCCTCCCCTGCTTCGACATTTTTCTGGGCATTTTGAACCAACTGCTGCTGGATTATATGATTATTAGATTATTGTACGACTTTCTATGGATATCAGAATTGCTCCATAGAATATAAGAAAAACAGAGAAAGCAAAGAGTTGTAGAAATCTCTTTGTCGTAGTTGATTGAGTCCGGTCCTTTGCTTCATTCAATTGTAACTAACTAAAGCAACTACATTACGTACTAATGCTTGCCATACATATTAGAAGGTATGAATAACTCTTCTCTTATTCTAAATATAGAGCTTAAGCCCCCCTTATAATAAAGTATAAGAGCAGTTGTTGTGCATCTATAGCCTCTCTACTACAATTGTGAAGCTCAGTTGCCAATTCTAAATAGGACTAATGTCATACTTGCAATTGCAGTAACTATATTACAGCCAGACACGACACAAATGGGATAGAATGCGTACTTTCCTGGTGTAGAATGTTACGCACTGCAGGTTGTAAATTGTGGTTTACTACAGTCTCGTTGAAAAGACACGATATAAATAGCTGCCTAGGGTTTTCTTGTGAATTTGGAGTTGTGTTAATGTTTCAATTTTGCTAAGAATTTTATATCAACTAGCTCATTGCTTATTGCGTGAATTGTCTTGAAGGGTTATGGCCCTCAATCAACAGCGGAGAAGCAAAGGCTTTTGAAACTAATGAGAAACCTTAATTTAAATGGGGTGTCTGGTTCTGAGCTGTATACTCCGATAGGCCAGAGTGTTTCAGGGGATGGTTCTTACTCTCCAGATTTCAGGGGGGATTTTGGAGCTGGGCTTTTGGACTTACACGCTATGAATGACACTGAACTTTTGTCCGAGGTATTCTCCTCAGCATACATACATTTATTTGAACTAACTGGAACTTTGCTGATCTCGTCATCCATAAATTACCTGAACAAAAAGTTTTGAGATTGCTTTTTCCAAAACTTTGAATACTGCCTTCTCGTGAAAATAAATGGTAAACCTCCTTCCTGTCTGTTTTTCCTTTTCTCTCATACATTATACTGTTATTTTAGCACATAATCTCCGAGCCCTTTGAGCCGTCGCCTTTGATGCCTGGTTCGACAGCAGCATATGATAATGACAGTAATGAGGAGTCCTATACCATCAACACAAGAAACCAAAGAGGACAAGGGCCATCTGATGCAGCCGCTGAAGTGATGGTTGTGGTGAAAGAGACCAGTTCAAAGGAAAATCATGTGGCGAAGTTAAGAGTATATGTAAGTATGATCTTATTGGCAGAGAAGTAATTCTCAGTTCATTTCATTAAAAAAATAGATACACGTCTTGGTGCTGAACATGACCAGTGTTTGAAATATCTTATTGTATGATTTCTAACCCGGATTTTTTCGTATGCTACGCTTCAGTTCTCGTCTATTTCAGTATTTATTAATGATTAACTGCTTCAAATGATAATTTTTCTTAATTGAAAAGGCCTTGCTATTGCTATCAAGGCTTAAGAAAGATAGCTTTTGTCTGAATGAGTTTTGTTATCATAATTAGAAGCTATTGGAAAGAATAACGCATTCTTCCCCCTCTTTCACTATGTTGGTAAATTATTTGATGGTCAGCCACATTTTTTTTTGGATCAATTTCCTCACCATAGACATTAAGGATTAACTGTTTGTAATTTGTGTTATTTTGATGATTTTGTTACATGGGTAGCCGATAATTTCCATTTTAGAGCTGGTCTTGTATAAGGTGGTTTCAAACACAATCTTATCGAGTGATCTCTTGCTGAAGTTTACTCGATCGAGTGAGCTTCTACTGTAAGTTGTTCGATATAGTTGCATGATATTTCGATCGAGTGATTTCTCATTCGATCTACTCGATCGAGCTGCCCGAAGGGATTTTTGCTCCACATCTGCCAGAACCTCACTTTTCCGTTCGGTTTGGGGAGGTCGTTGTTCCCCAATACGTGTTCGTTTTTGAGCTACAATGATTTTACAATTATGTGTAAAGAACTATTCTTTATGCTGTTTAATTTTGTAATTTGTGTTATTTTGAGGAATTTGGGAGATGGGTAGGTGAGGATTCAACTTGGTCAGGGTTCAGCTACCCATGTCACAAAGACCATGCTTGCTGCCGAGGGTTTTGGTGCCTTCTACAAGGTATGCATCTTTTCAATCTTATTTTGTTTGGTTAATGCCTATTTCTGTTTATTTTGGTTTCTTCCGGATCAAAAGGGCTTAGATCTGTCTCGTGGGTTACATAGTTAGTAGAACTCATGTACGAAATGTTAGTGCTTAGTGGAGTTGTTTTTGGTATTTTGTGCACATGACAATGATGGATTGTGACTATAGTATTCATATCTGTGTTAGTCACGATCGCGGTGTTGACGATTGCAGCATAATCTTGCTTAACGCAGCCAATATCGTACAAAAAATGCTGTCTTGGTGAACTACAAATCCATTATAAAGGGTAGTACTTGAAAATTCTTGCTCATATATTTTATGTCGACTCTTTTTTTTTTCTGTCTAAAGTGTAGACTTGAAGTCCAATGTTGAAACAGACACCATTATAATAATAACATCCCACCAACAGGCAACAACAACAACAACAACTGTTTTTCTCTCTTATATATCTCCTCCAAACCATATCTCTTGTTCATGCTTTTCCATCAATAGGGTAAGCACTTCACCTTTTTTTTTTAAATTTGTAATTTTCAGTTTAATCTTTGGTGCTTTATTTGTGTCAGTTACCTACAATTTGAAGTTACTCCGTAATTTATTTGACAGTTTAATGGTGATTTGAGGTTCAATGTTGTGTTACTTGGATCCGCGCTGATACTCTATGCTTCTCCTCAGCATATAATAATCTTTGATGTTTTCCAAACATGTTTTGGTGTAGCACCATGTGTGATGCACTGAGTTATACCTGCAATTTCTACTAATTTTGTCTCTACAATTTTATTCAGATTACTGATATTCATTAATGTCAGCGTGCATTTTAGTTGAATGACATTCAAGAATTAACTTCTGATCATTTAATACTCCATCCCTCCCGATCATTTTTTCCTTTTCTTTGTGGTATGTATTTTAATTTAAAGGTAAATAAATAATTGATACGGATGGTGTATTTGTCTATTTAATGGGTTGTGCAGAAGTAGTGAAATGTTAGGCTGCATATTAATCACCTATGTTTCTTTTTACCATCTCTTTCAACATTATCTTAATTTTAGGATTGGATACCTCTGTACTTAAGTGTCCATTGGCTATTCCAATCATCCTTAAGTTGATTAAAACGCATGAAATCGATCAGACCTTGCCTCTCGTCCAAATGTAGAAAATTCATATTCTTCAATTAATCTATTGCATTTATATTATTGTTCTGGTTAATGTCGCTCCAACATTGTTGACTTGTTTTCACCAGCTTATTTATGTTTAGTTCAATTGTGACGTTCTCCTGTCCAGGGTTGCGAATGTTTGTCTGTTTGTTGCTGCTGAAACTTTCACTGAATCTCTGTATGCTCTGTAGAGTTTCAAGTTTGTTCGATAGTAGGATGGCCTTGTATGGATAAATTGTTAAGAAGGAGGATGTTTGCCTTTCAAAACCTTATTGTATTTATCCCTTTCCTTCCTCGGAGTCCCTCCATTCAAACAAGGTGTAAAACAGAGGGAAATTCTACTCATAATGAGGGAACTATATTTGCACTGTTGCAATATTAATAAACACGGATGATGGTTCATGCTATGACCAAACTAAAGAAACTGATGTATATATGATCTGTCAGTTTGTCGCCCATAGTTTCTTAATGGTAGCTCGCTCATTAATGATTACCCAACCTTATGTTGTATTAATTTGGCTTTCAGGATATAGGGTGAAGCGACATTGTCATTGATATATCATCGAACGACAACAGTGATACACTGCTATGTGATATGGAATCCTTTTCTTGTGAAGAATTTTGCTGTCATATCATTGGATGATTTCTCATTAGTGTGTCGTATGACCTGTTTCTTGTTGCCCTTTAAACATTTTTTGGCGTGCTTTACCTGTATGATATCTTTTGATTTTTCTCTTTGCAAGCTTGAGGGTTCATGTTCTACACCTCGCTATAGAATTTTGCTGTCATATCATTGGATGATTTCTTGTTGCCCTTCACCTCGCTACAGGTTGGTCATACTTGTTGGGATCAGTGATGAAAGGAATGAAGAATGGTATGGTGGTGTTATTGTTGCATTCATTTTTATTGTTTTAGTTCTACGATATGCCACCACACAAAACCCCTTTAGTCAAAGTTTGTCTGGCTCCATCTTGTTTAATACAACTAATCAGTTTGAATGAGTCAAAACTAATCCTCTAGAATGGATTTGGTATACCGTTGTAGCTGATGGAAAATCGCTTTAAAACAATACTCAAGTTATTCCCGTGGATACCTTAGTCTCCAGTCTTTATGTTCAAAGGAACCTGACAAAAGAGGAGCGAAATTCACTACTGACTTGGAATCAGATGAAGAATATGGCCAGCCACTCTCAAGCTTTGCCAAATGCAGTAGAAGCCTCTAAGGAAGCTTCATATGCCTGGAATGGCCTCATGGCCGTTATTGAAGAAGAAAAACTACATAATGATAATAGTTCGGGTAATACAAAAGAGAAGCAGTGTCCTCACTATCTTAATCGGATGAATGCCTTGGAACTGAGTGATAGCCAGTTTAGATTACTTGTCCCATGTGGTTTGAGTCAAGGTTCTTCCATTACAATTTTGAATTTATACTGAGATTTACATATTACAAAAACCTTATTAAACACAATTCTGAATGACTCAACGCAGATCTAAATATCTAATTGGCCCAATTCATAACCATTAACCTTAAAATGACCTACTGTTAAACCTTATGTTAATGGTGGTGGTTCTGCTATGCTTGCCACGTGTGTCAATCAACCTATTGACAAGATTAAGGTCTTCAATCCTTCCCCTCCTTTTTTCTTTCTAATTCTCAAGGTTTTTGTTCTTACAGAACTAATCTTTATGTTGTTTATGTTTGTAATTTGTATTAATCTGATGATTTTGTTACATGGGTGGCTATAATTTTCATTTTAGAGCTGGTCTTGTATAAGGTGGTTTCAAACACAATCTTATTAGTGGGTAAAATTAGTTACTAATAGATCCTGTTTTATGATAATTTTTTGTAAGACGGTTTTACATAAGTATACGTGTTCATTTTTGAGCTACAGTGATTTTACAGTTATGTGTAATGAACTAATCTTTATGCTGTTTAATTTTGTAATTTGTGTTATTTTGAGGAATTTGGGAGATGGTGATGGTGGGTGAGAATTTCACCTGAGTTTTCACATTTTTGTAAATTATTAGTATTTTTATTAGATGGTATCTTAATTATCAGTCGATTTGTTGTACTGTGTTGCTCATGTAGGGGTAAATTTTTTGGAAAAGCGAATACCTATTGTAGGAGAATATAACCAACTTGGTATTTTCTTATCATATTCCCTTATACTTCCCTATTTCAATCAATTCTATACATTTTACTTTATGGGCACTACTCATAAGTCGAATAAGTCTTCGACACAACTTCTAATATATAACATAAAGATAGTCATGTGAAATCTTGTTTAAATTGTCTTACCGAGTACATTGTTAATATCAAAGTTATAATTTTTATCGATATGTAACTAAAGATGTTAACAAAAAAAAAACGAGTATTGATAAACGTGAATAAAGTAAAAATATAGAATTGATTGGATTGGCGAAAGTAGTACTTAACTATTAACATAAGAGCGATTCAAGGCATTTCGTCTAACAGACACGTGAAGGTTTGTTGTAGTTGGTAACCATGGCTTTATGGATGTCTGGAGGGAATATGATTTTCTTGCGAAAAGTATTGGGAAACGCATGTGTAGGTGAGAATGTTTCATGTATTATGTGAAATAGGAATTTACATGAGAGAAGTTAAACTGGAAACATGGAATAACTTAGATGACATAAAAATTCTAGGAGATTGTTTGGCGTCATTCCATTTCAGTATCTCGGTATAGTTGGCTGATTGAACCACACTCAACCAATTAGGATTTGAATATAGGTTGGACCTCGCAATTATATCTAGATCCAACATAATCTGGTTAAGCCCGTTGCTATCCCATAGTCAATTAGGTATTGTAGTAAAAGGATTACAAAAGAGAGCTTATGCCATTCGTTTTTATGTCGTTGAAGCAAACATTAGCAGAACAAAGCATATAATGTGGACCATGGGTGAAGATTTTCGATATCAGTATACCATTTCATGGTCCAGGCAGGTGGACAAGCATTCATTATGTGAATTTGGTATATTATGCTAACTATTCAATGTTTTATTAAATAATCTATGTGTCTTTGCCCATTCTTTTGTCGTAGCCGATCTCATTTTTAATGTTGCATAATGTTTGACATCGGATGCAAGATGGTCGTGACAATGGATTATATTCAACACCTTCTTTGTAAACAGATGCGGAGAAGCAGTTCCGATCAAAGGGGACTTTTAATGCCATCTACTTCCCCCCAAATTAGATAGACGGAAAATACTCCATACTAATTAACATTTAACAATATTCCCTTATGAACTACTTCTACTACATAGGATTTCGCAGTATTACTGCAATTAGCTAACTAATAATGTGTGGATTTTGAAGCAGCATTAATAATTCGATTTCTAGAAGTGAGTTAAAATAGGCTTAAATAAGTAGCTTATCGAGTTGATATGAATTATCTGTCACAAAATTTAAAAGAACTTAGCTATAACATGAAATAGGCTTAAAATTATTAAGTTATTTAGTTGTCGAATGTCATTAAGTGCGTCTGTCATCTTTGTATTTAGTAAACATGTATTTTTTTCAAGAAATTATAGTACTGAGTTCAACCGTGTTGATGAAAAGGACGGTGATAATTGAGTGAACACTGTGAACCGAAGTTGCAGTAATGATAATGTATCTGTACATCTCGAAATTGCATTATAGTGGACACTGCCGCAGACCTGTATGTGTTTAGTTTTAACTTATTAGCTGATTCCAAATGATCTTATGTAATAAAACTGGAAAAAAGTCGGACAAACTCAATTATATCAGGCTGCTTAGCCGCCAAACTTTGAAGCAACGAATTCTTTACAATTACCTCTAAAATTTTATTTATTACATTTTGACGTAAATGATATCCCTGACATCAACATTCAGCCGCTGTGATTTAATTCATTGCAGCAACTATGATTTAATCCATTGCAGAGTGATATTTATTACCCAAAGTTTATTGACAGTTCGTCTAATAGTCTCTTCACACTCCAGATACAAACAAAGGGTAACATACTTTATCTTCCCCATTTTCTTTCTATACTTCCTCATTATTATTTCCTCATTCTCTTAATCTTCACCCTACACTTCCTCATTCGTCTCCTTTATAATCTTGGCAATCTAACAACTTCTCTAACAACGAACTTGTTCCCTTGAGAATCCGCGCAACACGGGTGAGTGCAAGCAAGAGAATGAGGGCACCGTGACGGGTTTAACAACGGGACTGGAAGTTTCAGTGTAATCAGCACTCAGGCGTTGATGAAGTCCTTTAAAATTGTTGTATGAATAGGTACAAAACCAATCAACCTCTTTATGTGTCTTAGGATGATACATAACTTCCATTTAATATTATTGTGTACATTGACTTTTGTGGTTAATGATTTTCAGTTTTCATCATTAATTTTCCAAGTAGAAATACAATATGGAAATTCTCACATGCTGCTATCATTTTGAAAAGTTTTAGTTCGTGTATACTGTGCACCTATTGTTAAAAAATGAATCCCATTTAACATCAGAGTCAAATGCGACAAGGTAAGACAATGGAGGGAGTTGATGAAGCTCATACCTTAAACCAGGGAAAAAAGGACGGAGTGAAAACATTTCAGCTATTAAAGTCCCCATTGCCCACATATCTGAAATTGAAAGAGATTAGAGGGGATGAAGCAAGGGCAACAAAGTTCAATTAGTGTACAAATATGATCGTTCGTATATGTGGCAGATTGCAACAACACTTCAGGAGCACGATACCTGCCATATAATAATTCAAATATATAACAATTCACGTCCATTGAGGAAAAAACATTGGAAAATTTGGATAAAGCTAAAAAATAGTCAAACAGACTCTACCAGCGAGTAGAAACAGATTCTGTATAAGGTGGTGCTGACGTAGTCTCTCGAGCAAGACCAAAATCAGCTATCTTGATGACATCTTTAGAAACCAAAACGTTCTCTACATGAAGTTACAAGCATCTTTAGACATTAGCTAAAAATTGACAGCACGTGATTTTTCACAAGAATATCGAAAAACACATATACAAGGGATTAACAAGTAAGAGAATAATGAAAATTTGCACCCATAACTTGTCAGTTCATAGTTTCCGTTCAGAATAAGAGTTGGTAAATCAGACTATCTATGCATTCAAATGCTAAAACCCAGTAGAAAACACTATAGAGAAAAACCCATATTATTACAGCTATATATGAGTCTGTTAATGAGCATGATGAGTCTTTAAGGCTCTTGCAGAAGGCAATGAGACTCTTGAGGATCATGAAGGAATTGGGTTAGCTTGTTGACAACAAAGGCAATGTTAGGTCGGGTAAGGGATAGGTATTGAAGGCAATCGGCAATAGCACGGTAGTTTGAGGGGTTATAAATGGACTGACCAGACACAAGGCTGGGGGATGATAAGGGTTCATAGTGGTAGTGGTGGATTTGCAATCAAACATGTGGGTGCGAGTAAGTATGTTATGGATGTACTTGGTTTGGGTGAGTTGTAGGCCAAAGGTTGTAGGTGCTACTTCTACTTGGAGAAAATATGATGGGAAACCAAGATCTTTTAGAGAAAACAGATTGGCAAACGAGGAAAAAAAATGATCAAGATGAGGGTATTTGGGACCGGTGACTATAATGTCATCGACGTAAACAAGAACATATATGCTTAGTGAATGTTTATAAAAAATAAATAGAGAAGTATCAGACACATATTAAGTAAAACCATAAGAGTGAAGATAATTCGTAAGTTCATTATACCAAGCTCGAGGAACTTACTTAAGACCGTAAATAGCTTTGGAGAGTTTACATACATGAGTTAGGAAAGACTGATTAACAAAGTCTGGAGGTTGAGACATAAAAATAGTTTCGGTTAACGTACCGTACCTTGAAGAAAAGCATTGTTAATGTCGAATTGCTTGAGAGACTAGCCACGGGTGAGTGCAAGCGAGAGAATGAGGGCATCATGACGGGTTTAACAACGAGACCGAAAGTTTTAGTGTAATCAACACTCAGTCGTTGATGAAATCCTTTAGTGATAAGACGGGCTCTGTATTTGTTGATGGTATTGTCTGGATTATATTTTATGTGAAACACCCAATGATAACCAACAACATTGTAAGATGTGTCAAAGGGAACAAGGGACCAAGTATTATTGGTGATGAGAGTAGAATTTTCGGCAGACATGGTAGTCTGCCATTTCGGATCAGAGAGAGCAGTTTTGAGGGAGATAGGGGGAAGAGAGGTGTTGGACATATGGGCTAACTTATCATACCGGGGATTCGGCACACGAATGTTGTTCATAAGTCGAGTGGTGACACAGGAGGGGTCTGATAAAGAGAGGTGAACAGGCTCAACAAGTCAAGTTGTACATGCTGGACAGAGGCATATTGTGAGGGAACAAAGAAGTTATAAGGTGAGGTGGTACATGGAGGAGAGGAGGGGGTAGTAGAAATATGTTTGGTATCAGGGATAGCAGGGGGCAGCAGGAGTATTTGTAGGGGTGCTGAGAGCTGTTTGAGGGAGTGGGGCAGATGGAGCAGAGGAGGTGGAGAGGGAAGAATGTGAAGAGTTATACAACACCATTAAGTGTGGAACTATGTGGATGACGTAGGTTCATTAGGACAAAGGGTAGAGTAAGGTGCTCTATCACTGCTGTACTGTAGCAGTTAAATAAATACAATACGCAAAATTAAGTAGATAATGCCCGCATCCCGAAACCTTTACGTTGCGATTCCGCACAAAATCCAGTACGCAATGTCGGCATTCTAACAACTTCTCTAACAACAGACATGTTGCCTTGAGAATCCGCGCAGGTAATTTGTCCTATCAGTCCGAGCTAATACATTGATCTTGGTTGTCATTTTGTCTGAGAAAAGTTAGCATACGCAAAGCTAAGAATCCAGTGTTATATGCTTATTACACGTACTGATAGTATGATAAAAAGTGTGTGACAATTATATTACCAACATACCAATTATACTCTTCAATTTACGTGTTCAACAATAATTGTATATACGGTTAACATATAAACAAATCTGACCATTAGAATCATGTATATATACATATCTAATATATTGGCTATGTACATTCATTTCTGGTTATTTGAAAATGAGCATCACGTGAGAGGAAAACTCTATTTCTCGTCTTCTAATCAAGATATTTGTTGCTATGAAACTCTTGATCTTTGAGTGGGGTTTTACGAGATGAAGGATGCAAATTATGAGGTAGGGTTGAGTACGGATTGATTATTGTGTGTTGATGGATATATGGGGTATATGTCGATGGAGTTAGGGTTCTATGTTTTGTTCTAGATTTTTCCTTAATTTCAAATGGTATTCAATAATGTCGCAAGTATACTTTTTGTGTTAATAACTAATAATAATAAGTAAATTATAATACAAATATTATAATCACGATACATGCACGATTAACTCTACTTACTTTCCATATTTTTCCACATTTCACACATTACTCCAAGATTCAGAGCTTGATCCAAACTTACACATTAAGCCCCATCGAAAGGCCTAGAATTAGAAGACTAGATCGACCCAATTTAGTTCATTATCCAGATAACGCCTTGATGTTAAATCTAACACGCCCATTGACCAATACATCTAATTGGGCAGTATTAGCCCACATTTAGTCCCAATTTCGTACTAACATGATCCAAACATGACTAAGAGTTACTAGCTTTGCCGTATAATATTTATTTTAACTCATACGATACTTTTTAGCACGCTGCATGCACATCTAACACTACTTTACTTTTTTCCACATTTCATACATTATTCCAACCTTTAAAAATTACTCCATGATTACATTAGACCCCAACAAATAGCCCAAACTAGCTAGATTGGTTCAATCCAAATGAGTCCATTGTCAAGATTAGGACTCAATGTTAAATATAACAAGCACGCTGATTAAGATTAATGAGTCCATTGTCAAGATTATTAGGTTATAACGGCCCTTGTAAATGTATAGAATTGATTAAGATTACGAATAGTTGTTATTTATTATATTATTACTCTTTGATCAATATCATTTAAAATCAATCAACACGTCAAATAAATACAATACAGAAAAATCAATACACCATGTCGGAATTATGGACATTTCCTTACTACCGAATGACCTCCCTTGTAAATCCGCGTGCTTGATTGACTCGGCCGAAAATAGTTCATTGTTGAGATTTGGCTCTAATAATTAGACATGAACATTTGGGCCAATAAGTCCAAAATTCGAGTTACATATTGGGCCAATATGATATGTTAGTCCAATCCTTCTTATTGTAGCCCAATAATATGTGTTAGTCCAATCTTATGTGTTAGTTACTACTAGATCATCCACAAATTTAATCTAAGTATTAAACCCCAGAACAAGTACTAATAACTGAAACAACAACTCTTTTATATAACAGTCATATATTCATATAGTACAATAGTATAAAACTAGGCTAATAAGGAAAAAATAAAACATAAAGGAACACTGAGAATTAAGTTCTTGATTTAATTTTTACTTCCTCCATTCTACAATAATGTACCCATTTTCTATTTTGGTACATCCCACTTTAATGTACCCATTTGCTTTGTTTCCTTTTATGGGTATCTAAAATGACCATTCTATCCTAATGCTACTTTAATATTTACACATTATACCCCTCGATTAACCCTCTTAAACCATCTTATATCTAATTTAGTCCTAATTAGCTCCCTCATCTATCTCTCCTCTCATCTATTATCCCTCCCGACAATTCCATCACCACTACTCCGGCGAGTTAATCTCAGGCGACCTCGCTACTACTCCGGCAAGTTAATCCACCACCCGACAACTCCACCATCTGCCACTACTCCGGCGCATTATTCTCGTCGACACCGTCACAGACGCCCTCCCCATCCTCCAACTACCGGCAACAACAACACCCACTCGTCTGTTGTATTTTTCAGATTTTATTTTTTTCAGATCTCGTTTCTTTGGGTTTTGTTGGAGGTGTAGGATCGGGTTTGTTGGATGATGGTGGCGGTTTATAATGGCGGTAATGGTGGCGTAAGGTGATGGGTCGATGGTGGCGGCTGATAATGGTGGTGATGGTGGCTTTAGGTGATGGTCGATGGTGACGGCTGAAAATGGTGATGATGATGGTGTAAGGCGGTGGGATTATCGATGGTGTTTGAAGTTTCCTAAACAATTTGGTGGAAAAATTAATTAATTAATTTCACTTGCTTAATCCTTGTTTTACTTCCTAAAAAGTGGCCCACATGGTTTAATCATTTTCTCCTTGGTTGTTGAGCCATTTACAAATGGGTACATTATTATAAAATGGAGGAAGTACAAATTTATACATTGTAATGAAAACTAACATATTTAAATACGTAAGTGAGTAATTAAAGATATTATGTTAATAAATTAAAATATTAATTCATATTTTAATTAACTTATATGTTATTTTTCGACACTTTGTGGTTTTTTACGTTACTGAATATGAACATTAGTACAACACGTATTGTGCATTAAATAAACGTAGTTAACAATCGTTAACTTATTCTCTTTATGTTTATACAACCCATTGTAAATATGCAAACATTTGCTAAGGGTGAACAGTATAACAGTGCTCCACGTGACAATATCGTGCTTAACAGTGTGTTATTTGTCATATTCCTCTTGTTCTGCTGAAAACAACCCTTAAAAATGTGCAAACATTTGCTAAGGGTGAACAATAGAGCAGTGATCCACGCAGGGGGACCGTGCTCGACAATGTCTCGACAATGTGTTATTTGTCATATTCCTCTTGTTCTGTTCTGCATCTTTGTTGCTGAAATGTCCTCCGTAGTCCTCATTCTCGTTATCTTCCTTCTCTTTCTTATCTACTCATTCTCCTTTCTTCTCTTCATCAGTCCTACTTTCAGCATTATGTTAAATCAATCGACACGTAACATAAATATAATGCGAAAATACAGTACAATATATCGGCATGATGACAAATTCCTTCCTAACAAATTAACTGATTTGGGCTTTCGCGCGCATCGCGCGCGGAGGAACAACTAGTATAGATAAATGTTTAAAATATATTAAAAACCTGAATAACATTGTTATCAATATGTTAAAATTACTCAGGGCGACAATTCATCTTTTGGAATTTGAAATTTAGAATAATATTTAGTCTTGCCTTTTATCTTTATTTAAAAGTTCAATTTTCCGTTGTCCGACTATTACGGTTTTTCCATTACTATCAATTACTTTTTGTCATATTTCAATTTGAGAACAACAATTGTTACATATTCGAAAATAGGTTGACCCGAGACCCGAAATTGACTCAAACTACATCACCCAAATATGACCCAAAATCCGAATTCATCTGACTCGGCCCAAAAAATTTCCTAACTAATTTGACCCGTAATTGATCCAACCCGAAGTGGCATAATCTGAAACCACCCAACTCGAAAATAACTTGGAAAAACAAAAACTCTAATGAACAAAATGACTTGAAATGAGATTTCTCTCTTAATCATTGACCTGACCCGACCCATCCCGACCCGTAATGATCCAATCTGATCCGACCCTAATTATCTCGAAAAAATGATGAACCAAACTGACATGACTCGAATTGGCCCGACAGAACCTGAATTAAATTACATTAACAAATACTTCTTTACAAATAAGAAATTATCGACCGAGTAATACTTCGTAGACGTCGAATTACTTAAATAAATTCAAACAGATAAAAATTCTACATAATCCAATCAAAAAAAGAAAAATAAATTATGAATAGATATAGATAACGTGATTAAATAAAATCATAAAAAGAGGGTATAATAATACTGTAATATAATAATTACAATCAATATTAATAAGAAACTAAGTAATGATTTTTTATCATAAATAACGAAATAATTACTGAGCGGGAAAATATTTAATTAATGACTGTCATGTGTCTAATGGTTTCTCTATTATAATTATATATAGATAGATAAATAGATTGTATAATTTAATATCTCCTATATTAGTTTTTATTTGATTAAACAATACGTTTTTCTTAAAACAAACCAGTTACATACCACTTGTGTAAATGACCCCATGGCTAATTATTAAAAATAGTTCTTAGTTTTATATTTAGCCGTGACATAATAGCACTATTATAAAATTGAAAATACACATAATTGGTATTATGCGGTGACATAATACCACTATTATAGAATTGAAAATATATGTTATAGTTACGCTTAAAATGGTAGTTTGGATCTCATTGAATTAATTGAATCTTTGAATAATATTGCACGGGTAATTAATTGTATGTGAGAATATTTTTTCCAACTATTATTTAGTTAAAAATTGAACTATTGTTCAATTTGGCTATTCATGGAATTATACAATATATTTCACGGTAATTAAATATATTTTATGTTCTTTCAGTTAATTTGACAATTCGTTTGGATCTCATTAATAAGGATATGCTTAATTAGTGATGTTCCGAGATTTTCCAAAATTTAATCACATTCTACAATATACTTCATGATAATTAAATATATTGTATGTTCTTTTCGTTAATTTGGCAATTAGATTGGATCTCATTATTAAGATATGCTTAATCAGTGAAGTGAGAATATTTTTTCCAAGATTTTCCAAAATTTAATCACATTATACAATTATATTTTACGGGAATTAAATATATTGTATGTTCTTTCCGTTAAGTTGGCAATTCGATTGGATCACATTATTAAGGATATGTTTAATCAGTGATATGAGAATATTTTTTTCAAGATTTTCCAAAATTTAATCACATAAAGGGAACTTGGGCGGGAAAATTTTTAACGTGAAAGCGACACGTGTCCAACTTAATGTATAGCGGTTGTTCTTTTATACTTTTATATAGATATAGATATTTTGGATACCCTTATTTTAAGGTTGTCCGTGGATGAAAAATTGTCTACCAAAACAATAACTTGGCTGGCGCAAGTTTTGTTCGATCAAGCTCTTGATAGGTGTGAATTCCAGTGGATTTGGAAGTTGAATTTTTTTCCTTTGGAAAGCCCGTATTGACGGTCTCCCAATGAAAGGTAAGCTTCTCAGAAATCATATTAGTGTCTCATCTCATTGTGTTTTGTGTAACTATTCTATTGAAAACAAATATCATTTCTTTTACGAATGTCTCTTGATTGGATATGTTGTCCAAGACATGAACATCATAAGTTTCAACAATCTTTTTTGAAAAATTATGATAATATTGTGAGTACAAGTTTTATAATGAAACTTAATGATCTCAAAGAATTAATTTCAAAAGATGATTTAATTAGGATTACTTTTATTTGGCGAATTGCATGGTTTTATATGAATGACTCGGATTGAGACTAGTCATAAGGATCTCAACAATCCCGAGAAAGATGAGTCAGGTAGAACCACTTCTAGTACGAAAGAAATCTGGTGGAAGAAACCTAAAAACGGTTTCCTAATGAAAAATTTTACGGATCGAGAATAGAAGGCAATAAAACTGTTTTAGGATATTCTATAAGAGATCATAATGGTAACGTCCTTTTGCTAAGAGCAAAAAAATGTGGATCCAATAGTATTCTTCTTGTAGAAGTTGTCACTTTATAAGAAGGCATTTTAGCGGTTAAATACTTAGAAATCTCATAGTTAATCGTGGAGGGTGATAATTTATGTGTTATTAACTCAATCGGCAGTACCTGACAAATTCTTCGGAAATTTTTTAATATTATCAACAAAATGTGAAATTAGACCTTCGCTTTTTCGACGAAGTGATACTTTAAACCTTGTCTTCGTGAAGAGCAACAAAGTTGCGGACTCCATGGCTTCTATTGGACATTCTTGTCCAACTCTTTCGAGATGGTTTAAAAGTGGTGGCTTCAACTTATCTCTCTCATTCACAAGGATGAGATAGGTTGGTCATATCTCATAGCATCAATCTAGTTTTATTACCTTATAAAAAAACTCGGGTTTTTGGGTTAAAGAACGAAGGGCTCGTTCTTGACCCGAGTAAAGAGTGGGCAAACGTGTCTAAAACGGAAAAAATGGAAATTAAGAAATATTTCGATAAAGAGGCTTCGGAAGTGAGTCCTTTGTTAACTAGTTCATTTAATCCAAAGTTAAAGTTCTTTGTTAATTTCTTATGGAATTCGATTTTGCTACGACGGGGTGGTCGTGACAAACTCAGTTGTTGTGAAGCCATTGTCTTGTTTAATTGGTTGACGGGTGTCAAGGTGAACTTAGCACCTCTGTTCTTTGCTAAAATTAGTCAGATTTCAAAAATTTTGGTCAAGGAACGGTTTAGTACAACTCTTGATATACCGTATGGCATGTGGGTTTCGAAGTTGTTATTTGATGCCGGAGTAGTTGATGTGAACAACTATGGTGTCATTCCTCGGGATAGGATGAATGACAAGCTTAAGAAGTTAATGGGTATTTTTGGGAAGGATGGTGATCTGTTGTTTGGTCGAGAAAGTGAGGAAGTTAAGGGGAACGGAAATTTGGATGTTCTTGAAGGAAAAGTCGACAAATTATTTTCGCTTGTGGCTGGGTTGAAGGACGCGAAGTCCGAGAATATTAACGGGTCGGGTGTGAATGTTGATATACGAGAATGGATGGAAAAGATTAATGGTAGTCTCGTCAATCTTACCCGTGAATTGAAGTTTGTGAAGGAGGAGATCATTGGGGTGAGTGATCGTCATCACTTTCTAACCACTCAAGGTGGCGCATTAGTCCAAGATAGTCGCGGGTTACGCAAGGACGGAGCTAAGTGTTTGGAGGCGGTGAAGGCTCTTTGCCTTAAGGTCCTCAACTTCGAGCGTGCTATCGATGCTCGAGGACGTAATGTGGCTAGTTGCCTTGATCGGTTGGACACGTTAGAATATCGTACCCGTCCCGACTTTGTTAATCCTCACATCATCCGTCACCCCAAATAATTTCAGTATCTATTTCGTAGTGTTAACAACTTTGTTTTGAAGATTTGGACTTGGACTCTTACAGTGGATGGTTTGGGCCGTGTGGTGGAGTCCGGTTTCCAAAAGCCTTCCCTTGCCTTTGTCCCTTCATTCTTTTTTGCTTCAAACTTTTAGTATTCGTGGCCCATTTTCCTTATCCCTAATTCGGCCTAGTTGGCTTGTACTAAACTCTACTCTTTACCCAACTACATTCGGCCCATTAGGCCATACTTTGATATATTCGGCCCATTAGGCTTTATGTTGCTTATTCGGCCCTTTTGGCATTGTAGTATATGGTTGTGTGCCGTTTTACCGTTCGTATTTCGTGTTTGCTTGATTTTAATTATGTTTGTGTGTTTGATTTAGAATTGCATGCTTAGGTTTGTTTCGTATTATATCATTTTAGTCGTTTTATGTCTTTGTTTCCGTCTTTTCAATGATGTCAAGAGGGGAAAAATAATGCGATCTAGATTACGAATTTGCCTAAGATTGCTCCTTGTCGTAACGTATTGTCTCTTATAGTTCGTTAAGTAATTGGTTTAGTCTAAAAATAGAAACCCTAGTTGATCTATATTATGAAGGACCAATATTATGTTGAGGGGGAACGTTACTACGTTACACTTAGACACGATTCTAGATTAGACTTGCCATCATTACAAAGGGGGAATTTGTTGGGTAAAATATTCTATGTATTTAATATATTGTTTTTTTATGTTTTAATAATGACAAGTCTAGACAATTATGTTTTATATACATATGCGTGTAATCGTGCGTTTAAGTGTACAATCAATTATAGAGCGAAGATCGTAGTCTAGCAAAGTATAGATACAATCGTAGATTGAAGAAAAGATCAAGCTCGTATCAAGTCGTTTTGAAGACTTACAAGATAAAAGTTTTATTACGACATCAAGGAGTTCTTAAGTTATTAGTCGTATCTATAACTATTGAACAAATGAGATTTGCGTGGAATAAATAAAAGCGTAAAGATTTATGCGTGATATTAATATATTGTTATATATTAATTTAGTAATCTTAAAATGGTTTTGGAATAGAAATATTCTTTGGTTAAAAAGAATTAAAATAATTATCTTATGAGATAATTATTTATTCTAATATACTAAGAATTTTATTCTAACCATTATTGTCAAAATCTAAACTCCTAAAGAAACGTGCTTCGAGAAATATGTCTCGGAAAACGTATTCTATGAAACGTGCACCTTGGGAACCGTGCGCCTCGGGATCGTGTATCTCGTTTTGCATGCGGTTGAGTAACACGTTTTATATTGTCTTAAGGTTTAATTAAATAAATAACATGTGTTTATTTAATTTACTAAAAGTCAAACTAGGATTTAGTTAAAGATATAATTTATTATATCTTGACAAGAATTAAGAATTGATTTAAGATAGGATACTATATTTTATGATATAAGATGTTTCCTAAATCAAATAGGTTTTGGAAATATTATCTTATGTCTTAAATTGGTAATATCTTATTAGAGTTCTTTCCTAAATCAAATAAGATTAAGTTTAAAATATTACCTAGAATAAGTATTCTAGATAAAGTAATATTCCTAAACTATCTAGGATTCAACCTAGATCTAAATTATTATATATACATACCATATCACACGTTCAAAAGTAACGAAGTACACGCCTCACGCATATCAAGAACCAAACGAGCGTAACCTCTCGTACGTCTCGTTTTCCGTGCCAATCATTGTCAAATCTCGTAATCAAGACTACAAGCTTGGAAGAATATTCTCATACGTTCAAGATCATTGAACACAAGAAATTGTTGAAGACTTTATCTTATTTACTTAAGATAAATTCGAGTATTTAGCGGTACTCATTGTAAGCAAGTATTTAATGGTACTTGTCGTAGCTAGATATTTTACGGTATCTAGATTGAGTTACAACTAACATCAAAGTTTTACGAGTTGGGTTGATAAAATTGTAATCCGGAGAAGGTACTAATTTTATTAATCGAGAATAGTGGACGTAGGTTTCGATTTGTGAAACTGAACCACTTCAAAAGATCGTGTCTCCTTTTACTTTATCGTTCTTACTCGTTACTTGATATTACCACGCTTCATCAACATACATCGAAGAAGAATCGAAAAAGTTGGCATACTAAATTCAACCCCCCCCCTTCTTGAGTATATCTAGGTCAATAGACTCTTCAATTGGTATCAGAGCCCCGTGCTCTTGAAAGCCTTACAGCTTGAGATTGATCCTTCAATTGATTCTTAATGGATTCTAAACACCTTAAGTGTCCTATCTTCGATGGAAAGAACTATAGCTTGTGGAAGAACATGATGACCCATTACGTCAAAGGATGTGACTGGGAATGCTGGAAGATAATTCAAACTGGACCAAGGAAGATCTTGGTTGCTTCTGCAAATGGAACCACATATGAGAAATCAGAAAGTGATTATGTGGAAGCTGATTACAAGATTCCTGAGAAAAATTCAAAAGCCATGAGTCTACTTCAAAACGGTATGATTACTTCTGAATTTGATCGCTTCTCTTCTAGTAATTCAGCTAAAGAAATATGGGATGGCCTAGAACTTGCCTACGAAGGTACTTCCGCAGTCAAGAAACATCGCATAGACTTGCTTATTCATCGATATGAACTTTTCACTATGGAAAAGAATGAATCGATTGATAGCATGTCTGCACGATTCTCTTGCATACTAAATGAACTGCGGAACCTTGGTAGGAAGTATGATTCTGAGGACATAGTCAGAAAGGTCCTTAGAAGCCTTACCAAAAAGTGGCAACCTAAAGTCACTGCAATTGAAGAAGCTCGTGATCTCTCGACCATGACTTATCAAGAACTTATTGGATCTCTAATGGCTCATGAGATCATGTTGAATAAAGATGATGATGATCATCCTAAAGGCAAAAACGTTGTCTTACAAACTTTTATAAGCGAAGAATGCGAACCTGAACTAGAAGATGAAACAGTTCTATTCGCAAGACGCTTTAAAAGGGCAGTCTTCAAAGGTAGATTTACCAAATCGAACAATAAAACAAATGACAAGAAAAAGAATGACTCTAAGCAAACCTTCTTCAAACGAGGGTGCTTCAAATGTGGTGATCAAGGCCATATGATCAAGGACTGTCCAAGCTGGGACAAAATTAAAGACAAACCAAACGAGATAAGACCAAGACTGAATTCAAGAAGGTTATGCTCGCATCTTGCTGGGGAGAATTAGATTCCGAAGATGACGAAGACTCAGAGGAAGAGGAAGTCGCTAACCTGTGCCTAAGCAACATCAGTTTGGATCTAATCTCCGACGATCATGATTCATCACAATTTTGCCTTTACGGAGAATCTGACTCAGAAGATGAAGACCAAGAGGTAAATTTTTTACAGTTTAAGAGTCAAGTTAAAAATTTATCTAAGTCTTCATTAATTAATTATTTCGAACAAACCCTAGACCAATGTCACGAACAAAGTCTTGAATTAGACGAGTTGAAGGAATAGATCATTGACATTGCAGAGGAAAATCAACTCTTAAAGGCCAAAGCTAAGAAACTGAAATCCAAAGTTAACATTGATACAAATGTTAAATTGGAAACAGTAATGTCTGAGAAGAAAATTCTTGAGTCTAAAGTTACAGCCAATGAAGCTGTAATCTCAAAATTAAAACTCAACATTAAAGAGCTTGAATCTAAGATTATAGCTAATGAAGCTATAACCACAGATTTAAAAAGGTCTAATGAACTTCTAAAGAGTAAACCTACACCAGTAGTTGTAGATGAAACTCATCAAGAAGTTGAAATCCTCGAGCAAAAGATCATGGATCTAGAATTCAACATAACCAAAATTAAAAAGGAACATGCGAAAATCGTGTTCAATTTTAATAAAGATATTCAAGACTTGAAAGAACACAACAATGTTGACCATTCCTCCTGCATAAAAGAAATATATTCTTTAAAAGACCTTCTTCTTCATGCTCGCAAGGTTCACGAGAAATGGGAAGGAAGTACTAACATACTAAACTTCCTAACTGAACAATCTGATAACAACATGAAGATGAGTCTAGGTCATGAGTGGTATGGCAGGAGAGACCACTCTAAATGTCAACAAAAACCTGATGAACGTGACTTTAGAAAAAGAAAGTATGTAGACCCGCCTGAATATTTAATTTGTACTTACTGTGGTCACACTGGACACCTAAGAGAAAATTGTGTAAAACATGCACTCGACTTCAAGACTGGAGTCAAATTTGTAAAATCTCTAGGTATACCAAATGACTCTATCTCCATCATCGACAATGAGGAAGATAATGAAAAAGTTGAGGAAAGGAACGATGACCATAGATGGTTCTATGACATGTCCTTCGATTACGCAGAAAAGAAAAATAAGACCACTCAAATTCCTAAACCTACAACCTATAAGAAACAAAACCCAAAGACTTACACTAGATCGACAAAACCTAACTACCACAGATCTAAGAAACTTATAGTAAGACAAGTCTGGGTTAAGAAGGAGGATGTTTTTGTTATCACTAACTCTAAAGGACCCAAGTATGCTTGGGTACCTAAAACCTGTATTTAAATCATTCTGTGTAGATAATCGCTAAAGAGAATAACCTATGGTACCTCTGTGGGGAATAAAACGTGTATTCGCCCTATACTTGCAGGATTATAATGAAAAATACAATCGTGAATATGGTCATAAGATTAAAAAGATATGAAAAAGAGTACAACCTTTAGTCCTTGCGCGAAAGGCCTAAGAACAGGAATTAACACAAATTCCCTCCTATAACTTGCACCGAAGACTTAGATTGAGACGTTGCCGCGTGTGCTAGAAATCCTCTCCAACTGCCTTGCAATATCGGGAGAGCCTTTTGAGTTTTAGATGTGAGATTTGGGTTATGGGAGAAGAATGCTCTCAAACCCTAATTTTCTTGAGATTTGTTTAAACAGTGAAAAAAGAGTCACCTGACATAAGGAGAGTCCTCCTCCTTATGTAGTGCACGACCGAAATTCATGAATAGGGTAGGAGTGGGCTTTCCACTCTTACCTTATTCTAATTCGTGATTCGACCCATTTAGCTAAAATTTATTCGCGGGTTTTATTTATAAATCGTATACATGTTATCAGATATTAATGCAGTCGATGTATTAATAATGGTCTGATAAAATTACGATATTGTATAATTACCCAAATTAATATAACTGTTTATATTAATACGCGAAATTAATATTTAATCAAATATAACCGTTTATATTTAATTTTACGAATTAATCATGTAATCCGTATTAGCTAAAATTATTTAATCCGTATTAAATAATAATCTCAACATCTTATTGACTAATTTAATAGTCAATACCTCTGACTAACTGTTTAGTCATATCCGGCATAAATGTGATTGTATTTTCATACCTTCACATCTCTCAAACGTGTCCTATAGGTGTGACGTATAGGGACCAGTTGATCACCGCCATCCGTATGACAATAACGTCAAACTTATTTAGCAAGCCAACCGTTATTGATAAACGTGGATCAACTGGTAATAATACAAAAGTATGCCCTTGTGATCCTTTAAGAGATTTAATAAGTCATTGTACTTAATTGTCAAGGACACCAGCCCCAACAATCTCCCACTTGTCCGTACAAGGGTATGTGCAATGACGTTATCACACTACATGTGGAGGACACAAGCTCCAACAAACTCCCACTTGTCCGTACAAGTGTAGGTGCGATAACCGATTCTCATATCCTTTTAAAATTTATCCCACTCAATGTAAGACAATTTGCAAATCCGCATTCGCAAAGGTCGTATCTCACAAGCGATCTGTATCAAGAGTGGTTTCCCCGATTAGAGAGTAACTTAACTGATAAAACGAATCTGTATTCGAGCATGGCCATGCATTTCAGTTACTACTCCTCGAGTGGCCCTGAGAAATGATAAAATCCTGATAAGGGTTTGGATATTTCCCTCAACTCGAATCCTGCCGATATCGCGCAACATGAAATAACCCAGAAAAAAATCCTCTTGGCCCCTGTTACGGTGACCGTGGGAAAGAAACCAAAGTTACCCAAAATCTGCCTTAATCTCAAGAGACAGTTGAAGGTCAAAAGACTCGACTCTAAGGAACACTATGGAGGTCCTATCCACGACCTGGCACCCAATGTTATAAAACATTTAGGACTCCATAACGCTGTCACGGGGTGTCCTACGAGATATCCGTATAACTCGCCTTTGTGATTGGTCAGTCAGCCGTGTGACTTATGGCTCGTTGAACCCACCATCAACCAACGTCACAAAATGATTACCTGAGTTATCAGCTCAAGTGGGTAATCAAGGACCAAAACGATGTAATGTTAATCAGTTCACTTTGTGGTGTTCAAAATTGGCGTACAATTCCACATGAGAAACAAAACATTATATATCATAACAATAAGGTTGAATAGAGTACACGAGAAAATGAATTATTACATGAATTCATAAAAGAGTACTACAACTTAGGAACACATCCAATTTCCATGGAATGAATGTGCCCTTCATGCTTATCACGTGGTAATGCTTTTGTGAGAGGATCATCTATGTTGTCATCCGTAGCGATCTTATCAATGAAAATCTCCTTTTGCTCCACGTAATCTCTGATTAGATGAGCTTTCCGTTGTACATGCCTAGCCTTGTTGCTAGACTTATGCTCCTTAGCTTGGAAGATGGCACCTTTATTATCACAATAAACGGTGATTGGGTCATTCGAACTAGGCACTACTGATAGCCCTTGTAAGAATTGACGCATCCATATTCTTCCTTAGCTGCTTCTGAGGCGGCATAGTACTCGGACTCAGTCGTAGAATCTGCTGTAACACTCTGTTTAGAACTTTTCCAGCTGACAGCAGCGCCATTAAGAGTAAAAACGAATCCAGACTGAGATTTCGAGTCATCTCGATCCGTTTGGAAGCTAGCATCTGCGTAACCCGTGGCGCAGAGGGTCGAGTCGCCTCCGTAAGTCAATCCCCAATCTTTAGTCCTCCGTAGGTACTTAAGAATGTTTTTCACGGCCATCCAGTGTTGTTCACCTTGATGAGCTTGGAATCGACTTGTCATACTCAATGCATATGCAACGTCAGGACGTGTGCATATCATGGCATACATGATCGATCCTATTGCCGAAGCATAAGGAATCCGACTCATGCGCTCTTTCTCTTCCAATGACTTAGCTTCTTGAGTCTTGCTCAAGTGAAGCCCAGGAGTCATAGGAAGAAACCCCTTCTTGGAGTTCGTCATGCTGAATCTCTCCAGAATCTTATCAATATAAGACTCCTGACTGAGAGACAACATCCGTCGTGATCTATCCCTGTAGATATGGATGCCCAAAATTCTTTGTGCCTCTCCCAGATCTTTCATCTGGAAATGGTTTTTCAACCATGCTTTAACCGAAGATAAGAGAGGTATGTCATTCCCAATCAAGAGTATGTCGTCGACATACAGTACTAGGAATACAATCTTGCTCCCACTCGACTTGATATAGAGACATGGTTCCTCGACTGATCGAATGAACCCATTCTCTTTTATCACTTGGTCGAAGCGATGATTCCAAGTCCGTGATGCTTGCTTAAGTCCATAGATGGAACGCTTAAGCTTGCAAACTTTCTTAGGATGTTCAGGATCAATAAAACCCTCGGGTTGTACCATGTACAACTCTTCTTCCAAATAACCGTTTAAGAAGGCAGTTTTAACGTCCATTTGCCATATTTCATAATCGTGAAATGCGGCGATCGCTAAGATAATCCGAATGGAACGTAGCATGACTACGGGTGCAAAGATCTCATCGTAGTGCAAGCCTGGCACTTGGGTGAAACCTTTAGCAACTAGTCTTGCCTTGTGGATATCTTGTTGTCCTTCCACGGCATGCTTTATCTTGTAAAGCCATTTGCATTGAAGGGGACGTACCTTTGCAGGTAGGTCCAGGAGATCCCACACGTTGTTCTCATACATGCAGTCCATCTCGGATTGCATGGCTTCTAGCCATAGCTTTGAGTCAGAACTGGTCATGGCACCTTTATAGGTTGTGGGTTCATTACCCTCTAGGAGTAAGACGTCATCTATATCACGTTCCTCGACCATACCAATGTATCTGTCCGGAGGAATAGAGACTCTTCCCGACCTCCTAGGTTCCTCAGGGATATCTACCGCAGCCTCGGTTGAAGGTACTGTTTCCTCCAATGGTTGCTCGGTAGTTGGTTCTTGAACCTCCGATAACTCGAAGGTTCTATTACTCGACTTTTTCTCGAGAAATTCTTTCTCTAAGAACGTCGCACTAGCCGCAACAAAAACACGTTGTTCGGTTGGCGAGTAGAAGTAATGACCAAAAGTTCCCTTTGGATAGCCTATAAAGTATGTCTTGACCGATCGCGGGCCGAGCTTATCCTCGTGTCTCCACTTGACATAAGCCTCGCAGCCCCAAACCCGAATAAAGGACAAGTTAGGGACCGTTCCCTTCCATAATTCGTATGGAGTCTTGTCAATAGCTTTAGACGGACTTCGGTTAATTATTAGAGCGGCTGACAAAAGAGCATAGCCCCACAATGAATCAGGCACAACGGTGTGACTCATCATGGATCGAACCATATCAAGTAGAGTTCGATTTCTCCGTTCGGACACACCATTTAATTGTGGTGTTCCAGGTGGAGTCAACTGTAGCACGATGCCACAGTCTTTAAGGTGTTGATCAAACTCGTGTGAAAGATACTCACCACCACGATCCGAACGTAGTGCTTTAATCTTTCTACCCAGCTGGTTCTGTACCCGATTCTGGTATTCTTTGAACTTGTCAAAGGATTCACTTTTGTGTTTCATCAAGTAGACATAGCCATATCTACTCAAATCATCCGTGAAAGTGATGAAATACCTATAGCCTTCTCGTGCGTTGATCGACATAGGGCCACATACGTCCGTATGTATGAGTCCTAATAGGTCGGCAGCGCGCATTCCAACACCTTTGAAGGAAATACGAGTCATTTTGCCGATGAGACATGATTCACACGTGCCATATGATTCGAAATCAAAGGGCGATATTGCTCCATTCTTTATGAGCTGTTTTACGCGTTTCTCATTTATGTGTCCCATACGACAATGCCATAGGTAAGTTTGATCTTTGTCACCTACCTTTAATCTCTTGTTATTCACATGTAATATCTCGGTAGTTTGATCTAAAACATAAATTCCATTCATGGAAACTGCCTTGCCATAAATCATATTGTGTAAGGAGATAATACAGCTATTATTCTCTATTACAAATGAAAAACCGAGTTTGTCAAGTGCAGAAACTGAAATAATGTTTTTGGACAAACTAGGAACATAATAACAGTTATATAAAAATAACTCGAATCCACTTGGAAGCTGGATCACGTATGTTCCCTTCGAGACTGCAGCAACGCGTGCTCCATTCCCGACACGCAGGTCCACCTCACCCTTGATTAGGGGTTCTTGGTTTCGGAGGCCCTGCACATGATTACATAGATGAGAACCACAACCAGTATCAAGTACCCAAGTTCCGCAACTTGCATGGTTAATCTCAATCATGTGAATAAAAGAAGAAGAAGACATACCAACAGGAGTAACACGGCCTGCCTTAATGTCCTCACGATACACGGGGCATGAGCGCCTCCAATGCCCAGTCTTGTGGCAGTGGTGGCATTCCATGCTAGTATCCTTGCTCTTTGTCTTGCCCTGTGAGTTGCTCGACTCACCTGGCCCACTCTTAGTAAATCCTGGTTTCTTGAACCTGGGCTTACCTACTGCTAGGTCGCCCTGAGCTTTAGCCTTCCCTTTACCCTTTCCCTTACTGGAGATCATGAGAACATCCTGCTTCATGCTCCCACTTAATTTCAGATCCTTCTCGGTCTGTACGAGAAGGGAGTGGAGCTCATGAGGAGTCTTCTTCATGTCGTTCATGTAGTAGTTGGCCCTAAAGAGGGCGAACCCATCATGAAGCGAATGAAGCATTCGATCAACGATTATGTTCTCACTGATCTTGCAGTTCAGGGTCTCCAGTGTCTCGATATTCTCAATCATGTTGAGAATATGTGGGCTAACAGCTTGGCCCTTCTGGAGTTTCGCCTCAAAGAAGCGACATGTATGCTCATAAGAAACGATTCTCGGAGCTTTCGAGAATTCGTTAGAGAGCGTGGTGAAAATCTTGTTTGCACCATGGGATATGAAGCGTCTTTGCAAATTTGATTCCATTGCATAGATGAGTACGTTCTTTATCGCACCCGCTTCCATGACGAAGTCGCTATGAGCGCGAACTTCGTTAGCTCTAGCTCCAGTTCCTGGGTATGCCGGAATGGGCTCAGTTAAATACTTAAGCTTTCCGTCAGCAATGGCAGCATTCCGTAGTGCTGCCTACCAGTCAGAGAAGTTTGACCCATCATTCCTCAGTCTAGTTGACTGATTCATGGAGTCCATGAAGGCCTTTAGCCAGGATTCACGTGCTAGCTTGGCACTTGGCATTGGGTCTTCACCAGCCATTTAGTTATACAGCAGTTTTAATGAATGTGTTCTACACTGAAAAAGAAGATAAAACAAAACCATATAAGCAACTTATTGTTGTGATTTAAGTCTATATTAAATTGAATTTAAACTCGTAGACTCATGCATTTATATAATTGATCTCCCTCAAGAATTATATAAACGATCCCAAGACTCAATTTCCGTATATTGATAAGCCCACAGTTTGGCTAATTCCACCGTTGGAACTCTTGGTCGATAGATTTCTGTATATCCTATCTATTAGTCCATCTCAGTCGCTAGATAGTATCGAGTGACCATGATGTTGAGATAAAATAAATCATCTGTTCCCACTTACCCGACGTAGAAGGGGTCATATTATGCCTACCGACGAAGAAGGGATTCATGGGAGGCTGATTTATAAAGACTAATCCCAATTTTTGGTTATACGAGGAAGACCCCATCAACTTTTATTTATCCATATTTAAGTGAACTAAAAACTAGCATATACGTGAATGAATTAAATAAAGTGATGGCTTTACATGTGACACGTGACATCTGTATTGTCACAGAAAACTAACGCGTAACCGCTACATGAGTCAGTTTTCAGGCATGTTATAAGTGGTTTGGTTTTTAGGCGGAATATGATGCAAGCTATTATCGATGAAAGCATAAAGATAAATGCAATAAACGTAAATAAAAGTCCTAGTGTGGCCTATCCTACCAAAATAAACATAAAACAACTTGGAATCCACCGTTGGACCCTAGAAGCTTGTCTTGATGTTCCATCTTGGTCCTTGCAGCGGGAGTGAGCATCCGGTCTCCGTCTTTGGTCTTCACAAAATTACTAATTTAAATTACAAAAGTAGTCCTAGATACATTCTAATTTAAATACAAAAGTAATTACATGGCAAAAACCCAAAACGGAGATACAAGATCTCCAAATTACAAGCAAGACTGTGTTCCATCATTACGGTAACACAATCTACTAAGGCCACACTACGTTACAACCGTTTGCAAAAATTAAATACGTTATTGAAAGCATTCAAGGCATTCACAAGACGATAAATAAAATGCATCAACTAAATAAAAATTCATACATGACATAATACTGTTATTATGATTAATAAATTTTACCAAACCACCTTTTAAGATTAAAATTGTGTGACTATACCGCTTTAATCACCAATTTTAATAAACATATAATCCATTATTTTAAACTGTTTTAAAACAATATGTATCAAACGAGGGTGAACCGTTTCACAAAAATAATATACTATTTCCGTATACAGTATATTATTTTAGGCCATGTGAAAATAAGAAACAAGTTATTTTCGAAAAAGAAAGCCTGAAACATGAGCACTCGACCGAGCAACAGGGGCACTCGATCGAGTGTCAGTGTCACTCGATCGAGTGCAGCAGGGGCTCGATCGAGTGACTTGTTAAAACGCAAACACTGCACTTTGGAAATCAAAACAAGTTTATATCTTGGATTTAAAACGTGTAAATCATATATAAACAACAACAAAAGATTCACATATTGCTAAAAATATCGATTAATTAACAATATGCAAATAAGAATCGAAAACAAGATCGATTACAACCCAAAAACCACACGCATGAAGCCTGGTACGAGGACACTCGATCGAGTGCTACAGACACTCGATCGAGTGTCGAGGCAGAATGCATCGAATTTTCAAAATTTTTAAATCTTACGAAAAACACAATTGTAAAATTTCATGGCCATAGGCTCTGATACCACTTGTGGGGAATAAAACGTGTATTCGCCCTATACTTGCAGGATTATAATGAAAAATACAATCGTGAATATGGTCATAAGATTAAAAAGATATGAAAAAGAGTACAACCTTTAGTCCTTGCACGAAAGGCCTAAGAACAGGAATTAACACAAATTCCCTCCTATAACTTGCACCGAAGACTTAGATTGAGACGTTGCAGCGTGTGCTAGAAATCCTCTCCAACTGCCTTGCAATATCGGGAGAGCCTTTTGAGTTTTAGATGTGAGATCTGGGTTATGGGAGAAGAATGCTCTCAAACCCTAATTTTCTTGAGATTTGTTTAAACAGTGAAAAAAGAGTCACCTGACATAAGGAGACTCCTCCTCCTTATGTAGTGCACAGCCGAAATTCATGAATAGGGTAGGAGTGGGCTTTCCACACTTACCTTATTCTAATTCGTGATTCGACCCATTTAGCTAAAATTTATTCGCGGGTTTTATTTATAAATCGTATACATGTTATCAGATATTAATGCAGTCGATGTATTAATAATGGTCTGATAAAATTACGATATTGTATAATTACCCAAATTAATATAACTGTTTATATTAATACGCGAAATTAATATTTAATCAAATATAACCGTTTATATTTAATTTTACGAATTAATCATGTAATCCGTATTAGCTAAAATTATTTAATCCGTATTAAATAATAATCTCAACATCTTATTGACTAATTTAATAGTCAATACCTCTGACTAACTGTTTAGTCATATCCGGCATAAATGTGATTGTATTTTCATACCTTCACATCTCTCAAACGTGTCCTATAGGTGTGACGTATAGGGACCAGTTGATCACCGCCATCCGTATGACAATAACGTCAAACTTATTTAGCAAGCCAACCGTTATTGATAAACGTGGATCAACTGGTAATAATACAAAAGTATGCCCTTGTGATCCTTTAAGAGATTTAATAAGTCATTGTACTTAATTGTCAAGGACACCAGCCCCAACAATCTCCCACTTGTCCGTACAAGGGTATGTGCAATGACGTTATCACACTACATGTGGAGGACACAAGCTCCAACAAACTCCCACTTGTCCGTACAAGTGTAGGTGCGATAACCGATTCTCATATCCTTTTAAAATTTCTCCCACTCAATGTAAGACAATTTGCAAATCCGCATTCGCAAAGGTCGTATCTCACAAGCGATCTGTATCAAGAGTGGTTTCCCCGATTAGAGAGTAACTTAACTGATAAAACGAATCTGTATTCGAGCATGGCCATGCATTTCAGTTACTACTCCTCGAGTGGCCCTGAGAAATGATAAAATCCTGATAAGGGTTTGGATATTTCCCTCAACTCGAATCCTGCCGATATCGCGCAGCATGAAATAACCCAGAAAAAATCCTCTTGGCCCCTGTTACGGTGACCGTGGGAAAGAAACCAAAGTTACCCAAAATCTGCCTTAATCTCAAGAGACAGTTGAAGGTCAAAAGACTCGACTCTAAGGAACACTATGGAGGTCCTATCCACGACCTGGCACCCAATGTTATAAAACATTTGGACTCCATAACGCTGTCACGGGGTGTCCTACGAGATATCCGTATAACTCGCCTTTGTGATTGGTCAGTCAGCCGTGTGACTTATGGCTCGTTGAACCCACCATCAACCAACGTCACAAAATGATTACCTGATCTAGACTCTAGTCTGGTCCGGATCCAAGCTCTTCCTCCCATAGCTCCCCCTTAGTCTCAGCCACCTGTCAATCTGCTCCCCAATAATTGGTTCATCACAGGTGATCACGAACACACAGGGTCAACCACGAGGTTGAGTAGGGAAAAGAATAAATATAACAACAATATAATAAACTCCGCACCGATCCAACGCCAATTAAACTCCGCACCGATCCAACGCCAAATAAACTCCGCACCGATCCAACACCAAATATACTCCGCACCGATCCAACACCATATCACAAGACCCAATATATATTCATATCGTATAATATCACAGAATAAGGTAATAACTCAATACAGCGATCACATGATGTTATATAGCAAACATGCTTAATGTCAAATGAGAACAGATTGCACATTATTATAAACCAGTATTTTCCCCTACCTGGATTAGCAAGGTACGTAGTTAAATCCGAGGCTTGCTTAGAAATGTTCCACGCGAAACTCGCTACCTAGACAGGTATACGTAACGAATTAATAACTTACACGAACCCCCTAACATTCATACTTACTATAAATGACAACCTTCCAAAAGTGGAAAGTTTCCAAAAATAGAAACTTTCCCGATATAGTAACTTTCCAAATATAGACGTCCCATGACTTAAATAATTCCCGACTCGCATATTTAAATAACCCGACTCGAAACCGTAAGAAAATAATAAGGCACTATTAGAAATAATAACACTAACACAACATAAATAAAATAATAAAATAATACTAATAATAATAATAATAATAATAATAATAATAATAATAATAATAATAATAATAAGACATGGAAAATTGTTTAGAATGGCTCGAAAAACACACACCCCTTGTACCCGACATCAAACCCACGACAACCACATGAACCACCCATACGAACACCAACACACGCTGCCTTCCAACACCTCTGACCCCCATCTACCACCACAACACCGTCACACCCCACGACATTCGCCGACAACCCCAACACAGACCCCCAAACTCAAACCAGACCCTTAACCGCAAACCAGACCACCCTGAACAGACCCCACATCGACAGCCACCCAGACCAGCCAACCACCCTAGACCGACACCTAAACATCCCCCTGACACCGTACATTAAACCACGGTGGTACCACCGCACCGACCTCCCCCGAGTCAGCGGTGGTACCACCCCCAACAACCAGACCGTAACAAGGTGAAGAAATCCCAGAACAGACTACCACCAGAACCACCCTAATCGACCCTAATTACGCCACCTGGAACCACCCAGCTTTCCGCCATGACCACCCCTGACTACCACCTGGCTCCCCGACCAAAGACCCGTACAACCCAACCACCGATCTCAACACAAAACCTCAGTAGAACGTAAACAAAATACTGCAATCAGAATATTATAAAAACAGAACGAAGACATACTCTACTGACACCGTATTAAACACCTCTTGCAACACCCTTTAACAGCCAACGACGACCATCTAACAGATTACATATGTTCATTGCATGTTATATTACGAATTTGTGCAAAAACATTGAAGGTAGATCGTGTTATAGACGAATACTTAAACGATGAAAACACAAACCAAAGCTGGAATTACAACGAGAGGTGACATACCCAACTTCTCAGTCAAATCGAGCCGCCTTACGCCCACCTAAGACCACCGTGATTACTGCCTCTTTATTCTATGCTGTGACGGCTGTAGGTATGGGATATAGGAATGAGGATTAGGGTAAGTTTAGGGTTTATGGAAGGTGTTAAAAGGGTGGCGGTAGCATGGTCTCTTAGTGGGGTTTTGTGGAGCTATTTTTAAAACAGCCGTGGGCTTGGGGTTGTGGCACACATTACGAGGCCCAAGCCACGCGCATAAGGTCTAGGGATCGATCCCCACCACGACCTAAACATAGGGCTAGAGGTCTAGGGTTCGAACCCTCATAACAACCTAATCTCATAACTTGATTTTTACTTAACAAATAAACTTAACTATCAACACAAACAAATAAACTCAGTTATCGCGTCTAAATTTTAGAGGTATTACAGTCTTCCCTCCTTAAATTGAACTTCATCCCGAAGTTCATCCCCACTTAGGTGACAAAACCAAAACAACTCCACGAACTTGGAAACAAAGCATCACCAAAAGTTTACTTAAATTACCGAATGTTACATTCCACCCCCCTTAAAGAAAAGTTACGTCCGCGTAACTTACCTCGATCAAAGAAATGTGGGTAACGCTCCCTCATAGATGCCTCAGGCTCCCACGTAGCCTCCTTCTGATTATGGTTGGTCCACAAAACTTTCACCAAGGACGTCTCCCTATTGCGAGTCTTTCGTACCTTCCTGTCCAGAATCTCTTTCGGAGTCTCAATGTAGGCCAACTGCTCATCTACCTCACTCACCTCGTGCTGAAGCACATGTGATGGATCACTCACATATTTTCTAAACTGGGACACATGGAACACATTATGGACCTTGGATAGGGTTGGAGGTAAAGCTAAGCGGTATGCCACCTCTCCAACTCTGTCCAAGATCTCAAATGATCCAATAAATTTCTGACTCAGTTTGCCACGCTTGCCGAATCTCATCACACCCTTCATTGGAAATACTTTCAGTAGTACCTTCTCTCCTGCCTCGAATGAAATATCACTCCTCTTCAGATCTGCGTAACTCTTCTGTCTATCCTGGGCGGCCCTCATCCTCTGTCGAATAATCTGCACCTGCTCCACCATCTCCTGGATCATATCTGGCCCTAAAGTCACAACATCGGCTCGATCATTGATGCGTGCCTATTTTATGATGTTTTACATCTATTTTTACACGCATTTTGTCGCTCATTTACGATGTTTTAGCCCTTATTTCCCAACAATTGTCTACTTTCGTATTTTTATGCTCTTTTGCAGAATTATGCGGAAAAGGGACGATTTTATACTAAATTTATGCCCTCGGGACTTTTTATAACTAAGGACAAGAAGGAACGAAGCCTAGCGCACATTTCAAGGCCTAAAAGATAGCTTTAACAAGCAAAGAATCGAACCACGACATTGCAGCCTGTTTCAAATGGCTATATCTCGAGTTCTAGAGCTGATAATGGAGTGATTCCAGTTGGAGGTGAAAGCTTATCCTCTTAGCTTTCCAACGCCGCGAGAATCGCTTGATTTCGATAAGTAACGAAGAAATGGCAGCTGTTTTAAGAACGATGCGCGCTGCAGTCCCGACAGTTGGTCGACCGACCAACAAAGTAGGTCGATCGACCAGGTTCCTATTGGAAAAGCCCAGAATTTGCCTGAAGCCCAGAAATTGCATAAAATCCGTAAAGCGGTCGACCGACCGAAAATATTGGTCGACCGACCACATCGCCGACCCAGAAGTTTCCGAAAAGCCCATACAAGTGTTTAGGTCATTAGGAAACTCTTTAATTCCGCCTATATAAGCTAATTCAGTCCCTAATTCAGATATCCATGAAGTTCTTAATCTAGTTTTCTATCATAGAATAATCAAGTCCAAGTTTTTAATCTTTGTTCTTAGATTTCCAATTAAGTTGTAAGTTTGCTACAATTCAATCTTTCCTTTTCAATTAATCTTGTTGTTCATCTTATTTGTTATTTCTCAATTCATGTTTCCTCTTTATTATCATCTTTAATTATGTTAATTCCTTTGATATTCTTAATTCTTGTTATTGTTAATTTTATGATTAAGATTATGCATAGCTAATTCTTGTGATTAGGAATTAGGGGAACCATGGTAAAGACTTGATTTCGATAGTTTTATGATTAAATTACCAATCCCCCATTGTTGTTGGTAAACTAATTCTTTTAGATTGAAAGATTGTTAGGATTAGTTTAACAACAACTTTGGGATTGCCCTTGAACGAAAGTTTAGTGCTTTTCTAGGAACCCTAAGACCGTAAGGATTGGGTAGAATATTGACCTAAAGGTTTATTCTTTGTTCCTTGGGATTGTGTTATTTGATTATTTTACCTTTCATTAACTTGTTTTAACCATGGGGAACCGAAGTTCCTAATCTCCTTTTCATCTTATTTTAATTTCCTTTATTATTATTGCATGTTTAGATTTATGTTCTTTATAACTTTCATGTTTATTCCTATTTTTTATTATTGTTTTAATAACTATGAGTAGCTAATTTCATATGTTAGGATGTAGGGAGTAAATATGCGAAGGTAGTATAAATTCCGAATCGACGTGTTGCAGGGTGGAGGTCGGCCGACCGGGTTAGTTGGTCGGTCGACCGACACGCGTATGAATTCTGTTTCGCTTTTATTTGTAGACTATAATAACCTACAATGAGACCAAAAGGAGACTTGTAGGATGTTAGTATTGACCTACCCAAGATTGAGAGATTTGGGAAGGGCATTGGTTTACATCTTAAGACAGATAGGTTACTTAAGACTGAAAGGTTTGTGACCTAGAATTTAGGAATCACCCTTATTGTTGACACCCAATAATTGTGAGACCTAGGAACTAATAGCATAGACCTAAAGGATATGTTACATCCCTTACGCGACTGCAGTACATGTTGACTTAGGATTTATAGTATCTTAGCTGTTTATTACCCGAACATCCTAGCATCTCTTTTATTATATTTTTATTCTCATCTTTATTTACTTGTTGTATTTTATATTTGTTTTAGACTTAGCAACAATCAAACCCCCTCTCTATTGTTACTTTGTAGACTAAAAATTATCAAACATAATTAACCTTGTCTCTCTGTGGTTCGACCCTTACTATCACTATCTATAGTTTTAGTTTGGTTTATAAATCTTATCTTTGACACCCACAACGACGGGTATCAAATTTTGGCGCCGTTGCCGGGGAGACGGTATAATTTTGTTTGTTAATTTTTAGTTTATTTTTCTTGTCTTAAGGAACTTAGGTTCCTTAAGACCGTTTCTTACCTTTTCTTCTAGTGTTGTTTAGAAGACAGGTTTTTGAGAGGAAGGCTTGAGTACTCTCTCTATGGATTCTATTTATAACTTCCTACAGCCAAAGGCTCAAGATGTACCGAAAAATTCGGATGTTGCAAACTCTGGTCGACCGACCACTGCTACTGGTCGACCGACCGACGTTCCTGAGCAGAGTGCTGTTTTGACTCCGGAATCGCTGGATCCTTCCTTTATTCAAGGTCTTGCCGAAATTTTACAGCTGAAAAAGCCAAAGGTTGCTGATCCTACGGCTAAAGTCACCATTCCTTATCCTGAAAGACTGAAAAATTCAAAAGAGGATCGGAAATTTGGTAAGTTTTTAGAGATGGTGAAGAATCTTGAGGTAACCATCCCTTTCAGTGACTTAATTACCCAGATACCTTCTTATGCTAAATTCATGAAAGATATTTTAATGTTGGAGCATCAGTTCAAAAAAACCTTTGAGAGGTATGAGGGCGTTGATATTAGTAACCCAGATATTTCTGTCAAGTGTGATCCCATCACACCCATTACTAAAGAGTCGCTCATTCTTAAGGATGAGGATGATAGGTTACTTGATTCCCTCTCCCTCCCCGTTGATGATACTAACTTGGATCTAGAAACAACCAATGAGTTAGGCTTTCACCCCTTGACTGACCAACCTATTTTTGTAGGTATTAGTGATGACCATGTTCCTAACATAATTGAACCCTCTGTTGATGAACCTTGTTTTTTTGCAGTATTCATTTATTGACATTCCTGATGTTTTTAATAATATTAGTGAATGTTCTATGCAAGGACCCTTTTCAAAGGATCCTTCGGAGGCTTTGATGTGTTTTGAGGCATGTGCAGGTGAATCTCTTGCTCAAAAGGCTGATTTGGATGCTCCAGAAATTGCTACACTAGTGATAAAGTCTATAAGCAGTAGGAAGAGAGATGTTCTCGATCGAGTAGTACCACTTACTCGATCAAATGCTGTAGAGAACGAGGTCACTCAAACAAGTGATCATTTGGCTGAAGAAAAGAGCCCTAAGAAGAAGAAGCCGAGGAAGGTGTCGACCTACGACTTGGGAGTCGACAACCACGGGAGATGGATGGCTAAAGCTATGGATGATGACCCACCTATCTACATGGTGGAGAGAAACTCATCTACCCAAATCACCATAGCTGAAGGAGTAGCCTATAGTCAGAGCCCTTGGTCAAAGAAACGCCGAATCCTTCGCGGATGACTTCTCCTTTTGCTCGTTTCTGCTTTTCTTAAGACATTTTTTTTGTTTTGCTAAGACTTTCTAGCTTGCTTTCTTTAAGTTCTTAGGACAAATTTTTTTGTGTTTGCATAGTTAAGACTTTTTGAACTTGTTTCTGGGATCTCGCGCATTTGTTGGGCGCATATTTTTCTTGCTTTTTCAGGTTCTACGAAGAAAAACGAAGACCGCTGGGACAAAGACGGTCGATCGACCAGTTACACCAGTCGGTCGACCTAGTCGCCGCATTGCTGAAATTTTCTGTACTTTACAGGAAGGTCGGTCGACCTGTTTTCTTGGTCGGTCGACCTACCGATCTGTCGCAGTCTTTCGATTTCTTCCTCGGGAACCGTGCAACCGTTCTTGGGTACTTGAGTGGCACTGCTAGCCACCAAAACCTCCCAGCTTACGCTGGTTTGGGGAGGTTTTTCTCATGCGCTTCATAATCCAGTGAGTTCTTTCCAGTTTTTCCTTAGCTTTTATTCTCTTTGCATCTTTCATTTATTTTTTCTGAAACCTTTACTTAGGCTGATGCACAATGGGGACATTGTGCGGGTTGGTTTGGGGAATGGTTTCGCGTCACATGCATTGCATTCTGTCACACGTTTATTGCATTTCCGTATTGCATTGTTCTTTTCTTTATTTTCCTTGCATATACAAGAAAAATACAAAAAAATGAAAAAATTCAAAAAAAAATTCAAAAAAATGCACGTTTATTTTAGCATATAGGTCGAGTCGGAACGAAAGTATTTCAAGGATGATTTTTGCTATCTTACATGTTTATGCCTTTACCTTGCCTTGTCAACTTGTTTTAGTATGAGAGTCTTTTGCATATCTACGAGTTTTTGTCAACTTGCATATCTTGAGACTTGACTTATACCTTGGCAACCTACTATACATTCTGAGTTTTAGAGCCTTATTCCTGGTTTCATTCTTAAACCAGTCGTCTAGGATGTGAGTAGTACTCCCCTTGGAACATGTTACATCAATATGCATAAACATGAACTTGAATTGCTATATACTTGTTTTACTTTCTCGTTTTGTGAGTCTTGATACGTGCGTTTGGGATCCCCTTTCTCTTATTTACCCATAAGCCTTACATAGCCAAAATTGCCTTTTTATTCCCCCAAAACTACATCCCATACTTAGCCTACCTTTCCAAGCTAGTATCTGTGGTCTTTGGTTTATTTTTTTGAGGCATCTTGGTTTGTATGCTATCATGAGCAAAAAAAGAGAAAAGAAAGAAAGAAAGCGAGAAAAGAAAAAGAACAGAAAAATTCAGAAAGAAGGAAGAAAGAAAGAAAAAAAAAAACGAAAAAAACGAAAAAAAAAGAATCGAAAAATAGAAAGTCAGTCGACCGACCACCATCATAGGTCGGCCGACCACCTGTCAGCATCAGATTCAAAAAAAAAAAAATTCGTTCCAAATTCCCTTTCTTTTATATGTTATCACTCCCATACTTCATTCAAAAAAATATTTGGGAGTCCTTTCTTATGTTTAATGTGAGAGTTGTGCTACAAAAGAGCACCTTCTTAATATCAAAAGTTGTGAAATATGTTGTTGGGAACCGGTTTTACTAGCTTGGCTACTAACCCAACAAATCCAAAAACATCTTAACCACTTTTACCTTTTACCTCACATATCTTTCATTACCTCAATTGCATGTATCTGGGTCACTTAATAAGGTTGTTATACAAAGTTGTAGAATTCTTGTTCATGTTAGATTGCAGGCATGTTTCCATGGGTCGCAGTTAGGTGAGTGTCTGTACAAAATTACTTCTTCCTATCTTTTACATATACTCACCCTTTGCTTCATGAGTGTCTCGAGCGTACCGCGAGAGTCCATGGTATAAAGTATCTATAGTCTTTATTTTTGCAAGTCTGACAACACCATAACTCGTTTGCATGATTTAAATGCTTACTTTCTCATTTTGTACTTAGCATTGGTTTAGGCTAACATGTAAATTTCGCTCTGAGATTGATATCGTTCCATTAGTTAAGATCGAGTCTATTTCTTGCTTGAGGGCAAGTAAGGTTTGGTTTGGGGAATTTGATGCGTGCCTATTTTATGATGTTTTACATCTATTTTTACACGCATTTTGTCGCTCATTTACGATGTTTTAGCCCTTATTTCCCAACAATTGTCTACTTTCGTATTTTTATGCTCTTTTGCAGAATTATGCGGAAAAGGGACGATTTTATACTAAATTTATGCCCTCGGGACTTTTTATAACTAAGGACAAGAAGGAACGAAGCCTAGCGCACATTTCAAGGCCTAAAAGATAGCTTTAACAAGCAAAGAATCGAACCACGACATTGCAGCCTGTTTCAAATGGCTATATCTCGAGTTCTAGAGCTGATAATGGAGTGATTCCAGTTGGAGGTGAAAGCTTATCCTCTTAGCTTTCCAACGCCGCGAGAATCGCTTGATTTCGATAAGTAACGAAGAAATGGCAGCTGTTTTAAGAACGATGCGCGCTGCAGTCCCGACAGTTGGTCGACCGACCAACAAAGTAGGTCGATCGACCAGGTTCCTATTGGAAAAGCCCAGAATTTGCCTGAAGCCCAGAAATTGCATAAAATCCGTAAAGCGGTCGACCGACCGAAAATATTGGTCGACCGACCACATCGCCGACCCAGAAGTTTCCGAAAAGCCCATACAAGTGTTTAGGTCATTAGGAAACTCTTTAATTCCGCCTATATAAGCTAATTCAGTCCCTAATTCAGATATCCATGAAGTTCTTAATCTAGTTTTCTATCATAGAATAATCAAGTCCAAGTTTTCATCTTTGTTCTTAGATTTCCAATTAAGTTGTAAGTTTGCTACAATTCAATCTTTCCTTTTCAATTAATCTTGTTGTTCATCTTATTTGTTATTTCTCAATTCATGTTTCCTCTTTATTATCATCTTTAATTATGTTAATTCCTTTGATATTCTTAATTCTTGTTATTGTTAATTTTATGATTAAGATTATGCATAGCTAATTCTTGTGATTAGGAATTAGGGGAACCATGGTAAAGACTTGATTTCGATAGTTTTATGATTAAATTACCAATCCCCCATTGTTGTTGGTAAACTAATTCTTTTAGATTGAAAGATTGTTAGGATTAGTTTAACAACAACTTTGGGATTGCCCTTGAACGAAAGTTTAGTGCTTTTCTAGGAACCCTAAGACCGTAAGGATTGGGTAGAATATTGACCTAAAGGTTTATTCTTTGTTCCTTGGGATTGTGTTATTTGATTATTTTACCTTTCATTAACTTGTTTTAACCATGGGGAACCGAAGTTCCTAATCTCCTTTTCATCTTATTTTAATTTCCTTTATTATTATTGCATGTTTAGATTTATGTTCTTTATAACTTTCATGTTTATTCCTATTTTTTATTATTGTTTTAATAACTATGAGTAGCTAATTTCATATGTTAGGATGTAGGGAGTAAATATGCGAAGGTAGTATAAATTCCGAATCGACGTGTTGCAGGGTGGAGGTCGGCCGACCGGGTTAGTTGGTCGGTCGACCGACACGCGTATGAATTCTGTTTCGCTTTTATTTGTAGACTATAATAACCTACAATGAGACCAAAAGGAGACTTGTAGGATGTTAGTATTGACCTACCCAAGATTGAGAGATTTGGGAAGGGCATTGGTTTACATCTTAAGACGGATAGGTTACTTAAGACTGAAAGGTTTGTGACCTAGAATTTAGGAATCACCCTTATTGTTGACACCCAATAATTGTGAGACCTAGGAACTAATAGCATAGACCTAAAGGATATGTTACATCCCTTACGCGACTGCAGTACATGTTGACTTAGGATTTATAGTATCTTAGCTGTTTATTACCCGAACATCCTAGCATCTCTTTTATTATATTTTTATTCTCATCTTTATTTACTTGTTGTATTTTATATTTGTTTTAGACTTAGCAACAATCAAACCCCCTCTCAATTGTTACTTTGTAGACTAAAAATTATCAAACATAATTAACCTTGTCTCTCTGTGGTTCGACCCTTACTATCACTATCTATAGTTTTAGTTTGGTTTATAAATCTTATCTTTGACACCCACAACGACGGGTATCAATCATCCCAACACACAGGGCTACGACACTTCCTCCCGTATAGAGCCTCGTAAGGGGCCATGCCTATGCTTCCATGGCAGCTATTATTATAAGAAAACTCGATCAACCCCAGTCGATCCTCCCAAGACCCCCCGAACTCAAGTACACAAGCCCTCAACATATCCTCTAGGGTCTGAATCGTTCTCTCAGTCTGTCCGTCGGTAGCTAGATGGAAAGCAGTACTCATCTTCAATTGGGTACCCAAAGCTGCCTGCAACTCTTGCCAAAATCTGGATATAAACCTCGAGTCTCGATCTGAAACAATGTCCTTGGGTACGCCATGTAGTTTGACCACATTCTGAACATATGACTTAGCCAACTCGGCTTTACTCCAGGTATCTTTCATTGGAATAAAGTGAGCTGACTTAGTCAAACGATCCACAATCACCCAAATCATGTTGTTGCCCCTCTGAGTCCGAGGCAACCCCACGATAAAATCCATCGAAATGTTCTCCCACTTCCACTCTGGCACATCCAAAGGTTGAACTCTCCCTTGAGGTCTCTTATGTTCCCCTTTCACCTTCTGACATGTCAAACACCTGGAAACAAACTCAGCGACTTCCTTCTTCATGTTAGGCCACCAGAACGTCTTCTTAAGGTCCTTATACAGCTTATCGCCCCCTGGGTGAACGGAATAGGGAGTAGCATGAGCTTCAGTCAGGATCTTCTTCTTTAGCTCCTCTACATCCGGAACACACCATCACCCACTAAACCTCAAACTACCATCAGTATGGATACTGAACTTGGATGCAGTCTCTCCACCCTCACTCTCCACCATCGTGCGCCACTTCTGGATTCTCGCATCATTACTTTGCAATTCCCGAATCTCACCATACAACTCAGGCTCTACTGTCAAGTCACTAAGGGCATCCCCTTTCCGGATCATGAATATTCCCATCTCCCTTAGTTCACCATGCAACCTCACTCTCGACCTGGCACAATTCAAAGCATGCACAGATTTCCTACTTAGGGCGTCAGCTACCACATTCACTTTACCTTCATGATAGACAATCTGCATATCATAGTCTCCAATCAACTCTATCCACCTCCTCTGTCTCATGTTCAGCTTCTTCTGGGTGTAGATATACTTCAGGCTCTTATGATCAGAAAACACCTTGAAAGTGGCTCCGTAAAGGTAATGGCGCCACAATTTAAGTGCAAAGACCACAGCTCCTAATTCCAAATCATGGGTCGGATAATTTTCTTCGTAGGTCTTCAACTGGCGAGAAGCATACGCTATCACCCTCCCATTCTACATTAGCACACAACCCAACCCATGCTTCGATGCGTCAGTATAAACTTCGAAGTTATCACTCCCAACTGGCAAAGCAAGGATATGAGCTGTTGTCAGGCGTTCCTTAAGGGTTAGGAATGCCTTCTCACAACTCTCATCCCAAACAAAACGGTTCTCTTTCCTCATTAACGACGTCAACGGCTTCGCTATCTTTGAAAAATCTTTGACAAATCTCCGATAATATCCAGCCAATCCCAGAAAGCTTCGAATCTCACTCACATTCTTCGGACTCTGCCACCTAGTCACAGCCTCAAATTTACTTGGGTCAACAGACACCCCCTCCTTTGAAATTACATGTCCCAGAAATGCTACTCTCTCCAACCAGAACTCACACTTACTCAACTTAGCATTGAGTTTATGTCCTTCCAGGGTCTGAAGTACTTTCCTTAAATGGTCTTCGTGCTCTTCTGCATTCTTGGAGTACACCAGGATATCGTCTATGAATACCACCACAAACTTGTCCAGATAGGGGCTGAAGACTCGGTTCATCAAGTCCATGAACACGGCTGGAGCATTAGTCAATCCGAAGGGCATAACCACAAATTCATAGTGGCCATACCTCGTTCGGAAAGCGGTCTTTGGAATATCTTCATCCTTTATTCTCAACTGATGATACCCGGATCTCAAATCAATCTTGGAGAAGACCCCAGCTCCGCTTAACTGATCGAACAAATCGTCAATTCTCGGCAAAGGATAACGGTTCTTGATGGTCACATTGTTCAGCTCTCGGTAGTCAACACAAAGTCTCAAACTACCATCCTTCTTCTTCACAAACAAAACGGGTGCTCCCCAGGGTGACACACTGGGTCGAATGAACCCTTTCTCAGCTAGTTCATCCAACTGCTTCTTCAACTCCTCCATCTCCTTCGGTCCCATACGGTACGATGATTTGGATATTGGTCCCGCCCCTGGTTTTAGGTCAATGGAAAATTCCACTTCCCTCCTCGGCGGCAACCCTGGAACGTCGTCTCGAAAAACTCCCTCAAACTCCCGTACCACAGGTATCTCGCTAGTCTTTGGAGTCTCAGCCTCACAATTCCACATTTGGCACAAGATCAGGCTCTCTCCTTTCCTCAAGCTAGACTTCAAGGTGTTGACAGAAATGAACTTGATTTTTGGTTTGATTCGATATCCCTTGTAAGACACCCTCAGCCCCTTAGGTCCCTTCAAGGAAATTTTCTTTTGATAGCAGTCGATGAAAGCTCGAAACTTCCCTAGCCAGTCCATTCCTAGAATCACCTCAAAGCCCCCCAGTGGAAACTCTATGAGGTCACAATAGAAAATTGCTTCCCCGATTTTAATGGGTACACTTCCATAAACTCTATTACAAGCTATTGACTCTCCTGAAGGTATGGTCACTGAGTCTGCGACCCAGTCGAATCTCTCAATCCCCAAAGCCTTAACATGATCTCTAGACACAAACGAATGGGTGGCACCGGAATCGAAAAGTACAAAAGTAGGTTTAGAGTTCACAAGAAAAGTACCGGTGACCACATGAGCATCATCCTTCGCGGCCTGCTTTCCCATGGCAAAGAGCTTTCCACTGGATTTGACTCCACTCTGACTGGCACCAGATGTCCCAGCCTGCTGATTCCCTTCTGCTCCCGTCTTTTGGTTGCTTCCACCTCCATTGTATTGATTCTGGTACGAGCGGCTCTGATAATTGTTATAGCTCCTCTGGTAATTACTGCTCCCTCCAGACTTCGCACCCCCACCATAGTTGGCCATGGGTGTGCGATAGCCACTGCTACCATAAGACTGGGTGCGAGATCCCTGGTATCCGGATGTAGGCGTACGATAACCCTCGGACTGATTCCCTCCAGAAGAGCGACACACTGCCTGCTTATGTCCTCTCTTCCCACAGCCGAAACAAACTATTCCCGCTGAGCCACCGCCAGAAACTCCACTCATGTGACTGCCCCCACCATGGTTTCTCCCACCACCAGAGGCACTACTCCCAAAATATCCACTGAACTTATTTTGCTTTTTCGATCCAGAACCCTCGGTTACTGATTCCGCCTTCCTCTTTTCTGTCTTGGACTTCTTGTCCTCCTTAATCATCTCGGAAAGCCTCTCCGCCGCCCCAGCCCTTAAGTAAATGTCACGGACTGTGGTGGGCGGAGCTGCAATCAATCTCTTCTTGATGGCGATTGATAACCCTCTCTCAAATTTCATTGCCAGCATGGCATCATCGAAACCCATGTCTCCCACGTAGTTCGCCAACTGGATGAATTTCCTGTAGTAAGCCTCTACAGTCATGTCCTCCGACATCTTGAGTGTATCGAACTCCTCCCTCAGCTTGCTCTTTTGGAATTCTGGTAGAAACACCTCGTACAAGATCCTCTTGAATGCGTCCCAAGCAACAAACTCGGTCTCATCCTCTTTAGCTGCTTCCCGGATCTCTCCCTTGTTCCCGGTCCACCAATCTCCGGCCATACCCCTCAGATAGTGGGCTGCTTGGTCAACCCTCAATTCTTCAGGGCAAACCACCAACTCGAATAGATTAGTGAATTCCCGACACCATGCCCCCAGCAGATGAGGTTCCCCCTCCCCAATGAATTGGGTAGGGTGATGCCTCGCGATTATTGTGCTCATTTTTGCCGAGTCCATGCGTTGGGCCTTTACGGCCTCGTTCTCGGCTAGTAACCGGTCTAACTCCTCCTGTGTGATGTTTGCAACATTGGCTCTTCGCGGAGGCATACTATAGTACAACAGAAAAAGAAATGAGTCCCGACTCATATGGGTACCCATTTGGATTAGGGCTATGTTCCCTAAACATTAAAGTCTATAAACACTTAGACTATAAGTAGTCCTTTTCTATAACATGGCTCAGGGATCACATAACCGCATATCTCTAGACATGATGAGAGAAGAATTACTAACATGTTTCAAATCACTTCACATAGCCATATTAATATGCACTTCTTTATTCAAACAATTAAAGATTCTTTCATGCTCATGCCCCTTCCGGCTTTTCCAACAGTCACTTATACTCAGAATTCTCATAAAATACTTATCACAGTATACCATTACTTCCATCTTTTCTTAACCTACCCTTTTCTCTCATATTTTCACTCTGGGTTCCCGGGTAAAACTGATAGGGCCAATGGTTCGGTGTGAGGGGGCCCCAGACTCATACTTCCCCTTTTGTGTGCTCCTAACAGCCCTATCCCGGGGTTCATTTTATTTAGACTCTCCTACATTCATTGGGTTCATTAGCTTAGGCGTGAGGATCGTTCGCTCTGATACCACTTTGTAACACCCCCATTTATTTAAGGGCCTGTACTAGGACTCCCCAGATAAAAGAAGGTGTTACCATCTCGGTTTCCCGAGGCAATAGATACAAAGGAAAGATAACAGTACTTTAATTAAAGTTAAACTCATATCAAGTTCTTACAACAGTACCCAAAAGTCTTAACAAAATAAATGAAGTACATCTCATGCCAAACTGACTAAGGTGATCTAGACTCTAGTCTGGTCCGGATCCAAGCTCTTCCTCCCATAGCTCCCCCTTAGTCTCAGCCACCTGTCAATCTGCTCCCCAATAATTGGTTCATCACAGGTGATCACGAACACACAGGGTCAACCACGAGGTTGAGTAGGGAAAAGAATAAATATAACAACAATATAATAAACTCCGCATCGATCCAACGCCAATTAAACTCCGCACCGATCCAACGCCAAATAAACTCCGCACCGATCCAACACCAAATATACTCCGCACCGATCCAACACCATATCACAAGACCCAATATATATTCATATCGTATAATATCACAGAATAAGGTAATAACTCAATACAACGATCACATGATGTTATATAGCAAACATGCTTAATGTCAAATGAGAACAGATTGCACATTATTATAAACCAGTATTTTCCCCTACCTGGATTAGCAAGGTACGTAGTTAAATCCGAGGCTTGCTTAGAAATGTTCCACGCGAAACTCGCTACCTAGACAGGTATACGTAACGAATTAATAACTTACATGAACCCCCTAACATTCATACTTACTATAAATGACAACCTTCCAAAAGTGAAAAGTTTCCAAAAATAGAAACTTTCCCGATATAGTAACTTTCCAAATATAGACGTCCCATGACTTAAATAATTCCCGACTCGCATATTTAAATAACCCGACTCGAAACCGTAAGAAAATAATAAGGCACTATTAGAAATAATAACACTAACACAACATAAATAAAAAAATAAAATAATACTAATAATAATAATAATAATAATAATAATAATAATAATAATAATAATAATAATAATAATAATAATAATAATAATAAGACATGGAAAATTGTTTAGAATGGCTCGAAAAACACACACCCCTTGTACCCGACATCAAACCCACGACAACCACATGAACCACCCATACGAACACCAACACACGCTGCCTTCCAACACCTCTGACCCCCATCTACCACCACAACACCGTCACACCCCACGACATTCGCCGACAACCCCAACACAGACCCCCAAACTCAAACCAGACCCTTAACCGCAAACCAGACCACCCTGAACAGACCCCACATCGACAGCCACCCAGACCAGCCAACCACCCTAGACCGACACCTAAACATCCCCCTGACACCGTACATTAAACCACGGTGGTACCACCGCACCGACCTCCCCCGAGTCAGCGGTGGTACCACCCCCAACAACCAGACCGTAACAAGGTGAAGAAATCCCAGAACAGACTACCACCAGAACCACCCTAATCGACCCTAATTACGCCACCTGGAACCACCCAGCCTTCCGCCATGACCACCCCTGACTACCACCTGGCTGCCCGACCAAAGACCCGTACAACCCAACCACCGATCTCAACACAAAACCTCAGTAGAACGTAAACAAAATACTGCAATCAGAATATTATAAAAACAGAACGAAGACATACTCTACTGACACCGTATTAAACACCTCTTGCAACACCCTTTAACAGCCAACGACGACCATCTAACAGATTACATATGTTCATTGCATGTTATATTACGAATTTGTGCAAAAACATTGAAGGTAGATCGTGTTATAGACGAATACTTAAACGATGAAAACACAAACCAAAGCTGGAATTACAACGAGAGGTGACATACCCAACTTCTCAGTCAAATCGAGCCGCCTTACGCCCACCTAAGACCACCGTGATTACTGCCTCTTTATTCTATGCTGTGACGGCTGTAGGTATGGGATATAGGAATGAGGATTAGGGTAAGTTTAGGGTTTATGGAAGGTGTTAAAAGGGTGGCGGTAGCATGGTCTCTTAGTAGGGTTTTGTGGAGCTATTTTTAAAACAGCCGTGGGCTTGGGGTTGTGGCACACATTACGAGGCCCAAGCCACGCGCATAAGGTCTAGGGATCGATCCCCACCACGACCTAAACATAGGGCTAGAGGTCTAGGGTTCGAACCCTCATAACAACCTAATCTCATAAATCGATTTGTTACTTAACAAATAAACTTAACTATCAACACAAACAAATAAACTCAGTTATCGCGTCTAAATTTTAGAGGTATTACACATGAAACTTGTCCAAAACAAATTAAAAACTAATCTAGTAACTATTCGAACTGACCATGGAACTGAGTTTGACAACCATGCTTTTATTGAATTTTGTAAATCCAACGGTGTTGGACATAACTTCTCTGCACCTAGAACACCACAACAAAACGGAGTAGTAGAACGCATGAACAGAACCCTAGAAGACATGGCTAGAACAATGCTTCTTTGTAGTGGTCTACCTAGAAACTTTTGGGCTGAGGCTATTAGTACAGCTTGCTATATTCATAATCGTGCTATGATTAGACCTATCCTCAAAAAGACACCTTATGAACTTTTACGTGGTCGCAACCCTAATATATCACATCTAAGATGTTTTGGGAGTAAATGCTTCGTTCATAACAATGGTAAAAATTGTTTAAGCAAATTTGACCCTAGAAGTGATGAGGCGATTTTTATAGGATATTCTAATCATAGTAAAGCTTATAAAGTTTTTAATAAACGTACCTTATGCATAGAAGAGAGTATACATGTTATCTTTGATGAGAATAATGCCTTTGATAAGCCTTTACAGGACGAAGAGGAAAATCTAGACGAACCAGACTTTTGTTTGTCAAGGGAAGATCCTCCAGAAATAGAAAATAATGATGAAGGCGAAATTCAAGGAATCAACGATGAACTTAACTTGGGAGGAAACGGTGCGGGAGATGAAACTACAGTTGATGATACTTTAGATAACTCTCAAACCAATGACTTAGAACCCAGAGTTGGAGTTAATGAAACTACAACTTTGAATCAAAACCAAAGGGAAGAGGTCATAGTTATACCTGACTCTCCTATAAACCCTGGTTTGAATTCAGGGGGAACAAGTCAAAATCCCGAGTCAAGCAGTAGCAATGAAGACAATCAATCAAGAAACTGGAGATATCAAGGCTCTCACCCTCTGGACAATATCATAGGAAGCCTTACCGAAGGAGTTCAAACTCGAAGAAGCTTAAACAACTTCTGTTCCTTCTACTCCTTTCTCTCCATAATTGAACCTACCAATATAAAAGAAGCTCTTTTTTTTTTTTTTTTTTTGATAAGGTAAGGAAACTAGGTTGATCCTCTTGAATAGGACCAACCTATCTCATCCTTTCGAATGAGTAAGGTAAGTTGAAGCCACCGGCTTTCAACCCACCTCGAAAGAGTTGGACATGAATGTCCAACGGAAGCCATGAAGTCAGCAACCTTGTTGGCTTCACGGAAGCAATGTTTAATTATCACTTCATCGAAAAGATGAAGATCAAGTTTCACATCCTTGATAATACTAGAGATTTGCCACGGGATTTGCCAAGTGCTACGGAGGGAGTTGATAACACATAAATTATCACCCTCCACAATTAACTTAGAGATACCTAAGTGTTTAGCGGCTAAAATACCTTCTTTTAAGGCGAGTGCTTCTGCGACAATAATACTATTAGATCCGCACTTTTTTGCACCTAGCAACACGACTTCACCATTATGATCTCTTATACAATATCCTAAAGCAGCTTTATTGCCATCTATTCTCGATCCGTCAAAATTTAGCTTTAAAAAACCATTTCTAGGTTTCTCCCACCAGATTTCCTTCTTACTAGAAGTGTTTCTAACACACTTTACTCTCTCAGGATTGTTGAGATCTTTATGTCTAGTTTCGTTCCAGGCCTTAATGCTATTATTACATAACGTAATAAGTTTGTTTATATTGAAATTAACGTTATTAAAGATAATATCATTTCTATAAAACCATGCATTCCACCAAATAAAAATGATCTTAATGAAATCATTTTGTGAAATTAAGTCTTTTAGATAATTAAGTTTCATTAGAAAATTTTGACTTGCAATATTATCATACTTTGTCAAAAAGTTATTATAGCTAGTAATGCTTATTTCTTGGATAATGGACCTAATCAAAGGACAATCGTAAAAGAAATGATCTTTATTTTCACCAGGATAGTTACACAAAATGCAATGAGGTGGGACATTAATATGACTTTTGAGAAGTCTATCTTTCGTTGGAAGGCCGTCAACACATGCTTTCCAAAGAAAAAACTTCAATTTTGGTGGAATATTCAATTTCCAAACCCACTGAAAGTTACATTTGTCATGAGCGTGATCGAGCAAACCTTGCGCTAACCAAGTTGCTGTTTTTGTAGAAAAATTTCCATCCACGGACAACCCCTATACGAGGGCATCTGGAATATCATTACGTGGCAGCGGAATGTTAGTAATCTGATTCACAATATCGTTATTTACCAAATTGGCTAATTTACAAACATCCCATTGTTTGTCAGAGGTTATGAAATCTTTAACCAAAAGATTAAGATTGCGGCTATTATCATCATCACTCGTAATGCTGGTAAGTGGGTGCGAGAAAACCCAATTATCAGACCAAAACTTAATATTGCTACCATTACCTACCTGCCATCTCAATCCTTTTCTAAAGAGAGTCCGAAGACTCATAAGCTTACGCCATTGCCAAGAAGCGACTGAGTTAGGCTTATGATCAAATAGTGAACAATTTCTCAAGTATTTTTTAGTTATCACTTTAACCCATATACTCTCCTTATCCATAAGGATTTTCCATAGAAGTTTCATTTGAAGGGCTTTATTAGCGGCTTCAGAAGATTTTATTCCCAATCCACCAATCGATTTTGGTAAGCAAACTTTATGCCAACCAATCAAACTAGGGGAGCGTTGTGAAGGATTCTTATTCCAAAGAAAGTCTCTATTAATCTTATCTAATCTCTTATGGATTTATGAGGGAAGAAGAAAGCTTTGCATTTGAAAAGTTCCCTTCGAGGCTAAATTAGCATTTATCGAAACTAGTCTACCTGCTTGTGATAAAGAATTTGCTTTCCATTTCGATAGCTGGGTGCAAGAAGATTGAATAATATTTTCGAAAGTATTTTTAGTTACTCTGCTATCTATTATAGGACATCCTAAATACTTTCCCAAATGAGCTTTCTCGTTCATAAGGAAAATACCTCTAAAGGATTCCCGTTGAGATCGCTCAATATTTCTAGTGCATTGAAAAGTGGATTTGTCAAAGTTAACAAACTGTCCTGAAATTGTGCAAAATATATCTAAAATAGACTTAATGGTTCTACAACTTTGGTTAGAGGCTTTAGCGAAAATGATCGTATCATCTGCAAAAGTAAGAAAAGGGATTTTCTCAATCCCAGATCCAATTCTAATACCAATATCACTAGAACTAAGATCACTATTCTTTTGTAGGGATCTTGTTAAAATCTCTGCGCACATAATAAAAATATACGGGGAGAGTGGGTCTCCCTGTCTAGTACCTCGAGTGGGTCTAAAAACGTCTCCCGGTCTTCCATTTACTAAGACTGAGAACGAGACAGTTTTTATACATTCCATAATCCAAGAGGTCCATTTGATAGTAAACCCCATTTGCTTAAATGTTTCCTCAATAAAACTCCATTCTAGTCGGTCGTATGCTTTCTCCATATCAAGTTTAATTGCAATCCAACCCCCTTTGCCTTTTTTACGTTTAAACGAGTTAAAAATCTCGTGGGCAAGAAGAATATTATCCTGAATAAAGCGATTAGGCGTAAAAGCCCCTTGAAACGGGTGAATTATCTTATGCAAGACACTGCGAAGACGAGTAGCTAAGATTTTTGAAATAATCTTATAGATTGTTGAACAAAGACTAATAGGTCGAAAATGATTAGATGTTTGAGGTTTATCAATTTTAGGAATTAATGCTATGAAAGTATGATTTATTTCTTTTAGTAATTTTCCTGAATGGAAAAAAGCTAAAACCGCTTTAGTTACCGAATTTCCTACAATATCCCAATATTTTTGAAAAAACTCTATAGGAAATCCATCGGGACCTGGAGCTTTATTTGCGGCTAAACTAAACACAGTTTGTTTAATTTCTTCCACACTAATATTACTTGTAAGCAAATTGTTATCTTCGTCTGAAATTAACCCGCTAATCGACTAAAAGTCTTCATTTTCATCAAAATGACAAAGCTGATTTTTTGTAAACCTAAGTTCAAACTCGTTAGATATTTCTTGTTTAATAAGGTCTTGATCAGTAATACAAGCACCATTTCTATTTATGAATTGCTTAATCCCATTTCTATTGCGCCTAATAGTGGCATGATTAAAAGAAGCTCTTACAGAACCTGACTGGATAGTCGCCATGCAAGAAGAGTTACAACAATTCGAAAGGAATAAAGTATGGCATCTCGTTCCTCGTCCAAAAGATAGATCAGTAATTGGAACGAGATGGGTATTCAGGAATAAATTGGATGACTCAGGAGTCATCGTACGTAATAAAGCAAGACTGGTCGTTCAAGGATACAATCAACAGGAAGGGATCGATTATGACGAAACCTTTGCTCCTGTTGCTCGCCTTGAAGCGATTCGTTTGCTCATAGCATTTGCTGCACACAAAGGAATGAAATTATTTCAAATGGATGTTAAGACTGCATTCCTTAACGGATATCTTCAGGAGGAAGTCTATGTCGAACAACCTCCTGGATTTCCTGACAGCAAACTCAAGGATCATGTGTACAGATTGGACAAAGCTCTCTACGGGCTGAAATAGGCCTCTCGAGCATGGTACGACAGACTATCAAAGTTTCTGTTGGAAAGCGGGTTCAAGAGAGGATCAGTGGACAAAACATTATTTCTGAAGAGTAAAAATTCCGACCTATTAGTAGTCCAGATCTACGTTGACGATATTATATTTGGCTCAACCAACAAAAAGTTATGCCAATATTTTTCAGAGTTGATGACATCCAAGTTCGAGATGAGTATGATGGGAGAATTAAAATTCTTCCTTGGTCTTCAAATTCAACAAATGAACGAGGGTATCAAAGTCCATCAACAAAAATATGTCAAAGAGTTAATAAAGAAACGCGGAATGGAATCCTCTCATCCTATGCCTACTTCAATGGTAACAGATAAGAAGCTCACCAAAGACGAGGACGGTAAGTCAGTTGATGAAACTACTTATAGAGGTATGATCGGCTCACTTCTTTATCTTACTGCAAGCCGTCCATATATAATGTTTAGTGTCTGCGTCTGTGCTCGGTTCGAATCTGCAACAAAAGAATCGCATATGATTGCGGTTAAGAGAATCCTAAGATACCTAATCGGAACATCAAAATTATATCTATGGTATCCAATGGACTGTAATTTTAACCTATTAGGATATTCAGATGCAGATTATACAGGTTGTTCTTTAGATAGAAAAAGTACTTCTGGACTTGCGACCTTCGTTGGACCATGTATTATATCATGGGCATCCAAGAAACAAAATTCTGTCGCTTTGTCAACCGCAGAAGCAGAATATATTGCAGCCGCACTGGTATGTTCCCAACTCCTATGGTTAAAACGACAATTACTTGATTATGGTATTGACGTGGGATGTGTACCTATATCATGTGACAATACGAGTGCTATAATAATATCTAAAAACCCGGCTCAGCACTCGAGAACAAAACACATAGAGATTAGACATCACTTCTTACGTGTCCATGTAGAAAAGAAAAACATTAAGTTGGAATTTTGTAGTACGGAAAAACAATGGGCGGATATTTTTACTAAACCTTTGGCTAGAGAACGATTTGAGACTTTACGATTGGAAATTGGTTTAATCGGTGGCACCTAATCAATCTTAAGAGCTGAAAATAACCCAATGATTGACTATGAAAAAGACAGAATTATATGACTGTGTCCGTATTTTCCGCTGCATGCCTATGTGTGTTGTTTTCTATTGAATGCTCGAATTTTGATTATATCATGCTACATGATTATACGAACGTACACAACCAATTTCTCAAATCAAAATAATAATATTCAAATATTAATAAATTCATGCCAACAATAATATTATACTAAATATTATATATATAAACATATAGTTACGTACCTCAAGTACGTAACTCATTATAAACTTGTGTTAATCTTTTACGTAACAACCAAATCGTAACAAATAAATTACGTACCAAAGTAGTAAAAATTATTTAAGTTTTATCTAATCTATTTACTACCTACCCCACCCCACTCATGTGCCTACCCCACCTTTACCATTCTTACACTCCATCACTCCCCATAACCGTCGTCCTCTCCCTCACTCTAACTTCATCCCTCAAATCAAATCACCTCAACCATAACTCCACACTCCATTAAAATTTTCCGATCAAAAATTTACCATAATCTCAACTATAACTTCCGATTACTCAAAAATGCCTCCCATCTCTGCCCGACGATCTTCTCGCCACAAAATTCCATCACCAACCCCAACACCTTCACCACCACCTTACCCGGAACCAATCACTGTCACCATTCTAAAAACCGAATCTAGCAAACGTCGTAAGTTTGAAAAAGGGAAAGCAGTTATGGAAGACGAGTTTTCCGGTCAAGATCATCGACCCCTGTTTCGAGACATTTCCGGAGAGGCAACCAGAGATGGTCTTGAGAAGGTTCGGATGACTAAAAAGGAAGGTATGCTCATAGAACGCTTACTCCCTTACTCAGTGCATGCAGGTAGATTTTACCCGACTTCTTGGGTAGACGGGTCTCCTTCTCTCAAGTTCTTTAAAGATTTTTTACTGTTTCAAGAATAGGTTTATATCAGTAACTTTTCGGGTCTAGTCTTTCCAATTGAACTTATTCAATTTTATGCTTCTGTCAAATTAGTCGAAGATGGTGTTGTGGCGGTTGTTAATGTGAAAGAGGTTGGTATCTCAGTAACAGATATGTGTCGGGTTTTTGGGTTAAAGAACGAAGGGCTCGTTCTTGACCCGAGTATAGAGTGGGCAAACGTGTCTAAAACGGAAAAAATGGAAATTAAGAAATATTTCGATAATGAGGCTTCGGAAGTGAGTCCTTTGTTAACTAGTTCATTTAATCCAAAGTTAAAGTTCTTTGTTAATTTCTTATGGAATTCGATTTTGCCACGACGGGGTGGTCGTGAAAAACTCAGTTGTTGTGAAGCCATTGTCTTGTTCAATTGGTTGACGGGTGTTAAGGTGAACTTAGCACCTCTGTTCTTTGCTAAAATCAGTCAGATTTCGAAAATTTTGGTCAAGGAACGGTTTAGTACAACTCTTGATATACCGTATGGCATGTGGGTTTCAGAGTTGTTATTTGATGCCGGAATAGTTGATGTGAACAACTATGGTGTCATTCCTCGGGATAGGATGAATGACAAGCTTATGAAGTTAATGGGTATTTTTGGGAAGGATGGTGATCTGTTGTTTGGTCGAGAAAGTGAGGAAGTTAATGGGAACGGAAATTGGGATGTTCTTGAAGGAAAAGTCGACAAATTATTTTCGCTTGTGGCTGGGTTGAAGGACGCGAATTCCGAGAATATTAACGGGTCGGGTGTGAATGTTGATATACGAGAATAGATGGAAAAGATTAATGGTAGTCTCGTCAATCTTACCCGTGAATTGAAGTTTGTGAAGGAGGAGATCATTGGGGTGAGTGATCGTCATCACTTTCTAACCACTCAAGGTGGCGCATTAGTCCAAGATAGTCGCGGGTTACTCGAGGACGGAGCTAAGTGTTTGGAGCCGGTGAAGGCTCTTTGCCTTAAGGTCCTCAACTTCGAGCGTGCTATCGATGCTCGAGGACGTAATGTGGCTAGTTGCCTTGATCGGTTGGACACGTTAGAATATCGTACCCGTCCCGACTTTGTTAATCCTCACATCATCCGTCACCCCAAATAATTTTAGTATCTGTTTCGTAGTGTTAACAACTTTGTTTTGCAGATTTGGACTTGGACTCTTACAGTGGATGGTTTGGGCCGTGTGGTGGAGTCCGGTTTCCAAAAGCCTTCCCTTGCCTTTGTCCCTTCATTCCTTTTTGCATCAAACTTTTAGTATTTGTGGCCCATTTTCCTTATCCATAAATCGGCCCAGTTGACCTGTACTAAACTCTACTCTTTACCCAACTACATTCGGCCCATTAGGCCATACTTTGATATATTCGGCCCATTAGGCTTTATGTTGCTTATTCGGCCCTTTTGGCATTGTAGTATATGGTTGTGTGCCGTTTTACCGTTCGTATTTCGTGTTTGCTTGATTTTAATTATGTTTGTGTGTTTGATTTAGAATTGCATGCTTAGGTTTGTTTTGTATTATATCATTTTAGTCGTTTTATGTCTTTGTTTCCGTCTTTTCAATGATGTCAAGAGGGGGAAAAATAATGCGATCTAGATTACGAATTTGCCTAAGATTGCTCCTTGTCGTAACGTATTGTCTCTTATAGTTCTTTAAGTAATTGGTTTAGTCTAAAACTAGAAACCCTAGTTGATCTATATTATGAAGGACCAATATTATGTTGAGGGGGAACGTTACTACGTTACACTTAGACACGATTCTAGATAAGACTTGCCATCATTAAAAAGGGGGAATTTGTAGAGTAATATATTCTATGTATTTAATATATTGTTTTATGTTTTAATAATGACAAGTCTAGACAATTATGTTTGATATATATATGCGTGTAATCGTGCGTTTAAATGTACAGTCAATTATAGAGCGAAGATCGTAGTCTAGCAAAGTATAGATACAATCGTAGATTGAAGAAAAGATCAAGCTCGTATCAAGTCTTTTTGAAGACTTACAAGATAAAAGTTTTATTACGACATCAAGGATTTCTTAAGTTATAGGTCGTATCTATAACTTTTGAAGAAATGAGATTTGCGTGGAATAAATAAAAGCGTAAAGATTTATGCGTGATATTAATATATTGTTATATATTAATTTAGTAATCTTAAAATGGTTTTGGAATAGAAATATTCTTTGGTTAAAAAGAATTAAAATAATTATCTTATGAGATAATTATTTATTCTAATATACTAAGAATTTTATTCTAACCATTATTGTCAAAATCTAAACTCCTAGAGAAACGTGCTTCGAGAAATATGTCTCGGAAAACGTATTCTATGAAACGTGCACCTTGGGAACCGTGCGCCTCGGGATCGTGTATCTCGTTTTGCGTGCGGTTGAGTAACACGTTTTATATTGTCTTAAGGTTTAATTAAATAAATAACATGTGTTTATTTAATTTACTAAAAGTCAAACTAGGATTTAGTTAAAGATATAATATATTATATCTTGACAAGAATTAGGAATTGATTTAAGATAGGATACTATATTTTATGATATAAGATGTTTCCTAAATCAAATAGGTTTTGGAAATATTATCTTATGTCTTAAATTGGTAATATCTTATTAGAGTGCTTTCCTAAATCAAATAAGATTAAGTTTAAAATATTACCTAGAATAAGTATTCTAGATAAAGTAATATTCCTAAATTATCTAGGATTATTCAACCTAGATCTAAATTAGTATATATATACATACCATATCACACGTTCAAAAGTAACGAAGTACACGCCTCACGTATATCAAGAACCAAACGAACGTAACCTCTCGTACGTCTCGTTTTCCGTGCCAATCATTGTCAAATCTCGTAATCAAGACTACAAGCTTTGAAGAATATTCTCATACGTTCAAGATCATTGAACACAAGAAATTGTTGAAGACTTTATCTTATTTACTTAAGATAAATTCGATTATTTAGCGGTACTCATTGTAAGCAAGTATTTAACGGTACTTGTCGTAGCTAGATATTTTACGGTATCTAGATTGAGTTACAACTAACATCAAAGTTGTACGAGTTGGGTTGATAAAATTTTAATCCGGAGAAGGTACTAATTTTATTAATCGAGAATAGTGGACGTAGGTTTCGATTTGTGAAACTGAACCACTTCAAAAGATCGTGTCTCCTTTTACTTTATCGTTCTTACTCGTTACTTGCTATTACCACGCTTCATCAACATACATCGAAGAAGAATCGAAAAAGTTGGCATACTCAATTCAACCCCCTATCCCCCCTTCTTGAGTATATCTAGGTCAATAGACTCTTCATAGTTTAAATAATACAAAAATAAGGTGAGAGTTGAGTTGTCTTAAACAAGACCTACTAATGATGACAAATTCTTAGGAGACTAGACGGTCTCTCGTTAATGTTAATGAGAGACCCCTCAAATAAAAAATAACTCTTATTTTTATTGAAAATTTCCTTTCTCTCTTTAGTTAATTTTTAGTTTTTTATTGGTTGTCTCTTAGAATACCTGCTAGCTAATGATATATAAGATGAATTTCAACTTTTTTGATGTTTTAACTTTCTTGAGTGTTACTCATTCATGCCTTTTATGGACTTTTTCTCATTATTTTTCCACTATATATGGATGCTAGTTCTCGTATCGATCAGGTAATAATTCTAATCTCTAACTTTATTAATTAGATTATAAGAAATTAAGAAATTGCTTTAGACTAATTAAATTAGGGCTTGTTTAAATAGTTTTCTGTTTTGTTAATTTTCTTCCTTATTCTACTTTTTTCGATTGTTATTTGATTAGATGTTGTCACAATAATATTAGATTTGTACAAGACATAATTGTCCAATTTCACTTCGATGTTGAAACCCACTTGATATCCTCGGATGCGACATCCTAGGCATATTACGTACCTGCAAAGTTTCTTGCAAAGTCAAAGAATGGTATATTCTTGAAGCAAACTAGTGCTATACTGCAACAAGAAGTAATATTCTGCTATTCATCTTGCAAACTAGTGCTATACTGTAATTAATACACTCGGTTAAATTAATTACTATGCAAACTAGTGCTACACTGCTATTAATCTTGCTTTCGATGAACATCTAGAGCTTTATTTTTACTTTAGGACTCGGACTAAAAGTCGGATGAGTATGAAGAATTTCCTAGAAAAATGATAATACGAGACACATTTTCAATCTCGGAAAAAAATTCAGGAATCATGATGAATTGATAGCAGAAGTTAGAAAAATTGGACTTTTGCATGATATACACGTGCAACTAGATACTTATCACCACGTTGCAATTATGGTGAGCATTGACTTAAGTGTGACAAATCTGGACCTTATCAATTTCGAGGGAATTTTAACGTACGTTCCCTCCACGAAATCGAATACGGGGACTAAAAATGTTGGTGCCCTTTTAAACTCAAGGCAGTCGGAGAAGTTGACGACACATGGAGGTTAGATGTACATAATGGATTTCACAACCACTTCATTGAAGTAAATGATAATGTTTTGAATGCCTAAACAAAAGAGTTATTCCCTGATAAAGTTATTTGGGCCAACCCCCGAACAACAATCATTCAATTATCTTCTTTGCTTATTTCATGTGGTCCAACTCCCTTGAAAGGTTAAGAACAGAAAGTGTTGTGTTATATTTATATGCTCTTTTTATCCCCATTTTAGCTTGTATTCTATTGATATTTACACTATTATATAGTGTTTGTTGAGCTAATTTCATGTTCTAGGTGAATTTCGGGTTCTATATTGATTTTGTAGGAAATGTGTGATTTTCCTATCTTTTAACATTCACTAAGTATCGCGGAGCTAAACGAAGATGTTTAGCCCAAAAATCTCATCTCACTATTAGGCCCAAAGATAAATAAATAAGCAGCCCACCACAAGAAGCAGATCAGAAGCAAACCAGAAGCAGACCAGACGCAGATCAGAGCAGAAAAAGAGTTGTTGGAGAAAGGGAATGGGTCAAAACCCTAAAGGGATATTCCCCTATATTCCCTCCCACATTCCAGCACCAGAACAAATCAGTTGAACAAGTAACTCGCAACTATAAAAAGAGAAACTAGGGCATTCATTTGAATCATTCAGGCATACGTTGTAACCTAGCCACTTACGCAAACACTTGTAATCCGTCTCAAACAGCGAATATCTTCGATCATAGTAAAAATTTTGGAGGGATTCCGTTCCCCCCGCGGTTGTTTCCCACATTGGGTTTTTCCGCGTCACCAACAACTTCTTGTGTCACTCTTTATTTCTTTCGTTTTCTATATTTATTTTCTACGTAAATCCGAATATTGGTTGACACTTTGACGCGCATCACAAAAACTCGACCCGGTAGAAATTTTACCAAAACAGAAGACAACTCTAGTCATTTCCGGGCAACACAAGTAATGGAAGAAGGAAGAAAACGAAGAAGTCAAGCTAAGTCAAGCCAAAGTCAACGAAAGTCAAAGCTTAAACATAAACAATTGAAGAAATTGCAAAAACGAGACTTTTGCTCCTGCCCCTACATGGGTGAGCCACCCCCGTGGTCCGGGGTGGCTGCAATTATGTTTTTTACAGCTAGAAAAGGAAAGGCCGGGGATTTCTGTTCCCACCCCGACAGGGGTGAGCCACCCCGGTGGTCAGGGGTGGCTGCAAATTGAATTATTTTACAAGTTTTAAAGAAATCCGAGAATCCTTGCTCCCACCCCGGTCGGGGTGAGCTGCCCCTGGGGTCCGGGGTGGCTGCAACCAAGGTCGACGCATCATTTTTCGTCCTCTTTTGTTATATAACCTCATGTTTTGTCGTCTAAGATATCATCAAACATCTTATTTCAGTTTTATTTCCCGAAACCTAGTTCTTATTTCCTAGTTTTGTATTTTGTTTAAGAATTCCTCAAAGTTCATTCAAGTTATTTACGGGTTTCATTTCATCTTGTTCTTCAAGTTCTAATTTTCTTTCTCCTATCATTTGGTATTTTCTATTCCCTTGTTCTTTACATTTCCAGTTTATATTTCAATTTACAATTACATATCATTACCATGTTTATTATAACTAGTTGTCATTCCGCGCGCGATGCGCGCGGAATCCCAAGAGACGTAATTTATCATTATGTAAATATTCATAATTTCAATATAGTAATTTTTTTCGTTTGTATCATATTCACGTGGCGTATTTATTTGTTGTAGAGTGATTTTTATATACTAAATGACTAACATACTTGATTATAATTATATAGTCTATCTATCACGTGTAAGTTACGTAAACATTGGCTCACGGGAATCGTTTTCATGATGTTATACATATGCAACAAACTTTTTATCCCGATAGTTATTAACAAAACAGGATAAAATGCATAAGAATAGTAAAGGAACAGTTCTCACGAGAAATTCAGAAGTTAAGCATAAATGTAGAGTATAAATTTAACACGAATCCATCACATCAGAATGTACTAAATCATAGCATAGACTAATATACGAGAATATGTAATATGTTTATACCCACAGGTATTCGCTCTTATTCAAGAACCGCTTCAACTAAAAGTTACAGGAATACAATAGTTCAGCTTGGGATTAAACAGTGTTGCATCAAACTCATTGCGATTGGATTATCAGTCTGAATCGTAGTACCCCTCGCTTTCTCACAATATATTAAAAGGGTCTTCTTCATAGACACTTAAATCGTCCAAGTCCCTATTTCCCTCTATCCAAACGTGGTAGATGTATCTTGCTTCTTTACTTGGTAGATCAAGACAGCTACATTGGATAGAAAACACGCGACCCCACCTTGTCCTGATTATTACCCCGCCACTCTGTTCACTCTTCACCTGACTTCTATAACCAACTGCCATTTTAGATCTATCTTTGCTAACTGCAAACAAAGAAGCCCACCTTTTGCATACTTCAGCCATGCTACGTCTGTATTGATGATTGAGTCTCCTGAAAATGCTGGTCATCAACTCATTAGAACTGAGCAATAAATGGTGAATTCTACTGCTTTCCTTTGTCTCTTTCAGTACATATTGTGTCTTAAACATCGATTTTGATCTGAATTGCTCCTTTTTCCATTGTATGTTGATGCCCGTCGTTGAGGGTACCAAAGATACATTTATAATTCCTAACCTTAACAATAGATAGTGAAAGTCAGGGTCGAACCACAAGGAGGTGGGGAATGTTTATTGTCTTAATGTTAATGTTTAAAGGTAATAAAATTGGGGGTTGATTGTTGATTACTAAGTCTAAGCAAAGATTAAAATAAAACAAGAAATAAAAGATGAGAATAAAATATAATTAAAGGGATGCTAGGATGTTCGGGTAATAAATAGCTAAGGTAAAATAAATCCTAAGGTCAACATGTATTGCAGTTGCGTAAGGGGGTGTAACATATCTTTTTAGGTCTATGCTACCTAATAGCTCCTTTCGCCCTATGCTATTAGTTCCTAGGTCTCACAATTATTGGGTGTCAACAATAAGGGTGATTCCTAAATTCCAGGTCACATACCTTTCAGCCTTGAGTAACCTATCCGTCTTAAGGTGTAAACCAATGCCCTTCCCGTATCTTTCAATCTTGGGTAGGTCATTACTAACATCCTACAAGTCTCCTATTGGTCTCATTGCAGGATATTATAATTAACAAGAAAAGACGAAATAAGAAAACATACGCGAGTGGTCGACCGACCGGCTACTCCAGTCGGCCGACCACGGCCTCGGCCGACCGACCAGCTATTCCGGTCGGCCGACCGTGGTCCTGCTACAGGTCGATCTTTCGAATTTTATCTACCTATGCATATTATCCCCTACATCCTAACATATGAAAATTAGCTACTCATGATTGTTAAGACGATCATAAAATAGGGAATAAACACGGAGAACATAGTAAATAATCTAAGCATGCAAGATTCAATAAAGCTTGGGATTCTAACTTAACAATTTTAATAAAAACAAGAACGACAATAAAGCAAGATTAAAAGAGTAATTACCACAATTTGGAATTAGGGCAGAAAGAAACTAACTTTATTGATGAATGCTTGAGAACTATTGAAAGATTACAAAACTAAAGCTTGAATAAAACTAAATATCAATTTGATAATAGATGGCCTAAGATATCTAAACCCTAGCTACAAGATTAGCATATATAGGGTAAGAGATTAGAGTTTCCTAAAGACTCTAATTCTATTTTATTTCCGAAAAGAATCGATTGGGCTTCTGTTGTGGTCGGTCGACCTACTATTCGGGTCGGTCGACCACTTCCTGCTGGGCTTCTTTTATTTTTGGCATTCCTTGAAATTTGGGCTTCATTAAAATTCAGGACTGGTCGGCCGACCCGTTTGGGTGGTCGGTCGACCGCCTCTGTACGGAAATCTTCGGATTTCTCTTGTTTTGACTTTTGGCGCTTGACTTTGACTCCAGTTTGACTTTCCATTAATTCCCTAATTAAGCAAAAGACTTGAGGATATGGATTTGGTGCTAAATTGCTTCTTTTCCGCATAAATCTGCAAAAGTGCATAAAAATACGAAAGTACACGATTTGTGGGAAATAAGGGCTAAAACATAGTAAATGAGCGACCAAATACGTGTAAAAATAGATGTAAAACATCATAAAATAGACACGTATCAAATTCCCCAAACCAAACCCTTGCTTGCCCTCAAGCAAGAAATAGACTCGATCTTAACTAATGGAACGATTTCAATCTCAGAGCGAAATTTACATGTTAGCCTAAACCAATGCCAAGTATAAAATGAGATAGTATATAAATCATGCAAACGAGTTATGGTGTTGTCAGATTTGCAAATATAAAGACTATAGAGACTTTATACCATGGACTCTCGCGGTACGCTCGAGACACTCATGAAGCAAAGGGTGAGTATATGTAAAAGATAGAAAGAAGTAATTTTGTAGAGACACTCACCTAACTGCGACCCATGAAAACATGCCTGCAATCTAACATGAATAAGAATTCTACAACTATGTAAAACAAACTCATTAAGTGACTCGGATACATGCAATTGGGGTAATGAAAGATATGTGAGGTAAAAGGTAAAAGTGGTTAAGATGCTTTTGGATATGTGGGGTTAGTAGCCAAGCTAGTAAAACCGTTTTCCAACAACATATTTCACAACTTTTTGATATTAAGAAAGTGCTCTTTTTGTGGCACAACTCTCACATTGAATATAAGAAAGGACTCCCAAATATTTTGAATGAGGTACAGGAGTGATAACATATAAAAGAAAGGAATTTCCGGAACGAAATTTTGAATCTGATTCTGCCAGGTGGTCGACCGACCTAAGAAGGTGGTCGGTCGACTTCTTTCCTGTACGTTTTGATTTTTTTTCGTTTTTCTTTTCTTTCTTTTCTTTTTCTGAATTTTTCTGTTCTTTTTCTTTTCTTTCTTTTCTTGCTTTCCTTCTTTCTTTTCTCTTTTTGCTCATGATAGAATACAAACCAAGATGCCTCAAAAAATAATCCAATGACCACAAATACTAGCTTGGAAGGGTAGGCTAAGTATGGGATGTAGTTTTGGGGGAATAAAAAGGCAATTCTGGCTATGTGATGCTTATGGGTAAATAAGAGAAAATGGATCCCAAATGCACGTATCAAGACTCACAAAACGAGATAGTAAAACAAGTATATAGCAATTCAAGTTCATGTTTATGCATATTGATGTAACATGTTCCAAGGGGAGTACTGCTCACATCCTAGACAACTGGTTTAAGAATGAAACCAGGAAATAAGCTCTAAACCTTAGAATGTAAAGTAGGTCGCCAAGGTATAAGTCAAATCTCAAGATATGCAAGTTGACAAAAACTCGTAGATATGCGAAAGACTCTCATACTAAAACAAGTTGACAAGGCAAGGTAAAGGCATAAATATGTAAGATAGCTAAATCATCCTTGAAATACTTTCGTTCCGACTCGACCTATATGCTAAAATAAACGTGCATTTTTTTGGAATTTTTGAATTTTTTAATTTTTTTGGATTTTTGTATATATAAAGAAAATAAAGAAAAGAACGATGCAAGACAGAAATGCAAATAAACGTGTGACAAAATGCAATGCATGTGACACGAAACCATTCCCCAAACCAACCCGCATAATGTCCCCATTGTGCATTAGCCTAAGTAAAGGTTTCACAAAATTAAAAGACAAATGCAAGTAGAATAAAACTAAGGAAAAACTGGAAAGAACTCACTGGGTTATTAGATGTATGAGAAAAACCTCCCCAAACCAGCGTAAGCTGGGAGGTTTTGGTGGCCAGCAGTGCCACTCAAGTATCCAAGTCAATTTCGCGATTTCCAAGGAAGAGAAACGAAAGACCGTAGCAGAGAGCAGGTCGACCGACCGATGTTTCTGGTCGGTCGACCTCCAGTAAATCACAGAAAAATCAGTGATACAGCGACTCTGGTCGACCGACTGATGTTTCTGGTCGGTCGACCCTCTGCGTCCTGGAGGTCTTCGTTTCTTCGTAAATCCTGAAAAAGCAAGAAAATATGTGCGCCCAACAATGCGCGAGATGCCCGGAACGATTCTTAAAGTCTTAACTACTAGCAAACCAAACTAAAAAGTCTCACACAACATAAAATAAATTGTCTTAAAACTGTAACTCAAAAACAACTATCCGCTAAAGATGCGGAAGATATCCGACCACGGCTTCTGACGGCATGCCGTAGTCTCCACGGTTTTTGCTTTAGTAGCAAAACACATCTTCTTTCCGCCGTCGCAAAGCATATGCGACGGTCTCTCCTCTTGAGCTTGCCTCCTCTTCTTTTTCTCCTCCCGATCCACGACGTCTGGATCCTCATCCTCTTCATAGCTTAGGCATCCCATTCCTCCTCTCTGGATGATGACTTCCTTCTCCTTGGGTTTCCCCAAACCAGTTCCTGCAATAGTCATAATAGAAGTGTCCTCCCTACTGCTCCCAATCTGGGGCGGAGGTGTAAAAACAGATACAGGAACAGGTAATAAAGGTGGAGAAGTAGTGATGACCTCATACTTCTTTTCAGAAGTGATAGCATTACATGTGATGGGGGTCATAGCATCCTTATTCCTGTAAGATAGGCCATAGATAATAGAATGTTTGCCTACTTTGAAGGTTAGAGTCCCAGTGCCTACATCTATAATGGCACCTGCAGTGTGAAGGAAAGGTCTTCCTAAAATTATAGGTATATGGGCATCCTCTGGGATGTCCAAAACTACAAAGTCGACTGGGAAGAAGAACCTGTCGATACGGACAGGGATGTTTTCCAATACTCCTATAGGTTCCATAGATGTGCGATCTGCCATCTGGACTGTCATACTAGTCACTGCAAATTCGGTCATTCCTAGTTTTAAGGCAACGCTTAGGGGCATGACACTTATACTAGCACCTAAGTCACATAAAGCCTTCTTAACTGGGAAGGTTCCTATATTACAGGGGACAGAAAAATTACCAGGGTCTTCTAGTTTATGAGGGGCAATGACATGCGTTAAATAACTGGATGACTCTTCAGTGAGGGCCACCGACTCAACCTTTTCTAGAGACCTCTTTCTTGACAAAAGTTGTCTCATGAATTTAAGATATGAAGGAACTTGTTGAACTAATTCTAAAAATGGGACTTGAACATTCAATGAACGAATCACATCTTTAAATTTGTCAAAAGATACCTGATCCTTTGAAGGCACGAGTCTCTCTGGAAAAGGAGCAGCTGAGGATTCCGCATTTGCAGCCCTTTTTAAAAACCTGGGGGTCTTGTCACCCCTGAAAAGGAAATCCCGCAAGTTATTCGGCAAATCTGGACGAAAGGGAACTTCAGGTTCTGCTTCAATGGTCGGTCGACCAGATTCTTCGGTCGGTCGACCAGTCTCCTGCTCAGGCAAAATTTTCGGATCCAGATCTGTGGTCGGTCGACCAGATTTTTCGGTCGGTCGACCGCTTTCGCTGCTACTCGTCTGTTTTTGTTTCTCAGCCCCCACTTTAGCTCCACTTCTCAAGGTTACGACGTTTAGAGTCTCCTTCTTCTGGTCTGGTTTGGTCGGAAGTTGACCCGGAGCCCTAGCATCATTCTTGCTCGCAATTTGAGCAATCTGGGACTCTAACATCTTCATTCCTGCCTCTCTAGCCTGTGACTCCTTCTGTACCAACCCAATAAGATTTTGGATAAGAGCATCTGTGTTGGGTGGTGGATTAGAAGGTGGTTGAGGGTTGAAAGGTGGTCTTTGGAAATTTTGTTTATGTGGGGGTACATAGGTGGAATTTTGCTGAGGTTGCATATGCTGTGGGTTTTGAACATTCTGGCTTGTCCACCTTAAGTTGGGATGGACATTGTTATTATTTGGGTCATAGAAATTGTTCCCACGATAATGCTGAAAAGCGGCACATGTTTCATTAGATGAAGTACAGAACTTTGACACATGCCCTTCTCCACCGCACCTCTCACAAGCAAAGGGTCCGTCCTGAACGGCGTTCACCTGGTATATTCCTCCCTTGCTTCCACTCCCTAGATCGAGCTTTCCTGCAGCCTCAAATTTTTCTAACTTGGCCGTCAAGGCCTCAATTGCTGACAGGTTGTACTCATTTTTTCTCTGATTGCCTCTGGAAGTACCATGTTCAGCGCGGTGCACAGCAACATCTTCTATTAACTTGAGACCCTTAGTCTCTCCTGAATTGTCTTGGAATCTCCCATTAGCTGCAGCATCTAGATAGGCCATGTTGTCATCGTAGAGGCCATTGTAGAACTGGTTGCAAAGAAACCATTGTTCGAATCCGTGATGTGGTATGGATCGAACAAGTCTCTTGAACCTGTCCCACGCCTCGCTAAAATCTTCATTGGGACCTTGTTTGAAATTAGTAATCTGCGCTCTTAAAGCATTAGTCTTTGATGCAGAATAGTATTTCATGTAGAATGCTAAGGCCAAGGTGTTCCAATCTGTGACTCCCGCAGCAGTGCGGTCAAGATCTCTGTACCACTCTCTCGCAGAGTCCCTAAGGGAGAAGATAAACATGGTTTGTTTAATCTGGTCCTGCGTCACTCCTTCTGGGGGTGCTATAGAGCATATGTAATCTGTGAAGATTTCAATATGCTTAGCAGCATCCTCATTGGCCGAGCCTCCAAATTGGTTTCTTTCAACCATAGTAATATAGGCAGGCTTAGCGTCGAATGGCTTCCCAGTACCTGCAGGTAAAGTGAACCCTTTGTATAGGTCCTTTGCCTGAGGCATGGAGTGACTGGCAATAGTAGCTTCCTCTGTCATGGTCTCTTCTTCTTTAGGAAAAACTGGAAAGTAGGTAAAAGATGGTGTTTTATGGTGAAGGTGGGTTGATGGGTGAATTTGGTCGTGAAGGTGGTGTTTTTGGTGAAGATGGTGGTAATTCGAATAAGCCTTCTTGAAATAAGGAAGAAGGTGAGCCTCCTTCCTGATTTGCTAGAAGTTGCTTTCTTCTTTCCCTAAGAGTCCTCTCAATTTCGAGGTCAAGTGGTAGGAGTTCTCCTTGAACTGACCTGCGCATAAGATGGAAACTACAAGAAAAAAGTGAGAAGGTTTAAGGAACAAAAAGTTCCTTAAACAAAGAGGGAAACAAAAACAAAAAACAATAAACACTGGCGTCACCTCCCCGGCAACGGCGCCAAAATTTGATGCCCGTCGTTGAGGGTACCAAAGATACATTTATAATTCCTAACCTTAACAATAGATAGTGAAAGTCAGGGTCGAACCACAAGGAGGTGGGGAATGTTTATTGTCTTAATGTTAATGTTTAAAGGTAATAAAATTGGGGGTTGATTGTTGATTACTAAGTCTAAGCAAAGATTAAAATAAAACAAGAAATAAAAGATGAGAATAAAATATAATAAAAGGGATGCTAGGATGTTCGGGTAATAAATAGCTAAGGTAAAATAAATCCTAAAGTCAACATGTATTGCAGTTGCGTAAGGGGGTGTAACATATCTTTTTAGGTCTATGCTACCTAATAGCTCCTTTCGGCCTATGCTATTAGTTCCTAGGTCTCACAATTATTGGGTGTCAACAATAAGGGTGATTCCTAAATTCCAGGTCACATACCTTTCAGCCTTGAGTAACCTATCCGTCTTAAGGTGTAAACCAATGCCCTTCCCGTATCTTTCAATCTTGGGTAGGTCATTACTAACATCCTACAAGTCTCCTATTGGTCTCATTGCAGGATATTATAATTAACAAGAAAAGACGAAATAAGAAAACATACGCGAGTGGTCGACCGACCGGCTACTCCAGTCGGCCGACCACGGCCTCGGCCGACCGACCAGCTATTCCGGTCGGCCGACCGTGGTCCTGCTACAGGTCGGTCTTTCGAATTTTATCTACCTATGCATATTATCCCCTACATCCTAACATATGAAAATTAGCTACTCATGATTGTTAAGACGATCATAAAATTGGGAATAAACATGGAGAACATAGTAAATAATCTAAGCATGCAAGATTCAATAAAGCTTGGGATTCTAACTTAACAATTGTAATAAAAACAAGAACGACAATAAAGCAAGATTAAAAGAGTAATTACCACAATTTGGAATTAGGGCAGAAAGAAACTAACTTTATTGATGAATGCTTGAGAACTATTGAAAGATTACAAAATTAAAGCTTGAATAAAACTAAATATCAATTTGATAATAGATGGCCTAAGATATCTAAACCCTAGCTACAAGATTAGCATATATAGGGTAAGAGATTAGAGTTTCCTAAAGACTCTAATTCTATTTTATTTCCGAAAAGAATCGATTTGGCTTCTGTTGTGGTCGGTCGACCTACTATTCGGGTCGGTCGACCGCTTCCTGCTGGGCTTCTTTTATTTTTGGCATTCCTTGAAATTTGGGCTTCATTAAAATTCAGGACTGGTCGGCCGACCCGTTTGGGTGGTCGGTCGACCGCCTCTGTACGGAAATCTTCGGATTTCTCTTGTTTTGACTTTTGGCGCTTGACTTTGACTCCAGTTTGACTTTCCATTAATTCCCTAATTAAGCAAAAGACTTGAGGATATGGATTTGGTGCTAAATTGCTTCTTTTCCGCATAAATCTGCAAAAGTGCATAAAAATACGAAAGTACACGATTTGTGGGAAATAAGGGCTAAAACATAGTAAATGAGCGACCAAATACGTGTAAAAATAGATGTAAAACATCATAAAATAGACACGTATCATATGTAATCATGCTCAAACTCAGGCATGTCTTCTTTGTTGAAGTAGACAACACCAGCACAGGGAGACATACTTGTCTAGCTGCAGAAATTAGACATTGAAGTTAGAGACTTTAAACAGAAGAAAACGATTATTGTTTGGATAAATGAAGAGATTATGAAGGGTGTTGTATTTGGTTTATTTACTGGTAATTGATTATTATTGATTGTGTCCCTCTGCAACACGCGTTTATCCACCACCATCATCATCTTAACCACTACCTACCATCTCCGTCGACAAAACACACCACACATGTCCCCTGATGGAAAAACACCGACCTTGACACCTTCGACCTAAACATCCCCTGCTTTCCTTCTATTTCAACACGAGATTAGCAGCCATGTCATGGTGATGCTCCAGCCACCACGCGCCTCCATACCAGCACCCACAAAAACTACTCACACCCTACTACTACAACACATAACTTGTACTCAAAACAAAGCCAAAACAGTAGTCGAATTAAGTAATATTATCCACGTAATAGATTACCATACTTTTACAGAGATCAAACGATCCACTCTTTCTTTTATATACCCGATACTCCAGTACCTAATTGACTATGGTTTAGGAAGAAGTTGGACTAGATCATCTCACCATAATGTTAGCAAGACTAACAGGGTAAACACGGATAGTCTAAACCACATGTTGAGTCTTGTGGTGCAATCCCAACATTGGAGCCTATGACACACGGTGATTCTCAACGTCTTAGCCCAGGTCATGTGTGAGTATTCAACGTTCAACCCCAGGCCACACGCATACCTACATTGTCCCTCATTCATAACCCAGACATATGTGTTCAACTTCCCAATTTTTTGCAAAATTGAATGTGTCTTTCAACGATTACCAACATTGTAATGCAAGAGCTAATCAAGTCCACAACACCTAACCGTTTAGGTTCATGAAGAACACAACCAATTACCACTAAAATCAATCAAACTAATCAACCTAATTAAAATTTCACAGCAAAACCATTCTAACAAATAATTTCTATTATAAATCACGTTACTGAACATATAATCGTATCAATATAACAACTCTAAATTAATGTTCAATTCATTTAATCAATTCATACACTATTCAGGATTGAGTATAAAAAATATAAAAAACATATTTTCAGGGCGGCAGATAAAGGTAGGAGGGATGCTACGGTGTCTCGCTAGTGAACGTGGTTTGGTGTGATGGTGCACGGTGGTGAGAGAGGTTTTGGGCAAGTGTTGTTGATTTTTAACAAAGAGAATTGGGAAGAGATTAAAAATTGGAAAAGAAGAGAGACAAAGAGGGTAAAAAATAACGTAAATTAAACATTGATATAGATTGACTTCATAGCAGCAAAATTGTTTTTAAAACTGAAATTATCATGATAATTAAACACTCCTAAACACATTAATGAGTTAATAATGATAAAAATTTATAATTTATAACGTAAATTAAACATTGATATAGATTGACTTCATAGCATCAAATTTGATTCCAAAACTGAATTTATCATGGTAATTAAACACTCCTAAACACATTAATGAGTTAATAATGATAAACGTTTATAATTTATATGTGGATAACTAATTGTATATTTTAAAAATAATATTGACTAATAAAGAAATTCAAAATTAATAAACGTTGAACTAATTATTAAATCGTTTAGTGAATTATGAGCACTTGAAATATACAATGCGAATAAATAAGCACCCTTATAGATTTGAAGTTTGTTCCCAATAACCTCAAAAATAGAGTGGTGGCTTAAAAACGTAAAAGTATTTAGACCATTTTTTCACAAGCAACCTCATGCAATTATAAGAAATATTTTAAAGACTAATATGAAATTTAGAATAAATTTATGTAAGTTAAATAAATTCAATAATAATATTGACTATTTGATTTAAATTGCCATAATTTCATAATCAAAATCAAAATCAATACAAGTTTGGAAATCAAAATGTCGATTAAAAAAATTACAATTATTACCCGGGTTCTTAATAGAATAAAAATATTCAGTTGAAAAAAATAAGTTTATTTAGACATTTATAATTCATGCATTAAATTTGAACCTTAACGATAAAATTAAACAATTATATGATGATTATAATATTTGGAGTTTCAGTTAAGCACTATATCCAAGGTTAATCAATAAAAGAATCATGCACTAAGTGAAAATAATAGAGATCGATATTTACACTATTTTAATTTTGGGATATTCTATATGGTACCCCTCAATTTTTTGACTTTCTACATGGTACCCCTACACTTTTTAAAACATACATTGTACCCCTAATTGTTCTCATTATCACTACGCGTACCCCTAAACTTTATTTTCCGTCAATTAAACTCATTTTAAAGCTTTAAGTGATAACTTGAACGCATAAGGAAGCTTGTTATTTATTATCACGTGACATAAGGACTCTATTAGGCTCAATATCCATCTCGATCCTAATATTTATAGATATATATGGGCTAAAACAAAGGTGAAGGAAAAATTATTGATCTTTGCCAAATTATCACGTCCAAAGAATGAATATTAATTTTAATAGAGTCCTTAAGTCATAAGATGATAAATGTCAAGTTTGGTTATGCGTCTAAGTAATCATTTAACGCTTAAAAATGAGTTTAATTGACGAAAAATAAAGTTTAGGGGTACACATAGTGATAATGACAACAATTAGGGGTACCATGTATGTTTTAAAAAGTGTAGGGGTACCATGTAGAAAGTCGAAAAATTGAGGGGTACCATGTAGAATATCCCTTTAATTTTTGATTGGATATTTCGTTTTTTACAATTTGCGAAAATTCAAATTCTCATTAAGAGTCAAGTGACGTGGCTCTGTTTGTCTTTCGGCAAACAACATGTCTTTCTGTACCGTAACTCTGTACCATTTCACAGTCATTATGTACATAATTCCACGTTTATATGTACCGTTGTTATAGGAGTCGTACTATAATTTATTCCCTTTGTTATCATTGAATTATTATCTATTTCCATTTTTGGTGAACTTTTGTGGAACACATGTCCAAATTCATTCATAGTTTTTTGCTTATTTTTGTGTCAGAAGCAATAGATAACAAATGTTAGACATTGAGTGGGTATTTATTATTATAATTTATTATTAAGGAAAAGTATACTTATGACATTGAGTCTAGTATCATCATATCCTTATCGTTGTAGGAAATCAACAACAGGATTAGCATTATTACAGAATTGGAGTAGTTATTGGTCTTGGTTTGTATCTTCGTAGAAGTATATAGATGATTATGCTAAAGATGGTATTGAGGAACTAAGAATGTTGTTGATGATGATGTAGTGTTTATTGATTAGAAGTAGATTAATAAGTATCCAAAGTTAAATAGGAAGAAGTAGAGAAGGAAGAAGGACGATGACGGAGTAAGATGCTAAGGAAGAGACGAGAGCCGTATTGTTGAGTAGGCTTTACGCATAAGGACATAATGATTAATTAAATGGTCTAATTGGTATAATGGGGATATTTTTGTCACACGCTTTTTATTATATTGTCAGTATGTGTAATAAGTATATAACGTGTTTGATACGCATTAGACCTCGTAAGTTGACGGTTAGTAAATACTGTATTAGTTAACTGTGTTATGTTATTTGACAATTTAAATATCATGTGCCATAAAATTATTACTGGTATGCTGTGTTACGAATTCGTGTATGTCTCCGTTTTGGTGCTACTTAGGTGGTGGTTTACATGTATTCTATCTTTTTTAAATTCACAATCGGTTGTTATCTTAAATCGTATATTTAACACAATCAGTAATACTGATTAATATACATTTAGAGGGCTCTTTAAACAGAGTAATAGGAAAAGTTAGATAATGCATTTGGATGAAAAATTTATTGAAAGAAAAACAAAACCGTTTCAATTTAAATTGTTATTATACGGAAATACGCGTCATAAGGAAAAGACGGATATAATCGTAATAATTATACTACGTAACCATTTAGTAGCTGCTAAACAAAGTGACGGCTAGCATGTTCTTTACGCTTCCCTAAACTACAAGATTAGACATTATTGTGCTAGTTAATTACTACCAGTAGCTGTTACCCTCCAAACTTCATCATTCATAATTCTTCCTGAACACTGTCTCTGCCTACAAACCAAAACCTTCTACACATCTAAAATGGACAAATTATGTGGTAAAGTAACTTTAATGATGATGATAAGCCAGAATTTGTTAAAAAATATATTGATTGGAAAAAAACGAAGTTTAAGGCCACATCCCTATTTACGAAAGTAATCGTTGAAGAGGAGATGCCCTTTGGCAGCAGACTTCACCACCCATTCTTCAGCCTACCAGAACTCACTGATCATGTTTTCAACAAGCTCGATAGACAAGGCAAAAGGAACATGGCGGAGGTTTGTAAGGCATGGGCAGAGCAATATCTTGTTGGTACAGAAACCTCAAAAGTTGACCTGGATTATGATCGTGAACTTGAAAGGGAAAAACGTGGAGATGAGATATGGGTGACCAGAAACCAGAGGCTGGTGTCGATTTCCTGTTCATGCAAGCCATGCAAGCCTAAAGCAAAGAAGAGGAAGAGACGTTACAGAAGAGGCAACAGCTCAAAGGATGCGTATGTTGAGAAGTCTGGAAGCGAGGGGTATTATGACTCCGATTGCTGAGTCTGGTAATAAACTATCTGCTAAACTCTTTGTAATATACACCTGCTATGTTTATAGGTATTGTAATGTAAGATGTTATGCATGTTCTGAGATCATAATTTTGTGGCCTGCACTATTTTTATTGGGGACTACATCACAGTATCTACAACAACTTAGTGTAATAAGTAGTTCATAGCAATGCTGCTTATAGCATTATTTATTTTTGATTATTAGTGCAGTTAATCTAACGATGATCTAATATAACTGAAGCTTGTAATATTATGTTGTTAGAATTTGGCATGTTAACATAATCAGTAAGTGGCTTGTAAGGTTTATCTGTTGTTTTGGACAATGATAGTACTTGTTAATGTATATGATTATGTATCTATCGTGTTTATGTTTTCTGAATTCTTAATTTGATATGTGCCTAGGTGGAACATGCAAGTATAGTTTATATGTATTTTCTTATTAGATACACTGGTACACAACCCTTACTATTAGTATAGGATGCTATGTTATTTGGTTTTCGGTGGTAATCTGCACCTTCTAACACCATCCTTACGATAATAGTGTTATGTATTAAGCTGATGTGTTGGAGCTATATTGTCGCGTTTATTAACGGGTTGGGTTTTAACAATATTGTGTACGGAATTCTACGTTGGGGATTTCATTCAGCAAGGCACTCAATGACCATTCTTGAACACCCAGACAGCGCGCCTAGGGTTTATGGTCTTAGTCTATTATAGATAGAAATTGTGGACCATCTAAAGTTATTAGGTCAGTAGACATAGATACCTTGACTTCATCCACATAGAGTATACATTACATTCAAAATGGTGGAAAACTAACAGGCGTGGGCTATGTCGTTGCCATGCCTTTGTCAACTAAGTATTCCGTAATTGTGCATACTATAAGCACCATAGTCGCAAAAGATAAACTTGGAATATAGATAAAAGTTCACGTTGACGTTGGTTATTAATTTGGAGTAGACAGCACTGCAGATGGGGAACCTAACTTCTCCTTCCTACACTTCCTCTTTGGGAGTGGTGGGTGTGACAAACTTTTTGCCACATCTTTCCCTGAATAAATCAACAATCATTGGATTACTTGGAGTCACAGGCTTGTCATCTTTAGCAGGCTCATCAATACCCATTGGGGATATGCCCTCGGCATGCTCAGTGCTATCAGTGGGTGTGAGATGTTTGATGTTGATGTCCCCAACATGTTGGCTGTCTTGTGTGCTGCCTAAACTCTATTGTCCACAGCAATGTCAAGGGGTGTGCTAGTTGCCACAGAACCACTACTGCCACCACTCACTATGACACGTTTTATAACCCACTGTAGCACATTGTTGATTGACAGGGTATTAGCTGGAGCTACCTGAGCTTTGAAAGGTTTTGTATCAAGAAATTCTTTGACTGTTGAAAAAGTTGGCTCATCGGACTGTCAAGCAATACACCAGTTAATATGAGGAGATCTACTACTTTTAGAATTCATTGAAATAGAGATACACTCACATTATGCTTCATATGGAATATTTCAGACGCGGACATTCTGAACAGTTGTTCAGTAATTTCTGTAAACACAATAAAGGATAGAGTTCTCGTGCCATCTGATACATCACAGTTGAACGTAGCCCTGCATTTCACATGAGTATTGTAAATTGAATGTATATATTCAAAATTAACAAGGTCAGTGTTAATCTGTTCTCATTCATAGATACAATGTCTATTTTAATTATATAGATCTCAATAATTGTCAAATGAGCACAAGTCTTACTTTGGTTCTGAGGTGCAATCAGGTTTAGCGCAGCTGTTAGAAGTGTATGTATTGCCTGGTTGTATGTTTGACTGCTTCGAACAATTCGAGCATCCCATGTATGCATTTATCTTGTCAGAATCAACATCTAGGATAGTGACTTCTAACCAATGCTTCTCATCTTGCAAGGTTGTTTTTGCCTGTTGATAGTATATAAGACACATTAGCCTATGTGTTCATCAGTTTGGAAGTTGTCATTTTTAATAGGTACAAGTATAGAATATGCGTTAATCGAATTCCACCGCTTGATTATTTTTGATTTGTAGTATAAAACTTCTGTAGTGCTCGTACTACTGTGTGATAGTTGCAACATTGTGTTATGATGTAGGATTGCTGATATGGATTTAATTGTAAATATGGCACAGGAAATTATGCAGAATTTTTGCTACCTTTTTGGAACGGAGGGTCGAAATGGTCGTTGTACTGTCAGTGAGTACAAGCATCTTCGCATTAAAAAGCCGGTTTTGCAACTTCGTCAACGCCATATTGTGGCTAGCCATCCTGCACACTCATGCAGATCAATCATTAGTAGGGATACATTTTGTCTAGAATATGTTTTGTTTACTTGTGTGAAGTTTAGTTCAGTACCATGCTTTGACGGCATCAGCTTTATCACCATCAGGTGAGTGTACAAAAATAGTTGAAGCAGATGTTGTCATTGAGAATCCTGGTCCATTGCAAACTGTGTTAAAAATACTGCTAAATGTTGTATTGGTGCAATCTAAGTTAATAGTTCGACAATATACAAAACATTAGACTATGAAATGTGTAAAACTAGATTGATCTTGACTATCAGAACCTTTGTGCATTGATGCCCTAAGTGCTGTTATACCAACTGCTCTGAATTTACCAGGTTGTGGTATCATTATAGTGCAGTCATCCTGAACGAGATCATCCCAAACTGAGATGGACAGAGGTTGTGTAGTACTGCAGGAGCATTAATATTAGCATCAGTAGTAATATGATATTGAATGTTATCAATATGCAGAACAATATGTATTCCAACTTTTCAAAGTATTTGGCACCAATTACCTGTTGCCAATTAATATGATTTCACGCACAGTTGTTTCACGGGCCTTTGATGTGACAACCTTACGTGGCTGGTCCTCTACGAAGAGTTCAACACCTACTATATCTATAACGCATAGGAGGGATGTTAGTGAGACGCTAGTTATAAACATAGCACATTGTTAGCACATGCAGTATATATAGACAAGTTATTCTTTTGAAATGTACCAAACATTTCGCTGTAGTCAGGTGACCGAGGTATCTGGGAAATTGGACGATAGTTAACATCAGTACATCCACCACCAATGTCGACAGGCATGATAATGGTACGGTTATTGAAGGTCATCTGATAGTCCAGGTCAGATTCATTTGATTTATACTCAGGTTTTACAGGACTTATGCTAGCATTTGATATCTCATATTTTTTATTGCGCTTGATGGCATCCTCATATATGTTTACTTGATCAGCAAAAAAATGCAGCACACATTTTATTTCCCTGCTCAAAACATGTCCAGCAGCCTAACTTATCAAACATAGAATTACATATGCACATAGCTCATTTAGGTATATCAATAATCATAATCAAACAAACTAAAGAATTCAGGGTTTCATATCAATCTGTGCAATTAAAACTATCTATCAAACAAACATAAGCCATCCTTAAAAACCTGCCATCGCAAAACCAACTACAAACATACAACCTACTCAGCCACAAGAATGTGTTAATACACATTTTCAAATTAGGGATATCTGGGCCAACTCCCGTTTCAGTTCCTGAGTTAGAAAGAGTGACCTTGCTGGCTTAACCTAAATGTAGAAATGGTTGTTCTTCCACTGATTCTCCATTTGGGACAGATAGTCATCTTTTTCCTGATACAGTCATTCAAACAACATACATGAACTCTCAGCAGGGCAACGAAAGCATATCCATAGAACAAACTGATATAGCCTAAGTGTTCAATAAGTCTTTGTACAATAACAGCAGCATCACAACAATTACCTGTGGGAGCATTGAGAAGAGTACACCCGCCTCCACATCTAGAAGCTTTTCTGCATTATCAGTCAACGCATTGAAACTACAAGCGCCAGTCTCATCCTCTACATCTAGTGCTACCATTATTCTGCAGTAAATAAGGAGTCAGGGTGGCCAGCATAAACAACATACGCAATCTGCAAGCCACATTTACATTACCTAGGAGAAGACACAACATTCTCTTGTATGCATGCATAACAAGTGTACGAAACACTTATCTCTTCATAACCACCAGTACCACAGCTACTACACCCAGTGTAGTATTGTATATTCCTCTTATCAAGCCTGATAAGATGTACGCACAACTAATGTCGTTCATCCTGCAGGGTGTCCCTTACCTGATGGAACAACAAAGCAGAATCGAACACAGTTAACCAACGGGGAAAAAATCGTAGTCTGTTGAACTAAGGACTATATAACAAACAATATCCCTAATGTCAAACTCAAAGATACAACCCCGATGTAGGACATCACAATGTCGCAAAGCAGCTAGTAGAAGATGTAGACATACTTCCTGTTGGAGGAGCCACCCAATTTTAGTAATTATGCGCTCAGAAGTTGGACACCGAACATCGCAAATCTGACGGTGTTTATTAGCCAGAAGCCCATAACAACCATTTCCCCTGCAACAACATGTTAATGTCATAACACCAACAAATACTATAGGCGCACATCAGGTAAACAGGCCCTTACCAGTGACGCAACATATCAACTGCCTGTCCTTGTGGGTTTAGGCTCACAAGTGTCTCTTTCGTAGAAGAAAGAGAAAAACCTAAAAAATAACAGCGTACATTAGCATCAGCTACGCCTGATAGCAAGGTGCATAGTCATGTATAGTATGATTGGCAGCATAAAATACCATTTCGGTTGCACGTTCTCAGATTAGTGAAACTGATAACAGGGAAGGATGTTGCATTAACTTCCAAGTTTCTGCAATGTCGCACAACAGGTCTTTCCCAAACAGTTACCATCATAACTTGCTCAGAACTGCATATACAGCGGCAAAATTTACTCAACATACAGGTCAACCATAGCAAACAAACAGATAATATACCTGTTAAATTAGATGCTTGTTCTATCTTAATAAGGCACACTCATCTAGCGGGGGAGGATTCTGGTCAACCATAGCAAACAAACCGTGGTGGGTCGGGTTGTTACAAATGGTATCAGAGCGACTCTTCGACCGTGTGGTGAGCCTGTGGTCGGGAGTACCCGGGTCACACACCTAGCGGGGGAGGATTCTGGCCCTGGTTGTGGTCAAGTTTGAGGCACAACAAGGACGTTGTGTTCTTTAAGTGGGGAGTTTGTAACACCCCAAGAGTATTTGAGAAAAGTTGTCCCACATCGGTAGAATGTGAGGCTTGTGATATGTTTATAATAGCACCCACCCACCACTTAGTAACAAGGCCTTGTGCTTTCACTAGTACAAAAATCCCCTATTGCGTCAAGGGATTTACGTCGGTTCTAATAGAACTGAAGCAAATAGTACTTATTTTGGGCGGGAATCCAATTTTACAATATAGAGAGGGTATTTGCGTCAGTTCTTAAGAAGGAATTGATGCATTTGGGTGATTACATTTGCGTCGGTTGTAGTCATAACCGATGCATTTGACTAATAATTCATTTTTGCATCAGTTATTTATCAGAACCGACGTATTTACCTTTGAGAAGTTGCTTCAGTTTCAAATTAAAACTGACGTATTTAATATAAATTAAAAAAAAAAATCAACTACGAAAATAAACTTAGGAATTCTAATATTCATGTACTGTTCTCTTTCATAATCGAAAAAACTGACGAATTGAAACCCTTGCTCTTATTCCTTAGTTCGTCAGTTCGCTCATTCGATTATCTTCATCAACTTCGTCACTTCGTGCTTCTTCAACTTCAATTTCAACTTCACATACCTTCTTCAATTCATCAGTTGCAAGCTTTTTCGCCGATTAATGTAAGTTTTATTCGCTTATTTGACACGAATTGAAACCATTTTCTGTGAATTTTGGCTTTAATTTCTCGTTTTAGTGACTAAATTGTTGTTGTTACTGGTTCCCTTTGAAACCATTTTCTGTGAATTTTGGCTTTAATTTTTGGCTTTAATTTCTCGCTTTAATCCGTCAAATCCTCAAGGATTTACCTGGTAAATTGCTTGCTCCACTTCTTTTTATTGAATTGGATTCGTATTTTTAAAGATTTATTAAAAGAAAAACCAGAAAGAAAGAATTGGGTTTAAGGCTGCTGATCCAGAGGTAGGGTTGATAAGGAGTGTAGCCTTGTTTAGAACCAACCCAGAGACTTTACTGGCCACTAAATAAAAAAATAGGAGACGAGTTTGTTTCAGTTTAGTTGCGACTCGAGCTTAGGATCCGCGAGAATTCCTCTGTACCAAGTTTGTCTACTGCTTATTACTAGTCTGTTGCTACTGCTTATTACTGCGCCACTGTTTCTGCACCTCTATACTGTTCTCTGCTCATCATGGATCTGGTTGTTTGCCTGCGTATAACAAGTTAATGATGTTGCTGTGCTTGCTGCTCATCACCTCCTACTTGTTCAATACTCACAGCCACTTAGTATTCATTTAGGAAAGTTGTGGGCTTGGTGCAATCCATCATTGTTTGTTAGTTGTTTCGCGTAAGATAAGATATTTAATTTAGTAAGGGGCATCATGGAATGCTAGTGTATACCAGTGATACACGATCTGAATGTGGGGCATCACGAGTAACAACCAAGCAGAGACTGGCTCCCATGTTTTTGGGGCTCGGTCATACACGGAGGTGTTAAAGAACTCGAGAACAGGAGGTAATAGGGGTACTGGATTTGACAGGTCTGCAGCTTTGGTTACTAATTTGCTTACGGCTTTATGATGGAAATTGTCTATATAGTTTCTTGTATCAATGTGCAACTACAATTGGAAACGCTACATTAGTTGCATAGTTGTGCCCCGTGAAACTCGTGGAGTATATGTATTGTCCAAAACAATGTGAAGCGTATGTGGCTCATGCTATGAAAATTCAAGAAGATAAGAAGTATATCATGGGAGCATTTTTTGAAGGGTAAGTATTCAACTTTCAGCAATTGTTGGATTCTGTATGATTATGTGTTGATGACTTAACAGATCGAGTATTTTTTCACTTGTTTCATTTCTTATTTATTTGTTTTGAATACAGCAATCATTGGATGTTGGTTGTGATTTGCGTGGCATTGAACACAATGTATATTTTGGACTCACGAAGCCGGGATCCAAAGAAGATGGGCATATATAAAAAAGGTTCTTGAAGGTGCTTGGCTACTATATTGTGCGTATGGAGGAAGACGCAACTATAATAGTAAAAGTACTAAACTATATATAAAACACATCAAGGTACCTCTAAAGCTTACTTGAACTATTTAGAACGTTCATTAGATTTTTTCTCTCCTTTATGTAAATTCTGTTCTTTGCCACCATTCCAATTCTTGAGTTCTTATAATGTAAGTTATAGCTAATTAGTTGTTATATATGTATTAACTAATACTTATTATATTGTTTTTTTAATTTAGTGTCCGCAACAACCAGGGGATTATGAGTGTGGTTATTATGTCATGAAATGGATGTATGACATAACCTTCTATCATTGTAAATCTGCGGAGGTAGACTTTGAAGAGGTAATTCAATCTTGCCTTAGCTTTTCATTGTCAATTATATATCATTCTTCATTACATTTATTATATATTACTAATATAATATTTATTTTGAAAATGCAGAAAAGTGCTACTACATCGGTGTCAATGGTCGATCTCAATGTGGTTAGAGAAGTTTGGGCTAACAAATGTTTAGATAATCTACAATATTCAAAATAGATTAACTTGGTATCACTATGACTTTAGTTGGATTGTTACTTAGCTTAGATTGTATATGTTTTATTTGAACGTTGTGGAAACGTTTGTTGTTATGTTGGATTGGATTTGGAATGAATGTTGTTGGTTCGAAGGAAACGTAATGTCCTTTGGTTGGATATTTTAATGCAGGTGGTTTTAAATTTCTGGTGTTTTGGATATCAACTTTATAGGAAGGTGCTGCCGAAATTTCGGTAGCGGATTTTTTTTTAAAAACATAAAAATAAAATACATCAGTTCTTACAAGAAATGACGCAAATAGTAATTAGTTATTGCATCGGTTTTGAAAAGAAATGATGCAAAAAAATAGAGCAAAAGAGTCAGTTCCTATAATAACCGACGTATATACTATTCAATTTTGCGCGAAATTAAGGTACTAATTGCATCAGTTGTTGGGAAACTGATGCAAAAGCTAAGCGAAAAAGCATCCGTTACTGGAAAACTGATGCAAAAACTAAGCTATTTGCGTCGGTTCTTATAGCAAATGCATCAGTTGTTTACTAAGAACTGATGCAAATGATACATCAAATGCATCAGTTGTATACTAAGAACTGATGCAAATGTCTGTTTTTTGCGTCAGTTTTAGAACCGACGTTTCAATAAAAGTCACCTCCAAAAACGTCAACCAAGAACCGACGCAATAAGTCTTATAGAACGGATGCAATAGGGTGTTTTTGTACTAGTGTTTTGGGCTTAAGTGAGGACAAATAACGGGCCCAAAAGTGCATACTCATCTTATTGGGTTTGTGTTACGACCGTGGTGGGTCGGGTTGTTACAACCCAGCACATCTATACACAGAACAACTTAAAATCAGCATATCTATTACATATTCAAGGCATTGATAACCCACTTATTACATAGTGTCTCACCATAACAATCTTTGAGTGAGAGCCTTTTTTGGTATACATGCAACTGGCACGTACTGAACAGGATCAAGGAGCTATCTACCACACACAGGCTGAACAACAGTTTCACTATTAAAAATAAGTTCATAAACTTGGTTATCCTGGTTGCCCCAACACTGGCCTCCTTCTACCCTGACTTTAGCATTCGTAATTTCATACTCGACATGATTATGCATGACATCACCAAATAACTCAAGCTCCTCATTGTGAAATGCAGCTCTGAGCCTAGCACCCTACAGATACATCAAGGAGCCAAACAAATTACCATCCCAAACGTTCAGGACCACAGTATTAAGAGGCTGTAAACACAAGATAATGTTGTCGATAACAACAGATTATATTAAAAGCTTATAAAAAAACATATCTATTTCCTAAACACCAGATACGGCTCTAAAAAATGATCCATCCCTAATGAAGTAGTACATATACGATGTAGAATCAAATCATACCGAAATTTCTCACTCTCTTGCACCAAAAATAATACACCATACAGAACTATACAACTCCTGACCATAATACATATCACATAGTCTCAAAGACGAAGCTAAGGCAGGGCCCAAGAGGCCACTGCCCGGGCCAGAAACTTAAGGTCAACTATATAATAGTTAAATTATCAAGCATGATAGTTGAAGTGGTATAGTGGTAGACATTTAAATTTCCTGGAGGTTATGTGTTCGACTCGCAGAACTGTCTTTTTTTAATTTTGTTTTTTTTTCTTTTTTGGTAGTTTTTTTTTTTTTTGGTAAATTTATAATAGAACGTTTATTATCTTTTATTTATGTTTCCAAATTATTTCATCTTATAAATATGAACACACTATAAATTATGGATCTATCAAATAAATTAATGTATATAAAACAAAAATTAATTTGTATGTTTCATATATAAACTAATTTAGAAATCTTAGTTAATATAAAAAAATGCTAAAATAATAGTATATAAATTAATGTATATATAAAAGCGAAATGAAAAATGGCCCGGGTCAATATTTTATCCTAGCTTCGTCCCTGCATAGTCTATGAATGAATGGATGAATGAATGAATGTATGTAACTAACATAACTATACAACTCCTGACTACACATCCCATGGTGATCCCTGACTCATGCCTACTCACAGGCTTGCAAACAACAGTGGCATATGAGGAACAATAACGCTCAAGAGACAGTACATATCACATAGTCAATGTATGAATGAATGAATATAACTAACATACATTGGTAGGCCATTTAGAAGCTGACCCAACAAAATCCATTACAGATTAATATAATCATCCTTTGCAAAACTACCTAATAATTACTGAATCGCAAATGAAACAAACATATAGTCCTCCAAAATTCCTTTCTTCAGGACCAGTTTTAGTATCCAAATCACAGTACTATTAAGCCATACAAACAGTAAATATCCCATTAAGTATATGCCCATAACTTCAATGTTATGACCAAATAAACTTTGTACATTCAAAGTCTGTAAACAAATACCTTTTCATCCTCAAACGAACCATGTATACTTATCTTCTCTATTACCCTGGCTCTCATAGAATATTCACCATCCCTGCCTGCAAGAGACCTAGCACATTGTCGTAGTCGTTTCATAATGTCCTAGACAACAAGGAACCGTTAAAATACATAACCAGAAATAGCCAATGTTTTATACACTCACCAGCACAAACCACATAAAATGATAACAGAAATGAAAACAAACCTGTAAGAATGCCACTGTAATGAGAGCAAACACACTTAAGAACAGTAGTTATATTAGTCTAGGTTGCTTGTAAAGTGAGTTAAATGATTTTGCAAAATCACAAATAAAATAATAGTTAGTACTTTGAAGGTATGGGCAAACTGAATAGTTACTGACAAGTCATTACCTACACATACCTACAAGCTAAGAGCATGTACACTAAGTACACAAAACCATGATCAAATATTTACATTGACTACCAACTACAAGGTCACACAAACTGTACACAAATTACATTCAGATTATTAAAGTAACCTTAAAACATAATTAAGAACAAGATGATGAAGAGTAAATGATCCACAAGAAATGAAAGACATAAGTCATTGATGGTCAATCACACAGTATACTCAGTAATACATTAAAATAACCGATTAATCTAGAAACATAAGTACATATTCAGAAAGGGATAACAATCCAACAAAATGGAAATCAACATACAGAAATGGTTGATCACACAAATTAGACATTCTTACATTAAAAGAAATGTAATTTACCATTAACAGACAGTATAATTTTACTACAATCCCATTAAATGCAAACCAATAGTCTAGCAGTAGATTATAATTAAGGTACATAAGAGCACCATCACTCTTAATCAGTTGACCAACCATCAGATGAAGAAACATTAGGCCTGAAAAGTTCCTCTTCCATGTAACTGTAATATATCTCGTATATTTCAAGCTTCTCAAGGGGGCCGGCAAATATTTCACCAGTAGCCATACATAGATGGTATATAGTCATGTGAGGGACAACTGTTTCAAATCTTTTGAAGAATTCAACAACTTCCTCCTCCACAATGCTCAACTCGCTTCTTTTAATAAAAACGGTCTCTGATTACAACATACAACAACTGTATAAGATTATCCTCTAAATCGGCATAATTAATAAGCCTAATTGTAATCCCTTAGAATAGCAGAAGTACCTGCGGTGATATGGTCATCAGGAACCGTTGGTCGGATAATATTCTAACGAGGCCCCATCATTAACTCTAGTGACGAAAGTCGGAAGTCATCCTGCTGAATCAATCTCCAGATAACACCATTGTTCATAACTACCATTAAACGATTAAACAGAGGACGAAATCCATTAACAATTTCATCAATTTTAGTTTGTAAATAATGGACCTCATCAACATCGTTTAGAGGCATAGAGAAGAGGTAAGTGTAAATAACAATTGCTTAAGGCAGTGTAAACACAAAAACTTTTTAAATAAAGAGCATAAAAGGAATTAAAAAGAGCACAGGAACAGAGCACCTCAAATTTGTACAAACAGTGCAATAACGAAACATATAAGAAGAGAAACGTGGAGGAAGAATACAAGGTGCTCACTGCTCATCACGCACGACGCACATGGGACACTGCTCTACTGTTCACCTTAAGGTGAAGTTTGCACATTTATAAGGGTTATAGATTCATCTTGTTGTTAGTTTAATTTCAATAACCATGTGTGAGTAGTTCTATAACTAGGGAGGGAAAGCCATGTAGATTAGTTGTTAAAATCATGTTAAAGTAGTAGCTTTACAATGTCATATGTTGATGATATACATGCTTGTTCCATTTATATAAATTACGATTATTGACTATAGTTGTTGACTAATCACCACTCTCATTCTAAGATCAAAAGCCAGAACAAGACGTGATTAATCGATAGTCGTAGTCGTGGTTGTGGTTATAATTGTTGATCATAATCATTGGTGAATCATCATTCTTATCCTAAGATTGAAAGCCTGGAATTGAACTTGATTGATCGATGATTATAGGTAGCGATTAGCTTGTTATTTATATCCTAAGATCGAAAGCTTGGAACTGAATTAGACAAGGCATGTTATTTTATATTGTTCCAATGTACGCGAGAGCTAGTTGTAAATCAATGTATGGTTAGACTTTAGGCCGAGAGGTAATTGTTATAAACATAATCAACAAATGACGTTGTATTGCTTACGAACTTTGACATGACTAAACTTCTTATATTGTAAGACCCCATCTCCCTAGTATTTTTATACTATTTTTTACATCTAGGTAGCATGGAAACTTCTCGTAATGAGCCGTACCGTGTCCGACACCGTGTCCGACAACGACACTTCACGGATACATGCTGAAACGTGTTGGACACCTATAAAGCCGTGTCTAACTTTCGACTATTATTTGGGCACGTGTCCGACTCGTGTCCATGGTATTTGAGCCGTGTCCATCGCGTGTCAACGGTATTTGGTCATCATTTAGGGTGAATGATGTTCTTCACACGAGAAATGCGCTATCGAAAGAGATTGACTAGAATATTGGTTCGGATGAGAAATGAAAATGAGTTATTATCAACGACAAATTTTACCTTCACTTATTTAAAATTAATATCAAATACTTTTACAAAAATAAAATCAAACATTAATAATTATAAAAAGTATATTTTATTAAATTTAAAAAACGTGTCCCGTGTCCTAAATTCCATGACATGCCATATCACGTGTCCGTGTCGTGTCTGTATCCGTGTCCGTTTTGGTGCTACCTAAGTTTACATCCTTATTTTATTATTGTTTTATCTAGTTTACACAAAACTCAAACAAACCCCAAATTTGTGACCGACCTTGATAGAATTTTCTCCATAGCTAATCATATTTACATCACCGTCTCCCATGGTTCAGCCCCTACTTGCCTATCTACATTTATTTGTATGTTAGCCTACGCCTAGGGTTAATTATCTTTGTTAAGTGCGTGACTAGTCTATCAAAAAGCCATGATATAGGGTGAGCTCTTAGACTTCCATACTTCTCCACTTTTCTAATTTTTGGATCTTAGTCGTCTGGCTCTTAACATCTTCCCTTCCTACTACTGGTACCAGAATCCGTTCGACCTAAGGTTACCTTGCAAATGATCCTGGCCAAAAAAAAGAAGAGGGTTACGGAAAATGTGCCTAAGTCTGCTTCCAAGAGGAAAGTTGATTCCTCTCTAGACACTAAGTTGTTCTTCATTTCTTCATTTCTTTCGTGAATTAGGCTTTCATTTCTTCAATGAAATGATAATTAAACATTATTTCTGTGAAACTAACAAGGTTGCTCACTATATGACTTCTATTGTACATTCGTATTGGACATTTGTGTTCAACTCTTTCGAGGTGATTTGCAAGACGGGGGCAGCTTCAACCTACCTTTTTTATTCAAAACGATGAGATAAGTTGGTCATAACCAAGAAAACTAATCAATATAGTTTTTATACCTAAAAAAAAGCTATACATCAACTATGTGATTGTTGGTTAGCTCTATGATTCTTGATTTACACAAATTCTCATTTGTAACAAGTTTGTGACGGGTCAAATAAAATCAACATTGGAAGATAAAGGCAAATCGTTTGTGATTTCCCACGCACCAACTTTTTGTCGTATTTATTTCTATGGGTGATACTTGACCCGTCACAAGCTTGTGACGGATAATCCGTCGCAAGTAAGACATATTGATTTATTTAATCGTAGTTGCTCTTTCATGTACAACTGTTACTCTTTCACGGACATTTTTTCACAATGTTTCCAAACACTGCCCTTCCTCTCAACCATAACCAATTTTTTCTCTTTTCTTTTTCTCTCAAAATTTAATCAAATTTATCCTATATTTCCAATTATAGATGTTAATTCTCATATCGAACACGTAATTACTTCATTTTATCAATAAACGACATCGATTTTTAGTGAATCTAATTGAATTAATTGATTTTATCTTTAATTGGGATTTCAATTTTTCAATTAGATTCATTTGATAAAACAATCGATCTACATTAAGGGAAGAAAGAAAGATCACAAGATCTTATTACCTTAATTGCCTAAGAAGAAGAGTCAACGACGGTGCCAGCAAGTTAGCGCGAATAAAAGGGCTCTCCATCAAGTAGAGAGAGATGTGGCGCGCGGTGGTTGTTATAGCATATCAACTTTGCAGAAAAGTGGTGTTGGGATGGGTGGACAGAGGGGTGGCGCGCGGTGGGCGTCCGATGGTGGAAATGATGATAGTGGTGGTTGGTGAAATGGGTAGTGGTTGGGAGGGAGAGGAGGTTAGAAGTGAGAAATCTTATCTATATTAATAGCGAATCATTTCTTGCATTCACCTTAAACATGCCTTTTTCTTTTATTTTTTTCTTTTTCTTTTAATCAAAAACATGGGACCCACCAAAATACAAATTGATTTAATTCCAATGTAAAAGTAAAAAGTTCACGTTTTCGACAAAAAAAATTTATTGATTAGAAACGAATACGGAATTATTTACAACAAAAAAATTTAGTACAATTTTTTGCAAAAGTATATAATATATAATACTTTAAAATAATAACTAAAATAAAATACAATGAAATACATGAACTGATACAATTTAAAATTTACAACATTGTTACAAAAAAATACAAAATGTATATAAATATATGATTATCTCATTTTTAATTTATGTTCAATCACATATACCGTTTCAAATGTCATGCTTAATATTTATGTTCAGCCAAAAAAATTTAAAATTTAAAATTTAAAACTCACCCTAAACAAGGCTTTTTCTTTTTTTTTTTAGAAAACGTGGGACCCGACAAAATATAGATTGATTTAATTTCAATGTAAAAGTAAAAAAAGTTTACGTTTTCGACACAAAAGTTATTGATTAGAAATGAATACAGAATTAATTACAACAAAAAATTCAATACATATTTTGCATAAGTATATAAATAAAATAAGACGCTTTGTATAATATTTATATTGATAATTTTATCACAATTTTGTTATAGTACCAAGTTTAAATGAAAACAAGTATAATTATAACATGTATTAAGACAATTTAAAAATTGTATGGGTTAATATTTAAATTGTCTTATAATTGAACTAATAACAATATTTTTAAGTAACCCGTGCATTTTTTTGTTATACTTAGACTGTTTTAGTTAATTTTAAGAAGTAACCCGTGCATTTTTGTTATAATATCATGTTAAATTTGTTATAATATTTTGCAACGATAAATAATAAATTACAATAACAACTAAAATAAAATTACAATCAAATACATGAACTGATACAATTTACAATTTACAATATTGTTACAAAAAAGTACAAAATGTATATAAGTAACTGATTATCTCATAAATATTCATGTTCAATCAAATATATCGGTCCAAATGTCATGCGTAATATTTATGTTCAAGAAGATATATTGTCCTATATCTCATGCATAATATTTGATATTTATATATTGTACTAATTTATAATAATATTTCTTTAAAAAATAATATCTTCTATATTTTAATAATTCAATATAACATGAAAATAAAATCTAGAAAACTCGACTAATCCTCCATTGTCATCGTCATATACTCATATGTATAAGAATAAACTGGATAATGGAAAAAAAACCATGACAAAATACCTAATACCATACCAGTTAAACTAAAAGTTAAAAACACTAATTTAATTTATTTTATGATAGCAAACGTTTTATGTCAAATGTATTCAATATATTCACATATCTTATCTTTATTAATAAAGAAAAATTTTAAACAAATTTGTGCATCAACAACAATGATGAAAAAATTAATTAACGAAAAACCGCTTAGGTTTATGTTATGTACATGATTTGTACGTAAGTATTAAAAAATAACGATGGATTGTTGGTAAATCGATAAAAGCGGGACACACAACAAAGATGAAATAGTTAAATAACGAGAACCGCCTTGGTTTATGTTCAGTACGTAAACGATTTCGTTTATGATTTGTACGTAAATATTAAAAATAACGATGACCGGTACGTAAAGATTAATAATAATAATTTATGAATAATAATCTTATATGTATAAAACCAATATCATTAAAATACCACAAAATTCTAACATAAAACTTCATGGATGAAAATTTAAATTACGGTAAAAAGTAACTATTCAAGAGTTTATGCGTAAAGCTTCACATAAATATTATTTGAAAAAAAAAACGCTCCAAATATTAAATTAAAAATGCCACGATAAAAAAAATGGGATATTGAAATTGCAAAAGAAAAGTATCCTAATAAACACTTAACATTCACAAAAACACGAGTAATGACGGGCTTTGGGGGCAGTCATATTTTTTTTCTCTTATAAGGTAAAAAACTATATTGATCCCTAGATAGAGTAGGACCAACTTATTTCATTATTTTGAATGAGGTAAGTTGAAACTATCGGCTTTCAAACCATCTCCAAAGAATTCGACATGTTGACAACTCTGATTTATGAGTGAGTTGTGACGATGAAAAATGCATATATAATGAAGAAAATTTTGAGATTTTTGTATTAATATTTACTTATCATTGTATATTGTAATTCTGTTATGATATTTCAAATTTATATAGATTGATTGCGTTTTGATATGCTTTAAATATAAAGTTTATGTTAATATTACAATATTTTTAGTATATCGGTCATATAAAATTATATTACAAATCGAAAATCGAAAATATGACTAATCATTATTCATAAATAACAATAATTGCACCTACAATCCCGTGCAATTTGCACGGGTTTAAAACTAGTTGAAATGAATTACAAAATTAAAAAAGAATGAATCACGTAGGTAATTGAGCAAATCACCTAAATAAAATAATTGAGTAAACCCTGTTTAATATACCCAACAACAAAGGAATTTCTTTTTCCCCTTTTCTCGTGTGGAGTAAACAGCCAACAGCCATGGATTTGATCTCCCAATCGTACTCCAACAATTCCGACGACGACGACGACCCAACCCCTCCAAACCTCAATCCTCCCCCTCGTAAGCGTCTTAAATTACCATACTACCCTCCCACACCTCCTTATCCTCTTCCCGAACCTACCTCCCATCCTCCACTTCCCCAAACCGCCGCTCCGGTTCCCGGTCGATATGTTTCCAAAAGAGAGAGAGCTCTCCTCGCTTCTGCTTCTGCTTCTGCTTGGGCTGTTTCCGATCCTAATCCCTCTCCTCTCCTTCCCCAACCTGGTTATTTTCTCTCTCCTTTTCTCCCTAATTTCAGTTTTTTTTTTAATTATTTACGCAATTTGTTATGCTTTTTTCCCTTAAGTGTGATGTAATGGCGTTGACTCAACTGTTGCTTTTGGTTAACACAATAAGTGGATAACTGGTGTAAGGCGGTTTTACATTACTTAAGTTCGTTGTAAAACCGTCTGCTGTTTTAGGTAAATACCCTTATCAAAGCACTGGTAAATAAAAAGTGGTTTTGCATTAAGTGATTGTAAAATGGCATTACAGGAGACCTTTATGACTTATGAGTATAGTTTTTAATTGGATTGTAAGCAATAGCATGGGGGAAATATTTTGCAAGACGTATACTTGTTGAATTACAAAATAATTTGGCAGTCTTCGGGTAGACTGTTTGGGGGAGTTAGATGTATGCGGACTTGGAGCGGGAAACTAGGTACATGTTTGATTGGAATGTACGTTAGTTGTTCATTCCACGCATAGCTGAAATTTTTTCCGCCTAGGAAGTTGTTGTAATTGGCCTCGAATTTGTAATGGTTCTCAAAATGGATAGAAGGTTATACCAACCAGAATTGGATTTGGGTTTTACTGCATTGGCAGAGGAACTCACTTTGGTTGTTAGGGCTACTACACTCTACACATTATTTTTGGTGTTAGGACTTCTTAGACTCCTTTTGTCCCAATCAATTTTAAGTCTATATTTGTAATTTTGTTCGCAGCCATGGGAAGTATATTGAAAGAAAATTTGCGCCATGATATTCAATTATATCTGAGTAAGCAAACAAAAAATGGCTCTGAGAAGAACAAGTTGCCTAGCAGGATTTCCATTGATTTACATGGGCATCTGAAACCAGTCAATGCTGTGCAGTGGTCAACAAATCACGGTTAGTTAATTTTTATTCCGGCAATTGCTCATGTTTATCTTTTGTCTTTCTAGTGTGACATAGTGTAGTGATTATGAAACTTCCGTAGGAAATACAATTGATTTGTAGTGCTTTGTCCAAACAATTTGTCTCTATTCTTTTCCCTTTATTTCACTTCTTTTCCTCAAATTTATTGTTCGGTCTTGTCTGTGACTAGTCCATGATTTTAAAATATACCAATGATTGTTCTAACTCATAGAGTCATAGATGACCAACTCTAAGAGACTAAAATGTAATGGTGGAATACACATCATGATACCAATGACTGTCTTGACTGTCTATAATACGATGAGAGACCGTCCCTTAGGGAGCTGCTAAAAAAAAGAATAAATTGAAACCCAAATAAACAAAAAGAATGAATAAAGAAAGGGTGTAAATCATAAAAATGAAATTTTAAAAAAGAAAGTAAAATAGATATAAAAAGTAAGATAAGAAATTGGATATTCTCCATGGGTTCTGTAAAAAGAAAACAAATCACATAAAAAGAAAACAAAATAGTAAAAATGAAGATTAAAAAAAATATATTAAAATGACCGGCTATAATCAGCCTTCTATGGTGTGAATTGGTGATATGGTTATATGAATGATACTACTATTTTAATCCAGATTTTTATGGGATGTGGTCAACTCCTTTTACGTAAATTTTGTTCTTGTGAGTTCAACGACAAAAGAATGCCCTAACTACTCCGTAGTGTCCTTTAATATAGTTGTGGACTAAGTAAGCCCCTCACTATAGCATAATCCTTTATTATGATATTAGATATGGGCAAAGTAATGCCCTCACTAGTCTGTAATAAAAGTAAGATAAGAAATCGGATATCCTCCATAGGTCTGTAAAAGCAAAGCAAAACAAATCAAATAAAAATGAAATAAAATAGTAAAAATGAAGATTAACAAAAAATATGCTAAAATGAATGGCTATAATCTGTCATGTATAGTGAATTGGTGATATGATTATATCATTATATGAATGTTGCTACTATTTTAATCCATATTTTTATGGGATGTGGTCAACTCCTTTTACGTAAATGTTGGTTATCTTGAGTGCAACGATAAAAGAATGCCGTGATTACTCCGTAGTGTCCTTTACCATAGTTTACTATAGTTGTGGGCCAAGTAAGACCCTCACTACACCATAATCCTTTATTAAGATATTAGTTATCGCTCCGTAATCCTTCATTAGGATATTAGGAGTTTCGTTACTATTCCGTAGTCCTTTACTAGGTTATGGACAAAGGAATGCCCTAACTAATTCGTAGTCCTTTATTAGATATAAGGAGTTATGGTTATGGTTGACCAAAAGTATACGATACGGTTTTATTTTACGTATATGATACAATATACGATTTCAATTATACGAATATCCATATATTCGATATGAATTTCCGTATATACGATGTAGTTTATTAAAAACAGTATCTTTGATAGAGTTCTTTTTTTAATAGAAAATATTCAAATAAAATCATAAAACCATGAAGAGTCAAGTATATTTGTTACTCATTTTTATTACTCTTGTACATTTTTAAGTTATTTACTCTTATACTAATTAATACCCTTTTGAGATATTAACAAGAAACATAAAATCACAAAAAAAATAAAAATAAGACATAAAATTACTTAAATTGAACTAAAAACCGAATACCGGATATATGGTTTCCGTATATACGGAAAATCCATATTGGATAAGGATATTCAAAATTGAGATTTTGAAAACCGTATCGGATATACGGTTTTGCAGAGCCCTAGCCCCTAGTTATGGTTTAAGTTATAGAGTAATATGCAATGTATTGGGACGTAATAATAATTAGTGTCATTACATAAATACTAATGAAGACTTTGGCAAATACAAAATTTGTATAAATGCATGCTTGTGAAATAAGCTCAAACAAGCAATTACAAAACAAACGTAGCATTCTATGAAATCTAACACTGTATATCGCCAATATCGGTATATCGGTGTCAGAGCCATATTTGAGATATTGTAATTAACATAAAAGTATAATAGGATATATTGTCTAATTATATCCAGGTATTACGAGGAAGAACTTTAAAAATTGTAAAACCAAATTAGTTAATAATTATGACAAAATTGCAGAGTACTTTGAAATAGAACGGTTAAAACTTTACTCGTGTGGATTGACCAATTTTATCAAGGTCTACAATCCGTAAATCTTGAACCGTAGCCCAAAGCCCTAACCAACCAAAAGTTGAAATGATTTAGTAAGTTGGAGTTAGAGTTAAACGGCACAACTTGTTATCGAGCAAAAGATAAATTTATGTTAAATATATTTTCAAAACAAAAATTCATTATAAAAAAAATGCTTCTTTATTGTCCATATATATATATATATATATATATATATATATATATATAGAGGCCGGATCACGTGAGGCCGCCTATTACGGTGAGGCCGACGAACCCTTACTATGTTGCACATGATTTTCAATGTTCATTGGACTAATTTCAATGGGATGAAAATTATGGGTCATTTTTATAACAATTCATTTGGCCCAAATATTTTCTCTATTTAAAAAAATTATCCATTTTGCTCTTTTTCTTATTTCGTGAAATTTGGGCTTAAAATATTTGTTTATTCACAAAATGTTTAATTTCTTATTTTGTGAATATTCGACCTTAATTTGTGAACTCGGGACCTTATTTCGTAAAACTTAGACGTAAAATATTTGTTTGCTCACAAAATAGATAATTTCTTATTTCATGAATTTCGGAACATAATTTGTGAAACGGAAACCTTATTTCGTGAAACTTGGACTTAAAATGTTTGTTTACTCACGAATTGTTTAATTTCTTACTTCGTGAATTTTGGACCGTAATTTGTGAAACCGGAACCTTATTTCGTGAAACTTGGACTTAAAAAGTTTGTTTAATCACGAAATGTATAATTTCTTATTTCGTGAATCTTGGACCTTAATTTGTGAAACCGGGACCTTCTTTCGTGAAACTTCGACTTAAAATGTTTGTTTACTCACGAAATTTTTAATTTTTTATTTCGTAAATCTTGTACCTTAATTTGTGAAATCGGAACCTTATTTCGTGAAACTTGGACTTAAATTATTTGTTGCGCACAAAATATATAATTTTTTATTTCATGAATCTTGGACCTTAATTTGTGAAACCGGGACCTTATTTTGTGAAACTTGGACTTAAAATGTTTGTTTACTCACGAAATTTTTAATTTTCTATTTCGTAAATCTTGGACCTTAATTTGTGAAACCGGAACCTTATTTCGTGAAATTTGGATTTAAAATGTTTGTTTACTCACGAATTGTTTAATTTCTTACTTCGTGAATTTTGGACCTTAATTTGTGAAACCGGAACCTTATTTCGTGAAAGTTGGACTTCAAATGTTTGTTTACTCACGAAATTTTTAACTTTTTATTTCGGACTTAAAATGTTTGTATACTCACGAAATTTTTAATTTTTTATTTCGTAAATCTTGGACCTTAATTTGTGAAAACGGGACCTTATTTTGTGAAACTTGGACTTAAAATGTTTGTTTACTCACGAAATTTTTAATTTTTTATTTCGTAAATCTTGGACCTTAATTTGTGAAACCGGAACCTTATTTCGTGAAACTTGGATTTAAAATGTTTGTTTACTCACGAATTGTTTAATTTCTTACTTCGTGAATCTTGGACCTTAATTTGTGAAACCGGGACCTTATTTCGTGAAACTTGGACTTAAAATATTTGTTTACTCACGAATTGTTTAATTTTTTACTTCGTGAATTTTGGACCTTAATTTGTGAAACCGGAACTTTATTTCGTGAAACTTGGACTTAAAATATTTGTTGCGCACAAAATATATAATTTTTTATTTCGTGAATCTTGGACCTTAATTTGTGAAACCGGGACCTTATTTCGTGAAACTTCGACTTAAAATGTTTGTTTACTCACGAAATTTTTAATTTTTTATTTCGTAAATCTTGTACCTTAATTTGTGAAATCGGAACCTTATTTCGTGAAACTTGAACTTAAATTATTTGTTGCGCACAAAATATATAATTTTTTATTACGTGAATCTTGGACCTTAATTTGTGAAACCGGGACCTTATTTTGTGAAACTTGGACTTAAAATGTTTGTTTACTCACGAAATTTTTAATTTTTTATTTCGTAAATCTTGGACCTTAATTTGTGAAACCGGAACCTTATGTCGTGAAACTTGGATTTAAAATGTTTGTTTACTCACGAATTGTTTAATTTGATACTTCGTGAATTTTGGACCTTAATTTGTGAAACCGGAACCTTATTTCTTGAAACTTGGACTTAAAATGTTTGTTTACTCACGAAATTTTAATTTCTTATTTCATGAATCTTGGACCTTAATTTGTGAAGTCGGGACCTTATTTCGTGAAACTTGGACTTAAAATATTTGTTTACTCACGAAATGTTTAATTTCTTATTTCGTGAATCTTGGACCTTAATTTGTGAAACCGGAACCTTATTTCGTGAAACTTGGACTTAAATTATTTGTTGCGCACAAAATATGTAATTTTTTATTTCGTGAATCTTGGACCTTAATTTGTGAAATCGAGACCTTATTTTGTGAAACTTGGACTTAAAATGTTTGTTTACTCACGAAATTTTTAATTTTTTATTTCGTAAATCTTGGACCTTAATTTGTGAAACCGGAACCTTATTTCGTGAAACTTGGATTTAAAATGTTTGTTTACTCACGAATTGTTTAATTTCTTACTTCGTGAATTTTGGACCTTAATTTGTGAAACCGAAACCTTATTTCGTGAAACTTGGACTTAAAAAGTTTGTTTAATCACGAAATGTGTAATTTCTTATTTCGTGAATCTTGGACCTTAATTTGTGAAGTCGGGACCTTATTTCGTGAAACTTGGACTTAAAATATTTGTTTACTCACGAAATGTTTAATTTCTTATTTCGTGAATCTTGGACCTTAATTTGTGAAACCGGAACCTTATTTCGTGAAACTTGGACTTAAAATATTTGTTACTCACGAAATGTTTAATTTCTTATTTCGTGAATCTTGTACCTTAATTTGTGAAACCGGAACCTAATTTCGTGAAGCTTGGATTTAAAATATTTGTTACGCACAAAATATATAATTTTTTATTTCGTGAATCTTGGACCTTAATTTGTGAAACCGGAACCTTATTTCGTGAAACTTGGATTTAAAATGTTTGTTTACTCACGAATTGTTTAATTTCTTACTTCGTGAATTTTGGACCTTAATTTGTGAAACCGAAACCTTATTTCGTGAAACTTGGACTTAAAAAGTTTGTTTAATCACGAAATGTGTAATTTCTTATTTCGTGAATCTTGGACCTTAATTTGTGAAGTCGGGACCTTATTTCGTGAATCTTGGACCTTAATTTGTGAAACCGGAACCTTATTTCGTGAAACTTGGACTTAAAATATTTGTTACTCACGAAATGTTTAATTTCTTATTTCGTGAATCTTGTACCTTAATTTGTGAAACCGGAACCTAATTTCGTGAAGCTTGGATTTAAAATATTTGTTACGCACAAAATATATAATTTTTTATTTCGTGAATCTTGGACCTTAATTTGTGAAACTTGGACTTAAAATTTTTGTTTACTCGCGAAATTTTTATTTTTTTATTTCGTAAATCTTGGACCTTATTTCGTGAAATTTGAACTTAAAATGTTTGTTTAATCACAAAATGTATAATTTCTTATTTCGTGAATCTTGGACCTTAATTCTATCGCAATGAATGTCGTTTATCATCACCCAACACGTAATATTTGAAAAATTCAGAACAATTCTTTCAGTCACTTTCGAAACAGGTAATCAAATTCTCGACAGTTTGTTCAAATCGCACCTAGTACTTCTTAAGATTTATGTAGTGTCATGATAAACCTGTTTTTGATACAAAAACAGTGTGCATATTTGAAGTGTGATATATACTTCCTATATTTTGTCGTATGAATTTTCAAAATTGCAAAATACTTGCTTGACTTCTGTTAATAGAGTCCGTCTTAAGCTTAAGTTGTATGCATTTTCAAAGTTGCGAAATACTGGCTTGACTTTTACAAATGGAGTCCGTCTTAAGCGTAAATTATTGTCAAACGGGTTTTTGTGTTATAGAAGAGTGCTCAAAAGAATGATTATATTTGTAGAGTATGAGATTATGCAGGAACTGAGGAAGTACTCTGCATTAAGCTACGTAATTATGGTGATTGGTTGTGATATCATGACAACGTATTTGTAGGTATATCTCATTTTAGATGACTAGTTTAAGCATTAATTATTTTGAAAGTGATTCATCAGATCACAGAAGAGAAAGGCCAAAATTTAATTACTTGCAAAAGCTTCAAGCCTTCAAGCCTTCAACTGTAAAAGAGAAGTAATAACTTTCCTGTATAGGTGAGTCCCTGGAACAAAATAGGAAAAGAAGTGGTGATTTGATCTAAACCACATATTATTAATAATTTGAATGGTAGAGATGAGTCCAACGGCCTCACCCTAAGAAGGGTGTCTCGCGTGATTCAATTTCTATATATATATATATATATATATATATATATATATATATATATATATGTCCAAGTTAAATGTCATTTATTTTCCTCAAACAAAAAATTAAATGTCATTTATTACTCTAAATGAGTATTTATAATCCTAAACAAACTCCATTTCATAATAGCTTAAGTTCAGAACTATGGAACTCAGTATTGACCTAAAACATGTATGAGCCTACCAGACAATCTAACCCGTACCATTTTTGACCCGAAATTACCCGACTTGAAGACACATTATGATCCACATTTGTCTCTAAATAAATGACTTTGACTTATAATCAAACACTCCCTTATAAAAAAATCATTTTACAAAATGCTTGTTTACTGTCCAATTTGTTACCAAAATTAAAACCATTTTAATCATTGATTAAATTTCATTTTATAATATGCTTCTTTATTGTCAATGTCTTCATTAGTACTAAATGAGTATTCATAATCGTAAAGAAACTCGATTTCATAATAGGTTCATAACCTTTGTGTATTGCCAAGGTTTTCATTAGTACCTATGTAATGACACTAATTATTACTACGTTATAATACATTGCATATTACTCTAGGAGTTATAACCATAACTGTTAATATCCTTATAAAGGATTACAGGGTTGTTAAAGCATTTCTTTGTCAATAACCTACTAAAGGACTACGGAGTTGTGACAGAAACCCTAGTAGGCTAATAAAGGATTACAGTGTAGTGAGTGACTTAATTGGTCCACAACTAATATCTTAGTAAAGGATACAACAGAGTAGTTAGGGCATTCCTTTGTCGTTGATCTCAAAAGAACCAACATTTACGTAAAAGGAGTTGACCATATCTCATAAAATTCTGGATTAGTAGTAGCATTCATATAGTCATATCACCATACACGACAGATTATGGCCAGTCATTTTAGTATATTTCTTTTAATTTCCTTTTTACTATTTTGTTTCCTTTTTATTTGTTTTGTTTTGTTTTACTAGCCCATGGAGAATGTCCGATTTATTATTTTATTTTTATTTTTATTTCTTTGTTATTATTTTATTATTTTATTTTTTTGAATTTCATTTTTATGATTTACACCCTTTCTCTATTCATTCTTTTTGTTTATTTGGGTTTCAATTTATTCTTTTTAGTTGGTTCCTAAGGGAGAGTCTCTCACCAACTTTTTGGTTTGACAAGTTGCAGAACATGTATGTATTTGTCGATGTGTCATGTCTCATGTTATCTAGGTTTATATTCTGTCTCGAGTTCCTGACTACTTTAAGACCTTCAGCCTTGTTGAGAATTTAAGATTAGAGGTGTTTTTGTTGCGACTTAAATACAGAAGCAACTTATTTAGAAAATGGCCAGTTTCTAATTGCAATCAGGAAACTCGCATTAGATTCATTGTAGTTGTAATAATCGCTATGCATTTTTGCACCGATAGGTCATGTCAAGTGTATTTCAAGTTTTGTACTCTTTTGTTTGAGTTCACAAAACTTGAATTAGCTTCATTAGTCATAAGATGGGCTATGCATTAGGCCAGACCACCAGAGTTGGTGTATTTATGTTTTTGAACTTGCTCATTTGTGTGAAGTCATAACTTGTTGAGGGCTCTGTAAGCAGGTCAGATGCATTTACATTTTGAATCTCTATTTAGGATAATTTTGTATCAGTATGTACTATGTACTAGACTCATTATAACTGAGAAAAAGAAGGTGGTTTTGGTCATGAGGGTGGTGTGCATTAGGTCAAAAAGGGTCAGTAGTTCCTTTATGAGACATTAAGTTCGATTATGAGTAGCTTACATTTCAGAAGCAATTTTCTAGTATTTTTCGCTTATACTTCTGATATTTGTCAGCAGGGTTTCAGGAAAGGGAAAGGGAATGGGTTATGGTCTTTTCCTTTGTTGATGTTGGGTTGATTGAAAACCCATTCCCTTTACCCATTTTTCAGGAATAGGTTTACCCCCCATACCCTCAAATCAATTCCCCCACCCCCAAGAGTATCCAAAACCCTTTCCGTATTACCACCACCACCCACACTCACCACCAACCACCAACCACCAATCACCAACCACCACCTAAACCACTCTCGTCAACACCATTGTTGTTGCCGGCACACCTACTTCGGCATCCCGCGGGCGAGTCCACTTAATCCCCATCGCACCTCCCTCGTCGGTCCCCCCTCTCCTACCACCCAAAAATGTCACCCAACCCTTATAACCACATGTCTAACACCAAAATATGCGGCTAATTAATGAGATCTCTTGTTATGAGACCTCTTTGGCTCTATCCACATGAACTTGTCAAAAAGCTGTACATAGGAACATGATATTTGTTTGGCCAAAAGTAAAGTGCAGATGTTTGAATATGGCATGACTTTGTTGAAAAGTTGCGAGTTTTTTGTCATATAACACCTAACATTTACACTGTTTATATAAATAGTACCTAAAGTTATTTTTTTTGCCCAACAACATCTAACATTTTCTGTTTTTTGTCTAATAACACCAAAATCAGTTTTCCGTCAAAAAAAGTCAAGATTCCGTCTTGACTAACGGTAAAATTGATTTGCCGCTTCTTTCTTTTACTCTGATGCATTTCATTACCCTCTTCATCATCATTTTCTAAATCCAATTTCGCCTTTTGCTAATTTCCCTTCAATTAAACTTAATTTCCCTCCAATTAAATCCTTATGTAACCTCGTCCTTAGTTTTTTTTTTTTTTTTTTTTTTTTTTTTGCCCGGTGTAAAGAATTGTCCTTGGTTATTTAATTCCTCAATTTTCAAATTAAAACATCAAATTGGGCTTACTTTGTCCAGTTTTCTCCTTTTTCCCACCATCCTTTCAACCCGATGTCTTCTTCAAGCTCATCCTCAAACTCAACAAATCGGGTGAGATGCAATTGTGGCATTCCAGTAGCTGAGAAAACATCATGTATACATCAAAATCCGGGTAGGAGATTCATGGCCTGCAAGTTTTACAATGTAGAGACGGGTTTGCATGGGTGTTGTTTTTTTTAAGTGGATTGGCTTATTGAATGAAAATAAGTCACTTAAGAATAAGATTCATTGTCAATTACTTTAACAACGCATCAGTCAGTGGAGAAGAAAGAATGAAGAAATAAGGTCAAATCAATTTCATCGTTAGTTAAGACGGAATCTCGACTTTTTTTGACGGAAAATCTACTTTGGTGTTATTAGACAAAAAATAGAAAATGTTAGGTGTTGTTGGGCAAAAAAATTAACTTTAGGTACTATTTCTACAGACAGTGTAAATGTTAGGTGCTATCCGACAAAAAACTCAAAAGTTGCACATGAAAACGTGAGTATCAACGAGATTGGTCTTCATTGTGGCTGTACATATACTAATTATGAAAATTATCACAGATGTTGGGCAATGACTTTTTGTTTGGTGTTTTGGGTGGTGCTTATGGGTAGGTTGGGTCTTCAAAAAGACGACGTTGGTAGAGGTTGTTTTGTGTTTGGGAGGATTGAGATGGTTCTTGATTATTTTTTCATTCCTTTACCTTATTAAACCAAACAATGAGTAAAATCCGAGAGAATTCTTTTCCTTTCCTTTCTATTCCCTTTCTTGATTCCATTCCCTTACCCTTTGCCAACCAAGCGCCCCTTCATTACAACTGAGAAAAAGAAGGTGGTCTAGGTCACGAGGGTGGTGTGCATTAGGTCAAACAGGGTCAGAAGCATTTATTATTATCTTTCGCTTATACTTGTGATATCTGTCTCACATAATTATCAGTTAGTGAAATTTTATGTATATTAAGTATTTTATTTTTGTTAGGGAATCTTTCACAATTAGTTAAGTCTGATAGAATGTGCCTTATTTCAGAGGGGACAATGGATGGAAGATTCTTCTGGCATATAAGTATAATCCATGTTGCCAAGTCTATGACGCTTTTACTTTTTTTTGTGAGCTTTTCTTGTTGAATATTTTGTTTATTATCTTTCCCAATTTATTATTTAAGCTCTTGGTTTTCGTGAAACTTGTTCTAGGTCGATCAATATAGCATATGATAATTTGGGTAACCAAGGAATGACAAATTTAACTTGTGAGTTTTCTTGGTAGTGTCTTCAGAATACTGTTTTTGTGGATTCATTCTTTTTTATTAATGCGTTTGTTTAATTTAGTCAACAGCGCATCTTTTAGCGTCTGCTGGAATGGACGGTACTGTCTACATATGGAATGTTTGGAGTGAGCTACATAAAAAGGCACGTGCATTTACTTATCATAAGGCAGCTGTGAAAGATGTGAAGTGGTCACCTCTCGGACATTTGGTTCTTTCTTGTGGTTATGATTGCTGTTCAAGATTGGTCGACATTGAGAAGGGGACAGAGTCTCAGGTTTTCACTGAAAATCAGGCTGTTACTACTATCAAGTTTCATCCTCACAACCCCAATCTCTTTATCTCCGGTGGATCCAAGGGCTTTCTCAAGTTGTGGGATATCCGAACAGGAAACGTGGTCCATGAATATGTAAAACATTTAGGGCCGATACTTGATGTTGAATTTATGGTGGATGGGAAGCAGTTTATCTCTTCGAGTGATGTGTCAAACAGCAATCTGAGTGAGAACTCTCTCATCATCTGGGATATTTATCGAGAGGTGCCACTCTCCAATCAGGTGAGATTGATTTTTTTTCCCTTTTGGCACGCTTGCTAGTTGCTAAACCTCTATTTAACCTTGTTAGATATGGAGTAATAGGTACTCTGCAGTCTGCATTCATATTAGGCTGTAATGTAGTGTGGTTAAAATCTATATTATGTAGTTATGTCGTATATGATCTACGAAGTGCTTACCATGTATTGATTTTACATATTCATATTGGGGTGTACTAGGAATTAGGCTACCCGAGTATCCGGACTTCAAATAACTAAACTTCACATAATTAGTAGAAAACAAAATGCAATACAATTAAATAACTTTTGTTTTTGAAGGGAATAACTTTTGTAAACAGCCATTCCCTCTGGCTATGCATTAAAATTAAATAATTGAAGTTGATTAACTGAGCTGTGTCATTTTGGCCTCAGTCTTCGCTTGTCTAACTTGTTTAATGTTTAACATGCTGAATTCTAGTGTTACCTGCAGGGGGCTTGCCAATAATATTCAATTGTTTGTGATAAGCACTACATTTTTTTTTCTGAAATTCTCACATATATCATATTCCGGTAAAACGGAGGTGCTTTGATATAGTTTGATTCTTAGATGTACAACTTGATGTCAATTTCAATGTTAAATTTTATTTCCCACAGGTTTATGTGGAAGCATACACCTGTCCTTGTGTTAGATGTCACCCTTTTGAGCCATCATTTGTAGCTCAGTCAAACGGAAACTACATTGCCATCTTTTCTACTAAACATCCATTTAGATTAGACAAGTACAAGAGATTTGAATCCCATCAAGTCTCTGGCTTTCCTATCAAGTGTGGTTTCAACGCTGATGGAGAGATACTCGCCTCTGGCTCCTCCGACGGTTCCATTTATTTCTATCACGTCAAATCATCCAATATCATCAAGACAATTAAAGTTTATGCTCAGCCATGCATAGATGTCGATTTTCATCCACTCATACCGAATGTTATTGCTTCTTGTAGCTGGGATGGTAGTGTTTCTGTTATCGAGTGAGATACCACGCTGTGCTACCTCACTTTTTTACACTTGGAGCGTCTTTGTGTTTCGGATTTCAAGGCATGGTGTCATGGTGAATTGGTGATCAGATGAGACGCTGAAACATTTATACAGTTTTGGCTTGAAAGACTGTAGGCCACACTTTTTCTGTTAACTTTCTTTTAAGTGTGAGTGTTGGAGTATTGTTAATTCGTTATCGTGGGCATCTTCTCTTTGATGTTATAGTAGCTTAAGAATAGTTATTGACCAGAAATGTTAATCAAGGCTCCCAATTTTAAGATGAGACTGTAGAAGTGTACATATAATGTAATTGCAATAAGCTGCAAAACTTGCGTAGGATGATATTATTTTATATTTCGAGGATTTTGATACAGCTAATGCTACTCTGGATTCGACCCTCTGAGATGTTTGAATATAATTTTCTTTCAAATTTCTCCATAGCATTTTTCCATTTCTCTTCCACCCTTAATCTATACAATATTATTAAAAGGTTACCCAAAAAAGCCACGTTGACAATGCCACATGGAATGAAAAAAGCCACGTAGGTGTGACATGGCATTTGATTTGGCATGACCATAATTTAATTGTGAGATGGTAAATTAATGTGACATTTTTATTATTCTTAATAATAATAATAATGTTACATTCAAGATGTTTTAATAGTGAAATACTTTATTATTCTTATTTTGTTGTATTTTTATAGGTTTACTTTAATGTCATGACCAAACTTTATTCTTATGTGGTAATTTACTAGATTTCCCTACACTTTTTTCTCAATATTTTTATTATCCTTTTTTATGTCGGTAAATCATGGTTATTTTGTTCATTTCTATATTAGTTTGTAGATAAATTAGCTTCATTATATAGTTCATATGTACCAACCTCAATCATCATCATTTGTTTAACCCTTTGATTTTCATATATGTATAATTTTCATATTATGTTTATTTATTAATTTGTTTGGTGTTTACTTTTAATATTCTGCAGGTTGTTTGAGAGATCCAAGAAAAGAAGTATTTTGTATGTATGTGCCATTTTCAAGAGAGTAGTATTACTTTTTTTTAATCATTTTTAACCTAATTGATTTATCTATCAAAAGCAACTTGAGTGTCATTTTTACTCCATATGACATTGCTAACATACATAAAAAAACTTCAATAAGTAGCTTATGTTTTCAATCTATACAATATTATTAAAAGGTAACCTAAAATGCCACGTAGACAATGCCACCTAGCATTTAAAAAAAACCACGTCGTTAATTAAACATGACATGGAGCCACGTCATTATTGCTTATTAAAAAAAATACTAAAACAGTAAATGTAAATAACATAACAATTATTAAATGAACTTTTTAATTTCTAGATAAATTAAATAACAATTAAAAATCAGAATTTCTAATAGATTTAAAATATCGATATTTATTGTTAGAATATTTTATGCAACAAATGAAACCATATAATTCTAATTTTTACGCTATTTATAAAAAATACAAATATCTATAAAACTATATTAAAAGGCTACCTACAAAATGTCACCTAAATGTCACTCGAGACAAATAATTCCACGTCAATTCCACATGTGAATAATTAGCCAAAGCCAATGACACATATGACTAATAATAATAATAATAATAATAATAATAATAATAATAATAATAATAATAATAATAATAATAATAATAATAATAATAATAATAATAATAACAATAATAATAATAATAATAATAATAATTAATAATAATAATAATAATAATAATCAATAATAATAATTACAATACTAATTACAATAATAATATCACATTCAATTTATTTTATTATGGCTTTTCCTCTTCCCTACTCATTTTAAGTTTTCCTTAAAAGTTCCCGGTTTATAATAATAAAAAAAAAAAAATTAATAATAATAATAATTAATAATAATTAGAATACTAATTACAATAATAATGTCACATTCAATTTATTTTATTATGGTTTTTCCTCTTCCTCACTCATTCTAAGTATCCTTAAATTTTTTAATTTTATATACTTCATTTCTTCAAATTAAATCTATAAATGTAATTAAAAAGCAACTCAAACTATCATTATCATCCACAAGTCATAATTTAATTTCATGATATAACATCTGAATCCACTCTCATGTAAAGTTGATTTTGTAAAAACAAAAATAAAATAACAATAATTAAACAAACCTTATACATTTCATTTCTCATTATTGGCCCATATTTATGCCTATATTAAATTTCATAATAAAAAAAAATAATGTTCAAAAGTCATGAACATTAATTGATATTTATATCAATATTAAATTTGATAATATTTAAAAAGAGGATGCTCAAAAGTCATAAAAAACATCCTCAATTATTTATATATTTTTGTTGGAAGGCAAATTTAGGTTACCCAAAAAAGCCACGTTGACAATGCCACATGGAATGAAAAAAGCCACGTAGGTGTGACATGGCATTTGATTTGGCATGACCATAATTTAATTGTGAGATGGTAAATTAATGTGACATTTTTATTATTCTTAATAATAATAATAATGTTACATTCAAGATGTTTTAATAGTGAAATACTTTATTATTCTTATTTTGTTGTATTTTTATAGGTTTACTTTAATGTCATGACCAAACTTTATTCTTATGTGGTAATTTACTAGATTTCCCTACACTTTTTTCTCAATATTTTTATTATCCTTTTTTATGTCGGTAAATCATGGTTATTTTGTTCATTTCTATATTAGTTTGTAGATAAATTAGCTTCATTATATAGTTCATATGTACCAACCTCAATCATCATCATTTGTTTAACCCTTTGATTTTCATATATGTATAATTTTCATATTATGTTTATTTATTAATTTGTTTGGTGTTTACTTTTAATATTCTGCAGGTTGTTTGAGAGATCCAAGAAAAGAAGTATTTTGTATGTATGTGCCATTTTCAAGAGAGTAGTATTACTTTTTTTTAATCATTTTTAACCTAATTGATTTATCTATCAAAAGCAACTTGAGTGTCATTTTTACTCCATATGACATTGCTAACATACATAAAAAAACTTCAATAAGTAGCTTATGTTTTCAATCTATACAATATTATTAAAAGGTAACCTAAAATGCCACGTAGACAATGCCACCTAGCATTTAAAAAAAACCACGTCGTTAATTAAACATGACATGGAGCCACGTCATTATTGCTTATTAAAAAAAATACTAAAACAGTAAATGTAAATAACATAACAATTATTAAATGAACTTTTTAATTTCTAGATAAATTAAATAACAATTAAAAATCAGAATTTCTAATAGATTTAAAATATCGATATTTATTGTTAGAATATTTTATGCAACAAATGAAACCATATAATTCTAATTTTTACGCTATTTATAAAAAATACAAATATCTATAAAACTATATTAAAAGGCTACCTACAAAATGTCACCTAAATGTCACTCGAGACAAATAATTCCACGTCAATTCCACATGTGAATAATTAGCCAAAGCCAATGACACATATGACTAATAATAATAATAATAATAATAATAATAATAATAATAACAATAATAATAATAATAATAATAATAATTAATAATAATAATAATAATAATAATCAATAATAATAATTACAATACTAATTACAATAATAATATCACATTCAATTTATTTTATTATGGCTTTTCCTCTTCCCTACTCATTTTAAGTTTTCCTTAAAAGTTCCCGGTTTATAATAATAAAAAAAAAAAATTAATAATAATAATAATTAATAATAATTAGAATACTAATTACAATAATAATGTCACATTCAATTTATTTTATTATGGTTTTTCCTCTTCCTCACTCATTCTAAGTATCCTTAAATTTTTTAATTTTATATACTTCATTTCTTCAAATTAAATCTATAAATGTAATTAAAAAGCAACTCAAACTATCATTATCATCCACAAGTCATAATTTAATTTCATGATATAACATCTGAATCCACTCTCACGTAAAGTTGATTTTGTAAAAACAAAAATAAAATAACAATAATTAAACAAACCTTATACATTTCATTTCTCATTATTGGCCCATATTTATGCCTATATTAAATTTCATAATAAAAAAAAAATAATGTTCAAAAGTCATGAACATTAATTGATATTTATATCAATATTAAATTTGATAATATTTAAAAAGAGGATGCTCAAAAGTCATAAAAAACATCCTCAATTATTTATATATTTTTGTTGGAAGGCAAATTTTATAAGCCCAATTTTTTTGTTATTTTTATCGTTAGTAGAATTTTATGTATCACTTATCTTTCTTATCATTTTATTCACATCAAGTTAATTGTATTAAGGTTTTAAATTTTAATTAATTTGTTTATTTTTTATGTAACTTACATTGAGTTATGAAATGTTTGTCACATTCCAATTTCATCGTATGTATTTGTTTTATTCTCATTTAGGTGTTAAAGCAAGATTTGTGTTGTTTGTGTCTTTAAAGGTAAATATACTTACATCTCTATGACTTGATTTCCATTCTCTATTTCTTTCACTATTTACGAGGATAATTAAGTTTATAACGATGATACTGCATAAAACAAATTTCACTATTGTTGGTTATTTGACACTAATTATTGAGTTTTTTTGTTTATATAGAGATAAACGATTTATTTGAGAAACAATACTACATCATAAAGTAAAATACAAAGATTGCTTAACCAATTGTAAATTATGGATTAACTACAAAACTGACGACATTAACATGAAAGATTAATAGTTTTTTGTTAGTATTTTCCACGTGTATTTTGGTATTGTTGTTTTTCTTCCATTATTTTGCCTTTGAAAAATTAACACTCTTCACCTACCGACTTATTTGATTTTTCCGACTATGGTCTTATATTAACACGTCGATGTTCATAATTTCGATACATGTTCTATCATGAATTATTCATGAGGTGATATGTGTGTTTGATATTTTATAAATCCAATTACTATAATTACTAAAAACATCACACGATGAAATAAAGTCGTTGCTTTAAAATTCTTAGTTCCACAATTTATTGTTATATTAGCTTCAATTTTAGGGGGAGTATGGAATGTTTGTTTTGTCATAACATTTCTACTCGTGTGTTTTATGTTATTTTCAAAATTGTTGATGAAATTTTAATATCTAATTTGCGAGGGTGCTCTAACTTTGGGATCTTTGTTTGCTAATATAGTTTTTTATAATTTCATCATACGAATACCTATATTATTAATTTATTTTAGTTTGCATTGAGTTACTTTAATTTTGCACGGTATTTTAGTATTCACTATACATCACTTTAATTTCTAATAAATTGTTGACAAAAGACTAATTAACTTATATAACCCTTAAAATATGACAATCGTAAGTTGAGTTGATCTTAGTCTATTATGATAAATTACTAAAATATCACATTAGAAATTGAACAATCCGTTAATTTCACGGGTCATAAAACTAGTTCCACAATCAAAACTTATTCTTATAATTAGTGGTAAAATAAACTAAAAAATTGAATAAAAAACCTTTTAAAATTCCACAATTTACTTATTGAAACATCATACAATAGTTAATTATTACAATATAATTAAAAAGGCAAGTTGAGTGTCATTTTATCCCATATGGTTTTGCTAACATACATTAAAATATATAAATGAAATAAGTAGCTTGTGTTGTCGACTTCACAATCAAAATTTACCCTCACAATTAATGGTAAAATAAATTTAGAAAATTGAATGAAAAAACTTTTAAAATTCCACAATTTACTTTTTAAACCATCATAAAATAATTAATCTTTTCAATTATGTTATTTGTATTTTCAATTCGTTTTTTCCCAACTTCCACTATATGTCTTTCTTAATGCTTTTTTTTATATCATTTATATTACTACTTTCTTTAGGTGGTGCTTGGTGGTGTTTAACATCATCAATTTGTTAGCGAATGTAGTTTTGTGTAATTGTGATATTATACATTTTTTTGAAAAGCCTACTTAAATTAATATTTTTTCGATTTATATGTTTAATCATCTCTAACATATATATTTTTTTATCCATGTGTTTAATTATCACCATATGTTTTTCAGTTTATTGTTATTTGAAATAAATTATTTTATAGTCCTTATTAGTGATTTTGTTTTTGTTTGTACACTGGATGTTTGACTCAAGTTTATCAACGTTTTGACAAAATTCTTGTATTAACAATAAGGAACATAGATATTTTATTAACATTTTGGATTTCGATTGTGGAAATATATTTTGTAGATTTATTTTACAAATTAAGCACTTGAAATAAAAGCTCAATTCATATTTTATCGAATAAAGATCGTTTGAATCATTTTTATTATTTTTATATCGACATATTAATGTGTTTTTTTAGATGGAAATAGAATTTGAAGCATGTCCAATGTGATGTAGCTTCGAAGATATATCGATGAAAATGTTGATGGAGAGGATGGAGAAAAACTAGAGAGGACTATATTAAACTATTGATTTCTTAGCTTAACCTTGTAGGATGTCACTGAGTTGTTTTCCACACCGGGTTTAGATTTGATATGCGATAACCACATCTTTAAACTCTTAAATAACAATGTTATTATGATATTTTCTCTACAAAAGTTAATTTAGAATATATCTTTAAACTCATAAATTTTTATCTAATCATTTTCAACAACTCATTTTGCTCTTAGATAATGTTCAACTATTCGTATGCATGATACATGTTTCAATTATTTTAGTTTTCAATTATTCACCTATTATGACGTGCATGTGTCGTTTATACATTACCATAGGAAATTTTATGTCGCACATACACATATAAAATGAGTTTTAGGGACTTTTCAAGAGAGGTGAAACCCTCTAATGAGTTGTTTGTATCATTTTCCCTTTGTCCAGTTTCTCAAAAAAGTTAGTTTCCCATTATCGTTTCCACAATTTATTTTGAAAATCCGTGAAATTTTGTTATATTTGACAAATTTTAATGTGACATAGTAAGTGGATTATCTATCTATAGTTAATTGACATTGCTTTAATTCATTAATCTATAAATAAATATATACAATATAATTTAAATGTACCGACCTAAAATGACAAATTTTAACGCAACATGACAAATCTATACAATAATATAATTAAAAACATAAAACTAAACACTTCTGTATGTCTCCTATCAAAAGTCACATTTAATTCTCAAGTGTCACATGCATATAGTTAAAAATTATATATAAAATTTAAGTTGTACAATCATCGTCATTATCATCATTATCATTATATATATATTAAAGAATCTTGTAAAAACGCTGATGTGGCGCAATGTGGTTTTAGAATTAGTCTAATGGAGCTCTCTCATTCAACCTCAGAATTTTAGTTTTTTTCAGCCAATAACGTGAACAATAATATCCATGCCACCTTCCATTAACCAATTTTTATATTGTTTCCATTTTCTGCAATATATCGAATATAATTATCTTAATTTTGTTTCTTTAATTAATTTACATATTTTTTTTTACAGGAAATTTACATATATCTTAAAGTTTGCAAATCTGAATTTTATAGTTTTCTTTTTTTAACTATGTCTTAATAGTTCCATTTTTATATCACCTCAGAATTATTACTCCTATTAACATTATCATATGTTATCTTATTATATATTATCAACAATTTTTTCAAATGTCCTTATGTATATATATATTAATTTTTTTTCGTTTTTATTTTAAGTATACATGTTCAATAAATAAAATTTCTGGTTATATATATAATAAATATAATTTGTTCTCTTCTTTTAAAATAAAAGTACACAACCCCGTGATTTGTCACGGGTGTTACACTAAAAAATAAAATGCTGAAGACAGCCTTCATTATGAATGAGAGACCTTCATTATGTCAGGACTGTGTTGGTTGTAAGAATTTATTTTAATGCCCGCCATTTTACAGAATTTGAAATATCAACACCCACATTAACTCACCATTATTTTTTCAATAAGTTTAACAACTTTAAGACACTTACGAAATATTAAACGATCCTAATAAAACGAAAACTTCATGGTGTACTTATGAACAATTTTGATTATATAATAACTATAATTTATCGTCTTCTATTAAAAAAAATGCACAACCCCGTGATTTTTCACGGGTGTTACACTAGTAAAATGTAAATGTTAGTAATAAACTTCTTAGCTTCCTCTCGTCTTTATAGTTATTAATAATTAATTCAAGCTAGTGATTTAACATTATCTAATTCTTTTTCTTAAATGATAACTCTCCTCATTTATATACTACCTATAATAATAATAATAATCGCTTGCGTTATCACATATTTTGATTTCCTTACCTCAAAACGCCTTTGAGATTTTATTTTGTAGGTTTTTCATCTTTAAGCTTTCAAACTCAATTCAAAATTATTATGGTACACCTACACAATATTTGTTGTTAAGTAATGAAAATTTAGTGCGTACTTCAACGCCTACACAATAATTTTAAAATGTCACCTTGATCAACTTTTTATTGGTTAAATAAAAACTATTTGAATTTTGAAGTTGTCATGCGGGGCTCTAAAATCCCATCTATAATTAGAGCATAAAAAACTCTAATTCATGCAATCAATACAAAAAGAGGAATAAAACAAACGCTTAAATATTTGTTGGTTAAGAAACCAATCATATTTTCCATAATATTTAAGTTGATTAAAAACATAATTATTAACGCTCCCGTGATTTCCACGGGCTCCAAAACTAGTTATTATTTAAACATGTATAAAAAAAAGCATTGTTTATAGAAACTTTTAGAGAGAGAGAAAAACTTCCCCTTTTCTCTGTAAACACTAAAAACCCCATCTACTTTTGGACTGCCGCCACCACCTCCCACACCTGCCCCTCTTCGTTCCCTACCCGATCGCCGGAGACGGGTCTATTCCGGGGTCCTTCTCCGGCGATTCTTCACATCTTGTCCCTCTTTTGGTCCGTTTCTTGACCTCACCCTTTGTGTTTTCTCTTTTCTGACGGTGTTGGCCTGTTTTCGGTGGTTGACGCTTCTTCCTTGGGGTTCCTGTCCCTCCGATGCTTTGTCTTGTCGCCGTAAATCTTACATGCATCCCATGGGTGATCACTTTAAGTGCAATCTCTCACAAAACTCTCTCTTGTGAAATATATCATCTCCTTATAATATAAGCTTTCTCTTATTACTAAATCCTTGTCCTACAACTCTACATTAATATTGTTAAGTTAAATATATATTGATCCTATATAACCTCCTTTGTGGTTGTACTCACTATGTATCCGTAATTTTGGTATCATGTTCTTATGGTTTTGCTTAGTGGGTTCAATGTTTAGTTTGGTTAGTGGGTTTAGTGTTTAGTTTGTTTAAGCATGTTGTTGTAAGAGTGGTTTTGTTTAAAACCTTTTGAGGACATGGTTTTTGCCAAAACTAACCACTTGTGTCCATGGTTTTTTAGAAAACCATGTCCCTTTCCCATGGTTTTGTCCAACAAAACCGTTGGAGTACACGGTTTCGTGGAGAAAATCGTGTTCTCCTTAGCCTTTTATTTTGAGGCTTTGGGAGAGCTTTTGGGGCATCCATCAAGAGAGAATCATTTTCTAAAAAAGGGTTGCCCCTTGTTGTCGGGTCGGTTTGGGACCGATTGGTGATCCCCCCATTTCCCACACCTATCGGTCCTTTTTTATTTGTCTCTTGTGTCTGTGACTTTGGTCTTTGCATGTAAGGCGATGGTCCTGGGAAGTGTCGCTTGGTGAAATGGGTGTCCTTTGTTGGTTTTCTTTGAGATTTGCCTGGTAGGGGACGAATTGGGTTTTTGGCAGTGTTGTTGGTTGGTTGGGTTGCGGTGGTTTCGGATTCTAATTGATGTTTACTTTTTATTTACCTTGCTCATCGTTATTCCAAATAAAAAGTTTCTCTAGCTTTATTTATATAGTTTTAATTGTTTCGTTGTACTCTAAGGGTATCTTTTTTAGTAACAAGTTAATAAGGATATTAGTAACTCTTCATCCGGTGTGTGTTGTTTACATCTCCCTTCGTCCTACCAAGATGGTTTTGGTTTGGAGGCCTATCACGTGGCTTTTTCTTTTGCTTTCTATCTAGCTTTTCTTGGCTATGAGTTTATTGTCCGTAGGGACTATTCTTCAAAGTGTAGGAGTTTCTCCTCTGGAGGTAGGCCTTCATGGTCTACATCCCGCCTTTTCTTTCTACGTCTTTGGGGCGTAAGTGCACTTTGTTCACTCTCGGTGGGTCAAGGGTCTCATTGGTTTCCAGATATTGTGTATCAAAGCCATGGGGATGAATCTCCGAGACATATTTTTATGTCTTGTTGCAGGTATTTCTCTGAAACTCAGTTGATTAAGATGAGTAAAGATATGTTCGATCATTTGGCCACATGTGATCGTCCCTTCATGAGGGTTGAAATTGATTCCTGCTTTCAGCCGTTCGTCCGCCATCAACACACTTATGTTACCCGATGTAGTTACTTTGTTGTTTTATTTTATGTTATTACTAAAATAAGTGCATCTAACCATATGAGTTAAATGCCACCTGTGTAAGAACTCCTGTTTTACAGCTGCCAAAAAAATAAAAATTAATTGTTATTCAAGCAAGGGATTCTAAATCCCTTTCTCTCCCTCACTTTCTTTTCCCTCCAAAATCCCCAATTCAAACACACCCTTATAGTACAAGTTAGGGAGAATATTACAAACGTATGCTAGTCACATCACACAATTTACACCGTAAATTTAAAGTTTATATGTTACACCATTCTTTTATGGAAAATTTAACAAATATAATCTCAACTATCACTCTTATTCTCAAAATAATCTCAACTATCAATATTCCCACAATAATCCCAACTTTTATACCACCCTTCTCAAAATAGTTTAGTATGACTAGTAAATCTTAAAAAGGGTAATTTAACAAATATAATCCCAACTATCACTCTTCGTCTCAAAATAAGGATTATTTCATAAGAATAATCCAACCTATACCTCATCTTCTCATATTAATCCCTACTAACGATTAACTGAGAAAAATCCAACCTATAACCTCAATTATCTTTCATTGAACTTTGTCTATTTTTGAACTCTTATTTTCGGTAAGCAAGCACGTCACCTTGACTTAATTTTTGTTTTTCCTTCTTCATGGACAAAAAGTAAGTGAAGGGGACGTGCTAGCCTACCGGTAATAAGAGTTTAAAAATAGTCAAAGTTCAATGAAAGATAAATGAGGTTATAGGTTGGATTTTTCTTAGTTAATCGTTAGTATGGATTAATATGAGAAGATGAGACATAGGTTGGATTATTCCCATGAAATAACCCTCAAAATAATCTCAACTATCAATATTCCCGCAATAATCCCAACTTTGCTACCACCCTTCTCAAAATAATCTCAACTATCACTCTTCTTCTCAAAATAATCCAACTATTAATAAATCATAACCTTTTTTAAGACTTAGCAGTGACACTAAACTATTTTAAGAAGGGTGGTACGAAAGTTGGGATTATTGCGAGAATATTGATAGTTGAGATTATTTTGAGAAGAAGAGTGATAGTTGGGATTATATTTGTTAAATTACCCTCTTAAAAAAAGGTTATATTTATTGCGAAAATATTAATAGTTGGGATTATTTTGAGAAAGAGGGTGATAGTTGAGATTATTTTGAGAAGGCTGGTATGAAAGTTGGCATTATTGCGGGAATTTTGATAGTTAGGATTATTTTGAGAAGAAGGGTGATAGTTGGGATTATAATTGTTAAATTTTCCTTCTTTTATCAGCCTACTATTTAAATGTCATTCTATGTCTTCTATTATTGTCTTTTTCCTTGTCTTCAAAAGACGAGGATGTTTTAACAGGTTCATCATTATCACTTTTATCACTACCTGAAACTATTTCATTCAGATGTACCTTTAATCCAAGAACATATTCTTTACCTTATAGGCCACACCTTCAACTCTATACATCGGATGATCTCAATCGCTTTTTGGCACGAGTATTTGATGAGCTCCATTTTGGTCGTCATTTTCTTTTCGTTTTCTCTATTTTCGGTCACGATTCGACCTCGATTTGCGTGTCTTTGGGTGTTTTTACGTCTGTTGCCTCGTATATTCCTATTCTATCCACTTTTTGTAGGTATTACGGCGGGGGCGAAGAAACGAGAGAAATCGAGGCGGATTTAGAGCGATTTATGAAGAATTATGAAGAAATTAGCAAGGCAAGAGCCCAGGCCTTCCCAGCCGGTACCCAGCCGGCGGCCGGTAGGCAGGCTGGGGAACCTGGACTTGATTTTGAAGAAAATGTTACAGCCCCTTAAGAATAGGCTCCCAGCCGGTGGCCAACCGGCAGCCGGCCGGCCGGCTGGGGAGCATATCCCATACTTAGCCAATTTAGAAGATGTGAAGAAAATGTCGTTTTTGGGCAGATTCAAGTAAAAGGGTCCCCAGCCGGTCCACCACCGGCGGCCGGTGAACCGGCTGAGGGTACCTGTAGCCAAGAAGAAGAAGAGAAGAAATCAGAAGTTGAGGACAAGCCTCCCAGCCGGTGCCAGACCGGCAGCCGGCCGGCCGGCTGGGAATCAAGGACCATTTGAAGAAAAGTCAGAAGTCGGATTTTGGGCTCTCAGCCGGTCGACCGGCTGAGAGGCCTTTTTCGTATTTCCGCACTCTATATAAACCCGCACTTGTGTCATTTTATTATCACGCATTCTTAAGCTTATTTTAGGGTTTATACTGTTTCATTACTCTAGACTGAGACTCAAAAAACTCTCTTAATATTTTAATCTTCCTTAGATCTTTATTTAATCTTTCAATATTAGTTAATCCTCTCTTAGTAATTCTCTTAGCTTTGTTCTTGGGCAATTTTAGAAGATTTTTATTGGGTTGTAATTTGAGGGTTTGAGAAAATCTTCCAAGTTGTAATCCAAGTTCCTTACTTTTTCCTTATTATTGGTATAATCTTCCTAATCTCTACTTTGTCTTTGCATTTTGTTTTAGTTTTGCTTGTTCAATTATTTACTCTCATTAATTTCCACCATGTTTAGCATTAATACTTTATTTGTTCAAGTTTATTCCTTAGCCATGTGTGAGTAGTCTTATTCTAGGGTTAGGGGGTTTGCTTGGGTAGTTAGTAGCCATGAAAAATGCCTAGAGTTAGTCTTGTTTGCTTCTTTGGTTAAGTTTTCGCATCTTGCATGTTATGTGTTTGATGAAATGCCTCAACGACGGTTGGGTGTTAGTCTTCACTTTGTTTGCTTTAGACGAAAGTCTTCGGGTTTCATGAGCATGCTTGTGTGTTAGGTTAGCTTGGTTTGTAGCGAAAGCTAGGACTAGACTCGACCTAAGGGTTTGTCAACTCGAGAGAAGAGACAACCCTAGACCTACCATAGAAGTGATACAAGACCGTTATCTTACGTTTGGCTACCGACTTACCTAGGTGACCCCCGACACCCTAGTCCTCTTTATCATCAACTTCATCTAGATTTACTTGCTTTAGTAGTTAATTAGTTTTTCCAAACCAAAACCTTTTACCCCGACTCATACTTAAATTAAAGCATAACTATACAACTATCCCCACCGTCTTCGCGAACGATAACCCGATTATACTACTTAATTTGGGTTCTTTATAAATGTGTTTGATGCCGGTATCGACGACAAAAACCGGCCATCAGTATTGGTTATGAAAGCTCGTTATTATCTCTTCATAAGATCATTAATATGCCTTTAACTGTTAGCTGCAGGATTTTATAAGATTCAGATTGCCTATTATTCTTGAAGGGGCGCTGCGGGTTATCGTTTTGCTGCAATCCCTGATTACTAAGTTTTATCAAGTTGGCTCTTTGTTTTCCACTTCGTTTCTCCTACTCCTAACTACCAAGCCAGTGTGTATAGAACACTAGCATCTTGCAGGGTTCCATCAAAACTATATTTTTTTGAATTTGCTTTTCTTTAGTGTAAAATTGGCCTGCATTCTGAATGACTATCCCTGATAAGTCATATATGATGTGTTCTTGATTTTTTTATTTAACCTGGTAAATGTCGAGCATCAAAATCTATATGCCTTTTTTTTCAGTTTTCCAATTTTTTTCCTGAAGGGATGAGTTACTTTACTTCGACTGTCCTACCAGCTTTGCTTTTGCAGGAGCTTCCTTAATTCTCGTTTTAACAACAAATATTACTGGTGCGCAATCGTTGTTTGGCCAGCCATTTACTGTGCGAGGTGAAGAGAGAAAGAAACAAGACTACATTTTCACTCATAACACAATCATACATGCAGTAATAGTAGGATGTTTTTCCAGGCTGTTTCTACTATTCTGCGTAGTCTAAACATGACTATCCTAAACATGATAAACTCCATAATAAATACGAGCATTTAATTACTAATCGTAGGCTCAAGTAAGTTAGTATCGTAACCCTAGAAAATTGACCCGAATAAACCTGCACATGATGTATATCACTTTCATGATATGATCGATATGTTTGTTGATTGTGGATATATCTGAGGGTGCAACGTTGTTTTAATTAGGGTACCAGGTGAATTAGGCTTCCATTTCTTATTCTGATCAAACATAGACCTGATTTTGTCAAACCTTGACCTGATTTTGTGATGCTTAGACCTGATTATGTGAACCTTAGACCTAATTTTGTGCTCAAAAGGTTGAGTATTGTGTTATTGCGCAAGGTGCGGGTTCGAGTCCCACGTAGATAAACAAATATAAATATAAGCAGGTTTCTAGGAATCACAATATAAGAAAACTAAACAAAATCAACCTTTTATGAATATGTTTCACAATATAGGTTTCTAGTTTCGCAGTATAATCTTCTGGTTTCACAAAATAGTCATAAACATCAAGCAAGCTTATGTGAGGTAGGAAAAACACCGCTATTCATGATAGTAAGAAAGAAATCAGAGACAAAGAAAGAGGTGTTTATTTTTTTCCTAATTTGTAAAATTTTACTCTATTCACATGAGACGTATCACAACTCTCAAATTTGCAATGTTACATTATATGCTGCTTGTAGGGGTTATCTTGCCATCTTTACTTTGATTTAGAGTTTAATTGGGTGGAGAATACAGAAATGGATGATGATCAAATGGTTGAACTTCTTATGTTGGTCATTTTTGAGGCGTTGAATGAGAAATACAATTGCAAGGCGAACATGACTAGATAGTAGAACTGGATTCAGCCACGGAAGATAGGATATCACTTATGTCGGTTAATGATAAAGTATGTTGACTTGTTGTTCACCTGTGACATATGAGTCTTCCACCTTTCTCAGTCTTTCTCCTCTCTTCCTGTTTCCTAGTCGTTTTAATTCCAGTATTCTTTTCATGAATATGCTTTTGTTCTTTATCGATCTTGTCATTGGAACTTGGAAGTAATTGCTCGCAAATTTGGTGATTAATAGGTCGTAGCATGTAGAAATTAATGTCCATCAATAGTTTTATTCGGGTTGACATTCATATCTTGATATGTGTGGTCTTTTGTGGTAGCAAAATTTTCTCTCCATTTGTTGCTTCGCATTCCAAAAGCTGCTTTCAAGGATTCCCGGACCCGAATTAAGATTAGAGACGTAAGTAGGATAGATTCCTTGATTCGTGACGGAATTAGAATAAATTCGTTATTTCAATCGGATTTGAACTATAAGAATGCGATTGTTGTTGGTTTCAAACCCGGATTTGACCCGAATAAGAATAATCTATCCTACTTCGGTCTCTAATCTACCAAACTATGATGATTTTTTTTTGTTAAATTATGAAGAGAAGGGGGAGTGTGAGGGAGGGGTAGTTTAGGAACTTTATATTTAGTAATGTGTTGACTGACAACGATGTTTAGGAGGTTGGTAAATGAATCTATAACACATGTGATCAAATATAAGCTTTGAGCAAACATGGGCCAACCTAGAAATAAGCGGGTTAATTAGTTTGGGCCCTTTGAAATATTCATAAATTATTTAGTGTATACCCACCTATTTGTGTGTGCTAAATGGACTGAATTAATGGAAAAAAAGGAGTGATAAACAAGTTGGAAATGGTGATTAGTAATGAATGTAACAAACCATATATAAATAGTTAAATAGAAGTAGCTTCTTGTTGTAAGTCATATTGCGAATAATTCTGCAGTCACTCATTTGCATCCACTCAATAACAACAAGAAGATCAACATTCCAAATCTGCAACCACCGAACAAAGGGTATTATCGTCATTCAACACAATAATAACAATAACAACAACAACTCAACCTTTCCCTTTAAGCTTTCCTAATTACCTCAACATCTCCCATAAATCTCTCCTTTCTTCCACCAAACCCAAACAAATTATCAATCAATCAATCAAAACCCCCAAATTAAACATGAACAATCTTCTTCTTCAAATCACAATACTAATCACAACCCTAATTGACTCAACAACTTCATCACCCATAACAGTTCATCAACTCCTTAAAAACAAGGGTCTTCCACAAGGTCTCTTACCCAAAGAAGTCAAATCATATGAATTTAATGACCAAAATGGGCTTCTTAATGTATACCTCGATGGTCCTTGTTTAACTAAATTTGATAATAGGGTCAAATTTGATAGTGTTGTAAGGGCAAATCTGACATTTGGTGAACTTTTAGGTGTTGAAGGATTAACCCAAGAAGAACTCTTTATTTGGTTACCTGTTAAAGAAATTAGTGTTAATGATCCTGATTCTGGCTTAATTTTGTTTGATATTGGTATGGCTCAGAAACACCTTTCTTTATCACTCTTTGAAGATCCACCCAGTTGTAAACCAAATAATCAAGGTATTTTTGTCATTTTAATTTCTGGGTTGCTTTTATCTTTTAGTAATTTTTTTGAATTTTGGTTTGATTTTTTATTGTAACAAATAAATTAAAAGTTGTGGAAGTATTTTGGGTTTCACAATTTCTTGTGGAATAAAGAGATTTTGTCCCATTTTGCATATTTATATTATAAATAATAGTAGGAGTTTGTTTGATTTTGTGCAGGAAATATAAATTACAGGGGAAGAAAGGACAAAGGATTAGAAGCAGAGAGATGAAGAAGGGAAATGTAGTGTGATTTTGATGATGAAAGATGGATAGATGATTATATATTGTAGGCTGCAGACTGGCGTTGTTAGATACAGTAAGTAAGTGAGTAAGTTGTATAGAGATCCCAAATTTTGGTTTGATTTTTTGATAAATGCTCTGCTTTAAATATTTCCATCTAGTACACCATTTTTTTTGGCTTTCTTACTTATAATCCAATCTAATCTAATCTAATCTAATCTAATATATCTAACATTATTTCCAATCTCATTGATCACACTGAAGAGTAAGTTGTACTGTGTCGATCGCCGTATGGAAATGAAATGAACGGAAAGAGTAGGTGAGTAACTAATCTGATTAGTTAGATAAATGATGGAAAGTACAGTATAATACTGTAGAATGAGTTGGAGAGTGGAGTAGTTCCAAGTTCCAACTCTTGAATGGTAATTACTACGGAGTAATTAATTAATCAAGGTTCATGAATGTATCATGTATGGTAACTGGTAAGTTAGTAAGTAGTCAGATTATGAGAACCTTACTTCAATTATAAACCTTGTGTGTGTGTTTGCATAATTGCATTCACTATATAAGCCCAGGTTCATGAATCTGATTTTATTTGAAAGGAATTAATGTTTTTAGGTTGTTCAATTACCAAACTAATCATCTCACAATAAATTACAACTAAATGTTTGTAGATACATGACTTCATTATTTTAACACAAACATACTTCCTACAACGTTTGCGGATCATTTCTTTTATTTTTTCGTCATTACTACTCCCACTAATTAACTACATCCAAACTTTTTATAAAAACATATGGTATGAGACCGTCTTATTGTAGAATTTCTCAACTTTTTAAACTAATACGGTCTAGGATTTTCGGTAATTCACTCATTTCCTTCCTTAACCATGAAAGTTATCGGTTTTGATTGTACTAGTCGACCCTTAAGTTTACCGGTTTGATTGTACTAGTCAATCCTTAAGTTTACCTCCGATAGTATATTTACTAAATCATGTTTTGAGTCACGTTCGTCATAATTTTGTCACTAAATGTTGATCATCACATTGTATAGAAATGGAACATTTGATCTTAAAAGAAGAAGTTGAGTTTAAATATGTAGGTGCAATGCACATCTGGAATTTGATGGTCGTGACATAGATACTCGTAAGTTTGACATATACATATCTATATCTATATCAAATTGTAGTGTTGTAAGCATTAGTTAACACAAGAAAGATATAGATTGTACAAATTTTTATTTGTAATGGGTTAAATGTGTCACGAGCATATACAACACCGGACAAGCGCAAATGGGAAAACAAGGAAAGAAAACAATTGGAAGGGGTTTTGAGAGATCGCAATGTGACGGTGCGGTCATTGGACAGTGTGAAAAGAACAAGATTTTAATTCGAATGAATGAATGAATGATGATGAAGGTAGCTAGTGCCTAATGGTAGTGGACATTGGTACAGGTTTGCATGCCTAAGGCGGGAATGAGAGATAACAAATGGGCCATACCAAATTATTAACACAAATTCTTATTTGCAACGGCACTATCCGTCGCAAGCTTGTGACGGATACCGTTTTCTCTCACGAAATACCCACTTTTCCTCTCTCTCCAACACTATTCCTGTGGTCCCCTTTCCCCACTAACTCATTTTGTATCCATTTTATCTCACAAAATATCCGTCACAAATAACGACCCGTCGCAAGCGAGACTTACTAAATTATTAATACAGTAAAGAAAAGGGCCCAGGATTGCATTTTAACTGCCTTTTTGGTCAGTAAAGGCCCCACTCCGCAAATTACTCAAATTCACTGCCTAATCGAATACTATCACATTGCTAGCTATATCATAAGTTCATAACCTATTTGTCACGGCCTGACGGGTATATCCGTCACAAGCTTACAACAAGTTGCATATTAATCAGGTTGTTGGATAAGATAAAATAATTTGCTACTGTATTACTTAGCTTTTGTTTTATATCATATATTATTATTTAACCAGTCGCAAGATTTTGGCCCGTCTTTTAGCCCGTGCGGCGGACAGGGCCTCCAATTTTAGAGGGCCAAATAATATATCAGATTGTACATATAGCTAAATGTGTAGTAATAAAGTTGTATAATAATACTAGTTTGGTGGTTGAAAACTAACCTCTTGTTCAAGATATCTCATGTTCAATTCCCTCTATAAAAAAGGGCCTCATCCAAAATCTCGGAGACGGCGCTGGCAAGATTACCCTGTATTGATGTATATGTTCGTTATAATTCATATTTGCTGCATTTTGGAACTGCATCTCAACTTTCTTTCCCAGTTATTGTCTTTTTCTATAGTTTTGTGCATGCATCAGCGTCATATCAACTCTAAACGTTTGTCATCACGTTTTCAGACTTTTGAGTCATAAAACCATGTGAATCTACGTCTTCGCCTTCAGGGCCCTACGCCTCTATTTTTTCTGCTCATCTCTTACTGCCTTACAATAACTAATCGGGTCACTTTTAGATACAGAAACAGTGACAATGTCACATATCGACTTGAGGTTTGCTTCGTGGGTGAGAATTGGTCCAAGATCGGACTGAATGCCAAACTTAAAAATTTGGTGGATTAAAGATCGGATCTAAAATTTCCGGTCTTAAATTCGACCAAACCCGAAATATTTAGTCCAGTCCGATTTTGGATGAAATGGACCTAAACTATTTTCTTCACTATTTCATATAAGATAATTACATTTTAATTCCGCTAAATAAAATGCATTTAAATAGTTAGACGACTCTTTTTATGAAAATCATTGACAATACTAATTTATAATGTCTTTTGAAGATAAAATGTTAATTTAATTCAAAATATTTTAATGATTAGTCTTAAAAACATGAACTTTGGTCTATTCGGTCCGGGCCTAAATTAACCAGTCTTGGACCGGACCGGAATGAAGACTAAAACTTGAAAAAATGAAGATCGAGGACCGGACCAAAATAATTCGGTCCGTATTTGGTCCAGACCAAATAGTCCGGTTCGGTCTAGCCCATTTTTTCAGCCCTGACTTAAATTTGTTCACCCCTAGTTCACATAGCTTCTTGCGTTGTGTCTAGGTTTGCTTAGCTCAATTGTTCATGACGTATCGAGTCATGTTGGGTTAAATTCAATCTATTAACAGACCATATCATCCGACATTTTATTATGATATTCAATAAAAATAACCAATTTAAAAATGACCTAAACCCACATTGGTCCAGAGGTTTTTCCCCCCAAAATATGGTGCAAGGTCAGTTTAACATATGAGAAATAAAATTTGAACCTATAACTTATTATCACGATATTTCTGTCTTAACCCTTAAAAATTAGTTTATGAGTTATGATCAGGATGTGCTTCAACCTTAGAAAACTGAGCATTATATTAAGGTTTCTATGAGGTATGGGTCAAGTGAGCCTAGTTAGTGACTCATTAGGGTAAAATTATTGGTAATGTTATTGGCATCTTGAGACAAAAAAACCAGACTCTCAATTTCACCATTAATCTACTCGAGTCTTGAGGAAGTTTTAAGTCGAGTCTTGGAAATCGAAGACTCTCCTCGAGACTTTGGTGGGTCTTGATCCCACTAGAAGTAATTTTAATAAGTATCTAAAAAGAAAAAGTGAAGTGGAAAAGTAGAGTCTGAGGTGACTCTGACGGATAATGTATAAAGTTTTGGGTGGGTCTGAGGTGAGTCTGGACAATAAAAAATAATAAAAGTTAGTGGAAACGGATGTGGTAGAGTCTTAAGACTTTGGGGATTCTTACGGATAATGTTACCCTCAAGGTAAGACTTTGATAAGTCTAGAGACAAGATTCACTCAAAACTACCAATAATCTATCATAGTCCTGAATAAGTTTTAAGTTCACTCAATTTAAAATTTTGGGTGAGTCTTGAGTCCACTTTGTTGGGAAATTGTCTTATGAATGGATCTCTTAGCTTGTACTCTTTTCGATTTCCTGTGTTGTTCCCTTTTGATTTTAACACAAGAAATAAGGAAATTAATTTGGATAACACAATACACATGACCCCACATGAAATTGATTTTGGACCACACAAAGTTGTCCAAAAGAGAAAAGAGAGAACATCAATGTTATTAGACCAAAACGGAAAGGGGAACATCATAGGAAATCGGAGGTAGTATCATTTCTTTTTGAAAAAACATGAATTAGAGAAGTATAGTCTGAGTTAAATGTGACAGATAATGTATAAAGTAGATGAGTTCAAAGCGAGTCTAAACAATAAAAAAATAGGAAAGAGTCTCACTGATAAAAATCATTACATATATAAAAGAAAAATGTAAAATTGCTGACGTGGCATTATAATATTTCAGCATTTGCATAATGGAGGCCTCCCATCCATTTTGAGAATGTTACATCCAATTTGGTCAATAAGAGTAAGTCAACTAATTATAATTATAATAATATTATATACGGAGTATATAATAATAATAATAATATAATATAATATAATAATAATAATAATACTATCATTATTACTATAAAAACAAAATGTTAATTAGCTGACGTGGCGCAATATCGTTTCAGCGTTTACTATTTCTCGCCCTCTCATTCACCCTCACAAATTTATGTTTCGTAGACCAATCAGAATGTCTAATTCATGCCACATCATAAATTTGGAATAAATTTTTTAATAATTAAATCAAATACAAAATAAAAGATTCCATAAATCATCGTAAAATATGCTAATTTGATTGAATATTCCATAACCGTGTAAGTCAATATATGATTGAATATTTTATTATAAAATATACTAATTTGATTGAATATTCCATAACCGTGTAAGTCAATATATGATTGAATATTTTATTCCAAATTAAATATACTAATTTGATTTTGATAACCGTGTAACATACTCCTGTTTCAGCGTTATGGTAAACTATATATGACAAAATAAAATATTCCATAAATCATAAAATATACTAATTTGATTTTCGAATTTTGATACACCCATTTAATTTAGATTTCTACCTGATTAGTTATTTTATTCATCCTATTTGTTCGTCAACTTAAGTTCTTTCACCAATTCATCACAAGGCAAGAACTTTTCAAATTACTCATTATTAACTATTTAATCTTTTTTTTCAATCGTTTATTGTTTCTTCATTTCCCTTATTCATTCATGTTATCATAATTAATCCAAATATTTTCGTCAATGGTAACAGATATTCGAAAATTAGTGCACCAGGAAATTCACCCAAATTGACCGAACATATATATCTTATACGCAAAACAACCCTGTTAAAAATCAAATTGTTCGAAAAAATAGAATTGCTATATAATGAAATAAATTTACCTTTGTCATCTTTAAAAGTAAGTGTACACAACCCCGTAATTTTTCAAGGGTGTTACACTAGTATAATACTAGTAACCATAGTAGTCGGCGTAAATAAACAAAATAAGTATTGACGCGTGCATATTATTTACACTTTTTAGCACCATTTGGCACACATCTGTAGGCATTTACATATGATTTCTATCTTGTTTTGCCTCGAATTTGCTTCTTTGTGTTTCTATTGCTATTTTGTAGGAATAAGACCAAGCTAAAACTCGTCCCAAGTGCTTTCAATTAGAAGATGGAACTCTAAACCGAATAATTACAAAACATTAATTTGTTTAACTCTTAATTACGTATAGAAATAGTTGCTTTAAGTTACATTGGAAATCACCCCTAATAATTACGTATAGAAATAGTTGTTTTAAATTACATTGGAAATAACTTTCAATAATTACAAAAGAGTTAATCAATTATTCTTATTATTAACGGTTGAAAAAAAAAAGTTAGACTTATTGGTATACAGTATTAATTTACATTCCAACTAAACCCTCTACTATCAATTTATTTCACAACCCCGATGTAACCTCCAATAGATGAACTTTATTTATCAAGTTCTTACAAACCTGAGGCAAAAACCCACTATTGCACTTGCTCTTAATTTTTATATTTTAATTAACTTTCAGCTCACAATTACTTTTCGTGTATGAAAAGTAAATACTTTCCCTTTTTTAATTATATTTAACGTTTTCTCAACTTACAAGTAAAATGTTAAATGTCAAACTGTTCTTATATATCTTTTAATTATATATAAAATTTTTGATTTATCTTTATTAAAGCATTTACATATATACACCGCAAAAGTTATTAGTCTCTTAAATTGACCGTTTCGTGTAAAAAAAATTAAAATTGAACAACCCCGTGAATTTTCACGGGTATTACTTTAGTTACAATTAAGCCACATAAAAAAAACATAGCATTACATGACTGATGCCTCCACGTGCAGCGTTACATACAGGACGTTCATACTATCAATTTAATTAGATCACTTCAATGTTTATCGCTCAAAATTGTGCGATTATAATACTACATCAAATCAGCTTGCATTATTAATGCAATTACGATAAAAAAATTTCAAATAAGAATAGTCTAAAAGTCCTAGACCGGTCTTCACCCATGGACAGTTGTACGTTGTTATCTCCCGGGTTACAAATAAGAATAGTCTAAAAGTCCTTATTTTAGATGAAGACAAAGTCATTTCTACTACAACAAGTAATGTTGTTTACAAGGGGATTTTCGAGAAACTACGAGTTTGTATTAGACTTTCCTGTTTTTATATCCTACTCTATAAGTCTATATTACTTTGTATAAACTTTTATCTTATTATATATAGACCTTTTTCTTTATTTTATTAATGTATTTGTCTATACATCAAATCCGTTATTAGCATATTTAACAACCTAATCGATTCTTCTCTATTGTTAGGCTCCAAATATCACTTTTTACCCCTTGACACGTGGCATCATTTGAGTGAGTAATCTCATGAAGGAATGGATTGATGATGTGTCATCCCCATAACCACAAGATGGAAAGCAAACAAACACAAAAGGAAGGGAGTCATGTGAATAAGAAGAAAAAAAGGAGAAAAAAGGAAGTGTGTTGAGGAAGACCCAAGGACAACCTCAAATGGTTATAAGTCAAAGAAGACAAGGGAAAAGAGAAAAAGTATGAAAGCTAAATAAGGTAATCAACATTCAACAATAGGCAATGGGTAACGGACAAATCCAACAGTCCTTAGCCAAGGGGAAAAAGTATAAATAGGTAGCTTGAGGACCTTAGAATGTATGCATAATTCACTTATCTCACTAGAACTAGCTTTTCCACAGAATATTTGTAATATCATCGACATTCACAAGTCGACTTTCATAGTTAATTTCAGGGGCGGATATATAGGGGGTGACAGGGGTGAACTCTAAGTGCTTATTCTCGTTAAACTCTTTCACACACTATTATAGCTTCCCAGTGAGTGCAGGAAACAACACCAGATAAAATCTTGGAGAGTGCATCCTCCCTCCTCCACGAAGGATCCACCTCCGCGGCCAGAGCACCATTTGCCTCCTTTAGCTCCTTCACTTCTGTTGCCAGAGTGTCCTTCGCCTCCAGCATAGCCGTCTGCTCCAGCAGAACATTTGTTCACATATTCTTGGGTCCAGGAAGCAGATCACCATGTTCAGATTTGGCAGTATCAGCCCTCCTCTTATATGAAGACTTTGATGCAGTTGCAACAGCCTTCTTCCTTCTCTGTGCCATCATCATGGCGGGACTCATCCTGAGCCCAGCATATTCTGAAACCAGAAAGTAGTGTCAGAAAAAATAAACCACGGAACAAAACAAGAAAAACCCAAGAAAGGAGAAGGGTACCAGAAGATATCTCCTTCTCCTCCTCCAGAGTACAACATCCAGTAGAACGTTGTAAGAACGTTTTGCAGGTTCCAGACCAGCCAACTTGGTAAGAGATGCCTCCTCGCCAGCAGTAGGATCCAGGCGCAATCAAATTTCCGCGTAAGCACACTTACACGGAAATTGGGGGCTAATGTTAGGCTCCAAAAATAACATTTTTTACTCCTAGACACATGGCATCATTTGAGTGGGTAATCTCATGAATGAATGGATTGATGATGTGTCATCCCCATAACCACATGATGGAAAACAAACAAACACAAAAGGAAGAGAGTCACGTGAATAAGAAGAAAAAAAAGAGAAGAAATGAAGTGTGTTGAGAAAGACCCAACGACAACCCCAAATGGTTATAAGTCAAAGAAGATAAGGGAAAAGAGGAAAAAGTATAAAAGCTAAATAAGGCAATCATCATCCAACAATAGACAATGGGTAAAGGACAAATCCAACGGTTCTTAGCCAAGGGAGAAAAGCATAAATATGTAGCTTGAGGACCTTAGAATGTATGCATAATTCACTTATCTCACTAGAACTAGCTTTTCCACAGAATATTTGTAATATCATCGACATTCACAAGTTGACTTTCATAGTTAATTAACTTAATTTGAGGAACACCGATTTCCCCGCAGTTTTTCCCACACGGGTTTCCCGCGTCAACAAAAATGTTCTCCTTTGTTTCCTCTTCTTCCTCATTCATCACACCTAAAATCTACATATAAATATATAAATTATCATTAAAGATCATTATAACCCCATAACATAAATTTGGTAATTTTTTTTATCAAAATATCTATAAAAATTAAAATTGAACAATACGGTAAATTTTTACAGGTGTTACACTAGTCTTACCTTAATTTCCCAATTTAATAAGTCATTTTCAACGTATGTGCATGGTGAAGTTGGCAACGGAGACGCAATTAGCGGCTCAAGGCGACAGATTCACAACATTAATTGTAATCATATATATAAAAGCAACAACCACAGTGCTTAGGTGTTGCACTGTGGTTGAAAGTTCATTTTTTATTTTATTTTTAAGAGCTGACCCACCATGTTCTCCACCCCATTATTTCTTATACAACACTTTTATTTCCATCTACAACAATAAAACTGACAAATTATTCATATATGTGGATTGCATATTAAATAACTAGATTAAAAAAAATCAATAATAACTTTTATAGTTAAATTAATTATGGTAAAAATAGAAAAATTATTAAACAATCTTTTTAAAATACCTATTATTATAGAAAAAAATATAGAAAAATAAGTCAAATAAAGAGAAAACAGTTTTTTTATAAAAACATGACATTAAAATTAAATAAGTCATTATATTTATGTTGTTCAATTGCTCATGGGTATGATTCACATAAATTATTCACATAAGATGAACTCCCTATGAAATATGGAAATAACTAAGGTCGATAGATAAATTTAATTAAATCGAAAAAAATCAGAAATACTTTGATAAAAAGTAAAAAACATAATAATATTGAAACCTGAAAATATGGACAAAAAAATATTCATATGCATAAATTTTTTTTATTGAAATCTGAAAAATACGGCAAAAAATTACTCTGTATGAAGAATTGCAACGAGAGAGAGGAATTGGGACATTGCAAGTTCAAATGATCTTGAAATGACGAGTGTAACAGATTACGTGAGATAGAAATCAAATGAGAAGACGACAAGATGAAAGGTACAAAATACGGAGTAGTATGTTATAGAAAGGTAGTTATTTTAGGGTGAGAGATGAGAGAGCACAAAGTTGTATGTGTGGCTATGGAAAGTTGGTATACGGGTCGTTAATACGATATCTTTGAACTTCGTCTGTTTTGGGTAAACTCGCTTAAAGTAAATCTAAGTTTCAACCTTTTGTTTTACAAAAATTACAATAATTTTAAATGGTTTTACGGGTTATGGTTTTATATATTTTCTTATCTCATTCATTTATTTACTTCAATTAAATATGTTAAGTAAAAAATTTAAAGATATGCGACAAATCAGTCTATATTTATTAAATATTAAAAGTACGTTCTTTCAAATTCGCGGGTCTGTGTAAATTGGTACAATCATAAAAAAAATTTGCACGGGATGTCTCCCATTGAAACAACCGAAAAACTGCACGCAGTAATTTAAGCATTTTGGTGCAATTTGCAATATTTTGTTTTACACATGCTTACGTATTATAGTTCTAATACACGGACCCGTATTTCAAATTCACTCATACATGTATAGTATGTGTAAATTCCTTATTTCAAATTTCGCAATGTGGGTGTTTACACGGGTTCAGATTACAAATTCTTGATCAATCACGCGCTTTACGCAATAAGTTTAATACATAGGTCATTAGGTCCTAACTAACAGCCAACATGTGAAAACAATCATGTGCAATTTATCGGACATTATTAATACACGGGTGCTAATTAACATTCAATACATGTAAAACAATACACGGGTTTATATTGTGTTATATGTTGACATTTTTGTAATTCACATAGAATAGAGCATTCCATTTGAATTTTCTTAATATCTTCATAAGTCAGTATTTACACACGGTCAGCTCTATGTGGCCATTTCGAGAGTCACAAGCAAAAAGGGACTAAAGATTCTTATTTGCGATGATGAAAAACGTGCGTCCAATTTCGAGAAATTATAGTACAATTGTAATTATGATTGTACACCATTACTGCTCATTGTGTTGTTTTTCTTTTTTTAAAACTTTTCTACTTTTGTTATGCTATAATACGGAGTATATATGACTAAAAAGCAATTGTTTTTTTACCCTATTTTAAAAACCATCTCCATATATTGAACCACACTAACTAGAGAAAATATGACCTTATTTAAAAAAATAACTTATATTAACGATATTTTTTTACAATATTTTAAAGGGCAAGCCCGTGCAATTTGCACGGGCGTAAGACTAGTCATTAGCTACAAAACAGAAACACCTTACACTTGACGCTTAGCTTAAAAGTTGGTCAATGAATCTATGATGTACGACAATGTCTATAACCTTAGCTTCTTCGATAGAATTAAGTTCTGTAGTAATTTAGAAATAATAAAACCAGCTAAAATGCATATAAATACTCCCAGTATTAATACTAGTTAGTTCACAATGGTTAAATCTGAAAGTTTTAAATTACAAATTACAAATATAGTTCTGGTAAATCCATGTTATCTAGTATCTACCCAACTTCTATTTTTTTTAGTCACTTGTGGTGGACCCACAATAGAGTTTACTAAGTTAATTTACAACACAACATCACAAGTTACCGAAAATGTCTTAGTCTAGTGGTTAAGACGGAGGTGTTGTGAACAATAGGTCTAAGGATCGAATCCCCCTTCTGAATTTACAAATATCAATGATATTACAAGAATCATAATCAATTTATATTATTAAAACAACCCCGTGCAAAAATACAGGAGGCTAAAAGCCTAAAATTAGTATAGGTTACAGCCCCGTGCAAAAATACAGGAGGCTAAAAGCCTAAAACTAGTATAGGATAGTAAATAAGAGCACCTTGCGTATTCATGAAAATCTTAATTAGTATTTCGTAATACATACAGTTAGCTAGACTTTCTCATTATTGATTTTATAAAATTTATTATCCCATATACGGAGTAACACAAATATAATATTATTAAGATTTAGGAAGTAGTATTAATTTATTTGAAGAGAAATGTAATAGGGTGTATTAATAATTATTGAGAAAGTTGATAATTAGTTAGACAAGGAAGTGAGCATAATCTTGGTAGAGGAGGTGGATATAAAATTGAAGTGGCGTGGTTAAACGGCAAACTGTGATGAAGACGACGGAGACAAATAATAGACGTAAATTCTCATTTATGACGTTAATATTCGTCACAAGCTCGTGATGGGTTAAATATTATTCACTTTGATAGATAAAGACAAAGTTAGTATCTGTTATTCTCTAAGCGCTTTTAGTTTTGTTTTATCTTCTCGAGTGATAATACTTGATCGCAATCTTGTGACAGATATCCGTCACAAGAGAGGCTTATTAATAGCCGCAAATTGGTATGACATGGCATCGTATGACATGTAGGGATGGCAGTGGGTCGGGTACTCAACCCAGACCCTTAGGGTCAGACCCTAATGGGTCGGGTATGGGTCTGAATTTTTGAGACCCACTCGGGTATGGGTCGGGTATGGGTCTTATATAAAAACTTCGGGTCGGGTCCGGGTCTTGGTCTTGGGACCCTACCCGACCCTTAGACCCTTATATTTATTAAAAAAAGAAAAATAAAAACAAAAAACACACATACGAACGTCAATAACCCAAATAATACACACAAACAGATGATCCTTAATAATTATCATTAATATACTATACGCATATCTAAATAACCATTAAGAATAACGAGGAAATTGATGCAAATGATGAGTTTGGGTACGGTAAATGATATAATTTAGGGTCGGGTACGAGTAATGATCCTAATAACGAACCAAGACTTTGTAATACTTTAATCAAAACTTTGTAATTTAATTCGAATTTTGATACATTTTATTGAATGACTCGTTAAGAAAATTGGACCCTAGGGTAGACCCTACCCGGACCCAGACCCATTAGGGTCGAGTATGGGTCCATTAATTTTAGACACTTTAGGGTCTGGGTCGGGTATAGGTCTAAGATTTTTTACTTCGGGTCGGGTCGGGTCTTGCCAGACCCTACCCATTGCCATCCCTAATGACATGCAATAACGTAAGATCCGTCATTTGTTGTCTTTGTTTCCCAATTATTATCATCGCCAGTCGCCACCAAATGTGAAAAAGTGCACAACCAGCATATCGAATACTTTATCACGACTATTCCGGCACAATCTTGTGACCTGTCATAAGGAGCAAGTAGGAAAGCAGTGAAAGGGCAAGTGAATGGCGACTCATGATACGTCACAAGGAAGACGGTATATTTATGAATTAGGTCTCCATTTATATTCCATACCCACTCTTGTTGGAGTATTCTGCAAATTCTATGGATTCTTGTACAAACAAAATTGTGTTACTTAAGTGGTTCATTAACTAGAAAGACACTCGCATATTTCCATCAACAAGACCGGTGTGCAAAAGAAAAACTAAATTGTTTTTAAAAAGTGGAGATGCGGGGGATCGAACCCCGTACCTCTCGCATGCAAAGCGAGCGCTCTACCATTTGAGCTACATCCCCGTTTTTGAGAATTTATGGCACCTCAAATTTATAATGTAACCACATGGCCGCCCACCATTTATATTTCTAATAGGTCGTGCGTCTTGCATTCAACGCTTACAAGTTACAATTGATGAAGTAACATAATTTTATCGTATTACTTGATTGTTGGCTTTGACAATTCCTTACGAGGACTCGAATTTATAAAAATTGTATTTATTTATCAACTTTTTTTTGGCTTTCGTCGTGCACACAAATTTGATGATAATCATATGTTTATATGAAAATATCAACGCCTATTTATTTATTCTATTATATACCACTTTTTCCAAAACAGTACTTTGTACATATCATAAACATTTCGAGTTGGCAAAATACGGGTTTATTTCAGAATAATGTAGCTCAAAAGTTTTTAAGACTAACACAAAAAGACATTAATCAACATGTATTTATAGCCAAGCCAGGGCAGAGACACATAAACTTTACGTATTTTAGTTGCCCGAAATACACCCAAACCGTATTTACCCGGCTCGCATCCCTCCCGTTTGGCAAGTTTAATAGGTATATATGGGATACTACTGACCCTTTTTTACACTATTACGGGATACTAACTGATGGGGAGGAAAAACAAAGAAGGTTAGGATTTAGGAACACCCAGAAATAATATATAGGATTTCCAACTTTTTGTTGTGTTGTATAGTTTTTTTTTTACAACAGTGAGAGTATAAACTAAACATCCGAAAAAGCACTTTTTGCCAGATTATGAGTGACCTGGTTCAAGTGCCTCGGAATAAAACTAAAACTTAAACAATGAAAGGAAAGAGCGGAAGCTTCAATGTCCTTGATCAAGCCCATAACCGAATGAAACATTCTTTCTAGTCCTAGTATTTGAGATAGGCTCTGCATGCAATCCGAGGAAACGTCAAGGTGCTTGATCCCTTTTTGCAATAGCCCACTGCAGCACGTGTCTTATAGCCCATGTTTCCGCATGGATAGCCGACTCAGCCAGGAAGCGAACTGAGCATCTATCAATGACAATGCCTCCAGGATCATAGACAATCCATCCTGCAGAAGCAAAGCTCGTCTCATACCAACTGGCATCAACCTTGATTCTGAAGCCCCTACAAGAAGACTTACTGCCAATCAAAAAACAAGGCATAAAATTTTTCAAAGCAGCCATAGACATAGAATCAAGCTCCTCATTAGCCTCAGAAGATAAACGGATGCCCTGCAGATCCTTCATAAGCATTTCAGCATTAAGAGCACTATTCACATTCTCGGAAAGAATCTTAAAAAAACCTTCTTCCCTGCAGAAATTCCTGTTGAACACAACATCATTCCTCACTAGCCATAAGGTCCACAAAATCGCAATAAACCTAACAGAGTTTTCTTCCGCATTATCCTTATTATGAAAAAAGTAAAGCCAATTAGTAATCCAAGAATTAAGAGAAATAAACTCGTCATTATCAGCACGAATCCCTAAAGACGACGATGCCCAAATTCTTCTAGCAAACCAACAATCCCTAAATAAATGCTCAGTCGTCTCGATCTCATCCAGATTCTGACATAAACAACATGAAGTATCCAAATTCAGCCCTCGTTTACCAAATTCATGTCCCACAGATAACGAACCAGTTAAGATGCGCCATAGAAAGGTCTTCCACTTATTAGGTCCTGGAAGACGCCACAGTCTTTTTCTACAGAAGGATCTAACACTTTCATTAACACGTGTGTTATCCTTAGTGGTAGAGAGTTTGTCATAAAGATTCCTGAAGCATAAACCATATCCAGATTTAACAGAGTAAGATCCATCACTACAGAGCTTCCAGAAAGGTGAGTCATTACTAACATTCACACAAATAGGGATAGCAGTAATTTTCCGTACCCATTCATCATCAAAGAAACACGAAATAAGTTGCGTATCCCACTTATTATCATGTTTAATAAGATCCGAAATCACCAAATTTTTAAAATAGGAAGGCACCGGAAAACCGTCACAGCTCAAAAGCTTTGGTATCTAACCATTGACCCAACCAACATCCCAAATATTAAGCCTAGAATCATGTCGAAAATTCCATCCTACACCAGCAGAATAACATCCAAACCCACCTTGATGCTGCGCCATCCCCAAGAGCAGTTATATCCTTTTTTCAAGTTTTCTTCAGAAGGCACCATATTTTGCTTAAAAAAATTGTGATAAAAGACCTTACTGTAGGGAATAAAGCATGTATTCGCCCTAAACTTGCAGGATTATAATGAAAATTACAGTTGTGATTATAGTCATAAGATAAATAAAACATGAATAGAGTACAACCTTTAGTCCTTGTGCGAAAGGCCTAAGAACATGAATTAACACAAATTCCCTCCTATAACTTGCACCCAAGACTTAGATTGAGACGATCCCGCGAGTGCTAGAAATCCTCTCCAACTGCCTTGCAATATAGGGAGAGCTATTGAGGTTTTAGATGTGAGATCTGAGGTTTTGGGAGAAGAGTGCTCTCAAAACCCTAATTTTCTTTGAGATTTGTTTTACAGTCAAACAAGAGTCGTCTAACATAAGGAGAGTCCTCCTCCTTATGTAGCTCTTGGCCGAAAATTTCGAATAGGGTAGGAGTGGGCTTTCCACTCTTACCTTATTCTAATTCGTGATTCGACCCAATTAGCTAAAATTTATTCGCGGGTTATATTTATAAATCGTAACATGTTATCAGATATTAATACAGTCGATATATTAATAATGGTCTGATAAAAAACGATGTTGTATAATTACCCAAGTTAATATAACAGTTTATATTAATTCGCGAATACAATGTTTAATTAAATATAACCGTTTATATTTAATTTACGAATTAATCATGTAATCCGTATTAGCTAAAATTATTTAATCCGTATTAAATAATAATCTCAACATCTTATTGACTCATTTAATAGTCAATACCTCTGACTAACTGTTTAGTCATATTCGGCATAAATGTGACTGTATTTTCATACTTTCACATCTCTCAAACGTGTCCTATAGGTGTGACGTATAGGGACCAGTTGATCACCGCCATCTGTATGACAATAACGTCAACCTTATCTAGCAAGCCAACCGTTATTGATAAACGTGGATCAACTGGTAATAATACTGAAGTATGCCCTTGTGATCCTTAAAGAGATTTAATAAGTCATTGTACTTAATTGTCAAGGACACCAGCCCCAACACTTACTATTCATAGAATCCCTCTCCGAGATTATTTTCCATCCAACTTTTCCTAACAGAGCCTTGTTCATACAAGTAATGTTCATAATCCCCAGGCCACCTTCTGATTTTGGCAGGCTTGTGAACAATCTACTCGTCCAGTGTATAACATTCCCTGATTTCAAACCAGCCCACCAGAACTGTGACAGTAAAGCATCAACTTTACGTGTCACACTTATCGGGATTTTAAAAACCGATAGAACGAAATTAGATAAGGTGGACAGAACAGAAGAAATCAGAGTTAAGCGACCTGTCGAGGAGAGAAAGATCTCATTCCAAGAAGCCAACCGTTTTTTAACCCTTTCCACAATCTCATTAAAGATCTCCTTTTTAGACTTAAAAAAATACGTATCAATGCCCAAATATTTTCCAATACCTTTGTTATTTCTGACCCTCAAAGTTGTTAATCCTTCCTGCATTCGTCTCAGCGTGAAATTAGGACTAAAAATCATACCTGACTTATCATCATTTATAACTTGCCATGATAAACTACAAAAGAGATCCATGATCCTCATCAGGGTGTTAAAAGAATCTCCCTTATCCTTAAGGAAAAAAAATCGAATCATCTGCAAAAAAAAAAGGTGAGATATTGGCGGAAAATCGCGTGACAGAGATATACCATAAATACCTCCATCCTCACAAGCACTTTGGATTTTCTGAGATAAAACTTCCATACAGAGAATAAAGAGTAATGGGGAAAACGGGTCTCCCTGCCGGATGCCTTGACATGGAGTAAATTTCTTGAGAGGTGCCCTATTAAAAAGAAGCTCATAAGAGACAGAAGTAACACATGACATAATAAGATCGATGAATCTATCAGGGAAACCAAAAGCCTTCAAAGTCTTTTTTAGAAAAGGCCAACGAATTCTGTCATATGCTTTGCTCATATCGGCTTTAAACGCGAATTTACCCGTTCTCCCAATCCTATGATTGTTAATATCATGAAAAAGTTCATGAGCAAGGAGAATATTATCTGTGATATGTCTACCTTTAACAAAAGCATTCTGAAATTCTCTCACCAAATAACCCAAAATCCGAGTCAGCCTATTGTTGATACAGTTGGTAACCATCTTCATAATAACAGTGCACAAGCTGATATGGCGATAATCCTCAACTTTCTCGGGGCTGCCATTTTTTGGAATTAGGGTAATGAAAGTACGATTGAACGCAGCCGGACTTTGTCCTTCGTTAAGGATATCAAGAACAGCCTTTGAAACATCATTTTTAACAGTATACCAGTACTTGTGGAAGAAAATTGCCGGAAATCCATCAGGCCCAGGGGATTTAAGCGCACTTAATTGAAAAACCGCGCTCCTGACTTCCTTACGAGTAAAGGGCTGAAGAAGGAAATCCGCATCATCCGGTTTAACTCTTCTCTTGATGTTAGCGAAAAAGTTACCATAAGGCTCATTAGCACTATCATCTGAAAAGTTCTCCGTATCCGTATGACTTCCTCCATACCTATCCTCATTCACATTAGGGCAGAAAAGTGAGAAAAAATTATTTCTGAAATTATCAGCAACATGACCAGGATCGTAGATCCATTCCCCACAATTATCTTTAACGCCAAGAATAAAATTTCGACCTGCTTTCCCTTTGACCCAATTGAAAGAGAACGTTATGCACGTATCACCATCAATAGACCAATTTATTTTTGTCTGTTGTTTCCAATACAAACTTACAGCCCTAGCAAAGTCAGATACATCCTTATTTGCTGAGTCAAATTCCTCGAAATCTCCCTTCTCAAGGCTCATATCAAGTTTTTTAATCAGAGCCTCATCAAAGGTGTGCCACTTAGCATTCCAATCGCCCCTTTTGTTAAGCACCACTTCTTAATAACACTACGAGTATTAGAGAGTTTCCTAAGTAACTTAAAGGAGGGGCTCCCATTAACTTCCTTATTCCAAGAGCAATTAATAAGAGAACGACATTCCGGATTATCAAGACACCACGCATCCACTTTATAAAGTTTGGCATTCGAGTTCTTGACAAGAGCTAAATCAAGAATAATCGGTGCGTGATCAGAAATTTGAATTGGATAATGAATAATACCCGATTCCGGAAAAAGCGAAAACCAGAACTTCGATCCATAACCCCTATCAAGCCTTTCAAAAACTCTTTTAAATCCCTTCCTATTATTGCTCCAAGTAAACTTGGGGCCTTTGAAAGGAATGTCCACTAACTCATGAACAATTCTCCAATTATGGAACGATAAGGATCCCGCAATAGTTTCTTTCCTCGTGCTATATTTATCACTTGTGTATTCGATTTGATTGAAGTCGCCAAAAATGACAATAGGATGCACTAAACCATTAATCCATACGCCTAAATACTCAAAAACCTCCTCACGTCGTGAGATGTCTGGTTCACCATAAAAACACACTAAGTACCATGGTAACTCGACATTGTCATTATTCAAGATGATCATGAAATTTTTACAAGAGTAGAGCAGCGACATTCGGATATTAGCCCGCCACCCACACCAGAGCCCCCCGGAGCTACCATCGGCATCAAAACCTACATAGTTGACAAAACCCATCCTCTTACAAAACCTTGCTACATTAGTCACATTACATTTAGTCTCCGACAAAAAAAGACAAGAAACATTAACATCCGATTCCAACGCTCTTAATTTTGGAATAATAGGGGATAGCGTATCGTTGAGGCCCCTACAATTCCATCCTAAGACTCTCATGGCTGAGGAGGAGGTTGCATCGGGCCAACCTCCGCAAATCCCTTCATAGCACCGCCCCTAACCGACGACTCACTTGAATCACTGCAATCCATGTCTGCGACATTCATACGAAAACCATTGTTTGCCTGTTCCATCTTCTCCCAAGTTCCATTATATGAATCAACCTTCATTTTCTTAGAAAGCTGCAACAGGTACGACTTCGTATATCCAATATTAATCACACTAGCAGCAGGCACCTTCACCTCAGAAGTATCAGAGCGGCATTTACGTTTTTTAAAAGGCAAATTTGAGTCAGTCACCACGTTGAAGGTCCCTCCCAGCTCTGTCTCCACCATAACAACAATAGATGGCTGCAGAACCGCTGGTGCCGACGCAGCTTTTGTTTCCTGCAGAACAACTTCAGAAGGTAAAGCATTAGATCTGCCCCCCCTAGATTATTTCCCTCACCCCAGTTGGTGGAAAATTGAACTTCTGCTTCATATAAACTCGGATTAAAAGCTCCAGCATCATCAGCAACATTCATCAGCTTTTTACACGAGAATTTGGTACTAGTTTCTCCCTCAAAAAACATTTTATCCTTACCATAATCAACCCTCAGTGAGAGAGTAGTATTGACAGTTTCATGATCACCCATATTCAACGACCGTAAGTCAGACGAAGCATCACTTGAGTCCCTGTCCTTCTCCATTGTGTCAGGACTTGTATAAGGTTCATCTGGAGTTGTGTAATCCGAAGATGACGAGTCTTCAATATTAATAATGAGATCAGTATTCCCATTCAGACCAGTGTTATTAGCATCCATGGCACCACACTCATTGTTAGCCATATTTTGAGCACCATTAGCATCACCGTACAACTCATAGTAATGGACCACAGGTAAACCAGAAGGTGGTGATTCAAACGTTTGACGATAGCCTCTGTTTTCGTCATCAAGCCGCGCCCAATTAAAGTCACTTTTGACACGGTTAAGAATAGCCTCCTGAATATAGGAATCCCTGTCCACTCCCTCAGAGCTAACAACTCCATCATAATTGACATATAAAGCATATGGGTCATCTGATGCTTGATTTGGTAGATGATGTGCAGCAGCAGATTGCATGTAGTGTACACCAGCCGTATTCCCATAACTCCCACCAAAGATATATCCCCCACCACCCCCTGCATGCATACTATTAATAAAATCAACATTGTCCAAGGGCACAGGAATACCTGGTTCAAACGAAGGAATAGCATTCTCAGGTCCCATCTGCTCCTCTTGAGAAGGTAACACCTCATTCGTATTACCATGATCATTATGCATCTCATTATTATGAGCCTCTTCAGTTTGCATGGCTACATTATCATTAGCCTCCATAACTCCCTGCATTCCTTCAAAGTCATTCTCAAGTCGTTCATAACCAACATTAAAAATGACCGGTCCTGCAAACGGTTGAGCCGTTAAACTAAACCTCATCCCCGGATAAACTCGTCCCCCGGAGTAGTGCCAATACCGAAGTCCACCATCAATTCCTCCTCCATATCATTATCAGAAAGACCATCATTTTCACGAGCCACCCCCAATCTTACTTTCGAATTGAAGACAGAAACTTTGTAGTTGAGGGTGTTGCCCTCAGATCTAAATTGAACATTGTGTGGTTGCTTGTTGCTTGGAATACCACAAATCCCTTACCTTGAGCCTTGTCGAGTTGTCCATTAACACTTGAAACAATAGTGGTAATATTCTCCCTACAACATGAACTTACATGACCAATTTTACCACAACGTATACAATACTTGAATACGTCTTCATAACGGAATTGAATCCAGAGTAAGAAGCCACTATCCATCGAAAGAAAGAAACCCGGTGCAAGTGGCTCATTAAGCATAATTCTTGCTTTAACCCGTAGATAATCCTTAGGTGGTGTGATGGCGAAAGGTTCCACTTCATAATGATTACTTAGGAGATGTCCAGCAATGTTAGCAACTTCATGAGTTAAATACTCGAACGACAATCCACAAATACGAACCCATACCTCCGCATAAGGAAATCTGATAGTTCTTGGAACACTATCCGGAAACCATTTTGAGAAGACCATGAAGGCTCCAAAGAAGGTAGTATAGGTTTTCTTGAGAAGCTCTTCCTGATCCTCCCTATTTTCGCAATGAAGAGCATATAAGTCTCCTAATTTCAGAACTTCAATCTTTCCCCTAGTCTTCCATTTGGTTGCAATAGTATGTTGAAGCTTTTCAATCTTGAAAACACGGTAATCGACGAGAAACCCAAGTACACAACAGTTCCAAAATTCTCTAGACTTCCCTAAAGTATTTGGATCAAGACTAAAAACCGGTCCAGAGCGAGGAAACCTCCATGCATGTACGTGTTCCGGATTATTTGGTGAGAACTCCGCATTCGGATAAGAATGATGATAATCTCCTCTTGAATTCGTTTGATAGAAGTAGTTTGAATCTTCATGATTGAAGTTTTGTCCGAAATCACCATTGTTGTCTGCATGCAAATTATTCCTACTACCAGAAGGCTGTCTAGACGCCATTAAGAAGAAAAAACAGAAAATAGAAACAACAACCGTTAAAAGAAAAGAAAAGGTACAGAAAAGATGATGAGAAAGGAACTCCCCTTCACAACATATATATACTCCAGGGCAAATGAAGCAACTCTTGAAACCCTAATGTTTAAAGTAGGTTAATTCAGAGTTTGTCAACACTCAACCACCCGAGATTGGAGAAGAGGCCTCAGCCCCAAGGCAGCACAGAAAAACCCTATTAAAACGCATCAGAAGCAATCATTAAATCCCAGAGATGTCAGAGTAAATCTCGAGATACCAACGTGCTTCTTGAACAAAGAGCTCAGCCAATGTAAGGAAAAGGCGTGAGTAAGAGTTAATAATATTGTAATGATTACAATTAGTGGATGTGAAAGGTTTGTATTGTGAAAGTTTTTTTAAAATTTTTTGTGATTGGAGAAAGGGCTCTCGTATAGAGAGAGAAAAAAGCTCTCTAAAATAAGAGAGAGAAAGCTCCGTGTTGTATAGTTTGTGTCTGGAAACATCACAATAAAAGATGGTGTTATGAAAACTTTGTTTGCTCCTGCTGCCTGGTAGTGCATCTGCAAATTGTAGAATATGTGATCCGTCATCTGTTCCCATGGGTCCGGAGTCCCGTCTATACAACTATATAAGTAGTTGCGAAGACGGGCCACAAACTAGAACCCATCTCCTCCAGTGGATACACTCGAAAAGGTACATAGCTTTTTGAAAAGCCGATAAGACGCTCATTACAGCACGAAGATATCAAAAATTGAACTTTGAGAAACCTGGTATTGGTGACTCAATTTCACAGTAAGCAGAATGGGAGTGCCTTCTCCCAGATCTTTGTGTTATTGTGTATAGTTAGTTACAATTTACAAATGTACATTCTGTTACAATTACTAGCCACTTTCGGGTCTACATTCAGTCATCATGATGGTATATCACTGCCGGATGCATCATCTTAATATTGATGCCCATGACAGTATCTTTATCCTCCCCATTTTTACAGTCATACACAGCCGACAGAAAAGACAAAAAGAAGGGAAATGTAGATCATGATTCTTTATGAAGACTATCATCATCGAACCTAAGAAAGCTTGTGAACCACTTAGCTGAGCTCTTGGGAATTCGGGTAAGATTGTTCTTGTAATCTACATAATAGAGTCCAAATCTGACAGAATAACCGAAATTCCACTCCCAGTTATCTAGCAATGACCATGCAAAGTATCCACGCACATCACACCCATCTTGCCTGTATATTGAACTCAAATTAGCTCATCTTTTAGTACAACTTACAGTATATAGAGTAATTTACACCACTGTTCCTGATCTCCGAAGTTAAAAGTGACCTAATACTTCAAACATGATAGTCCAAATGTCACCATTTTTTTAATAGAATGTAACTATTTAATGACAAAAAGTTATAACTAAAGTTGTCACTATATACCCTAAAAATGATGGTAAAATTTTATCAGAAATTAGTAACATTTTATTGTAAAATGGCTACATTTGGTCCGTCTTATTTCATAGGGAAATAGCTCGTCTGAAATAAGAATTTACGTTTACCTTATGGCAGCCGACAGGTTGGATAGGTAGTCCCTATGAAACTCAATCCTCCTATCATCTTGCAAGGCTTCCTTCAAAGCTATACTTGACTTTTCGTCCATGCCTGCAAAGAAGTAATTCTTTTGTTAGTTTAACCTTTTGATGGTCGGCAAATGTTCAGCGAGACAGCCCTACAATAATGACAAATATTACCACTGTCCCTCAAAGGTTCCCTCAAACGGTGAGGTAAAGGAGATGGATGTACGCGACGGTTATCCAATGTTAACAACTAAAGGTCGCTTTCAGATTAACCATACTGCAAATTGCATCAACGGTTACCCTTGTTAACAACTAGATGCTATTTTCAGATTAACCATACTGAAATTGCATCAAGACTTGAATCTACTCTGACTTCCAATGTACGATACAAAATTAAAAAGAGCCACGGCCACTTGAAGAGCATTTTACTTTAATTCCATCATTACTCGGAATCAAAAGTTACCGAATCTTTAGTTCCACAAGAAATGGAGTGAGACGAGATTCAATTTTAGCGGTTTAGGTGCCTTTTAGCTTTGAATATTAAAGACCTCAATTCCATACATCATACAATTTTATAATAGGGCAGAAGACCATCATGACCGAAATTTAATATTAGGCAAACAATGAAATATAAATCATACTCATATAGCTTATTCTAAGTTACCATTTTCAGTAATGAAGACCGGTGGGTTGCCATATGTTTCGCGAATATAATTTGATAAAGAATGGATCCCCCAAGGCACAATGTGTAACCAGCTCGAACCAGCCTAGTGAAGCAAAGATTACAAGTTCAGCAACTAATGTCGTGATGAATTCAAACAAAAAATGACAATTAAAATGGTCGGAATTCTTAAGTATGTTGGCCTTTTACCTTTTCCCCAATTGCTTTTCCAAACCTATAAGCTGTATTAATAAAAAGGTAACAAAGAAAGTTTTAATATTAAATACATGCTAGGAACATAAACCAAGAGATGGAAGTTGTAAGATATTTCATAAATAAATATATATTAAAGTTTGATAGGATCTCTTACGGGAAGTAATGATAGCAGCATCAGTTGATGCATCCTGGAGTATAAATTTTCTGAAGCGAGTTCTGTCATTTCGAACATACACTGTTGTGTAATGGTTAACACCAACAAAATCCAGTGAGCCTGTTAGCAGGTTTGCTACTTTAGGTGTGATATCAGGAAGCCTGCTTCCCACGAGTTCTTGCATTGATTTTGGGTATTTTCCAAGGAATAGTGGATCAAGGAACCTGATTAATTTATTTCATATTGTCAAATGACATCAGAAATACAATTGACGGCTTTTTTTTTTCTTAAGCAGGTAATTACCATCCAAGAGAGAAATCAATTGCTCTTTGGGCTGCATCTAGATCCTCTTGTTTATCGGTAATTGGTTTAAACCATTTTGAATCTACTGAAATCCCAATAAATCCCCCTTGTTCTTCCTAAATGATTGAACAAAATATTCCAGTGGGTTATTTCACAAATCCTAGTGAAAAATAATATATCTTATGAAAGAAAGAAATCTACCTTGTAATTTTTCTGGTAAATATGGTACACAGAAGCATGAGACTGTAGGATATTATGAGCTACTATGTAAGGTTCAGTAGAAGATTTTCCTTTTTTACAGATTAAATGACCGACAATTGAGCATCTCCCAGGAGCCTGGACACCTAAATCATAGCCTTGGATACAGTATCCACGAGGCTCGTTGAAAGTGATCCAGTATTTCACTCTATCTCCAAAAGCTTTAAAGCAGGTTGATGCATAGTTCTCGAAGTCTTCTCTGTAAATACATGACGTTTGCAATTCAATCAAGGACATTTAGCTTGTCACAGTTTTACTTGTACTTGTAAGGTTTACAGAGCGCAACATCAACGACGATATTACTGATAGTAAATAATACAGTAACAACTAAAATGATGATGATCACAATTCTGATGATTCTGACAATGATATTAGCAGATGATAGAAATTTCATGTCTTATATATGATGCGCGTATGTTTAATTTCCAAGTATTTTATGATACTTACATAACTTGACTGCTCAACCATCCTTCATAGCGGTCTTCGAGAGCCTGTGGAAGATCCCAATGATATAAGGTCACATAGGGCTGAATTCCTGATTTGAGAAAAAATAGTTAATGCCTTTGATTCTTCTCTTTAAGTCATCACTATATAGACTAAGATATTTTCTACAAGTATGCATATGAACGTAACGTCTAACTCACCTTTCTCAAGTAAAGCATCAATGAGATTATTGTAGTAACTTATTCCTTCTGGATTTGGTTCTCCTGTACCATCTGTGATGTAAAACCACAATAAGAAACAACCATCACCTCATTTTTTCCTTTGCAGAGTACGAAGAAACATCAATCAATTTAAAAAAAAGAAAAAAAACATTTCTTAGGAAGACAATGAAGTTATACTTGGAAAAATTCTTGGCCAAGATATTGAGAATCTGTAAGCATCCATTCCCATATCCTTCATTAATTGTACGTCACTCTGATTTTCCAGTCATTAAAAGGAGGTAAAAATTAGAAGTAAATTAGTCACTTGCTAGAGGTCACAAAACATTGCGGGTGCTAAAACCATTTTCAATAAAATGACATTTTTTTTATCTCCTACCGCAACTTCAGAAGTTCAGAGAATGACATTCTTTTTTGTTACTCCGACTAACCATACACGTAAAGACTGATGAGTTAAATGCGATATGAATTAAAAGAAAAACAGCAATACATGTTCTAGTCTCATAGTCATAATTGTCACGTCAAACAAACAAACAAATTTTAGAGGGAAAAAAACACAGGAACTTTGGCGGTGTCACGGTCTCAATAGAATGGAATACAAAACGTAACATCAAATAGGACGGACGATCTTTCGATTAAGCAAATAGACTACTTCATTGAGAGTCAAAATAATAATACACAAATTCTCATTGAAGACGCACATATCCGCGACGAAGACGGTCAAGTAATACTCAGGTGGTTATATAAGACAAAAGCATAATGTTACTTCTAGACAATTTGGTTTTGTGTTATCTATGAACTTGGGTATTACTTAACCCGTCCTCAAACTTGTGACGGATATGTCCGTCTTCAATGAGACTTAGTGATTATAATATTACTTGGTACTTAAAGCAACCACCTTTAATAGTAATTTACTAGCAACTACTTGTTCATTTGAGGTCACAATCTGGCAACTAGTCATGCTTACACGTTCAAGATAGGTACTTTAAATAAATATCTGACACTAGTTCCTTATCGTAAAAGAGATATTTCAAACTAATACTTGTATAAACAACAATAATCTAACAGTGGCGGAATAACGGGTTAGCAAGGGGATTATCTCACCTATCTAACACAATAATGTAAACTAAAGAAAAAAATCCAAAAATTTCAACTAAAAGTTCAAAAAAAAATATATTGATTGCTTAGGGGAGGACCCTATATTGATTAATAGGATTATCCAATTAGCTTAAGGAGTACGACTCTATTTATTCCTAGACTCGACTCAAACTCTCGTATTTTTCCACTTTATTCTAAAAAATGTAGATAAAAATGCAGTATTCATGACTCTCAAATCTATATAAAAAGGCAAATTCTTATTTGAGACGGGCTGTTTTCCCGAAATAAGACGGACTAATTGTGGCCATTTTTACAATAAAATGTTATTTTTTTGTACCGCCATTTTCAGGGTAAAGAGTGACGAGTTTGTGACATAACATTTTTGTTATTAAATGGTGACATTTTATTAAAAAGATGGTGACATTTGATCCGTGTTATTTTGGTTGGTGTGAAGCAAGAAATTTAGAATAAAAGAAATTGAGTATTCCAAGTAGCTTAACAATAAAAAAAATGGTGTTATTTTATCCCAAGTCCGATGCTGATATTGGAGTGGAGGGTTGGGATAAAGTCAGGCTGAAGCCTGATATTTAAGTTGGTTGCGTAGATAAACCGAACAATAATCAATGAAAGGTGAAAACTGAAGTTATTAGAAGAAGAAGAAGAAGAAGAAGAAGAAGAAGAAGAAGAAGTAGAAGAAGAAGAAGAAGTAGAAAAATGGGAAAAGAGGCCAAAATTACCTGAAACCTATGGTACTGATCAACAGCTACATCCGCATTGCTAAAATCCAATATTCTTCCTACAAATTAATCATAAATTAAAGTGTTAAATCTTCAATAACATGCATCTTTTAAAACTCAAATTACTAACTTCCCCCCTCCAACTCAATTACTTACTCACCGTATTTTAATCAATGGTTAAAAATAGAAAAAAAAAACCTGGTAATCTTGAGAAACTGTCCCATATGCTTTCTCCTCTATTCCCTTCATTTACAGCTCCTTCAAACTGACCATTTATTAAATTAAATATTATTCCGAATTCTAATGATTCTAGTATAAGACGCTCATTTGTATAACAATTACTTTTATTAGCAGTAATAAATGAATGAATTCAATTTTTATAGGAAAATACCGCAATAATAAAATACTTACTAAAATAAAATGGAGAGAACAGAAATAACCTGGAAAGCAGAAGAAGCAGTGCCAAAGACGAAGCCATCTGGGAAACTGCTTCTGCTAATCTCACCTCTTGATTTAATGACCCAGATTAACAAAATTAAGTTTATGACCACAAAACTATATACATTTATTACAGATTTCATTTCTATTTTTTTTTAATTTGGGTTTGGGATAAATAAATACAGTTATTGATGTGTGAGTTTGTTGGTGGATTTATTATATATGTAATGGAGTAGATTCAAGTAACATGTTTTAATGTTTCTCTTTGCTTTGCTTTCAAGATTAAGTTTTCCAAATAAAGAAAAACTAAAGGATGCAAATAATTAAAGCTGTTTCGGACTATATCTTTAATTAATAAATTCAAATTAATACGGAGTATATAAAAGGGTGTTTCTGTTGTATGAAAATGAGGTGAGGTTTAATGGCTACTAAATATTAAATAAAGATAACTTATTTTTAATTTTTTTTACATTTTTATTCTTATCTAATTTCCTTTCTGTAAAAGAAAGGACATTTCAAGCCTTCTAATTGGCTGAAACTTTTCCTTTCTTTTAATTAAGAAAAAAACTAAAATGTGTCACTTGCTCCCCACTATCACCAAACTAATTAATTACTCTTTTTCTTCCTACTCTTCCTCCCACTATCTAAATTTCATGCCCGGGCGTTGCCCGGGTAATATCTTGACATGGTTTCAAAATAATTATATATTAAGTTAGGGTTTTTTTGGTGATGATTGTTATCGTTCTCTTTTATGGTATGATGTGTAGCTAGCTTTTGAACGCGATGAATAGGGATGTTAATGGGGCGGGGTGGGTGCGGAGGAGGGGTAACCCCCACCCGCACGCGCGAACTATAGTGCACCCGTCCCACGACCGCGGCGGATTGAACTTTTCAAAACCGTTCCCGCCCCGTGGGGCTCCGTTGACCTGCCAAATTACACGCCTAACATTCAATTAATAAGAGCTCCGTTGACCTATAAAATATTTTTATTTATATACTTATTATTTAACCAAACTAATAGCCAAAGTAATCGCTCTAAAACAATATTTATCCAACTGATATTTTATTACCATTTAATTATCTTTTTATTTATATACTTAATTTATTTAACCAAAGTAATAGCCAATGAAATTGCTCTAAAACAATAGCTAATGAAATCAATTATTTTATTAACTAATTCCCTTATTATCCAAATGATATTTTATTACTATTTAATTAATTTTTTTTATTTATTTAAACAAAGTAATAGTCAATGTAATCGCTCTAAAAACAATAATTATCTAACAAATACTTATTATTATTGATTATCTTTTTATTTATATATACTCAATTTATTTAACCAAAGTAATAGCTAATGAAATTGCTCTAAAACAATAGCCAATGTAATCAATTATTTTGTTAACTAATTCAATAATTATCCAACCGATATTTTATTACTATTTAATTATTTTTATTTATATACTTAATTTGTTTAACCAAAGTAATATCCAACGTAATCACTAAAAACAATAATTATCCAACTGATATTTTATTACTATTTAATTATATTTTTATTTATATACTTAATTTATTTAAGGAAAGTAATAGCTAATGAAATTACTCTAAAACAATAACCTATAAAATCGCTCGAAAGTTCCTCTTTTAAGTATATATATTTCACTCTTATTCTATTTACTAATTGCAAAGTTTAGTGAAAATAATAAGTGTAACTATATGTTTACTTTCTTCAATAAAATTAAAAGTTTACAAATATTAAATATAAGTTGATTGGCTAAATAAAAGTTATTGTACATAAAATTAACATCTCGGATAGTTATGAAGATTGATTAAAGAAAAAAATTAGTGATATAAGTTATACAAAAGAGAATAAATTTTAATAACTAATATTGTTTCAGATTTCATCTTATTTCTTTTTTACAAACTTTGTCAATAAAATGTATATACATCAAATTGAACGAAAATTTATACATATGTTAAAACCATAAATTACTCATAAAAATAAAATAAAAAATACTTTAAAGGAACAATAATTTCTCAAAAAATTCTAAAACAATAATATGTTTTTTTATAAAAGAACAATAATCACAGTATTTAAGTAATTTATAATAAAAAAAATAAGCTAATGAAAGTTGTTAATTATTCCCTACTTCCTCATAAATTAGTCAATCAATGAAAGTTGTAAATTTTTCAATCTGACAAATTTGCGATGCCTAATTCCCAAGAAAACAGATAAATTAACAATAATGAATTTTTTCTAAACAACTAAATTTTTTATGATAAAGGACCCTTAAACTCATCCTAATCAATAAATTAATTAATTCACATATGTTAAATTAAAGACTATTGATGATAAACAATAAAAATAATTAATAATATTTTGATTTCGGGATTAAAATAGTTACACCCGTCAATATTTCAAAACCTACAATAAAAGCTCATATTTTATATATATATCCCGTAATTTTGAAGTTAAACCCGTGCATTTTTTGCACGGGATTAAAACTAGTTAGTCATAACAAAGATGACTAAACACCATTAGGAGGTCCCCAAATACTATATAGTTTAGCGGTAAAATCCCTCATGATAGCGGAAAATAAATCACACAATATGGGAAAAAATGCGTGGAATTCAATTTTTTGGACATGATCTAAACAACACGAGAAGATTTAAATTAACTAAATTGCGGAAATCAAACGACATATAAGTTAAAATTTAAGTTTAGGTACAACTGTATTAAACAGGGATAAGGTATCCCATGAGTAGTGAAATAGAAATAAAATGAGTCTAGCTAACAATAGGTAAATGTAGTCATGTTGATGCATAGTGTAAGGACCCGCATATTTAGCCGCAATTCTAGCCTCATAGCCAAGAAATTGCGCGCGCGGTCCGTTCATTTCGAGCCCGTAGATTTCGTATTTTACTTTTGTATTTTCATTTCTAGTTTTTTGTATCATTTAGTATTCCAAGTCTACTTCATGCGTGTTGAAAGCTTGGAGCCTCGTTTTTAGTTTAAGGTACGTTTTTAAGAGTTTAGAAAACGTATACCTATTCTGCAACATATGTTCACTGCTACCATACTAGAAATATCAAATTTGCCTCTATGGGGAGTACTAGTCAATCAATCTGCTTCTCACCCTGTTGTCTTCTATTACTTGTTGTTTGCTTTCTTATGAATGACTCTTACCTTCATAACTTACTAACAAGCAAGTGTGTGTCGACCGTTGTTGATCGAGACTAGGATCCCGACACACGCAAACCGAGAACGATTACGAATGCTCTAGTGCTTGACGCTCTCGCTTTCATTCTTGTCGTGTGTTAGACAAGGGTGCGCTTCACGACCCAGCCCAAAGTTCGGACTCGTGACATTTGGTATCAGAGCCCGGTCTTCACGACGGTCAGCTGCATACGATGACGTGAAAGACCGCAGAACCGAGTGGGAACAAAAGCGACACTAAGGCTAGAGTGACGGCCGTAGAGAAATTGGTGGACGAGAAAATTTCATCGTTGGAGTCTCTCCTTGTGAGCTTGGGGACTACTCACCATGTATTTGATGAGACGGTAAAGGGGTATGGTGCTCGCTTGGTGGCCGTTGAGGAGGCAATTCCGAAGGAATATAAAAGGACATTGTTGGGGATGGTGTCCTTGACAATTAAGTACAATGACTTATTAAATCTCTTTAAGGATCACAAGGGCATACTTCTGTATTATTACCAGTTGATCCACGTTTATCAATAACGGTTGGCTTGCTAGATAAGTTTGACGTTATTGTCATACGGATGGCGGTGATCAACTGGTCCCTATACGTCACACCTATAGGACACGTTTGAGAGATGTGAAGGTATGAAAATACAGTCACATTTATGCCGGATACGACTAAACAGTTAGTCAGAGGTATTGACTATTAAATTAGTCAATAAGATGTTGAGATGATTATTTAATACGGATTAAATAATTTTAGCTAATACGGATTACATGATTAATTCGTAAAATTAAATATAAACGGTTATATTTAATTAAATATTGTATTCGCGTATTAATATAAACAGTCATATTAATTTGGGTAATTATACAATATCGTATTTTATTAGACCATTATTAATATATCAACTGTATTAATATCTGATAACATGTTACGATTTATAAACAAATCCCGCGAACAACTTATAGCAAAATGGGTCGAATCACGAATTTGAATAAGGTAAGAGTGGAAAGCCCACTCTTACCCTACTCGAGAATTTTCGGCCGTGTATACTACATAAGGAGAAGAATTCTCCTTATGTCAGGTGACTCTTGTTTCACTGTTTAAACAAATCTCAAGAAAATTAGGGTTTGAGAGCATTCTTCTCCCATAACCCAGATCTCACATCTAAAACTCAAAAGGCTCTCTCGATATTGCAAGGCAGTTGGAGAGGATTTCTAGCACACGCGGCAACGTCTCAATCTAAGTCTTGGGTGCAAGTTATAGGAGGGAATTTGTGTTAATTCCTGTTCTTAGGCCTTTCGCACAAGGACTAAAGGTTGTACTCTTATTCGTATCTTTTTAATCTTATGACTATATTCACGACTGTAATTTTCATTATAATCCTGCAAGTATAGGGCGAATACACGTTATATTCCCGACAAGTGGTATCAGAGCCTATGGCCATGAAATTTTACAATTGTGTTTTTCGTAAGATTTAAAAATTTTCAAAATTCGATGCATTCTGCCTCGACACTCGATCGAGTGTCTGTAGCACTCGATCGAGTGTCCTCGTCCCAGGCTTCATGCGTGTGGTTTTTGGGTTGTAATCGATCTTGTTTTCGATTCTTATTTGCATATTGTTAATTAATCGATATTATTAGCAATATGTGAATCTTTTGTTGTTGTTTATTTATGATTTACACGTTTTAAATCCAAGATATAAACTTGTTTTGATTTCCAAAGTGCAGCGTTTGCGTTTTAACGAGTTACTCGATCGAGCCCCTGCTGCACTCGATCGAGTGCCCCTGTTACTCGGTCGAGTGCTCATCTTTCAGGCTTTCTTTTTCGAAAATAACTTGTTTCTTATTTTCACATGGCCTAAAATAATATACTGTATACGGAAATAGTATATTATTTTTGTGAAACGGTTCACCCTCGTTTGATACATATTGTTTTAAAACAGTTTAAAATAATGGATTATATGTTTATTAAAATTGGTGATTAAAGCGGTATAGTCACATAATTTTAATCTTAAAAGGTGGTTTGGTAAAAATTTATTAATAATAATAACAGTATTATGTCATGTATGAATTTTTTATTTAGTTGATGCATTTTATTTATCGTCTTGTGAATGCCTTGTGAATGCTTTCAATAACGTATTTAATTTTGCAAACGGTTGTAACTTAGTGTGGCTTTAGAAGATTGTGTCACCGTAATGATGGGACACGGTCTTGCTTGTAATTTTGAGATCTTGAATCTCCGGTTTTGGGTTTTTGCCATGTAATTACTTTTGTATTTAAATTAGAACGTAAATAGGTTATATTTGTAATTTAAATTAGTAATTTTGTGAAGACCAAAGACGGAGACCGGATGCTCACTCCCGCTGCAAGACCAAGATGGAACATCAAGACAAGCTTCTAGAGTCCAACGGTGGATTCCAAGTTGTTTTATGTTTATTTTGGTAGGATAGGCCACACTAGGACTTTTATTTACGTTTATTGCATTTATCTTTATGCTTTCATCGATAATAGATTGCATCATATTCCGCCTAAAAACCAAACCACCTATAACATGCCTGAAAACTGACTAATGTAGAGGTTACGCGTTAGTTTTCTGTGACAATACAGATGTCACGTGTCACATGTAAAGCCATCACTTTATTTAATTCATTCACGCAAATGCTAGTTTTTAGTTCACTTAAATATGAATAAATAAAAGTTGATGGGGTCTTCCTCGTATAACCAAAAATTGAGATTAGTCTTTATAAATCAGCCTCCCATGAATCCCTTCTTCGTCGGTAGGCATAATATGACCCCTTCTACGTCGGGTAAGTGGGAACAGATGATTTATTTTATCTCAACATCATGGTCACTCGATACTATCTAGCGACTAAGATGGACTAATAGATAGGATATACAGAAATCTATCGACCAAGAGTTCCAACGGTGGAATTAGCCAAACTGTGGGCTTATCAATATACGGAAATTGAGTCTTGGGATCGTTTATATAATTCTTGGGGGAGATCAATTATATAAATGCATGAGTCTACGAGTTTAAATTCAATTTAATATAGACTTAAATCACAACAATAAGTTGCTTATATGGTTTTGTTTTATCTTCTTTTTCAGTGTAGAACACGTTCATTAAAACTGCTGTATAACTAAATGGCTGGTGAAGACCCAATGCCAAGTGCCAAGCTAGCACGTGAATCCTGGCTAAAAGCCTTCATGGACTCCATGAATCAGTCTACTAGACTTAGAAATGATGGGTCAAACTTCTCTGACTGGGAGGCAGCACTACGGAATGCTGCCATTGCTGACGGAAAGCTTAAGTATTTAACTGAGCCCATTCTGGCACACCCAGGAACTGGAGCTAGAGCCAACGAAGTTCGCGCTCATAGCGACTTCGTCATGGAAGCGGGTGCGATAAAGAACGTACTCATCTATGCAATGGAATCCAATTTGCAAAGACGCTTCATATCACATGGTGCAAACAAGATTTTCACCACGCTCACTAACGAATTCTCGAAAGCTCCGAGAATTGTTTCTTATGAGCATACCTGTCGCTTCTTTGAGGCGAAACTCCAGAAGGGCCAAGCTGTTAGCCCACATATTCTCAACATGATTGAGAATATCGAGAAACTGGAGACCCTGAACTGCAAGATCAGTGAGAACATAATCGTTGATCGAATGCTTCATTCGCTTCACGATGGGTTCGGCCTCTTTAGGGCCAACTACTACATGAACGACATGAAGAAGACTCCTCATGAGCTCCACTCCCTTCTCGTACAGACTGAGAAGGATCTGAAATTAAGTGGGAGCATGAAGCAGGATGTTCTCATGATCTCCGGTAAGGGAAAGGGTAAAGGGAAGGCTAAAGCTCAGGGCGACCTAGCAGTAGGTAAGCCCAGGTTCAAGAAACCAGGATTTACTAAGAGTGGGCCAGGTGAGTCGAGAAACTCACAGGGCAAGACAAAGAGCAAGGATACTAGCATGGAATGCCACCACTGCCACAAGACTGGGCATTGGAGGCGCTCATGCCCCGTGTATCGCGAGGACATTAAGGCAGGCCGCGTTACTCATGTTGGTATGTCTTCTTCTTCTTTTATTCACATGATTGAGATTAACCATGCAAGTTGCGGAACTTGGGTACTTGATACTGGTTGTGGTTCTCATCTATGTAATCATGTGCAGGGCCTCCGAAACCAAGAACCCCTAATCAAGGGTGAGGTGGACCTGTGTGTCGGGAATGGAGCACGCGTTGCTGCAGTCTCGAAGGGAACATACGTGATCCAGCTTCCAAGTGGATTCGAGTTACTTTTATATAACTATTATTATGTTCCTAGTTTGTCCAAAATCATTATTTCAGTTTCTGCACTTGACAAACTCGGTTTTTCATTTGTAATAGAGAATAATAGCTGTATTTTCTCCTTACACAATATGATTTATGGCAAGGCAGTTTCCATGAATGGAATTTATGTTTTAGATCAAACTACCGAGATATTACATGTGAATAACAAGAGATTAAAGGTAGGTGACAAAGATCAAATTACCTATGGCATTGTCGTATGGGACACATAAATGAGAAACGCGTAAAACAGCTCATACAGAATGGAGCTATATCGCCCTTTGATTTCGAATCATATGGCACGTGTGAATCATGTCTCATTGGCAAAATGACTCGTATTTCCTTCAAAGGTGTTGGAATGCGCGCTGCCGACCTATTAGGACTCATACATACGGACGTATGTGGCCCTATGTCGATCAACGCACGAGAAGGCTATAGGTATTTCATCACTTTCACGGATGATTTGAGTAGATATGGCTATGTCTACTTGATGAAACACAAAAGTGAATCCTTTGACAAGTTCAAAGAATACCAGAATCGGGTACAGAACCAGCTGGGTAGAAAGATTAAAGCACTACGTTCGGATCGTGGTGGTGAGTATCTTTCACACGAGTTTGATCAACACCTTAAAGACTGTGGCATCGTGCTACAGTTGACTCCACCTGGAACACCACAATTAAATGATGTGTACGAACGGAGAAATCGAACTCTACTTGATATGGTTCGATCCATGATGAGTCACACCGTTGTGCCTGATTCATTGTGGGGCTATGCTCTTTTGTCAGCCGCTCTAATACTTAACCGAAGTCCGTCTAAAGCTGTTGACAAGACTCCATACGAATTATGGAAGGGAACGGTCCCTAACTTGTCCTTTATTCGGGTTTGGGGCTGCGAGGCTTATGTCATGTGGAGACACGAGGATAAGCTCGGCCCGCGATCGGTCAAGACATACTTTATAGGCTATCCAAAGGGAACTTTTGGTCATTACTTCTACTCGCCTACCGAACAACGTGTTTTTGTTGCGGCTAGTGCGACGTTCTTAGAGAAAGAATTTCTCGAGAACAAGTCGAGTAATAGAACCTTCGAGTTATCGGAGGTACAAGAACCAACTGCCGAGCAACCATTGGAGGAAACAGTTCCTTCAACCGAGGCTGCGGTAGATATTCCTGAGGAACCTAGGAGGTCGGGAAGAGTCTCTATTCCTCCGGACAGATACATTGGTATGGTCGAGGAACATGATACAGATGACGTCTTACTCCTAGAGGGTAACGAACCCACAACCTATAAAGGTGCCATGACCAGTTCTGACTCAAAGCTATGGCTAGAAGCCATGCAATCCGAGATGGACTCCATGTATGAGAACAACGTGTGGGATCTTGTGGACCTACCTGCAAAGGTACGTCCCCTTCAATGCAAATGACTTTACAAGATAAAGCATGCCGTGGAAGGACAACAAGATATCCACAAGGCAAGACTAGTTGCTAAAGGTTTCACCCAAGTGCCAGGCTTGCACTACGATGAGATCTTTGCACCCGTAGTCATGCTACGTTCCATTCGGATTATCTTAGCGATCGCCGCATTTCACGATTATGAAATATGGCAAATGGACGTTAAAACCGCCTTCTTAAACGGTTATTTGGAGGAAGAGTTGTACATGGTACAACCTGAAGGTTTTATTGATCCAGCACATCCTAAGAAAGTTTGCAAGCTTAAGCGTTCCATCTATGGACTTAAGCAAGCATCGCGGAGTTGGAATCATCGTTTCGACCAAGTGATAAAAGAGAATGGGTTCATTCGATCAGTCGAGGAACCATGTCTTTATATCAAGTCGAGTGGGAGCAAGATTGTATTCCTAGTACTGTATGTCGACGACATACTCTTGATTGGGAATGACATACCTCTCTTATCTTCGGTTAAACCATGGTTGAAAAACCATTTCCAGATGAAAGATCTGGGAGAGGCACAAAGAATTTTGGGCATCCGTATCTACAGGGATAGATCACGATGGATGTTGTCTCTCAGTCAGGAGTCTTATATAGATAAGGTCCTGGAGAGATTCAGCATGACGAACTCCAAGAAGGGGTTCCTTCCTATGACTCCTGGGCTTCACTTGAGCAAGACTCAAGAAGCTAAGTCATTGGAAGAGAAAGAGCGCATGAGTCGGATTCCTTATGCTTCGGCAATAGGATCGATCATGTATGCCATGATATGCACACGTCCTGACGTTGCATATGCATTGAGTATGACAAGTCGATTCCAAGCTCATCCAGGTGAACAACACTGGATGGCCGTGAAAAACATTCTTAAGTACCTACGGAGGACTAAAGATTGGGGATTGACTTACGGAGGCGACTCGATGCTCTACGCCACGGGTTACGCAGATGCTAGCTTCCAAACGGATCGAGATGACTCGAAATCTCAGTCTGGATTCGTTTTTACTCTTAATGGTGCTGCTGTCAGCTGGAAAAGTTCTAAACAGAGTGTTACAGCAGATTCTACGACTGAGTCCGAGTACTATGCCGCCTCAGAAGCAGCTAAGGAAGCAATATGGATGCGTCAATTCTTACAAGGACTATCAGTAGTGCCTAGTTCGAATGACCCAATCACCGTTTATTGTGATAATAAAGGTGCCATCTTCCAAGCTAAGGAGCATAAGTCTAGCAACAAGGCTAGGCATGTACAACGGAAAGCTCATCTAATCAGAGATTACGTGGAGCAAAAGGATATTTTCATTGATAAGATCGCTACGGATGACAACATAGCTGATCCTCTCACAAAAGCATTACCACGTGATAAGCATGAAGGGCACATTCATTCCATGGGGATTGGATGTGTTCCTAAGTTGTAGTCCTCTTTTATGAATTCATGTAATAGTTCATTTTCTCGTGTACTCTATTCAACCTTATTGTTATGATATAAAATGTTTTGTTTTTCATGTGGAATTGTACGCCAATTTTGAACACCACAAAGTGAACTGATTAACATTACATCGTTTTGGTCCTTGATTACCCACTTGAGCTGATAACTCAGGTAATCATTTTGTGACGTTGGTTGATGATGGGTTCAACGAGCCAAAAGTCACGCGGCTGACTGACCAATCACAAAGGCGAGTTATACGGATATCTCGTAGGACACCCCGTGACAACGTTATGGAGTCCTAAATGTTTTATAACATTGGGTGCCGGGTCGTGGATAGGACCTCCATAGTGTTCCTTAGAGTCGAGTCTTTTGACTTTCAACTGTCTCTTGAGATTAAGGCAGATTTTGGGTAACTTTGGTTTCTTTCCCACGGTCACCGTTACAGGGGCCAAGAGGATTTTTTCTGGGTTATTTCATGCTGCGCCATATCGGCAGGATTCGAGTTGAGGGAAATATCCAAACCCTTATCAGGATTTTATCATTTCTTAGGGCCACTCGAGGAGTAGTAACTGAAATGCATGGCCATGCTCGAATACAGATTCGTTTTATCAGTTAAGTTACTCTCTAGTCGGGGAAACCACTCTTGATACAGATCGCTTGTGAGATACGACCTTTGCGAATGCGGATTTGCAAATTGTCTTACATTGAGTGGGAGAAATTTTAAAAGGATATGAGAATCGGTTATCGCACCTACACTTGTACGGACAAGTGGGAGTTTGTTGGAGCTTGTGTCCTCCACATGTAGTGTGATAACGTCATTGCACATACCCTTGTACGGACAAGTGGGAGATTGTTGGGGCTGGTGTCCTTGACAATTAAGTACAATGACTTATTAAATCTCTTTAAGGATCACAAGGGCATACTTCTGTATTATTATCAGTTGATCCACGTTTATCAATAACGGTTGGCTTGCTAGATAAGTTTGACGTTATTGTCATACGGATGGCGGTGATCAACTGGTCCCTATACGTCACACCTATAGGACACGTTTGAGAGATGTGAAGGTATGAAAATACAGTCACATTTATGCCGGATACGACTAAACAGTTAGTCAGAGGTATTGACTATTAAATTAGTCAATAAGATGTTGAGATGATTATTTAATACGGATTAAATAATTTTAGCTAATACGGATTACATGATTAATTCGTAAAATTAAATATAAACGGTTATATTTAATTAAATATTGTATTCGCGTATTAATATAAACAGTCATATTAATTTGGGTAATTATACAATATCGTATTTTATTAGACCATTATTAATATATCAACTGTATTAATATCTGATAACATGTTACGATTTATAAACAAATCCCGCGAACAACTTATAGCAAAATGGGTCGAATCACGAATTTGAATAAGGTAAGAGTGGAAAGCCCACTCTTACCCTACTCGAGAATTTTCGGCCGTGTATACTACATAAAGAGAAGAATTCTCCTTATGTCAGGTGACTCTTGTTTCACTGTTTAAACAAATCTCAAGAAAATTAGGGTTTGAGAGCATTCTTCTCCCATAACCCAGATCTCACATCTAAAACTCAAAAGGCTCTCCCGATATTGCAAGGCAGTTGGAGAGGATTTCTAGCACACGCGGCAACGTCTCAATCTAAGTCTTGGGTGCAAGTTATAGGAGGGAATTCGTGTTAATTCCTGTTCTTAGGCCTTTCGCACAAGGACTAAAGGTTGTACTCTTATTCGTATCTTTTTAATCTTATGACTATATTCACGACTGTAATTTTCATTATAATCCTGCAAGTATAGGGCGAATACACGTTATATTCCCCACAGACATGGGCTACCTCCACGAAAAGATCGCTCAACTAGAGAACATGTGTAATGCCTTGATAAAAATGGCCGGAGATGGAAGTCTAGGGGGAACTCCTGATGAGCTCCATTTTGGTCATCATTTCCTTTACATTTTCTTTGTTTTCGGTCACGATTCGACCTCGATTTGCGTATCTTTAGGTGTTTTTACGTCCGTTGCCTCGTATATTCCTATTCGATCCAATTTTTGTAGGTATTGCGGCGTGGGCGAAGAAACGGGTGAAATCGAGCCGGATTTTGATCGATTCTTGAAGATTTGTGAAGGAATAATGAAGAAGCCTTCCCAGGCCTTCCCAGCCGGTCCCCAACCGGCAGCCGGCAGGCCGGCTGGGGAGCTGTGTCTTGACTTTTGACGAATTATGTAGAATTTTGCAGACCATGGGGAATGCATCCACAGCCGGTGGCCAACCGGCAGCCGGCAAACCGGCTGGGATCCACTCCCCATTTCCTACATTGATTTCAAGTCAGACTTTGGAGATTGAATCCCCAGCCGGTGGACAACCGGCAGCCGGTCCACCGGCAGCCGGTCCACCGGCTGGCAGTACCTGGGCATGAAGAAAATGAAGAAGAAATCAGAATTGAAGAATAGGCCTCCCAGCCGGTGCCATACCGGCAGCCGGCCGGTCGGCTGGGGATGCGTGCCTTAGAAGAAAAAAAAAAAAGAAGAAAAATCCAGAAGTCCAAATTTGGACTCTCAGCCGGTCACAGACCGGCAGCCGGTCGACCGGCTGGGAGTCGCTTTTCAGAAATTCGCGCACTATATAAACCCGCACTTGTATCTTTATTTCAGACATTACTTATTACGCAATTTTCTTAAGCTTTTTTAGGGTTTTTTACTGTTGCATTACAAAACACTTAGACTCAAAAAAAACACTCTAATTTATTTTAATCTTCTTTAGATCTTTACTTAATCTGTTAGTTAATCTCTCTTGAGGGTTCTCCTTGGGTTTGTTTTTAAGCAATTGTAGAGGATTATTTGGGTTGTATTTTTGGGGGATTTGAAAGAATCCTTCAACTTGTCATCCAAGTCATTTCCTTTTCCTTAGTTGATGGTATAATCTTCTTCATCTTTACTTTGTCTTTGCATTTCCTTTAAGTTTTGCTTGTTTAATTGTTTACTCTCACTTAATCCAACATGTCTAGCAATTCCTCATCATTTGTTTACATATTTATGTTAGCCATGTGTGAGTAGTTCCCCTACTAGGGTTAGGGGTGTGCTTTGGTTTGTTGATAGCTATGAATCTTGCTTAGGGTTAGGATTTGGTTCTCTTCTTTGCTAGGTTTTCATTTGTGCATGGTATATGTTTGATGAAATGTCTCAACGACGGTTGGACATGATTCGAATTGTTGTTGGCCTTTGATGATAGTCTAGGGCCTTCATGAGCATGTATGTATGTTAGGTTGACCTTGTTTGTAGCGAAAGCTAGGATAGGGATCGACTTTAGGTGAGTCAAATCGATAGACGAGACAAACCTAGGTCTAGTATAGTGGAGACCCTAGATTCCCTTGCATGATTCGTTACCAACCTACCTTAGTACCCCCGACACCTTAGTATCTTTTATTCATCGATTTCACATTTGCTTTAATTTATCTTTAGTAGTTGTTAATCAATCTCAAACTTATTACCCGACTCAAGCTCGAACTAGAACTTAAATATACAACTTCCCCACCGTCCTTTGGGTTCGACCCTAAATTATACTACTTAATTTGGGAGTTTATAAATTGTTTTTGGTGACGGAATTGACGACAAAATCCGGCCATCAACTCCCAAGGTTAAACCACCTACGCTTCACAAGTTTTGCGGGGCGAGAGACTCAAAGGAGGTCGATAACTTCATCTTCGACATGGAACAATACTTCCGAGTGAGCATGCTCGATGAGAATCTGAAAATCAGCACGGCGAGTATGTACTTAATCGATGGTGCCAAACAATGGTGTCGTTCGAAATATGTTGAGATCGAATTAGGAACCGTTGTGCTAGAGTCATGGGACGACTTCAAACGACTCTTCAAAGAGCAATTCTATCCTAAGAACACTGATTTCCTAGCTCGAAGGAAACTAAAGAGCTTGAAGCATACATGCTCAGTCTGAGACTACGTGAAAGCCTACTCGGCGTGTATGTTGGAGATTGCCGACATGACTGAGAAAGATCGAGTATTTCAGTTTATTGATGGCTTGAAATAGTGGGCTCAACGAGAAATCATGAGACAGAGACCAGAGACCCTCTCAACTGCGATGACAGCGGCTGAAAGACTGGTCGATTACTACACGGAGCGGGAAACTGCCCAAAAGAAAGGATTTTCCGTAACGGGTGTAAATAACCCCAAATTTGGAGGAACGACCTCACAAACAAGAACTCCCTCTACGGGAAACAATTGCTTTCGTCTAGGGGGAGACAATAGAAGATGGGGCTCAACCAATTCTACTCCCACCTCTTCTAAAGCCATCACTTCAGAAGCGTCGATTGCGAGGAAGCCGTTTGCGTGCTTCCTTTGTAAAGGACCACACAGAATGTCCGAGTTGATAGGTTTAACTAGTTGCTCATAAACTAATTTAGTCATACTAACAAAACCTTTAATTAACTTTTAATTAACAAAATAATAAACTCGTATATTAGATCTTATGCATGCTACTAAATGCGGAAGTAAGGAGTAAACCGTGTTCTTACACTCGGTCCAAGTATATTGCAAGGATGATCCTCCGAGTACCCAATATAGAATACCTCCTCCGGATGCACCAAGACAAGCCCCAAAAGAACCGAAACTTTGTAAGCTAGACTAGGAATCGGTTTTTCCTTAATTTATTTCCAATCTCTCTTATTAGAAATATAATTTGAATACTACTCTTAGTATATATTTTATTATCTTATAATAACTTATTAGAGGTTAAACAATCTCTTCTTGCTTGTGTAGAATTTCGGCTAGGGTTAGAGAAGAGAAAAAAATGAATGATTATGATATATCCATATATATATGATGAGCATGCCTCTTTAATTATCATATAAACTAACTTAAGCATGCTCACTTGGGAAGGGGGTAGCCGGCTTAGGGAGTGTCAAAGAGGGAACAAGTTGTGTTCTCAAGACACTAGGGTGTTTATTAGGTTGGTGTCTCAAGAACAATGTCTTAAGCAATGATTAAGGAGCAATTAACATACTAATTAACCACACAACCATCACCATTTAGCCGTGCCATATAGTCCATAATATGGACTTTATTTTACAATTTGTCAAATGTATAATTGTATAAAGTGTGACATCTTATATGTCATTTAGATATAAAATATTTTAGTACATTTGAAATATGTAAATATTTATCCCATAAATATTATACATAATTAAATAAATCATATTTATTCAATTAACAAGTAATTCGAAATTACCATTGTAAAATAATATTTTATCGTCAATACGATTTACAACCTTTGTATTAATTTCAACCCAATTCATTCTAATTTCGATATCTTAAAATATCGTTTAATGTTTAAAAATTGACACGTTTCAATTTTAAACATAAATCTTACATTAAGATTTAACCTCTAATTTCTCGATATACGAGTTTAAGGAATATGATCAAATCGTATCAATATACATTTGATCACTTTATCAATTAAGGGAATTGTCCTAAAGGTGTGACCTAAAGGGATCAACTGACCACCACCGTCATACGACAGTAATGTCAAACTCTAGCTAGCCAATCATTACCGATTAATGTTGGTCAGTTGACTAATAATTCGTATCATCCCTTGCGCATTCTTGTTATGAGATTTAATTACGTGATCGCACTATTGTTGAGGACACATTTCCCAACAATCTCCCACTTGTCCTCGACAAGTGTGCGTCACCAATTCTCTTGTCCTATTACAATCTCCCACTCAATGCAAGATGTCTCTCTCTGGTCGTTCTTGCATTTGATCATATCATGAATGGTTTCCTCGATCTGGAGAATAACTGTCTGACCGGAATCATCTACCATAGATACCTTCCGAGCGTGGCCACGCATTTCCAGTTAACTTCTCCTCGAGTGGCCCTGAGATTTGAACAACCCTGACAAGGGGTGGACAATTTCTATCGCACTACTTCCTTCAACTAGTCACAGTCAGTCACAACCCAAAACAATCCCATTTGACTCCAGTTACGAAAAGTCGTAGAGAATGGATCAAAGTTATGCCTAAACTGTACCATCTTGGGAGAGTAGTCTTTAGTCAAAGAATTGACTCACAAGAATACTATAGCAGCTCTCGCCACGACCCGGCTATAAAATTTCCAGAACTCTATAAGCGGTCACATTGCCCGACAGAGTGTCTCTTACAGTCTGCCTGTGTGATCGACTAGTCATCACATATGACTCTATGGCTCTTGAACTTGCCATCAATCGCCTCACACTCTAGTCGCTTTGAGACGTCACCTCATGTAAGCGGCTAGGGGCCATACTAAGTCAATCCAGTTCACTTATGGGGTTCAATATTGTCTCATACAACCCATTTGGATTCTGACAAAGTATCTTTTATCTTGAGTTAATCATAACTCAAATGATGTTGTTATGCAACAATAGTCAACACTATTACATTGCATTTTGATGCACAATCATCTGTTTGTATTAGTGTTTTGCGAATAACCTTTATTCATAATAGCAAAACTTACAACTTTTGGTCTCCTTTATTCATATTATCCCGTATAATATGATTCTATTTGAGTACATATCTAGAACTCTTTCTAGATTATGAGTTTCCTTTCCGGAGGAAAGCTCCCACTGTTATCTTATAACTTGTGACGTATTGATATACTGGAGGGATTAAAAATCACTCTCTACAGTCACTTATGTACTGAAATCTATATTGTAGTTTATTAGTGATTTCATCACTCTTACAATTTTCAAACATCTTGGCTATTTGATAATGGTTTTATTCATCGTTATGAATAATGTAACCAACCATTCTAACTTCAAGTGGGCGACCTTTTATTATCCATATAATAAACCTTCCCATTAAGCTCCATCATCTTATGATATAAAGTATTTGATCATCTAGAATTGAAAACCTCTTATTCTTTACACCTTAAAGAATCACCCATCCTCTCTAAATGGTAGGCTTAATTCTTTTTATGAAAATCGCTCCCACTAAAATCAATATCTTTCGATATCTCAAATGAACATTTCATTTCTCGCATGTTAAACTATTACTTGAATCATTATCACTATCACTATCCCTATAGTGATCTGTTTCCATTCAATCATTCATTACCTTCTTATCTTGTCTTCGTTTCCTCGAGACGAAAATGACATGATAATTTCTTTATAACTACATAGGAACCGTTTTCCTACTGATGATTTCATACGGGGTTTCAAGTTTCCTCTCTATGAAACAATGAACACAAAGAACCTTTCTTCGAGTGTCCTCCCGTAGTTTCTTCAAATCACTTAGGGTTCTTCTTAAGACTCCTAAGTAAGAATCTTCTCTAAGATCCTTCCTTTTATTTACATAATTGGTTTGTGAGCGAAATAATTTCTCCCACTCTATCCTTCTAACAATAACCTTTACTTGTTAAAGGATAGCTATTTCGATCAACCAATGTGTTTGAATGTTTGAAGTTTGATAGGTGTGATGAATACATTCTCATTTTCACTTAAAATGAAAATCTTATAATGAACTGATATAGTCTCATTTTGATTGAATCTATCTCATGGGGTGTAGTTCTCCGTTTTAATCAACACTTTGATTATCTTATACTTGATCGTATCAATATTAAATCACTATCATTCATGTTTAAACAAGGCATGCAATTTATTTGAGAAATCAAAACATTGATTAAGAACAAAAGTAGTGACTCGGGTTAAAAACCAAGTCACTAATATCCAAAATTACAACCATTGTTTTAGGATTTTAATCCTTGTCTTACAAGAAAATTAAATTGTTCCATAAATAAATGCAAAATATGAAAGAAGACGATATGAAAATTAGAGCCTAGCTCTTCAAGTCTTCGATCAATTGGATGCTACCGGAGCCATCCAAGTAAGGAACTTCAAGCTTCCTTGTCCTTGCCCTTATCATTATTCGGGGGTGGCCCTTTAAAACAATTAAAAAGGGTAAATATCAACACATTTGTATCACTATACATAAGTTGATAAACGACATGAATTATACGCGAGAATTATTACCTACGGCGGTTGCCTTCCCATTTTTGAGATCACTTAAGTACTTGGGGCAATTTCGCTTCCAATGACCGATCCTCGTGCAATAATGGCACTTGTCTTGCTCTTTAGAAGACGAGGTGGAAGCGCCTTTCGAAAAGGTCTTTTCTTTGGTCGCCTTGGGCTTGAACGTTTTCTTGCCCTTGCCTTTCGAGGCATTCCTCTTGAAGCTCGTTTTCCCTTTCTTTTCGATATTTAAAACATCCTTGGTGGAACTTTCATGAAGTCCCATGTCCCTTTCGGCTTGGACTAGCATCTTATGCAACTCGTCTAACGAGGTCTCTTGGTTTCGCATATTGAAATTCACCCGGAATTGAGCATACGCCTTAACCTTATTGAGCGAGTGAAGAACTCGATCAATGATAAGAGAGTCGGGAACATCAACATCTTGAGCTTTTAGAGTCTCCGCGAGCTTAACGAGTTTGAGCACATGAGGGCTTATCTTTTGCCCTTCCTTGAAAGTAATGTCAAAGAAGGCGGAAGCCGCCTCATATTGAATCACCCTAGGAGTTTGCGAAAACATGGTCGCAAGCTTGGTGTATATCTCATACGATGTGGTCAACTTGATCATACTCCTTTGGAGATCCGGCTCCATGGAGAAGATGAGCACATTTTTAAGAGCGGAGGACTCTTTCATGTAGGCTTCATAGGCCTCACGAGTTTGGGCCGACGAACGAGCGGTCGGAGCGGGAGGAGCGGCTTCGGATAGGTAACGACTCTTATCGTCACCTTGAGCGGCCAAAAGTAATTGCGCATCCCAATCCTTAAAATTGGAACCATGCTTATCGAGTTTGCAACGATCCATAAAGGATCGAAGCCATGATACGTTAGTGAGAGGTGGAGCGTTGGTTGCCATAGTCGATGTTGAAAATTAAACTACAATAATAAAAGGAAAAACAACATCATTTTAAATTCATAATTTAAACTAAAAACTTTAAGTTTAGTTATATATATTTACTTAATGATCTCTTACCCAATTAAGTAAACAATCCCGAGACCCAAAACCCATACTAATCCGGGCACGGTGTAGCCGATTCAACCCGTATTGGTATAATTTGGTGGATTAACTCTTTAATCGGTTCTACTCTTAGAACTCTCGGTCGACAATTTTCTTAAAATTATCTTTAGCCCGAACTTATTGCAACTACGGTTACGAATACTTTCGTTGAGATCAACCAAATTTCAAGGTGTAATCTTATTACCCCACTTACCCAACGTGACAATTTTAGTACCCCGGTGTAGCCGAGCCTACGTCCTTGTGAAGAAGGGATTCATGGGTCCGTACTTTTTGGTAAGGCTAAGTCTCAATATTTATATGTAAGAGATCTAGTCAAATTATTATCTATCTCCGTTTAAGTGAACTAAGTCGGTGAATTATCGATAAAATAAAAGACTAGGTCGACTAGGTCGAAACATGCATGATACGATGTATGACGATTTGGCTATGCATGCAAACATATAAAAAGCAAAAATAAAAGCATAAATAAACCCTAGTATGGCCTTTCCTAGAAAAGAAATAACAAAGTACAAATTCGGAAACCAACTCCTTTGGTCCCTTGAACTTCACGCGGCACGCACTTCTAGGTAAACACCATCTTGATCGGAACTCCTTTCCGAATGGCACCGTCTTCAAGGAACTCCGGGTTTTACAAATATTACAACTTTTCTAGTCTACTTTATACATTATAAAATAGAAATAAATTACAATTGGGTGATACGAGATCACAAAATTACAACCGAATCGGTAACCCCTTACATTACGGGAAATACCGATTTAAAGACTAAGGCCATACTAAGTAAATTACATAATTCCCAAAATTACGTAAAAATAAATCATGACATTCATAATATAAAATATGCAATGCTTATATAAATATGAATTAACATGCAAATCCTAAGCCAAATCGTCCTATTTAAAACACTTATTTAAATAGTTATCGTAAACCTCGGTTTTTATGGAATTGCGTGTTTTAACGTTTAACAACACTATGCATTAAATGAAACGGTTTTCATCGTTAAGTTAATCATCCTAACTCTTATAGGATTCAAAATTTAGTCTTACTCAAACTTTGAACATGAATTAACTTAATATATATTAATATTGATCGGTATTACTCGGTTTTTTTTTTTTCGGGAAAAATAATATAACATCCAAAAGAGACATTAAAATTTCGAAAATTCAAAATTCAAATTTTGAAAAATCCAGAATGTTCTTAAAATTTTCAGAAAGTTAAAATATTAGTATTTTATACGGTTTTATTATTATTTCGAAAATAACACGTAAAACGAGCAATTTAAGTCGGAAAATTCAATAATTAACTTCATAAATGCAAATTAAATACTAATAATATTTTTATACCTTCCAAAACATTTTAAGAACACAAGATGGACAGAAAATTAAATGGCACATTGCCCCATAGCCGAAATTTTAAAGCATGCCTCCTTTTATTTAATTTTAAATGCTACTTTTAACAAAACAAAATTAAATCAATACAAATCAAATCTGAAACTTTAGGCTCCCAAGAAAATTTTCATGATGAACATATCACATATGACTAATATGGGTTACATTTTCGGCCATTTTTAACAACATTTGCAAATTTTAACGATTTACGTCATATATCGTACGATTTTAACATTTAAAATTATTTCTCAAGCATAAAATAAGATAAAATTCTCGAAAATTTTATACATGCTGGAAATAATATATATGACATCGTGTTAAATTTTCATGGCCAAATTCCAACTAAAACTATTAAAGTCGAAATAATGTCACTAATTACCCGATTTTTACATTAAAAATCTATAATATTGCAATATTTGAGATAAATTTCTGGAAAATTCAACATAAATTTTAAATATTGCATGTGACATCCTCATAAATTTTTATAGTCAAATTCATAATATAACTATTTTAACCCATATTTATTCATCTTATTGCATTTTAACCATTAAAAATCATATCACACGATTTAAAGGTCTATAATTTACGAAAATTCATATTCATATTATAGAAAATACATGTGATATCATACTGAAAAATCTCGGCCAGAAGCTTATTTTAACTATTTTTCCCAAAATTAATCATTTTTAACCATTAAAACGTATTAAAAACCGAAATTAAAATACCAATGATCAATATTCATGCAAAATATATTCCAAATATTCTAAATCATATTAGAAAACAGTAGGTATCATGCTAAATTAATTTCGTGCATATCATATATCAAAACGAAAATTATCAAGTTTTATTTTGTTATCCTAATAACTCCGTAAAAACGAAACGGAAAGCATGCAAGCAACCCTTTTGCTCTGATACCAATTGATAGGTTTAACTAGTTGCTCATAAACTAATTTAGTCATACTAACAAAACCTTTAATTAACTTTTAATTAACAAAATAATAAACTCGTTTATTAGATCTTATGCATGCTACTAAATGCGGAAGTAAGGAGTAAACCGTGTTCTTACACTCGGTCCAAGTATATTGCAAGGATGATCCTCCGAGTACCCAATATAGAATACCTCCTCCGGATGCACCAAGACAAGCCCCAAAAGAACCGAAACTTTGTAAGCTAGACTAGGAATCGATTTTTCCTTAATTTATTTCCAATCTCTCTTATTAGAAATATAATTTGAATACTACTCTTAGTATATATTTTATTATCTTATAATAACTTATTAGAGGTTAAACAATCTCTTCTTGCTTGTGTAGAATTTCGGCTAGGGTTAGAGAAGAGAAAAAAATGAATGATTATGATATATCCATATATATATGATGAGCATGCCTCTTTAATTATCATATAAACTAACTTAAGCATGCTCACTTGGGAAGGGGGTAGCCGGCTTAGGGAGTGTCAAAGAGGGAACAAGTTGTGTTCTCAAGACACTAGGGTGTTTATTAGGTTGGTGTCTCAAGAACAATGTCTTAAGCAATGATTAAGGAGCAATTAACATACTAATTAACCACACAACCATCACCATTTAGCCGTGCCATATAGTCCATAATATGGACTTTATTTTACAATTTGTCAAATGTATAATTGTATAAAGTGTGACATCTTATATGTTATTTAGATATAAAATATTTTAGTACATTTGAAATATGTAAATATTTATCCCATAAATATTATACATAATTAAATAAATCATATTTATTCAATTAACAAGTAATTCGAAATTACCATTGTAAAATAATATTTTATCGTCAATACGATTTACAACCTTTGTATTAATTTCAACCCAATTCATTCTAATTTCGATATCTTAAAATATCGTTTAATGTTTAAAAATTGACACGTTTCAATTTTAAACATAAATCTTACATTAAGATTTAACCTCTAATTTCTCGATATACGAGTTTAAGGAATATGATCAAATCGTATCAATATACATTTGATCACTTTATCAATTAAGGGAATTGTCCTAAAGGTGTGACCTAAAGGGATCAACTGACCACCACCGTCATACGACAGTAATGTCAAACTCTAGCTAGCCAATCATTACCGATTAATGTTGGTCAGTTGACTAATAATTCGTATCATCCCTTGCGCATTCTTGTTATGAGATTTAATTACGTGATCGCACTATTGTTGAGGACACATTTCCCAACACGAGTGCCCTCACCAAGGAGAGCTTAACAATCTCAACAAGAGTTTGTCAAAGATGTCAGTGGAATCGAACCCCGATGGGACAGATCATGACGCCGAAGAGTGTGATGATGATAACGCGATTGAACAAGATGAAGTTGCTCGAATGGGCGCGGTACACATGTTGGGTTCAATGGAAAAAGGTGTCGATCATCCTGAGAACAAGTCCACGGAACTGATGTATGTGGAAATAAACGTCAATTGGAAGGCTACTCGAGCCATGATAGATACGGGGGCCTCCCATAATTTCGTCACCCCCGACGAGGCGAAGAGACTTGGGATGAAATTGAATCGAGAAAGCGGTAGCATGAAAGTCGTCAATTCCAGTGCCAAGCCAATTCAGGGTGTGGCCAAAGAAGTGACGATCAATTGTATACATATAGTGGTATAATCGTCCAATTACAAGGCCGACTAGTAATATAGAAGGGCTTTTTGTCTAACACCACCTTTAAAAAACTCTTTTTTTTTCAAACATCACCTTTAAAATAATAAATTGTCAAACACCACCTTTAATAAAAAAAAATTTGCCAAACACCGCATTTTGGCTAAAGTTTCAGCGGTTGTGATCGGATGACTTTCAGTCGATGGTTGAGATAGAAAACGAGGCCGATTTGAAGTGTTCTTGAATTTTTTGGAAATGTGGGAGTACAGGCTTTCCAACGGTTGTCAACACATTGGTCAAATGTGTCCTTATGTGGGGTAGATTGATGTCTAAAGTAAGGTTGGCTAGACAAAGAGCTAGAAGTTTGGGCTTACAACGAGTTGTTAGAGGGGTTTGCAAGGGTCTTTAAATGGGGTTATGATGTTTGGTTTGGTTTGAAATTTGGTATGTATGTCGAGGGGAGGGCAAGGTACGTCGCAGTTGTGTTCTCTGTGGTGGTCGTTGGTTGCAAGTGGTGGTTCAACGGGAGTGAATTGATCCACGAAAAATCATACTTCAACTTACATTAACCTCATGTGACTAACCTTACTTTACACATCAATCTACCCCACATAAGGACACTTTTGAGCATTGTGTTGGCAACCGTTGGAAAGCCTGTACTCCCACCTTTTCAACGAGTTCAAGAACACTTCAAACCGTCCTCGTTTGCTATCTCAACCTTCGACTGAAAGTCATCCCATCACAACCGCTGAAACTTTGACCAAAATGTGTTGTTTGAGAAAAACTTTTTTATTAAAGGTGGTGTTGACAATTTCTTTTTTAAAGGTGGTGTTTGGAAAAAACATGTTTTTTATAGGTGATGTTTGACAAAAAAACCCAATATAGAATGATTTTTTTATATGTTGAAATTATGAAAAGAAATGGGAATGTAAGAAGAGGGTTTGAGTGACAAATCCGTAAAATAGTGGTCTTCTTAATATTTACTGAAAAAATATAGATGTAAATAAAATAGGGTTTTTCCATTGATGTCCACGTGGTTTTCACTTTTCTCAGTTATATCTCTACGTATTGCACTTTCTCAGCCATACCCGTAAACTTATTTAGTTAGTCCCGTCAGTAGATATACATGATTATTCCGTCTGTTTTAGACGTAAATGCCATGTTGGCACTCTATTCGTCAAATAAGCAAATGACTTGGCTGGGTGAGTTGGCTTATTCTTTTTTCTCCCAAATTCTTTCCTCCAAATACCTCAAATATAATTAATTTTTTCCCTCCAAAACTCTCATCAATCCTCTACTATTTAACTCATTTTGTGTCCCCCAGTTTTCTTCACTTCCTTTATCTTCCTCTATTTTTCCAAAAATGTCTTCTTCATCCAATTGGAGAATGAACGATCCAATTGAAGATCTTGATAATGTCACTAGTAAAAAAACCCCTATTACGACGCCTTAATCATGGCGGTTCTTTTAGAAACGTCGTAAAAGGCCTAGAAATTTGGTGGGAGTGAGTTTTTCATATATTTAAAACTCTTTTACGACAGTTTAAATTAAGAGCCGACGTAATAGTAGTAGCTATTTATGACAGTTTCATATAAAAAACGCCATCATAAGTCAATTACGACGGTTGTAAAATACAACCGACGTTAAAAAGTACTAATACTTGACAAAACTGTTAATAAAAAAGCGTCATCTTATGTTTTTAAGACGTGGTTTTGTCTCCATGGTTCCCCTTGGTCTGTTTCTACTATTTCTTGCTGTTGATACTTGTCGTGTAAATGGGAACATTCCTATTTTCCCATCAAAAATTAAATCTCCGTTTGGCGCATAAACTGGCCCGCTAACCGCGCACATGAACATCACTTTTGTGATGTACCTTTTCGATTGGCAGCTCCTGTAAGGTAATTCCTCTCCATTTACAACGTAAATTTTTTATCGTCGTCGGTAATAAAGAACCGTTTCTCGTTCATGTGAATTGTGTTGCTCATCTCGCTAAATATTATTTCTGTTTCCGGCATTGCATTAAGATTAAGAAAATTATCAATAACTTGATTAACGACAAACATCTTTAGTGAATGAAGTAGTCTTTCCTCTTTGTGTAAGTCGCTGAGTTTAGGATGAAGTGGACTGGAATGAGGTTTAAGCAAAGCTTCTTTCACCCACGAGTAGACCGTGCCAACGGAAACCCCACAATATTCTGCAACTCTTTTCATTGTATTGCGTTTCGCTGCAACAAGTGACTTAATATGCTCCACATTAAGTAGTACCCTTTGGTTATTTGTGTTTCCCATTCTCTTGCTTTTGAGATTAAGTTTTTCTCCGATTAACCATGGTTTTTTTGTTAGTTGCCATATGTTTGATACGCTGCGTTTCCTTAGGTTGAACTTTGCTGCTGTTTTTAGGATTTCACCGTGTGCAAGCTTCCCGTTTGCAGACTTCTCCAGAAGGTGTACTGCAACTTCACTACGCAGTTTCTCGGACATGCATTTCTAGACCCATTCTTCTTTATGTGGTGACTATTTGGACTGTAAAACTATTTTTATTTATTTCTCTGTAACTTTTGAGGGACCTTTGTATATAAATTAGTGGTAGAAAGATTTTCTTTGTTGTTTAGTTAGTAAATGACCCAAATAAATGGGTTATTTATTGACAATGAATACTGCAAAACAGTCTGTCAAGTGCATAGTACGTGCTGTGTGTATTTTGGTGGGAAAATTGCTGAGTGCATTTACTCAGGAAATTAAAAAGTTCAAATGCATTTTGGTGGAAAAATTAATCACTCAACAGTAATTTAATTATACAGAAACTGTACACTAAATAAACATTAACAATAATCATAAAGTAACATACACACTTCCCATTGTACTTCTATTAATTTTTTAACAACTCCTTAAAACTTATGTATAAAGCAATAATACACAACTAGGTTGTAACCCGTGAAATTCACGGGTCTATTTTTAGAATTTTAGATGAATATAGTTAATAATATTAAAGATAAACAAACTAATTATTTACGGATAAATTAATTTAGAATTATTTATCACAAATGCTAATATACATGAGCTATTATATATTTTGTTTATCAGGACGATCAAGATTTACAATAAAAATAGTGCACTTGTAATTATCCATTGCACCATTCTTAAAATATGTAAAATATATAGTCCTGCAATAAAAATTGTCTATTAGAGTCTTACAGATCTATCGTATAATAAAAGCAAACGTAAAGTAACTGTTGAGACAGAAGTAGTAAATGTATATTTGGTTTAAACACGTAAATTTGATTATTTTTATTAAACATGTTCATAAGGTGAACAACAGTTGTTGTGTGCGACCGTCTTACACATGACAATGAGAATGCAGTTGAAAGCCATAACATAATTCTTAAAAGTGTTTTTGATTTTTGTGAATTGTGAAGGATGAAGATAATTACGTGTATTTTATTTATAGTAATTCTCTTATAGTGTTTTGAGAAGTGATTAGCTATATTTTGAGTAGGATATCATCATATCTCATTCATAGTTCATTGTAAAATGATTGAAATAAACTTCAATGTGATTTGATCATACTTCTGATTATCAATGATTTTTTTTAATTTCATTCACATTCTTTTCCCTAGAATAATGACTATTGGTTTCTAAACTTTAATATTTTAGGATTAGTTTACTAATATAACTCACTTTAGTATATATAATTTCCACAATTTTAACATTTGACATATTGATCCTTGAAATATCTCCATAATTAAATTAATCAAATTAATCTTAAAAAAGTAATACCCGAGTATTCCATTTTGAATATGGAATATCCCAATCCAATTCAATACGTAGATTCAATTTTTATTTCAATGGTTGACTGTTTTTTTATTTCTTTTCAATTACTCTAATATAAGACGACACGTCATACTTAAATGAAAATTTGTAATGCTATGTCAGCGGATTGACTTTTGAATTAGATATATATATATATATATATATGATGATGGATATTAATTGAGGAAGTATATGTAAAATTTATGAACTCCTCTATAAAATACCGGGCTTAAAAATTTATTATACAACTAAAAAAATATATACGGAGTATTATTTTAATTTTAATGCAGAAAATTAATATAAAAGTTTTTAAAAAAATATCTGATCGTATAATATTTTTGTGTCGACGTTGGTGGGTGGTGGGTTGACTATTTAATTGGTCTTTTCGCAAAACCCCTAACTAAACCCTAAATTCTCAATCCCTCGCACCAAAAAAAAATCAATGGCGATGAAAGCAGTGGTGATGGCAGCTATGTCGGTGACGAAGCCACGAGGGCTAAACCGTCTCTGTTCAACATCAGTCTTCAATTTCACGCCTCCTCAATCTTCTTCTCAACAACCTGCTGCTCCCGTCGCCGATCCTTCCCCTAACCTTTTTGTTTCCGGTAATTTTATCTCTTCCCTTTTATTTCCTTTATTTTATTATTTCGATTAATTAATTGTATTTTTATTTTACTTTTTGATGAAGAAATGTTGTGATTTGAGCTAACCCTAGGTGTTCAAGTTTAGTTTTTTTAGGTTTGTCTAGTGTTAACGAATTTTGCGATGAACGATTGAGCAAGTATCGTTTTTGCTGATGAAATGATGGAATGAGAGCGTAGTGGATTTGGGTGCCTCGTCGATTCGTCACGGTTTGGTAGAGGGAAACTCTGTAAGGATGTTAAGGTGTTTACTGTTTAATGGCTGGAAATATTGTATTGAACTATTGATGATGGTTATTTAGAGCTCTATGGTATGTTTCACTACGGATACGTAAATATTAGGGTGTTCGTTGGTGGTTAATGAAATGAGGATGATGGATTTTGTATTATTCATGGAATTCCTAGGCTCGTCAAAGTCAAAACTCTAGTGGGAGCATTATCATGTTACTTCAATTCGTTTAAAACTACCCGACATGGGATCTTGTTCAAGTTGGATACTTGATGAAAAAATAGTCGCTCTATTTCACTTGATTCGTCACATTTTTAATTCCCCTCACATTTTGGCAGGTCCAAAAAACATAATTAAGATGAATTAATTTTTTCGGCTTTACAATGAAATATCCATGTGTGAAATAGAGCTATGATGATGAAATAGTAAATGCTTGAGGACGCCATTGTTGAATGTTTATGAAAAACAGAGAATATGATTGTGAGAAAAAGAGTAAATAATGGTGTTTGTATTGATTGTGTAAAAGAGAATAATTACAACTATGTATTCTTTATATACAAGTTGACTGAGCCCAACTAACTAACTGCCTTTGACTAACAGCCTAACCACTTTTATTTCTCTAACTAACTTTCTAACAACTTTCTTCATACCCCCCTTCAAGATGGACATGGGGAAGTATATCAAAACACATGCCCATCTTGGAAGCCAGACAATGATGCTGTTGTTGGCCCAGAGGCTTTGTTAAAATGTCTGCAAGTTGTGCTGCTGATGAGATATGTCTCGTAGCAATAAGTCCTTCTTGTACCTTCTCTCGAACATAATGGCAATCGATGTTGAGATGCTTGGTACGTTCATGAAACACTGGATTAGCCGCTATGTGTTGTGCAGCCTTATTGTCACAATACAATTGAACAGGAAGAGGTATGGTGATGTCAAAATCTTCAAGTAAACACTGCACCCATACAATTTCACTAGAAGTATAGGACATAGCCCTATACTCTGACTCTGCAGAAGACTTAGAAACAGTTTTCTGTTTCTTTGTTTTCCAAGAAACTAGAGCATCTCCCAGAAAAATGCACTGTCCTGTAACAGATTTACAACTGAAGGAACATGCTCCCCAATCTGCATCAGTATATCCTCTCAAAGTGAAGTAGCCATTTGCAGGATAAAAAAGCATTGCATTGATAGTACCTTGCAAATACCTCACCACATGCATAGCTGCCTGCAAATGTGGTTGTCTGGGAGAGCTAAGAAACTGACTCAAATGCTGAACTGCATATGAGATATCTGGGCGTGTGAGGTTTAAGTACAAGAGTCTACCAACAATCCTTCTATATATTTCTGGGTCAGGAAGAAGAGTTCCTTCTTCCGTGGACAGTTGCAGTCCTTTTGGAAGAGGAAAGGCAACTGATTTACAGTGCTGCGTATTACAATCAGCCAAAATGTCATTCACATACTTCTTCTGACTAAGATACATCCCTTGAGATGTTCTAATGATTTCCAAACCAAGGAAGTACTTGATATGCCCCAAATCTTTTATAGTAAAAGCCTTGTCAAGGACTTGCTTTATTGTAGAGATATATTGCTGATCTGTTCCAGTGATGAGAAGATCATCCACGTATACTAGAACTGTTGTAAATTGACCATCAGCAGACTTAGTAAACAAAGAGTAATCATTTTTTGATTGATGAAACCCCTGAGATAACAACAGCTTAGTAAGCTCTAGATTCCATTGTCTAGAAGCTTGTTTCAAGCCATACAATGATCTTCGTAATCTGCAAACCTCATCACTCTTGGCTGTAACATACCCATCTGGAGGCTTCATATATATTTCCTCATCCAGAAAACCATGCAGAAATGCATTATTAATGTCCAACTGATGGACATGCCAACCTTTAGCAGCAGAAATAGCCAAAAGAACTCTGACAGTAGTGAACTTTGCTACAGGGCTAAAGGTATGTTTATAATCCTTACCTTCTATTTGATTATACCCCTTAGCTACTAATCTATCTTTATATCTATCCACACTCCCATCTGCTTTGTACTTTACCTTATACACCCATTTTGAACCAATAGGTTTGAAACCTGAAGGTAAGGGTGTTATGTCCCAAGTATGATTCTCTTCAAGGGCCTGTAACTCCTTATCCATGGCCTGAATCCAGTAAGGATTATCTTTAGCTTGATGGTAAGTAGCTGATTCTGGGATAGAAAAACTCATGGCAGATTGATGAGCAGAAAAGGATACTGAACTTCCAGTACTACCAGTAGAATCAGGAGAATTTTCTAAAACAGGAACCCTTTTGTGAGGAATAAGAGGACATACAAAATCCTGAAACTTGCCTGGCATTTGCACAGGCCTACTAGAAATTCTAGGAACAAAGACATTATTATCTTGCATACTTGATTTGTTACTATTTGGCATACTAGAGTTATTATTAATGGTGTTGCTTGGCATATCAAATTGAGTATTCTTTGGCATACTAGTATCATTGTTATCAACAAATTCTGTAGATGTATTATTATTATTTGACATATTATTGTTATTATGTGAGTTATTAGAATTAAAATGTTCATCTTCTATATCCAGAGGACAACTCTCTGGAAAGAAAGAGTTCACCTCAGTAGAGCAACCAGTCTGATTTGGTATAAACAGAGAAGAATCAGATCTGAAAGGTAGGACATCCTCGTGGAAAACAACATCTCTACTGATGATTATCTTGTGAGTTGAGAGATCATATAGCTTATAGGCTTTCTGAGCAAAAGGATAGCCTAAGAAGATGCATTTTCTGGCCTTTGGTTCAAATTTATCCTTAGAATGAGAGGAAACCAAAGCAAAACAAAGGCATCCTATAACCCTCAGTTCATCATAATTGCACTTCTTCTTGAATAGAAGTTCAGTAGGTGTTTTCCAATCAAGAATAGGGGTAGGCAGTTTGTTTATGATATGTGTGGCAGCCAACAAACATTCTCCCCAAAACTTCTTAGGCAAATGTCCATAGAGTAATAATGCCCTAGCCGTTTCAACTAGATGCCTGTGTTTTCTCTCAACTCTACCATTCTGTTGAGGAACACCAGGCGCACTTCTCTGATGCACAATCCCTTTCTCCATAAAGAAATCATGGCAGGAATGTTGAATGATTTCAGTGCCATTATCACTCCTTACTATTTTAACCATACCACCATACTGAGTGGACACTTGTGTGATAAACCCTTTAATAGTATTAGGAACTTGAACTTTATCTTTGAGTAAAAAAGTCCAAGTAACTCGAGTGTGGTCATCCACTATGGTGAGGAAGTAGGAGGCTCCAGTCAAAGTAACATGTCTATAATGACCCCATAAATCTATGTGTATCATATCAAAAGCATGTAAAGCCCTAGACTCACTTCTAGTAAAAGGTAACTGATGCATCTTTGCAAGAACACACGTTTCACATTGAATATTATCAATTCCATTACAATTGATTTCTGCAATGTGTTTCATTTTGGACAAGGAAGTATGTCCTAAACGAGAATGAAACAAATCAACTTTACTATCAGCCTTAGCCTTACAAGTACAGCTTTTACTTTGTAAGCTAATGTTATTGCTAGATTTATTTTGAACAAAATGAGACATATGCACCAAATCAGACTTTAACTTGTACAGTCCATCTGTTTTCTGCCCCACGCCAATAACTGTCTTATGGGCTGGGTCCTGTATAAGGCAAGTATTCATATCAAAATGAATCAACAAACCATTATCAGATAGTAATTTCCCAACTGATAGCAAGTTATGTCTGAAATCTGGGATGTACAGAACATTATAAAGAACTATCCCTGGGTTTAAATGTATATTCCCAACCTGAGTCACCAGTTTACTACTCCCATCAGGTAATCCAACTTTGACTGGTTTACTTAAGTTCTTTAGGCCAACAAATTGATCAACTAGAGAACTCATGTGGTCTGTTGCACCTGAGTCTATAATCCAGACATAATCTTGCATAGAACAAGAACAAGAAGTAGCATTACTAGCAAGAATAGTACCTGCGAAGTTCACTGCAGAATATTCCACACCACCATAAGAATTAAGATTTCCCTGGCGCTTCATCTCCATCATTTGTTTGTAAATTGCTGCAATCATCTTGGGATCAATGTCAGGATCAGCAGAACCACCAGCATCAGCAGCATGATTGGCAAAAGAATTTGAAGTCATAGTATTGTCCTCTTTTACCAACTCAGCATTATGAGCATTAGCATTAGTACCAGGCTTTGAAAACCTAGCAAAATACTGCTCCTTCTGTTCAGGATTAAGAACAAAACAGGTTGCTCTAGTGTGACCTGTTTTCTGACAGTGATCACACCATCTCTTCTCTTTCTTCTGCTTCTTATTATCCTTGTAATCACCTGGTTTAGACCAATTGCCAGGTGTAAAATTACGACCAGCCACCATAGCACTGGATTCATGCTGCGTTGACATCAGCTTTGAGAGCCTTTTTTGACTTTCAATTTGTTGAACCAGTGAATAGGTTTTAGTCAAATTCGGCAAAGGATCCATCGACAAGATATTTGTCTTCAAAGTATCATATGCATCATCCAGTCCCATAAGAAAGGTCATGACCTTCTCACGAGTAACAATTTCCAGAACTCTCTTCAAGAGGCTGCAAGTGCATTTATCCATGACACCACAAGAACACTCAGGTATAGGCTCCAAATCTTCGATATCATCCCAATGACGCTTGAGTTTGTTGTAATACTCAGCAACGGATTGATTATCTTGAGAAGAATTCTTCAATTCCTTCTTCAATTGAAAGAGTAATGGTGCATTTGATTGTGCATACATGTCATTAAGATCTGTCCAAAGACGTTTAGCAGACTTGCAAGTCATGAATCCTTCCTTAACACTTGGAGACATGGAATTCAATATCCAGCAGCGCACCATATAATCAGCGCGTAACCATTGCTGAAACCTCGAATCAGTCTGCAAAGGTGCTGGAGTTGTTCCATCAATAAAACCACGCTTATTCTTCGTACTCAACGCCATAAGCACTCCACGACTCCAAGTAAAGAAACTGCTACCGTCGAAAAGTGAAGTAAGGACCATTCCGGCATGATCGGAATTCGAGACGAAACACGGATCATCGTAAGGATTAGGATGTGCTGTACTTGTTGCCGAATCAGAACTGATTGTCATGATGATGCAAGATGAATGAATCAAGTTGAATTGAATCAACAGGAATTTTCAATTGAATTGATCAATCAAAAGAAAAACGATTGATGAATGTCAAACCCTAATTTTGATTTTGTTTGATTTTTGTAAAAGTAATTTGCGGAAACGAAATCAAGAGACAGGTTAAACCTGCTCTGATACCATGTGAAATAGAGCTATGATGATGAAATAGTAAATGCTTGAGGACGCCATTGTTGAATGTTTATGAAAAACAGAGAATATGATTGTGAGAAAAAGAGTAAATAATGGTGTTTGTATTGATTGTGTAAAAGAGAATAATTACAACTACTGTGTATGTATTCTTTATATACAAGTTGACTGAGCCCAACTAACTAACTGCCTTTGACTAACAGCCTAACCACTTTTATTTCTCTAACTAACTTTCTAACAACTTTCTTCATACCATGTATTATACTCATATGCGAGTGTCGGAAACAGTTGCTCAAGTTAACCTAACGAGTTGGACTAACATAGATCTTAAGGGATAAAATTCGAATGGTTGCTCAAGTTAACCTAACGAGTTGGAGTAACATAGATCTCACAAGGGTTAAAATTCACCCATATTCATATCCATCCTAAATTTCAAAAAAATCGTCATCCATATCCCACCCATTTAATTTCGGGTGGATGGGGTATCCACATTCCCTAGTTGTCCATCTATTGAACAGTCTTTTTGTGTATTTAACACGTGGTAAAATTACATTTGTGTCTAATTTTTTTTCTTCTAGCTTCTATAAGTTGAAGCATTGGCCACTCTCATGCATTCACATACACATTGGCTTGTTGTCACTGTTATTATATCTCCCTTTTATGTTAAAATTTCTTTTTACAATGATTCTGAGTAGGTCTTCTCGAGAACTCAAAGATGCCCTATGACTTAAGAAATAGTTAAAATGTTGAGGTGCCCTATGTGTATAATTCTATTGTCATTTTCCATTTCTAGTGAAGCCAAGACTTACGACTAATTTTTGTCCTTCAAATATGATAGAATAAAGCAATATGGATCGGTGGTTCATTTGCTGAGGAGCAGCCGTGTATAATCGCAAATATTGATGTAATTTTTTTAACATGAGTCATCTCTTATCGTGCCATTTAATAATGGGGTAAGATTGCATAGATATGACCCCTTTGGGTTATAGGTTGGACTATTGGAGCCTGAGGCAGTGGAGTTATGTTGTCGTTGTTGTTGCTAGGGTTTTTGGTCGGGAAGGTCGCTAAATCTAATTAATTAGATAACTTGTATTTATTGTGTATAAGCAACTGAGCTATGTTTACAAGAAACAATTGCATTTCACTAATGTAGTGTAAAATGTTTTACCACTTTGCGAAGTAAAAGTGAATCTGTCATTTGCCTTGTTATAATGTTTTGGTCAACTACCAACTTGCTGTTGAAGTGCTTATTGAGTGGTCATTTGACAAAGCTGAACTTTGGGACTTGTTATTTTGGAAGTGATTTGAGGTTTGGAATATCCTAGCAATCATGAAAACTTGATTGTCAGATTCCCCTTGGGAGCACAATTGAATAATTGATTGCGTTAGTTAGTCTATCAAACTATTACTTGCTGCGAAGCCCCTTATGTTTGATACTTCAGTGTGATAAAATACCTTTCTTTTTTGGAGGATCCTATTTTTCTGTTGTTATATGCACACTTTTTTTTAACGTTATGCACTCTATTTGGCATTTGCCTCTGGCCCTTGCAGAAAATTAGCCCTCCAAGTTGGAAATATTTCCAATCTTGCATTTCAATTCCCCCTACCTTATTGTTTCCTTTATCACTGCATACTTGTTCCTATCGTCTCTGTCATAATGCTCCATTCCTTAATCTCGGCTTTAGTTACAGGCTTACAGCCCATCACAGTACCAACTTTTAGCACTAAAACATCAAATTCATTCTTTCTCTTGCATAAATTCAGCTCTCTACTGCTCTCTTGTGCATTTAGTCCCCTCATATGGGTGCTCTTAATGTTGAATTCCTTTGAAAATGACACGGGTTCAGTGCTTTGTGATGTACACGACTTATTATTTCTTGTGAATTTTAGGCTATTCTTCTGTGGAAGATTGGATCATTTGTTGGTATTTTGCTTAGATGGGGAAGTAAGGGTTTGTCAGTGTGTTTGAGAGCAGGGGGAGTTAGTTAGTGGTGCAGGTATAAGGTACATATACTTTGGTGGATGTATTGTGTGTATTATGCTGCTATTATGTACTTGGGGATGTGGTGGGAAAGCCAAAGAAATCCGTAGACGGTATATTATTTCCTCAATGCGCATAATTGGGAGCAAATGGTATTCATGCACAGTGGAAAATCAGGCTATAAGAATTTTTTTATGACAAGATATTTGGTCAAATTAAAATCCATGCCATTTGGTAGCATTATTCGTCCTAATGTATTCCATCATTTTCTTCGAGCGTGGCTGCCTTGTTCATTGTTTTTCAATTGCTCGTCCTTTTGACTTTCTGATGTTCAAACGACTTGATTTTTTTAATTTCTTTTTAATTTCTTTTGATATATTTTAATGTAGGACTCAGCAAACGCACAACTTCCGATGGATTACGTGAAGCATTTTCGAAGTTTGGCGAAGTAGTTCATGGTATGCGTATTACAGATATTGTAGATGTCAGAATTATGCGTCAACAAGTTTACATGTACTGATTCTTTGCGTCATTGTATTATGCAGCAAAAGTTGTGACTGATTATGCCTCAGGCTTTTCAAAGGGATTCGGCTTTGTGAAATATGCTACTACAGAAGACGCTAAATCTGGAATAGAAGGCATGAATGGCGCTGTAAGTAAGCTATATGAAACCATATTAGACATGCCCCCCCCCTGCCTACAAAAGATAACCCCTTTAAAAAGAACTTTCAGAAAAGGAGACCGTGGTAAAACATACGTACATGTCTTCTAGGATTACCAAGAGACGGATCCAGGTTCAGGCTTACATACGTACACAGAGACTGTTGCAGAATGACCCAATATCAAAAGTGTATCGAGAACTGTATCAAATGACCCTTACTTCACAATAGAAAGAAGGGTTACTGACTTACTGTACCTTTAATTTTTTTGGGAATCCATCCATCTCTCGTTGCACATTTGAAATGTTAAATTAATATCATAGATGCTCAATTATCCTCGGGAGTTACTTTTCTGTAATGGGGTGCTGAGATTGTTTACTGTCTACTGGTCCATAGTTTCTGTGATGGTCTGCATGAATCTTGAGAAACAAATGACCTTGTCTTTCCCTTTTCTTTGTAGTTTTTGGACGGTTGGGTAATATTCGCAGAGTTTGCAAAACCACGTCCAGCGCCTGGATATCAGCAGCAAAATGGAAGCCCTCCCTTTGGGAGAAGTGGATATTGATGAATTTGGAGGTTGTCCCATCTATTTGGATCACAAAATTATATGAGACGGATTCATACGTGAGACAAACCTTTTAGGCTATAATGAGATGAGTAATACACAAGTATTTAGGTTTGTATTACACGGGACACTGTCTCATACAAGACGCTCTATTTTGGGGGTTGAAATAGATGTATTTACTTAAAGGTCGAATGCTCATTGATTGTACGTTCCTACATGACTATGGGAATTCGCCATTAGCATTCCTTTGTGGACTACTATTCATGCTTGTAGATGTAATATGACTTGTGTAAAGCTAAATCAATAAAGATTTGATGCGGCTGAAATTCAAGGTGGGACTAGAGTTTTTTCAGAGAAAATGGGTTTGTTGCCAAGTCGGCATTAAGTTCATTTTCATTTGATTGTCTCATTAGTCCGTTGCTTATCCAATCGACAAAGCTTAAAAACTTTTGCTAATACTCCTATCATTTTTGCATAGAATTGTTGAGCTGTTATTATTATTATTTGTTGAAGTTGTTAGAAATGATTTCATTACAGTTTTTCTTTTGAATTGCAGAACAATAACATCCATATTCATGTCATTTGTTTTGCTCTGTAGCAGTCTTTTGTGTTACAGTAGATAGTTTATCCAAAACTGCGCCTCTGCTGGAATTGTTGTGCCGTATAATTGGAATTATTATGTGAGGATACGCTGTAGGTTGTACACCTACATGGTTTATGACTATCATACCGTATGTGACTAAGAAGACCGAGTTCATTTGAATGACTTCTCATTTTACTTAAACTCACCAAATAATAATACTTCCTCTTATTTCATATTTTCTTTCCTATTTTCTAAAAGGCATTATTAAGGTTTTTTTTCCCTTTTTCTATTTTGGAAACTTTTACTCTTATTTTATTCATTTCTCTCTTATTACCAAATTCACCCAACTTTTTTACTCCTATTTTATTCTGTTTTGATGTTTGTGACTCAAGATTTTTTGTTTAATTCTTAATTATTTATCCCTCTTTCTTATCATGAAACCAGAGGAAGAAATTATGGAATAGGAAAGAGTCTTAATAATTGATAAACAATTAAATTACTTTATAGGTATTCACCTTGTTAGTCATTTTTCAGCAATTAGATTAAGTTTTAGGAAAAATGTTGTTTTAAGAGTTCATTTGGTTTGATTTTGGGCTAAAAGGTACAAAATTGAACCTTTATGAGAAAGGGTATGAGAAAGAGTAAAATTCGGATATTAAGAACAATTACTTTATTAATAATAAAGTAATAAGATTAGCAATAGTACTAAAATTAAGAACAAAATATTAAAAAATATTAAAATTATTAGTAACAATGTCATTAACAATAGGATTAATTAATGTAAATAATCCATACTAATATTAATCCAAACTATACATTAACCCACTTTAATCTTAATTATCCTACGCTCTTCCCATATTGCACTTCAGTAATTGGGTACTTAAAGGAGATGAAACTCTTTCCTTCTTAACCATTAATTTTGGAAAAAGCACCCTTACCTTTCCTTCAACTTTTTATTTGGCTAAATTTAAGCACCATTAAACGACTCACATTCCCATTAATCCTTCATTCCCTCTTTCCATTCTTCTTAGACCATATAACCCATCTTCTCCACCACAACCACCACCAATACCACAACCACCTCATAACCCTTGCACACCAGCACCACACCTTCAAAACATCATCGTTAGAAACAAAAAGAGGACCATCAACAAACAAATTTGGAGCACATTCATCAACACCAACCCGACACCATCCTTAACAAGCGAGCAAGCACCTTTCATCTAACAAAACCATCATTCACGCTACTAATCGCACCTACCATTGAGCCCTAATCAAACTCATTTTCGTTGCCTTCTTATTCTATTGATGTTGTCATCTTCACCTTCAACCACGTGCTCCTCAACCAACATGAGTGAGTTTTAGAGAACCCTGGAAAGTTTTTGAATTTGGGGGTTTAATTTAAGTCCAGGATGGTTGTCAGATGGTGATAGTGAGATGGTGAAGGAAAAAGTAATCAATATTATTCGTTAACACTGTTCAGCGATTAATAATCCCCAAATCTTGGAGCCGTAGAATGTGACATTAGGATTCATAAAAGGATCGAAGTCGTCAGATCAGAGCTCAGGGTTGACAAAGGAGTAGATGTAGGAGAGCGTGAAGTAGGCATAGATAATGGTTGTGGGTGGTTGAGTTTGGTGGTGGTGGCTTGGCTGTTAATGATGGTGATTAAAATGTTAATGGTGAAAGGTGATGATGATGATGATGATAACATCCACATCAGCATCCATATCAATGGGTCACCCCATAATCCCATATTACCTCTATCTTTTTCTCATTCATCCAACTCATCTTCCAATGAATTTTTCATTTACACTCCCAATTTCACACACTCCCTCCATTCAACTCCATTCTACACTTAACCTTTTTGCACATGTTTTAAGAAAAAAATAAAAAATTGATTAAAAATACAATTGAGGTGGAGGAAGCCAGTCTGTTCTGCTTTATTACTGTACGTAAACTAGGTATTACCCTTGGCCTTAATCCCTAATCCTTCCCACCAAATTTTTAATACCTCACTGAATTACAAATGTTTAAATGTCCCACCAAAATTACAACTAAGGATTTCGACCAAATTGCACAAAAATAGAGGCAAGAGCAACAATTTGCCACTATAAATCTGAACCAGAAACCCTATTACAACATTCTTATTTTCCCACCAAATTACAATATTCACAAAGTTAATATTGATGTTGTCATCTTCACCTTTAACCGCGTGCACCTCAACCAGCAAGAGTGAGTTTTAGAGAACCCTGGAAACTATTTGAATTTGGGGGTTTAATTTAGATCCAGGATGGTTGTCAGATGGTAAGTTAGTGAGATGGTGAAGGAGAAAGTAATCAATATTATTCGTTTACACTGTTCAACAATTAATAATCCCCAAATCTTGGAGCCGTAGAAGGTGACATTAGGATTCATAAAAGCGTCGAAGTCGTCGGATCAGAGCTCATGGTTGAAAAAGGAGTAGATGTAGGAGAGCGTGAAGTAGGCATAGATAATGGTTGTGGGTGGTTGAGTTTGGTGGTGGCTTGGCTGTTAATGATGGTGATTAAAATGTTAATGGTGATAGGTGATAATGATGATGATGATGATGATAGCATCCACATCAGCATCCATATATATCAATGGGTCACCCTATAATCCCATATTACCTCTATCTTTTTCTCATTTATCCAACTCATCTTCTAGTGAATTTTTCATTTACACTCCCCATTTCACATACTCCCTCCATTCAACTCCACTCTACACTTAACCTTTTTGCACATGTTTTAAGAAAAAAATAAAAATTTGATTAAAAGTACAATTGAGGTGGAGGAAGCCAGCCTGTTCTGCTTTATTACTGTACGTAAACTAGGTATTACCCATGGCCTTAATCCCTAATCCTTCTCACCAAATTTTTAATACCCCACTGAATTACAAATGTTTAAATGTCCCACCAAAATTACAACTAAGGATTTCGACCAAATTGCACAAAAAAAGAGGCAAGAGCAACAATTTGCCTCTATAAATCTGAACCAGAAACTCTATTACAACATTCTTATTTTCCCACCAAATTACAATATTCACAAAGTTAATATTGATGTTGTCATCTTCACCTTTAACCGCGTGCTCCTCAACCAACAAGAGTGAGTTTTAGAGAACCCTGGAAACTATTTGAATTTGGGGGTTTAGTTTAGGTCTAGGATGGTTGTCAGATGGTGAGATAGTGAGATAGTGAAGGAGAAAGTAATCAATATTATTCGTTAACACTGTTCAACAATTAATAATCCCCAAATCTTGGAGCCGTAGAAGGTGACATTAGGATTTATAAAAGGATCGAAGTCGTCGGATCAAAGCTCAGGGTTGACAAAGGAGTAGATGTAGGAGAGCGTGAAGTAGGCATAGATAATGGTTGTGGATGGTTGAGTTTGGTGGTGGTGACTTGGTAGTTAATGATGGTGATTAAAATGGTAATGGTGAAAGGTGATGATGATGATGATGATGATGATAATGATAGGATCCGCATCAGCATCCATATCAATGGGTCACCCCATAATCCCATATTAACTCTATCTTTTTCTCATTCATCCAACTCATCTTCCACTAAATTTTTCATTTACACCCATTTCACATACTCGCTCCATTAAACTCCACTCTACACTTAACCTTTTTGCACATGTTTTAAGAAAAAAATAAAAAAATGATTAAAAGTACAATTGAGGTGGAGGAAGCCAGCCTGTTCTGCTTTATTACTGTACGTAAACTAGGTATTACCCATGGCCTTAATCCCTAATCCATACCCCACTGAATTACAAATGTTTAAATGTCCCACCAAAATTACAACTAAGGATTTCGACCAAATTGCACAAAAAAAGAGGCAAGAGCAACAATTTGCCTCTATAAATCCGAACCAGAAACCCTATTACAACATTCTTATTTTCCCACCAAATTACTACATTCACAAAGTTAATATTGATGTTGGCAACAAGACTGAGTTTCGGGGTTTAATTTAGGTCCAGGATGGTTGTCAGATGGTGAGATAGTGAGATGGTGAAGGAGAAAGTAATCAATATTATTCGTTAACACTAATCAACGAATAATAATCCCCAAATCTTGGAGCCGTAGAAGGTGACATTAGGATTCATAAAAGGATCGAAGTCGTCGGATCAGAGCTCAGGGTTGACAAAGGAGTAGATGTAGGAGAGCGTGAAGTAGGCATAGATAATGGTCGTGGGTCAAAATTTGACACCCGTCGTTGAGGGGTGCCAAAGATAAGATTTATAAAACCTCAGCTTAAACTAGACATGATAAGTCAAGGGTCGAACCACAAGGAGACAAGGTTAATTATGTTTGCGAATTTTAAGTCTATTGCAAGTAACCAAAAAGGGGGGTTGATTTAAGATTTAAACTAACAACTAAAAGAGCAAATAAACAAGAGAATTAAAATAAGATAAAAAGGAGATTAGGAACTTTGGTTCCCCATGGTCAAAACAAGTCAATGAAAGGTATAATAACCAAATAACATAATCCCAAGGAACAAAGAATAAACCTTTAGGTCAATATTCTACCCAATCCTTACGGTCTTAGAATTCCTAGAAAAGCACTAAACTTTCGTTCATGTGGCACTCCCAAAGTTGTTGTTAAACTAATCCTAATAATCTTTCAATCTTAAGGATTAGTTCACCAACAACAATGGGGGATTGGTAATTCATTCATTAAACTATCAAAATCAAATCCTTACCATGGTTCCCCTAATTCCTAATCACAAGAATTAGCTATGCATACTTTTAATTATGAAACTAACAATAACAAGAACTAAGAACATTAAAGGAATCAACATAATTAAAGATGACAATAAAAGGGAAAACATGAATTAAGAAACAACAATAAGATGAACAACAAGATTAAATTAAAAGGAAAGATTAATTGTAGCAAACTTACAACTTAATTGGAATTAAGAACCAAAGATGAGAACTTGGAATAAAATCTCTTTCTAACTATGGAGTTTTAACCAACATGGAGTACTTGACCTAATTTTCGTGTTTAGGTCTCCTTAAATAAGTTCTAATTACAAGATTAGGTAAGTAAAACACGAAATAAAAGACGCGGACACAGCTTCTGGGTCGGTCGACCTCTTTTCCGGGTCGGTCGACCGCTTCTGTTGATATTGAGCTTTCCGTATTCTGGGCTTAGGTCGGTCGACCTCGTTAGTGGGTCGGTCGACCCTTTCCTGTACGTATCAGTTTAAATTTGGCCCGTAAACAACACTTGGATGTGCGTCCGGATCCTTGCTCCGCATTATTACTCAAAACAGCTTCCGGAGGACGATTAAAGTTCAGTTTTGTCCACTTCCGCGTATTCCTACATTTAAAACATAGAAATGGCAAAGTAAACCGTTTCGGGAGAAATAGCAACTAAAAGTCACAAAAATATAAGAAAATACGTGCCAAAAGAATAAATAAAATGCATAAAATAGGCACGTATCAAACTCCCCAAACCAAACCTTGCTTGTCCTCAAGCAAGCACTAAGACTCAAAAGAAAGAAAAACTTCTAATGGAACGGATTTCACACTTTTTACAACCAAACACAACACCATGCCTAACCAATTTAATGCAACCTTCAAATATAATCAAGCATAATGTCAAGAGCAAAACGAATTGAACATGTTGGAAAAAAAATGCTAAACTTTCAACCTTGCAAGACTCATTCTAATTGGACTCTCGCGGTACGCTCGAGACACTCATGAAAGCAAAGGTTCAAATATATATGTGAAAGATAAGAAGATAAATAAAAGTAGAGACTCTCACCTATCTGCGACCCGTAAGAACATGCCTGCAATCTAACATGAATAAAATCTCTACAACCGTACATATGCATTCCCACACTAGATAACCATGACACATGCCGAGGCAATTTTGGGATTGTGAGGCTGAAGGTAAGAAGGGGTTAAAATAAGTTATGGGAAGAGGGGTTAAACCGAGCTAACAACCATCTATCCATACTATAAGATCACTTCCATTACTTTTCAAAGCATGTCAATACTTAAAAATTGGGAGCAAAAAATCACAACTTCCCCAATTTTCTCCTTTTTTTTCCTTTCTTTCTTCCTTTTTTTTTTTTTCAGAAACGCAGCCTGCTCAATGGTCGTGGTCGACCGACCCAAAGTTTAGGTCGACCGACCACCCTTGAAAACAGGCAGACTCGTTTTTTCACTTTTTTCTGATTTGATTCCTTATTTTTTTTTTTCATATCTTTTTTTCTTTTCTTTTTCTTCTTTCCACCGTTCTCACAAAATCATGATTTATCAATGAAGCACAAACCAAAGGATGGCCAAAACAGTCCCATCACTACATTACTAGCTCGACCTAAATCGTATTTGTCCCATCACAAAATCTTTTTCTTCTTTTTGAAAAATGCAAGGCAAGGCAATAAGTGATATGTGAGGCATAAATCGTATTTGTCCGTTCCGACTCGACCTAAAAGCTAGAAACATGCGACAGAAAAAAACGCGCGACAGAGAAGAACGCGCGACAGAAAAAGGATGAAAATAAGAAAAACACCTAAAGGAATGAAAAAAAAAGACACCTAAACAATTGCAGACTCACAAAGGAGTATGCAAACACCCTCCCCAAACCAAAACGCACAATGCCCCCATTGTGCTCATCAGCATACAACCACAACATAGGGATGGGGATAGGCAGAAAAGAAATAAACAAAGAAAGGAAAAGGAAAAAGACTAGAAACTACAAAAAGAGTATATATATGGAGGAAGAAGGGAAAAGCTGGAAATCTAAGGGAAAAACTGGAAATCTAGAGGGAAATAAAAGGAAAAACTACTTACAAGACGGAGGGACCTCCCCAAACCGAACCCCAAAGAGGGTAAGGTTAAGCACGTCCATAGCCCTCGGAGTCGAACTCCTCCTCGGAGCCCTCTCCTTCTGCCTCCTCCTCTTCCTTATCATCAGACCCTATGCCTGTTCCCGAGGCAGAGCCTGAAGCTTCACCGTGGTCACGACCGCCTGCGAGAGGTGTGTACCAGGAGGGGTGAGTCCAAGGGCCGGTGGGGAGCCTAACCTGAGTAACATACTCCGAGTAGCCCGGATACTGGTAGAGACTGTCGTTCAACTGTTTTTGGTTGAACCGCCTGCAAAGGTCCGCCACCATGTGTGGAAGAGATCTGTCATCAACAAAAGGAGGAACAGAAACATTAGGAGCAGCAGTAAAATCAGTTGGGTACCCCGTACCAGGTGCATCATAGTGGGCACCGGGAGAAGGGACCCTATGGCCTCTAAAGGTGCCTCCTCTAAGTGGGAGGCGGTAAGATGGGAGGAGTGGTCTAGGCCCCCCCTGAAAATTATCAAGGGGCAACATGGGGGGAGCCATAATGATGGGGATGCGATCACTGAGGTAGGTGTCTACCTTCCAATAATCCTTCCTGTCCACCCAATGTACGAACTTGACATAAGCCATGTCCATGAACCGGGAGAGAGTGTCAATCGCATCCTCATAACGAGAGAACTGAGGAACAAGAGAGCGGGCCAATCGAGTGACTAGCCCACCATAAACAATATTAGTCAAGGAAGTTCCCTCGCCCACTGACATAAAGTGAGAGGCGACCAAATACGCAGTGTTATAAAACTGCTGACCCGTACGTCTGACATTAAGATAGCCAGACAAAATGGAGAGCTCAATGTTGTTAACATTTTGAGACTCTTTACGGCCAAAAACAGTGTTGGCCAAAAGATGCAAATAATAACGGGGGGCGGGTAGGTGAATGGTACTGTTTTTCTTCTTCCTATCGCTGGAATCAGAAAGACAGGACCACATGTCATTATATGACCCAGTGGGGTCACCCGTAAGACCCGTAGAAGATAAGCCTAGAAATTGAGCAAATTCATTCAAAGTTAAAGAAAATGTTTCATAAGCAAACGAAAAGAAATGCACTTGTTATCATAGCCGGGGTTATAAGCTTGGAAATCAAAAATAAAGGAAGAAAAGAACTCAAGAGTGAGAAGGGAAAAGGTAAACTCATCCATAGTGACAAGTCCTGAGAAACCCGTCCTATTGAGCAAAGCCACCACATCATCATGACACCCTAAAGCTTGCAATGTCGGAACACAAAGGAACCGGGTGGCCACCACTAAGCAAAAGGTGGAAAGATGGAGGAAACAGGCTTTTTGAGCCGGAGTGTTGAAGATGATTTACGGATAATTTGGTAGACTATCCGTATCTTGCACCGTCAATCCTCTCGACCTAGGAGCACGGCCTCGGGAGGTGCTTGCTCCGGAAGTGCGGGAGCGCTTTCCGCCTTGTCCACGGCTAGACATTATGAATCTGAAAAGTTCAATAAGTCTTGTGCAAAAATTAAAACATTTTCTTAGCAAAAAATAGGAATAAAAACGCGAATCGGAAACTTCTGTAACAATATTTGGGTCGGCCGACTTCATAGAGAGGTCGGTCGACCACTTTCGCGAAAAAAATTCAGAGTTCCTGTAACAAAACAGGTCGGCCGACCGCAATCCGAGGTCGGTCGACCAACTACCAGCAAAAATTCGAACCTGTAAAAAAAAGCAGTGCGGTCGATCGACCTCAAACCTAAGTCGACCGACCGGCCAAACAAAAATACGAAATTCAGGAAAATCACAGTTTGGTCGGCCGACCTCCGTTTTGGGTCGGTCGACCGTGAACAGTGTCAGAATAAAAAACGCGGGTCTGAAATCGTGCAGAAATTGGCATAGAAATTGAAAGGAAGAATTATACTAACCCTAACAGCACAAAATCACACACAAATTACAGATCTGAGACTATAAAACCTAAAGGAAGAAGAAACCTAAAAGAGAAAACACAACCATGCTTAAAAAACGAAATTATGAGCCAAAATAAACTGAAAAAGACAAACTAAAACTACCTAGAACGGAATTAAGATGCTAGGAAACGAAAAAGAGAGAGAAAAAACTAAGAAACACATACCTTGGATGGAGGAAATTGAAAGAAAGCAAGGAAAATGAGTGAAGGATGAAGAAGGTGGGTGGTTAGGGTTTTTAAGAGAGATAGAGGGGTTCAGGAAGTGTGAGCAATTGTGAGCAATAATTGTGTTTTCAAAACACACAAAGACCAAGACTCTAACTCAAAGAAAAAACCGGACAAAAAATACCCGCGGTCGGTCGACCGGAAATCTGGGTCGGTCGACCTCCGTTTTGCAAACCTGCTCTGTCAGATTTTACTTAATGTGTCAGAATGAGTTTAAAGCTGTCAGAAGGTCGGTCGACCTAGTAATTGGGTCGGTCGACCTCTGCCCTGACGATTTCTCTTATTTTCCTGCAGAAACTCAAAATCTCATCAAGGATTAAAACGGAAATTAAAAAAAAACGTAAAATTAAGCTAGAACACGGGTTGGCTCCCGTATAGCGCTGGTTTAAGAGGTCCCGCACGACCTTTTTACCTATCAAGAAGCATCCTAAAAAGGGTCAAAGTAAGAAACTTCAACCTTACCGATAAATTCGTTCTCTCCGCGGAAGTGCTTCACATACTGGCCATTGACTTTGAACCTCTCACCAGATGAGGTTTCTAACTCTATTGACCCAAATTTTGAGACAGCTGTGATGGTGTAGGGTCCGCTCCACCTGGATTTCAGCTTACCAGGAAAAAGACGAATACGAGCATTAAAAAGCAACACCCTATCACCTACCTGAAAATCACGCCTAATGATTCTCTTGTCGTGCCAGCGCTTTGTTTTCTCTTTATAAATCCTGGCATTGTCATAGGCTAACAACCTGAATTCTTCTAACTCATTGAGCTGCAACAAACGTTTCTCACGGGAAAGATTAGGGTCTAAATTAAGATCACATATAGCCCACCAAGACTTACGTTCTAACTCTACTGGTAGATGACAAGTCTCACCATAAATCAACCGGAATGGTGACATTCCTATTGGGGTTTTGAACGCGGTTCTATAGGCCCATAAAACATCATCAAGTTTTAGACTCCAATCTTTCCTAGACTTAGAAACAACTTTGGCTAGGGTCTCCTTGAGTTCCCTATTAGAGATCTCAACTTGACCACTAGTCTGAGGGTGATAAGCTAAACCCCTACGATGTTGGACACCGAATTTATTTAACAAGTCACCTAAGCGTTTCTCCTTAAAATGCATACCTCCATCACTTATGACAATCCTAGGGACACCAAAACGAGGAAATATGATTTTTTTAAACATCTTAATAACAGCCTTTGCATCACAATGGGGAGTAGCAATAGCTTCTACCCACTTAGACACATAATCAACAACCACAAGAATATACCTGTTACCTTGACTACTAGGAAAAGGTCCTTGATAGTCGATGCCCCAGACATCAAAGATCTCTACCTCTAAAATACCAACCTGCGGCATCTCATGTCTTTTTGAGACATTCCCAGTTCTTTGACAGGCATCACAGCTACCTACAAAATTCCTACAGTCAGCATGCAAAGTAGGCCAATAAAAAACAGACTGTAGTACCTTGGCCACGGTCCTAGATGGACCGTGGTGACCGCCATATGCAGAAGAGTGACATGCTTCCAGAATGTCCTTCACCTCCCATTGGGGGACGCATCTCCGGATGAGTCCATCTTCGCATTCCTTGAAAACATAAGGGTCATCCCAAAAATACTGTTTTGCATCAAACATAAATCTCTTCTTTTGTTGCCATGACAACTCAGGAGGGATTTTACCTGTGACAGCAAAGTTAGCAAAATCAGCATACCAAGGAGGGGGATAAGAACCTGAACTATTAATGATAAATAAGCTCTCATCAGAAAATGAATCATCAATAGGTAAAGAATCTTCCCCATCAGTCAGCTGCAGGCGAGATAGGTGGTCAGCTACCACGTTTTCCGCGCCTTTCTTGTCCCTAATCTCAATGTCAAACTCTTGGAGAAGGAGTATCCACCTTAAAAGCCTTGGCTTTGAATCCTTCTTCTGAAAAAGACCTTTCAAAGCTGCATGGTCAGTGTAAACAATTACCTTATTACCTACTAAATAGGACCTGAATTTTTCTAAGGCAAAGATCACAGCTAGCATCTCCTTCTCAGTAGTGAAATAGTTGACTTGAGTCTCATCTAGGGTGCGGCTCGCATAGTATATAACATTAAGAGCCCTGTTCTTCCTTTGACCTAGCACAGCACCTACAACGTAGTCACTAGCATCGCACATGATCTCAAATGGGAGATCCCAATCTGGAGGCTGAATGATTGCTGCTGAGATCAAAGCTTCCTTCAACCTGTTAAAAGCTGAAAGGCACTCATCAGTAAAATTAAAGACAACATCTTTAAGGAGCAATTGTGTAAGTGGTTTAACAATTTTAGAAAAGTCCTTAATGAAACGCCTGTAGAAACCTGCGTGTCCTAAGAAACTTCTCACCCCCTTAACATTAACAGGAGGGGGTAATTGCTCAATCACCTGCACTTTTGCTTTATCTACATGTATACCTTTATCAGAAATTAGATGCCCTAACACTACCCCTTCAGTAACCATAAACTGACACTTTTCCCAGTTTAAGACAAGGTTTACATCAATACATCGCTGCAAGACTTTATCAAGATTAGCTAAGCATTGATCAAAAGCATTACCATAAACAGAGAAATCATCCATAAATACCTCCATAATGTTTTCTATAAAGTCAGAAAAGATACCCATCATACACCTTTGAAAGGTAGCAGGAGCATTGCATAACCCAAAAGGCATCCTGCAATAAGCAAAAACACCCTGTGGACAAGTAAAAGTAGTCTTACTCTGATCCTCAGGATGGATGGGAATCTGGAAGAAACCTAAATAACCATCTAGAAAACAGAAGAATTTATTAGAAGCCAGTCTTTCAGTCATTTGGTCAACAAAAGGAAGGGGGAAATGGTCTTTCTTGGTGGCAGCATTTAACTGTCTATAATCAATGCACATCCGCCACCCAGTTACAACTCTAGTGGGTATTAACTCATTTTTGTCATTTTTAACCACTGTGGTTCCTTCTTTCTTAGGAACCACCTGAACTGGGCTAACCCACTTGGAGTTGCCAACTGAATAGATAATACCTGCATCAAGGAGTTTCATTACCTCAGCCATAACCACATCCTGCATCTTAGGATTCAACTTACGCTGTCCTTGTCTATAAGGCTTATGCCCTTCCTCTAGCTCTATTCTGTGCATGCAAACATCAGGGCTTATGCCCTTAATATCATCCAAAGAATAACCTAAAGCTTTCCTATTCTTTTTGAGAACAGTTATTAAGGCAGAAAGTTGGTCAGGATCAAGTTTAGAACTAACAATTGCAGGGTACTGTTCAGTATCATCTAAGAAAACATACTTAAGATTAGGAAGAAGTGGCTTACGCTCTGGTACCTTTACCTCAACGGCCTGAACAGAATCAGTACTAATGGAATAGCACATGTTTACCAGATTTGTATTAGCCAGGCTTATGAGCTTCTCATTCTCTTCTTCAGTAAACTCATACTCCTCTTCCTCTGCTTCTATCACATCCAGCTCTTCAGCATCCTCAGCTGGATTACCTGCACACTTATCCAAAACTGTCAGATCATCTAAGGGATCCTTGGTCAAGGATTCCCTCAAATTAAGGATAACATTCCTGTCTATAATATCAATGGAGCAACAAGTATCATCAGTAGGAATAGTTGCCGTATGGGCAAGACTAAACTCGATAGTGTCATCTCCAACCTCTAGAGTAATGATCCCGCGTTTGACATCTATTACAACCCCAGCTGTGTGTAAAAATGGTCTACCTAAAATAATAGGTATTTGACTATCCTCAGCAATGTCTAAAACAACGAAATCAACAGGAATAAAGAACTTTCCCACTCTAACTGGGACATCCTCTAAGACCCCTAATGGTCTTTGGGTTGATCTATCAGCCATCTGCAGGGTAATATTGGTGACTTTAAGTCTACCTAAATTAAGTCTTTTACAAACAGAATAAGGTATAACACTGACACTAGCCCCTAGATCACAAAGGGTTTTCCCTATAATATGATTACCTATGGTACAAGGGATAGAAAAACTACCTGGGTCTTTTAACTTGGGTGCTATATTATTTTGTGAAAGAACATAACATTCCTCCACAAAAGCAACAACACCGTCGTCCTGAAAATTCCTCTTACGACTCAAAATATCTTTCATGAATTTAGCATAAGAAGGTACCTGGGTAATTAAATCAGTAAAAGGGATGGTTACCTCAAGATTCTTCACCATCTCCAAAAACTTACCGAACTTCCGATCCTCTTTTGAATTTTTCAGTCTTTCGGGATAAGGAACGGTGACATTAGCCATAGGATCAGCAACCTTTGGCTTTTTCAGCTGTAATATCTCGGTGAGGCCTTGAATGAGGGAGGGATCCAGCGATTCGGGAGTTAAATCTGCATTCTGCTCAGGAACACTGGTCGGTCGACCTGGCGTAAAGGTCGGTCGACCAGACTCTGTATCATCGGAAATTTTTTGTTTTCCAGAAATTGATCTCACGTCAGGAATCGAGGTCGGTCGACCTACAGTAGGGGTCAGTCGACCTCCTGACCTGTTGACGGGATCAGTTTCTTTGTTTTGAACTTCAGCAGAATTATCCTTTTGGGCTGGTCCTTCACAAGCACGACCACTCCTAAGATTTATGGAATTCAACGTCTCTATGGGTCCTTCACAACTAGCTAGGGAGCTAGTTGTTTGGTTGGCTATGTAAAACCCCTCGCGAAAGCGGAAATATAAACATACAAAAATACTAAAAATGCAGCGGAATTAAAACTTTTTAAAGTAAACAACATGCGAGAAGTCTTAAACTGAAACGGAAACTGAAACTGAAATAAAACCAAAATAGATAAGTAACAGTTCTAAGTATCAAAAACTAATATGTACATCAGCCTGGGATGGAACATCCCTACAGGCACCAAAACAACTGTATCAAAAGTCTAAGAGTCTAACTAGGCGATATAAAGGTAAGTCATATGATGACAACAGGATCATCACTCGCTAGCCCTCTCGTAACCCTGCTCCAACCTGCATGTACCTACATACATGAAAACATGTACGCCACAATCAGTGGGGAGTACTAGAGTTCTCCTAGCCACCTTTTGTGACAACACGTAACACATAAAACAATACAGAATACTCCAACACATACCAACATGTGAAGCATAAACAACTCATCAACTGTTCTCATACTATCATGCAAACTCTAGCGCACGGCTCCCAACCAACTTCATAAACCGTTAGGAAGGAGAGCCGGTTTCCCTACTGGTTACCCAGTCGGGGGGTCTTTCAATCCAACTATTTATGAAACCGAACTAAGAGTCACCCAATGCCTTGGATGATCAAACCACAACTTAACAAACAATCATATACTCATCATTATCAATATCTATATCTGACACATACCAACTCGAGGCAAGCAGATAAAATCAGCAAGTAAAAGGTTCAGCGGTCAACTTAAGACATAACCTAATACCAAAACATTAAGCAAGTGTAAAGGTTCAGCGGTCAACTTAAGACATAACCTAAACACCAAAACATTCAGCAAGCAAGGACTCAGAGGCCAACTTAAGGCATGGACCTGCCAATCAGCAAGACACTAGACTCAGCGGCCAGCTTAAGGCATGTCCCTTCACCACATCACAAGGTACTAAACTCAGAGGCCAGCTTAAGGCATGTTCTAGCACCAAACATCTGCACTCTGGGCAAGGTGTCAGTTCCTTAGCTATCCCGTTGTGCAGCTGTTCTACTCGTCAGACTCAGAGGCCAACTTAAGGCATGTTCCAACGCGATCACTATCAAACATGTCTGAACTCAGAGGCCAGCTTAAGGCATGTCCCAGACACGACAAACATACACATGTGGAGCTCAGAGGCCAGCTTAAGGCATATTCCCATATATGACAAACAACTCACGTATTAAGTTCAGAGGCCAGCTTAAGGCATAACTTAATACGCATCAATACAATATCAACCAAAGCCTATGAACTAATCTATAGTTCTACTTTTCTTAACTTCTAGTCAACACTTAATTGACCCCGGGAACTAAGTTAAGGGAGAGCCGGTTTCCCTTTCGGTTACCCGACCGGGGGGTCTCTGTCCTTACTCCATTCTCGAACCCAATAAAATGTTGCCCATCCTCCGGAGACCTCAAATACATATTACGGGTATACAAAACGAGTTTCAATCAAAACCGGTTAACCGTTTGAAAGTTACAATTAAATTACGATTTCAAAATAACCTACAGGAGTCCCCAGCCGGTCGGCAGGCAGCCGGTCGGCCGGCTAGTGACCCTCTCAGACTTTCCCTTTCTTTTCAAAACAAAACAACACAAGGACTCCCAGCCGGTCGGCAGGCAGCCGGTCGGCCGGCTGGGAATCTATTTCCCTAGCCTTCGCAAAATCGTACACCAACCCATACGTACTCCCAGCCGGCTGGCAGGCGGCCGGTCTGCCGGCTGGGCTCCCTTTCTTTCCTATGTTCTTCGCAAACAAACACTACACAAGAGACTACCAGCCGATCGGCAGGCATCCGGTCGGCCGGCTGGCAGTCCTAAGGCCAAAAACTCAAAAATCGCAAAAACACACAAGACGCACTCCCAGCCGGTCGACCGGCTCAGAGAGACTGTCACTAAAATCGGGATTTTCTAGCCCTTTCAAAACTTCACAAATCGACATATAATCTTCAATAATTGCTACAAGTATGATTTGCCCAACATCATAAACATCCAATACTACTATCCTATCAGCATACAAATCCCATAACAATCCTCAAATGATTATATCAAGTATCCGTCGCAAAATGTGTAAATTTTCAGAAAACAACATAAGAGCATATGAACTTCAACAAGCATGAATTCATCATAATAAAACATTCCTAGTCATGTTACTAAGTCCTTTAAACGTTATACTTTAACAAAATCAGAAACTTATAATCATAAGAACACATCAAACTTGCTAATATACACATAAAGGCCGAGTTTCTCATTATCGTCACCTCTCAAGCGATTCCGGCTAAAGATCCTCCTCTACCAAGTAGCTATCAACCTCTGGATTGTCTAAGCCCTCACCTACAACATAAACAAACGAGTTTAAGGACTTAAAACGGAATTCAAGGAAAACAGCCCCATTTTCGAAGTTAAGGATTTGAAAAATGAAAGTGATAGATGGCTTGGAAATTGAATGAGGATTCCGAAAATGCTATTGTTACCTCAATTTGATGAACGGATGATGAAGAATTTATCAAAAGAAGATGAATAAAATGGAGGTTTGAGAGAGTTTATGTTTACAGTGGAAATGTTGAAGGAGGAACAATTGTGTCGACAAAAAAGGTTTATGGGGGTTTTATGGGCTGTCCTTTCCGAGTCAATTAAACGGGTCGGACACTTGAACGGGTATTTAAGATATGAGTTTAAGTTTACCAAGTTTGTATTCGTCTTAAGGACTTAAGGTTCTTAAGACGGATCTTACTAATTAAATTAAAACCTTTCACAATAAATTATTAAAATATTATTTTATTACTTAAAATAATTTAAAACGCTTAAATTAGATTTTACGAAAATACGGGATGTTACAGGCTATGTTTATCAATTGTTCTTCAAAAGTCTTCGTAGAAGCAATTTGAGCCTTTCCCATCTCTATAACCTATTTTGTTAGAACACGAACAAGCTCTCTCAATTCCACAATCTCACCCGTGTTGTCAACCGTAGTAACTAGGTTCGCACTTTCAAGCTTCAGCTGGGTTGCCTTAAGCTTTTCAAAACGGGCTTCAACGGTTGTCTCAAGAGCCATCACTCTATTCATCTCCACATTCAGCCTTCGCGAATTCCCACGTGAACTCTTAAAGGCAGCCCTATGCACCGCCATGTCTTCTATGGTTTTCCAACCCTGCATATGGTTGGTGTTGTTCTGGAATCTCCCATTGGCGGCCGCATCAAGAATCACCTTATAGTCATCGTAAAGGGCGTTGTAAAATTGGTTACATAAGTACCATTGTTGAAAGTTATGGTGAGGGATAGAACGGACCAAATCCTTGAACCGATCCCATGCTTCACAAAATCCTTCATCTGGCCCTTGTTGAAAGTTAGTGATTTGGCTTCTAGAGTCATCGGCCTTTGCAAGGGGAAAGTATTTCCTATAAAAAGCCAATGCCAAGGAAGTCCAATCCGTAACCTTCTCACCTGCCCTATCAAGGTAACGGTACCAATCTCGCGCGACATCTTTTAATCAATACAGGAACATCATTGCCAGCACCTCATCCCGAGTCACCCCGGCAGGTATGCGTATGGAACAGCAATAATCCGTGAATGTCGTAACATGCTTCAACGGATCCTCGTTGGGTAGACCAGAAAACTGACTCCGTTCCACAAGAATGATGTTATTCGGGTGGAGCTCAAAGGAACCAGTGGTGGGAGTAGGCAAGGCGAATCCTTTTGGTAAATCTTGAGCCTTTGGCTGTAGGTGGTCATAAATAGAATCCATGTCTAAACAAGAGAGTACTCAAGCCTTCCTCTTAAAAACCTGTCTTCTAGTATGCAGAAAACAACACTAGAGGAAAAGGTAAGTAACGGTCTTAAGGAACCTAAGTTCCTTAAGACAAGAAAAATAAACTAAAAACTAACAAACAAAATTATACCGTCTCCCCGGCAACGGCGCCAAAATTTGACACCCGTCGTTGAGGGGTGCCAAAGATAAGATTTATAAAACCTCAGCTTAAACTAGACAGGATAAGTCAAGGGTCGAACCACAAGGAGACAAGGTTAATTATGTTTGCGACTTTTAAGTCTATTGTAAGTAACCAAAAAGGGGGGTTGATTTAAGATTTAAACTAACAACTAAAAGAGCAAATACACAAGAGAATTAAAATAAGATAAAAAGGAGATTAGGAACTTTGGTTCCCCATGGTCAAAACAAGTCAATGAAAGGTAAAATAACCAAATAACATAATCCCAAGGAACAAAGAATAAACCTTTAGGTCAATATTCTACCCAATCCTTATGGTCTTAGGGTTCCTAGAAAAGCACTAAACTTTCGTTCATGTGGCAATCCCAAAGTTGTTGTTAAACTAATCCTAATAATCTTTCAATCTTAAGGATTAGTTCACCAACAACAATGGGGGATTGGTAATTCAATCATTAAACTATCAAAATCAAATCCTTACCATGGTTCCCCTAATTCCTAATCACAAGAATTAGCTATGCATACTTTTAATTATGAAACTAACAATAACAAGAACTAAGAACATTAAAGGAATCAACATAATTAAAAATGACAATAAAAGGGAAAACATGAATTAAGAAACAACAATAAGATGAACAACAAGATTAAATTAAAAGGAAAGATTAATTGTAGCAAACTTACAACTTAATTGGAATTAAGAACAAAAGATGAGAACTTGGAATAAAATCTCTTTCTAACTATGGAGTTTTAACCAACATGGAGTGCTTGACCTAATTTTCGTGTTTAGGTCTCCTTAAAAAAGTTCTAATTACAAGATTAGGTAAGTAAAACACGAAATAAAAGACGCGGACACAGCTTCTGGGTTGGTCGACCTCTTTTCCGGGTCGGTCGACCGTTTCTGTTGACATTGGGCTTTCCGTATTCTAGGCTTAGGTCGGTCGACCTCTTTAGTGGGTCGGTCGACCCTTTCCTGTACGTATCAGTTTAAATTTGGCCCGTAAACAACACTTGGATGTGCGTCCGGATCCTTGCTCCGCAATATTACTCAAAACAGCTTCCGGAGGACGATTAAAGTTCAGTTTTGTCCACTTCCGCGTATTCCTACATTTAAAACATAGAAATGCCAAAGTAAACCGTTTCGGGAGAAATAGCAACTAAAAGTCACAAAAATATAAGAAAATACGTGCCAAAAGAATAAATAAATTGCATAAAATAGGCACGTATCAGTTGAGTTTGGTGGTGGCGGCTAGGCTGTTAATGATGGTGATTAAAATGTTAATGGTGAAAGGCGATGATGATGATGATGATGATAGCATCCACTTCAGCATCCATATATATCAATGGGTCACCCCATAATCCCATATTACCTCTATCGTTTTCTCATTCATCCAACTCATCTTCCAGTGAATTTTTCATTTACACTCCCCATTTCACATACTCCCTCCATTCAACTCCACTCTACACTTAACCTTTTTTCACATGTTTTAAGAAAAAAATAAAAAATTGATTAAAAGTACAATTGAGGTGGAGGAAGCCAGCCTGTTCTGCTTTATTACTGTACGTAAACTAGGTATTACCCATGGCCTTAATCCCTAATCCTTCCCACCAAATTTTTAATACCCCACTGAATTAAAAATGTTTAAATGTCCCACCAAAATTACAACTAAGGATTTCGACCAAATTGCACAAAAATAGAGGCAAGAGCAACAATTTGCCTCTATAAATCTGAACCAGAAACCCTATTACAACATTCTTATTTTCCCACCAAATTACAATATTCACAAAGTTAATATTGATGTTGTCATCTTCACCTTTAACCGCGTGCTCCTCAACCAGCAAGAGTGAGTTTTAGAGAACCCTAGAAACTATTTGAATTTCGGGGTTTAATTTAGATCCAGGATGGTTGTCAGATGGTGAGATAGTGAGATGGTGAAGGAGAAAGTAATCAATATTATTCGTTAACACTGTTCAACGATTAATAATCCCCAAATCTTGGAGCCGTAGAAGGTGACATTAGGATTCATAAAAGGTTCGAAGTCGTCGGATCAGAGCTCAGGGTTGACAAAGGAGTAGATGTAGGAGAGCGTGAAGTAGGCATAGATAATGGTTGTGGGTGGTTGAGTTTGGTGGTGGTGGCTTGGCTGTTAATGATGGTGATTAAAATGTTAATGGTGAAAGGCGATGATGATGATGATGATGATAACATCCACATCATCATCCATATATATCAATGGGTCACCCCATAATCCCATATTACCTCTATCTTTTTCTCATTCATCCAACTCATCTTCCAGTGAATTTTTCATTTACACTCCCCATTTCACATACTCCCTCCATTCTGTTGGGGCTGGTATCCTTGACACTTAGTACAATGACTTACTAAATCTCTTTAAGGATCACAAGGGCATACTTTAGTATTATTATCAGTTGATCCATGTTTATCAATAACGGTTGGCTTGCTAGATAAGTTTGACGTTATTGTCATACGGATGGCGGTGATCAACTGGTCCCTATACGTCACACCTATAGGACATGTTTGAGAGATGTGAAGGTATGAAAATACAGTCACATTTATGCCGGATACGACTAAACAGTTAGTCAGAGGTATTGACTATTAAATTAGTCAATGAGATGATGAGATTATTATTTAATACGGATTAAATAATTTTAGCTAATACGGATTACATGATTAATTCGTAAATTAATTATAAACGGTTATATTTAATTAAATATTGTATTCGCGTATTAATATAAACAGTTATATTAATTTGGGTAATTATACAATATCGTAATTTTATCAGACCATTATTAATACATCGACTGTATTAATATCTGATAACATGTGTGCGATTTATAATAAATACCCACGAATAATATTTAGCAAATCGGGTCGAATCACGCACTGGAATAAGATGAGAGTGGAAAAGCCCACCCTCACCCTAATTCCGTTTCGGCCGACCGAGGTTACAAAAGGAGAGTTGTTCTCCTTTTGTCAGACACTGGTTAATTCATAATCTCAAGAATTAGGGTTTTGAGAACATTCTTTTCCCAAAACTCAGATCACACATCAAAACTCACAAAAGCTCTCCCCATATTGCAAGGCAATTGGAGAGTATTTCTAGCACACGCGACATCATCTCAATCAAGTCTTGGGTGCAAGTTATAGGAGGAAATTTACTTTAATTCCTGTTCTTAGGCCTATTCAAGCAAGGACCCAAGGTTGTATTCCTTTTCATGTTTTTAATTATCTTATGACTATATTCACAACTGTAAAATTCGTTATAATCCTTCACGTTTTAGGGCGAATACATGTTTTATTCCCCACAAGTGGTATCAGAGCCAAGGCCACGAAATTTTGCTTTTGTGTTTTTCATAAGTTTTAATTTAAAATATTTGAAAATCGTTTCTGTCTGCCGTGTAGGTCGGTCGACCCATTATTGTGGTCGGTCGACCACCTCCCGCGTAGGGTTTCTGTTTTTCGGCAGTTTCTCTTTTGTGTAATCGATCTTGTTTTCGATTCCTCTTTACATATTGTTAATTAATCGATATTCTTTACAATATGTGAACCCTTCTTGCTGTTTATTTTGATTTACACATTTTGAATCAAAGGTAAAAACATGTTTTGTTTTCAAGTGCAGCAATTTCGCGTTTTCAGAAACTCGGTTTCTTGTTTTGTGGTCGGTCGACCTCTTTGATAGGTCGGTCGACCATTCTGCTGTTACAGGAATTTTTTTTTTCTGTCTGTAGGTCGGTCGACCCCATGTTGAGGTCGGTCGACCACTTCCCTGTACCAGTCGTTTTACTTTTCCCGAAAATAACTTGTTTTTATTTTCCCTTGGCCAAAAGTAATATGCTGTATACGGAAATAGTATATTATTTTTGTGAAACGGTTCACTCAAGCATGATACATATTATTTTAAAACGGTTTAAAATAATGGATTATAAATTTGTTAAAATTAAAGTGGTTAAAACGGTATAATCACATAATTTTAATCCCGTAAAGGTGGTTTGGTAAAATTTGTTAATCATAATAACAGTATTATGTCATGAATGAATTTTAATTTTAGTTGATGCATTTTATTTATCGTCTTATTGAATGCCTTTTTTTGAATGCTTTCTATAACGTATTTAATTTTTCAAACGGTTGTAACTTAGTGTGGTCTTAGAAGATTGTGTTACCGTAATGATGGAACACAGTCTTGTTTGTAATTTTGAGATCTTGAATCTCCGTTTTGGGTTTTTGCCATGTAATTACTTTTGTATTTAAATTAGAATGTAAATAGGGTTATATTTGTAATTTAAATTAGTAATTTTGTGAAGACCAAAGACGGAGACCGGATGCTCACTCCCGCTGCAAAGACCAAGATGGAACATCAAGACAAGCTTCTAGGGTCCAACGGTGGATTCCAAAGTTGTTATGTTTATTTTGGTAGGATAGGCCACACTAGGACTTTTTATTTACGTTTATCGCATTTATTTTATGCTTTCATCGATAATAGTTGTTAGGTTTAACTAGTTGCTCATAAACTAATTTAGTCATACTAACAAAACCTTTAATTAACTTTTAATTAACAAAATAATAAACTCGTTTATTAGATCTTATGCATGCTACTAAATGCGGAAATAAGGAGTAAACCGTGTTCTTACACTCGGTCCAAATATTGCAAGGATGATCCTCCGAGTACCCAATATAGAATACCTCCTCCGGATGCACCAAGACAAGCCCCTAATAAACCGAAACTTTGTAAGCTAGACTAGGAATCGGTTTTCTCCTTAAACTTATTCTAATCACTCTTATTAGAATAATATTTGAATACTACTCTTAGTATGAATTTTATTATCTTATAATAAGTATTTTAGAGGTAAAATTTCTCTTCTTGTTTGTGTAGAATTTCGGCTAGAGTAACAAGAAGTAGTATGGAATGAATGACATATATCATATATATATATTAAGCATGCTTCTTTAACATAAGATAATCTAATTATCTCAAGCATGCTACATGGGGAAGGGGTTGCCGGTTTTGGGAAGCCTCAAAAGGGGAACACCTTCACTTCTCAAGACACTAGGGAAGCATCTAGGATAGTGTTCTCAAGGTGGTCTTTTAATGATTGTGTTTTATACATTAAACCCACACAACCAACCCCACTTAACCGGCCCCTTAATCCTTAAAAGGATTTCATTTTACAACTTTGTAAAATGTATAATTTACACAAAGTGTGACATCCTATATGTCATATAATATGTTTTAGTACATTTAAAACATATAAATATTTATCATATATTATACACAAATAAATCATATTTATTAATCAATAAGTAACTCGAAATTACTAATGTAAAATGATCATTTATCGTCAATACGATTTACAACCTTTGTATTAATTTCAACCCAATTCATTCTAATTACGATATCTTAATAATATCGTTTTCTGTTCAACAATTGATACATTTCAATTTTAAACATAAATCTTACATTAAGATTTGACCTCTAATTTCTCGATATACGAGTTTAAGGAATATGATCAAATCGTATCAATATACATTTGATCACTTTATCAATTAAGGGAATTGTCCTAAAGGTGTGACCTAAAGGGATCAACTGACCACCACCGTCATACGACAGTAATGTCAAACTCTAGCTAGCCAATCATTACCGATTAATGTTGGTCAGTTGACTAATAATTCGTATCATCCCTTGCGTATTCTCGTCATGAGATTTAATTATATGATCGCACTATTGTTGAGGACACATTTCCCAACAATCTCCCACTTGTCCTCGACAAGTGTGCATCACCAATTCTCTTGTCCTATTACAATCTCCCACTCAATGCAAGATGTCTCTCTCTGGTCGTTCTTGCATTTGATCATATCATGAATGGTTTCCTCGATCTGGAGAATAACTGTCTGACCGGAATTATCTACCATAGATACCTTCCGAGCGTGGCCACGCATTTCCAGTTAATATCTCCTCGAGTGGCCCTGAGATTTGAACAACCCTGACAAGGGGTGGACAATTTCTATCGCACTACTTCCTTCAACTAGTCACAGTTAGTCACAACCCAAAACAATCCCATTTGACTCCAGTTACGAAAAGTCGTAGAGAATGGATCAAAGTTATGCCTAAACTGTACCATCTTGGGAGAGTAGTCTTTAGTCAAAGAATTGACTCACAAGAATACTATAGCAGCTCTCGCCACGACCCGGCTATAAAATTTCCAGAACTCTATAAGCGGTCACATTGCCCGACAGGGTGTCTCTTACAGTCTGCCTGTGTGATCGACTAGTCATCACATATGACTCTATGGCTCTTGAACTTGCCATCAATCGCCTCACACTCTAGTCGCTTTGAGACGTCACCTCATGTAAGCGGCTAGGGGCCATACTAAGTCAATCCAGTTCACTTATGGGGTTCAATATTGTCTCATACAACCCATTTGGATTCTGACAAAGTATCTTTTATCTTGAGTTAATCATAACTCAAATGATGTTGTTATGTAACAATAGTCAACACTATTAAATTGCATTTTGATGCACAATCATCTGTTTGTATTAGTGTTTTGCGAATAACCTTTATTCATGCGAATAACGTTTATTCATGATGGCAAAACTTACAACTTTTGGTTTCCTTTATTCTCATATTATCCCGTATAATATGATTCTATTTGAGTACATATCTAGAACTCTTTCTAGATTTTGAGTTTCCTTTCCGGAGGAAAGCTCCCACTGTTATCTTATAACTTGTGACGTATCAATATACTGGAGGGATTAAAATCACTCTCTACAGTCACTTATGTACTGAAATCTATATTGTAGTTTATTTATGATTTCATCATTCTTTACAATTTTCACTCATCTTGGCTATTAGATAATGGTTTCATTCATCGTTATGAATAATGTAACCAACCATTCTAACTTCAAGTGGGCGACCTTTTATTATCCATATAATAAACCTTCCCATTAAGCTCCATCATCTTATGATATAAAGTATTTGATCATCTAGAATTGAAAACCTCTTACACCTTAAAGAATCACCCATCCTCTCTAAATGGTAGGCTTAATTCTTTTTATGAAAATCGCTCCCACTAAAATCAATATCTCTCGATATCTTAAATGAACCTTTCATTTCTCGCATGTTAAACTATTACTTGAATCATTATCACTATCACTATCCCCATAGTGATCTATTTCCATTTAATCAATCATCACCCTCTTATCATGTCTTCGTTTCCTCGAGACGAAAATGATAATTACTATATAGGAACCGTTTTCCTACCGATGATTTCATACGGGGTTTCAAGTTTCCTCTCTATGAAACAATGAACACAAAGAACCTTTCTCCGAGTGTCCTCCCGTAGTTTCTTCAAATCATTTAGGGTTCTTCTTAAGACTCCTAAGTAAGAATCTTCTCTAAGATCCTTCCTTTATTTACATCATTGGTTTGTGAGCGAAATATTTTCTCCCACTCTATCCTTCTAACAATAACCTTTACTTGTTTAAGGATAGCTATTTCGATTAACCAATGTATTTGAATGTTTGAAGTTTGATAGGTGTGATGAATACATTCTCATTTTCACTTAAAATGAAAATCTTATAATGAACTGATATAGTCTCATTTTGATTGAATCTATCTCATGGGATGTAGTTCTCCGTTTTAATCAACTCTTTGATTCTTTTATACTTGATCGTATCAATATTAAATTACTATCATACATGTTTAAACAAGGCTTGCTATTTATTTAAGAAATCAAAACATTGATTAAGAACAAAAGTAGTGACTCGGGTTGAAAACCAAGTCACTAATATCCAAAATTACAACCATTGTTTTAGGATTTTAATCCTTGTCTTACAAGAGAATCAAATTGTTCCATAAATAAATGAAAAATATGAAAGAAGACAATATGAAAATTAGAGCCTAGCTCTTCTAGTCTTCGATCAATTGGATGCTACCATAGCCATCCAAGTGAGGAACTTTATGTTCCCTTCTCCTTGCCCTTATCTTTATAAGATGCCCCTTTAAAACAATTTAAAAAGGGTAAATATCAACACATTTGTATCACTATACATAAGTTGATAAACGACATGAATTATACGCGAGAATTATTACCTACGGCGGTTGCCTTCCCATTTTTGAGATCGCTTAAGTATTTGGGGCAATTTCTCTTCCAATGACCGATCCTCGTGCAATAATGGCACTTGTCTTGCTCTTTAGAAGACGAGGTGGAAGCGCCTTTCGAAAAGGTCTTTTCTTTGGTCGCTTTGGGCTTGAACGTTTTCTTGCCCTTACCTTTAGAGGCATTCCTCTTGAAGCTCGTTTTCCCTTTCTTTTCGATGTTTAAAACATCCTTGGTGGAACTTTCATGAAGTCCCATGTCCCTTTCGGCTTGGACTAGCATCTTATGCAACTCGTCTAACGAGGTCTCTTGGTTTCGCATATTGAAATTCACCCGGAATTGAGCATACGCCTTAACCTTATTGAGCGAGTGAAGAACTTGGTCAATGATAAGAGAGTCGGGAACATCAACATCTTGAGCTTTGAGAGTCTCCGCAAATTATCTTTAGCCCGAACTTATTGCAACTACGGTTACGAATACTTTCGTTGAGATCAACCAAATTTCAAGGTGTAATCTTATTACCCCACTTACCCAACGTGACAATTTTAGTACCCCGGTGTAGCCGAGCCTACGTCCTTGTGAAGAAGGGATTCATGGGTCCGTACTTTTTGGTAAGGCTAAGTCTCAATATTAAAATGTAAGAGATCTAGTCAATTATATATCTATCTCCGTTTAAGTGAACTAAGTCGGTGAATTATCGATAAAATAAAAGACTAGGTCGACTAGGTCGAAACATGCATGATACGATGTATGACGATTTGGCTATGCATGCAAACATATAAAAGCAAAATAAAAGCATAAATAAACCCTAGTATGGCCTTTCCTAGAAAAGAAATAACAAAGTACAAATTCGGAAACCAACTCCTTTGGTCCCTTGAACTTCACGCGGCACGCACTTCGAGGTAAACACCGTCTTGATCGGAACTCCTTTCCGAATGGCACCGTCTTCAAGGAACTCCGGATTTTACAAAAATTACAACTTTTCTAGTCTACTTTATACATTATAAAATAGAAATAAATTACAATTGGGTGATACGAGATCACAAAATTACAACCGAATCGGTAACCCCTTACATTACGGGAAATACCGATTAAAAAACTAGGCCATACTAAGTAAATTACATAATTCCCAAAATTACGTAAAAATAAATCATGACATTCATAATATAAATATGCAATGCTTATATAAATATGAATTAACATGCAAATCCTAAGCCAAATCGTCCTATTTAAAACACTTATTTAAATAGTTATCGTAAACCTCGGTTTTTATGGAATTGCGTGTTTTAACGTTTAACAACACTATGCATTAAATGAAACGGTTTTCATCCTTAAGTTAATCATCCTAACTCGCATAGGATTCAAAATTTAGTCTTACTCAAACTTTGAACATGAATTAACTTAATATATTTTAATATTGATCGGTATTACTCGGTTTTTCGGGAAAAATAATATAAAATTCAAAAGAGACATTAAAATTTCGAAAATTCAAAATTCAAATTTTGAAAAATCCAGAATGTTCTTAAAATTTTCAGAAAGTTAAAATATTAGTATTTTATACGGTTTTATTATTATTTCGAAAATAACACGTAAAACGAGCAATTTAAGTCGGAAAATTCAATAATTATCTTCATAAATGCAAATTAAATACTAATAATAAATTTATACCTTCCAAAACATTTTAAGAACACAAGATGGACAGAAAATTAAATGGCACATTGCCCCATAGCCAAAATTTTAAAGCATGCCTCTTTTTAATTTAATTTTAAATGCTACTTTTAACAAAACAAAATTAAATCAATACAAATCAAATCTGAAACTTTAGGCACCCAAGAATATTTTCATGATGAAAATATCACATATGACTAAAATGGGTTATATTTTCGGCCATTTTTAACAACATTTGCAAATTTTAACGATTTACGTCATATATCGTACGATTTTAACATTTAAAATTATTTCTCAAGCATAAAATAAGATAAAATTCTCGAAAATTTTATACATGCTGGAAATAATATATATGACATCGTGTTAAATTTTTATGGCCAAATTCCAACTTAAACTATTAAAGTCGAAATTATGTCACTAATTACCCGATTTTTACATTAAAAATCTATAATATTGCAATATTTGAGATAAATTTCTGGAAAATTCAACATAAATTTTAAATATTGCATGTGACATCCTCATAAATTTTTATAGTCAAATTCATAATATAACTATTTTAACCCATTTTTATTCATCCTTTTGCATTTTAACACTTAAAATTCATATCACACGATTTAAGGGTCTATAATTTACGAAAATTCATATTCATATTATAGAAAATACATGTGATATCATACTGAAAAATCTCGGCCAGAAGTTAATTTTAACTATTTTTCCCAAAATTAATCATTTTTAACCATTAAAACGTATTAAAAACCGAAATTAAAATACCAATGATCAATATTCATGCAAAAATTATTCCAAATATTCTAAATCATATTAGAAAACAGTAGGTATCATGCTAAATTAATTTCGTGCATATCATATATTAAAACGAAAATTATCAAGTTTTATTTTGTTATCCTAATAACTCCGTAAAAACGAAACGGAAAGCATGCAAACAACCCTTTTGCTCTGATACCAATTGTTAGGTTTAACTAGTTGCTCATAAACTAATTTAGTCATACTAACAAAACCTTTAATTAACTTTTAATTAACAAAATAATAAACTCGTTTATTAGATCTTATGCATGCTACTAAATGCGGAAATAAGGAGTAAACCGTGTTCTTACACTCGGTCCAAATATTGCAAGGATGATCCTCCGAGTACCCAATATAGAATACCTCCTCCGGATGCACCAAGACAAGCCCCTAATAAACCGAAACTTTGTAAGCTAGACTAGGAATCGGTTTTCTCCTTAAACTTATTCTAATCACTCTTATTAGAATAATATTTGAATACTACTCTTAGTATGAATTTTATTATCTTATAATAAGTATTTTAGAGGTAAAATTTCTCTTCTTGTTTGTGTAGAATTTCGGCTAGAGTAACAAGAAGTAGTATGGAATGAATGACATATATCATATATATATATTAAGCATGCTTCTTTAACATAAGATAATCTAATTATCTCAAGCATGCTACATGGGGAAGGGGTTGCCGGTTTTGGGAAGCCTCAAAAGGGGAACACCTTCACTTCTCAAGACACTAGGGAAGCATCTAGGATAGTGTTCTCAAGGTGGTCTTTTAATGATTGTGTTTTATACATTAAACCCACACAACCAACCCCACTTAACCGGCCCCTTAATCCTTAAAAGGATTTCATTTTACAACTTTGTAAAATGTATAATTTACACAAAGTGTGACATCCTATATGTCATATAATATGTTTTAGTACATTTAAAACATATAAATATTTATCATATATTATACACAAATAAATCATATTTATTAATCAATAAGTAATTCGAAATTACTAATGTAAAATGATCATTTATCGTCAATACGATTTACAACCTTTGTATTAATTTCAACCCAATTCATTCTAATTACGATATCTTAATAATATCGTTTTCTGTTCAACAATTGATACATTTCAATTTTAAACATAAATCTTACATTAAGATTTGACCTCTAATTTCTCGATATACGAGTTTAAGGAATATGATCAAATCGTATCAATATACATTTGATCACTTTATCAATTAAGGGAATTGTCCTAAAGGTGTGACCTAAAGGGATCAACTGACCACCACCGTCATACGACAGTAATGTCAAACTCTAGCTAGCCAATCATTACCGATTAATGTTGGTCAGTTGACTAATAATTCGTATCATCCCTTGCGTATTCTCGTCATGAGATTTAATTATATGATCGTACTATTGTTGAGGACACATTTCCCAACAATAGTTTGCATCATATTTCGCCTAAAACCAAACCACCTATAACATGCCTGAAAAATGACTCATGTAGAGGTTACGCGTTAGTTTTCTGTGACAATACAGATGTCACATGTCAAATGCAAAGCCATCACTTTATTTCATTCATTCACGTATATGCTAGATATTAGTTCACTTAAAATGGATAAATATAAGTTGATGGGGTCTTCCTCGTATAACCAAAAATTGAGACTAGTCTTTATAAATCAGACTCCCATGAATCCCTTCTTTGTCGGTAGGCATAATATGACCCCTTCTACGCCGGGTAAGTGGGAACAGATGATTTATTTTATCTCAACATCGTGGTCACTCGATACTATCCAGCGACTGTGATGGACTAATAGATAGGATTTACGGAAATCTATCGACCAAGAGTTCCAACGGTGGAATTAGCCAAGCTGTGGGCTTATCAATATACAGAAATTGAGTCTTGGGATCGTTTATATAATTCTTGAGGGAGATCAATTATATAAATGCATGAGTCTGCGAGTTTAAATACAATTTAATATAGACTTAAATCACAACAATGAGTTGCTTATATGGTTTTGTTTTATCTTCTTTTCAGTGTAGAACACGTTCAATTAAACTGCTGTATAACTAATGGCTGGTGAAGACCCAATGCCAAGTGCCAAGCTAGCACGTGAATCCTGGCTAAAAGCCTTCATGGACTCCATGAATCAGTCTACTAGACTGAGGAATGATGGGTCAAACTTCTCTGACTGGGAGGCAGCACTACGGAATGCTGCCATTGCTGACGGAAAGCTCAAGTACTTCACTGAGCCCATTCTGGCACACCCAGGAACTGGAGCTAGAGCTAACGAAGTTCGCGCTCATAGTGACTTCGTCATGGAAGCGGGTGCGATAAAGAACGTACTCATCTATGCAATGGAATCCAATTTGCAAAGACGCTTCATAACCCATGGTGCAAACAAGATTTTCACCACGCTCACTAACGAATTCTCGAAAGCTCCGAGAATCGTTTCTTATGAGCATACCTGTCGCTTCTTTGAGGCGAAACTCCAGAAGGGCCAAGCTGTTAGCCCACATATTCTCAACATGATTGAGAATATCGAAAAACTGGATGCCCTAAACTGCAAGATTAGTGAGAACATAATCGTTGATCGAATGCTTCATTCGCTTCATGATGGGTTCGCCCTCTACAGGGCCAACTATTACATGAACGACATTAAGAAGACTCCTCATGAGCTCCACTTCCTTCTCGTACAGACCGAGAAGGACCTAAAATTAAGTGGGAGCGTGAAGCATGATGTTCTCATGATCTCCAGCAAGGGTAAGGGTAAAGGGAAAGCTAAAGCTCAGGGCGACCTAGCGGTAGGTAAGCCCAGGTTCAAGAAACCAGGATTTACTAAGAGTGGGCCAGGTGAGTCGAGCAACTCACAGGGCAAGACAAAGAGCAAGGATACTAGCATGGAATGTCACCATTGCCACAAGACTAGGCATTGGAGGCGCTCATGCCCCGTGTATCGTGAGGACATTAAGGCAGGTCGTGTTACTCCTGTTGGTATGTCTTCTTCTTCTTCTTTTATTCACATGATTGAGATTAACCGTGCAAGTTACGGAACTTGGGTACTAGATACTGGTTGTGGTTCTCATCTATGTAATCATGTGCAGGGCCTCCGAAACCAAGAACCCCTCATCAAGGGTGAGGTTGACCTGCGTGTCGGGAATGGAGAACGTGTTGCTGTAGTCTCGAGAGGAACATACGTGATCCAGCTTCCAAGTGGATTCGAGTTATCTTTATATAACTGTTATTATGTTCCTAGTTTGTCCAAAAACATTATTTCAGTTTCTGCACTTGACAAACTTGGTTTTTCATTTGTAATAGAAAATAACAGTTGTATTTTCTCATTACACAATATGATTTATGGCAAGGCAGTTTCCATGAACGGAATTTATGTTTTAGATCAAACCACCGAAATATTACATGTGAATAACAAGAGATTAAAGATAGGTGACAAAGATCAAACTTATCTATGGCATTGCCGTATGGGACACATAAATGAGAAACGCGTAAAACAGCTCATACAGAATGGAGCTATCTCGGCCTTTGATTTTGAATCATATGGCACGTGTGAATCATGTCTTATCGGTAAGATGACTCGTATTTCCTTCAAAGGTGTTGGAATGCGCGCTGCCGACCTATTAGGACTCATACATACAGATGTGTGTGGCCCTATGTCGATCAATGCACGAGAAGGCTATAGGTATTTCATCACCTTCACGGATGATTTGAGTAGATATGGCTATGTCTACTTGATGAAACATAAAAGTGAATCCTTTGACAAGTTCAAAGAATACCAGAATCGGGTACATAACCAATTGGGAAGAAAGATTAAAGCACTACGTTCTGATCGTGGTGGTGAGTATCTTTCACACGAGTTTGATCAACACCTTAAAGACTGTGGCATCGTTCTACAGTTAACTTCACCTGGAACACCACAATTAAATGGTGTGTCCGAACGGAGAAATCGAACTCTACTTGATATGGTTCGATCCATGATGAGTCACACCGTTGTGCCTGATTCATTGTGGGGCTATGCTCTTTTGTCGGCCGCTCTAATACTTAACCGAAGTCCGTCTAAAGGTGTTGACAAGACTCCATACGAATTATGGAAGGGAACGGTCCCTAACTTGTCCTTTATTCGGGTTTGGGGCTGCGAGGCTTATGTCAAGTGGAGACACGAGGATAAGCTCGGCCCGCGATCGGTCAAGACATACTTTATAGGCTATCCAAAAGGAACGTTTGGTCATTACTTCTACTCGCCAACCGAACAACGTATCTTTGTTGCGGCTAGTGCGACGTTTTTAGACAAAGAATTTCTCGAGAACAAGTCGAGTAATAGAACCTTCGATTTATCGGAGGTCCAAGAACCAACTACCGAGCAACCATTGGAGGAAACAGTTCTTTCAACCGAGGCTGCGGTAGATATTCCTGAGGAACCTAGGAGGTTAGGAAGAGTCTCTATTCCTCCGGACAGATACATTGGTATGGTCGAGGAACATGACATAGATGACGTCTTACTCCTAGAGGGTAATGAACCCACAACTTATAAAGGTGCCATGACCAGTTCTGACTCAAAGCTATGGCTAGAAGCCATGCAATCCGAGATGGACTCCATGTATGAGAACAACGTGTGGGATCTTGTGGACCTACCTGCAAAGGTACGTCCCCTTCAATGCAAATGGCTTTACAAAATAAAGCATGCCGTGGAAGGTAAACAAGATATCCATAAGGCAAGACTAGTTGCTAAAGGTTTCACCCAAGTGCCAGGCTTGCACTACGATGAGATCTTTGCACCCGTAGTCATGCTACGTTCCATTCGGATTATCTTAGCGATCGCCGCATTTAATGACTATGAAATATGGCAGATGGACGTTAAAACCGCCTTCTTAAACGGTTATTTGGAGGAAGAGTTGTACATGATACAACCCGAGGGTTTTATTGATCCAGAAAATCCTAAGAAGGTTTGCAAGCTTAAGCGTTCCATTTATGGACTTAAGCAAGCATCACGGAGTTGGAATCATCGCTTTGACCAAATGATAAAAGAGAATGGGTTCATTCGATCAGTCGAGGAACCATGTCTCTATATCAAGTCGAGTGGGAGCAAGATTGTATTCCTAGTACTGCATGTCGACGACATACTCTTGATTGGGAATGACATACCTCTCCTTTCTTCGGTTAAAGCATGGTTGAAAAACCATTTCCAGATGAAAGACCTGGGAGAGGCACAAAGACTTTTGGGCATCCGTATCTACAGGGATAGATCACGGCGGATGTTGTCTCTCAGTCAGGAGTCTTACATAGATAAGATTCTAGAGAGATTCAACATGACGAACTCCAAGAAGGGGTTCCTTCCTATGACTACTGGGCTTCACTGTGGGGAATAAAGCATGTATTCACCCTAAACTTGCAGGATTATAATGAAAAATACAATTGTGATTATAGTCATAAGTTAATAAAAAGCATGAAAAAGAAATCAACCTTTGGTCCTTGTGCGAAAGGCCTAAGAACAGGAATTAACACAAATTCCCTCCTATAACTTGCACCCAAGACTTAGAATGAGACGTGGCCGCGTGTGCTAGAAATCCTCTCCAACTGCCTTGCAATATTGGGAGAGCTATTTAGGTTTTAGATGTGAGATCTGAGGTTTTGGGAGAAGAAAGCTCTCAAAACCCTAATTTTTCCTTGAGATTTGTTTAAACAATGAAACAAGAGTCCCTGACATAAGGAGAGTCCTCCTCCTTATGTAGCTCTTTTGGCCGAAATTTCCAATAGGGTAGGAGTGGGCTTTCCACTCTTACCTTATTCTAATTTGTGATTCGACCCATTTAGCTAAACTTTATTCGCGGGTTTTGTTTATAAATCGTATGCATGTTATCAGATATTAATGCAGTCGATGTATTAATAATGGTCTGATAAAATTACGATATTGTATAATTACCCAAATTAATATAACTGTTTATATTAATACGCGAATACAATATTTAATTAAATATAACCGTTTATATTTAATTTTACGAATTAATCATGCAATCCGTATTAGCTAAAATTATTTAATCCGTATTAAATAATAATCTCAACATCTTATTGACTAATTTAATAGTCAATACCTCTGACTAACTGTTTAGTCTTATCCGGCATAAATGTGATTGTATTTTCATACCTTCACATCTCTCAAACGTGTCCTATAGGTGTGACGTATAGGGACCAGTTGATCACCGCCATCCGTATGACAATAACGTCAAACTTATCTAGCAAGCCAACCGCAAACGTGGATCAACTGGTAATAATACAAAAGTATGCCCTTGTGATCCTTAAAGAGATTTAATAAGTCATTGTACTTAATTGTCAAGGACACCAGCCCCAACAGTCTCCCACTTGTCCGTACAAGGTTATGTGCAATGACGTTATCACACTACATGTGGAGGACACAAGCTCCAACAAACTCCCACTTGTCCGTACAAGTGTAGGTGCGATAACCGAATCTCATATCCTTTTAAAATTTCTCCCACTCAATGTAAGACAATTTGCAAATCCGCATTCGCAAAGGTCGTATCTCACAAGCGATCTGTATCAAGAGTGGTTTCCCCGACTAGAGAGTAACTTAACTGATAAAACGAATCTGTATTCGAGCATGGCCATGCATTTCAGTTACTACTCCTCGAGTGGCCCTGAGAAATGATAAAATCCTGATAAGGGTTTGGATATTTCCCTCAACTCGAATCCTGCCGATATCGCCCAGCATGAAATAACCCAGAAAAAATCCTCTTGGCCCCTGTTACGGTGACCGTGGGAAAGAAACCAAAGTTACCCAAAATCTGTCTTAATCTCAAGAGACAGTTGAAGGTCAAAAGACTCGACTCGAAGGAACACTATGGAGGTCCTATCCACGACCAGGCACCCAATGTTATAAAACATTTAGGACTCCATAACGTTGTCACGGGGTGTCCTACGAGATATCCGTATAACTCGCCTTTGTGATTGGTCAGTCATCCACGTGACTTATGGCTCGTTGAACCCACCATCAACCAACGTCACAAAATGATTACCTGAGTTATCAGCTCAAGTGGGTAATCAAGGACCAAAACAATGTAATGTTAATCAGTTCACTTTGTGGTGTTTAAAATTGGCGTACAATTCCACATGAAAAACAAAACATTTTATATCATAACAATAAGGTTGAATAGAGTACACGAGAAAATGAATTATTACATGAATTCATAAAAGAGTACTACAACTTAGGAACACATCCAATTCCCATGGAATGAATGTGCCCTTCATGCTTATCACGTGGTAATGCTTTTGTGAGAGGATCAGCTATGTTGTCATCCGTAGCGATCTTATCAATGAAAATCTTCTTTTACGCGGACTCAGTCGTAGAATCTGCTGTAACATTTTGTTTAGAACTTTTCCAGCTGACAGCAGCGCCATTAAGAGTAAAAACGATTCCAGACTGAGATTTCGAGTCATCTCGATCCGTTTGGAAGCTAGCATCTGCGTAACCCGTGGCGCAGAGCGTTGAGTCGCCTCCATAAGTCAATCCCCAATCTTTAGTCCTCCGTAGGTACTTAAGAATGTTTTTCACGGCCATCCAGTGTTGTTCACCTGGATGAGCTTGGAATCGACTAGTCATACTCAATGCATATGCAACGTCTGGACGTGTGCATATCATGGCATACATGATCGATCCTATTGCCGAAGCATAAGGAATCCGACTCATGCGCTCTTTCTCTTCCAATGACTTAGCTTCTTGAGTCTTGCTCAAGTGAAGCCCAGGAGTCATAGGAAGGAACCCTTTCTTGGAGTTCGTCATACTGAATCTCTCTAGAATCTTATCTATATAAGACTCCTGACTGAGAGACAACATCCGTCGTGATCTATCCCTGTAGATACGGATGCCTAAAATTCTTTGTGCCTCTCCCATATCTTTCATCTGGAAATGGTTTTTCAACCATGCTTTAACCGAAGATAGGAGAGGTATGTCATTCCCAATCAAGAGTATGTCATCGACATACAGTACTAGGAATACAATCTTGCTCCCACTCGACTTGATATAGAGACATGGTTCCTCGACTGATCGAATGAACCCATTCTCTTTTATCACTTGGTCGAAGCGATGATTCCAACTCCGCGATGCTTGCTTAAGTCCATAGATGGAACGCTTAAGCTTGCAAACTTTCTTAGGATGTGCTGGATCGATAAAACCCTCGGGTTGTACCATGTACAACTCTTCCTCCAAATAACCGTTTAAGAAGGCGGTTTTAACGTCCATTTGCCATATTTCATAATCATGAAATGCGGCGATCGCTAAGATAATCCGAATGGAACGTAGCATGACTACGGGTGCAAAGATCTCATCATAGTGCAAGCCTGGCACTTGAGTGAAACCTTTAGCAACTAGTCTAGCCTTGTGGATATCTTGTTGTCCTTCCACGGCATGCTTTATCTTGTAAAGCCATTTGCATTGAAGGGGACGTACCTTTGCAGGTAGGTCCACAAGATCCCACACGTTGTTCTCATACATGGAGTCCATCTCGGATTGCATGGCTTCTAGCCATAGCTTTGAGTCAGAACTAGTCATGGCACCTTTATAGGTTGTGGGTTCATTACCCTCTAGGAGTAAGACGTCATCTGTATCATGTTCCTCGACCATACCAATGTATCTGTCCGGAGGAATAGAGACTCTTCCCGACCTCCTAGGTTCCTCAGGAATATCTACCGCAGCCTCGGTTGAAGGAACTGTTTCCTCCAATGGTTGCTCGGCAGTTGGTTCTTGAACCTCCGATAACTCGAAGGTTCTATTACTCGACTTGTTCTCGAGAAATTCTTTCTCTAAGAACGTCGCACTAGCCGCAACAAAAACACGTTGTTCGGTTGGCGAGTAGAAGTAATGACCAAAAGTTCTCTTTGGATAACCTATAAAGTATGTCTTGACCGATCGCGGGCCGAGCTTATCCTCGTGTCTCCACTTGACATAAGCCTCGCAGCCCCAAACCCGTATAAAGGACAAGTTAGGGACCGTTCCCTTCCATAATTCGTATGGAGTCTTGTCAACAGCTTTAGACGGACTTCGGTTAAGTATTAGAGCGGCCGACAAAATAGCATAGCCCCACAATGAATCAGGCACGACGGTGTGACTCATCATGGATCGAACCATATCGAGTAGAGTTCGATTTCTCCGTTCGGACACACCATTTAATTGTGGTGTTCCAGGTGGAGTTAACTGTAGCACGATGCCACAGTCTTTAAGGTGTTGATCAAACTCGTGTGAAAGATACTCACCACCACGATCAGAACGTAGTGCTTTAATCTTTCTACCCAGCTGGTTCTGTACCCGATTCTTGTATTCTTTGAACTTGTCAAAGGATTCACTTTTATGTTTCATCAAGTAGACATAGCCATATCTACTCAAATCATCCGTGAAAGTGATGAAATACCTATAGCCTTCTCGTGCGTTGATCGACATAGGGCCACATACGTCCGTATGTACGATTCCTAATAGGTCGGCAGCGCGCATTCCAACACCTTAGAAGGAAATACGAGTCATCTTGCCGATGAGACATGATTCACACGTGCCATATGATTCGAAATCAAAGGGCGAGATAGCTCCGTTCTGTATGAGCTGTTTTACGCGTTTCTCATTTATGTGTCCCATACGACAATGCCATAAGTAAGTTTGATCTTTGTCACCTACCTTTAACCTTTTATTATTCACATGTAATATCTCGGTGGTTTGATCTAAAACATAAATTCCATTCATGGAAACTGCCTTGCCATAAATCATATTGTGTAAGGAGAAAATATAGCTATTATTCTCTATTATAAATGAAAAGCCGAGTTTGTCAAGCGCAGAAACTGAAATAATGTTTTTGGACAAACTAGGAACATAATAACAGTTATATAAAAATAACTCGAATCCACTTGGAAGCTGGATCACGTATGTTCCCTTCGAGACTGCAGCAACACGTGCTCCATTCCCGACTCGCAGGTCCACCTCACCCTTGATTAGGGGTTCTTGGTTTCGGAGGCCCTGCACATGATTACATAGATGAGAACCACAACCAGTATCAAGTACCCAAGTTCCGCAACTTGTATGGTTAATCTCAATCATGTGAATAAAAGAAGAAGAAGACATACCAACAGGAGTAACGCGGCCTGCCTTAATGTCCTCGCGATACACGGGGCATGAGCGCCTCCAATGCCCAGTCTTGTGGCAATGGTGACATTCCATGCTAGTATCCTTGCTCTTAGTCTTGCCCTGTGAGTTGCTCGACTCACCTGGCCCACTCTTAGTAAATCCTGGTTTCTTGAACCTGGGCTTACCTACTGCTAGGTCGCCCTGAGCTTTAGCCTTACCCTTACCCTTACCCTTACCCTTACTGAAGATCATGAGAACATCCTGCTTCATGCTCCCACTTAATTTCAGATCCTTCTCAGTCTGTACGAGAAGGGAGTGGAGCTCATGAGGAGTCTTCTTCATGTCATTCATGTAATAGTTGGCCCTAAAGAGGGCGAACCCATCATGAAGTGAATGAAGCATTCGATCAACGATTATGTTCTCACTGATCTTGCAGTTTAGGGCCTCCAGTTTCTCGATATTCTCAATCATGTGAAGAATATGTGGGCTAACAGCTTGGCCCTTCTGGAGTTTCGCCTCAAAGAAGCGACAGGTATGCTCATAAGAAACGATTCTCGGAGCCTTTGAGAATTCGTTAGTGAGCGTGGTGAAAATCTTGTTTGCACCATGGGTTATGAAGCGTCTTTGCAAATTGGATTCCATTGCATAGATGAGTACGTTCTTTATCGCACCTGCTTCCATGACGAAGTCGCTATGAGCGCGAACTTCGTTAGCTCTAGCTCCAGTTCCTGGGTGTGGCGGAATGGGCTCAGTTAAGTACTTGAGCTTTCCGTCAGCAATGGCAGCATTCCGTAGTGCTGCCTCCCAGTCAGAGAAGTTTGACCCATCATTCCTCAGTCTAGTGGACTGATTCATGGAGTCCATGAAGGCCTTTAGCCAGGATTCACGTGCTAGCTTGGCACTTGGCATTGGGTCTTCACCAGCCATTTAGTTATACAGCAGTTTAATTGAACGTGTTCTAGACTGGAAAGAAGATAAAACAAAACCATATAAGCAACTCATTGTTGTGATTTAAGTCTATATTAAATTGAATTTAAACTCGTAGACTCATGCATTTATATAATTGATCTCCCTCAAGAATTATATAAATGATCCCAAGACTCAATTTCCGTATATTGATAAGCCCACAGTTTGGCTAATTCCACCGTTGGAACTCTTGGTCGATAGATTTCTGTATATCCTATCTATTAGTCCATCTCAGTCACTAGATAGTATCGAGTGACCATGATGTTGAGATAAAATAAATCATCTGTTCCCACTTACCCGACGTAGAAGGGGTCATATTATGCCTACCGACGAAGAAGGGATTCATGGGAGGCTGATTTATAAAGACTAGTCTCAATTTTTGGTTATACGAGGAAGAGCCCATCAACTTTTATTTATTCATATTAAGTGAACTAATATCTAGCAAATGCGTGAATGAATTAAATAAAGTGATGGCTTTTCAAATGACATGTGACATCTGTATTGTCACAGAAAACTAACGCGTAACCTCTACATGAGTCAGTTTTCAGGCATGATATATGTGGTTTGGTTTAGGCGGAATATGATGCAAGCTATTATCGATGAAAGCATAAAATGAAAGCAATAAACGTAAATAAAAAGTCCTAGTGTGGCCTATCCTACCAAAATAAACATAAAACAACTTGGAATCCACCGTTGGACCCTAGAAGCTTGTCTTGATGTTCCATCTTGGTCCTTGCAGCGGGAGTGAGCATCCTGTCTCCGTCTTGTCTTTGGTCTTCACAAAATTACTAATTTAAATTACAAAAGTAGTCCTAGATACATTCTAATTTAAATACAAAAGTAATTACATGGCAAAAACCCAAAACGGAGATTCAAGATCTCAAGATTACAAGCAAGACTGTGTCCCATCATTACGGTGACACAATCTTCTAAGGCCACACTAAGTTACAACCGTTTGCAAAATTAAATACGTTATTGAAAGCATTCATTAGACATTCAACAAGACGATAAATAAAATGCATCAACTAAATTAAAATTCATACATGACATAATACTGTTATTATGATTAACAAATTTTTACCAAACCACCTTTTAGGATTAAAATTATGTGATTATACCGTTTTAACCACTTTAATTTTAATAAGTTTATAATCCTATTATTTTAAACCGTTTTAAAATAATATGTATCAAACGAGGGTGAACCGTTTCACAAAATTAATAATATACTATTTCCGTATATAGTATATTACTAAAGGCCATGTGAAAATAAAACATGTTATTTTCGGAAATAAAAAAAACACGAGTCTGTTACAGGGGTGGTCTACCGACCCAAAAAACAGGTCTACCGACCACCTGACGAAAAAAAAATTTTTTTTTTTTTTTTTTTTAAAGCAGAATGGTCGACCGACCCGAAAAACAGGTCGACCGACCACAAAATACGAAACCAAGTTTCTGAACACGATTTCTCACAAAAGATAAACTGTCGAAACAGAAAAACACGCAGGAGGCGGTCGACCGACCGCAACGGGGGGTCGATCGACCGACTTAGCGGCAGAAGACGATTTTTCAGGTTTTAAAACTTACGAAAAACACAAAGGTAAAATTTTCATGGCCTGGCTCTGATACCACTTGTGGGGAATAAAGCATGTATTCACCCTAAACTTGCAGGATTATAATGAAAAATACAATTGTGATTATAGTCATAAGTTAATAAAAAGCATGAAAAAGAAATCAACCTTTGGTCCTTGTGCGAAAGGCCTAAGAACAGGAATTAACACAAATTCCCTCCTATAACTTGCACCCAAGACTTAGAATGAGACGTGGCCGCGTGTGCTAGAAATCCTCTCCAACTGCCTTGCAATATTGGGAGAGCTATTTAGGTTTTAGATGTGAGATCTGAGGTTTTGGGAGAAGAAAGCTCTCAAAACCCTAATTTTTCCTTGAGATTTGTTTAAACAGTGAAACAAGAGTCCCTGACATAAGGAGAGTCCTCCTCCTTATGTAGCTCTTTTGGCCGAAATTTCCAATAGGGTAGGAGTGGGCTTTCCACTCTTACCTTATTCTAATTTGTGATTCGACCCATTTAGCTAAACTTTATTCGCGGGTTTTGTTTATAAATCGTATGCATGTTATCAGATATTAATGCAGTCGATGTATTAATAATGGTCTGATAAAATTACGATATTGTATAATTACCCAAATTAATATAACTGTTTATATTAATACGCGAATACAATATTTAATTAAATATAACCGTTTATATTTAATTTTACGAATTAATCATGCAATCCGTATTAGCTAAAATTATTTAATCCGTATTAAATAATAATCTCAACATCTTATTGACTAATTTAATACTCAATACCTCTGACTAACTGTTTAGTCTTATCCGGCATAAATGTGATTGTATTTTCATACCTTCACATCTCTCAAACGTGTCCTATAGGTGTGACGTATAGGGACCAGTTGATCACCGCCATCCGTATGACAATAACGTCAAACTTATCTAGCAAGCCAACCGTTATTGATAAACGTGGATCAACTGGTAATAATACAAAAGTATGCCCTTGTGATCCTTAAAGAGATTTAATAAGTCATTGTACTTAATTGTCAAGGACACCAGCCCCAACATTCACTTGAGCAAGACTCAAGAAGCTAAGACATTGGAAGAGAAAGAGCGCATGAGTCGGATTCCTTATGCTTCGGCTATAGGATCGATCATGTATGCCATGATATGCACACGTCCAGACGTTGCATATGCATTGAGTATGACAAGTCGATTTCAAGCTCATCCAGGTGAACAACACTGGATGGCCGTGAAAAACATTCTTAAGTACCTACGGAGGATTAAAGATTGGGGATTGACTTACGGAGGCGACTCGACGCTCTGCGCCACGGGTTACGCAGATGCTAGCTTCCAAACGGATCGATACGACTCGAAATCTCAGTCTGGATTCGTTTTTACTCTTAATGGCGCTGCTGTCAGCTGGAAAAGTTCTAAACAGAGTGTTACAGCAGATTCTACTACTGAGTCCGAGTACTATGCCGCCTCAGAAGCAGCTAAGGAAGCAATATGGATGCGTCAATTCTTACAAGGACTCTCAGTAGTGCCTAGTTCGAATGACCCAATCACCGTCTATTGCGACAATAAAGGTGCCATCTTCCAAGCTAAGGAGCATAAGTCTAGCAACAAGGCTAGACATGTACAACGGAAAGCTCATCTAATCAGAGATTACGTGGAGCAAAAGGAGATTTTCATTGATAAGATCGCTACGGATGACAACATAGTTGATCCTCTCACAAAAGCATTACCACGTGATAAGCATGAAGGGCACATTCATTCCATGGGAATTAGATGTGTTCCTAAGTTGTAGTACTCTTTTATGAATTCATGTAATAATTCATTTTCTCGTGTACTGTATTCAACCTCATTGTTATGATATATAATGTTTTGTTTTTCATGTGGAATTGTACGCCAATTTTGAACACCACAAAGTGATCTGATTAACATTACATCATTTTAGTCCTTGATTACCCACTTGAGCTGATAACTCAGGTAATCATTTTGTGACGTTGGTTGATGGTGGGTTCAACGAGCCATAAGTCAATCGGCTGACTGACCAATCACAAAGGCGAGTTATACGGATATCTCGTAGGACACCCCGTGACAACGTTATGGAGTCCTAAATGTTTTATAACATTGGGTGCCAGGTCGTGGATAGGACCTCCATAGTGTTCCTTAGAGTCGAGTCTTTTGACTTTCAACTGTCTCTTGAGATTAAGGCAGATTTTGGGTAACTTTGGTTTCTTTCCCACGGTCTTCCGTAACAGGGGCCAAGAGGATTTTTTCTGGGTTATTTCATGCTGCGCGAGCAACGGCAGGATTCGAGTTGAGGGAAATATCCAAACCCTTATCAGGATTTTATCATTTCTCAGGGCCACTCGAGGAGTAGTAACTGAAATGCATGGCCATGCTCGAATACAGATTCGTTTTATCAGCTAAGTTACTCTCTAGTCGGGGAAACCACTCTTGATACAGATCGCTTGTGAGATACGACCTTTGCGGATGCGGATTTGCAAATTGTCTTACATTGAGTGGGAGAAATTTTAAAAGGATATGATAATCGGTTATCGCACCTACACTTGTACAGACAAGTGGGAGTTTGTTGGAGCTTGTGTCCTCCACATGTAGTGTGATAACGTCATTGCACATACCCTTGTACGGACAAGTGGGAGATTGTTGAGGCTGGTGTCCTTGACAGTTAGTACAATGACTTACTAAATCTCTTTAAGGATCACAAGGGCATACTTTAGTATTATTATCAGTTGATCCACGTTTATCAATAACGGTTGGCTTGCTAGATAAGTTTGACGTTATTGTCATACAGATGGCGGTGATCAATTGGTCCCTATACGTCACACCTAGAGGACATGTTTGAGAGATGTGAAGGTATGAAAATACAGTCACATTTATGCCGGATACGACTAAACAGTTAGTCAGAGGTATTGACTATTAAATTAGTCAATGAGATGATGAGATTATTATTTAATACGGATTAAATAATTTTAGCTAATGCGGATTACATGATTAATTCGTAAATTAAATATAAACGGTTATATTTAATTAAATATTGTATTCGCGTATTAATATAAACAGTTATATTAATTTGGGTAATTATACAATATCGTAATTTTATCAGACCATTATTAATACATCGACTGTATTAATATCTGATAACATGTGTGCGATTTATAATAAATACCCACGAATAATATTTAGCAAATCGGGTCGAATCACGCACTGGAATAAGATGAGAGTGGAAAAGCCCACCCTCACCCTAATTCCGTTTCGGCCGACCGAGGTTACAAAAGGAGAGTTGTTCTCCTTTTGTCAGACACTGGTTAATTCATAATCTCAAGAATTAGGGTTTTGAGAACATTCTTTTCCCAAAACTCAGATCTCACATCAAAACTCACAAAAGCTCTCCCCATATTGCAAGGCAATAGGAGAGTATTTCTAGCACACGCGGCATCATCTCAATCAAGTCTTGGGTGCAAGTTATAGGAGGGAATTTACTTTAATTCCTGTTCTTAGGCCTATTCAAGCAAGGACCCAAGGTTGTATTCCTTTTCATGTTTTTAATTATCTTATGACTATATTCACAACTGTAAAATTCGTTATAAGGTGATATTATTCGTTAACACTGTTCAAAGATTAATGAGATGGTGAAGGAGAAAGTAATCAATATTATTCGTTAACACTGTTCAAAGATTAATAATCCCCAAATCTTGGAGCCGTAGAAGGTGATATTAGGATTCATAAAAGGATCGAAGTAGTCGGATAAGAGCTCAGGGTTGACAAAGGAGTAGATGTAGGAGAGCGTGAAGTAGGCATAGATAATGGTTGTGGGTGGTTGAGTTTGGTGGTGGTGGCTTGGCTGTTAATGATGGTGATTAAAATGTTAATGGTGAAAGGCGATGATGATGATGATGATGATAGCATCTACATCAGCATCCATATATATCAATGGGTCACCCCATAATCCCATATTACCTCTATCTTTTTCTCATTCATCCAACTCATCTTTCAGTGAATTTTTCATTTACACTCCCCATTTCACATACTCCCTCCATTCAACTCCACTCTACACTTAACCTTATTACACATGTTTTAAGAAAAAAATAAAAAACTGACTAAAGGTACAATTGAGGTGGAGGAAGCCAACATGTTCTGCTTTATTACTGTACGTAAACTAGGTATTACCCATTGGCTTAATCCCTAATCCTTCCCACCAAATTTTGAATACCCCACTGAATTACAAATGTTTAAATGTCCCACCAAAATTACAACTAAGGATTTCGACCAAATTGCACAAAAAAAGAGGCAAGAGCAACAATTTGCCTCTATAAATCTGAACCAGAAACTCTATTACAACATTCTTATTTTCCCACCAAATTACAATATTCACAAAGTTAATATTGATGTTGTCATCTTCACCTTTAACCGCGTGCTCCTCAACCAGCAAGAGTGAGTTTTAGAGAACCTTGGAAACTATTTGAATTTGGGGGTTTAATTTAGGTCCAGGATGGTTGTCAGATGGTGAGATAGTGAGATAGTGAAGGAGAAAGTAATCAATATTATTCGTTAACACTTGTGATACCCCGCACTTTATCGGTAATTAATATTTATATGGTTATTAAGGTGTTGATAATATTTGATTATTTATATTCGATGATTAAGTTATCGAATGCGTATTATATATCTTTTATATTATATATTATATATTATTGGGGTAATACTCCATTATAATATTTATGGTTATATGTTATATTGATGTATTGATCGTATTTGAATATTAATATTCGATAATTAATTTATCGAATATGTTATATATTTCATTTTTTTTAAATTAGACTCGGGTTGTGATATTATAAGTTAACCCGAGACTTATATTATAAGTTTTTTTTACGTGTTATATTATATTTATACATCGCGTTGAGGTTGGTTCGTAGTATTTAAGACGAAGGTTGTACGGGAAGTCGAGTAGGTAAGTTAATAGTAGTGTTGGGCCAAGTCCCAAATCCCACGTTTGTACAACCGACCCAAACTATACAAACTATAGAAACTATACAAACTATACAAACTATACAAACTATACAAAACTACTACAAACCCTATTGAAACCCTAAAAAAAAACCGTGACTTCCCATCTAAACCAAAAAGGATTTTACAATCCCGTACCCTCAACCTGGCGACGGCCGCATAGTTCGAAAAAGAGAGAGAGAGAGAGAGAGGGAGAGGCGGTGGTTAGGAGCGGTCATGGGCGTTGCGAGCCATCTCAGGCGAGTAAGGTAAGCTTTTATCTTCCGTTTCGGTTTTACGTTGTTGCTGTCGTTGTTGTGTTATCTCCAAGGTCGAGTCGCCGTGGTGATTAGGGTGGGTTACGGTGGTGAGGACGGTATACCGGGGGAGCTTGCGTCTGGTTGACGGCAATTTGCAAATCATGAGCGCGGGGTTGAGGGATGTTGGTTGCTGGCGTTATGGTGAGCCCGAGAGCAGGCTGTTTTGTGGTTGTGGTGGTGGCAAATACCACCACGATGATGTCAAATGGGAGGGCGTCGGAACTGAGCACTAGTGTTGTGAGCGGTGGCGACGGGTTGAATTCAGGAACAATGGTGGGTTTACGTGAGGAACCAGACCTGGTTGTGGTCTTGGTTCCAACCGCCGGCTGGAGTCGACACCGGGGCTGACGTCGGTGGTGAGGCAGGGTGTGGTGAGTGTTAGTTGCGGTGGTTACCGGTAGGGTGGTTTGGTGTCGGTGGTAGTCGGGTTGGTTTGGGCAGGTTGTCGAGTCTTAGTGTTGGTTGTGAGCGAGCCATGGTTCAACTCCGGGTCGAGGAGTGGCTGGGCTTGGTGGTTGTCGGCAGGGAGTAGAGGAGGAGTGTGGTGGTTGATATGGGCTGGTTGCGCGGTGCGTTTTAACGTAAAGGAAATAGGTTAGGGAAGGCTTCCGTGTTTAACGTGTGGTTACTACAAAACCATTAATTATTAGTATATTATTATATTATTATTATATTGTTTATACTATATTACTATTATTATTATCATTATTATTTTTTATCTTATTGTTAATGATTAGTAAATTTAATATTTATGGCGGGTTAGAAGTGTTATGTTTACGGAAATATTTTAGGAAGTTACTATTTTGGAAGTTACTATATTTAGAAGGTTGCTATTTTGGGTAACCTCATTTGTTGGGAACTTTCTAAATATAGGAGGTTCCTATAAATAGAATGTATACGTATATTACGAGATTTAGGGTGTTTTATTAATTATATAATATATGTCTAGGTGGAGGCTTTCGCGTGGAACACTTTTAGTAGCTGTTGCGCACTTGCTGTTTTCTTCCGCAGTTTCGAGGTAGGGGAAAATACTGGTATATGATGATGTGTAAACTGTTCTTATTCGGTATTAACCATGGTTGTTATATATTATCATGTGATCATTATATTGTGTTATTTATATCATTTTGTGATACAATTCAATGTGAAAATATTGGGTCTTGTGATACGGTGCGGAGTATATATGGCGTTGGATCGGTGCGGAGTTTATATGGTGTTGGATCGGTGCGGAGTTTATATGGTGTTGGATCGGTGCGGAGTTTATATGGTGTTGGATCGGTGCGGAGTTTATTTGGTGTTGGATCGGTGCGGAGTTTATTTGGCGTTGGATCGGTGCGGAGTATATTATATTGTTGTTATTTATTTTCCTCTACTCAACCTCGTGGTTGACCCTGTGTATTCGTGATCACCTGTGATGAACCAAATTATTGGGGAGCAGATTGACAGGTGGCTGAGACTATGGGAAGCTGTGGGAGGAGAGAGCTTGGATCCGGACCAGACTAGAGTCTAGATCACCATAGTCAGTTTAGCATGAGTTGTACTTACTTTTCATAAGACTGTTTTATTACAGTTGTAAGAACATGTTATGGAGTTTAACTTTTAATTAAAGTACTGTTTATCTTTCCTTTGTATCTACTGCCTCGGGAAATCGAGATGGTAACACCCGTATTTATCTGAGGAGTCCTAGTACAGGCCCTTGAATAAATGAGGGTGTTACAAAGTGGTATCAGAGAGAACGATCCTCAGGCCTAAACCAAATGAATAATAATGAACGTAGGAAGAGTCTAATAAAATGAACCCCGAGATGAAACTGATAGGAGCCCCAAAAAGGAACGGGATGAGTTAGGGGCCCCCTCACACCAAACCTGGGCCCTTTCGGTTCTGTCTCGGGAACCCAATGAGAGTAATGGAAGAGTGGGGTAGATTATACGGTAACCTATGTATGTCGCGCTAACAGTTTGACAGGAGCGGAATGAGGATTGCAATGATGTGGTATATGGTTAATGATGTGCAATGAAAGAATATGGTTGATATTGGCATGCTGACTTATTTGAATATTTGAGTGGAATTTTAGTGTATGAATATCATGAGTTGTGATTTATGAATTATATGATGATATGCATGAGGTTTTCTAATCCCTGAACCCTTAGGTAGAGATATAGCATGAAGGTATGTGTAATGAGTTGACGATAGAGGCACCATAAGCTATAGCTATCTAAAAGGGTAGAGGTAGGAGGGATATGGCAATGATTGACAGGAAGGGTTAGAAGAGCCAACCAGGCTATGTTGTTACAGGACAAAGAATCAAGTTGAGTCCTATATGTAAAGCTAGTAGACTGAAACTGGTGAACTGAATTCCTTACTCCTTGCAAGAATTACTATTTAGTTTACTAAACAAATGGGATCGGATTTTGAGATTTATGATTGTTATTATTCTACCAATTGCCTTAGTAATCCATGTCTAGTGATATGTGGAATGTGTTGCCCTAAGCCATAAATGTTATATAGTTATGTGTTGAAAATTTCATGACAATTTATACGTCTAGTTACATGCATTTAATTTGGTTACAAGGGGTGTATTCAATATATGTCACTCTAGTGATTTCTAGGATATGTTTTCGTATTTAATAAAGTTGTGTTTGATACGATGGTAGAAACTAATGCATGGTCTATACACCTATAATTATTGAGTTGCCTGATTGATTTTATTTTGGCTTCACGATCCTTACCGCTTTCTAGTAGGCAATTACATGTTAATATGTTGCAAAGTAATTTCATTGCTTCAAATGATGTGTCAACGTGTTCGAGAGAAGGATGGTTGAGTTTCGAGATAGCAATGTGAAGATGTAGAAGAACCAAATTGTTTTAATAAGTTTCCTGGATGTTACCTTGTTTGTATGGGCTGCCGTCTTAAATGTGTTCCATATGTGTATATGAAAATTTTATGTATGACAACTTCTGAGTTAGCTTTTCAATGTCCTTGGTTCGTGTTAATAGGAGCTATAATTCGAGAAAAATAAATATTTTGTTGACAATGGTCAAATTGTTACTGCATAGTTCCGTTTTGACCCATGTTTTCGTGAAGTAAACCATTTGCAACATGGTTGTTGATTGCGCACCATTCCCAACCCTATTGTTCAGAATATTCGTTCACGTTTACAAAATGATACACCATGTAAAATCTTAACGAGTCGTTATCTAATGGTGATTTTTGCAAGTTATCTAATTTTATGTCGTAATACTGTGAAGTTTTGTTCAGATCAACTGAGTTATAAATGATTTCCTTGCGATATGCATTCGATTCTCTTCCTATGATTAGCGTAGCTAAGCTATTATATAACTATGAGTTGGTAAGTTGCTGCATAATGTTTAGTTGTTGAAATTGTGAGATATGAAAGTTTCAAATAAGAGTTTAATCAAATGTGAATTATGTGATGTGACCACGTGATATCCTATTATGACTTTTATAACATTTTCAAGTATATCGTTATACCATACAGTGGGTTGCATATTGCTATATTTTTTTTTTTTTTTTTTTAAATCTGATCATGACGTATTGAGTTATTAATTAGTTGGCATGGAATTTATGAAAGTATTAGTGTAAAGAACCTGTTCACTTTTATCATTAAAATTTTCATAATTCATGAGCTACAAGAACCATGTTTTAGTGATGAAGAGTAAGAATGTTCGCGTGAAATTCTTTTGATTCGTGTTTAAAAATGGCCACAAACACCACTTCAATGTTTCAAAGTGATGATTATCCATGATAATGTTGGATGTTTTGATAACTGTAATAATTGTTGCAACATGACAAATTCTGTAGCTACGTGACCCTTAATTTTGTAAATCATATGTAATAACAGTTTTATGATGCATGACGTAATGTGAGTGGGTGGAAAGTGTGCCTAATCGATTTTTTTTAACTTATTGATATCTAGGAATGTTAAATGGTCTTGTTAGGCTATGGTTGGGGTATCTTGTGTAGTTTGTCAATGCTCCATGTTTAATTTCGTTAAGTAAATTTTATCCTATGGCTCTTCTAAGGTATGACTCTTCTCTTATAATATGGTTATGATCATGAGATTTGGTACGTCGCCAATTACGAACTACGAGTTTGCGGATTGTCTACATTGATGAATATGTTAAGTTGAGTCAAAATTTCAAATTTCTCTGATCCTGTCTTACTGCGTATCATGACCCTACCAAGCTTCCTATGTTACTATGGTTCAAGGAGGTAAGTGTATGTGCTACTTGTTTTGTCAGAGATTATGTGCTTCAATATCTATTCAAGCTGAGATGCCTTGATGACTATTATGTGTTGGTAATTATTGAGGAGTTCATTTTAGTACCCATATGTTATGAGTCGCTGTCTGATCCTTTACCTTGAGAGTTGGGTTGTGCTATAGGGAGGACAAAGAGGTATAAGATAGAGAGTATAGGTTTGGGGTACCCAAGCAATCAGTTTTAAAGTTGACATTAATGTTGAATGCTAATGTTCATTTCATTAACATTTGCGCGGGAATGAAAGCATTCGGCTAGGATGCAGATGGAGTTGGCTTTTACGACATACAAATATTGAGATCAGTTTAGTTATGCTACGAGTGGACTCCAGTTATTTCTATTTGCGAGTCCTTGTATTGCTTGTCTATGACTGAGTTTGGGGTATACGGTTTTCAGGGTATTGATATATTGGATTGTGGGTAATTCAATTGCCTTTTTATGTATAACTGTCCTCTTTGACCTCAACCTGTGGGTGAGTAGTTTGAAGTCATTATTTTAAGTGTTGAGCACGGTTCTGTGAACCTTTGACAATAATTGATTCTGATATTGCGATAGAGATCGAGATTGGGTATTAGTATTGAGTTATGGGGCCTTAGTGCTGAGTTGTGGTTATGGTCTGGAGCGACCATGCAGTTATTGAGTTATATTTTTTTTAGTTTGGAATCGATGTTGAGATGGATATATTGTGTTGCGGTTCTTTCCACCAGTTCACTCACCCCTTGTCTTTGGTCTTAGATTTGACGATGAGTGCGATACTTGGTTACTTGGAGTAAGATGTTATGAGATAAAGTATGAGTAAGACGAATTAATGAGCTGAGTTTTGGATAATGAGGTTACGGGGACGTAACCGTGTTTTAAGGAGGATAGGGTTGTAAAACCTTTTTGATTTTATGATATGGCTAAATTGTTATGACATGACTAATTGGTATGTCGTGATTGTTTGAAACAACTTGATAACCCTGTTACTTCTTTTATGCATCATTTTATTGTGTTCCGTCATAGATGCTTAATTTTGTGATACGTTAAACTTTGGGGACAAAGTTTTCTTGACGAGGGGAGAATGTAATACTCCGTGTTGTAGAGTATTTTTTTTTCTTTAGCCTTGAGGTTATGTGGTATCACGTTTTGTATTCGTTACATGCCTGTAACATCTCACGGTTCTTAAGTGTTACTTGTGATTGTTCATGCTTGCTACGTGTTTCTTTACTGTTACGGGTTGGTGAACTTCGGGACGAAGTTCATTTTAAGGAGGGAAGATTGTGATACCCCGCACTTTATCGGTAATTAATATTTATATGGTTATTAAGGTGTTGATAATATTTGATTATTTATATTCGATGATTAAGTTATCGTATGCGTATTATATATCTTTTATATTATATATTATATATTATTGGGGTAATACTCCATTATAATATTTATGGTTATATGTTATATTGATGTATTGATCGTATTTGAATATTAATATTCGATAATTAATTTATCGAATATGTTATATATTTCATTTTTTTTTTAAATTAGACTCGGGTTGTGATATTATAAGTTAACCCGAGACTTATATTATAAGTTTTTTTTTACGTGTTATATTATATTTATACATCGCGTTGAGGTTGGTTCGTAGTATTTAAGACGAAGGTTGTACGGGAAGTCGAGTAGGTAAGTTAATAGTAGTGTTGGGCCAAGTCCCAAATCCCACGTTTGTACAACCGACCCAAACTATACAAACTATACAAACTATACAAAACTACTACAAACCCTATTGAAACCCTAAAAAAAAACCGTGACTTCCCATCTAAACCAAAAAGGATTTTACAATCCCGTACCCTCAACCTGGCGACAACCGCATAGTTCGAAAAAGAGAGAGAGAGAGAGAGAGGGAGAGGCGGTGGTTAGGAGCGGTCATGGGCGTTGCGAGCCATCTCAGGCGAGTAAGGTAAGCTTTTATCTTCCGTTTCGGTTTTACGTTGTTGCTGTCGTTGTTGTGTTATCTCCAAGGTCGAGTCGCCGTGGTGATTAGGGTGGGTTACGGTGGTGAGGACGGTATACCGGGGGAGCTTGCGTCTGGTTGACGGCAATTTGAAAATCATGAGCGCGGGGTTGAGGGATGTTGGTTGCTGGCGTTATGGTGAGCCCGAGAGCAGGCTGTTTTGTGGTTGTGGTGGTGGCAAATACCACCACGATGATGTCAAATGGGAGGGCGTCGGAACTGAGCACTAGTGTTGTGAGCGGTGGCGACGGGTTGAATTCAGGAACAATGGTGGGTTTACGTGAGGAACCAGACCTGGTTGTGGTCTTGGTTCCAACCGCCGGCTGGAGTCGACACCGGGGCTGACGTCGGTGGTGAGGCAGGGTGTGGTGAGTGTTAGTTGCGGTGGTTACCGGTAGGGTGGTTTGGTGTTGGTGGTAGTCGGGTTGGTTTGGGCAGGTTGTCGAGTCTTAGTGTTGGTTGTGAGCGAGCCATGGTTCAACTCCGGGTCGAGGAGTGGCTGGGCTTGGTGGTTGTCGGCAGGGAGTAGAGGAGGAGTGTGGTGGTTGATATGGGCTGGTTGCGCGGTGCGTTTTAACGTAAAAGAAATAGGTTAGGGAAGGCTTCCGTGTTTAACGTGTGGTTACTACAAAACCATTAATTATTAGTATATTATTATATTATTATTATATTGTTTATACTATATTACTATTATTATTATCATTATTATTTTTTATCTTATTGTTAATGATTAGTAAATTTAATATTTATGGCGGGTTAGAAGTGTTATGTTTACGGAAAGATTTTAGGAAGTTACTATTTTGGAAGTTACTATATTTAGAAGGTTGCTATTTTGGGTAACCTCGTTTGTTGGGAACTTTCTAAATATAGGAGGTTCCTATAAATAGAATGTATACGTATATTACGAGATTTAGGGTGTTTTATTAATTATATAATATATGTCTAGGTGGAGGCTTTCGCGTGGAACACTTTTAGTAGCTGTTGCGCACTTGCTGTTTTCTTCCGCAGTTTCGAGGTAGGGGAAAATACTGGTATATGATGATGTGTAAACTGTTCTTATTCGGTATTAACCATGGTTGTTATATATTATCATGTGATCATTATATTGTGTTATTTATATCATTTTGTGATACAATTCAATGTGAAAATATTGGGTCTTGTGATACGGTGCGGAGTATATATGGCGTTGGATCGGTGCGGAGTTTATATGGTGTTGGATCGGTGCGGAGTTTATATGGTGTTGGATCGGTGCGGAGTTTATATGGTGTTGGATCGGTGCGGAGTTTATTTGGTGTTGGATCGGTGCGGAGTTTATTTGGCGTTGGATCGGTGCGGAGTATATTATATTGTTGTTATTTATTTTCCTCTACTCAACCTCGTGGTTGACCCTGTGTATTCGTGATCACCTGTGATGAACCAAATTATTGGGGAGCAGATTGACAGGTGGCTGAGACTATGGGAAGCTGTGGGAGGAGAGAGCTTGGATCCGGACCAGACTAGAGTCTAGATCACCATAGTCAGTTTAGCATGAGTTGTACTTACTTTTCATAAGACTGTTTTATTACAGTTGTAAGAACATGTTATGGAGTTTAACTTTTAATTAAAGTACTGTTTATCTTTCCTTTGTATCTACTGCCTCGGGAAATCGAGATGGTAACACCCGTATTTATCTGAGGAGTCCTAGTACAGGCCCTTGAATAAATGAGGGTGTTACAACACTGTTCAACAATTAAAAATCCCCAAATCTTGGAGCCGTAGAAGGTGATATTAGGATTCATAAAAGGATCGAAGTCGTCGGATCAGAGCTCAGGGTTGACAAAGGAGTAGATGTAGGAGAGCGTGAAGTAGGCATAAATAATGGTTGTGGGTGGTTGAGTTTGGTGGTGGTGGCTTGGCTGTTAATGATGGTGATTAAAATGTTAATGGTGAAAGGCGATGATGATGATGATGATGATGATAGCATCCACTACAGCATCCATATATATCAATGGGTCACCCCATAATCCCATATTACCTCTATCTTTTTCTCATTCATCCAACTCATCTTTCAGTGAATTTTTCATTTACACTCCCCATTTCACATACTCCCTCCATTCAAATCCACTCTACACTTAACCTTTTTACACATGTTTTAAGAAAAAAATAAAAAACTGATTAAAGGTACAATTGAGGTGGAGGAAGCCAGCATGTTCTGCTTTATTACTGTACGTAAACTAGGTATTACCCATGGCCTTAATCCCTAATCCTTCCCACCAAATTTTGAATACCCCACTGAATTACAAATGTTTAAATGTCCCACCAAAATTACAACTAAGGATTTCGACCAAATTGCACAAAAAAAGAGGCAAGAGCAATAATTTGCCTCTATAAATCTGAACCAGAAACTCTATTACAACATTCTTATTTTCCCACCAAATTACAATATTCACAAAGTTAATATTGATGTTGTCATCTTCACCTTTAACCGCGTGCTCCTCAACCAACAAGACTGAGTTTTAGAGAACCCTGGAAACTATTTGAATTTGGGGGTTTAATTTAGGTCCAGGATGGTTGTCAGATGGTGAGATAGTGAGATAGTGAAGGAGAAAGTAATCAATATTATTCGTTAACACTGTTCAACAATTAAAAATCCCCAAATCTTGGAGCCGTAGAAGGTGAAATTAGGATTCATAAAAGGATCGAAGTCGTCGGATCAGAGCTCAGGGTTGACAAAGGAGTAGATGTAGGAGAGCGTGAAGTAGGCATAGATAATGGTTGTGGGTGGTTGAGTTTGGTGGTGATGGCTTGGCTGTTAATGATGGTGATTAAAATGGTAATGGTGAAAGGTGATGATGATGATAATGATAATGATAGCATCCGCATCAGCATCCATATCAATGGGTCACCCCATAATCCCATAATCCCATATTACCTCTATCTTTTTCTCATTCATCCAACTCATCTTCCACTAAATTTTTCATTTACACCCATTTCACATACTCCCTCCATTAAACTCCACTCTACACTTAACCTTTTTGCACATGTTTTAAGAAAAAAATAAAAAATTGATTAAAAGTACAATTGAGGTAGAGGAAGCCAGCCTGTTCTGCTTTATTACTATACGTAAACTAGGTATTACCCATGGCCTTAATCCCTAATCCTTCCCACCAAATTTTTAATACCCCACTGAATTACAAATGTTTAAATGTCCCACCAAAATTACAACTAAGGATTTCGACCAAATTGCACAAAAATAGAGGCAAGAGCAACAATTTGCCTCTATAAATCCGAACCAGAAACCCTATTACAACATTCTTATTTTCCCACCAAATTACGACATTCACAAAGTTAATATTGATGTTGGCATCTTCACCTTCAACCGCGTGCTCCTCAACCAACAAGAGTGAGTTTTAGAGAACCCTGGAAACTATTTGAATTTCGGGGTTTAATTTAGGTCCAGGGTGGTTGTCAGATGGTGAGATAGTGAGATGGTGAAGGAGAAAGTAATCAATATTATTCGTTAACACTCTTCAACGATTAATAATCCCCAAATCTTGGAGCCGTAGAAGGTGACATTAGGATTCATAGAAGGATCGAAGTCGTCGGATCAGAGCTCAGGGTTGACAAAGGAGTAGATGTAGGAGAGCGTGAAGTAGGCATAGATAATGGTTGTGGGTGGTTGAGTTTGGTGGTGGTGGCTTGGCTGTTAATGATGGTGATTAAAATGTTAATGGTGAAAGGCGATGATGATGATGATGATAGCATCCACTACAGCATCCATATATATCAATGGGTCACCCCATAATCCCATATTACCTCTATCTTTTTCTCATTCATCCAACTCATCTTCCAGTGAATTTTTCATTTACACTCCCCATTTCACATACTCCCTCCATTCAACTCCATTCTACACTTAACCTTTTTGCACATGTTTTAAGAAAAAAATAAAAAATTGATTAAAAGTACAGTTGAGTTGGAGAAAGCCAGCCTGTTCTGCTTTATTACTATTCGTAAACTGGGTATTACCCATGGCCTTAATCCCTAATCCTTCCCACCAAATATTTAATACCCAACTGAATTACAAATGTTTAAATGCCCCACCAAAATTACAACTAAGGATTTCGACCAAATTGCACAAAAATAAAGGCAAGAGCAACAATTTGTCTCTATAAATCTGAACCAGAAACCCTATTACAACATTATTCTTATTTTCCCACCAAATTACAATATTCACAAAGTTAAGAAAAAAATACACTTTTACATAAATTTGCATTCTGAAAAATAAAATCAGAATTTTAAAACTGGAAATGGGTGCAAAGCGTCTATCGGAAGATGGGAGGCATGAAGTTGGCGTCTACCTACTTCAACGATCACAAAATGGCAAAGTACGTCGTGGCGTAATGAGGGAAGCAGCTGTAAAATGGTGTATTTGCACAAGTACTGTTGGTGAAATTTGGAAACTTGCTATCAAACAAAGGTTAGTAGGTCAAAAGTTTGATGTTCATAGCAAAAGAATTGGAAACAAAAACAGAAAGATGATACTACCCGATGTAGATTTCATCAAAAGTCTTGATGTTTCTCTTAGGGATACTATGAAAAGAGTGGTTGAATAGTGTAATGTTTCTATAAGGACAATTCATTCATGAGTTAAAGAAGGGCTTTTAAGACCTCATTCAAGTGTCTTACATCCCCAACTAAATGAAGCAAACAAGATACAAAGACTAAAGCATGCACTACAAGCATTAATTATTGAACATGTTCAACAAGAGATGTTGGACATAAATGACTTACCAATTACTGAAATCAAATTTGGTGAGATGAGTAATATAATTCATATGGATGAAAAATGATTTTCATCGCATACGACAACCACAAGTTTTATATAGTCAATGGAGAAGAACTTCCATACAGAAGTTGTCAGTCAAAGCGGTTCATCACCAAGGTGATGTTCATGTGTAAAGTTAGTAGACCTGTATACTCAGCGGAGGGGGAACTACTGTTTGATGGGAAAATAGGGATGTTCCCTTTCACAAAACAACAACAGCAACAAGGTCAAGCAGAAGTAAACCAAGGGGAACATTGGAAACGAAGTCAATTGAGTCAATTACAAAAGAAGTAACAAGGGTATGCATTCTTGAGCAAGTAATACCAACTATAAAGAGTAAATGGTCAGATTGTCTAAGTAAGAATATTATTATTCAGCAAGACAATGCAAGACCACATATAAAAAATGATGATCCACAGTTTATGACAATGGCAAACACAGACGGTTTCAAAATTCAACTCGTTTTTCAGCCTCCTAACTCGCCTGATTTGAGCACAAACGACCTTGGGTATTTCAGAGCACTACAATCATAAAAAGGGCCAACACAATAGATGAATTGGTGAATTCAGTTATGCAAGCTTTTGTTGACTACACCCCTTCAAAACTAAATAACATTTTCTTCAGATTACATAGTGTTATGGTGGAGATTATGAAAGTTAAGGGTCATAATAATTTCTCAATTCCTCATATTGGTAAGGGTCATCTTGAAGCAATTGGAATGTTACTAAGGAATTTAACAGTTAATGAAGCATTAGTCAGAGAATGCATAGAATATTTGCAGGAAAAACGCGAAGTTCAATGGTTACAACATCTATTGACTGAATTAGGCTACAATGTTTAAGCTATGGTAGTTTAGACAATTACTTTCCAGGTTTATTGTTCTTGAAAATTGATTACATTTTAAACAGTTTCTGAAATATGAAAATGTTTAAGTTGTAATCAAGTGTCTATCAATGCAATGTAAACATTTGTCAACTATGGAATGTTATTAAAATGCAATGTTTTTAATTATTCAGTATTGTTTATTGAAATCTTACCCAGCAGTAATCAAGTGAAAACCTAACCCATCAGTAATCTAGTTCAAACATTTCTATTTCAGCATACAATCTTTAAACAGAGTATAACATGTATTTTAGTATAAGAGCCTAAGTATAAACCTAACATCATTCAATCCCAGCAGTAATACGTTTAATGAACATGCAACTAAAAAATTACATGAACAAAATATCCAAACATAAATTGCGTGAGGACGAGATCTTAATACCATTTACTTATCTGGTTTATCATCTTTACCCGCATCAACAACATTTACACTATTTGGATCTGCTTTCTTAGCCTTGGCCACCAGATCTTCATCGTGCAATGCTTTCTTTACTGCTTTCTCTACAGTGAACGTGCAATGCTTTCTTTACTCGCATCAACAACTTCTTCATCGTCAGTACCCACTTCTTTAAACCCAGGCGTATTAAGCACATAAGCAGAACAAGCATCATCAAACTCAGTTTCCCCTGCCCGAGTGCCTAAATCAGACCAAGATAATGAATTGGGGACGATTATGTTGGGATTAAATGATGTTGAGAGGGACTCTTCATCCTCATCTTCAGATGACCCAAACGTATACCAATCGAGGACACACTGGAGACATTCCTAACCACAATTTGCGTGAAGACGAGCCATGAAGATGAAGGTTAATAAAATCAAACAAATGAAAGAGTGTGAGTTTAAGGAAGTGAATGAGGCAGACGGAGTAAAGTGATGAAGAGTTAGAGATTTTTTTTTTTTAGAAAATAAGAGATGTACAGATACATAGTATAGTGATTGATTGAGGGAGGCAGTTGATAGAGTGGGAGAGGAGAGGGCAGGGTTAGGGTTTCTAAGAGAATGTTCTAGAGAGGGCAATAATGGTGGGTAGTTGGAGAGTGTGAGTTTAAGGAGATGGGTTGAATTTTGAACGAGATTTTGGGTTGGGTAAGAATTTTTGGAGGGAGTCATTAGATTATGGGTTGGGTTAGAGCATTTTTTAATTAGGCTGAGTTTTAATTAGGGTGGATTTTAAGGGTGAATTAGTGTGGGGTCTCAATGACACTTTGTGTAAATAAGTAGTTGCAATTAGGATAAATTGGTCATTTTTTTTCCTTTTATAGAAAGGTGTAGTGTGGAATTGAATAGATGAAAATGGTATATGTGTAGTGTGGAGTTGAATGGAGGGAGTATATTTTTCTACATCAATGGGGAACCCCAAGATAAACAAAGGTGTGTTATTTATTGTCAAAATTCCATATTTTATTAGTGTGGTAAGTCAAATTTCTACCATAAAAATATGGGAACCTCCCCTCTTCTTAGGGGTGCTTCAACAAATGGGCAACAAGAAGACATAACCCACATTGATTAACCTCCCCATATGTAGTGATATGGCAAATTCGGGACACTAACTTTTAACCAATGTGGGTGCTCTGATTAGACTTAAATATAGGGTTTTGCTCAATCATGTAAATGATTTTGCTCAATCATGTAAATGATTTTACTCAATCATGTACATGATTTTACTCAATCATGTACATGATTTACTATCTTGCCCTTCTCATTTAACACCCATATTTCATCCTGCCTTTTAACTTTCTCCTTCCGCTTTTCAACTACCACCCTTGTTGCCAACTACTACCGTCCACGGCGTCCACGTGCATTACCACCAGCCCAAATAACCAGTATTCCATATTTCCAAAAGTAGCTATTGATGGCGAACATGACATTTATGTCCAGAACAACCAATTAAGCTACACACATCTTGCAACAGTAATACATTGATATTTATTTACTATTGGGTTACAAATTACTTCGTTGGCTCATATGCTAGGTTATGTTTTAACTGTTTATGAAAACTGAGAAGATCGAAGATGAATCGGCTATAGGATTTTGTTTTGTCAAATTGGGCGATAATTTTACGAAAAGTCGCAAGTTTCCAAAAATGACACTCTTCTACATGGCTTTAGGGATTTAATTGGTATTAAAACAAATTATTTCCATTATAATTGGTGGATTATAATCATTTACTAATAACTAGTGGTTTTGATAAAATCAAGCATTACCATTAGTTGTTTTGTAGACACCTATAAAAGGTGATTATAGTTTGTAAGTTAATTAGTAATAAGAAATAAGTTCTCTCGTCTCTAATTTTTATTATCTATATTTATTTTATAATCAGTGGTATCAGAGCCCGGCAAGGCTGGTACCAGAAAAGTTAAAAAAACACCAAAAAAGACAAAAGAAAAAAGGCTAAAAGTTGTAGAACATTATTCTTTGTCCAATATAATTCAATGTCCTCAGAAACAAATTCTGGTTTTTTCCAAGCATCGATTCCACGCTCTGATGGTCATTATGATCATTGGAGTGTTAATGCAAATTTTTGTGCTTTCAAAAGAATTTTGGGTTGTTATTGAGTCGGGAATCTCAGAGCCAGCAGCAAGCTTGACTTTTACCGATGCACAACAAAAGGAACTTGAAAGCAAAAAACTTCTTATTTCAGGCTATTGATCGTTTAATCCTTGAGACTATTCTTTGTAAAGATACGTCTAAGGACATTTGGGAATCAATGAAAAAGAAATACCAAGGCACTACGAGAGTGAAGCGTGCACAACTTCAAGCCTTGGAAAGTAATTTTGATAGATTAGAAATGAAGGACAAAGAAAGTGTCACAAGTTATTTCGGCCGTACAATGAAATCTGCAACAAGATGCGATTCCATGGAGAAAATATGATTGATAAATCTGCAACAAGATGCGATTCCATGGAGAAAAGATGATTGATACAACTATTGTGGAAAAGATTTTGTGCACATTAACAAAAGATTTTAATTTTGTTGTGTGCTCCATTGAGGAACCAAAGGACATTGATATACTCTCAATCGACGAGTTGCAAAGCTCATTTATAGTCCATGAACAAAAGATAAATAAAAGTTCTCCAAAAGAAGATCAAGCATTAAAGACTTCTATCAATACCCAATTCAACAACTTTAGAGGAAGGGGTAGAGGAAGAGGTAGAGGTTGAGGTAGAGGAGTTCGTGGATACACAGATGATTATAGGAGTTATAAAACAAATTATGACCAATCTCATGGCAGAGGTCGAGGTCAAAGTTCAGACAAGTCAGCTATTGAATGTTTCTGAATGCTGCACGAAACTACGACATAATAAAGAAAAGGGAGAAAGTTCAAACTTTGTTGAGAACAATGAAGTGGAAACATTATTGATGGCAACTCAAAATGACATAAAGCCCGATAGTGACATTTGGTTTGTGGATACAGGTTGTAGTAAGCACATGAGCGGTTGTAAGTCTTCTTTCTCATATATAAATGAAGATTTTTGTTCTACCGTGAGCTTTGGTGATTGTTCTACCGTGAAAGTTATGGGTAAAGGTGACATTCAAATAAAAACCAAGAATGGTTGTATTGAAATAATCTCAAATGTGATGTATGTTTCGGATCTCAAAAGCAATCTTTTGAGTGTGGGACAGCTATAGGAGAAAGGATATAAAATAACCATACAAATGGTACATGTGAAATATACTCTCCCTCAAGAAGAATTATTGTTGCTATTATACCAATGAGTACAAATAGATTGTTTCCTTTGAAGATTGAAAGCATTCATTCTTCTTTGTTGGCAAAATTGAAAGATCCAACTTGGATATGGCATTTTCGTTATGGACATTTAAACTTTGGTGGATTGAAGACATTTCAAACAAAAGGGATGGTAATAGGACTTCCTCATATCACGGCTCCTTCTCAAGTCTGTGAAGAATGTATGGTAGGAAAACATCACCGCATACAGTTTCCAAAAGGTAAATATGGGAGGGCAAAAACTGTTTTAGAATTAGTACACTCAGATATTGCGGTCCTATAAATTCGTCTTCGAATGGAGGTAAGAGATATGTGATTACTTTCACTGATGATTATTCAAGAAAAACATGGGTTTATTTTCTACAAGAAAAATCAGAAACATTCTCTATATTTAGAGTTTTCAAAGCTTTAGTTGAAAATGAATCTGGAAAGACGGTTAAGACCCTCCGAACTGATCGTGGAGGTGAGTATTGCTCTAACGAGTTTGAAGCTTTTTGCAAAGAGCATGGTATTCGAAGAGAGCTTACAGCGGCCTATACACCACAAAAAAATGGTGTATCAGAGAGAAAAAACAGAACTATTTTTAGTACGGTGAGAAGTTTATTGGCAAATGGGCGATTGCCGAAGACATTTTGGCCAGAAGCAGTAAATTGGAGTGTTCATATATTGAACAGATGTCCAACATTTGTGGTTCAGAATATGACTCTGGAAGAGACTTGGAGTGGAAGAAAACCTAGTATTGAACATTTTCGAGTATTTGGGTGCCTTGCTTATGCACATGTACCAGATGTGCAAAGAAAGAAACTTGATGACAAGGGTGAAAAATGTGTTTTTCTGGGAGTAGGTGAAACTTCCAAAGCATATAAACTATATAATCCGGTCACACAAAAGATATATAAAGGTTAGTCGAGATGTTGTATTTGATGAAGAAAGTACATGGAGTTGGAACGATAAGCTATCAATTTCGTTAACTTTAAATGATGAGGAAGATGAGGAAGTAAGAGAATCACCATTACATAATGAAGAAGCAACCAACAACACAGAAAATTTAAGAAATAATGATGAAGAGACACCAACCAATCACGAAGCAAAATGAAACACGCCTGAATCGTAATCGTAGAAGGCTGACATGGATGGATGATTACAAAGTAACAGGAATTAACCAAGATGAGAGTTCTATTTCTCATTTTGCTTTATTTGCAGATTGTGATCCAACAACATTTGATGTTGCAAAACAAGAATCTAAGTGGCGTAAAGCTATGGATGATGAGATAAGAGCTATTGAAAAGAATAATACTTGGGAGTTATGCGATCTTCCAGAAGGACACACGATAATAGGCGTAAAATGGGTTTTCAAAACAAAGTTGGATAAAGATGGTCAAGTGGATAAGCACAAGGCACGATTAGTGGCCAAAGGATATAAGCAACAATTTGGAGTTGATTATACCGAAGTGTTTGCTCCTGTAGCGAGACATGATACGATTAGAATGGTCGTTGCATTAGCAGCACAAAATTCATGGCCTATTTTTTAGTTAGATGTCAAATCAACATTCTTGAATGGGTATCTAGAAGAAAAGGTATATATTGATCAACCAAAAAGTTATATTCAGGTCGGAAAAGAAGAAAAAGTTTACCGATTAAAGAAGGCTCTTTACGGACTAAAACAAGCTCCAAGAGCTTGGTATAGTCGCATTGAAACGTATTTTCTTAAATCTGGGTTTGTGAAATGTCCTTATGAGCATACTATGTTTCTCAAGATTGGGGATGACAGTAAAATGCTCATAGTTTGTTATATGTTGATGATCTCATATTTACCGGCAGTTGCGATGGAAAAATATTTGTTGAATTTAAAAAGTCTATGATGAAGGAATTTAAAATGTCTGATCTTGGATTAATGAATTATTTCTTGGGCATTGAAGTTATCCAATCCAATGATGGGATATTTATTTCTCAGAAGAAATATGCGGGAGATATATTGGAGAGATTTCAAATGAAGGATTGTAATCCATTAAGTACTCCAGTTGATTGTGGAATGAAGTTGCATAAAGACATTGATGGAGATAAAGTTGATAGTACACTTTATAAACAAATTGTAGGTAGTTTGATGTATCTTACTACAACAAGACCGGATATACAATATTCCTTAAGCCTAATCAGTAGATACATGGAAAATGCAACGGAATTACACCTGTTAGCTGCAAAGAGAATTCTTCGTTATTTACAAGGAACTCGAGACTTCAGATTATTCTATAGGAAAGATGAAAAGTCAAATATGATTGGCTATACTGATAGTGATTACGCAGGAGATCAAGATGATCGAAAAAGTACTTCTTGTTATGTCTTTATGTTTGGAACAAGCGCTATATCATGGTCGTCTAAAAAGCAGCCCATTGCCACATTGTCTAGTACAGAAGCCGAATTTGTAGCAGTTACGGCTTGTGCTTACCAAGCTATATGGATGAGAATAATGTTAAATGAACTATGGGTTAGACAAAGTCAGCCTACAAAAGTTTATTGTGACAACACTTCAACAATTAAATTGTCAAAGAATGCAGTGCTACATGGGAGAAGTAAACATATCGATGTCAAATACTATTTCTTGAGAGATGTATGCAATAATGGAACAATTGATATGGTGCATTGCAAGAGTGAAGATCAACTAGCCGACATATTTAAAAAAGCACTAAACAGAGATACGTTTGTGAAACTTCGAGAGTTATTGGGTGTTCGTTCGTTGAAATTAATATAGTTTAAACTGATATCAGGACATCAGTTTAAGGGAGGCTATTAGAATAAATTATTTCCATTATAATTGGTGGATTATAGTCATTTACTAATAACTAGTGGTTACCATTACTTGTTTTGTAGACACCTCTAAAAGGTGATTATAGTTTGTAAGTTAATTAATAATAAGAAATAAGTTTTCTCTTCTCTAATTTTTATTATCTATATTTATTTTATTATCATTTGGGCTGCTATTCTAATCCAGCAATAAGCGTCTGACCCTCGTCCATAACTCGCCGCCACCCAACCGCCAGACTTTAATAGTAGAATAAAAAAAACCTGATTGATAAATATAACCCAATTCTGGAAAAAATGATGTACTATTAGTTCAATGAGAAAACTCATGTATTTGTTAAACAAAATTTCATTTTAACTATTTTGATAAGCCAATTGAGATCCATGATTGAAAAGGAGAATTAATTGTGGTTAGTTTTCCGTATGTATGTGAGGAGGGAGTTGTATACTTGTATGTATTGATTTGAAGGGTAAAGGGCACTCAATGGAAAAATTATTACAAAATGTCCATAATTAAGCAAAACGCGTGTACATAAATGAGCAACTACGTAAATATACACATAACCGAAATTAAGAGTAAAAAAAATTGAACAAGTGCAATCAAGAAAGAGGGTAGGACAGTTGTGATTAAAGTGAGTTAATGTATAGTTTGAATTAATATATATAAAAACTGCGGATTATTCTCATCCATCCTTAATAATATTATTAATAATTAATATTAATAATAATAGTTCCACTAGTAATTATATTAATATCAATATTATTGATTTTAATAATAATAATAATAATGATGATGATGATGATGAGTAAATTAATAATAAATCAATCATAATAATGATAATAATAATAATAATAATAAAAATAATAATTATTATTATATAATATTAAATAATAATAATAATAATAATATTAATAATATTAATTATATTAATAAAAATTATTAAATTTAAGATGAGTAACACTGAAATAGGGTGAACTTCGTGAAACTGAATTGAACTGAAAGAAATTGAGCTAAAATAAATTGAATTAAATTGAATGGGGTGAACTGACTGAACTGGATTACACTGATCTGAACCAAATTGAATTGAACTGAACTGGATATAGTTGAACTGAAAATAAGTCAGAAAGAATAAGGGTAATCTTATTTTCGGTTAAAATCCTGACTTAGTTTGGTTTTGATTAATTCAATTCGAGTTCTATAATATCAGGTAAATTGTGTCTAGCTTCGTTTGCTTTAAATACAACCTCATCTAATTTTTAGGTAATTCGGACCATTACCATTCTTTTACTTCATTTCCTCTTTAATACACTTATATTTTAATATATTCTTTTCACTCCATCTATAAAAAATAACTTTTATAAAAATATTGCGATAATTAGATTGTTGCAAAACTTAATTCGAATCGTTTATAAAAAATGAAGGTCGATCTCTTCCAAGAAAATGGAGAGAATGCAAACGCATTTTTAGGTGATCATGATCAATTCACCAAATTTTGGGCCTATCAAAGAAATAGATCAATTAATGCAAGAAAATCCCCACTTTTAAAAAAAGTCATTTCTCAGAATCATCATCGTCGTCGTCGTCCTAGAGAGAGAGAGTTGGGGGAACCATAAAGAAAATTAAGCAAGTTTATCAATGGTGGCTTCAATTCCGTCATTGAAATCCTCCCAACTTACACGTTCATTTTCTCCTTCATCTAATCATCTCCATTATCGTCTTTAGCCAATTAGGAAATAAGAGAATTAAACAAAAATGAAATTTATTCTGGAATACGTCACGTGTTGTATCATAACCACGCCACGTCACACGCCGACGCCATCACCGAGATCGGCTGAGGAGACGCGTCGGCTTGTTTCGTCGGATCAGCCGGTGAATGGACGACGACGACGACGGCATAGGCCGACGAGAGGTGCGGCGATGGATTGGCGGCCGTCTCTTTTGGCTATTTCTGAGGATAACGATGTTGTTGCTATGCCGTCACGACGAGAAACGCCATCTCCCAGAAATGTCAAGCGGTGTGGTTCGTCGTCGGCTCGCCGCTCGTATGACTATAGGTATGCTTGTTTTGTACATGTTGATTATCAGATTTCATGTTTGTTATTATTCGAGTTCGGATTTGAAGTTAAAGGATATCTCATCTAAGGTTGATCATAACAATGTATGCATTGTTTCATCCGATCCAGCTTGGGTCGGAGGAAACAACGCATACATTTTGTGATTAATCAATAACGTAAATTTAAAATTTGGACTTTGGCTTCCCTTAACGAAATCAGTTAAAGAATATGTAATTAAATAGAAAAGTAGTGACACAAACTAAAAATAAAAAATTGTTTGAAACTTAAAAGAAGAAACTAAAAATGTACGGAGTAATATATTATAGGGTTTTCTTAACCTGGTGTCTTTGTCTTTTTTCGATTTCTACGTGTTATCCCTTGACTTTTAAAAATATGATTGGTATTCTTAAATTTTATAATATGTTCATAAAATACTCACATTAATAAAATTGGCATTTTTAACCATTAAATTTAAATAAGAAAATATATTTTAGAATAAGTAACGGATTTTGTGATAATAGTTCGACAAATTATCGCAAAAAAACAACAGATGCATAAACTAATAATTTAAAAATGGCAAAATATAGCATTTTGATATTTTAAAAAGTTATTATTATTTTAGGGATATAAGTTATATTGTCAAAGGTGAGACGTACAACGTAGAATTACCCCAATAGTAAAGTATTATCCGAATCAAAGAGTATAACACAATACACAATAGGAAAATTATAATCAAACCATAACTTTCGTGTTCCACAACCAACGTTGCCAGCCTTTCACCGCCTACGCAATCACCCCCTTCTATCGGATCCATAAGGAGGCGGTAATAATCTGGTTTGTTAATATTTAATGTGTCTAAAGAGTAACAATTTCTTCGAGGGCTTGATTGGATTAACTAAACTAATTGCAAGATGAATAAAAAAACAAAATCAAATATATAAAGAGTCTGGGGATGAAATTCACTAGGTATTTATACGGGGATATGATTTAACTAATTAATTGAGCAATTATGTTGTTTAAGTCCATAAGACCAGTTGATTCTATTATGTCCTTTATATCTAATTTAACTGGCATTTGCTATCATTAAACTAGTTTTATCTAATTGTCGCAACCTATACTAGTCTTAACCTAGTCGGTAATAATCCTAGTTTGCAAGACTAATCAACTTATTTTGGCCAATAACTAATCGATTAGATTTAAGACAAGAATTAAACAACACAATGTAATTTAACAACTAATTCATTAATAAAACGCTTTTAACAACCTAGATCCCTTTTCTCCCTAGATTAACGACTTAGCTACTCATACTAATAATAATAACATTAATCATGTGAACGGAAAACATAATTAAAATAAATAAAAGATGAATAAAAACTAGAACTTGAATAATAAAAAAGCTAGAAGAATATCGTAATTAAAGGCGTAATCCGGAAAAGCAATGCGGAAATAAAAAGCTAAAACTAAAACAATATGGGAATTGTATATGGGATATAAAACTAGGGTATAAAAAGTGTGTAAACATACAACACGAAACCTTTTATTCCTACAAGAAAAATCACAGTTTATGGATTTTTCCTAAAATTATACGGAGAGGATTCCTCGATTGAGGAATCGCTCCCTCGATTGAGTACTCGGCCTCGTCGATCGAGGTAGTGGTGTCCTCGATCGAGGAACCCGCCTTTAGCAACTTCCTACATCGCGCACAACTTCCTACATCGCACACCGATCTTCAAGTGGTCGTTATTTCTTCGTTACTTTGGAAAATTTGACGTTTTTGGTGACGTTGAAAAGCTAACAGGATAAGCTTTCACCTTCAACTTGAATCACATGATTTGCGTTTGTGGAACTTTAGCTATGACTCTTCAAAGTAAGCATTAGTAATGTGAAGTTCCTCTTTTTGTCACTTCTTCGTCTTATCTTCTCTTCTCTTCCTCTAGATTTGCGTGCCATGTTTCATGTGTTGTTTTATGCCAATCCGTGGTGCTTAATTTTATTATTTTGCTCCAAAAATGCATCAATTCTACATTAAACAACAAATGGCGGTAGTAACGACATTCTAACATAATGGCATATAAAAGACGTATTCTAGCACGAAATCTATAAAAAAACAGTTATAGGGAGGCATAAATGTATATATAAACATGGCTCATACATAATATTGTCCTCCTGACGCTGACGCTTGGCAATAGTCCTATACTTAAGATTACCGAAGACGACATTTAGGACCCTTTAGGAGTTAGCCACATCATCGAGACCACCCTCTAGGACCCAAGAAAACCGAAGACGACATTTAGGAGATATGCACTTCATAGTAAGAAACCCCTTAGACAATAAACGATGAAGTAAAGCCACATTTAAACCACATAGCACATCAGGTACAACAAAAAAATCCGACGACTGTAAGGAAGGAGACAGAGCTCATGATCTGGGAAAATCGTAGAGTATAATTTTAACAATACCATCACCACAATCAGGGGGAGCTACATAATCCAAGCCTCGACCATGTCAATACTTCAGAGTGTATATTTTAAAATAAACCTCATACAACCAAATACCCATACGCTTAAACATAACCTCAGCTTCGGATAAAAATTTAATCGTTAATCTAGAATATAGAGAATATCGTGTAATTACCCGAGCATCCCCACTACTATGCCAATCAGGAAAGCACGTAATCAGGAAAGCATTGGAGATTTGTTTGAAATTTGATTCCGATTCGCAGTTTGTTCGTAGGGTATTTTTCCGAGTACCAGATTATAGCTAAACGATGATGGGTTTGTAGAGGTCGTCTTCAATTTTGGTGTGGTGCGATGCAATGCAGTTTACTTTAAGAATGTTGTAGCAGTCTGCCTAGTTTTTTGGTGGCGTGAATGCATTCAAGTGGGTGGTTTTGTTTGAATTGGGGGAAAACTGAGGGAGATTGGCGGGATGGGGTGATATTTATCCTAAGGTTTGCTATTATTGTTGAATTGTGGCAGAGATGCGGAAATGAGTGAGGTAGAGGGCGTGAGGGAATTGGTGATAAAACTGTTGTAGAGTTTTGATTTTTGTTGTTTGGTGAGATAACCGGGATGGATATTAGAAAAAATGAAGTTTAAGTTGACTTATTAGAGTTATAGTCACAGGAAAAACAGTTGTTTTTCTTCCATGAGTTCAATGTAAGTTGAATAATGTAATAGCTAAGGTTATTCTCAATTAAATAATAGTAGAGATTAATCTAAGAAGATGAGCCTTACTTTGAATTATTCTCATGAAATAACACAAAAGTTTTAAGTTTTTTGAGATAATATTTTTGACTCAGCTTCTTTGAGATTCCCAAACTCAGGAGATACATTTTTTTTTCTCTAAGCATGAACCTTTTAGACATAGGGTCCATTCGCAAAACTGTAAAGCGCTGTGTAAGCTCCTAATTTTTGTCAATAACCATTTGACTGATGTTGATGTTATTATTAGAATGCAGCCTTTTAAGATTACTCATAACATTCTTTGGTTTATCCACCAACCTAAACACAGAGTTCCCATAGACCTTATGACCCCAAGCCATAGCTACAAATTTTTTTATAATTAGAATGATCTAATAAACTATTTTTAAGAAGCGGATCCACATGAAAAACAATAACAATATATAACAATGTGCAATTGTCAAATACTCCACTGGAAAAGAACTATAGGTTTGAGTAAAGATTTAGAGCCAATTAGCATTAAGCATCACTCTATAAAGCTTAGAATAAACCCTGGGAGAAGGGTCTTGTTTATTTAATAGGTGACTCCTAGCACCATGTATCTCATCCATACCATAATTTGGAAGGCAAAAGTTGAAGGCAATAATATCAGAAATATCAGGTTGATGGTTGTTTATTTTCTCATGGTGGTGTGTCTAATGACATTAAAGTCACCCATTACAGTTCAAGGACCAACATGGTAAGCAAGAACATTTATTGAACTCCAAAGTTCCAACCTCTAATCGACATTTACTGCCATAAACTACAAAAAGGTGAAAAGCCCTACCAGTAGCTAAATGCTTCACATGGCAACACACAACCTGCGGATGTATTATAGAAACTATGTAATCAACTAAATTTATTCTTCAAAATTTTATGAGCTTTATTCTTTTTACTATAGTTTCGAATAGACCAAGAATATCCACCTTATTTTCCCTAAGAAAATTACAAACCTTTATTTGCTTCACAAGCTTATTTAACCCCTTTATATTGCAAATGGAAATGATTATGAGATTACCTTATCAGGTGGGTTCTCCTTAAAACCATGAACTTATTAGGAGAAGAGATGCTAACATCATGATCTCATTCCTAACAATAATTTTCTTCTTTTCACTAACAACTATAAAACTACACCATAACTAGGAAGGTGCCATAGCTCACTACATCATAAGTGCTTTTCAGCCTCGATAGAAGATGAGTCATTAGTCGGAAGTAAACCTAGCTCCTTGAATCCGGAGCCCAAATTGCACATTCAATACTTCTGACATGTTAGCCTGAGGATATAAGATACCACCTAGTAAGTGAAATTATGACGTGTTCTTTTTAAATTAATTTGGTTCAAGAATTATATATGCTTTAACAAACATTTAAACTTGTTCAAAACCAACGTCCTTCTTACGAGCATCAATTTTAGTCAATTATCTTTCTTAGTCTCAGCAACATGAGTTCTATTCCTTTTACAAAGAGAATCTGTATGCCCAAACTTCTAATAGGTCTTGCAATAATAAGGCATTCATTCATACGGAACTTTCTAACTGGATTACTCAATACAAGGAGCATTTATAATAATTTGTACAGGGAGCTCCTTCGACACATCCACTTCAACCACGATCCTAATAGATGAAACAAAGGGTGATAGGATTTGAGTCCAACAACAACATCAGAGCCTTATTTCCAAAATGCTTTGGGGTCGGCTTAGGTGATATGATTTGAGTACATCAAAGTAATCTTCTAATGATTCTGATTTTAAGGAAAGTTTAAACTTGCAATAATCATGTCAAATCAAGAAAGGGAGAAACTACATCATTCAAAATAATTATATGTTTCTGGGAAATAGGTTGTACATACCCAATAGAGCTTACAAAGGCCTACTGATCAACGAAGCACTCTAATGGTCTTATTGGACACTTTGAGGTGCAAAAGACCTGTGAGATACTGCAAGTTTTACTAGCCTAAAATGCTTGGTGATGTTCTAATGTGCATGATGTCATTAGGAGATGTTCTCCTTGTCAACAATTTAAGTCTTACTTTTAGACTGACCCTCTTGCACCATTGCAGTCACATAGAGAGGCATGAATTTTATTATGGCTCTTCTAAGACACACTTCATTGCCTGCACCAAAACTGGGAATGTAGTAAGTTTTGTTGACTTATACTTCAAGGAGGTTGCTTTGTGAAGCTTCTTAGTATCCCAAAGACCATTGTTTCAGATAGAAATGTCAAGTTCTTAGGGAATTTTTGGAGGACTTCGTGGAAGCTACTCAAAACTAAGCCTTTGTTCATCATTTCTCACCACCTTCAAATAAATGCTCAAACTAGTCACCAACAAGACTCTAGGAGATTCCTAATGTGCACTGTGTCCAAGTCTCTTTGGGATTGAGACTTAAAATTGGATGTTGCAGATTTTGGATTCAACAGGTATCCATCAAGCAGCACAAGCCAGAGTTCTTTTGAGGTAGTCTATGGTGAAAATTCATTGATACCAACTGACTTAACACCACTCGAAGGAAACTCGGTGAACTATGATGCCGAAGAAAGGGTGAAACAAATGCAGCTGATCCATGCTCAGGCCAGGAAACAAATTGAGAAAGCCAATGCTCAATACAAGGCTAGAAATACTAGTAGAAAACACCCCTACAGTGGCGGTCATAAATGACCTTTTGTGGCGGTTTTGAGAGGTTTAGGGTACGTCGTATATCGCGGCATCGTATAAAGTTTACAACCGTCGTATAAAGTTTCTACAACCGTCGTTATAGCTCTCTTATTGTGGCGGTTGTTATATAAAACCCCGTTATAAATTTATATAACATGACGTTTGTTTGTTTTACAACCGTCGTTAAATGTTCTAAAAACCGCCACTATAACTACAGAGCCGTCAAGAAACATATTTATCATGTCGGTTTCCTTTACAAAAATCGCCACTAAAGATAATTAAAACGTCAAATCTATGGTGTTAAATCGTCATTAAAAGTTCTAAAAACCGTCGCTATAGGAGTTTGAAAGCTAATTTACTACCGAAACATGTTTTTTGTTACAACGGTTGTAATTACTTAACCGCCGAGAAATGTAGTCATAATGTGGGTTTCCTTCCAAAAACTGCCATTAAAGATTATTACAACGTTGTTTGTTCTGTGAAAAAACGTCATTAAAAGTGAATTTGTTTAAACTTATTACGTCGGTTTTAATGAAACCATCGTAACAATTATTTATATATTATTTTTTTTAAAATGAAAATTTCTACGGAAATTTCATCTGCACCTCCCAATAAATTTGATAATTCCAAATGCTATATGAATAGAATTAAACCTGTAAATAGAAATGTGACCATAAATACTATTCTAAACAATATTTGTCCAACAAACGTACACCAATCTTGCATCACATCCAACGTCATAATATCATCATTACTATGACCAAGAATACATCCTAAGTGTATGAATAACATACACGGTCTAGTTGATAAACTAATCTACAATTTCGCTAAACATTTGGTCGCCTACTCTTCTTTGATCTCATTTGTAGCTGTAGCTTTTTTACCATCAGTAGAATGCCAACGGAAGAGGAAGCTCAAAGAAATACCCTTTTCTCAAGTCAAAGTTTAGGAATCAGTATTATTAAAGTATTAGTGTATTACTTGGGATAGAAGGGAGTCTATTTCATCAACGAAAAAGATAGCTGGTTGACGGCAACTAGCAACGTTGAAAAGAGCTCTCACTAGCTTTTCACCCTCTGCAATTTGAAATAACCAACTTAAATTAAATAGAACATTTGAGTTTCCATCTTTGTTTAAGAGGTTCTAGTTCCTCAAATTTGTGTTATTTCATTACTCAGTTACTCTATATGTACTTATCATGGGTATTCATAAAGAACATGTTCACTAGGGTATATGCCCTATACCTTGAGTCATGTTGCAAATTATTTCCATATCCTCTATTGAGAGTCTAAACAGTCCATCTTTATTTAAGGGGTTTTAGACGATCTACTCTCTTGCATCTGTGTATCCAAAGAGTTAATTATTAGTTTATCAATTTTGGTCATCAGCTCTAAATCAGTTCCTTCCATATTCTTACCTGCTGACGGTAAGGGTATATGCAATCTTTTAGTGAGCCCACTACAACACATACCGCACTTTTGCGACGGTTTTTGGGTCTTTTTTCGACGCTTTAAAGCGTCAGCAATTTTTTTCTCGACGCTTCTGGAAGCGTCAGGATTTGGGGCGTCAGGACTCTTCGACGCTTTTTGTGTCGACCTTAGCGACGCTTTTTGGTGTCAAGAGCCACGACGCCTTTAGGTGTCAGTCTTTCTCGACTCTTTTTTGCGTCGAAACTCTCAACTTCTCGACGCTTTTCCGATATTGGAAAAATACACTATAAACCGCATTCCGACGCTTTTTGGGTCTGCAATATGATCCTGCATATTATATACATTACAGCCCCTGCATTTATATCTGTATATACACATATATACAGTACGTACAAATTCTTAACAGCTCCTGTGCACATATACAGTCTACAGGCCAGGTCTGATCTAATCTGCATATATATATATATATACCCATTCGTAATACATTATTCGTACAACGGCTACATACATGCATATATACATTCGTACAACGCTAGCTACATACATACATACTGACATTATATGTACAGCTATACATACTGACATATTATTATTATTATTATTATTATTATTATTACATCGCCTAACAGATCAGACGTACAACAACCCCAACTACATACAGCGCAACATCAGACGTACTGCAGCACAAAGCTCAACACAACAAAAACAACGACGACAGCTGCTTGAATTGACAAGTATATGTAGCTGCTACCACCACAGGCCAGGCTACAACTGCGGCACATTAAAACACGTATGTACAGATCAGTAGCAACTGCACCAGACCAGCGCTGCAAACTGCACAATAAGACGAACAGCCCTGAAAACTGCACTTCAATAACTCAAATCAGCAAACATACTCAAATCAGCAAACATGTGTGCAGACAACTACATACATGTACATCGACATTAGACATGCCAGGCCAGTGGTATCATAATGCAGATCAGGACAGAATACATCCCAAAACAACTAGCAAAAGCTGCACATCAACCAAAAAACTGAACTGCTCCAAACAGTCAGCCCCTGCAACAATAGGGAGTATCTGCTGCATTCAGAAACCCATAAAAACTACCACAAGAGAGACTCAACCAGCAAAGAAGCCCCTGCCATGCTAATATACAAACCACTGATGAAACAGTCTTGCAGCCCTCAATAATATGCATACTATGACTACAGCCCAGGCCACTGAACTACACAGACTGCCACTAAACAAAAATCATATAACATAAATTGAAATTGCATTATCAAACGTAATTTTTTCGTTCATCCGAACAATAGAAATATTTCCACGCAAAAATAATAAAATGTCTCGAGAGATTAAATAATATACGACAAAAGGCAAGGTACGACTAGCTAAAATACTCCGAAAAAAGTGAATTCCAGATTTGCTTGCTCCTCTTATCTCGATGCACCACGGCCATTTGTCGAGTTCAATATCTACATACAAGGAAATTAAATATCATTAAGCAAAGAAAACACCTTCACCGACATTCGTACATTACCATGGCAAAGATGATCAAGCATCATCAAATATGGCTCAATAATAAAGGCAGGAAGCAGTGCCCTTACTACTGCCCAATTCAATGCCAAGCAAGAAAGGCTAACCACACAGTTCGAAAGGCTCTTAGAGGAGCCCCCGTTAGAATGAGGAGATGCTTAAGAAAGGCTAAGCACAAGGTGAGTTAAAGCAGGCATTAGAATGAGGAGATGCTTAAGAAAGAAAAGTGAAATCTACTTGAAAATGACAAAGAAAGAGCATTAACATATATACGCCACGATTGCATCCTCCTTCTATGCTCTTTATTTAACACAGAAGGAAAAAGATCATTATACCTAGACGAGAAGCGCATTATAACCAGTGAAGAATGCATCTCAAGGGAACAAAGATGAAAAGAGCAATACTAAATGGGATTATTAATGCTAGGCTTATCCAAGGCAGGTGCAAGTATTACATTTAAAGAGAACATAATCATAAAAATACCTGTGAATTCAAGGTCGATTTTGCAAGTTGAGCTATCTCGGGTGATGGCATTCCAGAGCTCATACCTTCCAAGATTTTATACAAGATGATATTGGTCTCATTCAACTTCGTTTCAAGCTCTTTTTTGTCCTTCGTCAAACTGTGAACAACCTTTTCTAAATTTTGCGTCTTTTCCATATTGTCGAGTGTCAAAGAGTTAGTATCTCCTGATTTAAAAGCCTCCTTCCTTAAGATACTGTGCACTCCAAATACATCGCTTCCTTTCACACTGAAACCATAGCCTAAAGGCCGTTTAGGGACATCTTCCCCATACATTAATTTACTAAAAGCTTCATTTTGGATTTGCACTTTTGGCTTGGTAGGATTAGTCTCAAGTTCAGATTGAATATAAGTATCAGCATCCAACTACACCCAAAAAAAATGCTTAGTATGTGTCAATAAAAAAAGAAAATTTAGAGTACATTAAGTTTTTTTATGTGTACCAAAAATTCTTCTGTTCTTGTATCTTTCACATATGACCCATCTTTCCTCTTATGAGTTTGCTTGAAAACCTCCAATTCAGTTGGTTCCCTTTTGTTCTTTTCTTCCTGTCATCAACACATAAGTATTTAGCATCTACCCAAGATTGTGTGTAATTCTAATTAAATGTAAAAATAGTCTGATGCATGCATCAGGTGCTCTGTGGTGCACTTTTGTGCAGTAATGCAACAGGTGTAGGGGCAAGCAGTAGTGTGTAGGGCTGCACTATTGCTGGCTGTAAAGGGTAGAGTAACAGATGATAGTCGTGGGCAGATTAGGTTGTTGTGCAGGTCTGCAGAGGGTGGGACTGCATATCAGCAAGTACGTAGTGCAGCGTATCATGGTTCTGTGGCAATAAACAATGCAGTGTATAGGGGTTGTTGCAGCGTGCAGACCTACTACTGGGACTGTGCAACTGAAAGTAGACGAGCAATAGCTTCTGAATGCTCAACAAGCTGCTGTTTCGTGGTTTGGAAATAAGATTAAGCACAAATTCAAAGGATATATACTACTTACAAACTCTGCCCGTATATTAGCACAACTTGTTGACCCAGTGGTGTGAGCATGATTTTGTGATGCACGTGCCTCTTTTCCGCATTCAGCAAATCTCTGTATTGAATAAAATATACCAATAATGTATGCAACAAAGCAATGACAATAAATAAACGATAATGAAGATAATGAAAGCAACTATTTAATATTTCGGCATATACCTTTTCTTTCTCAGAATACCAATAATCGACTAAGTGAATCCAACTATCACGAGGGATGCATGGTGGTACAGATTGATAGATTTGTTCTCTAGTTTTTGTCGTGGGTTTAAAGAAAGCCTTCTTTAAGTCATGTCTATATTGTCTTACACTCTTGCCTACACGTTTCAGAATACCTTTGTCATAGCCATCACCATCGGGAATAACAAAGTGCTCCTAGGATAAAAAAAAAAAATTTACATAAATAATCAGTTAATCAAACTAGCATAATACTCATGGTTAGTGAAAATCCATGTTAGCAAGTTAAGAGGTTAACAACATACCCGAATAGTCTTAATTATATCAACTTTGTACTTCTCAGGCACATGATGCCAATTTGTATCTCTAATTGGACAAAATGGTTCCTTCCGTGCCATATTACCAATGAATCGAACTAGGATGTGTCCTCCCTTTTTGAGTGGTTGGTGAAATTCATTAAAAGTGACACAATACCTCGCATTTTTTGCATACCATACATCATGCGGCTGAATTGAATCACTGACTTTTGATATATTTCCTTCTCCATCTGTCAAAACACACATGAAATAACGAAGCAATATATAAAAAAGCACTGGTTTATCACCTGTATAAAAAAAAGCTGCTACTGAATACTTTAAACATAAGAGTCTGTTAGTAATTTCATTGTTTATGTTAATTGTGGTCTAAGGATACTTTTTAAGGGTATTCGGGGTTTTAAACGTTAGTAAAATGTATCAAATATAATGAAAAACTTACCCATAACTACAACCTCCTCACTTTCGTCAAATTCAACGTTATCAGGCCAATCATGTACCACGCTTCGACGTCTCGGTTTGAAAGTTTTTAAACTAGTTTGATTAGCATCTTGCTGGTTCAAAACTTCTTCTCGAGGCTCCACCAATGACTTGTCAATAGCATTACACCCATTCTTGGTTGTACCAATAATGTCAGAGCGCGCTGGACGACTAGTCGGTTGAAAAAGTGAAAATGCAGGCTCTACACTACTAGTAGACTTCAGAGTGAACACTCGGGATGTGTTAGTTCCCGAGTTACTACTAGGAGAATTTTTCCACAAGACATCAGACGGTTCTCGGGCATTTTTATTCGCAGGTTCATGCAAATTTGGTGTGGCACGGGTCTTTGAAAATAGGGGATTTGAAGTAAAAGAAAGGCCAGATTTAACAGGTTGTTTAACCCCTACCTGCGCTTGTTCCCCGGTCTTTTGAGATTCATGGGAATTTGTTGTGGGATGGGTCTTTGAAGCCACTGGTTTTGTAGTAAAGGATCGGTCAGGTTTTGAAGTATTTTTTTGGTGAACAGAACCAGGTGCTGATTCTACTTGTTCTCTGGTCTTTTGAGATGCATGAACTTGTTTGCCAGAAAGTTGAAGGGCCTTTTTAGCAGCAAGCTCATGAGAATTTGTGGTGGCACAGGTCTTTGAAAGTAGGGTGTTTAGAGTAAAAGACGGGTCTTTGAAAGTAGGGTCTTTTCTAGCAGCAAGTTCGTGTTTTTGATTTCCTGAACTTGAGCAATTTGGAGGCTTTTCAAAAGTCTGTGGATTGATTTGGGTCTTTGAAAAGGGAGCATTTGTAGCACTTGATCGCATAGCCGCACATAATAATTTTGTCACAAGTGGCACATCAGTGGCATCACTATTACCTATCACATCAGCAGATACATTGTGTTTTTAGGACAAAATGGCCCCCATCTCTCATCTGTAGCACCTAATATCATGGCAGAAGATAATGAAATTGTCACTGGTGGCACATCAGTAGTGGCAGTGGCATTAGTGGCATTAACATTACCTGATACAGCAGATACTTTGTTTTTTTTAGGACAAAATGGCCCCCATTTCTCCTCTATAGCACCTGATCTCGATACTGATGTAAGTGTCACAGGCGGCACATCAACAGTAGTGGCAGTGGCATCAGCTTCTGCCATTTGAGCCATGGTCCTTTTGCTTCTATAACTCATCCTTGAAATCCTAAAATAAACATTACAGCCATCAGTTATATATATAGAACAGTAAAGGGAAATAACATATAATAATATGGTTAAGGAAAGAGATGTTCACAAGTCACAACATTTGCACAACTAAAACCAAATTATCATATATTAAAACTCAAAAGTATGCAAGTATACCAAAACTGAGTATTCTACAGAATCTTGCCAGTGTCAATAAGATCTCTAGGTTTTGTACTAATTACATAAGACCATCCTTTTTGCATCTCATCTTCGACATAAAAAACTTGTTTTGCTTGACATGAGAAAACAAAAGGATCATCGGCTAAATTTCGACCGGTGTGCATTAACTTAGAAAAGTTGACACACACACTCCCATCCTCAAACTTCTTAACACCTCTGTGTATGTCAACCCAAGCACAGTTGAACATTACAACTTTACATTGGCCAAAATAATCCAACTCATAAATATCCTTTAGTTTTCCATAATAGGCTTGACCATCAGCTTCAACCATAACTCCAGAATTTTGAGTTCTTCGCTTTTCCTCACGATCAACTGTTTGGAATTTATATCCATTGATCATAAATCCCGTCATCCTTCTACCATGATTATTTAAACCACCTGCCAAAGCTTTCCTAAGTTGTCCTTTTGGGGTACTTGTATCTAGGTTGTGCACCTATGACAAAAGAATATTGTATCAATATGAATCATATTAAACTGACAAGCCACGTTTCTAAGACTTATTAGACAAGGGATGGGTGGACCTGTGCTTGCAACCAATCTGCAAATTCTTGGATGATCCACTCGTTTTCATTACTTTGCGTAACGCTGAGCATATCCTGCCGCTTGTAATTAAGAAACTCACTTCAAAGGTTTGGGAAAAATAATCAATACTGAATTTATTAAGGGTGGCTGATAATTATTAAAATTTGACAGTTGTTAATACTTACGCTAGAAGCACTTCCATCTCATCAGAATTAAGCAAAACATAGCGATGAGCTTGTTTTAAACTTCTATCATCCAGACGTACGTTTTCTATCATACCAACAACTCGACCACCAGTGCGATACAAATAATCACTCTTGTCTTCACTACCATCATTGTTCCTCTTTGGTCTATTAAAGATAGTCTCAATACCTTCTAAATACCTTGAACAAAATGTTATTGTCTCCTCAAGTATGTAGCCTTCAGCAATTGATCCCTCTGGCTGAGCTTTATTACGTACGTATGACTTTAAGTGAGCCAAATACCTTTAGAGACTTCATAAAATCAGTTTACAGAAAAGAAAAACAAATTATATATCCACTTCAATAGTTTGTGATATTTACCTTTCGATAGGATACATCCATCTATACTGGACAGGTCCACCCAGTTGTGCCTCCTCTACTAAGTGAATCAATAAGTGAACCATAATTGTGAAAAAGGTAGGCATAAACTCTATTTCCATACGACATAGTATTAGGACAATTTTCGACTGAAGGGCATTTAACACATCATGTTCAAGCGTATGCGAACAAAGAGACTTGAAAAAGTAAGATAATTCCCCGAGTAAGTCAATAACTTTAGTAGCCTTGGATGCCCTCAATGCCACGGGAAGTATGTCTTGCATTAAAACATGATTGTCATGACTCTTAAGATTAATGAGTTTTCTCTGTTTCATATTCACACATCTAGAGATATTTGAGCCATATCCATCGGGAGCTCTAATCTTTTGCAAGACTTTTAAAAATCGCTCTTTTTCCTCGTTAGACATGGTGTATGATGCTGGAGGCATATAAGGTTCTCGATTAGGTCTATCTTGAAGCCAAAGATGTTCCTTTATGCCAAGCATCTTTAGACCTTTTCTCGCATTCACATCATCTCTACTTTTATCCATATCTAAAAGTGTACCCAATATATTGTCACACACATTTTTTTCAATGTGTATCACATCTAAATTATGTCTTAATGGGTTGTGTTCCCAATACGGCAACTCAAAAAAAATACTCTTCTTATTCCACAAATTATGATTATTATCTTCATCGTTGTTATCATTAACCAGGTTAGTCGAAACACCAACTTCCCTTGCTCTTTTGGGTCTTTTTGATCGTTTTGTAGTCTTCCCATACTTATATTCAATCTTCTCTTGTTGTCTTAAGACATCAGAACCACTAATTGATTTTGGAGCGCAACCACATGCTATCGTTCCATCAAATAGATTGGCTTGAGAACGATAATGATGACCTGGATCCAACCAATTCCTATGTCCCACATAACAAATTTTACCACTAAATCTACCGGAATTAGTTGAATGGGTACATCGTGGACAAGCATCATAACCAGACGTGCTCCATCCAGATAACATAGCATATGCCGGGAAATCGTTAATAGTACTATGTAATGCTGCCCGGAGTTCGAATTTTTCACCCTCAAAAGCGTCAAATGCGTTAACACCGCTCCATAACAACTTCAACTCAGAAATTAAAGGTTGTAGAAATACATCGATGTCAATTCCTGGACTGGATTTTCCAGGAATAATACAAGACAAAATAAATGAAGAGGGTTTCATGCACAACCATGGTGGTAAGTTATAAGGAATCAAAATAACTGGCCATGTGCTATAAGTGGTATTCATCAAACGAAATGGGTTAAACCCGTCAGTAGCTAAGGCTAATCTAACACTTCGAGGATCAGAGGCAAATAAAGGATACCGAGAATCAAATTGTTCCCACGCTAACGCGTCTGCAGGATGTCTAAGTTTTCCATCTTTTACACGTTCATTATGATGCCATCTCATATCTCCCGCTGTTTTAGAGGACGCGTAGACTCTCTTTAATCTAGGAATGAGGGGGAAATACCTCATAACTTTGGCTCCTTCACCCTTCTTAACTCGATCTTTACCTTTTTCACCAATGACTTTTTTCCATCTTGATGTGTGACAAGAATCACACTCCTCTTTGTCAATGTTATCCCCCCAAAATAGCATGCAATTGAATGGGCAAGCGTGAATCTTTTCATATCCAAGTCCTATATCATTTATTATCTTCTTACCCTCATAAAAGGTTGATGGGAACTCTCTTACTTGAGGAAATGCTTGAAGTAGAAGTTCAAGTAACTTGTCAAATGACTCATTAGACCAATGAAACATACATTTAATATGGTACAAGTGTAAAAGGAATGAGAGCTTTGAGAAAGATTGACAGCCTTCGTAAAGCTCCTCGTTTGCAGCTTCAAACAATCTTTTATAGTTACTCTCTTCTTTACTGTTGAGTTTATGGGGGTTGTTAGAATAGTCATCAGTCCTAGCATCATTTGCTTGCTCAAACTCATTTTCAGACTCACCAGAAGAACTAAAACCTATAGACAGGTCATCATATTCAGTTTCTTTTTCTATTTCTACCGAGCCAGCAAAGATATCATATCATCACGCCTTAAGTAATGTTAGTCCCGTAAACCGCATTAAGTAAACCATTCATATCATCACGCCTTGTTAAGGATTCTTCCCTACTTTCTCTATGCAAATGATCAAGAACATCTCTTTTACCATGCCAAAACCAATCCGTATACTTCTGGTAAAACCCTTTGAACAAAATGTGTCCCTCTATTTCACCCAAAGTAAAGTAATAACGTAACTTAGAACTTTTACATGGGCATTTTGTTTTCCCTTCTGCAAGATTTTCCTTAGCTAACTCAATAAACTTCCTACATCCATTTATGTAATCCGAATGGTCATTTGACAAGGTAATCCAACTAGTATCCATAACTACACATCATAAAGATTAAATACTCAAAAAACACAGCATATTAAATCATATAAATCATATAATCAGACTAAAGTATTCCAGCAAGGTATTAAATATTAGCATCAATTTTTTTCACAGTAAAGAATACCGCCTCAATACACACACAGTAACCTTCAAAACCCTTAGAAAGCAATGATGAAGCGGTCAGTTGGCTCAAATTTGATACCATGATTCTAGTTCGTCTAAAACTAAATCTACGGATAGCTAACTGATGAACCTAGAACAACACTCTAGCACTGTAGCAACCATTACAAACCCAGAAGACAGTAAAAACAAGACATCAAATTAAAGAAAAACCAACATTATATATGTTACTATACGTGTGAAGACAAACAATAAAAATTGGGTATTGGCCAAGACTATCAATAATGGCATTGCATAGAAGATAAAAGTAGATATCACAACCGTATAGATCATTGACAGTGCCCAAATATCATAAATCTAACTTGGTTAATTACTTATTGAGAAAGATGGCGATGATGATTAAATAAAAACGTTCATAAAGTTTTGATTAATTACTTACCTTGACGATGGTGATTAATGATGAGCGCGATTCGTTCAGCCTGGGCGAGTAATAATTATTGGAACACAGTATATGAATTTGGGGAAAAGGGAATTAATTTGGGGAAAAGGGAATTAATTTGGGGAACGAACGAAGATGAAGGCGAGCAATGATGGAAATCGTGGGTTTGGAATAATGAAGAAGGCAATGGAACAGTGCGTGGTAGAAGATAGAGTAATTAGGGTTATGATAACTACGCGCGAGATCAGTGAAATTTTTGGGTGAAATTTTTAAGAAGGCGGTTTAGCGAAAGTTTTAGGTAAAATAATATTTTTTATATAATTTTAATGTTATTTGGGGGAAAATGGGTCGACGCTTTTAGAAGCGTCGACCAAAAAGTGTCGAGAAAGTAAGGGAGTTGTAGTAGTGGCCGTCTCCATGCTACTTTATCAAGTTCTCTGGCCTATTTATAGCTATACTGGTACAAACAAGAGCACCCCAAAGATATGGTTGCTAATTCAAATTGCATAGAGTTGGAATAACAGATAAAAAAAGTCAGTTACGCATAATGTTATGCTTGTTGTTGCATGTATTTCTAAAATGGAAATTAACACATCAAAAGGCTATTATAGTTGGTGCCACTTTATAGGCGAATTTTATATAAACTATTCAAGGTTGGTGATACTTATAATAGTTATTTACTTGCAAAATGATCCCGGTTTACCTTGAAGAATAAAACAGCCCAGTAGCCAAGATGACAACTTACCAAAGCTGAAAAAAATGTAGAACTACAGATTCAGGACAGAGAGCTCCTTTCCATTGTATACAACATGTTTCCCTTCAGAGGGAGTTGTAATTTTTATACTGCGGGATTAATATACTATAAAAGGACACATAACAATATATGTTAAAGAGAAGAAGAAAACTCATGCCATTCTTTAAAAAAATAAGGTCATTTCAGAACATAAATTAGATGTGACCTTTGTTTTGATGACCATCTCATGTCGGGCATGTCTCGACCACTTCGACTAGTAGGTCTAAGAAGCTTACTTATTAAATTCAACTCCATTCAGGTAAGTAGTGGTTGGTTGGGCCTCTATATTCTCCCCTTTATCTTCTTTCAATTCTGCATCATCACCAATTGAGTAAAGAGCGGTTGCTTTTTAGCTTTCTTTGATCCCTATCACTGCCGAAAAAAAGACAGATAGAAAGAAAAGCTATGAGTGGAAAAGCAAGAACTCACCACAACACTTATAAAATTAACTAACTGGTCAAAACAAGCGATTCACTCTGATGCACATCAGAGAGCCTTTGCCTTGGAGATAAAATTGTGTTGGCAGCAACATCAACATCAAGGTTCTCAATGATCTTTCTCTTTAATGTTTCTGTCTTTAAACCAAGTTCTGGTTTCTCATCAGTAACGGGGGTTAATGATTCAGTCTGTTGCTCAGCTAGCATGGTTTGAGCTTCCTTCATCACTAATGGATTATCATCAACAACATAAAGGATCTTCTGTATTGCCTCAAGAACCTTGAATGGCAACCGTAAAGCAAAAGGATAATTAATGTCTATGTGGGTCGATAAAAGATGATTGAAGAACTAGCTCATCCATTCCGTCTGAAGGTTAATCACTCTGGCTTACTACTAATTGTTCTATTCCATATTACATTTCTTGTTGCAAATTGTCTTCTAATGGCCGTACAAACATCGAGTTTATCCTGGTTGAGCACTAGGTTGAAGCTGCAATCTATTTGTTTTACTTTTTTTAAAGAGGAAACTAACGTGATCATGTATTTAATAGGAATATACAACACAGGCCGATAAATGACTTATTAGTGCTATGCGGTTCACTATTATCGAATGTGACCCTTTTAAACATCAAAGTGTCAGCATAATAACCTTTACTTCGTAACACTGTTTTTGGCAAATATTGATTTTTATTATAATCCTTGTTATGATGCTTTATTATAAACTTCGTAACACAGCATAAGAACATTTACTACGTAACACTTCAAATTGAAAACATGTTTTCCTCCCCCCCCCCCCCCCCCCCCCCCCCCCCCCCCCCATCACTTTTTAAATCACTATTATGATGATTAGGAAGGTAAGAACCTAAATTCTTAAAAGTTAATCAGTCTTGTGATTACTAATATAAGTAAATAATGGAAAGTTGGCTTCTAATAACAAATAGTTACTTTTATTGCAATAAACAGATAGTGATGATTAACCATTATGTAATTATTGTTTGAACTTCTCGATGACTATTAGTTAAGACATCCATTTTCTGTACACATTGTTCTTGCACGCTGGATAGATTGGGAAAAAAATAGTAGGATAACTCTCTATAAGTATGAAGCTGATGAATAAAGTGTGTAATGGTTTATAGGATTACCGACACTACAACAAATTGACACTTGCGCCAAGATTTATGCCACGGGAATTTATAATTCGTGGCTAAATTTTGTTTAGCCACGGAAAAAAAATTATTCACTATTTTAGAAAAAAATTATGCCACGGGAAAATTTTTCCCGTGGCAAAAAGTCAATTACGCCACAATTTAGGTTACAGTCGTGGCTAATAATCATTTTTGCCACGAACAATGTCACACCCATGACAAATATATATTTAGCCACAGATCATTCCGTGGCCAATATATTTTTAGCCACGGCTTACATATTGTCTGTGAGAACATATTTGCTTAACCACGAAACTAGTAACAAACACCAGTGGCTAATATATTTCATGTTAAGGTAAACGTAAAAACTTGGTTTTGTAAGAAATAAAAGGAAAATACAAAAGTTGAATGAAACTTAATCAAATTATACATAATATGAAAAATTTAAATGTAAAATTTTGAAAATATTTTGATTAATTTAATAAATATTTGGTATTTGTTTATTTAGTCTAATAAGAAATGTAAAACTTCTATGAAATGATACACACGTAAATAAAATTAACATCGTCTTAATTTTTTGTTTTTTACAAACTAGAATAATATTTAGTGGTTTTTCATAACATCGATAATTTAATAAATAATTAATTCTTTTTTTGTTAAATTTTGTAATATTGAATAACATCATTTAGAGACCGCGTCACATTTAAAGAGAAAGTATGTCCAATTAAATAATTGACTTATTAACACCTATCATTGAGAAGGCTGAAACTAATATATTGTTAAACTTTTCATTAGAAAATTGATTTAAAACTTTATTTGTAAAATATTTCTATAAGAACTTGAATTCGAGATGTTAAATTGGAAAAAAAATGGGAAAGTTTTTAAGGAGAAAAAAAAGAAAAGACAATTAGATTTAAAATATGATGAAATAAAAAAAGTAGTCTAAAAAATTAAATTCAAAATGATTTCCAACAAATCATTGAATAAAATGGAAAAAAAAAAAAAAATTACTTGATAAAATAACCGATATAAAAAAAACAATATAGAAAAATATTTTAATCATTGCAAATGAGCGTATCACACCGAAAAGTAAAATGGAAATTAAAATAATAAATTTACATGTGTAAATAATGTGAAATTTTGTTGACAAAAAGAAATATTAAGAATAATGAAAAGAAATCAATTAAGAGAAAACAAAAATTTGTACGATCTTTTCTGTGTTTTTTTGGCAAAAACAGATTATTTTCGAGTTAATAATGTCTTGGTCATTTATTTTCGTAATAATAGTCGGTCATTGATACTCATATGTAATCATTATTCAAAAGTCATCATTATTTAGTAAAAAGTGATTAAACATTTTTTTGTTACAAATACGCCGATCTTACAAATAGTATTTGTGTGGAAAGATATATGAAAAAATGGATAAAAGAGAAATAAAATAAAAATGTCGACAAATGAAAAAAAAATAAAAAAGTATATTAGGGAAAAAATATAAGGAAAATTTGATTAAATAGTTTGGAGAAAATGGTTTCGTTGACTCGGGTAAAAAATGACCCGAGCATCATTAGTCGGGAGGTCAACATCGAAAACTCGAGTAATTTGAGAAAAATAATATTTTGTTCGCAAAATATGTAAATCATTTAATATTTTTTCGCAAAAAAAATAGTGAAGGTAATTTAGAAAGAAAAGAATATAATTTAAAAAGGTTTCAAAGTGTTAACTATATCAACAGGCTTAAGTTTCAATTTCATTCGGTAGCTCATCATAAGAACTCCACAGTTAAACGTGCTCAGGGTTCGATCCCTACCCATTGGAATGGAGCAGAGGAATTATATACTGTTGTCGACGGTGGACAACCCGGTTTAGACAAAAAAAAGACTCCATAAGTGAAAATATATTCATTATAAGTAAAAAGTAATATTTTACATTTTGTTTATTTATTTTTTATTTTTTTGTTTGACACGGGAATAATTTTGGCCACGAGAATTAATTTTTGGCCACGGGAATTATTAGCCACGTGAGAATCTCTGGCTAAAAATATAATTTTAGCCACGTTCTTGTTTTTCCTGTGGCTATCTGTTAGCCACAGCCACTTGGGCCACGGAAGGTATTTCCGTGGCAAAGAGCGTTAGCCACGGGAAATTAGTACTTGCGTCACGAATTTAGCCGTGGCCCAAGTGCTCAATTGTAGTAGTGCGATTATGTTCGATCTCAGGCTTCTGGCAGAACATCTCGATGTCTCTTAGCTCTGAAGAGTATACGTCCTTCTCCTTCTCAAGACGATCAACTGACAGCGTCAATTCAGTGATTTGCAAACAGGCATATTCCCGACCATTCTTAAACATACACTACATTGAATATATACAACACGACAGAGTGCTCAATCATAGAACAAACAATGTAGTAGGTATGAAACCGTCAGCAGGAAAGGTTGCTTTCTCATGTATAAAAATATAGTAAGAAAAAAGAAAAAGAGTAGACGAACTAGAAGCAGTCCAGATAGTTAGCCAAAATCTGACAAACCTTTGTTCAGAAATCTGCATCATTTACACGCCTTTTCCAGGCAGTAACAATGAATTGCTTGAATCAATTGATCAAAAACCCATAAAACTAAAGGAAGCTTCAATACAATGAATCAATAAAAAAACGACAAGTAGTTTTCGGATAGTTAGACAAAATCAAGTGGAACTGTTCATGAATTGCCAGGAAAATAGAAAAATAAACGAAAACGAAAAGATGAATTAAGTAAGAACTTACCGCGATTGAGGAATTGGGGAACAAAGGAGCGTAGAGATAAAATTAGGGCTTGTTTTTGGGAAGAACCGAGTAAGATTTGAAGAACGAATTTACATTGAATGAGTCGATTTTACTTGTGACTAAATAAAGGGCTTTGGATGTATTATTTAAGTGGGTATTGACGTCTGTTTTTGCTAAAACCGCCAAAAAAAATATAACGACGGTTGTTTAGTAAAACAAATATTGTCAAATATTATTAATTCTTACGTCATTATTAACGTCGGTTGTTAACACAACCGTCATAATTGACTTATAGCGGCGTTTCTTATATGGAACCGTCGTAAATATTTACTTCTATTACGATGGTTCTTAATTTAAACCGCCACAATAGACCTCCTGCACCTTGAAAAATTCCCTCCCGCCAATTTTTTGGACTTTTCGCGGCGTTTCTATTAGAACCGCCACGATAAAGGCATCGTGAAAGGGTTTTTTCTACTAGTGAAAGGGCCCGAAGAAATCAGGGGATTTTGAACTTGGTGATCTGGTTCGGCTGTACTTAAAACATGCAAAGTTCTCTGAGAAGAGAAAGAACAAGTTGATGCCCAAAGCAGAGGGTCTATTTGAGGTGACCGAGAAGATTGAGCCAAATGCTTATAAGCTCAACTTTCTTGAGGACTAAGGAGTTCATGGAACTTTCAACAATGAAGACCTACAACCTTACTATGTGGGTTCTGGTGATAAAGAGATTGTTAAGAATTTGAGGCCAAATCCAATTCAAGAAGGGGAGGTTGGAGTAGGGGGTCAACAAGCTCACCCTAATCCTAAACCTACCCTAAAAAGATCAAGAACATTAGGCTAAAGTCTCCCCTTAGCTAACCACACACCTATAGCTCAATCAGGACTAGGTCTAGGACAATGGTGCAAGGTTGTTAAGCCAATTGAGTCCCATTTTTAGGCTCAGCCTTGTTCCAACATCAGTCAACAACTTCATGTACAGATAATCAAGACATTTTAAAAAAGTCTAAGCATTCTTATTATTCAGTAACCCTAAGATAATGGTTATTAGCTTAAGAAATCAAAAACAGAGGGTAGCATTCAGTAAACATATGACCAAGACTGCAAACCAACACATTGGTTTTGTTTGAAACTCAAATCTAGGTGATTTGTGAGGGACTCATCATCTGGTAGTCATAAAAAAAGAGCTCCGAACAAGCCAAAACTTTTAGTTGCACCTGCACAAGCCAACAAAACATTGAATCTGCTTTATGCTTTATTGCTTGTTGGTTCCCTATTGTCTTATTCCAGTTTTAAAATCTTTATATCGTTGTGTGAAGTAGTTTAGGTCCATTTTTTACCATTGGATGCTCCAATATGAATGTTTTAATCTGTTTTTGCTTGGTCTATATAAGCCAAGACACATCAATAAGAAACACATACTACTATTAAAATTCCGGTTTTCAGAAACATTGTTTCTGAAACAACTCTCTTAGTTGTGTGTTGAAGATTTAACCTTTGTTTAGTGCTAGATTAGTAAACTTGGACCCTTTGTTGTGTTCTATGATCTGATTCACACTCTCTCTTTTATTGGCTTAGTGCACTGAGAAAGATTCTATCCAAGTTATAGTCATTTCAAACTATTCAATATTTTTCTGTCTGTACTATCATCGTGCAATAGTTAAATACTTAAAGGCCCTTAAAAATCACTAAATTTGGCTAAGTTTTAGTTTACCTTTTAAATAAATTGTCACCAATTTTCATGATTTTGGGTGGTCATTTACTATTTTTAACAAAAACCAACATAGTTGCACCCGGATAGCTTATCTGATAAACTAAGTGTTTGTTATGTAACCTTGGGTCATTTATGCCTATAATTACAGTCCATCACGCCCTTGTGAATCTTTTCGTTACACCATGTTTGGGAACCTAGTATTGGAATTGAATTCCATAGAATTTGGAATTGGAATTAGAACTGGACTTAATTCCACAATATTTTCAACCTAGTTAAAATTTGAGGGTTTCAAATCAATCAATATATATAATTAAAGGAGGCTTTTTTCTAAGCGCGTCGTAGTCTCCAATTTTTACAAAACACTATTATAAAAAATTAATTAATTACAATTTTCCTATTAGAAATAGAAAATAATAAATTATTTAAAATTTTCATATTAGAACTAGGAATACAATTTTCCTATTAGAAATAGGAAATAAATTGGTAATCTCTAACTTTTACAAAACAATATTATAAAAAATTAATTAATTACAATTTTCCTATTAGAAATAGAAAATAATATATTATTTAAAATTTTCATATTAGAACTAGGAATACAATTTTCCTATTAGAAATAGGAAATAAATTAATTATCTACGATTTATTTATATTAAGAAATTACCCATTAATATTTGTTCACTTATTATTAAATTAGGAAAAAAAAAACCTTTGATATACTTATAATATCCATTTTTATATTAAGTGTTAAATAAATATGATAATTCACAACATAAAATGTTTGTTAAAGATTAACAATATAAAAAAATTGTAATAATGTCCGATTAAAAAATAGAGGCGTTAGAAAGGCCAAAAGGCCCTCGACCGAGTAGGGTTGTGACAAATGTGCATACATAATACTGTTAGGTTCATATACCTATATAGTCATACTAGTTTTATTTATCATATAAATTATAGATCTTTAGCATGCTTAACTAGTGATTATGACGAGATTAAGGAGTAAGAATAAGCTCCCTTACATTGGATATCTCGGCAAAATAAGGGCACAAGTGAAGTCACCTTCTTCACTTGTTCTTGAGCTTAATGTGTGGATGATCCTCCTTGAACCTTCAAAGAGATGATGGCCTCCAAAAGATGAACACCAAGACACACTAACTCTCAATGTTTGTATGTTATTGTGCTAGAATCAACAAACAAACTAACTAGATTGAAGGTGGTACACGGCTAGGGTTTGAAGAAAAATGAACCTTATTTTTCTTTCTTTTCTTTCTCTCTCAAAGCCAAAACCCTAGTGTGAATTGTGTATGAATGAATTAGATTAGTGAACCAAAGAACAAAACTTGTTTTGTTCCTCCATTTGGTTCGGCCGAGACAAGGGTTAGAGTGCCCAATAGATTGGCACTCAATCCTCTCAAATGTCTCAAGCATGCTTCAACATATTAATTGCATGTCATCCTCATGTTCCTATTACATAAAATGTATTATGTAAAATGTGTGTTGTGTGTGTGTGTGTGACATATCACACGGTCCACACCACCAAAATGGATCCCATCCGTGACATAACATTAGGATTATATAATTTACGTAGTTTAACATTTTTAAACCTTTTATCGTAAATTAGTAATTAAATAATTTCATATAATTATTTAATCGCATTCTATAACTACAACAATTGTAGTTAATTTAATTCATTCATTTTATTATTATGTTTCATTAAACAAATAATTGATAGTGATGACACTTCGATCACTAAAATAATTTATAATCTTATTATAAATTATCTCCTCTTTTATTTACAATCTAGAAATGTATCAACTCGCATCAATATACAGTTGTTACATTTATTATTGAGATAGCTGTCCTAAAGGTGTGACCTAAAGGGATCAACTGGTCACCACCGTCATTACGACAGTAATGTCAAACTCTAGCAAGCCAATCATTACCGATTAATGTTGACCAGTTGACTTATGATAAGAATCATCCCATGAATATTCTTTTATAGAGTTTTGTCAATATAATTAATATAATTGACGTGATCACACTATTGTCGAGGACACTCACTCCAACAATATCCCACTTGTCCTCACAAGTGTGGATCACCGATTCTCTTGTTCTATTACATCATCTCCCACTCAATGCAAGGTGTCTTTCAGGTCGTACTTGCACGTGATCAAATCAATAGTGGTTTTTCTCGACATGGAGTGTAACTGTTTGACCGGAATTATCTACCATAGACAGTCTCCGAGCGTGGCCACGCATTTTCAGTTCACTACTCCTCGAGTGGCCTTGAGATTTAAGATAACCCTGACAAGGGGCAGAACAATTTCTTTCCAACTGTTCTCCTTGGTCAACATCATCCATTGTGACCCAAAATATATCCATTTGACCCCTTTTACGGAAGATCGTAGAATATAAATCAAAGTCATTCTGAATAATGTTACCTCTAGAGCAACCAGTCTCCAGTCTAAGAATCGACTCATAAGAATATATATAGCAGCTCTTGCCACGACCAGGCTCCATTGAATTCTAAAGAACTCTATAAGCGGTCACTGCCCGACACAAGTGTACTTTACAGTTGTCTATATGATCGACTAGTCATCCCTTACGACTCTATGGTGTAAGAACTCACCATCAATCGCATCATAATCTAGTCACTTTTCGAGACGTCACCTCATATAAGTGACTAGGGGCAATACTAAGTTAATCCAGTTCACTTGAACAGGGTTCAACAATTGTCCTACAATCCTGTTGGATTTAACAAAGTATATAAAATAAACAAGTTGTATAAAACTTTAAATGATGAACGAGATTATCTTATATGAACGTAAAAACAACATTTTTCATTTCATATCGCATAATCGGTTACACATTGGGTAAACTCTTAAGACCCATAGAACGAGCATGAGAATCATGCTTAGTCTGCGACAAGGGTTTGGTTAAAGGATCAGCCACATTATCGTCTGTCCCAACCTTACATATCGCTATTTCCTTCCTATCAATGAAATCCCGTATTACATGATATTTTCTTGGTACATGTCTAGACTTATTACTAGACTTCGGCTCCTTAGCCTGAAAGACAGCACCACTGTTATCACAGTACAGGGTGATAGGATCTTCAGCATTTGGAACTACCCTTAGTCCCTCGATAAATTGCCTTATCCATACTGCCTCTTTAGCAGCTTCTGATGCTGCGATGTACTCTGCTTCCGTTGTAGAATCCGCAACGACTGGTTCTTTGAAGCTCTTCCAACTAATGGCACCACCATTCAAGATAAAGACAAATCCAGCCTGGGATTTAAAATCGTCTTTATCTGTTTGGAAGCTTGCATCTGTGTAACCCTTTACACATAAATCTTCTTCCCCTCCAAACACTAAGTATGAATCCTTAGTTCTTCTTAAGTACTTAAGGATGTTCTTGACAGCAATCCAGTGACTTTCACCTGGATTTGCTTGATATCTACTAGTCATGCTCAAAGCATACGAGACATCAGGACGAGTGCATATCATGGCGTACATGATAGATCCCACGGCGGAAGCATAAGGGATCGTTTTCATGCGTTCAACATCCTTGGGCTCTGTGGGTGATTGAGACTTTCTCAATACAATGCCACTTCCCATGGGGATAAACCCTCTCTTGGAATTTCCCATGCTGAATCGTCGAAGAATCTTATCGATGTAAGGTTCTTGATTTAGTGCCAATATCCTCTTGGATCTATCTCTATAGATCCGGATACCTAATATGCATTGTGCATTTCCTAGATCTTTCATCTGAAAATGGTTACCTAACCATCCTTTCACTGATGAAAGCATTGGAACATCATTTCCAATGAGCAGTATGTCATCCACACACAAGATCAGGAATACAACATTGCTCCCACTGAACTTCATATATAGACAAGGTTCCTCGACACTTCGAGTGAAACCATTTTCTTTTATGACTTCATTGAAGCGATGATTCCAACTCCTTGATGCTTGCTTAAGACGATAGATGGACTTCTTAAGCTTGCATACCTTGTTAGGATTTTTAGGATCTTCAAAACCTTCGGGTTGTATCATATACACATCCTCCTTTAAATTCCCATTTAAGAAGGCGGTTTTGACATCCATTTGCCACACTTCATAGTCATGAAATGCGGCAATCGCTAACATTATCCTAATGGATCTTAGCATGGCTACGGGAGCAAAGGTTTCATCATAATGAAGACCTTGGACTTGGGAGAAACCCTTAGCTACTAGCCTAGCTTTATAGACATCATCATGTCCTTCTATGCCATTCTTCACCTTGAAGATCAACTTGCATTGGAGAGGTCTCATCTCCTTAGTCAAGTCTACCAAGTCCCATACTTGGTTTTGATGCATAGAATCCATTTCAGATACCATGGCCTCATGCCATTTTATGGAGTCGGGACTAGAGATTGCAGCTTTGTAAGTGGTAGGCTCGTCACTTTCCAAAAGTAAAACGTCCAGGCTACCATCTTCCTCAATAAGTCCAACATACCTATCAGGTTGATGTGGGACCCTACTCGACCTCCTAGGTGGAATAGGTACCAAAGTGGATGAAGAAGGAACATCTTCTTCAGTCTCAGCTTCAGTTTGTGGCTCTTGAACTTCTCGAACTTCATTAAGTTCAAAATTTCTCCCACTCTGTCTATTAGAAATAAACTCCTTTTCTAAGAAGACAGCCTCAGAAGACACAAACACTTTGTTTTCTTGAGGTTTGTAAAAGTGGTAGCCACGAGAGGTGGTTGGATAACCAACAAATATGCATTTTTCGGATCTTGGTGCGAGTTTGTCATCGTTTTTCGACTTGACATAAGCATCGCACCCCCATATCTTCATATAGGATAAGTTGGGAACCTTTCCTTTCCACATCTCATATGGAGTCTTATCGGTCGCTTTCGTTGGACTATTGTTCAACGATTTGATGGCGGTGAGGATCGCAAATCCCCAAAATGAATTGGGTAAATTAGTTTGGCTCATCATTGATCGGACCATATCCAATAAGGTTCGATTCCTCCTTTCAGCCACACCATTAAGTTGTGGTGTTCCTGGAGGTGAAAGCTGTGACACAATGCCACATTCCTTGAGATGTGAATCAAATTCATTACTAAGATATTCTCCACCACGATCGGATCGTAATGTTTTAATCTTCTTATCGAGTTGGTTCTCTACTTCATTCTGAAATTCTTTGAATTTCGTAAAAGCTTCACTCTTATGCTTCATTAAGTAGATATACCCATACCTACTTAAATCATCGGTGAAGGTGATGAAATAGTCATAGTTGCCTCTAGCGGTGATAGATAATGGTCCGCACACATCCGTATGTATAAGTCCCAATAACTCACTTGCTCGTGTCCCTTTACCACTAAAGGGGTTACGAGTCATCTTCCCTAGAAGGCAAGCCTCGCATGTTCCATAAGATTCATATTCGAATGGTTTGATTATGTTGGTCTTTACCAATCTTTTAATGCGATTTTCATTTATGTGACCAAGTCGACAATGCCAAACATATGATTCATTTGGATCATTTGTTTTGATTCTTTTGTTATTGACGTTGTAGACATTATTAGACGAGTCGGAAGTTTCCAAAACATAGATTCCATTAATAGAATTGGCACGGCCAACTACCATGTCATTCTTTGAAATTAAACAACAATTGTTTTTAATGGAAAAATCATATCCTTCAATGTCTAACATTGCGACAGAAATAATGTTTTTGGAAAGAGACGGTACAAAATAACAATTATTGAGTTTGAGCTCATATCCATTCGTCAAGGCAAGAGTGCAAGTTCCTTTTGAAGTGGCCGCTACCCGAGCTCCATTTCCAAGTCGGAGATCCATATCACCCTTGTCTACCTTCTCCACTTCTCTTAAACCCTGCAAACGATTACAAAGGTGAGAACCACATCCGGTATCCAATACCCATGATGTGTTGGATGTAAAATTTATGTCAATAACAAAAATTTCAGATTTGGAATTACCTAACGGGATCACAAGACCTTCTTGGATATGACGTAAGTACTTGGGGCAATTCCTCCTCCAATGGCCCATGACACTACAATAGTGGCATCGCCCTTTCTCTAACTTTCTCTTCTTCCTTTTATTCTTTGCAAGACCTTTCTTGCTAGAACTCCCACTAGCTTCATCATAAGCTCTTTCCTTCAAGTATAAGGCGTCCATTTCTTCATTTAGCTCATCTATATAAGCTGTGTCAAGAAATGAACCTTTGGGAGGTGGGAGAGAAGAAATGAAGTTAATACTGCCATCCGGACCCGTTCCGAAATGAACTTCTCTAGTAGTATCAATGTTGTTTTGGTTGCAAATATCGTCGAAAACATTATGACAAGAATCAATAGTGATAGGGTTGAATGAATCCATTGCGATAAAATAACTACAAAAACGGAAATGAAGGAAAATTAACGTTCATCATTAAAAACTTGTTAAACGTTTTAAACAAGTTAAGTATTTACTTAACGATCTCTTACACAATTAAGTAAATAAACCCGAGACCCAAACCCATACTAATCCGGGCACGGTGTAGCCGATTCAACCCGTATTGGTATAATTTGGTGGATTAACCCTTTAATTGGTTCTACTCTTAGAACTCTCGGTCGACAATTTTCTCAAAATTATCTATAGCCCGAACTTATTGCAACTACGGTTACGAATACCTTCGTTGAGATCGACCAAATTTCAAGGTGTAATCGTCATTACCCCACTTACCCAACGTGACAATTTTAGTACCCCGGTTTAGCCGAGCCTACATATTTGTGAAGAAGGGATTCATGGGTCCATACTCTTTGGTAAGGCTAAGTCTCAATATTTTAAACGTAAGAGATCTTATCAATTATTATCTATCTCCTTTTAAGTGAACTAATTTAGGTGAATTATCGATAATAAAATTGATACGTTGAAGACCCGATACTCGATATGCATGATATGATAATGGCGATTTGGCTATGCATGCAACATATTAAAACAAAATAAAGCAAGCGATAAATTCCTAGTATGGCCTTATCCTAGAAAAGAAATAACAAGAGTACAAATTCGGAAACCAACTCCTTTGGTCCCTTGATCTTGACGAGGCACGCAAATTTAGGCAAACACCGTCTTGATCGGAACTCCTTTCCGAATGGCACCGTCTTCAAGGAACTCCGGATTTTACAAATATTACAACTTTTCTAGTCTACTTTATACATTATAAAATAGAAATAAATTACAATTGGGTGATACGAGATCACAAAATTACAACCGAATTGGTAACCCCTTACATTACGGGAAATACCAATTTAAAACTAAGGCCATACTAGAATAATTACATGATTCAAAATTATGCAATATAAAATGACATTCATAAGGAAAACGCAGCAATATAACATGTTATAAATATGTTCATTTTAATGCCAAATCGCCCTAATAACTCTTTATGTCGAAATTAACCCGGTTTTATGAGATTTTAGCATTTTTAACTCTTTTAAAAAATGCATAAATTGAAACATACACAACTTATGTTCTAAATAATATCCTAACACATTTTAGGATTCAAAATTAGTCATAAATAATTTTGATAATAATTAACATTTTAATTATTTTAACATCGTTCATAATGCCTTTAAAATGTATAACATTTACGAATTAAATCCAAACAATTATAAAATTCGAAATTTTGGATTTTTATTTTCACTAACATTCTGAAAATATTACTTGAATATTTATAATGTAAAAATTTGGTCATTTTAACCGAAATAAATTTCGAAATATCGTATATAAATGGCCAAATTACCTCCTTTTACGGTTTTAACAATTAAATCGTAAAACATGCTATACAAAGTCTTATTGTACCAAAATTTTACATACATTAAGTAAAATTAGCATGTGAGGTCGTGTGAAAATTACAAGGCTAGAAACATTTTCTTTCTATTTTAATCATTTAACTCGATTTTGTCATAAAATGCATTTAAACGATTAAAATCTTAATTATGAACAATATATTAAATCTCATAAATTATCATATAACCTAAAAACATTTTAGGACCAGATTTAATTTACATGCCAAAAATTCGAGTGATATATATAAGGGTCTTTAAATATAAGTTTTGTTTTAAGTCTCAAAAACTCGGAAAAACTATAAACCGATTAAGCATGCAACAACAAGTGCTCTGATACCAATTGTTAGGTTCATATACCTATATAGTCATACTAGTTTTATTTATCATATAAATTATAGATCTTTAGCATGCTTAACTAGTGATTATGACGAGATTAAGGAGTAAGAATAAGCTCCCTTACATTGGATATCTCGGCAAAATAAGGGCACAAGTGAAGTCACCTTCTTCACTTGTTCTTGAGCTTAATGTGTGGATGATCCTCCTTGAACCTTCAAAGAGATGATGGCCTCCAAAAGATGAACACCAAGACACACTAACTCTCAATGTTTGTATGTTATTGTGCTAGAATCAACAAACAAACTAACTAGATTGAAGGTGGTACACGGCTAGGGTTTGAAGAAAAATGAACCTTATTTTTCTTTCTTTTCTTTCTCTCTCAAAGCCAAAACCCTAGTGTGAATTGTGTATGAATGAATTAGATTAGTGAACCAAAGAACAAAACTTGTTTTGTTCCTCCATTTGGTTCGGCCGAGACAAGGGTTAGAGTGCCCAATAGATTGGCACTCAATCCTCTCAAATGTCTCAAGCATGCTTCAACATATTAATTGCATGTCATCCTCATGTTCCTATTACATAAAATGTATTATGTAAAATGTGTGTTGTGTGTGTGTGTGACATATCACACGGTCCACACCACCAAAATGGATCCCATCCGTGACATAACATTAGGATTATATAATTTACGTAGTTTAACATTTTTAAACCTTTTATCGTAAATTAGTAATTAAATAATTTCATATAATTATTTAATCGCATTCTATAACTACAACAATTGTAGTTAATTTAATTCATTCATTTTATTATTATGTTTCATTAAACAAATAATTGATAGTGATGACACTTCGATCACTAAAATAATTTATAATCTTATTATAAATTATCTCCTCTTTTATTTACAATCTAGAAATGTATCAACTCGCATCAATATACAGTTGTTACATTTATTATTGAGATAGCTGTCCTAAAGGTGTGACCTAAAGGGATCAACTGGTCACCACCGTCATTACGACAGTAATGTCAAACTCTAGCAAGCCAATCATTACCGATTAATGTTGACCAGTTGACTTATGATAAGAATCATCCCATGAATATTCTTTTATAGAGTTTTGTCAATATAATTAATATAATTGACGTGATCACACTATTGTCGAGGACACTCACTCCAACAAATACGTACTACAAGAAATTTACTCATGTAAAGAGCAAAATAAACGCTGAAATGCGCCCCTACATCTTTTGTTATTTCTAATGTCATCATGTTCAAATATGCATAATACCCGGTTTACTTTGTTAAAGACATATATACTTCATTTCTCCTACTAATTTTAGTGTTAATTCCCTCCCTACACACTTCAACTTCTATCGATAATTTATTATTATATTATTTACATCCATTTTTTATTTTATAAAGTATATAAAAGTATATTAATCCAAACTTAAATACGATATTTACAAAATTATTGATAACTATAAAGTTTGATATCTATTTTTTAAAGCGTATTAAAAAGGTAAAAAAAAGTTGATGCTAATTTGCGAAATGATATATCATATTATGACAAATGAGTTAGTGTCTTAAAAACTTTACTGTGCAATTGTTTTACAATTGAAAGTAAAAATGGTGCCAAGAGATAAAATAATTCAGATGAGGGTTAAAGATAAAATAGGTACATACACTTATCATAAAAATATGTATAAGGTTAGAGAGTCACTTTAAGCAACAATCAACATTAAAATAAAAGTCACAAAAACACACATAAAACGGTACTATTGAAGAATATAGACCAAACTAATTATGACAAATTTACATGCATAAAAAACGGTACTATTCAATTATATGGACCAAACTAATTATTGTTATGTTATACCATTTTATTTTATTTTTGTAAATTGAGCACATTATTATTATAATTTAGGGAGAGATATAGATTGGGAAGGATGAAACATATTATTCATACATAATTTGATGCTATAAACACTCTTAGGCAAAAACATAAAAATAATTGAAAAAAAATTAAAACTCGAAGGGAGTCACGCACTTAGCAACTCTTCTCTACTTATCTACTGCATTAATATTCTAATTATAGTTTATGACAATTATGTCCTATTAAAAAAACAAAAATTGAATATACTACTTCGTATAGTTTGTGATTTTTAGCCAATATATCTGAACTTACTTAGATTTATATATTTAACTAAGAATATTAGTTATAATTACGATAAAGATAGAGTTCAATCTATAACTTAGAGTTAAAAAAACTCAATTTTTATTTTTTTATAATATACTGTACTAATTAAAGGGTCATAATGTAAAATAGGAAATTACACCTCAGTCTACTATTTCAATATGTCGACAATAATTAGCACTCAAAATAACACATTTGTTATTTAAATAGTGTAAAAAATCTCAAAATGCTAAAAAAATGTTCAATCTGCCGTTATCAAACTAAACCTAAGTTTCTGCATTTTGTTGTCATGTTCAACTTCACCTTTATGGGATGTAAAAAAGAGATTTTGAAAGTAGTGGTTAGTTTTTTGTTAGGTGGATGAACTTTTCAAAAAGAGAAATGACTTTTGGGGGTTAAGTATGGGTGTTTCGCGAAAGAAAGGTAACTTGGATATTTTAGGTTTATCGGGGCTAAGAGAAGGGTGTCAAAACTGTCAATAATGAGTTAGATGGTTGCTTGAGATAGTAATAAGGCTAACTGCATCGAATTTGGTGGTAGTTAATTTCATTATAGGTGTAGAGGGGATGGAAGCAGGATTGGTGAAAACTTTGAATTTTAGACCGTTTTATTTGTGAACCTAATGGTTTTAGTAGTGAGTTAAGGGTCGTTTCGAGTGGGAACGTGGATAATTGCGGCGAGTTGGTTGATTACATTTTTTCCTTACTAGATTTATAAAGAGAACCATAATTATAAGATAAAATATGAAGTAAAAGAGATAAGAAAAGTGAGATGGAGAGAGTATGATATATTTATGCAAAATGAAATAAATAGCAAACTTCGTGTCTTTATACTTATAATATTAAAAATTATTTGATTTACCAACATAGTACTCGAACACTTTGTGTGAGTATCAGAAATGAGGCAGTGAGAGGGGATGGGAAAACAGGGAAGGGAAAAGACTAGGAACGGAGAGAGAGGGGGAGAAATAAGGACGATTATTTCTTAAACTTTTCTTTATTGAAAGAGAAATGAATTGTTTTCGATAAGGCTGACGAGGATCCAATTGGTGTAAGGGATTGGTGTTTTATGGAGCTGAATGCGATTTAGGATTGACGTAAAACATGTAGCAAGGTAGTGGTAGTTGATTGAAGGTTGTTTCAAGTAGTAAGGACTAATAAGGTGTCCTCGATGTTCTATTTTGAGGGTAAATTTAGTGTGTGTGTGTGTGTGTGGTGGTGGGTGGGAAGAGTGTACATTGGTGGAGGGTGTTGAGTTTGTTAATGATAGTGATCAAGAATTAAGGTTATTTATCAATAAAATATTATTTGCTTAAAATAAATAGGTATCATGAACAATGGCAAGAAACCTCTACAAATCATATGAATATGCTTAATTTTTGACACCATCGATCCAAGGTAAATCATAATCCTAAGAACATTGTCAAGAGTAAGGGTTAGTTTTCATTAGATGATGGATTTTTTTAGAGGCAGGGGTTTAGTTTTTCACTTGGTTGAATAAATTTGAGATAAGTTTTGAAGAAGGATCTTTCAAGGGATGAGGTTGTTTTAGATCATGTGTGAATAAGGAATATATAAATAGGGGTTTGCGAGAAATATTTTGTTTCAAACGAGAAAATAGGGCAAGATTGGGGTGGTTGGTTGAGTTGATATTATGCGCGAAAATTGATTGGGGATGAAATCATGTTGAGTTTGCAAAAGGTATATCTCAATTACTGCATGCACTGGTATGAACAGTATCATTAAACAAAGGAAGAATATATCATTTTATCGGAGAGTAAATCAGATGTCGCTTTCCGGCATAATGAATGATTATGGTGGTTGTAGTGTTATCTAATGATTGTTTTTTTTTGGGGGATGGGGTGGGGTGGTCATAAGCAGTCGTAGCCATGGGCGTTGTAGCTTCATTCACATTCAAGAGTACGTTTATAGTTTGACCGGGAGATATAACAATGTAACAACTTCTGAATGTTTTTGGTAGATGCCATTTGATCGAACAATGATTAGTTATGGTTTGTTATTCCAAAGAATTAAGGAGATTACTTACATCATTGAGCTGATTATGTAAAGTAGATATTAATGTTTTTCGGAGTATCATTTGTATAAACTTTATCTTGATTTTTTTTCCTAACAAAAAATATTTATTAATTAAACATTCATTTATTTCCATGTCAATATTATGTTGATGGGAATTATTTATTGGTCATGTGGCATATATAAAATCTTACATATAAACTATGTACCATATCCCATTTTATCGTTAAGTTTATCACACATTATTTTAGCATCCGTGCAACGCACGGGCAAAAAACCTAGTTACTACTATAGTAGTAGCTATTACAATTTCATCACTATTTACGTTATTTTTTGGTCACGCAAATTTCATCGCAATATTTTAGTTATGACATTTTTTCCGATCGCAAATATTTTCTTGACAATTTATTTTTGAAATAAAAAAATTTCATTAACCTCATTCATATTTGTCCCGCCCAATTGCAATTGCAATTCCGTTCATGGATTTTCCAAACAAACTTTTGAAATTAGATTTGAAAGTGAATTCAAGCAATTTGATTATTTAATACTCGGAAACTACATGAGCAACAATGGCCACCCTTTTTTAGGAGCAGTCACAAATATTGGTCCATTATTCGCGTTCTTAACTCTAACTGTGGTTTGATCCTCCTCAGACACGCACTAATACCATGCTAATCACCATGTATCATGTAAGCTCAATACATAGGGTTATCCCTCACTAGAAGACATTTATGGAGATTCGAACCAGGACCTCGCAGTCTATCATTTGGATGTTTTGAGGGACCCGGATCTCCACTAGACAAAAAACACTTAGTTTATTATCATATTACTGTTAGTATTAGTATTAGGGTAAATTATTGCAACAAATCTCTTTTGCGATCGTTTTTTTTTTTTTTTTTTAATTTTTTGTAAAATGTAACCATTTTTTTTATAACTGGCGTCTACCTTGAAAAAAAGTCTTTTTTTAGTCATAAAAAGTGGTCACTATTTATCAAAAAACGATCACTAAATATAAAAAAAATGGTCATATTTTTCTGATCGCACGTGAGAGATTGTATAATAGAATTTGCAAAATTATTATTTTATATAATGCTCTCTATTCCTGCTTTGTCTCGAAATAGGTATTCACTTAGGCCATCTTTAAATAATTTTCTTTTATCTTTTACTTTACTTGTCTTTTCTGGTATTTGTAATCGCTATAAGTTTGGAGCTATTGTACGGTTTTTATATTACTCATGGATTCTTAGTTTCTTACCCACCTTAATTTTTGTATAATGAGAGAGATATAAGGGAGAAGGGGTATTTAATTTGAAATTTTAGGTCTATTTATCGTTATCGAAGTTGATTAGCTGACTATTTCTTGCATGTTTTCAATGTTGGAAAGAGGTAGCATCAACCTATGCATAGTGCAAGTCCTTTGCATGTCCTTGGATATTCAATATTTGTCCTTCATATAATCACTTTTCTACCTAGGATGAAATTGATGATGATATCTCTTATGGAGTTAATATAATCGAGAGTATGAATTAAACTTGTCATTCAAAATACGAGTTCTAAACCTGATTTTCCCTCTTGTTTGAGCTATCATTTCATCTTCAAGAACTTGTTATAGTCTTTCTGTCGGGGAATATTTATCGATATTCTAGATTTGATACCTTGCATAAAATACCCAAGTTTACGAACATAAAAACTTAAGGAGTTACACTCTTGTCCTAACGAGTTCATAAATGATGATAATTTTTTGTTTTTGTCAAACTGGTCATCTTTTTAAAACTACGATTTGGAAAAATGTACAAATGTGTTGTATTTGGATGTCATGACTAGAAATTTGTATATGCCAGTTTTTTCAAACTAACAAATTTTGACAATATTTTTTTTTGTCAAATCATAATTCTCCGAAAGATAATTAATTTGAAAAAAATATATCGTCATTTTCAATGCTCCTAAATATGTGAGTTATGAGTTCTTAAAGGTTTCCAGTTCAAAAAACTGGTTATTTCGTACAAAGTATTAAGCCTCAAATATATTGCGCGTATTTACAAATTATATTATGTAGTTTGTCACCACGACAAGCATTGATATTCATTAGTTTTCGATTGGATTATTCTAATAATGAACAATACATTTGATTAATACACTTTTACCGACGGACGACTATTCTGATATGACTAATTTCACCGGATCAATTCTTTTATAGGTGTCTAATCATTATTCTAAAACTTAACAAACTTGTCTATTAATTTAATCGGAATCACGTAATCCATAATCAATAGTTAATGTCTCATTAATTGCCATTTGTCAATTTTGGATGGAATTAGTTGAAGTGTCGACGTTGTTTAGTCAAGAAGGTAATCCATAGAAAGACAGTTATCTACGTTGTCCTTTAGGAACGATGTTCATGGTTTAAAGCTTCTTGGTTTAGTGGTTTACGCATTCGTGAGTGCTCTATATTTACAAAATATATTGACAAAATAAGGAAAAAGATTAGGGACTTATCTATTCTTTGATCAATTAGATTTAAGATTAAAACGGTGTATAAATTGGGGTCTTTTGAGTCATTATTATGTGTGATATACTCTTTGTCAGATCATTTGTTTACCTTTGATTTTACTAAGGAGAGGAAGGAACCTTTTATGAGTGTTATTGTTACTAAATGATAAGTAGACAATAGTAATGTGAATGCTTAAATTAACCTTCAAAAATATTTGCAATATAAAAAGGTAAATAAACAAATAAAATACTCATAAATGTATTAGGTAAACATATGACGACCGAGACAGAGAAATTAAAGTATGTCATTTCCATGAGTTTAATATTCATACAGTACGTAAGGAGTTCTAGTCGATGATCTACATTAAGTAAGATCGGGTTTTTACCCTTCTCAAATAATGATATCAAGTAAGACCGGGCACAAATAGATGAACGAGGGTGAAAGAAAATTAAATCATCAAGTCAGCACATTTTTATAAAAAAAAAAGTTAGACAAATAAATGAAATATTTAAAAATGAAATAGATAAACAAATAATCAGGACAAACAATTATATATTCCCTTCCTCGTGGTCTGGTTTTGATACAAAGACTAGGGGAGGGGGAGATTCTGCATATTGTTATTGAATGACAAGTGAACACTAGATTACGTGGATGATCAGATTAGTGTTTCAAAATATTGAGTATAAAATGTTAACAATGATTCTTGTTTGAACTTTGAACAGCCACGATTCTATTCCGATTGTCATCCCAATTTTCTCTGCAGCACCTTTCATGTTTTGATGGAAGTAATCAAATTTAGCAGCTGAAATGATGTGGAACCAACATCTTCACGTTTTGTAAATACTAAATGCTATGACCAAAAAGTTTGGCTTGTTTTTAAATATGGGAATTTTTTGTATTTTCTCGACTTTACTAAGGTGTTCAATATGAAATATAGCCCAAAAAGGGTGGTTTCATCGTTTTTGGGCATGTGTAATTTGTGTATATTGCATGGTGGTGTACCTACTTTTCGAGTAAAGATTCTTTTCATGTATTTCTCTCTATTTTTTGTCATTATCTTTAATAGGTATAATAATATACATTTTTCTTAGATCATCGTCCATTAGTTTTATCTTTAATGTAAATACAATGTGTTTGAGTACATTCTATTTATTGAGTACCTTATTCATCCACAATTAACAATTCTTATACTTCATATACCATATTTTATCTAATCTACAATAACTAATGTAGACTATAAGAAGAGAATTAACTTGGGTTAACTTAAATTGGATAAAAAGGAGGGCGAGTTGTTTTCATTGTCCATTTGGAATTTTCGATAAGGAGCAATAAGACACTTAAATGAATATGAGGTGCGCGTCTCTATGGGACCGAAGTGCCAAACACAACAAATAGTCAATTGACTATTGGGTGGGACTCAATAAGATGTAACCTTAACTCGATAAACCTTTTAATGCATCGTCTGTAACACTTCCATAACCCGAGACCTTTACCAAGGGATCTCAACTTATGAAAATGTTACCATCTCGGTTGCCCGATGTAGAATATCAAAGAAAGGCAAGAAACGTTTATTAAATAATTAATAGTGTCGATACAACATGTCTCAAAACCAACAGAAATAACTAATGTAACAGCGGAAGCTAACTAAGCTAAGACTTCTACATAGTGACTCGCTCCATCCCCAACCTCATGCAATCAATCAACAACGGGATACGTGCTGAGAATCTGCTCACCATTACCAATGAATCATCACAACAACAATAATACACTAGCGTCAGTTATTGCAATCAATCATAACATCACTACGGTATGAACACCATATAATAATAATCATAACAATAATCCGATGATATCACCAACAATCTCATAATATCTCTAGTGGCGACCTTAGTCACACCACTCAACTCCGCTTGCTCGGAACAAACGTAACAAGATCCTTAATGTGCATATCCTCTCCATGGTGGGAACTGGGAACCACGAAGGGCGATCGTAGGATTGAGAGTCATTTCCCAACAATGGTCCCAAACATAACTTCCACAATCTAAAGACAACATGAACAATCATATAATATCAGTCACACAATAACATAAAAATAAACATCGTCGCACCTAGCACATAACTGAGTGGAGAAACACTACCTCAAGTCAAATATGTCAAAGGAAATCTCTTAATAGCTCATCTACGAATCCTCCTCCTAACACCTCATACAATCTCATTACTAACCATCTAAAACACTATAAACCCTAACTTTAACAAATTGACATGAAAACTAAAGAACTTACTTGCAATAACGGTGGAAAGACAAACTAAGATGATCGTGTTAGGTTCATATACTACTTTAATTTCATTAAATTATAAATTAAATCATTAATTTTAAGGTGGATTTAGAACATGCATGCAAAGAAGAGTAAAATGCTTACATTGAGTATAGGAAATATGGGCACAAAATCAACTCCTTGATTTTGTTCTTGTGCCAAAATCACAATCGGATGATCCTCCTAGATCGCAAGAGTAGCTTTTCAACGACAAATGCGCACCCAAGACTTAGCCCGAAACTTTACTACCTAATTTAGGTCTATAAATTAATTAGTAAAAACCTTAATTAATAATCTAATAGTTGTATTTACTACACTAGTAAATAATTTAGAATATTAGATTTTATGAGAAAACTAACATAAACTCTTTTATGTATTTTTAGAGAGATGAATAAAATTCAAATTGTGAGACAACTAGAATAATTTTAGAGGACAAAAGTCCTTTTATGGGGGGTGGGGTGGCCGTGTAAGAGGAGAGAATGAGGCATGATAGAATTTAACCATCATGCTTTTCCTCTAATCTAAAAATGTGTAGAAGTTTATTTTACTTCTCAATGTGATATGACATTACACTAATAAAATCACATTTTATTTTTCCTATATATTCTCCTCTTCATATAGCCGCCCCCCATATACTAAAATGGGATTCCATTTTAACTTTTACATTTTGTCAATTGTAAAATGTAACATGTGACATGCAACATGTCACTAAGCATTTTAATATGTATTAATCAAATTAAATACTTTAATGCATAAAAAATAACAATTGACGACTTGTACATATAATTGATAATTACATATACGTAAAAGTCAATTTAATTATAACTTACCATATTTGTAATTATAATTCATCGATTATTCTAATTTTGCATGTTTCATAAACATCGATTAATAATTAGTGAAATAACGTTTTATTTACTAATATTAAATCTTATTTAATCATATTAAAATAAGATTTCATTTTCTCACCTTGTTTTAATTAATGATTTAATTAATCGTATCGATATACGATCCATTAACTTTTATGTTTTAGGACCAGTCCTTTAGATGTGACCTGAAGGGATCATCCGATCACCACCGTCATACAACAGTAACGTCAAACTCTAGCCAGCCAAATGTTACCGATTTATGTTGATCAAATGAGTATATATAAGAATCACCCCTTGCTTATTTTTTATATGAGATTTAGATGTGATATTTAAATCACGTGATCACACTATTGTTGAAGACCCTTACTCAACCAATCTCCCACTTGTCTGAGACAAGTGTGCGTCACCAATTCTGTAACACCCTTATGTTTTTCATATGGGTTACTCGGTGTAGTTGGTTGCACTCGGTCGCATTGTTGATATATAAGTTGTTTGAGAAAGAAAATGGTATAGTTATTATGTTGCCCGTTTATAGATATGTTGTCTTAAAACTGTAACTCGAGATATATATATATGATATTGATTTGATTCCAATTGGAGGTGGTAGCTTGTCCTTTTAAGATTCTAACGTTAGGTCACACACTTAAACCAACCAAGTATTGAGGGAGATATGACTGTTTTACGAAAACTGGTCAGTGTTGAGAACTGCGATGCAATTCGACCGAGTTGAGGGCACTCGACCGAGTTGAGGCCAGTCGACCGAGTTGAGGCCGCTTGACCGAGTTTGTTGGTCCGTGTTCAGCGTCGCGATTACTTATAAAATAAAATCCGGACGTTAAAATCATTTTACCCTAATCTGTCTGCCACCATTCACTTCTTTTCTCTCAAATCCCTCACACTAAAACCTTTAAGAGTTCATACTGGAGTCTAGCCGCGTTGATCATCATAGCCTAGCGCTGTTATCGTCAAGTAAGTTTCGTATCCGTTGTTAGCATACTTTAAGATAAATCTGATTGTGATGATTGTTAGTAATACCCTATATGTTATCTTAGGAAGAGATTTCATAGAGGAATGGTTATAGAATCGATTGGATCCTTGCCTTGTGTGATTTGCCTTCAGGTAGGGTTTCCCTGATCAGATTTGATTGAATATGATTTTGACGATACTGATTTGAAAGGTTTCTTAAACTCAAATTATTTTTAGTCATACTAAATATTATCTCATATAATAAAGATCTTATTGCATGCATAACAAGATAACCGAAAATAAGAGAAGTAATGTTTTTCCTTACATTGCTTATAGTTTCGGTTTAATGTGGGCACAAACAAAGTCACCTACTTTGTTTGATCTTGAGCTAATAATCACGGATGATCCTCCTAGGTCTCCAAATTAGAAGACCTCCAATGAGTTAACACCAAGACACACTCTATTAATTTTGTGTTTCATTTTGCTAGAATCCTCACACAAAAACCTAGCTAATTAATTATTATTATCTTATAATAACCTTAATATTAGATCATTGTAAGAGTAGTAGTAGTAGTACACGGCTAAAACAAGAGGAGAGAAAATCAAATTCTTTCTTATTGTTTTTACCTCATGCACAAAAACATGAAAAATGAATGAATGAGAAAATTGAAAAGAACAAAAACTCTTCTTGTTCTCTATGTGTGGCCGGCTAGGAATAGGGTACCCAATGCATGGGCACCATAACAATAACACTTGTCCATCACATGCATAAATAATAAAATATTTTGTTTTATTTTATCCCATAAAATGTTATACAAACACATTTGTATAATGTGTAGTGTGACCTATGTCACACGGTCCATACACTAACATTAGGGTTCATTTTTATCAATTATAAAAATGAACATAAAAACATTTTATAAGTTTACTAAATTAAACCTTAATTCTTATAAAAATAATAATCCGATTATTATCTTTATTATTTAATTATATTAAAACATTTCTAATATAAATTAATTCATTCCATAAAATAATGTTTCATAAACATATTAATTTTAGTAATGACAATTCGTTCACTAAACTTTTATAATTTATAATCGTATTATAAATGTACTCCTTACACGTAATATAAACTAGGATCGACATAACTCGTATCAATATACAGTCATATCATTTTTCTATTAATAGAGCTGTCCTAAAAGTGTGACCTAAAAGGATCGACTGATCACCACCGTCATACGACAGTAATGTCAAACTCTAGCAAGCCAATCATTACCGATTAATGTTGAACAGTCTATATGAAAAGAATCATCCCATGAGTATTCTTATTGCAGATTTATCAATGATTAATATTCACTGACGTGATCGCACTATTGTTGAGGACACATTTCCCAACAATCTCCCACTTGTCCTCGACAAGTATGGGTCACCAATTCTCTTGTCCTATTACATCATCTCCCACTCAATGCAAGGTGTCTTGTAGGTCGTACTTGCATTTGATCATATCTTGAGTGGTTTTCTCGATCTGGAGATTAACTGATTTGACCGGAATGATCTACCATAGATACATTCCGAGCGTGGCCACGCATTTCCAGTTAACTTCTCCTCGAGTGGCCCTGATATTTAAGATAACCCTGACAAGGGGTTGGACAATTCTTATCTTACTGTTCCCTTCGACTAACACAGTCCATCATGACCCAAAGATGCCCATTTAACCCCCTTTAACGGTTGATCGTAGAGCAAAAATCAAAGTCACTCTGAAAACTATGTCACCTTAAGCGAACAGTCTCAAGTTAAAGAATTGACTAGCAAGAATACATATAGTAGCTCTCGCCACGACCAGGCTAATATAAAATTTCCAGAACTCTATAAGCGGTCAACTCTATAAGCGGTCACAGGTTGCCCGACAAAGTGCCTCTTGCAGTCTGCTTATGTGATCGACTAGTCATCCCTTATGACTCTATGGCATTTGAACTTGTCATCATTCGCCTCACACTCTAGTCGCTTCGAGACGTCACCTCATGCAAGCGACTAGGGCTATACTAAGTCTATCTGGTTCACTTAATGGGGTTCGAATTGTCTCTACAACCCATCTGGATTTGACGAAGTATATAAATTAAGTTTTAATGTAAAACATAAAACTTTTAAACAATAAACGCGATTATCATATATGAACAATAAAACATTTTATTTCATATCACATAATATAATACATGTTCGGCATACGCCTTAGACCCATAGACAAGGCATGGGAATAATGCTTAACTTGCGATAATGCTTTGGTTAAAGGATCCGCAACATTTTCTTCTGTCCCAACCTTACATATCACTATTTCTTTTCTATCTAGAAAATCTCTAATCCCATGATATTTTCAGAGTACATGTTTCGATCTACTACTAGACTTCGGCTCTTTAGCTTGAAATTCAGCACCATTGTTATCACAATAAAGGGTAATAGGATCTTCGGCCTTGGGCACTACCCTTAGTCCCTCAAGAAATTCCCTAATCCAAACTGCCGCTTTTGCAGCTTCACATGCTGCAATGTACTCTGCTTCCGTTGAAGAATCCGCAACAACTGGTTCTTTAAAACTCTTCCAACTGATGGCTCCACCATTCAGGATAAAGACGTATCCAGCCTGGGATTTCATATCGTCTCTATCCGTTTGGAAGCTTGCATCTGTGTAACCCTTTACACATAGCTCATATTCCCCTCCAAACACTAGAAATGAATCCTTAGTTCTTCTTAAGTACTTAAGGATGTTCTTTACAGCAATCCAGTGACCTTCATCTGGATTAGCTTGATACCTGCTAGTCATGCACAAAGCATGCGAGAAATCTGGACGAGTGCATACCATGGCATATATGATAGATCCAACTGTGGAAGCATAAGGAATCACTTTCATACGTTCAACATCTTTAGGCTCCGTGGGAGATTGAGATTTACTCAAGACAATTCCACTACCCATGGGAAAAAATCCTCTCTTAGAATTTCCCATGCTGAATCGTCGAAGAACCTTATCAATATAAGATTCTTGACTTAGTGCCAATATCCTTTTGGATCTATCTCTATAGATCCGGATATCTAATATGCGTTGTGCATTTCCTAAATCTTTCACTTGAAAATGACTCCCCAACCATCCTTTCACAGAGGATAGCATTGGAACGTCATTTCCAATAAGTAGTATGTCATCCACATACAATATTAGGAACACAACTTTGCTCCCACTGAATTTAGTATACAAACATGGTTCCTCGACACTTCGAGCAAAGCCATTTTCTTTTATAACTTCATTGAAACGATGATTCCAACTCCTGGAGGCTTGCTTAAGACCATAAATGGATCTCTTAAGCTTGCATACCTTGCTAGGATTTTTAGGATCCACAAAACCTTCAGGTTGTATCATAAACACATCCTCCTTTAAATACCCATTTAAGAAGGCGGTTTTGACATCCATTTGCCACACTTCATAATCATGAAATGAGGCAATCGCTAATAATCCTTATGGATCTAAGCATAGCAACTGGAGCAAAGGTTTCATCATAATGAAGACCTTGAACTTGGGTAAACCCTTTAGCCACTAGACTAGCTTTATAGACATCGTCGTCATGTCCCTCTATGTCATTCTTCACTTTGAAGATCCACTTGCACTGAAGAGGTCTCATATCTTCAGTCAAGTCAACCAAGTCCCATACTTGATTTTGAAACATAGAATCCATCTCGAATTTCATGGCCTCTTGCCATTTTGCGGAGTCGTCGGGGATAGAGATTGCGGCTTTATAAGTGGTAGGCTCATCACTTTCTAAAAGTAATACATCGAGACTACCATCTCCCTCAATTAGTCCAACATACCTATCAGGTTGATGTAGAACTTTACTCGACCTCCTAGGTTGAATAGGTACCGAAGTACACGAAGAAGGAACATTTTCGTTTGTCTCTACTTCAGTTTGTGGCTCTTGAACTTCATGAATTTCATCAAGTTCAAAATTTCTCCCACTCTGTCTTCTAGAAACAAACTCCTTTTCTAGAAAGACAGCCTCTATAGACACAAACACTTTGTTATCTTGAGGTTTATAGAAGTAATAGCCACGTGAGGTGGTCGGATAACCAATAAAAGTGCATTTTGCGGATCTCGGAGCTAATTTGTCATCGGTCTTTACCTTGACATAAGCCTCATATTCCCATATCTTCATATAGGATAATGAAGGAACCTTTCCTCTCCACATCTCATATGGAGTCTTTTCGGTCGCTTTCGTTGGACTAACATTCAACGATTTGATGGCAGTGAGGATTGTAAACCCCCAAAATGAATCTGGTAAGTCTGTTTGACTCATCATAGATCGAACCATATCCAATACTGTAACATCCCGTATTTTCGTAAAATCTAATTTAAGCAATTTTAATTATTTTAAGTAATAAACTAATATTTTAATAATTTAATTCGGAAATTTTTATAAATAAATAAGATCCGCCTTAAGAACCTCCAGTTCTTAAGACGAATACGATTTGGCATAATTAAATATCCGACTCAAGTACTCGTTCCATATCCGTTTAAAAGTCCGTTCCATTTAATTATTCGGAAAGGACCCACTTGTACTCTTTTAAACCCTTTTGTCGACATCTTAAACCCTTCACCCTCAACACTTCATTTCTTTCACTGTAAACTCAACAACTCATAAACCTCCTTAAATCCTCCATTTCTTTTGCTAAGATCTTCATCATCCGTCCTCCGAATCACAAAAGTAAGTATGTTTTCGGAATCCTCGCGCGAATTCCAAGACATCCATCACTTTCGTTTTTCATTTTATCGACTTCAAAAATCGGGCTGTTTTGCCTTTAATTCGTTTTTGTTGTTCTTAAACCGTTTTCTTTGTTGTAGGGGTTGGTCTTGACGATCCCGACGTGGACTCTTACGTTGTAGAGGAGGATCAATCGCCGGATTAAGCTTTAAGGTGACGATAATGAGAAACTCGGCCTATTTGTGAATATTAGCACTTTTGTTGTGTTTCTTATGTTGATTCTGATTTTGTTAAAGTATGTTGTTTAATGGACTTAGTATCATGTTTAGGATGTTGAATATGTGAAGAATTCATGCCTAAAGATGTTGTTAGGTGTTCATATGTGATTTTCAGTTTTTCCTTAAGTTCAGACGGATACATTGGATTTATCATTGAGGATTGTTATGGGATTGTATGCTGATAAGATAGTGATATTAGATGTGTATGATATTGGGCAAATCATGCTTGTTGTAATTTCTGAAGTTTACATGTCGATTTAGGAAGTTTTGTGATGTTGCGAAAAATGCGTTTTCGGTATCAGGCTCTCTGAGCCGGTCGACCGACCGGCCGCCGGTCGACCGGCCGGGAGAGCAAATAGGGTATTTTCGAGATTTTTGGGAATTTGGCTTAGGACTGCCAGCCGGCCGACCGGCTGCCTGCCGACCGGCTGGTGGTCATTTGTGTAGTTCATGTTTTGCGAAAAACCTTGATAGCATGGGAGCCCAGCCGGCAGACCGGCCGCCTGCCAGCCGGCTGGGAGTGCATATGGGGATGGATACGATTTTAGTAAAGGCTAGGGAATGGGGTTCCCAGCCGGCCGACCGGCTGCCTGCCGACCGGCTGGGAGTCCTTCTTGGTGTTTTCTCGGTTTTGAAAAGAGGTGTAGGCTGAGGGATCACCAGCCGGCCGACCGGCTGCCTGCCGACCGGCTGGGGACCCCTGTAAGTCATTTTGAGTTTTTGGAATTAAATCATAACTTTCAAACGGTTGTTCGGTTTTGTTTGAAACTTGTTTTGTGTACCCGTGGCATGTAGTTGAAGTCCCCGGTGTACGGGCAACGTTATATTGGGTTCGGGAATGAAGTAAGGATAGAGACCCCCCGGTCGGGTAACCGAAAGGGAAACCGGCTCTCCCTCGCCTTAGTTCCTGGACTCAATTGAATGTTGATTAGAGGTTTAAGAAGTTAGAACTATAGGTTAGTTTCTATCTTCGGTTGTTCAGTGGTTTAATGGTTGTCGCGTGGTGGGATATGTGTTAAGTTCACCTCTGGACCCACTACGTGTTTATCTGTCGCGTGACGGGATATGTGTTAAGTTCACCTCTGGACCCGTTACGTGTTTTGCTTGGGCGTGTCAGGATATGTGTTAAGCTCACCTCTGGACCTGACACGTGATCAGTTGTCGTACACGGGATATGTGTTAAGTTCACCTCTGGACCCGTTGTGCGATGACTGTGTATTGGGATATGTGTTAAGTTCACCTCTGGACCCAATACGTGTTTGTAGCATTGGGATATGTGTTAAGTTCACCTCTGGACCCTTTGCTTTTGGATGATTAGGGATATGTGTTAAGTTCACCGCTGGACCCTTTTCATGATTGTAAGTTTAGGGATATGTGTTAAGCTCACCTCTGGACCCTTTACTTGATTAGATGTTGGGATATGTGTTAAGCTCACCTCTGGACCCGACATAGTGTAGTAATGGGATATGTGTTAAGTTCACCTCTGGACCCGTTGCTAGTGTTATGAATGTGTATCTGCTTGCCTAGATGATGGTACAGTGTCAGATATGCATGATGAGTTATGGATGTTTATCTGCTTGCCTAGATGATGGTACCGTGTCAGATATGCATGATGAGTTATAGATGTTACTTAGTTGTGGTTAAATCATCCAAGGCATTGGATGACTCTTAGTTCGGTTTCATAAATAATTGGATTGAAAGACCCCCCGACTGGGTAACCAGTAGGGAAACCGGCTCTCCTTCCTGTTTGTTTATGAAGTTAGTTGAGAGCCGTGCATGATAATTCGCATGTTAGAAAGAGATCAGATGATGAGTTGTTATGCTTCACATGTTGATATGTGTTGGAGTATTCTGTATTGTTTTATATGTTACGTGTTGTCACAAAAGGTGGCTAGGAGAACTCTAGTCACTCCCCACTGATTGTGGCGTACATGTTTTTCATGTATGTAGGTACATGCTGGTTGGAGATGGGTTCACGAGAGCTAGCGAGTGATGATCCTGCTGTCATCATTGACTTACCTTATCGTTTAGCTGGACTCGTAGTTGTTACTTTTGTTTTAGTGCCGGTAGGGATGATCCATCCCCGGCTGTTGTATATATTTCATTTCCGTACTTAGAACTGTTACTTATCTATTTTGGTTTCAGTTTCAGTTTCTGTTTTAGTTTAAGACTTCTCGCAGGTTTTATCTTCTAAAAGTTTTAATTCCGCTGCATTTTTAGTACTTTTATGTGTTTATATTTCCGCTTTCGCGAGGGGTTTTACAGTTGGTATCAGAGCATTATTGCTCCCGACGCACTCATGTGACCCCCAACCTTAACTTGACCAAATAAACAAATAATGAATGAGAGATGGGTAGATCTAAGGACTTATGTTGTAGTCTATTTGTGATTGCTAATTGCTAAGCTAATCCTTGTCTTCTCTTTTAAAGGATGGTGAGACCCAGAGCTGCTGATAACATTGTGCTGCAAGCGATTCAGCATTTGCTTGAGACTCAGAGACAGCAAGCGGGGAATGTTCCACCTCCTCCACCGCCGGGCGGCGATGCTAATCGTCCGGGTAGCTTTTCCTGGATTGCCTCTCAGATGTCCCGAAGCCATGTTAGGACCTATGGAGGCGAGGCTGACCCAGTAGCCCTCACAGAGTGGTTCAGAGAGATGGAAAAGAGCTTCACCTTATACTCAGTCGTTAGGGAGGATAGAGTGCGTTTAGCCACTCACTTCTTGACATTGGAGGCTGACCGTTGGTGGGCGTTGACTGGACCTACCGCTGTTCTTGACCCGATGTTCGATTGGGAGGCTTTCAAAGACAGACTCGAGGCGAGGTTCTATCCCAAGGAGTTGAGATCGCAGAGGTTGAAAGAATTTATGGATTTGAAGCAAGGGAAGATGACCGTTCAAGAATTCACTGACAAGTTCAACCAGTTAGCTCACTTTGCATCGAGATTTGTTCGTGATGAGGCTGAGAGAGTGTATTTCTACCGTGGGAAGCTAGGGCCGAGGATTGAGAGTATGGTTCGTCGTGACTCTACTTCTTTTGTGGAGGTGTATGACGATGCTATTTGGGCCGAGAGTTCTATTCGTGCCATTGATGCTGAGACTCGTGCCGCTACTTCTAGTGTGACTTCTCACCAGAGATCCGTGTACCAGGGGAAGAGACCATTTGTTCCTTCTACTTCTTCGCCTTCTTCTCAGAAGAAGCGTTTTGAGAGGTTCTCTGCTCCGGTTGCTAAGACCTTTGTTCACACCGACACATCTCCTAGTGTTTGCCACCGTTGTGGTAAACCTTCTCATCCGGGTTTTGACTGTTTCAAGAATGCCTATAAGTGTTTCACTTGTAATGGATTTGGGCATCGATCGTATGAGTGTCCTGAGAGGAACACCGCACTTGGCAAGGCTGCCACTGCTGCTGCAGCGACTAAAGGAGGGAAGCCGAAAGGGAAGGTTTTTGTGATGACTAGGGCTGAGGCAGAGGCTCATCCTGACATTGTTGCCGGTATATTTTCTGTTCTTGGCGCTGAGTGCCTTATTTTGTTCGACACTGGAGCTTCTTTATCATTTATATCGACTCAGTTCGCTGATCGTCTAGCTCTTGAGTCTTCATTGGTTGAGGAGACTTCTATTTCCTTACCTTCTGGAGACGTATTTGCCTGCTCTTCGTCCCATAGGGATGTTCCTATTGTTATTGGTCAAGCCACATTTCCAGCGGACTTACTGAGATTTCCTCTCGAGGAGTTTGATATTATCCTCGGTATGGATTGGTTATCGCGATACCATGCTCGCTTCGAGTGTCGCGACCAGAAAATCTGCTTGAGGAGTTCTTCAGGAGTTCGTGTTTCCTATAGGGGAACTCGCCCTCAAAAGGGTGTTCGTGTTATCTCTTCGATGAAAGCATCTCATCTTCTTAGGAAGGGTTGCCAAGCCTTCCTGTGTGTTGTTACAGCTGCTAAACCATCGCTACCGAAGCTTGAAGATGTAGCCATTGTTCGTGAGTATCCAGATGTGTTCCCAGACGACTTGCCAGGGATACCGCCAGAGAGAGATGTGGAGTTTACTATTGAGCTTATTCCAGGTACCGGACCGATTTCCAAAGCTCCTTACCGTATGGCTCCGCCAGAGTTGAAAGAGTTGAAGCAGCAATTGGAAGAGATGATCGAGAAAGGTTTCATTAGACCTAGTGCTTCTCCGTGGGGTGCTCCCGTTTTGTTCGTTAAGAAGAAAGATGGTTCCATGAGATTGTGCATTGACTATAGAGAGCTGAACCGAGTGACCGTGAAGAACCGATATCCTTTGCCTAGGATAGATGATTTGTTTGATCAGTTGAGAGGTGCTTCGAGGTTTTCTAAGATCGATCTTCGATCGGGTTATCATCAGATTCCAGTGAGAGAGGCTGACATTGCGAAGACTGCATTTCGTACCAGATATGGGCATTTTGAGTTTGTAGTTATGCCTTTTGGGTTGACTAATGCACCGGCGATTTTTATGGATCAGATGAACCGTACCTTCAGTGAGTATCTTGACACCTGTGTTGTGGTGTTTATCGATGACATTTTGATATATTCGAAGACCGATGAGGAACATGCTGAGCATCTTCGATTGATTCTAGGGATTCTGCGCAGACAGAAATGGTTCGCAAAGTTTTCGAAGTGTGAATTTTGGCTCTCGAAGGTTGCCTTTTTAGGACATGTGATATCCAGCGAGGGTGTGATGGTAGATCCCGCGAAGATAGAGGCTGTGGTTGATTGGGAGAGTCCAAAGGATGTTGGAGAGATCCGTAGCTTTTTGGGTTTGGCTGGTTATTATCGTAGATTCGTTGAGGATTTCTCGAGATTGGCTCGCCCGATGACTCAGTTACTGAAGAAGGAAGCCAAATTTGTGTGGACCGACAAGTGTGAGAGTTCTTTCCAGGAGTTGAAGACCAGATTGACTTCCGCCCCCGTGTTAGCTTTGCCAGAGATCGGAGTGGATTTTGATGTGTATTGTGATGCTTCGATGTTGGGGCTAGGATGCGTATTGATGCAGAGTGGTAAGGTGATAGCCTATTCATCTAGACAGTTGAGAGTTCATGAGGTGAACTATCCGACACATGACTTGGAGTTGGCCGCAGTTGTTCATGCTTTGAAGATGTGGCGTCATTACCTGATGGGATCTCATTGCCGTATTTTCACAGATCACAAGAGTCTTAAGTACATTTTCACTCAGAAAGACCTTAACATGAGACAGAGACGTTGGCTGGAGTTGGTGAAAGATTATGACATTGAGTTGTTATATCATGAGGGAAAAGCCAATGTAGTTGCTGATGCGCTTAGCCGCAAGACTTCTCATTCGATGAGTGCCATGAGAGTATTGCCCGATGAGTTGTGTTCCGAGTTCCGGAAGCTGAGATTAGAGATGGTGGGTAGTGGTTTTGATTGGTTAGCAGCTATGACTGCCGAGCCGTCTTTATATTGGGAGATTCGCCAGAGTTTGCCCTTAGATGCCGATTTCAAGAAGTTCGAGGCTAAGATTTCGAGTGGTGTTGCACCTGAGTTGGTGATTGATGCTGATGGTTTCCTTAGGTTCCGTGGTAGGATGTATGTTCCTGATGTGCCAGATTTGAGGAAGAAGGTTCTTGATGAGGCTCATTTGTCACCGTACTCCGTTCATCCAGGAGGAGTGAAGATGCACAAGGATTTGAGGCTTATGTTTTGGTGGCCTGGTATGAAGAAGGAGATCTTGGATTATGTTAGTAGGTGCTTGACTTGTCAACAAGTCAAGATAGAGCATAGGAGACCTGGTGGTCTGCTACAGCCGCTTCCCATTCCTCAGTGGAAATGGGAGTGCATATCTATGGATTTCGTCACTGCTTTGCCTAAGACCGTGGGAGGCAAGGATGCGATTTGGGTTATTGTTGATCGTTTAACAAAGTGTGCCAGATTCGTGCCGATCAGAGAGACTTGGGACATGGATCGTTTAGCCAGGGCTTATATTGCCGAGATAGTCCGATATCATGGTGTCCCGAGGGAGATAGTTTCAGATCGTGATCCGAGGTTTGGTTCCAGGTTCTGGAAGGCCTTGCAGGAGGCTATGGGTAGCCGTTTGTTGATGAGCACAGCTTTTCATGCCGCGACCGATGGTCAGTCCGAGAGGACTATACAGACATTAGAGGATTTGCTCCGTGCTTGTGCCCTTGATTTTCAGAGTTCTTGGGAGCAGTGTTTGCCGTTGGTAGAGTTTTCTTACAACAACAGTTATCATGCTTCTATTGGTATGGCTCCGTACGAGGCTCTATATGGTAGGAAGTGCCGTAGTCCGATTTGTTGGGATCAGGCTAGTGATGTTCGTGACCTAGGACCGGATCAGTTAGCTGTTACTATTGATCAGGTTCAGCTTATCAGAGGTAGGATGAAGGCCGCACAGGACCGGCAGAAATCCTATGCTGATGTTCGCCGTAGACCCTTAGAGTTTGAGGTGGGTGATCGAGTTTTCTTGAGAGTTTCTCCGTTGAAAGGTGTCAAAAGGTTTGGAGTTAAGGGCAAGTTGAGCCCTAAGTATATTGGACCTTTTGAGATCGTGAAGAGGATTGGTGCTGCTGCTTACCGATTGGACTTGCCTCCTAGTTTGGGCAAGGTTCATAATGTTTTTCACGTTTCCCAGCTCCGTAAGTATGTTAGTGACCCGAGTCATGTATTGCCTAGAGAGATCGAGAACCTGGAGCCGAGTCTTGCTTTTGAAGAGCGTCCAGTGAAGATCCTTGACCGTCAGGATAGGAAGCTTAGGAGCAAGGTGGTGCCGCTAGTGAAGATCCTTTGGCGTTGCGGTGATGTTGAGGAGCAGACTTGGGAGACTGAGGCATCGATGCGTATCGCGCATCCTTCTCTTTTCGATTGAGGTATAGTATATAGATTTATGTCCGTTCGAGTTTCGAGGACGAAACTTTTTGAAGTTGGGGTGATTGTAACATCCCGTATTTTCGTAAAATCTAATTTAAGCAATTTTAATTATTTTAAGTAATAAACTAATATTTTAATAATTTAATTCGGAAATTTTTATAAATAAATAAGATCCGCCTTAAGAACCTCCAGTTCTTAAGACGAATACGATTTGGCATAATTAAATATCCGACTCAAGTACTCGTTCCATATCCGTTTAAAAGTCCGTTCCATTTAATTATTCGGAAAGGACCCACTTGTACTCTTTTAAACCCTTTTGTCGACATCTTAAACCCTTCACCCTCAACACTTCATTTCTTTCACTGTAAACTCAACAACTCATAAACCTCCTTAAATCCTCCATTTCTTTTGCTAAGATCTTCATCATCCGTCCTCCGAATCACAAAAGTAAGTATGTTTTCGGAATCCTCGCGCGAATTCCAAGACATCCATCACTTTCGTTTTTCATTTTATCGACTTCAAAAATCGGGCTGTTTTGCCTTTAATTCGTTTTTGTTGTTCTTAAACCGTTTTCTTTGTTGTAGGGGTTGGTCTTGACGATCCCGACGTGGACTCTTACGTTGTAGAGGAGGATCAATCGCCGGATTAAGCTTTAAGGTGACGATAATGAGAAACTCGGCCTATTTGTGAATATTAGCACTTTTGTTGTGTTTCTTATGTTGATTCTGATTTTGTTAAAGTATGTTGTTTAATGGACTTAGTATCATGTTTAGGATGTTGAATATGTGAAGAATTCATGCCTAAAGATGTTGTTAGGTGTTCATATGTGATTTTCAGTTTTTCCTTAAGTTCAGACGGATACATTGGATTTATCATTGAGGATTGTTATGGGATTGTATGCTGATAAGATAGTGATATTAGATGTGTATGATATTGGGCAAATCATGCTTGTTGTAATTTCTGAAGTTTACATGTCGATTTAGGAAGTTTTGTGATGTTGCGAAAAATGCGTTTTCGGTATCAGGCTCTCTGAGCCGGTCGACCGACCGGCCGCCGGTCGACCGGCCGGGAGAGCAAATAGGGTATTTTCGAGATTTTTGGGAATTTGGCTTAGGACTGCCAGCCGGCCGACCGGCTGCCTGCCGACCGGCTGGTGGTCATTTGTGTAGTTCATGTTTTGCGAAAAACCTTGATAGCATGGGAGCCCAGCCGGCAGACCGGCCGCCTGCCAGCCGGCTGGGAGTGCATATGGGGATGGATACGATTTTAGTAAAGGCTAGGGAATGGGGTTCCCAGCCGGCCGACCGGCTGCCTACCGACCGGCTGGGAGTCCTTCTTGGTGTTTTCTCGGTTTTGAAAAGAGGTGTAGGCTGAGGGATCACCAGCCGGCCGACCGGCTGCCTGCCGACCGGCTGGGGACCCCTGTAAGTCATTTTGAGTTTTTGGAATTAAATCATAACTTTCAAACGGTTGTTCGGTTTTGTTTGAAACTTGTTTTGTGTACCCGTGGCATGTAGTTGAAGTCCCCGGTGTACGGGCAACGTTATATTGGGTTCGGGAATGAAGTAAGGATAGAGACCCCCCGGTCGGGTAACCGAAAGGGAAACCGGCTCTCCCTCGCCTTAGTTCCTGGACTCAATTGAATGTTGATTAGAGGTTTAAGAAGTTAGAACTATAGGTTAGTTTCTATCTTCGGTTGTTCAGTGGTTTAATGGTTGTCGCGTGGTGGGATATGTGTTAAGTTCACCTCTGGACCCACTACGTGTTTATCTGTCGCGTGACGGGATATGTGTTAAGTTCACCTCTGGACCCGTTACGTGTTTTGCTTGGGCGTGTCAGGATATGTGTTAAGCTCACCTCTGGACCTGACACGTGATCAGTTGTCGTACACGGGATATGTGTTAAGTTCACCTCTGGACCCGTTGTGCGATGACTGTGTATTGGGATATGTGTTAAGTTCACCTCTGGACCCAATACGTGTTTGTAGCATTGGGATATGTGTTAAGTTCACCTCTGGACCCTTTGCTTTTGGATGATTAGGGATATGTGTTAAGTTCACCGCTGGACCCTTTTCATGATTGTAAGTTTAGGGATATGTGTTAAGCTCACCTCTGGACCCTTTACTTGATTAGATGTTGGGATATGTGTTAAGCTCACCTCTGGACCCGACATAGTGTAGTAATGGGATATGTGTTAAGTTCACCTCTGGACCCGTTGCTAGTGTTATGAATGTGTATCTGCTTGCCTAGATGATGGTACAGTGTCAGATATGCATGATGAGTTATGGATGTTTATCTGCTTGCCTAGATGATGGTACCGTGTCAGATATGCATGATGAGTTATAGATGTTACTTAGTTGTGGTTAAATCATCCAAGGCATTGGATGACTCTTAGTTCGGTTTCATAAATAATTGGATTGAAAGACCCCCCGACTGGGTAACCAGTAGGGAAACCGGCTCTCCTTCCTGTTTGTTTATGAAGTTAGTTGAGAGCCGTGCATGATAATTCGCATGTTAGAAAGAGATCAGATGATGAGTTGTTATGCTTCACATGTTGATATGTGTTGGAGTATTCTGTATTGTTTTATATGTTACGTGTTGTCACAAAAGGTGGCTAGGAGAACTCTAGTCACTCCCCACTGATTGTGGCGTACATGTTTTTCATGTATGTAGGTACATGCTGGTTGGAGATGGGTTCACGAGAGCTAGCGAGTGATGATCCTGCTGTCATCATTGACTTACCTTATCGTTTAGCTGGACTCGTAGTTGTTACTTTTGTTTTAGTGCCGGTAGGGATGATCCATCCCCGGCTGTTGTATATATTTCATTTCCGTACTTAGAACTGTTACTTATCTATTTTGGTTTCAGTTTCAGTTTCTGTTTTAGTTTAAGACTTCTCGCAGGTTTTATCTTCTAAAAGTTTTAATTCCGCTGCATTTTTAGTACTTTTATGTGTTTATATTTCCGCTTTCGCGAGGGGTTTTACAAATACGGTTCGATTTCTCCTTTCAGCCACGCCATTAAGTTGTGGTGTTCCAGGAGGTGTGAGTTGTAATAAAATACCACAATCTTTTAAGTGTGAATCAAATTCACCACTAAGATATTCGTCACCACGATCCGATCGTAGTGCTTTAATTTTCTTGTCAAGTTGGTTTTCTACCTCATTTTTGAAATTCCTTGAATTTCATAAAAGCTTCACTTTTATATTTCATTAAGTAGATATACCCATATCTACTCAAATCATCCATGAAGGTAATGAAGTAGTCATAATTTCCCCTAGCGGTGATCGTTAATGGACCACACACATCGGTATGTATGAGTCCAAGTAAATCATTTGCTCTTGTTCATTTACCACTAAAGGGATTCCGAGTCATTTTACCTAGGAGACAAGCTTCGCATACACCATATGATTCATAATCAAATGGTTTTATAATATTAGTCTTTACTAATCTTTTAATGCGATTTTCGTTTATATGACCAAGTCGACAATGCCAATAAAAAGATTCATTTGGTTCACTTGTTTTTGCTCTTTTAGACTCTATGTTATAGACATCACGGGATGAACTTGAAGTTTCTAAAACATAAATTCCATTAATAGAAGTAGCATGGCCAACAACCATGTCATTCTTAGAAATAATACAACAATTGTTTTTAATGGAAAAACTATAACCTTCAATGTCTAACATTGCAACGGAGATAATGTTTTTAGAAAGCGTCGGTACATAATAATAATTATTTAAATATAGCTCAAATCCTCTTGGCAAGGCTAGAGTGCAAGTCCCTCTTGAAGTGGCCGCTACCCGAGCTCTATTTCCAAGTCGGAGATCCATCTCTCCCTTGTCAATCTTCTCGGCTCCTCTTATACCCTGTACACAATTACAAAGGTGAGAACCACAACCGGTATCCAATACCCAAGTTGAGTTAGAAGTATAATTAATTTCAATAACATAAATTTCGGATAGAGAATTACCTAACGGTATAACAAGACCTTCTTGGATATGCCGTAAATAAATCGGACAATTTCTCCTCCAATGGCCCATATCACAACAATAGTGACATCGACCCTTTTGTGATTTCTTTCCCTTCCTTTTCTTCTTTGCAAGACTTTTCTTGCTAGAGCTCCCACTAGCTTTATCATAAGCTCTTTCCTTCAAATACAAGGCATCCAATTCTTGATTTAGCTCATCAATATAAGCCGTATCAAGCAATGGTCCTTTAAGATGTGGGAAGGAAGATACAAAATTCACATTGCCATCCGGACCCGTTCCGAAATGAATTTCTCTAGAAGTATCAAGGTTGTTGCGGGTGCAAATATCGTCAAATACATTATGACAAGAATCAATAGTAATAGGTGTGATGGGGTTTGAAGAATCCATTGCGGTCTCAATAACTACAAAACGGAAGATAAAGGAAAATATTAACGTTTATCATTTTAATTTATTCACTTGTTTTAACAAGCAAAACATCTACTTAATGATCTCTTACCCAATTAAGTAAATGATCCCAAGACCCAAATACATACTAACTCGGGCACGGTTTAGCCGATACATCCCTCATTAATATGACTCGGTGGATTAACTCTTTAATCGATTCTACTTTTAGAACTCTCAGTCGATAAAATTACATTAATTCTTATCTTAGCCCGAACTTATTACCACTACGGTGGCTCGAATACCTTCTTCGAGATCAACCAAATTTCGAGAATGTAATCATATTACCCCACTTCGCCAACGTAATAAGGTTTGCACTCCGGATTAGCCAAGCCTACTCCCTTATAAAGAAGATCTTTCGCGTTTTCTTAACTTTTTGGTAAGGCTACGTCTCAATTTTTGAATATCGTAAGAGATCTTGTCAATTTATTATCTATCTCCTTTAAGTGAACTAATTCGGTGAATTATCGATAAATTGATTGACACGGAGTGGGACTCGAAACTCGATATATGCATGTTAAGGTTGATGGCGATTTGGCAATGCATGCAACATTTAAAATAAATGCTAAACATAATAAAGCTCCTCGTATGGCCTTTCCTAATATAGAAAATAATGTAAATTACAAATTCGGAAACCAACTCCTTGGTCCCTTGTACTTCACACGCGGCACGCATCCCAAGGCAAACTCCGTTCGGAACTCCTTTCCGAAATGGCACCGTCTTCAAGGAATCTCCGGAATTACAAATGATTACAAATTTTCTATATATCTATTTTATACATTATAAAATAAAACAATAAAATAAAGTGATACGAAATCACATTAAATTACAACCAAATCGATAACCCTAACATTACAGGAAATACCGATTAAAACTAAGGCCATACTAAGAAATTACATAATTCAAAATTATATAACAAAAAAAAAATATGACATTCATAAAATAATATAAAGCATCAATGTATAAATAATATGTTCATTTTAATGCCAAATCGCCCTAATATAATTTATTAGTTACAACTATTTCGGTTTTGTGGAATTCGCAATTTAACTTTTAAAATGCCTTAATTTAAAACATAAATCGTATTTACGTTAAATTCAATTTTCCTAACACATTTTAGGATTCAAAATTATTCCATACTAATCTCGACAATAATTAATTCAAAATTAATTAATTTGTTCATTTTGGCCTTTATAATATTATAACTATTATATAAAATTCAAATTAAATTACCATAATTCAAAATTTGAATTTCGAAAAATTCGAATATTCTGAAAAATTACTTTAATAATCAAAATGTCCAACTTTATGGTTAAAATTTTCGAACTTATTTCGACAATAATATTAATTTTAACCGGAATGTCAATATTACGCTATTTATCATATAAAATTCGTAATGCATGCTATACAACTTCATTTTGTACGAAATTTTACATACCATTTCTAAAATATGCATGTGACATCATATTAAAAATTCATGGCCAGAAACGTTTTCTAACTATTTTTAGTCCACTTTTCCAATATCAACAATTAAAACGTTTAAAATGACTAAAACTTATTCAAATGAACAATTTAAATCCCATAAATTATCTAAATAACCTAAAAACATTTTAGCACCAGATTTTAATACATGCAAAATATTTCGAGTGACTTATCATATAAATCGAAATTTATAGTTTTATTTAAGTTACGATAACTCGGAAAAACAACACCGATTATGCATGCAAACAACCATTGCTCTGATACCAATTGAAAGGTTTCTTAAACTCAAATTATTTTTAGTCATACTAAATATTATCTCATATAATAAAGATCTTATTGCATGCATAACAAGATAACCGAAAATAAGAGAAGTAATATTTTTCCTTACATTGCTTATAGTTTCGTTTTAATGTGGGCACAAACAAAGTCACCTACTTTGTTTGATCTTGAGCTAATAATCACGGATGATCCTCCTAAGTCTCCAAATTAGAAGACCTCCAATGAGTTAACACCAAGACACACTCTATTAATTTTGTGTTTGATTTTGCTAGAATCCTCACACAAAAACCTAGCTAATTATTATTATTTTATAATAACCTTAATATTAGATCAACTATTGATTGTAAGAGTAGTAGTAGTAGTACACGGCTAAAACAAGAGGAGAGAAAATCAAATTCTTTCTTATTGTTTTTACCTCATGCACAAAAACATGAAAAATGAATGAATGAGAAAATTGAAAAGAACAAAAACTCTTCTTGTTCTCTATGTGTGGCCGGCTAGGAATAGGGTGCCCAATGCATGGGCACCATAACAATAACACTTGTCCATCACATGCATAAATAATAAAATGTTTTGTTTTATTTTATCACATAAAATGTTATACAAACACATTTGTATAATGTGTAGTGTGACCTATGTCACACGGTCCATACACTAACATTAGGGTCCATTTTTATCAATTATAAAAATGAACATAAAAACATTTTATAAGTTTAACTAAATTAAACTTTAATTCTTATAAAAATAATAATCCGATTATTATCTTTATTATTTAATTATATTAAATCATTTCTAATATAAATTAATTCATTCCATAAAATAATGTTTCATAAACATATTAATTTTAGTAATGACAATTCATTCACTAAAATTTTATAATTTATAATCGAATTATAAATGTACTCCTTACACGTAATATAAACTAGGATCGACATAACTCGTATCAATATACAGTCATATCATTTTTCTATTAATAGAGTTGTCCTAAAGGTGTGACCTAAAGGGATCGACTGATCACCACCGTCATACGACAGTAATGTCAAACTCTAGCAAACCAATCATTACCAATTAATGTTGAACAGTCGACTATTCGAAAAGAATCATCCCATGAGTATTCTTATTGCAGATTTATCAATGATTAATATTCACTGACGTGATCGCACTATTGTTGAGGACATATTTCCCAACATGATTTTGTTAATCTGATATCACTATACTATTGTGGATTGATTTCGAAACATATGTGTAAGACCGTTGAGAGAAACCACCCTCACTCCTACGTTTGCTCTTCATAGGACCCGCCACATAGAGGATGCGCACATTAAGGATCTGGGTACCCCTTGCCGCGAGCAAGTGGGGGATTTGATGTGGGTCTTGAGGCTGCCACTTGTGCTGATGAGCTTGTGATATCAGTGATTGTGATTATATCGGATTATGGTGATTATTGTTCATTTTGTTGTGGCCGTCTTATTTATCAGATATTGACGCTTGTTTTATTTTAATATGATGATCCATGTTATGGTGAGCAGAGTTTCAGGTTCGTCGCGGTTGTTGATGCTTGGGATGAGAGATGGTCACCTCACAGTTCTTAGCGTCTTAGTTATACTTACCTTCCGCTGAAACATTTTACTTCGAGTATTCTTTGGTTTTGTAAAGACATATAGTCATTCCTTATAATTATAAGTTGTTTGTCGTTTACTTTGATATTATGCCTCAGGAAACTGAGATGATAATACTTTTATAATCTGATGGTCCTTCCTAATGGCCTTGGACTGTAAAGGTGTTACAAATTATCTTACCCTATTATAATCTCCCAATCTTTGCAAAGTGTCTTATAGGCCGTACTTGCAATCGATCATATCTAGAGTGGTTTCCTCGATATGGAGAGTAACTGATTGAGCAGAATTATCTGTTATAGATAGAGCGTGACCACGCATTTCCAGTTCACTACTCCTCGAGTGGCCCTTAGATTTTAAACAACCTTGATAAGGGGTGGAAACCTATCGACCTATTCCCTTCGAATAACGACAACTCATCATGACCCAAAAGATGCCCACTTGACCCGTTTTACGATAAATTGTGGGGTAAAAATCAAAGCCAATTTGAAACTTTGCCACCTTGGGAGAATAGTCACTAGACAAAGAATTGACTCATTTAGAATACTATAGTAGCTCTCGCAACGACCGGGCTTAATTAAAATTTCCAGAACTTTATAAGCGGTCACTGCTCGACAAATCTCTCTTAACAGTCTGCCTATGGGATCGACCAGTCATCTCACATGACTCTATGACACTTGAACTTGTCATCAATCGCATCACACTTTAGTTGCTCCGAAACGTCACCTCATACAAGGTACTAGGGGCGGAATTATGTTAATCCAGTTCACTTTAGTGGGGTTCAACATTGTAATACCCGTGTTTTTTATTCGTAATTAAACGAGTATAATTATATTGCATGGATTCGTTTACCCTTAGTTACGAGTCGAGAACGGAGTATAGATAGTATAGTTCCTCATTTTGCGTGATGGGCTTGGACTCGGGCTGTGAGTGGTGCGAGATGGGCTAGGATGGGTCGTGGTAGTGAGAAACAAAAAGGACTTAACCAACATTATAAACCCTACCCATCGACATAAGAAAAAACCCATACATTAAAACCTACTTCCCTGCCTCCCTCATCTCGTAAAACCCTATTCACCCCTAAATCTCACCTTCCTCCCTACTCCCCCTACTCCTAAACCCTATTTTGTCTGTCGTGGGGTTGAAGAAGAACAAAAGAAAAAGAAAACGAGCAAGAACAGCCTCCACAATCTTCGTTTTTCATCCTTGCGTAGCAGTGAGTTCGTAAGTAGTTATCGTACTTTTTCAGACCTTCGAAACTGAATACTATGGTTGTATATAATTTTTGTAGTACGAATAACATGTTTATCGTCTTTAAATCACCATAGGACCACCGTAATTGTTACAACAATCACCATGAATGTAGACAGTGGCTGCGTTTTCATACTCTGTTTGCGTTATTTGGTGTTTAATTCGGCTGTTAATTGGGTTGTCTATGAGCACGAGTCCATGATGGGTGGTAGTAGGATGTTTGTAGATCATATTAGTGGTGTTATATGGTGGTGTGTGGTGGTCGGGAAAGTCATTGTTAACAGTATGTTTAAGGGTTTAAAGAGGGTATAGAAACAGAGGGTGTATGGGTGTATGGTACGGTTTGTGAAGACTGTGTCAGAGAGTTTGGGTGGTGTCGAAGCCTGGTGTTTGTCACCAGGGAGTCGTGAGTGATATAAGGTGTCGAGGGTTACTGGGGTTGAGTCAGGGGTTGTGATTAGTGTCAGTGGGTTCGTCATGCTGCAGTGGTGGCAGCCACCATGGATGGTTGTTGGTTCAGGCTCTATTGGGTGGTCGATGGGGCTGTGTAAGTAGGCTCTCAGGGGGTTGTTTGGTCATGAGGGGCTGTTATTGTTCAGAAATGTTGGGGCTGTTGCGTATGTTGTTAGCTATGCGTGTTGTTGTTTGTTGTGTGTTATTATTATTATTATTAGTATTATTACTACCACTAATGCTATTATTATTAGTAGTATTATTATTGTTGTTAATGTTGTAAATATTATTATTATTATTATTGGTAGATCGGTCATGTTATTAATTATTAAAGTTGTTATGTGATTTTTTTATACAAGAATGTGACGGTACCTTATTATATTAGTTACGTTAATTAGCTAGTATTGTTAATTAATTGTTGTTCTTATAATTAATCGAGGTTATGTCTAGAGTGATTTTTTAACGGTTATATATGTTCGTATAATCGTGTGTAAGACGAAGTTTATAATTATAATTAATCAAGTATTTAATTAATAAATTTTTACTTATGAGACAAGTATGACAGTTAATGAGCATAACGATATTTAAATAGTAGTAATTACATATTAACGGGTGATACACTGTATTTGATATTTGGTCATTTGTTAGTAGTTTGACGGGTTTAATCGTAATTAATGAACGTAATTATTTATCGGTAGTACTTGAATGATTGGTAATTGATATTTGTTAATTGTTAAAGGTAACAATGTTGTGGAAGATATCTGTTTTACGTGCTCGGGATGCTTATTGGAGTAGCTTGCTAAAATGTAGGATCTACCTACTCAATCTCGATTTCATATGATTATCATGGCTGGCACATTACATGTAATGCGATGATTGGTTGGATTAATTGTTGATCATTTGATATTGGTATTAGATTGTTCCGTTATGCATAATGGCATGAGAGTGTTGATTTATTATCATTAGCATGAGTATAGCATTATTTATTGGTATGGTTGCATAATAGTATTGTTGCATTCATGAGCATGACATATGCATTGGTTAATGGTTGGAGATATGGAGTGCATATTGTTTTGATAAAAGCCTAGGGTGGTTCTGCAGGACCAGGCCTGGTGTCTTCAGCTTTTATGCTGGTGTTCGACGACGGTCGACGATACTCTGCCGGGAGGTTCGGTATTGGTTGGAGTTTCGGGTTGTGATTGGAGTTTCGGCTTATGATTGAGCTTAGTAGTGGCATGGCATTTGCATTTCATACTTTGTTGCATATTATTATTGTAACTTGACCGTTATCCTACTCAACCGTGAGGTTGACAGTGTATTCGTGTGCATCTACGAAGATCCGGTAACGGGGAGTAGATTTACAGGAAAGAGACAGAGGAGGTAGGAGCTGGGGCAGGAATGCACGATGTAGACTTTGGACCGACTTAGAATTATGTCACATATAGAGAAGTTATCAGTTGTACTTTTTTCCGCTGAGTAGTAAATGTAATAACAAAAGTTTAAATTATATTAATTTTATATAAAGTCCTTTGGTTGTTTTACTTTGTTATTCACTACCTCGGACATTTCGAGATGGTAACAGCTCTATTTATTTGAGAATGTCTTGCTAAAGACTCTTAAATAAATGAGGGTGTTACAAATATGGTCATACAAACCCATTTGGACATAACACGGTTCAATGGTGAGTTTCAATTAAACTCATACAATAAATGTAATCATCACACATGAATAGTGAATCCTTGATTACTACTTCATATCTTATGATTCATCTGTACAAATTGTACTCGATAATAGCAATGAATGCTTGGTGAGAGAATATACCATGTATCCATGTAAACCAACTTTATGAATTGTGATTTTCCTTTCGACTAATGTTATCTCTCATAACATTAATTCTAAGTATGTGTCTAGATCTCATTATAGACTTGGGCTCTTTAATATTTAGAGATGCTCACACTGTTATCCTATAACTTGTAATAAAATAAAAAATAATGAGTCAATCATAATTTAGACATTTACCACCATTTACTCAGATTTCATTGTAGTATTTGCAACGAATGATGACACTACAACACTTTCTTAGTTATCATTTTTATTATTAATATCATTGACCCTTCTGTCAATGAGATGCCTCAGATTTCGATAAATCCTTTGGCGTTCGGAAACTAGAGTTTTCGTATAACATTTCAATACAAAACTTCGTTTATGATCCAAACGTAAGAACGTATCCATGTTCTTCTCAAGAACTTATGTTCGTTAGGCTTTCGAATGACCCTCATTCGAATTGACTTTGATATTGACTTGTAATATCTTTGGCATGTGATTTATCGGGGTTTGATCATGTCATGGCGAATCTCTATTTTTATTTACGAAAAACATTTAATCAGATAATTTGGTTCAGTGACCAATTATGACTTATTCATAGTAATTCCACTATCATCAATATGAATAACCTTATTAACTTGTTGATCACACTTGATTGTTCTTGTATTAAAAACATCATTGTGCGGCTTCATATTCTCTATCATTACATGGTTAATAAGTAAATGACTATGACCCTTTCATAGTGACTTTACTTCCATCAATATGGATAACCTTTCAACTAGTTGACAATAATTAGATGAGGGTCTTACCAATATAAGACGATCATCTAAATACCATAAAGTTCCTATATCACCTTGATTTGGAATCTAACAAGTAATCTCACATTGGAGATTCAAAACTTAATGAATATTTAGACATCAATATGGAAGACAATTCTCCCACTTAACTTTATATCTCATGCTACGGTAGTTATCTCTCCCACTCAAAATCATGTGTACATCTTGATTTCATGATTTGGGTAGAACCCTGGCCTTCTACTTAATGTATCATGAGATTATCATTGCGCTTAAAACCTTGTGGTCAACGATCACAAGCCTTCTTAAATTCCCATTTAAAAATTGGATTGTAACTCGATCATACTTTATGATGTAGCAATGGGTAATCGGATGTAACTTTAATTTTATGATCAACATCATGCCACGACAATTGGACAATCCTCTATATATCCTCTTGTCACAACATTTGGACAATCCTTTTATGCAACCTATATTTCCATTTTGTCCATTCTTTGTTATAATATTTGAATCTAAAAAATTATATGATTCATAATCATATTGCTAACATTTATATAATCATATTATATTCGATTTCAATTTTTATACAGCGCAATTTGTATCAATATATGCACTAGACTTAAATATAACGAACATTTATGTTATTATTACATCAAGAACGTTTTATTCTATTATCACTTCCTAACTTCAAAAGATTTTACTAACTCATAGTTAGTTTATATGTTTGTTGCTATTTTTCTCCCACTGTATCTTTGAAAAATATACTCGGATATTGTCAAAAGATAGCTTTATATATTTGTTGCTATTTTTCTCCCACTCTATCTTTGAAAAATAAACTCGATATTGTCAAAAGATAGCTTTATGGGCAACAAACTATAAGGTTCTACATTTCTTCCAAAACTACGAGGAGTTCTGAATGAAGGTTATAAGTCTAGTTTAAGGTGATATAACTTATATGGTGTATAAATTTAAAATTTCTCTATGGAGAGTTCAATAACTCTATATGACTTTACGTTAAAGGTTCTAATGTGAATCATATTCATAAGATTAAGCATTTGTAACGATGATCCAATCATTGTAATTCTTTAATTTTTAATCTTAATGTCAAATTGTTTTATGTTTTGCTTCAAACAACTTAAATGATAATCTTAGAACAAACCGAGTGACTTGGGTTGAAACCTAGACACTAAAACTTTCATACAACGGGTGACTTGGGTTGAAAACCAAGTCACCAATATCCAAACAAAACAATTGTTTGAAAACAAAACGAAATACCAATCCTTTGTCTAAGATAGGAATACAAAAGTTCTAGATGATGTTGTCAATACATGACAAACTATTATCAAAATGGGCCAAGCTAACTAATGCTTCCATTATGGGTCGCTACCCTAGCTTCCCATGGAGAATCTTCTAGGCTTGCTTTCCTTTCCCCTTGTCCTTGCTCGGGTGACTTTCAATACAATTTAGAAAAGGTAAATGAATCACAACTTGTATCCATACTTAAGTTGAGATTATAATCAGAACATAAATAACAATGTGAGTTTATAATATATTACCTAATGGAACAATCTTTCCAGAATTCAAATCGGCGAGATACTTGGAGAAATTTCTTTTCCAGTGCCCCGTACCATTACATTAATGACACTTATCTTCGGAAGCTTTCACCTTCTTAGGGTTCCAGCTGTCGCCAATTTGGCGACTGATTTCTCCTTTCCACTTGAAGAAGTGGGCTTCTTAGAATTCTTCTTGGGAACGATGTTGTTGAACTTCCCTTTGCTCTTCTTTGATAAGAAGCACATCCTTATTTGTGCGCTTATCTAAGCCCATATCCCTTTTGGCTTGCACAAGCATTTTGTGAACCTCACATTACAACAGATATTGTACAGGGCGACTGGAAATGGCGACGAATTTCAGTTGCCCTGGTGAAATTAGCGACCAAATCCAGTTGTCTGCGGTTCGTAGCTAGGTTTAGTCGCCTTTGGTGACGGTTGACCGTTTTGGCAACGTGTTTTTACGAATTTCTGTTGCCAAATTTGGCGACTGCGTAGTCACCAAATTAGCGACGGAAGAAAATAATTTGCGACAGAAGGCCGTTCCCATGTAAGCAACAACGGCACCAAAATTGGCGACCGAAATCAGTCGCCAAATTGGCGACAGCTGGCCGTCTCCAATCTGGCGACTCATTTCAATAGCCAATTTGGTCGCCACTGGAAAATAGAAACAGAAGGTTATCGATAGCTTTATGTCGCCAATTTTTCATTTTTCGTCGTTATTATTACATGGTTTTGGCGTAAAAATCATTTTTGCCCTAATCCTAGCTAAATACGTAAAACCTGCAAACAAACCAAACAACAACAACGCACAACCAAATGATGTCAAACATCTCAGACTTAAATAAATAAAATAATTCGAATTACAACACTACAAGTTTTTGTGCTAGCTTGTTTGATGAAATAAAACATTATCCGACCCACACAATACTAAAAACATTATTCGACACAGAAAATACTAAAACGCTGGAAAATATGCTTACCCCATTACCACCTCCATAATCCGAATCTCTAGGATCCTTGTCCAGAGGGCGCCAATCAGTGTTGCAACTTGCAAAATAAGAACTCATCTTTGGCGTCCCTTCTTTCCTACTCGACTAGTTAAGATTAGAGGTAGCTTACCATGCCCGGGATATATATTTGGTGCTGGGAGGAGGGCCCTCTTCCAGACGATGGGATGTAGAAAAGCTCTTTCACCGATCTGTCCCCGTACACATCTCCTTTCTGGTAACCCTCTACAAGTTCAAACCAAAGCTGGTTGTCAAAAATGTCAGAGTTGGATGTTCTTTCGGACAAGAAATGTTTCCTACAAAAAATGAAACATTATTGCTTGAATTGGTTAGTACTTGATCATAAACCATATTATAAATACATTAAACCATATTATAAATACATTAAAAAATTAAATATACAATGACACTTACATATAATTCGCGATCTTTTGCCTTTGTAAAGATCAACCCTTCCTTTCCCCTCTTGGCATGTGTCTCAAGAAAGAGATCTACAACCGATTTTAACTTGCCCTTATTCTTCTTGGCCTATAAAAAAATAATAAATTAATAAGGTGTTAGTTAGCTAATTAAAATTTAAATAATACTAAGAAGTTAAAACTAATAAATTACATGACTAATCAATTAAAAGTTAAGACTAAATACTTACACCTAACAACGCCCGATCATGGAATGATTGAGACCCACCATAATGAGTAGGCTCAACTTCCACGCCGGGATCTCCACCCCTCTTGTTCAACTTGTTCCGGGCCGACGCTTGCTTGAACTCGGGACTTTCTCGGTACTTGGTGAAATTCTTCATATGACGCACCTATAATCAAATAAAATATCAACTCTTTATATAAATTAAAAAAATGTTAAATGTTAATATAACAGAATAAATGTTAGTAAGATATTAAAACAAATAGAACCTAAACAAATATATAAAAAGATCTTAACCTCCTACTAGTTTTACTCATCATCATCATCATCATCATCATCATCAGCACCATCACCATCTTGTTCTTCTTCCTCCTCCTCCTCCTCCTCCTCGTCTTCTTCTTCCTCCTTTCTAACTTTTTCCCCTCATCATTCTCTTGTAACTGATTTCCCCCCATCATCCTCTTCTAACTCCTCTTCCGCTTCTATCTCATTTGCATATATAACTTCATGATCAACTGGGGACAGAATTGCCTCTGATAGAAGTTCTTCTTGGAAAAAGGATGTATCGAAATCTGATCACGCCTTTGTTTTAATTACCGCCCACCAATTCTTTTGCTGTCTATCGTTACTTGTGGTAGGTGAATATGCATAATAAAATTTATGAGCTTGTTGTGCAAATATAAATGGATCATATTTAGAGTAGGTTCGAGTCTGATTCACTTCCATAAACCTGTAGCGATCATGGACTCTCGTTCCAGCTACAGAATTATCCCTCCATTGAATCTTTAATAAGATAGCTTTATAATATAACCCCGGTCACGCCCATTATAGCACAACTCAATGATATCTTCTAATATCCCGTAATATTCATTACCATTAAAAGAAGAAATAGTAACACCATAATTGCATCTAGCCTTACTTTTCCCGTAGTCGGATGTTTGAAACTTAAACCCGTTAACTGAATAATGATTCCACGTGACAACCTTTCTAGAAGGACCCAAAGCCAAGTATCTATCACATCATCTTGGATATTTAGCTTAAATACATGCTTTTGAAACCAGGCTGGAAACTGATCCTCGTGTTTATGATGCGGGAGCCTGCTCTACTCAACGAGTCCTTACTCCAAGAACGAAACATGATCACAACAGGTTTGGGCTTGGGTCAGTCAGGATCTTTAAGCTAGCTTGGCAGGGGATAATGGATGAACAAAGGAAGCTCATTCAACCCAAGGACCGTCCAAGATTGGTGGTTCAGGAAGCAGCCGTGAAGGAGCGATCAAGTAAACCACACGGTGGTTCAAAGGAGCAAGCAAAAGGGTCCGTCCATGGTGGCATTGGGACGTGTGAATCCACACGGCCAGATTAATAAAAGAATTTTATTTAGTAGTTAGTTTTATTGTTATTAGTTAGAATAAAGAATAAGAACTATGTGTTTCCTAGTCTTAGTATGATTAGTATTGAGTTTCATAGTTCAAGTAGGAAATCCTAATTTAAATAGGAATCCTAGTTGTGGTAGGATTCACAATTCTAGTAGGAGTAGAATTCATAACCCCACAATGAAATCCATCGAGATCGACTCCTACTTCCACTCTGGTACCTCTAAAGACTGAATCTTACCCTGCGATCGATGTTGTTCTTACTTCACTTGCTGTCAAGTCAAACATCAAGCCACAAACTCTGCAACATCCCTCTTCATACCCGGCCACCAGAACGTCTGACACATATCCCTATACAGTTTAGCCCAACCAGGATGCACTGAATAACGTACACAATGGCCTCGGTCATGATCCTCTTCCTCAACTCAGCACTGTCCGGAACGTACCACCTACCGTCGAAACGAAGACTCTCATCAACACTAAGAGAAAACCTCGATGGTCCACCCGACTCAAGCTTCGCTCTCCACTCTAAGAACTTATGGTCTGATAACTGGCTCTCTCTGATCTCACTATATAGCTCAGGTTCCACTGTCAAATCGCCCCGCGCATCATCCTTCCGGATCACATGAATACCAATCTGATCCACCTCATCTCTCAATCTCATCAAGGACATCAATGTGCACAAAGAATGTACACTCTTCCTACTCAAGGCATCAACAACTATGTTTGCCTTCCCTTCATGGTACACTATCTCCACATCATAGTATCCGATCATCTCCAACCACCCCCTATACCTCATATTAAGCTCCCTCTGGGTAAAGATGTACTTCATACTCTTTTGGTCTGAGAACACCTTGAAAGTCGCACCATACAAATAATGCCTCCAAATCTTGAGTGCAAAGACTACTCCACCCAATTCTAAGTCATGAGCAGGGTAGTTCTCCTCATACTACTTAAGTTGTCTTGATGGATAAGCAATCACCTCTTCATTCTGCATCAGCACACAACCCAACTCATTGTTCGAAGCATCAATATACACCTCAATGTTATTTATCCCCTATAACAAGGCTAAGACGGGAGCGGTGGTCAGACGCTTCTTAAAGGTCTAGAACGCCTTCTCATAATCCCCATCCCATTGAAATCTAGAATCCTTCCTCATAAGTGTAGTCATAGGTCTAGCAATCTTGGAGAAGTCCTTCCCGAATTGTTTAAAATATCTTACCAAACCCAGAAAACTGCGTACCTCAACCACATTCTTAGGAGCCTCCCAGTTAGACACAACCTCAATCTTACTAGGATCCACAACCACACCTTCTTTCGAGATCACATGCCCTAAGAACGCCACCTTCTCCAACCAGAACTCACACTTGGACAACTTAGCATATAGCTGGTTATCCCTCAAATTCTGCAGAACAATCCTCAAGTGCTCCTCGTGCTCCTCCTTGGTCTTAGAGTAGGCAAAGATATCATCAATGAAAACGACTACGAACTTGTACATGTATGGACTAAATACACGGTTCATCAGATCCATGAACATAGCAGGTGCATTAGTCAACACGAATGGCATAACTACGTACTTATAATGACCATACCTAGACCTGAAGGCAGTCTTAGGTATTTCACCATCCCTTCCCTGATCCTCAACTAATGATATCCCGACCTCAGATCAATCTTCGAAAACACTCTAGCCCTAGTCAACTGGTCAAACAGATCATCTATCCTCAGCAAAGGGTAACGATTCTTCACCGTCACATGGTTCAGGTCATGATAATCAATACACAATCTCATACTCCCATCCTTCTTCTTCACGAACAACACAGGTGCTCCCCAAGGTGATACACTAGGTCAAATGTACCCCTTGTATAACAGATCATTGAGCTGCTTTTTTAGCTTCTCCAACTCTCTTGGACCCATCCAGTAAGGGGTCAGAAATAGGTCTCGTTCCCGCCTTCGGTTCAACACTGAAATCAATATCCTTCTTGAGTTGTAGCCTAGGAATGTCCTATGGAAACACATCTCTGAACTCCCCCACAACTGGTATACTCTCAACAGACACCTCCTCAACTCGGGTATCCCTCACATGACACAGAATCAAAGGACACCCCTTCCTCAGATAAGACTTCAAAGTCAAGACTTATATGATCTTGGCCTTAGGTCTAACAACAAAGCCCTTGTATGATACTATGACTCCCTTAGATCCCCTCAATGTCACCTTCTTTTGGTGACAACCAATGGTAGCCTTATATCTACCCAGCCAATCCATCCCAACTATAACCTCAAAGCCATCTAATGGAAACTCAAACAAATCGATGAGAAAGTCAACCTGACCTATCAGAAAAGACACACATCTATACAGCCTTCGCCACACCACTGGCTCTCATACGGTATAAATACCTCACCACTAGCTATCTCAAACGACTCCAACCATAAACTCCTAGCACAGCTTACAGATAAAAACGAATGGATTGCCCCAAAATCAAATAAAACAAAGCTAGGACAGCCATGAATAAGAAAAGTATCGGTCACCACATGAGCATCCTCAGCTGCAGCCTGCTTCCCCATGGCAAATAAATTGCCACTACTCTTTTGGCCCTCTCCCTGAACACTCGTCGCCGACGAGGTAGGTTTAGCCGTTGATGACTGGCTACCTCCATCGTTAGGCCTATGATAGCCTGCCTGGCGGTTATAATTACCGTAGCTTGACTTCCCCTAGTTACCCCACGTACTCGCGAGACGGCTGCTCCCATAGCTCTAAGAACTCTGAGAAGGTCCCTGATAGATGCCTTCCCCAAACTTCCTACAATCTAACCTCTTGTCCCAACAGCACCACAGTTATAGCACCTCGCCATCGGGGTGTCACTAAGACTACGACCCCATTTACCCCCAGTACCAGCTCCAGCAGAATAGGAACGACCCTGACTGAAATTCCCTTTCTTGATGCCGCTCCCAGCATTCTCGCTCTCAGACTTCCTCTTTTCCCCACTCTTCTCTCGGGTGTCTCTGACCACATTGGCCAACCTTTCAGCATTCCCGACCCTCTCATAGACCTCCTTGAGGTTAGATACCGTACCAGCAGGTAATCTCTCCATGATACGGAGAGTTAACCCCTTATCAAACCAAAGGGCCAGCGCCTGAGAGGTTAGACCCATCTCCTCTACCTGTCAAGCCAAGTCGTTAAACTTGACATAATACTCAGAAACAGTCATTTCATCTGACATCTGAAGCTGTCAAAGTCAGCCCTCAACTGACTAAGGACGTGCTCAGGAACAAACTCACGTCTCATAGCAGCCTTGAAGGCCTTATAAGGTACATATTCATGCCCCATCTCCGCAAAGTACTCTTGGGCCTTCTCTTTCTCTCGCCCCCACCATCCCCCGGTTAAACTGCGCAAGTTAAACGCAGATTGGTACAGTTTAAGGTCATCAGGGCAATCGACCACCTCAAACACACTATCCATCTCTCTCAACCAGTCCTCAAGAAGTCTCGGCGTCCCCGCACCATCGAACGCGGTGGGGCGATGACGGGCATAGCATTACTGATATCATGAGCACTCGTAGGTGGTGCTCGCGCTCTCTCTGAATTCCTTATCGCGATATTCAGAGTTTGTTGGTTTCGATCAATCGAGCAATCTCCTCGATTGACATAGATGTGTCCTGAATCATGGTCGGGGTCGGGTTTGGATAGTTTGCATTCTTCGGGGCCATCGAACTATAAAGAGGAAAAGGTAAACGTAAGCACATAGCCTATAGCTCAAAAGAACGAAAAGAAATAGTGACTGGTATAACCAACTCGGTCGAGTAAACCTTACTCGGCCGAGTCTCCACTACTCGGTCGAGTTACACATACTCGGCCGAATTGAATCCCACTAGCTCGATTGAATTCTACATGCTCAGTCTAGTCATACCCACTTGGTCGAGTCCACCCAACTCAGTCGAGTCATGCACAACAGTCAGGCTTCGTGAAGGGAAATCGCCTTTCACCTATCCTATGCAACAAACAATTCTATATGCATACTACCACACGTATCCAACAGTATCACATTCCATTATCACACATCCGTCACATCCACATCAACACATATTACCTTAGACATTACCACACACAATTCCACACACGTAAACATCCTAATCTACCCTTAGTGACCAAGTGTAAGGCTGTAAGCAATTTCGCGGTCTCAGGATGTCTCCCAACCTTTGCAGTAACCTTACAAACTTATACTTGGGGTTCCTTTTATTTAAGACACATCCTACGTTCATTGGGTTCATTGGTTTTAGGTGCCATGATCATCGCTTTGATACCATTTGTAACACCCTCGTAATCCAAGGCCTTTAGGTAGGACCATCAGACTATGAAGGTATTACCATCTTAGTTTCCTGACCCTTAATATCAAGATATACTATAAAAGCCACTTTATAATAAGTAAGAAGAATGTGAAGTTACAACTGTCTGATAAAACAAACACAAATGAAAACTGTCTGTGGATGCCAAAACTATGATAGACACTACAAAACTGTGGAGTCTCGTCCTCCCCAAGCTATCAACCATCAACGTCGTCGTACCTGAGACTCTGCTCATACAACGTGGATCATCACATTAAAACAGCCACAAGCGTCAAAAACTGCTGCAATAAGACGGTCACAATACGGTAAAACAAACCATAGTCTAATAAATACAAACAACGGATATCATTGTCACACAAACCAGGTGGCGGCCTAAAGCCCCATATCAATCCCCCACTTGCTCGCGACAATGGGTACTTATGTCCTTAATGTGCACATCCTCTCTGTGGCGGGACCCACGAAGAGCGACCGTAGGAGTGAGAGCTGTTTCCAGCAACGGTCCCACATATTAGTTCTCAATCGGATCCCAATAGTAATACAGTGATATCAAAATACAGTCGTCACAATACTGTTACAATCAAATCACACAGAAACTGAGTAGGGAAACCATACCTCAATAACAATACCGCAAGAAGAATTCCACAATCGATCTACCAATGTTCTTCTACGAATCCTCCTCCTAAGGATTATATACATACCGATTATACGCCAAACAACCATAATCTATGATAATAATACGATAGGGTAACACTTACTTTATAGAATACGGCTAGGCTAGATGATCGACGCTTCTAGACTCTTGCTAAAACCTTAGAAGGGATTTGAGAGGAAGGAAATGGTGAAAGGGGAATTGTTTACTGTTTTATTAAGTTAAAAAATGATTTAGGTTTTCGGATTAATTTATATAATTAACCGTTGTCTAACTCCTGGAAAGGCGCACTCGGCCGAGTAAGACCCACTCGGCCGAGTAACACCTACTCGGCCGGCACCGAGTTGCACTTACTCGGCCAAGTTTGACCCGCTCGACCGAGTTCAGCGGACTCGGCCGAGGTTGTTCACAACTCAGCATCTACAAGGGAGGGGTTTTACAGTGTAAGAGGAGAGAGGGAGGCAAGATATCAACAATATACAAGTAAACATGTGATACGATATAATTAATTCATGTGAGGTATCATAATCAACGAATATCATATGAAAATGATACAAAAGCCAACATACGATAATCAATATAAACGAGTCAACACAAAGTCAACATGTGAAACATGATATAATCATATATGTGAAATCAACGTAAATTAACATGTGAAAAAGATATGAATATCAACTAAACATCCAAATGATTGACTCAAAGGCCAACAACTAGGTAGCATGTCCTATGACACAAACAAATATAGCATAACGATATCAAACAAACACAAGAACAGAGTGAACGCGTCATAGCGTAGAACCACTGCCTCTGACATACTAGAACGTATAACCAGTGCCTCTGGCTATTAGAGCGTATAACCACTGCCTCTGGCTGCTGGAACGTATAACCACTGACTCCAACTACGAAGCGTATAACCACTGCCTCCAAATACTATGTATAGTGTATAACCACTTCCTATATGCCTAAGACCTGTCCAGGCCTCTCGATGTAATAACCTACACCGAACGACATGGGGACCGGAGCGCATATAGTACGACCTTTGATCATTCCCGAACATAGAATACATATCCAATAACATTGGGTAGCATCAGTTCATTACGATGGCACTTAACCATTCCACCGTCATCTATTCACAAACAAGGTAACATAACCGTCACCAACACAATTTAGGATGACAGAACCGCCACCTAATCAAACTCAGGATAACATAACCATTAACCAATCAAATTTAGAATAACATAACCGTTAACCAATCAAACTGAGGATAACACAATCGTTAACCTATCAAACTTAGAATAACATAGACATTAACCAAATCAAAGATAAGATAGCAAAGAGAAGAATATGTCGAGCGCACCCCATACTTAGTCAAATTCCAAAGCAATAACGAGCCAGTGAAAAACGCAGCCTGCGTCTGAAGGTGCAGCCTGTGTTGTACGGCGCAAGATTGCGTTCCTCGACGTAACATGCGTTCTGCGCAGTGATCTTAGCACTTAAGTTGGAAAAAAACAAAGCGCTCGCCCAGTCGGTCTGCCACTCGGCAGCCGTATATCGGCAGAAATTACTTGAACACAAAATACTTTCATAAATTAGTTAACATGCGACGGTCTTAAGACGGATTTTATACATGTTCAAACCTACGTAATCAGCACATAAACCACAACAACACGTATTATATCAACATACAAACGTAAACAAATGATTTGAGGCAAGATTAAAAAGCTTAAACATGCATTAGCTATCAAAAATCATGTTGTGAGCAAGATAATCATGAATATGTGAAATAAGTTAACTTAATCAAAATCCATAACTAAAATCTCATTCAACACAACCATACAAGATAAAATTCATCACATCATATGAATATGAATCAAACCAACCAATAATTTCATAAACCACATTTCGAGTATACTAATTATCACATAAACCACATAAAAACCAATCTTTTGACATTCAATCGAGGAACCTCTCAAAGTTACTTTAATTATAGCTCTTCAATGACCGCCAAATCGACTCTAAACTACTCCGGTTTGCCTAAACTTGCATCCAAACATCAAGCTCGCGAGTTGGCTCGGAAACTGGGGCCTTTAAAGGGACGGCCAGCACAAAAACCGAGGAAATTCAGAGACTTTCTTACATAGAAAGATGGAGGGCTAGGAGAGGAAGAGATACACGCGAGAATCATCGAAAAAGGATAAGTGATGCCCGTCGTTGAGGGTACCAAAGATAAATTTATAATTCCTAAACTTAAACTATAGATAGTGAAAGTCAGGGTCGAACCACAGAGAGGTGGGGAATGTTTATTGCTTGGTGTTAATGTTTAAAAGTAACAAATTTGGGGGTTTGATTGGTGATTACTAAGTCTAAGCAAAGAATTAAAGTAAAACAAGAAATAAAGATGAGAATAAAATATAATAAAAGAGGATGCTAGGATGTTTGGGTAATAAATAGCTAAGGTAATATAAATCCTAAGGTCAACATGTATTGCAGTCGCGTAAGGGGTGTAACATAACTTTTTAGGTCTATGCTACCTAATAGCTCATTTCGGCCTATGCTATTAGTTCCTAGGTCTCACAATTATTGGGTGTCAACAATAAGGATGATTCCTAAATCCTAGGTCACATACCTTTCAGTCTTAAGCAACCTAGCCGTCTTAAGGTGTAAACCAATGCCCTTCCCGTATCTCTCAATCTTGGGTAGGTCATTACTAACGTCCTACAAGTCTCCTTTCAGTCTCATTGTATGATATTATAGTCAACAAGGAAAGACGAAACAAGATACATACGCGGGTGGTCGACCGACCAGCTATTCCAGTCGGCCGACCACAGCCTCGGTCGACCGACCCACTATTTGAGTCGGCCGACCGCGGCTCTGCTACAAGTCGGTCTCGGAATTTCTACTACCTACGCATATTCATCCCCTACATCCTAACATATGAAATTTAGCTACTCATGGTTATTAAGACGATTATGAAAACGGGAATAAACATGGTAAACATAGTAAATAATCTAAACATGCGAGATTCGATAAAGCTTGAAAATTCTATCTTAATGGAACGCAATAGTAATAAGAACAATAATAAAGCTAGATTAAAAGAGTAATTACCAAAGTCGGAATTAGGGTAGAAAGGAACAAACTTTATTGAATGCTTGGGAATTGTCGAAAGATTACAAAACTAAAGACGGAATATAAAACTGAATGACTGAATCTATCAAAACTGAATGAATATCAATTCTTGAATAAAACTGGATACTAAAACCCTAGACAAGAGATTAGTTTATATAGGGCAAGAGATTAGAGTTTCCTAAAAGACTCCTACTTCTAATTTATTTCCGAAACTTTGTTCCTGGGCTTCGCTGAGGTCGGTCGACCACTCTGGTGGGTCGGTCGACCTCTTTTACGAACTTAAATAGATTCTTGGGCTTTTCTTCAGGATTAGGACTTTATGAAAATCAGGCCTGGTCGGCCGACCCGTTTAGTTGGTCGGTCGACCGCTTCCGCAGGGAATTCTTCGGTTTTCTTCTCGCTTTGACTTCTGGTACTTAAATAAAGACTTCAGTTGACTTTCCATTGTTCCTTAATTAAGCAAAAGACTTGAGGACATGAATTTGGTCCTAAATCGTCCTTTTTCCGCATAAATCTGCAAAAGTGCATAAAAATACGAAAGTACACGATTGTTGGGAAATAAGGGCTAAAACATAGTAAATGAGCGACCAAATGCGTGTAAAAATAGATGAAAAACATCATAAAATAGACACGCATCAAATTCCCCAAACCAAACCCTTGCTTGCCCTCAAGCAAGAAATAGACTCGATCTTAACTAATGGAACGATTTCAATCTTAGAGCGAAATTTACATGTAAGCCTATACCAATGCCAAGTACAAAATGAGAAAGTATTTAAATCATGCAAACGAGTTATAGGGTCGTCAAACTTGCAAACATAAAGACTATAGAGACTTTTACCATGGACTCTCGCGGTATGCTCGAGACACTCATGAAGCAAAAGGTGAATATATGTAAAAGATAGAAAGAAGTGAATTTGTAATGACACTCACCTAACTGCGACCCATGAAAACATGCCTGCAATCTAACATGAACAAGAATTCTACAACATTGTATAACAATCCCATTAAGTGACTCGGATACATGCAATTGAGGTAAGAAAGATATGTGAGGTAAACGGTAAAAGTGGTTAAGATGTTTTTGGATTTGTGGGGTTAAAAGCCAATCTAATAAAACCGTTTCCCAACAACATAATTCACAACTTTTGATATTAAGGAAATGCTATTTTATAGCACAACTCTCATATTGAATATAAGAAAGGACTCTCAAATATTTTGAATGAAGCACGGGAGTGATAACATATAAAAGAAAGGGATTTGCAACGAGTTTTCGAGTCTGATGCTGACGGTTGGTCGGTCGACCTAAGGATGAGGTCGGTCGACTGACTTTTGTACGTTTTTGACTTTTTTTTTTTCGTTTTTCTTTTCTTTCTTTCTTTTTCTGAATTTTTCTGTTCTTTTTCTTTTCTTTCTTTTCTTTCTTTCTTTTCGCTCAAGATAGCATACAAACCAAGATGCCTCAAAATAAACCAAGGACTACAAATACTAGCTTGGAGGGGTAGGCTAAGTATGGGATGTAGTTTTGGGGGGATAAAAAGGCAATTTTGGCTATGTGAAGCTTATGGGTAAATATGAGAAAAGGGATCCCAAATGCACGTATCAAGACTCACAAAACGAGAAAGTAAAACAAGTAAATAGCAATTCAAGTTCATGTTTATGCATATTGATGTAACATGTTCCAAGGGGAGTACTACTCACATCCTAGACAACTGGTTGAAGAATGAAACCAGGAAATAAGCTCTAAACCTTAGAATGTATAGTAGGTTGCCAAGGTATTAGTCAAGTCTTTAAGTTGACAAAAACTCGTAGATATGCGAAAAACTCTCATACTAAAACAAGTTGACAAGGCAAGGTAAAGGCATAAACATGTAAGATAGCTAAATCATCCTTGAAATACTTTCGTTCCGACTCGACCTATATGCTAAAATAAACGTGCATTTTTTGAATTTTTTGAATTTTTTTCTATATATATATATATATATATATATATTTTATATATAAGGAGATTAAAGAAAAGAACAATGCAAGACAGAAATGCAATAAACGTGTGACAAAATGCAATGCATGTGACACGAAACCATTCCCCAAACCAACCCGCACAATGTCCCCATTGTGCATTAGCCTAAGTAAAGGTTTCAGAAAATTAAAGAAAAGATGCGAATAAATAAAAACTAAGGAAAAACTGGAAAGAACTCACTGGGTAAATAGACGTATGAGAAAAACCTCCCCAAACCAGCGTAAGCTGGGAGGTTTCGGTGGCTAGTAATGCCACTCAAGTACCAAAGACAGTTGCACGGTTCCCGAGGGAGAAACGAATTGTCTGCGACGGACAGGTAGGTCGACCGACCAAGAGAACAGGTCGACCGACCTTCCTGCAGAATATAGGAATTTTGGCAATACAGCGACTAGGTCGGCCGACTGGTGTATCTGGTCGGTCGACCCTCTGTGTCCCAGCGGTCTCCGTTTCTTCATAGAACCTGAAAAAAAAAAAAAAAAATATATGCGCTCGCAAATGCGCGATATTCCAGAAACAAGTCTAAAGTCTTAACTACGCAAGCATAAAGTAAAAAAAATTCTAAAACTATGAGCAAACCAAATTAAAAAGTCTCACACAACAAAAATAAATTGTCTTTAAAACTGGAACTAGAAACAACTATCCGCTAAAGATGCGGAAAATATCGGACCACGGCTTTTGACGATACGCCGTAGTTTCCACGGTGTTTGCTTGTGTAGCAAAACACATCTTCTTCCCGCCGTCGCAAAGCATATGCGACGGTCTCTCCTCTTGAGCCTGCCTCCTTTTTTCTTTTCCTCCCGATCCACGACGTCCGGGTCTTCATCTTCTTTATAGCTTAAGCATCCCATTCCTCCTCTCTGGACCATGACCTCCTTTACTTTGGGTTTCCCCAAACCAATTCCTGCACTAGCTATAATAGAAGTGTCCTCCATATTGCTGCCAATCTGGGGCGGAGGTGTAAAAACAGATACAGGAACAGGTAATAAAGTAGGAGAAGTAGTGATGACCTCATACTTCTTCTCAGAAGTGATAGCATTACATGTGATGGGGGTCATAGCATCCTTTTTCCTATAAGATAGGCCATATATAATAGAATGTTTTCCTACTTTGAAGGTCAAAGTCCCAGTGCCTACATCTATAATGGCACCTGCAGTGTGAAGGAAAGGTCTTCCTAGAATTATAGGTATATGGGCATCCTCTGGGATGTCCAAAACTACGAAGTCAACTAGGAAGAAAAACCTGTCAATACGCACAGGGATGTTGTCCAACACCCCTATAGGTTCCATAGATGTTCGATCTGCCATCTGGACTGTCATACTGGTCACTGCAAATTCGGTCATTCCTAATTTTAAGGCAACGCTTAGGGGCATGACACTTATACTAGCACCTAAGTCGCATAAAGCCTTCTTAACTGGGAAGGTTCCTATATTACAGGGGACAGAAAAACTACCAGGGTCCTCTAATTTATGAGGGGCAGTGACATGTGTTAAAAAGCTAGATGACTCTTCAGTGAGGGCCACCGACTCAACCTTTTCTAGAGACCTCTTTCTTAAAAAAAAAGTTGTCTCATAAATTTAAGATAAGAAGGAACTTGTTGAACTAATTCTAGAAAAGGGACTTGAACATTTAATGAACGAATCACATCCTTAAATTTGTCAAAAGATACCTGATCCTTCGAAGGTATAAGTCTTTCTGGGAAAGGAGCGGCTGAAGACTCAGTATTTGCAGCCCTTTTCAGAAACCTAGGGGTCTTGTCACCCCTGAAAAGAAAATCCCTTAAGTTATCTGGCAATTCTGGACGAAAAGGGGCTTCTGGTTCTGCCTCTACAGTCGGTCGACCATCTTCTTCGGTCGGTCGACCGCTCTCCTGTTCAGCGAAAATTTCCAGATTCTGCTCTGTGGTTGGTCGACCTGGATCTTTGGTCGGTCGACCGCTCTCGCTGCTACTCGGCTGTTTTTCTTTCTCGCTCCCCACTTTAGCTCCACTTTGTAGGGATATGACGTTTAGAGTCTCTTTTTTCTGGTCCGTTTTGGTCGGAAGTTGACCCGGAGCCCTAGTATCATTCTTGCCCGCGATTTGAGCAATCTGAGACTCTAACATCTTCATCCCTGCCTCTCTAGCCTAAGACTCCTTCTGAACCAACCCAATAAGATTTTGGATAAGAGTGTCTGTGTTGGGTGGTGGATTAGAAGGTGGTTGAGGGTTGAAGGGTGGCTTTTGAAAACCTTGCTTATGTGGGGGGATATATGTGGAATTTTGCTGAGGTTGCATATGTTGTGGGTTAAGAACATTCTGGCTTGTCCACCTTAAGTTGGGATGGACATTATTATTATTCGGATCATAGAAATTGTTCCCACGATAATGTTGAAAAGCGACACATGTTTCATTGGATGAAGTACAGAATTTTGACACGTGCCCTTCTCCACCGCACCTCTCACAAGCAAAGGGTCCGTCTTGAACGGCGTTCACCTGATAAATACCGCCCTTGCTTCCACTTCCTAGATCGAATTTTCCTCCAGCCTCTAATTTTTCCAATTTGGCCGTCAAGGCCTCAATTGCTGATAGGTAGTATTCAGATTTCCTTTGATTTCCTCTGGAAGTGTCATGCTCAGCACGGTGTACAGCAACATCCTCTATCAATTTGAGACCCTTAGTCTCTCCTGAATTATTTTGGAATCTCCCATTAGTTGCAGCATCTAGATAGGCCCGGTTGTCATCATAGAGGCCATTGTAGAACTGGTTGCAAAGAAACCATTGTTCGAATCCGTGATGTGGTATGGATCGAACAAGTCTCTTGAACCTGTCCCACGCCTCACTAAAATCTTCATTGGGGCCTTGTTTGAAATTTGTAATCTGCGCCCTTAGAGCATTGGTCTTTGTTGCAGAATAGTATTTCCTGTAGAATGCTAAGGCTAAGGTATTCCAATCTGTGACTCCCGCAGCAGTGCGGTCTAAATCTCTGTACCACTCTCTCGCAGCGTCCCTAAGAGAGAAGATAAACATGGTCTGTTTAATCTGGTCCTGCGTCACTCCTTCTGGGGGTGCAATAGAACATATGTAATCTGTGAAGATTTCAAAATGCTTTGCGGCAACCTCATTGGCCGAGCCTCCACATTGGTTTCTTTCAACCATAGTAATGTAGGCAGACTTGGCCTCGAATGGCTTCCCAGTACCTGCAGGTAAAGTGAACCCTTTGTATAGGTCCTTTGCCTGAGGCATGGAGTGACTGGCAATAGTAGCTTCTTTTGTCATATTCTCTTCTTCTTTACGAAGGACTGAAAAGTAGGTAAAAGGTGGTGTTTTTGGTGAAGGTGGATTGTTGGGTGAATTTGGTTGTGGAGGTGGTGTTTTTGGTGAAGATGGTAAAGATGGTTGTTCGAATAAGTCTTCTTGAAACAAGGAAGATGGTGAACCTCCTTCCTGATTTGCTAGAAGTTGTTTTCTCCTTTCTCTAAGATTCCTCTCAAGCTCGTGGTCCAGTGGTAGGAGTTCTCCTTGAACTGACCTGCGCATAAGATGGAAACTACAAGAAAAAGGGTGAGAAGGTTTAAGGAACAAAAAGTTCCTTAAACAAAGAGAAACAAAAACAAAAACAATAAACACTGGCGTCACCTCCCCGACAACGGCGCCAAAATTTGATGCCCGTCGTTGAGGGTACCAAAGATAAATTTATAATTCCTAAACTTAAACTATAGATAGTGAAAGTCAGGGTCGAACCACAGAGAGGTGGGGAATGTTTATTGCTTGGTGTTAATGTTTAAAGGTAACAAATTTGGGGGTTTGATTGTTGATTACTAAGTCTAAGCAAAGAATTAAAGTAAAACAAGAAATAAAGATGAGAATAAAATATAATAAAAGAGGATGCTAGGATGTTTGGGTAATAAATAGCTAAGGTAATATAAATCCTAAGGTCAACATGTATTGCAGTCGCGTAAGGGGTATAACATAACTTTTTAGGTCTATGCTACCTAATAGCTCCTTCCGGCCTATGCTATTAGTTCCTAGGTCTCACAATTATTGGGTGTCAACAATAAGGATGATTCCTAAATCCTAGGTCACATACCTTTCAGTCTTAAGCAACCTAGCCGTCTTAAGGTGTAAACCAATGCCCTTCCCGTATCTCTCAATCTTGGGTAGGTCATTATTAACGTCCTACAAGTCTCCTTTCAGTCTCATTGTAGGATATTATAGTCAACAAGGAAAGACGAAACAAGATACATACGCGGGTGGTCGACCGACCAGCTATTCCAGTCGGCCGACCACAGCCTCGGTCGACCGACCCACTATTTGAGTCGGCCGACCGCGGCTCTGCTACAAGTCGGTCTCGGAATTTCTACTACCTACGTATATTCATCCCCTACATCCTAACATATGAAATTTAGCTACTCATGGTTATTAAGACGATTATGAAAACGGGAATAAACATGGTAAACATAGTAAATAATCTAAACATGCGAGATTCGATAAAGCTTGAAAATTCTATCTTAATTGAACGCAATAGTAATAAGAACAATAATAAAGCTAGATTAAAAGAGTAATTACCAAAGTCGGAATTAGGGTAGAAAGGAAAAAACTTTATTGAATGCTTGGGAATTGTCGAAAGATTACAAAACTAAAGACGGAATATAAAACTGAATGACTGAATCTATCAAAACTGAATGAATATCAATTCTTGAATAAAACTGGATACTAAAACCCTAGACAAGAGATTAGTTTATATAGGGCAAGAGATTAGAGTTTCCTAAAAGACTCCTACTTCTAATTTATTTCCGAAACTTTGTTCCTGGGCTTCGCTGAGGTCGGTCGACCACTCTGGTGGGTCGGTCGACCTCTTTTACGAACTTAAATAGATTCTTGGGCTTTTCTTCAGGATTAGGACTTTATGAAAATCAGGCCTGGTCGGCCGACCCGTTTAGTTGGTCGGTCGACCGCTTCCGCAGGGAATTTTTCGGTTTTCTTCTCGCTTTGACTTCTGGTACTTAAATAAAGACTTCAGTTGACTTTCCATTGTTCCTTAATTAAGCAAAAGACTTGAGGACATGAATTTGGTCCTAAATCGTCCTTTTTCCGCATAAATCTGCAAAAGTGCATAAAATTACGAAAGTACACGATTGTTGGGAAATAAGGGCTAAAACATAGTAAATGAGCGACCAAATGCGTGTAAAAATAGATGAAAAACATCATAAAATAGACACGCATCAATAAGAACGAAAATTTTATTGTCGTCTTAAGGTTGGAGGTGAAGATGATATTAATGGTGTGTGTTTTCTTGTGAAATCTGAAAAGTAGAATATGGAAGAAGAGGGAAATGGTTGTTTTGGGGGGTTTTACGAAGAATAATACAACTAATAGGCCGAATATCTTAAATGGCCTATAAGATAAGTTTTAAGACAGGTTTAAGTTAGAAATATCATCTTAAGGCTATTATACACTCAAGACGAGAATAAATATTTCTGGTATAATTATTATACCCAAAAATATAGTTTTATTAAAAATAAGATTTTACACTTAAGAATAATTTATTAAAAATAAATTTCAAAGAGGGAAATATGCGGGTGTTACATGTTTATTTAAGGAAATGACCATATTTTAGTGTTATCTAAATTTATATTTCTACCAAAACTATATAATATTTACATTAAAATCTTTTGATTGTGTCTATCACACATCGCTATCGATTAAAACTATATAGTATAGTTCTATTGTATAGATTTATTTAATTACATTGAGATCTCTGATTACCAGATTATATATAGAGTATTTATTAAGTAAGCGGCCAATGTACTCGTTATCTATATATGAATTAGATTTAAAAAATTCTGTATATTTTTTTCTTGATCCTAAAATTTATTTGATGTAAGTGCTAAATTTTTTATGTTATCCCAAATTTTAGATCTTGAGTTCGCCTCTGCTGCGAAGATGGGAGGTTGTGGTATCAGTCTTCACGGGTTTTAGGGGTCGTTTGGTTGCCCCATAAAAACACAGGAATTCTGAAATTCCATGATTTGAGATTTGAGGCTCTTGTTTGGTTACCCAATTTTTTTTTAAAATGGGGGAATCTAGAGTTTCATAGGAACTTGAATTCTTATATCATGTGGGAAGTGGCTTACCAACCCCTTTGACGGTCATTCGAAGTTCCTGTGTTTTTTATAATTAATATTTATTATTCTACCTGTAACAGCCCGCTTTTTCGTAAATTATATTTTTAAAGGTTTTAATTATTTCTACGGGATAATATAATGTTTTAATAATTCATTGAAGAGTATTTTAAATAAATAGTAAGATCCGTCTTAAAAATCTTAAACCCTTAAGACGAATACAAACTTGGTAAGGTTAAGTTCCCGACTTAAATATCCGTTCTAATATCCTAACCCGTTTCTTTTAATACGGAAAGGACGACCTACTTGTACCCTTCTTAAACCTTATGTCGACATTTCTTTTTGCCCAAGAACTCTTTTCACAGTAAACCAAACTCTCCCAAACCTCCATTTTTATTCTCCTTCTTTGGATCTTTTCTTCATCATCCGTTCTCCGATTGTAGGTAAAAATATCATTTTCGGAATCCTCATTCGATTTCCAAGCCATCTATCACTTTCTTTTTGCAAATCCTTAAACTCGAAAATGGGGCTGTTTTGCATAAACTCCGTTTTTCAGTCCTTAAACCCGTTTTCTTTGTTGTAGGAGAAGACTTAGACGATCCTAAGGAAGCTAGTGGCAAGATTGAAGAAGAGATTGGAGCTTAAACGCTAAAAAGGTGACAATAATGAGATAACTCGGCCTTTGTGTGAATATTAACACTCTTGTTGTGATTCTTGTGTTAGTTTCTGATTTTTGTTAATGTTCATTGTGCAAAGGACTTAGTAACATGTTTAGGATGTTTAATATGTGAAGAATTCATGCTTTAAGATGTTGTTATATGTTCTTAAGTTCATTTTCAGTTTTTCACAAGTTGAGACGGATACTTGTTAAAAATCATTTGAGGATTGTTATGGGACTTGTTTGCTGATAGATAAGTTGTATTGGATGGTTTATAATGTTGGGTAAACATCAATTGTAGCAATGCTTGAGTTTTGGTGTCGATTTATGAAGTTTGATATTGATTGGAAAATCCCGATTTTAGAACAGGCTCTCTGAGCCGGTCGACCGACCGGCCGCCGGTCGACCGGCTGGGAGCGTCTTATGAATTTTTGCGAATTTGATGAATTTAAGCCTTGGGACTGCCAGCCGGCCGACCGGCTGCCTGCCGACCGGCTGGTAGTCACTTGTGCGTATGTTGCGTTGTGCGAAGAACATAGGAAAGATGGGAGCCCAGCCGGCAGACCGGCCGCCTGTCAGCCGGCTGGGAGTACATGTGGGGATGGATACGAGTTTTGCGAAGGCTTAGTTTATGGGTTCCCAGCCGGCCGATCGGCTGCCTGCCGACCGGCTGGGAGTCCTTTGTATTTTGGGTTGATTTCATCAAAGACATAGGCTGAGGGATCACCAGCCGACCGACCGGCTGCCTGCCGACCGGCTGGGGATCCCTGAAGGCTGTTTTGGGTTGTTTTCGCGTGTAACTTTTAAACGGTTGATCGGTTTTGATTGAAACTTATTTTGTATACCCGTGATATATATTTGAGGCCCCCGGAGGATGGGCAACACTATATTAGGTTCGGGAATGGAGTGAGGATAGAGACCCCCCGGTCGGGTAACCGAAAGGGAAACCGGCTCTCCCTCGTCTTAGTTCCCTGGATCAATTAAGTCTTGATTAGAGGTTTAAGAAGTTAGAACTATAGGTTAGTTTCTACCTTTGGATGTTAGTGGTTACATTGGTTGTCGCGTGGTGGGATTTGTGTTAAGTTCACCTCTGGACCCACTACGTGTTTTATATGTCGCGTGACGGGATATGTGTTAAGCTCACCTCTTGACCCGTTACGTGTTTTGCTTGGGCGTGTCAGGATATGTATTAAGCTCACCTCTGGACCTGACACGTGATCGGTTGTCGTACACGGGATATGTGTTAAGTTCACCTCTGGACCCGTTGTGCGGTAGCTGTGTATTGGGATATGTGTTAAGCTCACCTCTGGACCCAATACTTGTTTGTAGCATCGGGATATGTGTTAAGCTCACCTCTGGACCCGTTGCTTTTGGATGATTAGGGATATGTGTTAAGCTCACCTCTGGACCCTTTTCATGTTGTGTAAGTTTAGGGATATGTGTTAAGTTCACCTCTGGACCCTTTACTTGAATTGTATGTTGGGATATGTGTTAAGCTCACCTCTGGACCCGACATTGTGTAGTAATGGGATATGTGTTAAGCTCACCTCTGGGCCCATTGCTAGTGTTATGAATGTTTTATCTGCTTGCCTTGATGATGGTACAGTGTCAGATATGCATGAAGAGTTAATGATGTTTATTTGAGTTATGGTTTTATCATCCAAGGCATTGGATGACTCTTAGTTCGGTTTCATAAATAGTTGGATTGAAAGACCCCCCGACTGGGTAACCAGTAGGGAAACCGGCTCTCCTTCCTAACGGTTTATGAAGTTGGTTGAGAGCCGTGCATTGTAATCGCATGATAGTATGATATCAGTTGAGGAGATGTTTATGCTTCACATGTTTATATATGTTGGAGTATTTTGTTTTGCTTTACTTGTTACGTGTAGTCACAAAAGGTGGCTAGGAGAACTCTAGTCACTCCCCACTGATTGTGGCGTACATGTTTTCATGTATGTAGGTACATGCTGGTTGGAGCAGGGGTTCACGAGAGCTAGCGAGCGATGATCCTATCATCTTGACTTACCCTTATATCGTTTAGCTGGACTCGTAGTTTTGATATATTTGTTTTGGTGCCTGTAGGGATGTACCATCCCAGGCTTTGTATTTACGTTTGGTTTTGATACTTAGAACTACTACTTATCTATTTTCGTTTATATCTGTTTCAGTTTAAGGCTTCTCGCATGTTGTTTAGTTTGTTAAAAAGTTTTAATTCCGTTGAATTTTTAGTACTTTTACGTGTTTATATTTCCGCTTTCGCGAGGGGTTTTACAGTTGGTATCAGAGCATTATTGCTCCCGACGCACTCATGTGACCCCCAACCTTAACTTGACCATATAATCGAATAATGAATGAGAGATGGGGTAGATTTAAGGACTTATATTGTAGTCTGCTTTGTGATTGCTTTTGTTAGGCTCTAACGTGTTTGTTGATTGTCATTAATTTTACTTTTATATCTTTCAATCGACGAACCGTGGGCGTATACATTTGGCGATGGAGACCTGAGTCTCTACCGAAGATAGAAGATTCATGCTACTATTGGAGAATGCTTCTGAGCCTTGAAGATACTTCTCTTCCTTTGTGCATCACCTTTTTCGATAACTCTGGATGCACGTCCTTCTTTTAGAATATTTGTCAATCTTACTTGAACAGATCTTCATACCTTTTCAACTTAACCTTGTTGCTTACTTTCTCAAGGTTCCTTGTAGGTAATTTTCCTTTTGTAGAATTTTGTAAAACTAGTCCCAGTACAATAGTAAATCCGAGAGATGAGAAGATTGTTATTTGAGGAAAAACTTAGGTGGTATCGAGAGACATGTTTTGATGATCCAAGTGTCTAGTTGTCTATCCAATTGGGAGAGTGAAAGTGAGTGATAGGGTACTTGCTTGAAGGTTGAGTTGTATACCTAGTATTCTGCGGAGCTTAATCTTGAGAACCATGCTTAGGTTGTGAAAATTTGTGAGTTGAGGAGTACTGTTTAAGGAGTTAGATAAGATGCTTGAGGATATAGAGCGACCTGAGAGGATGGCCTTAAGATGCTAATGATGAAGAATAGAGGATTAAGGTGAGTTAGTATCACTTGACTTAGGTGAGCGACTGAGCTGAGAAAGGTCCGTTGTTGAGGAATACGAATCATTGGCTATAATAGTTGAGTACTCGAAAAATTTATGATTTAAACTGGGAAGAAGTGAATCGTTATCTGGCCTTGGCTTATTTAATGGATCTTAGCGTTCTTCTATTGAAGAACTTAAAGGAAACCTGAGGATGCACCACCAGTTTGTGAATGGAATAAAGTAAGTCATTGGGGGAGGAAAGTTCGGAAAAACTTGATGATTTAAGAATTGTTATCTGGTGGACAGTGAGGTAAGTAAAGTGTATATGTCATGAGGGTGGTGACCTGAATGTGTTATTGAATTGTCATTTGAGGAACTGGCAGAGATGTGCCATCTCAAACTTTTGGGAATAGGTGGTTATAATGAGGACATCGTTTAAAGTTTAGAAGATTAGGGTATAGAAATCGTTGGATGAATTGTTCGTGAGAACCGATAATTGAGTGACTTGATTTGGAAAGTAAGAAGTGAGAACCCCGTGAGAATAGTGAGAGACCCGCACCTTGGGAAATTTCCGTAATCGTTCCTTCATGTCGCTTCTCTCCCTTCTTCTCCTTTACTTCTCCTTCTGATCATGGCTTCAATTTTATTGGAGTCCATAGCCTAAAGTTTCTTACCTGGTCATCTCGTTGTTCCTCGAGTCGTTTTCTTATGACTCTCTCGGAATCTGTATCGTGTTTGTCTCTGAGGTTCGTATCTCATCTCCTCTTCTATGAGCCTTGATCCTTTTCATCCAGACTAGTGGCGAGATTGGTTTGTTTTTGGAGTAGTGATGCATGCCTTGAGGAATGCTTAGTTCTGCGTTGTCAAGATTTAGTTGAGAGAGTTGGTGAGAATTGCGTTCGGGCAATGTTGAATAGTGTACCGTCTTGAGAGTTCCTTGTAGGATGGGTCGGCGTGTAAGTGGTATTTGTAGAGTTTGGAGTACCATTTGAGGATTTGAATAGAATGCTTGGAGATCTAGGTGAATTTAGAGGAATGTACCTTGGATAATGATGATGTGGTCAATTGGTTGAATGAGGTAAGTTAGTGCTACTTAATCCTGAGGAATCTTTGTAATGTAAAAAAAAGGGACCAGACTTGAGGAGCGAGAGTTATTGGTAACGGCGTATGAATATTGAGACATTTACAAGTGGACTTCTAGAACTGACTGAGTGTTGACCGTGAGTTACTTATGGAACCTCGGCATTTGTCTATTGATGTAATGACAGGTAACCGTTGATGTTTGAAGTAATCGTAGAGTAGAAAATTGAAACTTATAGGTGTTCATACATATCAATTGAGGAATCTCGGAATGTGAATGTCTAGGTCTTATGGAACCTATAAGAGTGAAAGTTGTTACTTCTTTGGAACTTTCTTTGAGATGTATATTGTTGGTAGATGGTTGAAACCGGAGGATTTAGAAGTCGTTACCTTTGTAAGATCTTGTATTGAATGTTCATTGTGATAAAGAAATATGGGAATTTAAGATATCGAACCTTGTGGAATAGGTTTGCTTGAATCGAACTGTCAAAATTTAGGTATAGGATAATGAGTACCGTATCTGGGGTTTTGAAGTTCGTTGTTGTGGTAGTAGAGTTCCGGTTCAGCGTTTTGGAGGGCTTCTTATTGAGGAATGCCTTGTTCTGTGGAGGAGTTAATGGTAAGAGGGATCGTGAAACCATTGAGAGCCTAGAGATCACTTGAAGTGTCCTTCTTGGGATATACTAGGAGTCGTTGTAATGATGATTTGATTATGGATTGAACGGTTAGTGTACCCGCGTTTGGCAAGTTACCGTCTTCTTAAACTTCTAACTCGATTGTTCCGTTCCTTCAACCCTCCTTTTTGTGTTCTTACGGCCGCGAGGCTTGAAACCCTAACTCTTCGTGTTGAAAATAAGCTCTGCGACCGTTTCAGCGCTATCGAACGTCTGTTTTGGAAACTTGTTCCCCAATTGTTGACTTTAATTCACTGTTTATAGAAAAAACTTAATTGTTTTGAGAAATTGAAATTTGTTTCCTCTTCCGTTAGAAGTAACTTTTCGTCATTGTTGCAATTTTATATTCCAAAAATTTGAGAAAAAGGTTAATTTTGAAGAAAACTTGATTTTGAAGAACAGAACATTTTACTATTTGGCAGACTTCAGCGTTGATTGCCACTAGAACGTGTTATTGGAGACGTCTGATAACCCGTACTGTGCTCATCAACACCGAATCGACCTAAATTTCGAATTTTGACTGATTTAGTTTTGGGACTTGTCTCAGATTTGGAATGTCGGACTCTTGAATACGTAACGAGAATCCCATTATCCAGTGACGGAGACTTGTGCCTTAAAACCTCTTGTTTCCTAAAACCTTTTTGCAAGATAAAGTTGGAGTTATCTTGACCCGTATGGTTCATTTTGAAAGTTAGAGTTGTTTTCGTACTTACTTCTACCTTCGAGTTTCGAGGACGAAACTTTTTGAAGATTGGGTGATTGTAACAGCCCGCTTTTTCGTAAATTATATTTTTAAAGGTTTTAATTATTTCTACGGGATAATATAATGTTTTAATAATTCATTGAAGAGTATTTTAAATAAATAGTAAGATCCGTCTTAAGAATCTTAAACCCTTAAGACGAATACAAACTTGGTAAGGTTAAGTTCCCGACTTAAATATCCGTTCTAATATCCTAACCCGTTTCTTTTAATACGGAAAGGACGACCTACTTGTACCCTTCTTAAACCTTATGTCGACATTTCTTTTTGCTCAAGAACTCTTTTCACAGTAAACCAAACTCTCCCAAACCTACATTTTTATTCTCCTTCTTTGGATCTTTTCTTCATCATCCGTTCTCCGATTGAAGGTAAAAATATCATTTTCGGAATCCTCATTCGATTTCCAAGCCATCTATCACTTTCTTTTTGCAAATCCTTAAACTCGAAAATGGGGCTGTTTTGCATAAACTCCGTTTTTCAGTCCTTAAACCCGTTTTTCTTTGTTGTAGGAGAAGACTTAGACGATCCTAAGGAAGCTAGTGGCAAGATTGAAGAAGAGATTGGAGCTTAAACGCTAAAAAGGTGACAATAATGAGATAACTCGGCCTTTGTGTGAATATTAGCACTCTTGTAGTTTTGATATATTCGTTTAGCTGGACTCGTAGTTTTGATATATTTGTTTTGGTGCCTGTAGGGATGTACCATCCCAGGCTTTGTATTTACGTTTGGTTTTGATACTTAGAACTACTACTTATCTATTTTCGTTTATATCTGTTTCAGTTTAAGACTTCTCGCATGTTGTTTAGTTTGTTAAAAAGTTTTAATTCCGCTGCATTTTTAGTACTTTTACGTGTTTATATTTCCGCTTTCGCGAGGGGTTTTACACTACCCTTATTAAAAACACACCCTTTTTCATTTTCAACTTCCTCTGTCGTCATCTCTACACAACTTTTTTTCTCTACAATTTTCATCTTCACTTTCTCAGTACTCTTTTCCTTTTCCTCTTCCTCTTGTTATGTTGTTAATTTATTTTTACTTATATCTGAATTGGAGAAATAATGGACTTGTGTGATAAACTTGGTTGAGCATACACATTAAATAAGACATCGTGAATTCTCGTTATTGTGATAAACTTGTGTACCGTGTACCATTTTTAGTGTTTTTGTATGTTGTATATAAGGATAAAATAGTATTTACAACAAAAAAACACAGGAATTGAGTTATCCAACCAAACAACAGGTAAGAATTTACTTCATAGGAAGAGTCAATTCCTATATGGCAACCAAACAACTTCTTTATATTTCCCATGAATTACATGTGGGAACTTGATTCATGGATTTTCTACTTCCCAAATGAAATTAATTCTCACGTGAACGGTGAACCAAACAACCCCTTAGATATGAAGTGAAGATGATGTGGTTGAGAGAAAAGTGGGGTGAAATGTGGGACAATTATTGTTTGTTTATTATAAAATCGGTTCGCGTGTTGAATTTGGTTTGAATGAGAAGATTCATATTTATTTTAAAACATATCCTAGACAATAGTTTATATTTATTTTATTTTTTCATCCTCATAATATAAATGAAGTGCAACCTTTTGAATAGAATAAAAGGAGCAGGAGTCAAATCCAACTTTTAACAGTACCAAAAAAAAAAGACGTAGCCAAATATCTTTCCGTGGTGTCTAGTGGATCCCAAACGAGTATGAATTCTGAAACACTGACACTGGCAACGGGCACTGGTTGGCACTCGTACTATTTAGGTGAAGTAAACGTGGAGAATTTGAAGTTCACACAAAATTGGATTGTATAAACATAAAGTCGTAAGCTGATAGCTAGTCTATTCGATGTCCGTCCATCTTTAATCGTAGACCATACTTCTCATATGTTTGTGTCAGAAAACGATTGGGGTGTACTACTCCTACTCCGTATGTCCGTATGTCTCTATTTTCATCCATCAGGGAATGAATTGTATTTTGGCGTTCTTCACTCCGTATATCAATTTTGGAGTGCACCAGTACTTGGGTGATGCGATATTACCTAAATTTATCATAAATTAGATCTTTTAGTAATAAATTCTACCCACTAGCAGGGATATGCGTAGATCCATTCATTTTACAACTACAGTATATTATTATGAAATCCTTGCAAATATTTATCTCAAATTCGATGCCCCATTTTCACCCTTTTGAGTAAGATATCAACATAAGTGGAGTTGTCTAGTCTAAAGGTTAAGACGGATTACGAAAGTACTGAAAATCGTAAATTCCCCTCTTTTATATTATAGTGGACTTGCACCTTATAACAAAAATAAAATAAAAGATATGAAGATAAATACCTACAAGCATATGCATGATGCATGATGCATGATGCATGATGCATGATGAATTGACAACACAAACAGTAGTAACAATTTAGTTTTGTCCTTTTCCATTAAAATTAAATTGTCCATAGGAATCTATCCGAGATTTCTCCTCCTCTTCCCTCTTGTGTCCTCACAAATTTTTCAAGGTTCCTTGCCGATTATAGTAAATATTTTAAGATGGTGTTTTTGGTTGAAAATTATATTATTATAATTGGGAATTTACATCTATCTATATATATATATATATATATATATAATATAAAAAAGTTAGACAAAGCACCACATTTCACCATTTCACTTTTAGGGAATTCTAGCAAACCACAACATCATCATTATTTAAAACAGAAAAAAAACAAAATATTAATGAAATTACAAGCATTAAATGCATATCATGTTTTTAAATACCATAACATCATTATTTAAAAAATAAAAAATAAAAAAAGCTAGTGAATTTACAAACATTTAATGCATACCAAGTTTTTAAATAGCATAATAACGAATAAAGTTTAGACTCTTAATTTTTAATAAATTTAACAACAATTAATAAATCAAAATGCATGCTAAATTTAAAATTTATTTGTTTATTGTTAGAATAAGTTAATCCCCAAATAAAAAAAACACATCACTTTAAATTTACATCATGCAACTATTTTGTTTTGCTATAAAATTGTATTAGAAGTCTAACCTAAAAAATGTTACATGACAAGTTTAATTGTGGCGTTATAACTTTTATTTGACAAGGTAAAAAAAAAAGAAATGGATTACCAATTTAAGAAAATTAAAAAATACATTATAAGTTAAAAACAATTTTAAAAAATAGAAGGTATAAACAAAAAGAAATTGTCATTGATCTCCTCTCGTAGTTTACTTTATTTATTTATCCATTATTTTCTTTATTAATTAAATGACCTTTTAACTTTCTTTTCATCATTATTATATATACTCTTTATTTATGTACCATATTTTTTATTTTCCTTTGATTCATAAAATTTTGAGAGAATTAGTAATAAAAATTTTCATATATATGTCGAAATTAGAAGGTTTTTAATGTATATGGACTATGTAGAAAATAAATTTCAATGCAATTTGTTCATATATGGAAGGGTGACTTCTTTAATGGAGTAGAAAATAAATTTCAATGTAATTTTTAGATGGTCGTTTCAAAACAACTAAGTTATTCACATTTTGGTTTGTATGTCCTCCTGATTCAAAAATTGAACTGTATTAAACAATTATTTTTAAATACCGCTCCCTCGGTCGTGTTCGTTTTAAACAAATGATTGAGAGAGAGTGAATACTCTGTATAAGTTATTAACAAATTAAACACTTAAACACAGTAAATTATTAATGATCCCGTGATTTTCACGGGTACCAAAGCTAGTAAAAGTTTAAAACAGTGGATTAATTAGAGTCAGATAGATAATGTTAGATAGTAGAATATTAAAACTCTACAAAATACGGAGTAATAAAAAAAATACGGAGTTAATTTTATTTTTATAATATGAATAAAAATGTAAGTGTTCAAATAAAAAACTTCTTCGTCAAAATACCATTTTTTTTAAATTTCATTCAAATGATGATATGATTGCACGGATAAGAACTACTGCGCGGGTCCGTGGGATTTCCCCCCGAAACTCTCGGCGGATGGCCAGTGACCCAATAAAATGAATATTACGCTTTAGGATTGGATACTTGAGTCGTAACGTCTAGAACTGTGCTATGATTCCAAAATTAAATTTTGTTTAAAAAAATATTTTAGAATCGTAAGAGTCCATAAATTTAAAATTTTACTTAGATTTGAGATCGGTTATAACATTTTCACTTTTGAAAATATAGAATCATAAGATTCAGTGGAGATACTAATAAATTGGTTGAAATTAAAGAGGTGTTAATATGATACTTAGGCCTTGTTCTTTTGAACTGAAACTGAATTGAACTGAACTGAATTTATAGGATCTGAACTGAACTGAACTGAACTTATAGGATCTGAACTGAACTGAACTTATAGGAACTGAACTGAACTGAACTTATAGAAACTGAACTGAACTGAACTGAACTTATAGGAACTGAACTGAACTTATAGTAACTGAACTGAACTTATAGGATCTGAACTGAACTTAATGTATAGGATCTGAACTGAACTTAATGTATAGGATCTGAACTGAATTTATAAAATCCGAACTTAATTTATTTTATTTTAATTTAAGTTAACTATTATTATTATTATTGTTATTATTATTATTATTATTATTATTATTATTATTATTATTAAACCGGGAAATTTTATTAAAAATAATGGAAAAATTACATGAAATTTGTGGGGACCCGCGAAACTAGCTGGGCGCAAAATGCTAGTAAGGGTATTTGAATCCGGGACACTAAGTTGGAAAATAAAATCTTTACCATTATTATTATTATTATTATTATTATTATTATTATTATTATTATTATTATTATTATCCAATATATGACATTGATAAAAAATTAGTCTAAAACACAAGATAGTTTAAAATATTTTCAACTTTATATATAATTGTTTGTTCATAGTTCATACATTATACTATAATTACATTACGATAAAAAATAATTCACTATTACAATTTTCTCTAACCATTTATTTTCTCCAACAATGGTGATGACGAAACTGATTAATGGGAGAGTGACAATTGGTGAGGGCGAGGGTGTCGTATGATGAGTTGTTGTTTTTTGGCATTAATGAGGATGATAGTTTGACATTAATTAGAGAGTAAAAGACGGATAAATTATTAATGAGTTGTTTTTTTATGGATAACGTGTATCGAATAATTAAAGCGAAATGTTTGTATCGGTTGTTAAAAAATACTCCGTATATAATTTTTCTTAATTGAGTTTATATGAACTGAACTTATAGGAACTGAACTGAACTTATAGGAACTGAACTGAACTGAACTGAACTAAACTTATAGGAACTGAACTGAACTGAACTTATAGGATCTGAACTAAACTGAACTTATAGGAACTGAACTGAACTTATAGAAACTGAACTGAACTGAACTGAATTGAACTTATTGGATCTGAAGTGAACTTAAGTTAAGTGATTTGAAGTTCAAAAGAACAGGGCCTTAGAAGGTGTTTAAAGAATAGATGAGTTTAGAGTTTAAATTTAGATCAAGTCTTTCTTGTGACGGGTATATCCGTTATAAACTTACGACGGTTAAACTATCCATATTGGTAGATAAAACAAAACAGTTTATTATTAGCTAAGTAATTTACTTTTGTTGACCTCTACATTTGGATTTTATTTAACCTGTCATAAGTTTGCGAGGAATATACCATCACAAACGAGTATTTGTCTTGGACTTTAAAAACGAAGAAGAGATACACCAGGGAAATTAAGGGATATTTATTGTTGGAGCGCCCAAAATGTTGAGCGCAAACTGGTGAGAAGAGGAGGAGTAGGAGACCCTACTATAGCTTGTTAATAAGGTTGCACTGCTTGCACATGGCTAAGGGAATCAACCTTTTGAGGATGGAATTGTAGTACGTTGTAATGGCTGGCACCTTAACGAACCGTTGGATCAAGTGAAGGACTATTTTGTCATATGTAATGACTACTTTTCAGCCCTCCCAATGTGTGGGAGCCATCATCTTAGACTATCCCCAAGCAAGGTCAATTGCTAGGTCAATTGCTTGCTTGGGTCAAGTTAATTACAATTAAGTGAAAATTATGATTGACTCAATGATGTTGAGGGTCAATTTGTGACCCAAGGTGGAGTAAATTGACTCCCCAATTGACCCCTTACGTGGCAAACTCTTATTGGGTACAAATTAGAATAAGAAAAAAAAGAAAAGAAAAACTATGTTATTGACTCGATTAAATCGACTTTCTGCTTGGGAGGGTAAAGAGGGTCAATGTCAATAAGGTAAGATTAAGGGTTAATACGTTATTGTCTCGATTAAATCGACCTTTTGCTTGGGGATGGTTAGCTTTGCGAGAACGACGATTTCATCGGACCACATCACTAGCTAATAATAACCAATCACAAAATAGTATCCCTTACCCAAAATACAAGGGAGTTCATTTATAAAATGCTCTATTTAGCCCACTTATTCTCTCAGTCACTTGCCTTGTTATGGGAGGGATACTATCCGTCTTCAACTTGTGATAGATAATATCTGTCTTCGTGGTTTAGTTTTATCAATAATATTGTCAAGGTTAGTTCGTTGATGGTTCGTAGCGTGTTTTTTCACTGGGTACAAGTAATTTGTCAACGATCTTTAGAACCAGTCGGATTTATGTTTTATCTCATAAATCAAACGAAGGATCCCTCAAAAGCTACATAAAGATAACGATAATAGGACGAGCCGAATTGTCATATGCTGTTTTGAGATCCTTAGTTTATAATAAAATTATTTTTCTTTGGTTTCCATTAGATTTATTTTCAATTATACCCACTCTCTTTATAGGTGTCGTTTGACTTTCTATTAATAAATTGTTCTTTTCTTCAAAAAAAGTAAATAAATAATCTTTAGTGGAGGTCTCTCAGTCTAAGCTCTCATATCTAGATTTATAAAACTACCTGTCAATCAATTTGCTTCCCAATAATTGGCTCATCACAGATTCATAAATGTTTACAGAATACACGGTTAACCAAACTGTTGAGTAGAATAACAATCAACAATATAATATTTTAAAGAAAGTTATGTTAGGTATAATATTTAAAAAATTGAGTTATTCAAAATATAAGTTATCAATTTAGCCTAATACTGTAATAATAAATTAATAAATGGAATATATTATTATTAATAATTTTATTATTATTATTAGTATTATTATTATTATTATTTTAAAACCCGCAAACTTTTATTATTATTATTATTATTATTATTATTATTATTATTATTATTTAGTTAGTTAATTAATTCAATTTAACTAAACTCCATTCACCTCTATTAATTTCAGTTTCATTCAGTTAAGTTCATTTAAGTTTAGTTTAGCTCAATTCAATTCAATTCAGTTCACTTAACTCTAAAAAGCCACAAATAAGAAGACCTTAGTAACTTTGGCAATGTAATAATAATGATGTAAATGGAACCAATAACATATTAGAACATTCTGTCAAAAAAAAAACATATTAGAACATCCCTTTACTATGAAAGGATTAGCTTTTAAAGGATTTCTATTGGTTGATGGATTAATGAAAATGATTTTTTTTAATTATGGTAGGGTCCACCATGATCTTATGCATAATTAATTACTTGTCTCAAGTTTTTCATCAATTTAATTTAGGCAAATTTAACAAATATAATCTCAACTATCACACTTCTTCTCAAAATAATCTCAACTATCAATATTCTCGCAATAATCCCAACTTTCATACCACCCTTCTCAAAATAGTTTACTATGACTGATAAATCTTAAAAAGGTTATGATTTTTGCGGAAATATTAATAGTTGAGATTATTTTGAGAAGCAGAATGATAGTTGGGATTATTTTGAGAATGGTGGTATGAAAGTTGAGATTATTGCGGGAATATTGATAGTTGAAATTATTTTGAGAGAAAGAGTGATAGTTAGGATTATATTTGTTAAATTTCCCTTTAATTTATTCCCTACTTTCATCAATTTAATATGAAGTCTTTCGAGGTCCTAACTTCAATTCAACCGTAAAATCAAATCTTCGATGATCATTTAACTAATTTTACATAAATTAAAGGGATACATTAAATATAATAATATGATTGAGACGCATAAACTTTAGAGATGAGTATATGCGAAGATTAAATAAGTTTTTAATATTACGTTAACATGCAATAGTTAAAATGATTAAATTGAGTGACGATGAGAATAAAACAAGAACCAACGAATACCAAATATAATAATATATAAATTGACGAAAATTAAAACATTCAGATAGTGGAAATCAACAAATTAAAATAGTTGAGATTTGGAAATCAACGAAAATATGTAACCCCGTCTTAAATGTACGTAAAAAATGGGATTATATTATATGGTCGGAGTTTTTTTTGATAGTTAGAGAGTCAACTAAAAAAAATTTGGGTTCATTGCGATGGTTTGGAAGTTGGAAGACTCGGAACTTAGGACTAAATCCGTTAACATAATTTTAAAATATATATTTTTTTTATCGGCTGCTATTCTTCTTAAGTTTAAAACGGGTCTCCTCACGGATTATAGGACACATATTTTATTTTCGTCATGCATAATGTTTTTTCATCTTACATATGTATATTTGACCCGTTTTAAACTTAAATCGATAAGTCGTTCTAAATAAGATTTGTGTGCTTTTATAATGTCAAGCAGATGCATTAATTTACTTGCGTTTGAGTCAAATATATAAATTCTCTTTAATTTTTACATTGATATGAGTGCGATACTAAAATCTTATTTTTGTTTATATTTACCTTCTTATTGATTTTTCGATTTAATAAAATTAGACCCATGCATTTTTTGCACGGGCGTAAAACTAGCAAATAAAAACAAAGTAATACATTAAAATCATAATTAAAATAATATGTATCCTCCAAATCCAAATTTCAGCGGCCGCACTTGACTCAACCCCATACCAATCTGCACTTGACTCAACCCCATACCAATCTGGCGGTACAGTTCATTTAGCCATGAATTTATGGACACCGTATATGAAATACGAAGTATGCGTTTGTGGGAGTCGGCTGCTATATTGCATTTACTGCGTATTTTGCAGAACTTTATAATGGCTACAGTGCCTCCTCGTCGTTTCTTGGTTTCATTCTGCATCATAACGTCATAATCATGTACATCCAATGAAAACTGGAACGAATGAAACAAAAAATATCTAATTGAGATCATAAAAGGATTAAATATGGATATCCATATTTCTTGATTTAAAATTTGCATATCGATTTGCTTTTTGTTTCTCTGTTTTAGTGATCTTAACCAAAAAAAAAGTTCCTCTTAGTCTAATAGTTAAGATCGAAGTATTAAATAAGATTACTTTTGTATTGACATTTCCTATCCCTTTTTTTCCTAATGTTATGACATTTTTCCCCCGAATTTAAAGTCAATTTTCCTTATTAAATTTCTAGGGTTCTTTAAAGAGACAAAAGTCAACACTTATTATTTAGAATTAGCATTATCGTAAGAAGTATTGGAGTCAAGTACCCATTTGATCGTGTCTCTACTGATCGTTTTCATAAATCTTCACCCGCTTTTCGCCTCTCTGCTAATTAAAGTGTAATAACCCGTATTCTTTCTTTATATTTAATTACTCGATCAACGACAAAAATCGTATCATTTTGTATGCTAGTGGGGTTCGAAGTAGGGACTAAGGGTTTATAGCTTATAATCACTTGATGTCCGTAAGGGGGCTCGAACCCCTGATCACTGGTCAGGCCAGTGGGCCTCGGAATTTGTGAAATAGAGCAGCCCATGATGTCGAAAATATAATACAAGTTATAACCTATGCTGCTGCCTCCTTATTTAGATGCTTTAATCTTACCCTAAACCCCTTTCTAACCTAAATCTGAACGCCCAAAACCCTAGCCGTCATAGCATAGAAGGAAAAGAAGGTGGTCACGGTGGTGGTAGGCCCTCTTGCGGTGGTTCGTTTGGCCCTGGTATTCGGTATGTCAGCACATAGCATCAACTCGTCTTATAACTTTCATCATATAATCTGTAGGCTATAAATCGTTTAATTGTTGTTGTTTTTGCAACTTTTTGTAGTAGGGCATGTAGTGAACGTATGTAAGTATATGGGGTGGTGTCGTGGGTTGTGGTGGTGCGTCGTGGAGGGTGGTTGTGACGGTGTCAGAAGGGTCGTGTCTGTCTGTTTTATCGTTTTGGTTTTGTCAGGCGTTAGTTTTAAGGGAGTTTTATGTCGGGTCTGTGGATCTTGTTCACGGGTCTTTGCGTGGGTTTTCAGTAGGGAGTGGGGTGATGTTGGGGGTGGTAGTCGTGGTAGTCAGAGGTGTATGGGTACGGCGTTAAAGGGGTGGTCGACAGGGTGGTCGGAGTACTGTTCTCGCGTTCTGCTATTGTTGTATTTATTTATTGGTGACCAGAGGGTGTTGGGAACGGTAACACCGCTGACTCGGGGGAGGTCAATGCGGTGTTACCCCTGTGTCGGCTAAGGTGGTGTTGGGGCTGGTGTTGGGTGTCGGAGTCGTCGGGTGTCAGGGTCTATAGGGGTGTCGATGGGGTGGCTGTTTTGGTCTGGTCAAAATGTCCGGTGATGAACCAGGCCTGTTTGCGGCCCTGGTTCATCCTGGCGGAGAGAGGCGAAGCGGCTGGTAGGGGTTGTGGTGGTACCAGGCGGTACAGGGTGCAAGTCTGGGTGGTTATGGGTGGTAGTAGTGGCGTGATAAGGCGGGTATGGGGGCTGTTTTGGTGCGGGTTCTGTTTTGGTCGCGGATCGTATTCGAAAATACTATTCGTGTTTTGGTGCGGGTTTTTCTAAGTAGTTGTTGTTGCGTGGTATTATTATTATTATTATTATTATTATTATTATTATTATTATTATTATTATTATTATTATTATTATTATTATTATTATTGTTAGTAATTTATTTATGGTGTGTTATCAATTGTGTTTTGGTTATTATTTTGGGTATTATATTTAATGGGTATGTTAATATTTTTTTTAAGATAGTGCTATATTTAGAAAGTTACTATTTTTGGTGATGTCTTTTAAAGGAAACTTTTCTCTTGAGGAAAGTGCTATAAATGGAATGCGTACTTATGTTACGAGTTTTAGGGAGTCTTATTAATTATATGATATATGTCTAGGTGGAGGTTTTCGCGTGGAACACTTTTAGTAGCCGTCGCGCACTTGCTTTTATCTTCCGCAGTTTAAGGTAGGGGAATATTTACATTGAAGGTTGTGTATTGACATGAGAATATCTATTGTATGAAGTTTACATTGAAATGTGAATATATATATATATATATTGATTGATTGATCTTACTGTTGTTGTGGAGGACGGAGGTTTGAATCGGGTCTTGTGATAAGGGTCTTGTGATAAGGGACTTGTGATATGGCCATGGGAGGTGTGATGTGTTGGGTGATGTGGAGGAGTTGATTTGGAGGAGATGGAGGAATTGTATTTTGTGATATTTCATGTTTAATCATATTACCTACTCAACCTCGTGTTGACCCTGTTTGTTGTTTGTTTGATGTGTCTGTGTTGATCCAATTTATTGGGGAGCAGAATGACAGGTTAGACTTATGGATGCGGAAGGGAGGAGAGAACTTGGAACGGACCTGTCTAGTGTTAGATCAGTCTTTTAGTTTCATCAGACTTAAACTTTGGTTTAGTTTCTACAGTTGTAATGTTTTGAGACTTTATGAAACGTTAAATTATTAAATAAAGTACTGTAGTTCTTCCTTTGTTATCTACTGCCTCGGGTTTCCGAGATGGTAACACCCTTGGTTATTTGGAGGGTCCTAGTTCAGGCCTCTAAATAAATGGGGGTGTTACAAAGTGGTATCAGAGCGAACGATCCTCAGGCCTAACCTAATGAATCCAATGAATGTAGGAAGAGTCTAAATAAAATGAACCCCGGGATAGAACTGTTAGGAGCACGCTAAAGGGGAAGTATGAGTTTGGGGCCCCCTCACACTAAACCATAGGCCCTCTCAGTTTTACCCGGATACCTTGAGTGCATACGAGCGAAAAGGGTAGAATAGGAAGTGATGGGAATGGTGGTAAATCATGCTAAGAGGTTATAAGAATTCATTTGTTATACGAATGGCATGAATATGAAAGAAAGAGTATGATTATATGGGTGTTTTACATAAAGTACATGATAACGAGGATACATGCGATAATTGGTGTTATATTAATAGTTATATCATGTCTAAGGATATGCGGTTATGTGATCCCTGAGCCATGTGTAGAAAGTGATGCTAATACATATTTTAGTTGCATAAGTAGTTGATGTTTAAAGGTGATGACCTTAATACGAATGGGTACCCATACTTAAAACCGGGACTCATCTTTTATTTGAATGTCTTAGAATGCCTCCAAGAAGAAATAACGCAGCCAATATCACACAAGAGGAGTTAGACTTGCTGATAGCTGAAAATGAGGCCTTGAAGGCGAGACGCATGGATTCTGCTAAAATGAGTACCATAATCGCAAGGCATAACCCTACACAATTCACCGGGGAGGGAGAACCTCACCTCCTCGGAGAATGGTGTCGAGAGTTCAGCAATTTGTTCGAATTGATAGACTGTCCAGAAGAACTGAGAGTAGATCAAGCTGCTCACTACTTGAGGGGAATGGCTGGCGATTGGTGGACGGGGAACAAGGGAGAAATCCGAGAGGCTGCTGTCGAGGATGGGATTAACCACGTGGAATGGGTCGCACTCAAGAGAATCTTGTTCGAAGTTTTCCTACCTGAGTTTCAAAAGAGCAAGCTCAGAGAGGAATTTGAACTTTTTAGGATGACTGAGGAAATGACCGTGGAGGTCTACTACAAAAAGTTCCTTCAGCTGTTAAACCATGTGGGAGAAATGGGGATGGATGAGCCGATGCTTGCCATGAAGTTTGAGAGAGGGTTAACCATAACAGTCAAGAAGAGGCTCATTGCTGCACCACCCACTACTGTTCGAGATATTTATTTACGGGCCGGGGCGGCAGAGAGGCTCGCAGACATGATCAGAGAGGAAAAGAAGACAAGAAGTGACAAGAGGAAGACTGAGACCTTGAGTGACAGTTCTGGGTCGAAAAAGCAGAATTCTAATAAGTACAGTGGATACTTCAACAGCAATGTTTCGACAGGTGCCAAGAACCAGAGTGCGGGAAATTACAAGGGTGGTAGCTCAGGGGCCAGTTCAGTGGGGATCGTATGTTATGGGTGTGGAAAGACGGGGCATAAACAGGCAGTGTGTCGATCTTCGGGAGGATATCAATCTGGGGGTTACCGTACTCCAACTCCGGGGTACAGTGGGCCCCGCATGAACACTTCAGGGAGTGGAGGTTACCGCACCTCTATGTCAGGTTATGGGGGAAATTCGAGGTCTGGTACTAGCAACAACTACTAGAGGAGCTATAACAGTTATCAAAACCGTTCCCAGCATAACCAGTACAACGGGAGTGGCAGTAACCAAAAGGCCGCAGTTGGAGGAAATCAGCAATCAGGAGCCGCCTCTACAAGCCAGAGTGGAGTGAAGACTAGTGGCAAACTCTTTGCCATGGAGAAACAAGCTGCCAAGGATGACGCCCATGTAGTGACTGGTACTTTTCTCGTGAACCTTAAACCTACTTTCGTACTCTTTGATTCCGGCGCAACCCATTCTTTTGTGTCTAGAGATCATGCTAGGAAGTTAAGACTTGATATCTATGATTGGGTAGAGGATCCAGTAACAATACCATCCGGAGAATCAGTACTATGTAATAAAGTCTTTAGGAGTGTGCCTGTCAATATAGGGGAAGTGGTTTTCCATTGCGACCTTATCGAGTTTCCATTGGGGGACTTTGAAGTAATCCTGGGGATGGATTGGCTGGGAAAATACCGGGCTTTCATTGACTGTTACCAAAAGAAAATTTCTCTGAGGGGACCTAAGGGGGTGAGAGTGACCTATAGAGGATTCATGGTTAAACCTAAGGTCAAGTTCATATCGGTTAATACCCTAAAATCGAGCTTGCGGAAGGGGGGCAGTTTAATCTTGTGTCAAATGTGGAACTGTGAGGTGGAGACTCCGGGTATTAGTGAGATACCAGTGGTGAGGGTGTTTGAGAGAGTGTTCCGGGACGATGTGTCATGATTACCACCTAGGAGGGAGGTCGACTTCTCTATCGATCTCAAACCTGGTGCGGGACCAATATCAAAATCACCTTACCGAATGGGACCCAAAGAGATGGAAGAATTGAAAAAGCAACTGGATGAATTGGCTGAGAAGGGATTCATCCGGCCTAGTGTGTCACCCTGGGGAGCGCCCGTGCTTTTTGTAAAGAAGAAGGACGGGAGTCTGAGACTTTGCGTTGATTATCGAGAGCTGAACAATGCGACTATCAAGAACCGCTACCCCTTGCCGAGAATTGATGACCTATTCGATCAATTGAGTGGGGCCGGAGTCTTTTCAAAAATTGATCTGAGATCGGGTTATCACCAATTGAGGATTAAGGATGAGGATATTCCCAAGACCGCGTTCAGAACAAGGTATGGCCACTACGAATTTGTGGTTATGCCGTTCGGGTTGACTAATGCACCAGCAGTGTTCATGGATTTGATGAACCGCGTATTCAGTCCGTACCTGGATAAGTTCGTGGTTGTGTTTATCGACGACATTTTGGTGTATTCCAAGAACAAAGAAGAGCATGAGGAACATCTGAGGACCGTGTTGAAGACTCTTGAGGTGAATGGGTTATATGCTAAGTTGAGTAAATGCGAATTCTGGTTAGAGAAGGTTGCTTTCTTGGGTCATGTAATTTCTAAGGAGGGGGTGTCTGTGGACCCCAGCAAGATCGAGGCTGTGACAAGATGGCAAAGTCCAAAGAATGTGGGAGAGATCCGAAGTTTCTTGGGGTTAGCTGGGTATTACAGGAGATTTGTCAAAGATTTCTCGAAGATAGCTAAGCCACTGACGTCATTAATGAGAAAGGAGAATCGTTTCGTATGGGATGAGAGTTGTGAGAAGGCGTTCTTAACCCTTAAGGAACGTCTGACGACAGCTCCTATCCTTGCCTTGCCAGATGGGAATGATAACCTTGAAGTTTATACAAATGCTTCGAAGCATGGGCTAGGATGTGTGCTAATGCAGAATGGGAGAGTGATAGCTTATGCTTCCCGACAGCTGAAGACCTATGAAGAGAATTATCCTACTCATGACTTGGAGTTAGGGGCGGTGGTCTTTTCACTAAAACTGTGGCGTCATTACCTGTACGGGGCCACATTTAAAGTGTTTTCCGACCACAAAAGCTTGAAGTACATCTACACTCAGCGGGAATTAAATATGAGGCAAAGGAGGTGGATCGAACTGATTGGCGACTACGATATGCAGATTGTCTATCATGAGGGCAAGGCTAACGTGGTTGCTGACGCCTTGAGTAGGAAATCTGTTCATGCCTTGATTAGTGCCAGATCAAGGGTCAAATTGCTCAATGAGTTGGGAGAAATGGGAATTTACATGATTCGAAAAGGAGATACTCTTAGCGATCTGACAGTGGAACCGGAATTGTATTGTGAAATCAGGGAATTGCAGAAGGGGGATTTGAGGATTCAGAAGTGGCGAGGGATGATCGAAGGCAGTGATAGAAGGACCGAATCCAAATTCAGTGTCCATGATGATGGTAGCCTGAGATTCAGTGGGAGATGGTGTATTCCAGATGATGACGAATTGAAAAAGAAAATCTTAACTGAAGCTCATGCTACGCCTTATTCCGTTCACCCAGGGGGCGATAAATTGTACAAAGACCTCAAGAAGACCTTTTGGTGGCCCAATATGAAAAAGGAAGTTGCCGAGTTCGTGTCGCGGTGTTTGACATGTCAGAGGGTAAAAGGTGAGCACAAGAGACCTCAAGGGAAGATCCAGCCACTGGATATACCTGAATGGAAGTGGGAGAATATTTCTATGGATTTCATTGTGGGGTTGCCTCGCACCCAGAAGGGCAACAATATGATCTGGGTAATCGTGGATAGACTGACCAAGTCCGCTCACTTTATTCCAATGAAAGATACCTGGAGTAAGGCTGAGTTAGCAAAGGCATATGTGCAGAATGTAGTCAGGTTGCATGGCGTTCCCAAGGATATTGTTTCCGATCGCGACTCTAGATTTATCTCCAGATTTTGGCAAGAGCTGCAAGCCGCGTTGGGCACGCAGTTAAAGATGAGTACCGCTTTTCACCCAGCTACAGATGGTCAGACAGAAAGGACCATCCAGACCTTGGAAGACATGTTGAGAGCTTGTATACTGGAGTTCGGGGGATCGTGGGAAGAACGGTTGGGACTGATAGAGTTCTCGTATAATAATAGCTACCATGCTAGCATCGGGATGGCTCCTTTTGAGGCATTGTATGGGAGGAAGTGTCGGAGTCCTGTATGTTGGGATGATCGCACTGATGCTGTTGTTCTAGGTCCAGATATGATCCAGGAAATGGTTGAGCAAGTTCAGATAATCCGGCAGAAAATGAGGGCTGCCCAGGAGAGACAGAAGAGTTACGCAGATCTTAAGAGAAGTGACATTACTTTTGAGTCAGGTGAGAAGGTACTACTGAAGGTATCTCCCATGAAGGGGGTGATGAGGTTCGGAAAGCGTGGCAAGTTAAGTCAGAAATTTATTGGACCATTTGAGATTTTGGACAGAGTTGGAGAGGTAGCATACCGATTAGCGTTACCTACAGCTCTATCCAAGGTCCATAATGTGTTCCACGTTTCTCAGCTAAGGAAGTATGTAAGTGACCCCACGCATGTATTGAACCATGAAGAAATTGAGGTCGATGAACAGCTTGCCTACGCCGAGGTTCCAAGGGAGATTTTGGATAGAAAGATTCGGAAGACTCGGAACGGAGAGACAGTGTTAGTGAAGGTCTTGTGGACCAATCACAATGTGGAGGAAGCTACCTGGGAGTCCGAGGCGTCCATGAAGGAGCGTTATCCGCAACTCTTCGCTTAAAGGTAAGTTACGAGGACGTAACTTCTTTTTTTTATGGGGGGTAGAATGTAACATTCTGTGTTTCTTTCACTTGGTTAAGTTTTGTTGTGCGTTACGAGTGGGTGAACTTCGGGACGAAGTTCATTTTAAGGAGGGAAGACTGTAATAACCCGTATTCTTTCTTTATATTTAATTACTCGATCAACGACAAAAATCGTATCAGTTTGTATGCTAGTGGGGTTCGAAGTAGGGACTAAGGGTTTATAGCTTATAATCACTTGATGTCCGTAAGGGGGCTCGAACCCCTGATCACTGGTCAGGCCAGTGGGCCTCGGAATTTGTGAAATAGAGCAGCCCATGATGTCGAAAATATAATACAAGTTATAACCTATGCTGCTGCCTCCTTATTTAGATGCTTTAATCTTACCCTAAACCCCTTTCTAACCTAAATCTGAACGCCCAAAACCCTAGCCGTCATAGCATAGAAGGAAAAGAAGGTGGTCACGGTGGTGGTAGGCCCTCTTGCGGTGGTTCGTTTGGCCCTGGTATTCGGTATGTCAGCACATAGCATCAACTCGTCTTATAACTTTCATCATATAATCTGTAGGCTATAAATCGTTTAATTGTTGTTGTTTTTGCATCTTTTTGTAGTAGGGCATGTAGTGAACGTATGTAAGTATATGGGGTGGTGTCGTGGGTTGTGGTGGTGCGTCGTGGAGGGTGGTTGTGACGGTGTCAGAAGGGTCGTGTCTGTCTGTTTTATCGTTTTGGTTTTGTCAGGCGTTAGTTTTAAGGGAGTTTTATGTCGGGTCTGTGGATCTTGTTCACGGGTCTTTGCGTGGGTTTTCAGTAGGGAGTGGGGTGATGTTGGGGGTGGTAGTCGTGGTAGTCAGAGGTGTATGGGTACGGCGTTAAAGGGGTGGTCGACAGGGTGGTCGGAGTACTGTTCTCGCGTTCTGCTATTGTTGTATTTATTTATTGGTGACCAGGGGGTGTTGGGAACGGTAACACCGCTGACTCGGGGGAGGTCAATGCGGTGTTACCCCTGTGTCGGCTAAGGTGGTGTTGGGGCTGGTGTTGGGTGTCGGAGTCGTCGGGTGTCAGGGTCTATAGGGGTGTCGATGGGGTGGCTGTTTTGGTCTGGTCAGAATGTTCGGTGATGAACCAGGCCTGTTTGCGGCCCTGGTTCATCCTGGCGGAGAGAGGCGAAGCGGCTGGTAGGGGTTGTGGTGGTACCAGGCGGTACAGGGTGCAAGTCTGGGTGGTTATGGGTGGTAGTAGTGGCGTGATAAGGCGGGTATGGGGGCTGTTTTGGTGCGGGTTCTGTTTTGGTCGCGGATCGTATTCGAAAATACTATTCGTGTTTTGGTGCGGGTTTTTCTAAGTAGTTGTTGTTGCGTGGTATTATTATTATTATTATTATTATTATTATTATTATTATTATTATTATTATTGTTAGTAATTTATTTATGGTGTGTTATCAATTGTGTTTTGGTTATTAATTTGGGTATTATATTTAATGGGTATGTTAATATTTTTTTTAAGATAGTGCTATATTTAGAAAGTTACTATTTTTGGTGATGTCTTTTAAAGGAAACTTTTCTCTTGAGGAAAGTGCTATAAATGGAATGCGTACTTATGTTACGAGTTTTAGGGAGTCTTATTAATTATATGATATATGTCTAGGTGGAGGTTTTCGCGTGGAACACTTTTAGTAGCCGTCGCGCACTAGCTTTTATCTTCCGCAGTTCAAGGTAGGGGAATATTTACATTGAAGGTTGTGTATTGACATGAGAATATCTATTGTATGAAGTTTACATTGAAATGTGAATATATATATATATTGATTGATTGATCTTACTGTTGTTGTGGAGGACGGAGGTTTGAATCGGGTCTTGTGATAAGGGTCTTGTGATAAGGGACTTGTGATATGGCCATGGGAGGTGTGATGTGTTGGGTGATGTGGAGGAGTTGATTTGGAGGAGATGGAGGAATTGTATTTTGTGATATTTCATGTTTAATCATATTACCTACTCAACCTCGTGTTGACCCTGTTTGTTGTTTGTTTGATGTGTCTGTGTTGATCCAATTTATTGGGGAGCAGAATGACAGGTTAGACTTATGGATGCGGAAGGGAGGAGAGAACTTGGAACGGACCTGTCTAGTGTTAGATCAGTCTTTTAGTTTCATCAGACTTAAACTTTGGTTTAGTTTCTACAGTTGTAATGTTTTGAGACTTTATGAAACGTTAAATTATTAAATAAAGTACTGTAGTTCTTCCTTTGTTATCTACTGCCTCGGGCTTCCGAGATGGTAACACCCTTGGTTATTTGGAGGGTCCTAGTTCAGGCCTCTAAATAAATGGGGGTGTTACATAAAGTGTCCTAAATCCTAATTCTTTTCTGTTCTTCAATTTTTATTTATTTTAGTTATTGATTGGACGTTTGTGTTGTTATTGACTTATTGTATGTATCGTTCACTTTTTGCTTTTTATAACATGTATTATTGTCTTATTGAGATGTTAAATTGTTAATTGAAGTTTTAAGTCAATATGTGTTGTTATTCAATTTTTATTTATTTGAATTATTGATCGCTAATTGAATTGTTAAGTCGATTTTTGAATTCTTATTTATAATGTTGCCTAAAAAACATATTCTTGATGTGAAGGAAAAAAAAAACTTGACCGAGAGATTAATAAAATCACAACAAGGTGATATGCACAAAATTTTATTGTTAGAAATGTTCTCAATGAAAACGATCACAATGACTCTATTTATGTTGAAGATATTGTTAAAAACGAGTCTAATTTGCCAAATGATGTGTCAATTAATATTGATGAAAATAATGTTTGAAATGAGTCTAATTCGCAAAATGAATTTGATATGCCAATTGATGTTGATGGAGATAATGTTAAGGAAGAGTCTAATTTGTCAAACAAATAGTCTTATTTGTGACGAATAATATCCGTCACAAGTTGAAGACGGATACACTTCTCAGACAATAAAGCAAGGGAGAGGGCTAGCGGGAGAAAATTGACCACCTCATGGATAATGCCACTTGTATAATGTGAGAAGGGCACATTCCGTCTTTATCTTGTGATGGATAATGTCCGTATTCAATGAGAATTTGTGTTTGCCAAATTAGGTCGCTGAAGATAATGTTAGAGATGAAACTAATTTACCAAATTATGTTGGTGAAGCTAATATTAGAAATTAGTCTAATCTGCCAAATGATGTCCCCATTTATATTAACGAAAATAATGGTGGAAATGAATTTAATGTGCCAAATTCATCCAATTCTTTTGATATTTTTTTTTGGTACATTTCTTTTGATATTTATGATCCAATGAATTGGACCAATTTGGATAACCAACAAGAGATCTTAAAATTAAAAAAGACATATAAGAGAATTGAATATTGACTACCCTCTTGACGATAATAATAGACATTTTAGGTATGTATTAGAAACGTAAGATATGAGAATGATTGTATTATTATTATATTCACAAAAGTTGCAGTAGAATACAAACTATGCTTTGTTTATATACCAGTAAAGGAATAAACTATCTATGGTAAAAGATATGTACAACATCAAATATGGTAAAGTATCATTGGTTGTCCTTGATTTGTGGGATGTTTGCAACGGTTCCTTGGGAGTCCATTATGGTCTTTGTATCTTTTGCAACGGCTCCTTGTGTGTCTATTACCCCCCCCCCCCCCCCCGCAAGTTGGAGCGTGGATAGTTGACATACCCAACTTGGATAAGAGGTCTTCGAATGAAGCTCGGCCAAGTGCCTTTGTTAGGATGTCCGCGAGTTGAGCTTTTGTATGTATGTAACTTGGAGCAATGACGTTCTTTTGTATCTCGTCGCGGATGAAATGACAATCTACTTCAATGTGTTTTGTACGCTCGTGAAAGACTGGGTTGCGAGCAATATGGAGAGCCGACTTGTTATCACATCGAAGCGGTATGGGATGTTGTTGAGAAATGCCGAGAGACTCAAGGAGAGCCTTAAGCCATTTTAGTTCACAGACGGTAAAGGCCATAGCTCGATATTCGGATTCCGATGAGGATCGTGAAACGGTAGCATGCTTCTTGGTTTTCCAAGAAATGGGTGAGGACCCTAGGTACACAAGATAAGCGGATAAAGACCGCCGACTGGTGGGACATGCGGCATAATCCACATCACAGTAAGCATTGAGGCGTAATTCACTGTTAAAGCGTAGGAGAATACCTTGCCCCGGAGAGTTCTTCAAGTATCGTACCACAGTCAAAGCTGCATTCCAGTGATCGGTAGTTGGAGCATGCATAAATTGTGCAAGAGTGTGAACCGAGTAAGTAAGGTCGGGTCGAGTGATGGTAAGATAAACGAGGCGGCCGACAATTCGGCGGTAAGGCTGCGGGTCTTTGAGCAATCCGGCTGTAGAAGTAGCAAGATGATGGTTTTGTTCCATTGGAGTGGAGGCGGGTTTTGTGCCAAGGAGACCCGTTTCCGATAAAATGTCTAGTGCGTACTTCCGTTGAGAAATAAAAATGCCTGAATTGTTTCTTGCAATTTCGAGACCGAGAAAGTATTTAAGGACTCCAAGGTCCTTCATGTAAAAGCATTTGTTCAAGTATGTCTTGAAGTTCGAAATAAAACGTGTATCGTTCCCACATATGACCAAATCATCAACGTAAACAAGAATGTGTACCTCGGTATTGGGAGTTAAAATAGAGAATAACGAATGATCAAGGGAGTTTTGTTTCAAACCATAATTGCGAAGGGCGGAAGCGAGTTTGGCATACCAACATCGGGGTGCTTGTCGAAGACCATAAAGAGACTTGCGAAGGCGACAAACCTTCCCGTTAGTAGAGGGAAGGAAACCTGGTGGAGGTTTCATGTAGACCTCTTCATGAAGATCTCCATGAAGAAAGGCGTTATGAACATCCATTTGATGGATCTCCCAACGTTTAGCGGATGCAATGACAAGTAAGGTGCGAACCGTAACCAACTTAATTGTAGGGGCGAAAGTTTCATTGTAATTAACCCCTTCTATTTGGCGATTCCCCATTACAACTAAGCGGGCTTTATAGCGTTCGATGGACCCATCGGCGTTGTATTTGATTTTGTAGACCCATTTTGAACCAATGGCAGTTTTGTGTGGAGGAAGAGATTCGAGAGTCCAGGTGTTGTTTTTCTCGAGAGCGGCGAGTTCATTTTTCATAGCCTCGCGCCATTCGGGTACCTGCGCTGCATCTTTATAAAAAGTAGGCTCGTGGTGTTTAGTCACGGCCGATAAGAAAGCTTTGTGATTAGTAGATAAATTCGCATAATTAATATAATGAGAGATGGGATACGTGATACCTGAAGACGATGAGTCGGTGATGAGTGAGTTTACCGAGGGGCGAGGGTGAGAAAGGACAAAGTCTTTGTAGTTGGAGTTCGGTATTTTTGTGCGTTGTCCCCGTCCCATGGTTGTCGAGTTGGAGGGCGCATGGGGAGGACTGACCGAGGGTGGTGGCGGAACAGAGGGGGGCTGGACCAGTTGCTGCTGACTCGGGCCAGGCTGGTCTGGTGTTCCAGACGAGGTAGGGGAGGGTGGGTCAGGTGTGGTGGGGCGTGTGGTAGGTGTTTCAGAAAGTGTGGAGGATGAGAGGGCAGGAGTTGGCGTAGATGAAATTAGCACAGGAACAAGAGTATCAAATGTAGAAGGGGGAAGTTCATTTTGGGAGTCATGAATGTTGAGGTGTTGATATGGAAATTCGGTTTCGATAAATACCACATCTCGTGAGTCAAAAAATGTCCCTGTGTCTAAGTCGTAAAGTCGCCATCCTTTCTTGCGAAATGGATATCCGATAAAAATACATTTCCGGCTTTTGGATGCAAATTTGTCATGAGTACGGTTTAAAGTCTTGGCATAAGCGAGACACCCAAAAATGCGGAGATTTTCAAACGATGGTATTGTATTAAAAAGAAGTTCGTATGGAGTTTTGCCGTGTAGGAGTGATGTCGGAGTACGATTTATCAAATATACCGCACTTAAGACACATTCTCCCCAAAAATAAATGGGTAAACTTGCTTGAAAAAGGAGAGCGCGTGCAACATTTAAAATATGACGGTGTTTTCGTTCTACGCGCCCGTTTTGTTGTGGAGTGTCCACATTTGACGTTTGAAATAAAATGCCGTTTTCTTTAAAAAAAGGGATAAGGGGACGGAATTCCGTTCCATTATCTGAGCGAAAAATTTTTATTTTCTTTGCAAATTGTCGTTCTATCATAGCAAAAAATTTGAGTAATTTTTGCTTAGTATCGCTTTTGGAGCGTAAAAGATAAACCCATGTAGAACGGGAGAAATCATCAACAATGGTGAGAAAAAATTTAGAACCACAATAAGCATTTTCAGAATAAGGTCCCCATAAATCGCAATGGATGAGATCAAAAATAGAATTAGCACGAGTAGAGCTTAAAGCAAAATGTTCACGAGTTTGTTTCGAGCGTAAACAAATATCACAATGTTTGCTATGAAAAGCGTCACAACTACGAGAGTCCTTGTTGAGAAACGGTAAAAAACGAGAAATGTGTGAAGAGGGGTGCCCCAAGCTTTGGTGCCAAAGTTTAAAGAAATTGCCTTTATTAGTCATATGGAGATGCGCGCGATCATGTCGAACACCTTTCAAATGGTAAAGCCCCTCGTTTTGCTCACCCGCACCAATCACCGTCTTCGAGATACGGTCCTGAATAAGACACATATTGTGTGAAAATTGGATTGTCAAAGACTTATCCATTAAAAGGCTAGAAACAGAGAGTAAGTGACAATTTAAATTAGCAGCATATAAAACATCCCATAAAATAAGACGAGGTGCTAAATGAACATCGCCACATTGAGTAGCAACTGTTAGGTCCCCATTGGGCAATCCCACAGACAGGGGAGTTATTAAACGTAGGTTTGAAAAGTGTGAGAGACATCCCGACATGTGGTGGGATGCCCCGGTGTCAATAATCCAAGATAAAGGAGAAATATTACCATTGAGGCGGTCCGTATCAGATTCTGATTTTCGGAGTTGTAAAAGGCGTCCCAATTCATCAAGCGCTTGCGGTGTCAGAGAATTGAGATCGATTTTATCGAACTGGGCTAGTGAGGGTGGAGAGGTCGTGGCAGGTTGTAGCGAAGAAGCAGAAGTCGACTTACCAGACGCCATATGGGCTGTGGGAGGCGTGATAGTAGCCGGCTGTTTGCCACGGTCAGAGGGAGTTCTGTTGCGAGAACTGGACAGAGATAAAGCAGCCAAAACAGCAGGTTCAAGTGATACACGAGGACGGGGACGATCACCCCATGACTCGGGATAATTACCCGTCACCTGGTATCACATAACACAATAATATTTGGAGGGTTCATTCGGGTTACGACGCCCCCCACCATTAGATTGTCGAGACCCATTTAAAGCACGAGCCGCAAATGCCATAACATCAGGGGTAGTATTACTCTTATGAGACGATAAGTTTCGCATACCTTCATCTTGTAAAAGACGATTGTAAATAAGGTCTAAAGATGGGAGAGGAGAAATACCAAAAATTTGAGAGCGGTATTTGCGAAGCGGTCGTCGAGTCCCATTAAGAAAGCCCGTACCCGCGACTTGTCACTGCGAGTATTGAGCAGAGGAACCCAATTACAGCGGCAGGGGTTGCACGCGCACTTTGGGAGCGGCTCCTGATCAGCAAGAGCGTCCCAAATTGCGGTCAGACGGCCATAGTAATTGACCAGTGATTCAGACGATCCCTGGTGGCAGGCATGGAGATCAGATTCCAGTTGATAAATACGTGCTTCATTCACTTGGGAAAACCGATTCTTCAAGTCAAGCCAAACATGTTTGGCTTCCGGGCGCAGTGTGATCTGTTTTCGTAAGGAAGGAGCGATGGTGTTGAAAATCCACATGGTGACGAGAGCGTTTGTTGCTTGCCAAGCCTCAATCTTATCAGTATCAGTTGATGGTTGGGGAGTATTACCATCAACGTAGCCAAGTTTGCCCTTTGCACGTAGGGCGAGAAGAAAAGAACGGGACCATTCGTCATAGTTGGAACCGTCAAAGGTAATAGGAGTGATACTGTTATCGGTTTGTTCCATATGAACGAAGTTGTAAGATTGAGTGACGGTAGGTGTAACCACCGCAGATTCAGAATTTGGTGGGGTATTGGTAACCACCACCTCTGATTCAGAATTTGTCATTAGAGAAAAGAGAAAAAAAAAATGAGACAGATGAAGAAGAAAGAAGAGGCGAGAAGAGGAGGAAGATTTTAGAGAATAAAATACACTGATACCATATTAGAAACGTAAGATATGAGAATGATTGTATTATTATTATATTCACAAAAGTTGCAGTAGAATACAAACTATGCTTTGTTTATATACCAGTAAAGGAATAAACTATCTATGGTAAAAGATATGTACAACATCAAATATGGTAAAGTATCATTGGTTGTCCTTGATTTGTGGGATGTTTGCAACGGCTCCTTGGGAGTCCATTATGGTCTTTGTATCTTTTGCAACGGCTCCTTGTGTGTCTATTAGTATGATTATTTTTCTAGAAAGATGAATAATGGTGAGATTAGTGATCCAAAATGGTTCGTTTATTCTAAACATGTTACAAAGTATATATTCTCTTTTTGTTGCAAGTTGTTTAGATCTATTACTAATAAAATTTTATTGACAAATGATGCTTTATGTGATTGGAAGCGTATAATTGAAAGATTAACAACATGAAAATAGTACTGAACATACGAGTAACATGTTTACTTAGAATGAAACGAGAGTAAGGCTAGATACATGTGAAACAATTGATCAAAACTTGCATGAAACAATCATGAAAGACAAAAATCGATGGACAAGTGTTACTTATAATATTTTCAGCCGTAAAATGTCTTGCTACTCATAACTTGACATTTAGAGGATCTAATGAAATATTATATCAAGGTGATAATGTTAATTTTTTGCGATTAATGGAAATGATGTTGAATTTGATGTGGTAATACGAGATCATCTTAATTAGAAGGATTCAAAATCATGATATTCATCATCATTATCTTGGACATAAAATTCAAAACGAATTGATTTCTCTTTTGGCTTCTAATGTAAAAAGTTCAATAATCAAAACTATCAAAGAGGAAAAATATTTTTCTATTTTTCTTGATTGTACTCTTGATATTGCTCATCAAACACTAATAACTTTGGTAATGCGATGCGTGAATATGTCAAGTGAAAAAATAAAAATTAAAGAGCACTCTTAGAATTTTTGAAGGTGGCTGATAGAACATGATCAAGGCTTTTTATTGAATTGCAAAATTAAAGGTTTTAAATTCTCTTAATATTAATTCTAAAGATGTAAGAGGTCAGGGTTCTGATGATGGCTACAATATAAAAGAGAAGTATCAAGGTGTACAAAAAAGTTTACTTGAATTGAATTCGAGTGCATTATATATGCCATGTGTTGGTCATAGTTTGAATCTTGCTCTTAGTGATATGACACATGCTTGTACTAGAGCCGATGTTTCATTTTTTTGGTATTGTTCAACGTGTATACGCATTGTTTTCTGGTTCCTCGAAAAGATGGAAGATTTTGAGTGATACTGTTCCTGACTTTACTTTGAAATTTTTATCTAATAATCGGTGGGAGAGTCGAATTAAAAGTGTTAATAAAGCCATTAGATTTCAAGCACCTTAGTTAAGATTGACGTTCTCACTTTTAATTTGTATGAACCTTGTGATAGTGATGCAAAAACAAAGATAGAAGCTGAGAGTTTGTATAATGCACTTGAGAGCTTTGATTTTTTTGCTTGATATGATTATTTGGTATGAAATTTTATTTGTCACAATTAAGGCGAGTAGGAAATTGCAATCTAAGTCCATGTGTATTGGCACCACAATAGTACATGTTGAAGGTATAACGTCATATTTTGGGAAGTTTAGAATTGATGACTTTCATTGCTTCTTGTATGAATATTGCTAAAACTATTGCACTTGATATGGATGTAGAGCTTGCTCTTCCTACAAGGCGTCGCATTATTAGACAAAAATATTTTGATGAAACTAATGAAAAAGATGAACAAAACAAATCGCCTAAAGAAGTATTTAGACTTGAATATTTTTTTTATTGTTGTTGATATGACAATTGTTTCTTTAAAAACTAGAGCTTTTTTTTTTTTGGACAACAGTGAGAGTATAACTAAACATCCGAAAAATCACTTTTTGCTAGATTATGAGCGACCTGGTTCAAGTGCCTCAGAATAAAACTAAAACTTAAACAATGAAAGGAGAGAGCGGAAGCTTCAATATCCTTGATCAAACCGATAACTGAATGAAAAGTTCTTTTTGGCTTACAGAAATATTTTTGGCTTTTTGTTTGATTCAAAAAAGTTAAAGTGTTTAGATGAAAAAGAATTGAGAGAATGTTGCTTAACTTTTCACTCTACATACACCTCCGATATTGATTTAAATGATCTTTACTCAGAATTAAAAGTGTTCTAATGTACTTTGCCAGATACATTATTGTCTGCGGCTGAAATTTTTGAATTTGTCTGATCTTCAATTGCATATAATTTTTTTTAAGAGTTCTAGTAACTGTGGCATCCGCTGAAAGAAGTTTTTTTTAAAATTGAAGTTGATCAAAACTTACTTGAGGTCGTCAATGTCAGAAGAACGGTTGAATAGTCTTGCAATGTTATCAATTGAGAAAGAACTTTTGGAAAACATCCATGCATGTTGATGTTATCTTTAATGACTTTGCATCTCAAAATGTTCACAGAACGCGCTTTTTATGATTTCTTAATATCATGTACGAAGTAATAAATAACGACATATTAATTAATTAAAGCTCGTTTTCTATTTTACTTAAAATCTTAAAATGTTTAAGACCGACCCTTAGTGTTGCATTATACCGGAATATATGCATGAATAGGTAATATATTTGGAGGACTTGTCAAAATTCGCACGTTGTATTAAATCGCTTTCACTTCTCGCGTAAACATTGGACCTTCCTATCACAGTGCTCCTATAAATAACGTCCGACATTGATTCCACTCATCACCAATATCAAAATTCTTAATTTCTTATTTATAACAAATTTTCAAAAAATAAATAAAAAATGGTAGCAATAACATCAAACAATAATGCAGGAAATTTGCCGCGGCAGCCCGCAAATTTCGATCCCTCAGTTTGGGGGGATTTCTTTGTTACATATGCTTGTGACAATAAGGTATAATACAAACACAAAGAAAAACTTATTTTCAAAATCGTCCATTTTTTCTTACAATTTTACTAGTTCATAGACGAGTTTAGTAGATCCGTGCATAACAGTTTAGTAGACCCGACCCACATAGCCACATGCATGTAAATTAACAAAAATTGTCATGTTATTTGGACAGAATGTTGGTGCATGGCTAGAGGAAGCTGAAATGCTGAAAGAAAAAGTGCAAAAAATGCTGAAAGATGATTTCAGCATTGAACATCTAAGTGAAACGTTGAGCATTATTGACGCAGTTGAGCGACTGGGGATTGCATACCACTTTGAGACCCAAATTCAAGATATGTTGCGAAGTGTTTTCGAGTATTTTAACGACGATAATAATCACCAACGTTATCAACTCGTAACCTTAGCCCTTTTGTTTCGGCTTCTAAGGCAACATGGCTACTATGTTTCAACTGGTATGTCTCACTTACACATAATCCTCTATTAGACTTAATTATGACTATTTAACATTAGTTATAGACGGAGTATAACATAATTACTAGAATACTACTCCGTAATTAATAAACTTACTCGATGTAAGCAATTTTTGAACCATTACCACTCTAACTTATACTAGATTACTAGTATACAACTACGCCACCATTTATTCCGAAATATTCTTCCCGTTCGTCAGTTCTTTACATTTGATTCTACTGCATAATTTAGGAGCTCACATCCATAAAAGTAACTTTCACAAAGGGCCGCCTCATACAAGAGTTTCCGTATTAAGTCTACAAGTTTTTTTTTCACAAGTCATGCATGTTGGACAGATATTTTCGGTGAATTCAAAGACAAGAAAGATGGGCTTAAGGATTTGGTAACGGAGGATGTAGAAGGGATGATAAATTTATATGAAGCCACACAGGTTAGGTTACATGGAGAAACTATATTGGAGAAAGCCCTAGGGTTCACTAAGAATGCTCTTGAGCTCAACGCGCCCTCTCTTCGGCCCTCTTTAAAGGCGCGTGTGTTACACACTTTACGGTGGCCGGTTCAAAAGAGCCTCCCAAGGCTTGCAGCAAGAGAGTATATAGCCCTTTACCAAGACATAGAGCTTCACAATAAAGTTGTTCTCAAGTTTGCAAAATTCGACTTTAACTTGTTGCAACTCCAACATCAAGAGGAGCTTAATGTCATTTCAAAGTAAGTACATGTATAACATCTACTTTTATGAAGGAGCTTCATTTTTGTTCTTCTATACATACAAATGTTTCACAAAGAATATAACTTTATTAAACAGATTTTCATAACAAAACTAAGTATTTAAGTTTTATGTTTCCATGATTTATATTTCATACGAAGTAATAAACTAACGACCTTCAAAAAGCAAATAGGTAAATTGATCGGAGGAAATACATAATTTTTGTTTTTGTTTTATATGCCCCACATCAAAGTATTCTTCACTATACTCAAATATAATTATATAAATAATCAAAGATTCTCCCAGAAGACGGATATTATCCATTACAAAGTGGAGACGGATAATATCTCTCACAACAACGTAAGTGGGGAAACATGTGGAGGAAAATTGATTATTTCATGGGTCGTCTAACGTACATTTTGTGAAAGGACATTATTCGTTTTCAACTTACGACGAACAGTGTCCGTCTTCAATAAAAATTTGTGATAAATAAGTGCTCAGTACTCTGTAAGAGTTGGACAATTTATGTTTCAATTTGTAAGGTTTTTCTACCTAATAAAATCCATAAAAGCTAAAATAATTAAAGCTTTTCTATTGATCCCAACTATTTAGGAGGTAAAAAACTTTTCATTTGTTAGAAACCCTAAATTTCACTTTGGTTATTTATTTTCTTTTTCTTACCATTTTTCACAATTTCAATCTCTCTACGTTAAAATGTTTTAATTTACATCAAATCATACGCAAAAACATACTACATGCATAAGAAAGGAAAATTTGCATCCTTATTCATGTGCTAAACAAAGAAATAAAAAGTTAAAGTACAAATTACAGTACAAATTAATAAAATATATGAATATAATAAATTTCCTCATACCTGATCAAATAAAATATAGATAATCAGATCTTGAAGATATTATCTTAGGGGGCCAAAAAGTAAATAATCGAATTTTTAATTATGATTAAATAGACGACTATTTATACATACTTTAAAGAGAGACTTTATAAACACATTTTGTTATATATACATATCTTTACACTCGCACAAAAAGTCACACATCTAAGATAAAATGTTAAAATTTTAAAACTCTCAATTATAATAATGATTAGTTCACTAAAATATACTCTCTCTGTCCCGATTATTCATTTTCGAGTGTAATAACATTACACTCAAATGGTCCCAACTAAGGGCGGATCCAGGATTTAGAATTGGGGTGGGCTAGACTCGTGTCCGCGATGGTTAGTTATACGAAACTATTAAAACGTATAATTGAAGTCGCACATATTTAAAAGATGTTAGTCATTTGGGGTTGCTCCCTTTGTCACAAACTTAACGTCATTTGGGCAACTTTTTATTATTTATAAATGGTATTTTATTGATAGGCAAACAAATAATAAAGACAGAAGAATATCTTATCAAAATATACAATATGATTGAATATTAAAAAAGTGTATACTTATATAAATCTATTTAACAATATTATTCAAGGATACAAGTTTCGCTATATACTAGTAAATTCAATCATCATTAAAAAAAACGTAAACGTCTTATAATCGCATTCTCTTTAAAATACAATATGTTTGTATTCTCAAATAGACAAGTAGATGTATATCTCAACTTTCTTAAAACTAAGAATTTTTATTCTAACAATTAACATTAAGCTAAACAACAATTAACAATAATAGCAATTTAAGATTAATATTATTAAGATTTATGATAAAATGCTAAATAACTTATTAGGGTATTAAATAAAAAAAAATGCTACTTATGAGATTCAAACCCTTAGTGTCAAGTAGAAACAAACCCTCTTCCTTCTACCTTTACCAACTGAGCCACAGTACAACACTAAAAGTATTTAGATACATATTTATTTTATTTCTGAAAACAGGTTGGACTGAAGCCCACTCAGCCCTGCCCCTGTGGGTGGATCCGCCCCTTGTCCCAACATACCTTTACTTAATCCCGTGTCAAAAGTAGAGGTAAACAAATGACCGGAACGGAAGTTAGAAGGAATAATGAAAATTGATCATATATTTCCATTAATGAGAAACTTTTTCACAATTTTTAAAAATTCAAAAGTCACTAATAATTACCACTAATAAATTGTGAATAATGATTCCTCAATCACTAAAGAAGTTTGGGAAAGATATTTATAGTCAGTGATTTTGTAATTTTGGAATCAATGAATCATCATTAATCATTATGCAAGTGGGGGGAATGTTCCAATTTTTTTTTATTACTCCCTCCATTCTTTTTATATCACCCCATTTCTTTATACACGTTTGTCAATACTCATTTTGTTTCGATTATATTTTTAGCTACATACTACTAAAAATTATAAATTTTTGATATTCTTAATCATCTTATCAAAACAAATTAAAAAAGATCTCACATGAATATATTTCCGTGAACGGATTGAGAGAAAACTGACGTTGAATACTCGATTGTGAATAGTGTCAAAAAGGGGAATGGGGTGATATAAAAAGAATGGAGGGAGTACTTTTTTCCATATTTTCAATGTAAAGTCTAGAGTATGGTCTTACTTCGGCTTTTATTGAGGGAGGGGGCGCTGTTAAAATACAAAGAATTTCTTATATTTCTTCTGAGAGTTATTAGTTGGGCCACAATCGTATTGATAAGCAAGATCCTCCACGGTAGATAATGAACATTTTTTTTAAACAAAACATTAAAAAATCAAATACTTTTGTAATTTATTAAAAAAATCAATATTATAAATATAATAAAATATTTATTTACAAGATGAAATAAATAATTTTAACATAGTGAAAAAAAATAGATCTGTAAATTTAATAAATGAACATAATTTAAAATATTTAAAAATTCGTCATAAATTATGACGAATTCAAATGTGACCATTTCTATGAGAAATGTGATCATTATTTGATATATAAAATTTTATGAGTGAATATTTTTTATAAAGTGGTCATATTTGAGGTGGTCGTAATTTGTGACCATCACAAATTCACAATAGAGACCAACTTTTAAGCTTCATTTTTAACATTGTACATTATTTATTTTTTATGTGTATTTTCATTCTCCTTTATGTTGATACAAGTGGCTATTAATATACTTTCTTTATTTTATTCTATTTAAATAGAGAAATTATCCGATATATGTCAAATAAAAGATGAGGTCGGAATAATTTTGACGGTAATATTATATTATATAAGACACTATTACGAGTATTTGAAACCCTCATTTAGGCATTCACATTTAGTTGATTAATTATCGAAAATACATAGCATGAATTATGCCTACGTTTCGTATGTCATAATTTAAAAATCAACCCGTACATTTGTTTGCACGGGATTAAAACTAGTGTGTTCTATTTATCTTTTCATAATCAAAGTTGTAAAACTTTGACCATCATATGTTAGTAAAAATAAATATTAAATTCGTAAAATGTCAATATAATTAAGTTCCTCCACTACGGTTATACAGCGAAGTAATATTAGTTGATTGTTTTTAATGCGTAGGTGGTGGAAAGAGCTTGATGTGAAGAATAAATTGCCGTACGCTCGTGATAGAATAACGGAGTGTTACTTTTGGATACTTGGAGTTTACTATGAGTCTCGATATGCATTGGCTAGGAGGTTTGCTGTTAAAGTCATCGCTTTGACTTCAGTTCTTGATGATACTTATGACGCATATGGTACTTATGAAGAGCTAGAGCTTCTCACACAAGCGTTTCAGAGGTAAATTAAGGATCAAATTGTAGATACGTTAGCTTAGGGATCGAATATTATCGGGTCTATTACTACTATCGTTCTTAAGGAAAAAGTGTGTTTGAACAATAAACATTTTAGTTGGGTCATAGTAATTTGAGTCAATTCAGGTTACGAGTCATGAATCCTCTGAGTCTTCAGTTCGGGCGTCGAGTCGAATTATTCGATTTTGATCAATTTTTGTTAGGTTTAATTTATTTTCAAAAATTACGGGTGTTAAATTAGGTGGGATATTAGTGCCATTGATGAACTACCGGAATACATGAAGACCCTTTATCAAGCAATGCTCGATACTTATAGTGAAATGGAGGAAGAATTGGTTAAGACTGGGAAATCTTATGCAATATGCTACGCAAAAGAAGCTGTAAGTTTAGTCATGCTTTTGAAAATTACCCTTTTTCTTTCATTATTAGATATATCAATTATTTAATTTACTTGAAATAACTATATTTTGATGGCATAAATTAATTTAAACTAGATGAAAAGGCAAGTGCAAGCGTATCTAGATGAAGCAAAATGGCTAGTAACGAAAAAAGTGCCAACCATGGAAGAGTATATGAGTGTCGCAGTCCCATCCACTGGTTATCCACTAATGGCCGTGGTTTCGTTGGTTGGAATGGGAGAAGTTGCAACTGAGGATGCCTTCCTTTGGTTACGTAGTGAACCACATGTTCTACAGTCTGTATATCGCCTTTGTAGGCTCATGGATGACATTGTATCACACGAGGTACGCATATTCTATACATTTATTTTTAGTTAAAATTTAAATCTGGCTCAATGAAATGTTTACGTGAACGCAGTTGGAACGACAGCGAGAGCATATTCCATCAGCAGTTGAATGCTACATGAAACAATACAGTGTGACATCATCAAAAGCATGTGAAATACTCAACATTGAGGTTCAAAATGCGTGGAAGGATATTAACCAAGCGTTCTTGGATCCAAAAGCACCTTCAATGCCGGTTTTGATGCTTATTCTTAATTTAACTCGAGTGATGGAGCTTCTTTACGCGGGCGAAGATATATACACTCATCCTCACAAGATGAAACCTCTGGTTGCCTCCTTACTCCTCCATCCCCTACAAATATAACATCAATGCATTCAATTCTAATATCTCCTTACACTATATATTGGATATTACTGGTGTGCACTGTCCACATCCACCAAAAACTCCAATGATACCTATAAGGCACAAGCCCGCAACTCCGTAAGGCCTTAATAATTGTGTTGTCCATACAATATTACCCAAGATGCAATTTACGTATAAGATGCTCATTTTATGCGGTACGTCTTTCTTGGGATAGTCACAAGCTTGTGACCTCTCACATCCTCTCCCACTTGTCTTCCTACTTGTCTTTTCCACTAGCTTTTTACCTCATGTCACAAGTTTGTGACGGATTTTATCGGTCACAATAAGAATTCGTGGATTTTATGATACGTACTTTTGAGTTTGTTACTTTTTAATGTAGTTATGATTGCATTCTCTATTGAGATATTTTTTTTAAAAAAATTGTTTTGGCTGTGGCCTGTGGGATTTGGATGCTAGCTAGTTGTTCTGTTGATGTTGCCGCTGTTGTAGTTAATTTTTCACGAAGTACTCCCTTTTTTTCCCCTTACATTCAATCCCAAAAAAACGAATAATCCTCAGCCAATACGGTAACACCTATTTCGATCAAAATTCACATTCAATCTATTTAAATTTATACAACATTATTAAAATTAAAAAGTAACAGAAAATGTCACGTAAACAATGTCACCTAGCATTAACAAAAAAACACCACGTCACTCATTACACATGATAGGAGCCACATCATTATTTCTTATTTAAAAAGAAAAAGAAAAAAAATCCTAAAACATTAAATGTACTTAGCCTAACAAACATTAACTTTTTTAATGTCTAGATAAATTAAATAACAATTAAAAATAAAAAATTCTAATAAATTTAAAATATCGATGCTTACAGTTAGAATATGTTAAGCAACAAATAAATACCATATAATTCTAATTTTTACGCCGTTTATAAAAAATAAAAATTTGTAAATATTAACGGCAAACAATAACATACTTAACATTTAATATTAGATTTTTAAATTTTAACAATATAATAGGTTAAACTTCAAATAAAAATTACAACGGTTTTTCAAAACTTAAGCGTTGTTATATCTTTTCCACCAAAACTACTCACACTTTTAACAACGGGTTTGAACAAATAACCGTTGTGTTAACTTTCCCACCAAAAATCATTAACACTTTCCACAACGGATGGATCTTAATAACAATGATTTTTAGCCGTTGTTAATACTTTTCACAACGGTTTTGTTAATAAATATTGACCGTTGTTAAAACCTTTAACAATGAAAGCTTTAACAACGACCACTTTTTTATATAACAACGATTTTTAGCTGTTGTTAGAGCCTGTTTCTGTAGTAGTGTATACCCATTATATTGCGACCCCCACTTATTGCATATGAGAGGGTGACACCGAGATTGGATGCCACCGGGTGGCGCTAACTCATTTTCCTAATAATGACTGAAAATAGTATACCCCTATGAGTTGTAGGGGTTTAAGATTAGTTGAACGTTTAGTTGGAAATAATGTAAAAGTTAGTAATGTTGTCTAGATAGACGTTACATTATAGAGAAATTTTTCATTACTTCGTAAGAGAATTTTCACTCTCTCTACTAATTACATCTTTATTGTCATTAAGTATTTATGACCATTAACATCCTGGTTGACCCTTGTTTATGGTAGTGGACTAGTGGTTATGCCATTAATTTGGTAGTTATGGTACTAATTAATCACTATAAATATGAGAATTGTAGTCATTAGAGAAACACATCTTCCATATATCCCTACTAGTGTACTACATTCTCTATGATAATTTTGAGCATACCATATGAGTTATAACTCGTAATTGTTGAGTACACAACTTTTAGGGGTGTTGTATAACCTTGAGGGACGACGCCCATTCGGATTTGTACCGCAATCGGGACAATTTTGTTTCTCATTCAGTGGCCTCCATACCACGACACAACAACATATATTTATTCAATATATCTTCTCCCCTATAATGACCCTAAGGGTGTGTTTGGATAACCAATTTGGAGGGAAAGGGAGGGGAGGGGAATGGAGGAAGGGAAAGGGAAATAAAGGACAGGGAGGGGGAATGGAGATGGGTTGTTTGGATAACAAAAATAAAGTAGAGGGAAAGGGAGGAGGATGGAGGAAGAAGGTGATTTTAGTGAGTTGGAGGATGAAGGGAGTTAAGCCATATTAGAGAAGTATTTGAACATATCATTCTTAAATAAGAGTCAAAAGAAAGTTTTCCTTCTAAATCCTGACAACAATGAAGAGATTATAGTTTGGTCTAATGGAGGAGAATTGAATCTTCCCATTTCCCTCCTTCCATATATTATAACAAAACTGTTAGAATACGTAATTATTCTTGTTAATATTTAGTCAAAGTGTATATATTTGCATTCCTATTTTGTAGTCATTATATTAGGCATATTTAGATATGTATCCTTGTAATCAGGGAAGTTAAGTCTCCTAAGTTGTATATAATCCAACGTAATTGCGTTGAGAAGATCAGATTAAGCACAATATTATCATCTTTCATGGTATCATTTGCCTAGGTCAATTTACGATCTACTGGTTCCACATTTGATCTTTCTTTTCTTTTCATACTCTTGAATCCAATCTCTTTTCCTAATCACTATGATCATTCCAGAACAAACAAAAACCAATTCTCCTTCTCCCCCTTCGGTATTTTGCAGTAAGAAATATCAAAAACCATGTCTCCGTCGTTCTTGATGTCGATAATGACAAATATCGTCTTTGGGTCTCTCTTCACCAATTATGCGAAAGCTAATCGGGTTTTGGATCACATCATTGATCCGAAAGGAAAAGGCAAGAAGCCGGTAACTGAGGAAGACGGGGAATTATGGGAAACGATAGATGCCACTCTTCTCTAATGGATCTATGCAACACTCTCTGACGACTTGTTGCAAACGGTGGTTGAAGAAGACTCCACAGCCATGGAGTGTTGGAATCGCATTCGCGATATTTTTCAAAATAATCAACATTCGAGGGCTATCACTCTCGAGCAATAATTTTCTCACACTATGATGGAAGACTTCGCGCCTGTCTCGGCCTACTGTCAACGTTTAAAGAGTCTTGCTGATAAACTCAAGAACGTTGGCTCCCCCGTCTCCGATACTTGACTTGTGCTTCAGATGGTATCGGGACTATCTGATGGTGATTTAGTCATACTAACTTAACCATAATTATTAGTCTTACTAATAATATATAACTATATAAAAATAACTCATTAATTTACTAGATCTTTATGCATGCAAATAAATAAATGCGGAAAAACGAACACAAGAGTTCTTACAATCGGTCCAAATATGCAAAGGACGATCCTCCATGGAGCAACCAACGTAGATTGCCTCCTTCAAATTGCACCCAAGACCTACCCTTAAAGAACCGAGATTCGAACACGAGTTAGGTGACGGAATTCGGTTATCTTAAAACCGAGAACTAATCTAATTAGTTTACTAAAATGATTACTATAACTATTATAGTTAAACAAATATTATGTAATAATATTTTAGAGGTTTTGTATTTTATTTCTTACTAGAAGAATAAATTTGCATTAGGGTTAGATATGAATGTGTTTGAGCATCACATATATTTAGAGTTGGGGTGGGGTGAGTGAACCGTGTGCATGGGGTTTATGGGGAAAAGATGTGTTCCTTTTGTTCTTACCCATGTGATAAGTGTTAAGTCATATCAAAACTTAACATAATCATTATAATTATAATATAAAATTATCACATAATATTACCTTACAATGCCCACTTATATGGCTAACATTGTAACATTTTACAAATGTAATTTGTACAATTTGTGCAATATGTAACATCTTATGTGACATAATTAAATTGTATTAATTTAAAATATATTTATCACATAAATAATATTTCTAAATTAGTTAAATCATATTTAAAAAATTACTTTAGTAATTCGTAATTACCGTCCCAATATATGGTTAATATAATAATCGTCAATACGATATACAACGTTTGTTATAACCACGAACCATTCATATTCTAATTTCGATATTTCGAAAATATCAATTAATATTTGACAATCGACACATTTCAATTTCAAATATAAATCTTACGTTAAGATTCAACCTCTGATTTCTCGATATACGGTTTTAAGGAATTCTATCAATTCGTATCATATACAATTGATCAATATATCATTTAAGGGGTCTGTCGTATAGGTGTGACCTAAAGGGATCAACTGACCACCACCGTCATACGACAGTAATGTCAAACTCTAGTCAGCCAATCATTACCGATTAATGTTGGTCAGTTGACTATATAAAATATCGGATCATCCCTTGCATATTCTTATCATAATATTTTGACCATGATTATTATCATTGACGTGATCGCACTATTGTTGAGGACACATTTCCCAACAATCTCCCACTTGTCCTCGACAAGTGTGCGTCACCGATTCCCTTGTCCTATTGCATCATCTCCCACTCAATGCAAGGTGTTTTCCAGGTCGTACTTGCATTTGTTCATATCTTGAGCGATTTTCTCGGTCTGGAGATTTAACTGCTTTGACCAGAATTATCTACCATAAATACCTTTCGAGCGTGGCAACGCATTTTCAGTTAAACTTCTCCTCGAGTGGCCCTGAGATTTAAGATAACCCTTATGAGGACTGGATAATTCCTAAACTACTGTTCCCTTCGACTAACACAGTCCATCATGACCCAAAAGATGCCCATTTGACCCCCTTTAACGGATGATCGTAGAGCAAAAATCAAAGTCAATATGAAAACTGTGCCACCTTGGACGAACAGTCTCTAGTCTAAGAATCGACTCATGTGAATAATATAGTAGCTCTCGCCACGACCAGGCTAATTATAAAATTTCCAGAACTCTATAAGCGGTCACATGTTGCCCGACAAAGTGCCTCTTGCAGTCTGCCTATGTGATCGACTTGTCATCCCATATGACTCTATGACATTTGAACTTGACATCAATCGCCTCACACTCTAGTCGCTTCGAGACGTCACCTCATACAAGGGACGATGGGCTATACTAAGTTAATCAAGTTCACTTATGGGGTTCAACATTGTCTCTTACAACCCATTTGGATTTGACAAAGTATATATATAAATTGTGAGTTAATAATAACTCAAACGATAAGAGTGATCGTCATGTGCGAACAGTCAATACGAATTGCTCCACATAAACAATCTTTGATGCTCATACATTGATTTGTATTAATGGTTTGCTATGTGAATACACCATTTATTCACATCTTTTAAACCTACAAATTTCGGTTTCCTTCTGACTCATATTATCTCGTATAATATGATCTTATTCAAGTACATTTCTAGTCCTCATACTAGAATCGAGTCTCCTTACTTGAAGGAAGCTCCCACTGTTTTCTTAAAACTCGTGACATGTTGTTCTTACGAACACAGTCACACCGTACTAGAATTCATATTGTAGTTTACCTAGATTCGCTCCACTAGTTCTCCTTGAGCAACTTATATCGAGATAAGGTTTTGTTTCAACATCTTGGCATTTTAATCAAGGTCATATGAATTAACATTTTCATATCTTGGAGATTCAATATTCATCAACATGAACAATTATCCTAACCTTGTAAATCAACAGGTGACGTTCTATTATCATATAATAAACTCAATTATGATTGCCCATCACCCTATGATGTTCTTAAATATTTATTCATCTTGAATTGAAAACCTTTTATTCTTTACATTTAAAGAATCACCATTCTCTCTTAATGGTAGATTCAATTTTCTTAATAACTTTTCTCCCACTGAATTTCGTATCACTATCTTTATAGTTGAATATCTCCCACTATTTTCATAGTGTTTAAGCAAAAACTCAAACATCTTCTCAACTCATTATGAACATTTCATTTTTCGTCCTTGTTCCCTTGGAAAGCAACGGGACATGATTTCTCCTCTATGTTCCTTTAGAATAAGAACTACTATTATCAAGAGGGTGGGAGACGATTTCTCCTCTATTATCTCATAAAAACAGAAACATTAACATCACGAAAACAATTTCCTTCCGTTAATACACGCGGTTCCCTTGATCCTCTATAGAAACTAATGACATAAAGAACATTTCCTTTTGTGTCCTTGCGTAGGTTCTTCTGTGTCCTCTCGTAGTTTCTTCTATCCAATCTCTTAGGGTTCTTCTTAAGGACTCCTTATAGGACTCTTCACTAAGATCCTATATTTATCTCATTGGTTTGCGGGCGTAGAATTTTTTCCACTCTATCCTTTAAAATAACCGTTATTTTAAGAAGGATAGCATTTTCGCCCGTTAACAATGTTTTGGACAAAAGATTATATGAGTAGTGAGACATTAGTACTCTCATTCATTTAAGGTGATCATCTTATAATGAACTAATGTTCTCATATTTGAGTTTGAAGTATTTCACGGGGTGTAATTCTCGTTTTAAGTAAATCAAATTACTTTATCATGATCCTATCATGTCTAGCGTACGGTGAACTATTCAAGGTACTTTATTACGATCTATGAAAATTGTATCAACTCATCTTATGTATCACACAAAGCATTTTAAAACAAAATATTGATTAAGAACAAAATAGATGACTTGGGTTGAAAACCAAGTCACCAATATTACAACCATTGTTTAACAAGATTCTTGTCATACAAGAAGTAAAATGTTCTTAAAATTAAAATGCAAAATGAAAGAAGACATCAAAATGAAAAATTAGAGCCATGTTCTTCATTTCTTCAATCTTCGGATGCTACCCTAGCCATCCATGGAAGGAACTTCAAGCTTCTTTCTCCTTCTCCTTGCCCTTATCTTTGGTAGGAGCCCCTTTAAAAACAATTTATAAATGGGTGAGAATCAATAACTTGTATCAACATACAAAATTGATTAAATAACATGAATTAGTCGAGAATTAATACCTACTGCAAGAACCCTTCCGACTTTGAGGTCATTGAGATACTCTGGGCAATTTCGCTTCCAATGCCCCATCTTAGTGCAATAATGGCACTTGTCTTCAACCTTTGCAGACGACGAAGAAGCACCTTTCGAAAAGGTCTTCTCCTTAGGAGATGTGGGCTTGAAGGCTTTGACAATTTTACCCTTGTTAGCCTTCCACTTAAACTTTCCCTTTTTTTTCTTCTCGATGTTGAGCACATCCGTCGTGGAACTCTCATTAAGTCCCATATCCCTTTCCGCTTGGATTTGCATCTTATGCAATTCGTCCAAAGAGCTTTCTTGATTACGCATGTTAAAGTTCACCCGGAACTGAACATACGATTTCACTTTGTTTAGGGAGTGAAGAATTTTGTCAACAATAAGGGAGTCGGGAACATTCACCCCTTAAATCTTCAAGGTTTCGGCTAGCTCAACCATTTTGAGCACATGAGGACTAATCCTTTGACCTTCCTTTAAGGTCAAATCAAAGAAGGCGAAGGCCGCCTCATATTGGATTACCCTAGGAGCTTGCGAAAACATGGTCGCAACTCTAGTAAAAATCTCATTAGCCGTGGCTAGCTTAATCATTCTCCTTTGGAGATCCGGCTCCATTGAGAATATAAGCACGTTCTTAAGAGCATGTGACTCTTTCATGTAGGTCTCATAGGCCTCATGAGTCGCCTCCGATGCACGAGCGACGGGAGTGGGAGGAGCGGCGATGGTAAGGTACGAGTCTTATCGTCAGCTTCCGCGACCAAAACCAATTGGGCGTCCCAATCCGGCCTTAAAATTGGCGCCATGCTTCTCAAGCTTGCATCAATCCATGAAGGATCGAAGCCATGATGCATTTGTGAGTGGTGGAGTGTTATTAGCCATTGATGATTGATTATTGAAAAAAAAAGAACTACTGATGACCGGTTTTTGCCGTCACTACCGGTATCAAACAAGATTTATAAAACACGATATAAAGTAGTATGAAAGGGTTATCGTTCGCAAGGATGGTGGGGATAATTGCTTAGTTATGTTCTAGTCTAAGTCTAAGTCGGGGTAATAGGTTTTGTGAAACAATAAACAACTAATGAGCAAATGAAAAAGCTAAGATGTGAATTCGATTAAAGGTAAACTAGGGTGTCTGGGGTCACTAAGATGGGTAGATGAACATACTAGAAAATCAACTAGATGGTCTCAAACAAAAGGGTATCGGTAAGTCTCTTCTCTCGAGTCGACTAAACCTAGGTCGGAATACCCTAGCTTTCGCTACAAATACACACAACCAACCCTAAAACATACCAAGACAAACCCTCAACCGTCGCTAAAGGCAAGTCACGCTAAAATCAAAACCCAACTTTCGTTGAAGCAAATCATCAAACACTTAGTATGCAATAAGAGGAAAACCCTTTACTCAAGAACAACTAATCTATAAACTAGCATGATATTATCATCTACCAACACCAAAGTTCCCCCCTAACCCTAGGTATAAGTCTACTCACTCATGGCTAAGAAAAACATATGGATGAATGATAAACAAGTGCTAAACATAATGAATCAACAAAGGTAAACAATTGAATAAAAGAAACTTAAAGTAAATGTATTAACTAAGTAAAGAAGAAGAAGATTGTACCAACTAATTGCATAAAGGCATGGACTTTGATTACAAATGGAAGATCTTCTCGAATCCTCCCAAATACAACAAAAAAAAGCCCTAGAACAAATTCTAAGAAGGACAACTAGGAAATGACTAAGGAAAGATTCTAATGAACTATAAGATTAAGAAAAGATTAAGGTTTTTAGGAGAGTTTTTAATGTAAAAGAGTAAGCAATGAAACAGTAACAAAACCCTAAGAATGCGTGAAAATATCTTAAAGTTGCGTAAATGAAAATAGACTAAGGGCGGGTATATATAGTGTGCGAAAATCTGAAGTTTGACTCTCAGCCGGTCAACCGGCTGCCGGTCTGTGACCGGCTAAGAGTCAAAACACGGACTTCTGACTTTTTCCTTCTTTTCTTCAACATACACAGGTACAACCAGCCGGTGGGCCGGCTGCCGGTTGGCTACCGGCTGGGAGCCCTTTTGTAAACTTCTGACTTTTTGCACGAATTTGAAGTAAGGCATGACTATCAGCTGACCGCCTGGCTGCCGGTCGGTCACCGGTTAAGAAGCAGATGTAAAATCCATGTAACATTTTGCCAATTTTCCTCAAAAGTCAAGTCAAGTCAAGCCTCCCAGCCGGCCCACCGGCTGCCGGTCTGGGACCGGCTGAGAGGACCTGGAGCCTTTCCTCAATCATTTCTTCATATTTCGCTCCAAAATCGTCTCGTTCGCTCCCGTTTCTTCGCTCCCGCCACAATACCTACAACATGGGAACCAAATAGGACTAGTCGAGAAAACGGGCATAAAATAGAGCAAAGGCACGCAAAACGAGGTCGAAACGGGACCAAAAATGAAGAAAAGATAATAAAAATTATGACCAAATATAGCTCATCAGAATTCCCTACACTTAAACCTTACTCGTCCTCGAGTAAGAGATCAAGAAGTTATATAACCCTTATTTGAAAACAAGAGACAAACTAACTAAGCCAACTAGAAGCCGAATCGGGTTTAGTGATACCGTCGTTTCAGTACCAAAAATAAAAACCTAAGTACTACTAATAGAAGTCAGCGGTGAGTAGGGTCGATCTCCACAGGGAGGCTAAGTTGCTATTTACCTGTTCAAATTTGTCCGTCTGAATGTCACAAAAACGGGGGTTTAAAATTGTTTTATCTAAACTACGGAAAGAAACGAAAAAGATATAAAATAAATTCAGAAAACAGGAATATGCTAGGACTTCGGGTCACTGTGTCATCAGCATTATCGGTATAAACTAGGTTGGTCAGATTATTGGTAGGAACGGCTAGCTTATTACAGTCACGTCTCTAACCCGACTATACCTTCCGGTCTTAAGTCGCCCTAAGGTCATTTCTGCTTGACTTCCGCCCTCACAGAAACTAGTTATTATAATTAAGCAAGTCTTACCCTTCCAACCTTCCGGTCTAGGTCGGAGTTTAACTAAACAAATGGTCTCCTGCGTATACTCATTCAACCAAACAACATATAAATTGCTTAACGAAAATTCCTACCGCAAAACTAACCATCCCGGTTACAACCTATCATACATAAGACACAGTTTCCCTCATCCCGGCATATAAATAATTTAGCTACTCATGGTAATATTAATAACGATTATGACTACCAAACTTATACTAACATGTGACATGACGATAAGTGAATAAAATCAGGATATGAAAAGAGTGATGGGGGAACGAGTAAGGCGAGAAAATAGTGAACAATAAGGGAACGATTTTTGAGGCTTGTGAACGGAAACAAAGGCGCGTGAACAAGCATACAAAACCGAAGCAAAAATGGATTGTAAACAAAAATTTAATACGAATAAATTAAAACTAATAACATGGATTAATAAGGGAAAAAGAATGGAATCGGAAAGTATGAAATATGGGCAGAAGACGAACGAATAACAGTGACAAGCGCAAACATAAAAAAAAAGAGTATAACTCGCGAAATATGACGGAAATTAGAGAACAAAAACAGTGAACGAAAACTAATGATAAGAACAGAATATAAGCGATAAGGAAGGAAGAATTACAGTGAAGAAAAGGGCAAGAACAAGAGAAGCGAATCCCTAAAACGAAAGAGACGAAGAACTCAAAATTTTTGTAAAATGTGACGGGTACAAAGTTTCTGGAAATATAATGAACTGGAGCAAAAGACTGCAGAGACTAATGTTAGGGTAAGAATGCTTAACCTAACGATCTCAAAACGACCTCTTTAAATAGAGAAAAACAAAACTGAAGTAATAACTACTGTGAACACGAAGGGTCAGAAAAGATCTCGATCGAGAAGAAAAACCACTCGATCGAGAAGAATAGGTATGAAAAGCTCTCGATCGAGAAGATTAAGTACAAAAACCTCTCGAACGAGGACTTTAGAAACCAAAACCTCTCGATCGAGGACTTTAGAAACTAAAACCTCTCGATCGACCAAACAGAGCTCTCGATCGACCAAACAGAGCTCTCGATCGACCAAGCAAAGCTCTCGATCGACCAAACAAAGCTCTCGATCGAGCAGCGTGTATTTCCTGCACTGCGCACCGAACTTCAAATGGCTGTCATTTCTTCGTTACTTGCTCAAATCAAGCGTTCTTGGTAGCGTTGGAAAGCTAAGAGGATAAGCTTTCATCTCCAATTGTAATCACCTGATTATCTGTTGTAGAACTCGAGATATAGCTCTCCAAAGTAGGCACTTGCAAATTGAAGTTCTTCCTTCCCTTGATAAACCTTCATTGCTCCTATGCGCATCTAAAAACGGTAGTAACAAGCCCCGACTCAACTCTTCTCCTAAATGTATGCATGAGGACGTGTTTTAGGCTTGATTATGATCTTCTCGTGCTCATATCCACAAAATAGCAAAACAAACCAAAGTGGACTATTCGGGGGACATTTGTAGCAAAATACTACGGAATAAGCATAGAAATGTGTGCTAATACGGCCTAAAAGGTCTATATAAAATGTCAGTACCTAAAATAAATATCTAAGTACTACTAACAGAAGTCAGCGGTAAGTAGGGTCGATCTCCACAGGGAGGCTAAGTTGCTATTTACCTGTTCATATTTGTCCGACAGAATGTCACAAAAACGGGGGTTTAAAATTGTTTTATCTAAACTACGGAAAGAAACGAAAAAGATATAAAATAAATTCAGAAAAGAGGATTATGCTAGGATTTCGGGTCACTGTGTCATCAGCGTTATCAGTATAAACTAGGTTGGTCATATTATTGGTAGGAAGGGCTAGGTTATTACAGTCACGTCTCTAACCCGACTATACCTTCCGGTCTTAAGTCGCCCTAAGGTCATTTCTGCTTGACTTCCGCCCTCACAAAAACTAGTTATTATAATTAAGCAAGTCTTACCCTTCCAACCTTCCGGTCTAGGTCGGGGTTTAACTAAACGAATGGTCTCTTGCGTATACTCATTCAACCAAACAACATATAAATTGCTTAACGATAATTCCTACCGCAAAACTACCCATCCCGGTTACAACCTATCATGCATAAGACACAGTTTCCCTCATCCCGGCATATAAATAATTTAGCTAATACTCATGGTAATATTAATAACGATTACGACTACCAAACTTATACTAACATGTGACATGGCGATAAGTGAATAAAATCAGGATATGAAAACAGTGATGGGGGAAACGAGTAAGGCGAGAAAATAGTGAACAATAAGGGAACGATTTTTGAGGCTTGTGAACGGAAACAAAGGCGCGTGAACAAGCATACAAAACCGAAGCAAAAATGGATTCTAAACAGAAATTTAATACGAATAAATTAAAACTAATAACAGGGATTAATAAGGGAAAAAGAACGGAATCAGAAAGTATGAAATATGGGCAGAAGAAAGACGAATAACAGTGACAAGCGCAAACATACAAAAAAAGAGTATAACTCGCGAAATATGACAGAAATCAGACAACAAAAACAGTGAACGAAAACTAATGATAAGAACAGAATATAAGCGATAAGGAAGGAAGAATTACAGTGAAGAAAAGGGCAAGAACAAGAGAAGCGAATCCTTAAAACGAAAGAGACGAAGAACTCGAAATTATTGTAAAATGTCACGGCTACAAAATTTCTGGAAAAATAATGAACTGGAGCAAAAGACTGCAGAGACTAATGTTAGGGTAAGAATGCTTAACCTAATGATCTCAAAACGAGCTTTTTAAATAGAGAAAAACTAAACTGAAGTAATAACTACTGTGAACACGAAGGGTCAGAAAAGCTCTCGATCGAGAAGAAAAACCACTCGATCGAGAAGAATGGGTATGAAAAGCTCTCGATCGAGAAGATTAAGTACAAAAACCTCTCGATCGAGGACTTTAGAAACCAAAACCTCTCGATCGAGGACTTTAGAAACTAAAACCTGTCGATCGACCAAACAGAGCTCTCGATCGACCAAACAGAGCTCTCGATCGACCAAGCAAAGCTCTTGATCGACCAAACAAAGCTCTCGATCGACCAAACAAAGCTCTCGATGTATGCATGAGGACGTGTTTTAGGCTTGATTATGATCTTCTCCGGCTCATATCCGCAAAATAGCTAAACAAACCAAAGTGGACTATTCGGGGGACATTTGTAGTAAAATACTACGGAATAAGCATAGAAATGTGTGCTTATACGGCCTAAAAGGTCTATATAAAATGTACACATCATTTAGCTACACCCGTAGCCCTTTCAACTCACAATTTGATATTCATGAGGAAGAACGCCCTACTGCAAGGCAAGTTTGGTCTTTGTTGAACATAAGTATATATGTTTATGTTTTGATAATGACTAGTCTAGCTATATATATTATATACTCGTGCATATAATAGTGTGCTAAGTGTACAGAATATTAGTTTAAAAGATCTCATCAATCAAGTATAAAAGATTCAAGAATATTAGTCAATGAATTGACTAATCAAGGATTGAGAGAAGATCACAAGTGCATACAATAAACTAAAGTTATACTTATCAACTATGACTTTAGTATGAGATCGGTGCAAGTTATAGTTCGTAGCTATAACTCCATAAAGAAGAAATGATCGAAAGTTTTATGTTGGTTGAAACGATTTTGTTTTCCTCAAATTGTCGTGTTTAATTAGTGGATAATTGGTATTCTAATATTATGAAATTATTAATCTTAATAGGTTAATATAAAATACGAAGTATCTAATAGTTAAAAAGGAATAAATATTTTTCTTATGAGTTAATTATTTATTTCTAATAAAGTAAGGATTTATATTTAACTATTGACAAGATAATATAATCTAAATATTGTTTGAAACGGTTTAGGAAATCGTGTGTTATAACACGTTCCATAAAACGTGTAAATATACTTGAATAAATAAATATGTATTTATTTAGATATCCTAAAACGATGTAGATTATATTATGGAGTATAATTTATTATATTTTGACAAGGTTTAGGAAGTTGGTTTTAATAAGATTGCTATTTGTTTATTATATAAGATCTTTCCTAAATATGAATTAGGAAATTGATTCCTTGTATAATACCTAAAGTATCTTATTAAATATTTCCTAAATATATTAAGATTAGATTTATGGTAGTATTATTAAAAGACTAAAATTCTAGTTTAAGTAATATTCCTAAATCATCTAGGGTTCAAATTACCTAGATATAATTGTTGGGGCTGGTGTCCTTAACAATTAAGTACAATGACTTATTAAATCTCTTTAAGGATCACAAGGGCATAATTCAGTATTATTACCAGTTGATCCACGTTTATCAATAACGGTTGGCTTGCTAGATAAGTTTGACGTTATTGTCATACGGATGGCGGTGATCAACTGGTCCCTATACGTCACACCTATAGGACACGTTTGAGAGATGTGAAGGTATGAAAATACAATCACATTTATGCCGAATACGACTAAACAGTTAGTCAGAGGTATTGACTATTAAATTGATCAATAAAATGTTGAGATTATTATTTAATACGGATTAAATAATTTTAGCTAACACGGATTACATGATTAATTCGTAAATTAAATATAAACGGTTATATTTAATTAAATATTGTATTCGCGTATTAATATAAACAGTTATATTAATTTGGGTAACTATACAATATCGTAATTTTATCAGGCCATTATTAATACATCGACTGCATTAATACCTGATAACACGTATGCGATTTATAATAAAAATCCCGCGAATAATATTTAGCTAATTGGGTCGAATCACGCAAAGGGATAAGGTAAGAGTGGATAAAGCCCACACTCACCCAACCCAATTCGGCCGACCGACCTAGATGCTACATAAGGAGAGTCATTCTCCTTATGTCAGTAACTGTTGAATCATAATTCTCACAATTAGTGTTTTTGAGAGCATTCTTCTCCCAAAAACTCAGATCTCACATCTAAAACCTCAATAGCTCTCCCCATATTGCAAGGCAATTGGAGAGTATTTTCTAGCACACGCGGCATCATCTCAAACAAAGTCTTGGGTGCAAGTTATAGGAGGGAATTTACTTTAATTCCTGTTCTTAGGCCTATTCAAGCAAGGACCCAAGGTTGTATTCTTTTTCATGTTTTATTTATCTTATGAGAATAATCACAACTGTAATTTTCATTATAATCCTGCAAGTTTAGGGCGAATACATGCTTTATTCCCCACAAGTGGTATCAGAGACAGGCCATGAAAATTTTACTTTTGTGTTTTTCATAAGTTTTAAAATCTGAAAAATCGTTTTCTGTCGCTGAGTCGGTCGATCGACCCCCTGTTGCGGTCGGTCGACCGCCTCCTGTGTTTGTTTCTGTTTCGACAGTTTTCCTTTTCTGAGTAATCGATCTTGTTTTTCGATTCCTGTTTACATATTATTAATTAATCGATATTCTTGACAATATGTGAACCCTTGATGTTGTTAATTTTGATTTACTTGTTTTAATCAAAGTTTAAAAGGTAAAAACTTGTTTTGATTTCAAAAGTTGCAGCGTTTTGCGTTTTCTGAAACTCGTTTTTACTGTCTGGTGGTCGGTCGACCTGTTTGATAGGTCGGTCGACCGCTTATGCTGTTGCAGAAAATTCCTGTTTCTCGTCTGGAGGTCGGTCGACCCCGTGTTGGGGTCGGTCAACCCCCCCTGTAACAGACTCGTTTTTTTTTTTTTTTCGAAAATAACCTGTTTTATTTTCCCATGGCCTTTAGTAATATACTATATACGAAAATAGTATATTATTAATTTTGTGAAACGGTTCACCCTCGTTTGATACATATTATTTTAAAACGGTTTAAGATAATAGGATTATAAATTTATTAAAATTGCGTGATTAAAACGGTATAATCACATAATTTTAATCCCGTAAGGTGGTTTGGTAAATTTTTTTTAATCATAATAACTGTATTATGTCATGTATGAATTTTATTTAGTTGATGCATTTTATTTATCGTATTGTTGAATGCCTTGAATGCTTTCAATAACGTATTTAATTTTTGCAAACGGTTGTAACTTAGTGTGGCCTTAGAAGATTGTGTCACCGTAATGATGGGACACAGTCTTGCTTGTAATTTTGAGATCTTGAATCTCCGTTTTGGGTTTTTTTGCCATGTAATTACTTTTGTATTTAAATTAGAATGTAAATAGGGTTATATTTGTAATTTAAATTAGTAATTTTGTGAAGACCAAAGACGAAAACCGGATGCTCACTCCCGCTGCAAGGACCAAGATGGAACATCAAGACAAGCTTCTAGGGTCCAACGGTGGATTCCAAAGTTGTTTTTATGTTTATTTTGGTAGGATAGGCCACACTAGGAGTTTTATTTACGTTTATTGCATTTTTTTTTATGCTTTCATCAATAATAGCTTGCATCATATTCCGCCTAAAACCAAACCACCTATAACATGCCTGAAAACTGACTCATGTAGAGGTGTTACGCGTTAGTTTTCTGTGACAATACAGATGTCACATGTCAATTGCAAAGCCATCACTTTATTTCATTCATTCACGCATATGCTAGATATTAGTTCACTTAAAATGGATAAATATAAGTTGATGGGGTCTTCCTCGTATAACCAAAAATTGAGAATAGTCTTTATAAATAAGACTCCCATGAATCCCTTCTTCGTCGGTAGGCATAATATGACCCCTTCTACGTCGGGTAAGTGGGAACAGATGATTTATTTTATCTCAACATCATGGTCACTCGATAATATCTAGTGACTGAGATGGACTAATAGATAGGATTTACGGAAATCTATCGACCAAGATTTCCAACGGTGGAATTAGCCAAACTGTGGGCTTATCAATATACGGAAATTGAGTCTTGGGATCGTTTATATAATTCTTGAGGGAGATCAATTACATAAATGCATGAGTCTACGAGTTTAAATTCAATTTAATATAGACTTAAATCACAACAATAAGTTGCTTATATGGTTTTGTTTTATCTTCTTTTTCAGTGTAGAACACGTTCAATTAAACTGTTGTATAACTAAATGGCTGGTGAAGACCCAATGCCAAGTGCCAAGCTAGCACGTGAATCCTGGCTAAAAGCCTTCATGGACTCCATGAATCAGTCTACTAGACTGAGGAATGATGGGTCAAACTTCTCTGACTGGGAGGCAGCACTACGGAATGCTGCCATTGCTGACGGAAAGCTTAAGTATTTAATTGAGCCAATTTCGGCACACCCAGGAACTGGAGCTAGAGCTAACGAAGTTCGCGCTCATAGCGACTTCGTCATAGAAGCAGGTGCGATAAAGAACGTACTCATCTATGCAATGGAATTCAATTTGCAAAGACGCTTCATAGCCCATTGTAATAACCCGTATTATCATTTAATTTATATAATTTGTGACGGGTTATTCTATTTAATTTGTATATTTTTTTGTGACGGGTTATTCGTTATAGAAACTTATGAGTCTTCGAATAATTTTTTTTATGCTAGGGGTTTGTGTTGACAAGGGGATTTGAACTCGAGACCATGGGAATGTTTATTTGGGCCTCGAGTTATGTGCGTAGTCCTTAGCCCATATCTCACGTGTTCCCTATATTTCACAAACCCAGCCACAGCCGTGACTTTGATAAGTTAGGAAACCTAAACCTAGTATCCCATACCTCATACAAACACACACATACTACAGCCGTCATAGCAAGGAGTTCGTAGGTGGTTTTCGCGGTGGCCATAGAGCAGTCTAAGGGTGGTCGAATCTGATCGGAAATAGGTAAGTGTATCACGCCGTTTTCTTTCGTTATTGCTAAGTCTTAGCGTATGGTTTATGCTATAGCATCTGGTTCTTACGTTTTTACGAACTAGGTTTTTGTGAGTCGTGTTTTGGCCTTAGTCGTCCCCTGGTCAACCACCTAGGACCACCAGACAAGGCGGTTGTGTCGACTGTCTCTAGGCTACGGTCGGTTTTCCACTTGGGTTGTCGCGGTTTTACGTGTCGGTGTTTAATGGCAGGGGTTGGGGGTGGTACCACCGTTGACTCGGGGGAGGTCGACACGGTGGTACCACTGGTTGCGTCTTGGCCTGTTTACTGGGTTGTGTCGACGTGGCAACTGGTGGTTGTGGGTAGTGGTTGATTTCAAGCGCGGTTGTGAGGAATCAGACCTAGTTTTGGGCTCGGTTCAAACCGTCGGCTGGAGTCGACACCGGTATGGAGGTCGGTGGTGAGGCAGAGTGATATGAGTGTTGGGTGAGGTGGCTGCCGGCGTGGAAAGTGGTGTTTGGAGGGGCTGGGTACGCAGAATTGTGTTTGTCGGGGTAGTTTTGTGTGGATAAAGTAGTAGTAATACGTACTATACTACTATATTATATTATTACACTATTACATTATATTATTATTATTATTATTATATTACTAATAGTATATTATTATTATTATTATATTTATCTTTATCATTCTTATTATTATTATTTTGTATTATGATGATTAGTATTATTATTGTTAATAATGTTTTATTATTATATGCTTAGTAGATTTTAATAATAGTTATCTATGTTAATAATGTTAAGTTTTAAAGGTGGTAATTAGTTGAAGTCTATGAGTCGGGAATTAATGTTTTAAGAAAGTTTCTACTTCGGGAAAGTTTCCATTTTTGGAAACATTCCACTTATAGAGGGTTACTATTTATAGTAAATGTAAGTTGACTTATGGGGGTTCGGGAAGTTTATTAATTCGTTACCTATACATGTTTAGGTGACGGTTTTCGCGTGGAACACTTCTAGCAAGCTTGTGATTGACTGTACTTCTGCAATTTGAGGTAGGGGAATACTGTATACATGATGACGAGTGATCTCTTATTATTAAGTTAACTATTTATATATCTCATTGGCTGAATGGTATTATATTGTGCTTAATTGTCTTGTATATTGCTGTGATACAACACGATGTGAAAATATTGGGTCTTGTGATACGGTGCGGAGTTATTTGGTGTTGGATCGGTGCGGAGTTTATATGGTGTTGGATCGGTGCGGAGTTTATATGGTGTTGGATCGGTGCGGAGTTTATATGGTGTTGGATCGGTGCGGAGTTTATTTGGTGTTGGATCGGTGCGGAGTTTACTTGGCGATGGATCGGTGCGGAGTATATTATATTGTTGGTTTATTTATTTTTCCTCTACTCAACCTCGTGGTTGACCCTGTGTATTCGTGATCACCTGTGATGAACCAATCTATTGGGGAGCAGATTGACAGGTGGCTGAGACTAAGGGGGAGCTATGGGAGAAAGAGCTTGGATCCGGACCAGACTAGAGTCTAGATCACCTTAGTCAGTTTAGCATGAGTTGTACTTTCTTTATTTTGTTAAGACATTCGGATACAGTTGTAAGAACATGTTATGAGTTTAATTTTACTTAAAGTACTGTTTATCTTTCCTTTGTATCTACTGCCTCGGGAAACCGAGATGGTAACACCTTTATTTATTTGAGGAGTCCTAGTACAGGCCCTTAAATAAATGGGGGTGTTACAAAGTGGTATCAGAGAGAACGATCCTCAGGCCTAACCAAATGAATAATAATGAATATAGGAAGAGTCTAATAAAATGAACCCCGAGATGAAACTGCTAGGAGCCCCAAAAAGGAACGGGATGAGTTAGGGGCCCCCTCACACCAGGCCTGGGCCCTTTCGGTTCTGTCTCGGGAACCCAATGAGAGAAATTGAAGAATGGGGTAGATTCTATAGTGATCTAGTCATCTTGTACTAACGTTCTTGCAGGAGAAGAATGATGTAAGTAATATTTGAGTTATGATTAATAATGTCAGATGGAAAGATGTGTGTAATATGACATGTGGATCAATCTGGATGATGGAATTGCAATTTTAAGAGTTTAGAGGTGTAATTGTGAACAACGGTTAGAGTAGCGTGATCATAATATGTTAGTGCTTGGAATGTTCTTGTGTTATATGGTTAGTAAATGACTATCGTAGCTATGCAATATATTGGTTGGAATTTAGATATGAATGATCAGATTCAGATGTTATAGTAATCCATGTCTAGTGATATGCGGAATGAGTTCCCTAAGCCATAAATGTATATAGTTATGTGCTGCATATATCGTACTTAAGATTTTATGCCTTTTATACACATTTAAAATTTGTTATAAAGATAATCAATAAGTGACTCTGTGGTAACTCCTAGTTTATATTTCCGTATTTGAATAGATTGTGAGTTATGTAAGTTTCATATGACAGTTTAATCAAATACGAATTATGTGATGTGCCCACGTGATATTCTGATATGGGATTTATGCATATGATATGAATATGAACCTTACTATATGATAGCGTAACCTTGTTTATTTCGTCAAGTTTAATATGGAACCGTTTCTATTATGCCAACGCTCTCACTGTCTAGTGTTATGATCTCAAAACAATGATGTGTTGTCCGTATTGACTGTCAAATTGTGTTTATCAAGAAGAGGCTTGCCAAGTGACAGAATGAAATTTAACTGGTAAACTTACTAACATGATATAGTAGTCTAAGGGTTATACGTAATTATGTTTATTTGAACAATGTGAATCTTGTTGATGTTCTTTTGGATATTGATGGTTCATCTCTGTCTGGTTTCCTGTGCTTATAATCTTTGTAACTTTTCAAGTATATTGTTATCCATACAGTGAATAGCATATTGTTATACTGAGAATCTGTTTGCGACATGTCGGGTTCTAAATTGTTGACATATGATGTGTGGAAGTACTACTCTTGTGAATTCGTTTATTAATTTATTTATTTATTTATTTATTTATTTATTTATTTCTATCAATAAAACTTTCATAATTCATGAACTACAAGAACAATTTTTTTTTTTAGTAAAGAAAAGTCAGAATGTCTCCGTGTGGTCTCGTTTCAAAGTTCAACTTCTGAAATTGTCTTTCGACTCCTGTTTATAAATTGTCACCAATTTACCACTTCAATGTTTCAAAGTTTTCAAAATGTTTTCAAAGTGGAGATTATCCCTGACAACTTTTGATGTTATAGTGACTGTTGCAACATGACAAATACTGTAGTTACGTGATGATGGAATCCTGCCCGCATGTTTAATTATTACGCAATATATAAAAACCTCTCGTTTTGCAAGTCAATTATGTTAACAATTTCATGATATATGATGTAATGAGAGGGGATGGAGATTTACCTAAGAGATTTTGTCAACTTATTGATACTTAGAAATGTTAAACGTCTTGTGAGGTATGATTTGTGTATATCTTGTGAGATATGTCAATGCTCCATGTTTAATTACGTTAATAAATTTTGTCATAGGCCTTTTCTATAATATGTTTACGAACGTGAAATGTTTTAATTTGCCAATTATGAACTACGAGTCTCTTGATTGCTTACATTGTGGTATATATATTGATTTTGTGTTAAAATTTCAATGGTGTGCAACCGTTAGCTACTTTGATTCTGTTTTGCTGCGTAACACGATTTCTATCGATCCTAATACTCATGTTATTGCTCGAGGTTATATGGTTAGTTTGAGTTATGTATAATGATACTGTATTAGATTGGTTCAGTGTAGTCTATAAGTTCTTGTTTTATGAGTTGTGGAATTATAAGTATACATACAAGCATGTTAATGAATTGGTAAAGGTACGTATAATGACATGTTAAATAGCTGATGAGATTGAGTCTGAGGGGATAGAGTTGCTCGTGAGTTAACAAAGAACCTGGCTGTTTTGCATTGAGAGTGAGATTGCAGTTCAGTGTTATATCGAGTCGTTGCATTCTTTGACCTTGACACGTGGGTGAGTAGCCTAGCGTTTTTGTTCTCCAAGTGTGATCAGATCCTTTAATGGAATAACTGACAATATTGATTTTGGAATTGAGATGAGAATCGTTACTGGCGTTAAGTTATGAGATATTAAGTCGTTGTGCCATATTGTGTTAAGGTCCAGTGTGACCTTGGTTATTGAGTTATATTCGGAATTTGAGATCGATATTGAGATGGAAGTTTCAATTGCGGTTTTACTTCGCCAGTTCATTCACCCCTTGTCTTTGGTCTTAGATGCGACGATGAGTGCGATACTTGGTTACTTGGAGTTAGATTTTATGAGATAAAGTAATGAGTGAGATGGAGTACTGTGTTAGGATGTCTATGGGGTTACGGGGACGTAACCATGTTTTAAGAGGGATATGATTGTAAAATCTTAATGATTTATGATATGGCTAGTTGTTATGACATGACTAACTGATATGTCGTGACTATTTGAATATACTTGATAACCCTGATGCGTATGTTATGCACCATATCGTGATTGTTGAAGTATCATGTGTTACAGTGTGTGTTAAACTTTGGGGACAACGTTTTGTTAAGGGGGATAGAATGTAACAGCTCGCGTTTCTTAAGCGTCACTTGTGATTGGTCATGCTTGCTAAGTGTTTTTTTTTTTACCGTTATGGGGTGGTGAACTTCGGGACGAAGTTCCTTCTAAGGAGGGAAGACTGTAATACTCCGTATTTTACCTTAATATTATTTATTATTTTAGCGTGTTGAGATTTCCTGGGCATTTATATTCGAAGCATTCATGTTCCAAGTTAATGTTTTGGTTAATGTTTTGTTAATGTCTGTGTTCCAAGTTCGCGTGAGTGGGATTGGTTATCACCTGACTGTGGTTGAACTTCGGGACGAAGTTCATTTTAAGGGGGGAAGACTGTAATAACCCGTATTATTATTTAATTTATATAATTTGTGACGGGTTATTCTATTTAATTTGTATATTTTTTTGTGACGGGTTATTCGTTATAGAAACTTATGAGTCTTCGAATAATTTTTTTTATGCTAGGGGTTTGTGTTGACAAGGGGATTTGAACTCGAGACCATGGGAATGTTTATTTGGGCCTCGAGTTATGTGCGTAGTCCTTAGCCCATATCTCACGTGTTCCCTATATTTCACAAACCCAGCCACAGCCGTGACTTTGATAAGTTAGGAAACCTAAACCTAGTATCCCATACCTCATACAAACACACACATACTACAGCCGTCATAGCAAGGAGTTCGTAGGTGGTTTTCGCGGTGGCCATAGAGCAGTCTAAGGGTGGTCGAATCTGATCGGAAATAGGTAAGTGTATCACGCCGTTTTCTTTCGTTATTGCTAAGTCTTAGCGTATGGTTTATGCTATAGCATCTGGTTCTTACGTTTTTACGAACTAGGTTTTTGTGTGTCGTGTTTTGGCCTTAGTCGTCCCCTGGTCAACCACCTAGGACCACCAGACAAGGCGGTTGTGTCGACTGTCTCTAGGCTACGGTCGGTTTTCCACTTGGGTTGTCGCGGTTTTACGTGTCGGTGTTTAATGGCAGGGGTTGGGGGTGGTACCACCGTTGACTCGGGGGAGGTCGACACGGTGGTACCACTGGTTGCGTCTTGGCCTGTTTACTGGGTTGTGTCGACGTGGCAACTGGTGGTTGTGGGTAGTGGTTGATTTCAAGCGCGGTTTTGAGGAATCAGACCTAGTTTTGGGCTCGGTTCAAACCGTCGGCTGGAGTCGACACCGGTATGGAGGTCGGTGGTGAGGCAGAGTGATATGAGTGTTGGGTGAGGTGGCTGCCGGCGTGGAAAGTGGTGTTTGGAGGGGCTGGGTACGCAGAATTGTGTTTGTCGGGGTAGTTTTGTGTGGATAAAGTAGTAGTAATACGTACTATACTACTATATTATATTATTACACTATTACATTATATTATTATTATTATTATATTACTAATAGTATATTATTATTATTATTATATTTATCTTTATCATTCTTATTATTATTATTTTGTATTATGATGATTAGTATTATTATTGTTAATAATGTTTTATTATTATATGCTTAGTAGATTTTAATAATAGTTATCTATGTTAATAATGTTAAGTTTTAAAGGTGGTAATTAGTTGAAGTCTATGAGTCGGGAATTAATGTTTTAAGAAAGTTTCTACTTCGGGAAAGTTTCCATTTTTGGAAACTTTCCACTTATAGAGGGTTACTATTTATAGTAAATGTAAGTTGACTTATGGGGGTTCGGGAAGTTTATTAATTCGTTACCTATACATGTTTAGGTGACGGTTTTCGCGTGGAACACTTCTAGCAAGCTTGTGATTGACTGTACTTCTGCAATTTGAGGTAGGGGAATACTGTATACATGATGACGAGTGATCTCTTATTATTAAGTTAACTATTTATATATCTCATTGGCTGAATGGTATTATATTGTGCTTAATTGTCTTGTATATTGCTGTGATACAACACGATGTGAAAATATTGGGTCTTGTGATACGGTGCGGAGTTATTTGGTGTTGGATCGGTGCGGAGTTTATATGGTGTTGGATCGGTGCGGAGTTTATATGGTGTTGGATCGGTGCGGAGTTTATATGGTGTTGGATCGGTGCGGAGTTTATTTGGTGTTGGATCGGTGCGGAGTTTACTTGGCGATGGATCGGTGCGGAGTATATTATATTGTTGGTTTATTTATTTTTCCTCTACTCAACCTCGTGGTTGACCCTGTGTATTCGTGATCACCTGTGATGAACCAATCTATTGGGGAGCAGATTGACAGGTGGCTGAGACTAAGGGGGAGCTATGGGAGAAAGAGCTTGGATCCGGACCAGACTAGAGTCTAGATCACCTTAGTCAGTTTAGCATGAGTTGTACTTTCTTTATTTTGTTAAGACATTCGGATACAGTTGTAAGAACATGTTATGAGTTTAATTTTACTTAAAGTACTGTTTATCTTTCCTTTGTATCTACTGCCTCGGGAAACCGAGATGGTAACACCTTTATTTATTTGAGGAGTCCTAGTACAGGCCCTTAAATAAATGGGGGTGTTACAAAGGGTTTGTAACACCCCAAGAGTTTGAGAGGAAAGTTGTCCCACATTGTTAGAATGTGAGGCTTGTGATATGTTTATAATAACTTCCACCCATCACTTAGTAACAAGGCCTTGTGCTTTTGGGCTTAAGTGAGGATGAATAATGGGCCCAAAGGCATACCTCCCATCTTATTGGGTATGTGTTACGACCGTGGTGGGTCGGGTTGTTACAGATGGTATCAGAGCGACCCTGCGACCGTGTGGTGAGCCTGTGGTCGGAAGTACCCGGGTCACACACCTAGCGGGGAGGATTCTGGCCCTGGTTGTGGTCAAGTTTGAGGCACAACGAGGACGTTGTGTTCTTAAAGTGGGGGAGTTTGTAACACCCCAAGAGTTTGAGAGGAAAGTTGTCCCACATTGTTAGAATGTGAGGCTTGTGATATGTTTATAATAACTTCCACCCATCACTTAGTAACAAGGCCTTGTGCTTTTGGGCTTAAGTGAGGATGAATAATGGGCCCAAAGGCATACCTCCCATCTTATTGGGTATGTGTTACGACCGTGGTGGGTCGGGTTGTTACACCCATGGTGCAAACAAGATTTTCACCACGCTCACTAACGAATTCTCAAAGGCTCCGAGGATCGTTTCTTATGAGCATACCTGTCGCTTCTTTGAGGCGAAATTCCAGAAGGGCCAAGCTGTTATCCCACATATTCTTCACATGATTGAGAATATCGAAAAACTGGAGGCCCTAAACTGCAAGATCAGTGAGAACATAATCGTTGATCGAATGCTTCATTCGCTTCATGATGGGTTCGCCCTCTTCAGGGCCAACTATTACATGAACGACATGAAGAAGACTCCTCATGAGCTCCACTCCCTTCTCGTACAGACCGAGAAGGATCTGAAATTAAGTGGGAGCGTGAAGCAAGATGTTCTCATGATTTCCAGTAAGGGTAAGGGTAAGGGTAAAGCTAAAGCTCAAGGCGACCTAACAGTAGGCAAGCCCAAGTTTAAGAAGTCAGGATTTACTAAGAGTGGGCCAGGTGAGTTGAGCAACTCACAAGGCAAAACAAAGAGCAAGGATACAAGCATAGAATATCACCATTGCCACAAGACTGGGCATTGGAGGCGCTAATGCCCCGTGTATCGTGAGGACATTAAGGCAGGCCGTGTTACTCCTGTTGGTATGTCTTCTTCTTCTTTTATTCACATGATTGAGATTAACCATGCAAGTTACGGAACTTGGGTACTAGATTCTGGTTGTGGTTCTCATCTATGAAATCATGTGCAGGGCCTCCGAAACCAAGAACCCCTAATCAAGGGTGAGGTTGACCTGCGTGTCGGGAATGGAGCACGTGTTGCTGCAATCTCGAGGGGAACATACGTGATCCAGCTTCCAAGTGGATTTGAGTTATCTTTATATAACTGTTATTATGTTCCTTGTTTGTCCAAAAACATTATTTCAGTTTCTGCGCTTGACAAACTCGGTTTTTCATTTGTAATAGAGAATAATAACTGTATTTTGTCCTTACACAATATGATTTATGGCAAGGCAGTTTCCATGAATGGAATTTATGTTTTAGATCAAACCACTGAAATATTACATGTGAATAATAAGAAATTAAAGGTAGGTGACAAAGATCAAACTTATCTATGGCATTGTCGTATGGGACACATAAATGAGAAACGCGTAAAACAGCTCATACAGAATGGAGCTATCTCGGCCTTTGATTTCGAATCATATGGCACGTGTGAATCATGTCTCATCGGCAAGATGACTCGTATTTCCTTCAAAGGTGTTGGAATGCGCGCTGCCGACCTATTAGGACTCATACATACGGACGTATGTGGCCCTATGTCGATCAACGCACGAGAAGGCTATAGGTATTTCATCACTTTCACGGATGATTTGAGTAGATATGGCTATGTCTACTTAATGAAGCATAAAAGTGAATCCTTTGACAAGTTCAAAGAATACCAGAATCGGGTGCAGAACCAACTGGGAAGAAAGATTAAAGCATTACGTTCTGATCGTGGTGGTGAGTATCTTTCACACGAGTTTGATCAACACCTTAAAGACTGTGGCATCGTGCTACAGTTGACTCCACCTGGAACACCACAATTAAATGGTGTGTCCGAACGGAGAAATCGAACTTTACTTGATATGGTTCGATCCATGATGAGTCACACCGTTGTGCCTGATTCATTGTGGGGCTATGCTCTTTTGTCGGCCGCTCTAATTCTTAACCGAAGTCCGTCTAAAGCTGTTGACAAGTCTCCATACGAATTATGGAAGGGAACGGTCCCTAACTTGTCCTTTATTCGGGTTTGGGGCTGCGAGGCTTATGTCAAGTGGAGACACGAGGATAAGCTCGGCCCGCGATCGGTCAAGACATACTTTATAGGCTATCCAAAGGGAACTTTTGGTCATTAATTCTACTCGCCAACCGAACAACGTGTTTTTGTTGCGGCTAGTGCGACGTTCTTAGAGAAAGAATTTCCTGAGAACAAGTCGAGTAATAGAACCTTCGATTTATCAGAGGTTCAAGAACCAACTACCGAGCAACCATTGGAGGAAACAGTTCCTTCAACCGAGGCTGCGGTTGATATTCCTGAGGAACCTAGGAGGTCGGGAAGAGTCTCCATTCCACCGGACAGATACATTGGTATGGTCGAGGAACATGATATGGATGACGTCTTACTCCAAGAGGGTAATGAACCCACAACCTATAAAGGTGCCATGACCAGTTCTGACTCAAAGCTATGGCTATAAGCCATGCAATCCGAGATGGACTCCATGTATGAGAACAACGTGTGGGATCTTGTGGACATACCTGCAAAGGTGCGTCCCCTTCAATGCAAATGGCTTTACAAAATAAAGCATGCCGTGGAGGGTAAACAAGACATCCATAAGGCAAGACTAGTTGCTAAAGGTTTCACCCAAGTGCCAGGCTTGCACTACGATGAGATCTTTGCACCCGTAGTCATGCTACGTTCCATTCGGATTATCTTAGCGATAGCCGCATTTCATGACTATGAAATATGGCAAATGGACGTTAAAACCGCCTTCTTAAACGGTTATTTGGAGGAAGAGTTGTACATGGTACAACCCGAGGGTTTTATTGATCCAGAACATCCTAAGAAGGTTTGGAAGCTTAAGCGTTCCATCTATGGACTTAAGCAAGCATCGCGGAGTTGGAATCATCGCTTCGACCAAGTGATAAAAGAGAATGGATTCGTTCGATCAGTCGAGGAACCATGTCTCTATATCAAGTCGAGTGGGAGCAAGATTGTCTTCCTAGTACTGTATGTCGATGACATACTCTTGATTGGGAATGACATACCTCTCTTATCTTCGGTTAAAGCATGGTTGAAAAACCATTTCCAGATGAAAGATCTGGGAGAGGCACAAAGAATTTTGGGCATCCGTATCTACCGGGATAGATCACGACGGATGTTGTCTCTCAGTCAGGAGTCTTACATAGATAAGATTCTAGAGAGATTCAGCATGACGAACTCCAAGAAATGGTTCCTTCCTATGACTAGTGGGCTTCACTTAAGCAAGTCTCAAGAAGCTAAGACATTGGAAGAGAAAGAGCGCATGAGTCGGATTCCTTATGCTTCGGCAATAGGATCGATCATGTATGCCATGATATGCACACGTCCAGACGTTGCATATGCATTGAGTATGACCAGTCGATTCCAAGCTCATCCAGGTGTACAACACTAGATGGCCGTGAAAAACATTCTTAAGTACCTACGGAGGACTAAAGATTGGGGATTGACTTATGGAGGCGACTCAACGCTCTGCGCCACAGGTTACGCAGATGCTAGCTTCCAAACGGACCGAGACGACTCGAAATCTCAGTCTGGATTCGTTTTTACTCTTAATGGCGCTGCTGTCAGCTGGAAAAGTTCTAAACAGAGTGTTACAGCAGATTCTACAACTGAGTCCGCGTAAAAGGAGATTTTCATTGATAAGATCGCTACGGATGACAACATAGCTGATCCTCTCACAAAAAGCATTACCACGTGATAAGCATGAAGGGCACATTCATTCCATGGGAATTAGATGTGTTCCTAAGTTTTAGTACTCTTTTATGAATTCATGTAATAATTCATTTTCTCGTGTACTCTATTCAACCTCATTGTTATGATATATAATGTTTTGTTTTTCATGTGGAATTGTACGCCAATTTTGAACACCACAAAGTGAACTGAATAACATTACATCGTTTTAGTCCTTGATTACCCACTTGAGCTGATAACTCAGGTAATCATTTTGTGACGTTGGTTGATGGTGGCTTCAACGAGCCATAAGTCACGCGGATGACTGACCAATCACAAAGGCGAGTTATACGGATATCTCGTAGGACACCCTGTGACAACGTTATGGAGTCCTAAATGTTTTATAACATTGGGTGCCAGGTCGTGGATAGGACCTCCATAGTGTTCCTTAGAGTCGGGTCTTTTGACTTTCAACTGTCTCTTGTGATTAAGGCAGATTTTGGGTAACTTTGGTTTCTTTCCCATGGTCATCGTAACAGGGGCCAAGAGGATTTTTTCTGGGTTATTTCATGCTGCGCGATATCGGCAGGATTCGAGTTGAGGGAAATATCCAAACCCTTATCAGGATTTTATCATTTCTCAGGGCCACTCGAGGAGTAGTAACTGAAATGCATGGCCATGCTCGAATACAGATTCGTTTTATCAGTTAAGTTACTCTCTAGTCGGGGAAACCACTCTTGATACAGATCGCTTGTGAGATACGACCTTTGCGAATGCGGATTTGCAAATTGTCTTACATTGAGTGGGAGAAATTTTAAAAGGATATGAGAATCGGTTATCGCACCTACACTTGTACGGACAAGTGGGAGTTTGTTGGAGCTTGTGTCCTCCACATGTAGTGTGATAACGTCATTGCACATACCCTTGTACGGACAAGTGGGAGATTGTTGGGGCTGGTGTCCTTAACAATTAAGTACAATGACTTATTAAATCTCTTTAAGGATCACAAGGGCATACTTCAGTATTATTACCAGTTGATCCACGTTTATCAATAACGGTTGGCTTGCTAGATAAGTTTGACGTTATTGTCATATGGATGGCGGTGATCAACTGGTCCCTATACGTCACACCTATAGGACACGTTTGAGAGATGTGAAGGTATGAAAATACAGTCACATTTATGCCGAATACGACTAAACAGTTAGTCAGAGGTATTGACTATTAAATTGATCAATAAAATGTTGAGATTATTATTTAATACGGATTAAATAATTTTAGCTGACACGGATTACATGATTAATTCGTAAATTAAATATAAACGGTTATATTTAATTAAATATTGTATTCGCGTATTAATATAAACAGTTATATTAATTTGGGTAACTATACAATATCGTAATTTTATCAGGCCATTATTAATACATCGACTGCATTAATACCTGATAACACGTATGCGATTTATAATAAAAATCCCGCGAATAATATTTAGCTAATTGGGTCGAATCACGGAAAGGGATAAGGTAAGAGTGGATAAAGCCCACACTCACCCAACCCAATTCGGCCGACCGACCTAGATGCTACATAAGGAGAGTCATTCTCCTTATGTCAGTAACTATTGAATCATAATCTCACAATTAGGGTTTTTGAGAGCATTCTTCTCCCAAAAACTCAGATCTCACATCTAAAACCTCAATAGCTCTCCCCATATTACAAGGCAATTGGAGAGTATTTTCTAGCACACGCGGCATCATCTCAAACAAAGTCTTGGGTGCAAGTTATAGGAGGGAATTTACTTTAATTCCTGTTCTTAGGCCTATTCAAGCAAGGACCCAAGGTTGTATTCTTTTTCATGTTTTATTTATCTTATGACAATAATCACAACTGTAATTTTCATTATAATCCTGCAAGTTTAGGTCGAATACATGCTTTATTCCCCACAATAATTCTATATAAATAGACTACCTATGACACATTAAAAGACACAAAATCATACACAAACATTCACGCAAATCGAGAGAAAACCGCCGATCACAATTCTTCAAGATTCGAGCTTTATTGTCATATTCGTTTCAAGACTCAAGTGCTCCAGCATTGATCTTATTCATTCAAGATTGTGACTTTGAAGAACTTTGAAGACTTATCTTATTAGCATAAGATAGATCGAGTATTTCACGGTACTCATTAAAAGGAACTATTTAACGGTACTTGTTGTAGCTAGATATTTAACGGTATCTAGATAGAGTTACAACTAACATCAAAGTTGTACGAGTAGGGTTGATAAAATTGTAATCCGGAGTCGGTACTAATTTTATTAATCGAGAATAGTGGACGTAGGTTTCAAATTGTGAAACTGAACCACTTCAAAAATATCGTGTCTCTATTTATTATTTGCTCTACTCAACGATCACCATACAAAAGCACACATCGAAGAAGATTTTAAAAATAAGGCATACTTAATTCAACCCCCCCTGCTTGAGTATATCATATCAATAGACTCTTCAATTGGTATTAGAGCCTCGTGCTCTTGATCGCCTAACCGCGGGAGATTGATCCTACTATTAATTCTATATTATATACTCTATCGACAATGGATTCCAAGCATCTCAAGTGTCCTATCTTCGATGGTAACAACTACAGTCTATGGAAGAATATGATGACTCACTATATCAAGGGATGTGATTGGGAATGATGGAAGATCATTCAAACCGGACCAAAGAAACTCCTGGTCGCTGCCGCAAATGGAACAACTAACGAAAAAATGGAAAGTGATTATGTAGAAGCCGACTACAAAATTGCAGATAAAAATTCAAAGGCCATGAGCCTCCTACAAAACGGTATGATAACCTCAGAATTTGATTGATTCTCATCCTGTAATTCCGCTAAGGAAATATGGGACGGTCTTGAACTTGCCTACGAAGGAACATCCGTAGTCAAGAAACATCGTATAGATTTGCTTATTCAAAGATATGAACTTTTCATTATGGAAAAGAATGAATCTATTGATAGCATGTCTGCACGATTTTCTTGCATTATCAATGAACTACGGAACCTTGGTAGGAAGATCGATTGTGAAGATATCATTCGAAAGATCCTTAGGAGTCTCACCAAGAAGTGGCAACCAAAGGTCACGGCCATAGAAGAAGCACGTGATCTATCTCAAATAACTTACCAAGATCTTATAGGATCTCTGATGGCTCATGAGATCATGCTAAATAAAGAAGATGATGACGGCCCTAAAGGTAAAAGCGTCGCACTTCAAGCCTCCACCAGTGAAGTATGCGAAGAAGAACTTGAAAACGAAACTTTTCTATTCGCAAGACGATTTAAGAAAGTAGTTTTCAAGGGTAGATACAAAAACTCCAATAACAAAACCTTTGACAAAAAGAAAACTGACTCCAAACAAATATTCTTTAAAAGAGGATGTTTTAAGTATGCTAAACAAGATCACATGATTAAAGACTGTCCAAGTTGGGACAAAATCAAAGACAAATCCAAGAGGGAAAAGACCAAAACGAAATTCAAAAAGGTGATGCTTGCGTCATGCTGGGGAGAATTAGAATCTGAAGACGACGAAGACTCGGAAGAAGTTGAGGTAGCAAATTTATGCTTAAGTAACGTCAGCCTAGATCTAATCTCAAACGACCATGACGAAGATGACGCATCTCATATGTGTCTCCTTGGAGAATCCGACTCAGACGACGATGACGAAGAGTTAAATTTTCTACAACTTAAAAGTCAAGTTAAAAATTTGTCTAAAACTATGTTAATTAAATACTTTGAGAAAACCCTAGACCAATGTCATGAACAAAGTCTTGAGTTAGATGAATTGAAAGAAGAGATCCTCGATATTGTTGAGGAAAATCAACTTCTAAAAGCCAAAGCTAAGAAACTGAAATCCAAAATAAACATTGAAACCAATGTTAAGTTGGAAACAGTTATGTCTGAGAAAAAGGTTCTTGAGTCTAAAGTTATAGCCAATGAAGGTATAACCTCAAAACTAAAACTCAACATCAAAGAGCTTCAATCTAAAGTTATAGCTAACGAAACTATAACTTCAGAATTGAGAAAGGCAAATGAGCTTCTAAAGTCTAAATCTTCGACAGTTGTTGAGGATGAGACTCATCTAGAAGAAGTTGAGATTCTCGAAAGCAAAATCATGGATCTAGAATTCAAATTGTCTAACATCAAGAAAGAACATGATAAAATAGTTTCGGACTTTCATAAAGACATTCAAAACCTAAAAGAATCTAGTAACATTGACCATAGTGAATGTAAAAAGGAAATAAACTCCTTAAAAGACCTCATTCTTCATGCCCGGAAAGTTCATGATAAATGGGAAGGAAGCACTAACGTTCTAAACTTCCTGACCGAACAATCCGACAATAACATGAAGATGGGATTAGGTCACGAGTGTTATGGAAGAAGGGATCACTCAAAGTGTAAACAAAGCCCAACAGACTGAGACTTTAGAAGAAGAAAATATGTCGACCTACCTAAGTATTTAATATGTACTTATTGTGGTCATACTGGTCACCTCCGAGAAAACACTCTAAAGCACGCACAAGATTTTAAAACCGGGGTTAAGTTTTTTAAATCCTTAGGTATACCAAACGACACTGTTTCCGTCTCTGATAGTGTTGATGACAAAGTTGAGGAAAGAAATATCGACCACCGATGGTTCTATGAAATGACATTTGACTACAAAGAAAAGAAGAATAGAACCAAACAAACTCCTCAAATCACAACACACAAAAAATGGTCACCTAAAATCCAAACTAAGACATACACAAAAACATCCATAGAAAAGCTTATGTAAGACAAGTCTGGGTGAAAAATGAACATGTATTTGTGATTACTAACAATAAAGGACCCAAGTATGCTTGGGTACCTAAATCCTGTCTTTGAATTTATATGTGCAGTTTGTCGCTAAGGAAAATAACTTATGGTATCTCGACAGTGGATGCTCAAGACATATGACAGGCGACGTAAATCTTTTCCAAACCTTAAAACCCTTTGACGGAGGAAAAGTCACCTTCGGTGATAACAAAAAAGGAAACATCATCGGAATTGGTAAAATAGGTATTTCATCCTCTCATGCCATAAATGATTTATACCTGGTAAGTGGTCTCAAACATAATCTAATTAGTATATCTCAATTATGCGACAAAGGAAACAAAGTTGTTTTTCATGTAGATATATGTCGTATAATAATGGAAGGCACTAGCAAAGTAATCCTTGAAGGTCATAGAAATAAAAACGTTTATATGATTGATTTAAATGTCGTACCTACTAACTCTCTCTCTTGCATGAAAGTTACGTTAGATGATCCATGTCTATGGCATAAGAGTGGTAAGTACAGAACAAGCTCTTGAACTAGTACACATGGATCTATGTGGCCCTATGAAGGTAAGAAGCAGAGGTGGTTCCAGGTACGTTTTCGTTCTAGTTGATGATTATTCAAGATTTGTTTGGCCAATCTTTCTTCACTCTAAAGACAAAACATTCGATGAATTTGTTAGTCTCATGAAATTTGTCTAAAACAAGTATAAATCAAACCTAGTAACAATCCGTACTAACCATGGAACTGAGTTCGACAATCATGCTTTTATTGAGTTCTGTAAGACCAACGGTGTTGGACATAACTTCTCGGCCCCTAGAACCCCACATTAGAACGGAGTCGTAGAACGAATGAACAGAACCTTAGAAGACATGGCTAGAACAATGCTTCTTTGTAGTGGTCTACCTAGAAACTTTTGGGCTGAGGCTATTAGTACAGCTTGCTATATTCATAACCGCGCTATGATTAGACCTATCCTTAAAAAGACACCTTATGAACTTCTTCGAGGTCGTAAACCTAATATATCTCATTTAAGATGTTTTGGGAGTAAATGCTTTGTTCACAACAATGGTAAAAACAGATTAAGCAAATTCGACCCTAAGAGTGTCGAAGCAATTTTTATAGGATATTCAGATCATAGTAAAGCCTACAAAGTTGTTAACAAACGTACCTTATGCATAGAAGAGAGTATTCATGTTATCTTTGATGAAAATAATGCCTTCGATAAGCCCTTACATGACGCAGAGGAAAACCTAGACGAACCTGATTTCAGGTTGTCAAGAGAAGATCCTCCTGAAATAGAAAATGAAGAAGGTGAGATTCAAGGAATTCATGATGAACTTAACTTGGGAGAAAACGGTGCGAGAGATGAAACTACGGTTGATGATACTGTAGATAATTCTCAAGCTAATGACTTGGAACCCAGAGTTACAGCTAATGAATCTATAACTTTGAATCAAAACCAAAGGGAAGAGATCAGAGTTATACCTGATAACCCCAGGTTTGGATTCAGGGGGAACAAGCCAAAATCCCGATTCAAGTACAGGTAATGCAAATAATCAATCAAGGAACTGGAGATACAAGGGCTCTCATCCTTTGGACAATGTCATAGGTAGCTTGACAGATGGAGTTCAAACTCAAAGGAGTTTAAACAACTTTTGCTCATTCTACTTCTTTCTCTCCACCATTGAACCTTCAAATATAAAGGAAGCTCTCGCAGAACCAGAATGGATAGTTGCTATGCAAGAAGAACTCCAGCAATTTGAAAGAAACAAAGTTTGGCATCTTGTTCATCAACCTAAGGACGGATCTGTCATTGGAACTAGATGGGTATTCAGAAACAAATTGGATGACATTGGAGTCATTGTGCGAAATAAGGCCAGACTAGTGGTTCAAGGATACAACCAACAGGAAGGGATCGATTATGACAAAACCTTCGCTCCTGTTGCACGTCTTGAGGCAATTAGACTACTCATTGCATTTGCAGCACATAAGGGAATGAAGCTATTTCAGATGGACGTTAAGACTGCCTTTCTTAATGGCTATCTCCAAGAGGAAGTATTTGTTGAACAACCTCCTGGATTTCCTGACAAAAAACTCAAGGATCATGTATTCAAATTAGACAAAGCTCTTTATGGGCTAAAACAAGCACATAGAGCATGGTACGACAAGTTATCAAAATTCCTATTGGAGAGTGGATTCAAGAGAGGTTCAGTGGATAAAACCTTATTTCTTAAAAGCGAGAACTCAGATCTACTTGTCGTTCAGATCTATGTTGACGATATTATTTTTGGTTCAACTAACAAAAAGTTGTGTAAGTATTTCTCTGAGTTGATGACTTCTGAATTCGAGATGAGTATGATGGGAGAACTAAAGTTCTTCCTTGGACTTCAAATACAACAAACTGAAGAAGGAATCAAAGTTCATCAACAAAAATATGTCAAGGAGTTGCTAAAGAAATTCGGCATGGAAACTTCTCACCAATGCCTACTCCAATGGTCACATATAAGAAGCTAACCAAAGACGAAGATGGTAAGTCTGTAGATGAAACAACTTACCGAGGTATGATTGGCTAACTTCTTTATCTTACTGCAAGTCGTCCAGATATAATGTTTAGTGTCTGTGTCTGTGCGAGATTTCAATCTGCACCAAAAGAATTGCACATGATTGCGGTTAAGAGAATACTAAGATACCTAATCGGAACATCAAAGTTATATCAATGGTATCCTATGGACTGTAACGTTAACCTACTAGGATATTCAGATGCGGATTATGCAGGATGTTCATTAGACAGAAAAAGTACCTCGGGACTGGCTACCTTTGTAGGTCCATGCATAATATCTTGGGGATCCAAGAAACAAAATTTTGTCGCTCTCTCAACTGCCGAAGCAGAATATATTGCAACCGCACTGGTATGTTCTCAACTCTTATGGTTAAAGCAACAATTACATGATTATGGTATTGATGTTAGATGTGTACCTATCTTATGTGATAATACGAGTGTTATCATTATATCAAAAAACCCAGCCCAGCACTCGAGAACTAAGCATATTGAAATTAGACACCACTTTCTACGAGACCATGTTGAAAAGAAAAATATAAAATTGGAATTTTGCAGTACGGAAAAACAATGGGCAAATATCTTCACTAAACCATTGGCTAAAGAACGTTTTGAGACTTTGCGATTGGAATAAATTGGTTTAATCGGTGGCACCTAATCAAATCTTAAAAGCAAAAATAACCCAATGATTGACTACGGTTAAGATGAGATTATATGACTGTGTCCGTATACTCCGCTGCATGTGTATGTGTGTATTCGATGAAACATTATGTAAACATATTTATGTTATGCAATTCATATATGCGTGTGTACACAACCGAATCTCACCATAATAATACGACATATATTATAATCTACCTTACACAATATATACATATACATATTATTAATACATAATATTCAAAAAAAAAAGGGGAAACAAACTTACCTTACACGAAAATCGTGTGAACCTACCCCACTACAACCCACCATCGCCGTACACGTGTCCCTATACCCAAGCCCCACTTATTACCTCAACTACTCATTTTACCACTACCACTAACCAAACTTACCACCTCCTTCATCCATTATTAGCGTCCTCACTCCCACACTCTCCCTAAAACCTCCAAAATTAATTACCCAAAACTCCATCAAAATCAGACAAACCACCATAAAAAATCCGAACATCCACCACAAAAACGATGCCTCCCTCCCGTACAACCCGCTCTCAAAACAAGAAACAAAACCCACCAACTCTGCCTTCACCGACACCATCACCACCACCATCTCCAACACCCATTTTCACCTCTGCTCTGACACCGGACAACGGAATACGTCGTAAACTCAACCGAGCTTCTTCATCCGTCTCTGAAAACATGCAAGAACTTGGTTCAAGTGCGAAAAATCCCCGTCCTTTGTTTCGTGGATACTCCCTGGAAGCCACAAGAGAGGGTCTCGAGAAGGTTCGTGTAACCAAGAATGAAGGTATGTTAATCGACCGTGTCCTTCCTTACTCTATACATGCGGGTCGATATTATCCGAAATCATGGGTCGAAAATTCGAAGTCTCTAGGGTTCTTTAAGGAGTTCTTGAAATTTTAGGGTTGGGATTATATTAGTAACTTTTGTGGGTTAGTATTTCCTATAGAAGTTGTCCAGTTCTTTGCCTCGGTTAAGGCTTGTGAAAATGGAGTTAGTGCGGTTGTAAATGGTCACGATGTGATGGTGTCTAAAACTGAAATCTGTGATATTTTTAAACTTGATCAAGATGGTCTTAATCTTGATCCTAAAAAGGAATGCAGTGTTGTGCCGAAGGATCAAAATATGGTAATCAAAACGTATTTTGATGAGCATGCTACGGAGAATACTCCCCTGTTAACCGCTTCTTTTAGTCCAAAATCGAAGTTGTTTGTAATTTTTTTATGGAATACGGTGTTACCGCGAAGGGGTGGTCGGGGCAAGTTGTCGAGTATTGAGGCAGTGGTTGTTTACAGTTGGTTGGAGGGTACAAAGATTGATTTAACATCTCTTATTTGTAACAACATTTGTCATGTTTCGAGTATTCTCGATCATCAAGGAGAAATCGTGCTCGACAATCGACATTCCTTATGGAATGTGGGTGTCCGAGCTTCTTTCCAAGAAAGGTGTTGTGGATGATGAGAGTTATGGGGTGATCCCTCGTGATCGTATGAGTGATAAGCTTCTTAAATTGATGGGTATTTGTTTCAATGGTGTTGATCTAACATTTGGTCGGAGTGTAGGAGTACCGGAACCCACACCTTGTCCCTCGCCGTTGTTTGAAGGCCTCGAAGCCAAGATGGACAAAATACTTGGGCTTTGAGAGGTAAAGAAAAGAGAAGGATGAGGCAGGGAGTAGTGGTGGTGAAGGCCATCGAGGGTTTTGAGGAGGATTTACGGGCTTGGATGGATAAAGCGGACCAAAGAATTGAGAAGATGGGCTCAGGAATTCAAATGCTTTGTGACGAGTTTTTTGTCATTAGTGATCGTCTCTCCTTCTTGACTTCCCAGGGTGGTTCTTTGGTACGTGATCACGGGCTTATGCGGGAGGATGCGAGTAAGGCTCTTGAGGTAGTGAAAGCACTTTCCATGAAGGTGTTAAACTTCGATATTGCCTTGGATGCTCAAGGACGTAATGTCAACAGTTGCTTGGATAGATTGAGTACCCTCGAGTTTCGTATCCGACCCGATTATGTCAGCCCTTATGCTCGTCCTCGTGATCCATCCTCTTCCTGATCAGATTCTTAATGCTCTTCTGTTTCGGTTGTTGTTGATTTCGTTTTCGGTTGGTTTCCATTGTTGTTGGTGTTTAAGTCCGGGTTGGACTTATTAAAACTCTTATCTTGTTTTAGGCCCAACTGAACTTACCCTTGGCCTTTTGAATCCGAGGCCTCTAATCCGTTTTGCCCTCCCCTCGGTTTCCCTATCCTTTATTTTGATTGTAGCCCGATTCTATCTTTCCTATTTTGCTTTTGGCCCATTAAGACATTAACCTAAGCCGACCCAAATTTTCTAACTCTTGTTTATAATTCGGCACATTGGCTTAGAATTTCGATTTGGTTGTATATAATTTTCTAACACTCGTACTTGTTTTGTATAATATTGTGTGTGTTCTTATGTTTTGATTCATGATGCATGCTTACTTATGTTTCGTAGTGTATTATTCTAGTCATTTTATGTCTTTGTTCTCATCTTTTCGATGATGTCAAGAGGGGGAAAAATGCGACTTAGATTAGAATTTACCTAAGCTTGCTCCTTGTCGTAATTCATTGTCTCTTAGGGTTCTTAAATGATATGGGTTAGATAGAAGATAGAAACTCTAAGTTAATCTTTGCTATGAATGACCCTTATTATATTGAGGAGAAACTTACACTTAGACACAAATCTAAGAAAGACATGCCATCGTCAAAAAAGGGGAATTTGTTGAACCTAAGTATATATGTTTATGTTTTGATAATGACAAGTCTAGCTATATATATTATATACTCGTGCATAATCGTGTGCTAAGTGTACAGAATATTAGTTTAAAAGATCTCATCAATCAAGTATAAAAGATTCAAGAATATTAGTCAATGGATTGACTAATCAAGCATTGAGAGAAGATCACAAGTGCATACAATGAACTAAAGTTATACTTATCAACTATGACTTTAGTATGAGATGGGTGCAAGTTATAGTTCGTAGCTATAACTCCATAAAGAAGAAATGATCGAAAGTTTTGTGTTGGTTGAAACGATTTTGTTTTCCTAAAATCGCCGTGTTTAATTAGTGGATAATTGGTATTCTAATATTATGGAATTATTAATCTTAATTGGTTAATATAAAATATCTAATAGTTAAAAATGAATAAATAATTTACTTATGAGTTAATTATTTATTTCTAATAAACTAAGGATTTTTACTTAACTTTTGTCAAGATAATATAATCTAAATATTGTTTGAAACGGTTTAGGAAATCGTGTGTTATAACACGTTCCATAAAACGTGTAAGGATACTTGAATAAATAAATATGTATTTATTTAGATATCCTAAAACGATCTAGATTATATTATGGAGTATAATTTATTATATTTTGACAAGGTTTAGGAAGTTGGTTTTAATAAGATTGCTATTTGTTTATTATATAAGATCTTTCCTAAATATGAATTAGGAAATTGATTCCTTGTATAATACCTAAAGTATCTTATTAAATCTTTCCAAAATATATTAAGATTAGATTTATGGTAGTATTACTAAAAACTAGAATTCTAGTTTAACTAATATTCCTAAATCATCTAGGGTTCAAATTACCTAGATATAATTCTATATAAATAGACTACCTATGACACATTAAAAGATACAAAATCATACACAAACATTCACGCAAATCGAGAGAAAACCGCCGATCACAATTCTTCAAGATTCGAGCTTAATTGTCATATTCGTTTCAAGATTCAAGTGCTCCAACATTGATCTTATTCATTCAAGATTGTGACTTTGAAGACTTATCTTATTAGCATAAGATAGATCGAGTATTTCACGGTACTCATTGTAAGCAAGTATTTAACGGTACTTGTTGTAGCTAAATATTTAACGGTATCTAGATGGAGTTACAACTAACATCAAAGTTGTACGAGTAGGGTTGATAAAATTGTAATCCGCAGTCGGTATTAATTTTATTAATCGAGAATAGTGGACGTAGGTTTCAAATTGTGAAACTGAACCACTTCAAAAATATCGTGTCTCTATTTATTATTTGCTCTACTCAACGATCACCATACAAAAGCACACATCGAAGAAGATTTTAAAAAGAAGGCATACTCAATTCAACCCCCCCCCCCCCTTCTTGAGTATATCATATCAATAGACTCTTCAGTCTTGCTACAAAACTTTTGATGCAAACAAGTCGAAACAAAACACATATAAACAAGCAACATGCATCGGGAAAAGGCCAACCGATTGCCTCTTCCAAGCGGGGTTTTGAAAAACTAAACAAGGGAGGTCTATAGCGGAGGATGCCGACTCAAAGTCTAACCACGGTGTCAAAACCCTAAATCAAGCTCAAGCAACCGATAATGATATCACCAAAGACCAAGAAACTAATTCAAGGCGGGCAAACGGAAGCACTAAGCTATACTTCCAAGATTGACACGACGCACACATGATTCGACTCCATGCTAGACCCATAACCGATAATAAAGCCCTAAGTACCGACTCTCACGGGTGACACTCAACACACATGGAAAGAAAGGGTGGTGATTTTTGTGTCAAGAATTAACCGAAATCACTCACCTAACTCAACTTGCGAAGCATGCCCGCATCTAGAATGATACTCCATCCAAAAATCCATAAGAAGATGTAAATGCACATTATGAGGACAACAAGGATGTAACGGGGCTTGGGTTGGGTGAAAATGGTTTGGTGCAAGCACCGTTCTAGAATTTGAGGCTCAAAAACAAGAATGATTGCCATGATCAACTCAACTCCTTATTGCAACAACTAAGCAACGTCTATGCCCTAACTTTGGCTTTCACAAAACCAAGCAAAAATTGCATAAACCCCAACTTAATTTGGAAAAACAAACCCATCACAACCTTTAACAAAGTGGTCATTATTAAAACACACCGAACAACGTCTACGCCCTAACAAAAGACTTGAAATCCAAATCAAATGCAAAAATTGTGTAAACCCGACCCGAATGGAAAAACATTAAAATACCACATTATTATAGCAACGGCTTTTTCTATCTCCCCTTGAGGGAAGGGAGTTTTTGCTAGCCTTTTTCTTTTTCAAAACACATATATACACTTCTCTTTTTGGATTTTTCAAAACTTTTTCAATCTTTTTTTTTTCTTTTGATTTTCTATTTTCTTTCTTTTTTCATTTTTTTTTCTTTTCTTTTTTTTCTTTTTCTCAAACTTCATTCACCAAGAAAACAACAAGTAATGACCAAAGAGGATGAGTGCACCAACCAACATCTAAAACCCCGACTCTACCACAAACAAAGTACCAAAATGCAACCATTCTTGATCAAGGAAGGGTGTTTTTGAGATGTAGTTCATTTAGTGGTTAAGGCCAAATGAAAAGGCTAAGGCTCAAAGTGGTTAAGCAAAAAGAGGGGATAAGATGCAAGGGTCAAAACAAGGCTAATTTGACAAAAGTGAAGTTGATTTATTTTGAACAAGAGTTGTCTCACATGCACATGAACACAAACACGGAATTAAGGAACGAGCGCGATACTTATGCGTCTAGACATAACATACCACGTAAGGAGGACTACTCACAATCCTAATCTGGGTCGGTTTGATGGGCCGACCATAAAGGAGGCTCTATCCTCACATTTGAGTAGCTAATGTCGGTCCTAGGTCGAGTCAAGGTCTAACACGGTCTCACATGGTGGTCGAAATTTGGTCATTAAGCCTAGACTTCCGGGTCCTTGCAAGCAAGAACCCTAACAAGGTGACATTAAGCGGTGCAAGCTATTAGGAGGGGTAAGACACAGGCAAGACAAATATCATCATTGGCGGCATATATCCTCTACTATTCAACCTCCTATGCATATTTACAAACAAATGCAAAAGAGAAAACCGACTAACACATATTCACAAAACTATGAAAAAGGTAAAGCATGTGAAACTACACTAAACTAACAATAAGCATAACAAACATGCAACAACAAAATGACTAATCTAGCAGCACAACATCCACAACAACCACAAGTTCCCCAAAGGAACATCCAAGGCACAAAAATTCCATTCTCTTTCATGCTATCAACATAAAAAGAAATAGGGAAGGGGAGAAAGAAGTAGGAAAGAGTATACCAAACATCTCCATTCTCCTAATACCTCGGATTGTTGTGGCATCTGCCACTTGTTAGTTAAGCAAACATATATATATATATATATATACAATGCAAGCAAAGAACAAAAACAAAGGAAAGGAAAAACATGTTTTTTTGAAATTTTTGAAATTTTTCGATTTTTAGGCATTTCTGAAGATTTTTCATATTTACAAAAACAAAGAAATATTCACAAGGTTGATATTTTCCCTCCCCACACTTAATATTTACATTGTCCTCAATGGAACAAATTGCAAGGGGGAAATGAAGAAAAAGAACGAAAACAAACATGTTTTTGGCTTTTATGAGATTTTTAAGAAAAGGAAAAACTTGATTTTGTGTTTTTTGAAATAAACGGTTCTTCCTCCCCACAGTTATCGATGTGAATAATGTGAGGAGGAAAACCGGAAAGTAAAGAACATGTTTTTGAAGTTTTTTGGTTTTTCAGTTTTTTTGGATTTTAGATTTTTGAAAGCAATAAAAGCAAAAATAAACAAAAGAAATGAAAAACAAAAAACTAAACTAAGATGCAATCGTATATGCACTATACTATATGGATGCAAACTATATGTGACAATATTTTACAAATAAAAAGGAAATCTAATGCATATAGATGAATGCAACTAAATGGTACTATACTAATGATATGAAATGATAGAAATGAAGCTAAAACAAGCTATCTAAACTAACTAACTACTCTAAATGCATGCGAAAATGAAAAATGCAAAACTAAAGAGAAATTTGGATTAAGGGAGTACTTGTTTTGGATTTTGAAATGGGAGCATAGACATCAAACAACCTCTCACTAGTCACCACCACCCTCGTCTCCACCCTCTCCATGGCCATCTCCATGCAAGAAATCATCCGGGTTCAGGAAGTACTCGTTGGAGAACCCAAAAGTGGAAGCAGCTGCAACGGACTGAGGAGGCGCACCACTACGCTGGCAGGTTCCAAATCTCTCTCCCTCACGCACCGGGGAAAAAATCGGCCTAGAATAGTAGTCCGCAGCAACATGTACCTCTCCGGCGAAATGAGGGTCGGCGGAGGGCACATATTCAGCCTCGGGAGGCATGTAGTAAGAAGGACGGTGGCCAAACTATGACGGTACCCCTGCTGAATGCCACGATCATAAGTGGAGAAGTTCCCCCACGCCTGATCGTGGTACAAATAATCTAATCTCGCGCAGGTATCAGACTAGCGTATGTCCTCCAGTTCACGCCGCTCAACGGTCTCCTGATACCTCAAATCCATGCGAACCATGAAATCCACGATCGTTTGAGGAACATGGCTAGGAGGAGGAGGAGCCAAGCTAGAAGAAGACCCCTGGAAAAAGCTAGGGCCGCCGAACGGTGGTACAGGAAGAGAAGGTTGTTGGTAAACAAGGCCACTGGTGGTGGGCAAGCGCTGGTCTCGGGTGAAAACTCGGGTCGCAGGAGGGTCAGAAGAAGTGCCCTTAGGAGGTGCCTCTACAGGGAGGAGGTAGGAGGGTTGATTAGGCCTCACCCTCATTCTCTCAGCGTTTGGCAAAGGGATGGATGGAGTTTTTATCAACTCGCTCCACCCGAATCTGCCAATACATCTTGTTGTCGTTGGGGTTCCACTTAATCCACCCCAATCCCTCCATAAGGTAGCGGCGGGAGAGCACATTCTCCCCGTCGATGTAATCGACCCGGAAGTTTCTCTGGCAAACTGCTGAAGCTATCAAAGTAACCATGCCCCCAACAGAAATGGGCGTCGACAAACGGGGCTGATGGCTGAGTCGGCTAAGGTGAAGCAACATGTGATGGGCTATGTTGATTTCAAACTTGGTGGGTTGGGTGATCAAACCAGATGCTAGGATCTCGAGCTCAACAGTGGTGAAGTTGTGTGGCTCGTCTCGGGAAAAGACGGTCCACCCCAAAAATCTCTGCAATATCCTAATAGGATCAAGATGCACCCTATTTGTCGGTTTCTTATCCCCCTTCGTACTCACCAACCCAGTGATAGAGGTCCATACCGACTACAAATTAATACCCTCAGGGGCATGCAACGGTGCCGAGCTATTCAACCCGAAAATACTAGCAAAATCCGCAAGGGTTATATGGTAACCCTTATTCATGAGGCGGAATTGTACAAAAGTAACTATCCCCAAATCTCTATTCTTGGCTACCCGAAGAGAGCTCAAAAACTCCCATGTTAAACGAGGGGAGGTCATTACCGCCTTGGTCTCATACAAATGTCCCAAACCCACATCCCTAAACAAATTGCCGGTGATACCATCCAAACCCAAATCTCTCATAGAAATCCTATCAAAAAATCGGGTGGGGTTAAGGGGACGGAGAACAAAAGATAGGAAGTTACCTTTTTGGGTTTCGGAATCGAAGATCACCCCGGAAAATCGGGGTCACCCGAAACAAAAGGAGCATCGGGGTTGTCTACTCTTTCGCGCCCCGCGGTAGGATTGTTCCTAGATTTTGATCTCCTTTCGGTCCTTCCCGACATGATGAATTTGAAGGAATTTGATAAAGGATTGTAATGGGTTTGTTTTGGGAGTGTTTTGGGAGAGTTTTGTAGTGAGGGAAGGTAGATAGGGAAGGGAAATCTGAAAAATGGCAGAAAATGAGTGGAAAAATGAGGGTAAAGGGTTTATAAAACACATTACAGCTGCCCTCTGAGCCTGTCTGGCACCGGCGGCCAGCCGATCGGCTAACATCCCTTTCTATTTTTCCTTCGATTTCTCCGCTGAACTGCTCATAAAGGGTGCCCAGCCGGCGGACCGGCTACCGGCCGACCGGATGGTAGCCGTTTTCCCTTCGTCTTTCCTCTTCTTCTCTTCTTCTTTTCTTCTTCTTCTCCTCTAAACTGGGCTCCCAGCCGGCGGACCGGTTGCCGGCCGACCGGCTGGTTGCCTCTTCTTCGTGTTTTCTTTCTTCTTTCCTTCCCTTCTTTAATTTGGGCTCCCAGCCGGCGGACCGGTTGCCGGCCTACCGGCTGGTTGCCTCTTCACTTTCTCTTCTTTTCCTTTCCTTTCTCTTGAAGTACTTAGGACTCTTAGCCGGCTAACCGGCTGCCGGTCCGTTACCGGCTGAGAGCCCTTTCTCTCTAAATTCCTGCAATCTGGAAAGCAAGCCGTAAAAAACAGAATGTGCATTTGGCGTTCGGAGCCGGTGGTCGACAGGCAGCCGGCCTACAGGCTTAGGGCCCCTATACACTATTCGTAAAACAACTCAACTTACACAATGAAAACTCATTTTGCTAAGAGAAATTACATAAAATATGCCTAACCAAGGCTACCCACCACAAGATGACCACTCTCACAAGTCAAAGTTAAACAACCAATCTCACTTCCAAATTCCCAAATGCAAACTAGAATGAAAACTAAAATGCAACCTATATGAAGAACATAAAGAAAATACTTACAAACGGTGGTAATTTAGTGGCTCCACCAAACCTTCATGAACAATCTTCAGTTCTTGTGGACGGAAATTTCGTCCATGCTAGCCAAAGACCTTAGAAAACGGTCAAAGGCCTCGGCCGAAGCTTCAACCTTGCTCTCATGGGCGAATCCCGCTTCACACACCATCACTTTTTGAACTTTGACATCTTTTTCGGCAACTAGTTCCCCTAGGTCCCCTTTCTCAACCAAGGGATCTTTAAAGGAACTAGCACAACTTGGCTTTTCTTGTTCTCCATAGCGGTGCCTCTTCTCAGGAACAAACAACTTGTCACTAGCAAAACTAGCATCCTCACTCTTCAAAGTCATACTTTACATGACTCCCTTTTCATCAACCATCATAGGGACATCACTCACCATCACACATGCAACCATGTCAACATTTCTTGCTTTGTAACTTTTAACGGGAGCTTCCGGAAGTTCAAACTCCGTCACTTCCTTTCCCACTTGGAATGTTAGCCTTCCTCTCTTCACATCGATAGTAGCTCCTCCGGTGGCCAATAATAGCCTACCAAGTATCACGAAAGAGCTATTACCCACGGGGACATCCAATATAAAGAAGTCGGTGGGGATGGATAGATTCCACACCTTGACAATTGCATCTTCAAGCACCCCTAGAGGAAATTTCTCGGTACCATCCGCAAGAGTGATAGAGGTTGTAGCGAGGGACAAATTCTTGATGTCTAACTTCTTGGCAATTTCTAGTGGCATGACGCTCACGCTTGCTCCCAAGTCACATAATGAATTTTCAATTTTTTTCCCTCCGACATAGCAATTTATCGAAAAGCTACCCGGATCTCCGAGTTTGATAGGGAGGGTGCTTGGGACTTTCTTGGCGGACAATGTAATTGCATTCACTTCTCTTTTCTCTTCTCGTGAGGGGATTGTTGCTTCCACCTCTTCAACAAGTCTCATCAACTCCTCACAACGAGGATCTCCTTTAGTAATTTTCCGGAAAAACTCACAAACTCTTCTCTCCATGAGCCCTTCTTCATATTCGGACTCTTCATCAATTACTTCTTTTCCATTCCCTAGATTTACTTTTCTTTCATCATTCCTCTTCCTTGGAAGCTCCATGACTTGTTCCAACACAAATTGATTTTCTTCAATCTCATCCCGGTAACTAGCTTCCGGGGAAGCAATGGGCGCCATCACTATTACTTCCTCCTCACTATCACCTCCAACTTCACTCCCAAAAACCGTCATGAGTTGTTCAAGTGAAGATTTTCCTCCGCTACTCTTGGTTTCAAGCATTGGTTGCTCTTGGGCATTTGTCATTATTGCATTGACTCCATGATGTTTTGTAGCGTCTCTTGAGTTTTGACCTTGAGCTAGAAAGCCACCTGGAGGCCTTTGAGGATTGTCTAAGGCTTAGGAAGAGACTCTAGCCTCCATCTCTCGTATCTACTTTTGGTTCGCATTCTTCAAGTTCATCATCTCTTGGTTGTGGGTAGTTTGCATATTCTTCGCAAGCTTGAGTAATTCTCCCACTTGATTCTCACTTGATGGTTCTTGGTAAGGGGTATTAGTAAGGGGCAAAACAAACCCATAGTCGCTCCTAGGGCCCCCAACTTGAGAGTTCCCCTTTGGCATTTGGCTATTGAAGTTGAGATTTTGTTGAGTGAAATTTGGGTCGTTGAAATTTTGGTTGTTGTGAAAGTTTTGGTTTGGATTTGGGTTGTTGTGGAAGTTGTTTTGAAATGGGGGTGGGTTGAAATTTTGGGTTTGGTTTTTGTTTTGGTTTGGGTTGTTGTTGAAATTTGAGTTGTTGTAATTTTGGTCATTTAAGTTGGGTGCAAAGCCTTGATTGGCTTGGTTGATTTGGTTCCCTTGATAAAAGCCTTGGTTTTGGTAATTATTCCTTGGGTTGAAATTCTCACCCCTTGGTTGGAATCCGGGTGGGTTTTGAGCTTGGGGTTGTTGAAGTTGATGTGGGTTCAAGACGTTTGTACTCTTGTAGCTCATATAAGGGCTCCCTCGACCCGGATGGTAGTAGTTGGAATTTAGGTTGAAAGTGTTTTGATTTCTTGAGTTGTTGAAGGCTTGAAAGGCATAGACCTCCTCCTCACTTCCACTTCCCTCATAGGTGTTGTTGGCATACACATCAAATGTATGCCCACTACCTCCACATAAGTCACATGACACAATGTTATGCACTTGGTACATCCCGGGTGTGTTACTCTTGGTTTCTTTGCTTGTAGCTCCCTTTGTCAACTCTTCCAACTTCTTAGTCAACAAATCTATCTTGGCATTGGTTTCTTCATTGGCTTTAGAGTTGGAGAGGTTCTCATTGGGGTATTTGCTACTTCTTCTCAATGCATTTCCCCTTGTCCCATAATTCTCCTCGGAATCAACGATCATCTTGATAAGCTCGGTCCCTTCCTCATCCGGTAAGTGGTCAAAACTACCTCCCGTCAACGCATTCACCATTTCCTTTGTGCGAGGGAGAAGTGTTTGAAATAATGTTTGGGTGGTATACCACGTAGGTATCCCATGATGAGGACACCAAACAAGCAAGTCTTGATACCTATCCCATGCTTCTCCTAAGCTTTCCCCCTCTTCTTGTTGGAATTGGGTAATCTCGTTACGGATCATGGCGGTCTTTGAAAACGGATAATACTTAGCAAGGAAGGCCTTGGCTAGATCATCCCAAGTAGTGAAGTTGTTTGGGGGATGAATGTTTAACCAACGGTCCGCCTTATCCGTCAATGAATAAGGGAAGAGCATCAATCTCAAAGTCTCCTCCGATACTCCCGTCTTCCTTATCATGGCAACCTTGCCTTTGAATTTCCTCAAGTGCCCGTGGGCATCCTCATGCGAAGCCCCACCAAAGGCATGTTTCTCAATGGAACTCATTTGTGATGGGTCGATTTCAAAGTTTTGTGGCACAAGATTGCCAAAGTTGATGGGGTTTGTTGTGTCATTATGGTTGGGCGGTTATGGTCTCTTAAGGCGGCCATTATGTGGATTTGTGGTTGATTGTGAATTTGAGGTGAGGGTGGTGGTGATTGGTAGAATGGGTTGTCGAAATTTTTGAATATCGGGCTTGGAATGTCTTGGTTTGGGCTTTGTGGTTCGGGTGGAGAAGGTGGGTTGTTGTGGCTAGTTGAAGCGTGGGAAGAAATTCTCACTCTTGCTATAGTCCTCCTCCTTAAGGCTTGAAAAAGTCTTTCCGGTTCGGAAGTTGAAAGTATAGAATTCGAACCACCCCTTGGCATAAAAACTTAGCAACACAATTAGTCGTCCTAGTGTTTTTTAGGCACTAGGGAGAGTAAAATAACAACCACTCTACACTTAAACTAACAAAGCTTGTACAAGACAAAGAAAGCACAACTAACTAAGGCTAAAAACTAAAACTAAAATAAACAATCTCTAGCACCATCCCCGGCAACGGCGCCATTTTGATGACCGGTTTTTGCCGTCACTACCGGTATCAAACAACATTTATGAAACCCGATATAAAGTAGTATGAATGGGTTATCGTTCGCAAGGATGGTGGGGATAATTGCTTAGTTATGTTCTAGTCTAAGTCTAAGTCGGGGTAATAGGTTTTGTGAAACGATTGACAACTAATGAGCAAATGAAAAAGCTAAGATAACCAAGTGGTGTTAGTCCAGTGGTAACTGAGTTAAACCTTAAAGCTTGCAGAAATGCAGGAGTTGAGAGGTCTCAGGTTCGATTACCAGCTGGGGCGATGACCACTTGGCCACTGCAGCTCCCGAGGGGGTGGTTTACATGGTCCATGTGGTGGTGCGGGAATGCATGGGCCCGGGGGGATTAAACCCCTCGTCACCAAAATGAAAAAGCTAAGATGTGAATTCGATTAAAGGTAAACTAGGGTGTCGGGGGTCACTAAGATGGATAGATGAACATACTAGAAAATCAACTAGATGGTCTCAAACCAAGGGGTATCGGTAAGTCTCTTCTCTCGAGTCGACTAAACCTAGGTCGGAATACCCTAGCTTTCGCTACAAATACACACAACCAACCCTAAAACATACCAAGACAAACCCTCAATCGTCGCTAAAGGCAAGTCACGCTAAAATCAAAGCCCAACGTTCGTTGAAGCAAATCATCAAACACTTAGTATGCAATAAGAGGAAAACCCTTTACTCAAGAACAACTAATCTATAAACTAGCATGATATTATCATCTACCAACACCCAAGTTCCCCCATAACCCTAGGTATAAGTCTACTCACTCATGACTAAGAAAAACATATGGATGAATGATAAACAAGTGCTAAACATAATGAATCAACAAAGGTAAACAATTTAATAAAAGAAACTTAAAGTAAATGTATTAACTAAGTAAAGAAGAAGAAGATTGTACCAACTAATTGCATAAAGGCATGAACTTTGATTACAAATGGAAGATCTTCTCAAATCCTCCCAAATATAACCAAAAAAAAGCCCTAGAACAAATGCTAAGAAGGACTACTAGGAAATGACTAAGGAAAGATTCCAATGAACTACAAGATTAAAGGAAGAACTAAGAAAAGATTAAGGTTTTTAGGAGAGTTTTTAATGTAAAAGAGTAAGCAATGAAACGGTAACAAAATTGCGTAAATGAAAATAGACTAAGTGCGGGCATATATAGTGTGCGAAAATCTGAAGTTTGACTCTCAGCCGGTCAAACGGCTGCCGGTCTGTGACCGGCTAAGAGTCAAAACACGGACTTCTGACTTTTTCCTTCTTTTCTTCAACATACACAGGTACAACCAGCCGGTGGGCCGGCTGCCGGTTGGCTACCGGCTGGGAGCCCTTTTGTAAACTTCTGACTTTTTGCACGAATTTGAAGTAAGGCATGACTATCAGCCGACCGGCCGGCTGTCGGTCGGTCACCGGCTAACAAGCAGATGTAAAATCCCTGTAACGTTTTGCCAATTTTCCTCGAAAGTCAAGTGAAGCCTCCCAGCCGGCCCACCGGCTGCCGTCTGGGACCGGCTGAGAGGACCTGGAGCCTTTCCTTCATCATTCCTTCATATTTCGCTCCAAAATCGTCTCGTTCGCTCCCGTTTCTTCGCTCCCGCCACAATACCTACAACATGGGAACCAAATAGGAATATTCGAGACAACGGGCATAAAATCGAGCGAAGGCACGCAAAAAGAGGTCGAAACGGGACCAAAAATGAAGAAAAGATAATAAAAATTATGACCAAAATATAGCTCATGAACTACAAATGAAAATAAAGGAATTAAAAACACAATTATCATTTTAATAATTAAACTTGTAAATTTTAAACAAGTTAAACATCTACTTAATGATCTCTTACCCAATTAAGTAAATCATCCCGAGACCCAAATACATACTAACTCGGGAACGGTGTAACCGATACATCCCTTAATAAAATTACATTAATTCTTATCTTAACCCGAACTTTTTACCACTACGGTGGCTCGAATACCTTCGTCGAGATCGACCAAATTTCGAGAGTGTAATCATATTACCCCACTTCTCCAACGTAATAAGGTAGCACCCCGGTGTAGCCTAGCCCAATCCCTTATGAAGAAAGTACTTTGTGGGTTCTTTACTTTTTGGTAAGGCTATGTCTCGATTTTAAATAACGTAAGAGATCTTGTCAATTTATTATCTATCTTCTATAAGTGAACTAAGTCGGTGAATTATCGATAAATTAATTGACACGGTCGATAAAAACGATGAAAATGCATGATTTTGAATGACGATTTGGCTATGCATGCAAACATGTTAAGCATAAATAAAAGCATAAAAACTTAAAAGAATAAATAAATCCTAATACGGCCTTCCTAAAATAGAAAATTAAATGTAAAATACAAATTCGGAAACCAACTCCTTGGTCCCTTGAACTTCACATGCGGCACGCATCCCAAGGCAAACTCCGTCTTGGTCGGAACTCTTTTCCGAAAAGCACCGTTTCAAGGATCTCCGGAATTACGAATAATTACAAATTTTTTATCTATTTTATACATTATAAAATAAAACAATAAAATAAAGTGATACGAGATCACATTAAATTACAACTGAATCGATAACCCCTTACATTACGGGATTACAGTTGATGGAGCTTATGTAAATGCAAAACCTAAGCCAAATCTAAGGCCATACTAAGCAAAATACATAATTCCAAATTACGTAAATTAAATTATGACATTCATAAATAATTAAATAAATATGCAATGCTTATGTAAATGCAAAACCTAAGCCAAATCGTCCTATTTAAACACAATTTAAATATCGTTATTCATAATAACACGGTTTTATGGAATAACGTGATTTTAACATTTTAAAATCACTAAACACTTTGTGAATCACTATTCACATTTTAGTTAAGTATCCTAATACATTTTAGGATTCAAAATTTAGTCTTACTCAAATTTCGAAAATAACTTAACTTATTATAATATTGTTCGGATTTAATCGGTTTTACGGGAAATAGCAATAAAATAATCAAAACGAGTCATAAAATATTTCGAAAATTCAAAATTCAAATTTTGAACATACTGAAGTTTTCTTAAAATTTCAGATTTTAAAAATATTAATATTTTCGAAACAAACTATTTATTTCGTAATAATACGCGTAAACATGCAAATTTAGACGGAAATTCAAAATTACCTCCAAAATTATGCAATAAAATACCAATAAAATTTTTACATATTCCTAGACACTCAAAGTGACTGAAATGTTGAGAAAAATCAGGTAAAACACTGTTCAAGGGCTGAAAAATCATTTCAAGACTCGTACAATTCTTTATTTTTAACTTTAACCATTTAAAAATTAAAAATAAAAATCCAGAAACTTTTGGCACCCAAGAAAAATATGATGATGATCATATCAAACATGACTAATATGGGTTAATTTTTCGGACTATTGTAACAACTTTTCCTATTTTTAATAAATCATGCCATATATTTTTCGATTTTAACAATTAAAATCATTTCTCATGCAAAATTCGAAATAAAAAGGCTCAAAATTTACATGCATGCTAGAAATAATATATATGACACAGTATAAACTTTTTATGGCCAAATTCCAACTTAAACTATTTAAGTCGAATTGTGTCACTAATATGTCGCTTTTTACCATAAAAATCAATATTCATGCAATATAAGTAAAAAATTTCTGGAAAATTTAACATACATTTTAAATATTGCATATGACATCTACAAAAATCTAAATTCATAATCTAACTATATAAACTCATTTTTATCCCATTTTATGACTATTTAACATTTAAATATCACAAACCATGCATAAAACTTAAATAATTTCGAAAATTATATATTCATAATATGTTAAATGCATGTGAGGACATATATAAAAATCTCTGCCAGAAAGTTTTCTTTACTATTTTCCCATAATAAAACGATTTTAACCGATTATATAGCATATATTAACAAATTAATTACAAGATTAAACAATATTATTCCATAAATCATTCATAATGACTTAAAACATTTTTAAGACCAGAAAGTATACATGCAATAAATATTTTGTGCGTATCATATATGTACTAATTATTTACGCTTTTAATGTTAATCACATTACTCGCAAAAATCGTAAATTCGAGTTGCATGCAAGCAACCTAATGCTCTGATACCACTTGATGGTGATTTAGTCATACTAACTTAACCATAATTATTAGTCTTACTAATAATATATAACTATATAAAATTAACTCATTAATTTACTAAATCTTTATGCATGCAAATAAATAAATGCGGAAAAACGAACACAAGAGTTCTTACCATCAGTCCAAATATGCAAAGGACGATCCTCCACGGAACAACCAACGTAGATTGCCTCCTTCAAATTGCACCCAAGACCTACCCTTAAAGAACCGAGATTCAAACACGAGCTATGTGACGGAATTCGGTTATCTTAAAACCGAGAACTAATCTAATTAGTTTACTAAAATGATTACTATAAGTATTATAGTAAAACAAATATTATGTAATAATATTTTAGAGGTTTTGTATTTTATTTCTTACTAGAAGAATAAATTTGCATTAGGGTTAGATATGAATGTGTGTGAGCATCACATATATAGAGAGTTGGGGTGGGGTGAGTGAACCGTGTGCATAGGGTTTATGGGGAAAAGATTTGTTCCTTTTGTTCTTAACCATGTGATAAGTGTTAAGTCATATCAAAACTTAACATAATCATTATAATTATAAGATAAAATTATCACATAATATTACCTTACAATGCCCACTTACACGGCTAACATTGTAACATTTTACAAATGTAATTTGTACAATTTGTGCAATATGTAACATCTTATGTGACATAATTAAATTGTATTAATTTAAAATATATTTATCACATAAATAATATTTCTAAATTAATTAAATCATATTTAACAAATTACTTTAGTAATTTGTAATTACCGTCCCAATATATGGTTATTATAATAATCGTCAATACGATATACAACGTTTGTTATAACCACGAACCATTCATATTCTAATTTCGATATTTCGAAAATATCAATTAATATTTGACAATCGACACATTTCAATTTCAAATATAAATCTTACGTTAAGATTCAACCTCTGATTTCTCGATATACGGTTTTAAGGAATTCGATCAATTTGTATCATATACAATTGATCAATATATCATTTAAGGGGTCTGTCTTATAGGTGTGACCTAAAGGGATCAACTGACCACCACCGTCATACGACAGTACCAATCATTACTGATTAATGTTGGTCACTTGACTATATAAAATATCAGATCATCCCTTGCATATTCTTATCATAAGATTTTGACAATGATTATTATCATTGACGTGATCGCACTATTCACTACTACAATTAAGCACTTGGGCCACGATTAAATTCGTGGCGCAAGTACTAATTTCCCGTGGCTAAAGCTCTTTGTCACGGAATTACCTTCCGTGGCCCAAGTGGCCGTGGCTAACAGATAGCCACGGGAGAAACAAAAATGTGGCTAAAATTATATTTTTAGCCACAGATTCTCACGTGGCTAATAATTCCCGTGACCAAAAATTAATTCTCGTGGCCAAAATTATTCCCGTGACAAACAAAAAAATAAAAAATAAATAAACAAAATGTAATATATTATATTTTCACATATGGAATCTTTTTTTGGTCTAAACCGGGGTGTCCACCGTGTCGACAACGGTATATGATACCCTCGCCCCTCGCCGCGGGCTCTCTCACGAAGAGGTAAACGGCTTGCCAAAGAGTTGCTTCATTCCCATGGGTAGGAATCAAACCCCTGACCTCAGGGTTAAAGGATGAGGTGAGCAACCACCGCACTACCAAACACATTTGGTTACATATGGAATTTTGTCAAGGTTTAATTCTTGTTTGGTTAGTTATCTCAACTCGTTACTTACAATCACAAGTCATTCAATTTTGCGAATGGTATATCCTCCCCAGGAGGTCACTCATCCCAAGACTACTCTCACCTGAGCACGCTTAACTGTGGAGTTCTTATGATGAGCTACCGAAAATGAAACTTAAGCTTGTTGATATATTTAACATTTTAAAACCTTTTTAAATTATATTCTTTTTTTTTCTAAATTACCTTCACTATTTTTTTTGCGAAAAAATATTAAATGATTTACATATTTTTGCGAAAAAAAATATTATTTTTTTCTCAAATTACTCGAGTTTTCAATGTTGACCTCCCGACTAATGATGCTCGGGTCATTTTTTGCCCGAGTCAACAAAACCATTTTCTCCAAAATATTTAATCACATTTTCCTTATATTTTTTTCCCTAATACATTTTTTTATTTTTTTTCATTTGTCGGCATTTTTATTTTATTTTTCTTTTATCCATTTTTTCATATATTTTTCCACACAAATACTATTTGTAATATCGTCGTATTTGTAACGAAAAAAGTTTAATAACTTTTTACTCAATAATGATCACTTTTGAATAATGATTACATATACGTAACAATGACCGAGTTTTATTACTAAAATAAATGACCAAGACATTATTAACTCGAAAATAATCAGGTTTTTCCAAAAAACACAGAAAATATCGTATAAATTTTTGTTTTCTCTAAATTGATTTCTTTTCATTATTCTTGATATTTCTTTTTGTCAACAAAATTTCACATTATTTACACATGTAAATTTATTATTTTAGTTTCCATTTTACATTTCGGTGTGATATGCTTATTTTCAATAATTAAAATGTTTTTCTATATTGATTTTTTTATATCGGTTATTTTATCAATATGTGTTTTTTCATTTTATTCAATGATTTGTTGGAAATCATTTTGAATTTAATTTTTTAAACTACTTTTTTTTATTTAATCATATTTTAAATCTAATTGTCTTTTTTTTTCTCCTTAAAAACATCCCCAATTTTTTTCCAATTTAACATCTCGAATTCAAATTCTTGTAGAAATATTTTACAAATAAAGTTGTAAATCAATTTTCTAATGAAAAGCTTATTTAACAATATATTAGTTTAAAACTTCTCAATGATAGGTGTTAATAAGTTAATTATTTAATTGTACATACTTTCTCTTTAAATGTAATGCAGTCTCTAAATAATGTTATTCAATATTATAAATTTAACAAAAAAAAGAATTATAAATATATATTTGCCATGGGTGTGACATTGTTCGTGGCAAAAATGATTATTAGCATTCAACGAAAATAAAACAAAATAAATTGTTAAACAACAATCATTTATTCATATAACCATATTCATTTTCAAGTCACTAGTCTTAATAAGAATAATCATAATAAATTGCACAAATTCTCACTTGTGACAGACTAAATCCAATAATAAGAATAATCATAATAAGATCATTTACGTCAATAGTGAAGAACATTAAGTACGAATATTGTTCACATCTCGCAATAATACGGCGCAATCATCTTGATGTCACAGTACACACCATGTTGCACTAATAATTTTCTACTATTATTTGTTATCATATCAAAAATATTAGTCACGGTAAAAATCCAGTGCGTAGCTAAGAGCAATAATTAGTCACGGGTAATTTACTTGTGACATAAATCAAAATTAGCCACGGTAAGAATTCAGTGTGTGGCTAAGAGCAATATAGTCACGGATAATTTAGCTGTGACAATAAATCATAATTAGCCACGTTAAGAATTCAGTGTGGCTAAGCACACTAATTAGTCACGGTTAACTTATATGTGACAATAAATCATATTTAGCCACGACATTGTGGCTAAAAATAATTATTAGCCACGTTCGTGACTTGATGCGTGACTAAACGCATTTGTTAGCCACGGTCATGGCTTAATTCGTGACTAAAAACAATTATTTGTCACGGATATATTTTCCCGTGACATAAATTTTTTTACCAATTAATTTTGAAGGAAGGGGACTTTTTTTCCCGTGACTAAGCAAATTTAGGTCACGAATTATGAATTCCCGTGACATAAATCGTGGCGCAAGTGCCATTTTGTTGTAGTGATTGTTGAGGACACATTTCCCAACACTATCAACGGCCTATCATGGTATGGGTACGATAATCAGACAAGCAAAACCTCTCCCTCCTTTTCATCAAGCACGATCTATGCTGACATTAGATGAGGCTGGGTTGCCAAGAAGCGGCAACTACAGGTCAGTCTGCGAACTACGCGAGTTCTAGCGACGGTAAGGATTCATCTTCTATTTTGGGTCGACCACCTGCGCAAGTGAAGTCCAAAAACAAGAAGAAAGGATCTGGAAATAAGGGTGGTAAGGGTAAGCAAAGCAGTTTTGATCCTGAACCTGTTGCTACACCGAGCCCCACCTCTGCTACTGGTACTCCCTTTCACCCGTGGCAGGCAGGTGGTTATGGTGTGTGGCCTTGGGGACCTGCTCCGTGGGCCTGACCTCCATGTCCGTACCCGACAAACCCGTGGATGCGCGCCCCCTGTGATGAGGACTCCTCGTCCCCCTAGTCCTAGACCTCAGGCGTACACAACAGAGTCGCCTCCGACTCCAATTGACATTGAACAGGCTATGTACACCCTTGGTATTACACCCCCTGATCCATGGTACATGGATACCGGTGCCACTTCCCACATGACATCGAGTGCAGGTAATCTCTCGACTTATTCTAATTCGAGCATTTCAAACTCTAATATTGTCGGAAATGGTCAATCTATCCCAATTAATGGAACCGGTACAACGATATTACCTAAACCACATTCACCCCTCTCCCTCCGAAATGTTCTTTACGCACCCAAACTTGTCAAAAATCTTGTGTCAATTAGGAAATTTACTACAGATAATTCTGTAACTGTCGAATTTGACCCATTCGGTTTTTGTGTAAAGGATTACAAGACGGGGACGCCGCTAATGAGATGTGAGAGTCAGGGGGTCCTATATCCAATCACACCCACAAATAAAGTCCAAGCCTAAGCCTTTGTTGTAGTTGAACCCATGGTGTGGCATAACCGTCTTGAAAAGCCGGGTGATGTTGTTCTTAATTCTATTAGGTCTCAAAAATTGATAAATTGTAATTCTTTTTCTAGGAAATTAATTTGTCATTTCTGTTCTACTGGTAAACAAATTAAGCAACATTTTATGATATCTATTTCAAGCACACATATGCCTTTCGATTTATTGCATTGTGATTTATGGACATCTCTCGTGCCTAGTTCTTTGGGTCACCGGTACTATTTAGTCATTTTAGACGATTTTACTAACTTCGTGTGGACTTTCCCTCTAGCAAATAAATCACAAGTTCATAAAATTTTCGTTAATTTCCATACTTACATCAAAACCTAATTTGAACGAGACATTAAGACTATACAATGTGATAATGGTCGAGAATTTAATAATGGTCCATTTATGGAGTTACGTGCCTCACACGATTTTAAATTTCGTTTCTCGTGCCCATATACCTCCCCACAAAATGGTAAAGCCGAACGTAAAATCCGCTCCATTAACAACATTGTCCGTACTTTGATTCTCCATGCTTCATTACCCGATACTTATTGGCATCATGCTTTATCTATATCTACCTATTTGCTTAATATACTACCAAATAAACAACTCAAATTTTTGACACCAGTATATTATTTATATCAGCGACATCCGTCTTACTCACACTTTCGAGTTTTTGGATGTCTTTGTTATCCACTTATCCCGTCCACCACAATAAACAAGCTACAAGCTCGCTCCTTACCTTGTGTTTTTGTAATACTCCGTATATTATATCGTTTATTTATTTAATTATGTTAACTTTATTAGATTTCGATGTCGATGGGTTATAATAAAGCGATATAATATTGGTGGACGAGGTGTTTTATGCGTTGTTTTTAGAATCGTATAAGTGGATAATTAACGAACCCGTACTTGATTCATGTTATGTGGGTATTGGAGTGCGTGATGGGTTGATTTTACACGGGTAGCTGAGTCATTGGGCCTAGGGTTGCGTGCCCAAACCCTAGCCCATACACGGTTTTGATTCCTTGATTTCAGAATTTCTGAAATCTCAACTCAGCCGTCCTACTTATACCACAAAATAAAACCTTTCTGACCTAAATTTCACATACACCCACACACCTCATGGACTGTCGCCACTACAGAGTTTGCAAGGGACGTTTAATACGGCGGTTCTAGGGCTTATAGGGTGGTCGATTGGCAGGGGAAAGAAGGTATGAACACCATACATTCTCGTTTGTTTTCTGATTTCGTGTTTTGCCTTGTGTTCTGATATAATTTATGATCTTCTTAAATGCTAATAGCCACGTCTCTCAGCAATTTCGTGAACTATGATATGTAATCTTCATGTTTTGATCATCAATATGTCATCTTTTAGTAATTAAGGTCGTTATTTGGGGTGATTCGTTTCTGGGTATGGTAAATCTGGGTTTGTATTCGTGGTTTTATTAGAACAGAGTCTGCGACTGGTGTCTTTGCATATGGGTTTCGATCTTGTTCCTGTTGTTATGTGATCTGGGTTTTGGTATCTATGGATTGGTCGTAGTCTAGGAAGTCGATGGGTGGTTGTCAGAGCGGGTCGTGGTGGCATACGGTGGAGCATGGTGGTTGCCACAGGTCGTGGTGTAGGCTCTGTTACTGTGAGTCTGAGTTTTCGTTCCAGCTTTCGTGGGTGTTTTTCAGGGTGGTTGCGACTGCCACCCCCACCACTGGAACCACCAAGACTCAGTGGCGAGTCTGGTGGTGCCATGGGTGAGGGTGGTGGTCACGATTGGTGTCTAAGGCAGGTTTTGACGCGGGTTTTCGGGCACGGTGGTAGTCTGTTTTGCGTGTTCGTATTCAACTCGTTACTGCGTTTGTTAATTGTTTTACATTCAATTCGTACTACTGTTTTGTTATTTGGATCAGAAATTATTATTAAGATTATGATCATTAGATTAGATTTCATCTTTATCTCATTGTTAATTCCATGTTAATTAGAACGACACTAATTGTTATTATTGTTAGTATCTTGGTTTTGGTGAGTCGTAATTGTCGCGTGTAAATGTTGTTGCTAGAATTGTTAACCTTAGCATTAGCATTTTATTAACATGGCTCATATAATCAAATAACATGATGATTACGTATTGGGTCAAGTGCTATAAATCGAATAGTCATTAGTAACGTTGGGTTAAAATAATTAATGTTAGCTACGTGTTCTCGAGTTTGTAATTTAGGTGATAATAATTGTTTGTTATGGTAGATTTTACGTTGATATTAGGAAGGGTCACGGACGTTAGGAGTTAATGATAATTGTTTAGTTGAGCTATGTTATTTATAGTAAGTCTAATAATAGTAACTCTAAAAATGGCAAGTTAAAGTTAGTAAGTAGTAATCGTATGTATGAGCATGCCTTGTTGTGGATTTTCACCATGTGTTTTAAGTAAGCTTATTAGGGACATGATCAAGTATGTAGTAGTGGTAATTGTTTGATTGAATAAAAGTTGATATTAAGTAATTTTATAGGAACGGAGTTTGAGGTGGAGTATTTCTAGACGGTGATTTTCTTGTCCAGATTTGCTATTTCAGGTAGGATACATTGACCCTATACTCTATGATGTGTTATGAATGGAGGTTGGATTGTGTGTTATAGATGTTTAGCATGATTTATATGAGAATGGTATTGGTTGAATTGAGTGTTGATTATTATTATTATTGGTATGCGCATTTCATTATTTTATAGCATGATTGATTAAGAGTGTTGTTGCATTCATTCATGAGCATGGCATATGCATCGGATACGGAATTGAGATGATGAGATATTATTGATGAGATATTATTGGGCCCAGGCTAGCTCTGCAGGGCTAGACCTGGTGACCTCAGCTGTTATGCTGGTTTCGGCGACGGCCGAGTATAGTCTGCCGGGAGGTTCGGTATGGCTGGGAGTCACGGGTTTGAGATTGAGATTTGAGATTGAGATTTGAGATTGAGATTTGAGATTGAGATTTGAGATTGTGATTGAGATTGAGATTGAGCTCGAGCATATCATTGCATTTGCATATCATAATTGTTGCATTATCTATTTTTGTGTTATCCTACTCAACCGCGAGGTTGACAGTGTATTCGTGTACACCTACGATGATCCGGAATGGGGAGTAGATTCTACAGGTCAGAGACAGATGGATTAGGAGCTTGGGCATGGAGAGAGACATGGCTTGGACCTACTTAGAATTAGATCACATACTTAGATTGTACTTTATTCTTTGCATAGTAGTTGTAATATCAAAAGTTCAAATTTAATCAGTTTTATATAAAGTACTTTGGTTTGTTTTACTTTGTTATTCACTACCTCGGACATTCCGAGATGGTAACAGCTCTATTTATTTGAGAATGTCTTGCTAAAGGCTCTTAAATAAATGGGGGTGTTACAAAGTGGTATCAGAGCGAACGATCCTCAGGCCTAAACCAAATGAATAATAATGAACGTAGGAAGAGTCTAATAAAATGAACCCCAGGTTAGTAGCTGTTAGGAGCCCCAGGATTGGGATGAGTTAGGGGCTCCCTCAAACCAAGCCACTGGCCCTTTCAGTCTAAACTGGTAACCTTGAGTGATGCAGAGAGTGGGTAGTAACAAGATAAAAGATCGGACCTTGCCTATTTTGTCTATATTGTACTAACAGTTTTGCAGAAGCGGAATGAGGTAAGTTATTATGTGAAACATGGTTGGAGGTTTGTAGTGTGAAGCATGATAATGATATTGAATGTTGGTTGAAATATATGACTTCCAATTTTTGAGAATATGAGTATGAGTATATGAGTTTGACTTGGATGCATGCGGCTATATGATCCCTGAACCCTTAGGTAGAGATATAGTATAATGATGTGTGTAATGAGTAGGTGATAGAAGCACCATAATCTATAGCTACCTAGGAGGTTAGATGTAGGAGAGATATGACCATGATTGACTGGAATGGTTAATAGAGCCAGCCAGGCAATGTTGTTACAGGATACGGAATCAATTTAAGTCCTGTGTATAAAGGTAGTAGACCGAAACGAATGTCGTGCCAGTTGATAATTGTTTTGTTGTTATTATGAGTGTGTATATACTTCTTATTAGAATTCCTTATCCTTTGCAAGAGTTTACTGTTGGCTTACTAAGCAAATGCGATCGAATTTTGAGATTTATGTTTGTTATTATTTTTACTAATTGCCTTAGCAATTCATGTTTAGTGATATGCGAAATGTGTTACGTCAAGCCATGAATGTGATATAGTTATGGGTAGGTTCTTCTTTAAATTTACATGTCAATTCCATATTTATTTATGCATATAAAACTAGTGAATTATTTAATTGTTTCTATTTTCAGTTTCAAAATCTTTACCGTGTACTAGATGGAAATTACATGTTAATATAGTGCAATGCAATTTCAATGCTTCAAATGATATGTCAACATGTTTTAGAGAAAGAATTGTTGTGTTCAAGTGTGATAATGTGAAGCAATTTGTTTTTGGAACCAAAATTGTAATAAAATCTCCAGTATGTTATCTTGTCCGTACGGGCTGTTATTTAAATTGTGTTCTCTATATGAATGTGAAAATTCTTATGTTTGATAACCTTCTGATTTAGCTTTCTAATGCTTTTGGTTTCATGTTAATATGAAGTATATTTTGAGGGAAATAAACATTTTAGTTGACAGTGGTCAGATTGTTACTGTACTTTTCTGTTTTGACCCATGTTTTTGCAAAGGAAATAATTTGAAGCATGATTATTGTTTGTGCATAGTTCCAAGTCCACTGTTTAGAATATTCATTCATGTTTTCAAAATGATAAGCCACGTAAAATCTTAATGAACTGTTATTTAATAGTGATTCTTGCATGTTGCCCAAATTTTCTGTCTAATTGCTGTAAAGTTTCTATTCGGACCAACTGAGTTGTAAAATTGTTATAAATAATTTTCTTACGATATGCCTTTGATTATTCTTCCTATGATTAGTTAATTCCTTATATTTTCTAAAAGCTATACTAGCTCGCTTGCCAAATAGCTAAGCGGTCATTTAATTATGATTTTTGGAAGTTGTTGCGTGATATATGATTGTTGAAATGATAAAGTTTTATATTAAAAAGTTGAATCAAATATGAAATTTTGTGATGTAACCATGTAATACTCTGTTATATCATTATTAACATGAACAGTAGGCATATGATGTGAATATGAACGCTATTATTTGATAATGTAACCTTGTTATTTCATTGAGTTTTATATAAAATAGTTTCAATTATATTATTGCTTTCTATTAATATGACCTTAAAATAATTATGTGGTGTTCATACGTAATGTTAAAATCGTGATTATCAGAGAAAAATCTAGACACGTGGGAGAATGAACTTAACTGGTAAACTTATTAGCCTGATATAACAATCTAACTGTCATAAGTAATTGTGAGTATTTTGAACAATGTGAACCGTGTTGATGTTCCTTCATATATTAATGGTCTATCTTTTCTTAGTCCCCTGCGATAATCTTTATAATTTCTTCGTGTATATTGTTATGCCATAAAGCAAATTGCATATCGCTATCTTTAAAATCTGATCACAATATATATATATATATTGAATTAAGTAATCGGTTTAACTTCTTATACGTAGAGATGCTACGCTGTCTTGCTAGTCTAAGATTGGTGTATACCTCGAGAAATATGTCGATGCTCCATGTTAATTACATTAGTTATATTTTGCCTTATATCTTTTCTAAAATATGGTTTTGCTTCTATAATATGATTATGAGCATGAAATGTTTTAATTTGTCAATTATACACTATGAATTAGCTGATTGTTTACATTGGTGTAAATAGTTGAAGTTGTGTTAAAAGAGATTTCAATGGTATATAAGTGTTAGTTATCCTGATTTGTTTTAGTGCGTAACGTGAGATTTTCAACTATGTTTTGAATGCTTTAAAAGCCGGTTGATAATTGCCTAGTAAAGGGTAATTAACTTACCTGATGATTTGTGACTGTTGTTTCGGTGGTCTTCTTGAGCATTGGATGTAAAATTTTATAATTGGGTTACGGGGACGTAACCATGTTTTAAGGAGGATAGGATTGTAAAATCTTAATGATTATGATATGGTTAGTTGTTGTGACATGTAAAATTGATATGTTGGGATTGTTTGGATATACTCCATAACCTGTTCACTACTATTATGCATTATATTGAGATTTATGAAGTATACTTTAACTTGGTTATATGTTAAACTTTGGGGACAAAGTTTCTTAAGGGGGATAGAATGTAACACTTCGTGTTTTAGAGCTTATACAGGTGCTACCTGTGTTTGTCTCGTACTGGAGAGTGTTTTGTTATCGTCACGGGGTGGCGAACTTCGGGACGAAGTTCATTTTAAGGGGGGAAGACTGTAATACTCCGTATATTATATCGTTTATTTATTTAATTATGTTAACTTTATTAGATTTCGATGTCGATGGGTTATAATAAAGCGATATAATATTGGTGGACGAGGTGTTTTATGCGTTGTTTTTAGAATCGTATAAGTGGATAATTAACGAACCCGTACTTGATTCATGTTATGTGGGTATTGGAGTGCGTGATGGGTTGATTTTACACGGGTAGATGAGTCATTGGGCCTAGGGTTGTGTGCCCAAACCCTAGCCCATACACGGTTTTGATTCCTTGATTTCAGAATTTCTGAAATCTCAACTCAGCCGTCCTACTTATACCACAAAATAAAACCTTTCTGACCTAAATTTCACATACACCCACACACCTCATGGACTGTCGCCACTACAGAGTTTGCAAGGGACGTTTAACACGGCGGTTCTAGGGCTTATAGGGTGGTCGATTGGCAGGGGAAAGAAGGTATGAACACCATACATTCTCGTTTGTTTTCTGATTTCGTGTTTTGCCTTGTGTTCTGATATAATTTATGATCTTCTTAAATGCTAATAGCCACGTCTCTCAGCAATTTCGTGAACTATGATATGTAATCTTCATGTTTTGATCATCAATATGTCATCTTTTAGTAATTAAGGTCGTTATTTGGGGTGATTCGTTTCTGGGTATGGTAAATCTGGGTTTGTATTCGTGGTTTTATTAGAACAGAGTCTGCGACTGGTGTCTTTGCATATGGGTTTCGATCTTGTTCCTGTTGTTATGTGATCTGGGTTTTGGTATCTATGGATTGGTCGTAGTCTAGGAAGTCGATGGGTGGTTGTCAGAGCGGGTCGTGGTGGCATACGGTGGAGCATGGTGGTTGCCACAGGTCGTGGTGTAGGCTCTGTTACTGTGAGTCTGAGTTTTCGTTCCAGCTTTCGTGGGTGTTTTTCAGGGTGGTTGCGACTGCCACCCCCACCACTGGAACCACCAAGACTCAGTGGCGAGTCTGGTGGTGCCATGGGTGAGGGTGGTGGTCACGATTGGTGTCTAAGGCAGGTTTTGACGCGGGTTTTCGGGCACGGTGGTAGTCTGTTTTGCGTGTTCGTATTCAACTCGTTACTGCGTTTGTTAATTGTTTTACATTCAATTCGTACTACTGTTTTGTTATTTGGATCAGAAATTATTATTAAGATTATGATCATTAGATTAGATTTCATCTTTATCTCATTGTTAATTCCATGTTAATTAGAACGACACTAATTGTTATTATTGTTAGTATCTTGGTTTTGGTGAGTCGTAATTGTCGCGTGTAAATGTTGTTGCTAGAATTGTTAACCTTAGCATTAGCATTTTATTAACATGGCTCATATAATCAAATAACATGATGATTACGTATTGGGTCAAGTGCTATAAATCGAATAGTCATTAGTAACGTTGGGTTAAAATAATTAATGTTAGCTACGTGTTCTCGAGTTTGTAATTTAGGTGATAATAATTGTTTGTTATGGTAGATTTTACGTTGATATTAGGAAGGGTCACGGACGTTAGGAGTTAATGATAATTGTTTAGTTGAGCTATGTTATTTATAGTAAGTCTAATAATAGTAACTCTAAAAATGGCAAGTTAAAGTTAGTAAGTAGTAATCGTATGTATGAGCATGCCTTGTTGTGGATTTTCACCATGTGTTTTAAGTAAGCTTATTAGGGACATGATCAAGTATGTAGTAGTGGTAATTGTTTGATTGAATAAAAGTTGATATTAAGTAATTTTATAGGAACGGAGTTTGAGGTGGAGTATTTCTAGACGGTGATTTTCTTGTCCAGATTTGCTATTTCAGGTAGGATACACTGACCCTATACTCTATGATGTGTTATGAATGGAGGTTGGATTGTGTGTTATAGATGTTTAGCATGATTTATATGAGAATGGTATTGGTTGAATTGAGTGTTGATTATTATTATTATTGGTATGCGCATTTCATTATTTTATAGCATGATTGATTAAGAGTGTTGTTGCATTCATTCATGAGCATGGCATATGCATCGGATACGGAATTGAGATGATGAGATATTATTGATGAGATATTATTGGGCCCAGGCTAGCTCTGCAGGGCTAGACCTGGTGACCTCAGCTGTTATGCTGGTTTCGGCGACGGCCGAGTATAGTCTGCCGGGAGGTTCGGTATGGCTGGGAGTCACGGGTTTGAGATTGAGATTTGAGATTGAGATTTGAGATTGAGATTTGAGATTGTGATTGAGATTGAGATTGAGCTCGAGCATATCATTGCATTTGCATATCATAATTGTTGCATTATCTATTTTTGTGTTATCCTACTCAACCGCGAGGTTGACAGTGTATTCGTGTACACCTACGATGATCCGGAATGGGGAGTAGATTCTACAGGTCAGAGACAGATGGATTAGGAGCTTGGGCATGGAGAGAGACATGGCTTGGACCTACTTAGAATTAGATCACATACTTAGATTGTACTTTATTCTTTGCATAGTAGTTGTAATATCAAAAGTTCAAATTTAATCAGTTTTATATAAAGTACTTTGGTTTGTTTTACTTTGTTATTCACTACCTCGGACATTCCGAGATGGTAACAGCTCTATTTATTTGAGAATGTCTTGCTAAAGGCTCTTAAATAAATGGGGGTGTTACAGTTTTTCTCGGGTATCCCGACAACCACCGTGGTTATAAGTGTCTAGACCTCAAAACTAAGAAAATTATATTGAGTCGTCATGTTCGTTTTGACGAAACGAATTTCCCTTTCGCCAAAATTACCGTCCCTGCACCGACAACATATGATTTCTTAAATGATGATGTCTCCCCTTATTCCATTATCAGTCCAACCATTACCCCTCAAAACACAACCCACACTACTCTTGACATCTCCCCATCACGTCCCTCACATACGGAACCACAACTGCCGCCCATCTCCACACCGAACAGGCCCGCATCCCCAGGTCCAAGTAATGTACCTGTGTCCTCTGTTTTGCACAGTGACCCAGTACCTGACAGTCTCATTCTCGTGTTCTCAAAAGTTGTTACTCGCGGTGACCATGACATCTATAAACCAAAACCCATTTTTGATTTAAATACAACAGTTGCCATCTCTCCCTTGCCACGAAATCCACTAACAGCCCTCCGAGACCATAATTGGAAATTGTCCATGGATGACGAGTTTAATGCTTCGATTAGTAATAAGACTTGATTGGGACCTTGTTCCTCGTCCGTCTAATGTGAATGTTATTCGTTCTATGTGGATTTTTCGGCATAAGGTTAAATCTGACGGCCCCTTTGAGAGACATAAAGCTCTTCTTGTAGGTGATAGTAAGACGCAACAAGCGAAGGTCGATTGTGGTGAAACTTTCAGTCCGGTTGTCAAACCGGCAACCATACGTTCGGTCATTTCTATTGCTTTATCCAGGGATGGCCTATCCGACAATTGGATGTTAAAAACGCATTCCTTCTCGGTGACCTCAATGAAACCGTGTATATGCACCAGTCTCTCGGGTACCGTGACAAAAGATTTCCGGACCATGTGTGTCTCATACGCACGTCTTTTTACGGGCTCAAGCAAGCACCTCGGGCATGGTACACCCGGTTTGCTTATTATGACCGAACTATTGGTTTTGTGCATAGTAAATGCGACCATTCCTTGTTTATTTATCGCGACAAATCAGGTGGTTTAGTCTACATATTACTTTATGTTGATGACATACTTCTTACGGCCTCAACCGAGCACATTCACATCTCCATTATCGACCTCCTTGGTAGGAGTTTGCTATGAAAGACCTTGGTCCCTTGAGTTACTTCCTCGGGATTGCAGTGACTCGGAATGCAAACGGAATTCATTTATCGCAACAGAAATATGCGACTGAAATAATTGAACGTGCAGGTATGTCGAATTGCAAACCGCCTCCTACTCCCGTTGACACGAAACCAAAGCTTAGCTCTACCTCTAGCTCGCTATTTCGTGATCCAACTCTCTATAGGAGCTTGGTAGGTGCGTTACAATACCTTACTTTCACCCGTCCCGATATCTCATATGCGGTTCAACAAATTTGTTTATTTATGCATAATCCAATGGATGTCCACATGAATGCATTAAAACGAATTATAAGATACGATCAAGGAACTTTGAGTTATGGTCTATGATTAACTCCGTCTAAACCATCAACTCTCACCACCTACACGGACTCTGATTGGGCCGGCTGTCCGGATACCCGCCGCTCCACAAGTGGGTACTATGTATTTTTAGGCGATAATTTGGTATCTTGGGTGTCGAAACGGCAACCAACTATTTCACGTTCTAGTGCCGAAGCGGAATATCGCGGTGTAGCTAATGTGGCCTCCGAATCGTGTTGGCTCTGTAACCTTTAACTTGAACTTCATCATCCTCTACGCAAGGCTACCATTGTCTATTGTGACAACGTAAGTGCCATTTACCTTGCTAGCAATCCCGTCCAACATCAACGTACTAAGAATATCGAAATTGATATCCATTTTGTAAGCGAAAAAGTTTCTAGAGGCGATGTCCGAGTGCACCACGTTCCTACCCGATCGCAAATGGCTGACATTTTCACGAAAGGGCTGCCCTCGGTACTGTTTGAAGATTTTGGCAATAGTCTCAGCATTCGTCTTCCTCCCACTTCGACTACGGGGGAGTGTTAGAATACGTAATTGTTCTTGTTAATATTTAGTCAAAGTGTATATTTTCATTCCTATTTTGTAGTCATTATATTAATTAGGCATATTCAGATATGTATCCTTGTAATCAGGGAAGTTAAGTCTCCTAAGTTGTATATAATCGAACGTAATTGCGTTGAGAAGATTAAGCACAATATTATCATCTTTCACAAACAATAGAAATTGAATCCCTCCCTTTGCCTCCCCTCCCCTCTCCTTCCCTCCAATTCTCTCAATCCAAACACAACCTAAGGGTGTGTTTGGATAGCAAAAGTAATAGAAATTGAATCCCTCCCTTCCCTCCTCTCTGCTTCTCTCAATCCAAACACAGTCTAAGGGTGTGTTTACACAGCCTAAGGGTGTGTTTGGAGAGCAAGAGTGGAGGGAAAGGGAGGGGGAAGATGGGAAGGGGAAATAAGAGAAGAGAAGTGGAAGGGGAATGAAATGTGGTCATTTGGATACATTTTCCCTCCAAATCTTGTCTATTATGAAAAAAATTATTTAGATTTAAAGGAGAAAAAATGAATCCTTCAAAATCTCTCCCCTCCATTCCCCTCTACCTTTATTCACGTTTTACAACTTGTTTACGAGTAGTTAAACTTTTGAACCAAATTCCTGCGTTTTTTTACGAGAGATTGCATTGAAATTTCATAGTGCCTTCCTATTATCATCAACTAACACCAGAATAATAGAGCATCTGGTCACTGGTCACTGGTGACTTGGTGAGGTGCTAACCAAAAGAGTTAACTAATGCGTTAGTGATAATTAATGACGATTGGAACAAATTTAAGGGAGTAGGAATGAAAGTATGTAACTTTAAGTGACAAGCCACGTTTAGGCATGATAAATGTGGGAAGGCATGACTAGGACTTGATGAGACACTTTTTAAAGGTTTAGGCCATCGAATTAGTCGGATTTGAGTCGGGTAATATCACTACGCTGTAAAGTTTTTTCTCAAATAATTTTAATATTGTTTTTTTTTTACAGGTAATTTTAATATTGTTGTATTTTAAAAATTCGAACAAGAAATTTCCAATTAAGTTAGAACAACTTTTTAACCGTTGGTGTAAATGCTCAAGAACACTTTATAAATAGAACTAGGGTAATACCCGTAAAAATTCACGGGCTTGTTCAATTTCAATTTTTTTAAACGAAAGGGTCAATTTAAGAGACTAAAAACTTATTTGGTGTATATATGTAATTACTTTAATAAAAATAAATCAAAAAGTTTATATATAATTAAGATAAATAAGAACAGTTTGACATTTAACGTCTTACTTATAAGTTGAGAAAACGTTAAGTATAATTAAAAAAAGGAGAAGTATTAACTTTCCATACACGAAAAGTAATTGTGTGTTGAAAGTTAATTAAAATATAAAAATTAAGAGCAAGTGCAAAAGTGGTTTTTTGCCTGGGGTTTGTCAAATAAAATAAAGTTCTTCTATTGAAAGTTACATTGGATTGTGAAATAAATTGATGGTAGAGAGTTTAGTTGGAATGTATTGTAAACCAATAAGAATAACTTTTTTTCACAAAAGCTAATAATAAGAATAACTGATTAACTCTTTTGTAATTATTAGGAGTTATTTTCAATGTAATTTAAAGCAGTTAATTCTATACGTAATTATCAGAAGTTATTTCCAATGTAATTTAAAGCAACTATTTTTATACGTAATTAAGAGTTAAACAAATTAATATTTTGTAATTATTAGGTCTGGAGTTACTAATTCTCTTTCTCTTATTTGCTTACTTGGTTGATTCTAATAGGTTGAATTGACAATAAGATACCCAGACTAAATGAGAAGGTTTAAAATAGGTAATCCTGAAAATTTATTGCGCCACATCAATGTCTTAACATCTTTCTTTTATATATATAACTAGCTTAGAACCCGTGCAAATTGCACGGAAATGAATAGTTGAGTAGTTTGTAGTTCTATATAGATAAATGTTTAAAATGTATAAAAAATCAAAAAAATAGTGTTGTCAATAGGTTAAAATAGTCATTCACAATTCGTTATTTGTAAAAATACATCAGTTTAAAAATACCGAGACATTTATATAAATAGAATAACTCACATGACTATATTATATGTTATATATTAGAAGTTGTGTCGAAAATTTACTTTAATTATAAATAGTACCGACAAAGAAATTATAAAATTAGTTGTATTATTTATATACTGAAAAGAATCTGACCTTTATAATGAATCATTTTAGTTTAGATTTATTTATAAAGAGTTTTATGTGAAAGAATCTGAACTTCTTTATAAGAAGATTGATTTAAAAAAATTATAATAACACTACTTAAGTATAGTATATATAAGCTCAGTTAAATTTTAATTTTGACATTAAAAAATTTAAATATAAATCAAATACTATAAAAGCTCAAAAAATAAAAATAAACATATACCCCATTAGATTTGTTATAATTGTAAATTGTTCTTATAGAACAGGTTGTATAGTAGTATTTCTGATAATATTTGATCAATACACATTTCACATTTCACATTTTACTCTTAAACTATTTACCAACGTCAACACATACACAATAAATCATAATTGTATGAATTCTATTATATGCATGTATCATCATAATATTTCGATCGATAATTTTGACTAAAATATACATAACCAATTAAAAGATGATAAATGTCAAATCCACATACTTCCAACCCATTTTTATATAGATAAAATATGTAAAACGATCTTATACAAATAATAGTTTAGCACATGTACAAAAATGCACGGGCATATGTAAATAATATTCATAATTAAGTTTTAAACCTGTATACTATTAAATGAGATTAGTCGGAAGGTAAAACTTTTTTTTATAAACGATATTACATAGAAATATGTATTCCGAAATTAACCTTAATGAATGACACGATGTAATTGACAAACAAAAAAGAATTATTACGTACTCAATTGCTAATTAGCTAATTTTATGGTTTCGAGCAAATGATTCTTTCTAGTCATTATAATAATCAAAATATTTAAATAATCTATTTTTTTTGTTTTGTGTTTTAATACAATAATTTCGTCATTCAAAGATGCTCTCTTATCGCGTATGGATCATGAAAGAACTCTATTAGTTATGTAGCATGCATTACACTACACCAAAGCCAAAAAGTTGGAAAAAATTTATGATTAGTTTTCACAAAATATTAATGTAAATTGAATATGATTAAAATATTATTTTAAAAATATTTTTACTTTTTTAAAAAAAATTAATTAAAAAAACATTAGAAATTTTTCTTAACCCGTTTTATAAACCTAAAGTCCTAAACCGGTTCATAACCCGTATGAACCGACCCGCATTCTGGCCCAATCCGTTTGATAGATATATGCATAATATATACACCATCAGATAACTTCTTCAAGTCCCCTAACTTCACGGGCGTTAAAAATACCGAGACATTTTCATAGTCTCAACAATCAGCAATATTAATTCATTATCTTATTAAATTTATTAAATATTGTGTATACATTAATATATGTACTCTTTTATAAAAAATTTAAAAATTATCTTTTATTGATTGATTATTTAAATATTATTTGCCGTTTTTTTCAAGTGTATTTATTTGATTGATTATTTAAAGATTAATTGCCGTTTTTTCCAGGTGTATTTTTTTGATTGTTTATTAATAATTATAGAAATATTCTTTTCCGTATTTAATATAGATTGGAAGAAAATGAAATTCACCAGATTAGTTGCAGTATTTTTCTGTGTATTTTATAATAATAATTATCTAAATATTCGATTCCAAAGTTAATATAGATGGGAAGGAAAAATAAATTTATCAGATTAGTTACCGATTTTTTAGTGTATTATATGGATTAATTATTAAAGCATATCCAAAGAATAATTTACAATATTTTGTATATATATTAGTGATGTGAGAATATTTTTTCCAAGATTTTGTATACATTAATTAGTGAGAATATTTTTTCCAAAATTTAATCAAATCATTGGAATTTGGGCGGGAAAATTTTTAATGCGAGAGTGACACGTGTCCAATTAATGTATGGTGGTTCTTCTTATATAATTTTATATAGATATATAGATGATAATGATGATTTGCTTGCTAGGAGGGGCGAATAATCTCATCATGGATAAATCAGTAATGTTGTAAACTAAAGGCAAAAAAGAAATGAATATTTTAGTTAAAAATATTTAAAAATTTCTAAAATGGGGCAAATATAAACGCCCATCCTAATTCTCTAATTAAATACTAATTGTTGTTGTCAATTTGTCATGTGACGCATGCATGCACTTGCTATAAATGGAGTGCGAATCAGCTGCACATGATACAAAACCACATTCACTCAACAAATTAGAATAACAACAACTACAAGTAACAAAATAAACCATGTCTGCCATCACTGCAAATCCTGATATAATCATCCGGAAAACAGCAAACTACCATCCTTCTATTTGGGGAGATTTCTTCATCACATTCATGCCTGACCAAACTGTAAATATACCAATAAATTAGATTTTATTTCCTTTGAAATCAAAAATTTTAAAATAACCTGTCAAAAAAAATATATTTTAAAATTATTCCATTTTAAAATTTATTCCTAAATAGTCTCTCAAGTTGGATATTTTGCTAAAATTACTCCTTTAAATTGCATTTTTTTTCCTAAAATTGCTTAAAAAACCGATTTGAGTTGAATTATTTCCTTTGTTTTGTAACCCCTTACATTTGTCTATATATTTATACTTTCCAAAGTATAGATTGACTAAGGCACAACCGGAAAAAATAGACGAAATAAGTCACTAAGTGTGGAGTTCAGGAGCAATATAATTTTAGTAAAAAATGTAACTTATAGCAGTAATTTTAGTAAACAAATTCTAAAGGAAGTAATTTTAAAAATTTCAAAAGAGAGTAAAATCTAATTTTAAAACTCATTTATGACAAGGTTTTGTAAACGTGTACACCAGTGACGTGATTTTGGACGGGGTGTAGGGATTCACCTACGTTTCCTTTGTTCTTAAATATTTAAAAGTTTAGTTTTATAAGTGACATCATATGTTTAGTGGTCCCAATGGTCGGATACCTAGTTTGTAATTAATTGGTCATGAGATTGATCTTTGTGGCTTATAAGTTGTTTTAATGTGGTGACTTTTCAAATATTTGCTTACCTATTTAGGATGATAAATTACTGTGTACTTAAATATCTATTAAATTTGACCTAAAGAAAAATATCATATAATTGAACACTACTTGAATTATTTGAGTTTAATTTATTGTGTTTAAATTTTAGCTTTTATTTCCGAAATCATTGTTAACTTTGCAGTATTATAATCGAATCCTAGAATTATCTCCGGTGTCCCTAACTCTTTAGTGAAAGATTGTTGACAACTATCATTAAAATTGACCTACAAATTCGTATATATCCTAATTAGTGAATTATTCTCAGCCATCTTTCATCAATTAGTTTATTAGAAAAATTGTTTATAAAATGATGCTTTTGTAGTTTTGATATAATATTAGTAACCCTAACAATTATCATTGTTTTGCAGAACATAAACGCATGGAGTGAGGACGCAAAACATCTGAAAGAAGAGGTGAGAAATAGGTTGAAAGAGCATTTTAATGGTAAAGAAATAAGAGAAAAATTGGGCATGATTGATGCGGTTGAAAGGCTTGGAATTGGTTACCATTTTGAAGCAGAAATTGCAGAATTGCTTAACAAAATTTTCGAGATTTACAACACTGCCAACAACCAACAACATCAAGATCGAGATCTCGTAACCGTTGCTCTTCTGTTTCGGCTCCTTAGGCAACATCATATCAACATTTCATGCGGTACTTATTTTCGAAAACTCTTTTAATAGACGGTCTCGTATACGGAGTCGTTTTATTGTCTGAGACCATTCTACTCATTTAGTAAGAAAGTTTGCTAAAATTTTGTTATAAACCGTTTTACATGAGACCACTGGCGGATTTAGGGGTAGGTCCGGGTGGGCAGTGCTCCCATGAAATTTTCGACATAAATTTTTATAAGTTTTCAATAGAGACATATAATTATCATGACATAGTTGGTAGAGATTTGAATTTCCATCGAGGAGATGGAGGATCAACTCCTACTAACTAAATTACATAATATAAGATTTGAACCCATTACCCTTAGACACGTGTAGATAACGCGTCAAAAAAAATTTTGTGCCCCTTGCACAAAAATTCTGGGTCCACCACTGCATGAGACTAACTATCATTTGGAATTGTCATTGTAATATTGGCCAGATATATTGAGCAAGTTCAAAGACATGAAAGGATGCTTCAACAAAGACCTAGGAGAAGATAATATAGAAGGCATATTATGCTTGTATGAGGCAACCTATTTAAGAGTGCATGGAGACAAGATATTAGAAGAAGCTCTTGCTTTTACCAAACCTATTCTTGAGTCTAAGGTATCATCCCAACTTACACCGTATTTTGGTGAGCTTGTAACCAACGCGCTACGACGGCCGGTCCGTAAAGCGCATCCAAGAGTAGCATCAAGCCAATACATTTCCATTTATCAACTCAATGAGCTGCACAATCAAACTCTTCTCAAACTTGCTAAAATTGATTTCAACCTACTTCAGTTGCAACATATTGAGGAGCTACGCATCATTTCAATGTATGATGCTTGCGCTTTATTTTTTATATTTTCTATTCTAGTTCACCATATATTACTCATTTTGTATTAATCAAATGTTTACATGTATTTTATTCACAAAGACCAACGTAAAAAAAAAAATGACTTTAAATATAAGTATTAAAAGATACGAGTAAAAGATTAAAAAAATAGTGTGAAAAGTGTAAATTACTGACAAGAACGGATGGATAAATTTTTAACAAGTTAACCTTAACCTAGGGATACTATTAGTATTGTTTAGGAAATGCTTAGGAATAAATATGAAACAAAGAATTTTTAAAGATTTAAATTTAAAATGTGCCAAGCAAGAATATAATCTATCTAGTGATAATTGATTGGAGAATAATAATAGGGCGCCACTAATAATACTAATTTTATTATTAATCTAATTTTGTAATTTTGTAAGTGGGTTATTGAATAAAGGAAAAGGGTTGTTGGATCGAGTCATTACTCATTTTTGTATTTAATTTTAGTGGTACGAATAAGTTGTCATTGTAGATGGTTTAATTTTGTTGATTGGACAGGTGGTGGAGAGATCTAGACGTGGAAAAAACATTTAGTTTTGCTCGGAATAGAATTACGGAGTTATACTTATGGATATTAGGGGTGTATTATGAACCTCAATATGAATTGAGCAGGAGATTTCTTTGCAAAGTCATCGGTATTTTATCAATTTTGGATGATACTTACGATGTTTATGGTACACCTGCCGAATTGGAACTATTCACCCAAGCTGTGCAAACGTAAGTTAATTACACACTTTGATTAATTACAGTTCGAAATTTGACTATTTCAGTAAAATATTTGTTACTAGATTTTACAATATATACTTGATGAGTTGATGCACAATCTCATATTGACTGACGATGTAATAATGTTAATTAGATGGGACCGTAACGCGGAAGACCAATTCCCCGAAGAGTACATGAAGGTAACTTATCGAGTGTTGCTAAAGGTATATGACGAAATGGAGGAAGAACTTGCTAAAAACGGGACCTCATATGCCATTTCCTACTCAAAACAAGGCGTAAGATTTTAACTTAAATGTGATTAAGCTCATATAAATTCTACCCCTAAATGCTTGCTCGGAATAATGAATCTACTTGTATTTCATTATAAGTTTGTTCCTGATAAAAACTTTTGGCCCCTCTTTTGGTAAACAATTACCTAATTACGTATATAATGTGCGGATTTAAGTGAAACCAATTAGTCCTCCATCACCAAAAATTAATGGCCTCCAACTAGGCTTCTGATTGAATGCAGTTATTTCAGCCATGGGCGATTTTATAGGGGTGATGGGGTGAACCATCACCCCCATTAATTAGGAAAAAAAATGATACATATCTATTTATGTGCTATTGAATCATTAAAGTTTAGTGGCTCAGAGGTAGAAACAATCTCTCATCATCATAATAGCCTAGGTTCAAGCCCCACAACAACATTTTTTTCCTTCTATTTATTTTTTTACCTTTTTATTTTGCATGTTAAAAATAATCGAAAATTGATCCCCTACAACAACATTTTTTTCCTTCTATTTATTTTTTTACCTTTTTATTTTGCATGTTAAAAGTAATCGAAAATGTATTTTATTCGCATGTTAAAAGTAATTCAAAATGTTATGAGAAAAAATCGAACTTACATCATCTTATTTGTAATTTAAATTAATTTTACCACCATGACTATGTAAATATGATGATATTTTACAGAAGCATAATCATATTTATAAATAAATACTTTATATTTTGACGACCCTTAATAAAACTATCTATTATCAACTTGTTTTAGTATTTATTAAACGTTTATATATTAATATAAGTTTTTTGTTAATAAGGGTCTTATCTTTTAAATATCACATAGGAGCAAAAAAATGTTAGGGACGAGATTAATCGAGTGATTATATTTTAGTGTTTTTTAAGTTATAAATTTTACTAATCACCCCCATTTCTTAAATCCTAGATTCGCCACTGATTTCAGCCATCATGAGCTTCACTTCCATCAGGGCAACGGCTTATCACAGCATACGACGCACTTCCATCAACTCTTTTCCGCACTTTCTTCTTAGGCGGGATAGAATCTTCAGATCCCCTTCCCAGGTCCTTCACCCTTTCTGGACCTATACAAGAAGAAATAATAAAATGTTTCTCCAAATCGCTCCTGAACTGGGGCGGAGGCGTCAAATCAACAACAGTGTGAAATTTAACGGAAGGCGTACAACAAATTGTATCAAAATCAACAAAAGGAATTATAGTACCTTCTATTGAACATGAATGATCTTTGCTTACTTCTCATCACTAGCCGGACAGAATCGTGTGTTAAATCATCGTTGTCCGCAGTCACTGTGATCGATCGAGTAACAATGCCACTCGATCGAGTAGATTCTTCACCATTATCACTCGATCGATTAAACTCATCGCTCGATCGAGTAACAACTCCAGCAAAAGCACTTGATCGATAAACACTGTTACTCGATCGAGTTAAACCTCCATAAAAATTGTTCGATCGAGTACTGTGTGATATGCTTGATCGACTTCGTCCTCCGCTGAATCGTCCGACTGATCGTATAGACTGTTGTGGTCGAACCGGTCATGTGCAGCAACATTGAAGACTTCCTCGAAACCCGAATCGTATGCGTCATTCTCCAGCTCGGTTGTCACTTGAGCTATTTTATGTATAAGGCTTATGATAGATTCTTCAACTTGATGCAACCGAAGAGTAAGTGTCGCTATCAGCGACTTCAATTCGTCCATCTCTTCATGGTGGTCAGCGGGAGGTGGGTTTTGTTGTTGTGACGGTGAAAAATTATAGGAGGACTCTTGAAAGGCTCGTTGATAGTACGGATGTGGCGGTGTATAACTACGGGGTGGGATCGGAGCATATTGACTTTGCTTATGCCGTTGATAGGCATAAACTTGGCCACAAGCTGCAAAACAGTAAACTGCACCCACAGTACCACATCTCTCACAAAATGCCACCTGGGGCTCCGGTGAACAGAACATAGGTGGTGTCTCCCGAAGTACCACCGATAGGACCTATCAAAACAACACTGAAGAAGAAGATAAAAACTGCATCGGGGAATAAAATACCCTGAGACGAAAACAAATAAAGGAAACAAAAAACAGATAGGGCAATTGCCTCCCCGGCAACGGCGCCAAAATTTGACAGGGGTGTCGTATACCTATCAAAGATAAACCAACTGGCCTAAACTAATATAGCTAGGGAAGTCGGGTCCATTCCACAAGGAGGCAAGATATTTGTTCTAAGGTTCGCTTATCGGTCATAAGGGGGTGTTTTAAGTTTTTGTTATCTAAACTACAGGCAAATAAGGAAAAAATTAAGAGAAATAAAGATATAGCAAGGAAAAGAAAATAGCTAACATATCCGGTTCACCGTAACAATCAAGTCTAGTAATCAAGGTCTCGGGTTAAACGATTTAAACATGAACTGAGGGGTATCGAATATCTCCTTTCGGTCTCTATTCACACTAAAACAACAATATCTTAGCTTTCGCCCTCCTTGTGGTCCTAATGTGTTACTACAGGTCTCACCCTTTCCAACCTTTCGGTCTAGGTAGCAATTTACAACAAAGATCATATGAGTATAATCCCAATAAAACGATTACTATCCTTTCATAATTACGGATCCCCTAACTCTTAGCAAAAGAAACTACCTACTCATAACGAGAAGAAAATAAAGCATGAAAGAAACAAAGATGAGAAGAAACTAGATCAAGGATTACCGAATAACATGAAAGAAGGGATTACAGATCTGAAAATGCGAAGGGAACAGAGAAAGGAGTTTCCTCCGTCTCCTATCTAGAACGACAGAGTAAAAAGTGAAAACAAAATTCTAAGGTAAGAGTTGGTGTTTATGTATTGAGGAGTAGTCTCTTTTATAAGAGAAAACAAAAACTCCTTGAAATTTGACCTAAAGTCCAAGGACAAGCCGAGGCCCATTAGTGGATTACTCGATCTAGCTCCAATTTCACTCGATCGAGTAAAAATCTCCAAAATCCCCTCGATCGAGTAAATCAAGGACTCGATCGAGGTCTCACTACAACGAAAACTGAAACGGGCGACAAACAATGGCGACTGAAATCCGTCGCCAAACACCTATTGGCGACGGAAAACAGTCGCCAAAAACTTGTCGCTGACTTTTGTCGCCAAAAAAAATCGGGCGACTGAAATCCGTCGCATTTGGCGACGGAACTGGTAGTCGCCATACTTAGAATTTGGCGACTGAATACGTAGTCGCCAAATTAGCGACAGAAACAAAGTAGTCGCCAAATTGGCGACAGACAGTCCGTCGCCAATTCTTCCATTCCGTCGCCAAAGCTCCTGAGTTTCCAGGGGTTTTTGTTTGAGTTGCTCTGTTTTGGCGACTGAATTCAATCGCCATTTACATCATTTCAGTCGCCAAAATTCCTGGGCATTTTTCATGAAAATTCATTTCGTCTCTGCCAAATCCAATGCGAAATAAATACAGTACACCTGCAACCAGAAAGTAACCAGCAATTGGTGACGAACACCCTTTGAAACAACCAAATCTCCTTTTATAGAAAAAGAGAACCATTATCAAATTACAAGAACCCGTTATCTAAACTAATAAATCTCCACGTTCGACAATTTTTCCTAAGTTACTAAACTAATTAACTACTTGAAATCCCATGCTAGCTCCACTACCGTCGCCTCCCTTTCCACTTGGATCGTTAGGATCTTCATTAAATGGCCGTGAACCGGGGTTGCAAGAGTAGAAATATGTCTCCATGGCCTTAAGACGTTCTCTCATCAACCGCATTTCCTCATCTCTTTCCGCTCTTTCTCGGTCAAGTTGCGATTGCAATTGACTTACAACAGAGGGCTCGTAGGTTTGTCGCGGCTCATATGAGGACCTTCTAGCCGGTTCCTTGTAAAACACCCCATGAGCTTGTCCGGCCCCATATACCATACCCTTCTTGTAACCATCCACCAATTTGAACCAAATTTCATTATCATCCCGCTCAGGGTGGGCCTCTTTCTTTGCCTCATATGCCTCCTATAACATTAAGAAAACTATTATTAGTTAAGCAAAAACAATCATTGTCGAAGTTAACAAAAAAACATCATTAGTTGAGAGGAACTATCTTACATATAACTCTTTGTCTTTCGCCTTAATCCAGATTTTTCTCTGCGTCTTTTCGTTGACCTTGGAATGCGTGTCAAGAAAAAGTTCGGGGATCGTCATCATCGGCTTCTTGCCGACGTCTTTGTTGCCGCCGTCTTTGTTGCTGCCGTCTTTATTGATGCTATCCTTTTTCTTCTTCCCTCCCTAAATAGGGAAAATTGTTAATATAAGAAGTATAGTATATTCATTCAAAAAAGAAGTATTCATTCAAGACTTACACTAAAAATACGCGTTAAAAATGATCGTGATCCCCCGTGATGGGTAGGCTCGACCTCTGCATCTTTCTTCCCTCTTCTTTTGTTGATCTTCTTTTGAGCGGACACGGCTTGGAACTCGGGAGTCTCGCGCCGCTTCATGAGATCTTGATATTTCTCACCTACAATTAAAAAGTATGTTAGTAGTATTAATATTTTTCATTAATTCTTGTGTTTACAAGTGACAAAACTTATATATTACATGTACCTTGAAGATGCTTCGGTTCCTTCTTTCTTGAAACAATCTTGTAGATATAGTCTCTATATCTTGTTTTACCAACTTCATGGTACCTATCAAGGACGGATTGTTCATGTTCAGGAGCCCAATAGAAAGATTGCTACACAAAAAAAAACATTAAATGTAATTAGTAGTTAGCTTAATGAGTTAAAAAACAACGATCTTAAGTATTTGACTAAAATAATTAAAAAACAACTATAATTAATGCAATTACTCGATACACATTGAACCAAACTTCTTTTTGAGCCTTGCTAGCTTTGCCCCAAGAAGTAGGCACAAGACCTAACAAGTTCTCCTTTGTGCTAGCAACGACCCCTCGACGAGGAGTCTGATGTTTAAACCTGTAACAGAAATTGTTAATTATAACAAATCATTTTATTACTTTAAAAATTGAATAATACACATTTAATAAACAACAACACTTACCATAGTCCCACCGGATCAAGTATAATCCGGCCATCCTGGGTGTACTGAAACTGTATACCATCGTCCGAGTCCTCATCCACTTCAGGCTCGATTTTGTACCTCTTCTTCTACTGGTTCCTCTTCTTCTTGCACGGATGAAATATTAGCGCAATTACTGCCACCGCCTCGCACTCTACCTCGACCTCCCGCCATCTACAATCACATAAATGAAAATATTAGTAGGTGAAGAAAAAACATAAAATAAACCTATCAAGCATGAATTTAAATTGTACAACTATTATATACCAAATTAATCATCATCCTCATCCTCTTCTAGATCTTCATCATCATCATCACCAACATCCTCATCCTCATCCTCATCCTCATCCTCATCCTCATTGTCATCATCATCACCAACATCGTCATCATCATGCACTCTCACTACTTCTTCAACTTCCTCCCATCCTTCTTCCACCTCAATATTAATAGTCTCATTATCCTCCTCCTCTTCCAACTCATCATCATCTTCATCTTCATTAACGGGAATGATTTCGTCTGTTGGAGACAAAATTGTCCCATTTGCTACTATTTCTTCTTGAAAAAAGGAGGTATCAATTTGTGATCGTGCCTTTGTCTTAATGACTGCCCACCATGCCTTACTATTTCTATCATTTGTCGTGCTTGGATAGGAAGCGAAATACACTTGTTGAGCCTGATGTGCAAGTATAAATGGATCATACTTAGGGTATGTTCGGGTATGATTCACTTCTACAAGCTTGTAACATTCATGTGTTCTCATTCCAGCCGGGGAATTATCCTTCCACTCAATCTTGAATAAGGTAGTCTTGTAAGCACGATCACGCCCATTGTAAGACATCTCAAAGATGTCCTCTATAATACCATAATATTCGTGGTCATCAACGGAAGAAATAGTAACACCATAATTGCATCTAGCCTTACCCTTACCATGGTCGAATGTGTGGAAATTAAATCCATTAACTGAATATCGGTTCCGCGTCTTAACCAAGCGTGAAGGACCGAAGGCTAAACTCCTTATCAAATCATCTTGGATATTGAACTCAAGCACATGGTTCAGAAACCATTTTGGGAATTTGTCTTCAGGTTTATCCCAAACATCATCCCTACTTACATTAGGATGTTCCTTAATGAAATCATTCACAAACTTCGTTTCATATGGCTCTAAGATCTCACTATTTGATAGAACGTATAAGTGAGCACGATTGTATTCCTTGTCATCCAAATATCCCGTTCCACCTTTAGAGGAACAACCTTCACCATCTTGAGTTTGAAAAAACTCGGGTAAACTTGTATCAACTTCATCTGCTTCATCAAGATTCAAGTTTTTTGCTTTGGTTTCTATATGTTTTTCAAAGTAGAGAGAACAAAAATTTGCAATCTCTTCCGTTAAATAGGCATTGCATATAGAACCTTCAACCTTTGCTTTGTTTCCAATCTTTTTCTTCAAATGATTAAGAAACCTATATATAAATAATTCATTCATTACGTTGTTGTTAAATAAAGTTTGTAATATATTAGTTAATCTAAAATTTCAAAAATAAGTAATACTCTTAGTATTACCTTTCAAATGGATACATCCATCTATATTGAACGGGTCCTCCAACTTTGGCTTCGTAGGGCAAATGGACCGGTAGATGTTCCATGGAGTTGAAAAATGAAGGGGGAAAGATCATCTCAAGCTTACATAATATTAGTGGTATTTGATCTTCGAGACGAATCATGTCATCAACACATATTGAGGACGAACATAAATCTCTAAAAAATTGACTAATCTCAACAATTGCATTCCATACCGTGGTTGGGAGGAGATGTTTCAAAGCAACGGGTAATAGTCGCTCCATGAATACATGACAATCATGACTTTTCATGCCTTGTAACCTGAGCCTCTTAAGATCAACAAATCGACGAAAATCTAAAGCATATCCATCGGGGAATTTCAGATTTCGTAACCACTCACATAATACCTTCCTTTGTGGTTTGTCAAGAGTGTAAATGGCTTTTGGTTTGGACCCATCATTGCGAATATGTAATTTGGGACGATCACAAAACAACTTCAAGTCTTTTCTTGATCCAATAGTGTCACATGTTTCGCCTTCGACATCCATGATCATGTCAATTAATTGCTCAAAAAAATTCTTTTCTATATGTATCACATCCAAGTTGTGTCTGATTAACATTGTTTTCCAATATGGAAGGTCCCAAAATATGCTTCTTTTAAACCAACCATTTTTCTTCTTTTTGAGTTCTTTAAACTCTTCTTCAGTACCATCAATAGAAGATGGGAAATCACATACCAACTCCCATACCTCATCACCCGGAAGATGATCCGGGGCATCATCAAGTACCTCTTTCCCTTTTTTGAAAGCTTTCTTGTTTCTCCTAAGAGAATGATTTAGTGGTAAAAAGCATCGATGACAATCAAACCAACTAATTTTCTTGGAATTCGGAAGCCAAAAAGCTTTACTTTCACCCATGCAACGAGGACATGCTTTTTGTCCAGCAGTAGCCCAACCAGATAGCATACCATATGCGGGAAAATCGTTTATTGTCCATAAAAGTGAAGCTCTTAGTTGAAAATTCTGCTTTCTGAAAACATCATATGTTTCCACCCCAACTTCCCACAATTGTCTCAATTCTTCCACTAATGGTTGTAAATAAACATCCAAATGGCCTTTCGGATTTTTAGGACCGGGAATAATGAGAGACAAGAAAATGAATTCTCTTTTCATACATAACTAAGGCGGTAAGTTGTATGGTGTGACCATTACGGGCCAACAAGAGTAATTCTTGCCAAATTGGGTAAATGGACTAAATCCATCCGTACACAAGCCAAGTCGCACATTCCGGGGTTCCTCGGCAAATTCAGGATAGATTTGATCAAATCGTTTCCATTCTTGCCCGTCACTTGGATGACACATCTTCCCCGGAGTACGTGGATTTTCTTTGTGCCATGTCATTTGTTCGGCAAGTTTTTTGGTAGAATAAATTCTTTGAAGTCTAGGGGAAAGAGGAAGGTAAATTAATTGGTTTTCTGCTATTGGTTTCTTACACTTTTGACCCCTATTACCACTCTTGTTGCCTTTTTTCGTTTTGAAAACAACATCTCCATCGCTTGTCTGAAATCTATCCCTTCCACATTTTCTGCACTTGTCAAGTAACGCATCATCTTTCCAAAACAACATACATCCTTCGGGACAAGCATCGATCTTTTGATGTGGTAACTGAAGACCTATAACTATTTTTTTGGTGTTGTAGAAACTTCGAGTCATGACGTTATCTTCGGGGATAGCATCCTCAAGGAAAGAAGCAATACCATCAACGGCAGGAAATGGCATATTATACTCACACTTCAAGGTTACTATCCTAGAGGCGACTTGTAATAATGACATTTTGCTCCCTTCGTATAAAGGTTGTTCCGCAGCTTTTAACATGTCAAAAAAAGCCTTTGCTTGGGGATTTGGAGGTTGCTCTTCATTCAAGGCTACACGGTCATCATTATTGGCTATATTAAACTCCAAGGCATCAACAACCATATCTCTATATGGGTTTTCGTCAACATGTTCGATGTGAGGTTGTTCGTGAATTGGGGAATAGGCTTCTCCATGAGAAATCCAATTATAATAATTTGGACGAAACCCATTTGTATAGAGATGTTCTTGTACCTCAATGACATATAGGTATTTCATATTTCGACATTTGCTACAAGGACACCTAAGTTTATTTTCTAACGAGTCATATTCCTCTTGTTGCTTAGCAAATTCAATAAACTCGGCAACACCCTCAATAAACCTAGCATTACAACGTCTCTTCTTAATATCTAATAACCCTCCATCATACATCCATGAACGTTCCAATCTCTTCATTTTAATCTAAACAAAAAACCCATAAAACAATTTTCAACACTAAAAATACATATATCTAAATTAAAATTACACTCACTTAATTAAAGAACAACCTCAATCACATAATAATAACAATTTGTTAACAACAATTTCCAATTATACAATTAACCACAACCTAATAAGCTAATTTAAGACGGTCTTAATAAGCTAGTATAATCTAACTAACATCCTAATAAGCTATTAAACATCCTAATCGACTACTTTAATCTAATTAACCAACATCAATAAGGCTAACAACATCGTCTTATACAAACTTCTTATAAACCCTAACCCACAATTATCTAATTAATATGATAATTGGCTTCTAATACCTAATTAATCATAACCTAATAAGCTAAGACGGTCTTAATAACCTACTACAATCACTAAATGCACAAAACAAACCAACAATCAAACAAAAAATTGAAATTGAAATTGAACTACAAGAGAGTATACAAACCTAAATGGGTTGAATGAAGGGAAGAACAAGTAGGGTGGTGGTGGTGGCCGGAATCCGGTGACAGTGGTGTTGAAGGTGGCCGGAACACGTAGGGTAGGGTGGTGGTGGTGGTGGTTTTCGCCGTTGTAGGTAATTTGTGTGTTTGTGTGTTTGTTGATTTGCGAATAAGGGATGGGTTCTGATTTTCGCTGTTTCTATAACGAGCATTGGCGACGGACTAAGCAATTGGCGACGGAATTGGGTCTGTCGCCAAATTTGGCGACTACTTTCTGTCGCCAAATTGGGATTTCTGTCGCCCGTGTGTGTGTCAGTGGTGGGAGATTTGGGAAATCGATTCTGTCGCCAAATTGGCGACTGATTTCAGTCGCCCGATTATTTTGATCCGTCGCCAAATTGGCGATTACCCGTTGCAGTCGCCAAAAACTGTCGCCCGATCCAGTTATTCTTGTAGTGTTTTTCCCTTCCGATCGAGTAAAGCAAAGCTTCGATCGAGCATTTTTTTTCTGAAGACTCCTCGATCGAGTAGAAAGAGTACTCGATCGATTACTTCTCAGCGCGTATTTCCTGCACTGCATACTGAACTTCAAACGGCTGCCATTTCTTCGTTACTTGTGAAAATCAAGCGTTTTCGGTGGCGTTAGAAGGATAAGAGGACAAGCTTTCATCTCCAATATTGGAATCACCTGATTATATATTGTAGAACTCGAGATATGGCTATTTAAAGTAGGCACTAGCAAATTGAAGCTTTTCCTTGCTTGCTTAGCTTCCTTTCTCCATTGTGCGCACCTCAAGTAGCTTTTCGCTTGGACGATTGGCGCTTTCCAATGCTTGTAAGACCTATTCTAATTTCCATCTTCTAAAAGAGTGTACTTGCAACAAAAAGGAATAGTTTTCGCGACTTTTCCATAATTTCCTACAAAATAGCGCATAAAACGCATGTAAATGCATGCTAGTGTGTGCCAAAAGATGCTAAAAAGTGTATATAATATGCACGCATTAATAGCCAAGCCAAACGCAGAATCCTCCCCTGTTAGGTCGGTGACCCGGGTACTCTAGACCACAGTCTCACCAAACGGCGCAGGGTTGCTCTGATACCATTTGTAACACCCTGGCCCAAACCAAAAACCGGAAATGTTAGCCACGGTAGCTCGCCAGACTATGTATTGGTCCCACAAACCAACTTGTCCTCACTCATGCGCATCCCGGGAACGTTTCCAGGAGGCTAGTCATCATAAGACTACTCTTAGTCAAGTACGTTTAGCTGTAGAGTTCTTTCGCATGGATAACCAGAAAAAAGTGCACTAATTTGTTGATATGAGTAGTACTTTCAATCCCTTTAAGCACTAGTCAGATTTTAAACCTACCAATGAAGCTCTTCAAGGGGTTACCCAACCCGAATAACGTATTCGATTCAGTGGAGTATTACAATGCTTTCAAAAACATAACATTTTAATGGGAAAAACTCATTTCTTTAGGTATATAAGCAGAAAAAGTTTGGAGGAAAAACTTTTGAATTAATTTATTTCCTTAATAGTAAGGGATATTAGTAATATCCAATTATGATCTAATAAGTTATAAATTTATCCTAAAATTTGATTCAAGTTTTTTCATGATTTGGTTTAGTAAAACGAGTCAATCAAGAATAACTCCATTTTACATACCACATTTTAAAAATAACTTCAATTCATTTTATATATTTAAAATTACTTCCTTGAAACGCACTTTTATCAAGAAAAAATTGCTTCAAACTCTAATTACAACCTAAAAATTAGGAGCGAACTCACTTCAAAATGTTTGGTTTAGAAGAAGAATTTTTGCTACCAAATATTGTGAAAAGTAGATAAGTAAATAATATCCCATTAAATACAAAATAAACATCTTATTCAATGATAAAGACTTTAGTTTCCCAACTAGTTTAAAGGGTTAGTCCACCCTCACCTGTATATATATTTTTTTTAAATTACTCTCTCAAAATGTTCTTGAAGACCTAAGTTTATGCAACATGTAAGTAGATGAACCACCTCTAACTAATGCATTATTAGGGTATTAATCGAGTTGTTGATTGGGCACGATGCATAACTATGTACTCTTTAGCTAGTGATAGAATTGAAGTCAAAAAGGAATTTGACTGGATTATGTTTTATGTATACATATCGCAGATGAAAAGGACGACGAAGGGGTATCTGGAAGAAACAAAATGGCTGCTGGGAACGAAAATACCAACAATGGAAGAGTACCTGAAAATTTCATGTGTGTCAACTTGTTATCCGATGTTAGCCGTGACTGCATTAGTCGGAATGGGTGAAATCGCTACTAAGGAAGCCTTTGATTGGTTTATGAATGTACCCCAAATTGTTACGGCTGCTTCTCTCATTTGTAGACTTATGGATGACATTGTATCACACCAGGTAACTACCCAGTAAATGCTTTTTTTGTTATCTCATTCTTCAACCATTTTAGTCCATTATTTACATTATTATTCCTTGGCTGCTTTGATAGTATATAAGTCTCAATTTGACTGTATTTTGGATGGATGTTGTTGATTGTACCGTGCAGCTAGAAAGGAAGAGAGAACACGTGCCATCAGGAGTAGAATGCTACATGAATGAGCATAGTGTTACAGCGGATGAAGCATATGAGAATTTCAACACCCAAATTGAAAACGCATGGGTTGATATGAATGAAGCATTCATGGATCGTCGTTCACCTTCCGCACCCCTTCTCACGCGAGTTCTTAATCTTGCTCGAGTGATCGATCTTTTATACAAAGAAGAAGATTCCTACACTCATTCTCACAAAATTAAACATCTTGTTACGGCTTTGTTTGTGACCCCTCTGCCTATATGATTCACCTTTGCTAATTAAGGATTTATTAAGCTTTCATTTGGGACCATATTAAGTATTTTTGTGTGTATACAATCTCAATTACTGCGTGATTGTCTTTGTGTTGGATTTGTATGTTTCATTTTTAACAACTATATTTCGTTTGGTTTGATCGATTTTGCTTATTTTTCGGTGCAATGAGAGGTGTTAAAGTTTGTATTTTTAAACGAGAAGGTAATTTTATCAATATTCGTGTTGTATATATTGACGCTTGTTTAAGTATACTCGATCATAAGGCTTTTCGTTTGGTTTAAAAGATTGGAACGAGTTAAAATAGATATAGAATATCAGAATCCTATAGAAATTATCTTCTTTTGTTCACTCAAGAGTTTTATGAAGGCGAAATGATATTTGAAATAAGGGATGGTGATTATAAGATTTTAAGGAATCACAACTTCTCATTAAAGACGGACATACCTATCACAAGTTGAATACATGTCAAGTAATAACCAAGTGATGCGATAAAACAAAAACATAATGCTATTCCATAGTTGATCATATGCATAAAAACGATTATATCCGTGTTAAGCGTAAAAGGAGTAAAATATTTTTCCATATAAATAGATCGAAATAAGCATGTGTTTTTTTCCTAAATATTTTCATTTTTTTGTCTCATTATTTGCCCGTTTCTTGTTTAAGATCGATATGTGATGTTCATTTTTGTCTAAAAACGGCTCTCGGAATCATTTATATAATTTCATGAGGGATCATTATATAAGTGTTACAACTTGATAAATTTGTTTTGCAAGTATATTATTCAAACAATGAATTATTTCCTTAATTTGTTCTAGACTTTTAATTCGCAATGTCGTCACCTTCTTCCACGACTCAACTTGGTAAAGACACATGACTAAGTTTCGTAATAGACAAGTGTATTTTAAAAGATGACGGAAGTAATTTCGTTGAATGGAGTCAACCATCAAAAGTGTTGCGGTATCTGATAACATGCTTCTCCACTTGGTTGCACCCCTACCCTCCAATCCTGGCCCAAGGGCTACTACAGCAGTACGAACCGTCTATGATGACCATATGAAGGTCTCGAATGATGTCAAGAATGTCTTGATATGGTCCATGTCTTTTAGTCTCAAGCTTCGATGTATTTACTTCAATGCGTATGAGATATTCACATTGGTAACAACAATGCTTTATCAAACACAAAAAACCCCAAAATGAAGCCGCAACAAAGTTTTTCGAAGCAAAGCTTGAGAAGGGAAAAATGTTGGCCCACATGTGCTCAAAATGGTTGAGCATATAGATGATCTAGAACGTCTAGGGTGTAAGATTCCAATGCAACTTGCGGTGAACCACATTTTCCACTCGCTTACCAACAAGTTCACCCATTTTAGGGTGAACAATAACATGAAAAATATGTATAAGAGTTACCATGAGCTTCATCCTCTCCTTACCCAAGCATAAAAGGGAGATGAAAGCGAGGTGTATGTTCAGAAAGAGTCTGACGACAAACTTGCACCCAGATCCAACAAATTTGCTTTTGTAGGATATCCGAAAGAAACATGTGGTTATTACTTTTATAATAGTCAAGAGAACAGATTTGAACTTGATGACGTTTAAGAGCCACAAACTGAGAATGAAATAGAGGAAAACGTTCCCTCCTCTTCTGAAATGATAATTGTTACTTTCAAAAAATAGTGATTTATTAGTTTTAGAAAGTGTCAAACATTACCTACATGTCGGCCATTTCTAGTCCAGACTCCGAGCATTGGCCTAAGGCTACGCGATCTAAAATGGATTCCATTTGCAACAACTAAGTATGGGACTTAGTGGATTTACCTAAGGGAGTGCGACCCTTTCAGTGTAAATGGATTCTTAAGATCAAGCTCGGCATGGAAAAACATATAGATGTTCACAAAAGTTATATTGGTGGCAAAGGGTTTCACTTAAATTCATGGTCTTCACTATGATGAAACCTTCGCCCCAGACGTCATGCTTTGGTCCATTAGGATTATCTTAACGGTTACCACATTTTATAATTACGAGATTTGGTAATTGGATGCCAAAACAGCCTTCTTGAATGAGATTATAACAAGTGTATAAGACATAACTTAAAGGTTTTGTGGATACATCTAACCCTAAGAAGGTGTCTAAACTTAAGAAGTCCATCTATGGAAGCATCACAAAGTTGGAATGATCATGTTATAAAACAAAACAGTTTCACTCGAAGTGTCGAGAAGTCGTGTTTATACATAAAGTTTAGTGGGAGCATGGTTACCTTCCTAATATAATATGTGGATGAGATATTACTCATCGGGAATGACATGCCAACTCTCACTCCCGTTAACGCGTGGCTACGAAATCATTTCCAGATAAAGGACACGGGATAAAGGTACTACGTATATAGGTATCCAAATCTATAGGGACAGATCCAACGTGTGTAATACTCCGTATTTTACTATTTTATTTTAAATATTTAATAATTGTTTTGACGTGTTTGGTAATATTTGATTACTTTATATTCGATAACTAATTTATCGAATACGTGTCTTTATATTTTATATGTTAATAGTGTAGTGTCGGGTTTGAGTGATAATTTATATATCGTGTTTTAAGTACACGATTGGGCCTCGACTTACTTACTACTAAACAGCCCACATCAAAATAATTACAATTCTAAAACACGTTCAGCACTAGTCTCAGGTCGTCTGATAAAACCCTTTCCCCAACCCTACTTTTGACCTAATCAACACTCAACTCACTAGCAAACTTGCTGCCGCCACACCTGGGTATACAATGGAGGGTTTGACACGGTGGTTGAAGGGTCCTAGGGTCCATCGTTTGCACCAGAAAGAGGGTAAGTCACCACTGTTCTTTGGTTCGCATTCTGTTTCCTTCTCGTTTGATTCCAAATTGGTAGTCGTGTATACTGTGGTAGTTATGGTTGTTTGTCTAAGACCAATCTAGGATGTTAGTAGTTGTGTTTTGGGCCATAGGGATGCCGCCGTTGACCACCTAGGACCACCAGGGGTGGTTGTTTTGTCGCTTGTCACACACGTTTCTGGGATTTCTCAGAACAAAGTTAAGAGCGAGTGGTTTTTGCGTGGGGATTCGAACTCGTTTCTGGGTGCGTTTGTTGTTGGTGTTGGAACATCTGGATAGGTGATAGTCTGGAGGTTCGAAGGGTGGTTAGCACGGTGGTGGGTAGTGGTTTAACACGGTTTCTATGACGGGTTTTGGACAGGGAGTTGAGTCACGTGTTTCATAATCTGTCTGTGGTGCTGGGTTGTGTTGGTTGTTAACGGTTGTTGCTAGGGCGTCGACGGTGGCCACCTGATTCCCTGGAACCACCACGGTGCAGAGGTGACTCCGGTGGTGCCATTGGTGAAGTCGGTGGTTGTAGTGGGTGTCGGTATGGGGTGTTTGACAGGGGTGTAGCACTTTGTTTCGGTCTGTTTTCGCGAGTTATGGGAGGGCTGTTCGTTGGCGTGTCAATGCTCTTGTTGTTAGTGTTTGGATGACCCATTTATTATGATTAGTAGTAGTATGCTTATTATTATTATTATTATTATTATTATTGTTTTAGTAACTCTTAAGAACATTATTGTCATTGTTATGTTTGGTATTATTAGTAGTAATAACAATATCATTGGTTGTTCGTTCATGTTAGTCAAAGTTGGTGAGTCGGGGAAATTTATGAGTTATGAAGTTTCTATTTTAGGAAGGTTCTATTTATGGAAAGTTTCCATTTATGGAAGGTTTCTAATAATTAGTAAGTTATGGTTATTTATATTGTTGTTGTGTTGATGTCGTAATAGTTCAATGTTTGAATTACGTTATAATTATTAAGTTTATAAATAGTAATGATGATGACATGTCCATGAGAGTATGTTATGATCAATATTAATTGTATTATTGTTATTGTGTAATTCACATTAATATTGGAAGTATATAAGTATGTTATTTATTGATGGGTGGATTGTAAGTCTATAATTAGTAAGTTAATTGACAAGTGATGATTTATATGAATAAGGAGTTCATGATAATTGATGTGAGTTTGGATAGGGTCAAGTAATTTTAGTAATGCGATTGTATGCGTAGAAATTGATATTCAATGCTAATTATAGGAACTGAGTTCGGTTGTTCAAGGTGGAACATTTCTAGCAGCTGTTCGGTTGTCCATCCGCAATTGAGGTAGGGGAAGTGTATTATGATTCATGTTATGACATGAAATGTGTAAGTGATGCTTATTATGAGTTGATATAATTGATTATTACTGTACTGTGGATTGTATTATTATTATTGATCACTGTGGAGATCGGGAGGTGTGAAAAGGGTCTGTGATTGGTGCGGAGATAAAGGGTCTGTGTTTGGTGCGGAGATAAAGGGTCTGTGTTTGGTGCGGAGATAAAGGGTCTGTGATTTCGGAGTGGAGAAGTTCAACTTTCTATTTATAGTAATGTGGTTTATTTACAGTTTTTCTCTACTCAACCTCGCGGTTGACCCTGTGTATTCGTGTGACACCTACGATGATCCGGAATGGGGAGTAGATTTTACAGGTCAGTGACAGATGAACCAGGAGCTGGGACGGGAATGTGAGATGCGGACTTGAGACCGACTTAGATCTACATCACATATAGAATAGTCGTCAGTTGTTCTTTTAATTTCTATGTAATTTCTGTAATAACAAAAGTTTAAATTTAATCAGTTTTTATATAAAGTACTTTGGTTTGATTTCTTTGTTATTCACTACCTCGGATATTCCGAGATGGTAACAGCTCTACTTATTTGAGAATGTCTTGCTAAAGGCTCTTAAATAAATGGGGGTGTTACAACGTGATACTGGCATTAAGTCAAGAAGCTAATATTAATACGATTCTTGATCCGTTCAATATGAAAGACTCTAAGATGGACTTTCTTCTTATAGATTCTATTTTGGTAAGATTTTACCGACTAAATATTTTTGAGTCAATGTGGCTACTTGAATTGAAATAAGCAATTTAGGATTTAGGTGATATGATTGCAAGAACTGGACGAGAACATAATGATAAAGAAAGTAAAATGCAAGTACGAACGATAAACGAATAAATGTAAGAACAAATGAAAGAAAGGAAAGAAATGCAAACGACACAGGCAAAATGGTGACACGGAAAACCGTAAATATGGGAAAAACCGCGGGGGGAACGGTGTCCCACCAATGATCCACTTGTAATGATAGTACTCGAGAATAAACCTAATAGGAACGAGCAAGAGGAACAAAGATCTCCAATATGCCTAAGTATAAAAGCCTGTATTTATTTTCTAAGTGATGATAATTATTATTTTCGCAAGTGTATGATGATGCCTTTGGATGAGATTAGTGGAGAAGGAATGTTGGAATCCCCTTGCAAATATGAGATTGTTGCTCTTTTATAGCCGTTGCTGGGTGGTTGGTTGTGCTTGATCTCCTCATTCTGCTTCATTTCCGATTTTGTAGGGAATTGTTGCTGACTCAGTAAAACCCCTAGCTGTTAGCGGCTATTCCTGCTGATTAATTCAATGCTTTTGCTGGTTGCTGCTGATGCGTGTCGTTCATACACCAAAAATTAAAGCCTAGGTCCTACTAACAGAAGTTAGCGGTAAATAGGGTCGATCTCCTCAGGGAAGCAGACTTGCTTAACTAACAGTTTTTACCTATGGTCACAGGCATGGGGGGTTTTTAAATTGTGATAACTAAACTACGATATAGAGAAATACGCAAAGAATAAGAACATGAAAGTAAATAACCCAAGTTGAGATAAAAATCAGGGAAAAAAGAATATGTTGGGAATTCGGGTCATTGTGTCTCACATATGATAGTCGTAAATGGGATAGGCCTAATATTGGTGGGAAAGGCTGGCCTGGGTTATTACGGTCAAGTCTCAAACCCTACTATACCTTCCGGTCTTAAGTCGCCCTAAGGTCGTTTTTGCTTAACTTCCGCTCTCAAAAAAAATATTTAAAATCGATAAACAAGTCTTACCCTTCCAACCTTCCGGTCTAGGTCGGGAATTAACCAGATGTAAGGTCTCATGCGTGCACTAAATAAACCGAACATAAAATAAATTGTTTTAACGATTACTCCCACCAAAGACGGTCTAACCTAACTACTACATATTTTATATTCGACACAACTCTCTCATCCCAACATATTATGGATTTAACTACTCATGGTGGGGTTGACAAAGATTATAACGATAACGAGAGTTCTAACATACAACATGATAAGATGATAGATAAAAATCAGATTATAAACAGTAGACAAGGGATTAGAAATTAACGTGAACAAAGGGAAAGGAGATGCGAGATTTGATAGTCTTAAGACGGATATAAAAATAGCAAACTAGCATACGATACGATATGAATTAAACAGGGATTTAGAGTAAATAGATTAAAATAGAAATAAGATTGACAAAGAGGATGAATTAAAACAGAAAGCGAAAACAGAGACAAAAAGCACGAGTAACAACGACGAACACAAGCAACGGAAACAGAGTATAAATGTGCAAAACTGTTCGGTAAAGAGCGACGGAAACAATAGATATAAACTGAATTAAGAAAAGGGAATAAAGATAAGAGAGAAGAAATTGCAGTAATCCAAAGGCAAGAACAGAGACTAGAATGGAAGAACGAAAAACCCGTAAATTACTCAAAATGTGACGGCTACAAAGGTTCAGAAATACTTAAGGTAAAAGAAGTTTTTGAGAATGAACTAGGGTCTGCAAGTCTGATAATTCCTACCTAATGCTCTACACACGAGCTCTTTAAATAGTAGAGAAAAATAAACTGATGTAATAAATCAGTGAACACGAAGAGTGTCGAAGTTCTCGATCGAGGGGAAATTCCTCTCGATCAAGCACTATTAGCTTCACAAAACCGGTCGATCGATAGGTAGCAGGTTAATCGATTGACTCCTCTTCTTCGACACTTCTCGATCGATCACTTTGTCACTCGACCGAGCGCTTCCTTCTTGGATACCTCTCGATTGAGCACATGGCAGCTCGATCGAGTACTTCTCTTCATTTTGATCCCTCGATCGAGCACTGGACAGCTCGATCGAGGACTTCGCTTCATCGATAGATCCTTCGATAGGCACAAAGGTTGATTTTCATTTCAAACTTCTCGATTGCTACGTGACCAACCGTAGTTCTCCCATCGACTATGGCAAAACAGTGCAATGAGGCAGAAAGAGCTCGGTTTCTGCTACTATTTGGTTACTATCTGCAAAATAGCAACACGAACACAAAGTAGCACATACGGGGCATAAAATGATATAAAATCACCAAATATTACGATAATGTGTGCTAAAACAAGACTAAAAAGTCTATACAAAATGCACACATCAAATTTCCCCAAACCGAACCTTTGCTTGTCCTCAAGCAAACCTAATGCAAGCTAAAACAAACTAAAGAAAAACTACGGACCTAATGGATGGAGAAAAGACTCAAGCTACCAAAATAGTCAAAGCCAAGTACATACTATGCCCAAAAATCAACCGATGCCAAGATTGGAATTAAGTGAATGAATTTGTGTATATCATGGAAAACACATGTAGACTTTCAACCTTGCTAGACTCATAAAATTTCGGACTCTCCCGGAATCTCTCTTCTCTCAATCAAGCAAATGGTAAAATATATGTGAAGAGAAGAGAAGAATAGAGAAGTATAGACTCTCGCCTAAACTACAACCGACACATCATGAATGCTAGACTAGCATGGATAAAGGTTTCAAGCACCGTTCACACGCACAACCACCAACGATGTCCATTACACGCCGATCTATTGCAAGCTTTGGGATAGTGAGGATAAGTGGGACAGAAAGGGATAAAACAAGTATGGCTAAGTGGGGGTTTAAGCCGAGCTAGAACCACCAAATTTCTTGAAAATACATTCCCAATTCTTCCGACTATACATGTAATTCATTGCCTTTGCTAGGCAAACAAATACTACCCAAAATTATACCAACTGTCAACCGGATACTACTTTTCATATTTTTCCTTTCCATCAATTTTTCTTTCTTTGAATTTGAATTTTTCTTTGATTGTTTTTTTTCTTTTCTTTTTCTGTTTTTGATGAAAACTCTCGGTGACAGTGGTAACTTTCCTCTCGATCGACCAAACTACGCAGTCGATCGAGTGCTTTCTTCCCCAGATTACTCGATCGAGCATAAAAAGCTTCGATCGAGCACTCTTTTATTTGAAAGCTCTCGAACGAACAGTCTTAGCTAGGCAAACCACTCGATCGAGTAAAATCCAGCTGAAATATTCCCTCTTCTTCGTAAACACTCCAACAACAATGAAAACAGGCCAAAAATTGATAAAAATGGCACAAAAACCGTCACTACTCCTAGCTCAGCATAAGGTAGGCAATATATAGGATGTAGTTAAAGGGACAAAAGGCAATTTTTGGCTAATGTGGAGCTAAATGGGCATACCGAGAAGGGGTGATGCAATAGCTCTCCTACGTGTAATACCAACCACAAAACGGTGCGTGTAGGCAATAAGAAACCAAGACTCATACACATGCAAAACATGAAATGCAAGGAGTACTACTCACAATCCTAATATAACCGGTCATAGATGTCACCAGTTGTAAAGGCTCTAAAGCTCAGAATGTGTAGTAGGTTGCCAAAACTATGAGTCAAGTCTAGTGATCTAACGTGAAGTCTATGACAAAATTCGGGATAACGCTTAAAACTTCACAAGGCAAGGGTCGAAAATTGGCATAACATGACATGAAGTTGACTATAAACAGCTTGTCATCATCAAATCTCCAATCCGACTCGACTAAATGCAAAAATAAACGTGATTATTTTAAGATTTTGAAAATTTTATGAAATTTACATAAAGCAATAAACGTGAATGTAAACGAAATGCTGTTGGAGATTGTGTCCTCCACATGTAGTGTGATAACGTCATTGAACATACCCTTGTACGGACAAGTGGGAGATTGTTGGGGCTGGTGTCCTTGACTATTAAGTACAATGACTTATTAAATCTCTTTAAGGATCACAAGGGCATACTTTTGTATTATTACCAGTTGATCCACGTTTATCAATAACGGTTGGCTTGCTAGATAAGTTTGACGTTATTGTCATACGGATGGCGGTGATCAACTGGTCCCTATACGTCACACCTATAGGACACGTTTGAGAGATGTGAAGGTATGAAAATACAGTCACATTTTGCCGGATATGACTAAACAGTTAGTCAGAGGTATTGACTAATAAATTAGTCAATAAGATGTTGAGATTATTATTTAATACGGATTAAATAATTTTAGCTAATACGGATTACATGATTAATTCGTAAATTAAATATAAACGGCTATATTTAATTAAATATTGTATTCGCGTATTAATATAAACAGTTATATTAATTTGGGTAATTATACAATATCGTATTTTGTCAGACCATTATTAATATATCGACTGTATTAATATCTGATAACATGTTACGATTTATAAATAAAACCCGCGAACAACTTAAAGCTAATTGGGTCGAATCACGAATTAGAATAAGGTAAGAGTGGAAAGCCCACTCCTACCCTATCTCCAATTCGGCCGAAACCTAGAGACTACATAAGGAGAGTTTTTCTCCTTATGTCAGTTACTCTTGGTGCACTGTTAAATTATCTCAAGGTAAAATTAGGGTTTTGAGACATTCTTTTCCCAAAACCTCAGATCTCACATCTAAAACCTCAAGGGCTCTCCCTATATTGCAAGGCAATTGGAGAGGATTTCTAGCACACGCGGCCACGTCTCAAACTAAGTCTTGGGTGCAAGTTATAGGAGGGAATTTGCATTAATTCCTGTTCTTAGGCCTTTTGCGCGAGGACTAAAGGTTGTACTTCTTTTCTCATGTTTTTAATCTTATGACGATATTCACAATTGCATATTTCATTATAATCCTGCAAATTTAGGGTGAATACGCGTTTTATTCCCCACAAGTGGTATCAGAGCCTTAGGCCATGAAAATTTTACAATTGTGTCTTTCATAAGTTTTAAAAATTTTGAAAACCGTACACTGTGCTTAGGCACTCGATCGAGTACCAGTTGCACTCGATCGAGTGCCCTCGTACCAGGCCCGTGCGTGTGATTTTTGTGAGAAATCGATCTTGTTTTTCGATTATAATTTGCATATTGTTAATTAATCGATATTTTTAGCAATATGTGAATCTTTTGTTGTTGTTTATTTATGATTTACACGTTTTAAATCCATGTTATAAACCCGTTTTAATTTAAAAGTGCAGCGATTTGCAGTTTTTACGAGCCACTCGATCGAGCCCTGCTGCACTCGATCGAGTGACCCTGACACTCGATCGAGTGCCCCTGTTACTCGATCGAGTGCTCTCGTTTCGGGGTGTTTATTTTCGAAAATAACTTGTTTCTTATTTTCACATGGCTTAAAATAATATACTATATACGGAAATAGTGTATTATTTAGTGAAACGGTTCACCCTCGTTTGATACATATTGTTTTAAAACAGTTTAAAATAATGGATTATATGTTTGTTAAAATTGGTGATTAAAACGGTATAGTCACTTAATTTTAATCTTAAAAGGTGGTTTGGTATAAATTTATTAATCATAATAATAGTATTATGTCATGTATAAATTTTATTTAGTTGATGCTTTTTATTTATCGTCTTGTGAATGCCTTGAATGCTTTCAATAACGTATTTAATTTTTGCAAACGGTTGTAACTTAGTGTGGCCTTAGAAGATTGTGTTACCGTAATGATGGGACACGATCTTGCTTGTAATTTTGAGATCTTGAATCTCCGTTTTGGGTTTTTGCCATGTAATTACTTTTGTATTTAAATTAGAATGTATCTAGGATTACTTTTGTAATTTAAATTAGTAATTTTGTGAAGACCAAAGACAAGACGGAGACCGGATGCTCACTCCCGCTGCAAGGACCAAGATGAAACATCAAGACAAGCTTCTAGGGTCCAACGGTGGATTCCAAGTTGTTTTATGTTTATTTTGGTAGGATAGGCCACACTAGGACTTTTATTTACGTTTATTGCATTTATCTTTACGCTTTCATCGATAATAGCTTGCATCATATTCCGCCTAAAAACCAAACCACCTATATCATGCCTGAAAACTGACTCATGTAGAGGTCACGCGTTAGTTTTCTGTGACAATACAGATGTCACATGTCAATTGCAAAGCCATCACTTTATTTAATTCATTCACGCAAATGCTAGTTTTTAGTTCACTTAAATATGGATAAATAAGAGTTGATGGGGTCTTCCTCGTATAACCAAAAATTGAGATTAGTCTTTATAAATCAGCCTCCCATGAATCCCTTCTTCGTCGGTAGGCATAATATGACCCCTTCTACGTCGGGTAAGTGGGAACAGATGATTTATTTTATCTCAACATCATGGTCACTCGATAATATTCCAGTGACTGAGATGGACTAATAGATAGGATTTACGGAAATCTATCGACCAAGAGTTCCAACGATTGGAATTAGCCAAACTCTGGGCTTATCAATATACGGAAATTGAGTCTTGGGATCGTTTATATAATTCTTGAGGGAGATCAATTATATAAATGCATGAGTCTACGAGTTTAAATTCAATTTAATATAGACTTAAATCACAACAATAAGTTGCTTATATGGTTTTGTTTTATCTTCTTTCAGTGTAGAACACGTTCATTAAAACTGCTGTAAAACTAAAATGGCTGGTGATGACCCAATGCCAAGTGCCAAGCTAGCACGTGAATCCTGGCTAAAAGCCTTCATGGACTCCATGAATCAGTCAACTAGACTGAGGAATGATGGGTCAAACTTCTCTGACTGGGAGGCCGCACTACGGAATGCTGCCATTGCTGACGGAAAGCTTAAGTTTTTAACTGAGCCCATTCCGGCACACCCAGGAACTGGAGCTAGAGCCAACGATGTTCGCGCTCATAGCGACTTCGTCATGGAAGCGGGTGCGATAAAGAACGTACTCATCTATGCAATGGAATCTAATTTGCAAAGACGCTTCATAACCCATGGTGCAAACAAGATTTTCACCACGCTCACTAACGAATTCTCCAAGGCTCCGAGAATCGTTTCTTATGAGCATATACCTGTCGCTTCTTTGAGGCGAAACTCCAGAAGGGCCAAGCTGTTAGCCCACATATTCTCAACATGATTGAGAATATCGAGAAACTGGAGACCCTAAACTACAAGATCAGTGAGAACATCATCGTTGATCGCATGCTTCATTCGCTTCATGATGGGTTCGCCCTCTTTAGGGCCAACTACTACATGAACGACATGAAGAAGACTCCCCATGAGCTCCACTCCCTTCTCGTACAGACTGAGAAGGATCTAAAGTTGAGTGGGAGTCTAAAGCAGGATGTTCTCATGATCTCAAGTAAGGGAAAAGGTAAAGGGAAAGCTAAAGCTCAGGGCGACCTAGCGGTAGGTAGGCCCAGGTTCAAGAAACCAGGATTTGCTAAGAGTGGGCCTAGTGAGTCGAGTAACTCACAAGGCAAGACAAAGAGCAAGGATAGAAGCATGGAATGTCACCATTGCCACAAGACTGGGCATTGGAGGCGCTCATGCCCCGTGTATCGCGAGGACATTAAAGCAGGCCGTGTTACTCCTGTTGGTATGTCTTCTTCTTCTTTTATTCACATGATTGAGATTAACCATGCAAGTTGCGGAACTTGGGTACTTGATACTGGTTGTGGTTCTCATCTATGTAATCATGTGCAGGGCCTCCGAAACCAAGAACCCCTAATCAAGGGTGAGGTGGACCTGCGTGTCGGGAATGGAGCACGTGTGGCTGCAGTCTCGAAGGGAACATACGTAATCCAGCTTCCAAGTGGATTCGAGTTATTTTTATATAACTGTTATTATGTTCCTAGTTTATCCAAAAACATTATTTCAGTTTCTGCACTTGACAAACTTGGTTTTTCATTTGTAATAGAGAATAATAGCTGTATTTTCTCCTTACACAATATGATTTATGGCAAGGCAGTTTCCATGAATGGAATTTATGTTTTAGATCAAACCACCGAGATATTACATGTGAATAATAAAAGAATAAAGGTAGGTGACAAAGATCAAACTTACCTATGGCATTGTCGTATGGGACACATAAATGAGAAACGCGTAAAACAGCTCATACAGAATGGAGCTATTTCGCCCTTTGATTTCGAATCATATGGCACGTGTGAATCATGTCTCATCGGCAAAATGACTCGTATTTCCTTCAAAGGTGTTGGAATGCGCGCTGCCGACCTATTAGGACTCATACATACGGACGTATGTGGCCCTATGTCGATCAACGCACGAGAAGGCTATAGGTATTTCATCACTTTCACGGATGATTTGAGTAGATATGGCTATGTCTACTTGATGAAACATAAAAGTGAATCCTTTGACAAGTTCAAAGAATACCAGAATCGGGTACAGAACCAGCTGGGTAGAAAGATTAAAGCACTACGTTCAGATCGTGGTGGTGAGTATCTTTCACACGAGTTTGATCAACACCTTAAAGACTGTGGGATCGTGCTACAGTTGACTCCACCTGGAACACCACAATTAAATGGTGTGTCCAAATGGAGAAATCGAACTTTACTTAATATGGTTCGATCCATGATGAGTCACACCGTTGTGCCTGATTCATTGTGGGGCTATGCTCTTTTGTCGGCCGCTCTAATACTTAACCGAAGTCCGTCTAAAGATGTTGACAAGACTCCATTCGAGTTATGGAAGGGAACGGTCCCTAACTTGTCCTTTATTCGGGTTTGGGGCTGCGAGGCTTATGTCAAGTGGAGACACGAGGATAAGCTCGGCCCGCGATCGGTCAAGACATACTTTATAGGCTATCCAAAGGGAACGTTTGGTCATTACTTCTACTCGCCTACCGAACAACGTGTTTTTGTTGCGGCTAGTGCGACGTTCTTAGAGAAAGAATTTCTCGAGAACAAGTCGAGTAATAGAACCTTCGAGTTATCGGAGGTTCAAGAACCAACTACCGAGCAACCATTGGAGGAAACAGTACCTTCAACCGAGGCTGCAGTAGATATCCCTGAGGAACCTAGGAGGTCAGGAAGAGTCTCTATTCCACCGGACAGATACATTGGTATGGTCGAGGAACACGATACAGATGACGTCTTACTCCTAGAGGGTAATGAACCCACAACCTATAAAGGTGCCATGACCAGTTCTGACTCAAAGCTATGGCTAGAAGCCATGCAATCTGAGATGGACTCCATGTATGAGAACAACGTGTGGGATCTTGTGGACCTACCTGCAAAGGTACGTCCCCTTCAATGCAAATGGCTTTACAAGATAAAGCATGCCGTGGAAGGACAACAAGATATCCATAAGGCTAGACTAGTTGCTAAAGGTTTCACCCAAGTGCCAGGCTTGCACTACGATGAGATCTTTGCACCCGTAGTCATGCTACGTTCCATTCGGATTATCTTAGCGATCGCCGCATTTCATGACTATGAAATATGGCAAATGGACGTTAAAACCGCCTTCTTAAACGGTTATTTGGAGGAAGAGTTGTACAAGGTACAACCCGAGGGTTTTATCGATCCAGCACATCCTAAGAAAGTTTGCAAGCTTAAGCGTTCCATCTATGGACTTAAGCAAGCATCGCGGAGTTGGAATCATCGCTTCGACCAAGTGATAAAAGAGAATGGGTTCATTCGATCAGTCGAGGAACCATGTCTCTATATCAAGTCGAGTGGGAGCAAGATTGTATTCCTAGTACTGTATGTCGACGACATACTCTTGATTGGGAATGACATACCTCTCTTATCTTCGGTTAAAGCATGGTTGAAAAACCATTTCCAGATGAAAGATCTGGGAGAGGCACAAAGAATTTTGGGCATCCGTATCTACAGGGATAGATCACGACGGATGTTGTCTCTCAGTCAGGAGTCTTATATAGAGAAGATTCTGGAGAGATTCAGTATGACGAACTCCAAGAAGGGGTTCCTTCCCATGACTCCTGGGCTTCACTTGAGCAAGACTCAAGAAGCTAAGTCAGTGGAAGAGAAAGAGCGCATGAGTCGGATTCCTTATGCCTCGGCAATAGGATCGATCATGTATGCCATGATATGCACACGTCCAGACGTTGCATATGCATTGAGTATGACCAGTCGATTCCAAGCTCATCCAGGTGAACCACACTGGATGGCCGTGAAAAACATTCTTAAGTACCTACGGAGGACTAAAGATTGGGGATTGACTTATGGAGGCGACTCAACGCTCTGCGCCACGGGTTACGCAGATGCTAGCTTCCAAACAGATCGAGATGACTCGAAATCTCAGTCTGGGTTTGTCTTTACTCTTAATGGCGCTGCTGTCAGCTGGAAAAGTTCTAAACAGAGTGTTACAGCAGATTCTACGACTGAGTCCGAGTACTATGCCGCCTCAGAAGCAACTAAGGAAGCAATATGGATGCGTCAATTCTTACAAGGACTATCAGTAGTGCCTAGTTCGAATGACCCAATCACCGTCTATTGTGACAATAGCGGTGCCATCTTCCAAGCTAAGGAGCATAAGTCTAGCAGCAAGGCTAGGCATGTACAACGGAAAGCTCATCTAATCAGAGATTACGTGGAGCAAAAGGAGATTTTTATTGAAAAGATCGCTACGGATGACAACATAGCTGATCCTCTCACAAAAGCATTACCACGTGATAAGCATGAAGGGCACATTCATTCCATGGGAATTGGATGTGTTCCTAAGTTGTAGTACTCTTTTATGAATTCATGTAATAATTCATTTTCTCGTGTACTCTATTCAACCTTATTGTTATGATATAAAATGTTTTGTTTCTCATGTGGAATTGTACGCCAATTTTGAACACCACAAAGTGAAATGATTAACATTACATCGTTTTGGTCCTTGATTACCCACTTGAGCTGATAACTCAGGTAATCATTTTGTGACGTTGGTTGATGGTGGGTTCAACGAGCCATAAGTCACGTGGATGACTGACCAATCACAAAGGCGAGTTATACGGATATCTCGTAGGACACCCTGTGACATCGTTATGGAGTCCTAAATGTTTTATAACATTGGGTGCCAGGTCGTGGATAGGACCTCCATAGTGTTCCTTAGAGTCGAGTCTTTTGACTTTCAACTGTTTCTTGAGATTAAGACAGATTTTGGGTAACTTTGGTTTCTTTCCCACGGTCACCGTAACAGGGGCCAAGAGGATTTTTTCTGGGTTATTTCATGCTGGGCGATATCGGCAGGATTCGAGTTGAGGGAAATATCCAAACCCTTATCAGGATTTTATCATTTCTCAGGGCCACTCGAGGAGTAGTAACTGAAATGCATGGCCATGCTCGAATACAGATTCGTTTTATCAGTTAAGTTACTCTCTAGTCGGGGAAACCACTCTTGATACAGATCGCTTGTGAGATACGACCTTTGCGAATGCGGATTTGCAAATTGTCTTACATTGAGTGGGAGAAATTTTAAAAGGATATGAGATTCGGTTATCGCACCTACACTTGTACGGACAAGTGGGAGTTTGTTGGAGATTGTGTCCTCCACATGTAGTGTGATAACGTCATTGAACATACCCTTGTACGGACAAGTGGGAGATTGTTGGGGCTGGTGTCCTTGACTATTAAGTACAATGACTTATTAAATCTCTTTAAGGATCACAAGGGCATACTTTTGTATTATTACCAGTTGATCCACGTTTATCAATAACGGTTGGCTTGCTAGATAAGTTTGACGTTATTGTCATACGGATGGCGGTGATCAACTGGTCCCTATACGTCACACCTATAGGACACGTTTGAGAGATGTGAAGGTATGAAAATACAGTCACATTTTGCCGGATATGACTAAACAGTTAGTCAGAGGTATTGACTAATAAATTAGTCAATAAGATGTTGAGATTATTATTTAATACGGATTAAATAATTTTAGCTAATACGGATTACATGATTAATTCGTAAATTAAATATAAACGGTTATATTTAATTAAATATTGTATTCGCGTATTAATATAAACAGTTATATTAATTTGGGTAATTATACAATATCGTATTTTGTCAGACCATTATTAATATATCGACTGTATTAATATCTGATAACATGTTACGATTTATAAATAAAACCCGCGAACAACTTAAAGCTAATTGGGTCGAATCACGAATTAGAATAAGGTAAGAGTGGAAAGCCCACTCCTACCCTATCTCCAATTCGGCCGAAACCTAGAGACTACATAAGGAGAGTTTTTCTCCTTATGTCAGTTACTCTTGGTGCACTGTTAAATTATCTCAAGGTAAAATTAGGGTTTTAAGACATTCTTTTCCCAAAACCTCAGATCTCACATCTAAAACCTCAAGGGCTCTCCCTATATTGCAAGGCAATTGGAGAGGATTTCTAGCACACGCGGCCACGTCTCAAACTAAGTCTTGGGTGCAAGTTATAGGAGGGAATTTGCATTAATTCCTGTTCTTAGGCCTTTTGCGCGAGGACTAAAGGTTGTACTTCTTTTCTCATGTTTTTAATCTTATGACGATATTCACAATTGCATATTTCATTATAATCCTGCAAATTTAGGGTGAATACGCGTTTTATTCCCCACAAGTGCAAATGCAGACGCAAAAGGATGCATACCCTCCCCAAACCAAAACAGACAACGCCCTCGTTGTCTTTTCAGCACATCAAAACCAGCAAGCAATGAAAAGGGGATATCAACCTAATACATGTTCCTAAAAAAAAAAAAAGAAAACAAAAAAAAAGAAAAGAAAAGAAAAGATGGAAGACGGTGGTACTCATAAAACTGGTTTCCCCTAACCAGTACCAAACTAGGGAAGCCCTAAGCATCACGAGAAGCTCCCTCCTCCCCAAACGTGGGGTCCTGCTCCTCCGCTCTCGTGGCACGTCTCGCTGCAGCCTCGGCACGTAAGCGCACCCCTCTCACTACCAGTGTCTCCTCCCTCTCTTCATCAGAAGAAGAAGAGGCAGGGTACCCACCATCTGGGAATCGGTAGAAAGAATGATGCACCCATCCCTCTGGAAGGGGTCGTGCTATGCGGATGTAGTCCTCATAAATTGGGAACATGGCCAAAGCCTGATCCCGTCGCATGTCGGTGAGGTACTTGCAGATGCCATCATGCACAGGATCACGACGCCCTTGGTCGGAGACCGCAGGTACCTCAAGGGCAGGAGGTAAAACAAAGTTTGGAGGATAGACCATCCTAGAAGAAGCAGGGGTAGGGGTAGGAGTAGGTGATGGTGAAGGTGAGTGAGTGGTGAGGGTAGTAGGTGTACGAGTGATGGATGGAGTGGGCATGAAGGTGAACGTGGACGCGGACGCGGGCGTGGGTCCAACCTAGATGGCGGGGTCTTGGTCGGAGACTGGGAAGACTGCCCAATCTCGCGCTTCCTCTTCATCCCAGAACAAGAGGGGGTGCGGTGGTGAAGGTGAGATGGTAGGTGTGGTGGGTGGTGGTCTAGCTCCCTCAGCAGTGGAGAGCGGTAAAAGACGAGGAAGTGTGGCGCAAGGTAGTGTCACTGAAGGGTAGCCACAAATCTTCCACGCCATCCCATCTAGCCAGCGAAAGACTCGCATGACATCTATATCTAGGCGCCCAATCTCCCCACTAGGCCAACCCTCTCAATGTAGGTAGGGCAAATGTGGCGGAGGATCCTAGTAACCAATCCGCCACTAATAATAGAGCTCGTGACCCGCCTCCCAATACCACTCCAATACTGAGGAACCAGAAATGAAATGTTAAGAACAAAAGGGGTACGTGAATCGATATTCACGTACCCGGCCAAGATGGCAAGCTCAGTGTTGGTGAGGTTATTGGGCTCAGGTCGCCCAAAGATAGTCTCACCCAATAAACGAAGAAAGTAACGAGGGGCTGGGGTGTGAACGTGGGCTCCCTTCCGTGAAGAGAGTGGAGTGTGAGAGAGGGCAGCCCACAACTGAGGTACGAGCCTGCGAGGAGGCTCGATGGGTCCATCACTAACGAGGGCTAATGCCTCCCCGAAACGCCCCAGAGTCCAGTCAAACGACTCATTCGTGAGTCGGAAATGAATACAAGGGAGAGTACGATCCTCCCTATAGCTCTCGGGGTCAAAGGTGAAAGAGCTAAAGAACTCGTAAGTAGGTCTATCTAGCGTAAGCTCCTCCATCCTAATCAATCCAGACATCCCCGTCCCGTTCAGCAAGTGGCAAACATCCTCATAAATACCTAGAGTCTCTAGGTCAGGGCGCGAGAGGAAACGGGTCGGGGTGAGGGGTACAGATAAAAGCGTAGACAACCTAGAATGGTGGTCAGCAGAAACAAAACGTACCTCGGGCCTCTTAGGCAAGGGGGCGAGGTCTGTCCCTCGGGAAGAAGTAGCAACGGCCCTCGATGTAGTGGTCGCAGCAGAGGGAGGCGTAGCAGTAGCCTTGGTAACATGGGGCTCGGCAACAGTGACCCCAGGTGCTATGGTGAGCTCAATAGAAACTATAGTGGAGCTCGAAGAGGCGACCATAGGAGGTCAAGAAGTGGTGGCGGTGATGGCCAAGTACTGGGGACGAGGAATCCTAGGGAGCTTCGAGTACCTAGGAGTGGCACCCAAGGCTAACAGAGAGAAAGGAGGACGCGACTGTCCAACATCCTCATCAGACTCAGTCTCCTCCCTAGAGTCACTCTCGGACTCCGTCTCGACGTCCTCTACATTAAAAGGGGCACCAGGAGTTGCTTGAGAAACAACAGTACCCTCCAAGGCCGGTGGACTCACGGTCATCCCTCCCCCAGGAACGACTATGCTGGAGGACACCGTCGCAGCCTCAGAAACAACAACAGGAGGCTGCCCAAACTCCTCAACAGTAGCAACATAGTGTTGCTCTGTTATCTCGGTTACGACATTCGAGACAATTGTCTCGACAGAAAGTTCAGGAGCAGGGGATTAGTTTACTTGGTCCATTACTACAGCAAACAACAAGTAAAAACGAATTTAAACAAGGATTAAACATGTGAAGAACAGAATTCGAAGCTCGACTAACATACACCCTAAAAATTCGAAAAACTAAGGGAATGGGGTGTTTAATTAACAAAGAAGAGCTAGGAATACTTACTTGTTGTTGATAATACCCACGTATTGCAATTAATTTGAACAAAAAGCACAGAAATCGAAATATCCACCGAAACCCTAGAATCGAAAATTTTCGAATTGGGGCTTAAAATCGGGTTTTTTGATAGGGCTTTTGTTAAAATTGATATGTAAATGAGTTGGGTACTATAATGTAGTTGTTATTTGGGCAAAACAAGGCTTAAATTGCAAAGGGAGTTGAAAAAGCTCAAGAAATAGGGAAGAACTCAGAAACTCGGTCGAAGAAATGAGCTGTGAATCGAAGGATTTTACCTTAGATAGACCGAAAAAGGTACTCGATCGAGAGAAAATTCCTCTCGATCGAGTACTTTTTGATACCTAGAGGGATCGATCGAGAACAGTAGCAGCTCGATCGATGGGTTCCTTGACTGTTGAACTTCTGACCCCTCGATCGAGAGAAAAATCTCTCGATCGACCTTCTTAAACTCATCGATCGAGAAGTTCCTGACTTTTGGACTTCTCCTTTTCGATCGACCAATTTAGTTCCCTCGATCGAGAAGATATCTTCTTGGCCGAATTCATCAACCCTTCCGTGTGCTCGATCGAGAGGATTTTGCCTCTCGGTCGAGTGCTTTTTCACCTGGCCGCACTTTGAATTTGGTTCTGATTGTCGCGACTCAGTTATACCTGCAATAAGCATAGTACAAATATCCCAAAACCACCAAAAATATATTTTTCCGAGTCACTCTACTGTCCAAGCTACAATAGTCTAGCTAACGGATGTTCTAAAGAAAACACAAGTGCTAAAAAGAGTTAAAAATTCACGAAAACTAGTCTTATTTACAATTTCGCACGGGGTTGAAAACCCGGCTATTCTTCCATTGATTCAGATTGGCCATCCTTCGGCCTCGGTTGTGATGTACTGGTTTCTCCAATGTTGGTCCTCAATTTCCTCCTCGACCCCCGCGACTCATATTCCGACTTCCGCTCGTCGTTTTACTCTTTAAACAGCTCCCCCATGCTCTTCGATACTCCCTTAGGTGGGTCCATTGCAAAGTTTCCCCATCCTGGCCCGGTGCACCTGATAACAGAAATACAGGCCCCTCTTTTGCTCTCTTTACGAGGCAACGATGTTAGTGGGGTTGGGGGAATGACGGCATGCGGAGGTTCGTGTATAATCATGGAGTCTTTCGACGGGGTCAATTCCATAGGACAAGAGTCAGAGTCAACGGCTTGCAAGACATTACATTCTAAAATGCGCATTGGACCCTTATTGGTCGCGGGTTTGGCGAAAACTAGTTCCTCTCCCCCGACTCGGAAGGTCAAAGTGCGCAATCCGACATCAATAATTGCTTGGGCAGTATGTAGAAAGGGTCAGCCAAGTATGATGGGTGTGTATGAGTCTTCCGGGATGTCGAGAACGACAAAGTCAACCGGTATATAAAAACGTCCCACCTTTACTGGTATATCCTCCAAAATCCCCATAGGCTTAGCCGTCGACCTATCAGCCATTTGCACAGACATGCTAGTGTAGTGAAATCGGTTAAGTCCTAACCTCCTGGCTAAAGACCATGGCATAACGCTAATACTAGCGCCTAAGTCACATAACACGCGGTCAATATAGTGAAGTCCTATGTAGCAAGGTATGGAAAAACTACCCGGGTCGGATAGTTTGAGTGGGGTCCGATATTGCAAATGGGCTGAAGACCCTTCCGTAAAAGCTACGGTCTCAATTTCACTAACAGTACGCCTACGCATAATAATGTCTTTCATGAATTTTAAATAGGAGGGTACCTTTCTCACTAAGTCCAAGAATGGAATGTGGATATTAAGGCCTTTGATCAATTGGCCAAATCTTTGGAATTCTGGTTCACTTGTCTTATTTTTCATCAAACGTCCCGGAAATGGGACCTGCACATCCGAATCTGGTCTATGCGTATCACGTATTAACGCATTGTTCATCATTCTTCTGTTTGGTTCAGTCGATCGAGCGTTCTCTTGCTCCAGATCAGTCGATCGAGCAGTCTCAGCAACCAAACCACTCGATCGACCTTCCTGCGTTCTCGGTCGAATGGTTTCTTTCTCAACAGTGCTTGATCGAGCACTCTCTACTGACACATCGCTCGATCGAGGAGATTCAAGCTCTCGATCGATCTCTTTTTCTTCATTTCCTCTCGATCGAGAGTCTAAAACCTCTCGATCAAGTCCTTTCTCGGCTCTTACAGCTTCTTTCCCAGCAACTTTCTCGTTTCCTGCAACATCAAAAACAGCCTGAAAAACAACTTTATCATTAGAATAAAATTTACCTGATCTGAGGGTCACCACGTTCAACGTCTCCTCCCTCTTTTCCGACTGGGAGGGTAGATGGCCCGGTTGTTTTGTTGATTGATTTGTGGCGAGTTGGGCAATTTGCGACTCTAACATCTTTATCGTTGAGTTCGTCGCTTGTTCAGATTTAGCCATTTGTGTGGCCAAGGACTGTATCATGCTCTTCAACTCTCCTACCTCGGACACCCCTCCACTCGAAGAACTACCTTGTTGAGGGTTCGGAAACTGCGGGGCCCTCGAAAATTGTTGCTTGTGCGGTGGAATATATGGTTGTTGTTGTTGTGGTGGGGGAGACGGGTTTAGAACATTTTGGCTCGTTCACCGTAAATTCGGATGGACATACCCGTGATTGTGATTGTATCCCCCTTGCTTGTATTGTTGAAACGAGAAAACTTGCTCTCGATCTGCATAGCATTCAACCGCACCGTGGCCTTGCTCGCCACACCTCTCACACAACACTATTTCCTCTTTTTGTAGAACATGAACTGTCTGACGGTTCCCAACACCTCCGTTCTCTAACTTTTCAATTTTCGCAAATAATTTATCAAACTTCGCCTCTAGTTCCTCAGTCTCGATATTGGCAACCGTTCTCGTCCCACTTCTAGGGTTGCCGTATTCGGACGTATGGGTAGCTATCTCCTCAATTAAACTCCAGCCCTTATCGTCGTCCACCTCACGCTGGAATCGCCCATTCGCAGCCGAGTCTAAAATGGCCCTATGATCATCGTATAGGCCATTGTAAAACTGGTTACAAATAAACCATGGTGGGGGACCGACCTCACATAACCTTTAAACCTCTCCCAAGCTTCAGTTAAGTTTTCAGAGGATTTCTGTTTAAAGTTGGTTATTTGTGTGCGTAAGGCGTTTGTACGTTGTGGTGGAAAGTACTTTTTGTAAAAAGCAAGGGCTAGGGATGTCCAGTCAGTTATCCCAGCTGCATCCCTGTCTAAATCTGACAACCATTCCCTTGCGTTGTCGGTTAAGGAAAGGGGAAAAAGGGCTTCTTTAATCCTATCCTAGGTAACCCCCCTTTTGCTGGGATTGAGGAGCAATAGTCAGCAAATCGCTCCATGTGTTTTCTGGGGTCCTCCCCCGCAGCCCCACGGTATTGGTTTCTTTCCACCATGTTTATGTAAGAGGGTCTGAAATCAAAAGTTTGGCCATCTTCATCAGTGGCTATACTAAACCCTCTTGGAATAAACGCTGCTGTGGGTTCAGAGTGGCTTGCAATATTAGGCATGATTGGTTGAAAAATAGGTTCGGAATTGAAGGTTTCCACACAAAAATCAGTTCTCTCAGGTTCAGGGGTACTAAAGTCTTCCTCCCTAATAGCTCTCAAACGCTCTCTTCTTCGACGTAGAAGCAATCTCTCAGGTTCGGGATCGGGATTCAACAAATCTCCCCTTTGAGACCTGCGCATAAAACTGAAGAGACGATTAGTACGGCCTCAAGGAATTAAAATTCCTTAAGACTAAGGATAGATAAAAACAGAAATAGAAAAACAGCGTTGCTTCCCCGGCAACGACGCCAAAATTTGATGTGTGTCGTTCATACACCAAAAATAAAAGCCTAGGTCCTACTAACAAAAGTTAGCGGTAAATAGGGTCGATCTCCTCAGGGAAGCAGACTTGCTTAACTAACAGTTTTTACCTATGGTCACAGGCATGGGGGGTTTTAAAATTGTGATAACTAAACTACGATATAGAGAAATACGCAAAGAATAAGAACCCGAAAGTAAATAACACAAGTTGAGATAAAAATCAGGGAAAAAGGAATATGTTGGGAATTCGGGTCGTTGTGTCTCACATATGATAGTCGTAAATAGGATAGCCCTAATATTGGTGAGAAAGGCTGGGTTATTACGGTCAAGTCTCAAACCCGACTATACCTTCCGGTCTTAAGTCGCCCTAAGGTCGTTTTTGCTTAACTTCCGCTCTCACAAAAACTATTTAAAATCGATAAACAAGTGTTATCCTTCCAACCTTCCGGTCTAGGTCGGGAATTAACTAGATGTAAGGTCTCATGCGTGCACTCAATAAACCGAACATAAAATAAATTGTTTTAACGATTACTCCCACCAAAGACGGTCTAACCCGACTACTACATATTATATATTCGACACAACTCCCTTATCCCAACATATTATGGATTTAGCTACTCATGGTGGAGTTGACAAAGATTATAACGATAACGAGAGTTCTAACATACGACATGATAAGATGATAAATAAAAATCAGATTATAAACAGTAGACAAGGGATTCGAAATTAATGTGAACAAAGGGAAAGGAGATGCGAGATTTGATAGTCTTAAGACGGATATAAAAATAGCAAACTAGTGTTTTGGTAAAATTTCTACCGGGTCAAGTTTTTGTGATGCGGGTCAAAGTGTCAACTAATAATCGGATTTTACGTAGAAAATAAATATAGAAAACGAAAGAAATAAAAAGTGACACAAGAAGTTTTTGGTGACGCGGAAAAACCCAATGTGGGAAACAACCGCGGGGGGAACGGAATCCCACCAATATTTTTACTATGATCGAGGATATTCACTGTTGGCGTCGGATTACAAGTATTTTGCGAGAGTAGTAAAGTTTTACAACGTATGAACTGAATGAATAAAAAGTGCCCTAGCCTTTCCTTTTATAGCTGCGGATTTGTGCATAACCAATTCTGCTCTGGTCCTGGTTTATGGGAGGGAATGTAGGGGAATATCCCTTTAGGGTTTTGACCCATTCTCCTATTCCAACGACTCTTTTCTGCGTCTGGTCAGCTCCTGTGGCGGGCTGCTTATCCCTTTTATTTTTCTTTTGGGCCCAATAGCGAGATGTGGATTTTTGGGCTAAACAATTTCCCCCAAATTTCAGCCTATTTTGGCCTTAATTGGGCTGGAATTTTTCTTTGCTTTTGAGCGTGCTTCCGGAATTTACTGAGGTAGTTGGATAGTCTAGGCAACTGTTCACAGCCGCTCTTCTTATCCCACTTGCCCCACCTGTCCCATCATTTCATTAACCGCTTGTCCCCTTGCTATTTACTTTTGACTCTTCAGTTTTCACCTTTTGAATTCAACTTTCAAATTTAACCACCCACTTCCTTCTTATAAATACTCCCTTAACCGTCTTTTTTACTTTCACTTTACCTTCTTCAAAATTCACCTTCTTTCATTTGTTTCTCGCTCTTCTTGCTCATTCTTACTTTATTTTTGCTGTAAATTTCCTTTACCACAACTCTCAAAGTTACACAATGTCTGCTCCTGGGTCTTCTTCCGCTACTCCTTCCACTACTCCTAATCCTGCTGGATCTTCTGGGTCCGGCTCTGCTTCGGGGGACTATTCTGGTCCTTTCCCGTCGCAGAAGTTGCTTGCGGCCAAACATTTATGCGATTCTTCTTTCAACGAGTCTCATGCCTCTTTTATCCAGCTTCGATTCGGATTTCCGGAGGGGGTGGTCTATCACTTTCCTCTTGCCGGCGAGAAGGCCGATTTTGAGAGGGAGGGATGGACTTGTTTCTATGAATATCCTTTCCGTCTGGGTCTCAGATTTCCTTTTCCTGACTTGATTGTAGATTTTCTGAAGTAAACCAAACTAGCTATGTGCCAGATTGCTCCGCATGCATGGAGAATCTTACTCAGTATTTGTGCTCTGAACCGTGAACGGGGGCTGAACATTGGTTTGGCTGACTTGGGGCAGTGGTTCACCCCTCGTTCTCTGGGTCATTCTCAGTGTACCATTCGCAGCCATGACAATATGCCTTCTGCCATTATCTTTTCCACTACTCCAGATGATAGTAAGTGGTTTACCCGCTTTATTTTGGTCAAGATTGACACATTGCCTTCCTCTCCAGACTATATTTTTTCTGCATGGCAGCCTGTGGAAGGTACTGGCTTTGCTCTAGTGTTTGATTTTCTTTGCTTTATTGTTTTTTGTCTGTTTCTGATAGCTTGTTAGTTTCCGCAGGGCGTAGTTTGGCTAAGCTTCCTAACTCCGCTGATCCCCCTACTTCCAAGGCCAAACTCCTGGACCTTCCTGCCGAGGAGAGGACGTTCTCCAAGCTGGTCCGGGATGCTGCTGTTCTGGTGGTGAAGAAGGAGGGTACGGTATTTTCGATGTTCGTTGTATTCTTTGGGTGGATCTGCGTTTATTCTGCTCTGATTTTTGCTGTCACCTTTTCAGGCAAGCCCAGAGTAGATGTGAGCAGGGTGATGCAGCTACGCAGAAAAAGGTTGGCTTCTGGGGACGCGGGGTCCTCAAAGAAGACGAAAATGGACGTTGTGGAGGGGAGCTCTGCTGGAGCTGGGTCCCAAGCTGCCCCTATTGAAGTTGACGTTGTTGATCTGGTCCAGGAACCTGTTTCTGAAGCTCCTTATGTTGATCCCTCTCCTCTCAAGATTCCTCCCTTCGTTCCTACTCCTGGTTACAAGCCAGTTCTGGAGCAACTGCCTCTGCCACCTTCTGGAGAAGGTTTATCTTCTTCTTCTCTGCGCCTGGACCTCCCAGCGGATTTTGGTAGGTCCAGGACTCATCTCTGGCCTACCTTGGACTCACTACTTTTCCCCGCCTCTGCCTCTATTATGGAAACTCGTCCTTTCAAGGATTTGATCAGGCGTACTGCGGAGGTTTCCTTTGAGGTAACCCTTCTTCTTTCCCTTTTTCCTTTTCTTTTTCTTCTCTTTTTATCTTTTCTGATCTAATTTGGATTTCCAGGTTCTGGAGCTGTCGCTTTGTGCTAAACGACAGAGTGAAGCCTTGCTGGCTGAACTTCATTGTTCGAAGGCGGCTCAATCTGAGGCTCTGAGGAGGAGACAGGAGGTGGAGAGGATGCAGGAGGCCCTGGCAAAGAAGGAGCGGGAGTTATCGGAGAAGTTGAGCTTGGAGGAGACCTTGAGGGAAAGTTTGCGGCAGGCTGTTGAGCGCTCTCGCCAGGATGTAGCTAAGGGTCAGGAGATGCTCAAAGCTCAGGAGGAGGCTTCTCAGAACCAGCTAGCCACGGCTCACTCTAAGTTGGAGAGGGCCTTGACTTCAGAGGCGGACCTGGTGCTGAAGGTGGAGGCCCTGGAGCAAAAGAAGGCTGGTTTGCAGAGGGCGTTAATTGAAGCTGTTGCTTATACTGCTGCTGAGACCCGGGTGAAGTGTGTCCGGGAGTTCCAGGAGGGTAACCATACCACCTAGGACTTAGCTGCCTTGGAGAAGGCCTTCGCTTCTGAATTTCCCGAGGGGTTAAACATGGACCTGATCTCCGACGATGAAGAGGAAGAAGGCGAGGTGGGGTCCCAGGATGTTGAAGGGGAGGTGACCTCTGACCCCACCAACGCTGACGTTGCTGCTGCTGGGCCTACTCCTGATGAGTAGGTTTTGTTAAAAATTTATTTGCTGGGCCCTAGTATGGGCGTTAATATTTTTTTTGAACTCTGGATGCCCCTGGGTGGGCTTAACTGTTGTAATTTTTTGCTGCTGGTCCGGGTGGACCAGTAAAAACAATGCTGCTTTGGGGCTGCCTTGGGCAGCTTTTCTTTTAATCGTATGACCCCCGTTGTATGGGGTTTTGCTCTATCTGTTGGTTTCTTGCCGTTTTTCTGGCGTTTTCTTTTGTACATGCATGTTTCGTTTGTGTTTTGGCCATCGCTGTTTTGGTGTGTTAGCCTGGTGTTTTGTATACCCATCCCTATACTGGGGTGCCAGGCTTGACTTAGGTTCTCCTGTGATCAGTGCAAATTTCCTCTTTAGGTCAGTCCACTAGGATAAGTAAATTCTGGTCCAGAAAATAAGTAATGAAATTTTTCCTTTTAAAAGACTTAAAATTTGAAAAATGCACCAAGGTTTGAAATCACAAAACCTAGATTACTAAGCTTAGGTTTTAAAAAAAATAAAGGCAAGATATCATTCTAAACTTAGGTTTATAAAAAATATAAAGGCAAGACAAAATTTTAAGCTGAACCAGAATAAACTTTGTACAGAGTAGAACCTGAGTCTAAGGGAGCTGCTCTGGTCTGGTGGAGGCACCTTTAGATGATATACTTTTTTAAGTGAAGTATATTCCATGATCTAGGTATCATTTCCCCTTCCATTGTCATCAGTCTGTAGGCCCCATTACCAACTATGCTCTCAAGTTGGTATGGGCCCTCCCAGTTGTAGGCAAATTTTCCAGCTTGTCGGTTTTTGGTGTTCTGGAACACCTTTCTCAGGACCAGATCTCCTACTTGCAGGGTTCTGATCCTGACATTTTTGTTGTAGCTCCGAGCAACCATCTGTTTGTATGAGGCCATTCTGACGTATGCGCTGGTCCTGAGTTCATCAATAGTGTCCAGGCTTCTTGTCATTTCTACTTGGTTCTGGTCCACAGTTATACTCCCGTATCTGTGGGTTGGGATTTTGACTTCAGAAGGAATTACTGCTTCTGCTCCGAATACAAGGCTGAAGAGGGTCTGACCTGTTGCTACTTTCGGAGTAGTTCTGTCAGCCCACAGGACCAGAGGGAGCTCCTCTGCCCATTTCCCTCCCATTTCTTGTAGTTTCTTTTTCATATTCTCAATAATGATCTTATTACTGGACTCGGCTTGTCCGTTGGACTGGGGATTTCTGGGGGTAGACTTCTGGAGTGATACGTTCCACCCAGCGCAGAAAGCCTCGGTTTTCTTCCCAATGAATTGGGAACCGTTATCGCATATTATTTCTGAGGGTATGCCAAATCTGGTGAATATGTTACGCTTGATGAAAGAGATGACCTGAGCTTTGGTGGTCTGGGTGAATGATTCTGCTTCGATCCATTTAGAGAAGTAATCTGTCATGGCCAACATGTACATTTGTTTCCTGGTGCTCTAGGGAGAGGTCCCACGATGTCCATCCCCCACTTCATAAAAGGCCATGGGGATATGATCGGGTGCAGAGGCTCTGCTGGTTGGTGATTGACAGATGCGTGCCTTTGACAGGCGTCACATTTCCTCGCATACTCCTTCGCATCCTTGCGCATTGTGGGCCAGAAGTATCCCATTCTGAGGACTCTATTGGATAGGCTTCTTCCCCCTGCATGATTTCCACAGTCTCCGCTGTGGAGGTCATGCAAGACTGTCTGCGCCTCAGTCCGGTCCAGGCATCGCAGATATGGCCCTACTAATGATTTCCGGAACAGGATTCCATCAATCAGTAGGAATCTGGAGGCCTTCATTCTGAAACTGCGCGCTTCTTTCTTACTGCTGGGCTGGATATCATGCTGCAACCAGTCCAGGTATGGCTTTCGCCAGTCTTGTTCTGACTCCTGGTCTGGGTTGTTGCTGCAGATAGATAGCTCTTCCTGGTCCGAATCTGGTCCAGGAATGGCTGGTTTGAGGACATGGGTGATTGGAATACTGGCTACGTCGGCTGGTTTGAAGGTTGAGCCTAGAGTTGCCAGTGCATCTGCCTCTGCGTTCTGTTCTCTGGGTACTTGCTGGATGCAGAATTCTACGAATTTGCTGATTAACTCCTTTGCTACACACAAGTAGGCCACCATTGTGGGGTCTCTTGCTTCGTATGCTCCATTGACATGGTTCACAATTAGTTGTGAATCGCTGTATACATTAACATGGTTGATTCCCATGTCCAGGGCTAGTTGCAGTCCCAGGACTAGGGCTTCATACTCAGCCACATTATTTGTGGTCTTGAACTCACATCGGACTCCTTGGGTGATTAGATCCCCTTCTGGTGATCGGCGGATCAACCCAACTCCGGACCCTCTGGCGTTTGAAGCTCCATCTACTCGTAACTCCCAGGTGCCTGGTTTGGCACCCTGGTGTAGGTGCATGATTTCCTACTCTGCTTGGGTCTGGAGTGCCGGGCTGAAATCGGAGACGAAGTCTGCAAGGGCTTGTGACTTTATGGCTGTGCGTGGTTCAAACTGGAGATCATAGCCACTGAGGTGCACAGACCACTTGGCCATTCGTCCTGATAATTCTGGCTTTCTCATAACCGTCTTGAGTGGGTGATTGGTAACCACTGAGATGGTATGATACTCGAAGTACGGACGCAGCTTATAGGATGCTGTGACCAATGCCAATACTAGTTTCTCAAGTGAGGTATACCTTGCTTCTGCTGGCAGTAATGATTTGCTTACGTAGTACACCGGGTGCTGAGCTCCTTCGTGCTGTCGGACCAGAACTGCACTTACTACTGCTTCGGTTACTGAGAGGTACAGGAGCAGGACCTCCCCCTGCTCTGGCTTGGATAGCAGGGGTGGGCTGCTCAGGTACTGTGATGCGTGTCTATTTTATGATGTTTTTCATCTATTTTTACACGCATTTGGTCGCTCATTTACTATGTTTTAGCCCTTATTTCCCAACAATTGTGCACTTTCGTATTTTTATGCTCTTTTGCAGATTTATGCGGAAAAGGGACGATTTTATACCAAATTTATGCCCTCGGGATTTTTTATGACTAAGGACAGGAAGGAACGAAGCCTCGCGCACATTTCAAGGCCTGAAGATAGCTTTAACAAGCAAAGAATCGATCCACGACATTGCAGCCTGTTTCAAATGGCTATATCTCGAGTTCTAGAGCTGATAATGGAGTGATTCCAGTTGGAGGTGAAAGCTTATCCTCTTAGCTTTCCAACGCCGCAAGAATCGCTTGATTACGATAAGTAACGAAGAAATGGCAGCTTTTTTAAGATCGATGCGCGCTGCAGTCCCGACAATCAGGTCGACCGACCAACAAAGTAGGTCGACCGACCACAGCACAGACCCAGAAGTTTCCGAAAAGCCCATTTAAGTTATTAGGTCATTAGGAGGTCGACCGACCCAAAAAGTAGGTCGACCGACCGACCCACTGTGTTTCCGCGATTTTTATTACGGGCTTTGCTCCTAATCTTGTAATTAGAACTTATTTAAGGAGACCAAAACTCGAAAATTAGGAAGCAATTCAGATCTAAGCAAGCAGCCCCAATTAGAGAAAACTCGATAGTTTAGAGAGAATATTTACCAAGCTTTCATCTTTGTTCTTAGATTTTCCAATTAAGTTGTAAGTTTGCTACAATTCAATATTCCCTTTTTATTTAATCTTATTGTTCATCTTTTTGTTGTTTCTTAATTCATGTTTTCCCTTTTATCGTCATCTTTAATTATGTTGATTCCTTTGATGTCATTAGTTATTGTTAGTTTCATAATTAAAAGTATGCGTAGCTAATTCTTGTGATTAGGAATTAGGAGAACCATGGTAAAGACTTGATTTTGATAAGTTTAATGATTGAATCACCAATCCCCCATTGTTGTTGGTGAACTAATCCTTAGATTGAAAGATTATTAGGATTAGTTTAACAACAACTTTGGGATTGCCCTTGAACGAAAGTTTAGTGCTTTTCTAGGAACCCTAAGACCGTAAGGATTGGGTAGAATATTGACCTAAAGGTTTATTCTTTGTTCCTTGGGATTGTGTTATTTGATTATTTTACCCTTGATTGACTTGTTTTAACCATGGGGAACCAAAGTTCCTAATCTCCTTTTCATCTTATTTTAATTTCCTTATTATTATTGCATGTTTAGATTGATGTTCTTTATGATTTCCATGTTTACTCCTATTTTTATAATTGTTTTAATAGTTATGAGTAGCTAATTTCATATGTTAGGATGTAGGGAGTAAATATGCATAGGTAGTATAATTCCCGAATTGACATGTCGCAGGCAGGAGGTCGACCGACCACCATTATAGGTCGGCCGACCGACTCGTGTTCGAAGTCCGTTTCGCTTTAATTTGCAGACTATAATAACCTACAATGAGACCAAAAGGAGACTTGTAGGATGTTAGTATTGACCTACCCAAGATTGAGAGATTTGGGAAGGGCATTGGTTTACATCTTAAGATGGATAGGTTACTTAAGACTGAAAGGTTTGTGACCTAGAATTTAGGAATCACCCTTATTGTTGACACCCAATAATTGTGAGACCTAGGAACTAATAGCATAAACCGAAAGGAGCTATTAGGTAGCATAGACCTAAAGGATATGTTACACCCCTTATGCGTCTGCAATACATGTTGACTTAGGATTTATATTATCTTAGCTGTTTATTACCCAAACATCCTAGCATCTCTTTTATTATATTTTTATTTTCCTCTTTATTTACTTGTTTTATTTTATATTTGTTTTAGACTTAGCAACAATCAAACCCTCTATATTATTGTTACTTAATCGATTAAAAATTAGCAAACAGAATTAACCTTGTCTCTCTGTGGTTCGACCCTTACTATCACTATCTATAGTTTTAGTTTGGTTTATAAATCTTATCTTTGACACCCACAACGACGGGTATCAAATTTTGGCGCCGTTGCCGGGGAGACGGTATAATTTTGTTTGTTAATTTTTAGTTTATTTTTCCTTGTCTTAAGGAACTTCGGTTCCTTAAGACCGTTACTTACCTTTTCTTCTAGTTTTGTTTTAGAAGACAGGTTTTTGAGAGGAAGACTTGAGTACTCTCAGTGCTATTGCGATCATGTCTACTATTTATGGTAATCTTTATCCAGCAACACACCACCTTCCACAGGAATTTACTCTCCCCTATGAAATTCAACTTTCCCATATCAAATTGGTGGAGCAAAGTCAGTTTGCAGGCTCACCAGATGCGGACCCTTTAAAGCATTTGGAGCTATTTACAGATTATTGTTGTTCCATATCCGTACCGGCTGGAGTGGCGCTAGATAAGGTTAAGGAGACGTTGTTTATTTTCTCCTTGAAAGATTCTGCGCGTGATTGGATCCGCTACCTTGATAGGGTAGCGGCTAAAATTACAGATTGGACATCTCTGGCATTGGCTTTTTGCAAACAGTACTTTTCGCCGGCAAAAACCGATGCTATGAGAGATCAAATTTATATGTTCCGGCAAGGATCTGATGAGGAATTTCATGAAGTGTGGGCCCGTTTTAAGGAGTTGGTTCGATCCGTTCCTCACCACGGCTTTGAGGAGTGGTACCTTTGCAAACAATTCTATAACTCTTTGTGTGATGACTATAGAGCCAGCCTTACAAACGGTGGATTTCATAATGTAGCTTATGACAAGGGCTGGGATTTTATCGAGGAGTTTGCGGTTCATAGAACTGAAAATGGAAATTCACGGGGGAATTCACTAAAAACAAGTATTGAAATAACTCATGTTGCCGCACTTGAAACATCCAATAACGCCTGTTCCGAAGAACTTGAGAAAGCTTCTGAGGGACCAACTCCAAAGGATCATTCCGCCGTAGTTCAGAACGAAGAAACTGATCCCGTGCACAGGCCAGAAGGTCGACCGACCACGATATCAGGTCGACCGACCTCGACACTTGACGTGAGATTAGTTTCTGCAGAACAGAAAAATCTCGATAATACAGCACCTGGTCGATCGACCAGTATACCAAGTCGACCGACCAGTGTTCCTGAGCAGATTGTGGATTCACCTCCTGAGCTACCTGTCTCTCCTCTCATCAATGACTCAAGGGAGATTCTGAAGTTAAAAGAGCCAAGGCTTGCCGATTCCGCGACAAGCATTGTGGTCCCGTTTCCGTATCATTTGGAGAAATTAATGTTGGAGCATCAGTTCATTGTTTTTTGTTTAAGTGCACACGCAAGCCTCCTTAAGTGCTCCAGTTGCGGTTACCACCATCATTTTCTGTTTATACTGATTTATGTGGTCTAGGGGGTCGGCCGTACCATCATATAGTGTCATGGTTGGTGGCACAAATCCCTTGGGCACATTGATCAGGGCGATATTGTCAATGAATGGTGAATCTGCATAGCTGTCCTGGGAAGCTTTCTCCATGGGCCTTGGCATGCCAGGTATCTTGGTGATCATGTCTTTCAATTCCTGATAGCGCTGGTCTGAGAGACTGCCTACTCCAGGGAATGGATTGACTGGCGGAGGGAGGAAGCCTGGAGGGGCTCCTCCCCAGGGACCTGAGGTCGGGTTGACTGGCGGAGGGAAGAAGCCTGGAGGGGCTCCTCCCCAAGGGCATGCGGCTGGTTGATTGGCTGCTACGGATGAACTGAAGCCTGGTCCTGGATGCCAACCAACTGCTGACTGCGCTGGTGCTCCTCCTTGCCACCCTCCAACGCTGGGCTGGTTCACGGGTGCTGCTCCTACTGAGATCTCTGGCGTTCGTCCGATGGTAAGCTGCGGAGGGGTACCTGAAAAAATCAAAGGATCAGTCCTAGGGGGAAAACAAGGTGTAGGATTACCTGCAGGCTGAACTGGTCTGGACTGCGGTGCTCCATACACAGACGAGTCCAGATCCAGTATCTCGGGGCCACTGCTCGGGGTGGTGACACCTAGATCCAGCCTAGTGACGATCTCCTGGGGAATTGGCCGGTTCAACCCTACTCTCCCGAAGGGATTGAAGGTCTGCCCAGGTCCTGGTTGCAACATTCTGAACGGCTGCTCTAAGCGTGTGACTGCGGCGATCTGCTCTCTCAGGTTCAGATTGTCCTTCTTCAGGCCCTCTATGGCTTCCTGCAGAGCACTCATTCCCTGGACCACCATCTGCATCGGATCTGTACGGGGAGCCTGCGGCTGCTGGCCTACTCCGGGCGTCTGGGTTTCTCCACTTCTGCTGGGGCTGCTTTCTCTGCTCTGCCTTGGAGAAGCTGACACAGGGGGTGATCTGGGAACCTGAGGAGGTTTGCTGGATGGGGCCACAACCTTGGAGGTTGTGGTCTGACTTACGACAAGGGATGGTCCTGCAAGACCAGCAGGTACAGTAGGGTTGGTCCCACTGGACTGGGCTAGCATGCTCTGGGAACTGGAAGGGTTAGCTCTGGTCCCAGACATGTTCTTTGTGACGAAATGACGGTTTTATATATTGGAATGCGCACTATGCCCCACGGTGGGCGCCAAATTGTTTTGGTAAAATTTCTACCGGGTCAAGTTTTTGTGATGCGGGTCAAAGTGTCAACCAATATTCGGATTTTACGTAGAAAATAAATATAGAAAACAAAAGAAATAAAAAGTGACACAAGAAGTTTTTGGTGACGCGGAAAAACCCAATGTGGGAAACAACCGCGGGGGGAACGGAATCCCACCAATATTTTTATTATGATCGAGGATATTCACTGTTGGCGACGGATTACAAGTATTTTGCGAGAGTAGTAAAGTTTTACAACGTATGAACTGAATGAATAAAAAGTGCCCTAGCCTTTCCTTTTATAGCTGCGGATTTGTGCATAACCAATTCTGCTCTGGTCCTGGTTTATGGGAGGGAATGTAGGGGATTATCCCTTTAGGGTTAGGACCCATTCTCTAATTCCAACGACTCTTTTCTGCGTCTGGTCTGCTCCTGTGGCGGGCTGCTTATCCCTTTTATTTTTTCTTTTGGGCCCAATAGCGAGATGTGGATTTTTGGGCTAAACAACTAGCATACGATACGATATGAATTAAATAGGGATTTAGAGTAAACAGATTAAAATAGAAATAAGATTGACAAAGAGGATGAATTAAAACAGAAAGCGAAAACAGAGACAAAAAGCACGAGTAACAACGACGAACACAAGCAACGGAAACAAAGTATAAACGTGCAAAACTGATCGGTAAAGAGCGACGGAAACAATAGATATAAACTTAATTAAGAAAAGGGAATAAAGATAAGAGAGAAGAAATTACATTAATCCAAAGGCAAGAACAGAGACTAGAATGGAAGAACGAAAAACCTGTAAATTACTAAAAATGTGACGGCTACAAAGGTTCAGAAATACTCAAGGTAAAAGACGTTTTTGAGAATGAACTAGGGTCTGAAAGTCTGATAATTCCTACCTAATGCTCTAGAAACGAGCTCTTTAAATAGTAGAGAAAAATAAACTGATGTAATAAATCAGTGAACACGAAGAGTCTCGAAGTTCTCGATCGAGGGGAAATTCCTCTCGATCGAGCACTATTAGCTTCACAAAACCGGTCGATCGATAGGTAGCAGGTTAATCGATCGACTCCTCTTCTTCGGCACTTCTCGATCGATCACTTTGTCACTCGACCGAGCGCTTCCTTCTTGGATACCTCTCGATCGAGCACAGGGCAGCTCGATCGAGTACTTCTCTTCATTTTGGTCCATCGATCGAGCACAGGACAGCTCGATCGAGGACTTCGCTTCATCGATATATCCTTCGACAGGCACAAAGGTTGATTTTCATTTCAAACTTCTCGATTGCTACGTGACCAACCGTAGTTCTCCCATCGACTATGGCAAAACAGTGCAATGCGGCAGAAAGAGCTCGGTTTCTGCTACTATTTGGTTACTTTCTGCAAAATAGCAACACGAACACAAATTAGCACATACGGGGTAAAAAATGATATAAAATCACCAAATATTACGATAATGTGTGCTAAAACAAGACTAAAAAGTCTATACAAAATGCACACATCAGCTGCAATGTTCTTACTGACCGAGTCAGCGTTCTTGCTGATCTTTTGATGTCAATCCATGAGTGGCTCTTATGCTGTTCTTGTTGGGTTTAGTTATCTCATAAACTAATTATTTTAGTCATACTAAACAAAAACTTAATTAACATTTTAATTTACTTATTTTAGATCTTATGCATGCTATAAGATTATGCGGAAATAGGAGAGATTCGAACCCTTACACACGGTCCGAATGGAATGCTAGGATGATCTTCCAAGTATTCAACAAGAACACCTCCTCTAAGATGCACCAAGACAACCCTTTGATTGAACCGAAAACTTGAGTATGCTAGTACCAAAATCAGTTTTCCTTAACAATATAAGTTCTAATTTGAACTTAGTCTACTAATGTAATATCTTTTATATAATTAGTATTGTTATTATCTTATAATAATTTCTAGAGGATTTCATATATTTTTCTCACACTTAGAATTTTTTTTGCATTAAGATTAAGAATGAATATGTTGTGAGCTTATCACATAAATATGAAGTGGTGCTTGGGTTGTGGTGTGGCCGGGTATGGGAAGACACACAAGGGAACATGTTCTCTTCTCAATGTGTCTAGGGTGGCTCTAGGTGTGGGTTCTCAAGGCAATTGTTTAAACATAATGATTATGGTGTATTTAACACACTAATCATCCACACAACCACCTCCACTAGCCGTCCATTTTATCTTAAAATGGTCATCCATTTTACATTTTGTCAATTGTAATTGTGCATTATGTGACATGTTATATGTCACAAATCAATAAAACACAAGTATCTTAATCTAAAACATATAAATATTTATCGTATAAATATTGTATATAATTTAATAAATCATATTTATCAATTGACAAGTATTCATAATCACTAGTATAAAATGGTTATTTATGATAATCGTCAATACGATTTACAACCTTTGTATTAATACACAACCCGATTCATTCTAATCACGATATTATAAAATATCGTTTATAGTTTAACAATTGACACGCTTCAATTTTAAACATAAATCTTACAATAAGATTTAACCTCTGATTTCTTGGTATACGAGTATAAGGAATATGATCAAATCGTATCAATATACATTTGATCACTTTATCAATTAAGGGAATTGTCCTATAGGTGTGACCTAAAGGGATCAAGTGACCACCACCGTCATACGACAGTAATGTCAAACTCTAGCTAGCCAATCATTACCGATTAATGTTGGTCAGTTGACTAATATAATTCGTATCATCCCTTGCGCATTCTCGTCATGAGATTTAATTACGTGATCGCACTATTGTTGAGGACACATTTCCCAACAATCTCCCACTTGTCCTCGACAAGTGTGAGTCACCAATTCTCTTGTCCTATTACAATCTCCCACTCAATGCAAGATGTCTCTCTGAGGTCGTACTTGCATTCCATCATATCATGAGTGGTTTCCTCGATCTAGAGAATAACTGTTTGACCGGAATTATCTACTATAGATACCTTCCGAGCGTGGCCACGCATTTCCAGTTAACTTCTCCTCGAGTGGCCTTGAGATTTGAACAACCCTGACAAGGGGTGGACAATTTCTATCGTACTACTTCCTTCAACCAGTCATAGTCAGTCACAACCCAAAGCAATCCCATTTGACTCCAGTTACGAAAAGTCGTAGAGAATGGATCAAGTTTATGCCTAAACTGTACCATCTTGGGAGAGTAGTCTTTAGTCTAAGAATTGACTCACAAGAATACTATAGCAGCTCTCGCCACGACCCGGCTATTATAAAATTTCCAGAACTCTATAAGCGGTCACTTTGCCCGACAGAGTGTCTCTTGCAGTCTGCCTATGTGATCGACTAGTCATCACATATGACTCTATGGCATTTGAACTTGCCATCAGTCGCCTCACATTCTAGTCGCTTTGAGATGTCACCTCATGTAAGCGGCCATTGGCTATACTAAGTCAATCTAGTTCACTTTATGGGGTTCAATATTGTCTCTTACAACCCATTTGGATTTTGACAAAGTATCTTTTATTTTGAGTTAATTACAACTCAAATGACATTGTCATGCAAAAATAGTCAATACTATTTCATTGCATTTGATGCACGATCATCAATTTGTATTAGTGTTATACGAATAAACCTTTTATTCATGATTCTAAAACTTACAAATTTTGGTCTCCTTCCATCTCATATTATCTCACATAATATGATCTTATTTGAGCACATATCTAGAACTCATTCTAGATCTTGAGTTCCCTTTCCTGAGGGAAGCTCCCACTGTTATCTTATAACTCGTGACGTTTTGATATACTAGAGAGATTAAAGAATCACTCGATATTACCTCGTCACTCATGTGCGGAAATCTATATTGTAGTTAATTTATGATTTCATCACTCTTACTATTTTCAAACATCTTGGCTATTTCATCAAGGTTATTCATATCTAACCATTTTGATTTCTAATGGGCGACCTTTTATTATCAATATAATAAACCTTCCCGTAAAGTTCCATCATCGTATGATATAAGGTATTTTGTTCATCTAGAATTGAGAACCTCTTATTCTTTACACCTTAAAGAATCACCCATCCTCTCTAAATGGTAGGTTCAATTTTTAATGAATGTCGCTCCCACTAAAAACAATATCACTCGATCTCTTAAATAAACCTTTCATTTCTTGCATGTAAATCTTTATTTATTACTTGAATCATTATCACTATCACTATCCCTATAGTGATCTATTCTTCATTCAATCAATCATCACTTCTTTCATGTCTTCGTTTCCTCGAGACGAATATGACATGATAATTCCCTTATAACTACATTGAGAGAATTGAGATGATTTCTTCTCTTTTATCTTATAAATTTAGAAAAATCATTTATTAAGGAACCGTTTTGCTTCATATTTCATACGGGGTTTCAATTATCCTTTCTTTGAAACAATGACATAAGGAACCTTTCCTCTTGTGTCCTCCCGTAGTTTCTTCAGTGTCCTCTCGTAGTTTCTTCAATTCATTCATTTAGGGTTTTTCTTAAGTCCCCCATGTATGAATCTTCTCTAAGATCCTTATGTATATCATTGGTTTGCGGGCGAAATATTTTCTCCCACTCTATCCTTTTAACAATAACCTTTACTTGTATAAGGATAGCAACTTCAATTTAACCAATGCATATGAATGTTTGAAGTTTTGAAGTTTTCTTAATTTGATTGAAAGTATCTCATGAGGTGTAGTTCTCCGTTTTAATCAACACTTGATTATATTCTATATTGATCATATCAATGTTTCTTATTTCGTGATAAAATCACCATTATTCATGTTTTAACAAGGTATGCAATTTATTTTAGAAATCAAGTAATTGATTAAGAACAAAAGTAGTGACTCGGGTTGAAAACCAAATCACTAATATCCAAAATTACAACCATTGTTTTAGGATTCAAATTCTTGTCTTACAAGAAAATTGTTCTAGTAAATAAAATGCAAAATATGAAAGAAGACAATATAAAAATTATAGCCTAGCTCTTCAAGTCTTCGATCAATTGGATGCTACCATAGTCATCCAAGTAAGGAACTTCACGCTTCCTTCTCCTTGCCCTTATCATTAGGAGGTGGCCCTTTAAAACAATTAAAAAGGGTAAATATCAACAAATTTGTATCACTATACATAAGTTGATAAATGACATGAATTTAAACGAGAATTATTACCTACGGCGGATGCCTTCCCATTTTTGAGATCCGCTTAGGTATTTGGGGCAATTACGCTTCCAATGCCCTATCCTCGTGCAACAATGGCACTTGTATTCGGATTTCGAAGATGAGGTGGAAGCGCCTTTCGAAAAGGTCTTTTCTTTGGTCGCTTTGGGCTTGAACGTTTTCTTGCCCTTGCCCTTAGAGGCATTCCTTTTGAAGCTCGTTTTCCCTTTTTTCTCGATGTTTAAAACATCCTTAGTGGAACTTTCATGAAGTCCCATATCCCTTTCGACTTGGACGAGCATCTTATGCAATTCATCCAATGTTGTCTCTTGATTTCGCATATTAAAATTCACCCGGAATTGAGCATACGATTTCACCTTATTGAGCGAGTGAAGAACTCGGTCAATGATGAGAGAGTCGGGAACATCAACTTCTTGCATTTTTAGAGTCTCCGCGAGCTCAACTAGTTTGAGCACGTGAGGGCTTATATTTTGCCCTTCCTTCAAGGTAATGTCGAAGAAGGCGGAAGCCGCCTCATATTGAATCACCCTTGGAGTTTGCGAAAACATTGTCGCAAGCTTGGTGTATATCTCATATGATGTGGTTAACTTAATAATACTCCTTTGGAGATCCGGCTCCATGGAGAAGATAAGCACATTTTTAAGAGCGGAGGACTCTTTCATGTAGGCTTCATAGGCCTCACGATTTTGGACCGAGGAACGAGCGGTCGGAGCGGGAGGAGCGGTTTCGGATAGGTAACGAGTCTTATCGTCACCTTGAGCGGCCAAGAGTAATTGCGAATCCCAATCCTTAAAATTGGAACCATGCTTATCGAGTTTGCAACGATCCATAAAAGATCGAAGCCATGAAACGTTAGTGAGAGGTGGAGCGTTGGTTGCCATTGATGATGTTGAAATTTAGACTACAAAAAAGAAGGAATTAAAACGTCATTATTTAAAACTCGTAAATAAATTTAAACAAGTTTAGTCTATTTACTTAATGATCTCTTACCCAATTAAGTAAACAATCCCGAGACCCAAACCCATACTAATTCGGGCACGGTATAGCCGATTCATCCCGTATTTGTATAATTTGGTGAATTAACCTTTTAATCGGTTCTACCTTAGAACTCCCGGTCGACAATTTTCTAAAAATCGTCTTTAGCCCGAACTTATTGCAACTACGGTTACGAATACCTTCGTTGAGATCAACCAAATTTCAAGATGTAGTCTTATTACCCCACTTACCCAACGTGACAATTTTAGTACCCCGGTGTAGCCGAGCCTACATTTTTGTGAAGAAGGGATTCATGGGTCCATACTTTTTGGTAAGGCTAAGTCTCAATATTTATTTGTAAGAGATCTAGTCAAATTTTTATTATCTATCTTCGTTTAAGTGAACTAAGTCGGTGAATTATCGATAAAATAAATGACTAGGTCGACTAAATCGAATAAATGCATGACATGATATGACGATTTGGCTATGCATGCAAACATATAAAGCAATATAAAAACATAAAAATAAACCCTAGTATGGCCTTTTCTAGAAAATAAATAATAAAAGTACAAATTCGGAAACCAACTCCTTTGGTCCCTTGATCTTTACGAGGCACACACTTCAAGGTGAACACCGTCTTGTTCGGAACTCCTTTCCGAATGGCACCGTCTTCAAGGATCTCCGGAATTTATAAAAATTACAACTTTTCTAGTCTACTTTATACATTATAAAATAGAAATAAATTACAATTGGGTGATACGAGATCACAAAATTAGATTTCACTCTTAAGTTAATCATCCCAACTCTTTTAGGTTTCAAAATTTAGTCTTACTCAAACTTTGAACATGACTTAACTTATTATAATAATATTGTTCGGTATTACTCGGTTTTACGAGAAAAATAATATTAAATTCAAAAAGAGTCATAAAATTTCGAGAATTTCAAAATTCAAATTTTGAAAATTCTAGAATTTTCATAAAATTTCAGAACTTTAAAATATTAGTATTTACACGGTTTTAACATACATATCAAATATAAGACGTAAAACGAGCATTTTAAGTCGGAAAATTAAATAATTAGATCCATAAATGCAAATAAAATACTAATAATATTTTTACACTTTCCAAAACACTTTAAGAACATGAAATGGACAGAAAAATAAATTACACACTGCCCAATTAGCCGAAATTTTAATAAATATGACTCTTATTATCCAATTTTAAATAATGCAACTTTTTAACAAATTAAAATTAAATAAAAAACAGAAACTTTTGGCTCCCAAGATAATTATGGTGATGAACATATCATATATGACTAATATGGGTTAAATTTTCCGGCCATTTTAACAACTATTGCAAATTTTAACGATTTTCGTCATATATCGTACAATTTTAACCTTTAAAATTATTTCTCAAGCATAAAATTAGATAAAATCTCGAAATTTTTATACATGCTTGAAATAATATATATGAAATCGTGGTAAATTTTTATGGCCAAATTCCAAATTAAACTAATAAAGTCGAAATAATGTCACTAATTACCCGATTTTTACATTAAAAATCTATAATAATGCAATATATGAGATAAATTTCTGGAAAATTTAGCATACATTTTAAATATTGCATGTGACATACTCATAAATGTTTATAGTCAAATTCCAAATATAACTATACAAACCCATTTTTATTCATGTTATAGCATTTTAACATTTAAAATTCATATCCATGTATTATAAGTCCATAATTTACGAAAATTCATATTCATAACATAGGATATACATGTGAAAACATACTGAAAAATCTCGGCCAAAAGATGAGTTTAACTATTTTTCCCAAAATAAACAATTTTTAACCATTAAAAGTAATAAAAACCGAGAATTAAAAATATCAAAGAACAATATATATGCAAAATATATTCCAAATATCCTAAAAACATTTTAAAATCAGTAGGTATTCATGCATAATTTATTTCGGCCATATCATATACTAAACGAAATATCAATTTTTATTTTGTTATCATAATAACTCCGTAAAAAATAAAACGGAAAGTATGCAAACAACCTAGTTGCTCTGATACCAATTGTTGGGTTTAGTTATCTCATAAACTAATTATTTTAGTCATACTAAACAAAAACTTAATTAACATTTTAATTTACTTATTTTAGATCTTATGCATGCTATAAGATTATGCGGAAATAGGAGAGATTCGAACCCTTACACACGGTCCGAATGAAATGCTAGGATGATCTTCCAAGTATTCAACAAGAACACCTCCTCTAAGATGCACCAAGACAACCCTTTGATTGAACCGAAAACTTGAGTATGCTAGTACCAAAATCGGTTTTCCTTAACAATATAAGTTCTAATTTGAACTTAGTATACTAATGTAATATCTTTTATATAATTAGTATTGTTATTATCTTATAATAATTTCTAGAGGATTTCATATATTTTTCTCACACTTAGAAATTTTTTTGCATTAAGATTAAGAATGAATATGTTGTGAGCTTATCACATAAATATGAAGTGGTGCTTGGGTTGTGGTGTGGCCGGGTATGGGAAGACACACAAGGGAACATGTTCTCTTCTCAATGTGTCTAGGGTGGCTCTAGGTGTGGGTTCTCAAGACAATTGTTTAAAGATAATGATTATGGTGTATTTAACACACTAATCATCCACACAACCACCTCCACTAGCCGTCCATTTTATCTTAAAATGGTCATCCATTTTACATTTCGTCAATTGTATAATTGTGCATTATGTGACATGTTATATGTCACAAATCAATAAAACACAATTATCTTAATCTAAAACATATAAATATTTATCGTATAAATATTGTATATAATTTAATAAATCATATTTATCAATTGACAAGTAATTCATAATCACTAGTATAAAATGGTTATTTATGATAATCGTCAATACGATTTACAACCTTTGTATTAATACACAACCCGATTCATTCTAATCACGATATTATAAAATATCGTTTATAGTTTAACAATTGACACGCTTCAATTTTAAACATAAATCTTACAATAAGATTTAACCTCTGATTTTTCGGTATACGAGTTTAAGGAATATGATCAAATCGTATCAATATATATTTGATCACTTTATCAATTAAGGGAATTGTCCTATTGGTGTGACTTAAAGGGATCAAGTGACCACCACCGTCATACGACAGTAATGTCAAACTCTAGCTAGCTAATCATTACCGATTAATGTTGGTCAGTTGACTAATATAATTCGTATCATCCCTTGCGCATTCTCGTCATGAGATTTAATTACGTGATCGCACTATTGTTGAGGACACATTTCCCAACAGTTCTTACGTCCAGGTTCATCTGTTCTTGTTCCTCCTCATGTTCCTACTGTTTGTTGCTTTGTCATTGATCCATGTATCTTATGTGTAGTCCAATCAAGAGTTGCCACGTCAAGATAGAAGTGAGAGGGTATTTTTACCCATACAATTACCCCCAAGCAACTGCCATATTTTATTCTTGCTTGGTTGATGTTGGGAGTTGCTTCCCCATCGGATTCTTCGTGTAATGGTGATGTCCTTTGATGACATGAGCCCACATGCACTTATCTGGGGTGTGTAACCGCTTGAGGTCTTATCTGTTAAATCCCTCAATAACCCCCCTGTTACACGCTTCTTAACTCCTCCACTTCCACCCTTATTCTTTCTAACTAACTACCTGAATTTCCTCTATTAATCGCCCCACTCAACTTCTCTCTCTGTCATAAATACCCCATCCCTCTCCCAGTTCCTTATTTCTATTACCTTAAACCTCTAAAAAATCCCTCTTCTTTTCTCTCACGCTATAAAACCCTCCAAACTCGCTAGGTAACCCCACTTTTCTCGCATCACTCTTATTTTGCAACCCTAATTTTACTACGATTATGACAAGGAATTTCAACCGTTGCGCCGCCCCCTCATTCTCCACGTGGAGGTGTACCGGCCGCTGCCTTCTCTCCTTTTCGTTCATCGGGAATTCTGGCAGGCCACTATATGTGCGACTCTTGTCTTGCTAGTGCTCCACTTAAGGAGGTGAGAGAGCGGTTTGTCCTCTGTGAGGAGGTCGGGATTCACGTACCCCAACCTGGGGAGGCGTTTGACGCTCACAATCCTGCGTGGGCCTGTTTATATGAGTACCCCAACCCACTCGTTGTTTTTCCTTTTCCCCTTTTGGTGCAGAGGATACTCCGCCATTATCGATTGACGCTCTATCAGCTCGCGCCACATGCATGGCGCATCCTGGTGTCTCCCTGCATCCTGGATGAGGATTATGATCTGGCGCTTGGCCTGGGTGACCTTGCCCTTCTTTACTACCTCGGGCCTTTTGCTGCGAGGCTAATCCCTTTGAGATCTTGCGACTTCATCAATCCTGGCGTGAGTCTCCCTTCTAAAGTTAGGGAGAATGGCTGGCATACTAGCTTCATGTTCGTGATGATTGCCTCTATTACCTCTACCCCTGATAACATATTTGATAAGTGGGGTTCCTCCAAAGGTATACTTAATTCATTATGGGTGTAGTTTTTCCCTTTTTTCTTATGTTCTTACTGGTGTACTGTTGTAGATTTGAAGCAGCTAGTTGCCTCTAGGGATCGCAGTGTGGTCAATCGTATTCTTGCTCTCTCCATTTCTGTAATACCCGTAAAATCTGTCAATAAAATAAAATGAAAAATCTATTGATTAAACAAGTATCGCTTAATAGAGACACGTAAAACAGTCGCGCGCATCGTTTTCCGTAACATAATCGTTGACCAATGCATGCCTAGACATGTGGACCAATGCATGCCTAGACACTTGGCTTATGCATTAGGACACTTGTCTAGACATGCAAAGTCCCCTTTCCCTCTTTGTTTCCCCCTTTCCCATGCCATTTTCAACCCTCCCACCAGATTTCATTCTTCATTTTTCCCCACACAAACACACACAAACAAAAAAAAATATATACAGAGAAGGAGAGGAAAACGTGAGGGAGAAGAAGAAATAACAAGAGGAGATCTTGCCTAGCACTAAGTAAGCTTACATTTCCCTTCAAACCTGATTTTATAACCTTTTAACATGCATTCACATATCACTTAACATCTAAATTTGAACATATGAATCTACAACCATGCATGCAAAAGATTGAATCTAGTAAAAACCGTTATTTTGTCAAAAACGTAGCATGCATGTAACAGATCCGAAATCACATGTTAAAATGAGTATTTTCAGAAAATAAAACTTTGGGACTTTCCTTAAGTTGTTATAAAAACACTCACCAAAAATTAGGATGTTTGCATGTACCGTTTAGAAATGAAAAATCATATACTACAGCATGTTTTCTGTTTATCCGAATCACTAGATGTCACTTAAAGAGTCATCAAACCATATTTACAAAAGGAATCAGTGTCTCATCTTTTAATATGTTAAACTAGTTTGAGTCTAGATGATAATAGGCTTTTAAAACAACTCGTTTTGATTTGTTAAGAAGGATTTATGATGTAAAACTTTTCATGACTCAGTTTCTGACCATCGTTTTTAAAACGTGTTTTTAGATCTGAAAACCCCATTTTTGAGACGCCATGCATGGCTAACAATATGTTGTAGACACATAAAGGAATCCAATAAAGCCGACCATGCACAAAAATATGACGTTTTGGCTTTATTATGATTTTTACAAGTTTCTGTTGTGTTCTGGAAAAATGTTTTAATTAGTCTTACTTGTTAAAAGCTTACATTTCCATAAAAGGGTAATTTAGCTATACTTATAAAAATAATCAGTAACCTATCTCTTCATATGTTAAAGTTTAATGAATTTAAAGTGTAGTAGGCTTTCGTTTCGACGCGTTTCGACATGCTAAGAGTATTTACCACCCCGTAACTTTTTAAGACTCACCTTTGGATCAACTTTGGTAGACTGTAACTTTGGACCCCTTGAACACGTTTTTAGACTCTCACCACCGAGACATTAAAGATGAAGGACTCACTAAGGAACCAAACCTTACTGATTTCACCTTAAAACGTTAAGTAACGAAGGATATACGACGATTTAAAGTTTCTGCTTTGAATCTGTAAAACCGAGAAGAATAGAAGATATTGCATAATTTATGACAAGTAGCTATGTAATGATCGGACATATAAGTAACTATAATTTTAAATATATATTGTAGAGTCGGGATTCATAAAAGAGGCTCTCTAACCTTTAATCGCTCGTAAGGTAAGGGAAACGCTTATCCGTACACTCTTATTAAACCGTTACGATTTGGTACTATCTTGCATGTTAAGACTTTTGGTTATATTGAATTATTTATATTGGTTGGATGTATTTTACAAAATTATTATGGATAAAGATTGGTTTGTTTTGATCTCTTGAAACGGGATTATATTTAATATGGAAAAGAAGTGCTTTATGATTCTAAAAGTTTTGGGAACCAAAACCGCTTGCTTTTCTACAAGCTTATGATGAGTTATCAAATTGAAGGAAAAATCTTGTTTATTTTGGAAATGGATTCTCATGTTGGTTTGAAACGGTTTTGGTAGAGCTTCTGATGGGGGTTAGTTAATCGAGACCCCGTCCTCTTATCTTCCTCTTTGGGGTTGGCTCTTAGAGGGGTGTGCACACTCGGTATTCTAGGACAGTTTAGTACATGATTTGGCGAACCTCGTCTTAACCGGTTTAGGGCGAGGGGATCCTCTTCATACGGCCTCTATCCAAATATATACCGACGTTGGAAATTGTTGGAAAGAAATGTTTTCTTTGGTTTGGAATTATCTTGAAAGGTTGGATATGGATTTGAATATTTTGGAACACTTATGTTGTTCTTAATCATTTGAAATTATTTGTTTCTCTTTAATTAACAGTGGTAATTCTGATACTCTGTTTTCAATCTTTCGAGACACTTTTGTTACGTACTATTTTTAAAATATCTTTTTAGTTATGATTTCATATTCGGTTTATTCTTTATTCGGATTGTTTACCTTACTCAACATTATTGTTGACCCTTTTATTTGTTTTGTCCTTGTTTGGACCTGCGGTGATCACAAATTGTGTGAGCAGATTGTGTGACAGGTACTCATGGGATTTAGTCGTGGGATGTACAGGAGAGCGCGCTTAATGTTTCAACCGAAGACAAATGCTTTGAGACTTTATCTTTCTTTTTGGACTGTTGAACTTTATTTTCGCTTCCGCAAACTTTAAACTTGCTTGTAATCGGATTTTATCCTTTGGATCTTAAACTGCATCGACAACTACCTATTTTATTACATGTCTAGGTACTACTACCATATTTGGTTTAATTGTGACACAACCATTATCCGAATTTTATTTGAAAACCCTACTTACTAATAAAGAGGATGATGGGGGTGTTACAAAAGTGGTATCAGAGCGGGAATCCTTCTTGGAATGAGTGATTAGATCCTCATATCTCTTCACCACCCGCGAGTCGACCGACCATACTAATGATTTTCAAAAAAATATATATATCATTCATATAATATAGTTTTGGAAATGTTTTCAAACTTATTCATACATACACAAATATTTTTTTAAAAAAAATAAAATTTATATGATAATAATATTAAATAAAGTAATTCGTGGTGAGGTTATGTGTGAGGGATACTTGGGGCGATCATTAACGTGGTTATAAGTATTGGTATTATTATCTAATCCCGAATAGCTTTGATATGAAAGTTATAATAGGATGGAATTTCCCCGCGTTCATCCTTCTATTATGAATTGGGAACTTAGATTGTATGGTGTTGGGTGAACTTTATAGTATTATGATGAAGTGGAATTTTCACATTAAAGTATTGGTTATGTTCGTGTTGAACTATGTATGTTTGCTTGTACAATTTCGTTTATACTAACATCGTAGCGTGTTTTAGGAGAGATGTAATACGATATATAAAACCGGATATGGGATAGATGTCGTATACCTATGTACATATATAACTAAATCTTGAGTGTGTTTGTTGCGTGCGTAGTAACGATGGCTCGTTCAAGCAACAACCACAACCGCGATGATGACAACAACCAGAACAACCAAGGAATGAATGAGGTTGTTCAACAATTAGTCTAGATCAACACCCGTTTAGCCGAATCAATGGAACGAATGGCTCAAGGCAATGTTCCAAACCCCGCGGCCAACCTAACTAAGGCTGTAGGTCAGCAACGCCCTCCGCAATATGATGGCAAGGACGGAGACCCAGTAAAGCTTGAAAACTGGATCCGTGAGTTTGGGAAAATATTTCAAACTTTGAGATGTCCTGAGGAGTACATGGTGGATCAAGCCACCTACTACCTCACCGAAACTGCAGACATTTGGTGGGGCAATAACAAGGACCGGTTCTTAGAACCCGTGTATTATCTTAATGATGAAGGAGAGGAAGTTGCTGAACCATTTTCGTGGGAGGCTTTTAAGAAAGAGTTGAGAGCTGAGTTCTTTCCCGAACACCTTCGAAGGGCAAAAAGGAGAGAGTTTGATGACCTCAAGCAAGGATCAATGTCTGTTCAGGAATACTATCAAAAGTTTCAAGAGTTGTCTCGTTTCGCGTCAAACTTAGTTCCCGACGAAGCTTCCAAAGCAGATAAGTTCGAGCGAAACCTCGATCTCGGCATTAGAGACCGTCTAGGAGGACAAGAGTTCGCCACTCTAGCCGCAGTTTACTGTCGAGCCAGCAACATTGAGAAAGTCATGGAGGAAAAGAAAGCCGCTGCCGGAGAGAAACGAAAGGGCACACAATCTGATGTGGGCCAAGGGTCCCACAAGAAGGGAAACTTTTCTAATCTGCCACCCAGACCGAAATCTTTTGGGAATCCTGGAAAAATACTAGTCACAAATTTTCAAGGAAAACAATTCGTGAGGCACTACTTCTGTAAACAATGTCGTCAAGATCACCCCGGGAAAGATTGCAATGGCAACCCTATTCGCTGCAACTCTTGCAACAAAATGGGGCATCGAGCTTATGAGTGCTACTCCAAGGAGCGACAATCTAATCAAGGGAATCAAACTCGCCAGGGAGGAATGCATGTCAGGACTACCGGGAGTTATGCAAGTTCTAACCTTGCTGAATCTGCCACTCGACACCAAGGAAACCCCAATAACCAAGGCACCAGCAGAGCACCAACAAATGGAGGTAACAATCAAGCCGCTTCAACCAGCACCGTTCAAGGAGGAAATGGGAACCGAACTGGGAGACTTTTTGCTATTGGCCGAGATGAAGCTGAGAAGACCGAGAATGTCGTCACTGGTACATTCCTAGTCAATTTTAAACCCTCTTATGTTCTATTTGATTCGGGAGCATCCCATTCTTTCCTAGCCAGTTCTTTTGCACCCACTCTCGACCTTAAGCCATATGAAATCATAGAAAGCAATTTTGTGCAACCATCAGGGGAGGTGGTGAGATGCACTCAAGTCTATAGGGATGTGTCTATAACTATCATGGGGACCGATTTTCTTGTTGACCTCATCGAGTTTCCTTTGGGAAACTTTGACGTGATATTAGGGATGGATTGGTTGAATAGACATAAAGCTAAGATTGACTGTTGGCAACAAAAAGTTTCGTTGAGAGGACCCAAGGGAGTCCGAGTGTCTTACAAGAGCGTCGTAGTCAAACCCAAAGTAAAACTGATTTCTGTTCTTACCTTGAAGTCATACCTAAGGAAATGATTTCCTTTCATTTTGTGTCATGTCCATGATGTGTCCATCGAAAGTCCGAAAGTTGAAGATGTGGAGGTAGTACGGGAATTTGTGGACGTGTTTCCTGAGGAGATTCCCGGAATGCCCCCACGAAGAGAAGTAGAATTTCGAATTGATCTTGTTCCGGGCGCTAGCCCAATCTCAAAAGCACCTTATAGGATGGCACCTAAAGAACTAGCCGAGTTAAAGACCCAATTAGAAGAACTACTTGACAAAGGTTACATCCGCCCAAGTGTTTCACCATGGGGAGCACCCGTCTTGTTTGTGAGGAAGAAAGATGGATGTTTGAGGTTGTGCATTGACTACCGCGAGTTGAACAATGTGACGGTGAAAAACCGATATCCTCTACCCCGAATCGATGACCTCTTCGACCAATTGCGTGGAGCAGGAATATTCTCAAAGATAGACCTCCGATCCGGTTACCATCAACTGAGAATAGCTGGAGAAGATATACCAAAGACCGCCTTCCGAACTAGATATGGTCACTATGAGTTCACCTTAATGCCATTTGGTCTCACAAATGCGCCAGCTGTGTTCATGGACCTAATGAACCGAGTATTCCGACCATACTTGGATAAGTTTGTAGTCGTTTTCATCGACAATATCTTGATATACTCGAAGAATCAGGAGGGCCACGAGGAAAAATTGAGGCTAATTCTTCAAATCCTGAGAGATAACCAGTTGTACGCTAAAATGTCAAAATGCGAGTTATGGCTAGAAAAGGTATCATTTCTGGGTCATGTTATCTCGAGAGAGGGAGTTTCAGTCAACCCTAGCAAGGTAGAAGCCGTCTCAAATTGGTCAATTCCGAAGAATGTGACCGAGATCCGTAGCTTTCTAGGCTTGGCCGGTTACTATAGGCGCTTTGTAAAGGATTTCTCCAAGATCGCCCGACCGATGACTTTGCTTATGAAAAAGGCTAACAAGTACCAATGGGATGACAATTGTGAGAAAGCATTTCAGACTCTCAAGGAGCGATTTACTACCGCCCCAGTTCTTGCACTACCAAGCGGGAATGAAAATTTTGAGGTATATTCAGACGCATCGAAGAACGGACTAGGATGTGTACTAATGCAAAATCGTCGAGTCATCGCTTATGCATCTCGACAACTGAAGCCACATGAAGTCAACTACCCAACCCATGATTTGGAGTTAGCTGCCGTTGTCTTTGCCCTCAAGATATGGCGGCATTATCTTTATGGAGTAACCTTCAAGATCTTTTCCGATCACAAGAGTCTAAAATATATATTAACCCAAAAGGAACTGAACATAAGACAAAGGAGATGGTTAGAGTTAATTAAAGACTATGACATGGAGATCCAATACCACGAAGGAAAGGCAAATGTGGTGGCCGACACTCTTAGTCGGAAATGTGTGCATTCGCTATGTGGAGCTATTTCACGAATGAAGCTAAGAGAGGAGATACAAAGCATGAGCATAAACGTCATCTCTCAAGGTGGCAACATGAATGACTTCACCCTATCACCTGACCTTTATGATGAGATTCAAAATGAGCAAGCTAGAGATAAAGTGGTTGAAGAAAAGAAAGCAAAGATTGGAACCCCGAATGGAGAAGGTTTCACCATTGAGAATGACGGGAGCCTTCGCTACAAAGGAAGATGGTGTGTACCCCGATATTCCGAGTTAAAGAAGAAAATCATGGAGGAGGCACACAATACACCTTATTCAGTGCATCCGGGAGGAGACAAGCTATACAAAGATCTGAAAAAGACCTTCTGGTGGCCGAATATGAAGAGAGAAGTTGCAGAGTTCGTATCACGATGTCTGGCTTGCCAAAAGGTAAAAATTGAACATAGAAGACCTCAAGGGTTACTACAACCTCTGGACATTCCAGAATGGAAATGGGATTCAATCTCAATGGACTTCATTACCGCCTTACCTAGGACCAAGAAAGGAAACAACATGATTTGGGTAATTGTGGACCGTTTGACGAAGGCTGCACACTTCATACCAATGAAGTATACTTGGAACAAGAGAGAACTCGCCATAGCTTATAGGAAGCATGTGCTGAGATTACACGGTGTTTCGAAGAGCATCATTTCAGATAGAGACTCGAGATTCATTTCCCGATTTTGGCAAGAACTGCAAGAGTCCTTATGGACAAAGCTAAAAATGAATACCGCTTTTCACCCCGCAACCGACGGCCAAACCGAGAGGACGATCCAGACCTTGGAAGACATGCTTAGAGCTTGTGCTCTGGAATTCAAAGGTTCATGGGAGGACATGCTTGATCTCATCGAATTCTCATATAACAACAGTTATCACGCTAGCATCAAGATGGCACCTTTCGAAGCCCTTTACGGAAGAAAATGTAGAAGCCTTGTCTATTGGGACGATCTCACAGATAGCGTTGTACTTGGACCGCAGATGATTCAAGAAATGATCCAACAAATACAAGTAATCCGACAAAAGATGAAGGCAGCCCAGGACAGACAAAAGAGCTATGCCGACCTTCACAGAAGAAGCATCGAGTTTGAAGTTGAGGGTAAGGTCTTGTTGCGAGTATCACCAATGAGAGGAGTGATGCGATTTGGTAAGAAAGGGAAGTTAAGTCCCAAGTATATAAGCCTGTACGAGATCTTAGAGCGTGTTGGAGAGGTAGCCTACCGCCTGGCGTTACCACCATCCTTGGATCGCGTTCATAATGTTTTTCATATTTCTCAACTTCGCAAGTACTTGAGCGACCCGTCACACGTTTTAGAACCTGAGGTACTAGAACTTGATGATTCGCTATCTTATGAGGAGCGACCTGTTAAGATCTTGGATAGTAAAGTTCGAAAGACCCGAAACGGAGAAACCCGAATAATCAAGGTGCTATGGTCGAACCATGACACCGAGGAGGCCACTTGGGAAGCCGAGGAGGCCATGAAACTTAAATACCCAGAGCTCTTTGAGGTAATTACCTAGTTACGAGGACGTATCCCTCTTTAAGGGAGGTAGGATGTAATACATGCAATTTTTACTCTTCTGTTTTATTTGCATTATAAGAGACGGTTATAAATGATATTGTTAGCTTTGCTTGTAGGGGTAGTTTTAGAACTTCGGGGACGAAGTTCGTTTTTAAGGAGGGTAGATTGTAATACCCGTAAAATCCGTCAATAAAATAAAATGAGAAATTTATTGATTAAACAAGTATCGCTTAATAGAGACACGTAAAACCGTCGCGTGCATCGTTTTCCGTAACATAATCGTTGACCAATGCATGCCTAGACATGTGGACTAATGCATGCCTAGACACTTGGCTTATGCATTAGGACACTTGTCTAGACATGCAAATTCCCCTTTACCTCTTTGTTTCCCCCTTTCCCACGCCATTTTCAACCCTCCCACCAGATTTCATTCTTCATTTTTCCCCACAAAAACACACACAAACAACAAAAAAAAAATATATAGAGAGAAGGAGAGGAAAACGTGAGGGAGAAGAAGAAAGAACAAGAGGAGATCTTGCCTAGCACTAAGTAAGCTTACATTTCCCTTCAAACCTGATTTTATAACCTTTTAACATGCATTCACATATCACTTAACATCTAAACTTGAACATATGAATCTACAACCATGCATGCAAAGGATTGAATCTAGTAAAAACCGTTATTTTGTCAAAAACGTAGCATGCATGTAACAGATCCGAAATCACATGTTAAAATGAGTATTTTCAGAAAATAAAACTTTGGGACTTTCCTTAAGTTGTTATAAAAACACTCACCAAAAATTAGGATGTTTGCATGTACCGTTTAGAAATGAAAAATCATATACTACAGCATGTTTTCTGTTTATCCGAATCACTAGATGTCACTTAAAGAGTCATCAAACCATATTTACAAAAGGAATCAGTGTCTCATCTTTTAATATGTTAAACTAATTTGAGTCTACAGGATAATAGGCTTTTGAAACAACTCGTTTTGATTTGTTAAGAAGGATTTATGATGTAAAACTTTTCATGACTCAGTTTCTGACCATCGTTTTTAAAACGTGTTTTTAGATCTGAAAAACCCATTTTTGAGACGCAATGCATGGCTAACAATATGTTGTAGACACATAAAGGAATCCAATAAAGCCTACCATGCACAAAAATATGACGTTGTGGATTTATTATGATTTTTTACAAGTTTCTGTTGTGTTCTGGAAAAATGTTTTAATTAGTCTTACTTGTTAAAAGCTTACATTTCCATAAAAGGGTAATTTAGCTTTACTTATAAAAATAATAAGTAACCTATCTCTTCACATGTTAAAGTTTAATGAATTTAAAGTGTAGTCGGCTTTCGTTTCGACGAGTTTCGACATGCTAAGGGTATTTACCACCCCGTAACGTTTTAAGACTCGCCTTTGGATCAACTTTGGTAGACTGTAACTTTGGACCCCTTAAACACGTTTTTAGACTCTGACCACCATGACATAAAAGATGGAGGACTCCCTAAGGAACCAAACCCCACTGATTCCACCTTAAAACGTTAAGCAACGAAGGAGATACGACGATTTAAAGTTTCTGCTTCGAATCTGTAAAACCGAGAAGAATAGAAGATATTGCATAATTTATGACAAGTAGCTATGTAATGATCGGACATATAAGTAACTATAAATTTAAATATATATTGTAGAGTCGGGATTCATAGAAGAGGCTCTCTAACCTTTAATCGCTCGTAAGGTAAGGGAAACGCTTCTTCATACACTCTTATTAAACCGTTACGATTTGTTACTATCTTGCATGTTAAGACTTTTGGTTATATTGAATTATTTATATTGGTTGGATGTGTTTTACAAAATTATTATGGACAAAGATTGGTTTGTTTTGATCTCTTGAAACGGGATTATATTTAATATGGAAAAGAAGTGCTTTATGATTCTAAAAGTTTTGGGAACCAAAACCGTTTGCTTTTCTATAAGCTTATGATGAGTTATCAAATTGAAGGAAAAATCTTGGTTATTTTGGAAATGGATTCTCATGTTGGTTTGAAACGGTTTTGGTAGAGGGGTAGGTTGTTCCATAATAAGGGACTTCCTATACAGAGCTTCTGATGTGGTTAGTTGATCGAGACCCCGTCCTCTTATCTTCCTCTTTGGGGTTGGCCCTTAGAGGGGTGTGCACACTCGGGATTCTAGGACAATTTAGTACATGATTTGGCGAACCTCATCTTATCCGGTTTAGGGCGAGGGGATCCTCTTCATACGGCCTCTATCCAAAGATATACCGACGTTGGAAATTGTTGGAAAGAAATGTTTTCTTTGGTTTGGAATTATCTTGAAAGGTTGGATATGGATTTGAATATTTTGGAACACTTATGTTGTTCTTAATCATTTGAAATTATTTGTTTCCCTTTAACTAACAGTGGTAATTCTGATACTCTGTTTTCAATCTTTCGAGACACTTTTGTTACGTACTATTTTTAAAATATCTTTTTAGTTATGATTTCATATTCCGTTTATTCTTTATTCGGATTGTTTACCTTACTCAACATTATTGTTGACCCTTTTATTTGTTTTGTCCTTGTTTGGACCTGCGGTGATCACAAATTGTGTGAGCAGATCATGTGACAGGTACTCATGGGATTTAGTCGTGGGATGTACAGGAGAGCGCGCTTAATGTTTCAACCGAAGACAAATGCTTTGAGACTTTATCTTTCTTTTTGGACTGTTGAACTTTATTTTCACTTCCGCAAACTTTAAACTTGGTTGTAATCGGATTTTATCCTTTGGATCTTAAATTGCATCGACAACTACCTATTTTATTACATGTCTAGGTACTACTACCATATTTGGTTTAATTGTGACACACCCATTATCCGAATTTTATTTAAAAACCCTACTTACTAATAAAGCGGATGATGGGGGTGTTACAATTTCGGTTCGCTCTTACCTCGATGTACTATCTCTCCCTGTTAGTGGATCCTTTTTCGAGCCTCTCAACATCAGTGAAGGTGATCAAGAGGACGAGGAGCAAGGGGAAGAGAAAAAAAGAGGAAGAAGAGAAAGAGAAAATAGTAGAAGAAAAGGAACAAGAAGAAAAAAAAGAAAAAACTGAAGAAAAAGAAGAAGAGCAAGTAGAAGTTGGCACCTCTTTAGGCCAGCAGGAACCTCCTGCCGCCGAACTCTCAATGTCGCCTGGTGGGACGTTTTTTTTAGCTCATTTTTGCTTCTTACCGCCTGTTGTTATGTTTTGTTCTTACAGTGTTCTTGTTCTAGGGAATACTCCCTGTTGGGATTCTTTAAACCCTAAGATGTTTAAACTCTTTTTAAACTAATCTATATAAAAGTATATAACAACAACCACTAAACATAAATTGGACACGTGTCGCACTCACGTAAAAAAATTTCCCGCCCAAGTTCCCATTATATAAAATCGTTTTTGGAAAATCAAATATTATAAAATATTACCAAATAAGACCAAATTGCAGTGCAATATTCTATAAGAAAATCAAATATATTCTTGAACCAATTATTGACTGACTGTAATATTGGTAATATTGGTAGAATAAATTGAATCAAATATTCTACTAATGTATTCTTAAACCAGATAAATTGAACCATGTTGCATTGTAATATTGGTAGAATCATTGCAACTTCACGTATAAGATATGAAATAAGAATAATATTAGTTGAATCATTGCAGAAAAAACAGAAAAGAATGCTAAAAACAGAATTTCCAATGAGATGTTATTTTATTAATTCAATGAGATATTATTCAAAGATATTCAAAGATTCAATTAATTCAATGAGATATAACCTTATTCCAAATATGTACAGTCTGTTCGTATAAATTTTAAGCACCATCAATGGAATCGAAAATGATATTACAAAAAGATATTACAAAAAAATCACATAATATTATGTACATACAATATAATCTCTTTGCCCTAAAATAAAGCCCGAAAAAATAAGACGGATCAAATGTCACCATCTTTTTAATAAAATGTAATCATTTAATAACGAAATGTTATATAACAAATTCACTTTTTACCTTGAAAATGATGGTAACATTTTACTGTAAAAATGATCACAATTAGTCCGTCTTATTTCAGACGGGAAAACAGCCCGTCTGAAATAAGTATTTGCCTTCCTTATTTACACCCTTTTACTTCCGCCCTCATTTTTTTGTTATACTTTTGTCAAACTATATTTGGTAAATGAGTCGAATCAAGTTCTGTCGGATCAATTTGGGTCGGGTAAGTTTAGTTCATCATTATTTCCGAATAATTCAGGTTGGGTTGGTCATTTTGGGTTTCAGATTTATTTTGATAGGTTGGTCGGTTTAGTGCGTGGGTCGGGTCATTTTCGGGTTAATGATCAAGAGCGAAAATCGTAATTTTGAATATGGGTGGTTTCAGATCGGCCACTTCGGGTTGGATCAGTTATGACTTATGAGTCAAGATAATTTAGGTCATTTTGACCGGGTCAGATCAATTCGGATTTTGGGTCACATTACTAGTAGGGATGTCATTGGGGCGGGGCGGTGCTGGATATAGGTTCCCCGTATCCGCACCCATCAAGAAAATATCGTACCCATCCCCGCCCCACCGCCCATGGCGGGTACAAGTTTCCAAAACCATCCCCGCCCCACCACCCGTGGCGGGTACAAGTTTTCAAAACCATCCCCGCCCCACCTATCAATTAACCCGCTATACCATAAATTTTTTTCGATCTTTTTTGGTACAAGTTGATTTAATCATTATTAATTTCTATTTTTAGGAATTTGGTTATATAATTTTAGTTACTTACCAAAAAAGTTAATAAAATACTTTATAAAATAACTATTTTTAACATTACGTCTTAATTATAACAAAATAATATTTGTAAAATTATCGTAATAATGGTACTAATTTTTGTAATAATTGGCGGGTAGGCGGGTATGAAGTGGGTAACACGCAAAAACCATCCCCGCCCCACTACCCATGGCGGGTACAATTTTCGTACCCGTCCCCGCCCCACCACCCACCAAAGCTCTACCCATCCCCGCCCCAACTGGGGCGGGTGCGGGGCGGTATCCACTTGTACCCGCCCCAATGACATCTCTACACATTAGGGTGTTGTAGTTCGGGTCAATGTCGGGTCTTAGGTCAGCCTATTTTTGGATCTGTAACAACTATTGTTCTCAAATACTTTCAAAAATGACAATAATAATAATAAGGATAAACTGTGATAGTCGAGTAACTGAAAATAGGAGCTTATAAATAAAGATAAAAGGTGAGACCAAATATTACTCCAAATCTCAAATTACAAATAATGAATTGTTGCCTGACAATTCTAACCTATTGACAATACTATTATTCTGATTTTTTATACCTTTTAAACATTTATCTATATAGAACTACAAACTATTCAACTATGCATTTCCGTGCAATTTGCACGGGTTCTAAGCTAGTAGATCTTATGAGTGCTAAACAAAAGAAGAAAGGAATGTTCCTTAAATTTCTTAAAAACGGATTTAGGGTACAAGATTAGAACACCATTCTAATCTTGTTCTTGAGCTTAACTCATAGGATGATTCTCCAAAATTTAGTCTTCAAGTGTAGAAGACCTATTCTCGTTGCACCCAAGGTTATCCCGTCTTAGAATCACATGCACAAAACGATTTTTGTGTATATTTTTGAGTAAACTTTCTCTAATACAATTTTAGAGAGAATAAGAGGATTGTTGGGAAAAATTGATGAATGAATGAAATCAAGAAGAGAAAACAATTCTCCGCTTTTCTTTTTGGCAGCCGTGACAAGCACAAGGGGACAAGGGAGTGAATGCCTCGTCTCCTTTGTGTGTTTCTATGTCACTTAGGAAGTTGCAAAAGTTCTAGGTTAGTGCATTTTTGTTTTACGATAAAACATCGCATTAACCGCTTGTGGTTCCTTGTCCGTCAATTAACAGGAACCGAGACTCAAGCTTAGTTCGGAATTCATCAATCGTAATTTTTACGTCATTACGTAATTATTTTAATATAATTCGCAACGGTTTTGTAATTATAAATAATTCGTCATTCATAATATTTATTTTCTTCGCAAACAACGTGATTTGGTAATTTAACATTTATAATTTCCAAATCGATTTTTACTCTCAAAATATTTGTCATTATACAATTAATCGTCATTTCGGGAATAACCCTCTAGGTGTGACCTGAAGGGATCAAGTGACCACCACCGTCATACGATAGTAATGTCAAACTATTTAATGCCAATCATTACCGATTAATGTTGGTCAGTCGACTATATGTAAATATATTGTGAATCATCCCTTTGTATTCTTATTTCGAGATTTAACTATTTGTGATCGCACTATTATTGGGAAACTTACTCCAACAATCTCCCACTTGTCCTGGACAAGTGTGCGTTACCAATTCTCTTATCCTATTACTATCTCCCACTCATTGCAAGGTTTCTTTCAAGCCGCACTTGCAATTGATCTTATCTTGAGTGGTTTCTCGATCTGGAGATTAACTGCTTTGACGAGAATTATCTACCTTAGATACCTTCCAAGCATGGCCACGCATTTCCAGTTAACTACTCCTCGAGTGGCCTTGAGATTTGGACAACCCTGACAAGGGGGTGGACAATTCCTATCGCACTACTCCCTTTGACTAGCCACAGCCTATCATGACCTAAAACAAAACCATTTGACTCCAGTTACGAAAAGTCGTAGGGTATGAATCAAAGCCATTCTAAAACTGTGCCACCTTGGGCGAGTAGTCTTTAGACTAGAATCGACTCAAAAGAATACTATAACAACTCTTGCCACAACCAGGCTATTTATAAAATTTGCAGAACTCCATAAGTGGTCACTTGCCCGACAGAGTGTCTCCTGCAGTCTGCTTATGTGATCAACTAGTCATCTCACATGACTCTATGTCATTTGAACTTGCCATCAATCGCCTCGCACTCTAGTTACTTCGAGATGTCACCTCATACAAGTAACCAAGGACCATACTTAGTTAATCCAGTTCACTTTAATGAGGTTCAACATTGTCTCTTACAACCCATTTGGATTTTACAAAGTATATATATATATATATATATATATATATATATATATATATATATATATATATATATATATATATATATATATATATATATATGTATATTGAGCTAATGTTAACTCAAACGATAAAAGTGATTGTCATGTGCGAACAGTCAATACAGTATAACTACTTCACACCTTACAATCCTTGATGTACACTCATCAATTTGCAATAGTAGTTTGAACTGTGGATACACCATTTATTCACGTATTCCAAACCCTACGAGTTTCGGTTTCCTTCTAACTCACGTTATCTCGTATAACATGATCTCATTTTGAGTACATGTCTAGATTTCATACTATACTCGAGTTTCTATACTTGAAATAAGCTTCCATTGTTATCTTATAACTCGTGACATGTTGGTATGTTAGAGGGATCAACTTATCGCTCTCATGTACCCAGTTACATTGTACTTAAATTTATTTTGTTGTATTTTAATAGTTTGACTGTAAAACAGTTTTATAGTCACCAATCAACTTAATCAATAAAATAGCCTGGGATTACATTTAATCCTTATGGGTTCAAAAAATTTGAGTTGTGCAACCTTTTGTCTTTGGTTCAAGCTCTTGTTCGAATCCCAGAACGAATCACAAGTTCTCGTCAAGAATTCGTGTCGGTTTTACAAGGCTTATCCATGACTCTTACATGGGTCAAATAGAAATTGACTTAACACACTTTAAGCATTTTGGCATACATGAACAAACTAATGGCGGAAACATTGGTAATTAAATTCATGTTGTCAACAACATTTAGACTCCATGAATCACGACGTCTCTATCTAGGTGATTCCATATTCAGCGGTAAGAATAATCTACTTAAGTTTGTTGATTTTTAATAAGTTTTAGATTCTATGAATCACCATGTCTCTTAATAAGATGATTCCATATTCATCGATGTGAATAATCTACTTAACTTTGTTGATGTTTGAATAGACAAAGTTTCACTATCAATATAGTAAACGTTTCTATGTGCCTCGAACTTCCTATGTCATAATAGGTTTTATCATCCAAAATTGAAACTCGGAAACTCTTTAGCTCGTAAAGAATTAACACCATGCCCTCTCAATCGTAGGTTTGTTATACATTTCTTGAATGATAATTGCTCCCACTAAACTTCATGTCTCCAACGTTATTACGTTTACTAGCTCCCACTTGATTCATGTATAAACATGTTTCCATTTTGACAATTCGTTTCGGAACATTTCCTCTTATTACAGGACACAATAATAGTCATTGCTATTATAAGTATTGGTTAAAACCTTATGTCTCATACACACACTTTCTAAATTCCTATGAAGGAAGTGGTTTTAATAACTGACTTATCTTCACAATGAGGTGTAGCAATGATTAGCATAGTTACTCATTAACATAGCTTGGTAGACATCAATATGTCTATCTATGCAACTCTTAATCATAAAGTTTTCATTTATCTTTGAATTGGTCTTTAACAATCCAAAATAAATTCATTTATTTGCATAGATCCCGTTTTGTTTCATTAGACTCTTAAGTAAACTGTCGAATTTTAAGTTTTCTAGATATATTCACTTCAAAGATCATAATCTTATTATTTCACTAGTCTCGAGATTTGACTAAGAACATTTTCTTTCGATCTTTTGCTACTAGAATCCAATCAAGAACAATTTCTTTTGGTCTCTTTGCATAGTTTCTTTAAACTAGAAACATTTACCTTAAGAACGATTTCTTTTGGTTTCTTCGCGTATCAGTAGAAATGATTTCTCCTTTATTATCCTCTCATAGAAACATTGACTTTAAGAACCTTTTCTTTTCATCTTCTCGCATAGTTTCTTTTATCCTCTCATTAGACACATTGACTTTAAGAACTATTTCTTTTCGTCTTCTCGTGTAGTTTCTTTTATCCTCTCATTAGGTTTGTGGCCGGCTAAATAATCTCTCACTCTATCTTTTAGAAAATCCTCTTATTTTCTCTAAAGATAGCCTTTGAGACACAAACCGTTTGTATCAATGATGGGTAAGGAGAAAAATCTAGCACGTATGGACCTCAAGGGTTTTAAAAGAGATAATACAGTAAAGACATTATATCATAGACAGTTCTATGAGGACTCAAATCCACGTCATTTATATTTGAAATCTTAGATCTTTCTACAACCGTTGTAGAATTGAGTGGTATTATATAATTCGAGGGAGATGTATCTAATTGGGTTGGAACATTATCCTATTACGAGTTTAATAACTCAATGCGACTTTTTAATTGATCGTTCATTAGTTGTGAACTTTTAGTCACAAAGGCATAAGGAGAATCAAATTCGTAGCTTCTGGTCATATAATGATCCAATCATTATAATTGTCAAGTGATCAACTTAAGTCGGTTTATTTATGTCTCGATAACCAAGTAGTCCGCAATGATAATTTTGGAACAAGGATTCTATCAACGAGTGAAACTAGTCACTATAATCCAATATAGAACTATCGTTTTGAAATAAATAACCTTCCAAGTCTAACAAAGAATTTCAAAACGGGTTCTAAAATGTCAAAATACGACACAAAAATGACAAAGCATAATAAGACGAAGCTTCCATTGATCAACCATTATGGGTGGCTACTTATAGCTTCTATTTAAAGATCCTCTTAGGATGGCTTCTCTGTTGCCTTTGTCCTAACTTGGATGCCCGTCTTACAATAAGAGAGATAAATATCACAATTAGTATTAATATACCAAAGTTGGGATTTTGGAACATAAAAGATAAGAATAACTTTATTCACTTGCTGGAACAATCTTTCCAGTTTTAATGTCCCCAAGATACTAAGCCCAATTTTTATTCCAATGGCTCGGATCATTATTTGTCCATGGATTTTGCGCCTTTATTGGGCTTGGATGAGCTATTCCTAGTAGTTTTCCTTTCCCATTTGAGAATGTAGGTCTCTTACTTGCACTTTGCTTGAACTTCTCTTTGCTCTTATTGTCAACATAGAGCACTTCCTTGGTGGAGCTACTTGCTAGCTCCATGTTCTTATATAAGCCTCATAGGCTATTTATTGTGGCGGTGGAAGTCCGACTTGCGGAAGGAGCCTAGGCAAGGTAAGGAAACATGTCCTCACCTTCCTTGGCTAAATGAAGTTATGCATCCCTTATCTAGAATGTGTAGACACATTCTTTTCAAGTTTAATTTGATCCTTGAAGGATCGGAGCCAAAAGTTATAGTGGGAGGTGGAGCGTGGGGTGTCAATGTAATTATTAGAAGCGATTTTGACTACAAAATAAATGAAGGAATAATTAACAATTATCGTTTTATCAACTTGGACACAAAAACAAAACATTTTATTGAAAAAGTTTAAATGACATTTGAATAGTGACCTTTACCCAACTAAACAAATGAACCCAAGACCCAAAACCCATATCAACTTCCATGTGAGCCAACGGGCCCTCTACACTTTCATTAATATGATTTCGGTAGGTTAACTCGTTTAACCAATTACTCTCGGTCGACAATTTACTCTAAATTATCTTTAGCCCAAACTTATTCCGGCAATGGTTGCTAATACTTTTGTCGAGATCGACCAAATTTCAAAGTGTAATAACATTTATTACCCCACTTCTCAACGTCAAATGTGGTGCCCCGAAAAATCGTATTGTACTCAAATGAAGACTGAGGCTCATGGGTTATTTACTCTTTGGTAGGGCTACGTCTCGATATTTTATACGTAAAGGTCGTGTCAATTTATTATCTGTCTCTTTTTGAGTGAACTAAATCGGAGAACTATCGATAATTTTGATTGACACGGTCGATTGACTCGATGAAATGCATGACATGTTATGGCGATTTGACTTTGCATGCAAAGATATAAAGCAAAGAATTAAAAGCATAAAAGAAAATCCTAGTATGCCCTTCCAAAAATAGAAAATGAAATATAAAATATAAATTCCGAAACCAACTCTTTTGGTCCCTTCAACTTCACTTGTGGCACGCATCCCAAGGCTAACACCGTCTTGGTTGGAACTTCTTTCCAAATGACACCATCCTCTAGGGTCTCCGGAATTCAAATTTACAAATTTTCTATCTACTTTATACATTATAAAATAAAAGCAATAAAATAAAGTGATACGAGATCACATTTAATTACAACTGAATCAATATTGTCATACATTTCGGGTAATATCGATTAAAACTAAGGCCATACTAAGCAAAAAATACATAATTCGAAATCACGTTAATAAAATTATGATAATCATAAAATAAAATAAAATGCAATGCCTATGAATATGAATATGTGTCTAACATGTCAATCCTAAGCCAAATCGCCCTATTTAAATTTTTTTCATCGACATAACCCGGTTTCGTGGAATCGCGTGATTTTAACATTTTAAAATCACCAAACATATCGTGAATCAATTTCACGTTCAAGTTAATCATCCTAACTCATATAGGTTTCAAAATTTAGCACTTACTCAAATTTGAACTTGATTCAACTTGTTATTACACAATTGCTCATACTACGGCTCAAAAATACCAATTATTATTAAGTAAATCATTAACAATTTAAAACAATTTTACATGAACTCAAAATTTGCATGTCAAAACCTTGAACATTCTGAAACTTTTCTATGACATTCGAAATGTTCAAGTCAAGGGGTAATATTTTCCAAAAAATATTGAGAAAAAAAAACGTTGCGGTTAATCGGTTTTATCAAATAAAACATCTAAAACATATTCAAATTAAAACAACTAAATTTATGACTTTAGATCTGATAAATATAATTAAAAAAGAGCAACTTTACATATTTTTCTCATGGCATAAAACACTTTGTATCAAATATTATTAATAAAGTCATATATTATGCGATTTTCTTAGAAAAATCATAAAACATAAAATACAAAACACACGGTTCTCAAATTTTACATGTTGACTTTATAAATTACAAGTGACAACATATTAAAATTTCATGCCCAAATTCGATGTTTAAGTCATACAAACATATTACACCATTTTAATCCGATTTTATCATATAAAATTTGTAAAACATGTTAGACAACTTTCCTTAACATGACATTTGGCATGCTATTAGTGATTAATATAAGGAACATCATATCCAAAAATCACTGAAAAAAACGTTGATTTACTGTTTTTAGTCCAAAAATGACATTTTCATAACATAATCATATTATAAATGTCATAAAATATATGTATGAGCAAAAATTAATTCCACAAATCATCCAAATTACCTAAAACCATCTTAGGACCAGAATTTATATCATGCTAAATAATTTCGAGATTTATATTTATAGATCATAGAAAACGATTTTGTTTTAGTTAACATTTAACTTGTAAAAATCCAAACGATTTAGCATACAACAACCTTTGTTCTGATACCACACTACTACAGAAACCCTTAAGGACATCGTTTAATGGACATCAGATTTTGGAAAAATCTGATGTAATTAATTTGCACATCAGTTGACTACAAATACCTGATGTGCTTATAAAATAAAGGACATCGGTTTCTATTTTAAACCCATGTCCATAAGTATTGATTTTAATGCACATCAGACTAAATAACAACCCATGTACATTAATTGGTCAAGGACAACAATTATTTAAGTAAGCCGATGTTAGTTATTGTGAAAAAACGCGCAAAAAATAAACCCTCTGTGTTTCATTCTTCTTTTCACTCTAAACCCCAAACCCCAAACATACTTGAAACGCCACCATCGACCCCAAGTTCACCACCACTTGCGTCACCATTCTGGCGGATTTCCCTCACCACCGACCATTTTTCTCACGTCCACGCTTGGCCCATACAATAACCAATCTTCATCATTCTCCAACCACCGTCGCTCAGACTCGCCACCGTCGACGACACCACATTAACTTGCATCTATCACTGCAATTACCTCTCATTCTAAACCTAGGTACTTTCAATTCTTTCATATACCAAACTAATTTTATCTTAAATTGATTTAGGTTTGTACGAAATTTTGGTTTGTATGAAATTTAGGTTTTTTCGTTTGGATTAGATGGGCGTGTATTGTGCAATTGATTCATCTCATTTGTTTCGTTTTGTTTCATTGTCTGGTTATTAACTTGTTGATTATCAACTCTCGTATATATTCTAATTTTGCTAGTTGATTGTTTAAGTCCCTAATTCTTCATTTCAGTATCTCAATTTGTGATAAGATTATTAAGAGTTCTTTGGCTTCTCCTTAGGTAAAGGAAGAAGACTTATTGCGTCCTTACTTGGAGTATCCCAAATAATCTTATCCCAATCCACCGATCCAGGGTCGACTGATACGGGATATTAGGAACCAATGCAAATGACACATCTAAAGTGTGTTTATTTCTTACTTTTATACGACTTTCTTCTAACTGAAAGGTGTACTGTCACCACTGCCTCCATCTGATTTAGTCACGATAATTGCAGATTCTTGTTGAGCCTCTTAAGCAACTAAAGAAAGCGGATGCACGTGTAAATATTACCCAAAGGGCACTTGAACGGGTGGGTTATGGGTATGTAATAATATTAGTTTAATCTTACTCTACATAACAGAGTTTTTCTTGTGCGAATGGGTTCATGTTTCTATTTTCTATTTTGTTAATCTCGTGTCTTTAGATTGTCGGAGAGGAGCTTGGGGTACTTCCTTGAATGGATTCTATTTTTTCTGCTTTTGCTATTGAGAAGCTTTTGCTTTGGTGCTCTGTTATCAGAAAGGAGCTTCTGCCTTCGCAAATCCACAAAAGTTTGGTTGCTACATTGTCGCAGGTCCATGCAATCCCATCTCACCGAGTACCCCAATGCGTTATTGGGGATGTACAATCCAAGCCGATGCAAATGTTTCAGGTCAGAAGAAGTTTCTCACCTCTGTCATCTGCATTGGTTCCTAATATCCCGTATCAGTCGACCCTTTACCCCCTTTACCCCGATAGGTATCTTTGAGGTGCTGCAGAATGTTCTTGTTCTTGTAGGATGTGACTATCAACTCTCTATGGAAAAAGGTACTCCGTAAATGAGTAAGGCTTGCCTGAACAACGAACTAAGTGGCATGCTTTCTCTGCTTTTTTTTACCCTTATCCATTTCTATGATTGTGATACTCTTAATATTCATTTCCGAGGATGTCGTTAATCAGTTAATGGTATTCTAAGAAGTCATCGTTAGGCGTGGTTAAGCAGAAAGTAGAGTAATTTTATTTTAAAATGGAACAAATAAATTTACAGGTCCGGCCTTGTTGAGGTCAAAGTCTATAAATCAGCCGTGTTTGTTAAAGAGCTCGAGGCTGTTATAACCTACAGCTAGTCTTCTGGCAAAGCAGAATCACCAGATTAGTGTCAGAGATCCTGGAAGGTATGATTTAATACATTGTATTTGTCTCTCTATGAAATATGCATTTTTTTCATACAATCCCAAACACCTGCACATTATTCTGACTGCGCTGTTCATTTGCATTTCCGAATGTAGGTTTCAGAAGCCTGGAAGTCCACTTAAGTCTCTTGGGTATATAATTGCCACCAAAAGGCAAAAGTTAGAGCATGGTTACTTGCTCAAGGTGAATATATAATTTGGTGTCACATATGACATATTCTGACACTAGACTCACTGAACTTTTTTTATTAATCTGGGATATGGTTTCGTGAGTTACGAAGAGGCTAACCAGTTTCAGTAGTTCTTGGTGTGGTATATACTTCAGACACTTTCAGATGCAATTCTGTCGAAAAATGGATCTTTTTCCTTGCAGAAGAACATAAATGTGCCTTTAACGACATTTTTTGTGACTCATTTCTATTTTTACTCATGTTCTCTCAGGTTGCTCATCTCAAACACCAAACGATTTTCTCGCACAAGTTACCTAAAATGGTTAGATCATTTTTTAAAAAAATTTAAGTTGGATTTTACAGTTACTTAGCTGTTCTAGATTTTGTCGTTTCCTAAGCATCATGGTGTCACCATATGGCTTGAAAAATATTCAATGGTAACAAGACTGTTATTCATGACTGTCGGTCTATATTCAGGTTGGATTATGTGATGTGAACTGCCATGCACGGCCAAAGGTCACTGTTCCAAAGGAACCCAAACTTGAAACAGCCAACAGAGCACAACGACACAGGTAGGCAAATTTTAATGCCGAACCAAGTAACATTAGGGCTTAGTAGCCTTGTTGATGTGTGAGTGACATGTATTCTGTATTTCAGGTCCAAGGATAGTGAAGATCTAGGCCGGAGTACCAAAGTCAGTAACTTTTACTGAAGACAATATGATGATGATATGGTCACATTTAAAATCGTTGTAATATTAGTTTGCTTGCTGATGCGTGTCTATTTTATGATGTTTTTCATCTATTTTTACACGCATTTGGTCGCTCATTTACTATGTTTTAGCCCTTATTTCCCAACAATCGTGTACTTTCGTATTTTTATGCACTTTTGCAGAGTTATGCAGAAAAGGGACGATTTAGAGCCAAATTCATGTCCTCGAGTCTTTTGCATAATTAAGGAACAATGGAAAGTCAACTGGAGTCTTTATTTAAGTACCAAAAGTCAAAGCAAGAAGAAAACCGAAGAATTCCTTGCGGAAGCGGTCGACCGACCTGATACATGGGTCGGCTGACCAGGCCTGATTTTCATGAAATCCAAATCTGAAGAAATGCCCAAGAATTCACTAAGCCCGTAAAAAGAGGTCGACCGACCCACCAACGAGGTCGACCGACCTCAGCGAAGCCCAGAAACAGTTTTTCGGAAATAATTAGAATTGTGAAGCCTTTAGGAAACTCTAAAATTATGCCCTATATAAACTAATCTTGTGATTAGGGTTTTGGGCATTCGCATTCATATTCAATCAAGAGATATTCAAGTTTTACATTAAGTTTTCCATAGAGTTTTACATCCAGTTTTAGTTCTTAATTCAAAGTTTCATCTTTAGTTGTAATCTTTCAATATTCCTCAAGTACTTTAGTTTGTTCATCAATAATTCCCAAGCATTCAATAAAGTTATTCCTTTCTGCCTTAACTCCGACTTTGGTAATTACTCTTTTAATCTAGTTTTGTTATTGTTCTTATTACTATTGCATCCGGTTAAGATAGAATCCCCAAGCTTTATTGAATCTCGCATGTTTAGATTATTTACTATGTTTACCATGTTTATTCTCAATTTTATAATCGTCTTAATAACCATGAGTAGCTAAATTTCATATGTTAGGATGTAGGGGATGAATATGCGTAGGTAGTAGAAATTCCAAGACCGACTTGTAGCAGAGCCGCGGTCGGCCGACTCAAATAGTGGGTCGGTCGACCGAGGCTGTGGTCGGCCGACTGGAATAGCTGGTCGGTCGACCACTCGCGGATGAATTCTGTTTCGTCTTTCTTTGTTGACTATAATATCCTACAATGAGACTGAAATGAGACTTGTAGGACGTTAGTAATGACCTACCCAGGATTGAGAGATACGGGAAGGGCATTGGTTTACACCTTAAGACGGTTAGGTTACTTAAGACTGAAAGGTATGTGACCTAGGATTTAGGAATCACCCTTATTGTTGACACACAATAATTGTGAGACCTAGGAACTAATAGCATAGGCCGAAAGGAGCTATTAGGTATCATAGACCGAAAGGATATGTTACACCCCTTACGCGACTGCAATACATGTTGACCTTAGGATTTATATTACCTTAGCTATTTATTACCCAAACATCCTAGCATCCCTTTTATTATATTTTATTCTCATCTTTTATTTCTTGTTTTATTTTAATCTTTGCTTAGACTTAGTAATCAACAATCAACCCCCTAAAATTGTTACCTTTAAACATTAACAACAAACAATAAACATTCCCCACCTCTCTGTGGTTCGACCCTGACTTTCACAATCTATAGTTTAAGTTTAGGAATTATAAATTTATCTTTGGTACCCTCAATGACGGGCATCAAATTTTGGCGTCGTTGCCAGGGAGGTGACGCCAGCGTTTATTGTTTTTGTTTTTGTTTCTCTTTGTTTAAGGAACTTTTTGTTCCTTAAACCTTCTCACCGTTTTCTTGTAGTTTCCATCTTATGCGCAGGTCAGTTCAAGGAGAACTCCTACCACTTGACCACGAGCTTGAAAGGACTCTTAGAGAAAGGAGAAAGCAACTTCTAGCAAATCAGGAAGGAGGTTCACCATCTTCCTTATTTCAAGAAGACATTTTCGAACAACCATCATTACCATCTTCACCAAAAACGCCACCTTCACAACCAAATTCACCCAACAATCCACTTTCACCAAGAACACCACCTTTTACCTACTTTCCAGTTTTTCCAAAAGAAGAAGAAAACATGACAGAAGAAGCTACTATTGCCAGTCACTCCGTGCCTCAGGCAAAGGACCTATGCAAAGGGTTCACTTTACCTGCAGGTACTGGGAAGCCATTCGAGGCCAAGCCTACCTATATTACTATGGTTGAAAGAAACCAATTTGGAGGCTCGGCCAATGAAGATGCTGCAAAGCATATTGAAATCTTCACAGATTATGCTCTATTGCACCCCCATAAGGAGTGACGCAGGACCAGATTAAGCAGACCATGTTTATCTTCTCTCTTAGGGACGCTGCGAGGGAGTGGTACAAAGATTTGGACCGCACTGCTGCGGGAGTCACAGATTGGAATACCCTAGCCTTAGCCTTCTACAGGAAGTACTATTCCGCATCAAAGACTAATGCTTTAAGGGCGTAGATTACAAATTTCAAGCAAGGCCCCAATGAAGATTTTAGTGAGGCGTGGGACAGGTTCAAGAGACTTGTTCAACCCATACCGCATCACGGATTCGAACAATGGTTTCTTTGTAACCAGTTCTACAATGGCCTCTATGATGACAACATGGCTTATCTAGATGCTGCGGCTAATGGGAGATTCCAAGATAATTCAGGAGAGACTAAGGGTCTCAAATTGATAGAAGATGTTGCTGTGCACCGTGCTGAGCATGGTACCTCCAGAGGCAATCAAAGGAAATCTGAATACAACCTAGCAGCTATTGAGGCCTTAACGGCCAAGTTGGAGAAATTAGAGGCTGGCGGGAAGTTCGATTTAGGAAGTGGGAGCAAGGGAGGAATTTACCAGGTGAACGCCGTTCAGGACGGACCCTTCGCTTGTGAGAGGTGCGGTGGAGAAGGGCACGTGTCAAAATTCTGTACTTCATCCAATGAGACATGTGCCGCTTTTCAACACTATCGTGGGAACAATTTCTATGACCTAAATAATAATAATGTCCATCCCAACCTGAGGTGGACAAGCCAGAATATTCTTAACCCACAACATATGCAACCTCAGCAAAATTCCACATATATCCCCCAACATAAGCAAGGTTTCCAAAAACCACCCTTCAACCCTCAACCACCTTCAAATCCACCACGCAACACAGACACTCTTATCCGAAATCTTATTGGATTGGTTTAGAAGGAGTCACAGGCTAGAGAGGCAGGGATGAAGATGTTAGAATCTCAGATTGCTCAAATTGCGGGCAAGAATGATACAAGGGCTCCGGGTCAACTTCCGACCAAAACGGACTAGAAAAAAGAGACTCTAAACATCACATCCCTACGAAGCGGAGCTAAAGTGGGGATCGAGAAAGAAAAACAGCCGAATACCAGCGAGGAAGGTCGACCGACCACAGAGCAAAATCCGAAAATTTTCGCTGAACAGGAGAGCGGTCGACCGACCGAGGAAGATGGTCGACCGACCACCGAGGCAGAACCAGAGGCTCCTTTTCGTCCCGAATTACCGAATAACTTAAGGGATTTTCTTTTCCGGGGTGACAAGACCCCTAGGTTTCTGAAAAGGGCTGCAAATACTGATTCCTCAGCCGCTACTTTCCCAGAAAGACTCGTACCTTCAAAGGATCAGGTATCTTTTGACAAATTTAAGGATGTGATTCGTTCCTTAAATGTTCAGGTCCCGTTTCTAGAATTAGTTCAACAAGTTCCTTCCTATCTTAAATTTATGAGACAACTTTTGTCCAGAAAGAGGTCTCTAGATAAGGTTGAGTCGGTGGCCCTCACTGAAGAGTCATCTAGTTTTCTATCACATGTTATTGCCCCTCACAAATTAGAGGACCCTGGTAGTTTTTCTGTCCCCTGCAATATAGGAACCTTCCCAGTTAAGAAGGCTTTATGCGACATAGGTGCCAGTATAAGTGTCATGCCCCTAAGCGTTGCCTTAAAACTAGGATTGACCGAATTTAAAATGACTAGCATGACTGTCCAGATGGCAGATCGTACATCTATGGAACCTATAGGGGTGTTGGAAAACATCCCTGTGCGTATTGACAGGTTTTTCTTCCCAGTTGACTTCGTAGTTTTGGACATCCCAGAGGATGCCCATATACCTATTATACTAGGAAGACCTTTCCTCCACACAGCGGGAGCCATTATAGATGTAGGCACTGGGACTTTGACCTTTAAAGTAGGAAAGCATTTTATTATATATGGCCTATCTTATAGGAAGAAGGATGCTATGACCCCCATCACTTGTAATGCTATCACTTCTGAAAAGAAGTATGAGGTCATCACTACTTCCCCTACTTTATTACATGTTCCTGTATCTGTTTTTAGACCTCCGCCCCAGATTGGGAGCAATATGGAGGACACTTCTATCGTGGCTAGTGCAGGAATTGGTTTGGGGAAACCCAAAGCAAAGGAGGTCATAGTCCAAAGAGGAGGAATGGGATGTCTAAGCTATAAAGAAGATGAAGACCCAGATGTCGTGGATCGAGAAGAGAAGAAAAAGAGGAGGCATGCTCAAGAAGAGAGGTCGTCGCATATGCTTTGCGATGATGGAAAGAAGTTGTGTTTTGCTACTCAAGCAAACACCGTGGAGACTACGGCATGTCGTCAAAAGCCATGGTCGGATATTTTCCGCATCTTTAGCGGATAGTTTTTTTTAAAGTTTCAGTTTTTAAGACAATTTATTTTTGTTGTGTGAGACTTTTTAATTTGGTTTGCTCGTAGTTTTAGAACTTTATGCTTGCGTAGTTAAGACTTTAGACTTGTTTCTGGCATCTCGCGCATTTGCGGGCACATATTTAATACTTTTTCAGGTTTTTACGAAGAAACGAAGACCGCTGGGACACAGAGGGGTCGACCGACCAGATACACCAGTCGGTCGACCTAGTCTCAGTCTCGCTGAAATTCCTGTATTCTGCAGGAAGGTCGGTCGACCTGTTCTCTAGGTCGGTCGACCTACCTGTCCGTCGCAGTCTGTTCGTTTCTCCCTCGGGAACCATGCAACCATCTTTGGTACTTGAGTGGCACTGCTGGCCACCAAAACCTCCTAGCTTACACTGGTTTGGGGAGGTTTTTTCTCATACGTCTATCAATCCAGTGAGTTCTTTCCAATTTTTCCTTAGTTTTATTCTCTTTGCACCTTTTCTTTAATTTTCTGAAACCTTTACTTAGGCTAATGCACAATGGGGACATTGTGCGGGTTGGTTTGGGGAATGGTTTCTTGTCACATGCATTGCATTTTGTCACACGTTTATTGCATTTCCATATTGCATTGTTCTTTTCTTTATTTTCCTTGCATATACAAAAATCCAAAAAAATGAAAAAATTCAAAAATTTCCAAAAAAATGCACGTTTATTTTAGCATATAGGTCGAGTCGGAACGAAAGTATTTCAAGGATGATTTAGCTATCTTACATGTTTATGTCTTTACCATTGCCTTGTCAACTTGTTTTAGTCTGAGAGTCCTTTGCATATCTACGAGTTTTTGTCAATTTGTATATCTTGAGACTTGACTTATACCTTGGCAACCTACTATACATTCTAAGTTTTAGAGCCTTATTCCTGGTTTCATTTTTAAACCAGTTGTCTAGGATGTGAGTAGTACTCCCGTTGGAACATGTTACATCAATATGCATAAACATGAACTTGAATTGTTATATACTTGTTTTACTATCTCGTTTTGTGAGTCTTGATACGTGCATTTGGGATCCCTTTTTCTCATATTTACCCATAAGCTTCACATAGCTAAAATTGCCTTTTTATTCCCCCAAAACTAAATCCCATACTCAGCCTACCCTTCTAAGCTAGTATTTGTAGTCCTTGGTCTATCTTGAGGTATCTTGGTTTATATGCTATTTTGAGCAAAAAGAGAAAAGAAAGAAAGAAAAGAAAAAGAACAGAAAAATCCAGAAAAAGGAAAAGAAAGAAAAGAAAAACGAAAAGAGTCAAAACATACATAAACAAAGTCGACCGACCACCTTATTGGGTCGGCCGACCCATTGACAGGATCAGAAATTCAAAAAAAATTCGTTCCAAATTCCTTTCTTTTATGTGTTATCACTCCCGTACCTCATTCAAAAATATTTGGGAGTCCTTCTCTATTTAATGTAAGAGTTGTGCTACAAAGGAGCACTTCCTTAATATCAAAATTTGTGAAGTTTGTTGTTGGGATCCGGTTTTACTAGCTTGGCTACTAACCCCACATATCCAAAAACATCTTAACCACCTTTTACCTTTTACCTCACATATCTTTCATTACCTCAATTGCATGTATCTAGGCCACTTAATGGGTTTGTTTTACAAAGTTGTAGAATTCTTGTTCATGTTAGATTGCAGGCATGTTTTCATAGGTCGCAGTTAGGTGAGTGTCATGAGAAAATACTTCTTTCTATCTTTTACATATACTCACCCTTTGTTTCATGAGTGTCTCGAGCGTACCGCGAGAGTCCATGGTATAAGGTCTCTATAGCCTCTAGGTTTGCAAGTTTGACGACACCATAACTCGTTTGCATGACTTGAATACTTTCTCATTTTGTACTTGGCATTGGTATAGGCCTACATGTAAATTTCGCTCTGAGTTTGAAATCGTTCCATTAGTTAAGATCGAGTCTATTTCTTGCTTGAGGGCAAGCAAGGGTTTGGTTTGGGGAATTTGATGCGTGTCTATTTTATGATGTTTTTCATCTATTTTTACACGCATTTGGTCGCTCATTTACTATGTTTTAGCCCTTATTTCCCAACAATCGTGTACTTTCATATTTTTATGCACTTTTGCAGATTTATGCAGAAAAGGGACGATTTAGAGCGAAATTCATGTCCTCGAGTCTTTTGCATAATTAAGGAACAATGGAAAGTCAACTGGAGTCTTTATTTAAGTACCAAAAGTCAAATCAAGAAGCAAACCGAAGAATTCCTTACGGAAGCGGTCGACCGACCTGATACATGGGTCGGCCGACCAGGCCTGATTTTCATGAAATCCAAATCTGAAAAAAAGCCCAAGAATTCACTAAGCCCGTAAAAAGAGGTCGACCGACCCACCAAAGAGGTCGACCGACCTCAGCGAAGCTCAGAAACAGTTTTTCGGAAATAATTAGAATTGTGAAGCCTTTAGGAAACTCTAAAATTATGCCCTATATAAACTAATCTTGTGATTAGGGTTTTGGGCATTCGCATTCATATTCAATCAAGAGATATTCAAGTTTTACATTAAGTTTTCCATAGAGTTTTACATCCAGTTTTAGTTCTTAATTCAAAGTTTCATCTTTAGTTGTAATCTTTCAATATTCCTTAAGTACTTTAGTTTGTTCATCAATAATTCCCAAGCATTCAATAAAGTTATTCCTTTCTGCCTTAACTCCGACTTTGGTAATTACTCTTTTAATCTAGTTTTGTTATTGTTCTTATTACTATTGCATCCGGTTAAGATAGAATCCCCAAGCTTTATTGAATCTCGCATGTTTAGATTATTTACTATCTTTACCATGTTTATTCTCAATTTTATAATCGTCTTAATAACCATGAGTAGTTAAATTTCATATGTTAGGATGTAGGGGATGAATATGCGTAGGTAGTAGAAATTCCAAGACCGACTTGTAGCAGAGCCGCGGTCGGCCGACTCAAATAGTGGGTCGGTCGACCGAGGCTGTGGTCGGCCGACTGGAATAGCTGGTCGGTCGACCACTCGCGCATGAATTCTGTTTCGTCTTTCTTTGTTGACTATAATATCCTACAATGAGACTGAAAGGAGACTTGTAGGACGTTAGTAATGACCTACCCAGGATTGAGAGATACGGGAAGGGCATTGGTTTACACCTTAAGACGGTTAGGTTACTTAAGACTGAAAGGTATGTGACCTAGGATTTAGGAATCACCCTTATTGTTGACACACAATAATTGTGAGACCTAGGAACTAATAGCATAGGCCGAAAGGAGCTATTAGGTATCATAGACCGAAAGGATATGTTACACCCCTTACGCGACTGCAATACATGTTGACCTTAGGATTTATATTACCTTAGCTATTTATTACCCAAACATCCTAGCATCCCTTTTATTATATTTTATTCTCATCTTTTATTTCTTGTTTTATTTTAATCTTTGCTTAGACTTAGTAATCAACAATCAACCCCCTAAAATTGTTACCTTTAAACATTAACAACAAACAATAAACATTCCCCACCTCTCTGTGGTTCGACCCTGACTTTCACTATCTATAGTTTAAGTTTAGGAATTATAAATTTATCTTTGGTACCCTCAACGACGGGCATCACTTGCCTTGCCAGATGTTGGAACCTAAGCCGAAGCGCACACAATCTTTAACTCCAGAGATCCAGGTTAGTTTTCCTTTGTTACAAAAGAGAAAATAGCCTGAAGTATGCACTATTATGCACTATTAATCTATCACCGGTTACAAGACTTCCTTTATGATTGTTGTCAGTTCTATTAAGTATGCACTATTATGGTACTGTTTCTGAAATAGGTTGAAATTTTCATTGAGTTTGCCCTGGCAGCCCTATTTCCTTTATGATTTTCCATGAGGCAGGATTCTCCTGTTGTTGACGTGTAAGGTCCCCTGCTGAAGTAGTCACTTTTGTCTTATTAATGCTTTCTTTTTTGAGATCCAATTGACTTGCTTTTGTTCTAGACCTGTAAAAATTAATTTGCAGGTCCTGGCTGCTCCTCTATTGGTGGTGGTGCCTTCACGGAACTAGGATCGACCATTTTTTCCTACTGGTGATGGCAGGGGTCTTCAAAGGAACTCAATGTCCTGGAATAAAGGTTGAAGCTCTTTATATAATTCTAATTTGGCTGTTTTTTCATGATGCTAGTTTCCTTTCAGCTAGTCTTCTATGTTTTTTATTATGTGATCGTGATGCTTGTAAAAGATCTGTTAACATAATCAACTCAGTTGTTTTTCCGTATTATTATTGAAGCTAGAATTTTGCGTATGATTTGCAGGTTTTCAAACACCGACTGCCATATTCCCAAGAAGAAATCGACTAGGTCTTATACTTGTGGCCGTTGTGGGCGGACTATTTTCTAAATGCATAGTTTTTTTAGTAACGTAGTTTGGTTAGTTGATGAATTTGGATAATGTATATGAAAGACGACCGGTCTTTGTCGTGATTTGCTTTAAACTTGTTTAATGAAAGACGAACGACTTGTCGTGCTTTGCTATGAGTTTGTGTTTGTTTGGTTGATGGTGGCGTATAATCTGTTTTGATACGCCAGTCTAAATGGCTGACATCTGAATAATGTATAATGGTGGTAGAAATTACCATCAATACCAGCTTTTTTTTTAAAAAAAAAAGGCAACATCATGGACATCAGATTACAGCTAAAGAATGATGTGCATAAATATGAAGGACATCAGACTTATTAAACCTCCGATGTGCATACATATGAAGGACATCAGATGTGAGCTAAAGAGTGATATGCATAAGAATGATGGACATCAGACTTATTAAACCTCCGATGTGCAATAAAATATGGACATCAGATGTGAGCTAAAGTATGATGTGCATAAGGATGATGGACATCAGACGTTTTAAACATCCGATGTGCATTAGCAAATGGACATCGGTTGCACAACTGATGTCCTTGATACCCACAATGGACATCAGTGAACTCTACATCGGTTTCTAATCCGATGTCCTTGACCATAAAAGTCCGATGTCCTTAAGGCTTTCTGTAGTAGTGCCACTTGTAACATCCCGTATTTTCGAAATTCACATTTTTAATAATTTAAAGTGATTTCGGAATTTATTTGATGCCCGTCATTGTAGGCACCCAAAATAAACCTAGTACACGACTAACATAAGCTAGTGGTAAATAGGGTCAGTCTCCACAGGGAAGCGAACTTGCTAACTATCGGTTTTTACCTATTGGTCACAATTTTGGGGGTTTAAAATTGAGAACTAAACTACGAGATATAAGATGTACAAAAGAGAATAAAAATACGAAAACAAACATGAGATGAATTAAAATCAAGAATAAAGGGAATATGTTGGGAACTCGGGTCGTTGTGTCTCGTGTATAATTGGTGTAATTGGGATACGCCAGTTTATTGGTGCGAAAGGCAGGGTTATTACGGTCAAGTCTCAAACCCGACTATACCTTCCGGTCTTAAGTCGCCCTAACGTCGTTTTTGCTTAATTTCCGCTCTCACAAAAACTAATTAAAATCGTTAAACAAGTCTTACCCTTCCAACCTTCCGGTCTAGGTCGGGAATTAACTAATTGTAAGGTCTCATACATGCACTCACTAAACCGAACATGAATTAAATTGTTTGACGATTACTCCCACCAAAAACGGTTCATCCCGACTACTACTTATCATACATTTGACACAATTTCCCTCATCCCAACATATTAAGAAGTTAGCTAGCTACTCATGACGGTATTAACGATAACTACGATTATTACAAAAGAACTAGCATACGACATATTGTATTGAGAGACAAAATCAGAATATGAGAATAGGGACAGGGGACACGTAGCCAGCGAGAAATAGTAGGGGAAATGGCACGATTTCGGTGTTCTTGAGATGAATACAAAGGTACGAAAACGATCATACAAAACGAGATGAGTAAGGGATACTAAACGAGATACCGTGTGACTAAATTAAACTCAATAACAGAGATTATAAAGGGGAAAGAAACAGAATCAGAAAGTATGGAAGAGAGCACAATAACGGACGAACAACAGTGACTAATACGAAGCATGCGAAAACAGAGTACGAACGCAATATTGACGGAAATAGAGAATGAAAACAGAGTCCTTGTTAACAGAAGAAACAAGATAAGGGAGTAAGAATTACTAGAGAAATGGCAAGAACGAGAAAAAGAGTCCTTGAGAACGAAAGAGACGAAGAACTTAAAATTATTGTGAGAATTATTGTGACGGCTACAAGTTTTTGAAAAATATTGAACTAAGAACAAAGTCTGCAGAGAGGCTAATGATAGGTAAGAACTTCTTAACCTAATGATCTCAAAACGAGTTCTTAAATAAAGAAAAACAAAAACTGTTGTAATAAGTATGGTGAACACGAAGAGTCAGCATAAGCTCTCGATTGAGGGAAATTTCCTCTCGATCAAGCACAATTGTCTTCAAAACTGGTCGATCGAAGACTAGTAGTTACTCGATCGACTCCTCCTTCTTCGAATCGTCTCGATCCACCAAAACAGCTATCGACCGAGTACTCTCCTCCTTGGGAACCTCTCGATAGAGCACAAGACAGCTCGATCGAGAACTTCCCTTCGTCAAGACCCCTCGATCGAGCACAGGACAGCTCGATCGAGAACTTCCCTTCCTCGAGACCCCTCGATCGAGCATAGGACACCTCGATCGAGGACTTCCCTTCTCGATTTGGACTTCGACAGGCCTATTGGTTGATTAAACACCTCACACTTCTCAATAAATGCGCATCCAGCCATGCTCCTTCTATCGTCTACTAAAAAGCGATGCTTTGAGGTAGAAAAAGCTCGGTTTCCGCTACTCTTTGGTTAATATCTGCAAAACAGCAATACAAACACAAAGTAGCATATACGGGGCATAAAGTGATATAAAATCACCAAATAACATGAAAATGTGTGCTAAAATAAGACTAAAAAGTCTATACAAAATGCACACATCAAACTTTCCTCAAACCAAACCTTTGCTTGTACTCAAGCAAACTAAATGCAACTAAAAGTAAACTACGGACAAATGGATGGATTAAGACTGAAAGCTACAAAATAATCAATGCCAAATACATATTATGCCCAAAATCAACCAATGCCAAAATCAGAAATAAGCGAACGAATTTGTATATACCATGGAAAATAAGTAGACTTTCGTCCTTGTCAGACCCATAAAGTTTCGGACTCTCCCGGAATCTCTCTTCTCTCAATCAAAGGAAATGGCAAATTATATGTAAAGAGAAGAAGAAGAAAGTATAGACTCTCGCCTAAACTACGACAAACAAATCATGCACGCTAGACTAGTATGAATAAAGGTTTCAAGCACTGTACACACGCACAACCACCGTTAATGTCCATTACACGCCGAACTATTGCAAGTTTTGGCAAAGTGAGGCTAAGGGGGACAAAAGGGGCAAGACAAGTATGGATTAGTGAGGGTAAGCCGAGGTAGAACCAATAAACCAAATGAAAATGCATCCCCAAATTTCCGACTATACATTAGGCACGTTGCCTTTGCTAGGCAAACAAAACTTCAACCCAAATTATTTTCAACTGTCAACCGGATATTCAATTTCCATTTTTTTCATAAACCCTTTTTTTTCTTTTCTTTTTCCCTTTTTCGAATTCTTTTTTTCTTTTTTTTTGAATTTTTCTTTTGAATTACTTGATGAATTTTTCTCGGTTGTTTTGAACAGTGGCAACTTCCTCTCGATCGACAAAAAATGGTGGCCGATCGAGAGCTTTTCTTTCCCAAACTCCTCCACCGAGCAAAAAGGGCCTCGGTCGAGCAAAACTCAGCTGAAAGTTCCCAAGTCCCTCGCAAATACTCCAATAACAAAGAAAACATGCCAAAAACTGATAAAATGGCAAATTTCCTTCACTACTTCCTAGCTCAGCACAAAGGTAGGCAAAATATAGGATGTAGTTAAGGGACAAAAGGCAGTTTTTGGCTAAAGTGGAGCTTAATGGGAGAACGAGGAAAGGGTGATGCAATAGTTCTCCTAACGTGTAATACCAACCTCAAACCGGTGCGTTTAGGCAATAAGAAACCAAAACTCATACACATGCAAGACATGAAATGCAGGGAGTTCTACTCACAATCCTAATGTAACCGGTCATAGATGTCACCAGTTTAAAGGCTCTACGCTCAGAATGTGTAGTAGGTTGCCAAAACTATGAGTCAAGTCTAATGATCTAGCATGAAATCCATGACAAAATTCAAGACAACGGGTACTCCCGACCACAGGCTCACCACACGGTCGCAGGGTCGCTCTGATACCACTTTGTAACACCCCCATTTATTTAAGAGCCTTTAGCAAGACATTCTCAAATAAATAGAGCTGTTACCATCTTGGAATGTCCGAGGTAGTAAATAACAAAGTAAAACAACCAAAGTACTTTATATAAAACTGATAAAATTTAAAACTTGGTTATCACAGTTACTACATAACGGAAAAGAAAGTAAAACTGATGACTTCTCTATATGTGATATAATTCTAAGTTGGTCCAAAGTATGCATCTTACATTCCTGCCCCGGCTCCTAGTTCATCTATTTCGGACCTGCAGAATCTACTCCCCATTCCGGATCATCGTAGGTGTACACGAATACATTGTCAACCTCGCGGTTGAGTAGGGTAACACAATAATTATAATGAAACAATTATGATATGCAAATGCAATGATATGCTCGAGCTCAACCTCAATCTCATTCTCTATCACAAATCTCAATCTCAAACCCGTAACACTCAGCCATACCGAACCTCCCGGCAGACTATAATCGGCCGTCGCCGAACACCAGCATTACAGCTGAGGTCACCGGGTCTAGTCGTGCAGAACTAGCCTGGGCCCAATAATATCTCATCATCTCAAATCCGTATCCAATGCATATGCCATGCTTATGAATACAATATAAAAATGTTCAACCACTATATATCATTCTCATAATAATCACACTTGCATCCATAACATACAATATACACATCCATTCAAAGCACGTCATAGAATATGGTACCAGTGTATCCTACATGGATGACAATATAGTCCAATGGCAAGCCAGTAAGTAACAGAATTATGCCACTTCAAAACCATTACCTAACAAATATAATATATATAATTACTCACTGATATAATCACGTAAACAATTATTACATGTCCACCTAAATTAATTAATTAATCAAAACAATTACGCCTAACGAGACCGTATTAAACGTGACCCAATTCAATTATCTTAATAAGTCGATCATCAAGATATCGTCACATAACCATAACATAAATAGTCATCAAAATAGTTATAACATATTAGTAGTAACATTCAAACTACTACATAATTATCACTTAACTTAATAAATTAACATATTCCAACACTATTACTAATTTTACTAAAATAAAATATTCCATCACAAGTATTAATATTAGTACTAAAACAATAATTAATAATAATATAAGTAATACTAAAATAATATAGATGATAATAGACGAGGCTAATAAAATAGTACTAACCATGTTATTATCATATAATAATAATAATACTAATGGAACAAAATAACAAAGTAATAAAAAAATATGAAAACAAGCGCACAACAACCCAAAAATCACGACAACAACTCAGCTCCCTTCAACACTCTGAACCGTGACAAACACCCCAACTAAATACCATGCCCGACGCCACTCTCAACCCCTGACACCGCTAGTAGCACCACTCGGCTCGCCACTGAGCCGCGGTGGTTCCAGGGACAGCGCCATCGATTGTCGACACCACAACCACCACCATTAACTCACCTTACCAACTCGGCATCCGTCGTTGTTTTGTTTTATATGTTTAACCACCCATTACGAAACCCACCATAAAAACTGCCATGAACCCCACGAACCACTGTGAGACCACCATTCCAACCACCTGACTACCACCTACCCAGGCACCCTAACACCCATGACAAGCATTAACAGAAACTTATTCAATTTAAAGTACAAACAGTCCTGCTCAAGACTCTGTACCGGAACGAAGGACCAAAATTGACACAGGCGACAAAACCACCACACGCGACGGTCCTAGGTGGTCAACGGCGACATCACTATGGTCAATATGCAACTAGTATACATCCGAGATTAATAATATATGAAGAACAACAACTAAAACAATACAACCACGATGAATAGCAAGATTTGAAATGAATGAAAACAAGGAAAAACGAAAGTACGATGAACATACCCCTCTTTCCAGCACGATCGAAGGCCACTAAACCACCCTAACCACCGTGTGAACCCACCTCTGTAACCTCCAAAGTGTCGGCATCAAAGTGGGTGTGAGAGGCGTGTGTTGGTTAGATTAGAAGTAGGGTTTATGTAGGGTCATAATAGATTGAGCGTGTGATTTATGTTGAGCGTGTATAGAGTATGGCCCATCGAAGGCTGTTATTGCACGCATACCGAGGCCCAATTGACACTAATTCACGTATTCGATAAATACGACCCATTCTCGACCCTTCACTTAATTATTATAGGGTATAAAAGCATTCTTTGATAATTGAATTATCGAATATTAATTATCGAATAACTATACAAAACATCGATACAAAAGAATAAAATTAAAATAAAATACGGAGTATTACAGCGGCCTTTGCACGTAGGCGAACCTCTCTCGCTACCGCTGTCTCCTATCTCTCCTCATCAGATGAAGGAGAGGCAGGGTACCCACCCTCTGGGTATCGGTAGAAAGAAGGGTGAACCCATCCCGCTGGAAGGGGACGTGCTGTGCGGATGTAGTCCTCGAAGATAGGGAACAAGGGCAAAGCCTGGTCCCGGCGCATCTCGGTGAGGTACCTGCAAATGCCATCAAACACAGGATCACGACGCCCTTGATCTAAGACCGCAGGCGCCTCAAGGGCAGGAGGTAATACAAAATTGGGAGGATAAACCATCCCATAAGAAGCAGGAGTAGGGGTAGATGTAGGTGTAGGTGAAGGTGAAGGTGAGTGAATGGTGATGGTGGTGGTAATGGGAGAAGGAGTGGGAAGACGAGGGAGTGTGGGTGTAGGCATGAAGGTGAACGTGGACGTGGGCGTGGGCGTGGGTGCGGACGTGGGCGTGGACGTGGACGCACGTCCAGCCAGTGGTGGTGTCTGGGTCGGAGACTGGGAAGAATGCGCAATCTCGCGCTTCCTCTTCTTGCCAGATGAAGAGGGGGGTGCGGTGGTGAATGTGAGATGGTAGGTGGTGGGAGCCGGTCTTGCTCCCTCAGCAGTAGGAAGCGTTAAGAGACGAGGAAGTGTGGCACAAGGTAAGGTCACTGATGGGTAGCCACAAATCTTCCACGTCATCCCATCTAGCCATCGAAAAACTCGCATGGCATCAATATCAAGTCGGCTAACCTCCCCCACTAGGCCAATAGTCTCAACGTAAGCAGGGCGAATGTGGCGGAGGATCCTAGTGACCAATCCGCCACATACCACAACACTCGTGACCTTCCACCCAATACCACCCCAATACTGAGCCACCAGATAAGAAATGTTAAGAATAAAAGGGGTACATGAATCGATGTTCACGTACCCGGCCAAGATGGCAAGCTCAGTGTTGGTGATGTTATTGGGCTCAAGTCGCCCAAAAAGAGTCTCACCCAACAAGCGAAGAAAGTAACGAGGGGCAGGGGTGTGGACATGGGCTCCCTTCCGAGCAGAAAACGGGGTGTGAGAAAGGGCAGCCCATAACTGAGGTACGAGCTTCCTAGGAGGCTCGATAAGTCCATTACTAACGAGGCCTAATGCCTCCCCAAGCTGCCCCAAGGTCCAGTTAAAAGACTCGTTCATGAGTCGGAAATGAATGCAGGGGCGAGTGCAGTCCTCCCTGAAACTCTCGGGGTCAAAGGAGAAAGAGCTAAAGAACTCATAAATCGGTAGATCTAAAGTAAGCTCCCCCATCTCAATCAAACCAGACATCCCCGTCCCGTTAAGCAAACTACAAACCTCCTCATAAATACCTAGAGTCTCTAGGTCAGTGCGCGAGAGGAAACGGGTCGGGGGTGAGGGGAACAGCTAAAAGAGTAGACAACCTAGAGCGGTGGTCTGCAGAAATGAAGCGTACCTCGGGCCTTTTAGGCAAAGGAGCGAGGTCTGTCCCTCGTGAAGTGTCAACAGCACGAGATGAAGTGGGCTCAGCAGAAGGAGGCATAGTAGTAGCCTCAGAACCTTGGGGCTCAACAGCAGTGACCCCAAGTGTTGTAGCGAGCTCAGTAGATGTGGTAGTGGAGCTCGTAGAAGCGGCCAAATGAGGTCGAGAAGGAGTGGCGGTCATGGCCAAGGGTTGAGGACGAGGAACATTAGCGAGCTTCGAGTACCTAGGTGTGGCACCCGCGGCTAACAAAGAGAATGGAGGACGCGGCTGGCTAGCATCCTCATCTGAGTCGGTCTCCTCATCGGAGCTACTCTCGGACTCCGTCTCGACATCGTCGACTAAAATAGGGGCACCAGAAGTTGCTTGAGGAGCAAATGTACCCTCTATGACCGGTGGACCCACGACAGACTCTCCCCCAGGAATGACGGTGTCGGAATACACCGTCGCAATCTCAGTGGCAGCAACAGGGGCAGCTCCGATACTGCGGTAGTAGCAATAGAGTGTTGCTCTGTTATCTCGTTCACGACATTCGAGATGATTGTCTCGACAGAAGGTTCGGGAGCAGGGATTTGAGCTACTAGGTCCATAACTATACAAACATCAAGCAGAAAAACAAATTGTAAACATGGAAAACTCGGTTCTAGCTCATACACTAACACCCTATAAATCGAAAAAATATGGGAATGGGGGTGTGTAATTAAGCAAAAGAAGAGTTAGAACAGTTACTTGATGTCGTTTGACTGAACTACGTTCAGTCAACTAGGTTTGACCAGTCAGCCTCGATTTAACCGATGACCCGTCGCGGGACTTGGGTCGAGGGTAAACATTCGGATGCCTGAAGTAAGTATGTTGCTTTAATGTTAGCTATGTTGATATTTTAGCTATTGAACATGTTATGCACTTCCACATTAAAGGTTGGCTGTATTGGATGACTTCACATGTTGGATGTTTACCCTTTCTAATATAAGATATTGGTTAATACTTATTGATGATTGATATTGGCTGACAAGGCATGATAACGGATAATGTTAGTTGGTTACTTGAATAATTATTAGTGGTTCGTTACCATTGATATTAAGGATTGGGATGTTGGCCAGTTGAAAATACTTACGTATAGACTGTCACATGCTAGGATGGTGTCCTAGAGCCTTGTTAGGGACTTGGTGTTGTATCCAAGTGTACTCATGTGTTGTATCCTGAGTCTTAGACATGGCTTTGTATCTGTGTGTCAATAGGAACGTAGCTAGCCTTGGTGTTGTATCCAAGGGTACTCATGTGTTGCATCATGAGTCTTGGCGCGGTGTTATATCCGTGTGTGAGTTGGAACTTAGCTAGCCTTGGTGTTGTATCCAAGGGTACTTATGTGTGGTATCATGAGTCTTAGACTTGGTGTTGTAATCAAGGGTACTTATGTGTGGTATCATGAGTCTTAGACATGGTGTTGTATCCGTGTATCAATGTTTAGATAACTATGTTCTCTCTTGTATGTTGATTCTATGAATTATGCATGGTGAGATGCAAGCCGTTATAGTTGATAGAGTTTGGATTTATGACTGTTACCTGGTTTCACATGATAGCATAGTATGAGTCGGTCTAGAACTCACATGTTAGGTTATATATGATTCTTATGTGGTTTATTCACATGATAGACATATTGGTTTGGTACTTGTTGTCCCTAGACTATTTGTTGATCATATACATTCTCTTATGTTGTTCATGTTATATTAATATGGCATTTCGTGGCTGGGAGAACTCGGAGTTACTCCCCACTGACTGTGGCATTCGTGTTTGTTTAAAATGCGAATGACAGGTTTGTGAAGCATATGTATGTTGGGTACATGACGAGCTAGCGAGCGAATGACAACCTTGGGACCTTTATATGGTTTCCACTTTGTAGAAACTTGATACATTGTATACACTTGCTTATTTTAGGGACATATGTCTCCCTTACCTCTTGGTTGTATTTATTTTGGACCTTTCATGTTTGACATCTTTACTTGGATATCTTTATAACAGGTTCAGGTTTTGAAAACCCCGTATTTTCCTCCAAATGAACTTATTACAAACATATCCTTGCAGTTTTTACTTAGAATTTTATGTTTACTCTTCCGCTAAATATGAGGGTGTCACAGTTGGTATCAGAGCATAACTGCTCCTGACGCACGTTGTGTACCCCAATGTAAATAACTTGACCTCCAATAATGAATTGAGAGTTTGTTAAGGTGGGTAGAATTAGGATAATATGTTGTAGTCTGTTTGTGATTGTTATGTGTTAGGTTCTAACAAGTTTGCTTATCTCTTGACCTGAAGATGGCTCCTCCAAGGAATGGCTATAACGCAATTCTACAAGCTCTTACTCACATCATCCAAAACCAACAGAATCAACAAAATCAACAAGTCAATCCTACACCTGAAGCTGAAAGACATAGTAGCTACGTCTGGGTGGCTAGCCAATTAGCAAGGAACAAGACTAGAACTTATGGTGGTGAAGTTGATTCGGTGGCCCTATCTGAGTGGTTCCGGGAGATGGAGAAGAACCTTTCTTTGTATGATGTCCAAGAAGGGGACAAGGTGAAGTTGGCCTCTCACTTTTTGGTTAAGGAAGCTGATCGATTGTGGACTATGACTGGTCCTACCTCTATCCTTGAGAATGGCTTTGGATAGGATCGATTCAAGGACTTAGTTGAGGCTAGGTTCTACCCTAAGGAGCTTAGGCGACAAAGGCTCAAGGAATTCATGGACTTGACACAAAGAGATCTCTCCGTACATGCCTACACTAACAAGTTTAATGACCTTGCTCATTATGCATGCTTCTAGACTTGTCCAGAATGAAGAAGATAAGGTCTTCTATTACTTGGACAAGCTTTCCCCGAAGCTTAACTATGATCAGAAGGGATTCTACATCCTTTATCTCCATCTACGATGATGCTTTGTGGGCCGAGAGCTGCATTCAAGCCATTGATGATGAGGCTCGTACTTCTAGAATTGTGGTTGACTCCTCTCACCACACTTCTCATGGCAAGGGACCATACTCTCTCGATTCCCTACCACTTGTACCTGCTTCTGGGGCGAATGTGGTTCCTCCTAACTCCTCTCACTCCCTTAAGGGAAATTTTTGTTCCGAATAAGCAAGCCAACCATGGTACTCTTTCTAACAACAACAAAGAACATCACATGTGTTTCCAATGTAAGAAGCCCTTACATCCCAGAGTTGGTTTCTTTAACAAGCCACTTGTTTGCCACTTCTGCAAAAAGCCTGGACACCAGTATCGAGATTGTCCCGAGAGGAAGACTACTCCTACACCAACTGTTCCCGAGCAACCGAAAGGACGGATTTACATGATGACTCATACCGAAGCTGCTGCATTTCCCGATATTCGTATTGGTGTGCTTCTAATCCTTGCCTTCCCTCCTTCTTACTTTTGTCACTCGTTAAATTCTTGCTCTTTTCATCTAAGTCTTGCGAGTTTTAGCTACTCTTTCGAGTAATCCTTTCCTCCTCTTAAGTATCTTCCGCCTTGCCCTTGACTCTTAAGGTTTTTTAAACCGGAATCTTTGAGCCTAAACAGTTCCAGTCGGCCATAGGTTGACCCTTAATGAGGTTAAATATCTCATGAAGTTAGATTAAATGTCTTAGTCTAAGTTATCTAGAGTCACGAATTAGAATAAGGTACGAGTAGAAAGCCCACTGTCACCCTACTCTATGTTTTTCGGCCGGCCGAGTGTTACAAAAGGAGAAGAACTCTCCTTTTGTCAAACTACTCAAAACTGGTAATTCACTTTTACAAGAATTAGGGTTTTTGAGAGCAGCTTTCTCCCAAAACGTAGATCTCACATCTGAAAACTCACAAAAACTCTCCCCATATTGCAAGGAAATTGGAGAGCATTTCTAGCACACGCGGCATCATCTCAGACGGGTCTTGGGTGCAAGTTATAGGAGGGAATTTCTATTAATTCCTATTCTTAGGCCATTCGCGCAAGGACCTAAGGTTGTACCCTCTACCTTTCGTTTATGTTTTTCATCTTATGACTATATTCACACGTAAACATTTCGTTATAATCCTGTAATTTTAAGGGTGAATATACGGAAATTCCCCACAAGTGGTATCAGAGCCAAGGCCACGAAAATTTTACAATTGTGTTTTTCATAAGATGTTTTAAAATCGAAATTTTAATCCTGTTTGATGTCTCGTCGTGTGCCTCTTAAATGTGAGAAATCGATCTTGTTTTTCGATTTTGTTTTGCATATTGTTGATTAATCGATATTTTTAGCAATATGTAAATCACTTGTTGGTGTTTGTTGTTGATTTACACGTATTAAATCAAGAATAAATACATGTTTTGGTTTTATGAATAGCAGCGTATGTAGGGTTCTACGAACGAGCGTATTTCTACTCGTTCGTAGTCTTCTTCTGCTACCCGTCACTCGATCAAGCTCTTTTTGGCTCGATCGAGCAGTTTTTAAGGCAACATGTCACTCGATCGAGCACTTTTTGGCTCGATCGAGCCTTTTGGTTTCTACGAACGAGCGAATTACTACTCGTTAGTAGTCTGCCTCGATAATCCGTCACTCGATCGAGACTTGCTGTACTCGATCGAGTGACACTGTTCCTTGATCGATCACGTTTTTTCTCGATCGAGCGGTTTTTTGGAATTTTTTATTTTACTGAAAATTTTGGTTTTCTGGAATTTTTTTTTTGGTTCGATCGAGTACTTGTATTGCTCGATCGAGCTAACCCGTCTGTCAAGGTTACTCGATCGAGTACTCTAGTGACTCAATCGAGCAACCCTGTTTTGGCAGAATTTCGAAAATAAATTTTTTATTTTGTTTTGTTTTGGCCCATGGTAATATACTATATACGGAAATAGTATATTGACTTTTTGTGAAACGGTTCACACTCGTAAGATACATATTATTTTAAAACGGTTTAAAATAATGGATTATAAGTTTATTAAGATTAATGTGACTAAAACGGTTTAATCACATAATTTTAATCTCGTAAGGTGGTTTGGTAAAATTTATTAAACATAATAACGGTATTATGTCACAAATGAATTTGTTTTTGTTGATGCATTTTATTTATCGTCTATTGAATGTTATTGAATGCTTTTATAATGTATTTAATTTTTGCAAACGGTTGTAACTTAGTGTGGCCTTAGTAGATTGTGTGTCCGTAATGATGGAAGATAGTCCTGGTTGTAATTTTGGGATCTCGCATCTCCGTTTTTGTTTTCCCTTGTAATTACTTTTGTATTTAAATTAGAATGTAAATAGGTTTATATTTTTAATTTAAATTAGTAATTTTGTGAAGACAAAAGACGGAGACCGGATGCTCACTCCTGCTGCAAAGACTAAGATGGAACATCAAGACAAGTTTCTCGGGTCCAACGGTGGATTCCAAGTTGTTTTTATGTTTATTTTGGTAGGATAGGCCACATTAGGACTTTTATTTACGTTTATTACTTTCTTTTATGCGTTCATTGATAATAGTTTGCATCATATTCCGCCTAAAACCAAACCACCTATAACATGCCTGAAAACTTACTCATGTAGAGGTTAAGCGTTAGTTTTCTATGACATACAAATGTCACTTGTCAATTTTTAAGCCATCACTTAATTTTATTCATTCACGCAATGCTAGATTTTAGTTCACTTAAAATGAATAAAAACAAGTTGATGGGGTCTTCCTCGTATAACCAAAAATAGAGATTAGTCTTTATAAAACAGACTCCCATGAATCCCTTCTTCGTCGGTAGGCATACTATGACCCCTTCTACGTCGGGTAAGTGGGAACAGATGATTTATTTTATCTCAACATCGTGGTTACTAGATACTATCTAGCGACTATGATGGACTAAAAGATGGGATTTACGGAAATCTATCGACCAAGAGTTCTAACGGTAGAACTAGCCAAGCAGTTTGCTTATCAATGTACGGAAATTGAGTCTTGGGATCGTTTATATAATTCTTGAGGGAGATCAGTTATATAAATGCATGAGTCTACGAGTTTAAATTCAATTTAAAATAGACTTAAATCACAACAACGAGTTGCTAAATAACAAATGGCTGGTGAAGACCCAATGCCAAGTGCCAAGCTAGCACGAGAATCCTGACTTAAAGCCTTCAATGACTCCATGAATCAGTCTACTAGACTGAAGAATTATGGGTCAAACTTCTCTGACTGGGAGACAGCATTACGGAATGCTGCCATTGCTGACGGAAAGCTCAAGTACTTGACTGAGCCTATTCCGGCACACCCAGGAACTGGGGATAGAGCTAACGAAGTTCGCGTTCATAGCGACTTCGTCATGGAAGCGGGTGCGATAAAGAACGTACTTATCTATGCAATGGAATCCAATTTGCAAAGACGCTTCATTTCCCATGGTGCAAACAAGATTTTCATCACGCTCACAAACGAATTCTCGGAAGCTCCGAGAATCGTTTCATATGAGCATACATGTCGCTTCTTTGAAGCAAAACTCCAGAACGGCCAAGCTGTTAGCCCACATATTCTCAACATGATTGAGAATATCGAGAAACTGGAGGCCTTAAACTGCAAGATCAGTGAGAACATAATCGTTGATCGAATACTTCATTCGCTTCATGATGGGTTCGCCCTCTTTATGGCCAACTATTATATGAACGATATGAAGAAGACTCCTCATGAGCTCCACTCACTTCTCGTACAGACCGAGAATGATCTGAAATTGAGTGGGAGCGTGAAGCAGGATGTTCTCATGATCTCCAGTAAAGCTAAAGGTAAAGGGAAAGCGAAAGCTCAAGGCGACCTAGCGGTAGGTAAGCCTAAGTTCAAGAAGTCAGGATTTGCTAAGAGTGGGCCCGGTGAGTCGAGCAACTCACAGGGTAAGACAAAGAGAAAGGATACAAGCATGGAATGCCACCATTGCCACAAGACTGGGCATTGGAGGCGGACGTGCCCCGTGTATCGTGAGGACATTAAGGCAGGCCGCGTTACTCCTGTTGGTATGTCTTCTTCTTCTTTTATTCACATGATTGAGATTAACCATGTAAGTTACGGAACTTGGGTACTAGATACTGGTTGTGGTTCTCATCTGTGTAATCATGTGCAAGGCCTCCGAAACCTCGAGCCCCTCATAAAGGGTGAGGTTGACCTGCGTGTCGGGAATGGAGCACGAGTTGCTGCAGTCTCGAGGGGAACATACGTGATCCAGCTTCCTAGTGTATTTGAGTTATCATTGTATAACTGTTATTATGTTCCTAGTTTATCCAAAAACATTATTTCTGTGTCTGCACTTGACAAACTTGGTTTTTCAATTGTAATAGAGAATAATAGCTGTATTTTCTCATTACACAATATGATATATGGCAAGGCAGTTTCCATGAATGGAATTTATGTTTTAGATCAAACCACCAAAATATTACACGTGAATAACAAGAAGTTAAAGGTTGGTGACAAAGATCAAACCTACCTATGGCACTTCCGTATGGGACATATAAATGAGAAACGCGTAAAACAGCTCATACAAAATGGAGCTATCTCGGCATTTGATTTCAAATCATATGGCACGTGTGAATCATGTCTCATTGGTAAGATGACTCGTATTTCCTTCAAAGGTGTTGGAATGCGCGATGCGGACCTATTAGGACTCATACATACGGATGTATGTGGCCTTATGTCGATCAACGCACGAGAAGGCTATAGGTATTTCATCACTTTCACGGATGATTTGAGTAGATATGACTATGTCTACTTAATGAAACATAAAAGTGAATCCTTTGACAAGTTCAAAGAATACCAGAATCGGGTACAGAACCAATTGGGTAGAAAGATAAAAGCACTACGATCCGATCGTGGTGGCGAGTATCTTTCTAATGAGTTAGATCAACACCTGAAAGACTGTGGCATCGTTCTACAGTTGACTCCACCTGGAACACCACAATTAAATGGTGTGTCCGAACGGAGAAATCGAACTCTACTTGATATGGTTCGATCCATGATGAGTCACACCGTTGTGCCTGATTCATTATGGAGCTATGCTCTTCTGTCAGCCGCTCTAATAATTAACCGAAGTACGTCTAAAACTGTTGACAAGACTCCATACGAGTAATGGAAGGGAACGGTCCCTAACTTGTCCTTTATTCGGGTTTGCGGCTGCGAAGCTTATGTCAAATGAAGACACGAGGACAAGCTCGGCCCGCGATCGGTCAAGACATACTTTATAGGTTATCCAAAAGGAACTTTTGGTCATTACTTCTACTCGCCAACCGAACAACGTGTTTTTGTTGCGGCTAGTGCGACGTCCTTAGAGAAAGAATTTCTCGAGAACAAGTCGAGTAATAGAACCTTCGATCTATCGGAGATTCAAGAACCAACTACCGAGCAACCATTGGAGGAAGCAGTTCCTTCAACCTCGGCTGCGGTAGATATTCCTGAGGAACCTAGGAGGTCGGGAAGAGTCTCTATTTCTCCGGACAGATACATTGGTATGGTCGAGGAACATGACATAGATGACATCTTACTCCTAGAGGGTAATGAACCCACAACCTATAAAGGTGCCCTGACTAGTTCCGACTGAAAGCTATGGCTAAAAGCCATGCAATCCGAGATGGACTCCATGTATGAGAAAAACGTGTGGGATCTTGTGGACCTACCTGCAAAGGTACGCCCCCTTCAATGAAAATGGCTTTACAAGATAAAGCATATCGTGGAAGGACAACAAGATATTCACAAGGCACGACTAGTTGCTAAAGGTTTCACCCAAGTGCCAGGCTTGCACTACGATGAAATATTTGCACCTGTAGTCATGCTACGTTCCATTCGGATTATCTTAGCGATTGCCGCATTTCATGACTATGAAATATGGCAGATGGATGTTAAAACCGCCTTCTTAAACGGTTATTTGGAGGTAGAGTTGTACATGGTACAGCCCGAAGGTTTTATAGATCCTGAACATCCTAAGAAGGTTTGCAAGCTTAAGCGTTCCATTTATGGACTTAAGCAAGCATCACGGAGTTGGAATCATCGTTTCGACCAAGTGATAAAAGAGAATGGTTTCATTCGATCAGTCGAGGAACCATGTCTATATATCAAGTCGAGTGGGAGCAAGATTGTCTTCTTAGTATTGTATGTCGATGACATACTCATGATTGGGAATGACATATCTCTCTTATCTTCGGTTAAAGCATGGTTGAAAAACCATTTCCAAATGAAAGATCTGGGAGACGCACAAAAAATTTTGGGCATCCGTATCTACAGGGATAGATCACGAGGGATGTTGTCTCTCAGTCAGGAGTCTTATATAGATAAGATTCTAGAGAGATTCAGCATGACGAACTCCAAGAAAGGGTTCCTTCCTATGGTTACTGGGCTTTACTTGAGCAAGTCTCAAGAAGCTAAGACATTGGAAGAGAAAGAGCGCATGAGTCGGATTCCTTACGCTTCGGCCATAGGATCGATCATGTATGCCATGATATGCACACGTCCAGACGTTGCATATGCATTTATTATGGCGAGTCGATTCCAAGCACATCCAGGTGAACAACACTGGATGGCCGTGAAAAACATTCTTCAGTACCTACGGAGGACTAAAGATTGGGGATTGACTTATGGAGGCGACACGAGGCTCTGCGCCACTAGTTACGCAGATGCTAGCTTCCAAACGGATCGAGACGACTCGAAATCTCAGTCTGGATTCGTTTTTACTCTTAATGGCGCTGCTGTAAGCTGGAAAAGTTCTAAACAAAGTGTTACAGCAGATTCTACAACTGAGTCCGAGTACTATGCCGCTTCGGAAGCAGCTAAGGAAGCAATATGGATACGTCAATTCTTACAACGACTATCATTAGTGCCTAGTTCGAATGACCCGATCACCGTTTATTGTGACAATAAAGGTGTCATCTTCCAAGCTAAGGAGCCTAAGTCTAGTAACAAGTCTAGACATGTACAACGGAAAGTTCATCTAATCAGAGATTACGTGGAGCAAAAGGAGATATTTATTGATAAGATCACTACGGATGACAACATAGCATATCCTCTCACTAAAGCATTACGACGTGATAAGCATGAAGGGCATGTTAGCTCCATGGGAATTAAATGTGTTCCTGAGTTGTAGTAATCTTTTATGAATTCATTTTATAATTCATTTTCTTGTGTACTCTATTACAACATCATCGTTATGATAATTTTATGTTTTGTTTTTCATGTGGAATTGTACGACAATTTTGAACACCACAAAGTGAACTGATTAACATTACATCGTTTTGGTCCTTGATTACCCACTTGAGCTGATAACTCAGGTAATCATTTTGTGACGTTGGTTGATGGTGGGTTCAACGAGCCATAAGTCAAACAGTTGACTGACCAATCAAAAAGGCGAGTTATACGGATATCTCGTAGGACATATCGTGACAACGTTATGGAGTCCTAAATGTTTTATAACAGTAGGTGCCTGGTCGTGGATAGGACGTCCATAGTGTTCCTTAGAGTCGATTCTTTTGACTTTCAACTATCTCTTGAGATTAAGGCAGATTTTGGGTAACTCTGGTTTCTTTCCCACGGTCTTCCGTAACAGGGGCCAAGAGGATTTTTTTCTGGGTTATTTCATGCTGCGCTTACATCTGCAGAATTCGAGTTGAGGGAAATATCCAAACCCTTATCAGGATTTTATCATTTCTCAGGGCCACTCGGGGAGTAGTAACTGAAATGCATGGCCATGCTCGAATACAGATTCGTTTTATCAGTTCAGTTACTCTCTAGTCGGGGAAACCACTCTTGATACAGATCGATTGTAGAATGCGACCTTTGCGAATACGGTTTTGCAAATTGTTTTACATTGAGTGGGAGAAATTTCAAAAGGATATGAGAGTCGGTTATCGCACCTACACTTGTACGGACAAGTGGGAGTTTGTTGGAGCTGGTGTCCTCCACATGTAGTGTGATAACGTCATTGTACATACACTTGTACGGACAAATGGGAGATTGTTGGGGCTAGTGTCCTTGACAGTTAGTACAATGACTTAGACTTATTAAATCTCTTAAAGAATCACAAGGGCATACTTTGGTATTATTATCAGTTGATCTACGTTTATCAATAACGGTTCGCTTGCTAGATAAGTTTGACGTTATTGTCATACGGATGGCGGTGATCAACTGGTCCCTATACGTCACACCTATAGGACACGTTTGAGAGATGTGAAGGTATGAAAATACAGTCACATTTATGCTGAATACGACTAAACAGTTAGTCAGAGGTATTGACTATTAAATTAGTCAATGAGATGTTGAGATAATTATTTAATACGGATTAAATAATTTTAGCTAATACGAATTACATGATTAATTCGTAAATTAAATATAAACAATTATATTTAATTAAATATTGAATTCGTGTATTAATATAAGCAGTTATATTAATTGAGCTAATTATACAATATCGTAATTTTCTGATCAGACCATTATTAATGTATCGACTGCATTAATATCTGATAACATGTATACGATTTATAATTAAAACCCGCGGATTATATTTTAGCAAAACGGGTCGAATCACGAATTAGAATAAGGTGAGAGTGGAAAGCCCACTCTCACCCTACTCTATGTTATTCGGCCGGCCGAGTGTTACAAAAGGAGAAGAACTCTCCTTTTGTCAAACTACTCAAAACTGGTAATTCACTTTTACAAAAATTAGGGTTTTTGAGAGCAGCTTTCTCCCAAAACCTAGATCTCAAATCTGAAAATTCACAAAAACTCTCCCCATATTGCAAGGCAATTGGAGAGCATTTCTAGCACATGCGACATCATCTCAGTGGGGTCTTGGGTGCAAGTTATAGGAGGGAATTTCTATTAATTCATGTTCTTAGGCCATTCGCGCAAGGACCTAAGGTTGTACTCTCTACCTTTCGTTTATGTTTTTCATCTTATGATTATATTCACATGTAAACTTTTCGTTATAATCCTGTAATTTTAAGGGTGAATATACAAAAATTCCCCACAGTTTAGTCATAGCTAATCGGGTTAGTATCCTTATTACAGAGTTTTCAAACTAAAAGTTTTGAAATGAATTGATGCTTTTCACTGGTTTTAACATCAATAAAGGTTGAGACTCGTTATTGGAGACGTCCGATAATTAGTTTTTCCATTTGTTGGTGTGAAAAATTGATCTTTAATGTCTTTGATTTGGAATGTCGAGGTTCTTGATAGATCTACTGGAACCCTCAATCCCCTTGATGAGATACTATTTTCATACGTTTTCTTTTTGGAAATTTTATTCGTTTGATTTAAAAGATCGACCTACAATAGTTACACCCTTCCTTCTTCCAAGTTTCGAGGACGAAACTTTTTAAAAGGTGGGATGATTGTAACATCCTATAATTTAGGAGACCTTTAGAATAGTGCAAAGGGACATTTTAATTTAGTATAAATCTATTCTAAGTTATTTTAATTTATTTTGAATTAATCAAAATTAATGTAATTTAATAAAATATAATTTTATAAAGATTTCGGATTAAAGTCGTAAAGTCGTAAAGTCGTAACTTTATATTTTTAATCAAGGTCGTCAAATTAATAAGTTTATTATATAGTCGTATATATATTTAGTATTTTAGTAATAATAGTTTTGGTGTCGGAATCGGTTTCGAAATTCGTGTCGTGTCGTGACTCGAGCAACGCCCGAGCCACGACTAATCTGGCCGAGCAATGCCCAACCACTGACCGAGCCAAGCCAGGCAACACGCCAACACTGGCCGAGCAACAATAGCGGTTGTACCGAGTAGCACCCAGGCTGTCCAAGCATCAGCCGTGCCTTGCCCTCATTTTGCCTTGACTTCTATTGACCCAAATTCAAGGGGTCTCCCTCATTCACCCTTTCCCTAATTCATTTACATCAATTCACTTATTAGCCTCCTTCTTCACTTCATCTTCAACCTGGAAACATATAATAATTCAATCACAAAAACCCACATAAATCCTTCATTACTCGACCAAAGGCAATAAAAATTATATTTTCGGAATCCTCTCTTCATTCCTTGCCTTCTAGTAAGTTTATATTTCATTTCCCCCAAATTTATTTTAAGACCATCTTTCTAAGGTTTCGATTTTAAAGTTAATATAACTTATTTAATTGTTGTTTTAGGTGAAGAATACAAGGATGAACATTGGACTCATTTGTGATTGAAGAAGAACACGTTTATGGCCTTTAAGAATTCGGTTCTTATGCTAGTATAGGATTTCTTCTCTTTTTCTAACTCAAGGTAACTTTTCCGAGTGACTCGACGAATTAATGCTACAATAATGATATGTTTGTTGTTTGTATGTTTTTCGGATGCTATTTGATGAACTTGAACATGCTTGGGTGAATTTAGTATACTTTATCTTGTTAAAGTATGTATGTATGGATGTTGTTCACATGTTTAAGCATGAAAATAGTATGAATATGAATAAGTGTAGCTTGAAATGATGTAATTAATGCGGTTACTCTACTTGCGCCCAACCGATGTGGTTTCATTAGCTCTTCTCGGGGGGATAGTGCTCTTTGCCTCGTGTTGACTTACTTTCGTAAAAAGACATTGAAGCCTTATTAAATTTAAATGCTAGTTGGAGATAGATTTAACGGCATTCCGAAACCAAAACAAAGCCAAACACAAAAAGGGTACTTTTGCTATGTTGGCAGCTTCTATTGATACGTTTTCAAGAAAAAAGGTCCTTGTTTTCTTCTTCTATAAGAATAGCTGGCTTGACAGAAACATTACTATTGTTGTATGGGAACCGTTGCGTAGCCCCTGTAGGACTGACTCGGTTAGCCCGGTTCTGACCGTTTCAGCCAAGTCCGGCCCGTGTTGACCGAGGTGGTCATGGTCCGAGTCTTTAGTTTTTGGGTATGGTGATAATATTTAGCATTTTGGAAAATGGATAATTGCGATGGATGAGTATTTTATCATGATTGATTATTTATTCACTTGGTATCGTCCCTTTAAGTTGATATTCCACATAATGGCTTAGTAATGGCACTTGAAATGAATTCATACTGAGGATCTATGTTGTTTAGAGGTTTTGTGCCGAAAACTGAGCTGGGCCAGTTGACTGAACTACGTTCGGTCAACTAGGTTTGACCAGGCAGCCTCGATTTAACCGATGACCCGTCGCAGGACTTGGGTCGAGGGTAAACATTCGGATGCCTGAAGTAAGTATGTTGCTTTCATGTTAGCTATGTTGATATTTTAGCTATTAAACATGTTATGCACTTCCATATTAAAGGTTGGTTGTATTGGATGACTTCACATGTTGGATGTTTACCCTTGCTAATACAAGATATGGTTAATACTTATTGATGATTGATATTGATTGATATTGGCTGATAAGGGATGATAACCGATAATGTTAGTTGGTTACTTGAATATATATTAGTGGTTCGTTACCATTGATATTAAGGATTGGGATGTTGGCCAGTTGAAAATACTTACGTATAGACTGTCACATGCTAAGATGGTGTCCTAGAGCCTTGTTAGGGACTTGGTGTTGTATCCAAGTGTACTCATGTGTTGTATCATGGGTCTTAGACATGGTGTTGTATCCGTGTGTCAATAGGAACGTAGCTAGCCTTGGTGTTGTATCCAGGGGTACTCATGTGTTGTATCATGAGTCTTGGCGCGGTGTTGTATCCGTGTGTGAGTTGGAACTTAGCTAGCCTTGGTGTTGTATCCAAGGGTACTTATGTGTGGTATCATGAGTCTTAGACTTGGTGTTGTAACCAAGGATACTTATGTGTGGTATCATGAGTCTTAGACATGGTGTTGTATCCGTGTATCAATGTTTAGATAACTATGTTCTCTCTTGTATGTTGATTCTATGAATTATGCACGATGAGATGCAAGCCGTTATAGTTGATAGAGTTTGCATTTATGACTGTTACCTGGTTTCACATGATAGCATAGTATGAGTCGGTCTAGAACTCACATGTTTGGTTATATATGATTCTTATGTGGTTTATTCACATGATAGACATATTGGTTTGGTACTTGTTGTGCCTAGACTATGTCTTGATCATATGCATTCTCTTATGTTGTTCATGTTATATTAATATGGCATTTCGTGGCTGGGAGAACTCGGAGTTACTCCCCACTGACTGTGGCATTCGTGTTTGTTTAAAATGCGAATGACAGGTTTGTGAAGCATATGTTGGGTACATGACGAGCTAGCGAGCGGATGAAAACCTTGGGACCTTTATATGGTTTCCACTTTGTAGAAACTTGATACATTGTATACACTTGCTTATTTTAGGGACATATTGTAACACCCCAAGAGTATGAGATGAGATTGTGTGGAGATTTGTCCCACATTGGTAGAATGTGAGGCTTATGATATGTTTATAATAGCTTGCACCCACCATGTAGTAACAAGGCCTTGTGCTTTTGGTCTTAAGTGAGGACAAATAATGGGCCCAAAGGCATACCTCCCATCTTATTGGGGATGTGTTACGACCGTGGTGGGTCGGGTTGTTACAAATGGTATCAGAGCGACCCTGCGACCGTGTGGTGAGCTTGTGGTCGGGAGTACCCGGGTCACACACCTAGCGGGGGAGGATTCTGGCCCTGGTTGTGGTCAAGTTTGAGGCACAACGAGGACGTTGTGTTCTTTAAGTGGGGGAGTTTGTAACACCCCAAGAGTATGAGATGAGATTGTGTGGAGATTTGTCCCACATTGGTAGAATGTGAGGCTTATGATATGTTTATAATAGCTTCCACCCACCATGTAGTAACAAGGCCTTGTGCTTTTGGGCTTAAGTGAGGACAAATAATGGGCCCAAAGGCATACCTCCCATCTTATTGGGGATGTGTTACGACCGTGGTGGGTCGGGTTGTTACACATATGTGTCTCTTATCTCTTGGTTGTATTTATTTTGGACCTTTCATGTTTGACATCTTTACTTGGATATCTTTATAACAGGTTTAGGTTTCAAAAACCCCGTATTTTCTTCCAAATGAACTTATTACAAACATATCCTTGCAGTTTTTACTTAGAATTTTATGTTTACTCTTCCACTAAATATGAGGGTGTCACATTGCTACCTACATGGGGCGTGGTAACCCTAGGACCTAGTTAACTAGGAGCCGGATATCCTGCAATTGATGTTCTACATGACTTCCTACCCTTATACCCTAGTTGTGGGGCATTGGGTAGATCTCATACGGGTGAGGCGTTCCTCCTGGCATGTATGGTGGAATCATGTAGCTTCCGGGTAATGGCGCTGGTGTCACAACTGGTCTGAACTCATTTTATGGAGTATGGGGTACATAGGGGTATAATCTAGGATACATGTGCCCTGTTGGCTGCTCCTCCAGATGTCCTTCTGAAACCACTGGCGCGTTGTTGGCCGTTGTTATAGGTTATGGAGTTAGCGCCCCCAAACCCCGTAGGATTGAGTATCCCTCCTGGTGGATATACTTGTTTGGGTGCTGAGGTTACCCCTTGAGGTAGCATATCCATATCGAGCCTGGTCACTAGATTCTACGGCGTTAGTCTCCGTGATTAATCTCTGGCATTCTGATATTCGGGTGTTGATTTTGCTAGTTGTTTGGGTACTCTTATAGGAGATACTTCCTCTAACTTCTCTTGCAAGGACTGGTTGTCCCTTTGTAACCTTGTTACCGCTTCCTACAATAACGTCATCCCCTAAAGCAATTGTTGTACCAGATCTAGTGGGGTTGCTCCCGGGGGACGGATTCCTGCTTGATGGCCTGGAGATTCTGGTCGTAGTGGAATCTCATCCCTGTTGGGTTTAGGCCCGGGATTGATAACTGGCAATTTCCCAGCCTTTCCTGCTCCTAGGTTGTAACAGCCCGACCCACCACCGTCGTAACACAAACCCAATAAGATGGGTGTGCACTTTTGGGCCCGTTAATTGTCATCACTTAAGCCCAAAAGCTCAAGGCCTTGTTACTAAGTGGTGGGTGGAAGTTATTATAAACATATCACAAGCCTCACATTCTTCCGATGTGGGACAATTTTCCTCTCATACTCTTGGGGTGTTACAAACTCCCCCAGTGAAAGAACACAACGTCCTCGTTGTGCCTCAACCTTGACCACAACCAGGGCCAGATTCCTCCCCCGCTAGGTGTGTGACCCGGGTACTTCCGACCACAGGCTCACCACACGGTCGCAGGGTCGCTCTGATACCATTTGTAACAACCCGACCCACCACGGTCGTAACACACCCTCAATAAGATGGGAGGTAAGCCTTTGGGCCCATTATTTGTCCTCACTTAAGCCCAAAAGCACAAGGCCTTGTTACTAAGTGGTGGGTGGAAGTTATTATAAACATATCACAAGCCTCACATTCTAGCGATGTGGGACAAATCTCCACACAATCCCATATAACTTTCCTCTCATACTCTTGGGGTGTTACAAACCACCCCACTTAAAGAACACAACGTCCTCGTTGTGCCTCAAACTTGACAATAGCCAAGCCCAGAATCCTCCCCGCTAGGTGGGTGACCCGGGTACTCCCGACCACAGGCTCACCACACGGTCGCAGGGTCGCTCTGATACCATTTGTAACAACCCGACCCACCACGGTCGTAACACACCCTCAATAAGATGGGAGGTAAGCCTTTGGGCCCATTATTTGTCCTCACTTAAGCCCAAAAGCACAAGGCCTTGTTACTAAGTGGTGGGTGGAAGTTATTATAAACATATCATAAGCCTCACATTCTACCGATGTGGGACAAATCTCCACACAATCCCATATAACTTTCCTCTCATACTCTTGGGGTATTACATAGGTCTATGATCTTGGGGCAAAAGGAGGTTTTGATGATACTTGGGACTTAGCCGGTCTTGCAGTCACTCTGGTAGTAGGACATGCGGTTGTTGGAACGCTGGTGGTTATTGGCGCCACCCCTACACCTAGTGTTTGCGCTGATGTACTAATTGGCCCAGGTGCGTTCGAGCAGGATCCTGACAATTCGAACTGTAGGAACGTTTAGAGAACTTAACAAATGAAATACTTTAACCAAGATTTAACCATAATACCCCACATTTGGCGCCAAGTTGGGCGCCAAATGGTTTTGGTAAGATTTTACCGACTAAACATTTGTTAGTTAATGCGGCTACTTGAGTTAAAATAAGCAATTCAGGATTTAGGTGATATGATTGCAAGAACTGAACGAGAATGTAATGATAACGAAAGTAAACTCCAAGTACAAACAATAAACGAATAAAAGGAAGAACAAACGAAAGGAAGGAAAGAAATGCAAACGACACGGGCAAATTAGTGAGGTGGAAAACCCAAATAAGGGAAAAACCGCAGGGGGAACGATGTCCCGCCAATGATCCACTAGTAATGATAGTATTCGAGAATAAACCTAGCAGGAACGAGCAGGAGGAACAATGATCTCCAATATGCCTAAGTATAAAAGCCTGTATTTATTTTCTAAGTGATGATAATTATTATTTTCGCATGTGTATATATGATGATGCCTTTGGATGAGATTAGTGGAGAATAAAAGTTGGAATCCCCTTGCAAATGTGAGATTGTTTCTCTTTTATAGTCGTTGTTGGGTGGTTGGTTGTGCTTGAGATATTCTCTCCCCATTGTACTCCATTTTTTATTTTATAGGGAATTTTTGTTGACTTAGTAAAAACCCTAAATGTTAGCTGTTATTCCTGATAATTAACTCAATGCTCTTGCTGGTTGCTGCAATGTTCTTGCTGACCGAGTCAACGTTCTTGATGATCTTTAAATGTCAATCCTTGCGCGACTTTTATGTTGTTCTTACATCCAGGTTCATCTGTTCTTATTCCTCCTCATGTTCTTGCTGCTTGCTGCTTTGTCATTGAATAATGTATCTTATGTGTAGTCTAATCAGGAGTTGCCATATCAAGATAAAAGTGAGAGGGTATTTTACCCTTACAGGTTCCGGTAAGAAGATTGTTCCGCGGTTTTTGTTCTGGTGGCGGACCATAATTCCCCACCCGATCAGATATGAAGTTCTTTTGTTGGAATTATAGGGGCCTAGGCAGGACGAATGATCCTACAATTCCCTTTCTTAGTCGAACTATTAGACAACATCATCCGTATTTGATCTTTTTGCCAGAAACTCTCACTAGTGTATCTATAGTCGATTCTGAAGGACATGGTGGTGGTTTACTTTTGCGTTGGGATGACAGTGTTGTAATTAAAATTATATCTATAACATCACGTTATATCTTTTGTAATAGTAGCTCTTTTTCTTTTCATCATAATCATGTAATATATGTAACGTTTATATATAGGGAACCACATTTTGCGTATCATTTTGCGTTTGGAATAACAGTTCTTCACTGATTTCTGATCTTTCTCCTTTTCTACTCATTGGAGACTTCAATCATGTGGAACTCTATTCAGGCAGGATTGGTGACACCTCGTCCATAAGAGGACAAGATGACTTTACCCTTTGGAACATTGCACATGGTCTTGTTGATCTACCATTGTTTAGTCCGAGATTCACTTAGATAAAAAAAAATCAGCCAGATAATATGATTATGGAACTGATTGATCGTGCTTGTGTTAATTCAACATGGTTCAACCTCTTTCCATCTGCTTTTGTCATTCACCTACCTTTTCTGGTTTCTGACCATGGCCCGATTATTCTCAATCTATTTCCTATTTATAAGTCGCAAAATCATCCATCATATATACCGCATTGATAACAAGTGTATTAGCTTGTTCATTTTATCCCGCAAACTTGCTTTTGCTCCCACTGCTATTATGAAGTGGGTTCTTGATAGGTAATATATTCGCTTGATTTTACCCATAATATTAGCTTTGTATTACATGTTAATTTGCACTTATTTAAGTGTTATTAAGTTAATATTGTATTTGTAGTGTATTTGTGCTTTAAAGTATGTTTTGTAGGAGATTGAGCTAAAATGAGCTAATCCACTACTTCGTACAAAATACTTCAAGACTAAAAAATGGCTAAGTGAATAAAGCAATTGGACTAAGGGGGTGTTTGGTTCAATCATTTTATGTATATGGTATGGATTGGAATTAACTAAAGTCATACCTTATGTTTGTTTCATGTTTTTTGTATGTTGATACTCATACCTCAAACCCATAAGGTATGAGTTTCTCATACCCAATGGGGGAGGTGAATACGAGAATGATTGATACGCGAAATTAAGTCGTCGGTTCTCACGATCAAACAAATTTATAAACCCAAAATAGTAGTATAATAGGGTTATCGTTCGCGAAGACGGTGGGGATAGTTGTATAGTTAAGTTCTAATTATAACTTGAGTTGGGGTAATATGTTTGGTTTTGAAATGACTAACAACTAAAGACAAATGAAAGCAAATAAGTTAAGATTAAATTGATGATAAGGAGGGCTAGGGTGTCGGGGGTCACCTAGGTAAGTCGGTAGCCAAACGTAAGGCAACGGTCTTGTGTCACTTCTATGGTAGGTCTAGGGTCGTCTCTTCTCTCGAGTCGACTACCCTTAGGTCAAGACTAGTCCTAGCTTTCGCTACAAACCAAGCTAACCTAACACACAAACATGCTCATGAAACCCAAGACTATCGTCTAAAGCAAACAAAGCGAAGACTAACACCCAACCGTCGTTGAGGCATTTCGTCGAACACGTGACATGCAAGATGTGAAAACTTAACCAAAGAGGCAAAACAAGACTAACCCTAAGCATTTTTCATGGCTACTAACTACCCAAGCAAACCCCTAATCCTAGAATGAAACTACTCCCTCATGATTAAGGAAAGCATATGAACAATTAATGGGTAAATGCTAAACATATTGGATTATAATGAAAGTTAACAAATAAACAAGGAAACTTGAACAAAATGAAATAACTAAGTAAAGAGAGGAAAGATTATACCAACAACTATGGAAAAGTAATGAACTTGAATAACAAGATGAAGAATTCTTTCAAACCCTTCAAATTACAACCCAAAAATATCCTCTAACAATGCCCAAGAAGATTACTAAAGAAGATTACTAAAGAGACATTAACAAGATTAAAAGATTAAACTAAGATCTAAGAAGGATTAAGTATTTTTAGAGAGTTTTTGTGACTAAGTATGGAGTAATAAAACAGTAGAAAAAACCCTAGAATTGCGTGCAAAGTAAAGTCAAATAAAATGATACAAGTGCAGGTTTATATAGTGTGCGAAAATCTGAGAAAGGCCTCTCAGCCGGTCGACCGGCTGCCGGTGGTGGACCGGCTGGGAGTCCAAATTCTGACTTCTGAAACATTCTTCATTTTGACCTTGCTTCATAGCCGACCGGCCGGCTGCCGGTCTGGCATCGGCTGGGAGGCTGATTTACTCAATCTGATTTTTCTTCTTTTTCCTTGAGTGTACAGGTACCCTCAGCCGGTGGGCCGGCTGCCGGTTGTCCACCGGCTGGGAGTCTTTTCTCTTGAATCTGCCCAACAATGCATTTTCTCGTCAATCTTCGAAAATGGCTAAGTAAGGAATATGCGTCCGAGCCGGCTGACCGGCTGCCGGTTGGCCACCGGCTGGGAGCCTTTTTGCTTGAGTCTGAAACTTTAACGCATTTTTCCCAAAAAGTCAAGTCAAGGTCCCCAGCCGGCCTACCGGCCGCGCGGTTGGGAACCGGCTGGGAGGGCCTGGGCATTTGCCTTGCTAAATCCTTCACATTTCTTCATAAATCGCTCCAAATTCGTCTCGATTTCCTCCGTTTCTTCGCCCCCGCCGCAATACCTACAAAATGTGAAACAAATAGGAATAGACGAGATAACGGGCGTAAAAACAATAAAAGGCACGCAAAACGAGGTCGATTCGGGACCAAAAATGAAGAATATATAATGAAAATAATGACCAAAATGGAGCTCTTCAGAATTCCCCACACTTAAAACTTACTCGTCCTCGAGTAAGAGATCAAGCAACTACATAACCCTTATTAGAAACAAAGTAACAAACTAACTAAGCTAACTAGAAGCCGAATCTGGTTTAGCTTCACCCGTAGCCCTTTCAACTCTCAATTTGACATTCATGAGGAAGAATGCCCTATTGCAAGGCAAGTAAGGTCTTGCTACAAAATTTTTGATCCCAACAAGTAAGAACATAACACGTATAGACAAGCAACATGCATCGGAAAAAGGAAAAGACAACCGCTTCCCTCATTCAAGCGGGGTTTTGAAAAACTAAACAAGAGAGGTCTATAGCGGAGGATGCCGACTCAAAGTCTAACCATGTTGTCAAACCCCTAAATCAAGCTCAAGCAACCAAGAAATGACATCACCAAAGACTAAGAAACTAATTCAAGGCGGGCAAACGGAAGTAATAAGCTATACTTCCAAGAATGATACGACACACACATGATTCGACTCCATGCAAGATCCATAACCGATAAAAGAACCCTAAGTACCGACTCTTACGGGTGACACTCAACACACAAGGGAAAAAGGGGGCGATTTTTGTGACAAAAAGTAACCAAAATCACTCACCTACCTCAACTTGCGAAGCATGCCCGCAATCTAGAATGGTACTCCATCCAAAAATCCATGAAAAACGCAAATGCACATGATGAGAACAACAACAAGGATGCAACGAGGCTTGGGTTGGGTGAAAATGGTTTGGTGCAAGCACCGTTCTTGGATTTGAGGCTCAAAAAACAAGAATGATTGCCATAATCAACACAACACCTTATTACAACAACTAAGCAACGTCTATGCCCTAACTTTGGCTTTTACAAAACCAAGCAAAAATTGCATAAACCCCAACTTACTTTGGAAAAATCGGACCCATCACAAACTTAAACAAAGTGGTCATTATTAAGAACACCGAACAACGTCTACACCCTAACATATGACTTGAAAATCAAATCAAATGCAAAAATTGTGTAAACCCGGCACGCGTGCAAAAACATCAAAAGACCACATTATTGTAGCAACGGCTTTTTTTATGTCCCCTCGATGAAAGGGACTTGTTGCTAGCCTTTTTCTCTTTCAAAACACATATATACATTTCTCTTTTTGGATTTTTCAAAACTTTTCATTTTTTCTTTGATTTTCTATTTTCTTTCTTTTTTCATTTTTTTCTTTTCTTTTTCTCAAACTTCACTCACCAAGAAAACACAAGTAGTGACCACAACGGAAGAGTGCACCAACCAACATCTAAATTCCCGTCTCTACCACCAACAAAGTATCACAAAGGCAACCATTCTTGATCAAGGAAGGGTGTTTTTGGGATGTAGCTCATCTAGTAGTTTAGACCAAATGAAAAGGCTAAGGCTCAAAGTGGTTAAACGAAAGGGGAATAAGATGCAAGGGTCAAAACAAGGCTAATTTGGCAAATGTGAAGTCGATTTATTTGGAACAAAAGTTGTCTCACATGCACATGAATATTAATCGCGGAAATAAGGAATGAGCGCCATACTTATGCGTATAGACATAACACACCACGCAAGGAGGACTACTCACAATCCTAAACTGAGTCGGTTTGATGGACCGACTATAAAGGAGGCTCTATCCTCACATTTGAGTAGCTAAATGTCAGTCTTAGGTCGAGTCAAGGTCTAACACGGTCTCACAAGGTGGTCGAAACTCGGTCATTAAGCCTAGACTTCCGGGTCCTTGCAAGCAAGAACCCTAACAAGGTGACATCAAACGGTGCAAGCTATTAGGAGGGGTAAGACACAAGCAAGACAAATATCATCATTGACGGCATATATCCTCCACTATTCAACCTCCTATGCATATTTACAACTAAAAGCAAAACGGAAAAACCGACTAACACATATTCACAAAACTATGAAAATTAAAAGGCATGTGAAACAAAAGCAAAATAACAACAAACACAACAAACATGCAACAACAAGAAGGCTAAACTAACAGCACATCAACCACAACAACCAAAAGTTCCCCCAAAGGAACATCCAAGGCACAAAAATCCCGTTTTCCTTCATGATATCAACCTAAAAAGAAATCGGGAGGGGGAGAAAGAAGTAGGAAAGAGTATACCAAGCATCTTCATTCTCCTAATACCTCGGGTTGTCGTCATATCTGCCACTTGTTAGTCCAACAAACATATATATACAAGGCAAACAAATAACAAAAACAAAGGAAAGGAAGAACATAGTTTTTGAAATTTTTGAAATTTTTCGATTTTTTTGGTATTTTTGAAGTTTTTTCATATTTACAAAAGCAAATAAATATTCACAAAGTGGATATTTTCCCTCCCCACACTTAAGATTTACATTGTCCTCAATGGAACAAAGTGCAAGGGGTAAATGAAGAAAAAGAACGACAACAAAATGTTTTTGGCTTTTTTGAATTTTTTGAAAAAATAAAAACTTGTTTTTGTATTTTTTGAAATAAGCGGTTATTCCTCCCCACACTTATTTATGTACATAATGTGAGGAGGAAAACCGGAAATTAAAGAACATGTTTTTGAAAGTTTTTGGTTTTTCAATTTTTTTGGTTTTTTTATTTTTATGAAAGCAATAAAAACAAAAAGAAACAAAAGAAATGAAAAACTAAAAACTAAACTAAATGCAAACTAAATGCTCTAATCTACATGTATGCAACCTATATGTGACAATATGATACAAAAATGTAAATCTAATGCATCTAGATGAATGTAACTATATGCAACTAAACTAATGATATGAAATGATGAAATTAAAACTAAAACAATCTAACTAAACTAACTAACTAATCTAAATGCATGCTAAAAAGGAAAATGCAAACTAAAGTGAAATTTGGATTGAGGGAGTTACTTGCTTTGGATTTTTCAAGGGGAGCATAGCCATCACCTACCACCTCCAAAGGTGGTCACTGATCAAAATGATCCTCGGACTCAAACCTTCTCCATTTCCATTACCATCATCATCATCATTGCCATCTACCGCCATGTAGTCGTCCGGGTTGAGCATTACATCTCGAAAGGGCGAAGCATGCGAGCCACTAGCTCCCGCATCACTAAACCTACCACGGGAGGATGAATGTCTCGGAGGACCGGCGTCCGCGCTTCCACGGAAGTTGGGGGGAAAGATCGGGTTAGAGAAATAACCTGGGGCAACATTGATCTCCCCGAAAAAACGCCCCTCTGGAGGCACATATCCCATCTCGGGAGGCATGTAGTAAGACGGGCGACCACCGTCCTCATGATGAAGTCCCTGGCGGACAGACTGGTCATAGCTGGGGAATTGCCCATAGGCCTGATCGTGGTATAAGTAATCAAGCCTATAGACCAAATCCCTATGTCGCTCATCCGCCAATGCTTGGCGGTCATCTGCAAGGTCTGCCGCCTTCTTCATACCCAAATCAACCCGGGCCATGAAGTCAACGAGGTCCTGAGGCATGGTGAAAGACTGAGTAGATGGACCCGAGCCGGAGGTAGATCCCTGAAACTATGAGGGACCACTCTGAAAAGGGGGCATGGTAACGGGGGGCTGCTGAAACTGCTCAAACTGGAGGTCCGATGCGGTGGTACCTGTCCTGTCTCGGGCATATACTCTCGGAGCACGCTGCTCGGGAGGGAGCTCATCAGGGTCTACCTCAATATCAAGGAGGTAAGAGGTCTTCCCTGGCACAACTCTCATCCTCTCGGTGTTTGGCAAGGGCACCGAATTCCTGAATTTGTTGTCAACCCGAATCTGCCAATACTCATTACGATCGTTGGGGTTATACCTTACCCACCCCAAAGCATCCTGCAAGTATCGGCGAGATAACACATTCTCACCCTGAATGTAGTCTACCGTAAAGTGCCGCTGACAAAGGTCGGTGGCGATCAAGGTGACTATCCCCCCAACACGAATGGGGGTGGTAAGCTGAGGTTGGGTTGCCAACCTACTCAAATGAAGGGCCATGTGGTGCGCAATATTAAGCTTCGGGCCACCAACCAAATAAAACCCCAAAATCTCGAGCTCCGTGGTGGTAAAATTGTGAGGCTCATCCCTAGAGAAGATGGTCCACCCCCTGAACCTATGCCAAATCCTAATCGGTGTCAAATGCACCCTATTAGCCGGTTTCTTCTTGGTTCTATCACTTACTAAACCGGTTATGGCTGTCCAAATAGCCTTCGTATCAAAGCCCTCCGGAGGCTTAATAGGCAATTTTCCATTTAGCCCAAAAATTAGACCGAAGTCCTCCAACGTAAGACGATGTTCCCTATTCATTAAACGAAATTCCAAGAAAGCAACCTTCCCTAAATTCCGGTTTTTGGTAACTACAAGGGAGCTTAAAACTCCCAAGTCAACCTAGGGGAAGTGTGAACCGGTCTAGTCTCATACAATGTTTTCATCCCTAAACCGTCAAAAAGACTCTCAGTGATCTTCTCAATTCCAAGCTCTCTCAACCCAGCTCTATCAATAAACCTAGTCGGATGAAGGGGGCGATGCTTGAAGTAAGTGAAATTACCTTTTTGTTGAATGGAAGCAAATTGGAGTCCGGGAAAGCTAAGATCCGGACCTATGTTGCTGCTATCAATTACATTTCGAACTTCTTGCTCCACCATCGGGTCATGCCTTGATTTCGATCTCCTTTCCGTTCTTCCAGACATGGCTATTTTGAGGTAGTTTGATGAGGGAATGAAGGGGGTTTTGATTTGGGAGAGTTTAGATGGGTTTTTGAAGGTAAGGGATGAGAGGGAGAAGAGGAAATAAGGAAGAAAGAAGAAGAAATGAAGAGAAATGAGGAAGAAATGAGGGGTTTTCGTGTATTAAATCCCGCGACAGAACACTCCCAGCCGGTTCGGGACCGGCCGCCGGCCGACCGGCTGAGAGTTAGGGTTTGATTTTTTTCATTTTTTTTAAAATTTTTATGGGATTTGATTCTGAGTCGGCGGACCGGCTGCCGGCCGACCGGCTCAAAATCGGTCTTCAATTCTTCCTTCGACTTCTCTTCTTCAACTTCCTTCACTTACAAAAACTCCCAGCCGGTGGACCGGCTGCCGGCCGACTGGCTGGGGAACCTTCTTCTTCTCTTTTTCTTCACATTGGTTCACACTTCATGACTCCTAGCCGGTGGACCGGCTGCCGGCCTGCCGGCTGGGAATCAGGTCTCCTTGGATTTTCGCTTTTTGAACAAGTGCTTCGTCTTCTCAGCCGGTTGACCGGCCGCCGGTAGGGTGCAGGCTGAGAGTGCAAAATTTGAAATCTACCCAAATAAACTATGAAAAACAGAAATGTGTCCAGGTATTCTCAGCCGGTAGGTGACCGTCGGCCGGTAGGCCGGCTGGGAGTACCTGAACACAATTTCAAGAAATAATTTACTTGAACATAAAAATCGACTTTGCCAACAACGGTTTTGCCTACTATCCTCCGACTATACTCAAGAAATAACCACAAACAAGTAAAAAACACATCCAAATCTCTCATGCAAGCTAAAATTTAAATTAAAAATCGAACTAACCATTAAACTAATATGCAAGCGACATGAAAGAGATAAAACTAATACTTACAACCGGTGGTTATTAAGTGACTCCACCAAACCTTCCATGAACATTCTTCAATCCTTGTAGGTGGAAACCTTGTCCATGCTAGCTAGGGACCTTAAGAAAAGGTCAAAAGCCTCGGCCGGGTACTCGACCTTGCTCGCACTTCGGGTTTCCATCTTACTCAACCCCGGTTCTCGAACCTTCACATTCTTTTCCAAAAGAAGCTCCTTCAACACCCCTCTTCCACTTTCGGGGCCTTTGAAGAAACTACTTGAACTAACTTCTTCTTCCTTGCCAACATGTTCTTCCACTTTCTCACAAAATGGCTCACAATAGTTAAGCTTAACATCTTCTTTGGGACCTTTTTCATCAAATTTCACCGAAGGCTCAACTCTCCCCATTGTAGCAATAAAGTTCACGCTTTTGTTTCCATCCTCAAGGTACTTGTCCGGAGCATCCGAGAGCACGAATTCACACAACTCATCTTCAACTTTAAAGGTTAGCCTACCTCTTTTCACGTCGATGATTGCTCCTCCGGTGGCCAAAAAGGGCCTCCCAAGAATAACAAAAGAGCTTTCACCGACCGGAATATCAACGACCGTAAAGTCGGTGGGGATGGAAAGCGATCCCACCTTAACCACCGCATCTTCAAGGACTCCAATAGTAGGCCTAACCGTCCCGTCGGCAAGAGTGATGTCCATTATAGGAGGGGATAAGTGCTTAATGTTCAATCTTTTTGCCATGGCAAGTGGGATAACACTCACACTTGCTCCAAGATCGTACAAAGCGTGCTCAATGTTTCTTCCTCCTACGGAGCATTGAATAGAGAAACTCCCCGGGTCTCCTAACTTAATTGGCAAATCTCTCGGAATCTTTTTCGCCACCAATGAAATGGCATTGACTTCCCTCTTTTCATGGGTGGAGGGGATTGTGGCCTCTACTTTCTCAACAAGTTCGATCAACTTATTGCAACGAGGGTCCCCCTTGGTGATTTTACGAAAGAATTCGCACATTTTTTTCTCCATTAGGCTCTCCACATATCCATGGTCCTCTTCTTCTATCACATGGACTTCCTTCCCTTTGGCACTTGTGTTTTCATCACAATTCTTCCTTGGAATTTTCAAGACTTATTGCATGACAAAGTTTAAGTCATCAATGTTGACCTCATTACAATCATCCGGAGGAGTGTTGGGCACCATCACCATCACTTCCTCCTCAACAATGTCATCAATTCCACTTCCAAATACCGTCATAACTTGTTCTACCTTGGACCCTCCTTCATCACCTCTCTTCTCAAGCATAGGTTTCTCTTGTTTGCTTGTCATAATAGCATTGACACCATGTGGTTTTGAAGTATCCCGGGAGCTTTGACCTTGGGCAAGAAAGCCGCCCGGTGGCCTTTGGGGGTTGGCTAAGGCTTGTGAAGCAACTCTAGCCTCCATCTCCCGGATCTCTTTTTGATTAGCCATCTTCAAATTCATCATTTCTTGATTATGTGTCGCTTGCATGCCTTTCACAAGTTTAAGCAACTCTCCAACTTGAGAGTCACTTGAGAGATCTTGATGAGGTGTGTTGGTAAGGGGCAAGGGGAACCCGTAGTCATTCCTTGCACCCCCACTTTGTTGATTTGTTTTGGGCCCTTGATTGTTGAAGTTTGGGTTTTGGTGGTGGTTAGGAAATTGTTGGTTGAAATTTTGGTCATTGAGATTTTGATTGTTGAAATTGTTGTTGTGGAAGTTTTGTGGTGGGTTTGGGTTGTTGAAATTGTTTTGGAATGGGGGTTGGTTGTGGAAATTTTGTTGGTTGTGGTTGTTTTGATTTGATGGATTGAAGTTTTGTGGGTTTTGGTTGTTTGGGAAATTGGGATTAAAGTTTGGGTCATTGAAATTTTGTTGAAAGCCTTGATTGGCTTGATTGGATTGGTTACCTTGGTAGAAATTGTTGTTGTTGAAATTGTTTCTCGGGTTGAAGTTTCCACCCCTTGGTTGAAAACCGGGTGGATTTTGCACTTGAGGTTGTTGAAGTTGGTGTGGGTTCAACACATTGGTACTCTTGTAACTCATGTAAGGGCTCCCTCGAATCCCTTGATGGTAGTAGTTTGAATTGGGGTTGAAAGTGTTTTGCCCTCTAGAATTATTGAATGCTTGGAAAGCATACAATTCTTCCTCACTTCCACTTCCCTCAATAGAGTTGTTTGCACATACTTCGAATGTGTGCCCATTTCCTCCACACAATTCACATGAAGCTACACTATTCACTTGGTACATTCCCGGGACTTTGCTCTTGGTCTCTTTGTTTGTAGAGCCCTTAGTCAATTCCTCCAACTTCTTGGTCAAGATGTCTAACTTGGCATTAGTCTCCTCATTTGCCTTTGAGTTGGAAAGGTGCTCACTAGGGTACTTGCTACTCTTTCTCAAGACATTTCCCCGAGTACCATAGTTTTCCTCCGAATCAACGATCTTTTTGATAAGCTCCGTTCCCTCTTCATGTGGCAAGTGGTCAAAACTACCTCCCGCCGATGCATTAACCATCTCTTTAGTGCGCGGGAGAAGAGTTTGAAAGAAGGTTTGAGTCGTGTACCAAGTGGGTATCCCGTGGTGAGGACACCGAGCAAGCAAATCTTGGTATCTATCCCAAGCCTCTCCCAAGGATTCTCCCTCGTCTTGTTGAAATTGAGTTATCTCATTCCAGAGCATGGCGGTTTTAGAGGACGGGTAGTATTTGGCAAGGAAGGTCGTGGCCAAGTCGTCCCAAGTGGTGAAAGTGTTTGGAGCATGAACATTCAACCACCTATCCGCCTTGTCGGTCAAGGAGTAGGGGAAGAGCATAAGCCTTAAGGTTTCTTCGGGCACTCCCGTTTTCTTGATCATTGTTAATTTACCCTTGAACTTTCTCAAGTGTCCATGAGCATTTTCAAGAGAAGCTCCACTAAAGGCGTTCTTCTCGATATAACTCATTTGTGAAGGGTGTATTTCAAAATTTTGAGGAACAAGAGTGCCAAAGTTGATTGGATTTGTGGTATCATTGTGGTTAGGCCGGTTATGATCACGAAGGGCGGCCATTATATGAATTTGGTGGTGATTTGGAACGTGAGGTGAGGGTGGTGGTGATTGGTAGAATGGGTTGTCGAAGTTTTCGGATGTTGGGCTAGGAATGCTTTGACTCGGGCTTTGTGGTTTGGGTGAAGAGGGGTTTTTATGGCTAGTAGATGCTTGGGAGGCAATTCTTACTCTTGCTATGGTCTTCCTCCTTAAGGCCCGAAAAAGCCTCTCCGGTTCGGAAGTTGACAACAAAGAATTAGAGTCACCCCTAGGAATAAAACTTAGCACACAAATTAGTCGTCCTAGTGTTTTTTAGGCACTAGAGTGAGCAATATAGCAACCACTCTACTATTAACTAACAAAGCTTTGATCAAAACAAAATAAGCACAACTAACTAAACCTAAAACTAAAACTAAACTATACAACTTCTAGCACCATCCCCGGCAACGACGCCATTTTGATGCGCGAAATTAAGTCGTCGGTTCTCACGATCAAACAAATTTATAAACCCAAATTAGTAGTATAATAGGGTTATCGTTCGCGAAGACGGTGGGGATAGTTGTATAGTTAAGTTCTAATTATAACTTGAGTTGGGGTAATATGTTTGGTTTTGAACTGACTAACAACTAAAGACAAATGAAAGCAAATAAGTTAATATTAAATTGATGATAAGGAGGGCTAGGGTGTCGGGGGTCACCTAGGTAAGTCGGTAGCCAAACGTAAGGCAACGGTCTTGTGTCACTTCTATGGTAGGTCTAGGGTCGTCTCTTCTCTCGAGTCGACTACCCTTAGGTCAAGACTAGTCCTAGCTTTCGCTACAAACCAAGATAACCTAACACACAAACATGCTCATGAAACCCAAGACTATCGTCTAAAGCAAACAAAGCGAAGACTAACACCCAACCGTCGTTGAGGCATTTCGTCGAACACGTGACATGCAAGATGTGAAAACTTAACCAAAGAGGCAAAACAAGACTAACCCTAAGCATTTTTCATTGCTACTAACTACCCAAGCAAACCCCTAACCCTAGAATGAAACTACTCACTCATGATTAAGGAAAGCATATGAACAATTAATGGGTAAATGCTAAACATATTGGATTATAATGAAAGTTAACAAATAAACAAGGAAACTTGAACAAAATGAAATAACTAAGTAAAGAAAGGAAAGATTATACCAACAACTATGGAAAAGTAATGAACTTGGATAACAAGATGAAGAATTCTTTCAAACCCTTTCAAATTACAACCCAAAAATATCCTCTAACAATGCCCAAGAAGATTACTAAAGAAGATTACTAAAGAGAGATTAACAAGATTAAAAGATTAAACTAAGATCTAAGAAGGATTAAGTATTTTTAGAGAGTTTTTGTGACTAAGTATAGAGTAATAAAACCGTAGAAAAAACCCTAGAATTGCGTGCAAAGTAACGTCAAATAAAATGATACAAGTGCGGGTTATATAGTGTGCGAAAATCTGAGAAAGGCCTCTCAGCCGGTCGACCGGCTGCCGGTGATGGACCGGCTGGGAGTCCAAATTCTGACTTCTGAAACATTCTTCATTTTGACCTTGCTTCTTAGCCGACCGGCCGGCGGCCGGTCTGGCACCGGCTGGGAGGCTGATTTACTCAATCTGATTTTTCTTCTTTTTCCTTGAGTGTACAGGTACCCTCAGCCGGTGGGCCGGCTGCCGGTTGTGTTGGGAAAAGTGTCCTCAACAATAGTGCGATCACGTTAGTAAAATATTAATTACTGATAAATCTACAATAAGAATACTCAAGGGATGATCCTGTTCATATAGTCGACTGATCAACATTAATCGGTAATGATTGGCTTACTAGAGTTTAATATTATTGTCGTATGACGGTGGTGATCAGTTGATCCCTTTGGGTCACACCTATAGGACAACTCTTTTAATGAGAAAACGATATGGTCATATTTGATTTGAGTCATATCAATCCTAGTTTATATAATGAGTTTGGAATATGTTTATAATACGATTATGAACTGCGAGCATTTTAGTGAATGATTTGTCATTACTAAAAAATTAATATGTTTATGAAACATTATTAGAGAATGAATTAATTTATATTAGAAATGTTCTAATATAAAATCTAATAATAATAATAGGATTATTATTATTTAATAATTAAGTTTAAATTAGTTAAACTTATTATGTCCCTTTTAAAAGTTATAAAATGAACATGGTTGTTTATGTTTGGACCGTGTGATGGACAATCACACTACCATTGCATTATACATTTCATATTAAGTTTGAATTTTATTATGATAAAATTATTTTAATAGTTTGTAGAGGGCTTATGACATGTGGTGGTTTGGTGCCCATGCATAGGGCACCTCATCCAACCGTCCAAACAAAAGGAGAAAGAGGAGTGTATTGTACACTAGCTCATACACATCTTTCATTCTTGTGCATGCAAACCTTAGAGAGTTTTTAGAGTGATTATTTTCTCAATTTTCTCTTTGGTTTTGGCCGTGTACTATCCCAAGCTCAAGAACAATATACATAGTTCATTCTCTTAATTATTATAAGATAATAATAGTAATAACTAGGTTATTTGTGTGAGATTCTAGTAAGATCAAACATAAATATTATTAGAGTGTGTCTTAGTGTTAACTCATTGGAGATCTTTTATTTTGGGGACTAGGAGGATCATACCTTGATATTTAAGCTCAAGAACAATCAAAGAAGGAGTCTTTCATTGTGCCCATTTAGCCGAAATATTAACAATGTAAGGACTAATTTCTTCTTCTTGTGTTTCGGCCATCATCTAGTTGTGCATGCAATAAGATCTTTTAGTTTATGAGATAAAATTAGTATGACTAAAATCATAATGCGAGTTTAAGAAACCCAACAATTGGTATCAGAGCAAATGGTTGTTTGCATGCATAATGGGTATTGTTTTTCCGAGTTATTGTAACTTAAATAAAACTACAAATTTCGACTTATATGATAAATCACTCGAAATGTTTTGCATGTACATAAATCCGGTCCTAAAAATTTTTTGAGGTTATATTGATAATTTGTGGAATTTAAAGTTGTTCATTTAAATTTTTTTAGTAATTTTAGACGATTTAATTGTTAAAATCGGAAAATTAATCTAAAAATAGATGGAAAAGTTTCTGGCTGTGATCCTCATATATAATGTCACATGCATATTTTACAAATAGTGTGTAAAAGTTCGTAAAAAATAGAGTTGTATTGCATGCATTACGATTTATACGATAAATGGAGTAATATTGACATTTTGGTTAAAATTAAACAAATTATCGAAACAAGTTCGAATATTTTAACCATGAAATTTTGACATTGTGATTATTAAAGTAATTTTTCAGAATGTTGAAAATTTTCGAAATTCAAATTTTAATTATTGTAATTTAATTTGAATTTTTCATGTTGATTATGAGATTATTAAGGCCAAAAATGAACACATAAATTAATTTTGAATTAATTTTGCCAAAATTAGTGTAGACTAATTTTAATCCTAAAATGTGTTAGGAAAGTTAATTTTGATGTAAATATGATTTATATTGAAGATTATGGCATGTTAAAAGTTAAATCGTAAATTCCATAAAACCGGATGAGTTAAGACTAATAATATGTATTAGGGCGATTTGGCATTAAAATGAACATATTTAATTTTGATGCATTATATTATTTTTATATGAATGTCATTATTTTGTTATATAATTTTGAATTATGTAATTTTCTTAGTATGGCCTTAGTTGATTAATCGATCTTTCCCGTAATGTAAGGGCTATCGATTTGGTTGTAATTAAATGTGATCTCGTATCACTTTATTTTGTTATTTTATTTTATAATGTATAAAATAGATAGAAAATTTGTAAATATTTTTAATTCTGAAATCCTTGAAGACGGTGCCATTTCGGAAAAGAGTTCCGACCGAGACGGAGTTTTCTTGGGATGCGTGCCGCGTTTGAAGTTCAAGGGATCAAAGGAGTTGGTTTCCGAATTTGTAATTTACATTTCTTTTCTATCTTAGGAAAGGCCATACTAGGAGTCTTATCATGTTTTGTATTTATTTTATATGTTGCATGCATTGCCAAATCGCCATCAACTAAACATGCATATCGAGTTTCGAGTCCCACTCCGTGCCAATCAATTTATCCATAATTCACCGCATTAGTTCACTTAAAAGGGATAGATAATAAATTGACAAGATCTCTTACGATATTTTAAAATTGAGACATAGCCATACCAAAAAAGTAAAGAACTCGCGAAGGATCTTCTTCATAAGGGAGTAGGCTCGGCTAAACCGGGGTGCAAACCTTATTACCTTGGTGAAGTGGGGTAATATGATTACGTTCTAGAAATTTGGTCGATCTCAACGAAAGTATTCGAGCCACCGTAGTGGTAATAAGTTCGGGCTAAGATAAGAATTAATGTAATTTTATCGACCGGGAGTTCTAAAAGTAGAATCGATTAAGGAGTTAATCTACCGAGTCATATTAATGAGGGATGTATCGGCTAAACCGTGCCCAAGTTAGTATGTATTTGGGTCTCGGGATCTTATACTTAATTGGGTAAGAGATCATTGAGTAAATGTTTTGCTTGTTTACACAAGTGAATGAATCAAAATGATAAACGTTAATATTTTCCCTTATCTTCCGTTTTTCTAGTAATTGAGACCGCAATGGATCCATCGAACCCTACAACACCCATTACTATTGACTCTTGTCACAATGTATTTGACGATATTTGCACCCGCAATAACCTTGATACTACTAGAGAAATTCATTTCGGAACGGGTCCGGATGGCAATGTGAACTTTGTCACTTCTCTCCCACATCCTAAGGGACCTTTACTTGATACGGCTTATATTGATGAGCTAATTAAATCGAGAGTTGGATGCCTTGTATTTGAAAGAAAGAGCTTATGATAAAGCTAGTGGGAGCTCTAGCAAGAAAAGTCTTGCAAAGAAGAAAAGGAAGGGAAAGAAATCACAAAAGGGTCGATGTCACTATTGTTGTGATATGGGCCATTGGAGGAGGAATTGTCCGATTTATTTACGGCATATTCAAGAGGGTCTTGTAATCTCGTTAGGTAATTCTTTATCCGAAATTTATGTTATTGACATTAATTATACTTCTAATTCAACTTGGGTATTAGATACCGGTTGTGGTTCTCACCTTTGTAATCGTGTACAGGGTATAAAAGGAGCCGAGAAGATTGACAAGGGAGAGATGGATCTCCGACTTGGAAATGGAGCTCGGGTAGCGGCCACTTCGAAGGGGACATGCACTCTAGCCTTGCCAAGCGGATTTGAGCTACATTTAAATAATTGTTATTATGTACCGACGCTTTCTAAAAACATTATTTCCGTAGCAATGTTAGACATTGAAGGTTATAGTTTTTCCATTAAGAACAATTGTTGTATTATTTCTAAGAATGACATGGTTATTGGCCATGCTACTTCTGTTAATGGAATTTATGTTTTGGAAACTTCGACCTCATCCCGTGATGTTTATAACATAGAATCTAAAAGAGCAAAAACAAGTGACATTATCAAACCATTTGATTATGAATCATATGGTGTATGCGAGGCTTGCCTCCTAGGCAAAATGACTCGGAATCCTTTTAGTGGTAAAGGAACAAGAGCAAGTGATTTACTAGGACTCATTCATACCGATGTATGTGGTCCATTAACGATCACCGCTAGGGGAAACTATGACTACTTCATCACCTTCACAGATGATTTGAGTAGATATGGGCATATCTACTTAATGAAGTTTAAAAGTGAAGCCTTCATGAAATTCAAGGAATTTCAAAATGAGGTAGAAAACCAACTTGACAAGAAAATTAAAGCACTTCGATCGGATCGTGGTGGCGAATATCTTAGTGGTGAATTTGATTCACACTTGAAAGATAATGGTATATTATTACAACTCTCACCTCCTGGAACGCCACAACTTAATGGTGTGGCTGAAAGGAGAAATCGAACTTTATTAGATATGGTTCGATCTATGATGAGTCAAACCGATTTACCAGATTCATTTTGGGGATTTGCAATTCTCACCGCCATCAAATCGTTGAACGTTAGTCCAACAAAAACGACCGAAAAGACTCCATATGAGATGTGGAGAGGAAAGGTTCCTTCATTATCCTATATGAAGATATGGGGTTGTAAGGCTTATGTCAAGGTAAAGACCGATGACAAATTAGCTCCGAGATCCGAAAAATGCACTTTTATTGGTTATCCAACCACCTCACGTGGGTATTACTTCTATAAACCTCAGGATAACAAAGTGTTTGTGTCTATAGAGGCTGTCTTTCTAGAAAAGGAATTTGTTTCTAGAAGACAGAGTGGGAGAAATTTTGAACTTCGTGAAATCAATGAAGTCCAAGAGCCACAAACTGAAGTAGAGACGAACGAAAACGTTCCTTCTTCGTCTGCTTCGGTGCCTATTCAACCTAGGAGGTCGAGTAGAATTCCACATCAACCTGATATGTATGTTGGACTAATTGAGGGAGATGGTAGTCTTAATGTTTTACTTTTAGAAAGTGACGAGCCTACCACTTATAAAGCTGCAATCTCTAGTCCCGACTCCGCAAAATGGCAAGAAGCCATGAAATCTGAGATGGATTCTATGTTTCAAAATCAAGTATGGGACTTGGTTGACTTGACTGAAGGCATGAGACCTCTTCAGTGCAAGTGGATCTTCAAAGTTTAGAATGGCATAGAAGAACATGATGATGTCTACAAAGCTAGACTAGTAGCTAAAGGGTTTATCCAAGTTCAAGGTCTTCATTATGATGAAACCTTTGCTCCAGTTGCTATGCTTAGATCCATTAGGATGATGTTAGCGATCGGCGCATTTCATGATTATGAAGTATGGCAAATGGATGTCAAAACCGCCTTCTTAAATGGGTATTTAAAAAAGGATGTGTATATGATACAACCTAAAGGTTTTGAGGATCTTAAAAATCCTAACAAGGTATGCAAACTTAAGAAATCCATCTATGGTCTTAAGCAAGCATCCAGGAGTTGGAATCATCGTTTTAATGAAGTTATAAAAGAAAATGGTTTCGCTCGAAGTGTCGAGGAACCATGTTTATATACCAAATTCAGTGGGAGCAAAGTTGTGTTCCTAATACTGTATGTGGATGACATACTACTTATTGGAAATGATATTCCAATGCTATCCTCTCTGAAAGGATGGTTAGGAAGTCATTTTCAAATGAAGGATTTAGGCAATGCACAACGCATACTAGGTATCCGGATCTATAGAGATAGACACAAAAGGATATTGGCACTAAGTCAAGAATCTTATATCGATAAGGTACTTCGACGTTTCAGCATGAAGAATTCCAAAAGGGGATTTCTTCCTATGGGAAGTGGGATTGTTTTGAGTAAATCTCAATCTCCCACTAAACCCGAAGATGTTGAACGCATGAAAGAGATTCCTTATGCTTCCGCAGTTGGATCTATCATGTACGCCATGGTATGCACTCGTCCAGATGTCTCACATGCTTTAAGCATGACTAGTAGATATCAAGCTAATCCAGGTGAAGGTCACTAGATTGCTGTTAAGAATATCCTTAAATACTTAAGAAGGACTAAGGATTCATTTTTGGTGTTTGGTGGGGAAGATGAGCTAAGTGTAAAGGGTTACACAGATGCTAGCTTCCAAACGGATAGAGACGATATGAAATCCCAGGCTGGATATGTCTTTATCCTTAATGGTGGTGCCGTTAGTTGGAAGAGCTTTAAAGAGCCAGTGGTTGCGGATTCTACAACGGAAGCAGAGTACATAGCAGCATGTGAAGCTGCAAAAGAAGCAGTTTGGATTAGGCAGTTTCTTGAGGGACTAAGAGTAGTTCCCGAGGCCGAAGATCCTATCACCCTCTATTGTGATAATAGTGGTGCTGTTTTTCAAGCTAAGGAGCCGAAGTCTAGCAATAGATTGAAGCATGTACAAAGAAAATATCATGTGATTACAGATTTTCTAGATAGAAAGGAAATTGTGATATGTAAGGTTGGGACAGAAGAAAATGTTGTTGATCCTTTAACCAAAGCGTTATCACATGCTAAGCATGATGCTCATGTTTTATCTATGGGTTTAAGGCGTATGCTAAACATGTACTAGGTTATGTGATATGAAATATAAGTTTTATTATTCATATATGATAACCGCGTTTATTATTTAAAAGTTTTATGTTTTACATTAAAACTTCATATTTATATACTTTGTCAAATCTAGATGGGTTGTAGAGACAATTTGAACCCCATTAAGTGGACCAGATAGACTTAGTATAGCCCCATTAAGTGGACCAGATAGACTTAGTATAGCCCCATTAAGGTGACGTCTCGAAGCAACTAGAATGTGAGGCGATTGATGGCAAGTTCAATTGCCATAGAGTCATAAGGTATGACTAGTCGATCACATAGGCAAACTGCATGAGGCACTTTCACTAGTACAAAAAACCCTTATCGTGTCGCAACTATCGTGACGGTTCTAATAGAAAACGACATAAAAGGCAAAAAAAATTGCGGGAACGAATTTTTTAGGCTATAGGGAGTCTATTGTGACGGTTGTAAGTGAGAACCGCCACTATAAATTATTTATGACTATTTTTCATATAACCGACATTAATAACGACACTAAAAGTAATGATAAAAATCAACAATTTTATTTATTTATTTATTTTGTGATGGTTTTAACTTTTAAGTATAATATACACGTATATACAAAAAGTCTTTGTATTAAACTAAACTGCTACAGGTGTTTGACGCGCGCCATCTGCTTCTTAAACCCTAATTCAATTCCTGCAATTCATATTTTTTGACTGTAATTCATAAACACACATATCAATGCCTTCACTCGCAATTATTAATCATTTCATAAACACACGATATCATAGTGCGCATCAGACTTGTCGTTCTTCGAAATTCCCCAATCCATCATAAACCCTAGAATTAAACCCCAGGTGACTTCTTCTCCTTAGTTAATCTACTGATTTCACAATTATTGCTTCTTTATCTTGTTTCTATCTCTAAATTGATCTAATTAATCGTTATTTCGTTTAATTTACAGGCGTTAATTTCAGCTTTTGCTCATGCGTTTTCTTGATCTTGAGCGTCAATATGAGGTATGCAATTTTGTGTTTTTTTTGTTATTTGATTGATTGATTATCTCGTAAGTTTGATGTGAAGATTGGTGTAACATTGAGTGAAACCCTAGATACAATTTTGTGAGGATTTCATGTATCAATTTTGTGTGTGTTTGATTATGATTATTGCTCTATTGATTAGTCGTATACTTAATTTTGTGAGTATTTTATACGCTAGTTGGTTTGACTTAGCAAAACGTGAGCGGTATAGTTTTTTATGGAAGGGAAAGTATTTAGGTTGTGGGATAGTTTGATACGCCCTCGTCAGACTGTCTTACCAAAGTCTTATAATGATTGGTACATTAGTTAGTCTTATAATTATTGATCAAAGTCTTATAATGAGGTTATTCTGCTAACTGGAAAGTTACCAGGGGTACTTCAATTGAAGTCGAATTGTATTGTTGTTGTAATTTTGCTATGCTAAGATTGTCGCCAGATAAATTGAAATATCACTTGTTGTTGCTGGATTAGATTCGTCCCTTGGTCTAGAAATAATAATGCTTGTGATGTTACTCAATAATTGACAATTAGTAAGTCCCACAATGTTTGGAAAGCAAGTAAGAAAACAAATTATGTTCATTCAAAAGTGTGTAACCCATTAAGGTTGTCAAACTAAGTTTGAAATAGAGCACGTTGGAATAGAGCTAAAATTTGTATGATTCAGATCCGGCCCCTTTCTTATTAACAGAAGATAAATGTTATTGCTGAATTGCAGCTGATTGATTTGGTTGTATTGCTAAAGTAAGGTTTAAAAGTCTGATTTTTTTGGTGAAAGTAAAATTGTATGTGGATCAATTGGGGGAACCTTTGTTTGTATTGTGCTATAAATATTACTGTTGGCCTGTTGGGAACCTTCTATGGCTACTAAGATTTTATGATTTTGGGATAGTGTTTCTGTAAAGGAAGTTGCTCTAGGGTATTTTGACTCAAGTTGCTGGGTTATGTCTAAGTAGTTAAAACTCTTAAAATGTGGGAGTTGAAAAGGAAATAGGCCTTATATTTGTTTGTTTCTCTGAAAGTTGAAGAATGGGATAATTTTACATCTAAATAGTTTTATGAAGTCCGTTATCTTTTGAATGATCTGATCAAGTAGAAAGATTTGGGATTTGTGAGCTGTATGATTTCGGTGGCTATTAGTTGACTGAAGTTATAGAAGTTTCGCTCTTGTTGCATCATGTGCTTATTATTGTTGTTTTAAAACTGAAAGTATACTTCACCAACTCCTCGTGATTTCAGCTTTTGACAGATCACAATTATGTGCATGCTAGCCTATTGCTGGGTATCTTACTTCTAAGAGCATGGTTATATATTGTTCTTCTGTATATGTATGTTGTTTTGTGATCTTACGCTCTATGGCTATTGTGGTTACTATCAGCATCTTGCTGTATAAAAATCATAATGAGCTGATATTCGACAATGCTATGTTACAAATACTATGGGAGAGATGTGAGATGTATGCTACACTGGGTAGCTGAATATATTATGAAATTAATTAATTGGTTAATTTTGCAGGTTCTTTCTATTGTAGGTATTCTTCAAGATAAAGTTGATCATATGGTTTCAGTAATGAAAGTTGAGAAGGCTCCCTTTGTAATACCCCGTATCTTCACAGTTCGTGATAATGAGTTCACCTATGTTAATGGTCTTGTTATGATGTTTACATTTTCGAGTCTATATGAGCATGTGATATATGTTGGAGTTGTAAGCACGGTGATACATGGTGTGGTTGAACTTCGGGACGAAGTTCATTTTAAGGGGGGAAGACTGTAATACCTCGTATTTTATTTTAATAATTACATCGACATGTTGTTGGCCTTTTGAACGTTTATATTCGATAATTTATTTATCGAATACGTGTTTCTATGAACATATGTTACTAGTGTAATATTGGGTTGAGTATTAGTTATTGGATCACGTTTAAGCAAGTGTTTTGGGCCTCGATTTGTGTGCAACCAAATCAGCCCAAAACCGAAAAAGACACACTTTGACACAAATACACTCAGACTCACCCTCTGTCGTTCCCTATCAAACCCCCAAAAAACCCTAGCCCTGTGGGAATCGAAAACAACAGAAGACCCTCACCTTTGAGCCGCCACTTCAGAGCACCAATAGGGAGTTTCACACGGTGGGTAAGGGGGAGTAAGGTCTGTCGTTTTCATTAGAGAAACAGGTATGTACACACGTTACTTCTCTGTTGCTGTGTACTCTTCTCTTTCGATTCATCTTTTTCGATCTAAAGAACACGTTGTTAATCTTTGGCCTTTATTTAAAATTTATCTAGGGTGTGTTGTAGTCGTATGGTGACCATAGTATCTTGTCCGTCACCACCCTCGACCACCGTATAAGGTGTTTCGTGTGTACAGTCGCGGAAACGAAGTTTCTGGGCATACGTTTAAGGAGTGTTTTTGGATAACTTTCTAACTTTGTGTAATAGGTGGGTTAGGGTCTTTGTGTCGTTTATTAGTCAGGGTTTATGGTGGTGGTTGTCGTGGTGGTTCGTGTTGTGTCAAGGCGGTGCTAGGGGAGGTTTCGCCAGGGTGGGTGTCGTCATTGCAGGTTTATGGGTTTGTGGCAGGGGAGAGTTCAGGAGGGTGTCTTGGGTCTGTTGAAGGGGTCGTTGGTCTGAGGCTTCATCCCTGGGATACCTCGTATTTTATTTTAATAATTACATCGACATGTTGTTGGCCTTTTGAACGTTTATATTCGATAATTTATTTATCGAATACGTGTTTCTATGAACATATGTTACTAGTGTAATATTGGGTTGAGTATTAGTTATTGGATCACGTTTAAGCAAGTGTTTTGGGCCTCGATTTGTGTGCAACCAAATCAGCCCAAAACCGAAAAAGACACACTTTGACACAAATACACTCAGACTCACCCTCTGCCGTTCCCTATCAAACCCCCAAAAAACCCTAGCCCTGTGGGAATCGAAAACAACAGAAGACCCTCACCTTTGAGCCGCCACTTCAGAGCACCAATAGGGAGTTTCACACGGTGGGTAAGGGGGAGTAAGGTCTGTCGTTTTCATTAGACAAAACAGGTATGTACACACGTTACTTCTCTGTTGCTGTGTACTCTTCTCTTTCGATTCATCTTTTTCGATCTAAAGAACACGTTGTTAATCTTTGGCCTTTATTTAAAATTTATCTAGGGTGTGTTGTAGTCGTATGGTGACCATAGTATCTTGTCCGTCACCACCCTCGACCACCGTATAAGGTGTTTCGTGTGTACAGTCGCGGAAACGAAGTTTCTGGGCATACGTTTAAGGAGTGTTTTTGGATAACTTTCTGACTTTGTGTAATAGGTGGGTTAGGGTCTTTGTGTCGTTTATTCGTCAGGGTTTATGGTGGTGGTTGTCGTGGTGGTTCGTGTTGTGTCAAGGCGGTGCTAGGGGAGGTTTCGCCAGGGTGGGTGTCGTCATTGCAGGTTTATGGGTTTGTGGCAGGGGAGAGTTCAGGAGGGTGTCTTGGGTCTGTTGAAGGGGTCGTTGGTCTGAGGCTTCGTCCCTGGAACCACCGTGGCTCAGGGACGAGCCTGGTGGCGTCGTGGGCATGGTCAGGGGCTGCAATGGTGTTAGATTTGGTGGTTGTCGGGGGAATAATCGTGGTAAAGGGGCTGGTTCAGGCCGTGTTTTGTATGGGTCATGAAGCATTATTGCGTTATCGTTCTCGTGGTTTTAGTCCTTGTAATTTAAGATATAATAATTATATAATCTAAGTTAGTCTTATGTACATGCTTATTATTATTATTATCATTATTACGTGTATTATTGTTAGTAGTATTATTATTAGTAGTAGTATTATTATTATTATTATTTTTATTATTGTTAATTTATTATTATTGTTTTTGTTACTTTATTAGTTCCTTTATTAAGTGGTTAACATATATCTCGTGTTAGTGTAGAGTTTGAGTCGGGATTTTATTTGGGAGCTTCCTTTATAGGAAGGTTTCCTTTTTGGGAAAGTTTCCACTTTGGGAAACTTTCCGTTTTTAGAAAGTTGCCATTTATGGTTAGTGTAAGTGTAATAGAAGAGTTTAGAAGGATTTTAATTCTTTATATAATAAATGTTTAGGTGGAGGTTTCCGCGTGGAACACTTTTAGTAGCAATTGTCGGTTGCCGCTGTTTATCTGCAGTTTCGAGGTAGGGGAAACTACTGGTGTAAGATATTGTGTAAACTGTTCTTATTTGATATCAAGCGTGTTGGTTATTTAATACCTGTGTTCGTTATATTGTGTTATCTATATCATTCTGTGATATTATACGATTTGAATATATATTGGATTGGTGCGGAGATAAAGGGTCTGTGATTGGTGCGGAGATAAAGGGTCTGTGATTGGTGCGGAGATAAAGGGTCTGTGATTGGTGCGGAGATAAAGGGTCTGTGATTGGTGTGGAGAATTATTGGTCTTGTGATTTGGAGTGGAGAAGTTTGACTTTCTATTTATAGTAATGTGGTTTGTTTACAGTTTTTCTCTACTCAACCTTTTGGTTGACCCTGTGTATTCGTGATCACCTGTGATGAACCAATTATTGGGGAGCTGATTGACAGGTGTTGAGACTATGGGAGCTAGGGGAAGAGAGAAGCTTGGATCCGGACCTGCCTAGAGTCTAAATCACCATAGTAGTTACTTATGAGTTGTACTTTTGTTTTATCAAGACAGTTTGTTTTAATTCAGTTGTATAAACTTGTTCTTTGAGATTACTTATCAATTTAAAGTACTGTTTATCTTCCTTTGTGTCTACTGCCTGGGGAAACCGAGATGGTAACATCCTTATTTATCTAGGGAGTCCTAGTGCAGGCCCTTAAATAAATGGGGGTGTTACAAAGTGGTATCAGAGCGAAACGATCCTCAGGCCTAAACCAAATGAATAATAATGAACGTAGGAAGAGTCTAATAAAATGAACCCCGAGATGAGACTGTTAGGAGCCCCAAAAAGGAACGGGATGAGTTAGGGGCCCCCTCACACCAAACCTGGGCCCTTTCTGTTCTATCTCGGGAACCCAAAGAGAGTAATTGAAGAGTGGGGTAGACTATATAGTGACCTGGTTATGCTATGCTAACGTTCTTGCAGGAGAAGAACGAGGTAAGTCATATGTGAGTTCTGATTAAGGATATGTGCAATAGGAACTGTGGATTGACATGGATGATTGGATTGAAATTATCAGAGTTAGGGAGTTGTATTTGTTGAGCAATGGTTAGAGTGATGTGGTCATATGATTTTGATATTTGAAGTATTTATACGATTATCTGGAATTGAATGACTATAGTATCTATGTAATATATTGTTGGTATTTGAACATGAATGATCATATTTATATAAATTAGTAATCCATGTCTAATGATATGCGGAATGTGTTCCCTAAGCCATGAACGTATATAGTTATGTGTTGCATATATCGTAATTAAGATTTTTTGTTTTTTTTTTTATGCCTTTTATACGAATTTAAAGTTGTTATGAAGTTCGTAATCAATAAGGGATACATAATAGTCCCTAGTTTAAGTTTCCGTACTTGGATAGATTGTGATGGTGCAAAGGGAGAAATTAATTTATTTATATACACACGTATAACTACCGAGTTATTTAGTTGAAACTACTTTCAGTTTCGAGATCTCGATCTGCCGTGTTCTAGATGATAATTATTGCTGAAATGAGGAATGTGTGTCGATATAGTACAAGTGACGTCTATGTTTCAATTGTATGCCGACACAATTTGGGAAAAAAAATGGTTATAATTAAATACGATAGTGTGGTGATTTTTTTTTAGGGACACAAATTTTGGTAAATTCTCGAAATGTTACCTTGCTTGCGAGGACTGCCATTTAAAATGTAATCTCGCTGTGTATGAAAATTTTATGTATGATAACTGTATAAAACCTTAACAAGTTGTTATTTAATTTTGATCTGGGAAAGTAGCCCAAATTTCTGTTGAATGATTGTAAAGTTTTTGTTCCGACCAACTGATTTGTTGTAAATGATTTCCTTGGGATATGCATTTGCTTCTTTTTCCTATGCTTAGTTAATTCATTATATTTTCAAAAAAAAAAAAAATTATAATAGCTCGCAAGATAATGAAGTGGGTATTTAATTATGATTTTTGTAAGCTGTTACATAATGTTTAATTGGTGAAATTGTGAGTTATGTAAGCTTCATATAAAAGTTTAACCAAGTGTGAATTTGTGATATGACCTCATATAATGATGTGATATTCGTACGTGATGTTAAAATCATAATTATCAGAAAAGCGTCTTGACAAGTAGTAGAATGAAATTTGAATGGTAAACTTATTAGCATGATATGACAATCTAATTGTTATAAGTAATGGTGATTATTTTGAACAATGTGAATCGTGTTGATGTTCTTTCATGTATTTATGGTATCTCGTTGTTTGGTTCACTGAGCTAATAATCTTAATAACACCTTCATGTCTATGGTTATGTCACAAACTGAATTGCATTTGCTATGTTTAAAATCTGGTCATAATATATTGAGTTATTAACTGGTTGACATGTGATTTAAGGAAGTACTAGTCTTGTGAATTCGTTTACTTTTATCGTTAAATTTTCATAATTCATGAGCTACAATTTACAAGAACAATGTTTTAGTAAAGAAGAGTCAGAATGTCTCGATGTAGTCTTGTTTCGATCTATAGCTGGTAGAATTGCCTTTTGATTCATGTTTATAATTACCACTTCAATGTTTCCAAAGTTCAAAATGTTTTCCAAGTGATGATTATTCATGATAACGCTTGGTGTTTTGATAGTGATTATTTGCAACATGATAAATTCTGTAGCTACGTGTTGACGTAATCCTGCCCGGATGTTTAATTACTGCATATTATGTACACCCCTTAATCTGCAAGTCGTATATATTACCAGTTTCATGATAAATGATGTAAGGTGAGTGGATGAGAAATGTACCTAAGTGATTTTAACTTATTGATGTCTAGGAATGTTAAACGGTCTTGTTAGTCTATGATTTGTGTATATCTTGTGAAATATGTCAATGCTCCATGTTAAGTACGTTGACTAATTTTGCTCTATGTATTTCCTAAAATATTATTTTGCTTCTATAATATGATTATGAACATGAAATGATTAATTTGTCAATTAGGAACTACGAGTTTGCTGTTTGTCTACGTCGGTGTAACACGTTAACCTTGTGTTAAAATTTCGAGGGTATATCAGTGTTAGCTACTCCGATTCTGTTTGTTGCGTAACATGATTCTACCAATCTTATTATTCTTATTCTTGTTCGAGATATATGTATATGTGCTAATCGATTGTCGGAGTCTATGTGTCTCAATATTTATTCAAGCTGACCTGTTTTGGTGACTACTTATATGTTGGTAATTATGGAGGAGTTGGTATTGGGAATTTTATTGAATATATAGAAGTATTCATATGTTATGGGTCAGATGGAGGATATAGATTTAAAGTACCCAAGCAAATGTTTTTATAATTGAATCTGGTGTGGAATATTGATGTTAATTTCATTAATAATTGTGCGGGAATGTAAGCATTTGAATAGTTGCAGTTGGAAATTTGTTTTACAATATATGAATATTGATATTAGTTTGGTTATGTTACAAGTGAACACGTACCAAGTCCATTTGAGAATCCTTATATTGCTTGCTTATGACCGAGTCGGCGTATATGGGTTACAGGGGATTAATATTTCAGGTTGGGTATGATTGGCTTTGCTTATTCTTTTATCGTTCTCTTTGACCTTAACTTGTGGGTGAGTAGTTTAAAGTTCATACTTTAAGTGCTGAGCACGGTCCTGTGAACCTTAGCGACATTGATACTGATATTGAGATGGAGATGGAGATTGGGTGCTATTATTGAGTTATGGGGCCCCAGTGCCGAGTTATGCTTATGGTCTAGAATGACCATGGTTACTGAGTTATATCGTATGAGTTCGAAATCGATATTGAGATTGAAATATTGTTTCGTGGTTTATTCCGCCAGTTCACTCACCCCTTGTACTTGGTGTTAGGTTCGACGATGAGAAAATGATACTTGGTTACTTGTAGTAAGATGTTAGGAGATCATATAATGAGTAAGACAGAGTAACGAACTGGAATTTTATAATGGGGTTACGGGGATGTATCCATATTTTAAGGAGGATAGGATTGTAAAATCTTAATGATTTATGATATCACTAGTTGTTATGACATGGCTAATTGATATGTCGTGATTATTTGAATATACTTGATAACCCTGCTGCTTCTGTTATGTACTATATCGTGGTTGTTGAAGTGTCAGGTGTTCCTGTTGTATGTTAAACTTTGGGGACAAAGTTTTATTAAGGGGAATGAAATGTGACATCTCACGTTCCTTTAGTGTTACTTGTGATTGTTCATGCTTTCTACGTGTTCCTTTACCGTTATGGGATGGTGAACTTCGGGACGAAGTTCATTTTAAGGGGGGAAGGCTGTAATACCCCGTATCTTCACAGTTCGTGATAATGAGTTCACCTATGTTAATGGTCTTATTATGATGTTTACATTTTCGAGTCTATATGAGCATGTGATATATGTTGGAGTTGTAAGCACGGTGATACATGGTGTGGTTGAACTTCGGGACGAAGTTCATTTTAAGGGGGGAAGACTGTAATACCTCGTATTTTATTTTAATAATTACATCGACATGTTGTTGGCCTTTTGAACGTTTATATTCGATAATTTATTTATCGAATACGTGTTTCTATGAACATATGTTACTAGTGTAATATTGGGTTGAGTATTAGTTATTGGATCACGTTTAAGCAAGTGTTTTGGGCCTCGATTTGTGTGCAACCAAATCAGCCCAAAACCGAAAAAGACACACTTTGACACAAATACACTCAGACTCACCCTCTGCCGTTCCCTATCAAACCCCCCAAAAACCCTAGCCCTGTGGGAATCGAAAACAACAGAAGACCCTCACCTTTGAGCCACCACTTCAGAGCACCAATAGGGAGTTTCACACGGTGGGTAAGGGGGAGTAAGGTCTGTCGTTTTCATTAGAGAAACAGGTATGTACACACGTTACTTCTCTGTTGCTGTGTACTCTTCTCTTTCGATTCATCTTTTTCGATCTAAAGAACACGTTGTTAATCTTTGGCCTTTATTTAAAATTTATCTAGGGTGTGTTGTAGTCGTATGGTGACCATAGTATCTTGTCCGTCACCACCCTCGACCACCGTATAAGGTGTTTCGTGTGTACAGTCGCGGAAACGAAGTTTCTGGGCATACGTTTAAGGAGTGTTTTTGGATAACTTTCTGACTTTGTGTAATAGGTGGGTTAGGGTCTTTGTGTCGTTTATTAGTCAGGGTTTATGGTGGTGGTTGTCGTGGTGGTTCGTGTTGTGTCAAGGCGGTGCTAGGGGAGGTTTCGCCAGGGTGGGTGTCGTCATTGCAGGTTCATGGGTTTGTGGCAGGGGAGAGTTCAGGAGGGTGTCTTGGGTCTGTTGAAGGGGTCGTTGGTCTGAGGCTTCGTCCCTGGAACCACCGTGGCTCAGGGACGAGCCTGGTGGCGTCGTGGGCATGGTCAGGGGCTGCAATGGTGTTAGATTTGGTGGTTGTCGGGGGAATAATCGTGGTAAAGGGGTTGGTTCAGGCCGTGTTTTGTATGGGTCATGAAGCATTATTGCGTTATCGTTCTCGTGGTTTTAGTCCTTGTAATTTAAGATATAATAATTATATAATCTAAGTTAGTCTTATGTACATGCTTATTATTATTATTATCATTATTACGTGTATTATTGTTAGTAGTATTATTATTAGTAGTATTATTATTATTATTATTATTATTATTATTGTTAATTTATTATTATTGTTTTTGTTACTTTATTAGTTCCTTTATTAAGTGGTTAACATATATCTCGTGTTAGTGTAGAGTTTGAGTCGGGATTTTATTTGGGAGCTTCCTTTATAGGAAGGTTTCCTTTTTGGGAAAGTTTCCACTTTGGGAAACTTTCCGTTTTTAGAAAGTTGCCATTTATGGTTAGTGTAAGTGTAATAGAAGAGTTTAGAAGGATTTTAATTCTTTATATAATAAATGTTTAGGTGGAGGTTTCCGCGTGGAACACTTTTAGTAGCAATTGTCGGTTGCCGCTGTTTATCTGCAGTTTCGTGGTAGGGGAAACTACTGGTGTAAGATATTGTGTAAACTGTTCTTATTTGATATCAAGCGTGTTGGTTATTTAATACCTGTGTTCGTTATATTGTGTTATCTATATCATTCTGTGATATTATACGATGTGAATATATATTGGATTGGTGCGGAGATAAAGGGTCTGTGATTGGTGCGGAGATAAAGGGTCTGTGATTGGTGCGGAGATAAAGGGTCTGTGATTGGTGCGGAGATAAAGGGTCTGTGATTGGTGCGGAGATAAAGGGTCTGTGATTGGTGCGGAGATAAAGGGTCTGTGATTGGTGTGGAGAATTATTGGTCTTGTGATTTGGAGTGGAGAAGTTTGACTTTCTATTTATAGTAATGTGGTTTGTTTACAGTTTTTCTCTACTCAACCTTGTGGTTGACCCTGTGTATTCGTGATCACCTGTGATGAACCAATTATTGGGGAGCAGATTGACAGGTGTTGAGACTATGGGAGCTAGGGGAAGAGAGAAGCTTGTATCCGGACCTGCCTAGAGTCTAAATCACCATAGTAGTTACTTATGAGTTGTACTTTTGTTTTATCAAGACAGTTTGTTTTAATTCAGTTGTATAAACTTGTTCTTTGAGATAACTTATCAATTTAAAGTACTGTTTATCTTCCTTTGTGTCTACTGCCTCGGGAAACCGAGATGGTAACATCCTTATTTATCTAGGGAGTCCTAGTGCAGGCCCTTAAATAAATGGGGGTGTTACACCCTTTGAGTCATATGCTGACATTGGGGGTTTAGATGCTCAAATTCAAGAAATAAAGGAAGCAGTTGAGCTTCCCTTGACCCATCCTGAACTTTATGAAGATATTGGTACAGTTATAATGTTCTAAGTTGTTTTTAATGTTTCAATTTAATTATTGATATATATGTTCAGCTTGAGCTCTCATTAACTGTTCAAATAAGATTTGTCATAAGGTCATCCCTGATGGCTAAATCTTATTAGATTATTGTGAGTGCTTGCTGGCACTATCTCAACATAAGGAAAGCGATGCTAGCAGGATACTTCATGCAAGCTGCTCACTTGGAAAGAATAGGACACTACCTGAAAATGAAAAATAACCAAGAGAGTTAGATTCTCACATCTTATAGTTGATTTTTGTGTTTTAATTCTTTTCCTAGATTATTTTTCTCAATGGGTTCATTTCTTGACCAGCTAACCGAAAGCCTGCAGCGCATCTAACCGAAAGTCTTTAGCGCGTTCAAAGGAGAAGAGGATGAAATTCACTATTGGGCTGGAGAAGGACGTGTAATCGTTTCAGACTGAATCTGCCAATCACGCTACATAAGTCGTTGCTACTAGAGGTAACTTGGTACTTGCTGTGTGACTACGTTGATTTAATGTTAACCGATCCTAAGTCATTTGGTAGTAACGCTTATTCTTATTATCGAAATACTGGGGAACTATTGGCGTCTTAGCCAGCATTGTCAGGAATAAACTGATTTTCTTTAGTTTACATAAGAAACGGCCTACCAGGACTGATAACTAATGTTGTTAACAGAATTGAGCCATTACATTTTATTGATGCAGAAAGACATAGTGCGGGGCACTGTGTGCTAAAGACAAAACAGGGAGCTTAAACTATATCAACATGCATTGGAAGAGCAAGAAAGACTCATAGCTGGTATGTTATCTTAAATTGAGCTTGTGTTACTCGGTGGTACTACATTCCATCTTAAATTTCTTCTGACCTGTATTTTGTTACGGCATATGGCATCTATGAAAGAGTCTTTGAGGAACGACATTGATAAGCTGAAGACGGAACTAGGTTGCCAATCACCAGCAATGGTTCTGCAGTAGATTATTGAAGATTCGGATATGAATGAAGTTAAATAGGCGTGGACTAAAAAATGTTTAGAGAACATGTAGTGTAGATTAGATATTGGATTGTTTACTTGTTGCTTGAATTGCTTGAGGTTATTGATTAGGATATACACTTGGATATGTTGTTGGAAAACATTGATGTTATTGTTTTCTCGGATGGATGTGTTGCTGGGAAACATAATAGTGTTATTGTATTGTTGGATGAGAATATGAGATGCCTGGTTATTCCGAAGCTATTGTACGAAACATTATTTTGTTGGGTAATTGATAAAAATTCTTTGCAGATATTCTTCCGTCAATATTCATATTCGGTCCCCATAAATATATGGGGATGTGCTGTCCAAATTAGCTAGCTAATTTTTATGTATGTATGTATGGCGACGGTTCTTAAATTGGAACCGACACTACGGACAACCTGATAGAGGCGGTTTCAGACTCACAACCGACACCATCGCTTACCATAAGATGACGTTTTTAACTCCCGACCGACACCATAGCGTACATTATGGTGACGGTTTGGGGCTCACAACCGACACCATAGCTTACCCTATGGTGACAGTTTTAGACGCACAACCGACACCATAGATTATCCTATAGTGACACTTTTAGACGCAAAACCGACACCATAACTTATCTATTGTGGCGGTTCTAGACCCCTATGGTGGCGGTTTGAGACTCACAACCGACACCATAGCTTAACATATGGTGGCGGTTTTAGACTTAATACCAACATCATAGTTAGCCTACAGTGGCGGTTTATAACGCAAAACCGACACCGTAGGGTAAGCTACGGTGGCGGTTTTACAACCGACACAAACATTATGTGACCCCAGCAATCACCTCGCTAGAAAACCGACACTAATGGGCTATTAGAACCGACACCGTAGGGTATAATTCTACTAGTGTTTGTCGGGCATATTGTGACCGCTTATAGAGTTCTGGAAATTTTATAATTAGCCTGGTCGTGGCGAGAGCTACTATATGTATTCTTGCTAGTCAATTCTTTGACTTGAGACTGTTCGCCCAAGGTGACATAGTTTTCAGAGTGACTTTGATTTTAGCTCTACGATCAACCGTTAAAGGGGGTCAAATGGGCTTCTTTTGGGTAATGATGGACTATGCCAGTCGAAGGGAACAGTAGGATAGGAATTGTCCAACACCTTGTCAGGGTTGTCTTAAATCTCAAGGCCACTCGAGGAGAAGTTTAACTGGAAATGCGTGGTCACGCTCGGAAGGTATCTATGGTAGATAATTCCGGTCAAATCAGTTAAATCTCCAGATCGAGAAAAACTACTCAAGATATGATCAAATGCAAGTACGACCTGCAAGACACCTTGCATTGAGTGGGAGATGACGTAATAGGACAAGAGAATTGGTGACGCACACTTGTCGAGGACAAGTGGGAGATTGTTGGGAAAAGTGTCCTCAACAATAGTGCGATCACGTCAGTAAAATATTAATTACTGATAAATCTAAAATAAGAATACTCAAGGGATGATCCTTTTCATATAGTCGACTGATCAACATTAATCGGTAATGATTGACTTACTAGAGTTTAACATTAATGTCGTATGACGGTGGTGATCAGTCGATCCCTTTAGGTCACACCTATAGGACAACTCTTTTAATGAGAAAACGATATGGTCATATTTGATTTGAGTCATATCAATCCTAGTTTATATAATGAGTTTGGAATATGTTTATAATACGATTATGAACTGCAAGCATTTTAGTGAATGATTTGTCATTACTAAAAAATTAATATGTTTATGAAACATTATTAGAGAATGAATTAATTTATATTAGAAATGTTCTAATATAAAATCTAATAATAATAATAATAGGATGGACAATCACACTACCATTGCATTATACATTTCATATTAAGTTTGAATTTTATTATGATAAAATTATTTTAATATTTTGTAGAGGGCTTATGACATGTGGTGGTTTGGTGCCCATGCATAGGGCACCTCATCCAACCGTCCAAACAAAAGGAGAAAGAGGAGTGTATTGTACACTAGCTCATACACATCTTTCATTCTTGTGCATGCAAACCTTAGAGAGTTTTTAGAGAGATTATTTTCTCAATTTTCTCTTTGGTTTTGGTCGTGTACTATCCCAAGCTCAAGAACAATATACATTGTTCATTCTCTTAATTATTATAAGATAATAATAGTAATAACTAGGTTATTTGTGTGAGATTCTAGTAAGATCAAACATAAATATTATTAGAGTGTGTCTTGGTGTTAACTCATTGGAGGTCTTCTATTTTGGGGACTAGGAGGATCATACCTTGATATTAAGCTCAAGAACAATCAAAGAAGGAGTCTTTGATTGTGCCCATTTAGCCGAAATATTAACAATGTAAGGACTAATTTCTTCTTCTTATGTTTCGGCCATCATCTAGTTGTGCATGCAATAAGATCTTTTAGTTTATGAGATAAAATTAGTATGACTAAAATCATAATGTGAGTTTAAGAAACCCAACAGGTTGTCCACCGGCTGAGAGTCTTTTCTCTTGAATCTGCCCAACAATGCATTTTTTCGTCAATCTTCGAAAATGGCTAAGTACGGAATATGCGTCCCAGCCGGCAGACCGGCTGCCGGTTGGCCACCGGCTGGGAGCCTTTTTGCTTGAGTCTGAAACTTTAACGCATTTTTCCCAAAAAGTCAAGTCAAGGTTCCCAGCCGGCCTACCGGCCGCCGGCTGGGAACCGGCTGGGAGGGCCTGGGCATTTGCCTTGCTAAATCCTTCACATTTCTTCATAAATCGCTCCAAATTCGTCTCGATTTCCTCCGTTTTTTCGCCCCCCGCCGCAATACCTACAAAATGTGAAACAAATAGGAATAGACGAGGTAACGGGCGTAAAAACAATCAAAGGCACGCAAAACGAGGTCGATTCGGGACCGAAAATGAAGAATATATAATGAAAATAATGACCAAAATGGAGCTCATCAATGATACCTTTGGGTATCAAATAAAAGTGGAGAAATAAAAAAAAGGAAAATATGTTGAAAAGATCCATATTTTTTAAATATTCACAAATAAATTGTTTCTAAGACTTTTTTGGGAAAATATAAACAATAGCTTTTTACCGACATGTTTAATATACTTAAGAAAAAAATATTTTAATATTTAAAAAAAGTAAATTATGTATAGAGAAATTATAGAAAATTTTTAGCTAATTAATTCATGAAAATTTAAAGTAGAAAATTAATACATAAGTAAATAGTACACAAATTTATTAATAAAATAGACATACAACAAGATTTAATTCCTCATTCCAGAATTGAACCAAACACAAGGTATGAGGAATCGAGTTCCAAACTCATACAACCCTGGTTTGATTACTAATTCCATACTGATACCTTTGTGTGAACCAAACACCACATAAGTAATGATCAAGCATGGATTTTGCATGAATTCTAATGGATTAATTCTCAACAATTTGCAAATGAAATGAAGTAATTCGAGCTCAAAATTACTATTCCATAAATTATGTAAAGAGCTTAGGATTTCTAAAGATTTCATGGTGGCTAGGGTTAGACCATTCAACTAGAGTTAATCAACCAACTTATTTCAAAGAACATTGGATACCAAGAGTTAATGCATGGATTCTATGATCCGGTGTAGAATCAAGAGTCCTCGATTGGGGACGGCAACCTCAATCGGGGTTGGAACCATCTTCAATACATCCGTTTTAAGATCACTTCTATTATAAATAAAAGTTATCGTCCAAACTCTTAGGTATCAAAATCTAGTTATCAAGTTCTACATTTCTGAAATATTTATTTAACATTACATATAGTATTTTAGTCTTTTTTTTCCACAACAAAGTTCTTAGTAGTTTCCATTTTATTCAAGTATTGTAATTCACATTTCTTATTTATAAAATTCGCAAATTATTCAAGTATTGGGTTATTTAGTTATTATTCTTCATTACAAGTATTCTTCCTCTACTGGTAATTCTTGTTCTAGCATTTTATTTATGTTCTTTATCATTAGTAATTTATCATTAGTTATAATTTACATTCACAATTAGTTTTATATTTTATTTAGTTATCACTTTTATCATGTTTATTATTCCATATAACATTTGTATCTTAATTAGTAATATGAGTAGCTAATTTCTTATTCTAGGGAATAGGGGAGACATATAATAAAATAAGTAGTTTAAAGTAATTAAGTAAAAGATGATAAAATGTTGTTCCTTATTATTTCTATCACATTGTTTGGTAAAATATACAATCATATGTAATTGATCACAACTTTGATTAGTTTGTTATTCATATCTAAAAGTCGGAAGGCACGGAAATGAATTAGGCAAAACATGTGTAGTAGACCGACCTAATCATATCGGGAGATCGTTAGAATTATTCTATGGTTGGGATGCTAAAGTAGGGATACATGAATCTATTAACCTAAATAATATGAACATTGGTTTATCATCAACTAATTAGTCATTTACACTACTATAATATTTACATGTTGAACATATCTCCCTAGATTGTTTTTATCATATATTTAGTTATATCTTTTACTTATTTACGTCTTTTATTTACATTGCATTTTCATAAGTTTATTTTAATTCATAGCTCTTATTTATAGTTAATTTTGATTATTGTTCTTATTTATAGTTTTATTTATTGTTTTTATCAAACCGTATATCAACCGATAAATTGTGACAACCCTTAGAAGAGAAGACTATAAAATAGGTGTAAAAAGACGTGTACCTTCCCGTGGATTCGACCCCTAAATACTACATTTCCTTGTTGTACTATAGGGTATTTTTGTTAGGCCGGTTACGATAACCTATCAAATTTTGGCATTGTTGCTGGGGAAGGCAACATCATTTTTATTTTTGTTTTGTTGTTTTCTTTTCTTATGTTTTAGAGAATATCTTGTATGGGAAAATATCTCTATATATTCCCAGTTCTTTATATGTAGGATTATAACAAATTTATAATGTACGATTTATAGTCATAAACGAAGAACAAGATACAAAGATTGGGATTAAGAATTAACCTTCTGTCCTTGCAAAGGCCTAAGATTAGATATCAAAACAGATATCCTCCTAACCGTTGCACCCAAGATATCCTTAGAAATACCCTTTCCTGAGCTAGAAATTGCAAAATTACCTTTAATTTTGTGTAAGATAAAAGCTAGAGAGAGAGAGAGGGGAGGAAAGTAGTCGTGTAACTCGTGCCCTTAATGTGCCGAGTGAATGTGCTATTTATAGCCGCAAATAAGCTTGCTATTAGACATCAACTAGGATTCCCCAAATTAGTACTTTTTTCTACCTATAGCACTTCACAACAAGTGAACAACTTAATAAGTGCACCAGTTGTGTCGAGCTCAATCAAACCCACACGGCCTACTGGCCGAAATACCCTTGCTCAGACCGAAATTCTATCTTTATAGAATCGATTATATCGCTCTCTCTCGTGTAATGTTTTATCTTATAAATATCTTATATTTATAATTCACTAATTAAATATAACCTTTTATATTTAATTAAATCATTTAATATTTATTAAATAATTTCATTACACATAATTAAATATAACATTTTATATTTAATTAGGAATTAACATTTTAATTCGTCTTAGCTAATATTATTTAATCAGTATTAAATAATTATATCATCATTACTTTGACTAACCGTTTAGTCCTATAGGGTATCAATATGATAATGAATCATTATTCGAGCTTGGCCAAGCATTTCAGTTACTACTCCTCGAGTGGCCCTGAGAAATAATAATACCTGATAAGGGGTGGATATTTACTTCATCTCGAATCTTACAGAGGTAAGCACAGTATGAAATGACCCAAAAAAAATCTACTTAGCCCCAGTTAAGGTCAGCTAGTGAGAAAGAAAACAAAGTCACCCAAAACTGCCCTTTATCTCAAGAAACAGTCGAAAGTCAAAAGAATCGACTCAAGGAACACGATGGACGTCATATCCACGGACCGACACCGAATGTTCAGTAACATTTAGGACTCCATTACGTCGTCACGAAAATGTCTTACGAGTTATCGTTATAATCTCGTATCTGTGATCGATCAGTCAACGGTTTGACTTATGGTTTATTGAACCCACCATCAATCGACGTCACAACATAATTGCCAGAGTTATCAGCTCGTATAGGCGATTACGGACAAAAAAAATATAATGTAATTCAGTTCACTTTGTGGTGTTCAATGTTGTCAGTACAATCCACATGAAAAACAATATATAAAACAAAATTGATGGTGTTATAAATAGTATATGAAATAGATACAATATCCAATCCACAAAAATACTAATACAACTCAGGAACACGTTTAATTCCCATTAAAATAATGGGCCCTTCATGTTTATCATGTCTTAATGGTTTAGTGAGAGAATCTGCGATGTTGTCATCCGTCGCAATCTTGTCTATCACTATCTCCTTTTGCTCCACGTAGTCTCGAATGAGGTGAGCTTTCCGCAGTACATGTCTAGATTTATTGCTAGACTTAGGCTCCTTAGCCTGGAAGATGGCACCTCTATTATCGCAATAGATGGTGATCGGGTCGTTCGAACTAGGAACTACAGTGAGTCCTTGTAAGAACTAACGCATCCATATAGCTTCTTTTTCAGCTTCTGAAGCGGTATAATACTCGGACTCAGTAGTAGAATCTGCAATAGCACTCTACTTGGAGCTTTTCAACTGACAGCAGCGCCATTAAGAGTAAAAACGAATCCAGATCGAGATTTTGAGTCATCGCGATCCGTCTGGAAGCTAGCATCTGCGTAACTATTTTCGCAAATCTCAGTGCCTCCACCATAAGTCAATACCCAATCTTTAGTCCTCCGTAGGTACTTAAGAATGTTTTTATTAGTCATCCAGTGTGGTTCACCTGGATTGCCTTGGTACCGACTCGTCATATTCAAAGCATATGCCACGTCTGGACGTGTGCATATCATGGCATACATGATTGATCTTATAGCTGACGCATAAGGATTGCGACTCATGCACTTGACCTCTTCCGGTGTCTTAGGTGCCTGAGACTTACTCAAATGCCTCCCCAACATCATCGGAAGTAACCCCTTTGTGGAGTTGGTCATGCTGAATCTGTCAAGAATCTTATCTATATAAGACTCCTGACTCAGTGATAACATCCGTCGTGATCTATCTCTATAGATACGGATCCCCAATATACATTGTGCCTCATCCAGATCTTTCATCTGGAAATGGTTCTTTAACCATACTCTAACCAAAGATAAGAGAGGGATGTTATTTCCGATCAAGAGTTTGTCGTCGACATACAACACCAGAAAGACGATCTTGCTCCCACTCGACTTGATATATAAGCATGGTTCTTCGACTAATCGAATAAAACCATTCTTTTTTATCACTTGGTCGAAGCGATGATTCCAACTCCTACATGCCTGCTTAAGTCCATAAATGGAATGCGTAAGCTTGTACACTTTCTTAGGATTTTAGGATCTGTGAAACCTTCGGGTTGTGCCATGTACAACTCCTCCTCCAAATAACCGTTTAAGAAGGCGTTTTTCACATCCATTTGCCATATTTCATACTCATGACATGCAGCAATCGCTAAGATAATCCGAATGGAATGCAGGATGACAACGAGTGCAAAAAAATGATCATAGTGCAACCCTTGCACTTGAGTGAAAAATTTTGCCGCTAGTCGTGCCTTCTAGGTGTCTGGTTGTCCCTCGATGCAGCGCTTTATCTTATAAAGCTATTTGCACTGAAGAGGTCGTACCTTATCAGGCAAATCTACCAACTCCCATACGTCATTTTCGTGCATGGATTCCATTTCGGATTGCATGGCAGTAAGCCATAGCTTTGAGTCGGAACAGGTCATAGCACCTTTATAGGTCACGGGTTCGTTACTCTCTAAGAGAAAAACGTCAACTCCGTCAAGTTCCTCGATCATACTGATGTATATATCTGGAGGAATGAAGTGTCTACCCGGCCTTCTGGGTTCCTCAGGATTACTGACTGCAACAAAAGATGAAGGAGCGGTTTCCTCCATTGGTTGCTCAGTAGTTGGTTCTTAAACCTCCGACAGATCGAAGGTTCTATTACTTGTCTTATTCACGAGAAACTCTTTCTCTAAGAACTTCGCAGTAGCCGCAACAAAAACGCGGTGTTCGGTAGGCGAATAGAAGTAATGACCAAACATTCCTTTTGGATAACCAACAAAGTGTGTCTTGACCGATCGCGGGCCGAGCTTATCCTCGTGTCTCCACTTGACATAAGCCTTGCAGCCCCAAACCCGAATAAAGGACAAGTTAGGGATCATTCCTTTCCATATCTCATATGGAGTCTTGTCAAAAGCTTTAGACGGACTTCGGTTAAGTATAAGATCAGCTGACAATAGAGCAAAGCCCCATAATGAATATAGCACAACTGTGTGACTCATCATGGATCGAACCATATCTAATAGTGTTCTATTTCTCCGTTCGGATACACCATTTAACTGTGGTGTTCCAGGTGGAGTTAACTGTAGTACAATACCACAGTCTTTAAGGTGTTGATCAAACTCATTCGAAAGATACTCACCACCATGATCTGATCGTAGTGCTTTAATCTTTCTATCCAGTTGGTTTTCAACCTTCGCCTGGAATTCCTTGAACTTTTCAAAAGATTCACTTTTATGCTTCATTAAGTAGACATATCCGTATCTATTTAAATCGTCCGTGAAAGTGATGAAATATCTATAGTCGTCTCGCGCGGTGATTAACATAGGTCCACATACATTTGTATGCACGAGGCCTAATAGGTCAACAGCGTGCATTCCAACACCTTTGAAGAAAATACGAGTCATTTTGCCTATGAGACATATATGATTAACATGTGCCAAATGATTCATAATCAAATGGAGATATAGCGTCATTCTGTATTAGCTGCTTTACACGTTTCTCATTTATGTGTCCCATACGACAGTGCCATAGATATGTTTGATCTTTGTCACCAACCTTTAGTTTCTTATTATTCATGTGTAATATTGCAGTCGATTGATCTAAGACATATATACCAGTCATGGAAACTGCTTTACCATAAACCATTCCATTTAAAGAGAAAATACAGCTATTATCCTTTATTAAGAATGAAAATCCGTCTTTATCGAGTACGGAAACTGAAATAATGTTCTTAGATAAACTGGGTACATAATATCAGTTATACAGATATAACTCGAATCCGCTCGGTAACTGGATCACATATGTTCCCATAAAGCAGCAACAACTTTTGCTTCATTCCCGACTCGCAGGTCAACATCACCCTTTGCGAGAGGTGTGATGTTTTTTAGGCCATGCAAATGATTACACAGATGAGAACCACAACCAGTATCAAGTACCCAAGTTTCGAAACTTGCATGGTTAATCTCAATCATATGAATATAAGATGACATACCAACAGGAGCAACGCGGCCTGCTTTTATGTCCTCACGGTACACTGGACAGTTCCGCCTCCAATGCCCAGTCTTGTGGCAATAGTGGCACTCAATGTTATCATCTTTGCTTTTTGTCTTGCCTTGGGAGCTACTTGTCTCACCAGGCCCACTCTTAAATCCGGCCCTTTTGAATTTAGGAGGCTTAGCTACTTTTAACCTCTCTTTGAGTTTTTCTCTCACCCTTTCCCTTGTTTGCAATCATGAGAACGTCTTGCTTCATTCTCCCACTCAATTTAAGATCCTTCTCGGTCTGTACGAGAAGGGAGTGTAGCTCATGAGCACTTTTCTTCATGTCATTCATGTAATAGTTTGCCCTGAATAAGGAAAAACCATCATGAAGTGAATGAAGCATTCGATCAATGATCACGTTCTCACTGATCTTGCAGTTCAGGGACTCCAATTTCTCAACATTCTCAATCATATTGAGAATGTGTGGGCTAACTGGTTGACCCTTTTGGAGTTTCGCATCGAAGAAGCGAAGGTGTGCTCATATGAAACGATTCTCGGTGCTTTTGAGAACTTGTTTTTTAGCGTGGTGAAAATCTTATTCGCACCATGGGAAATGAAACGTCTTTGCAAATTGGATTCCATTGCAAAGATAAGTACGTTCTTTATCGCACCCGCTTCCACAACGAAATCACTATAAGCTTGTGATACGTTAGCTCTAGCAGTAGGGCCTGAGTTAGGTGGTAACGACTCGGTCAAATACTTGAGCTTACCATCAGCTATGGCTGCATTCCGTAATGCAGCTTCCCATACCGCAAAGTTGGACCCGTCATTTTTCAGTCGCCTGGACTAATTCATGTGGTCCATAAAAGTCTTAAGCCAGGATTCTTTTCTTAGTGTGGCACTAGGCATAGGGGCATCATTATGACCAGCCATAGTATTTGCAGTATTATTGTTTTGTTTAGATGAATTCTACACTGTAAAGAAGAAATTAAAACATAATAAGCATACCAACGTTTTGTAAATAGTCTAACAAAAAACAGTTTAATGCGATGACTTTAGCATTTATATAATTGATCTTCCTCAAGAACTATATAAACGATACCAAGACTTAATTTCAGTAAATTGATAAGCCAACCTCTTTGCTAATTCTACATTTAGAATTCTTGGTCGATAAATTTCTGTAAATTCTATCTTTAGTCCACCATAACCACATGATCGTACGAGGGTCATGATGTTGAGGTAAAATAAGTCAACAACTACTACTTACCCAACGTAGAAGGGGTCATATGGAGAGTAAGGTCCTATATGCCTGGCGACGAAGAAGGGATTCATAGTAATTTGAGTTATAAAAGACTAATCTCAATTTTAGGTTATAGAGGAAGATCCCATCAACTTTATTTTAATTCCTTTTAAGTGAAGGAATATCTAGCATGCGAGAATGAATAAACTAAGGTGATGGCTTTAAGAAAAACGTGTGACATCTGTATGTCTACACAGACTAGCATACATACTATATGAGTTAATTTTCATGCATTCTCAGTGGTTTGGTTTAGGCGGAAAAATGATGCAAAACAAACATGTGATTGAAAAGAAAAACGGAAATAAAAAACGAAAATAAAGCAAGTCCTAGTGTGACATATCCTACCAAAAAGAACAAAAATAGAACTTGGAATCCATTCAACAATGGACCCTCGAAGCTTGTCTTGTCTTGATGTTCTTTCTTGGTGATGTAGTGGGAGTGAGCAATCCGATCTCCGTCTTGATCTTCTTAATTAAATTTGAAGAATTACATAATAAAATCCTATTATTACATTCTAATTCCCAAAAACGTAAAAAAAAATATTACACAAGGGAGATTCGAGATCTCATAAATACATCACAAATTATGTTTCCTTCATTACGAAAACATAATTTACTAAGGCCACACTAAGTATTACAAAATACAACTGATTGCAAAAGCGTAAATAAATCCATTCATTCATCCAACAATATAATATATAGAATGCATCATACTAATTAAATTAATCTTTCAAGACATAATTCCGTAATTATGTAAAGTATTACCCAAACCACCATTTAATGATTTAAATTATGTGATAATTCTGTAATTAATCTCATAATTTTAATCAAACAAACATATTCATATTATCGTATAATATGATTAATTCAACATTATTTTAAACCGCTTTAAAATAATTTAGGTATCAAAACAGTGAACTTTTTCACAACAACATGTATACATTATCCTTATAATATAACAAGGGAAAAAAAACAAGACGAAACAACCCGAAAAAAAAAACAGCCGAATAAAAAAAAATAAAAACAGGCTGCTAGAAAAAAAAAAGTCAAAAATTTTTATTTTTTTTTCGTGATTAGTATGCCGGACGTGAACAGTACCGAATTTTTTTTTAAGAAAAACAAATGAACTTCAAAAATGATGTTGGGTTGCTAAAATACAAGATTGATAACATTCAAAATCTAATCCTTATTAGACATTGATAAAATCTTAATAATTCAAATTAACCTTATAAGACGAATATCAAGATTATCATTGGATTGATTATTTAGCAAATTATTTCGTTCAAGAACATTCAAGACGATTCCCTTTTACGTTTTAACTCAATCCTTATTAAATTAAAACATCTACAAATTTATTATTTTCTCTTCTTAACTGATTAATGCAACAACAATAATAAATCAAAAAGGAAAACGAAAAACACAAAAACAAATATGCATCGGCTAAGAAAATTGCGACGGCTACTTTTTTTTTTCTCAAAACGTTTATGAAAATCATACAAAAATAAAATTTGTAAACCTTAACGCTCTGATACCACTTGTAGGACAATATCTGTAAATATTTCCAATTCTTTATTTGCAGGATCATAACAAATTTATAATATACGATTTATAGTCATAAACGAAAAACAAGATACAAAGATTGGGATTAAGAATTAACCTTCTGTCCTTGCAAAGGCCTAAGATCAGATATCAAAACAGATATCCTCCTAATCGTTGCACCAAAGATGTCCTGAGAAATACGCTTTCCTGAGCTAGAAATTGCATTATTACCTTTAATTTTGTGTAAGATGAAAGCTAGAGAGAGAGGGAGGAGGGAAGTAGTCGTGTAAATCGTGCCCTTAATGTGCCGAGTGAATGTGCTATTTATAGCTGCAAATAAGCTTGCTATTAGACATCAACTAGGATTCCCCAAATCAGTATTTGGTTCTCCCTATAGCACTTCACAAAAACTGAACAACTTAATAATTGCACCAGTTGTGTCGAGCTCAATCAGACCCACACGGCCTACTGGCCGAAATTCCCTTGCTCAGGCCGAAATTCTATCTTTATAGAATCGGTTATATCGCTATCTCTCGTGTAATGTGTTATCTTATAAATATCTTATATTTATAATTCACTAATTAAATATAAAAGATATAACCTTTTATATTTAATTAAATCATTTCATCTTTATTAAATCATTTCATTACACATAATTAAATATAACATTTTATATTTAATTACGAATTAACATTTTAATTCGTCTTAGCTAATATTATTTAATCAGTATTAAATAATTATATCATCATTACTTTGACTAACCGTTTAGTCGTATAGGGTATCAATATGATTACATTTTCATCTAATCATATCTCTCAGATTCCATCCTTTAGATGTGACTCCTAGGGACCAGTTGATTATCGTCATCTGTATGACAATAACGTCAAACTTTCTAGCAAGTCAAACGTTATTGATAAACGTGAATCAACTGACTAAAATACAAAGTATACCCTGTGTTCCTTTAAGAGATTTATACGTGTGGTCGCACTAACTGTTGAGGACACTAGCTTCAACATCTTGTTCTCTAAATCATTTGCTACTTACAAGTATATTGTAGTTTGTTGTTTATCTTATGCGTAGAAGTTCTCGTGAGCCATTATTTTCTTTAGATCCCAAGATTGAACGTACCTTTCGCACAAGACTCAACTATTTGAAGGAGCTTGACATATTTTCAAGTCTGGGTGGTCTAGCTTGTATCCGTACCAATTACGTACCCACCTCAAGGCGAGGAGGTTTCTAGTTCTCGTTCTTCTTCAGCTTCTTTTCCAACTATTGAGAAGATGGTAAAATTATCGTATTATTCCAAGCTAACTCCGGAAATGTTACCAAGGGGTATCACCACCACTACTATGAAGGAGTAGATTTCAAAATTAAGTTTGCTTTCATCAACTTGGTGGAACGTAAGAAATTTGGTGGAAGTCCTTTGTATGACCGTAATCTTCATATTCAAAACTTTGTTGATTATTGGTCTATGATCATACAAATGGGGGTAACTGTAATACCCCGTATAGTAGCCTCGGTCAACGGCAGTCAAACCATGTTTTGTACAAGTATTTTAGATGGAACGTTTATAAAGTATTTTACGTAAACTATTATTATTTTATAAATCGTATTTCTACGATTATTTCGGATTTGATAATCATTTTATATTTGATGATTATTCATAAAAATGTCATTTCATTAGTATTTATTTATTTGATAATATATTTAGAATTAAATATATTTCATATTTTATATTTATTTCTATTTGTATTTGTTTTATTATTTAAGTCGTAATTATATTTAATTCTAATTATATATATATATATATTCTATGTAAGTACTAATAATTGTATGTTCTTATAATTAATTAATATTTACTACTACTAAATTGCATAGTTTAATTAGTATAATTTTTATATATGCTTGCTAATTTAATTTAAGAGTCAAGAACGGGACGTAGGTATTATGATGCTTCGATATGCGTAATGGACTATGGATGATCGGGCTTGGACTTGGGATAGAATGACGTTTAAACGTGAAACAAAACAACAAAAATAAAAAAATAAACAAGCTTCAACCCATCGAGTTTACACTATCATCAAACCCTAATGCCCCACCTCGTCTTCTGCTCCCATCAACGTAATCAAAACCCTACACTCCCTTCTGCCTCCCTACCTCACTACAAAAAGAACCCTAGTGTGAACTTGGGAAGAAGAAAGGAAGAAACAGGCTATGACAGTCATCGTCATCACCGTTCACCCTTGCGCAGTAAGGTTTTCGTAAGTAGTTCTCGTGCCCTTTTCATGCCTTCGAACTTGTAAATTAAGGCTGTGAGTAATCGTTGTAGTATATATAACATGTATCTAGTGTTTAAACCACCATAGGACCGTCATAGCCGTCACCAAAACCGCCATGGAAGTGGTTGATAGTTGCTGAATGTATACTCTGTTTTTATACGTGTTGTTTCAATCTCGTCCCAGTTGCTTATTCGTTCATATTTTAGTTTGATTCTTGGCGTGGGTCATGAGTGTTAATAGGGGTGTATTAGTAAGTGATGTTGGTGGTGGTAAGAGGGTGTGTGGTGGCCGGAGGAGGCTGATTTGAGAGCCTGTTCAAAGTGCCGAAATAAGGGTTGCGTGGTTATGCAGTGGGTTTTGGGGGTGGTTGTTGGAGAGAGTGAGTGGTGTCGAAGATGGGTGCTTGGCACCAGGGGGTTGTGGGTAGTATTAGGTGTCGAAGGTAGTATTTGGTGGTGGTGACGGTGGTGTTAACAGGAGGTTAATGGGTCGTTATGATGAGATTACATTGACACTATACTCTATGAAGTGTTATGAATGGATGTTTACTCTGTGAATGTGTTATGAATGGATGTAGCCTTGTATATTATGGATGCAAGTATGAGTTATATGAGCATGGTATTAAATGGTTATTTATTTTAGTGTTGCATTCATGAGCATTGCATATGCATTAGTTACTGAGAAAGATATGGATCAGATATTGTTCTGATATAAAGCCCAGGGTGGTTCTGCAGACCAGGCCTGGTGTCTTATCAGCTATTGAGCTGGTGTTCGGCGACGGCTGATTATAGTCTGCCGGGAGGTTCGGTATGTCTGGGTGTTACGGGTTTGAGATTGAGAATGAGATTGAGCTCGAGCATGTCATGGCATTTGCATATCATCGTTATTGCATTATTTTATTATTGTGTTATCCTACTCAACCGCGAGGTTGACAGTGTATTCGTGTGACACCTACGATGATCCGGAATGGGGAGTAGATTCTACAGGTCAGAGACAGATGGATTAGGAGCTTGGGCATGGAGAGAGACATGGCTTAGACCTACTTAGTATTAGATCACGTACTTAGATGTATTCAGTTGTACTTTTATTCTTGCGTAGTAGTTGTAACATCAAACGTTTAAATTTAATCAGTTCTAAATAAAGTACTTTGGTTTGTTTTACTTTGTTATTCACTACCTCGGACGCTACGTTCCGAGATGGTAACAGCTCTATTTATTTTAGAATGTCTTGCTAAAGGCTCTTAAATAAATGGGGGTGTTACAGTAACTCAAGATCAAATTAGGGAGCTTCTCTTCCCTTTTTCATTACAAGACAAAGCTAAGTTATGTTTCAATAGGCTTGATCCAGTTACTTTGGGTATTAGCCAATGGAAATCCTTGGCATTAGCATTTTGTCAAAAGTACTTCCTTCTGGAGAAGACTCAACAACTACAAAGCCAAATTACGGTTTTTTATCAACAAAGGTTGAAGAGTCTATATGAAGCGTGGGAGAGATACAAAGAGCTTTAAAGGCAATGTCCTCATCATGGATTGGATGCTTGGTTCTTAGTCGTTACGACCTACAATGGATCTAATGTCGAGTCAAGAAGAGTGCTAGATTCCGCCAACAATGGGCAATTTAATCAAATCGACACCGATCTTGCTCAAAGTCAAAGCTATGTCTGCTCATGATGATCAATATCTCAACTCCTGAAGTACACCATTGAAGGGGAAAGATGAGTCCTCAGATTTGTCTATCTCAAAAACTCAACTTGTTAGTCTTCAACAACAACTCAAAGCTCGAGGTGCTTCTACTCAACAAGTCAATGTGGTGTCGACAAGATAAATCTTGGTTTGTGATGGATGCGGTGGCACGGGTCATGGTTATACAATGTGTGGTGCAAAAAATCGAGGAGGTAAATGATTTCCAATATTTTAAGCAACAATCTCAATTTCCACCCAATACTTTTTCCAATTCATATAATGCAAACACAAAGTATCATCCTAACCTATCGTATAAAAGTACGAATGTGCTTAATCCACCACCCCAAAATAATTTTGTGCCCCATCAACCACAAAATAATTTTGCCCAACGACAACAAAACCGTTTTTATTCCCCTCCGGGTTTTAATAATAATCAAAAGCCACAACAAAATACCCAAGGCAATGAACTCTCCATTAGACTAGCTTAAAACCATGTTCTTCCAATTGCAAAAGAGTCAAGCCGAATTGTTGGCTCAAATCAAAAAAATGATCAAGCTTACAATACTTCTATCAAGATGCTAGAACAACAATTGGCTAAACTTGCCACATCTAGCTCTAAAAGGAAGCACGGTCAATTGCCTCCTCCATGTCAACAACCACCTCTAGTTACCCTTAATGTTATTCAGTTGAGAAGTGGTAAGAGTTATAATGCTTCATCTATGACCTTGGAATATGAAAAAGCTAAGCTAGGGGGAGATGATGTGATTCCCTAGGATTTAATAGTAGAGGATGCGCCTCTAAGTGGTGATGTTCAAATGGGTGAATCGCGGGTTGAAGCTGAGAATACGAGCTTAAAAAGCAGAATGCAAGCGAGCTAGAGAAGGAGAAAACAACTCCTATTGCGGTTCAGGTTCTTTTCGCATCGACTGGCTAAGCAAAAGGACAATTCAAGGTTTGGTAAGTTTCTTGAACTTGTTAAAATTTTGCATGTTACCATTCCTTTTGTCGATATTCAAGAAGTACCCTCATATGCTAAATTCATTAATGAAATCTTGAATAAAAACGATCGATAAATGAGATAGAGACCGTAGCCTTTACGGGTGAGTGTAGTGATTATTTACAACACAATTTACCACCTAAGCTTAAAGACCCCGATAACTATTCTATTCTTTGCACTATAGACACATATACCATTGATAAGGCCCTTTTGCGACCTAGGTGCTAGTGTGAGTGTTATACCCTTATCCGTTTGTGAGAGACTTAGTATCGGTCCTTTAAAATGTACAAATATTACTTTGAAAATGGCGGATCGATCTCTCAAACAAAATTTAGGTGTCCTAGAGGATGTTCTATTTAAGGTGGGTAAATTTTCCAATCCAATTGATTTTCTTGTGATTGATATGGCTTAGGATTCTCAAATCCCGATTATATTAGGTAGACCTTTCTTGCATACCACGGGTGCGGTAATCAATGTGAAACACGGTAAATTAATGTTGGAAGTGGGAGATTCTAAGGTTACGTTTTCCAAGAATAACACATTAAAAGCTTTTATGAGTCAAGAGTCGGTTTATTTTATGGATATTTTCGATTCTTGTATTACGCCTCATATTTCACTAACAACCTTTTCCGAGGTAGACTTGTGTGTTGATTCTTTGGCAGATAACGTTTCTAATGACACTAATGCTAAGAGTGTCAACATCGAAGGCAATGCTAGCTTCGGAGATGTAGGAATGAGTTTGGACGGTAGTGAGCTCATTAGCAAGGGATGATCACGTCTATTAGCCGTTTTGGTCGTGTGAGGCGTTAAACCAGCGCTTCTTGGGAGGCAACCCAAGCTATTTTACTGTTTTCAATTTATTTTTAGTTATTTTATTTATTTTAATAGATTAGTAATAAATTGCTTTTAATTGTTCAGTCACTTTTGTTGTTGATTTATAGGTGTAATTATGCAAAAGAGACTACATGAGAAGTTTCACGCTTTCTCATACGCAAACCCGTTCAGGATCGTAGTTTTAGAATTTGAGAAAAAATAAAAACATAGCAGCACGGTTTTTTTTTTTTTTTTTTTTTTTTTGACAGCAATAAAGAAACTATTTACAGACCCATAACGACTCCCTTTGCTCTATTATGAGCTCTACTATTAAAGACTCTTGAAATATAAGTAATACTCAAACAGTGAAAGAACGCGGCATCATAATAAAAATCGTCCAGGATTTCTTCAATTTGAAAGTGCATCTGCTCCAATCCCAGCACCTGCAAAACAAGAGACTGACAATCTGATGCCAAAGCCACATGAGTTAAACCTCTTCCGCGTGCCCATTTTAAAGCATGCAAAAGCGCCAAAGCTTCCGCCTGAATTTGAGATTCTGCTTTGGTAATCATTGATGATCCATCACTAGAGAGCCCCTCCTCAGCCGTCGTGACCCATCCAAGCCCTGTAACCAAATCTTCCTTCCAACTCGCATCGACATTTAAAGTTGTCATCACGCAATCCTCCCTATCCCCTATGATAAACCACGGAACGGACTCCCGTATTTCCTTTCTATACATGCATACTTCATCATCTCCATGATCTTTGGCTGCTTCCTCCTTGCCAGGAATATCCTTTTTTGCACTCGACATAACATTCAAGACGAGATTATTCTGCCGCTGAAAGAAAATTGGTGGAAAAACCTTTTCTCCTCTAAACGCGACATTATTCCTTTCAATCCAAATACTCCACAACACCAATAAGAAAGTAGTTACCCTTTCCTCATAATTCTCAAGCTTACAGAGATAATACACCCAGTTTATAATCCATCGCCTTAGGTCCTCCCCATTCTGATGTATAACCTGAAATCCCAGCGAGGAACCTGCCCACAATCTTGAGGAAACAGGGCAATCACGAAACAGATGTTTCAAAGTTTCAACATTCTCCTTCTCCCCCCATGAACTACAAAAAGGACATATAAAATTCCCCTGAATTTTTCTCCTAATAAAACCATCCCCAATCGGAAGCGTCCTTGTAAGAATTTTCCAAAGAAAAACCTTCCATGAATAAGGTCCTGGTAATCTCCACAGCTTTTTTCTAAATAAAAACCTAATTTCATCGGTGATCCTATTGGAATCCTTCCATGTCCCTTTTTCCTTGAAAAAATCCTTAAAAGCTAACGCATATCCACTCTTCACTGTATACTTCCCACATCTATTAAAATGCCACAAAGGAGCACTAACTCTTCTTGTCTCACCAATGTGCATTGCCAAAATTCTTTGTGCATCCTTCTCCTTAAAAATCTGCCAAACCACCTCTTCCTTCCATCTTCTAGTCCCTAATCTAATATCAGAGAATCTCAAATTCCTCAAAAAACTCATATCCATCCCAAGCATCTCGTCTTTTGGTTCTGGAATCTCCCCATTAACCCACCTATTCGTCCAAACATTAAAATTCGACCCCCATCCTGGTTTCCAACTCATTCTTTCCTCAATAAATCGTAGCCCGCACATAATACTTTTCTGCGCCCAAGAACCATGATTCCTCCTATGCTCATACACATGTGTTTCACCTCTCAAACCTACCCCACATTTTTGTCTAAAAACCTTGACAAAAAACGACTTTTCATTAGAAACTAAGCGCCAAGCCTGTTTCCCTAACAAAGCCTTGTTCAAGCAGCTAATATCCCGTATCCCAAGTCCTCCTTCACTTTTAGGTAACCCCAAAAATTTAGCACTACACCAATGAATAGGTTTCCCAGATCTACACCCCGCCCACCAAAAATGTGACAAGAGAGAATTAATTCTCCTAGCCACCCTTACCGGCACAATGAAGGCCGATAGAAAGTAATTGGAAATGTTCGATAGAACCGAGTTGATCAGTGTAATCCTACCCGCTGGTGATAGAAAAATGTCATTCCAAGATGAAACCCTTTGAGCCACATTATCCACCAAACCTTGAAAGAAATTAATCCTGCTTCCTTGGAATTCAGTTGGAATACCTAAGTATTTACTAATTCCAACATTATTATGAACATTTAGAATCCTTAAAGCATTCTGAACCTGTCTTAGATTTGTATTTGGACTAAAATTAATCCCAGACTTCGCATCATTAAGAACCTGGCCCGATAAACGACAGAAAGTCTTGATAATCCTCACTAACTCTCGCAAATATGTATCCTTATTTTCCAAAAAGAAAATCGCATCATCAGCAAAAAATAAATGAGTCAGCCTTTCCGTATCCTTTGCCAAGCTGATTCCCCGTAACATTTTACACTCCTGAGCATATCTCACATTCTCCGATAAAGCTTCCATGCATAACACAAAAAGAAAGGGGGATAAAGGATCCCCCTGCCTAAGCCCACACTTCGGTCTAAATTGCTTTCCAGGTTTTCCATTAAGCAAAACCTCATAAGAAACCGAAGTAACACAATTCATAATAAGATGAATTAATCGTGATGGGAACTGAAATTTCTCAAGAACCGCTTCCAGGAAATCCCATTTAACACGATCATAGGCCTTGCTCATATCAATCTTATAGGCAAGCTTTCCAACCCTTCCTCTAGATTTCGAGTTAATACCAAACATAGCCTCATTCGCAAGAAGAATATTATCGCAGCGAAAAAATACGAAGCATCGGTCAATCCCGATCGGGGTTGGTGCCCCCGATCGAGGACGTGGATTCCCATAAATTTGTGTTTTCATAAAACACACAATAGGCTAAGTTCTTTCTATTCTTTCTTAAACGACGGTTCTCTTACTTCACTCTACACTCTTTTGCACCTAATTTCTACCTCAAATTACCTTCAATATTAGTTCTCTATCATCAATTTTGGTTTGTTGTTGATCATTGTCCATCAAAAGATAAGTTTTCTTTTATTTCTTCTTCAATTTCATCCAATTTTTCTGATTTTGTCAACTTGCATAAACCCTAACTCAATTTGGGAGGTTTTGATTTTCATGCTTATATTGTTTAAAAATGCTTGGCAAATGATCCCATAGTGATTGTAGGTTGAATTAGCTTACTAGCTTGCCTTGTATTGTTGAATCTGGATGAATTTGAACTTATAAGTTGTGATCTTGTCACTTGAGCTAGTTTTGTAGTGTTAAGCTAGAATTTTTGCTTGATCCTCAGAAATTCTACGGCTCCTAAGCGGTCAAGTGAACAAAAACCCAGGAAAAGAGCTAAGCATGCTCATGAAAGCTCAATAAGAAGGAAAGACGATGTTATAATGCATGAACACCCAGAATGGTAGATGAAGAGTACCCACATGTGGTATTCGATTCAGTTAAGCAATGGAATAGGTGGTGTATGATTCCTAACAAGGATAATGATTACCCAAGTCCGGATTATTGTGGTTTGAACTATGGTATTGAGGCTTTCGGTGATGGATGTGACAACTTTTATGGGAAAAGTGGCTATGGTGATGAAGGAAGAAGGTTGTTCGGCTTTTTTGAAGGTGGTCCTAGTTATTTTTGCGCTAAAATTCATGATGGTGGAAGTATTAGACTTGTTAGACAATTTTTATTTGCTTTAGACTTTTTAGATTGTTTTCATTGCTTTGCATTTTATTTAGACTTTCTTGCAACCCATTATACCTTTACATCTTGTCCTTGTGTCATGAGTCATTTTAATGTTTGTTGTTAATGTTTTTTTATGAAGACACATTGAGGAGAATGCGATGTCTAGTTTTGGGGGGATGCATTTGCATATAGTTTAGTTTTCATGTAGTTTAGAGTTTGTGTGAAAATTTAGACTTTTTAGAAATTTTATATAGATTTTTTTGCTTAATTCTTTGTTTGTCCTATTAAAGCTTTCATGTTTATCTCATTTTTGATAACTTTTGATCTTATTTTACTTGACGTGTTTAACATACATGGGGATGTCGTGGCATAGTATACTACAAAATTCACGTTGTTTACTGACGGAAAATATCCGTCAGAAACAGCTAAAATCCGCCAGGAAACTGCATTACTGACGGATAATCCGTCACAAAATTCCGTCACTAAAATACAAGTAACTTTTAAAAAAAATATTATCTGGTTTTTAAAAAAAATATATGATGAAAAATATACTAACAGATATTCCATCAGTAACATAAATATCTGACGGAAATTCCGTCAATACCCTCATATTTGTACTGACGGAAAATCCGTCAGATGTTTAATTTACTGGGAGATTTTACGTCAGTAACTTTTATCGCTATTGACTTGGTCAACGCGCCAACTTAATCTGGCGGATTTTTCGTCAATAATTTTTAACGCCATTGGCTTTGTTCAACGCGCCAGATTTATCTGACGAATTCTGACGGATTTTCCGTCAGGAAATTAGTCCGTTAGTATTCCGTCAGGAGTCCGTCAGTCAGCCAAAAAAACCGACGGAAAATAAATTATGTAAGTATATCGCGTTATTTTTGTAGTGGTAGGTGGTGGTGATGAATTTTCGAATTAATAAGCTTTGATCTAGACTTTTTGGCAAGCCACAAAATTAGTAAGTTAGTACCTCCTTTTAAGGCCATTTCATTCTTATTTGATCTCTTTTAGGCGAGTGGTAGGTCTTCTTATTATTTGTGCTACATCAAAAGCGCACAAATATGGTTTTCTTTTCACTTTATTTTATTCATGTGTTAAACAAACTTTGAAACCTTCACTATGATTATATTTTGCAGGTTTCCCTAACCGTTCACATGTTTTTCATTTTATCCAAGCTACATACAAACTTACCTACCCTTTGTCAAGCTAGTAGCTAAAATTATTTTATGAGGGGATGCTCGGAAATTTGGATGAACATATTTGATTATTTCATTGTGAAAGAAAAGAAAGGAAAAAAAGATGAAAAGAGAAAAATGCCAAAAGTCAAAATCGAGATAAAAAAAAATATATGAAAAAGTTGGCATACAAGAAAGAAAAAAAGAAAGAGGTTTTAAGAATTTCTCATACAAATTCAAAACAATATATATATTGGATAAATTTCTTATGGTTTGAAAAAAATTGAGGAATCATATTCATTTTGATTTCTAAATAGGGTAATTCGGGTTTGAAAATGAGCATTCTTGATTTTGTAGTGTTGCAAGCTTGGTCCATTAGCTCCACATTACCATAAAATATTTGTTCCCCTTATGACCCAACTCACAGAATAACCTTCTTCTAACATTTGGCTTCTTTATTTTTGCTTGCATTTGATTATTTTTGTTTAATAATTTGAATATTTACCATACTACATTGCGGGTACTCTCATAAGTCGAGGTTTCATTGAGTGATTTATCACAAAATTAACCTTATACATAAATTGAGTGATAAGCTGAATCGTGAGAGTCCAAAAAGTCAAATAGATCATGCAAGAGTCTAACGTTCCATTTGAAGTCAACCATGCTACGCCGCCATGTAAATCTCAACCTTGTTTTGTTTTTCCTTATGCCCTTGTTGTTTAGGGATATGGTTCTTTAGCTATTTAATCATGAGGTATACATTGAAGGATGATCTTGCTTGAAGACAAGAAAGGGGTTAGCTTTGGGGAGTTTGATAAATAATATATTTGCATGATTTTACCCATATTATTAGCTTTGTGTTACATGTTAATTTGCACTTATTTAAGTGTTACTGTATTAAGCTAATTTTATATTTCTAGTGTATTTATGCTTTAAAGTATGTTTTGTAAGAAATTGAGCTAAAATTAGCTAATCCACTACAAAATACTCACTTCAAGATTAGAAAATGGCTAAATGAAGAACGCAATTGGACTAAGTAATGATCAAGCATGGATTTTGCATGCATTTCAATGGATTAATTCTAAACAAAATGCAAAATGAAAAAAGGTAATTTAAGCCCAAAATTACTACTCCATAAATTATGTAAACAACTTAGGATTCCTAAAGATCTCATGGTGGCTAGGGTAAGAGCATTCAACGGAGTTAATTGGCCAACTTATTGCGAAGAACGTTGGATACCAAGAGTTAATGCATGGAGGATTCCTAAAGATCTCATGGTGGCTAGGGTAAGAGCATTCAACGGAGTTAATTGGCCAACTTATTGCGAAGAACGTTGGATACCAAGAGTTAATGCATGGAGTTACACTACCAAAATACAGAAAACAGGCGACTGCATTCAGTCGCCAAATCGAATTTGGCGACTGAAAGCAGTCGTCAAATTTCAGTCGCAAGCCTTAGTCGCCAAAAAAAAAATGGGCGACTAATTTCAGTTGCCAAATTTGGCGACTGTACTTTCAGTCGCCAATTGAGGGATTTGGCGACTGAGTGGGTAGTCGCCAAATTGACGACTGAATGGGGGGTAGTCGCCAAATTGGCGACTAAATTGCAGTCGCCAAATTGGTTGGGTTTGCAGAAACTTTTGATTTTCTAGCCCAGTTTTGGCGACTGACTACAGTCGCCAACTGTATCATGTCAGTCGCCAAAATGGCTGGGTATTTCATGCTCAATCTCATTTTGATCGTGCCAATTCTCTTATTTAATCATGCCAATTCGCAATGACGCCCTGCAAATAGAAAATTACAACCAATTTGCGCGAACCGCACCATTTAAAACACCAATTTCTCATTTATTCAAAAATGAGAACATTATCCAACTACAAGCTAAAGTAACTAAAAATTATCCAACTACAAGCTAAAGTAACTAAAAATTATCCAAACTAACTAAGCTACAAATCCCATGCCGGCTCCACTACCACCACCATTTCCATGTGGATCGTTGGGGTCATAACGTGGTTGTGGACCGGGGTTACATTGGGAGAAGAAGGTTTCCATTGCCTCCATGCGCTCCTTCATCAACCGAAATTGTTCGTCTCGTTCTGAATTCACTCTTCTTTCATCTGCAAGTTGAGTCTGTAGTTGACTAACAATGTAATACTCCGTATTTTTATTTCGTTTTATTTATTTATCTTGATTTTATTGGATGTCGATGTCGACGTGTTATAATAAAAGCGATATTTTATTGTTGAACAAGGTGCCTTATGAGTTGTGTTTTCGGGTCGTAAATGTGAGTGTTAAACAAAACTGGGCCATAGATACATTATTTGGGTATTGGGGTGCGTGAGATGTTGACCCATACACGGAAAACCATGCGTATGGGCCTAGGGTTGCGTGCACAAACACAGCCCACACACAAGCTTAGCAAATCTGAAATTAGAATTTCAGAGAACCTCTCCCTGCCGCCTTATTTAAGCACTCTTTTTCTCTTTTTCTGACCTAAAAACAACTTACACACACACACATATCTGTAGCCGCCACTTCAAGGTTGTCACGGTGGTCAGAACAGTCTAAGGGTGATCGTTGGCTAGGTCAAGGAGGTATGCTCACTTGAGTCACTCGTTTTTCTCTGTTTTCGCTTCACTTTTATAAACTATTCGTTCTGTGTTTATGGTTAATTTCGCTGTTTTCTTTAGTAATCTTAATCTATGTTCTATGTTAATGATGTAAGAGTGGTGTCGTGGCCGTCGTTGGCTTTGGGTGGTTGTCGATGGTGGGTACAGTGCAGGTCGTCGGAGTCGTGTTTTCTTACAACCACAAACAGCGTTTTTTGAGTCGCCATGTTTAAACATAAGCATTTGCATATTATTGTTTGGTGCATTATTTATTATTGTGTTGTCCTACTCAACCGCGAGGTTGACAGTGTATTCGTGTTCACCTACAATGATCCGGAATGGGGAGTAGATCTTTCAGGTCAGAGACAGGTGGCCTAGGACTGGGCATGGAAGAGAGACATGGACTAGACCTACCTAGCTTCTAGATCACTTAACTTTTCATAGTTGAACACTTTTGTTTTTCAGTTGTTTTGGAAGTCTTGTGGACTATGCCTTGTAATAGATTTCAGTTTAACTTCTTATAAATTAAAGTACAGCGTTTCTTTCACTATGAGTATCTACTACCCTGGTTATCCAGGATGATAACAGTCCTATTTACTCTGGAAGTCCTAGTCCAGGCTCCTAGGTAAATGGGGGTGTTACAAAGTGGTATCAGAGCGAACGATCCTCAGGCCTAAACTAAAAAAAGAAATAATGAACATAGGAGTGTCTAAATAAAATGAACCCCAGGCTAGTAACTGTTAGGAGCCCTAGGAGTTGGGATGAGTTAGGGGCCCCTCAAACCAAACTACTGGCCCTTTTAGTCTAACCTGGTTACCATGAGAGTTGAAGAGTGTGGGTAGTTTTGAAAGACCCAAGGCAGATATATAATATGTGTATGTTGTACTAACATTTCAGCGCCAAGGGAATGAGGTAAGTTAAGATGTGAAAAGATGGATGAAAATATATGTATACTGTGAAGTATGAAAATGATGTTACATGATGAGTGACATGTATATGTTGTTATTCCAAGCATTGAGAACATGAGTTTATATCTTAATTTTGACTATGAGTGTGATTTGTATGAATATATGCATGCGGTTATGTGATCCCTAAGCCTTTAGGTAGACTTCTAATACGATGTTAAAATAGGACTTAACCGTATGAAAGAAGTTCATGCTAGGTTATGTATGTTAGCAAGACCAAGTCGGAGTAGGAGTTGACCTAGGATGCTCATAAATTTTGTCACTTGTGTAGCAAAATGCCTCCCAGGAGAGAACCCAACACTGCTAATGTATCGCAAGAGGAATTCGATCGCCTACTAGCAATTAACGCTGCTCTCCTAGCTAGGATTGGGGCAAACACTCAATCATATGCGATCAAGATGAGAAATAATATTTCTAGGCATAACCCCACCAAGTACGATGGGGAAGGAGCACCAAGTTTGCTAGTGGAATGGTGCCGAGAGTTCGAGAGTATCTTCGAACTGTTGTCAGTGCCAGAATCGATGAAGGTGGACCAAGCTGTATTCTATCTGAAGGGTACAGCTAGGTTATGGTGGAATAACAATAAAGAAGAGATCAAGGCAGCTGCAGAAGAGATTGGGTCAGAATATGTACGCTGGGAAGGGTTCAAAGGGATTTTGTCCTCTAAGTTTGTGCCATAGCATGTTAAAGGGAAGCTGAGAGCTGAGTTCGATTCTTTCAAGATGACCGAGGAAATGACTGTGGAAGCTGACCTGGGCTACACGTCGGAGATGTTAGCTGCTAGGCTTGAGAAAGGGCTAACCATAGAAATCAAGAGAAGTTTTCTAGCAACTAAGCCCACGACTGTGGAAGATGTATAAGAGAGGGCTGGCCAGGCAGAAAGAATCGCTGTCACGATTAAAGAGGAAGAGAAAACCAAGGGTGACAAGAGGAAAGCAGAATCTGGGGCCGAAAGCTCAGGGAATAAAAAGCCAAATTGTTAGGAACCGAAATTCCTAATTTTATACTCATATCTAATGTGAGTTTTGTTTCTTTAAGTTTAGGCTTAAAGCTTAATAAGATCTTATGCATGCATGATGATTACTTAAGATGGATGAATGTCCTTACATTGGTTTTAGGAGGCTTATACTCAATAATCACCTATTATTTGAGTCTTCAAAAACCGAAATACCATTTAACGATCTAACACAAAATCGTCTCCAAAAGATGCGTATCAAGGATCCGATCTCAAACCAAAACAATTTTTGTTACTAGAAAAATTGAATTAGTAAACTAGAAATAATAATAATATTACTCTTAATATTATTAGTATGGAAATAATTAATTTTACTAGAAAACTTATTTTCTTAGAAAATGTAGGGAGAATGAATGAAGTTGTAGTATGTGGATGAACAAGCATCAACAACAACTAGTGAACATGTAGTGTATATGGTGGAGTATATAAGGAGTAATAGTGAGCTTGCTTGCTCATCTATTTGGTCGGCCAAACAAGCCACCCAAGGCCAATGCATGACCTCTTACTTCTTACACTAAAGTGTGAAATATTCCTTACACTTACATTGTGTAAGACACACACAATCTCTTTACTTATGCTTGCACACAACCATCACCTATGCATCCATTTTCACGGTTCTAATGGGTCTTATTTTAGACCCATTTTATCTTTGTCAATTGTGTTAATTTGTAACATGTCACATATGTTCCATAACACATGACCCAATTTGTTAATTATGAAATTTTAACTATTAAATTCCATAATTTACAAATTTATTACATTTAAATAATTATACTAATACTTCGAAATAATTGTTGTATAAAAATGTAATGTCATAATTTAATTACAACTCTTTGTAATTTTATGATCAACCGTGTTCATTCTCAATTTAATCGTTTCCCAAACGAATAAATAAAAACCGAGTAATAAAACGATTTTATTACTTTAACTATTATTATTATAATCCTATTATAAAATATTCGTCATATAAAAATTATTTCCAATATTTCCAGTTATTAATTAATTTGTATCCAATACAATATTAATTAATTATTCCATTGAGACGGAATTCCCTAAAGATATGACCTTAAGGGATCAACTGATCACCACCATCATATGACGATAATGTCAAACTCTAGACAACCAATCATTATCGGTAGATGTTGATCAGTCGACTTTAAAAGAGTAACACTCCCAGTTGTGTTTCATTCAAATGAGTTTTAATTACGTCAACACACTATTGTCGAGGACACGTCCTCCAACAATCTCCCACTTGTCCGAGGCAAGTGTGTGTCACCAATTCTCTTGCCCTATTACTATCTCACACTCAATGCATGGCGTCCTCTCAGGTCGTGCCAGCAATTGATTGAAATCTAGAGTGGTTTATCTCGATCTGGAGTTATAACTACTGACCGGAATTATCTACCATAGATACCTTCCGAGTGTGGCCACGCATTTCTAGTTATTATTCTCCTCGAGTGGCCTAGAGATATTTCTCAAACATGACAAGGGGTGGACAATTCCCAATCGACCAATTCCTTCCGGCTGGCCACAGCCCATCATAACCCAAAATATGTCCTTATAAACCCCAGTTACGAAGGTGTTAGGACATAAATCAAAGTTAATCTGAAAACTATACGACCTCAGAGAACAGTCATTAGTCCAAGAACTGACTCATGTCAAACACGATAGATGCTCCCGCCACGACCAGGCAGTCCTTTAATAAGAGTATGCCAGAGCTCTATCAGCGGTCATTAGCCCGGCAAATGTATCTTAACATGTCTATGCCTAGGTGATCGATTAGTCATCCCGTATGACTATATGGCAATTGAACTCGCCATCAATCGCATCACACATCCGGTTGCATTGAGATGTCACCTCACTTAAGCAACTAGGGGCGAGGTCATGATAATTCAATTCACTTTAATGGGGTTCAATATGGCCTTACCATCCCATTTGAATATGACATGACCTGGGGTGAGTTATAAATAACTCAAATGATGAATGCATTATTACATATGTAAAATTGATGTCATATCAATTACTACATAATCTATAATTCATACTTGTATAGTATTACATCTCAACTCAATTGAAATGACATGATTTATCATGTTAAGCCTATAAGAAGGCCTTTGGTTAGTAAGCCTTAACAACTTTTGTGCTTCACATAACCTTACTCTAATTTCCCTTGGTTATGCATAATCTCATTATGCTAACCTTACGAGTACATGTCTTGATCCATATCTAGACACAAGCTTTCTAACAATAGAATAGCTCCCACTGTTTTCACAGTGTCTGAGGGACTCTTCCCTCTATTATATCTCATAGATATAAGTGTACTCATATTTGTTGAATACCTTCATTGTTCTACTGTCTAGAATAATTCTAACAGATTTGTTCCTTTATGATTGTAGTCAAAATGGTTCTCTAACCATCCATATGTGTTTTGAACATGGTATTGTGCAACTCTTTGCACATTAAACCAATGAAATATCCAAACATTTAGCTTCATCCTTTTAGTACTTATTTAGTAGTGTTTGATGAACTATATGGCTACACATAGAGATTTCTCTCCAAATTCGATTTGTAACATTTCGTCATACTCCAAGTATACGAAGTTTGATAATGGTATTACATCTTAGCGTAAAGAATTGATCCTGCAGCGGAAGCATGCAAATTCAATTTCTTTAGTTCAAAACATTTGAACTTACCCTTATTCTTATCGACATAAGAATATCTTCTTATACGCTAATATCCATTGATAGGATATCCTAGTGATATATTTATTCCTTTTACAAGTCTTTATCATTCATAATGATCTTTATCATTTATAATGATCAACATGTCACATTCATGTAAGACTAGAGACAGAACTTTACTCCCACTTAACTTCATGTATAAACATAACTTCTTGACTTTCAAGAAAATGCTTATCACATGATCAATATAAGGAATTCAACCTTTTGACATTTCCTTTTTAGGATAGTTGCGATTTTACAAAGCTCATACTCGATGACTTTTAAAATCCAACATGTCAAAATATTTGAACTCGAAGCCATGTTATTGCGTGGAAAACTCTTTGCCACCAATTTATCTAATTCAACTCTTGTCATCCTTTCTTAAGATAGTTGTGATTTTCAAAACTCATTGATACCCGTCGTTGTGGGTGTCAAAGATAAAATTTATAAACCAAACTAAAACTATAGATAGTGATAGTAAGGGTCGAACCACAGAGAGACAAGGTTAATTATGTTTGCTAATTTTTAATCTATTAAGTAACAATAGAGAGGGGGTTTGATTGATTGTTGCTAAGTCTAAAACAAATATAAAATAAAACAAGTAAATAAAGATGAGAATAAAACTATAATAAAAGAGATGCTAGGATGTTTGGGTAATAAACAACTAAGATAATATAAATCCTAAGTCAACATGTATTGCAGTCGCGTGAAGGGTGTAACATATCCTTTAGGTCTATGCTACCTAATAGCTCCTTTCGGCCTATGCTATTAGTTCCTAGGTCTCACAATTATTGGGTGTCAACAATAAGGGTGATTCCTAAATTCTAGGTCACATACCTTTCAATCTTGGGTAACCTAGCCGTCTTAAGAAGTAAACCAATGCCCTTCCCATATCTCTCAATCTTGGGTAGGTCAATACTAACATCCTACAAGTCTCCTTTTAGTCTCATTGTAGGTTATTATAGTCTACAAATTAAAGCGAAACAGAATTCATACGCGTGTCGGTCGAACGACCAGCTAGCCCGGTCGGTCGACCTCTACCCTGCAACATGTCGATTAGGAATTTATACTACCTTCGCATATTTACTCCCTACATCCTAACATATGAAATTAGCTACTCATAACTATTGAAAACATAATAAAAACAGGAATAAACATGGAAATTATAAAGAACATCAATCTAAACATGCAATAATAATAAAGGCTTGGGATTCTATCTTAACCGTATGCAATAATTATAAACTAACAATAATAGAACAGAAAATAAGAGAGGAATTACCGGAAATAAGGATTAAGGCGGAAAAGAACAAGCTTTATTGATTAATGCGGAAAGATTGATGAACAATGAATAAAACTAAAGAAAAGTGTTTGATGATAATTGAAAGATTAAAACTAAAACTAGATTGGAATTCTATGATAGAAAACTAGGTAGAGAACTTGATGTAAAACTGAATGAATAACCCTAATCCCATAATTTAGCTTAAATAGGCGGAATTAAAAAGTTTCCTAATGACCTAAACACTTTAATGGGCTTCGCGGAAACTTCTGGGTCAGCGCTGAGGTCGATCGACCCAATTAGTAGGTCGGTCGACCCAATTGTCGGGACTGCAGCGCGCGTCAATCTTAAAACAGCTGCCATTTCTTTGTTACTTATCGTAATCAAGCGATTCTTGCGGCGTTGGAAAGCTAAGAGGATAAGCTTTCACCTCCAACTGGAATCACTCAATTATCAGCTCTAGAACTCGAGATATAGCCATTTGAAACAGGCTGCAACATCGTGGATCGATTCTTTGCTTGTTAAAGCTATCTACAGGCCTTGAAATGTGCGCTAGGCTTCGTTCCTTCTTGTCCTTAGTCATGAAAAATCCCGAGGGCATAAATTTGGTATAAAATCATCCCTTTTCCGCATAAATCTGCAAAAGAGCATAAAAATACGAAAGTAGACAATTGTTGGAAAATAAATGCTAAAACATAGTAAATGAGCGACAAAATGCGTGTAAAAATAGATGTAAAACATCATAAAATAGGCACGCATCACTCATCGTAGATGATTTTAAAATCCAACAACATTATTTGATCCGATTTTAATATAGATCCGTTATTGCGTGCGAAACCCTTTCCACCAATCAACTGAGCTATTTCGAATTCAGGTAGAGTCGAAACTAAATAAAGCATTTATACAAGTTACAAGTTCGTTACACTAAGAAGGCAACATTAAACTCGTCAACTTAATTTTCGAATGAAATTTCCACTTATCTCAACTAGGAAGAACAACTAGGAAGAACATTTTCATATTGCATCATTTAGAAATTGTGGCTCTATAATAATTTCTCCCACTCTGTCTAAAAGAAATAATCCTCCTTTCTTTATAGACAGCACCATGAGCCACAAACCTTTTGTTCTCGTTATCATATAGGAAAAATTGTCATTCGAATTAGGCTAAAACTTAGGCACCTTGCCTATTCATATCTCATATGACTTGTATGTCCATGCTTTATAACATAGCGGAAAAATAAATGCTCGACAAAATCGGAATAGAAAATAACTCCCACTCAATTGTAAAAGATTTAATCATATCTCATATGATTCAGTATTACTTTCTCGCGCATTTTATGAACGTGCTTACGAAAGTAAACTTGTGATAATTTATCACAATCTATTTGGTGTAAATTACTAGGCTTAATTAGATCATTATCTAATTCCAAGAACATCTTCTTGAGCCAATGCACAACATTCTCAACGTGAATTTCTTGCGCGTTAATTTCCTCAGTCGAAGAATTAAAATATCTTTCAAGATTTGAAATTTCTCTCACCTACACACCTTAAAGTGTTTATAGGGTGAATGACTTGCTTTGAATGCAAGATTCGCATAACCCATGAGGTTCCTAACCTCAAATGCGACTTTCAATCGAGTAATGATGGAAAAATTTGGGGCACCAACTAGAGTTTTAGGGTACATATGACATTTTCACCTTAGTTTTGGAATATAATTACCTTGATTCGTATGGCCTAACCATGAACTAATTCGTGGTAACATTTGAGTACAACATTTGTTATTTCAATTGCGTAATGGTAAAACTTTTACCTTTTATGCAAAACTCAAATTAACCTTTTATGTAAAACTTTTACCTTTTATGCAAAACTTTTACCTTTTATGAAACTACCTTAGTTCCATTCATGTTTATCATTCTTGGCAAATCGTTATACGATTTTCTTCACGTTAGGACGATATGATTCACAAGAACCCTCGGATTGTGTTATTAACACATCCTCCTCTAAATACCCATTTAGATTAGCAGGTTTTGTCATTCCTTTATCATATTTGAACCACATGAAGATGGAATTACTAACATGATTCACCAATTTGCACTCATATACAAATAATGTAGAATGAAAACTCAATGTCATAAGTATTACCTAAGAAATATGTTGGAATCATACTTCCAACATCCTTAGACTTTACAATTTGGAGTAGTTTCTAACTTCGTGTCTTACACGATTTTCTCTCAACCTCGTTCTCTTCTCAACTACTTAAGAAAGATTTTGTCTTCTCATAGCTCCCACTTACTTCAAGAATTATTACTTGAAGAAGACCTTTTTCTTCAATTAATTCCAAATTAATTCCTCATAGGAGTTAATATCTATGAAGTGAGGTGGTATTGGTTATAATGGTTTTCTCAAACAAATTTATATTAACTTTGTCATGTTCTTAACCCTTAAGTTTTAGACGATAAGTTATTAAATTGAGCAATAAGACTTTAGAACCATGTATGAATAGAGATTTAATCAAGACTTTTTGACTAAAATTACTTCTATTTAAGTTTCTTTGTAAGAAATCATAATGGTTTAATAGGAATTTTAAGATGTTAATCTTATGTTTGCATATGACCTTCCTATCAAATTCTATGGAATATAATAATTCCTACGGACCTTGTCCATAACCAAAGACACGGTTTTAAGTGAGGAGAAAGATATTCTATTTGTCGATATAGCATAAGATGTTTAGCGGAGATATTGGTTACAATCGAATGATATTATATAGGAATAAAAATGCAATTATAAAACAACAAATTAAGGAAAAACAAACATTCATCATTTTGATTCAACTTGTAAATATTTTAACAAGTTAAAGCATCTATAAAATGACCTCTATCCAATTTTATAAATGATTCCAAGACCCAAACCCATACTACCGAAATCGTGAACCACTGGAACTCCGACCCAATGATATGGTTTGGTGGGTTAAAATAAACCGGTTCTACCATAGAACTCTTGGTTGATGACAAATCACAATTTATTCATTTTAGCCCGGAACACATTGACCACTGATCCTCTACACTTCCGTTGAGTACAAACCAAATTTCAATTGCATCGAGATACGATCCGCCCACTGGACTGAATCCACCTCATTGCCCCACTTATCCTACGCAATGGGGTTCGTACTACCCACTGGACTAGCACCACCCCCACGAAATAGAAGCTCATGAGTTCTACTATTTGGTAAGGCTAATTCTCAATTGTTTTGTTTAATATAGAGGTCTTGTCAATTTATTATCTATCTCCTTTAAGCGATTTAAATCGGTGATCTCTATAATTATAATTGACACGGTCGTTTTTAACGATTTAAACTAATATGCATGTTTACGTCGATTTGGCTACGCATGCAAACATATAAATAATGCAAAAATAAAAGCAATAAAGCAATAAAATCCTAGTATGGCCTTCCTAGTAATAGTAAAAACTAATTAACTACTACAAATTCGGAAACCAACTCCATGGTCCCTTGAACTTCATTGGTACGCCATCCAAGAAAACACCGTCTTGTCGGAACTTCTTTCCGTATGGCACCGTCTTTTGGATCTCCGGAATTACAATAAAATAATGTAACTATTCTATTGTAAAACTGAAAATTAAATTAAATTACAAACCCGTGATACGAGATCACATAATTACAACCGAATCAATATTCCCTTACATTACGGGTAATATTGATTAAAACTAAGGTCATACTAAGAAAAATTACATAATTCTAAATTATATAAAACATTCAAATATGACCTTCATAAATTACAATAATAAAATATGTATGCACATGCTCAATTTTTAATGCCAAATCGCCTTATGGGAGCAAATATCTCATATTTGTTTACAGTTTTTACGGATATGTGCGACTTTAACTATTAAAATCACCAAAATTACATAAATCTAATTTATGTCCAAGTTAATCATCCCAACTTACTTTAGGAATCAATGTTTAGTCTCTACTAATATTTGATCATGATTTAACTTGATTTTGCATTATTGTTCATATATTACTTGTATTTTCGGGAAAAATAAACAAAATATGGCCAAATGAGTCAATAAAATTCGAGATTTAAAATTCAAAAATTTTAAACTTTCTGGAAATTTTCTAAAAATTTAGAAATTATTAAAATGGTCTTTTGCAAATATACATGGTTTATTTCTTAAATAAATCGTGTACATAGCGTTTTTATGCTTAAAAATCCGATTTAAATTATAAAAACTTGTAATAAATTGCTATAAATTTTTAGTCATCCTAAAATACATATTAGAATCTGAAAATGACCAAAAATTACAGACCATACTCGAAATTTTATTTTTACGACTCATAAATTACGATTATTAGCTAATTAACTCATTGAAAATTAATAATCATAAAAACAGAAACTTTTTGATTATCCAACTTTTAGATATGATGTTCCTATTATATAAGACATATATGGGTAAAGTTTTATGCATAATATTAAGATTAACTATTTTTAACACAATAAATCAGTATTTATCCGATTTCAACTATTAAAATCATAAATCATGCATCACTTGAGAATAAATTCCCAAAATTTATATACATTCTGTAAATATTTCATATGACATTGTGTAAAAATTTTATGGCAAAATTCGAACTATAACTATTAAACTCGAATTTAAGTCACTATTAATCCGATTTTTACTATAAAAATCATTAATCATGCATAATAAATCCAATAAATCCGAAAATTTATACAGGTATTTTATATATTGCATGTGACTTCTCATAAAATTTTTAAGGTCAAATTCGAAATATAACCTTCTATAACCATTTTAACTCATATTATGACTATTTATCTCATAAAATTCATAATCCATGCATATTAACTCCATTTCTTACGAAAAATCATATACAATATATTAATTATGCATGTGAGAACATATCAAAACATCTCGGCCAGAAACTATTTTTAACTATTTTTCCCATTAATTGTTGTTTAAAACGATTTAAACTACAAAATATACAAATAAATATAAAAATGAACAATAAAAATCCATAAAATCATTTTTATGTCCTAAAAACATTTTAGAATCAAAAACTTTAACATGCAAAATTATTTTGTGATTTATCATAATAAATACAAAATTTTCGAAAATTATATGTTAATCCGTTTAACATAAAACATGAGTCCAATCATGCATGCAACAACCGTAATGCTCTGATACCACTTGTTAGGAACCGAAATTCCTAATTTTATACCCATATCTAATGTGAGTTTTGTTTCTTTAAGTTTAGGCTTAAAGCTTAATAAGATCTTATGCATGCATGATGATTACATAAGATGGATGAATGTCCTTACATTGGTTTTAGAAGGTTTATACTCAATAATCACCTATTATTTGAGTCTTCAAAAACCGAAATACCCTTATAACGATCTAACACAAAATCGTCTCCAAAACATGCGTATCAAGGATCCGATCTCAAACCAAAACAATTTTTGTTAGTAGAAAAATTGAATTAGTAAACTAGAAATAATAACCATATTACTCTTAATATTATTAGTATGGAAATAATTAATTTTACTAGAAAACTTATTTTATTAGAAAATGTAGGGAGAATGAATGAAGTTGTAGTATGTGGATGAACAAGCATCAACAACAATTAGTGAACATGTAGTGTATATGGCCTGGTGGAGTATATAAGGAGTAATAGTGAGCTTGCTCATCTATTTGGTCGGCCAAACAAGCCACCCAAGGCCAATGCATGGCCTCTTACTTCTTACACTAAAGTGTGAAATATTCCCTACACTTACATTGTGTAAGACACACACAATCTCTTTACTTATGCTGGCACACAGCCATCACCTATGCATCTAGTTTCACGGTTCTAATGGGTCTTATTTTAGACCCATTTTATCTTTGTCAATTGTGTTAATTTGTAACATGTCACATATGTTCCATAACACATGACCCAATTTGTTAATTATGCAATTTTAACTATTAAAATCCATAATTTACAAATTTATTACATTTAAATAATTATACTAATAATTCGAAATTATTGTTGTATAAAAATGTAATGTCATAATTTAATTACAACTCTTTGAAATTTTATGATCAACCATGTTCATTCTCAATTTAATCGTTTCCCAAACGAATAAATAAAAACCGAGTAATAAAACGATTTTATTACTTTGACTATTATTATTATAATCCTATTATAAAATATTCGTCATATAAAAATTATTTCCAATATTTCCAGTTATTAATTAATTTGTATCCAATACAATATTAATTAATTATTCCATTGAGACGGAATTCCCTAAAGATATGACCTTAAGGGATCAACTGATCACCACCATCATATGACGATAATGTCAAACTCTAGACAGCCAATCATTATCGGTAAATGTTGATCAGTCTACTTTAAAAGAGTAACACTCCCAGTTGTGTTTCATTCAAATGAGTTTTAATTACGTCAACACACTATTGTCGAGGACACAACCTCCAACACAAATAACCAGTACCGGTCATTTTTTTCCAACAGTGCATCAGAAGGAAATGGCAATCGTGGTGGCAACCGATCTGCGACTGGGGCAAGTGGTTCAAGTGTTGCGTGTTTTAAGTGTGGAAAGATCGGACACAAGCAAGCAACTTGTTGGGTTGGAACTCAGAGTGCTGGGAACAATTATAATCGGGGCAATCAAAGTGGTGGTTTCAGAACGCCAAATGCAAGCTACTCGAACAATAGATCCGGGGGTAACAGCTACCAACGGAATTTCTATAACTACAATAATCAGAACCGTTACCAAGGAAATCAAAGCAGTGGTAATGGTAATTTCCAAAAGACCTTGGCAGAGGCTAGCACTCAGAGTGGAGCAGGATCTGTGAACCAGAGTGGGGCCAAGAAAAGTGGGGCCTTGTTCATGATGGGCAAGGAGGCTGCAGAGGAGGACGCACATGCTGTTACGGGTACATTTCTAGTACATTTTTTTTCCTACTTTCATTTTATTTGATTCTGGTGCATCGCATTCTTTCATATCTGCGGAGCATGCTAGGGCTATAGGACTCGATGTATATAGTAGTATAGCTGATTCTGTAACCATACCATCTGGGGATTCCATAGCTTGTAATAGAGTTTACACTAATGTAATGATCCAAGTAGGAGATGTAAGTTTTGAGTTGAACTTGATAGAGTTCCCTTTGGGTGGCTTTGAGGTGATACTGGGTATGGATTGGCTGAAAAAGTATAAGGCCTACATTGATTGCTACCAAGGAAAGATCACTTTTAGGGGACCCAAGGGAGTGAGGGTATCCTACAAGGGATATTCTGTAAAGCCTAAACTGAAGCTGATAACTATAAATGCGCTGAAGACCTGTTTGAAGAGGGGTGATGAGATGCTGTTGTGCCATGTAAGAGATCTGACTGCAGAGAAACCCCAAGCCAGGGAGATCGATGTTGTAAGGGATTTCGAAGACGTGTTTCCAGAAGAAATTCCTGGGTTACCGCCAAAGAGGGACTTGGATTTTGGCATTGATCTAAAACCTGGGGCTGAGCCAATTTCTAAAGCACCTTATCGCATGGGACCTAAGGAATTGGAGGAGTTGAGAAAGCAACTGGATGAGCTAGCAAGCAAGGAATACGTAAGACCAAGTGTGTCACCTTGGGGAGCACTAGTTTTGTTTGTAAAGAAGAAGGACGGAACCATGAGGTTGTGCGTGGATTATAGGGAGCTTAACAATGTGATGATCAAGAATCGATATCCTTTACCTCGCATCGATGATCTATTCGACCAGTTGAGTGGGGCTGGTGTGTTTTCCAAGATCGATTTGAGGTTAGGGTATCATCAGCTAAGAATCAAAGATGCAGATATTCACAAGACTGCGTTCAGATCGAGGTATGAGCATTATGAATTGGTAGTGATGCCATTTGGTTTGACTAATGCACCTGCTGTTTTCATGGATTTGATGAACAGAGTGTTTAGTCCTTATTTGGACCAGTTTGTGGTGGTGTTTATCGACGACATCTTGGTGTATTCAAAGAACAGAGAAGAGCATGCTAAACATTTGAGCTTGGTGTTACAGACTTTGAGGGATCATCAATTATATGCCAAGCTGAGTAAGTGCGAGTTTTGGTTCGAGAAGGTTGCCTTTCTAGGGCATGTGGTGTCTAAGGAGGGTGTGTCTGTTGACCCTAGTAACATTGAGGCCGTTTCGAAATGGGAGCGACCAAGGAATATGGCTGACATCCGTAGTTTCTTGGGTTTGGACGGTTATTACAGGAGATTCGTGAAAGACTTTTCAAAGATAGCCAAACCAATGACTTCGTTGATGCGGAAAGAGAACAGATTTGTCTGGAATGAGAGCTGTGAGAAGGCATTTCTAGACCTGAAGGAGCGTCTCACCATAGCTCCTATCCTTGCTTTGCCGGAGGGAAGTGAGAATTTTGAAGTCTATACAGATGCTTCTAAGAAGGGTTTGGGATGTGTGCTGATGCAGAACGGGAGAGTGATTGCTTATGCTTCTAGGCAGTTGAAGCCTTATGAGGAGAATTATCCGACGCATGATCTGGAGCTTGGAGCGGTAGTTTTTGCACTTAAGTTATGGCGACATTATCTTTATGGAGCTACATTCAAAGTGTATTCTGATCATAAGAGCCTGAAATATATCTATACTCAGAGGGAACTAAACATGCGCCAGAGGAGATGGATCGAGCTTATCGGAGACTATGACATGGAAATTCTGTACAAGGAAGGAAAGGCTAATGTTGTGGCTGATGCATTGAGTAGGAAGTCTGTTCACGCTCTATGCACAGCCATGTCCAGGTTGAGTATGTATCGTGAGTTGGGACAGATGGGAATCACAGTGATAAGGAAGGGTGAGACCATGGGGGATTTGACGATCGAGCCGGAGTTATACTCCGAGATCCGAGAACGCCAGAAGAGTGATCCAAGAATTCAGAAATGGCGTGAGGCAGTGAACAAAGCTAGTGATATCGAGCCATATTCTAAGTTCGAGATTTACAGTGATGATAGTTTGAGATTTAATGGGAGATGGTGTGTACCTGATGATGAGGAATTGAAGAGAAAAATTCTGGTCGAAGCTCATTCTACACCTTATTCCGTTCATCCTGGAGGGGATAAGCTGTATAAAGACCTGAAGAAAGCATTCTGGTGGCCAAAAATGAAGCAGGAAGTGGTTGAGTTTGTCTCCCGATGCTTGGTATGCCAGAGAGTGAAGGGAGAACATAAGAGGCCGCAAGGGAAGTTACAGCCACTTGATGTACCTGAGTGGAAGTGGGAAAGTATATCAATGGATTTCATCGTGCGCTTACCTAGGACTTCGAGACGGAACGACATGATTTGGGTCATAGTTGACAGGTTGACTAAGTCGGCCCATTTCATACCGATGAAGGAGACTTGGAGTAAGGCTGAATTGGCCAAGGCTTATGTAAAGAATGTGGTGAAACTTCATGGTGTCCCTAAGGACATTGTTTCTGATCGAGATTCCAGGTTCATCTCTAAATTTTGGAAAGAGTTACAGTCATTGATGGGAACTACTTTGAAGATGAGTACTGCATTTCATCCAGCAACTGATGGTCAAACTGAGAGGACTATCCAGACACTGGAGGATATGTTGAGGGCTTGTGTGCTAGAGTTCGGGGGATCTTGGGAAGACATACTTGACTTGATAGAGTTTTCGTATAACAACAGCTATCATGCTAGCATCGGGATGGCTCCTTTTGAGGCATTGTATGGGAGGAAGTGTAGGAGTCCGGTTTGCTGGGATGATCGAGCTGATACAGTGACTTTGGGACCTGAGATGATTCAGGAGATGATAGCACAGGTCCAGGTGATTCGTCAGAAGATGAGAGCTGCCCAAGATAGGCAAAAGAGTTACGCAGATCTAAAACGGAGTAACATTACCTTTGAGGCCGGAGAGAAAGTGTTGCTGAAAGTATCACCTATGAGAGGAGTGATGAGGTTCGGCAAGAGGGGCAAGTTGAGTCAGAAGTTCATTGGGCCATTCGAAATTTTGGAGCGAGTTGGTGAGGTAGCCTATCGATTAGCTCTACCACCAGCGTTATCCAGAGTGCATAATGTGTTTCACGTTTCACAACTGAGGAGATATATCAGTGACCCTTCGCATATCCTTGACCATGAGGTCATCGAGGTCGACGAGCAGTTGACCTACGAGGAGAGACCCAAGGAAATACTCGACAGGAAGGTGCGGAAAACCAAGAATGGGGAGACCGCGCTTGTCAAAGTACTATGGACAAATCATAATGTCGAGGAAGCTACTTGGGAGACTGAGGTTTCGATGCGGGAAAAATATCTTGAACTGTTCCCTTGAGGTATGTTACGAGGACGTAACCTTTTTTTTAGGAGGGTAGAATGTGACAATTCGTGTTTTAAAGTACCTTATTAGCTTCTAATGTTATATGTTGTCACCTTCTCTGTTCGTTACGTGCTTTATTGATCTGTTGTGTTGACCTTGGGATGGTGAACTTCGGGACGAAGTCCATTTTAAGGGGGGAAGACTTTAATACTCCGTATTTTTATTTCGTTTTATTTATTTATGTTGATTTTATTGGATGTCGATGTCGACGTGTTATAATAAAAGCGATATTATATTGTTGAACAAGGTGCCTTATGAGTTGTGTTTTCGGGTCGTAAATGTGAGTGTTAAACAAAACCGGGCCATAGATACATTATTTGGGTATTGGGGTGCGTGATATGCTGACCCATACACTGAAAACCATGCGTATGGGCCTAGGGTTGCGTGCACAAACACAGCCCACACACAAGCTTAGCAAATCTGAAATTAGAATTTCAGAGAATCTCTCCCTGCCGCCTTATTTAAGCACTCTTTTTCTCTTTTTCTGACCTAAAAACAACTCACACACACACATATTTGTAGCCGCCACTTCAAGGTTGTCAAGGGTAGGTTGTCACGGTGGTCAGAACAGTCTAAGGGTGGTCGTTGGCTAGGGCAAGGAGGTATGCTCACTTGAGTCACTCGTTTTTCTCTGTTTTCGCTTCACTTTTATAAACTATTCGTTCTTTGTTTATGTTTAATTTCGCTGTTTTCTTCAGTAATCTTTGGTGGGTATAGTGTAAGGCGTCGGAGTCGTGTTTTCTTACAACCACAAACAGCATTTTTTGAGTCGCCATGTTTAAACCCGATTCGTTTAATGATTCGTTTATAATTTTGTGTGGGTTTTGGGTTATCGTGAAGGCCGTGGTTAGGGTGTCAGTAGGGTGCCTGTTACGGTGTTTGTGGGTTGTCGTGTCAGATGTTATAGGGAGTTTCGTTTGATGTCACAAATAACACAACCAGGGAAGCGGTTTGAGTACAGGGAGTTTCTGCCGGTTGTAAGTGGTGGTTTTGGTCAGTCGGCAGTCACTGACTTCTCTCCAGGAACCACCGTGGCTCGGTGGTGAGCCTGGTGGTGCCGGAGGAGAAGTTAGGGGTTGCCAGAGGTGTCGGAGGAGGTGTTCGTTTGGGGCAGTCAGACACGGGAAAGGTTTGGGTTGTGGCTGTTGTTTGTGGGTCACGGTTTGTCGAGAGGTTGAGTTTGTGATACTGCATTTTACGTATGGTCTTAATCATCATGATCATCATAGTCTTCATGATTTAATTATTATTATTATTATTATGTATTATTGTTAGTAGCACATGATAATATGTTATGAGTGGTATTAATTTTATTAGTATTATAATTTTATAACTCTAAGATAATAATGTTATTGGTATTATTATTAATGTTAGTTATGTTTTGGAAATTGTTATAATAATTATCGTTGTTGCATTTCATGAGTATTGGTTGATTTTATGCTATTTTTAGTAAGTCTTAAATAGTCAGTGTATATTTGGTTAACGATAAATTTTATGTTAAGGGCATGTATATATGTGTATATATATATTTACAAATTGTTATAATTAATAAATTATGAACATGATTAAGTAAATTTTTATAGTGGTTGGTTGTATGAATGGAACTTAATTTTGAGTAATACTTATAGGAACGAAATTTGAGGTGGAATATTTCTAGACGGTGTTGCTTAATTTTCAGACTGCTATTCCAGGTAGGATACACTGGTACCATATTTTGTCTGGTTATGAATATATGTGATTTTGTATGAATGGATGCAAACATGAATTGTAAGAGCATGATATCATATGGATAGTGTATTGGTATTTCATTCATGAGCATGCATGTGCATTGAGTTGAGATAATTGTGAATCAGATGTTAATCTGATATAAAGCTCAGGGTGGTTCTGCAGACCAGGCCTGGTGTCTTATCAGCTTTTGAGCTGGTGTTCGGCGACGGTCGATTATTATAGTCTTCCGGGAGGTTCGGTATGGCTGGGTGTTTCGGGTTTGAGATTGAGATTGTGATTGAGCTCGAGCATGACATAAGCATTTGCATATTATTGTTTGTTGCATTATTTATTATTGTGTTATCCTACTCAACCGCGAGGTTGACAGTTTATTCGTGTTCACCTACAATGATCCGGAATAGGGAGTAGATCTTTCAGGTCAGAGACAGGTGGACTAGGACTGGGCATGGAAGAGAGACATGGACTAGACCTACCTAGCTTCTAGATCACTTAACTTTTCATAGTTGAACACTTTTGTTTTTCAGTTGTTTTGGAAGTCTTGTGGACTATGTCTTGTAATAGATTTCAGTTTAACTTCTTATAAATTAAAGTACTGTGTTTCTTTCACTATGAGTATCTACTACCCTGGTTATCTAGGATGATAACAGTCCTATTTACTCTGGAAGTCCTAGTCCAGGCTCCTAGGTAAATGGGGGTGTTACAAACAAGAGCAGGCTCATATGTTTGTCGCGGCTCATATGAAGATCTTCTTGCTGGTTGTTTGAAGAAGACGCCATGAGCCTTTCCAGTGCCATAGCCATTTCCCTTCTTGTATCCCTTGACCAAATTAAACCAAATCTCATTATCTGGTTTTTCGGGATGTACCTCTTTTTCTACCTCGTATGCTTCCTACATTAGTTAACATAAAACTCTCATTAGTTAACAAAAAATTATCATCATTAGTTAAAAAAACTATCATTAGTTAACAATTCAAAACTATCATAAGTGAAAAAAAAATCATCTTACATATAAGGCTTGGTCTTTTGGCTTAATCCAAATTCTTTCATTTTTAGCGTTCACCCTGAAATGTGTGCCAAGGAATAGTTCCGGGGCCGTCGCAAGAGGATCTGCTGGCTGATCAGCTGATTGATCAGCTGGCTGCTTCTTCTTCTTCTTCATCTTGATCTACACAAACAAAATTCAATGAATATTAATGACATTATTACCAATATTCAAATAAACTAAATAAATAAGTATTAATATGAAAACTTACACTAAAAAGTACTTCCAAAAATGACCGTGAACCGGCATGATGGGTAGGCTTGGCCATTCCATCCTTCTTCCCTCCCCTTTTGTTCTTGGCCTTCTGCGCCGATTTGGCTTGAAACTCAGGGGTTTCACGCCGCCTCATCAGACCCTCAAACGCCTCACCTACAATGATAAATTATGTTATTAGTAAGATGTTCATCCTTTAATCAATACAAGTGACAAATAAAGGTAATTGTATAGATATACCTTGAAGATGTGGGGCCTTTCCCATTTTAGCTATCTTAGAGATAAAGTGTTTGTATCTAGAGGCACAAACATCGTGGTACCTCTTACGGACAAGAGGCTCTAATTCAGGCGCCCAAGAAAAAGATTGCTGCAAAAAAATTACATTAAGTATTAGTTAAAAAACAACAGTTAGTAAAATAAGTAATTAATAAAAAGGATTTTGATTACCCAAAAGTTATTAAACCATACTTCTCTTTGAGCCTCACTGGCTTCAGACCAATTAAGTGGCACAGGACCTAACAAATATGTCTTCGTGCTATTGGTTACTCCTCGAACCGCGGTCTGATGTGTAAACCTGAAACATACATAAATTGTTACTTATAAGTAGGCATTTATTACTAATAAAATGAATAATTACAATATAATAAAAAATTTAATAACACTTACCAAAATTCCGCTGGATCAAGTATCTTCTTGCGATCCTGTGTGTACTGAATCTGTACACGCGTGTCCTCCTCAGAATCACTCAGAACCAAATCCTCCTCCTTTTGCACGGAGGACTGACTCTGCTGACCACTGTGACCGCCTCGTTGTCGTCCTCTACCACCTCAACCTCCTGCCATCTACAATCACATAAATGAAGTTATTAATACGTACAAATCAAACATAAAATAAATGTTTAATACAAATATGAATAATAATAACATGACAAATTTGCACTACTATACCAAATTAATCATCATCTTCATCATCCTCTTGATCAACATCATCCTCATTATCCCCATCATCAACATCATCATCCTCATCCTCATCCTCATCCTCATCCTTATCCTCATCCTCATCCACATCCCCATCCTCATCCTAATCCTAATCCCCATCCCCATCCACATCCACATCCTCATCCTCATCCACATCCTCATCAACAACTCTCACTTCATCTAATTCCTTCCATCCTTCTTCCAACTCATTATTAGTCTCAACATCCTCCTCCTCTTCCTAGTCTTCAAACTGTTCATTCTCATTTGGGTCAATGATTCCGTCTGTTGGAGACAAAATTGTCTCATTTGATATTATTTCTTCTTCAAAAAAGGTGATATCAATTTGTGATTGTGCCTTTGTCTTAATGACTGCCCACCATGCCTTACTATTTCTATCATTTGTCGTGCTTGGATAGGAAGCGAAATACACTTGTTGAGCCTAATGTGCAAGTATAAATGGATCATACTTAGAGTATGTTCGGGTACTATTCACTTCCACAAGCTTGTAACATTCATGTACTCTCATTCTAGCCGGGGAATTATCCTTCCATTCAATCTTGAATAAGGTAGTTTTATAAGCACGGTCACGTCCATTATAGGACATCTCAAAGATGTCAAAAAAAGCCTTTGCTTGTGGATTTGGAGGTTGTTCTTCATTCATAGCTCGACGGTCGTCATTATTGAGAACATTATACTCCAAGGCATCAACAATCATATCTCTATATGGGTTCTCATCAAGTTGTTGGATGTGAGGTTGTTCGTGAATTGGAGAATATACTTCCCCATGAGAAATCCAATTATAATAATTAGGATAAAACCCGTTTGTATAGAGATGTTCTTGTACCTCAATGACAGATGTGTATTTCATGTTTTTACATTTGTTACAAGGACACCTAAGTTTATTTTCTACCAAGTTATATTCATCTTGTTGTTTAGCAAATTCAATAAACTCGGCAACACCCTCTATAAACCTAGCATTCTTCTTAATACCAACCTTTCTATCATACATCCATGAACGTTCCAATCTCTTCATTTTAATCTATACAAAAATCCATAGAATAACTTTCAACAATAAAATAACTTGAACAACAACCTTAATCATATATAGGATAATAACAACTTATCAAAAATCTCTATTATTTATAAACACTAACATCAAAAATCTCCATTATTAACAACCTAATAAACTAAGACGATGTAAATTTACACTAACTTAAACAAGCATAATTTACACACCCCCAATAATAACTTATCAAAAATCCCCAATTTTTTTAAACCCTAATACCTAATTTGACATAACTAACTAACAATTACAAGCATAACAACATTAATAAGGTAAACAACATCGTCTTAATCGACATATAAACCCTAACCCCCAATTTATCTACTTAACATCATAATTGGCTACTACAACCTAATTGACTACAACCTAATAAGCTAAGATGATCCTAATTGGCTACTACATAACTAAATCTACAAAACAAAACAAAAATTAAATTAAAAACTGAAATTAAACTAAAAAGAATAACATCCTTTAATTGAATAAATGAGAAAATAAGTGAGCAAGTAGATGGTGGCGGCGGCTTGTGACAACTGGTGGTGGCTGGTTGTGGCGGCGGGTGGTGGGTTGAAGGTGCAAGTAGGTGTTGGTGACGGAAAAGAGATAAGGGGTTTTGCGTTTTGTTTTTTGAAAGTTCTTTCTGTTTGCGAAGAGTAAAGGGGAAGAAAGTTTCTGATTTCATATCGCGTTATTTGGCGACTTACAACTTAGATATGGCGACTGACCTCTTTCAGTCGCCAAATTGGCGACTGCACATAGTAGATTTGGCGACTGTAATATCAGTCGCCAAAATTGGCGCTAAATTTGGCGACTGTCTTCAGTCACCAAATATTGATTTTAGTCGCCATATTGTGTCGATGGGAAAAAAAGTTGGGGAAAACATACAATCGCCAAAATGGCGACTGGTTTCAGTCGTCAAACTTTATCTTCAGTCGTCAATTTGGCGACTAGAAACGACAGTCGCCATTTTCCGTCGCCTGTTTTGCATTTTCTTGTAGTGTTAGTAATCATGTGTCCCCGATTGCGGTTGGAGCCCTCTTCAATACACCCGTTTTAAGATCACTTCTATTATAAATAGAAGTGATCGTCCAAGCTCTTAGGCAACAAAATCAAGTTATCAAGTTCTATATTTCTGAAATATTTCATTAGCATTACATATAATATTTTAGTTTATTTTTCCACAAGAAAGTTTTTAGTAATTTACATTTCCTTCAAGTATTGTAATTCACATTTCGTATTTATACAATTCTTAAGTTATTCAAGTATTGGGTTATTTGGTTATTATTATTCATTACAAGTATTCTTTCTCTATTGGTTATTCTTATTTTAGCATCATTTTATTTATGTTATTTATCTTTAGTAATTTATCATTAGTTATCATTTGCATTCACAGTTAGTTTTATATTTTATTTAGTTATCACTTTTATCACTTAGTGTGCCATTGGGTCAAGAAATAAAAGCTGTTATGTTCTCTATTCCTGATAATAAATCGCCGGGTCCAGATGGATACAACAGCCATTTTTTCAAAGCGGCTTGGAATGCGATAGGAGGTGATGTGATTAAAGTCGTGCAAGATTTCTTCATTCATAAAAGGATGCTCAAACAAAGTAATGCCACCAACCTCACGTTGATCCAAAAATGTGAACGGCCTCAATCGGTATTACAATACAGACCGATTGCCTGCTGCAACGTGATTTATAAGACCATTTCAAAATTGATCTGCACAAGACTAGCCGAGGTTCTGCCCAAGATTGTATATCATAATCAAGGGGCGTTCATCCAAAATAGGAGCATACAGGAAAACATTCTGATATGTCAAGACTTGATTCGACATTATGAGAAACCTAATACCTCACCTAAATGCTTGTTCAAGATAGATCTTCAAAAGGCGTATGATACGGCGGAATGGTCGTTCATTGCTGACTTGCTGAAATTGCTGCTTTTCCCAACTAATTTCATTAAGATGATTATGGAATGTATTACCACTGTAAGTTTCTCGGTAACTGTGAATGGCGAAATGTTTGGTTATTTTCAGGGTAAGCGAGGTCTAAGGCAAGGGGACCCCCTGTCTCCGTTGCTTTTCACCTTGTGTATGGACTATTTAACCCGCGATATTCACTACGCTGCTGCTCATAAGGACTTTTAGTATCACCCATTCTGCAAAGAGGTTCGTTTAGCAAATCTCATGTTTGCGGACGATGTACTGTTGTTCAGTAAGGGAGAAGCTAAGTCTATGAGACTACTGCTCCAAGCTTTCAACACGTTCTCATCTGCCTCTGGATTAAAGATTAGTCTAAGCAAATCCAATGCTTACTTTGGGGGAGTTTCAGAGGAGCTGAAAACTGATATCCTAGCCATATCTGGGTTTACGGAAGGAAGCCTTCCTTTTTCGTATCTTGGTATTCCAATTCAAACCACAAGGCTGAAGAAGGAGCATTGTGACTGTCTAGTTGAGAAAATTTGTGCGAGAATTCATGCTTACGGTGCTCGAAAATTTTCATATGGAGGGAGACTTGTCCTTGTGAAGGCAGTGCTCTCGACTCTGCACTCTTATTGGGCGTCTATTTTCTGTTACCAAAGGGAGTCATCAATAAGATATCTGCAACTTGTCGTAATTTCCTGTGGGAGCATAAACCGTCTTATACATGCCCACCGCCCGTGGCATTGGACAAGGTATGTTCTCCTAAGGAAGAAGGGGGGCTTGGGATCAAAAATTTGGAGGAGCAGAATGTTGCTTTGGTAGGCAAGCTGGTGGATTGGATTGCTACCGGTAAAGAGTCCATTTGGGTAAAATGGGTGCACTATAATCATATTAAAGGGCAAGACTGGATGGAGTATAAACCCAATCAGTATACTAGCTGGGTTTGGAGGCGTATTTGTGCTGTGAAATAGCGATTGAAGGCAGGTTACATGGCTGGGATTTGGGCAGTGCAAGATACGGGGTATACTGTTGAGGGTGCATATGACTGGCTTAGGGGAGGAAGGCCTCAGGTTGACTGGGCTAACATGGTATGGCAGAATGTGGGTTTACCAAAACATAAGTTTTTTGGCTGGCTTTAGATGAATGAGGCTCTGAGAACAGCGGATAAAATGCAGGAATTTGGGCTGACAATTGATCCCTTATGTCCAATGTGTAGGCAAGCACCTGAATCTGCTGCACATGTGTTTTTCAATTGTCATTATAGTAGGAAAATATTGCAAGAGATTCAGGTGTTGGTGGATTTTCGCATATCTCAGAATGCTCCATTCAGGGACTGTTCTGGTTCTGGTCGATCTTTACACAGGTGAGTGCAAGCTGTTGTGGTGATGAGTGCCATATATCATACATGGTATCAACAGAATCGAAGTAAGCATGACAATATAATTGGGATTCCTCGGAGAGTGGCGCAACAGATCATAGATGATGTTCGAGCTCGGATAAGGCAAAAAAGCGAAGACGAATACACCTTGGCTGATCTAGAATGGCTTAGACAAAAGAAATACTCCCTCCTATTCTGGATAACTGGCCCACTTTCCGTTTTCGTCTAGGCACGTAAATGTCCCATATTCCATTTTGGGACATTGTTTATACTTATTTTATTCACTTTAACCCACAATATTACCCCACCTTACTCAACAACACTACTTATTTAATCACCTCTACTCACAATAATAATCAATAATACATTCCCTCTCTTCAATCTTCCCACCCCACACATTACTTTACATTAAACAAATGAATTCTTTAATTCCCGTACCCAACCCGAAATGGGACAGTTATCGGGAATAGGAGGGAGTACATGTAATTGATATAGTCTCCTGCTTGTACATGTACACTTTTTTTGAGATATACTACTTACCTTTCAACAAAAAAAAATTAGTAATATAAAATTAGTAGTTAAAATGAATTAATTAAAAGATGATAAAATGTTGTTCCTTATTATTTCTATCACATTGTTTGGTAAAATTTATAATCATATGTAATTGATCACTTCTTTGATTAGTTTGTTATTCATATCTAAAAGTCGGAAGGCACGGAAATGAATTAGGCAAAACATGTGTAGTAGACCGACCTAATCATATCAAGAGATCATTAGAATCGTTCTACGGTTAGGATGCTAAAGTAGGGATACGAGTATTTAATACCCTAAATAATATGAACAATGATTTATCATCAACTAATTAGTCATTTACACACCTATAATATTTACATGTTGAACCTATCTCCCTAGATTGTTTTTATGATATATTTATTTACATCTTTTACTTATATACATCTTTTATTTACATTGCATTTTGCATAAGTTTATTTTTATTCATAACTCTTATTTATAGTTTTGATTATTGTTCTTATTTATAGTCTTATTTATTGTTTTTATCAAACCCCATATCAACCGATAAATTGTGACAACCCTTAGAAGAGAAGACTTTAAAATAGGTGTAAAAATACGTGTACCTTCCCGTGAATTTGATCCCTAAATACTACATTTATTTGTTGTACCTTAAGGTATTTTTTTAGGCTACGACAACCTATCAGTTCTCAACCACGGATCCTCTAATGGCATAAATTTGTCTTGCTTTGAATCCGAGTTGATTTCACTTGGTAACTAGATAACAAACTCAATTTTTGTTGCCTACCACGAGTAGATCTAATGTTTTGCGTCTGCTTCAGACCCATTTTCTTTAGTGGATGCAACGTGCTAAAATCTAAAACGAAGCCTTAGTGGCCTCCCAACCCGCTTTTTGTACACTAGAGGCAAACAACGTGCTGCAAAACATCGACTTCTTACCATTTTTTCGCGTTCCGGTGAATGGTTTCATTCGCCCTCTGAAATCTCTTTCGAAATTACCTCATATTTCCATGATATTCTCAATTGCCCTCGGGTTCATGATTATGGTTTACGTTTTGATTTTATTAGACCGCTTCTTTTGTCCTTGGATCTTCCAAGTTTGGACGATAATGATGTCAACTTCCTAACTTCACCATTTACTGAAAATGAGGTTTTCAAGGCATTCCATACCATGGACGAAGATAAGTCACCAGTGCCTAATGGAATCACACCTAAGTTTTTCTTAATTCTTTGGACTCAGGTAGGCCATCTCGTAACTTCAGCTGTTATGTTAAAAGAGTGGAACAACACTCTTATTGATGTGTTAATTCCCAAGATCGATAAGCCAGTGCTTGCTTCCTATTTTCGACCTATCAGCCTCTATAACGTTATCTACCTGTTGGCATCCCAATATATCCATAACCGCTTAAAGTTAGTCATCTCCAAGCTCATTTCGGATACCCAGCATGCCTTTGTAACTAATCGTCTTATGTCGACTAGTCTTCTCGCTCACGAAATTATGCATTAGCCATTATCTCAGCAAAATGAAGAAAGGCACTTCTTATTTTTCAGCTCTAAAGCTTGACATGGACAAAGCTTTTGACAGAGTATCTTGGCCTTTTGTAATGAAAGTACAAAAACTTTCTGACTTCCATCCCCCAATCTTGGCAAAATCTGATTTGGGAATGTATTTCAACAGTTAATTATCAAATTCTAATCAACGGAGAACCATCAACATTTTTTAAACCTGTGTGTGTTGTCACCTTACTTATTTATTATGTGTATGGAGGTTCTATCCTCCTAACTAAGATAGGCCGAAAAACGGGGATTTATCCAAGGCTTAAAGATCTCCATGTATGCTTCTCCAATTTCTCATCTATTTTACGCAGACGGCACTTTTATTTGCTGCAAGGCTTCCCCCCATCCTTTGAGTATCACGGGACTTATTTAGGGATTTTGAATTAGCTTTGGGTCAAATGATCAATTTCGACAAGTCCTTCGTAAAGCTTAGCCCAAATACTCCAGAAGACTTCCGCTCCAACTTAATGTCGATTCTCAAAATGAAATATGTCTCTTCATTTGGTAGCTACTTGGGCGTTCCAATTGACATGCCTTAAAATGAGTTTTCCATCGTCCACCCTCTTATTGATATGATGACATTCAAAATCACTGCTTGGTCACTCTTCACCTTAGTCAACCCAGTAAATTTATCATCATTAATTCCATCATTTTAGGTTCTATTATACATATTTATGGGTTTTACCATTTCCTATTTCGATCAGTAAGAAGCTAGACTCCTTAATTACAACTTTATAGTGGAAAACTTCTTTATCACGCCGCCCCATTCATTGGATTTCGGGAGACCACCTTACTGCTCTAAAGTAAATTAGCAGACTCAAGATTAAATCTGCTGCACTACAGGGGCAGACGTCACTTTTAACTAATTTTTGGAGAATACATCATCATCTAGATGGTATTCGTGCCAAGTTTCTCCTGCCTAAGTATTGAAAGGATTTTCCCATCCCGCACGCAAAATCAAAACTCTCTCAACCTTCTTATTTATGGACTTCTGTTGTACTACACATAAAGCTTCTTCTGCCTTTGCTTGGAAACTAGGTAAGGGTGATTCAGTTAATCTTTCGTTACGTGACCTACTCCTGGCCAAGGGCTCTTGGAACCCAAAAACTATCTTCAACACCTACAAGACTGTTACTGCAAAGAGAATTTTGAGCCTTGAGCCACCTTTTATAGATTCGGATGATTTCCTATATTGGAGATATACAGAGGACGGATCTTATACACTTAAGTCACGTTACTGCTTCCTTCAGTCTCTCTACTCACCGTCAACCTCTTTGAGTAAAGTTTTTTTTCCCTTAGAAGCTTTTTTGGAAATTACATCTCCCAAAAAAAATTGTTGTCTTTTTCTGGCGGTTAGCTCATAACACCTTTTCTACTCGCGACAACCTACGTCGACGAGGTGTTCAACTGGATCCGGCTTGTCCTTTTTTGTCATCATAGCCCTAAATCTTTTATCAATTATTCCGTTCCTGGACAATTTCACAACATATTTGGTGTTCCTAAACTATGAGAATCCACTCTCAGGCTAATCCATATGTGCCTTTCGAGAAGTGGTAGTTGATCACGTTGTCTATCTTATAGTCAGCTCGTCTATTGATTTTAAATCTTTACTCTATTTTGGTTGCGTGTTGCGCTATATTTGGATTGTGTGCAATTCTATTTGTCTTCAACAGTGAATCATTACGACCTACAAAAAAATTCCAGCTTGCTGATTTCTACATGACATCGCATCTCCACCACTTGCCTCCACCTCTGTCCATAAAACTTTAACCAATGAGCAACCAGATTCGCAAAATAGTTTAAATACTTCTTGATGTTATGCTAATGTATCTTTCTATTCTAGTGTTTGCATGATCCCAAAGACTGACTATTACTTGCTCTCTAGCTTAGATACTTACAGCGGTCTCTCTACTACCTTGACTATTCGCGCCTCCTCACTGTTTGCAGCATCGACATAAGGACTGCTACAAATGATGCGTCAGGCTTGCGACATAAAGTTGTCATCGGTCACTTTCTAAGTAACCTCAAGAAAATTATCTTCCGTTCTAACTAATTATAAGTCTGTCCCAATTGAAGTGTGGAATGTTTTTCGTGACATACGCACCTTGTTACGAACCCAACCACCTTTGGTCTGTCAGTCTGGCTACATGTAGACTAACTTGCTTGTGGCTTTCTATGTTTTTTTAGTTTCTGTTTAGCATGTTAATTGTTTCATCTATATATAAGTATAAAAGAAGAACTGTTATGCATTAGGTTGGACACGTGTCGCTTTCACGTTAAAAAATTTCCCGCTCAAAGCTTAAAATACTAAAATTATACTGTGTATCTTATACTTGAGCAATATGTATATGTACAATATCTTCTTAAAAGATTTCTCTACCATGTTTATATTACATTAAAAACTTACCCAAGTTACTTTTTTATTGTATCTTTTATTTGACAATATCTTTCCATATAAAAATATATTGCTCATCTCTACTTAAGGTTGTTAATGATACGAGACAGCTCGCGAGCAACTCGAGATCGGCTCGGTCAAAGCTCGGCTCGTGTGAGCTCGACTCGAGCCCGGGCTCGGCTCGAGAGGTTAACGAGTCAAGCCGAGCAAAGGCTGGCTCGACTCGAAAAGCTCGTGAGCAGCTCGAACTTATGAGAATACATAAAATATTAATAATATTTTATAAAAAAAATGCTCATATTTTATAAAAATATTTTAACATTATTATATCTGTGTATCATAAATATCAAATATCTTGTTGATTTGCTAAAATATTTTTACATAAAACCTTCGAACCTTGTTACTGAACATATCAGAAGAAAAAAATTAAAAAATAAACAATTTCATATAAGCTCGATTTGGGATCGAGTTTGGCTCGAGCTCGTGTTAAAACTCGCAAGCTTTGTCACGAGCACATTTTTTTCAAGCTCGGATAAGCTCGAGATCGGCTCGAACTCGAATTTTGGTAATCGAGCACAAGCCGAGCAAGGCCAAGCTCGGGCTCGGCTCGGCTCGTTAACACCCCTATCTCTAGTCTCTACTCACATGGAGAGTTATATTTAAAATTTAGGTTATTTGATATGAATAATCCGAACTATTGGTCATATTCTCATAATAATCCAAACTTTAATTTAACTCAAAATCCTCTGCTTCACTCATACTGCACTCAAGTCATTTTTTACCTATAATATCAGGTAAACCAACCGGTAATCTTTATTTTTACTCCCTCCGTCCCGGTCATTTGTTATCTATTTCCATTTTGGGGTGTATCATTGAATTGTTATCTATTTCTATTTTTGGCAACTTTTTGTGGATGACATTTGATTACATGTGGGGCCATATAATTTGTGTGGTCCAAATTCATTTACACTTATTTTCTTAATCTTTGTGTCAAAAGCAATAGATAACAATTGATCGGGACGGAGGGAGTATTAATTTTCATTCCTTCTCCTTCACCAACCACCAGTGCACCATCACCTCAGTACCCTCAAATCAACTTCACTCTTCATAACCATCTATACCACCCTTACCCCACTAACATTCACCAACATGCACCCACAACTGTCTGCAGTCCTCTGACAATACATAGAGCATAGCAGCGCAGGGGTAGAATTATCTGATACATGTACTTGAATATCCGATAAGAATGGCCAGATTGCGAACAACTCAATCGAAGATGGACAACTCCATCTTTCACAAATGATAATCCGAATGACAATTGAATTATCAGATGGCGTTATTCCTAACAAATTACAATCAATAGCTTTTATGGAATCAGATTGGCAATTGCATCTTTCACAAACAATATATAATCCGAGAATGGTGTTGTGATTGGCATGGACAGTTGCATCTTTCACAAACAATGTCTTCTATAATACCCACAAAACACCCAATTTCAAATCTTTAACCCGACAATATCAATACCCATATTCTAAAAATCCTTAAAATTAGAGCATAAATTGGGCATGAATCCACAACCCTAAAAATGGTCCGAGACTCCGAGCAAGTCGCTGATTTACAAAAAAATAAAATGCTTTTCATGAATTTTCTTTCACAAAAGAGAGTGAGGAGGCATGCAGGGAGAATTGGGCATTAGAGAGAAAAGAAGTATGAACTCTAGAGAAGGAAGCAAGCAATTAATGTCCAAGAAAGAGCACACGTGTAAATGAGATTATAATTAGCATTTCAATTAATGGTGTTTTATGCAAATTCAAGTATGTGTGGTATTCTTTTTGAAGAAGAGAAATTATTGTAAAAGATGAAGTTAGTATCTTTATTGTTTATTTGAAGGTGAGACCTGATTAGCAGGTAGTCCGTTAGTGGGCGCGGTTTGAGAAGAGGAGTGGATTAGTGTGGTTTATTTTGAGTTAAGTTAAAGTATAGATTATTATGAGAAGATGATGAATAGTTTGGATTATTCCAATCAAATAACCCGTAAAATTTTATATACTCATAAAATTAATAAGCTACTTTATTAGTTTGCAAAGTTGTACGGGAATATATTTTGTTACTATTTAATTTATAAATTTTTCTCACATAAGAATTAAGTACATAATAGCATTTAAAGAAATATATTTTATAAAATGAACCCCAAAAGAAATTTGGTATAGTCAAATTAAGAAGGTGCGAAATTAAAGTATTATATCTTAATTATATATACTTTAAATTATGTTGTCTGACTGATAAAATATATTAGACATTATATTAAGAGTTCATATATTTAACATTATATTAAGAGTATTTGTTCATGTTAATGTATATGGACTCTTAATATAATTATTAAGAATAGTTATAGAGTAAAGTTAAATATTTATATCCCACATTTAAGATATTGTCTGACTGTTAAATATATGGACTCTTAATAAAATTATTTATATATTTTATAAGAAATGTTATAGAGCAAAGTTAAATATTTAAATCCCACATTTAAGATATAATAACACAATTCTATCAAATACTTCTGTTAATGTATTAATTAATAAATAAATATGTCTTTGTAAAGACCAAATGATGCGGGCAATCCGGGCATATATAGATTAATTTGTAATATATATTGTATCTCTAGTCATATTAGATTTATATTTAAAATTTTGTTTCACATAAAAAGTATAGACTATTACACAATATATGTAAAACCCCTCGCGAAAGCGGAAATATAAAACATACAAATACTAAAAATGCAGCGGAATTAAAACTTCTTAACATAACTAACATGCGGGGTGAATTAAAACTGAAACTGAAAGTAAAATATATATACAATCAGCCTGGGATGACACATCCCTACAGGCACTCAAAACTGAAATGTGAACTAAGTCTAGCTAACGTAAACGTGTAAGTCAATCGATGAATAGGATCATCGCTCGCTAGCTCCATGCAACCCTCTGCCAACCACCTGTCATGTAACTACATACATGTAAACATGTACGCCACAATCAGTGGGGAGTGACCAGAGTTCTCCTAGCCACCTTTTGTAACGACACGAACACATAAATACAAACAGAATACTCCAACATATATAAACATGTGAAGTATAAATATCACATCAACTGAAACTCATATCATCATGCAATCACTAATGCAAGGCTCTCAACCAACTTCGGAAACTATTTGGAAGGAGAGCCGGTTTCCCTTCCGGTTGCCCGACCGGGGGGTCTTTCAGTCCAAACCATTTACGAAACTGACTAAAGAGTCATCAAATGCCTCGGATGAACAGAATTATAAAGTCAAGCAACATACTCATCATTATCCACGTCTATATCATCAATATCAACATCTACATCTGACATTGTACCAACTCTAGGCAAGCAGATAAGACTCAGCAAGTATAAGGTTCAGCGGTCAACTTAAGACATAACCTACATACCAAACATTCAGCAAGTATAAAGGTTCAGCGGTCAACTTAAGACATAACCTAAATACCAATTACATTCAGCAAGTGTAAGGTTCAGAGGTCAACTTAAGACATAACCTACATACCAATCATTCAGCAAGCAAAGACTCAGAGGCTAACTTAAGGCATGGACCTGCCAATCAGCAAGACACTAGACTCAGAGGCCAACTTAAGGCATAGACTAGCACCCAAAAGTAAAGGACTCAGAGGCCAGCTTAAGGCATGTCCCTTCACTACATCACAAGATACTAAACTCAGAGGCCAGCTTAAGGCATGTTCTAGCATCAAACATCTGCACTCCGGGCAAGGTGTCAGTTCCTTGACTACCCCATTGTGCAGCTGCTCTACTCGTCAGACTCAGAGGCCAATTTAAGGCATGTTCCAACGCGATCACAAATAAACATGTCTGGGCTCAGAGGCCAGCTTAAGGCATATCCCAGACACGACAACCATACACATATAGGGCTCAGATGCCAGCTTAAGGCATATCCTCATATATGACAACAAGCTCACGTATTAAGCTCAGAGGCCAGCTTAAGGCATACCTTAATACGCATCAATACAATATCATCCAAATATAGAAACTAATCTATAGTTCTACTTTCTTATACTTCTAATCAACACTTAATTGATCCCGGGAACTAAGTTGAGGGAGAGCCGGTTTCTCTTTCGGTTGCCCGACCAGGGGGGGTCTCTATCCTCTCTCCATTCCCGAACCCAATAGAGTGCCGCCCGAACCTCGGGGACCTCAAACACGCATAAACATAAGAGAAAGGCCAATTATGATTAAGTTAAACTTAACCAACTACTATACATTAAAATATGTTAGTCCGATGATAAGTATTAACGGACACTTAAGAACTAACTAAATTTAGACAAGTCACTAATCACTTACTAAATCTTACTTAGCTAAAATATATTTTACTAAGCATTTGATTACGTTCTAATTAACCGGTTCAACCGATAAAGGAAATAATCACGATTTAAATCAAACTTCGTATTATATTACCTATATTTTACGGGAAAAACGACTAACTAATTAAATTATTTCGACATGCTTCTAATAATAAAATCGTAACCCATTAGTAATTCGTAACGATTTCTAACGTATTATATTTAAACGTAAACAAGCAAGCACGTACGTAAACTAATTAATTCAAGCAGGCTAGCAAGCACGTACGTAAAATAATAATAAAATAATAATTAATCATAAAAATTACACTAAGTAGTAGTAGTACGTAATAGTAATAATAGTATTATAAAATAATGATAACACAACTAAGCCACAGCAGCAGCAAAACGTATGCATTCAATTGGATAAAGTAGAATTCAGATCAACGTGCGTTAGTTCAGTATCAGCCCGTTAAGAGAATGGGTTCAAATTTATAGAAGGCTGACTACTTTGAATTATATGCTTATATACAAAACCAAACATCAGTGTCTTGGTTCATTAGTACATTTGCTACCAGGATAGATGACTTAATTCGAAGATGCGACAATTAAAGTCCTGAACCATAAGCAATATAGTTGGGTGCAGCAGTAGTAGTTGATTACGTGAATACTAATAACAATAGTGCAGGGAGTAAAGCAGAACAGACATGGGGGCTGGGGTCAATTCAGAACGGGATTAACGGGGATGGGGTACTTGCGGATCAGAATTGTAGAAATGCAGAAATCGGCAGCACTTACTACAACATAACAGAGCAGATGACAGCAACATTTAACAAGAGTTTTAGTAAAATTTTCAATGAGAAAGGACGTCAAAAGCCAGCTGCACATAACCATGGAAATGGGTAGTCGTTCAACATAAAAAAAAAATAGCAGCCATATGAAGTATATAGCTAGTCTATTGTAAATAGTTAGTTGTAGTTAGTTAGTCTCAAGTTCATCTTGTATATAAACTCATTGTACATTCATTAATTAATAACAACTCCTCTTATTTACTTTCTCTCTCTATAACAAACTTTTACAATCAGTTACTAACAAACACTTTAATGGATACTAAAACCTCCATTGTTATCATGAGTTCAAGCTCTATTTTCTACTTTCACATGGTATATATCAGAGCAGGAGTAAGTTCCTGTTTCTTGATCACCGTATTACATTTGCTTCCGCATCTCTTTTTCGTTCATCAATTACAAAAATCAAAAACAGGTTTCGTTTGCGATTTCTTGATTAAATCGAATTCGCTTGCTAATCTTCATCTCCTTCTCAATTTTAATTGCTTCTTTGCTTATATCAATAGCAAAATGCTGGATAATCCTGAAAATTCAGACACAAATTATACTAATCACTATGATGATCCATTATATCTTTCTCAATCAGATTATTCTGGTATGAATTTGTCTAGCACAATTTTTAATGGACAAAACTATGCTCATTGGAGTCGTGCAATGTTTCTTGCTCTTGGATCAAAGAACAAACAAGGTTTTGTTAATGGCGTCACAACAAAGCCTGCTCCAAACTCACAGTGTCTACAGCAATGGCTTAGGTGTGATGCTATTGTGCGTTGCTGGATTGTTAACTCAATTGCAGTTGGAATCAAAGAGGCGTATATCACTTCAAAATCTGTTGTTACACGTTTGGATGAACTTCGTGAGAGGTATGGTCAATCTAATGGTCCACTACTTTTCAATTAAAGAAAGAGTTAAAGAATATCAATCAGAAGAATGACAATATTGCTGAGTATTTCACAAAATTGAAGAGAAGGTGGGATGATGTTGATGAAATTGAAGCATTTCCTGATTGCAATTGTGGTGCGTTGGATAAGTGCACCTGTAATATACTCAAGAAGGTTCTGGAATCTATTTCCAAAGAGAAGCTGATGACCTTTCTTATGGGACTCAATGACTCATTTGAGCATTTGAGAACCAATATCCTTGCAATGGATCCTCTTCCAAACATCAACAAAGCTTATTCCATTCTTCAGCAGGTTGAAAGTCAAAAGGCTATATCACAAATCTTACAAAATCCTCAAGATACTGCTGATTCTCTTGTAGCTGCTGCTAAGACTCAAGGAGGAAAAGCTGGTCCATGGAATGTCTGGCAACGAGACAATAATAAGAGACCAAAGCTTGATGATAGATGGTGCTCTTCTTGTAATAGAAGTGGTCATACTCTGGAAACATGCTTTGTTTTACATCCAGAGTTGAAGGCTAGTTATCAGGCACAGAGGTTTAATAATCAGAAGTCAAATTCACAGAAGTTTGCTTCTCAGAAGTTTGCAGCCAATGCTACTGGTTTTTCTGAAGATACTCCATTTGAAGTTTCTCAAGACAAGGTTATTCCTCACTTGGGAACTAATACTTCGAGGCCTCCAGATCCACCTAAGATTGATCCAGATCTTGTTGCTGTTGTATGTCAACAAGTGATGCAGGCAATGACTTGTCAGCAAGACAATTCATTCTCTTCTGCCTCAGTTAACTTCGCAGGTACAATCCTAGCATCTAATGTTAACTCAAATATCCTTGCATCTGATTCTATTGAGTGGATTCTGGATTCTGGTGCTACTGACCATATGACTTCACAAAAGCATTTGTTCCAAAATATAAAACAGTTAGTAACACCTGTTACAATTGGTTTACCTGATGGAACAACTAAATCTGTTGCATATGTTGGTGATATACATTTGAATTCCCTGATTACTCTATATGGAGTCTTATATGTTTCTGACTTTAAGTTCAACTTGTTGTCCATAGCAAGGTTGTGTGCTCATTCTGGTGTAATGGTTGAGATTAATGGAGATAAGTGTGTGATACAGGGCCAGGATAAGCATATCAAGTTTGCTTGTCCATTGGAAGGAGGATTATATAAGTACAAACAAGGAAGCTTGATTGAGGAAAATAAGCATGTTTGTAATAGTTTGAATCATGGTAGTTGTCTTTCATGTTCTGTGAACAATAGGTGTAATGCTCATAGTAAAATTGAGTTACTTCATGCTCGTTTAGGGCACACCTCTGATGTAAAAATGCAACATATTGCAGCAATAAACATGAAGGATTTAAAGAGTTTCTTTTGTGATACTTGTGCCATGGCAAAAATACACAGGCTTTCTTTCAATAGGAGTACTTCTAGAGCTTTAAAACCCTTTGACATGATTCATGTAGATCTTTGGGGTCCATATAAGGTTGCTTCAATCACTGGAGCTCATTACTTTCTTACCATAGTTGATGAAAATACTAGGGTCACATGGACTTTTCTGTTAAAGACTAAGGATCAAGTATCCAAACTTATTGAGGATTTTCTTGCTCAAGTTCTTACCCAATATGGTGCTGTGATTAAGAATGTTAGGAGTGATAATGGGACTGAGATTGTCCAAGATGTTTGCTCACATCTGTTTAGGCTTAAAGGGATAATACATCAGAGAAGCATACCTGGTGTGCCTCAACATAATGGTCGGGTTGAGCGTAAGCACAGACATCTCTTAGAGACTGCTAGGGCTATGATGTTATATGCAGGATTGCCCAAACACTTTTGGGGTGAGTGTTTACTTGCTGCCACTTATGTCATTAACAAACTCCCCACTGCTATTCTTTCCTGGAAAAGTCCATCAGAAGTCCTATTGAGAAAGGTTGTTGCTTATGAGGAATTAAGGATAATAGGTTATCTTTGTTTTGCTTTAATTCCATCCAAACAAAGAGATAAATTTGATCCTAAGGCAAGGAGGTGTGTGTTTGTAGGATATCCTTTTGGCCAAAAAGGATATAAGCTATATGATCTTGACACTCATAAGCTATTTGTGAGTAGAGATGTCATTTTTAATGAGACTTCCTTTCCTTACAAGTTGGATAAGACCAATGTAGTTCATAATGATGACTTGGTCAACATACTCCTGAATTTCCAGTTGACAGCCATGCCTTCAGATCTACTGATCAACAAAGTCCTTCCATCAGTCCCACAGAGTCACTTACTGTACCCATTAATGAATTGGTTATTCAATCTACCTCTGTGGATATCCCTACTAACAGTAATGGTGGTAATACACAACCTGTTAGAAGATCTACCAGACAAACCAGAACACCAAATAATTTGCAGGATTTTGTCTGCCCCACTCTAAAGAATCCTGGTACTGCAGTCATTGATCCATCTACAAGCACAGTTTCTTCCTTCTCAGTCTTTGATATACATTCATATCCTCCTGACATCAGTGCTTCCATGAGCAATGTTATGGGTGTTCATGAATCCTCATCATATAACCAGGCCAAATCAGATCCTAATTGGATTAAGGCTATGGAACTTGAGCTATATGCTTTAGAAGAGAATGGAACATGGGAATTAACCACTTTGCCTTCAGGTTTTAATGCCATTGGTTCTAAGTGGGTTTATAAGATCAAATTTAGGCAAGATGGGACTATAGAAAGATACAAGGCACGCTTGGTGGCTAAGGGATACAACCAAGTTGAAGGAAAGGACTTTAAGCATACATTCTCACCTGTTGCTAAATTTACAACAGTGAGAGTTCTTTTATCTGTAGCAGCCTCAAAAGGTTGGCATATTCATCAGATTGACATCAATAATGCATTCTTACATGGCTTCTTGGATGAAGAGGTCTATATGCAACCACCTCAGGGCTATTCTAAGGCATTACCTGTACAGGTATGCAAGCTACAAAGATCTTTGTATGGGCTCAAACATGCCTCAAGACAGTGGAATATTGAGCTTTCCAAATTACTTATGGGACAAGGGTTTGTTCAGTCTAAGTCTGATTATTCCCTATTCATCAGAAAAGTTACAGGTTCCTTTGTTGCAGTGTTGGTGTATGTAGATGATCTTCTCATCACTGGTACTGATGCAAGTTATATAGCTCACCAAAGCATACTTAGCATTCTGCCTTCACCATTAAGGATTTAGGTGAGATTAGATACTTTCTAGGACTTGAGATTACAAGGTCTTCTGAAGGTTTACTCTTAAACCAAAGAAAGTATGTGACTGATCTGCTAGAGGATGCTGGTATGACCCAATGTAAACCAGCTCAGTTTCCTCTTCCTAGAGGTCTGAAACTTTCCACTGAAGATGGGACATTGCTAGCAGATCCAGAGGTTTACAGAAAGATAATTGGGAAGCTGCTTTATCTGAATCTGACCAGACCAGATTTATCTTACTGCACTCAACATTTGAGTCAGTTTCTGAATGCTCCCAGAGAACCACACTTGCAGGCTGCTACTCATGCATTGAGATATTTACAAGGCACCAAACATGCTGCTCTATTCTACCCTGCGGATAATCACCATGTTCTCACCAGTTATTGTGATGCAGACTGGGGTGCATGTCAATACAGTTGCAGATCGATAACTGGGCAATGCACATTCCTTGGTCAGGCATTGATTTCGTGGAAAACTAAGAAACAAAAGACAGTCTCTAAGTCTTCAACTGAATCTGAGTATAGGGCCATGTCCTATACTGCAGGGGAGATCATTTGGCTGAGTAGGTTGTTACAAGACTTTGATGTTCATGTGCCACTCCTAGTAAAGCTGTTTTGTGATAACAAATCAGCTCAGCACATTGCAGCCAATCCTGTGTTCCACGAGAGAACCAAGCATCTCAATATAGACTCTCATTATGTGCGTGAACGAGTACAGGAAGGGTCTATTGCTACTGCATATGTGAAATCCAGCCAGCAAATTGCAGACTTACTAACGAAGCCTTTAGGCCAACAACAACATGTTTTTCTTTCTTCCAAGATGGGTTTACTGTTTGATCCTCATCTAGGAAACCCACCTTGAGGAGGGGATATGAAGTATATAGCTAGTCTATTGTAAATAGTTAGTTGTAGTTAGTTAGTCTCAAGTTCATCTTGTATATAAACCCATTGTACATTCATTAATTAATAACAACTCCTCTTATTTACTTTCTCTCTCTATAACAAACTTTTACAATCAGTTACTAACAAACACTTTAATGGATACTAAAACCTCCATTGTTATCATGAGTTCAAGCTCTATTTTCTACTTTCACAAGCCATTACCACGACATTTACGACTGAAAAACGCAGAAACCTGCGGCAATTAGTGACAGAAAACAAAACCCAACACCCTCAATTCGACTTTACAATTATCATACTATAAATCCAAATGAATCTCTTATACAATCTTAAACAACATCCTACACAAATTCAAGCATTCACAACGATATTCCCAAAATTCAACCGGTCTCCATGTATACTCCCAAATTCACCCAAAAGATGAATTCAACATACTTTATCAACAACAATCTGAATATTATGCATACTAACCAGGCCATGTTTACCACCTACCTCATGCCTCAAAACACATAAACATATCAATCTTAACAAATAGATTGCTAATTTAACAAATAAGCCGAGTTACTCATAATTGTCACCTTTTACGCGATTAAGCTCCTATCTTCTCTTCAATCTTGCCACTAACCTTCTTAGGATCTTCTAAGTCTTCACCTACAACATGAAAAGCGATTGTTATAAGCTATAGACGGATTTCTCCAAAAACAGCCCATTTTTGAAGTAGAACGAAATGAAAAACGGAAGTGACGGATGACTTGCAAATTTCATGAGGATTCCGAAAATGTATTTATTACCGTGATTCGGTGAACGGATGATGGAGAAAAATGGATTAAGAGATGAGGATTTATGGAGGTTTTGTGAGGGAATAAGTTACAGTGTTCTTATTTTTAGAATGGTGATTATGTTGACACAATGGGGTTTAAGAGGGTTTATATGTGTCCTTTCCTGTTTCAAGGAAAACGGGTTTGAATGAACGGGTTTTAAGTTAAGAGTTCAAGTTGCCAAGTTTGTATTCGTCTTAAGGACTTAAGGTTCTTAAGACGGATCTTACTATTTATAAAAATATTTTCCGATAAATTATTAAAATATTATTTTATTACTTTAAAATAATTAAAACCCTTTAAAATATAAATCACGAAAATATGGGATGTTACAATATATTGAATGTTAATTTAACTTTTCGTACCTTATGTTATATTCAGGGCTATTAAAATAATAATAGTTTTGCGTAAAAAGTATCGCATTTACATATAAAATATCAGATCTATAAAAAAAAAGTCTATATTTAACTAATACTATTTAATATATGGCAAACACCATGTTTATTTACATTTCGACTAATTTCATGTTATAGTATAGAGGTTTAAAACTTAATTACAAATATTATCTACATATGCCCGTTCATTTTTGCACGGGTGTTAAACTGGTTTAATTTAATATAATAATTCACCTTTATCCAAAAAAACTAGAAACAAACATCCTTAACGTGAACTGCATGTAAAAAGGAACTTTTCGATAAAATGATATTATTTAACAAACTAATTATCGCTTTAGGGCACATTTGAAACTATTTATTATAAATGGGTCCACGTCATCACTTTATTTATTTTTAAAAAATTTTAAATAAAACCGCTAGGTAAGCTCGTGGCTTTCCTATTTTCTAACGAAAAATGGAACAGATAATTAAAGTGATGACGTGAACTCATTTGAAAGAAAATAGTTTTAAATGAGCCCAAAAACGATAATTAGTTTGTTAAATAACGTCATTTTGTCGAAAAGCTATGTGAAAAAAGCATTTGTGGCAATTGGCTACTGTTGCATTTACTTTTGCATTTTTTTTTTTTTTTATAAAAGGTACTCCCTCCATTTTTATCCATTTGATACATTTGCTTTTTCACGTTTGTCAACGCACGTTTTACGTGTTTAATATCTTTAGCTACGTATTTGTAAAAATTATAAAAATTATATATTTTCAATGTACTCGTAAAGACGAATTAAACAAGATCCCACATGAATATGTTTTTTCTTACGTATTGAGAGAAAATTGAAATTGAAGGTTAACTTGTGAATAGTGTACAAAAAGTAAATGTATCGAATGGATTCGAATGGAGTAGTATGATATATCAAAACAGGCAAGTAAAGGCTAGTTCAAAAATTACAAGAGATTACGTTACCTAAGCCAATCTATATCCAATCTATGAAGTCTAGCTTCGTCCTTCCGTCTAATTCTTGCTTTTGCTACTGTTGCATTTACTGTTGCATTTTGCAACACCTAAATTATGGCTACAGTGGACTGGTACCTGATCGTCCTTTCTTGGTTTCATTCTCGACCATAAACCAAATATCTTGTACAATACGTACATGCCACGAAAGGTGGAGCGAATGAAAGAAAAAACTAATTAATTGAGATTGAGATAATAATTGGATCATACATGCATAGAGGTGGCAATCGGGTCATTCGGGTCGGTTACGGGTCGGGTCAAAGCAGGTCGTGTCATATCGGGTTCGTGTTATGTCGGGTTAGGACGGGTTCGGGTCGGTTCGGTTCATGTCGGGTCATCTACGGGTCGGGTCATCACGGGTGACAATTCGGGTTGGGTCATTAGCGGGTCAGGTTATTGACATATATTTTATCTTATATATTAAGTTTTAGATGATAATTTTATGTTTAATTAATAGATGGATGTATTAGTTGAAGTTTAAGTTAAAATAATTAAGAAGAATTATCAATTTGGTGTCATTTAAACCATTATTAAGCCAGTTCATTATAACGTCATCTATCGGGTTGAGAAATATCGGGTCACAGGCCGGGTCGGTTCGGTTCGGGTCGAGTTCGGGTTGGACAAAATAATGCTGATATCGGTTTGCGGGTCGGTTCGGGTTGGGTCAGTTCGGTTTCAGGTCGCCCAATTCTCGGGTTGTATCGGGTCGGGTTTATCGGGTCAGGTCAGCTTTTGCCAGCTCTAGACATGCATACCCACCCAATAGTCAGATTTCTTTATTTAATAATTAAATGAATTAATGGATAAGAATACTTTAAATTATGGGTGTCCTGCTCAAAATACTACAAACCTTAGTTTAACTATCAATATAACCAATTAATACCCTAATTTGCTTTGAATAGAATTTGTTATTTTATTAACTTATTGTATCATGTTTTAATGGGGTGATTAGGTGAATAGATTAACTTAGAAGTAAAAAGAGAAAGACGGGTTAAGGAAGAGTTAAAAATTTCTTCACTTACTTACCATGTAGCAGATCATATATTATAATAAAAGTGAATGGGAGTATTAGTTGGTTATATTGGTAGTTACAATAGAGTTTGAAGTATTTTGAGCAGGACACCCATAGTTCAGAGTATTTTTATCAATTAATCCTAATTAAATTTGATCTTGAGAAAGAATATAAGTACAACTTCAAGTCTTATATATTCTACTCTTATTTTCCGACGTAAAAAAACTGTATTAAATAGAATGAAACTGGATTAAACTGAACTGAATTGAATAGAGTTGGAGTAAAACTTTGTTCTCTTGGGCTTAATTTTACCTTATTTTAATTCTATCAATTCAACACAAATTCGGTCAACTCAGTTTCATTCAGTTCATTTAAGCTAATCCCTTTAAAAATTAAGGTTTTGTTTTTTTTAATTAAAACGATATGAATTGAATTTAATAGAATTATTAAATTAAATTGACCGAACCGAAATACGAATCAATTTAGCCCTCTTCTTTTCAGCTGGAAAGAGTTGAACTGAACTAACTTAAAAGTTAATTTGCGAAAACATGATCAAAGTTGAAGTAAGCTGAATAAAATTTAATTGAATTGAAATTAAATCCAAAAGAACAAGGCTGAACTCCTATTTTAACTTTATTCAGTTTAATTCAGTTGAACAATTTTAAGTCGAAAAAAATATGACATAAAAGTTAATTTGTGAGGGATGAATTAAATTTAATATATAAAAAAGCTAAATTGAATGGAACTAAATAAGGTTAAAGCAAGTTTAAATTAAGCAAGAAAAATGAGTTACATGTAACATGTTCATATATTTCAACCCAAATAATGCTTTTGTAGGATTTGTCAAATATGTTGTGTCTTATATAAATTAAAAAAAAAAAAAAACGATCGCACCCCATGAGATGGTCCATTTTTCTAAAAATTAAAAAGAGCCCGTGGCCTTACACTGAGTATTAAATTGCTTTGGTATTATCTGTCATAGAAGCATGACATAATTGACATTCACATGCAAATTATGTTGGATGCCTCGGTTTGGTCTTATAAATAACGCAAAACTTTGATTAAACTCATCACCAATATCAAAATTATTGATTTCTTATTTATAACCAAACAGTTTTAAAAAAGATGGCAACAACAGCATTAATTAGTACAGGAAATTTGCAGCAGCGACAGTCCGCAAATTACGATCCCTCGGTTTGGGGGGATTTCTTCGTCACGTATGCTTCTGACAATAAGGTATGATACAAAGTTTAAATAAGAACTTGTCCATTCGCTAAGTACCTTACTCGTCTCACTGACTCACATGCATGTAAATTAACAATAATTGTGCTGTTATTTGGACAGAATGTTGGTGCATGGCTAGAGGAAGCTGAAATGCTGAAAGAAAAAGTGCAAAAAATGCTGAAAGATGATTTTAGCATTGAACATCTAAGTGAAAAGTTGAGCATTATTGACGCAGTTGAGCGACTGGGGATTGCATACCACTTTGAGACCCAAATTCAAGATACGTTGCGACGAGTTTTCGAGTATTTTAACGATGATAATAATCACCAACGTTATCAACTCGTAACCTTAGCCCTTTTGTTTCGGCTTCTAAGGCAGCATGGCTACTATGTTTCAACTGGTATGTCTCACTCACACATATATATAATGGGGAGTAATACTCTATTTATGTGTTCTATAAGAAAGATTCAACATTAGTTGTAACAGACGGAGTATAACATAATTAGGGGCCGTTTGGTTCAAACAATTGGAATGGAATGGAATGGATTCTAATACCAAGAAGGTATGGAGTTAGAATCTCATACTTATTAATGCTTGTTTGGTTTGATCGCATAATGGATTGTAAATGACATTCTTATGTTTTGGTTCACATTTGGATGGATTTCAAATTATTTCATTTTTTTCATCATAGATACCTGCAATTATATTATTTTGAATTAAAATTAACTACAACAAAGACAAAATTCAAATTAATCCATAAAAATTAAATGACTCATGTTCATATAATACGACAATAGCAAAATTATTCTAAGACTGAAAAAATTCACATAAAATGTTTTATGAAAAATACGCAATTTTTTTTATAAAAAAAACCACATAAAATGTTTTATGAAAAAATCCACATAAAATGATTTACGAAAAAATCAACGTAAAATGTTTAATGAAAAAAAATCCACATAAAATGTTTTATGAAAAATACGCAAGTTTGTTTTATGACAAAAATCCGCATAAAATGTTTTATGAAAAAAATTCAGATAAAATGTTTTACGAAAAAGTTCACATAAAATATTTTATGAAAAAAATCCACATAATATGTTTTATGAAAAAATATGCAACTATTTTTTTGAAAAAAATCCAATATGAAAAAAATCTACATAAAATGTTTTATGAAAAATACGTAACTTGTTTTTATGAAAAAAATACACATAAAATGTTTTATGAAAAAAATACACATGAAATGTTTTATAAAAAATACGTAACATGGGATGGGGAGGAATGGAGTTAGAATCATGGGATGAGACATGGGTATGGGATTCCAAGGGGTTGGAATGGATTTAGAACACCTTGGGTATCAAACTCCATTCCAGAAAGGCTCAACCAAACACTAGAATGGGTGGAATCCAATCCAATCCATTCCAAATGGCTCAACCAAACACCCCTTAATTACTTATAGATTATAAGGTAACGGTTGATGTCCGATCCAAACAATATTTTACTAAAAAATGTAATTTATGGGAGTAATTTTTGGAAAAAATTTCAAAAGTATAATTTTAAAAATTTCGTTTTCTAGAGAGAGTAAAATCTAATTTATCCATATTTTAATAAGTTAACATGCCCCTCCATTTTTTTGTTTGAAAAGTGGTTAGATAAACTATTGAGAAAACCATCTCAATCAAACATTTAAGGTAACGATTGAGGTCCGTTCCAATCAATATTTTAATAACCTAATAATATGTGTTTGAGATTTTCTCACCTTCACCACTCAACTTTTTCGTTTTTTTATGTTGAATCTCTGTCGTTGACCGGCGATAACTTTTGGATATTTGTGAGTCCATGAGTATAACTTAAATCTTATGAAGGCTTTGAATCTGAAAAAAATCATCTTTTCTTTGAATTTGTAGTTACGGTCAATGTGAAAGAAATAACAAGTTCTAAATTTGTAGCCAAAAGTTATCGCTGGTCAAAATATTAGTGCAAAAAAAAGACAAACATACCTTCGGAAACAAAATAAAAAATAGAGGAATACTTCCTCCATTTTTATCCAAATACCATATTTACTTTTTGTACACTATTCACTAATCAACTTTCAATCTCAATTTTCTCTCAATACGTAAGAAAAAATATATTCATGTGGGGTCTTGTTTAATTCGTCTTTACGAGTACATTGAAAATATATAACTTTTATAATTTTTACAAATACGTAGTTAAAGATATGAAGCACGCAAAACTTGCGTTGGCAAACGTGAATAAAGCAAATAGGGTATTTGGATAAAAATGGAGGAAGTATATGTTAAAAAATCATACTTCGTATATATAGTTTTGGTAGATTTAAATGAAGCAATTTAAAGGAAAAGAATCAATATGAAAAATCTGACACATACATTATTGAGACTTGAATAGGTAAGCGGCAAACAGAACAAAAATATAGGAATAATATAGAGTTATTTTCCGAAATAGGCGATTTTTAACAATTAATTAACGAAATAGGTTACTTTTCAAATTTATTACCGAAAATGGGTCCACGTAGGACTGGAATTCCCGAAGCTGTGGCCAGAGTCAAGTCGCCTACCCCCGTAGCGACTTAATTTTTGTCTACACCAAACCAAACTGAACAAAAACCAAAATAAAAAACAAGTCAACCTCAAATCGCCCAGCCGGGGAGCGATTTACCTTCGACTACATCCTTACCCATACGCTTTCATTACTTCTCTCAAATTACAAAAACCAAAATAAAAACTAAAATTAAAATCGCCCCCCCACCCAGCGACTTTGCTATGCCCCAAACCACCAATATTGAAAGCCCACTACAAGCCAAAATGTTGAATGATTTTAGGTAAAGCCAAAACGCCCTCCCACAGAGCGACTTGACCATGGACTGATTTTAGGTCAAGTCGCTCTCCCGCAAAGCGACTTTACCTGCACTGAATCTCAGCTTCGGATTTTCAAAATTATACAATCCGCATTTGGTCGTCGTCCGGGAAAGCGACTTGAATACAATCCTAGCTTCGGTGATGACGTGGACCCATTTTCGGTAATAAATTTGAAAAGTAACCTATTTCGTTAATTAATTGTTGAAAATCGCCTATTTAAAAAAATTACTCAATAATATAACTATAACAAAAATGAAATTATTATAGTTTTATAACTGAAACTGTACAGGGTGTATTTTGTTAAATTTAAAAAAATGTCTCATAATAACCTATACAATACTTGGTATATGTAATATGATAGTGTGTCACATGTTGATTTATCCGTGTCTGTGTTTGTGTTTGTACACGTCGGTATTTATATTCATTTCGATATTACTTATTATAAATGGAGCTAGTTGCAGTCCCAAAGTTTTTGAGCTACCGATTTGTGTAAGCACCTTTTGAACCTTGAATCAAACTGCGGCCCTATATTTGTGACTAAATAAACCCTCTAACTAGAAGCGCGACTAATGACTATGCTTGGCAGATATTTTCAATAAATTTAGGGACAACATAGATGGATTTAAGAAGTTGGTTACTGAGGATATAGAAGGGATGTTATGCCTATACGAAGCAGCACACCTCGGGTTGCAAGGCGAACCTATATTGGAGAAAGCCCTAGCGTTCACTAAGAATGCTCTTCAGCTCAAGTTACCCTCTCTTGGACCCTCTCTAGCGGCGCGCGTATCTCACACCTTGCGCTGGCCGGTCCAGAAATGTCTTCCGAGAGTTGGAGCAAGCAAATATATATCCATTTACCAAGATATTGAGCTTCACAATCAAGTTCTTCTCAAGTTTGCAAAGTTAGACTTTAACTTACTGCAATTGCAACATCAAAATGAGCTTAGTCTTATTACAAAGTAAGTATTTCATTCACATCTTACTTTCAAAATATCGTCTAAGTATCTAACATTTATTTTGTTTTGAAAAAATAAGATGAATGGAACCACGACTTGACGTGTACAAATTACCAAGTTTAGACTATAATTTTATATATTATTAAATGCTTAATTTTTAAAAAGTTATCTTTAAAATTTACGAGTATAATTTATATATTATATTTCCTTGAATTTGAGAAATATAGATTAGCGCGTTTTATTAATGAGTGCACAAATAACCCAATAATAAAACTGAGTCTATGTTACTTACTAAGAAATATTAATATGATTAAACATCCCTGTTTATTAGTTTTATGTTTGAATTATCTTTTTCTAAAATTAAAATACAAAAATGAGATAAATTATTGAGTCTTCAATTGAATATTTATAATTAATATACTTAAAAATATAAATCTATTATATACGTGGTACAACAATTATACGAATCTATGTATTTTACTCGTAGTTACAACCTAAGCATCAATTTGTAGGATTATTTATTTATCTTGGCATTAGTTCATTGATTTTGAACGTGCAGGTGGTGGAAAGAGCTCGATGTGAAGAATAAATTGCCATACGCTCGCGATAGAATAACAGAGTGCTACTTTTGGATACTTGGGGTTTATTATGAACCCCAATATGCGTTGGCTAGAAAGTTTGCTGTCAAAGTCATCGCTTTGACATCCGTTCTTGATGATACCTACGATGTCTATGGTACTTATGAAGAGCTACAATGTCTCACACGAGCTTTTGAGAGGTACAATACGTAATTTTGGTAACATAATTTTGTATACCCACTTAATAATGACTCGTCTATATACGAGATATTAAGGGTAAGATTATTGAGATATTAAGGGTAAGATTATTACTACTCTTAGGAGTCGTTTGGTTGATTCGGGAAGTTAATTTTCTTAGGAACTTACAATTCATGGGAAATAAGTTCCCACATTCAATTCGGGTGAATTTGAGAAAAGTGTTTGGTTGCGCATGTAGGAATTAAATTCCACAGGAACTTTGAATGACCAAGGGGCAAGGGGGGAGTGGGTAAGCAACTTCTTACATTATGTAGGCATTGGAAGTTCCTAGGAACTTCTAATTCCTCCATTTCACAAAAATTTTGGCAACCAAACAACCCATGTTTTTGCAAATCATGGGATTTTGCAATTCACGTGTTTTTAAAGTGTCAACCAAACAACCCCTTAATATAAGAATTTAGTAAGTTTTAAGACAATATTCACCAAAACTACCAATAATCTACTAAAGTTTTAATAAAGTCTTAAGTTGAATCTTGAAAAAATCAAGACTCAACTTAACACTTTTGTAGAGTCTTGACCCCACATTTTTAGGGGTTGATTGGTTCATGTGGAAATTAAGTTCATGTAGGAAGCAAGTAAATCACATGAATTAAGTTCCCACATGTAATTCATGGGATTAAAAAAAATTGATTGGTTACCAGGTAGGAATTGACACTTCTCATGGAGTGAATTCATGTATGTTGTTTGGTTGGATAACTCAATTCCCATGTTTTTTTGTTTATTTAAATACTATTTTACCCTTATATAAATATACAAATATACAAGGTCGGCAAAATACACCATGATAGATAATGTATATGTTGAACCATGTTAGTGCATGTGTGTACTACGTACTCTACTTGATATGGCTACGTGCCTACGTCCTAAGCAATCGCACCGTCTCTTCTTAGAGACCGTCTCTCACCAAATTAACGAGAGATATATCATAAAAACATGACTATTTTCGAAATTATTATCATAAAATCTCATAACATAAATTAAAGTAGTTTAAACCAAGCCACAAAAATTAAACGGTTAAAAAAAACATGTTCCGAATTAGGAAGAAGTATAATATAACAAAAATGTGCTTTTTATCAAGGATAGAATAGTACTCCCTCCGTTCGATTCCACATGACAGGTTTGCTTTTTGTACACTATTCACAAGTGCACATTTAATCTCAATTTTCTCCTAATACGTAAGAGAAAACATATTCATGTGGGGTCTTGTTTGATTCGTCTTTACGAGTACATTAAAAATATATAACTTTTATAATTTTTGCAACTACGTAGCTAAAGATATTTTAGATGTAAAACGTGTATTGGCAAACGTGAAAAAGCAAACATGTCAAGTGGAATCGAACGGGGGGAGTAATTAACAATTATAAAAAACACAGGAAGTTAGAATGACTTAGGGGAGGTTGGGTAAGCGACTTTCCACATCATGGAGGAATTCAAGTTTCTATGTAACTCTAGATTCCTCTATTTTTCTAAAAAATGGGTAACCAATCAAGACCCTCAAATATCTTTTCATGGGATTTCGGAAATCCTGTGTTTTTATGGGGCAAACAAACAACCCTTATAATAGAAACCAATAAATGACTATAATGTGTTAAAGTGTAATGTAAATAAATTATAATCTGAGAGATAAGGTATATAGTCTGGGGTGGGTCTAAACAATAAATAAATAATAAAAGTTAATGAAAAACGGACGTGATAAAGTGTTAAGTTTTGGGGAGTCTGATGAATAATCTTAGCCTAATAGTTTCACAATAATGCAGGTGTCTTTGTTGAAAAAAAAAACAGAATTGTTCCATGGTTTTATGAGAGTTATATTGATCATTTACAAATTTATTGGTACCCAAATTAATTAGGTGGGACATTCATGTCATGGATGAACTCCCGGAGTATATGAAGACAATTTATCAAGCAGTTCTTGAAGCTTATAGCGAAATGGAGGAAGAAATGGTTAAAAGAGGGCGGTCTTATGCAATATGCTATGCAAAAGAAGCTGTAAGTTTGATTATGTCAATGTTCAATTTAGTAGTGAACGATGTGGTGATGAATAAACTCGATAAAGAACAATTTGTCATTATTCATCTAATGGACCTTAGAATTGAATCCTTTTATTTTCTTGGCTCCCATTTTCAAATTCGTTAAAACATGTTATTAATCTATGGCACGGTGGCACGATTGTCACTTTAATTAGGTCTCATTATCATTTGTAAAATTAGCACTCCTTTCGATTCTCTAAAGTTGCAACATTTATTAAAATACTCTTTTTGTATTCACTAAAAAAGATCGGTTAACAACCAACTAAATTGGTTGCAAATGACCTAAAATTGGTCGCTAAATGGAGTTAGCGACCAATTTTGCAACTAATTTTTTTGTTGGATTTTATAAAGTCAATCGTTAATTAGTGTTGATCGCTAAATTGTTTGTTAATGCTACCAAGAAGATAAGCAACCAATTTTTGTTGTAGTGATTGAACAAATGCTACAACTCTAGTGAATAGGAAGGATTATTTAATTTATGTGTCCCATGATAATGCTAATTAATCTTAATTGAAATCATCAATATTTAAATTCAATAATTTTGTCAACATTAGTATCCCTAATTTGATGAGCAGATGAAAAGGCTATTGAAAGCGTATCTAGAAGAAGCAAAATGGCTTGTTGAAAAAAAGGTGCCAAAAATGGAAGAGTACTTGAGAGTAGCCTTGCCATCCACAGCTTATCCAATGTTGTCAGTGATTTCATTAGTTGGAATGGAAGAAGTTGCAACTGAGGATGTCTTCCTTTGGTTACTTAGACCATCCCCAACCATGCTTTAATCTATTCCTCATCCTTCTATCTCTTAACCTTTCTCACTCATCCAACACACCATTCCTCAAGTTTTCGATTTACAATAAAAACACTCCTCCAACAATGATTTATTTATATTCCTCATCAATAATTTCACTAACTTAAAATTTTATCCGAATATTATCAATAGTGGTCTCTAAATGTAGAGAAAAATAAAATAGACATTTTAATATAATTTTCATAATTTTTTATTAATAAGTTGATTGTATAAAATGTAAAAAAGAAAGAAGAAAAAATTCATTTTATTTCTTTTACCTCTCTCCTCTGCACACCCTCTTTCTTCTCCCCTCACATGCCCATTATTTTAATTCTCCCACATTGTGCGTTTCATTCAGCTGTTTGTCAAGTAGTAATGTGTTCCTCAACATTGTGAGGATTGTTGAGTATTAAAAATTATCATTGGAGGACTAATTTTCTCTTCCTCAGTTCTGTGAGGGGTGTATTCCTCATGGTTGAGGATGGTCTTAGTGAACCTCCGCTGCAACATTCTATATGTTGCATTTGTAGGTTTATGGATGACATTGTGTCACGTGAGGTATTTCATTCATCATGTCACTATTTATATACTCCCTCCGATTTTCTGTGTTGTTCCTCTTTTCATTTTGGTCTAATAATAATAATGTCCCCTCTTTCCTCCTTTGGACAATATTGTGTGGTCCAAAATTAATTTCATGTGGGGTCATATGAATTGTGTGATCCAGATTAATTCCCTTATTTCTTGTGTCAAAATGAAAAGGGAACAACACAAGAAATCGGAGGGAGTACTTTTTACTTGGCAGTAAGACCATCCCCAAGTAAAAGGTCGATTTAATCGAGTTAATAACGTATTAACTCTTAATTTTACCTTATTGACATTGACCCTCTTTTACCCTCCCAAGCAGAAAGTCGATTTAATCGAGTCAATAACATAGTTTTCCTTTTCTTTTTTTTCTTATTCTAATTTGTAACCAATGAGAGTTTGCCACGTAAGGGGTCAATTGGGGAGTCAATTTACTCCACCTTGGGTCACAAATTGACCCTCAACACCATTGGGTCAATCTTAATCTTCACTTAATTGTAATTAACTTGACCCAAGCAAGCAATTGACCTACCAATTGACCTTGCTTGGGGATGGTCTAATGTTGACAACATTAAATCTTTAATAGACAAATAATTAAGTTGGCTTAAGTATTTCAAACATGATAAAGTAATTTAAGAATCACGTTGATTATTATTATCGCCTCATGACTTTAAGTGTTAATATGAATGCAGTTGGAGCAGAAAAGAGAACACATACCATCAGCAGTAGATTGCTACATGAAAGAATATAAGGTGTCAGCATCGAAAGCATGTGAAGTCCTCAACATTGAGGTTGAAAATGCGTGGAAGGATATTAACAAAACTTTTTTGGATCCCAATGCACCTTCAATACCTATTTTGATGCGAATTCTCAACTTAGTTCGAGTGATAGAACTCCTTTATTCAGGAAAAGATATGTACACTCACTCTAAAAAAATGAAGCCTCTTGTTGCCTCATTACTCCTTAATCCCCTACAAATAATATAGAAAAAAAATTAGTGGATTTATTAAAGAGTATCTTAGATACTCTTTAATAAATATACTTCTTTCTTGCATGAATATTAAACCCTCTTTACACTATTTAGATTAAACAAATCAAGCTAAGTTATCTTGTGCACCATAATTGTGTCTTAGTTTGTTAATTATAGTTCATTTATACTACATTTTTATTTCCTTGTTATAATTGTAATGGATTAATTCGTATTTTTAACCAAAAAATAATATTAGTTGTGTAATTTATACATAATATTCTTGTTTATTTGCTTGTTATAGTTGCAATGGATTAACCCGTATTTATCAACAAAAAATAAATGTGTTGACTACACAATTTTATATTCAAGACGCCGTATAAATACACATATGACTTTTGAAGTTCTCACTTTTTGATTTAATACTTTGCATATATTTGCATTTTTTATTTAAATAATATCGGTTACAATGGATAAAAAGACTATTTTCTAACCAACTTTAACAACTAATAGCAAATTAGTCGCTAACTAGCAACCATGTATATTCTAATTTGATTGAATTTATTTAATACTCCATCTGTTTCATTTTACATGTCATTTGACACGTGCCTTTTTTATGCGATTAATTTACTATTTGCAGGCATTTCCATGCCATTTTGGATAGCGCAAGATACTATTTTCCTTACTTTTGGTTATTTCGAGTCATTTTGTGTCTTATGCAGTTTTCTCGCTAAGGAAGTAAAGAATTGGCAAAAACTCGTCTCCAAAGTGGAAATTTGGAAGCTAGCGGAGTCAGAGTTATGTTACTTGATGTGTGTCTTTTATATAGAGTTTTATCGTATATTCGACCCACATATTTGTGCTTTTATTATAGCTTTAAGTTATACTTTATCCCGAATTTGCTATTTTGTGCGGCTCTTGTGATTATGTTTAAATCGTTTAACCTGAGACCTTGATTACTAGACTTAATTAATTATGGTGAACCAGATGTCTTAGCTGTCTCTTTTTCCCTGCTGTACTTTTATTTTGTCTTTTTCTCTCTTTGCCTGTAGTTTAGATAACCAAACCAAAACTCCCCTTGTGACCGATAAGCGAACTTTAAAATAGATATCTTGTCTCCCTGTGATTTCGACCCGACTTCGCTAGCTATATTAATTTAGGCCAGTTGGTTTATCTTTGATAGGTATACGACACCCTTGTCAATTGTCATCTTCTTTAGCTGAGGGGTGGCTTGTGGTAAATCATATGATACTTTGGGTAACAATGAATTACAGGTTTCGGTTTGACCTGATCGGGATATGGACCGCGCCAACGTCTTGTAGAGTCTAGTGGGGTGTCATACTAGAGTCGTTATATAGTTGTTTATCATAGTCGAGTTTGGATAATAAATAATTCACATTATGTAATTTATTTTTTGTTTATCATTAAAGTTGGAATTGTGATAAACATTTCTAGACTAAAGTTTTTAATGCACTAGCTCGAGAAACCAAGATAATGACATTTTTAGAGCATGCTTGGTCTAGATGGTTAAAAATGAGTTTTTGGTTTTAGAGTTTAATTTTTTAAAAGTAGTTTTCAAGAATGAGAAACACCAAATTGTTGCTTCTATTTTTGTGGACAAAAAGAGGGTATTTGAGTTTTTAAAAAATTATTTTTAACTTTTAAATAAATGATGTGTTTGGCCAAAATGTGTTTCCAAATCCAGAAACACTTTGATAAATTAGGTCAAACACACACTTAATTACCTTGGTCGGTTAATTGGAGTTCTTAGTCTTCTTACACAGATTGATGGTGATATCATTTCCCTTATCATGAACTGCATTTCTTCTAGCTTAGTATCACCCATGTCTCCTTTAACGAGTCTTTCTCGCCTCTTTCCTCCCTTCTATGAGCATCGGACAATGCGCCCCACTTTCCCCCAACCTTTTTATTATTTGCATGAAGGTTCTATCATCCCTCATCCAACAATCGTTCTCGAATATGGACGGGTCCCCTTTTTCCCAGGAAAGGTGACTTATTCTTTGTCGATAATATTCTTTTGTTGGGCTGTTCCTCCAAACACAACTTGTGCCCTTTAAAACACTCTCCTCGCCTTTTGTTCCTCTTTGGGCCAAAATATTAATTACTAGCTAGAAAACCCTTATGTTCCTCTTTGGGTCAAAAGATCTATATATAATATAAAAAGGCAAGACAAAGCACACATTTCACCATTTCACTTTTGAGAAATTCTAGCAAGCCACGTCATCATTATTTAAAAAATAAAAAATAAAAACTAATGAATTTACAAGCATTAAATGCATACCAAGTTTTTTAAATAGCATAATATCAATATTTTAAAAAAATATAAAATAAAAAACTAATAAATTTACAAGCATTCAATGCATATCAAGTTTTTAAATAATAGCATAATAACGAATAAAGTTTAAACTCTTAATTTTTAATAAATTTAACAACAATTAATAAATCAAAATGTATACTAAATTTAAAATTTACGTGTTCATTGTTAGAATAAGTTAATCCCCAAATAAAAAAAAACAGCACTGTAAATTTACACCATGTAACTATTTTGTTTAGCAATAAAGATTAAATTATATACATTTATCTATACAATATAATTTAAAGGCTAATTATTACAGTAACTTTTTTAGTGTTGCGTACTTGCGTGTGAAGATAAGCTATTTACAAAGTATTTATCTAAAAACTAAAATATTTTAATTATTATTATACTTCACACTCTAAAAAAATATTAAAAGGTAAAATTATTAGGTGAAGTTAATAGCTTTTAATACACTTTTGGCCTTTCTTTTGTCTATAATAATTTTCAGAATTTATTCAACGTGTTATCTAAAATATTAAAGTTCATTTTTTAATATAAAAAGTAGCAAATTTACTCCGTAATCATAAGTGAAAAATATATTGTATAAATAGTATACTTATACAATATTATTACAACGCTAAATTAAATAGCTTTTTTTATCATCATGTACCAAGATAAGCTATTAAAGTATTTATCTAAAACAAGTTATCTATAAAATCTAATTAAAAGGGTAGCCTAAGAAGTGTTGCATGACAAAATCAAATGTGACATGACAATTTTAAATGTGACATGACGAAAAGAAGTGACATAGATTATCAATTTACGGTCCGGATTCTCTCCATTACCCGAAAAGAAATGGACCTCCATTACTTTTAAACGGTCCGGATTAAATCTTGAGACGATCTAGCGGTTGTAATTATTTCATAAAAATAATGTTTTATTGGATGGATAGAGAAAATATATTAAAATAAGTGTGTATTAGAGAGGTAATGGAGAGAAAGTAATGGAGAGGATCCAAATTCATCAATTTAAGAAAAAAAAGAGTTAAGAAATTCAAAAATATAAGCTTTAAACACACACAAAAAAAAACAGATAACCATTGATCTCCTCTCATAATTTTTGTTATTTATTTACCTTTATTAATTAACCATTATTTTCTTTATTTAATGAAATGATCTTTTAACTTTCTTTTCATTTACTATATATACCCAGTTTGTATATTCCATTTTTTGTTTTTTTATCTTCGTTCTATTTATAAAATTTTGAGAGAATTAGTTGCAAAAAATTTCATATGTAACTATTATAACAACCCTAATTTCAACGTTATTCAAAAATTTAGTACTAAAATAACATAGAAAAGTAAATTAGTTATTTATTTTTTTTATTTTTTTTATTTTTGTTATATTTTTTTTTTTGAAGGAAAACCCGAAGGTTTTATACGATTTCTAAAATATCAGCATGAGCACGATCACAAATATAGTTCGGGAAGTTATCCTCCCACCTACGAAGCCCTACAACCCAAGGTCGAATATGGGCAACCTCATGCGCGACAGAATTAAAAACTCTACGAACATAGTTAAAAGAAATAGACTCAAAACAACCACACAACGAAAAAATCTCATCATAGACAAGGAAAATATCACTCCGGCCTTGTTTCTTCAAACGTAAGTCTTCCACAACCGATAGGCAATCGCTCTCCACCACAATGCGCTTCAAATTTCGTCTTCGAGCTTCGTACAGACCTTCAAGAACAGCAACGGCTTCGGCCATGGTCGGATGAAGCTCCGCTCTCCCTTGTCTAGTGACCCCCACTGCAGATTTCCATCAGCCCCCCTGCACACCACGCCCCAGCACGAGCTATATTTTGAATTAATTAGAATCTTATTATTTATTATTTTTTGTGTTTGTTTTAATGTTGCAGTTGAATGAATTTTCATCTTTAGTCAAAAATTTAGCAGGTGAGGTATACCTAGGGAACTAAATTAATTATTCGCTTCTTATTTTTATTATGTTTTGAATCACTTAGAATCTTATTAGTTTTTTGTGTGTTTATATTAATATTGCATGAGGTTAAATTTTCAACTTTAGTCAAAAAAATTCCAGGTAAAGTATACGCGGAGAACTGAGTTAATTATTCTCTTTTTATTTTTATTATGTTTTGAATCAATTAGAATCTTATCAGTTATTATTTTTTTGTTTACATTAATATTACAGGGGGATGACATACTCACATTTAAATAACAATGCATGAGATTCAAAATAATAGCAAATTAGCAATGGATCTTTTTTACAGATTTTTTCTTGATTTGAATGACTCTTTTGTTTTTGCCGATTTTTTTTTCTTTCTGCAATGGTGTATTTGAAACATCGAAAGACTAACAAAAATCTTTAATAAGTTATTGACATGTAATATTATTGTCTTTCACTCTTTCCTACACGTTGGTCTCCTTTGTAACACTTATGTTCTATTTTTATTTTGTCAAACAGGTTAGAAATCAAATTGCTTAGTCAAAGTGTTAAAGTACGATGCACATATGTCAATTTTTTAATATAATAGTGTTATAAATATATTCATAATAAAAATATGCACGATCAGTAATTAGTTAGAAACCGATTCATATTCTCCAATTTATTGTTCCAATTCCAAAGCTTTCAAGCCTTTAAATCATTTTTTTGCTTTCCATCAAATAAATTATTCTATAACTCACAATGTTTTTTGGATAAATGTTCTTTTTAAAATGATCTGTTTATATTTTATTTCTCCTGAATTAGGAAATGTTAATATTTTGCATGAAGTATAATAATATTGTTTTGATTACACTTTTGGATAAATGATCGAATTTGAATAATCTATGTTTGGATTGTATATATAAATCTCAATTTGTTGCGTAATTTCGATAGATGTTTAATTACTTTTGCCCCTCTTATACTACTAATAATTATTATTAGATTTCACCTACAAAGTTTTGATATTTACTTTACTCTCTTACTTTGTCCAAAATCTATAAAATCGTATTAAAAGGCTAAGCTAAAAAAAATGTGACACGACAAGTTTAATTGTGATGGGGCAACTTTTATGTGATATGACCAAAAAATGACATGGATTACCAATTTAAGAAAATTAAAAAAATATAAGTTAATTTTTTTTAGAAATAGAAGGTATAAACAAAAAAAATTGTAATTGATCTCCTCTCATAATTTACCTTATTTATTTAACCATTATTTACTTTATTAATGAAATGACTTTTTAACTTTCCTTTCATCATTATTATATATACTCTTTATTTATGTACCATATTTTTTATTTTCCTTGATTCATAAAATTTTGAGAGAATTAGCAATAGAATTTTTCATATATATTTCAAAGTTAGGAGGGTTTAACTTCATATGGAGTAGAAAATAAATTTCAATGCAATTTGTTCATATATGAAAGGGTGACTTCCTTATTGGAATAGAAAATAAATTTCAATGCAATTTTTAAATGGTCGCTTCAAAACAACCAAATTATTCACATTTTGGTTTGCCTATACTCCTGAATCAAAAATTGAATTGTATTAAAGATTTGTTTTAAAATACCGCTCCCCCAGTCATGTTCGTTTTAAACAAATGATTGAGATAGAAACTACTCCGTATAAGTTATTCACAAATTAACACTTAAACACAGTAAATTATTAATGATCTCGTGATTTTCACAGGTTCCAAAACTATTGATTACTTAAAAAACAAGTTCATCTTACCGATACCTATCTCAGTTGCCTTTCTTAATTAGAAAAAAATCAAAGAGATGCGTCCTTCACTCGTTGAGGCTATCCAGTACGGGCGTGCTAAACATCATCGACACTTTTACTAATTATCGTAAACAATTTATTTGAACTTCCATGTTTGCCCTACATATCTCAATTCATTTACCGTCTCTCCAAAGAATCTCAAAAAAAATGTCGATTTTTTCTTTTAAAAAAGACGTGTTTAAATCAGTTTTGAAATTAAACAACATGAACGACAACGATTTTAACAACGATAACACCGCTAACAACGATTACAACTATAAAGTAGAGCTGATCAAATGGCTCAGGCCCCAAAAGCCCGACCGACCCGATCCTTTTTTCCCGGGTTTGGGCTAAACTCCCGGCCCCAAAAAAGCCCAAAGCCCGCCAGACAGCCCATTGGAAAAATTGGGCTGGATCTGGGCTAAACTTCAAGCCCCAAAAAAAAACCCAAAGCGCAACCCCAATTTTAATAGTTCGTGTAATATGTAGTTGTGTACACCGTATAAGTAAGCAAAAAGTCAAAAACCGTTGATTGTTGATATGCTAACTGCCTACGGCCAAGTTCTATATTCATATTATTAATATCAAGTTTGGGTTCATTTGACTATGAATTGTGTATTAGAATTTGCTAAAACCTTGTTTCAAGCCTTTTTTTTAGTTGTATTTTTTTTTCAATGTGCGCTTTTTGCCCCTTTCAAATTTTGAAGGTGTCACGAGTCATAAGGGCAAAAAAAGCCCGATCTAGCCGGATGGCTCGTTTGAGCCCGTAAAGGTTAGATTTGGGCTAAAGAAAAAGGTTTATTGACTTGGCCCGACCCGACCCGACCCGACGCCAATGGATGGTCAGCTTTTTACATGTCAGCCCCGCCCAAGTCTTATCAAGCCCGGACCATGATCAGCTCTACTATGAAGCTAGTAATTTTGTTTCAAGTTTATGATTTCTAGTTCGTTGTATAGTAGAACGGATATTGATTAGCGATCGATTCCCGAACCCGAATTCAATTTTCGAAAAATAAAAATAAAAACTGTGACGGATTAGGTGTTGGACGAAGAACAAATTCGTCCAGCACATGTGCTAGATGAAAAACATTTTCGTCCAACATAGGTGCCAGACGAAAATGATTTTCGTCCGTTTTTATTTTTTTTAAATCGAAACCAACAATGTAATTAATTTGTAAATAACAACCGTGTAATTAAATTAATTTTCGAAATGCTTGCGCAGGTGTATGACGATGGCGATGATATTGACTAATTTTAAAAAAAAAACAAATAAAAACAACGAATAAATTAATTAATTACGATTTTATACATTACTACCCCTCCTATTCATCCTATTCTTCCCCTTTCTTTTTACTCCAAAATTAAGGAAATAAATTTGGACCACACAAATCACCCTACCCCATATGAAATTGAATTTGAACCACAAAAAGCTTAACAGAAAAGGAATGAGGGAAGAAAGCGTGATTATCATCAATAAGGAAAGAAGGAAGAATAGGCTGAATAGGAGGGAGCATTATTTTTTTGTCGTAACGACGATTTATTAGTAATATAAAATAAATAAAAAACATTAACTATTTTTTACGAAAACATTTAAGAAAAAAAAGGTCTGGACGGAAATATTTTTCGTCCAGAATGAGGGTCGGACAAATTTTTTTTAGTAACAAACGGAGACCAGACGAATTTTTTTTTTCGTCCAGCCCCCATTCTGCACAAAAAAATATTTTCGACCAACACCATTGCTAGACGAAAATGATTTTTGACCGTTAAATCGAAACCAACCATATAAATCCGGGCTTGAAACTACAACAATCACATTCTTACACTACAAATCTGAGTTTGAAACAACAAATCTATCCTAATTCTATTACAAATCAAGTAATCTATGTTAATTCCGTCTCCAATCTACCAAATTATGATCAATACTTATTAAAATTAAAGAAGTAAAGAATATAGGGGGAATGTGAGGGAGTGGTAGTTTACGAACTTCATTAATAATGTGTCGACGATGTTTAGTAAATTGGATCCAGTATCCACTATAAGCTTTGAAATGGAAGCCCACAATTTAGGTGTAAGAGTGAGTTAAGAAAGCCCACATTCATACAGAGACGATAAGAGCAATTATTTGACAAGCCCAAATATCCATGTTATCCACAACATCATCATCATCTTTAGAAAGAAGCGAGACTATACAATCTTTGCATAACTCTGCACAAAATTGAAGCAAAAATGGCAGCAGTGGCTGCACTTCAAACCTCTTTCACCTCTCTTTCTCTTTCCTCTAACTCTCTCTCAGGCCAACGCCTCTTCCTTTCTCCAAACTTTCGTCAGGTACGTTTGCTGATTTAATAATGCTCAAACAGGTGTTTAACATACAGTCGTATAGGTTGAATTCTGTCATTTCTTGTTTCTGTTTTTCTTTTTGTATGCATGTTTTGCAAATGGGTCTAATTTTTGGGACCGTCTCTAAATAACTTAATGAGAGACCGTCTCTTACAAGTATTTGTGTTTCGAGGCGGATTTTTAGGTGCTCAAACGCTCTAACCGATTGGTACTGAGTTAGTAACCTTGATGGACTTGGGTCGTTATCATAAAGCTGGATTGTTTTTGCATAGTTTATTAATTGAGTGTCTGAGGTTGTATAGTGATTGTAAGAATCTCATTTTAATCAGCTGAGCAAGGGAAGAAACATACCCATTGTAATTCGAAAGTTGATATCAGCTAAAAGTGTGATTTATAGTTTGAGTTTGGTCCCAAGTATCAGTTATGGCTTCTACACTATGAGTCTATGACACTATGTTGAAAAAGTTGAAAACTTTTGTAGATGGAAATTAGTCATCGTTGAAGGTTTTTTTTTTAATTCTTGATTATCCTGTTTTTTACGAATTCAATTGCGGGGATTACTTGCCCCATGTCATTGGGATTGGAGTACGGTTAGGACTTAGGCTCGGCAAACTGGTCATTCTAGTTTGTAGTCTGTACGAATTGGGTCATTACTGTGTGTATTTTTATTAAAATCTATTCGGGGTAGGTCATATTGCGTTTGAGCTTGTTTCAAGTTTGTTTGTGGGAGTCAATTGGATAGAGTCCTTCGGTTTGAGTCAGGTCATTTTGGATCGTGTTCATTGAGATTTTTATCATTTGATTAGTAGATAAACTTTGGTGTGATTTCAAATTAGCCATTTCGTGCTAGTTTGGATCTTTTTACCATCATCTGCTCCAACTAAGCTCTTGACTTCTGTTATTCCATTCAAGTCAAATTCGGGTCTGGTTAATCTGCTATGCTAAGTTTGCTAGGTCTAGGTGGCGGGTAAGGATCTGATGGAGTAAATGGTTGTGCTCAGCTTGTGAGTAGTGACACTAGACTACTAGATTAGATATTGAGCTGCATCTGAATCCATAAAATAGCAATGAGGTGTTATGGAACATTGGGTAATTGAATGTTGATTATAGCTAAATGGAAATGATGCACTTCCTACTTATAATTGAAAATTCGTCTATCTAATGTTGTTTTAATTATTTCTTCTCTGTTAATTTCAGGTCAGAACAGTTGATCGACCACCATGTCTTGTTTCTGCAAAGGTTAGCACTTCATACCCTTCCATTATTTGTCTTAGTTTTCGTACTTTCTGTGATCTGATGCCTTCTGCAACATTTTACTCTATTAGTATTATTGGCATATTGACTATATATCGTGCTATCTGTGATCTGATGCCTTCTGTCAACATTTTACTCTCTGATGCTTTCGTATGCACATATAGTCGCATGTTAGGGGGACCATCCATCATGTGAGTGAGAATCTCCATCTTCATCGTCTAATGTCTCAGAAACCAATTGTTGATTGGAAAAGCAGTTTTAGAAGTTTGTCCTCCTGAAAGCTGCTTACTCAGCATAATTTAGCACTGCACAGAAACGACGAATTTAGTATTTCAACTTGTACGAGACTGAGTTTAGGCATGTGAAATTGGGAATGGTTTTCAACATTCCTTGTGTGATGACCTATCTGGTACACTTGTATGAAGTTTGTTTAAAAACAGCTTTACAATAACATTGCTCAAGTGCCTCAAAGGCTCATGAAGATGACCGGATGGGGCGTCGGTTGGACATAACCTTATCATTGAAAATACCGTTCGATTGTTATGGGTTACCCCAAATGGAATTTGCATTGACAATTTTATCAACCGGCTATCACATAATATATCCAGTTCAGTTTTGGTTCTATGTAACACAAATCATGATTGTGCATTTTCTGATAAGTGAATCATGAACTTTGGTTTTAATATTGACGGTTATCATAATCATTCCTGATATAATCGTTTATTTCTTTGTGATGTAGCTCAAGCACTGGGAGAGAAAAGACTGCAAACCAAACAGTCTTCCAATAGTTCATAAAATGCATGTCAAGATTGGAGATACTGTAAAAGTAATATCTGGAAGTGAAAAAGGTAAAGTTGGAGAGGTAACTAAACTATACAAACATAACAGCACGATAATTATCAAGGATGTGAACTTGAAAACAAAGCATATGAAAGCCAAAGGGGAGGGAGAGCCAGGTCAGATTATCAAGGTATGCTTAACTGTGTTTATTAATTGCTACAATACTGTTTTTTTTCATTTTTTGCTTTCATTCCATGTAATGATATCAAGAAATCAGTGATGTCTTTCATGCGATACCAAGCTTGGTTAACGTTACTTCCCCAAGCATAAGTAGCTTCTCGTTCTAGATTTGTGGTGGGCTAGTTGCTCCTAGTTTGACACCTGAGAATCAAACCAGAAATGTTACTGAAAATATGTCGGTCCAATTGTGCGTTTGTCAGTGTTTGGGTAAAACTACCTAGGTTCATTTCCTCCATGTAGCTGTTCTGAAATTTTTAGTGATTCTTCATATTTAATTCTAATTAAGTGCTTATCTAATACTTCATTTCCTCCATGTCGGTGAAAATACGGTGTGTGACGGAGATTATATCAAGGTTAGGATCACCATGCCCCCTATCCTGGGTCCAGCAGTGACTTTTGTGGCTTTTGGTAACCATTTCTGAAGAAATGCAGAAGACACCTAATAATAGTTGACAGATTGAAGTACAAAAATTATGATACTATCAAGCTAATGAGATAGTTGTTTGTCTATGCCAGATTGAGGGGCCGGTTCACAGTTCAAATGTGATGTTGTACTCGAAAGAGAAGGAAGTGACAAGTCGAGTAGGCCATAAAGTCTTAGAGGATGGAAGCAAAGTTCGGTACCTCATAAAGACAGGGGAGATAATCGACAGTGCAGAGAAGTGGAAGGAAGTGATAAAGAATAAGAAAGAAAGTGAGGTAGCAGTAGCAGCCTAAAAGGGTCTTATCTCACATTCTTATTTGTATGTAATGTTATTTTAATCTCAATCTTCTGCATGCTGTAAGATGATATGTTAGCCTGCGATTAGCCTAAACTGAACCTCATGTTTTGTAAGATCCAAGCATTTTAGTTACCTGAATCATTCAGGGCTGTGTTATATGTCGACGGTCGCCCTCGTCTCCATTTTGTTTGACAGTTATTTAAGGTAAAATTCTATTTTTGAAGTGTTGGTAGACTTGGGAAAACTAAGCCGCCTGAATAACTGACAACCAATTGGCCATGTATCATATTAACCCGACGAATGTTGCGTTCACTTAAGCCTTATCTCAAATTCCACTTGAGTATATGTGCATACCAAATAACAAAATTCTTATTCTTTGTTACGGTGAATAGTATATACTTGTTTTATTTTGCGAGTAGGAAATAAAATAAGTATAAATAAGTATAAACTATTCACTGAGATGTATGGAGTAATAAACACAACCCTCGATATCACCCTTACTAGTCACATCCGATTAACAAAAGGCCAAAATCATTCCACCTAAACTGACTTCGACATTGATTTCACCTGGTTATGGTATACAGGGAAAAAAAATTACTCGCTAAAGTAACTAATTGTAAAGCAAAGTAGTTGAGTTCTAGGTAGCACGGACACTTCTCCTAATGAGCCGTACCGTGTCCGACACCGACACTTCACGGACACACGCTGAAACGTGTCCAACACCTAATCGGCCGTGTCTAACGTTCTACATTTATTTGGGCACGTGTCCGACGCGTGTCCATGGTATTTGAGCCGTGTCCGTCGCGTGTCTACGATATTTGGTTATCATTTGCGGTGAATGATGTTCTTGAGATGAGAAATGCGCTATCAAAAGAGATCAATTAGAATATTGATTCGGATGAGAAATGAAAATAAATTTATTATCAAGGGCAAGTTTTACATTCACTTATTTAAAATAATATCAAATATTTTTACAAAAATAAAGTCAAAAATTTATAACTAAAAACTGTATATTTTATTAAATTTAAATGCCGTGTCCCGTGTCCTAAATTTCATGGCATGCCGTGTCCCGTGTCCGTGTCGTGTCTGTGTCCGTGTCCGTATCCGTTTTGGTGCTACCTAGGTTGAGTTTACATGTATATCAATTAGTTGAACAGTAGTTCTCCTGTACGACGGTCTCACCCGTGTTTTTTTACAAAATGTGATCATTTTGTGGAAAAATGTGACCACTTTTTGATAAAAGTGACCACTTTTGAAAAATAAGTCATTTTTTTTTTAAAAAAAGTGGTCACTATTTACTCAAAGGTGGTCGCTACTTATCACAATGTGGTCACTTTTCAACTGGTCGCACGTGCGACGGCCTTATACAAGTTTTTGTGTTAGTTGAATACTCGTAAAAAGAATGCATTGATTACTATTTAAAAATACAAGCAAAATATAAGATTTTGTTATATGAGTATACTAGTTTTAAACCCGTGTGAATTGCACGGGATTTCTGTCTAAAATTTTATTATTATTAAAAATGCAAAAAAAATAATTATGATAACCGTCAATATTAAACGATTATATTGGTCATGTTTAGAATTTTATAGTTGTGTTGTAATTTCTTTTGCAATCAAAGTGTTGTACACTGTCAACAAATAATATTAATTCAAATTTAACCTGTGCAATTATTGGGAATACTTGGTCTAATTTAAGATAAGTCACCTTATCTAATTTATATTATAAATGTATATTTCTTTTTAAAAAAAACACAATGAAAACTCGTAAACAATAGTGTTATATGGGTTGATAGGTAACACTAACACATTATAATAAATAATTAGATAATTGTCCGGTTAAGTAAAATACATATTAGCCAGCTCTATCAAAGTATGACCCCGATGATAAACCCGGCTGAACTGACCCGTTTTTACCAGGCTCAAGATTCAAAAATCTTGACTCTTGAACCCGTGTCATCTTTGACTCAAGCTCGATGTGAGTTGTTAAATTATGGACAAAGTTGAAAAAATGTCGAGGCGTGTAATAATTTGTCGACAACTTTTAATAATTTGGTATCTTAAAGGAACTAAAACATTCTGGCCATACTTACAAAAATATCCTAATGCTAAACTAACGGTCCATCTAAACAATTGGCCCAATATCAAATTATAAGTCTTGCTATAAACCCAAAACTTCTCATTTACTCTCATCATAACCCTTTTACCTTTTCTTAAATAATTTTATCCCTAATTTTAAAATCAAATTTGAATAATTTTATTGATGCCCTTTCACATCCAATTAGAGGATTATACAACAGATGTATACATTGGTAGTATAGATTTTTGAACTTTATAACAAAGAATTTGAGCTTATATGTATATTATACGAGCTTTATTTAAAAGAATCTGATCGTCTTTATAAAAAAAATTGTAACTCAAAATATTATATTCAAACTAAAAAATAATACATATAAAAGCCAAATTTTTTAATTTGAACACTTTAAAAATAAAAATATAAGTCAATTTTTAAAAACTCAACAAAATTGCATATAAGCTCAAATAGATATGTATTAGAGGTACGATGTTCATATAAATATGGATGTATAATCCTATTTGTGTTTCACATCCTCGCAACTCTACTCCATATTACTTAGTCTACCGCTAGCGATACGAAATTGTACTTTCGTTGTTTTGTCTACATAAAAAGGTAATATTTAAAAGCAAAAAAAATAGCAAATACTTCACTCTTTAACTATCGCGTTTATTTATTGTTTTTTAATATATTTTCACTCTTTTTAAGATTATTTTTTTCCTTATACTTTTTAATTTTATGGATCTGATTTTTTCTACCACGTAATATTCTTAGTTTTAATTAATTTCAAAGTATTTTTAAAGCTTTATTTTTTTTCTATTTTATTCAAGTTTTTTATACTAATGAGATATTTTTTAGTCCAAATAAATAGTTCAATCGTGTTAAAGTATTATTAAAATTATATCTCAATATTAATTTATGTTGACAATATATCTCGAAAGTTGCAGATATTGTAATGTTACTTTATTTAAGTTCTTTTTTTCCACATATATATTCATCATTTCGAGTGTCACAATATTAATCATATCAATAAAGTGTACATTCTTTTCTGGAAGCTCATGATAAGAACTACGTAGTTAAGTGTGCTTGTCGGGGAGTAGTCTTAGAATTTGAGTGACCATCGAGTAAGGTACCCGAGATGCGTATAAGTGAGGATAAAATGTGTTGGAAAGTACTTGTGTTAATCTTTGGGCCAAGTAAAATGATTCAAAAGTTGTGGTTATATATAAGTATACAAATTCTCATTTGTGACGGCGGTATCGGTCACAAGCTTGTGACGGATACTGTTTCCTCTCACAAAATACCCATGAGAGGTGAGTGGGAAAGCACATGAAGGGTGCCCCCACCTTGTCACCTCTCCCTTTTTGTGAGAGGGTCACAAGCTTGTGACGGGATTAGTCTGTCACAAGCAAGAGCTTCTTATATAAGTATAAAATAATCTTGTGATTGATAGATAATTTAACATAAGATTATAATTTTATACTGTTATAGCGGAAGCACAAAGAAAGATAAAAACAAACAATAAAGAACAATACGCACATATTTACGTGGTTCACTAACGGTGTGTTAGCAACGTCCACAGACCAGAAGGGAGAGAGTTTTATTAATGTGATGAGTTTTCCAGATTACAGATTCAGAACGATATAGAATATTGTATGTTGTTAGGGTAGAGCTTAAGAGTTTATATAGTACTCTTAACCTAATACAACACAGATTTGACCTAATCTAATAAGGTCCAAACAGAAACCCTAGCCCAATACAGAATTCAGATACCCAACAAACAGATTCAAGGCATAGACCCAACAAATCTCCACCTTGACTTGAATTCTCTCACAAACAGACAGATGTACTAGATGCACCCCATAGATACCAGAAGTACCAGAAACTCAGACAGATGTACCAGATGCACCCCCATGGATGCCAGAAGTACCAGAAACTCAGACAGATGTACCAGATGCACCCCCATGGATGCCAGAAGTACCAGAAACTCAACTCTCTTCCCCCTCAGATATTGCCCTTAACCGGGCAATCAGTTGCTTCGAATATTTAGCAAGTCCAAACAGTGTTGGAACTTGCTCTCAGTCACTGGCTTAGTGAACATATCAGCTGGGTTATTAGCAGTACCCACTTTGTTCACCTTAATCTTTTTCTCATTCCCCAGAAAGTGATATGTCATTGATCTTCTGCTATCAACATCTGAGGATGCAACAGAAACAGAATCTGACAGTTTCGATCCCTAAAGATAATATAAAGTACCGTGCTTGATACCTCTCAGAATCACATTTGAACCTTTGTAGACGTTCAGAACTCCACCTTTACGCTGAAAACTGAAACCCTTCTGATCAAGAGTACTTAAGGAAATCAGATTATTCGTCATCAGTGGAACATGTCTAACTTCGTTCAATGTGCAGAATCTACCATCATGTGTCCTTATCTTAACTGAGCCAATTCCAACTATTCTGCAAACAGCACTGTTGGCCATAGACATATTACCTCCATCTATCTGTTCATAAGTTGTAAACCACTCTCTGCGTGGACATATATGGTAAGACGCTCCAGAATCTAAGATCCACACATCAGTATTGTAATACCTCGATAAATTGGGTCTCGATAATTAAGTTATTTCATGTCTATAGTTTGTTTTACGAGTTTTAGATAGTTTAGTGCGAGTTTATAACTGTGGGTCATTGTGTTGATAATATTTAAACGATGTTTTGAATAAGGTTAATATGTGTCGACCATGGGGTTTGATCATGGGACCTTTAGACTAATGAGGCTTGGGCCTCGTTTGGCGTGCCGACACACACACCACAACCCATACACGACCTTACCCTAATCTACAACTAAACCCTAAAGACTCACAACATCTCATATAGCCTACTCCTGCCGTCACGTATAGACACAAATTCCTTATACTAAACCCTACCCTATCTCATACCTGTTCACACAAAACCCTAGCCGTCACGTCAGAGAAGGAAAAGAGACAGTGCACGGTGGTCGTGGGGTAATATACGGTGGTTCGATTTGGCTAACAACCTGGTATGTCATACGCTGCTATCCCTGTTAACGTTATAGTTTTCATCACATAATTAATGGTTTATGACTCAACTAATCCTTGTTATTTTTGCATATATTCGTAGTATATCATGTAATTAACATATGTAGGCTTTTAACTGGTGGTCGTTGGCTGTTAAGGGCTGTCGTGAAGGGTGGTTTATACGGGTCAGTAGGGTTGTTGTTTTATTTCGTTTTATTTTGGTTACACGAGTACAGTAGGTTTTTTTATTAAATGGTTGAGTTGAGGTCTTGTTTAATTATTATGGGTCTCGGGTTAGGGAGTCAGGTGGTGGCCGGAAGGTGCAGGTGGGGGTAGTACGGTGGTCAGCGGTGGCAGGATAGGGTGGTATAAGGATGTCGGTATATCGTTGTTGTTATTTCTGTTGTCTGCTCGTGTACAGGGTTTGGGGGTGGTATTTGTAACAGCCCGCATTTTTGTAAAAGTAATTTTAATAATTTAAAAGTAGTTTACGGAATTTAATAATATTTTAATTATAATTCGTAAGTTTTATTTTAAGAAATGCCGTTAAGTTCCGTCTTAAGTTGTTTAATTTAAGATTTCACGTTTACTTGGTAATTCCCGTTTTAAGATTTTCCGCTACTTACATTTTACAAACCCGACTCAAGTCAATATAAATTAAAGGACACCCTACCTCCTTTTCCACGTTACTTCCTCCTTCACCAAAACAATAATACAGTGACAATTGTTCTCCATTGTTACTAATTTCCACTTCACAAAATCATCATCCATTTACTCATTAAACTCCGATTGACGCAAGGTTTTCACCTACGCTTTCCTCTCTTCATTTCCGTTCTTTCTATCTCTTTCAATTTCCGTTTCGTCAAAGTTGATTTCGGGGCTGTTTTGAGGTTTACTCGAAATTACCCTCCAATAACCCGTTTTTGTTGTTTGTAGGTGTCGACTTGGACGACCCGGATAAGGACTCGTACATTGTTCAAGACTAGAAGTGAAGAATCGCTCTTTAAGGTGACGATAATGAGAAACTCGGCCTTTTGTCTAATATTAGCACTTTACATGATTTTTAGTATGTTTAGTTGCTAGAAACATGTTTAGGTTATGTGGATAGTGGTTGTGATGCTTTAAAGTAGTTAGTATCATGCTAGGGTTTGATGATTTCATGTTTCTCATATGATTCATTGAGTATTGATAATGGGTATGTTGTTTATGAGGAAAATATGGATGTTTATGTTAATGATTGTGAATGTGTATGATAATCCATGAAATTGATTAAAGGATGAAGTAAGAATACTTGTATATGCTGTTTATTGTGATTTTAGAAGTATATGCAAAGTATAGAAACAAGTTCTTAAAGTTTGATTGAAGTTTAAGATTGACGGAATGCGCGATTTTGGGTACAACGGGTTCCCAGCCGGTCTGAGGCCGGCGACCAGTGGACCGGCTGAGAGCCCCATTTGCTATTTGTTGTTTGTCTTTCGTTTTTTGCAAAAATTGGGAAAAAGGGCCCCCAGCCGGTGGACCGGCAACCGGCCGGCCGGCTGGGAGACCTTATTGTTGTTTTTGGTTGGTTTCGTAAGAGTTGGGAAAAGGGTTCCCAGCCGGTGGACCGGCAACCGGCTGGGAGTACCTCATTGTTGTTTTTCTTTGTTTGGCGCATGACAGATTGGGTCTCTCAGCCGGCCAACCGGCAGCCTGTGGCTGACCGGCTGAGAGCCCCTGATCGAATTATTTTGTTCATAACTTATGTTTCGCATGTCGGTTTTGATTGATTCTTTTTCCGTATGTTTCGTATGTTTGTTTGAAGTCCCAAGAAATTGGGCGGCGCTTATGTCGGGTTCGGTAATGGATTTGAGGATGAAAGACCCCCCGGCCGGGCAACCGGAAGGGAAACCGGCTCTCGCCTCAAAATTAGTTCCCGAAGTCGGCTAAGCGTTACATGGATGTTTAGAGATGAGATATATATGAAATGATTGTCATTCGAGTTTGAGTTGTTGTACATCTTAGAGATGACATTTGTGATTTGTGTAAACCTGCTGTGCGTTGCTATAGTACTCGAGTTCTCACCTGATTGTATCGTGTAGCTGGTTGGCCGTAGTGACTTGGTTCTCACGGTCAGGTCTTAGATTGTCTGCCCGCCTTCGGGCATATCTCGTTCCTAGCTAGTTCGGGTCTTGGGGGTGCTCCGTGCACTTGTCGAATCGGGGATCGTAATCCGTTTGCGCTCCGAGAGTCTGGCCAGGTTTAGACTAGGACAGTCTTTTGATGTCGTCTTACCAGGGGGTTGTATAGTCTGAGATTGGGAAGGTCGTGGTATATAGACGAGTCGATTGTTGGCCTGCTCATAGTAGTAAGAGTCGAGTCGCTTGGATGACCTATCTTATGTTTGTAGAGTCACTTGGTTGGCCTATAGATGTTAGAGTCGAGTCACTAGGTGGCCTATCTCTTATTGATATAATTGGTGGTCGAGTATGCCTTAGTTATATTTGTGAATGTTTTATACTTGGTTATCTTAGTATTGTTCGTCCAAGGCATTGGACGACTCTTAGTCTAGTTTCGTAAATGGTTTGGATTGAAAGACCCCCCGGCTGGGCAACCGGAAGGGAAACCGGCTCTCCTTCCAAATAGTTTCCGAAGTTGGTTGAGAGCCTTTGCATAGTATTGCATGATGCTATGAAAGATGAGATATTGTTATATATGCTTCACATGTTATAAATGTCGGAGTATGTTGGATGTTTTACGTGTTACATGTTATTGACAATAGGTGGCTAGGAGCACTCTAGTCACTCCCCACTGACTGTGGCGCACATGTTGTATGTGTGTAGGTACATGAGGCTGTTTGCAGGGGGTTACGTTGAGGCTAGCGAGCGATGATCCTTCATCGTTGACTTTTACCTATTCGTTAGCTAGACCTTAGACTTATGTTTCAGTATTTTGTGCCTGTAGGGATATGCTATCCCAGGCTATTTTGTATCGCACTTATATACTTATTTATGTTTCTCTTCTTCCGCATGTTTTATATTGTTACGACACCTCGCATGTTTTATTTATCTCTTCAAAAGTTTTAATTCCGCTGCATTTTTGGCATGTTTTGTATGTTTACTTTTACGCTTTCGCGAGGGGTTTTTCAGTATTACTGTCGACTCGGGGGAGGTCAATACAGTAGTACCACCGTAGTCTACAGGCTGTTTGTCGGATTTGGTATTGGTGGTAGTCGTGGGTGGTGTAAGGCGTGGTAGTGGTGGTCGACAGAGCCTGTTTTCAGGCGGCTTGGTGCACGGGCATGAGTCAGGCCTGAGTTAGTGGACTCTGGTCTGACTCGTCGAGGGATGTCGTGGGGGTTGCTGGTGACGTGGTGGTAGATGGTGGTGCTGGGCTCACGGGCTGGTAGTTGTGGGTGGCTGCGACAATGTCACAGTGGTGTTTTGGGGGAGTTCGTCGTGAGTCGGGTGTTGGGGTAAGGGTGTTTATTATTATTATTATTTTTAGTAACTCTAATATTTATAGTGTTATTAAGTGTTATGGTTAGTATTATTTATTACTAATAATAAATAATAATGTTGTTGGTTGTTCGTTTATGTTAGTCAAAGTTGGTGAGTCGGGAATTTTATGAGTTATGAAGTTCTATTTTGGGAAAGTTTCTAATTATGGAAACTTTCCACTTATGGAAGGTTTCTATTTATAGTAAGTGTGGTTTGTTAAGGGGTTCGGGAAGTTTATTAATTCGTTACGTATACATGTTTAGGTAGCGGGTTTCGCGTGGAACATTTCTAGTGAACTTGGGATTTGAGTGCGCTTCTGCAATTCGAGGAAGGGGAAATTACTGTGTTTATAGTGTTGAGTATTCTGTTGATATTTGGTGATAATCATGTTTATCTTATGCTATAATATGATTGTTATATTGAGCTATTCATTTATATCATTCGAAGTTAATGGGCCTTGTGATCGGTGAGGAGTTAATGGGCCTTGTGATCGGTGCGGAGATAATGGGCCTTGTGATCGGTGCGGAGTTAATGAGCCTTGTGATCGGTGTGGAGTTAACGGGTCTTGTGATTCGGAGTGGGGATGATTGAATTTCTACTTATAATAATGTTTGATTGTTTACTTTTCCTCTACTCAACCTCATGGTTGACCCTGTGTATTCCTGATCACCAGTGATGAACCAATTTATTGGGGAGCAAATTGACAGGTGGCTGAGACTATGGGAAGCGACGGGAAGGGAGAGCTTGGATTTGGACCATACTAGTCTAGATCACTATAGTCGTTTGTCATGAGTTGTATCTTTATTTCACAAGACAGTTTTGAAGTTGGTTGTACAAACTTGCTTTTGAGTTAACATTAATAAGAAAGTACTGTATTTCCTTCCTTTGTATCTACTGCCTCGGGAAACCGAATTGGTAACACCCTGATTTATCTGAGGAGTCCTAGTTCAGGCCCTTAAATAAATGGGGGTGTTACAAGTATGATCCGTGACCTTATTACTAACAAGAGCATAATCAACTTCCTCGGAATCTACATTAGCTACACCAACAATAGCAGATTCATTCTGTTTATCTTTCTTGGGACACGTGAATTTCCAATGCCCATTTCCTTTACAGTAGTTACAAACATCAGTAGGTTTAGGACCCTTAGAACCAGATGTACCAGCAGAACTAGAAGAACCAACATAAGACGGGTTCTTATACTTTTTCTTCCCAGAATTTCCCTGTCCAAAACCCCCGCTAGCTACTAACCCTGCGGCCTAATTATCTGTGATTGTACTAGCCGCCTTATGGCGCAATTCTCTAGTATGAAGAAACGATCTAACCTCTTCTAGACACACGATATCCTTACCCACAATAAAAGACTGTACGAAATTCTCATACGATAGTGGTAAAGAAACTAACAGAATTAATGTGGCATCCTCATCTTCTACCTTAACATCAATATTACGCAGTTCTAGTAAAATTGTGTTTAACTGATCTAGATGATCCCGGAGAGGCATACCTTCCTGCATTCTCAGGCTGAACAGACGTTGCTTCAGAAGTAACTTATTGGTCAAAGACTTCGTCATATAAAGATTCTCAAGCGTTGCCCACAGACCTGTGGCGGTTTCTTCCTCCGCGACTTCAGTAATAATATCATCAGCAAGACACGACATAATTGTTTAATGTGCCTTCTCCTCCAGACTGGTCATCTCAGCGGTGACTGCAACGGCGGCTGCGCCTTCATGCTTCTTTTGAAGCGGCGTCCATAACCCTTGTTGCTTTAACAGAGCCCGCATTTTGATTTGCCATAAACTGAAACTCTTTCTCCCAGTAAAACGATCGATCTTTATGTTCATCGCCGACATCTTTTTAATTCAGGAACCCGAAGGCTCTGATACCAGTTTGTTATAGCGGAAGCACAGAGAAAGATAAAAACAAATAATAAAGAACAATACGCACAGATTTACGTGGTTCACTAACGGTGTGTTAGCTACGTCCACAGACCAGAAGGGAGAGAGTTTTATTAATGTGAGGAGTTTTCCAGATTACAGATTCAGAACGATATAGAATATTGTATGTTGCTAGGGTAGAGCTTAAGAATTTATATAGTACTCTTAACCTAATACAACACAGATTTGACCTAATCTAATAAGGTCCAAATAGAAACCCTATCCCAATACATAATTCAGATACCCAACAAACAGATTCAAGGACACATGATGGTAGATTCTATTTGTTGGGGTGCATCTGGTACATCTGTCTGAGTTTATGGTACTTCTGGCATCTATGGGGTGCATCTGGTACATCTATCTGTTTGTGAGAGAATTCAAGTCAAGGTGGAGATTTGTTAGGTCTATGCCTTGAATCTGTTTGTTGGGTATCTGAATTCTGTATTGAGCTAGGGTTTCTGTTTGGACCTTATTAGATTAGGTCAAATCTGTGTTGTATTAGGTTAAGAGTACTATATAAACTCTTAAGCTCTACCCTAGCAACATATAATATTCTATATCGTTCTGAATCTGTAATCTGGAAAACTCCTCACATTAATAAAACTCTCTCTCTTCTGATCTGTGGACGTAGCTAACACACCGTTAGTGAACCACGCAAATCTGTGCGTATTGTTCTTTATTGTTTGTTTTTATCTTTCTTTGTGTTTCCGCTATAACATATACTTATATATGTTGGAAGTGTTGCTTCAAAAGAAGCTTTTATTATCCCACATTGATATGATTGGTATGTGGTTGGAAGTGTTGGAATGCTATGTGATTTTTGCACAAATTCGAAGTCTGATAGTTCAGTGTTCCATACTGATTGTCGCGGTTTTTCCATACGGATTTCTCAGTCTTCTAAACTAATTATTGGTTTTTCCATGCTAATTATTGTGTAGTCTTCTAAAACCAATTTACAAGACGACAATTAATACGTCTCTAAAATTGTTCCTTCTGTACCTATAAATACTACATATTTTGACATTCCAAAACACACACCAAAACATTCTTTCTCTTTTCTTTCTCTCTAAATAATCATCCTCTTTCATAGCTAATATCTGACAACGTTCTGTTAGTAATTCTCAATCTGAGTCTTTGTCGTACACCTTAGACTCAGAAGTCGTGTTAACCCTCGGAAGTTGGTTGCTAAGAGGCCGTGTGTATCGAGCGGGGCAAATACAAGTTTAGGGCAGTGATTATTTCACGCCACGACATCTTGTTCCTCAAAGTCCTGTAAGTTTGTCCGTTCATTGTTCACTTAATAGTCATACCGCCTACAGTCTAAAGTTGTATTTTAATTTTTCTTGCTCGTTTAATTTTTATTTAAGGCGATATGACTATGATTGTTTTTAATGATTCGTCACAAAAGTCGAATCTTAATTGCTTAAAATTAAATATTACGTTTGCTTCTTATAATTGATGGTTCTAGGTGTAGTGTTCAGAATTATTGTAGGAGTATTGTTTGTACACTTAGAGTTCATATCTGAACTATGTATGTTAAATACCTCGTATATTACTTAAAGTCTTAGGGATAATGATAACTGCCTAACATGCACATTTGACAATTGTGTTATGTTAGCTTAAGCGCGTGCTTATTTTTTTTCTTTGTGTTCGTAAAGTTTGGGTGTTATTTCCTTTTTATTTGTCTTTTTGAACTAAAATGTTTGAACATGTATATCAAATGTGAAGAACGAATATTCTATTTTGTTTTTTTTTAGTTTTTTGGAAATGATTATTATTGGTTGAACCAATGAGTTTGCCTTGTATAATTTTTTTTATTCCGAGTTTTACTATGTTGGACCAAGGTAATATTCTAGCTTTATAGAGTAACTTTATTAATGTTTTGCATTTCTTTTATTGATCTTATTAAATATATTTTATTTAATAATGTGACATAGTAATTTGGAAGCAATAATTATGCATCTTGCATAAAACTTACTTTTTAGTATACAAATGTTTATGTTTTTATAGTGGGTAACTGAAGTAAAAAATTATACACATTTCGGTTCGTATGATTTAAGGTGGTAAGTTGATTATCACTTAGTGATTGCGGTAAATTTGTAACATCTGCTTGTTTTTGGTGTTAATCGAAATATCTGGTTTATTCAGCCTATGTATCATTCATATACGATATTCGCCTTTTCTTCTTCCATTTGAAAATAAGTATATAGGATTTGACTTGTAATAAGTATCGAATATATTGAGATATGGATAAACTTGAGTACTTTTCTTATTTTTTTTTAGTATGAGACAAATTTTGCTTTTTATATGGCTTGATCGAGTAAAGTGAGCATGCGACCTACCAAAATGTGTGACGGTTTCTTATACATCAATACATTCTCGATATTTGTGATTTAGTTTTGCTATCTTGAGTGGGTGGTGATTATTTGGGTTAAAGAGTATGTTTCATATGCGAGGAAAAATGGAAAAAAAAAATTCAATAGTTTTTTTTTTGTCTAATATGTTTGGTCAGATTAATATATTTGTCACGTTTTATTGTTATGTTGTCATTTTTTTATGTATAATGTGACAACATGTGGGGGAAGTAGATTAATGTTCTATCCAATAAATAGGTAAACTTTGTAAAGTTTTGTACATTGATCTTTAAGTTGTGACATATGTATCCCTTATATATGTGCCTTATGTGGTATACTTAGGAATATACGGAACGTGTTAAAGGAAATTTGTGTATGGTTTGAGCAATACAAAAATTGGATTTTATATAATTTGTTATGGATAGGTTGTTATGACAATGAATAATTTGAAATCTTGGTTTATGAGTTTATAGATACACATATGACAATATTGATCTCTGACAGAAAGGTAAGCTTGATCATTGTTTTATGTCATCATGTATATTAGCTTTGAGCCATAAATTTTGTTTAATTTCAGTGTTATGAAATTTGTTGTCGAGCCGGACATTTTATGAACTTTATGTAATATTACACGGTTAATTCTTATGAGAGTGATTGGTCTCATTAGAGGATGTTTGCTTAGCCAAGGATTTAAGATAAGTCAATGATTGTGGGGGTGTCTAGGGTAGGTAAAACTCCGTTTATTTTTTGTCGTATTTTATTTGAGTTTCAGTGTTGGAATAATGGTGATAATGTCAATTACATGGGATTGGTTGATAGTTGTGAATACTCAAATATTGAGATTGCTTAAACCTATTTTTATGTTTAAGAAATTTATGAACGGTTGTTTGGTAATTCATGTTGGAGTAATAATTATTCGTTTTTTTGTGGTTTAAATGCTTGTCTTGAACCAAGAAGGGGTAAAAGTCGCATAATTATATTTTATTTGACTTTGGAAAATTGTGTCTTTCATAAGACAATTCTCATACAAGTTATAGATGCATAATTGCATTATTGGATATGCAATAGAGTATGCATACATTGTGAAGAATTTGCAGGATAAAAAGCTAAATAGTTAAGTGGTTGTATTTTTCCGTTGTGGAAATATTTTAACTGTAACAACTAAACCCACCACGGTCGTAACACACCCCAATAAGATGGGGGGGTATGCCTTTGGGTCCATTATTTGTCCTCACTTAAGCCCAAAAGCACAAGGCCTTGTTACTAAGTGGTGGGTTGAAGCTATTATAAACATATCACAAGCCTCACATTCTAACGATGTGGAACAACTTTCCTCTCATACTCTTGGGGTGTTACATTAACTTTATTAGTTGTTTGCATCACAATCCAAAGCATACGAATATTTGGCAGATTACCAAGAGTGATGGATAATCTGATCGGATAATGGGTTCACAAAGGTTGTGAATTGTAAGTGGATACTGAGATCCCTTACGGAAAATACGATCAATATCAATGGGTTCCCAAAGGTTGTAAATTGTAAGTGGATATTGAGATCCCTTACACATACAATGTTATATCATGATAGTACGTACGTAAAATGTGAAGAGGATATTGTGGGGACTATAACGTGTATTCGCCCTAAACATGAAGGATTATAACGAATTTTACAGTTGTGAATTATGGTCATAAGATAATTAAAAACATGAAAAGAATACAACCTTTGGTCCTTGTGCTAAAGGCCTAAGAACAGGAATTAAAGCAAATTCTCTCCTATAACTTGCACCCAAGACTTGATTGAGACGATGCCGCGTGTGCTAGAAATACTCTCCAATTGCCTTGCAATATGGGGAGAGCTTTTGTGAGTTTTGATGTAAGATCTGGGATTTTGGGAGGAGGATGCTCTCAAAACCCTAATTCTGTGAAATATGAATTCCCAGTCATTGACAAAAGGAGAACAACTCTCCTTTTGTAACCTCATGGGTCGGCCGAATGGGTATTTGGTGAGGGTGGGCTTTTCCACTCTCATCTTATACCAGTTCATGATTCGACCCGATTTGCTAAATATTATTCGCGGGTTTTATTTATAAATCGCACACATGTTATCTGATATTAATGCAGTCGATGTATTGATAATGGTCTGATAAAATTACGATATTGTATAATTACCCAAATTAATATAACTGTTTATATTAATACGCGAATACAATATTTAAGTAAATATAATCGTTTATATTTAATTTACGAATTAATCATGTAATCCGTTTTAGCTAAAATTATTTAATCCGTATTAAATAATAATCTCAACATCTTATTGACTAATTTAATAGTCAATACCTATGACTAACTGTTTAGTCGTATCCGGCATAAATGTGACTGTATTTTCATACCTTCACATCTCTCAAACGTGTCCTATAGGTGTGACGTATAGGGACCAGTTGATCACCGCCATCCGTATGACAATAACGTCAAACTTATCTAGCAAGGTAAGCCAACCGTTATTGATAAACGTGGATCAACTGATAATAATAATGAAGTATGCCCTTGTGATCCTTTAAGAGATTTAGTAAGTCATTGTACTAACTGTCAAGGACACCAGCCCCAACAATCTCCCACTTGTCCGTACAAGGGTATGTGCAATGACGTTATCACACTACATGTGGAGGACACAAGCTCCAACAAACTCCCACTTTTCCGCACAAGTGTAGGTGCGATAACCGATTCTCATATCCTTTTAAAATTTCTCCCACTCAATGTAAGACAATTTGCAAATAAATCCGCATTCGCAAAGGTCGTATCTTACAAGCGATCTGTATCAAGAGTGGTTTCCCCGACTAGAGAGTAACTTAACTGATAAAACGAATCTGTATTCGAGCATGGCCATGCATTTCAGTTACTACTCCTCGAGTGGCCCTGAGAAATGATAAAATCCTGATAAGGGTTTGGATATTTCCCTCAACTCGAATCCTGCCGATGTAAGCGCAGCATGAAATAACCCAGAAAAAATCCTCTTGGCCCCTGTTACGGAAGACCGTGGGAAAGAAACCAAAGTTACCCAAAATCTGCCTTAATCTCAAGAGACAGTTGAAAGTCAAAAGACTCGACTCTAAGGAACACTATGGAGGTCCTATCCACGACCTGACACCCAATGTTATAAAACATTTAGGACTCCATAACGTTGTCACGGGGTGTCCTACGAGATATCTGTATAACTCGCCTTTGTGATTGGTCAGTCAGCCGTTTGACTTATGGCTCGTTGAACCCACCATCAACCAACGTCACAAAATGATTACCTGACTTATCAGCTCAAGTGGGTAATCAAGGACTAAAACGATGTAATGTTAATCAGTTCACTTTGTGGTGTTTAAAATTGGCGTACAATTCCACATGAAAAACAAAACATTATATATCATAACAATGAGGTTGAATAGAGTACACGAGAAAATGAATTATTACATGAAATCATAAAAGAGTACTACAACTTAGGAACACATCTAATTCCCATGGAATGAATGTGCCCTTCATGCTTATCACGTGGTAATGCTTTTGTGAGAGGATCAGCTATGTTGTCATCCGTAGCTATCTTATCAATAAATATCTCCTTTTGCTCCACGTAATCTCTGATTAGATGAGCTTTCCGTTGTACATGTCTAGCCTTGTTGCTAGACTTATACTCCTTAGCTTGGAAGATGACACCTTTATTGTCGCAATAAACGGTGATTGGGTCATTCGAACTAGGCACTACTGAGAGTCCTTGAAAGAATTGACGCATCCATATTGCTTCCTTAGCTGTTTCTGAGGCGGCATAGTACTCGGACTCAGTCGTAGAATCTGCTGTAACACTCTGTTTAGAACTTTTCCAGCTGAGAGCAGCGCCATTAAGAGTAAAAACGAATCCAGACTGAGATTTCGAGTCGTCTCGATCCGTTTGGAAGCTAGCATCTGCGTAACCCGTGGCGTAGAGCGTCGAGTCGCCTCCGTAAGTCAATCCCCAATCTTTAGTCCTCCGTAGGTACTTAAGAATGTTTTTCACGACCATCCAGTGTTGTTCACCTGGATGAGCTTGGAATCGGCTTGTCATACTCAATGCATATGCAACGTCTGGACGTGTGCATATCATGGCATACATGATCGATCCTATAGCCGAAGCATAAGGAATCCGACTCATGCGCTCTTTCTCTTCCAATGTCTTAGCTTCTTGAGTCTTGCTCAAGTGAAGCCCAATAGTCATAGGAAGGAACCCTTTCTTGGAGTTCGTCATGCTGAATCTCTCTAGAATCTTATCTATGTAAGACTCCTGACTGAGAGACAACATCCGTCGTGATCTATCCCTGTAGATACGGATGCCCAAAATTCTTTGTGCCTCTCCCAGATCTTTCATCTGGAAATGGTTTTTCAACCATGCTTTAACCGAAGAAAGGAGAGGTATGTCATTCCCAATCAAGAGTATGTCATCGACATACAGTACTAGGAATACAATCTTGCTCCCACTCGACTTGATATAGAGACATGGTTCCTCGACTGATCGAATAAACCCATTCTCTTTTATCACTTGGTCGAAGCGATGATTCCAACTCCGCGATGCTTGCTTAAGTCCATAGATGGAACGCTTAAGCTTGCAAACCTTCTTAGGATGTTCTGGATCAATAAAACCCTCGGGTTGTACCATGTACAACTCTTCCTCCAAATAACCGTTTAAGAAGGCGATTTTAACGTCCATTTTGCCAGATTTCATAATCGTGAAATGCGGCGATCACTAAGATAATCCGAATGGAACGTAGCATGACTACGGGTGCAAAGATCTCATCGTAGTGCAAGCCTGACACTTGAGTGAAAACTTTGGCAACTAGTCTTGCCTTGTGGATATCTTGTTGTCCTTCCATGGCATGCTTTATCTTGTAAAGCCATTTGCATTGAAGGGGACGTACCTTTGCAGGTAGGTCCACAAGATCCCACACGTTGTTCTCATACATGGAGTCCATCTCGGATTGCATGGCATCTAGCCATAGCTTTGAGTCAGAACTAGTCATGGCACCTTTATAAGTTGTGGGTTCATTACCCTCTAGGAGTAAGACGTCATCTATGTCATGTTCCTCGACCAGACCAATGTATCTGTCCGGAGGAATAGAGACTCTTCTCTATTACTCGACTTGTTCTCGAGAAATTCTTTCTCTAAGAACGTCGCACTAGCCGCAACAAAAAACACGTTGTTCGGTTGGCGAGTAGAAGTAATGACCAGACGTTCCTTTCGGATAGCCTATAAAGTATGTCTTGACCGATCGCGGGCCGAGCTTATCCTCGTGTCTCCACTTGACATAAGCCTCGCAGCCCCAAACCCGAATAAAGGACAAGTTAGGGACCGTTCCCTTCCATAATTCGTATGGAGTCTTGTCAACAGCTTTAGACGGACTTCGATTAAGTATTAGAGCGGCTGACAAAAGAGCATAGCCCCACAATGAATCAGGCACAACGATGTGACTCATCATGGATCGAACCATATCAAGTAGAGTTCGATTTCTCCGTTCGGACACACCATTTAATTGTGGTGTTCCAGGTGGAGTCAACTGTAGAACGATGTCACAGTCTTTAAGGTGTTGATCAAACTCGTGTGAAAGATACTCACCACCACGATCAGAACGTAGTGCTTTAATCTTTCTTCCCAGTTGGTTCTGTACCCGATTCTGGTATTCTTTGAACTTGTCAAAGGATTCACTTTTGTGTTTCATCAAGTAGACATAGCCATATCTACTCAAATCATCCGTGAAAGTGATGAAATACCTATAGCCTTCTCGTGCGTTGATCGACATAGGGCCACATACATCCGTATGTATGAGTCCTAATAGGTCGGCAGCGCGCATTCCAACACCTTTGAAGGAAATACGATACATCTTACCGATGAGACATGATTCACACGTGCCATATGATTCGAAATCAAAGGCCGAGATAGCTCCATTCTGTATGAGCTGTTTTACGCGTTTCTCATTTATGTGTCCCATACGACAATGCCATAGATAAGTTTGATCTTTTTCACCTAACTTTAATCTCTTGTTATTCATATGTAATATTTCGGTGGTTTGATCTAAAACATAAATTCCATTCATGGAAACTGCCTTGCCATAAATCATATTGTGTAATGAGAAAATACAACTGTTATTTTCTATTACAACTGAAAAACCAAGTTTGTCAAGTGCAGAAACTGAAATAATGTTTTTGGATAAACTAGGAACATAATAACAGTTATATAAAGATAACTCGAATCCACTTGGAAGCTGGATCACGTATGTTCCCCTCGAGACTGCAGCAACACGTGCTCCATTCCCAACACGCAGGTGAACCTCACCCTTGATGAGGGGTTCTTGGTTTCGGAGGCCCTACACATGATTACATAGATGAGAACCACAACCAGTATCTAGTACCCAAGTTCCGTAACTTGCATGGTTAATCTCAATCATGTGAATAAAAGAAGAAGAAGAAGACATACCAACAGGAATAACGCGGCCTGCTTTAATTAATGTCCTCCCGATACACGGGGCATGTGCACCTCCAATGCCCAGTCTTGTGGCAATGGTGGCATTCCATGCTAGTATCCTTGCTCTTTGTTTTGCCCTGTGAGTTGCTCGACTCACCTGGCCCACTCTTAGTAAATCCTGGTTTCTTGAACCTGGGCTTACCTACCGCTAGGTCGCCCTGAGCTTTAGCTTTCCCCTTACCCTTACCCTTGCTGGAGATCATGAGAACATCCTGCTTCACGCTCCCACTTAATTTCAGATCCTTCTCGGTCTGTACGAGAAGGGAGTGGAGCTCATGAATAGTCTTCTTCATGTCGTTCATGTAATAGTTGGCCTTGAAGAGGGCGAACCCATCATGAAGCGAATGAAGCATTCGATCAACGATTATGTTCTCACTGATCTTGCAGTTTAGGGCCTCTAGTTTCTCGATATTCTCAATCATGTTGAGAATATGTGGGCTAACAGCTTGGCCCTTCTGGAGTTTCGCCTCAAAGAAGCGACATGTATGCTCATAAGAAACGATTCTCGGAGCTTTCGAGAATTCGTTAGTGAGCGTGGTGAAAATCTTGTTTGCACCATGGGTTATGAAGCGTCTTTGCAAATTGGATTCCATTGCATAGATGAGTACGTTCTTTATCGCACCCGCTTCCATGACGAAGTCGCTATGGGCGCGAACTTCGTTAGCTCTAGCTCTAGTTCCTGGGTGTGCCGGAATGGGCTCAGTTAAGTACTTGAGCTTTCCGTCAGCAATGGCAGCATTCCGTAGTGCTGCCTCCCAGTCAGAGAAGTTTAACCCATCATTCCTCAGTCTAGTAGACTGATTCATGGAGTCCATGAAGGCTTTTAGCCAGGATTCACGTGCTAGCTTGGCACTTGGCATTGGGTCTTCACCAGCCATTAGTTATACAGCAGTTTAATTGAACGTGTTCTACACTGAAAAGAAGATAAAACAAAACCATATAAGCAACTCATTGTTGTGATTTAAGTCTATATTAAATTGTATTTAAACTCGTAGACTCATGCATTTATATAATTGATCTCCCTCAAGAATTATATAAACGATCCCAAGACTCAATTTCCGTATATTGATAAGCCCACAATTTGGCTAATTCCACCGTTGGAACTCTTGGTCGATAGATTTCTGTAAATCCTATTTATTAGTCCATCATAGTCGCTAGATAGTATCGAGTGACCACGATGTTGAGATAAAATAAATCATCTGTTCTCACTTACCCGACGTAGAAGGGGTCATATTATGCCTATCGACGAAGAAGGGATTCATGAGAGTCTGATTTATAAAGACTAGTCTCAATTTTTGGTTATACGAGGAAGACCCCATCAACTTATATTTATCCATTTTAACTGAACCAATTTCTAGCATATACGTGAATGAATGAAATAAAGTGATGACTTTACATGTGACATGTGACATATGTATTGTCACAGAAAACTAACGCGTAACCTCTACATGAGTAAGTTTTCAGGCATGTTATAGGTGGTTTGGTTTTAGGCGGAATATGATGCAAGCTATTATCGATGAAAGCATAAAATAAATGCGATAAACGTAAATAAAAGTCCTAGTGTGGCCTATCCTACCAAAATAAACATAAAAACAACTTTGGAATCCACCGTTGGACCCTAGAAGCTTGTATTGATGTTCCATCTTGGTCCTTGCAGCGGGAGTGAGCTTCCGGTCTCCGTCTTTTGTCTTCACAAAATTACTAATTTAAATTACAAATATAACCCTATTTACATTCTAATTTAAATACAAAAGTAATTACATGGCAAAAACCCAAAACGGAGATACAAGATCTCAAAATTACAAACAAGACTGTGTTCCATCATTACGGTAACACAATCTTCTAAGGCCACACTAAGTTACAACCGTTTGCAAAAATTAAATACGTTATAGAAAGCATTCAAAGGCATTCAACAAGACGATAAATAAAATGCATCAACTAAAATTAAAATTCATTCATGACATAATACTGTTATTATGATTAACAAATTTTACCAAACCACCTTTACGGGATTAAAATTATGTGATTATACCGTTTTAACCACTTTAATTTTAATAAGTTTATAATCCATTATCTTAAACCGTTTTAAAATAATATGTATCATGCGAGAGTGAACCGTTTCACAAAAATAATATACTATTTCTGTATACAGTATATTACTAAAGGCCAAAGAAAATAAAACAAGTTATTTTCGGGAAAGATAAAACGTCTGTTACAGGGATGAGGTCGACCGACCTCAACACGGGGTCGACCGACCTTCTGACAGTAAAAAAAAACTTCCTGTAACAGCAGTATGGTCGACCGACCACAAAACAAGAAACCGAGTTTCTGAAAACGCAAAATTGCTGCACTTGAAATCAAAACAAGTTTTTACCTTTTGATTCAAAACGTGTAAATCAATTTAAACAGCAACAAGGGTTTACATATTGCCAAGAATATCGATTAATTAACAATATGTAAACAAGAATCGAAAACAAGATCGATTTCTCACAAAAGAAAACTGTCGAAAACAGAATACCTACCAGAAGGCGGTCGACCGACCGCGGCAAAAGGTCGAACACGGCGACAGAAAACGATTTTCAAAAATTTTTAATTAAAACTTATGAAAAACACAAAAGTAAAAAAACGTGGCATTGGCTCTGATACCACTTGTTGGGAATATAACGTGTATTCGCCCTAAACATGAAGGATTATAACGAATTTTACAGTTGTGAATTATGGTCATAAGATAATTAAAAACATGAAAAGAATACAACCTTTGGTCCTTGTGCTAAAGGCCTAAGAACAGGAATTAAAGTAAATTCCCTCCTATAACTTGCACCCAAGACTTGATTGAGACGATGCCGCGTGTGCTAGAAATACTCTCCAATTGCCTTGCAATATGGGGAGAACTTTTGTGAGTTTTGATGTGAGATCTGGGATTTTGGGAGAAGAATGCTCTCAAAACCCTAATTCTGTGAAATATGAATTCCCAGTCATTGACAAAAGGAGAACAACTCTCCTTTTGTAACCTCATGGGTCGGCCGAATGGGTATTTGGTGAGGGTGGGCTTTTCCACTCTCATCTTATACCAGTTCATGATTCGACCCGATTTGCTAAATATTATTCGCGGGTTTTATTTATAAATCGCACACATGTTATCTGATATTAATGCAGTCGATGTATTGATAATGGTCTGATAAAATTACGATATTGTATAATTACCCAAATTAATATAACTGTTTATATTAATACGCGAATACAATATTTAAGTAAATATAATCGTTTATATTTAATTTACGAATTAATCATGTAATCCGTTTTAGCTAAAATTATTTAATCCGTATTAAATAATAATCTCAACATCTTATTGACTAATTTAATAGTCAATACCTATGACTAACTGTTTAGTCGTATCCGGCATAAATGTGACTGTATTTTCATACCTTCACATCTCTCAAACGTGTCCTATAGGTGTGACGTATAGGGACCAGTTGATCACCGCCATCCGTATGACAATAACGTCAAACTTATCTAGCAAGGTAAGCCAACCGTTATTGATAAACGTGGATCAACTGATAATAATAATGAAGTATGCCCTTGTGATCCTTTAAGAGATTTAGTAAGTCATTGTACTAACTGTCAAGGACACCAGCCCCAACAGATATTGATGAGATCCTCCTACCAATGGCCATGGTAGAAATTGGTGCTTGTGGCACCACGAGGAATGAGTTTAAAGCCTATTGGGAGTGAATCGTGACGGGGCTCCCCCACTTGGGTTTACCAAGTTCAATGGGTCAAACGAAGTCACGAGGATCTCATGTTGTAATACTACTACCATTCCTGTTATAATAAAGTGATGTAGTATTCTTTTATGCATTGTGTTGTATTATGGTTTATCTGTCATGTGAGGAAGGCTGAGCTAAGCTCTTAATAAGTCCATAGATCTTGTCTAAGGGTGGTTTGTGACAGTCAAACTTGATGGACTTACCTATGTGAATGTGGGGGAAATGCCCTACCCCCTATGAGGTCTTTAGGCTTTAAGACCTCTAGAGCGTTCACGAGAACCCAGGCACGTGAGGGGCACCATCTTATGACATTTCGCGAGAACGAACACAGATTCGAATGCAGGTTTGTGCGCAACTATCTGTATACAACCCACCGTGGAGAGTCCAAAGCCTTTGTGCAACTCGACACGGCTGTAGCAGGTAATGTATGCACTGGGTGACAATTCAATTCCTCTGGAACATTGTCATCTTAAGACTTACGTTCCGTTGCCTTATACCAGCTATTTCTTTTTCTCTTCTTTTGAATCATGTGGGGGATTGTTGGAAGTGTTGCTTCAAAAGAAGCTTTTATTATCCCACATTGGTATGATTGGTAGGTGGTTGGAAGTGTTGGAATGCTATGTGATTTTTGCATAAATTCTAAGTCTGATAATTCAGTCTTCCATACTGATTGTCGCGGTTTTTCCATACGGATTTCTCAGTCTTCTAAACTGATTATTGGTTTTTCCATGCTAATTGTGTAGTCTTCTAAAACCAATTTACAAGACGACAATTAATACGTCTCTAAAATTGTTCCTTCTGTACCTATAAATACTACATATTTTGACATTCCAAAACACACACCAAAACATTCTTTCTCTTTTATTTCTCTCTAAATAATCATCCTCTTTCATAGCTGATATCTGGCAACGTTCTGTTAGTAATTCTCAATCCGAGTCTTTGTCGTACACCTTAGACTCGAAAGTCGTGTTAACCCTCGGAAGTTGGTTGCTAAGAGGCCGTGTGTATTGAGCGGGACAAATACAACTTTAGGGCAGTGATTATTTCACGCCACGACATCTTGTTCCTCAAAGTTCTGTAAGTTTGTCCGTTTATTGTTCATTTAATAGTCATACCGCCTACAATATATAGCCACGTACTTTGAATCATTAAAAAATGAGAATAATTATCTATCTTATATTTTCTACTTTATGTTGTATCTTCTACTCTCACAATCAATTAAAATACCATATATTTTACTCCCTCTTTTTTTTTTCCTGAACCATACGATATACATTAGTTTAATCGGTTGTAAACAGAGAACGGGAAAAGGTTGAAAGAAAGTGGATAGAAGGGCTCTTGAAGAATAGAAGAGCAGATTGAAATGAGGTAGATGTAAACATAATGATAGTGGGAGGCGTGAGGACCAAAAAAACATAAAAGCATTGCAAAATCTGCCAACTTCTTATAAGTAAGTAGTATGGTATTGAATTGAGGTTTGAAAAGGGAACTCTACAAAGCTCCTTGTAATGAGAATCTGAGAAAGATAGGGTGCCCTGTAAGATGGGGTACCCTTCCCTAGTGACCTTATTGTCCAATGCCATATTGTCACAGGCACATGTCCATTTCAACCCAATACAATTCAATGCTTTGGTTTAAACTTAGGTTTTGGCATATTGGTTGGTAAACACAATTTAAACAATGACATTAGTTTTGTTCTTTTTTCCGTCAATGAGTCATTAGATCTGTACAATAATAATATAAAGGGGTCGAACTTGAGGGACGAATATAAATCTGTGTCCTATTACTATTGTCCGTGACATTTGAAATAATGAATAGCAATAGTGTTTTAAATGTTATAATAATGTGAAGTCCGACATAAGATGACCCAAGGATGGTTCCATAAGAATCTAGGATACAAATATTAGATTAATTAATGCAGTATACAAAGCTAAGTCTGGTTGAAAGAGTGCGCAGCTGGGAGCACATGGTCGTAAGCTGCATTCAAAATGGAGCCAGAAGCCTTAAATGACCTCAAATCTTTCTAAACATTTTAGGCAGCTCTCAATAACTACTTACGACTACTCTCAATCAACACTTCAGACGCTACTGTCTTTGATGCGAAAACACAATAACCATAATTGTACTCCATACATACAACACTCTTATTTTATGTTATTCACTTCATTTGCTCATTAACAATAAATAATCCAATTATACGGTATATAACGGTCCTATTATAAGATTTTATGTCCGCAACTTTATCCATAAAAAATTTTGAGCATTTTTTACCTATTAAAAATGAGTTTTTGTTTTTAAATCTAAATCTTTTAAAAGTAGTTTTCAAAAATTAGAAACGCCCAACTTTTGCTTTTATTTTTATGGATAAAAAGAGGGTATTTGAGTTTTTAAAAAATTATTTTTAACTTTTAATTAAATAAACGATGTGTTTGGCCAAAAGGTGTTTTAACTTTTAAGGTAGTGTTTGGTTGCCCTCTTAGACCATGTTTATCCGTCGTTCCTGCAGCCCTACCTAGACCGAGTTCCTGCATTAAAATACTAATATATAGCCGTACTTCTTAAGCTACTTACTAGACATAGTTCCTGATTTTGTTATTTTAGACTACGTTTATAGGTAGGTCTAACAAGGGCTACGTCTTGAATAAGGACAAAAATTAATTAAAATAAAAAAGTAAAATAAAATAAATTATAGGAACTAGTTCCGTTCCAAATGGTCTGAAATGGACCTCTTGGAATATATTTAGGAACTTGGTATTTGCATGTGGTCCCCATACAAGACTCTAATTTAACCAAAAATAATGTCGGAATTCCTAGGTCTAATCAGGGCTTAATAAAATAACAAAATTAGAAACCAGGTCTAGTAGGTAGGTTAAGAAATATATATTAGTATTTTAATGCAGTAACTTGGTCTAGGTAGGGCTGCAGGAACGACTGATAAACATGGTCTTATCAAGCCATGTTACAACAGGTTCATTTCAAACCATTTGAAACGGAAGTAATTCATACGGAGTATAATTTATTTTACTTTACTTTTTTATTTTAATTATTTTTTTTCTTTATTCAAGACCTAGTCCTTGTTAGACCTACTTATAAACATAGTCTTAAATCATTGGAAAGTAAAACTTCTCATGAATTGATAAATTATAATGTTGTGTGATTGCTCATTTTATGGGAATTAGAACTTCCCAAGGAACTTAAATACCTCTGTTATGGAGGAAGTCATTTACCAAGCCCGTCCCCTTGGTAGGTGCAATTTCCCACATGAACCCATTTACTCCATTGCAACCGGACAACATTTTTGATTCACATGAATTTAAGTTCTTAGGAAATTTATCTTCCCATGGTAAACCAAACAACCCTCTAAGTTGAAAAACACTTTAAAAAATTAGGCCAAACATACACTTAATTGTGTGCACTGAAATGTCAATCATTGCATCCGCTCTAATTAATACAGTAAGAAGTAATTTGTAACGTACTTAATCATACACTTTAACAATCAACAATTGAAATAAGGGGAAACCGGGAAACTAAAATATCTCAAAATAGAATCAGAGTTCAGGAAAGTGTTAAAATGGGTTTTCAGTTCTTAGCTTCACCCAGGCCACCTATCAGTTATGCATTCAGTGTAGTGAAGTTGAAACTACACCCACCTCTTCAAATTGTTCAACTAACATCAACCACTTTATAATATGCCTTACCAAAAATGGATTGCTCCAGTACTACTGTCAAAATGTCATATCCCTTCGTACTTCTAGATTCTCATTTAAAACTCACTTAATTCTCACTTTTCCTTTCTGCATTTTACTTATTCACTACATTAAACCATGCCATTTTCACTAACAGGCCGCCCTAAACCGGTTTATATATGTTATCGAAATATGAACAAGGCTATATATTATATCCTTGTGCCATGCCACGGCTAGGAGCTTTTAAGGCACTGAGATAGGCTCAATTACGGAAGAAAAAGACAAGGCACAAAAACAGCGACATGTTTTTAATCCATGTGATTTTTAGACTTCTCTTTCAACGGAAGAGCATTCCGAAAAAGATTAACAATCATGTGTCAAAATTACCATTACTATACTACATTTTTAGTAATAATGGTAAAAAAAATAGAATTTGCAATCACTTAAGGTTTGCAAATCACCACAAAGCAAGGGAGAAGAGCCCTAGGATTGAGCAAAAACAGCTCCTCAATGTTGGAATATAAACCAACTTTACCTGCCAATGAATCAAACCCGGTTTGCCCAGCAAGTTCTTGCAAGTTTTCCAATGGTCTGTGAACCCTTCCGGCAATCACTCGGCACACTATCAATGCCTTTTTTATGGTCGGATCATTTTCTGGAAAATCAACTCCCTCAAAAGCCCTTTCACTAGTAGATGTAGTGAAAACACCAACTCCACTCTTAATTTCCTTCTTCGTGTAAAACCCGTTTCTTATTATCCTACAAACACAACATTTTTCGGACACACAGAGGCTAGACGAGCCATCTAAGCCCAAAGAACAGCCCAAGATTGTCCCATAAAATCTAAGTAGCTCATTTCCGTCAGCCAAGCACCGTGGGTGCTTCTTAGGGAGTTTACTGGCTTTGATCTTTACCATTTCACGGTATTCTTCAAATCGAGCTATTGTTTTCTGTGTGTTGTGGACTTTAAGTACCCTTTCTATTCGTCCACAATGGTTTTCTGATTTTAGCCAGCTTGTCCTGCATATTATCTCTACTATTTTTCTTGACGAATCGCCTTCCACTAGCTCAGTTACTGCATACAGAAATTGCGAGACATAGATTGATTTGTAAATTCTCTGTTAAATGTATCTAAGGGTAATTGGGTCGTCTCACAAAGAGTACTAGTCATGATACCGTCTTTTTTGAGATGATGTGATATTTTTAGATTCGAGTTAAAGAAACAATTAAATGGGTGATAACTGTCATACAATTGGTTAGTGCTTAGGGTAACCAAATGTTTATCTAGTTATGTCTAGCAAAAAAGACATTTCTATTCCATTCTTATATGATTTGAATTGGAGTAATGATCAGAAAACAGGTAATACAAAATTAATGCTAAGATAAATGAATGTGTTGGAGCTAAAAGAAGCAAAAGTGAGTTGCTTCATTTTGCAATCGGGGTATAAAGTAAAGTATCAAACACAATCGCAAGCAAGCAAGCAAGCAAGCAAGCAAGCAAGCAAGCAAGCAAGCAAGCTAAAACAAAAGGCACATTCTTCTTGTGGGTGAAAAGTAAGGACATGTTTTAATCTTTAACAACCATCACAATTCACAAGTCACAACCAATGTGGATTTCGATTACGCTACTAACGGGATTTAGGAAGGTCCAGATATACGCAACCTTAATATTTAGTACGTGTCAAAAATGATAATTGAATGAATAATACAATAACTAAGATAGATTGATTGTAATAGTCATACCAGCATGATTTGAAAGATGGTGAGCTTCAAGTGCATCCCATTTGGTAAATTGTTCCCCACATTTGTGACAAGTCAAATTAGAACAACCACCATTAGACTCAATCTCCAAGGAAAATCTCTTCCTTGAACTAACCCCACTTCCAGCACCACTACCACCACCACCGCCACTGCCACCACTACCAGCACCAAATAAACAAGAGCCTTCCCTCCCTCTCTCCAAGTTAAATGACTTCCTTACACCTGAACTCCTTACAAAAGAAGGGTTATTAAAATAATGCATTGAAGGGTGTCCTCCAGGCCCAGGGGTACCAGGCCTCAAAGTCCCAACAAATGTAGACTCTTCTCCATCCCCTCCACCGCCGCCACCATTTCCACCCCCATTTACCCTTACCCCATCATGGAAATTAGCACCAAAGCCAGTAATTTTAAGCTCACACTTAGAATTACTCAAAATAACCTCATGGGTAATTGGGTTTAGAAATTCACTACTACCTATGGATCTTGGACTACAACTTGGAGGTTTCTCAATGTGTCTTTTACTCCCATGAATTACATCCTTAAGATTTGCTATTGACCTTGAACACCCTGACCTCCCCATCTTTCTAGTCAATATCGAGTTCATATTATTATTATTATCATTATTACTATTATTACTACTACTATTATTATTATTATTATTATTATTATTATTACTATGATTATTATGATTATTATGATGAGTTTTTCGGGAAGACGACCTAGGCTGATGCACATCAGAAGGCTCTGATTTACAATGCAAGGATTTCTTCAATGAGAACCATACATTTGGTTTGCTATTCTCCTTACCACCACCCTTCCCATTACTACTTTTACCTTCCATTGCTTTATCTCACAACAATAACGCCAAAGCTTCAAATTTCACTCAAATGCAAATTATGCAATGGCGAATCATACAATAAATAATCTTCCATTTACTTTGATGTTGGACTAACATAAAAATTTCAGCATTTTTCTGCACAGAAATCAGTTGTTTCTTAAATGTGAAAGCTGAAAACAGGAAATGTGCAATTAATGTTAGACTTGAATACTATACTAGACTTGAAAATGCATGGTTTTTAACAAAATAATTGTACAGAAAAACTTCTATTCTTGTGACCAACAATTATTCCAGCAAAATGGACAGGCATGCACCCACCAGTATGTATGGCTGTATAAATTGAATTTTGTTACAGAAATTGAACATGCAAGATTTTGAATACCTGAATTTATTGAACATGAATAATGGACTCCTTCATACAGGAGTAAAAAGGTAAAAAGAGGTAAAAATGGAGTGAAAGTTGAAGGAAAGTAGTATGAGAATGAATGAATTGAGTAGATATACAAGTGACTAAGTGAGGAGGAAGAGTAGTAGACTTGAGAGTTGAGAGTAATGAAATGAAGAGTTGAAGGAAAGAAGGAAGGAAGGAAGTGTAATATTAGAGGATAACATTAATGTGTTAACTGACAGCAGGGACTTAGCGTTGCATTTAATTTTTAACCGGCCAACTCAGAGTAAATGAGCTGAAAGTGACAACAACAACACATATACGCGAGGTGCAAAATGGATCTCTCCATTTCCTTTTTTTTTTTTTTTTTCACCGTCTTTCACAAACATTACTATATTTTATATTTCAATCCCTTTTATTTACTTTTTTTATCCAAATAAATCTACAATCATCCGATCGATCCCATAATTAATCCGAACCATTGAAAAATAATAAACATCCCTTTCTTTTTGAGAAATGGAGAGATCCTTACTCGAGATGCTACACATTACACACTAAATCAATTAATCAAACAAAACAAAATTACTCTCATATACAATCAAATTTCAGAAACACCTTTCTCACTTACTATTATTATAAACAATGATTCGTAATAGGTTTTGCTTAACACCCATATATATTTGCTCTTCCACTTAGAAAAATAAAAATACATCATATGTCCTGCTTCAGATTTTACTATTTTAAAGTATAAGTGTATTCTTTTCGACCTTATTATCTTGTATGTATTTGTTTTTAGCATATACGAAGTATGTATGTTTTCTAAGCATATTAGAGGCTAAAAGTTAAATTTTAATTTTTTTTCCATCAAAACTCAAATTAACGAAGTTTGTATGTAATTTTTTGAGTTTTATTGTAATTTTTTGAACTTAATATTTTATTAAATGAACTTAAATTTTTTATAGTAAACTCATAATTTTTAAAACTAAACTCAATACATTTTAATTTTGTCTTAACTCTTATAAGAAATTGAGACATACTTGACCGATTTTAAATTTAAGACGAATATGCCCGTCTTAAATCAAAATTTATGTATAAAGAACTAGAGAGTAGCCCCCTATTTGGCAAACGGTGGAAGCAGATTCATAATAGCAAAATACGGCTAGTAGATTTTAATAGCAGGTTTGACTATAAAATTAAATTAGCAGATTAAAAAAGTATGTTTGGTAATTAGCAAATTATAACTTATAAGATATTAGAACGGCTTCATGTATAAATTAAAGCAGCATATTTAAAAATAGTAGATTCCGACCTATATGCTATCAAAATATGTTGTTTACCAAATACATGAAAATAGTAGATTGATTGGTAAACCTACTAATTAGACTAGAATCTACTAATTTTTCTGTTGTTTACCAAACATAACCTATATTTCTAATGCACGCAAATTTCTTATACAAAAATTATGATTTAAATTATAAAGAAATAGATGTGTCGTAGAATTCTTTTAAGAATTATATTTCCATTTTATTTTTTGAATATCAACACTATATTTGTTTGGAGTAATAGTAGAATTTGGGAAATTATTGTACATTTGTCTTTTATAAATTTTGGAAGGTTTTGATTTAGACCTTTGTTGCAAAAGGTTTTTGGCGATTGAATAGTTTCATGAGTTTTTGGTTTATATTAGTCCAAAACTTTGTTAATGATTTTGTTTTGGTTCTTTTTTGTATGCATGTGCCATATAAATGGTAGTTTTTTATTCGAAAAGTACAATTAAAATTATCTAAATTATCTAATTTTAAAATAAATTATATATTGAAGTAAGTCGAAATTAAGTTCAACTTACTAAAGCATAAGGTAATTCTAGCTTTTCATATGATGGTAATGCTAATGTTTATTTTTTTTAAAAATTGAGTTTTTAAATCACGAAAACACACATGAATTGTCAGACGGTTTCATTTTATTTTTCATTAATTTAGTAAGAGATGTTCTCTGACGAAATCTACGGATTTATTTATCAGTCTTGAGTATTTTTCGAACTCAAACAAATGGGAATAAAAATATTGCGTAGGAATTTAGTAATTTTTTTTTGGTCTCTTAAGAAGTTAATAAAAAATCATCACGTACTTGGCATGATACTTGAACAAACTATTTTCTATTTGGGATTACATCACTTGATCAGTATGAACTACTGTATATATGAAGGGGTAAATTTGTAAGAGTTGACTTTCTTCAATGCAAGCTTTAAGCGTTTAACAGTAGGCTTGTACTTCAAAACGTTGTATTATTATTTAATGGAGTAGCTCGAAAATGATGCGTAATGCTAAAACGTGTAAATAGTTTTGGTAACTTTACTAACTTAGATTTAATCACCCGATTAATAGTTATAAAATTCATACCAAATTATTTGATAAATACTAGATGTAAAACGCTTAAAAAGATAATCTTCAAAGTTAAGGTTTATAGTAGACACACATACCAATATGATTTCTTTAGTGATGGGGCGGGGAGATTATTTTATTGTGTGTTACTTGCCTACCAGGGACCATACGTCAATACCACAGGTGACTTATATATAACTACCTTAGTCTAATACGTTCATCATACATTAGCAAACTAATGGGTATATATACTTAGATAATAGACTAGCACATACTTTTTAAGACGTAAATAACCCTGTATTTAATTCACCGTAATGGATCACTATATATATATTTGGGTTATTCTTAACTGACATCGCATAAATACAGTTAGTATTGAACTAATAATTTGTGCACATATATTTGTATTAGGCCCATATTTCTTACAATCTACCACTTGGGCCAAATACATCCATATATGTGTGACACCTTATAATTGTATTTACAATAACTTATGAGCTCAAAAAAACTGTCAAAAATCTAACCGTCTTAAGCAATTCGGTCCATCAACCATGTCAACATAGTATACAAGAAGCGACATTTGCTACAGTTTATCATAGGCTCATAGCAGAGCCCTCAATGGTCACATATGTCAACAAAATAAATAACACGAAGTGGAACCCGAAACCGAAAAACCTTATTCTACAAAACTTAATAACCGTAAACATTAATGTGTCTAACATGACAAACTCTCAGTTAAACTGAATTTTCTTAAAATGAAAACAACTATTTAAGCAATATAATTAGCTCAGAAAAGACCGTGGATGGTAATTCCTTAATAGGCAAATCCACAAAATAAAGTTCGTATCAGCGTCTATAATTGACACATTTAATTTCTAAATGGTTTCTTAAACATTACTTTACTTTTAATGTTATTAGAAACTATAATAATTGCACATAACATTTGTCACAAATTACTTGATTGGTCTTTCAATACCGCAGCAAATTTGCAGCCTCATGACAAATTGATAGGTGATGGGTCGTTGTTCACTAACCATGTCAAACAATATTTAAGTAGTAGTCAACAAACAACTTTAACAATATTGAAGACGGTTAACATTCAAATTTCTTAAGAATGTGCTTAAAATAGTAACTAGGGTGTCACTATAACACCAACGATTTTCATAATACGATTTAAAAATGTTTTAATTAACAGATTATTTTAGGGTGTTTATATTTTCATAAAATATAGGTTGAACTATAATAATAATTTATGTCTTAAAGTTATAGTAGAATTGAAACGTAATTCAAGTAGAAACCGACTTATTTTATGAGTATTGCGCCTAATTTGACTATGGACCCATTTTATAACAAGTCTCTAGTGACAAAATACTAAGTTTTAATTTGTATCATCTTCAACCATCATATTTACGAAGTTTTTGCTTAATTGACGTCGAAATCTGAACTATTTAACAAAATGGAGCGGGTTTCAAACTATTTATCAAAACTGGGTTCACGTCATCATTTCCGATTTTTTTTCTTCTGAAATTTACAAGTTGCTTCCATGTTCAATGTTTGACAGGCTAATTTCGTCATGCTCGTTCTCCTTACTCTAACTACCAAATAATGAAATACGACCACCGTCCTGATCTTCTCACTTCTCTTATCGTATTCACGTTGTTGTTTGAGTTATTTGTTCCATGGGTTGCGCAAAAAATGACCCGTAATATCACCGTTCACCGACAATTTCGGTTTCAAAAATCCATTTATAATTGAAATACGACAACAAGATTGTATGTTATGGATAATTGGACATAACCATGCCCAGAATTCACAAGTCAGACAGTCCAGTAATACTTTGACAGGGTACTCTTGACAGCACAGTAAGATATACGGATTACGGAGGTATTTCGGTAGATGAATCTGAGCGCCTGACCGGTATGACCATGCTCTTCTATGAGACAACAATCACTCTCATTCGAAACGTAGGAAGGGTTAAGAGGAAATGAAATAAGATTCAAAATTAAGGTTACGATCAATATAATAACAGTAGCATAAATAATTTGTTAAATATAAAACAGAGGATATTCTTTAAAGTTTAAAGTAAACCAAAATATGGGGGAATGTTGTTTCTACTAGAGTCGTTAACGTTGGTGACGGTTACATTAAAATGTAGTCATAGTCATAAATAAAAAGGAAGAAATTTTGAATAGAAAAATGATAGTGAATGCAAGAGGCTGTAAGCTGGAGAATGAGACCATTAATAAGGATGATAAATGCTGCAGGGAGTTCCTTATGTTTTGAATTAGTGGAAGTAACATAAACATTACTTCTTATCTTGAGTCTTGACTACTCACTTCATCCACCAAACCACCACTCACCAGTGACCATCACTATTCTTCTTACACAACAAGATTATAATTATTGATGGATTAAGGTCTAATTATTGATTTAACATAATTCATTATTTGTGGTTTAGGTTTATTTGATTTGCATAATCAATCAACTGTTCCTGGTCTACTAATCTCATAGCAATATTGCCCCGCAGGAAACCGCATACTTTATATTTAAGTAATGCTCAACTCGTAATATTTAAATCAGTAATAATCACAATAATTCTCATTCTCAAAAATAAGCTCAGTATAACTTAGCACAAGATTGTCACAAACGAAGTATTACTCAGAAGCACAACATAAGACTGCCAAAATTGGACTATTTCAATATAACTTGGTATAATTAACATCACAACCAGGGCCGTCTCAAGAAAAGTGGAGACCCGGAGCAAAAAAAAAATGAGGCCTCAAATTCATTAATTAAAGAAAATTTATATAAAATATTAATGTAAACTCTACAAATTATTTGAAAAACGATTCTTTCACATTGTTTTTCTTGAAACGAATTCCTCTATCAAAAAATAATGTTAAAAAGAAATATTAACAATTTCGATTTATTTGAAACTGAAGTGTAAATCTAATGAATTGATTTGGGATAACTGAATCCGATTAGAAAACACTGAAAAAAGTAATAGAATTGGAACAGTTCCCTCTGCCCGCATGAATTAGACATTTTGTGATAAATTTATTTAGGATAATCTTATTTAAAGATTGTGAATTAATTTTTTTTGTGAAAGAATAATTTTATTTGGGGAAGGAGATGAGAATGAGGATTAAAATTAATTTTTTTTGGGAAAGAATAGTTTTATTTGGGGAAGGAGATGAGAATGAGGATTAAAAGGAGCAATTGAAATTTGTGTTTACTCCTTCCATCCTTCCTGAGTTCCTGCGTTTCCTCTTTCACTCTTTTTGTCTTTTTTTTTTTAAAAAAAAATTAGTATATGAGTTTGACAAGTTTGGGCCCCAAAAATTTTGAGGTCTAGTGCAAATGCACATAGAGACTCACTGTTAGACGGGCCTGATCACAACAATTTATTCACCCTAACGTAAGACAAACAAGCATTTAACATAAGTTGAGTACTGGAAACCTTCCTTGCCAAAAGACCATCGCGCAAATGTCACGAAAAGAGTAAAAGAGCTCTTCTACGAACTCCACTCCTAAACAAATTATAACACTTCACAATAAATATCATCACAAATTAATTACTCAATGCAACTACACTACACGAGCCTAGGCCGTGACACCATGGCTGAGACACGGCTGACCACCACGGTTACCCTAGGTAGAGACCAGCATGATCAGCCCTAGACCGTGACCACCACCACCATTAGCACGAGACTACCCACAGTCTACGGTCAAAACGACACCCCCTAGTCCTTCTCATACCTATAATCTATTGGTAATTTAAGTGTAATTACAGGTTCATTTTGGCGTATTTAAGTTTGGTTCTTAGATGGGTAATTTCTAAATAATATAATGTGAGCTCGGGAAGTACGGAGTGTACGCTTACATAATTATTATAGAATTACGGTATAGCTTTTCATTCGAATAACTATGACGGGGTTGAATGTGGTTGAATTTGTGAAGAGTTACACCTCTTCAGAAATATATTCTCCCATTTTCCCTTATGTCTATATAAATAGAGATGAGAATGTGAAGATTAAACATAGAGAAAAATAATTTCATCTTCTAAATCATAGAACAACATAACAATCTACAAACAATATTTCTGAATTACTTCTCTGATTTTTGGTTTGTGCCCAAAATCAGAGGGACGCCGTCTTATTTCAATAGGAAATTCGGATTAACCCAGGCACAATAAGGGTCGAATTGTTCTATTAGGAAAGCGAAGTCGATTCGGTGTGGTTAATTGTAAAACCCTTCGTCGCAGCGGAAAATAAAACATACAAACATGCCAAAATTTACGCGGAATTTAAAATTTAACATGCATGATAAACGAGGTGAATTAAAACAAAACTGTACAAACTGATATAAATCAGAACATAGATAAGTATAACAGTCTAAGTATGAGAAGCATAAATACAAAACAGTCTGGGATGACACATCCCTACAGACACTCAAGTGTATAAGCAAAACTACAAGGTCTAGCTACACGATAAGAAAGGTAAGTCAATGATGAACAACGGATCATTGCTCGCTAGCCTCCAAAGTAACCCATCAGCTAATCCAACCTGTCATGTACCTACATACACGTAAACATGTACGCCACAATCAGTGGGGAGTGACTAGAGTTCTCCTAGCCACCTATTGTTAAAGACACGTAATACATAAATCATCCAACCTACTCCAGCATTTATAACATGTGAAGCATATATATAGAGTAATTCATGTCATGTGAGATAACTAGGTCAGTCGAGTCATTAACGAGGTGGGTAGTGATTATCTCCTTTCGGTCTCAAATCGCCCTAGACTCCCAAACCAATCTTTCGATCTAGGAAGGTTATATCGATCATCCTAAGCAAGCCTACTTTACCAATCTTTCGATCCAGGTATAGTTTTACTAGATAAACCGGTCTCCTGTGTGCACTCATTCAACTAGTTTTCTGATTATTTTGCTTATAAACGAACTTCGTTGCAGAGACTACTAACATGTGATTCCTACGACATTACTATCGGGACTTCCCTCATCCTAACATATTATAAAAATTACCTACGCATGGTTTCAGGATCTACGCTAACAATATTAAGACTAATAAAATGTGACATGATAAAAGATGATAATAAACTAATAAACATAACCAGGAAATAACAAGAATGAAAATAAGAGACAAGATTAAGAGCAATTACGATAAACTTGGCAGGAATGATGAACAAGGAAGATCAAGAAAATGAAACAAAAGTTTGAATAAACCTTAAAATGAACTACTGTGTCTTCAAAATGAGAAAAGCAAAGCTACTGACTAATGATAAAAAGTAAAAGTGTATGGTATGATTAGATGATAAAAGTTTATGTGATTAGTGTTAACCTACTCCCTTTTATATGGGGATTAGGTTAAACACTTAATCCTTCACCTAAAACTAAAAAAGCAAAGCTGCGGAACCCGAGGTAGTAAGTGAGTTGCTCGATCGAGTTCAAGAATCACTCGATCGAGCAACTGTTCTTCCAAAACTCTTTAATCGAGCAACCTTCTTTCTGTATCTCTTCGATCGAGCATTCACAGAATCCTCGATTCCACTGTTCTTCCTGTAATCTCCTCGATCGAGTAAGCGACTACTCGATCGAGGATTTTTTATGTTGTGTCTCTTCGATCGAGCAAAAGCCAGAGCTCGATCGAGCTCTTATCAGATCAAAATGCTCCTTTGTTGTCCAGCTGCCTCTGTTCTTCATCTTTTTCCCAGTTTTGGCTCATGTCTTCCGAAAATGCACTTCTGACGCTATGAGGTCCCTTGACTTTGTTCCATCTTCTAAAAATAGCGTACTTTTGACTAGAAAAGCATGGTTTTTGCAACTTTTACATATTTTCATGCAAAACATCAAGAAATACACAAAGAAGCAAAATAGGGGCAAAACAGCACGTAAAACTCATGAAAATGCATGGAAATGCGTGCCAAAAGATGCTAAAAAGTATATATAATATGCACGCATCAAATATCCCCAAACCAAACATTTGCTTGTCCTCAAGCAAACTAATGTAACAAGCTAAAAACAATTAACTAACTACCTAATGGAATGGATTCGCCTCAGAGCCAACTATGGATCACTTGTTAACCATGTAAATGCAGAAAATCAGCCACTATGAAGTCCAAAACCAAAAGCAACGAATTCATACATGTAATGAAAAACAACTTGGACAACTGACCTTGAATGACTTGTGTACTTTGGACTCTCGCGGGTCACTCTTCTCTCAACAACAAGGGTAAACATATATGTGCAAAAGAGAAGGATAAGAAAATGAAGACATTCTCCTAACTGCAACCAACATATCATGCAATGCAACTAGTATGACTAATTATTCTAATTACCGTACACACGCATAACAACTTGTCAAAGTCTATCACATGCCGAATACTTGCAAGTTATGGTTATGTGAGGTGAAATGGGTAAAAAGAGACAAAAAACGATATGGATAAGAGGAGGTAACGGCTCGACCTAGCTACCAAGACTCAACCAAAAGTAGAACCATCTATATTACTCACAAAAAATCAATGCCATGCTCGGCATACGACTCATACAACCACGGAACTTGAATCGGGCAAAAACATGTTTAGCTTATTCTTTTTCTTTCTTTCTTTTTTCTTTTTTTTTCTTTTTTTTTGTCTTTCTTTTTCTATTCCCAAAAGATACAAAAGTGAGCACGAGAATGCATTTTCTCTTTTTTTTTCTTTTCATTCTTTTCTTTTTCTTTTCTTTTGCTAAGTTCATGGAAACTACCAACTCCGAATTCAAGTTTCGACATACTCAATTTACCAACTCCAAAGTGAAATCCAAACCAAAACTAAAACAATGAAAGTATACCACAAAACCACACTAAGCTAGCTCGACACAAGGTAGGCTAAGATTTGGGTGTAGTTTATAGGTCAACTGACAGTTTTTGGCTAAATGTGGAGTTAAATAGGTGAAATGAGAAATGAGAAATGAGAAATGCAAGTATTCTCCTAACATGTGATACCAACCACAAAACCATGCGTGCAGGCAAAAAGCAATCAAAAGTCATACATGTGAATTGCGATGAAATGAATGGAGTACTAATCTCAATCCTAGATAAACTGGTCATGAATGTCACTAGTTATGGGCTCTAAAACTCAGAATATCTAAGTAGTTTGCCAAATACAAGTCAAGGCAAGTCCAGAAAGTCCAAGTAAAATTTTTCAAAACAGAATTTGGGACATGCTAAAAATGGTTTTTTACAACATGGTGGTGAAAAACTGCAAATAACAATCAACACAGAAATCCTACAAGGCAATATCATCATTGTAAACTCCATTCCGACTCGACTATATGCAAAAATAAACGTGCATTTTTTTTGTATTTTTAAAAAATAAATGCAAAAGGTGAAATAAAAATGAAAAAGAAAACTAAAAATGCATAAAATAAACGTGAATGTATGCGAAAAATGAAAAAAGCAGACGCAAAAGGATGCATTACTCCTCCCCAAACCAAACCAGACAATGTCCTCATTGGCTACAACATACAAGGGAAAAGGGGGTACACAACCTAATACATGTTCCTACGGGATACGATATATACAAAACTATAAAATAAAAGCAAAACAAAAACTAAAAACTATAAGATGGAAAAAGGAAACAAGGAACTCACGACCTGTAACACCCCTTATTTTAAATTTATTAAAGTATTTTTTGGAATTTAGTAATATTTTATTTAAATTCGTAAACAGGTATTTTAGAAATATCGTGTAAATTTAGTCTTGAGATTTATTTAGTCTTGAGATATAATATAATTCCCTTGGCATTTCCGTAACAAATATTCCCGAACATTTTGATTTAAAACCCGTCTCAATTTACTTGTACTTAAAAGAAAATAGAGAAAGGAAACTTCCTAACCCTTTCCCTCATCATCTTCTTTCTTGTGCTCTAAGTGAAAAAATAAGAAATCAGTACCTCATTTCCCCATCTTAAATAAAATCCCCAATTCACAAATCCTCTTATAAAATGTTCATTTCTTAACGGAATTTAGCGATTCTTGCGCCTATAGACTTGTGAGATCGTCCCCGTCGTTTTAAGGTAATCAATTTCATAATTTGGTTCGACTGATTTCTGGGCTGTTCTACCCTAGCTCGGATTTTGTGCCTCATGTTGACGTTTTGTTGTTTTAGGCGGTGCTTGTGTCAACCCGGAAGAAGACTTGGTGATTGCTGAAGAAGAGCTCAAGGATTTCGCTAAGTAAAGGTGACAATAATGAGAAACTCGACCTATGTCATAAATTAGCATTTCTATGTGATTTTTGGATGTTCAATTTGTTGGCTAGGTTGTTGATAGTAAATTAAGTACAATAGCATGCTTAGAATTTGTTGTCTAAGCTTTTAGTATGGTTTAATTCACATGTATGACGTTTATTGAGTTCAAACATGTTTATATGAAATATGATGAAATTAGGTGAATGATTATGAGATTGTGGTTTGGATTGATTAAAGTTAGTGGGCATGTATGTTTGAAATGTATTACTTGCTGGGTAACATGAAATTATAGTCGGAATCAAGTATTGGGAATGTTTGCATTGGATTTGGATGAATTGCTAAAGTCGAAAGTGATAGTTCACGTAACAGAGGCTACCAGTCGGTCAGCCGACCGGAAGCCGACCGACCGGCTGAGAGCCCTAAGTGGTCTTAAGTGAATATGTGAAATTTATCTGAGGAAGGGCCCTCAGCCGGTCAGCCGGCTGAGAGCCCCTTCTCGGTTGTTTTTAGGCGTAAATGCATGAGGGTCAAGGACTCTCGGCCGGGTGGCCGGCAGCCGATCCACCGGCTGAGAGCCCCTTCTATGTTGATTATTTTAAGTGTGTTGTGAGGGGTTGGGACTCCCATCCGGCCCACCGACTGCCGGTGGCAGGACCGGCTGAGAGCCCCTGTCCATTGTAAATCGGTTGTAACTTTTAATTCACATGTCGAATTCGATTGATTCTTCTTTCGTATGATTCGTATGCTTGTTTGAAGTCCCGGAAGTTGGGCGACACTTAGGTTGGATTCGGAAATGGATTTGAGGAGAAAAACCCCCCGGCCGGGTAACCGGAAAGGAAACCGGCTCTCGCTTCAAATTAGTTTCCGAAATCGGCTGAGTGTTGAATGGATGATTAGAATTGATATGTATAGTTTTACTATATCTTTGAGGATGAAGTTGTATGATATGTGGAGCCTATACTATGAGCTGTTATTGTTGGGGCTGGTGTCCTTGACAGTTAGTACAATGACTTATTAAATCTCTTAAAGGATCACAAGGGCATACTTCTGTATTATTATCAGTTGATCCACGTTTATCAATAACGGTTGGCTTGCTAGATAAGTTTGACGTTATTGTCATACGGATGGCGGTGATCAACTGGTCCCTATACGTCACACCTATAGGACACGTTTGAGAGATGTGAAGGTATGAAAATACAGTCACATTCATGCCGGATATGACTAAACAGTTAGTTAGAGGTATTGACTATTAAATTAGTCAATAAGATGTTGAGATTATTATTTAATACGGATTAAATAATTTTAGCTAATACGGATTACATAATTAATTCGTAAATTAAATATAAACGGTTATATTTAATTAAATATTGAATTCGTACATATTAATATAAGCAGTTATATTAATTGACAATATTATACAATATTGTATTTTGTCAGACCATTATTAATGTATCGACTACATTAATATCTGATAACGTGTATACAATTTATAATTAAATCCCGCGAATCATATTTTAGCTTTAGGGTCGAATCACGTATTAGAATAAGGTAAGAGTGGAAAGCCCACTCTCACCTTGTCCTAATTTTGGCCAGACCGAGTAATACAAAAGGAGAGGGACTCTCCTTTTGTCAGGTGACTCATTCAACTGACTAATAATCCCTCTCACAGAAATTAGGGTTTTTGAGAACTGTTTTCCCAAAAACCTAGATCTCGCATCTGTAAAATCTCACAAAACTCTCCTCATATTGCAAGGCAATTGGAGAGCATTTCTAGCACACGTGGTATCGTCTCAGACAAAGTCTTGGGTGCAAGTTATAGGAGGGAATTTACTTTAATTCCTGTTCTTAGGCCATTCGCGCAAGGACCTAAGGTTGTAATTCTATTTCATATTTTTCTATCTTATGACCATAATCGCATTGTAATATTTCGGTATAATCCTGCAATTTTAGGGTGAATGCATGTTAATTCCCCACAAGTGGTATCAGAGCCAAGGCCACGAAAACTTTACAATTGTGTTTTTCATAAGTTTTAAAACTGAAATTTTGCATCTCGCACTTGTGTCTCGGCCGTGTGCCAATTTTGAGGAAAATCGATCATGTTTTTTCGATTTTTTAATTGCATATTGTTAATTAATCGATATTTTTAACGGTATGTAAGTTTTGTTGTTGTTTATTGTTGATTTACACGATTAAGATCAATGATAAACACACGTTTTTTGGTTTTAACAGTTTGTAGCATTATTCTGCTATGCGTCACTCGATCGAGCACTTTTTGGCTCGATCGAGCAGTTTTTCAGAAACCAGTCACTCGATCGAGCACTTTGTGACTCGATCGAGTACTTTGGATTCTACGAACGAGCGTATTTCTACTCGTTCGTAGTCTGCTTCGTTAACCCGTCACTCGATCGAGACTTGCTGTACTTGATCGAGTGACACTATTCATCGATCGATCATGTTTTTCTTCGATCGAACAGTTGTCAGGGTATATTTTCTTTTCTGAAAATTTTAAGTTTTCTGAAAAAAAATTTGTGTTCGATCGAGCACCTGTTTTGCTCGATCGAACAACTCGTCTGACACTGTTCCTCGATCGACTTCGCTTTAATTCGATCGAACAGTTTTCAGGGTATTTTAATTTTTCTGAAAATTTTGGTTTCCTGAAATTTTAGGGGTTCGATCGAGTACCTGTTTTACTCGATCGAGTAAAACCCAGTCTGTCAAGGTAACTCGATCGAGTACTCTAGTGACTCGATCGAGTACTCTAGTGACTCGATCGAGTAAACCCTGTTTTGGCAGATTTTTGGAAAATAAAATTTTATTTTATTTTTCTCTTGGCCAATAGTAATATACTATATACGGAAATAATATGTTAACTTTTGTGAAACGGTTCACACTCGTAAGATACATATTATTTTAAAACGGTTTAAAATAATGGATTATAATTATATTAAGATTTATGTGACTAAAACGGTATAATCACATAATATTAATCTCGTAAGGTGGTTTGGTAAAATTTATTAAACATAATAACGGTATTATGTCATGAATGAATTTTTTTTTAGTTGATGCATTTTATTTATCGTCTTGCGAATGCTATTGAATGTTTTTATAACGTATTTAATGTTGCAAACGGTTGTAACTTAGTGTGGTCTTAGAAGATTGTGTTACCGTAATGATGGAACCCGGTCTTGTTTCTAATTTTGAGATCTTGTATCTCCGTTTTGGTTTTAGCCATGTAATTACTTTTGTATTTAAATTAGAATGTAAATAGGTTTACTTTTGTAATTTAAATTAGTAATTTTGTGAAGACCAAAGACGGAGACTGGATGCTCACTCCCGCTGGAAAGACCAAGATGGAACATGAAGACAAGCTTCTAGGGTCCAACGGTGGATTCCAAAGTTGTTTTATGTTTATTTTGGTAGGATAGGCCACACTAGGACTTTTATTTACGTTTATTGCATTTCTTTTATGCTTTCATCGATAATAGCTTGCATCATATTCCGCCTAAAACCAAACCACCTATAACATGCCTGAAAACTGACTCATGTAGATGTTACGCGTTAGTTTTCTGTGACATACAGATGTCACGTGTCACATGTAAAGCCATCATTTTATTTCATTATTCACGACTACGCTAGATATTAGTTCACTTAAAATGGATAAATATAAGTTGATGGGGTCTTCCTCGTATAACCAAAAATTGAGACTAGTCTTTATAAATCAGACTCCCATGAATCCCTTCTTCGTCGGTAGGCATAATATGACCCCTTCTACGTCGGGTAAGTGGGAACAGATGATTTATTTTATCTCAACATTGTGGTCACTAGATACTATCTAGCGACTATGATGGACTAAAAGATGAGATTTACGGAAATCTATCGACCAAGAGTTCCAACGGTGGAACTAGCCAAGCTGTGGGCTTATCAATTTACGGAAATTGAGTCTTGGGATCGTTTATATAATTCTTGAGGGAGATCAATTATATAAATGCATGAGTCTACGAGTTTAAATTCAATTTAAAATAGACTTAAATCACAACGATGAGTTGCTTATATGGTTTTGTTTTTATCTTCTTTTCAGTGTAGAACACGATCAATTTTAAACTGCTAAAACAACAAATGGCTGGTGAAGACCCAATGCCAAGTGCCAAGCTAGCACGAGAATCCTGGCTTAAAGCTTTCATGGACTCCATGAATCAGTCTACTAGACTAAGGAATGATGGGTCAAACTTCTCTGACTGGGAGGCAGCATTACAGAATGCTGCCATTGCTGACGGAAAGCTCAAGTACTTGACTGAGCCTATTCCGGCACACCCAGGAACCGGAGCTAGAGCTAACGAAGTTCGCGCTCATAGCGACTTTGTCATGGAAGCGGGTGCGATAAAGAACGTACTGATCTATGCAATGGAATCGAATTTGCAAAGACGCTTCATCTCCCATGGTGCAAACAAGATTTTCACCACGCTCACTAACGAATTCTCGAAAGCTCCGAGAATCGTTTCTTATGAGCATACCTGTCGCTTCTTTGAAGCGAAACTCCATAAGGGCCAAGCTGTTAGCCCACATATTCTCAACATGATTGAGAATATCGAGAAACTGGAGGCCCTAAACTGCAGGATCAGTGAGAACATTATCGTTGATCGAATGCTTCATTCGCTTCATGATGGGTTCGCCCTCTTTAGGGCCAACTATTACATGAACGACATGAAGAAGCCTCCTCATGAGCTCCACTCCCTTCTCGTACAGACCGAGAAGGATCTGAAATTAAGTGGGAGCGTGAAGCAGGATGGTCTCATGATCTCCAGTAAGGGTAAGGGTAAAGGGAAAGCTAAAGCTCAAGGCGACCTAACAGTAGGTAAGCCTATGTTCAAGAAGTCAGGATTTGCTAAGAGTGGGCCCGGTGAGTCGAGTGTTGGGGCTGGTGTCCTTGACAATTAAGTACAATGACTTATTAAATCTCTTTAAGGATCACAAGGGCATACTTCAGTATTATTACCAGTTGATCCACGTTTATCAATAACGGTTGGCTTGCTAGATAAGTTTGACGTTATTGTCATACGGATGGCGGTGATCAACTGGTCCCTATACGTCACACCTATAGGACACGTTTGAGAGATGTGAAGGTATGAAAATACAGTCACATTTATGCCGGATATGACTAAACAGTTAGTCAGAGGTATTGACTATTAAATTAGTCAATAAGATGTTGAGATTATTATTTAATACGGATTAAATAATTTTAGCTAATACGGATTACATGATTAATTCGTAAATTAAATATAAACGGTTATATTTAATTAAATATTGTATTCGCGTATTAATATAAACAGTTATATTAATTTGGGTAATTATACAATATCGTATTTTGTCAGACCATTATTAATATATCGACTGTATTAATATCTGATAACATGTTACGATTTATAATTAAAAATACCGCGAACAACTTAAAGCTAATTGGGTCGAATCACGAATTAGAATAAGGTAAGAGTGGAAAGCCCACTCCTACCCTATTCAAATATTTCGGCCAAGTGTAGCATATAAGGAGGAGGACTCTCCTTATATGATTGACTCTTGTTGCACTGTTTAACAAATCTCAAAAGAAAATTAGGGTTTGAGAGCTTTCTTCTCCCAAAACCTCAGATCTCACATCTAAAACCTAAATAGCTCTCCCAATATTGCAAGGCAGTTGGAGAGGATTTCTAGCACACGCGGCCACGTCTCATTCTAAGTCTTGGGTGCAAGTTATAGGAGGGAATTTGTGTTAATTCCTGTTCTTAGGCCTTTCGCACAAGGACCAAAGGTTGTACTTCTTTTCTTATGCTTTTTAATCTTATGACGATATTCACGACTGTAATTTTCATTATAATCCTGCAATTAAAGGGCGAATACATGTTTTATTCCCCACAAGTGGTATCAGAGCCTTAGGCCATGAAATTTTACAATTGTGTCTTTCATAAGATTTAAAATTTTGGAAAAACCGTGCATTCTGCCTTGGCACTCGATCGAGTCTCTGTAGCACTCGATCGAGTGCCCTTGTACCAGGCCTCGTGCGTGTCATTTTAGGGTTGCAATCGATCTTGTTTTCGATTCTTATTTGCATATTGTTAATTAATCGATATTTTTAGCAATATGTGGATCTTTTGTTGTTTTTATTTTTGATTTACAAGTTTTATATCAAGATAAAAACTCGGTTTGATTTAAAAGTGCAGCGATTTGCAGTTTTTACGAGCCACTCGATCGAGCCCTGCTGCACTCGATCGAGTGCCCCTGTTGCTCGATCGAGTGCTATCGTTTCGGGCAGTTTGTTTTCGAAAATAACTTGTTTTCTTATTTTCACATGGCTTAAAATAATATACTGTATACGGAAATAGTATATTATTTAGTGAAACGGTTCACCCTCGTTTGATACATATTGTTTTAAAACAGTTTAAAATAATGGATTATATGTTTATTAAAATTGGTGATTAAAGCGGTATAGTCACATAATTTTAATCTTAAAAGGTGGTTTGGTATAAATTTATTAATCATAATAACAGTATTATGTCATGTATAAATTTCATTTAGTTGATGCATTTTATTTATCGTCTTGTGAATGCCTTGAATGCTTTCAATAACGTATTTAATTTTTGCAAACGGTTGTAACTTAGTGTGGCCTTAGAAGATTGTGTCACCGTAATGATGGGACACAGTCTTGCTTGTAATTTTGAGATCTTGAATCTCCGTTTTGGGTTTTTGCCATGTAATTACTTTTGTATTTAAATTAGAATGTATCTAGGATTACTTTTGTAATTTAAATTAGTAATTTTATGAAGACCAAAGACAAGACGGAGACTGGATGCTCACTCCCGCTGCAAGGACCAAGATGGAACATCAAGACAAGCTTCTAGGGTCCAACGGTGGATTCCAAGTTGTTTTATGTTTATTTTGGTAGGATAGGCCACACTAGGACTTTTATTTACGTTTATTGCATTTATCTTTATGCTTTCATCGATAATAGCTTGCATCATATTCCGCCTAAAAACCAAACCACCTATATCATGCCTGAAAACTGACTCATGTAGAGGTCACGCGTTAGTTTTCTATGACAATACAGATGTCACATGTCATTTGCTAAGCCATCACTTTATTTAATTCATTCACGCAAATGCTAGTTTTTAGTTCACTTAAATATGGTTAAATAAAAGTTGATGGGGTCTTCCTCGTATAACCAAAAAAATTGAGATTAGTCTTTATAAATCAGCCTCCCATGAATCCCTTCTTCGTCGGTAGGCATAATATGACCCCTTCTACGTCAGGTAAGTGGGAACAGATGATTTATTTTATCTCAACATCATGGTCACTCGATAATATCTAGTGACTGAGATGGACTAATAGATAGGATATACGGAAATCTATCGACCAAGAGTTCCAACGATTGGAATTAGCCAAACTGTGGGCTTATCAATATACGGAAATTGAGTCTTGGGATTGTTTTGGTAAAATTTCTACCGAGTCAATTGATTGTGTTGTGAGTCAAAGTGCCAACCAATATGAAGGTTTAGGTAAAAGATAATGCAAAACAAAAATGAACAAAGAACAACACGCAAAGTTTTTGGTGACGCGGAAAAACCCGTTTAGGGAAACAACCGCGGGGGGAACGGAATCCCACCAATATTTTCACTATGATCGAAGGTTTTTCACTGTAGGGACGAATTACAAGTATTTTGCTAGAGAAGTAGGGTTTACAACGTATGAACTAGATGATTAAGTAATGACCTAGTCTCTCTTTTTATAGCTGCGAATTATGCTTAACGGACTCAGTTTCTGGTGCTGAAATGTGGGAGAGAATATAGGGGAATATTCTCTTAGGGTTTTGACCCATTCCCTTTCTTTCAACAGCTCTTTTTCTGCTCTGGGCTGTGCCTGATCTGCATCTAGTCTGCGTCTAGTCTGCGTCTAGTCTGCGTCTGATCTGCCTTTGATCTGCCTCTGGCGTTGGGCTGCGTAATTATTCATCACTGGGCCCAATAGTGAGATGTGAATTTTGGGCTAAACAATTTCCCCCAAATTTCAGCCTAATCTTGGCTTTTAATTGGGCTGGAATTTCCTTTCGTGCCTTTGAATAAGTTTCTGAGTTTAATGGAGGTAGTTGGGGTTTCGGCAACTGTTCACAGCCGCTCTTTTGTCACATCTGCCCCACTTGCCCCATCACTTCATTAACTACCTTGTCCCCCATTATTTACTCTCTTTAACCCTTCAGTTTGCCTTTTGAAATTTAACTTTCAAATTTAACCCATGTGACTCTCCTATAAATACCCCCTTTAACCGTGTACTTTATTTTACCTCTTTCAAAAAATTTTACCTTCTTTCTTGCTTCCTCTTGCTTTCTTACTTTCTCTTGCTTTCTTACTTTCTCTGTTGTGAAATTCTTTTACCGCTTTCGCCTTTTTACCATGTCTGCTCCTGAATCCTCTTCTGCTACTCCTGTTGCTACTCCTGCCCCTGCTGGATCTTGTGGGTCTGTTCCTGCTTCTGAGGAGTATTCTGGCCTTTTCCCTTCACAAGGTCTACTTGCTGAGAAACACTTGTGTGACTCTACCTTCACCGAGTCCCATGCGTCTCTCATCAAGGTTCGGTTCGGGTTTCCAGATGAGGTTGTTTATCACTTCCCCCGTGCCGGTGAGAAAGCCGACTTTGAGAGAGAGGGGTGGACTTGCTTCTACGAGTACCCCTTTCGTTTGGGTCTCAGATTTCCTTTCCCTGGTTTAATTGTTGATTTCCTGAAGTTAACCAAATTGGCCATGTGCCAGATTGCTCCGCATGCATGGAGGATCTTGCTCAGCATTTGCGCCCTGAACCGTGAACGAGGGCTGAACATCGGTTTAGCCGACTTGGGGCAGTGGTTCGCCCCTCGTTCTCTGGGCCATTTCCAGTGCACCATTCGTGGTCATGATAATATGCCTTCTGCTATTGTTTTTTCCACCACTCCTGATGATAGTAAGTGGTTTAATCGTTTTATTTTTGTCAAGATCGACACTCTTCCTACCTCCCCAGACTATATCTTTGCCAACTGGCAGTCCGTGGAAGGTACTACCTCTGCTCTGGTGTTGGTTTTGCCAGATTACTTTGCTGTTGGTTTCATGCTGATGGTTTTTATTGGCTTCTGCAGGGCATAGCTTGGCTAAGTTCCCCGATGCTGTGGATCCCCCTACTTCGAAGGCCAAGCTCCTGGACCTTCCTGCCGAGGAGAGAACTTTCTCCAGGCTGGTCCGGGATTCTGCTGTTCTGGCGGTAAAGAAGGAAGGTACGGTGTTTTGATATGGCTGTTTTTTCTGGGTAGGTTTTGTTTGGTTTTATACTGACTTCTGTCTTTCCAGGCAAGCCCAGAGTTGATATAAGTAGGGTGATGCAGCTGCGTAGGAAGAGGTTAGCTCCTGGGGATGCTGGATCCTCGAAGAAAAAGAAAGTGGCTGTTGTTGAGGGGAGCTCTGCTGGAGCCGGGTCCCAGGCTGCCCCAATTGAAGTTGATACCGTCGATCTGGTTCAGGAGTCTGTTCCTGAGGTTCCCTTCGTTGATCCGTCTCCTCTGGTGGTTCTTCCCTCCATTCCTACTCCTGGCTTTAAGCCTATTTTGGAACAGCTACCTCGAACATTTTCTGGAGAATCTTCCTCTCCTCCTCTGCAGCTGGAGTTTCCAGGAGATTTTGGAGGTTCCCAGACCAAGCTCTGGCCTACTCTGAACTCCCTATTGTTCCCAGCTTCTGCTTCCATTCTAAAAAAGCGTCCCTTCCGGGACTTGCCCAAGCGCGTCGCTGAAGTCTCCTTTGAGGTAGGTTTCTTTGTTTCTGTTTTTTCTTTTCTTCTTTTTTTTTTTTTTTTTTTTTTTTTTTTTTTTTTTTTTAACTTGGCTCGGCGTGCTTTTAGGCTCTGGAACTGGCATTGTGCACTAAGCAGCAGAGCGAGGAGTTGCTGACGGATCTCCAGCGCATGAAGGTGGCTCATGACGCTGCTCTGGAGAGGATGGAGGAGATGAAGGCGAAGCTCAGCTCTGAGGAAGTCTTGAGGGCGAATCTGCGGCAGGCGGTTGATCGTTTTCGTCGGGAGGTGATTGCTGGCCAGGAGAAACTTAAGGCCCAGGAAGAGAAGCTCAAGGCTCAGGAGGAGGAGCTCAGGACCCTGGAGGGATCGTCCCAGGACCAGTTAGCCGCAGCTCAGTCTAAACTGGAGCGGGCTTTAGCCTCGGAGGCTGATCTGGTCCTGAAGGTGGAGGCCCTGGAGCATAAAAAGACTGGCTTGCAGAGAGCATTAATTGAGGCTGTTGCCTACACCGCTGCTGAGACCCGGGTGAAGTGTGTTCGGGAGTTCCAGGAGGGTAACCATTCTACTTGGGACTTGGCAGCTTTGGAGAAGGCCTTTGCTTCTGACTTTCCTGACGGTTTAAACATGGACCTGATTTCCGATGATGATGAGGAAGAAGGCGAGGTAGGGTTCCAGGATGCCGGAGAGGAAGTGACCTCTGACCCTACCAATGCCGATGTTGCTGCTCCTACTCCTGATGAGTAGGTTTTTTAAAGAATTTGTCTGTTGGGCCCTGATATGGGCGTTAATATTTTCTTTTGAACTTTGGATGCCCCTGCGTGGGCTTAACTTTGTAACTTTTTGCTGCTGGTCCGGGTGGACCAGTAAAAACAATTCTGCCACTGGTTCTGGTGGATCAGTGGAAATATTTTCGTTTTGAGCTGCCTCGAGCAGCTTTTAATCGTATGTCCCCGTTGTATGGGCTTTGTCTAATCTGTTGGTTTTTCTGCCGTTGTTCTGGCGTTTTTCTTTTGTACATGCATGTTTCGTTTGTATTTTGGCCATCGCTGCTTTGGTGTGCTGGCCTGGTGTTTTGTATACCCATCCCTATACTGGGGTGCCAGGCTTAACTTAGGTTCTCCTGCGATCAGTGCAGATTTCCTCTTTAGGTCAGTCCACTAGGATAGGTAAATTCTGGTCCAGAAAATAAATGATGAAAATTTTTCCTTTTAAAAGACTTAAAAGTTGAAAATGTACTAAGGTTTGAAATTACAAGACGTAAAAAATATAAAGGCAAGATATCACTCTAAACTTAGGTTTATATAAAAAATATAAAGGTAAAACAAAATTTTAAGCTGAACCAGAGTAAACTTTATACAGAGTAGAACCTGAGTCTAAGGGAGCTGCTCTGGTCTGGTGGAGGCACCTTTAGATGATATACTTTTTTAAGTGAAGTATATTCCATGATCTGGGTATCATTTCCCCTTCCATTGTCATTAGCCTGTAGGCCCCATTACCAACTATGCTTTCAACCTGGTATGGGCCCTCCCAGTTATAAGCGAACTTTCCGGCTTGTCTGTTTTTGGTGTTCTGGAACACCTTTCTCAGGACCAGATCTCCTACTTGCAGGGTTCTGATTCTGACATTCTTGTTGTAGCTCCGAGCCACCATCTGTTTGTATGAAGCCATCCTGACATAGGCACTGGTCCTGAGTTCATCAACAGTGTCCAGGCTGCTTTTCATTTCTACTTGGTTCTGGTCCTCAGTTATACTCCCGTATCTGTGGGTTGGGACTTTGATTTCAGAAGGAATTACTGCTTCTGCTCCGAATACAAGGCTGAAGGGGGTCTGACCTGTTGCTACTTTCGGAGTAGTTCTGTCAGCCCACAGGACCAGAGGAAGCTCCTCTGCCCATTTTCCTCCCATCTCTTGTAGTTTCTTTTTCATATTTTCGATAATGATCTTATTACTGGACTCAGCTTGTCCGTTGGACTGGGGATTTCTGGGGGTAGACTTTTGGAGTGATACATTCCACCCAGCACAGAATGCCTCGGTTTTCTTCCCAATGAATTGGGAACCATTGTCACATATTATTTCTGAAGGTATGCCAAATCTGGTGAATATATTACGCTTGATAAAAGAAATGACCTGTGCCTCGGTGGTCTGGGTGAATGACTCTGCTTCGATCCATTTAGAGAAGTAGTCAGTCATTGCCAACATGTACAACTTGTTTCCTGGTGCTCTGGGGAGAGGTCCCACAATATCCATTCCCCACTTCATAAAAGGCCATGGGGATATGACCGGGTGCAGGGGTTCTGCTGGTTGGTGGTTGACAGGTGCATGCCTTTGACAGGCGTCACACTTCCTTGCGTATTCCTTCGCATCTTTGCGCATTGTGGGCCAGAAGTACCCCATTCTGAGAGCTCTGTTGGACAGGCTTCTTCCCCCTGCATGATTTCCACAGTCGCCACTGTGGAGGTCATGCAAGACTGTCTGTGCCTCGGTCTGGTCCAGGCATCGCAGATATGGCCCTGCTAACGACTTCCGGAACAGGATTCCATCAATCAGTATGAACCTGGAAGCCTTCATCCTGAAACTGCGTGCCTCTTTCTTACTGCTGGGTTGGATATCATGCTGCAACCAGTCCAGGTATGGCTTTCGCCAGTCTTGTTCTGACGCCTGGTCTAGGTTGCTGCTGCAGATAGGCAGCTCCTCCTGGCCCGAATCTGGTCCAGGAATGGCTGGTTTGAGGACATGGGTGATTGGAATACTGGCTATGTCGGCTGGTTTGAAGGTTGAGCCTAGAGTCGCCAGTGCATCTGCCTCTGCGTTCTACTCTCTGGGTACTTGCTGGATGCAGAATTCCACGAATCTGTCGATTAGCTCTTTTGCCACGCACAAGTAGGCCGCCATTGTGGGGTCTCTTGCTTCGTATGTCCCATTGACATGATTCACAATTAGTTGTGAATCACTGTACACATTAACATGGTTGATTCCCATGTCCAAGGCTAGTTGCAATCCCAGGACTAGGGCTTCATACTCAGCCACATTATTTGTGGTCTTGAACTCACATCGGACTGCTTGGGTGATTAGATCCCCTTCTGGTGATCGGAGGATCAACCCAACTCCAGACCCTCTGGCGTTTGAAGCTCCATCTACTCGTAACTCCCAGGTGCCTGGTTTGGCACCCTGGTGTAGGTGCAGGATTTCCTGCTCTGCTTGGGTCTGGAGTGCTGGGCTGAAATCGGAGACGAAGTCTGCGAGGGCTTGTGACTTTTTGGCTGTGCGTGGTTCAAACTGGAGGTCATACCCACTGAGGTGCACCGACCACTTAGCCATTCGTCGTGATAATTCTGGCTTTCTCATAACCGTCTTGAGTGGGTGATTGGTAACCACTGAGATGGTATGAGATTCGAAGTATGGACGCAGCTTGTAAGATGCTGTGACCAATGCTAATACTAGTTTCTCCAGTGAGGTATACCTTGCTTCTGCTGGTAGTAGTGACTTGCTAACGTAGTATACCGGGTGCTGAGCTCCTTCGTGCTGTCGGACCAGAACTGCGCTTACTGCTGCTTCGGTTACTGAGAGGTACAGGAGCAGGACCTCCCCCTGCTCTGGCTTGGATAGCAGGGGTGGGCTGCTCAGGTACTGCTTTAGTTCCCGGAATGCCTTTTCGTGCTCTGGTGTCCAATCAAACTTCTGGCTTTTTCTGAGAATATCATAGAATAATCTGCACCGGTCTGAGGATCTGGAGATAAACCTGCTCAGGGCTGCTACTCTTCCCGTCAGACGCTGCACATCTTTTGGCTTCTGGGGTGATTCCAGCTGCAGAACTGCTTTGATCTGTTCTGTGCTGGCTTCTATCCCCCTCTGTGTTACCATATACCCCAGGAATTTCCCACTAGAAACTCCGAAGGTACACTTGGCTGGATTTAACTTCATTTTGTACTTCCGGAGGGTGTTGAATGTTTCCTCCAGGTGTTGGGTGTGGTCTGTTGACTGCTTGGATTTGACCACCATATCATCTATGTAGACTTCCATATTACGTCCTATCTGGTCTTTGAACATCATATTGACGAGCCGCTGGTAGGTAGAACCAGCATTCTTCAGGCCAAAGGGCATTACGTTGTAGCAGTAGATGCCTCTTTCGGACCTGAATGCTGTTTTTTCCTGGTCTGCCGGGTCCATTTTGATCTGGTTATACCCGCTCCAGGCATCCAGGAAAGTCAACATTTCGTGGCCTGCAGTGGCGTCTACCATGGCATCTATGTGTGGCAAGGGGAATGGGTCTTTGGGACAGGCCTTATTCAGGTCTGTGAAATCTACGCAGACCCTCCACTTGCCATTCTTTTTTGGTACCACCACTACATTAGATAGCCACTCCGGATACCTGACTTCCCTGATCTTTCCTGCCTCCAGAAGGTTATCCACCTCCTGGTTTATGATCTGATGTCTTTCTGCTGCGAACTTCCTGCGCCTCTGCTGCACTGGTCTGAATCCTGGATCTATGCTGAGCTTGTGCGTTATGATTTCTGGGTCTATGCCAATCATGTCCTTGTGGGACCAGGCGAAGCAGTCCACGTTCTTTCGAAGCAGCTGTAGGAGCTGCCGGCGTAGATCTCCAGAGCACTCTGAGCCTACGAACACGGTCCTTTCTGGGTGCTGCTCATCCAGGTGGACCTCATCGATTTCTGCCTGCTGGGGCTCGATGTACTCCTCCTGGACGTGCAGTTGCTGTAATTGCTATGCTCTGGCAGCTGGTGGTCTGGTGGTCCTTTTAAGAGCTACTTTGTAACAATCCTTGGCCTCCTCCTGATCTCCCCGTATCTCCTGAACTCCCCACGGCGTAGGAAACTTCAGGCACTGGTGATACGTTGACGGGATTGCTCGCATTTCGTGGATCCAGGGCCTGCCAAGAATAACATTGTAAGTAGATGGACCATCAATAACTAAGTACCTTACCTGTTTGTTCAGCCCTCCGACGTAGGTGGGGATGGTGATCTCCCCCAGGGTATGCGCCGTTTCCCCGCTGAATCCGACCAGGGGAATAGCTTTCTTTGTCAGGTCTTTCTCGTCAAATCCCATGCTCTTTAGTGCTTCCAACATTAGCAGGTTGACGGAGCTGCCTGTATCTATCATGACCTTCCTGACCTCACAATTTCCAATGTTCAATGTGATAATCAGGGCATCATGATGCTGTTCTGGTACAGCTTCTGCGTCTGTTTCGTCAAAGGTTACTGCTGGGAGGTCCTGCCTTGCTATTCTGCATGATGATTCTGGCTTGTCTCCCTTTGCTGCAGTTACACGTCTCTTGGCTGCTGAGTAGGTGAGCCCACACAGCTCTGATCCTCCAGTAATGACATTGACAATTCTATTGCAGGGAGGAACTGGTGAAGGCTGCACCTGGCTGGCCGCGTTGACTCTGGTGGACTTCTCTGGGAGCAGATGGTCCAAGTTGCCTCGGTCATACTGGAATCGGACCTCCTTTCTGAGGGTGTAACATTCGTCCGTGGTATGACCTATGTCATCATGGAATTCACATTTTTTACTAGCATCACGGCGGTCGTTGAGCCGCTCCTCTCTCTTCTTTGGCCATCTGACTCCTTTGAGCTCTTTCAAGGCCTTTAGCAAGCCAGCCATTCCGGTGGTAAAACCATACTCACTGACCTTCGGAGGCGGATCTGCATCATTTTTCCCACCGGTGCTCTCGGATACTTTGCTCACTGGCTTGCTGTAGGGCTTTGACCTTTCGATCCTTTTTTCTACTGGTGCTTTCCTAGACACAGGTTCTGTGTCATAGGTACTTCTTCTGGAGGCAGCGTCCTCTTCCAGCCTCATGGCTGCAACTGCCTGGGCCTGTACATCAGCAAAGGCAGTGCATGGGTGCATTGTCAATTGCTTGTACAGGTCTGAATCGTGATGTAACCCCCTGCGGAAGGCTTCAATGGCAGTGGGTACATCAGAATGCGGGATGGCAACCTTTTCCTTGTTGAACCTGGTGAGGTAATCTCGAGTGGTCTCCTCGAATCCTTGAACAATTCTGTATAGATCGCTGGTCTGCTTCTCTGGTTTCATGCTGCTAGCAAACTGCTGATTAAAGGCATTAACCAGATCTGCAAAGGAGGAGATGCTGCGATTGGGCAATCCTACAAACCAGTGCAGGGCTGCTCCGGATAGGGTTGACCCAAATCCTTTGCACATGCAAGCCTCCTTAAGTGCTCCGGTTGCGGTTACCACCATCATTTTCTGCTTATACTGATTTATGTGGTCCAGGGGGTCGGCCGTACCATCATATAGTGTCATGGTTGGTGGCACAAACCCCTTGGGTACATTGATCAGGGCAATGTTGTCGATGAATGGTGAATCTGCATAGCTATCCTGGGAAGCCTTCTCCATTGGCCTCGGCATACCAGGTATCTTGGTGATCATGTCTTTCAACTCCTGGTAGCGCTGGTCTGAGAGACTGCCTGCTCCAGGGAATGGATTGACTGGCGGAGGGAAGAAGCCTGGAGGGGCTCCTCCCCAGGGCCCTGGGGTCGGATTGATTGGCGGAGGGAGGAAGCCTGGAGGGGCTCCTCCCCAAGGTCATGCGGCTGATTGATTGGCTGCCACGGATGGACTGAAGCCTGGTCCTGGATGCCAACCAACTGCTGACTGTGCTGGTGCTCCTCCCTGCCATCCTCCGGTGCTGGACTGGTTCACAGGCGCTGCTCCTACGGAGATCTCTGGCGTTCGTCCGATGGTGGGTTGTGGAGGGGTACCTGAAAAAATCAAAGGATCAGTCCCAGGAGGAAAACAAGGTGTAGGATTACCTGCAGGCTGAACTGGTCTGGACTGCGGTGCTCCAAACGCAGATGAGTCCAGATCCAGTATCTCTGGGCCACTGCTCGGGGTGGTGACACCTAGATCCAGCCTGGTGACGATCTCCTGGGGAATTGGCCGGTTCAACCCTGCTCTCCCGAAGGGGTTGAAGGTCTGCCCAGGTCCTGGCTGCAACATTCTGAACGGCTGCTCTGGACGTGCGACTGCGGCGATCTGCTCTCTCAGGTCCAGATTGTCCTTCTTCAGGCCCTCTATGGCTTCCTGCAGGGCACTCATTCCCTGGACCACCATCTGCATCGGATCGGTACGGGGAACCTGCGGCTGCTGGCCTGCTCCGGGCATCTGGGCTTCTCCGCTCCTGCTGGGACTGCTTTCTCTGCTCTGCCTTGAGGGAGCGGACACAGGGGGTGATCTGGGAACCTGAGGAGGTCTGCTGGATGGAACCACAACTTTGGAGGCTGTGGTCTGACTCACGACCAGAGATGGTCCTGCGAGTCCAGCGGATACAGTAGGGTTGATCCCACTGGACTGGGCTGGCATGCTCTGAGAGCTGGATGGGTTGGCTTTGGTCCCAGACATGCTTGTTGCGATGAAGTAACGATTTTAAATATTGGAATGCGCACTATGCCCCACGGTGGGCGCCAAATTGTTTTGGTAAAATTTCTACCGAGTCAATTGATTGTGTTGTGAGTCAAAGTGCCAACCAATATGAAGGTTTAGGTAAAAGATAATGCAAAACAAAAATGAACAAAGAACAACACGCAAAGTTTTTGGTGACGCGGAAAAACCCGTTTAGGGAAACAACCGCGGGGGGAACGGAATCCCACCAATATTTTCACTATGATCGAAGGTTTTTCACTGTAGGGACGGATTACAAGTATTTTGCTAGAGAAGTAGGGTTTACAACGTATGAACTAGATGATTAAGTAATGACCTAGTCTCTCTTTTTATAGCTGCGAATTATGCTTAACGGACTCAGTTTCTGGTGCTGAAATGTGGGAGAGAATATAGGGGAATATTCTCTTAGGGTTTTGACCCATTCCCTTTCTTTCAACAGCTCTTTTTCTGCTCTGGGCTGTGCCTGATCTGCATCTAGTCTGCGTCTAGTCTGCGTCTAGTCTGCGTCTGATCTGCCTTTGATCTGCCTCTGGCGTTGGGCTGCGTAATTATTCATCACTGGGCCCAATAGTGAGATGTGAATTTTGGGCTAAACAGGGATCGTTTATATAATTCTTGAGGGAGATCAATTATATAAATGCTTGAGTCTACGAGTTTAAATTCAATTTAATATAGACTTAAATCACAACAATAAGTTGCTTATATGGTTTTGTTTTATCTTCCTTTTTCAGTGTAGAACACGTTCATTAAAACTGCTGTATAACTAAAATGGCTGGTGAAGACCCAATGCCAAGTGCCAAGCTAGCACGTGAATCCTGGCTAAAAGCCTTCATGGACTCCATGAATCAGTCCACAAGACTGAGGAATGATGGGTCAAACTTCTCTGACTGGGAGGCAGCACTACGGAATGCTGCCATTGCTGACGGAAAGCTTAGGTATTTAACTGAGCCCATTCTGGCACACCCAGGAACTGGAGCTAGAGCCAACGATGTTCGCGCTCATAGCGACTTCGTCATGGAAGCGGGTGCGATAAAGAACGTACTCATCTATGCAATGGAATCCAATTTGCAAAGACGCTTCATAACCCATGGTGCAAACAAGATTTTCACCACGCTCACTAACGAATTCTCAAAGGCTCCGAGAATCGTTTCTTATGAACATACCTGTCGCTTCTTTGAGGTGAAACTCCAGAAGGGCCAAGCTGTTAGCCCACATATTCTTCACATGATTGAGAATATCGAGAAACTGGAGGCCCTAAACTGCAAGATCAGTGAGAATATAATCGTTGATCGTATGCTTTATTCGCTTCATGATGGGTTCGCCCTCTTTAGGGCCAAGTATTACATGAACGACATGAAGAAGACTCCTCATGAGCTCCACTCCCTTCTCGTACAAACTGAGAAGGATCTAAAGTTAAGTGGGAGCATGAAGCAGGATGTTCTCATGATCTCCAGTAAGGGAAAGGGTAAAGGGAAGGCTAAAGCTCAGGGCGACCTAGCAGTAGGTAAGCCCAGGTTCAAGAAACCAGGATTTGCTAAGAGTGGGCCAGGTGAGTCGAGCAACTCACAGGGCAAGACTAAGAGCAAGGATACTAGCATGGAATGTCACCATTGCCACAAGACTGGGCATTGGAGGCGCTCATGCCCCGTGTATCGCGAGGACATTAAGGCAGGCCGTGTTACTCCTGTTGGTATGTCTTCTTCTTCTTTTATTCACATGATTGAGATTAACCACGCAAGTTGCGGAACTTGGGTACTTGATACTGGTTGTGGTTCTCATCTATGTAATCATGTGCAGGGCCTCCGAAACCAAGAACCCCTAATCAAGGGTGAGGTGGACCTGCGAGTCGGGAATGGAGCACGTGTTGCTGCAGTCTCGAAGGGAACATACGTGATCCAGCTTCCAAGTGGATTCGAGTTATTTTTATATAACTGTTATTATGTTCCTAGTTTGTCCAAAAACATTATTTCAGTTTCTGCACTTGACAAACTCGGCTTTTCATTTGTAATTGAGAATAATAGCTGTATTTTCTCCTTACACAATATGATTTATGGCAAGGCAGTTTCCATGAATGGAATTTATGTTTTAGAACAAACTACCGAGATATTACATGTGAATAACAAGAGATTAAAGGTAGGTGACAAAGATCAAACTTACTTATGGCATTGTCGTATGGGACACATAAATGAGAAACGCGTAAAACAGCTCATACAGAATGGAGCTATATCGCCATTTGATTTCGAATCATATGGCACGTGTGAATCATGTCTCATCGGCAAGATGACTCGTATTTCCTTCAAAGGTGTTGGAATGCGCGCTGCCGACCTATTAGGACTCATACATACGGACGTATGTGGCCCTATGTCGATCAACGCACGAGAAGGCTATAGGTATTTCATCACTTTCACGGACGATTTAAGTAGATATGGCTATGTCTATTTAATGAAGCATAAAAGTGAATCCTTTGACAAGTTCAAAGAATACCAGAATCGGGTACAGAACCAGCTGGGTAGAAAGATTAAAGCACTACGTTCGGATCGTGGTGGTGAGTATCTTTCACACGAGTTTGATCAACACCTTAAAGACTGTGGCATCGTGCTACAGTTGACTCCACCTGGAACACCACAATTAAATGGTGTGTCCGAACGGAGAAATCGAACTCTACTCGATATGGTTCGATCCATGATAAGTCACACCGTTGTGCCTGATTCATTGTGGGGCTATGCTCTTTTGTCGGCCGCTCTAATACTTAACCGAAGTCCGTCTAAAGCTGTTGACAAGACTCCATACGAATTATGGAAGGGAACGGTCCCTAACTTGTCCTTTATTCGGGTTTGGGGCTGCGAGGCTTATGTCAAGTGGAGACACGAGGATAAGCTCGGCCCGCGATCGGTCAAGACATACTTTATAGGCTATCCAAAGGGAACTTTTGGTCATTACTTCTACTCGCCTACCGAACAACGTGTTTTTGTTGCAGCTAGTGCGACGTTCTTAGAAAAAGAATTTCTCGAGAACAAGTCGAGTAATAGAACCTTCGAGTTATCGGAGGTTCAAGAACCAACTACCGAGCAACCATTGGAGGAAACAGTTCCTTCAACCGAGGCTGCGGTAGATATCCCTGAGGAACCTAGGAGGTCGGGAAGAGTCTTTATTCCACCGGACAGATACATTGGTATGGTCGAGGAACATGATACAGATGACGTCTTACTCCTAGAGGGTAATGAACCCAAAACCTATAAAGGTGCCATGACTAGTTCTGACTCAAAGCTATGGCTAGAAGCCATGCAATCCGAGATGGACTCCATGTATGAGAACAACGTGTGGGATCTTGTGGACCTACCTGCAAAGGTACGTCCCCTTCAATGCAAATGGCTTTACAAGATAAAGCATGCCGTGGAAGGACAACAAGATATCCACAAGGCTAGACTAGTTGCTAAAGGTTTCACCCAAGTGCCAGGCTTGCACTACGATGAGATCTTTGCACCCGTAGTCATGCTACGTTCCATTCGGATTATCTTAGCGATCGCCGCATTTCATGATTATGAAATATGGCAAATGGACGTTAAAACCGCCTTCTTAAACGGTTATTTGGAGGAAGAGTTGTACATGGTACAACCCGAGGGCTTTATCGATCCAGCACATCCTAAGAAAGTTTGCAAGCTTAAGCGTTCCATCTATGGACTTAAGCAAGCATCGCGGAGTTGGAATCATCGCTTCGACCAAGTGATAAAAGAGAATGGGTTCATTCGATCAGTCGAGGAACCATGTCTCTATATCAAGTCGAGTGGGAGCAAGATTGTATTCCTAGTACTGTATGTCGATGACATACTCTTGATTGGGAATGACATACCTCTCTTATCTTCGGTTAAAGCATGGTTGAAAAACCATTTCCAGATGAAAGATCTGGGAGAGGCACAAAGAATTTTGGGCATCCGTATCTACAGGGATAGATCACGACGGATGTTGTCTCTCAGTCAGGAGTCTTATATAGAGAAGATTCTGGAGAGATTCAGCATGACGAACTCCAAGAAGGGGTTCCTTCCTATGACTCCTGGGCTTCACTTGAGCAAGACTCAAGAAGCTAAGTCACTGGAAGAGAAAGAGCGCATGAGTCAGATTCCTTATGCTTCGGCAATAGGATCAATCATGTATGCCATGATATGCACACGTCCTGACGTTGCATATGCATTGAGTATGACAAGTCGATTCCAAGCTCATCCAGGTGAACAACACTGGATGGCTGTGAAAAACATTCTTAAGTACCTACGGAGGACTAAAGATTGGGGATTGACTTACGGAGGCGACTCGACGCTCTGCGCCACGGGTTACGCAGATGCTAGCTTCCAAACGGATCGAGATGACTCGAAATCTCAGTCTGGATTCGTTTTTACTCTTAATGGCGCTGCTGTCATCTGGAAAAGTTCTAAACAGAGTGTTACAGCAGATTCTACGACTGAGTCCGAGTACTATGCCGCCTCGGAAGCAGCTAAGGAAGCAATATGGATGCGTCAATTCTTACAAGGACTCTCGGTAGTGCCTAGTTCGAATGACCCAATCACCGTTTATTGTGACAATAGCGGTGCCATCTTCCAAGCTAAGGAGCATAAGTCTAGCAGTAAGGCTAGACATGTACAACGGAAAGCTCATCTAATTAGAGATTACGTGGAGCAAAAGGAGATTTTCATTGATAAGATCGCTACGGATGACAACATAGCTGATCCTCTCACAAAAGCATTACCACGTGATAAGCATGAAGGGCACATTCATTCCATGGGAATTGGATGTGTTCCTAAGTTGTAGTACTCTTTTATGAATTCATGTAATAATTCATTTTCTCGTGTACTCTATTCAACCTTATTGTTATGATATATAATGTTTTGTTTCTCATGTGGAATTGTACGCCAATTTTGAACACCACAAAGTGAACTGATTAACATTACATCGTTTTTGTCCTTGATTACCCACTTGAGCTGATAACTCAGGTAATCATTTTGTGACGTTGGTTGATGGTGGGTTCAACGAGCCATAAGTCACGCGGCTGACTGACCAATCACAAAGGCGAGTTATACGGATATCTCGTAGGACACCCCGTGACATCGTTATGGAGTCCTAAATGTTTTATAACATTGGGTGCCAGGTCGTGGATAGGACCTCCATAGTGTTCCTTAGAGTCGAGTCTTTTGACTTTCAACTGTTTCTTGAGATTAAGGCAGATTTTGGGTAACTTTGGTTTCTTTCCCACGGTCACCGTAACAGGGGCCAAGAGGATTTTTTCTGGGTTATTTCATGCTGGGCGATATCGGCAGGATTCGAGTTGAGGGAAATATCCAAACCCTTATCAGGATTTTATCATTTCTCAGGGCCACTCGAGGAGTAGTAACTGAAATGCATGGCCATGCTCGAATACAGATTCGTTTTATCAGTTAAGTTACTCTCTAGTTGGGGAAACCACTCTTGATACAGATCGCTTGTGAGATACGACCTTTGCGAATGCGGATTTGCAAATTGTCTTACATTGAGTGGGAGAAATTTTAAAAGGATATGAGATTCGGTTATCGCACCTACACTTGTACGGACAAGTGGGAGTTTGTTGGAGATTGTGTCCTCCACATGTAGTGTGATAACGTCATTGCACATACCCTTGTACGGACAAGTGGGAGATTGTTGGGGCTGGTGTCCTTGACAATTAAGTACAATGACTTATTAAATCTCTTTAAGGATCACAAGGGCATACTTCAGTATTATTACCAGTTGATCCACGTTTATCAATAACGGTTGGCTTGCTAGATAAGTTTGACGTTATTGTCATACGGATGGCGGTGGTCAACTGGTCCCTATACGTCACACCTATAGGACACGTTTGAGAGATGTGAAGGTATGAAAATACAGTCACATTTATGCCGGATATGACTAGACAGTTAGTCAGAGGTATTGACTATTAAATTAGTCAATAAGATGTTGAGATTATTATTTAATACGGATTAAATAATTTTAGCTAATACGGATTACATGATTAATTCGTAAATTAAATATAAACGGTTATATTTAATTAAATATTGTATTCGCGTATTAATATAAACAGTTATATTAATTTGGGTAATTATACAATATCGTATTTTGTCAGACCATTATTAATATATCGACTGTATTAATATCTGATAACATGTTACGATTTATAATTAAAAATACCGCGAACAACTTAAAGCTAATTGGGTCGAATCACGAATTAGAATAAGGTAAGAGTGGAAAGCCCACTCCTACCCTATTCAAATATTTCGGCCAAGTGTAGCATATAAGGAGGAGGACTCTCCTTATGTGATTGACTCTTGTTGCACTGTTTAACAAATCTCAAAAGAAAATTAGGGTTTGAGAGCTTTCTTCTCCCAAAACCTCAGATCTCACATCTAAAACCTAAATAGCTCTCCCAATATTGCAAGGCAGTTGGAGAGGATTTCTAGCACACGCGGCCACGTCTCATTCTAAGTCTTGGGTGCAAGTTATAGGGGGGAATTTGTGTTAATTCCTGTTCTTAGGCCTTTCGCACAAGGACCAAAGGTTGTACTTCTTTTCTTATGCTTTTTAATCTTATGACGATATTCACGACTGTAATTTTCATTATAATCCTGCAATTAAAGGGCGAATACATGTTTTATTCCCCACATCGAGCAACTCACAGGGCAAGACAAAGAGTAAGGATACTAGCATGAAATGCCACCATTGCCACAAGACTGGGCATTGGAGGCGCACGTGCCCCATGTATCGTGAGGACATTAAGGCAGGCCGCGTTATTCCTGTTGGTATGTCTTCTTCTTCTTCTATTCACGTGATTGAGATTAACCATGCAAGTTAGGAACTTGGGTACTAGATACTGGTTGTGGTTCTCATCTGTGTAATCATGTGCAGGGCCTCCGAAACCAAAACCCCCTCATAAAGGGTGAGGTTGACCTGCGTGTCGGGAATGGAGCACGAGTTGCTGCAGTCTCGAGGGGAACATACGTGATCCAACTTCCAAGTGGATCCAAGTTATCTTTGTAGAACTGTTATTATGTTCCCAGTTTATCTAAAAACATTATTTCTGTTTCTGCACTTGACAAACTCGGTTTTTCATTTGTAATAGAGAATAATAGCTGTATTTTCTCGTTACACAATATGATTTATGGCAAGGCAGTTTCCATGAATGGAATTTATTTTTTAGATCAAACCACCAAAATATTACACGTGAATAACAAGAGATTAAAGGTTGGTGACAAAGATCAAACTTATCTAGGCATTGGAGGCGCACGTGCCCCATATGGCATTGTTGTATGGGACACATAAATGGGAAACACGTAAAACAGCTCATAGAGAATGGAGCTATCTCGGCCTTTGATTTCGAATCATATGGCACGTGTGAATCATGTCTCATCGGTAAGATGACTCGTATTTCCTTCAAAGGTGTTGGAATGCGCGCTGCCGACCTATTAGGACTCATACATACGGATGTATGTGGCCCTATGTCGATCAACGCACGAGAAGGCTATAGGTATTTCATCACTTTCACGGATGATTTGAGTAGATATGGCTATGTCTATTTAATGAAACATAAAAGTGAATCCTTTAACAAGTTCAAAGAATACCAGAATCGGGTACAGAACCAACTGAGACGAAAGATTAAAGCACTACGATCTGATCGTGGTGGCGAGTATCTCTCTCACGAGTTTGATCAACACCTTAAAGACTGTGGCATCGTTCTGCAGTTGACTCCACCTGGAACACCACAATTAAATGGTGTGTCCGAACGGAGAAATCGAACTCTACTTGATATGATTCGATCCATGATGAGTCACACCGTTGTGCCTGATTCATTGTGGGGCAATGCTCTTTTGTCAGCCGCTCTAATACTTAACCGAAGTCCGTCTAAAGCTGTTGACAAGACTCCAGACGAGTTATGGAAGGGAACGGTCCCTAACTTGTCCTTTATTCGGGTTTGGGGCTGCGAGGCTTATGTCAAGTGGAGATGATGCCCGTCGTTGAGGGTACCAAAGATAAAATTTATAATTCCTAACTCTAACGATAGATAGTGAAAGTCAGGGTCGAACCACAGAGAGGTGGGGAATGTTTATTGTTTGGTGTTAATGTCTTTAGGTAACATGTGAAGTTTAGCTACTCATGGTTACTAAAACAACGATGAAAACAGGAATAAACAGGGAAATCATAATGAATATCAATCTAAACATGCAATCAGTAATAAAGCTTTTGGGAATCTATCTTAAACCGAATACAAGTAATTATAAGAACGAAATCAAAACTGAAATTAAGAGAGGAATTACCGGAAATAGAATTAAGGCAGAAAAAGAACAAATTTTATTGATGAATGCTTGAAAGATTGAAGAACAAAACTAAAAGCGTTTGAGAATTATTGAAAGATTACAACTAAAGATGAATTGTAATTCTACGATAGAAAACTCGATGATTAACCCTAAACAGGAGATTAGTTTATATAGGCGGAAAATTAAGAGTTTCCTTAAGACTCTAACACGTTAATGGGCTTCAGAAAGCTTCAGGGTCCGCGCAGAGGTCGGTCGACCCACATAGTAGGTCGGTCGACCTGTTTACGGGCTTCAGCGAATTCTCTGGGCTTTCCATAATAATGATCTGGTCGGCCGACCCAAGTTATAGGTCGGTCGACCCGATTTCCTATAGGAATGCTCTGATTTGTCTTCGGCTTGACTTATTGGTACTTGGTCAATGTTTTGAGTTGACTTTCCATCGATCCTTGGCTATAAAAAATTCCGAGGGCGTAAGTTTGGTGTAAAATCATTCTTTTTCCGCATAAATCTGCAAAAGTGTATAAAAATGCGAAAGTAGACAATTGTTGGGAAATAAGGGCTAAAACATAGTAAATGAGCGACCAAATGCGTGTAAAAAAGGATGTAAAACATCATAAAATAGACACGCATCAAATTCCCCAAACCAAACCTTGCTTGCCCTCAAGCGAGAAATAGACTCGATCTTAACTAATGGAACGATTTCAATCTCATAGCGAAATTTACATGTAAGCCTAAACCAATGCCAAGTACAAAATGAGAAAGTATTTGAATCATGCAAACGAGTTATGGTGTCGTCAAACTTTGCAAAACTAGAGACTATAGAGACTTTATACCATGGACTCTCGCGGTACGCTCGAGACACTCATGAAGCAAAGGGTGAATATATGTAAAAGATAGGAAGAAGTATATTGTCATGACACTCACCTAACTTCAACCCATGGAAACATGCCTGCAATCTAACATGAACAAGAATTCTACAACTATGTATACTTATACTCATTAAGTGGCTTAAGCACATGCAATTGAGGTGATGAAAGATATGTGAGGTAAAAGGTAAAAGTGGTTAAGATGTTTTTGGACTCGTGGGGTTAGTAGCCAAGCTAGTTAAACCGGTTCCCAACAACATATTTCACGACTTTTTGATATTAAGAAAGTGCTTCTTTTGTAGCACAACTCTCACATTAAATATAAGAAAGGACTCCCAAATATTTTGAATGAGGTACGGGAGTGATAACATATAAAAGAAAGGGATTTCAGAACGAAATTTTGAATTTCCGATGCTGTCAGTTGGTCGACCGACCTGAGGGTATGGTCGGTCGACTGACTTCCTGTATGTTTTGATTTTTTTTTTTCGTTTTTCTTTTCTTTCTTTCTTTTTCTGTTCTTTTTCTTTTTTCTTGCTTTCTTTCTTTCTTTTCTCTTTTTGCTCAGGATAGCATACAAAGCAAGAAGCCTCAAGATTAAACCAACGACCATAGATACTAGCTTGGAAGGGTAGGCTGAGTATGGGATGTAGTTTTGGGGGAATAAAAAGGCAATTTTGGCTATGTAAGGCTTATGGGTAAATAAGAGAAAAGGGATCCCAAATGCACGTACAAAGCCTCACAAAACGAGATAGTAAAACAAGTATATAGCAATTCAAGTTCATGTTTATGCATATTGATGTAACATGTTCCAAGGGGAGTACTACTCACATCCTAGACAACTGGTTTAAAAATGAAACCAGGAAATAAGCTCTAAAACTCAGAATGTATAGTAGGTTGCCAAGGTATAAGTCAAGTCTCGAGATATACAAATTAACAAAAACTCGTAGATATGCAAAAGACTCTCATACTAAAACAAGTTGACAAGGCAAGGTAAAGGCATAAACATGTAAGATAGCAAAGATCATCCTTGAAATACTCTCGTTCCGACTCGACCTATATGCTAAAATAAACGTGCATTTTTTTAAAATTTTTTGAAATTTTTCTATTTTTTTTGGATTTTTTTTGTTTTGTATATGCAATGCGGAAATGCAATAAACGTGTGCCAAAATGCAATGGAATAATGCATGTGACACGAAACCATTCCCCAAACCAACCCGCACAATGTCCCCATTGTGCATTAGCCTAAGTAAAGGTTTCATAAAATTAAAGGAAAGATGCAAGAAAAATAAAAACCAAGGAAAAACTGGAAAGAACTCACTAGATTATTAGGCGCATGAGAAAAACCTCCCCAAACCAGCGTAAGCTGGGAGGTTTTGGTGGCCAGCAGTGCCACCCAAGTACCCAAGATGGTTGCATGATTCCCGAGGAAGAAACGAGCAGGCTGTAACAGATGGGTAGGTCGACCGACCTATGTCTCTGGTCGACCGACCGCCTCTGATGCACAGCACCCTTCTTTTCTTCGGAAATAACTTGTATTAACCAAGTCATTCTTCCTCAAACCTGAAAAATCATCATATATACGCCCAACAAATGCGCAAGATCCCAGAACCAAGTCTAAAATGTCTCAAAACAAAGCAACAAAAGTAAAAAGAGTCTAAGTCTAAAAACAAGAACAAAAAATAGTCCAACAAAAACTGAAATAGAACACTTGACTAGCATTACGACTCAGCAGCAAGATACCCCAAGGTAAGGCACTTGGCTAAAAGAGGTCCTTTCAGCAGTATGGACCGCAACTCTGGGATTCCAGACAACAGGCCTAGCCGGAGGAAGGGTATCTGGTGTCGCATAAGCTATGACACGCTTCTTTACTTTGCCCGGCCGGTCTTCTTGAGCAACTTGCTCCAATTTTGTCTCACTAGTATCACCAGGATCTCCTATGCCCTCTTTACCATGACCCGTAGCAGCAGAAATAACAGCATGGTCCTCCAATTTTCTCTTAAGCTCAAGGCCTTTGACGATCTCCAAGATTTTTCCGAACTGATGCTCCAACTTCACTTTCTCCAAATGATCCGGATACGGGACCGCAATGCTAGTCGCAGAATCAGCAAGCTTTGGCTCTTTTAACTTCAGAATCTCCGTCGAGTTTTTGACGAGAGGAGAGTCAGGTAGCTCAGGAGGCGAATCCACAATCTGCTTAGGTATCGCGGTCGGTCGACCTGGTATAGCGGTCGATCGACCAGGCGCTGTATTATCGAAATTTTTCTGTTTTGCAGAAACTGGTCTCACGTCAGGTGTCGAGGTCGGTCGACCTGATGTTGTGGTCGGTCGACCTCCTGACCTGTGCATGGATCAATTTCTTCGTCCTGAACTGCGGCAGAATCATCCTTTGGTGTTGGTCCCTCATAAGCACGACCACTCTTAAGATTTATAGCATTTAATGTCTCCGTGGAACTCTCATAATCGACTGGAGAGCTAGCAATCTGATTAGCAGCTAAGATTGCTAATTGGCTTTTTATATTCTCCAAAGATGCAGCTTGAGCCTTTTTCATTTCTAACAATTGAGTCTTGAGGGTTTGGAAAGTCGTTCTCAACTCCGAAGCCTCATTTGTTTCATGAACGGGAGCTTTCTCAAGTTTTTCGGAACGGGCGTTATTGGATGTTTCAAGCGCGGCAACATGACTTGTTTCAATACTGGTTTTTATTGAATTCCCACGTGAATTTCCATTTTCAGCTCTATGAACCGCCATCTCCTCAATAATATCCCAACCCTTACATAAGCTACATTATGAAATCTACCATTTGTAGCCGAATCAAGGATGGCTCTGTAGTCCTCATACAAAGAGTTATAGAATTGGTTGCAAAGGTACCACTCCTCAAAGCCGTGGTGAGGAACGGATCGAACCAACTTCTTAAAACGGGCCAACGCTTCATGAAATTTCTCATCGGGTTCTTGCTGGAAATTTGAAATTTGAACTCTCAAAGAATTGGTTTTCACTGGCGAAATGTACTGTTTGCAGAAAGCCAATGCCAGAGATGTCCAATCTGTAACTCTAGCTGCTACCCTATCAAGGAAGCGAATCCAGTCGCGCGCAGAATCTTTCAAGGAGAAAAGAAACAACTTCTTCTTAACCTCATCTTGCGCCACTCCAGCCGGTACGGGTATGGAACAACAATAATCTGTAAATAGCTCCAAATGCTTCCAAGGATCCTCATCCAGTAGGCCTGCAAACTGACTTTGCTCCACCAATTCGATATAGGAGTGATAAATTACAAAGGGGAGAGTAAATCCCTGTGGAAGGTGGTGTGCTGCTGGCTGAAGATTATCAGAAATAATAGACATGATTGCAATAGCACTGAGAGTACTCAAGTCTTCCTCTCAAAAACCTGTCTTCTAAAACAAAACTAGAAGAAAGGTAAGTAACGGTCTTAAGGAACCGAAGTTCCTTAAGACAAGGAAAATAAACTAAAAAATAACAAACAAAATTATACCGTCTCCCCGGCAACGGCGCCAAAATTTGATGCCCGTCGTTGACGGTACCAAAGATAAAATTCATAATTCCTAACTCTAACGATAGATAGTGAAAGTCAGGGTCGAACCACAGAGAGGTGGGGAATGTTTATTGTTTGGTGTTAATGTCTTAAGGTAACAATTTTGGGGGTTTTGATTGGTTATTGCTAAGTATAGAAATAGAGATAAAAATAAAGCAAGTAAATAAAGATGATAATAAAACAATAATAAAAGAGATGCTAGGATGATCGGGTAACAAATAGCTAAGGTAATATAAATCCTAAGGTCAACATGTATTGCAGTCGCGCAAGGGGTGTAACATATCCTTTCGGTCTATGATACCTAATAGCTCCTTTCGGCCTATGCTATTAGTTCCTAGGTCTCACAATTATTGGGCGTCAACAATAAGGGTGATTCCCAAATTCTAGGTTACATACCTTTCAGTCTTAAGTAACCTAGCCGTCTTAAGGTGTAAACCAATGCCCTTCCCGTATCTCTCAACCTTGGGTAGGTCATTACTAACATCATACAAGTCTCCTTTCAGTCTCATTGTAGGTTATTATGGTATACGAATTAAAACGAAACAGAATACGAACGCGAGTGGGTCGACCGACCAGCTAGCCCAGTCGGCCGACCACAGCCTCGGTCGACCGACCCTTTATGGAGGTCGACCGACCACGGCCCTGCTACAGGTGGTCTCGGAACCTATACTACCTACGCATAATCATCCCCTACATCCTAACATGTGAAATTTAGCTACTCATGGTTACTAAAACAACGATGAAAACAGGAATAAACAGGGAAATCATAATGAATATCAATCTAAACGTGCAATCAGTAATAAAGCTTTTGGGAATATATCTTAAACTGAAATTAAGAGAGGAATTACCGGAAATAGAATTAAGGTAGAAAAAGAACAAATTTTATTGATGAATGCTTGAAAGATTGAAGAACAAAACTAAAAGCGTTTGAGAATTATTGAAAGATTACAACTAAAGATGAATTGTAATTCTACGATAGAAAACTCGATGATTAACCCTAAACAGGAGATTAGTTTATATAGGCGGAAAATTAAGAGTTTCCTTAAGACTCTAATACGTTAATGGGCTTCGGAAAGCTTCAGGGTCCGCGCAGAGGTCGGTCGACCCACACAGTAGGTCGGTCGACCTGTTTACGGGCTTCAGCGAATTCTCTGGGCTTTCCATAATAATGATCTGGTCGGCCGACCCAAGTTATAGGTCGGTCGACCCGATTTCCTATAGGAATGCTCTGATTTGTCTTCGGCTTGACTTCTTGGTACTTGGTCAATGTTTTGAGTTTTCTTTACATCGATCCTTGGCTATAAAAAATTCCGAGGGCGTAAGTTTGGTGTAAAATCATTCTTTTTCCACATAAATCTGCAAAAGTGTATAAAAATGCGAAAGTAGACAATTGTTGGGAAATAAGGGCTAAAACATAGTAAATGAGCGACCAAATGCGTGTAAAAAAGGATGTAAAACATCATAAAATAGACACGCATCAAATTCCCCAAACCAAACCTTGCTTGCCCTCAAGCAAGAAATAGACTCGATCTTAACTAATGGAACGATTTCAATCTCATAGCGAAATTTACATGTAAGCCTAAACCAATGCCAAGTACAAAATGAGAAAGTATTTGAATCATGCAAACGAGTTATGGTGTCGTCAAACTTTGCAAAACTAGAGACTATAGAGACTTTATACCATGGACTCTCGCGGTACGCTCGAGACACTCATGAAGCAAAGGGTGAATATATGTAAAAGATAGGAAGAAGTATATTGTCATGACACTCACCTAACTTCAACCCATGGAAACATGCCTGCGATCTAACATGAACAAGAATTCTACAACTATGTATACTTATACTCATTAAGTGGCTTAAGCACATGCAATTGAGGTGATGAAAGATATGTGAGGTAAAAGGTAAAAGTGGTTAAGATGTTTTTGGACTCGTGGGGTTAGTAGCCAAGCTAGTTAAACCGGTTCCCAACAACATATTTCACGACTTTTTGATATTAAGAAAGTGCTTCTTTTGTAGCACAACTCTCACATTAAATATAAGAAAGGACTCCCAAATATTTTGAATGAGGTACGGGAGTGATAACATATAAAAGAAAGGGATTTCAGAACGAAATTTTGAATTTCCGATGCTGTCAGTTGGTCGACCGACCTGAGGGTATGGTCGGTCGACTGACTTCCTGTATGTTTTGATTTTTTTTTTCGTTTTTCTTTTCTTTCTTTCTTTTTCTGTTCTTTTTCTTTTTTCTTGCTTTCTTTCTTTCTTTTCTCTTTTTGCTCAGGATAGCATACAAAGCAAGATGCCTCAAGATTAAACCAAAGACCACAGATACTAGCTTGGAAGGGTAGGCTGAGTATGGGATGTAGTTTTGGGGGAATAAAAAGACAATTTTGGCTATGTAAGGCTTATGGGTAAATAAGAGAAAAGGGATCCCAAATGCACGTACAAAGCCTCACAAAACGAGATAGTAAAACAAGTATATAGCAATTCAAGTTCATGTTTATGCATATTGATGTAACATGTTCCAAGGGGAGTACTACTCACATCCTAGACAACTGGTTTAAAAATGAAACCAGGAAACAAGCTCTAAAACTCAGAATGTATAGTAGGTTGCCAAGGTATAAGTCAAGTCTCGAGATATACAAATTAACAAAAACTCGTAGATATGCAAAAGACTCTCATACTAAAACAAGTTGACAAGGCAAGGTAAAGGCATAAACATGTAAGATAGCAAAGATCATCCTTGAAATACTCTCGTTCCGACTCGACCTATATGCTAAAATAAACGTGCATTTTTTTTAAATTTTTTGAAATTTTTCTATTTTTTTTGGATTTTTTTTGTTTTGTATATGCAATGCGGAAATGCAATAAACGTGTGCCAAAATGCAATGGAATAATGCATGTGACACGAAACCATTCCCCAAACCAACCCGCACAATGTCCCCATTGTGCATTAGCCTAAGTAAAGGTTTCATAAAATTAAAGGAAAGATGCAAGAAAAATAAAAACCAAGGAAAAACTGGAAAGAACTCACTAGATTATTAGGCGCATGAGAAAAACCTCCCCAAACCAGCGTAAGCTGGGAGGTTTTGGTGGCCAGCAGTGCCACCCAAGTACCCAAGATGGTTGCATGATTCCCGAGGAAGAAACGAGCAGGCTGTAACAGATGGGTAGGTCGACCGACCTATGTCTCTGGTCGACCGACCGCCTCTGATGCACAGCACCCTTCTTTTCTTCGGAAATAACTTGTATTAACCAAGTCATTCTTCCTCAAACCTGAAAAATCATCATATATACGCCCAACAAATGCGCAAGATCCCAGAACCAAGTCTAAAATGTCTCAAAACAAAGCAACAAAAGTAAAAAGAGTCTAAGTCTAAAAACAAGAACAAAAAATAGTCCAACAAAAACTGAAATAGAACACTTGACTAGCATTACGACTCAGCAGCAAGATACCCCAAGGTAAGGCACTTGGCTAAAAGAGGTCCTTTCAGCAGTATGGACCGCAACTCTGGGATTCCAGACAACAGGCCTAGCCGGAGGAAGGGTATCTGGTGTCGCATAAGCTATGACACGCTTCTTTACTTTGCCCGGCCGGTCTTCTTGAGCAACTTGCTCCAATTTTGTCTCACTAGTATCACCAGGATCTCCTATGCCCTCTTTACCATGACCCGTAGCAGCAGAAATAACAACATGGTCCTCCAATTTTCTCGTAAGTTCAAGGCCTTTGACGATCTCCAAGATTTTTCCGAACTGATGCTCCAACTTCACTTTCTCCAAATGATCCGGATACGGGACCGCGATGCTAGTCGCAGAATCAGCAAGCTTTGGCTCTTTTAACTTCAGAATCTCCGTCGAGTTATTGACGAGAGGAGAGTCAGGTAGCTCAGGAGGCGAATCCACAATCTGCTTAGGTATCGCGGTCGGTCGACCTGGTATAGCGGTCGATCGACCAGGCGCTGTATTATCGAAATTTTTCTGTTTTGCAGAAACTGGTCTCACGTCAGGTGTCGAGGTCGATCGACCTGATGTTGTGGTCGGTCGACCTCCTGACCTGTGCACGGATCAATTTCTTCGTCCTGAACTGCGGCAGAATCATCCTTTGGGGTTGGTCCCTCATAAGCACGACCACTCTTAAGATTTATAGCATTTAATGTCTCCGTGGAACTCTCATAATCGACTGGAGAGCTAGCAATCTGATTAGCAGCTAAGATTGCTAATTGGCTTTTTATATTCTCCAAAGATGCAGCTTGAGCCTTTTTCATTTCTAACAATTGAGTCTTGAGGGTTTGGAAAGTCGTTCTCAACTCCGAAGCCTCATTTGTTTCATGAACGGGAGCTTTCTCAAGTTTTTCGGAACGAGCGTTATTGGATGTTTCAAGCGCGGCAACATGACTTGTTTCAATACTGGTTTTCATTGAATTCCCACGTGAATTTCCATTTTCAGCTCTATGAACCGCCATCTCCTCAATAATATCCCAACCCTTATATAAGCTACATTATGAAATCTACCATTTGTAGCCGAATCAAGGATGGCTCTGTAGTCCTCATACAAAGAGTTATAGAATTGGTTGCAAAGGTACCACTCCTCAAAGCCGTGGTGAGGAACGGATCGAACCAACTTCTTAAAACGGGCCAACGCTTCATGAAATTTCTCATCGGGTTCTTGCTGGAAATTTGAAATTTGAACTCTCAAAGCATTGATTTTCACTGGCGAAATGTACTGTTTGCAGAAAGCCAATGCCAGAGATGTCCAATCTGTAACTCTAGCTGCTACCCTATCAAGGAAGCGAATCCAGTGGCGCGCAGAATCTTTCAAGGAGAAAAGAAACAACTTCTTCTTAACCTCATCTTGCGCCACTCCAGCCGGTACGGGTATGGAACAACAATAATCTGTAAATAGCTCCAAATGCTTCCAAGGATCCTCATCCAGTAGGCCTGCAAACTGACTTTGCTCCACCAATTCGATATAGGAGAGATGAATTACAAAGGGGAGAGTAAATCCCTGTGGAAGGTGGTGTGCTGCTGGCTGAAGATTATCAGAAATACTAGACATGATTGCAATAGCACTGAGAGTACTCAAGTCTTCCTCGCAAAAACCTGTCTTCTAAAACAAAACTAGAAGAAAGGTAAGTAACGGTCTTAAGGAACCGAAGTTCCTTAAGACAAGGAAAATAAACTAAAAAATAACAAACAAAATTATACCGTCTCCCGGGCAACGGCGCCAAAATTTGATGCCCGTCGTTGACGGTACCAAAGATAAAATTCATAATTCCTAACTCTAACGATAGATAGTGAAAGTCAGGGTCGAACCACAGAGAGGTGGGGAATGTTTATTGTTTGGTGTTAATGTCTTAAAGTAACAATTTTGGGGGTTTTGATTGGTTATTGCTAAGTATAGAAACAGAGATAAAAATAAAGCAAGTAAATAAAGATGATAATAAAACAATAATAAAAGAGATGCTAGGATGATCGGGTAACAAATAGCTAAGGTAATATAAATCCTAAGGTCAACATGTATTGCAGTCGCGCAAGGGGTGTAACATATCCTTTCGGTCTATGATACCTAATAGCTCCTTTCGGCCTGATACGTGCCTATTTTATGCATTTTATTTACTCTTTTGGCACGTATTTTCTTACACTTTCGTGACTTTTAGTTGCTTTTTCTCCCGAAACGGTTTACTTTGGCATTTCTATGTTTTATATGTAGGAATACGCGGAAGTGAGCAAAACCAAGCTTTATTTGCCTTTAGGAAGCTGTTTTGAGTACTAGTATGGAGCAAGGAATCAGATGGTGCACTCAAGTATTATTTTCGGGCCAAATCGAAGCTGTAAAGGACGAGAAGCGGTCGACCGACCTGCGATAGTGGTCGACCGACCGATGTCAAGTACGTAAACAGGCCCAGTTCTCCACAGAAGCCCAAATTCGCATGAAAATAAATCCGCATTGGCAGAGTCGGTCGACCGACCGACAAATTAGGTCGACCGACCAGACCCGGTTTCGAAGACTTCTGTTTTATTTTCTATTTTTCCTAATCTTGTAACAATTCTTATGTTAAGAAGACCCAAACTCGAAAATTAGGTTAGGCAGCCCCAATTAGAGAAAAAACTCCATTGTTAGATTTTGGTACCAAGCTTTCATCTTTATTCTTAGATTTTCCATTCAAGTTGTAAGTTTGTCACAATTCAATCTTTCCTTTTTATTCAATCTTGTTATTCATCTTGTTGTTATTTCTTATTTCATGTTTACCCTTTTATTATCATCTTTGATTATGTTCATCTCTTTAATATTCTTAGTAATTGTTAGTTCCATAATTAAAAGTATGCATAGCTAATTCTTGTGATTGGGAATTAGGGGAACCATGTAAAGACTTGACTTTGATAAGTTTGATGATTAAATTACCAATCCCCCATTGTTGTTGATGAACTAATCCTTAGGATTGAAAGATTATTAGGATTAGTTTAACAACAACTTTGGGATAGCCCTTGAACGAAAGTTTAGTGCTTTTCTAGGAACTCTAAGACCGTAAGGATTGGGTAGAATATTGACCAAAAGGTTTATTCTTTGTTCCTAGGGATTGTGTTATTTGATTATCTTACCTCTCATTGACTTGTTTTGACCATGGGGAACCAAAGTTCCTAATCCCCTTTTTATCTTATTTTAATTTTCTTGTTAGTTTATTACCTTAGTTGTTAGTTTAAAACCCCAATTCAAAACCCCCTTTTTTTTGGTTACTTGCAATAGACTCTAAATTTACAAACATAATTTACCCTGTCTCTCTGTGGTTCGACCCTTGACTTATCCTATCTGAGTTTAAGCTGAGGTTTTATAAATCTTATCTTTGGCACCCCTCAACGACGGGTGTCAAATTTTGGCGCCGTTGCCGGGGAGACGGTATAATTTTGTTTGTTAATTTTTAGTTTATTTTTCTTGTCTTAAGGAACTTAGGTTCCTTAAGACCGTTCTTACCTTTTCTTCTAGTGTTGTTTAGAAGACAGGTTTTTGAGAGGAAGGCTTGAGTACTCTCTTTATGGACTCTATTTATAGCTACCTACAGCCGAAGCCTAAAGATTTACCGAAGGGATTCACCTTGCCTACACCAACCACTGGCTCCTTTGAACTCCGCCCGACTCATATTTCTTTGGTGGAACAGAGTCGATTTTCAGGTCTACCCGATGAAGATCCAATAAAGCATGTTACAACCTTCATAGATTATTGTTGTTTCATACCCCTACCTGAAGGGGTAACTAGAGATGAGGTGCTGGCAACGATTTTCCTGTTCTCATTAAAAGGAGACGCGCAAGAATGGTACCGGGACCTTGACAAGACAAGTGAGAAGATTACGGATTGGACCGCCTTGGCATTGGCCTTTTACAAGAAATACTTTCCTCTTGCAAAAGTCGAGGACTTGAGAAACCAAATCCGTAACTTTGAGCAGGGACCTGATGAAGGATTTTGTGAAGCATGGGATCGATTCAAGAAATTGGTCCGTTCTATCCCTCACCATAACCTTCAACAATGGGACCTATGTAACTGTTTTTACAACTCTCTTTATGATGACTATAAGATGGTTCTTGATGTGGCCGCCAATGGAAGATTCCAGAACAACACCGACCATATGAAGGGTTGGGAAACCATTGAAGACATGGCGGTGCATAGGGCTACTTTTAAGGGTTCACGTGGGAATTCAAGAAGGCTGAATGTAGAGATGAATAGAGTGATGGCTCTTGAGACAACAGTTGAAGCCCGTTTTGAAAAGCTTGAGGCAACCCAGCTAAAGCTTGAAAGTGCGAACCTAGTTACTACGGTCGACAACACAGGAGAAATTGAGAAATTAAGAGCTCTTGTTGATGCCTTAACCACGGCAGTTTTCAAGATGAGTGAGGCTCACATTACCTCCACAAAAGTTTTTGAGGAGCACTTGATAAACATAGCCAACCAAAGAAAAAGCTCTCCAGCTGGTTGTGAGGGACCCATGGAGACGCTAAATGCCATAAATCTAAGGAGTGGCCGTGTTTGTGAAGAATCAACTCAAGAGGATGGTCCAGCCGAAATTCCAAATCAAGAATCTGATCCCGTCAAAAAAGCAGGAGGTCGACCGACCGCTTCTGTAAGTCGATCGACCGCAGTTCCTGACGTGCGATCAGATTCTGAAAAAAGAAAAAATTCTGATTTTGCAGACTCTGGTCGACCGACCACTTCCCCTGGTCGACCGACCAACGTTCCTGAGCAGAATGCCGTTTTTACTCCGGAATCGCTGGATCCTTCCTTCATTCAAGGCCTTACTGAAATTTTACAGCTGAAAAAGCCAAAGGTTGCTGATCCTATGGCTAAAGTCACCATTCCTTATCCTGAAAGACTGAAAAATTCAAAGGAGGATAAGAAATTTGGTAAGTTCTTAGAGATGGTGAAGAATCTTGAGGTAACCATCCCTTTCACTGACTTAATTACCCAGGTACCTTCTTATGCTAAATTCATGAAAGATATTTTAAGTCGTAAGAGGAATTTTCAGGACGACGGTGCTGTTGCTTTTGTGGAAGAATGTTATGTTCTTTCACAAGATAATATAGCACCCAAGTTAAAAGACCCAGGTAGTTTTTCCATCCCTTGTACCATAGGTAATCATGTAATAGGGAAAGCCCTTTGTGATCTAGGGGCTAGTGTTAGTGTCATACCTTATTCTGTATGCGAAAGACTTGGTTTAGGTAGACTTAAAGTCACCAATATTACCGTACAGATGGCTGATAGATCAACCCAAAGACCACTAGGGGTCTTGGAGGATGTCCTAGTAAAAGTGGGAAAGTTCTTTATTCCTGTGGATTTCGTTGTTTTAGACATTGCTGAGGATAGTCGAATACCTATTATTTTAGGTAGACCATTTTTACACACAGCTGGGGCTGTAATAGATGTCAAACGCGGGACCATTACTTTAGAGATAGGGGATGACACTATCGAGTTCAGTCTTGCCCATAAGGCAACTATTCCTACTGATGATACTTGTTGTTCCATCGATATTGTAGACAGGAATGTTATCCTTAATTGGAGGGAATCCTTGACCAAGGATCCCTTAGATGATCTGACGATTTTGGATAAGTGTGCAGGTACTCCAGCTGAGGATGCTGAAAAGCTGGATTTGATAGAAGAAGAGGAAGAGGAATATGAGCTCACTGAAGAAGAGAATGAGAAGCTCATAAGCCTAGCTAATGCAAGTCTGGTAAACATGTGCTATTCTATAGATACTAATTCTGTGCAGGCAGTTGAGGTAAAAGCACCAGAGCGTAAGCCACTTCCTCCTAATCTTAAATATGTTTTCTTAGATGATACTGAACAGTACCCTGCGATTGTTAGCTCTAAACTTAGTCCTGACCAACTTTCTGCCTTAATGACTGTTCTTAAAAAGAATAGAAAAGCTCTAGGTTATTCTTTGGATGATATTAAGGGCATAAGCCCTGATGTTTGTATGCACAGAATTGATTTAGAGGAAGGGCATAAGCCTTATAGACAGGGACAGCGTAAGTTAAATCCTAAGATGCAGGATGTAGTTATGGCTGAGGTTATGAAGCTTCTTGATGCAGGTATTATCTATCCGGTTGGAAACTCTAAGTGGGTTAGCCCAGTTCAGGTGGTTCCTAAGAAAGGAGGGACCACAGTGGTTAAGAATGACAAAAATGAGTTAATACCAACTAGAGTTGTAAAAGGGTGGCGGATGTGCATTTATTATAGACAGTTAAATGCCGCCACCAAGAAAGACCATTTCCCCCTTCCTTTTGTTGACCAAATGACTGAAAGACCGGCTTCTAATAAATTCTTCTGTTTTCTAGACGGTTATTCAGGTTTCTTACAGATTCCCATCCATCCTGATGATCAGAGTAAGACTACTTTTACATGTCCACAGGGTGTTTTTGCTTATCGCAGGATACCTTTTGGGTTATGCAATGCTCCTGCTACTTTTCAAAGGTGTATGATGGGTATTTTTTCAGACTTTATAGAAAACATTATGGAAGTATTTATGGATGATTTCTCTGTTTACGGTAATGCTTTTAAATTTGATCAATGCTTAGCTAATCTTGATAAAGTCTTGCAGCGATGTATTGATGTAAACCTTGTCTTAAATTGGGAGAAGTGTCATTTTATGGTTACTAATTTCAGATAAAGGTATACATGTAGATAAAACGAAAGTGCAGGTGATTGAGCAATTACCCCCTCCTATTAATGTCAAAGGGGTGAGAAGTTTCTTAGGGCACGCAGGTTTTTACAGGCGTTTCATTAAGGACTTCTCTAAAATTGCTAAACCACTTACACAATTGCTTCTTAAAGATGCCATTTTTGATTTTTCTGATGAGTGCCTTTCAGCTTTTAACAAGTTGAAGGAAGCTTTGGTCTCAGCACCAATCATCCAGCCACCAGATTGGGATCTCCCATTCGAGATCATGTGCGATGCTAGTGATTATGCTCTGGGTGCTGTGCTTGGTCAAAGGAAGAACAAGGCTCTTAATGCTATATACTATGCGAGCCGCACCCTGGATGAGACTCAAGTCAACTATTTCACCACCGAGAAGGAGATGCTAGCTGTCATATTTGCCTTAGAAAAATTCAGGTCATATTTAGTAGGTAATAAGGTGATTGTCTATACTGACCATGCAGCCTTGAAAGGTCTTTTTCAAAAGAAGGATTCAAAGCCAAGACTTTTAAGGTGGATCCTCCTTCTCCAAGAGTTTGACATTGAGATCAGGGACAAGAAAGGCGCGGAAAACGTGGTAGCTGACCATTTATCTCGCCTGCAGCTGACTGATGGGGAAGATTCTTTACCTATTGATGATTCGTTTCCTGATGAGAGTTTATTTATCATCAATAGTTCAGGTTCTTATCCCCCTCCTTGGTATGCTGATTTTGCTAATTTTGCTGTTACAGGAAAGATCCCTCCTGAGTTGTCTTGGCAACAAAAGAAGGGATTTATGTTTGATGCAAAACAGTATTTTTGGGATGACCCTTATGTTTTTAAAGAATGCGGAGATGGACTTATCCGGAGATGCGTCCCCCAATGGGAGGTGAAGGACATTCTGGAAGCATGTCACTCTTCTGCATATGGTGGTCACCACGGTCCATCTAGGACCGTGGCCAAGGTATTACAGTCTGGTTTTTATTGGCCTACTTTACATGCTGACTGTAGAAATTTTGTAGGTAACTGTGATGCCTGTCAAAGGACTGGGAATATCTCAAAAAGACATGAGATGCCACAAGTAGGTATTTTAGAGGTAGAGATTTTTGATGTCTGGGGCATTGATTATCAAGGACCTTTTCCCAGTAGTCAAGGTAACAGGTATATTCTTGTAGCTGTTGATTATGTGTCTAAGTGGGTAGAAGCTATTGCTACTCCCCATTGTGATGCAAAAGCTGTTATTAAGATGTTTAAAAAAAATCATATTTCCTCGTTTTGGTGTCCCTAGGGTTGTCATAAGTGATGGAGGTATGCATTTTAAAGAGAAACGCTTAGGTGACTTGTTAAATAAATTCGGTGTCCAACACCGTAGGGGTTTAGCTTATCACCCTCAGACTAGTGGTCAAGTTGAGATCTCTAATAGAGAACTCAAGGAGACCCTAGCCAAGGTAGTTTCTAAGTCTAGGAAAGATTGGAGTCTAAAACTTGATGATGTTTTATGGGCCTATAGAACCGCGTTCAAAACTCCAATAGGAATGTCACCATTCCGATTGATTTATGGTAAAACTTGTCATTTACCAGTTGAGTTAGAACGTAAGTCTTGGTGGGCTATATGTGATCTTAATTTAGACCCTAATCTTTCCCGTGAGAAACGTTTACTGCAGCTTAATGAGTTAGAAGAATTCAGGTTGTTATCCTATGACAATGCTAGGATCTACAAAGAGAAAACAAAGCGCTGGCATGACAAGAGAATCATTAGGCGTGATTTTCAGGTAGGTGATAGGGTTATGCTTTTTAATGCTCGTATTCGTCTTTTTCCTGGTAAGCTGAAATCCAGGTGGAGCGGACCTTACACCATCACAGCTGTCTCAAAATTCGGGTCGATCGAATTAGAAACCTCATCTGGTGAGAGGTTCAAAGTCAATGGCCAATATGTGAAGCACTTCCGAGGAGAAAATGAGTATGTCGGAAAAGTCGAAGTTTCTTACTTTGACCCTTTTTAGGATGCTCCTTAGAAGGTAAAAGGTCGTGCGGGACCTCTTAAACCAGCGCTACACGGGAGGCAACCCGTGCTATAGTTTAAATTTTCGTTTTTCTTCTTATTTTTCGTTTTATCCTCTGGTGGAAATTGAAATCTCTGCAGAAAAGAAAAAAAAATGAAAAAAAAAAAGCGAATCCGCCAGTACAGTGGTCGACCGACCGAGTTATTAGGTCGACCGACCAAACTGACAACTTTATGCACTTTTTCTTACAGAGTAAGTAAAATTGTAGAGCAGGTAAAAGGACACTGGTCGACCGACCGACTTTTCTGGTCGACCGACCACGAATTTTTTTTACGGTTTTATTTTTCAGAGTCAAATGTCACGGGTCTGTTATGTTTTGAAAATGCATTAAGTGTTTTCACTCCTTCACCTTCCCAGCATCCCCTCTCTCTCATAAAACCCTAAAAACTATTCACCCACCTTCCTCCTTCACCATTTTACTTACTTTCTTTCATTTTCCATCCTCAAGGTATGTTTTTCTTTCATTTTCTTTCTCTCTTTTTAGTTTTATACCTTCTTATTTTCGTTTTAGGTAGTATTAGCTTATCTTTTTAAGTTCAATTTTGCTCTTAATTCCGTTTCCATGCTTGTTTGTGTGTTTTTATCTTAGTTTTCTTCTTCTTTTTAAGTTTATATGCTTAGATCTGTAAATTTTGAGTGATTTTGTGCTGATTAGGATAGTTTAATTCTTCCCTATAATTTTTATGCCTCTTTCCGCGCGAAATTCAAACCGCGAAAACCGACCTTTGCACTGTTCACGGTCGACCGACCGGAAACGGAGGTCGGCCGACTGAATTTTGAATTTTCTGGGTTTTTATTTACAGATCTGTGTTTTTCTGACGATTGTCGGTCGACCGACCCGAAACTGAGGTCGGCCGACCAGAACCGTGTTTTCCTGAGTTTAATTCTTATGCAGTTTCTGAACTTTCTTTCGTATAGCGGTCGACCGACCTGGTTTTACGGTCGACCGACCATAACTGCATTTTTCCTGAGTTTTTCAGTTTCTGATTTCCTGTTGCAGCAGAAATTACAGACCATCTTGAAAAATTTGGTCGACCGACTTGCCCCTGTAGTCGGCCGACCAGAGCTGTGATAAAAGTTTCTGTTTTGCAAATTTTCATACCTATTTTTGTTAAAGCAATGTTTTCATATGCTCATAAGAGTTATATTTTTATTTGAACTTTTCAGCTTTACGATGTCTAGCCGTGATCAAGGTGGGAAGCGCGCACGCACTTCGGGTACAAGCACTTCTAGAGGACGTGTCTCTAGGACGCGAGGTTTGGCGGTGCAGGACACGGATAGTTTACCGAACTATCCACAAATCACTTTCAGCTCTCCGGCCCAGAAGGGCCGATTCCTCCATCTCACTGCCTATTGTGTGGTTGTGGCGACCCGTTTCCTGTGCGTTCCAGCCTTGCATGCTTTGGGATGCCACGACGAGGTAGTATCTTTGCTCATTGGGACCGGGTTTGCAGGACTCGCCACCATGGACGAGATCACCTACCGCCTTCTCACTCTTGAGTTCTTCTCCTCCTTCACCTTTGATTCAGGGGCACTTCACCCCGGCTATGATAATTTTTGTATCTCTTTTCGCATGTTCAATGAAACTTATGCTTTAACTTTAACCCAATTTGCTCAAATTTTGGGTCTGTCTTCTGAGGGTCTTACTGATGACCCCACGGGGTCGTATTCTGATATGTGGTCCTGTATTTCTGATTCCAGCGATGTGAAGAAGAAAAACAGTACCATCCACCTTCCCACCCCCCGTTATTTTTTGCGTCGGTTGGCCAACACTGTTTTCGGCCGCAAAGAGTCTCAAAATGTTAACAACATTGAGCTCTCTATTTTGTCTGGTTATCTTAACATCAGACGTACGGGTCAGCAGTCTTACAACACTGCTTATTTGGTCGCCTCTCACTTCGTGTCGGTGGGCGAGGGAACTTCACTGACTACTATCGTTTGTGGTGGGCTAGTCACTCGATTAGCCCGCTCTTTTGTACCCCAGTTCCCTCGCTATGAGGATGCGGTCGACCCTCTCTCCCGATACATGGACATGGCTTATGTCAGGTCCGTGCGTTGGGTCAACAGGAGAGATTATTGGAAGATAGACACCTATCTCAGTGATCGCATCCCCATCACCATGGCTCCCCCTATGTTCCCCCTTTCTACTGTTGTAGGGGAGCCTCGACCACTACTCCCGTCTTACCGCCTCCCGCTTAGGGGAGGCACTTCTAGAGGTTTCAGGGCCCCTGCTCCCGGTGGCCACCATACCACACCTGGGACAGGGTACCCATCTGATTTTACTGCTCCTCCTAATGTTTATGTTCCTCCTTTTGTTGATGACAGATCTATGCCACAAATGATGGCAAGTCTTTGCAGGCAGTTCAGCCAAAAACGGTTGGACGATAGTCTCTTCCAATACCCGGTTTACAGGGAGTATGCCACACAAGGTAGGCTCCCAACCGGCCCGTGGACTCACCCCACCTGGTACACACCTCTCGCAGGCGGTCGTGACCATGGTGAAGCTTCAGGCTCTGCCTCAGGAACAGGTGGAGGGTCTGAGGAGGATGGCGATGAGGAAGGAGAGGAAGAGGACCCTGAGCCGTTCTACGACTCAGAGGGCTAGGGACATGCTTAACCTTACCCTCTTTGGGGTTCGGTTTGGGGAGGTCCCCCTTGATTGGTTCGATTTGGAGAGGTCCACATTTATTTTGTAAGTGTTTTCCTCCCTTAGATTTCCAATTTTCCTCTTTCGATTTCCAGTTTTCCCCTCCTTCCTCCATAGACTCTTTTTGTAGTTTCTAGTCTTTTTCCTTTTCCTTTCTTTGTTTGCTTCTTTTTCGCCTACCCCCATCCCTTTGCTGTGGTTGTATGCTGATGAGCACAATGGGGGCATTGTGCGTTTTGGTTTGGGGAGGATGTTTGCATACTCCTTTGTGAGTATGCAATTGTTTTTGTGTCTTTTGTTTTTCATACCTTTAGGTGTTTTTCTTGTTTTCATCCTCTCTTGTCGCGTGTTCTTCCCTGTCGCGCGTTCTTCTCTGTCTTAAGTTTTTAGGTCGAGTCGGAACGGATAAATACTAGTTATGCCTCACATATCATTTATTGCTTTGCCTTGCATTTTTTCAAAAATTTTCAAGCTAGTCTTTTGCATTATCTACGAGTTTTTGTTGATTTCATGCTAAATTATTAGACTTGACTCTCTTCTTGGCAAGCTACTACATATTCTAAGGATTAGAGCTTAATAAATCGGTGACATCCATGACCGATTTCATATAGGTTGTGAGTAGTTTCTCCTCTTGAGGCATGTTACATCAATATGCATAAACATGAATTTTGTCTTCTTAATACCTGTATGCATTCGGTTTTGTGGTTTGTTGACACATGTGGTAGAGGTACCCCTTTCTCATTATTCCCATTATCCTCACATAGCCAAATTGAATTCTTTTACCCCTTTGCTACATTCTAAAAATTGCCTACCCTAGCCGAGCTAGTAAATTAGTGATGGGACTGTTTTCTTGCCATCCTTTGGTGTATGCTTCATTGATAAATTTTGATTTTGGGAGAATGATAGAAAAAAAAAATAACAAAAGAGACGTGAAAAAAAAAAAGACGAAACAGCCTGTTTTCAAGGCTGGTCGGTCGACCAGGACCGTTGGATAGGTCAGTTTTTCTGAAAAAAAAAAGAAAAGAAAAAAAAAGAGGGAGAAGAAAAGAAAAAAAAAAATTTTTGGAAGATTTGTGATTTTTGCTCCAAAACTTTGAGCATTGGCATGTATAAAAGAAAAAAAAGAAAATAATAAGAAGTGATCTTATAGTGTGGATAGATGGTTGTTAGCTCGGTTTAACCCCTCTTCCCATAACTTATTTTAAACCCCTTCTTACCTTTAGCCTCACAATCCCAAATTTGCCTCGGCATGTGTCATGGTTATTTAGTGTGGGAATGCATATGTACGGTTGTAGAGATTTTATTCATGTTAGATTGCAGGCATGTTCTTACGGGTCGTAGATAGGTGAGAGTCTTTACTTTTATTTATCTTCTTATCTTTCACATATACATTTGACCCTTTGCTTTCATGAGTGTCTCGAGCGTACCGCGAGAGTCCAATTAGAATGGGTCTTGCAAGGTCGAAATTTTAGCATGCTTTTACAACATGTTTAATTCGTTTTGCTTTTGACATTATGTTTGACTATAGTTGAAGGATGCATTAAATTGGTTAAGCATAGTGTTGTGTTTGGTTGTGAAAAGTATGAAATCCGTTCCATTAGAAGTTTTATTTTCTTTTGAGTCTTAGTGCTTGCTTGAGGACAAGCAAGGTTTGGTTTGGGGAGTTTGATACGTGCCTATTTTATGCATTTTATTTACTCTTTTGGCACGTATTTTCTTACACTTTCGTGACTTTTAGTTGCTTTTTCTCCCGAAACGGTTTACTTTGGCATTTCTATGTTTTATATGTAGGAATACGCGGAAGTGAGCAAAACCAAGCTTTATTTGCCTTTAGGAAGCTGTTTTGAGTACTAGTATGGAGCAAGGAATCAGATGGTGCACTCAAGTATTATTTTCGGGCCAAATCGAAGCTGTAAAGGACGAGAAGCGGTCGACCGACCTGCGATAGTGGTCGACCGACCGATGTCAAGTACGTAAACAGGCCCAGTTCTCCACAGAAGCCCAAATTCGCATGAAAATAAATCCGCATTGGCAGAGTCGGTCGACCGACCGACAAATTAGGTCGACCGACCAGACCCGGTTTCGAAGACTTCTGTTTTATTTTCTATTTTTCCTAATCTTGTAACAATTCTTATTTTAAGGAGACCCAAACTCGAAAATTAGGTTAGGCAGCCCCAATTAGAGAAAAAACTCCATTGTTAGATTTTGGTACCAAGCTTTCATCTTTATTCTTAGATTTTCCATTCAAGTTGTAAGTTTGTCACAATTCAATCTTTCCTTTTTATTCAATCTTGTTATTCATCTTGTTGTTATTTCTTATTTCATGTTTACCCTTTTATTATCATCTTTGATTATGTTCATCTCTTTAATATTCTTAGTATTTGTTAGTTCCATAATTAAAAGTATGCATAGCTAATTCTTGTGATTGGGAATTAGGGGAACCATGTAAAGACTTGACTTTGATAAGTTTGATGATTAAATTACCAATCCCCCATTGTTGTTGATGAACTAATCCTTAGGATTGAAAGATTATTAGGATTAGTTTAACAACAACTTTGGGATAGCCCTTGAACGAAAGTTTAGTGCTTTTCTAGGAACTCTAAGACCGTAAGGATTGGGTAGAATATTGACCAAAAGGTTTATTCTTTGTTCCTAGGGATTGTGTTATTTGATTATCTTACCTCTCATTGACTTGTTTTGACCATGGGGAACCAAAGTTCCTAATCCCCTTTTTATCTTATTTTAATTTTCTTGTTAGTTTATTACCTTAGTTGTTAGTTTAAAACCCCAATTCAAAACCCCCTTTTTTTTTGGTTACTTGCAATAGACTCTAAATTTACAAACATAATTTACCCTGTCTCTCTGTGGTTCGACCCTTGACTTATCCTATCTGAGATTAAGCTGAGGTTTTATAAATCTTATCTTTGGCACCCCTCAACGACGGGTGTCACGGCCTATGCTATTAGTTCCTAGGTCTCACAATTATTGGGTGTCAACAATAAGGGTGATTCCCAAATTCTAGGTTACATACCTTTCAGTATTAAGTAACCTAGCCGTCTTAAGGTGTAAACCAATGCCCTTCCCGTATCTCTCAACCTTGGGTAGGTCATTACTAACATCATACAAGTCTCCTTTCAGTCTCATTGTAGGTTATTATGGTATACGAATTAAAACGAAACAGAATACGAACGCGAGTGGGTCGACCGACCAGCTAGCCCAGTCGGCCGACCACAGCCTCGGTCGACCGACCCATTATGGAGGTCGACCGACCACGGCCCTGCTACAGGTGGTCTCGGAACCTATACTACCTACGCATAATCATCCCCTACATCCTAACATGTGAAATTTAGCTACTCATGGTTACTAAAACAACGATGAAAACATGAATAAACAGGGAAATCATAATGAATATCAATCTAAACGTGCAATCAGTAATAAAGCTTTTGGGAATCTATCTTAAACTGAAATTAAGAGAGGAATTACCAGAAATAGAATTAAGGCAGAAAAAGAACAAATTTTATTGATGAATGCTTGAAAGATTGAAGAACAAAACTAAAAGCGTTTGAGAATTATTGAAAGATTACAACTAAAGATGAATTGTAATTCTACGATAGAAAACTCGATGATTAACCCTAAACAGGAGATTAGTTTATATAGGCGGAAAATTAAGAGTTTCCTTAAGACTCTAACACGTTAATGGGCTTCGGAAAGCTTCAGGGTCCGCGCAGAGGTCGGTCGACCCACATAGTAGGTCGGTCGACCTGTTTACGGGCTTCAGCGAATTCTCTGGGCTTTCCATAATAATGATCTGGTCGGCCGACCCAAGTTATAGGTCGGTCGACCCAATTTCCTATAGGAATGCTCTGATTTGTCTTCGGCTTGACTTCTAGGTACTTGGTCAATGTTTTGAGTTGACTTTCCATCGATCCTTGGCTATAAAAAATTCCGAGGGCGTAAGTTTGGTGTAAAATCATTCTTTTTTCGGATAAATCTGCAAAAGTGTATAAAAATGCGAAAGTAGACAATTGTTGGGAAATAAGGGCTAAAACATAGTAAATGAGTGACCAAATGCGTGTAAAAAAGGATGTAAAACATCATAAAATAGACACGCATCAAATTCCCCAAACCAAACCTTGCTTGCCCTCAAGCGAGAAATAGACTCGATCTTAACTAATGGAACGATTTCAATCTCATAGCGAAATTTACATGTAAGCCTAAACCAATGCCAAGTACAAAATGAGAAAGTATTTGAATCATGCAAACGAGTTATGGTGTCGTTAAACTTTGCAAAACTAGAGACTATAGAGACTTTATACCATGGACTCTCGCGGTACGCTCGAGACACTCATGAAGCAAAGGGTGAATATATGTAAAATATAGGAAGAAGTATATTGTCATGACACTCACCTAACTTCAACCCATGGAAACATGCCTGCAATCTAACATGAACAAGAATTCTACAACTATGTATACTTATACTCATTAAGTGGCTTAAGCACATGCAATTGAGGTGATGAAAGATATGTGAGGTAAAAGGTAAAAGTGGTTAAGATGTTTTTGGACTCGTGGGGTTAGTAGCCAAGCTAGTTAAACCGGTTCCCAACAACATATTTCACGACTTTTTGATATTAAGAAAGAGCTTCTTTTGTAGCACAACTCTCACATTAAATATAAGAAAGGACTCCCAAATATTTTGAATGAGGTACGGGAGTGATAACATATAAAAGAAAGGGATTTCAGAACGAAATTTTGAATTTCCGATGCTGTCAGTTGGTCGACCGACCTGAGGGTATGGTCGGTCGACTGACTTCCTGTATGTTTTGATTTTTTTTTCGTTTTTCTTTTCTTTCTTTCTTTTTCTGTTCTTTTTCTTTTTTCTTGCTTTCTTTCTTTCTTTTCTCTTTTTGCTCAGGATAGCATACAAAGCAAGATGCCTCAAGATTAAACCAACGACCATAGATACTAGCTTGGAAGGGTAGGCTGAGTATGGGATGTAGTTTTGGGGGAATAAAAAGGCAATTTTGGCTATGTAAGGCTTATGGGTAAATAAGAGAAAAGGGATCCCAAATGCACGTACAAAGACTCACAAAACGAGATAGTAAAACAAGTATATAGCAATTCAAGTTCATGTTTATGCATATTGATGTAACATGTTCCAAGGGGAGTACTACTCACATCCTAGACAACTGGTTTAAAAATGAAACCAGGAAATAAGCTCTAAAACTCAGAATGTATAGTAGGTTGCCAAGGTATAAGTCAAGTCTCGAGATATACAAATTAACAAAAACTCGTAGATATGCAAAAGACTCTCATACTAAAACAAGTTGACAAGGCAAGGTAAAGGCATAAACATGTAAGATAGCAAAGATCATCCTTGAAATACTCTCGTTCCGACTCGACCTATATGCTAAAATAAACGTGCATTTTTTTAAAATTTTTTGAAATTTTTCTATTTTTTTTGGATTTTTTTTGTTTTGTATATGCAATGCGGAAATGCAATAAACGTGTGCCAAAATGCAATGGAATAATGCATGTGACACGAAACCATTCCCCAAACCAACCCGCACAATGTCCCCATTGTGCATTAGCCTAAGTAAAGGTTTCATAAAATTAAAGGAAAGATGCAAGAAAAATAAAAACCAAGGAAAAACTGGAAAGAACTCACTAGATTATTAGGCGCATGAGAAAAACCTCCCCAAACCAGCGTAAGCTGGGAGGTTTTGGTGGCCAGCAGTGCCACCCAAGTACCCAAGATGGTTGCATGATTCCCGAGGAAGAAACGAGCAGGCTGTAACAGATGGGTAGGTCGACCGACCTATGTCTCTGGTCGACCGACCGCCTCTGATGCACAGCACCCTTCTTTTCTTCGGAAATAACTTGTATTAACCAAGTCATTCTTCCTCAAACCTGAAAAATCATCATATATACGCCCAACAAATGCGCAAGATCCCAGAACCAAGTCTAAAATGTCTCAAAACAAAGCAACAAAAGTAAAAAGAGTCTAAGTCTAAAAACAAGAACAAAAAATAGTCCAACAAAAACTGAAATAGAACACTTGACTAGCATTACGACTCAGCAGCAAGATACCCCAAGGTAAGGCACTTGGCTAAAAGAGGTCCTTTCAGCAGTATGGACCGCAACTCTGGGATTCCAGACAACAGGCCTAGCCGGAGGAAGGGTATCTGGTGTCGCATAAGCTATGACACGCTTCTTTACTTTGCCCGGCCGGTCTTCTTGAGCAACTTGCTCCAATTTTGTCTCACTAGTATCACCAGGATCTCCTATGCCCTCTTTACCATGACCCGTAGCAGCAGAAATAACAGCATGGTCCTCCAATTTTCTCTTAAGCTCAAGGCCTTTGACGATCTCCAAGATTTTTCCGAACTGATGCTCCAACTTCACTTTCTCCAAATGATCCGGATACGGGACCGCAATGCTTGTCGCATAATCAGCAAGCTTTGGCTCTTTTAACTTCAGAATCTCCGTCGAGTTATTGACGAGAGGAGAGTCAGGTAGCTCAGGAGGCGAATCCACAATCTGCTTAGGTATCGCGGTCGGTCGACCTGGTATAGCGGTCGATCGACCAGGCGCTGTATTATCGAAATTTTTCTGTTTTGCAGAAACTCGTCTCACGTCAGGAGTCGAGGTCGGTCGACCTGATGTTGTGGTCGGTCGACCTCCTGACCTGTGCACGGGATCAATTTCTTCGTCCTGAACTGCGGCAGAATCATCCTTTGGGGTTGGTCCCTCATAAGCACGACCACTCTTAAGATTTATAGCATTTAATGTCTCCGTGGAACTCTCATAATCGACTGGAGAGCTAGCAATCTGATTAGCAGCTAAGATTTCTAATTGGCTTTTTATATTCTCCAAAGATGCAGCTTGAGCCTTTTTCATTTCTAACAATTGAGTCTTGAGGGTTTGGAAAGTCGTTCTCAACTCCGAAGCCTCATTTGTTTCATGAACGGGAGCTTTCTCAAGTTTTTCGGAACGGGCGTTATTGGATGTTTCAAGCGCGGCAACATGACTTGTTTCAATACTATTTTTCATTGAATTCCCACGTGAATTTCCATTTTCAGCTCTATGAACCGCCATCTCCTCAATAATATCCCAACCCTTACATAAGCTACATTATGAAATCTACCATTTGTAGCCGAATCAAGGATGGCTCTGTAGTCCTCATACAAAGAGTCATAGAATTGGCTGCAAAGGTACCACTCCTCAAAGCCGTGGTGAGGAACGGATCAAACCAACTTCTTAAAACGGGCCCACGCTTCATGAAATTTCTCATCGGGTTCTTGCTGGAAATTTGAAATTTGAACTCTCAAAGCATTGGTTTTCACTGGCGAAATGTACTGTTTGCAGAAAGCCAATGCCAGAGATGTCCAATCTGTAACTCTAGCTGCTACCCTATCAAGGAAGCGAATCCAGTCGCGCGCAGAATCTTTCAAGGAGAAAAGAAACAACTTCTTCTTAACCTCATCTTGCGCCACTCCAGCCGGTACGGGTATGGAACAACAATAATCTGTAAATAGCTCCAAATGCTTCCAAGGATCCTCATCCAGTAGGCCTGCAAACTGACTTTGCTCCACAAATTCGATATAGGAGAGATGAATTACAAAGGGGAGAGTAAATCCCTGTGGAAGGTGGTGTGCTGCTGGCTGAAGATTATCAGAAATAATAGAAATGATTGCAATAGCACTGAGAGTACTCAAGTCTTCCTCGCAAAAACCTGTCTTTTAAAACAAAACTAGAAGAAAGGTAAGTAACGGTCTTAAGGAACCGAAGTTCCTTAAGACAAGGAAAATAAACTAAAAACTAACAAACAAAATTATACCGTATCCCCGGCAACGGCGCCAAAATTTGATGCCCGTCGTTGACGGTACCAAAGATAAAATTCATAATTCCTAACTCTAACGACAGATAGTGAAAGTCAGGGTCGAACCACAGAGAGGTGGGGAATGTTTATTGTTTGGTGTTAATGTCTTAAGGTAACAATTTTGGGGGTTTTGATTGGTTATTGCTAAGTATAGAAACAGAGATAAAAATAAAGCAAGTAAATAAAAATGATAATAAAACAATAATAAAAGAGATGCTAGGATGATCGGGTAACAAATAGCTAAGGTTATATAAATCCTAAGGTCAACATGTATTGCAGTCGCGCAAGGGATGTAACATATCCTTTCGGTCTATGATACCTAATAGCTCCTTTCGGCCTATGCTATTAGTTCCTAGGTCTCACAATTATTGGGTGTCAAAAATAAGGGTGATTCCCAAATTCTAGGTTACATACCTTTCAGTCTTAAGTAACCTAGCCGTCTTAAGGCGTAAACCAATGCCCTTCCCGTATCTCTCAACCTTGGGTAGGTCATTACTAACATCATACAAGTCTCCTTTCAGTCTCATTGTAGGTTATTATGGTATACGAATTAAAACGAAACAGAATACGAACGCGAGTGGGTCGACCGACCAGCTAGCCCAGTCGGCCGACCACAGCCTCGGTCGACCGACCCATTATGGAGGTCGACCGACCACGACCCTGCTACAGGTGGTCTCGGAACTTATACTACCTACGCATAATCATCCCCTACATCCTAACATGTGAAATTTAGCTACTCATGGTTACTAAAACAACGATGAAAACAGGAATAAACAGGGAAATCATAATGAATATCAATCTAAACATGCAATCAGTAATAAAGCTTTTAGGAATCTATCTTAAACCGAATACAAGTAATTATAAGAACGAAATCAAAACTTAAATTAAGAGAGGAATTACCGGAAATAGAATTAAGGCAGAAAAGGAACAAACTTTATTGATGAATGCTTGAAAGATTGAAGAACAAAACTAAAAGCGTTTGAGAATTATTGAAAGATTACAACTAAAGATGAATTGTAATTCTACGATAGAAAACTCGATGATTAACCCTAAACAGGAGATTAGTTTATATAGGCGGAAAATTAAGTGTAACACCCCCATTTATTTAGGGGCCTGAACTAGGACTCCCCAAATAACCAAGGGTGTTACCATCTCGGTTACCCGAGGTAGTAGATAACAAAGAAAAGGAACTCAGTACTTTATTAAGTAATTAAATGTTAACAAAAGTCTCAAAGGTATTACAACTGAATAAAACCAAATCTAAAGTCCAACATGGTGAAAGACTAAACAACAGAGCTATCACTAAACATGTCTGGTCCAAGTCCTCTCCACCCTTCCAGCATCCACCAGTCTAAACCTGTCATTCTTCTCCCCAATAAATTGGATCAACACAGACACAAACAAACAGACAAACAGGGTCAACACATGGTTGAGTAGGTAATATAGTCACAACATGAAATAGAACGATATTCACTTCCTCCATCTCCTTCCCCTTCATTTCTCCATTTCTCCACCTCCTCCATCACACCACACCTCCCATGGCCATATCACAAGTCCCTTATCACAAGACCCATATCAGAAGACCCGATTCACAAGCCCCGTCTCCACAATAATCAAGATAACCATCAAATCACATCATATATATATATATATATAACAACCAAATACAGCATCAAATAAGAGTATGCTCATGTCAGATAATAGTTACAACATAGATATTCCCCTACCTCAAACTGCGGATGATGAGTAAGAGGAGGCTAAACAAGACGGTAGTGTTGTAGCTTGCAGCGTGTGTTTAAAATAAAATAAGTGTGGGCTTCTTTTTGTTTCTCACGCAAATCGAGGCCCATACTCGTACCCAATTGGTCACGAGTTCGAACCCCACCAAGCACATAATTATATTATCCCCAACCCCATATATAAGTATATAAACAAGCACATAATTATATTAAAATATATATCGTTAATATTATATCGTTAGTTACGAATAAAATATCGTCGGCCCAGAAAGAACTATACTTAAAATACGGGTTATTACAGTCTTTCCCCCTTAAAATGAACTTCGTCCCGAAGTTCACCCACTCATAATATAGTCAATCTACCCACAACACTACTCAGACATGTTAAAAACATGGAATGTCACATTCTACCCCACTAAAAAAAAAAGAGTTACGTCCGCGTAACTTACCTCGACCGAATAGTTGCGGGTAACGCTCCCTCATGGACGCCTCCGACTGCCAAGTAGCTTCCTCCGTGTTGTGATTGGTGCACAAGACCTTCACTAACACCGTCTCTCTATTGCGAGTCTTCCGAATCTTTCTATCCAAAATCTCCCTTGGAATTTCGGCATAGGCAAGCTGCTCATCCACCTCTATTTCTTCATGGTTCAACACATGCGTGGGGTCACTTACATACTTTCTTAGCTGAGAAACATGGAACACATTATGGACTTTGGATAGAGCTGGAGGTAAAGCTAATCGGTATGCTACCTCTCCAACTCTGTCCAAAATCTCAAATGGTCCAATAAATTTCTGACTTAACTTGCCACGCTTTCCGAACCTCATCACTCCCTTCATGGGAGATACCTTCTGTAGTACCTTTTCCCCCGCCTCGAATGAAATATCGCTCCTCTTGAGATCTGCGTAACTCTTCTGTCTCTCCTGGGCAGCCCGCATTTTCTGTCTGATTATCTGCACTTGCTCAACCATTTTCTAAATCATGTCTGGACCTAGAACCACGGCATCAGCGCGATCATCCCAACATACAGGACTCCGACACTTCCTCTCATACAACGCCTCAAAAGGAGCCATCCCGATACTGGCATGGTAGCTATTATTACACGAGAACTCTATCAGTCCCAACCGTTCTTCCCATGTTCCCCCGAACTCCAGTACACAAGCTCGCAACATATCTTCCAAGGTCTGGATGGTCCTTTCCGTCTGACCATCTGTAGCTGGGTGAAAAGCGGTACTCATCTTTAATTGTGTGCCCAACGCGGTCTGCAGCTCTTGCCAAAACCTAGAAATAAATCTCGAGTCTCGATCGGAAACAATATCCTTGGGAATGCCATGCAACTTGACTACATTCTGCACATATGCCTTTGCCAACTCAGCCTTACTCCAAGTATCTTTCATTGGAATAAAGTGAGCGGATTTGGTCAGTCTATCCACGATTACCCAGATCATGTTGTTGCCCCTCTGAGTCCGAGGCAACCCCACGATGAAGTCCATAGAAATATTCTCCCATTTCCATTCCGGTACATCCAGTGACTGGATCTTTCCTTGAGGTCTCTTGTGCTCGCGTTTTACTCTTTGACATGTCAAACACCGCGACACGAACTCGGCACCCTCCTTTTTCATATTGGGCCACCAAAAAGTCTTCTTGAGGTCTTTGTACAATTTATCGCCCCCCGGGTGAACGGAGTATGGCGTAGCATGAGCTTCAGTTAAGATTTTCTTTTTCACCTCATCATTATCCGGAACACACCATCTCCCACTGAATCTCAAGCTATCATCAGAATGGACACTGAATTTGGACTCAGTCTCATTATCACTTCCCTCTATCATTCTTCTCCACTTCTGGATCCTCACATCTTCTTTTTGCAGTTCCCTGATTTCCCCATACAGTTCTGGCTCGACTGTCAGATCACTCAGAGTATCCCCTTTCCTAATCATGTAAATACCCATTTCTCCCAACTCACTGTGCAGTCTTACCCTTGATCTGGCAGTACTTATAACATGAACGGATTTCCTACTCAAGGCATCAGCAACCACATTAGCCTTGCCCTCATGATAGACAATCTGCATATCGTAGTCACCAATCAACTCTATCCACCTTCTTTGCCTCATATTCAATTCCCGCTGGGTGTAGATGTACTTCAAACTTTTGTGGTCGGAAAACACTTTAAATGTGGCCCCGTACAGATAATGGCGCCACAGTTTCAGTGCAAAAACCACAGCCCCCAACTCCAAGTCATGAGTAGGATAATTCTCTTCATAAGTCTTCAGTTGTCGGGAAGCATAAGCTATCACTCTCCCACTCTGCATTAGTACACACCCCAGCCCATGCTTCGAAGCGTCGGTATACACTTCGAAGTTATCACTCCCATCTGGCAAGGCAAGGATTGAAGCTGTTGTTAGACGTTCCTTAAGAGTTAAGAACGCCTTCTCACAACCCTCATCCCAAATGAAACGATTCTCCTTTCTCATTAATGATGTTAATGGCTTGGCTAACTTTGAGAAATCTTTGGCAAACCTCCTGTAATACCCAGCCAAACCCAAAAAACTGCGGATCTCTCCCACATTCTTCGGGCTTTGCCACCTGGTTACTGCTTCAATCTTGCTAGGGTCCACAGACACCCCCTCCTTGGAAATTACATGACCCAAGAAGGCAACCTTCTCCAACCAGAATTCGCACTTACTCAGCTTTGCATACAACCCATTTTCCTCTAGAGTCTTCAACACGGTTCTCAGATGTTTCTCATGTTCTTCTTTATTCTTAGAATACACCAAGATGTCATCGATAAACACGACCACAAACTTATCCAGGTACGGACTGAATACCCGGTTCATCAAATCCATAAACACTGCTGGCGCATTAGTCAACCCGAACGGCATAACCACAAATTCGTAGTGGCCATACCTAGTTCTAAAAGCAGTCTTGGGAATATCCTCATCCTTAATCCTCAATTGATGATAACCCGATCGCAGATCAATTTTGGAAAAGACTCCGGCTCCACTCAACTGATCGAATAAATCATCAATTCTAGGCAAGGGGTAGCGGTTCTTAATAGTCACATTGTTCAGCTCTCGGTAGTCAACGCAAAGTCTCAGACTCCCGTCCTTCTTTTTCACAAAAAGTACCGGTGCTCCCCAGGGTGACACACTAGGCCTAATGAATCCCCTCTCAGCCAATTCATCCATTTGCTTTTTCAATTCTTCCATTTCTTTTGGTCCCATACGGTAAGGTGATTTCGATATTGGTCTTGCACCTGGTTTGAGATCGATAGAGAAGTCGACCTCTCTCCTAGGTGGTAATCCTGACATATCATCCCGAAACACTCCCTCAAACTCCCGCACAACATGTATCTCGCTAACACCCGGAGTCTCTGCCTCACAGTTCCACATTTGACACAAGATTAAATTGTCCCCCCTTCCGCAGGCTCGACTTAAGTGTATTAACTGATATGAACTTGACTTTAGGTTTAACCACGAATCCCCTATAGGTCACTCTAACTCCCTTAGGTCCTCTTAGAGAAATTTTCTTTTGGTAACAGTCAATGAAAGCTCGATATTTCCCCAGCCAATCCATTCCCAAGATTACTTCAAAATCCCCCAATGAAAACTCGATAAGGTCACAATGGAAAACCACTTCCCCAATCTTGATAGGTACACTTCTAAAGACTCTCTTACATGACACCGCTTCCGCAGATGGTATTGTTACAGAATCCTCAATCCAATCATAGATATCAAGCTCTAACACCCTAGCATGCTCTCTAGACACAAAAGAATGAGTTGCTCCAGAATCGAAGAGTACAAAAGTAGGTTTAAGATTCACAAGAAAGGTACCAGTCACGACATGGGCGTCATCCTTGGCAGCCTGCTTCTCCATGGCAAAGAGTTTGCCACTGGTCTTCACGCCACTCTGACTAGTAGTGGCTGCTCCTGACTGCTGATTGCCTTCAGCTGCGGTCTTCTGATTACTACCACTCCCGTTGTACTGGTTATGGTGGGAACGGTTTTGATAGTTATTATAGCTCCTCTGGTAGTTGTTGCTAGTACCAGACCTCGAATTTCCCCCATAGCCTGACATAGGAGTGCGATAACCTCTATTGCCTGAAGTATTCATGCGGGACCCACTGTACCCCGAAGGTGGAGTACGGTAACCCCCAGATTGATTACCTCCTGAGGATCGACACACAGCTTGCTTATGTCCCGTCTTTCCACATCCATAGCACACTATACCCACCGAACTGGTTCCCGAACCCCCACTCCTATAGTTACCACCACTTTGGTTCTTCGTAGATGCTGAGGTACTATGATTAAAGTAACCACTGTACCTGTTGGAATTCTGCTTTTTCGACCCAGAATTTTCACTCATGGCTTCCGTCTTCCTCTTATCACTCCTCGTCTTCTTTTCCTCCTTGATCATATCAGCTAGTCTCTCAGCGGCCCCAGCCCGTAAATAGATGTCACGGACTGTGGTGGGTGGTGCTGCAATAAGTCTCTTCTTTACCGCAATGGTTAGTCCCCTCTCGAATTTCATGGCAAGCATTGCCTCATCCATCCCCATTTCCCCCACATGGCTCAGCAGCTGAAGAAACTTCCTGTAGTATACCTCCACCGACATTTCATCAGTCATTCGGAAAAGTTCAAATTCTTCTCTTAGTTTGCTCTTATGAAACTCAGGTAGGAAAACTTCGAACAAGATCCTCTTGAAAGCGACCCATTCCACGTGGTTGATCCCATCCTCGACAGCAGCTTCTCGAATCTCTCCCTTATTCCCAGTCCACCAATCACCAGCCATCCCCCTCAAATAGTGTGCAGCTTGATCCAGCCTTAGCTCCTCCGGGCAGTCTATTAGTTCGAACAAGTTGCTGAACTCCCGACACCATTCCCCGAGTAAGTGAGGCTCTCCCTCCCCGGTGAATTGTGTAGCGTTGTGCCTTGCTATGATGGTGCTCATCTTTGCTGAGTCCATGCGTTTGGCTTTAAAGGCCTCATTCTCAGCTATCAGTCGGTCTAACTCCTCTTGGGTGATGTTAGCTACGTTATTTCTTCTTGGAGGCATTCTAAGAAATGCAAGAAAAGGAGTGAGTCCAAGCTTACTCAAGGGTACTCACCCAGGTTAGGGTTATATTCTCTAAGCATCAGAGTTCGTATGAAATCTACATATTGTAACAATGCTTATCTACAACAGGGCTCAGGGATCACAAAGCCGCATATCACTAGACATGAATAGTTATTAACATAATACTTGTTTATCTCATGCATTCATACCATTATACTGATATATTCTCAATCACATAAGCTTTCATACTGATATTCTTCTTTCACGCTAACAACCTCATATATCATGCTTTACCACCATCCTTCATTCTTCCCTATTCTACCCATTTCACTCGTATGCACTCAGGGTTCCCGGGTAAAACTGAGAGGGCCTATGGATTAGTGTGAAGGGTCCCTAGACTCATACTTCTCCTTTAGTGTGCTCCTAACAGCTCTATCCCGGGATTCATTTTATTTAGACTCTTCCTACATTCATTGGGTTCATCAAGTTAGGCCTCAGGATCGTCCGCTCTGATACCACTTTGTAACACCCCCATTTATTTAGGGGCCTGAACTAGGACTCCCCAAATAACCAAGGGTGTTACCATCTCGGTTACCCGAGGTAGTAGATAACAAAGAAAAGGAACTCAGTACTTTATTAAGTAATTAAATGTTAATAAAAGTCTCAAAGGTATTACAACTGAATAAAACCAAATCTAAAGTCCAACATGGTGAAAGACTAAACAACGGAGCTATCACTAAACAGGTCTGGTCCAAGTCCTCTCCACCCTTCCAGCTTCCACAAGTCTAAACCTGTCATTCTGCTCCCCAATAAATTGGATCAACACAGACACAAACAAACAGACAAACAGGGTCAACACATGGTTGAGTAGGTAATATAGTCACAACATGAAATAGAACGATATTCACTTCCTCCATCTCCTTCCCCTTCATTTCTCCATTTCTCCACCTCCTCCATCACACCACACCTCCCATGGTCATATCACAAGTCCCTTATCACAAGACCCATATCACAATACCCGATTCACAAGCCCCGTCTCCACAATAATCAATGATAACCATCAAATCACAACATATATATATCAACCAAATACAGCATCAAATAAGAGTATCCTCATGTCAGATAATAGTTACAACATAGATATTCCCCTTCCTCAAACTGCGGATGATAACAGCAAGTGAGCAACTGCTACTAAAAGTGTTCCACGCGGAAACCTCCACCTAGACATATATTATATAATTAATAAGACTCCCTAAAACTCGTAACATAAGTACGCATTCCATTTATAGCACTTTCCTTAAGACGAAAGTTTCCTTTAAAAGGCATCACCAAAAATAGTAACTTTCTAAATATAGCACTACCTTAAATTATTAACATACCCATTAAATATAATACTCAAAATAATAACCAAAACACAATTGATAACACACCATAAATAAATTACTAACAATAATAATCATAGTGATGATAATAATAATAATAATAATAATAATAATAATAATAATAATAATAATAATAATACAAAAACCACCACAATACACGAATAGCATTTTTCGAATACGACCCGCGACCAAAACAAAACCCGCACCAAAACAGAACCCACACCAAAACAGCCCCCCACACCCGCCTTATCACGCCGCTGCTACCACCCATAACCACCCAGACTCGCACCCTGTACCGCCTGGTACCACCACGACCACCACCCACCTTCTCGACTCCCAAGGACATGGTGAACCAGGGACCCAAACCAGGCCTGATTCACCATTTAACCTCCTTACCAGACTCCAAAACTCAACCCAACGACACTACTACCACCACCGACTACCCCCGACTCAACCACCAGGACCTTCCTTAGACTCCAGACTTGTAGGACACGGTGGTAACATCGTGTCGACCTCCCCCGAGTCAACGATGTTACCACCCCCAATACCCCAGTTCACGAATTAAAACCCAGAAACGACAACAGTAAAACGCGCTTCTCTGACAGCCCTTCTTAAACTCCTTCTACCGCCGTGACCCGACACCTTCACCCACCGTGACCACCATCCCCGACATCACCCTACTAACAACTGAAAACCCACGTAAAAACCCGTGAACAAAAACCCACAGACCCGACACAACCTCCGTAGACAAACATACAAACACACATAAAACAGAACGAACAATCGACCCTTCTGACACCGCATCTACCACCCTCCACGACCAACTTTAACCACCAACGACCCCAAACCATAAGTCTTCATACGTTCATTGTACAATCTACTATGATCTTATGCGAAAACAACCAAGGTTAGACGAGTTATGAACTACTAAATCACGTGATGAAAATTATAACACAAACAGATCGTGTGGTGACATACCGGTTTTAAGAGCCAAAACGAACACCGTACGCTAGCCTACAACCACAGTGCCCAGCCTCTTCTCCTTCTCTGACGTGACGGCTAGGGTTTTATGTGATAATATTGTATTAGGGTAGGGTTTAGGGATGAGTAAGAGGAGGCTAAATAAGACGGCAGTGTTGTAGCTTGCAGCGTGTGTTTTAAATAAAATAAGTGTGGGCTTCTTTTTGTTTCTCACGCAAATCGAGGCCCATACTCATACCCAATTGGTCACGAGTTCGAACCCCACCAAGCACATAATTATATTATCACCAACCCCATATAAAAGTATTTAAACAAGCACATAATTATATTAAAATATATATCGTTAATATTATATCGTTAGTTACGAATAAAATATCGTCGGCCCAGAAAGAACTATACTTAAAATACGGGTTATTACATTAAGAGTTTCTTTAAGACTCTAACACGTTAATGGGCTTCAGAAAGCTTCAGGGTCCGCGCAGAGGTCGATCGACCTGTTTACGGGCTTCAGCGAATTCTCTGGGCTTTCCATAATAATGATCTGGTCGGCTGACCCAAGTTATAGGTCGGTCGACCCGATTTCCTGTAGGAATGCTCTGATTTGTCTTCGGCTTGACTTCTTGGTACTTGGTCAATGTTTTGAGTTGACTTTCCATCGATCCTTGGCTATGAAAAATTCCGAGGGCGTAAGTTTGGTGTAAAATCATTCTTTTTCCGCATAAATCTGCAAAAGTGTATAAAAATGCGAAAGTAGACAATTGTTGGGAAATAAGGGCTAAAACATAGTAAATGAGTGACCAAATGCATGTAAAAAAGGATGTAAAACATCATAAAATAGACACGCATCAGGAGACACGAGGATAAGCTCGGCCCGCGATCGGTCAAGACATACTTTATAGGCTATCCAAAAGGAACTTTTGGTCATTACTTCTACTCGCCAACCGAACAACGTGTTTTTGTTGCGGCTAGTGCGACGTTCTTAGAGAAAGAATTTCTCAAGAACAAGTCGAGTAATAGAACCTTCGATTTATCGGAGATTCAAGAACCAACTACCGAGCAACCATTGGAGGAAGCAGTTCCTTCAACCTCGGCTGCGGTAGATATTCTTGAAGAACCTAGGAGGTCGGGAAGAGTCTTTATTCCTCCGGACAGATACATTGGTATGGTCGAGGAACATGACATAGATGACATCTTACTCCTAGAGGGTAATGAACCCACAACCTATAAAGGCGTCATGACTAGTTCCGACTCAAAGTTATGGCTAGCTGCCATGCAATCCGAGATGGACTCCATGTATGAGAATAACATGTGGGATCTTGTGGACCTACCTGCAAAGGTACGCCCCCTTCAATGCAAATGGCTTTACAAGATAAAGCATGTCATGGAAGGACAACAAGATATTCACAAGGCACGACTAGTTGCTAAAGGTTTCACCCAAGTGCCAGGCTTGCACTACGATGAGATCTTTGCACCCGTAGTCATGCTACGTTCCATTCGGATTATCTTAGCGATCGCCGCATTTCATGAATATGAAATCTGGCAAATGGACGTTAAAACCGCCTTCTTAAACGGTTATCTGGAGGAAGAGTTGTACATGGTACAGCCCGAAGGTTTTATTGACCGGAACATCCTAAGAAGGTTTGCAAGCTTAAGAGTTCCATTTATGGACTTAAGCAAGCATCATTGAGTTGGAATCATCGCTTCGACCAAGTGATAAAAGAGAATGGGTTCATTCGATCAGTCGAGGAACCATGTCTCTATATGAAGTCGAGTGGGAGCAAGATTGTCTTTCTAGTACTGTATGTCGATGACATACTCTTGATTGGGAATGACATACCTCTCCTATCTTCGGTTAAAGCATGGTTGAAAAACCATTTCCAGATGAAAGATGTGGGAGAGGCACAGAGAATTATGGGCATCCGTATCTACAGGGATAGATCACGACGGATGTTATCTCTCAGTCAGGAGTCTTATATAGATAAGATTCTAGAGAGATTCAGTATGACGAACTCTAAGAAAGGGTTCCTTCCTATGGCTACTGGGCTTCACTTGAGCAAGTCTCAAGAAGCTAAGACATTGGAAGAGAAATAGCGCATGAGTCGGATTCCTTATGCTTCGGCTATAGGATCGATCATGTATGTCATGATATGCACACGTCCAGACGTTGCATATGCATTGAGTATGACGAGTCGATTCCAAGCTCATCTAGGTGAACAACACTGGATGGCCGTGAAAAACATTCTTAAGTACCTACGGAGGACTAAAGATTGGGGATTGACTTATGGAGACAACACGACGCTCTGCGCCACTGGTTACGCAGATGCTAGCTTCCAAACGGATCGAGACGACTCGAAATCTCAGTCTGGATTCGTTTTTACTCTTAATGGCGCTGCTGTCAGCTGGAAAAGTTCTAAACAAAGTGTTACAGCAGATTCTACAACTGAGTCCGAGTACTATGCCGCTTCGGAAGCAGCTAAGGAAGCAATATAGATGCGTCAATTCTTACAAGGACTATCAGTAGTGCCTAGTTCGAATGACCCAATCACCGTTTATTGTGACAATAAAGGTGCCATCTTCCAAGCTAAGGAGCATAAGTCTAGCAACAAAGCTAGACATGTACAACGGAAAGCTCATCTAATCAGAGATTACGTGGAGCAAAAGAAGATATTTATTGATAAGATCGCTACGGATGGCAACGTAGTTGATCCTCTCACTAAAGCATTACCACGTGATAAGCATGAAGAGCACATTAATTCCATGGGAATCAGATGTGTTCCTAAGTTGTAGTACTCTTTTATGAATACATGTTGTAATTCATTTTCTTGTGTACTCTTTTACAACCTCATCGTTATGATATTTTATGTTTTGTTTTTCATGTGGAAATTGTACGCCAATTTTGAACACCACAAAGTGAACTGATTAACATTACATCGTTTTTAGTCCTTGATTACCTTCTTGAGCTGATAACTCAGGTAATCATTTTGTGACGTTGGTTGATGGTGGGTTCAACGAGCCATAAGTCAAACAGTTGACTGACCAATCACAAAGGCGAGTTATACGGATATTTCGTAGGACACCCCGTGACAACGTTATGGAGTCCTAAATGTTTTATAACATTGGGTGCCAGGTCGTGGATAGAACCTCCATAGTGTTCCTTAGAGTCGAGTCTTTTGACTTTCACCTGTCTCTTGAAATTAAGGCAGACTTTGGGTAACTTTGGTTTCTTTCCCACGGTCTTCCGTAACAGGGGCCAAGAGGATTTTTTCTGGGTTATTTCATGCTGCACTTACATCTGCAAGACTCGAGTTGAGGGAAATATCCAAACCCTTATCAGGATTTTATCATTTCTCAGGGCCACTCGAGGAGTAGTAACTGAAATGCATGGTCATGCTTGAATACAGATTCTTTTTATCAGTTAAGTTACTCTCTAGTCGAGGAAACCACTCTTGATACAGATCGATTGTAAGATACGAACTTTGCGAATGCGGATTTGCAAATTGTCTTACATTGAGTGGGAGAAATTTTAAAAGGATATGAGAATCGGTTATCGCACCTACACTTGTACGGACAAGTGGGAGTTTGTTGGAGTTGGTGTCCTCCACATGTAGTGCGATAACGTCATTGCACATACCCTTGTACGGTCAAGTGGGGGATTGTTGGGGCTGGTGTCCTTGACAGTTAGTACAATGACTTATTAAATCTCTTAAAGGATCACAAGGGCATACTTCTGTATTATTATCAGTTGATCCACGTTTATCAATAACGGTTGACTTGCTAGATAAGTTTGACGTTATTGTCATACGGATGGCGGTGATCAACTGGTCCCTATACGTCACACCTATAGGACACGTTTGAGAGATGTGAAGGTATGAAAATACAGTCACATTCATGCCGGATATGACTAAACAGTTAGTCAGAGGTATTGACTATTAAATTAGTCAATAAGATGTTGAGATTATTATTTAATACGGATTAAATAATTTTAGCTAATACGGATTACATGATTAATTCGTAAATTAAATATAAACGGTTATATTTAATTAAATATTGAATTCGTACATATTAATATAAGCAGTTATCTTAATTGACACAATTATACAATATTGTATTTTGTCAGACCATTATTAATGTATCGACTACATTAATATCTGATAACGTGTATACAATTTATAATTAAATCCCGCGAATCATATTTTAGCTTTAGGGTCGAATCACGTATTAGAATAAGGTAAGAGTGGAAAGCCCACTCTCACCTTGACCTAATTTCGGCCAGACCGAGTAATACAAAAGGAGAGGGACTCTCCTTTTGCCAGGTGACTCATTCCACTGACTAATAATCCCTCTCACAGAAATTAGGGTTTTTGACAACTGTTTTCCCAAAAACCTAGATCTCACATCTGTAAAACCTCACAAAACTCTCCCCATATCGCAAGGCAATTAGAGAGCATTTCTAGCACACGCGGTATCGTCTCAAACAAAGTCTTGGGTGCAAGTTATAGGAGGGAATTTACTTTAATTCTTGTTCTTAGGCCATTCGCGCAAGGACCTAAGGTTGTAATTCTATTTCATGTTTTTCTATCTTATGACCATAATCGCATTGTAATATTTCGTTATAATCCTGCAATTTTAGGGTGAATGCATGTTAATTCCCCACAGTTATATGACTCTTGTCCTCACCAACACTGAGTTGCGTCTTGGTGTGACCGTTAGGCTTAGGCTCTTGGTCAAGTTTCAGATTGTCCGCCCTGAGTCGGGGGTATCTCGTTCCTAGCTAGTTCGAGTCTTGGAGGTATCCTGAGTTGGGGATACTTGTCGAATCGGGGAAGGATTATACCTCGAGAGTCTGACCAGACTTAGACTAGGACCGTATATCGGATTGTCGTTCTACCAGGGGATTGTATTCGTTGAGACTAAGTATACTTGTTGTTGTCGTATAATGGAGTGTCATATGAATTCTCCCATGTTGTGATGATTGTTGTGTCTAGTCTTGCCTGAGTCGGTGTCAGACTTAGATATTGCTGATGATTTTGTGTCTAGCTTGCCTGAGTCAGGGTACAGTGCTAGATATTGCTGAATGATTTGTGTTCAGCTTGCCTGAGTCGGGGTATAGTCCTAAATACTGTTGAATAATTTGTATTTAACTTGCCTGAGTTGGGGTCTAGTGTTATATACTGTTAATATATGTTTTGGATATGCCTGAGTTGTGGTACTTGATCTAATTACATGAGTATGTTAAGATAAGGATTTGCTGAAAGACTACTTCACATGATTATATTTATGTTGGAGTATGATAATTTTTTATATGTGGTTATATGCATATGTGTGTGACAATAGGTGGCTAGGAGCATCTCTAGTCACTCCCCACTGACTGTGGCGCACATGTTTCATGTGTGTAGTTTGGTGATTTGCTGAGCAGGGGTTTGCGTGGGGCTAGCCAGCGATGATCCTTCATCGATGATATTTACCCTATTCGTTAGCTAGACCTTAGTTTTGTTTGAACAGTTTTGTGCCTGTAGGGATATCCTATCCCGAGCTGCGATTTTGTAGTTATGATTTAATACTTGATTATGTTTCTTTTATTTCCGCAATTCAGTTATGTAATAATTTCACCTTGCATGTTAGTTATGTTATCTTAAAAAGTTTAAATTCCGCTGCATTTTTAGTACTTTGTATGTTTACTTTTCCGCTGCCGCGAGGGATTTTACACGACCTCTCTAAACCAAACCTAGGCATCACTCCTCAGCCCCATCCTCCTCCGAGCTCTCATCATCACCACTGCCACTCCCATCACCGCTACCACTTCCATCACCGCTACCATTCTCCTCGTCACTCCCACTCCCATCCTTAGCATCTGAGCTCTCTGCTGCCTCCTCTACTCCTCTGGCACTGGCTCTCAGAGCGGCCTCCTCTGCACGTCGTCGCACCTCTCTCTGTATCGGTGTCTTCACAGGTTCCTCAGGTGACGGCTTTGGGTACCCGCCATCTGGGTATTGGTAGAAAGAAGGGTGCGGGCCACTGAGAGGACGGAAGGTGCTAGTGTGCATCCTCGCGTCATAATATGGACAGCTGACTTAAGGCTAGGTCTCGCTGAAGTATTGACTGCGCTCTGAAAAAGCTCAAAAAGAAGAGGATCACGATACCCTCGGTCTGCGACTGGAGGTACCTCAAAAAGTGGAGGTAAAATGAAATGGCCAGGGAAACCTGGGGTAGATGATGATGAAGGGGTGGTAAAAGGTGTAGGTGAAGGTGTATGGGTGGTGGTGTGTGTAGTGGTGTGGGTAGTGGGTATAGTGGTCTGAGTGGTGGTCGGTTGTGATGATGAGGAAGGTCGAGAACCTGAAGGGCCTCCAACCTCTCTCTTAGGTGAAGATCGCTTCCTCTTCGCAGAGGAAATTGTGAAAGGCATCAGGTATGATGGTGACTCTGGTCTCACACCCTTGACGGTGGTGAGGGGTGAAAATGCAGGCAAAGAGTCAGAAGGGAGAACTAATGAGGGCAATCCTCCAGGTCCGACGGTCAGCATGGGTAAACCAGGTCAGCTGGACCATGGAAGGCACAGAAAGGTAAATGTCACAGGAAATGGGCTCACCACAGGCCTAGTGCCAAAAATTTATCGATAAATCCTGGTGACAAGCCCGCCACCCACGACAGCGTCGGTGACTTTGCGACCTATGTCGCTAAGATGGGTAGCCACTAAAAAGGCTATGTTAAGGACAAATGGGGTACAACTATCAATGTTGAGGTACCCCGCGACTATGGCCAACTCAGTGTTCCTAATGTTGTTGGGCTCAGGTCGCCCAAAAATAGTCTCTCCTAGCAGTCAGAGGAAGATGCGAACTACAGGTGTATGGATGTGGGCAACCTTGCGACTAGCGAAAGGTACACGGGATAGGTGGCACGGCTGTTGCAACCTTATCAAAAATAAACCAACTGGTCCCAAACTAATATAGCAGAGGCAGTAGGGTATCGAATCCACAATGATAAGGGAACCTTAAAAGTTCTAATAAGTTCGTTGAAGCAACCAAAAAGAGGGGGTTTGTATATTGTTTTGTAGTCTAAATCCTAAAGGTAAAACAAAGATAATAAAAATAGATAAACCACTAAAGGAAGGAGAGGCTAGGAGATTCGGTTCACCATGGCCTAAGGTGGAAGGAAGAAATTAAGAATGTATTAAACTCGGCAAAGGGGTAGTGAAAAGGTCCTTTCGGTCCGCTATTCGCCCTAGAATTAAAACCAACAAACTTTCGCTCTAGCTAGTTCATCCCAAAGTTCATTGCTGGTCTACCTATTCCAATCTTCGATCTAGGTCAGGGAATCCATACAATTAATTGAATACGTCGACTCAAACAATCAAAAGTTATTATATGCAATGATTAAATGCAATCCCTAATCTAATACATTCACTACAACGACTATTCCTAAGCCATGGTTCCCCTAAATCCTAGTGCAAAGTCTAGCTAATGATGCTTAAGTAATTAACAATAAGAATATGGAAAAGGGACTCAACATCATAAAAGAACAAGGAATAGAAAACATAGATTAATTAATAAAGCAGAGAAGAGAATACCAAGATTACAAGATTGAAGAATGATGAATGAGAAATTATTCCAAGCAAAAGTAATAATCTAACTAATTAGGGTTTTAGAAAAGGAAATGAGAAAAATGAGATATAAGTTACACTACTACTATTGTCTACTGTTTTTGTGTATGTCGAGATGTCATCTTCTGCTGCTCAACCTTCCTTTTTATGCTAATTTCCAAAACCCTTCGAGGATCAGGAGTTTGCTGAAATCCCGCGACCTAGCTCGATCGAGTAAGTGTTACTCGATCGAGTAGATTTGTGTTCCTCCTTACTCGATCGAGTGAATAACTGTACTCGGTCGAATAATCTGCAGAAAGTGGTCGATGGCCTTGAGTAGAATGCTCGATCTAATGGTTTTCCTCCTGCAACCCCTCGATCGAGCGAACATCAGCACTCGATCGAGTGATTTCTGCGTTTGGGCGAGGATTGCTTCCCTTTGGGGCTTCTGCACTTCCCACCAAGACACGATTCTTTCTCGGCATCTTTGAAAGTGCTTGATTATCGAGGATTGAGTGGGTTTTTTCCTTCTTTCCGGATTTTATCTGCAATAACACAAAACGAAGCCGAGTAGACAATTCGGGGGATAAAAGTTGCTAAAAGTTAAGAAATAGAGGACAAATACGTGCAAAATGGGCCAAAAAGGTTTATATAAGATGCACGTATCAAATATCTCCAAACCAAACATTTGCTTGTTCTCAAGCAAATAAAGTGCATCTAACTCCGCAAAAGGAACCAAGTATGGAACAATCACTAAAGTGTCTACTCAAACCACAATTAAGACATAAGTCAAGACCTTGCACAATCGATGTATGCATACGAGTTGTAAAGGGTTACTAAACCGTCAACCTTGCAAGACCTTTGATAATGGACTCTCGCAGGTCACTCTTCTCTCATGAAGAAAAGGGTGAACAAGTGAATGTAAGAGAGAATGAAAAATAGCCGCTCACCTAAACTGTGACCCACATAACCATGCATTCACAAAAATGATAAGCAATTCTAATTACCCTACACACATTCCAACCAATCAAAGTCTTGTCACATCCGAGGGCTTACATATTTATGGTAAGGTGAGGTGATGGGTAAGAAGGGGTAAAACAATTACGGGAATGTGGAGGTATAGGTTGTCAAGAGTACCTAAACATAACCAAATATCACGATCCATTTCTAACTCATCTTAGAAATTCATCACATGTGCCCTTTTTGTTAGAACAAAAACTTCACCAAACTTAATTGATATTACTCCTCAAATGATGTGAAATGATACAAGGAAGTGAACCGATTTTTTTTATTAATGATCAACACGAAATAGCATCGGTTTCGTTTCTTCTTCCTTCCTCTCTTCCTGCTTTTCTTTTGTTTTCCCAACTCCAAATAAATGCGGAATAAACCAAATTCAAACCGATAGAGACATACACTGAACTAGCTTGACAAGGCAGGCTAAGTGTTGGGTGTAGCTGAAGGCCACTGGCAAATTTGGTTACATGTCGAGCTAACTGGGTGACAAAGAAAGAAAGGGTAATGTAAGCACCTCCCTACATGTGACACCAACCACTAACCCGAATGTGTATAGGCAAAAAGCAATTGAATCTCATACATATGGAAATTGATGATACATGTTATGCAAGGAGTAACTACTCACAAACCTACAAGAAACCGGTCATGTATGACACCAGTTTATAAAGCTCTAATTCCTCAGAATTTATAAGTAGGTTGCCAAAATTTCAGGTCAAGTCTATTTGTTCAGTAGGACTTCCAAACAAAATGACAACTCGTGCAAACTACTCGTGCAAGAAGTATATATTATGTCAGGTTTGCGTATGACAAAACAGAAAGGTTCGGACTCAGCTTCGAATACAGACAAAATGGATGCATAAACCTCCCCAAACCAACCTATACAATGTCCTCATTGTGCAAAGCGAAGGTGAAAAGAGAAGGAGACGGAGACTTACAGAATGAGGCAGAACAGCGACCTCCCCAAGTCGAACGAAAAAGTGAGGTTGTGGCAGGGATGCAGCAGAAATGCCTTCTGGCAGCAGTGAAGTGCTTCGATCGAGTAGAAGAATCAGTCGATCGAAGGGAATATTACTCGATCGAAGGCTCAATGAAGAGTCTATTGATATGAATATACTCAAGAAGGGAGGGTTGAATTGAGTACGCCTTCTTTTTCGATCCTTCTTCGATGTATATGTTGGCGTAATGAACAGTATGTATAAGCAATAAGTAAGAGGAGACACAATATTTTTGAAGTGGTTCGGTTTCACAAATCGAAACCTACGTCCACTATTCTCGATTAACAAAATTAGTACTTTTCTCTGGATTACAATTTTATCAACCAACTCGTACAACTAGACGTTAGTTGTAACTCAATCTAGATACCGTAAAATACCTAGCTAACTTCAAGTACCGTGAAATACTTAGAATACAATGAGTACCGTGAAATACTCAAACTATCTTAAGTAAATAAGATAAATCTTCTATGGTTCTTCGTGTTCACAAACTGAACGAATAAGAACAATTTCTAGCACTTAAATCTTGTAATAACGGAATATGACAGATTAAGCACGAGTAGTACACGGATTCTTCATGGCGTTTGTCTCGGTTTTTTGTGCGTGAGAATTGTGTTCTTTAATGTGATATGAACATCCTATTTATATAGAATTATATCTAGGTATTTTAAACCCTAGATGATTTAGGAATATTACTTAATCTAGACTTCTAGTCTTTAGGTAATATTTCCTTAATCTAATCTTAATTAATTTAGGAAAGATATTAATAAGATATTAAATATTATTATATATAAAACCACTTTCCTAAATCATATTTAGTTTAGGAAAGGTCTTATACCATAAAACATATAATATCCTAATTAAACTCAATCTCCTAAATCTTGTCAAAATATAATAAACTATATTTCATACCATAATCTAGTTTGTTAAGATATTTAAATAAATACATAATATTTATTTAATTAACCTTCAACAACTTAGAAACGTGTGGTCATGACACGGTTACCAAAACCGTCACATACACGATTTCCTAGATTCGGATATTTGACAATTTGGTCAAAATAAAAATCCTTAGTATATTAGGAAAAAAATAACTAACTCATAAGATAATTATTTTATTCCCTTTTAACTATTGGATATTTTATATAAACCATTTAAGATTAATAATTTAATATTGTAAAATGAAATAATAATTACACATTAATTTTCACACCGATTTTAGAATTAAAATTACTTTAACCGTCATCACTTATCCATGCATTTCTTGATGCTTTTATAGAGTTATAGCTACAAGTTATAACTTGGAACGAATACTTACCAAAGTTATAGTTGAAAACTATAACTTTGGTTTATCTTTGTTTCGACTAATTGCAATTTCGTTACTCGATATTTATCCTAACTAATCTTCATAAATACTTGAAAGGAGTTTGAGATCTTTCATCAATCTTCGACTAGTCACACTCTTGACTAATGATCTTGAATCTTCCATTACTGAAAACTCTTGTATCTTTATATTGATTCACGAGATCTTCCAACCTTATAAATTGTACACTTAACACACGATTATACGCACGACTATATATGATATATTTGCCTAGACTTGTCATCATTAAAACATAAATACATATATAATATATACTTATTAATATATGGTTCAACAAATTCCCCTTTTTTGATGATGGCAAGTCTTTCTTAGAATCGTGTCCAGGTGTTAGTTCCCCCTCAACATAATAACGATCAATCATAGCAAGATCAACTTAGGGTTTCTATCTTCTAGCTAATTCATATCCTTTAAGAACCCTAAGAGACAATGAATTACGACAAGGACCAAACTTAGGCAAATTCTAATCTAAGTAGCATTATTTCCCCTCTCTTGACATTATAGAAAAGACAAGAACAAAGACATAAAACGACTAGAATAATATACTACGAAACACGAGTAAGCATGCACCATAGACGAAACACACAAACACGAACAATATCATACACGCACACGTACGAATGTTAAGAATATATACACAACCAAGTTTGAATACTATGCCAATGGGCCGAATTAAAACAAGGATTAATAGTGTTTGGCAAAATGGTCCATGGCTAGGTAATAGGCAAAAGGCAAAGACAATTGTTCAATGGGCCACGGGTTAAGATAAGCAAAAGTCCGAGAGATATAATGGACACCGAAAACGAAACAGAGCCGAAAACAGAGTATTCCACACAGATTCGGAAGACGCTCACGGATGCTTGATGTTCAACGGATTAACATAATTTGGACGGGTATGGAACTCGAGCATGGAGAGACGATCCAAGAAACTACTCACATTCCTTCCTTGCGCATCAATGGCTTGCTCGAAATTGAGCACTTTCAATGACAAAGCCTTGACCGCCTCTAATGTCATGCTTGCATCCGCCCTAAGCAGCCCATGATCACGTACCATAGCTCCCCCTTGAGTGGTCATAAATTGAAGACGGTCATTGATCATGAAAATGTCATCGCAAATCACTTGAATACCCCGACCCATCTTATCTAAACGAGCATCCACCTTACCCATCCATTCCTTTAAATCAGCCCCCAAGCTCGAATTGCTTCCATTTTCACCACTTCCCTTCTTTTCTTTATCCACGCACAACCCAAGAAGCTTGTCGACCTTCACATCCAATCCGTCCAATGAAGGAGAGTTTCTTGGTTGATTATCACCACCTACACTTTTTCCAAACATTAGATCAATTCCCTCAACACAAATACCCATCAATTTCAGAATCTTATCACACATTCTATCACGCGGAATAACTCTGTAGCTTAGTTCATCAACAACACCCTTTTTCAACAATAACTCCGACACCCACATACCATACAGTATGTCGAGAGTCGTGCACATCTTTTCCTTCACCAAAATGCTTGAAACATGAACAATTTTAAAGCACATCAAAGAAGCCAAGTTTTTTTTGTACCCTCCAACCAATGATATAAAAGCATGGCCTCACAACACGAGAGCTTGTCCCGTCCTCCTCGACGGGGCAACACGGTATTCCAAAGAAAATTAGCAAAAAGCTTAAGCTTGGGAGAGAACGAACCGGTCAATAAGGGACTAGACTCGGTAGCGTTAGCATCAAAGTAAGTTTTATTGACCATCTTTTGTTCTCGAGATACAATGCCTCATTCTTTGCTTGGGTCGAGATCAAGACCCGTACCATCTAAACAAAATATTTCACAAATTTTCGACAAAGACACGCTTATATCCCGACCATTCACCACAGCGGTTAACACATCATCACTAGCCTTTACTGACGCAAAGAATTGCACTAATTCAATCGGAAATACTAACCCTGAGAATTTACTTATATAATCCACCCTTGAAAATCAAATAAAGCTTTAAAGAACCCTTCGGACATGGTCATACGGACTCGGTCAAGACCCTCCTTGGTAGCTTCAAGGGAAACCTCGCGAAACAGGGGACGAGATGATCTTTCGGATGGAACATATTCCGGTGAATTTTCATCCAAGGGTGGTGATTCTTTGTTGAATTTTCGGCGTTTTCCGGTGTCAGTAACCGGAACAGACATGGAAACAGGTTGCGGAGATGGTGGGGTGACGGTGTGGGAGATAGTGGAGATGGTGGTTTCGGTTTCTGGAAGTTTGAGCAGGTTGCTTTGGCCGGTGGCATTGTATAAGGTAAATGAAATTAAGGTTTGATTTTATGGAGGTTTTAATTTTAATGGAGGTTTTATGTGTTAGTGGGTTTGGGACGGTGAGGATGAATGAGGGAGAGTGAGGTAAATTGAGGGAGGTAAGTTGGATGAAGTAATGGTAATAATTGTGGTTGGGTAAAAAAGTCAAGGGTTTAGGGGATGGGTGACACGTGGAGGAAGAGTGTAGAAGTGGTAGGGTAGAGTGGGTAAAACGGTTTTCTTGTGATAGTGAGGTAAGTTGCTTTATTTTTATTTTTGGTAATTTTGTATTAAAAGGTAGATTGGTATAATATGGTAAGTTTGTGTAATATATGATTTATTATTTTTTTGTAAAAATTTGGTTGCACACAAACGTACAATACATCGTATAACATAGTCGAGTTTAAGTATTTAATCATAGAGTACACACATAAACATGCAATGGAATATACGGACACAGTCAATAATCTTGTCTAAACCGTAGTCAATCATTGGGTTAGTTCAGCTATTTAGATTGAATAGGTGCCACCGATTAAACCAATTTCCAATCGCAAAGTCTCAAAATGTTCTCTAGTCAATGGTTTAGTAAAGATATCTGCCCATTACTTTTCCGTACTACAAAATTCCAATTTTATGTTTTTCTTTTCAACATGGTCTCGTAAAAAGTGACGTCTAATTTCAATATGTTTGGTCCTCGAGTGCTGGGTTGGGTTTTTAGATATAATTATCGCACTCGTATCATCACATAAAATAGGCACACAACCTTCATCGACACCATAATCAAGTAACTGTTGTTTTAACCATAAGAGTTGAGAACATACCAGTGCGGCTGCAATATATTCTGCTTCGGCGGTTGAAAGAGCGACAGAATTCTGTTTCTTGGATCCCCATGATATTATACATAGGCCTACGAACGTAGCAAGAGCAGAAGTACTTTTTCTGTCTAAAGAACATCCTGTATAATCTGCATTTGAATATCCTACTAGGTTAAAGTTACAGTCCCTAGGATACCATAAATATAATTTTGATGTTCCGATTAGGTATCTTAGTATTCTCTTAACCGCAGTCATATGCGATTCTTTTGGTGAAGATTGAAATCTTCCGCAAACGCAGACACTGAACATTATATCTGGACGACTTGAAGTAAGATAAAGAAGTGAGCCAATCATACCTCTGTAAGTTGTTTCATCTACAGACTTACTGTCTTCGTCTTTGGTTAACTTCTTATTTGTGACCATTGGAGTAGGCATTGGGTAAGAGGTTTCCATGCCGAATTTCTTTAGCAATTCTTTGACGTATTTTTGCTGATGAACTTTGATTCCTTCTTATGTTTGTTAAATTTGAAGACCAAGGAAGAACTTCAGCTCTCCCATCATACTCGTCTCGAATTCAGAGGTCATCAATTCAGAGAAGTATTTGCACAACTTTTTATTTGTTGAGCCAAAAATAATATCGTCAACATAAATCTGAATAACTAGTAGATCCGAGTTCTCGCTCTTGAGAAACAAGGTTTTTTCCACAGATCCTCTCTTGTATCCACTCTCCAATAGAAATTTTGATAGTCTGTCGTATCATGCTCTAGGTGCTTGCTTTAGGCCATAAAGAGCTTTGTCCAATTTGAATACATGGTCCTTTAGTTTGCTGTCGGGAAATCCAGGAGGTTGTTCAACAAATACTTCCTCTTGGAGATAGCCATTAAGAAAGGCAGTCTTAACGTCCATCTGAAATAACTTCATTCCCTTATGTGCGGCAAAGGCAATGTAACATTTCGCGTCTTGAAGCCTGTATAAGTGCTGCTTGTGTTTGTTTCGTGCTTGTTAGATGTTTCGTTACCGTTATGGGGTGGTGAACTTGGGGACGAAGTTCATTTTAAGGGGGAAAGACTGTAATACCCCGTATTTTAGCCTCGGTCAACGGCAGTCAAACTCTGTTTTATACAAGTATTTCAAATGGAATGTTTATAAAGTATTTTACGTAAACTGTTATTATTTTATAAATCGTATTTCTACGATTACTTCGTATTTCATAATCATTTTATATTTGACGATTATTTATTAAAACGACATTTCATTCGTTTTTCTTTAATTTTGATAATATATTTATAATTAAATATATTTCCTGTTTTATATTTATTCTCATTTATATTGGCTTTATTATTTTAGTCGTAACTATATTTAAATTTAAATTTTTATATATTCTTATATAATTACTAATAATTTTATATTCTCATAATTAATTTAATTAATATTTACTAATACTAATTTCATAATTTAATTAATATAATTATTTATACGTACTCGTTACGTTATTTTAAGTACGAGTCGAGAACAGTATATAGATTGTCAAGTCTCTCGAGATGCGTGATGGGCTTGGGCTCGAATAGACTAAGGAAACCATGACTAAGCAAGATAACCACAAGAACCCATGTAAACCCTAATACCCATCCCTCACAAACTCATACACCGAGATACCACTCGCACATCAATACATCGACATTCACAAAAGAACATAAACCCTAATCGTTCTCACACCTCCGTCTGCCTCCCTACTCCGTCTTCATCATAAACCCTAGCCTGACCTGTCGTGGGGAATAGAGAAGAACAATAGCGAAAGAGGGACAACCACATCATCAGTGTGTTCACCTCTTCCGCAGCAGCGTATTTGTGAGTGTTTATCGTACCCTTTCGATTTATCGTTTTTAATGTTTAATGGTTGTGTGTAATCCTTGTAATATGAATAAAATACTTGTCATCATTAGACCGCCATAGGACCACCGTGGGTGGCAGTAAAACACCAAAGAATGTCGACAGTAAACACAGTTTACACTCTGTTCCTACGTGTGGGTTTCTGATTCGTTGTTGTTGCGTTTCGTTCGTGTTTTGGGTTTAATTTTGAGTACAGGTTTATGGGTAAGGGTAGTAGAATGTTAGTAGGTTGCTTTGGTGGTTGTAGGTGGTGCGTGGTGGTCGGAAAAGGTGTAATACCTCGTATTTTGATTGCAATATTTCGTATTTATATAGTCATGGGTTGGTAATATTTGAACGATGTTTACCTCGTATTTTTAGTATGACATTTATTGTGTATATTGACGTCTTGATCGTATTTGAACATTAGATGTAATGTTTTTTTAAGACTCGGGTCTTTTGATATTATAAGTTGACTCGAGACTTAATATTATAAGTCTTATATTATGTTATCGTGTGATATTAATTGTTATCGTAACTATGTTATTTAAGCTAATAATAACTTTACGTGTTTTACGTGTATCGGGTTGGACTTTAGTTGGATTAATTTAACATGGGTTGTGAGAATATGGGCCAAGTGACCCAACTAAACCACCCGACCCAATTACCCCGTAAACCCTACCCTCTTAACCGTGTTTTCCTAAAAAGAAACCCTAGAGTGTTTTTTTTTTCTTTTTCCATTTCCACACGCGCACTTCCCCTCTCGGCAGCCACCAGAGTGAGTGCGAGAGAGAGAGAGAGGTGGCCGGCGGTGAGCTAGAGTGGTTGCAAGGGACTCTCGAGTCGGTTTCAACCCGAGTCTAAGGTGAGTTTTCACTCGTATTCCTTTGTTTCGTCTTTTCACGCCTGTCACTTTTGTAAAGCCTCTAGAGTCTGACGTCATGGTGGCCATAAGATGGTTCCGGGGGTGAGGGTGTTTACGTAGGTGGTAGTAGGAGTGTCGACGGTGACCTCGGGGTTTGGTGTATGGCGTTTTGCGTTGGTCTAATCGTTTCGAAGTTAGTTCGCGTGAGAGGGGGCTTGGGGGGTGCCACTGGTGGCTCGGGGTAGGTCACCACAGTGGTACCACGGTCGGCGTGGGGTCTGACAGCATGGGTGGTTGCGGCTGTGGTTCGAGGCTGTGACGGAATCGTGAGTAGTAGCGGTAGTGTTGGTTTCGGACATGGTGGTGGTGGTAGGGTGATGGACCAGGCCTGTTTATGGCCTGGTATGTCTCGACGGTGGCGAGGGTGCCGGTGGTGAGGTTGGTTGGCCGCGCATTCATGGGATGTCGTGTGTATGGGAGTGGCGGTGTTGCGTTTGTTGTCGTTAGTCTACTACTAGTATATAATATATTGCTAATATTATATTACTATTATTAATATTATAATCATTGATATTATATTTATAATGATGCTTATTATTTTTATAGTTAAAAGTGTTATTATTAAGATGGTCTTAATATTTATCTTCTATTTGTGTTGGTCTTAATCGTATTAATTAAATATGAGAGTCGGGAAATTACTTAAGTCATGGGAGTTCTATTTCTATATTTGGAAAGTTTCTATTTTTGGAAACTTTTCACATATGGAAGGTTTCTATTTATAGCAAGTGTGGTTTGTTATGGGGTTCGGGAAGTTTATTGATTCGTTACAAATACGTGTTTAGGTAGCAGTTTCCGCGTGGAACAGTTCTAGCGAGCTTTGGACTTATCTGCATTTCTGCTATTCGAGGTAGGGGAAATACTGATAAATATTGATGTGTAATATGTTCTTATTTGATATTAAGCATGTTTGTTACATAATATCACGTGATTGTTATATTGTGCTGTTTATATCATTCTGTGATTGGTGTGGAGATAAAGGGTCTGTGATTGGTGCGGAGATAAAGGGTCTGTGATTGGTGCGGAGATAAAGGGTCTGTGATTGGTGCGGAGATAAAGGGTCTTGTGATTGGTGTGGAGGTAATGGGTCTTGTGATCGGTGCGGAGTTTATTTGGTGTTGGATCGGTGCGGAGTTTATTTGGTGTTGGATCGGTGCGGAGTTTATTTGGCGTTGGATCGGTGCGGAGTATATTATATTGTTGTCTTATTTATCTTTCTACTCAACCTCGTGGTTGACCCTGTGTATTCGTGTGACACCTGTGATGATCCGTAATGGGGAGCAGTTTTGACAGGAAAGATGGTGTTGTGGGAGCATGGGATGGCGTGAGCACTTGGAATGGACCGACTTAGATGTAGATCACCTATTTTGTAGTTATCAGTTGTACTTGTTTCCGCTATGTAGTATTTGTAACACCAACGTTTAAATTTTACCAGTTTTTATATAAAGTACTTTGGTTTGATTTACTTTGTTATTCACTGCCTCGGATATTCCGAGATGGTAACAGCTCAATTTACTGAGGATGTCTTGATAAAGGCTCCTTAATAAATCGGGGTGTTACAAGTGGTATCAGAGCGAACGATCCTCAGGCCCAAACCAAATGAATAATAATGAACGTAGGAAGAGTCTGATAAAATGAACCCCGAGATGAAACTGTTAGGAGCCCCAAAAAGGAACGGGATGAGTTAGGGGCCCCCTCACACCAAACCTGGGCCCTTCTTGTTCTGTCTCGGGAACCCAATGAGAGTAATTGAAGAGTGGGGTAGATTATATAGTGACCTAGTTACATTGTACTAGCGTTCTTGCAGGAGAAGGAATGAGGTAAGTTATGATGTGAAACATGGTTGATAATATATACTGCGAATCATGAGATTGATGTTGAATGTTGATTGAGATATACTTTTCTGGTATTGAGAACAAGAGTTTTGAATATGAGCTTTACTTGTATATGGTGATATGCATGCGGCTATATGATCCCTGAACCGTTAGGTAGAGATATAGTATAATTTTATGTGTAATGAGTGGATGAGCTATGGCTACCTAAAGAGATAGATGTAGGAGAGATATGACCATGATTGGCTGGAATGATTAGTAGAGCCAGCTATGCTATGTCGTTATAGGATGTGGAACCAAGTTAAGTCTTATGGGTAAAGCTAGTAGACCGAACCGGATGTCGTGCTCGTTGATAATTGTCTGTACTATTCTATGTGTGTATACACTTCTTATTTGCATGCCTTATACTTTGCAAGAGTTTACTGGTAGGCATACTAGACAAATGTGATCGGAATTAGAGATTTATGATTTTATTATTTTACTAATTGCTTTAGTAATCCATGTTTAGTAATATGCAGAATATGTGTTCTAAGCTATGAATGTATATAGTCATGTGTTGCGTATATCGTATTTAAAATTTTATGTCTGTTATATACATTTAAATCCGTTATGAAGTTGTCATCAATAAGGGATACGTAGTAGTATATAGGTTATAATTCCGTACTTGGATGCACCTGTATAACTATCAAGTTATTTAATTGATTTTATTTTCAGTTTCGAAACCTTACCGTATTTTGATGCTGTAATAACCCGATTTGTTTTATTATTAAAATATAGTGTTCGTGGGTAATTTTTGGTTAAACGACGAATTAATTCTTTAAATGGTCGTTTAAATAAGCTCGTGCACACTTGTTTTGGTAGGCGTTTTGGGATGGTGATAGGAGTCGATATGGGAACCTAGGTGTCTAGTGTTAATTCTAGACGTGTGGTGATGAGGGGACTCGAACCCAGGACCTGTAGCATCACGACCATGGGCCTCGATTGGCGTGCTAAACAGCAGCCCATGGACAGAATAGGGAAACAAAATTCAAACTCAGCTCCTTTGCTTCCTGCCGCCTTATTTAAGGTGAGAATTACCCTAACACCTTAGTCACAAACTCAGATCTAAACCCACAGAAACCTAGCCACCACGTCAGTAAGGAGCAGGGAGCCAACCACGGTGGTCGTGCAGTAGCGTAGGGTGGTTCGTTTTGTCAGAGATTTGGTATGTCCACCATACCGTTGTTAATTTCTTTCGTGTTCACTGTTTTATTCGCATAGATCTTTATGTACCTACGTCTAACTCTGGTTGTTTTTGCATAATCTCGTCCTGGGTAATGCAGTGTACACATTTGAGTCACCTCGGGGTTGTCGTTGTTGGTCTAAGGCCCTCCTCGAGGGTGGTTAATAGGGGTCAGTCAGTAGTTGTTATTTGGGGTCAGTTTTAAGGGGTTTTGTTTTTCTTTATTTCTGGGGTTTTGTGTCATGAGATAGAAGGGTTGTCAGGTTGCGCGTATGGTGTTATTCACGGTGGTTATGGGTGGTTGACTACGGTGGTTGGGGAGTTTCGATAGGGGCTGTCAGTGGGTGCAAGTGTTACAGTGTGTCGGGGGTTTGTTTGGGTTGGTACCACCGCCGACTAGGGGGAGGTCTATGCGGTGGTACCATGGTGGTCGTGAGTGTCTGGTGTCGGTGATGGTGGTTAGGGTTAGTGGGGTCGGTGTCAGTACTGTCGGTGGTGGTTGCAGGAGTATTTCACGGGAGGGGCTGCTGGTGGTTATGTACAGTAGGTCGTGAACCAGGCCTGGAAATGGCTCTGGTTCACCTCGCCGGAGGAAGTCGACGCTGGTGGTGGTGGCCAGTGGTGTAGAGGGCAGTTTGGGTGTCACGTCTGGTGGTTGTCAGTGAGGAATGGGCTGGACTCGTGGTGGTTCAGGGTGTCTAAGTGCCGCGGGTTGGGAGTGTGAGTAGATGGAGTTATTTTTGGTTGTTTTATTTATTTTATTCCTTTATTTTATTTTGGGTATTAATGTTATTGTTATTTATTTATGGTATTATTATTATTATTATTATTTTTATTTTTAAGATATTATGATTTATTAAGGGAAGGATTTTGGGTGTTTTATTAGGAAGGTTTTGATGTGGTGTTAATGCATGTTTTAAAACATTTGAATTTCAAAATCAAAGTATCTATTTTTGGAAAGTTACCCGTTTTAGTAGTTACTATTTTGGGAGATGGCTATTTTAGGAAAGTTTCTATATTTAGCAATTGTACGCGTATCACATGTTCTAGGGAGTCTTATTAATTATACGCACTACTCGTTTAGGTAGCGACTTCCGAGTGGAACATTTTTAGCAGCTGTGCAACTGACGACTTCATCCGACTATTGAGGTAGGGGAATATTTGCATCTGTAATTGTGAAATGACATGAGGATACTCATCGTATGAATGATATACTTAGCTGTGAATATATATATTATGATTTATTGCTATTCTTGATTGATGTGGAGGACGGAGGTTGTGAATTGGGTCTTGTGATAAGGGTCTTGTGATACGGGACTTGTGATATGGCCATGGGAGGTGTGATGTGTTGGGAGTGTGGTGGAGGAATGAATTGGAGGTGATGGAGGAATCGTATATTGTGATATTTCATGTTTTAATCATATTACCTACTCAACCTCGTGTTGGCCCTGTTTGTTGTTTGTTGTTGTGTCTGTGTTGATCCAATTCATTGGGGAGCAGAATGACAGGTTTAGACTATGGATTCAGGAAGGGTGGAGAGAACATGGTTCAGACCAGTCTAGCATAGCTCAGTCATATAGTTTCCGACATGTTGAACTTTTAGTTTTGTTTTCATAAACAGTTGTAAACTTTTCGAGACTTATGTTTTATCATTTTAAATATTTAATAAAGTACTGCGTTTCTTCACTGTGATTACTTACTACCTCGGTATTCCGACATGGTAACACCCTTGTTTATTTGGGGGAGTCCTAGATCAGGCCTCTAGATAAATGGGGGTGTTACAGATGCCAACTACAATTGAAATGAGGGATGAATGTTAATATGGTACAGAGTGATGTCTATGTTTCAAATGATCGTCAATGTGTTTGGAATAAGGAAGGTTGAGTGTGGATGTAGTAATGTGTAGTTGCAAAGGGACCGAAATTTTAATAAATTTTCAGAATGTTACCTGGTTTGTACATGCTGTCATTTTATACGTGTTTCATAATTGAAGATGAAAATTTTATGTATGATAACCTTCTGAGTTGGGTTTACAATGTTAGTGTTTTATCTTGATATGAGTTATGTCTTTGGAAGAAATAAATCTTTTATTTGACAGTAGTCAGACTGTTACTGCATAGTCCCGTTTTGACCTATCTTTTTGTAACAGAAATCATTTAAAACTTGGTTAGTGCTTGTGCATAATTCCAACTCTACTGTCATAATGTTCGTTCACGTTCTCAAAATGTTACGCCATGTAAAATCTTAACGATATTTATTCAAATTGTGATTTTTGCAAGATGCCTAAAATTTTGTTGAAATGCTGTAAAGTTATTGTTCAAACCGTTCGAGTTGTAATATAGTATTAAATAATTTCCTTGAGGTATGCATTTGATACTTTCCCGCTGTTTCACCAATTCCTTATATTTACTAAAAGATTATGTTTGCTCACATGTTAGCTAAGCTGTTATTTAATTATGATCTTAGTAAGTAGTTGCATAACGTTTAATTGGTGAAGCCGTGAGTTATGTAAGTTTCGTGTAAAAGTTTGATCAAATGTGAATTATGAGATGTGACCACGTGACATCCTGACATGGCCTTAGTAACATGAATAGTAAACATAGGGTATGAGTACGAACCCACTTTATGATAGCTAACCTTGTGTATTTCGTTAAGTTTAATATAGAATCATTTCAATTAAATGTCTAGTATTACGACCTCAAAATAATTATGTGTTGCTCGCATGTGATGTCAAAAGTATGATTATCTGAGAAGAGTCTTGCCAAGTGGCAGAATGAAATTTAACTGGTAATCTTATTAGCATGATATAGTAATCTAATGGTTATAAGTAATTGTGAATATTTGAACAATATGAATCTTGTTGATGTTCTTTCGTATATTGATGGTTTACCTCTGTCTAGTTTCCTATGATTATAATCTTTATACCTTTTCAAGTATATTGTTATACCATACAGTGATTTGCATATTGTTATATTAGGACCTGATCAAGATGTGTTGAATTATCAATTGTTGACATATGGTTTATGGAAGAACTAGTGGTGAATTCGTTTACTTTTATCGTTAAATTGTTTTCATAATTCATGAACTACAAGAACAATGTTTTGATAAAGGAGAGTCAGAATGTCACCGTGTAGTCTTGATTCGATCTATAACTTGTAGAATTGTCTTTGATTCGTGTTTATAATTGTCACACGCTACCCTTTCAATGTTTCAAACATTTCAAAATATTTTCAAAGTGATAAATCAGGATAAAGCTTGATGTTTGATAATTATGGTGATTGTTTGCAATATGACTATTCTGTAGCTATGTGTTGATGAAATCCTGCTTGAATGCTAATTGCTGCGCATTGCATAAAACCCTTATTTCGCAAGTCATATATAGTAATAGTTTCCTGATAAATGATGTAATGTGAGTGGACGGGAAATGTACCTAAGTGATTTTGTTAATTTATTGATATCTGAGTATGCTACACGGTCATATAAGTCTATGATTTGTGTATACCTTGTGAAATATGTCAATGTTCCATGTTTCATTACGTTAATTAATTTTGCTCTATGTCTTTTCTAAAGTATGATTCTACTTCTATAATGTGACTAAAAGCTTGAAACCTTCCAATTTGTCGGTTATGAACTATGAGCTTCCTGATTGTATACATTGTTGTAAATATATTAAATTTGTGGTAAAATATCAATGGTATGTGAGTGTTAGCTACCCTGATTCTGCTTTACTGCGTAACACGGTTTCTACCGATCCTAGTACTCTTGCTACCTCTCGAGGTAATATATGTTTGCATGACAATTGCTATAGATTTCTTATGTGTACTTCTTTGGGTTGAAATTTGTATTTGTTCCTTTATTTTGATAGATAATTTCTCCTATTGATAAAGTAATCCTTTTGTTGTAAGACGGGTTGAGTTGTGAGATGGGTAAACTCGTGATGATTGATTTGTTGTTTATGCATAATGGTTTTGTATTAGGTTGGTTGGTATAGCGTCCAGATCCTTATTTTATGAACTGTGGAATTGTAAGTATACATACAAGTATGTCAATGAACTTGGAAGGTAAGTGCTATTGAGGTTGAGTGGATGAGATTGAGTTACTCGTGAGTTAGGAACAAAGGCCATGATTGGATTTGTTTTGAGTTTGAGTTTGCAGTTCAGTATTTTATCGAGTTGTCGTATTCTTTAACCTTGGCTCGTGGGTGAGTAGCTTGGAGTTTTACGCTCTAAGTGTTGAGCAGTTCCTTTAATGGAATATGTGATAACATTGATATTGAATTGGGAGGAAAGTTGGTTACTGGCATTGAGTTATGAGTTGTTAGGCCGTTGTGCCATACTGTGTTTACGGTCCCGTGTGACCTGGATTATTGAATTATATTCAGAGTTGAAATCGATAGCGAGATGGAAGTATTGAATTGCGGCTTATTTCCGCCAGTTCACTCACCCCTTGTCTATGGTCTTAGATGCAACGATGAGTGCGATACTTGTTTGCTTGGGGTAGGATTTTATGAGACAAAGTAAAGAGTAAGACGGGGTCATGAGCTGGAAATTTTATAGTGGGGTTACGGGGACGTAACCATGTTTTAAGGAGAGTAGGATTGTAAAATCTTAATGATCTATGATATCGCAAATTTATATGCCGTGATTGTTTAACGAAGATTGTTGACTTTACTTGAAAATCCTGATTACTTCTGTTATGCACTACATTGTGATTCGGGAAGTACCTTTTAACTTAGTTATACGTTAAACTTTGGGGACAAAGTTTTCTTAAGGAGGGTAGAATGTGACAACTCGTGTTTTGAAGTTTTTTTTTATGGAGTATGTGGTATGTATTAGAGTATGATTTACGCCAGAGTTTTGAGTACGGTGATATGTGTGTGTGGTTGAACTTCGGGACGAAGTTCGTTTTAAGGAGGGAAGACTGTAATACCTCGTATTTTGATTGCAATATTTCGTATTTATATAGTCATGGGTTGGTAATATTTGAACGATGTTTACCTCGTATTTTTAGTATGACATTTATTGTGTATATTGACGTCTTGATCGTATTTGAACATTAGATGTAATGTTTTTTTAAGACTCGGGTCTTTTGATATTATAAGTTGACTCGAGACTTAATATTATAAGTCTTATATTATGTTATCGTGTGATATTAATTGTTATCGTAACTATGTTATTTAAGCTAATAATAACTTTACGTGTTATACGTGTATCGGGTTGGACTTTAGTTGGATTTATTTAACATGGGTTGTGAGAATATGGGCCAAGTGACCCAACTAAACCACCCGACCCAATTACCCCGTAAACCCTACCCTCTTAACCGTGTTTTCCTAAAAAGAAACCGTAGAGTGTTTTTTTTCTTTTTCCATTTCCACACGCGCACTTCCCCTCTCGGCAGCCACCAGAGTGAGTGAGAGAGAGAGAGAGAGGTGGTCGGCGGTGAGCTAGAGTGGTTGCAAGGGACTCTCGAGTCGGTTTCAACCCGAGTCCAAGGTGAATTTTCGCTCGTATTCCTTTGTTTCGTCTTTTCACGCCTGTCACTTTTGTAAAGCCACTAGAGTCTGACGTCATGGTGGCCGTAAGATGGTTCCGGGGGTGAGGGTGTTTACGTAGGTGGTAGTAGGAGTGTCGACGGTGACCTCGGGGTTTGGTGTATGGCGTTTTGCGTTGGTCTAATCGTTTCGAAGTTAGTTCGCGTAAGAGGGGGCTTGGGTGGTGCCACTGGTGGCTCGGGGTAGGTCACCACAGTGGTACCACGGTCGGCGTGGGGTCTGACAGCATGGGTGATTGCGGCTGTGGTTCGAGGCTGTGACGGAATCGTGAGTAGTAGCGGTAGTGTTGGTTTCGGACATGGTGGTGGTGGTAGGGTGATGGACCAGGCCTGTTTATGGCCTGGTATGTCTCGACGGTGGCGAGGGTGCCGGTGGTGAGGTTGGTTGGCCGCGCATTCATGGGATGTCGTGTGTATGGGAGTGGCGGTGTTGCGTTTGTTGTCGTTAGTCTACTACTAGTATATAATATATTGTTAATATTATATTACTATTATTATTAGAGTAAATTAATAAACACTACCAACTTTAGTCCTCTCTTTCATAATCAATACCAATATAATTAATAATTAGTAATAAGTACCAAGATATTAATTTTTTTCTACGTTAGATACCAAGTGGTCGTTTTACTCTAGTTTTTTCTTACTTTAAAAGGTGTTTTTATCTAAGAGAATGATTTTAGAGCTTAGTGCCTAGAGATTTGTACTTGAATAATGGCTTTTTGGACCGCTTCGAGTAGATTAGTATAGCATTTTCACGTGACTTGGTACCTATCTTAGAAAAAAGTTAATATTTTGGTAGTGATTATTAATTATCAATTATGTTGGTACTGATTATGAAAAAGGGTCCTTATATTGGTATTGTTTATAAATTAACTCTTATTATTATTATATTTATAATGATGCTTATTATTTTTATAGTTAAAAGTGTTATTATTAAGATGGTCTTAATATTTATCTTCTATTTGTGTTGGTCTTAATCGTATTAAGTAAATATGAGAGTCGGGAAATTACTTAAGTCATGGGAGTTCTGTTTCTATATTAGGAAAGTTTCTATATTTGGAAAGTTTCTATTTTTGGAAACTTTCCACATATGGAAGGTTTCTATTTATAGCAAGTGTGGTTTGTTATGGGGTTCGGGAAGTTTATTGATTCGTTACAAATACGTGTTTAGGTAGCAGTTTCCGCGTGGAACAGTTCTAGCGAGCTTTGGACTTATCTGCATTTCTGCTATTCGAGGTAGGGGAAATACTGATAAATATTGATGTGTAATATGTTCTTATTTGATATTAAGCATGTTTGTTACATAATATCACGTGATTGTTATATTGTGCTGTTTATATCATTCTGTGATTGGTGTGGAGATAAAGGGTCTGTGATTGGTGCGGAGATAAAGGGTCTGTGATTGGTGCAGAGATAAAGGGTCTGTGATTGGTGCGGAGATAAAGGGTCTTGTGATTGGTGTGGAGGTAATGGGTCTTGTGATCGGTGCGGAGTTTATTTGGTGTTGGATCGGTGCGGAGTTTATTTGGTGTTGGATCGGTGCGGAGTTTATTTGGCGTTGGATCGGTGTAGAGTATAGTGTATTGTTGTCTTATTTATCTTTCTACTCAACCTCGTGGTTGACCCTGTGTATTCGTGTGACACCTGTGATGATCCGTAATGGGGAGCAGTTTTGACAGGAAAGATGGTGTTGTGGGAGCATGGGATGGCGTGAGCACTTGGAATGGGCCGACTTAGATGTAGATCACCTATTTTGTAGTTATCAGTTGTACTTGTTTCCGCTATGTAGTATTTGTATAGAGCTGGCCGTTTGCGGGCTTGGGCTGGACATGGGCCGGGCCTAACCTATCAAAAAGTGTCCAACGGGCCTTTTTTTATGCCCGTGCCCGCTATAGCGGGTCTACTATAACTGCCCGTACCCGCTTTATATACCTTAGCGGGCCAACCCGCGGGCTTGCGGGCTTTTATTGAAATTAATTATTGGAAAATCAAACCAACAAAACGGTAGAAAACAAAACATGATTACCAAGTTTGCAAAATAAAACTAATAACATAAGAGTAAAAATCCCGTGAGAACCGTGAGATATTATACATATATGTATACAATAGAAGATATTAATAGCTACCTTACTGATATAACGAAATAGATATAATAGAAGATATTAATAGCTACCTTACTAATATAACGAAATAGTAAAAAAAACATATTTGGGGAGATAATTATTAATTTAATGGTGGAATAAAAATAAGTAATAAATTACCTAACGATAACCCTTTAGCTCGTAACCAATCTTCCTAACACACATACCGTTTTCAATACAAAACTTTTCAGTTTTAATTTATAATTTTTTTAGGTTAAATAAAAATTATAGTTTACAATTTTTGTAGCGGGCCTAGCGGGTTGTCCGTGGGCAATTTTATTTAGTCCAAGCCCGTCCATTAATTTTAGCGGGCCTAATTTCCTTGTCCGTACCCACTTGTTTTAATTTTTTTTGTGACCAAGCCCGCTAGCAAAGCGAGCCGAACGGGGCGGGCCAAACGGGTTGGCCCGGATTTGGCCAGCTCTATATTTGTAACACCAACGTTTAAATTTTACCAGTTTTTATATAAAGTACTTTGGTTTGATTTACTTTGTTATTCACTGCCTCGGATATTCCGAGATGGTAAAAGCTCAATTTACTGAGGATGTCTTGCTAAAGGCTCCTTAATAAATCGGGGTGTTACAAAAGGGTTACTTTAGACAGCATGTTAGAGGCGGCTGGAAAAGGGTATGAGTTTGTGGTGGGACCGTCTTTTAGCGACTGTTTTAGGTGGTAGTGGGGGTGTCGAGGTCTGGTGGTTACTACCAATGGGGTCGTGGGGTGTGGGAGATGTCTACGGTAGTGTTAGGTGGTGGTTAGAGTGGTGGTTTCGGTGGTTGGAGTCGGGTTTAACAGGGGATGTTAACACGATTATAATGGGAGTCGGTGCAGGAGTTGTCGTTTGGGGCTGGTGTCGAAGGCTAGTATGATCGAGTCAGGGGCTGTTCTTGGCGTCAATGGATGCTCCATGGTGCGGTGATGGCAGCCACAGTGGGTTGGTGGTGGTCCATGTGGCGTAAGGTGGTCGATGGGGTGAGTTTGAGGGCTGGCAAAGGGCTGATGTCGGGGGGGAGTCTGTTTGCTATTTTCGGGTTGTTGCGTGTTATACGTTTTGCTGCAGTGGGTCATTATTATTATTATTACTAAGTTGATTGTCATTATTGTTGTTTTGTCATTATTTGTTTAGTATACTAAGTGGATTGTTTTATTATTATTATTATTATTATTATTATTATTATTATTATTATTATTATTATTATTATTATTATTATTATTATTATTAATATTGTTGTTATTATTATTATTATTATTATTATAATTATTATTATTATTATTATTATTATTATTATTATTATTGTGTTGTTGTTCTTGTTGTTGTTGTTGTTATTTGTGTTATTATTAGTAATAAGTATGTTTAGTATTATTAGTAATATTGTTCATATAATATTTAATTAAAAAGTTGTTAAGTAATTTTAGTAGACTAGAATGTGACGGTTACCATAGTTCGATAATATTTTCTACGTTCGTTTATTTAATTGAAATAGTCTTTTTGATACGGTCTCGTTATGCGTAATATATCATTTAAATAATTAATTTGAATAATTGATATACTATATTAGTCGCGTAATTGTTTTGACTAATTAAATTAATTAATTAGATTTAAGTGGACAGATAATAACTGTTTACGTAATTATATTAGTGAGTAATTATGTATATTATATTGTTAGGTGACGGTTTTGAAGTGGCATAATTCTGTTACTGGTTGGCTTGCTATTGGACTATACTGCTAACCAGGTAGGATACACTGACACTATACTTTATGAAGTGTTATGAATGGATGTTTACTCTTTGATGTGTTATGAAAGGTTGTTGCCTTGTATGTTATGGATGCAAGCATGAATTATATAAGAATGATATTGGTTGGATTAATTGTGGATTATTGGTAATGGCATGAGCATTTCGTTATTTGATAGCATGATTGAATAAATATATCGTCGCATTCATGAGCATAGCATATGCATCGTGAAGAGTCTATTGATATAATATACTCAAGAAGGGGGGGGTTGAATTGAGTATGCCTTCTTTTTAAATCTTCTTCGATGTGTGTGAGTTTGTATGATGATCGTTGAGTAGAGCAAGTAATAGAGAGAGACACGATATTTTTGAAGTGGTTCAGTCTCACACTCTGAGACCTACGTCCACTATTCTCGATTAATAAAATTAGTACCAACTCTGGATTACAATTTTATCAACCCTACTCGTGCGACTTTGATGTTAGTCACAACTCAATCTAGATACCGTTAAATATCTAGCTACGACAAATACCGTTAAATATTTGTCTTACAATGAGTACCGCTAAATACTCGTTCTATCTTACGTTAATAAGATAAAGTCTTCAATGTTTTCTTGGTGTCACAATCTTGAATGAATAAGATCAATGCTTGAGCACTTGAATCTTGAATCGGATATGACAATGAAAAGCTCGAACTTGAAGAATATGAACGGCGGTTTTTCTCTCTCGATATATGTGTATATGTGTGTGTATTTCGTTAGTTTTAATGTATCATAGGTAGTCTATTTATATAGAATATGTATCTAGGTAATTCAAACCCTAGATGATTTAGGAATATTACTTAAAACTAGAATACTAGTCTTTTAGTAATACTACCTTAAATCTAATCTTAATATATTTAGGAAAGATATAATAATATACTATATGTATTATATAAGGAATCAATTTCCTAATTCATATTTAGGAAAGATCTTTATATAATAAATAATTAGTATCCTTATTAAATCAACTTCCTAAACCATGTCAAAGATAATAAAATATATTACCATAATATAATCTTAGTTAGTTCAGGACATTAAATAAATACATAATATTTATTTAAATAAACCCTTACACGATTTATAGAAACGTGACATGTTACACGTTTTCCAAAAATCGAAACAAACCAAATCTTAGATTATATAATTTGACAATTAAAATCATATAAAAAATCTTTAGTTTATTTTAGTAATAAATAATTATCTCATAAGACAATTATTTATTTCTTATTTAACTAAAAGATATTTTATATAATCCTATTAAGATTAACAATTCCATATTTAAAATAGAATACCATTGAACCACTAATACTACACGACACAAATTAGGAAACAAACGTTTCACTTTAAACACATATATATTCCCGATCATTTCTTCATGATATAGAGTTATATCTATGAGCTATAACTTGAATCCATCTTGTAAAGCTATAGTTGACGAATATAACTTTAGTTCATTATGCGCGCTTGTGATCTTCTATCAATCTTCGATTTAGTCAATTCATTGACTAATATGCTTGAGTCTTTTATACTTGATTGATTAGATCTTGTTACTAATGTTCTGTACACTTAGCACACGATTATACATACGAGTATATAATATATAAATAGCTAGACTTGTCATTATCAAAACATAAACATATATACTATATATATATTTGAATATATGGTTCAACAAATTCCCCCTTTTTGATGATGGCAAGTCTTTCTTAGATTTTGTGTCTAAGTGTATGTTCCCCCTCAATATAATAATGGTCATTCATAGCAAGAAGTCACTTAGGGTTTTTATCTTCTATCTATCCCATATCCTTTAAGGACCCTAAGAGACAATGAATTACGACAAGGAGCAAGCTTAGGCAAATTCTAATCTAGGTCGCATATTTCCCCCTCTTGACATCATCGAAAAGATGAGAACAAAGACATGAAACGACTAGAATAATATACGTACGAAGCATAAGCAAGCATATAAACGAGTCGAAATAATATGAACATAGAAAATATCACATAACCACATACGGAATGTTAAAAATATACACAAACAATCCAAAATACTAAGCCAATGGGCCGAATGTGGGACAATGTTTAAGAAAAATGGGCCTGGCTATGTTAGTGCATAAGGGGACTGCAAAAGATAACGAGCAAGTTGGGCCAATAGCAAAAGAAATAAAGGAGTGGGCCGCATTTGAACAAGAAGTAAGTTGGGGCCTGTTTAGGGTTAGGAAATCCGAGAGAGGCAAAAGGGAATAGGGCCTCGGATTCCTTAATGGGCTAGGTTAGGTATTGGGCCACAAGACAAAAGAGTTTATAAGGCCACCACCGGACTTAGGACAAAATAACAACAATCCAACCAAATTTCGAACAACAGAGACAGAGAGGATTGATCACGAACGAGAGCTTGAACCCGGATTCTTTGCATAAGGATTCACATAATCGGGTCGGGTACGATACTCAAGTGACTCCAGCCTGTCCAAACAACTAGACACGTTCCTCCCTTGGGCATTGAGAGCCAACTCGAAGTTAAGAATTTTCAAAGATAGCGCCTTAACCGCTTCGAGTGCTTGAGATGCATCCGTCCTTAATAATCCATGATCACGGACCATAGCTCCCCCTTGAGTAGCCAAAAACGAAAGACGGTCACTCATGCTTAGCAACTCCGAGCAAACAACCGAGACCTCCGAGCCAATTTTCACTAACTGTTTGTCTACTTTCTCCATCCATTCCTTTACCTCAACCTCAAACTCACGACTACTACCTGCACGATTTCCCGAGGTACCCGAATGTTCTTTTTCCTTTTTAATTTGACACAACCCGAGAAGCTGATCCATTTTAGCTTCCAAGTCGACAAAGGACGGAGATGGATTAGGATGGGGTCCCTGCTCAACCGTCTTCCCGAAAGCCAAATCGACTTCATCAAACATAATTCCCATCAATTTAAGCAACTTGTCGCACATCCGATCACGGGGTTTAACACCAAAACTACAATCATCCACAACACCCTTTTTCAACAAGATTTCGGATACCCACATTCCGTATGGGATATCGAGTGTCGAACTTGGTTTTTCTTTGATTAAAACAGAGGATACTTGACAAATTTTCGAACATAGCAAGAATGCGAGATTGATTTTGTTTCCTTCTAACCAATGAAATAATATGATAGCTTCAACACTTGACAATTTATCACGACCACCTCTCCTAGGCAGAATCGTGTTCCAAAGATAGTTAACAAACAACTTTAATTTTGGGGAGAATGAATTTGTGAGTAGTGGAGAGACTTCAGTGGCATTGGGATCAAAGTATTGTTTGATCATTATTTTCTGTTCGTGTGTAACTACCCCCCCATTCCTTTCGGGTATCAATATCAAGTCCCCTTGGATCAAGATGAAAAATCTCACATATATCTTCTAAAGAAACTTCGACATCCTTCCCATTAACTACAGCTTTCATCCCGGTTTCAGTAGGTTTCACAGAGGCAAAGAATTGAAGTAGTTCAATTGGAAATATTAACCCTGAGAAATTACTAATATATTCCCACCCTTGAAACTCTAAAAATTTCTTAAAAAAGAGCAGAGATTTAGAACCATTTACCCAGGATGTCGGATAAAACCGACCTGCGTGAATTGCATAAGGAAGGAGACGGTTGATGAGTATACCTTCGTTTTTGGTCATGCGAACACGTTCGAGACCCTCCTGAGTAGCTTCGATGGAATAGTCTTTGAACAGAGGACGAGGTTTCTTGGAATCCCTTTCTTGCATGTCGTCCGATACCGAAGATGCGACTCGGTTCAGTTTTCGACGCTTGCCTGTTTCTGGGTTTGGACTTGCGGTGGCAATGGGAGTCGGAGATGGTGGTGGTGACGGAGTAGGTGAGGGTGGAGAGGGTTTCTTTTGTTGTGAGCGAGTGGCTCTTGAGGGTGGCATGGTGGTTTTGAGAGTGAAGGACGATGGTTTGTTAGTCGAGATGGTGGAGGTTTTGATGGATGTTAATGGAGTTCTTGGTTTTGTGGAGGTTTGAGATTATTAAAGGGGGTGATACAAATTTTAGGACGGTAATAATGAAGGAGGTTTGAGGTAAGTTTGAGGGAGTTTGAGGTAATAATGGAAGGTAGGTAAAAGTCAAAAGGCTAGGGAGTAGGATAGGTACGTGGCGGTTTTTTTTTTTTTTTGGTGAGGCTAGGTGGTTTGAGGGACGTGGCATATGGGGACCAACACACGCTTTGTGTGTTTAACTTTGGGTAAGTATTTTTCGTTTTTATAATATTTCCATATTATTATTTTGTATGTATTGTAATGTGTATTTGTCGGATAATTATAATATGTGACGTAATATTATGGTGAGATTGATTGTGCACACATTCTTATGTAAATCGTATAATATAACTATAATCACAAAATTTAACATCGAATATATACATACACATGCAGCGGAGTATACGGACACAGTCATATAATCTCATCTAAACTGTAGTCAATCATTGGGTTATTTTTGCTTTTAAGATTTGATTAGGTGCCACCGATTAAACCAATTTCCAATCGCAAAGTCTCAAAGCGTTCTCTCAATGGTTTAGTGAAGATATCTGCCCACTGTTTTTCCGTACTACAAAATTCCAATTTTATATTTTTCTTTTCGACATGGTCTCTAAGGAAGTGGTGTCTTATTTCAATATGTTTGGTCCTCGAGTGCTGGGCTGGGTTTTTAGATATAATTATAGCACTCGTATTATCACATAAGATAGGCACGCATCCAACATCAACACCATAATCATGTAACTGTTGCTTTAACCATAAAAGTTGAGAACATACCAGTGCGGCTGCAATATATTCTGCTTCAGCAGTTGAGAGAGCGACAGAATTTTGTTTCTTGGATCCCCAAGATATAATACAGGGACCTACAAAGGTAGCAAGTCCGGAGGTACTTTTTCTGTCTAAAGAACACCCTGCATAATCCGCATCTGAATATCCTACTAGGTTAAAGTTACAGTCCATAGGATACCATAGATATAATTTTGAGGTTCCGATTAGGTATCTTAAAATTCTTTTAACTGCAATCATATGTGATTCTTTTGGTGCAGATTGGAATCTCGCACAAACACAGACACTAAACATTATATCTGGACGACTTGCTGTAAGATAAAGAAGTGAGCCAATCATACCTCTGTAAGTAGTTTCATCTACAGACTTACCATCTTCGTCTTTGGTTAACTTCTTATCTGTGACCATTGGAGTAGGCATTGCATGAGAGGTTTCCATTCCAAATTTCTTTAGTAACTCCTTGACGTATTTTTGTTGATGAACTTTGATTCCTTCTTCAGTTTGTTGTATTTGAAGTCCAAGGAAGAATTTTAGTTCTCCCATCATACTCATCTCGAACTCAGAAGTCATCAACTCAGAGAAGCACTTGCACAACTTTTTATTAGTTGAGCCAAAAATAATATCGTCAACATAGATCTGAACAACTAGTAGATCTGAGTTTTCGCTTTTAAGAAATAGGGTTTTATCCACAGACCCTCTCTTGAATCCACTCTCCAATAGGAACTTTGATAATCTGTCGTACCATGCCCTAGGTGCTTGTTTCAGACCATATAGTGCTTTGTCCAATTTGAATACATGATCCTTGAGTTTGCTGTCAGGAAATCCAGGAGGTTGTTCAACAAATACTTCCTCTTGGAGATAGCCATTAAGAAAGGCAGTCTTAACGTCCATCTGAAAAAGTTTCATTCCCTTGTGTGCTGCAAATGCAATGAGTAGTCTTATTGCCTCAAGACGAGCAACAGGAGCAAAGGTTTCGTCATAATCGATCCCTTCCTGTTGGTTGTATCCTTGAACCACTAGTCTGGCCTTATTTCTCACAATGACTCCAGTGTCATCCAATTTATTTCTGAATACCCATCTAGTTCCAATGACAGTTCTGTCCTTAGGTCGGGGAACAAGATGCCAAACTTTGTTTCTTTCAAATTGCTGGAGTTCTTCTTGCATGGCAACTATCCAGTCTGGTTCTGCGAAAGCTTCCTTGATATTTGAAGGTTCAATGGTGGAGAGAAAGGAGTAGAATGAGCAAAAGTTGTTTAAGCTCCTTCGAGTTTGAACTCCATCTGTTAGACTTCCTATGACATTGTCCAATGGATGAGAGCCTTTGTATCTCCAATTCCTTGATTGATCATTTGCATTCCCTGAACTTGACTCGGGATCTTGACTTGTTCCCCCTGAATCCAAACCTGGGTTTATAGTAGGGTCAGGTATAACTCTGGCCTCTTTCCTTTGGTTTTGATTCAAAGTTACAGCTTCATTAGCTGTAACTCTGGGTTCCAAGTCATTGGTTTGAGAGTTATCTACAGTATCATCAACTGTAGTTTCATCTCTCGCACCATTTTCTCCCAAGTTGAGTTCATCATGAATTCCTTGAGGTTCTCCTTCTTCAATTTCCATTTCAGGAGGATCTTCCCTTGATAACCTGAAATCAGGTTCGTCTAGGTTTTCCTCTATATCCTGTAATGGCTTATCGAAGACATTATTCTCATCAAAGATAACATGAATACTTTCCTCTATGCATAAAGTACGTTTGTTAAAAACTTTGTAGGCTTTACTATGATCTGAATATCCTATAAAGATTGCTTCATCACTTCTAGGGTCGAATTTGCTTAATTTGTTTTTACCATTGTTGTGAACAAAGCATTTACTACCAAAGCATCTTAAATGTGATATGTTTGGTTTGCGACCACGAAGAAGTTCATAAGGAGTCTTTTTAAGGATAGGTCTAATCATAGCACGGTTATGAATATAGCAAGCTGTACTAATAGCCTCAGCCCAAAAGTTTCTAGGTAGGCCACTACAAAGAAGCATTGTTCTAGCCATGTCTTCTAGCGTTCTGTTCATTCGTTCTACGACTCCATTTTGTTGTGGGGTTCTAGGGGCCGAGAAGTTATGACCAACACCATTGGTTTTACAGAACTCAATAAAAGCATGATTGTCGAACTCAGTTCCATGATCAGTACGGATTGTTACTAGGTTTGATTTATATTTGTTTTGGACAAGTTTCATGAGACTAACAAATTCATCGAAAGTTTCGTCTTTGGAGTGAAGAAAGATTGGCCAAACAAATCTAGAGTAATCATCAACTAGAACGAAAACGTACCTGGAACCACCTCTGCTTCTTACCTTCATAGGTCCACATAGATCCATGTGTACTAGTTCAAGAGCTTGTTCTGTGCTTACCACTCTTTTTGGCTTAAAGGATGATCTGACGTGTTTACATCGTGCACAAGTGTCACACATCTTTTCTTGATCAAATTTGATCTTTGGAAGACCTTCGACCAAGTCCCATCTTTTCAGCTTACTTAGAATAGGTGAGCTTATATGACCAAATCTCTTGTGCCATAGACATGGATCATCTAACGTAACTTTCATGCATGATAGAGAATCAGTAGGTACAGCATTTAAATCAATCATATAAACATTTTTCATTCTGTGACCTTCAAGTATTACTTTACTGGTGCCTTCTAAGATTATACGACATATATCTGAATGAAAGACTACTTTATTTCCTTTGTCACATAATTGAGATATACTGATAAGATTGTGTTTGAGACCACTTACAAGGTATACATCATTTATGGCATGAGAGGATGAAATACCTATCTTACCAATTCCGATGATCTTTCCCTTTTTGTTATCACCGAATGTGACTTTACCTCCGTCAAAAGGTTTTAGGGTTTGGAATAGGTTTACGTCGCCTGTCATATGTCTTGAGCATCCACTGTCGAGATACCACAGGTTATTTTCCTTGGCGACAAACTGCACAAATAATTTTAAAGACAGGATTTAGGTACCCAAGCATACTTGGGTCCTTTGTTGTTAGTAATCACAAATACATCTTCCTTTTTAACCCAGACTTGTCTTACATAGGTCTTTCTATATCGGTAGTGGTTGGGTTTTGATGTTCTTGTGTAGGTTTTAGTTTGGACTCTTGGTGACCATTTTTTGTGTGATGTTTGAGGAGTCTGTTTGGTTCTGTTTTTCTTTTCTTCGTAGTCAAATGTCATGTCATAGAACCATCTGTGGTCAATGTTTCTTTCCTCAGTTTTGTCACCATCACTATCAGAGACAGAATTAGTGTCGCTTGGAATTCCTAAGGATTTAACAAACTTAACTCCGGTTTTAAAATCTTGTGCGTGTTTCACACAGTTTTCTCGGAGGTGTCCAGTATGGCCACAATAAGTGCATATTAAATACTCAGGAAGGTCGGCATATTTTCTTCTTCTAAAGTCTCTATCTGTTGGACTTTGTTTACACTTTGAGTGATCCCTTCTTCCATAACATTCGTGACCTAAACCCATCTTCATGTTGTTGTCGGATTGTTCAGTTAGGAAGTTTAGGACGTTAGTGCTTCCTTCCCACTTATCGTGAACTTTCCGAGCATGAAGAAGGAGGTCTTTCAAGGAGTCTATTTCTTTCTTACATTCACTATGGTCAGTGTTGCTAGACTCTTTTAGGTTTTGAATGTCTTTATGGAAGTCAGACACAATTTTGGCATGTTCTTTCTTGATTTTAGATATACTGAATTCTAGATCAATGATTTTGCTTTCGAGAATCTCAACTTCTTCCTGATGAGTCTCATCTTCGACCATAGTCGAAGATTCTGACTTAAGCCGTTCATTAACCTTTCTTAATTCTGAAGTTATAGCTTCATTAGCTATAACTTTAGATTGAAGCTCTTTAATGTTGAGTTTTAGTTTTGAGGTTATAGCTTCATTAGCTATAACTTTAGACTCAAGAACCTTTTTCTCAGACATAACTGTTTCCAGCTTAGCATTTGCTTCAATGCTTATTTTGGATTTCAGTTTCTTAGCTTTGGCTTTCAGAAGTTGATTTTCCTCAGCAATATCGAGGATCTGCTCTTTCAAGTCATCTAACTCAAGACTTTGTTCATGACATTGGTCTAGGGTTTTCTCAAAATATTTAATTAGCATAGCCTTAGATAAGTTTTTAACTTGACTTTTGAGTTGAAGAAAATTTACCTCTTCGTCGTCGTCGTCTGAGTCTGATTCTCCAAGGAGACACATATTAGATGCGTCATCTTCATCATTGTCGTTTGAGATTAGATCTAGGCTGACGTTGCTTAGGCACAGGTTTGCTACCTCTTCTTCTTCAGAGTCCTCGTCATCTTCATATTCTAATTCTCCCCAGCATGACGCAAGCATTACTTTCTTGAACTCTGTTTTGGTCTTTTCTCTTTTTGACTTGTCTTTGATTTTGTCCCAACTTGGACAATCTTTGATCATGTGGTCTTGTTGTCCACACTTGAAACATCCTCTTTTGAAGAATGTTTGTTTGGAGTCAGTTTTCTTTTTGTCGAACGTTTTGTTGTTAGAGTTTTTGTATCTACCTTTGAAAACTGCTTTCTTAAATCGTCTAGCGAATAGAACTGTTTCATCCTCAAGTTCTTCTTCGCTTACTTCGCTTGTGGAGGCTTGTAAAGCGACTCCCTTTCCTTTGGGATCATCATCGTTTTTATTTAGTATGATCTCGTGAGCCATTAAGGATCCAATCAATTCTTGGTAAGTGATTTTAGATAAATCACGTGCTTCCTCTATGGCCGTGACTTTAGGTTGCCACTTTTTGGTGAGACTCCTAAGAATCTTACGAATGATATCCTCAGAATCGATCTTTTTGCCAAGGTTCCGCAGTTCATTAATAATACAAGAAAATCGTGCAGACATGCTATCAATAGATTCATTCTTTTCCATATTGAAAAGTTCATATCTTTGAACGAGCAAGTCTATACGATGTTTCCTGACTGCGGATGTTCCTTCATAAGCAAGTTCGAGACTATCCCATATTTCCTTAGCGGAACTACAGGATGAGAATCTATCGAATTCTGAGGTTATCATACCGTTCTGTAGGAGGCTCATGGCTTTAGAGTTTTTCTCTGCAATATTGTAGTCACTTTCCACATAATCGCTTTCCATCTTTTCATAGGTTGTTCCATTGGCGGCGGCGACCAAGATCTTCTTTGGTCCAGTTTGGATGATCTTCCAACATTCCCAATCACAACCCTTGATGTAATGAGTCATCATATTTTTCCATAAACTATAGTTTTTGCCATCGAAGATAGGGCACTTGAGATGCTTGGAATCCATTGATGAAAGAGTATATAATATAGAATCAATAGAAGGATCAAAACTCACGCGGCTAGGCGATCAAGAGCACGAGGCTCTGATACCAATTGAAGAGTCTATTGATATAATATACTCAAGAAGGGGGGGTTGAATTGAGTATGCCTTCTTTTTAAATCTTCTTCGATGTGTGTGAGTTTGTATGATGATCGTTGAGTAGAGCAAGTAATAAAGAGAGACACGATATTTTTGAAGTGGTTCAGTCTCACACTCTGAGACCTACGTCCACTATTCTCGATTAATAAAATTAGTACCAACTCTGGATTACAATTTTATCAACCCTACTCGTGCGACTTTGATGTTAGTCACAACTCAATCTAGATACCGTTAAATATCTAGCTACGACAAATACCGTTAAATATTTGTCTTACAATGAGTACCGCTAAATACTCGTTCTATCTTACGTTAATAAGATAAAGTCTTCAATGTTTTCTTGGTGTCACAATCTTGAATGAATAAGATCAATGCTTGAGCACTTGAATCTTGAATCGGATATGACAATGAAAAGCTCGAACTTGAAGAATATGAACGGCGGTTTTTCTCTCTCGATATATGTGTATATGTGTGTGTATTTCGTTAGTTTTAATGTATCATAGGTAGTCTATTTATATAGAATATGTATCTAGGTAATTCAAACCCTAGATGATTTAGGAATATTACTTAAAACTAGAATACTAGTCTTTTAGTAATACTACCTTAAATCTAATCTTAATATATTTAGGAAAGATATAATAATAAACTATATGTATTATATAAGGAATCAATTTCCTAATTCATATTTAGGAAAGATCTTTATATAATAAATAATTAGTATCCTTATTAAATCAACTTCCTAAACCATGTCAAAGATAATAAAATATATTACCATAATATAATCTTAGTTAGTTCAGGACATTAAATAAATACATAATATTTATTTAAATAAACCCTTACACGATTTATAGAAACGTGACATGTTACACGTTTTCCAAAAATCGAAACAAACCAAATCTTAGATTATATAATTTGACAATTAAAATCATATAAAAAATCTTCAGTTTATTTTAGTAATAAATAATTATCTCATAAGACAATTATTTATTTCTTATTTAACTAAAAGATATTTTATATAATCCTATTAAGATTAACAATTCCATATTTAAAATAGAATACCATTGAACCACTAATACTACACGACACAAATTAGGAAACAAACGTTTCACTTTAAACACATATATATTCCCGATCATTTCTTCATGATATAGAGTTATAGCTATGAGCTATAACTTGAATCCATCTTGTACTAAAGCTATAGTTGACGAATATAACTTTAGTTCATTATGCGCGCTTGTGATCTTCTATCAATCTTCGATTTAGTCAATTCATTGACTAATATGCTTGAGTCTTTTATACTTGATTGATTAGATCTTGTTACTAATGTTCTGTACACTTAGCACACGATTATACATACGAGTATATAATATATAAATAGCTAGACTTGTCATTATCAAAACATAAACATATATACTATATATATATATATTTGAATATATGGTTCAACACATCGGTTACTGAGAAAGTTATGGACAGTGTATTCGTGTACACCTACGATGATCCGTAATGGGGAGTAGATTCTATAGGTCAGAGACAGATGGACTAGGAGCTTGGGCAAGGAGAGAGACATGGTTGGACCTACTTAGAATTAGATCACATGCTTAGATGTTATTAGTTGTACTTTTATTCTTTGCGTAATAGTTGTAATATCAAAAGTTTAAATTTAATCAGTTTTTATATAAAGTACTTTGGTTTGTTTACTTTGTTATTCACTACCTCGGACATTCCGAGATGGTAACAGCTCTACTTATTTGAGAATGTCTTGCTAAAGGCTCTTAAATAAATGGGGGTGTTACAAAGTGGTATCAGAGCGAACGATCCTCAGGCCTAAACCAAATGAATAATAATGAATGTAGGAAGAGTCTAATAAAATGAACCCCAGGTTAGTAACTGTTAGGAGCCCTAGGATTTGGATGTGTTAGGGGCCCCCTCAAACCAAGCCATTGGCCCTTTCAGTTTAACCTGGTAACCTTTGAGTGATGCAGAGGGTGGGTAGTAACAAGATAAAAGATCAGATCTTGCCTATATTGCCTATTTTGTACTAACAGTTTTGCAGGAGCAGAATGAGGTAAGTTATGATGTGAAATATGGTTGGAGATCTGTATCGTGAAGCATGATAATTATATTGAATGTTGGTTGAGATATATGACTTCCAAGTTTTGGAATATGAGTATGAGACGTATATGAGTTGAAATATGAGTTTGACTTGCATGGTGATATGCATGCGGCTATATGATCCCTGAACCCTTAGGTAGAGATATAGTATAATGATGTGTGTAATGAGTTGATGATGGAAGCACCATAGCTATAGCTACCTAGGAGGTTAGATGTAGGAGAGATATGACCATGATTGACTGGAATGGTTAATAGAGTCAGCCAGGCAATGTTGTTACAGGATGTTGAATCAAGTTAAGTCTTGTGTGTAAGGCTAGTAGACCGAAACGGATGTCGTGTCTGTTGATAAATGTTTTGTTGCTATTCTGAGTGAGTATATACTTCTTATTTGAATTCCTTATTCTGTGCAAGAGTTTACTGTTTGGCTTACTAGGCAAACGTGATCGAATTTTGAGATTTATGATTGTTATTATTATACTAATTGCCGTAGCAATCATGTCTAGTGATATGCGGAATGTGTTGCCCCAATCCATTAATGTTATATAGTTATGTGTAGTTTATGCTTTAAATTTACATGTCAATTCCATATTTATTTATGCATATATAACTAGTGAATTATTTAATTGTTTCTACTTTTAGTTTCAAAATCTTTACTGTGTACTAGATGAAAATTATAGTTGAAATGAGGAATGAATGTTAATGTGGTGCAAAGTGATGTCTATGCTTCAAATATTATGACACCGTGCTTTGGAAGAGAAATGATTGAGTTTCGATGTAGTAATGTGAAATTGCAAAGGAACCAAAATTTTGATAAATTTCCAGAATGTTAACTTGTTTGTGCGAGCTGCCATTTAAAATGTGTTTCATATATGTATATGAAAATTCTATGTATGATAACCTTCTGAGTTAGCTTCCCAATGCTTTTCGTTTCATGTTAATAGGAGTTATGTTTTGAGAGAAATAAATATTTTAGTCGACAGTAGTCAAATTGTTACTGCACAGATCTGTTTTGACCCATGTTTTTGTAAAGGAAATCATTTAAAACGTATTTACTATTTAGTCATAATTCCAAATCCACTTTTTAGAATATTCATTCACGTTTTCAAAATGATAAGACACGTAAAATCTTACCAAGTCGTTATTTAATAGTGATTTTTGCAAGTTGCCCAATTTCGTGTTTAATTGCCGTAAAGTTTCTGTTCAGACCAACTGAGCTGTAAAAATTTGTTACAAATAATTCCCTTAATATATGTTTTTGATTTATTTTCCCATAATTAGTTATTTCATTATATTTTCTAAAAACTATAATAGCTCGTAAAATAGCTAAGTGGTTATTTAATTATAAAGTTTGAAAGTTGCGGCATGATGTTTGATTGTTGAAATTGTAAGTTATGCAAGTTTCTATACAAAAGTTTAATTAAATATGAAATTGTTCCGCATGATATAAATCTCTTATTTTGCAAGTTATATTTATTACTGGTGTTATGATAAATGATGTGATGTGAGTATATGAGAAATGCACCTATGTGATTTCAACCTATTTATACCTAGAAATGCTAAGCTGACTTGCTAGTCCATGATTGGTGTGTATCTCGTGAAATATGTCATTGCTCCGTGTTTAACTACATTAATTAAATTTTGCCTAGTGTCATTTTCTCTTATGTGCATAAACAAGAGTTTTGCCTCCATAACTTGATTATGAGCATGAAATGTTTTAAATGGTCAAGTACGAACTATGAGTTAGCTGATTGTCTACATTGGTGTAAATGTGTTTAGTTGTGTTAAAATTTCCAAAGAGTTATAAGTGTTAGTTACCTTGATATTTTTTTTACTGTGTAGCATGAAATTGACAAGCATGTTTTGTTGCTTTAAAAGTTGAATACTAGTTGCCCAGTATAGAGTAATTAACTTATCAGATGATTTGTGACTGTTGATTCGGTGACCTTGAACAATGAATGTGGAATTCTGTAATGGGGTTACGGGGACGTACCCATGTCTTAAGGAGGATATGATTGTAAAATCTCAATGATTTATGATATGGTTAGTTGATATGACATGGTAAATTGGTATGTCGTGATTGTCGGAATATATTTCATAATCCTGATTACTTCTGTTATGCATTACATTGTGATTCGTGAAGTATCTTTTAATTTAGTTTTGCGTTAAACTTTGGGGACAAAGTTTGTTAACGAGGGTAGAATGTAACATTTCGCGTCTTGAAGCCTGTATAAGTGCTGCTTGTGTTTGTTTCGTGCTTGTTAGATGTTTCGTTACCGTTATGGGGTGGTGAACTTCGGGACGAAGTTCATTTTAAGGGGGGGGAGACTGTAATACCCCGTATTTTAGCCTCGGTCAACGGCAGTCAAACTCTGTTTTATACAAGTATTTCAAATGGAATGTTTATAAAGAACTTTACGTAAACTGTTATTATTTTACAAAGCGTATTACGATTACTTCGTATTTCATAATCATTTTATATTTGACGATTATTTATTAAAACGACATTTCATTCGTTTTTCTTTAATTTTGATAATATATTTATAATTAAATATATTTCCTGTTTTATATTTATTCTCATTTATATTGGCTTTATTATTTTAGTCGTAACTATATTTAAATTTAAATTTTTATATATTTTTATATAATTACTAATAATTTTATATTCTCATAATTAATTTAATTAATATTTACTAATACTAATTTCATAATTTAATTAATATAATTATTTATACGTACTCGTTATTTTAAGTACGAGTCGAGAACGGTATATAGATGGTCAAGTCTCTCGAGATGCGTGATGGGCTTGGGTTCGAATAGACTAAGGGAACCGTGACTAAGCAAGATAACCACAAGAACCCATGTAAACCCTAATACCCATCCCTCACAAACTCATACACCGACATACCACTCCCACATCAATACATCGACATTCACAAAAGAACATAAACCCTAATCGTTCTCACACCTCCGTCTGCCTCCCTACTCCGTCTCCATCATAAACCCTAGCCTGACCTGTCGTGGGGAATAGAGAAGAACAATAGTGTTGAACCATATATTCAAATATATATATATTAAGTATATATGTCTATGTTTTGATAATGACAAGTCTAGCTATGTATATATATTATATACTCGTGCGTATAATCGTGTGCTAAGTGTCCAGAATATTGGTAACAAGATCTAATCAATCAAGTATAAAGGATTCAAGTATGTTGGTCAATGGATTGACTAAATTGAAGATTGAAAGAAGATCGCAAGCGCAAGTATTGAGCTAAAGTTATATGTATCAACTATAACTTTAGTATGAGTTTAATTTAGGTTATAGCTCATTGCTATAACTCCATAAAGAAGAAATGAACGAGATATATGTGTGATAGTTGAAACGATTTTAGTTTCCAAAATCGTCGTGGACAATTTAATGTTTAATTGGTATTCTATTTTTAATATGGAACTATTAAATCTTAACGGGTTAATATAAAATATCTTTTGGTTAAATAGGAATAAATAATTTTCTTATGAGTTAATTATTTATTACTAATAAGCTAAGGATTTTTATATAACCATAATTGTCAAAATAATATAATCTAAATATGGTTTGGAAACGGTTTTAGAAAACGTGTACTATGACACGTTCCATAAATCGTGTGGGATTAATTTAAGTAAATATTATGTATTTATTTAATATCCTAAACAAACTAGATTATATTATGATAATATAATTTATTATCTTTGACATGGTTTAGGAAGTTGTTTTAATAAGGTTACTATTTGTTTATTATATAAAGATCTTTCCTAAATATGAATTAGGAAATTGATTCCTTATATAAAACTTATAGTATATTATGAAATCTTTCCTAAATATATTAAGATTAGATTTATGTAAGTATTACTAAAATACTAGTACTCTAGTTTAAGTAATATTCCTAAATCATCTAGGGTTTTAATTACCTAGATATAATTCTATATAAATAGACTACCCATGATACATTAATCCATACGAAATACATACAACACATTCACGCATATCGAGACAAAAACCGCCGTTCATTACTCTTCAAGATTCGAGCTTATAATTGTCATATTCGATTCAAGATTCAAGTGCTCCATCATTGATCTTATTCATTTAAGTTTGTAACATCAAGAAACATTGAAGACTTATCTTATTAGCGTAAGATAGTTCGAGTATTTTGCGGTACTCTTTGTAAACAAGTATTTAACGGTACTTGTCATAGCTAGATATTTAACGGTATCTAGACAGAGTTGCGACTAACATCAAAGTTGCACGAGTAGGGTTGATAAAATTGTAATCCAGAGTTGGTACTAATTTTATAAATCGAGAATAGTGGACGTAGGTTTCAAAGTGTGAAACTGAACCACTTCAAAAATATTGTGTCTTTCTTTATTATTTGTTCTACTCGACGATCACTATACAAAAAGCATACATCGAAGAGGATTAGTTAAACGAAGGCATACTCAATTCAACCCCCCCCCCCCCTTCTTGAGTATATCATATCAATAGACTCTTCAAATAGCGAAAGAGGGACAACCACATCATCAACGTGTTCACCTCTTCCGCAGCAGCGTATTTGTGAGTGTTTATCGTACCTTTTCGGTTTATCGTTTTTAATGTTTAATGGTTGTGTGTAATCCTTGTAATATGAATAAAATACTTGTCATCATTAGACCGCCATAGGACCACTGTGGGTGGCAGTAAAACACCAGAGAATGTCGACAGTAAACACAGTTTACACTTTGTTCCTACGTGTGGGTTTATGATTCGTTGTTGTTGCGTTTCGTTCGTGTTTTGGGTTTAATTTTGAGTACAGGTTTATGGGTAAGGGTAGTAGAATGTTAGTAGGTTGCTTTGGTGGTTGTAGGTGGTGCGTGGTGGTCGGAAAAGGGTTACTTTAGACAGCATGTTAGAGGCGGCTGGAAAAGGGTATGAGTTAGTGGTGGAACCGTCTTTTGGCGGCTGTTTGAGGTGGTAGTGGGGGTGTCGAGGTCTGGTGGTTACTACCAATGAGGTCATGGGGTGTGGGAGATGTCTACGGTGGTGTTAGGTGGTGGTTAGAGTGGTGGTTTCAGTGGTTGGAGTCGGGTTTAACAGGGGATGTTAACACGATTATAATGGGAGTCGGTGCAGGAGTTGTCGTTTGGGGCTGGTGTCGAAGGCTAGTATGATCGAGTCAGGGGCTGTTCTTGTCGTCAATGGATGCTCCATGGCGCGGTGATGGCAGCCACAGTGGGTTGGTGGTGGTCCATGTGGCGTAGGGTGGTCGATGGGGCTGAGTTTGAGGGCTGGTAAAGGGCTGATGTAGGGGGGAGTCTGTTTGCTATTTTCGGGTTGTTGCGTGTTATATGTTTTGCTGATGTGGGTCGTTATTATTGTTATTATTACTAAGTTTATTGTCATTATTGTTGTTTTGTCATTATTTGTTTAGTATACTAAGTGGATTGTTTTTTTATTATTATTATTATTATTATTATTATTATTATTATTATTATTATTATTAATATTGTTGTTATTATTATTATTATTGTTGTGTTGTTGTTCTTGTTGTTGTTCTTGTTATTTGTGTTATTATTAGTAATAAGTATGTTTAGTATTATTAGTAATATTGTTCATATAATATTTAATTAAAAAGTTGTTAAGTAATTTTAGTCGACAAGAATGTGACGGTTATCATAGTTCGATAATATTTTCTATGTTCGTTTATTTAATTGAAATAGTCTTTTTGATACGGTCTCGTTATGCGTAATATATAATTTAAATAATTAATTTGAATAATTGATATACTATATTAGTCGCGTAATTGTTTTGACTAATTAATTAATTAAATTAATTAATTAGATTTAAGTGGACAGATAATAACTGTTTACGTAATTATATTAGTGAGTAATTATGTATATTATATTGTTAGGTGACGGTTTTGAAGTGGCATAATTCTGTTACTTGCTGGCTTGCTCTTGGACTATACTGCTAACCAGGTAGGATACACTGACACTATATTTTATGAAGTGTTATGAATGGATGTTTACTCTGTGATGTGTTATGAAAGGTTGTTGCCTTGTATGTTATGGATGCAAGCATTGAATTATATAAGAATGATATTGGTTGGATTAATTGTGGATTATTGGTAATGGCATGAGCATTTCGTTATTTGATAGCATGATTGAATAAATATATCGTCGCATTCATGAGCATAGCATATGCATCGGTTACTGAGAAAGTTATGGTCAGATTTTGTTCTGATATAAAGCCCAGGGTGGTTCTGCAGACCAGGCCTGGTGTCTTATCAGTTATTGAGCTGGTGTTCGATGACGACCGATTATAGTCTGCCTGGAGGTTCGGTACGGCTTGGTGTTTTGGGTTTGAGATTGAGATTGTGATTGAGCACGAGCATATCATGGCATTTGCATATCATAATTGTTGCATTATTTACTATTGTTTTATCCTACTCAACCGCGAGGTTGACAGTGTATTCGTGTACACCTACGATGATCCGTAATGGGGAGTAGATTCTATAGGTCAGAGACAGATGGACTAGGAGCTTGGGCAAGGAGAGAGACATGGTTGGACCTACTTAGAATTAGATCACATGCTTAGATGTTATCAGTTGTACTTTTATTCTTTGCGTAATAGTTGTAATATCAAAAGTTTAAATTTAATCAGTTTTTATATAAACTACTTTGGTTTGTTTACTTTGTTATTCACTACCTCGGACATTCCGAGATGGTAACAGCTCTACTTATTTGAGAATGTCTTGCTAAAGGCTCTTAAATAAATGGGGGTGTTACAGGCAATGAGTAGCCTTATTGCCTCAAGACGAGCAACAAGAGCGAAGGTTTCGTCATAATCGATCCCTTCTTATTGGTTGTATCCTTGAACAACTTATCTGGCCTTGTTTCGCACAATGACTCCAGTATCATCCAGTTTATTTCTGAATACCCATCTAGTTCCAATGACAGATCGGTCCTTAGGTCGAGGAACAAGATGCCAAACTTTATTTCTTTCAAATTGTTGGAGTTCTTCCTGCATAGCAACTATCCACTCTGGTTCTGTGAGTGCTTCCTTTATATTTGAAGGTTCTATTGTGGAGAGGAAGGAGTAGAATGAGCAGAAGTTGTTTAAATTTCTTCGAGTTTGAACTCCATCTGTCAGGTTTCCTATGACATTGTCCAAAGGATGAGAGTCCTTATATCTCTAGTTCCTTGATTGATTGTTTCCATTACCTCTACTTCACTCGGGATTTGGCTTGTTCCCCCTGAATCTGAACCTGGTTTTAATTCAAAGTTGTAGCTTCATTAGCTATAAATCTGGGTTCCAAGTCATTGGTTTGAGAATGATTTACTGAATCATCAACTGTAGTTTCAGTTCTCGTACCGTTTTCTCCCAAGTTAAGTTCATCATGAATTCCTTGAATCTCGCCTTCTTCATTTTCTAGCTCAGTGACACCCGTCGTTGAGGGGTGCCAAAGATAAGATTTATAAAACCTCAGCTTAAACTCAGATAGGATAAGTCAAGGGTCGAACCACAGAGAGACAGGGTAAATTATGTTTGTAAATTTAAAGTCTATTGCAAGTAACCAAAAAAAAAGGGGGTTTTGAATTGGGACTTAAACTAACAACTAAAGTAATTAACTAGCAAGAAAACTAAAATAAGATAAAAAGGGGATTAGGAACTTTGGTTCCCCATGGTCAAAACAAGTCAATGAAGGGTAAGAATAATCAAATAACACAATCCCAAGGAACAAAGAATAAACCTTTAGGTCAATATTCTACCCAATCCTTACGGTCTTAGGGTTCCTACAAAAGCACTAAACTTTCGTTCAAGGGCAATCCCAAAGTTGTTGTTAAACTAATCCTAATAATCTTTCAATCCTAAGGATTAGTTCACCAACAACAATGGGGGATTGGTAATTTAATCATCAAACCTATCAAAGTCAAGTCTTTACATGGTTCCCCTAATTCCTAATCACAAGAATTAGCTATGCATACTTTTAATTATGGAAATAACAATTATTAAGAAGCTTAAAGAGATGAACATAATTAAAGAAGATAATAAAAGAGAAAACATAAAACAAGAAAGTAACAACAAGATAAATAACAAGATTGAATTAAAGGAAAGATTAATTAGAACAAACTTACAACTTGAAAGGAAATCTCAAGAACAAAGATGAAAGCTTGTGATAATATTCTAACAATGGAGTCTCTAAACATAAAGTACTTGAAAGAAAATTACTTAGATACCAACTTGCTGAAAAACTGCTTAACCTAATAGAAGAGTTTTGGTCTCCTTAAATAAGAAATATTACAAGATTAGGAAATCAGAAAAGAAAACGGAAGCCTCGAAACAGCCAGTGGTCGGTCGACCTCTTTTTTCGGTCGGTCGACCGGTTCTGCTGAGACGGATTTATTTTCTTCGTATTTGGGCTTCCGTGGAGAGTTGGGCCTGATTACATATTTGACATCGGTCGGTCGACCTGATATCTCGGTCGGTCGACCGCTTCTCTTTTTTTCTCAGCTTTTATCCGGCCCGATGATTGTATTTGAATGCCCCATCCGAATTTATTGTTCCAAAAACAGCCTCCTAAAGGCAAATAAAGCTTGGTTTTGCTTACTTCCGCGTATTCCTGCATACAAAACATAGAAACACCAAAGTAGACAATATGGGAGAAAAAGCAACTAAAAAGTCACGAAAGTGAATGAAAATACGTGCCAAAAGAGTAAATGAAATGCATAAAATAGGCACGTATCAAACTCCCCAAACCAAACCTTGCTTGTCCTCAAGCAAGCACTAAGACTCAAAAGAAAAATAAAAACTCCTAATGGAACGGACTTCATACTCTTCATAACTAAACATAACACTATGCTTAACCAATTTAATGCATCCTTCAACTATAATCAAACATAATGTCAAGAGCAAAACGAGTTAAACATGTTGGAAAAGCATGCTAAAATTTCGACCTTGCAAGACTCATTCTAATTGGACTCTCGCGGTACGCTCGAGACACTCATGAAAGCAAAGGGTCAAATACATATGTGAATGATAAGAAGATAAATAAAAGTAAGGACTCTCACCTATCTACGACCCGTAAGAACATGCCTGCAATCTAACATGAATAAAATCTCTACAACCGTACATATGCATTCCCACACTAAATAACCATGACACATGCCGAGGCAAATTTGGGATTGTGAGGCTAAAGGTAAGAAGGGGTTAAAATAAGTTATGGGAAGAGGGGTTAAGCCAAGCTATTATCCGTCTGTCCATACTATAAGATCACTTCTTATTGCTTTTTTTTTCATACACGCCAATGCTCCACAATTCTTCCAACTTTTATTCCTTTCCCCCTTTTTTTTTTCTTTCTTTTCTTTTTCTTATTATTTTTTTTTCTTTTTTTTTTTTTTGAAAAACGAACCTACCCAATGGTCCTGGTCGACCGACCAGGGGAACTGGTCGACCGACCAGCCTTGAAGACAGGCTGTTCCGTTTTTTTTTTCACATTTTTTTTTCAATTTCCCAAAATCAAAATTCACCGATGAAACATAAACCAAAGGATAGCAAGAAAAACAGTCCCATTACTAAATTACTAGCTCGGCTAGGGTAAGCAATTTTTAGAATGTAGCTAATGGGTAAAAGGGTTCAATTTGGCTATGTGAGGATAATGGGAATAATGAGAAAGGGGAACCTCTACCACATGTGTCAACAAACCACAAAACCGAATGCATACAGGTATTAAGAAGACAAAATTCATGTTTATGCATATTGATGTAACATGCCTCAAGAGGAGAAACTACTCACAACCTATATGAAATCGGTCATGGATGTCACCGATTTATTAAGCTCTAATCCTTAGAATATGTAGTAGTTTGCCAAAAAGGGAGTCAAGTCTAATAATTTAGCATGAAATCAACAAAAACTTGTAGATAATGCAAAAGACTAGCTTGAAAATTTTTGAAAAAATGCAAGGCAAAGCAATAAATGTCATGTGAGGCATGAATTGTATTTATCCGTTCCGACTCGACCTAAAGACTTAAGACAGAGAAGAACGCGCGACAGGTTTGCACACGCGGCAAGAGAGGATGAAAACAAGAAAAAAAACTAAAGGAATGAAAAACAAGAGACACAAAAACAATTGCATACTCACAAAGGAGTAAGCAAACACCCTCCCCAAACCAAAACGCACAATGCCCTCATTGTGCTCAGCAGCATACAACCACAGCAAAGGGATGGGGGTAGGCAGAAAAGAAGCAAACAAAGAAAAGAAAAGGAAAAAGACTAAAAACTACAAACAGAGTCTATGGAGGAAGGAGGGGAAAACTGGAAATCTAGAGGGGAAAATTGGAAATCTAAGGAGGGAAAACACTTACAAAGTAAATGTGGACCTCCCCAAACCGAACCAATCAATAGGGGCCTCCCCAAACCGGACCCCAAAGAGGGTAAGGTTAAGCATGTCCCTATCCCGCTGAGTCGTAGAATGGCTCAGCGTTCTCCTCACCTTCCCCCTCATCGCCATCCTCCTCAGACCCTCCTCCTGCACCTGAGGCAGAGCCTGAAGCTTCACCATGGACATGACCGCCTGCGAGAGGTGTGTACCAGGAGGGGTGGGTCCACTGGCCGGTCGGGAGCCTACCTTGTGTGGCATACTCCTTGTAGACCGGGTACTGGTAGAGACTATCGTCCAACCGTTTTTGGCTGAACTGCGTGCAAAGACTTGCCAGCATTTGTGGCATAGATCTGTCATCAACAAAAGGAGGAACATAAACATTAGGAGGAACAGTAAAATCAGATGGGTATCCTGTCCCAGGTGTGGCATGGTGGCCACCGGGAGCAGGAGCCCTGGAACCTCTAGAAGCGCCTCCCCTAAGCGGGAGGCGGTAAGACGGGAGTAGTGGTCGGGGCTCCCCTATAACAATAGAAAGGGGGTACATAGGGGGAGCCGTGGTGATGGGGATGCGGTCACTAAGATAGGTGTCTATTTTCCAAACACCTCTACTGTTTACCCAACGCACAGACCTGACATAGTCCATGTCCATGTACCGGGAGAGAGGGGTGACCGCATCCTCATAGCGAGGGAACTGGGGTACAAAATAGCGGGCTAATCGGGTGACTAGCCCACCACAGACAATAGTGGTCAAAGAAGTTCCCTCACCCACTGACACAAAATGAGTGGCGACCAAAAGAGCAGTGTTATAAGACTGCTGACCCGTACGTCCGATGTTAAGATAACCGGACATGATGGAGAGCTCAATGTTGTTAACATTCTGAGACTCTTTGCGGCCAAAAACGGTGTTGGCCAACAGACGCAAAAAATAACGGGGGGTAGGGAGGTGGATGGTACTGTTTTTCTTCTTCACATCGTTGGAATCAGAATACAGGACCACAAATCAGAATACGACCCCGTGAGGTCATCAGTAAGACCCTCAGAAGACAGACCCAAAATTTGAGCGAATTGTGTTAAAGTTAAAGCATAAGTTTCATTGAACATGCGAAAAGAGATACAAAAACTATCATAGCCGGGGTGAAGAGCCCCTAAATCAAAGGTAAAGGAGGAGAAAAACTCAAGAGTAAGAAGGCGGTAGGTGATCTCGTCCATAGAGACAAGGCCTGCAAACCCGGTCCCAATGAGCATAGCAACCACCTCATCATGGCATCCCAATGCGTGCAGAGCTGAAACACAAAGGAAACGGGTCGCCACTACCGCGCAATGGTCACTCAGATGGAGGAATCGGGCCTTCTGGGCCGGAGAGCTGAAGGTGATCTGCGGATAGTCCGGTAGACTATCCGTGTCCTGAACTGCTAGACCTCTCGACCTAGAGACACGTCCTCTAGACGTGCTAGCACCTGTAGTGCGTGCGCGCTTCCCACCTTGATCACGGCTAGACATCGTAAGGCTGTAAAGTTCAATGAAAAATATAAGTCTTATGAGCATAGAAAACAATGCTTTAACTAAATTAGGCACGAAAATTTGCAAAAACAGAAGGTTTTTTACGGGTCTGGTCGGCCGACTACAGGAGTCAGTCGGTCGACCAGATTCTTAGACGGTCTGTATTTTTTTCTGCTGCAATGAGGAATCTGAAACTTAGAAAATCATGAACAATGCAGGAATGGTCGGTCGACCGTAACGACATGTCGGTCGACCAGATTACGAGAAAAATCAGAAACTGTTAAACAATTAAACTCAGGAAAACGCGACTTTGGTCGGCCGACCTCATTTTCCGGTCGGTCGACCGACCTATGTCAGAAACGGAACCCAGATCTGCAAAATTTTAAAACCCAGAAATTCGAATTTTGGTCGGTCGACCTCCGTTTCCGGTCGACCGACCGCGACAGTGATGGCGGCGGGTTTGAATTTCGCGCGGAAAAAGGCATAGAAATTGTAAGGAAGAATTAAACTATCCTAATTAGCACAAAACTACCCAAAATTTTCAGATCTAAGCATAGAAACTTAAGATGAAGGAGAGAACCAACATAAAAACACATAAACAAGCATGAAAACGGAATTAAGAACAAAAATTGAACTTACAAAGATGAATTAAAACTACCTAGAACGAAAATAGGAAGGTAAAAACTAAAAAGAGAGGAAGAAAATGGAGGAAAACTTACCTTGAGGATGGAAAAAGCAAGAGAGTAAGTAAAAATGGAGAAGGTGGAAGATGAGTGAATAGTTATTTTTTTTAGGGTTTTATGAGAGAGAGGGGGTGTTGGTAAAAAGAATGGGTCAAAGCAATAATTTCATGTTCAAAAACACAACAACCCGTGACAGCTTTTTCTGCACAAAAAAAAACCGTAAAAAAAAAGGTTGTGGTCGGTCGACCAGAAAAACTGGTCGGTCGACCACTGTACTGTTACCTGTTCTGCAATTTTACTTACCCCGTCAGAAAAAGTGCAAAAAGTTGTCAGTCTGGTCGGTCGACCAGAGAAACTGGTCGGTCGACCACGGTACTGACGAATACCTATTTTTTTTTCTTTTTCTGCAGAGAATCCAATTTCCACCTGAGGATAAAACAAAAAAGTAAAAAGAAAACGTAAATCTAAGACTAAAGCACGGGTTGCCTCCCGTTTAGCGCTGGTTTAAGAGGTCCCGCACGACCTTTTACCTTCTAAGGAGCATCTAAAAGGGGTCAAAGTAAGAAACTTCGACTTTTCCGACATATTCATTTTCTCCTCGGAAGTGCTTCACATATTGGCCATTGACTTTGAACCTCTCACCAGATGAGGTTTCTAATTCGATTGACCCGAATTTTGAGACAGCTGTGATGGTGTAGGGTCCGCTCCACCTGGATTTCAGCTTACCAGGAAAAAGACGAATACGAGCATTAAAAAGCAGTACCCTATCACCTACCTGAAAATCACGTCTAATGATTCTCTTGTCATGCCAGCGCTTTGTTTTCTCTTTGTAGATCCTGGCATTGTCATAGGATAACAACCTGAATTCTTCTAACTCATTTAGCTGCAATAAACGTTTCTCACGGGAAAGATTAGGGTCTAAATTAAGATCACATATAGCCCACCAAGACTTACGTTCTAACTCAACTGGTAAATGACAAGTTTTACCATAAATTAATCTGAATGGTGACATTCCTATTGGAGTTTTGAACGCGGTTCTATAGGCCCATAAAACGTCATCAAGTTTTAGGCTCCAATCTTTCCTAGACTTAGAAACTACCTTGGCTAGGGTCTCCTTGAGTTCTCTATTAGAGATCTCAACTTGACCACTAGTCTGAGGGTGATAAGCTAAACCCCTACGATGTTGGACACCGAATTTATTTAACAAGTCACCTAAGCGTTTCTCCTTAAAATGCATACCTCCATCACTTATGACAACCCTAGGGACACCAAAACGAGGAAATATGATTTTTTTAAACATCTTAATAACAGCTTTTGCATCACAATGGGGAGTAGCTATAGCTTCTACCCATTTAGACACATAATCAACAGCTACAAGAATATACCTGTTACCTTGACTACTGGGAAAAGGTCCTTGATAATCAATGCCCCAAACATCAAAAATTTATACCTCTAAAATACCTACTTGTGGCATCTCATGTCTTTTTGAGACATTCCCAGTCCTTTGACAGGCATCACAGTTACCTACAAAATTTCTACAGTCAGCATGTAAAGTAGGCCAATAAAAACCAGACTGTAATACCTTGGCCACGGTCCTAGATGGACCGTGGTGACCACCATATGCAGAAGAGTGACATGCTTCCAAGATGTCCTTCACCTCCCATTGGGGGACGCATCTCCGGATAAGTCCATCTCCGCACTCTTTAAAAACGTAAGGGTCATCCCAAAAATACTGTCTTGCATCAAACATAAATCTCTTCTTTTGTTGCCAAGACAACTCAGGAGGGATTTTACCTGTAACAGCAAAATTAGCAAAATCAGCATACCAAGGAGGGGGATAAGAACCTGAACTATTAATGATAAATAAACTTTCATCAGGAAACGAATCATCAATAGGTATAGAATCTTCCCCATCAGTCAACTGTAGGCGAGATAGGTGGTCAGCTACCACGTTTTCCGCGCCTTTCTTATCCCTGATCTCAATGTCAAACTCTTGGAGAAGGAGGATCCACCTTAAAAGTCTAGGCTTTGAATCTTTCTTTTGAAAAAGACCTTTTAAAGCTGCATGGTCAGTATAAACAATTACCTTATTACCTACTAAATAAGATCTAAATTTTTCTAAGGCAAAAATGACAGCTAGCATCTCCTTCTCTGTGGTAAAGTAGTTGACTTGAGTCTCATCCAGGGTGCGGCTCGCATAGTAGATAGCATTAAGAGCCTTATTCTTCCTTTGACCCAGCACAGCACCTAAAGCATAATCACTGGCATCGCACATGATCTCAAAAGGGAGATCCCAATCCGGTGGCTGGATAATTGGTGCTGAGATCAAAGCTTCCTTCAACCTGTTAAAAGCTAAGAGGCATTCATCAGAAAACTCAAAGATAGCATCTTTAAGAAGCAATTGTGTAAGTGGTTTAGCAATTTTAGAGAAGTCCTTAATAAAACGCCTGTAAAAACCTGCGTGCCCTAAGAAACTTCTCACCCCTTTGACATTAACAGGAGGGGGTAATTGCTCAATCACCTGCACCTTTGCTTTATCAACATGTATACCTTTATCTGAAATTAGATGCCCTAAAACTACCCCTTCAGTAACCATAAAATGACACTTTTCCCAGTTTAAGACAAGATTTACATCAATACATCGCTGCAAAACTTTATCAAGATTCGCTAAGCATTGATCAAAAGCATTACCGTAAACGGAGAAATCATCCATAAATACTTCCATAATGTTTTCTATAAAGTCGGAAAAAATACCCATCATACACCTTTGAAAAGTAGCAGGAGCATTGCATAACCCAAAAGGCATCCTGCGATAGGCAAAAACACCTTGTGGACATGTAAAAGTAGTCTTACTCTGATCATCAGGATGGATGGGAATCTGGAAGAAACCTGAATAACCGTCTAGAAAACAGAAGAATTTATTAGAAGCCAATCTTTCAGTCATCTGGTCAACAAAAGGAAGGGGAAAATGGTCTTTCTTGGTGGCGGCATTTAACTGTCTATAATCTATGCACATCCGCCACCCAGTCACAACTCTAGTTGGTATTAACTCATTTTTATCATTCTTAACCACTGTGGTCCCTCCTTTCTTAGGAACCACCTGAACTGGGCTAACCCACTTAGAGTTGCCAACTGGATAGATAATACCTGCATCAAGAAGCTTCATAACCTCAGCCATAACTACATCCTGCATCTTAGGGTTCAATTTACGCTGTCCCTGTCTATAGGGCTTATGCCCTTCCTCTAAATCTATTCTGTGCATACAAACATCAGGGCTTATGCCCTTAATATCATCCAAAGAATAACCTAGAGCTTTTCTATTCTTTTTAAGAACAGTCATTAAGGCAGAAAGTTGGTCAGGACTAAGTTTAGAGCTAACAATTGCAGGGTATTGCTCAGTATCATCTAGAAAAACATACTTAAGATTAGGAGGAAGTGGCTTACGCTCTGGTGCTTTTACCTCAACTGCCTGGACAGAATTAGCATCTATAGAATAGCATATGTTTACCAGACTTGTATTGGCTAGGCTTATGAGCTTCTCACCCTCTTCTTCAGTGAGCTCATATTCCTCTTCCTCTTCTTCTATCAAATCCAGCTCTTCAGCATCTTCAGCTGGATTACCTGCACACTTATCCAAAATTGTCAGATCATCTAAGGGATCCTTGGTCAAGGATTCCCTCCAATTAAGGATAACATTCCTGTCTACAATATCAATGGAACAACAAGTATCGTCAGTAGGAATAGTTGCCTTATGGGCGAGACTAAACTCGATAGTGTCATCCCCAATCTCTAAGGTAATGGTCCCGCGTTTGACATCTATCACAGCCCCAGCTGTGTGTAAAAAGGGTCTACCTAAAATAATAGGTATTCGACTATCTTCCGCAATGTCTAAAACAACGAAATCGACAGGAATAAAAAACTTTCCCACTTTTACTGGGACATCCTCCAAGACCCCTAATGGTCTTTGGGTTGATCTATCAGCCATCTGTACAGTAATATTGGTGACCTTAAGTCTACCTAAACCAAGTCTTTCACATACAGAATAAGGTATGACACTGACACTAGCCCCTAGATCACAAAGGGCTTTCCCTATTAAATGATTACCTATGGTACAAGGGATGGAAAAACTACCTGGGTCCTTCAACTTGGGTGCTATATTATTTTGTGAAAGAACATAACATTCTTCCACAAAAGCAACAGCACCGTCGTCCTGAAAATTCCTCTTACGACTTAAAATATCTTTCATGAATTTAGCATAAGAAGGTACCTGGGTAATTAGGTCAGTGAAAGGGATGGTTACCTCAAGATTCTTCACCATCTCTAAGAACTTACCAAACTTCTTATCCTCCTTTGAATTTTTTAGTCTTTCTGGATAAGGAATGGTGACTTTAGCCATAGGATCAGTAACCTTTGGCTCTTTCAGCTGTAAAATTTCAGTAAGGCCTTGAATAAAGGAAGGATCTAGCGATTCCGGAGTAAAAACGGCACTTTTTCCAGGAGCACTGGTCGGTCGACCAGTATCAGCGGTCGGTCGACCAGTATCAGTGGTCGGTCGACCAGAGTCTGCAAAATCCGTCTTTTTCCTTTTTTCAGAATCTGATCTCGCGTCAGGAACAGTGGTCGATCGACTTACCGAAGCGGTCGGTCGACCTCCTGCTCCTTTGACGGGATCGGATTCCTTGGTTGGAACCTCGGCTGGATCATCCTCTTGAGTTGCTTCTTCACAAACACGGCCACTCCTTAGATTTATGACGTTCAGCGTCTCCATGGGTCCCTCAGAACTAGCTGGAGAGCTAGTTCTTTGGTTGGCTATGTTTATCAATTGTTCCTTAAAAATCTCCGTGGAAGTGCAGTGAGCCTCATGCATCTTAAAAACTGCCGTGGTTAAGGCATCAACAAGTGCTCTTAATCTCTCAATTTCCCCCGTGTTGTCGACCGTAGTAACAAGGTTCGCACTTTCAAGCTTTAGCTGGGTTGCCTCAAGCTTTTCAAAACGGGCTTCAAATGTTGTCTCAAGAGCCATTACTCTATTCATCTCTACATTCAGCCTTCTCGAATTCCCACGTGAACCCTTAAAAGTAGCCCTATGCACCGCCATGTCTTCAATGGTTTGCCAACCCTTCATATGATCGGTGTTGTTCTGGAATCTTCCATTGGCGGCCACATCAAGAATCATCTTATAGTCATCGTAAAGAGATTTGTAAAAGCAGTTACACAGGTCCCATTCTGGAAGGTTATGGTGAGGGATAGAACGGACCAATTTCTTGAATCGATCCCATGCTTCACAAAATCCTTCATCAGGTCCCTGTAAAAAGTTACGGATTTGGTTTCTCAAGTCCTCAGCTTTTGCTAGAGGGAAGTATTTCTTGTAAAAGGCCAAGGCCAAGGTGGTCCAATCTTTAATCCCTTCACTTGTCTTTTTAAGGTCCCGGTACCATTCTTGCGCGTCTCCCTTTAAAGAAAACAAGAACAGAGTTGCCAGCACCTCATCTCTAGACACCCCTTCAGGTAGGGGTATAAAACAGCAATAATCTGTGAAGGTTGTAACATGCTTTATTGGATCTTCATCAGGTAGACCAGAAAATTGACTCTGCTCCACCAAATTGATATGAGTCGAGCGGAGTTCAAAGGTGCCAGTGGTGGGTTTAGGCAAGGTGAATCCTTTCGGTAAATCTTTAGGCTTCGGCTGTAAGTAGCTATAAATAGAATCCATAAAGAGAGTACTCAAGCCTTCCTCTCAAAAACCTGTCTTCTAAACAGCACTAGAAGAAAAGGTAAGAACGGTCTTAAGGAACCTAAGTTCCTTAAGACAAGAAAAATAAACTAAAAATTAACAAACAAAATTGTACCGTCTCCCCGGCAACGGCGCCAAAATTTGACACCCGTCGTTGAGGGGTGCCAAAGATAAGATTTATAAAACCTCAGCTTAAACTCAGATAGGATAAGTCAAGGGTCGAACCACAGAGAGACAGGGTAAATTATGTTTGTAAATTTAAAGTCTATTGCAAGTAACCAAAAAAAAAGGGGGTTTTGAATTGGGACTTAAACTAACAACTAAAGTAATTAACTAGCAAGAAAACTAAAATAAGATAAAAAGGGGATTAGGAACTTTGGTTCCCCATGGTCAAAACAAGTCAATGAAGGGTAAGAATAATCAAATAACACAATCCCAAGGAACAAAGAATAAACCTTTAGGTCAATATTCTACCCAATCCTTACGGTCTTAGGGTTCCTACAAAAGCACTAAACTTTCGTTCAAGGGCAATCCCAAAGTTGTTGTTAAACTAATCCTAATAATCTTTCAATCCTAAGGATTAGTTCACCAACAACAATGGGGGATTGGTAATTTAATCATCAAACCTATCAAAGTCAAGTCTTTACATGGTTCCCCTAATTCCTAATCACAAGAATTAGCTATGCATACTTTTAATTATGGAAATAACAATTATTAAGAAGCTTAAAGAGATGAACATAATTAAAGAAGATAATAAAAGAGAAAACATAAAACAAGAAAGTAACAACAAGATAAATAACAAGATTGAATTAAAGGAAAGATTAATTAGAACAAACTTACAACTTGAAAGGAAATCTCAAGAACAAAGATGAAAGCTTGTGATAATATTCTAACAATGGAGTCTCTAAACATAAAGTACTTGAAAGAAAATTACTTAGATACCAACTTGCTGAAAAACTGCTTAACCTAATAGAAGAGTTTTGGTCTCCTTAAATAAGAAATATTACAAGATTAGGAAATCAGAAAAGAAAACGGAAGCCTCGAAACAGCCAGTGGTCGGTCGACCTCTTTTTTCGGTCGGTCGACCGGTTCTGCTGAGACGGATTTATTTTCTTCGTATTTGGGCTTCCGTGGAGAGTTGGGCCTGATTACATATTTGACATCGGTCGGTCGACCTGATATCTCGGTCGGTCGACCGCTTCTCTTTTTTTCTCAGCTTTTATCCGGCCCGATGATTGTATTTGAATGCCCCATCCGAATTTATTGTTCCAAAAACAGCCTCCTAAAGGCAAATAAAGCTTGGTTTTGCTTACTTCCGCGTATTCCTGCATACAAAACATAGAAACACCAAAGTAGACAATATGGGAGAAAAAGCAACTAAAAAGTCACGAAAGTGAATGAAAATACGTGCCAAAAGAGTAAATGAAATGCATAAAATAGGCACGTATCACTCAGGAGGATCTTCTCTTGACAACCGAAAGTCCGGTTCGTCTAGGTTTTCTTCTTCGTCCTCTAATGGCTTATCAAAGGCATTATCTTCATCAAAGATAACATGAATATTCTCTTCTATGCATAAAGTACGTTTGTTAAACACTTTGTAGGCTTTACTGTGATCAGAATATCCTATAAAAATTGCGTCATCACTCCTAGGGTCAAATTTGCTTAATCTATTTTTGTAACATCCCGTATTTTCGTAAAATCTAATTTAAGCATTTTAAATTATTTTAAGTAATAAAATAATATTTTAATAATTTAACTCGGAAGATTTTAATTTAAAAAGTAAGATCCGTCTTAAGAACCTCAAGTCCTTAAGACGAATACAAACTTGGCAACATTTAAATATCCGACTTAAACATCCGTTCTATTTTATCCGACCCGTTTCATAATACGGAAAGGACACCTCATGGTACCCTACATATTTAATATGTCGACATCTTCATCCTTCAACATTTCATTTCCATTGTAAACATAAACTTCCTAAAACCTCCATAAACCTCTCCTTTTTTTGAGAAATTCTTCATCATCCGTTCATCGATTTGAGGTAACAACCACATTTTCGGAATCCTCATTCAATTTCCAAGTCATCTATCACTTCGGTTTCTCATTTCCCCATTTCGAAAATCTGGCCTGTTTTGTACAAATTCCGTTTTTGTGTTCTTAAACCGGTTTTCTGTGTTTTCAGGCGAAGGATTTGACAACCCGGACATTGATAGCTTCATACTCGAGGAAGATCTTTAGCCGGATTAGCTTGAGAGGTGACGATAATGAGAAACTCGGCCTTTATGTGTATATTAGCATATTTGTTGTGATTTTTGTTTGGTTTCTGTTTTTGTTGATAAAGATTGATCAAGGGACTTAGTAATATGTTTAGGATGATGTTATTGTGAAGAATTCATGCTTGAATCGATTGTTATGTGTTCTTAAGCATATTTTCAGTTTTTCTCATTTTGCGACGGATACCTATTAAATTCATTTGAGGATTGTTATGGGACTTACTTGCTGATAGATTAGTAGTATTTGGCGTTTGATATTGTTGTGTAAACATCACATGAATCGTTGTATAAGTTTTGGTGTCGAATGATTGAGTTTTGAGGAAGGATGAAATCACGATTTTGCGTTACAGGCTCTCTGAGCCGGTCGACCGACCGGCCGCCGGTCGACCGGCTGGGAGTGCACTTGTGTGTTTTTCGTATTTTGAAAATTTGGCCTTGGATTGCCAGCCGGCCGACCGGCTGCCTGCCGACCGGCTGCCTGCCGACCGGCTGGTAGTCCCTTTGTGTCGTGTATGTTTTGCGAAAACTATAGATAGATGGGAGCCCAGCCGCCAGACCGGCCGCCTGCCAGCCGGATGGGAGTGCAATTGGGAATGGGTTGCGACTTAGTAAAGGCTAGGGAATGGGGTTCCCAGCCGGCCGACCGGCTGCCTGCCGACCGGCTGGGAGTCCTTGTGTGTTTTGTTTCGAAAAGAAAGAGGAGCTGAGTGGGTCACCAGCCGGCCGACCGGCTGCCTGCCGACCGGCTGGGGACCCCTGTAAGCTAATTTTGAATTTGAAATTGTAAATCGTTCGTAACTTTCAAACGGTTAATCGGTTTTAATTGAAACTCGTTTTGTATACCCGTGATATGTATTTGAGGTCCCCGGAGGATGGGCAACATTTTATTTGGGTTCGGGAATGGAGTAAGGATAGAGACCCCCCGGTCGGGTAACCGAAAGGAAAACCGGCTCTCCCTCAACTTAGTTCCCGGGGTTAATTAAAGTGTAGATTAGAAGTTAAGAAAAGTAGAACTATAGATTAGTTCATAGACTTTGGTTGATATTGCATTGATGCGTATTAAGTTATGCCTTAAGCTGGCCTCTGAACTTAATACGTGAGTTGTTTGTCATATATGGGGATATGCCTTAAGCTGGCCTCTGAGCCCTATATGTGTATGTTTGTCGTGTCTGGAACATGCCTTAAGTTGGCCTCTGAGTTCAGACATGTGTGATAGTGATCGCGTTGGAACATGCCTTAAGTTGGCCTCTGAGTCTGACGAGTAGAGCAGCTGCACAACGGGGTAGCTAAGGAACTGACACCTTGCCCGGAGTGCAGATGTTTGGTGCTAGAACATGCCTTAAGCTGGCCTCTGAGTTTAGTACCTTGTGATGTGGTGAAGGGACATGCCTTAAGCTGGCCTCTGAGTCCTTTACTTTTGGATGCTAGTCTATGCCTTAAGTTGGCCGCTGAGTCTAGTGTCTTGCTGATTGGCAGGTCCATGCCTTAAGTTGGCCTCTGAGTCCTTGCTTGCTGAGTGTTTGGTGTTAGGGTTATGTCTTAAGTTGACCGCTGAACCTTTTCACTTGCTGAACGTTTTGGTATTAGGTTATGTCTTAAGTTGACCGCTGAACCTTTTACTTGCTGATTTTATCTGCTTGCCTTGAGTGGGTACGTGTCAGATATAGATATCGATAGTGATGAGTAAATGTATATCTGTTGAGTTATGGTTTGATCATCCAAGGCATTGGGTGACTCTTAGTTCGGTTTCATAAATAGTTGGATTGAAAGACCCCCCGACTGGGTAACTAGTAGGGAAACCGGCTCTCCTTCCTAATTGTTTATGAAGTTGGTTGAGAGCCGTGCATTGTAATCGCATGATAGTAAGAGATCAAATGATGAGATGTTTATGCTTCACATGTTGTTATATGTTGGAGTATTATGTATTGTTTTATGTGTTACGTGTTGTCACAAAAGGTGGCTAGGAGAACTCTAGTCACTCCCCATTGATTGTGGCGTACATGTTTTCATGTATGTAGGTACATGCAGGTTGGAGATGGGTTCACGAGAGGGCTAGCGAGTGATGATCCTGCTGTCATCATATGACTTACCTTATATCGCATAGCTAGACTCTTAGACTTTTGTTACATTTGTTTTGGTGCCTGTAGGGATGTTCCATCCCAGGCTGATGTATAATTTTGTTTCCGATACTTAGAACTGTTACTTATCTATTTTGCTTTTAATCCAGTTTCAGTTTCTGTTCAGTTTAAGACTTCTCGCATGTTGTTCAGTTTACTTTAAAAAGTTTTAAATTCCGCTGTATTTTTGGTACTTTTGTGTGTTTATATTTCCGCTTTCGCGAGGGGTTTTACAATTTTTACCATTGCTATGAACAAAGCATTTACTCCCAAAACATCTTAGATGAGATATATTAGGTTTACGACCACGTAGGAGTTCATAAGGTGTCTTTTTAAGGATAGGTCTAATCATGGCACGATTATGAATATAACAAGATGTACTAATAGCCTCAGCCCAAAAGTTTCTAGGTAGACCACTACAAAGAAGCATTGTTCTAGCCATGTATTCTAGGGTTCTGTTCATGCGTTCTACGACTCCATTTTGTTGTGGGGTTCTAGGTGCCGAGAAGTTAAGTCCAACACCGTTGGTCTTACAGAACTCAATGAAGGCATAATTGTCAAACTCAATTCCATGGTCAGTACGAATGGTTACTAGGTTAGATTTATATTTGTTTTGGACAAGTTTCATGAGACTTACAAATTTATCAAATGTTTCGTCTTTAGAATCTAGAAAGATTGGCCAAACAAATCTAGAATAATCATCAACTAGAACGAAGACGTACCTGGAACCACCTCTGCTTCTTACCTTCATAGGGCCACACAGATCCATGTGTACTAGTTCAAGAGCTTGATTTGTACTTACCAGTCTTTTCGGCTTGAAAGATGATCTGACGTGTTTGCAACAAGCACATGTGTCAGACATCTATTCTTGGTCAAATTTGATCTTTGGAAGACCTTCGACCAAGTCCCATCTTTTCAGCTTACTCATAATAGGTGAGCTATTATGACCAAATCTCTTATGACATAGACATGGATCATCTAATGTAACTTTCATGCATGAGAGAGAGTTAGTAGGTACGACATTTAAATCAATCATATTGACATTTTTCTTCCTATGTCCTTCAAGGATTACTTTGCTTGTACCTTCCATAATTATACAACAAATATCTGCATGAAAAATAACTTTGTTTCCTTTGTCGCATAATTGAGATATACTTATTAAATTATGTTTGAGACCGCTTACCAGATATACATCACTTATAGCATGAGATGATGAAATACCAATCTTACCGAGTCCTATGAACTTTCCTTTCTTATTGTCACTAAAGGTAACCTTTCCTCCGTCAAAGGGTTTTAGGGATAGGAATAGGTTTATGTCGCTTGTCATATGTCTTGAGCATCCACTGTCGAGATACCACAAATTATTTTCCTTGGCGACAAACTGCACCTATAAATTCAAAGACACGATTTAGGTACCCAAGCATACTTGGGACCTTTGTAATTAGTTATCACAAATACATCTTTTTTAACCCAAACTTGTCTTACGTAAGATCTTTTGTGTTTATAATAGTTAGGTTTTGATGTTTTTGTGTATGTCTTAGGATTTACTTTTGGTGTCCATTTTTTGTGTGTCGAAGATTGAGGCGTTTGTTTAGTTCTATTTTTATTTTCTTCGTAGTCAAAAGACATGTCATAGAACCATTTGTGGTCATTGTTTCTTTCCTCGACGTCATTCTCATCACTATCAATAATAGAAATAGCATCGTTTGGTATACCTAAGGATTTGACAAATTTAACTCTGGTTTTAAAATCTTGTCCATGTTTTACACAGTTTTCCCGAAGGTGTCCAGTATGGCCGCAATAAGTGCATATCAAATACTCAGGTAGGTCGACATATTTTCTTTTTCTAAAGTCTCGGTCTGTAGGACTTTGTTTACACTTAGAGTGATCCCTTATGCCATAGCATTCATGACCTAATCCCATTTTCATGTTATTATCGGATTGTTCAGTTAGAAAGTTTAGTACGTTAGTACTTCCTTCCCATTTGTCGTGAACTTTCCGTGCATGAAGAAGGAGGTCCTTTAAAGAATCTATTTCCTTTTTATAGGTGGTATGGTCAATGTTGTTACATTCTATTAGATCTTGAATGTCTTTATTAAAATTTAACACTATGTTAGCATGTTCCTTTTTGATGTTAGATAAGTTGAATTCCAAATCCATGATTTTGTTTTCGAGAATTTTAACTTCTTCTAGATGAGTCTCATCTTCAACGACTGTTGTAGATTTAGACTTTAAGAGTTCATTAGCTTTTGTCAATTCTGAAGTTATAGCTTCATTAGCTATAACTTTGGATTGAAGCTCTTTAATGTTGAGTTTTAATTTTGAGGTTATAGCTTCATTAGCTATAACTTTAGACTCAAGAATTTTTTTCTCAGACATTACCGCTTCCAATTTAACATTTGTTTCAATGTTAACTTTGGATTTCGGTTTCTTAGCTTTGGCTTTAAGAAGTTGATTTTCCTCAGCAATATCAAGGATTTGTTTTTTCAACTCGTCTATTTCAAGACTTTGTTCATGGCATTGATCTAGGGTTTTTTCAAAGTATTTAATTAACATAGACTTAGACAAATTTTTGACTTGACTCTTAAGCTGTAAAAAGTTTACCTCTTGGTCTTCGTCATCGGAGTCCGATTCTCCAAGAAGACAGATTTGTGATGCGTTGTCCTCATTATGGTCGTCGGAGATTAGATCTAGGCTAACGTTGCTTAGGCATAGGTTAACTACCTCATCCTTTTCTGAATCCTCGTCGTCCTCCGATTCTAACTCCACCCAGCATGAAGCAAGCATCACCTTTTTGAACTCCGTTTTGGTCTTTTCTCTTTTGGATTTGTCCTTGATTTTATCCAAACTCGGACAATCCTTGATCATGCGATCTTGTTGACCGCAGTTAAAGCATCCTCTTTTGAAGAATGTTTGTTTAGAGTCATTCTTCTTTTTGTCGACTGTTTTATTATTAGGGTTTTTGTACCTTCCTTTGAAAACAGCTTTCTTGAAACGTCTTGCGAATAGAACCGTTTCGTCTTCTAGTTCCAGTTCGCATTCTTCGTTTGTTGAAGCTTGAAGGGCGGCGCCTTTTCCTTTAGAGCCGTCATCATCATCTTTATTTAGCATAATCTTATGAGCCATTAGAGATCCTATTAGTTCTTTGTAAGTAAGTTTTGAAAGGTCACGAGCTTCCTCGATAGTCGTGACCTTGGGTTGCCACTTTTTAGTAAGACTTCGAAGAATCTTTCGAACGATATCTTCATAATCGAACTCTCTACCAAGGTTCCGTAGTTCATTAATAATGCAAGAAAATCGTGCAGACATGCTATCAATAGATTCATTATTTTCCATATTGAAAAGTTTATATCTTTGAATGAGCAGATCTATATGATGTTTCTTGACTACGGAGGTTCCTTCGTAGGCAAGTTCTAGACCATCCCAAATTTCCTTAGCGGAATTACATGATGAGAATCGGTCAAATTCGGAAGTGATCATACCGTTTTGGAGAAGACTCATGGCTTTCGAATTTTTCTCAGCAATCTTGTAATCGGCTTCCACATAGTCACTTTCCATCTTCTTGTAAGTAGTTCCGTTTGCGGCGGCGACCATGATTTTCTTTGGTCCGGTTTGGATGATCTTCCAACATTCCCAATCACATCTCTTGATGTAGTGGGTCATCATGTTTTTCCATAAACTGTAATTCTTACCATCGAAGATAGGACACTTAAGGTGCTTGGAGTCCATTGTAGATAAAGTATATAATGTAGAATCAATAGCAGAATCAATCTCGAGCGGTTAGGCTATCAAGAGCACGAGGCTCTGATACCAATTGAAGAGTACATTGATATGAATATACTCAAGAAGGGGGGGTTGAATTGAGTATGCCTTCTTTTTCGATTCTTCTTCGATGTATATGTTGGCGTAATGAACAGTATGTAAAAGCAATAAGAAAGAGGACACACAATATTTTTGAAGTGGTTCGGTTTCACAAATCGAAACCTACGTCCACTATTCTCGATTAATAAATTAGTACCTTTCTCCGGATTACAATTTTATCAACCCAACTCGTACAACTAGACGTTAGTTGTAACTCAATCTAGATACCGTAAAATACCTAGCTAACTTCAAGTACCGTGAAATACTTGAATACGACGAGTACCGTGAAATACTCAAACTATCTTAAGTAAATAAGATAAATCTTCTATGGTTCTTCGTGTTCACAAACTGAACGAATAAGAACAATTTCTAGCACTTAAATCTTGTAACGGAATATGACAGTTTAAGCACGAGTAGTACACGGATTCTTCATGGCGTTTGTCTCGGTTTTTTGTGCGTGAGAATTGTGTTCTTTAATGTGATATGAACATCCTAATTATATAGAATTATATCTAGGTATTTTAAACCCTAGATGTTTTAGAAATATTACTTAATCTAGACTTCTAGTCTTTAGTTAATATTTCCTTAATCTAATCTTAATTAATTTAGGAAAGATTTTAATAAGATATTAAATATTATATATAAAACCACTTTCCTAAATCATATTTAGTTTAGGAAAGGTCTTATACCATAAAACATATAATATCCTAATTAAACTCAATCTCCTAAATCTTGTCAAAATATAATAAATTATATTTTATACCATAATCTAGTTTGTTAAGATATTTAAATAAATACATAATATTTATTTAATTAACCTTCAACAACTTAGAAACGTGTGATCATGACACGGTTACCAAAACCGTCACATACACGATTCCCTAGATTCGGATATTTGACAATTTGGTCAAAATAAAAATCCTTAGTATATTAGGAAAAATAACTAACTCATAAGATAATTATTTTATTCCCTTTTAACTATTAGATATTTTATATTAGCCATTTAAGATTAATAATTTAATATTTTAAAATGAAATAATAATTACCCATTAATTTTCACACCGATTTTAGAATTAAAATTACTTTAACCGCCATCACTCATCCATGCATTTCTTGATGCTTTTATAGAGTTACAGCTACAAGCTATAACTTGGAACAAATACTTACCAAAGTTATAGTTGAAAACTATAACTTTAGTTTATCTTTGTTTCGACTAATTGCAATTCCGTTACTCGATATTTATCCTAACTAATCTTCATAAAGACTTGAAAGGAGCTTGAGATCTTTCATCAATCTTAGACTAGTCACACTCTTGACTAATGATCTTGAATCTTCCATTACTGAAAACTCTTGTATCTTTATATTGATTGACGAGATCTTCCAACCTTATAAACTGTACACTTAACACACGATTAAACGCACGAGTATATATGATATATTTGCCTAGACTTGTCATCATTAAAACATAAATACATATATAATATATACTTATTAATATATGGTTCAACACTCAATGAACTCGATCGAGCAGTTGACGGCTGCAAACTACTCGATCGAAGAAAGTATAGTGTAGAGGCACTCGATCAAGGTGTTAACTGACTCGATCGAGGTAAAATTTACTCGATCGAGCAAAGTTCATAGGCAGCCTGCGACAGAACAGAAAACAGCAACAGAAGACAGAAGAACTATAACGAAACAGTCTTAAAACAATACAAAAATAGAGAATTGTCCAAAATGAAACAAAAACAGTAATGACCGGGTTGCCTCCCGGTAAGCGTAATGTTTAACAGGTCCCGCACGACCTTTGGTTCGCATTAGTAAGCATCATCATCGTCGAAAAATAGTACTTCGACCAAACTACCAATTTCCTCAACGCCTTGGTAATGTTTCACTTGGTGACCATTAACCTTGAACCGCGAACCATGGGAATCTTCTAACTCGACAGATTCGAACTTTCTGACTCCCACTACCGTGTGAGGACCCGTCCATCCTTATCTCAACTTTTCTGGAAAAAGTCGCAGCCGCGAGTTGAACAACAACACCTTCTGACCAACGTGGAACTCACGAGAAATGATACGCTTGTCATGCCACCGTTTATTCTTCTCTTTGTAGATGCGCGAACTGTCATAGGCTTTCAAGCGAAACTCCTCAAGCTCATCTAACTACAATAAACGGTTCTCACCACAACGGTCAGCATTATAGGTAAGTTGGCGTATCGCCCACCAAGCCTTATGTTCTAACTCAAAAGGTAAATGACATGACTTCCCATACACTAAATGATACGGTGATGCACCAATTGGTGTTTTGAAAGCCGTCCTATAAGCCCACAAAGTGTCATCAAGTTTCTGACTCCAGTCCTTACGCGATTTAGACACGATCTTAGCTAAAATCTCATTTAGTTCCGTATTAGAGACCTCAACTTGACCACTTGTTTAGGGGTGATACCCCAAACCTCTACGGTGTCTTACGCCATACTTAGATAACATGTTCGTCAGGTTTTGTTCCCTTAAATAAATACCCCTATCACTAATGACAACGCGGGGGACACCAAAACGAGGGAAAAATAGCCTTGCGAAACAACTTTATAACAGTCTTAGCATCACAATTGGGTGACGCAACAGCTTCAACCCATTTTTGACACATAATCTACTGCAACTAAGATATACATGTTACCTCGACTGGTCGAAAATGGTCCTTGATAGTCAATACCCCATACATCATAAAGTTCGACCTCTAAAATACCGTTCTAGGGCATCTCATGTCACTTAGAAATGTTACATGATCGCTGACATTCATCACACCTGGAAACAAAAGCTTGAGTGTCAGCAAATAGAGTTGGCCAATAAAAACCAGACTGAAGTACCTTGGCCACGGTCCGTGACGGACCGTGGTGACCACCATAAGGTGACGAATGAAACCCTTCCAGAATTGTTTTGGTTTCCTACTGTGGAATGCATCGCCGATAAAGACCGTCTGCACACTCTTTGAAAAGGTAAGGCTCATCCAAGAAATATTGTCGTACATCGTGTAAGAACTTTTTGCGTTGCTGATAAGATACACCTTTCGGCATTTCCTTACCAGCTGCAAAATTAGCAAAATCTGCAAACCACTGTTCAACTCTATCGTTAGACTTAACATTAATCGCACAAAGAAAAAATAAGGAATCGTCGCCAAAAGAGTCATTAATAGGGAGAGTGTCCTCTCCCTCCTGTTGGGTTAGGCGAGACAAATGATCGGCCACGACATTTTCGGCACCCTTCTTGTCCTTAATCTCTAGGTCAAACTCCTGGAGCAGGAGTATCCACCGCAACAACCTTGGTTTTGCCTCCTTCTTCCCCAAAAGATGCTTCAGAGCTGCATGATCTATAAAAATGATAACCTTAGAACCCAGTAGATATGAACGAAATTTATCAAGAGCAAATACCACAGCTAAAAGCTCTTTCTCAGTGGTGGCATATTTCACTTAAGCCTCATCCAGAGTTCGGCTCGCATAGTAAATAGCACTCAATGCTTTCTCTTTCCGCTGTCCCATAACTGCTCCTAATGCATAATCATTAGCGTCACACATGATCTCAAAAGGCAACTCCCAGTTGGGAAGTTGAATGATCGACGCGGACACCAAAGCCTGTTTCAGAGTCTGAAAATCAGAAAGACATTTATCAGTAAAAAAAATGGGGCATCTTTCAAAACCAACTGTGTAAGTGGTTTAGCAATCTTTGAGAAGTCCTTGAAAAAGCGGCGATAAAATCCGGCGTGACCAAGGAAACTTCTCACACCCTTAACATTAACTGGGGGTGGTAGATGCTTAATCACTTGCACCTTTGCCTTGTCAACCTCAATGCCTCTATTAGAAACCAAATGACCAAGGACTACTCCCTCATTAACCATGTAATGACACTTTTCCCAATTCAGTACCAGATTTACCTCGATGCAACGCTGCAAAATCTTATCAAGGTTAGCCAGACAATTATCAAAATTGTTCCCATAAACACTAAAGTCATCCATGAAGACTTCCATAATGGACTCAATGTACTCAGAAAATATCATCATCATGCACCTTTGAAAGGTAGCAGGGGCATTAAACAATCCAAAAGGCATCCTGCGATAGGCGAAAACACCCTTGGGGCAAGTAAAATTAGTCTTTTCCTGATGATCCGGATAAATCGAGATTTGGAAATAACCTAAGTACCCATCTAAATAACAGAAAAACTCATGGGAAGCTAACCTCTCAATCATCTGATCAATAAAGGGAAGGGGGAAATGATACTTCTTAGTGACGGCATTCAACTGACGATAATCGATACACATTCGCCACTCAGTTACTAAACGAGTAGGTATTAACTCATTTTTCTCATTCGTAACAATAGTAGTACCTCCTTTCTTAGGCACTACCTGAACTGGGCTTACCTATTTGGAGTTCCCAACAGAATAGATAATACCTGCGTCGAGTAACTTCATCACCTCAGTCATGACCACATCTTCCATCTTCGGGTTCAATTTCTGCTGGCCCCTGTCTGCACGGTTTATGGCCCTCCTCCAGCTCAATCATGTGCATGCAAACATCAGGGTTGATTCCCTTAATGTCATCCAAGGAATATCCCATAGCTTTCCTTTTTCGTTTAAGAACAGTCAGTAAAGCATTTAACTGAGCATCATCCAGTTTATTGCTTACAATAACCGGAAATTGCTCAGTATCATCAAGGAAAGCATAACGAAGATAAGAAGGAAGGGGCTTACGCTCAGGAACCTTAGCCTCGAGAGAGCACAAGGTACTTACCAATGACCGCACCTCTCTTTTTTCACTCTTGGTCATTTTACTCTTATCGGAAGTGAATTGAGACAACTCTGAGTCAACATTAGCAATACCTGTGTACTCTGCGTACTTATTTAACAAACTCAAATTTGTTGATGGTGCCTCGGCTAAAGTATCTGTCCAAGTCTCACTGTTAGAATCATTAATAACATCAACATAATAGCAAGTATCCTCTATCATAGGCCTAGAAAGTGTCTTAGCTAAACTGAAAGAGGTTATGTCATCTCCTACGGTTAAGGTTAAACGCCCATGCCTAACATCTCTGACTGCCCCAGCTGTACATAAAAATGGTCTGCCCAAAATGATCAGTGTATACGGGCATCCTCGGCTATGTCCAAAACAACAAAGTCTACTGGAATGAAAAACTTACCTACTTTGACAGGTATGTCCTCTAAGATACCTAAGGGTGTCTTAATCGACTTATCCGCCATCTGTAAGGTAATGTTGGTTTCCTTCAGTCGACCCAAGTTAAGTTTTTGACAAATAAAGTAAGGCATGACACTAACACTAGCCCCTAGGTCACACAGAGCTTTGTCAATCATCTCACTTCCTATGACACAGGGGATGGAAAAGCTCCTAGGGTCTTTCTATTTAGGGGGAGAATTATTAAGAAGAAAACTGCTAGACTCAGTCATGAAAGCAACGGTAGCAACCTCCCCAAGTTCCCTCTTACGCGATAGAATGTCTTTCATGAATTTAGCGTACGGAGGAATTAAGGTGATTACCTCAGCAAAAGGAATCGATACCTGGATGTTTTTTATCATATCGACAAACTTACTGAATTGATTCTCTAACTTTGCGTCTTGCAATCGTCCGGGATAAGGAATCTTCACCATTGGAAATGCATCCCCAGCTTTCGTTTTCCCATTTTCAGCTCGTGACACCCCCGCAACAGGGGAGGGTGTTTTATCAGAATTGACAGCTTGACCTTCTGGATCGAAGGAAGGATCACTCGATCGGGTCAGGCTTTTACTCGATTGAGTGATTGGTTCTTCAGTTTGATTTGATCGAGTCTGTATAACACTCGATCGTAGATCCTCAAAAACAGTTCACTCAATCGAGTAGAGGGATCACTCGATCGAGTATTTACCAGTGGGAACTCCTTTGATCGAGCAGTTTCAGGAGCTCGATCGAGGGATATTTCAGTCGATTCCGGCAAAAGAGCAGTTTGATGGTTTTCCTCAAACAGTCTTTGTGGTAGCTTATCACGCTCACTGGTTAACACTTCATTCTCAACATTTTGATCATTATATGGGTGTCCACTCCTCAAACTCGCAACGCCTTCCCAATCTTCCTCAAAAATTAACGGATCATCCGGTTTCCCAACTAGGTTCATTTGGTTGGTTGATAGAAGGTTGATCATCCGTGAAAGCAACAATCATTGCTTTCTCAATTCCGGCATACATCTCAGAAAAAGAACCACCTAGCTTAAATTTCTTATAAGCTAGCACTCTTGCCGAATCTGCTAAACATGTAACGGGATCATGACCTTTATCGCCACACCTACCACAAACATCTTCTTCTACGAGGTGAACTTGATGTGGTTCACTCGTCACCGCCTTGGCACTAACAACTTCCACTTTCGATTCCTCCCGCGGGTTTCCGTATTGGGCTTCATGGGTGGCTATATTATCGATCAACTGCCACCCCTAGTCATCTGCTACATTTACCAGGAACCTCCCTTGTGCAGCTGAATCTAGCAATGCCCTCTTTGAATAGGACAACCCGTTGTAAAATTGGCTACATATGAACCACCGTTCGAACCTATGATGAGGAATCGAACGAACCAACTTTTTGAATCTGGCCCATGCGTTACTCAAATCTTCAGTACTCAATTGGGTGAAGTTTGTAGTCTGGGCCCTCAATGCATTGGCTTTCTGAGGAGGGAAGTACTTTAGGTAGAATGTAGACGCCAAAGAGTTCCAATCTGATATCCCGGAGCTTTCTTTGTCCAAGTCCCTCCACCAGTCCTTTGCATCCTCAGTCAAAGAAAAGGGAAAAAATAATTCCTTAACCTTTTCGTGAGTGACACCAGGGGCTAATGGAATTGTGGAACAATAGTCTGTGAATGTCTCCATATGTTTTGCTGGATCCTCAATTGCTTCACCTTTGAATAAATTTTGTTCTATCAGTTGATAGAATGATGGATGTATGGAGAAGGCAACCTCACTTGCGGTGGGTAGCTAAGATGCGGTGGGCAGTGATTGAATATTCGGATCGGAGTGGCTCGCAATAGTAGGCATTTTGAATAGAACTAGATAACGACCTACCTCTCCGGTGTCAAGTACCTGAAAATACTACAACACTAGAGAAAAATATGAGATCGGTCTCAAGGAATTGCTTCCTTGAGACCAAAACAAACTTAAAAGAAAAAATAAAACTACACCGTCTCCCCGACAACGGCGCCAAAATTTGACACGGTTGTCGCAATCCTATCAAAAATAAACCAACTGGTCCCAAACTAATATAGCAGAGGCAGTCGGGTATCGAATTCACAAGGAGAAGGGAACCTTAAAATTTCTAATAAGTTCGATGAAGTAACCAAAAAGGGGGGGTTTTGTATGTTGTTTTGTAGTCTAAATCCTAAAGGTAAAACAAAGATAAGAAAAATAGATAAACAACTAAAAGGAAGGAGAGACTAGGATGTTCGGTTCACCATGGCCTAAGGTGGAAGGAAAAAATTAAGAATGTATTAAACTTGGGAAAGGGGTGGTGAAGAAGTCCTTTCGGTCCGCTATTCGCCCTAGAATTAAAACCAACAAACTTTCGCTTTAGCTAGTTCATCCCAAAGTTCATTGCCGGTCTACCTATTCCAATCTTTCGATCTAGGTCAAGGGAATCCATACAATTAATTGAATGCGTCGACTCAAACAATCAAAAGATATTATATGCAATGATTAAATGCAATCCGTAATCTAATACATTCACTACAACGACTATTCCTAACCCATGGTTCCCCTAAATCTTAGTACAAAGTCTAGCTAATCATGCATAAGTAATTAACAATAAGAATAACGGAAAAGGGATTCAACATCATAAAAGAACAAGGAATAGAAAACATATATTAATTAATAAAGCAGAGAAGAGAATACCAAGATTACAAGATTGAAGAATGATGAAAGAGAAATGATTCGAAGCCAAAAGTAATAATTTAACTAATTAGGGTTTTAGAAAAGGAAATGAGAAAAATGAGATCTAAGTTACACTACTACTACTGTCTACTGTTTTTGTGTGTGTCGAGATGTCGTCTTCTGCTGCTCAACCTTCCTTTTTATGCTAATTTCCAAAACCCTTCGAGGATCAGGAGTTTGCTGAAATCCCGCAACCTAGCTCGATCGAGTAAGTGAGTTACTCGATCGAGTATATTTGTGTTCCTCTTTACTCGATCGAGTGAATACTAGTACTCGATCGAATGATCTGCAGAAAGCGGTCGATGTCCTTGAGTAGAATGCTCGATCGAATATTTTTCCTTTTGTAACCCCTCGATCGAGCGAACATCAGCACTCGATCGAGTGATTTCTGCGTTTGGGCGAGGATTGCTTCCCTTTGGGGCTTCTGCACTTCCCAACAAGACACGGTTCTTTCCCGACATCTTTGAAAGTGCTTGATTATCGAGGATTGAGTGGGTTTTTTCCTTCTTTCCGGCTTTTATCTGCAATAACACAAAACGAAGCCGAGTAAACAATTCGGGGGATAAAAGTTGCTAAAAGTTAAGAAATAGAGGACAAATACGTGCAAATGGGCCAAAAAGGTCTATCTAAAATGCACATATCAATAGGGCTGCCCACTTCCGAGGAACCTCATCCGAGGAACTAGGTTTTTCGGAGGTCTCAAGATTCCATCACTAGCAATCCCCAAAACCTGCCCAAACCTAGTTAAAGTCCAGGCATACGACTCGTTACGGAGTCGGAAATGAATGCAGGGCTCGTTGGGGTGAGCTAAGAAGGTGTCGGGTGAAAAGCAATAGGAACTGAAGAACTCCAAAGTAGGTACTCGGTACGTAGGCTCAACCATGTCTGCCAAACCGTACATCCCCGTTTTGGTCAAAAGGTCAACTATAGGTCTAGTCATACCTAAGTGATCTAAGTCGGAACGGTACAAAAATCTACTACTACGAATATACCCCTCGACTAAAAATACCATCTGATCTCTCTGATGGGTGGAATCGAAGATTACCTCGGGGATTTCCTCAAGTGAGGGAATCGCAGGCGTAGATGGTGGACGTGGTGCTCTACGTGGTGGCATTTCAAGGACCGATTTCCGACCCTTCTGACTCAACACTCGAATTTTCTCCTTCCCTTTATCAGTTAAGGAAGAAGAAGCAGCGGCCATTGTGGTAACGGTTGCGGGATAGTAGGTTGTGATGACTGGTGTGGTGGTGCGTGCAGTGGCAGGTATAGAAGGACTCGCAACCAACATTGCGGTGGTGGTTGCTGCTGCAGACGAAGACGAGGAACGGTCGGCCATCGTGGCTGTTGTCGTAGTGCTGATGGTAGCTGCGGTAGTTTGTTTTCCCTCCATTATGCAAAATAATCATATAATCGAACATCAACTTCACCTTTAGTTGAACCAAAAATCGAAAAAAACACATCCCGAATTCAGTTTCAAATCCTAATTTTGAAAATTAGGGATAAAATGTAAACTGAAACTGAAATTTAAGAGTGTAACCATCTTACTTGATGATGATGATGACGATTAATGCAAAAAAATCACGAATTAACAAGCTAATTTCGAAAAACCGAACGAACAAACCATAGAAGCTTCAAAAATTCCAATTACTCGAAATTAAGATACAATTTAATAGGGCTTTTGTTAGATAAATGAAATTAGATTGATTAAGAAGGATTTTATGTGATGGATTTGCAAAAACACAAAGAAATGGAGAGGAATTGAAGGGAAGAGGTGTTCGAAAACAGAAATCGAGTAAATGAGCAAAGAGGATCGAAGAACTCCCTTATATAGGCTGGACTTTACTCGATCGAGTAAATGAAGCTACTCGATCGAGTAACTCATTTAGGCAGAAGTTGCCCGATCGAGTTCTGGGTTCCACTCAATCGAGTGGTTCTTAGAACTGGCAACTCCTCGACTGAATTCCCCTCGATCGAACCTTCTTGCACTCGATCGAAGCTTTCTTCACTGATTTCCCCTCGATCGAGTTTTTTGCAGGACTCGATCGAGGCTTTTTCTACTATTCAGCTCGTTTCTTCCTTTCTGCTTCCTTGTGTTCGTCCGTACCTGCACATGAACACCAAAACATACCACAAAAATACAAATCCCACAAATATTGTCTCAGATACGAAATTGTCTACTGATTCACGATAAAGAGTTTAAAAATCCAAACGACGATAAGGTCTAAGTCAAAAACACTAAAAATATCTATTACAACTGGCACGGGGTTGCAAACCCGGCTTAAAAGTTCAGAAAAACGAATTTTTATTGCCCGCGACAGGGCTCTTGGCTCGCGGAACTCCCTTCCGCAGTTGTGACAACATCAGCTCCGAACTTCCAAACAACTGAGTTATCGGCAGGATCGTATGTCATGACATATTGCTTCCTTTTCAGCAATGGCTCTTTCTCCTTTGGATTCTTCCTCCCCTTCTTCAATGCTAACCAACCCCATCCATCCGGGTTGTAGTCTGGCTCAGTACCTGCATCAGAAATGACCATAAATCGTCATCTATCTTGCTCTCAAACTGAGGCAGAGGTGTCAGTTATATCATTTCTACATCAACAGAAACACCATCAGACATAGAATAGCATGGAATAACCGACATAGGAGACCGTGGCGTGCTAATCTGCCTAAAAATGAGGTCCTCCCCATCCACCTGAAACTCTGAAAGGTCAGTGTTTTGGTACCTACGTCAATCACTGCTTTCGTAGTGTGTAGAAAAGGTCTACCTAGAATGATCGGGGTATATGAATCCTCTGTAATGTCCAAGACCACGAAATCTACCGGTATAAAGAACTCTCCTATCTGAACAAGAATGTCCTCTAAAACGCCTAGTGGTCTCGAAACACTATGGTCCGCCATCTGTACGGTCATGTTTGTGCATTTGAATTTAGAAAAGCCCAATTTTGTTGCTAGTGATAGGGGTAGCACACTAACACTCGCCCCTAAATCACATAACGCGTTATCAATGAGATGGGTTCAAATCTTACAAGGGATTGAGAAGCTTCCTGGGTCAGCCAGTTTGGGTGGACTCTTATTTTGGAGGAATGTATAACACTCCTCCGTCAATACTACTGTCTCAGTCACATCCACAGTTCTTTTTCTTAACGCGCATAAATTTCAAGTAAGAAGGTACCTTTAAGAGTAGCTCTAGAAATGGCACGTGTACCTTCAATTCTCGTAAAGTATTTAAGAATCTCGTCAATTCCTCCTCGACTAACCTTGATGGGTATGGAATGTCTCGTAGATCAACATGACGATCCATATTCTTCTGCTCGTAATATGCCTGTTCTTTCTCTCTTTTTTCTTTTCTTTTCTGTAAAACACTCGATCGAGTGCTTTTTGCCAACTGATCACTCGATCGAGTGATCTCATCCATTGCTTTGCTCGATCGAGCAAGTGGTACTACTCGATCGAGGACCTCTCTGTCAACCTCACTCGATCGAGCTCTGACATCTGCTCGATCGAGTGCATCTTCAAAAATTCCAGTCGATCGAGCTCTCGTTACAGCTTCTTCTTTTCTGCCTTCTGCACCTTTCTGACTAGAAACTTCAACACTTGGCCCCTCATACTTGTTGGGGCTGGTGTCCTTGACAGTTAGTACAATGACTTACTAAATCTCTTTAAGGATCACAAGGTCATACTTCAGTATTATTATCAGTTGATCCACGTTTATCAATAACGGTTGGCTTGCTAGATAAGTTTGACGTTATTGTCATACGGATGGCGGTGATCAACTGGTCTCTATACGTCACACCTATAGGACACATTTGAGAGATGTGAAGGTATGAAAATACAGTCACATTTATGCCGGATACGACTAAACAATTAGTCAGAGGTATTGACTATTAAATTAGTCAATAAGATGTTGAGATTATTATTTAATACGGATTAAATAATTTTAGCTAATACGGATTACATGATTAATTCGTAAATTAAATATAAACGGTTATATTTAATTAAATATTGTATTCGCGTATTAATATAAACAGTTATATTAATTTAGGTAATTATACAATATCGTAATTTTATCAGACCATTATTAATACATCGACTGCATTAATATCTGATAACATGTATGCGATTTATAAATAAAACCCGCGAATTATATTTTTAGCAAAACGGGTCGAATCACGCAAAGAAATAAGGTAAGAGTGGAAAAGGCCCACTCTTACCCTTGTGGGGAATAAAGCATGTATTCGCCCTAAACTTGAAGGATTATAACGAAACATACAATTGTGATTATTGTCATAAGTTAATTAAAAGCATGAAAAAGAATACAACCTTGGGTCCTTGCTTGAATAGGCCTGAGAACAGGAATTAAAGTAAATTCCCTCCTATAACTTGCACCCAAGACTTGAATGAGATGTTGCCGCGTGTGCTAGAAATACTCTCCAATTGCCTTGCAATATGGGGAGAGCTTTTGTGAGGTTTTAGATGTGAGATCTGAGTTTTGGGAAAATAATGTTCTCAAAACCCTAATTCCAAAACCCTAATTCTTGAGATTATCAATTAACCAGTTGAATGAATCACCTGACACAAGGAGAAGGACTCTCCTTATGTAGCCTCATTGGGTCGGCCGAATTGGGTGGGTGAGAGTGGGCTTTCTCCACTCTTACCTTATTCCTTTGCGTGATTCAACCCGTTTTGCTAAATATTATTCGCGGGTATTTATTATAAATCGTACACGTGTTATCAGATATTAATGCAGTCGATGTATTAATAATGGTCTGATAAAATTACGATATTGTATAATTACCCAAATTAATATAACCGTTTATATTAATACGTGAATACAATATTTAATTAAATATAACCGTTTATATTTAATTTACGAATTAATCATGTAATCCTTGTTAGCTAAAATTATTTAATCCGTATTAAATAATAATCTCAACATCTTATTGACTAATTTAATAGTCAATACCTCTAACTAACTGTTTAGTCATATTCGGCATAAATGTGACTGTATTTTCATACCTTCACATCTCTCAAACGTGTCCTATAGGTGTGACGTATAGGGACCAGTTGATCACCGCCATCCGTATGACAATAACGTCAAACTTATCTAGCAAGCCAACCGTTATTGATAAACGTGGATCAACTGATAATAATACTAAAGTATGCCCTTGTGATCCTTTAAGAGATTTAGTAAGTCATTATACTAACTGTCAAGGACACCAGCCCCAACAATCTCCCACTTGTCCGTACAAGGGTATGTGCAATGACGTTATCACACTACATGTGGAGGACATAAGCTCCAACAAACTCCCACTTGTCCGTACAAGTATAGGTGCGATAACCGATTCTCATATCCTTTTAAAATTTCTCCCACTCAATGTAAGACAATTTGCAAATCCGCATTCGCAAAGGTCGTATCTCACAAGCGATTTGTATCAAGAGTGGTTTCCCCGACTAGAGAGTAACTTAACTGATAAAACGAATCTGTATTCGAGCATGGCCATGCATTTCAGTTACTACTCCTCGAGTGGCCCTGAGAAATGATAAAATCCTGATAAGGGTTTGGATATTTCCCTCAACTCGAGTCCTGCCGATATCGCGCAGCATGAAATAACCCAGAAAAAATCCTCTTGGCCCCTGTTACGATGACCGTGGGAAAGAAACCAAAGTTACCCAAAATCTGCCTTAATCTCAAGAGACAGTTGAAAGTCAAAAGACTCGACTCTAAGGAACATTGTGGAGGTCCTATCCACGACCTGGCACCCAATGTTATAAAACATTTAGGACTCCATAACGTTGTCACGGGGTGTCCTACGAGATATCCGTATAACTCACCTTTGTGATTGGTCAGTCAGCCGTGTGACTTATGGCTCGTTGAACCCACCATCAACCAACGTCACAAAATGATTACCTGAGTTATCAGCTCAAGTGGGTAATCAAGGACTAAAAACGATGTAATGTTATTCAGTTCACTTTGTGGTGTTCAAAATTGGCGTACAATTCCACATGAAAAACAAAACATTCTATATCACAGCAATGAGGTTGAATAGAGTACACGAGAAAATGAATTATTACATGAATTCATAAAAGAGTACTACAACTTAGGGACACATCTACTTCCCATGGAATGAATGTGCCCTTCATGCTTATCACGTGGTAATGCTTTTGTGAGAAGATCAGCTATGTTGTCATCCGTAGCTATTTTATCAATAAATATCTCCTTTTACACGGACTCAGTTGTAGAATCTGCTATAACACTTGGTTTAGAACCTTTCCAGCTGACAGCAGCGCCATTAAGAGTAAAAACGAATCCAGACTGAGATTTTGAGTCGTCTCGATCCGTTTGGAAGCTAGCATCTGCGTAACCCGTGGCGCAGAGCATCGAGTCGCCTTCGTAAGTCAATCCCCAATCTTTAGTCCTCCGTAGGTACTTAAGAATGTTTTTCACGGCCATCCAATGTTGTTCACCTGGATGAGCTTGGAATTGACTTGTCATACTCAATGCATATGCAACGTCTGGACGTGTGCATATCATGGCATACATGATCGATCCTATAGCCGAAGCATAAGGAATCCGACTCATGCGCTCTTTCTCTTCCAATGTCTTAGCTTCTTGAGTCTTGCTCAAGTGAAGCCCAGTAGTCATAGGAAGGAACCCTTTCTTGGAGTTCCTCATGCTGAATCTCTCCAGAATCTTATCTATGTAAGACTCCTGACTGAGAGACAACATCCGTCGTGATCTATCCCTGTAGATACGGATGCCCAAAATTCTTTGTGCCTCTCCCGGATCTTTCATCTAGAAATGGTTTTTCAACCATGCTTTAACCGAAGAAAGGAGAGGTATGTCATTCCCAATCAAGAGTATGTCATCGAAATAAAGTACTAGGAAAACAATCTTGCTCCCACTCGACTTGATATAGAGACATGGTTCCTCGACTGATCGAATGAACCCATTCTCTTTTATCACTTGGTCGAAGCGATGATTCCAACTCCGTGATGCTAGCTTAAGTCCATAGATGGAACGCTTAAGCTTGCAAACCTTCTTAGGATTTTATGGATCAATAAAACCCTCGGGTTGTACCATGTACAACTCTTCCTCCAAATAACCGTTTAAGAAGGCGGTTTTAACGTCCATTTGCCAGATTTCATAATCGTGAAATGCGGCGATCGCTAAGATAATCTGAATGGAACATAGCATGACTACGGGTGCAAAGATCTAATCGTAGTGCAAGCCTGGCACTTGGGTGAAACCTTTAGCAACTAGTCTTGCCTTATGGATATCTTGTTTACCTTCCACGACATGCTTTATTTTGTAAAGCCATTTGCATTGAAGGGGACGTACCTTTGCAGGTAGGTCCACAAGATCCCACACGTTGTTCTCATACATGGAGTCCATCTCGGATTGCATGGCTTCTAGCCATAGCTTTGAGTCAGAACTAGTCATGGCACCTTTATAGGTTGTGGGTTCATTACCCTCTAGGAGTAAGACGTCATCTATATCATGTTCCTCGACCATACCAATGTATCTGTCCGGAGGAATAGAGACTCTTCCTGACCTCCTAGGTTCCTCAGAAATATCTACCGCAGCCTCGGTTGAAGGAACTGTTTCCTCCAATGGTTGCTCGGTAGTTGGTTCTTGAACCTCCGATAAATCGAAGGTTCTATTACTCGACTTGTTCTCGAGAGATTCTTTCTCTAAGTACGTCGCACTAGCCGCAACAAAAACACGTTGTTCGGTTGGCGAGTAGAAGTAATGACCAAAAGTTCCCTTTGGATATCCTATAAAGTATGTCTTGACCGATCGCGGGCCGAGCTTATCCTCGTGTCTCCACTTGACATAAGCCTCGCAGCCCCAAACCCGAATAAAGGACAAGTTAGGGACCGTTCCCTTCCATAATTCATATGGAGTCTTGTCAACAGCTTTAGACGGACTTCGGTTGAGTATTAGAGCGGCTGACAAAAGAGCATAGCCCCACAATGAATCAGGCACAACGGTGTGACTCATCATGGATCGAACCATATCAAGTAAAGTTCGATTTCTCCGTTCGGACACACCATTTAATTGTGGTGTTCCAGGTGGAGTCAACTGTAGCACGATGCCACAGTCTTTAAGGTGTTGATCAAACTCGTGTGAAAGATACTCACCACCACGATCAGAACGTAGTGCTTTAATCTTTCTTCCCAGTTGGTTCTGTACCCGATTCTGGTATTCTTTGAACTTGTCAAAGGATTCACTTTTATGTTTCATCAAGTAGACATAGCCATATCTACTCAAATCATCCGTGAAAGTGATGAAATACCTATAACCTTCTCGTGCGTTGATCGACATAGGGCCACATACATCCGTATGTATGAGTCCTAATAGGTCGGCAGCGCGCATTCCAACACCTTTGAAGGAAATACGAGTCATCTTACCGATGAGACATGATTCACACGTGCCATATGATTCGAAATCAAAGGCCGAGATAGCTCCATTCTGTATGAGCTGTTTTACGCGTTTCTCATTTATGTGTCCCATACGACAATGCCATAGGTAAGTTTGATCTTTGTCACCTACCTTTAATCTCTTATTATTCACATGTAATATTTCAGTGGTTTGATCTAAAACATAAATTCCATTCATGGAAACTGCGTTGCCATAAATCATATTGTGTAATGAGAAAATACAACTGTTATTTTCTATTACAAATGAAAAACCAAGTTTGTCAAGTGCAGAAACTGAAATAATGTTTTTGGATAAACAAGGAACATAAAAACAGTTATATAAAGATAACTCGAATCCACTTGGAAGTTGGATCACGTATGTTCCCCTCGAGATTGCAGCAACACGTGCTCCATTCCCGACACGCAGGTCAACCTCACCCTTGATGAGGGGTTCTTGGTTTCGGAGGCCCTGCACATGATTACATAGATGAGAACCACAACCAGTATCTAGTACCCAAGTTCCGTAACTTGCATGGTTAATCTCAATCATGTGAATAAAAGAAGAAGAAGACATACCAACAGGAGTAACGTGGCATGCCTTAATGTCCTCACGATACACGGGGCATGAGCGCCTCCAATGCCCAATCTTGTGGCAATGGCGGCATTCCATGCTAGTATCCTTGCTCTTTGTTTTGCCATGTGAGTTGCTCGACTCACCTGGCCCACTCTTAGTAAATCCTGACTTCTTAAACTTGGGCTTACCTACCGTTAGGTCGCCCTAAGCTTTAGCTTTTCCCTTACCCTTACCCTTGCTGGAGATCATGAGAACATCCTGCTTCACGCTCCCACTTAATTTCAGATCCTTCTCGGTCTGTACGAGAAGGGAGTGGAGCTCATGAGGAGTCTTCTTCATGTCGTTCATGTAATAGTTGGCCCTAAAGAGGGCGAACCCATCATGAAGCGAATGAAGCATTCGATCAACGATTATGTTCTCACTGATCTTGCAGTTTAGGGCCTCCTGTTTCTCAATATTCTCAATCATGTTGAGAATATGTGGGCTAACCGCTTGGCCCTTCTCGAGTTTCGCCTCAAAGAAGCGACAGGTATGCTCATAAGAAACGATTCTCGGAGCTTTTGAGAATTCGTTAGTGAGCGTGGTGAAAATCTTGTTTGCACCATGGGTTATGAAACGTCTTTGCAAATTGGATTCCATTGCATAGATGAGTACGTTCTTTATCGCACCCGCTTCCATGACGAAGTCGCTATGAGCGCGAACTTCATTAGCTCTAGCTCCAGTTCCTGGGTGTGCCGGAATGGGCTAAGTTAAGTACTTGAGCTTTCCGTCAGCAATGGCAGCATTCCGTAGTGCTGCCTCCCAGTCAGAGAAGTTTGACCCATCATTCCTCAGTCTAGTAGACTGATTCATGGAGTCCATGAAGGCTTTTAGCCAGGATTCACGTGCTAGCTTGGCACTTGGCATTGGGTCTTCACCAGCCATTAGTTATACAGCAGTTTAATTTGAACGTGTTCTACACTGAAAAGAAGATAAAACAGAACCATATAAGCAACTCATTGTTGTGATTTAAGTCTATATTAAAATGTATTTAAACTCGTAGACTCATGCATTTATATAATTGATCTCCCTCAAGAATTATATAAACGATCCCAAGACTCAATTTCCGTATATTGATAAGCCCACAGCTTGGCTAATTCCACCGTTGGAACTCTTGGTCGATAGATTTCCGTAAATCCTATCTATTAGTCCATCTCAGTCGCTAGATAGTATCGAGTGACCATGATGTTGAGATAAAATAAATCATCTGTTCCCACTTACCCGACGTAGAAGGGGTCATATTATGCCTACCGACGAAGAAGGGATTCATGGGAGTCTGATTTATAAAGACTATTCTCAATTTTTGGTTATACGAGGAAGACCCCATCAACTTATATTTATCCATTTTAAGTGAACTAATATCTAGCATATGCGTGAATAAATGAAATAAAGTGATGGCTTTGCAATTGACATGTGACATCTGTATTGTCACAGAAAACTAACGCGTAACCTCTACATGAGTCAGTTTTCAGGCATGTTATAGGTGGTTTGGTTTTAGGCGGAATATGATGCAAGCTATTATCGATGAAAGCATAAAATAAATGCGATAAACGTAAATAAAAGTCCTAGTGTGGCCTATCCTACCAAAATAAACATAAAACAACTTGGAATCCACCGTTGGACCCTAGAAGCTTGTCTTGATGTTCCATCTTGGTCCTTGCAGCGGGAGTGAGCATCCGGTCTCCGTCTTTGGTTTTCACAAAATTACTAATTTAAATTACAAATATAACCCTATTTACATTCTAATTTAAATACAAAAGTAATTACATGGCAAAAACCCAAAACGGAGACTCAAGATCTCAAAATTACAAACAAGACTGTGTCTCATCATTACGGTGACACAATCTTCTAAGGCCACACTAAGTTACAACCGCTTGCAAAATTAAATACGTTATAGAGCATTCAAAAAGCATTCAACAAGACGATAAATAAAATGCATCAACTAAAATTAAAATTCATTCATAACATAATACTGCTATTATGATTTAACAAATTTTACCAAACCACCTTTACGGGATTAAAATTATGTGATTATACCGTTTTAACCACTTTAATTTTAATAAGTTTATAATCCATTATCTTAAACCGTTTTAAAATAATATGTATCATGCGAGAGTGAACCGTTTCACAAAATAATATATTATTTCCGTATACAGTATATTACTTAAGGCCATGGGAAAATAAAAACAAGTTATTTTCGGGAAAAATAAGACGACTGTTACAGAGAAGTGGTCTACCGACCTCAACATGGGGTCGACCGACTGTAATTCATGTCATGTGAGATAACTAGGTCAGCCGAGTCATTGACGAGGTGGGTAGTGATTATCTCCTTTCGGTCTCAAATCGCCATAGACTCCCCAACTAATCTTTCGATCTAGGAAGGTTATTATATCGATCGTCCTAAGCAAGCTTAATTTACCAATCTTTCGATCCAGGTATAGTTTTACTAGATAAATCGGTCTTCTGCGTGCACTCATTCAACTAGTTTTCTGATTATTTTGCTTATAGACGAACTTCGTCACAGAGACGACTAACATGTGATTCCTACGACATTACTACCTCGACTTCTCTCATCCTAACATATTATAAAAATCACCTACGCATGGTTTCGGGATCTACGCTAACAATATCAAGACTAATAAAATGCGACATGATAAAAGATGATAATAAACTAATAAACATAACCAGGAAATAACAAGAATGAAAATAAGAGAAAAGATTAAGAGCAATTACGATAAACTTGGCAGAAATGTTGAACAAGGAAGATCCAGAAAATGAAACAAAAGCTTGAATAAACCCTAAAATGAACTACTGTGTCTTCAAAATGAGAAAAGCAAGGCTACTGACTAATGATAAAAAGTAAAAGTGTATGAAATGATTAAATGATAAAAGTTTATGTCATTAGTGTTAACCTACTCCCTTTTATAGGGGAATTAGGTTAAACACTTAATCCTTAACCTAAAACTAAAGAAAGCAAAGTTGCGGAACCCGAGGTAGTAAGTGAGTTGCTCGATCGAGTTCAAGAATCACTCGATCGAGCAACTGTTCGCCAAAACTCTTCGATCGAGCAACCTTCTTCCTGTATCTCTTCGATCGAGCATTCCCAGAATCCTCGATACCATTGTTCTTCATGTAATCTCCTCGATCGAGTAAGCGACTACTCGGTCGAGGATTTCTTCCGCTGTGTCTCTTCGATCGAACAAAAGCCAGAGTTCGATCGAGCTCTTATCAGATCAAAATGCTCCTTTGTTGTCCAGCTGCCTCTGTTCTTCATCTTTCTCCCGGTTTAGGCATCATTCCCAGCAATGGCAATACCTCATATAGTTGTGTCTTATATAATTTTAGGGGCAAATAGTCTTGCTTGTGACAGATAATATCCGTCATAAGTTGAAGACGAAAACTTTACACATGGGAGAAAGTGGAGCATTATATGGATAGTGCAACTTGCATTATGTGAGAAGGCACTATCCGTGTTCAGCTTGTGACGGATAGTGCCCGTTTTCAATGAGAATTTGTGTTTTAGGGGGTGTTTGGTTTAGGGGTATGAAATTGAATGGAATTGATATCACTCATTCAAGTGTTTGATTGATCACTTTTGGAATGATTTAGAAACCTAAGAGATTCTAAATCAACCTCAACCGTGGGCGAATCCACCAAGTAGCAAGGGGTGGCGGGCCCCTACGCCCAGACTTTAAATAAGTGGTTTAAAAGACGGATATTTGTCACCCAAAATATTGTTTAATTATAGATAAGTAAATGTTATCCCATAAAATACACATTAAACACTTTGTGATACTATGGTAAAAGTTTAAATTCCCACTTATTGGTCATGAGTTCGAATCCCACTATAAGTATATTCATTTTAAAAAAAAATGTTGCATATTTACGGGTTGTATGATGACTCGTAGTATGACAATTGCCTTAAAATTTGTCGTTGTATAATTAATATTGAAAGATGCACATGATTGAATTATTTTTGCAGGACGAAATACTAGAGTTTGTCGGATTGTTGATCGATTTCTCGAAATTTGGATTGTTCTTTGGCTATAATTTTCCGCTAGTAAATTATAGTTAATGGGAAAAAAATACAACTCTTTTTGTTATTTAATAAACCTAGTTATTATGATTATAGAAATAACATATTGAATCCATTACAAAATCAAACCAAACAAGTGTGAAAAGTTATTAGGTTCTAATCCATTTCACCCTGGATTCTCATCCTAATCCATTTTATTGCCAAATTTTGAACCAAACAACCTCTTAATTTTCTGTTTATTTGTTGTTATTTCCTGCTTATATTAGCCAAAAAGATAATAAAAACTAGCTCCTATTTTCCGTGTTGTTCCTTTTTCCGTTTTGGTCTAATTACATAGTATTCCCTTTTTATCTTTTGGACAACTTTATGTGGTTCAAAAATAATTTAATGTGAAAATTATGTGTATTATATGATCCAAATTAATTCTCTTATTTTTTGTATCAAAATGAAAATGGAACAACAAAAGAAATATGAGAAGTACTTCCTTTGTCTCAGCGGATTCTTTACGTTTACTTTTTCACATTTGTCGAGATCCATATTACACCATCAATATCATTTTGCATTTATAAAAATTATAAATATTTGATATTCTTAATCTATTCACAAAGACGAATCAAACAAAATTCCACATAACTATATTTCTTCCTATAGATTGTCAAGAATATTATAGATTTTCTTAATATTTGAATAGTGTCAAAAAGTAGATGTAAAGAATTTGCTCAGACGGAGGGTAATAAACTATGAGATGACATGCACTCCTGAGTCCTGATCTAATTCATTGTAAACGGGTTGGCAAAACCAATCCGTCTCATACTCTAATCCATCAAATCCCATCGTCCATTCAACAAACAATCCAACGGCATATCTTTTCGATCCGTGTCCTCAACGATGATTGGCTAAAACTCAAACAAACACCCTATATATATCTCCGCACCAACAATCTCTCTTTTAACACTCGCGCACTAAACTTCATAACCCTACAAATCTCGACAAGAATCACCATTAATGGCAGGAAGAGGTAAAACGCTAGGCTCCTCCACGGCTAAGAAGGCCACATCTAGAAGTAGCAAGGCCGGTCTACAGTTTCCAGTCGGTCGTATTGCTCGGTTCTTGAAAGCCGGTAAATATGCCGAACGTGTTGGTGCCGGTGCTCCCGTTTATCTCGCCGCCGTCCTTGAATACCTCGCCGCTGAGGTATCCTTCCTTTTCTCTCTCTTCACACGCTTAACTGCTCTCAATCTAGAGTTTTCCAATTGTTTCCTATTTTATGGATGATTTTATCGCAATTGGATTGATATTGATTAGTCCCACAAATCTTAACCGGCAGTTTTGTTATTTCATATTTTCATGAGAATTTTGTGGATTATATATATGATCCCAATTTGATGACTTGGAACTAAAGTTATGATATTTGTGGAATTGTTTTCTGTTATTTCACGTTTTCATTTGATTTCGTTACTGTATTGATTTCGATTTTGTGATGAGATTTTGAAATCAAAGATTTGTTTTATGCGATTTCTGATTGTGATTTGTGTTTTTGGCAAATTGGGAGTTAGGTTGTTAATCCTGATATTATTTTATTGCATCTGGCTAATTGTAATTTTGATTGGATCTGGGTTTGTGATGATCGATTGAAGAAAGATGTGGAGCTAGGTTTTGTTGAATTGAGCCTTTATTTGTTGAACAAGATTCTAAAAGATCGCTTTGAATATTTGTTTGGGGATGTGTTATTCCGAGGGTTTGTATTTGTATTAAAGTATCAAGTTTGTGGATTCATTCGGTTTGGTTGCATTTAATGTAATTAAATTCAATTAATTCATAGCATTGAATGCAACTGTTATACTCTTGAATTAAATTGAGAATGCTAATGCAATGTAATGTTATATGTAGGTGTTGGAATTAGCAGGAAATGCAGCAAGAGATAACAAGAAGACTCGAATAGTACCGAGACACATTCAATTAGCTGTAAGGAACGATGAGGAGCTAAGCAAATTGCTTGGTGATGTGACAATCGCCAATGGTGGTGTGATGCCTAACATCCACAACCTTCTTCTTCCCAAATCCAAGTCTGGCAACAAGAGTGCTGCTGACGATGACAGTTAAACAATGGATGACTTATTCATTTAGCTATAAAACTTGGGTGCCAAGATAAGGATTTGCTCGCTTTCTTCTGGAACATGGTTTCTTAGATGATTATAGGATTAGTATTTAGTTAGGTTTTCTAGGTCCATCACCAAGGACTGAAGGAGGTAGTATTCAAGTTATTATGTGTATAATTTCTTCTGAAATAGATAATTTGCTTGGTTTTCAACTCTAATTGATTCCATTTAATGCACCAACAACCTGTTTTTCAAATGATTCATCTTAGTTGACTGCAAATCATGTTGGAGCTTAGATGTTTTTGTTTCATAATGAAATTGGCAATTCACAATAGATTGAACAATTTTGCAAGACGGCATGTTGGAGCTTAGATGTTTTTGTTTCATAATGAAATTGGCAATTCACAATAGATTGAATAATTTTGCAAGACGGTTGAATGGAAGAGTAGAAAGCAATTTTCATTACTCATAAAATGTTAGCAATTCACAAAATTGACCTACTTTCAGGTTGAGGTATACTCAGGAGTATAATATCTACAAACAAAACTAACAAATTTTACAATCAGGATTTTTACAAAGCAGTTGCAGGGACATCAGTGCATCCTCTTTGCCCACCCATCTGCCATCATCATCATCATCTATCTACAAGTCTCAGGATCATATATCTTGATCCCCATTGCCAATTCTGCTAAAGCATCACTGGTTTCCAAACCTACCCCAAATGACACTCACCTCTAAGCACACTTGTCTCTTCTCCTTGGTCTCCCTACATAACCAAAAAAGGAAAAAACAAGGCCCAACATTTTTCAATTAAATTCAAATGGACGAAAATGAGAATAAAAAGCTCATAAACTTACATACCTTACTCCGCATTCGTCGACAAATAATCCACTATTTCACTAATCATCATCAGAACTAGAACCGTCATTCATACGCCGCTCTGTAATAGCTGGGAAAAGACGTTGCCGAAAATCAGGAGAAAATGGTGTACGAGGGGTCTCTGTAGATGTTTGCCTAGAAGGGGGTTCCTTTATTTTAGGCTTAGGCCAATTGGGCTTTGCTTTCACCTCTCGGCATACCCTCTCCAACACTATCAGGAAATCCCGAACTATAACGAATACACGTAAACCTTCATCCTTCCCGGAACTCCCATGGAAGTAGTCAACTGTACTTTTCACAAGACCCATAATCCTCTTTTCTTCCTCCAGTAACAGCATGACATCACCTTCTGCATGCTCTATAAAGCTTTTCAGGGATTCATGGAACCCATTACCCTCATTAAGATCATTCATTTCTTTATTGAGGAAATTCTTTGCTTTCAGCAATTCAGTTCCAAGCTTCGCAATTGTTCCTGTCACACTGTCGGAATCAATACATGCCGCTTTCCTGACATTCTGAAGCTGATCACCCACACCCGAAACAACTTGAAGGCCGAGATTACAAAAGTGATCTTCGGAGTCATCGGGGATATCTTCTAGAAAATCTTCCGATTTTATACTAGACATGCTATTGCTCTCTCTGGAATTACGCGCAGCTCTCCTACCTTCATATCGGATGATTTCCTGAACAACGAAATGGAGAAGCGTGGTCTTGCTATCTGTCCCTTTGACGTCCGCCAATTTCAAGAGGGTATCCAACTTAAATGCTTGGGCACCACCCCGATATGTTCCGTCATTCATGCGATTACCTGTCTTAAGGACTGCTTCCAAGAGCTTGAGGAAAAGCCGGCTATTTCTGAGTTCCTTGCAAGCCGCCTTCTCACAAAGGAAAAAGGGTAGCATCAGATGGATACAAAGAATGTGAAAATGAAGCAAAAAAGAAAAAAAAAGAAAAAGCTAAACTTTAAAAATACTCACTTCGAGTGTTACAAGGTTCTCCTGGACTATTGTAGCTTCTTCACGAAGTGTACCCATAAAAAGCAATACCTCAATTCGTTTGAAGGCAAATGGGATGTCCACCATTTCCTTCAAAAAACGTTCAGCTAACCCGAGTTGAGAAAGTTCCCCCTCGAAAAGTCTGAGTTTTAATTCCTCTTCAACTGTTGGAGCCATCTTTATTAACGTCTCAAGAAGCTCCGAGGGAAGCTCATTACCTATAGAATAATGGACAGCGGTTTTTTTTATCATGAATAACTGTCCTCTATCCCTATAAACAGTTTGCAAAATGACCAGGTAAAGAGTTGATATAAAGCGAAAATAGGATGCAGGTACAGATTCGAAATATCAAAGACTTTGGAGCAGGTTAACGAATCATCCACATAAAAAAAATATGGCGTGCAGAATTACCAAGTTCCCATGAAAATGAGAGTGCAACTGTAGCCCCACATATTCTGTGAATAACATGATCATATCAAAAGCATCTTAAACAATCAATTGGAAACCTAAACAATAGGGTGGTACACTGGTATCTCTGTTCATTTATACTCGCTACATATTCTTCGTTGGGACATACAATACTACATCGTACTTGGGGTTAGTCGAAAATCAAATGCACAAATGAAAGGCCGCTATATAATAAAAGAAAGCATGCTAGCATAAGATGGGCACACTGCGTACAGAAATGATAAAATCAACAAGCTCAGGTATGGTTAATTTATGCTTCCCCCTTAGAGATATGGTGAAAGAATCACCTTCTTGAACTGCATCACTGACTTCTTTTGTAGTCACATTTAGAGCTCGCAAGAGAATGGATAGATTTTGCGCCTTCTTCTGCTCTATAAGTTGGACGGGTTGTGGCCCTGGGGGATTCAGGGAAGACTCTTTCTTTTTCTCATTTTTGGTCTCCACAGCAGCATACCCAAATAATGATTCTATCATCTCCTCGTTAAATCTGCAGTTTTATAAGAAATACTATAAATACCGCGTCATCATCATTGACTAAAGAACAGTAAGCAAGGTGGATTGGGTACTCACTGGAAGGATCCTGCCTTAATTTGATCCCATACCATAGCATGATCAGGGTTAGCCATAACCTTATCCCAGAAAAATGGTTTTAGCTTTGTTTTAGAAGCATCAACGCCACCTTTTACACCAAACATCGGGGGTCGAGGTGGTGCAGCGCCAAGCTTTGGAGGTGGTGGTGCAGGCGCACCAGACTTCCTGGGTGGCGGTGGTGGCGGAGGTCCAGCAGATGGTGGGCCAGCCCTTTTGGGAGGAGGAGGAGGAGGAGGTCCTGCTGGTGGCTTTGGTGGAGGAGGAGGAGGAGGTCCTGCTGGTGGCTTTGGAGAAGGAGGTGGCGGTGGTGGCGGTGATGGCGGCGGCGGCGGCAGCGGCGGCGGCGGTGGTGGTGGTGGACCATTCAAATCAGAAACTGGCTTCAAGGACACAGGTAGTTCAGGTGGCAAGAGATCTTCCCTACCAGGTGGAGGCTTCAAAGGAAATAATCCAGGAGACGGTGGAATGATCCTTCCTGGAGGGGGCTTTAGAACCAAGGGTTGTTCATTTACACTGCCACCACTTAAAGAATCTGTTGAGAATCTTGTCGCAATGGTCTCAACTGAGCCTTTATCACCCGAAGATACAACACTTGTAGTGTCAGTGAAGCTACTAGAGTATAACTGACTGCTGCTCTTTTCTTTGTCACCCGAATTTTCACGTGCCCATGTTTTTGACGAAGTGTCTGCAGTTCCAGTGCCTAACATCAGTATGCGATCAACAAATACGTAGATAAGACTTGAGCACTGGAATAGACATTTGCTACCTCCAAGGCTACAACCTAAACTTTATTCATTTGATTCTAGTGGTCACTGATGTTAACTTTGACCGTTGATTTCTCCAATGTATGTAGATACAATGTAAAATGGCCATGTTTGATTTCTCAAGACAACTATAGTCATAAAATCATATTTGAAGTGTTAGCTAATATATATGTGAGAAAAAAGGGTCAAAGTAGACAAAGTTCAACCACCAAGGTCAAATGGAAGAAGGGAGTATTACAACTATACCATGAATAGAATTGTCATGAATAGAATTGTCACTCATGCTGAGGCTTAAAAGAGGCCTATCATCCTTACGTTCAAGGCTTGAACCTGTGCCAAGAGCTTTGTTGCAGCATAGAAACAGAATTATAGAAACAAAAGATGTGGCCACAGCAGTGACAACAACAGCAACAATTATTGCTGTTTGACCGTCACTCGGATGATCTTTTGTACCATCCGCAGTGTCTGATGACGAAGCTTTTGGAACAGGAACTGGAATAACAAATGTGTCTTCTTGAGATAAGGACTTCCGCGGCTGTTCTTCAGCCAATTGCCTCCTAGAGTCAGCTCTGAGATTGGACGTAGGCAATAGGTGCCGCGGATTTTTCTGTAACCAACCAACAGGGCGCACATTGGTACCAGAAACCAGAGAGAGATCATAGTTCTCCCTTAAGCACCTATGAAGTCTTTCCTTAATCTGTGGATCAAGAATGCTAAGCACTTTTTGAATATTCTCCTCTGATAATGCCTGGTCGTGAACACTTATACTTGTAGTGGCGCTTAGCGTTTGCGGAATACGGAAAAATAGATCTTCATATATACGTTTCACATGTATCAGCTCAAGTTTGCAATTGTTCACCAATGCCTCCACCTGCCATGAAATATCACTCGTAAGAGGTTACCCAATTGCGAATTGTAGAGGGAGAAAATGAAAATGCAACTTTTTCTTGTAGCCAGAAAGTGTACCTCAACATTAATTTGCATTTGTCAAAAAAAAATACATTCCCATTGGCAGAGTTTTAGAATGTATAGATAAGAGTTAAGACGATCTCAAACAGAAGACATGCAATAAGTATCTCGAAAATTTTCATGGACTGAATAGCTCACTGAAATTTCTAAAACTAAGGAAGTCATGTCCATACTAATCTCAAGGCCACTCAGTACCTAAACTAACACTCATGGAGTTACACACTCATGACACCCTAGTAAAGTTAAGTACATGGCTAGTCAGCTGCTAACTATTATCATAAGTTCATCACATATGGCACTTAACTATCCACTTACAAAATCACATATCCAAGAATGCAAGGGTAAAAATGGTCACATGAACAAACACTGGGATTGATCGGCTCTGATGAAATCGCTACTTCAAACAGACACGATAAAATCAAGGGTATGTAACACGATCAAAAAATTGGATGAGCTGTGGAACATGTTCAAATTCAAAGCACTTAGTAGCATTTCATCAACTCAAATCTGTAAACATACAATATTTATTCAGATAGATAACACAGCTTAAACAGACTGTTGATATAAATTACTCTTCAGAAACCTCCCACAACAAGAAAAGGTTGGTTCAAAACAAAATTTCTGCATATGACCAGAAAAGTGATGTGTTTTTGCTCGTAGAGTTCAAGATTGTAGACATACATCTAGTATTTGAAAAAGACGCCCATGGCACTGATGTTCTAGGTATGGAGGACATACTCCTTTTGATTTAGGCGATGTGGTTTCATTAAGGCGCATCTGAGGCACATTAGGCCTATAATTCCATCTCTCTACACACTTCACTATTTTCTGGCCTATGTTAAACTAGTGACAGAACAGAGTAATACGAACTCAGTCGTTAGTTTATATAATATGGTGTCAAAAAGCTTTCCTATGTGAAAATGAAATCTAGTATTTATATTAACATTTTCTTAAAGTTGTGCAATGTATTCAATATTTACATGCGGAGATAATAAATCACAAATTCAGTTGTGGAAAAAATAGGTGTGTCACTTTGATAAGGCGTGCAAGTCTGTCGTGCATCCAAGAAGCCTATCGTCTCCATAAATTTCATGTGTATTAACACATGTTCTTCTATATATCGAAAGGAACGGAAGGAAGAGAACATCCGGGGGACAAGCTCCCATGTTTGTCAAGTCGAGCTGGGGAAAAAATGGCGGATCCGTTTTCCTTACTCAAACATAAATTAGAAATCCTTACAACATTCCTTAGTTTTGGAAGAAAACCTTTGCAGCTCTGTCAACCCTCCCCTCCCTCTACTTATCCTTCCCCTTCTTTTCCCTCATTAATTTTTACCCAAACAGGCTCCAAGCATAAGTCCTGATCAGAAGTTACAAGTTTGAAGGAAAAAAGTTTTTAGGACTGCACGATCACATCGCCCTCAAGACCAAGTGCCAAAGCAAAGAAGATTTCATACTTCATATGTAGCACCAACAGCACATCTTCCAAAAAGAAAAAAAGATACAACTAGAAGGACTATGGAGATTCGCAAGCAAACCTAAGCGTAAGGGAACTACCAATGAAAGGGCAAGAAAAAACTTAAAATCGTACAACCCCCCAAAAGCAGAGGAAAACTTTGTGGAGGCCCTGCCATTAAGCTTGAATTTATGATTCAAGTGCATGAGTGCGATCGTAAAGACACAATCGTATGTTATAGTCTAACTCTAAAATGCAAGCCTCCAAGGGTTTAAACAGACTTCGGGATGGAGAGGTCAAGAATCAAGACAGATTCCTGACCAAGTAACCCTACAAAGGGGTAGCAGAATAGAAGACCACAAATTCAACATCCTTCATTGAATTTATTGAGCTAGTACATAGTTCTATGAATCATTCATTCATTATACAGAAAACCAAAAGAAGCAAACGTCCATATCCAGCTAAGACACATACATCATAGTCAATATAGCATTAACAACTACAGAAACTTCACCAATACTCTAAATCAAAGAAATACAACACATTAAACAGCTCAACATTTTCATTAATCTGTTTAACAAAACAAATTGGCAACAATGCAGTAAATTTCAAAAGCTAGCTCAAAATCAAATGTCATACCAAAGTTTCATCTGATTGTTGAGAAGAAGATATGAGACGAAACCCCGAAAGTAGTCCCTTGATCACCTCCCTGTCTTCCAATGCCCTCCCCAAAAATCCACAAGATACAAGAATAAACACCATGCAAACTCTCACATATTTTATTTGCATTTTTTGAAGAAAAACTTTTACCATAACACAAACAAACAACAGTTCTCATCTCATCAATGATGAAACCCTAAAATTAACTCCAAACAAATAATCACAAGCCCTGAAAACGGGGATTTCACCAATATTCCTACAAAATTCACCCCAAAATCCTTTCTTTCCGCAGCATGTAAATCATACCTTGATCAATTCACATAAAAAAACCCAAAATAAAACAATTTGGCTTCATTATAAGCTACACCCAAGTTCTCCATCCAATACAAAAATGAAACCTTTAACAATACCAATAAATTATATACAAAAAATGAGAAGAACCCAGATGAAGATATCAATTGAATATTCACCCTATTAAATTTTTACCAAAAATTAGGCGCTTTTTTTAAAATTATTGGGATATTTTTGCTGCAAATCATGTCTTTTTTAAAAAATAAAAATAAAAATAAAAAAATTGGACAATGAGTGGTTTGTCTCAGAATAAGAAAATTAATTGCTGGAGGAAACAAGAAATCCAAGTCTGTTGGTATGAAAACGTGAATCAAAGTTGTTTAAATTTTGTAAAATTGACGTATTTTTAATTTTCTTCGAGGTGAAATTCGAAACGAATCCATGTTCATTTTGTGTGCACTAAATCCCTGGGTAGAAGAAATGTAATCCCATTAATTCGCGGGATATGGCCACCCTGAATCTAATTCCTGCTCTTTCTTTTCCTTTGTCTTTTAGGTAACTAATTTTATTTGTTCCCATTCAGATATGGACCATATGGTTTTTCGATTTTACTCTTAAAATAACTCAAATATCCATTTAACCATTTAACCATTTCACACAGGCAAAATAAACTTTATTTGATGTCTCCCATGAAAAAACAAATATAAAAATAAACCGGGAAAAATTAGAATGAGCCGCCGAGTAAAACAAATGAAAATTAAAATAAATAGTACTCGGAATCTTTGTCCGAATCCGATTCGAAATCCGAAAAGATAATCCGAATATATGAATATCATTCAAATTCGATATCCGATCCGCTTTTTCCGAAAAATATGAATTGAATGTGGATTGTGGTTTTCTTAAAATTGGATATCCGAATCCAATCCGAATCATAAAGATTAATAAGAAAAGAAAAAAACCAAAAACCAAAACATTTAGTCATTTACCAATATGTTTGAGTTATCTATGTTGGAAGTAGTGCTTCAAAAGAAGCTTTTTTACTTATCCCACATTGGTAGAATAAATAAGAAGGTTATAGTTTATAAGTGAACTAAGGTGTGATACTACTAATATGTGTAGTAGTGAGGGGACACCGTCACCACACACGCGCCGGGCCGGGCCGGGCTCTGGCTCTGGCTCTGGCTCTGGCTCTGGTAGAGCACCTGCGGTGCGTGCCGTAGGCTGGTTTTGTGTGTGTAAGGTTCACCTATTCTCTATTATTATTTTTGCATTTTCGAAAGTAAAAGCACAGTCTTCCGTATTGATTGCTGCTATTTTCCGTGTTGAATAAATCAGTCTTCCATACTGATTATCTGCATTCACCATACTGATTATGCAAAAAAACGAGTCTGGTTTTCCGAGACCATTTATTACGTTCTCTGGATCCTTCCTTTCATTCCTATATAAATACCACTACTTTGTCATTTCAGAAAACACACAAAAAACTTTCTGGCTGATATTCTGGCAACGTTCTATTAGTAGTTCTCAATCTGAGTCTTCGTCATACACCTTAGGCTCGGAAGTCGTGTTAACCCTGGGGGTTGGTTTGCCAAGAGGCCGTGTGTATTGAGCGGGGCAATTTCAACTTTAGGGCAGTGATTCTTCATCACGCCACGACATCTTGTCTCCAAGATCTGTAAGTCCGTTCCGTTTACTGTTTAAGTGTAGATATACCGCCTACAGTCTAAAGTTGAAATTTTTCTAAATTTTTTTTTCCTGCTCGTAAAAATTTAGTCTAGGCGATATGACTATACTTGCTTCTGCTGCTTCTTTCAAACCGACCCTTATGCCTACTGTTTTTATTCCTGATATGTCAAAACTCGCTTTACTAGATGGTAAAAACTATAGGATTTGGTCGGATAAAATTGATTTTCTTTTAAGTCAGTTAAAGGTAGATTATACCCTGACCGAAACAGAAGCACCAGAAAATAGTGAACGGAATTTTGTTGCAGACAATAAAACTTGTCGTGGTCTCTTACTACACTATATGACCGAGCCTTTATTTTTAATCTATAGCAAACATACTACCGCTAAAGAAATCTGGGACACTCTTAAATCTAAATACGGAACAGATGACTTTGGTACTAAAAAGTATGCTTGCAGTAGATGGCTAAATTTTCGTATAACCGATGAACAATCTGTGTTAGACCAAGTTCATGAGTATGAGACCTTATGTACCGATATTATAACGGAGGGTATGAAAATCTGTGAAACTTTTCAAGCTAACTGTCTTCTCGAGAAATTTCCTCCTTCTAGGCAGAATTATGTACACAATATGAAACACAAACAGAAAGATTTCTCTCTTGTTGAATTGGTGTCCCACATCAAAATTGAAGAACAAAACAGAATTCAATCAAAGGGTAAGCAAGTTGACCACTCCTCCTCCAATGCAAATCTTGTTGAGACAAAAGGTTATAACAAGGGTTCAAGACGCCACGACAACAAACACAAAGACAAAAGACCAACCCAAAATCTAGGGGTGAAAAATCAGTCAAATTTCAAACCGCGAAGGCCGTTCAAAGGAGAATGCTTTACTTGTGGTGAAACGGGTCATTCCGCGAAATTCTGTCCTCAAGGATCCCAAGGAAAGTCGAGAAACAAACACCAAGCTCATCTCACTGAAACTGACGAAATCATTGCCGCCGTTGTATCCGAGGTGAATTTGGTAAGTAATGTTACAGAATGGGTTCTAGATACCGGAGCCACGAGTCATATATGTTGTGACAAGGACGCCTTCAAGGAATATGTGCCAGAAACTAATGGGCAATGCGTGTTCATGGGAAATTCTAGCACTACATGTGTCATTGGTAAAGGAAAGGTACAACTGAAGCTAACATCCGGTAAAATTCTTGAACTTAATAATGTTCTTCATGTACCCGAAATCCGCAGGAACCTCATTTCAGGTTCTCTTCTTAACAAAGCTGGCATAAAACTCACTTTTGAATCCGACAAACTTGTACTCACTAGAAATAACAATTTTGTTGGAAAAGGTTTTTGTAATGGCGGGCTTTTTGTGCTCGATGTGGTAACTGTTAATAAAAACTCCACCGCTTCTGTTTATCTTGCTGAGACTATTACTTTATGGCATGCTAGATTAGGTCATATTAATGTGGACTATGTTAAACGTTTAAAGAGTCTTGACCTTATATCTAGCTTTAGTAATACAGCTTTTGACAAGTGTGAGATATGTGTAGAAGCTAAACACTCCAGGACACCGTTTAATAAACAAGTCAATCGTGCTTCTACCCTTCTTGAATTAATTCATACGGATTTAGGGGATTTCAGAAACACGATGAGCCGTGGAGGTAAGCGTTATTACATTACTTTTGTTGATGACTTTTCTAGATATACGAAAGTGTATTTGTTAAGCACAAAAGACGAAGCCGAGCAAAAATTCATGATCTATAAGGCTGAAGTTGAAAATCAATTAGATCTTAAAATTAAACGTGTTAGGTCTGACAGGGGTGGTGAATATGAGGGTCATCCTTTAAAGAAATTTTGTGAAGAAAATGGAATTGTCCATGAAATCACTGCCCCTTTCACACCTCAACAAAACGGAATAGCCGAAAGGAAAAACAGGTCCTTAAAAGACATGATGAATGCCATGCTTATAAGTTCTGGTATGCCTACTAACATGTGGGGCGAGGCCATTCTCTCCGCTTGTTTTGTGCTTAACAGGGTTCCACACAAAAAATTGGAAAGCACTCCGTATGAGCTCTGGAAAGGTCACAAGCCCAATCTTCATTACCTCAAAGTGTGGGGGTGTTTGGGAAAGATTGGAATACCTGCATGTCAAAGAAGCAAAATTGGACCAAAAACAATCGACGGTATTTTTATTGGTTATGCTTCTAATAGCGCAGCATACAGGTTCATTTTAAAAGATGGTTCATGTTTTGGTTCTATTAAAGAATCAAGAGATGTTGTTTTTTTTGAGAATATTTTTCCAATGAAAACTAACCATGACCCTCGTTTGCCTTCTGTTTCTGCTTCCACTAATGATGCTTCTCCTAGTGTAGTGCTTGAACCTAGAAGAAGTAAAAGGCCCAGAATCGAAAAAAGTTTTGGTCCAGATTTTGTCACTCATTTAACAGAAAAGGTGAATCTTGATGAGGAAGACATATGTGCTTTCATTCTGGAAAATGATCCTAGGACTTACAAGGAAGCCATGAATTCTATCGATTCTACCTTCTGGCTTGAAGCAATAAACAGTGAGATAGACTCCATCAAAAGTAACAACACTTGGATTCTCACCGAGCTACCTAGAGGGTGTAAGCCTCTAAGTAACAAATGGGTATTTAAAAGAAAGTTAAAGCCAGATGGGTCAATCGACAAATACAAAGCCAGGTTGGTTGTTTGCGGTAATCGACAAACAAAAGGTTTGGATTTCTTTGACACTTACTCTCCTGTTACTAAAGTTGCTACTATTAGAGCTTTAATTGCCTTAGCCTCTATACATGATCTATTTGTACATCAAATGGATGTTAAGACAGCTTTTTTGAACGGAGACCTGAACGAAGAAATTTACATGAAGCAACCAGAGGGTTGTATAGTTCCGGGACAAGAAGATAAGGTATGTAAACTGGTTAGATCACTGTATGGTCTAAAACAAGCTCCGAAACAATGGTATGACAAATTTCACCAAACTATCACTTCTTATGGTTTTCATGTGAATGATTCAGATGCTTGTGTTTACGCCAAAAGTGACAAAGATGGATGTGTCATCATATGCTTATACGTTGATGACATGCTCATTTTTGGCACTAATATGGGTGTGATCAATGACACCAAAGCTTTCTTAAGTTCCCGTTTTGATATGAAAGATCTAGGTGAGGCCGACGTTATTCTTGGTATAAAAATTACTAGGACCAAATGGGGTTTGAGTTTGGACCAATCACATTACGTTGAGAAAATTCTTAAAAGATTTGATTGTTTTGATTGTGTACCGGTCAAAACCCCATATGACCCTAGCATACACCTAAAAAAGAACGGAGGTGTTAGTGTAAACCAAGAAGAGTATGCTAAAATAATTGGCAGCGTCATGTTTTTAATGAACTATACAAGACCAGACATTGCTTATGCGGTAAGTCGTCTTAGCAGGTATACACACAGCCCTAATCAGACACACTGGAATGCTTTATTTAGACTTCTAAAATATCTTAGGGGGACGATGGATTGGGGTTTACATTTTTCAAAATCCCCATGTGTTTTAGAAGGTTTTTGTGATGCTAATTGGGTGTCTGATAATGATGAGATTCATTCTACTAGTGGTTATGTGTTTACCTTAGCTAGTGGCGCTATTTCTTGGAAGTCTTCTAAACAAAGTTGCATTGCTAAATCTACAATGGAATCTGAATTTATTGCTTTAGAATTGGCAGGTCAGGAAGCCGAATGGCTAAGGAACTTGTTAGCAGATATTCCATTGTGGGGGAGACCGGCTCCATCAGTTTCAATGCATTGTGATTCTCAAGCGGCCATAGGTGTGGCAGGCAATCAAGCTTATAACGGAAAAAGGAGACACATACGCCTGAGACATGCAATAGTGAGGGATCTGATCAGAAATAATGTGATATCACTGGATTATGTAAAATCGGAGAGGAATATTGCGGATCCTCTCACGAAAGGCCTCTGCAGAAAACTAGTGCTGGAGTCAGCACGAGGAATAGGTCTAAAGCCTATTGGGAGTGAATCGTGACGGGGCTCCCCCACTTGGGTTTACCAAGTTCAATGGGTCAAACGAAGTCACGAGGATCTCATGTTGTAATACTACTACCATTCCTGTTATAATAAAGTGATGTAGTATCTTTTACTTATGCATTTTTGCATTATGGTTTATCTGTCATGTGAGGTAGGCTGAGCTAAAGCTCTTAATAAGTCCATAGTCCTTGTTTAAGGATGGTTTGTGACAGTCAAACTTGATGGACTTACCTATGTGAATGTGGGGGAAATGCCCTACCCCCTATGAGGTCTTTAGGCTTTAAGACCTCTAGAGCGTTCACGAGAACCAGGTACATGAGGGGCACCGTCTTATGACATTTCGCGAGAACGAACACAGATTCGAATGCAGGTTTGTGCGCAGCTATCTGTATACAACCCACCGTGGAGAGTCCAAAGCCTTCGTGCAACTCGACATGGCTGTAGCAGGTAATGTATGCACTGGGTGACAATTCAATTCCTCTGGAACATTGTCATCTTAAGACTTACGTTCCGTTGCCTTTATATCAGCTATTCCTTTTTTCTCTTCTTTTGAATCATGTGGGGGATTGTTGGAAGTAGTGCTTCAAAAGAAGCTTTTTTACTTATCCCACATTGGTAGAATAAATAAGAAGGTTATAGTTTATAAGTGAACTAAGGTGTGATACTACTAATATGTGTAGTAGTGAGGGGACACCGTCACCACACACGCGCGCGCGCGCGCCGGGCCGGGCTCGGGCTCTGGCTCTGGCTCTGGCTCTGGCTCTGGGCTCTGGTAGAGCACCCGCGGTGCGTGCCGTAGGCTGGTTTTGTGTGTGTAAGGTTCACCTATTCTCTATTATTATTTTTGCATTTTCGAAAGTAAAAGCACAGTCTTCCGTATTGATTGCTGCTATTTTCCGTGTTGAATAAATCAGTCTTCCATACTGATTATCTGCATTCACCATACTGATTATGCAAAAAAACGAGTCTGGTTTTCCGAGACCATTTATTACGTTCTCTGGATCCTTCCTTTCATTCCTATATAAATACCACTACTTTGTCATTTCAGAAAACACACAACAATCTTTCTCATCTCTTCCTCTCTACAATACTTTTCTTCTCTAAAAACTTTCTGGCTGATATTCTGGCAACGTTCTATTAGTAGTTCTCAATCTGAGTCTTCGTCATACACCTTTGGCTCGGAAGTCGTGTTAACCCTGGGGGTTGGTTTGCCAAGAGGCCGTGTGTATTGAGCGGGGCAATTTCAACTTTAGGGCAGTGATTCTTCATCACGCCACGACATCTTGTCTCCAAGATCTGTAAGTCCGTTCCGTTTACTGTTTAAGTGTAGATATACCGCCTACAATCTATACATATTGATTGATTGTTAAAACATAAGCGAAAAGTGTGTGACAAAAAATTTACCGTGAGATTAGTCTACGTATGAATTACGAATACAATGGCTACTTCAAAAAAAAAGTAACTTTACTATTTGCAGAGTTTTTTATTTTAACAATTGAGTTGCATTAGAGCCTTTTCAAAGGTAAACAATAACACCAACAATAAGTCTTGTCTAAGACAGGTATTATCCGTCTTAAACTTAAAACGGGTCAAATACTACCAAACGGAGTAATAAACACAAAAAAATTGTCATTTTCTAGGTGACAAGTGACATGATTTGATATGTATTTGAGACGAATAATGACAGTTTGAAACGAGAATTTGTGTAACACTAATAGCTTACACAAATTCTCATTTATGACGGCAGTATCCATCCGTCACAAGCAAGACCTATTGAATATCTTAACTCTCCACGTCAACTTTTTAAGTTAGAATACTTTCAAACTACAATTTCTCCAAAGATGGAGCTGATAGTGTTGTGATTTAACTGGAGCCACATTTCAACAATCTTCCACAATAGTTCATTTAATTCATTCCATTACTATAAACCCAATAAGTTTTAAAGGGCTACTATTTGTTGATGAAAATTTGGAAGATAAGTTTTTTTAATTAGAATATGGTCAGCCATGTTCTTTATATACAATTAATTATTTACCCTCAAGCTTTCATCAATTTAATATCTTTCCTACTTTTCTTCAAAAAAATTCATTAAAGACGGACACTATCCGTCACAAGGTGAAGACGGATAATGCCCCTCTCACAATGTGCAAGTGGCAATATCCATATGTGCCCCATTTTCTCACCACTTTCTTTATTGTGAGAGAAATATTTGTTTTCAGCTTAATCCGTCACAAGCAAGACACCACTTTGTTCTTCATTAATTAAATAAGTTACAACTATAATCACACAATGAAATATGAAATCTTCCGAAGTCCTAACTTCAATTTCAACTGTAAAAATCAAATCATTGAGAATCATTGATAATAAGTTAACTAATTTTAAATAATTAAAGGCATAAATTAAGTATAATACTATGATCGACATACATAGACTTTACAAATGTAGAATATCCCATGATTAAAGAAGTTTTTAATATTATTTTAACATGTAACAACTAAAATGATTGATTTGAGTAACAATGACAATAAACCATGAACAAAAAAGTGAATACCATATATAATTGGCGAAAATTAAAGTATTCAAATAGTGAAAATCAACAAATTTAAATGGTTGAGCTGGAAATCAACGAAAATATGTAACTCTGTCTTAAATGTACATAAAAAAAGATAGGGTTTATATTATATGTTAGAAATTTAGGATTTAAACCGTAAGTACAATTTTAAAATCTAAATATATTTTTAACGGCTATTATCCGTCTTAAGTTTAATATCATATAATTGCAATACTAAAATCATATTTTTATTAAATATATTCGCTTTATTGTTGATTTTTTAAAATTTAATAAAATTAAACCCGTGCATTTTTTGCACGAGCGTAAAACTAACTTATTATTAAAATTTAAAGTTTTACATAATTGGTAAATTTTGTTATGGGCAGGGGCAGATCTACCCACAGGGTTGGGTGAGCTTCAGTCCAACTTGTTTTCAAGAATAAAAACAATATACATCTAAAAATATTTAGTGTTATAGCGAGACTTAATTGCTAAGAGTAAAAGTAAAAGGGTTTGTCTCTACTTGATGGTAGAGGTGTAAACTAAAATTAGAGGATCTTGATTGCAGTGACGATCACTGATAGATACATACATGAAGCAACCATTAGGTTTGGTGAGGAGATTCCTTGAGAGCAATTAGAAGATGAAACCCTAATGCTTTGCCTTCTCCTGCCTTCCTTATTCCCTAATTCTCAATTCCCTATCTGTGTGCTTTTTCTTAATAAATTATTAGGTTAAAACTACAAACAGGTGTAGCTTTATATATAAGTGACAGGAGGGGCTTAAATAGATAAGTGGGCCCTAATATGTTAATGGCCTGTAAACATTAACCCTAATCCACTTATTCTATTACTACTATTAGAAATCCGAAATATTATATTTAACCGTTTCTATTTAAGGCGACCGACATCAGTAATTAGGTCCACATATTAAAGAATTAAATAATAATTCTTACATTTTTCCACTTGGACCATATTACTGACCGAAAAATAATGTCACGCATAAGTTGAACCATAAGACGTGTAAACGGCTAAATGAAAACATAATGGGTTTGTCTTAATTACCCCGATCATTCCAAACAACTGGTCGAGTCATGGTGGAAACAGTATTATACAAGAGAAGTGGTCCTTCCTGCCTTCCATGTACTACAGACCAATCATTCAGAATAACCAGTCTGTACAAGAAGCAAACATAATCCCCGATAATGTCCTTGAGGAAAAGAACCGATTCTGTTAATCGTGTTACAACAATAATGTATACAACAACAATCATACGATACATAAAATTTTTCGGAAGCCATCATCATAAGAAAATAAAAGTTGATTAATCAAACAAGAGTGTCATCATTACAAAACATTAGCATGATCCAGACATAAACGAAAAGCCTTAATGATTATCCTCCAGACCCATATCAGTAGCATGCTTCAAAAATGTATTTGGAGGTAATCCCTTGGTTAAAGGATCTGCTATATATATACATTAGCACTAGTCATGATGTGCTCAATTGACACAGTGTTTTTCCGAACTTCCTCCTTAACAGATAGGTATTTCATTTCATGTGCTTTATACCTTTAGAGTACATATCATTCTTCGAAAATAAGACGGCTGCGGCATTATCACAGTAAATTTTCAGCGGTCTTGCGACAGAGCTCATAATGCTAAGCCCTGAAAGAAAATTTCGCAACCATAAAGCTTGGATAGTAACCTCAAAACATGCTACAAATTCAGCTTCCATAGTGGATGGGGCGATGATTGTTTGTTTAGCACTTTTCCAGGAGATTGCTCCCCCAGCTAAAGCAAACACATAACCAAAACTGCTTTTCCTTGAGTCCATGCATCCTCCAAAATCCAAGTCAGCATATCCAATAACCTCGAGCTGATCAGTATGTCTATAAGTGAGCATTTTGTTCATCGTTCCCTATAAGTACCTTAAGACTTTCTTAGCCGCATTCCAATGAATCATTCCATCATTAGACTGATATCGACCCAACATACCCACTGCAAAACTTATGTCAGGTCTTGTACAGACCTAAGCATACATTAAGCTTCCAACCAGAGATGCATAAGGAAAGTTTTCATGGCATTTTGTTCTAGTTTGGTCTTAGGACACATACTGAAGCTGAACTTATCTCCTTTCTGAATTGGAACATCATTAGGATTACATTTTACCATGTTAAATCTTTCTAAGACCTTCATGATATAGGCTTTCTGAGACAACCCTAAGGTCCTTTGTGATCTGTCTCGAGATATTTCCACCCCGATCACATAGGACGCCTCTCTCATATCTTTCCTCTCAAAGTTGCTTGATAGGAAAAATTTAGTTTGACGTAATAGTCCAAAATCACTGCTCGCGATAAGTATGTCATCGACATATAAGACCAAAAATGCAAACTTACTCTCACTGACCTTCAGGTAGATACACTGATTAATAGTGTTTTCTTGAAACCCAAAGGAGGTAATGGTACTATGGAACTTAATATACCATTGCCGAGAATCTTGTTTAAGTCCATAAATGGACTTCTTTAATATACAGACCTTGTCCTCTTTGCCATCAATAATGAAGCCTTCAGGTTAACCCTTGTAGACTTCTTCTTCCAAACTCCCATTCAAAAATGGCATTTTCACATCCATTTGATGTAGCTCTAAGTTAAAATGAGCTATTAAAGCTAGTAAGATCCGTAAAGAATCCTTCATATAAACTGGAGATTTCATTATAATCAATGCCTTCTTTTCGATTAAAGCCTTTAGCTACTGATCTGGCTTTATGTCGTTGAATATTACCTAAGGAGTCGCGCTTGGTCTTAAAGACCTAATTGCAGCCGATAGCCTTATGACCTATTGGTAAATTGACCAACTCCCAGACCTCATTCTTAGCCATAGACTCCATCTCTTCTTTCATGACATTAATCCATTTATCAGAATCAATACTGTATATAGCTTGTGAGCACGTAACCAGATCATTATCTACATTAATGTCAAATTCACTTTGTTGTAGATATACTTCATAGTCATCTGGGATAGCTGACCTTCTAGGTCTTGTGGACCTTCTTAATGCTATTTCAGGTACTATATCAACAACCTCAGTGGCGATGTTATCATTCTGGAGTGGAGGGTCATCGAAATTAGGTTTCATAATGTTGAGAGTCAACATTTTCATTATGTGGTGCCTCATTAATAGAAATTAGGGGCAAAGGGACTGGAATTGCCAGCCTAACTTAATTGACGACGACGTACTTTATTTGCTCACTCCCACTAACTTCGTCATTCTCAAGGAATTTGGCATTTCTGGTTTCCACAATTCTAGTCTTGTGTGTAGGATAGTAAAACCTACACCCTTTGGACTTTTCCGGATTGCCGATAAAGAACCCACTAATGGTTTTAGGATCAAGCTTTCTTTCATGTGGATTATAAATGTGTGCCTCTGCTGGGCATCCCCATACATAGGGGTGTTCATAATAAACCGAACCGAAAAACTGAAAAACCGTACATTTTTTAGGTTCGATTAACCCAACCTTTTTGACAGCGGTTCGATGAACCGAACCGTTAAATTTATCATGAACACGGTTCGGTTGAGGTTCGCAATTTTAGAAAAGAGGTTAACCGCGAACCGAACCATTCACAAACAAGTAAGCAAAAATTTAAAATATTATATAAAAAATTGTTCTTTTGTTTAATTAAAAAGTGTTTCCAGATTCAAAAATGGTTAAAATGATTAATATTAAAGTTTCACTTATTAACTTTATTGTTGAGTATAATTAAATATTAAAAATTTAATTAAACTACTAGATAAAAATCTCGAAAACTAAAGAAAAAGTATATTTAGCATGTTTATAGGTTAACCGGTAACCGAACCGCAAATAACCGTTTAAAGTGGTTAACCGAACCGTAAATAACCGTTAGGAACGGTGCGGTTTAGGTTCGGTGTTTTGCCAAACCGAACCGTGTGCGAACCGAATTAAATATGCGGTTCGGTGAACCGAACCGTGAATGAACACCCCTACCCATACATGTAAGTGTTGAAAATTCGGTTTCCACCCTTTTCACAGTTCAAATGGTGTCTTTGAAACTGCCTTACTTGGAACCCAGTTTCCAACATACAAAGCAGCCATTACGGCATGCATCCAAAACTTCATGAGTAAATTGATATTACTCATCATTGTCCTCACAACCTCTAATAAGGTTTGATTACGCCTCTCAGCAACATCATTCATCCATGGAGAACCAGGAGCTGTGTACCGAGGGGCAATACCCAAACTTTCAAGGAGTTTTGCAAAAGGACCAGGATGTCGTCCCGATTCATCGTATTTGCCATAATACTCACCACCCCTATCTGACCTGACGATTTTTATTTTTTTTCCTAATTGCCTTTCCACCTTCTTAATATAAACCTCAAAAGCGTTCACTGATTGAGATTTTTCATGCAAAAGGTAAAGATAACAATAACGTGAATAATCGTCGATGGAAGTGATGAAATATTTCTCTCCGCTCATGGAGGGAACATCGAATGGACCATATATGTCTGTATGTATAATTTCTAAAAGAGCAGTGCTTCTTGTGGACCCTTTCTTGGTGTGTTTGGTTTGCTTACCCTTAATGTATTCCACACACGTCCCAAAATCCGTAAAATCAAGAGAAGGTAGTATATTGTCTTTAACCAATATGCTCATTCTTTTTCTTGAAATATGGGCCAAACGTTTATGCCACAAGAAGGAGGAACTTTCATTAGACCTTCCACGTTTTGAACTAATATTATTATGCAAGGAAACATTATGAGAAACACAAAGAGATTCTGAAAACAATTTATCTAAATAATTTCGATACAATCCTTTTCCAAAATCCCAGAATCAACAAAAACATTATCTCGAAACAAACTGAAACAACCTTATCCAAAACTTAATTGAAAACCATAATTATCTAACTTAGAAACTGAAATTAAATTGCGTCCGAAAGAGGGAACATAAAGTGTATCCTTCAAATTCAACTTAAATCCAGTGCTTAGTTTCAAGCTAAAACTTCCAATGGCTTCTACGGAGGCTTTATCTTTATTCCCCATGTATAAGGAGGCCTCATTTGACTTTGTGGTTCTTGTCGTATGGAATCCCTGCAAGGAATTTGAAACATGTACATTAGAGCCTGTATGTAGCCACCATGTATTAGAAGGAACTTCAACATAATTTGATTCAAAACATACTAAAGCCAAAGGCTTACCCTTCTTTTCGAACCAATTCTTACGCTTTATGCAGTCATTCTGAAAGTGCCCAGGTTTCTTACAGAAAAAGCAACTTTCCTACTTCTTAATATCCTTCTTTACGCCAGATGTAGATGGCTTATCAGAAGGGCCAGACTTCATGCTCTTTCTGTTTCCAAACTTACCTTTTGATTTCCCACTTACATGATGCACATGGTGTGCCTGGGATAAGTCGGTATTCTTACTTGAGGCATCAACCTCATCTTTCTGTTTGATTCTTGCTACTTCCTAAACCAGTTTATTGGTCAATTCATTAACACTCCAAATTTCCTTAACAATGTTATAATGGAAATGGAATACATCAAACTTGTCAGGCAAAGAGTTGATGATAAACTGGGCAAGGAACGGGTCCTCAAATTTCATGCCCAGTTTTCCCAACTTAGCTGCTAGATTCGTCATGTGTAACACATGCTGCTACATGGTGGTTACACCCTCATTATACTTAGCAGTGGTAAGTTCAGACATAAGCCTTCCAGCTACCGCTTTATCGGTGGTCTGAAAGCGTTCCTTAATGATTTCCATGTACTTACTGAGTTACTGGCTGTGTCACAGCCTGTCTCCGAAATGGAGGACTTAATGTTTGGTGCAGTGGTAAGGCGCAAAAATTTTAGGCAAAGACTATCAGATTTCTTCCACCAGTTATATTCTTCAAGTACTTCTTTACTCGCATTAGAGACAAGTTCAGCTGGAACTGACCCAGTAAGCAGTTGATCAAGTTCAAGAATCCCTAAATAGAACTCGAGATGCTCTTTCCATTCTGAGTAATTAGTACCATCAAGTTGTGGAACTACTTGGACACAGTTATTGAGAGAGCTTTGCAACGGTACTACATTATGAACAATGCTCAAAACATTAGGCTTTGAGTTTAACACACAATATCAATTATGAATAAGACTTGAAACTTAAATGAGTAACTCATAAGCATTCATTAAGCAAGCATAGTATCTGTGGACAACCTACACATGCTTAATTACATAATCTGGTATACTCTTCTTAATGAGCGTCTCACTTTAATGTTAGGTTACCTGTGGGTAAAACCTTAATACAAGTTACTTTGCTCTCTTTAATGGGTGTTTCATTTTAATGTCAGGATACCTGTGGGTAAAACCTTAATACAAGTTACTTTACCCCATTAGATGCTTAGTCGGATATTCACTACATAATTTGAGTCCACTGTGGTGATCCTCAACCTAATGCGAATATCCAATGTGATTCCATTATTAGATTTAATCGCGTACTAGATGAAATCACTGTGCTGAATTTCAACTTGCCATAATGCGAATGTCTCTTTCAATTGATACCAATACCATATATATATATATACATAATCAGAGTGTATGCTTACAAAAATAATATGATGATTTATATTTATTTTAAGTATAGTAACATTAATATCATATGAGCATACATAAACAAGCAGGAGATACAATAAATTATAATGCGAGAATGAAACTATTCATGCGAGAGATCTTCGATCGAGTGAGACATTAGCTCGATCGAGAAAAATACACCTCGATCGAGTGGGGCATGATACTCGATCGAGTACTCCTCAAGCGACAAACGAAATGCAACCAATCGAAGCATCATATGAATTGAAATAATTAAATAAGGATGAAGATATACAATCATAATCAAACATACAAATCATAATCAAACATATATATCGAAATAATTCGAATAGAGCAGCGGAAAACAGTCACAATCAAAGGTATATATAATCAACCATGGATGAAAATAATAACTTCGTAATTAGAACTTTAATTTCATTCAAAAGACATAATTAAAACATTAATGAGAACTATAACTACAATCATAATCCTGCTCTGATACCACATGTAAATTAAAATTAGAGGGCCTTGATTGCAGTGATAATTACTGATAGATACATACATCAAGTAGCCATTAGGTTTGGTGAGGAGATTCCTTGAGAACAATTAGAAGATGAAACCCTAATGTTTTGCCTTCTCCTGCCTTCCTTATTCCCTAATTCTCAATTCCCTTTTTGTGTTCTTTTTCTTAATAAATTATTAGGTTAAAACTACAAACAAATGTAGTTTTATATATAGGTGGCAGGAGAGGCTTAAATAGATAAGTGGACCTAATATGTTAATGCCATGTAAACATTAACTCCAATCCACTTATTGTACTACTCCTATTAAAAACCCGAAATATTATATTTAACCGTTTCTAATTAAGGCGACCGACATCAGCAATTAGGTCCAGATATTAGAGAATTAAATAATAATTCTTATAAGGGGTTCGAACCTATTGTTTTCCCTATAACTAAAATATTTTATACCGTACCCTAAGTTGTTTAGCGAATAAGATTGCTATTATTGTGTTTCTTATAACTAAAGTATTTTATACCCTAAGTTGTTTAGCAAATAAGAATCTTTAGTTTTAACAAAGTTGAGATACCTGTCTATTGGAAAATACAAAAATATTGTATTTTAAAAAGAAGGAGATTATAAGACGTTTACGTTTTTTTAATGATGATTGTTGAATTTACTAGTATATAGCAAAACTTGTATGAGTTGTATTCTTGAATAATATTGTAGAATAAATTTATATAAGTATACATTTTGTAATATTCAATCATACTATATATTTTTATAAGATAACCCTCTGTTTTTATTATTTGTTTGCCTTTCAATAAAATATCACTTGTAAATAATAAAAATTTGCCCAAAATGACTGTAAGTCTGTGACAAAGGGAGTTTCTTATAACATCTTTCACATATGTGCAATCTTAATTACGTTTTGATAGTTTCATATGACTAACCATCGCGAACATGAACCGAGCCCATCCAACTTCTAAATCCTGGATCCGCCGCGGTTGTGGGTTCATTTGAGCTACTAGCTCAAATTAAGATAGTTTAAGAGGTGTACTCCAATGATTAAGCAAGTAGCTTGGATTTTTCTTTCCATTTGCAAATAAGTTTTTTAGGATAACCATTGGAGATACTCTCATACACGAGAATTAAAGTGGTTACTTAAAATATCAATCGAGGTGAGAGTTCTTAAATATCAATAAGTCTCTCTTCCGTCGCAAAATTTTAATGGGTCAAGTACTCTCACTTGATTAGATAAGACAAAACATAGGAATCCCAAATAACTTGACTTTTCCTACTCAAGTGGGTAATACTTGACCCGTCGTAAGTTTTGCGATGGGTATTCTGGTATTCCCGTCACAAATATGAATTTTTGTGTTTAAATATAACACCTATGTTTAATGTAAGAGTCTTGCTTGTGACAGATAATAGCCGTGATAAGCTGAAGACGGATACTTTACTCTCACAAATGCAAGTGAACATGCAAGTGGGAGAAAATGGAGCACCGTATGGATAGTGCAACTTGCATTATGTGAGAGGGGCATTATCCGTCTTCAGCTTGTGACGGATAACCCGTCTACAATGAGAATTTGTGATGTTTAATTGTGTACACAAGGCAAAATCGCAGTTTCATTACTTAAACTAGTTTAATTTCCCGTGAAAAATCACGGGACATCTATACCTTTTTCTCAATAATTATTTAATTTTCCCCTCTTGAATCATGTATTTATTATTCTAGTGATATTGTTTATTCTCGACATTGATGATTACTACTTTGCTTTTTCGTGTTCTATTTTCATATTTTTTAAGAAAAAAATTAATCTACCATGTAATTTTATTTCGGCGAATGTCGTTTAGTTAGCTGCTCAATCTAGCCTTTTTATGTTATTGTATAAATAGGTAGTATTAACTATTGTAAGTTTAGAGATAATTAATTATATTTAATAATTAAAATATTTTCACTCAATTTCTTTTAACCGTTAAATCAAATGGAAAAAAAATTAAATGAGATAAGTATAATAGATAAAATTAGATACATATTCACGAAACATTTCTACTTTAAAAGATAAAAAAACATGTTATCCTTTCAACCGACAATATATGAGATAACGGAGTACTATGCGCTTACTTTAAACTTGTTTTGCTTAGTCGATAGATTTATAATTTATTACTAGTTTTATCTCGTGCAAAAAATGCACGGGTTTAATTTTATTAAACTGAAAAAATAAAAATAAAAAGGTGGATATATTTAATAAAAAATATAATTTTAGTATTGTAATTATATCGATGTAAAAAAATAAAAGAACTCATACGTTTAACTTAGACGTAAGTAAAAACAACGCATTCGCTTGACATTATAAAATTATACAAATTCTTATATAGGACGACATTATCGGTTTAAGTTTAGGACGAATCAAATATACATATGTAGATTGAATCAGAAAAAAAAAGCATTATGAATGGCGAAAATAAAATAGTTGTCGATTTTTTGAAATAATGCTGAAAATTAAAGAAATTGTCGTTTTGGGTTGGTTCTGAAAGTATTTGTCAAAATGGTGTCCACGTAGGCTCGGGAAAACGAGCCTAAACACGCCATTGGTAATGGCGGGTTATGTACAAGAGACAGGCCATACCAAGTGGCGTGTCTAAGCAGAGTATTTTTATGGAAAAAAGTAACAGAAGGTTGGGGTTTGAGGTTCAAAAAAGACACGCCTTATGTGGTGGCGTGTTTCTTACAAATAACACGCCATAAGTGGTGGCGTGTTTGAGGCAGGTAGAAAAACAAAAAAGTTCCAGGAGGTTTTGAAAATGTTAGGCTCAAACACGCCTTTTGGCATGGCGGGTATGGTGAAAAAGACACGCCATGGGGTGTGGCGTGTTTATTGAGTGATTTTTTAAAGGTTTGACAATGTTCAGGGGTTTTTGAGAATGAAAGGCTCAAATACGCCATTTGTGATGGCGGGTATATGGGGTTAGACACGCCATTCATTGTGGCGTGTTGATTCAGTGAATTTTTTTTTTTATATATATATTTGTTGTGATGTTACTCGGAAAGTGATAAAACGAATAAACAAAAGAAACAAAATTTAAAAATGCACACAGAAAATTAAAATGTCATTTGAAAGCAAATATAGAACATATCTAATTGTTTCGCACAAGGAGTATAGAAAATCTAACAATAGTTCACTAATGTAGCTATTACATAGATTGAAGCATTTCACTTCTTCTTTCCTCTTAAACGAGACCAAAACCGTTTTCCCTTTGATGGCTCGGGAGTACCTTGTTCAGTGATGGGATCCATGGAAGATCTAGAGCGTCGACCGTGCCTAGAATAGTTTACTAATGGCACATCGTCCTCCAATACCACTGAGTCGAGGGACTCATTCCCCGTTGTTGCTTGGGTTTCTTCTTGGGTGGGTTCTTGGTTTGGTGCTTCGGTTGGTTGCTCGTATGGTTGGAGAAGATGTGAAAAGCCGACTTGTTGAAGTGTTTGAGAGGAGTACTCACGGATGTCAGAAACCATGGAACGGAAATGAGGGGGTACTTCGAGAGGCATTTGTTGAAGCTCCCTATTGCATGTCGTATGGACATCCGCAAAACCATGAGCCTACAACAAAAAAGAGTGAGTATTAGAATTGATAATTTATAATAAATCAGTTAAGTATCAATAGACAAGTTTATATAGTATACTTACAAGATATTGGGTGACGCCAAATGGTGCTTGATAAGTTGGTTGTAGCGAGGTAGGGCTAATGAATCGAAGAGTGCGATCACGGTACCAAATCATGTAATGGTCATTGTAGTGCATTTCATTATAATCCTCAATACAATGGAACCTAAATAGCCCTCTCCTAGCCCACATTGCTATGTATGGAGCATGTTTATCCATCCAATTTCGGGTATGGGCACCTCTTTTATCTACTTTGTGTAGATTAAGCTCCGTGTCACATGGTTGTGGAATATCTTGTTTCCACCCAAATTGGCGAGCTACCCGATTAGGGAAATGCGACTCAACAATATCAAAGCAAATCATGGGAGCTATGACAACCCAATCATCCGAGTCATCATGACAAAAGTCGGGTAGAAAAGATAAAACTTGGGTGTAAGGTTGCCATATAAATTGATCATGGCGCATAGTATCGAAAGCATCCCTATACCCAAGTAGTGATATGCTTTGTGCTTTCTTCCGGTTCACACTTAGCCACCTTCGACCCAATGAGTCAATCCTTAATAAATGTTGAGTGCCTAACGGGTTCGGTCCTTGATGAGTGGGTGTCTCTTTTGGACCTATGACTATAGGTCGACCAAATGGAATCCACTCCCATGCCTACAATTGTAAAAGAATTAGGGGACCTCCAATGTCTCTGGCCTTTGCCACTCGATCTACATAAATTACGATATAATGTAGCGAGAACGGCACTACCCCAAAGTAAGTGTCTAGCATGGTCAAATCCCTCAACAATGACAAATAAACAAGTTGGATATCATTACCACTCTTGTCGAGAAACATGATAGTCACCATCAAGATAAGCAAATAGGCTCTAACATATTGATGTAGAACTTCTTCATTAGCATCTACCGGGAGACCGCTGAAATTAGCTAACAACCAACCAATCCCTAATGACGCACCCTTGAGATCATTAGCACCCGGTGTTTTACCTAGAAGTTCAATTACCATTCCTCCCCAATTATATGTCGTCGGTCCACTAACAACATTTCCTCTAATCCTTAACCCTAACAAGACATGGACGTCTTGTAAGGTAATAGTAGCCCCCCCCCCACGGTCAAGTGAAAAGTATGTGTCTCCGGTCTCCACCTCTCAACCAAAGCGGATATTAAATCCACATCAAACTTCAAACCAACAATCATATGAATGAAAAAAAACTGTGACTCCCTAATAAAATCAACTACTTGAGGGCTTACTTGAAACCCCTTGTGCGAAGCGATGTGCGACCTACATCGGAGGGTACCCATGTCCCCCCCTTCCAAGATTGCCTTGCTCCTGTGGAGTTCTGCCGTGTGAGAAGTTCCGGGTTCACCGGGCCCGCTAGTAGACGGTGTTGACGTTGATCTATGATTCCTGCATAAATGAGATAATGAACAAATTAGTAAAATAAGAAAAAATTGAAAAAAAAGAAGACACAAAACTCCACAAAAAGCAACTATAAACAATGAATACCTCACTCTCAATGTGCAAGTTTTTTTTATTGTGGCCTACACCACGACACAAGCTACATGAAACCGTGTTCTTAGATTTTTCATCCATTTCATTGGGAAATCGCTTACTCTTCCGTCTCCCTTTTCCACGTCTTTTGAGCTCATCACACACTATTGTAGGCCCATTGTAAGGACCCCAATAAGCCTCATCTTTCAAAGGTTGAAATTTAGAAGCGTATGAAGCCAAGTGTTCGCCGTAGAGTAGTTGATGTCCACATATTGACTAGCATTTAAGCCCTTTTTTTTACAAACGGCATACACATGAGAACACGGATATTTGTAGATTTGGAACTTGTTACAAGTACAAGTTCTCTTTGATAAATCAACAGTGTGTAAATGGTTCCCGTATGCCCCGTTTCATGAACCTCTACGAGTTGTCACTTGGTATACCCCTCCAACATGATAAAAAACAACCACCTTATGATATGCTCCCTTTTTAGAACTTTCCTCCAACAATGTAGTCATTTTTTTTACTATAATGAAGGCCCCTCAACAATCTTTTCCTTGCCATCTCACGTCGCTCAACAAAGTATGCATTAACTCTGAAGAAGACACACTTGACAAGAGCGGTTATTGGAAGAAAACGTGCCCCTTTTAGCACATTATTAAATGCCTTGGCCAAATTAGTAGTCAATATGCCATACCTATATCCACCATCATGACAAATTGACCACTTTTCTATTCCAACATCGACAACATATTGTTGTGCCTCTCTATTCAACTCACCTAGGCGATTAAAACCTATGTCAAACTTCTTATTCTGATATTGCATTGCCGTTGACCCAAACATTTCCTTCACTTGCTTATTTCTAAATCTTGTGTTAACATTCGAAGCCAAATGCCGAATGCATATTCTATGATAAGCATAAGGCTCCTCCCAACCACTACCAACTTCACTCATTGCTTTCATTATCCCGGCATGCCTATCTGATATGACACACAGTCCACTTCTATTGGTCATAAAGGCTCTTATGCAAGCCAAACCAAGGCCAACTATCAGTATTTTCAGATTCAACGATAGCAAAAGCAACAGGAAAAATTTGGTTATTTGCGTCAATTGACATGGCTGTCAAAATCGTGCCTTTGAACTTTCCATATAAGTGTGTTCCATCAATGGTTAACACTGGCCGACAATGTACGAATCCTTCTATACATGGTCTAAATTTTCCTCAATTCTTACTAACTCCTCATCAATCTCATCACCTTCTAAATTACCCTCAAATTCCCCATCATTTATGTCATTAGCTTCAATAGAAACAAATTGACCAACATCATCTAGCCTAATAGGCATACTTGGGGTAAGATTGACAATTTGAGAAGTAGAAATCTCAACAAATATGTCCATTGAAGGAGCATTTGAATGACGAACACTTGCCCATAATGCTTTTAAGGCCCTGTCATTGTTAAGAGGTACAACTTTGAAACAACTGGAACTTGGAAATTTCATCTTCACCCTTAATTGACTACTAAAACTATGAATTTCCATTCCTTTGTATATCTCTTCAACTAATTCAAGATATGCCATCTTTGTACTAGCTAAAACAAAGCATTGATTCCCTTCTCTATAGCTAACACAACCATTTTGCCCCAATATTTCTCCATCCCAATAACAAATAAGTGGAAAATCAAAAATATCCATTCTATACAAAAAGAAACTTACTTAGTGTAAATCAACAATTTATAAACAAACTACGACATAATAATCACCAAAACAATGAACTAGACACAATTTAACAACTTTTACATCAAATTCAATAATCTAGGGTTTCAAATTTGGGGGTTTTCATATACATAACAAATTAACCACAAATTAACAATATAAAAAGCTAAATCAAGCACAAAAGCACCTTAATTAACCAAAATGAAAACATAAAAACTGAAATCTAACATAAAAATTACAAATTAAACAAAAAATATGAAAAGAAAAATACCTTGAAAGAGGTAACTTTGACGGAGTTTTCGCCGGAGTTTTCACCGGAAAAGAGTTGAGTGAGTGAGGGTGGATTGAGATGTGCTTGTGAAGGATTGAAATGAAGTCTAACTTTCGTGCTTGTGAGAGTTGGGGGAGTGAGTGTTGAAAGAGTGAAAGATGAAGAGAATGAAGGAACTCGTGCAAACTTATTAAAAAAAAAAAAACTCTGCTTAAACACGCCATAGGCTATGGCGGGTCTTCAAAAAGAAACACGCCATACGCTATGGCGGGTCTTCAGTCTCTAAGTTCCTGCAAAGTTTCTGTTTCTTTTTAATAATCCTACTAGGTTTGAACCCGCCATACCCTATGGCGTGTCTTAGGAAAGAAACACGCCGTCCCCTATGGCATGTTTAAGCCGAGCAGGTTCCGAAAAACCGAGCCTACGTGGACACCATTTTGACAAATACTTTCAATTCCAACCCAAAACGACAATTATTTTATTTTTGAGCATTATTTTGAAAACGGATTCTATAACCCATGGGGGAGTGATACTCACCCGTTTTAAATTTAAGACAGAGATAATAGTCGGCAAAAATATATATAGATTTTAAAATTATATTTAAGGTTTAAATTCTAAGTTCATAACCACCGTAATGAACTCAAATTATTATTAGTCCGATTCTCTAACTACCCAAAAAACTCCGACCATATAATATAAACTTTATCTATTTTATGTACATTTAAGACGGAGTTACATAATTTCGTTGATTTCCAATTCTCAACAATTTTAATTTGTTGATTTCTAATATTTGAATGCATTAATTTTTGCCAATTTATATATTATTATATTTGATATTAACTTTTTGTTTTTGTTTTATATTCATTGTCAGTCACTTTAATCATATTATTAGCTGCATGTTAAATAAAGTATTAACAACTTCTTTAATCTTGGAATATACTATATCTGTAAAGTCTAGGCGTCACAATCTTATTATTATATTTAATCTATACATTTAATTTATGTAAAATTAGTTAACTTATTATCAATTATCATCAAAGATTTGATTTTTGCTGTTGAAATTGGAGTAGTTAGGATTTCGGAAAGTTTCATATTCAATGTGTGATTATAGATTGTAACCTATTTAATTAATGAAAGTAGTGAGAAGAATAAATTGAAGTAATTAATTATGTAAATGAACATGGCGGATCTCACATTGATTAAAATTTTTTCTTTTCCTAATTTTTATCGACCAATAAGAATTCTCTAAAATCTATTCCTTTTATAGTAAAGGGATACATAATACAATCCCAACAAATTAGCTACACATTATCAATTTTGAATACATTAAAAATTTCACTAAAACATGATCCTATCAATAGAAATTACAAAATTTGAAATAGTCGTATTTGATAATTGACGATCTCAAGCAAATGTCATCATCAACATTCAACAATGCTAAGAATAAACTATACATTACAAATGCTTGTTATATCCTTCTATTTTCATCTATTTTTTCTCTAACCTCTTCATCATAAAACTTTGAAAAAACAAACAAATGAGAATGGACTAAAGCATAAAAAGGATGAAGTTTTCCATGTTTTTTTTGCTAATATTTTAGAGTTTTATCAATTGACTATATAGAATTTGTTGAATTTCGTAATTATAGAATATGACAAGTTTTGCATTAAAGCGGGATAAATATTGTGATTATGGATGGGAGTAACAATAAGAAGATGAAAAATTTGTTGAATTTTCATAATTATAGAATATGGAAAGTTTTGCACTAAGATTGGATAATTATTGTGATTATGGAGTGTAGTAACAAAATGAAGACGAATGTTTACGTAAGATTGATGTTTACTACTTTACGTTTTCGTGTTCTATTTTAATATTTGCTCAGAAAAAAGTTAATCTACCATGTAATTTTATTCCGCCGCGTGTTGTTTAGTAACTACTCAATCTAGCATTTTTATGTTATTGTATAGATGACTCTTCATTTGACCAAAACTTTAACTCCAACCATTCTTTCACTCGGACAATGTGGTTAATGTTTGGAAAAAGAATTAGTGATTGGTAAATAGCTAGATAGTTTGAAGAGTTAGGAGATTGAGACATAAAAAGTAAATTGATTATGACGTCTTAATTAATTATTAATTGTAGTATTAATCAAAATGATAAACACAACCTATTTCTAGAAAATTCTAAGACCGCCACGTGTAGGGATGACAATGGGTAGGGTCTGACAAGACCCGACCCGACCCGAAGAAAAAAACCTTAGACCCATACCCGACCCAGACCCTAAAGGGTCTGAAATTAATGGACCCATACCCGACCCTAATGGGTCTGGGTCCGGATAGGGTCTACCCTAGGGTCCAATTTTTCTTAACGAGTTATTCAATAAAATGTACCAAATTTCGAATTAAATTACAAAGTTTGGATTAAAGTGTTACAAAGTCTTGGTTATTTGGATCATTACCCGTACCCGACCCTAAATTATATCATTTACCGTACCCAAACTCATCATTTTCATCAATTTCCTCGTTATTCTTAATGATTATTTGGATATGTGTATAATATATTAATGATAACTAATAAGGGTCATCTGTTTGTGTCTATTATTTGGGTTATTGACATTCGTACATGTGTTTTTTGTTTTTGTTTTTCTTTTTTTTAATAATAAGGGTCTAAGGCCGGTCGAGTAGGGTCCCAAAACCAAGACCGGGACCCGACCCGAAGTTTTTATATAAGACCCACACCCGACCCATACCCGAATGGGGCTAAAAAATTCAGACCCATACCCGACTCGTTAGGGTCCGACCCTAAGGGTCTGGGTTGGGTACCCGGCCCACTGCCATCCCTAACCACATGTCATAACACGGTGCTCAAAGTAGGCTTTTTATGTCATTATATAGATTATATAGATATAGAAGTTTTTGCTCTCAAATCCTACAATTACCCCCTAATTTGCAAATTACTCCCTCCGTTTCAGCAGGTTCTTTACATTTACTTTTTGACACTATTCACAAGTCAAGAGAATCTATAATATTCTCGACAATCTATAAGAAGAAACATAGTCATGTGAGATCTTGTTTGATTCGTCTTCGTGAATAATATCAAATTTTTATAATTTTTATAAATGCAAAATGAAAGATATTGATGATGTAATATGGTGGAAAAATAAAGATAAAGAATCCACTGAGACGAAGGGAGTATTAAATTAGAGCAGTCTCGTTCAAGATATTGTGTCCTCCTAGGAGGTACTCCCCTACTTGCGTCACTTTTTTTTTGGCACTCATCGATCATCATACAGACGACAGACATCAGTCAGTGCATCCAGTTTCCCGCTGCATACAACACTATTTTTGCAACTCTTCTATGCTCCATTAACTATTCTCTTCTTAACTATTCTCTTCTTAACATTTTTATGTGCAATTTTGGCTTCATTTTTCTGGGTATTTACTACCATCTCATTCTCATTCTCATTCGGTTTATAGTACTAAAGTATTCATAATTTCAGGCTATGGCTACGTTAGTATGGCTATGTGTATAATCTTTAGGAAAATGTCTAATGTTTGTTACTTATATTCATTTGCAAATGTCATCGTTAATTTTGTTACCATACTAGTATAAATTACTTATAATGCTATGTAGTACATACTCAGCGTTAAATACCCTAATTTTATTAGTAGTCATCTAGCTTACTCACTACGTTTCAATTGTTTGTTTATCTTTAATTAAAATACTGCGTAGAATTAAAATGGGTTATTTACTGCATTTGTCTGGCTGGGATTACAAGTTGAAATCGTCAATGTCAACTGGGTTGAGGGTTTCAAAGAATGCCCATGTTTCTTTTTGGAATTTATTTGGTGTAATTTTAAGGCTAAAAATTGAAAGTTTCAATCTTTTTGGTATAATATTAATCATGGGTTGCATTCTGATTGTCACGTCTGATTGAGGTGAACCATAATAGATGATGATGTTTATAGTTTTTTAATAGGTTGGAAATAGTATAAGTGGTAGATGGTGACGACGTTTAAGAAAAAGTTGAATAGTGTTGAAACTAAGAGAGCAAAGGAGAGGCATAATGGTAGGACCAAGATCAAATGTGCTTCGTCCCCGACAAGGTTTATCCACCGCCAATGCCCGCCGGGAATCATTTCCCGCCAGTGCTCCGCCTAGTGCTCCTGCCAGCAATTCGGGTTCCGATGTTGGTGGCCTTGATTTCACAAGAGAGGATGTGGATGGCTTGCTCAATGAGAGGATGAGGACCAAGAACAAGTTCAACTATAAGGTCAAATATTTGAATGCTACTGGATTTCTGTTTTTTTTTCCGTCTTTAAAAATATATTATTCGATATATAATTCCTGTTTATGCTGCGGTTAGTACGTTTACGTTATACCTGTATGTGGTTATTTTATGAGCATTTATTTGGTGTTTGGTGGAATTGGAATACTTCAGGAAAGATGTGACCAGATGATGGATTATATTAAAAGGCTAAGGCTGTGTATTAAATGGTTCCAAGAGGTTGAAGGAGGTTATATTTTGGAACAAGACAATCTCCGGGAGTTATTAGATGCAGCGGAGAAAAAGTGTTCCAACATTGGTTTGTCAAATTCTTTCTATTTATTCATTCATATACTTAGTTGGGATTTTTTTATAAATGTTTTGATAGTTATTTTAAATATTTTAGAGGTGATGATGCAAAATAAGGAAGAAGAATTAAATGCAATTATCATAGAGTTGAGAAATAGCTATACGTTGTTGCAAGAGAAATGCGCGAAAGAAGAATCAGACAAGTTGGTATGCTCTTTGATTCTTGTAAAATGGAAGTAGCTTAAATTTTATATATATATGAAATGAACTTATTTGATCATCATAATTAGGGCGTTTTGGACGAAATGTCAAGAGAGAAAGAGGCTAGGATAGCCGCTGAAAGGTTGCAAGCTTCTCTGTCCGATGATCTCAGAAAAGCTCAGCAAGAGCAACAACATTCTGATCAAAAGGTAGAGAAACTGTGAATTTCATTTGCCCATCCTGGTATTAATTCTTGTTTAGAGCTTCGATCCCAGATTCAGCCATCACAACTTGTTATCAGTCATTGTACCATAAATGCGGCCAATACCGCCTCAAAATACAGTGACAGTAACGTTCAAAAGCTTGATAACTCTCTCTGTTGTGGCATCGAGGTCCAATTTAGTAGCTTGGTGCCAATGCTTGGGTACGCTGATACAAGATAATTGCCTTTTGAGCCTGATTTTTGTGTTTGTTTGTGCTGCAGATAGATTCACTGAATGACATGTACAAAAGATTGCAGGAGTATAACGCTAGCTTGCAGCAATACAACAGCAAACTTCAAACTGAACTTGGTACAGCCAATGAGACCTTGAAATGTGTTGAAGCAGAAAAGGCTGCTATACTTGACAACCTCAGCATCTTGAGGGGACAGCATAATTCTGTGCTGGATCAGATGACTTCTACCAGGGTGAGTTAATCTGCACTTTGCCACTGGATTTGCATCTACAGAAGTAGTTACTAGTTAACATAATAAAATATACAGAGTATTTTTGCTTCTATATTCGAATTTTGACTTACTAGCATTTTTCCATTCTTCTCAATGGGAACATACCAAAAATTGCTGAAATATTGGTTTCTCATGATGTTGTGCATACGCGAACATAAAATGGCAATTACGCTCTTGTAAGACCATATAAGTTTTGCCCTGGGGGTTCTACTTTTTTTCTGCCAGTTATATTACACTGATTTGCTGATTTGCATCTGTGCTCTTATCTGTGTTTTCTGGGGCTGTGGCAGTATGATCCTATGCATTATGTGATCCTTTTGTATAAGTTCTAAATAAGAGAATATGTTATTCATTTGAGGTTGTTTAGTTGGAATGAGGGAACAGTCTGAAACAATTAGCACGACTTTGCACACTATAAATCATAATTTGCAAATCGTTTCTTTTCAAAATTTGGCTTGTCCTTTCTTCTGAGACTCTATATGAACTTGATCAAAATTTCAGGCATCTCAAGAAGAAGCTGTCAAACAAAAGGAGGCTTTAATCAACGAGGTGGGTTGCCTCAGGACAGAGCTACAACAGGCTCGAGATGACCGTGACCGTCAATTATCGCACGTACAGTCTCTGACGAATGAAATTGCCAAGTACAAAGACTTTACTGGCAGATCTCTCTCTGAGGTGGATTGCCTTACAATGAAATCAAATGAACTGGAGGTTGATCACTTTGATTCTGTTGTCAGTTTCCTGAGATGTATCGTCTTCATTATGCTCCCACACATTTGATTTCTTATTTTCGAAGCAGGTTAAGTATTCGGCACAGAATGAACTAGTTAGGACCTTACAAGACCAGTTAGCAGCTGCACAGAAGAAATTGTTGGTATGGGCATTCCTTGGTGAATCTATGTCTGTTCATTATCTAGTAATACTTAATGGAATGGATAAACTCTTTAGGCTTCACAAGTAGGAGCAATCATTGAATGTATTCTATCATAGATATCCTTATATTTTGTCATAGTTGGGGTTACACTTTACAGAAGTTTGATTCTTTTATTTTGCCAGCATAAGAGCGATCAGAGGATACAAACATTAGACGAACTTATGATCTGTGAACAGATTTTCCATTGTTTCAAGTTTGGACAGCCAAATATTGATTTTTTGTTACATATTTTTTTTTCGTTTTTGCCTTCAGATCAGTGATGTGTCAGCAACTGAGATACGAAAGCAATTTGCAGAGCAGAACAACATCATTTGTGATCTGCAGACTCATTTGTCAGATGCAGAATCAAAACTTAAAGAGGGAGAGATGCTACGTAAAAAGTTGCACAATACCATATTGGTACGTCATTTGTTTGTATATTTCAGTTTAGTTGAATAGCGAGTGAATGTTGGAATCATCTAATTAATCTGGTTTGCAGGAACTGAAGGGGAATATACGTGTTTTCTGCAGAGTACGGCCTGTATTACCTGATGATGGTCCGAATGCAGATACAAAGATCATTTCTTTCCCTACATCTACAGAAGCCATGGGACGGGGCATTGATCTGTTGCAAAATGGTAGGATGATGTGATGTTAAAGTAACTTCTTGATGTTCTCGTAGGCAAATGAAATAGTCCCTTTATCGCAAAGTATTTGCAAGCTCTTAAATTTGTAAGTGTTACCGGATCAATTGTAAAAGCTGAGCACATTGGTTTTATCTTCTAACTAGGGCAAAGGCACCCCTTCTTGTTTGATAAGGTTTTCTTGCCTGACACTGCACAAGAGAATGTATTTGTGGAGATCTCTCAACTTGTTCAGAGTGCACTTGATGGTTACAAGGTAAATTTATTTGAATGTGAGTGAGTATCTGTGAATCTGTGATTATGGAATATGATAAATATATTTTGTGCTTTTGTTATGAGACTTCCCTTTGTGATTTGTTATATTTTTTAATCTTTTGTTCTCCTATTATATGTTCCACATTTAGCTACAGTCAATCCATTTTGTGGGTAGAATCTCATTTTTGGAAAGCAATTGTTGTGTTCTTTCTACATTCCACTACAGCTTATTCAAATACTCCTGACTTTGTACAATACATATGATATACTCCGTTAGTACAACTGGGATTTATTTGGCTTAGTTTCTTTCAGGTATGTATCTTTGCCTATGGTCAAACGGGCTCAGGTAAAACATTTACAATGATGGGAAAACCAGGAAATCCTGAGTTGAAAGGATTGATTCCTCGTTCATTAGAACAAATCTTTGCAGCGAGGCAGTCTCTTCAATCTCAAGGTTGGAAATATGAGCTGCAGGTAAAAAGATAAAAAAAGGAAGAATATTTCTGGTGGAACTATACTTTAGAACATTGTGTATCTAGTATTTTAGCCAAAAAGGAGTGTTGAAAGCTCAAGATTCTGACTTTTAAATGCTAACATTATGGTATGCCTATTTATTCCAGGTATCAATGCTGGAAATCTACAATGAAACTATCCGTGATTTACTATCTACGACTAAATCAAGCGTCACGGAGAATACTTCAGGAAAACAATACACTATCAAACATGATGTGAATGGGAACACTCACGTCTCTGATCTTACTATAGTCGATGTCCATAGCTCTAAAGAGGTCGCCTATTTATTGGATAATGCTGCGCAAAGCAGGTGAGTATGAATGTATGATTATGCTTTCCTGGAAACATTTTATAGCTTTGGGCTGTATACCTCTGAATTACAGCTTTGTTTATGTTTCCTTGCAGGTCGGTGGGTAAGACCTTAATGAATGAGCAATCGTCGCGAAGTCATTTTGTTTTCACTTTACGTATATCGGGTGTTAATGAGGTATATAAATGTTTGATACTCCATCCATTCATCCCATTTATATTATCTGAGTATCTGTGTATCTGCGTAGAGCACGGAGCAGCATGTTGAAGGTGTACTTAACCTAATTGATCTTGCTGGAAGCGAACGTCTTTCTAAAAGTGGTTCGACAGGAGACAGATTGAAGGAAACTCAGGTAGTACGGATGCTTCTGAAATTATATATTTGATTCCCCTTGGTTTAGTTAGGTTCTCAAATTTACGGTGGTTAAATGTTTAGGCCATCAATAAAAGCTTATCGTCCCTAAGTGATGTCATATTCGCTTTAGCAAAGAGGGAAGATCATGTACCATTCCGAAACTCCAAACTCACATATCTTCTCCAGGTACTACATCCAAAATCCTTATTACTTTTGATTTCCAACTGCTTAACTTCCATTAGTTCAAAGTTAATGTGATTAAAGTTTGTATACGAGAGAGCTCATGATTGATTCAACTGACCTCAACTCGCAAATATAGAGTGCCAAATTGCCAATGTGCCATGCTACGAAACCTATGATACTATCAGTCTATCACCTGCAACTATCGGCAATTGAAGGGATGACAGGGTTTGAGGGCCACAAGTGGTTAGGAATAATTGTCATTTACATATTCAGTTATTCTACAAACGTAAAACTTACCAAATATAAAATGGATATTTATATAGATAACAACTAACAACTGACCGGGACAGAGGGAGTATTATATTATCATCCAAAAAGACTTGAGCTAGTGTATATCGTTAGAAAGATATTGCCCGTACTCGTAGTTGAAGTTGTATGATCACTCAAGTTAAATGAAATTGTAGTACAAACCTAGATTTGACTACAATTTTTTGCTAAATCATAATTATTCTTATTTATTTGGTGCTAATTTCTTTACTATTGACTTAATATAGTCATTCTAAAATAATTTAATTATTCCATTGATTTTTGATTTTTGATTTTACCAACTCTCATTGTTGAATGTTGATATAGCCATGCCTTGGTGGTGACTCCAAAACTTTGATGTTTGTTAACATCTCTCCCGAATCCTCTTCCCTGAACGAATCTCTTTGTTCACTTCGGTTTGCTGCCCGGGTTAATGCTTGTGAGATAGGTGTTCCTCGACGACAGACAAACAACCTAAGGTCTACTGAATCTCGGATTACCTATGGCTAAATCATCCATTATTGACATTCCAGGGATGCGTTTTTGTATTTTCCATGCTAATCATCACAACTAAGCGGAATTAAAACTAAGAAGATATCAAGAATGATTGATATTATATTTATAATGTAGGTTAGGAATTATTTTGTATAGTGATCAGTAAAGAAAATGAAAATGAAAATGTAGAGCTTGTATCTCTTTTCCGGGCGTCTTACCCAGTTGAAGCTACTCACACTTGTATTTGGAATATGGATTTATATCATGTTAAACCTTTAAACTCATGGTTTTCCGATGTTTTCAGTCGTGTTCTCTCAAGATTTTCAGTGCTTAAGATTGGGCATATTTCTATGAATCTTTGTCATTTTTAGTACAGTTATAGAGCGGAAAATTACATTAAACAAGGATCATTATGACATTCTATCCATCACCTCTTGAAGGAGGACTGTTGTATCGCGGTAGCGTGCTTCTGTCAATGGAAGATCCTTCATTTTCACAGCATCTTGCAACTGTAAAAAAAAAAAAAAAATTCTGAACAATTAGCCTTCTAAAAGATTTGAAAAATGTGTGTCAAACCAAAGACAGCCATGAGATGAGATTGATCTATATGGGTTACCTGCTCGAAATTGTCGAAGAGGCGATTGGCGAGATCTGTAAGAGGCTGTTTATCAGGAGGAGCAGCAGCAGAGATGAGCTTATCGAAGTCATAGAACATAATGGTGGCCTTTATTTTGAGATACTTTCTGAAATAATTCTCGGCATCTTTGCCTATTAAATCACCAAGTGCCATTAGATCAAAGGCATATTTCTTAATCCTGTATTCACTTCCTTTTAGTCCCACGTTCGCTATGTACAGCCCTGTCTTTAGAAATGTTCTTGTTCCCGTCTCCTTGTTGCCAATATCTGCCACAAACCACACCCAGTTTTTAATGACGACATACGCTCCTATGTGAGTGTGAGACGGTAATACATTCTCATGTATCATTACTACCCTGTATGAGCAGTAAGCTAATATCTGATGGCCAATAATATAAGATAAAAAGGGGTCGCCATTACTGAATACTCCCTACTTTAAAGAGTAGTTACGTCTCCATAGGTAGTTAAAAGCAACAATGAAATAAAGAAACAAAAGGACATACAATTTTCAAAGGGTGGTAATCCTGGAAGTAGGCCATCACGCCACAAGCCATTGCCCTCTTCGGCTAAACACGTCTTGACAGCAACAAATTGTGCGAGTACAGCCATTGAAGCAACCCCCAACATTGGCCTTCTTCTTGATGTGTTACTTGGCAATAGAACCTGCATTTTTGACTCCAATTCCTCCATGTTTTTGGCATCACATTTGATTTTGCATGATTTGGTGGATGTCTTATGAGGGTTTTGGTACTTTTGGATGGGAAATAAGCTCTCAATCACACCATGTAAACTTGCCAATTGAGACATCATCAACCAAATGTATGTGGTTGACTGATTGGAGAAGTGGCCGGATTTATCATATTTGGAGCTTGTTTTTTGACCACCAAATCTATATCCTCATCCTGGAGGCTCTTAAAGGCTAGTTTGGTAATTCTATATTCATCAAGAATCCGTAAATTAAGGGTTATTTGATAAGAATAGTCAAAATAATTGTGCCTACCTCTTCTTATATTAATTGACCTATACTTTTAATTCAAAAAAAACTTGTAAAAATGTTAGGGGGTGAACCCATTGCATGGTATGGGACATGAGTCTCACCTCCATCAAATGGAGGGTTGGGACATGAGTCTCACCTCCATCAAATGGAGGGTTGATGTGGGGTTTATATAGGACGAGGGCTCTACCGCCCTTTGAGCTAACTTTTGGTGTGGGTTCTCCTTTATCCTAAATCAATGGTACTAGAGCCAACCTTGGAGTGGATGGCCTGGAAGAGCCAGCCGTGATCCAACGAGGACGTTGGTCCTGAAGAAGGGACGGATGTCACGGACTGATCCCATTGCATGATATGGGACATGAGTCCCACATCGATCCAATGAGGGTTAATGTGGAGTTTCTATAGGATAAGGCTCCATCACTACTAATCAATCGTAATCAATCATAATCGTTCATCTCCGTCATTCCACTTTAATATTTCCAGCAGCAACAACCAAACACCCCAAATCACCGTAACACTCATATCAGTCATCCCCTTTCTACATGTCTTGGTCATCACCACTGCACGTCTGCACTAGCATATGTTTAATGTTGTTGCAATTTACAGAAAAGAGACCAACTGTCGCGGTAGGTAGAAGACAACATGAACCATGGTTGGTGACTGCACACACCGCGACAACATCCTGAATTTCATGGCAATTCACAATATTCTGATTTCTGGAAATAGTTAAGATTTTGTGACACAAATTAAAACCCAGGTTTTCGATTTATTTATATTTCATTTTAAAAAACCCTAGAATTTGGGACCATACTTCTTGATTCTTGGCTTTCAATTGATGTTTTTAATTAACTGAGGTTAAGAAGAAGATTGGTAAATGGGGTACTATATCTATGTCTTCAACTAATCTTTTCAATTGATTGTTTTAATTAATTGAAGAAGACGAACAAGATTGGTATAAAAAGATGCACCCGGTCACCATCCTCTCATAAAATACCCGAGTAAGTGGTAAAGCATATGAAGGGGCTCCGCTCCACACCTTGTCCCCTCTCCCTTTCTGTGAGAGGTCACAAACTGGTAACATCCGTAATTTCCAAGTCGTTATATATTATTAAAATCTTATTTTAGTAATAATAATGATCCACAACAAATAAAATTTCATCTAAAGTCTATCATTTCGGACAATGATATTTAAATGTTCGTCTTAAACTTATACTTGTTAAACTTGCGAACAGCTACCGTGTCTTTCATGCTATTTTTAAGATATTTTAAAGGGATATTTAGCTCTTTTTTATAAAATAAAAGTTTTAGCTCTTTTTCTTATATTTTTCCAATGCCACCGAAAACACCTCAATCCGAGTTCTGTGGAGGAAATTATGCCCAAAATACGGAAGACTGTCGCAAATAATTCGGTGACGAGACTTTCGCTCGTTAATACCTCTTCCACTTGACCTAAGAATTTCGACACATGGTCTAAGCACTTCTTCCACTTGGCCTAAGAACTTTGACACGTGGACTAAGCACTTCTTCCACATGGCCTAAGGTTCTCTACACATGCCATAACCATCTCGACAAATGGTCTAAGCTTTGACAAATGGTCTAAGCTTCGACACATGGCCTAATCGTTTCGACACATGGCTTAGACTTTGCGACACTTGGCTAAGCATGCAATTTCCTTGCTGCCAAGGACTCCTTCTTTCTTCTTCCTTCCTTTATGTTTTTTAGCTAGAACACACTCAAACACAAAAAAACACCATTGTTACACATCTTCACCTCCAACCTTAAGACGGTCGTAAAATCTTCGTTTCTTATCGGTTTTCGACGATTTTTGCGCCTATATTTTCCTCTCCTCGCCCTTCATCTTTCTAGGTAAGAAAAGTCTCAAATTTCTTCCTTGATATCCTCTGATCGTGGCCTTTAAGACACATATTTCTATGCTAAACTCGTTTATTTGTGTAATTAGTTGCGGTTTGGGACAACCAGAGTGGCTTTGAGTCAAAATCATGCTTATTGAAGAGCTATAAGGTAACGGCGATGGGTTACTCGACTTTAATCATCTAATCTTTGTGTTCTATATGCTAGTGAAATTTAGTATACTAGAAATGTGTTTGATTAATTAGTTGCTTAATTAGGTTTATAAGTCATATGTTTGGATGATTTTTATCTTGAATGATTGTGTTGGATGAGATTTTAATTGTGGAAATACATTAAGGATTGTATTGTGAAATGAGGTTATGATAATTGAGGATGGTTAGTTTGATAGTCTTTCATTTTCATAGTGTTTTGTTTACATTGGTTATTTCATAAAGTTTCAGCACCTTAACATATCTGTCCGTCATCTTATGTAATTTATTTCGACATCTTAGAGTATCCGTCTTTGAAAATGTTGAAAATAGACCTCTGTTTATTTTAGTTTAGAGTCTACCTCTAAAATTTCGTAATTTTCCTACATGTCGTTTGTCCAGAATAAAATATTTACGAACATCGCGCTGAAATACTCGCAGAACGGACAGTAGCTCAAAGATTATTTCGAAAACCATTTTTATACTTTGAAACTATTCTGGGTCTTTTCCATAATTAAACTTTGAGGAGTTTAGATGATGTTAGGAGTTTACTTTGCCCCCAAAATTTTTTGTTAAACCGTTTTATGAAGCAATACTTTTAATGCGACGATTTCTGACATACGGTAAAGATCAGATTATAAACCCCAGTTAAGTTCGTCTTTTGAAAATGGTTATCTGATGAAGATTGTAACTAAAAGTCTTATTAATCCGACCCAATTGGCCTTGTATCACTGCGATTTTATTTGAACTAATTATGAATTTTACGGCAGAGGACAGCTGTAATGTGAAATGCATTTAGAACTTTTGTTCATTACTCAATTCCGTGTGTTCTCTTTCCGCATGGAATGAATATAAGTGTTGTCTTATTTATCCATTGTTAGCTCATGCGTTGTTAATGAGTTGGTTAACGGTTACGTCATCCTAAGTTTGTGTAGGTGACGGTTATGTCACCCTAAGTTGTGTTGGTGACGGTTATGTTACCTTGTTTTTGAATAAATAACGGTGGTACGATTTGTGTACCAATGTAATGAACAAATACCACCCATGGAATGAGATTTTAGCTATGCTCGGGATTGATCGGAGGTTGTTCTATATGCGCTTCGGTCCCCGTGTGTCGTTCGGTGTAGGTTATTACATCGAGAGGTCTGGTCAGGTCTTAGGCATATAGTCAGCGGTTACGCTATACATAATTTCGGAGGTCCTGCATTTCAGCGCTCCGGTAGTTGGAGGTCGTGCGGAAGCGCTCCCGTCGTTGGAGGTCATGCCTAAGCGCTCCCGTCGTTGGAGGTCGTGCCTAAGCGTTCCCGTCATTGGAGGTCGTGCCTATGCGCTCCATTAGTTGGAGGTCGTGTAGAAGCGCTCCCGTCGTTGGAGGTCGTTCATATGCGCTCCATTAGTCAGAGGTCGTGCGTATGCGCTCTGATGACGTTCATTCTATTCTTGGTTTTTTGTTGTATGCGTGATTGGACATGCCACCTAGTTGTTGGCCTCTGAGTCGATCACTTGGATGTTTACTTGATTTTGATGATTGGACATGCCACCTATGTGACATTCGGTGATTTAAATAAGTTTTATGCAGTTTGTATTTGTGATATTTGTGTTCCGAGTCCGTTTGAGTTGATTGTTTGTCACTTAAGTATGATAGAACTTCGGGACGAAGTTCATTTTAAGGGGGGAAGACTGTAATAACCCGTAATATTAGTATTAAGTATAATAATTGCTTTTATGAGTCGAGGATATAATTATTTTAAGTTGTTCGTTAAATAGGCGAGTGTACACCCTTTAATGTAATGTCGTTGGTGGGATTCGATATGGGGACTTAGGCTACCAAAGTATAATATTAGAGTGTGTGGTTAGAGGGGTTCGAACCCCTGACCTATGGCAGCAAGTACTGGGCCTCGTAAAGAGTGCAAGCAGCCCGTAATGGGTATTTTAACACAAACAAAGAGAGCAGTCATGCCGTCATATATAGAAGACCTAAGCTTACCCTAATCCTCACCATAACATAAATCTTTTACACCAAAACCCTAGCCGTCACATCAGAGGAGGAGGAGGAGCCGCGTACGGTGGTAACAGACCGGTGTAGGGTGGTTCCTTTCAGCCATAAAGCGGGTATGCTCACCACAGTCACGTTTTAATCCCTGTGTACAGTATGATTTTCGTTGCTTATTCTGATTAGCATAACACGTTTTGATTTCTGTTGTTTTGCATACTCTCGTACTAGGGCTTACAATGAACGGAGTTAGACTTCCATTTGGGTGTCGTTTTCTGTTTAGGACCGTCCTTAAGGGTGGTTATTTTGGTGTCAGGAGGGGTCATCGTGATGCTTCAAATACGGATTTTATACATATATATGTTTGTAATGCGTTTTACTTGAGTCTGTACGTTTGTTTTATCAGTCCTTGTATGATGGGTTGAGTGGTAGTTGGGTGATACCAGGGGTAGTAGTCGCGGTGGTTGGTGGTGGCTGGGTATGGTGGCACAGGGTTGTTCGTAAGGGTTGTCAGAGCGCTTTCTTTTCGAGTCTTGGTTGCTGTCAGTTTACGCGCGTGTACAGGGACACTTTGGGGTGGTAACACCGTTGACTCGGGGGAGGTCAACACGGTGTTACCACCGTTTCTAAGAGTCTGATGGCAGGGGTGTTATTGGTGGTGGTCTAGGGTGGTACTGCTAGCGTAGGTGGTGGCTGGAAGGAGTGTTTTCAGGCGGATAAGTGGAGGTTGCGTGAGGAATCAGGTGTTTTGAGACCCTGGTTCGTCTCGCTGGAGGGAGTCGATGGTGCTGGTAGGTGTCGGGGGTGGAGTATGTGGTGTGGGGGTCGAGTGTGGTGGTTGTCGGCGAGGTACAGGGTGGTCGTGCGGCTGTGTGAGGGTGTTTAGTGTCGCGGGTTGGGGCGTGTTAAAGGGCTGTTTCGTTTTTATTTTCTTTGCTATTTCTATTATTATTAATATTATTATTAATGTTAGTATTATTAGTATTTTATTGTTAGTTAGTATTTTATTATTTCCAAGCGGTTTTGGGTCGTGTTAATTAAAGGTGCGAGTCGGGAATTATTTAAGACGGGGTAAATTCTATGTTTATAATTGGGAAGTTTCTATAATTGGAAAGTTTCTATTCTTGGAAACTTTCCACTTATGGAAGGTTGCTATTTATAGTAAGTACGATCGTTAAGGGGTTCGGGAAGATTGTTAATTCGTTGCGTACATCTCTTTAGGTAGCGAGTTTCGCGTGAAACACTTTTGACAAGCCTCGGACGTAGCTACGCTACTTTTCCTGCTAATTTAGGTAGGGGAAGATTCTGGTTTACAATAATGTGCAATCTGTTCTTATGTGTTGATAAGCATGTTTGTGTTATAATCTCATGTGATCGTTATATTGTGCCATCTCTGTATTTCCGAGACATTGATATGATGTGAACACATATATGTATATATATTGGGTCTTGTGATATGGTGTTGGATCGGTGCGGAGTATACTTGGTGTTGGATCGGTGCGGAGTATATTTGGTGTTGGATCGGTGCGGAGTATATATGGTGTTGGATCGGTGCGGAGTTTATTTGGCGATGGATCGGTGCGGAGTTTATTATACTGTTGCTATAATTATTGTTTTTCCTACTCAACCTCGTGGTTGACCCTGTGTATTCGTTCTCACCTGTGATGAACCAATTTATTGGGGAGCAGATTGACAGGTGGCTGAGACTAAGGGGGAGCTATGGGAGGAAGAGCTTGGATTCGGACCAGACTAGAGTCTATATCACCTTAATCAGTTTAGCATGAGTTGTACTTTCTTTATTTCGTTGAGACTTTCGGTTTGCAGTTGTAAGAACTTGTTATGACCTTAATTTTATTTAAAGTACTGTTTATCTTCCTTTGTATCTACTGCCTCGGGAAACCGAGATGGTAACACCCTTATTTATCTGAGGAGTCCTAGTACAGGCCCTTAAATAAATGGGGGTGTTACAACCTAGTTGTCGGCCTCTGAGTCGATCATTTGGATGTCTACTTGATTTCGATACCATCTCACTAGTTGGCTTTAATTATGTTTCACATGTTGATTCATGTTGTTCCCACATGTTTTGGTTTATCGCTCATGTATTGATCATGTTGATTACGTTTGGAAATGCATATATGATTGTTTCTGAAATTATATACATGTTCATATGTATAAGATGTTTTGTATGACCGTTTACATGTATTTTGACGTGAAGTGGCTGGGAGAACTAATGCGTGCCTATTTTATATACTTTTTAGCATCGTTTAGCACACATTTCCAATTTTCCATGCATCTTCATGCGCTTTACGTGCCATTTTGCCCCTATTCTGCTTCTTTGTGTATCTCTTGTTGTTTTGCAGGAAAATATGCTAAAGTTACGGAAACCAAGCTTTCCTTGTCCAAAGTAGGCTACTTTTAGAAGATGGAACAAAGTCAAGGAGTCCCATGGCCTCAGAAGTGCAGTCTTGAGCTAATAAGAGCGTTAACCGAGGGAAAAACGAAGGACAAAAGCAAAAGAACATCAAAAGGAGCATTCTGGTCCGACAAGAGCTCGATTGAGCTCTGGCTTTTGCTCGATCGAGTAGTTATAGTAGAGGAAGTATTCGATCGAGTGATTTATTACTCGATCGAGAAGTCTGCAGGAAGGACAATGGTTTCGAGGATTTTGGAGTTACTCGATCGAAGGGATGCAGGACCAATGTTGCTCGATCGAAGGGATGCAGGACCAATGTTGCTTGATCGAAGGGATGCAGGACCAATGTTGCTCGATCGAAGGGTTTTCGAAGAAAGGTTACTCGATCGAGTGATTCTGTCACTCGATCGAGCAACTCACTTACTGTACCGGATTTCGCATTTCGTGTATTAGGTTTAAGGATTAAGCAGTTAATCTAATTAGATTATCAAGTCATTTTAGCAGCTTTTTACTTTTACTTTTCACTTAGCAACTACTACTTAGCATTTTCTCACATTTCAACAATCGGTAGTTTTGTTATTTTAATCTTATTGTTCATTTCCGGATTTCGTTCATCATTTTCTGCCAGTTATTGTAATCTATTTTACCTTTTCTCTTATTTTTATTATTGTCATTTTTTATTGTTTATCATTTATGTTCTCTAGCTTATATTCGTTATTTACCATGTCGCATTTTGTTAATTTCATCATTGTTAGTTTAGATCCCGAAGCCATGCGTAGTTAATTTTTATAATATGTTAGGATGAGGGGACTAGCGGTTGTAATGTCGTAGGAATCACATGTTAGTCATCTTTGCGACGAAGTTCGTCTATAAGCAATTTAATTAGAAAACTAGTCAAATGAGTGCACGCAGGACACCGGTTTAATTAGTAAAACTGAACCTAGATCAAAAGATTGGTAAGGTAGGCTTGCTTAGGATGATCGATATAACCTTCCTAGATCGAAAGATTGGTTGGGGAGTCTAGGGCGATTTGAGACCGAAAGGAGACAATCACTACCCACTTCGTTAATGACTCGACTGACCTAGTTATCTCACATGACATGTATTACCGCGATAACCCGATTCCTAACATATTTCCCCTTTTATTGATTCAATTCATCCTTGTTTTATTCAGTTTGTTTTTATATCCGTCTTATTTTTAGTTTGTCAACAACAGCCCCTCCATTTGTGACCAATGAACTGACCTTTACTTAAAACTTTGCCTCCCTGAGGAATCGACCCTACTACCACTAGCTTCAGTTAGTAGTACTTAGGTTTTATTTTTGACCGTGTATACGACGACCCGTGTCAAGAACCCTGAGTTACTCCCCACTGACTGTGGCGTACATGTTTTATGTATGTAGGTTGGTGCTGTTTGGGGAAAACGTGTGGCCAGCGAGCATTGTTGATCATTCGACAATTACCCTTACGCTTAATTTAGATTTAATTCATGTTGTTATCGTGGGATACCTTATCTCTCTTTTATTTAAGTATTTGTGTATAATTTATACTTTCTTATTAGTTTTAGTCTTCCGCTTGTTGTTTTGATATTCCGCGAAAAAGTTTTAATAAATATGTTGAAAAGTTTTTAAAAGTATCGTATTTCCGCTGCGCATTACTTGTTTATTTTTATGTTATATCGCGGGGTGTCACAAGCTTGTCACGGGATAAGCCCGTCACAAACAAGACCTATCGGAAGATAAATGAGGGCTAAGCCTAAAATTGGATGTTTTGAGTTGAACAATATTTAGGATTAATTTGAAAATTCGGTAATATTTTGATTCTGCTTATCGAATCACCCAAATTATAAAACTAGTAGTAATATATCGGATGTACTCCTACTTCATTCAAATAGATAAGATAAGATTTTGCTACTTAATAATTATACTTAATAGATTTTGTTTTATCTTTCTTTTTAAACTCATTTTAATTGCGTGAAAAAGCTAAGATGCACGAGTTTGCCTTCAAAATTTCGAGATATCTCAAATATCATACACGATTTTATGTAGGTTTTGATATATCGGCGGGTGTAATTTTAATCCCGAAATCAAAATATTATTAATTATTTTTATTCTTTATTATCAATAATGTTTAATTTAACGTATGGACTAATTTTCTATTAGTAATTATTGTAGTACATTATTAATTTAAAGTATGTTAATTAATTCAGTTCCTTAGTAAAGGAACTCATTGTTGTTAGTTCATTTATTTTATTAGGTTAATCCGTCGCAAATTTGTCAACTAAGAAATTTATAATTTTGATTAATGATTTAATTTATTAGAAAGTAAGGGAACAATTAAAAAAATTTATTAGCTTATTTTTTGATGATAAATTATAGATATACCGTGATTATCGTTGTTCTTTTATATAAAAAAAAAATATTATTTTTGTCGACTTTTTTGAAAAATTATTGTTTCTTTAGAGTATTTTTTAATTTTATTTTTTATGAATAATTTATGGTTTTAAAATGTTTAGATTTTTGTTCAATCTAATGTATGTACATTTTTTTATAGAGTTTGTAAAAAAAAAGGAATGTTGGTCATTAAATTTTATTCTATTTTGTAGAACTTATATCCTTAATTTTTTAATCTAAATCAATTTCGATAATTATTTGAGATCTTAATTTTTTTTTACTATATGTTTTTGAAATCTTAATATTTATACTATATTTTTTTTTTAGGACATCCAACTATATTTAGTATATGTAAAATTCTCATTTTAGTGAAGAAATTAAACGTAGTCATATCCTTATTGATTGATATAAATTTTGCAATTAGTAGGATAAAATAAGAAAGGAAGAAAGAGTAAATTGACTTGATGATAGTTGGTGAAAAGAGAGTAATTAATCAATAAGAGGATCTTATATCCGAGATATTACCACCAATTTTATAGTTTTTGAGCATTTATAATAATGTTTTTGAGTTTTGTTTTAAAAATTATGAGTATCGGTATAAAGTTTTTGAGTTAAGTTACTAAAACATTAAGCTTAAAAACTTACAATAAAATCAAAAACATTACATATAAACTTAGTTATATTTTAGTTTTAACGGGAAAAAAATTAAACTCTAACTTATACTCCCTCCGTCCCGATCAATTGTTATCTATTGATTTTGACACAAAGATTAAGAAAAGAAGTATAAATGAATTTGGACCACACAAACTATATGGCCCCACATGTAATCAAATGTCATCCACAAAAAGTTGCCAAAAATGGAAATAGATAACAATTCAATGATACACCCCAAAATGGAAATAGATAACAAATGACCGGGACGGAGGGAGTACATTTTAATAAGCTTAGAAAATATACACATATGCTAAAAAAAAAAATAAAGTTTGACGTAATAAACTCAAAAAATAACCTATGCTAAAAAATAAATAAAGTTTAAGGTATAAGCTCAAAGAAACTATTCATATCAAAAATTAAAAAAATATGAGGTAATACCTCTGATGTATGTTACTATTTCTCGTAATTAATTAGTTTCATGATAGTAGGGAGAGTGGATACTTGACTTTCTTTCCTTCACTAAAATTCAACCGGAAATAGAATTTTTTTAAAGGTTTTTTCTTTTATAGTATAGAGATTTTGCAAATATATTACCAATTTTAAATAAAAATTTGTGATGATTGTTTTATTTTTTTGGCCTCAAATATTTGAATTGGATAGAATTGTTTAATCAACTTGGTCTAAATTGAAGTAAACTGAATTTAATTAAAAACTAATATAGATCCCGTGTTGCATCACGGTATTTTTAAGATTTGATTTATAAAGAGACATTATCAACAAAATATATCCTCGAAAATATACAATATTAGTTCTCTATTAAACTCATACACATAAAAATATTAATTTAGTTTCACCTCAAATTACAATCCTATCGTGGATGCTTTTCATTTCCATTGATGACGCGTAAAATTTGAGGATAAAATAGGTAGGTAAAAGTGAATCAGATACCTGATTTCTCAAATGCTACACGAGGTAACATTTTATTTCAAAGGTAGTTGTCAAACACTCCAAAAAAAGTAAGGTACCTGATTTTTTTGACAAAAAAGTTACTTCAGGCAAATCAGGTACCTGAAATGCACTGTCAAATGGAGCCTAATTACGTACATTGCTTTTTCTTAACTGATACATATTTCTGACAACTTTTGTGTTTTTCTTTTTAAATATTTTGCATTAAATTGGATCGACAAATGACATGAAAATTTTACTCTTTAATGTCAAAAGGTGGAGATTAATTTTTGGGAGTAAATCTTGCTTAATACCGTCTTAACTTAAGACACTCCATAATCCTTTTTCCGTTCCCCTCTATTATAATTTATTTTGAGAAACGACTTAAATTAAGACAGTCTTAAATACTAGGATAATATTAATGATAAAAACTGATATACATATATGATTAACTAGGTATAGTTTTTTTTTTTCATATCTGGGCAAAAAATTGATGATTATGCACACATAGGTCTGCCAAACGGGTCGGGCGGGCCGTATCTCGGGCCGAGGCAATATATGGAAAATGCATATACGGTTCGGGTCATATGGTATCGGGTTGGGGTTAAAATACGGATCTGAGAAAAGTTTATGACGTCTTTTATCTTATCATTTTATATTAATAATATAATTATATTCATTATTTTTATAGTTATTTTATGATTTAATGGTCTAAAAGTTATATAAAATTGTCATTTAAGTTAATAGTCTAATTAAAATAGTAAAATTTTATTTATAAAATCTTATTAAAAGGGTAAACTAAAACATCAAACTAATGTGACGTGGCAAAAATTAAATGTGACATGGCAAAAATTTATTGTGACATGACAAAAATTATTGTGACATGGCACTAATCTATATAATGTAAATTTAGTAAAGTAACCCTTTCATAGACACATAAAATATACAAAAATGTTTTACAAAAATGTCATTATTATCATCATTACTCTTAAATTAATTGTCCATATTAAATATTTGATGAGCCAACAAATTGTAAAAGTGATATTACCTCTATAAATTCACATTGTATAATTAGATTTGAAAGAATTAGGTTAGAGTTTTTAAAGTTTAAGGATGACTAATGAAAATTACTATGACAAGAAAAATGCACTACAATATTAAACTCGCTACAACATTATATAAAAAAAGATTAAGCACCTAATTCACGTGTCATTTAATTCATGTCCAAATATTATGGGTCACATGCTTACAAGTACAAGAAATATAAAAATATTAGTTGTAAACACAAAAACTAAATTAATACAAACTTTTTAGTTTCCACTCAAAACTTTGGTTATTAATCTGTCATAATCTATTTAATATATACTTCTTTTATTTATTATATGTTTGTAATCACCATTATTATAGTTTGTAGTTATGTTATCATAATCTTTATGACTTTTTTTCCAACTTTTCTTCTTCCCGTAAATAAATTGGTGATATTAATGCGAGAATTAACTACAAAAATAATCTTATATAACTATCACACTATTAATCCTAATTTTTATTTTTATTTAGAAAGTTGATAGGTAAAGTATACCTAAAGAAATAAATGAATTGTTTTATTTTTTATCGTTTTTATGTCATGAGTTAATAATTAGAATTATAAACTAATTTAATTAATATTTTGTGTTGGTATTCAAATTGCAGGAGGCTAATATACTACATATCAACAACATTACATGAAATTGGAAAATAATGGTAATAGATCTTCTTTTCAATTTTCTTTTGTTTTGAATACTCTTTTTTTGTCGGGTTTTCCTTTATTATTGTGTGTGCAATATAAAATCGTAGTATAATTTTTATTATGTGGTGACATGTTATATTATATATTATAATCCTTAATTTATTATTTGATAATTTTTTAAAATTGTATTACACGGTTTTTCACTATTTCACGTAGTTTTAACTTTTCAAGTAAAACTTCTAATTCTATTTTGTATTTTGTCAAACAAGTTATAAATCAAATATTTTCGTTGAAGTGTTGAAGTATGCTACGAATATGTCAATTTGACCCTTTAACGGTGTCATATGCAGAGTAAATATTATAGTGATTGATTCTAACACGATGCTCATTCTCCTTTGATTTTTAAATACTTTCAAAACATTAAATATTTTTTTCCCACCAAATATATTATTTTAGCACTCCAGTGGTAACTGAGTTAAACCTTAAAACTTGCATAAATGCAGGAGTTGAGAGGTCTCAGGTGGCTTACATGGTCCATGTGGTGGTGCGGGAATGCATGGGCCCGGGGGGATTAAACCGCTCGTCACAAAAAAAAAAATGTATATTTCTTTGAGATTTTTTTAAAATTTTTATTTTTAATATGTCTATATTTTATTTTATCTTATCATGAATTAAGAAAATTAATAGTTCTTATGCATTATAATAGTATTGTTATGATTGTAATATTGGATGAATGAAAAGAATACAACTATATGCGTAAATCTTACAAAATATGTTTGAATCATATCATATCATATCACATATCATATATCATATATGCTTTAAACTATAACTAGTTTAGTTGCCCGTGAAAATCACGAGGCGTTTATGACGATTCTTTCGAAAATACCTTTTAAATGTACCCCGTAGCATGTTTAGTTTGTTTTTTTACATACCTAATAGTTATTTTAACGCATGAAATATACATTTTAAATTATGATCGGTTTTAATATAATACGTATTTAAATGAAATTGTTCAGTTAAGCTATTATATGTTTTAACCTCATAGTTAGTTTAAATTATGATCGATTTTAACATAATACGTACTAATAAAATTTTTAAATTAAGCTATTATATGTTTTAACCTAGTATGTAGTTAGTTTAACGCATGAAATATACATTATAAACTATGGTCGGTTTTAACATAATACGTACTAAAATAAAATTGTTAAATTAAGTAATTATATGGTTTAACCTAGTAGTTAGTTTAACGCATGAAATATATATTTTAAACTATGATTGGTTTTAACATAATACGTATTCAAATGAAATTGTTCAATTAAGCCCCTATTATATGTTTTAAGTCACTTTTAACCTAGATTTAGTTATAGGGAAGAAAAAAAAGATAACGCACATTCCGCCATTCTGGACAATGTTTTCGGTCAGCCAAGTAGCATTTGCAATTTAGTAATTCTTTATATACAAATTCTACTCTACGACGGTCGCGTGTGCAACCAATATCAAAGTAACAACTTTTTGATAAATATTTATCACTTTTAATCAAATAGTGACTACTTTTTTTGGTTAAAAAATGACCTATTTTTTCAAAGTGGTGATTATTTATTGCAAAGTGGTTATTTTTTACCCAAAAATGATCACATTTTGCAAAAAAAAAAAAAAAAAACACGGGATGAGACCGTCACACAAGAATAACTACTGTTCTTTATATAGTATTCGTCTACCCCTTTTTAATCGCTTGTACTTAATAAAACTTGAATTTGAGTCTGAAACCGTCAAATAAATTAGTGTTGACGGTAAAATGAGGAATAATGAAAGGGAGCAATGAAGGGTGAAAGAAAGATAAGGAGGTGAACAATTTTGCCACTTCAACTCTTCTCCTCATACGAAAAACGTAATTCATTGTAAATTTTTCTTTTGTTTATTACCAACTTTTTTTAGTGTATAGATAAAATGTTGAGTAGGATTGCTAGTGACATGTGGCAAGTCTTGCACAACCTTATGTGTCGTTTCAATAGAGGCGCAAGAAGCCTTTTTATGTTATTATATAGATGATAATGTCATTTAAAAAAAATGTGTAGTTAATTTTGCTAATTTTCTACTAATAGTTGACAAATCCACTTCTAGAGTTCTACCCCTTACTTTTTTCTCTCACTATTATTATACTTTATATATTAGCATAATTTTTGTCTACTTTCACAAAATCTTGCTTCCTCCCTCAAATAAATTGTTAAAATTTATGCGAGCACAAATTAATTATACACATGTTTTTATGTAACTTCGCTACAATATTATCCTTTCAAAAAGGTAACTCCGTTAAAATATTATAAAAAAAAGTAAGACTAAGTATCTTACTTCACGTGCAGTGTCATTTAAAATTCATTTCAAATGTTATGAGTCATATATATGTGTATAAGTACAAAAAATATAAAAAAAAATTATTCATTGCAAATACAAAATAAATTAATAACCCCCCTAATTTTCCATTCACAACTGTGGTTATTAATCTATCATAGATATTTAAAATATATTTCTTTTATTTAATGGTATGTTTCTTAAACACCGCTATTATATATATATACTTTGTAATTTTATTATCATAATTTATTATCTTTCCTCTCACTCACAAAACTTTTGTTCTTCCCCTAAATAAATTGTTGAATTTAATACGAGAATTAGTGGGTACAAATTAGATTATAAATATATTAATGTTAATCAACATTGAATAGATAAGCTATAATAATACTCTCATCCAAGTAATGATATATAAAAGTCATTGCTTTAATTTTCTTACCTATACGTTGAAAATCCATTAAAATGACAAAAGGATGTTGAGACGTTTTTGTACATGTATTTGCTAAAAAAAGTCTAAAATTCTACATTGTATTTAAGAAAATAAACATCTAATTTTTAGCCTGATTGTTAAGACGAAAATAAATTGTGTTTTAACGGATCGCTTTCTATGTATTATACATATTGTCTCTAATAGACTAAAGACATATATGTTCACCTTTTGTTTCTTTGCCCCATAAAAATAGGATCATGACTTTTACAACGCACCAAAATGACAACAAAAACAGTAAAATAAGTACCTAAATACCAAAATACCAAAATTATCCGTGCATTTGCACGGGCACAAAAACTAGTTAATAATTTCAAATATAGCATAAAAATATTAATATTTTGATCATATTTTTAATTTATCTTCAAACCATTGGGTCGAATGGGCTAGTTCAAATTTCAACCATAAAATAAGGGGTTATTTTGGGTTGTGGGTCAAGATTTACGGGTCTTTGACACTAAAAAATCGGATCAAATCGGGTCGGGTCGGGTCAAGTTTACGGGCCGAGTCATGTTTTGACAAGTCTAAAGTACACATAACATTTTTAATTGTCTTCTTAATCCTTTTTTTATTTCCCCGAAACATCAAATTTAATAATACAACCATAAAATATTTTTCTCATCCTACATTTATGATATTGGGTTTAATTTGATTTTAGAAGCAGCTGTAGCCAGTTTTTATGAGGCGATCCTGAATTCGCTAGATAAAACTGCTTATGAGTGAGCATTCCACTGATCCATCAACTTGTGTTTCACTGTTACCCCTCCGTCTCAGTTATATGCATACATTTGGCTAAAATATAACTCAAAACTTAAAAAATAAATAAATAATTGGCAGGAACTATATAAATTCTTTTCGGCAATCGATTGCGGCATTATTGAATTAGTTTATGGTTAACGCAGTTAAGCAACATTTTAATTTTAATCTAAAATAGATCATTTACATAAAACGTTATATACTCTTATTACTACAATGATAACATAACACTGTAAAACTTCATCTATACATACCCGTGCAATTTTGCACGGGGTACGGGTTCTATTGTTCTAAACAAGTTAACCTTATTAAGGTGTATTGAGATTGAGTCACTTTCATTAGTTAGTGAGAATATTAGCCAAATAGAAAAGATTAGACTACACTAACTGAGCGGTAGGATTAGGGTTGAGCAAAAAAAATCCGATACAATTTTGTTTTTTCGAATCCGATCCGAAATCCGAAAATAAAAAACCGAATATATGAATACCATTTAAATTGGATATCCGCTCGGTTTTTTCCGAATAAACTAGATCGGAAGTGGATTTCGAATTTCTTAAAATCGGATATCTGAATTCCATCTGAATTTTAATAAATTAATAAAAAACAAGGAAAACGTAAAAAAGTAAAAAGCCACTACAAAAGACATATCAAATATCACAGTAGAAAACTAATCGACCCGAAATCTCATCTCGCCTTCCTCTACCGTCTTTCACCACATACGAATCTCAAATCACCAATCATCAATCGTCATTGGTAATCAACTATCATCAATCATTATTCATCACTCGATTTATTTCAATCGATTTTATAATTCCTCCCAAAATTAGTTGATTTGTAGACCAATATGTTGTCATTATATTTGGCCATTAATTTTTTTTTCCGAGTTTCTTTCTTATAACACTCTTTTATAGTATCATTTTCATCTTCGATTTTCTTTAGAAATACCAATATGTTTCATCCATTTAAAATGGGGAGCATCATGTTGTCGTGAAGGAGATGATGTAGAAGAACCATCACAAACAATTTTTGAGTCAAAAAGTTTCTTATGACTTGTCAATACCCAATCGTATCTTAGTAACTTGTTTTTGTCATAGATCTTATGTGTTTGTAATTTGTTTTTCTTTGAAATATTCATGTAGAACTAACTAGGTGTTAACAAGACTGATAAATTTTTACGATGATAATTTTGAGGAAGTGGAAAATCTGTTAAGTAAAAACAATTGGAAGAAACCGTTTAAATGGTGTTAGAGAAGACAAATACAAAGAAAGACGGGATAAAAGAAATTATATATCACCCATGAGCTTCATTTTAGTCATATTTTTCATTGCTTTTTCTTCATTTTCGGTCCCGATTCGACCTCGTTTTGCGTGCCTTTGCTCGATTTTACGCCCATTGCCTCGACTATTCCTATTCGGTTTACATTTTGTAGGTGTTGTGGCGGGAGTGAAGAAACGGGAGCAAACGAAGTAAATTTGGAGCATTTGGTGAAGATTTGAAGAGATTTTGGCTCCAGGCCCTCTCAACCGGTCCCAGACCGGCAGCCGGTGGGCCGGCTGGGGGTCTTGACTTGACCTTTGAAGAAAAAAAGAAGTAAAGTTACAGGAATTCAGCTCTTGACTATGAGCCGGTACTCGATCGATCGGCTGGGGATCAGACTCCTTCAAAATTGTGCACAAAAATCAGAAGTGGGATTTCAGCCTCCCAGCCGGTGTTCAACCGGCATCCGGCCCACCGGCTGGCTGTAGCTGTGTTGATGAAAAAAGGGAAGAAAATTCAGAAGGAAGGAACCAGCCTCCCAGCCGGTACCCGACCGACAGCCGGCCGGTCGGCTGAAGATCAAGGCGTTTGAAGAAAGAGAGGAAAAAATCAGAAGTTTACGTTTTGACTCTTAGCCGATTCCAGACCGGCAGCCGGTGGACCGGCTGAGAGTCATTTCTCAGAAATTCGCACACTATATAAACCCGCACTTACTCTATTTTCATTTACGCAATTTTTGAGATATTTTTATACTTTTTTAGGGTTAACTTACTGTTCCATTCCTTAGGTTTTCGCACACATAACTCTCCTAAAAACATTAATCTTTCCTTAGTTTTTATTTTAATCTTGTAATCCTTCGTAATCATTACTTAGTCATCCTCTAGTTATTGTTCTTAGCAATTGTTCTAGGGTTTTTGGTTGTATTTGTGAGCATTTGAAAGGATCTTCCTTTCATAATCAAAGTTCATGCCTTTATTCAATTGTTTGGTATAATCTTCCTAATCTTTACTTTGTTCTTACATTACTTCAAGTTTTCCTTAAATCATTTGTTTACCCTTTGTTTGTTCATCATGTTTAGCACTTGTGTATCTCTTATTCACATGCTTTTCTTTACCATGAGTGAGTAGACATTTACCTAGGGTTAGGGGGGAACTTGGGTGTTGATTAGATGATAAATTTATGCTAGTTTGTTGATTAGTTGTTCTTGATAAAGGGGTTTTCCATTTGTTGCATGCTAGGTGTTTGATGATTTGCTTCAACGAAAGTTGGGCTTTGATTTTAGCGTGACTTTCCTTTAGCGACGGTTGAGGGTTTGTCTTAGTATGTTTAATGGTTGGTTGTGGGTATTTGTAGCGAAAGCTAGGGTATTCCGACCTAGGTTTAGTCGACTCGAGAGAAGAGACTTACCGAGACTACTTACTTGAGACCAACTAGTTCACTTTCTAGTATTTTCGTCTACCCATCTTAGTGACCCCCGACACCCTAGTTTACCTTTAATTGATTTTTCATCATCTTAGCTTTTACTCTTGCTCATTAGTTGTTAATCACTCTCAAACCTATTACCCCCGACTTAAGCTTCAATTGGAACTAGACTAAACGATTATCCCCACCATCTTCGCGTTCGACCCCGAACTAAATACTACTTTCTTTCGGGTTTTATAAATTTGTTTGATGCCGGTTGTGACGGCAAAATCCGGCCATCAAAATGGTGCAACCAACTCTTCTTGTCTAGCATCCACTTCATCCTTATTTCTTCTTCTTTCTTTCTTTCTTATTTCCCCCTTCTCTCTTACATTCCCAACCTACAAAAACTTCATAAATCATCCCAAATCAAACCCATTTCAACCCTTCATCAAATCCCTTCAATTTCACCATGTCAGGAAGGACCGAGAGGAGATCAAAATCGAGGCATGACCGGACTATCCCGGTTGATAGCAGCCATATTGGTCCTTATGTGCTTGATAGCAGCCATATTGGTCCTGATCCGGACTATCCCGGTCTCCAATTCGCAACTATCCAACAAAAAGGTAACTTCACTTATTTCAAACATCGCCCCCTTTACCCGACTCGGTTTATTGATAGGGTCTCTATGAGGGAGTTAAGGATTGACAAAATTACTGGGGCACTTTTTGATGGTATGGGAATTAAAGCCTTGTACGATACTAGACCGGTTCATACCTCTCCCCATTTGACTTGGGAGTTTTTGAGCTCTCTTGTGGTTACAAAGAACCGGGGTCTTGGGACGGTTGTTCTCTTAGAATTTCGTCTTATGAATAGGCTTCACCGCTTGAGTTTGGAGGACTTTGCCTTAATTTTTGGTCTTAATGGGAAATTGCCCATTCATCCTCCGGAGGGATTTGACATGGAGGCTATATGGACGGCCATTACCGGTTTAGTGAGTGATAAAACAAAGAAGAAGCCGGCTAATAGGGTGCATTTGGCACCGATTAGGATATGGCACCGTTTCATGGGATGGACCGTCCTATCTCGGGATGAGCCACATAATTTCACAACTGCGGAGCTTGAGATCTTAGGGTCTTATTTGGTAAGTGGGCCGAAGCTTAACATTTCCCATCATATGGCTCTTCACTTGAGTAGGTTGGCAACCCAACCTCAGTTTACCACCCCTATTTGTGTTGGCGGGATAGTCACCTTGATTGCCGACAACCTTTGTCAGAGGCATTTTACGGCGAATTATATTCAGGGAGAAAACATCCTATCTCGCCGGTACATGCAAGAGGCCTTGGGGTCGATCAAATATAACCCCAATGACCGGCAAGAGTATTGGCAGATTCGTGTTAACAACAAATTCAGAAATTTTGTCCCCTTGCCAAACACCGATAGGATGAGGGTAGTGCCCGAGAGTACCTCATACCTCCTTGACATTGAGGTCGATCCAGATGAGCTCCCACCTGATCATCGCCCTCCCAGAGTTTATGCCCGTGATAGGGTCGGTACTACCACCTCCGACCTCCAGTTTCAGCAGCCCTCCGTCACCTTGCCTCCTTTTCAGAGTGGTCCTACATTTTTCTAGGGCTCCACCTCCAGTTCCGTTCCACCTTCTCAGCCTTTGCCATTACACCAGGACCTCATTGATTTTATGGCACGGGTTGATTTGAATTTGAAGACGGCAACAAAGCTTGCTGATGAGCGCCAGGCATTGGCAGACGAGCGCCATCGGGAGTTGACTTATAGGCTTGACTACTTGTACCACGATCAGGCCTATGGGACCTTTCCTAGCTATGACCAGTCTGTTCGTCAGGGGTACCGTCATGCGGCCGATGGTCATCCGTCTTACTACTTGCCTCCGGAGGGTGGATATGTGCCCCCCGAGGGTCGTTTTTATGGAGATATTAATGTTGCTCCGGGCTACTTCTCTAGACCAATCTTTCCTCCTAATCTCCTGAGAGATGGGGACTCATGCCCTCCTAGGCATTCATCCTCTCGGGGCATGGTTGGTGATCCCGGAGCTAGTGGTTCACATGCTTCACCCTTCCGCGACGTCATGCTCAACCCGGATGATTATATGCAAGTCGATGGCAGTGGAAATGTGAGCGGAGATGGCAATGGAGATGTAGAAGGTGATGAGGATGATGAGTGACCACTCTTAGTGGTGGTAGATGATGACTATGCGCGCTCCCCTTTGAAAATCCAAAACAAGTAACTCCCTTTAATCCAAATTTCACTTTAGTTTGCATTTTACTTTTAGCATGCATTTAGAGTATTTAGTTAGTTTAGTTAGCTTGTTTTGGTTTCCATTTCATCATTTCATATCATTAGTATAGTAGCATTTAGTTGCATTCATTTAGATGCATTAGATTTACTTTTTGTACCATATCGTCACATGTATTTTGCATACATGTAGATTAGAGCACTTAGTTTGCATCTTAGTCTAGTTTTTCGTTTTTCATTTCTTTTGTTTATCTTTGTTTTTATTGCTTTCATAAAAATCAAAAATCCAAAAAAATTGAAAAACCAAAAACCTTCAAAAACATGTTCTTTATTTTCCGGTTTTCCTCCTTACATTGTGCACATAAATAAGTGTGGGGAGGAAAAACCGTTTATTTCAAAAAACACAAAAACAAGTTTTTCATTTTCTCAAAAATTTCAAAAAAGCCAAAAACATGTTGTTTTCGTTCTTTTTCTTCATTTCCCCCTTGCACTTTGTTCCATTGAGTACAATGTAAATCTTAAGTGTGGGGAGGGAAAATATCCACTTTGTGAATATTTATTTGCTTTTGTAAATATGAAAAAACTTCAAAAATACCAAAAAAATCGAAAAATTTCAAAAATTTCAAAAAAATATGTTCTTTCTTTCTTTTGTTTTTGTTCTTTGCTTGCATTGTATATATATGTTTGTTGGACTAACAAGTGGCAGATGCAACAACAATCCGGGGTATTAGGAGAATGAAGATGCTTGGTATACTCTTTCCTACTTCTTTCCTCCCTTTCCTATTTTCTTTTTATGTTGATAGCATGAAGGAGAACGGGATTTTTGTGCCTTCGATGTTCCCTCGGGGAACTTGTGGTTGTTGTGGATGATGTGCTGCTAGATTAGTCACTTTGTTGCTACATGTTTGTTGTTGTTTAGTTTAGTGTTGTTTCACATGCCTTTCATTTTCATAATTTTGTGAATATGTGTTAGTCGGTTTTCTATTTTGCATTTGTTTGTAAGTATGCATGGGAGGTTGATTAGTGGAGGATATATGCCGCCAATGATGATATTTGTCTTGCTTGTGTCTTACCCCTCCTAATAGCTTGCACCGTTTGATATCGCCTTGTTAGGGTTCTTGCTTGCAAGGACCCAGAAGTCTAGGCTTAATGACCAAGTTTCAACCACCATGTGAGACCGTGTTAGACCTTGACTCGACCTAGGACCGACATTAGCTACTCAAATGTGAGGATAGAGCCTCCTTTTTAGTCGGTCCATCAAACCGACTCAGTTTAGGATTGTGAGTAGTCCTCCTTACGTGGTATGTTATGTCTATACGCATAAGTATGGCGCTCGTTCCTCATTTCCGTGTTTATGTTCATGTGCATGTGAGACAACTCTTGTTCAAAATAAATCAACTTCACATTTGCCAAATTAGCCTTGTTTTAACTCTTGCATCTTATTCCCTCTTTTTGTTTAGCCACTTTGAGCCTTAGCTTTTTCATTTGGCCTTAACCTCTAAATGAGCTACATCCCCAAAAACACCGTTCCTTGATCAAGAATGGTTGCTTTTGTGGTACTTTGTTGGTGGTAGAGTCGAGATTTGGATGTTGGTGGTGGCTTCTTCCGTTGTGGTCACTACTTGTTGTTTTCTTGGTGAATGGAGGTTTGAGAAAAAGAAAAGAAAAGAAAAAAATGAAACAAGAAAGAAAATAGAAAATCAAAGAAAAAGTTGAAAAAGTTTTGAAAAATCCAAAAAAAAAGGTGTATATATGTGTTTTGAAAGAGAAAAAGGCTAGCAACAAATCCCTTCCATCAAGGGGAGATAGAAAAAGCCGTTGCTATAATAATGGGGTCTTTTGATGTTTTTACGCGCGTGCCGGGTTTATACAATTTTTGCATTTGATTTGGATTTCAAGTCTTATGTTAGGGTGTAGACGTTGTTCGGTGTTTTTAATAATGACCACTTTGTTTAAGGTTGTGATGGGTTCGTTTTTTCCAAAGTAAGTTGGGGTTTATGCAATTTTTGCTTGGTTTTGTTAAAACCAAAGTTAGGGCATAAACGTTGCTTAGTTGTTGTAATAAGGAGTTGCGTGGATAATGGCAATCATTCTTGTTTTTGAGCCTCAAATTGTAGAACGGTGCTTGCACCAAACCATTTTCACCCAACCCAAGCCCCGTTGCATCCTTGTTGTTCTCATCGTGTACTTTGCATTTTCTCATGGATTTTTGGATGGATTACCATTCTAGATTGCGGGCATGCTTCGCAAGTTGAGGTAGGTGAGTGATTTTGGTTATTTTTTGTCACAAAAATCACCCCATTTCTTTTCTTGTGTGTTGAGTGTCACCCGTGAGAGTCGGTACTTAGGATTCTTTTATCGGTTATGGGTCTTGCATGGAGTCGAATCATGTGTGCGTCGTGTAAATCTGGGAAGTATAGCTTAGTGCTTCCGTTTGCCCGCCTTGAATTGGTTTCTTGGTCTTTGGTGATGTTATTTTTGGTTGCTTGAGTTTGATTTAGGGGTTTGACACCATGGTTGGACTTTGAGTCGGCATCCTCCGCTATAGACCTCCCTTGTTTAGTTTTTCAAAACCTCGCTTGGATGAGCAAGCGGTTGGCTTTTCCTTTTTCCGATGCATGTTGCTTGTTTATATGTGTTTTGTTTTGACTTGTTTGCATCAAAAATTTTGTAGCAAGACCAAACTTGCCTTGCAATAGGGCGTTCTCCCTCATGAATGTCAAATTGTGAGTTGAAAGGGCTACGGGTGTCGCTAAACCCGATTCGGCTTCTAGTTAGCTTAGTTAGTTTGTTTCATGTTTCTAATAAGGGTTATATAGTTCCTTGATCTCTTACTCGAGGACGAGTAAGGTTTAAGTGTGGGGAATTCTGATGAGCTTCATTTTAGTCATATTTTTCATTGCTTTTTCTTCATTTTCGGTCCCGATTCGACCTCGTTTTGCGTGCCTTTGCTCGATTTTACGCCCATTGCCTCGACTATTCCTATTCGGTTTACATTTTGTAGGTGTTGTGTCGGGAGTGAAGAAACGGGAGCAAACGAAGTAAATTTGGAGCATTTGGTGAAGATTTGAAGAGATTTTGGCTCCAGGCCCTCTCTGCCGGTCCCAGACCGGCAGCCGGTGGGCCGGCTGGGGGTCTTGACTTGACCTTTGAAGAAAAAAAGAAGTAAAGTTACAGGAATTCAGCTCTTGACTATGAGCCGGTACTCGATCGATCGGCTGGGGATCAGACTCCTTCAAAATTGTGCACAAAAATCAGAAGTGGGATTTCAGCCTCCCAGCCGGTGTTCAACCGGCATCCGGCCCACCGGCTGGCTGTAGCTGTGTTGATGAAAAAAGGGAAGAAAATTCAGAAGGAAGGAACCAGCCTCCCAGCCGGTACCCGACCGGCAGCCGGCCGGTCGGCTGAAGATCAAGGCGTTTGAAGAAAGAGAGGAAAAAATCAGAAGTTTACGTTTTGACTCTTAGCCGATTCCAGACCGGCAGCCGGTGGACCGGCTGAGAGTCATTTCTCAGAAATTCGCACACTATATAAACCCGCACTTACTCTATTTTCATTTACGCAATTTTTGAGATATTTTTATACTTTTTTAGGGTTAACTTACTGTTCCATTCCTTAGGTTTTCGCACACATAACTCTCCTAAAAACATTAATCTTTCCTTAGTTTTTATTTTAATCTTGTAATCCTTCGTAATCATTACTTAGTCATCCTCTAGTTATTGTTCTTAGCAATTGTTCTAGGGTTTTTGGTTGTATTTGGGAGCATTTGAAAGGATCTTCCTTTCATAATCAAAGTTCATGCCTTTATTCAATTGTTTGGTATAATCTTCCTAATCTTTACTTTGTTCTTACATTACTTCAAGTTTTCCTTAAATCATTTGTTTACCCTTTGTTTGTTCATCATGTTTAGCACTTGTGTATCTCTTATTCACATGCTTTTCTTTACCATGAGTGAGTAGACATTTACCTAGGGTTAGGGGGGAACTTGGGTGTTGATTAGATGATAAATTTATGCTAGTTTGTTGATTAGTTGTTCTTGATAAAGGGGTTTTCCATTTGTTGCATGCTAGGTGTTTGATGATTTGCTTCAACGAAAGTTGGGCTTTGATTTTAGCGTGACTTTCCTTTAGCGACGGTTGAGGGTTTGTCTTAGTATGTTTAATGGTTGGTTGTGGGTATTTGTAGCGAAAGCTAGGGTATTCCGACCTAGGTTTAGTCGACTCGAGAGAAGAGACTTACCGAGACTACTTACTTAAGACCAACTAGTTCACTTTCTAGTATTTTCGTCTACCCATCTTAGTGACCCCTGACACCCTAGTTTATCTTTAATTGATTTTTCATCATCTTAGCTTTTTACTCTTGCTCATTAATTGTTAATCACTCTCAAACCTATTACCCCCGACTTAAGCTTCAATTGGAACTAGACTAAACGATTATCCCAATCATCTTCGCGTTCGACCCCGAACTAAATACTACTTTCTTTCCGGTTTTATAAATTTGTTTGATGCCGGTTGTGACGGCAAAATCCGGCCATCAACCCCCAGACAATATTTCTCCCTCCCCACGAAGAACTCGCAGGAGCCACTAAGCCAATCCACCTATTATTACTTCCTTTTATAGCATATTTTGGCCCCATAATATTAAAATTAGCGATTTCTCGTTTGAAAGAATTTTCCACGCGTTTTTAGCCAGCAACGCGTGATTCAAATATGATGTATTTCGAATACCAAGCCCACCCATTCTTCTGTCCTGCCCACCAGAAATGTGTAATCAAGGAATCAATTTTTGAAGACACATCGGTATTTTAAACACCGATAGAAGGAAACAAGAAATGGCAGACATGACAGAATTAATGAGACATAGTCTTCCAGTGGCCGACAAGAAACACCCTTGCCAAGAGCAAAGTCTAGCTCGAACTTTCTCGATCATTTAATTAGAGAAGCTTCTTTTGCTTTTTCCAATACTTAAATGTACCCTCGGATATTTCCCTAGATCGTCTGTCATACTTATATCCAGAACTTTTTGCACATAAACAGAAGTCGCCAGAGTGGTGTTGTTGCTGATTTTTCCTTGTTAATAATTTGGCCAGAAGCCGCACAATATTTTTGCAATAGTCCATTGAACTGATCTATAGGCGTTTTGAAAGGTTTGAGAAAGAAGACAGATTCACCCGCAAAGAGTAGATGACTAATCTGAAGACTTTGTCTACTCACCTTAAGTCCTTGAATAAGGTGTGATGCGCGCGATTTAGTCGTCGGTTCTCACGCATCAAACACATTTATAAAAACCCAAATTAGTAGTATAATAGGGTTATCGTTCGTGAAGACGGTGGGGATAGTTGTATAGTTATGTTCTAATTTAAGCAAGAGTCGGGGTAATAGGTTTGTGATTGAAAAGTCTAATTAACTACTAAAGGTCTACTAAAGCAAATGAATTGAGATGAAAAAGATGATTAAAGCAACTAGGGTGTCGGGGGTTACTAGGGTAGTCGATGTCAAACATGTATAGGGGTAGGTGGTCTCATCTAAGTTAGGTCTAGGTCCGTCTCGTCTTTCGATTTGACTAACCTAAGGTCGAGTCCTATTCTAGCTTTCGCTACAAACAAGGTCAACCTAACACATACACATGCCTATGAAGGTCCTAGACTATCGTCTAAGGCAAACAACAATGAGAATCATGCCCAACCGTCGTTGAGGCATTTCATCAAACATCTAGCATGCATACAATGAAAACCTAACCAAGATGAAACCTAAACCCTAACCCTAAACAACAAACATCAACACCAACTACCTAAGTTCACCCCTAACCCTAGTAAAAGGACTACTCACTCATGGCAAGGGAAAACATGTGAATAAGGGATAAACAAAAGCTAAACATCATGAATAAGTAAAGGTAAACAATTGATTCAAGCAAAACTCAAAGTAATGTAAAAACTAAGTAAAGATTAGAAGGATTATACCAATAGCAAAGGAAAATGAGGCAACTTGGATAACAAGATGAAGAATCCTTTCAAACCCTTCAAATTACAACCCAAAATATCCTCTTACAATTGCTCAAGAACAAGACTAAGTAGATTACTAAAGAAAGATTAACAAGGATTGAAAGATTAAACTAAGATCTAAAGAGGATTAAAATGTTTAAGAGAGTTTTTTGTGTCTAAGTATGAACCAATGAAACAGTAAAAACCCTAGAAAATAAGCTTAGGAATGCGTGATAAGTTGCGTCCAATAAAACGATACAAGTGCGGGTTTATATAATACGTGAAAATACGAAAAGTGACTCCCAGCCGGTCGACCGGCTGCCGGTCCGGGACCGGCTGAGAGTCCAAATAGGGACTTCTGATTTTTTTCTTCTTTTTTTCTTCAATAACCCTTGATCCTCAGCCGGCCGGCCGGCTGCCGGTCGGGCACCGGCTGGGAGGCCTTTTAATGCAATCTGATTTTTTTCCTTTTCTTTTGGTAGCTACAGGTCCCCTCAGCCGGTGGACCGGCTGCCGGTTGTCCACCGGCTGGGAGCCTTTTCTCAATAATCTGCCCAAGATCAATTTTTCTTCAACTCTTCGAAAAAAGCTAAGTAAGGGAATTGATCCCCAGCCGGCCTACCGGCTGCCGGCTGGGAACCGGCTCAGAGTCTGAACTGCTGGATCTGTAACATTCTTCATTTGTTTCCTCAAAACCGAGTCACGGTTCCCCAGCCGGCCTACCGGCCGCTGGCTGGGAACCGGCTGGGAAGGCCTGGGCTCTTGCCTTGCTAATTTCTTCATAATTCTTCATAAATCGCTCTAAATCCGCCTCGATTTCTCTCGTTTCTTCGCCCCCGCCGTAATACCTACAAAGAGTGGATAGAATAGGAATATACGAGGCAACGGACGTAAAAACAACCAAAGACACGCAAATCGAGGCCGAATCGTGACCGAAAATAAAGAATATGTAAAGAAAATGATGACCAAAATGGAGCTCATCAGAATTCCCCACACTTAAACCTTACTCGTCCTCGAGTAAGAGATCAAGCAACTACATAACCCTTATTAAAAACAAAGAAACCAACTAACTAAGCTAACTATAAGCCGAATCGGGTTTAGCTACACCCGTAGCCCTTTCAACTCACAATTTGACATTCATGAGGAAGAATGCCCTATTGCAAGGCAAGTAAGGTCTTGCTACAAAACTTTTGATGCCAACAAGTAAAAACAAAACACGTATAGACAAGCAACATGCATCGGAAAAGAAAGAAAACTCGCTTGCCTCATTCAAGCGGCGGAAAACAACTAAAAGGGAGCAAATTCAAAATCGTAAACTCCCTCACAAATATTAATTCTACAAGTCACTAAGGCAAGAAGGATGACAACAAAACACCGCCAAATCATGCTAAACTAGGCTACTTTCATAACCGTTATCCAAATACTTTTGTCAAGGGCGATCGGATGGAATGGAATGATGATCCCCGCAATGCTAAAGGCAAAAGATACAACAAGTCTAGATTCTTCACAAAGTAAAGGTCATGGGTCGTCCCAAGATCGACAAAACGGCATGGCAAAATTGATTTTTGGAGTGAGATGCTCAAATCAATGCAAAATGGTGGATTACAATCAAAACTTGACCTCATTCAATCTTTCATTTCTTTTTCATGCCATGAGTTAGGATGGGGTTTGTCCCACGCGTGCTAATGTCCTTTGCTTTCGCCAATCGCTTATTAGGCAACCGGTTAACCTCTAGACAATAGCTTATCGGGGTGACAATCACTCTGTCTTTGGGCGGTCGAATTCACAACCAAGTGGGAAGCCAACTCAATGGCTACCCTCCAAAGCACATCGAAGTGGTACGCCTCCACCAAAACAACATGTTCTTATTCTTTTTCAACAACCATTTTTTTTTCTTTTTCACTTGAGGTTTCTTTTTCCTTCAAAACATTTCCACTTCTTAGAATCATTGAAAAGAGCATTCCAAATTTATTCATGAAAGTTATTTTTGGGTTGCCAAACCGCCAAGTCGAACAAGGTCACCAAGACAAGATAATCAAAACCACTTCACATCACGGGGGTGGACAAGGTGACTCACATGCAAACCCTTGACTCGGTATTGGACCATGGTCAGAAAGATACTAGAAAAGCATGACCTAGGGTGTTTTAAAAATCATTCTGAAAGACTAAGTCACAAGTAGAAGAATTATTTGCAATGGCCTAAACGATTTTGTCAAAGTTCTCAATTAGGCATTTTCAAAACATTATCCTAAACACAACTACATGCCATGAACGCAATTAATACAGACATGTTATAAAGCAAAAAAGACTATCAAACTACATGGCATACAAAACTAACACATCTCCTAACAGCACAAAAGCACACAAGCCACACACAAACTCCACAATACACTCCACATCCTCCAAATACATGCCCATCCTCCTCAATTGTAACAAAAGAATGAAAATGAGAGCGAGATAGAGGTTGGAACGATCATACCGTGGCGTCTTCAAAATCCAAAGCGGTGCTCAAGCGAGTGTTGCCTATGCGAAAGGAGAGAAAACAAACACAAGTATATACAATTCTACACTAATAAGGTAAAACATGTTTTTGAATTTTTCAAATTTTTCGATTTTTTTGGTATTTTTGAAGTTTTTCATACTTACAAAAGCAATCAAATATTCACAAAGTGGATATTTTCCCTCCCCACACTTAAGATTTACATTGTCCTCAATGGAACAAAGTGCAAGGGGGAAATGAAGGAAAAAGAACGAAAACAACATGTTTTTGGCTTTTTTGAATTTTTTGAGAAAATAAAAACTTGTTTTTGTATTTTTTTTGAAATAAACGGTTCTTCCTCCCCACACTTATTTATATGCATAATGTGAGGAGGAAAACCGGAAAATAAAGAACATATTTTTGAAAGTTTTTGGTTTTTCAATTTTTTTTGGATTTTTGATTTTTATGAAAGCAATAAAAACAAAGGTAAACAAAAGAAATGAAAAACTAAAAACTAAACTAAATGCTCTAATCTACATGTATGCAAACTACATGTGACAATATGATACAAAAATATAAATCTAATACATTTACATGAATGCAACTATATGCATCTAAACTAATGATTTGAAAACATGAAAAGAAAACTAAAACAAACTAACTAAACTAAACTAACTACTCTAAATGTATGCTAGAAAGGAAATGCAAACTAAATCGAAATTTGGATTAAGGGAGTTACTTGCTTTGGATTTTTCAATGGGGAGCATAGGCATCAAACAACCTCTCACTAGTTACCACCACCGTCGTCTCCGGTCTCTCCATGACCATCTCCATGCAAAAAATTATCCGGGTTCATGTAGTACTCGTTGGAGAACCCAGAAGTGGAAGCAGCTGCACAGGACTGAGGAGGCGCATCAAATCTCCCACGCTCACTCACCGGGGGAAAAATCGGCCTAGAGTAGTAGTCCGCAGCAACATGTACATCTCCGGTTCTCACGCATCAAACACATTTATAAAAACCCAAATTAGTAGTATAATAGGGTTATCGTTCGCGAATACGGTGGGGATAGTTGTATAGTTATGTTCTAATTTAAGCAAGATTCGGGGTAATAGGTTTGTGATTGAAAAGTCTAATTAACTACTAAAGGTCTACTAAAGCAAATGAATTGAGATGAAAAAGATGATTAAAGCAACTAGGGTGTCGGGGGTTACTAGGGTAGTCGATGTCAAATGTATAGGGGTAGGTGGTCTCATCTAAGTTAGGTCTAGGTCCGTCTCGTCTTTCGATTTGACTAACCTAAGGTCGAGTCCTATTCTAGCTTTCGCTACAAACAAGGTCAACCTAACACATACATGAAAGGTTTAACTAGTTGCTCATAAACTAATTTTAGTCATACTAACATAAACCTTTAATTAACTTTTATTATCATATTAATAAACTCGTTTATAAGATCTTATGCATGCTACTATATGCGGAAATAAGGAGAAAACCGTGTTCTTACACTCGGTCCTAGCTTAGCAAGGATGATCCTCCAAGTACCCAATGTAGAATACCTCCTTTGGATGCACCAAGACAAGCCCTCAACAAACCGAACCCTAATTAGTGCTAGACTAGGAATCGGATTTTTCCTTAATAATTCTAATCACTCTTATTAGAATATAAATGCAATACTACTACTAGTATGTTGATATTATCTTTATAATATATGTTTTGAGGTTATAAAATCTCTCTTACACTTAGTGTATCTCGGCTAGGTTTAGAGAGTTTTTGAGTTTTCTACACACTTAGAAAATATTGTATTAGCATTAGTTATGAATAATGCACCACTTACATATTTATGTAAGTATGCTTAGGGTTTAAGGGGGCCGGGTATGATGGGGAACCAAGGGGAGACAACTCTCTAACCCATGCTCTTTAGGGTGGCCTAGATTGTGTTTCCAAGACACACCTTTAAACATGATGATTAAGGTGTGCTTAATGCACAATAATCACCTCCAACCACCCTCACCTAGCTGTCCACTTTAACACTTAAAATGGACTTCATTTTATAAATTGTCAATTGTTCAATTGTACCAAGTGTGACATCTAATATGTCACTAGGAATAAATAACAATTATCTTAATATAAATATTTATCATATAAATATTATTAAATAAATCATATTTATTAATTGACATGTAATTCGTAATTACTAATATAAAATAAATAATTTTATCGTCATTACGATTTACAACCTTTGTATTAATTTTAACCCAATTCATTCTAATTACGACATCATAAAATATCGTTTATTTGTTTAACAATTGACACGTTTCAATTTTAAACATAAATCTTACAATAAGATTTAACCTCTAATTTCTCGATATGCGAGTTTAAGGAATATGATCAAATCGTATCACTATACATTTGATCAATTTATCAATTAAGGGAATTGTCCTAAAGGTGTGACCTAAAGGGATCAACTGACCATCACCGTCATACGACAGTAATGTCAAACTCTAGCTAGCCAATCATTACCGATTAATGTTGGTCAGTTGACTAATAATTCGTATCATCCCTTGCGCATTCTCGTCATGAGATTTAATTACGTGATCGCACTATTGTTGAGGACACATTTCCCAACAATCTCCCACTTGTCCTCGACAAGTGTGCGTCACCAATTCTCTTGTCCTATTACAATCTCCCACTCAATGCAAGATGTCTCTCTGAGGTCGTACTTGCATTCGATCCTATCATGAGTGGTTTCCTCGATCTGGAGAATAACTGTTTGACCGGAATTATCTACCATAGATACCTTCCGAGCGTGGCCACGCATTTCCAGTTAACTTCTCCTCGAGTGGCCCTGAGATTTGAACAACCCTGACAAGGGGTGGACAATTTCTATCGCACTACTTCCTTCAACTAGTCACAGTTAGTCACAACCCAAAACAATCCCATTTGACTCCAGTTACGAAAAGTCGTAGAGAATGGATCAAAGTTATACCTAAACTGTACCATCTTGGGAGAGTAGTCTTTAGTCTAAGAATTGCCTCACAAGAATACTATAGCAGCTCTCGCCACGACCTGGCTATAAAATTTCCAGAACTCTATAAGCGGTCACATTGCCCGACAGAGTGTCTCTTACAGTCTGCCTATGTGATCGACTAGTCATCACATATGACTCTATGGCACTTGAACTTGCCATCAATCGCCTCACACTCTAGTCGCTTTGAGACGTCACCTCATATAAGCGGCTAGGGACCATACTAAGTCAATCCAGTTCACTTATGGGGTTCAATATTGTCTCATACAACCCATTTGGATTCTGACAAAGTATCTTTTACTTTGAGTTATTAATAACTCAAATGATGTTGTCATGCAACAATAGTCAACACTATTACATTGCATTTTGATGCACAATCATCTATTTGTATTAGTGTTTTGCGAATAACCTTTATTCATGCGAATAACGTTTATTCATGATAGCAAAACTTACAACTTTTGGTCTCCTTTATTCTCATATTATCCCGTATAATATGATTCTATTTGAGTACATATCTAGAACTCTTTCTAGATTTTGAGTTTCCTTTCCGGAGGAAAGCTCCCACTGTTATCTTATAACTTGTGACGTATCAATATACTGGAGGGATTAAAATCACTCTCTACAGTCACTTATGTACTGAAATCTATATTGTAGTTTATTTATGATTTCATCATTCTTGATAATTTTCACTCATCTTGGCTATTTGATAATGGTTTCATTCATCATTATGAACAATGTATCCAACCATTCTAACTTCTAGTGGGCGACCTTTTATTATCCATATAATAAACCTTCCCGTAAAGCTCCATCATCTTATGATGTAAGGTATTTGATCATCTAGAATTGAAAACCTCTTATTCTTTACACCTTAAAGAATCACCCATTCTCTCTAAATGGTAGGCTTAATTCTTTTTATGAAAATCGCTCCCACTAAAATCAATATCTCTCGATATCTTAAATGAACCTTTCATTTCTCGCATGTTAAACTATTACTTGAATCATTATCACTATCACTATCCCTATAGTGATCTGTTTCCATTCAATCAATCATTACCTTCTTATCATGTCTTCGTTTCCTTGAGACGAAAATGACATGATAATTTCTTTATAACTACATAGGAACCGTTTTCCTACCGATGATTTCATACGGGGTTTCAAGTTTCCTCTCTATGAAACAATGAACACAAAGAACCTTTCTTCGAGTGTCCTCCCGTAGTTTCTTCAGTGTCCTCTCGTAGTTTCTTCAAATCACTTAGGGCTCTTCTTAAGACTCCCAAGTAAGAATCTTCTCTAAGATCCTTCCTTTATTTTCATTATTGGTTTGTGAGCGAAATATTTTCTCCCACTCTATCCTTCTAACAATAACCTTTACTTGTTTAAGGATAGCTATTTCGATTAACCAATGTATCTGAATGTTTGAAGTTTGATAGGTGTGATGAATATATTCTCATTTTCACTTAAAATGAAAATCTTATAATGAACTGATATAGTCTCATTTTGATTGAATCTATCTCATGGGGTGTAGTTCTCCGTTTTAATCAACACTTTGATTATCTTATACTTGATCGTATCAATATTAAATCACTATCATTCATGTTTAAACAAGGCATGCAATTTATTTGAGAAATCAAAACATTGATTAAGAACAAAAGTAGTGACTTGGGTTGAAAACCAAGTCACTAATATCCAAAATTACAACCATTGTTTTAGGATTTTAATCCTTGTCTTACAAGAAAATTAAATTGTTCCATAAATAAATGCAAAATATGAAAGAAGACGATATGAAAATTAGAGCCTAGCTCTTCAAGTCTTCGATCAATTGGATGCTACCGTAGCCATCCAAGTAAGGAACTTCAAGCTTCCTTCTCCTTGCCCTTATCATTATTCGGGGTTGGCCCTTTAAAACAATTAAAAAGGGTAAACATCAACACATTTGTATCACTATACATAAGTTGATAAATGACATGAATTATACACGAGAATTATTACCTACGGCGGTTGCCTTCCCATTTTTGAGATCGCTTAAGTATTTGGGGCAATTTCTCTTCCAATGACCGATCCTCGTGCAATAATGGCACTTGTCTTGCTCTTTTGAAGACGAGGTGGAAGCGCCTTTCGAAAAGGTCTTTTCTTTGGTCGCCTTGGGCTTGAACGTTTTCTTGCCCTTGCCTTTCGAGGCATTCCTCTTGAAGCTCGTTTTCCCTTTCTTTTCGATGTTCAAAACATCTTTGGTGGAACTTTCATGAAGTCCCATGTCCCTTTCGGCTTGGACTAAAATCTTATGCAACTCGTCCAACGTGGTCTCTTGGTTTCGCATATTGAAATTCACCCGGAATTGAGCATACGCCTTAACCTTATTGAGCGAGTGAAGAACTCGGTCAATGATAAGAGAGTCGGGAACATCAACATCTTGAGCTTTTAGAGTCTCCGCGAGCTCAACTAGTTTGAGCACATGAGGGCTTATCTTTTGCCCTTCCTTGAAAGTTATGTCAAAGAAGGCGGAAGCCGCCTCATATTGAATCACCCTAGGAGTTTGCGAAAACATGGTCGCAAGCTTGGTGTAGATTTCATATGATGTGGTCAACTTAATCATACTCCTTTGGAGATCCGGCTCCATGGAGAAGATGAGCACATTTTTAAGAGCGGAGGACTCTTTCATGTAGGCTTCATAGGCCTCACGAGTTTGGACCGATGAACGAGCGGTCGGAGCGGGAGGAGCGGCTTCGGATAGGTAACGACTCTTATCGTCACCTTGAGCGGCCAAAAGCAATTGCGCATCCCAATCCTTAAAATTGGAACCATGCTTATCGAGTTTACAACGATCCATAAAGGATCGAAGCCATGATACGTTAGTGAGAGGTGGAGCGTTGGTTGCCATAGTCGAAGTTGAAAATTAAACTACAATAATAAAAGAAAAACAACATCATTTTAAATTCATAATTTTAAACTAGAAACTTTAACAAGTTTAGTTATGTATTTACTTAATGATCTCTTACCCAATTAAGTAAACAATCCCGAGACCCAAACCCATACTAATCCGGGCACGGTGTAGCCGATTCAACCCGTATCGGTATAATTTGGTGGATTAACCCTTTAATCGGTTCTACTCTTAGAACTCTCGGTCGACAATTTTCTTAAAATTATCTTTAGCCCGAACTTATTGCAACTACGGTTACGAATACTTTCGTTGAGATCAACCAAATTTCAAGGTGTAATCTTATTACCCCACTTACCCAACGTGACAATTTTAGTACCCCGGTGTAGCCGAGCCTACGTTCTTGTGAAGAAGGGATTCATGGGTCCGTACTTTTTGGTAAGGCTAAGTCTCAATATTTATATGTAAGAGATCTAGTCAGATTATTATCTATCTCCGTTTAAGTGAACTAAGTCGGTGAATTATCGATAAAATAAAAGACTAGGTCGACTAGGTCGAAACATGCATGATACGATGTATGACGATTTGGCTATGCATGCAAACATATAAAAAGCAAAATAAAAGCATAAATAAACCCTAGTATGGCCTTTCCTAGAAAAGAAATAACAAAGTACAAATTCGGAAACCAACTCCTTTGGTCCCTTGAACTTCACGCGGCACGCACTTCGAGGTAAACACCGTCTTGATCGGAACTCCTTTCCGAATGGCACCGTCTTCAAGGAACTCCGGATTTTACAAATATTACAACTTTTCTAGTCTACTTTATACATTATAAAATAGAAATAAATTACAATTGGGTGATACGAGATCACAAAATTACAACCGAATCGGTAACCCCTTACATTACGGGAAATACCGATTTAAAAAAAAAACTAAGGCCATACTAAGTAAATTACATAATTCCCAAAATTACGTAAATAAAATCATGACATTCATAATATAAAATATGCAATGCTTATATAAATATGAATTAACATGCAAACCCTAAGCCAAATCGTCCTATTTAAAACACTTATTTAAATAGTTATCGCAAACCTCGGTTTATGGAATCACGTGTTTTAACGATTAACAACACTATGCATTATATGAAACGGTTTTCATCCTTAAGTTAATCATCCCAACTCTTATAGGATTCAAAATTTAGTCTTACTCAAACTTTGAACATGACTTAACTTAATATATATCAATATTGATCGGTATTACTCGGTTTTACGGGAAAAATAATATAAAAAATCCAAAAGAGTCATAAAAATTTCGAAAATTCAAAATTCAAATTTTTAAAAATCCAGAATGTTCTTAAAATTTTCAGAAGGTTAAAATATTAGTATTTTATACGGTTTTATTATTATTTCGAAAATAACACGTAAAACGAGCAAATTAAGTCGGAAAATTCAATAATTAACTTCATAAATGCAAATTAAATACTAATAATATTTTTATACCTTCCAAAACATTTTAAGAACACAAGATGGACAGAAAATTAAATGGCACATTGCCCCATAGCCGAAATAATTGCATGACTCTTTTAATTAATTTTAAATGTAACCTTTTTATCAAATTAAAATTAAAAAATCAAATCAAATCTGAAACTTTTGGCTCCCAAGAATATTTTCATGATGAACATATCACATATGACTAATATGGGTTACATTTCCGGCCATTTTTAACAACATTTGCAAATTTTAACGATTTACGTCATATATCGTACGATTTTAACCTTTAAAATTATTTCTCAAGCATAAAATAAGATAAAATTCTCGAAAATTTTATACATGATGGAAATAATATATATGACATCGTGTTAAATTTTTATGGCCAAATTCCAACTTAAACTATTAAAGTCGAAATAATGTCACTAATTACCCGATTTTTACATTAAAAATCTATAATATTGCAATATTTGAGATAAATTTCTGGAAAATTCAACATAAATTTTAAATATTGCATGTGACATCCTCATAAATTTTTATAGTCAAATTCATAATATAACTATTTTAACCCATTTTTATTCATCTTATTGCATTTTAACCATTAAAATTCATATCACACGATTTAAAGGTCCATAATTTACGAAAAATCATATTCATATTATAGAAAATACATGTGATAACATACTGAAAAATCTCGGCCAGAAGCTTATTTTAACTATTTTTCCCAAAAATAAACATTTTTAACCATTAAAAACAATAAAATCCGAGATTTAAGTACCAATAAACAATATTCATGCAAAATATATTCCAAATTATTCTAAAACATTTTAGAAAACAGTAGGTATCATGCTAAATAAATTTCGTGCATATCATATATCAAAACGAAAATTCCAAATTTTATTTATGTTATCTCTATAACTCCGTAAAAACGTAAACGGAAAGCATGCAAACAACCTATTGCTCTGATACCAATTGAAAGGTTTAGCTAGTTGCTCATAAACTAATTTTAGTCATACTAACATAAACCTTTAATTAACTTTTATTATCATATTAATAAACTCGTTTATAAGATCTTATGCATGCTACTATATGCGGAAATAAGGAGAAAACCGTGTTCTTACACTCGGTCCTAGCTTAGCAAGGATGATCCTCCAAGTACCCAATGTAGAATACCTCCTTTGGATGCACCAAGACAAGCCCTCAACAAACCGAACCCTAATTAGTGCTAGACTAGGAATCGGATTTTTCCTTAATAATTCTAATCACTCTTATTAGAATATAAATGCAATACTACTACTAGTATGTTGATATTATCTTTATAATATATGTTTTGAGGTTATAAAATCTCTCTTACACTTAGTGTATCTCGGCTAGGTTTAGAGAGTTTTTGAGTTTTCTACACACTTAGAAAATATTGTATTAGCATTAGTTATGAATAATGCACCACTTACATATTTATGTAAGTATGCTTAGGGTTTAAGGGGGCCGGGTATGATGGGGAACCAAGGGTAGACAACTCTCTAACCCATGCTCTTTAGGGTGGCCTAGATTGTGTTTCCAAGACACACCTTTAAACATGATGATTAAGGTGTGCTTAATGCACAATAATCACCTCCAACCACCCTCACCTAGCCGTCCACTTTAACACTTAAAATGGACTTCATTTTATAAATTGTCAATTGTTCAATTGTACCAAGTGTGACATCTAATATGTCACTAGGAATAAATAACAATTATCTTAATATAAATATTTATCATATAAATATTATTAAATAAATCATATTTATTAATTGACATGTAATTCGTAATTACTAATATAAAATAAATAATTTTATCGTCATTACGATTTACAACCTTTGTATTAATTTTAACCCAATTCATTCTAATTACGACATCATAAAATATCGTTTATTTGTTTAACAATTGACACGTTTCAATTTTAAACATAAATCTTACAATAAGATTTAACCTCTAATTTCTCGATATGCGAGTTTAAGGAATATGATCAAATCGTATCACTATACATTTGATCAATTTATCAATTAAGGGAATTGTCCTAAAGGTGTGACCTAAAGGGATCAACTGACCATCACCGTCATGCGACAGTAATGTCAAACTCTAGCTAGCCAATCATTACCGATTAATGTTGGTCAGTTGACTAATAATTCGTATCATCCCTTGCGCATTCTCGTCATGAGATTTAATTACGTGATCGCACTATTGTTGAGGACACATTTCCCAACAATACACATGCCTATGAAGGTCCTAGACTATCGTCTAAGGCAAACAACAATGAGAATCATGCCCAACCGTCGTTGAGGCATTTCATCAAACATCTAGCATGCATACAATGAAAACCTAACCAAGATGAAACCTAAACCCTAACCCTAAACAACAAACATCAACACCAACTACCTAAGTTCACCCCTAACCCTAGTAAAAGGACTACTCACTCATGGCAAGGGAAAACATGTGAATAAGGGATAAACAAAAGCTAAACATCATGAATAAGTAAAGGTAAACAATTGATTCAAGCAAAACTCAAAGTAATGTAAAAACTAAGTAAAGATTAGAAGGATTATACCAATAGCAAAGGAAAATGAGGCAACTTGGATAACAAGATGAAGAATCCTTTCAAACCCTTCAAATTACAACCCAAAATATCCTCTTACAATTGCTCAAGAACAAGACTAAGTAGATTACTAAAGAAAGATTAACAAGGATTGAAAGATTAAACTAAGATCTAAAGAGGATTAAAATGTTTAAGGGAGTTTTTTGTGTCTAAGTATGAACCAATGAAACAGTAAAAACCCTAGAAAATAAGCTTAGGAATGCGTGATAAGTTGCGTCCAATAAAATGATACAAGTGCGGGTTTATATAGTGCGTGAAAATACGAAAAGTGACTCCCAGCCGGTCGACCGGCTGCCGGTCCGGGACCGGCTGAGAGTCCAAATAGGGACTTCTGATTTTTTTCTTCTTTTTTTCTTCAATAACCCTTGATCCTCAGGCGGTCGGCCGGCTGCCGGTCGGGCACCGGCTGGGAGGCCTTTTAATGCAATCTGATTTTTTTCCTTTTCTTTTGGTAGCTACAGGTCCCCTCAGCCGGTGGACCGGCTGCCGGTTGTCCACCGGCTGGGAGCCTTTTCTCAATAATCTGCCCAAGATCAATTTTTCTTCAACTCTTCGAAAAAAGCTAAGTAAGGGAATTGATCCCCAGCCGGCCTACCGGCTGCCGGCTGGGAACCGGCTCAGAGTCTGAACTGCTGGATCTGTAACATTCTTCATTTGTTTCCTCAAAACCGAGTCACGGTTCCCCAACCGGCCTACCGGCCGCCGGCTGGGAACCGGCTGGGAAGGCCTGGGCTCTTGCCTTGCTAATTTCTTCATAATTCTTCATAAATCGCTCGAAATCCGCCTTGATTTCTCTCGTTTCTTCGCCCCCGCCGTAATACCTACAAAGAGTGGATAGAATAGGAATATACGAGGCAACGAACGTAAAAACAACCAAAGACACGCAAATCGAGGCCGAATCTTGACCGAAAATAAAGAATATGTAAAAAAAATGATGACCAAAATGGAGCTCATCAAGGTGTCCCCTTTTAGCAGACTTCAAATTTGCAGAAAGAATTTCAGTACATAACACAAAAAGGTAAGGAGAAAGAGGATCACCTTGTCTCAACCCACAACTAGGGACAATAGTACTAGATGGTATACCATTAAAGGAGCAATCTATATGTTACAGTTAAGACGCATTTCATAGTTACGCGCACTTAATTTTGTAGCATTCTCATAGCCGTCAGGGTCTCTCTCAAAAAATTCCAATCCAGACGATCATAAGCCTTACTCATATCTACTTTGAAGGCCAACATACCTTCCTTAGCAGAGTTGGACTGTTTAATTTTATACATTAGCTCATGAGCAATCAGAATATTATCATCAGAAATATTTATTCCTTGAATAAAAGCATTCTGATACTCGCCAACCGGCTTATTCATGTATGACCTTAAACGATTAGTAATGCACTTAGTCACAATCTTCATTGCTACATTACAGAGGCTAATTGGTCGATAGTGCTCCACCTTTTCCGGATTTTTAATCTTTGGGTAATGAACGTTTGGTTGAGTTGTGAGAGCATATAATTTGTGTTAAGAACTTTTAAAACGGTCTTTGTGACTGTTTTCCTAACAGTAGCCCAGCATATTTAATAAAAAGTAGCCGGTATTCCATCAGGTCCTGGGGATTTCAGGGGTCCCATCTAAAAGACAGCCTTACGAACTTCTTTTTCAGTAAAAAGACTATTGAGAGGATCCGCCTCATCATCATTAAGCTTCTTTGTTTCCTCAAGGCATCAAACAAATGGCCATGATTCGTCCTCTGAATAAATTAACAGATTCCTGACGGACATTGACCTTGTAAATTTTACCATAAACAGTATTAAATTCCATTTCAATTCCTTTTCGGTCAAAAACCCATTCAGAATCTTGAGTTTTGACTCCTTTTATGAAATTCCTTCCCGCCCTTCCTTTTACCCAATTAAAGAAGAATTTAGAACATGTATCACCTTCTAATATCCATTTGAGCTTAGCTCTATATTTCAAGTAGATAGCCATATTTGTTGCAAATTTGGTGACAGACTCATTCGCTATCTCAGATTTTCTTGTAGAACCAGAAGTCACGGCAGATCCCATCACTCAAATCTTTATCAAAGTCTGTCCACTTCATATTCCATTCCCTCTTTTTTTTCATGGGACCCGTTTTTCAACTCCATTCTCGTATGAGCAATTTTCTTACAAACAACATAACTTTTAGTACCAGATGAGAAACGTCGTTGCCATGCTACCGTTATCACTTCCAGACACTCCAAATGCTCCAAATTCCACGCCTCCACCTTATATGGTCTTTTTCCTTTGATCTCTAGCAAGTCAGTAGTGAGAATAATAGCGGCATGATCTTAGATTTGTATTGGTAAATGAAGCAGACCTGTGTCCGGATGAATATCAAACCAATCTTGTGACGCAAACGCTTTATCTAGTCTTTCAAACAGGATCTCACCATCTTTACGTTTGTTACACCATATAAAACGAGGTCCCTTGAAAGGAATATCAAGAAGGCAAAATTCTCGTTTCCATTCCACGAATGCATTCAGACCATTAATATGTTTATTGTTCTGTCTACTCTTATCCTAAGAGCATTCAATCTGGTTAATATCTCCCATGATAAAAAAAAAAGGTGACTTAAGTGTTGAAGGTAATATTTTGTTGTCCCAAATTCTTGGTCTTAAGTGAGTAACTGGTTCCCCATAAAAAAGACATAAATACCACAAACTGACATTATCTTCATTAACCAGCAAAATGATGAAATTAGGACACGTGAAGATTAGCTCAAAAACATCAGCCTTTCGAAAACCTACCAACATACCCCATTTCCTGCCTCTTAGCATCTACTCCAAAACTCGCAGTAAATCCTAGGGATCTAAACAAAAGATCAACATTTTTTGTTGTAGTTTTTGTTTCTGATAGAAAATAAAATCTAAAAACATAGTACTAGATATCGCTCTAAGTTTTTGGACTATATGGTTGAGTGTATTACTAAGACCCCTATAGTTCCATGTCATTCCTTTCATCCTTGTTTTGGGAGTTGAGACAAGTCAACCCCCGCAACACATTCCTCCTCCGATGATCCAATCACAATTTCCTTATCCTCAAGATTCATTCTGAAGGCATGCATGTACACTATAGATAAGTGGTGGTTGTTGCTGCCAGATTCTGTTGCAGAACAACAAATGGCCAAACCAGTTCCTTCCACCATAGTTCTTGTTCCTTCCACCACAATTGTAGTTTTTTTGTGCTGGTTTACTAGCTGTTGTATCCAGCATCTCCTCCATCCTCATTCTTTTATATAGCTCCCTACATAGATCCAGAGCACCCTGCAAATCTTCCACATTCATATTATCCAGTAAATGAGTATCCCCTTCAAAAAAAAGTTTTCCTCTTCCTAGGAGATAGAGTAAGAGTGTCTCTAGCATGCCAAGAGCTACATCTAGCACCAGAATCAGTAGAAAAATCTTTGTTCCCCTTCCTACCACCACATATGTTGATTCATCCGAGGAGAATTGTTGGCTGAGAACACCATCAGGAGTGGCCCAAATAGAAGAGTTAGGTGGGGTAAATTCTCCATTATACCACCCATTTGTAGGGATGGTCGTACAAACCCTTACTAAAATTAGTCTTACTAATTTTGTCAACTAATTAACATTTTAATTAGATAAAATAATTTTATTCATGCAATAATCAAAAGCGGAATAAAAATTGTAAGTCCTTACAATATGACGAAAAATCGAGAGCAAAGATTACCGAAACAACAGTCACAATCATCTGATAAGCTAATTACTCTATACTGGCAACTAGCATCTGGCTTTTCAAGCATCAACACATACTTGTCAATTTCATGCTACGTCCACGAGCAACCAAGATAGCTTGCCTCCTTTACGATGCACCAAGACAACCCTTAATGTCGAGAGCTAACACTAGCTAGGTGATAGAACTCGGTTTCCTTAAAATTATATTCTAATCTTATTAGAATAATTAAAACCAATACTATAACAATTATAGTATTTAAATTATGAATATTATATATGTTATAATATTAGAGAGGATTTTTAAGATTTTCTCGCACTAGAAAATTCATAAGGTTGAATGAATGAATGAATAAGAATGTGAACAATTCACATTTTGATGCGGTTGGGTGAGGTGTGCCGTAAGCCACCATAGGGAAGCCAAAAAGAGGGTTTTGAACTTACCCATGCATATAGAGTAGCTCTAGGTAATAGTTTCAAGGTATGTCTTAATGATTGTGTTTTGTGTATTTAATTCACAAAACACTTCCTTAATCACCACCCCAAAACCGGCACCCTCAACTTAAAATGGACTTCCATTTTACAAAAATGTCATTTGTACAATTTTATGTGTTACATGCAACATGTCACAGCATAAAAGAATTGTATTAATTTAAAATACATATTTATCAAATAAATATTATTTATAAGTTAATTAAATCATATTTAACAAATCGACCTAGTAATTCGTAATTACGATTTTATAAAATGTCATTTCAATAATCGTCAACACGATTTACAACATTTGTAATAACCACAAACCCATTTCATTCTAATTCCGACGTTTCATAAACATCGATTAATATTAGAGAATTGACACGTTTCAATTTCAATATATATCTTACATTAAGATTTAACCTCTGATTTCTCGATATTCAATTTTAAGGAATGTGATCAACTCGTATCAATATACATTTGATCAATTTATCAATTAAAGGAATTCTCCTATAGGTGTGACCTAAAGGGATCAACTGGCCACCACCGTCATACGACAGTAATGTCAAACTCTAGCTAGCTACCAATCATTACCGATTAATGTTGGTCAGTTGACTATATAATTTCGAATCATCCCTTGCGTATTCTCGTCATGAGATTTAATTATGTGATCGCACTATTGTTGAGGACACAATTCCCAACACCATTATCTGAATTTGAATGAATCTCATTGGATGGAGACCATGGTGCCTGATGAACTGTAGGTAACCCATCAGGAATTGTAAACGCTTGATTATACCCATAATAGTGATCCTCAGCACGAGCAATATTATGATCATCATGCAATCTATTATCAATAAAACGACTAATCTCCCTATTCATATCAAAGAGAGGAAACAACTCCCTATCTCTCCAAATAATCTGAGAATCATTTGAATAAGCCTGACCAGACTGCGGTAAAGTTGCCGCCTGCTAGATAGCCTCCATTATCATCCTCGACCGGTGTTCTTGATCTTGCATGTTGCCCTGTAACCCAACCCGACCTGGAATTCTATCCATGTGATCCTGTGACTGATATTCTGTTCTACCTTCCATATTAACCCCAGTGCATTACCCATCACCCACCCTCACTTCATCACCATTAATAACATCAGTATCAGCATTCTAATGCACTCCCACATCCCCCATTTCCAATTCTTCATCACCCTAAAATTGTTGAGATACAGGTGAAGGTGGAGGGAGAGGGGCATGGAAAAACAACAAGCCTCGTAAAAAGTTGCTCCCCTCGCCTAAATCTCCTTCCTGGAAAAATCCTTCCCCCACTAGTATCACCCAGATCAAAGTCTACCACTCTCTCCAAATAATAATCAGCATGTGTTATACGTCCCCCTTGTTCACCGAACGAAATCCTTGAAGTAACATATTTTGTCGTATTTGGAAGGGCAGTTAGGTCCAAATTAAACATTCCATACTCCTCAGTTGTTTGATACACCGCAAACCCTTATCTATGACACCCTCAATATACCCATTCATATTAGACACAATAGCTAAGTTATTTATCGTACATCTAGAAACCTTATGACCCATTTTACCGCATCTTACACAGTATTTAAAGACCTTTTCATATTTGAATTGGATTCATACTAAAAAACCATCTGGAGTCATAAGAAAACAGCCAGGGACAAAACGCTTATTGAGATGGACACAAACCCTAATACGTAAGTAGTCATTTGGTGAAATTGTGTCAAACTCTTCCACTTGAAATTGTTCTGCAATAAGAGTACCAATAATTTCAGCAATTTTAACAGTAATAAATTCAAAAGGTAAACTACAAATTCTTACCCACAAACATGCATAAGGGAAACGAACTGTCTTCGGAACAAAGCCCTCTTCCCACCTGGCCAAAACCTTCATCGCCCTTTAAAGTTCACCACACTTCTATCCAGTAACTCTTTTAAATCATCCTGATCCGCACACTGAAAAACATAGAAATCCTCCATTTGATAAACCGTGACTGATCCCCTCGTGAGCCAATACCTTCTAATGTAGTCATTCAATATCGGAGCATCAAAGAGCCTGTAATCAAGCAAATATCCCAAGAGACATTGCTTCCACAGCACAATAGAGTCAGCAATAATGTAGTCATAGTGATGGGCTGCTCTTTCTCGTTTTTTCTTTCTCTTTTGTTCTTCTTTAACCTCACGGTGGGGTCCTTGGGTGTGAGGGAGTAGGGACGCAGACAGACCGTGTTCTAGTTAACCGCCAATTAGGATCATCTTCATCAGGAAGCCAAAAAGGTTCATTAGGATTCTGCCTAAAAAATCATTGTGATCCTAATTCTGCATAAGACTGAGTCTCATCTGCATGCATCCCATTAAATGCATGCGCATGATCAACACCCTCATGCATGTGGTTATGGTTGCACGTGGTTATGGTTGTAAGACCGATTAGTCTATTGAGGGTGACCATGAGATCGGTCATTAACACTACTAACCCCTCCCCGCACCCCTTCCGAGCCTTGGCTTTGATTACTCTCCATAAAATAGGCTGGATTAATGTTAACGTTTGTAGGGATATCATTGTTTCCGGATGAGAGATTAGATAAAGGTCTCATACTCTCTCTTTGATATTGATTTTTTTTTATTTTGAGAGAAGAACCTATATTTTTTCTTCTTCCAGTTGAACTTAGAAGGATTATTGTTGAGAATTGGAATTCAGGTTAAACGGAAGCTTAAATAGAGAAAGACAAGCTAAGAGCAATTGCAATGGGAGGTTTTTGTGTTGAGTTTGTCAAAACAAACCTTTAAAATAAAGTTTGTTCCATTGCAAACAAAAGTTTGTTCTTAAATTGACAAACTTGGTTTGAAAAGAAGAACCAAGTTCTTTCAAAAAACAAGAAAATCTTGTGAGTTCCAATGAACAATTAACCAATTAATTAAATTAATCAATTAGTTATGGATTATAGAACTTTATATGAGGTTTTCCATTGTGATAAAATGTTCTTAATTATTGAGATTGTCAAAATATGACATGCCAAAGGAAGAACTTTATATAAAGTTCTTCCATTGCACTTGCTCTAACGAAAACAAAGATTGGAAATCTCAGACAAATAAGGCAAGCTCAAAACATTGGTGGAAATGAGTTACATGCAGAGACGATTGAACTTCCAAAGCAGTTAAAAAATGATTATATATGAAGCTACAGGAGTAAAGATTTTTGTTGGAGACGAAGCGTTTGTTTTTTGTTGTTTTGATATATGTGAAAAAACAAGTAGCAGCTAACAATTGGTTGAAAAGCAACCACCATGCAGACACAAACAAACCCTAAGAGCAAAAGAGATTGATTGCACTGCAGATGCAATTACGTAGAAAGCAAGGAATTATATTTTCTCAGATTTCTTGGATAAAAAGAGTTGCTTTCTTGTGGGAGGGAAATATCCATCTTCAACTTGTGACGGATAGTATCTGTCACAAGCAAGACACTAATTTTCCTTATATAGTACTAAGTATTGTTTCTTGATGCCAATGTGGTTTATAATGATATGATTCTTAGGTTTATGGAATGACAAGGCAGGCAGGCAGGCAGGCAGGCAGGCATTTGCAGGACAAAATTAAGGAATTGAAGCTACCTCTTCTTGCTACAAAACATCATTCCACTGCTGCACTTGGATCTTCAAAACAATATGCCAATGTGGGTTATAACTCATTAAATCATTAACTCTAAAACAAGTTCATCCAGCCACTTCTATCATTTTGCCTCCTTTTTCAATTTTCCTCTACAATAATGGCAGATATTACTAAACGGGAAAACATGGAGGTAGCATTTGTGAGCAAAACAGCTTTGCCTCTCACCAACTTCATTTTCAATGCTTTTTAATATATATAATTACTCTCGTCTTGCTCCCACTATGTTTTCTTAGCCTTTTTTCTTTTTTTTTGTTCCGTTTTCTTTCGTCTTCCATAATTCTTCTTTTCCGCTTCCTTCTGTTTTCCATAACTCACCTGGCATGCATGGATTATAGATCGAACATGGTCATCATCCCTCGGTATCCCACTAAGAAATTCTGTAGCCTCTTCAAAGTGCCCCGAAGCCAGATATGCCTGGTACATCCTGTCAAAACAAACCATAATATTACTAAATGCAGGATGATAGGCTGCCACCGATGTTTCGATAACTGCTACTCTTACTTCATAAAGCAATGTTTGCTTTATCCATCATGCTCCAGCTCAATAAATGTCGATTTGTTTTATTCCACTGAGAATCTAAATTATTTTATCACTGATACTTTGATATGTAAATATAAGGAACTATAATATATTACTAGGTGCAGGAAGATGGATTAGTGCCGGCTCAATGACATCATGAATTATGATAGCGGCATAATGCACCGATGAGCACTGCTACACTAATCTCACCCATCCCTGTCTCTCTCAATTCTCAAACCCCTTAGCTGTTACTACCACTAAAAGAGCAAGGGAAAGAGCAAACACTAAAAGTGGGCTTATAGAAGGCACAGTAATATACTAAATATCCTCCCGATTGACTAATTTTTAAGTATACTGGGACACTGGGGTGACGATCCACCAGAAAGGGATATGGTCTGCATAGTCACTACTCTGCTGGTGGAGCACGACAGTAAAGTTTTATGTCACCATTTCTAACTTGGTTCCAAACACGTAAATACCACGGAGGAATTCATAACCATATTCTTTATTCCTTAAGTCTATAAACTGATGAATATGGATTAATAACCATTTTTTGGCAGGTGGATCAATAAGCAATTAGCAGTCACTAATTGTCTAAAAAAAATGGGTAGGTAATACTGTACTAGATACTCAGTCCCTAACAATAGCATTTTATGCTGTATTTTTCAAAAGAAATGCATTTGAAGCAGGAAAGTCGCACACGCTACTATATATTTAACAGGGAGGAGAAAGACAGCAAAGCTATTACTTGTACAAAACAACTTCATTCAAACAGTTACAGGTGAAGGATACGTTTCAATGGCTTTGTTAGAAGTCCGTTATCCAAAGTCTAATGATCATTCATATTCTTTACATGAATTAAAGTGAAATACGTTACGCAGACATACCTTAACAAACTTAAAATATTATGAGGAAGGCCAGCTATCTCATATTCGTTCCAAACCAACTGAGCTTTCTGAAGATCCTTGCAACTGACACAAGCACTGAGAAGAAAATCAAGGCATTTACGTGAAGGGCGAAGATTAAGATCTTTTCTAATAGCAACAAGCAGATCTGTGCCAATCTGCAAATCAGGAGACTTCATATCCGCTATTTGTGAAAATACCTAACAAGAAAATTGAATGCAATTAGGTCATAAAACAATTGAGACTATAGGGTATATGACCTATATCTCGATTTGGCCATTTGGGAAAGGTGAGGTGATAACAGGCAATACCGCATCAAATATGAATTCTTGAGATAGCTCATCATCCTGGCATTTAGATGCAAGTTTCTTCAGCAAATCAACAGCAGACCTACACAACAAAAATGAATCAACCTATCAAACACACAATCGACACTGGCCACATGCTTGGTTGGGATGTTAAAAGACCCACCTTAGATTACTTTCTCTAATACAGTATAGAATAACCCCGCAGCAACCCTCAACCCAGTAGTGTGGAGCAGCATCATTTAATTCCTCAAGCCATCCAAGCAACAAGTTCAATTTTCCTTCAAACTGCTGGTTTTCCTGCAAAAGACAGAATACATTTAGTAGGTTTCAACCAAAAAAGGTTGATCACGTCCCCAGAAAGGCACATCTAAAACAAAAATAGAACTTACAATAAGAGATACTACAGCCTTTGGTTCTAAATAAGAACCGTTTCGTTTCATGTCCTCGTAGATGTCCAAAGCATCCATCATCTCCCCACGACTTGCAAGGGAAGAAATAAGAGCACTTTGAATGTCAGTTAAGTACTTCACTGGTATCCGTTTGTCGAGGAGAACCTGGTACGAAAAAAATTTAAAAGAAAATCATGGAACAGGGTAAGATACAATATCCTTCTTTGTTTTCATAGAAAATATATACTACGTATTATTAAAGCACATAAAGAAACAATAAAAGCTAGGGGAAGCTTCCTAAAATTACTACTCCTTGTATGGTTCACTAATTAATCAATACAAACATTAAGCTTGAGCAGTTTAGTGCATATCGAAAATGTTACGAATTGAAGTTAGCTATGCAAAATGGATGTTGTACACTCGTAAAATTTACCTCCTTGGCCTTCTCAAGTTGGCCAGAAGAAACATATCTCTTTGCAAGTGCCGTGAAAACATGTTTAGTAGCTTGAACACCAGCGAGCTTCAGTTCTTCATAGTACTGCAGAACAAATTAACGCAAGAATTGATTTGAGAATAGAAAAGGATTAAAATTATCGTCTTCATGACCAAAAAGAGTTGCATCACATGCAGTAGGGTATTGTCAAGCAACATACAGAGCTTTGTGAAAAGACATGCATACAAACTTCAAATAAAGAGAAAGATTTGTCATTATTTACCAAGAGAACACCTTCCTACAAGTATCATATAACTTTGATAGATGTGAATGCTACTCAGAATAGCCATACCTTATAACATCAGCTTCGTAAAGAAATTAACGGACCACCTAGCTTACAAATAAAAAACAAAGTCCTTATACAACTGCCACTTTAACAGATACCTAAAGGGAACGTTAAAATATACGGTAGGACTTAGGAGACAATGCAAAGTTAGACTTAGAATGGTATACGCAAAAAAAAAGTTAAATTCTACTGTGAAAGCAGACTTTGGGTAAAGATAAACTCACTCAATGGCAATCACCACTCAAAAAAAATTGCAATTCTCTTCACCGATACATTAAGTTAAACAAAAGAAAGTAAAACTATAATAAATTTAGGGATTAACACCTCGTGCACACACTAATCCCAAAGACAGTTTACGGATAAAACATAAGAAACTGGGAAAAGGTGAACCCCAACATTAAAAATGCTATTCTTTGGTAATGGATTGCGACTAGACCTGTCAAAACCTGACCCGACCCGAAAACCGACCGTAACCCGACCCGTAAATAACCCGTAAATGACCCGGTTTTTTCAACCCGAACCCGAAAGATACCCGAACCCGTTTTGACCCGTAAACAGCGGGTCAAAACCCGACCCGCAGCGGGTTGACCGTTGGGTCAAGACAATACATCGTTTTTAAAATATACAATGTCAAATAAGTATTGATGACTTATAAATTTTTGAGGAAAAATATGTATATATATATGCGGTATGTCACGTCATCATCTCAAACAACATGCCACGTCATCACCTCAAACAACATGCCACGTCATCACCTCAAAGTGTGTGTCACACCGTCACTTTCACCTTAGTACGTCGAATTGCATTCCACGTCAGCAGCGTCAACTCATTACCTCGAACCACATGCCACGTCATCACATCGAAGTGTGTGTCACGTCGTCACTTTTAGTATAGTACGTCAAGTTACATTCCACGTTAGCACTGTCACCTCATTATTTCGACGGACCACATGTCACGTCATTACATCGAAATGTGTGCCACACTATCACTTACAACTCATTCCACATAATTGCCTAGGACCACATGTCATATCATCACCTCAAAATATATGTCAAACCGTCACTTTCACCGTATTACGTCGAACTGAGCCGCACTTCGCGTCAACACTTCCACGTCATCACCTCAGATCACATGTCACATCATCATTGTTAACTTATTTGAGTCTCATTATCGTACTTAACAAGTTAGTAAGGATGATGATGATGATAACGATGGTGATGTTGGTGGTGAGGGCAAAAATGGTGACAATTAAGTTAACTAAGACGAGCAAAAGGATAAAAACGTATAAAGGGTAGGAATTACGATATAAAATATGTTTTAAAAAATGAGAGGAAAAGATGTTGATTGACCCGTATTTTTACCCGAACCCGACCCGGAACCCGTATAGACTTGACCCGTATTTTACCCGACCCGAAATACACCTGACCCGTATTTTACCCGAACCCGTATCTACCCGACCCGCAACCCGCCCGTTCGACCTATTTGACAGGTCTAATTGCGACCGAATAAAACAAAGGGTGGTGCTCAATCATGAACATGATTTACTCAATCATGGATAAAATTGACCAATTCACCCCTAACATTTCAACATCTCTTCTCAATCTAATCAATTCTTTCAACTTCCTCCCTCCCATTGACTAGCATCCACAACCACCGCTCCACTCCCTCCACTGCTCCACCGGCCACTCTCCTTCACACCCCGTCCATACTGGTCGGCCAGACCAGCAGGGTACCGCCAACCGCCCAGACCCCACCGAAATCAAACCCCATGCTCACCCAGATCCGCCCCACCCAAACTGCTGCCATCCTCTGTCGCCACCTTGCACTGCTGACAACCACCCCTCTCCCTCGCCTCCCTGCAAGGCCGATACCGACCTCCGCCTCCTCCACCACCCTAGCCACCCTTTCTCACAACCTAATTTGCATATATCTAACTTTATTAACCCTAAAGTAATTTCATCTCAATTTGGTTCTAATTTGATTAATTTGGAGAGAAAGTGAGGGGGAGAAAGTTTTTTCATTGTTTTTGAAAAGAAGGCCAAGGAGAAATAATGAAAAAAATTCCATAAACGAGTAAAACTCGTACTTGAAAGAGCAACTACGAAAACAAAATGCTTCACTAATTCTGTTATGCTTCCTATTATGGTAAAGTAGTACAGGGTAGTCATTTGAAACAATTTTCCTTATCGGTGATCTAGAAATAGCCTATCTCTGAGCAGAGGGATACGGCTATGTACATCAGAACCCAGCCCTCTAATTTGCGGGATCCCGGGGGTATTATGGTAATATTGTTGTCGTCCATCCCCTCTCCACTTATCCCCTCCAAGGAGGCAAACGACTATATCAGTCAAATTTGTAACAAAATATCTTCACAAAAATTTAAAAGTACACACTCGCACAAGCGATAGTCAAATACTGTATCGAGTATTATCTCAGTATGTTAATTTCCCCACTGGAACTCCAGTACTTGCATCCTAGGCTGATTGAACTTTTTAAATCATACAAGTCAAGGTGGAAAATACATCGCCAAATGTTTAAATGGAATGAAAACGTAGTTCTGAAACTACTGAATACACCTACAGAATGGGCTTATAGAGTTATAGTCCATCAGGAACTATCAAGAGTTCTACCCAATTCACATGTTTACATTTTACAACCTATCGAAAGGCCCCAAAACTGTTGAAGACTATAAGTGATCTATATACTATGACATCACCGTCCACCCAGTATCAGAGCAAAAATCCACTAAAAGGAGTAACAACGAGTGACAGAAATCACTTGATCTCAATACTAACATTACACCATGCTTCAGAGGCTAGGTAGGGGTGAGAGGGTTGGATTTACACAACCTTAACTTAGGCCAAAATAAGGGCAGCCCAGTGCACGATGGCGTCCTTGCTAGGCGAGTGTCCGGGGAAGGGTCCCCACCACAAGGGTGTAATGGAAGCAAGCCTTCCCTTGCCATTTTGGCAAGAGGCCGCTTCCAGGACTCGTGGTCACAAAGCAACACCTTAACCAGTGCGTCAAGGCTCCCCTTCAACCTTAACTTAGGCCAAAAACACAAAAAAAAACTATTTCTGGATTACACGATAAAAATTGCATTAAAATGCATTGTCCCATAATTACTTCACAATATAAGTGGTGTTTGTTTAGTCAGCCATTTTGCTAAGTTTCGACATATTCAAAAGACAAACAATAGTGAGTCTTTGGGTCCCGTAGAAGTTGGAAATAGAAAGCAAACCCTTCATACAAATAGTTAAAGATTATCTAAATGCAATAAAGTTAACTACACCATTCTAATCATCGTACAGTAGACATTGCAAACAAGCAAGCAATCTGTCACGAATGGTGACTCACTGACGCGGATACGATTCTTTGTTCGGGTTAAATCACTTGATGGGCTCATTTGGCAGAGGATCCTAGAAGATTCAATGCTTTTCTAGAGGTTTCCCGGATTGTCTGGAGTCTACTAGAAGTTTCTAAAAGATGGTAGAGTCTTCTAGTATATTTTAGATGTGTCCGAAATATTCTAGAATAGTGGAGAGTAATCTAGAGTATTCTAGTGGTGTCTAGAATATTCTAGCGTAGTGTGGAAGTGTCTAGTTGATTCTCGGAAAATATTGTATAGAATGTTCTAGAATAAGGTCTAGAATGTTTTCGGAAATTGTATGATGTAATTGTGTGGAAGTTTCTAGGAGCTTAGAAGTAGGATTGGAAGTCTATAAATAGACCAAGGCATTGTACATTTCATTTGAGTGGTAAAGAGTTCCCTTCAAGCTTTAGTGATGTCTTGAGAGTTCTCTTCACTCCAACCTTCGTCCCACAACACTTAGCATTAAAACTAAGTGTGAGGGATAACCAAATGGTATGCATATCGGGCATCGATCCTTGGATCGTGGTGCCATACAAACGAGAGACTCAAAGTTGAGCCAATTTGGGAAGCCTGACTCGACAATGACGGACTGTTGACAGGTGGCGCACAGGGCGTGGCTTGCTTGCGGGAGTCGAGAGAAGTCGCTCCGTGACAAATCGCTATGCTTACCATCACTCAGAAGGTGACAGTCTGACAGATGGTATATGTATCTTTAGTGATGAACTACGTTAACATTTTATTAGACAGTACTCCCAGCGGTTTTCTTTTATTCACACATTTGGCTTGTCAACCTGCTTTAAGAAAAGAGACCTGCCCTTCAACCCTCCATTACCTTTCCTCCTCACCAAACTCCCTTAAACCCCCTCACCACCGGGCACGACCTCGCCACCAACCCACGACATTACCTAGACGACTGAACCCCACCGACATCAACATCCCACTGACCACCCTTAACCACATCACAACACCACATCCATATCACCCTCAAGCACCTCCAAACACCTTGAACGTCACCATCTACAAGCCCACCACTACCCATGAAACCACCACCACTGTCGCCAACAAAACTGAGGGAGTACTAAAATATTCTGTGAGCAGAGAAAAATGAAGGTGGTGTTGTGGGTCAGCAAGGCGAAGTAGAGAAGTTCTCTTTCCATATTTGATGAAAAGGTGGCCAAGGAACCCAATAGTAGATTGAAGAGCGATGTATTGGCGGTCAGAATTCTAGATGTGGAAGGTCTTGGAGGTTTTCAGAGGGTTATATACTTATATGGAGGAATTGAGATTGGAGGGAAAGGAGAAAAGTGATATGGTGGCCAGCGTGGTGAGTCGCTACTGGGTCAGAGGAAGGAGAAAGGTGGAGAATTTCGCAGTGATTTCTACTTGACTAAATAGGGTTGGGTGGTCAGAAAGAAGGCAGAAAGTGGTGGTTGATGGTGTTTAGGTGAGAGACTTGAAAGGGTAGGAGGATATGGCAGACTGGCAATAACAGTTGCTGAATGGTTCAAAGTGAACAATTAGATTCACTGGCATGTCTTATAATTTTTAGAAACTGATGAACTTAGTAAAATGTCATTAAAAACTTGCAAAGAAGAAAGAAAAAGTGAGAAGAAAAGAAAAGAACTTGCGAAAAAGGAAAGTGGGAAAAAAACAAAAAAAACAGAGGGAGTATTATCAAAGGCACAACCTTAACAGCGTCTTCTTCGTGTGTACAATTGTTTATAAGGTAGGTGAAAGTCTGTGAATTTGGTTTCACATCTGCTTCTTTCATGTCATCGAGAACCCTAAGCACAGCATCCATGTTTTTCTGCATTGATTGACGGGAGACAAAAAAAGAACTCAGATAAAAGTCAAAAGGACATGCAAAATCTTTTCAAATAGATGAAGGGCCAATGGATAAAACTTGATAAAAGACAGTAAATGGAAACTGAAAATGAGACAAAATAATATATTAAAAAAAAAGCGTGTTTCCTGGGTATCTTTCGAATGAAACGGATAAACAGTAAGTATTTCGAAAAGTATATTTACACCAAAAAAGTTCTAATTTACAACTTGGGACTGTGCAGCCTTCTTAGTTATAGAATTGAAGTAACCATGAGGACATCAGCTTGTAGCACATTTTTTGGACTCGGGAGCATTTGAACTTTTGCCACAACCTCACTAAGGGTTGACTTTACACAAAACGACATAGCAATTAGCTACGTAAATAGCAAGAAAGATAAGCACGATGAAAACTCCAAACAGCACCAGTGAAAAAGAAGTATGAAAGGCCCTTTCTCTTGCCTCAACCAAATCCTAAATAGAGTAATACCAAAATACCTATTAGACACCCATCAAAACAACAAATAAACAATTGAATCGGTTGATTGACAGAGAGGATAATTATTGAGGGGATAGTCTAATTGGAGGGATAACGAAAACCTCAGGAAAACTGTTAAAAACCCCTTTAGTGAGTCATTTTGGTTTGTTCCATTGTAATCTACAACCAAATAATAGATGGCCTTTGGCTTTATTAGAAATGAAAACAATATTTCCACACACTACTAACCACAAATACGACCTTTCAATCCTTTCATGAGTACTCACTTTCATCAAAAGATAAATAAATATTTTCAAAGTTGTTCTAACTTCTTAATACATAGCTTGAGAGTTTTTACAATGTTCACACATATTACATCCCTTTCACATTCTTTCGAAACACAATCCAAATACTGAATTTTCAACCCCTCCAACATGATGTACAATGCGATTTTAGTAGCAGTATCCAGAAGACGCTGAGTTAATGTTAGGGTTGCAACTTATAATTTCAAAAGAGATACACCATTTGCAAATAAGTCGTACAAACAATAGGCTAGAGAATAAGACTATATAATAGTAAAGTACAGTGATATTCTCGAATATTGGTTGTCATCATTTTAATAGGGTTTTACATAAGGGAAATAACGTGATGACGGCCTACAATTTCATCATGAAACGGCCACAACGTAACCTAATGGTAGTTTATTGCATATTCTTCCCTCCTTTTCTCTCTATCCAAAGATTCCAAACAAAGTGCAAGCTGTAGAAGAAAACAGTAAAGAGACAAAAAATCATCTTACCTCTCGACAATAACCAGCAATTATAGCATTGTACATATTTGCAGAAGGTCTCAAGTTCAGTCCATCCAAGTCCGTCAGCATGACATATGCATTATGAAACTGCATGAAGAGAAAACAACGAGCCATTGGAGCTGGATCCAATATAATCCCCAAATATAGTAGTGTATGAGCAAAATATGTGAAATAGGTATCCAAATATACAATGAGGATGGCGAATGATACAAACTTACATCTTTCATTTTAACATTTAAGTTAATGATGAGTCTGAATGTCTCGACATTTGGCTTCAACTTGTAGCGGCCAACTATGGAGTATATTCTACGAACCTATTTAGACAAAAACAAGAGCAAATATAAAGTTAAGATACATTGTCGGAGTATCACGAGGGGGAGATATACCAAATTTCATTGAGATTATTGATAATCAAAATTAATTATAAGATCACTTGACCCAACAGCTGTGTTACGCGGAAACGTCTGGCAGGGCCGTATTCCGTATCGACACGACAGATACGGAATACGACACGGGATACTTATCAGATATGTCATATTTGGATACGATACGGATACGGCTGTGGTACAAAAAGTAAATATAGTTGAGAATATAAACAATCAAACATAACGTGGAAGTATTTTTTTTTTTCAGCATCTGGTGAAGGTTCGGCTTTTCCTCCACTTTTAGGAAGGAGGTTCCATGACTATGAGTCTATGAGCAGCCATAACTTGTAACCATTGTGGATTCGGTGAAAACTATAGTTGAGAATGATGTGTTAGGTAGAGAAGATGGATTTGCCAGTGGTCCAATGTTAAATAGGAGTATATGATACCCTCGGTGTCCATAAAATTGGTCAAGATACACTATTGACCGTTGTGTCCAGGGATTTTGCAATTCTGAGATTGGCATATCGAATAGGTGGATACGTATCCAGCTGGAGACGGCGAACCCGAGTCCGAGAACACAGCCCAACAGCCAGGCAATTGGACATTGACCTTACTGTAGTATCACGAGAGAGTAAGCGGATATACCGAATTTCATTGAGATTTTTTGTAATCAAAATTAATTATAAGGTCACTTGACCCAACAGCCACAGCAAGACAATTGGACATTGACCCACCACGCTGAGGTCTCAAGAGGATCAAATGTAAAATACCCCCTACGGCATGATTCATGAAACAAACACCGTTCCACTGTACCCTATAACATATCAGATCACTGATTCATCCATTAAGACCACAAATTTAAACATTTAAGAAAAGGGAAATCAGGCATAGTAGAATGACAATAGTAGCAGTTCATTTGTAGAAGGTAAGACTGCAAGGTCTGACATATTCAAGCAGACTTGTCTTCAAAATGAATTAAGGTGGAAAACCTAAATAATAAGCTGAATAGATCTAATATAATTAATCCTCATTGAAACTCTAATCACATAAGACTCGTGTGAAAGTATGCGTAAATCTCTGTCAAATGATGCAAAAAGCCTTGGTCATAAAATGATTTGGGTTTGGCTAAAATAAATCTCATATGGAATCGTCAATATGAGTTGGTGAACAATAAAGAAGAAGAGGGAATAAAATAACAATAGAGAAAAGAAGCAGATTAGGCGGAAACAAATATGCGCTCACACGAAGAAAGGAAGATATAGAAAAATAAGATCAAGCTTCTGAGTGAATGGGAAGACATTTGAACGGGAGAAGTGAATGTGAAGACCGATAAAACAAAGTTGAAACAAAATGCTGGAAAGGATAATAAAGAACAAATTGAAATAGAAATAAAACATAGAAAAAGAAAAAAAGAAAAAAAATCATCTCTGTAAGAAAATAAAGTCAAGCTCCAACCACGTGAAATTTTTTCCTCCAATCTGCCATTCTGGCCTCCCTTACGCCACACTTTCTTCAATCCCACGTGTACTTGTGTCATTCAATCATTGTTATCAATGCATAGTTGCTTATCTAGGCCCTCTTTTACCCCAACATCTTATTAGTTCCCCACCCCAAAACTCATAACTGGTGCTTCCTTACCACCTCACATGAAATATATTGGGTGATTCTTACTCATCATATTATCAGTTAAAACAGCTTGATATTTCATTATCAGACTTCAAACCCTCCTCAACTGACCCTTACTTGTAAGGCCATACCACATAGGGGTTGTAAATAGTCATAATTTCAAACAAAAAATCAGCAATAAAGTTGACCAATTAAATGGAAATTAACCCAAGTAGTAGGGTGATTTTGGTTTTAAAGCAACAGAGCCTAAGTATGGAAATCAGTAAACTATAAACAGTAGAAGTATTTCCCAAGTGGCAAATCCACGTGGATAACTGTCGAACAAATGAAGTTTATATATAACCTTGCATTTATAGCACTTCATAGTCTCTCGGACAGTGTTCTCTTTGACAAACAAGATTGAGATACTGCAATAGATACTGGCTTTGCAATCGGGTTTTACCACTTTTATATTAATCTTCTGGATGTTGGGTATAGAAATCAATACAATATAAGAAGTAAAAATATCTCCCAATTGGCCAAATCTGCCCAAATCCACATGAAAAATTGCTAACATGTAGTCTATATAACCATTTATTATACTGTTTCATACTCTCTCGGGAACTAAGTGTGTCCTCTTTGACCAATAAAATTGAGAAACGGTAACATATACAGGTTTCCCAAAAGAGTTTACCCCTTATAAGTCTTCAGGATGCAGGCTGATGCCGTTATTAGTCACTTGACAATAATACTGGAGTTACGTACAATTATGATAAGTAATTAATGAATGCAACATCAGGATGAAAGGATATCAACTTGATAGAATTTCCAAAATAGAGATTGCACAAATGACAAGAAACTAAAACATACCAAAATATACTCACAGGTCTTCTCACAGGTATGACATATGGTATTGAGTGTTCTCACTGACAAGGTTAATCCTGCTTGACACATTTCATCAACTAAATCCAACGCCAAATGGACCTAGATAGGAACAAGGTGAAAATTAAGATAAGCAGTAAATTATAGGAAATTCCTTAAAATGGAAAGCCAAAAAACACCAAGAGAAAGGGAAGATAGCTCAGAAACAAAAGGCCCTTCCTTATACAATGTACTTTACATACCTTGTGGGAGTCGCAACAAAAAGTAATGATCTTCTCATATGACTCAGCTACAAGTGGAAGATCCAGTTTTTCGTGCATCTCTCTGAATTTAGAAATAGTATCCTCAACCTTCAATCAGAAATGCAAATACTCAAATGCAAAATTTTAGATTGCTGCAACTACATTTTTCTCTCCTATCATCGACAGCAGTATACCAAGCAGTGAAACAATTCATGAAGATAAAATTATGAAGCGAAAAGAGTAAGAGGGTTTCCAACCAAGATTATTCATTTGCCAGGAATCTTAATCCACAAAGCTATTATGTACAATATAGAATATAAATCCATCATACTAAACCTTGGAGAGTAAGCTGCAGCATTTCATAACAAATAATGATATGTTGCTGAAGTGAGAATAATTTTAGCAGTTTCCCTCATCATTAAGCATAGCAATATTGTTCTCTTTAAATGGAATTTTAGCAGTTTAGCCTAAAAGACAACCCTGTCCAGCGCCCTAATCAATAAGAACTGAAGAGCACTTTAAATGAAGCACAATACTTGTCTGCATTTCTGAACCTCTAAAATTATGCAATTAAAAAAGCCCTAATCAATAAGAACTGAAGAGCACTTTAAATGAAGCACATTATTTGCCTGCATTTATGAACCTCTAAAATTATGCAATTAAAAAAACATAGGTTGGGGTCGGCTAACATGAATCATCACTGAATACGTATAGGTTTGAATCCTTCAAGACATTGAAAAGGTAAATAAACAAAGGAAACGAAGATAGATAAATGGTAAACAAAACAAGTGCTTTCGTAAAAACTAAAATACAAAGAAGAAAAGTGTGAAAACCAAGTTAAAATGTTAAAGCGGCAAAATAGATTTTTAAAACAAAAATAGATTATAAGTGGTCATTTTTTAATAAAAAAAATAGAATAAATAAATATGTAAGCAAAATGAGGAAAGATGAGTAAATATCTAAAATTCAAACAAAATCTTCAACATGGATTCGTTCTCTTCCCAATACCATCTCGCTGGCCATACTCTCGCTGATTCCAAAAATATATAGTTTTCAATCTCCCTTATACATGTTTGTTTTAAGTCTTCCCCTTCCCCTAGCTACATTATCCACTCCCCAACTCTCAATTCTCACAATTCTCAATTCTCCTCACTGGTGGAGTCCAGTGCTCTCCGTCTTACATGGCATGTCATGACCAAACCACCTTAAACGTTTTTCCCTCATCTTAACTTCAATTGATGCAACACCTACTTTCTCCTGGACCACTTCGTTCCTAAACCTTTTCTTTCTTGTGTGGCCACACATCCAGCGAAGCATACGCATCTCAACAACCCAACCCTCATCTTTTGTACATGTCCATGTTTTACTACTCAGTACCATAAGGAAGGTCCCATAAAGAAGAGCCAGCTTAATTGCCGTGCAATAAAATTCACCCTTTAACCTGTAGGTAGGGCTGAACAAAAAGTGACCCGGTGCAGCAAACCCGACCGACCCGGACCGTTTGGTCCAGACCGAATACATCGGAGACCGGGTCCCAAAAATATGGTGACCGGTCTCCGATCCACGTAAAAAAAATCAATTTATCTTGTAAAATAGTACGGGTCCAGTCCAAACCCGGACATAAAGGGTTCCGCTCCGGTCAGGTCCCCTCCCAGCGGGTCCGGTCTGTGGTCTTAGGGTTGGTAACTATTTGGTCCACGGGTTTGTCCGGTCCGGTTTTGGGACCGGTGAAGACTCCTACCTGTAGATCAGACCCATATTGCATAGAAATCCTGTAGCGGTTTTCCGTTCAACCATCCTGCTTTGATTCTATGCGCCACATCTCCATCTAATTCACCATCACGCTGGATAATTGATCTAGATACCTGAAAGGCTAAAAAAGTAGTAACCATGGACTATCTCCTCATCAAGACTTACAACCTGCCTCCCTACCTCCCTACGCCCAGATCGACTAAATCTACACTCCAAATACTCGAGATTCTAACGCGTGTCTCCAAGCTCCAATTTCCTTTCAACTCCATCCCTTGTTTCATCAATCAACACAATACCATCTCATCTCCCAACATCATGCACCATGGAGCCTCATCTTGTGAATTGATCTCGTCAATTCGTCCATAACAATAGCAAATAATAAAAGACTAATCAATCGCCACAATATCGTCTATCGTCTCCAAACATCATGCAGCATGGAAACTCGTCTTGAATTGATCCCGTCAATTCATCCATAACAATAGCAAATAACAAAAGACTAAGAGCAGAACCCCCGATGCACTCCAAACACCACTTTCTTTATTAATGCGCACCAAAGTACCTACCTGGGTACCCTATCATACGCCTTTTCTAATCAATGAACACCACATGTAAATCCTTCTTCTTGTTGCGATATTTCTCCAATAATTGTCCTATAAGATGAATCGCCTCCATTGTCAATCTACAGGACATGAATCTCGAATCTCCAATCTGGTTCTAGGATATCCTTACCTTCCTCCTAAGTCTTTGTTCAATAACTCTTTCCCACAACTTCATAGTATGACTCATCGGTTTCCTCGATAGTTGGAGCACTCTTACTCTTTGAGCATCACCTTTATTCTAAAACAAAGGAACCAAAGCACTCTTCCTCCAAGTTGAAGGCATCATATTACTTCTCTAAATCATGTTGAAAAGCATTGTTAACCAATCAAGTGCTTTCTCCTCTAAACATCTCCACACTTCAATGGGTATATTGTTGGGTCCTTCCGCTTTCTTCAATCCTATCTTTAATCCCATCTTTCTTGGTGCTACTTTTACTTCAATTTTTTTTGAATTCTCCGCATAAACTCTGATGAACCATGTTTGGATGAATATGTACATCCCCACCATCCTTTATTCTTACATGCGGTGTTCATTGATTAGAAAAGGTGTATGGTAGGGTATCTTTACCTTCCTCCTACGTCTTTGTTCAATAACTCTTTCCCACAACTTCATAGTATGACTCATCGATTTCCTCATAGTTGGAGCATTCTTACTCTTTGAGCATCATCTTTATTCTTAAATAAAGGAACCAAAGCACTCTTCCTCCAAGTTGAAGGCATCATATTACTTCTCTAAATCATGTTGAAAAGCATTGTTAACCAATCAAGTGCTTTCTCCTCTAAACATCTCCACACTTCAATGGGTATATCGTTGGGTCCTTCCGCTTTCTTCAATCCTATCTTTAATCCCATCTTTCTTGGTGCTACTTTTACTTCAATTTTTTGAATTCTCCGCGTAAACTCTGATGAACCATGTTTGGATGAAATCGTACATCCCCAATATCCGGTTCTTCTTGTCCATTAAATAGCTTTGTATTCCCTCCAACTATCCTTTATCTCCTTATCTCCAACTTGTGATCAATATCTTTCACACTTAACTCTTCTTTATATCACATGTCTTCTTGTCCCTTATTCATGCAAAATTATAGATCTCTTTTTTTCTCTCTTTCGTATCTAATCTTGCATGCAATTTCTCACTGACCTTTCCTCTAGCGACTCGTACGGCTTTCGTTTTTTCCCTCCAAACTTGTACTTCTCGTAACTCTCCATGGTTCTACATTTCCCAAATAGCTTATACATCTCTCTCTTCTTCTTTACCACTTGACTTTCTTCCTCGCTCCACCAAGATGCCTTACTTGTTGGTGCACCTCCCGTAGATTCTCCCTAAGGGCTCACTCGTTATTTCTTTAAACCCATGCTTCATCATATTCCACGTAGAATCAATCTCCTTATCCACATCATTGGACCAAACTTTACTATCCACCATTTTATCCAAACTCCCTTGATTTTCTACATGGAGCTTCCATAACTTGATCGGGGATCACCTAAAGGTCTTCCCTTCCGTTCGTTCATCCTCCCACAAAAATTAAGCACCACAAATCTATGTTAAGTGCAAATTACCTTATTACCTTGGAATTCGTGTAACTCTTTCTTCAAGCATTTCAAACTAAAAGCATTCTATCTAACTTGATTTACCTACACTTTCATAAGTCACTAAATGAGAGGGAGTGCCTCTTCTCAAACCAAGCGTTCATTATACCCAAATCATATGTGAGCGCAAAACTCAATACACCGCCTCCCGCTTCATTTCTCTCCTCTAGACCAAAACCCCATCAACACTCTCAAAACCAACTCGCCTAGAACTCACATGACCATTAAGGTCACCACCTACTATTAATTTCTCCCCCTTGGGAACACCACGGACTACCTCCTCTAAATCATCCCAAAATTGTTGTTTACTACCTCTCATAGGCACTAATGATCGTTACTACCTCACTCTCTACCACCAAGTTTTATACTAACAACCTTGTCGTTCTTTCTCGACACAACCATATCATCAATAAACTCCTTATCGACAACTATCCTTATACCATTTCTTCCTTTATCCCTTCCTGAATACCAGAGTCAACGAACTAATTCTCCTGCCTTCTCGCCAACCCATTTAGTCTCTTATAAACACAATATATGAATTCCCCTCCTCCTCATACCCTCCACCACTTCCACTCAGTTAGCGAACCACAATGTTAAGTACCAAACCTCATCATGTTACCCCCAACGCTATCATGATTTCATGAGTCAACCTCTAAGCCCACACACGTCCTGAATGCGATTGCACATTTGACAACACCAACTTGAGCGGATGGCATATTTTCCACTACACTCGGGCTTAAGAAGTGTAACACGCAAGAAATAGAGGTTCTGCGCCACTTCGGAGCGATGACCTAGCAACCCTTAACATATTTAACACTACACCCGGGCCTAGGAAGTGTAGCACATCGCTTATGAGGAAACGTGTCAACGAAATTCAAATTTTGATTCGTGTCCATAAAGTGTGACAGGAAATTTTATGTTGGTTGCCGCAAGCCTACCAAAAGTCCACAACCATCCTCCCCACCTCCTGATGCATCTAGGCTTTGGACCCACAATGAATCTCACAAGGCACTCACAGCGAAGTTCTCTTACCTAAGATTGTGCAACTAATCTCCATAAATAAAACCACAAAATAACCAGAAAGCACAACCAAAAGCAGATAACCTTCATATACTTTAATTAAAATCAATTATTGGCAAACTACCTTTGAAGGAAGAGACGTCTAGTATGCAACACTCTTACCTGTAAATTAATATCCTCCAAAATACTTGGCAACATAATGGAGGAGGAGATGTTCCATAAACTTCTAAGGAAGACTTTAATAAAACCTTCATATCACTGATTATGATCTCACCATGTTAATTTTAACCAAATGTGTTACTTTATGTATACATGTTCTTATTTGGTCGACAATTATTTATTGGGAAGATACACTTTGTACGACTTGGATACTTTGGTACTTGTTTGGTTAAGCGTAAAATGGGAAGTAGAACTTAACATGAACTAACATTTTGCATAATAAATGATGCCACTGAACTTCTTAAGTCGAAACGCCCAGGGATATTTCAAGTTCCTTATGTGAAGTAGACAACTTTAGCCAATTCCCATAAGTATATATCATCGGAAATTTTAATTTCAAAATTTCTTCGACTTTCCAAAATGGGACGCAGAAACAATAAGGCTAAGGTCCAAGATATTAAGCCACTAGATATCACACCAAAATACTTGTCATTTTGTTTGAATAACGATTGCACCTGGTTCCAATTTAGCAAAAAAAACTTAATTGGCCTTACGCCAACACAAGTACATACAAAATTTAATGAGAGTGATGAAGAATTATGGAATCTAAGGAACAAATCGAACAGCGAAACTAACAAAATATGTAATCTCTCAAAATGGTTATGTGCATTTGATCTACCTTTAAATGAAAATTTGACAACTTATCATTTATACCCTAATAAAACAGTTTCACCAAAGCAAAGGATAAGTTTCATAATTAAGAATCTTGAAATTCCCAAATCCCCAACTCTGGACAAAAGTTAGACAAGAAAGTGGTCATGCTGCTAAGGCCTCAACCAACACAACACAGGTATCTAGTGGATTGTATGTTGCAGCTTGGCTATTTTGGTGTTGGATTCAACTATTTCTGTGAAACTTTGTCATATCCACAAGTATCCATCTTGACCATAACATGACAAAGTTTCACAAAAATAGTTGAGTCCAACACCTTGGCACTTGTGTTGGATACTTGTGGATATGATCCAGGACCATACGCCAATAAATCAAAATTTTGAATCTAAGTCAAGGTCTGTAGATCTTGGTCATGAGAGGTTGGCGGGACTTAGAACGCGTCAGAACGAAAAATTATGGCCAGGGGAGGGAAGAACTTGTCCGGAATTTGACGCCTCACCTTAATAGTTGCAGGACATGGAAAGAAAAAGCGCACAGACCTACTCCTAGCTAGTCCCAAAGAGGGTAATACCAGAAACCGCACATGACGCTTTAATGCTATAAGCACGTAGAACAGTCGCTCGTGCAGCAGTGGCGGTTCTTTTGTAATGCATGGAAACAGTAACGTTATGAGCTTAGAAATTCACTAGTAAGTAGCATTTGCAGATATTAAAACTTATGTTCAGCAAAAAAAATATATGCAATAAAGGGACACACGTGCACCAAAAGTAAGCCGAAGAAACCATCTTCGACACTCTGGCAATCCAACTGTTTTTCATTCTTCTCTTCCTATTAAAGAGTGCATCTCTACATTTTTGAGGACGGACCCAACTTACACCAAAGTGAGACAATGACAGAATCCACAGAGAAAGGATGCAAGTGCAAGAGAGCAACACATGATTGATGGATTCTTTGTACACACCATGGAGAATTTTGATTAGGTAGGCTGAAACTTCCCCTTTTACCCATATGATTTTGTGGGCATTTTCCCTTTGCCTAATGTCCAAGCCTGAAAAGGAAAACCTTTACAAGGAGCTTCACACTTTCAAATCTCCTGGCAAGCAAGGGTGAGGAGAGGTTCTCATGGGCTTCAAAGAGTTAGGATTCTAACCAGACCATTCAGAAAGCTCCAAGCCATTAGAAAAATGTCATTGGTGTATTAATTTTATCCACTATATTTTCTTTCCACTTCATAGGCCTTAACTTGTCCCTCGCATTTTTTTCTCTTATTCCCATATTCGTTTAAGCTACAACATTTTATTGATGCATTGAGAATTGAAGGCACAAGTTATAAGCATCGATAAGGAAAGCACCACAATATTAAACACGAGCTACTACAAATGTAAACTTCTGGCAATGCATAAATAATCCAGGGTATTATCCCATACCCGTTTATAATCTCATATGTATAAAAGAGATGGCTTTAAAGAAATTACCAATAGGATTCATGGGAAGTTCCTCACCGCTAAATTTTTCAGGCTGGAGGAATAAGAATAGATCAAGTTTGAGATAGTTTGGGAACCATAGTCTGCAAAACAAGGAAATCTGAACATCACAATAAAGATGGTACAGTGACAATGAAATGGACCCATAATCCCAATGTATCACCAATGAAAAACAGATTAGGGCATAAAAGCAATGATTTAAAGTACATCTGTAGAATGGATCCATGAGTCTACAAAGACATCATTGTCACATCTGACATTAACTTTCAATTAACATAGCAGCAAAGTTTTGTATGATATTCATTCTTGAGTGCATGCGTAGATCGAGCATCCCACCAGACTATATCAGAATATAGCTTGTAGTTTGGTACCTCTATAACTGAGTTTAACTTTATACATTAAACAATAAAATCCCACCCCTGAGGTCACCCACGAGCCAGAGGAAATCCTACTAGAGAAGAGTTATGAAATCAATATAAGCAGCCTTACCCTACACAGTAGAACGAACTTTACTGAGATTCATAACAACGTGGAAATATTTTATTTTACTTTATTGCTTTTACAAAGGAGCTCAAAAGTTCAGAAGTCAATAAGAAAAATATTTCTACAAAAGAAAACTCTTATTCTGAGAACACTCCGAGGAAGAGAGAAGCAGCAGTTCCAAAGTTGGTTAACCAAACGCTTTTACTTGACAATTGGTTAATGCCATGCAAGATGCTACAGACCCCTATACGTAATGGATATTCAATGGGTTGTTGTCAATGCTGTGAACAGTAAGGAACATGTAATGTGAATGGCCAACACAAAAATAAAATTCTCCTAGGCAGACTGGAATAGGCTACCCTGATGCCTTTTTTCTTACCCCATAAATTGAACGAGACTTCCCATAGATCCATACCACTGAAAAGAGACCAACTCCATCATCTGAAATTCACTTCAGATAGAGAAAGTGCTTCACAAACACACCAAAAATTCAGCCATGCCAACTAGAAAGACTAGACTCAGTCCACCTAGGATAAAGAAAGCAAGAGTATGTAACTATGTATTGAAGGATGATTTCAGAGATGAAACAGGTAAAAGACTTTCAACTCAACAGCCTTAGCAACCAGCTAAAAAAGAGTAGACGGCATAACCGATCTTAAAGTCTTAATCCTGATTCTGACTTCTGGGGCGATGATCACTTGGCCACTGCAGCCCCCAAAGGGGTGGCTTACATGGTCCATGTGATGGTGCGGGAATGCATGGGCCCGGGGGGATTCAACCCCCTCATCATCAAAAAAAAAATCCTGATTCTGACTTCCTTGGAGTTATTAGTGTGAGATTTACCATTTACCCACAGCGAAAGAGCCATCCCAACCATAAAAGGTGGTCACAACTCACAGGTCACAAACTCATCACCCAACAAATACTTAGTTACTAAATGAAGTGATTCAGAAGGACCTTAAGGCTTAAGCTTTTGCAAAATAATCATATGTAAGTCAACATGCCTCTATCAGGCTCCGGCAAGTAAAATAAACACTTGGAATAGCAAAAAAAAAGACTGATACAAGGTAGTGACATAATTTTGGTTTTATGGCTTACACAGACTTTGAAGAGCCAAAAAAATCAGAAAAGTTAATCCAGGGCAAAAGTTGTTTAAACTTAAACATACCACAATCGCTCAAGACCAAGATAAACATCTCTGCAAACGCTTCCAGTGATAGCCTTCCAATTGATCTGAATATAGTAGCTACATTATCAACTGAGGAAACTTTTGTTATATCTATGATATCTAACAGCTGAAGAAGCTCATCCTTCCTGTCTCTTTCACACAGTGCCAACAAATAATTTTCTGCAACACAAGAAAGTGAATAAACTCCAAGACAAAATAGAAAGACATTAAGGTGAAGCGTAGAGGTTAGTAAATGCAAGATTAAAAGCATGGTAAGCCTTTAAGATCTTAATGTCCACCAATCGTATGAAGCAGATATCATCACTCAAGACACCTCGTATTAGAGAGCTACATTATCCATCTCCATCATTATCAGAAATGAATTAAGTATACAGTAGCAACATGCATAACTTTGATCTAAGAATACTTGTAACAATAAAATCTTCTCTAACAAAGAATGACCAATTGACACAGCTGCACAGCACGGGATAAGCACGATGTCAAATCAGACTAATAAACAAGCTGTAACGTTTAACTAAATTGACCTCCCAAAGTAACGAAATGACGGACCTGAGTATTTCACATTTCAATGCAAAATCACCAGACACACATCTTCAATAGATTAATCACACTATACTGAGGGAAATTAAAAGTCACAATCTAATAGCTTTATCCCAACAGTAAAAGCAGGATAATAAGAGAACATCACATATAAACCAAGGAACAACATAATGGAAATGTTTGAAAAAACATGCTCACCGTGCAATAAGGCACCCATCTCACTCTCACCGAAAGCAATTTCCTTGCACAGTTCCTGAACCTTTTCCTCATTGTTCATTTCTATCCAAAACAGCATCTCATAATATCCTAATCGTGGATGTAAACTCACATCTTCATCTTTGACAATGTCAAGTAAAAGAATAAATTGATCTTCCATATGTTTGTCAATAAGATATATAAGAAAAGGGCCAAAAACTTCCTCTTCTATTGGAAAACTCTGTTCTTTCATCAGTTGTAACAGCCGGTAGGCCTCCAAAATCTGTGATATTTCAGCTTTTTCATCTTTGCAGTTTCTAGCAGTCTCTATGCAACCTCTGATACAAGTACTGAACTCTTTCAAACCCGACCCCCGACCTAATTTAGTCAAAACGTCAATCATGGACCCTGTTCCAAGTCTTGCCAAGCACAAAGAAACTAGTTTCTCCAAACGTAGCTTTTGGGTACTCTTGAAGAACCATTTGATCTTCCGATCACGGGTTAACTCATTACGGTGAAGTGGTGTGCTACTATTAAACAAATAGGTAAACCACGGCATGTTAGAATTGTCTTCCAATGAATCATCACCATCAGCCACTATAGAGTCAGATGGATCATACGAGTCCAATTCTGTGGTACCTACAATAAATAAAGTGTCAGGCCGCGTTCAGCAGTGTAAAGCCTAATGTTGGACACCCCAGGGAAGTTTTAAAGCAATGAATATATTCATTGGAAACATACCACACAGTATTGTAGATATATCTCCTGATGCTTCTTCAGCATCATCCCCTGCAGGAACAGCAACATCTGTATAAGTGGAAGCGAAACAAACAGCTTATCCTAAATCAGCATTCTAGTCATTACGTAATTCCTTCAAACTCATGAACGATCTATACCAAAGCAAACTCATCACGAGGTTCTCTGATTCCACTCACATACACCTCAAATAAGAATGAAAACTTTCTACCTCATCACATCTTGCATTAAAAAGAATCACTCAGCCTTGCCAAAAGTCAGTTCTTCCTTTTGTATTCCAATAATAATAATCCATCTTTTTGCACATCAGAAACACAATAACATTACCCAACGCTCGTACGTACATAGTCTTACCCCTACGTTAACCAACCTTAGCAGTAGCTTGGGATGAGAATAATAATTATCAAGGGAATAATAGAGCTAAAAATGAGAAGAAAAAGAGATTAGTGGTTAGTGGGGGGTTGAAAGAGGAGGTGAGGGAGGAACTATTACCCGCATAGGGCGTAATTACCCACCTCCATTTATTAGTTCATTTGACTCTCCTAATAATTACTCGCATCCCAAGCGGCCCCTTAGTCTTAAGCAGCAGCAGCATTTACAATTACGAATACTTATCCTTAAAACTAAACAAAGTACTTACTTCCCTTCTTCACTAAACAGTCGAATGCACTGCAATACAATCATAATAATCCATTACTACGACCAACAGTTTCCGAAAACAAGCATAAAATACTCCCTCCGTACCGGTCATTTGTTTACCATTTCCATTTTACGGTGCCTGGTTCATTTGTTTACCTTATTAAATTGGGGGTGTTTTTTTTATGAGTATCATTCAATAATAGTAACAACAAGTAGTCCCCTCCCATTTCCTCAATAATTCGCGGGACGGAGTAAGGGAGTAAGTAATTAATCAAGAGAATTACCTTCATCAATGGCATCAGAAATGAAGTCACCAACAGGAGTAACAACTTCAACCGGCTGTGTTTTCCTTAAAGACGTCTTAACCACTTTACGCCGCAATACTTTTTTATTGGACGGCGTCGTCGTTTTGGAGGAAGACGAGACAGGTTTAGCAGCAACGTCTCCGACGATAGAAGGCTTAGACAATTTAGAAAGTTTGGCGGCGGAGGCGGCGGTAGAAGGTTTAGAAGGTTTGACGGCGGCGATGGGTTTGACGGCTGTAGATACGGCGGTGAGGGCGGTGCGGAAGAGGTTGCTGACATGCTTAAATTTAATGCGGGACATTTCCTAGTGTTAGCCCGCTAAGATACCAGGTAGTGGAGAGGGAAGGGTTTTGGAGAGGTTTCCATTCCCGATTTGTCACTTTTTTTTTCCTTTTTTTCTTTTGTATTCTCACCTTTTTGTTTAACTAGTTGTCTCTCCGCGCGCATTGGCAAATGTATACACGTAATTGACAATGATGCGATTTTAGTAGATATTTTAATGGATATAGGGTATCGACCACTAACCTAACTAAAACATGTAAGGAAAAACCTTAACATCATTTGCAAATTGAATGACTGCGATAGACGCATCTGCGACCTACTTGTGCGTATACAATCCTTATTTTAGTCAGAAACAACTAATAAACTTCCAAAGTAATTCACATTAGTCTGATTGCACAGGTTCTTTTCCTGCATTCAAACCAGTTGGGGTTAATGAAGATGTCGTTATATCACCAAGTTAAGCTATGACGTATTGTCTAATTCCACAACTAACTTAAACAGTAAGATCACCGTTGTCTGAGTAAACACCTTAAATTAGTGATTCGTGCATACAGATGAAAGTTAAATTCAGTAAAGTGATTAACAGAGTAAATAATCTTCTGCCTAATTCGACTTCAGTGGAACATTAACCTCATATATCACTAAAACTAACATCACACCATAAGTTGGGGGATGCTAGTGAAAGATTATAATTGCAAAAGGGGCTTAGTGAACAACTGTTCACAAATTATGCAAAAATTTACACTAAACGCTGTACACTACCATTTTGAAACTCGAATACTTCAATAACATTCTGTCTGGAGTGGAGAACCAAGTTATGGAGGACATGAATGCGGGTCTAGAGGCTCCTTACACGGGGGCTGGAATTATCCATGTTATGCGCCAAATGAACCCGCTAAAGGCTCCGGAGGTGGATGGCATGAATGGACTATTTTATTAAACCTACTGTTTTTTCTTGCATGTTCTAATTAGGTTAGTGGTCGATACCCTATATCCATCAAAATATCTTCTGAAATCGCATCATTGTTAGTTATGTGTATTCAGTTGTTAAATCTAAAGCTGCATGTCACAACTACACATAATTACAATGGACTTCATTACAGTGCCATTGGTGTAATCGACAAATATACTGTTGCGACAGGATCACACTAACTTGAGAATCAGTGGGTGCACATCTTGAATAAGCTGTTGCAGGTAAGGTTATTAGCAATTGTTAAAAGTGATCTATAGCCATCTATGTAGGTAAGACCTTTCCCGGCACATGGTGCTCTCCCATTTATTAAAATTGCTCAATAACCTGCCCTTTATTGTGATTAACCACCCCCATCGCAGATTGTGAAGATAAAATGCAGCCTGCTACGCCTTCATATCATCAGGATATCTGACTACCTTCAACACATTGTTCAACTCTCATAGTCATTCCCCCAACAGCCCATGTTTGCCTGCATTGACGAACATATTAGGCCTATGGCTAGCTGCAATGTTACGAATATCATGTCATCTTGGTATGTCGACCAGCCTAACTGGTTGGTTAAACAGTTCCTGACTCCAGTGGCTTTTGTTCTCCCTGCATACCTTCTGAGGTAGCGAGTTCGGACTCCTTTCTTCCAAGTTTTTCTAAGAGTGCCCCTGAGGGACGATTAAAGCTTGATTTAGCTGACTTTCGCTTATGCAATAGGCAGTGCCCTATTTTTTCAATCATCTGATCGATAATTCATGCTGTAGGGTAATCCTATAAAATATGGAATTGTAAAGATGCAGCAGGTATGTCACCTGTACATCAGAGACTACTGTGCAATGTAAATGATAGGCCTAACTTAGTGCTAATTGTACTCTAATAGAAAGTGTAGCTGTGTATATGTAAACTAAAATTAAGGATTGGGAAATTATACTTGATAATCAAAGCACACACACTTGTAATAAGAGACATATCTATCATTTATATTGTTTATTTGTTTAAACTTACAGGCTATATTGCTCTTCTGCTTCAGGAACATCACCTCGTTTCTAACAAAGGTAATCATTCTCATGTATAAACTCCACATCTTATCTAATATTGCAGATTCAACAGTTGACAACCTCGCAGTCTATTATGTTTGTCTAGTTATTGCATGTCCCATATGATAGTGTGATTCTGAGTGATCCACTATATGTGCTATTCAGCAACTGTTATCCTAAAGTCAGGGATGAAAGCACAATCTGTTTGAAATCATTAGTTTTCCAGATTGTAACAATGACGTAATGAATTTCATTTTAATGGTGATTAAACTGTTTAAGCTTATAGTGGATTCACTCGTTATCACAAACTATACACTAGCTGTACGATGGCATTAATATTAAGACAACCTTGTTTTAGTTCAGGTGCAGAGGCAACTATGCGACCAAACGTTTGTACTATGCCAACGTGTTATAATGTGATCGATTATTTAACAATGTCGAATAACTAACAAACTAATAATGGATTACTGACTAACAGTACATATATATACTTGCTAACAGGTACTCATCCTGAGATGCGAGGTGTCAGCAGTTGTATTGCGAGAACGTTGTTGGGGCTGGTGTCCTTGACAGTTAGTACAATGACTTATTAAATCTCTTAAAGGATCACAAGGGCATACTTTGGTATTATTATCAATTGATCCACGTTTATCAATAACGGTTGACTTGCTAGATAAGTTTGACATTATTGTCATACGGATAGCGGTGATCAACTGGTCCCTATACGTCACACCTATAGGACACGTTTGAGAGATGTGAAGGTATGAAAATACAGTCACATTTATTGATGCGTGTCTATTTTATGATGTTTTACATCTATTTTTACACGCATTTTGTCGCTCATTTACTATGTTTTAGCCTTTATTTCCCAACAATTGTCTACTTTCGTGCTTTTATGCTTTTTTGCAGATTTATGCGGAAAAGGGACGATTTTATACCAAATTTATGCCCTCGGGAACTTTCATAACCAAGGAACGACGAAGGAAAGCCAACTGGAAACGTTAATCAAGTGCCAAGAAGTCAAACCGAGGACAAATCAAGGCAATCCTACAGGAATTTAGGTCGGCCGACCTACTACATAGGTCGGCCGACCAGGCCTGTTATGGAAAGTCCAGAAATCCCTGAAGCCCGTCAAGTGGTCGACCGACCTACAACATAGGTCGACCGACCTCAACGCAGACCCAGATTTTTCCGCAAAGCTCATTCAAGTGATTAGGTCGTTAGGAAACTCTTTAATTCCGCCTATATATAAGCTAATTACGTGATTAGGGTTATTCATTCAGTTTTTAATCTAGTTTTCTATCATAGAATTACAATTCAGTTTTAGCTTTAATCTTTCAATAATCATCAAACACTTTTCTTTGGTTTTATTCATTGTTCATCATCAATCTTTCCACAATAATCAATAAAGTTCGTTCTTTTCTGCCTTAGTCCTTATTTCCGGTAATTCTTCTCTTAATTTCAGTTTTATTATTGTTAGTTCAGAATTATTACATCCGGTTAAGTTAGAATCCCGAAGCCTTTATTATTATTGCATGTTTAGATTGATGTTCGTTATGATTTCCATGTTTACTCCTGTTTTTATTATTATTTCAATAGTTATGAGTAGCTAATTTCTTATGTTAGAATGTAGGGAGTAAATATGCATAGGTAGTATGAATTCTCGAATCGACATGTTGCAGGCAGGAGGTCGGCCGACCGGGGTAGCTGGTCGGTCGACCGACTCGCGTATGAATTCTGTTTCGCTTTAATTCGTAATCTATAATAACCTACAATGAGACCAAAGGGAGACTTGTAGGATGTTAGTAATGACCTACCCAAGATTGAAAGATACGGGAAGGGCATTGGTTTACGCCTTAAGACGGCTAGGTTACTTAAGACTGAAAGGTATGTGACCTAGAATTTAGGAATCACCCTTATTGTTGACACCCAATAATTGTGAGACCTAGAAACTAATAGCATAGGCCGAAAGGAGCTATTAGGTAGCATAGACCTAAAGGATATGTTACACCCCTTACGCGACTGCAATACATGTTGACTTAGGATTTATACTATCATAGCTATTTATTACCCAAACATCCTAGCATCTCTTTTACTATAGTTTTATCCTCATCTTTATTTACTTGTTTTATTTTTATATTTGTTTCTAGACTTAGTAACAATCAATCAAACCCTCACTTTAATTACCTTAAAACATTGACATCTAACAATAAACATTCCCCCACCTCTATGTGGTTCGACCCTGACTTTCGCTATCTATAGTTAAAGTTTAGGAATTATAAATTTTATCTTTGGTACCCTCAACGACGGGCATCATTTATGCTGAATACGACTAAACAGTTAGTCAGAGGTATTGACTATTAAATTAGTCAATGAGATGTTGAGATAATTATTTAATACGGATTAAATAATTTTAGCTAATACGGATTACATGATTAATTCGTAAATTAAATATAAACGGTTATATTTAATTAAATATTGAATTCGTGTATTAATATAAGCAGTTATATTAATTTAGGTAATTATACAATGTCGTAATTTTCTTATCAGACCATTATTAATGTATCGACTGCATTAATATTTGATAACATGTATACGATTTATAATTAAAACCCGCGGATTATATTTTAGCTTTAGGGTCGAATCACGCATTAGAATAAGGTAAGAGTGGAAAGCCCACTCTCACCCTAGACCTATTTCGGCCGGCCGTGTAGAGTTACAAAAGGAGAAGACTTCTCCTTTTGTCAACTACTGGTATTTCATTATTTCAAAAACTAGGGTTTTTGAGAGCAGCTTTCTCCCAAAAACCTAAATCTCACATCTAAAACTCACAAAAGCTCTCCCCATATTGCAAGGCAATTGGAGAGTATTTTTAGCACACGCGACATCATCTCAGACGGGTCTTGGGTGCAAGTTATAGGAGGGAATCTCTTTTGATTCATGTTCATAGGCCATTCGCGCAAGGACCTAAGGTTGTGCATCTTTACCTTTCGGTTTTATGTTTTTCATCTTATGACGATATTCACATGTATATATTTTCGTTATAATCCTGTGATTTTAAGGGTGAATATACGGAAATTCCCCACAAGTGGTATCAGAGCCAAGACCACGAAAATTTTACAATTGTGATTTTCATAAGATGTTTTAAAATCGGAATTTTAATCCCGTTTGTTGTCTCGGTCGTGTGCCCTTTTGTGTGAAATCGATCTTGTTTTCGATTTTGATTTGCATATTGTTAATTAATCGATATTTTTAGCAATATGTGAATCATTTGTTGTTGTTTATTGTTGATTTACACGTTTTAAATCAAGCATATATACAAGTTTTTTTTTACAGCAACACGCCTTCGATGCAGCCTTGCTGTTACTTGATCGAGTAACTCCGTTACTCGATCGAGTACTTTCTGGCTCGATCGAACGTTTTGGATTCTACGAACGAGCGAATTACTACTCGTTCGTAGTCTGCCTCGATGACCCGTCACTCGATCGAGTGACTCTGTTCCTCGATCGAACTCGTTTTAAATCGATCGAGCAGTTTTCTAGAATTTTTCATTTCTGAAAATTTTTGTTTTCTGGAAACTGTTTTGGGCTCGATCGAGTACCGCAGTTACTCGATCGAGCAAAACTCATCTGTCAAGGTTACTCGATCGAGTACCCTAGTGACTCGATCGAGCAACCCTGTTTTGGCAGGTTTTCGAAAATAAAATTTTGTTTTTGTTTTCTTTTGGCCCATGGTAATATACTATATACGGAAATAGTATATTAACATATGTGAAACGGTTCACACTCGATAGCTACATATTATTTTAAAGCGGTTTAAAATAATGGATTGTAAGTTTATTAAAATTTATGTGTATAAAACGGTTTAATCACATAATTTTAAACCCATAGGGTGGTTTGGTAAAAATTTATTAAACATAATAACGGTATTATGTCACGAATGAATTTGTTTTAGTTGATGCATTTTATTTATCGTTTGTTGAATGCTTATGAATGCTTTTATAACGTATTTTTTTTACAAACGGTTGTAACTTAGTGTGGCCTTAGTAGATTGTGTTTCCGTAATGATGGAACATAGTCTTGGTTATATTTTTGAAATCTCGCATCTTCGTTTTGTTTTTCCCTTGTAATTACTTTTGTATTTAAATTAGAATGTAAATAGGTTTATATTTGTAATTTAAATTAGTAATTTTGTGAAGACCAAAGACGGAGACCGGATGCTCACTCCCGCTGCAAAGACCAAGATTGAACATCAAGACAAGCTTCTCGGGTCCAACGGTGGATTCCAAGTTGTTTTAATGTTTATTTTGGTAGGATAGGCCACACTAGGACTTTTTTTTTACGTTTATTGCTTTCTTTTATGTTTTCATCGGTAATAGTTTGCATCATATTCTGCCTAAAACCAAACCACCTATAACATGCCTGAAAACTGACTCATGTAGAGGTCGCGCGTTAGTTTTCTATGACATATAGATGTCTATTGTCAATTTTAAGCCATCACTTAATTTTATTCATTCACGCAATGCTAGATTTTAGTTCACTTAAAATGAATAAAAACTAGTTGATGGGGTCTTCCTCGTATAACCAAAAATTGAGATTAGTCTTTATAAATCAGACTCCCATGAATCCCTTCTTCGTCGGTAGGCATACTATGACCCCTTCTACGTCGGGTAAGTGGGAAAAGATGATTTATTTTATCTCAACATCGTGGTCACTAGATACTATCTAGCAACTATGATGGACTAAAAGATGAGATTTACGGAAATCTATCGACCAAGAGGTCTAACGGTAGAACTAGCCAAGCAGTTGGCTTATCAATTTACGGAAATTGAGTCTTGGGATCGTTTATATAATTCTTGAGGGCGATCAATTATATAAATGCATGAGTCTACGAGTTTAAATTTAATTTAAAATAGACTTAAATCACAACGATGAGTTGCTTATATCATTTTGTTTTATCTTCTTTTCAGTGTAGAACACGAACAAATTTAAACTGCTAATAACAAATGGCTGGTCAAGACCCAATGCCAAGTGCCACGCTAGCACGCGAATCCTGGCTTAAAGCCTTCATGGACTCCATGAATCAGTCTACTAGACTGAAGAATGATGGGTCAAACTTCTCGGACTGGGAGGCAGGATTACGGAAGGTTGAGGAATGCTACGCTGCGTGAGAAGAGTGGAAATGGTTTTTCTTTTCTAATTTGATGATGTCATTGTGTGGACAAATGATTTATTTAGTTTTTATTTTGTTAAGTAAATTTTATTTGCTTAAATAATTGATATGTAATTGATTTTTTTGACAAAAATAATTACACCATAATTTCTATTTTTTTTCTCTACAATTAGGTAGTAATATTTGACATATTTTTCCTTCTTTTCCGTATTCGTTTTCTAATTGACATTTAAGATTCATAATTGAATAACATTTTAAAAAATGAGTACATTGATAACTCATAATTGATAACATTTAAATAAACCGAACACGTAAATAAAACTTACGAAAATAAATCTAACACATAAATAAAGCTTACAACTCATTGCAACGACATAAAACTAACACATAAATAAAATGTAATCGTTAGAAATTAAAAATGTAACCATTAGAAATTAAAAATGTAGCCGTAAAAAAGAGTAAATAATTGTCGAGCTCTGTAATTTTCTCAGTTACAATTACATAACATTGGATAAGATTGAATAAGTGATATCTCAACTGCTTGATTATGGTTGGTCTATTCAGATTACGGTTTTTAAATTTATTGTATTTCCTTTATTGTTTTATGTATTTTCGTATTTAATTAAATATGTAATATTCGAATGTAGACGTTTTATTATTGATCGAGTCATTATTTTGTTGTATTTGAATTCACAATTTCTCTATTTAAATTACTAACGGCTATATTGTCACTATTACCAACGGCTATATTGTCCTCAGCTCTCTATTTAAATTGATATTTTCAATTCACAATTTCTCACATCCAACAATTTTCGACATTCTCACTCTTTTATTAATTTTTGTTGTATCAAATTCAAATTACCCGAAAATGACTTACTGGGATGATAAAGTTAGGGAGTTTCAAAGAGACATGAACATGATAAAAGATCATGCTCCTAACTTTGTTGCTCGTTTGAATCTAGTCATGCCAGAAACAGATACTGTGCTACATTATTGTGCTGAATATGTTACATTGTTCACCACCATTAGCAATGTTGATCTCAACCATATCCGGAAACCCAAATACTGTGCTGAGTCTGCCTATTTTGAACAATGCAACAATAGGTAATGCTATTGCTATTTTAATTAATTATAGGTAATGCTATTGCTATTTTAATTAATTATACCAAGAAAGTTAAATAATTTTTTACATAAAAGTCAATATATTTTGATTTGCGTTTTTTCAGATACTTATCTTTCGAAAGGCGAAGAACATCACAAATTAAGGAAAGAAGTTGATGAGTCATAATTATATACATCTTTATGCCTTCCCGTATATACTTTTGTTACGGTTTTGTGCACTAATCCATGTCATATATGCCGTTTTTGTCATAAATGTCGATACTCCCGCATTTTGTTGTTTCTAATGCAGATGGATGCATTCCGGTGGTTTATAGAAGATCACACGAGTACCGCGGAGTCGGCAAGGCGAAGATGTATAGGAAGATAAGCAAGAATCAAGGAAGATTGTCAAAAAAGAAATAGAGAAACGAAGAATCGTGCTGACAAAGTGGAGCACTCGATCGAGTGCCATCAACACTCGATCGAGTGCATTGGATACTCGGTCGAGTGCTTTCTTCTGTCCGGATTTCCATAAGTTTTTAGCAAGTGTTTCCATAAATTGTTTAGTAGTTTGTTATAAGTAGAGACTTTGTTGCCTATTGTTAGATACGCTTTTATTACTCTAAAAACCCTAATTATTACTAGTAGCTCTCTAGATTATTATTTAGCACTTGCCTTCGGATCTTGTTTTCCTATTTACGGTATTTAATCATAATCTCTACTTTATTGTTCTTCAATTATTCCTGTTCTTAGTTTATTGCTTTATTAATTATGTTTTCAATCAATATTGTTGTAGTTAGATCCCAAGCCATGCGTAGCTAATTTATTTGTCTAGGGTGAAAAGGGATCTAGGTAAGTAGAAGGGGGAATCAAACTTTAATGATGTTTAATTGTTAAACTGCTTATTATTATTGTTCTATTGTTGTTTTAAACCTGATTAATTAATTACTGGCCAGGATTAGTTAATTAGTCTCGCAAATTAGTCTTAGATCCGACCGTAGACTAAGACTAAGATAGGCCACAACAATTGAATAGGCTGACCTAATTATAGCGACCGCATGTTAGGTTTAGATCTAAAGATTATATGAATACCGACCGGACATATGATCTTAAATAATAATTTTGCCCAATTAAATTAGTTAAATCCCATTCCCCTGGATAATTGCCTATGTGAACTTGATCCCTAGATCTTTCCTAATACTTGTTTACATCTTTATTTACTTATTTCGCAATTAGTTTGTTAGACAACAAAAACAATCAAAACAACCCAATTGTTACTTTAAAACTTATTTACTTTAGCAAACAATTTATTACCGCCTCCCTGTGGATTCGATACCTTTTTTACCGCTAGCTATTAGTTAGTAGTATCCTAAGGATTACTTTGATTTAGGGTGACGACTTTACCCTTATCAAATTTGGCGCCGTTGCCGGGGAGGCAACAATTTATTTGTTTGTTATTTGTTTAATTTTTCTTTTGTCTCAAGGAACGAAAGTTCCTTGTGACAGCTCTCACCCTTTTCTTGTTAAGTTCCTTGTATGCCCAGGTCAACTCGGTCCGAGATTATTGCTTTTGATCCTGAACCAGAGAAGACTTTTCGCTACAGAAGGAATTTTAATAGAGAAGTAAGTCAAGTAGAAGACTTGAGTATACTTGACGAGGTTGAGCCTTTCATTACTTCAGAAAACTCATCCTTGGACGAGGACGATACTGTTTCTGAAACCTTTGTCGCTACACCAAAGATGGCTACACCCACCTTAGCAAGCCACAACGAGCCTACTTTGGCTTCTATTCCAAAAGGATTTATTCCTCCTCCTACCGATGCTGCAGAAAAGCCTTTTGATATCAAGCCATCTTATCTTGCGTTGGTAGAGCGGAATATGTTTGGAGGTCGAGCCGGGGAAGATCCTGCTAAGCATATGGATAAGTTTGTCACTTATTGCAGTTCCATCCCTTTGCAAACAGGAGTAACTTATGATCAAGTCAAATACCGAATTTTTCCTTTTTCTCTCCAAGATGATGCTAGAGAATGGCTGCGCGAGTTGGATTTGACTGCTCATGTCATTACTGATTGGAATTCCCTAGCTCTTGCATTCTACAAGAAGTATTTTCCCCCACAAAAGACAAACAATCTCAGGAATCAGATTACTAACTTTAAACAAGGAGGTACTGAAGATTTCAATGAGGCATGGGTACGTTTCAAAAGATTGGTTCGTGCAGTCCCTCATCATGGGTTTGAGAAGTGGTTTATTTGTAACCAGTTTTACAACGGGTTATTCGATGATCATAGAGCCCTTCTAGATTCTTCTGCTAATGGAAAATTTTTAAAATAATACTACTGATGATACAGCTTATAAATTGATCGATGATATAGCTACTCATACTGCCGAATATGGAAATCCAAGAGGCTCTGCAAGAGGAAGTGGTACAGATAGTGCCGTCGCAGCCCAGTTAGAAGCTTTGAATGCTAAGATTGCACAAATGCAAACAACACAAGCTTTGGGTGGCCAACACCAAGTGGTTAATATGGTTCAACAAGGGGAAGTACTTTTCTGCGGAAGATGTGGTGTAGATGGTCATATTACTGAGGAATGTATAAGTCCTATGGAACAAGTACTTGCTTTCCAATCCTACAAGCAAGCTAATCCCTTTTCTAACACTTATAATGAGAGGACAAGGGAACATCCCTTTCTTCAGTGGTCAAGCCAGAATGTTCAAAATCCTACCCCACCTCAGCAACAACCAAATTCAAATTATGTGATTCCTCAGAATCGCGGCCAACAAGGAAACTATAGACAGAATCAAAGAGGTCCTCAGTTTAACAATCAGCGCCAACAACAGTTTCAACCTTTGGTGCCACCTCCTCCACCATCCACTACCAACAATGATATGTCAGAGATTAAAGCTATGTTGCAGCTGATACGTGTCTATTTTATGATGTTTTACATCTATTTTTACACGTATTTGGTCGCTCATTTACTATGTTTTAGCCTTTATTTCCCACAAATTGTGTACTTTCGTATTTTTATGCACTTTTGCAGATTTATGCGGAAAAGAGACGATTTGGCACCAAATTCGTATCCTCAAGTCTTTTGCTTAATTAAAGAATTAATGGAAAGTCAACTGGAGTCAAAATCAAGTACCAAGAGTCAAAACAGAAGAAAATCCGAAGACTTCCGTACAGAAGCGGTCGACCGACCAGTTAAACGGGTCGGCCGACCAGGCCTGATTTTCATAAAGCCCAATTTTCCAAGAAAGGCCGGAAATAAAAGAGGTCCAGCAAGAAGCGGTCGACCGACCAGCCAAACGGGTCGGCCGACCAGAACGAAGCCCATGCGATTTCTTTTCGGAAATAAAGTAGAATTAGAGTCTTTAGGAACCTCTTAGTTTCTTTCTATATAAGCCAATCTTGTGATTAGGGTTAGACATCTTCGAATATCATCTTCGACTATCTTAGATCTTAGATCTGGAGAATCAAGTTTTGCATCGAATCTTTCAGCATCAAGTTTTATCAGATTTAGTTTTGTAATCTTTCAATAATTCTCAAGCATTCAATAAAGTTAGTTTCTTTCTGCCCTAATTCCAATTGTGGTAATTACTCTTTAATCTAGTTTTTATTATAGTTCTTGTTTTTATTACAATTGTTAAGTTAGAATCCCAAGCTTTATTGAATCTCGCATGCTTAGATTATTTACTATGTTCTCCATGTTTATTCCCAATTTTACAATCGTCTTAACAGTCATGAATAGCTAATTTTCATATGTTAGGATGTAGGGGATCATATGCATAGGTAAATAAAATCCGAAAAAACCGACCTGTAGCAGGACCACGGTCGGCCGACTGGAATAGCCGGTCGGTCGACCGAGGCCGTGGTCGGCCGACTGGAGTAGCCGGTCGGTCGACCACTCGCGTATGTTTTCTTATTTCGTCTTTTCTTGTCAATTATAATATCCTGCAATGAGACCAATAGGAGACTTGTAGGATGTTAGTAATGACCTACCCAAGATTGAGAGATACGGGAAGGGCATTGGTTTACACCTTAAGACGGATAGGTTACTCAAGGCTGAAAGGTATGTAACCTGGAATTTGGGAATCACCCTTATTGTTGACACCCAATAATTGTGAGACCTAGGAACTAATAGCATAGGCCGAAAGGAGCTATTAGGTAGCATAGACCTAAAAAGATATGTTGCACCCCCCTTACGCGACTGCAATACATGTTGACCTTAGGATTTACTTTACCTTAGCTATTTATTACCCAAACATCCTAGCATCCTCTTTTATTATATTTTACTCTCATCTTTTAATTCTTGTTTTATTTTAATCTTTGCTTTAGATATAGTAATCAACCAATCAGACCCCCAAATTTGTTACCTTTAAACATTAACATTTAACAATAAACATTCCCCGCCTCCTTGTGGTTCGACCCTGACTTTCACTATCTATTGTTAAAGTTAGGAATTATAAATTTTATCTTTGGTACCCTCAACGACGGGCATCAGCAGCAAAGCCTTAAAGCTCAGATGGAGCAAAAGGCACAGATTACTCAGATACTGGCTCACAATAAAATATTGGATACTCAAGTTGCCCAACTAGCGGGCCAAAATACAAGTAGACAACCTGGAAACCTTCCTCCCCAAGGACAACAAGCTCATGAACAAGCACATGCCATCCACTTGAGGAGTGGTACTTCTTATAAAGAGCCGGAGATGCCCAAAGATGATAGTGAAGTGCCTTATGTTTCTCGTAAAGGTTTAGGGCATCTCTCTTTCAGCGATGATGAAGAAGAAGCAAAGGAGTTAGAGAAAGATCGTATACATGAGAAAAACGAAAAAGAAAAACGAAAAGAAGCATTACGAGCTAAAGCACTCAATCGAGCTCGTGAAGCACTCGATCGAGTGCCAGTCCCACTCGATCGAGTGCCTTCCCCACTCGATCGAGCGCCTTGTCCGCGTACTTCTAATTCTTCTATTTTGCTTAATGCACAGGTACCCGACACTACTATCCCAAGCCAGAGTTCCCCAAAAGTCTCTAAAGATGCAAAGGAAGCTGAACCAATAAAGATCATTCTACCATTCCCAACCCGACAACAGAAATCAAAACTTGATCAACAGTTCGGGAGATTCATGGAAGTTGTGAAAAATCTTCAAGTAAGCGTTCCTTTCACCGAATTGATTACTCAGGTGCCAGCTTATGCAAAGTTTATGAAGGACATATTGACAAGGAAGAGATCCTTCAATGAGGTGGAGACGGTAGCATTCACTGAGGAATGCAGCGCTGTTTTACAATCCCGTTCACCACCTAAGCTTAAGGATCCAGGGAGTTTCTCTATCCCTTGCACTATTGGTCCTTTGTTTATTAATAGAGCTCTTTGTGATTTAGGAGCTAGCGTTAGTGTCATGCCCTACTCTATATGCAAGAAATTAAATATGGGTCATTTAAGCGTCACTAATATGACTCTACAAATGGCCGACAGATCCGTTAAGCACCCCCTTGGCGTCTTGGAAGACGTACCTGTAAAAGTGGGAAAATTCTTCATCCCAGTTGATTTTTTTGTACTAGACATGGCCGAAGACACTTATACTCCTATTATCTTAGGCAGACCATTCTTACACACCGCAGGGGCGGTCATTGATGTTAAAAATGGGAGCCTTACTTTGGCTGTCGGAGATGATACTATCACTTTCAATCTTAAAACTACCTTAAAACATCCCATGGTAGATGAAAGTTGTCATCGCATTGATATTGTGGACGTAAATATTGATGAAACCCTTGCTCTTTCTTTGAACATGGACCCCTTAGAGATTGTCTTGATGTCCGATGAGAATGATGCAGAAACACTTTCCGAATACCCCGAAGTGGTTGCTATGGAAAAACTTTTGACTGGAGAGGAACGTAAAGAGCAAACGGTCTATAGCTTAGGTAACCCCCCTAAGGTTACCGAGGACGTTGTTCGAAAGGAAATTCAAAAACTCTTAGATGCAGGTATTATTTACCCCATCTCCGACTCTCGATGGGTGAGTCCAGTTCAGGTGGTTCCTAAGAAGGGAGGGACTACGGTTGTGACGAATGATAAGAATGAATTAATAACTACCAGACTTGTAACAAGGTGGAGGATGTGTATTGACTAAAGGAAGCTAAATGTTGCTACAAAGAAAGATCACTTTCCCCTCCCCTATATTGACCAAATGTTAGAGCGGTTAGCTTGTCACGAGTATTTTTGCTATCTCGATGGTTATTCAGGATTCTTTCAGATACCCATACATCCCGATGACCAAGAAAAGACTACCTTTACCTGTCCTTATGGTGTCTTTGCTTATAGGAGAATGCCCTTTGGGCTTTGCAATGCTCCTGCTACTTTTCAACGTTGTATGATGGCCATCTTTTCTGATTATATTGAGTCTATTATAGAGGTCTTCATGGATGACTTCAGTGTTTATGGTACTAAATTTGATATTTGCTTGAGAAATTTGTCCAAAGTCTTGCAGCGTTGTGAAGAAACTAATCTTGTCTTGAATTGGGAAAAGTGCCACTTCATGGTAGCTGAAAGGGTGGTACTTGGTCATCTAGTATCAGGAAAAGGCATTCAGGTTGACAAAGCTAAAGTGGAAGTCATTGAGAAACTCCCGTACCCGGTTAATGTTAAAAGTGTGAGAAGCTTTTTGGGTCATGCAGGATTCTATTGCAGATTCATCAAGGATTTCTCCAAAATTGCTCAACCACTTACTAAGCTTTTACATAAAGATGCACCTTTTATTTTCATTGATGAGTGTGTTAAATCTTTTGACAGGATTAAACAAGCTCTTATCTCATCTCTAATTATTAGGTCCCCACATTGGAGCCTACCTTTCGAGATCATGTGCGATGCCAGCGACTACGCAGTTGGAGCCGTACTTGGGCAAAGAAAGGAGAAAGCACTACATGGAATCTATTATGCTAGCAAGACCTTAGATGGTGCACAGATTAATTACGCCACCACCGAAAAGGAGTTACTTGCAGTTGTCTATGCTTTAGACAAATTTCGTTCTTATTTGGTAGGATCTAAGGTTATTGTCTATACTGACCATGCTGCTTTAAAATATTTGTTGGCTAAACAGGAAGCAAAACCAAGACTCATTCGCTGGATCTTGCTGCTACAAAAATTTGATCTAGAGATTAGGGACAAATCTGGAGCTGAGAATGTAGTTGCCGACCACCTATCCAGATTGAGATTCCATGGAGGGGATTTAGTCCCCATTGATGATTCTTTCCCAGATGACCATCTTCTTGCTATTACTACAGGTGTTCCTTGGTTTGCTGATTATGCTAATTTTATAGTAGGAGGCATACTTCCTCCGGACATGTCTTATCAGCAACGGAAGAGATTTCTACATGATACAATGATATATTTCTTGGATGATCCCTACCTCTTCCGCGAATGCCCTGACGGTATTTACAGACGATGTATACCAGATAATGAGGTACATGTTATCTTGTCCCATTGTCACTCTTCTTCTTATGGTGCTCATCACGGCCCCTCACGGACTTTTGCCAAGGTAATGCAATCTGGATTCTTTTGGCCTACTATTTTAAAAGATGCTACTACTTTTGTGCGTTCATGTGATGCTTGTCAAAGAACAGATAACATTTCGCAGAGACATGAGATGCCTCAAACCGGGATCTTAGAAGTGGAGATCTTTGATGTTTGGGGTGTTGACTACCAAGGACCTTTCCCTTCTTCTCATGGGAATCTCTACATCTTGGTACTTGGTAGTCGTTGACTATGTTTCCAAGTGGGTAGAAGTCGTTGCTACTCCTACATGTGATGCCAAGTCCGTTGTCAAACTATTCCAAAAGACCATCTTTCCACGATTTGGAGTCCCTCGCGCCGTCATAAGTGACGGGGGAAAGCATTTCAATGAACGTCATCTCAACTCTTTGTTATCAAAATATGGCGTTACACACCGTAGAGGATTGGGATATCATCCTCAGACAAGTGGGCAAGTAGAGATTTCTAACCGAGAATTAAAGTCTATCTTGGAAAAGGTAGTCAGCAAAAATAGGAAAGATTGGAGTCTTAAGCTTGATGACACCCTTTGGGCCTACCGTACTGCGTTTAAAACCCCAATTGGATCATCACCCTACAGATTAGTTTATGGCAAATCTTGTCATCTCCCAGTCGAACTCGAGTATAAGGCTATGTGGGCCATCAAAGACTTAAATATGGATCCCTCACTGGCAGGCGAGAAAACATTGATGCAATTGAACGAGCTAGATGAATTTCGATTGCATGCCTACGATAGTGCTCGAGTGTACAAGGAACGAACCAAGAAGTGGCATGACAAGCATATCGTGCAAAGGGAACTTCGAGTTGGTGACAAGGTATTGTTATTTAACTCCCGTTTGCATCTCTTTCCAGGTAAGCTCAAGTCAAGATGGAGTGGACCATTCACCATTATTGAGGTAAATAAGTTTGGGTCAGTAACTCTAAAATCTGACGAAGGTGAGACATTCAAGGTAAATGGGCAACGCGTAAAGTTATATCATGAAGGTGCCTATGTTGGGAAGATAGAGGCCCTAAACCTTTTCCCCTCAGATTCTTCCTAGTTTTGAGGAAGTACGATCGTGCGGGACCGCATAAACCAGCGCTACTGGGAGGCAACCCAGATCCTTGTAATTTTTTTATTTTTATTTTTAACGTAAAACTACTTTTTCTCTAGTATATGTCTTTCTAAGTGAGTGAGAGAATTTAATGAATTTTGTGAAGTATTTTCAGGATAAAGGAGTACGGTGCTAAAGCGGCTTTGATAATGGATACCGTCTCATCTCGAGTTCCCGATCAAGTGCTCAGGACACTTGATCAAAGGTCTTTTTGTCGAAATATAGCTAAGCTGTTTTAATTCTTAATTCGTAAATTCCATGCTTAATCTAGAACACTCGATCGAGTGCCACCAACACTCGATCGAGTGCTTTAGAGCAATTATTTTTTTTTAATGCCTTAGCAAGCAACGAAGAAAATTTCGCAAATTCTAGAGCACTCGATCGAGTGCCACCAACACTCGATCGAGTGCCGGTCCAATTCAACCCGTGTCTTCTTTTCTACGGACATAAGGCAAATAATCTCCTTTTCCCCCCAAATTTTCGACAACCCTTTCCCTTTCCACCCCAAATTTTCGACACCCCCTTCCTTCAATCCCCATTGTTACTCGCTCAAATCACTTAGTTTTTGTTGCTATCATTAATTGCTTCATCTTACATCATTCCATTGTTCCTCTTTTGCATTAATTCATCCAATTTGCTCATCTTTGAGGTAATTTTCGAGATTTCTAGGGTTTCATTCATTTTTGCTAAAATTATGCTTAAACCTTGTGTTATTTGCTTAAATTCTTCCCTATGTTGTCTACTCACATGATTCCCATGCTTTTTATACCATTATTTACTGTGTTTAGTGTAGACAAACGGATTTTTGACCCCTAAGCCCTAGAAATTCGAGTTCACTAAGTATGGAATGGAGTTTTTGATTTTTGTCTTCTACTTTACTTCCAGGCTATGTCGAGTTCTTCAAGGGGTAACAAGAGAGATAGGACTACGCGCAACATCCCAACCCCGGTGATCCCGGGTTGTGAACCCTTTCCGGAATTCCCTTGGATTACATTTCGGAATAGACATCAAAGGGAGCGGTTTGTGGCGCTCGCTAAGCGGAAGATGATCTCCAATCGGGTCGTTTGCAAGAAGACCCCGGATACTTTCAAAATCTTGGAACCAATGAAAGAGATCTTCCAGGAGCTTGGATTATTCGGGCTCCTCAACCTTAGTGAGCTTTCCTATCGAGCTCTCACTCTCGAGTTCTTCAGTGCTTGTTGGTTATGAGCATTTGTCTTAAGGCTGCAAATTCGTTTTGGTATTGAAAGACCATTTAAGTTATTTTGTGACAAATGTGATAATTATTATAGTTTCGAATTAACAATACAAGTGATGTATTGTTTAAGAAACATTTCAGAGTGAAAATGTGTCAATTATACATGTTGATACAAACTTCATTTTGCGGATCCGCTTATTAAGTAATTACCACCCACGGTCTTTCTTGGGCTCATTGCTCAAATGGGTGTTTCAGTTTTAAGGAAATTCAGTTTAAGTGGGAGTTTGTCATGTTAGACACATTAAAGTTTACGGTTATTAAGTTCTGCAGAAATAAAGTTTTCGGTTTATGGTTTCACTCTGTTTTATTTGGTTAATCTTACTAAGGTGGACCAGTTGGAAATATGCATATTTGGATCACATTCGGATGCTATTTTCATGCTGCACTCCCATGCTCGATTCATGTCGTTGGTTATATTGTCATATGTGACCATTCAGGGTCTTGCTACGACAAATTGTAGCAAAGGCCGCTTTGATCCTATGTTGGTATGATTGATGGACCGAATTGCTTAAGACGGTTAGATTGTGATAGCATTTTTGAGCTCATAAGGTTATTGTAAATACAATTATCAGGTGTTACACATATATGAATGTATTTGACCCAAGTGAGAGATTATAAGAATTATGGGCCTAATACAATAACATATGTGGACAATTATTTATCAGATAGTAATTGTATTTATACGCTATCAATTAAATTAAGCCCAAATATAAAGTGATCCACTACGGTGTGTTAAATATGGGCTTATGTACGTCTTAAAAGGTATGGGCCTGACTATTATCTAAGTGTAGATACCCATTAGGTTTCTAATGCATGATGGGCGCATTAGACTAAGGAGACTATATATAGTCACCTAGGGTTATGGTCCCTAGTAGCACACAATAACCTAATCTCCCCGCATCCCATCAGTAGAGAGATCCTGTGTGTCTACTAGAAGACCTAATCCGTAGACCGTCCCTTCAGACGGTTCATTCCAACCTTTCGTCATGTAATCAGGTACGCTTCCGCATCCAGTGTTTATCGAATAATTTAGTATGAAGTTTATGGCTATTCATTCGGATGATTAAATCTAACATCCTCTTCATCAACGAACTTCCAACAACTACATGTGAAATATGAACATGAAAACACAATATAGTAAATGTCAAAATACATTACCAATCACCACTCATACCACCTTTCAAACCTCCTTATATCGCCAAACTCCAAGGTAGAAAATTAACTAAGTAACTTTTTTTTATAATCTCTCAGTTTGCCTAGATCGCCTTCCCTTGAGGATTTTCAATCTAGCTTTTATTCCTTATACTACTCTCATGACACGCATTTCAATTCTTCATTTTACCCGAAGTGCCCTTTCGGGTTTTCACTCCGTCCACGGCCATTTACCCAATCTTGCTTAGGCGTCCGTCCTTGCAGGGTTTCACCTAGCCGAGTTATTTTTTTCCTTCTTTTATTTTTTTTTTATTTTTCAACAATAAATAAAATATATATAAATAGAATTCCCTCCCCCCCCAAACACTCTTGAACTTCACATTGTCAATGTGAGAAACAACAAAAGGTAAGATAGGGAAAAAGAGGAAAAAAGTCATACCACACACGTTAAATACCGGAGGTATCTTTGGTACCGTAAAAAATGACGACACAATTAGCTAGAAATGACCAAACCCATGGTGCCGTCATCAAGATGCTTGAACAACAATTAGCCCAACTAGCCACATCTAATGCTGAAAGGCAACAAGGACATCTGTCACCCCAAGGTACTCATCCTTAAGAGACCGTTAATGTTATTCATGTGGTAGGTGATGTACCCAATTCTAGTCCATCCATGGTTTTGGTTGACGAGGTGGTAGAAGAAAGTGAAAATGAGGAGGTTCATGTGAAGCCCGAGGTTGTAAAAAAAAGGAGTCTGAGGTTTCTATCAAAATTCAAGTCCAAATTCCTCATCGCCTTGCTAAAAACAATGACGATGATATGTTTGGTAAGTTTTTAAAAATTGTTAAGAATTTACAGGTTACTATATCGTCTAGAGCTCATTTCGCAGGTGCCCTCATATTCGAAGTTCATGAAAGATATTCTCAAAAGAAAACGATCTTTCAAGGAAGTAGAGACCATCGCTTTCACGGAAGAGTGTAGTGCAGTCTTGCAAAACAAGTCTCCACCAAAGCTCAAGGATCTAGGTAGTTATGTTTCTCGATCCCTTGCACTATATATAGGCACATATCACATTGATAAGGCCATTTGCGACCTCGCGCGGTGCAAGTGTAAGTGTTATGCCTTTTTCCATTTGCAAAAAACTTAATATGTGACCGCTCAAGTTCAAGAATAACACCACATTACAAATGACAGACCGTTCAATGAAACACCCTTTTTAGAGGATGTTCCCGTCAAACTTGGTAAGTTTTTCATTCCCGTCGACTTTATAGTATTAGATATGGCCGAAAATTCTTAAATCCCGATTATTTGAGACGTCATTTCTTGCATACTATTTCAACCAACATGATCAATGAAAATAACAATCACTGATATCCACTCTGATATTCTCTCATTTTCTTTTTTCTCTCTAATATCCTAGCCTTCATTAATCATCCGAGACTTTCATTGACAATTAATCGATGTTAAGCCTCAACATTGCTTTGTTTATCAATTATTAATATGTATGAAAACTTACAAGTTAATAAATAAAAGTCTTCATTTTGTTGAGATTCATTTGTTTGTCTCTATTTTCGGTGTATTTCGTCTCCTTTATGTTCTAGGGTTTAGTTTTACTAGTAATATAGACAAGAGTGATTTGCTAATGATTTGTCATACGTCTTTACACTGGATATGAGTTATTCTTCAACAATTTGTTGGTGCCAACAATAGGTAATTTTTCTCTATTGAAGAATCAAATGAAGGATCTCCTTAAAAGCCACACGAAGAGAGTGATACAAGGACGAGCCGAATTGTCATATTAAGTTTTGAGATTTGTAGTTTTAGAAGATGAATTTCTCATTTGGTTTCTATTAAAATTTTTTCAATTTTACATATTTCTGTAAAAGTGCCGTTTAACGCTTTATTAATGAATTGATTTTTGTTTTAAAAAACACAAATTTTTATTTGTGACGGAGATATCCGTCGTAAACTTGCGACATGTCAAATATTACCCACTTAGGTAAGAAAAGGCAAGACATTTGCGATTTTCAATGTTTTGTCTTATATAATTAAGTGAAAGAGTTTGATCCTTTAAAAATTATATATCGGTCGTAAGGAGACTTATCACTATAAAATTAACAAAAAAAAGAAAAATTAATAATACAAATAAAAGTTACAATTCAATAAAGTCCAAAATCACACAAGCACAAGAATAAAAGGTGGGAAAGTAAAATAAGGAGAAGAATAAGGACAAAGGCAAATTCAAAATCCAGGCTACAAGGAATGAATAAAAAACAAGATACCGAAAATAGCCCCAACTCCAACCCAGCTCATCCTCCTTCCACCAGCAGCTGCGCCTGAACTTAGTTTGATTCCATTATTACCCTTACCCTCAATCAAACTTCCTTGATCGTTGACTTTCAAGTCAGCTCCAACAACCAAACTATGTCGTTTAGTCTTCCACAATGGACTCCTATATCTCACCTCCGTCGCCAGTTCCACCCTATAAAGCGCTTCGCCATTCTTATTTTCCAAATTGACCCCTTTTGGCTCGATATCGCCGACCCGGTGGGTACTCTTCCAAAAGCCCTGGTAAAAGGAGTCAATAATGACATTTCCTACAGGAAAGTTACTACGGTTAGGCTTGTAGTAAAATGTAAGGTTGAGGGAATCGTAGTAAATGCCCTTGTTGAAGTTTCGGTTTTTGAGCTTCAGATCGTAATGGATAGAGTTGTTGTTGTTAGGTGTTTTTTGAAGGGCAAAAACCTCAAAGTTTTCAATGGAGCATGCTGGGGTTAGGATTCTAAAAGCAAGCCATATAAAAATGGCGGAAATTGCTGTTGAAACAAGACAGCCACAGCTACAACAACCTTGTGCTTGTCTTGACATTCTTCTTGTTGGGTTTTCGTAAGGAAGAAAGTTTATGAATGGGATTACGGAATGATGATGAAAGTAACGATGGAATTATAAATAATGGTCGTTATGTGTCATATTTTAATGACTACCTAGAACAAGTACAAGTCAACTAGTATATAAATATAAAATACCAGTCGATTAAATTTCGTGTAATCCATATGTAAGATCAATAAGTCTTTTATAGGACGGAGACCATGGAGTCTATGTTAGACGGGTTATGTAGTTATCATTTGTATAAATAAGACAAAAATTAAAAAGTTTAGGAAACACAAAGAGCTTTCTTTCATTTATGCAAGTGAGTTATTATTTAACCCGTCTTAAACTGAAAAAGGATACTTCCGTCTTTAATGAGAATTTGTGATATTACCTATACTAGTGTTAACCCGCGCAAAAATGCACGGATTGTTTATTAAAATTCTAATATATAAAATTTGTTTAGAATAATGCGAATGTATATCGACATTATTATTTTCATTGTTACAAATTAAACCCAATGAGAGTGTAATTTGTTGTTTTTATTTTAAAACTTTCAATTAGTTCAATTCGATTAACTTTGGCCGAGTTAAAAATATATGAGTAAAATTGTGCATCCTACGTACTAACGTAGTTTGTTGGCGACTAATAGTAACTCCAATTTAATACATATATCTAAACAACTATAGTAAAAAAACTGGGCTCAAGTTTAAATTGGTCCGCATTAAAAATAAGTTTTTGCCACCCCATATGAAATGAATTTATATTTTATCACTCATGAACCAAAAAAACATATACTCTAATGTCACGCTACATTATTATTTTGCACAAAATCTTCTATATTATTTATAAAATCTTCTATATTATTTACACAATTAGCTTTGTACCCTCTCTATGTCTTCAATTTTGAGATCACTTTCAAATTAATCTAATTATATCTTATTATTATTGTTCTTAATTCATTACCAAACAACTTTTTGCCTCAAACATACTACTTTGCATCATATTGACATATTTGGGTTAAACCATTATTAAAGATTCATGTACGTATACAAACTAATTTCTTTGCAACTTTTAAATTAATTATAACCTTTAAATTGTTTGTAAATTAATTTTTGAAATAAAATTATATTGTATGTAATATGAGTTTAATCTATCTATTTTCGTTTTTTCAAACTTTCAGCAATAAGCTTTTAAAACTCCGTAATTATTATTTTTTAAATGTTTTCAAGGTTGTTAAATGCGGAAAATTTTTTATCTTATAATTTTTTAATATGTTGATTTTTCGTAAAGAGATATATTCGTTATTTTATAACCAAATTAAGATCTAATTATTATTCAAACGATATGATAATTTAATTATAAATAGCAGATTTTTTATGCCGGAATATTTGTTAGATATAATAGGTATAATTCCAGTATGATAGCTATTTTTTTTAAAGAATCCGCTCTAAAACTATTTTATCCATATTTTTCCGACAGAGTATTCCGTATTAATTATTTTTGAGCATATGAGTATATTTTTGAGCTTATTAGCTCAAACTTTATTTGTTTTAGAGTATATGTGTATTTTTTCTGAGCTTATGAAAGTTTAGAAGTTAGATTTTAATTTTTTTTTCCGTCAAAACTAAAATTTAACTAAGTTTATATAAATTTAACTGTAAATTTTACGTACAAAAATAAACGAATAACTTTTCCAACATTAATCGTGAATTTACATAAATTTGAACGTAAAATTTTACGTACAAACATAAATGAATAACTTTTTGAGAAATAAAATCCAAACTTTTTGATGTGGGACCCTCATTTATTTTTATTTTTTTTAAAAAAATGTTGGGTTTGATGAGTTGGGTGAATGAGAGTTGTTTAAATGTTTTTGTTATAATATAGATAAGATAGGTGATTTTAAGGAAACACAAATTTACATTTAACACAGAAATATCCATCATAAGATGAATTAAATTATATAAATATAACAAAGATTTTGTTATATTAACAAATTTTGTTATTTCTTAACATATATTTTGCTTTTACTTTTTGATTATCTAAAATATTTAACCGGTTTTAAATTTACGACCAATATATCATACACAAATTCTGATTTGTGATGGATATATTGGTCGTAAGCTCGCGACGGCTTAAGTAAACTCATGCGGAGAGATAAGACAAGAGTAAAGCACCTGAATAATAGCAAACTGTTTTATTTTATCTACCAATATAATTAATATTTAACCCGTCACAAACTTATGACGGATAGGTGATATGTCCATTAGACTTTGTGTACGGAGTATAATATAATCATCAATCTATCTTAAAAGGAACCGGTTTGGAAGGAAAAGGATGGAGGAGTCCACTTGGGCATGTGACAGTGGAGCATTGCCGCGTTGGTTGTAGGGTCATGTACAAAAGGAAATTACTTTGTTACTTGGTGTCTTGCTTTGGCGTTCGGGTATTAACTTTTTAGTGACTTTTATTACTCCCTCTGATCCAGACAAAATGTAATGGTTGCTTTTTGATACTATTCATGGTCGTAGAGAATTTTAGATATTACCGTTAATTTATAAGACCAAATATAGTCATGTGAGATCTTGTTTGATTTATCATCATTAATGTTATAAGAATATCAAATTTTTATACTACCTCCGATTTCTCAGGGCCACTCGAGGAGTAGTAACTGAAATGCGTGGCCATGCTCGAATACAGATTCGTTTTATCAGTTAAGTTACTCTCTAGTCGGGGAAACCACTCTTGATACAGATCGCTTGTGAGATACGACCTTTGCGAATGCGGATTTGCAAATTGTCTTACATTGTGTGGGAGAACTTTTAAAAGGATATGAGAATCGGTTATCGCACCTACACTTGTACGGACAAATGGGAGTTTGTTAGAGCTTGTGTCCTCCACATGTAGTGTGATAACGTCATTGCACATACCCTTGTACGGACAAGTGGGAGATTGTTGGAGCTGGTGTCCTTGACAGTTAGTACAATGACTTACTAAATCTCTTAAAGGATCACAAGGGCATACTTCAGTATTATTATCAGTTGATCCACGTTTATCAATAACGGTTGGCTTGCTAGATAAGTTTGACGTTATTGTTATACGGATGGCGGTGATCAACTGGTCCCTATACGTCACACCTATAGGGCACGTTTGAGAGATGTGAAGGTATGAAAATACAGTCACATTTATGCCGGATACGACTAAACAGTTAGTCAGAGGTATTGACTATTAAATTAGTCAATGAGATGTTGAGATTATTATTTAATACGGATTAAATAATTTTAAGCTAATACGGATTACATGATTAATTCGTAAATTAAATATAAACGGTTATATTTAATTAAATATTGTATTCGCGTATTAATATAAACAGTTATATTAATTTAGGTAATTATACAATGTCGTAATTTTATCAGACCATTATTAATACATCAACTGCATTAATATCTGATAACATGTGTACGATTTATAAATAAAACCCGCGAATTATATTTTTAGCAAATTGGGTCGAATTACACATTAGAATAAGGTAAGAGTGGAAAGCCCACTCTTACCCTAATGGGTCGGCCGACCGTGTAATACATAAGGAGAAGAATTCTCCTTATGTCAGGTTACTGTTTCTTTGATTGTTTGACTGACAAAACACATCTCAAGAAAATTAGGGTTTGGAAAACTGCCTTTTCCCAAAACCTAGATCTCACATCTAAAACCTCACAAAACTCTCCCCATATTGCAAGGCAATTGGAGAGTCTTTCTAGCACACGCGACATCATCTTAAACAAAGTCTTGGGTGCAAGTTATAGGAGGAAATTTACTTTAATTTATGTTCTTAGGCCTATTCAAGCAAGGACCCAAGGTTGTATTCTTTTTCATGTTTTAATTATCTTATGACCTTTATTCACAACTGTAAAATTCGTTATAATCCTTCATGTTTTAGGGCGAATACATGCTTTATTCCCCACAAGTGGTATCAGAGCCAAGACCACGAAATTTTTACTTTTTTGTTTTTCATTAGTTTTAATTAAAATTTTTGAAAATCGTTTTCTGTCGCCGAAGGGACAACTACAATGTTCTTCAGACATGTTGTGAAATATTGGGGACTGCCTCAGACTATAATCAGTGATCTCGATTCACGCTTCACGGGATTATTTTGGGGGCGAGTTGTTCAAGTTACTTGGGTCCAATCTTCGGATATCCTCAAGTTATCATCTTCAAACCGATGGCCAGACAGAGCGCTTCAATAACATGTTGGAAGAATATCTGCACCACTTTGTGGGTGCAACTAAAATGGAGTGGGCGAGACTCCTTGATGTTGCCCAGTTTTGTTTTGACGCTCAAACGATCTCCTCTTTCAACAAGAGCTCGTTTGAGCTTGTTACAGGTCAGATGCCGCTCTTGCCTCCCACCATTGCTGATACTTATGCGGGCCGGACAAATAAAGCACATGAGTTTGGCAAAGAATGGAACGTGAATGCTGAGATTGCCCGAGCTTACTTGGAGAAAGCATCCCGCCGCATGAAGAAGTGGGCAAATGAGAATCGGAGACAACGAGAGTTTAATGTTGGTGACATGGTCATGGTGAAGTTGAATAAAGAACAGATGAGATTCCGGCGGGGACGAGACATGCGTCTGGTGAGAAAGTTTGATGGCTCAATCCAAGTGATCAAGCGGATTGGAGAAGTAGCATACAAGCTCGACTGCCCCGCCTGGATGAAGTGTCACCCCGTGTTTCATGTGAGCTGCTTGAAGCCCTACCATCCAGATCCAGAAGACCCCACCCGCAACGAGAGCAAGCACACCAACATTCGTTCCAACCAACTCCCAGCGACATCAATCGACTGAGCCAGCCTTGACGACAATGAATTAGGTGGGGGAGAGTGTAAGGACCCGCATATTTAGCCGCAATTCTAGCCTCATAACCAAGAAATTGGGCACGCAGTCCGTTCACTTCGATCCCGTAGATTTCATATTTCGCTTTTGTATTTTCATTTCTAGTTTTTTGTATCATTTAGTACTCTAAGACTACTTCCTGCGTGTCGAATCTTGGAGTCTCGTTTTTAGTCTAAGATACGTTTTTAGGAGTTTAGAAAACATATCGCTATTCTGCACAATCAATGTTCACTGCTACCAGAGTACCAGACTAGAAATATTAAAATTTGCCTCTATGAGAGTATAAGGAGTACTAGTCAATGAATCTGCTTCTCAACCTGTTTGTTTTTTTGAGCTTATTACCTCAAACTTTATTTGTTTTTGAGCAAATGTGTATTTTTTTTTTGAGCAAATGTGTATTTTTCTTGAGCAAATGTGTATTTTTTTGAGCATATTAAAGTTTATAAGTTAGATTTCAATTTTATTTCCATCATAACTCAAATTCAACTAAACTTATATGTAATATTTTTGAGTTTTATTGTGATTTTTTAGAGTGTAATGTTTAAATAAATAAACTCAGAAACTGCGTAAGAAAATTCATAATTTCTAAAACAAAACTCAAAAAGTTTACTATAATGCTCAAAAACTATAAAATTGGAGAACGTCAGATATACCATCCCCACTTACTGTTATGGGTACGATCTGGTTGTCAACAAGGAACTTGTTTAAATTTGTCAAGACCCGATTTGGAGCGAGATCTGTGAGTAAAAAAAATGAAATCAAGATGGGAGGGATATGAATACTCAGTTAGTCTTGTTTGTGACGGGTCAGATGGAGAGACGGATAATGACACTCACAAAACGAATAGAGTGGACAAGGTGGGCACCCCATGTGCTTCCCTCCCTCATCTAAATGGACATTTTGTGAGATAAAATATTCTCCGTCTTCTTCTTGTGACGGATATCCTCCGTCTAGAGAATTTGTGATGAATACTAGGGTGTGTTGGAGCAATTGTGATCCCACCCAAAGAGTGAGGGACTGAGGGTAGAGTGTGTGACATTAAATACTCTGATTATTTTGGCAGCATATATTCTGACAAACTTGCATTTTCTGGTATACGAGAATACCTGCATTTTCCGCTTAACATTTTTGGTTCATTCCATTTTTAGCATTCTCTTTATTTGTCCTCCATACTCTAGTCTTTTTCCTGCACCACGTTAACAGGAAAATCCTCACACCCTTTTCCATCTTTTTTGCATATACTCCTATATTCATCCATTTTCGGATATATTCACTCGTCTCCCATCTCCTCTCTATTTTCTCTTATTAAAGTACGCACCAACTTTTCATCTCAATATTTTTCTTCAACAATTTTTGTGTGGGTTTTCTCAACCCAACGTTAATATTGTTAAGATTCCCTTGTAATAACTAAATCACAGGAACTAAACCTTTCATTCATAGATCTATGTGTTTTTTTAGTAAAATGATTTTTTGTGTGGCTTCTGCTTAAAACCAAGTTAATATTATTGTTCGTACATACAAATCTATCGTAAAATGGAGTCTTTTGGTAACCACTTTCACCCACTAATAGAGCTGTATTTGGATCAGTTTTACAACTATACTACTGTATGTACAACCATCTTTAAAAAAGAGTAACTCTTTTTTTGTAAGATGAGGAAATAATGTAAGGAAACAAAATTGAACATGTATTATTTGTTCTTCATTGATGGATTTAAGTGTGGTGTTTGAGCAATGTCTTAAGTATATAAACCCCAAGAGTTATTCTCTTTGGAAGACGTTGCTACGCTTTTAGTGAAACATTTCATGTTCATTCACTAGCTTACTTTAATCACCAATGGAGTTGGCACTTGGCAGACAAAATGAAATACTGTGTTAAAAATTCTTTAGTTGTAGATTTTATGTCAAATTTTTGAAAAAGATAACTTGTGTTGCACTTGTGTACTTCTTTTTTGAGTAATTGTCTGTTTTTGTGTTTTTGTTTAAACCCCTATGTAGTCGGTTTGAGTTATTCTTGTGGAGTTGTGGAAGACGATTTTACTATTTGTAAAACGAAGCCAATCACAATCCCACTAAATAATCATGTTTTACAATCAATTTGTGTAGTCTCTTCTTATACGAGTATTTGTGAGTTGAGTTATGATTTAATTTGACAAATCAGTTTGCTTTGTGAGGGTTCTAACATTTGTTAAGAGTTCCATGATTTTTTTTGAGACGTTTTTTAAAAAAAAAGGGGTTATAATTGTTTTTATGTTGGATAAATGGAAGCAAAATGGCCATTGAGCACGGTTTTAGATTAACACCGCCATATAAAAAGCTAGGACAATTTTGTAAAGGTTTTGAAAATGAGCGTGACAAAATCTAAACCTTGTTTAAGACAATTCGGTTGAGAGTTGTGTACAATTACTGACTTGTAACGTTTCTGTATTTGCATGCTTTTGGGAACAAAGTCGAGCTCATAAATCCTCCCTCAAGAAAGTCTCTAGTTCAGTACTTAGCACAATGGTATGGTTTCTTCCATTTTTGGATATCTATTTCCGATTTTTATATTGGCTTTAATGTATCCCTTGAATTAAACCTTGCTTGGTAATGAGTTAATTTTTGTATCTTGACGAGTTAATCTGGTTGGTTCAGCTAGTCACGTAGATAGTCTTACTCTCGACATATATAAATTATGTCTTCATGACTTGATGAGTATAACTGATTATCTGGGTATATGGACGCCTTTAAAGTAGGTGATTTATTTGTTGTCTCGTAATATTTGTATTTATTGCTTGGCAGGATCATACTACTGACAGTTCAGGGGGAAGCTATGAGTGGGACACTGATGATGAGCTTGAGATGGAATTCTTTCAAGAGATTGAAAATGATCAAGTATGTACTTGTTACAAGATTATTATATATGTTCATAATAATCAAGTCAATCTGTTATATTTATTTATACATAATAAGAGTAACCTGCCTTACTTCTTATTTCAATCTAACTGTGGAGCGAGCTTTTATATTGACTTGAGGTTTGCCAACTACTCCGTCCATCCGATCCCACTAATATGCAACGATTACTACTTCAGAAATGCAATGCTATCACTTTTTAAGAACAAATAATATGGAAAAACTGGTTTTCATGAACAATCATCATGTCCAATGCTACATTCAACTCAATACATATATTTTGAGAAATGACTCAAGTTTTCATCAAAGTCAATACATATATTACGTACAATTTTGTATAAGTCTTCTTTGCTGAATGTTGTTTTTTGTCAATCTGAGATCATAGCTTACAACAAGGCTTATCATGTTCAATGCTTGTAGGCTGCCGTATCATCTTCATCGACAACTCAGAATCCAGCAATTCTTGACCATTTTGTTGCAATGGGATTTAATCAAGAGCTGGTCATTCGAGCACTCAAGGAGAATGGTGGGAATCTTGTTGAGAACTTGAGATTGACATATAACCTTTTTGAATGCCATTGTTTGTTTAATGCTCTCAACCTATAATTTTGACAGGCGAGGAGGATACTGAAGCAATTTTGAACACTCTTCTGGCTTATCCTGTAAGTGGTTGATTATGCTTCTTTTACTTCCAATATGATAACCTATTAACAAAAGGCCTTGGTAAATGGTAAATAGGGTGCCTTAACACCTTACTCGCCTCGATGTTTATCATAATCAAATGGTTTAATTGAATGATTTTTATTTTGAGAATCGTCATCAAAATAGGCAGCGTATTATGTAAGTGTGTGCTTCAGTTGACAGGAATGCTTACTAGGAGAGTTTCAAACAGTGCATACTAATTACTAATTGTATCCCTATTCCCTATTGACTTTGATAATCATCTCTCAAAAGATTCAAGTTTTATCGGTATGCTTACTAGGAGACTTTCATTAATTGTTGATTAATTTGATATGTATTGTATTTATTCGTTGCATTGTATAACTACAAATTTAAAACTCAGCTTAAGTCGACTATGTATATCTGACTTTGTCATGATATGCATAAATGCAGGTTATCGAAAGCTTTCCTAGTGAAGACCCTCATCCATTCAGAGCAAGCTTCCCATATGAGGAGCATTCTGACTGCGAAAGTTCTTGTGCAGAGGTGGAGGTGTGTGCCCTATAATTTCTCTACATTGCTTAGCTATGTGCCTTAGATCTTTCCCTTTTCAACAGAAAAAATGTGGAACAGTCTGCACAACTGCTGAAAACCAATGCTTGTTACAACTCTTTGTTTTCTTTCCCATTCCATGATGCTGTCAGTATATCCATTTTAAAGGAGCAATCTTTGGATTATCAGTGGATTTTGCTAACTTCATTTTTGTATACCTTGTGTCCTGAATGTCTTTTTACATGTTACCGTTGTTTGATACTCGATACAAGTTATCTTAAGCTAGAAAAGTTCTGCTAGTGAATGTCATTTGTTTTGCCTTGCAGGAAACGAAAGACACACTATCGCACCTCATTGCCATGGGTTATCAATATGTTGATGCAGTGAAGGCTATCGAGCAATGTGGTGAGTAGGCCATATTGTTTCATCTTTTCAAATTTTGGTGCTTGCCAGAGTCTCTATCTATATTTCATTTTTCTGTAACTTCTTTTCCTGGGTATTATTTTTATAGAGAGTAACATGATTTTGTTTGTTCGCTAACTTGTTTACATATGGTTTGCATTTCAGGATCTGATGCTCCGCTAGACGAACTTACCGACTTCATATTTGCGGCTCAAACAGCGGAGACTGTCACTAATGCTCCTACAATACTACCCCAAAAGAGAAAACCTAGTTTTGGGTCCATAGAGCGTCCCCGTAAACTGATTCAATGTATGCGTAGCAGGGATTCAATCAATCTAAACAATATGATTGGCTTTGGGGTTCCTGGGTACTCAACAGGGGTAAGTAAGAGGGAGATCCCAAAACTAGCTGCTGGTCCTCCCTACTTCTACTACGAAAACGTCGCCTGCACTCCAAAGGGAGTTTGGGATGAGATTTCCCGGTTTTTGTACGACATAAAACCCGAGTTTGTGGACTCTCTTCATTTCTCAGCCGCTGCTAGAAAAAGAGGTTATATACATAACCTTCCTATAGAAAACAGACAACCTCTTCTTCCTATTCCCCCCAAAACCATACATGAAGCACTCCCATACACAAAGACGTGGTGGCCCACTTGGGATAAAAGAGAAAAGTTAAATTGCCTCTTAACATGTATAGGAAGTGCTCCACTTACGGAGAAGATTAGGAAGCGGGTGGAATCTGGTTCGCCGTCTCCAAGTGACATAAACTATGTCATGAAACAGTGCAAGAAATGGAACTTGGTTTGGGTTGGAAAGCACAAGGTTGCTATACTCGAACCTAATGATGTGGAGATGTTGTTGGGATTTCCACAGGATCACACAAGAGGTGTTGGCTGGACTGACAGATATAAAGCGTTGGGGAATTCCTTTCAGGTTTGCAAACTTTGTTCATTAATTGTCACCATAATATTCAGCTCCGTCATTGTTAATTCTTAGTTGTCATAGTTGGGGACTGGGGTTGTGTTGCTGATAAAGAAGTGAAACTATAGCATATAAAAGTTATTTGTCCTGAGTCCTGACAACCTTATTTGCTAAATCAAATGTATGGTTTAATTGAATTGCTGATCAGTTTGAATTTATAGCAGAGAAAGAGACACATTAATCTTTACTTTGTTTTGTTATATTTGGTTTCAGATTGACACAGTTGCATACCACCTGTCAGTTCTGAAACCCATCTACCCACGAGGAATGACCGTTTTGTCCCTCTTCTCCGGCATTGGTGGGGCCGAGGTAGCCCTCCACAGACTCGGAATCCCACTGAAGACAGTGGTTTCAGTAGAGATATCAGAAGTCAATAGGAAAATATTTAAGGACTGGTGGGATCAAACAGAGCAACGAGGTAAGCTGATCCATATGGATGACGTGCAGAAAGTGGATAATCAGATGATAAGACGGTGGATTACAGAGTTTGGCGGGTTTGATCTGGTGATTGGAGGAAGCCCATGTAACAATCTTGCAGGTGGGAATAGGAGGACTAGAGATGGACTTCTAGGGGAGCATTCTTCTTTGTTCTTTCAGTACTTCAGGATTCTAGACGCTGTTATGACTTTGATGAAAAATAGGTAGTTGCTGGCTGATGAACTGCTTTTTGTAAAGTTCTTGGGAGGTTAATTTTGGGCACATATTTGAAGTCTTGATGCAAAACTTACCACTGAGGCTTTTGGATCTTAATTAGTTGAGATAGGTTTGAGTTCACAAATTCTCATTTAAGATGGACGTTAATACCATCATTCTTATGAACTATTGTTGGGCTGTTTACAAACTTGTGAGAATTTTTGTTTTAATGAAACGAAACGAGTTTTGAACAAGCTTTGATTCATTTACATGTAGTTTTTGTTATGAGAAAACTTACAAAGCTTAGATCAGGAATGCTCTCGAGTCTCTAGTGCCCTATCAAGCTTACCACTCTGAGAATCAAAAGGGAGTGTTGAGAATTGATTCAAATTCTTGACTAATAATGGTGATTAATGATATTGCGTCGGTTACAATAAGGAGTCTATTACGGGTCTTTTATTATAGAGTTTATGACGTCATTATTGAGTATTATTTCATTTTCCTATTGAAGTCAGTTACAGTATTTTCTAGTCCTATAAATTTCTTTGATGTACCTCAATTACAAGTATGAATAAAATAAGAGTTTTCCAAATATTGTTCTCTGTTTTATTCAACATTTGGAATTAGAGCAAATAAGACAAAACCTGGTTCCGGTCCACCCAAAACAAGAGAGTAAAGTAAGGGAGAGAAATAATTACAAACACCACAAGCAAAATCCCCTTTCGTGAGATAAACCTCAATTGAAAGCAAAAATCAATTGAAAGTTACCAAATTCACTCAAATGGCAGCCAATGGAAGTTCGTCTTCTTCCCAACCTTTTATACCCAATTTCAAAGGTGAAAATTATCAATTTTGGAGTCAAAAAATGCAAATCTTGTTTAAATCACAGGAGCTTTGGGAGTAGAGAATGGGTATGCAGAATCCCAAGACAATCAGGAAGCAGAACCTGATGCGCAGCTTCGCGATAATCGAAAGAAGGATGCGAAAGCTTTGCTCTACATTCAATTAGCTCTTGATGGTACCGTCTTTTTTCGAATTGCAGCAGCCAAAACTTCAAAGGAGGCATGTAATACTTTGAAGCAGGAGTATATGGGAGATAAGAAGGTAATTCAAGTTAAATTACAAACTCTTCGTCGTAATTTTGAATTGTTGGCTATGCAAAAGGACGAGTCGGTGCAATGTTTTATGTCTAGGGTGTCTGACATTGTTAACCGTATGAGAGCTTATGGTGAAATTATTGATAATAGTATGATTGTAAGTAAAGTTTTGAGCATCCTGACCTCAAAATTTGATCACGTAGTTGCTGCCATAGAGGAATCGAAAGACCTATCTATTTATACATTTGATGAATTAATGAGTTCGTTGTTGGCTCATGAGGATAGCGTTAAATAGGACTAGTGAGAAAGTAGAAGAGAAAGCTTTTCAGGTGAAAGGGGAGTCGTCTCAGAAAGGGAAAACAGAAGGCTCTAGTTCAGGTGGTCGAGGAAATGATAGAGGCGGATTTCGCGGCCGAGGTCGCGGAAGAGGCAGAGGAACAGGACGCAAAATGAAGGGCGTCAAAACATGGGTCGAACTCAATGTTATCACTGCAAGAAGTTTAGGCATAAGGAGGCAAATTGTTGGTTTAAGAATAAGGATGAGCAGAAGGCAAACTTTACAGAAGAAGTCGAAGAAGAAAGTAAGTTGTTCATGGCTCATTCCAGTGGATCTTATGTTTACCGACAATGTGTGGTTTGTGGATAGTGGGTGCTCGAATCACATGTCCGGGTCAAGATGCTTGTTCAGAGATCTTGATGAAAAGCAAAAGGGAGAAGTTCGGATGGGAGATGACAAACAAGTTATGGTCGAAGGCAAAGGTACAGTGGCCATAAAAACTATAAAAGGTGATGTTAAACTTCTCCATAATGTGCAATTTGTGCCTAGTTTAGCTCACAACTTGTTAAGTGTTGGTCAACTAATGAGTAGCGGGTATACCGTTGTGTTTAAGGATGCTTCATGTGCTATTAGTGATAAGAAGTGTGGGCAGATTATCGCTAGTATTGACAAGTCCCCAAATAATATGTTTTCCTTGGATGTGTCCGGTAGAGCCTTACTTGTTAAAGGAAATAGCGAGTCTGAGTTATGGCATTTACGCTAGGGTCACCTGAATGTGAACGGCTTAAAATTGTTGAGTAAAAAAGAAATGGTGGTAGGTTTGCCCAAAATTAATGAACATGTATTTTGTGAAGGGTGCGTCTACGGAAAGCAATGTAGAGCACCATTCCCTAGTGGAAGGTCATGGAGCGCCTCTAATTACCTTGATCTATCTGGTTCATGCTGACTTATGTGGTCCAATGAGAACGGAGTCAATTGGTGGAAGTCGTTACTTCTTGCTGTTTATAGATGATTATACTCGTATGAATTTGGTTTATTTCTTGAAGTATAAATCTGAGGCTTTTGATTACTTTAAGAAGTTCAAAAATTTGGTAGAGAACCAAAGTGATAGGCATATTAAGACACTACGAACAGACCGCGATGGAGAATTCATGTCAAATGCGTTCACAAATTTCTCTGAGGAGCATGGTATTCGAAGGGAGCTGACTGCACCATACACATCGCAACAGAATGGCAGTGCAGAACGAAAAAACAGGACCATAGTGGAGATGGCAAGGAGTATGCTCAAGGCAAAAGAGGTGCCAGACCGTTTTTGGGGACAAGCAGTGGCTACTGCAGTATACCTGCTCAACATTTCACCTACAAGAGCTGTTCAAAATCAGACTCCATTTGAAGCATGGAGGGGAAATAGACCTCGGGTAAGCCACTTAAGAGTATTTGGGTGTGTAGCTTTTGCTTTGGTTCCTTCTCATTTACACCGTAAACTTGATAGCAAATCCGAAAAATGTATATTTGTTGGCTATAGTATTGAGTCCAAGGCATATAAGTTATATAACCCCGTGTAACACCCCCATTTATTTAAGGGCCTGTACTAGGACTCCTCAAATAAATATGGGTGTTACCATCTCGGTTTCCCGAGGCAGTAGATACAAAGGAAGATAAACAGTACTTTAAATAAAGTTAACTCGAAACATGTTCTTACATCCGTGTCCAAAAGTCTTAACAAAATAAAAAAAAGTACAACTCTTATAAAACTGGCTAAGGTGATCTAGACATCTAAACTGGTCTGGATCCAAGCTCTTCCTCCCATAGCTCCCCCTTAGTCTCAGCCACCTGTCAATCTGCTCCCCAATAGTTGGTTCATCACAGGTGATCACGAATACACAGGGTCAACCACGAGGTTGAGTAGGGAAAAGAATAAATATAACAATATAGTAAACTCCGCACCGATCCAACGCCAAATAAACTCCGCACCGATCCAACGCCATATATATATACTCCGCACCGATCCAACACCATATATACTCCGCACCGATCCAACACCATATATACTCCGCACCGATCAAACTCCGTATCACAAAACAATAGAATATATATATGCACATCATAATAATATCTCAAAATAGTACAAACAGCACAAAATAACGATCTCATGATATTGTATCGTAAACATGTTTAACACCAAGGATGATAGATCACACATTATTATAAACCAGTATCTTCCCCTACCTGAAATAGCAGGAATGCAAACACAATCCGGGATATGCTTAGAAATGTTCCACCCGAAACTCGCTACCTAAACAGATATATGCAACGAATTAACAAACTTCCCGAACCCTTAACGAACGTGCTTACTATAAATAGCAACATGCCAAAAGTGGAAAGTTTCCATAAATAGAAACTTTCCCAAAATATAACTTTCCCAAAATAGACGTCCCATGATTAAATAATTCCCGACTCGTATATATATATATAAATAACACGACCCAAAACCGAAAGAAAGAATAATAAAGTACTAATAACGATAAAACAACATTAATATACTATAATAATAACAATAATAATAATAGTAATAATAATAGTAATAATAATAGTAATAATAATAGTAATAATAATAGTAATAAACACACAACCAACCCACGACTACACCCGACAACACACACGCCCCAAAAGCCACCGCCTAAACCGCCCTATACCTTCTGTCCCACCATCGACACCCACCAGCGGGATACCCACCATCACTGGCCGCCTCACCGGCACTCCTCCAGCCACTCGACAACCACCAGTGAGGTGTACGACATCCACCAAACAGCCCAGGCACAAACCCTATACTTCCTGACCCGAGAACTTCACCACCAGTCGACACCACCTATCACCACCAACCACCCCTGAAACCAACCACGCCTCTCCCCTGACACACGACCTACACGACACTGGGGTACCACCGCGTCGACCTCCCCCGAGTCAGCGGTGGTACCACCCCCAAAACTTACCACCGAGGCATCATAACCCGAGGCTGCTGTAACCAGGGGTGATAAACACCCCTGACGACACCTACTGCGACGACTACTCCTTCCCTGACAACCACCGTGACACCCCCTGAACCACCAGTAAAACGAGACAACAAAAATTACAGACCCACAACCCTCGACCACCACACGAACCTACTGACAAAACATAAACACAAACAGCACAAAAATAAACGAAGGTTGACATACCCGACTTCACGGTCAAAACGAGGTGGCCTAGGGTGGTTGTTATACGGTGGTCAGAGCTTCTCCTTCTCCTCTGCTATGGCGGCTGTGTGAGTATGAGTGTGGTGTTGAGTTTAGGTTAGGGTAAAGAGAGCAAATGCTCCTAAAATATGACGGCAGGCTGAGTTCTCAGCCTCTTAGGGTTACACGGTTGGTGGGCTGTTTTGTGTTGGCACACAAAACGAGGCCCAACGCCAGGGTTGGCGAGAGATCCCAGGTTCGATCCCTACCTAAGGCATGATTCTAATTATGTCGTTTGTGGGTAGAACTCCACTTCGAATCCCACCAAGGTCCACAACATTCAATTATGAAACGAGTGTATACAAGTATGTTAAGCGAACAACTAAAACGAATTAAATCGTCCATCCTTGAAATCATTATTATTTAGTAACTAAAACTCGGGTTATTACAGTCTTCCCCCCTTAAAATGAACTTCGTCCCGAAGTTCAACACGCTTAGATGGGAAAACAATCAATTCGGAACACAAATGTCACACAAGGTTGACTCAAGGTTGACTTAAAACACAGCATGTTACATTCCGTCCCCCTTAAAGAAAAGTTACGTCCGCGTAACTTACCTCAATCGAACAAATGCGGATAACGCTCCCTCATGGATGCCTCAGGCTCCCACGTAGCTTCCTCCTGATTATGGTTGGTCCACAAGACTTTCACTAAGGACGTCTCCCCATTGCGAGTCTTCCGTACCTTCCTGTCCAATATTTCTTTCGGAGTCTCAATGTATGCCAACTGCTCATCTATCTCAATCACCTCATGCTGAAGCACATGTGAGGGATCACCCACGTACTTCCTCAACTGGGACACATGGAACACATTATGGACCTTGGATAGGGTTGGAGGCAAAGCTAAGCGATATGCCACCTCTCCAACTCTGTCCAAGATCTCAAATGGCCCAATAAATTTCTGACTCAGTTTGCCACGCTTGCCGAATCTCATCACACCCTTCATCGGAGAGACTTTCAGTAGTACTTTCTCCCCGGCCTCAAATGAAATATCGCTCCTCTTCAGATCGGCATAGCTCTTCTGTCTATCCTGAGCGGCCCTCATTCTCTGTCGAATAATCTGAACCTGCTCCACCATCTCCTGGATCATATCTGGCCCCAATGTCACCACATCAGCTCTGATACCATTTGTAACAACCCGACCCACCACCGTCATAACACAAACCCAATAAGATGAGTGTGCACTTTTGGGCCCGTTATTTGTCCTCACTTAAGCTCAAAAGCACAAGGTCTTGTTACTAAGTGGTGGGTGGAAGTTATTATAAACATATCACAAGCCTCACATTCTACCGATGTGGGACAACTTTCCTCTCATACTCTTGGGGTGTTACAAACTCCCCCACTTAAAGAACACAACGTCCTCGTTGTGCCTCAACCTTGACCACAACCAGGGCCAGAATCCTCCCCCGCTAGGTGTGTGACCCGGGTACTCCCGACCACAGGCTCACCACACGGTCGCAGGGTAGCTCTGATACCACTTTGTAACACCCCCATTTATTTAAGGGCCTGTACTAGGACTCCTCAAATAAATATGGGTGTTACCATCTCGGTTTCCCGAGGCAGTAGATACAAAAGGAAGATAAACAGTACTTTAAATAAAGTTAACTCGAAACATGTTCTTACATCCGTGTCCAAAAGTCTTAACAAAATAAAAAAAAGTACAACTCTTATAAAACTGGCTAAAGTGATCTAGACATCTAAACTGGTCTGGATCCAAGCTCTTCCTCCCATAGCTCCCCCTTAGTCTCAGCCACCTGTCAATCTGCTCCCCAATAGTTGGTTTATCACAGGTGATAACGAATACACAGGGTCAACCACGAGGTTGAGTAGGGAAAAGAATAAATATAACAATATAGTAAACTCCGCACCGATCCAACGCCAAATAAACTCCGCACCGATCCAACGCCATATATATATACTCCGCACCGATCCAACACCATATATACTCCGCACCGATCCAACACCATATATACTCCGCACCGATCCAACTCCGTATCACAAAACAATAGAATATATATATGCACATCATAATAATATCTCAAAATAGTACAAACAGCACAAAATAACGATCTCATGATATTGTATCGTAAACATGTTTAACACCAAGGATGATAGATCACACATTATTATAAACCCGTATCTTCCCCTACCTGAAATAGCAGGAATGCAAACACAATCCGGGATATGCTTAGAAATGTTCCACCCGAAACTCGCTACCTAAACAGATATATGCAACGAATTAACAAACTTCCCGAACCCTTAACGAACGTGCTTACTATAAATAGCAACATGCCAAAAGTGGAAAGTTTCCATAAATAGAAACTTTCCCAAAATAGTAACTTTCCCAAAATAGACGTCCCATGATTAAATAATTCCCGACTCGTATATATATATATATATATATATAAATAACACGACCCAAAACCGAAAGAAAGAATAATAAAGTACTAATAACGATAAAACAACATTAATATACTATAATAATAACAATAATAATAATAATAATAATAGTAATAATAATAGTAATAATAATAGTAATAAACACACAACCAACCCACGACTACACCCGACAACACACACGCCCCAAAAGCCACCGCCTAAACCGCCCTATACCTTCTGTCCCACCATCGACACCCACCAGCGGGATACCCACCATCACTGGCCGCCTCACCGGCACTCCTCCAGCCACTCGACAACCACCAGTGAGGTGTACGACATCCACCAAACAGCCCAGGCACAAACCCTATACTTCCTGACCCGAGAACTTCACCACCAGTCGACACCACCTATCACCACCAACCACCCCTGAAACCAACCACGCCTCTCCCCTGACACACGACCTACACGACACTGGGGTACCACCGCGTCGACCTCCCCCGAGTCAGCGGTGGTACCACCCCCAAAACTTACCACCGAGGCATCATAACCCGAGGCTGCTGTAACCAGGGGTGATAAACACCCCTGACGACACCTACTGCGACGACTACTCCTTCCCTGACAACCACCGTGACACCCCCTGAACCACCAATAAAACGAGACAACAAAAATTACAGACCCACAACCCTCGACCACCACACGAACCTACTGACAAAACATAAACACAAACAGCACAAAAATAAACGAAGGTTGACATACCCGACTTCACGGTCAAAACGAGGTGGCCTAGGGTGGTTGTTATACGGTGGTCAGAGCTTCTCCTTCTCCTCTGCTATGGCGGCTGTGTGAGTATGAGTGTGGTGTTGACTTTAGGTTAGGGTAAAGAGAGCAAATGCTCCTAAAATATGACGGCAGGCTGAGTTCTCAGCCTCTTAGGGTTACACGGTTGGTGGGCTGTTTTGTGTTGGCACACAAAACGAGGCCCAACGCCAGGGTTGGCGAGAGATCCCAGGTTCGATCCCTACCTAAGGCATGATTCTAATTATGTCGTTTGTGGGTAGAACTCCACTTCGAATCCCACCAAGGTCCACAACATTCAATTATGAAACGAGTGTATACAAGTATGTTAAGCGAACAACTAAAACGAATTAAATCGTCCATCCTTGAAATCATTATTATTTAGTAACTAAAACTCGGGTTATTACACCCCGTAAGTTGTAAAGTGATTATAAGTCGAGATGTTAAGTTTGATGAAGCAGAAAAATGGTTGTGGAGTGAGGATCTGACAGTAGCTTCACTACCCCCTAACGAAGATTCAAAACCAGAACATGAAGGTCAAGCGGAGGCTGAAAAAAATGGGTCTGATAGCCAATCTGGCGGTCCAACTAAATCACCACCAGACTCACCTTCAAACAACTCAAGTGAATCATCTCCAAAACGTTATCGATCACTTGAGGATATCTACAGGACATGTAAGTTTGCGTTATATGTCTCTGATCCAGTCACTTATGAGGAAGCATCTGAGAGTGAAGTGTGGCAAGATGCTATGAAGGAGGAGATCTCAGCCATAGAGAAAAATGAGACATGGAAGCTAGTTGAACTACCTGGAGACAAGAATGTGATTGGGCTCAAGTGGGTCTTCCGTAAAAAGTATAATTCTGATGGGATCATTCAAAAGTATAAAGCAAGGCTCGTGGCTAAGGGATATGCACAACAACAAGGCGTGGATTATGAGGAGACTTTCTCTCCTGTTGCTCGGTTTGAAACTGTGAGAGTTTTTCTTGCTGTTGTTGCACAAGTCGAGTTACCTGTGTACCAATTTGATGTAAAATATGCATTTTTAAATGAGGAGTTGCAAGAGGAAGTTTATGTTTCTCAACCAGAGGGCTTTATTTCTAGTGGGCATGAAGATAAAGTATATCGGTTACGCAAAGCTTTGTATGGGTTAAAGCAAGCTACGCGAGCATGGTACAGCAAGATTGATACTTTCTTCCAGTCCAGTGGCTTCAAAAGAAGTGAAAATGAGACAATTCTTTATTTAAAAGTGGAAGGTAATGATTTTCTTGTGGTCTGTTTACATGTTGATGACATGATTTATTTCGGGTCATCTCAGTCCTTAGTTGATAAATTCAAAGATGGCATGATGAAAAAATTTGAGATGACAAATTTGGGTTTACTTAAGTATTTTTTGGGGCTTGAGGTGAAACAAAGGAAAGATGGTATATTTCTGTCCCAAGAGAAATATGCTACAGATTTGTTGAAGAAATTTCATATGTCAAAGTGTGCTACAGTTACTACTCCTATGAACACTAATGAAAAGTTGCAGCGTGAAGACGGAACGGAGCATGCTGATGGCAGGTTGTACAGGAGTATTGTAGGAGGATTAAACTATCTCTCACACACTAGGCCGGATATCTCTTTTCCTGTTAGTGTAGTGTCACGATATATGCATAATCTAACAATGCAACATCTTGGTGCTGCAAAGAGGATACTTAAGTATGTTGCTGGAACACTAAAGTACGGGATTTGGTATACTAAAGTGGCAGAGTTTAAAGTTGTTGGGTTCACGTATAGTGATTGGGCCGGTTGTGTGGATGATAGAAAGAGTACGTCGGGCAATATTTTTAGCCTTGGTTCTGGGGCTGTGACCTGGAGTTCGAAGAAACAAGAGACGGTGGCATTGTCTTCTTCTGAAGCTGAGTATGCGGCAACAAGTTCAGCAGTAAGACAAGCATTGTGGCTCCAGAAATTACTGGGTGATTTTCTCAGTGAGAATGAGAAAGCTACTGTGATTTATTGTGACAATCAGTCAGCAATCACAATGGCCAAGAATCCAACATTTCATGCTCGAACTAAGCACACAGGTGTGCAACATCATTTCATTCGCAAGCTAGTAGCTGATGGTAAAGTTATTCTGAAATTTTGTGGCACAAACGACCAAATAGTAGATATCTTTATGAAGTCGCTTCCGGTAGCCAAGCATCAATTCTTTGTGTCTAAGTTAGGCATCAATGAGTTTGAATCAAAAGGGAGTGTTGAGAATTGATTCAAATTCTTGACTAATAATGGTGATTAATGATATTGCGTCGGTTACAATAAGGAGTCTATTACGGGTCTTTTATTATAGAGTTTATGACGTCATTATTGAGTATTATTTCATTTTCCTAGTGAAGTCAGTTACAGTATTTTCTAGTCCTATAAATTTCATTGATGTACCTCAATTACAAGTATAAATAAAATAAGAGTTTCCCAAATATTGTTCTCTGTTTTATTAAACAAAGAGCTGTTTAATTGTTTTGTTGCTCATCTATCTATTTTAATTTAATCTAATTAGCTGAAAGTATACGCATTTCTCTCTCTAGCTCTCCCCTCTCTCTAAGAATCACAAAACCCCCAAAAAAAAACCCTATTTTGAAGTAGCCGCCGCATCTTCCAATACACCCTAACTGTGAATCCTCCTCCCTTTCGCCGGAGATGGGTTCCTCTTTTGACCTATCTCCGGCGATTATCCTCTTTTGGCGTGATTAGCGGCACTTTGGTCTGAAATCTCCTCCTCCTTTTGTTTATTTTGGCCCGATCCTGTGCGCGGTGGGTGTGGTGGTCGTTGTGGTTTGGTTCTGGGGTCGTTCCGTTCCGCCGTTTCTCTGTCCTATCATCGAATGTGGTGCATGCAGCCTCGGATGCTCCCCTCTCCCTCGTCCCTTCCCTCATCCCTGGTAAGACTATTTTTTGAAGGTTCGACGGTCCGTTGTGGTGAGTTTCTCCTCACCTTGGTTGTTTTTTATGAGGTCGTGTTCCTGGGACGATCTAGTGATCCCCACTGATCGGGCCCTCTTTGTTTTCGTTTGTGTCAGTCTTTGTCTTCCTTCTGTGGTGGTCTGTTGCATGTACTCTGATGGTCCTGGGGGTTTTTGTTTAGAATTTGGAGTCTCAGTGGTCTGTTGGGTTGTGTTGGTGGGACCGTGGGTGCTGTTTGGATGGTGGGCTGAGTTCGTTTGGGGGGGAGACAGGCCTGGTGTCGGTGTCGTGGAGGAATGTGGGTTCCGTGTTGTGTGGTGGTGTATTGGGTGTGCTCCGGCTCGTGCCGGATGTGGTGGCTTCCATATATGTTTAACCGGTTTTATCGTGTTTTGTTAGTTCAAATAAAATCTCGGTATTGGTTGTGGGTGTCCCGTCCTATAATCATGAGCTTTTTTATGCTTTCCCTAATTATAATTCATTTTTGGTTAAGGGTGTCTTGTCCTTTAATCATTGTGAGAGTGGTAACTTTACATTTGGCTTGTGTTGTGTCCATCTCTTGTTGGCCTTTGGAGATGGCGTTGGTTTGGGGGTTGTACGGGTTATTTTCTATATCGCTTGCTATCGTCTTACTCGTTTTTCTTGGCTTCGAGTTTCTTGTCCTTGTTTGTGTCCTAAAGTATAGGAGTTTTCACTCCCTTGGAGGTAGGCCTAGGCCTTCCATCTGTCTTTTCTTTCTACGTCCTAGTGGCATTAGTACACTTTGTCCACTTAACCTGGTTCAAGGGTCTCGATGGTCCTCTGAAGTTGCTTACTGCAGCCAAGGTGGTGAATCTCCGAGACACATTTTTGTGTCTTGTTGCAGGTATTTCTCCGAAGCCGCGTCCCTTAAGATGAGTGTTGATATGCACGATCATGTGACTAGCTCTATTTATCCCTTTAAGAAGGTTGGGGATGTCTTAACTGTTATACTCCCTCTTACCCATAAATATTGTCCCATTGTTAGGAAAGTACCAAATTTATGAGATACTAGTTGTTTAATATTTTGGTTGGGTAGGGGTATGTAGATTGGAGAGAGAGTGTTATGTTATTGGGTAATGGGTGGGTGAGTGGGTAATAAATGAAATTTGGTAAGGGTAGAATGGTAAAAACCAAGTAAAAAAAGTTACTAGATAGCGACAATGTGACACTTTGCTGAATAAACGGAAATGGACAATGGGACATTATTTGTGGGTAGGAGGGAGTATGTGTTCAACCATCCGTCCGCCATCAACATATCGTTATTTGCCAATGTAGTTAATTTAATTTATTAGTTTATGTTTTTAATAAAAGTACATTTGACCATATGAGTCAAATGTCATCTATATAAACTTTTCTTTACGGTTGCACAAAAAAAAAAGAGAAAAAATATTGTTTTGTTGCTTAAAGTGCAAGTTGGGTAATCGCTAGGAAAGTGGTGATGACTGATGAAGCATTACACCTTTGACTTGATCTCAACCAAGATGCTCAGAACCTGACTTTATAACCATACTACTATATCATTAATGACTCCATCTAGTACAGGTAGTCAGTAACTAGAAAACCAGATATATACAGTTATACACACAACCATATATAGCAACTCTATTACTTCTACCATGGCTTGTTACTCTTCCTCAAATGCCAACTTCTTTAAGCCCTTCTTATTTAGCATCATCATCACTACAATCCATGCCGCCAAAGCCGATGTCGATGCTGTTGTAATACCCATCTCCAAGGATCAAACCACTTTGCAATATGTTGCCAAGTTGCATCTAGGGACCCCACCAATGCCCCTTTCTCTGACTGTCCACCTTGGAGGCCTGTTCTCGTGGGTCGATTGCAGTCAAGGGTACAAATCATCTACCTATGGAGCTGCACAGTGCGGCCTAGCACCCTGCGCGAGTTTTGGGCCTGAGCAAACCTGCGGGGATTGTCGTTCAGTCCCAAATCCCCGCCCAGGCTGCAACAATGACACCTGTAGTGTCATTGCTACAAACCCGATCACCGGAAAATCTAGTCCTGCTGAGGTTTCTAGTGACATTCTTACTGTCCATTCTACTGAAGGATGCAACCCAGGACCATTGGTCACAGCCCACACAGATTTTGTATGTTCCAACACTGGTCTATTAAAAGGCCTTCCTAAAGAGGCTAACGGAGTCGTCGGGTTTGGAAGAAGTAGATCTTCTCTTCTAACTCAATTTGACAATGAATTCAGTGACGAAGTTTTATATTTTCCTCTCAAGTTTGCACTTTGCTTGACTAGTTCTAGCCATAGTCCTGGTTTTGCCATCTTCGGCAAAGCCAAATATGAGCTAACCCCAACAATTGATTTGTCGAAATTTCTCAAATTCACACCCATGATTCAAAACCCAAACGGAGATCACGGATCCAGTGATTATTACCTTAATGTGAGCGCCATCAAGATTAACAGCAAATTAGTGAATCTGAACAAAACCCTTTTAAGCATAGATGGGCAGGGCAATGGAGGGACTAAAATCAGCACCATCCATCCTTACACTCTCCTCAAAACTTCAATCTATAAAGCAGTCATTGCTGCATTCACCAAGCAGCTGAGAGGGGCTAAACAGGTGAAAGCAGTGCAGCCATTCGGCGCGTGCTATGAGACTAAAGGTCTGAAGGTGCCAATAATTGACCTGGTTTTGCACAAGCAGAGTTTAACCTGGAGAATTTTTGAGAATAATTCGATGGTTCGAGTGAATACAGATGTCGTCTGTCTGGGATTTGTGGACGGAGGGGCGGATTTGAGAGCGGCCATAGTGATTGGAGGGGTTCAATTGGAGGATAATTTGTTGGAGTTTAGTGGTGTTGATGGAATTGGGTTCAGTTCTTTGCTGTCCAAGGGGATTTCATGTGCTAACTTCAACTTCACTACTGTATCTTATTAAGTTTGCTCACAACTTTGCAAAAAAAAATATTGTCTTATTAGCTAGTGCTTTAAAAAAAATACTGTGTCTTATTAGCTATCACAGTACAGACTTTCTCATAACGGTCCCTCTTGCCCCTCTTGCTTGTGAGGTGCGACCTCTCACAACCCTTCCCATTTGCACTCGCTCTCTGCTTGCCCTCCCACTTGTAAGTTTGTCTCACGTTATAAGCTTAGGACGGATTTAGCCCGTCACAAATGAGAATTTATTGATGTTGCAGCATTAGTTAAACATTTGCTAACTTTGTACTCAGTATTTGAACTATCATTTTGGTATTTTAGTTATTTAAAGGAAACACGTCAATTCCGATTTTCTTATCGATTGTAAATTAAGCACATACTGCATAGGGTTTATATTATGCAGAGTATAAAACTTAATATGTCGCAAGTATATAGGAACAATATACAAAGAGTAACAAAAAAAAGGCAAGTTGTATGTAATTGAGCTACAGATTCTTTATTTATCATATAAATAGCTCAAAATACAGAGTTAAGCAACAAGTAGAAATTAAGAAAAACACACGATGATGTGTTGTAAACACACTTATTTCTCATGATGGAATGATCAACCCAACATGCATGCTATTATGACCAACCCATGATAATAATGAGAATGATGATCACCAAACACTATATGTGAGTAGTGCCATGACCATCATCATCACCATCATCCTACTCATCATTGAAACTTGTTGAATTACATGGTAGACATGGAGCACTTGCGTTGCGTAGTGCCACAAAACATAGGGATCATCATAGCCTTCTCCATCATCATCTGAGGGTGAGACTGGCTCATAGGCCTCATCTCTTGAACCATCATCTTCATGGCTTCACATTGACATTGTGGTTCCATCATTTCCATTTCCTCACAACACATATCAAACAAACACTGATCTCGTCCCCCTCGAGATCGAGATGGGTTCAACTGCCTCCTCATCATGCCTTGCATCATGAACTTCTGGCACTGCTCTGGCCACTGTCCTCTCAATTGCTCACGGCACTGTCCGGACCCACGTTCGTTCTCCAGTTCGGTTGTTATGACGGTGGTTTGGAATGTGGCGTGGGTTAGTACCACCATGGCTGCCATTGTGGCTGCCAATATCATCACTAGCTTGCTTGCCATTGATGATGATATGATGATTTTAGGTTATTGATTTGGTATGTAAGATTTGATTTGTGGTTTTGGTTGTGTTGGAGATTCAAGGGGAAACGGTGGAATTTATAAGAGACTCATAAGTTTGCATGGATTAAACGTGGATTCTATACTTTTTGTTGATCAGAAGATAGTGAGGGAGTGTACAAGTAACCAAGCATGCATACAGGATACATCCATGCATGGTTTGTTGGTTTTATACGGATGTGTGTCTTGTAAAATATGCATGCCTAACTAATTTCATTCCACGTATTTCAACATCACAGAACATGGTCCCGATTATAATCTTCAATAAATCTCCGTGACCGGTCCTATATCATTAACTGTCATAGATAAAAATTTGTTCTTATTTTTCCAAATAAATTTTATTTGACTCGTTACAACTTTGTGACGGATATTATCTGTCATAGATAAAAGTTTATGTATAATCTTTATCTCTCTTGATGTCTTTTGTTTCATAAAGATATGAGAGATTGTGTTTGTGTGAAAGACTTGTATTTTATTCATTAGGTACAGGAAGGTTTTTATACAAAGATAGCAAACTAAAACTAGTCCTAAAAGATAGCAACAATATACACAATTTTAGGAAAGAATCAAAAGATATTCTATACAATAATATTTGTATTCAAAGTCAGTAAATAAGAAGATTTTATCCTTTGAATATTAGCATGGATCTTGGTCTTTAATATTCCCCCGCAAGACGGACTGTCCGTCGAAAAGTCCGATCTTGGATAGGAGATCATTGAATCGTGGACGGGCCAAGGGCTTGGTGAGTATATCGGCCAATTGATCATTGCCACTTATGTGAGCCACTCTGATTGTTCCATTTTGTACCTGCGTACGAACGAAATGAAACGCAAGAGCAACATGCTTCATGCGCGAATGAAAGACCGGGTTAGTCGAATAGTGAGTTGCACTTAAATTGTCGCAATAAATAGCTGGTGAAGCGGTGCATTTGAGACCGAGTTCAGTGAGCATTGATTGAATCCATGTTAGTTCCGAGGTAGCATTTGCTACAGCTCGAAATTCAGCTTCGGTTGATGAGAGTGCTACTGCTTGTTGCTTGCGAGAGGCCCAAGCAATCGGATTTTTGCCCAAGTATACTAGATACCCGGATGTTGAGACATATGTATCCTTTTCACCGGTCCAATCCGCATCGCTAAAGGCGTGTAGTCGAAGCGGAGTGTCGCGGTGTAAGTGTAATATCCCGTATTTTCATAGTTCGTTTTAATGAATCGTTTTATGCTTTTGTCAATAATTATGTGCTTTCGATAAGTATTTTGCTAAATTGCTATATAATAATATTAAGTTTACATATTCGTAAGTTAATATTTATTATTTACATCGACGTATAAATAGTATTATGGCGTTGGTATCCGATAATTAATTAGATGATGAACTTATCAAATATACGTTTATTTCTTTGTGGTCCGTGGGATTCGAACTAGGGACTTTTGACACACCGGGTTGGGCCTTGATATGCGTGCTCATGATTTAGCCCACACCACACCTTGTTATTTATGCAAAAACACAAAGAACTACAGCTTTCCTGCCGTCATATATCAACCCTCAATCCTTAACCTAAATTTACCCTAATCAACTTTCTATCACCACACATCTAGTGCCGACACTGCAAGGACTATAAGGGTGGTTCACACGGTGGGTTTAGAGCTGGCTAAGGTGGTTCGTTTGGGGCAGGAAAGGGGTAAGTTCACCATCGTTTGTTTTTTTTCGTTGTTGCACCTCTGTTTTGGATTCGTATAATCAGATCACACACATGTTCATAGTTCTATTTCTTTGTGCATTAATAATCTATGATGTGTCATAATCATGTTTTGATCAAGTTACGGTCGTCTTTGACAGTCTAGGGCCGTCGTGTAGGGAGGTTTGTTGGCGGTGTTGGGCTGTTTCTCGTTCCCGTCAGAATCAGAGTATAAACGTGTGTTTTTATGCTAGCTTTCGGTCTTATCTCTGTTGATGTTTATCATGGTTCTTAGCGTGGTTAGATGGGTGGTAGTCAGGGGGTGTGATTGGTGGTTGTCGCAGTGGGTCGTGGTGTCTCACGGTGGTGGTCTGGTTGTTGGAGTTTAGATGTCAGTGATGTGAATCGGAGTATGCGAGTGGGTTGGGGTTTTGAGTCGAGGATGGTGGCTCGTGGTTACAGCGGTTACGGCTGCCACCTGCACCATGGAACCGCCGTGGCTCAAAGGTGGGTTTGGTGGTGTCGTGGGTAAAGGTGATGGTTGCAGTTGGTGTCGGGAGAGGAGTTTGTCATGGTGGTCGTAGGGTCAGAAGGTGTTTGCTGAATTGCTTTACACGGTCAGAGGTTGGTTGCGGGTTTGTGGCGGCTGTGGTCGTGGTAGGCAGTCCCTGACCTCCTCCCTGGAACCACCGTGGCTCAGTGGCGAGCCTGGTGGTGCCAGTGAGGAGGCCAGTGGTGTCAGGCGGTGTTGGGAGTGGTGGTTGACAGGGATGTCGGAATGGGTGTTACGTTATAGGCTGTTTGTATGTTGGTATATTTACGTGTTCTGCGTGATTAATTTGTGGGTTGATTGAGTTGTAATCATTTGTTGATTATCATAATCATTACTAAACATGGGTATTATTATTATTATTATTATTATTATTATTATTATTATTATTATTATTATTGTTGTTGTTGTTGTTTTATTGATTATCTTTATTATTGGTCAATTCTATTAAGGTGATTTTACAATTATGGGATAATAATGTTAATCATGTTAGTATTATTATTACTAATCGTGTTATTGACAATTGTTATGGTTAATATTATTGTTAATGAACATTGTGCTTATTATTAATTACTCATATTGTTATTGTTGCTGCTTTAGTAATAATTGGTTATTTGAATTCCTACTATATTTAGTAAATTGTACGTTTTACGAGTTGCGTGAGTTTAGAAGTTATTATGTTGGGAAATGCTATTTTGAGAAGTTACTATTTCGGGAAAGTTTCCATTTTAGGAAACTTTCCACTTTAGGAAGGATACTATTTATAGTAAGTGTACCTTGTGAAATGGGGAGTTTGGTGTGGTTGTTAATTGCTATATAATATCTGTTTAGGTAACGTTTTCCGTGAAGAATACTTTTAGCAGCTGCACAAATGACAATTCCAATCGACGGTTGAGGTAGGGGAATACTATGCATATAATGATGAGTAATCTGTTGACATTTGGTGATAACCATGTTTATTGTTGTTGTAATGTGATTATTATATTGAATTATTCTATTTATATATTCTGAGATATGATACGAGGTGACGATAAAGGGTCTGTGATTGGTGCGGAGATAAAGGGTCTGTGATTGGTGCGGAGATAAAGGGTCTGTGATCGGTGCGGAGTTTATTTGGTGTTGGATCGGTGCGGAGTTTATTTGGTGTTGGATCGGTGCGGAGTATATTATATTGTTGTCTTATTTATCTTTCTACTCAACCTCGCGGTTGACCCTGTGTATTCGTGTGACACCTACGATGATCCGGAATGGGGAGTAGACTTTACAGGTCGGTGACAGATGGATTGGGAGCTTGGGCATGGAGAGAGACATGGCTTGGACCTACTTAGAGATAGCTCACACTTAGATATCTTCAGTTGTACTTTTATTTTCATCAAAGTTTGGTTCTCGTAGTTGTTGTAATATCAAGTTTAAATTTAATAAATTTTTATATAAAGTACTCTGGTTTGCTTACTTTGTTATTCACTACCTCGGACATTCCGAGATGGTAACAGCTTTGTTTATTTGAGAATGTCTTGCTAAAGGCTCTTAAATAAATGGGGGTGTTACAGTAACTGTAGACCGAGATGTATCGTGCCATGTATGTATCGAAGCAGCCTTTTTAACGCAGACCAGTGACTGGGTTTGGGTTGTTGCATAAATTGGGCGAGACGATTTACAGTATAGGATATATCCGGTCGAGTAAGTGATAAGTATTGTAACGAACCAACGGTGGAACGATAGTTGGTGGAATCACACGTGAGTGCGGTATTGTCATATCAATTTCATTACTTTCCTCCCCATTTACCTTGCTTTCAAGAGTGTAGATATTATTTTGAGATACTTTATTGTCACAACATGAAGAAACAAATGCAGAAGTATAGGAGAAACAATATATTAAAATAAATTTATTGAAGCTCGTAAAGGTGGAGGGCTAATGGTTAAAATTTGGGTAAAATTTTCAGGAGACTCGGGTTCAAGCCTCCCCAAGAGCAAAATCTTGTGAAACATTCTTGGCCCGAGTCCATGCTTAAAAACACTTCGAGCCTGTCAACCTCGAGTATGCGTGGTTTGCAGGCTATCACATATAGCTTAAAAGGTTTACCCAGTGCGCACCGAAGGTAGCGACTGCGGGTTCCCTCATCACCAAAAAGAATTATTAAAGATAATGGATTATTCATCAATTATTACTTTTGAGGTAATAAAAATTCGGAAATCAATAGACTTTTCCGGCCTTGGTCATGAACTAGCTATCATAATAATAAATTATTTACAAGAAGCGAAAAAAATAATAATAAATTATTTATTCTTTAAATAGTTGAGCGATAATTTATTCAAACCTTGGCCACCTTGGCCACCTTTCATCACCTATGCATACAATTTTCTAATCCATATTTGTTAATGCCATAATTTTTTGTGAAAACTTCAACTATGAATAAATTAAACTTAATTAGTCTATCTTATTATTGGATCGGATATTGCTGTTAGACTATGCTTGCTTGATGATGTCTAGTTTCATTCTATTTTAATGATTTGCCTTTTATTAGTGACTTGGGTTAGAAAGTGAAGCTCACGAAGAGACATCCATGGTGGAATAAGAATGATCAAAGAAGAACAATTCCAAAAGTCAAGTCATAAATTATAAACGAGGTAGTGTAATATTCTCAACATATCTTGGTGAAAACAAAATTCATGCAACAGTTCAATGCAATCTCATTTTTTATACAACGGGTGAAGAAGTTTTTATAAGAATAACAAATTTCGAAAAGCAGCACTTGTTTTGAAAAAGATACTATTTTACAAAACTGAAATCACAGAAAGAATATACTTGGAAACAAATTGGTAGATACCAATATTATTTATGCAAGTGGACTTTAACACCAAAAATGGGTCTTTTATTTTTTTTCCTTTTTTGGAAGATTCGTTCATTAGTTCTCATATAATGTGTATTTCAAAGAGTCTTGCTTGTGATGTATAATATCCGTCACAAGTTGAAGACGGATATACTCCTCTCACAATAAAGCAAGTTGAGAAGGCAAGTGAGAGGAAATCTGGAAATGGAACATCTCATGGATGATGCCACTTGCATGATGTGAGAGGGACATTATATCCGTCTTCAGCTTGTGATAGGTAGTGTCCGTCTTTAATGAGAATTTGTGTATTTTGTATAAGACACTCCTTGTCTTGGAAAAATGGAAATTAGTCTTGAGCCTGCAATCTGAGTTGTATTTTATAACATGCTTAAGTGACATATCATTGCCTTGTGGTTAGTAGAAGGTACCTAGGGACGGTTCCTTAGTAACTTTCACTTCCTTTAAATAACCCTCGATCTCCTATCTCATTTATTGCCAAGACTTTGAAAGAACATTTATTGAGTATTTTGCAAATCATTTAACTGAGTTCAAATCTTTGTTTTCAAAAACGTTTGCAAAATCCTTTTATGTCTTAAAGTCTTCAACCGTTTTCTAAAAGTGCTTTAAATCTCCATGTATCAGTTCGCTGCATTGTGATATAATGACTTTGTTCCATGATTCTCGTGTTTAGATCTTAATTGTAATTTCCATGTTCCTACGTGAACCACTGAGATTATGATCATGTAAATCTAAGAGATAGAACACTTTAAACTATAGAAGAGGAATGACTTTTAGTTTGAGTTGCAACCAAAGTTGGTTGGCAAGTTATTTAGTTGTAAAAGGTTTAGTATGTTTTAGTAAACATTCAAACAAGCAATAAAATATAATAACGGTTGGACGTAGACCTCAGAGTGATGGCTGAACCAACTTTTTAATCATCGTCTTATTTGTTCATTTACTTTTACTTTCATTTATTTTTACCTTATTCTTAGTCATCTCGCTATAAGTCATGTGTCACACTTCAATGTGCTGTGACACAGACTTGTTGTTTCACATTGTGTACTCAAACTTCAATTGAGCTACTCAATTTGTGTACTTCACAACATTTACTTGTGTTAACAGTGAACCAAGTTTAAGAAAATTTTGAAGTATCACCTAATTCACGTCCTCCCCCTCTTAGGTGTTAATCGTTTTTAACTTTTCAATTGATATTAGAGCCTCGTGCTCTTGATATTGGTTAAATCCAAAGAGTTGATCTTATAGTTATGGACAATTCAAAATATACTAAGTGTCCCATCTTCAAAGGAGAAAACTATGCTTGGTCGAAACACCGCATGAAGCACTGTGTCCAGAGTGTTGACTATGAATGTTGGTTGATTATTCAAAAGGGTCCTCTAGGCATAACTGTCACCAATGCTGATGGTACCTCTTCTCCTAAAAATAGGATAATTAAATATGTCGAATCTGGCTATAAGATAGGAAGGTTGAAAAAAATTTAAAAGCAATGTTCATCCTTCAGGATAGTATAGGTGAACAAAAGATTAATCGAATCTCGAGTTGCACCTTTACCAAAGAAATCTGGGACACCCTAAGCTTAGCTTATGAGGGAACGTCACAAGTGAAAAAAAAACATCGTATTGATCTTCTCAAGCAATAATATGAGATGTTCAATATGACTAGGGATGAGTCAATTAACAGTTTGTCATCTCGTTTCTTGAGTATTGTAAATAACCTAAAGAGTTTAGGAAAAAACGTTGAATTTGAGGATTTAGTTCGTAAAATCCTTTGTAGCTTCAACCGAAGGTTACAACTATTGAGGAAGCTAAAGATATCTATCAATTTTCTCCCTTAATGAACTTATGGGAACACGAGCTAACCCTCATGAAGCGCTCTAGTGAAAGCTCTAAATGGAAAGGGTTTGCTCTCAATGTCTCTCAAGTGATAAGGAGGATGAGATCGATGGTGGGTTTGCAATGTTCACGAAAATATTGCAGGATTGATAAATGGTCGCAACTTTCAAAGGTACAATAACAATACTAACAAAAGACGTTTTTCCAAGAAAATATCAAGCTTCTTTATGGGGTGTTTCAAATTTGGTGACAAAGGTCATCAAGCTAAGGAATGCCCTAAATGGAATGATATAAAGTCTAAAGAAAAATATGATATCAAGCTAAGGAATGCCCTAAACATGTCCGATTTTGATGAGGTCGAAGTACTTGAGGAAGAATTAGAAGCCAAACTATGTGTGTCATCAAGATCTTCAAATGACTCATCAAAATCCCAAAAGAAAGAAAATGTATAATGTCTCATGGCCCACTCCGTTGATTCCAATTCTGACTAAGAAATTAGGGTAACTAAGCTCAAAGAAAAAGTTCGATCTTTCTCTAAAACCAAAGTGTGTTCTCTTTTAAATCTATTCATTGACAAGTGCCATGTTCATAAAGAGATTGAGAAAATTGCTGAAGAAAATTTCTATCTAAGAAAATGTCTCAATGATAGAGATAAACCTAGTTCATCTACGAGTCTTGAACATGACCTTAGGAAACTAAATGTAAGTCCAAACAAAAATACTAAAGAGTTAATACATGTCACGGACAATAACATTGTGACATCTGAGTTGAAAAATGAATATAAGACTCTAAATAAACAACTGTCCTTACTAATTCTGAAACGTGATTCCTTGTAAATAAAACTCTCCTCTTGTCAACATGATAACAAAACAACTTGAAGAGATCACTCTCTTGTTGAGTGATGATGCAAGTCATGCTAACCATGCATTTGATAAAGTAGGTAGACTAAACCTTAATCTTCTTGCCAAAAAGGAAACCTTAAACAAAGAATTATAAGAAGATAAAGAGTTTTCTCAAATGGGAAGGAAGTCAGAATGTTTTGGAATTCTTGCGAAAACAGTCACATGAAAATGAAAACCGTGAAAAATGGTCTGGTATATTGGTTTCAAGTACAACAGTACTACGCATTGTTGTATTCGAAACCAGAATCCTAGCCAAACTAACTTTAGAAGAAGGAAATATGCTGGACTTTCTAAATATATGGTTTGTAACTAGACCTATCATACTGTAAAACCCCTCGCGGCAGCGGAATGATAAACATACAAATGCATGAAATTTGCGCGGAATTAAAACTTTTGACATGATTTAATATAACATGCGAGGTGAATTACGAACTAAAATACGGAAGAAACCAAACTTAGATAAGTATAAAGTAATAATTACAAAGCAACAGCCCGGGATAGGATATCCCTACAGGCACCAAAACTCTATAGTCAAAAAGTAAGTCTACCTACGCGATATAGTAAATGTCGTGTCGATGCACTGCATTGCTCGCTAGCTCTAAAGTAAATCCCCTGCAATCAGCACCAACCTACATACATGAAAAAATGTACGCCACAGTCAGTGGGGAGTGACTAGAGGTTCTCCCAGCCACTTATTGTCAATAAACACGTAACATATAAACATATAATACACATCAGCATGCTCCGACGTAAACGATAATTATGAGAAGTATAAAACATATTTCATCATCTTAAACATACTCATCCTTAGTGCTTAGCTAAAAAACCCCAACTCAAGTCTAACTAAAACACACATTCAATAGTATATAGCGCTGTATCCCAACTCAGGCAAGCTAGACACAAATCATTCAGCCGTATCAAGTCAGACCCCAACTCTGGAAAGACCAGACACAAATCATTCAATAGTATCTAATCTGACCCCGACTCAGGCAAGATTAAACACAAACACGCAGAATCACACGGTAGACAAGCATGGACCAACCACGAAGGGGTTCGACCACGGAGCAAGGACCTAACCATGAAGGGGTTCGACCACGGAGAAAGGAACCAACCACAATGTGGTTCGGCCACGGAGCAAGGAAACCACGAAGGGGTTCGACCACGCAGATAAACACGCAGATAATGAACATGCATCAACACATGAATCTCTTAAAGGAGGCTTTTCTCTACACCATACAACATTTTCACGCATAGAAATCATATGGAAGAAGAATCAATCAAATCCGATAGGGTGTAAATCAAAAGTTACGAATGATAGATTATAGGTGGACAGAGGCTCTCAGCCGGTCCAGGCATACCGGCTGCCGGGCGCCCGGCTGGAAGTCCCAACCCATTTCATCAAACTTAGAAAATCACTGCAGGAGGGGCTCTCAGCCGGTGGACCGGCTGCCGGCCACCCGGCTGAGAGTCCTAGTCCTTCACACATATACGCCAAAACAACTGAGAAGGGGTTGTCGGTCGACCGGCTGAGGATCCTTCCTCAGCTAAGTTCACAATTCGACATATGGGGCTCTCAGCCGGTCGACCGGCTGACCGGCTCAGAGTCCCTGATACACGAGAATTGTTATTTCGACAATTAAGATTCAATCAAAACTCATGAGACGGTTTCTACATGAATCTCAAGTTACCAAGAACATATCAACCACAAATAACACATGTGAAGTAATCTAAATCATTACAATCATGAATTTCAAATCCCATTTCCATAATTCATCACATAAAACCTAGAATATAACTTCATATTACCAAGTAGCATTCTCATGTGAAATAGACCATATAAACTTCAACAAAATCAGATTGTAAGCATTAAATGAGTCCCTAGCAACTATAAATACAACAAGTTCCATATTCAACATGTGAAAAACACATAGATTGATGTTTTATGACAAAAGTCGAGTTTCCTCATCAAGGTCACATTTACTTTTCGAATCCTCGAGATCTTCTTAAACAATCAACAAGTCTTCTTCTGGGTTACCACAATCATCGCCTAAAACAAAGAAAACACAATAAAGCTCACGAATTTCGAAATAGGGCAAAACAATCCGGAAATCGATAGGACAAAATTACGGAATTGCTTACCTTAAAACGACGGGAACGATCTCATGAGTCTTTAGCCCCAAGAATCGCTAAATTCCGTTGAGAATCGAAGATTTTATGAGGAGATTTGTGAATTGGGGTTTTTTTTTTTGTAAAAGATGAATAATGGAGGTTGGGTTTTAGAGAAGAGGATGAATGAATAGTGACTTCCTCTTTTCTTTTGTATGGGAAATGTAAGGAGCGGGTTTTTAGTAAGGAGTCGGGAATTATATGTGACGGAAATGCCAAGTGACTAACAAATCATCCCGAAGTTTAATTAGATCCTACATAAAACTTATCTTATTATTCAAATTCAAGTTTACGAAAATAAATAAAATAAAATAAAATATATTAATTTCTCCGAAATCTTATTTAAATTATTAAAATTACGGATTTCAAAAATACGGGATGTTACACATACGGGTCAAACGGGCGGGTAAAGGCCAGGTAGATACGGGTTCGGGTAAAATACGGGTCGTGTATATTTCGGGTCAGGTAAAATATGGGTTTCAGGTCTGGTTCAGGTAAAAAAACGGGTCAACCAACATATTTTTCTCGAACTTTTTAAAACTTCTTTTATATTGTAATTCCTACCATTTATACGTTTCCTCTCCTCTTGCTCGTCTTAGTCAACTTAATTGTCACGATTCTTGGCATCACCATCAACATCACCAACGTTATCATCATCATCACCCTCACTAACTCGCTAAGTACGACAATGAGACTCAAATAAGTTAACAATGATGACATGACATGTGATCTGAGGTGATAAGGTGACAATTTTAACGTGGAGTGTGGCTCAGTTTGACATAATACGGTGAAAGTGACGGTATGACACACACTTCGAGGTGATGATAATGTTGCATGTGGTGCTAGGTGATGAGGTGGCAATGATGATGTGGAATGAGATGAAAGTGACAATGTGACACACATTTAGAGGTGATGATGTGACATGTGGTATGATTGAGGTGATGAGCTATCGGTTCTGATGTGCAATGCAATTCGACGTACTACGGTGAAAGTGACGGTGTGACATATACTTTAAGGTGATGATGTGACATGTTGTTTGAGGTGATGATGTGCCATACCGCATATATATATATATATATATATATATATATATATATATATATATATATATATATATATATATATATATATATATATATATATATATATATAGAGGCCGGATCACGTGAGGCCGCCTCTTACGGTGAGGCCGCCGGACCTCACGCATCCACAACCTAATTGGGCCAAAATCACGTTTGATATTGCTGTTGGGCGAATTTGCCATTGGGCTGAAAATTATGGGTCAAACCAAATCTTGCCATTGGGCCAAAAAACTTTCTCTCACTAAAAATAATAAAAACATAATTAAACTCTCTCTCTCTTCCAACCCAGAAACCTAAAAATTCAACGCAGAAACCTCAAATTCAACGCAAAAATCGATTTGTCCTCCAATTGTTCGTAAATTCCATCAAAGCAACATACAAATTCAATTCAATTGATTTTGGAAGAAGATTAAGACTAATTTTCAGGTAATTTGATGATTTGATTCGTCGAATTTTCAACGATTGTTCGAATTTCATGCGATTGTTCGAATTTGATCAATTTTTCTCACGATTTTCTTTACATCTCGAGTTCATACTACTTATGACATTATTTCGATTATTTTGCAGCTCTAATAGCAATGGAGAATCTAGATATCACCACGGTTGATGATAATATTACTATTGAATCAGGTATGTCGTTTTTTGTCGTTTACATTATTGTTTTCTGATTCAATTTCTGCTAAATTTTGTTGACTATATAAGACTTAATTCAGGTTTAAATATTGTGAAACTAGAAAGCTTAAACTGTGAAACTATAAGCTTACATTGTGAAACCTGATTAAAAAAGGTTGATTTATTATAGCTTTCTTATATTGTGAATCCTAGGCAAAATAAACTGTGAAACTAGAAGCTGATATTGTGAAACCATGCTTATTAAAAAGTCTGATTTTGTTTAGTCTTTTTATATTGTGAAACTAAATGCTTAATCTGTGAAACTAGATGCTTAATCTGTGAAACTAGAGGCTTAATCTGTGAAACTAGAGGCTTAATCTGTGAAACTAGATGCTTAGTCTGTGAAACTAGATGCTTAATCTGTGAAACTAGAAACTTACATTGTGAAACCTGGTAAAAAAAAGGCTGATTTAGTTTATACGTTGTGAGATCATTGTATAGGTACTGATTCCATTGTCAACACCAACGGAGAGGTTTCTACAATTTTAACAGCACAATCCACACCTACAGTACAGGTTGGTACGCCTATTACTTTGCTGAATCACACACCGGGTGGTAGTGACGAATGGATTGTCAGAGTTGCAGAAGATATTACACCTACTGTTGGGAAGTTATTTTTAAATCTAGAGTCGGCAATGACGTTCTATCAAGTGTATGCTACTGCTTGTGGGTTTGAAGCTAGGAAATCTACAACGAAGAGGTTTCGTGATGGTAATATTCGAACTAAAGCCATGGTTTGTAATCGTGAAGGCCATAATAAGAGGAAAAGAAAACCCTTTGAAACTCTTGCAAGTGAAACTGGTTCTGAAACTGGTTCAAATATTGGAAAAAGTGCAAAACCAAAAACTGGTGTGAAGGGAAGTGAAGGAGATGAGGCTGAAAGTTCAAATAAGCAAGCATTTACAAGAACAACCAAAATTAGAAGGTGGGGTTGTCGTGCAATGGTCAAATACAAGTTCCATTATAACAAGTACATCGTTGAACAATTTCATGAGGGTCACAATCACCCAGTGACCTTTGTAAAGAATAGGGAATTTGATAAACTTGCAGCAAATATGAATGAATTTCATAAGCAAATGATTGTCCAGAATTCAAGAGTTAATGTTGGGGCTAGCTTAACATACCAGCTATGCAAAGAGCAAGTCGAAGGGTTCCAAAATGTGGGGGCTTCCCTTTCACAATTCAAGAATTTCCAACGGGATTTGAAGTGTTTCATTAAGAGTAAGGATGGAGACATGTTTATCTCACGTTTGGAAACCCTCCGTGACACAAAAGGGTTAGAATTTGTGTATGAAATCGATTCTGAGAAAGCTTTGACAAGGATTTTTTGGACAGATGCTGAGGCAAAGAGATGTTACTCAGTGTTTGGTGATGCAATTTCATTCGATCCAACCTATGGCACTAACAAATATAACATGATATTCACCCCTTTCACTGGCATTGACCATCATAAAAAGTCAATAACATTTGCATGCGCTCTTTTAGATCATGAAGACGATGAAGCATTTATCTGGGCGTTTCAGCAATTTCTGAAATCAATGGGTGGAAAAGAACCTAATTACATTATCACTGACCAAGATGCAGGAATAAAAAAGGCGTTCCCTGGTATGTTTGTATATCGTGCAAGTTTTCTAGTTTTCTTAACTTGTGAAACTAGATCCTTACACTGTGAAACTACATGCTTAGCTTGTGAAACTAGATCCTTATACTGTGAATCTGGAAGCTTATTTTGTGAAACTAGATGGCTATATTGTGAAACCTGTTGAAAAATCAGCCTGATTTTTTAAATTCTTAACTTGTGAAACTAGAAGCTTAGGCAGTGAAACTAGATGCTTATTTTGTGAAACTAGATGGCTATATTGTGAAACCTGTTGATAAAAGATCCTGATTTTTTGAGTTCATAACTTGTGAAACTAGAAGCTTAATTTGTGAAACTGGATTCGTATTCTGTGAAACTACAAGTCTATATTTGTGAAACCTGTTGATAAATGAGGATGATTTTTTTGAGTAATCTTATTTTGTTACATGCAGTTGTGTTCAAAACAGCAAGACATCGGTTTTGCATGTGGCACATTATGAAAAAAGTAACAGACAAGGTTGGGAGCACAATTTGCAAAGACACTGAATTCTTATCACGTCTGAACAATGTTGTTTGGAGCAATGATATGGAACCTGAGGAATTTGAGGAGAATTGGGTTAAGGTCATCACAGAATTCTCGTTAGAGGATAATATATGGTTGAGTGGAAAGTTTGCTGAAAGACACAAATGGATACCAGCGTATTTCAGAAATGTTCCGATGGGTAACATTTTAAGAACCACACAGAGATCAGAGAGTGCTAATAGTTTTTTTAAAAGATTTGAGAATAAATATGGGACCTTGGTTGAGTTTTGGATGAGGTTTGAGAGTGCCATCGACCAACAAAGGCATGCTCTAAAACTTCTTGAAGCACAGAGTGATAATTCAATGCCTGAAACCTTATATCGTTCAAACTGGGAAGCCCATGGAGCGAGAGTATATACACATGAAGTCTTCTATGACTTTCAAAATGAGGTTAAGGGCTCGATAAATGGGTGTAGTGTGGGTGGATACACCCCACCAGATCCTATAACTAAATATGAGATTTTGATAGTTGAAGACGCGATCAAGAAAAAGAGCTACGCAGTTGAGTACAATAAAGGAACAATGGACGTGAGATGTTCCTGTAAACTATTTGAACGGAGAGGTATTCTATGTTATCACATAATTTGGGTTTGCTCGGGTAAAACTAAGGAAATACCTGAGAAATATATTTTGGGTAGGTGGAGTAAGAATGCACTTAGAAACCCTATTTATGATTCGAATGGAAATCTTTTGGACAACTACAATCCTACTAGTAGCCCGAAATTTGGAATGTCTCGGTTGTGGTCTGAGATTTATGCAACTGTGGGGATCCTCAAAAGAAAAAAAGAGTCTGATGTGAGAGAATTTGCTAAGCTTGTAAAAGAATTCCGAGATAAGTTGGAGCCAAACCCAAAGGCTTTGACAAAAGAACAAGAATTGGAAATCCTTCTAAACTGCAAGGCTCCAAAAGAAGGAAAGGTCTTACCACCTAAGTTCTCTAAGAACAAGGGTAGCGGGAAGCGGCTGGTCAGTAGCAAAAATAAGGCAATCATAAAAGCAAAAAAACCAAAACGGTTGTGTGCTAATTGTAAACGAATGTCACACCATGATAAAAGAAATTGTCCATATGATTTTGAAGAGCATCCTCCTGAGAATCAAGTATGTATTATTCCTTTACTTGATTTTTTTTTATTCATGTTTATTATACTGTGAAACTAGGGGCTTATGCTGTGAAACTAGGGGCTTATGCTGTGAAACTAAGGGCTTATACTGTGAAACCTGTTGGTAAAGGGCTGATTTTAGGTTTATAATATTGTGAATCCTAGGCCTTAAACTGTGAAACTAAGTGAAACTAGGGGCTTATATTGTTGATTTTAATTTTAAGTATAATTTTTATTACTTAAGCAATGCAAGTTACGTTTCAGGGAGATACAACAGAAGAAGAAGAAGAAGAAGAAGAAGAAGAAGAAGAAGAAGAAGAAGAAGAAGAAGAATACGAAGATGTATAGTGATGCGGGGAAGTAGTTTAGGTTTTATAGACTGTGAAACTAGGGGCTTATACTGTGAAACTAGGGGCTTATACTGTGAAACTAAGGGCTTATACTGTGAAACCTGTTGATAAAGGGCTGATTTTAGGTTGTTTATAATATTGTGAATCCTAGGCCTTAAACTGTGAAACTAAGTGAAACTACGGGCTTATATTGTGAAACTAGGGGCTTATATTGTTGATTTAAATTTTAAGTATAATTTTTATTACTTAAGCAATGCATGTTACGTTTCAGGGAGATACAACAGAAGAAGAAGAAGAAGAAGAAGAAGAAGAAGAAGAAGACGAAGATGTATAGTGATGCGGGGAAGTAGTTTAGGTTTTATAGACTGTGAAACTAGAGGCTTATACTGTGAAACTAGGGGCTTATTCTGTGAAACTAGGGCTTAGTTTCACAGATTACATGCTTAGTTTCACAACATAGGCTTCTAGATTCACAGAAGAAGACCTCACATTCACAGAAGAAAACCTTTACTTGTGAAACTAGAAGCAGTTTTTATTGAAATATCTGTCAATTACCATTACGTGCATGACCAAACTCCCCAGCTATGACCATCCCAAGTGATTGGTCGCTACCATCTCAAGATAGCGACAAGAGACGGCACTGATCAATCACCGTGGATGGTCATGGCCAAGGAGTTTGATGATAAGAAGAAAACTCTGAAACAACTGACCAATATGTATTTGTAGTGTAAATAAATGGTTGTATATTGGAATAGGGTGATTTATGATATCAACTTCCCTTCTCTTATATAGTGAAATTTGGGGTTGTTGCTTACTACGTCAACTACTTTTAATAAAGTGGTTAGGATGCAATAAATAGGGTTCCTAAGCAAAGTGGTTAGGATGCAATAAATAGGATGCAATAAATAGTTGTTTATCTACACTCTTTCTGAAGAAGTAAACAACTGACCAAACCCGAACGCACCCGATTTAGACGAATGAAAAAATATATTTCACAAAGCGAAGATCACGAGATCACTTACGTGCTCGCTTCCTCGGTTTTCTTTCAAGCAATTTTTCCCTTCGGGGCGGTAGACAACTGCAAGAAATATATTTTGTGAAACTAGATGGCTATATGCTTATTTTGTGAAACTATATGGCTATATTACAACTTCAAAAATTTACAATGTCAATTTACAGCAACAAGTTTCTTCTGACTGTAATTCCTTTTCACCTTGTCCGAAAATTTATTTGTTGCGGCCTTAACAATGTCGAAGTCCAGTTGCAATGACTCGACCATCTCGTTTTCATCGTTTTCATCATCTACAAGTGGAGTTAAAATCAAGCAATGAGAAGCAATATAACTCCATAAAATCCATCAAATCTAAAGATTCACAGATTAAGGGTTTAGTTTCACAAGTTAAGATTCTAGATTCACAGAAGAAGAACTGACATTCACAGAATAAGTTTTCTTATATTGTGAAACCTAAGCTCATAAGTTGTGAAACTAGAATCTTAACTTGTGAAACTAGAAGCAGTTTTGATGAATGCTAAGTGCTGAGATTCACTGAATGATGACTGACTAAGTTTAACAAAACTACACACCTTGTTTATTGTTGAGGAAACTTCAAGATACAATTGACATGCTTTAGCTTAATTTTTTGCCTTTTGGCTTTTTCGGTTTAATAAGGGAAGACCTATAAAACCAAAACAAGTACAAATATACATATTACAATACATTCAGCCAAAAGAATTAAGAATTTAAAAACTTTCATGTGTAGATTCACAAAGTAATACCTGACAGTATTCTCATTCCACATAAGAAGTTCCACCATGATCGACTTTCGATAATCTGGTAAACCCTGCATAGAGTGACGTATATTAAATTTGTGTATTCATGCTAATATCGTGGAATGCACGGCTTTATTTTCATATAGTAATGAACTCACCTCAAAATAGTCACTGTTCGTCCATTTACTCTGATCTTCCAATGCACTCAACCACTTTAGCAGAAAGACTCCACAATCAAAACTGGACAAAAAAACATATAAGCACTTATGAGTGTAACAAATTTTCACATAATAAGGTCTGAGATTCACTGAACAGGGTCTGAGATTCACTGAACAAATGATCACAGACTAAGTTTAACAAAACAAGTCAAACTACGCACCCTGTTTTTTGTTGAGTGACTTCGAGATTGACATAATCATGCATGTGCATGTTCTTCAAAGATTTGTAGGACTCTCCCAAAATAGTTGCAACATTGTACAACTGAGAAGAAAAGTGACAATAAAAGATCAAAAAATATATTTTGGGGTATACTAAAACAAAAATTCTACAATATTTTGGAAAAAACAAAATCATACAATGTTCATGGCCTTGTTGTTTTCTTTATCCACATTTAGATTCATGCATGAGTCAAGGATGTAATTTTTTTGCTTCTTTATGTCGCAAACACAAGCCCACCAATGCTTCGAATCATTGCAATGCAAAGGGATAAAAACCTGAGATAGTAAATGTACAAGAATAATAAATCAAAAAACACACATGAATGACAGTAAATAAATAACAAAATGAAAAGCAGAACTGAAGGATCTGACCAAATCAATCTGGCTACCATCTGCTGGAATGTATGAGGGCTGTATATATTGACCCCAAATCTCTGGGTTAGTATCTGCATTAAGACCCTGAATGACACAAAAAGGCAATTTTAGTCTCTGGATGAGCAACTTTCAGAATGAAAAACACCTGAATATCAACATCTGAAGGATTTGAAGCTCACATATACTGTCGTTGGCAAGTAAATCACATTTGGTTTACCAACTGTGCGCTTAATCCCAACAATATCAATGATCTACAAAATAAAACGTGCACAAAATAAAAGATTCACAGAATAAGGTCTGAGATTCACCAAATAAGGAACCATGTAAAAAAAGAAACATGGTAAGGAATGGGAATATAATACTTACCTGATCCATTATAAAGCCACGCGATGTAAGGGTCTGAAAAGCGTCTCTAGTGACATCCATCCAAGGAGTGGACAACAGAACCTCACTTAATTATTGAACAAAAAATGCAATTAGTCAATATATCTCACACAATTTAAACAAAACATAATTCAAGAAATCACAGAAAAAATATGACATTACAATTTGGTTGCCATTGTTCTTCTCCCGACACAAGCTTCCAATTCCTTCTCAGTAAAAGGTGGTGTCATAGAGAAGCTCGATTCTAGTGCATCTTTTGTCACTATTTCTTTGGACAGATTAACAGAACATGTAACAATATGATAGCACACCCGCAATGCAAAACGCTTGCGCTGAATTTCCTATTGATGCAAAACAAAATGGGTTTCAAAAAAACTAGGAAATAAAGTTGTGGCAATTGTATAGAAATTAAATTAATTAGGTTGTATAGCAAAGCAATCTTACAGTATTTATGGTTATTACAGAATTATCTTTGCTCCCTTTGTAATTCTCCATTATGTTCAGCAGATAGAGGCCATTATCAACGGTTTTGGATTTCAGATTTGATTTTGGGATAAACACTTCTGGAATCGTCATTGAAACAATACTTGTCACTGCTGGCAACTTTGATTGAAGAAGGTTGATGAGCCTGTGTTGCTGTATGAACAAAAGAGTAATTACAAACAGCAATTAATAAGGTAATGGATTAAGAACGAGTCCAAAAATAGGTAAAATAGATGTACCGTATGTTTTAGAAAAGAAGTATAATCAACAGGTGTGTCTTTCATAGCATGGATGACTTGGCATTTGCAAGACTCCGGTCTCAGATCAAAACAAAACAAGAATGGTGGGCATTCGGGACAGATGATCGGAGTCAAAATCTGAAATACAATAGATAAAAATGCATTTAATAAAAAAGACAAGTCCACCTTAAAGCTTGAATATAATAAGACCAAATATAAAAAAAACTTACTAATTGGGTAGCAGCAACATCAACATTGTCGAGACACTGGAACAAAAATCGAATCATGTGTGAGTAATGATTATAAGTGCACACCATGTAAAATGGGATTATAGAAAAGAGGTAGAGAGACTAACACTGTGTGTGGAGTGTGGCACAAATAAACGACAAGCAGAATCTCGTGATCTCAAGCTCTCGCTACTGTTTAGAAACTCACACCAAACATCTATCACAGCAGAAGATAGTTTATCACTTTCAGACAAACTCGTCAATTGCTTCCTTGTCAATTTCTGAGTTTGACTTTTGAAAAGAATGTCACTGGAAACAATCATTAAAAGCACAGGTCACACCCTCAAATGGTATTAAATATACGATCAAAATTAAAAAAGAAGAGTATTTTAATGTTTATTAAGTTTGACCAAACTGTGAAACTAAAAAGCTTAATTTGTGAAACTGCATGCTTATTCTGTGAAACAGGAAGCACATATTCTGAAACTGTGAAACTAGATGCTTAACTTGTGAAACTAGAAGCTTAACTTGTGAAACTAGATGCTTAATATGTGAAACTGTAAGCAAATATTGTGAAACTGTGAAACTAGATGCTTAACTTGTGAAACTAGAAGCTTAACTTGTGAAACTGGAAGCTTAACTTGTGAAACTAGATGCTTAAGATGTGAAACTGTAAGCAAATATTGTGAAACTGTGAAACTGTGAAACTAGATGCTTAACTTGTGAAACTAGAAGCTTAACTTGTGAAACTGGAAGCAAATATTGTGAAACTGTGAAACTGTGAAACTAGATGCTTAACTTGTGAAACTAGAAGCTTATTCTGTGAAACTAGAAGCTTAACTTGTGAAACTAGATGCTTAAGATAAGAAACTGTAAGCAAATATTGTGAAACTGTGAAACTGTGAAACTAGAAGCTTACTTTGTGAAACTAGCAGCTTATTCTATGAAACTGGAAGGACATACTGTGAATCTGTGAAACTGTGAAACTAGATGTTTAACATGTGAAACTAGAAACTTATCCTGTGAAACCACAAGCTTATTCTGTGAAACAAGAAGTTTACATTGTGAAACCCAAACTTTTAAATTTCACAGAATAAGAACTTAGTTTCACAACATAAGCTTGTAGTTTCACTGAACAAGGGATTAGTTTCACAGAATAAGTGGTGAAACAAGAAGCTTATTCTGTGAAACTAGGAGCTTCTTGAGTGAAACTGGAAGGCTATAATGTGAAACATGTTAATAAAACAGGCTGAAAATATTAAAATACAAGGTTTGAAAAATTAATAAAATAAGTCAATACCTTTCACATGAATCCAAAAAGATGAAATCCAATACAGGCTTCTCCGCTTGAGTAAAACCCTTAATAACATTCATGTTTCTTTGCAAATACGGAGATCGATAGACCTCTGATGGAACTATGGCCCTCTTCACCTTTGGATTGACAGGTGAATGACATTCACCTTTGGATCGACGCTTGTAAACATTCGGAGGAGTATCTCCTACGTCAATGACCTCTTTATCAGTACTCCCTACCACAGGAAGATCCTCTACCACTGGTGTGGACATAGAAGGTCCTCCAGGTCCTTCAGCATGAACACAAGGTCCTCCAGGTCCTCCAGGTCCTTCAGCATCAAGTTCGGCTTCATCACAACGTGTTGAATCGTCAAGTTGAGATTCATCTTCAGGTTCACGTTCATGTTCAGGTTCAGGTTCAGGTTCAGGCTCAGGTTTAGGTTCAGGTTCACATTCAGATTCAAGCTCAGGTTCACGTTCAGGTGGAGAGGGTGGAGATAAAAAGTGGTCATCATCTGGAAAGAGCCTAAAGCTTGGCATTTCTGGTTTTGCTGGTGAACGATGTGGCTGTATTGGCTGAAAGGACTCATCCATTATGTCCAATGCCGCCAACAGTTCAGCTTCAGACCACCCATAAAATTTACCCGCATCCTCATCAACATTCTCACCAGTACCATCCACAATGGCCTTCTCATTATCATCAATCTCCAAATTATCATCAACCTCCCCACTATCATTATGTGCTTTCTCAACATTCTCCTCATTATTTGCTGTCTCAACATTCTCCTCATTCTCCTCATTTTTATCTTGTTGAGACAGCTTAAATCCATCTGCAATACCATCAACAGCTGCAACTAGTTTAGAAACTGTTGCTGATGAAGGTAATTTCAAGGAAGCTTGAGTGACAAGACATTTGTAGTTCATGAAAGCAATAGCCATGACTTTTGCTGAATTTGCAAGATCAGTAACAAGCTTCACATCACTGTTCTCTTCAGAAATGCCAGGCTTTCCAGTTTCTCCTTCATCTTTGGGTGGTTCAGATTTTCCAGAATCTTCTTGTTCAGGTTTCCCAGATTCTTCTTGTTCAGGTTGCCGAACAACAAGTTCCTGAACAGCTGATTTTGATTTTTGTGCTTGCTTGTCTGTTGCAAACTCAATAGCAAGGAAAGGTCCGTGCTGCTCACGTCTCACAATTGGAGGCTCAACAGAACCCCTGCCGAAAGTTCTAGTTGGGCCATCCAATTCATCCTTAATTCTCTTGTATATAGCCTCTCTTGTCCAAGTCGATAACGTAGGATATTGACGACTCACAATGCGCGATTTAAAGACACAACGGTCTAAATAAATGAAGAGCAGCGCAATAATCGGTCCCCCAAACCAATTCTCTTTCGCCTTTTTTTCCACAAACTCTTCCTTTTGCCAAGACTGAACTTGGCTAGCCAATTTCTTTTTTATAAAGTTGCACCAGTTGAAACTGGAGATCAACTCAGTATTCACCAAACTTTTCAGCACTTTCAAGTTGACCTTGTTCCCAATGACACCGCCTAAAAGAGAAGAGAAAATATAAACGATGAAGTTGCGTTTGAAATCCTCTCCTCCATCTCTTTGTGTAATCAACTTTTGCAGAACAAGTTTGATGTCAATGGAAGCAACACCATATTGTTTAGTGAACTGCTTCAAAGCAGATAAATAAGAGGGGTCCTTATCTCCATTTATTGCTTCAACAACAACATTAGGACCCATTGGCAATCCTAGAGATAGATGAATATCCTCCTCTAAAATCGGAAGCTTCCCATCCAACAAACATCCTTTTATTGGGTCGTAATTTGCAACTAGCCAATATGCTATGTTTCCTGGAAGAACATCCGTTTTAAGAAGTAAAAGACCCCCAAACCCCATTTCTTTGATAGCTTGAATCTGCTGTTCTGAGGGTGGACTATCCTCATTATGAATAAAGTTGTAAAGCCCAGCGGGAGACATCCGGGTCCTCAATGACGGCAATCGCTGTTTATAGTTTCGTTTCTTTTTTGCAGCAGGTTCAACTGTTCCACTAGTAGAAGGTGGATGTTCCGATCGCTTCATATTAGCTTGCTTCCTGTTATGCATAAATGGTACGAATTTCGAAAATAAGTTTCACAGAAGAAGGATCTAGTTTCACAAAATAATCTTCTAGTTTCACAGAAAAAGGAAAATACTAACTTTTTCTGTGAAACAAGAAGCTTACATTGTGAAACTAGAAGCTTAATCTGTGAATCTCAGGTAAAAAGTAAATACAAACGAATTAAGAAAGTAAGTTTCACAGAAGAAGGATCTAGTTTCACAAAATAAGTTACTAGTTTCACAGAAAACAAAATTATTAAACTGTGAAACATAGAAGCTTACAATGTGAAACCCAAACTCTTAGATTCACAGAATAAGAGCTTAGTTTCACAATATAAGCTTCTACTTTCACAGAAGAAAGGCTAACATTCACAGAACAAATAAAAAGAAAATTATTAAACTGTGAAACAGAGAAGCTTACAATGTGAAACCCAAACTCTTAGATTCACAGAATAAGAGCTTAGTTTCACAAAATAAGCTTCTAGTTTCACAGAATAAGAGCTGACATTCACAGAATAGGGAAAATAAACTTGATTCATTAAAAATATCATTCATACATAGCTAGGTAATTACACAAAAAAGGCTGCCTTGATAGACGTAATTACAAGAGAGCACTACAAAAACACTAAAACCGAGCACATTTAGAACAGCCACTATCACGGCAAAAAGTGATACAAAAGTTGAGGAGCTGCGCTACATATCGAGCAACACAGGTAAATCTAAATATGATAAAGTTCTCCGAGTCAGCAAGCGTGTTGCAGTATCAAGTGATATGTCATGTTTTGGAGATGGCACACGTAAATTGGAAATCAACTCTTTCACTTTTGGGTTTTCAGCACCAGTGAGATCTCTAAGGTGTCCTCTTTGCAAGAGATTATAGCCTTGGTGAAAATGTAGGAGTAATTTAGCTCCCGGATCATTAGTCATAAAGCACTTGCATCTTTTGTAAATTATTCTATAATCCCTACGAATGATTCTCACACCATTGATATCATTAATATGCAGAGAAATCCCATACACAACTGCAATGAAAGGTGCACTAGGGTGTATGAGGAAAAGCTGAGACCAATTCCGACAGACCAACGCCATGTTTGCCTTATCTTGGTTACACTTAAGTCGTTCGAAGATGCTATTCATTAGTTCTTGATTGTTGAAGACAGACAGTTGGGCTTGATAACGATTATTAGTGACCTCAACAGTCCGTAAGGGAGCAAATGAGAATTTCATAGCCTCTTTTTTTTCTCTTATATAATTCCGGACAAAATATGCTTTATCCTCTGCAAGAACATTCACTACCCACCCCTTGCACCATGTTTCCATAATTGACCAGAGGTAACCTACAAGCATACATTGTGAACCCAGACTATTACATTTCACATAATAAGGGCTTAGTTTCACACGCTAAGCTTCTAGTTTCACAGTCTAAGCTTCTAGTTTCACAAACAAAGATTCTAGTTTCACAGAGTAAGAGCTGAGAATCACAGAAGAAGATAAAGAAAATTAAACTGTGAAACAAAAAGAAGCATCTAGTTTCACAGAATAAACTTCTGGTTTCACAGAATAGGTTTCTAGTTTCACAAGTTAAGATTTTTGTTTCACAAGTAAAGCATCTAGTTTCACAAGTTCACAGTTTCACACTTTCACAGTAGGTTCTTCCTGTTTCACAAACTAAGCTTCTTGTTTCACAAGGTAAGCTTCTAGTTTCACAACATAAGTTCTAGTTTTTCACAGAATAAGAAAAAGAAACTTAAGATAGTAACGAAAAGAAGCTTCATTAATTAAAAATATCATTCATACATTGCTAGATAATTACATAAAAAAGGCTGGCTTGATACATCTAATTACAGAAGAGCACTACAAAAAGAAATTTAGGCCAGCCACTAAGATGCAAAAAGGTAATACAAACTTGAGCAGCTATGCTACATATCGAATGCCAAGAAAGGTAAATCAAACCAAGATAATTTCGCCCGAGTAATCAACTCTAACGAAGTAGCAACTGCTAAGTCAAGTTCTGGAGATGGCACATCTAAAATGTCAAGCAACTCTTGTGTTTGGTCGATTTCAGCATCAGTTAGATCTCTAAGGTGTTCACTTTGGTAAGGATTTTCACTTTGCGCACAATGTAGGAGTAATTTAGATCCCGGATCATTTGTCATAAAGCACTTGCATCTTTTATAAATGATTCTAGAACCCCTACGAACTATTCTCACACCATTGACATCGTTGATACGCAGAGAAATCCCATACGCAACTCGAATGACAGGTGCACTAGGGTGTAGGAGGAAAAGCTGACACCAGTTCCGACAGACCAATGCCATGTTTGCCTTATCAAAGTTACACTTAAGTTGTTTGAAGATGTTAGTCATTACATCTTGATTATTAAAAACAGCCAGTTGGGCTTGATAACGGTTGTTTGTGAGCTCAACAGTCCGTAAGGGAGTAAATGAGAATGCCATGGCCTCTTTTTTTTCTGTTATGTAATTCTGGACATATTCTGCTTTATCTTCTGCATGAAGATTCACTACCCACCCCTTGCACCAGTTTTCCATATTTGACCAAATGTAATTAACTTTAAAACCACAAAAGTAACCTACAAGCATTACAAAATAGAAATCAAAAAGCATACATTGTGAAAAACAGACTTTTACATTTCACATAATAAAAGGCTTAGTTTCACAACCTAAGCTTCTAGTTTCACATAATAATGACTGAGAATCACAGAATCAGGAAAAAAACTTTAAACTGAAAATAATAGAAAATAAACTTAAAACTGAAAGAAACTTATTATGTGAATCTAAGAGTTATATTGTGAAACTAGAAGCTTATGAAGTGAAAAAACATGCTTATTTTGTGAAACAAGAAGGCTATATTGTGAAACCTGTTGAAAAATCAGCCTGTTTTTTTGAATTCTTAACTTGTGAAACTAGAAGCTTATGGAGTGAAACTAAATGCTTACATTGTGAAACTAGTTGGCTATATTGTGAAACCTGTTGAAAAATCAGCCTGTCTTTTTTGAATTCTTAACTTGTGAAACAAGAAAGTTTATGAAGTGAAACTACATGCTTATTTTGTGAAACTAGTTGGCTATATTGTGAAACCTGTTAATAAAATATCCTGATTTTTTGAGTTCTTAACTTGTGAAACTAGAAGCTTATGAAGTGAAACTACATGCTTATTTTGTGAAACTAGTTGGCTTTATTGTGAAACCTGTTAAAAAATCGCCTGTTTTTTTGAATTCTTAACTTGTGAAACTAGAAGCTTAACTTGTGAAACTAGAAGCTAAACTTGTGAAACTAGAAGCTTAACTTGTGAAACTGGATTCGTATTCTGAAACGTACTAAAATAATCAAAAACACTCTCAAAACCTAGATATTTTCATCACAACCCTAGGTATCACTAACAATGAAAAATAACAATAAACACTCAACTAATGATAATCCAGCAGAAAATAGCAAAACAAAAACAAAATAAAGAGCAAAAATAAGTAATTAAACTAATTTAAGAGAAAAAAATGTAACAAATAACATACGAAAATACGAAGAACATACGAAGAAGATGATAATGGAGGTTGTTCATGTTAAAAACTTCGAAGAACGACAATGCTTGCTTATTTCGCCTCAAATCTTCGAAAATAAAACCACACATCCAAAGAACGACAAACAAATCACATTATAACGTACTAAAATAATCAAAAACACTCTCAAACAATAAACACTCAAATAATGATAATCCAGCAGAAAATAGAAAAAAAAATACAAAATAAAGAGCAAAAATAAGTAATTAAACTAATTAAAGAACAAAAATGTAACAAATACGAAGAACATACGAAGAAGATGATAATGCAGGTTGTTGATGATTCCGGGGAGAAGATCAAACGGTTACCGCGAGCAAAGTAAGAAGGCGAGAGAGCGGGAGAGAGTGAGAAAGCGAGAGAGCGAGAGAGAGTGAGAAAGAAGAATTTGAAAAGACGTTGAGAGAGTGAGAAAGAAAGGTCAGTTTCTTTTTTTGTTTAATATATACCGACACGTGGCACGATCTGGGCCGCCCATGATTTTTACATCTAACGGTTTACAATGGTCCGGCAGCCTCGCGCTAAGAGAGCGGCCTCACGTGATTCAATTTCTATATATATATATATATATATATATATATATATATATATATATATATATACATATTTCTCCTCAAAAATTTATAAGTCATCAATACCTATATGACATTGTATATTTTAAAAATGATATGTTGTCTTAACCTAACGGTCAACCTGCCATTTACGCGTCAAAACGGGTTTGGATATCTTTCGGGTTCCGGTTGAAAAAACCGAGTTATTTACGGGTCGGGTTATGGTCGGTTTTCGGGTCGGGTCAGATTTTGACAGGTCTAGTCTGTAACTATTGTGGTAAGACAGGTCATGTGTTCAATGGTTGTTAGAAGAGAGTCCTTGATCTTAAAAACAATACGAAAGTAATAAAAAAAATATGTGGATAAAAAAGGATTCGTTAAAACAAGGTTGTGTCAAGAAAGAACCCAAATTCATTTGGGTTCCCAAACTAACTAATTAATCTTTTACAAACAGTAGTGGAAAGCGGCAACAATTGCTACTTAGATAGTTGATGCTCTCGTCACATGACGGGAGATAAAAGCCAATTCCTCTCACTATAGGCCTATAATGGAGGCGTGCTGACTTTTGGTGATAACAGAAAAGTTGAAATCATTGGCATTGGGAAGGTTGTTAAGTCAAAATCACTATGTGTTGACAAAGTATTGCTTGTCAATGGTTTGAAACATAATATCTTGAGTATCTCACAATTATTTGATCGTCGAAAGTTGAATGTGATGCTAACAATTGTAGAATAATTGATGAAAAATCTAGGAAATTATCTTAGAAGGAGATCGTGTTAAAGATGTTTATATGACTAACCTATGTTCTTTGTCGAGTCAAACTTTGTCATGCATGAGTGTCCACAAAAATGATCCTTGGCTATGACATAAGAGACTTGGTCATATTAATGCTAAAACATTGAACTCTCGCAAGAAATTTATTCTAGTCACTACTACAAATATAGGCTTAGGAGACGGGGCTAATGGAACGAAATTTTGCGGAACCGTCCTAATGTGTCACTAAAGATGAGCGGGATTTTTTAATTCAGAAATAGAAGACGGTTCCCATTATAACCCGTCTTTATTTGTTCAAAATAAACTAAAGAGAACGGTTAAAATTCTTACCCGTGCTCTTTTGTTATCAATTAGAAAGATACGAGAACGGTTGCCTATAGAACCGTTCTCTTTGCTTTTCGTAAAAACTAAAAGAAGACGGTTGCCTAGAGAACCGTTATCTTTGCTTTTCATTATAACTAAAAGAGAACGGTTGCCTAGAGAACCGTTCTCTTTGCTTTTAAAAGAAGACGGTTGCTTAGTGAACCGTTCTCTTTGCTTTTCATAAAAATTAAACAAACGTAACATACAGTACAACTGCAAAAGTCTGCAAAACCTTCGAAATTCTGAAGTCTGCGAAAGTCTGCTGCAAAACCGTTGTCTTTCTCCTTCACTAAGCAACCGTCTTCTTTCAGACCTTTTTTGAATTACCAATCGTCCGCCATAGTTTCTGAAGTCTTGCTATCAATCAAAATTCTGAAGTCTTGCTATCAATCGTCCGTCATAGTTTCTTCTTCACCAAGCAACTGAACCATAATCGTACGCCCTCTTTCTCCTTTACTCTTGTTTGAATTACCAATTTTCTCGATTTTATTTGGGTTATTATGTTTTATGAATGTTTATGTGGTTTTGATGTTGAATATAGGATGTATAATTTGTGGTTTTTGTTTGTAACAAACACCAATTTTGATGTTGAATAAAAGAACGTACGTACGGTTGTTTTGATGTTTGTAACCTCTGCATTCCTGCCCTCATTTGAGACCGTTTGAAGGTTAGGTTGTATCTTTTTATACTAGCAACAATTCATTTACTGTCGATGGTTTGATACAAAACGTGCTGAACAGGAGGGTTTGATGGTGGTTTGTCGATGGTTGTAAGTGAGACGAGAGGGAGTTGGTACCACCTCTGGGACCGCCGTGGGTCAGTGGTGACAACGGTGGTGGCCAGAGGTGGTGCGGGGCAAGGGGGTGAGAGAAATCCTAACGGGAAAATGAGGGGGAGTGTAGGTGAGTTGCTGGAAAACGAATAACAGTGTGTGTGTGACGGATTTTGGGCAGTACGTTAGGGCAGTAATGGTGGGTTCTGGTGGCAGCGAGAAGGTGGTGGTTGTAGTAGGTGGTGCAGGCTAGGGAGTGAGGTTGATAGTGGTGGCTAAGGGTGGCCCGGCTGGTGGTTTTCTAGCCTTGAAGTTGAGTGCGCGGGTGAGTAAAGACGAAGTGGCTGCCTGGGGTTAGTTAAGTTGTTGGTCGTGGGGTTTGATCCCTGGATCAAAGGGTTGTGTTAATGCTTAAATGGTTAGTTAAGTTGTTGGTCGTGGGGTTTGATCCCGAGATCAAAGGGTAGGGGGATGTTTGTTATTTATGTTTATTGATGATATTATTATTATTATCATTACGGTATTATTATTTGAGTATTGTTGATATTAATATCGTCCTTTTATTGTTGTTTTTAACATTAGTGATATTATTACTATTAGTATTATTATTGCTATTAGTATTATTATCGTTAATAATTGAATTATGAATTTAATAATTGAATTATGTTGTAATTATGTAGCCGAATATGGCTCGTACTTGGATGATTAATGGGAAAAAGGGCGAAGTAGAATATGATGCCGGGTTAGCTGAATTTTATGACTTCGTAATAAAGAACGTGAAAGACAAATCTAGTATGGCGTGCCCTTGTGATATGTGCCGGAATATTAGGTATATGAGCTTTGGAGATGTAAGAACACATTTAAATAAGACAAATTTTAATCCAAAATACACTTGTTGGATTTTCCATGGAGAATCAAAAAATTTAGATGGAATAGATGTCCAATTTGGGGAGATTGAGAGAGAAACATGCTTGAGTGACGATGAAGAGCCCGATGAGTCTAATTCACTAGAAGATCCGGGTTGTAATATGAATACTGAGGCAGGAGATGGGTGTGACGATATGTTGGATAAATCATGGGGAGATATGTTTGGAGGTGATGAGCAAGAAGGTATTGTAGATGAAACTGATGAGGATCTTGATGAAAATGATTTGGAGGATACTAGTGTTGTATTGGAGAAATTGAAAGATTCTGAAGTGCCTCTTTATAGTAGTTGTAAGCACACTAAATTGGCAGCTCTTGTTAAGTTATATAATTTAAAAGCAACAAATGGGTGGAGTGACAAGAGTTTCACAGACCTCGTGAAATTATTAAAGGACATGCTCCCCGAAAATAATGTACTTCCTGATCGTACATATGAGGCAAAGAAGATACTTAGGGGAATTGGTATGAAATATGAAAAAATCCACGCATGTCCCAATGATTGCATATTATATCGCAAAGGATATGCTAATCTCACTAGTTGTCCAGTGTGTAAGGAATGGCGATATCAAAAGAAGGAGGGGATCCCAGCTAAAGTTTTGTGGTACTTTCCAATAATTCTTAGGTTGATACGATTATTTGCGAATAAAGATGATGCCAAATTACTCATATGGCATAGTACATCAAAAGCAAATGATGGGAAGTTGAGGCACCCGGGCGATGGGAAAGACTGGAAGTTTATTGATGCAAAATATCCCGAGTTTGGCAAAGAACCCAGAAATCTCCGCCTTGCACTCTCCACTGATGGGATGAATCCCTTTGGAAATTTGAGTAGTCAACATAGTACTTGGCCGGTGTTTTTAGCTATTTACAATTTGCCTCCATATCTTTGCATGAAACGAAAATATTTGATGTTGTCTTTATTGATTTCTGGTCCTAAAGAACCTGGTAATGATATAGATGTCTAGTTAGAGCCTCTTCTTGACGATTTGAGATTGTTGTGGGATGAAGGGATACGAGTGCTGGATGCCTACCAGAATAGTTATTTCAATTTGAAAACAATGTTACTATGTACTATTTCTGACTTTCCTGCGTATGGTAATCTATATGGACACACTGTGCACGGGAAAGAGGCTTGCCCCTTGTGTGGAGAAGATGTCGATTCTTGTTATTTGAAGTTTTCTCGTAAGCAAGCGTACTTGGGATACCGTAGGTTCTTGGACCTTGATCATTCATATCGTAAGCTACAAAAACCATTCAATGGAAAACCTGAACATCGATCTCCTCCTAAGATATTAACCGGTCATGAAGTATATGAAAGAGTGAAAAAAATTGAGATAACTTATGGGAAGAAGGGTTCTAAATTAGCGTCTCGGGGATATAAGAAGATGTCTCCTATTTTTGAAAAACTTCCATATTGGTGTGACCTTTCTATAAGATATTGCTTAGATGTTATGCATATTGAGAAAAATGTGTGTGATAATATAATCAACACTCTTCTGAATGTTCCGAATAAGTCAAAAGACAACACATCAGCTAGGATGGACATGGTGGATATGAAAATCAGACCTGAGTTGGTACCAGAAAAGAAAGGAACACGATATTATTTGCCTCCGGCTGCTCATATACACTTTCAAGAAAGGAGAAAACAGAGTTTTGTGAGTGCTTAAGTAGTGTTAAAGTTCCGGAGGGATATTCTTCCAATATCAGCAGCCTAGTATCAATGACAGATCTTAAGCTTGTTGGTTTAAAGTCTCATGATTGTCATACTTTGATGCAACAACTACTACCAGTGGCTATACGTTCGATTTTACCTAAAAAAGTTTGATTCGCCATAAGTAGGTTTTGCTTTTTCTTCAATGCCATATGCAATAAAGTGTTAGATCCCAAGGAGTTGGAGTCTTTGCAAAAACTAATTGTCACTTCTCTTTGTCAATTGGAAATGTACTTTCCTCCTTCATTTTTCACAATAATGGTGCATTTAACTGTACACTTGGTTAGAGAAATCAAATACCTTGGTCCAGTTTATCTAAGGTATCAATATCCTTTTGAGAGATTGATGAAAGTGTATAAGGATTATACATCTAATAGATATCGTCCTGAAGGGTCTATTGCTGAGCGTGCAATCACGGATGAAGCACTTTTTTATTGCTATGCACACTTGTCAGATTCTGAGCTACCTGGGATTCCTAAGAATAGGCACAGTGAGTGGATGATGGGCAAAGGTCTTAGGGGTCATGTTCGTCTAGATATGGCAACTGAGAAATGGCATATAGCACATACATATGTTCTTCATAACGAGGATGAGGTACAGCCGTACATTGAGGAACACAAGCAAGGCATTGTTGAAGGCGAAGCATCGAAATAAATCAGAGATGTGGATCGCAAGTGAGCACAATAAGACTTTTAGAGTTTGGTTCAAGGGTCGAGTTATAGAAGACTTGCAACAATATCCTGATTATATTTCTTCTAGATTACAGAGGCTTTGTTTTGGGCCTAAGACTTTTGCATCGTCTTATACTGGTTATGCCGTTAATGGATCCACCTTTTACACTCGTGGGCAAGATGACATGAGCACGATGCAAAATAGTGGTGTTAGTGTAGAGGCAGAAGGCATGCATTTTGCTAGTTCGAAAGATAAGAAACCAGTTTTAAGTCAAATGCATTATTATGGATTCATTGAAGAGATTTGGGAGTTAGATTACACAGATTTTCTAATACCTATATTTGGATGCAAGTGGACTGAAACTAGTAGTGGAGTTCGAAAGGATGAATTAGGATTCACCTTAGTAAATCTTAATAAATTTGGTCATAAGGAGGATCCTTTTATTATAGGGACACAAGCGAAACAAGTATTTTATGTCACCGATCCATCGGATAAAAAGTGGTCAGTTGTGCTATCTGTAAGAAGTAAGACCACAATGGATAGTTGCGATGACGATGTGGTATTTGAGGGCTTTGATCCTTGTGTACCACATTTAGATGATACGGATATATTCGAGCCTTCTAGTTTATATGTTCGTGATGATCATGACGAAGGGATATGGACCAATACCGAGTCTTCTTCTAAAAAACGCCCTCGCGGTTTTGATGCATGATTAGGTACGATTTATTATTATTATTATTATTATATTATTATTATTATTATTATTATTATTATTATTATTATTATTATTATAAAATTCTTTTTTTTTATTATGGGCAGCAACGACCTGACTTCAGTCCAAGCAACGCTTCAGTCCCATTATAAAATGTAGACTGATGATCTGACCAAGATGTGCTCACAGAATCAAAATTGAAATGCTGCACAGACTTCAGTCCAAGGCTGGCCCTCAGGCTAATATAGAATAATTTAGTTTTCTTGGTTGTTTATTTTTGCTTAGTGGCAGTATGAGACTTGCTGTATGTACATCATCTGCTGAAATTCTTGTAATTGGCTCCATTATTGATGTTTTAATATAATTTCTCACATTTTACCGCTTTTCATCAGAAGCATTCCTCATCTACATTTCTTATATGCTTTCCTATCGTGCATGTTCCAGTGACTTGCTTTCCCTGTTGTGACTTGCTTTCCCTGTTTTTTTTGTTCAGTTGAACAATGGGCCCGCAAAAACGTAAAAGAAGTCGAAAGAACAACTCTGTTGAGGACGCAAGCGGAAAGAAGGGGATATCTTCTCACAGGGGCCGAACTGTTTTAGATATGACTGCAAGAGCTATTAAAGAGAAACAACCCATTGAACTTGAGTGGGACAAAGAAGATAAATTGCCGACAGGAAAATATGCATCTAAGTTTAGTTCATGGATAGGCGTGACTGTTCGGGGGAATGTTAGTCCCGCACTGGATAGTTGGGAGGATGTGGATCAACCGACGTTGAACCTTATGCTGAGTGAATTGACGATATGTTATTTTAACCATGTTCTAAGTTTTTTTGGTTCAAATGAAGGACTCAAACTAAGCAACTGTTATTAGCTCTTATCTTAGAAGTTAATATTTGAGAACACCAATCACTGTTGGCCTTGTAATCTTTTAGTTTAAGAAGAAAGAAAAGGGCTGCTCCTAAGCTCTAATTGATTAGAGTAGCTAGGCTGACTCCTTAAAGAATTAGAAGGCATTGATTACAGTAGCTAGGCTGATGTTAATATGCAACTCAAATGCAAACTCCACTCTAGTCAAGTTCTTTACAGATATATATTTATCCTTCCTTAATGTCTAAACTTCCGAGCACATGCCTACTCTATTGGGATAAACTATGTCTATACGTGCTACTGCCTATGCTCTAATCTGTTTCTCATATCAGTGACTCTGATACACACTTTTAATCTGTCATAAATTTGTTCAAGTTTCTTATGTCAGTGATAATGCTCTTTTCTTATATCAGTGACTATCAGTTGTACTGCTGCTACTACCTACTGACTATCAGTTTCTTATAGCACCCCTACTGCTACATTGATATCCCCTGCACTACGTTTCTATTTCTGTACTGCTGCTATGGCCTATCTGTTTGTCTCTGCGCGCGGTTGCTAATGTTTTCTGGTCCGTTTTCAGGTCTTTTTCGCGTCTGTCCTGGTCTGTTTTCAGGTCTGTCCCGCGTCTGTTCTGCACTACTTCCTGCATATACTTCCTGTATCTATACTCGGTTTGCGCGTCTGCTCCTGGCCAGTGTTCATGACTTAACTATACTCCTAACGTAATTGGGTCATCACAAGTTTCCTTCTTTTTATATTGGGTTTATAGTCTGGCAAGTTAGAACTAGCAATGGTGGTGAATGATGTTTCTGACTGACTTAATGTGCATTATTAGCCAGCCATTGATTACCACGGGCCGAAGCCTGTAGGAGTGTCTAGGAGAAACAAAGCCGGTTCACGCTTAGCTGTGTAGCCGTGAGTTCTTCTTGTGAACACCAGTGAGTTCTTGAGAGTAGCTGTGTCTAGGAGAAACAAAGCCAGAACGTTTATACACACGCTGTACTTCCTGTGAACACCAGTACTGAGTTCTTGAGAGTAGCCAGAATGCCACTCACAGGTCTTCCTCCAATGTTTGGACCCGTGCACTGTCCAATGAACACTGCTGCTGCTGCTATAAGATAGTGTGTGTATAAACGTTCCGAAAGCAATCTATAAGAAGTCTTGGTCAGATTCAGCAGCTACTCGAAGGCTTCGATACCTGTATAATGAATATTTTGCTTTTCTTTTGACGAAAGAAGTCTTTTCTTTTTCCTCAGAATCAGAAAGGCAGTGGTTCTTTCAGCAGCTACTCGAAGGCTTCGGTACCTGTCATTTCCTTAATTCAATTCGATTTCTATGTTATTATTAGAAAGAAGGAGGCAGTGCCCTCAGTTTCAGCTGTTGTTACAAAACAGCCAGTAGCATTAGTCTAAATTGACCATCAGTTATTAGAGTACATCTAAATAAGAATGTATACAAAAAGGAGAGATTGAGGGAGTACCTTTTTGTCTGCTTCAGTTGCCTTAAGAAATCGCAGTAGGATGAAATAGCAGTAGGATGATAGAAAGACTAAGGAACAATGATAGGTGTGCAGTAACACCATAACAGTAGACTGAACTAACGTGGGTGATGGACAGACTAGCAAAAACACTGAAGTTACAAGCAGAATATGTGCAGTAACACCATAGAAATGGACAGCAGCATTAAATGGTAACGGAAGTAGCAGTTTGGAGTAATAAAAGACTACGCAACAGTAAATAGATGTGCAGTAACACCATAGAAATGGACTGAATTAACGTGTGCACTCCGTGGTAACACGTAGCCAACAGTAGAGTGGGAGGGAGAGTTGCAGAGAGAATAGAAAACAGTAGAGTAGTAGCAGAATGCATGACAGAAACTATGTGCCCACAGTCTATGACAGTTTTAGTGCGAATGTGGTTGTTAACGGGGCGACGAGTAATCATAAGAGAACTTAGTATTTGAAAGTCCTATACATCTTAAAAAATTTCTCACAGATTAGCTTCAAAAAATTTGATTATAAATTTGATTGCTTACCATAGTAGGTTATTTAATTCATTGCAATTGTTAGTCTCGTTAAATAATGTGTAAAGTTGTCTAAACTAATTAAAAGTTTGTTCATATTTCAGGGTGCTTTCCATCTCATTGAAGAGCGTCACGATTGGTGTCTCCAAAAGTTGGCTGAATTATGGAGAAAATGGAAATGCACTTTGGTTCGTGAGTGGATGTATGATGAGACGGGAGCTATCCAGAAGACACCAGCACCCTTGTATAAGCAGATTACACAAGATGATTGGAACAAGTTTCTGGCATCTCACACTAGTGAAAAATTCAAGGTAATATTTCTATTTTTGTAGACACGCAAATTATTTCATGATAATATATATATGTATATAGTATCTCGTACTATTTTCTTCTCTATATGATTTATGTTATTAGGCGATCAGTGATAAGAACAAGGAGAATGCCTCTAAAAAAAAAGGGAAATACTTTGGCTCACGAGCAGGATATCGAGGGATTCAAGTTAAAGTCGTAAGTTCTATGTATTGGTTTCATTTTTTAGCTAACTTCCAGGTCAAAAGTTGGCATGAATTTTCATGAACTCTCTTCTTTTTTGATAGAAAGAAGATTTAGCTGCCAAGGGAAAACCAGTGGAAAAAGTTGATCGATATTTAACTTGGGTAAGGGCTCACAAGTCAGCGAAAAGAGACATGACTGATTATGATAAGGAAGTTGCTTTGAAAATTGTAAGTTGAACATTTTTGTAATTTAACTCGGTTTAGTTCAGTTGTTTAATTTATTAGTGCTATTTATTCATTTTTTTTGGCTGCTAAAAACTTAATTAATATTGCTGATTTGCAGGAATCCCTTGAAAAGGATGTTGAGGCTGGTTTATTTGTGCCCGAAGGACGGGAAGACATACTCGCTAAGGCGATAGGCAAGCCTGAGCATCCGGGCCGTGTGCGAGGAATTCCTAACGGTATTTGCATAACTGAGTATTTTGGGAAGGGACCAAAAAACCGACAAGAGAAGAGTTGTACTTACATGCAACTCCAAATTGATGACTTGGAAAAGCTGAAATCAGTGATGATGTAGTTTTGGCTAACTGGTGAGAAGCCAAGTACTAAAGTATTAGACGATTTAATGAACGGAAGAGCATCTATGAGTACCGAGGGATCGACAAATTCTGCATCACTACAAGTGAGTGAAGAGCCATGCCCAGAGGAGACACCCCGAGAGGAGGATTATCAAACACCCAAGACTAATGTTCTGAAGATTCCTACCATATCACCACGGCAGGTTGTAAAAGGTTTTCATTAAGAAGGATCTGTAAGCTTTGCATTTAAAACACTATCTAGTTCAAAGTCGATGAAAAAAGTTTTAAAACACTAATCTATCTATGCAGGGGTCTCACAGGCAATCACTCTCACTAAAAGGAGTGCAATCACTGCAAGTGATTGAGGATCCACCCGTGACCAATGTTTTGAAGATTCCTGGCCCAGTAACACAACAAGTATATATGTAAGCTTTTCATTAAAGAGGTTACTTTATAGTAAATGAAAAAAGTTTGAAATTCTACTATAACTTAAATTTTCAGGCTTGGAAAGATTGTGTGCTATCACTGCCAAACAAATCATCGAAGATAATGGCTTCAGGAATGGTATACCTATCAAGTAAGGACAAATTTGTTTCCATTCATGGCAGTGCCCTTCGTGATGGTTTTAGAAAAGTGTCAATCAAGGAAATCTATTCTGGGTCGGAAAATGTTGATTTACCAATGCCTGTTGGTGATATGATAACATTGACTCATGCTAAGGGTTCATTTATTCAGTGGCCGAAAAGTCATATACATAGTCCTGTTGATAAGGTAACTAAGATTTCTAGCTAGTATAATGATATAAGATACAATGAGAGTTATACCATTTATCAACTTATTTATGCCAACATTTAGATAACCATGAAAAAGAATGATCAAGGAAAAAATAAAGCAGCAGCAGCAAAGAAGTCCAAGCCTCAGAAGTGTTCGCCCTCGATTTCGCCATCTTCTTTTCTTGGAATTGAAGTTAGTCACAATTTTAAGCAAAAGCAGAGGACCATGGATTTGAAGTTATTAGAAACTGAGGCTCGGGTTTTAAAGGCAAGTGGGACAATGATCAGTGTTCCCATTGATGAACATGTGTTACACAATGAACAAACTTGCTACCTTAGTTATGAGGAGGTTGTTCATTTGTTAGATGAACAAATGATTGGTGCCTCTCACATTACACCCTTTATGAGGTTCGGTCTCTTTGTTTAAGCTGCCCCTTTGCAATCCCATTAGTATATATATGATAATATGCAAACTAGTACTAGATAGTTACTATGGATTCTTATTGTTGTAGGTATTTGAGTGATATTGCCGATAGTATGCAAATTACTAGTTACTATGGATTCTTGTGCCCAGAGATAATGTCCTCAGAATCCATTGCTCCGGATGAAAATTATCGATCCGATTATGTTGCTAGGGCAATGACATGTACCGATTGTGGAAAAGGTCGGAAACTTATATTTGCTCCATATGCCCAGGGGTACGTAATTATAAATTTCTTTTCATAGTATTATTATTGATGACTTGATTAATTATTTTATTATTTTTTGTCAATATTTAAGTTGATATCTTCGTTGTATTTTTCTATAACTTGTAGTAAGCATTGGATGTTGGGCGTGATCAATCCGGCTCAAAGTACAGTGTATTGGTGTGATCCTGCCGGACATACAGAGCCTCGTCAATTTTTTGTGGATACAATTACCCAGTATGTCTAACTTATTTCTGATCTTTTTATTTTGCCTTCATATATTATACCTCCCGTTACTCCCCTGCATTTGCCTTAAAATGTTTCTGTAGGTTAGGAACAAAAGTTAAGCCACCCAAAAGCCATCAATCATAGACCTTAGCTTGTTTTTCTATTATACTTGAAATTAACGCTTCATTATCAACTAAAACTGAATAAATATATAAACCTGGCTATCTATATATACAGGGCCTTTGAGAAAAGGAACTCTATCGATGCACTTGCAAAATATGAGGCCAACGACTTTGTTTGGAAAAAGATTAAGGTACTTCTTGTATATATAGTATATATATATCTTAACATATTGTTTCTCTTATTATGTATAGTGCATGTGCGTGAAGTATTTATTTATAATATGAGCTCCCCTTTCAGGCCCCTTTGCAGCCTTGTGGTTCCGTTTTATGTGGATATTATATTTGTCGATACATGTTGGACGTCGTCAAAGGAAGATATGTTACTATTACTCCAAATGTACGTATGTTTTTGGTTTTTTAGTTCATCTACTCACTTACCTCTATCATTTTACTTATATAGGAGTCTTGGATAGAATTTTTCTAACCAATTTTTGAAAATTTGTTTGTAGTTCATGCTTAGAGCCCCATTGACATATTCGCTTGAGCAAATTGACGAGGTGAGGGATATATGGGCTAACTTTGCGCTCCAGTTTAAGCCAACCATGAACGATGATGAAGTTTAGCTCAAGTCGTAGCTAGAAGTTTAGCTTAAGTACATACGTATCTAGAATTTGTGGATCGGAAAGTATGTTGATATATATGAATGATGTAGTATTTGGAGATTTTTCTCTATATATGGCTAATTTTGGACCTGAATATAGTTGTTGGAGCAATGTTATTGTACGCTTTTTTGCAGGAAGAATTATATATAATAGGCCGGACGCATTATAAATTAATTTATTAAAAAAAAATAGCAGGTGCAAAGAGAACGGTTATGTTCTCAAGCGTGCTCTATTAATTCAAAAATATGGCGCGAAGATTGAACATGTTGAACAAAAGAGAACGGTTCATCTAGGAACCGTGCTGGAAAGTGTGGTCAAAGAGAACGGTTAGATGTACATAAGAGAACGGTTCATGAGAGAACCGTTCTGGTAAGTGGAACTAAGAGCACGGTTGAACAAGGCAAAGAGAACGGTTGTTAGACATAAGAGCACGGGATAAGAGAACGGTTCCCTCATGAACCGTTCTGGTAAGTGAACACCTAAGAGCACGGTTGAACCGTTCTCTTAGGTAAAGAGCACGGCCAGGGGGAGCACGGTTCCGCCACTCATAGGAGAACGGTTTTTAACCGTCTTCGTATCTATATTTTGTAGTAGTGAGTTGATGGCATTCCAGATATAAAATTCTAATTCAAATCACTTTGTGAAGATTGTGTGAAGGGAAAATAAGTTAAATGCTCATTCAAATCCAAAACGTTAGTTAGTACATCTAGTGTTCTTGAACTCATTCACATTGATCTTTGTGGACCCATGCGCATTATGAGCAAAGGTGGTAGTCAGTACATATGTGTCATTGTAGATGACTTTTCAAGATTTGTGTGGCTCTTTTTCTACGGAATTACTTTTTCACATACGGATTTTACTATTTCACATACTTTTTTTCATAAAATTTCCGTATACTACCCTTTTTCCAAAACACAATCCCTTCTTCTAAAACATACACAAAACAACTCTTTTATATACATCTTTACCCTAAAATTGAATCAATTACTCCAAAAACATAAAAAAACGGATTACAATTCTCCAATTATTGAAATAATATTGTTTATTAACGATTATTAATACGTTTTATTGAAATTATATACATAACGGTTAACTGTAGTGGTCGACGTCTTTGAATTGTCGGCATCCATCGAATTGTCGACGATTATTTATTGTGTTATTGTCGGCGTATTGCTGTGTTGGGTTGTATCTGCGTGTTGGCTCATGGCTGCTCCTGCTAATCCTCTATTGCAGTTTGTTTTTCTTGATTTTTGTTCAATCACGTAGTTCTTTATTTTTAAATTTTGTTTCTCTTTTTTTTTTCGTTCATTTTTGTTTTAGTTTTTTCTCTTTTTTTTGGTCTTTGTTTCTCTTTTTTTTTAGTTTTTGTGGGGCAGGGGAACGGAGTTGTGACAGAGGAGAGGTGAACGGGGTAATTGGTTTAAAGGATGAAGGAGGAGGGAGAAAATCAATTGAGTGAAGGGTAAAGAAATGACAAGGGTAGTGTGGTAAAAATCGTATGTGAAAGAGTAAAATCCGTATATGAAAAAACACGTCCCTTTTTCTAAGTTCTAAAGACCAAGCGTTTGATGAGTTTTTAATTTGGGAAAAAAGGTCCAAAACAAGTTTGGTTTGAAACTCATCTCCTTGAGATCCCATTATGGAGTCGAATTTGAAAACTCATATTTTGAAACTTATTGCAATGAGCATAGTGTTAGTCATAACTTCTCGGCCGCTAGAACTCCACAACAAAATAAAGTTGATAAGTGCTTTTTATATACGATTGTATACCCATATTTGGCTCGGTTTTACTTGATATTTGCACTAATATTAATGTTTTTATGAGTTAATTGTTTCTTTTAGATATATTGTGCATGGTAAGTGTAACACCCTAAGAGTATGAGAAGAAAGTTGTTCCACATCGGTAGAATGTGAGGCTTGTGATATGTTTATAATAGCTTCCACCCATCACTTAGTAACAAGGCCTTGTACTTTTGGGCTTAAGTGAGGACAAATAATGGGCTCAAAAGTGTGCACCCAACTTATTGGGGTTGTGTTACGACCGTGGTGGGTCGGGTTGTTACAAATGGTATCAGAGCGACCATGCGACCGTGTGGTGAGCCTGTGGTCGGGAGTACCGGGTCACCCACCTAGCGGGGAGGATTTTGGGCTTGGCTATGGTCAAGTTTGAGGCACAACGAGGACGCTGTGTTCTTTAAATGGGGGAGTTTGTAACACCCCAAGAGTATAAGAAGAAAGTTGTCCCACATCGGTAGAATGTGAGGCTTGTGATATGTTTATATAGCTTCCACCCACCACTTAGTAACAAGGCCTTGTGCTTTTGGGCTTAAGTGAGGACAAATAATGGGCTCAAAAGTGTGCACCCATCTTATTGGGGTTGTGTTACGACCGTGGTGGGTCGGGTTGTTACAGTAAGTGTATTTGGTTGTAAGCAGGGGCGGATTTAGCCCTAAGGCTGTCTTTGTCATGCATGAGTGTCCACAAAAACTATTCCCAAAGTCGAACTTTGTCATGCATGAGTGTCCACAAAAACTATTCAAAAATAAGTTGCAAACATTCTTGCCAACAAAGTTAGAGCTAAGATTCGTGCTGAACTAGGCAATTCTAAAATCCCGATTCTTGTTGATGAAGCTCTTGATGTGTCAAATAATGAGCAAATGGCCATAATTCTTCGATTTGTTAACAATGAAGGGTCACTTAAAGAACATTTCTTTCAGGTTCTTAGTGTCGAGAATACTTGTCTCAAACTTTGAAAGATGAGATATCAAAGGTCCTTAGACTATATGGTCTTCATGTAGAAAATATGTGTGGCCAAGGGTATGATTGTGCAAGCAATATGCGTGGCCAGTTTAATGGGTTACAAGCTTTATTTTTAAAAAATGTCCATATGCATATTATGTACATTGTTTTGTTCATCGCTTGCAATTTTGTTTAAATGCTGCCACGAAAGGGATGCACGACTTGTGGCAATTTTTTTCTACTTGGACTATGATAGTCAATTTTGTCTATGTTGGGGCTGGTGTCCTTGACAATTAAGTACAATAACTTATTAAATCTCTTTAAGGATCACAAGGGCATACTTCAGTATTATTACCAGTTGATCCACGTTTATCAATAACGGTTGGCTTGCTAGATAAGTTTGACGTTATTGTCATACGGATGGCGGTGATCAACTGGTCCCTATACGTCACACCTATAGGACACGTTTGAGAGATGTGAAGGTATGAAAATATAATCACATTTATGCCGGATACGACTAAACAGTTAGTCAGAGGTATTGACTATTAAATTAGTCAATAAGATGTTGAGATTATTATTTAATACGGATTAAATAATTTTAGCTAATACGGATTACATGTTTAATTCGTAAATTAAATATAAGCAGTTATATTTAATTAAATATTAATTTCGCGTATTAATATAAACAGTTATATTAATTTGGGTAATTATACAATATCGTAATTTTATCAGACCATTATTAATACATCGACTGCATTAATATCTGATAACACGTATGCGATTTATAATAAAAATCCCGCAAATAATATTTAGCAAAACGGGTCGAATCATGCAAAGGAATAAGGTAAGAGTGGAGAAAGCCCACTCTCACCCTAATGCGGCCGACCCACCCGATTGCTACATAAGGAGAGTCCTTCTCCTTATGTCAGTAACTGTTGAATCATAATTCTCACAATTAGGGTTTTGAGAGCATTCTTCTCCCAAAACTCAGATCTCACATTTAAAACCTCAATAACTCTCCCCATATTGCAAGGCAATTGGAGAGCCTTTCTAGCACACGCGGCATCGTCTCAAACAAAGTCTTGGGTGCAAGTTATAGGAGGGAATTTACTTTAATTCCTATTCTTAGGCCTATTCAAGCAAGGACCCAAGGTTGTATTCTTTTTCATGTTTTTATTTATCTTATGACAATAATCACAACTGTAATTTTCATTATAATCCTGCAAGTTTAGGGCGAATACATGCTATATTCCCCACAGTCTATTATTCCATAAAAAGACATTCTATGTTGAAGGCTTGCAGAGAGGCTGAAATTGCAAATTTAGTAGCTGTCGCTACACTTGACACAGGTTCAGGAAAAAATCAATCTAGCTCTTTGCAAAGAGCCGCAGCTACTAGGTGGGGTTCTCACTTGCGTTCTATTTCAAGTCTAATTAAATTGTTTGGAGCAGCACAATCAAGTATTAATGACTTGTATCTAAATGAAGTAGACAAAGTGCAAGGGGAAGCAAAAGCAATTGGTAAGGCTTTGAAAAAGTTTGATTTTGTGTATTGTTTGCATATGATGCATGATATTATGAGGATTACCGACTTTTTATGTCAAGCTTTACAAAAGAAGGACCTTGACATATTGAACGCTCTACATTTTCTGTCAATTACGAAAGAAAAACTGAAAGACATGACAGAAAGTGGTTGGAGTGATTTAATTATGAAAGTTGGAGCCTTTTGTTGTCAACATGATATTCCTATGTCGGATATGTCAGCTCCTTACAAGAAAGGATTGAGAAGTTGTGAAAAGAATATCACAAATGAGGAATACTATCGGATTAATATACTTTACGTAGTGATTGACTTTCAGTTATCAGAACTTGACACTAGATTTACAAAAACTTCGGTTGAGATTCTTCGACTAAGTGCTTTATTTGATCCACGTCATAGTTTCCGTGCATTCAAAGGTAAATATGTGTGCGACCTTACTTTGAAGTATTATCCTTCAGACTTTTCATCACATGATATGAGTGCTAGCTCTAGAGCTAGAGTGTCGGTTTTTTGCAGAAGATGTCCAAAAAGATCCAAGATTTGAAAATACATCTTCATCATCAGAATTGTGTCGACGCATGGTTAACGTTGGTAAGGCAACACTCTATCCTATGATTTATCGATTGATTTGTCTTATTCTTACTCTCCCAGTTTCTACCGCTACAACAGAAAGAGCGTTCTCATCGATGAAGATCATAAAAAGCAGACTTCGAAATAAGATGAGCGAAGAATTTCTAAACGATTTGATGGTGCTTTATATTGAAAGAAGATATGTCGATGATACTAAGACCAATGAGGTGATTGATGAATTTGAATTGAGTGGGCCTCGCAGAGCTAAGTTCAGTTAGCTACGTAGATTCTTAGTTTGTAATTTTTTTGTAAGACTTTTTAAAATTTTCTTTTCTAGACCACTGTATTTTGAAATCCTAGATCCGCCCCTGGTTGTAAATGTAGCTTTATTAGCTATTTTCCTGTCAAATATGCAATTATCGAGAATAAATGAGCTAAATGAAAGCTAGAGTAATCAAGAATGCACCAAGACTTAAATATTTGGGGAAGAAATGCTAGTTTCATGTGCATGAAAAATATATAATCAATATTCAAATCAAATGCAAAGTCAAAGTGTAAACAATTGAAATAATGAAGACTTGATGCACAATATTTTTAAATCCAACATTGGATCCTCCAAGATATTTTGTATAGATATACGATATCCTGTGTCATGGATTTACCTTTCACCAAAAAAATATATGTTAATAGCTTAACACACTAGCGACACGAATCAAACCCAACTCAAAATGAAATCTAATGATGACGTAAGTCACGTAACTCGACTATTACTCAGCATAAACCAAATCTACTAACCCATGCATTACCGACTCGACAACCTATCTATATATAACTCGACCCATTTTAACCAAACCCAATGACTCATAAGTCATAGCCAACTAAGTGACCAAATTACTTGTAATCTCCTATAAGTACGGGTGTAACAAAATCGATTTAAGCTCCAGTTCGGATGGGCTCGGAAGTTTGAGCTTGAGTTCAGAATCGGTTGGATCTCTCTGAGCTTAAAAAGTTATAGCCCGGAATCGGTTTGGAATAAGCTTGAGCTCGATTTTTTTTATCATTTTTTTTCACTTTTAAAATCAAATTAAAAATAAATATGTTTCCAGATAAATCACAAATACAAAAACTTAAACAATTATAATAAAAATGAAATTGTACATGATTAAATAACATTTTAATAAGAACAAATATAGTTGCAACATATTAAAATGAGTAATAAAAAAATTAAACAGACCTTAACGATCTTCGTCGGCTCGAATTTGGCCATGTTCAGCTCGAAATCAATTTTAGGTCTTTTGACCACTTTAAGCGGAACTTGATCGAGTTAATTTAGAGGGATCTATAAACCGGTTTTCATCATTTACAATCCAAGACAAAAACCTAAAGATGGTAAATGGGTTAATCGGGTCATGTATGGATTATTTTAGTTAGGGTCGAGTGGTTTTGGGTAGGTCGTACATTTCAGATCAAGTCGAGTTGAGTCATTTAAGGTGACCTATTGTCGGGTTCACTTAGAATTGAGTCACTTTCAAGCATGGGTCATTTTTGGTCGGCTCGCTTCCGGGTTAATTGTACAAATACTTTAGTTTGTACTATTTTGATTAAGAAATACTGCTCCCTTTCATCCAAACCAAAGCTAACATTAGAGGGGTCACATATTTTACGAAAATTGAAAAAAGCAAGGATAATAGTGAAAATGTAGTAGGGCCACTTGCTACTTAATCAAACGAGGACCACAAAAAAACAATGGCACATGAGGTAAATAAGAAGGGTATATTAGGAGTACTTGGGCAATTTCTATCCCCGAGAGGAATGAGTAGTTTTGTTTGAGTGAGCCTAATAAGCTAAGTGTTATCATTGATGTGGATGTGAGAGTATTATTTTGCAAATTTAACTACTCTCTCTTATTCAGTCTATGTTCGACCTTTAATTATACTAGTTGGAGCGCTGTGTGCTACACACGCGACATACAACTTTTGCGACTATGTTTAAGATAAAGGTAATGTGAACTGTAGATATATATTTTACTAATATATTGCGTTCCGCCGAGATAGATGCTAGGTGAATTGCTAATAAAGATCAAAGCATTTTGCTTATGACGGTTTATATTCGTCAGAAGCTGTAGACGGATACTTTAATCTCATAAAAATGCAAGTTGACATGCAAATAGGAGAAAATGGAGCGTTATATAGATAGAGCAACCCGTATAATGTTAAAGGCGCATTATCCGTCTTCAACTTGTGACCAATAGTGCCCGTCTTCAATGACAATTTGTGAATAAATATATAAAATACGTTAACAAAGTCGTCAAATTAGTTTTACCATCTGTAAATAAAATAGGAAAAAAAATTGAAGAACATGGTAGATTACTCTAATGAGCAAATCTGGGTTTGGACATTTATATTCTTTATTGTTGGCAAGTATTTTGATTGTTAATTCGAATTAGAAAAAACAATTTAAAGTTGTTTTTTTGCGTTCGAAATTTGTAGCAATTCATATTTAAAAAAACCCCTTTATTCAAATATTTTTTGTACATTAGTCTACAATACTTCATACTTTTGAAGGTCATTTATTTATGGTACATCTCTCACATAACTGAAAAAAGAACATTTTATTTATATATTTTTATGCTAAAAGAACTTTTGCGATTACTCATCACTCGAAATAGATACATGTGAAACCGCATCGTAGAGTGTTTCTTTTAAAAGAGCCTTATATTTGTCTTCCAAAGCGTGGTAGTTTTGCTTAAGACGTAATGTTTCATAATAGTTGAAGTCTAGAACCTCAAATCCGTAGAGATCTCTTAGATACGCAATAGACTTTCGAGCACAATTTTGTTGAGACGGGCCTACAAGTCTTGAAGGAGATCCAATAAACGCTAATAGTTTTGTTGGATTTCCAACTCCTGGAATTTGGACAAATGCATGGAGTTCATCGTTTACGAGTGCGTTAATGCCAAATTCAGCCTTTGGTAGCCCAATTTGCTTTAATAGGTCATTTAAGATTATCTTGTACTCTGTCCGATATGTCCATCGTATCTGTACAAAAAAGAATAAATTTACGATTAGTGGGCGAAAAATTTAAAAGAAGCATAAATAAATAAGCGTTTAGTATAAGGTTAGGCTCCTATGAAAACGATAATCAAAAAATTGTAAGAATAAGGCGAACGTGTCAATAAAATAAGGACGCGTTACCTTTTTTTCTCTGAAATGGTCATACATTATATTCGAGATCTGCTGGCAATCTATATATATAGGAATAAAGATGTGTTTTTAGTTGCAACGGGGCACCATGGGTAATGAGATAATTTGCACGTGTCATGTAGGTGTGGTTATTGATAAGAAATGTATATGTTCATATCTAGACACATTTCAATTAAATATGTGACGTGGATTTAACATTGATGTAGGAAAATTTGAAGTATATCCGATGTGTACGTGTCTTTATAGGCGACATCCTTCTAAGCACTGCATGCGTTGCTATATAAACACGTGGCAGTAAAATATATAACTTAATTAAAATGCAACAATGTGTAGTAAAGCATTAGATATATTTGATAAGGTTGTTCACGTATCACGTAACGGATAAATTTCCACCGCACAGAAAAAAATGTTACACACATTAGTTTTCTATTTGTAGCAAGAATCGCACAAGATAACAAATTATTGCAAAATTTATAATTCCGGATATATAAAGTCTACTATTCGCACACACATACATGTGCGTCTATGTGCGTAGTTTATACACAAGTACACGAACAAGTTACTTATAAAAGTTACTATTATATTACAATCATAAAAACTGCAACATATCTTACAAGGCTAAAACATTATTGTTATTGTTTACAGCATACCAAAGGTATTTTTATTTAAAAAAGCCGAACAAACATACTTTGAACAATATTTTTGATCATTAAGATGCCATATATCTGTTATTTATGAACAAAGATTGATATTTTATCTCTATAGCTTAAGCGACGATCTCTTCAATTCTAAGCGTCCGAAACTTCATTAGCTTTGCTATGCCTTCAATTCTGAAATTCACAATTTTGATGGCAAAGGTGCGCGTTTTTAGAGATGCCATAATTTCATCGACGAACGCTTGGTGTTCCTTCGTGTATATATGCAAATAAAACGCAATAAAAATGTTACGTTATATATTTAAATCTTTCTAACTAATGGCATTATAGTTTCAAGTATATATTTAATAAAGAGAAAACATACATCCTGAGAATATGCAGCGACTTCTTCAGCTGTTTTTTTAAAACGGATTCCGCTAAATCAGCAAAAAGAGTAATTTTTGTTGAAGCTTTATTGTCTGTAAAGACTATTCGGAGATCATACCTATTTAGAAAAAAAATGTAATGTTCAATTAAATTTCGGATAAATTATACCTTTGATAATGTTCTCAACATTAAACTGCAATTTTTTATATTAGAATTAATATATATTTAATCGCTCACCTATAAACAGCAGTTCCTGTATGCGAGGGACTTTCTTTATCGCAAATAAATAAATGTTTCGCCAACTAAGAAATCGCGTCCTAGGCCCTTTATTATTTTTATCTTTATTCTTTTACTCGTTCGTTTTCTTAGTTTAGTAGTCATAGTTAATTTATGTTCACATCTTTAGTTTGTTTTCTATCTTATTATTGATTCGCGTAGCTAACCTATAATCTAAGACAAGACTAGTACTCAAACTTGACCTCCTTGTGGATCGACCTCGACTACCCTACTACATTAGTTTAGTAGTTGAGTTTTATAAATATTGTTTGATATGGGGGAGGGCGACAAACCCTGCTTATCAAAATGGCGCCGTTACCGGGGAGGTTAATGGATTGATATTAGTTTAGTTTTGGATTTGTTAGACTATGCTTTTGTTACTTGTTATTTGTTACTTGATACTTGTTGCATGAAACTTGTTGCATGTTGCTTAAGTGTTGCATTTTTACTTGTTTCTTGTGACTCGTCCTTTTAGTTTGTTTTATCACTTGTTTGAGCTTACATGACAATGTTTTGCATACGCGATCATTGTAGACCGAACCTTACTCGTATTAACCGGCCTATTAACATTGGGTTGTGGAGGTTGATTACGAGTTTGATATAGGTTTTATTGACTTGATTAGGCAAGATGTCTTTTGTGGTTTGGAGAGTGAGGAAGCGATGGACCATTTAGAGACTTTTGAGGCAAATTGTGACCTTGTCAAGAAGGAGGGACTATCGGACCAAACCATTAGACTTTTACTTTTTCCCTTTAGTCTTAAGGGTGAAGCTAAGATATGGTTACGCTCTCACCCTTCTAGCACCTTTAGCTCTTGGGATGACTTAGCTCAAGCCTTTATAAACAAGTTTTACCCTCCTTCTAAAACCACCTTTAGGAAGCGTCAAATCTACAATTTCCAACAAGGCGAGTTTGAGACTTTGAGTGAGACTTGGGATAGGTTTAGAGGTTTGTTGAGAGCTTGTCCCCATCATGGTTTCTCCCCTTGCCAAGTCATGATTATTTTCTTTGATGGTTCGCTTCCTTCTCTTAAAAACTTTGTGACCGTTTCATCCGGGGTGGGAGCATTTGATAAGTTGAGCGTTGATGATGCTAGAGCTTTGATTGAGAATATGACTTATGCCGATGAGAATCGAAATTCTATTTGGGCTACATCTAAGAGAGGACCACAAAGTAAACTTAAATGTTATGACTATTCTATGTTTGATGCTTTGAGTGGAAATGTGGATTCTTCTTCTTCTATGGATGTGTCTTATGTTCAATATCATGTTCATAGTCTTAATGTTCCCTTTTCCCATGACATTGTGAATGATATGCATGCATTTTCATCTTCTTGTGGTGATGTGAAACTTGATCTTGATAAATTTTCTTCTTATGCATCCCACCCTTTAAGAAGATGAATGTGATGGAGGATGATGATGATATATGGTTGGAAGATGCAAATAGCCTTCTTAGTGAGAACTTTGAGGATGTTGATTTGTGTGAATTTGAGGAAGAAAGTGAGTTTGAGGCTTCACCTACCATTAATAGTGATGAGTTAGTTGGCTTTTCCTTGACCAATACTCATGAAAACCCCACTTTTGAGAAATTGAGTGGTGTAGCAATGATGGAAAACCCAATTTTTGATTACATGGTAGATGGTGTTGATAGTGAAAGAGAACATGGTTTGAGTGGTGAAGAGAAAGTGGTGGAGAATGATATCTTTAATGGTTCTTGGGATAAGGAGATCGATGTCACTCTTGATGATAGCCTCGAGGTAAGGTGGGATGATGATATTGTGGATGTTCGCTCTTTAAGAGAACCTATCTTCGAGAGATTTCTTGAGAAAATTTCGATGCCTATCCCTTATAGAGAAGATGATTCTCTTATTCCCATTGTTTTGCCTCTCTTTGACATTCTTACTCCATGTTATGTGACCATGTTTATTGAGGATTATTGTGAGAATCCTACTAAGGAGGTTGTGTTGGCATTTGGTTTAACACTTGATGATTGTTTGATTGAAAACCTTGGGTTTGGAGATATGTACATCACCCCTAGAGAATGTTTGACTGTGAAGAATGATGTTTTGATTGGTTTTAAAAGCTTTGACCATCCCCTTGTGAATTTGAAATCAAGTAATAAACCTTTGATTGCCTTTGAAATACTTGTCATGCACTTCTTTTCTCACAAGCTTCCCATTAGTAGTTTTCTTCACTCTTGGTTATATGGTTGGTCTCATTTGCTTTATTTGATCCATTATGACCACTTTGTTGATGATTGGTCAAGTTTATTTGACAAGTTAATGAGATCTAGCTTTGACCGACTTTTTAAATGAGTAACTTATTTTATGTGCTTGAGTGTATATATTTCTTTGCTTGCTTGTGTTTTGTTTTGTTTTAATGTGTGTAGGTACTTCTGTTTAACTCCAAGAACCAACAAGAAGGTGGTGGATTGAAGTAGAAGATTCAAAGATCACTTCACCTAGTGAATGATTGAAGATTATGCTTTAGACGGTAATATTCTTTACCCACCCGCTTTTTTTTGCCTTCCCTTGTTCTTAGACATTTGGGACAATGTCAAGTTTAAGTGTGGGGAGGTTTGTTGTTGTTGGTTAGATGGAGTAGTTGACGGTGTTGATTTTAAGATTTGGGAATTTTTGGAGGCATTTTGGGGAGACAATGAGTCGTTTCGGGATGCGAAAAAGGGCGAAAAATTGGAGCTGTGTGCATTTTCGTGAATTTGGAGAGTTTTGGAAGTGAAAATGGTTGTTTTGGGTGTAACTCAGGCAGTGGGGTGTAGTTACACCCTACTGGAAGAGATACACCCAAGGGGAAATAGTGATGGAAATTGTAGTTGGGTGTAACTCGGGTAGTGGGGTGTTACTACACCTGACTTGGGAGAGATACACCCGACCTTAAAAAAAAAAAACCTTAAAAAAAAAAATTTAAAAACAATTTTTTTTTTTTTTTCACTTTTTGCTTCTTTCTTCTAATTTTGTGAACTACAACCCCAAAACCTCCTTTTTACTTCAAAATTTCGACACTTCTTTTTCCCCATTATTCCTTTGTTTCTCAAGCTTTTTACATTCCGTCTTCACTTTTGTGTTCCTCGTTCCCTATAATGTCATTTTCTACGTGAATATCCCCTTTTACTCCTTTATGAAAATCCAAATTGCACCAAATTCGTTCCTCATATCCAAATTTCTTCTGTTTTGCTTTATTTTGTTTTGATTTTTCTTTTGTGTTAGATTATTTCTAGCCTAGTTTCTTTTTCTTAGTTTTTGCTTTTGAGTTTCTTTTCTTTTTCTTTGCCTCTTCTTTATACTTTGTATATAAATAAGTATAAAGGGGAGGCCCAAAAAAAACCAAAAACATGTTCTTATTTTTCAAAAAAAAAATCGAAAAATACCAAAAATATTTTCCTTATTTTTGTATTTCTCTTCCTTGCACTTGTCTCGTCGAGGACGATGAGAATTGAAGTGTGGGGAGGGGAAATATACACCTTGAATATATTTATTTCTTGTCTTTATTTTTTTTTTCTTTTTCTTTTGAGAATACTTTCATAAAATACAAAAAAATTGAAAAACTTGAAAAAAAATCCAAAAATATTGCATTGTATATATTTTTTGTTTTGTTTGTTCTAACCTTGTTCATAGGTAACACACACAAGATTGCATCGGAGAAGAAATTTGGTAAAATTCCTCTTACTCTTTCTCCTTATTCCTTCCTTTTCATTTTTCATATATATATATGCAGGAGGATGGGATTATATGATGATGGGTGTTCCTTTGGGGAACCGTTTGGAAATTGATGTGTGTGCTTATGTGTTGTTAGGACGATTTGCATTTAGTTTAGAGTAGACATTTAGTTTTTATAGTTGTATATGCATTATAACATGTATATATTAGCTTGCATTCATAGCATATAGTTGCATTTAGTGATATGTTTTTGAAAATGCCTATGTGAGAATTTTGGCAAAAGCATCTAGGCCATTGTAAATGCTCCTTCGACTCGTGACTTTGTTTTATAGAATGGTATTGAATCACCCTATGTTGTGCTTTACTAGTATCTTTTGAACCATGAACCAATACCTAGTCAAGAGTTTGCATTTTGAATCACCTTGTCCAACCTCGTGATGCGATTAGGTATAGATTGACTAGTCTTGGTGACCTTGTCGGTTCGGGTGGGATGGTAACTTGAGATTTTTGATGGTTTTTAAAATGCTCATTTCTTTAAATTTAGGTGTGAAATGTTGAAAAAGTGAAAAAGAAGCCTCTTTTGAACCATGATCCAATACTTAATCGACTAATATATTATTTGACACTAAAATGAGTAAATTAAGCTAACTCGGGTTATTATTTCGCCCAAATAAGAGATAAAATATGGGTAAAAATCGGTAAAATAAAGTGTTATCAAATCTCCCCACACTTATCTCTTACTCGTCCTCGAGTAAGCTCACAAACTATACTAACGACCCATAATGTAAAAGAACTATATATACTAATAACATCCGATGAAAGGCAATTAACGGGCCTCCTCCGTCCCTTCAACTCACGTAGCTGTGCTTATGAGATAAAGCACAACTCGCAAGGCAAGTTGGGTCTTGCTGAAAATTTAGACACATCCCACAATTATGCATATAAAAGAAAATTGGATGCATCAACAAAAGTAAATGCCACTTTCCTCATCTAAGTAGCGATTATCACCTAAGAGAGAACAATACAAAAGCATGCATTCCTTCACAAATATTAATTCGACAAGTCGATTAGTTTAATTTATCTCTTATTTATTTGGGCGAAATAATAACCCGAGTTAGCTTAATTTACTCATTTTAGTGTCAAATAATATATTAGTCGATTAGTTTTAAATAATTTTATTTCATATTATTTGTGAGTATATTGGTACTTCCTTGGTTCTTTTATTTTATAGGTACCTAATCCGAGTATAAAGTCGATCAAAATGGGTCTCAAAAATCATCTTTGGTTTGTTGGGCTGGGCTCGAAATAAGGATCATTAGAAAATGAAAGCAAAAGAAACAGAAGGAGGAGGGGGTAGTGTGTTGGGCCAAGGAAATCACGTGACAACAAAAAGAGAAAAAGAAGCAAGCAACCAGGCAGGAGGATCTTCGTTGTTTTCGTCTTGTGGTCTCTGGGCAGCGAGATTTCGGCATGAAGCAGAGCAAATATTAGGGTAGTGTAGTTTCTTCCTTGTCTTTAGTTTAGATTAAATTATAGTCTTAATTTATAATAGTGTATGAAGATTTATATTTAGTTTTGGGTGAAAAATTGAAGGAAGAAGCATCCTCAACAATTCATTCCAAATTCATTTCTTTACATTTTGTCGGTATAAAATTCAACTCCTTTACTTTGTTCATCATTTGTTCACTCTTTGTTCTTCTTTATTTCTCCTTTTTATTGTTGGTCTTTATGAATACAAGGTGTTTTATTAAATGTCCATGTGAAAGTTCGTTCCTTTTCTTAAGGATGCAACATTTATACTTTGTTAGTATTAGCTATAGATTAATTCGGGTTTACTTTTCATTGTTTGTTTATTTATATGCTTATTAGTGTTAGTCTTAAACATGGTTGGTTTTCAAGTTTCCATCCTTTATGTTTGTTTTAGTTTAATTAATATGATTAGTGACTAGTATTTTACTAGGGTGCGACTAGACTCCGACATGTGTAAGTTATCGACTTAATTTCCCCAACTTGGTGTCGAGGGGTAGTTATTGGGTTAATTAAGGGATTTGACTTGTTTATGTTTTATTTGGGATTGTTGTTGACTTTTGACCCTTGACCGTCGACGGGAGTTGGCTAGGTTGGGAGTTGGCTCACCCACTTGGACTAGTTGTCATCTTGAGTTGAACCCGGGAGGGAGAACTTGAGAGGGGTGCCCTTAATTTTCGGTTTTAAAGCGACCCCCGGGAGAGGGAGTGGGATGATCGGGGTATAGCGTGGACTTAGAACCTTAATCTTGAGGAAAGCGGGGTCAAAATAGGCGTATTTTTGTAAGCTTTGACCCTTGACTTAAGGAGTTTGATGCATGAGCCCGGGAGGGAGTTGTGTCGACATAGCTAGTGTCTCATAGTGAGCCCGTGAGAGAGTCTATGAGCGAATTAGAGGCGTCTCACCATTAACATTTCCCCTTGGCAACTTGTTATAGAGTTAAGCGTTAATTTACAAGTGTTGGAAGTCGAAATCGCGTCCTAGGCCCTTTATTATTTTATCTTTATTCTTTTACTCGTTCGTTTTCTTAGTTTAGTAGTCATAGTTAATTTATGTTCACATCTTTAGTTTGTTTTCTATCTCATTATTGATTCGCGTAGCTAACCTATAATCTAAGACAAGACTAGTACTTAAACTTGACCTCCCTCTGGATCGACCTTGACTACCCTACTACATTAGTTTAGTTTTTTTTTTTTTGTATAAATGTGAGTAGATCTTGTATTACTTCAAAACAGTTTACACAATGGGATCATTACATATCAATATTGGAGCCTATCTATCCATATTTTGTCTCTAGTGGTCATAAATCTCAACTTCTTGACTTCAATTCTGTCTCTGATCAGCTTCTTCATGAGTTTCACCAGACATCCAGGCCTAAGAAGCTGCAAATTAATCCTACAATCATTCCTTTGGTTCCAAAGATAGTACCAACAGGTACTCAAGGCCATCCTCCCCACTCTTCTCTGCAAACGAGTACCCCCTACTCTCTGATTCTGTAGTTTCAGGCCTAGCCACTACTCCACCTCCTCAAAGACCCTCCTGCTATACTCACAATAGGTAAACAAGTGTTCATGTGTTTCCTGATGTTGCTCACAGATTACACATCCATCCTCCTGACAAATCCCACATTGTTTCAGTTTATCTCTAGTAGGCAATCCTTTATGCATCATCATCCACGCAGTCAGTGAATGCTTAGGTTGATTCCAATTATTCCAAACAACTCCAGCCCATGGTACTTTAGGTTGTTGTCCAACCAGCCACTGGTATCCTGACTTAACAATATACCCTTTTACATTATGACACCACACTCCATTCTGAAACCCAGCCTGCATCTTCCCTTTAATCTTGCAGATGTTCCTCCAATTCCAATTGGACTCTAGAGGAGGTTGATAATCAATCCAACTCCTCCCTTTTAAATATACATGATCAATCCATAGGACCCAAAGTCTATCTGCTTTCGTGTGAATCCAGTTCACTAATTTCCCTACAGTAGCCACATTCCAAACACTCACATTCTTAACACCCAATCCTCCAGCCAGTTTTGGTTTGCAAACCTTATCACAAGCAATATGAGGGACTCTATGATATTCTGCTTGCCCACTCCAAAAAAGGTTCCTACACATTGCCTCTATTCTTTTAACTACTCCTTTTGGTATTAAGAAGATATTAGACCAATAGTTATGAAGGGTGTTCAAAACTGAATTTATAAGAATCAGTCTTCCTGTGTAGCTCAGTTTTCTAGCCCCTAAACTCCTTATCCTGCTACTGATCTTTCCCAGTAGAATCTGACAGTCCTGTTTCTGCAATCTTCCTGACTGAACTGGTATGCCCAAGTACTTGAATGGCAGTCTGCCATCTGTGTACCCACATACCTGAAGTATTTCTTGTTTTATGTTAGAGGACACTCCACTGAAAATGACTTCAGACGTGGCAGCATTAACTTGCAACCCTGAAGCTTCTGAGAAATTTGATAGTGATCTCAATAGAAGCATAATAGATCTAACATCTCCCTTACTAAACATCAGAACATCATCCGCAAATAGCAAATGGGTTAATTTCAGAGACTTACACATAGGATGATATCTAAAAAACTATCTTTCTGTAGTGTACTTGAGGATTCTTGTCATGTATTCCATACAAATGCAAAACACTAGAGGTGAAATTGGGTCCCTTTGCCTTAGACCCCTACTCCCCTTAAAATACCCAAACTGAGCATCATTCATATTCAAGGTATAAGTAGGAGAAGTAATACAGTTCATCATCATCTTCCTGAATTTTTCTGGAAACTGCATAGCCACCAACATTTGGTCCACAAAACTCCATTCAATTGAGTCATATGCTTTTTGTAGATCCAATTTAAACAAGCATCTAGGACTGGATAACCCTCTACTATAGTGCCTCACCAAATCCTGACAGATTAAGATGTTCTCTAAAATGCTCCTCCCTTTCACAAAAGCACATTGATTAGCACTTATTAAATCTGGCAACACCAATGCTAATCTGTTACACATCAGCTTAGAGATAGTTTTGTATATGACATTACAGCAAGATATAGTTCTATGCTGCTTCACATTCTCAGGCCTTTCTACTTTTGGGATAAGGGTAATCACAATTAAGTACAATGACTTATTAAATCTCTTTAAGGATCACAAGGGCATACTTCTGTATTATTACCAGTTGATCCACGTTTATCAATAACGGTTGGCTTGCTAGATAAGTTTGACGTTATTGTCATACGGATGGCGGTGATCAACTGGTCCCTATACGTCACACCTATAGGACACGTTTGAGAGATGTGAAGGTATGAAAATACAGTCACATTTATGCCGAATACGACTAAACAGTTAGTCAGAGGTATTGACTATTAAATTAGTCAATAAGATGTTGAGATTATTATTTAATACGGATTAAATAATTTTAGCTAATACGGATTACATGATTAATACGTAAATTAAATATAAACGGTTATATTTAATTAAATATTGTATTCGCGAATTAATATAAACTGTTATATTAATTTGGGTAATTATACAATATCGTTTTTATCAGACCATTATTAATATATCGACTGTATTAATATCTGATAACATGTGTGCGATTTATAATAAATACCCGCGAATCATATTTTAGCAAAACGGGTCGAATCACGCATTGGAATAAGGTAAGAGTGGAAAGCCCACTCCTACCCGAACCCTAATTCGGCCGAACCAAGCAATACAAAAGGAGAGGACTTCTCCTTTTGTCAGGTTACTGCTTTGGTTGGTTTTTACTGATGAAAAAAATCTCAAGAAATTAGGGTTTTTGAGAGCATTCTTCTCCCAAAAACTCAGATCTCACATCTAAAACCTCAATAGCTCTCCCCATATTGCAAGGCAATTGGAGAGTACTTTCTAGCACACGCGGCATCATCTCAAACAAAGTCTTGGGTGCAAGTTATAGGAGGGAATTTACTTTAATTCCTGTTCTTAGTCCTATTCAAGCAAGGACCCAAGGTTGTATCCTTTTTCATGTTTTTATTTATCTTATGACAATATTCACAACTGTAATTTTCATTATAATCCTGCAAGTTTAGGGCGAATACATGCTTTATTCCCCAAAAGTGGTATCAGAGCCCAGGCCATGAAAATTTTACTTTTGTGTTTTTCATAAGTTTTAAAATCTGAAAAATCGTGTTTTGCCGCTGAGTCGGTCGATCGACCCCCTGTTGCGGCCGGTCGACCGCCTCCTGTGTTGGTTTCTGTTTCGAAAGTTTTTCTTTTGTGAGTAATCGATCTTGTTTTTCGATTCCTGTTTACATATTGTTAATTAATCGATATTCTTGACAATATGTGAACCCTTGTTGATGTTAATTTTGATTTACTTGTTTTAATCAAAGTTTAAAAGGTAAAAACTTGTTTTGATTTCAAAAGGTGCAGCGTTTTGCGTTTTCTGAAATTCGTTTTTACTGCCTGTTGGTCGGTCGACCTAATTGATAGGTCGGTCGACCGATTTTGCTGTTGCAGATTTTTCGTTTCTCGTATGGAGGTCGGTCGACCACGTGTTTAGGTCGGTCGACCTCCCCCCTGTAACAGACTCGTTTTTTTTTTTTTTTTTTCGAAAATAACATGTTTTATTTTCACATGGCCTTTAGTAATATACTATATACGGAAATAGTATATTATTAATTTTGTGAAACGGTTCACCCTCGTATGGTACATATTATTTTAAAACGGTTTAAGATAATAGGATTATAAATTTATTAAAATTGGGTGATTAAAACGGTATAATCACATGATTTTAATCCCGTAAGGTGGTTTGGTAAAAATTTATTAATCATAATAACAGTATTATGTCATGTATGAATTTTATTTAGTTGATGCATTTTATTTATCGTCTTGTGAATGCCTTGATGCTTTCAATAACGTATTTAATTTTTGCAAACGGTTGTAACTTAGTGTGGCCTTAGTAGATTGTGTTACCGTAATGATGGAACACAGTCTTGCTTGTAATTTTGAGATCTTGAATCTCCGTTTTGGGTTTTTGCCATGTAATTACTTTTGTATTTATATTAGAATGTAAATAGGATTATATTTGTAATTTAAATTAGTAATTTTGTGAAGACCAAAGACGGAGACCGGATGCTCACTCCCGCTGCAAGGACCAAGATGGAACATCAAGACAAGCTTCTAGGGTCCAACGGTAGATTCCAAGTTGTTTTATGTTTATTTTGGTAGGATAGGCCACACTAGGACTTTTATTTACGTTTATCGCATTTATTTTATGCTTTCATCGATAATAGCTTGCATCATATTCCGCCTAAAACCAAACCACCTATAACATGCCTGAAAACTGACTCATGTAGAGGTTACGCGTTAGTTTTCTGTGACATCACAGATGTCACATGTCAATTGCTAAGCCATCACTTTATTTCATTCATTCACGCAAATGCTAGATATTAGTTCACTTAATATGGATAAATATAAGTCGATGGGGTCTTCCTCGTATAACCAAAAATTGAGACTAGTCTTTATAAATCAGACTCCCATGAATCCCTTCTTCGTTGGTAGGCATAATATGACCCCTTCTACGTCGGATAAGTGGGAACAGATGATTTATTTTATCTCCACATCATGGTCACTCGATAATATCTAGCGACTGAGATGGACTAATAGATAGGATTTACGGAAATCTATCGACCAAGAGTTCCAACGGTGGAATTAGCCAAACTGTGGGCTTATCAATATACGGAAATTGAGTCTTGGGATCGTTTATATAATTCTTGAGGGAGATCAATTATATAAATGCATGAGTCTACGAGTTTAAATTTCAAATTTAATATAGACTTAAATCACAACAATGAGTTGCTTATATGGTTCTGTTTTATCTTCTTTTCAGTGTAGAACACGTTCAATTAAACTGCTGTATAACTAATGGCTGGTGAAGACCCAATGCCAAGTGCCAAGCTAGCACGTGAATCCTGGCTAAAAGCCTTCATGGACTTCATCAATCAGTCTACTAGACTGAGGAATGATGGGTCAAACTTCTCTGACTGGGAGGCAGCACTACGGAATGCTGCCATTGCTGACGGAAAGCTTAAGTACTTAACTGAGCCCATTCCGGCACACCCAGGAACTGGAGCTAGAGCTAATGAAATTCGCGCTCATAGCGACTTCGTCATGGAAGCGGGTGCGATAAAGAACGTACTCATCTGTGCAATGGAATCCAATTTGCAAAGACGCTTCATAGCCCATGGTGCAAATAAGATTTTCACCACGCTTACTAACGAATTCTCAAAGGCTCCGAGGATCGTTTCTTATGAGCTTACCTGTCGCTTCTTTGAGGCGAAACTCCAGAAGGGCCAAGCTGTTAGCCCACATATTCTTCACATGATTGAGAATATCGAAAAACTGGAGGCCCTAAACTGCAAGATCAGTGAGAACATAATCGTTGATCGAATGCTTCATTCGCTTCATGATGGGTTCGCCCTCTTCAGGGCCAACTATTACATGAACGACATGAAGAAGACTCATCATGAGCTCCACTCCCTTCTCGTACAGACCGAGAAGGATCTGAAATTAAGTGGGAGCGTGAAGCAAGATGTTCTCATGATCTCCAGTAAGGGTAAGGGTAAAGCTAAAGCTCAGGGCGACCTAACAGTAGGCAAGCCCAAGTTTAAGAAGTCAGGATTTACTAAGAGTGGGCCAGGTGAGTCGAGCAACTCACAGGGCAAAACAAAGAGCAAGGATACAAGCATGGAATGTCACCATTGCCACAAGACTGGGCATTGGAGGCGCTCATGCCCCGTGTATCGTGAGGACATTAAGGCAGGCCGTGTTACTCCTGTTGGTATGTCTTCTTCTTCTTTTATTCACATGATTGAGATTAACCATGCAAGTTACGGAACTTGGGTACTAGATACTGGTTGTGGTTCTCATCTATGTAATCATATGCAGGGCCTCCGAAACCAAGAACCCCTAATCAAGGGTGAGGTTGACCTGCGTGTCGGGAATGGAGTACGTGTTGCTGCAATCTCGAGGGGAACATACGTGATCCTGCTTCCAAGTGGATCCGAGTTATCTTTATATAACTGTTGCAACAGCCCGTATTTTCGTGAATTATATTTTAAGGGTTTTAATTTATTTTACGGAAATAAAATAATATTTTAATAATTATTGAGAAAGTGTTTTTAAATATTCTGTTAAGATCCGTCTTAATAACCTTAAGTCATTAAGACGTAATAACTTGGCAAGTCTTAAACCGATTCATAAAAACCCGTTCACAATATTTGGCCCGTTTCATTTAACGGAAAAAGGACTACTTAAACCCCCCCCAAAAACCCTTTATGTCGACATACCCTCCTCCCTCACAACTCATTCTACTGCTTCCCTAAAACCTCAATTTCTCTCATTTCTTCAAGCTTCAACTCAACATTTCGAGGTCTTCCCGAAGTCGAATCAAGGCAAGTTATACCTTTTCGGAATCCTTGCGAGATTTCCAAGACATCCGTCTCTTTTAATTTCATTTTCGTTCAACTTCAAAAAGGGGCTGTTTTGTGTAATTTCCGTTTTAGCATCTAATAACCCGTTTTCTTTGTTGTAGGAGAAGACTTAGAGGATCTTGGTGTTGGTAGTTCCATTATTGAAGAGGATCTTGGAGCTTAATCGCTTTTGAGGTGACGATAATGAGAAACTCGGCCTTATTGTGAATATTAGCATTTTTGTTGTTTAAGATGATTGAGTTCTGAAATTTCTTATGTTTATTGTTATTTGAACTTAGTAACATGTTGGGTTACTGTTTATATGTTCAAGTATGCCAAGATTGTTGAATATGTGTAGTTGCCTTCTATTTATTTCTGCTGCCACTCCATACGTACTTACTGCAATTTCTGATTTTTACATTTCTGTTCCTGCATCACTCCCCTGCATCACTCTAATTGCTAGACTGCTACTGCCATTCGGAAGCACTACCTATTGTTGTTCACTACTACTGCCTCATACCATTGCATTCGCTCACGACCCTACTGCACCCTACCGGTCTGATGTTGTGTATCACCACTTTACTTCACCCCCTGCACTACACCAGACCCACTGTCCCTTCTGCAACTCTGTTCAGATCAGTATATATGCTAGTATGATGGCAGTTCTGGTATGCATTCCCCTTCACCGTGTTTGTCTGCTCATTGTTCATTCCTGCGCATTGTTCGTTCCTGAAAGTCTGTTCTGCGCGTCTGGTCTGTTTCTACGTCTGCTGCGTCTGCCCTGCGTCGTGTCTGCGTATCTGCGTATTTCTGCTACTACTACCCTTTTAGTCTGTTACATTTGCTACTGAAATGCATTGCTATTGATGTTCGTTATTTGTGTGGCTTTTGTCGTAAATCACGCTGCTTCTGCCGGTCTATTGTCGTGTACTGCTATCACCTTATTGCAAATTGCTGATGCGTATTATAATTATGGTCTACCAGCGCTGCTGTGATGCTACACCCTTATTTCCTGGTTGTCTCGCACTTGCAGCCCACTTGGTGCTTAGTTCAGAAATTAGTGATGCACTGAGTACTCCTCGTTATTTTCCTTATGGTTATATGCCTAGTGTACATTCACGTGTAATGTTTAGTTACATGGGTTTCCTTTAGTTAATTAGATTAGTGGTAAGTTTAGTTAATTAGTTTAGTGGTTAGAGTTTTAATTAATTGTTCAACGAGTAATATCGTTTAGTTAGTTAAATGATTCCGAAATCGTAATTTAGTAATAATTATGGTTGAATTTAATATCTAGTAAATTGCTATAAATACTTAGGTAAATATATATTTTAGCTAAGTAAGATTTAGTAAGTAATTAGGGACTTGTTTAAGATTGGTTAGTTCTTAAGTGTCCGTTAATATTTCTCATCGGACTAAGATATTTAATATATAGTAGTTGTTTGGAAATAACTTAATCGAAAGTGGCCTTTCTCTTATACTTGTATGTGTGTTTGAGGTCCCCGGAGGACGGGCGACACTATATTGGGTTCGGGAATGGAGAGAGGATAGAGACCCCCCGGTCGGGTAACCGAAAGGGAAACCGGCTCTCCCTCGCCTTAGTTCCCGGGATCAATTAAGCGTTGATTAGTTGTTTAAGAAGTTAGAACTATAGGTTAGTTTCTACCTTTGGATGTTAGAGGTTACACTGGTTGTCGCGTGGTGGGATATGTGTTAAGTTCACCTCTGGACCCACTACGTGTTTATATGCCGCGTGACGGGATATGTGTTAAACTCACCTCTGGACCCGTTACGTGTTTTGCTTGGGCGTGTCAGGATATGTGTTAAGTTCACCTCTGGACCTGACACGTGATCGGTTGTCGTACACGGGATATGTGTTAAGTTCACCTCTGGACCCGTTGTGCGGCGACTGCGTATTGGGATATGTGTTAAGTTCACCTCTGGACCCAATACATGTTTGTAGCATTGGGATATGTGTTAAGCTCACCTCTGGACCCTTTGCTTTTGGATGATTAGGGATATGTGTTAAGTTCACCTCTGGACCCTTTTCATGTTTGTAAGTTTAGGGATATGTGTTAAGTTCACCTCTGGACCCTTTACTTGATTGGATGTTGGGATATGTGTTAAGTTCACCTCTGGACCCGACATAGTGTAGTAATGGGATATGTGTTAAGTTCACCTCTGGACCCTTTACTTGATTGGATGTTGGGATATGTGTTAAGTTCACCTCTGGACCCGACATATTGTAGTAATGGGATATGTGTTAAGTTCACCTCTGGACCCGTTGCTAGTGTTATGGATGTTTATCTGCTTGCCTAGATGATGGTACAGTGTCAGATATGCATGATGAGTTATGGATGTTTATCTGCTTGCCTTGATGATGGTACAGTGTCAGATATGCATGATGAGTAAATGATGTTTAATTGAGTTATGGTTAAATCATCCAAGGCATTGGGTGACTCTTGTTCGGTTTCATAAATAGTTGGATTGAAAGACCCCCCGACTGGGTAACCAGTAGGGAAACCGGCTCTCCTTCCTATTTGTTTATGAAGTTGGTTGAGAGTCGTGCATGGTAATCGCATGATAGTAAGAGATCAGATGATGAGTTGTTTATGCTTCACATGTTGATATATGTTGGAGTATTCTGTATTGTTTTATGTGTTACGTGTTGTCACAAAAGGTGGCTAGGAGAACTCTAGTCACTCCCCACTGATTGTGGCGTACATGTTTACATGTATGTAGGTACATGACAGGTGGTTGGCAGAGGGTTGCATGGAGCTAGCGAGCGATGATCCTATTCATCGATTGACTTACACGTTTACGTTAGCTAGACTTAGTTTACCTTTCAGTTGAGTGCCTGTAGGGATGTACCATCCCAGGCTGTTTGTATATGTATTTTACTTTCAGTTACAGTTTTTAATTCACCTCGCATGTTAGTTATGTTAAAAAGTTTTAATTCCGCTGCATTTTTAGTACTTTTGTATGTTTATATTTCCGCTTTCGCGAGGGGTTTTACAACTGTTACTATGTTCCTTGTTTGTCCAAAAACATTATTTCAGTTTCTGCGCTTGACAAACTCGGTTTTTCATTTGTAATAGAGAATAATAGCTGTATTTTCTCCTTACACAATATGATTTATGGCAAGGCAGTTTCCATGAATGGAATTTATGTTTTAGATCAAACCACTGAAATATTACATGTGAATAATAAGAAATTAAAGGTAGGTGACAAAGATCAAACTTATCTATGGCATTGTCGTATGGGACACATAAATGAGAAACGCGTAAAACAGCTCATACAAAATAGAGCTATCTCGGCCTTTGATTTCGAATCATATGGCACGTGTGAATCATGTCTCATCGGTAAGATGACTCGTATTTCCTTCAAAGGTGTTGGAATGCGCGATGCCGACCTATTAGGACTCATACATACGGACGTATGTGGCCCTATGTCGATCAACGCACGAGAAGGCTATAGGTATTTCATCACTTTCACGGATGATTTGAGTAGATATGGCTATGTCTACTTAATGAAGCACAAAAGTGAATCCTTTGACAAGTTCAAAGAATACTAGAATCGGGTACAGAACCAACTGGGAAGAAAGATTAAAGCACTACGTTCTGATCGTGGTGGTGAGTATCTTTCTCACGAGTTTGATCAACACCTTAAAGACTGTGGCATCGTGCTACAGTTGACTCCACCTGGAACACCACAATTAAATGGTGTGTCCGAACGGAGAAATCGAACTCTACTCGATATGGTTCGATCCATGATGAGTCACACCGTTGTGCCTGATTCATTGTGGGGCTATGCTCTTTTGTCGGCCGCTCTAATACTTAACTGAAGTCCGTCTAAAGCTGTTGACAAGACTCCATACGAATTATGGAAGGGAACGGTCCCTAACTTGTCCTTTATTCGGGTTTGGGGCTGCGAGGCTTATGTCAAGTGGAGACACGAGGATAAGCTCGGCCCGCGATCGGTCAAGACATACTTTATAGGCTATCCAAAGGGAACTTTTGGTCATTACTTCTACTCACCAACCGAACAACGTGTTTTTATTGCGGCTAGTGCGACGTTCTTAGAGAAAGAATTTCTCGAGAACAAGTCGAGTAATAGAACCTTCGACTTATCGGAGGTTCAAGAACCAACTACCGAGCAACCATTGGAGGAAACAGTTCCTTCAACCGAGGCTGCGGTAGATATTCCTAAGGAACCTAGGAGGTCGGGAAGAGTCTTCATTCCTCCGGACAGATACATTGGTATGGTCGAGGAACATGATATGGATGACGTCTTACTCCTAGAGGGTAATGAACCCTCAACCTATAAAGGTGCCATGACCAGTTCTGAATCAAAGCTATGGCTAGAAGCCATGCAATCCGAGATGGACTCCATGTATTAGAACAACGTGTGGGATCTTGTGGACCTACCTGCAAAGGTACGCCCCCTTCAATGCAAATGGCTTTACAAAATAAAGCATGTCGTGGAAGGTAAACAAGATATCCATAAGGCAAGACTAGTTGCTAAAGGTTTCACCCAAGTGTCAGGCTTGCACAACGATGAGATCTTTGCACCCGTAGTCATGCTACGTTCCATTCGGATTATCTTAGCGATCGCCGCATTTCACGATTATGAAATATGGCAAATGGACGTTAAAACCGCCTTCTTAAACGGTTATTTGGAGGAAGAGTTGTACATGGTACAACCTGAGGGTTTTATCGATCCAGCACATCCTAAGAAAGTTTGCAAGCTTAAGCGTTCCATCTATGGACTTAAGCAAGCATCGCGGAGTTGGAATCATCGCTTCGACCAAGTGATAAAAGAGAATGGATTCATTCGATCAGTTGAGGAACCATGTCTCTATATCAAGTCGAGTGGGAGCAAGATTGTATTCCTAGTACTGTATGTCGACGACATACTCTTGATTGGGAATGACATACCTCTCCTGTCTTCGGTTAAAGCATGGTTGAAAAACCATTTCCAGATGAAAGATCTGGGAGAGGCACAAAGAATTTTTGGCATCCGTATCTACAGGGATAGATCACGACGGATGTTGTCTCTCAGTCAGGAGTCTTACATTGATAAGATTCTAGAGAGATTCATCATGACGAACTCCAAGAAAGGGTTCCTTCCTATGACTACTGGGCTTCACTTGAGCAAGTCTCAAGAAGCTAAGACATTGGAAGAGAAAGAGTGCATGAGTCGGATTCCTTATGCTTCGGCAATAGGATCGATCATGTATGCCATGATATGCACACGTCCAGACGTTGCATATGCATTGAGTATGACCAGTCGATTCCAAGCTCATCCAGGTGAACAACACTGGATGGCCGTGAAAACCATTCTTAAGTACCTACGGAGGACTAAAGATTGGGGATTGACTTATGGAGGCGACTCAACGCTCTGCGCCACGGGTTACGCAGATGCTAGCTTCCAAACGGATCGAGATGACTCGAAATCTCAGTCTGGATTCGTTTTTACTCTTACTGGCGCTGCTGTCAGCTGGAAAAGTTCTAAACAGAGTGTTACAGCAGATTCTACAACTGAGTCCGTGTAAAAGGAGATATTTATTGATAAGATAGCTACGGATGACAACATAGTTGATCCTCTCACTAAAGCATTACCACGTGATAAGCATAAAGGTCACATTCATTCCATGGGAATTAGATGTGTTCCTAAGTTGTAGTACTCTTTTATGAATTCATGTAATAATTCATTTTCTCGTGTACTCTATCCAACCTCATTGTTATGATATATAATGTTTTGTTTTTCATGTGGAATTGTACGCCAATTTTGAACACCACAAAGTGAACTGAATTACATTACATCGTTTTAGTCCTTGATTACCCACTTGAGCTGATAACTCAGGTAATCATTTTGTGACGTTGGTTGATGGTGGGTTCAACGAGCCATAAGTCACGTGGATGACTGACCAATCACAAAGGCGAGTTATACGGATATCTCGTAAGACACCCCGTGACAACGTTATGGAGTCCTAAATGTTTTATAACATTGGGTGCCAGGTCGTGGATAGGACCTCCATAGTGTTCCTTAGAGTCGAGTCTTTTGACTTTCAACTGTTTCTTGAGATTAAGGCAGATTTTGGGTAACTTTGGTTTCTTTCCCACGGTCATCGTAACAGGGGCCAAGAGGATTTTTTCTGGGTTATTTCATGCTGCGCGATATTGGCAGGATTCGAGTTGAGGGAAATATCCAAACCCTTATCAGGATTTTATCATTTCTCAGGGCCACTCGAGGAGTAGTAACTGAAATGCATGGCCATGCTCGAATACAGATTCGTTTTATCAGTTAAGTTACTCTCTATTCGGGGAAACCACTCTTGATACAGATCGCTTGTGAGATACGACCTTTGCGAATGCGGATTTGCAAATTGTCTTACATTGAGTGGGAGAAATTTTAAAAGGATATGAGAATCGGTTATCGCACCTACACTTGTACGGACAAGTGGGAGTTTGTTGGAGTTTGTGTCCTCCACATGTAGTGTGATAACGTCATTGCACATACCCTTGTACGGACAAGTGGGAGATTGTTGGGGCTGGTGTCCTTGACAATTAAGTACAATGACTTATTAAATCTCTTTAAGGATCACAACGGCATACTTCTGTATTATTACCAGTTGATCCACGTTTATCAATAACGGTTGGCTTGCTAGATAAGTTTGACGTTATTGTTGTAAAACCCCTCGCGAAAGCGGAAATATAAACACACAAAAGTACCAAAAATGCAGCGGAATTTAAAACTTTTTAAAGTAAACTGAACAACAGGCGAGAAGTCTTAAACTGAACAGAAACTGAAACTGGATTAAAACCAAAATAGATAAGTAACAGTTCTAAGTATCGGAAACAAATATATACATCAGCCTGGGATGGAACATCCCTACAGGCACCAAAACAAATGTAACAAAAGTCTAAGAGTCTAGCTATGCGATATAAGGTAAGTCATATGATGACAGCAGGATCATCACTCGCTAGCCCTCTCGTGAACCCATCTCCAACCTGCATGTACCTACATACATGAAAACATGTACGCCACAATCAGTGGGGAGTGACTAGAGTTCTCCTAGCCACCTTTTGTGACAACACGTAACACATAAAACAATACAGAATACTCCAACATATATCAACATGTGAAGCATAAACATCTCATCAATTGATCTCATATTAACATGCCAACTCTAGTGCACGGCTCTCAACCAACTTCATAAACCGTTGGGAAGGAGAGCCGGTTTCCCTACTAGTTACCCAGTCAAGGGGTCTTTCAATCCAACTATTTATGAAACCGTACTAAGAGTCACCCAATGCCTTGGATGATCAAACCATAACTCCACAGATATACATTTACTCATCACTATCGATATCTATATCTGACACGTACCCACTCAAGGCAAGCAGATAATTTCAGCAAGTAAAAGGTTCAGCGGTCAACTTAAGACATAACCTAATACCAAATCAATCTGCAAGTGTAAAGGTTCAGCGGTCAACTTAAGACATAACCTAAACACCAAACATTCAGCAAGCAAGGACTCAGAGGCCAACTTAAGGCATGGACCTGCCAATCAGCAAGATACTAGACTCAGCGGCCAACTTAAGGCATAGACTAGCATCCAAAAGTAAAGGACTCAGAGGCCAGCTTAAGGCATGTCCCTTCACCACATCACAAGGTACTAAACTCAGAGGCCAGCTTAAGGCATGTTCTAGCACCAAACATCTGCACTCCGGGCAAGGTGTCAGTTCCTTAGCTAACCCGTTGTGCAGCTGCTCTACTCGTCAGACTCAGAGGCCAACTTAAGGCATGTTCCAACGCGATCACTATCACACATGTCTGAACTCAGAGGCCAACTTAAGGCATGTCCCAGACACGACAAACATACACATATAGGGCTCAGAGGCCAACTTAAGGCATATCCCCATATATGACAAACAACTCACGTATTAAGTTCAGAGGCCAGCTTAAGGCATAACTTAATACGCATCAATACAATATCAACCAAAGTCTATGAACTAATCTATAGTTCTACTTTCCTTAACCTCTAATCAACACTTAATTAACCCCGGGAACTAAGTTGAGGGAGAGTCGGTTTCCCTTTCGGTTACCCGACCGGGGGGTCTCTATCCTTACTCCATTCCCGAACCCAATAAAATGTTGCCCATCCTCCGGGGACCTCAAATACATATCACGGGTATACAAAACGAGTTTCAATCAAAACCGATTTACCGTTTGAAAGTTACAAATGAACTACGATTTCGAAATATGCCACAGGGGTTCCCAGCCGGTCGGCCGGCAGCCGGTCCACCGGCTGGCAACCCAGCCTTCTTTTCTTTCTTTTTAAAAAAAACAACGACAGCACAAGGACTCCCAGCCGGTCGGCCGGCTGGGAATCTATTTCCCTAACCTTCACCATTTCGTATCCATCCCCATATGCACTCCCAGCCGGCTGGCAGGCGGCCGGTCTGCCGGCTGGGCTCCCTTTCTTCCTAGGCTTTTCGCAAAACAACCCTAGACAAAATTGACTACCAGCCGGTCGGCAGGCAGCCGGTCGGCCGGCTGGCAGTCCAAGGCCAATATTCCAAAAATCGCAAAAACACGAAGAGACACTCCCAGCCGGTCGACCGGCGGCCGGTCGGTCGACCGGCTCAGAGAGCCTGATACGAAAAATCGCAAAATCGCAATCTATTGAAAACTCCATAATTCGACACAACAACTCAAGCAAGACTACAATTGGTGATTTCCCAACATTATCCAACACTAAAAACAACTAATCTAACAGCACATAATTCCCATAACAATCCTCAAGCAATTATATCAAGTATCCGTCTTAACTTTGTGAAAAACTGAAAATAGCATATGAACATGTAACAACATCATAAGACATGGATTTCTCACATAAGAACAATCCTAGGCATGCTTCTAAGTTCATTAAACATAATCCTTTGAACAAAATCAGAAACCATATGGAAAATCACAACAAACATGCTAATATACACATAAAGGCCGAGTTTCTCATTATCGTCACCTTTCAAGCTTATCCGGCTAAAGATCTTCCTCAACAATGTAGCTATCGATCTCTGGATCCTCTAAGCCAACACCTACAAGCATAGGAACGGATTTTAAGCGCTTGAAACGGAATTAAGAGAAAACAGCCCAATTTTCAAGTGAAAGGATTTACAAAAAGAAAGTGATAGATGGCTTGGAAATCGAATGAGGAATCCGAAAATGTCGTTGTTACCTCGATTAGAGTACCGGATGATGAAGAATTTCTCAAAAGAAGGAGGAATAAAATGGAGGTTTATGAGGTTTGTGTTTTACAGTGAAATGAAATGAAGGGGATGAGGAATGTCGATGGAAAGGGTTTAGTGGGGTTTTATGGACTGTCCTTTCCGAGTCAATTAAATGGGTCGGACACTTGAACGGATATTTATGATACGAGTTTAAGTTCACCAAGTATTATTCGTCTTAAGGACTTAAGGTTCTTAAGACGGATCTTACTAATTAAATTAAAACCTTTCACAATAAATTATTATTTTATTATTTTATTACTTAAAATAATTTAAAATGCTTAAATTAGATTTTACGAAAATACGGGATGTTACAATTGTCATACGGATGGCGGTGATCAACTGGTCCCTATACGTCACACCTATAGGACACGTTTGAGAGATGTGAAGGTATGAAAATACAGTCACATTTATGCCGAATACGACTAAACAGTTAGTCAGAGGTATTGACTATTAAATTAGTCAATAAGATGTTGAGATTATTATTTAATACGGATTAAATAATTTTAGCTAATACGGATTACATGATTAATACGTAAATTAAATATAAACGGTTATATTTAATTAAATATTGTATTCGCGAATTAATATAAACTGTTATATTAATTTGGGTAATTATACAATATCGTTTTTATCAGACCATTATTAATATATCGACTGTATTAATATCTGATAACATGTGTGTGATTTATAATAAATACCCGCGAATCATATTTTAGCAAAACGGGTCGAATCACGCATTGGAATAAGGTAAGAGTGGAAAGCCCACTCCTACCCGAACCCTAATTCGGCCGAACCAAGCAATACAAAAGGAGAGGACTTCTCCTTTTGTCAGGTTACTGCTTTGGTTGGTTTTTACTGATAAAAAAAATCTCAAGAAATTAGGGTTTTTGAGAGCATTCTTCTCCCAAAAACTCAGATCTCACATCTAAAACCTCAATAGCTCTCCCCATATTGCAAGGCAATTGGAGAGTACTTTCTAGCACACGCGGCATCATCTCAAACAAAGTCTTGGGTGCAAGTTATAGGAGGGAATTTACTTTAATTCCTGTTCTTAGTCCTATTCAAGCAAGGACCCAAGGTTGTATCCTTTTTCATGTTTTTATTTATCTTATGACAATATTCACAACTGTAATTTTCATTATAATCCTGCAAGTTTAGGGCGAATACATGCTTTATTCCCCACATAAAAAACTATCTTTCTGTAGTGTACTTGAGGATTCTTGTCATGTATTTCATACAAATGCAAAACACTAGAGGTGAAATTGGGTCCCTTTGCCTTAGACCCCTACTCCCCTTAAAATACCCAAACTGAGCATCATTCATATTCAAGGTATAAGTAGGAGAAGTAATACAGTTCATCATCATCTTCCTGAATTTTTCTGGAAACTGCATAGCCACCAACATTTGGTCCACAAAACTCCATTCAATTGAGTCATATGCTTTTTGTAGATCCAATTTAAACAAGCATCTAGGACTGGATAACCCTCTACTGTAGTGCCTCACCAAATCCTGACAGATTAAGATGTTCTCTAAAATGCTCCTCCCTTTCACAAAAGCACATTGATTAGCACTTATTAAATCTGGCAACACCAATGCTAATCTGTTACACATCAGCTTAGAGATAGTTTTGTATATGACATTACAGCAAGATATAGGTCTATGCTGCTTCACATTCTCAGGCCTTTCTACTTTTGGGATAAGGGTAATCACAGTTGCATTCACCTGAGTCAACAACTTCCCAGACTGGAAAAAATCTATGACTGCTGCACATACCTCCTCTCCTACAATATCACAAGCATCTCTGAAGAATTGACTTGTATACCCATCAGGGCCAGGGGATTTATCCTTAGGAATGCTGAATAAACACTTCTTCACTTCCTCCTCATTAACTGGCCTTAAAAGAATTTCTTTATGTCTTTCTGAACAGCAAATACCTCTCCTTACTACATGTTCATACACATGGACAGTATTTTGACTAGTCCCAAGTAATTTCATATAGTAGTTGAGTTTTATAAATATTGTTTGATGTGGGGGAGGGCGACAAACCCCGCTTATCACTTTTCTTGTCATTCCATACGTAAAATTCAAGAAATTGTTGATACAGTAGGCTAGTAGGGTACGCGCAAAAGAGTCTTCCCTATTCTTCTCGAAAAAGGTCGTCAACATTGTTCTACTTCGCCTATCATCTTCGGCAACTATTGACATTTGCTCTGTAGAACGGAATGTAACAGTTTGCATATTTGAAAGATGAACAAGTTGTACAACGACGTTGGGGTGTATTTCATTTAGATGGAAACCGAAAATACGCCATGCCGCCTCAGGCAGAGAAACCCACTGTGCATTCTGATATGCTGTAATTTCATCTATACCCTGACGATCATTTTCATCAGTAACAGCAAATGAAACTCGATCATGGCCTTTGTAGACGTATTTATATAAATATTTAACAGCCTTCACAATGGAGCAAATTTCAACATTAATGTGACAGTCATACTTTGATAATAGAAATGGATTATATGTAACAACCCATCTATTCTCAAGAGATGCACCCCGAACCAGAACAAATTTATCGTCGTGACGACGACGATAGATTGGATAAGAATTACGGCCAGTCGTTGTCATTTCTGAGAAATCGCGAGGATAATGGTTTTTACATTTCGAATTTCTCATACAAGGATTGTTTGGAAATTCACGACCACATCGTCCATGCATTATATGCTTTACAACCGCCGCATGAAGATGACTATTCTCAGAAGCATCAGGAATCTCAGCGCATACATAATCATCATACCGTTCTGGAGTTCTAATTCTAGCATCTGAATCCAATATAATAAGAAAATGAGCGTGCGGTAATCCCTTTTTTTTGAAACTCAACAACATATACATAACATGCAACTTTACCAAACAATTGTTTCTCAACAAGGTCTTTCTTTAATTTCATCAATTTTGCCCTGAAAATTCGAGCAGTTAAATCAGGTCTATTCTGAGCTTCTTCAAACGGAAGTAATTCTTGTTCAATTTCCGGCCAGCAAGGATTACACGTAATGGTTAAGAAGATGTCTGTTTTTCCGTACCGCTGAACCAAAGACATTGAACTAAGGTAACAACATCGCAGATCACGACCGCAACCGATAAAGCTGGCCGGCAAAATGAAATGATGGCCAATATTGGAAACGTTTGTTTCACCGGCATTGTAAATGTCTATAATGCCCTGATAAAGTTCCGCTCTGATTGTCTTCTGGTTGCATTTTATAAAATCAAGGCGAGTTGTCTCGATTTTAATATACATGTCGACAATAAATTGTTGAAGAAGCCTGCTACAACGCAGTAAAACAGAATTGTCGTAGATGCGTATCTGAAGGCGATAACAATAATATTCACGACAAGAAACCTTTTTCCCTGTATCAGATGTATGCTCGACTGTAACGAACATGAACGTAAATACGAGCAATTATTATCAAGAAACTTGTAAGTTTATAGCAGAGATTAATGCATTGCGGAAACTAAACTAACCTTGGTCTTATGTCTCCATCATAGAATCAACGGATTGAACGAGGACCTCATTTATAGGAAATGTAGGGTTATGACGTCGACGATGCCTCCCATATCCCCGCCTATATATAGCACGATGCCTGCCAGTTTCTCCGAAAGGGAATAAGAGGGGATACTGTAGAGGATCATAACAACCATAATAATGCAATATACAATGAGGTTGGTCAGAACATGCGTAGACAATTATATCATGTCTTAATGGTTGTGGTGTTGTGTCATCTTCAACCCAAATAGTTGCGATTTGCGACGTTGTTGGTGCATTGTTTGTTCGTTGATCATGCGACGAGTCTGGCATATTAGAATACGCGTCTCCTCTGATACACCAAGTGCTCGTAAAGACCGAAATTTTTTTGCATATGGATTAGAATCCATCATTTTCATCAGCATATCAATCACCCTTTTCTGAAAATCTGGGGCGATTTGCAACCGATGCATCATCTCATGGTCGGTATCATAAAAATACAGTTGGATATAGCGTGGGCGTTCTGCTGTTGGTAAGTCGTTGATAAAATGATACACCTGACCTTGAACTCTAAAAGTGTAAATGTCGCGGTTTCTATGAGCAAATTCGTGATCCTTCTTAACACCAAGCGAGGTAAAAACAAACGAGCTATTGTAGAACATTATGTTATTCCTAAAATTTTTCGAAGTCTCGTCGTTGGATAAGAAAAGGCGTCGTAAAACCTCAGGAATTGAATTGCTTGGAAGATGTATTTCACCTTGATTGCAATAGAAGTGCGGCGATTCATTTCTAAAAAGTTTTGCACCGCAACTTGGGCATGTCGAGGGCAAAGGAAGGATATATGGTTTATTGAGTGGTTTCTTCTTTCCTTAAAAATAGTAAAACGTTTGAAAATTAAAACGAATCTAAGTACACCTAATAGACAATAAACAGTTTATGATAATTTATTCAGAGGAGCAGATGTGTTACCCTTTGTAGAAGAGGGAGGGGGTATTTCGATTATACATGCTAGAAATGTCACATGCGTGTGAAGTGGACGCCATCTATCGTGCTGACGGATATATACACACGAATTTAAGCAGATAAAAAATTTGATTTAGTCCGTATAAATTTATAAAATAAGACATCTGAAAATCATTAGAAACAGCCAAAAAACTAACGCAGCAAAAAAATTGTGATAAAAGTAAACAAAATTCGGAATCGGCCCAGTTTCGTTTTAAAATTTTTCTCTAGTCACAATCTGTAAATTGAGGAAAAAATTGCCGAATAACGTCTTTTAGGAATTTTCTTTTTTGACGAAAATCTAGAATCAGTCATATCTTCGATCTTAAATTTCCGAATAACTTTTTTAGTTATCAAATTAGAGATCTTGAAATTGTAATCAAATTGGCAAAAAATTAGCAAATTCTGATTTTCGATCTATAATTATTCTCAATTGAAAATTTTAATAACGATAAAAAAACAAATCGCATATGAAAATCAAATGTCAAATACATTATGTGTACAAACTTAAAAGGTTCGGTATCACATGTAAAATAACAAATTTTATGAACGCAACGTGAATTATTCATTTTAGTATTAAGAAAACCAAAATGTTTATCTATGCAGAGTGATGCATGAAATAAGATATTCTCTAAACAATCATATGATATAGCTTATGTATACACCAATGTCTTGTCTAAGGAGAAAACACGCAAGTCTTAAATAATCAACATGTTTCTAAAAATGTTCGCTAGGGTCCTTTTTTTTCACAAATCTCGAGATTTATGAAATAATGGTAATAGAAATTTACAAACTTGCATGACAAATTTTACCGTTAGTAATTATAATCTGGCAATTGAAAAAAAAATGGCAACAACAATTTAAAGATGTTAAATAAAAATGCTCCTTAGATGAAAGGTATTCGTAGGTACATATTTTTCACAGAAAAAAAAAATTGAACATACATACAATGAAAAGGAAAACATAAAAATAAAGTTACTATTCATTTTTCTGACATTAAAAAAAACGGAACTACGACTATACTCTTTGCCTTTTTTTAGACAGTCAGTTACCATATTTTTTTTCAAAAACAAAGAAAAACTCTGTAAAATAAATCTACTGAACTTTAACATGTCGCCAATTATAATATAGACGAAAGTTATCGCAATATAATTCCTGTTAGTGATATGAAATATCAGTGAAGGATGAAAACATCAACGAAAATAGTAAATTCGGGAGTATAGTTAAACGTATAAGACAAAGTTACCAATGCAAACTAATTTCATGAAGTCCATAAATATGAGGCTTAAACGTAAACAAAGGGGGGAAGAATGAATCGCGGCAAGTGTTGAATGAGTAAGACGCTAAAAAAACTCATTTTGTGTTTCAGATCGTTTATTAACTATTAGTCGAAAAGCAGAGGTTAAAAAACTTTTGAAAAAAAATATATACAAATTTCAAAAGCAAAATAATAAAGTACTTACGATTTCGGTTAGATACAAAGGTTATTACAAGTTTAAAAATGTCGCAAAACATTGTTTTTAAGCATATACAAAAAATAAAGCGGCAAATAATTAGAAGTATTTGGAAAACGATTAGATTATCCTGACATACACTATAAAATTTAAAACATAGAAAAAAGATAGCGAGATACGAAAAAAAAAATTATATGCTCAAAAAGTAGGAGTGTTTTCATAGTTTGAGAGATGAAAAAAAAGCCAGTAAGAGAAATTATGAAAAACAATAATTAATTAAATAATAAAGCAAAGAAAGAGTAGTAAGAAATAGAAATTGTAAGCAAATAGTAAAATTCTAAAGGTACATAAAATTCAACAAAAAAAAAAGTTGGCAAGCCAATTTTCATCTTACAAAATGTTTAGCCGAAATCTGCTAAACCTTTTCAAGTCACTTATAATACTAACAAGTTTTATTACTACTAACTTCAATTCCATGCACACCTGCGTACTTTCAATTACCTAAAGGTTGTTTCACTAACATAATTATGTGCTTGCAAATCAAAAACTCTTACGTCAGCACTGATCAGTTCTCAATAGATAACAACTACTACTTCAAAATGTAAAACCACAAAAAATAAAGACCAAATAATCTATTGCGGAAACAAAGAAGCATAAACCAATAAACACATACCTTGCTTAGCAACAAGATGTACAGTAAAGTCCGAAGCTAAAGGTACAATTTCCGGTAAGGAAGTGAAAATAAAGAGCAAATTTACAAGAACTAAGTTTTATATTTTTGTTTGTGTGGCATACAAACAGTGGCGGACCTAGAGTTTTTGTGCAAGGGGGGCACAAATAATTTTTTGACGCGTTATCTACGCGTGTCTAAGGAAATATTTTTATATTTTGAATTTTTTTCTTATATTAATTAATATTTAAGAAAAATGGGAAAAAAATTAAACTTATAGATATCTTTTTTCAAAAATAACGTTTTCTCTAAAATAGTACGAAGTATATATATTTGAAGTATATATAAAAATAATGACTTAAAGTTGTAGAATATAATACATTTTGGTACAAAATTTGACAATTAATACAAGTAGTTCAATGGCTTAGAACTTATCACATAGTCTAAAGGTAATGAGTTTGAATCTTATATTATGCAATTTTTTCATATATATTTGAAAGATGCCCAAAAAAATAATCAATATAATGTAGCTACTAAGAGTCAATCCTCCATCTCCTGGATGGAAATTGACATCCTTACCAACAATGACATGATAACAATATGTATATATTGAATACTTATAAAAATTTATGTCGAAAATTTCATGGTGGGCACCTGCCCATCCGGGCCCACCCCTAAATCCGCCCATGCATACAAAATTAAAACGACAAGATAAGTGACTCAAAATGGAATTCCTAGACGATGTACTTATAATGTGTTAGAAGAGCGGCGAGCTTTGTCTTTCTGGAGTTGATGGCGAAAGCGACAAACCGTGTCGACATTCATATCAAAAACATCGAAAACACTTGCAAAGAAGCAAAGACACAAACGCGTCTAACATGCGCGTAGATGTTGTGTGAGTCATAGAAAAGCATGCACATCCATTTGCTTGACATTGTCGTAGCCTAAAAGGACACAAAGGAAAAAAAAAAGAGTTAATATGTAGAATGAAACAATAGTAATTGTAATTAAAATTAAAACATAAAATATAGTAAATTTGAATTAGAAAGAATTAGTTGTGTCAATTTTTGGACAATAAAGTAAAGATGGGTGCTTTATATAAAATCTCTTACACATATAACATTTAAATAAAGGCTAAGGTAACAATAATTTGGAGGGCCCAATAAAAAACACATGTTGTATGCCACATAACATGTCAATTGAAAGTTGGAAAAAAAGACCTCAAATGAGCCCACAACAAATTCACCTATTATTTATTTGTTGAAGAAAAAGACATATCTTACACTAAGGTGAAAACAACATCTTATCTATATAATTACTGAATCATTTCAGAAGCCCTCGACGCGCCACATCATCAATGCAATTGTGATATTTTTTTTTTAATTCTCTCAGGGAGTCCTGCAATTTCTTTTAAGAATTTCCTAGGAAATAACCGCCTGAAATTCTAAATATATACATGACATCGTAGTTTAAGAAATATTACGTAACATTTTTTATATAAATTCATAAACATGAAATTTTACGAAAAACTCGTGTAAAATTGCGTAACTCATTTGCACAACTATTTTGATTTTACAAAAATAAACCGTAAATTTTACGTAATGATTAATAGCGGGATTGAATATACCTGTGGATAATTAATAATTTGCACAACTGTTGTAACATTAAAACGGTTTATGGTATTAAAATTTTAGAATAAACCGCAATTTCATTTATATATTTCCTAAGAAATAACCGTCTGCAATTCTAAATAAATACCTGATAACGTAGTTTAAGAAATATTACGTAACAATTTTTATATAAATTCATATACATGAAATTTTAATTTCTGGCAAGAGAGTATACTCGTTAAATATACCGGTGCATTTTTGCAACCGAAAAAAGCGACAATACTAAATTTAAAAACAAAATTGAGTAAAGTTAAAAAATTTCAATAAATAATTACAATACACAATTTATCGATATATTATATCGATGTTCTTAAAAGTATACCGGTTAAATATACCCGTGCATCTTATCTATATAATTACTGAATCATTTCAGAAGCCCTCGACGCGCCACATCATCAATGAAATTGTGATATATTTTTTTTTTTAATTCTCTCAAGTGGGTCTCGCAATTTCTTTTAAGAATTTCCTAGGAAAAACCGCTTGAAATTCTAAATATATACATGACATCGTAGTTTAAGAAATATTACATAACATTTTTTATATAAATTCGTAAACATGAAATTTTACGAAAAACTCGTGTAAAATTGCGTAATTCATTTGCACAACTATTTTGATTTTACAAAAATAAACCGTAAATTTTACGTAATGATTAATAGCAGTATTGAATATACCTGTGGATAATTAATAATTTGCACAACTGTTTTAACATTAAAACGGTTTATGGTATTAAAATTTTAGAATAAACCGCAATTTCATTTATGAATTTCCTAAGAAATAACCGTCTAAAATTCTAAATAAATACCTGATAACGTAGTTTAAGAAATATTACGTAACAATTTTTATATAAATTCATAAACATGAAATTTTAATTTCTGACAAGAGTATACCCGTAAAATATACCGGTGCATTTTTGCAATCGAAAAAAAGCGACAATACTAAATTTAAAAACAAAAATTGAGTAAAGTTAAAAAATTCCAATAAATAATTATAATACACAATATATCGATATATTATATCGATGTTCTTAAAAGTATACCGGTTAAATATATCCGTGCATTTTTGCAATCGAAAAAAAGCGACAATACTAAATTAGAAAACAATAAAAATAACATAATATTAATATAACAACCAATAATTGTGTACAAATTTATATATTTTGCGAAATCAAATCATAAACATAACGGTACAAAATAAACCTTGAAATAACATCTATATCGATTTAAAAATAACAATAAAAGAATGGATATATAAATACCAGTATTATTATCATGTGCATTTTAACGTATTATCAATATAAATAGAAATTGAATGCACAATATTCACATTTTATTGACACTTCAGTAATATTAATTAGCCACCATATTTTTTCTAAAAATATACCCGTGCAATTTTGCACGGGTTTAACACTAGTTTATCTAAATCATTAAAAGCATTGTCTATTGTAAATAAGCAAGGTGAAAATTCCTTGCTGAGTGAGTGGGAAACAGAAAATATTGTATACAAATGTAAGAGCTGTTAGCAGTTTGCATTTTGTAGTGAGAAAAGGGGATTACAAGATTAAGGTAATTTGACAGATATGGAGTTTAAAAAACTATTCTTGCTTGTGACGGAGAGGTACTTGTGACCTCTTACAAACACCTTGCCTTTTATAAATTATTTAATCGGTTGTAAGACGTCACAAGATTGTGACATGTCGTAAGATGTTGACTGAGAGTAAGGGTCAAGGTGAGGGAAAGGAAGATAGAAAAGAGTAGCAAATACAACATTTACATAAGACTGCAAATATAGATGAATATAGAAACGCGGGATTCAGTATATGTCAAATTTAGCATGATTAATAGACCTAAGTGTAGCTCATCCCTTACGTTTGATATGGTCATGCTAGCTTGTTTTAGCATCGTTGTTCTGTTTTGGTGATATTTCTAGAACCAACAAAACCATGAATTCAAGACACATGATCGACGCTTCAAAATCGAGTATTTTTTGAATACTGAAAAGTCAAAATCATACTATCCAGTGTGTCCATGAATAAAAACCGCCATATGGTAATACGCTATGTTACTCCGACTCTTCCAATTTCCTCGTGTACCCGTGTCCGACACTCGACATCCGGACATGGATATGACACATGGACACCTCATTTTAGATCAAAATGTGCATATTTTTCAATAAAATAGTCGAGTCCAACACTTGGACACGTAACCGTGTCGGGTACTTCTAAACGAGTCTGAGTAACATGGGATAATAGTCATAGATTCATAACCAAATAATACGACAAATCAAACCTGACCAACCAAAATCATAGCCATGACCTGCAATCAGCCAAACCAAAACACTTAGTACCAAAATTCACCTGATTCAAAATAATTTGTATCCAAAACCAAAATGCCTTGATCCGACCCAACCTCAATGATACACTGTAAAATTGTACATGACGCCCCAAACTCACCACTTCAAACCTTAACTTAGCCTTAGATGGCCCATTCACAAACTTCAAACACTCAAAGACATGTTAAACTCCCTCAGTGTTTAATTCATGAGAATTCCTAAAATGACCAGCTATTATTTAAAGCAACACACAAACTGAGAATCACATGAATGTTGACATGCACTTACATTGCAGTATAAGGCAACATATTACATAGCAAATGACCAGCAATTAACATCACAAACACCGTTTGGGGAATAAGTTCAAATTTATGGCGCTTCTGGGTTCTAATACAAAGCACTGTGGTGGCCTAGTTTGCTAACCGACTCCATTCCAATATGGACAATTAATCCAGAACCACGGGACCGTGATCAAGGTGAAGAAAGTAAGATGTAAAATAGTGAAAACAAGTGCAACATATTATGTAAGATTTCAACTCATATAACGGCACATACAAATGTAGAATTCAGTAAATGAAATGTAGCATGATTAATAGACCCAATTGTTCCTCATCCCTTAGGCTTGATAACTCATGCTATCTTGCTTTTGCATCGCTTCAGTTTTGTCGATATTACTGAAACCAACAAAACTATGAACGTCTGATCAATGCCTGAATATATGCAGGGATACTTTGAAACTCATACAAATGACTAAAATATTCAAAGAGAGCGGGCTCACAAGTCATAACTCATATCTATATAGAAGATCATTAACCGGCAATTAGCATGAAGGAGTTACAACCTACTCCTTTTGCCCGCTATCATCTTCTTGATGTGATGACTCATGACACATGTCTTACAGCAACTGAGGAACTACATTTTCGAGTAAAAACATAACAGGAAAAAATCCACACAAAAAGTTGTAGTCAACACACCGACAAGAGTGCAAGCATGTCTGATGCTTGCTCGAAACCAAAAGAATGAAAAGATTAGGATCCGTTGTCAAAAACCAAAGCTTGATAGAGAAAGTCTAATAGGGGGAGGGGGGATGAAAAAAGATGTGAAACAATTAATTTAGTGTAATACCTTTAATTAAAATCTGTGACAGTGAAATTCAAGCGATTACTGATTTAATTTGATTATGTAGCATGATTTTGACCAAACACATCAACCTGACGTTTCTTTGTCATGTTTCCATGTTCATCTGCCAAAAACCCAAATCCTGCAATATCAATAGTAGCACATAAAAAGTTCACATTAATATGGCATCGTGCAACCGTATAGAGGCAAGCAATAATACTACGTTTCTCAGAGACGTTGTCCTGTTAGTTAGGAGTTTTGACAAAATCAGTAAACCTCCTTGGAATATAAAGTGACCATTCGAATTCAAATAAATCCATATTTTATTTCACAAGGTCGCAACGTAACTTTTAAACGCAATAAGCAAACATCATATTAATTTTACCATCTTGGCCAATGCATGCTCCATTGTGGACAACACAAGCTTCACCTATGTGGGTACAGAATCTGTATTAGATCCCCGTCAATCGAAAATTTCTATCAAAAGCAAAGTAGAGGTACAGATAATTGTGTTAAACTTATCCAAACATACTACTAATTATATGTCTAGCAATTTCTGTATGTAAAACGACTAACAAGTTCAATGTCTCTTATGAAACTACCTTGAAGCTACCACGACAGGCACATGGCGCTGCCATCTTCGCTAGTTTATCTTCATCATGACAAATCCTGCACAATGCTATTTTTCTTGGAAGCAATACACCAACATCATCCATCCTGTAGAGTAAGTAGATCAAAAGTCAGCGTAGAAGACCATCGTTTAAATGCATTCCTTCCCAATTAATTTCCGAATAGAAAACAAATTAAACTATAACATCGCAAAAAAAAAACAGATCAACTAACAACAACAAAAACTATAATTTCAGAACAAAAATAGGAAAAAATGAACTAATCCGAAACAAATCAAGAAACGAAACCATGCAAAAAGAAACAAAATTATGAAATAACGAAGTAAATATACTAACAGATCTTAAAAAACTCAAAATTCCATAAAAATAAGTGTTGCATATAAGAAATCCCGGTAGAAAAACAAAGATACAAACATGCAAAAATAAATATACTACAGATCTTAAAAAAAACTCAAAATTTCATAAAAATAGCCGCTGCATATAAGAAACCCTGGTAGAAAAACAAACAAATGTACAGAAAAGCAAAAAAAAACCCAAATCAATCATAAGTAACAGAAACCCTAATTTTCAGAAGAACAATAGACAGAAATCAACAAATTCTAAAACAAATCAACCAACGAAACAATGAAATAAAGAACCAAATAACGAAATAAAGAAGTAGCAAATAAACAGGAGTAGAAGTAATAATGAAGAAAATTACCTAAAGAAGCAGCCATGGAGGCGAGAGCAAACTAAATGGGTATGAATAAAATGAATTGAAGATGTAGGGTAAAGAAAATCTGTGACACGACGGTAAATATTAAGATAGTCAAAGGGTATAAGCTGTCTCAGAAACGCACAACCCCTATCCGTTTTTTATATAAGGATATAAGGATTACTCATCAGATATACTAGAGAAAAGGGAACTATAAATATGAGAGAATATTTATTAGGGAAGATTGTAACCAATAAAACTCTATGTTAATGTACTTCTCCCGTATAAACCAAAAGTAACATTATTTGTTTTTTCGTAGATTTCAAAAACTTTGACCAAAAATATCGTTGGAAGGATGAAAGAGGGTATATATAACACTCAAATATGACTTCCCATTTGTTGGTTATTTTTGGTCACTTTAAGTCATTGTTTTACCAAGTTAAATATAAATTTGTCTTTTTGAACTAGATTATCTCGGGTTTGGTCAATATGGGGTCAGTTAAAGTTCAAATTAGGTCAATGCGAATCTCAAATCATATTCAGCTCATTTTCAAATTGCGGGTCATCTTTATTAAATCTGATTATTTGGATCGGGTCGGTTTTGCAAACCATCGCACATTGTGAGTAATAAAATATTCCCATTTAATTTGGTTTTTGTCTTCAAAATCTCGCAATTGTTCTCGCATATCCATCATTTTTCGAGTGAAAGAATTCAAGAAACGTCAATAGAAAAGCTCGAAACGTGTTGCCTCCAAAGCTCAACACCTTTTAAGTACATCAGAGAATCCCTACTGCTTCAACGCGTACACTCTCAACTTCACTGATCATCCCCTCCAATCTTTTCAGTAATTTGATCGTTAATCAGGTAAAGTCTTTCCATTTCTTTCATCCTTACATATTCATATCCCCAAGTGTTGGGATTTAGTTTATTAGGAACATGAAATTAGTTTTTTTGGACAATTTCTGTTGAATTTTATCCAATGAAACCCAATTAGGGAGTTTTACATTGATGGGTATTTGATTATAATTGTAATATTTGGTGGGCAGTTAATAGAATTTGAAGATGGATGATATATTGGTGGCAATACTATCTATGCTGCTTATAGTTGCGTTAATTCCTTTGTATTTATGGAAACGTCGTCACGATTCTACTGCTGCTCATTTACATGTTGAAGAACCTCAGGTTTAGCTCAAGTTTCTACCTTTGCTATGTTAATAATGTTATTTGATCGGAATTATGTTTACTTTTTACTAATCATATGAATCTATGATGGGTTGCTGTTGTGTAAATCGCTCGTTAAGGGTGTGTTTGGATAACAAATTGGGAGGGGAATGGAGGGAAGGGAAAGGGAAAGAAAGGAAAGGGAGGAAGAAGGAAGAGGGTTGTTTGGATAACAAAAATAAAGTAGAGCGAAAGGGGGAGGATGGAGGAAGAAGGTGATTTTAGTGAGTTGGAGGGTGAAGGGAGTTAAGCCATATTAAAGGAGTATTTGGTAATACCAGTTTTCCTTCCAAATCTTGCCAACAATGAAGAGATTATAGTTTGGTCTAATGGAGAGAAATTAAATCCTCCCATTTCACTCCCCTTCTATTTCCCTCCTTTCATATATTGTAACCAAACAATGAAAATTGAATCCTTCCCTTTCCCTCCCCTCCCTTTCCCTCCAATTCTCTCAATCCAAATACACCCTAAGGGTGTGTTTGAATGGAGGGTTTTGGAGGGAAAAGTAAGGGATGGAAAGTAAGGGATTTAGAATAGATAACAAATAAGAGTGGAAGAGAAATGAAGGAGGAGAGATTTGAAGGGATCCATTTTCTCTCCTCCAAGGCAACTTAAAATCTCTCCCTAATAGACAAGATTTGGAAGGAAATTGTATCCAAGCACCCATATTTTCCCTCCCTTTCCTTTCTCTTCCCTCCCCTCCCTTTCCCTCCATTTTTGTTATCTAAACATACCCTAAATCCCACTTAATTGGGTTGCAATTAGCGGTGGAATCAAGATTTGTAGTACTAGTAATGCAATAAGGGAAACTAGAAAAACGTTCGAGAATTTGGATTAAAAGTTTCCGAATTTTCAATGTTCAATGGACAACTGACCATTGACCGTGACATGAAATTGCGATTACCCGAGTTCAATAATTCAATCTGTTATCTTGAACTAATGGCAACTCGTCTTCACCAATTTTGGGTAAAGTGTTTTCTTATATTTTAGCTGGAATCACCTAGGTTCACCTATATGAATGAGTGACGGTAATTGAATTTTACGTGTCGGTATGGAATTGCGATTACTCAAGTTCATTATCTATAAACTTCTTTATGAGCTATGAGCCTCTGAGTAATGCTACTCATTGTTTTCGTACTGATTACATGCTTTGAGAATGAAGTTGATAACTACAAATATGTAATCGTCATTGATTTGTTCTGATCATCTCATGCTAAAAAACATGCTAAGGCCTTGTTTGAAAACCAAAAGAGGGAAGGGCAAGGGAGGTGGAGACTCCCCCCCCCCCCCCTAAATCTCTCCTATGTTTGAGGGATTTTAATTTTCGCTATAGAAGGGAAATGAAGGGATCCACCACTCTCTTCCCTTGCCCTCCAAATTCCGCTATCCAAATGCTTAGTTTTAAAAAGCGCTCCTCGAGTGTGGCCAAGGCTGATAACGGATGAGGCACTATCCAAAATGCCTCTACATTTTAGTTGCACTTTTTAGATGAGGCTCACTTAACAAGACTCGCTAGCACGCACTTTCCATATCTTTTTCATCTAGATCTTTAATTATGCCATTTCTTTTCCCCGTAATTCTTACCTTTTACTGCTGTACATGTTAGCCAACATGAAAACTCTTAAAAGTTTTGCCCAATTTTTTTTTGGGAAAATACAAATTTGTAACTAGAAATAGGGTGCATGGCGTCCAAAAGGTGTCCGTCTTCCCCTTGTGCGTTGCGCCTCAATGCACATTGCCTTATTCAAACTAAAATCCGAACAAAACCCAAGTGTATTGTGGGAGTAGGATTAGGTTTTATGTGTATTGAGGCTGATGGGGATGACTGCAAGTGTTCCAGGCTCCTCAAAGGGATAATGTGGTTAGAGCAACTGGTGCTCGTCGTATGCGTCGAAGACCAGCTTCTGGAGCTAGTACATCGTCAGCTGCAGTAGCTACCGAAGGTTAGTTTATATTGTTTGGTGATATGGATATCTCATTTCCTTTTCTGATTAGGGTTTTATGCGGAGTCGATGTGTTTCTGAGTTTTTTAATGGGAATTATTAGTATGGCAAATGTAAATGTGTGATTGTTATGAATGTTATTCAGCTATCTTTGATTCTTCAGTACCGTGTTTACATGACATCTAACAATCTAAGCAGCATGGTTTAAAACGAAGAAGTGTTGGTAGAAGCTAGTTGATCCTTACCCCCTTGGTAATTAACAGGGTGGAGGACGCTGAAGTTATAATTTTACTTAGCTTACCTAGTCTTTCTGTACAAAATTTTAATCAGTTGCAGCTTGTACGCATTTTATAGAAGATTCTGAAGTGTGTTGGAATTTTAGTTTAAAAAAGCCCACCAGCCCAAGGCTCCGTGAGGCACTGGCCAAAATGCTTTGGTACGCCTAAAGTGCGCCTCTTTTGAGCGCTATGATGAAAATTTTACTCTTTTTTCTTCTAGTTCTTTATTATTCCTTTCCTTTGGGAATTATGAATTATCCCTAACTTTTACTCGTTTACATGTTAACACTCTTTAAAATCCTAAAAACGATTTAGGCCTTGTTCGGATAGAAAAAGAGGAGGGAAAGGAAGGGATATGGTAGGAGGGAAGCAAAGGGAAGGGAGGGGGCAATGGAGGGGGAAAGGTTTTCGTCCCATTATCTCCTTTGTTGGAGAGATTTTTATTTGCCTTGGGGGAGGGAAATGGAGGGATTCACCTTCTTCTCTAAATCCGCCCGCCTCTATTTTGTTAACCAGACAAATTACATGATCTCCCTCCATTTCCCTCTCCTTTCTTTTTCTCCAAATCCCCTTATCCAAACATACCATTAGTCACTAGAGGGAAATCCTGTAAAAGATGAACTACGGTTAGAGTCATGTTTCATTCATATTGTAAACGCAGATGTTCTAGATGAGAGTGATGATGAAGCTGCTGGGATGCATGATGAAGCTAGGGGTTCAAGGAAAAAAGATAAGAAGCGACAAGAACGAGAAGCACAGAGAGAAGTATGATAAATGCCTTTTCTTTGTTTAAAAAACGAAAAATGTATTATATTCCGGTCTGAGCTGTAGCAATGGCCTTCTTATGTGGATTGTAAGAGGCAAGATATTTACTCTACCTGTCTCGGCTACCAAGTTTGATAGCCTAAGATTGTTCATCTATTTGACAAAATTACTTTCCATCCTTCCACTGCCATTACTTTTTTGACATCCTTAAGTTTTTTTGGCAAGGCTGACCAAGCTGCACGTGATACAAGGGTAGCAAAACAAGATCGCTATGCAGAAGCGCGGCGAAGGAAAGATGAGGAGCGTGAAGCACAAGAGCGCCAACTGGTATTTTATGTTTTTATTATGCTTGTCTTAAACTGTTCCTTAGTTATGCATTATGGTTTCCTAAGGCGTCATTTGACTGTCGGTGTTGGAGTTGGTGTTGGTGCACAAGACCCATACTAATATCACTCTGTAGTTGACATCTTGTTGGAAAGCAGTGTACATGATTGGAACATAAATTTTCTTCTCTTCCTTTCCCCATCTTCACGAAACCAAGTTCCAGCTCCTCAAATTTACTATTAAAAAGGTTTGAGTATTTCCGAAGCTAATCTTTTTGGTGTAGGAAGAAGAAGCCAAGGCTCGGAAAGCTAAGGAAGAAGCTGCAGCTGCATTAGAGTTTGAAAAGTGGAAAGGGGCATTTTCAATTGACGCTGAAGGCACTACTGAAAATGAGGCACAAGAGAGCCAGGACTTGCTTGCTGACTTTGTGGAATACATCAAGGTAGAACCTGTCTGATTAATGACCTTATTTATTAACATTGTGAATTAGTGTGTTGGACTTGATTTGATAGTCTCTTTGTTCTTAATTTAGGGTTGAATGCCTTTTTTTTTTCTTTCTATAATTCCTTAGCTACCAAATGTTTATTTTTGACTTCAATGCCTTATTCCTTAACTCATCAATCCAGAAACACAAATGCGTCCCGCTGGAAGACCTTGCTGCTGAGTTTAGACTGAGGACTCAGGTACGTTGTTTTATCTATTTCTCCTTTTAAAGTGGCGTGAAGTATATAATTACAATGCTTGCTTTTGACGTTTCTTTGCAATTTGATTTCCTATCAACAGGAGTGCATCAATCGTATCAATTCACTAGAAAGCATTGGTATGTGCCAGAACCATGCTCTCGTTTTATGCTCAGTGCAAATTAATTCTTTATTTTAACATTTACTGGTTGCCATCTCGATAAAAGGTGAACAATCTAGGAGGTCCCCTTCATCTAGTTATCTTTCTTTGGTTTTAGTATGCCTGAAATCTGAACGGTATATTCCTTGTGTTGTTGCCAAATATGTGTTCGATGCTATTATTTCCATCATACGCAGCCATTTGTGTGTTTTCGCCGTATTTATGATTCAATAAGATATACTCCGTATATGATGAGTTCACACCGTACAAGTCATAAGACAATACGAGAGACGTTTTAAGCATTTGCTGTATTTGTTTATTGATTTTATTCGGTGAGATCTTCCTGTGTGTGATGTCGAAGAATTGAAAGGCCTCTATATATCTTGAGAAGGGTCCTTTAAAAATATATAAATTGATTAATGATCATATTACTGCAGCGCTGATTATATTTTCAATAAGTTGTATAGTTTTTTATGCTATATTGCTAATAAGCATGCTTTTCCTTTCTTCAAATTTGTAGGGAGGCTTTCAGGTGTGATGGATGATAGAGGAAAATACATATACATCTCTATTGAGGAAATGCAAGCTGTTGCTGACTATATTAAGCGTGAAGGAAGGGTCAGCATCTCGCATTTGGCTAGTAAATCCAACCAGTTTATCGACCTAGAGCCCAAAGCTCAGTTTGAAGAGCTCGCTAGTATAGATGAAATAGCTGCTGCCTGAAAATGAACTGCCCTTGTGTGAAACTATTTCTAATTAGTGGCATTATACACAAGTTGACAAGAAAGTGGCATTGCTTAGCTTACATCATAAGCAGAGACGGCAAGAATAGAAAACAAAATTGGTAGCTAACTTTCTGTATATTCATTTTGGAGGTATGACTCATACTTGTTTACTTCTGCCTATACTTGTACCGCCTTATTTGATAAACTTAATGCAACCACCATTGGCGGGCACCCAAATTTGAAGACCATATATGATGGGTACCCCTACCCACATTAGAAGTACTTTCTGGAACATGTATTGGTTCGGCTGGCTTCACCCAAACATAGCATCGAAGTCCCCGACTAGCATAAACTATAATTATAGCTAGCAATGACAGCGATTGTATATGTGTAAACACACAGGTATTACTCCCGTAAAATGAGATCTATGTTCTGTAAAACACAGGTAATGTTATATTCCTGAAGCCTGAAGGATACCTTTATTCTTTAAATACAGATATTGCTTGCAAAAAAAAAAATGTTTGCAGAACTAAGGGGATGTTTGGTTGGGTGGATTGGAATGGGAAAGAATGGAATGGATTCTAGACATTCTAGTGTTTGGTTGAGACATTTTGGAATTGATTTAGAATCCATTAGGATTCTCATTCCACCCCAACCACCTGGAATTCCATATCCACCTCCTCCGCTGGATTCAAACTCCATTGTTTTACGTTTATTTTTCTAATAAATCAAACATATTTTGAAAGGTATGGAGTTAGAACCCCTTACCACTATGGTTTCTCATTCCAATCCATTCCTAAAGAGTGAACCAAACGACCCCTAAGTGAATGTAAATAATCAAATTGGCTCATTACCCTGTGTTTACTAAAGCCTGAATGTCATCACCCATTTTTACTAAGAAACTGAAAGAAACCTTAGGAAACAAAGAAAATGAGGACGAAACATGTGTAAAAATAGGAAAATGAAAATTCAAAGTCAGAAACGAGAGGTGCTAAACGGGAAGAACATGTATTTATAAAACAAGAGCCTTCTGCTTCTCCTTTTGCGGAAGAAACGAAGGATCTTGACATAATTGATGAAACGGAAAAGATGTGAGCGAGTCGTGAAACAAAAAGCAAGTCTCAATTAGATCAGCATTCCTAGAATAAGTTTGCATGTATTTGTTAACTTGAGCTGGCTGGTGCTGGCATGCCCTAAACCAGTGGACTGTTGGTTTCCACTCCCTTCAATTTTTTCAGAGTAATGATTTTTGTGGGGCGGAAGTGACCTGAAATTAGCTGAATATATATTGAAATAGGCTGAATTGCTGAAGGCCATCAAGATTAATGCAGCTAACGGGTACCAAACCAGATTGATGTAGTTGTTTCTGGTTAACAGGGATTCGCCGCATTGTGAATGTACTTTACGTTCCCTGAAAATTGTTTCAAGGGATACATAAACCCATCTTACTCTATCTATTCTATGATTGCTTCAATTTTGTTTTGGAACATATTTTTTTTCCGTTGGAAGTTTTTCTTGCCCCTGGAGCCTTTGAGCAAGTGTTCCTAGTAGTTGTGAGTTGTGACACTTGAATAATTAGTACGAGTACTTTTTTTAGTGGCTGTAAAATTATAAGTAGTAGTACAATTCCACAAAATTTCTAGGAAGGTTGTGAGCAACCTTATTTAAATTACGAGAAATAAAACTAAATCAAATACGGAGTACAATGAAAATAGGTAAGCAAAAGATTGATATTGTTAATAAGTCCAATTGTCTTGTGATATGGTCTCTCAGCACCCGCAATTTGCAATTTGCAATTTGAAGAAGGATTTGCAAAGAGTCAGAAGAAACATCAAAGTGCAAGAAATTAGAATGAAGAGCGCAAGCATGAAGATCACGGATTCCCATAGCTTTGTAAAGCCGTTTCAGTCGTGAAACTAAGCATTCCTGATAAGCTCTTGACCATTCCAATCATAAGCCACCCAACCACAGGTCGCCTGGAAAGACCGACCCCAACTCGCATTGACCTTCACGCAGACAGCCTAGCAATTGGCACCATAACCCACCAATTAAAAATGAAGGCTATTTCGAATATTTTTTGAAGAGAATATTCATTATCTTCCACCCCAATCCTACCAATTGGGTCATGCGAGTGTAACACCTCTATTTACTAAGGAGTCTTAACAAAAGCTTCCCCAGTAATAAGTGTGCTACCATCTCGGTTTCCCGAAGTAAGTATATCAAATAAACATTAAAAGAACATTTAAGTTTCATCGTGATTTTAACGGAAATGCATGACTTAAAAGTAAATACAATTGACAACTACCATGAGTACTACTATACAATTCTATGTCGTCGTGACTCCCAACAACAGCTAACAACCAACATATATTCAAGGTGACACCTAAAATGTCTTACTGCTCACTATATGCCAACAACATTAGATTGATTATCGCAAGCACACACATAAAGAGAAGACATACCACACAATAACTATAAACAAAAATGTAATATACAAAAATAATGAATTAACCAAATACACAACTGCCACATTCCACATCCCCAAACTCCGAGAACCAGGGTCCAAATCGCCACCCGGATCTGACAACACATCGCAACATGTAGCCTTACCCAACTATATCAATTTTTGTATAAAAGTAATATACGTACATATTGTAAGTATATTTATTCTTATTCATGTAACATATACAATTTGATGATAAATTGGTGAGAAATTGAAAACTCCGGTGAGATTTTGATCGGAAAAATAGAAGGGGGTTAATCTCACATTATAGCAAACTTAAGGGGTCATTTACCACTTCCCCGCTTTTCTAACTAACCATTCCGTTTCTTATTCTGACTACTGTTACCGATTAATTCCAATTTACAATGTTAATCCTGTTTTTTAAAATTATTTAACCAATCCTAGTCATTTTTCGGTGCCACATCATTATTTTCCGGCGAGAATTTAACCTGTATTTATTCAATTGGGTTTAATTTCACATTTAATGTAAGTGGTGGGTTGCAACATTAAAAAGGTATGACGCTAATATGCACATAGTGACAAACGTACAAGGCTTATTTTCCACTTTCCCCAAATATTTATTAGTGAACTTAATTGTTGTTGTATCATTGTGTATCCCTAATGACATAGTGTCTTCTCCCATCTTCAATTAATTCATAACAAGGACAATGCTTAAGAACTTTGGAGGGAATAATATGGCAGGGATAGTGGTTGATGCCGGTCGGAGAAGAGGGAGGGGAGCGTGTGAGAGGGGCATGCTTTAAAACCCCTCGCGAAGCGAAAATGTAAACAAAGCAGCATACGGAAAAAAGCGCGGAATTAAAACTTTTTGACATAAACTAAACAATGCAAGGTGATTTTAAAGTAAAATTAAATGCGGAAATTGAAACTAAAATAATTATTTAACTTCAGATACAACAAGTCAAACGGGGATGACACATCCCACGAATATCAAAATATTAAATAAACAAACTGGCGAAACGATATAGAAGTGTAGTCATGTGGATGTGCAACATCGCTCGCTAGCTCTCACGTAATCCCTAGATCAGCACCAACCTACATACATGGAACATGTACGTCACATTCAGTGAGGAGTAACTCGAGGTTCTGCCATCCACGTTTCGTCAGAAAACACGTAAGCAGGCATATATGAATAATATACAAGAAAACATGTTCATATATAATCATAAGTCATATGAGGCATACAATTCAATCAATAATCATGTGATAGCTATACTTGAACTAATCATGCAATAGATTAACATACGAGTTAAATCAACGTAACACATTTAACATGATATTAAAACAATAAAACCACTCATTATCTGGTCCAACGGTCAACTTAAGACATATCCAGATACAACAAACTCAAGTAATGGGTCCAGAAGTGAGTTTAACACATATCCCACTACCACACACAAGTAATGGGTCCAGAGGTGAGTTTAACACATATCCCACTACAAACAAATGTCAGGTCTATTAGAAATCGAATTTCAGATTTTTGACTCATATCTCATATGAGTTTAAAAGTTTTAAGTTTAGTCATAAAATTTAATAAGATCTTATGCATACACAATGATTACATAAGATGGTAGAAATGTCCTTACATTGATTTTAGAAGGTTTATCCTCGATTAGTCTCCTACTAATCGAGTCTTGGACAAACCCGAATACCCTTATGAACGATCTAACATAAAATCATCTCCAAAAGGAACGTATCAAGGACCCGTCTCAAAAGCTAAGAACAATTTGTTACTAGGAATTGTAATTAACTAACTTAGAAATAATAATAATATTATACTTAATATTATTATTTTTCGTCTAGTAACAATAAAAAAAGCATCAGTAGTTCATGTTGAAACTATAGCAGAAGAAATTGAAGATGCTCGAAGGGAAGTGGATCAAATGCTAATGGAAACAATGATGACTGGAGCTGTTGAAGGAAGTATGGCCTTAGATGATCAATCTGATTGGCAGGAGGTTAAAATCTAGTACTTCAATTCGTCCCGTTTGGATCCTATTAGTAAAGTTCCTGTTGTGGATATCCCTTGGTCAGATCTGCTGAAGCTAACAGAGGAAGATTGTGAAGGAGTAGATTGAATATTGGAAGTTGGCTCTATATGGGTATGTGCTGGGAGCAAATCCCCCGTGGGAGGTGTTAGAAGGCTATTTGAGACGTACTTGGTCTGCTTATGACATTGCCCAGATTTCCTTTCTTCCGAATGGTATCTTTGTAAGATTAACTAAAGCTGAAAATCTTAACCTAGTAATTGGAAAAGGTCTCTATCATTTTGATGGTAAACCTATTATTTTGAATCACTGGGACCCTAATGTGAGAATCTCAAAAATGTCTGTCAAGAAGGTTCCAATTTGGATTAAACTTTTGGGATTGGATTTGAAGTTTTGGGGGGCTAAGTGTTTGGAGAAATTGGATGGATTGGTAGGTAGTTTCATACGTATTGATGAGATTACTTTATCAAAAAAGCTCTTAGGTTATGCTAGGGTTGTAGTAGAAGTGGAACTTGATCAAAAATTCCCTGACCAGATTGTCTTTGTTGATGAGTCTGGCGTGGAAGTGACAGTGTTGATTGGATTTGATTGGTTGCCTGTGACTTATCAGCAATGTAAAGGAATAGGTTATAAAACAAATGAATGTAGGAGAAAGGTGTTGAGGAAGGAGCCTATTCCAAAACCTAAGCAAATTTGGAAACCAAAACCAACTGTTGGAACATACCTTAGACCCTACTGAATTTCTTCCATTGGGTAGTAGTACATTGGTTAATCATTAGGTTTCTACATCAAGCACTCCTATGGTCACCCCTACACAAACTATGCATGGTTCTATGTTCACTCCTGCCAGAATTATCAATAGGATCACAAGACATGAATCTCGTGTTATGGATGGTAGAGTTGGTGATTGTTCTGTTATTTTTAATATTGAGATGGCAGAAGTAGCTGATGCGGCTGAATTGGTTGATAAAGGTGGTGGATGTAATCACTATTATCCCCCAAATGATTAATCTTGGTATGTGGAACGTTAGGGGCTTAAACAGAAGGATGTGATGTGTTTTTACATCAAAATGATGTAGACCTATTTGGGCTCCTAGAGACTAGGATTAAAAGCCAGTCTCTTAATAAAGTAGTGAATAATGTGTGTCATGGTTGGAGTTTTGTTACTAATATTAGGGAACATCCTGTGGCCGTATTTGAATTCTCTGGATGGATAATAGCGTTGAGTTGAATATAATTGAAATGGCTGCTCAATTTATTCATACTAAAGTGAACATCCTTAGTAATGATATTGAGCTTTTCGCTACTTTTGTGTATGGCTTTAATAAAATTGAAGAGAGGGTGCCTCTGTGGTTGGCATTGGGTAGATTGAGTATGAATTGTCCTTAGATTGTACTGGGAGATTTCAATAATGTGATGTATGCAGATGGAAGACTTGGTAAAAATGTCAAAGATGATGAAATGATGCCTTTTAAGGAGGTTGCTTTTAATTGTGGTTTGCAGGATTTAAAGTCTAGTGGTTCGTTTTTTTACGTGGAATAATAAACAACCTATTGAAACTAGAATCTTTAGAATAATTAATAGAGTCATGGTTAATAATGACTGGTTGACTAGGTGGCAGGAGTGGAGTGCTCATTATCATCCCGAGGGTTATTTTGATCATTGTCCATGCTTGATTACCTATGATAAGTTGAAGAAGCTTTTTAAGTTTTTCAATATGTTATCACCCCCTCATAACCTAAGGCCTTTAAAACAGGACCATCAGACTATGAGGACATTACCATCTCAGTTACATGAGGTATAGTATAAGATAAACAATAGTAGCCACTTTATATAAGTACAATACAAAAGTTTAAATGTGAAATAACACCGTCTGCTAAACAACACTGTAAACCAAAACACCAGCGAAAGCTAAGACTCATAAGACTCTACAAAACTGAATGTGATGTCCCATCCTTCCAAAGCCATCAAGCGTCAACATCTACGAACCTGGGAATCTGCTCACCATTACATGGATCATCACAGCGCACAAACCACAATCGTCAGTTGTTGTATATGCAATATCATCACTAGCAAAATCAAGAACTGTATAACAATCCCAAGGCACCACATGTTGACATCACCAATCACTGTCGTCACTGTCACATAAACCAAGTGGCGGCCTTTAGCCCCACACTAGTTCCCCCACTTACCGCAGCAAGCAGGTACCTAGACCATTAATGTGCACATCCTCTCCGTGGCGGGTCCCATAGAGAGCGATCATAGGAGTGAGATCCGTTCCCCGCAACGGTCCCACACATTACCATTGAAATCTCATATCGTCACCAGAGGTGATATCAGACTTACAACACAACATTAACATCGTCACAATATATCAGGAACACCGTCACAATTACATAACAAATAACTGAGTAGGGAGAATGGCATGGCTGTCGCAACCCTGTCAAAGATAAAACCTAACTGGTCTCAACTAAATGTAGCAGCGGTAGTCGGGTATCATATCCACAGAGAGATGAGCATTCTATAGTCTACAAAGTCCGTTTGAAGTAACCGGTTCAGGGGGTTGTTTGATTTTGAATTCAAAAAAACTAATAGGAAAAAAGGAAAGAGAAAACAGGTAAAGAAGCACTAGGATTGTCGGTTCACCATGGCTACTAAAGTCTGAAATTACAGTCACAAGGCACCCTAAATTCGGTCTGTGGGTAATGAAAAGGTCCTTCCGGTCCTCTATTCGCCCTAATTAGTACGGTCCTAATAATCGTCGCAGAACTACCCCTATCCCAATCTTCCGATCCAGGTCAAGAGGGTTTCTATACAGTCAATTGGATGCGTTGACTCAAACAATTAACAACTATTATATGCGACAGATACATACAAACCAAATTACGGGTAACTTAAACTAATAATTCATCCTACGCCATGGCTACCCTAAATCCTAGCGTAGGAATTAGCTACGCATAATCAGTAAAAGAACAGTGGAAACCGAATAATTGATTAACAACATTTCAGAAAAAGAAAGAAAAGAAATAAGGATTAGAGAAGGAGTTACCGAAAACCGTATAGCAAAGCAAGAAGGAAAGAACAATAATCCAATCCGAGAAAATATAGAAATTACAATACTATCTAAGACTAAGTATGAGAAGAAAAAGGGGAAGAAAATGATAGGCAGGAAGTAGTCCCGTATGCCTCTGTTCACGAATTGTTTTTATAACAAAACAATTCTCAAAACTGACGGCTTAGTGCAGCCTAACAGTCACAATCCTTTCGATCGAGAAGAAAAAACTCTCGATCGAGAAGAAAAAACTCTCGATCGAGAAGAAAAACTCTCGATCGAGAAGATTAAGAACCAAAAGCTCTCGATCGAGAAGAAAAGCTCTCGATCGAGAAGAAAAGCTCTCGATCGAGAAGTAAAGCTCTCGATCGAACAACTAAAGTTCTCGATCGAGCACTTCTCAGCGCATATTTCCTGCACTGCGCACTGAACTTCAAATGGCTGCCATTTCTTCGTTACTTGCTCAAATCTAGAGTGCTTGGTGGTGCTGGAGAGCTAAGAGGATAAGCTTTCATCTCCAATTGAAATCACATGATTATCTGTTTTATAACTCGAGATATGTCCCCTCAAAGTAGGCACTATCAAATTGAAGCTCTTCCCTTGCTTGATAGACTTCCTTTGCTCCTATACGCATCTCAAACGGTAGTAATAAGTTCCAACTGAACTCTTTTCCTAAATGCATGCATAATAACATGTTTTAGGCTTGATTATGATTTTCTCCGGCTCATATCTGCAATTAGCACAAGACAAACCAAAGTGGACTATTCAGGGGATATTTGTAGCAAAATACTACGGAATAAGCATAGAAATGTGTGCTAAAAAGGCCTAAAAGGTCTATAAGAACTTCACACATCAAACTTCCCCAAACCAAACCTTTGCTTGCCCCCAAGCAAACAACATGCAAAATTAATAGAACAAATAAACTTACAGCCCCTACAACTATCCATCGAAACCAGTTTAATGCAACAGTTAAACTTAGCAAAGGTGTCAAATGCAAACGAGTTATCAAGATGTCTGGAAAATAGCTGAACTATCGACCTTGCTAGACCTTAAAGTCGGACTCTCACGGGCCAATCTTCTCTCATTAAGCAAAGGGTAAGCATATATGTGAACAAGAGAGAAATAGAACAAGAATCACTCACCTAACTACGACCTATGTGAACATGCATGCATAAGAGTATGAAAAACAATTTTGATCACCATGCATAAACATTCCAACCAACCGAGGTCCAATCACATGCTGAGTGCTTACGAAAAATATGGGAAAGTGAGATAATGGGTAAGAAGGGGCAAAGCATTATTGGGAATGTGGAGGTAAAAGTCAAGCTAGCACCGAAACATAACCAAATTACACATCCGCTTCAAAACCCATTTGACAAGGATAGCATAAATTACTGAACTGGTAAACCACTCACTTTAACCAAACGATCAACTCCTCAAAGAATAATAAAGTGAAGTATAGGAGTAAACTGTCGAATCATAACACTTTTTCTTTTTCTTTCTTCCTTTTTTTTTGTTCTTGTTTTTTCATTTTCCATTCTTTTTCATTTTTTTTCATTTTTCAACTTGGTTCCTTTTCTCACGGAAACGCACTCCAATAAATGGAATATGGGCCAAACCAACACAAAGAATGATATACCTTTTGGAAACAACACGCAAAGCTAGCTTGACGGGGTAGGCTAAATTTTGGGTGTAGCTGAAAGGGTCAAAAAGGCAAGATTTGGCTAATGTGGAGTTAACTGGTAAACTGAGAATAGGTATCATAAGAACTCTCCGACATGTGACACCGGCCACTAACCCGAATGTTTAAAGGCACAAAAGCAATTGAGTTTCATACAAATGCAAGTTGATGATACATGCCACGCAAGGAGTACTACTCACAATCCTAAAAGAAATTGGTCATGAATGTCACCAGTTTAAAATAAGCTCTATAACCTCAGAATATATGAGTAGGTTGCCAAACATGTCAGGACAAGTCTATTCATTCAGCATCAGATTCAGACATAAAACTCGTAAGATCATGCAAAAGACTATGCTAAAGTAACAACTGTGCAGGGCTCAGATGAAAAGCAGAAAGGAAAACAAGTAAAAATTGTTTCGACTCAACCTAAAGTGCAAAAATAAATGTTAAATGTTGAATTTTTTTTAATGCAAGAAATGAGAAGCGAATGCATGCGAAATTGAAACGTGATAACAAAAATGCAGACACAAAATGGATGCATAATCTCCCCAAACCAAATCGTACAATGCCCTCATTGTACAAAGGAAAGAAAAGAAGATGCAAACGAGAGAGAGTGAGTTATAAAATTTACAAAAATGCGCGTAACGAGGGGCCTCCCCAAACCGAGCGAGAAAGTGAGGTTTTGACGGATAAGGAACGAACATCCCTGAGTCAGCAGCGAAGAGCTCGATCAAGCTTAAAAACCCGGTCGATCGAATGAAAATAATCACTCGATCGAAATCACATGTTGGTCGATCGAGCAGCCTGCAGCAGGAACTATCTCGATCGAGCATAAATTCCTCTCGATCGAGCAGGATGTAGTGGAATGCTACTCGATCGAGTAGTTGCTTTACAGTTTACACGATCGAGGATTTTGCATTTCGACCTCCTATTTCCTGTACGTATGACCGTCCTCACCTGCAAAACCAACATGAACGCATCCCCAACAGGGCACAAACCACAGTATCACAGTCCAAAAATTATTCCGGTTCACGAAATGTCTCCTACGCTAACTACGATAGTCCATGAAAAGGCTAAACACCAGAAAAAGAGAGTCTAAAACAGTGTATATTACAAATTGCACGGGGTTGCAAACCCGGCTTATTGAATGAGAATGCTTAACAAACCGCGACAGGGCCTTTGACTAAGCGCACTCATTTCGGCGATTAACAACTCCAACACGAGTCTCCATAGCATGACAACGGAAAAACAGTAATGCATCACGACGAAAATCACGCCACCTTCTACCCTCTTTCGCACTTCCTCCTTAGACGAGTTGGAATCTGCATTTGCTCCTCCCGGATCTTCTAACCTGTCAAGATTGGTGTAGGAAGAAACAAACTGATGTTCCTCTCCCTTCGGACTCGACTTGAGAAAAGCCACTGACCTCGTCATGAAAACATCAGGGACAACTCTCTTAATATCATCCAAGGCATTTCCCATCAATTTCCTGTCTTTCTCAAGAGAAAACACAAAAGGGGTTAACTGTTTCTCATCTAGCTTAGGGCTAGCAACGATAGAAAGCTGATTAGAAGAATCAAGAAGAGCATTTTGAAAAAGAGAAGGAAGGGGCTTATGCTTGGGAATCATTACCTGAACAGAATGCAAGGTGCTTACCAACTGTTGTACCTTTCTACCTTCGACAATGGTCAGTTCTCGCTCATCGAAAGCAGCTTCAAGAAAATCCAACATCATCTCACAGCCACTTGGGTCATTAGCAAACTCGTCCAACAATGTCAAGGCCTCCGACGGATTTATTATTAATGAACCTTCATCCGTGCATGGTACCTCCGCAGCAGAGGAGGGTACTTCCTTAACCAACTCGTCAAAACAATCAGCTGCAGTCTGCTCTTCACTCGAGCGAGAAGGATTTTCACTCGATCGAGTGATCTTCATCACAGTCACTCGATCGAGAAGTGATTTCACTCGATCAAGTGATTTCTTCATTAAAATTGCTCGATCGAGAAGGGGAGTTGTTCGATCGAGACTGCAGGTTGCTCGATCGAGAAAAAATTTGACTCGATCGAGTGGCTGGCTTGTCAACATTGGTTGAGTAATATCCTTCAAATCCGTGCTCATCATCGGAGTCGTTCCAGGCATCAATGATCTCGGAATCAGCGCTTACTAGAGTAAAAACGGGTCGGTCGTGAACTTGATAAAGCTCACTCACATTCCCAGAATCAACCATAGCAATTTCCTCGTTTGTCAAACAACCATACTCATCTACATGAGCAATCATATTCTCAATTAACCACCAAGCCTTATCATCTTCAATGTTATTGAGGAATCGCCCTTGCGCAGCGGAATCCAAAATAACTCTTGCCTCATAGAATAGACCGTTGTAAAATTGATAGCATAAAAACCCCTCTTGGAAACCGTGGTGAGGGACTGAACACACCATTTTTTAAATCTGGCCCAGGCAGTACTCAAATTCTCTGTGACGGATTGAGCAAAGTTGATGATCTGGCCATGCAAGGAATGAGTTCGTTGGCTAGGGAAATACCGTAAGTAGAAAGCCAAGGCTAGGGAATTCCAATCTTGCGCTCCAACAACCCATCTATCCCTATACCAGTCCTTAGCATCCTCCGTTAATGAAAAACGGAAGAGAAATTCTTTCACCATGTCGTGTGTCACACCGGATGCTAAATGAATGATTGAAAAAATATTTACAAACAGCTCGACATGCCTAGCTGGGTCTGTTAGGTTTTTAGTTACTCATAAACTAAATATTTAGTCATACTAATCAAAATACTTTAATTAACATTTTAATTAACTTATTTATGTGATCTTATGCATGCTTGAAATGCGGAAATAAGAGAGATTTAGAACCCTTACACACGGTCCAAATCTAGTGCTAGGATGATCTTCCAAATGCTCAACAAGAACACCTCCTCTAAGATGCACCAAGACAACCCTTAATGAACCGAAATCTTGTAGTTGCTAGACTAGAAATCGATTTCTCCTTAAACTATTCTAATCTCTCTAATTAGAATATGATTTTAATACTACAAATTAGTATATTTATATTATCTTATAATATTGATTTGAGGTTGTGAAATCTCTCCTTACTTAGTGTAATTTTTCGGCTAGGTTAAGGAGATGAATGAGGGTGTTTGCATATCTTATATATCATATATATCCTAGTCTTAAATTAACAAAATTAACTTAAGGAGTATAGGGAGTGGTGGCCGGGTATGGGAAGAAGGAAAGAAGGGAACATGTTCTCTTCTCAATGCTTCTTAGGGTGGCTATAGGTAGTCTTTCAAGACACCTTTAATGATTATGTTTTTACACTAATAAACACTAATCATGCCATTAACTATCCTCACCAAAACCGGCACCCTTAATCCATAAAATGGATTTCATTTTACAACTTTGTAAAATGTACAATTTGTACAAAGTGTGACATCTTATATGTCACTAAGTAATAAAAATGTTTTAGAACATTTAAAACATATAAATATTTATCTTATAAATATTGTATATAATTAAATAAATCATATTTATTAATTGACAAGTAATTCGAAATTACAATTGTAAAATGATATTTATCGTCAATACGATTTACAACCTTTGTATTAATTTCAACCCGATTCATTCTAATAACGATATAATAAAATATCGTTCAATGCTTAACAATTGACACGTTTCAATTTTAAACATAAATCTTACAATAAGATTTAACCTCTGATTTCCCGATATACGGGTTTAAGGAATATGATCAAATCGTATCATATACATTTGATCATTTTATCAATTAAGGGAATTGTCCTAAAGGTGTGACCTAAAGGGATCAACTGACCACCACCGTCATACGACAGTAATGTCAAACTCTAGCTAGCCAATCATTACCGATTAATGTTGGTCAGTTGACTAATATAAATCGTATCATCCCTTGCGCATTCTCGTCATGAGATCTAATTACGTGATCGCACTATTGTTGAGGACACATTTCCCAACAATCTCCCACTTGTCATCGACAAGTGTGCGTCACCAATTCTCTTGTCCTATTACAATCTCCCACTCAATGCAAGATGTCTCTCTGAGGTCGTACTTGTATTCGATCATATCATGAGTGGTTTTCTCGATCTGGAAAATAACTGTTTGACCGGAATTATCTACCATAGATACCTTCCGAGCGTGGCCACGCATTTCCAGTTAACTTCTCCTCGAATGGCCTTGAGATTTGAACAACCCTGACAAGGGGTGGACAATTTCTATCGCACTACTTCCTTCAACTAGTCACAGTCAGTCACAACCCAAAGCAATCCCATTTGACTCCAGTTACGAAAAGTCGTAGAGAATGGATCAAGGTTATGCCTAAACTGTACCATCTTGGGAGAGTAGTCTTTAGTCTAAGAATTGACTCACAAGAATACTATAGCAGCTCTCGCCACGACCCAGCTATTATAAAATTTCCAGAACTCTATAAGCGGTCACTTTGCCCGACAGAGTGTCTCTGCAGTCTGCCTATGTGACCGACTAGTCATCACATATGACTCTATGGCACTTGAACTTGCCATCAGTCGCCTCATATTCTAGTCGCTTTGAGATGTCATCTCATGTAAGCGGCTAGGGGCTATACTAAGTCAATCCAGTTCACTTATGGGGTTCAATATTGTCTCTCACAACCCATTTGGATTTCGACAAAGTATCTTTCATCTTGAGTTAATCATAACTCAAATGACATTGTCATGCAAAAATAGTCAATACTATTTCATTGCATTTGATGCACGATCATCTATTTGTATTAGTGTTTTGCGAATAAACCCTTTTATTCATGATTACAAAACTTACAAATTTTGGTCTCCTTCCGACTCATATTAGATCACATAATATGATCTTATTTGAGCACATATCTAGAACCCATTCTAGATTTTGAGATTCCTTTCCTGAGGGAAGCTCCCACTGTTATCTTATAACTCGTGACGTATTGATATACTAGAGGGATTAAAGAATCACTCGGAATTATCAAGTCACTTATGTGCTAAAATCTATATTGCAGTTATTAGTGATTTCATCACTCTTACTATTTTCAAACATCTTGGCTATTTTATCAAGGTTATTCATATCTAACCATTTTGATTTCTAATGGGCGACCTTTTATTATCAATATAATAAAACTTCCCGTAAAGCTCCATCATCGTATGATATAAGGTACTTGATCATCTAGAATTGAAAGCCTCTTATTCTTTACACCTTAAAGAATCACCCATCCTCTCTAAATGGTAGGCTTAATTCTTGTAATGAACATTACTCCCACTATAATCAATATTACTCGATCTCTTAAATGAACCTTTCATTTCTTGCATGTAAATCTTTTATTTATATCTTGAATCATTATCACCATCACTATCCCTATAGTGATCTATTTTCATTCAATCAATCATCACTTTCTTTTCATGTCTTCGTTTCCTCGAGACGAATATGATAATTTCCTTATAACTACATTGAGAGAATTGAGATGATTTCTTCTCTTTTATCTTATAAACTTAGAAAAATCATTTATTAAGGAACCGGTCTTTCCCCTTGTATAGATAGATGATTTCTCCTCTATTATCTTATAATCTTTAAAAAATCATTATCTCAAGGAGCCGATATTCCTTCCGAATTCATACGGGGTTTCTCACGGAAACAATGAACATAAGGAACTTTCTTCGAGTGTCCTCCCGTAGTTTCTTCAGTGTCCTCTCGTAGTTTCTTCATTCATTTAGGGCTCTTCTTAAGACTCCCATGTAGGAATCTTCTCTAAGATCCTTTATTTTTATCATTGGTTTGCGAGCGAAATATTTTCTCCCACTCTATCCTTCTAACAATAACCTTTATTTGTATAAGGATAGCTATTTCGATTAACCAATGCATATGAATGTTTGAAGTTTTATAGGTGTGATGAATACATTCTCATTTTCACTTAAAATGAAAATCTTATAATGAACTGATGTTGTCTCATTTTGATTGAAAGTATCTCATGGGGTGTAGTTCTCTGTTTTAATCAACACTTTGATTACATTATTTTGATCGTATCAATGTTTATTGCATGATAAAATCACCATTATTCATGTTTAAACAAGGTATGCAATTTATTTCGAGAAATCAAGACATTGATTAAGAACAAAAGTAGTGACTCGGGTTGAAAACCAAGTCACCAATATCCAAAATTACAACCATTGTTTTAGGATTTTAATCCTTGTCTTAAAAGAAAATAAATTGTTCCATAAATAAAATGCAAAATATGAAAGAAGACGATATGAAAATTAGAGCCTAGCTCTTCAAGTCTTCGATCAATTGGATGCTACCGTAGCCATCCAAGTAAGGAACTTCATGCTTCCTTCTCCTTGCCCTTATCATTATTAGGGGGTGACCCTTTAAAACAATTAAAAAGGGTAAATATCAACATATTTGTATCACTATACATAAGTTGATAAATGACATGAATTATAAACGAGAATTATTACCTACGGCGGTTGCCTTCCCATTTTCGAGATCGCTTAAGTATTTGGGGCAATTACGCTTCCAATGACCGATCCTCGTGCAATAATGACACTTGTCTTTGGATTTTGAAGACGAGGTGGAAGCGCCTTTCGAAAAGGTCTTTTCTTTAGTCGCTTTGTGCTTGAACGTTTTCTTGCCCTTGCCTTTAAAGGCATTCTTCTTGAAGCTCGTTTTCCCTTTCTTTTCGATGTTTAAAACATCCTTGGTGGAACTTTCATGAAGTCCCATGTCCCTTTCGGCTTGGACGAGCATCTTATGCAACTCATCCAATGTTGTCTCTTGGTTTCGCATATTAAAATTCACCCGGAATTGAGCATACGATTTAACCTTATTGAGCGAGTGAAGAATTCGGTCAATTATGAGAGAGTCGGGAACATCAACGTCTTGCGCTTTTAGAGTCTCCGCGAGCTCAACGAGTTTGAGCACATGAGGGCTTATCTTTTGCCCTTCCTTCCACGTAATGTCGAAGAAGGCGGAAGCCGCCTCATATTGAATCACCCTTGGAGTTTGCGAAAACATGGTCGCAAGCTTGGTGTATATCTCATACGATGTGGTCAACTTAATCATACTCCTTTGGAGATCCGGCTCCATGGAGAAGATGAGCACATTTTTAAGAGCGGAGGACTCTTTCATGTAGGCTTCATAGGCCTCACGAGTTCCGACCGCGGAACGAGCGGTTGGAGTGGGAGAAGCGGTTTCGGATAGGTAACGACTCTTATCGTCACCTTGAGCGGCCAAAATTAATTGCGCATCCCAATCCTTAAAATTGGAACCATGCTTATCGAGTTTGCAACGATCCATAAAGGATCGAAGCTAGAAACGTTAGTGAGAGGTGGAGCGTTGGTTGCCATTGATGATGTTGAAAATTAAACTACAATAAAATGAAGGAAATAAACAACATCATTTTAAAATTCATAATTTAAACTAAAAACTTAAACAAGTTAAGTATATTTACTTAATGATCTCTTACCCAATTAAGTAAACAATCCCGAGACCCAAACCCATACTAATCCGGGCACGGTGTAGCCGATTCAACCCGTATCGGTACAATTTGGTGGATTAACCCTTTAATCGGTTCTACCTTAGAACTCTCGGTCGACAATTTTCTAAAAATCGTCTTTAGCCCGAACTTATTGCAACTACGGTTACGAATACTTTCGCTGAGATCAACCAAATTTCAAGGTGTAATCTTATTACCCCACTTACCCAACGTGACAATTTTAGTACCCCGGTGTAGTCGAGCCTACGTTCTTGTGAAGAAGGGATTCATGGGTCCGTACTTTTTGGTAAGGTTAAGTCTCAATATTTATATGTAAGAGATCTAGTCAAATTATTATCTATCTCCGTTTAAGTGAACTAAGTCGGTGAATTATCGATAAAATAAATGACTAGGTCGACTACTTCGAAAATGCATGAGACGATATATGACGATTTGGCTATGCATGCAAACATATAAAAGGCAAATAAAAGCATAAAAATAAAATCTAGTATGGCCTTTCCTAGAAAATAAATAATAAAGTACAAATTCGGAAACCAACTCCTTTGGTCCCTTGAACTTCACGAGGCACGCACTTCGAGCTAATCACCGTCTTGTCGGAACTCCTTTCCGAATGGCACCATCTTCAAGGATCTCCGGATTTTACAAAAATTACAACTTTTCTAGTCTACTTTATACATTATAAAATAGAAATAAATTACAATTGGGTGATACGAGATCACAAAATTACAACCGAATCGGTAACCCCTTACATTACGGGAAATACCAATTTAAAACTAAGGCCATACTAAGTAAATTACATAATTCCCAAAATTACGTAAATAAATCATGACATTCATAATAAAATATGCAATGCTTATAAATATATGAACTACCATGCAAATCCTAAGCCAAATCGTCCTATTTAAATATCAATAATATAAATAGTTATCGTATACCTCGGTTTATGGAATTGCGTGTTTTAACGTTTAACAACACTATGCATAATATGAATCGGTATTCATCCTTAAGTTAATCATCCCAACTCATATAGGTTTCAAAATTTAGTCTTACTCAAACTTTGAACATGACTTAACTTAACATATTTTAATATTGTTCGGTATTACTCGGTTTTACGGGAAAAATATTATAAAAATCCGAAAGAGTCATAAAAATTTCGAAAATTTCAAAATTCAAATTTTGAAAATTCCAGAATGTTCTTAAAATTTCAGAACTTTAAAAATATTAGTATTTATACGGTTTTAACATTATTTCGAAAATAATACGTAAAACGAGCATTTTAAGTCGGAAAATTCAATAATTAACTCCATAAATGCAAATAAAATACTAATAATATTTTTACACTTTCCAAAACACCTTAAGAACATAAAATGGACAGAAAATTAAATGGAACACTGCCCAATGAACCGAAATTTTAAATGCATGACTCTTTTTATTTAATTTTAAATGCAACTTTTAACAATTTAAAATTAAATTAAAACTGAAACTTTTGGCTCCCAAGAATATTTTCGTGATGAACATATCATATATGACTATTATGGGTTAAATTTTTTCGGCCATTTTAACAACTATTGCAATTTTTAACGATTTTCGTCATATATCGTACGATTTTAACCTTTAAAATTATTTCTCAAGCATAAAATAAGATAAAAATCTCGAAATTTTTATACATGCTGGAAATATTATATATGACATCGTGTTAAATTTTTATGGCCAAATTCCAACTTAAACTATTAAAGTCGAAATAATGTCATTAATTACCCGATTTTTACATTAAAAATCTATAATATTGCAATATTTGAGATAAACTTCTGGAAAATTCAACATATATTTTAAATATTTCATGTGACATACTCATAAATGTTTATAGTCAAATTCGTAATATAACTATTTTAACCCATTTTTATTCATCTTATTGCATTTTAACCTTTAAAATTCATATCACATGTTCTATAAGTCCATAATTTACGAAAATTCATATTCATAACATAGGATATATATGTGATAACATACTGAAAAATCTCGTCCATAAAATGATTTTAACTATTTTTCCCAAAATAAACAATTTTTAACCATTAAAACTTAATAAAACCGAGATTTAATATACCAATAACCAATATTCATGCAAAATATATTCCAAATAATCTAAAACATTTTAGAAAATAGTAGGTATTCATGCTCAAATTATTTCGGTCATATCATATACTAAACGAAATACCAAATTTTATTTTGTTATCCTAATAACTCCGTAAAAACGTAAACGGAAAGCATGCAAACAACCTAGTTGCTCTGATACCAATTGTTAGGTTTTTAGTTACTCATAAACTAAATATTTAGTCATACTAATCAAAATACTTTAATTAACATTTTAATTAACTTATTTATGTGATCTTATGCATGCTTGAAATGCGGAAATAAGAGAGATTTAGAACCCTTACACACGGTCCAAATCTAGTGCTAGGATGATCTTCCAAATGCTCAACAAGAACACCTCCTCTAAGATGCACCAAGACAACCCTTAATGAACCGAAATCTTGTAGTTGCTAGACTAGAAATCGATTTCTCCTTAAAATATTCTAATCTTTCTAATTAGAATATGATTGTAATACTACAAATTAGTATATTTATATTATCTTATAATATTGATTTGAGGTTGTGAAATCTCTCCTTACTTAGTGTAATTTTTCGGCTAGGTTAAGGAGATGAATGAGGGTGTTTGCATATCTTATATATCATATATATCCTAGTCTTAAATTAACAAAATTAACTTAAGGAGTATAGGGAGTGGTGGCCGGGTATGGGAAGAAGGAAAGAAGGGAACATGTTCTCTTCTCAATGCTTCTTAGGGTGGCTATAGGTAGTCTTTCAAGACACCTTTAATGATTATGTTTTTACACTAATAAACACTAATCATGCCATTAACTATCCTCACCAAAACCGGCACCCTTAATCCATAAAATGGATTTCCTTTTACAACTTTGTAAAATGTACAATTTGTACAAAGTGTGACATCTTATATGTCACTAAGTAATAAAAATGTTTTAGAACATTTAAAACATATAAATCTTTATCTTATAAATATTGTATATAATTAAATAAATCATATTTATTAATTGACAAGTAATTCGAAATTACAATTGTAAAATGATATTTATCGTCAATACGATTTACAACCTTTGTATTAATTTCAACCCGATTCATTCTAATAACGATATAATAAAATATCGTTCAATGTTTAACAATTGACACGTTTCAATTTTAAACATAAATCTTACAATAAGATTTAACCTCTGATTTCCCGATATACGGGTTTAAGGAATATGATCAAATCGTATCATATACATTTGATCATTTTATCAATTAAGGGAATTGTCCTAAAGGTGTGACCTAAAGGGATCAACTGACCACCACCGTCATACGACAGTAATGTCAAACTCTAGCTAGCCAATCATTACCGATTAATGTTGGTCAGTTGACTAATATAAATCGTATCATCCCTTGCGCATTCTCGTCATGAGATTTAATTACGTGATCGCACTATTGTTGAGGACACATTTCCCAACACGGTCCTCATCTACCAAGCCTTTAAATTGGTCCCTCTCCACCCAATAAATGAAGGAGGGATGTATCATAAAAATTTCCTTGTCAGCAACAGGGAGTGGTGGTGTCTTGGGTAGGAACTCGGCTTTGGGCTCAGAATGACTGGCAATGTAACACCCCCATTTATTTAAGAGCCTTTAGCCAGACATTCTCAAATAAATAGGACTGTTACCATCTCGGACATGACCGAGGTAGTGAATAACAAAGTAAAACTCCCAAAAATACATTATATAAAATTGATAGAACTTAAACTTTGATATTACATAAACTACATAGAAGAATAAAAGTACAACTGGTGACTACTCTATATGTGATATAAATCTAAGTCGATCCCAAATCCGCATCTCACATTCCCGTCCCAGCTCCTAGCTCATTTGTCTCTTTCCTGTAGAATCTACTCCCCATTCCGGATCATCGTAGGAGTCACACGAATACACAGGGTCAACCACGAGGTTGAGTAGGAAAAACATCAATAAGACATAAATGATAATAGATCAGAACACCACTCCGGCTCCATGTCACAAGACCCAATATCACTCCACACCATATCACAAGACCCAATATCACACCACACCATATCACAAGACCCATTATCTCCACACCATATCACAAGACCCATTATCTCCGCTCCATATCACAAGACCCATTATCTCCGCTCCATATCACAAGACCCAATATCTCCGCTCCATATCACAAGACCCATTGTCGCATTTCCGCATCATAAGAATATACAGATATTAATAACATTATAACATTAATCATTCAATATGACATATAAAACTCACAACAGTTAATAACCACGTCTCATATCATAAACGAGTTCACAGTTATTCCCCTACCTCAACTTGCGGAACAGAAATGTCAACCACGCAGCGGCTAGAAATGTTCCACGCGGAAACCGTCACCTAAACATATATTACGTAACGATTAATAATTTTCCCAAAGCCCCCATATCGCAAAGTACACCTACTATAAATAACAACCTTCTAAAAGTGGAAAGTTTCCCAAAATGCAAACTTTCCCGAAATAAATACTTTATTAAATTCGAAACTTTCCCGACTCGTAAAAACCTTCAATTGTACAACTTAATAAATTAATTAACCTACTATAACAACAATAATAATAATCTACCACTAATCAAATAATAATAATAATAATATTATAATATAATAATAATAATAATAATAATAATAATATTATAATATAATGATAATAATATAATAATAATAATAGTAATAGTACGTACTACGAATAGTAGTAGTAGTAGCATAATACGAAACGAATAGTAAAAGAAACCCCCAGACCCACGTCACACTACATCAACCCCCCGCGGTGTATCACCACCCTCTCAACACCTCACTAGCAACATCTCACCACCGGAAACCACCACCACCGGCGTGTCATACCGGCCATAAACAGGCCTGATTCAACAACCAGCCACCATCGTAAAGTCCGAAACCAACTCCCACCGCCTTTACTCACAACACCGATGCAACCCGGAACCACCATCGCCACCACCCTTGACGTCAGACCCAACGCCGACTGTGGTACCACCGTGTCGACCTCCCCCGAGTCAACGGTGGCAACACCCAAAGCCGCCCCTATACGGATTAGACTCCAAAATGACGAGACTCAACGCAAAACGCCACCTTTGAAACCCACGGTCACCCCCGACGCTCCTACCACCACCCACGTACTCACCCTCACCCATAGAACCATCCCACGACCACCATGACGACTCAACCCTAGCGGTATCACAAACACAACCGGCACAAAATGAACAACCGAAAGAATGCGAGAGAAAACTCACCTTAGACTCGGGTTGATATTGACTCGAAAAGCCCTTGCAACCACCCTAAATCGCCGCAACTGCCGTCTCTCTCTCTCTCTCTCTCTCTCGTTCTGCCTGCCGCCGTCAATCAAAGTTTGAGGGTAGGGTTTTGATGTTATGCGGTTGACCGAGTGTTCATTACTCGGTGTTAGGGTTTCGGTGGGAATTATGGGTCGAGAAAAAGATATAGTAACCATGGCCCAATACCCATCTAGTATATTGACTAACCTTACGACCCCTTTTAAGTAACTCGAACCCAAGTCGATATACAAGCAGAACTCGTAAGACTATCATTAACTTAATTTGTATACTTACGATAGCGATTAATATAATACGACAACATAATATAAAACTTACAATAATTAACTAATACGTATACCCGACTTACCACTAACAACATATAAAATATAACTATTCGATAAATTAATTATCGAAAATGACTAAATATCATCGACTGACTATAAAAATAATAACCGTTATAATAATATACGAGATATTACAATGGGCCGATTCAACCCAAGGCCCATATGTGACGTTAGCACGCATCTCAAGGTCCATATCAAAATTAGAACGTGATTCGATGAATAATATTCGTAATCGAGACTTTACTAATAAAATATAAAAACATTTGTTGGATAACTTATTTATCGAACTTAAACGTTCAAATAATTATCAACACGTCAACATAAATATTAAATAAAACACAAAAACACGGGTATTACAGTCTTCCCTCCTTAAAATGAACTTCGTCCCGAAGTTCACCATCTCATGGTCAACAAACTGATCACTAGGCACGTAAGGGCCACAATATGTGACACCACATAATGTCAAAAACTAATAAGATTACTTTAAAACACGTAATTTATACATTTTACCCTCGTTAAGAAAACTTTGTCCCCAAAGTTTAACGTTTAACTAAATGAAAGGATACTTCACGAAACACAATAAAATGCATAACAGAAGTTATCAGGATTATCAAGTATATTCAAACAATCGCCACATACCAATTAGTCATGTCATAACAACTAGCCATATCATAAAATCATTAAGAATTTACAATCCCATTCTCCTTAAAACATGGTTACGTCCCCGTAACCTCATTACAAAAATTTCAGCCCATTACCCCGTCTTACTCGTTACTCTATCTCATAAAATATAGTACTCCACGTACCCAAATATCGTATTCTCATCGTCGAACCCAAGACCAAAGACAAGGGGTGAGTGAACTGGCGGGATAAAACCGCAAATCAATACTGTCATCTCAAAATCGATTTCAAACTTCGAATATAACTCAATAACCAAGGTAACACTGGACCGTAAACGCAATATGGTACAACGGCCTAAAAACTCATAACTCAATACCAGTAAACAATTCTCATCTAAATTTCAATATCAAAATTGTCAAATATTCCATTAAAGGATCTGCTCAACACTTAGAGAATAAAACTCTAAGCTACTCACCCGCGTGTCGAGGTCAAAGAATACGACAACTCAATAAAATACTGAACTGACATCTCAATCTCATTACCAAATAAATCATGGTCTTTGTTCTAAACTCACGAGCAAACTCTATCCAATCAAACTCTATTTCCTCAGTACTTACCTTCCAAATTCATTGACATGCATGTATGTATACTTACAATTCCACAATTCATAAAATAAGAATCTGGACGCTATCCCAAACAAACCTAATACAAAACCATTATGCATAAATCAACTAATCAATTACCAAAAGTTTACCCATCTCACACTCTACCCGTCTCACAAAAAAAGTATTATCTTATCAATAGAAAATATTATCCATCAAAATAAAGGAACAATTACTAATATTCAACTCAAATAAGTACTCGTAAGAAACCCCTAGCAATTATCTTGCAACATAAATAACCTCGAGCAATAACAAGAGTATTAGGATCGGTAGAAATCGTTTTACGCAGTAAAACAGAATCAGAGTGGCTAACACTTACATACCCTTTGAAAATTTTAACACAAAGTCAATATATTCACAACAATGTAAACAACCAAGCAACTCATATTCCAAAATTGACAAATTAAAACATTTCATGTTCGTAATCATATTATAGAAAAGGCATAGGACGAAATTCATTAACGTAATTAAACATGGAGCATTGACATATTTCACGAGATGTATACCAAACATAGACTAACAAGACCGTTAATCATTCTTGGATATTAATAAGTTAAAACCACTTAGGTATAGTTCCCATCCCCTCACATTATATCCTTATCATGAAACTATTAATATATATGACTTGCTAATTCAGCATTCGACCAGGACTTCATCAACATGTAGCTACAGTATTTGTCATGTTGCAAACCATCACTATAATTATCAAAACATCAAGCATTATCATGGATAATCATCACTTTGAAAACATTTTGAACTTTTGAAGCATTGAAGTGGTAGTTTGTGACAATTTATAGATACGAGTCAAAAGACATTATTACAAGCTATAGATCGAAACAAGACTACACGGAGACAGTCTGACTCTTCTTTACTAAAAGATTGTTCTTGTAGTTCATGGATTATGAAAATTTTAACCATAAAAGTAAACGAATTTACAAGACTAGTACTTCTATAAATCACATGTCAACCAATTACTAACTCAATACATCGTGATCAGATTTTAAATATAGCAATATGCAATTCACTTTATGGCATACCAATATACTTAAAGAAAAAAAAATATATAAAGATTATAATCGTAGGGAACTAGACAGAGATAAACCATCAATATACGAAAGAACATCAACAAGATTCATATTGTTCAAAATAATTACGTATAACAAATAGATTGCTATATCATGCTAATAAGTTTACCAGTTAAATTTCATTCTACCGCTTGGCAAGACTCTTCTCCGATAAACATGATATTAACATCACATACGAACATCACATAATTATTTTGAGGCATAACAGTAGAAAGTAAGAGTGTCAGTATAATTGAAACTATTTTATATAAAACTTGACGAAATGAAGAAGGTTACGTTATCATATAGCAAGGTTCATTTTCATATTATATGCCTACTATTCACGTTGCTGATGCTATATCAGGATATCACATAGTCACATCACATAATTCACATTTGATTAAACTGTTATATGAAACTTACATAACTCGCAATTCCACCAAATAAACATTATGCAGCAACTTACAAAAATCATAATTAAATATCGCTTAGATATCTTGGGGGCTATTATAGTTTTTAGAAAATATAATGAATTAGCTAACCTTAAGAAAAATAATCGAATGCATATCTCAAGGAAATTATTTATAATAATTTTTACAACTCAATTGGTCTGAACAGAAACTTTACAGCAATTCATTGGAAAATTGGGCAACTTGCAAAATCACAATTAAATAAAGTCTAGTGATGATTTTACATAGCTTATCATTTTGAAAACGTGAGCGGCTATTCTAAACAGTAGGGTTGGAATTACGCATAAACAATAACCACGTTTTAAATTATTTCCTTTACAAAAACATGGGTCAAAACGAAACTGTGCAGTAACAATCCAACCACTGTCAATTAAAAGATTTATTTCTCTCAAAATATAACTCCTATTAACATGAAACCAAAAGCATTGTAAAACCAAGTCAGGAGGTTATCATACATAAAATTTTCATACTCAAATATGGAACACATTTAAAATGACAGCCCGTACAATCAAGGTAACATTCTGGAAATTTATTAAAATTTTGGTTCCGTTACGATTTCACATTACTACATCGAAACTCAACCATTCATCTTCCAAAATACGTTGACATAACATTTGCAGCAGAGACACCACCATATTGACATGCATGCATCATTCAAACTTTAATTGTCACCTAGAACACGGTAAAGATTTCGAAACCAAATGTAGAATCAACTAAATAACTCAATATTTACAACTGTAACACATAACTACATGTCATTTATTGCTTGGGGCAACACATTCCGCATATCACTAGACATGGATTACTAATATATATAAGGCCGATCGTTCATATCCAAATACCAACAATATATTACATAGTTACGTTAGCCTTTTACTAGCCAAATAATCATATGGACATTTCAAACACCAACATACTATGATCACATCACTCTAACCATTACTCAACAAATACACCTCCAACTCTTAAAAATTCACTTCAATCATCCAGATCGATCCACATCTTATATCACACATATCCTTCCAACGTACATCATTAATCATAACTCACATGTTACTTACCTCATTCTTCTCCGGCAAGAATGTTAGTACAGTATAAATAGGTCACTATATAGTCTACCCCACTCCTCAATTACTCTCATTGGGTTCCCGAGACAGAACCGAAAGGGCCCAGGTTTGGTGTGAGGGGGCGCCTAACTCATCCCGTTCCTTTTTGGGGCTCCTATCAGTTTCATCTCGGGGTTCATTTTATTTGACTCGTCTTACGTTCATTATTATTCATTTGGTTTAAGCCTGAAGATCGTTCGCTCTGATACCACTTTGTAACAACCCCATTTATTTAAGAGCCTTTAGCCATACATTCTCAAATAAATATGACTGTTACCATCTCGGACATGACCGAGGTAGTGAATAACAAAGTAAAACTCCCAAAAATATATTATATAAAATTGATAGAATTTAAACTTTGATATTACATAAACTACATAGAAGAATAAAAGTACAACTGGTGACTACTCTATATGTGATATAAATCTAAGTCGGTCCCAAATCCGCATCTCACATTCCCGTCCCAGCTCCTAGCTCATTTGTCTCTTTCCTGTATAATCTACTCCCCATTCCGGATCATCGTAGGTGTCACACGAATACACAGGGTCAACCACAAGGTTGAGTAGGAAAAACATCAATAAGACATAAATGATAATAGATCAGAACACCACTCCGGCTCCATGTCACAAGACCCAATATCACTCCACACCATATCACAAGACCCAATATCACACCACACCATATCACAAGACCCATTATCTCCACACCATATCACAAGACCCATTATCTCCGCTCCATATCACAAGACCCATTATCTCCGCTCCATATCACAAGACCCAATATCTCCGCTCCATATCACAAGACCCATTGTTGCATTTCCGCATCATAAGAATATACAGATATTAATAACATTATAACATTAATCATTCAATATGACATATAAAACTCACAACAGTTAATAACCACGTCTCATATCATAAACGAGTTCACAGTTATTCCCCTACCTCAACTTGCGGAACAGAAATGTCAACCACGCAGCGGCTAGAAATGTTCCACGCGGAAACCGTCACCTAAACATATATTACGTAACGATTAATAATTTTCCCAAAGCCCCATATCGCAAAGTACACCTAATATAAATAACAACCTTCTAAAAGTGGAAAGTTTCCCTAAATGGAAACTTTCCCGAAATAAATACTTTATTAAAATCGAAACTTTCCCGACTCGTAAAACCTTCAAATGTACAACTTAATAAATTAATTAACATACTATAACAACAATAATAATAATCTACCACTAATCAAATAATAATAATAATATTATAATATAATAATAATAATAATAATAATAATAATAATATTATAATATAATGATAATAATATAATAATAATAGTAATAGTACGTACTACGAATAGTAGTAGTAGCATAATACGAAACGAATAGTAAAAGAAACCCCCAGACCCACGTCACACTACATCAACCCCCCGCGGTGTATCACCACCCTCTCAACACCTCACTAGCAACATCTCACCACCGGAAACCACCACCACCGGCGTGTCATACCGGCCATAAACATGCCCGATTCAACAACCAACCACCATCGTAAAGTCCGAAACCAACTCCCACCGCCTTTACTCACAACACCGATGCAACCCGGAACCACCACCGCCACCACCCTTGACGTCAGACCCAACGCCGACTGTGGTACCACCATGTCGACCTCCCCCGAGTCAACGGTGGCACCACCCAAAGCCCCCCCTATACGGATTAGACTCCAAAATGACGAGACTCAACGCAAAACGCCACCTTTGAAACCCACGGTCACCCCCGACGCTACTACCACCACCCACGTACTCACCCTCACCCCTAAAACCATCCCACGACCACCATGACGACTCAACCCTAGCGGTATCACAAATACAACCGACACAAAATGAACAACCGAAAGAATGCGAGAGAAAACTCATCTTAGACTCGGGTTGATATTGACTCGAAAAGCCCTTGCAACCACCCTAAATTGCCGCAACTGCCGCCTCTCTCTCTCTCCCTCTCTCTCTCTCTCGTTCTGCCTGCCGCCGTCAATCAAAGTTTGAGGGTAGGGTTTTGATGTTATGCGGTTGACCGAGTGTTCATTACTCGGTGTTAGGGTTTCGGTGGGAATTATGGGTCGAGAAAAAGATATAGTAACCATGGCCCAATACCCATCTAGTATATTGACTAACCTTACGACCCCTTTTATGTAACTCGAACCCAAGTCGATATACAAGCAGAACTCGTAAGACTATCATTAACTTAATTTGTATAATTACGATAGCGATTAATATAATACGACAACATAATATAAAACTTACAATAATTAACTAATACGTATACCCGACTTACCACTAACAACATATAAAATATAACTATTCGATAAATTAATTATCGAAAATGACTAAATATCATCGACGTGACTATAAAAATAATAACCGTTATAATAATATACGAGATATTACAATGGGCCGATTCAACCCAAGGCCCATATGTGACGTTAGCACGCATCTCAAGGTCTCATATCAAAATTAGAACGTGATTCGATGAATAATATTCGTAATCGAGACTTTACTAATAAAATATAAAAACATTTGTTGGATAACTTAATTATCGAACTTAAACGTTCAAATAATTATCAACACGTCAACATAAATATTAAATAAAACACAAAAACACGGGTATTACAGGCAATGCTAGGCATACCTGCTAAAACTATCACTAAAACAAAAAGATAAGAACTGCCTCAGGGAATAAATTCCCTGAGACCAAAGACATACAAATAAAACTATAAAATGTCACCGTCTCCCCGACAACGGCGCCAAAATTTGACAAGGCCGTCGCAACCCTGTCAAAGATAAAACCTAACTGGTCTCAACTAAATGTAGCAGAGGTAGTCGGGTATCGTATCCACAGAGAGACGAGCATTCTATAGTCTACAAAGTCCGTCTGAAGTAACCGGTTCAGGGGGTTGTTTGATTTTGAATTCTAAAAAACTAATAGGAAAAAGGGAAAGAGAAAACAGGTAAAGAAGCACCAGGATTGTCGGTTCACCATGGCTACTAAAGTTTGAAACTACAGTCACAAGGCATTCTAAATTCGGTCTGTGGGTAAAGAAAAGGTCCTTCCGGTCCGCTATTCGCCCTAAGACTATACTAACTTAGCTTCCGCCTTAATTAGTACGGTCCTAATAATCGTCGCAGAACTACCCCTATCCCAATCTTCCGATCCAGGTCAAGAGGGTTTCTATACAGTCAATTGGATACGTCGACTCAAACAATTAACAATTATTGTAATACCCCGTATGTTAGCCTTGGTCATCGATCGTCAAACCATGTTTTATACAAGTATTTCAGATAGAATATTTATAAATTATTTTACGTAAACTGTTATTGTTTTATAAATCGTATTTCTACGATTATTTCGTATTTCATAATCATTTGATTTTTGATAATTATTTCATAAAATGACATTTCATTCGTATTTTCTTTATTTGTTAATATATTTTTAATTAAATATATTTTATATTTTATTTATTTCTCATTGTACTTGTTTCAATATTTACGTCATAATTATATGTAAATCCTAACTTTATATTTTTTTTATGTTAGTCCTAATAAAATTATATTCTTATAATTAATTTAATTAATATTTATTAATACCAAATTACTTAATTTATTTGGTATAAATAATGTATTCGTACTCGTTTATTTTAAGTTACGAGCTAAGAGCGGGATTTTACCTCGAGATGCGTGCTGGACTATGGATGTTTGGGCTTGGAATTGGGTTAGGGTATGATTGGACTTGGACTTGGGATAGGCTGACTCTTAAACGTGAAAACAAAACAGCAAAACACAAGCTTTTGATACATCGACACACTACACAATACAATCCCTAATCAACCATACCCTATCGACTCACCAAAAACCCTACTCAACCCTACCTCTCGCCTGCCTCCTTACCACCTCTACACCCTAAAAATCTGTTATGGTCTATCGTGAGGATTGAAGAGAACAAAGGAGAAAGAGAACAACGTAAGAGCAACGTTCACCTTTATCGTTCCCACCTTTGCGTGACTGTAAGTTCTGTACCCGTTTTCTTCCAATTTTCAGACCATCATCCTAATGTTCTATAGTTGCGAGTAATCTTTGTAGTGTATATAACACGTTAGTCGTCTTTAAGTCACCATAGAATCACCGTAATTGTTAAAACAAAGATCAGAAAGCATCAACAGTAAACCACGGTCTCCATGCTCTGTTTTCTGCGTGATGGTTTCAGCTTCGTTCGTTGTTGCTTATACGTTCTTATTTGATTTAATTATTGTTGTATGTCATGGGTAATGACGGTGGGAGTCAGTAGGGTATGCTGGTCGTGTTGGGAGGGTTAGCAGTGGTCAGAACGATGGGAAACAGTCGGGTAAGTAGAGTGTCTCAGGAAGTTGCGAAAACACGGGTTTGGGTGTAAGGGTTTTGAGCGGTTGTTTCAGAGGATTGAGGGGTGTCGATGGCTGGTGTTTTTCACCAGGGGGTCGGGGGTGATGTGTGGGGTCAGGGGTGGTGACTAGTTGAGGTGGTGGTTGTGTTAGGGAGTAGTTAGAGGCGGGTTTATAGAAGGGGGTGAGGCAAGTGCGGAAAAGGCTGTTACAGGTAGGTTGTTGGAAGGGTGTTTGTGACTGGTATGGAGGGTTGTTGGGGACGAGTCAGGGGCTGTGGTTGGTGCCAATGGATGCGTCATGGTGCAGTGATGACGACCACCGTGTATTGGTGGTGGTGCTGGCACGGCTAGGGTGGTTGATGAGGTTGTGTTTAGGGGCTGTCAAGGGGTCGTAGTGTCGGGGGGGGGCTGTTCTGTTTTAGCGAGTTGATTTTGATGATACGTGTTGTTTCTTATTATTTTTATTATCTTGTCGTATTATCACTATTATCACTATTATTATATTATTATATTATTATTATTTTTATTATTGATATCATTATTATTATTAGTGTTGGTAATATTATTAGTACTATTATTATTATTAATGTTATTATTAACATTGTTATTAGTTGTTATTAGTAATTATAATACCTATTTTGAGGATTTATATTATGGGTTTTGTACTATATTTTGTTAATCGATTTATTAAGTTAATTGGGTTAGGTCACGTTTAGTGCGGTCTTATTATGCGTAATATATTATCTAAATAGTTAATTTGAATAATTGGCATATTACATTAGTTGCATAATGGTATTAGTTAGTAATTACGTATATTATATTGTTAGGTGACGATTTTAAAGTGGCATTATTCTATTTACTCGCTGGCTTGTTTTTGGACTGTATTGCTATCCAGGTAGGTTACACTGTCACTATACTACTGTTATGTGTTATGAATGGATGTTGGGTGTATGATATAGATGATGAGAATGAATGATATGAGGATGGTATATGATTATGAGTAATTATTAATACTGTTGCTTTCATAAGTATGATTACTATTATTGTTGCATTCATGAGCACGGCATATGCATTGGATACGGATTTGAGATGATGAGATATTACTGGGCCCAGGCTAGTTCTGCAGGACTAGACCTGGTGACCTCAGCTGTTATGCTGGTGTTCGACGACGGCCGACTATAGTCTGCCGGGAGGTTCGGTAGGGCTTGGTGCAAGGGTATGAGTTTGAGAATGAGATTGAGATTGAGCTCGAGCATATCATGGCATTCGCATATCATATTTGTTGCATTGTAATTATTGTGTTACCCTACTCAACCGCGAGGTTGACAGTGTATTCGTGTACACCTACGATGATCCGGAAAGGGGAGTAGATTCTACAGGTCAGAGACAGATGAGCTAGGAGCTGGGGCAGGAATGTGAGATGCAGCCTTTGGACCGACTTAGATTTATATCACATTTAGAGAAGTCATCATTTATATCTTCTTTTCCGCTGTGTAGTACCTGTAATAATCAAAGTTTAAATTTTATCTGTTTTATATAAAGTACTTTGTATTGTTTTACTTTGTTATTCACTACCTCGGACATTCCGAGATGGTAACAGCTCTATTTATTTGAGAATGTCTTGCTAAAGGCTCTTAAATAAATGGGGGTGTTACAACTATTATATGCGACGGATACATACAAACCAAATTACGGGTAACTTAAACTAATAATTCATCCTACGCCATGGCTACCCTAAATCCTTGCATAGGAATTAGCTACGCATAATCAGTAAAAGAACAGTGGAAACAGAATAATTGATTAACAAAATTTTAGAAAAAGAAAGAAAAGAAATAAGGATTAGAGAAGGAGTTACCGAAAACCGTATAACAAAGCAAGAAGGAAAGAACAATAATCCAATCCGAGAAAATATAGAAATTACAATACTATCTAAGACTAAGTATGAGAAGAAAAAGGGGAAGAAAATGATAGGAAGGAAGTAGTCCCTTATGCCTCTGTTCACGAATTGTTTTTATCACAAAACAATTCTCAAAACTGATTGCTTAGTGCAGCCCAACAGTCACAATCCTCTCGATCGAGAAGAAAAAGCTCTCGATCGAGAAGAATAAGTACCAAAACCTCTCGATCGAGAGCTCGATTGACAAGAAAAGCTCTCGATCGAGAAGATTAAGAACCAAAAGCTCTCGATCGAGAAGAAAAGCTCTCGATCGAACCACTAAAGTTCTCGATCGAGCACTTCTCTGCGCATATTTCCTGCACTGCGCACTGAACTTCAAATGGCTGTCATTTCTTTGTTACTTGCTCAAATCAAGCGTTCTTGGTTGAGTTGGAAAGCTAAGAGGGCAAGCTTTCATATCCAATTGGAATCACCTGATTATCTGTTCTAGAACTCGAGATATGGCCCCTCAAATTAGGTACTAGTAAATTGAAGCTCTTCCCTTGCTTGATAGACTTCCTTTGCTCCTATGCGCATCTCAAAACGGTAGTAATAAGTTCCAACTCAACTCTTTTCCTAAATGCATGCATAAGAACATGTTTTAGGCTTGATTATGATCTTCTCCGGCTCATATCTGCAATTAAAACAAGATAAACGAAAGTGGACTATTCGGGGGATATTTGTAGCAACATACTACGGAATAAGCATAGAAATGTGTGCTAAAAAGGCCTAAAAGGTCTATAAGAAATGGACACATCAGAGAACCCAACGTCAAGGCAATCAGTCACGGAATGCAAATCCAAGCTTTCTACCAAAACCCTTCTACAAAATCTCCTCCTAAGAACATACACATGAATTACTAACCATACGTATAACTATCATCTAGACGACACACAACGAGAAAGACGATACTTACTTGACGACACAATACTAGGCTAGATGAGCGACGCTCCTATACTCTTGCAACAGACTCTTGACGGAATCTGGGAGGAAGGGGGTGATAGGGATCTAGGGTTTCTATTTTCTGATCTGGGTGAAATGAGGTTTTTACCCTCGATTTACTTTATATAATAACTGCGGTCCGACTCCTGGAAAAGACTCACTCGACCGAGTACAACATACTCGGCCGAGTGTGACCTACTCGGCCGAGTGCGATCTACTCGGCAGAGTGCGACCTACTCGGCCGAGTACAACCATACTCGGCCGAGTTGGCTCGCAACTCAGCTACTACCTAAAGGAGCTCGACCGAGTACCATATACTCGGCCGAGTGCGACCTACTCGGCCGAGTATCGCCTACTCGGCCGAGTTGATCCACAACTCAGCCTCTAACTAACGAGGGGTGTTACAATCTTCCCCCTTAAAACGAACTTCGTCCTCGAAGTTCACAACTACTAATCTTGAAAGAAAACTTCACTCGAAAGTAACATGTCACTGTCTCCACCAGATGAGACATGACTAGCAATGGTGTACACAAATATGACTCGACTCAACCCAAGACAAAATCTTTCGCGTACAATCATCTCCTTGTACAACCTAACTCCAAAAACATCTTACCCAAAACCCCAACACCACATCCCAAGGATGTGCAGAAAGTACCCAAACTCTTACAAGTTCGTAGCTTCTTATAAGTTTGAACATCACATCTCAAGGTTGCGCAACGCTAAACAATTTTGATAACATATGAAAAACTTATACAAAACTGATTGAAAGACTTGATACTCGACACGATCATCTCCTATCCCCCTAAAAGGAACAGGTTACGTCCTTGTAACCTTACAACCTAAACGCATGACATACAGCTAACCAACATCACTCAACTTTCACCTTCCGTCCTTGACATTAATTCACCAAGCAATGCCAACACAAACCATAATATAGTTCACCTAACGGTATCCTGCCATTGACTGTAAATCCTATAAGTGTCATCAACTCCGAATTGATTTTATATCACATACCCAAATCCACTACTAACACAATCCACAAACCACGTGCGCCTTAAAAAGGAACATTCTATCCTCTAATAGGGAACTTTGTCCCCGAAACCTAGTCCCGCTCATAAGTGTTACCACACAAAGCTGTCAATACTATTGCAACCATACACCTCCACAACCCTCCTTCATAAACATACATACAACTACATACTACCATCATATCACCTTTATCATCCACAATATCATTCGTTATGCTATACTAACGTTATGCTTCCACGTAGACCTCCGTATACAAAAACCATCAAACTCCATTCACCGCATCCGGCCCCTCTTAAGATAAATGTCACTTCCTGCTTAATACTAGATTCTTAATGATTCTCTCAAATCATATCATCTTCTATCTCTGGCGGCTAACTACAACCATGACCTTCATCACCACACATATACTTAAGGTTCTCGCTCACTATCAATTATGCCTTTACTAATTTCGTACTCCCTCCTCCATATATAACCAAGTACTAGATATAACCATTGTCTTAACTATTCGGCATTACCGCACGTCCACATTCCTTTCAATTCCCGCATCTAATCTCCAAAACATCACTCCCAACTCAAAATTGTACATCTTTACCTAAATCCTCAAATTTTCTCCTTCTGCCAAGTTCATCCATCGGTTAACATAATACTAATCCCCAGTTTCCTATTCTGCCTACCACTTCTAGCTTTGTCACACATTCCTACCTATTTCTGTAAAACCATGACAACAAGCGCCTTACTTCACATGTAATCGAAAGTGCCCCAAATCACCTCCCACAACTTTGTTTCCACTTATCAAATGTACCGCTATAACTATTACAACAACAACCACATGATACTCTCGTCTATAGCATACTCTACTCTCACCCACGAGTCCAAGCTATCGATAAACAAAAGTGACCATGACCACGATATATATGTCTATACCCCAAATGACGTATCTTGTCAAATTCTCGTCTCACGAGTATACACCTACGTCAAGAAATACCCCACGCACGTCAAGTTCATAGTTAAACCAACAGTTAGATCTCATGGACGCCAAACATATGAAAATAAGACAATAAAACAACCACCTCCGAAATTCTATCCACACGCCACGATGTCCACACGTCACATTATTTAAATGCGATAGTAAGACATATACCATTAGAAAATGGCAAAGGATCTCGAAACAACCATATCGTTTCCACCAACTCTTGGTGACGGCATTGCAACACCGTCACCGATACTCGCATCGCAACGCGAATATACCAATATCACAATCATGGAGTACCAAGCTCGACTTTCACTTCAAAGTACAACGACCACATCGATTATGTAGCATTAATATGACCTTACCAAATATAACCTTTATATGCCTCATGCAACAAGAAAGATAAAGATAACGATCGTGTGAACACCATTCTATACCATACTCATGAGATTGACACTTTACATAATCACTTACGTACATCACACATACACCTTCCCCAACCCAGACAATCACGACTAATTGATCAATGTGACCACGTATCTACTGCTTGACCACTACTAAGCAGTTTCTTTTTCCGCATCCTACTCTCTCGCAACCATGAATACCAACTCCACTAGCTCGCACCAGTAATTTTATCATCAAAGTTATCTCACTATCCATACCAAACATATCCCTGACCAACCTACTCCTTAACTTACCATCCACTAGGCTCAGTCATCATATAAAGACTTTATCAATTACTCATTCTTTAATTCCTCGAAACTCACGACAATCTTGTCATCTCACTCATCTCATATGTATTCCTTACTCGCATTCTTATTACAATACTCTACACTACTATGATAACGACCGATTTCCATGTGTCATAACTCACGTCGCATTCACACGACTCACTGATGCGCGCGATTAAGTCGTCGGTACTCACGCATCAAACACATTTATAAAAAACCCAAATTAAGTAGTATAATAGGGTTATCGTTCAGCGAAGACGGTGGGGATAGTTGTATAGTTACGTTCTAATTTAAGTAAGAGTCGGGATAATAGGTTTGTGATTGATTAATGACTAAAGAACAACTAAAACAAACAATTAAAGCAAACTAGTTAAGATTGAATCGATGGAAGAGAAGACTAGGGTGTCGGGGGTCACTAAGGTGGGTAGACGAAGATACGAGAAAGAAAACTAGAAGGTCTCAAATAAGTAGTCTCGGGTAGTCTCTTCTCTCGAGTCGACTAACCTAGGTCGGAATACCCTAGCTCTCGCTACAAATACCACAACCAACCATTAAACATACTAAGACAAACCCCCAACCGTCGCTAAATGCAAGTCACGCTAAAATCAAAGCCCAACTTTCGTTGGGCAAATCATCAAACACCTAGCATGCAACAAATGGAAGACTACTTTTTTAAGAACAACTAACCAACTTACTAGCATGAATTTATCATCTAAACACCACCCAAGTTCACCCCTAACCCTAGTAAAGGGACTACTCACTCATGGCAAGGGAAAACAAGTTAACAAGGGATAAACAAATGCTAAACATCATGAACAAGTAAAGGCTAAACAATTGATTCAAAAGAAACTTAAATAAATGTAAAAACTAAGTAGAGATTAGAAGAATTATACCAATAATTATGGAAAAGGAAGTAGCTTGGATAACAAGTTGAAAGATTCTTTCAAACCCTTCAAATTACAACCCAAAATATCCTCTTACAATTACTCAAGAACAAGACTAAGTGGATTACTAGAGAAAGATTAATAAGGATTGAAAGATTAAACAAGGATCTAAAGAGGATTAAAATATTTAAGAGTGTTTTTGTGTCTAAGTCTCAACCAATGAAACAGTGAAAAACCCTAGAAATAAGATTAGGAATGCGTGATTATAAAATGATACAAGTGCGGGTTTATATAGAGCTCGAAAATACGAAAAGTGACTCCCAGCCGGTCGACCGGCTGCCGGTCTGGGACCGGCTGAGAGCCCAAATATTGACTTCTGAAACAATTCTTCACATAACCATGCTTCCCAGCCGACCGGCTGACTGCCGGTCTGCCACCGGCTGGGAGGCCAAATCTCCACTTCTGCATTTGTCTTCGTAATTCTTCAAGCACAGGTCACCTCAGCCGGTGGACCGGCTGCCGGTTGTCCACCGGCTGGGACCCCTTTCTTAGTAATCTACCCCAAAGTGCAATTTCTTCATTTTCTTCAAAATGGTTAAGTATGGGATAGGCATCCCAGCGGGCTGACCGGCTGCCGGTTGGCCACCGGCTGGGGGCCTTTTCTCATGGTTCTGCAAAATCCTTCATTTTTGCCAACAAAGTCAAGTCAACGCTCCCAGCCGGCCGACCGGCCGCCGGTTGGGGACCGGCTGGGAGGGCCTGGGAATGGAATTTGCTAAACTCTTCATATTTCTTCATATATCGCTCTAAATCCGCCTCGATTTGTCTCGATTCTTCGCCCCCGCCGTAATACCTACAAAAAGTGGATAGAATAGGAATATACGGGGCAACGGACGTAAAAACAACCAAAGACACGCAAATCGAGGTCGAATTGTGACTGAAAATAAAGAAAATGTAAAGAAAATGATGACCAAAATGGAGCTCATCAGAATTCCCCACACTTAAACCTTACTCGTCCTCGAGTAAGAGATCAAGTAACTACACAACCCTTATTAAAAAACAAAGAAACGACTAACTAAGCTAACTATAAGCCGAATCGGGTTTAGCCACACCCGTAGCCCTTTCAACTCACAATTTGACATTCATGAGGAAGAACGCCCTATTGCAAGGCAAGTAAGGTCTTGCTACAAAACTTTTGATGCCAACAAGTAAAAACATAACACGTATAGACAAGCAACATGCATCGGAAAAGAAAGAAAGCCCGCTTGCCTCATTCAAGCGGCGGAAAACAACTAAAAGGGAGCAAATTCAGAATCGTAAACTCCCTCACAAATATTAATTCTACAAGTCACTAAGGCAAGAAGGATGACAACAAAACACCGCCAAATCATGCTAAACTAGGCTACTTTCATAACCGTTATCCAAATACTTTTGTCAAGGGCGATCGGATGGAATGGAATGATGATCCCCGCAATGCTAAAGGCAAAAGATACAACAAGTCTAGATTCTTCACAAAGTAAAGGTCATGGGTCGTCCCAAGATCGACAAAACGGCATGGCAAAATTGATTTTTTTGGAGTGAAATGCTCAAATCAATGCAAAATGGTGGATTACGATCAAAACTTGACCTCATTAAATTTTTCATTTCTCTTTCATGTCATAAGTTAGGATGGGGTTTGTCCCACGCGTGCTAATGTCCTTTGCTTTCGTCAATCGCTTATTAGGCAACCGGTTAACTTCTAGACAATAGCTTATCGGGGTGACAATCACTCTGTCTTTGGGCGGTCGAATTCACAACCAAGTGGGAAGCCAACTCAATGGCTACCCTCCAAAGCACATCGAAGTGGTACGCCTCCACCAAAACAACATGTTCTAATTCTTTTTCAACAACCATTTTTTTTTCTTTTTCACTTGAGGTTTCTTTTTTTTCTTTCAAAACATTTCCACTTCTTAGGATCATTGAAAAGAGCATTCCAAATTTATTCATGAAAGTTATTTTTGGGTTGCCAAACCGCCAAGTCGAACAAGGTCACCAAGACAAGATAATCAAAATCACTTCACATCACGGGGGTGGACAAGGTGACTCACAAGCAAACCCTTGACTCGATACTGGACCATGGTCAGAAAGATACTAGAAAAGCATGACCTAGGGTGTTTTAGAAATCATTCTAAAAGACAAAGTCATAAGTAGAAGAATTATTTGCAATGGCCCAAACGATTTTGTCAAAGTTCTCAATTAGGCATTTTCAAAACATCATCCTAAATGCAACTATATGCCATGAATGCAACTAATATAGACATGTTATAATGCAAATGAAACTATCAAACTACATGCCAAATAAGACTAAAGCATCTCCTATCAGCACAAAAGCACACAAGCCACACACAATCTCCACAATGTACTCCACATCCTCCAAATACAAGCTCATCCTCCTCATTTGCAACAAAAGAATGAAAATGAGAGTGAGATAGAGGTTGGAACGATCATACCGTGGTGTCTTCAAGATCCAAAGCGGTGCTCAAGCGAGTGTTACCTATGCGAAAGGAGAGAAAGCAAACATAAGTATATACGATTCTACACTAATAAGGTAAAAACATGTTTTTGAATTTTTCAATTTTTTCGATTTTTTTGGTATTTTTGAAGTTTTTCATACTTACAAAAGCAATCAAATATTCACAAGGTGGATATTTTCCCTCCCCACACTTAAGATTTACATTGTCCTCAATGGAACAAAGTGCAAAGGGGGAAATGAAGAAAAAGAACGAAAACAACATGTTTTTGGCTTTTTTGAAATTTTTGAGAAAGTAAAAACTTGTTTTTGTATTTTTTTGAAATAAACGGTTCTTCCTCCCCACACTTATTTATATGCATAATGTGAGGAGGAAAACCGGAAAATAAAGAACATATTTTTGAAAGTTTTTGGTTTTTCAATTTTTTTTTGGATATTTGATTTTTATGAAGGCAATAAAAACAAAAAGAGACAAAAGAAGATGAAAAACTAAGAACTAAACTAAATGCTCTAATCTACATGTATGCAAACTACATGTGACAATATGATACAAAAATATAAATCTAATGCATTTACATGAATGCAACTATATGCATCGAAACTAATGATATGAAAACATGAAAAGAAAACTAAAACAAACTAACTAAACTAAACTAACTACTCTAAATGCATGCTAGAAAGGAAATGCAAAGTAAATCGAAATTTGGATTAAGGGAGTTACTTGCTTTGGATTTTTCCATGGGGAGCATAATCATCACCAACCACCTCCAAAGGTGGTCACTCATCACCCTCATCTTCATCACCATCACCTCCGGTACCGCTTACATCTCCTTCGCCATTTCCCTCATCTACCACCATGTAGTCGCCCGGGTTGGCCACAAAATCACGGAAGGGAGAAGCATGCGAGCCACTAGCTCCCGGATCACCATACATGCCATGAGGAGAAGGGTGTCCTCGAGGGGGAGGGTCCGGGACTCCACGAAAATTCGGGGGAAAGATCGGGTTGGAGAAGTACCCCGGGACAACATTAATCTCCCCGTAAAAACGCCCCTCGGGGGGCACATAACCCCTATCAGGAGGCATGTAGTATGACGGTCGACCACCATCCGGATGATGATAACCCTCGCGGACGGACCGATCATAACTCGGAAATGTCCCATAGGCTTGATCATGGTAGAGGTAATCAAGCCTATAGGTCAAATCCCTATGGCGCTCATCGGCCACTGCTTGGCGCTCGTCTGCTAGATCCGCTGCTTTCTTCATTCCCAAGTCAACCCGGGCCATGAAATCTAAAAGCTCTTGGGGGCATGAAGATGAAGATGAACCGGAGGCGGAGGTAGATCTCTGGAAGTACGAGGGACCACTCTGGAACTGGGACATGGTAATGGGGGGCTGCTGAAAAGGCTCAAACTGGAGGTCGGTAGGAGTGGCACCGACTCTATCTCTGGCGTAAACTCTCGGGGCACGCTGGTCGGGAGGGAGCTCCTCGGGGTCCACCTCTATATCAAGGAGGTAGGAGGTGTTCCCGGGGACAACTCTCATCCTCTCGGTGTTAGGCAAGGGCACCGAGTTCCTGAACTTATTGTCTACGCGTATCTGCCAATACTCATTACGATCACTGGGGTTATACTTGATCCACCCCAAAGCCTCCTGTAAGTATCGGCGAGATAACACGTTCTCACCCTGAATGTAGTCAACAGTGAAGTGCCTCTGACAACGGTTACTGGCAATCAAAGTGACCATCCCCCCAACACAAATTGGGGTAGTAAGCTGAGGTTGGGATGCCAACCTACTCAAGTGAAGGGCCATATGATGAGCAATGTTTAGTTTCGGGCCACCAACCAAATAACAACCAAGTATCTCGAGCTCCGTAGAAGTGAAATTATGCGGTTCATCCCTAGAGAAAACGGTCCACCCCATGAACCTATGCCATATCCTAATCGGTGCCAAATGCACCCTATTAGCCGGTTTCTTCTTGGTTATATCACTTACAAGACCGGTGATGGCTGTCCAAATGAGCTCGGTATTAAAGCCCTCCGGAGGCTTAATGGGCAATTTTCCGTCTAGCCCAAAAATTAAGGCAAATTCCTCTAATGTGAGACGGTGTTCCTTATTCATCAATCGGAACTCTAAGAAGGCAACTTTTCCTATGGTTCGGTTCTTAGTCACTACCAAAGAACTCAAAAATTCCCAAGTTAACCGGGGAGATGTGTGAACCGGTTTTGTTTCATACAAAGCTTTCATACCCATACCGTCAAAAAGAGCCGCGGTTATTTTCTCAATCCTTATTTCCCTCAAACCGGCTCTATCAATAAACCTAGTTGGGTGAAGGGGGCGATTCTTAAAATAGGTGAAATTACCTTTTTGTTGAATTGTAGCAAAGGTGAGTCCGGGAAAGCAAGGATCCGGGCCAATGTTGCTACTATCCATCACATCTTTAACTTCTTGCACCACCGAAGGGTCGTGTCTTGATTTGGATCGCCTTTCTGTTCTTCCCGACTTGGCTATTTGAAGGTGAGGTGATGAGGGAATGAAGGGGGTTTTGATTTGAGAGAGTTTGGTGGAGTTAGTGGGTGTTTTTGAAGGTAAGGGATGAAAAGGAGAGGAGGAAATAAGGAGGAATGAAGAAGAAATGAAGTGGAATGAGTAAGAAATGAAGAAGAAATGAGGTAGGTGAGTCTTTTAAAAATCCCGACAGAACACTCCCAGCCGGTCTGGGACCGGCCGCCGGCCGACCGGCTGAGAGTTAGGGTTTGGTATCTTTTTGATTTTTCGAAATTTTTCTATGGGGCTTGCTTCTGAGCCGGCGGACCGGCTGCCGGCCGACCGGCTCAAAAACTTGTCTTCAAATATCCTTCGTCTTCTCTTCTTCCTTTTTTACTCACAAAAACACTCCCAGCCGGCGGACCGGCTGGGGATCCTTCATTGTCTTCTTTTTCTTCACTTACAAAAACTCCCAGCCGGCGGACCGGCTGCCGGCCGACCGGCTGGGGTGCCTTCTCCTTTGATTTTTCTTCAAATTTGGTTCACACATTCCTGATTCTCAGCCGGCGGACCGGCTGGGAATCAAATCTTCTTGATTTTTTTGATTTTTTTGAATAAGGAACTCGTCTTCTCAGCCGGCTGACCGGCTGCCGGTTTGGTACAGGCTGGGGATGCAAAATTTGAAATCTGCCCAAATAAATTATCAAAAACAGATATGTGTCCAGGTCCTCCCAGCCGATATGGTGCCGTCTGCCGGTGGGCCGGCTGGGAGTACCTGTACACAATTTCGAGAAATAATTTAATTTGGACAAAAAAATCAATTTTGCCTACAACGGTTTTGCCCATAATCCTCCGACTATACTCATGAATTATCCACCAACAAGCAACAAACATATCCAAATATTTCATGCAAGCTAAAAATTAAACTAAAACCGAACTAACCATGAAACTAACATGCAATCTAGATGAACTAAAGGAAACTAATACTTACAACCGGTGGTTATTAAGTGACTCCACCAAACCTTTCATGAACAAACTTCCTTGAAATCAATCCTCCTCGGGGAGTGGGTCCCCGAGGTCAATAACTTCGACGGTGCCTTTGGAATCTCCTTAATAATAGCGCTTAATCCGATGTCCGTTGACTTTGAAGGTGCCACCGCCTTCACTCCAAAGTTCAAAGGACCCATGAGGTGAAATATCCATAACTTTGAAGGGCCCGGACCATCGTGATCTAAGCTTTCCCGGAAAGTTCTTGACTCTTGAATTGAAGAGGAGAACAAGGTCTCCTATGCTCACATTCTTCTTCACTAACTTGGCATCATGCCACTTCTTCGTTTGCTCCTTATAGAGTTTTGAACTCTCATAAGCCTCATATCTAAGCTCGTCAAGCTCACTCATTTGCAAGAATCTTTTCTCCCCGGCCATGTCTAAATCGAAGTTCATCTCCTTCAAGGCCCACCAAGCCTTGTGCTCAAGCTCCACCGGGAGGTGGCATGCTTTCCCGTACACAAGCTTGTAGGGAGTCATTCCTATAGGCGTTTTGTAAGCCGTCCTCAAAGCCCATAGCACATCATTCAATTTTTGGGACCAATCTTTCCGGTTCTTTTGCACCACCTTCTCTAGAATAGCCTTGATTTGACGGTTTGAAACCTCCACTTGCCCACTAGTTTGAGGGTGGTAGGCAAGTGCTACCGTGTGGGTCACTCCATAAGAGGCTAGAAGGGCTTTGAATGTGTGTTTCCGGAAGTGGGAACCTCCATCACTTATCACAATTCGGGGTACACCAAAACGGGGAAAGATGATGGTCTTGAAGAGCTTTACCACTACCTTGGAGTGATTGGTGGGGGAGGCAACCGCCTCAATCCATTTCGAGACATAGTCCACGGCTACCAAGATGTACTCATTCCCGCATGAATTGGGGAAAGGTCCCTTGAAGTCAATCTCCCAACAATCAAACAACTCAATCTCCAAGATGGTTTTTAGGGGCATCTCATTCCTTTTACCGATGTTGCCGGACCTTTGACAAGCGTCACAAGATCTTACTACATCGTGAATGTCTTTAAACATAGAAGGCCAAAATAACCCTCCTTGAAGAACCTTGGCTATAGTCCGTGAAGCCGCCAAGTACCCTCCATAGGCGGAGTTGTGAAGCCGATCCACAATTTCAAGCCCCTCTTCCTTTGATACGCATCTCCTCAAGAGTCCATCCCCACACTTTTTGAAAAGGTAGGGATCATCCCAAAAATATCTCTTAGCATCAACTTTCAATTTTCTCCTATCTCTTGCTTCCAACTCCTCCGGGTTAAAGCCCTTAACAAGATAATTGGCAATATCCGCAAACCAAGGCAACTTATTGCCTATTGCCATCAAACTATCCTCACGCAACCATTCATTGATCGGGCCATCTCTATCATGCAAACCATGATCCTCAAAAGTCAATCTAGACAAGTGGTCCGCAACCACATTCTCCGACCCCGACTTGTCTCTTATCTCTAGATCAAATTCTTGGAGTAAAAGGACCCATCTTAAGAGTCTTGGCTTGGAATCCTTCATCAACATTAATTGCCTCAAAGCGGTGTGATCGGAGTACACCACCACTTTAGATCCCATGAGATATTGTCTAAACTTCTCAATGACATGCACGATTGCCAACATCTCTTTTTCGGTCGTGGAATACTTTGCTTGAGTTTGATCAAGAGTCTTGCTTGAATAGTATATCACGTGGTGTTTTCTATCCACAACTTGACCTAGGACCGCTCCTACCGCGTAATCGGATGCGTCACACATGATCTCAAAAGGCAATCCCCAATCCGGAGCACGAATAATAGGAGCCGTCACAAGTGCTTCTTTGATCCTAGAAAAGGCTTCAAGACAATCATTAGTAAACAAAAAGGGAGCATCCTTGAGAAGAAGAGAAGTCAATGGTTTGGCAATTTTAGAGAAATCTTTAATAAAACGCCTATAAAAACCGGCATGTCCAAGAAAACTCCTCACCCCTTTCACATTGGTGGGGGGTGACAAGTTCTCAATGACCGCCACTTTTGCACCATCAACTTCTATCCCCCTCTTGGACACTATGTGACCAAGCACAATCCCCTCCTCTACCATGAAATGACATTTTTCCCAATTGAGGACAAGGTTGTGCTCCTCACATCTTTTCAACACATTTACGAGATTAGAAAGTCCTAGATCAAAAGAATCACCATGAACACCAAAATCATCCATAAAAACCTCCATAGATTTCTCAAGAAAATCGGCAAATATGGCCATCATGCACCTTTGAAAGGTGTCGGGTGCATTACACAACCCGAATGGCATCCTCCGATAAGCATACACACCTTGGGGGCATGTAAAAGTTGTTTTCTCTTGGTCTTCCGGGTGAATGGGTATTTGAAAAAACCCGGAATAACCGTCAAGAAAACAATAGTACGAATGCCCCGCAAGTCTCTCTAACATTTGATCAATGAAGGGGATTGGGAAATGGTCTTTGAGAGTGGCCGCATTCAACTTGCGGTAATCAATACACATCCTCCAACCCGTCACCGGACGAGTTGGTAGGAGAGTCCCATCCTCTTGTGTAACCAATGTTACACCCCCCTTCTTGGGGAAAACATGGACGGGGCTCACCCACCGGCTATCCGTGATCTCATATATGATTCCGGCCTCAAGCAACTTAAGAACTTCACCCTTCACTACATCCGCCATTTTTGGATTCAATCTCCTTTGACCTTCCACTCTAGGTCGACTCCCTTCCTCAAGAATTATTCTATGCATGTAAAGGTTCGGGCTTAGCCCCTTGATGTCATCAAGGCTATACCCCAATGAGCTCCTATGATCCTTTAAAGTTGAAATGAGTTTGGATTCTTGTTGCTCATTGAGGTTGGCATTGATGATCACCGGGTAAGCCTCTCCCTCCCCAAAAAAGGCATACTTGAGGGAGGGAGGAAGGGTTTTGAGTTGTACCTTTGGAGGGAGCATCCCCTCCACCTTCTCAATTTCCTCATCTTCTAGCTCAATGTTCTCATCCATTTCTTTGTCTTCACTAGTTGTGATGCCACATAATTGTTCCATGTGGCTTTCCTCCTCTTCTTCCATCTCTACCATCTCCCTTACCACTTGCTCCACAATGTCCAATGTAAATGCTTCATCATGCTTTGGACCTTTCATCATAGTAGGTAGATTAAACTCAATTTTGTCATCCCCAACTCTAAAGGTGAGCCGCCCATTCTTAACGTCTATCAAGACGCCTCCGGTAGCCAAGAAAGGCCTACCAAGGATGATGGGAGTGTGGCTATCCTCCGGGATATCAAGGACAACAAAATCGGCGGGAATTAAATGCTTACCCACCTTGACGGGTACATCCTCAAGCACTCCCAAAGGGCGCTTGACGGACCTATCCGCCAATTGGAGGGTGATACTTGTGGGAACTAAATCATTCAAGCCAATTCTTTTTGCAACTTTCAAAGGGAGCACACTTACACTAGCTCCTAAATCACAAAGGGCACGAGAGATTGGAATGCCACCGACTATGCAAGGGATAGAGAAACTCCCCAGATCACCAAGTTTCTTTGGCTCCTTTTGGAGGAGAAGTGCACTACACTCCTCCCTCATAGCCATTACTTCTTGGTCACCCAAGGTTCTCTTGCCCGACAAGATTTCTTTTAAAAATTTAGAGTAAGTCGGCATATTTAAAATCACCTCCGTAAAGGGAAGAGTCACTTCAAGTTTTTCAATCATTTTACAAAAGTTTGTGAACTTGAAGTTTTCCTTTCCCTTCAAGGCCCTTGAAGGATAAGGCAAGCTAATTGGTTAAGGGTTAGATAGTACCTTGGTGGGTGTTGGTTTGCTTGTTACCTTAGTAGTTGGTTGTGGAACCAACTCCTCTTGTCTAGCATCCATCTCCTCCAAGATAACTTCATCTTCTTTCTCCTCATAAGGGAGGTCCTCCACATAAAAGTCATCACCCCTTGAATTGCCACCATCAACTTCTTTTCCTTTGTCTTTCACAAGCCCCAAGATAGGCTCCTCTTCACCATAATTGTAGTCTTTGTACGGGTCCTCTAGCTCCGTTCCACTTCTCAAAATCACCGCATGTGCTTGGTGATTGTGTGATGCATCTTTGGAACTTTGACCTTGGGCAAGGAAGCCGCCCGGTGGCCTTTGAGGATTTGCTAGAGCTTGAGAGGCAACTCGAGCCTCCATTTCCCGTATCTCCCTTTGGTTGGCACTCTTCAAATTAGCCATCTCTTGGGTGTGAGTTGCTTGCATGTTCTTGACAAGCTTCAATAACTCACCCACTTGGGAATCACTAGTATCTTGGTGAGGTGCATTGGTGAGGGGCAAGGGGAACCCATAATCATTCCTTGCACCCCCACCTTGGGAGTTGCCTTTCGGAACTTGATTGTTGAAGTTTTGGCCTTGATTGTTTGGTGGAAAGTTTTGGTTGAAATTTTGGTTGTAATTTGGGTTGTTGGGATTTTGTGGGTTGTGGTTGTAGTTGTTTTGATTTTGATTGGGGTTGTTTTGAAATGGCGGTGGCTGTAGTTTAGTGGTAAGTATTCCCGCCTGTCACGCGGGTGACCCGGGTTCGATCCCCGGAAACGGCGCCATTTTGATGCGCGCGATTAAGTCGTCGGTTCTCACGCATCAAACACATTTATAAAAAACCCAAATTAAGTAGTGTAATAGGGTTATCGTTCGCGAAGACGGTGGGGATAGTTGTATAGTTACGTTCTAATTTAAGTAAGAGTCGGGGTAATAGGTTTGTGATTGATTAATGACTAAAGAACAACTAAAACAAACAATTAAAGCAAACTAGTTAAGATTGAATCGATGGAAGAGAAGACTAGGGTGTCGAGGGTCACTAAGGTAGGTAGACGAAGATACGAGAAAGAAAACTAGAAGGTCTCAAATAAGTAGTCTCGGGTAGTCTCTTCTCTCGAGTCGACTAACCTAGGTCGGAATACCCTAGCTCTCGCTACAAATACCACAACCAACCATTAAACATACTAAGACAAACCCCCAACCGTCGCTAAAGGCAAGTCACGCTAAAATCAAAGCCCAACTTTCGTTGAGGCAAATCATCAAACACCTAGCATGCAACAAATGGAAGACTACTTTTTTAAGAACAACTAACCAACTTACTAGCATGAATTTAACATCTAAACACCACCCAAGTTCACCCCTAACCCTAGTAAAGGGACTACTCACTCATGGCAAGGGAAAACAAGTTAACAAGGGATAAACAAATGCTAAACATCATGAACAAGTAAAGGCTAAACAATTTATTCAAAAGAAACTTAAATAAATGTAAAAACTAAGTAGAGATTAGAAGAATTATACCAATAATTATGGAAAAGGAAGTAGCTTGGATAACAAGTTGAAAGATTCTTTCAAACCCTTCAAATTACAACCCAAAATATCCTCTTACAATTACTCAAGAACAAGACTAAGTGGATTACTAGAGAAAGATTAGTAAGGATTGAAAGATTAAACAAGGATCTAAAGAGGATTAAAATATTTAAGAGTGTTTTTGTGTCTAAGTCTCAACTAATGAAACAGTGAAAAACCCTAGAAATAAGCTTAGGAATGCGTGATTATAAAATGATACAAGTGCGGGTTTATATAGAGCTCGAAAATACGAAAAGTGACTCCCAGCCGGTCGAGGACCGGCTGAGAGCCCAAATATTGACTTCTGAAACAATTCTTCACATAACCATGCTTCCCAGCCGACCGGCCGGCTGCCGGTCTGGCACCGGCTGGGAGGCCAAATCTCCACTTCTGCATTTGTCTTCGTAATTCTTCAAGCACAGGTCACCTCAGCCGGTGGACCGGCTGCCGGTTGTCAACCGGCTGGGACCCCTTTCTCAGTAATCTGCCCCAAAGTGCAATTTCTTCATTTTCTTCAAAATGGTTAAGTATGGGATAGGCATCCCAACCGGCTGCCGGTTGGCCACCGGCTGGGGGCCTTTTCTCATGGTTCTGCAAAATCCTTCATTTTTGCCAACAAAGTCAAGTCAACGCTCCCAGCCGGCCGACCGGCCGCCGGTTGGGGACCGGCTGGGAGGGCCTGGAATGGAATTTGTTAAACTCTTCATATTTCTTCATAAATCGCTCTAAATCCGCCTCGATTTGTCTCGATTCTTCGCCCCCGCCGTAATACCTACAAAAAGTGGATAGAATAGGAATATACGGGGCAACGGACGTAAAAACAACCAAAGACACGCAAATTGAGGTCGAAATGTGACCGAAAATAAAGAAAATGTAAAGAAATGATGACCAAAATGGAGCTCACCACTCACCTCCACAATTATGTTCCCATGACATCCGACCACATCTTCCCACCACTCAAGTCTTTATACATTCTACCTAACAACTTAGTAGAACAAAATATTCTCATTTTTCCAATATCATATCCCCTTTTTTCCCAAATCCCCGCTTTTCGTTCCCTTTTTGCCACAAACTCTCTCAGCATTCGACTCATCTCAAACTCCATTCACTACTAATAGCAAAACCATTCACTTCATATCTTCCAATGAATTACTTTTGTTGGGAAAAGTATCCTCGACAATAGTGCGATCACGTGATTTTATTATTTATTATAAAATCGTAAAATCTCATATATATTTATATGTTGAATACGGAAGGGATGATATATTATTAAGTCCACTGATCGTCATTTACCGGTAATGATTGACTTTAAATAGTTTGACCATTACCGTCATATGATGGTGGTGATCAGTTGATCCCTTATGGTCACACTTAAAGGATGTTACCCGAAATTGTTAAGATTAATAATTCGTATATGATACAAGTTTATTAATGCCCTAATATGAATAAGATAAATGATAGATATGTATCTCGTTATAATATGATTATACGTGATTCGTTTATAATAAAATAAGTAATTATTTTATAATCGATAATAGTTATCGTATATTTTATCGGTAAAGGTTATCGATTAGTAGTGATTACAATAGACTTGTAACACGATTGATGAATATGAAATGACGAGTTTTACGAATAAAATTGGTAAATTGTACTTAATGGTTAAGTAATAATTATGAAATGCAAAATTGTATTTAAATTGTTTAAATACATATTTTAATTACCAAATGTCATACTACATGTAATATGTCACACATGTGACATTTTACAATTGACAAATTGTAAAACTTAAAATGGAACCCATTTTATGTGTATGGTGTCGTGTATGTGTGTGATGTTTGGGTTGTTTTATTTATTTTATTTGAGATAAAATGATTACTAACTACCCTATATACATTTAGATGTGACATTATATATTGTGGAAAAGAGTAAAAAGCAAATTATTCTTCCCATTGTGCATGGGGTGTGCCTTGTGCATGGGTCAAATAAGAGGAAGAGTTTGTCCTCTTATTTCCATATATAATGCACATTAGTATCATCCCAAGAACTACTAGTTCATACTTCCCACTAAAGAGTTAGTTGGTCATATTCATCTTATAAACTCTCATTATAGTACTATCTATTTCATAGTGAGAAAATCGTTTTATAAGGCACTTTTAATACTACATAATACGATTATATAGTATTCATTTTTCGGGTACATCTCGGGTGCAACTTGAGGAGGATTTCTATACTTCGAATCTCGGTTCTTCAATCATCTCTTAGCTCAAGAACGGTTTTGGTAGGTGACCAAAACCGTGCCCATAGTGCCATTTGCGCAATGTGAGATTTCGACTTTCTCTCTTTGCATGGATTATATGGATTATATTGTTCATTTTACTAATTATTCGTTATTTTGTTACATTTTATACGATTAAAATGTGGAAATTTCGGGGAAAATAGTTAAATTAACTTTCTGGCCGAGATTTTTTAGTACGTTCTCAGATGCATATTTGATATTGTGAATACAAATTTTGGTAATTTATGGAGTATTTTTGCATGGATTATGAATTTTAATGGTTAAAATGTCATAATATGAGAATAAATGGGTAAAAATAGTTAAATTATAAATTTGACTACGAAAATATTTGGAGATGTCACATGCAATATATACAGTGTTCATGTAAATTTTAGATTTTATTCTCATCCATTGCATGATTAATGAATTTTATTGTAAAAATCGGATTAATAGTGACTTATTTTGACTTAAATAGTTTGAGTTGGAATTTAGACATAAAAATTTAACACAATGTCATATATCATATTGCCAGCATGCATGTAAATTTTGAGATTTTATTATCGAATATTGCATGAGAAACGATTTTAATAGTTAAAATCGGGTAAAATGTGACATGATTTGTTAAAAATAGTAAATGTTATTATTATGGCCTAAAAATTCACCCATAGATGTCATAAGAGATGTGGGCATCAGGATAATTTTCTTGTGGGCTGAAAGTTTCAGAAATTTTAATTATTGATTTTATGAGATAAAGTAGAATAATTGAATTTTAAGAGTCATAAATCAGTTTTCAGACTTGGGCAGCGTTTTTCCTGTCCATATCAGATTCTAAAAGAGTTTTAGAAAGTATAAAATTTGAATTTCCGACTTAAAAATGCGCGTTTTGCGACTTATTTCTAAAATAAATTGATGTTTTTAATAATAATAATAATTTTTGGTTCTGGAAATTTAAGAAAATTTCATAATATTCAAAATTTGAATTTTGAATTTTTCGAAATTTTTATGACTCATTTGACATTATATATTATTTTTCCCGTAAAAACGATTAACTACCGAACAATATTAATTAAATCTTTTTGGGCTTTTGTCTTGGCTTTCTTCAGAAGAGGCTTTTTTGCCTAAACAAGCTAATGTTACTCAAATTTCTCTCATTCCTAAAAAGCTTATCACCCAAACTGTAAAAGATTACAGACCCATATCTTGCTGCTCTATTGTATATAAAACTATAACTAAAATTCTCACTAACCGATTGCAGACTGTTATGCCATCATTAGTTGGTATTGAGCAGGCAGCTTTCATCAAAGGTAGAAGCCTCTCTGAAAATGTTATGCTCACTCAGGTCTTGATTAAGGGCTATTCACGAAAGTTTATTTCTCCCAGATGTATGCTTAAGGTTGACATTAGCAAAGCTTTTGATTCTCTTCAATGGTGGTTCATCCAAGCTATGCTTTCTGGCCTCAACTTTCCTGCTACATTCATCAAATGGATTATGGGATGTGTGACTGGTTCATGGTATACATTGAAAATCAATGGCTCTAATACAGGTTTCTTCCAGGGGCAGAGTGGGGTTAGACATGGTGACCCTATTTTCCCTTGTTTATTTGTCCTCAGTATGGAAATACTCTTTAGATGTTTAAGGAAAATTTGCCAGGAGCAGCAGGTCTCTTTTCATCCAAAGTGTGCAAAAATGGGCCTTACACACTTGGTCTTTGCTGATGACCTTATAGTGTTTGTGAGGGGTGATCTTCCCTCCATAAAGAAGGCTACTGCCACTCTCCATATTTTCTCTTCGTGGTCTGGTTTGAGGATCAATATTGATAAGTCTGATGTGTACTTTGGAGGACTTGCCCCTGAGTTGAAGCAGCTTATTCTTCATACTATTGGCCTTAGTGAAGGTATTCTTCCCTTCAAGTACTTGGGGCTGCCAGTCTTTTCTTCTAGACTCAGGAGCAACATGTATGATGCTCATGCCTAAAAACTCCTGGCCTTACTGCAAAAATGCCACTCAAAGTTCTTGACATATGCTGGGAAAGCCAAAATTATTCAGTCAGTCATCTTTGGAATGTCTTTCTGGGGTAGCAGTTTACTTTTGCCCTCTAGGGTGTGCAAGCTTATCTCTACTTCTTGTAGAAAGCTTTTCTGGGGTCCAAATAGGTCCATGATCTTCAAGAGTTGGTCTTCTATGTTTGTCCCTTGGGAGGAGGGTGGCTGTAACATTAAAGATGTCTGTGCATGGAATAGAGCTGCAATGCTGAAATGGCTGTGGCATCTTGATCATGGGACAGGCACGATATGGACTGCTTGGGTCAGAGCTTATTTTCTTGGGCAGTCCAGTATCTGGGACATTGCATACAAAGATCACTTCCCTGAATCCCTCAGAGGTACTACCATAGTTCAAACAAAATTGCTGCTCAACTTGGGTCTAAACAGGCTGTTCAGGACCTGCTCTCTGAATGCACCATTAAGAACACTTTCTCTATTAAACACACTTACTTTGCTATCGGAAACCATGGACCAAGGCTGGCTTGTTATAAAATTCTGAATACAAGGCCTGTCTTTCCTAAACACAAGATCATTTTGCTTCTTGCTCTTCAAAAGAAGCTCCCTACTATAGATTTGCTACGCACCAGGGGCTTACAGTTGACTAACAGGTGTTACCTGTGTAAACATGCTGCAGAGAGTACAAGGCATTTGTTCTTCTAATGTCCTTACTCTCAGGCCCTCTTACATGACATTACAAATTGGATTGCTCTCCCTGTTTTGAACTCCCAGCTCCATGGCATTATCTCCTATGCCCTCCGACGAAGCAAGAAGAACAGATGGCATACTTACTGGATCTGGTCCTTTTTTGCAGCTATGGTCTATAGTCTATGGGGTGAAAGGAACTTTCGAGCTTTTCAGAACCAGGAACGTCCTTTCCCAGCCGTTGTTATTGAAGTAAAATTGGTTGTAAAGTACATTTTGGTTAACAAACTAGATACCGTTTTTCCTCAGGAAAGTAGAAGTGCTTTTGATTTTTAGGAGTCTTGAGATGTTTGATGTATAGGGGATATTTTTTGTAAGAGCCAACCCATGTATTCTCTATTTTTTTGAAATATATGGAAATAACCTTCTTGCAAAAAAAAAATATTAATTAAATCAAGTTTAATCATAATCAAATTTTGGTAAGACCGAATTTCGATGCCTAAAATGTGTTAGGATGATTACTTGGACATAAATGAGATTTATGTAATTTTTAGTGATTATAAAAGTTATTATCACGGAAATCCGTAAAAACAGTAAACAAATATACGATATTTGCTCCCAAGGCGATTTGGCTTAAAATTTTGCATTTGCATACATATTATAATGCTGCATTTTATTTAATATGAATGTCATATTTATTTTATTTATTTTACGTAATTTGGAATTATGTAATTTTCTTAGTATGGCCTTAGTTTTTAATTGGTATTACCCGTAATGTAAGAGAATACCGATTTGGTTGTAATTTAATGTGATCTCGTATCACCGACTTGTAATTTAATAGTCTTAAATTTTATTTACAATAGAATAGTTTGTATTTTATTTTATTGTAATTTCGGTGATTCCAAGAGATGGTGCCATTCGGAAAGGAGTTCCGTCAAGACGGTGTTTTCTTGGGAGGCGCGCATTGAAGTTCAAGGGACCAATGGGGTTGGTTTCCGAATTTGTAATAGTAAATTAGATTTTCTATTATAGGAAGGCCATACTAGGGTTTTATTTCTTACTTTGCATTTTATTTATATGTTTGCATTCATCGCCAAATCGCCATAACTAAACATGCATATAAATTAATCGAGTATAATTCAACCGTAGCAATTAATTATTAAATATTCACCGCTTTAGTTCACTTAAAACGTGATAGATAATAAATTGTCAAGGCCTCAACGTTATTAAATAATTGAGCATTGGCCGTATCAAAGATTAGCACCATTGATCCTAATTTCATAAGGGGGTAGACTCGGCTCCACCAGGATGCAAACCTTGTTACGTTAGGTGCATGGGTAATAAGAGTTATTACATCGAAATTTGGGTTGGGCTCAACGGAAGAGTGTAGAAGGACTAGTGTTCCACACGTGTATCCGGAGCCAAAGAGATTGAATTAGTGTAACTATTTCGATCGAGAGTTCTAGGGTAGAACCGATTAAAGAGTTAATCCACCAAGTCATGCTAATGGAAGTGTAGAGGGACCGGTGTTCCACATGAAAATTAGTATTGATTTGGGTCTCGGAATCATTTATATAAGTTGGGTTGAGGTCACTTTATAAATGCTTAAAATCTTGTTTATTTACATTTACAAGTCCAAAAACGATAAGTGATTAATTATTCAATTTTAATTTTGTAGTAACGAATTCATTCATCATTCGAAATGTCGACTTCCCCCAATGCTAATGTAAACTTCGCCACAACCGTTCTTTGGCTAAGATCCTTTATGGATCGTGTTAAACTTGAGAAGAATGAGTCTAATTTTGCCGATTGGGACGCCCAAGTAAGATTGGCCGCCCAAGGTGACGATAAGACTCGTTACCTAATTGAAACTTCACCCGCCGAACCCACCGATACTTTGACCCCACCGTAAGGAGGGCTTACGAGTCCTACCATAAGGAGTCCGCGACTATCAAAAATGTTTTGATTTTCTCGATGGAGACGGAACTCCAAAGAAGCGCCATAAATATTGGCACCGCGTATAAGATTTACGCAAAGCTTGTGACTATGCTCTCGAGGGCTTCGAGAATACTCCAATTTGAAGCGGCATCCACTTTCTTTGATCTCAACTACAAAGAAGGGCAAAAAGGTTAGCCCTCATGTGCTCAAGTTGATGGTGCATGTTGAGACTCTTAGAATGCATCAAATTGAAATTCCTAAGGATCTCGTTATTGACCGAATCTTTCACTCCTTGTCCAAAGTGAAAGCGTATGTACAATTCCGGGTGAATTTTAACATGCAAAACTTGGACGTGTCGCTAGATGAGTTGCACAAGATGCTTGTGCAAGCGGAAAGAGACATGGGGCTAAATGTTAGCGTATCAAAGGATGTGCTCAATGTGAATATAAAGAGCAAGGGAAATTCAAGAAGGGAGGGAAGAAGAGCTTGAAGAAGCAAACTCCTTTTAACGGGAAGAAAGTGGTTTCCGAGGCAAGCACCTCGAAGACCAAGAAGGCAACCTCCGAAGAGGTGAAGGGCTATTATTGTAATAGCGCGGGGTATTGGAAAAGAAATTGTTCTAAGAACCTGGCCGACTTAAAAGCTGGAAAGATTGTTCCAGTAGGTATTTAACTAAACCCTTTTTTCATGTTTTTAATTTATCACATTTGATATATGATACAAGTTGTGATATATGCTTTTTTTTATTGTAAATAGGGCATTCAAGCAAGGATAAGGGCAAGGAGAAACAAGCTTAGATTGTCCGAGGATTGCTAGAAGTAGCTACCCAGGATGGATCATCTATGGGAGCTTGATCTCGTTTTGTCTTGCTTTTGTCGTCATTAAGTTGTATGTGTTATTTTAGAACTTTTATTTCCTAGTTTGACTTGGAAATCATTTCCATCAAACAATAGTTGTATTTTGGATATTAGTGACTTTGTTTTCAACCCAAGTTCACTTCTTTTATGCTATTTTCGTTCTTAATTAACTTTCACACATCCTTGCATTATAGAAACATGAAATCATTGAATTAAATAAAGGACATATCAATGTATGATCATTGAATATCCATAAAAGCTAGGAGCTTTGTTTAATCAATCATAAATTTTGAGTCAAGAACTCAAGATTAGGGGACATTAAAACCGACACTTATTATATATGAGATTTATTATAAACCTACCAAGTTTAATTTTTTTCCAAATTTTGTAGTCCTTCATAAACATATTATCCTCATTCTCAATAATCACTTGTGGCTAGTAGCTATCTTTGCAAATAAGTAGAGAATTATTTGAAAGATAGAGTGGGAGAATTTTAAAGCCACAAGTCTTATGATAAAAAGTTTATCGAAAAGTTTATCAAATAGACAAGATCTATGAGAATAATTATTGTTTTCGATATAGATGGGATCTATATTCGGAAAGAAGGAACAACTCTTACGAGTGGTTCTCGAGGATTCCATCGTGCAAGAGTGATTATAAGAAGGAGTTCTTATAAGAAACTACGCGAGAAGACTAGAAGAAAAATTTAAAGTCTTTACATGGCACAAGAAGATGTTCTTGTAATTAGATATGATCTAAGTATGCCTATCGCAATTCAAAGCCTAAGGAAACAAGTTTAGAATCTATACAAATAAATTTGATTTATTTGGCAAAGTATAGAAAGGAAAAGAGACATCTAAATGTCCTTCTTTAGCAAAGTTAAGTGTATAACTATGCTAGAACCATTTTCGTGCATCATTATTGATGTCCGTCGTTGAGGGTACCAAAGATAAAATTTATAATTCCTAAACTTAAACTATAGATAGTGAAAGTCAGGGTCGAACCACAGAGAGGTGGGGAATGTTTATTGTTTGGTGTTAATGTTTAAAGGTAACAAATTTGGGGGTTTGATAGTTGATTACTAAGTCTAAGCAAAGAATTAAAATAAAATAAGAAATAAAGATGAGAATTAAATATATAAAAAGGGATGCTAGGATGTTTGGGGTAATAAATAGCTAAGGTAATATAAATCCTAAGGTCAACATGTATTGCAGTCGCGTAAGGAGGTGTAACATATCTTTTTAGGTCTATGCTACCTAATAGCTCCTTTCGGCCTATGCTATTAGTTCCTAGGTCTCACAATTATTGGGTGTCAACAATAAGGGTGATTCCTAAATCCTAGGTCACATACCTTTCAGTCTTAAGTAACCTAGCCGTCTTAAGGTGTAAACCAATGCCCTTCCCGTATCTCTCAATCTTGGGTAGGTCATTACTAACATCCTACAAGTCTCTTTTCAGTTTCATTGTAGGGTATTATAGTCAACAAAGAAAGACGAAACAGGATACAAACGCGAGTGGTCGACCGACCATCTATTCCAGTCGGCCGACCACAGCCTCGGTCGACCGACCCACTATTTGAGTCGGCCGACCGCGGCTCTGCTACAAGTCGGTTTCGGAATTTATTCTACCTATGCATATTATCCCCTACATCCTAACATATGAAATTTAGCTACTCATGATTGTTAAGATGATTATGAAAACGGGATTAAACATGGTAAACATAGTGAATAATCTAAACATGCAAGAATTAATAAAGCTTTAGATTCTGACTTAAACGAATGTAATAAAAATAAGAACAATAATAAAGCTAAATTAAAAGCGTAATTACCACAGTCGGAATTTAGGGCAGAAAAGAACGAACTTTATTGAATGCTTGAGAATTGTTGAAAGATTACAAATAAACTAAGAGGGAATTATAGAACTTGATATATAACTTTCCTATGCGAAGATTCAATGAAAACTAGATACTAATCGATGCAAAACCCTAACTACAAGATTAGCTTATATAGGGCAAGAGATTCGAGTTTCCTAAAGACTCTACTTCTAACTTATTTCCGAAAAAGAATTGTTCTGGGCTTCGCTGAGGTCGGTCGACCACTTTGGTGGGTCGGTCGACCTCCTTTACGGACTTAGTTGAATTCTTGGGCTTTTCTTCAGATTTGGACTTTTATGAAGATCAGGCCTGGTCGGCCGACCCGTTTAGTTGGTCGGTCGACCGCTTCCGTATAGGATTCTTCGGTTTTCTTCTTGTTTTGACTTTTGGTATTTAAGTAAAGATTCCAGTTGACTTTTCATTATTCCTTAATTATGCAAAAGACTCGAGGATAAGAATTTGGTGCTAAATCGTCCCTTTTCCGCATAAATCTGCAAAAGTGCATAAAAATACGAAAGTACACGATTGTCGGGAAATAAAGGCTAAAACATAGTAAATGAGCGACCAAATGCGTGTAAAAATAGATGAAAAACATCATAAAATAGACACGCATCAAATTCCCCAAACCAAACCCTTGCTTGCCCTCAAGCAAGAAATAGACTCGATCTTAACTAATGGAACGATTTCAATCTCAGAGCGAAATTTACATGTAAACCTATACCAATGCCAAGTACAAAATGAGAAAGTATTTAAATCATGCAAACGAGTTATAGAGTCGTCAAACTTGCAAACTGGAAACTATAGAGACTTATACCATGGGCTCTCGCGGTACGCTCGAGACACTCATGAAGCAAAGGGTGAGTATATGTAAAAGATAGGAAGAAGTAAATTTGTAGAGACACTCACCTAACTGCGACCCATGAAAACATGCTTGCAATCTAACATGAACAAGAATTCTACAACTTTGTATAACAATCTCATTTAAGTGGCCTAGATACATGCAATTGAGGTAATGAAAGATATGTGAGGTTAGAGGTAAAAAGTGGTTAAGATGTTTTTGGATATGTGGGGTTAGTAGCCAAGCTAGTAAAACCGTTTCCCAACAACAAACTTTACAACTTTTGATATTAAGAAGGTGCTCTTTTGTAGCACAACTCTCACATTGAATATAAGAAAGGACTCCCAAATATTTTGAATGAGGTACGGGAGTGATAACACATAAAAGAAAGGGAATTTGGAACGAATTTTTTTCTGATGCTGTCAGGTGGTCGGCCGACCTATGAAGGTGGTCGGTCGACTGACTTCCTGTGTTTTCCGAATTTTTTCGTTTTTTTTTTTTTTCCTTTTTCTTTCTTTCTTTTTTCTGAATTTTTCTGTTCTTGTTCTTTTCTCTCTTTCCTTTTTTTTCAAGATAGCATACAAACCAAGATGCCTCAAAATAAACCAAAGACCACAAATACTAGCTTGGAAGGGTAGGCTAAGTATGGGATATAGTTTTGGGGGAATAAAAAGGCAAATTTGGCTATGTGAAGCTTATGGGTAAACATGAGAAAAGGGATCCCAAATGCACGTATCAAGACTCACAAAACGAGAAAGTAAAACAAGTATATAGCAATTCAAGTTCATGTTTATGCATATTGATGTAACATGTTCCAAGGGGAGTACTACTCACATCCTAGACAACTGGTTTAAGAATGAAACCAGGAATAAGGCTCTAAAACTCAGAATGTATAGTAGGTTGCCAAGGTAAAAGTCAAGTCTCAAGATATGCAAGTTGACAAAAACTCGTAGATATGCAAAAGACTCTTATACTAAAACAAGTTGACAAGGCAAGGTAAAGGCATAAACATGTAAGATAGCAAAATCATCCTTGAAATACTTTCGTTCCGACTCGACCTATATGCTAAAATAAACGTGCATTTTTTTGGAATTTTTGAATTTTTTTCATTTTTTTTTTCTTTTGTATAGGTAGAGAAAATAAAGAAAAGAACAATGCAAGACAGAAATGCAATAAACGTGTGGCAAAATGCAATGCATGTGACACGAAACCATTCCCCAAACCAACCCGCACAATGTCCCCATTGTGCATTAGCCTAAGTAAAGGTTTCAGAAAATTAAAAGAAAAGATGCAAAGAAAATAACAATTAAGGAAAAACTGGAAAGAACTCACTGGATTAATAGATGTATGAGAAAAACCTCCCCAAACCAGCATAAGCTGGGAGGTTTTGATGGCCAGCAGTGCCACTGAAATACCAAAGACGGTTGCACGGTTCCCGAGGAAGAAAACGAAAGACTGCGACGGACAGAAGGTCGACCGACCCAGATAACAGGTCGACCGACCTTCCTGTAAACTACGGAAAGTTTCAGCAATACGGCGACTAGGTCGACCGACTGGTGTATCTGGTCGGTTGACCGTCTGTGTCCCAGCGGTCTTCTTTTCTTCGTAGAACCTGAAAAAGCAAGAAAAATATATGCGCCCGCAAATGCGCGAGATCCCAGAAACAAGTCTAAAGTCTTAACTACGCAAGCATAAAGTAAAAAGTTCTAAGACTACGAGCACACTAAAATAAAAAGTCTTACATAACAAAAAAGTAAATTGTCTTAAAAACTTGAAACAATTATCCGCTAAAGATGCGGAAAATATCCGACCACGGCTTCTGACGACATGTCGTAGTCTCCACGGTTTTTGCTTTAGTAGCAAAACACATCTTCTTTCCGCCGTCGCAAGGTATATGCGACGGTCTCTCCTCTTGAGTTTGCCTCCTCTTCTTCTTCTCCTCTCGATCCACGACATCTGGGTCCTCATCTTCTTTATAGCTTAGATATCCCATTCCTCCTCTCTGGACTATGACTTCCTTCACTTTGGGTTTCCCCAAACCAATTCCTGCACTAGCCACAATAGAAGTATCCTCCATATTGCTCCCAATCCGGGGCGGAGGTGTAAAAACAGATACAGGAACAGGCAGTAAAGTAGGAGAAGTAGTGATGACCTCATACTTCTTTTCAGAAGTGATAGCATTACACGTGATGGGGGTCATAGCATCCTTTTTCCTATAAGATAGGCCATATATAATAGAATGTTTTCCTACTTTAAAGATCAAAGTCCCAGTGCCTACATCTATAATGGCACATGCGGTGTGGAGGAAAAGTCTTCCTAGAATTATAGGTATATGGGCATCCTCTGGAATGTCCAAAACTACGAAGTCAACTGGGAAGAAAAACCTGTCAATACGCACAGGGATGTTTTCCAACACCCCTATAGGTTCCATAGATGTTCGATCTGCCATCTGGACTGTCATACTGGTCACTGCAAATTCGGTCATTCCTAATTTTAAGGCAACGCTTAGGGGCATGACACTTATACTGGCACCTAAGTCGCATAAAGCCTTCTTAACTGGGAAGGTTCCTATATTACAGGGGACAGAAAAACTACCAGGGTCCTCTAATTTGTGAGGGGCAATGACATGTGATAAAAAACTAGATGACTCTTCAGTGAGGGCCACCGACTCAACCTTTTCTAGAGACCTCTTTCTTGACAAAAGCTGTCTCATAAATTTAAGATAAGAAGGAACTTGTTGAACTAATTCTAGAAAAGGGACTTGAACATTTAATGAACGAATCACATCCTTAAATTTGTCAAAAGATACCTGATCCTTCGAAGGTATAAGTCTTTCTGGGAAAGGAGCGGCTGAAGACTCAGTATTTGCAGCTCTCTTCAGAAACCTAGGGGTATTATCACCCCTGAAAAGAAAATCCCTTAAGTTATCTGGCAATTCTGGACGAAAAGGAACTTCGGTTTCTGCTTCAGTGGTCGGTCGACCATCAGCTTCGGTCGGTCGACCACTGTCCTGTTCAGCGGAAATTTCCGGATTCTGCTCCGTGGTCGGTCGACCTGGATCGTCGGTCGGTCGACCGTTCTTGCTGCTATTCTTCTGTTTTTCTTTCTCAACCCCCACTTTAGCTCCACTTCGTAAGGATATGACGTTTAGAGTCTCTTTTTTCTGGTCCGGTTTGATCGGAAGTTGACCCGGAGCCCTAGTATCATTCTTGCTCGCGATTTGAGCAATCTGAGACTCTAACATCTTCATCCCTGCCTCTCTAGCCTGTGACTCCTTCTTAACCAACCCAATAAGATTTTGGATAAGAGTTTCTGTGTTGGGTGGTGGATTAGAAGGTGGTTGAGGGTTGAAGGGTGGTTTTTGAAAACCTTGCTTATGTGGGGGGATATATGTGGAATTTTGCTGAGGTTGCATATGTTGTGGGTTAAGAACATTCTGGCTTGTCCACCTTAGGTTGGGATGGACATTACTATTATTCGGGTCATAGAAATTGTTCCCACGATAATATTGAAAGGCGGCACATGTTTCATTGGATGAAGTACAGAATTTTGACACATGCCCTTCTCCACCGCACCTCTCACAAGCGAAGGGCCCGTCTTGAATGGCGTTCACCTGATAAATACCGCCCTTGCTTCCACTTCCTAGATCGAATTTTCCTCCAGCCTCTAAGTTTTCCAACTTGGCCGTTAAGGCCTCAATTGCTGATAGGTTGTATTCAGATTTCCTTTGATTTCCTCTGGAAGTGCCATGCTTAGCACGGTGTACATCAACATCTTCTATCAACTTGAGACCTTTAGTCTCTCCTGAATTATCTTGGAATCTCCCATTAGCTGCAGCATCTAGATAGGCCATGTTTTCATCGTAGAGGCCATTGTAGAACTGGTTACAAAGAAACCATTGCTCGAATCCGTGATGTGGTATGGATCGAACAAGTCTCTTGAACCTGTCCCACGCCTCACTAAAATCTTCATTGGGGCCTTGCTTGAAATTTGTAATCTGTGCTCTTAAAGCATTGGTCTTTGATGCAGAATAATATTTCCTGTAGAATGCTAAGGCTAAGGTATTCCAATCTGTGACTCCCGCAGCAGTGCGGTCTAAATCTCTGTACCACTCCCTCGCAGAGTCCCTAAGAGAGAAGATAAACATGGTTTGCTTAATCTGGTCTTGCGTCACTCCTTCTGGGGGTGCAATAGAGCATATGTAATCTGTGAAGATTTCAATATGCTTTGCAGCATCCTCATTAGCCGAGCCTCCAAATTGGTTTCTTTCAACCATAGTAATATAGGCAGGCTTGGCCTCGAATGGCTTCCCAGTACCTGCAGGTAAAGTGAACCCTTTGTATAGGTCCTTTGCCTGAGGCATGGAGTGACTGGCAATAGTAGCTTCTTCTGCCATATTCTCTTCTTCCTTAGGAAAAACTGGAAAGTAGGTAAAAGGTGGTGTTCTTGGTGAAAGTGGGTTGTTGGGTGAATTTGGTTGTGAAGGTGGTGTTTTCGGTGAAGATGGTAATGATGGTTGTTTGAAAATGTCTTCTTGAAATAAGGAAGATGGTGATCCTCCTTCCTGATTTGCTAGAAGTTGTTTTCTCCTTTCTCTAAGAGTCCTCTCAAGCTCGTGGTCAAGTGGTAGGAGTTCTCCTTGAACTGACCTGCGCATAAGATGGAAACTACAAGAAAACGGTGAGAAGGTTTAAGGAACAAAAAAGTTCCTTAAACAAAGAGAAACAAAAACAAAAAACAATAAACACTGGCGTCACCTCCCCGGCAACGGCGCCAAAATTTGATGCCCGTCGTTGAGGGTACCAAAGATAAAATTTATAATTCCTAAACTTCAACTATAGATAGTGAAAGTCAGGGTCGAACCACAGAGAGGTGGGGAATGTTTATTGTTTGGTGTTAATGTTTAAAGGTAACAAATTTGGGGGTTTGATTGTTGATTACTAAGTCTAAGCAAAGAATTAAAATAAAATAAGAAATAAAGATGAGAATTAAATATATAGAAAGGGATGCTAGGATGTTTGGGGTAATAAATAGCTAAGGTAATATAAATCCTAAGGTCAACATGTATTGCAGTCGCGTAAGGGGGTGTAACATATCTTTTTAGGTCTATGCTACCTAATAGCTCCTTTCGGCCTATGCTATTAGTTCCTAGGTCTCACAATTATTGGGTGTCAACAATAAGGGTGATTCCTATATCCTAGGTTACATACCTTTCAGTCTTAAGTAACCTAGCCGTCTTAAGGTGTAAACCAATGCCCTTCCCGTATCTCTCAATCTTGGGTAGGTCATTACTAACATCCTACAAGTCTCTTTTCAGTTTCATTGTAGGGTATTATAGTCAACAAAGAAAGACGAAACAGGATACAAACGCGAGTGGTCGACCGACCAGCTATTCCAGTCGGCCGACCACAGCCTCGGTCGACCGACCCACTATTTGAGTCGGCCGACCGCGGCTCTGCTACAAGTCGGTTTCGGAATTTATTCTACCTATGCATATTATCCCCTACATCCTAACATATGAAATTTAGCTACTCATGATTGTTAAGATGATTATGAAAACGGGATTAAACATGGTAAACATAGTGAATAATCTAAACATGCAAGAATTAATAAAGCTTGAGATTCTGACTTAAACGAATGTAATAAAAATAAGAACAATAATAAAGCTAAATTAAAAGCGTAATTACCACAGTCGGAATTTAGGGCAGAAAAGAACGAACTTTATTGAATGCTTGAGAATTGTTGAAAGATTACAAATAAACTAAGAGGGAATTATAGAACTTGATATATAACTTTCCTATGCGAAGATTCAATGAAAACTAGATACTAATCGATGCAAAACCCTAACTACAAGATTAGCTTATATAGGGCAAGAGATTCGAGTTTCCTAAAGACTCTACATCTAATTTATTTCCGAAAAAGAATTGTTCTGGGCTTCGCTGAGGTCGGTCGACCACTTTGGTGGGTCGGTCGACCTCCTTTACGGACTTAGTTGAATTCTTGGGCTTTTCTTCAGATTTGGACTTTTATGAAGATCAGGCCTGGTCGGCCGACCCGTTTAGTTGGTCGGTCGACCACTTCCGTATAGGATTCTTCGGTTTTCTTCTTGTTTTGACTTTTGGTATTTAAGTAAAGATTTCAGTTGACTTTTCATTATTCCTTAATTATGCAAAAGACTCGAGGATAAGAATTTGGTGCTAAATCGTCCCTTTTCCGCATAAATCTGCAAAAGTGCATAAAAATACGAAAGTACACGATTGTCGGGAAATAAAGGCTAAAACATAGTAAATGAGCGACCAAATGCGTGTAAAAATAGATGAAAAACATCATAAAATAGACACGCATCAATTATAAGGGAGAATGGATGAAGCTAGTATTAGAAATCTCCTCCCAAATGGGTATTTGGAAGGGATGTGTTTTAAATGCATAATATTTAGTCATCATAAGCTTGATTAGAAATGATTGACCAAATTCAATTGAGTGTTTAGAGAAACATGTCAAATTGAGTGGGAATTATGCGCTTTAAAAGCATAAGATTTGGTCATCATTAGCTTGATGAGAAATGGTCAAATTAATTCAATTGAATGTTCAGAGAAACATGTCGATTTGAGTGGGAGTTCTACTTTCATGTTGAGAACATGAATTTGAGTGGGAGCTTTTATCATCAAAAGAATTAAACTTATAGTCATTGGGAATGACAAGGATGCATTTCAAGTAAGTGTTAAAGTTTTTCAGTTCCGAATGAGACATTAAGCTCAGTGGGAGTTTTCATCGTTAAACTCATTAGTCATTTGGAATGACAAGGATAGACTTCGAGGAAGTATTTGAGTTTTTAAGTTTTAGATGAAATATATGGAGATTATATAGATCTTATAAAGCATGAGATGTTTAATAGAGATCATAGTGGCATCTTATTCCTTATTAGAGGATATCAAGGTTATTCATAGAGATGAAGATAGAATTATCATGAGATAGTCATGGTAGTTTATCGAACCTTTGTACTCATAATTGACATGATCCGAGATTGCAATGTTTCCGCCATTAGCATTTTCATTGAACTAGAATGCCCACGTCCATGATAAATGACATGCTAAGAGCATGATGTGTAAAAGGATTAAGCCATTATGAATCGTTATGAATTCTCAAGTAGAATCGATGGACTATTCAAATAGGTTTGGAAGAAAACTTATTTATGTGTGAAGGGTTTGCACGAGAACTAGAGTTTCCGAACTCAAGGATTTGAGATAATCCAAGGATTCTGATAATCCAAGGCTAACCTTGTTTTAATACACGTTCTGTATGACTTGTAAGAGTGTTACGTTGTCATGACAGAATCCTACAAAATATGCCAAGTACATAATGATTGAGGTGTGTACCTTGGAACTGGGAACTCCATGGTCCACAGTAACCGTATCACGAGTTATGAGATAACTTGTCTCCTTTGGGATAAAGAGACTAAGTCTAGGAAAGAGCCTAGAAATGTATTTGAAAATGTTCGAATGTTATGAGTGATAACGTGAACATGAAGAATTACTGCAAATATAAAAGGTTGAAAACCTGGACACTTTATTGCAAGTGTAGAGTTACACTTAGGATTATGCACATTGAGTGGTAAATGTATTGGCTACTCGGATGTGATAATCGCACTTGTCGTTTTGAGTTTTAAATAACTCTCTTTTCATTACTTTGTCATATCCAAATGGGTTGTGGAGACAAGCTTTGAACCCCATTAAAGTGAACTATGATTGACATTGTAATGGTCCCTAGTTGCCATAATGAGGTGACGTCTCAAGGTAACTAGATTGTGAGGTGATTGATGGAAAGTTCAATATGCCATAGAGTCACAGGGTAATGACTAGTAGATCACATAGGAAAACTGTTAAGAACACTCTGTCGGACAAGTGACCGCTTTTATAGAGCTCTGGCATACATTTATTTATATAAATCTGCCTGGTCGTGGCGGGAGCTACTACCGTATTCCGAATGAGTCGATTCTTTGACTAATGACTATTTCGCTAAGGTAGCACAGTTTCAGAGTAACTTTGTTTTTTGTCCTAACACCTTCGTAAATGGGGTTTATAACGGCATCTTTTTGGTTATGATGGTTATGGCTAGCCGAAGGGAATAGGGCGATAAGGAATTGTCCACCCCTTGTCATGATTGTCCAAATCTCAAGGCCACTCGAGGATTAGTTAACTGGAAATGCGTGGCCACGCTCGGAAGCTATCTAAGGTAGATACATTCCGGTCAAATAGTTATACCTCCAGATCGAGAAAAGACCACTCTAGATGAGATCACTTGCGAGGCACGACCTAGGATGACGCCTTGCATTGAGTGGGATATTGTAATAAGACAAGAGAATTGGTGACGCGCACACTTGTATCGGACAAGAGGAGATTGTTGGGAAAAGTGTCCTCGACAATAGTGCGATCACGTGATTTTATTATTTATTATAAAATCGTAAAATCTCATATATATTTATATGTTGAATACGGAAGGGATGATATATTAGTAAGTCCACTGATCGTCATTTACCGGTAATGATTGAATTTAAATAGTTTGACATTATCGTCATATGATGGTGGTGATCAGTTGATCCCTTATGGTCACACCTAAAGGATGTTACCCGAAATTGTTAAGATTAATAGTTCGTATACGATACGAGTTTATTAATGCCCTAATATGAATAAGATAAATAAGAGATATGTTTCTCGTTATAATATGATTATACATGATTCGTTTATAATAAAATAAGTAATTATTTTATAATCGATAATGGTTATCGTATATTTTACCGGTAAAGGTTATCGATTAGTAGTGATTACAATAGACTTGTAAATCACGATTGATGAATCTGAAATGACGAGTTTTATGAAATAAAATTGGTAAATTGTACTTAATGGTTAAGTAATAATTATGAAATGCAAAATTGCATTTAAATTGCTTAAATACATATTTTAATTACCAAATGTCATACTACATGTAATCTGTCACACATGTGACATTTTAAAATTGACAAATTGTAAAACTTAAAATGGAACCCATTTTATGTGTATGGGTGCCATGTAATGTGCGTGATGTTTGGATTGTTTTATTTATTTTATTTGAGATAAAATGATTATTAACTACCCTATACACATTTAGATGTGACATTACATATTGCGGAAAAGAGTAAAAAGTAAATTATTCTTCTCATTGTGCATGGGTTCTGCCGTGTGCATGAGTCAAATAAGAGGAAGATTTTCTCCTCTTATTTCCATATATAATGCACATTAGTATCATCACAAGAACTACTAGTTCATAATTCCCACTAAAGTGTTAGTTGGTCATATTCAGCTTATAAACTCTCATTATAATACTATCTATTTTATAGTGAGAAAATCGTTTTATAAGGCATTTTTAATACTACATAATACGATTATATAGTATTCATTTTTCGGGTACATCTTGGGTGCAACTTGAGGAGGATTTCTATACTTTGAATCTCGGTTCTTCCATCATCTCTTAGCTCAACAACGGTTTTGGTAAGTGACCAAAACCGTGCCCATAGTGCCATTTCCGCAATTTGATATTTTGACTTTCTCTCATTGCATGCATAAGATCTCGTTTTAATTTTATGACTAAATTAAAACCTAACATATTAGATGTGTAAATTTTTTCTGAAAATTCGATTTCCTTCAACTTCATCTTTTACTCATGGCATCACCCTTATCTCGTAAGCCTCCTTTTACTGTTAACACCTTCCCACATTTATATAACCATAACTACTTCTCTCAAACCCAAGTTTTACGATCGACAAAATTATTTACAATCTACATGCATGCCAGCACAACTCATATACTCATCAGACACAAAATTCACTTTCAATTACCGTAATGAAATCCTTTTACACACTCCTTAAGCCAGCATATCCAAATCCATCTCCCTTATTTATCCCTTGCTAATCCCAATAGTATCGACGCACATATCCGCTCCAGTCCTTTATTCTGACATTCCTCCTAACTTACACTACTAATACACCATACAGAGACGTAACCACCACACTCAAGCTCACGATAAAATCGCCCACCTTACCTCACATGACTCGCTCCATAACTCCATAAGGTCCTAAATTAACTTTACGTCCACTACTCTTCCCTCACAAACACCTCCGAACTAGTCTTTCTCACGAAACCATACCGATTTGAAAACTGGTTGACTTATGCAATACAACAGGACATATACTTAAGACCAAATATTAAACTATAAAAGAAACGTCTCGAAATCAATATGACATTCAAAGGTGTCAAAACCTAATCATAAGACCATAACGTAGCTTACTAAGTCGGGTACTTGTTCAAACTACTTGTCTACTAGGTAAGCTCACAGCCTATGACTCAAAACGAAATAGCTATTGCGAAGAGAAACTCGGCCGAATAGACCATAGTCGGTCGAGTACCTCCCACTCGGCCGAGTGCATCCCACTCGGTCGAGTTCTACCTATTCGGGCGAGTCACACAAGCTCGGTCGAGTATTACACACTTGGCCGAGTATCCCATACTCGGTTGAGTAACCCGCACTCGGTCGAGTATCTCCCACTCGGCCGAGTCACACACAACAGTAAGGTTTTATGAAGGGGATTTCGCCCTTCACCTATCCTACACAGCACGTACTCTACATGCATGTTATACATTCCGCCACACAAACATACACCCTATTCTATGAATTATTCATCTTATATGCATACTAGAGTAAAGCTTGTGAATTAGCACCAGATATAACTCATAACACATAATTCATGCCAAAAGACATATCATACAAGCATACATACACCATTCATGTAGTATCTTATCACCCATATATGTGCAACTCACTTTACACCACATTTCAATGATCACAACCTTATGCAATACACATCCATAACACTCATAAACTACCCTTTACTGACCAACTATAAGCATGTAAGCAATCTTGCGATTCCCGAACGTCTTCCAAACCATTGCAGTAGCCTCACAAACTTATAAATGAGGTTCATTTTAGTTAAGACGCATCCTAAGTTCATTGGGTTCGTTGGGTTTAGGTGCCAAGAACGTCGCTCTGATACCATTTGTAACACCCTCATAACCTAAGGCCTTTAAAACAGGACCATCAGACTATGAGGACATCACCATCTCAGTTACCTGAGGTATAGTATAAGATAAACAATAGTAGCCACTTTATATAAGTACAGTACAAAAGTTTAAATGTGAAATACAACCGTCTACCAGACAAGACTGTAAACCAAAACCCTAGTGGAAACTAGGACTCATAAGACTCTACAAAACTCAATGTGATGTCCCGTCCTTCCCACGCCAGCAAGCATCAACATCTACGAACCTGAGAATATGCTCACCATTATATGGATCATCACAGTGCACAAACCACAAGCGTCAGTTATTGTATACGCAATATCATCACTACCAAAATCAAGAACTGTATAACAATCCCAAGGCACCGCATTCTGACATCACCAATCATTGTCGTCACTGTCACATAAACCAAGTGGCGGCCTTTAGCCCCACACCAATTCCCCCACTTACCGCAACAAGCAGGTACCTAGACCATTAATGTGCACATCCTCTCTGTGGCGGGTCCCACGGAGAGCGATCATAGGAGTGAGATCCGTTCCCTACAACGGTCCCACACATTACCATTGAAATCTCATATCGTCACCACAAGTGATTTCAGACTTACACCACAACATTAACATCGTCACAATATATTAAGAATACCGTCACAATTACATAACAAATAACTGAGTAGGGAGAACCCTACCTCAAGGCCATCAGTCACGGAATACAAATCCAAGATTTCTACCAAAACTCTTCTACAAAATCTCCTCCTAAGAACATACACATGATATTACTAACCATAGGTATAACTATCATGTAGACGACATACAATGAGAAAGACGATACTTACTTGACGACACAATACTAGGCTAGATGATCGGCGCTCCTATACTTTTGCAACAAACTCTAGACGGAATCTGGGATGAAGGGGGTGATAGGGATCTAGGGTTTCTGTTTTCTGATCTGGGTGAAATGAGGTTTTTACCCTCGGTTTACTTTATATAATAACTGCGGTCCGACTCCTGGAAAAGACTCACTCGACCAAGTACAACATACTCGGCAGAGTGCGACCATATTCGGCTGAGTTGGTTCGCAACTCAGCTACTACCTAAAGGATCTCGGCCGAGTACCATATACTCGGTCGAGTGCGACCTACTCGGTCGAGTATCACCTACTCGGCCGAGTTAATCCACAACTCAGCTTTTAACTAACGAGGGGTGTTACATATGTGGATAAAGGTTCCTGCATTCTATGATATTGTGAAAGGTGTTTGGGAGGAGGATGTGGAAGGAACCAAGATGTATAAGGTGGTAAAAAGATTAAAAAGCTTGAAGCAAAAACTCAAAGTCTTGGATAATGTGCTTTTTCTAACATTGAGAGAAATGCTGACATTGCGTGCACTCTGCATATCAATTATCAACTGGAGTTACAACAAAATAGTACCAATAAAGTTCTTATGGATAAAGAGAAGTAATTGCATGGGTCTTCTTTTCTTCTGGCAGAAGCAAAAAAGAGTACCTAGCCCAAAAGGCTAAATGTGAATGGGCTAAAGGGGGTGATGTGAATTCTACTATGTTTCATCAGACTATTCGTCAAAGGCAGATTCATAACAAAAAGATGTGCATTGAGGATAAAGGTGGGATTATGAGGAAGGACCATGGGGATATTTCAAATGCCTTTATTGAATATTACAAGGATCTATTGGGTACTTGAAGCTTTGTAGCAGGTTTTTCTAGGACCATAGCTTGTAGAGGGAATATAGTGGATCAGGCTGATTGGCAATTTTTATGTAGTGTCCCAAATGAGGATGAAATTAGGACAATGCTTTTTTCTAATTCCTAATGAGAAAAGCCCTAGTCCTGATGGATATTCCAGTGAATTCTATAAGGCTTCTTGGAATTTAGTTAAGTTTGATGTTTGTGATGCTATTTATGACTTCTTCATATCTGGAAATTTGCTGAGACAACTGAATTGTACAACTATTGTGTTGATACCAAAGCTGGAGCATCCTATAACAGTGAAGGATTTTCGTTCTATTTCATGTTGTAATACCATCTACAAAATCATCTCCAAGATTTTGTGTAATAGGCTAGGTAGATGTCTTCCAAAGATTATCAATCCTGCTCACTGTGCCTTTGCGAAGGGTGGAAGTATCTAGGGTAATGTGCTGATTAGTCAAGATTTATTACGACTTGGTGATGCAATGTGTGTGTAGCACTAGCTTTCCGATTGGGTTAATTGGGCACATTCATGATTTGTTTAAGGGTGCAAAAAGATTGAGACAAGGGGATCCAGTCTCTCTTCTCCTTTTCAGTATCAGTATAGAGTATTTGAGCAGACCGTTGAATGGTGCATGGGGCATTGCTGGCTTTCATTACCATCCTATGTGTAAACTTCGAAGATGAATCATTTGATGTTTGTAGATTACTTATTGTTGTTCTACAAAAGGGAGGCTAAGTCTATCTGTATTCTGCTTGAGGTTTTTAAAAGATTTTCTGCTGGTTTTGGATTGCATATTAATACTGATAAGTCATATTTCTACCAGGCAGGTATGGATGAGAGTATGGTTCAGTTGCTTCTTCAAGATACTGGTTTCAAAAGGGGAGAATTACCCTTTAAATATCTTGGTGTTAAAATCTCTCATAAAAGGCTAACAAAGTCTGATTCCAATGTGCCGGTGGATAAGATGAGAAATAGAATTAGAAGGTGGAACAGTAGGAAAATATCTTATTTTGGTCGATTGGTTCTTGTGAAGCCAGTGCTCTCCATAACTATTGGTCCCAAATTTTTGTACTTCCTATTGGTGTAATGGATAAAATTAAGGCGATTTGTAGGAATTTCTTGTGGGAGGGCAGCGACAAGTATTCAAAAGCCCCTGTAGTTGCCTGGAATGTGGTGTGTAGAAGTTAGAAACATGGTGGTTTAGGAATCCTTGAAAGTGCTCTGTGGAATATTGCAGCCATTGGGAAATTGGTTTGGTGGGTTGCTTCTAAGAAGGACCATCTTTAGATTAGATGGGTAGATAGTATATATTTGAAAGGTAGCCCATGGATGAGTTATAAGACTTCTGTGCATAGTTCATGGGCATGGAAGAAAATTTGCTCTATTAGAGATCAATTCAGGCCTGATTACATTAATGGGAAGTGGAAAGAGAATTCTGCTGAGTATTGTATTGCTGAGGGTTATAAGTGGCTAATGAAGGATTCTACTGAGAATGTCTCTTGGTATGTATAATGTGGTTTGGAATAGATATAATAATCCTAAATGGTGCTTTGTTAGGTGGTTAATTCAGCAACAAAGGCTTCTTACTCTGGACCGATTAAAGAGAATGGATTGGATGTTCCTGATGTTTGTTATATTTGTGGGGGTACTCTTGAGACTCATGATCATCTGTTCACTGATTCTTATTATACTCAGAGGTGTTATGAAGCTATCTCTAGCTGGATTCAAATTGAGCCTCAGATCCTGATGGATTGTAACAAGATTATGAAGAGTAGAGGTTTTTCTCTGCTTAAGAAGCAAGTGGTGGCTGCAGCTATGGTGGGTGTCTCTTACTGGATTTGGGGGATTATGAATTGTTGTCGAGTTGATGGTTATGTCATGCATCCTAATTTTATATCTCAACAAGTTAGGATGGACTGCATAAGAAGATTTCAGAGCGTGTTTCAAGGAGTTTTGAGTGTTACCGATAAGAGATGGTGTCAAGAAATCCAGTTTATATAGGCTTGGTAGATCAGTTTGTGTGATGTTGGTAGAAAATTGGTGTAGTTTTTAGATTGTAATGAGTTGGACTTTGATGATATAACACCTACATTTTACAAAAAAAAATAACAATTTTAGAGAGATAAGGCACAAAGTTTTTATCTCATAACAACTAAGTGGTAGAATGAATGAATAATTTTATGAAAAAATAAGAAGAAATCATCCTCTTATTTCTCAAAAGAGGGCCGACCAAAAAAGGTCAAATGGCCTATGCATGCCTCTTATTTTCAAACCAATGCATGTTATTATTTCAATTGTACAAGTGTCACATTGCATGTTTAGACCATAAAATAAGATAATTAAACATCCGCTAGCATATTACACGGTCCATATGAGATAAAATGGACTCCATTTTATTTTTGTCAATTGTGTAAAATTATAACATGTCGCACATGTCACTTGTCACACATGGATCTTCGTGCTACTCCCTAAACTACTAAACATGTTTCAGCAAAAGTGCGGTTGGGGGTATGAGATCTAGAAGGAGGGAAGGCAGCAGTGATGAAGAGGAAGAAAGATATGTTTAATTTGGGATTGGTCTGTCACCAAGGGGTAGAGTGATCCCTGGCATGAATTTTTTGGTCACTGACCAACCTTTTGCAGGTAATGTTATTTTCCATAGAGGCAGTCAGATGCAAGTAGGGAGGAACCAAGATACGAGTGAGGATCCTAGCAATAAGAGGGCTGAGGAGAAGCAGCACAGGACTACAAGTTTTGCTCCAGCAAATGTGGGAGTTGCATCTGAAGGAGCTGCAGGGAGGGACCAGGGATGTCGAGGGAGGTGGCTTGAGGAACAGGACCCCATGGATGAGAGTTTTTATAGTGCAGATGATGAGATGGAGCCTATGGAACTGAATGTTGGGGATGAAATTGCAAATATCCACCTGCAGGGGCTTGGGAGGAGTGGCAATCTAGATTCTGTGGGTTTCATGGATAGCATTCCACAAGTCACAGTAACTTTGGACAGGGATGCGCATGCAGGACGCCATACTTAAAAGAACTGAGAATAATGAAGCTTGGGCAAGGGTGGATGATGAGGTCTTGGGCTTTAATCAAACTTTCAACCCCCTCCTCGAGTGGGTATCCCACTTATTTACCATCAGAATGACGGTACCTTACATCAAGTTATTGAGGGCAGTCTAAATGGCCATATTAGACACAATGAAGGGGGTCATGCTGTTGGAAATGGTCAAGGAGCTAGAGGTAATGTGGATGGGGTGATTGAACTGTCCTCATCCATGTCTTCCTCCTCAGAAGAAACGATGTCTGATGAAAGTATCCCAATGCAACAATGGCTAGATATCTTGGCAGGAGAGGTACCTAAAAGTTATTTGGATCCGAGGTTCAAAGATGATATTGATTTAATTATTAGTGACAAAAGTGAAGTGAATGTCGAGTTGCAACTGGCTATAGGCAATCAGCAGTCCCAGCTTCGAAACAATGGTGCTCTACCAGTTAGAAGGAAGCTGGATTTGGAACTCAGGCGTGCTGGTGGTGGCATCACAGTGGCTGATAAGGGGAAACAAGTCTTAATGTGTGAGAGCAAGGAGAACACTGCAAATTTTCAAAATGGGCAGAAAGGACAAGGTTTGATGAAGGGAACAAAGTCTCTGGATTTCAGCAGTAACCGTGAATGTGCGTTGCAAGTGCAGCCAATGGCAAATGAGGAGCTCATGAACACGTCCAAAGACAAGGAGAAGTACTTCTTTTCTTCAGATTTAGGAGCAAAACTAGCACTTATGGAGAAAGTTGATCAGGGAGGATTCTCAGAAGGGATGATGGGTCTTGCAGATGTTCATGGCGATCCTAATGATGAAGACAGATTTGGAGAAACAGTCAGGATGGCAAAGAAGAGGAAATGTGCAACCCAAGATGGTATGACCGTGATTCCTGAGGAAATTTTTATTTCCAAAACTAGTGCAAAGGAATTCCTCTCCTCCCTGGAAAAAAAGCCATGTACTGGGGAAAGGCGTGATGCAGGGGAAGTAGTGAAATGTGGTTTCCGGATTTTTGTGGAGAATTTGGCTATGGAGGTGTAAAGCCTAACTTCTACTTCGTCCTCGGTAAATGACCGGGAGATTCAGAAGATGGAGTGTGATGCGAGGATGGGCTTTGAGGAGGTTGGGCCTTTACAACCTCCAAGGGAGCCATGATAGGCCTTGCGTGGAATTTTAGGGGACTTAATAATTCACTCTCCACTACAATTCAGAAGCTTAGAGCGATGCTTAGTAGTAAGCCTTATGATTTTATTTTTAGAGAAACTAAATGTAATAGTCAAGGTAGTTTGTCTTTATTTCATGTTTTTAGGGGCTATGGCTTTAATAAGTTCCACAGTGTGGATGCTTTTGGGAGGTCGGGAGGCCTTTGGATAGGTTGGAAGAAGGAGGCGTGCTTGAGAGTTGTTTTGGATTGTAAGCATCTTGTTGTCATGCTAGTTGAATCAAGTGCGGCGGTTTCGTGGTATCTTGTCCTTTCTTTATGGTGCACCGGAGGTTGAAAATCGTTTCGATGTGCTTAATTCCTTAGGGGATTGGATAGAGGTTTGTAATCACCCCTTCCTCATCATAGGGGACTTTAACCAAGTGGAGTCACGATGTGACAAGAAGAGTCATAATCTTGGCGTCATTGGGGGGGGGGGGCTAATCAATTTGCAAAATGGAAAATCCAAAATGAATTGATTGACATTCCGTTTAAGGGGCCGAAATTCACATGGTGTAATAATCTAAAGGGTATTCAGAGGGTTTATGAAAGACCTGATAAAGCTTTTGGTTCAAAGGATTGGCTCCTCCATTTTCCGAATTCGGGTGTGCAACACTTTCCGATTTCGGATCATGCTCCGATTGAGTTCAATCTTCATCTCAAAAAATCTAGTGGTAAGGGTAAACCTTTCAATGTTGATGCTTGGGCTCTTGATCATGAAGATTGCCTTCTGGACATAAGGAAGGCGTGGGGGTCTACCTTTGTGGGTTCTCCGAGCTTCTGTTTGGTTCGAAAGCTGGATCTGGTAAGGGATAGCATAAAGACTTGGACACTCTCCAAGTCTAGAGATTGGAAAAGAAAATGAGAAGATTTTGATAACCGGCTTTCGGAGGGTTTGAAGGAAGACTTTGAGGGCAGAGGTGAGGGGCATTACCTTACCACCCATAGGGAGCTTAAGGAGTTCGCTGAGGCGGCGACCTCTTTTTGGAAGCAAAGAGCTAATGTTAAATGGGCTAAAGAAGGTGATGTTTGCACCAAGTTCTTTTTTAACAGGGTTAAAGGAAGATCGGGTCAAAATTTTGTGCATGCTATTAAGAAGGATGATGGTTCGTAGGTGATGGATGAGGAAGTTGTGGGTTTAGAATTTTAAGATACTTTTAAATCAAGCTTTAGAGCAGATTCCGAGGCATCTAATGAATGAGGTGAGGCGTTTTTTTTCTGTTTTTTTGGATGCTGTCAATATACGGATTTTGGATGATGATGTGGATAAACTTGAAAAAAATCTTTACAAAGAAGGAAGTTCGTCGGGCTGTTTTCCAAATGGGCCCTCTCAAGTCTCCAGGGCCGGATGGGATCCCAAGTGCGTTTTTTCAAAAATGTTGGGGTTTGGTTAAAGACGATGTCTGTCAAAGGGGTCTTATCTATTCTAAACTCGGGAAGGATTCTGAGGGAGATGAACAGAACGTTTATTGCTCTTATCCCGAAGAATGACCATCCGGAGTTGGCTTCGGAATTTAGGCCAATCAGTCTTTATAATGTGATCATGAGGATAGTCTCGAAGTGCATTATATTGTTAACGGGATGGCTAAGCTAATGGTAGGATGGTGGGGGATTCTCAGGGTGCTTTTGTTTCAGGGAGGCAGATCAGTGATAATATCCTCATTGCTTATGAACTAATTTTTAAAGTAAATAGCACTAGGACTGGAAAAACTGGAAAGTGCATATTTAAAGCAGATATGAGCAAGACGTATGATAGGATTCAATGGGATTTTTTGGAGGTTGTTCTTAAGAGTTTTGGTTTCCCGGATCGGTTCATTGCCTTGGTTATGAGTTGTGTGTCATCTGTCATTTATGAGATTCTCCTAAATGGGAAACCTTTAAAGAACTTCAAGCCTACTTGTGGCCTAAGACAAGGGGGTCCTTTATCCCCTTTTCTTTTTATTCTTTGTATGGAAACTCTTGCATCTCAAGTAAAGTTGGTGCAGGAGCGTGGGTTACTTCGGGGTATCCAGTTGTGTCGAGGGGTGCAACGCATTACAAATCTGTTTTTTGCGGATGACTCGGTCTTTTCTTCGAAAACCGAGGGGCGGCCGCAAGTAACCTAATGGATATCTTGAATTCGTTTTCTGAGTTGTCGGGCCAGCGCCTGAATCCTTCAAAGTCGGGTGTTCTGTTCAGTCCAAATTCTAACCTCCAAAGTGTGCAAGATACGCTTAAGGCTCTACGGGTAAGACATAATAAGGGGTTGGGCAAGTATCTGGGTATCCCTACGGACTTTCAACCGTCAAAAAAGGACATTTTCTTGGGTCTTGTGGATTATGTGACTAAGAGGATCTCCTCTTGGAATAGGATTTTTTTGTCTGCGGTAGGTCGGTTAACCTTAATCTCTTCCGTTCTATAAAATATTTCAATTTACTTTTTGGTGGTCGGGAAGTTGTTTAGGAAAAAAAAAAGATAGCTTGGTGTAGTAATAAATTCTTGTGTTTGTCCAAGAGAAATGGGGGCCTTGGTATTCGGGACATTGGGTTTATGAATAAGGCTCTTTTGGCTAAGCATGGTTGGGGAATTCTGTCAGGGAAGAATCTTTTTTCTGCAGGGTCTATAGAGGCCTAATTTTTAGATCTGAGAATATGAAGAGCTCTCCAACCCCGAGGATAAAAATACATGCTTCATGGGGTTTAAGGAGCATTTTCCTGGGACTGGAATCGATTAGGTCTAAAATGGGGTGGAAACCAGGACGAGCGTCTAATCGGAATGTCTAGACTTCGGACTGGGTGGAAGGAGAAATCCCAACCCCAAGAAAGTGTTGGTTAGAACAGTGCTAGGCCCACCTTTATAGGTTAAAGGTCTCTGAGTTATTGAATCACCATGGGGAGTGGGATGCGAGAATGGTGAGGAATTTATTTGAGGATGTTTCGGCAAAAAAAATTCTTGCTATGCCTATTCTTTTCTCCAGGATGCTTGACGAAATCTACTGGCCTTTCACGAGAGATGGTGTGTACTCGGTCAAAAGTGGCTATGGAATAATTTCAGGTACATTCTTTGAGGAAAAAGGTAGCCATAAAGATAAGTCACGGATGAGTAGGGACATAAATGGCAAAAAATTGTGGCATCTCCCAGTTCCTAATCAATAGAAGGTCTTTCTCTGGAAGATTTGTGCTAATACCCTACCTTGTGGTGCGGAGTTCAGGGCCAGAAGCTTTCAAGGTTTCTATGGATGTTATCTGTGTAATAAGCCTGAGGGAGAACTAGAGTCCCTAGAGCACATCTTCCGGGACTGTGAGGTTGCCTCTCGAATCTGGCTGGGATCGATTTTGGGGATCAGAACAGAGCATGCATGCTACATAAGTATCCAAAAATGTATTATGGATTGGCTGACTCTTCTGGGAAGAATGGAAGAGGGCGTGTGGAGGGTATGCACCTTCGTCTCTATCCTTTGGCGTATCTGGCGGAATAGGAACAATTTCGTTTTTAAGGGATCTTGTCTACCGGGTAATAATCTGTTTCATGTGGCGGCAAGCAGTGTAAATGTTTTTCAGCAGACGGCTAGAAGACCCTTGGATGATAGTAATACACTTTGTAGGGATGGGGACAGTGTTATTTCTTTGGTGAGACAGATTTCCGATGGAAAAAGTCTTTTCCTCGTAGGTAAGTCAGATTCATGTAGTGTGGTAGAAGTCCTGGTTGATGCTAGTTGGAGGAATAGCTTGGATGCGGCTATTGGTTTTGTGGCTTATGACCACGGTGGGGTGGAATTGGGGCGGTTACGAAAGACGTGTAAGGCGAAATAAACTATTCAGGATGAAGCTTTGGGTGTTCTTTCGGTTCTAAAGTGGGCAAGGGATAGAGGCTTCTCCCATCTACACATCGCTACGGACTATCTTAGGGTGCTTTTGCAGCTGGTTGGTCTTGAAACGGCTGATCATCTCATTAAGGGTTGTTTAGATGATTGTAATTTTATTTCGAGTCTGTTTCATTGTTTTAGTATGTCTTTTATTCCTCGCAGATTTAATAGGGTTGCACACGTGCTAGCTACTCGTGCTACCCAACTGTAATACATTTTCTTTACTCCTGGCAAAAAAACAAAAAAAAACACATGAGATAATTTGTTATTTATGCAATTTTAACTCTTTAAAATTCATAATATTTAAATAATTCCACTAGTAATTCATAATTACTAACGTATAAAAATGTGTTATCATAACTTTATTACAACTATTTATAATTACGATCGACCGTATTCATTCCCGATTTAATTGTTTCGTAAATAATTAATAAAACTAAGTATAAAACATTTTTATTACTTTGACAATTATTATTATAATCCCATTATAATAATACACGTCACATAAAATCATTTCTAATTTCGAGGTATTAATTAATCCGTATCATATACGATTAATTAAATAATATATTGAGACGAAATTACCTAAAGATATGACCTTAAGGGATCAACTGATCACCACCATTATATGACGATAATGTCAAACTCTAGACAGCCAATCATTATCGATAAATGTTGATCAGTCGACTTTACAAGAGTAACCTTCCCAATTGTTCTTCGTAAAATGAGATTTAAATGTGTGAACGCAATATTGTCGAGAGCACAACCTCCAACAGGGTCCATAGGTGAGCTTAACACATGTGCCAACATACATACACAAGTAATGGGTCCAGAGGTGAGCTGAACACATATCCCATTACCACACACGAGTATTGGGTCCAGAAGTGAGTTTCACACATATCCCAATACACAGTTATCACACACTGGGTCCAGAGGTGAGCTTAACACATATCCTAATATGCAACAACTGATCACGTGTTTGGTCTAGTGCTGAGCTTAACACATATCCTGACACGACACATCCATACACGTACCGGGTCCAGAGCTGAGCTTAACACATATCCTATCACGCGGCAAACACACACGAGTCAGGTCCAGAGGTGAGCTTAACACATATCCTGCCACGCAACACGTACTAGGTCCATATGTGAGCTTAACACATATCCTAATACGTAGCTATTCATGCATCAACCCATGAATCTCCTTAAAGAGGCTATACAATACACCATACGATAATATTTAAGCATGGAAATCATACGAAGAAAGAATCATTCAAATCGGAACATCCGATCACAAGTAAAAACTGATTTAGTGTAACACCCCCATTTATTAGGGAGCCTTTAGCAAGACCTTCCCAAATAAATAGGACCGTTACCATCTCGGAAAGACCGAGGTAGTGAATAATAGGGTAAAAAAACCATTGTACTTTATAATTAAATGATAGTTAAAATCTCTTACAACTTGTCTCTAAACCAGAACTTAAAACAAAGAAAACTGGAACAACTGGAACTACTACAAGTGAGACTAAGGGGTTGTTTGGTTGGCTTTTAAAATCACGTGAATTGGAAAATCATGGGAAGTGGGAAAATTGAGTCTTGTTTGGTTGCCCAATTCATGGGAATTAGAAGTTCCTATGGAAGTTCTAATTCCTACATTATGTAGGAAGTCACTTACCTAGCCCCCTCTAGGTAATTGGAAGTTCCCGCATCAATTGAAGTTCCTACATTCAACCAAACAACATTTACCTAATTCACGTGATTTTTAAGTTCATTCGAATTTTATCTTCCCGGGAATTTTATCTTCCCATGCCGAACCAAACGACCCCTAAGTGATCTAGGGCTAAGTAAGTCCAAGCCATCTCTCTCTCCATGCCCAAGCTCTAGTCTAACTGTCTCTGACCTGTAGAATCTACTCCCCATTCCGGATCATCGTAGGTGTCAAACGAATAAACTGTCAACCTCGCGGTTGAGTATGATAACACAAAAATCACAATGCAACAAATGATGATATGCAAATGCCATGATATGCCTGAGCTCAATCTCAACCCGAAACACCCACCCATACCGAACCTCCCGGCAGAGTATCGTCGACCGTCGTCGAACACCAGTATAATAGCTGAAGACATCAAGCATGGTCTGCAGAAACACCCTCAACTTTATATCAAAACAATATTCGTTCCATATCTTTCTCAATAACCAATGCATATGCTATGCTCATGAATGCAATATTAAAATAATCAACCACTAAATATCATTCTCATATTAATCATGCTTGCATCCATAACATACAATTCAACATTCATTCATAACACATCATAGAGTATAGTGTCAGTGTATCCTACCTGATCAAGCAACTTCGAGCAATCACGTAATCAACAGGAATCAGAAATACTCCACCTCAAACTTGCTCCCTATGAATATTACTTTAATATCAACTCTCTATATAATATAACATGTTCTCAACTATTCAATTACTAAACTTCATAAATTAACCCTTTATAAAAATTAATTAACTCAATTAAATAAACGGACATAGCAGTTATATGCGAACTATTGATAACCGTCACTGTAACACCCCATAATTTTTACATCATCCTATATATTTAAACTCTTAATTTAAATAATAATAATGATCAACAATAAACAAAATCCCATCTAAAATCTATCTTTTTCGACATTGAAAATCCAAATACCCATCTTAAACTTACACTCCTTAAACTTGCGAATAACTACTTTGTCATTGATGCTAATTGTAAGATACTTTAGGAGGATTTCTGTCTCTCGACTATAAAATAAACGTTTTAGCTTCTTCTCTTAGTTTTCCAACGCCACCAAAATCACCTTAATCGCAATTCTGTGGAGGAAATTATGCCCAAAATACGGAAGACTGTCGCAAAAATCCGCCGACAGGAAACTCATTCGTTACTACTTCATCCACCTTGTGTAATCATTACCTAAGCACATGCTAAGTTGAAAACTTGGTTCCTTGGTGCCCAAGGTTTTAATAGGCATGTGCCTAATATCTTAAATTAATATCCTAAGTCTACACTACCTATTTACTCTACAAGTCACAACTTACCCAACACAACAAAATATCTCACTTCTCCTTTTTATGTGAGATTTCATCACGCATCCAACATTCATTTCTTTCATTTTTCACATCTCTTTTATCTTATCTTTTAGTAAGTGTAAGTGATTATTTATTTCTCATTTTCTTTATCCAAATTTATTTAGAGTACTATTTCATTAATTGTTTTAGTTCTTATGTTTGTTCAAGGAGGTGAGCAAGAGACATTGATTGAGGAAGATCATTTGGTTTGATCTTATAATATTATTCTACTTATTTACTAATTTTAATCTCTAGCAAAGTAACTAGGTTTTCTCCTTTCTATGATTTTTGATTTTCAAGTGTTTTTATGAGTTTATAACAAGATTGATAATATATATGATGTTTAAAATCATGGAAATATTTGAGATTCATGATTTAAATAATAAATAGTAATGTTTATTATTTGCGATGAATCTAGAAGTATTTAATATTTTTTATGATTTAATTGTGTTTTTATGCGATTTAACAATTTAATTAATGTGTAAAATATATAGATAATTATGAAAATTATATTTTTGATTATATTCTGATTTATTATCATTATCTATGAGTTTGCAAGTGTTTATTTGAGTCCCAAAATTATTATATGTTTAATTGTTGTTATTTGATATTTAATTACAGTTATGTGATAATCATCTAAAAATAAAGAAAACATAAATCAAAAATTTATAAAATTCTATGTTTTATTTTTATTCTGGTTCATAAATATATTTATAGTATTTAAGTTTATTGTTTTATTTTTATAATTATTATTGCTTTTATTTAATATATATTCGTGTTTTTCGGCAATTAATCTCTTGTAAATATGTAAGATATAAAAATAAATGTGAAACTTGAATTTTTCTTCTTAGGATGACTTATTTTAGTATATTAAAATTTTACATGTCGAATTATTAATTTTTATAATTATTTTTGAATTTTATGGCTAATTAATCCATAATTAAAGTTAAATTGTGTTGAATAATAAATAAATAAAAATAAATTAATTCAAAATTATTTTTATGTATACTCTGACCTATAAATATGAAAAATAAATTATTGATGTTTGTGACATATTTTTCTTAATTATTTCTTTATTTGAAATCGCCTATTACATGCCTTTTAAGATAAAATTATAAAACAGGGTTAAATAATTTATTATGGAATGTTTTTATTTAATTTATTTCTGCATCTTAAAGTGTCTCTGTTTGAAATAGTTGAAAATAGACTCATGTTTATTTTAAGTCTAAAGTCTACCTGTAAAATTTGGTAATTTTCTTACAATTCGTTTGTTCACAATAAAATGTTTACGAAAAACCATTTTTTAAACTTTAAAACTATTCTGGTTAATTTTCATAATTAAACTTTGAAGAGTTTATATGATGTTAGGATTTTACTTTGCTCCAAAATGATTTGTTGAACCCATTTATTGAACCGATACTTTTTGTGCGACGATTTCTGACATACTGTAAAGATCAGTTTATAAACATCTGTTAAGTTCGTCATTTAGAAATGTTTATTTGACAAAGATTGCAGCTAAAATTAATTATGAATTTTGATTTTGTATCATTTTGATTTTGTTTTGAATTAATTATGAATTTTAAGGTATAGGACACCTGTGCTGTGAAATTCATTATGAACATTTGTGTTAAGAATTGATTGTTACTTCTACAAAGCTAAATGTTATGTATATACTTTTTGCGATATCATCTTGCATAAATTATATATTTAAATGAGTGTTTTTGTTTTATATTGGAAAAATTGAACTTATGCTCTAGTTTTGATGACCAATTGTTGAACTTGATTCGATATTATTTATCGCTTCGTTATGAGCGTATTGGCATGTTAAAATGATGTTATTCATGGTGCACATTTGTTATCCTTTGGACTTTGTTCCATTTTATATATGGTTTAGCTAGAGTATAAGATATCGAGTAGATTCAGGTTTATCGTCTACTTGAGATGAGCAATACCAAACTGGGTAGGTTCAGGTTTATGGCCTACCTTGTATCCTGGCATGGTCAGGATTATGGCCTGATGTGGGTTGACCGTCCTTGTTATTGAATTTCTTATGAGTCTACGGATATATCGTTTAGGGGTCAAGGGTCCGCACATTTACGCATTGACTGGTTAAGGGTCCGCACATTTACGCCTTAACTAGACTGTTATGTCCCTCGAGATTTTAGCCAGTCTTAGGCATGGGTTCACGGTTAAGTGTCCCACCGTGGGGTTATTACTGTACTCCAATCACATAAATCCTAGATTCACCACTACCTTGAATAAATTTGGAAATCACAAGTTCAGGAATATTAACTTCAACACAAATTCTTATTTGCAACGGCACTATCCGTCGCAAGCTTGTGACGGATACCGTTTTCTCTCACAAAATACTCATTTTTTCTCTCTCTCCAACACTATTTCTGTGGTCCCCTTTCTCCACTACTCATTTTGTATTCATTTTATCTCACAAAATATCCGTCACAAATAGTGACCCGTCGCAAGCAAGACTTACTGCTTCAACTGCAAGTGCAAATATTTCTAATAACACAAATTCTCATTGTAGACGGAGGGTATCCGTCACAAGGAGAAGACGGATACCACTGAGATGCATTAACTTCAACAATCACTCCTTAATTTGTAAAGACATTTGAAGAAGTATGTGAACACTGATCGTGCTCATGGCTATACAAGAGAAGACGGATACCACTGAGATGCATTAACTTCAACAATCACTCCTTAATTTGTAAAGACATTTGAAGAAGTATGTGAACACTGATCGTGCTCATGGCTATACAAGAGACGTCAAAAATTAAATAATGAACCATACAACCATATCATAAATTAAATAAAACCCACATTTTGATGCACCTAATTATGCTAGATTTTATTGTCAATAATTATGCATTTAATAAAATTGTTCAATATTCTCGTATTTAAGACGGATATATCCGTTTTGAACTTAAGACAAATCAAGTATTATACGCATGAGATGAAAACAAGATGCATTGAGATTGCCGAAAGATTTATCCCATGACCTTATTGCCTCATCCAAGCAAAAGAGGTGTTATATACCCTGTTTTATTCTTTAGACGAATATAACGATAAATCTATTTCAAGGAAGACCTAGTCAATAATACAACTGAGTAATATTATGCTTAATACAAGGTCACCGATACAAATACAATATACTAAAATTAATACTAGTATAGGTAGCACATACACTTCTCCTAATTAGTATTCTCGTGTTCGATATCGTGTCGGACACTGATATGTTAGGCGAAGAACGAAATGTGGAAAGAGATTTATTAGAAGATGAGTTTGAGTGGGGATGAGAATTAGTAATAATTAAAGTAAAAATTTTCCTCGATTTATTTAAGTTTAATATCACACATTACAAAAATACAATCATACACTCCTTATAACTATAAGTATTTTATTAAATTGATATAACGTGTCTTGTACCTCAAATTTCATGGGATGTCATACACTCATCATACCACTTATCTATTTCCGTAACCGTGTCTGTTGGTGCTCAGGGCCGTTGATAGGCAAGTTCAACCGGTTCTAAGAATCGAGGCCCAAAATTTTTGGGGGCCCAAAACTCAGTATGGTTAGAGTACATTAACTTTTTGTTGTACTAAATTAGTATTAAAAAAATATGCCTAGGTGTATTGGTTTGAGCATTACTTTTCAAACCGATGTCTAGGGTTCAATTCCTTTGTGTATCAAAATTTTAATTTTGCCCTAGTGTTTTTTCTATTTTTTATTTTTTTTATCCAAACAAAATTGGATCTATACTATTTAAGGCCCTAAATTAACAATTTAAATCGGACCTCCTAAAATCATTGAACGCCTCTGTTGGTGTTACCTATTATTTACTAGTATTTTGCTCGTGCGATGCACGGATACTAAATTAATTTGTGGTATTCATAAAATTTTCAACATGTAAATCATAAGATTTTTTTTATATAAAAATAGTATTAGTTCGTTCTATACATGTGTTATTTTGTTAAAAAAATTACCTCATTTATATTTATTTCTTGCATTAATGTTACCACAAACTCGCCACAATAATCTACAGTACCACACGAAAGAACCCTTCAAACCACTACTCTTACTCTTCAAACAACATATGAAACGGTCCACAATCCAAAACCACACCTACTAACCTATCATGAAATTAATAAATCAAATGTGATTTAGTCATCTTTATTGCTACCTCAAACAACCATCTAACTCATTATCGACACTCTTTCCTAGCTTCCAATACACACCTAAAATATTCAAGTGACCTCGTCTTCACAAAACACCCGAACTTATCCATCAATGTTAGCTCTCCCTTTGAAAAGTTCATCCATTTATCAGAAACCTAGCTAACTTCTGCTTTCAAAACCGATCTTGTTTGAATGAGAAATCCTTGATTGGGAAAACAAAAACATGCAATTTTTTTGTTTGGTTAACAAAAGAGGTATGAGAGAAGTGTTAAGGAATGAACGGTGGATGCAACACTCGTGATGTTACATCGAAATTGGTGTAAAATTCAAACCACAGTGTTTTTTTTAATCACCAAGACAAAAAAGTAACATAGTTAAACGTTAACAATACTATATTGACATGATATTTATTAACATTTGATTACTTATTTTTGTGCTTCACAAGAAAAAAAAACACGATTGAGTTTTCATACATGATATTTCAGAGATTTTTAACTTATTTTTATAGCATCTATGCCTAAGTCATTTACACATAATACAACCTTGAAATAAATTCATCTACTACTTCGTCAGTTTTCTTGCTACATACCCCCCCCCCCCCCCCCCCCCCCATTTTACACACCATTCAGGCATTGTCCGTACCCTTTTCACTCAACTAAGCAACTTGACCATCATAATTAACCGTATGCGCATCCCTGAACAACCCCATTGTATCTATATTTACTTGTACTTCTCAAATCAAACTCTTAAATGTCGGAAAATAACTTTATCCTCAAGACACTTACCTCATACCTCTAGACCTATTTACCTATCTACCGCGATATAATACTGACATGATAAATACTTTCTTAATTCTTATCCAATGTTCGCACATTCCGTTTTTGTACAATTTAATCCAATGTTTTTCTTCTATACTTGATAAAATAATTGACATAACTATCTTCTTCTATTTCTTATATTTACAATGTTATCATTGCAAATTTGCAACTACAACTCCACATTAGGACATCTTTTTTTATGCACACCCCTAAATATTTTCAAGAATACTCCCACAAAAAACACTATAACGTCATTCCACATTAAAAATTATTCCCCGGCCCAATGGAGCATTCAATAGGACTAAGAGAGTATAACATTTGATTGTTTAGTTTTGTGTCCAACAAATAAACAAAATTGAGTTTATACATGTGATATTTTAAATGTTTTTAGCCTATATTTTTATATTTGTCGGTTCTTTTCTCATATAATACACATTTTCAAATAAAATTTATTCATTTACCTTCTCCAATCAATGCAATATCTCACGTTATCCACTTTTTTACAAATTCAACCCTTTCCACGCACCCAACCTACATATGAATATATTTTTCAATCTTCTAGATCACACTCGTAAACGTCAAGGAGTAATCCTACCCATGGAGTACCCTTCTCACCCACTTAACCAACGTAACCATTAAAATGATTTGTAAAATGTATTCCTGGAAACCTCAACCTACCGACATTTATTTGTACTACTCTCACACTCTTCAACGTCGTAGAATAACCCTACCCCCAAGACACTTACCTCCTCTCTCAAAACCTATTTACCCCCACCGCTCGAAACAATAGATATATCCAATGTAAAATCAAATCCCGTCATATAACAATCAAAATTGAGTATGCATACATGTTACTATAAAGATTTTTAAGCTCTTTTCATAACATATGTGCCTCTGTTACTATCATATAAAATAAAATTTTGAAATAAAATTTATCTACCTATATACTTGCTCAGTTGTTCTAATCATTATGTAGTACATACGCAACTTTTTTCGACACCATTTAGATATTTGCATACCCTTCTCACATAACTACCCAACTTGACTAACAAAATCAATCGTATCCCTGAACAACTCTAACCTATAGACATTTTCTTGTGCAACTTATATCACACTTTTAAACGTCGAGGAGTAACTCTATCCCCTAAGATACTTACCTTCTCCCTCGAGATCTATTTATCCCCATCCTTAAACAAATGGACACATACAATTTAAAATCAACCCTTACCCTATAAAACAATGTCACACTGTAAAGAATAAGTTGAAAATATGGAGGAAAAACAAAAGAATACAGACTATAATAAACTATAATCTAATACTAATTAAAAAATATTTTTAATCTTTTTACGACTTATTCTATCCGTCTCATAAACACCATTTATTTGTCATTACTTTGTTGTATGAATATCTTTTAATACCCACTTGCATTTCATCTCATCATCAATACAATTATTCTGCTTAACTCAGATCACCTACATCATTATCTTCTTTAATATCTATATATTTATATTTATACTCTTTAAATCATAACTTGACAACCAAACTAACCAACTTGATAATCAGAATCATAAACTGTATTCTTGTCTCTTGATCATCTCTGACCAATTTGCTTGTACTACTCAAATAATACTCTTAAACGTCGGAGAGTAACCCTACCCCTGAAGACACTTACCTTCTCCCTCAAAACCTATCTACCTCCGCCCCCGAAAAAAAAATGTCATTTTATAACACAACAATGTCTCATCGTTAAATAATAAGGTGAAAATATAGGAATAAATATTGTTATTTATGAAATATCTTTCAATATCCATTTAAAACACATGTCATCCACAAAATTATTCTACTTCAGCACCTATCTACATCATCATTGTGTTTTTTAATATTTATATTTATACTAATTAAATCCAAATTTGACATTTTTAGGGTTTCTCTGAAGTATACTATATTTGACATTTATCTTATTTTCTTTTTACATAATTAAAGAAATTATCTCATTTCTTTCGCATAATTAAGTACGAAAGTGCATAATACTCACTTGAATAGTAGTGCCACTCTTGTACCAAAAAATAGTAGTGTTGCTCTTAATTTGGTCGAATATGATTGATCGCAAATGTTCCTTTTAGGTAGGAATTTGTTTAGACTTAAATATTTAACTAATTACATTTATTAGTTCTACACATTTTTAATTAAGATGGAGGTATTCATTTTAAGTTTGAATGATTCAGTAATATGGAAAACATAAGAACATAATGTATAAGAAAAAGTAAAAGATTTGTCTTATTACTCTTATATCCCCCGTGAGACTATTTTTTACTCATTTTAATGGTAAGATGAAGACAAACTAAATTAGTTCTTTTTTACGCTTTTCCATTTTCATTTTTAATAGAAACGATGAATAATATTAATAACCTTAGATAGTAAGTATATAAATATTAAAGAATAATGTCCCAAGATAAAAAAAAAACTTGTAAAGAATCAATTATTCTAATTCATTTCCGATTTTCATTTTTAATAAAAACGTTGAATAAACTTAATAAACTTAAATAGTAAGTATATAAATGTTAAAGAATAATAATGTGCTAAATCTAATAGGAAAATTGTAAATAATCATGTATTTTTTATTTTTCTAAATCTAATAGAAAAGTTGTAAATAATTTATTATTTTCTTATTTTCTAATTCTAATAGGAAATTTATAAATAAATTATTATCTAAACAACAATTTACTAATTTTCTAATTCTAATAGAATAATTATAAATAATTAATTATCTCCTAATTCTAGTAGAAAAATTGTAAATAAATCATTATTTACAATTAAGTGTTTTCTTATTTTCTAATTCTAATAGGAAAATGATAAATAAATTATTATCTCAACAACAATTTACTAATTTTCTAATTCTAATAAAAAAAATTGTAAATAATTAATTATCTCCTAAATCTAGTAGAAAAATTGTAAATAAATCATTATTTATAATTAGTAAGTTTTGCTTGCGACGGGTTACCATTTGTGACGGATATTTTGTGAGATAAAATGGATACAAAATGAGTAGTGGAGAAAGGGGGACCACAAGAATAGTGTTGGAGAGAGAGAAAAAGTAGATATTTTGTGAGAGAAGACGGTATCCGTCACAAGCTCGCGACGGATAGTACCGTTACAAATAAGAATTTGTGATTTATAATTAAATGTTTTGTAAAAGGTCGGGACTACCACGTGCTTAGAAAAAAACTTCATTTAATTATATATATTGATTTATTACGACCGCATATATTATGTAGAGAGTACAAAATTCAAATCTTCCGTAAATTGAATATAAACATAGTTTGGCGCACTCAAAATATGAGAAATCCAAAACTAGAAAGAGAAAAAGAGCGGAAGCTAGAGAGAGAATGCACAAGTTAGTCTAACCTGGCGGAAGAAGACGATCAACGGATTCAACACTACCACTCGATTCTCGAGAGGTTGAATTCGTGCTCTATATTTACATCATTTAACGCTTAATTTGACATAATCGTTGATCTAAATTGATGAAAATCAACATTAACGCTTAATTTGACGGAATAGTACGTTGCTCCAAATTAGATGCAATTATTGTTAAAAACGAAGAAAAACAAGAGTAAATGTAACTGAAGTTACGTTTGTGCTACTGTTACTAGAAAGTTGTAATTAGGAGTAGTGTTGTAGTGTCACTGATAATTTATCAAGTTACATTCGTGCTACTGTTGCTCGAAAATGATGATTTATGTTAGTTGATGATAATATATGCATATATGATGATTAAGAGAGGGAGTTAATGTTGATTATTAAGATCTAATTGAGTTTTGGTTTAATTATCGAAATTGAGATGGATTTGGTATCTTTCTCCATGATCCAAGTACGCTGCTGAAGAATACGGAGTACTGCGCGTATAATGAATTTTTTGGTAAATTGGTGTTAACTACCAAATTAATTGGGTAGTTAGTGTTGAATTCAAAGTATTTGGGTTTATAGTGTCCACGTGGACACTTTTCAATTTTTTTGCAGATTTTCACTAAAACCGTTGAATTTCACGGCGCCTTTAGTGAATGTATGCTATAAGGCAAAGCCGCCTAACTTCTTGGCGGCTTACTTGCAGAAATTGCTACTCATATTAGTCATATACACACAACTACACCTCCATGACTCCACATCTTCCTCGCTGGAACTTGACATATAGTCTTACCATCTGACACCTCCTCCGTCTTTCCTTACTTTCCGCCAGTCTTACCATCTGACACCTCCTCCGTCTTTCCTTACTTTCCGCCACCGCCGCCGTCGTCGCCATTGCCTTCCTTCCTCATATTCTTAGTAAGTCATGTCTTGCACCTTTACATTCGATAGTGTAAGTAAATGCATACCGATAGATTATGGAACCCATGTAATTTTCAGAATTTCCTTTGTCTTTCTAAGTCAAGTATACCTGAGATTGAAGATTAAGGGTATATTTGGAAAGGACCGTATGGAGGGAAATGGAAGTGAGGTAATTATTAGAATATATTAATATCAATTAATTATTCTTGTATTATTTGTAAATATTTTGTTTCCTATATTAGTCTAGGTTTTGCTAATTGTATAAGATTGTTTCCCCTAGTCTAGCTATTAGTCATTGACTCCCCATGAATCATGGGATTGAGGAGCCAATCAAGATTATTCAGTGTATATTTATTGTTATCAGTATGAATCAAAACGTCAAGTCAAATATTTACTTTCATGGTATCAAGAGACCAGAAATAACCTACCTGCTTCCGTCTCTCTTCTACTTTCTTCTTCCTCTGTTCTTTTTCTTTGTTTTTCCAAAATCACCATGACTGGTAACAACGACTCCTCGTCCTCAAAATCATCCTTCCACCCCGCCTATTCTGTATCTAATATTAAAAATTATGTTCAGATTATACTTGAGATCGAAAACGTTCATTACGCTTCTTGGGCCGAGCTCTTTCCCAACCTTTGGCCTCATGCCCTCTCTATGGCCACATACTTACACAACATACTACCAAGTAAGGCCAACCACAATCAATCTCCTATGTCAAGCTTGTATCTCCGCGTCCCCACCTATAGCCACCTACGCACTTTCGGTTGTCTATGTTACCCACACACCCTTCCCATAACCATACACAAACTTGACCCAAGAGCAACCCCGTGCGTCTTCTTAGGCTACCCGTCTTCTCATCGCGGATATAAGTGTCTTGATCTTGTCACAATGAAAATCATAATTTCACGGCATGTAACCTTTGCTGAAACAATCTTTCCTTTTGCTAGTAAAAAACTCCTGCCCCATAAATCCTATGATTTTCTACACAGTGACCCATCCCCTTACCTACAACATTACATACATAACCCTCCCCAACCGAGCCCAAATACAAACAGGCCCAATAATGAACATTTCCAGCAACCTCCATCTCCTATTGTGACCCAAACCGAGAACCCCCAGCCCCTTGTCTCCTCTCCTGTACCACGTCCAGCAGCCCAGCTGCCGCCCAGCCCAACCACCATGGCCTCCCCTGTGACCGCCCCTGACGTGTCTGTTAGGTTCATATACCTATTTAGTCATACTATGTTATATTTATCTTATAAATGATAGATCTTATGCATGCTTAACAAGGAAATTTCGAGATATATGAAGAAGAACAAGCTTCCTTACATTGAATATCTCGGCTATTTTAGGGCACAAGTGAAGTCACCTTCTTCACTTGTTCTTGATCTTAATATGTGGATGATCCTCCTTGAACCTTCAAAGAGATGATGGCCTCCAAAAGATGAACACCAAGACACACTAACTCTCAATGTTTGTATGTTATTGTGCTAGAATCAACAAACAAACTCACTAGATTATGCAAGGAGGTGCACGGTTTTAGGGTTAGAAAATAAGAGCTTATTTTCTCTCTTTTGTTCTCTCTCTAAAAACAAAACCCTAGTATGAATTGTGAATGAATGAGTTAAGTGAACCAAAGAACAAAACTTGTTTTGTTCCTCTATTTGGTTCGGCCGAGAACAAGGGTTAGAGTGCCCAATAGATTGGCACTCAATCCTCTCAATTGTCTCAAGCATGCATTAACAAATTAAATGCATTGTCTTCCTAATGTTCCTATTACATAATGTAATATGTAAAATGTGTAGGTCTAAGTGTGACATATCACACGGTCCACATGACCAAAACGGATCCAATCCGTAACATTAGTTAGGATTATATTATTTACGTAGTTTAACATTTTAAACCTTTTATCGTAAATTAGTAATTAAATAATTTCATATAATTATTTAATCGCATTCTATAATTACAACAATTGTAGTTTATTCGATTCATTCATTTTATTATTATGTTTCATAAAACAAATAATTAATAGTGATGACACTTCGATCACTAAAATAATTTATAATCTTATTATAAATTATCTCCTCTTTTATTCACAATCTAGAAATGTATCAACTCGTATCAATATACAGTTGTTACATTTAATATTGAGATAGCTGTCCTAAAGGTGTGACCTAAAGGGATCAACTGGTCACCACCGTCATTACGACAGTAATGTCAAACTCTAGCAAGCCAATCATTACCGATTAATGTTGACCAGTTGACTTATGATAAAGAATCATCCCATGAATATTCTTTTATAGAGTTTTGTCAATTTAATTAATATAATTGACGTGATCACATTATTGTCGAGGACACTTACTCCAACAATCTCCCACTTGTCCTCACAAGTGTGGATCACCGATTCTCTTGTTCTATTACATCATCTCCCACTCAATGCAAGGTGTCTTTTAGGTCGTATTTGCACGTGATCAAATCAATAGTGGTTTTTCTCGATATGGAGTGTAACTGTTTGACCGGAATTATCTACCATAGACAGTCTCCGAGCGTGGCCACGCATTTTCAGTTCACTACTCCTCGAGTGGCCTTGAGATTTAAGATAACCCTGACAAGGGGCAGAACAATTTCTTTCCAACTGTTCTCCTTGGTCAACATCATCCATTGTGACCCAAAATATATCCATTTGACCCCTTTTACGGAAGATCGTAGAATATAAATCAAAGTCATTCTGAATAATGTCACCTCTAGAGCAACCAGTCTCTAGTCTAAGAATCGACTCATAAGAATATATATAGCAGCTCTTGCCACGACCAGGCTCCATTGAATTCTAAAGAACTCTATAAGCGGTCACTGCCCGACACAAGTGTACTTTACAGTTGTCTATATGATCGACTAGTCATCCCTTATGACTCTATGGTGTAAGAACTCACCATCAATCGCATCATAATCTAGTCACTTCGAGACGTCGCCTCATATAAGTGACTAGGGGCAATACTAAGTTAATCCAGTTCACTTCTACAGGGTTCAACAATTGTCCTACAATCCTGTTTGGATTTAACAAAGTATATTTAATAAACAAGTTGTATAAAACTTTAAATGATGAACGAGATTATCTTATATGAACGTAAAAACAACATTTTTCATTTCATATCGCATAATCGGTTACACATTGGGTAAACTCTTAAGACCCATAGAACGAGCATGAGAATCATGCTTAGCTTGCGACAAGGGTTTGGTTAAAGGATCAGCCACATTATCGTCTGTCCCAACCTTACAAATCGCTATTTCCTTCCTATCAATGAAATCTCGAATTACATGATATTTTCTTGGTACATGTCTAGACTTATTACTAGACTTCGGCTCCTTAGCCTGAAAGACAGCACCACTGTTATCACAGTACAGGGTGATAGGATCTTCAGCATTTGGAACTACCCTTAGTCCCTCGATAAATTGCCTTATCCATACTGCCTATTTAGCAGCTTCTGATGCTGCAATGTACTCTGCTTCCGTTGTAGAATCCGCAACGACTGGTTCTTTGAAGCTCTTCCAACTAATGGCACCACCGTTCAAGATAAAGACAAATCCAGCCTGGGATTTAAAATCGTCTTTATCTGTTTGGAAGCTTGCATCTGTGTAACCCTTTACACACAAATCTTCTTCCCCTCCAAACACTAAGTATGAATCCTTAGTTCTTCTCAAGTACTTAAGGATGTTCTTGACTGCAATCCAGTGACTTTCACCTGGATTTGCTTGATATCTACTAGTCATGCTCAAGGCATACGAGACATCAGGACGAGTGCATATCATGGCGTACATGATAGATCCCACGGCGGAAGCATAAGGGATCATTTTCATGCGTTCAACATCCTTGGGTTCTGTGGGCGATTGAGACTTTTTTCAATATAATGCCACTTCCCATGGGGATAAACCCTCTCTTGGAATTTCCCATGCTGAACCGTCGAAGAATCTTATCGATATAAGGTTCTTGACTTAGTGCCAATATCCTCTTGGATCTATCTCTATAGATCCGGATACCTAATATGCATTGTGCATTTCCTAGATCTTTCATCTGAAAATGGTTACCTAACCATCCTTTCACTGATGAAAGCATTGGAACATCATTTCCAATGAGTAGTATGTCATCCACATACAAGATCAGGAATACAACATTGCTCCCACTGAATTTCATATATAGACAAGGTTCCTCGACACTTCGAGTGAAACCATTTTCTTTTATGACTTCATTGAAGCGATGATTCCAACTCCTCGATGCTTGCTTAAGACCATAGATGGATCTCTTAAGCTTGCATACCTTGTTAGGATTTTTAGGATCTTCAAAACCCTCGGGTTGTATCATATACACATCCTCCTTTAAATGCCCATTTAAGAAGGCGGTTTTGACGTCCATTTGCCACACTTCATAATCATGAAATGCGGCAATCGCTAACATTATCCTAATGGATCTTAGCATGGCTAATGGAGCAAAGGTTTCATCATAATGAAGACCTTGAACTTGGGAAAACCCCTTAGCTACTAGCCTAGCTTTATAGACATCATCATGTCCTTCTATGCCATTCTTCACCTTGAAGATCCACTTGCATTGGAGAGGTCTCATCTCCTTAGTCAAGTCTACCAAGTCCCATACTTGGTTTTGATGCATAGAATCCATCTCAGATACCATGGCCTCATGCCATTTGATGGAGTCGGGACTAGAGATTGCAGCTTTGTAAGTGGTAGGCTCGTCACTTTCCAAAAGTAAAACGTCCAGGCTACCATCTTCCTCAATAAGTCCAACATACCTATCAGGTTGATGTGGGACCCTACTCGACCTCCTAGGTGGAATAGGTACCGAAGTGGATGAAGAAGGAACATATTCTTCAGTCTCAGCTTCAGTTTGTGGCTCTTGAACTTCTCGAACTTCATTAAGTTCAAAATTTCTCCTACTCTGTCTCTTAGAAATAAACTCCTTTTCTAAGAAGACAGCCTCAGAAGACACAAACACTTTGTTTTCATGAGGTTTGTAGAAGTGGTAGCCACGTGAGGTGGTTGGATACCCAACAAATATGCATTTTTCGGATCTTGGTGCGAGTTTGTCATCGTTTTTCGACTTGACATAAGCATCGCACCCCCATATCTTCATATAGGATAAGTTAGGAACCTTTCCTTTCCACATCTCATATGGAGTCTTATCGGTCGCTTTCGTTGGACTATTGTTCAACGATTTGATGGCGGTGAGGATCGCAAATCCCCAAAATGAATTGGGTAAATCAGTTTGGCTCATCATTGATCGGACCATATCCAATAAGGTTCGATTCCTCCTTTCAGCCACCCCATTAAGTTGTGGTGTTCCTGGAGGTGAAAGTTGTGACACAATGCCACATTCCTTTAGATGTGAATCAAATTCATTACTAAGATATTCTCCACCACGATCGGATCGTAATGTTTTAATCTTCCTATCGAGTTGGTTCTCTACTTCATTCTGAAATTCCTTAAATTTCGTAAGAGCTTCACTCTTATGCTTCATCAAGTAGATATACCCATACCTACTTAAATCATCGGTGAAGGTGATGAAATAGTCATAATTGCCTCTAGCGGTGATTGATAGTGGTCCGCATACATCCGTATGTATAAGTCCCAATAACTCACTTGCTCGTGTCCCTTTACCACTAAAGGGGTTACGAGTCATCTTCCCTAGAAGGCAAGCTTCGCATGTACCATAAGATTCATATTCGAATGGCTTAATTATGTTGGTTTTGACCAATCTTTTAATGCGATTTTCATTTATGTGACCAAGTCGACAATGCCAAATATATGATTCATTTGGATCACTTGTTTTAATCCTTTTGTTATTAACGTTGTAGACATTATTAGATGAGTCGGAAGTTTCCAAAACATAGATTCCATTAATAGAATTGGCACGGCCAACTACCATGTCATTCTTTGAAATTACACAACAATTGTTTTTAATGGAAAAATCATATCCTTCAATGTCTAACATTGCAACAGAAATAATGTTTTTGGAAAGAGACGGTACAAAATAACAATTATTGAGTTTTAGCTCATATCCACTCGTCAAGGCAAGAGTGCAAGTTCCTTTTGAAGTGGCCGCTACCCGAGCTCCATTTCCAAGTCGGAGATCCATATCACCCTTGTCCACCTTCTCCACTTCTCTTAAACCCTGCAAACGATTACAAAGGTGAGAACCACATCCGGTATCCAATACCCAAGATGTGTTGGATGTAAAATTTATGTCAATAACAAAAATTTCAGATTTGGAATTACCTAACGGAATCACAAGACCTTCTTGGATGTGATGTAAGTACTTGGGGCAATTCCTCCTCCAATGGCCCATGACACTACAATAGTGGCATCGCCCTTTCTCTAACTTTCTCTTCTTCTTCTTATTCTTTGCAAGACTTTTCTTGTTAGAACTCCCACTAGCTTCATCATAAGCTCTTTCCTTCAAGTATAAGGCGTCCAATTCTTCATTTAGCTCATCTAAATGAGCCGTGTCAAGAAATGGACCTTTGGGAGGTGGGAGAGAAGAAATGAAGTTAATACTGCCATCCGGACCCGTTCCGAAATGAACTTCTCTAGTAGTATCAATGTTGTTTTGGTTGCAAATATCGTCGAAAACATTGTGACAAGAATCAATAGTGATAGGGTTGAATGAATCCATTGCGATAAAATAACTACAAAAACGGAAATGAAGGAAAAATTAACGTTCATCATTTTGATACTTGTTAAACATTTTAAACAAGTTAAGTATTTACTTAACGATCTCTTACACAATCAAGTAAATAAACCCGAGACCCAAACCCATACTAATCCGGGCACGGTGTAGCCGATTCAACCCGTATTGGTATAATTTGGTGGATTAACCCTTTAATCGGTTCTACTCTTAGAACTCTCGGTCGACAATTTTCTTAAAATTATCTATAGCCCGAACTTATTGCAACTACGGTTACGAATACTTTCGTTGAGATCGACCAAATTTCAAGGTGTAATCGTCATTACCCCACTTACCCAACGTGACAATTTTAGTACCCCGGTTTAGCCGAGCCTACATATTTGTGAAGAAGGGATTCATGGGTCCATACTCTTTGGTAAGGCTAAGTCTCAATATTTTAAACGTAAGAGATCTTATCAATTATTATCTATCTCCTTTTAAGTGAACTAATTTAGGTGAATTATCGATAATAAAATTGATACGTTGAAGACCCGATACTCGATATGCATGACATGTTAATGGCGATTTGGCTATGCATGCAACATATTAAAACAAAATAAAGCAAACGATAAATTCCTAGTATGGCCTTATCCTAGAAAAGAAATAACAAGAGTACAAATTCGGAAACCAACTCCTTTGGTCCCTTGATTTTGACGAGGCACGCAAATCGAGGCAAACACCGTCTTGATCGGAACTCCTTTCCGAATGGCACCGTCTTCAAGGTTCTCCGGAAAATACAAATATTACAACTTTTCTAGTCTACTTTATACATTATAAAATAGAAAAATTACAATTGGGTGATACGAGATCACAAAATTACAACCGAATTGGTAACCCCTTACATTACGGGAAATACCAATTTAAAACTAAGGCCATACTAGAATAATTACATGATTCAAAATAATGCAATATAATATGACATTCGTAAGAAAAACGCAGCAATATAAAATGTTATAAATATGTTCATTTTAATGCCAAATCGCCCTAATAACTTATTATGTCAAAATTAACCCGGTTTATGAGATTTTAGCATTTTTAACTCTTTTAAAATGCATAAATTAAAACATACACAACTTATGTTCTAAATAATATCCTAACACATTTTAGGATTCAAAATTAGTCATAAATAATTTTGATAATAATTAACACTTTAATTATATTAACATTGTTCATAATGCCTTTAAAATGTATAACATTTACGAATTAAATCCAAACAATTATAAAAATTCGAAATTTTGGATTTTCATTTTCACTAACATTCTGAAAATATTACTTTAATATTTATAATGTAAAAATTTTGGTCATATTAATCGAAATTTAACTCGAAATATCACATATTAATGGCCAAAATTACCTCTTTATACGGTTTTAACAATTAAATCGTAAAACATGCTATACAAAGTCATATTGTACCAAATTTTACATACATTAAGTAAAATAAGCATGTGAGGTCGTGTGAAAATTACAAGGCTAGAAACATTTTCTTTCTTATTTAATCATTTAACTCGATTTTTATCATAAAAATACATATTAAACGATTAAATCTCTATAATGAACAACATTTTAAATCTCATAAATTATCATATAACCTAAAAACATTTTAGGACCAGATTTAACATACATGCAAAAAAGTCGAGTGAAATATATGAGTCTTTAAATATATAGTTTTGTTTTTAAGTCTCATAACTCGGAAAAACTAAAACCGATTAAGCATGCAACAACAAGTGCTCTGATACCAATTGTTAGGTTCATATACCTATTTAGTCATACTATGTTATATTTATCTTATAAATGATAGATCTTATGCATGCTTAACAAGGAAATTTCGAGATATATGAAGAAGAACAAGCTTCCTTACATTGAATATCTCGGCTATTTTAGGGCACAAGTGAAGTCACCTTCTTCACTTGTTCTTGAGCTTAATATGTGGATGATCCTCCTTGAACCTTCAAAGAGATGATGGCCTCCAAAAGATGAACACCAAGACACACTAACTCTCAATGTTTGTATGTTATTGTGCTAGAATCAACAAACAAACTCACTAGATTATGCAAGGAGGTGCACGGTTTTAGGGTTAGAAAATAAGAGCTTATTTTCTCTCTTTTGTTCTCTCTCTAAAAACAAAACCCTAGTATGAATTGTGAATGAATGAGTTAAGTGAACCAAAGAACAAAACTTGTTTTGTTCCTCTATTTGGTTCGGCCGAGAACAAGGGTTAGAGTGCCCAATAGATTGGCACTCAATCCTCTCAATTGTCTCAAGCATGCATTAACAAATTAAATGCATTGTCTTCCTAATGTTCCTATTACATAATGTAATATGTAAAATGTGTAGGTCTAAGTGTGACATATCACACGGTCCACATGACCAAAACGGATCCAATCCGTAACATTAGTTAGGATTATATTATTTACGTAGTTTAACATTTTAAACCTTTTATCGTAAATTAGTAATTAAATAATTTCATATAATTATTTAATCGCATTCTATAATTACAACAATTGTAGTTTATTCGATTCATTCATTTTATTATTATGTTTCATAAAACAAATAATTAATAGTGATGACACTTCGATCACTAAAATAATTTATAATCTTATTATAAATTATCTCCTCTTTTATTCACAATCTAGAAATGTATCAACTCGTATCAATATACAGTTGTTACATTTAATATTGAGATAGCTGTCCTAAAGGTGTGACCTAAAGGGATCAACTGGTCACCACCGTCATTACGACAGTAATGTCAAACTCTAGCAAGCCAATCATTACCGATTAATGTTGACCAGTTGACTTATGATAAAGAATCATCCCATGAATATTCTTTTATAGAGTTTTGTCAATTTAATTAATATAATTGACGTGATCACATTATTGTCGAGGACACTTACTCCAACAGTGTCACCACCGCCTCCACCATAATCACCTCACATTCCATCACCTCAAATGACAACTCGTGCCCGACATGGAATATACAAACCAAAGCCAGTTTTCGACTTATGCGCAACCACTCTCTCACCCGTCCCAACCAACCCTCTCATAGCCCTCCAAGACCCGAATTGGAATCGTGCCATGAAAGATGAATACGATGCCCTCACTAAGAATGATACGTGGGTTCTAGTGCCTCGTCCCTCGGACGTCAATATAACCCGTTGCATTTGGTTGTTTAAGCATAAGTTTAAAGCTAACGGTGATTTAGAGCGATACAAAGCTCGTCTTGTGGTTAATGGTAGGTCTCAAAAGGTTGGCGTTGACTGTGACGAAACTTTCAGTCCCGTGGTCAAGCCGGCTACAATTCGTACGGTACTCAGTCTTGCAGTTTCCAAAAATTGGTCTCTACACCAACTTGACGTAAAAAAATGCTTTTTTACATGGTCATCTTGCTGAGACCGTTTATATGCACCAACCCCCCAGGTTTCAGGACCGGACTCACCCTAATCACGTGTTTCTATTAAAAAAATCTTTCTACGGTCTCAAACAAGCACCGCGGGCCTGGTACCAACGTTTTGCGAATTATGTCTCTACTATTGGGTTCACTCATAGCAAGTCCGATAACTCGCTCTTCATATACAGTGACGGTAATGACCTTGCTTATCTCCTTTTATATGTCGATGATATTATACTTGCTACTTCGACAGATGCCCTACGAGTTAATATCATGTCCCTTCTTCGATCCGAGTTCGCTATGACGGACTTAGGGCCTCTGAATTTTTTCTTGGGAGTTGCTGCAATACGTCACTTACAAGGTTTGTTTTTACATCAACATAAATATGCTCTTGAGATAATTGCTAGGGCCAAAATGTCATCATGTAAACCCGCTATCACTCCGGCCGACACGAAAGCCAAATTAAGTGCAAATGGCGGGCAACCCGTGACAGACCCAGCCCTCTACCGAAGCCTTGCGGGCGCATTACAATATCTGACTTTCACCCGTCCGGATATTTCCTATGCGGTGCAACAAATCTGTCTATTTATACATGACCCACGTGAGGCTCATTTCGGTGCCCTCAAGCGTATTATCCGCTATCTCCAAGATACGTCTCATTACGGTTTACACATTACTAAATATGCCTCTACCATTCTTACGACATACTCGGATGCCGACTGGGGCGAATGTCCCGACTCTCGACGATCGACTTCGGGATATTGTGTATATCTCGGTCAAAATTTGCTATCTTGGTCCTCCAAATGACAACCTACCGTATCGCGGTCTATTGCGGAGGCCGAATACCGTGGCGTTGCTAATGCAGTGGTCGAATCCTGTTGGTTGCGAAACTTACTTATCGAGCTCAAATGTCCAATTCGCAAAGCCACTGTAGTCTTTTGTGACAATGTATCAGCCATCTACTTATCAGGAAACCCGGTCAATCATCAGCGGACTAAACATATTGAACTTGACATTCACTTTGTTCGAGAAAAAGTTGCCATAAATGAAGTTCAAGTCCGTCACGTACCATCCAGATACCAATTTGCCGATGTGTTCACAAAAGGACTCCCTAAAATCCTTTTCGACGATTTCCGATCCAGTCTCAACATCGGTTCACCTCCCGTTTCGACTGCGGGGGTGTATTAGAATATATTAATATCAATTAATTATTCTTGTATTATTTGTAAATATTTTGTTTCCTATATTAGTCTAGGTTTTGTTAATTGTATGGGATTGTTTCCCCTAGTCTAGCTATTAGTCATTGACTCCCCATGAATCATGGGATTGAGGAGCCAATCAAGATTATTCAGTGTATATATATTGTTATCAGTATGAATCAAGACGTCAAGTCAAATATTTACTTTCAGTAATTTCCATTGTTTGATTACAAAAATGATGGAGGTAATTTCCTTTGATTGATTACAAAAATGATGGAGGGTTTGAAGAGAGGGAAATTAGATCCATTTATGTAATCTCTTCCAAGGCAAATTAAATTCTTTCAACAATGGAAAGTTCACAGTGAAGAACGGAAATCTGGTCGAAAAGATGTATCTAAGCTCTCCTTTTTTTCCTTGTTTGTTGGTGGTGGAAAAATCTCATGTAGTGGAGAGACCAACCATCATTGTTTGAACATATACCTCTAGCAAAATCTCAGTGTTGAGAAGAGGCAAAGGAATTGATGATATATCATGGTATGACTTTTTTGACAGGGAGTATTGCCGCTTAGAATCACAGCGGTTTTTGGTTTTGCATGTTGTTTATAAATGGAAGCACTCCAATAACCACTAGAGTGTGTTGCTTTGAGTAAGTGAGGCAAAGCCGCTTAGAATCATAACGGCTTTGTATGTTGTTTGTAAATGGAAGTAAGCTACTGGATTGGACTGAGTGACAACTTTGCCTCAACATTCACGGAAGCCGCTATGAACCTTAGCGGCTTTAGTGAAAAACTGGAAAAACAAAAAAAGAAAAGTGTCCACGTGGACACTAGAAACCCAAATAGTTTGAATTGAACACTAATTATCAAATTAATTTGGTAATTAACACTAATTAACCAAAAAATTCGCGTATAATTCTACTTATTTGACTAGTTTTAGCTAAAGAATTGTATAATTGATGATGTGTTGGTCGGTTTAGGTTAACTAACTGACTAATTTATATTTAGTTGATGAAGGTAACTAATTAATTAGTTGTTACTAGTAGAATACGTAGCTAGCTTGGAGTTTATTTGGTGGTGTGTATCAATTTATCATGCATTTGCGTGCTAATTGACATTATGTGAAAGAAGTTGATTCAGTGATCTAGCTCTCTGGTAGACGTTTGAATGTTTGAAATCGACGTGTCAATCTTTCTCGGTCTTCAATTAAGCTCTAAGTTAAGATGTTGCTCAAGTAAACTAGTTGATCAAAAACGTATTTATTTCTGCTGATGCATCATGCATCATGCATCAGCTAAATGTGTTTGATAATAATTAGCACAAAAATCAGAGGTTGGATCAGGGGCGGATGCAAGAATTTGGTTTCGGGAGGGCACAAATCATTTCAATCATAATTTCGATATTGTTTTTCGTTTATATACATATGGTCCAAATAATATTTCGTATGATAATAAAATATTTCGTATGATAATAAAAATCTGTTTTATGCACAAAATCATCACTAAAAGTCTTTTTTTGTTGAATTTTATTTTATTTCAACTAAAATTTGGAAACTACTGTTCAAATCTATCTGCTTAAAAATTTTACTTCCAAAAATATTCAATTTTGAAAGATAAAAATCTTAAATATATAAACGTTTGGATGACGATAATATATGTAAACAAGTATATATCTAATATTAAATTGTAATTCCTATCATAATTTTTCATTACAATGTTAACCAGTCACTCAATCTCTTTTGAATCCCTTTACTATAAAAGGAATAGCTTTTCAAGGATTTCTATTGGTCGATGGATTAATGAAAATGACTTTTTTTAATTATGGTAGGGTCTACCATGATCTTATGCATAATTAATTACTTGCCTCAAGTTTTTCATCAATTTAATTTATTCCCTACTTTTCATCAATTTATTATGAAGTCTTTCGAGATCCTAACTTCAATTCAACCGTAAAATCAAATCTTCGATGATCATTAATAATAAGTTAACTAATTTTACATAAATTAAAGGGATACATTAAATATAATAATATGATTGAGACGCATAAACTTTAGAGATGAGTATATGCCAAGATCAAATAAGTTTTTAATATTACGTTAACATGCAATAGTTAAAATGATTAAATTGAGTGACGATGTGAATAAAACAAGAACAAACGAATACCAAATATAATAATAATATATAAATTGGCGAAAACTAAAACATTCAATAGTGGAAATCAACAAATTAAAATAGTTGAGATTTGAAAATCAACGAAAATATGTAACCCCGTCTTAAATGTACGTAAAAAAAATGGGATTATATTATATGGTCGGAGTTTTTTTGGATAGTTAGAGGGTCAACTAAAAAAAATTTGGGTTCATTGCGATGGTTTGGAAGTTGGAAGACTCGGAACTTAGGACTAAATCCGTAAACATAATTTTAAAATATATATTTTTTTTTATCGGCTACTATTTTTCTTAAGTTTAAAACGGGTCTCCTCACGGATTATAGGACACATATTTTATTTTCGTCATGCATAATGCTTTTTCATCCTACATATGTATATTTGACCCGTTTTAAACTTAAATCGATAAGTCGTTCTAAATAAGATTTGTATGCTTTTATCATGTCAAACAGATGCATTAATTTACTTGCGTCTGAGTCAAATATATAAATTCTCTTTACTTTTTACATTGATATGAGTGCGATACTAAAATCTTATTTTGTTAAATATATTTACCTTCTTAAAGATTTCTCGATTTAATAAAATTAGACCCGTGCATTTTTTGCACGGGCGTAAAACTAGTTATATATAATTTACAAATAAAAGGTTAGAAATTTTTATTTTAACAAAGTTTTTTTAGGTTGAATTAATTACATAACAAAGAAAATTTAAAACAATAATAATAACAATAATCGTGACTAAACACTAATAACGGTAACAATATTCGTGGCAAAATACTAATAGTCCGTTACAAATGTTTAGTAAATTGTAGAAAATAAATTTTGACTATATATTATGATAATGTAGGTATTGATTAATAGAAACATTTTTTTTTGTTACGAATCGCTTTTGTCATCAAGGCTCAGCATCACCTAGAACAAAATTAACACCTCTATCAACTATGCCATGATAGCTATTTGTCTATAGTGGAGACTTATAAAGATTTATCTCGAAAATTTCATGGGGGCACGTGCCCACCCGGGACCCCCCTAAATCCGCCCATGCACACTACGATCACTCTTCATATCATCAAGGATCTGATCGGAGGTGTAGAAAGACACAATCACTACATAAGCTTCAATGCTATTATTCATCTCCTTCACAAGCAACTCTCGAGGCAACATGATTGCGTTGTTCAGTAGTGTTGCATAAATTGTTTCCCATTTTCACTTAAATATTAAATAATATAGGAAAAAAGTTAAAATATGTAAAAATTTCCTCACGCGTAGATAACGCGTCAAAAAAAAATTGTGCCCCCTTGCACAAAAATCTTAGGTCCGCTACTGCGTGCAAGCCAAGAATGCAGGTTTTACCGGAACCCTCATACTGACCAACCGGCTGGGCGTGTCTCAATCAAGAGAGATAGAAAGAGATGCGATTGCTAAGGGCTTCAAGATCTATGTTATGTACACACTCGCAGAAAAGAGGAAGGCGGAAGAAGATGGGGTCCCAAGAGAAGAAAGCAAAAGTCTGCTTCACTGCTACATCATTGCTCAAGTTGAAATTCTTCTTTGTCATATGATGTTCCACTCTCTCATACTACAGTATACCACTAGAGAAGTCTTTAACAGTAATTGTATGTGCAGATAATAATTGGTTAATAGACAATGTTTTGCGTAATTGCTGAATACAGATACTGCAAACTGCATAGTGTGCTTGTGTACATAGATGTCAGGTCTCCTCAGACGTGTCTCCATTTTGGCATGCGTACGTACATCAAAAACATTGTAGGCTCGGACTTAGTGTTTCTTAGCTAAAGCTGTTTGTAATTGAATGTTGCGTTTTAGCGTGTCAGGTTCAGCCCGGGATTTATGCTCATGGCGTATCTACTATGAATGTATTGACATGTGTGACAAGTGAAACGTATGCGTTACATTGTCACTAGCTATTGTGAGCATGCAACAGGTTTTGCTTCGTGGTGTTAACTCGTTTGTATATCCTAATAGCTGCAATTATTCTCGTTATGATAGTAATGAAGTAAATTTGATTTACTCATACTCTGTTAGAAATATCAGAAACGAGTGCATCTTCAGGTGTAATATTTACATTGTCTTCGACATATGGCTGCCGCTATTTCATATTACTACTGCTACAGTGCTACTATTAAGCCATTTGTTCTACAAATGCTAGAAGTAGAACACTCCATTTGTGTTCTCTTCCATTACTAGTAAACGGAGAGAGTTATTGTAATCTTATTTGATAACAGTATTCGTGAAACCTTTATGGCATGTAGAATGTAGATTAGAGTCGAATAATTCTTGAAGGAAAGTGTATATGGGCATGATTCTACAAAGTATTCTGGTCCCGCTCATTTACGACATTCTTATTTCCTCTCTAAAAACCCAACACCAAACACATACTAAAACATCTTTAGCACTTTATCTTTTAAGGCCATTTAACATATTATTACCTAATAAGTCTAAAATTTTAGCAAAGAGGAAGATAACTGAAACAGGAGGAAATGCCAAATCAAATCATAAAACTGTGACACTGAAATTACATTCAATTAAAATTCCAAAGAATTCCTGTTTGAGGGTTTTTACAAACAAACAGGTTTACAAACCACAAGAAGCGGTCATATTTGAATAAAATCTAGACGATTAGTACAAAATCTACAACACAAGTACAATCCATTCTGGACTGTATGTCAATCAATAACTTTATCATTACTTCTCTATAATACAGTTATTAAAAATCCTCTCACAAAAGGGAAAAATATATCTATATATATTTATATATATGCGATTACGTCGTGTGGTTTAAGTAATTTTCGACTTCATCAGACCCATATTCTACATTGTTCCTGCTATATTTTCTTTGCCTGAAAATTAAACAAAAACGTCTATCAACACAATATATAGTCGTAACTTGTAAGGACTCGGTTTAAGAGTCGAATTCTCTTACAGTCTTACTCAAAAACTTCTTTCCAATCCCAAAAAAACGAAAGAGGAAAAGGAAAAGGAAAAGGAGAAATAATGTAGAAAAAGATACCTGTTGTTTTAAATACTTTTTATGTAGTTTCATTGCATTGACACAAGCTTTCTTGGCATCTAAATCTCCAGCTATATCATTCAAAATCTGAACAATATATTTCGAATTAAACATACATCAGAAGAATATATTGCAAATTCAAGTGTAGAATACATCTCATGTAGACTAAAGATGTTTTTTTGGTGTGTAAAGGGTGCCTTATTTCATGTTTCAAATAACCCATCCTGAGTACCCCAAACCAAAGAACCAATGTTTCAGTTACGGTGACTCAAAACCTCTTAACATGCAGTCGAGAAATCTTCAAAAACTACGCAAATAGTGTCTCAAACTTCCAATAATGTGGGCTTAGTTGATACCAGGAGATAAACTAGATGACATAACTAACACACAGGTCTAGGGTTAGATAAAGCCAGCAAGACTGCATAATATGTCATTCTTGCCACTCAGGCAGTGCCACGTCATTGCTAGACTAGTACTACGCCACTACGGTTAACCAACAAGTGCAGGGTTAGGGTGAGCCGAGTTGACCCAACCCATTGGCCAATGGCCATCTCTGTTCTCTACTTCGTGAAGTAAATGCATCACATATAGGATAAAAAAAAGAAACTGTCCAAAAAGAGAAGATGAACCTTGACAACATCGTCCAGACCACGAGCTTCTTTCAGGAGTTTGGGGCTCTTTTCTTTCAAAACACTAACAACAAGGAAAACAGAAATAGGGAGAGGAGCATCTTCCTTTACTCCACTTTTCATATTTTCCCTTTCAAACTTCCCATAATGGCGTATTGATTTCGTCCGTCCTTTAGATCCATCGGGATTATCACTAGCAGAATCAGAATCTTCATACACAAAGTAAAGGTCTGGATCATATTCTAAAGCCCACATCATCTGCAATCCGGAACAGAGAATGATCACTGTATACGGCTTCATTCAAAACAACGCAAAACAAATGAAAAGTGATACTACAGCAAGTAACAGAAAACTGAGGCCTCAGTCTCTCACGATAAGTGAAAAAACAATTAAGGTGTAGATGTAAATATCGTTTTCTATTTAATTCGCAGACATGCTTGTGCGCCATCATAAATTTCTTCAGTAGACTTGTGTTCAAGAGGAGACCTTTCTTCATACAAGTTGTAACAGCCTAAGAGTGTGTTTGCTGTACTGTTTCATCTGTAGATGACCTTTCTTCATACAAGTACATGTTTGAGTTGAGCGGATATCAAGTTAATCTGGCTTATGCCATGGGTTCTTTCATGAATGTTCATCCCTTTGCAAACATAACTTTTGTGAACAGAGAAGACCCCTTATATTTGTTTTGATTTTTTTCCTGGTAAGAATATCCCCATAATTTTTCTCACACGCTGAGGAATATCGAAGACTAGGTGTGTTGCAAAATGTGAGAACAAGCATTATCTCTTTTCGAAATGGCAAGACTAATTAGCCACCATACGATAAATGCAAACATCTAATTTCTAGATCAAAAGCAACAATTCATACCTCCCACAGGTACAGGGAATCGCCAAACGAGAATTCTCGGCGAAACAGTACCATAAGCATTCGAATGGCAAATAGATAATCACCTCCTCCAAGTGTCTCTGTTGTCCAAAATATCAGAAGGCAAATTCATATACTCTTAAATGAAAGCAACTGAACCAACACTCAACAACAACAAAAGATATTTGATCCTAGAATGATGCGGGACTGGCTGACATGAGTTATCCATTCACACACTATTCATGTAAAGATACCAATTTATTTGTTTCGTCTTTCTTCCGTTCACACTGTGTATTTGTGATGACCTTAATTTTTCCATGTGTCCTCGCCTCGCTTTTCATTTCATCTGTTTTCATAGTTTTAGCTCATATTGATGGTTCAATGGGTGAATGATGTTAGCAAGGCCAAATCATTTCTGGACTATGGAGTTGTTTATCAGTTAATTTTTATTTAACAAGCAGAAACATATTAAATGCAATATACACAGCTCAACAGAGGATAAAGTAAAATACAGGCGGAATAAAGGCGTAAATTTGAACAAGCTGAATGCAACTCAAAAATAAATCATATTCAGTGAAAATTACTCCGCACATCTGAGGAAAGGAATCATCCTAGAGAAAAGAACCGAAGTTGATCATACCTAGATGCTGATGAAGTTTGGGATCAACTATTTGAGTAATCGCTGCGAGATTACTAAGTTGTGCCTCTACTCCAACAGATCTGCCAGTAGATCTGAAATTTCCTCGCTTAAAAAATTCAAATGAAAAGTATTTAGTAAAACATTGTAACAAAGCATCAAGATACTTGAGATGAAAAGACAAAGCTCCCCAACTGAGCTTCTCCCCTCTTCTACCTAGCGGCAAGGCGAGGTTGTTCTTATCAGATACGCGTGGACCATGCCAAGCAGTGTGAAAATATTAAAAACTAAAAATAATGTACCAATCGGCGCATAAGACGTTCAAAGCACCAAAAGGCATCTGCTTCATCTTCCAGGAGAATTATCATGGGGGAGCATAGATCACTCATTCCTGCACTTTTTGAAAACAGCATTTTAGACCTAACGTCTCTTAAGTTACAGGTGACAACTGACAACCACATAATAAGATGCTAGAGTAAGTTCGAATCATCATATGAGACAGACTTATGATAAGATTATCATGACAGCTGACCCATATTATAGGGTAGTTATTCCTTGATTTTAACTTTTAGTGGGATACTAAGTAAACGGTTAGTGCCTTCCTTCATCACATTATAGTAACATGAGGCTATCAATTGGCAAGTAAAAACAAGAACCAATGACCGACCTTGGCAATAACCGACATCTTCATCAATCCACGCATAAATAGATAAAATATCCCAAAGTTTAGCAAGATTTTCTTGCTTCTCGAAGAACACAAGTGCCCTGTCAGTACGTTTCACATCGAGACCTGTTATACATATTGCCAGGCATCATGAAAACAAGATTGGTGAGAAAGTATCAACCATACACTTCAATTATAAATCAGAACAAATTTCTCTTGATACCAACCTATTTGATGTAAATGAAGCTTCCACTGAATTTCTTTCTGTGACATAGGACCAGTATCCTTCTGCAGATTCTGTAATGTCGAAGCATCTAAGGCTCCATCCGTACCAGGTTCATTTCCCATATTTGCTTCAAGTAGTACCAGTGGATCTAGAATTGGTTCTCCTTTCTCATTGATTATAGGAGCTGTTATAAACCTACCACTGCCAATCAAGGGAAACATCAAACGGCAAGTGTCCTTCCAATTAGCATACTGTACCCTGCAATTCCAGACATATGACTGATATTAGCAACTGTATAGACAAATTTGTACGATGGTTAGAAATATTGAAAGACTGCTAGTAATATCTATGCTTAACATGAGTGATGAGTCACAATAACATGTACTTAGACATTTGATTAGAGAAAGAAGTCTACACTGATCAGATGCACAAAAAAACAACTCAGGCCATATATCCATGATTGCATCTCATCTTTCGTACTACCAATGCCTCCAACTTTAAAGCTGGACAATTCAACCATAGAACACAGACATGCTCACTAGTTTAGTAGTTTCCACGAAAGTAATCAACCCCAGTCACAATATATGAGCAACATAGCAGTAGAGGATTAACACCATCTCTCACAATTTTTTAAAACTCCAATGCCCCAACCACGTGGAAATATACCAGTAATCCTGATGAACACAAGGTTATGTTGATAAATCCACGTGGTCTAATGAAATGACCCACGCGAAAATATAGAAGCTGACAGGTTTGTGATTGTTTACTACTCATAACTCACTTATGAACCAAATTAGTCAACTTCATTCAGGCCAGCAGTTTTCTTGAAGACTTTATAGATTCAAATCTCTATGACCTAGAATCGTAAAGTTAAGATTTCAGACGACTGATTCGACAACAGTGCCAGGTAACATCAAGTAACTTTGCACGATAATTAACGGTTTAGAATATATGAACAGATGAAAGAGAAAAAAGCATAGAATTTTTTTATTTAATGAATAACACGAGGAAGTTCACAATCTTCACATGAACATCTCAGTCTCCAGTGTCTAGATTATGCAATAGAGCTACAGTGATTAACTTCTTTCTTAAACAATCAGGCGTTGCTCCAATCTGAAGTTAAGTAAATATAAGGATATGATCTAGAGACTACCTTCTTTGCTCCCGTATTTGTGTTCGCTCTTCATATGTGCTGTTTGGATCAAAACATCCTAACAAAAATTCCCACACCTCTCCTCTAATGGATGGATGTATCCCCTGATTAACGAATATACATTAACAAAGGAAACATTTTCAAAGGCGAAGAAAGAAGACATTTAGACAATGATGAATCTGATACAGAGACATAGTAGACAGCTTGGGATGAGTTGGATCTACTATTGGATACAAACTACCTTATATTTTCACATATTGAAAACGCTGATTGATTTTTAATGTTAATAGAATTTAGCGTTCTACTTGAACAACATCAAACACTTCCTCGGAAAAACTAAGCTGAAAAAAGTTTCTTGTGAAACTTACCCCTCGATGAATCCTGCCCAGTGTTTTGGTAAAATCGACTTGGCCTTCTGGAGAAAATGAAGCTTGCCATTTTCTTACACTTAAGGTTTTACCTGCCTGTAAATGATGAAAAAAAAATCATTAATACAGTATCATGAAACAGCAATAAAAAAACATTTTCTAATGTCACGTCACTGCTTCTTTTATTAATCAATGCCAATGCTGCTGAGCGCAAACATAGTTCTTCCCAGTTCAAAATCCAACAAAGAGTTACTCACATCCGTTATAATGACAGGATGAAAAAAGATGGAATCATGTAAGATAGTCGACAAATATCTGCCATCAAAACCATTCCTGCAATACAATGTCTACAAACAAATGAAGAGCAACTGGAAAAAAAACACCCCACCATAGATGGGAAAAATGAAATTTGAAGAGGAGCATCCTACATCTTCGCAGCAAAATCAGCTGTTCTAATAATACTTTCTAAATAAAGGACTCCCTGATTCTAGAGGGTAATAACATAAAATGCAGAAAAAATAAGAACATTGGTTACAATAGCCACCCAGTGGGGATCCCGCTAATGTCAGATTGTCAGCTATCTGGTAAATTTATTGTGTGGCAGTAATCATAATCCAGGTTTTATACTCGTCGACATACAGCCTTGTGGCTCCCATTACATCGATAAGAAAAATCTTGACCATCTAGGCATCACCTTATCTTTGACAAAACAAAATGTGGAGCCAAAAAAAACAATTTGTGAGCTAACTGATCAACCTACTGAAAACAGAAGCTTTGCATACACAAACATTCTACACCACTCCCACAATTAAAATCTCAGCAACCATTGTCAGAACAAGGATCAACTAGTTATACCAATACAAAATCATGACCTATTCTAATGTGCAATCACAGGATATGGGTCCACCACTGATAGGGACACACTATTACCCGAATCAACGGATCATTATAACCTGAACATGTAAGCACATTACCTACCAATTAGGCAATTACCATGATAATTGATACCCAAATGAAAGAATGGACATTTCCAAAATTTATAAACATGATGGACCAAATCAAACAAAGTTGGGATTAAATTAAAAAAAAAAAAAATCACAAACCTTGATCCTGAACTTGGACTTAGGAGCATCAGTGATCTCAGCTCTAACTTCATAGTATGAATCTGCAGGTTGTCCAGGGTCTAACCACATCATCTTGAAAAACTTGTTAAATTACAGAGTTTGCTCCTTCACATCAAAATTTAATCAATATCTTGTTTTTATTAGCACAAAATTGCATTTAACAAAATACCCATCAAGCTAAAATCCCTCCAAAAACGAAATATCACACAAATTGACTCAAATTTCTTGAAAAAAAATAGATAAATGGAAAAATAAGAGGAACCCTGATGACAATGCAAATTAAAAGACAAGTCCAGGAGACAAATTCAATGAGCCAACAACATTATTAATTTTTGAATTTGGGAAAATGAAATGCTATTTTTATCATTTTTTATTTATATATTTAATTTAGGGGTATTTTTTGATAATCTGAAATGGTATTCTTGTGGTTAAAGGGACATTATTTTGTGAAAGAAATGGAGGGATGTCCTGAAGTGAAGTGCTTCTCCATTGTATATCTGCCTGTCAATTAACATTAAGCTTTTTAATAATCTTATTGTTGATACAAAATTAGCATTGAATGTTTCATAACCATGATAAACTTATGGCTAATTGTTTTTGTTGGTGGAGATTGTTTACTAATTTTGCTTTGAATCCCACTGGATGTTGGATAATGACTAATAGAAGATAGTTTAATATTGGCATCAGATCATTGATAAACCATTTTTACAGGGATTGAGTCTTCCAGAGTAGATGCCATGCCATGCCATGTCGTCATACTTTGGATTCAGGTTATTTTGGTTTTATATCTTTTGGCCTTAGAGGTTAGGCTAAGTTATACGGATATGTGTTTCTTCGATTTCATGGTAATAACTTGAGGCAAATTGATAGCATATACCCTTTCTATTCTAAATAAAGGTTTCAATTTTTATTTTCGTTTAGTCATAATAATGTTTTATTGTCAATTTTTTTGTAAACTTTTATACTTATTTTAATCACTTTAACTCGCAATAATAGTCCACCTTAACCCACGACACTAATTATTTTAATCATTCTACCCACAATAATAATCAATAATATTTTTCCTCTTTCCAATCTTTTTACCCCATACAATACTTTACCTTATTTAATTCAATTCATTAAATCTTGTGTCATAGTTCAATTGAGAGTATAGAATATAAATCATATTCGTCCAATCTAAGTATTTACTAATCTTGGACTCTTGGTTAATCTTCACAATATCTAATAGGGTTATTTAACCCAAATACTCCAAACTATTGGACTCCAATCTATTGCACCCATTCACAAAATATTCCGAACTTAAATTTAACTTACAACTAGGTTGTAACCCGTGTAATTCACGGGTCTGTTTTTAGTATTTTAAATTAATATGGTTAATAATATAAAGAATAAGAAATTAATTATTTTAGAACTTTAATAATATGAAATATAAACAGATTAATTATTTACGGATAAGTTTATTTTGAATGATTTATCACACATGTCAGTTTACATCAGTTGTCATATATTTTGTTAATTAAGATGTTACCCATTGTACCAACTACCATCTCTACATATATAAAATAATTTTACAATTAAGTTGTATATTACATATCCTACATTAAACAAAAACATCAATAATTTTTGAAACTTAAGTATTAAATGTATAGTTGGGTTGAAATCGTAGATTTGCTTAAATTTAGCAATGATGTTCTATATTATTTTTATTTTTTTTGGTAAAGGTAAATTTTTTTATTAAAACTCAGAGACGAAGGTTCGAACCTTCCTTACAACAAATTCATATCATCAAACTATCTAGCCAGTTTTTATCCCTACAAGGGAATTGGCCTTTACAACGATTAGTGATCTTAATTTCCAGCTCTTCCTTTATAAGTTTGAACAAAATGTCTGGTTTCAGTAGTTTAAATTCCACCCTTGCCTTGTTTCTTTGTATCCACAGATTGTAAATCACTGCATTCAGAATGCTGTTGATCACCCCTCGTTTCAGTTTTGATCCCCTTCTTATTCTTCATTCAGTCAGATTAGTACAAGGTATGCTCATCCTGATCCACTCCTGTACATGCTCCAGCACTCGGGAACTATACTGGCACTAGAAGAACATATGAGAGAGTTGTTAAGGAGCAGACCCACAAAGGCAGCAATCATCATTATCTGCAATTCCAAATCTCATGAGTTTGTCCTTGGTATTCAGAGCTTCATGATGGTACAACCAGTTAACAAAGGCATGTTTTCTGGTTGTCCATTCATTCCAGGTAAGATTAGGCCAATTCTGCACATTTGAAGCTGGCCTCAAATGTTCATAGACTTGCTGTATAGAGTACTGGTTACTAGCCTCAAGAGAATTACTGGCAGTTGAGAGTATGAGGTCTTTGATCTTACAAATATTCTTCCATGTCCAGGCCACATCTAAAGGAGGTGAGTATAGGTTCCACTCTTTCCCCTTAAGGTATGTATGACTGATCCATTGTACCCAAAGCTTGTCTGGCTTAGCATGAATCCACCATGCAAGCTTCCCCACTGCAACTTTGTTCCAAATCCTGTCATTTTTCATGCCTAATCCCCCTTCCTTGATAGGTCTACAAGCCTTCTCCCAAGATACTGGAGGTACCCTTTTGTAATCAGGGCCCCCATCCCACAAATAATTCCTGCATAAAGCTTCCAGCTTATGTAGCACTGAAGCTGGTAAAATGAAGATCTGAGCCCAATAGTTATGAAGAGTTTTCAATACTGATTTGATGAGTACCAATCTGCCAACATAAGACACTTTCCTTGCTCCCATAACTCTGATTCTTTCCATGACTTTATCAATGATAGGTTGGCAGTCTTTTTCATTCAATTTGGTAGGTTTGATAGGCACTTCTAAGTACTTAAAAGGTAAGGTCCCCTCTACACATCCAGCCACCTGAAGGATGTCCTCCTTGACTGAACTCTGGACCCCATTAAAGTATACATTAGTTTTCCCTGGGCTCATTTTCAAGCCTGAGGCTGCAGAGAAACTTGCAAATGTTCTAAGCATGATCATTATAGAGTTAATATCTCCTTTACTAAAGAGCAGAAGGTCATCTGCAAACATCAGGTGTGACAGCTTCATTGGACCACATAAAGGATGGAATTTGAAATTCATAACTTGAGTGGTATGAGTCAGAAGTCTTGTCAAATATTCCATACATATTGTGAACAGCAGAGGGGAAAGAGGGTCCCCCTGTCTTAAACCTCTCTTACCTTAAAAGATCCCAAAATTGTCTCCATTGAGGCATAAAGAAAAGGAGGTGGTGGTGACACATTCCTTTATCAAATTGATGAATTTTTGAGGGAATTCAAGGGCCTTCAGCATCTGGAAAACAAACTCCCATTCTATGGTGTCATAGGCCTTTTGAAGGTCTATCTTGAACATGCATCTAAGTGATACTGTTTTCCTCTCATATAGTCTTATAATGTCCTGGCAAATTAAGATATTTTCCATGATACTCCTACCTTGGATAAACCCACCTTGGGTGGGGGATATGAGGTCAGAGAGAACTCTTGCCAGTCTGCTACAAAGAAGCTTTGATATGAGCTTATACACCACATTGCAGCATGAGATTGGTCTAAACTGAGTCACATTCTGAGGATTGGTGACCTTTGGAATGAGGGTGACATTTGTAACATTTAGCTGTTTCAGCAACTGCCCTTCATTAAAGAACTCATGAACTGCCTCACACACATCTGCCTGCACATGCTCCCAGCCTGTTTTGAGGAACCTGCTTGTGAATCCATCTGGGCCTGGCGCCTTCTCATCTGGTATACTGAATAGAATCTCCTTGATCTCATCATTGTTTATAGGCTACAATAATATATCAGTGTGAACAGCAGTGCACACTTTGCCCTTTTGCACAATATGGGTGGCCACTGGAGTTGTGCTAATACTGGTTCCCAACAGCTCTTCATAGAATTTGAGGAAACTGTTCTGGATACCAGTGCTGGTGGTATGAATATCTCCTCCTTGATCAGTAATCTGATATATAGCATTATTCCTTCTCCTTGCTTTCATCAGCCCATGAAAATAGGCTGTATTTGCATCCCCCTCCTGCAGCCACTGAGCCTTAGCCTTCTGTTGCAAGTAAGTGATCAAATGAGCTTTTAGAGTAGTGTATCTATCATGAGCCTCATATTCCTCCTGCATGAGCTGCAAATCCCCAGGTTTATTTATGATTTTTTCCTGACAAACCTGTAACTGTACCCTGGCAACCTCAGTAGCATTCTCAATGTCTGCAAAGGTATGTTTATTAAGATCTTTCAGATGCTGTTTCACAGCCCTCATCTTATGCACCAGGATATACATCTTGGTCCCATAAACTGATGTCTTCCACTCTCTTGTTAGCAGTTGAGGGAATTCCTTGGCATCACACCACATGTTCATAAATTTGAAGGGTATATTCCTGACTTCATTTGCCTTTCCATTACTTATAATACAAGGGTTATGGTCAAAATATCCTTTAGGGATAAAGTTTGCCTGCATGTTTGGCAACATTCTATCCCATTCTGCATTAGTGAAGACCTTGTCCAATTTGGTATACACCCTATCTTCAGGCCTTTGTTTATTTGTCCATGTATAGAAAGCTCCCATATGTGGACATTCATTCAAGTCACAATAAGCCATACAATCTATGAAAGGGGTAGCTTCAGCCAAACTGAAACCTCATCTATATTAAACATCATTTAATTTGTTGTGTGCAACTGTCTTACACTAAGCAAGATGCAAATCCACAATCATTCTACCAACGCTCTTATATGAATCATCCTCCTAAGAATATATACATAACGATTACTCACTAACCATAACCAATATCCATGACAATTATACTATAAGATGACACTTACTTGATAAACACGGACTAGGCTAGATGATCGACTCTTGCTAAGACCTAGGAGGGAGTTTGAGAGGAAGGGGATGAAGGGAATGAGGGCTTACTGATTTCTGATTAGGGTGAAAGTAAATATAAATTTCCGGATTTACTTATATATTTAACCGCGGCCCAACTCTCGGAAAAACCTACTCGACCGAGTCAGACCCACTCGGACGAGTTTCACTTACTCGGCCGAGTTCGACCTGCTCGGCCGAGTTACTCTATCTCGGCCGAGTTGAGTCACAACTTAGCATCTACAAGGGAGGGGTGTTATACGTGCTCTGGCACGAACTCACGTCTCATAGCCACCTTAAAGGCCTCCCAAGGTATATACTCATGTCCCATGTCCAAGAATAATCACGAGCTTCTCTCTCTCTCTCTCTCTCTCTCTCTCTCTCTCTCTCTCCTCTCCCCACTAGCCTCCCGCCAGACTGCGTAGAAAGAATGTAGCCTGGTACACCTTGAGGTTGTCAGGGCAGCTGGCCACCTCGAACACACCCTCTATCTCTCTCAACCAGTCCTCCAACAATCCGGGTGTATCCGTACCCTCAAACACTGTAGGACGATGGCGCGACATGGCGTTGCTGATATCATGAGCACTCACAGGTGGTGCCCAAGCCCTTTCCGAGTTCCGGATAGCAATGTTTAGAGACTCATTGTAACACCCCAATTTATTTAAGAGCCTTTAGCAAGACATTCTCAAATAAATAGAGTTGTTACCATCTCGGAATACCGAGGTAGTAGATAACAAAGGAAGGAAACACAGTACTTTATTAAATATTTATAAAGTCAAACAACTGATAAAACAACTGTCTCAAAACATAACAAAAGTCCGAACAACTCGTAAATAGCTACTATGGTGATCTAGACTCTAGTCTGGTCCAGATCCAGCTCTCTTCCCATTCAGCTCTCATAGTCTCAAGTACCTGTCAATCTACTCCCCAATAATTTGGTTCATCACAGGTGATCACGAACACACAGGGTCAACCACGAGGTTGAGTAGAAGAAAATAGATATAATATGAATAACAATACAATAATACACACTTCCACCTCCATACCGTCTCAACCACCACTTATCGATCACACACCACTTCTCATTCACAAGTCTCTACTCCTCCAATGGTCATATCACATGTCCCAATATCACATGCCCCAATATCACATACCCCTTATCACATGACCTATAATTCTCCTCTCCGCATCATATAGTAATATGTAAGACAATGTCATCTCAACAACAGCAATATAATAATAAATAATACACAATCATATATCAATCTCATAATAACGAACAATCATATATTAACTTAACGAGTCGGAACTTAGAATATATTGATGATCGAGAATTAAATATGATGGGAGTTCGGATATATATACAGTGTAATATAGGTGGTTATTTGTAATAAATAGAATATAAGGTGGTAATTTGTAAAATACAATAAATTTTAGGTGGTAATTTACAATTTTCATATAATAATAATAATAATACTCATTACCCATTACCCATTACCCAAACTCAACTCTCATGCCTCCCTCAACAACCCGCGGAAAAACCCAAACCCACACTTCACGTTACCGTCATAACTACTGCCGGCAACCACCACCCATAGCACTCACCCTAGCCTGCCCCACCACCGACACCCCGAGGTGGGTCGACTCTAGCCGGCGTGTCCAACCACGGCCATATCCAGGCCTGGTTCGTCACCCGACATCGCAGCCACGACTGACACTAACCCCTGCAACCACCACACGCAACCTTGACACCACCCAGAATAGTGTGTGACGGTGATTTATTCGTGAGGATAATGCGTTGGTGAAGAAAAGAGTGTCATTAATGAATGCAGCAAGTCTCTTTGTGACGGACATATCCGTCACAAGTTTGCGGCGAGTCAAATACTACTCATGTTGGTAGATAAAACAAAACAGTTTGCTATTACATAGGTGCTTTACTTTTGTCTTATTTCCACTACATGAGTTTTACTTGACCCGTCGCAACCTTGTGACCCGTCGCAAGCTTGCGACAGGTATTCATAATGAGAAGATGGTCAAAGCCATTCTGTCGCAAAACTTGGTCAAAGCTGGTCAAAGCTATTACATAGGTGCTTTACTTTTGTCTTATTTCCACTACATGAATTTTTATTTTTGACGGATATACGTATATCCGTCAAAAATAAAAATTTGTGTAATGAATCACGACACTATTCATAATGAGAAGAAGCATGATGCACGATATTACTCGAGACCTTAACATGTCTAATGCATTAGTGCCTAACTTAATCAACAATATACTCCCTCCTATTTTGAATAACTGTTACATTTGCCGTTTTCGTCTAGTCACGTAAATGTCACATGTTCCATTTTGGGACATTATTTATACTTATTTTATTCACTCTAACCCACAATAATACCCCACCTTACCCCACAACACTACTTATTTTAATCACCTCTACTCACAATAATAATTAATAATACATTCCCTCTTTCCAATCTTCCCACCCCACACATTACTTTACATTAAACAAATGAATTCCTTAATTCCCGTACCCAAACCCAAATGTGACAGATATTCAGAATAGGAAGGAGTATATAATATACTAAGTGTTCATTTGTTTTATCAATTTCAACCATCTAATTATAATAATACTTTAAGTCATTAATCAATGAGAATGAGAAATTTTGAATTGGTGAATTTAATTAGACTGATCAAAGTAAGGGATGTTGAATGAAGGTGGTGTTAGTGGTGAAGAGAAAAAAAAATCAATTGAGCAATAGAATGAAAAAAAATAAGGATAACATTACAAAATACGTATGTGAAAGAGTAAATCGTTCCAACTTCCAATAATAATTGAGATACTTAAGACAACATTTATACATTTATTGATAATTGGGGTTCTCATTGGGGTCTTTACTCTCCTTTATCTAAGATCACAAATTCTTATTTAAGACGGGACTACCCGTCGCAAGCGTGAGACGGGCCAAATACGCTCCATATTGTATCAAAACGGGTGGGTCAGCATTAAATGAGGGAAGTGATGGGTGCCGTTTTTGTCTGCCAAGGAAGTCTTCATTGTGTACTTTTTGGTGTATTAAATACTAATAATTGGTATTTAATATCAAAATCATATTTCATACATCACCAACATCATGCATACATTACCGCCAATCCTTCTTTCAAACTATAAAATTTTTGCCTTCATCATCTCATCTTCATCCCTAATTTCTTCATAAACACAAGATCATATCATTGCATTTCATCTTCCTCTCTCCATTTTTTTTTAAAAACCCAGTGAAAAAAAAAATCAGACTAAAATATGGATGGAAAAATTAACAAACTTTCATGGTATTCGAACTCTTCTGAGATGAACCTAAGTCAGAATTAATCGGCATATAACGTAACGATTCGCCCATAATTAATCGGCATATAACGATTCTCGCCAAGGATGGACGGGGTAGCTAGTAATGAAATGAGTGAGGGAGACAATACAACGCAACACACCACGGACGTAGTTGACGACGGGTTTGTTACTAATGGAATTATCGATCATCGGAGTGATGGAGACTTTACATCTCAAGAGACAGCAGAAAATGGTACTTTTTTTATATAATCTATGTGGGGTTTTTCATTCTTTCTGTTTAAGGTTTGATATTGTTCGTTTAATATTTTGTATAGTTTTTGGTTATTTGATTTGTTACCATTCCCTTTCCTGCATCTCTTTTCAAGGTTCTTCTATTGTGTTTTTTTTAGTGACCAAACATGGTCTCTGTAGGTGTTTCATGTTGTTGTTCTTAGGGTTTGGCAGTCGTTGTTCTTATGAAATGTACATGTCAGAGAGAATGTTGCTACTCCCGAGTCTTATGTGTCCCTGTTAAAGTGGGTCTATGTCAGGCTGAGTGGACATGTCAGAAAAAATGTGGGTAGGTTGAGTGGATATGTGTTCTTGGCAAAGTGTTGGAAGTTAGTCTATTCAGTACAATGTCTATAAAATGTCTTTAGTTTTAGGATTTATGTCACACTGTAAGTGTACTTTAGTTACCAACTGGGGATGCATGTGCGTGTAGAAAATAGTTGACTTAGTGGAGTTGTCAGACAAATGTTGGTACGTTTAGTGGGTATGTGCCCCTGGCAAAATATTTCTAAGCGCTCAAATGTTGTCAGTGTGAGTTTTTTAAGTGGCCCTGTATTAGCACTTTAGTTACCAACTGGGGGGCACAGGGGTGTACGCTGCCTAAGTATTATAACATTTTCTGTTTTGTTCTTGTCTGCAGATTTTTCACGTTCGCTAGTTGGTATGAAGGTAGCAACATGGGAAGATGTGTACGCGATGTACCTTAAGCACTCACAAGCGTGGGGGTTTAGTGTTAGGAAAGGGACTTCTCGGAGGACGGATGGCCCCGGCACGCCGTTCGTGGAGAGGTATTTCGTGTGCTCGATCTGCTGAGGGGACACATGGAAATGGTAGCCGGGCAGTGGAGGAGGGGCTGCCACATGTTGCGGACAACCGGAGGAGGAATGAAGCAGTTAGCCGATGCCAATGCAAAGCGAGTGTGCACACAAAGCGGGATCACATCAACTTTGTGCATAGGCTGAAAGCAAAAGCTATAGAGGGTGGTGACGCAGCTACGCTAATCAACACGCTGACAGCACGGCAAGCCGAGGACCCTGGGTTCTTTTTCCGTGTGCAGTTTGGCAAAGATGGTCGCCTATGCCACCTGTTTTGGTGTGACTCCATGATGCGAGAGGACTACCGACTGTACCATGATGTACTCATCTTTGACACCACGTACCGAACTAATAGGTACAACTTGATATGTGGTGCGTTCGTTGGCATCAACAATCATTGGTCCAACGTCATGTTCGGTTGTGCTTTCTTATCTGATGAGACCGAAGAATCTTTTGAATGGTTGTTCAACGCCTTCAACGAAGCTATGGGTGACGACATTCGGCCGATATCCATCTTCACTGACCAAGACAAAGCTATGTCAAATGCTATTGACAAGGTACGTATCCACTTGCACAGGTAATGTCGGCAGTGATTAGTATAGTGGCCATGTATGGTACATATTTGTCTGATATATACACATTGTTGACATCATTAATTTGGTACCACAAAACGTCTAGATGTCGGTGTCCACTTCGGTATGAACATACTTTCCTAATGTGGTGACATTATCTTCTGTTTAATGCAGGTCTATCCACAAAGTAGGCATCGGCTATGCCAGTGGCACATTCAACAAAACGCCATCTCTCACTTCGGGTCCTTGAAGCATGACAGGGTTTTCCAGGATTTGTTCAACAAATGCCTTAATGGGTGCTACAATGAGGACGAGTTTGAAGAATCTGTTTTTTGTGGCGTATATGTACGCCTTTTTAATTAGTTTAGTTAACTGTGTCATACGATGTAATATGTTAGAGCCCTTAAAGGGACAGATATTACCCGAAAATATGAACATATTTTCGGTCGTTGTCTTTTGCAGATTGTATATACATGTATGGCTGAATGTAAGGTTATGATTCACTTTGTTTAACAATGTAACCTTATGGATTGATGAATATGTGTCCATGCATTTTTATTATGTACCAAGTACCTCTTTATTTTACTTTATGGGTACATATTCTGTCACATATTATGTCACCATGCACAGGTGTCTACATTTGTATCCAAGGTCCAAGGTCCAAGGTCCAAGGTCGTTGCACGGGGGGTTCCCACAAAACTCAAACCACAATCCCTATGTATGGTGTTATATTCACATTCGACATTTGACATTTGACTTTTGACAGTTGACATTTGACGTTTGACAGTTGACATTTGACATATAAAACAGAAAACATAAGAAACACTTACATTTGACATAGTGTTCTGTTTATGATTTTCTACATGTTTTATATGTTTGTGTTGACATGTCTGTGTATATGTAACCTTTTTGTCTTCTGTTTTTAAACTTAGGGATGAATATATGTCCTTGCATTTTGTTTCTTTATAGCATGCATAACATTGTTCGATAACTATACTAATCACACAAGCAACAATCATTACCAATAAGCAGAAGAACTATTCACATTAGGCACTATACAGGCCTCCAAAATGCTTGCGGTACCCCCAAGGGGAAGGATACATAATGTTAACACGGGGTTGGGGGGTCCCAAAATGATGGTCTATGCAGACCATCCACAGTCTTGGCAGTCAGGTGCCAGCTTCAAGTTGTTAACTAAGGCACAACACTTAGCCTTCAAAATGATACTTAGGTAGCCCCAAACAAAGGGACCTACCCAATGAACTGTCCAAAATAAAAAACGACCCACGTTGATGACAACCTAAATACCCTATACATCCAACTAGGTCATTACACCGGCCTCCCGAAAACATTTCCTGCATTACACTTGGTTACATTACTTAGATCCCCCGGCCTTCCTGCGGGTCGTGCGGGCATACGTCTGGGTCGTCTGACTCGGCACGCCTATGTCATCGAGCCCGAGGGAGAAGGAAGGAGTCGTGATCATCTCGACGTCTATCATGGCATCCAACCTTGCGTCTACCGCATCCCACGCAGCAGCGAACCCCGGACTCCCAAGTGCCTGGGTGAATGAGCCCTGCGTAGGAGATCCGCCACCACCTTCTACGCTGCCTACTGACCCTGCCTGCTGCTCCGACCCACCACCTTCACCAACAACACCGGCCTTCAACATGGTCTTGTGAAGGGTTGACACGAACGACAGGTTCGCCTGGTCGTCATCCAGTTCTGGGTCCGCACATCCTCGTCGACGGATCGTATTTGCTGAGCAGCCAGTCAGTCATTTGATGTATGTACGCGTGAGTCTTCAGCTGAAGTAGACCGCCGAAACCAATGTCCTCCACATCCATTTTCTGAGCTTCCGTTAGAACAACAATCAGGTTGAATAAAGGCCGAGGTGTCCCATGCCCGTCAACCTCCTTCATTTTCCTACAATATACGCACACAATTATGCCACTGATCAAATGCATAAACAAAAGCATGCTACATTTTAAAAAAACTCGAAACATATGTTAAAAACAGTACAATAATATATGTCCATAACACAAACAACATTTGTAACTATCAAACATAATGCTTAAAAATAACCACATAATTAACAAAGAAGAGAATATTTTACAGAAGAAGATATGTACGTAACATATAACATTATGTCATGTATGATACATAACACATAAAGAAGATAACATGTTAAAGAAGAAGATATGTTGACAACATAATCAACAATGTAAGCATCCTACATAATGTAGCATCCTCAATAATGTGATGTATGATACATAACAAATAAAGAACAAACGTAACCACAATCAGTTAAAACATATGTACGGAACTTATACCATTATGTGATGTATGATACATAACAAATAAAGAACTACACATATCCACTTAATCAAAATAAGAATATATGTCGACAACATCAACAGTAATGTATGCATCCAACATAAAGCCTGTGGTAAACTACATGTAAACATAACAGCATATGTTGATAAATTATACAACTATGTAAAAGCCAAACATAATGCCTAACAATAACAACATCACAGAAGTTCACATTCAAAACAAATGTCAACTAACTATACCATTATGTGATGTATGATACATAACAAATAAAGAAGAACACATATTAACTTAACCAAATAAGAATATATGGCGACAAAATCAACAGTAATGTATGCATCCAACATAAAGCCTATGGTAAACTACATGTAAACATAACAGCATATGTTGACAAATTATACAACTATGTAAGCACCAAACATAATGCCTAACAATAACAACATCACAGAAGTTCACATTGAAAACAAATGTCAAGTAACTATAAAATTATGTGATGTATGATACATAACAAATAAAGAAGAACACATATTAACTAAACTAAAATTATGTGATGTATTATACAAATAGGACATGGATAAGAAAGGTCACACATAACCAACATATGTTAGGTCATCTACCAACATACGTTAGTATGTCAGTATATACAGATACAATGTTCAGAATAACTACCGACATATACAACGAACACATGCTCACATTAACTAGCAACATATACAACAAAGACATTAACGGATTAAATACCAACACTTTTCAATATGTCAGAAATATGTTTACTACCTACATTTTTCAACATGTCAGAAATATTGTGTGGATGTCAGACTTCTTCACAATGTCAGGCATTTTAAACATTCCTGACATTTTACATGTCAGAAAAATGAAGATCTTCAAACAAACAAACCCAGAAACCCTAAAAACCCAGAAACCCACATAAATAACAACAATAAAAGCATGATTATTTAAACAACTAAATCTATAAAAAAAACTAAACAACAAACCCCATCATCCACACAAATTATTTAATAAAAAACACATGCAACAAAAACCCACAAATTATTATCTTTAAACAACTAATGGTATCAAAAAAGCCAAAAAAGAACAGAAACCCAGAAACCCTAGAAAACGAAGAAAACCCAGAAACCTAAAAAAAACAACTAAATTATTAAATAAAAGTACACAAACAATAAGAGATGTTTAAACAACTAAAATATTTAATTAAAAACACAAACATTACTTTCTAAACACACGAACAAAAACATGCAAACCCAGAAACATTGTGAACATGCATTTTTACCAACGAAAACCCTAGAAATTTGTTAGTACATTTACCCAAAAAACCCTAACAATCTAACATTTCCCCAGAAAACCCTAAAATAGTACCAAAAAATTTCCCATCCATACCACCCAACAATATCATTACGAAATTTGTACTTACTTGAAACTAAAATCATCAAATTTGAACACAAATTAACCAAATATGTGCATACCTTCATCATTGTCAGTCGATGATACAACAGTCTTACCCACCCCACGCCTTGCAATCTGCTTCTTCACCATTTTCGTCTTGTTTATTCGGTTTTTTTTTTGTGGTTTTTGGTAGAGAGAAGTTTAGAGAGAGGGAGTGGTTTTTGTGGAAATGAATAATGATGTTAATGAATGAGTGAGAGTTGGACGAGATGTTTGCAGTGTGAGAGGAAATGAATGACGGTTTGCCTTCTCGAAGGTTTTTGGGAAACACAATTTTTTTCCCACATTATTTAATTCACCTACATGACATCATCACCACATCACACGCCACTTGCATGATCCACCACCCACACTAAACGGTATGTACTTGCCCCATTTAAGCCATATTTGACCCGTCGCAAGCTTGCGACGGGTACGTCCGTCTTACAAAAAGCGGACTGATCTAAGATAGTCAAGTCCGCACTCGGCAGAAAATGATCCGGAGATGAATGTAGTCGTTATTGCCTTATTGGTGGCGGTCCTACATTGGAATCTTGGATTTTGGCGGCAGAATCTTGGATAAACTACTACCGTACTTGTGATTTGGACATGTGGTCCAATTATCTGCTCCCACTATTTACATCCCTAATTCCCTACCAAGCGATCTATCTGATTTCGGCACCTGCCCTTCATTATAAGAGACAATCCAAAGCCTTCAAATGAGAATCACAAATTCTTATTTACGACACTATCCGTCGCTCCGTCGCAAACTTGTGACGGATACCGTTTTCTCTCACAAAATACTCACTTTTTCTCTCTCTGCAACACTATTCATGTGGTCCCCTTTCTCCACTAACTTATTTTCTATCCATTTTATCTCACAAAATATCCGTCACAAATTGTGACCCATCGCAAGCAAGACTTACTAAATGAGAATATGGGATAGATAAACTGTAAATGAGAATTTAGTGATTAGTAACACCAACTCTTAAGCAACACCGTCTTAAACTGCATTAGGAATGGATGGACTACCAGAAAATCATTTCGTTGCGCTTCAGTAGACTTCATGCATATTATTATTTGTCATAGTCACCACTCACCACTCACCGGTCACCGGTCACCGGTCACCAGTCACCACCAATGATACATTGATACTGAGAGCTGAGAGGTGGTAATTGGATGAACATTAATGTTGTAACATTATTTTAGTACTTTGAGAGATTTCGCTGGAATATATGACCACAGGTAACAAAAAAGATGGATTCTAACCAATTTATGACAATGACATTGTAACCAATTCATAAATTACAGTGATCATAAGTTCAAAAAGATCCTTCTCTACTTTGCTTGAGAGGTCTGTATAATTGAATCTCTAATAAGGTGGGGAAAAGGAGATCTAATGTTTCATTCACTTCTTTTACCATTGCCGCCATACTTGTACAGTCATCTCTACAGCTCACTTCCAACATCACGGGCATGTGGAAAATCGTGCATCTCCAACCCTATAACACTACTGCCGTAAACCCCTCAGAAAAAAGAAATAACACATCGGCTGTGTCAAAAATTCTTCCCCAACTCAACTTTCTTCACCAGCCGCATAGTATTGTGCAGAATTGAATCCAATATCCCGGCTACCTGGAGTAACATGCAATAGGAATGGAACTTCTTTGTAAAAATGGTGTCCACGTAGAAAGAACAAATACAAACATGGAACACATATTTCCCCGCCACTAATAATGGCATGTTTACTGTGACTAAAAAAAAATAAAAATTTATCCCAGATGGCATGTGTTTCATCAATCTGAAATAAAATGTCAAGAGAAGAGGCGAGAGCAGGTAGACGAGAAGGTTCGAAATCAAATTAAAAAATAATTATCTGACATCAAACAAAAATATTTTGCAACTACGTGACAACAAACATGCATCCAGCAAAAATGAAATCATGATCGCCTCCAAGAATATCATAAACAATAGCAAATATAGGATCCAGAATAGTTGTGAACCCAATTGGTTGATGATAGTTCGAAAAGGGTGATAGGGATGATTTATGGTTGTCAATGGGTGATTGATGTAGGGTCTGGTGGTGCGGCAGAAATGGCAGAGGAGTGCGAGCTCGTCGTGGGGTGAAGTGAGGCACGGTATGCTAGAAGTGGGTGATTTATGGGCGGGGCCATGGTGGTTATCAATGGAAGAAGGGGGTGGACTGAAAGAATAGAGGTGGTGTTGATGGCCGTTGGATCACGAGTTGGGCAGAGGAGAAGCAGCTTCAATGGTGATGGTGAATTGGTGATCTGAGGCTAGACAATGATTTGCTCACGGAGGTTCATTATGATAGGAGATAAATCGATGGCAAGCTCGGGTCTAGTGGGTCTTGAGGTGGAACAGGTGGTAGTGCGAGAATGGTGATTGATTTGATGGTCTGAAGGATAGAAATTACTGGGTTTGCTGGGCATATATGGCTGTTGAAAGACACACCATTACTAACAGCATGTCTACTTTATAGACATGCCATTGGTAATGGCGTGTTTACATCAAAATGTTTTTTCCCTTCCATTTCAGACTCACAGTGAAGTAGTAAACATGCCATTGACTGTCCCATGTCTCAGGGTGGATTTCTCAATACTAAGTGTACACCATTTAAACAAATACTTTTGATTCGGACCCAAAACAATAGTTAATTTATTTTTAAGCATTATTTTTAATAAAAAACAACTGTTGAAGGAAAATTGCAACATGAAGACTTGAAGAGCATCCAATGCAAAAAAAAAAAAGGATTGAGAGAACAAACCGTGAAAACACCTCCAATAATGGCACAAACATTCGTAATGAAGTGCGAGAATGACCGCGGATTTTCCATCACCAGCACCTGGCCACAAAAGCTAGGCGTTAGAGAGTTAGAGATGACAGATGCATGACATATACATATACGTACCACATGCATTGCGTTGGATGTAGACTTGGCAAATGGGTCATTCAGACCACGTACAAGTTGAGTGAGTTTAGCTACGGATCCTTTTGTGAATGTTTGTAACTTTGCATTCGGTTTGACCTTGGTCATTATGGGTGTTCATTATTATGACATTTAGGGATAAAGGTCAGTTCAAGGCAATCAAATTCAAACTGGATCAGGTCAATTTGGGCTTTGGATCATATTCAAGTTGTCTATTTAGAACGTGTCAGGTCAATTCAGGTCACAACATCTGTGTTGGGTCAAGTTGCCATGTTTATTGGAATGTTAAAGATAAATTATTTGCAAGACCTGCATAGGAGAGAGCTCAAAGTGAAATTTTGCAACCGGGATGTCAGGACTGTGAACCAAGCTACTATGCGCAGTATATTCATGCTCCTCGACCAATGTGTGGCCACTTGATGTTCTGACTTCTGTTTTCACAACTTGTAGATAATGCTCAATCTGCATTTTGTTAAATGGATTAGATATGCAATTGAAAGAGCTACAAAGGGAAACAGGAAGCAATCATCCAACCGACAATAAGTGTGGATATACAGCTACAGATTTAGTCTACTCTCTACACTACAGCAAAACAAGAATAAATCAGACTCCGTAATAATCAGATGCAGTCATACAAAAAACACTGTGCAATGTGTGCAATTGTAATTTCACTTTCTGAATCATCAATTCCAGGAGCTCAATGTTTATCTAACTTTAGGATATCATCCAACCTCAGTCAAGCAAACTCGAGTCTTCCTTCAGTTCCCCATTGTTTGAGGAAGGATTTGGAGGGAAAAGAAGCGAGATAATTTCCCTTGTTTGTATCGTAAGTTGATTTGGAAGAGAGGGAAATAAATTCTTCCACTACCCCTCCCTTTTCCTCCACTCACTACACGAGTATCCAAAAAGCCTTTTTTGTCATGTTTTAAAAATACTTTGTGCTTCTATAGTTGTGAAATAGCGATAGTTGACGCCATTCCCAAATCACAGCCCAATTTTCGCTAGTCATTTTAAAATGGCTTCTTTTTAATTCAGCACGTGACTGGCATGAGTAAGGTGGCATCCATAGACTGAAGCAATGATGTTGAACTCCTTAAACTTGTAAAGCCATAATGCAAGACCCCAGAAGATTCATGTCATGTTGCAGGACGATGAACTTTGGTCACTATCAATAATTTTAAAAACGAAAGGAACATTATTTTCTTAAAATGAAGAGATTAATAAACAAAAATAGTCTGCTAAAAACTCACTGTAACATTTGCATCTGAATCCTGATCTTGGTTAATATAAGATTGACCACTCAATCTTTCATGACTGGCACCAAGATAAGGTTCGATCCTCTTCAGATCACTCAACATCCTAGGTGAAAGTCTCATTCCGAATGATAGTTCAGTGATAAAATGTGACACATTCATCTTAGATGCATCAAATGAATGTGATCCAGAACGAGCAGAAACAACAAGGTTGCCTGGCACCTGTAAGATACAGATTAAATAACAGCTTAACATCTCGACATATAACAGAGGAAATGTAGCTGGACAAAATATATAGCTATATATGTCAGGATAACGATCTTAACAAACTAAAACAAGGTAGAAAATATTGTCAAAATTTACATGATACACTTCTATAATTCATGTTGCAAAAACACCATATGCAGAACTGCTGAGCAAATGAAACTTGAAGTGAGTAGATCAGTTTCACTTGCCTTCTTAACACGGACAAATCCTTCAATTCTACAGCCACCTGAAGGTGGTGCTGGTCTCTTTATGGTCTGAGTCTTATTATCAGACTTATCCTCGAGAGCTGGATGTTGGTTCTCCAATGGAATTGATGTGACCAGCGATTCAAAAAACTACAAACCAGAGAAGATCCCAGGAACTCACACAGTGAGAATGATATTGAGGTATTAAAATATATATATATGAAGCAGAATGTGAAAAGCTACCAGGTATGTTAACAAAAAGCTTGTTACCTTAACAAGACTTTCGGTGTCACGATCCCCATAGTAAGATTCATGTTCATGGTGCCCATGGTCATCTCTGGTTGAATAGCCAAATAGAAAAGAAAATAAGAGCCTAAACTGATGCACATAACATATTCACCCAAAGTACATGAAGTTCTTACTATAGATGCATGGATATATAGGATTGTAGGTTATGCTGAAAAAGTAGAATAGAGAGAGAGGGAGGGGGGGTGAGAAATTGTTATGTTAAGTTGAAAGTGTTATGTTAGATCATCTCCGGTTGAATAACCAAATAGAAAAGAAAATAAGAGCCTAAACTGATGCACAACATATTCACTCAAAGTACATGAAGTGCTTACTATAGAGGTTACCAAGAGGCCAAACAGAACAGTACACTACTATCTAATAGCGATTTAGTATATTCTATATGTATTTCCTTGCTTATAATGCATACACAGACTGCTCCACAGTAGCAAAGAAGATGGGAATCCAAAAGCAATTTGATTCATGACTTTGTTGTTTATGACAATTAAAGCACTGATAAGAAATGTACAAGCGACTTACTTCAAGTCAGTTCCTTTCCTGAAAACTCTAATAGATGGGTAGCCCTGTATGTGATTCCTGAAAGTACACAAAAAATTAATCCTTCAAAGAACAAACTGATATTAACTTAGAGTTATCCAGAATGCAACAGGCTACTCTAAGAAACATACCTTCTGCATAAATCAACTTGTTCAGTGCAATCAACTTTACCCAAAAGAATACGTCCATCTGCTTCGGGATCATGTCTGAAACAGAAACGACAAATTACCATTATAGCTTTTTTGAAGAACGCCCTCAGCATATCAATGTTATGCAAATAAAGAAAATGCAACACAAGATGACACAGCATACCTCTCCTTTATGATAGCAGCTGCTTTCTCCCATGATGGTTTCTGAACATAGAATCAAACCCAAGAAGTTAAAATTGTTCTTGGATAGGATAGTTTAGACCAATAAACCAGTCAAACAAGTATACAGGCCATAAGACTTGCAGAGTGTGTTATCTTCTTAACAATCAAACACACCAGCTAAGTTACAGCAGGTACTCCATACTTCTTGATTCTTGGACATTGAATACAAGAGTTCAATACTGAGTTTCCCAGTTCGCTCAACCCCAAACAAATCACAATTTGATTTGTGCGTATTTGTATCATGGTGTTTGCTTAATACCTAACAGATACTCAAGTGACCCAAATTGAATACTTTATATCCAAATCAATATGTAACCCTGGATTAGTGATAGAAAATTGAAGGCAGAACCGCAGAAGTCGCAGAACTTCTGCTTCACTATGAGAATAGAAACTTAATCCTGCATCTGAATGCCATTATAGTGCTGGGAGTTGAGTGAGAGTTAGGCTCACTTAACAACACACCACATTCTCTATTCTCTTACTGATTCTAAAATTTTAGAAAAGTCAGGAAACCATGCCTAATGTATATGTAGTTTACAAATATCATAGCCTTTTCATCCATCTATCATTAAAATCATTCAAACAACACAAGCAAGGCTTTAGTACTTAAAGTGGGTTGATGCTTTGAAGATCAGCAACTAATGCAAAGACGAATTCTTTAGTTTTACAAGTGTAAAAAACTCAATTTGAAGAGGTGCAAGGCGCACCGAGGCGCTAAGTGCAAAAGCGAAAGGCGCAGAGAGCGAGGTGAATACACGTGCCTTCAGAACGCGAGACGCCATATTTTTAGTAACAAAGTTGTATGTTCCAAATAAATTTGGGCAACAATACCTTCTTTAGGAGTTCTCAAGTTGGCAAGCATGTAAAGGAGTAAAAATTGGGAGGGAATATTGGGAAAAAGAAAGGGCATAATTAAACGTTTAGCTGAAAAAGATAGGAAAAGTGTGTACTAGTGAGCCTTGTTAAGCCCGGGGACAGTATCACCACATAACGGAATCCCTTTAATCGAAACAACCCCATTTTTTTGGATTATGATAGTTAGCAATTTAGCATAGTCATGTCATGATATTGGACTGCCCTGCCCTCAATGGTAGAGGATTGTCAGGGACAAGACCTTTTGTGATGCATGTATAAACGATAAACTAAACATTGTGGAAAAGGCACGCACATAGGAATAGCATTTCCCTTCACAAAACAAAAAAAATAGCCTAACTTGGACAAGTTTCCAGATAAACTTACCAGTCTGTTGCTCCAGAAACACCACGGAGCATAAAAGTTGACGACCAAAATATCATGCCTAAAAAGGTGAAAAAGTATAGCCACGTTGTCAATTAGTTAGGTATCCAAGCAACATGCTAAGCACATTTCCATAATTTATATCTCATCTAGCACGAGATGATGTAACAACGTTACGAATATTAATGGTCAAGAATGAAACAGGAGTTATAAAAACAAAAAGATTAAAAAATGTGAAGGAACTTACTCATGTGATACTCTCTCAAAATTTTGCCCATTAAGAGCAATTGAACCTTCACCGTAGTCTTCCTCACCACCATCATCATGCTTAACAAGATTTGTGGTTGCTCCAGATAGGTACTCGGGACCAGTTGGTCTCATATTAGAGTCTATTGAGAACTTGCGGATTGTCTTTGTTATATTCAACCTGTTCTGGAAATTAATACACAACTTTTAGACATTATCTGGATTGTATTAGACAGAACTCACAGAAGGTATTAACCAAGCAAACTTACGCTTAAAAAAGCAGACTGTACATGAGGTGTACTGATGTAGCAATTGTATAACTTCACTCTCAAGGTAAATAAAGGAAGGAATATCCAACCAATAGAATATAATTTCGGTATTACACAACTATTGAATCAAAATTTCAACAATATAAATATATAATCCAATATATTATACTATTTAGCAGTACAAATTCTACCAAAGAGCAGGATATGCTTTGGCAAGAAAATAACGATATTTGTTCATCAAATTGCTATACAGAATTACAGAAAGACTGAAACATGTTATCACTATCATACTGGCCATGATGTATACATAAACCAGCTAGTGGTACAAAATATATTTATCATCAAAGTTGAGAAACTTATGAATGACAGACAACCAAGCAAATTGAGCATAGCCCTGGAGAATCTACAAAATATCAGTCCTTTGCAAGTCAATGACAGAGACGCTCAACTCATGTTAAGTTGAAACAAAAGAAACAAATTTAAAGGAAATCTGATTCACTTTACGGCTGAAGACATTGCACGTTGATTACTTAGACTAGATATTTTATGTCCAATTTCCAAACAGAAACAGATTTAGATTGTGATCTATCTCTAACAACTGGACAATTATTAACAAACGTCAAAAGAAGAGAGAAGAAAGTCAAGACAGAATACTTTTAAAACGAAATGGTGAAAAAAGTCCTTGGTATATTCATAAAACTGCATAGGAAAACAAAAAAAAAGTAACATGGAAGTACCGAACAATAGCAAGATAGTAATTACCGTTCCCAAGGCATCGCTCACATCCACAGAAGCAAATTCACAAGAAAGGGCTGGAAAGCTACATAAATAATTAGCAGAAATGTTACAGGTAAACATGTTAGAGAATAAAAAAGATTCAAAATGCTAATATGGGACCAAGACGATGAGTTGCAATAGAAGTCAAATTTGATAAACCTATCAGATATGAAAACCCGCTAAACAGTAACCAGTAGCTGCAAGCATTAATACAGTATGACCATTTATGAGATTACTAAAAAGTGTCTTCATGATCAGTAGATTGGCTAAGAATGACAAAATATGTAGCAGGTATCTTTCCCTCTACACTGTTTCTCTCACACACACCTCGCAAAATATGGCAAATTTTGTTGTTTGTCAAGAGGATGGGAATTCAAACTTCATGTGGATTTATAATATTCCTCTATGATGTAGAAAATCACTCAACCTCTATGTGAGTGGAAGTCCCATGGGGATTTCAACTTCCTTCATCAACCAAACACTTTAAGCAATTCACATAAATATCTAAACCAAAGAATTAAACCTTCATTGGAATTTCCAACTCCCATAGTTAATCAAACAAGCATTTAGTAAGTAGGTGGTAAAGAGGAATTTTATAACCCAATTATAAGATTACAAAATTTCTTGCCTGTCATTTTTGGTAATATGTAGGGTACCCTAATATGTATTACATGCCACGCTTCGAAGTCAATGTACAAGAGAAGGACCTCAACAGTAGCGGTAGAAGATAAAAACCAAAGATGGGATATAAATAAATAAATAAATAAGTGAAACTATAATACAAGGGTAAAGAGACAGGCACAACACAAAAGTAGAATAAACATGTTGAGAAAATTAGTGTTAAAGTATTTCAATACCTCATATTGAAATCAATACGTAAGAACTCTCCATCAGGGCTCTTATCAACTATTACAGACGTAGAGGTGGTCAATGATAAGTAACTACTTAGCTCCTACAAAAAGAGCAATTAAAATTAGTCAGTCCACGCCTGAAGCCACAATCACAATTCTAAAAACCTTTTGATGGCTGTGAAAATAAATTCGACAAATGGACAACATAACCAAATTTTCATAATGTCTGTAACATTACATTGTTGATAGTTTTTCACAGAATAACTGCAGTTACAGTCCACCATGAAAGAATATTTTACACAGGCTTCTTCACCTTCGATATGAGTTTCAGGACAATGGAACTTTCCTTTAACTTGAGGATCTTGAGCTAAAGAAAGTTTATATTCATGGAGTCAAGGTTCCTTGGCGATTTTTCACATGGAATGGATTTAAAGTTCTTCAAATTAGGGATACACTGAAAATCATGGGTATGTGCTCTGAAAGGGTTTGCCTATTATGTGATTGTGCCCATCTCTTCCTTGATTGTACATTCCGTACATAGTGCCAAATGACATCCCATCAAAACAAGGGTAAAGCAAAAAAAACACTATATTCTTCCTGATTACTGATAATGAGCAAATTAGTTTCATATTGAATAAATAGTTGAAAACCTAGAAATTAGGCACGAGCTACCTACCATGCCAAATAAAAAGACCATGGCCAATGCGGCTACGATGGACAAGCCGGCACCTGATAATGATGCTTCTGTTAAATCTCTGGGAATTTTACTGCATGCAGATAGGGAGAAGATCAATTAGATAACAAATTATGTTACTATAACTCCTTATGGCGATTCATGCCAGCCAACCCCACATTACTTCTGGATTATATAATTTGACTATTTTTGCTTTTGTTGTTGTTGTGGTAAACCATTCGAACCAAACCCACAATCAGATTATATAACAACTGCTAAACAAAGTTTAATTTTTTCTTTATTTATGTCTAGAATTGACATATTGAATCTTTCACAAACTTGATGCACTGTAGTATATAAGTGCTTCATTCTATAAGAGTATGGCAAGCTAGTAAACTACTAACGTGACCAATCAGAGACTTTATTTCTCAGATGACATTTTTTTCTTACAAGATTTCATTTGGCACAGGAGTCTAACTTCTAATCTATAGACATTAACATCAGATTCATACTCCAAAATTGAAAAACAGGCATGCAGACGGCCAGGTATTAAGCTTGTCCAAATAACAAACTGCTGAAATCCTGAAGCAAAATACAGACATTTCATTAAGATAACAAGGGGGTCGCAGTTAGTTAGGACAAACTTTCTGCTAATATGAAATCTTCCAGACGCCTTTTGCTTTATTACTCAGTAACCAAAAATTTCGGAATCACACACTTGAAGTCTTGAACAATCAACTCCCAAAAGACCTCTAGTAATCCCAATTGTGATTAAGCTTAATTCGACTTTATCTACCTGGTAATTACAAGGTATACATCCCTTCTAATTCTTTAACTAGCAAATCTCCTTACAAGCAAGATCAACAATGTATATCGAATATCGAGTGTTTAAAAGTTAAAACACAGTTTCCATAGCACTATATTTACTCGAAACTACTATGCCTAAAATAATATTCCAAACTGCAAAAGACAGCACCTTAATCTAAAAAAGAAGTCAGGCTTCAGCCTCCACTCCTCACTACAAATGCCGACATTCATCCAACATAATCACGATATTAATCAAAACACGAGCTACATAACAAAGTAGATTAAATGAATACACATACAGATACACTCATACACTGCATATTACTGATCCAAATTCTTTTACAGTCGATATATATCCTACAACAGCCAACCAAACAAAGACCTTGAGTTCGATCAACCTTCAGCAAATCTCAAGGATTTTTCATCATTTTTTTGGCGTAAATTCAAGAATGTCAACCTCAAGCAAAAATCAAACTTAAACATCGATCAAGTACTCACATTATAATAATTCTCATCGGAAATCATAAAACGCACATAAAATTAATAATAATCGTGAACATGCGGCAATCTAATTACTCGAATTACTTACTATTGTATCAAAAACAACAAAAAAAAATGGTTTACCGTCGATAAACATAATGGAAAAGAAAAAACTGCGAGTAAATTGATGAAATTGGAAAGAGAAGAGTGGAAGGAAGGATCTAACCGATAGAAATCAACGGATTTGAGCTTGCTGGAAGAAATCATATTTGCGGAAATTAAAAAAAAAAAAAAAGCGCAATAATGAGGGGAAATTGCAGACAATTGTGATGTAAGTATGAGATCTCTGAATGATTAGTAAGGGAGAAAGGGGCATACGCTCGATTTACTCAACTAAATCAAATTAATTTCATGCTCATTTTAGCTAACTAATCACTACCAATAATAAAATATTCCGTTTTATGTTTAAACCGGAGTTTTAAGGGAAGACGTGATACGCATGAATGCATGAGATCTTTAATAAATATAATACTCCGTATATTTATACGTTTTTAACCGAGCTATCCATTTACTACTTCCGTCTCAAAATATTCTTTACGTTTACTTTCCTACTTTTATTGTACGAGTGATAATACACAACCTTTATTGTATGACTATTTTACATATTTAAAAAATGGTGCAATGGATAATTACAGGTGTACTAATTTTATTGTAAGTCTTGATCATCTCAATGAACAATATATATGGTAGCTCAGGTATACTTGACATATGTGATAAATAATTCGAAATTAATTATTTCGTAAATAATTAGTCTGCTTATCTTTAATATTATTAAATATTTTTGTTTAAAATTCTAAAAACATACCCGTGATAGTATTAAATTTAATTTAATAGGCTGATGCCTTTAAATTTGATTTTATCTTATTTCTTTATTGATCTTAAACCCGTACAAAATGAATTTATTGTTATATTAAGAATTTGTTTGGTTACATACATAAATATATATGTAACACTATAACTTGATATTAGCCGAAATGTAAAACTTTTTCTATAAACGATTTTCGGTCCTAGGTTCGGTTACATGTAGGCATTGTAATTTATGTAGACATTTCCACTCATCCATGGATCTAGGTAAGAAACTCCCTCCATTGCGGAGGAATTGAAATTCGTGGAAAATTCCAATCCATGTGAGTTGGAGTAACCAAACAAGCTAATCATCTTGCAATTCACATGAATTAAATTTCCCGTGTAATTTAGTGAGTAACCAAACGATCCCTATGTTTTGTTATGATCATTTTATCTATGCCTATATACAATCACCTTTATAAACGTAAGAAAATAATATGTTTTACGCCTATACAATCACCTAATTAATCACAAATAGATTGCCTCGTGTGGGACTACATAAAATAATTTGAACATAGAATGATAGAATCATATATTCATTTCCATTTTGTACAACGTCTGAATGCACGACTTGTACAATTGATTTGATATTTCGATGAGCCTACATACAACGACATACCTAGACAAAAGTGGGTACTAATTCTAACAAGAGATAGAAAGAGAAAATATCTTCCTTAATTTGAATGCATCAGACAAATCATGGTCTCCCGCCGGAGATCAACATGGGTGATGATCCTAAGGGAATTAATTTACCCACTCAGAAAAATTCAAAGAGGAAAATCATGCATATTGACGAGTTTAATAACGCATCTTGAATCACCCCATCACAATCAGCGAATGATCCAAAGGAAGTTCTATTACCCACATTCAAAGATATGGTAGAGGGTTTTGGATCAGAGTCTAATCCCCTAGCGTTTCAGGCTCTGGATGTTCTGGAGTCAGATTCTGAAGACGACACAGAAGGTGAAGAAGATGAAGACGAAGCCTTGTGCCCACGCATCTGCCTCACCAAAACAGAGAAGGCTATTATCAGGAAACCATGGCGACATTCATTAATTCTTAAGATGTTCGATAAGAAAATCGGATATCTATCTCTTATGAGAAAATTACAAGCCAAATGGTCAATTAAAGGTAAACTCACCTTAACGGATTTATCCGGTTCGTACTATGTAGCTAGATTTTCTTCTAAACAGGATTATGAATTCGTGATGACACAAGGACCATGGATGATTGATGACCATTACCTCACTATCAGAAAAAGGGTTCCAAATTTTGATCCCTCAGAAGATCATATCAAAAAATTGACTGTCTGGATCAGAATCCCAAACTTACCTGTTGAGTACTTTAATGAAACTTTTTTGAGAAAAATAGGATCGAAAATAGGGGAAGTTAATCGCATTGACAAAAACACAGCAAATGCAGAGCGAGGACAGTTCACACGACTGAGTGTGGAAGTCGATATATCCAAGCCGCTTCTTTCGAAATTCCGTCTGTATGGAAAAGTATAATGTATTCAATATGAAGGTCTTAAGATGATATGTTTTAAATGTGGACGATTAGGACATCAAACAGAAGGGTGTCCTAAGCATATACCACTAGAAACTAATATGGAAACAGAAGATCAAAGCATGGGACAAGCAAGCTCTCCCATCATAATAGCTGAACAATCCATCGAAAACCGCATCCGTCCGGAAGAAAAGGATGATTTTGGTGAGTGGATGATGGCTAAAAAACCGCCGCGCCGGAAAACAGCCCCCACTCCAGCATTCAAGTTTGGTCACACCTCAAACCAGAGCGGGTCAAGATTCGAAATCTTTTCTGAGAATATTGAAAATACTGAGTTCATTCAGAAACAGGCAAGTGTATCAAATCCTTCTATAAGTGTCAAAATTCCTCTAATCAGAATAATACTCCATTCCCTACAATCAAGCAAAAAATCGCACAAATTGACAGAAGAGTTGACAAAACACTTTCCAAAACTGCCTCAAAAAATAATTCACCAAAATATATACCTAAAAATATAGTAAGCCAAGCTTCAGAAAGAATTACCAAAAATCAATCTCTAACCAATCCCAATTTTAATTCTTCTGTAACTAATTTACCTAAAACTCCATCTCCTACTCTAAAGGATATTACAAATATCCCCATATATACCAAAGAATCAGCCTCCACCACCCTATATAACTCGGTCTCACAGTTACCCACCCACAGACAAAAGAACTATGATCGACCTCCTGACACAGGCGAGACATCCCCACCCATACTTCTCTTATCTCGACCGCCCCCTTCCTCAACCACAATGCCTATCACAGAACCCCCAGATAGAGGTAATCCCTCCATCTCAGTTAACGAAGATAACGACCTAGCCAGAGATGGCTGCGCCATATCTAGGGATAATGATCCCAGAGAGTCCGGCAATGGAAGTCACAATCAAACTAGCGAAGGACAGTCCAACGAATCTACTGATGGAACTGTCGATACCATGGAGTATTGAAAATCTACTCAATCAAGTAAGCAGAGCATATCTATCCGCACTAAATTATATACCTATTTTAATGAATACAAGAATTCCAAACTTGTCACCCAACCTACCCCATATCACTTATATGGTATAGAATGTACAAGGCACTGGTAATCAGATCAAAATAGCAGCTATTAAGGAAGTAGTCAGAATATATAGACCTACTATATTAGCACTTGTAGAGACCCATATGGGAGAGGAACATGCTATTAAGATGGGCAAAATTCTTGGATATGAAGGGCAGTCCAGGGTTAATGATAATGGGTTCAGTGGAGGAATTTGGTTATACTGGAAACAAGATGTTGTCACAGTTATACCAGTTATAGAAAACCAACAATTCATCACCATCGAAATCTCTCGTACTGGTGAACTCCCATGGTTTTTCTCAGCTGTATATGCGAGTCCAGACCCGAACAATCGTAAAGAACTATGGATAAAATTAGAAAACTTTGCGAGACAAAATAATAGACCATGGCTCATCGCAGGAGACTTAATGAAACCCGGTCTTTAAGTGAAAGACATGGAGGTGATAGTAATATGGCAAGGCGTTGTGTAAATTTCGACAATTGGATTGAAAATTGTGAATTCATTGAGTTGGCATTTACCGGACCTAATCACACATGGGCAAGAGGTAAGACAAAGAGCACTAGAAAGAGCGCGAGATTGGATAGGGCACTATGCAATGCAAAATGGGGAGAGCTGTTTGAAGAGGCAATGGTTCGTCATGTTCCTACCATTCAATCTGATCATTGTCCCCTATTTATTTCTCCAAACGGATTTGTCCCACTAAATGCTGTTAACAGACCATTTCGATTTCAAGCATGCTGGCTAACCCATGAAAAATTCAAGGAGTTCGTGGAAATTAGTTGGCAAGATGAAGGACTGTTTACGACAAGATTAAATAATCTATCTCAGAAATTACAAAATTGGAATTCTGAGGTATTTGGAGATATCTTCAAGAAAAAAAGAAAGTTGCTGGCACGGATAGGAGGATGCCAACGCGAACTATCGCTAGGAAGACAAAGCCACTTAATTAAACTGGAAGCAAAGTTACGGAATGAGTTGGATGCAGTCCTTGCCGAGGAGGAGCTTCTTTGGTACCAAAAGTCGAGATTGGAATTTATAAAAGACGGGGACCGAAACACAGCTTACTTTCATATAAGCACCTTAGTTAGACGATGGAGAAATATAATTTCTAGCTTGAAAGATTTTAATGGTGAGTGGACAGAAGACCCTTCAAAAGTCAAACATATAGTTGTTGAGTACTTCAAAGTGTTATATACAGTTCACCTCAAAAAAAAAAAAAAAAAAAAAACAAAGTGTTATATACAGAAGAACCGTGTCCAGGGGCTAATAACTTCTTACCATGGGACTTATTTCAAGAGTTTAATCAGCGGGATTGGGACTGGCTTACTAGACCGTTTTATAGAGCAGAGATTGAGAGAGTTATCATGAATATGGGAGCGCTTAAAGCTCCGGGACCAGACGGCTTTCAAGCTCTATTTTATCAAATGAACTGGAATCTGATAGAATCTTCATTAACTGATATGGTAATCAAGGCCTTGGAAGGAAAAGGGATGCCAGAGGGTCTAAACGATACGCATCTAGTCCTTATACCGAAGGTTAATTCTCCTGAAGTTATCACTCAATTTCGACCGATCATTTTATGTAACGTGGCCTACAAAATTATTAGTAAGACACTTGCCAACCGTATCAAGCGAGTTCTGCCCCATATTATATCCGAGACACAGAGCGGATTTGTCCCAGGTCGACAGATTACAGACAATATAGTGGTGTTTCAAGAAGCAATTCATTCTATGCGCAAAAAGAAAGGAAAAACGGGAATAATGGCTATCAAAATTGACTTGGAAAAGGCATACGATAGACTAAGATGGAGCTTTATACATAGCACGTTTTCTGATATGTGCTTTTCGATTCTCCTCATTGACGTGGGTATGGAATGTGTAACTTCAACTCGGATGCAGATTTTATGGAACGGAGAACCTACAGAACAATTCACTCCTTCTCGAGGAGTGCGCCAAGGAGATCCAATATCATCTTACCTATTTGTTATGTGCCTTGAAAAAATTCAACAAGCAATCGACCTGGAAGTTCGCAATCATAATTGGAAGCCTATTAATCTCTGCCGCAATGGTCCTGACATTACCAATTTGTTCTTTGCCGATGATATGGTTCTATTCGGGGAGGCAACAGAGGAACAAGCGACAGTAATGAAATACGTTCTCGACAAGTTCTGTGATGCATCCGGGGAGAAAGTTAGCGCTGCAAAATCTCGAGTTTTTTTCTCGAATAACACAGATTCAGATACTAGACAAGCGGTCTGTAATGCTCTTTGGTTTGAAGAAACAGAGGACCTAGGGACTTACCTAGGAATGCCTACTATAAATGGGCGCGTTACTCGTCAAACGTTTACCCATTTAGAAGAGAAGGTTAACACAAGATTGGCTGGATGGTCCACGAAACGATTATCACTCGCAGGAAGGCAACACTAGTCAAATCGACTCTAAGCACGATTGCTAATTATAGTATGCAATCGGCTAAAATACCAAGAACCGTCTGTGACTCTATTGATAGAAAGTCTCGCAGATTTTTGTGGGGAGGAGATGAAAAAACAAATCGATTCATTTAATATCGTGGGAAAATATTCAAAAACCAAAATCTATGGGAGGGTTGGGAATTCTTTCAGCTAGACAAGGTAACGCGACCTTCCTAACTAAGCTCGGTTGGAGAGTACTTACGGAACCAACGAGTCTTTGGTCAAGAATCCTCCGAGCTAAGAATTGCAGTAATAGATGCGACATAGATATTTTCCAACCTAAGAGTGGCATGTCTAACGTCTGGGCCGGTATTTCTTCTCAATCTCGCACCATTGTTAGAGGAGCAGCTAAGGCAGTAGGTAATGGGAGGAGAGCTTTGTTCTGGGATCACGGGTGGGTGGATGGAGAGAGCCCTATAGATCACGTAATATCCCCAGTACCGCCACATCTCCTAGGTGATACGGTAAGTGATATGTGGAACGCCGAGTATGGGTGGAGATGGGATGCATTTTCGAACTTTCTGCCGTAAAAGATGATTCAAAAAATTGCATCAATCTCCCTGATAGAAGACCCAGACCTAGATGATACTTTGTATTGGAAGGGCACATCATCTGGTAAATTTTCTCTAGAATCGGCTCTGGGATTTATTAAGGGAAGCGAAATCAATTCAGCCCCTGAACCCATAATCTGGCGAACTATATGGCGTCTCCCTGTTCAGCAAAGAATTCGTACCTTTATCTGGCTCGCGGCGCATGAGAGGCTAATGGTGAATGTTAACAAAGTAATACGTAATATGGGTAACAATCCCCTATGCCCACGCTGCAACGAACATGAAGAAACGACGGAACATCTCCTTAGGTCGTGTCCTATCTCGAGACAAATTTGGGATGTGATCGGTATTGATTTTCACTGTCCCTCTTTTTATAATCCTAATTTCAGTGATTGGTTATCAAAGAATGCAAGCAATGAAGTTCTGACATCCGAACCAGATTGGCCTATGCAATTTGCAATAACATGTTGGTGGATTTGGAAGTGGCGGAACAATGTAGTTTTCGGCAGGGATAATGAAAACACAGTTGACCCGCGAGGCTTTCTCCATGGTCAGTTCGCAAGCTCGAAGAAAGCATTTGATAGATTCGATATTTTCATACCCCAATTTCAGGGAACCCATGCTGAGATTTTTGTTAGATGGTTGCCACCACCCATGGGTGGGTACTTTTAAACACATATGGAGCTTCAAAGGGTAATCCGGGGTCTACTGGAGGCGGAGGTATTTTCAGGGACGAGACGGGTAATTTTATTACAGCTTATTATTTCTCTTGCGGGTATTGCTCATCCATGAAGGCCGAATTATTAGCCCTTCTCGCTGGATTAGAAAGGGCAAAAGCTATCCGGATACAAAGCTCACTACTACAAAAACCCTTAAGGACATCGGTTAATGCACATCAGTTTTTTAAAAAACCGATGTAATAAATAATGCACATCGGTTTTTTCAAAAATCCGATGTCCTTATAGAGTTATTTACATCGGTTGTTTTTACAACCCATGTCCATGACTTGATGATTTTAATGGACATCGGATTTTTGAAAAACCAATGTCCATTACCTGCTTATTTACATCGAATTTCTAACTAAACCCATGTCCATTGCATTTAATTTTTTTATTAAAACCCGCGGCCCCTACTCCATCAATCCATCATTTCTTCCTCCTCGCCTTCATTTTCTCACACACTAATCAACTTCATTTGCACCACCATCACCACCATTTATTGCCACCATCACCACCATTTATTGCCACCATCACCCACCTTTGACGGTATCACAACCGCGCAAATACTTTGATGGTATCACAACCGCGCAAATACAGTGACTCTTCATCATCCCCGAGCGCAAATACAGTGACTCTTCATCATCCCCGCGCGCAACCGCCATTGAAGTTATCAGTGATTGATCAAGGATGTTGCAAGATCTGATGGTAATTATGCCAAGGTAGACTCCCTAGTATGATATTCATTTGGTCTCTCTTAATTACCTGTCGATAATTTGGGGATTTTGACGAAATTTTTAAAATTAGGGTTTCAGAAACTTGCGATTATCAGTTTCGAACATTCAATTTGTCTCTGCTAATTCCGAATACGTAAAACAATGGTGAGTTTTTTTTTATTTCATCGATTTAATTTCTGATATGTCGATTATGCTTACATATTCTGTGATTAGCTATTTATTATTAATTTCTCATATGAATGTTTGAAAAATCGACAATTTTGGATGTTCTGGAAATTTTATCCATTGCAATTTATTAGTTACGATTGACATTATATGATCACTACAAGAAAGATTAAATGATTTACAAGGAATTGTATGCTTCTATTGGAAATTTCCTGACCACACGACTCTTTCAGTGAAATTTCCTGACAACGCGGAAATTTACATAATTTTGCTGCGATTTGCGTTGATATTTAAGTACGGAGTACTTAGGTACGAGTTGTTGCTGGATTGCTAAAAAGATTGTTAGGAAAGTCGGAAAAGTGAGCTGTTGTATAGTCGGTTTTCTGCTAGTTTTGCAGATGTTGGAGTGGATCAGTGGAAGATATGGATAAATTGCATCCTCCTGTTTTCATTCTAAGAAATGGTGATTGCAGTTTTTTTTGAAGTTTTTCTGTTTTATTGAAATTACCTTTGGACAGCGGTTCCATTTTGGTGTCGTAACCTTGGTTAATACCTACATTGGAAACTTACTGTCATCAGTGTGTGTACAAGTGAGTATGTTGGTGATAAAGGATTGATAGTTCTGTAAAAAAATTGAACTAATGTCAGTTGCACACGAATAGTACCAGTGTCCTTAGATGAAACTTGTTGATCATAATTCATGTGTTTAACAATCGCTTATGCTTTTGTTTGCTGCAGCTGAAGGTGTTGCAGGTTCAGCAGTCTGGTTAAGCCGGGGGTTTTCACGTGTATGTGCGTAGAGTAGAGACTGTGATGCTTAACCATCTTTTGATCTAACTCTAACCCCGGTTATTTATGTGACTAATGTGAGGTTAAGCTGTAATTAACGTAATTTCTTGTTTACTTATTATTGTTTTAATCATCTGCGGCTGAACCTTCTTCCTTGGTTGTGCTTTGTTTCCTTCGCGTCATCTTTTGAGATGTGAATTTCTTGGCCTTCGCTATGTGTAAACTAGCTCGAAAGTGCTTCTTTTGCCATGATATTTTGTCGTAAATAAGAACTTACTGTTAATTGTTGTTACACGGTAGATTCTTAGCTGATCAGACTGTCAACTAGATGTCAATGTAGTAATACATTGCCAATAAGCTGATTTTGATCACACCTATATGCTTTAACTTTGATGAGAAAGTTTGTTCCTGAGAGACGCGCACAAGTATCTCTCCTGACTTGTTTAAGTTTTGAGATGTGTTTGGTTGTCCCTTTAAATTAGGTTATCCTTGATGATCTAATTGATGTGTATTGTATGTGGAACTTCAACCAGACTCATGTTTCAATAAGCAATCTGGTTATGAAAGTTGATTTCATGTTCGAAATCTGCAACTGCGGTTGGGGGATGGTGTGTGTTTGCCGTCATCCTACCGATTTTTCATCTGTTGTTTCTCGATCTAAATTCTGTTAATGTGACAATTCTAGCCTCATTCAGAATTAATTTATACTATCATCCGCATACCTGCTACTCAGTACAAGATTCCTGATATTAGTTTTGGCTTGTGTGCCTTCAGGAGCTGTACTTGCGACGACTGCAGAACCGAACAAATGTTCCTCATGATGAATCATATCCACAACATCAGGTGCACCCTCAATTCTCTTCTAAGAAGGTCTAACAATAACATACTGTCAAACCAAGCAAAAAGTCAGCATTTACACAACTGTTAGATCATTTAATTAATTAAATGAGTCAATCTGGTATATTTGGATTATTGTATATGCAGAATCAGTGAGTTCTCAGTTCTGTTATGTACTTACCGTCTCAATCTGACAGTTCTCGCTTATAAACAGTATGATGTTTAAGATGTCTGTTTGTTAACACCGTCTCTATTTTGCACGAAATTGTACATGTTTTGTAAGCATTGTGGAATGCTGCCTTTCCCAGAGAAGAACTTCGTTGTTTGATATCAGATCAGTAGAAGGAAATGGGATGGCGGGGCAAGATCCATCCACGTGCACGAGCTTAGGTACTTTAGCATTCCGTTTTCTACGATCTCTCTCTATTGTTCAAAATTAATGCAGGCATCCTACGTATAAGCCGCCAGGCTCCTTGGCAACATTAAAAAATTCTTTTAGGTACCAGCGTTTCAAAGATCAAATAAATTGTTCTCTATCTAGGCATCATCCAAGAAACATGCATATCACATACCTTCTGCAGCTAAATTTGCTACAACTTTTACAGCGTGAACTCGAACATCAACATCTTCTGCTTCAAGCAATGACAGTATCTTATGCAACCCGACTGCACAAAAAAACCAAATTACATTAATAGAAGATTTGAGAAAACATAGCTGTCTACTGTTGATTGGGAGCAATAATCATATATTTTTTATTTGCAGGTCATTTTAGTCCCAGTGGTATTTTGTTCCTTCACCCGGTAATCTATCATTTGATGGTATTTAGCCTTTTAATTCACCATGGTTTACTTGATACACCTTTAGCTTTTTTTTCTGGATCATTATTGTTGTCATTTTATATTGACTTGTCTCTATTGCATTCTTTATTCGAGGACTCTTCCTTTGCTTCTTACATTGATGTTGTTACTGCCTACCCACTCACAGGGATGAGTAACAAATGCTAATGCGAGGCTCACTACGGTAGTATGAGTAGTATGACACTGGTCCTATATCGATTCGACATTTCTTCTACTCAAAACGATGCTAAGTTGATGCTCTCCTCCTGCAAAATCTTCTTCATCCTCACCAAATCATTGAGTCGTCTGCAGATCACCATTTTCAGCACTTCAAATTCCTTCTCTGGTCTCTACAGGTAAACCTCAAAGCAAGCTTTATTTCGAGCTTTCCAAATGATATCGTAATATGCTCTTAGACACATACTACGAAATCTGTTCTGCATTGTTGCAGTGTCATTGCTGCTGCTGCTACCTGTTCTTGTTGCTGCTCTGCACCCTGCCAACTGCTTCTCTACACCCTGCCGGCTGCTGCTCTGCACCCTGCTGGCTGCCACTGCTTGTAGTCGCTGCTCCTCTGCACCCTGTCCCGAACATCATACTTTATGCTTCATATGCCATAACCTACCTTTGTTCTGCAATAGTTTCTTTCCGAATCCTCTAGGAGAAGTGCGAATTTAACAATTAATGGGTAGGATTTCATTTCCTTACCCTAGAGTATCGTGTTGGACATGTGTATGGCAACCAAATTGAATAGCCGAAGTAACTGTTTTTGTCCGTGATTTTAGTTGAATAGCTTTTCATTGAGTTATGAATCGTTGCTAATTGTTTAGATATATTTTTATCTTTGATTTCAGAGGCCTAATGCAAAGGAACTTTTGAAGCTCAGGTTCATCAGGAATGCTAGGAAAAGCCCTAGACTTCTTGAAAGAATAAGGTATTTTTCACATAATTAATTATACTATTTCTTTTAGTCTAATAGTCTTTGCCTGCTTTGTTTCCTTAGATTCCTGAAAAACATCTTTTTAGTGCTAAGCACATCCGAGTTATCTATGTTCTTTGTACTGTTGCCTCGTGATTTTCTTCTACTTTCTGAGAAATTTTGTGCATGATTTACAGCTTTTCAAACACCGACTGCCATATTCCCAAGAAGAAATCGACGAGGTCAGGGACTTGTGGGCGGACTATTTTCTAAATGCATAGTCTTTTTAGTAACGTAGTACTTTGATTTTGCAAACTAAGCCGATGTTTGGTTAGTTGTTGAACTTGTTGTGATCTCTAGACTATTTTGGATGTCGTCTAAAATGACGCATAACCCTATGTTTGGTTAGTTGATGAATTTGGATAATGTATATGAAATACGACCGACCTTTGTCGTGATTTGCTTTGAATTTGTTTAATGAAAGACGAACGACTTTGTCGTGCTTTGCTATGAATTTGTGTTTGTTTGGTTGATGGTGGCCTATAATCTGTTTTGATATGTCAGTCTAAATGGCTGGCATCTGAATAATGTATACTGGTGGTGCAAATTACCATCAATATCAGCTTTTTTTTTAAAAAAAAAGGCAACATCAAGGACAGCGGTTTATTCAATAGTATGATGTATATTAACTTGTAATGCACATGGGCTTCGGTCAACAACCGATGTACAAAACATAAATGGACATCAGATTACAGCAAAAAAATGATGTGCATACATATGAAGGACATCAGACATATTAAACCTCCGATGTGCATACATATTAAGGACATCAGACATATTACACCTCCGATGTGCATACATATGAAGGACATCAGATGTGAGCTACAAAATGATATGCATAAGAATGAAGGACATCAGATTTATTAAACCTCCGATGTGCAATAACATATGGACATCAGATGTTAGCTAAAGTCTGATGTGCATAAGGATGATGGACATCAGACTTTTGAAACATCCGATGTGCATTACCAAATGGACATCGGTTGCACAACCGATGTCCTTGACACCCATAATGGACATCAGTGAACTCTACATTGGTTGCTAATCCGATGTCCTTGTCCATAAAAGTCCGATGTCCTTGAGGCTTTCTGTAGTAGTGGCTTCTTATCCATATGGATAATAAAACTTGTGTCGAGATTGTGGAGAACACTCAATTAATCAGCAACAATCTAAGGGTTATTGTTAAGCGCTGCCAAGAACTACTACGAGAAGAGCATTGGAATGTCAAAATAGAACATACATACCGGGAAGCAAACCGAGCAGCTGATTTACTTGCTAATCGAGGAGTAACTTTAAGCACCGTTCCAACACACCTAGATGAACCTTTAGACGAGTTGCGTCCTATCCTTCGGGAAGATATTTTCGGGGTTGCTATTCCCCGTGTAGTAGCTATTAGTTAATTTTGGGGCTTCGCCCCTCTTATGTACCAAAAAAAAAACATACAACGACATACCTGAAAGTCTGAAACATTGTTTCAAGAAAAAAAGTTCATAAACTATAACAAATCTTGGCTCATAATACTACAACTAAATTAGTTTCCAAACACGTAAGAATAATAATTTATGTCGATAACCAAATATTTTATATTGGTAACGAACATGCGGGTTGTTAAAATAAAACAATAGTTTAAATTTGGCCTATCTTTTTGACATGTACGGTCTCATGTAGACCTGATAAAATTAATCCGATCTAAATAACTGAACCCAAATAACTCGACCCAGACTCGAATTCTTGAATCTCATCCGAAACCCAAATTGACGCGACTTTCTTCAACCCGACCAAATACTTCTATACTACTTCTATACGAAACAATTTAGGTGTGAGCAAAACCGTATAGCCGGTACGGTTTTGAAAACCGTGTCGGGTATACGGTTTTAAAACTCGCAAAAATCACTATACGTATCGGTTTAACCATATATACGGTTTCGGGTACCCGGAAAAACCGTGTATATGGAATCCGTATATACGGATACGGTTTGTTGAATGCGCAATTAAACATTGTCGTTATTTAAGGAGTAATGATTATCTCTGACATAAGTACTTTGATGAAGTACACATTTTTTTATTGAGATAAGTTTGTAAAATAAGTCATAAAAACACATTAAGAGTGGAAGTTGGAGGAGGACTTTGCGTTTTAAAAAAAAATTTATACAAAAAATTCAAAACGTGTCGAAAATCGTATATATGGTTTCGTTTTTGCCCGACCCGAATACGGTACGGTTTTATACGGATTTCCGTATCGTTTATACGGAAATCCGTATAACTCAAACCGCATACCATATCGTATCCATATTATAAAATTATATCTTATATTTTTGCTTACTCCTATAAAGCATATATCAATCATCATATATACTCTAGAAAAACATCTTTTCTAGAGATATACGAATTATAGATCACTTTCATATTCTTATTACACAAAATCTCAACGAAGACGGGAGATATCCGTCATTTCGGAGTGACGGATACCATTTTATCTCACAAAATGCCCATTTAGAGGAGAGAAGGAAGCACATGAGGGTGACCCTACCTTGTACCCCCTATTCATTTTATGAGTGACATTATCCGTCTCTCCACCCGACCCGTCACAAGCAAGACCAATTGTTCTTATTATGTGATTCTACATGTAGAGTTATATACACAACACATCATACTTTTATGTTTTATAGTTAATGACTTTTAATCATCACATTAATTTTAATTAATTAATAAGCATAAAAAAATATCTATATAATAATAACATAAAAAGTCTAGATTGAGCATAATATTGTGACACGTGACTGCGTTAGATGTTTAGAACCATTTAAGTGATGTATAATTAAAAAGTCAAATGTGATAAAACATTAAGTATAATTAAAAAAGATATTAGGATAAATTACAAATAACCACCACGTATTTGCGTATTTTTACAAATTACCACCACGTATTTGCTTTTTTACAAATAACCCCCAGACTTTTATGTATACTCTCCAATCACCACCGTATTTTAATCACGAACAACTTTTTTTTTTTATTTTCCGTCTTGTTAAGTTATAATTTATAGAAAATACCCATATTACCCTCCCTAATTACACAAATCTACCCAAACTAACTAGACACCCATATTCATCAATTTCCCCCAATTTTCAAATCAAAATAGGTTTCAAACCCTAAATCTCCAAATTCACCAAATTATTTTCAAGAATAATTTTCCTAAATATGTTCCCTGTAGTTGCACTAGAGTAATCGATCATCAAGATAAATTTGGTGACAAGTAAGTTTTAGATTCCAACTTAATATAAGTGAACGACATTCAGATTCTTCATTTTCCAAAATATTTTATTTCCTATCACTCTTATTCAGATTCTTCATTTGTTATTTTCCCGTTACCCAGATTTTGTCAGGATTTTTGTTTTCGTGAAATTTTATCTCATTTTTTTGTAATTTTGTTGTAGTTTATTTATGATTGTCAAGTTGGTCAAATCGTGTTGTTCTTTGTATGTTCTATTTACCTTTAGCCACATAACTCAGATCTTTGTCAAGGATGTTTGTCAAGTAGACTCCAGCTTGTTTAAACATATTACTTGGAGATTAGTTGAGACCCTGGTTAAAACTTGATAGATCAATTTAGTTTTTACGAGTTTTGTTCAATTTCATAAATTTTAGCCAATTCAATTTATATCTATTTTGTTTAGTTTAATACGTATAAATTATTCTATTTAAAAAAAAAAAGACTTTACAAGTGTATCTTAAAAATCATTCTGGAAAATAATTTTGAAAATTTAGAGTTTGAAATCTATTTTCATTTTAGAAATTGGGAAAAATTGATGAATATGGGTGTGTAGTTAGTTTGGGTGTAATTAGGGAGGACAATATGGGTATTTTCTATAAATTGTAACTTAACAAGACGGAAAATAAAAAAAAAGTTGTTCGGGATTAAAATACGGTGGTGATTGGGGAGTATACATAAAAGTCTGGGGGTTATTTGTAAAAAAGCAAATACGTGGTGGTAATTTGTAAAAATACGCAAATACGTGGTGGTTATTTGTAATTTATCCAAGATATTACTATAAACTATAATGTTTATGTGCTAACTTAATCAAAGGTAACCAAGAGTCAGAAATCTAAAACATCAATTATTTAATAAAGGAAACGAAGAGTTGCTACCATTCGATAAGTGTTTCTTATCTCCTATTATAAAGACCCATATTTTCACAACCAGATTTTAATTTTGGATCTTCGTCGATAAATATGGTACATCTTCAGCTAATCTCATATAGTTTATACTTTTTGTTATTTTGTTTTTCACCATATTTTCTCAATGTTTATAACAAATTAATTCCTAAATCAAACTTAGTAATTGAGCTTCTGGCAGACATTGATTTGTGTGTGCAAAATTATAGTGTTTTCATCTAACTAATTAATTTGATTCTTTTAGTGATGAATTCGGAAGCAAGGTTAGTACGATGCTATCAAGAAGATTGTGAATTCATTTTGTAAAATGATGGCTACTAATTACAAAGAAAACTTGATTTTATTATACGACGCGAGGACACTCCGATACCTCATACTATGACGATTATTAGTGATAAAATATATGTTATTGTTTCCCTTTCTATTTAATTGTAAATTAGTTCCAATATTATATATTTATAGCCTAGATTATCTCATTGTATTTGGTATTTTGATATGTTAATTAATCAATAGAAAGGTAAGCATTATCTTCATTCAAGTAATCTATGTTCGTTCCTTCAATTATAAATGTTAATTAATCAACACATTATCTCATTGTACTTGATAAATATATAAGTTAAAAATTACAAAAGTGAGGTAGCCTCTACAATTTCAAATCCAAGTTTCATAATTTATAATTAAAATTGAAATTTTAATTAGACTTTTTGTAATAGAACATGTTAATATTTAAGGTTCTTCATACTAATTTTTTAAATTTATTTTTTGATTGAAGAAATGTTTGTTGGAAGTGTTATATATTTTTTTCCTATTAAATTGATAAGGATTTTGTGTTTCTAGACTATCATGATGCCACCAAATAGTTATATAAAAGTATTAAAATAACCCTTCTACATAAATTAAATATTTACTATAATTCCTTACAAGAATGACATTATATATTTTGTAACATACAAATTAAAGAATATAAAAAGATATCATTATTGTTCTACAATTAAATGTGTATATTACATATTTGATGAATTAAAAAATCAAAATTAATATAACATTTACAAATTCATATCCGATGATTTATAACTAAAAGTGACATTCTAGTTGAAATTTTTGTAAAAGAACATGTTACTTGACTCAATTAAAATTATTCATAATAATTTTCCTTAATTGGTTTTCATATTACGAAATATTGGTTAAAAATGTTATATTGTTTTCTTATAGTAATTGTTAAAATTAACTTTTATAAAATCATCTCAAAATCTATACATTTATTTATTTATAAGTTATTAAAAATTTAAAAATAATAATTGTGGGGCTTCAGAATATTTTTAAAAATAAAAAATACTCCCTCCTACCCGGGATAAGTGTCCCGTTTGGTAGTGAGTCAAGGATTTATGGTTTGTGTATTTTGGGTAGGGTAAGGGTATTTAGATTGGAGAGAGAAGATATTCTATTGGGTTAGGGGTTGGTAAGTGGCAGGCCCGTCTAGAGCATAGCGCTCTATGTGCGTCTGCACTGGGCCTCCAAATTTTTGGGGCCCAAACATAGCATTACCCATAATAAAAAAAATGTTATACTAATGAAGTTAGAGATAATCTAGTGCATTAATGACTAATCCAATCCTCATTTATCAAGAATCTCATTCCATAAATAATTGATTTCCTTTCCAAAAAATTAAATTTAGTTTTTAAATTTCCCATAAATTATTCAACTTATTTTTATAAATTTTAAATATGATTCCCAATATATCCAAAATCAATTCTTCAAGTTTAAATTAGAGAAATAAGAATAAAAACTTTTCAATAAAATCAATTTCAAGTTTATTAAAAACAAAAATCCGAAATTTATACTTGAATTTCAGAGAGATCAAAATAGGTAATATTTCTTCTTGATTTTCATAAATTTTATATTTTCAATACTATATTCATGATTATTGAAAACTTTAAAACCGAGCCGTTGGATACTTCTGGTAGTGATTGCTGATTAGTTCTTGTTGCAATATTGGGTAAGATTTGTTAGTGTAATATAAATATATAATATTAATGTTTGTACGTTGTACAAATATTAATATTGAATTTGATAGTTAGTAAAAATTGTATTCGAAGTTTGCGGGATTCGTCGTTGGTATATTTGATTAAAACTCCAAAGCATATATGTTAATATGTACACAATACGCAGTTAAATTGGTTAAATTTTCTGTTTTTGTTAGTGTTGTCGATTGCTTCTCTATCTTGTGTTTTCTTTCATGATATTATTGACTTGTTGATATTGTATAAATTTTTCTACATTATGTAAATTTGGGGCCGCATAATTTGTTTGCACTAGGCCTCCACTTGACTTGAGACGGCCCTGGTAAGTGGGTAATAAATGTAAATAGGGAAGGGTAAAAACGTAATAAAACCGTCCAAATAGTACCAAACGGGACACTTTGACGAATAAAGAAAAATGGCAAACGGGACACACTTCTTGGATAGGAGGGAGTATCACATTTTAGATTTAAACCACAATTTTTCAACGACAACAATTTTCACGTTATTCTAATGATTTTCTTAAAAGTACCATCAAATTATTTTCATGTAAACAACTCTTAAAGAGTCAAATATAGGAGATGAAGAGTATATGTGACAAACTAAAAATAAATTTAGCCATTACTTAGTAATACGATATTAAATAAACCTTTTTTTAGCATCATTGTCTTTCTTGCAGGATTTAACATAAATGTCGGTAATATAAAAAATATCACCCATCGTATATTGGTTTTCATTTCATTTTCATGATTTAAAGTTTACAATGATCATCTTATTAAGTTCAAAGTAAAATGAGTACGGCTAAGAAATTGAGCTGGTCCTTGAAATGGGATGATTTTGATAAAAAAAACTGGAAGAAGGTATGGAAAGAGCGGTGGATGAAGGTGATTCCGCTATCTATGATAGAGTTAATGAGGAGGTCAATGAATTTGCTAGGATGACAACAATATATTGGAAGTAAAGGGTAAAGATTAAGTGGGTTGCCGAGGGTGATATTTGTACTAGATTTTCTTTAATTAGGCTAAAAGAAAGAAAGGGAGAATTTTTATACTAGGCATACGAGGTGAAGATGGGGTATGGGAATATGATAGGGAAAGGATATGGCAGGAATTTCAGAATTTTTTCAAAGGAAACTACAGTATAGAGGGTGAGAATATCCCAAAGGGATATGATGATGATATGCGAAGTATGTTGGGTTGTTTTGATGTCTTTATTAAGGAGGATGATAAGGATTGTTTGATTAAGCTATATACCGCTAGAGATATTAGGAAGGCGGTTTTTCAGATGGGAGCTTTAAAATCTCCTAGGCCTGATGATGGGATACCAGCCATCTTATATCAGAAATGTTGGTTCTTTCTGAATAATGATATGACTAAGGCGGTTTTGTCAGTTTTGAACTCAGGACATATATTAAAAGGGGTGAATCGGACATTCATTGTGCTCGTTCCAAAGAGTGAGAAACCGGAAAGGGTTACGGACTATAGGCCGATTAGTCTTAGTAATGTGTTTATGAGAATAATAGCAAGATGTATTACGAATAGACTGGCGAAGATTATGGGTTACTTGGTGGGTGAGTTCTAAGGTGCATTTATAAAAGGTCGAAGTATAAGTGATAATATTTTTTTAGCAAATGAGGCAATTTATCGTATTAATAGTTGTAAAAAAGGAATGACCGGAAGGATAGCTTTCAAAATCGACATGAGTACAACCTATGATAGGATGAGATGAGATTTTTTTGGAAGCAGTACTCAGTAGATTCGAATTTCCAAGGAAGACTATTGAGCTTATTAAGGGATGTGTGTGTGTCATATAAAGTGCTTCTAAATGGTGTTCGCCTACCGCAGTTTAAGCCGACATGTGGACTGAGGCAAGGTGATCCATTATCCTCGTATCTTTCTGTTTTATGCATAGAAGTTCTCTCAAAAAGTGTGATTATGGCGCATAATGAAGGAATGTTAAAAGGAATAAAACTAACTAGTGGAATGGATCGTCTGACTCATTAGTTGTTTGCAGATGATGCGGTCTTTTTCTTGGAAGATCAGGGGGAGAGTGCTACACATCTTTACAATGTGATTATGTCTTTCTGTAAAGTTTCTGGCCAGGGGATTAATGAAGATAAATCATGGATTCTTTTCAATCCAAATATGACCCTAAGACGGATCCAGGGTTGTTTGAGAGCTTTGAAGGTGACAAATAATCATGGAATTGGCCAATATTTAGGAATTCCGACAAAGTTGCAGTGTTCAAAAAGGGATCTTTTTCAAGGTATTGTGGAAAATGTCGCATCACGGGTAACTTCTTGGAATTGACTTTTTCTATCACCGGTAGGTAGATTAACTTTGATTAATTCCATCATGTCAACCCTTTCCAATTACTTTCTATCGGTATTTAAAAAATACCGGTAAGTGTGACACGTAAGATTCAGTTTTTGTTGTCACATTTTTGGTGGGCGGGATGTCGGTCTGGGAAGTCTATACATTGGTGTAGTAAGTTCTTCCTGGGGTTACCTAAGAGTAGATGAGGTCTTGGTATCAGAAATATTGAGTGCCTTTACAGGGCTTTACTGGCAAAACAAGCATGTCGTCTAGTATCGGAAGAAAAATTGTTCTTTATGCAGGTTTTTCGAAAGGCTATGAAGATTAAATGTTCAAATGTTAGAGGTTTTACAATGAAGGAGAAAGGTGCTATGTCATGGGCAGACGAAGTTTGATCTTGGGATTAGGCTCTATTAGAGAACGATTAAGTTGGGTACCGTGGTATGGATCTAATCTTAATGTGTGGATTTCTCGGTGGGTGGATGGAGAACAACCCACTCGGAAGGAGAATTTGTTGAGTCCTGAGTATGATTAACTAAAAGATCTTGAGATAAAGGATCTTGTGGGTGGCGATAAACAATAGGATATTGAAGAGTCTATTGATATAATATACTCAAGAAGGGGGGGTTGAATTGAGTATGCCTTCTTTTTAAAATCTTCTTCGATGTGTATGTAGTTGTATGATGATCGTTGAGTAGAGCAATAATAAAGTAGAGACACGATATTTTTGAAGTGGTTCAGTCTCACACTCTGAGACCTACGTCCACTATTCTCGATTAATAAAATTAGTACCAACTCTGGATTACAATTTTATCAACCCTACTCGTGCGACTTTGATGTTAGTCACAACTCAATCTAGATACCGTTAAATATCTAGCTACGACAAATACTGTTAAATATTTGTCTTACAATGAGTACCGCTAAATACTCATTCTATCTTACGCTAATAAGATAAAGTCTTCAATGTTTTCTTGGTGTCACAATCTTGAATGAATAAGATCAATGCTTGAGCACTTCAATCTTGAATCGGATTTGACAATGAAAAGCTCGAACTTGAAGAATATGAACGGCGGTTTTTCTCTCTTGATTTGCGTGTATATGTGTGTGTATTTCGTTAGTTTTAATGTATCATAGGTAGTCTATTTATATAGAATATGTATCTAGGTAATTCAAACCCTAAATGATTTAGGAATATTACTTAAAACTAGAATACTAGTCTTTTAGTAATACTACCTTAAATCTAATCTTAATATATTTAGGAAAGATATAATAATATACTATATGTATTATATAAGGAATCAATTTCCTAATTCATATTTAGGAAAGATCTTTATATAATAAATAATTAGTATCCTTATTAAATCAACTTCCTAAACCATGTCAAAGATAATAAAATATATTACCATAATATAATCTTAGTTAGTTTAGGACATTAAATAAATACATAATATTTATTTAAATAAACCCTTACACGATTAATAGAAACGTGACATGTTACACGTTTTCCAAAAATCGAAACAAACCAAATCTTAGATTATATAATTTGACAATTAAAATCATATAAAAAATCTTTAGTTTATTTTAGTAATAAATAATTATCTCATAAGACAATTATTTATTTCTTATTTAACTAAAAGATATTTTATATAATCCTATTAAGATTAACAATTCCATATTTAAAATAGAATACCATTGAACCACTAATACTACACGACACAAATTAGGAAACAAACGTTTCACTTTAAACACATATATATTCCCGATCATTTCTTCATGATATAGAGTTATAGCTATGAGCTATAACTTGAATCCATCTTGTACTAAAGCTATAGTTGACGAATATAACTTTAGTTCATTATGCGCGCTTGTGATCTTCTATCAATCTTCGACTTAGTCAATTCATTGACTAATATGCTTGAATCTTTTATACTTGATTGATTAGATCTTCTTACTAATGTTCTGTACACTTAGCACACGATTATACATACGAGTATATAATATATAAATAGCTAGACTTGTCATTATCAAAACATAAACATATATACTATATATATATTTGAATATATGGTTCAACAAATTCCCCCTTTTTGATGATGGCAAGTCTCTCTTAGATTTCGTGTCTAAGTGTATGTTCCCCCTCAATATAATAAGGGTTATTCATAGCAAAGATCAACTTAGGGTTTTTATCTTCTATCTATCCCATATCCTTTAAGGACCCTAAGAGACAATCAATTACGACAAGGAGCAAGCTTAGGCAAATTCTAATCTAAGTCGCATATTTCCCCCTCTTGACATCATCGAAAAGATGAGAACAAAGACATGAAACGACTAGAATAATATACGTACGAAGCATAAGCAAGCATATAAACGAGTCGAAATAATATGAACATAGAAAATATCACATAACCACATACGGAATGTTAAAAATATACACAAGCAATCCAAAATATTAAGCCAATGGGCCGAATGTGGGGCAATGTTTTAAGAAAATGGGCCGGCTAAAGATAGGTTTATAATAGGCCCGTCAAAAGATAACATGCAAATTGGGCCGTGGCAAAAGGAAATACGAACTGGGCCTGGCGGAGTTAGGAAATCCGAGAGAGGCAAAAGGGAATAGGGCCTCGGATTCCTTAATGGGCTAGGTTAGTAAATTGGGCCACAATTAGAGAATTGTTTTATAAGTCCACCTGACTTAGAGCAAAAACAACAACAACACAACCTTAATCCAACGAAAACAGGGACGGGTATGGAGCATCAAGAACGAGAGCTTGAACCCGTATTCTTGGCATAAGGATTGACGTAGTCGGGTCGGGTACGGAATTCGAGTGTCTCCAACCGATCCAAACAACTCGACACATTCCTCCCTTGAGCATTGAGAGCCAACTCGAAGTTGAGAATTTCAAAGATAATGCCTTAACCGCTTCGAGTGCTTGAGATGCATCCGTCCTTAATAAACCATGATCACGAACCACAGCACCCCCTTGAGTCGTAAGAAAGGACAAACGATCACTCATCGCCAGTAATTCAGAGCAAACAACCGACACTTCAGACCCAAGTTTCACCAAATGCTTGTCGACCTTCTCCATCCATTCTTTTACCTCGACCTCAAAAGCACGACCACCGCCTGCACTACTTCCTGAGGCACCCGAATGCTCCTTTTCTTTCTTAATTTGACACAACCCTAGAATCTGATCCATCTTTGCTTCCAAGTCTACAAAAGATGGAGATGGATTAGGACGGGGTCCCTCCTCACCCGTCTTCCCAAAAGCTAAATCAACGCCATCAAACGTAATTCCCATCAACTTGAGCAACTTGTCACACATACGATCACGGGGTTTAACACCAAAACTACAATCGTCCACAACACCCTTTTGCAACAAGATTTCAGATACCCACATCCCGTATGGGATATCTAGAGTCGAACTCGGTTTTTCTTTAATTAAAACAGAGGAAACTTGACAAATTTTCGAACAAAGCAAGAATGCGAGGTTGATTTTGTTTCCCTCTAACCAGTGAAATAATACGATAGCTTCAACACTCGACAATTTATCACGACCACCTCTCCTAGGCAAAATCGTGTTCCAGAGATAGTTAACATACAGTTTTAATTTTGGGGAGAAAGAATTAATGAGTAGTGGAGAAACTTCAGTGGCATTGGGATCAAAATATTGTTTGATCATCAGTTTCTGTTCATGAGTTACTACCCCCCATTCCTTTCGGGTATCAACATCAATTCCCCTAGAATCAAGATGAAAGATTTCACATATATCCTCCAAAGATATTTCAACATCCCTTTCATTAACTACGGCTTTCATCCCGTTTTCAGTCGATTTCACAGAGGCAAAGAATTGAAGCAGTTCAATGGGAAATATTAACCCTGAAAAATTACTAATATATTCCCACCCTTGAAACTCTAAAAACTTCTTAAAGAAGAGCAGAGATTTAGAACCGTTTACCCAGGTTGTTGGATAGAATCGACCGGCATGAATTGCATAAGGAAGAAGACGGTTAATGAGAATACCTTCATTCTTGGTCATGCGAACACGTTCTAATCCCTCTTGAGTAGCTTCGACGGAATAGTATTTGAACAGAGGACGAGGGTTCTTGGAATCCCTTTCTTGCATGTCGTCCGAAATTGAAGAGGCAGCTCGATTAAGTTTTCGTCGTTTACCAGTTTCTTGGGTTGGACTCACGGTGGCAATGGGGGTCGGAGATGGTGGGGGTGACGGAGTTGGAGAAGGAGGTGAAGGTTTCTTTTGGTGAGAACGAGTTGCACGGGATGGAGGCATGTTTGGTTGGAATGGTGGTGTTGGGTTTTGATTAGGTGGTTTTTGTGACGGAGGTTTACGGAGGTTTTACGGAGGTTTTATGGAGGTTTGAGTTTTGGGTGGAGGACGGTAATAGAGGAGTAAAGGGGGTTAAATGTGGTAAGTATAAGGTAATAATGGTGGATGGTTAATGTGAGTTGAGGGAGTTGGGGTAATAATGTGGGAGTTGGGGTAAGTCAAGGTCTACGGGTAGTAGGGGGGCACGTGTCAGTTGAGTGTGGGGTTGCTTGGGTGGAAACGTGGCTAAAGGGGACCATTACACACATTTTGTGTGTTTAATTTGAGGTAAGTATTTTTGTTTTTATAATATTTGAATATTATTATTTTGTATATATATTGTAATATGGATGTTGTGGGATAATTATAATATGTGACGTAATATTATTGTGAGATCGATTGTGCACACATTCATATGTAAATCGTATAATATAACTATAATCACAAAATTTATCATCAAATATATACATACACATGCAGCGGAGTATACGGACACAGTCATATAATCTCATCTAAACCGTAGTCAATCATTGGGTTATTTTTGCTTTTAAGATTTGATTAGGTGCCACCGATTAAACCAATTTCCAATCGCAAAGTCTCAAAGCGTTCTCTAGCCAATGGTTTAGTGAAGATATCTGCCCACTGTTTTTCCGTACTACAAAATTCCAATTTTATATTTTTCTTTTCAACATGGTCTCTTAGAAAGTGGTGTCTAATTTCAATATGTTTGGTCCTCGAGTGCTGGGCTGGGTTTTTAGATATAATTATAGCACTCGTATTATCACATAAGATAGGCACACAACCAACATCAACACCATAATCATGTAACTGTTGCTTTAACCATAAAAGTTGAGAACATACCAGTGCGGCTGCAATATATTCTGCTTCAGCAGTTGAGAGAGCGACAGAATTTTGTTTCTTGGATCCCCAAGATATAATACAGGGACCTACAAAGGTAGCAAGTCCGGAGGTACTTTTTCTGTCTAAAGAACACCCTGCATAATCCGCATCTGAATATCCTACTAGGTTAAAGTTACAGTCCATAGGATACCATAGATATAATTTTGAGGTTCCGATTAGGTATCTTAAAATTCTTTTAACTGCAATCATATGTGATTCTTTTGGTGCAGATTGGAATCTCGCACAAACACAGACACTAAACATTATATCTGGACGACTTGCTGTAAGATAAAGAAGTGAGCCAATCATACCTCTGTAAGTTGTTTCATCTACAGACTTACCATCTTCGTCTTTGGTTAACTTCTTATCTGTAACCATTGGAGTAGGCATTGCATGAGAGGTTTCCATTCCAAATTTCTTTAGTAACTCCTTGACGTATTTTTGTTGATGAACCTTGATTCCTTCTTCAGTTTGTTGTATTTGAAGTCCAAGGAAGAACTTTAGTTCTCCCATCATACTCATCTCGAACTCAGAAGTCATCAACTCAGAGAAGTACTTGCACAACTTTTTATTAGTTGAGCCAAAAATAATATCGTCAACATAGATTTGAACAACTAGTAGATCTGAGTTTTCGCTTTTAAGAAATAGGGTTTTATCCACATACCCTCTCTTGAATCCACTCTCCAATAGGAACTTTGATAATCTGTCGTACCATGCCCTAGGTGCTTGTTTCAGACCATATAGTGCTTTGTCCAATTTGAATACGTGATCCTTGAGTTTGCTGTCAGGAAATCCAGGAGGTTGTTCAACAAATACTTCCTCTTGGAGATAGCCATTAAGAAATGCAGTCTTAACGTCCATCTGAAAAAGCTTCATTCCCTTGTGTGCTGCAAATGCAATGAGTAGTCTTATTGCCTCAAGACGAGCAACAGGAGCAAAGGTTTCGTCATAATCGATCCCTTCCTGTTGGTTGTATCCTTGAACTACTAGTCTGGCCTTGTTTCGCACAATGACTCCAGTGTCATCCAACTTGTTTCTGAATACCCATCTAGTTCCAATGACAGTTCTGTCTTTAGGTCGAGAAACAAGATGCCAAACTTTGTTTCTTTCAAATTGCTGGAGTTCTTCTTGCATGGCAACTATCCAGTCTGGTTCTGCGAGAGCTTCCTTGATATTTGAAGGTTCAATGGTGGAGAGAAAGGAGTAGAATGAGCAAAAGTTATTTAAGCTCCTTCGAGTTTGAACTCCATCTGTCAGGCTTCCTATTACATTATCCAAAGGATGAGAGCCTTTATATCTCCAGTTCCTTGATTGATCATTTGCATTCCTTGAACTTGACTCGGGATCTTGACTTGTTCCCCCTGAATCCAAACCTGGGTTTATAGTAGGGTCAGGTATAACTCTGGCCTCTTCCCTTTGGTTTTGATTCAAAGTTACAGCTTCATTAGTTGTAACTCTGGGTTCCAAGTCATTGGTTTGAGAGTTATTTACAGTATCATCAACTGTAGTTTCATCTCTCGTACCATTTTCTCCCAAGTTGAGTTCATCATGAATTCCTTGAGGTTCTCCTTCTTCAATTTCCATTTCAGGAGGATCTTCCTTTGATAACCTGAAATCAGGTTCGTCTAGGTTTTCTTCTATATCCTGTAATGGCTTATCGAAGACATTATTCTCATCAAAGATAACATGAATACTTTCCTCTATGCATAAAGTGCGTTTGTTAAAAACTTTGTAGGCTTTACTATAATCTGAATATCCTATAAAGATTGCTTCATCACTTCTAGGGTCGAATTTGCTTAATCTGTTTTTACCATTGTTGTGAACAAAGCATTTACTACCAAAGCATCTTAAATGAGATATGTTTGGTTTACGACCTCGAAGAAGTTCATAAGGTGTCTTTTTAAGGATAGGTCTAATCATAGCACGGTTATGAATATAGCAAGCTGTACTTATAGCCTCAGCCCAAAAGTTTCTAGGTAGGCCACTACAAAGAAGCATTGTTCGAGCCATGTCTTCTAGGGTTCTGTTCATTCGTTCTACGACTCCGTTTTGTTGTGGGGTTCTAGGGGCCGAGAAGTTATGTCCAACACCATTGGTTTTACAGAACTCAATAAAAGCATGATTGTCGAACTCAGTTCCATGATCAGTACGGATTGTTACTAGGTTTGATTTATATTTGTTTTGGACAAGTTTCATGAGACTAACAAATTCATCGAAAGTTTCGTCTTTAGAGTGAAGAAAGATTGGCCAAACAAATCTAGAGTAATCATCAACTAGAACGAAAACGTACCTGGAACCACCTCTGCTTCTTACCTTCATAGGGCCACATAGATCCATGTGTACTAGTTCAAGAGCTTGTTCTGTGCTTACCACTCTTTTTGGCTTAAAGGATGATCTGACGTGTTTACATCGTGCACATGTGTCACACATCTTTTCTTGATCAAATTTGATCTTTGGAAGACCTTCAACCAAGTCCCATCTTTTCAGCTTACTTAGAATAGGTGAGCTAATATGACCAAATCTTTTGTGCCATAGACATGGATCATCTAACGTAACTTTCATGCATGATAGAGAGTCAGTAGGTACAACATTTAAATCAATCATATAAACATTTTTTATCCTGTGACCTTCGAGTATCACTTTACTGGTGCCTTCTAAGATTATACGACATATATCTGAATGAAAAACCACTTTATTTCCTTTGTCACATAATTGTGATATACTGATGAGATTGTGTTTGAGACCATTTACAAGGTATACATCATTTATAGCATGAGAGGATGAAATACCTATCTTACCGATTCCAATGATCTTTCCCTTTTTGTTATCACCGAATGTGACTTTACCTCCGTCAAAAGGTTTTAGGGTTTGGAATAGGTTTACGTCGCCTGTCATATGTCTTGAGCATCCACTGTCGAGATACCATAGTTTATTTTCCTTGGCGACAAACTGCACAAATAATTTTAAAGACAGGATTTAGGTACCCAAGCATACTTGGGTCCTTTGTTGTTAGTAATCACAAATACATCTTCCTTTTTAACCCAGACTTGTCTTACATAGGTCTTTCTATATCGGTAGTGGTTGGGCTTTGATGTTCTTGTGTAGGTTTTAGTTTGGACTCTTGGTGACCATTTTTTGTGTGATGTTTGAGGAGTCTGTTTGGTTCTGTTTTTCTTTTCTTCGTAGTCAAATGTCATGTCATAGAACCATCTGTGGTCAATGTTTCTTTCCTCAGTTTTGTCATCATCACTATCAGAGACAGAATTAGTGTCGCTTGGAATTCCTAAGGATTTAACAAACTTAACTCCGGTTTTAAAATCTTGTGCGTGTTTCACACAGTTTTCTCGGAGGTGTCCGGTATGACCACAATAAGTGCATATTAAATACTCAGGAAGGTCGGCATATTTTCTTCTTCTAAAGTCTCTATCTGTTGGACTTTGTTTACACTTTGAGTGATCCCTTCTTCCATAACATTCGTGACCTAACCCCATCTTCATGTTGTTGTCGGATTGTTCAGTTAGGAAGTTTAGAACGTTAGTGCTTCCTTCCCACTTATCGTGAACTTTCCGAGCATGAAGAAGGAGGTCTTTCAAGGAGTCTATTTCTTTCTTACATTCACTATGGTCAGTGTTGCTAGACTCTTTTAGGTTTTGAATGTCTTTATGGAAGTCAGACACAATTTTGGCATGTTCTTTCTTGATTTTAGATATACTGAATTCTAGATCCATGATTTTGCTTTCGAGAATCTCAACTTCTTCTTGATGAGTCTCATCTTCGACCATAGTCGAAGATTCTGACTTAAGCCGTTCATTAACCTTTCTTAATTCTGAAGTTATAGCTTCATTAGCTATAACTTTAGATTGAAGCTCTTTAATGTTGAGTTTTAGTTTTGAGGTTATAGCTTCATTAGCTATAACTTTAGACTCAAGAACCTTTTTCTCAGACATAACTGTTTCCAACTTAGCATTAGCTTCAATGCTTATTTTGGATTTCAGTTTCTTAGCTTTGGCTTTCAGAAGTTGATTTTCCTCAGCAATATCGAGGATCTGCTCTTTCAAGTCATCTAACTCAAGATTTTGTTCATGACATTGGTCTAGGGTTTTCTCAAAATATTTAATTAGCATAGCCTTAGATAAGTTTTTAACTTGACTTTTGAGTTGAAGAAAATTTACCTCTTCGTCGTCGTCGTCTGAGTCTGATTCTCCAAGGAGACACATATTAGATGCGTCATCTTCATTATTGTCGTTTGAGATTAGATCTAGGCTGACGTTGCTCAGGCACAGGTTTGCTACCTCTTCTTCTTCAGAGTCCTCGTCATCTTCAGATTCTAATTCTCCCCAGCATGACGCAAGCATTACTTTCTTAAATTCTGTCTTGGTCTTTTCTCTTTTTGACTTGTCTTTGATTTTGTCCCAACTTGGACAATCTTTAATCATGTGGTCTTGTTGCCCACACTTGAAACATCCTCTTTTGAAGAATGTTTGTTTAGAGTCAGTTTTCTTTTTGTCGAACGTTTTGTTGTAAGGGTTTTTGTATCTACCCTTAAAAACTGCTTTCTTAAATCGTCTAGCGAATAGAACTGTTTCATCCTCAAGTTCTTCTTCGCTTACTTCGCTTGTGGAGGCTTGTAAAGCGACTCCCTTTCCTTTGGGATCATCATCGTTTTTATTTAGTATGATCTCGTGAGCCATTAAGGATCCAATCAATTCTTGGTAAGTGATTTTAGATAAATCACGTGCTTCCTCTATGGCCGTGACCTTAGGTTGCCACTTTTTGGTGAGACTCCTAAGAATCTTACGAATGATATCCTCAGAATCGATCTTTTTGCCAAGGTTCCGCAGTTCATTAATAATACAAGAAAATCGTGCAGACATGCTATCAATAGATTCATTCTTTTCCATATTGAAAAGTTCATATCTTTGAACAAGCAAGTCTATACGATGTTTCCTGACTGCGGATGTTCCTTCATAAGCAAGTTCGAGACTATCCCATATTTCCTTAGCGGAACTACAGGATGAGAATCTATCGAATTCTGAGGTTATCATACCGTTCTGTAGGAGGCTCATGGCCTTAGAGTTTTTCTCTGCAATTTTGTAGTCACTTTCCACATAATCGCTTTCCATCTTTTCATAGGTTGTTCCATTTGCGGCGGCGACCAAGATCTTCTTTGGTCCAGTTTGGATGATCTTCCAACATTCCCAATCACAACCCTTGATGTAATGAGTCATCATATTTTTCCATAAACTATAGTTTTTGCCATCGAAGATAGGGCACTTGAGATGCTTGGAATCCATTGAAGAAAGAGTATATAATATAGAATCAATAGAAGGATCAAAACTCACGCGGCTAGGCGATCAAGAGCACGAGGCTCTGATACCAATTGAAGAGTCTATTGATATAATATACTCAAGAAGGGGGGGTTGAATTGAGTATGCCTTCTTTTTAAAATCTTCTTCGATGTGTATGTAGTTGTATGATGATCGTTGAGTAGAGCAATAATAAAGTAGAGACACGATATTTTTGAAGTGGTTCAGTCTCACACTCTGAGACCTACGTCCACTATTCTCGATTAATAAAATTAGTACCAACTCTGGATTACAATTTTATCAACCCTACTCGTGCGACTTTGATGTTAGTCACAACTCAATCTAGATACCGTTAAATATCTAGCTACGACAAATACTGTTAAATATTTGTCTTACAATGAGTACCGCTAAATACTCGTTCTATCTTACGCTAATAAGATAAAGTCTTCAATGTTTTCTTGGTGTCACAATCTTGAATGAATAAGATCAATGCTTGAGCACTTGAATCTTGAATCGGATTTGACAATGAAAAGCTCGAACTTGAAGAATATGAACGGCGGTTTTTCTCTCTTGATTTGCGTGTATATGTGTGTGTATTTCGTTAGTTTTAATGTATCATAGGTAGTCTATTTATATAGAATATGTATCTAGGTAATTCAAATCCTAAATGATTTAGGAATATTACTTAAAACTAGAATACTAGTCTTTTAGTAATACTACCTTAAATCTAATCTTAATATATTTAGGAAAGATATAATAATATACTATATGTATTATATAAGGAATCAATTTCCTAATTCATATTTAGGAAAGATCTTTATATAATAAATAATTAGTATCCTTATTAAATCAACTTCCTAAACCATGTCAAAGATAATAAAATATATTACCATAATATAATCTTAGTTAGTTTAGGACATTAAATAAATACATAATATTTATTTAAATAAACCCTTACACGATTAATAGAAACGTGACATGTTACACGTTTTCCAAAAATCGAAACAAACCAAATCTTAGATTATATAATTTGACAATTAAAATCATATAAAAAATCTTTAGTTTATTTTAGTAATAAATAATTATCTCATAAGACAATTATTTATTTCTTATTTAACTAAAAGATATTTTATATAATCCTATTAAGATTAACAATTCCATATTTAAAATAGAATACCATTGAACCACTAATACTACACGACACAAATTAGGAAACAAACGTTTCACTTTAAACACATATATATTCCCGATCATTTCTTCATGATATAGAGTTATAGCTATGAGCTATAACTTGAATCCATCTTGTACTAAAGCTATAGTTGACGAATATAACTTTAGTTCATTATGCGCGCTTGTGATCTTCTATCAATCTTCGACTTAGTCAATTCATTGACTAATATGCTTGAATCTTTTATACTTGATTGATTAGATCTTCTTACTAATGTTCTGTACACTTAGCACACGATTATACATACGAGTATATAATATATAAATAGCTAGACTTGTCATTATCAAAACATAAACATATATACTATATATATATTTGAATATATGGTTCAACAGATATGCAGTTGGTTAAGAGTGGGTATGGGCCTCTTTATGAGGAGTTCATGATAAAAAAAAAGGGTTACAGGACGCTAAGCTTCGTATGAGAGTAAATTGTGAAATTTTTTGTCGAACTAGACTTTGGAGGTTTCCAGTGCCACAAACTTGGAAAATTCTTGTATGGAAAATCCTCACAAAAACATCGCCAGTAGGAGGAGAATTTAAGAGAAGAGGCATTGGTGAAGATCATAATTGTGTTGCCTGTTTGGGATGGAATACGCCATTGGTGGAGACGGCTGGACATCTTTTTAGGGACTGACCTTTATCGGCAATATTGTGGCTTCTTCACCCCTGGGATAAATGCTACCCAGATTGGTAGTGCAGGAATGGGAGATTGGGTCATTAACTGGATAACCTATTTTTATACATTAGAAGACGCAGCCCCAAGTATTGTTTGGTTTATTACCATGCTGTGGTGCATTTGGGTGGAAAGGAATAATTTTATTTTAGGGGGGGTGGCACTTCACCGGCTGATTCTTTAGGATTTAGGATAATTTGGTAAAAATGGTGTTAGACATGTTGCAGGAAAAGGAGAGATCAACAAACGGACCGGAGAGTCAGATTTTTGATGATAAAGAGGATGTTTGTGCGAGGGTAAGGAATTCTCATCCGGTGCAAGTGTTAGGGGAAGCAAAGAATTGTCGGTGTATTCGTAGATGGAGGCTGGAAGGAGAGTAGAGTGACATGGTTGGGCTGGGTTGTTAGTGATGGTGTAGGTGTTATGGGTTTGGAGGGAAAGAAAAGAATACTTTCAGTTTCCCCCTTGCAGGTTGAAGCTCTTGGTATTAAGCATGTTGTTGTGTGGGCTCTTGCAAAAGGTTTTCGGCATATAGAAATCCTATCTGATTGCTTAAGCTGTGTGCTTCAAATTGCAGGAATGGAACAAATCCATCACCAGGTTACGTATGTTATAGAGGAGATTCATGGGCTTACTCTATTTCATTGTATTAGTTTTAGTTATATTCCCAGATCCTTGAATCATGTGGCCAATAGGTTAGCTAGTGAGGCCATGAAATTGTAATATTTTTTTTTATATATGCCAAAAAAAAAGTATAATTTCTTTATTTACACGGTGCACTTATTGTTACTTTATAGAGAGTATTACAATAGCTCATTTTTGACGTAGTCGTAAGTAATATTCATTCTCATTTAAGAGAAACCCCTAATTTTTTAGAAGCGACCTAGCCCCTAATAGTGACCTTACTATTCCATTAGACACGTAGCCGTACTCTATATACGAGGATGAGAAGAGAGTTCATTTTTTGTGTTATTCTTTACATCAATTAATTTTTTAGTTAATTTGTTTTTCGATTTTATAAATATTTCGCGTTATCATTATATATATAAAAGCAAAATGTAAAACCGCTGATGTGGCGCAACAAGGTTTCAGAATTTCCCTAATAGAGCTTCCTCATTCACTTTGGCAAACTTAGTTTTAATTAGGTCAATCAATTACAACTAACTATTATAATTATTATAATACTATTAATTACATAATACATAATTAGATTTTCAAGGTTTCCATTAAAAACTAAATTTCATTTCCCAAAACCAAAACAATTATAATACTATTAATTATATAACGTAATTACCAACAAAACATCAATTATACAACCAACCAGTATATTTCCAATAACCTTTTGTTTCTTTAGGCAATTAGTATAGCTGATTGAATAATGTGGTGACGTCAGTTAGGTTTTCCTAAACCTTATTTCCACAAAATTTTGTGTAGGGAGAATTTGTTGTCATGGAAAGGGGATTGGAAGATAATACGAGGTTTTTTTAACGTATTTCGGAATAACGTATTTAATTTTCTTATTTTTACCTCAAACCTATTTCATTGAAACAATAATTTTCCATTTCTTATATATATATATATGTTAACCTCTTTCAAGTTAAATGTCAAATGTTTGTGTGTTGGGTGATTTTAAAAATAAACCACGTGTTGCTGTGTCATATTACCGCTTTTTTTACTTTCGAACAATAATTCAAATTTGTATTACTACTTTCCACTCAATGGCCGACATTTTTTAAGAAACAAGCTTCTAAATCTCATATACATCAAATACGTTATTAGATTATCTAACAAATTTACTTCATCATTTTTATTAAAAGTCGGAAATAAATAACCCCGTAAATTTTCACGGGTGTTATGCTAGTTATACATTAATGAGCAATGGAACAAAATATTATGTTAAAAAACTACCCATTTGATTATAAGAACAAAATTGCTATTATATTTACATATTGTTGATTCAACATATTAAAGTATTTTTTGGCGCAATAATATTCGGTGTAACAATTTATCCTTGACGATAAAAAAAAAAGTATTTTAATAGTCTTTACGGATATCGGATATGAGCTTAATTTTAGGTTATGACTTCGATTCACCATTAAAATTTTGGTATTTTGGTGAAAAATGGTGATATTTTTGAAAAATATTTTTTAAATAGACATAATGATTTTAAAGACGTGGTATGTAAGTCAGTTGACGGTGATAACAATTGCCACTATAACAAACTAATATCGACCATAATTTATAACTGTGAAAATGTTCACTGTCTTAATTTTTAGTTTTATTTATCAATCATATATGATTAAACTATTAGCACACCTGCAATTTTCGCGGGTCACAAAATTAGTTAATTAAGTAATAACATAAAATTTCATAATTGAGTTAATTAATATCTATCTATAAATAATATAAAAAGGCAAGACAAACCATCATACTACATTATTTCACTTTTAAGGTAATTCTAGCAAGTCACATCATCATCATCATCATCATCATATTTATCTAATGCAGAAGTCAAGCTGCTGAAGTGACATCACATAAAACAAGCTTCGTCTTACGTGGCGCGATTTAAAGCCTCCTAACATATTACTAAACCGATTGTCCAATAAAATTTTTAAAATCCGTCAAACATGGTCAATATCCGTGAATCATGCACAAAACAGATTATGGTTTTAAATTGTTTCCTAAACTGAAAAGAATAATAATAATAATAACCTAAAGATTTGATTGAAATTAATTTCCAAAACAAAATTTTTAAAATCCGTGAATCATGTTTAATAAATTTCCTAAACTGAAAAAAATAATAATAATAACCTAAAGATTTGATTGAAATTAATTTCCAAAACAAAATTTTTAAAATCCGTGAATCATGGTCAATAAACTAAACTGAAAAGAATAATAATAATTTTCTGAATCATGGTAAATTCCGTGAATCACGTTAATTTTGTTTCAATTTCCTAAATTGAAAAGAATCATCATATATCATCATATATATTACTAATGCAATAGCCACATCGCCGACATGACATCTTAGTTATCAAGCACAGTCTTATGCGGCAGTTAATGAGAGCCCCATAAAAAATAAAACCAATTTTTTTAAAAAAAAGGTAAATAAATTATATTCCATATACCTAACTAAAGATTGCGATTGCGAAATCACTGGAATGATATATGGAATAAAATCAATTCTAGAATATGAATGGAATATTCCATATTCCATCACTATAAAAGCTAAAGTACAAATTAATAGTAGTAACTAATTGTCTAATACAAGAAGAAATATGACAATTATCTTCTTAAACTTTATTAATATCCCTAAAATAATTGGCCAAAGGTTAATATGCGAAATCTCCTCCTCAAAATAACGCAATTAGTTCTTAAAAAAACCTACAAAAATCAGTATAAATTTCACTTCCAACTTTAGCCTTCATCTCCATCACTCATCAAGTAAAGATGAATAAATTCCAGTTTCTAAAAGTTTCCAATAATAAAAAATAATAAAAGGAAATAAATTCAAGCTAAGTTTTGCCTTTATTACGTTGATTAATGATTGACAATGACATTTTGTGGTAATATAAACTGATATTCTCCTTTATTTATCGGTATTATGATATCTATCTTTGTGAGTGTGAGTTTGGTAATGTTTTTCACTACACTCATGTTTTTCACTTCCAATTTTTATTCTTCGTGTTTGAAGAGTATTTCACTTAAATTATTTTCTTCTGTTTGTTTTATGTCGCAGAACATTATTTTGTTTTTTTAATGTTATGTATTTTGTTACATATTTGAACTATATTAATTATATTGTTAGATGATTTTAAATTGTAAGATGATCCATTTTGTTAAATGTAAGTTATCCAACTTTTAAATTATTATTTCTATTAACCGAGTCTTATAGTCATTTGTCTTACACGGTTACACTCATTTAAGCATAGATACTAATTTTATATCAAGTCTTACTCATTTATGGTTAATAATTCAAAATTAATTACTCCGTAAATCATTATATCTTAGCTATAATCCTATAACTATATAAATTCATTTCAATTTTAAAAGTAGTCCCGTGAATTTCACGGGTTTAAACCTAGTTATTTAAAAAAGAAAAAAACTAATGAATTTCCAAGCATTAAATGCGTACCAATTTTTGAACTTGATGAAGTACATTTGTACATTTCAAAAGAGGAGATAACATTTACAAATAAAGTTTGGAGTTTGGACTCTTAATTTTAATAAATTAAACAACAATTGATGCGTGTCTATTTTATGATGTTTTTCATCTATTTTTACACGCATTTGGTCGCTCATTTACTATGTTTTAGCCTTTATTTCCCAACAATCGTGTACTTTCGTATTTTTATGCACTTTTGCAGATTTATGCGGAAAAGAGACGATTTAGCACCAAATCCATATCCTCAAGTCTTTTGCATAATTAAGGAACAAATAGAAAGTCAATTGGAGTCAAAGTCAAGTGCCAAAAGTCAAAACAAGAAGAAAATAGAAGAAATTCTTCGGGAAGCGGTCGACCGACCGACAATATAAGTCGACCGACTGACCCTGATCTTTATAAAAGTTCAAATCTGAAGAAAAGCCCAAGAATTTACGAAGTCCAATACGAAGCGGTCGACCGACCCACATAGTAGGTCGGCCGACCTACGCAGAAGCCCAGAACAATTCTTTTCGGAAATAAAGTAGAATTAGAGCTTTTAGGAAACTCTTAGTTTTTTGCCCTATATAACCTAATCTTGTGATTAGGGTTATGCATGCTTTTCATATAAAGGCTTGATATCTATTATCATACTTTAGGATCTTTTATTCAATCTTTTACCATCTAGTTCATCTTTTATCTTATTTAAAGAATTCTCAAGCATTCAATAAAGTTTATTCCGTTCTGCCTTAATTCCAATTGTGGTAATTACTCTTTAATCTAGCTTTTATTATTGTTCTTATTACTTTTGCATTCAATTAAGATAGAAATCCCAAGCTTTATTGAATCTTGCATGCTTAGATTATTTATTATGTTTACCATGTTTAATCCCGTTTTCATAATCGTCTTAACAACCATGAGTAGCTAAATTTCATATGTTAGGATGTAGGGGATGAATATGCGTAGGTAATGTAAATTCGAAAGACCGACTTGTAGCAGGGCCACGGTCGGCCGACTGGAATAGCTGGTCGGTCGACCGAGGCCGTGGTCGGCCGACTGGAGTAGCTGGTCGGTCGACCACCCGCGTATGTATTCTTATTTCGTCTTTTCTTGTCAATTATAATATCCTGCAATGAGACCATAAGGAGACTTGTAGGATGTTAGTAATGACCTACCCAAGATTGAAAGATACGGGAAGGGCATTGGTTTACACCTTAAGACGAATAGGTTACTCAAGGCTGAAAGGTATGTGACCTGGGATTTAGGAATCACCCTTATTGTTGACACCCAATAATTGTGAGACCTAGGAACTAATAGCATAGGCCGAAAGGAGCTATTAGGTAGCATAGACCTAAAAGGATATGTTACACCCCCTTACGCGACTGCAATACATGTTGACCTTAGGATTTATTTTACCTTAGCTATTTATTACCCGAACATCCTAGCATCCCTTTTTATTATATTTTTATTCTCATCTTTTATTATTTGTTTATTTTAATCTTTGCTTTAGATATAGTAATCAACAATCAAACCCCCAATTTGTTACCTTAAAACATTCACACTAAACAATAAACATTCCCCACCTCCTTGTGGTTCGACCCTGACTTTCACTATCTATTGTTAAAGTTAGGAATTATAAATTTTATCTTTGGTACCCTCAACGACGGGCATCAAATTTTGGCGCCGTTGCCGGGGAGGTGACGCCAGTGTTTATTGTTTTTGTTTTTGTTTCTCTTTGTTTAAGGAACTTTTTGTTCCTTAAACCTTCTCACTTTTTTCTTGTAGTTTCCATCTTATGCGCAGGTCAGTTCAAGGAGAACTCCTACCACTTGACCTCGAAATTGAGAGGACTCTTAGAGAAAGAAGAAAGCAACTTCTAGCAAATCAGGAAGGTGGTTCACCATCTTCCTTATTTCAAAAAGACTTATTCGAACAACCATCATTACCATCTTCACCAAAAACACCACCTTCACAACCAAATTCACCCATCAATCCACTTTCACCAAAAACACCACCTTTTACCTACTTTCCAGTTTTTCCTAAAGAAGAAGAGGATATGGCAGAAGAAGCTACTATTGCCAGTCACTCCATGCCTCAGGAAAAGGACCTATACAAAGGGTTCACTTTACCTGCAGGTACTGGGAAGCCATTCGAGGCCAAGCCCGCCTACATAACTATGGTTGAAAGAAACCAATTTGGAGGCTCGGCCAATGAGGATGCTGCTAAGCATATTGAAATCTTCACATATTACATATGCTCTATAGCACCCCCAGAAGGAGTGACGCAGGACCAGATTAAACAGACCATGTTCATCTTCTCTCTTAGGGATGCTGCGAGAGAGTGGTACAAAGATTTAGACCGCACTGCTGCGGGAGTCACAGATTGGAACACCTTAGCCTTAGCATTCTACAGGAAATACTATTCTGCATCAAAGACTAATGCTTTGTGGGCGCAGATTACTAATTTCAAGCAAGGTCCCAATGAAGACTTTAGCGAGGCGTGGGACCGGTTCAAGAGACTTGTTCGATCCATACCACATCACGGATTCGAACAATGGTTTCTTTGCAACCAGTTCTACAATGGCCTCTACGATGACAACAGGGCCTATCTAGATGCTGCAGCTAATGGGAGATTCCAAGATAATTCAGGAGAGACTAAGGGTCTCAAGTTGATAGAAGATGTTGCTGTGCACCGCGCTGAGCATGGTACTTCTAGAGGAAATCAGAGGAAATCTGAATACAACCTATCAGCAATTGAGGCCTTGACAGCTAAGTTGGAAAAATTCGAGGCTGCTGGAAAGCTCGATCTAGGGAGTGGAAGCAAGGGAGGAATATACCAAGTAAACACCGTTCAGGACGGACCCTTTGCTTGTGAGAGGTGTGGTGGAGAAGGGCATGTGTCAAAATTCTGTACTTCATCTAATGAAACATGTGCCGCTTTTCAGCACTATCGTGGGAACAATTTCTATGACCCGAATAATAATAATGTCCATCCCAACTTAAGGTGGACAAGCCAGAATGTTCAAAACCCACAACTCATGCAACCTCAGCAAAATTCCACATATATACCCCCACATAAACAAAATTTTCAAAGACCACCTTTCAACCCTCAACCACCTTCTAATCCACCACCCAACACAGATGCTCTTATCCAAAATCTTATCGGGTTGGTTCAGAAGGAGTCACAGGCTAGAGAGGCAGGGATGAAGATGTTAGAGTCCCAGATTGCTCAAATTGCGAGCAAGAATGATACTAGGGCTCCGGGTCAGCTTCCGACCAAACCGGACCAGAAAAAAGAGATTCTAAACATCATCTCCCTGCGGAGTGGAGCTAAAGTGGGGAGCGAGAAAGAAAAACAGGCGAGTAGCAGCGAAGGCGGTCGACCGACCGAAGATTCTGGTCGACCGACCACGGATCAGGACCCAAAAATTTTACCTGAACAGGAAACTGGTCGACCGACCGAAGCAACTGGTCGACCGACCACTGAAGCAGAGCCCGAAGTTCCCTTTCGTCCAGATTTGCCGAATAACTTACGGGATTTTCTTTTCCGGGGTGACAAGACCCCCAGGTTTTTAAAAAGGGCTGCAAATACTGAGTCCTCAGCTGCTCCTTTCCCAGAAAGACTCGTGCCTTCAAAGGATCAGGTATCTTTTGACAAATTTAAGGATGTGATTCGTTCATTAAATGTTCAAGTCCCGTTTTTATAATTAGTTCAACAAGTTCCTTCCTATCTTAAATTTATGAGACAGCTTTTGTCAAGGAAGAGGTCTCTAGAAAAGGTTGAGTCGGTGGCTCTCACTGAAGAGTCATCTAGCTTTCTATCACATGTCATAGCCCCTCATAAATTGGAAGACCCTGGTAGTTTTTCTGTCCCCTGTAATATAGGAACCTTCCCAGTTAAGAAGGCTCTATGCGACTTAGGTGCTAGTATAAGTGTCATGCCCCTAAGCGTTGCCTTAAAACTAGGAATGACCGAATTTGCAGTGACCAGTATTACAGTCCAGATGGCAGATCGCACATCTATGGAACCTATAGGAGTGTTGGAAAACATCCCTGTCCGTATTGACAGGTTCTTCTTCCCAGTTGACTTTGTAGTTTTGGACATCCCAGAGGATGCTCATATACCTATAATTTTAGGAAGACCTTTCCTTCACACTGCAGGTGCCATTATAGATGTAGGCACTGGGACTCTAACCTTCAAAGTAGGCAAGCATTCTATTATCTATGGCCTATCTTATAGAAAAAAAGATGCTATGACCCCCATCACATGTAATGCTATCACTTCTGAGAAAAAGTATGAGGTCATCACTACTTCTCCCACTTTACTACCTGTTCCGGTATCTGTTTTTACACCTCCGCCCCAGATTGGGAGCAGTAGGGAGGACACTTCTATTATGACTATTGCAGGAACTGGTTTGGGGAAACCCAAAGTGAAGGAAGTCATCATCCAGAGAGGAGGAATGGGATGCCTAAGCTATGAAGAAGACGAGGATCCAGACGTCGTGGATCGGGAGGAGAAGAAGAAGAGGAGGCAAGCTCAAGAGGAGAGACCGTCGCATATGCTTTGCGACGGCGGAAAGAAGATGTGTTTTGCTACTAAAGCAAAAACCGTGGAGACTACGGCATGTCGCCAGAAGCCGTGGTCGGATATCTTCCGCATCTTTAGCGGATAGTTGTTTTAGGTTACGGTTCTTAAGACAATTTATTTTTGTTGTGTGAAACTTTTTATTTTGGCTTGCTCGTAGTTTTAGATCCTTTCCTTTATGTTTGAGTAGTTAAGACTTTAGAATCGTTTTTGGCATCTCGCGCATTGTTGGGCGCACGTACTTTCTTGCTTTTTCAGATTTTACGAAGAAACGAAGACCTCCAGGACGCAGAGGGTCGACCGACCAAAAACATCAGTCGGTCGACCAGAGTCGCCGTATCGCTAATTCTTCTGTGGTTCACAGGAGGTCGACCGACCAGAAACATCGGTCGGTCGACCTTCTGTCCGCTGCGGTCTTTCGTTTCTCTTCCTTGGAAATCGTGAAATTGACTTGGTTACTTGAGTGGCACTGCTGGCCACCAAAACCTCCCAGCTTACGCTGGTTTGGGGAGGTTTTTCTCATGCGCTTCATAATCCTGTGAGTTCTTTCCAGTTTTTCCTTGGTTTTTACTTTTCTGTTTTAATTTTCTGAAACCTTTACTTAGGCTAATGCACAATGGGGACATTGTGCGGGTTGGTTTGGGGAATGGTTTCGTGTTACATGCATTGCATTTTGTCACACGTTTATTGCATTTCTGTCTTGCATCGTTCTTTTCTTTATTTTCCTTTTATATACAAAAATCCAAAAAAAATTTAAAAAATTAAAATTCCAAAAAATGCACGTTTATTTTAGCATATAGGTCAAGTCGGAACGAAAGTATTTCAAGGATGATTTAGCTATCCTACATGTTTATGCCTTTACCTTGCCTTGTCAACTTGTTTTAGTATGAGAGTCTTTTGCATTTCTACGAGTTTTTGTCAACTTGCATATCTTGAGACTTGACTTATACCTTGGCAACCTACTATACATTCTGAGTTTTAGAGCCTTATTCCTGGTTTCATTTTTAAACCAGTTGTCTAGGAACATGTTACATCAATATGCATAAACATGAGCTTGAATTGCTATATGCTTGTTTTACTTTCTCGTTTTGTGAGTCTTGGTACGTGCATTTGGGATCCCTTTTCTCATATTTACCCATAAGCTTCACATAGCCAAAATTGCCTTTTTATTCCCCCAAAACTACATCCCATACTCAGCCTACCCTTCCAAGCTAGTATTTGTGGTTTTTGGTTTATCTTGAGGTATCTTGGTTTGTAAGCTATCTTAAGCGAATAGAAAAAAAGAAAGAGAAAAGAAAGAAAGAAAAGAAAAAGAACAAGAAAAATTCAGAAAAAAAGAAAGAAGAAAAAACGAAAAAAATCCGGAAAACACAGGAAGTCAGTCGACCGACCGCTTGCATAGGTCGGCCGACCAACTGACATCATCAGAATGAAAAAAAAAAATCGTTCCAAAATCCCTTTCTTTTATATGTTATCACTCCCGTACCTCATTCAAAATATTTGGGAGTCCTTTCTTATATTCAATGTGAGAGTTGTGCTACAAAAAAAGCACCTTCTTAATATCGAAAGTTGTGAATTATGTTGTTGGAACCGGTTTTACTAGCTTGGCTACTAACCTCACAAATCCAAAAACATCTGAACCACTTTTTACCTTTTACCTCACATATCTTTCATTACCTCAGTTGCATGTATCCGAGTCACTTAATAAGATTGTTATACAAAGTTGTAGAATTCTTGTTCATGTTAGATTGCAGGCATGTTTCCATGGGTCGTAGTTAGGTGAGTGTCATGACAAATTACTTCTTTCTATCTTTTACATATACTCACCCTTTGCTTCATGAGTGTCTCGAGCATACCGCGAGAGTCCATAGTATAAAGTCTCTATAGTCTCTAGTGTTGCAAGTTTGACGACACCATAACTCGTTTGCATGGTCTGAATACTATCTCATTTTGTACTTGGTATTAGTCTAGGCTGACATGTAAATTTCGCTCTGAGATTGAAATCGTTCCATTAGTTAGGATCGAGTCTACTTCTTGCTTGAGGGCAAGCAAGGGTTTGGTTTGGGGAATTTGATGCGTGTCTATTTTATGATGTTTTTCATCTATTTTTACACGCATTTGGTCGCTCATTTACTATGTTTTAGCCTTTATTTCCCAACAATCGTGTACTTTCGTATTTTTATGCACTTTTGCAGATTTATGCGGAAAAGAGACGATTTAGCACCAAATCCATATCCTCAAGTCTTTTGCATAATTAAGGAACAAATAGAAAGTCAATTGGAGTCAAAGTCAAGTGCCAAAAGTCAAAACAAGAAGAAAATAGAAGAAATTCTTCGGGAAGCGGTCGACCGACCGACAATATAAGTCGACCGACTGACCCTGATCTTTATAAAAGTTCAAATCTGAAGAAAAGCCCAAGAATTTACGAAGTCCAATACGAAGCGGTCGACCGACCCACATAGTAGGTCGGCCGACCTACGCAGAAGCCCAGAGCAATTCTTTTCGGAAATAAAGTAGAATTAGAGCTTTTAGGAAACTCTTAGTTTTTTGCCCTATATAACCTAATCTTGTGATTAGGGTTATGCATGCTTTTCATATAAAGGCTTGATATCTATTATCATACTTTAGGATCTTTTATTCAATCTTTTACCATCTAGTTCATCTTTTATCTTATTCAAAGAATTCTCAAGCATTCAATAAAGTTTATTCCGTTCTGCCTTAATTCCAATTGTGGTAATTACTCTTTAATCTAGCTTTTATTATTGTTCTTATTACTTTTGCATTCAATTAAGATAGAAATCCCAAGCTTTATTGAATCTTGCATGCTTAGATTATTTATTATGTTTACCATGTTTAATCCCGTTTTCATAATCGTCTTAACAACCATGAGTAGCTAAATTTCATATGTTAGGATGTAGGGGATGAATATGCGTAGGTAATGTAAATTCGAAAGACCGACTTGTAGCAGGGCCACGGTCGGCCGACTGGAATAGCTGGTCGGTCGACCGAGGCCGTGGTCGGCCGACTGGAGTAGCTGGTCGGTCGACCACCCGCGTATGTATTCTTATTTCGTCTTTTCTTGTCAATTATAATATCCTGCAATGAGACCATAAGGAGACTTGTAGGATGTTAGTAATGACCTACCCAAGATTGAAAGATACGGGAAGGGCATTGGTTTACACCTTAAGACGGATAGGTTACTCAAGGCTGAAAGGTATGTGACCTGGGATTTAGGAATCACCCTTATTGTTGACACCCAATAATTGTGAGACCTAGGAACTAATAGCATAGGCCGAAAGGAGCTATTAGGTAGCATAGACCTAAAAGGATATGTTACACCCCCTTACGCGACTGCAATACATGTTGACCTTAGGATTTATTTTACCTTAGCTATTTATTACCCGAACATCCTAGCATCCCTTTTTATTATATTTTTATTCTCATTTTTTATTATTTGTTTATTTTAAACTTTGCTTTAGATATAGTAATCAACAATCAAACCCCCAATTTGTTACCTTAAAACATTCACACTAAACAATAAACATTCCCCACCTCCTTGTGGTTCGACCCTGACTTTCACTATCTATTGTTAAAGTTAGGAATTATAAATTTTATCTTTGGTACCCTCAACGACGGGCATCAACAATGAATAAATCAAAATACATGCTAAATTTAAAATTTATGCGTTTGTTGTTAGAATAAGTTAAATCCCAAATAAAAAACACATCACTCTAATTTTACATCATGCAACTATTTTGTTTTGCTATAAACATTAAACTATATACATATATGTATACAATATAATTTAAAGGCTAACTACAATAACTTTTTAGCATTGCGTGTAAAGATAAGTTATTTACAAATTATTTATCAAAAAAATTAAAACATTTATTAATTATTATTATATTTCACACTCTAAAAAACTATTAAAAGGTAAAGTTACTAGGTGAGGTAAACTATTAAAAGGTAAAGTTACTAGGTGAGGTTAATAGTTTCTAATACACTTTTGACCTCTATTTTGTCAATAATAATTTTTAGAATTTATCCAACGTCTTATCTAAAACATTAAAGTTCGTTTGGAATATAAAAAGTAACCAATTTACTCTCTAGACGTAAGTGGGGAAAAATATTGTATAAATAGTATGCATATACAATATAATTAAAATGATAAATTAAGTAGTTTTTTATCGCCATGTGTCAAGATAAGCTGTTTATAAGGTGCTTATCTAAAAATATTATTATAATTAGAAGTAGTCTAAAACATTATTAAAGAGGGAATATTAAAGGGGTCAAGTTAATAGGTGAAATAAATAGTTTCTAAAATTATTGAGCTCTTTCTCCTGATAGTATTTTTCCGAAAATTATCCACATAAATTATAACTGTTAGTATTCCAACATTTTATCTTCGACGTCTATGTATATTCTATAATCTATCTATAAATAATATAAAAAGACAATTCAAAACCACCATACGACACAAATTTACTTTTGAGACAATTCTAACAAGTGTCCTCTTCACCGTTATTTAGAAAAGAAAAAACAAAAAAATAATAAATTTTCGAACATTAAATGCGTACTAAATTTTTAAATAGTATAATAAACAATAATATTCGACTTTTTAATTTTTTTAAAAAGTAAACAATAAGTAACAAATCAAAATACATACTAAATTTAAAATTTCGTCGCTTATTATTAGAATATGTTGAATGACAAATAAAAATCACATCAGTTTATTTTTCCATCTTTCATAAAAGCAACTCTTTCTTTTTATTCTAAATTTACTCAACTTCATTAAATTTTTATATACATATATCTGCGAAATCTAATTTAAAGGATAATTTGAATAGTTTTTTTTGGCGTCATATGTCAAGATAAGCTATTTACAAAGTATTTATGTAAAAAATAAGCACATATTATATCTCACAAGTTATCTAAAAAAATTAAAGGGGAAGATTAATATGTGACTTTAATAGCTTCTAATTACATTTTTTGACATTTCTTCTCTCACTAATAATTATTAGTATTTATCCAATATCTTATCTTCGATATTAAAGTTCTTATGACCATTAAAAATAACTAATATATTCATTAATCATAACTGGAAAAATATATTGTATAAATAGAATACATATATAATATAACTAAAAGGTTAACTTATTTAATCATCACGTGTTAAGATAAGCTATTTACAATGTATTTATCTTAAAAACATTTATTATTATATTTCACAAGTCATCTAAAAAATATTAAAGAGGAATATTAAAGGGGGAAGTTAATAGAGGAAATTAATAGTTTTTAACATACTTTGACATTTATTTTCGTCAATAGTAAGTTTTACAATTTACCTACATAAATTATAACTTTTAATATTCCAGCATTATCTTCGCTATAAAAGTTGTTTTTTTTGACATAATTCAAAGGAAAAGGATAAACTCAGCCCCCCCTCCACCTAAACATGCAAGGTTGTGAGTAATCCTATTCAGTTTTCTAGTACAGTAGCTAATACAAAGATAGTGAAAAAACGAAATTAAACCTAAAGTGTTCGATAAAGAAACACAACAATCATGGTCATGTTCAGAAAGACCCGTGAGTTGTAAAACAAGATTGAGACAGTCAGAAGCCACGTCAAGATGCAAGAAACCAAGATCCGCAGCACAAGAAAGGGCCAAGTGAAGAGCCACTGCTTCAGCATGGAGGGGACTCCTAGCCCAAAGAAGCGCATATCTTTTCAAAATAATATTTCCCTTGCAATAAAAAAACCCAACATGCAGTTCGTTTGAAAGATGGGTCCCATGAGGCATCTGACTTAACCCAAACAGACTCATTACATCTAGCATTGCCAACCAAAGGAAGAGGATAGTCGCGACGAACCTCCTCAACATCCGTCATGGAATCATGCGGGATATCTAAGAGGGAAGAGACTTACCTTGTTCATGCCACAAAGTTTCAAACACAAGACTAGCTTCCGTTCCAATTTGACCTATAACCATGGAAAAAAAAGGTCTCCTCCCTATTGAAAACTCTAGAGTTTCGGACAAACCGGATAGTCCACAAAGTACAAATAAAGTAACATAGAGCAAGTTTGAGGGTTTCATCCTTTAAAAAGTAAAAGATCCAGTTAGAGACCCAAGCATGGAAAGACATATGTTTATCAAAGTCAACCCTGATTCCAATAAGAGAGCCCATCCAAATCCTAGACGCCAGTGGACAGTCACGGAAAAGGTGTTCGATATTTTCCAATTCCATTGCAGTGCTACAAAAGCAACAGTGGGTATCCCATGAAAGGTTACGAGAGGCAAACGCATTACCCGCCGGCAAAGTATATAATTTTTTTTTCCATTTGGGCGGAAAGGGAAGGCGCGAAAAATTAGATTTCTGAAGAGCATTTGTCAAAGTCGCACATTGAGCACTGACCTTTTGGCTTTTCTTCGCATTCCAGAGGGCATTGAAGGCCAAGAAATAGTCACTCCTGACTGTAAACTTCCCTTTTGAATCTAACGACCAAGAGATAGAGTCCTCAAAGTCCAAACACGGAATTTCAATAAATAAGATATGCGATAGAGAGTCCGTCCCACACCATCTTGAAAGGGTAGAGGAATCCCAAACTCCATTTTCAAGATGAAAATGAGAGACTAGGAGAGGGGGCTAGGGGTGTTAACGAGCCGAGCCGAGCTCGAGCTGGGCCTTGCTCGGCTTGTGCTCGATTACCAAAACTCGAGCTCGAGCCGATCTTACCGGAGCTTGAAAAAAATGCGCTCGTCACAAAGCTTGCGAGCTTTAACACGAGCTCGAGCCAAACTCGAGCCAAGTCGAGCCTATATAAAATTGTATGTTTTTTTTTATTTTTTTCTTCCGATATTTTCAATAACAAGGTTCGAAGATTATATGTAAAAATATTTAGCAAATCAATAAGATATTTGATATATATGATACAAAGATATAATAATGATAAAATATTTCTATAAAATATGAGTATATTTTTATAAAATATGATTAATATCTTAGGTAATCTCAAATGTTCGAGCCGCTCGCCAGCTTTTCGAGTCGAGCCAGCCTTTGCTCTGCTTGACTTGTTAAGCTCTCGAGCCGAGCCCGAGCTCGAGCCGAGCCCGAGCTCGAGTCGAGCTCACACAAGCCGAGCTTTGACCGAGCCGATCTCGAGTTGCTCGCGAGCTGTCTCGTCTCATTAAAAGCCCTAGAAGGGGCTGATGTGCATAGAGGACATGAGAGTAGACCTGATCATGGGCCGGGCCGGGCCGGGTTTGGGCCGGGCTCGTGCTAAATAAACGGCCCAAATACACGGGCCGGGCCGGGCCAAAACGATGGGCCAATTTTCTTGGCCCAAGCCCACAATTGTTCGGGCTATAACGGGCCTCGGGCCAAATTGGGCCAAAACGGGCCAAAATAATATAATATGAAACAATCAACAAAATCGATATGTGAACAAACTATTAGCAACGAAATAAAATTTTCAAGTCTTAGGTATTTGACTTCGACTCTTTTGGTAGGAGAACCATCCATAGTACCATACATAAATTATGAGTTGACAAAAAATGAATAGTATTAACTAAAGGCGTACGATAAAAATATAAAGATATCCGCAAAATTGATAATTCGATGCATTAGTGATATTAGATTATTAGTATGTTGTGATATACGATTCCGACTTTTGAATTTTTTTCTATTTAAAAAAATAATTTCGGGTCGGGTCGGGCCAAAAAGCGGGCCTTTAGGTTGGCCCAAACCCGGCCCTATATTTATATCGGGCTTATTTTGGGCCGGGCCACGGGCTTTTTGGGCCAAACTATTAGGCCCAAACCCGAGAAAAAATCGGGCTGGGCCGGGTCGGGCCGTCGGGCCTAGGCCATTTGATCAGCTCTACATGAGAGGGGTCCAAGATCTCATGCACAGAAGAACCATTAACCCACTTGTCATTCTAAAGAATCAGAGAGGATGGAAACCCCGCAACCCAAGAAATACCTTTAAGAAGACGGGAGAGTCCCCAAAGAATACCTCGACCCCCCAGGATCGAGCCTTGTTAGTCGAGGAATGGTTAAGAATGGCCTCTCTCGAAATATTCAACTGGACACCCAACGTATTAACAATGAGGGGTTCCAGGGAAGAAAGGATTCGCCAACTAATTTTAGCAAGAAAGGCCTGATTCAGACATCCCGCATTTCGAATGCCCAAACCACCACGAGACTTGGATCTGCTAAGGAATAAATTGCTACACCAATGGAGGCCTTTCCTTTCCGAAGTTTCCTTCCACCAAAAAAGTGAGATCAATGAGGTAATCCGTGAAATCACACTTACCGGCATTTTGAAAGCCGATAGAGAGTAAAGGGAAAGTGAAGAGAGAACAGACGAAATGAGGGTCAGCCGACGCGCTGATGATAACCAAGAATTTTTCCAGTTCAAGATCCTCTTGTGGGATTTCTCCACAACAGAAGTGAAAATGATTTTCTTACAAGGCCCAAAGTCCGTAGGCAACCCTAAATAATTTCCCATGGGTTTGTGCGATTTGACTCTAAGAGCTCTCAAACATTTAGTAGTTGAGCTTAAGGTACAATTAGGGCTAAAGAAAACAACGGATTTCTCCTTGTTCAACACTTGACCTGATGCTTCACAAAAGGAGTCGATAATCTTCATCAAGTTTTTACATGCATGAGGTTGAGCTTCCATGAAGAAAATAGCATCGTCCGCGAAAAGCAAATGAGAAATATCTTACGCATTTTGACAAACACGTAATCCTTTGATATGCTTAGAAGTTTCTGCATCAATAATAGCCCTGGACAGATCCTCGGTGCAGATAGCAAACAGGAAAGGAGATAAGGGGTCTCCTTGACGAAGACCATTCGATGGTTTAAAGAATTTCCCGGACGTTCCATTAATAGTAATATGGTAGGAGACCGTAGTTACACATGTCATGATCAGAGAAACCAGTTGGGTTGGAAAGTTCATAGAGAGTAATGTTTTCCGGATAAAGTTCCAATTCAGACGGTCATAGGCCTTGCTCATGTTTATTTTGAAAGCAAACTCACCCTTGGATCTTCTACCTTTTTTAGCAATGCGACTAAGTAACTCATGCGAAATCAGGATGTTGTCCGTGATGTTTCGACCATGAATAAAACCATTTTAAAACTGTCCTACCAAAGAAGACATAACCTTTCTTAGCCGGTTAGTAATACATTTTGCAACAATTTTCATGGCTACATTGCATAGACTAATTGGGAGAAACTGGTTTAACCTTTCGGCACACGGAGTCTTAGGGATAAGAACAATAGCAGTATGGTTCAATTTAGAGAGAACATAGCCCGTGGATAGCATATGTAGAATAGCACGAAAAATATCCTCTTTAATGTGAAACCAGAAGCGTTGGAAAAAGTAAGCCGGAATACCATCAGGGTCAGGAGATTTCAAAGGGGCTAATTGGAAAACAGCTTTCCTCACTTCTTTCCGTGTGAAAGGTCTAGAGAGGGTGTCAATTTGATCTTGAGAAAGTTTTTTCCCCGCTAAACCAAACAACATTTCATATTTCTCCGAGAAAGTCGAAAAATCGTGATCAGAGGTAGGAACACAATAGAGATCACGGAAGTAGTCTTCAAAAGTCAGACGAATATCGTTGTCAGAATAAGCCCATGAATTATCGTCTTTTTTAATACCAGCGATAAAGTTTCTACCAGTACGAGACTTTACCGAATTGAAAAAAAAACTTGGTGCAAGCATCCCCATCCTTAAGCCACGCAACCTTCGGTCATTGCTTCTAGAAAACCGCAACAGGTTTGTTAAATTCTAAATATTCATCATGAATCTTTTCAAAAGCATTTTTCGATTTGCCATAAAAAATATCCAAGAGTTCACGTTCCAATTTATCATCGAAATTAGACCACTTAAAGCCTCATTCCTTTCTTTTATTTAGAGTCCATTTCGCCAAAATGTTAGAAATCCTTTCAGGTTTGTTGGCTAAGGAGAAAGAAAGACCCCTGAACCCTTCCCAACCAATGCTGGTTGACCAGCTGAAGGCAATCATCATATTTAAAAACCCACGCCTCCAATTTAAAACTTAACTTTCTTTTCTTGGTGAAGAAACTCGTGTAAAAAATGACAGGCGCATGGTCCAAGGCCTGAATGGGAAGATTTCTAATACCAGTATCTGGGAATAAGTCGTACCAGGAGGATGAAGCCAGAGCTTTGTCAATTCTCTCATAGATCCTTTTAGACCATTTCCGATTGTTATACCAAGTAAATTTAGGTCCCTAAAAAGGAATATCCAGAAGGCCATTCCGGTCCTTCCATTCCACAAAAGAGTTAACACTTCTTGGAATACCCTTACAACCACCTAGCTTGTGCCCCAAGAATTATATTTGGTTAAAATCTCCGATCAAAAAATAATGTGAATCAAGGCGAGAAATATGCAGAAGCAAATCAGTCCACACCTGTGGCCTTTCGGCCAAAGAAGACGCACCATAAACACAAAAGATATCAAAACTTAGAAGGGCACTGTGTGAACTTGAGGAGTATAAAGTTGGGACAACAAAAAAGACAAACCACATCTAGACCCAACTTCCAACCTACCCAAAGCCCCCCTTTTACTGCGAGTTGCATCCACACCAGCTACACTTGCAAAACCAAAAGACCGAAAATAAGAAGATACTACTGTAACAGTGGTTTTAGTTTCCGATAATAAAACCATATCATAGCTATTACTAAGCTGAAATAAAACCGCTCTTAATTAAGCGATTGTAGGGGCGAGCGAGTTTGATAAACCCCTACAATTCCAAGTTATCATCTTCATATTCCCAACGAGGGTTGAACTGTGTCAAGACTATCAACCCCCTCCAAAAACGAAGCCTTCGTATGGTCCAGCCCTGGTACCTCTGACTCCGATGAAGATACCACCAAATCCTCCCTGTTAACCGCAACCCTAAACACTACATTACCCTCCCCAAAACTGCCAGCATGGGATTGAGCGTTCCATTTCTTCCATTTCTTTGTTATGCTTGTCAAGGTAGAGTATTATTTCTCGTAGTTATAAACTTCCTTAATAGGACCCGAATCCACTCAGGGTCCGAGAAACATTTCCTTTTGGATTGAAGAAGAAAGTCCGAGAAAGAGATGTTCCTATTCTTTTTCATCTTACTGAAATCCTTGCCCTTGTCGCCCATACTAGGACCATCCACCCTACCTTCGCCAGATGTCAGCACAGAGTTTACTCCAATTGGTTTTTCCATAACCTCTAGTAAATCCCCAGAAACCGGACCAGGGCCTTCAATAATATTGCATTGAACACGAGGAGGGTGCTCAATCAGAGTTGCTGCAGTCGGAGATGTCATATGCATACCTATATTGGTCTCCAGATCTGGAGGAAAAGCTTCTTGTGCATCCTGAAAGAGTGACCCCGACGAATGGGAAGAAATGAAGTCCATGATGTCATTGGAAGTTGAAGAAGATGATGAAAAGAACGACCATTCAAGAGTAGAGCCATCATGTTCTGAAGAATCTCCACTAGAAGGTTCTCGGTGATGAAAAGGGTTAAAATTACCAAAACCATTCGCATAAAACTGTTGGTGCATAATATTATTACTAAAGAACATGTGCATGTCATCCGGGGCCTGCACCATCTGACCTAAGCCATTATCATCATCTAACTTATGAGCTTTAGAGGGATCCTCTTCCAACCTTGAGCTGATGGACTTCAAAATAAACTCCTTTTTCACAAAAAGGATAAACAAATTCTTCATGGGCATAAAAAGGCAAGAACGGATCCCCCGATCGCCAGCCTGGTGGGGGTTGAGATGGGCCTTATCTTGCCTATGCATGTAGCCGCCTCATTTAATGGGACGCATGTTCATGATCAACATAAGGGGGATCATCTGACATCAGGCCCACCCCATGCAAATTAGCAAAAGAAGTAGGTGGGAGGGATGAGTGCATGGGGACGTTGACATCTGAAATAAAGGAGGTCCCCAAATGATTGCCCCGAGAGATGTTCTCCATGTTCACAGGAACCTGTACTTCACAGGGTGGGGCATCTAAAGATTCCAAATGGGATGGCCCACAAGGAAGCATTGGCGCCTTGACACGATCCTTCAATGGGACCTTACTCTGCATGTGTAACTCCCTATGTCCAGACACAAAGCTATAATGCATGTCCATGCGGCCAACGTGAACCCCTACTAACTTAGATTCCATTCCAGAAACAATACTCATCCCACTCTGAGGGGCACGAGGTCCCTGATCTTTTGCTTGTAGAGGTAGGTAAGCATCATCTGCCATTGGGATCCTGGAGATGGCGTTAACATCCATATCTTGCTGGAACGGAACACGAATAGTTGGTAGATTAACATCGTTACCCTCATAATTCTCTTGGTCCTTCGCCGTAGGGATTTTATTGGTTTGAAAATGGCCATGCATCGCCTGATTACCTAAAGAAGAGTTGAAAATCACCGAACTGGCAAAAGGCAAGGCCGTAACCGCAAACTCCATGCCCGAGTAGATACGCCCTCCATCAACAGATCAAATGGCCATGCATCGCTCTCCATACCCAAATTGAAATCAATCATTCATTCAGGTAAGAAATCCGTCGGGACAGATGCATCCCTATACTACCCCAGTCGTAACTTTGAGTTAATGAGCTTTGTAGAAGACGGAAGAACACAGAGATTGAGATTAAAAAAATTAACCTGATATCGGGTCTGAAAGATCGCAAAACCCCTATTAAAAGCTACAAATGTGAAGATTTGATCTGCTGAACAATGTGCTCAATTTTTTCCACACATTGTGAAACCTTATGCCCGATCCTACCACATTTGGTAAAAAACTTAAACACTTCCTCGTATTTGAACTGAGTTCACAACAACTTATTGTTATTGCATGCCAGAAAAAACCCAGGTTAAGTGGTTGACCAAGACGAACAGTTACCCTCAGTCTCAAGTAGTCGTGATCAGGAAACGCACTGAGGCCATCCAAAGCTTCAGACTTCCCAAAAAGTTTAGCTACAATGACAGCAGTGTGACTACTAGTATACTCGAAGGGTAGGCCACACACCCGGACCCATAGCTTCATACTTCTCAAAAGGTTTAGATACAATGACAGCAATGTTATCACAGTGACATCAATAGTGAATATAATCATCCAGATCGTCAAGACTAGGGGAGATCACAGCCCCCATACGGGGAAATCGCCATTCATGCAGAATACTAGGATTATTCTCAGCTTCAGTTCTAAAATTAATATCGTAAAAGACACTTTCCAACTGAGGAATGGGTGTTTCTGAATAGAAACTATAATTTGATTCCATGATTAAACGAGAAAGAAGGAAATGAGATAGAAAAGAGGAATGAAGATGAAGAAGACAACATGCGACAAGGTTTTGAAAGACCGGAATGAAGGGGAACCCAAGATAGCATGGAGGATGTCAATCGTCACTCACTAATGAAAGTAAATGAGGTAATCATTTGAAGGAGTAAAGACGGTAGAAGAGTGTAGTAGTAGATAAACCAACTGACATAGGAATAGAAACCCAAGAAAAAGGAAGGAAAGCACAATAAACAAGTAAAATGAATTTGCACGGTTGACAAAAGATTTAATTGGATTTTACGGAAACTAAAGAACTCTCATTTAGAGAGAGGAATGCTCTTTTAGAAAAAGAAGTTGTTAGGCTATTAAAGTTGTTAAAGAATACCAAAAGTAACTAATTTACTCCTTAATCATAAGTGAGAATGAAAATATACGAAATATTGTATAAATACTGTCAAATGGTAACAATAGTATTCACATACTAGTTTTAAACCCGTGCAAATTGCACGGGTATGCTTTTTTAATCATTGTTATTATGAGAAAATTAACTTTCATGTCTTAAGAAAATCTTTCTACAAAGAATCATTATAACATCTTGCTTCAACCTTAATTTATAATTGGATTAATTGATAGAAATACTACGAACTATGAGTGAACTGCTCAAAATATTCTAAACTTTATTTTAACTACCAATATAACCAACTAATACCCTCATTTGCATTGAATAGAATTTGTTGTTTTGTTAACTTATTGTAGCATGTTTTAATGGTGTGATTAGGTGAATAGATTAATAGAGAAGTAAAAAGAGAAAGACGAGTTAAAGAATAGTTAGAAATTTCTTCACTTAATTAGCAGGTAGCAGGTCAAATATTATAATAAAAGCGAATAAGAGCATTAGTTGGTTATATTGGTAGTTAAAATAAAGTTTGGAGTATTTTGAACAGAACACCCATAGTTCAGGGTATTCTTATCAATTAATCCTTTATAATAATTTAGGAGATTTAAACATTTTACAGTATTAAACGCACGCAAGTGACGCAACTTTTAAAAACTTTGTTATTGTCAAAATTTTACGGAGTATAAATGTACACTACATAATTGTTATATCAGGTGGCACTATAGAGTTGCCTCTTTTCAAGATACATATTATTTCAATCACAACAAAAGTGATGTGATATTTTGTAACTATTTTTCCAATTGGTTTCTCTTAAGCCTGATATATCCCTTTTAAAAAGAAAACGGGTCAAGTTAGATATGACAATTATTTTGTAGTCCCTAGGAATCTATCGTTTTGTATTACCTATCCTGTAATACCCGATATTTTAGTATCACATAATAATAAAATATTAATATAATTATTTCAACTAGAGATAATATTATTTATATCTGTGATATTTTATATATAAATGTGTGATATTTTGCAATACGTATTATTATTATTATTAATATTATTATTATTATTATTTATTATTATTGTTATTGCTATTACTCTTATTATTGTTATTATTATTGACATTTTTATAAGCTCGTAATATTAATATTGTACTAGGATGATTATCGTAAAATTTGCATTATATATAACATGTTTAAAATTACGATTTTAATTCATTTGTATACGGTATTTAATATTACGATTATTTTGGATACATTTACGACTATGTAGCAGAGTGTTATATATATTATCGTGTCGGATGGTTGGTGGGTTGGTGCATGTACTAGGACGGTGAAGACCGATTAATTACGAGGTCAAACGTCGAAATTAACAAGGTTGATTAAAATGTATAAACACAAGTGTCTTATTATTCCATAGTTTATTTCACTAGCTTGACCTATTCCAATCTTTATTTCAATAGTCTACCCTAATCTATTCCCCCTTTGGTTTCTTGCGGCTATAACTTCTTTCAAAAGAAAAAAAAATGCCAATCACAAAATTAAACAATGGTAGTTTATGAACACTACATATTTCCATCACCAAATTAACGTGTATTTTGGTTAACATGATCAAATACGAATTGAATTCCATTCACTGCAAGCTTTGTTCACTTATTGTTCTACCGCTCGGTTTTCGATTGTTAAGGAAGAAATTATTATAATGTAAAATCTTTACCGATCCTATTATTATTACTATTTCTATTTGGGGTTCTTTGTTTGGGTGTTAGGTGATTATTCTTTATATTGTATTTGATTATTAAACTATTGAGATTGTTTTATTACTACTTATAATATATTCTCTTGTCCATTGAGCAATTGAGCTATTAGTTAAAAAGGTGTTGGGTAATGGTTAAATATGAGGATATATATCAGTATACCTGTAATCCGTATTAGTAAGATTTTTGAAATTTTATGATTAATGTCGGGGATGTGTTAGTGGTTGATTTTGTATGGTAAAGCACAATGAGATTATGGAGGTGCGGCATTCTTTGGCATTTATTGGATCTGGACATATAATATTGTGTCGCCATTTATCGAAGGCGGTCGTCCTTCTCTTTTGGTTAGTGGGTAATGGTTTGTCTATACTTTTCATTGATGATTTTGTCAACCGCGAAGTGATTCGTTTGAGATGTTTGGTTTTTAAATATCGAGGCTGGGATTATTCTTCTGTATTGTATTGAAATTATCGTACTCTTAGACCTCGGTCGTGGGTGAGTAACTTATAAATTTACTTGAAGTGTTGATTATGGTTTTTTGAACGTTTAACAATATCATATTGAAATTGAGATGAATATTGGTTATTGGTATTGTGTTATGGGGCATGGGTGCCAAGTTATGCTTACGGTCTTTTGGTGTTAATTAGTTTAGTGTATGTTTATTAGTTTAGTTGAATTATTATTATTATGATGATTTTATAATTGTATGATAATAATGTTATTGATATCAAAGTTAGTAATTGTTGGAATGGCTATGATAATGACTTAGTTAGTAATGAGTACTTCGTATATGTTATGGAAATGTGTAGTAGTAAATCCTATACAAACATGATTGTTTGATTAATGAGTATTGTTCGGATAGAAATTGATATTAAGTAATATTTATAGGAACTGAGTTTGAGGTGAAACATTTCTAGCAGCAGTTCGGTTGTCTTTCTGAAATTCGAGGTAGGGGAATACTGTGCACTCGTTTATGATGTGAAACATGATTATTAACTGTTGTGAGTTGTATACATCCTATTTGTAACACCCCAAGAGTATGAGAGGAAAGTTGTCCCACATCGGTAGAATGTGAGGCTTGTGATATGTTTATAATAGCTTTCACCCACCGCTTAATAACAAGGCCTTGTGCTTTTGGGCTTAAGTGAGGACAAATAAAGGGCCCAAAAGTGTGCACCCATCTTATTGGGTTTGCGTTACGACGGTGGTGGGTCGGGTTGTTACAAATGGTATCAGAGCGACCCTGCGACCGTGTGGTGAGCCTGTGGTCGGGAGTACTCGGGTCACACACCTAGCGGGGGAGGATTCTGGCCCTGGTTGCGGTCAAGTTTGAGGCACAACGAGGACGTTGTGTTGTTTAAGTGGGAGAGTTTGTAACGCCCCAAGAGTATGAGAGGAAAGTTGTCCCACATCGGTAGAATATGAGGCTTGTGATATGTTTATAATAGCTTTCACCCACCACTTAATAACAAGGCCTTGTGCTTTTGGGCTTAAGTGAGGACAAATAATGAGCCCAAAAGTGTGCACCCATCTTATTGGGTTTGCGTTACGACGGTGGTGGGTCGGGTTGTTACACTATTGAATGAATAATGTTGTAATGTTATTAATTCTGTATATTCTCGATGCGGAAATGTGATAATGGGTCTTGTGATACAGAGTGGAGATATTGGTCTTGTGATATGGAGTGGAGATATTGGGTCTTGTGATATGGAGTGGAGATACAGGTCTTGTGATATGGAGTGGAGTTATTGGGTCTTGTGACATGGAGATGGAGGAAGATGCATTTCTACTGTTGTTTATGTTTTATTTATCTTTCTACTCAACCTCGTGGTTGGCCCTGTGTATTCGTGTGACACCTGTGATGATCCGTGATGGGGAGCAGTTTTGACACGAAAGATGGTGTTGTGGGAGCATGGGATGGCGTGAGCACTTGGATGGACCGACTTAGATTTAGATCACATACTTCGAAGTTATCAGTTGTAATTTAGTTCCGCTGTGTAGTATTTGTAACATCAAAGTTTAAATTTTATCATTTTTATATAAAGTATTTTGGTTGTTTTACTTTGTTATTCACTACCTCGGTCATTCCGAGAAGGTAACAGTTCTATTTATTTGAGAATGTCTGGCTAAAGGCTCTTAAATAAATGGGGGTGTTACAGATCCATTTTATTATTTGACTCGTCTTAAGGTTAAGACGGACAAACCCATCTTAAATGAAAAATTATGCTTCCACATACACCTAAGTACCTCATCAAAATTATACTCTGCCATCATTGTGAGGCTAAACAATAAAAACAAAAATAGCGAGTATGTTATATTGGTGAGATCCAATTGATGTCACATACTTTAATTGTTTGTTTTGATCAATGCATGTCGGTTTGGTTGACACAATTTAAAAATAACAAATTATATAAACATGTATTCATAGACATAAAAAATGATATATTTATCTAACCTCTAAGATTTATAGAAAATATACTCATAAACACGGCTTCCTCTTGTTGTCCATACCCCTAGATATTTGGTTTTAAAATGAATATCGTTCAAATGGTGAAGTTCACAAATTATACATGATTAATATAAGCACTATCATGTTTCATATTCACCAATGTTGTTGATAATTTTTAATGATTTGGTATCAATTGAACTAAAATAGACGGACCAAACATACATTAATACACTAATCTCACACTAACACTCTCACTAATAGAGCCAAGTTAAAGTAACATTCTAATTGACATAAACCCAAAACACGGGCCTTACTTATAGACTCTTTCAGGATTCCCGTGTGCATTTATACTTACCGAATCATACCATTTCAGCCGAATCTCTGTCAATGTCCTATTTCTTCTCCACACTCTACAACAATTGTGCGTCCATACTCCTCCTTCAACCATTGTAATTGTAGATCACAACTAATTATACTGTGTCTAGGTTACCCTATTTTTAAAAGGTAATATTTAATTATTTCAATGTTGCTTTCATCAAAATTGTCTGGACGAATGAGACTCCAACCTAAATATAGTTTATAATAGAACAATGTTGTTCTAGGCGATAGATATCTATCCGATCAAGTAAAAGGGATCAGCCAGTTCAGTAAGCAAGAGCGGGAAGCCCTCTATAAAACAAGAGTGCAACGGAAGCATACATATCATAGAAGCCCTTGTCCCTAATTTTTTTTCACACTTTTTTTATTTTGTTTCCCGTATTATAAATAATTTTTTTCGTTTTAATTTTTTGTTGCTAATTTTTTATTTTAAATAAATAATTGTCTTTTATAATTTATAAAGCGAAAAAATGTTATCATGTTACCTTATATAAAGCGAGAAAATGTTATCATGTTACCTTATGTTTTTTAGACTATATTTTCTTATCAATGTAATAACAATACCAATAACAATAACAATAAAAATAACGATAATAATAATAATAATAGTTAAAAAGTTCGGATCTTATAAATTCAATTCAATTCAGATTCAGAAGTTGAGTTCAGATCCTATAAGTTCAGTTCAGATCATATAAGTTCAGGTCCTACAAGTTCAGTTCAATTTAGATCATATAAGTTTAGCTCAATTCAGTTTAAATACTATAAGTTTTGTTCAATTCAAATAAGATACTCTTTCCAATTTCTTTTGTTGTTCCCTTTTGATACTAACATAAAAAATAAGAAAATCAATTTGGACCACACAATACATATGACCCCACATGAAATTGATTTTGGACCATATAAAGTTGTCCAAAAGAGGAAAGAGAGAACATCAATGTTATTAGACTAAAACGGAAAACGGAACATCATAGAAAATCGGAGGTAGTATGTTTCACTCCAAAAGAACAAGACCTAGTATCACTATCATCTTAGATGTAAAAGATCTTACGTCGGAATAAATAGTACAAACGTTGAACCCCAATACATTGACTTGCAATTCTAATTAGTAAGAGCATGTGCAATGGAAGAACTTTAAATAAAGTTTTTCCTTTATCAAGTCATTTTTTGTCAATTGCTAAACTTAAGACTTTATGTTGCAATAGAAGAATTTTTGCTAAGTTCTTAAGTATGATCCACTATTTTTTTTTTTCATCTCTAAATTAATATATATTTTTTTTAAATTATCAAAGAACTTGGTTTTTATTTAAGAACCAAGTTTTTAGTTTTACAACCTCGATGTAACCTCTAATAGAAGAACTTTATTTATAAAGTTCTTATTTGACAAACTCGAGGCAAAAAACCATTATTGGACTTGCTCTAAGCACCCGACTTGAGTGGGGATATCAATATATCCGTGCATCGTTGTCTCGTGGAGCTTTAAATAGGTTCAATTTGTATAAGTTCAAGTGAAGCTCAAGTTGAAACTCAAGTTGATGGAGTTTAAGTAGAATTTTGATTGAGCTGATTTTGATAATTAAGAGGTCGTTTGGTTCAAACATTGGATATGAAATAAAATGGACTCTAAGTTCAAAGGGGTATATAATTAGAACTCTATACATATTAAAGTTGTTTGGTTTAATTCGGAATGAGAATAATAATGTGATGTGTAAATTGCTTCAACCAAACATTGAAATAGACTGAATTTATTCCAATTCATTCCAAATGCTCAAACCAAACACCCCCTAAATGATTTTTCTTAGAGGGTGTTATATTGATTTATCAAGTGCATTAAAATAAATTGGAATGAATTTATAAGGTTGTAGCCTCAAATCATTTTATTCCCAAATTTCTCTTGATGAAATTTGAAATTGCCTTACACATTTTATCAAGTTTTAAATACTAAATTCCGTTCTTACGACATTTAACTTGAAAGAAATAATTTCATTTATACGCCTAAAATACGTGTAGTCGGATTATTATTTTTTTATTATTTTTTTCAGGATTGGGATAAAAGAGGTCTTATCCCTGAGCTAAGTCTTCTTCTCACGGATTATTTTGTGATAGTAAGTCTTGCTTGCGACGGGTCACGATTTGTAACGGATATTTTATGAGATAAAATGGATACAAAAGGAGTTAGTGGAGAAAGGGGACCACATGAATAGTGTTGGAGAGAGAGAAAAAGTGGGTATTTTGTGAGAGGAAACGGTATCCGTCACAAGCTTGCGACGGATAGTGCCGTTGCAAATAAGAACTAGTTTAATTGCCCGTGAAAATCACGAGGCGTTTATAACGATTCGTTCGAAAATACCTTTTAAATATACTCCGTAGCATGTTTAGTTCGTTTTTTTTACATACCTAATAGTTATTTTAACGTATGAAATATACATTTTAAATTATGATCGGTTTTAATATATAATACGTATCTAAATGAAATTGTTCAGTTAAGCTATTATATGTTTTAACCTCATAGTTAGTTTAATGCATGAAATATATATTTTAAACTATGATCGGTTTTAACATAATACGTATTAAAATGAAATTGTTAAATTACGTTATTATATGTTTTAACCTAGAGTTAGCTTAACACATAAAATATACATTTTAAACTATGATCGGTTCTAACCTAATACGTATTTAAATGAAATTGTTCAATTAAGCCCTTAGTATATGTTTTAACCTAGATTTAGTTATATGGAAGAAAAAAAAGATAACGCACATTTTGAACAATGTTTCCGGTCAGCCAAGTAGCATTTGCAATTTATTTAGTAATTTTTTATACACAAATTCTACTTTACGACCGTCGCATGTGCAACCATAACAAAGTAACAACTTTTTGATAAATATTTATCACTTTTAATCAAATAGTGGCTACTTTTTTTGGTTAAAAAATGACCTATTTTTTCAAAGTGGTGATTATTTATTACAAAGTGGTTATTTTTTACCCAAGAAAATCGCATTTTGCAAAAAAAAAACACGGGATGAGACCGTCACACAGAATAACTATTGTTCTTTATATAGTATTCGTCTACCCCTTTTGCAATTAATAAAACTTGAATTTGAGCCTGAAACCGTCAAATAAATTAGTGTTGGCGGTAAAATGAGGAATAATGAAAGGGAGCATTAATGAAGGGTGAATGAAAGATAAGGAGATGAATGTTGAGTAGGATGACTAGTGACATGTGGCAAGTCTTGCATGAGCTTATGTGTCGCTTCAATAGAGGCTCAAGAAGCCTTTTTATGTTATTATATAGATTTTAAATTATAATTTAACGTATGAAATATACATTTTAAATTATGATCGGTTTTAATATATAATACGTATTTAAATGAAATTGTTCAGTTAAGCTATTATATGTTTTAACCTCATAGTTAGTTTAATGCATGAAATATATATTTTAAACTATGATCGGTTTTAACATAATACGTATTAAAATGAAATTGTTAAATTACGTTATTATATGTTTTAACCTAGAGTTAGCTTAACACATAAAATATACATTTTAAACTATGATCGGTTCTAACCTAATACGTATTTAAATGAAATTGTTCAATTAAGCCCTTAGTATATGTTTTAACCTAGATTTAGTTATATGGAAGAAAAAAAAGATAACGCACATTTTGAACAATGTTTCCGGTCAGCCAAGTAGCATTTGCAATTTATTTAGTAATTTTTTATACACAAATTCTACTTTACGACCGTCGCATGTGCAACCATAACAAAGTAACAACTTTTTGATAAATATTTATCACTTTTAATCATATAGTGGCTACTTTTTTTGGTTAAAAAATGACCTATTTTTTCAAAGTGGTGATTATTTATTACAAAGTGGTTATTTTTTACCCAAGAAAATCGCATTTTGCAAAAAAAAAACACGGGATAAGACCGTCACACAGAATAACTATTGTTCTTTATATAGTATTCGTCTACCCCTTTTGCAATTAATAAAACTTGAATTTGAGCCTGAAACCGTCAAATAAATTAGTGTTGGCGGTAAAATGAGGAATAATGAAAGGGAGCATTAATGAAGGGTGAATGAAAGATAAGGAGATGAATGTTGAGTAGGATGACTAGTGACATGTGGCAAGTCTTGCATGAGCTTATGTGTCGCTTCAATAGAGGCTCAAGAAGCCTTTTTATGTTATTATATAGATTTTAAATTATAATTTAACGTATGAAATATACATTTTAAATTATGATCGGTTTTAATATATAATACGTATTTAAATGAAATTGTTCAGTTAAGCTATTATATGTTTTAACCTCATAGTTAGTTTAATGCATGAAATATATATTTTAAACTATGATCGGTTTTAACATAATACGTATTAAAATGAAATTGTTAAATTACGTTATTATATGTTTTAACCTAGAGTTAGCTTAACACATAAAATATACATTTTAAACTATGATCGGTTCTAACCTAATACGTATTTAAATGAAATTGTTCAATTAAGCCCTTAGTATATGTTTTAACCTAGATTTAGTTATATGGAAGAAAAAAAAGATAACGCACATTTTGAACAATGTTTCCGGTCAGCCAAGTAGCATTTGCAATTTATTTAGTAATTTTTTATACACAAATTCTACTTTACGACCGTCGCATGTGCAACCATAACAAAGTAACAACTTTTTGATAAATATTTATCACTTTTAATCATATAGTGGCTACTTTTTTTGGTTAAAAAATGACCTATTTTTTCAAAGTGGTGATTATTTATTACAAAGTGGTTATTTTTTACCCAAGAAAATCGCATTTTGCAAAAAAAAAACACGGGATAAGACCGTCACACAGAATAACTATTGTTCTTTATATAGTATTCGTCTACCCCTTTTGCAATTAATAAAACTTGAATTTGAGCCTGAAACCGTCAAATAAATTAGTGTTGGCGGTAAAATGAGGAATAATGAAAGGGAGCATTAATGAAGGGTGAATGAAAGATAAGGAGATGAATGTTGAGTAGGATGACTAGTGACATGTGGCAAGTCTTGCATGAGCTTATGTGTCGCTTCAATAGAGGCTCAAGAAGCCTTTTTATGTTATTATATAGATTTTAAATTATAATTTAACGTATGAAATATACATTTTAAATTATGATCGGTTTTAATATATAATACGTATTTAAATGAAATTGTTCAGTTAAGCTATTATATGTTTTAACCTCATAGTTAGTTTAATGCATGAAATATATATTTTAAACTATGATCGGTTTTAACATAATACGTATTAAAATGAAATTGTTAAATTACGTTATTATATGTTTTAACCTAGAGTTAGCTTAACACATAAAATATACATTTTAAACTATGATCGGTTCTAACCTAATACGTATTTAAATGAAATTGTTCAATTAAGCCCTTAGTATATGTTTTAACCTAGATTTAGTTATATGGAAGAAAAAAAAGATAACGCACATTTTGAACAATGTTTCCGGTCAGCCAAGTAGCATTTACAATTTATTTAGTAATTTTTTATACACAAATTCTACTTTACGACCGTCGCATGTGCAACCATAACAAAGTAACAACTTTTTGATAAATATTTATCACTTTTAATCAAATAGTGGCTACTTTTTTTGGTTAAAAAATGACCTATTTTTTCAAAGTGGTGATTATTTATTACAAAGTGGTTATTTTTTACCCAAGAAAATCGCATTTTGCAAAAAAAATAAAACACGGGATGAGACCGTCACACAGAATAACTATTGTTCTTTATATAGTATTCGTCTACCCCTTTTGCAATTAATAAAACTTGAATTTGAGCCTGAAACCGTTAAATAAATTAGTGTTGGCGGTAAAATGAGAAATAATGAAAGGGAGCATTAATGAAGGGTGAATGAAAGATAAGGAGATGAATGTTGAGTAGGATGACTAGTGACATGTGGCAAGTCTTGCATGAGCTTATGTGTCGCTTCAATAGAGGCTCAAGAAGCCTTTTTATGTTATTATATAGATTTTAAATTATAATTTAATGTATGAAATATACATTTTAAATTATGATCGGTTTTAATATATAATACGTATTTAAATTAAATTGTTCAGTTAAGCTATTATATGTTTTAACCTCATAGTTAGTTTAATGCATGAAATATAAATTTTAAACTATGATCGGTTTTAACATAATACGTATTAAAATGAAATTGTTAAATTACGTTATTATATGTTTTAACCTAGAGTTAGCTTAACACATAAAATATACATTTTAAACTATGATCGGTTCTAACCTAATACGTATTTAAATGAAATTGTTCAATTAAGCCCTTAGTATATGTTTTAACCTAGATTTAGTTATATGGAAGAAAAAAAAGATAACGCACATTTTGAACAATGTTTCCGGTCAGCCAAGTAGCATTTGCAATTTATTTAGTAATTTTTTATACACAAATTCTACTTTACGACCGTCGCATGTGCAACCATAACAAAGTAACAACTTTTTGATAAATATTTATCACTTTTAATCAAATAGTGGCTACTTTTTTTGGTTAAAAAATGACCTATTTTTTCAAAGTGGTGATTATTTATTACAAAGTGGTTATTTTTTACCCAAGAAAATCGCATTTTGCAAAAAAAATAAAACACGGGATGAGACCGTCACACAGAATAACTATTGTTCTTTATATAGTATTCGTCTACCCCTTTTGCAATTAATAAAACTTGAATTTGAGCCTGAAACCGTTAAATAAATTAGTGGTGGCGGTAAAATGAGGAATAATGAAAGGGAGCATTAATGAAGGGTGAATGAAAGATAAGGAGATGAATGTTGAGTAGGATGGCTAGTGACATGTGGCAAGTCTTGCATAAGCTTACGTGTCGCTTCAATAGAGGCTCAAGAAGCCTTTTTATGTTATTATATAAATTTGTGATTTTGTGAAAAGTGTTAGTTTGGGAAGAAAAGAAGATAAGGTTAATGAAAAGGTGTTTACTTAGCTCACGGCTAAATGAAGTAGATATGTAATATATTAATATGTATGCGTGATGAAGTGAAACTAGAAATCTGATTAATCTCCCGATTTCCATAGCAACGCATTCTGTTTGGAAAGCCATGGCAATGGGTATGGGTCCCATCCGTCCCATCCTTAGAATTATCCAACTTCACAAACCTTGGTTTTCTCTCCATCACATTTCTGCTTCACGATTTGTAAGTATTTTTCATTATCATTATTATTACTTATTCCTGCATTTCTCATTCTTAATTATTCTTTTTCTTAATTACTCACTCCATCATTTCTTCATGTCTTTCCTCTTTTCAATCGAACCGAATGAAAACATTGCTGAATGAAATGAATAGATGATTCTGACTATTGATTGATGAAAACATTGGTGAATGATGAATGTTTGGTATACAAATGCCAATCAATTTGCACAATCCACAATTTGGATAACTGCTTCTTTTTCCTATGTCAATTGTCAAACTCATTGTATTAATCAAGTTTCTTCACAAATCAGGTTTATCACACTTTTGTAATGATCACTAATGATTCTGATGAACACGGTTCTTTAATGGGGGTTGCAACACTCTTCTGTGTATCACTCCAATCTTTGTTTCTTCTAAATGCAAATATGCAATTCACTGATCATCTTCTCTATACAAAATAGATTAGCACACTGGTCTTGGCAGAACATGAAAGCGGTCACCTCAAGTCATCATCTATTAGTTCAGTAGAGGCTGCAAACTCATTAGGTCAGGATAATACAATCTCTCTCTTATTGGCTGGCTCTGGTCCTTCTCTTCAACAAGCTGCTACACACGCTGCCTCATGTCATCCTTCCGTTACTCAGGTATTCACAAATTTACTTCACTGCCTTCATTATGTCTGCATCTCTCTTGTGGATTCTAATCTACTCTACCCAAGCATGAACATAAATGTGTGTGTCCCATATCGTTCCCCTAATGTGATACTTCTTCCAGGTACTCGTGGCTGAATCAGATAAATTAAAATACCCATTGGCTGAAAATTGGGCAAAACTACTTGAATCAGTTCAGAAGACAGGTGGATACTCACATATTCTTGCTGCTTCGGGTTCATTCGGGAAGAATATATTGCCTCGTGCGGCTGCACTTTTAGATGTGTCTCCTATCACAGATGTAACTGCGGTATCCGGGTCTCATCAATTTGTGAGGTGCTTCTCCTTCTTCCTCTCATTTCCGCCCATTCCTCACAGTTAGAGAATAAGATTCAGGTTTTAGCTCCTTGAATGTTCTAGCAAATATGAGCATCAAATTTTATTGCCTAATCTGTTTAGTAGTAGATGTTGTCGCCTTTTGCCTTGACCGGGTTACCTTTTTCGCTCAACCCCTCAGCAAATCGTGAATCATTTTGTGGGTACTTGTATCACGGTGTTTTCTTAAATCTCTATATAATGTTCTCTGTTAAGTTTATGTAGTTTATTGAAATTATGTATTTGTATCAAAATAGGTAACCCCTGTCTGACAGAGGGGTAAATTGTTATCACAAAACATATTTGTTTTATGTAAGCATTTTTGTGCAGGCCTATTTATGCTGGAAATGCTCTTTGTACAGTGAGATACACAGGGGAAACTCCATGCATGTTGACTGTCCGTTCTACCTCCTTTCCTATTACATCAGGAGCGAGGGCTAATGCTGCTCCTATTCATCAGGTCGATCTCTCAACCTTTGGTGAAGGTATGTGCATTTTGATGCTATATAGTGTATGTCCAGCCCTCTGCATAAAGTATGATAATGTGGCTGATTATAGACTACAGTATATTTCTATATGTGCATTAGAAGATTTTTATTGATAGCAAGGAGCAAACTTGCAGTGTCGATTACATTTTTCAGGCATAAAGTCAGCATGTCTAGCCTTCCGACTATGCTGTCTGTATGGTCTTATACCCAAGACAAGTAGTCAGATGTGTCTTCATATTTAAATTCGTCATTCATTGTTATTATAATTTGCCCAGCAATGAAGTCAATAGTTTTAACATCCAGACTGTTCTTTCCGTGAGCTCTTCTTCGCTATAACAATTAGTTCAGTGCCTCATTTGCAGATGTTTTAGATAAATCACGATATGTCAAGCAAAGCTCCCAAGATACGGAGCGCCCAGATCTTGGAAATGCCCGCGTTGTAGTGACTGGAGGACGGGGTCTGAAAAGTGCTGAGAATTTTAAAATGATAGAGGAGCTTGCTGAGAAACTTGGTGCAGCAGGTGCCTTTCTATGTTTGTGCATAATTATACTACCTTGATCCCAAGTTCATCATCCCCATTCAACTTTGTTGGTCAATCATTGTCAATTTTATTGCTCCTAATATATGTAGAGATATGAGATATCATGTAAATTTGTCATTTTCTATTTATCTTAACTACCTTTTCTAATTTATCATTTTAAAAACGTACTGACTTGTGTATTCTTTGAGAAAATATCAATGAAAGTTGAAGTCATGTTTCTTATAGCACTGAATGCTTCATGTTGCGCTTATCCGCTATTGATATTCCTAATAGAATATGAATATTATTCACATTCTGTTAATTCCTTCTGAGTTCCTAATATAACATATTCCTTTTTTGCTTTTACATAGTTGGAGCAACACGTGCTGCTGTTGATGCTGGATTCATTCCCAATGAATTACAGGTTAGATGCCGTGTCTATTGTTACCTGTAATAGGAGCATGTGGTATCATGTGCTATCTCTATCTATTGATGTTGTGTATTCGAGGGTGGCAAACCTAACACTATAACAACCCCTTAGTTCTTGTAGACCTTAAACCCTTTGCAACGCTAAATTTTCTATCCTTTCACAATTCAACAAACATCATTGATATTATCTGGAGAAAAATGGCGTATCATCATCAAAAGGAATTGAAGTACTTTGGAGTTACCACTTGCTTAGTCTGCGGTCCTCCAGTGAAGCAAGATATATTAGTCAGCATTCCAACATAGCATTTTGAGTCAGTCCTGATGGAGGCATGCAAAAAAATAACATGGAAATTTCTGTTTCTTTTTCCGGTTCAAAGGGAGCCAAAAGGGAAGTTTCTTATGCTAGTGGGGTTCAAAATTAGGTCATGAGTATTGTGGGTTATTATGTACAACGACTACAACCTCTGGGCCGTGACCCCTCAACGACTTTACAAGCTCAGATCATTTGCACATGAATGTTTCCTTTTAAAATTATACAGTTTATAGCCCATTTTAACCTATCTACAGATCATCTTTAGGCTCCATTTCTGTCATTTTTCTATCAGGTTGGGCAAACAGGAAAGATTGTTGCGCCAGAATTATATATGGCTTTTGGTGTGTCCGGAGCCATACAACACATAGCAGGCATGAGAGATTCCAAAGTCATTGTTGCTATAAATAAGGATTCAGATGCGCCTATCTTTCAGGTTATGCCTTCTGCATCAAATTTGGGTCCTTTTTTCCGCACAAGCTACTAAAAGCAAATATGTGTATGACCCTTCTTCCTAGATGATAAACAACACTCCACTGCTTTTGAGAAGTATCTAATGACTATCGATACAGTAAACCATTGAATCCCAAATTCCAAATAGATATCAGAGCGTATCCATTCTGCACGATATACATTTTCACCAATTCTTTTTTCGTCCATTTGGTAGTTTGGAAAAGCAGCGCACTGCTACATTGATCAACAGACTTCAACTTCGGTTTTAAGTGTATTGATTTTGTCATTTTAAAATATAGGTTGAAGTTACTGTCTTGGACCACTGAAATGAAGCAGTGACAAATGACAATAGTAGTTAGATAGATGGAATAATAACTTTGGCCTGTGTCTGCTGATATCGCAGGTGGCCGATTACGGACTGGTTGGGGACCTTTTTGAGATCATACCAGAGTTGCTGGAGAAGCTTCCTGAGAAAAAATAAACGACAACATGATGCACATGGTAACTCAGTCTCATTGTACATGATTAATCCTGAATAATGTTAATTGCAAAGAGACAGTAATGAAAAGATGAGAAGCTGTGTACGCTTTGTTTTACAATTGTTGTAGCATTGTATGTTACATTACTAACATTAGTGATCTACACATTGGCGGATCTTTGATTTTTCATATCAAATATAAATTCATCAACACACGGAATATTTGTTTTCAACAGTGTTCAGCCTTTCCATTTTGTCAAACGTTGGCTAAATCTCGATATCCTCCATCTTTAATTTTTTTTTCCCGGGGTTATACTAAATGAATAATATAAATGAATAATTTGAAATCTTTAATATTTATAGCCTAAATAAAAGAAATTTTATTTAATCTCGGAATCCTACATCCTTAACGGTTTTATATACCTTTAGTGAATATAATGATATAATAACAATATTTTTTAAAATAAAGTTAACCTACTTTTTTCTACCTTTTAATACAAAACATTACTAGTTTAAATTTTATAATTAAATGTCTTTGGAGTTAAATTAACGAAAATGACATACAATATATTTAATTCCCGTAAATATATATTTTGACAAAAGGTCAAAATAACCTTAAATTATATTAATACGGAAAATAATATTTATATAATTATTAATAAACAATAAAAGAAATACACCTGGAAAAGAAACGGCAACTAATCTTTAAATAAACAATCAAAGAAATACACTCGGAAAAAAACGGCAAATAATATTTAAATAACCAATCAATAAAAGATAAGCAATCTTGAGTCAATCAAGTTATTGACGCGGAATATATATTGCGTAAAAAATTGTGTAAATCGCATACATGTACAGACCAAAAAACAAAAATAATAAATTCCTTGAAATTTATATTTGGGTATAATACATGTCATATACTAGCTTAAGGTAAAAATGAAATATATTGTACCATACAGCTATGCTAGGTATAGTCGTATAGAATGCGATATGATGAAATCTATAAAAAATATTATAGCCGTAAAAGATACTATTTTACAATTGTATTCTTATTTTCAATATTATACGTATGAAATATATTGTACATATAGAATGCAATATGATCTCTATATAACTATAATGTCAGTCATTGGTTAAATATTTTTTCGTCCATTAGTTATTACGCTATTTATGCTAAAATTATTACTTAGTTTCAAATTAATATTATTTCTGGTTATTATATTATATTATTATTATTTTATTTTCCCTTTTTATAATTTTAGCTAAACATGTTATCTATATCCATTTATAATTTATTTCTTTTTTATGATTTGATTATGTAGAATTTCTATTTATTTGATTTTACTTGAGTACTTAAATGTTTACGAAGTATTACTCGGTCAATAATCTCTTATTTGTAAAGAAGTGCAGAGCATTTGCTAATGTAATTCCAATAAACCAACCATTTTTATGCTTGCAAAAATTTATACCTTAGATTTTGTATTCAAGGTTTATAATTGATTCTACTAAGACATTAATTTTGTATGACTTATTTTTCAAGTTTTTTTACGACAATATTTTACAATAGGAAGACTTTAAAAAAGAACGGGAACATATTAAACGTTCCATGACAATATTCTACTGAGATATTAATTTTGTATGACTTATTTTACGACAAATAAATGAAACATACTACTACGGTATTTCCCCCACAAAACACATACTTTCCGTAAATGAAAACCGTACAAATTATGCACAGTCCACCAATACGGCAATATCAGTCCAAAACTATGACACGATGTATTTCCTTATTTATACCCTTTTACTTTTGCTCTCATTGTTTTGTTATACTTTTTTCATACTATACTTGGTAAATGGGTCAAATCAAGTTCTGTCGGACCAATCTGGGTCGGGCAAGTTTAGTTCATCATTATTTCGGAATAATTCAGGCTGTGTATTTTAATGTGTTGGTCGTTTTAAGTGGGTTGGGTCATTTTCGGGTTAATGATCAAGAGCGAAAATCATAATTTTGGATCTTGGTTGTTTCAGATCGGCCACTTCGGGTTGGATCAGTTATGAATCAAGATAATTTAGGTCATTTTGGGCGGGTCGGATCGATTCAGATTTTGGGTCACATTCGGGTCTTGTAGTTTGGGTCAATGTCGGATCTTAGGTCTGCCTATTTTTGGATTTGTAACAACTATTGTTTTCAAATACTTTGAAATATGACAATAATAAAAGGATAAACTGTGATAGTCGAGTAACTGTGATAGTGGAGTTATAAATAAAGATAAAAGGCGGGACCAAATATTACTCAAAACCTTAAATTACGAATAATGAATTGTGTCTGACTATTTTAACCTATTGACAACACTATTATTCTGATTTTTTATACATTTTAAATATTTATCTATATAGAACTACAAACTATTCAACTATGCATTTCCGTGCAATTTGCACGGGCTCTAAGCTACTAATTAATATAACTACTTCCTCATATTCCGAATAAGTGTCTCATTTTGACAATGGTACAAAAATTAAGGAATGTAGTTAAATAATGAAAAGTAATTAAGGAATGTAGTTAAATAATGAAAAAGTATTGTGTGGGTAAAAAAAATTGGAGAGCGCGAACGTATTATTGATTATTAGTGTGGTTAGAGTGATTAATATAAGTAGTATTGTACGGTAAGATGAAGTATTGTTGTGGGTTGAAGTATTTAAAATAAGTATAAAAGTTTACCAAAAATAGACAATGAGACATTATTGTGAATAGACGAAAATGGACAATGGGACAGTTATTGAGAATAGGAGGGAGTATTATTTTCTCTAATATGCCTATCTACAAAAACGCGCATTTGTGCACGATCTATACTAGTTATATATTAAAAGATTAATACATCTTAAAAATTCGTGCTCTAAATTCCCGCCTATGTATGTTAACAAATATTGAAAAATTCCGCTCAATGTTCTATTCGGACTAAGGCCCTGTTCTTTTGGACTTATTTTTACTTAACTTAATTGTGGTGAGTTAAGCAGAATGACTGTATTTCCGCTTGAATAATTGTGGTGAGTTAAGAATGGAGGAAGTATATGTTATGTCAATATAATATCATTAACTCTTTTTACAACTAAAATAAGTAGGATAAAACGCTATAATTGCAACTTATTTTAATATCCGTGCAACGCACGGACAAGAAAACTAGTAATTTTCTTAAGTCCGACTCTTTATAAATCAAATTTAAAAAATACATTGTTGTAGCACGGGTACACTAAGTAAGAGATTAAGGCCATGTTCTTTTGGACTCATTTTTGCTTAGTTTAAGTTAAGTTCAGCAAAAATAAGTTAAGTTCGGAAAAATTCAGCAAAAGTAAGTTAAGTTCAGCAAAAATAAGTTAAGTTAAGTTCAGTGAAAATAAGTTCAGAAAAGTTCAGCAAAAATAAGTTAAGTTCAGCAAAAATAAGTTAAGTTAAGTTCAGCAAAAATAAGTTTAGAAAAGTTAAAGCATAAATAAGTTCAGAAAAGTTAAGCAAATACTCATACCCGTTTATAGTAAAATTTAAGATTTTCACAATTCTCGTACAAACGTCTCATGTGCCACCATTTTTTTTAATTAACCAAAAGTGTCACTATTAACAAAAAGAATAATCAGATTTTGCAAAAAAATACACGGGTTAACAATTACACACAATAATTCTCGTACGACTTTTATTAAAATCGAAGCAAAAAATAAGACGTTATTTAAGCTAAACATAGTCAATTCAAAGACATTTAGCGAGGCAATGGATTTGACGGTGTAAGCGCAAATGAAAACGAGGAAAGTGAAGAGGATGCGAATAATATAGAAATATATTATTACAAAATTTGTGATATGTGATTTACTTTTTAATTATGTATTGAAGTAAGATAATGAACATATTATATTTATATATATAAAAAGACACTATTATTATTATTATTATTATTATTATTTTTTTTTTTTTTTTTATAAAAACAGGAACTTTTATAGGAGACGAAAAGAAGGATTACATAAAATTGGTGGGTACCCGAGATACAAGCTGGGCGCCTACTCCCTTAGCGATAGCAAAACTAAGGCGAGAAAAAATAAAATTAAAGTAGCGGCCCGTGATCCAGCATCTTGGGACACAGAAAACTTCTGAACCCGCTTGAGCAAGGAAACATCATCTTCCCCCAATTCCCCCAAAGAAGAGAAAGAGAAAGGCAAGAAACCATACCCATGCCCCGTGCACAAGTCCCGGTACTTGGCGCACTTCCTCCAAGCAGCATCCACCACCACCTCTGCTGGCATAAAATCAGCCATCCCCGACTATGTCAAAGGGGAGGACCCAACCAAATTCACGCACACATCGCGCCCCTGATCCTAGGAATAGAGCAGCAAATCGCAGGCCGCAAGGGCCCTCCTGCCCCATCGAGCAAACCAATATCCACATCCCGACCAGCAGAGATCCCCGACCGGGAGCAGATATCCAGAAGAGTATCACGAACCAGGTTATGCCGATATTTGACACCAACAACACTAACACAAGAGACAGCATGATCCCCGAAGATATCCCCATCAAAAACCCGGGAGCAAGCGAAACAAGGCACGGACACCGAGAACAACGAAACACCCAACCGATAACTGAGCACGCACCTGTAAGTCCTACTGTTCATAGTTTGCCCCAAGCCGGAAATAGGGACCACACGCAGCCAATCAGATGGGTGACCTCCCAGCTGAGACTTTCAAAGCACAACCTGACGAGGAGTCAAAGAGAAAACCGACTCCGCCGAAGCAACCACCCTCGTGAAATAAACATCTGCCAATTTCTTCATAAGTTTGGTGGCAGCGATCTCAAAAGGATTGCGCAGAAAATTAGAACCCGTAACCACATCAAAAGCACCCAGAGCTGACTGAAACGAAGGTCCGGTGTCAAGGACACTCGAAACCCGAAGGAGCCGATCCTATAGATCCACATATTGCAACTGAGAAGCTAGGAAAGCACAGTGTAGGACGTCGCTGGCAGCGTACACACCAAGCCCACCAAAGGAAAGGGGGAGGGTGGCAAGGCGTCATTGCCAGTCACCGAAACCCGGTCCAGAAGCAATGACGATACGCTCTAGATGAGAACGCAAAGCCGCGTAAAAAATAGGAGCAGCGGTGCTGAAAGCATCAGGGGAACAAGTACTCAAAGCGAAGTAAAGCTTCGAGATACCGGTACAGACCCGAAGCAAAAGAAGCTCACATTGCGGGTCATCAATCATAGAGACGGAGTCCATGAGCCCAATAGTCCGAGTCACTCTCCCCATCACAACCTCACTACGAAAATTTGGGCACACACTCACCGGACCACCAAATCCCGGCTCCTAGGGTCTTTAGTAGGCCAAAAAACCTCGGTCTTGCCAATGTTAAGATGGAAACCCGATCGCGGCCCATCCTCCAAAATCATCTCCAAAACCTTCCCCACAACCACGGTGTCCCCAACAATAGTGCCATCATCCAAATACAAAGCCTTCAAACTCAAGTCGAAAGAGTCACGGACCTTACAAACCAAAGGATGTAAAACCAGCGAAAAGAGCAAATGGCCCAAAGGATCACCCTGCTGAACACCCTGACAAGACCACAAGCTATGCTCACCATAATATAAACGCGCAGGACAGGAATAACAAAACTCCACCCAACAAGAAAGAGCGGGGCATTGACTACACACCTCACGCAACAGAACCCCCTATCCACCATGTTTAAAGCGTTCTGGAAATCAACCAACAACATAGAAGGACCCACCTCATCACCCCGGCACTCAACCAACCGGTTCAAGGCATGTAGGATAACCTCGCCTCCACCAGAAACACCAACCCCAAACCGAAATTCATCAAAATAACCACTCAGCGATGGACCAATAAAAAAAGCACCAACCTTGGAAACAAGCCGCCTCCAAATCGTACCCACGACAATAGGGCGAATACCACCACCCGGCTTCACAAGCAGGGTCAGCGGTGCACTCGCGATATACTCACTAAGAACCAGCGGACACCGTCCCTCAAGAAAGAGGTTAACAACCCCAGTGATAGAAACCATCAACTCATCGGAAACGGCAGCCGCAACACCACTAAAAAAATCCAGAAGATGTTGAGCACGAAAACCATCCCTCCCACAAGAAGTACCACGCGAAAACCCACGAATCATACCCAGGACAGCCGAGACAGAGGCAACAAGAGAAGGATTACCCGCGGACCGAGAAGGCAAAACAGGTGAAGGGACGATGGGCTTCTTATCAGCCAAAGCCGCAAGAGTGGTCGTATTGTAAGGGGCAACTCCAGAAGATAAGAGCACACGGACATCAGCGGTGTAATGACCATCACAAATCTTCCTCCTACACTGCTTAACATTAGCCTCACCCAGATCAAGCCCCTCGTCAAACCGAAAAGAAGGAGAAGACGCAACTAAGGTATCCCGAAGGATCTGCAACATGCCACCAGGCACACCCCAAGAACAAAAAGCACTAGAAATGCTCTCCTCCTGCCGCTGACGTCGGACAGCAGCACGACACTCACGACTACTCTGCGGAGAGAAGGTCTTGAGAATGCAAAGGGGTAAAACAAGCAAGGCAACCCAAGATGAGAGATCATAAGGAGAACAGATCACATCATCAAGGGCCCCTTTAAGAACCCGAGAGAAACCAAGACGGCACCGAGGGGGGATGGACTTCACGGTTCTCAAACCCTTAGACAACAACCGATCAAGAGAAGTAACAGTGAAACCACCCACAACCTCATGATCAACACCATCAGAATGCAAGGGTGGGTCAGGCTCAGACGGTCTAGGAAAGTCGTAAAGAACGAAAGAGACAACCCCATCACCCGAATCCGGTGCCTCAAGAGAGGACCCATTCCCGTGTAGACAACGCTTACTATGAGCATGCGTTTTAAAACAAACCCCACATAACCAAATACCCATACGACGAAAGGTAGTCTTAGCCTCGTCAAAAATAGACAAAGAAGTAAGAGATTGTCGAGTAATAACCCGAGGATCACCGGCACAGTGCCAATCACGTAGGTGAGTGAGCATGGGAGCTTTTTTAAGACCATTACCACAACCATCTTGACACCCAGAAAGTCCTACAAAAGGACAATGGTACCGAACGACGTCATTCATGACATCCACGTACCAAAAGCGCGCCTCCACGAAACTAACAACCCCACACTTGAAAACAAAAAGCATTATGTTAAAAAAAATTATATAAGGGAGTAATTTTAAAAAACTTATGTTAAAAGGGAGTTATTTTTAATTTACTCTAAAAAATAATTACTTTATTAATAAATAGTTACTATCTATAAAATCTTATTAAAAGGATAAACTAAAACATCAAACTACAATGACGTGACAAAAATTAAATGTGACATGGCAAAAATTATTGTGACATGACACTAATCTATATAATGTAAATTTAGTAAAGTAGCCATTTCATATACACATAAAATATACTAAAATGTTTTACAAAAATGTCATTATTATCATCATTACTCTTAAATTAATTGTGCATATTAAATATTTGTTGAACAACAAATTGTAAAAGTGATATTACATCTACAAATTCACATTCTATAATTAGATTTCAAAGAATTAGGTTAGAGTTTTTAAAGTTTAAGGATGAGTAATGAAAATTATTGTGACAAGAAAAATGCACTACGATATTAAACTCACTGCAACATTATATAAAAAAAAGATTAAGCACCTCATTAACTCACGTGCCATTTAATTCATGTCCAAATATTGGGTAACATGCTTACACGTACAAAAAAAAATATAAAAATATTAGTTTTTTTTACAAGATTTATGAAAACAGAAAGGGGTCTAAGTCAAGGCTTTTTTGGCCAGACGGTGAGCAATTCTGTTCAGATTTCTAGGACAGTAACTAATTGATAAACAGTGAAAAGATGCAAACAAAGAAACTACATTCCTTAAAGAGGTGTTGCACAAATGATCCCATCTTTCAAGTCACGCAACCTGTAGAAGAAGCGATAAGCAGTCTGAAGAGACATCCACATGCCTTAGGCCCCTCAAAGCTGCAAAATTTAATGCTTTAAACAAGACAAGGGCTTCAGCATGGATAAGAGACAGAGCCCAGATAGATTCATACTCTTTAAAAAGGATGTCGCCAAACTGACCAAAAACCACCTAGCCAACACCATCTTTCAAGGAAATAGACCAAGCCGGAAGCCGCATCAGACTTAACCTTGCGACATTGGGGGCAAGTACCCTGCCCAATAAGCTAAGCTAGAAAGGGAAGGAATTCCTGATCCATTCCAAGTCAAACAAGTCATCAACAGCAGGATGGAGACAACGGCCGAACCATCAACAGAGTTGGTCAAAGCTAAAGAAACCATATCAGCTTCCTGGCCAATATTCTTAATCATAGAAGCAACATTGAGCTCATTAGGGTTGAAAATACTTGAGTTCCTCATTAACCAGATGGACCATAAGATAGAAATAAAGAGTAAGACACCATATCCATATACATCGTGTTTGTCGAGAAACGAAATCCAGTTGATGATCCAAACATGTAACGACAGGAAATTATCATGAGCAACCCGAATAGCCAAAGGAGATGCAAACCAGATGCGCGAAGCCAAACAACAATCCCGAAAAAGGTGTTCAAGAGTCTCCAAAGCATGACAGACAGGGAGAAAGACTTTATAGTCATTAGAGTCCCACGACAGACCTCTTCGAACAACTTTACTCCCAATTGGAAGGGTGTTAGACAAAAATTTCCAAATAAAGAGTTTCCATTTCCCTGGGACTTATAAATGCGAAAGCTTAGATTTATAGAGGCGACAGAATGAGTAGACAAGCGATTAAGATTAGAAGGGGTGGCTTTCGTATCCCACAAGGCTGAGAAGGCTAAATGATAAGCCTCGTTAACCGAATAAGTGCCCCACCTGTCATGGTGCTAGTAGATTTCATCTTCCGTATCTTGCAACGGTAATGACACAGCCAAAATGCGAGATGAAATATGTGGGTCACAAAGAGAGGCAATAACACTGATATTCCAAGTTCCCTGTTCTGTTTGAAGTTGAGAGACAAAAACAGACTGATTACGTTCCCTATCCTGACTAGACCCATGTAGAAGCTCATAAATAGAAGAATCCGCAACTCACTTGTCTTCCCAGAAGTCCAGAAGAGAAGGAAGCCCAACATTCCAGGCAAGCCCCAGTTTCAAAAGCGAAATACCCAATAAGATACTACGACATCCCCAAGACTGCCCAAAACGCTTCAAAGTATCAGCCATGATAGTCTCCTTTGAAACGTTGAGCAGACAACCGATCGTGTTTGAGATGAGAGACTTTGGTCCGGAGATGATACGTCATCCAATTTTCGCAAGTAAGCTTTTGTTGAAACATTCAACATTTCGAATACCAAGCCCACCCTTAGATTTTGGTTGATTTAAGAATAACATACTGCACCAAGGAAGGTAGCTCCCACCATAGGATCTTTTCCACCAAAAAAGTGACAACAAAGAATTAATTGTCAAAGCCACTCTTACCGGCAATTTAAAAGCCGATAGGGAATACAGAGAAAGAGAAGAAAGAACCGGTAGGATAAGAGTCAGCCGTCCATCTGGTGACAAAAAGGAATCATTCCAACCCACTACTCTTTTGCGAATCTTTTCGACCACAAATGCAAAAATCTCCTTTTTAGAAGCCCCAAAGTCAGTCGGTAAGCCAAGGTAATTTCCCAGAGGGTTATTATTCTTAATCCTAAGAACCTTAAGACAAGCACGTACAAGGAAAGGTTACAGTTAGGACTAAAGGTAATAACTGATTTGCTTTCGTTGAGTTGTTGTCCAGAAGCCGCACAAAAGGAGTCAATGATAGAAATAAGAGCATAGCAAGAGCACTTCGTGGCCTCCATGAAGAAAATCGATTCATTAGCAAACAATAGATGAGATATTGGCTGAGCATTTCGACAGGCCTTAATTCCTTTAATTAGCTTATTAGATTTAGCACAGGAAATAGCCTTTTAGAGGACCTCCGTGCAAAGCGCGAAAATGAAGGGAGACAGCGGATCGCCTAGCCGAATGCCGTTTTTTGGTTTGAAATATCCACTCGGGGAGCCATTTATAACAATACTATAGGAGACCGTTGGATGCATTCCATAATAAGATTTATCAAGCAAAGTGGGAAGTCCATGGTTTCGAAAGTCTTCCGAATAAAATTCCATTGAAGTCGATCATAGGCTTTACTCATGTCAATTTTAAACGCAGGCTTCCCTTTAAAGCTCTGCCTCTTCTTCGGTATTTGATGTAGGAGTTCATGGGATATAAGAATATTATCCCAGATATTTCTAGCGGGAATAAAGCCATTTTGGAAATCCCCCACAAGAAAAGGCATAACTCTTTTGATTCTGTTTGTGATGCATTTCGTAACAACTTTCATGATCACATTACTAAGACTTATAGGTCTGAAATGGTCTAGTCTTTCAGGGGTTGGGTTCTTCGGGATCATAACAATAGAAGTTTTGTTGAATGTAGAGAGGATATGTCCTGAGACAACATGTGTAAAACCACATTAGTAACATCATCCTTAATGAGGTACCAGTAATGTTGAAAGAATAACGCTGGGATACCATCCGGTCCAGGAGACTTAAGTGATCCTAATTGAAAAACTGCCTGACGTACTTCTTTTTTGCTATAGGGTTTAGACAACGATGCCTTCTTATCCGAGCCCAACTTATTCTTAACCTTACGAAAAATATCACTATAGTCATTGCAAAACGAGTCACACGTAGAAGGATTAGAAGGGCATCCATAAAGAAGCTTAAAGAAACCATCGAAGACCCCACGCACTTCCGTATCCTCAAAGACCCAAACACCGTCTTCATTTCTTATACCAACAATATTATTTCGACATGTACGTGATTTAACTGAATTAAAGAAGTACCTCATGTGTTTTGGTAAAATTTCTACCGGGTCAAGTTACTGTGATGTGGGTCAAAGTACCAACCAATAAATGAATATGCGTAAAAACGAATGTAAAGAACGAAAGAATAAAAAGAATCAACACACGAGGTTTTGGTGAAGTGGAAAAACCCAATGAGGGAAACAACCGCGGGTGGAACGGAATCCCACCAAGTTTCACTATTTTCGAGGATGATCGCTGTTTTGAGCTAAGTACAACTGTTTGCGTGCGTAAATAAAGCTTTTCAACGTATATTGAATACATAATGAATGCCCTAATTTTCCTTTTTATCGGCTTGGACTTCTGGTTAGCTGGTCGTGGTCCTGGTCCTGGTCAGCTCCGGGAATATAGGAGTGAGTTGAGGAGAATATGCTTATGGGGTTTTGACCTATTCTTCTCCTTCCAACGACTCTTTTCTAGATGTGAATTGGCCTCTTTGATGGGCTGCTGCTTCCGAGAGTGCTTATGGGCCCAATAGCTTAATGACAATTTTTGGGCTAAACAATTTCCCCCAAATTTCAGCCTTGGCTTTCAATTGGGCTGGAATTTCTTCTGCCTCTAGGACTTCTGGTGTTGGCTTGGGGACTTCTGATGCTGCATACGTGGATGACCCACTATGCCACTTCTCAACTACCTATTAATGGTATGTCCCCTTAACCATTTCAACTTCCCACTAACATTAACTTTTCAATTTTCAAATTTAAATTTACCCTTTAATTTCAACCACTTACTTTCTCTATAAATACCTCTTTTAACCGTCTTTTTCACTTTTACCTTTCTCTTTCACTGCTTTCTTCAAATCTTTTCATCACTTCTTGCTTTTTTGTTTCTTTCTTTTTCACGATAAATTTTTTCACCGCTCTCTAAACTCAGCATGTCTGCTCCCAGCTCTTCCGCTGCTACCCCTTCCGCTACTCCTGCTGCTGGCTCTTCTGGATCCTCTTCTGCGTCGGGGGACTACTCTGGTCCCTTCCCCTCGCAGAAGCTTCTTGCTTCCAGGCATCTTTGCGACTCTGCCTTCAACGAGTCCCACGCCACTCTCATAAGGATGAGGTTTGGCTTCCCGGAAGGGGTTGTCTTCCACTTCCCCCTCGCAGGCGAGAAGGCTGACTTCAAGAGGGAAGGGTGGACTTGCTTTTATGAGTACCCTTTTCGTATGGGTCTGAGATTCCCTTTTCCTGACTTAATTGTTGATTTCTTGAAGTTAACCAAACTGGTTGTGTGCCAGGTGGCTCCGCATGCATGGCGGATCCTATTCAGCATATGTGCTCTAAACCGTGAACGAGGACTGGATATAGGGTAGGCAGACTTGGGGCAGTGGTTCAACCCTCGTTCTTTGGGCCATTCTCAGTGCACCATTCGTGGTCATGACAGCATGCTTTCCGCCATTGTTTTCTCTACCACCCCGGACGATAGCAAGTAGTTCACTAGCTTTATCTTCGTCAAGATTGACACCTTGCCTCACTCGCCTGATTACATTTTTTCTGAGTGGCAATCTGTGAAAGGTACAGATTTTGCTCTGGTTTTATCTTTCTGGTCTGGACTTTTCTGTCGCTGCCTTTTGCTAACGGTTGATTTGTTTTTCTCTAGGGAATAACTTGGCTAAGCTCCCTGAGTCCGAGGATCCTTCTGCTTCAAAGACCAAGCTCCTGGACCTTCCTGCTAAGGAGAGGACATTCTCCAAGCTGGTCCGGGACTCTGCTACTCTGGCGGTGAAGAAGGAGGGTACGGTGTTGCTCACCTGGCTATTTTCTGGGTAAATTTCATGTTTGGTCTCGTTGTTTTGATTTTTGGTGTTATTTTCAGGCAAGCCTAGGGTTAATGTGGACAAGGTGATGCAGCTGTGGAGGAAGAGGTTTACTCCTGGGGACGCGGGGTCCAAGGCTGCCCCTATTGAAGTAGATGCTACTGATCCAGTCCAGGAGTCTGTTCCTACGACTTCTTTTGTTGATCCGTCTCCCCTTGAGATCCCTGTCACCATCCCTACTCCTGGTTTTAAACTTTTACCCGAGCCCTTGCCTCAGACGTCTTCTGGGGGGGTCCTCCTCACCTGCTCTGAACCTGGAGTTCCCTAGAGGTTTTAGTGGATCCAAAACCAATCTTTGGCCTGCCTTGAACTCTCTGCTGTTCCCTGCTTCTGCTTCTATTTTGAGGAAGCGTCCTTTTAAGGACCTGGCCAGACATGCTGCAGAGGTTACCTTTGAGGTAGCTCTTTCTCTTTTCTCTCTCTCTCTCTCTCTCTCTCTCTCTCTCTTTTTGAATCTTATCTGGTCTGTGTCTTCAGGCTTTGGAGCTGTCGTTGTGTGCTAACCAGCAGAGCGAGGCTCTGCTGGCAGACCTTCATTGTATAAAGGCGGCTCATGAAGAGGTTCTGGGGAGGATGCAGGAGATGGCGAAGAGGGAGCAGGAGATGATGGTGAAGCTGAATTCGGAGGAGACTTTGAGAGAGAATCTGCGGCAGGCTGTTGAGCGCTTTCGTCGGGATATGGCTGCAGGCCAGGAGATGCTCAAGGCACAAGAGGAGACCTTCTAGAACCAGTGAACCATGGCTCAATCCAGGCTGGAGCGGGCCTTAGCCTCAGAGGCTGATCTGGTACTGAAGGTGGAAGCTCTGGAGCAGAAAAAGGCTGGCCTGTAGGGAGCTTTGATCGAGGCTGTTGCCTATACCGCTGCTGAAACCCGAATAAAATGTGTTAAGGAGTTCCAGGAGGATAAGCAAACTACCTGGGACTTAGCAGCTTTGGAAGGAGCCTTTGCTGCAGATTTCCCCGAGGGTTTGAATATGAACCTGATTTCGGATGATGATGACGAAGAAGACATGGTGGGGTCCCAAAATGCCGGAGATGAGGTGACCTCTGGCCCCACCCGTGTTATGCTGCTGCTGCTGAACCTACTCCTGATGAGTAGGTTATTTTTAAAACTTGTGTTGCTGGGCCCTAATATGGGCGTAAAAATTTTTTTGTCTTGAAACTTTTGGTTCCCCTGCGTGGGCTTAATCAGTTGTAATTTTTGCTGTTGGTCCGCGTGGACCAACAAAAACAATTCTGCTACTGGGCTGTCTTGGGCAGCCTTTTTTTTTAATCGTATGTTCCCCCGTTGTATGGGGCTCTGTTTACTGTTGGTTTTCTGCCGTTTTCTGGCGTTTTCTTTTGTATATGCATGTTTCGTTGTGTTTTGGCCATCGCTGCTTTGGTGTGCTGGCCTGGTGTTTTAGATACCCATCCCTATACTGGGGTGTCAGGCTTGACTTAGGTTCTCCTGCGATCAGTGCAGATTTCTTCTCTAGGTTAGTCTACTAGGATAGGCATTTTCTGGTCCAGAAAATAAGTGACAAATTTTTTCAAAAGACATGATAATTGACATTAAATATACCAAGGCTTTAAATTCTAAGACTTAGATGTCAAACTTTAGTTATATAAAAAATATAAAGCAAGACAAAATTTCAATTTGAACCAGAATATACTTTATATAGAGTAGAACCTGAGGTCTAAGGGAACTACTCTGGTCTGGTGGAGGCACCTCTAGATGATATACTTTTTTAAGTGAAGTATATTCCATGATCTGGGTATCATTTCCCCTTCCATTGTCATTAGTCTGTAGGCCTCATTACCAACTATGCTCTCAAGTTGGTATGGGCCCTCTCAGTTGTAGGCGAACTTTCCAGCTTGTCGGTTTTTGGTGTTCTGGAACACCTTTCTCAGGACCAGATCTCCTACTTGCAAGGTTCTGATCCTGACATTTTTGTTGTAGCTCCGAGCTACCATCTGCTTATATGAGGCCATTCTGACGTAGGCGTTGGTCCTGAGTTCATCAACAGTGTCCAGGCTACTTGTCATTTCTACTTGGTTCTGGTCCTCAGTTATACACCCGTATCTGTGGGTTGGGACTTTGACTTCAGAAGGAATTACTGCTTCTGCTCCGAAGACAAGGCTGAAGGGCGTCTGACCTGTTGCTACTTTTGGAGTAGTTCTGTCAGCCCACAGGACCATAGGGAGCTCCTCTACCCGTTTCCCTCCTATTTCTTGTAGTTTCTTTTTCATATTTTCAATGATGATCTTATTACTGGACTCGGCTTGTCCGTTGGACTGAGGGTTCTGGGGGTAGATTTCTGGAGTGATACGTTCCACCCGGCACAGAAAGCCTCGGTTTTCTTCCCAATGAATTGGGAACCATTATAACATATTATCTCCGAAGGTATACGAAATCTGGTGAATATATTATGCCTAATAAAAGAGATGACCTGTGCTTCGGTGGTCTGGGTGAATGATTCTGCTTCGATCCACTTAGAAAAGTAGTCTGTCATGGCCAGCATGTACAGCTTGTTTCCTGGTGTTCTGGGGAGGTGTCCCACAATGTCTATCCCCCACTTCATAAAAGGCCATGGGGATATGACCGGGTGCAGGGGTTCTGCTGGTTAGTGAATAACAGATGCGTGCCTCTGACAGGCGTCACATTTTCTTGCATACTCCTTTGCATCCTTGCGCATTGTGGGCCAGAAGTACCCCATTCTGAGGGATCTGTTGGACATGCTTCTTCCCCCTGCATGATTTCCACAGTCTCCGTTGTGGAGGTCATGCAAGACAGTTTGTGCCTTAGTCTGATCCAAGCAGCGCAGATATGGTCCTGCTAATGATTTCCGGAACAGGATGCCATCAATTAGCAGGAACATGGAAGCCTTCATTCCGAAACTGCGCGCCTTTTTTTTACTGCTGGGTTGGATATCATGCTGCAACCAGTCCAGGTACGGCTTTCGCCAATCCTACTCTGATCCCTGGTCTGGGTTGCTGTTGCAGATAGGTAACTCTTCCTAGTCCTGATCTGGTCCAGGAATGGCTGGTCTGAGAACATGGGTGATTGGAATACTGGCTATGTCAGCTGGCTTAGAGGTTGATCCCAGGGTTGCCAGTGCATTTGCTTCTGCATTCTGCTCCCTGGGTACTTGCTGGATGCAGAATTCTGCGAATTTGCTGATTAACTCCTTTGCTACGCACAGGTAAGCCACCATTGTTGGATCCCTTGCTTCGTATGCTCCATTGACATGATTCACAATTAATTGTGAATCACTATATACATTAACATGGTTGATTCCCATGTTCAGGGCTAGTTGTAGTCCCAGGACTAGGGCTTCATACTCAGCCACATTGTTTATGGTCTTGAATTCACACCGGACTGCTTGGGTAATTAAGTCTCCTTCCGCTGATCTGAGGATTAACCCAACACCTGACCCTCTGGCGTTTGATGCCCCATCTACTCGTAATTCCCAGGTGCCTGGCTTGGCACCCTGGTGTAGGTGTAGGATTTCCTGCTCTGCTTTGGTCTGGAGTGCTGGGCTGAAATCGGAGACGAAGTCTGCAAGGGCTTGTGACTTTATGGTTATGCGTGGTTCAAACTGGAGATCATATCCACTGAGGTGCACAGACCACTTAGCCATTCGTCCTGAGAGCTCTGGCTTTCTCATGACTGTCTTGAGGGGGTGGTTAGTAACCACCGAGATGGTATGAGACTCAAAGTACGGGCGCAGCTTATAGGATGTCGTGACCAATGCCAATACCAGTTTCTCAAGTGAGGTATACCTTGTTTCTGCTGGTAGCAGTGACTTGCTGACGTAGTACACCGGATGCTGAGCTCCCTCGTGCTGCCGGACCAGAACTGCGCTTACTGCTGCTTCGGTTACGGAGAGGTATAGGAGCAGTGCTTCCCCCTGCTCTGGTTTTGATAGCAAAGGTGGGCTGCTCAGGTACTGTTTTAGTTCTTGGAATGCCTTCTCGTGCTCTAGTGTCCAATCAAATCTCTGGCTTTTCCTTAGAATATCATAGAATAGTCTGCATCGGTCTGAGGATCTGGAAATAAACCTGCTCAGGGCTGCTACTCTCCCTGTCAGACGCTGCACATCTTTGGGCTTCTGGGGTGATTCCAGCTGCAGAATTGCTTTGATCTGTTCTGTGCTGGCTTCTATCCCCCCCCTCTATGTTACCATATACTCCAGGAATTTCCCACTGGAAACTCCAAAGGTACACTTAGCTGGATTCAGCTTCATTTTGTACTTCTAGAGGGTGTTGAATGTTTCCTCCAGGTGCTGGGTGTGGTCCACCGATTGCTTGGATTTGACCACCATATCGTCTATGTATACTTCCATATTTTGTCTTATCTGGTCTTTGAACATCATGTTTACGAGCCGCTAATATGTAGAGCCAGCATTCTTGAGGCCGAAGGGGGTTACGTTGTAGCAGTAAATGCCTCTTTCGGACCTGAATGTTGTCTTCTCCTAGTCTGCCGGGTCCATCTTGATCTGGTTGTACCCGCTCCAGGCATCTAGGAAAGTCAACATTTCATGGCCTGCAGTGGCGTCCACCATAGCATCTATATGTGGCAAGGAGAATGGGTCCTTGGGGCAGGCCTTATTTAGGTTTGCGAAATCCACGCAGACCCTCCACTTGCCATTCTTTTTTGGTACCACCACTACATTGGACAACCACTCTGGGTACTTGACTTTCCTAATTTTTCCTGCCTCCAGAAGGTTATCCACCTCCTGGTTTATGACTTGGTTTCTTTCTGCTGCGAATTTCCTGCGTCTCTGCTGCACTGGTCTGAATCCTAGATCTATGCTGAGCTTGTGTGTTATGATCTCTGGGTCTATGCCATCATGTCTTTGTTGGACCAGGCAAAGCAGTCCACGTTCTTTCTGAGCAGTTGGAGGAGCTGCTGGCGTAGATCTCCAGAGCACTCTGAGCCTACGAACACGGTCCTCTCTGGGTACTGCTCATCCAGGCGGACCTCATCGATTTTTGCCTGCTGGGGCTCGATGTATTCCTCCTGGATGTGCAGTTGCTGTAGTTGCTATGCTCTGGCGGCTGGTGGCCTAGTGGTCCTTTTGAGAGCTACTTTGTAGCAATCATTGGCCTCCTCCTGGTCTCCCCGTATCTCCTGGACTCCCCATGGTGTAGGGAATTTCAGGCACTGGTGATACGTTGACGGGATTGCTCGCATTTCGTGGATATAAGGCCTGCCAAGAATAACATTGTAAATAGATGGACCATCAATAACCAAGTACCTTACCTGTTTGTTCAGCCCTCCGGCGTAGGTGGGGATGGTGATTTCCCCCAAGGTATGCGCTGTTTCTCCGCTGAATCCGACCAGGGGAATAGCTTTATTTGTCAGGTCTTTCTCGTCAAATCCCATGCTCTTTAGTGCATCCAGCATTAGCTGGTTGACGAAGCTTCCTGTATCTACCATGACTTTCCTGACCTCACAAATACCAATGTTCAATGTGATGATCAGGACATCATGGTGCTGCTCTGGTACGGCTTGTGCGTCTGTTTCGTCAAAGGTTACTGCTGGGAGGTCCTGTCGTGCTATTTTGCATGATGACTCTCGCTTGTCTCCCTTAGCTGATGTCACGCGTCTTTTGGCTGCAGAATAGGTGAGCCCACACAGCTCTGATCCTCCGGTGATAACATTGACAATTCTCTTGCAGGGAGGAGCTGGTGAGGGTTGCACCTGGCTGGCTGCATTGACTCTGGTGGACTTTTCTGGGAGCAGATGGTCCAAGTTGCCTCAGACATACTGGAATCAAACCTCCTTCCTGAGGGTATATCATTCGTCCGTTGTATGACCTATGTCATCATGGAATTCACATTTTTTGCTAGCATCACGGCGGTCATTGGGTCGTTCCTCTTTCTTCTTTGGCCATCTGGCTCCCTTGAGCTCTTTCAGGGCCTTCAGCAGGCCAGACATTTCGGTGGTAAAGCCATACTCACTGACCCTCAGAGGTGGATCTGCATCGCTTTTACCACCGGTACTTTCTGATACTTTACTCACTGGTTTGCTGTAGGGTTTTGATCTTTCACCCTTTTTCTCTATTGGCGCTTTCCTGGACACAGGTTCTGTGTCGTAGGTACTTCTTCTGGAGGCAGCGTCCTCCTCTAGCCTCATTGCTGCGACTGCCTGGGCTTGTACATCAGCAAAGGCAGTGCACGGGTGCATTATCAACTGCTTGTACAGGTCTGAATCGTGATGCAACCCTCTGCGGAAGGCTTCAATGGCGGTGGGTACATCAAAATTCGGAATGGCGACCTTTTCTTTGTTGAATCTGGTGAGATAGTCTCGAGTTGTTTCCTCGAATCCTTGAACAATCCTGTAAAGATCACTGGTCTGCTTCTCTGGTTTCATGCTACTTGCGAGCTGTTGATTAAAGGCATTAACCAGATCTGCAAATGAGGATATGCTGCGGTTGGGCAGTCCTACAAACCAGTGCAGGGCTGCTCCTGATAGGGTTGATCCAAATCCCTTGCACATGCAGGCCTCTTTGAGTGCTCCGGTTGTGGTCACCACCATCATTTTCTGCTTATACTGATTGATGTGGTCCAGGGGGTCGGCCGTACCATCGTATAGTGTCATGGTTGGTGGCACAAACTCCTTGGGAACATTGATCAGAGCAATGTTGTCAATGAAGGGTGAATCTGCATAGTTGTCTTGGGAAGCTTTCTCCATGGGCCTTGGCATACCGGGTATTTTGGTGATCATGTCCTGCAACTCCTGGTAACGCTGGTCTGATAGGCTGCCTGCTCCTGAGAACGGATTGGCTGGCGGAGGGAGGAAGCCAGGAGGGGATCCTCCCCAAGCGCCTGAGGACGGGTTGACAGGCGGAGGGAAGAAGCCAGGAGGGGCTCCTCCCAAAGGGCCTGAGGACGGTTGGCTAACAGATGGGTTGGTTACTACGGATGGATTGAAACCTGGCCCTGGATGCCAACCAACTGCTGACTGCGCTGGGGTGCTCCCGTCCATCCTTCGAGGTTGATCTGGCTCACGGGTGCTGACCTTAATGGGTCTCTGGCGTCCATCCAACTAAAGGTTGGGGAGGTGTACCTATAAAAGTCAAAGGATCAGTCCCAGGGGGAAAAAAGGTGTAGGATTACCTGCAGGTTGTACTGGACTGGGTTGCGGTGCTCTGAACACAGATGAATCCTAATCCAGTATCTCGGGGCCACTGCTTGGGGTGACGACACCTAGATCCAGTCTGGTGACGACCTCATGGGCAATCGACCGGTTCAGCCCTGTCCTCCCGAAAGGATTGAAGGTCTCTCCAGGTCCTGGCTGCAGTACTCTGGGCGTTTGAGCTGGACGGGCGACTGCGGCGATCAGCTCTCTCAGGTCCAGATTATCTTTCTTCAGGCCTTCTATGGCTTCCTGCAGAGTACTCATCCCCTGGACCACCATCTGCATCGGATCTGTACCGGGGACTCTTGGCAGCGGGCCTGCTCCGGGTATCTGGGCTTCTCCACTTCTGCTGGGGCTGCTTTCTCTGCTCTGCCTTGGGGAAGCAGACACAGGGGGTGATCTGGGAACCTGAGGAGGTTTGCTGGATGGAGCCACAACCCTTGGGGTTGTGGTCTGACTCACGATGGGGGGTGATCCTGTGAGACCAATGGACACGGTGGGGTTGGTCCCGCTGGACTGAGCTGGCATGCTTCGGGCACTGGAGGGGTAAGCTTTAGTCCAAGACATATTTTTGTGACGAGATGATGATTTCAAATATTGGAATGCGCACTATGCCCCACGGTGGGCGCCAAATTGTTTTGGTAAAATTTCTACCGGGTCAAGTTACTGTGATGTGGGTCAAAGTACCAACCAATAAATGAATATGCGTAAAAACGAATGTAAATAACGAAAGAATAGAAAGAATCAGCACACGAGGTTTTGGTGACGTGGAAAAACCCAATGAGGGTAACAACCGCGGGGGGAAAGGAATCCCACCAAGTTTTCACTATTTTCGAGGATGATCGCTGTTTTGAGCTAAGTACAACTGTTTGCGTGCGTAAATAAAGCTTTTCAAAGTATATCCGAATACATAATGAATGCCCTAATTTTACTTTTTATAGGCTTGGACTCCTGGTCAGCTGATCTTGGTCCTGGTCCTGGTCCTGGTCAGCTCCGGGAATATAGGAGTGAGTTGAGGAGAATATGCTTATGGGGTTTTGACCTATTCTTCTCCTTCCAACGACTCTTTTCTAGATGTGAATTGGCCTCTTTGATGGGCTGCTGCTTCCGAGAGTGCTTATGCGCCCAATAGCTTAATGGCAATTTTTGGGCTAAACATCGTGCATGAATCCCCATCCTTGATCCAATTTATTTTCGCCCTTTGTTTCCAATACAAGGCCGCCGCTTGATTAAAGTTCAGGTAATCCTTAAGTAAAGTCTCAAACGTAGCTTCATTCTTTCCACTAAAGATTTCCCCAAGCTCCCTCTCAAGGTTGTCATCAAATTGTGTCTATTTCGACCTCCATTCTTTACGTTTCTCCAGAGACCACCTATAAACACCAACCTTAGTTCTTTTCATCTTCCTTGAAAACAAAAAAGAGGGTGAGCCAGCACCAATGTTTATCCATCTAGATTTGACAATACTCAAACATGCATCATGTTTCAAAGCCTAACCCTCCATTTTAAAGTTCGTTTTCCTTTCTTTCCCAATAAATTACGAGTCAATGATAGTTGGAGCATGATCCGATCCTTGGATAGGAAAGTGACGAATTCCAGAGTTTGGAAAAAGATTTTGCCAAGAAAAAGATGCAAGTCCTTTATCTAAACGTTCGTAGATACGTTTAGACCCCTTACGGTTATTACACCAAGTGAATCTAGGGCCCTTAAAAAGAATATCAACAAGAATCCTTCCATTATGCAAATGCATTACCCCCCCTCGGGAGCCCTTTACTTCCACCCATTTTATCCACCAAAAAATCAACTTGGTTAAAGTCACCAATGAGTAGAAAAGGAGAATCAAAACGACTAAAATGGTGTTCAAGGCTAAGCCAGACAACTTCTCCCTCCTCAGCCTTTGGAGCACCATAAACACAACAGACATACCAATACTGCAAAGGATTATTACTGGCCTTCAAGATTACATAGTTAGGACACTGATAGAGGCTAACAAAATTTGACCCCTGCTTCCAACCTACCAAAACCCCCCTTGCTTCCACTAGCATCAATACCCGTACAACAGGTAAACCCAAAATGACAAAAGTAAGACGAGACTACAGAGACACTACACTTAGTTTCCGATAGAAAGATAAAATCAAAATTACTACTGTATTTATATAATAACGCTCTAAGTTTAATAATTGTAGGGGCGAGCGGATCAGAGCTACCCCTACAATTCCAAGCAATGTATTTCATGGACCTGGAGAGGATTGGTTATGGTCAATCCTTGCAAACCCTTCTTGCATAGTCCCCCCAGCCATTTCCGAATCAGAGGAGACACAATCAAATCTTCATGTTCAACAGTAAATCTAAAAGCATTTGGACGCGAAGATTGACCCTCCTTCCCAACAGCCCCACTCCAAGCTTTGAGTTTCTTTGCTATGCTAGTCAGTGATGGATAGTCCTTCTCATATTTATAGAGTTGCCTAAGTGGGCCCACAGAACTTCCTGGATCAGAGAAAGACTTGCGCTTTCCGCTCAGCAGATTATTGTCAAGGTCAAGAGCACACAAAGACCCAAGAAGCATGATATCTCTACCCTTCCCCTGCAAGCCAGAAGAAGCAGCTACCTCAGTGTTCGCGCCAAACGAGATAGAGAAATCTTTGCTGAATCCAAAATCTATATTAACACCATTGTTTCTCTGCGATCCCTCAATGATGTTGCACTGCACACGAGGTGGAACGGAAAAGAGAGAGCCCATCTCAGACTCATAAGTGTGAAGCTGACCCATAGGAGGATCATTATCTGGAGAATTAAAACTATCATTTGCCTCCAAAAACGGTGAGTCGTCAGAAGAGGAAACGAGGTTCAAAATATCCTCCGCAGAAGTGGAAGAAGAAGACCAGAATGGCCACTCTGGTGTCGAATTATCCTGGCTAGAGGAGTTCATATCTCCTGAAGAAACATGGTTGAAAGGATTATAATTGGAAAACTCATTCATAAACTGGTGTCCCTTGGTCCCCAGTTCTGGAAAAAAACATAAACAAATCATCAGGTGCATTAACAAATTGTCTGAACCCCTTATCATCATCCTTTTGATTGGAGATGGCCACATTTTCCTGCACTCTTGAGTTAATAGAGCTTAGAATAAACCTATCTTCATGATAGCCATATTCTACTTCACCGTGACTAGTAAAGGGACCAAATGGATCACCCGACCCCGGGCCAAAGATGTCAGACATAACCGCCTGCTGATGTAGATGGCCGTTAAGAGAATGTTGAGGGTTCGAATTCCGACCCATCTCAGCGTTTTGGTTATCCGAAACCGCTTGTATGTGACCGTGAATAGATCCCACACCAAAACTCAGTGGTTGAGCAATATCCATAGAGCCATGCAGAGAACCACTCAGCCTAGAAATATTATTAAGATTAACTGGAACGTTCACCTCAATACCATTCCTTAAATTAGATGAACCAGGTTGACCCCTACCTGAATCAGAGTGTGATATTCCATCAACAGAATTAGGTAGGTCCCCAAAAGAAACAACAATTGGACTGATCTCAGCAGTAATGACATTCAAGAGGGGCCCAAAAACATTATTGCAAACCTTGAAGACCATCAATAGGAACACTTTTTAACTCCTCAAACGGAACTTGAATAGGATTGACCATCATCGATGTTGCATGCAAAGCCATTTCTTTAGAGACAGATGGAATGACATTTAGACCTAGGCTACAAACATTTCCAGCACCCCCACTTGAAACCCATCATTAGTAAGTACATCCGTTGCTACCGTAGCAGCATTGGTCATTGGAACATCTGCATGCACCGTCGGGGTAGCAGGAAGAACATCATCCCCTAATTCCATGCTGTGATTTTGAACATTACCAGCAGTGAAGACACCATCATCTTGACCATGAGCACTAGGGCCCCTAACTTCCATTCCTCCACCACTCGTATCCTGCATGGCATTATTACCCTAGTGTAGATTCGGAGGACTACTAAAAATTACAGGACTCGCAAAGGGTAAAGCAGTCACTGCAAATTCTATGCCCGGATAAATGCGTCCTCCATCCACAAGCCCAAGGTTAAAATCAATCATACGCTCCGTATGGAAATCAGCTGGAACCAACATGTCGTGATATTCCCCAAGTCGAACTTTCGACGTAACGTATTTAGTAGATGAAGGTAGAGCACAAAGATTGAGATTGAATATGGTGTACTGCTAGCGAGTTTGAAAAACTGCAAACCCTCTGTCAAAATCAAGAGACAAGGACGATTTAATATGGTCCGCAATGCTATCAACCTCCTCCACACACTGAGAAATCTTATGCCTTGTCCTCTCACACTTAGTGCAAAACTTAAACACTTCCTCGTACATAAACTGGATCCATAAGAGCTTATTTGGGTTGCATGCAAGGAAGAATCCTGGATTTAAAGGTCTTCCTAAATAGACAACAACACGAAACCTTAAGTAATCATGATCAGGGAAGTGCTGAAACTCCTCCACTTCCGTCCTATCCCCAAATAACTTCGCAATGGGTGAAGCCACATTACTACTTAGAAATTCAAATGGAAGACCACAAGCACGAACCCACAACTTCGTAGTAGGGAAACGAACTGTCCTTAGAATTAACCCTGGTTTCCATTTCCTAAATACCATCAGAGCACCATCAACAACAATATTCTCATGACTCAACACATCATGTATGACATCAAGATCATAAAAGTGAAGGACATAGACGTCCCCATGCGTTTCACAAACACATGACCTCTTTTGGCCCAATTATCTTTGATGATCTTGTTGATATTATAAACACGAATCAGACGATAGTCCACAATATAACCAAGCAAACAGTGGCTCCAGTAAGAGAAAGAATCCCCAAGATCATGAGGATTAGGGGATATAATAGCTCACATTCTTGGAAAACGCCACTCATGTAATGTAACATCCCGCATTTTCGTAAATTATATTTTAAAGGTTTTAATTTATTTTACGGAATAAAATAATATTTTAATATACATTGTTAAGTTATTTTTAAGTCTTCCGATAAGATCCGTCTTAAGAACCTTAAGTCCTTAAGATGTAATAACTTGGCAAGTATTCAAATCCGACTCATCAAACCCGTTCACATCAAATAACCCGTTTCATTTAACGGAAAGGACTACTTAAACCCTAAACCCAAACCATTATGTCGACACAATTGCTTTTCCAAAAAAATAAGAACACTGATACTTCCTTCTCATTTCTCCTTCAACTTTTCAATCTTTAAATCGATTTTCAGAGATCATCCGAATTCCAAATCAAGGTATGTTGTACATTTCTGAAATCCTCGCGAAATTTCCAAGTCATCCGTCTCTTTCGATTTCAGTTTCGTTCAACTCGAAAAAGGGACTGTTTTTGGTGAATTCCGTTTCTAGCTTCTAATAATCGTTTTTCTTGATGTAGGAGTGGGTTTAGGAGATCCCGAGGTGGTTAGTCTTGTGATTGAAGAGGAGCTAGGAGCATAATCGCTTTAGAGGTGACGATAATGAGTAACTCGGCCTTATTGTTTATATTAGCACAATATGTGATTTTAGGTTGTGTTTCATATGTGTCATGAACTTGGATGATGTTAGGATTTAGCGACATGATGATTTATTGTTTATATGTTGAATGTATGTTAAGTCTTACGAATTTGGGTGGTTAGTTTCTGAAATATGAAGTAATGTAAATGCTTCCTGTGCTTTCTGCTAAATGCTACTACTTTTTGTACTCACTACTATATCCCACTACCTATGCTACTTACTACTATGAACTAGAGCTGTACAATGGGCTGGGCCGGTCCGGGCCGGGCCGGGCCAGAGGCGGGCTGGGCTGAAGAAAGCCAGCCCTGGCACGGCCCTAAAACAATATAGGGCTGGGCTGGGCCAGGAAAAGTCAGCCCTAGCCCAGCCCTGGAGGGCTGCTAGTTGTGTTTGTGGGCTGTATTTGTGTTAGTTGTGTTAGTTTTACTAGTGGGTCGGGCCGGGCTGGGCTGGGCTTCATTTCACACAGGGCTGGGTTGAAAAAATCTGGCGCTGGCCCTGGCCTTATTCACTACCGGGCTGGGTTGGCCCAGCCCTAGCCCTATGTGGGCTAGAAAATTTGGCCCATGTAACAGGGCTGGGTCGGGCTGGGCTGGGCTGGCCCGCTACGTTGTCCAGCTCTACTATGAACTACTACTGCCCTATCTTATTGCACTACGTTCCTACCCCATTTTACTCTACTGTACCCCCCTACACTGTGTTCTGCGTCTGTTTTAGTATGTGTACTGGTCTGGTTTTTACGGGTCTGTTCAGGTCTGTACTGGTCTGGTTTTTACGGGTCTGTTCAGGTCTGTACAGGTCTGATACGGGTCTGATATACGGTCTGTTTTCTGGTCTAGTTCGAGTCTATTTTCGGGTCTGATATGGTCTATGTTCTGGTCTGTTTTCAGGTCCGTTCTGAGTCCGTTCTAGTCTGTTTCTACGGGTCTGTTCAGGTCTGATATGGGTTATTTTCTGGTCTGTTTCTGGTCTATTTTGGGTCCGTTTTCAGGTCTGTTTCGGGTCAGTTCTTGCGTCTATTTCAGGTCTGATACGGGTCTGATATACGGTCTCTTTTCTGGTCTGATACGGTATGTTTTCAGGTCTGATACGCTTCTATTTCTGGTCTGTTTAAGGGTCTGATACGCGTCTGTTTTGTGCGTCTGTCCATGTCAGTTTTCTGGTCTGTTTTAGTCTGTTTACGGGTCTGATATGCGTCTTCCCGCTGTGTGTCTGCTGGTCTGCACCGCAGTGCTGCTGTGCTACCTAACGGTTGTTGCTGGACTGGCGCTGTTTTTGCTCACTCTGCCTATTGCTGGATCATGGTCTTTGTTGCTGCGTTTTATTGCTGTTCTACTACTGTTATCTACTGCTCTTGTTTGTCAATGTTGTTATTCCTAATACTACTAATAGTTAATTATTATTATTATTACGTGCGTATTCGTACTACATACTTCCTGTAACATTTGTTTTATTAGTATTATTATATTATTATTTTATTATTTTATTATTATTTTACGTACGTGCTTGCTAGCCTGCTAGAATTAATTAGTTTACGTACGTTCTTGCTAGTTTGTTTACGTTTGAATATAATACGTTAGAAATCGTTACGAATTAGTAATGGGTTACGGTTTTCTTAGAAGCATGTCGAAATAATTTAATTTAGTTAGTCGATTTTTCCCGTATAAAATCTAGGTGATATAATATGAAGTTTAATTTAATTAAATCGTGTTTATTTCCTTTATCGGTTGAACCGGTTAATTAGAACGTAAGCAAGTACTTAGTAAAATATATTTTAGCTAAGTAAGATTTAGTAAGTGATTAGTTACTTGTCTAAAATTTGTTAGTTCTTAAGCGTCCGTTAATACTTATCATCGGACTAAGATATTTTAATGTATAGTAGTTGGTTAAGTTTAACTTAATCGAATTGGCCTTTCCCTTATACTTGAATGTGTGTTTGAGGTCCCCGAGGTTCGGGCGACACTCTATTGGGTTCGGGAATGGAGAGAGGATAGAGACCCCCCGGTCGGGCAACCGAAAGGGAAACCGGCTCTCCCTCAACTTAGTTCCCGGGATCAATTAAGTGTTGATTAGAAGTATAAGAAAGTAGAACTATAGATTAGTTTCTATATTTGGATGATATTGTATTGATGCGTATTAAGGTATGCCTTAAGCTGGCCTCTGAGCTTAATACGTGAGCTTGTTGTCATATATGGGAATATGCCTTAAGCTGACCTCTGAGCCCTATATGTGTATGGTTGTCGTGTCTGGGATATGCCTTAAGCTGGCCTCTGAGCCCAGACATGTTTATTTGTGATCGCGTTGGAACATGCCTTAAGTTGGCCTCTGAGTCTAACGAGTAGAGTAGCTGCACAGCGGGGCGGTCAGGTCGTAACACCTTACCCGGAGTGCAGATGCTGATGCTAGGACATGCCTTAAGCTGGCCTCTGAGTCTAGTGTCTTGTGATGCAGTAAAGGGACATGCCTTAAGTTGGCCTCTGAGTTCTTTACTTATTGGGTGCTAGTCTATGCCTTAAGTTGGCCTCTGAGTCTAGTGTCTTGTTGATTAGCAGGTCTATGCCTTAAGTTGGCCTCTGAGTCCTTCCTTGTGAATTTGGTATTTAGGTTATGTCTTAAATTTACCGCTGAACCTTTATACTTGCTGAATGATTGGTATTTAGGTTATGTCTTAAGTTGACCGCTGAACCTTTATACTTGCTGAATGATTGGTATTTAGGTTATGTCTTAAGTTGACCGCTGAACCTCATACTTGCTGAGTTTTATCTGCTTGCCTAGAGTTGGTACTGTGTCAGATATAGATGTTGATATTGATAAGTATGATACTTTGACTTTGGTTTTGTTCATCCAAGGCATTGGATGACTCTTTAGTCAGTTTCGTAAATAGCACCCCGACCGGGCAACCGGTAGGGAAACCGGCTCTCTTTCCAAATGGTTTCCGAAGTTGGTTGAGAGCCTTGCATTAGTGATTGCATGATAGTATGAGATTCAGATAATGAGATTTGTATGCTTCACATGTTTTATATATGTTGGAGTATATTGTATGTGTATGTGTTACATGTCGTTACAAAAGGTGGCTAGGAGAACTCTAGTCACTCCCCACTGATTGTGGCGTACATGTTTACATGTATGTAGGTACATGACAGGTGTACGTGGTTGGCAGAGGGTTGCATGGAGCTAGCGAGCGATGATCCTATTCATCGGTTGACTTACACGTTTACGTTAGCTAGACTTAGTTTACATTTCAGTTTGAGTGCCTGTAGGGATGTGCCATCCCAGGCTGATTGTATATTTATATTTTACTTTCAGTTTCAATTTTAATTCACCTCGCATGTTAGTTATGTTAAAAAGTTTTAATTCCGCTGCATTTTTAGTATTTTGTATGTTTATTATTTCCGCTTTTGCGAGGGGTTTTACATGTAAGATATGTGGGTTATTCTCCACATCAGTTCTAAAGTTAAGATCGTAAAACAAATCTTCCAAATGTTGATTTCTGTCTTCCTCATAGAAGTTGAAATTATTTTCCATATTTTAAAAGGAAAAAAAGAGAGAGAAAAAGTTTTTTAGGGAAAAACACAACAGGAAAGTGAGAAAAACAGAAGAAGAGCCCTAGTTAATAAAGGAAAGGAAATTTTGTGGCTCAATGTTATATGGGATAACCAACCGCCACTATCCAATATCGGGAAGGTTCTATAATGATTAGAATAACATAAAAAGAGTAAAGGAAGATTTTGCGACTTTGTCACATTCTGACATCAACATATTAAAAAAAGAAAGATAAAAGAAAAGACAAGACAAGAGGGAAAAAGAAAAGCAAAGACAACACGGTTACTACAGGAAACCAAATAAAAGAACTCTCGAAAGGAGAGAAATAACTCTCTCTAGAATTAGAGAGAGAAGTAAGTTTGTCAACCGTCTTCTAATCAATCTATTTCATAAAAGTATTAGTTGCAAACACAAAAGATAAATTAGTACAAACTTTTTAGTTTCCACTCACAACTTCGGTTATTAATCTATCAAAATCTATTTAATATATACTTCTTTTATTTATATGTTTGTAATCACCATTATTATAGTTTGTAGTTATGTTATCATAATCTTTATGGTTTTTTCCCCAACTTTTCTTCTTCCCCTAAACAAATTGTTGATATTAATGCGAGAATTAATTATAAAAATAATCTTATATAACTATCACACCACTAATTCTAATTTTTATTTCTATTTAGAAAGTTGATAAGTAAGGTATACATAAAGAAATAAATGAATAGTTTCGTTTTTTATCGTTTTTACATTATGGGTTAATAATTAGAATTAGAAACTAATTTAATTAATATTTTGTGTTGGTATTCAAATTACAGTAGGCTAATAAACTACATATCAATAACATTACATGAAATTGGAAACTAATGGTAATAGATCTTGTTTTCAATTTTCTTTTGGTTTGGATACTCTCTTTTTGTCGAGTTGTCCTTTTTTTTTATTAATGTGTGTGCATTATAAAATCGCAGTACAATTTTTATTATGTGGTGACATGTTATATTATATATTATAACCCTTAATTTATTATTTGACAATTTTTTTTAAATTGTATTACACAGTTTTTCACTCTTTCACGTAGTTTTAACTTTTCAAGTAAAACTTCTAATTTTATTTTGTATTTTGCCAAACAGGTTATAAATCAATTTCGTTGAAGTAGTGTTGAAGTATGCTACAAATATGTCAATTTGACCCTTTAATGGTGTCATATGTAGAGTAAATATTATAGTGATTGATTCTAACACGATGCTCATTCTCCTTTGATTTTTGAATACTTTCAAAATATTAAATATTTTTTCCCACCAAATATATTCTTTTAGCACTCACAATGTATGTTTCTTTGAGATTTTTGTTTTATTTTATTTCAATATGTGTATATTTTATTTTATCATGAATTAAGAAAATTAATAGTTCTTATGAATTATAATATAGTATTGTTATGATTGTTATATTTGATGAATGAAGAGAAATGAGAATACAACAATGTTTAAATCTTACAATATATGTTTGAATCATATATGCTTTAAACTCTAATGATAATGTCATTTAAAAAAATGTGTAGTTAATTTTGCTAATTTTCTACTAATAATGGACAAATCCACTTCTAGTGTTCTACACCTTATTTTTTTCTCTCACTATTATTATACTTTATATATTATCATAATTTATGTCCACTTCCACAAAATCTTGCTTTCTCCCTCAAATAAATCGTTGAAATTTATGCGAGCAAAAATTAATTCTACACATATTTTTATGTAACTTCGCTACAATACTATCGTTTCAAAAGGGTAACTCCGCTAAAATTTTATAAAAAAGCAAGACTAGTATCTTACTAAGTCAAGTGTCATTTAAAATTCATTTCAAATGTTATGAGTCATATGTTTACAAGTGCAAAAAATATAAAAAAAACTATTAATTGCAAATATAAAATAAATTAATAACAACCTCTAATTTTCCATTCACAACTTTGGTTATTAATCTATTATAGATATTTAATATATATTTCTTTTATTTAATGGTATGTTTCTTTAACACCGCTATTATATATACTTTGTGATTTTGTTATCATAATTTATTATTTCCCTCTCATTCACAAAACATTTCTTCTTCCCCTAAATAAATTGTTGAAATTAATACTAGAATTAGTGGGTAAAAATTAAATTATAAATTAATGCACTACAAGAAATACGTAAAATGACGACTATACAAGCGACCGCTCACGTAGTCGCTAAATTAGCGACCGAAAAAAAAAATCGGGCGACCGATTTCGGTCGCTAAATTGGCGACCAAAAACTTATCCCCAAATTATGCTAAAAAAATCCGCTCGAATCCGAGGGCGACCATACCACCATTTTAGCGACCGAACTTGGTCGCTAAATTAGCAACCGAAATCAGTCGTTAATCCCCTGATATATTTTTTTCGCCTCTTCAACCCGTTATTCCCCCAATTCTTTAAACCTTCAACAAAAAAAGACCTCAAACCCCTCGTCACCCTCGTCACCACCGTGAGTTTATCGGACCACCGCAGCGCCACCGGACCACCCACCACCGTCGTTCACCTACCTAATACTCCATTTTCAGGTTTGTGTCGATTTAAAAACTTAATCTATGTATTGAATACCTTTATAGTTTTATTCTAATTCATAATTGTTGTTAGTAATTAGATTATTAGGATGATTTGAATAACATTTTGATGTTTATTAAGTTTTTATGTATAAGTTAATTAGGTTTTTTATGTATAAGTTGTGATTAGGGTTAGAAATTGGGGAAAATTGGATGTTTGTTAAGGCTAGTAGCTTTAGTTAGTAATTAGATTTCTAGGATGATTTTAAGAAATTTTTTGATGTTTATTATGTTTGTATGTGTAATTTAATTAGTATTTTCGGAAATTAGTTGATGTTAGGGTTAGAAATTGACAAAAATTGGGAAAAAATTGGGTGTTATTGTTAATGAGTGTTAGTATTGTTAGAAATTGGGAAAAAAATTGTTGAATGTTATTATTCAAATTAGTACATTATTGTAAGTTATTGTGAATATTTTCCGTGGAAGAATGACTATTGACCTAGTACCCGTTCATGAATTACTCGTTAGGAGGAATTCATGAATAGTCCCCATTTTGGGACTGTCTTTGTATATTTCAAGTCACTTAGGTGGTAAATACATATTTGTGATTTTATTAATGGGGAAAGAGTTTGGTAACAATTCCTTTAATGTTCTTCGAATACATATGCGAAATAAATACAAATTTATTTCACATTGTGTATTTGAAGAACTGAGGGTAATTGCTGCCAATTTTTTTCCTCACTAATAAATCACAAATGTGTGTTTACTAGTGACTTGAAATATACATTGATGGGTTTAGGTTGGAGTGATGAGGACCCAATTGAAATCTTGAAGTATATATTGACTTGAATTCTTAGCTTGAACTTATTTGTTGAAATATTATTGAAATTGTTGTGTGTTTGGTTGCTGGTTTATTATATATTATCTAGATTAAAATGAAGAGATTTATTAATAACCGTATTAAAATAAAAAATTTAACATTTTTTTAATTTATATTAATAGTTTCTATTTTATTTGATTATAGGTCAATCATATGAAGAATTCACTAAGTACAGAGAAAGTCCTGAGTTCAAGCAGGCGTCGGCCCGGAAAAGGCGAACAAGAGCGGTGAAGATGATCCCGAAGCGAAAGTTGAGCGTACTCATTATGGTGGGTCTCAGTCATTCCATGATCGGGCAGTGATAGGTGTAAGTATTTACTCTTGTAATTTAATTTATTACTTTTATCTTGAAGTATATATTTAGTTTTAAATTTTAATTAACTGACTAACACTTCATTAATTTATTATTTTTTTTATAGGCAAAGAAAAATAAAGACAAGCTACAATCGGTTGTAGATCTCTTCCTTGAGACACATGCCAAGAAGGGAAGGAAAGGGTTCGTCTTTGCAAATTCAAAAGATCGTGAATTATATGTAAGTATTATTGTATAAAGTATTTAAAAAATGATTTATAATCAATTAAGCTAAATATCGAAGATGATGTATTTATATGTAATTGTTATTGTATATATTATTAATAATGTTTCATTTTTTGCAGGAAAAATTTCTTGAGCGAAAGAGGAAGAACCCTAACATTTCCGACAATCAGCTTTGGTATGAACTAGTAGATGGTTTTCAGAAAGGAGAAGTCTACGGGGCCGGTTCAGCGAAAAAGCTTTTTTATGACCCACCCAGCACCGAACATATGTTCCTGGTTTGGTAAGTCACCTCCAACTTCAACTAGCTGAGAAGGATAGAAGGGACGCTGAAAGAGATGAAGAAATGAGAAGGATGAAAGCAGAAATGGAGAAGATGTCTTCTTATTTTGCAAATTGTAACAGTGGTTGGCGCCCACAGGATAGGGATCCAAGAGATCCGGATTATGGAGGTGGCAGTGGGGGGGGGGAGCATATTTCCCGGTGTCTTAGCTAGTGTCTCTTCTTGTTTTATTTAGTGTTGGATGCGTCGAATAATTTTTATTTTCGTTAGACAAACACTCGAATTTGGTACTTTGTAATCCGAATCAGTTTTATTTATTTAAGTTTCAGATGTTTGGCATCATTTGGGTTGTGCGCTGCTCTTGTTGGTTTTGCTTGCAGGTTTATAAGTAATAGCTAGGGATTTGGCTAGGACAAAACGGGATTTTACGGCCAAAAACATGTAAAATTAGCGACCGAACATGTAAAATTGGCGACCATTTTTGGTCGCTAACCTTCTATTTCTTTCTTTTCCATTGGCGACCAAATAGCGACCGATATTGGTCGCCCGTCTTATTTTTTTCGGTCGCTAAAATTAGCGACCAACATCGGTCGCTAAAAACGACCATACCTTGCGACTAAGTGCGGGCGACTGGTCTTGGTCGCTAAAATAGGAAGGGCGACTGAAAGCGGTCGCCATTTTCAGTCGCAAATTTCAGTATCTGTTGTAGTGATGTGAGTCAACAATGAACCGATAAGCTATAATAATACTTTCATCCAATGAAGTAAATGATACATAAAAATCATTACATTAATTTTCTTACCTACACGTTGAAAATCCATTAAAATGACAAAAGGATGTTGAGACGCTTTTGTACATGTATTTGCTAAAAACAGCCTATAAAACTACATTGCATTTAAGAAAATATACATCTAATTTTTAGCCTGATTGTTAAGACGAAAATAAATTGTGTTTTAACACATCGCTTTATATGTATTATTCATATTGTCTCTAATAGACTAAAGACAATATGTAAAATTCAGTGATAAAATATTATTAATATGAGATTTTAGAGGTTTACATTAACTTACATGTTTTTTCACCCGAATAAGTTATGTAATATGGAATAGACTTAGATGTCCATTCTTTTGTTTCTTTGTCCGATAAAAATAGGATCAAGACTTTTACACGCACCAAAATCACAACAAAAATAGTAAAATAAATACTAAAATACAAAAACTATCCGTGCATTTTCACATGCACAAAAACTACGTAGTTTTTTATTAAATTGTAACCACTTTTTTTTATTAAAAAATGACTTATTTATTCAAAGTGATCGCTATTTATCAAAAACTGGTCACTTTTTAGCAAAAAAATATCACCTTATGCAAAAAAATACGGGACAAGATTGTTGCATAGGATAATACGGATCTTCAAACACTTGAAGGAACTTCCGAAAAGTAATTATGTACCGTGGGATTGAGAAAACTAGATTAGTCGGATCATAAAGGTCCATCGCATCGTTTAAATCATGAAGGAAGAAAACATAGCAAAAACATTCCTATCTATGGTCTTGAATAATTATAGTAATATTTGAGGCGACTTAAACAACGGAGCGCATCTAGTGTAGTGGTATCATAGTACCCTCCCACGGTACTGACCGGGGTTCGATTCCCCGGATGCGCATTTAACTTTTTTAACAACTTGAAGTTTAGGAAAGTTAGAAATTAATGAATTTTATATACAAATTTCACACTTTTCTAAACTATTTTCCACGCCAACTCCATAAGTTAGCACAACAAGATATAAGTGGCCTCGCTTGGTCCCGGCTTAACCTCTCTAGTTCGTTCGTTTTGCTTTGTAGTTGTAGTTTTGTAGTTTGTTTTGCTTTTCTTTCTCTTTAGGATTATTTACCTTCTTCACTTGACCAAAGAATAAAAAAAATTATTTTCCACAATAATTCCAAATTTCTGAAAAAAATTAATCAAATCCTAACAAATTTATCAATTGTGTGTCATGTTCGTTATATTAATCAACTAATAATTCTATTTTCAATCTTTAAACATCAATTTAGTGTATCAATTTAAATATTTAATAACATACAATCTAAATTAAGGGTAATTTTAGATTGTAGGGTTATGAGAATTTTGATTTAAGCATGGGTAATATTTAGGTTTCATCACTTGGCCTCGTTGTGAGCACTATATCGGTAAATTGAATCCAGATTAAAAGGTTTCATCACTTGGCCTCAATTCAGCTCAATTCGATTCAGTTTAGTCCAGCGCAGTTCAGTCCAGTTTAGCTTTATTCAATTCATTTTTGTTCAATTCAATTCAGCTCTAAAATGTTAGAAAGAACATGGCCTAGGTCGATAGTCAAGGCCGATATATTCCTACCACATTCTAATTTCAAGAGTAGTATGTTCCATGCATTATACTCAGTAGCTGGCATTAATACAACTTGGCCTGAATTAGAAAATCATAATTTAAAAAATATAAAACAAAACCAAGTTGCTAAAAGAATTTATGAAGCAACCAATTATATTACTACACTTTGATCCGATTATTATTTATTTATTTATTTCATTTATATTACCCCACTTTGATCTGATCATTTATTTACTTATTTCATTTATATGAGTGTTTTATTCATTTATTTACCTTTTTATATAAGGATTATTATTATTAAAGGTTAATTAATCATTAGTATAACTTATTATTCACTTGTCACTCGATCAATAACACCATCCACAAATGATCAATTTCCTCTCCTTCGCCATTCTAAAATCAAGGTAGGCAAATAAATAAGTGGAATAGTCGGATGAAGGGAGTACTACTTAGCTTACTAGGGTCACGTTACAATATGCATAATTGGGGATCTGAAGCTTGGTGCTCTAAGCAAATGTCGTGGGGAGGAAGAGGCGTCATTTGGGGTCTTCAACTGCTAAAGACTAATTTATCGTGGAAATTGGGATTCCGATCAGAGTTGGATTTCTGGAGAGATAACTGGATTAAGAATTCTAATCTATGCTCCATATTGAATATGGATGAATCCCTGATGCCTTATATCAAAGTCTCTCATTTCATTTCTTTTACTGGTGAATGGATTGAAGACGAGATTAGATCCTATTGTAATTCAAAAACTACATCTTGGATTCTGGCTACACCTTTACCTTTTGTAGAGGATAAGGATCGATTAATTTGGCATCCCTCCAAAAATGGAGTCTATTCGGCTAAGTCTGGATATTACTTTGCTTTAAAGACTCGTTGGAATGACAAAGCCTCTGAGACTGATAGAACTCGTATCACACCCTCATCTAAGGTTTTTTGCAGGAAAATTCTATGGAATCTACAATTTTCACTCAAATGGAAATTATTCATTTGGAAAATTATCACAAAAACCTTACCATGTTTGAATGAATTGTTCAAAAAGAATTGTAGTCCAGACTCTTCGTGTGTCCACTGTCTTTCAGCTACACATCCAGAAACTCTTGAGCATCTTTTAAGGGATTGTCATGTTGCTGAACATATTTGGTTTTCATCTTCATTGGGCATTAGAAGGTCTTCTGGAAATAATCAATCAATCCAAGTCTGGATCATTAACTGGATTTCATTTCTACTCAGGAAAGAAGACAGCTCTATTTTGATTTCGACATTTGTGGCTGTTTTGTGGGGAATTTGGTGCGCAAGAAATGAAACTATTTTTAAGGGAATTCTCTTCTCAACTAAAAGTGTTTTTCGAAGAATTATTTCCGAAATTCAAGATAATACGACCAAATTTCAAAACCTACACCAAAATCAGAGGCTTATGAAGGTAATGGATAAGGAAGAGATGGATACGACTACTTTAATCATTAATCATTTTCCTATTTCAATCATTGGTTCAGCAGTTTGTCCTCAATACACTCGTATTAAATGTGATGCTTCATGGAAAGAAAATCTAAGGGCATCTGCTGGATGGTTTTTTCGAGATGTTCATGGGAATATGATACACTGGAACTCCAAGGTTTTTTGGGCTTCATCTCCTTTACACGCCAAAGTTTTGGCTCTTTTATGGGCTTGTCAAGATGCTATCAAACAAAATCTTCTTCATCTTGATAAATGACAGACTGTCTAAATTTGGTGCTGCAAGTCAACGGCTGCGGAACAATAGACAAGGACATTGCTTCGACAATTAAGGCCATCTTATTATGTGTATCTAGTTGTCACTGTTTTTCTTTAAGTCACTGTCCTAAAAACCTTAATAGATTAGCTCATACTATTGCTAAGGCAGCCGTATGATCTGGTCATAAGCACCTGATAAAAATAAAATAAAATAATGGAACAACCAAATGATTGGCATGTTGTATATAAAATCGCATTGGTACGTAATTCTGTTATGATCCTTCATGCAAACATTGAAAACATTTGGGCACATATAATAAAAGAGACAGAGAAATAAAATAGTTTTGATAAATAGGTTAATGATTAGTTTAATTAACCTTAATCTCCTTGAAAGGGTGAAAGGGTGAATTCTTCTTCGTTGCATGTAGTTAGTAAGGGTTGATATTTAATTAGTCTTTCATTAAGCAAATTGATTGGTTGTAGGTAGCTAAATCTAATGATTAGTGAAAATATGACCCCTATATTAGTCAATCATAATTTTGCATGCTTATCGAATGATTGAAGAAAAATGACCCCTATTATATAGGGTTATCATTTATAAATAGGTGCCGCAAATTAATACTCCATTCCTCCGTAGTGGATCATGATAAGATACGGTAATGTGACTTAATTATCAATTTATAATTTCTATTGGAATCGAGTTATTTTAGTTTTAGGTTTAACTGAAACGAGCCATTATGAAGTCATTTTGGATCTGAGATTATGTTATAACATAAAATTAGCCATTTTATATATTGACACGTGGCATCGTATAAGTGGGTTAATTATCAAGGAAGTCAAGGTCAACAATTCAAGAAGAGTGCCAAGGAAGGAGACTAAAGCGCGAGAAAGTTGAGGAAGAAAGAAAGCCTGCAGGAACAATATTCGAGATTACCCGAAATGGGCAAACAGCCGAGAGGAGCCAGGAAAAAGGAAGATGGAAAAGAAGCTACAAGAAGAAAAAAAGGAGTCGTTGGATAAAAGCTAGATCCAACGGTCCATAGATAAGAAGTCCTATAAATATGTAACAAAAACACAATGTAAAGCATTCCATTCCACAACTTAGAGTACTTAGCTCATAAAAACCCTAGTAAAACACTTTTAATGCGGAGAACATCCTGCAAGAATATTCTAGTGGAACTTGGAGGTTATCGTCCTCCCGCGGTTTTTCCCTAAGGGGTTTCCGCGTCATCAACTTCCTTGCATTGTTGTCATTCCTTAGTATTTCAATCATACTTAATTAACCTACAAACCCTTCTCACTCAGTCACGAAATCACTATAACCTCCAAACTAAACATTAGGTAAATTTTGACCTAAACATTTTGGCGCCCACCGTGGAGCTATAGTGATTGTTCAACCAACAAGTAAGAAAAGCCTAAACTCACCACAAAGCTCTCAAAAATGACGAGCACAACTCCCCAAACAACATCACAGTCCATTTCCTCGGTGGTGAGCACCGCCGGCAGCAACGCCACCTCCACCTCAGTGGGGGCTCTGGGGAGACTCCATCAGCGGCGACGATGGCACCCCTCAGCGGTAGCATCCCTCAGGCGCAGCCGGCCACCACCACCGGTGAAGCAGCAGTCAACCTAGGTGATACCAGCGGAGTAGCTCCAACGCCGGCTATGTGGAAAACCATGATGGAAGGACTGAGCGCCCTTCACCAAGCGGTGGATAGCCTGAAGAAAGACAATCGGGAGCTGAGGAACTTGGCTGTAACCAGGAGCCAGCCTCTGCATACTGGCGGGGTACCAGACGTAGGACCCAGGATCCCGAGGCGTCCAGGAAGCAGAAGTGAGACAAGGGCCATTCCCAACGAGCTGGTCACTAGACTGGACCTCGCCGGAGTAACTCCACCAGAGAGAATCACACCCAGCGGGATGGGATACCTCTCCTTCGACCTCGACTCGCCTCCGCCGCAAACGGGAGCCCCAGGTAATGGACTCGTGAGATTACCCATTAACACTAACCCTCATGGTAATGCAGGATTTTCATCCACACCAACCCCAGGTTGGACACAAGGGAAGGGTCGTCGGCAAGACGCCCGCTCTTATTGGGGTCCGGGACGCCTGGATGCATCGCCCAACAGACGCCGCTGATAGTGCACACAACCGCACTCAGTCAGCCAGGCCTCTAGAGCCTATGGGTATGCACCTTTCACCCTTCCTCCTTGGAACCTCACTAACCCTCTTGCAGGATCAGACCCCTGGGAGCAGCGATACAAGGAGCTGTAGGATCTGGTCAACCGCATACCAGGAGTACCAAGGCCCCTGGAGAAGGCTGCCCCGGACAGCTATGCAAATTCATCGTTCACCCACAACATAGTCTCGGTGGACGTACCTAAAGGTTTCACTCCCCCCAACATGGCGAACTACGATGGAACGGCTGACCCGATAGATCATGTCAACCAGTATAAGGAAAAGATGATGGTGGTGACAGCTTCTGGGGCCCCTGAAGGAGTCATGCATGTGCAAAGGATTTGGATCCACCCTCTCAGGAGCCGCCCTCCAGTGGTTCGTCAGTCTCCCAAACTCGAGCATCTCCAGCTTTGCAGGACTAGTGAACGCGTTCAACCAGCAGTTCGCTAGAAGTAGGAGACCAGAAAAACAAACCAGTGACCTTTACCAGATCCAACAGGACGATGGGGAATCGACCAGGGATTACTTGGCCAGGTTCAACAAAGAGATGGTGTCCATACCCAGCTGTGAGGAGAAGGCTGCCATCCACGCCTTCCGCTGGGGGCTACCACAGGGCTCAGACCTGTACAAGGAGCTAACTAAATGGCCATGCACGGCGTTCGCTCAGGTTCAGCAGAAGGCGTTGGATGCCATTCGGCTGGAGGAAGATACAGGGCCAAGAAGGATCAACTGCAGCACCGCATCCACCAGCAGGAAGGTACCAGCAGAAAGACAGGAAAGATCGAAACCCTACAGCAGGCTAGTACACAAGGTCTCTGGAGGAAAAAGCTGGAAGAATGATCCGAACCTTCCGCCAAAGGTACAAGAGTATGGTTTCACTGTCAACCTTACAGGGGTAATCAAGGCCCTAAAAGAGCTGGGACTGAAAGCCAAATGGCCCAAGAAAAGGGCAGAAGAGAGAAGCAAGGATGGGAGAGACACCAGCCTGAGGTGCGATTTCCACAATGAGGACATTGGGCATACCACGGAGGACTGCATCAATCTCAGAAAGGAGGTCAGGTACCAGTACGAGCAGGGGAACCTGAACCACATCCTGCCCAAAGGAACCAAAGTAAACGCGGCCCGTCAGGTAGCACCCTCTAGCCCTCCTATTTGCACTAGAACCATTAACGTGATAACAGGAGGCTCAGAGCTATGTGGGCTCACATACTCCGCCGCTAAGAGGCATGCGGCGAAAACCAAGGGAGACAAACCATAACTTGCGTACAGGATCAGCACCCAGGATCTGCCAGCTGTCAGCTTTGACGAAACGGACGTCGAAGAAGGCGTAGAATACCACGACGACACCCTGATCATCACCCTATCCATAGGGAACTACAGGGAAAAGAAAATCCTGGTGGATACTGGGAGCTCGGTCGACATTATCATGTTGGAAACCCTGAAAAGCATGGGATTCGGGGAAGTAGACCTGACCAAGAAGACGGTGCCGCTGGTGGGATTTGGCGGGGAAACCAAGCACTCCCTCAGAGATATTCTTATTCCAACCTACGCCGGTGGAGTCAACAAGCAGGTAAGGTACCTAGTAATTGATGGTCCCTCTACCTACAATGTTGTCCTTGGCAGGCCGTGGATACACGACATGAAGGTCATCCCATCTTCATACCACCAATGCCTTAAGTTCCCCACACCGTGGGGAGTCCAGACAATAAGAGGAAGCCAAGAAGAAGCGAGAAGCTGCTATAAGGTGGCACTCAAACCTACAACCACTCCTCCCCCAGCATAGCAATCACAGGAGAAGCAGTTCAGGGGGACCTACGAGGAACCCCCCCAGGTAGAAGTAGAGGAAATCCCCCTGGACCCGCTACATCCAGAAAGAAAGGTGCTGGTAGGAGCAGAATGTACAGGTACCCTTCGGTCAGAACTATTAAAATTGTTAAAAGCTAACATTGATTGTTTTGCGTGGTCTCACGAAGACATGATGGGAATAAACCCAAACATAAATTCGCACAAATTAAGCGTGAACCCCGGCTACAAGCCAGTTCAGCAAAAAAGAAGGAAGTTTGCTGCAGAAAGAAACCAGGTGATAAACCAGGAGGTGGATGACCTCCTAGCAGCAGGAAAAATCAGGGAAGTAAAGTATCCAGAGTGGCTGTCAAATGTGGTGGTCGTTCCCAAGAAGAATGGAAAATGGAGAGTATGCGTAGACTTCACCGACCTGAACAAAGCATGCCCCAAAGACCCATTCCCTCTTCCGCACATAGACGCCATGGTGGATGCCACAGCAGGCCACGAGATGCTGACGTTTCTGGACGCGTGGAGTGGATACAACCAGATAAAGATGCATCTAGAGGACCAGGAAAAAACTGCCTTCAGGTCTGAACGAGGTATCTACTATTATAATGTTATGCCGTTTGGATTAAAAAATGCAGGTTCCACCTACCAAAGGCTGGTAAACATGATGTTCAAAGATCAAATAGGCAAGACCATGTAAGTCTACATAGATGACACGGTAGTCAAGTCCAAAGCATCCAGCCAGCACGCCCAGCATCTGGAAGAAACCTTCGGCATATTGAGGAAATACCAAATGAAGCTGAACCCCTCCAAGTGCACATTCGGGGTGTCCAGCGGGAAATTTCTGGGGTATCTAGTGACGCAGAGGGGAATCGAGGAAAGTACCGAACAGATCAAGGCGCTCCTCCAGCAAGAATCCCCCCAGAAACCAAAAGATGTGCAGAAGTTGACCGACAGGGTGACCGCCCTCAACAGATTCATATCCAGATCCTTCGGCAGATGCAGGCTGTTCTATGACATATTGCGGAAGAGCCAAAGATTCGAGTGGACAGAGGAACACGAAAGAGCATTCACGGAGCTGAAGCGATACCTCAGCACCCCTCAACTCCTGTCGAAGCCAGAACCCGGGGAACCACTGTACCTGTATCTCTCAGTAACGGAAGTAGCAGTCAGTGCGGTCTTAGTGCGGGAGCACGAAGGAATCCAACATCCAGTCTACTACGTCAGTAAGTCTCTGCTTCCTGTAGAGACCAGGTACACAGCCCCTGAAAAAACTCGTTCTTGCTTTAGTTACGGCCTCATACAAATTAAGGCCCTACTTTGAGTCCCACTCCATATCAGTCCTAACTAGCTACCCCTTGAGACCAATATTGGGTAAGCCAGAATTATCTGGAAGAATGTCCAAGTGGTCTGTCCACTTAAGTGGCTACGACCTAAAATTTGAAATTAGAACTACAATAAAGTCACAAGCTCTTGCAGATTTTGTCTCTGATTTTAGCCCAGGATTGGAGACAGAAGCAGCCAGAGAAATCCTGCCTCCAGAAATGGACTCCGAGGAAAATTGTTGGACGTTATACGTAGATGGAGCCTCCAACAACCGGGGAGCAGGAGTAGGAATGGTACTTAGATCCCCCCAGGGGGACATGATTGTCCAAGCAGTACGATGTGAATTCCAGGCAACCAACAACGTGGCAGAATACGAGGCCTTAATACAAGGACTCCAGTTGGCCCTAGACCTCAAAGTTAGATACCTCCAAGCATTCAGCGATTCACAGCTCATAGTGAACCACGTCAATGGTGAGTATGAGGCCAAGGACCCCAAAATGATAGCCTACCTGGAGGTGATCAGAGACAGGAGGACTAGGTTTATCGCCTTCAAGATAAAACAGATAACCAGAGAGTAGAACGCGGAGGCAGGCGCATTAGCCAATTTGGGAGCCACATTCAAACCTGGGGACATTTCCTCCATCCCAATAACCCACGTGTTGGAACCTTCAACTTCTCAGGAAAACCAGGATATTGAAACCTCCAGCACCCAATGGGAAGCAGGATTGGGCGTCCTTAGCAGGACCACAGAGCAGCAGAAGCCAGACGTCTGGAGAAAACCCTACCAAAGTTGGCTGCAGGATGGAACACTTCCAAAAGACAAGAAGAAGGTAAGAGGGTTTAAAATGAAAGCCTCCAGATTTGTCCTAATAGATGGTGTGCTGTTCAGGAAATCACTCGCAGGACCTTACCTGAGATGCCTGGGCGAGAAAGAAGGACAGACGGTCTTGCATGACCTCCACAGCGGAGACTGTGGAAATCATGCAGGAGGCAGGAGCCTGTCCAACTAGGGATGTCATTGGGGCGGGTACAAGTGGATACCGCCCCGCACCCGCCCCAGTTGAGGCGGGGATGGGTATAACATTGGCGGGTGGTGGGGCGGGGACGGATACGAAAATTGTACCCGCCATGGGTAGTGGGGCGGTGATGGTTTTTGCGTGTTACCTACCTCATACCCGCCTACCTGCCTATTATTACAAAATTTAATACTATTATTACGATAGTTTTACAAATATTATTTTGTTATAGTTAAGCCGTAATGTTAAAATAGCTAATTATAAAGTATTTTACCAACTTCTTTAGTAAATAATTAAAATCATATAAACAAATTCCTAAAAATAGAATTTAATAGTGATTAAACTAACTTGTACAAAAAAAATCCAAAAAAATTAATGGTATAGCGGGTTAATTAGTAGGTGGGGCAGGGATGGTTTTTGAAACTTGTACCCGCCATGGGTGGTGGGGCAGGGATGGTTTTGAAAACTTGTACCCGCCATGGGTGGTGGGGCGGGGATGGGTACAAGATTTTTTTGATGGGTACGGGTACGGGGAGCCTATATCCAGCACCGCCCCGCCCCAATGACATCCCTATGTCCAACAAAGCAATCAGGATGGGATATTTATGGCCGACAATACGAAGAGACGCGGTGGAACTCGCCAAAAAATGCGAAGCCTGCCAGAAACACGCACCTGTCATACACCAACCCGCCGAGCCCCTGCACCCAGTCATAACGCCTTGGCCCTTCATGAAGTGGGGAATGGACATTGTAGGACCGTTACCCAGAGCATTGGGGAACAGAACCTACATGCTCGCGTTAACGGACTATTTCTCCAAATGGATAGAGGCAGAAGCCTTCCCGCAGGTTACAGAAAACCAGGTGATATCTTTCCTTAAGCGTAACATAATCTGCAGGTTTGGTATACCTTCTGAAATGGCCAGGCCGAATCCAGCAACAAAATCGTCATGGATAATATGAAGCATTTTGCGCTAGTTGGAATATTACTCTACTAAAATTTGCTCCCAGGTACCCGCAGACAAATGGCCAGGCCGAATCCAGCAACAAAATCGTCATGGATAATATGAAGAGGAGGCTGGAAGAAGCTGGGGGCAAGTGGGCAGACGAGCTACCTATGGTCTGACAGAACCACACCCAAAACAGCGACATGCCAAACCCCTTTCCGCCTGGTGTCCGGGGCAGAAGCAGTCATCCCAGCAGAGGTGAAGGTGCCAACCCAGAGATATAGCTGTCTGACAGAAGAACGCAATCGGATAGAAATGGCCAGCAGCCTGGACACGGTCGATGAACTCAGAACCAGCGCTGCCATCAGAATGACAGCCTACAAGCAGATGGTAGCCCGAAGCTACAACAAGAATGTTAAGATCAGAACCCTCCAAGTAGGAGATCTGGTCCTCAGAAAAGTCTTCCAGAATACAAAGAACCAGAAAGCCGGGAAATTCGCCTACAACTGGGAATGTTAAGATCAGAACCCTCGAAGCTACAACAAGAATGTTAAGATCAGAACCCTCCAAGTAGGAGATCTGGTCCTCAGAAAAGTCTTCCAGAATACAAAGAACCAGAAAGCCGGGAAATTCGCCTACAACTGGGAAGGACCTTACCAGGTGGAAAGCGCAACAGGAAGTGGATCCTACTGACTGATGGACATGGAGGGAAACATGGTGCCTAGGCCCTGGAATATCCTCCACCTCAAAAAATATCACATGTAAAAGAAGCATACCTTGGAATACCCGCAGAACCAACATCCAGAATCTAGGGTATCTACTTGCTTTAGCATTTTGTTTTTGTTTATCTAAATGTATCACCCTCAAGATCCAGCCGTCCTGACGGAACTGTCTGGAAAAATCTGGGAAACATTATCCCTATGAGTTAATGAAAATTTCACCGGAGTTGTTTTTGCTACATATGGTTGCAACACGTTACTCCTTCTAAAACAAACACAAATTGAGTCAAACCCAATTTGTCACACTGCGTGGGCACAGCAAAGTATAAGCAACTGGACCCTATCACCCACGATACCTAGCACCCACGAAAGCCTGACAGCCTCTGACTCAGTTGGGTATACTCTGAAGCCAGCATCCACACTTGGCCAAACATACAATGATCATGCATGACGAACGAAACAAAGGCAAAACGCTAAAAACAAACAGCTAAGCCATACAAACAAAAACAAGAGCATTCACACGCGAATACATAAAAGTCGTCCATAAAACTGCATACCAAAAGCAGCACGAAAAGGCTGCTAGAAAATCCCTGGGCGATACCCAGAATGGTCCAAAACAAGAAAAAACAACAAAGCCCGCCACACAGGGCCCAGGGCACAACAAAGCACTAAGGGCACCAGCCCAGTCAAACAACAAAGTGAAAAGAAAAACTCTAAATGCCACTAAGGGCGCAGAAAACTAGTTGTTACAAGCAGCATCCTCCGCCACCACCTCACCACCAGAACGCTTGGTGGACGAAGAACCCTCCTCAACAGGAACATTAACCGTCTGGTCTTGAACATCGGCAGCAGGAGAAGGAACAACAGTAATGGCGCTCTGTACCTCTGTAGAGCCGGGGGCTGGCGACCTGAAGGACCCATCTGATCCAACATCTGAAAGCTCGGGGACCACAGGACGAGTAGGGAACTCGCTTGCCATAAAGCGCTCCTCCGCAGCCAGGTCCCATTCCGTGTGCTTCCCTGCCTTGTACTTCTTCATGCAGTCTATTCTCCCCTCCAGGAGAGAAAAGGGAGCGATGTTGTGTAGAACCCTTGCCAGTTTCTTCTTCTTCCTGGCCACAACCCCCAACTCTACAATGACCGCCTCCTTCTCAGCTGACAGAGCATCATTCTCCTCGCGCAGCCTAGCAACGACTTCCTCCAGTTCCGCCACCTTTGCCTCGGAGGACCTCAACTCCTCCGACTTCCTTGCACGCATCCCTCGCTCAGCATCCAATCCAGTCTTGAGGGAATGCACCTCCTGAGACAGGTCCTCGGTTTTGCGGTACCCCATCAGCATCATCTGGAACCCCTAAGGAGAATTACGCCACCAACGACCAGTCAAAACGGGTAACCATACAAATGTTACCAGGAGAGAAAAGCGGTAAGGAGCAAAACTTACTGAGAAGATATTCTTTGTGGCATGACGCCACAAAGCCATGGTAGGCTAGTCTTTCAGTAACCCTCAGAGCCAGGGAGCAGCAAGCGGTCAAGAACAGGCCAAGGATCCGCCTCAGGATCACCACCAAAGCCCTCCGGAACTTTGATCACGTCCTGGATGAAATGGCAGAAGGAGGAAGAGTGAAAGGAGCAACTGAAGGAGTTGAATCTGATGGAGCAGGCAGAGCAGTTCTTTTGGGAGCAGGCAAGGGCTCGCCTGGCTCCATCTTTCTCTTTGAAAGAGGCTTCACCGAGGAAGTAAGGGACTTCTTCTTTTGTGCGGCTAGCATTTCTGTAGGGGTGAGGCTCGTCCGGGCAGAACTGGTTGACATCTCCTCCTGGTCGTCCTGATTGAACAAAGAGCTGAAATAGTGAAGGTCTGGGTCTAGCCAAACAACTTGCTATAGGTCAGTGTAGCGTCGGCCGAAAGAACTAACTCAGGCACACCTGCGCAAAAAAGACAGTAAGAACGTAAGCGATGACGAGAAAAGTGACCAGGAGGAAAGGGCTGCAAGTACATTTTGGCCCCACTGGGTCAATATAAATGTAATCAGCAGGCGGAGGGAGCGAATCCACCCTCACGAAGATGAAGTGCGTGGACCACCCTGAGTCCTTACACTTGGACGGGAAGATAATAGGGAGATCCAACTTGGACTTGGCGCGAAGGGTAAATTGCGCACCACCAAGGCCCCGAACCATGTAAACGTGGGCGAGGTCACCCAGAGTAATCTCAAGAGAATGGCGTTCGTTTAAAAGAGAAAGGGAAAGCAACACCCTCCACACGTGAGGGCTCATTTGCCAAAGGGGAAGTTTTGTGTAGGGGTGTTCATTCGCTGGTCCGGACCAAAGAGCGGACCGGACCGGGCTATTTGGTCCGGACCAGACCGAACCGAATAAAATATGGTCCGGTCCACGGTCCACCCATTTCTCTACTTTGGTCTTTGGTCCGGTCCTGGACCAACCCGAAAAGACCGTGGACCGGACCGTGGACCGAACTTTAAATCTAGTAAAAATAAGAGCTTGTTTGTGAGTCATAGTATCATTTCATATGATATTTTTAAATCTAGTAAAAATAAGATTATAAAATAAAATCTTTACTTTTTTAACCATTTTTTTTCCAAAATTTTAGCAAAATTATTTTTTTCCCTAGTCTGTTATTATATGATCTTCTTAAATCAAGTAAAAAGATAAGACTCCATTTGATATGAAGTTCTCGTATCTTCCAACTTCCATCAAATATAACCCCATACCTTATTATATATAAACAATCCTAAACATTATTGTTTGTACTGCAAATCAAAAAGGTAAATGCATTCATACTTTTTGCTAGTTTGTCATTCTAACTTTCTGCCATTTTTATTAACATTCTGACAACTTTTTTTCTTCTATATATATACAGATGACGACTCAATTTGGTGAGGATGTGGAGTTTGTGCAAATCGAAGATGAGGTCGAGGCACTTGATATTAAAGTGGAATCTCAAGTGCCTGTTAAGAGGAGGTCGAATACAACAAAAAAATTATTTGTAAAAAGGAAGCCCCTCTCAAAAAGATCAAAAGCTTGGGATCACTTTGATAAAGGTAAAGATGCCGCTGGCCTGGTAATAAAATTGCTATGTGTAAGTACTGCGATATTATCTATCAAGCTAAATCCAGTGTTAACGGTACCAAAAATTTGAATAGGCATTATAAGAGATGTATTAAAAATCCTGAAAATAAGGATAGAGAAACACAACAGAAATTAATTCTGGAACCAATTGGTGAAAAAGGAGAGATTAAGTTGAGGAATTGGACATTTAATGAAAATAATGTTCGACGGGCTTTAAGTTACATGATTATTTTGGATGAATTTCCATTTAGGTTTGTCGACAAGCCCGGATTTAGGAACTTTGTGAATGTTGCATGCCCTGAGTTTTGTATACCTTCGCGTAGTACAATTACACGTGATTGTTATAACTTATATGTGAGTGAAAGGTTGAAACTGAAAGAATTTATCGAAACCTCTTGTCAACGAGTTTGTGTTACTACTGATACTTGGACCTCCATCCAAAGAATTAATTATATGTGTCTTACAGCCCATTTCATTGATAACGACTGGAAGTTACAAAAGAGAATCCTAAACTTTTGTACTATTTCTAGTCATAAGGGTGACTCCATTGCTGATGCCATTGAGAATTGTTTAGAGGAATGGGGATTGTTGTCTAAGCTTTTTACCATAAAAGTTGATAATGCTAGTAGTAATGATGTTGCTTGTTCACTAATAAGAGAAAATATGCAACAAAGAGGTGAATGTATAGCTAAAGGAAGGTACACACATATGAGATGCATTGCACATATTGTGAATCTTATAGTGTCTGATGGGTTGAAAGTCTACGAGAATTCGGTTAACTGTGTTCGAGCTGCTGTGAAATTTATTAGGCAATCTCCTAGTAGGCTTAAACGATTTAATGAGTGTGTGGAATCAGAGTCTATAGAAAGCAAGGCTTCTTTGTGTCTTGATGTGTGTACTAGGTGGAATTCTACCTACATTACGTTGAATACTGCTCAAAAATTCGAGAGTGCTTTTGGTACATATGCAAGGAAAGATCCTCATTTTATGATTGAGCTTCAAACAGAAGTAGGGGGTATCCCTAATGCCTTTGATTGGAAAAGAGTCAGATACTTATCGGGTTTTTTAGAAGGTTTTTATGATTTGACTAAACGTATTTCTGGTTCTTTATATGTCACTTCTAACTCCTTATTCTTCGATATTGTTTCAATATATGATATGATATCAAAGTTAGATTGTGATTCTGATAAAACCTTTCATGATATTGCAAGTGCAATGAAGATGAAGTGTGACAAATATTGGGGTAGTATAGACAAAATGAAAACTTTGATATATATTTCAGCAATTATAGATCCTAGAGTGAAGTTGGTTGGAATTCAGATTGCTTTATCGAATATGTATGGAAGTGTTAAGGGAGAATTTATGACCGATAAAGTAAAACGTGAAATGAGGCTCTTTTTGATGAGTATTGGATGATATATAAGCCCTCGGATTCCCACACTAGATTGCCCAATAGTGTTGCATCAGTGGGTAGTTCATCAGTTAATTATGTTCTAAGGGGAAATCAGGTGCATAGACAGATAATGACTCAAATTAGAAAGCTCTCAAGTGGCCCGGGAGGCGGGGGGCTTATAAAGACCGAGTTACAAAGGTATTTGAACGAGGCTAACTTAATTCATGATTCTGAAGAAACACCCTTTGATATACTATCTTGGTGGAAGCTTCAAAGTCCTCGTTTTCCCGTTCTTTCTTGTTTGGCCAGAGATGTACTTGCAATGCCTATATCTACTGTTGCCTCTGAGTCGGCATTCAGTGCGGGAGGGCGCACTCTTGATCAGTTTCGAAGCTCTTTAACTCCAAAGGTAATTTAGTAATATTTAATTATCACAAAGTTTAATATCATACATCATTGTTTTTATTTATTTTTCTCATTATATATATCTATATCTTGTATTTTAAAGATGGTTCAAGCTCTTATTTGCTCTCAAGACTGGTTTCGTATGGCTGGAGAAAAAATTAAGGTAGACGATCTCTTGGAAGACTTGGAAAATCTTAAGAAAGGTAAGATGCAATAGTTTCAAAATATCTCATAATGCACTACTTATGAAACAGGGACTGTTTAGCAGTCTGAATGCATTCTTAGTGCACTCCAGTAAGATTATGGGTCTATGAAAGCATCAGATGGAATTGCAGGTTATTAGAAATGGCCGTCTGTGCAGGAATTAACTCTTTACATTCTGAGAATGGCCGGCAGAGTTAGTTTTCACAGCCACAATTACCGGCTTGTCCCTTAGTCAGACTTTATTTAAACCAAACAAAAATTTGAAGACCAATGCTTAACCGATGTGCCCCACAATTTCTAGATTGATGTAAGGAGTTCTGGGGTCTGTTTTAATGTTTTGTAGAGTTGCAAACCTGGTTAAATGCTAGGTGATGCAACTTTAGTCTAAGTTTTTAACATACTTTATCCATTTACTTCTACAGATTTGGAAGATATAAGCTTGGAAGACAATGTGGTAGATGGTGTGGATCCTATGAATGCATAAATGGAAGCTAGTTGCTCATGAAGTCAAGAACGCAATACTTTACTCTACATAGTTATTCAATAAAATTTTAGTTCTAGTAATTTATTTTTGCCGAGGATAAGACATTCATTTTACAATTTGTATTTTGGTTTTAAAGATTGTTTTATGCTTTTTATCCATTAAGGATATACTTATTATTATTTGTATTTTGGTACCAGCGAAAGGATGTTGCAGTAAGCAGGTTTTTCTTTGTGCTTGTATGAGTAGCAGATGGGCAGAACAGGTCTTGCGTCTGAGGCAGGGATGGCTGGAATATGAGTGTGGCAGCATCCTTATGGGTCTGATAGATTGAATGTGCAGGACATTGTGCTGGTGATGCATATGTAACATAGCTAGGGGTCGCATATGTAACATGCATCAAAGACCTGTTCACCATAGATAGTTTGGTCCATTTGGTCCGGTCCGGTCCGGTCCATGCATTTTTCTGGTCCAAACCGGACCGGACCGATATTAATATGGTCCGGTCCACGGTCCACCATTTTAGCCTTATTTGGTCTTCGGTCCAAGGTGTTTGGTCCGGTCCGGTCCGGTCCCGGACCAATGAACACCCCTAGTTTTGTGAAGTGGAGAAATTCATGCACTAGTGTGGGAAAGGGAAAAGACAAACCTAGAGAAAAGGGGTACAAATAAAAGGTGGTCCAACCCGGACGACAAGCGTCTGCCGACTGGCCCGGTTTAGGAACACACAAGTTGATATCATCATCGAAGCGAAAAAATGCCCTAACTACTGAAGGATCCACAAGCGAGAAGCATGAATCCTTTAGATACTCGTTCTTTAACAAAGAATGAGATGGAAACAGGTTGGGAGCCATCAAGGTAGAGATGTGAATAGAAACGAAAGAAAAACACAGACGGGAAAGCGGTTACCTTAATTGGGAAGAAGAGCAAAGAAAGGGGCGGTTGAGGAAGACGGAAATTCGGAGAAGATGAAGAGAGAGAAGTAAAAAAGTAAAAGAGGGATGGAAGGTAAAAGTGAAAGTGGAAGTTAATAAATAGAAGGTAAATTTAAATTTTGAAATTGGGGGTGGGGGACAGCTGGCGAACGGTTGGGGCACATTGAAGGGAAGTTCTGACAAAACTGATAAACGTCCCATCAGTGCCACTTGCTGAAAAATTCTGCTCGAAGCCCCTACCCGAAACCCATGTTTGGATCCTGGGTCCAGAGTCTGGAAGAGTTCTCGCATAAACCCATTTATGCAAGAACTTGGGGCTAATATTATACCATAAAATTAGCCATTTTATACATCGACACGTGGCATCGGAGTGGGTTAATTATTAAGGAAGTCAAGGTCAACAATCCAAGAAGAGTGCCAAGGAAGGAGACTAAAGCGCGGGAAAGTTGAGGAAGAAAGAAAGCATGCAAGAACAATGCTCGAGATTACCCGAAATGGGCAAACAGCCGAGAGGAGCTAGGAAAAAGGAAGATGGAAAAGAAGCTACAAGAAGGAAGAAAGGAGTCGTTGGATAAAAGCTAGATCCAACGGTCCATAGATAAGAAGTCCTATAAATATGTAGCAAAAACACAATGTAAAGCATTCCATTCCACAACTTAGAGTACGTAGCTCATAAAAACCCTAGTAAAACACTTGTAATACGGAGAACATCCTGCAAGAATATTCTAGTGGAACTTGGAGGTCATCGTCCTTTCGCGGTTTTTCCTTAAGGGGTTTCCGCGGCATCAACTTCCTTGCATTGTTGTCATTCCTTAGTATTTCAATCATACTTAATTAACCTACAAACCCTTCTCACTCAGTCACGAAATCACTATAACCTCCAAACTAAACACTAGGTAAATTTTGACCTAAACAGATTACTTTAATTTGGAACGATTATTGTTTAGTGTCGGTTACCTTATTAGATCAAGCCATTTTTTAGTATAATGATGTTTGGTAAACAATAGATTGATGGAATTTGAGTATATTTAAGGCTTTTAACATGTTTGGCTTAACAAGCTACTAAATTACGTGTTTAGTAAATGACATATTGAAACGGCAGATTGAGCTCTAATCTACTTATTTTCAATATGCTCCCCCCAGAATATTCACTTTAATAAATTGTAAAAAATGCATTTGTTTATAATTTACACATGTATACAACAATCTATCAACCTAAACCCGATTTGCTAATTACCAAACACTTATACTACACCTGCATGTAATATACTAGCCAAACATGGATATCAAATATGTCAACTATAATATGTTTGATCAATCCGCTTCTACTAATTATAGTTTGTTGATATTATATTAGAACCGGTAATAATTTAACAAACAAAACATTAGTCAGTAGGAAGTATTATTTGAAACAAACATTTTATTTTAGTGCATATTGTTGGGTTTTTTGGTACAAATAATATAGAATGCAAAAACACAATTTTTTGTAACCGGATTAACCCACCCAACCTGAATTATTATTATTAAACCACTAACAATAATACAATTAATCCTCCAACACTTAGCTACTACCTAAGATTTTCAACTATGCTTAACTAGGGATATTAAGCATGCACGCATACTATCTAACATAACTAGTGACATTTATATATGAGGTCTTAAGTCCCAACTCCGAGATACCCACATTAAGAGTCGTGATATGTATTGGTTTAACCCAAACATTTAACATTTAGTAACATATATTACTTAAGAATATCATTAATAATCTATCTACAAAATAATAACCACTAAAGACTCTAAATGTTATATTCATAACATTGACTCTAAATTGTGCCTTAGATTAATATTGGGGTTACTTTCCCAACAAACCTCTCAGTAAGCCCAACATTACTTATTTGAATTTTTCAATCATCGGGCGCAACGACCCATCCTTCACTTGGAAGCACCTCCTCTTCACTTGAGAATGATATCTCCCCCTAAACTAACTCATCTTCAACACATCTTCCATCAAATGTGAATAAGTTAGTTTTACCTCTTTTACCCTTGAGAATCACCTTATCCTTTTCAGTGGCCTCCAACACACCATTTTTAACATGAATGGTACAACCCTTAGAATTTAATCTACCTAACACTACAAAGAAACAATGTATTTGTGACGGACTATTTGCGACGGACACAATTTCCGTCACAAAAAAATGTTTGTGACGGACTGTGCTTTTGCGACGGAAGGCAAATTCCCAACCCCACGTAAAAAAATTCAAATGACGGGAATATCCGTCGCAAATATTAACTCTGGTCAAGGGTCAAAGTCAGTCAATGTTTGCGACGGAAAATCCGTCGCAAAATTGACCAAAGTCAAAGTCAGTCAATGTTTGCGACGAAATTTCAATTCGTTTTTCAATTTGATTACGAATGATTGTTATATTTTCAATTTCAATTCGTTTTCAGGTTCAGTCACAAATAAGTGTCGGATCTTATAACGGACAACATTGAATCTAACTACAACGAGTACGCGTCGAACTGGAGGTTGACGTCTGATTAGGGATGGCAGTGGGTCGGGTACCCAACCCAGACCCTTAGGGTCAAACCCTAACGGGTCGGGTATGGGTCTGAATTTTTGAGACCCACTCGGGTATGGTTCGGGTATGGGTCTTATATAGAAACTTCGGGTCCGGGTCCGGGTCTTGGTCTTGGGACCCTACCCGACCCTTAGACCCTTATATTTATTAAAAAAAAGAAAAAGAAAAAACACACATACGAACGTCAATAACCCAAATAATACACAGAAACAGATGACCCTTATTAGTTATCATTAATATACTATACGCATAACCAAATAACCAATTAAGAATAACGAGTAAATTGATGAAAATGATAAGTTTGAGTACGGTAAATGATATAATTTAGGGTCGCGTACGAGTAATGATCCAAATAACCAAGACTTTGTAATACTTTAATCAAAACTTATTAATTTAATTCGAACTTTGGTACATTTAATTGAATAACTCGTTAAGAAAAATTGGACCCTACCCAGACCCTACCCAGACCCAGACCCATTAGGTTTGGGTATGGGTCCATTAATTTCAGACCCTTTAGGGTCTGGGTCGGGTATGGGTCTAAGGTTTTTTACTTCGGGTCGGGTCGGGTCTTGCTGGACCCTACCCAGACCCTACCCATTGACATCCCTACGTCTGATGCAATGAAGAAGGAATGGTGGGATTGGTTTGAGGTATTCTTTTTTGGCGTCTTATTATTCATTTATTACCTATTTTCGTTTTATTATTTATTTATTTTCTAACTGTTTTGTTTTTTGAAACAGAAACACGTTACCTTTAATCCCCGTGACAGAGAATTGGTGAAGGCGGCTTGGACTTCCATAATGAAAATATGCCTACGTCAAATGGTCCACCAGGCTTCAAAGAAAGATGAGGAGCATAGACCATCTTGGATACCCGCTAATATACACAGACAGTTACGGGAGAGACCGATCAAATATCCAAAGTTCAAGGATAAATCCGAAAAGAATACTGCTAATCGGATATCCGAAAATACCGAAAAAGGGAAGGCATTGGGTGCTCACATAATGGGTCGTATAAACACTCTCCAAATTATGGACGAATTGGTAATTTAAAATTTTTATACTTAACTTTTTCTTACTTTTTTTTCTCAATTTGAGCACTTTTTTTAACAAATGCCTGTCATTTGTTTTGAGTACTTTTTTAACAAATGTCTATCATTTAAATTGTAGGCTGGGCAAGATGGTAATGAAGTGTCGCCCGCTTTGATTTTGCTTGAGAAGACCAAGAAGCATAGCAAAAAAGGATGGGTGTCAAAGAAATCGGAACAATTTTTTGTAAGTTACTACAAACTCTTCTTTATTTTTTAGTAAATTCATTTAGTAATTAATTAAAGTAATTGACACTAATCAAAATCTGTTTTTATTTTGTAGAACAAGATTCTATCAAGGAAACTCGGCTGTCAAATCAAGGGGTAAAGCGAATCAACGACAATGACATCTACTTTGATGAACATGAAGGCTACAATAAGAAAGGGTTGGTATTTGGTGCGGGAAATGCAGCACCAGTGATTTGGGAGGGCCGTCGTCATTCAACTGGTGGTAGCACGTCGTACAACCCATATATTCTCGGTAGAGTGGCTGAAGAGAATGCTCAACTAAGGCAAAAAGAAGTCGTGCAATCTCAAAGACTTCAGGCTATTGAAGAGTTCTTAAGTCAACGGGCTTTTCTACTCAAAACTGTAACCCGTGAGGTCCTCTCCTCAGCCATGACGTGACTTTGATGATGAGGATGGCGACAATGCTAGGTCGGCCACCCTTTTCATCCCCCTCAGACCCCTCACACCACCGTTATATAGGGTAATTTAGTTTATTAGGTTGGTTTGTTTGTTTTTTAAGTCGAATGTATTCTGACATATAACTATGCAAAACCTTATTTTTAGTTATGAAAAACCTTTTCAAAATCTTATCTCCGACAAGTTGTTGTGTGTTGGGTTGCTTTGACTAAAATCAACCACTTTTATGCAGGTTAGCTGAAATGGAGAGCTTAGAAATGACTAAAATCAGCCATTAATTGAAATGGGGGAGCATAGAAACGACTGAAATTTGCAAAACTTACAAGAATTTTCTCGTCGCAAACCTTGACTTTCGTTGACTTTTTGTCTGGTCAAGTCAAAGTCAATCAAGATTTGCGATGGAAAATCCGTCGCAAACCTTGACTTTTTTTTTTTACTTTTTTACTGGTCTAGTCAAAGTCAGTCAAGAGGAAAGCTTAATCACACCGGCACCCGGGCACCGGGTATGAGTACCTGGCACTTCATTCCTCGCTATGAAATTCAATTGGATTCTCAGCGGGGGGAGACCAGCGGTCGGCGGCCGGTCGACCGGCTCCACCCCTTGTTCCGTGTTTTTCACTCTTTTCTTCCCCAGTTATTTAAGCAACTTGTAATCTCTTTTATAAACACACTTTACTTTAATACAAACCCTAGTTAGCACATTTCCCTAGCAAGATTTCCGTCATTTAGCCTTAGATTAATCTTGGATGAGCTTAATCACTCTCTTAATCTCTATTTAATCCTAGTTTAGATTAAGTTGTTCTTCAAATCAAGGCCTGTAATTCGGGTTGTATTTCGGGATTGTTGAGAAACCATTCCTCATATTCAATCAAAGTTCCTTACTTGGTGTTGAATTTCTTTCTTAATCTTCTTTATTTATCATTAATTTACATTTGCTTTACATTTTTTTGTTTGCTCTTTGTTTATCATGTTAGTTTCTTGTTTCTACCCATCTTAAGCTTACTTTGAGATGACAATCTTTGTGAACATGAGTGAGTAGTTTGTTAACTACGATGTTGAGGGATCCTTTGTAAGGGTTTAAGGCAGGCCCGACTTAGGGAGCGCAGCCGGTGCGGGCCCACAGGGCCTCCAAAAATTGGGGGCCCAATTCTGTTAGAGACTTAATGATATGTAAATATTAACATAGTTATTGACAAGGTAATGCAGTACCAGATATGGTAGAGTCATTAGTTTTTTGTGACAGTGGCCTGAGTTCGAGCCTTCCCATGAGCATCTTGCTCCATTTTTATTTTTTTTACGGTGTAAGGCCCTTAAAATTATTAATGGTCTCCAGCTTTTTTTGTTTCCAATTGTAATTTTTGTTCCATTTTGTCCATCAAAATAAACACAAATTCTTATTTCTGACGGCAATATCCGTCACAAATAATATCCATTTTGGAAGATAAATACAAACTATTTGTGATTATTTATGCATTTTTATTGTTGTCAAATTTAAACAAGTGAGTGTGCTTGATCCGTCGCAAGCTTGTGACGGATATACCCGTCACAAGAGAGTCACATTGCAAAATAAAAAAACAAGTAAATAATTGGTTTCACGAGTATCACTTATACAACGATATCTAATTCATATTGGGAAAAAATATGGATTAAAGTTGATAAATTTATTAATAACTATAAAATTTGTTTTCTCATTTGATACGTAGTAGTTAAAAAATGAGATATTTTATTTATTTATAATTTAGTGGAAAATTCAGAAAATAAAATATTCGACCCCACAATTTTGTTTCTTGGGCCCTTTAAGAAGAGTATTTTTTATTTGAGATACAAACATCGAAATAAACTTTTTAAACGAGATGTACAATGCTTAGTTGGGGCCTCACTATAATATCTCGCACAGGGCCCCTTAAATCTCAGAGACGGCCCTGGTTTAAGGGAGGGTTTAGCATGTTTATTTGGTTCTTGATTAGTGAAATTCGTTGTCTTATTATTATGCATAGAAGGTGTTCGATAAAATGTCTGGTTGAGTAAATTGAGTCATTTTATGTTGCGATTTGCCTATTAGTCGAGTGAGTAACTTTGTTAGTGATCGGGGCATGATAATTAATAACTCGTAGGTTGGTTCAGTTGAATGAGTAAGTCAACCCCCATCGACTTAGGTTAGGATTTGTGTCGAGAGGCCAAGTGTTGATTATCGTCTTTCGCTTCTATGATCCCGCTTGCATGCTATTTACCCTCCCCTATCTCTAAATTGGTGAACCCAACATCTTAGTCTTGTTTATCATACTCTTTCCGATTTCTTGTGTTGTTCCCTTTTGATTTTAACACAAGAAATAAGGGAATTAATTTGGACCACACAATACTTACGACCCCACATGAAATTGATTTTGGACCACACAACGTTGTCCAAAAGAGAAAAGAGGGAACATCAATGTTATTAGACCAAAACGGAAAGGGGAACATCATAGGAAATCGGAGGTAGTATATTTTATCCCTTCTTTTAATCGTTAGTTTATGATAATCTTGCTCACTTGCTTAGTTAGTTTTCGTTTCATCCAAAACAATCAATTTGCGAGTTAAACTAGTTGTTAACCAAACGAACTTAGGAAACCACGACCCGTACTTTGGGTTCGACCCTCACATACTACATCGGATCTGTCCGCTTGCGGGGTTATAAATATTAAAACCGTAACAATTGACTAGCCAAACATGTCACTCAAATATATCATCTATAATATGCTTGCATCAATCCGTTTCTGCTAATTATAATCTGTTGATATTATATATAATTAAACCGATCATAATTTAACAAACAAATATTATTTAGTAGGAAGTACTTGGAACAAACTTTCTATTTTAGTGCATATAATATTAAGTATGGCTTAAAATTATCCATTTTATCATTTTAGATCACTCTTAATCATTTTAGAATGGTAAATAACGGATCGAGTATTTTCGAGCGGGGACAATATTGGGTCCAGCCAAGCACGAGATGACTTTGGGTCTGGTCGATCAGATCAATTTAAGTTTATTTTGTGTCATTGGGAAGTTATGATATTTCGAGTCAATAACCTCGAGCCTTGAACATCCTTATCGAGTCGGACCAGCTTTGTCCGACCGAACAAATTCGAACTTCGAAATATGACGATGATGATGATGAAAAACTATACATATAAAGAGTACTCGTACCTATATAAATATCTAGAATAGGCATATTATACAATATACGACCTAGCTTTAATGGATAAATAGTAATGTAATCATGAAGATCACGAAAGAGTTAGACTGCAAACTAATGAATTAGTATGATCATCATTATTTTTAATAATTTAAATAGCCTAATAACATAGACATTGGAAGTAGGCAAAGTCCTTTGGTCCTCAGTTGTGTTTCAGTGCAATTCATGTCAATGCCTTGTTCAGCTTGCTTTTGTGAATTATTCCCTTTTCCCTACAAGACAGCAAAAGATATAGTCAATTCATGCTGCATGATGTATAAATTTTGGTATCAAATGATCATAATAGCAAAATGGACATATGTAAAGACGGTCTTATACGAGAACTTGTGTAGGATAAATTGATATGCATAAAGCCATACACGGTTCTAATTTTATCCCTTGTAATTGCACAAAACAAGTATTTTAGGTCATTCTATTGCTAAAATACTAAAATGTTATAAAACTTTTATGTCAAATTTACATGTTAGAAAAGAGCTAATTATGTTGTATTATGTACTCCTAAGTCCTACATATATTATACGGAGTATTGTATAGTTTGAAAATTAAAAACCCATTTTGAGAAAAACATATGTATAACACAAATAAATATGAATTTGGATTGATTTGCCAATTATCAATTTACCTGGGATGTTTCTCTACTATGCAACCCGTTTAAGTTGATGTATAAGCGGTTCTCATCATCAACCTGCTGAAAAATCAAACCAAGTAAGGCCAATATTAATTCACCATAAAAAAACAAATTACAAATACATCTATAAATGAATCTTATAAAGTACGGAATATAAAAAGCAGTCTCATTCTATAAGTCAGTTTCACGATAAGATTATTATGAGGTAGTTTTGTACTCCCTCCATTCCAATCAATTCTATACATTTCCTTTATTCACGTTTGCCAATATTAGTATTCTTTTGTTAATATCTTTAGTTACATATCGATAAAAATTATAAAAATTTGATATTCATAATGTACTCGGTAAGACAATTTAAACAAGATCTCACATGACTATCTTTTATGTTATATATTAGAAGTTGTGTCGAAGATTCACCCGACTTATGAATAGTGTCAATAAAGTGAAATGTATAGAATTGATTGGAATGGAGGAGTATCAAAATAAATTTAACAAACACAATTCTACTTTATGATGACGGTCGCACATGCGACTAGTAGAAAAATTATCACATTTTAATAAGTACGGTCGCACATACGAGAAGTAGAAAAGTAATCACATTTTGATAAGTAGTGACCACTTTTTTTTGTTTAAATAATGACTTATTTTTCAAGAGTGGTTATTTTTACCATAAAATGCCACATTTTGAAAAAAAGAAAAAAAAAATGGGATGAGACCGTCCTATGCCATAACTACTATTTAAGAAATTAAAACTAAGACAATGATATTTATGCAAATATTACCTTAGGAGTGCGAGTAGGAGAAGTAGCAGTATCTTCCAAGTCATGATCAACATGTTTGGCCTTATTATTAGCTCTTTTTATGATCAAACTATCATCACAAACTACAGACGACGAGGAGTATTCATCTTCAACCTCGAAACCACCGGCCATGAAGTCATTTAGGTACAAAGTCCACCCACTCTCCTCAGAACATGAAGTCTTATTTCTAGAAGAACAAGATTTGATCATCGTATTTGTACAACTCAAACAATTTTCCATTTATATTCAAGTTTTTAATTAGGGTTATTCTCTACGGCCTACTACAATATATATTGTATATATATAATAAATAAATGAGTATATATGGTATATTTTAGAAAGATTTGAAGCGTGTTACAAAAGTTGATGAATTGGTAAAATGGCTCCTAGAAGATGATATTTATAAGATAAGACAAGTGGATGATATGAGGGTATGTAATATGTACCACAAGGGTATTTGACCTTTGCTGCTTCCTAAATAGATTCTGTGGCAATGGATACCTTCATACAACTGTTTTTATATTGCACCTAACTACTCTTACGGAGTACTACACAAGTTTTGAACAACTCACATCTACCTATCTAGCTACTACCATCTAGATAGAGAACGGAATCTCTAAAAATAACGATATTTTTCTAAATGAAAAATGATAGGACGTTATAAAGTTTTACGGATATCGGGAGGAACCCTATCCCTTTTTGTTTATATTAAACCGTAACTTACAAAGTTATGCAAAGTATATGATCCATCCGGTGGTGCATAATAAATCTTTGTATATGTATAATTGATCCCTTAATAATTAGGTAAAGACGCCTTAATAATTAGGTAAAGAGGCATAACAGAATCACATTATTTTGATTAAAACATGAGCACGTAAATAAAACCAAAAAAAATTAAAAATCTAGTAAGGTGGAACTGGTACCTTAGTAGGCCTACCAAAAATAATAATTGAAGGCGAAAGGAAAGGAACAAGTGAGCAAGTAATAATACCAAATTTCCAAATGAGTAGAGTATCCCAACTGGCACATGAGAGCTTTTAGAAATGCGATGTGATCGGTTTGTACTAGAGTGACATTCAAGCATATTCTGGTATTCAAATCGTTTCACGAATTCGAGCATACTGCCAATTATTTCATCATTTTCCTTTTCTCACAAACATGCAACATTCAATATCGGTACGTCCACGCCCTTACAGACATGTCAGAATTGATAAGATGTTGTAGGGTGTACAAGATGGAAAAGGATCCTCTCCATTACTTTTTGGTCCATTACCACTCTAAGAGAATATTATAATATATATCTCTATTTCACTCATTAATCTTTTTCTTTTTTAGTTAAATTACGACCACCGGATCGATCCAAAACTAGATCTAAACCGTTAAAAAGTAATGGACCTCCATTTCTTTTAGAGAAATGGAGAGAATCCTTACTCGTACAAGATATACCTGTGGTGGAGCAAGGGGTTGAAGGTAGTGGCGAATATAGAATGTATAAAATGGGTAATTACACTACAAAAAAACAGTGTTGTTGCGACAGACACAAATGGTGTTGCAAATTATTGTTTGCGATGGAATTTGGAACGGAATTATTTTTTGCTTAGAAATTTGCGACGAAGGATAATTTTCCAATCCCGCGAACAAAAAGTCAAATGCCGGGAAGTTTTGCGACGCAAATTCCGTCGCAAAGAAGGTCTTTTGCGACGGAATATCCAGTGCATCTGAAATATACGAAATTTTTTTTGTACCATCAGGTCAAAAAGTCAGTCAACCTTTGCGACGGGTTTCCCATCGCAAAATTGACTGACCATTGACTGACCTGGTTGTTGGGTCTATGCCTTGAATCTGTTAGTCGCCGCTTCGAACGACTATGCGGGGTATCTGATTTCTATATTGGGCTAGGGTTTCTGTCTGGGCTTTATTAGATTAAGTCTAATCTGTTTTGTATTAGGTTAAGAGTACTATATAAACTCTTAACCTCTACCCTAGCAGTCATACAATATTCCATATCGTTCTGAATCTGTAATCTGAAAAACTCCTCACATTAATAAAACTCTCTCCCTTCTGCCCTGTGGACGTAACTAACACACCGTTAGTGAACCACGTAAATCTGTGCGTATTGTTCTTTATTGTTTGTTTTAGTCTTTCTCTGTGCTTCCGTTATAACACTGGTCAAGGTCAATTTCAGTAACGTTCGCGACGGGAAATCCATCGCAAATATTGACTGGCCTTGACCCATACCTGGTCAAGGTCCGTCAATGTTTGCAACAGACTTCCCGTTAAAATATAATCACTCGATAAATCTCGTCCCTAATATTTTTTGGGTTCTATGCGATATTTAAAAGATAAGTCCCTATTAACAAAAATATATTCTAATATACAAATTCTTGATAAATACTAGAACAATTTGATAATCGAAAATTCTAGTATGGCTCGTCAAAATATAAAGTATTTATTTTTAAATATGATTATGATTTTGTAAAATATCATCATATTGAAATGTAGTTGTGAGGGGCCCCGGTTGTTACGATGGTAAGAAATTGTTTCTACCACTGAGCCACTAAACTTTAATGAAATATTAGTACATATATATATGTATAAAGTGTTTTCCTGATTAATGGGGTGAGGGTTCACCCCATCACCCCTATAAATCTGCCCATGTTGTCAGGGTTGCTTAAAATTCTCCAGTTTATGCTACTGACTTAAAATCTTGACATCGTCACTAAAACATATATAATTAAGGGTTATTCTACATGATAACCCTGTATTTTTTTGAATTCTACGTGGTAACCCTACTTTTTAGTGAACACACATGGTAATCCTCAACTTTGTTAATATGTATTGTCATGACCCTTAACTTTTTTTCCCTCGGATTTGCCGTTAAGTAAATGACGTGGTCAATTGAATTTTGAGATTTTCTACAAGGTAACCCTCTATTTTTTTTTATCCTACAAAATAACTCTATTTGTTTTTTACAAAAGAAATAATTTTAAAAATACTCTTATTTCCTCAGTTTATTATTATTAACACGTTTTTTACTCGATTACTCAAAAGAATGTCAACTCTCAATATCATCTCTTCAAAGTAAATTACCAAAAATCTCCAAAATTCAGGTTCAATAATTAACAAAGAAATCTACTATTAAGCTTAATGTTTACAAATGAGTCTTTACTCCTCAATTGTACCCAACTTTAGTGTATGAATATGTCGAACAATTAAAGTCATTATTGCATTTACAACATTTTTTGTTTTGAGATATTTGTTGAGGTTTTAAAAAAAAGTTTAATTAGATTAATGCTATGAATTAAATTTGGGATTGATTATTATAATGTTCAATATATAGTACTTTTACTATGGTATTTAGAATATTTTATTGGGAATTTTTTTTGTTATCGAACAAGGTTTTTATTGAAGTTTTTTATTCAAAACTCGGTCTATTGAAGGGTAACGAGGGTGAATTTGACAATTTGGGTGTAATCAAGCTAAACAGTGAAATAAAGATTAATAAAGGGATTATATTTTTATACACATGTAGTGATTTGTAGAAAAACTAAGGTTATGTTGTAAAAATTTTAAAAATATAGGGTTACCTTATAGAAAATCTCAAAATTCAATTTGCCACGTCACATACTTAACGGACAAAATTGACGGAAAAATAATTAAGGGTTAGTACAATACATATTAATAAAGTTGAGGGTTACCATGTGTCATCTCTGAAAAGTATGGTTACCGTGTAGAATTTGAAAAAATACAGGGTTACCATGTAGAATAACCCTATAATTAAATATATGTTAAATTATGTGTTAAACACAATATGATGACAATCTCTTGCTCTCTATTATTTCCTTACGTCCAAATATATAGTCTATATACAAGCTAGGGCAAATAGGGCACACGGCCCAATACAAATCGAATGCAAAACCGAATGGGCTAACGTTAGACTATTACAGACTATTAACCCCTCAAGTTGGAGCATACAATTGACAATGCCCAACTTGCGATTTAATAACTGAAATTGGGAAACACCGAGAGCTTTAGTGAGCACATCAGCTAGCTAAAACGGGAACATAAGAGGGATCAACGACACCGTCTTTGATAGCATCCCGAACAAAGTGACAGTCGATCTCAATATGCTTGGTACGCTCATGAGACACCGGGTTTTGAGCGATATGCAAAGCCGACTTATTGTCACTAAAAATCTTGACAGGCTTTGAATGGCCTACGCCCAAATCACCTAAGAGGCCCTTGAACCACTTAATTTCGCCAGTAATGGCACAGAGTGCCCTGTATTCGGCCACAGCTGAAGACAACGAGACTGTAGCCTGCTTCTTGGTTTTCCACGCCACTGGAGCCGAACCAAAATAAACAAGCCAACCAGACAAAGAACGATGACTCTCGGGACATTTTCCCCAATCCGAGTCGCACCATCCAGTCAACTTCATATCAGACCGGGAAGGTAATAGGACTCCCTGACCCGGAGTACCCTTGAGATAGCGAACTGTTCGAAGAGCCGCTTGCCAATGGTCTTCACGAGGAGCACTCATGAACTGAGACAAGGTATCAACCGTGTAGGACAGGTCTGGTCTAGTGATGGCCAAGTACACAAGCCTGCCTACTAAGCGACGATACAACTCCTGATTTGCTAGAAAATTACTCCCGCTCCGCCCGAGTTGATGATGTTGTTCGAGGGGAGTAGGAGCATGTTTACATCCAAGGAGCCCAGTTTCATTATTAATATCGAGAGCGTATTTTCGTTGACACAAAAAAATACCATCCTTATTTCGTGCTACCTCAATCACTAGGAAGTATTTTAAGTCACCCAAGTCTTTCATGTGAAAACGTTTGTGCAAATAGTCTTTGAAGGCGATAAGGGAAGTCAAGTCATTCTCGGAAACGATTAAATCATCCACATAAATCAACACATTATGACGTACCACGTCCACGGCTTTGGCATAAGTGGACAATGAATAGTCATAATAACTTTTAGGAAAACCCATAGTTTTTCAAGGCCATACCAAGTTTAACGAACCAACACCGAGGAGCTTGCTTGAGACCATATAGGGATTTTTTCAAGTGACATACAAGACCGGGTTAAGAATAATTGAACCCGGGAGGTAACCGCATGTACACTTCTTCCTCCAAGTCATCACCATGAAAAAAAGCGTTATGCACATCCATCTGATGCAAATGCCAATTTTTAGCTGAAGCCACGGAGAGAAATGTGCGAACCATTGTCATTTTCGTAACCGGGGATAATGTTTCATCATAATCCACCCCCACGGTTTGGTGATTCCCAAACACAACCAAACGAGCTTTAAATCTTTCAATGGATGAGTCAGATTTATATTTAATTTTTTACAATCATTTGCTCCCTAAGGCCTTCTTTCCCGGTGGCAGAGGTCGTCTGAGTAGCCATTGGGTCCGAGTCATTGTTTGTGGGACCATCGCTGTCATTTTCCCAATCAACAAAGACATCGTTATTTGTGACCGACTCGTGACTGGCCAAAACATAGCTGAGAATGTTATGCGCAAAAGGAAAGTGTTCCTCATACAACTTTACATCACGAGATACAAAGACTTCCCGACGGTCCATGTCATATAAGTACCATCTTTTTTGTCCGGAAGGGTAGCCCATAAAAGCACATTTTCGACTGTGGCTTGCAAATTTATCACTTTTGGAGCGTTGGTCATGCGTAAAACAGAGCGAACCAAAGACTTAGAGCATTTCAAAATTCGGTAATTTCTGATAAAACCGTGTCGGAGTGCCATTAATAATGAAAGCAGTGGCTTAGGCATATTCTCCCCAAAATTTAATAGACAAGACTCCCTGAAATCGTAGGGCCCTAGCAACATTCAAGATATGTTGATGTTTTCGTTCAATTCGACCGTTCTGTTGCGAGGTACCCACACATGAAGACTGGAAAATAATGCCATGCTCCTCAAAATATTGTTTTAATGGATGAAACTGTTGGGAAATGTGTCCTCAACAATAGTGCGATCACGTAATTAAATCTCATAACGAGAATGCGCAAGGGATGATACGAATTATATTAGTCAACTGACCAACATTAATCGGTAATGATTGGCTAGCTAGAGTTTGACATTACTGTCGTATGACGGTGGTGATCAGTTGATCCCTTTAGGTCACACCTTTAGGACAATTCCCTTAAATGATAAAGTGATCAAATGTATATTGATACGATTTGATTATATTCCTTAAACTCGTATATCGGGAAATTAGAGGTTAAATCTTATTGTAAGATTTATGTTTAAAATTGAAACGTGTCAATTGTTAAACAATAAACGATATTTTATAATATCGTAATAAGAATGAATCGGGTTAAGATTATTACAAAAGTTGTAAATCGTATTGACGATTATTACAAGTGACCATTTTACATTTAGTAATTTCGAATTACTTGTCAACTTGATAAATGAGATTTATTAATTTATGAATAATATTTATTTGATAAATATGTATGATTAAATTAAAACAATTGTTATTTTATTATATTGTAACATATTGTATGTCACTTAACATAAAATTGTAAGGTTGATAAAATTGTAAAATAAGGTCCATTTTAAGTGTGTGTGTGCCGGTTTTATGGGGCCTAATAAAGAGTTTAATACAATGATTTTAGGTTGCCTTGAGACTTAAAGCTACAAGCCACCCTAAATGCATTGAGAAGTGAAGATGTTCCCCATTGTGACTCCCTAAGGCCGGCTCCCCCTTCCCCATGCCCCTTAAGTTAATTGTTTTCTGAAGATAATGGATGCTTAATATATAAGATATATCACATCCTCATTCTTCTTCTTCTTAGCCGAAAAATTCACTAAGTAAGAAAAAACCTCAAATTAATATTATAAGATAATACATACTAATTGTAGTATTACATAATAATTCTAATTAAGAGATTAAGATTTGTTTTAAGGAAACCGATTTTGGCACTAGCTTGTTCTAAGTTTCGGTTGGTTTTAAGGGGGGTCTTGGTGCATCACAAAGGAGGTATTCTTGTTGAATACTTGGATGATCATCCTTGCTTACGTTTGGACCGAGTGTAAGTACTCGAAACCTCTCCCATTTCCGCATTATTAAGCATGCATAAGATCATAAAATAAGTTAAGTAAAATGTTAATTATTAGATTAGTTTTAGTATGACTAAAATAATTAGTTTATGAGATAACTAAACCTATCAATTGGTATCAGAGCAACAAGGTTGTTTGTATGCTTTCCGTTTACATTTTTACGGAGTTATTAGGATAACAAAATAAAATTTGGTATTTCGTTTAATATATGATATGGCCGAAATTAATTAAGCATGAATACCTACTGTTTTCTAAAATGTTTTAGAATATTTGGAATATATTTTGCATGAATATTGGTTATTGGTATATTAAATCTCGGTTTTATTAAGTTTTAATGGTTAAAAATCGTTTATTTTGGGAAAAATAGTTAAAATCATCTTTTGGCCGAGATTTTTCAGTATGTTATCACATGTATATCCTATAATATGAATATGATTTGTCGTAAATTATGGACTTATAATGCATGAGATATGAATTTTAAGCGTTAAAATGCAATAAGATGAATAAAAATGGGTTTGTATAGTTATATTACGAATTTGACTATAAAAATTTATGATTATGTCACATGAAATATTTAAAATGTATGCTAAATTTTCCAGAAATTTATCTCATATATTGCATTATTATAGATTTTTAATGTAAAAATCAGGTAATTAGTGACATTATTTCGACTTTAATAGTTTAAATTGGAATTTGGCCATAAAAATTTAACACGATGTCATATATATTATTTCCAGCATGTATCAAAATTTCGAGATTTTTATCTTATTTTATGCTTGAGAAATAATTTTAAAGGTTAAAATCGTACGATATATGACGAAAATCGTTAAAATTTGCAATAGTTGTTAAAATGGCCGGAAAATTTAACCCATTATAGTCATATATGATATGTTCATCACGAAATTATTCTTGCGAGCCAAAAGTTTCTGTTTTGATTTAATTTTAATTGTTAAAAAGTTGCATTTAAAATTGAATAATAAGAGTCATGTAATTAAATATTTCGGCTATTTGGGCAGTGTGTAATTTATTTTTCTGTCCATTTTATGTTCTTAAAGTGTTTTGGAAAGTGTAAAAATATTATTAGTATTTTATTTGCATTTATGGAGCTAATTATTGAATTTTCCGACTTAAAATGCTCGTTTTACGTCTTATTTTCGAAATAAATATTAAAACCGTATAAATACTAATATTTTAAGGTTCTGAAATTTTAAGAACATTCCATATTTTTCAAAATTTGAATTTTGAAATTTTCGAAATTTTTATGACTCTTTTCGATTTTTATATTATTTTCCCGCAAAACCGAGTTAAATACTGAACAATATTAAAATATATTAAGTTAAGTCATGTTCAAAGTTTGAGTAAGACCAAATTTTGAAACCTAATAGAGTTGGGATGATTAACTTAAGAGTGAATTCCGATTCACATTATGCATAGTGTTGTTAAACGTTAAAACACGCAATTCCATGAATCGAGGTATACGATGACTATTTATTTAAATAGGACGATTTGGCTTAGGGTTTATTTTTATGCTTTTATTTTGCTTTTTATATGTTTGCATGCATAGCCAAATCGTCATATATCGTCTCATGCATTTTCGATTTAATCGACCTAGTCATTTATTTTATCGATAATTCACCGACTTAATTCACTTAAACGGAGATAGATGATAATTTGACTAGATCTCTTACATATAAATACTGAGACTTAGCCTTACCAAAAAGTACAGACCCATGAATCCCTTCTTCACAAGAACATAGGCTCGGCTATACCGGGGTACTAAAATTGTCACGTTGGGTAAGTGGGGTAATAAGATTACACCTTGAAATTTGGTTGATCTCAACGAAAGTATTCGTAACCGTAGTTGCAATAAGTTCGGGCTAAAGACGATTTTTAGAAAATTGTCGACCGAGAGTTCTAAGGTAGAACCGATTAAGAGGTTAATCCACCAAATTATACCAATTAGGGATGAATCGGCTATACCGTGCCCGAATTAGTATGGGTTTGGATCTCGGGATTGTTTACTTAATTGGGTAAGAGATCATTAAGTAAATATACTAAACTTGTTTAAAATTATTTACGAGTTTTGAAAATGACGTTGTTTTAATTTCTTCAATTTTTATTGTAGTTTAATTTTCAACATCATCAATGGCAACCAACGCTCCACCTCTCACTAACGTTTCATGGCTTCGGTCCTTTATGGATCGTTGCAAACTCGATAAGCATGGTTCCAATTTTAAGGATTGGGATGCGCAATTACTTTTGGCCGCTCAAGGTGACGATAAGACTCGTTACCTATCCGAAGCCGCTCCGACCGCTCCGACCGCTCGTTCCGCGGTCCAAACTCGTGAGGCCTATGAAGCCTACATGAAAGAGTCCTCCGCTCTTAAAAATGTGCTCATCTTCTCCATGGAGCCGGATCTCCAAAGGAGTATGATCAAGTTGACCACATCGTATGAGATATACACCAAGCTTGCGACCATATTTTCGCAAACTCCAAGGGTGATTCAATATGAGGCGGCTTCCGCCTTCTTCGATATTACCTTGAAGGAAGGGCAAAAGATAAGCCCTCATGTGCTCAAACTCGTTGAGCTCGCGGAGACTCTAAAAACGCAAGACGTTGATGTTCCCGACTCTCTCATAATTGACCGAGTTCTTCACTCGCTCAATAAGGCAAAATCGTATGCTCAATTCCGGGTGAATTTTAATATGTGAAACCAAGAGACAACGTTGGATGAGTTGCATAAGATGCTCGTCCAAGCCGAAAGGGACATGAGACTTCATGAAAGTTCCACCAAGGATGTTTTAAACATCGAAAAGAAAGGGAAAACGAGCTTCAAGAAGAATGCCTTTAAAGGCAAGGGCAAGAAAACGTTCAAGCCCAAAGCGACCAAAGAAAAGACCTTTTCGAAAGGCGCTTCCACCTCGTCTTCAAAATCCGAAGACAAGTGCCATTATTGCACGAGGATCGGTCATTGGAAGCGTAATTGCCCCAAATACTTAAGCGATCTCAAAAATGGGAAGGCAACCGCCGTAGGTAATAATTCTCATTTATGATTCATGTCATTTATCAACTTATGTATAGTGATACAAATGTGTTGATATTTACCCTTTTTAATTGTTTTAAAGGGCCACCTCCTAATGATAAAGGCAAGGAGAAGGAAGCATGAAGTTCCTTACTTGGATGGCTATGGTAGCATCCAATTGATCGAAGACTTGAAGAGCTAGGCTCTAATTTTCATATCGTCTTCTTTCATATTTTGCATTTTATTAGAACAATTTATTTTCTTGTAAGACAAGGATTCAAATCCTAAAACAATGGTTGTAATTTTGGATATTGGTGACTTGGTTTTCAACCCAAGTCACTACTTTTGTTCTTAATCATTTACTTGATTCCTAAAATAAATTGCATACCTTGTTAAAACATGAATTATAGTGATTATATTTAATCACGAAATAAGTAACAATGATACGATCAAGTATAAAATAATCAAAGTGTTGATTAAAACGGAGAACTACACCCCATGAGATACTTTCAATCAAATTAAGAAATCATTAATTCATTATACGATGATCATTTTAAGTGAAAATGAGAATGTATACATCACACCTATAAAACTTCAAACATTCATATGCATTGGTTAAATCGAAATTACTATCCTTATACAAGTAAAAGTTATTGCTAAAAGGATAGAGTGGGAGAAAATATTTCGCTCGCAAACCAATGATATACATGTAGGATCTTAGAGAAGATTCATACATGGGAGTCTTAAGAAGAGCCCTAAATGAATGAATTGAAGAAACTACGAGAGGACACTGAAGAAACTACGGGAGGACACAAGAGGAAAAGTTCCCTATGTTCATTGTTTTAGGGCTCTTCTTAAGACTCCCATGTATGAATCTTCTCTAAGATCCTACATGTATATCATTGGTTTGCGAGCGAAATATTTTCTCCCACTCTGCTCTGATATCAATTGTTAGGTTTAAATACCTACTTAGTCATACTAATTGTTATTATCTTATAATAGTGAACTTATGCATGCTTAACAATATATATAAATCGAGATATAAGAGGAAGAATAAGCTCCCTTATAATGCTAATCTCGGCTAGATTAGGGCACAAGTGAAGTCACCTTCTTCACTTGTTCTTGAGCTTATCACACGGATGATCCTCCTTGAGCCTTCAAAGAGATGGCCTCCAAAAGATGAACACCAAGACACACTACACTCAATGTTTTGTATGTTATTTTGCTAGAACAATATACAAAATCTCTAGTCTATTATTAGGTGGACTACACGGTTTTAGGGCTTGAACTATTGAGAGAGTTTTAAAGAGAGGATATAATGAAACCCCGTATGAAATCGGAAGGAAAACGGTTCCTTAATAAATGATTTTTCTAAATTTATAAGATAAAAGAGAAGAAATCATCCCAATTCTCTCAATGTAGTAATAAGGGAATTATCATGTCATATTCGTCTCGAGGAAACGAAGACATGAAAGAAGTGATGATTAATTGAATGAAGAATAGATCACTATAGTGATAGTGATGATTCAAGTAATAAATAAAGATTTACATGCAAGAAATGAAGGTTCATTTAAGAGATCGAGTGATATTGTTTTTAGTGGGAGCGATATTCATTAAAGAATTGAACCTACCATTTAGAGAGGATGGGTGATTCTTTAAGGTGTAAAGAATAAGAGGTTCTCAATTCTAGATGAACAAAAATACATTATATCATACGATAATGGAGCTTTACGGGAAGGTTTATTATATTGATAATAAAAGGTCGCCCATTAGAAATCAAAATGGTTAAATATGAATAACCTTGATGAAATAGCCAAGATGTTTGAAAATAGTAAGAGTGATGAAATCATTTATAACTACAATATAGATTTCAGCACATAAGTGACTAGATAATTTCGAGTGATTCTTTAATCCCTCTAGATATCAATACGTCACGAGTTATAAGATAACAGTGGGAGTTTCCTTCAGGAAAGAAAACTCAAGATCTAGAATGAGTTCTAGATACGTGATACGTGCTCAAATAAGTTCATATTATGTGGGATAATATGAGATGGAAGGAGAACAAAATTTGTAAGTTTTGCAATCATGAATAAAAGGTTTATTCGCAAAACACTAATACAAATAGATGATCATGCATCAAATGCAATGAAATAGTATTGACTGTTTTTGCATGACAATGTCATTTGAGTTATAATTAACTCAAAATGAAAGATACTTTGTCAAAATCCAAATGGGTTGTAAGAGACAATATTGAACCCCATAAGTGAACTGGATTGACTTAGTATAGCCCCTGGCCGCTTATATAGGTGACATCTCAAAGCGACTAGAATGTGAGGCGACTGATGGCAAGTTCAAGTGCCATAGAGTCATATGTGATGACTAGTCGATCACATAGGCAGACTGCAAGAGACACTTTGTCGGGCAAAGTGACCGCTTATAGAGTTCTGGAAATTTTATAATAGCCGGGTCGTGGCAGGAGCTGCTATAGTATTCTTGTGAGTCGATTCTTAGACTAAAGACTACTCTCCCAGAATGGTACAGTTTAGGCATAACCTTGATCTATTCTCTACGACTTTTCGTAACTGGAGTCAAATGGGATTGCTTTGGGATGTGACTAACTGTGACTGGTTGAAGGAAGTAGTGCGATAGAAATTGTTCACCCCTTGTCAGGGTTGTTCAAATCTCAAGGCCACTCGAGGAGAAGTTAACTGGAAATGCGTGGCCACGCTCGGAAGGTATCTATGGTAGATAATTCCGGTCAAACAAATATTCTCCAGATCGAGGAAACCACTCATGATATGATCGAATGCAAGTACGACCTCAGAGAGACATCTTGCATTGAGTGGGAGATTGTAATAGGACAAGAGAATTGGTGATGCATACTTGTCGAGGACAAGTGGGAGATTGTTGGGAAATGTGTCCTCAACAATAGTGCGATCACGTAATTAAATCTCATAACGAGAATGTGTAAGGGATGATACGAATTATATTAGTCAACTGACCAACATTAATCGGTAATGATTGGCTAGCTAGAGTTTGACATTACTGTCGTATGACGGTGGTGGTCAGTTGATCCCTTTAGGTCACACCTTTAGGACAATTCCCTTAAATGATAAAGTGATCAAATGTATAGTGATACGATTTGATTATATTCCTTAAACTCGTATATCGGGAAATTAGAGGTTAAATCTTATTGTAAGATTTATGTTTAAAATTGAAACGTGTCAATTGTTAAACAATAAACGATATTTTATAATATCGTAATAAGAATGAATCGGGTTAAGATTATTATAAAAGTTGTAAATCGTATTGACGATTATTACAAGTGACCATTTTACATTTAGTAGTTTCGAATTACTTGTCAACTTGATAAATGAGATTTATTAATTTATGAATAATATTTATTTGATAAATATGTATGATTAAATTAAAACAATTGTTATTTTATTATATTGTGACATATTGTATGTCACTTAACATAAAATTGTAAGGTTGATAAAATTGTAAAATAAGCTAAGGTCCATTTTAAGTGTGTGTGTGTGCCGGTTTTATGGGGCCTAATAAAGAGTTGTTTATGTAATACCTCGAATTTTATGTTTAATTGCGGGCTTTTATTTGATACGATGTTAATATCTTTAGTAGTTCTTATTTCGTTTATAAGCGTTTTTGTGTGTGTGTCATGCGTTTTATGGGATTCGAACTAGGTATCTTTTGTATGGGTGTCATGTTTCTTGTGGGGTTCGAACTAGGGACCTCTTGGATGGGGTGTGGGCTTTGTTCCTTATGCAATTCACAACCCGTTAGTTCAAAACCCTAATTTAGGAGTTAAAACACAAAATAAAAACACCTCTCATAGGCAGCCTAATGCCGACCTATAAGAGGCTGGTTCCCTTGCCCTAGTTTCTTATTCACGCTTCTCAACTACCTAGCCTACTGCCGTCACCACATAGAAGGAGAGAGAGGGTTTTTCCGGCCAGTTAAAACAGCCTAAGACTCGTCGTTTTGACCCGAACTCAGGTAAGTTTGTCGTTTATTTCTTTTTATATGGTGAACTCATGTATTTCGTAGTGATGTCGATGGGTAGTGTGTCTCTGGTCTTAGTCCGTATTTGCGTTTCTGTATTGGTGGTCTGGGGAGTAGTCAGAAGGTGGTGGTGTCAACGGTTGTAGTCGGTGGTGGTTGTGTCGAAGGGAGAAATCGTTTCCACTATTGGTCTCGGTTTTGGTCTCTGTTCTGTTAGGGTTTTCGCAAGGGGGAAGGGTGGTGGTACCACTGTTGACTCGGGGGAGGTCGACACAGTGGCACCACCGTTGGTGGTAGAGTAGGTGTCAGGGTTGCCGAAGGTGGTGGCCTCAGTCTGTGTCTGGCGTAGTTCCGGCGTTGACAGGGGTGAGGAACCAGGTCTGTTTAGGACCACGGTTCGTCTCGCCGGCAGCAGTCGACCGGTTTACCGGTGGTCACAGGGGTTGCGGGTGGTTCTGGGATCGGTGCTGGGTGTCGGCTGGTGGCTGTAGTGGTGAGTTACGGTGGCTGTGAGGGGTTAGATAGGTTGGCCGGGTCTTGTGTCGATATAAGGGTGTAGGGTTTTTCGTGGTTAGTCCTTATTATTATTATTATTATTATTATTATTATTATTATTATTATTATTATTATTATTATTATTATTATTATGATTATTGTTGTTATTATGGAAATTATTTTTATTATTATCTTTTAGTAGTATTGTTATTATTACCTAGGTTGCACGGACACGGCAAAAATTTGCCCTCCGCGTGTCCGACACGTGTCCGACACGGACACGCCGCCGACACGGCTCCAAAAGTGTCGGACACGGCAAAAACCGTGTCTTCGGTTTTTTTTTTTAAATTGACGTGTCGGACACGGCTTTTTTTCACTGGACACGGTCCGTTTTGCGCGGACACGCCAAAATTGCAACAAAAACCCAAAATCCCCAATTCTCATTTCAGAATCCCTAATCGTAAACCTTAATCTAATAAACCTAATCCAAACACAAGCCACCATACGCCGGCCGCCGCCACCTACCCTCGCCGGCCGCCGCCATCTACCCTCGCCGGCGTCGCGTCCTTGCCTCGCAGAGCACGTAGTTCAGGTATTCGTATTTGTGTATTTATTCCTGTATTTGTGTACTCGTATTTGTGTACTCGTATCGCCGCCGCCATCTACCCTCGCCGCCGCCACCTGTCTATTGATCTTGTTTTCTATCATCTTAAGTTGAACTCTTCCTCTCCCCATTTTTTTTCTGGGAATTGGGAATGTGAAATTAGGGTTTATGAATGTGTGTTTAATAATAATAATTGGGAATTGAGAATGTGATGATGATGATGATGGTTTGTGGTTGTGAAGTTGTGAATATACCTACCCTATGGACAGTCGTAATAATTTGTATACTGGTATTGCTTGTCTTAGTTTTCAATACTGATATTCTGATAATACATTAATACTTGTATACTTTGTTTTTAATAGAATAGTTTTTAATAGAATAGCTTGTCTTAGTTTTCAGACCGTTTACTCTTAAACCATTTATGCTTTTTATTTATTTTGTAAGACTTGAATGTTTATTTAAATTTCGGTTGTAATTTGAACTTTTTATTTTGTAAGACATATTGGTTATCATTTTATGACTTTGTTACCTTTTAAATGACCAAAGTTTAGATGTTGGTTGGAACGGGCTTTAAATTCCCTTTTTTTTAATATGTATATTGATTTTTTTTTGCCGTGTCCCGTGTCCTAAAAATTTCGGGCTGCCGTGTCCCGTGTCCGTGTCGTGTCCGTGTCCGTGTCCGTGTCCGTTTTCGTGCAACCTAGATTATTACTACTATCTCATAATAGTCGTTTTAGTTATTTCGATTTTTATTCGTTGTTGAGTCGGGAAATCTTTAAGTTGGGGAAGTTTCTATTTATAGAAACTTTCCAATTATAATGGGTTCTATTTTTGGAAACTTTCCAATTATAATGGGTTCTATTTTTGGAAACTTTCCTTTTATGTAAGGTTTCTATTTATAGAAGGTTTAGGTTGTTATGGGTTTCGGGAAGGTTGTTAATTCGTTGCATATACGTGTTTAGGTAGCGAGTTTCGTGTGGAACGCTTCTAGCGAGCTTGGACTTATCTACAATTCTGCTATTCGAGGTAGGGGAATAACTGTGCATTCGTTTATGATGTGAAACATGATGATTAACTGTTGTGGATTATATATATACCTTATTGAATGAATAATGTTGTGATATTATCTATTGACTGTACATTCTTATGATTCGGAACTGATATAATGGGTCTTGTGATACGGTGCGGAGTTTATGTGGCGTTGGATCGGTGCGGAGTTTATTTGGCGTTGGATCGGTGCGGAGTTTATTTGGTGTTGGATCGGTGCGGAGTTAAGGGATGATTGATCCCAATATATTTATTATAAGTTTGTTTATTATTTTTTCCTCTACTCAACCTCGTGGTTGACCCTGTGTATTCGTGATCACCTGTGATGAACCAAATTATTGGGGAGCAGATTGACAGGTGGCTGAGACTATGGGAAGCTATGGGAAGAAAGAGCTTGGATCCGGACCAGACTAGAGTCTAGATCACCTTAGTCAGTTTAGCATGAGTTGTATTTTCATTTTATAAGACAGTTTGGATTCAGTTGTTAAGAACATGTTATGGAGTTTAATTTTTAATTAAAGTATTGTTTATCTTTCCTTTGTATCTACTACCTCGGGAAACCGAGATGGTGACACCCTTATTTATCTAAGGAGTCCTAGTACAGGCCTTTAAATAAATGGGGGTGTTACAGTTTAAGTGTTAATTATACTCTTTAATACAATGATTTTAGGTTGCCTTGAGACTTAAAACTACAAGCCACCCTAAGTGCATTGAGAAGTGAAGATGTTCCCCATTGTGGCTCCTTAAGGCCGGCTCCCCCTTCCCCATGCCCCTTAAGTTAATTGTTTTCTTAAGATAATGGATGCTTAATATATAAGATATATCACATCCTCATTCTTCTTCTTCTTAGCCGAAAAATTCACTAAGTAAGAAAAAACCTCAAATTAATATTATAAGATAATAAATACTAATTGTAGTATTACATAATAATTCTAATTAAGAGATTAGGATTTGTTTTAAGGAAACCGATTTTGGCACTAGCTTGTTCTAAGTTTCGGTTGGTTTTAAGGGGTGTCTTGGTGCATCACAAAGGAGGTATTCTTGTTGAATACTTGGAGGATCATCCTTGCTTACGTTTGGACCGAGTGTAAGTACTCAAAACCTCTCCCATTTCCGCATTATTAAGCATGCATAAGATCATAAAATAAGTTAATTAAAATGTTAATTATAAGATTAGTTTTAGTATGACTAAAATAATTAGTTTATGAGATAACTAAACCTATCAGAAACTTCGTCCCATTATCACTTATAACAATTTTAATCTCAGCAGAAAACTATCGTTTAATCATAGCAATGCACGTTTGAAATTTATGTGTGACTTCGGTTTATTATTGAGCAAATAGACCCACACCCCACGCGAGAAGTCGTCGACCAAGGTAAAAAAAATAACGAGCACCGGTCGTAGAGGGAGCCTCATAAGGACCCCATACATCACAATGGTCCATCATTTCAAATGCACGAGTGTTATTATTCGTACTTAAAGGAAAACTGCTACGAATATATTTAGCACGGTGACAAACCTCACGCGGTTTTGATAAAGACAGTTCTTTAGTGCTTAAAAATGGAAGGAGTTTATCAATTTGCTCAGACGGATGCCCCAATCTGTTATGCCATAAAACAAAAGAACTTGAGCCAGTATGCACGACATGTGTCCTCGGCAGCCCGAAGATAGTACAGTCCATCCAGTCTCTCACCATTGTCAATCTCTTCCCTCGTAGCCCGGTCCTGGATAATACAAGAATTAGCATTAGTGACAAATTCACAATTTAACGCATCGCTCAATTGAGACGCCAAAATCAGATTACATTTCAACTGTGGCACAAATAATGCGTGATTCAATGATATTTTAGGAGTGCTAAACACACTGCCCACATATGAAGCAAGGATTTTCGAACCACCGGGGAGACCGACAATTCGCCTTGGAACTGATACAATGTTAGTAAGAAGCGAAAAATTACCAGTGACATGATGGAAACAACCAATATCAATTAACCACTTACCGGAATGATCATGGGTAGGAGTTACATATACATTTACCAGAGAAGCGGAAGCAACTTGCGACGAATCGGTAGCATTACCTGCGGTACATGCGGGTTGTGCGTGTACCGCATTACTCGATGTTGATGGATTCCCATCAGGGCGGTTGCCACCCCCTCCTCCCGTGTCATGGTTCCCGCCGTGGCCACGACTATCCCCGCGGCTAGATCCTCTTTTAATTTCGTGCTTTTTAAATCGTGATACAAGTCTGGTATCTCACCAAATAAGCTAAGTCGAAGCACATGCTTCGATCATGACCATTCCGATTACAATGAGTGCAATGCAATTTATGTCGTTCAGTACGCATCATTTGGGAAGGTGGTTTATACGGAAGGCGACTAACAGTGCTAACATGAAATTCGAAATCTCCGGCTTGGGTTAGAAAGGAACACCTACACCACGGACCCTCTCTTCCTGACAAACCATATGATAAGCCCTAGCAACAGTCGGGGGAGGCGTTTGGGCTAAAATAACAGTCTGGAGGGATGAGTACGGCAACTGAAGCAAGCCCAATAGGAACGCGTGCAATCGTTCTGATTCACGGTGTTCGAGGTGTTGTTTGGCACTCGTACAACTCGCACAACACTTGCAATCGATTATGGGTTGATATTTATCAAGGTCATCCCATAATTGACACAATTTAACGTAATAAACTGAAACGGACATACCTTCGGTTTGACGACAATCCCGGAGACCCCCAATGAGTTGCTGTATACGGGACCCATCAACGACGCCAAAACGCTCAGGTATCGCGTCCCACAGTTGCTTTGCATTCTCAAATTTCGGAAGGAGGGACTTAACCTTCGGGGTGATTGTGTGAGACAACCACGAAATTAATATTGAGTGGATTGTCTCCCGATCGTCAGCCGTGCAGGGGGGTTGCGGTTCATTGATCGTGCCATTGACAAACACATATTTTCGACGCGACTTTAGCGCAATACGTATATCATGGGACCATTCATTGAAATTGTCAGGGGTAAGACGAAGAGGAGTAATAGAGTTTCCTGGTTTGTCTTGGGGACCGAGGTAGTAGGGGAGGTAAGATTGATTTTTTTTCTGTTGTTGCTCGCCGTTCGTCATAGCGAGGGTTAAGGTTTTGGATTTTAATATTTTAATTGTGTTTTGTTCTATGATACCATGGTAAACACAATATGATGACAATCTTTTGGTCTCTATTAATTCCTTACGTCCAAATATATAGTCTATATACAAGTTAGGGCAAATAGGGCACACGGCCCAATACAAATCGAATGCAAAACCGAATGGGCTAACGTTAGACTATTGCAGACTATTATCATGGAACACCTTTGACCGTAACCAAATGAAAGAAAGACAGAGAGTCTGTTTCATAAGACCAAAGATATTCTACTTTAAACAAATTTATTGTTCTCCTCTAGTTTATGTAGGAGAATAGTTACATGCGGAATTATGATCTATAATAATGCTTGAAAATTGTCTAGAACAAATTGTGTCAAGGTAATGTTGCTCCACAATAAAAGTAGAAATAATTCATTGTTGAGTTTATTCAACTAAATTCTTTCTTATTACATGCTGGTTAACCATTTTAATTGCCACACTCTAACTCGAAAAGACATAGTCTAGACTAGAATAGTTTTCAAAGCATTTGAACACGAAGCCTGAACTATTCATTTATTTATTTTTAACAACTTAAGCTAATTTATTCGAGTCAGGGTCGTCTCCGAGATTTCGGGGCCGTGCGAGATTTTAAAGGTCGGCCCCATTACTTTATAAATTCCTTTATATACTTATAAAAATTATAATTTGAAATATTACCCCCTTCTTTTATAAACTATTTAGAACTTTATTAGTTAAACTAAAAAAACTCTTTAATGTAAAGTATGTTCGATTTATTTTCCATGACTAACATATAATTTACCATAATGAGTGAAATAATCTTGAAAATCTTTCTTTATTTAAAAGATGCTGAAAAATAATATAAAATGAAATTATGGTGATTTGAACTTGTGTTACCTCAACCTAGAATCAAGGCTCAATAGTTAAACCATTGAAACAAATTGATTTCTATGCTTTATTATTGCACCGAATACTATAAAATATGCGTTTTCTTATCTATTGGACCCTCAAAAATTCGGGGCCCTGTGCGGCCGCATGGCCTTCACATGCTAAAGGTCGGCCCTGATTCGAGTAAAATAGATAAATTTCATGATTTGATATTTTTCGTTTTAAAAATTGGTGAGTCATTCGTTGAAAATGGGTGATACATAGCATTTGATTTAGAGTAGATAATGAAGGAGTTAAGCAAGAATGAAATCCTTGCTTTATTATTAAGAAAATCGTTGAAGAAGTAGTTTAGCAATAAACAAGAAGATTTTGACTTGGCCATCAACGGATGTCCTAATTACAATTTATAATTATATGATCAAAAGATGCTTTTAAGGATACTCTTATACTTCTATATGAGTTTAATTAATTATATCTTCTTTATGTTATTAGGATAATCAAATTCAAACAAATATCCAATTTTGTTTTGATAACTAACCAAATATTCAATGCTACTCCTATCTTTTTACAAGATTGTCTAAAGTCTACTCCATAGTCTATACTTATCAAATAGGCTGACCTTCATTTTCACAAGGTGTATGTATATGTATTGTCTTTAAATAATAAAATCAATAATTACGATGTAGTATAAGTCTATAATGATCCGTTTATATTATATACTCCACATACATACTCTATATTTGAAAATACTTATTTATTAAAATTATTAGTTAACAATTGACTGTTGTTCAATAAAATTCTTTTTCGGTTATAAAACATTATTGTTTTGTAATTATAAACTTCGTTTTAGAATTTGAGCAATCATAATATAATACTCCATTTGATTAAACATTTACCATGTCCAATATGCATAATAACTTACAATTGGATTTAAAGCCTTATGTAGTAAACAACTATTTTTTAATACGGTGATATCTATCAAATAACAACGTGGATTAAATATCATTTCATATAGGTAGATATATAGGAATTAGGACAAATATGTTATTTTTGCCAATGGTATTTGTTTTTGACTTATTTTGGTACATAAGAACATACTCCGTATTTGATTTGTTTTAGACTTGAAATAGATATATGTTTGCTTTAAATAAAAATTTGGCATAAAATCAAGTTGATTTTACCGAATATAAACATCTTAAAACATTGGCATCAAAAATTTGTATTGTGAAATCTAAGTGATGGACAGAATTGAAAACTGACTTATATATATGTTTTTTATTTATTTATTGAGTAATTGACTTTTAATGTACCGACGACTTGTTTTTTATACGAAGATTTAGTCTAATATACATTTCTATCAAAGAAGATTTTGTTGTTCAATTTGACATGGTGCGCCTGCTTTCTCTCTCCCCCTTCCCCTGATATTATCTGTTGAATCAAGAATGTGATTGGACAAACTAACTAACTAACTAATTGTTTGCTTATTATCTGGAGGCCAGGGTATCTATCAACAATTCCATGTGTGAAGTGTGACATCATTATTAACGACTTTTTTGAGCCACAAAGAGTGACGTCACAAGCTAGCCTAAATATATTAATAGTAAGTCTTGCTTGTGACGGGTCACCATTTATAACGGATATTTTGTAAGACAAAATGAATAGAAAATGAGGGAGTGGGGAAAGGGGACCACATGGGACAGAGAAAAGAGGGATATTTTGTGAGATAAAATAGTACCCGTCGCAAGTTTGCAACGGATATACCCGTCGCAAATGAGAATTTGTGATATATTAAAGGATTAGCTAAATCCAGCTTAGGGCAATTACCAATTTACTCAATTTCGTACAATTTATTTTGTACGAAATTAAAAATAGTAAAAAAGAGGGAATTAAAAACCCCCAAAATGAAAAACCACCATGGAAACCCAATTGTCGGCTGCCACCCAACCGACCACCATAAAATGATCGACAACGTAGCAGACGTTGGGGATGGGTGATTAGGGAAGGTTGACGTAGGTGGAGGCGTTGAGGAAGAGAGAAGATGGAAAGATGGGTCACGCGCAGGTTGGCTGATGAAAGTGTTGGTGGACCATGTTTGGGGGAAAGTGTTTGGGCATCGGTGGAAGGGAGGCTCAAAGTCAGCGACAAGGAAAGGAGAAAAGAGAATAAAGCCGCGCATGCGGGTGACGTGGTCGAGGCCGCACACCAACATGAGGGTGGTGTAACACCCATTTACCAGTTCGGTTTTCGGGGGTAGTACATATCAAATCGACCATAAAAAACATATATTAAAATAAAGCAATGTTTAAGTGATTATATGTTCCAAAACCAAAAGAAATACAATGTGTAAACTCAAATGATAGTAATGTCTAAAGACTTCGCAAAAGCTACAAAAAAAAAAAAGGTAGCTCGTCGATATCCCATCCAAACCCGCACGCAACATCAACACCTGCTAAACTCAAATTTTCCCCATTTTCTAGAAATATCAAAATGATTCACCGTAGTTTTGAAAACATACGAAGGTTAGTCCAACTATACAAATGATTACCACGTCTACCACAATGACGCAAGATAAAAGCAGTTTATATTACAAGATCAACCAACTGGGTGGGTGGGTACTCATGCATGGGATGAGGATAATAGGCCTGAAAAAGTTCAATTGCATTGTTACAGATCTTTTGTTGAAGTTTGATATGGGAGTAATAAGTACAACCAAATAACTATTACCTCCAAAAAGGGTAATCTATTACCCACCTCACACCATCAGTAACAATTTCCCCCAATCTCTCTTCATTACCTTTGCATATCTTTATCTTCTCATCAACAATGCATATGCTTTTTTCCCCATTTTTATTGCACCATTCTTACCGCTGAAACACCATTTTTTTGTGATGATTTTGTTGATGATTGTTATCAATTACTGAAATATGACAATTTTGTTGATGATTTCTTCTGACGATTTGAACTCAATCTATATCGGGCTTCTTCTGGGCCGAGCCACAAGCTTTTTGGGCTAAACTTACAGGCCCACAAATCTTAGAAAAATCAGGTTGCGCCTGGTCGGGCCATCAGCCCGGGCCATCTGATCAGCTTTGTCTGTTACCAAGCAATGCCAAACCAAAGGTGAAAATCTCTGCTATAATAAATTTGATGGGTAATTATCTCTCCTTTAATCATTTAGGGGGCGTTTGATTGAGAGTCTATAAGAAAGAAAAAGGGAAATAAAGTTACTCATTCCCTTTGTTGGTGTTTGTTTGACACAAACAAAGGGAATGCAACTCTCTTCCATACCACTCAATCCATCTAATTCCTTACCCCCACCCCCTAGAGTATTCCAGGCAGATCCTAAGGATGGGTAGTATAAGAAAGGGAAAGGGTAATGGAAGACGGGGTAAGGAGTAAGGACTCAAATTCCCCTTTGATTTAAAACATTGTTTGGCTTGAAACTCAACAAAACACCGGCCCCTTTAACTCCATCGGAACAACACCCTATTCAAATACATACAATTTGTAACCATATGTTCACAACCAAATTCAGTAACTAATTTGCTTTATCCCATCATACCACCATATTTCTATTACATTATAAACTATCGAAGAAGTTAAGAATACATAATATGAAGCTGAGTCTCATATTACTGGTATATAGGGTATATAAGTACTGAAGTACACATCTACAAATTGAGAAGTCGTGTAAAATCTACATTAGTAACACTCTTTCAACCTTTTGTTTCTCTTATCCAGCACCCTTTTCTGTAGGATTATTTAGCTATATTTCTATACAAGTGCAACACAGCATGTACACTCCTCTATAATGAAAATTTAGTTAAACCTCGTAAGCAGGGAACCTTGCAGAACCTGGTTCATTCATGTCCAGAAACATATACGCCATTCCTGCAATCCCTTCAAACAGTGAAAAGGGGCGGTCACCCCCGTGCATAAACCCCTCGCCAATAAGCCTTCTAGCTCTATCTTGTAGAAAACTCGCAAAAGCTTTGGCTCTATACAAATACTCAGGATTCCCAGTTAAACGGTACAGTGTTAGGAACACATAGGTGTTCCCACTGATACCATGGCATATCCCAACTCTTTTAAGCAAACCTCGGTTCCAAACTAGCTCTGCAGCATCCTTGGCAGCCTGCAGAAAGTCTGTATCGCCATAAACCTGGAAATTGAAAGAGTAAAAGGTATAAGATTCACAACTTCATGCCAAAAAAATGCTGAATACTCATTACTATTGGTTATAGATTCACAATTCAACTATATATCTCATAAATAAGGTTGCTCATCAGTTAGCTAGGAACGTGATGGACATGTAATGTGTATGCTTTACCGTTGCCAAAAAAACAAAAAACAAAAAAGAAACTTTATATCTCCTTTTTTTCCAGATAAGACATCTATTGCCACAACCTCCAATCACATCCTTATCAGACAAGCTCGACATAAATAAATATATGATCTTGGTCAGCTTTCACAGGCAGAAGTGCAGCTGCGAAGGTGCATGGGACACATGGTTGTCCCATTTGGCTGTAACCCAGCAAGGTATATTTATTCTTATTAGATGAAGCAATCAGATGAATCTGATCTTGGGTTAGCCTTTGAGTTGCCTGACATTCCTTCTTTGGAAAGGAGCTTCTTGCCGTTAAACTAAACTCTATTTCCAGCTTTACCAATTAGATCAGCTCAAGGGAAAGGCAAGGGTTGATGGCAAGTAGTACAATTAGGTATTGAAGATATTTAGCTTGGAGTTTGAGCTAAATTATGATTTAGTTGGGGAGGATAAGCCTTAATTTTGAGTTGCTTCACCCTCTGTTGTACAGACATTTAGACATTCTAGTACACAAACAAATAAAAAATGTCGCTACCCAAAGGTCGAAATCTTCACAAATGCTATTATACCTCGCTCGAGTTGCATTGTACAAGCACTATACATTTATCCAACCTTATGTGTAATTTTTCTGAACTTTTCCAAAAGTTTATTATTTTTTAATATTTAACTGTGTAAATAGTATAACTCAGATTTTTTAAAACAAAACCCGAAAACCTAAGAACAGAGCTCGGATTCTAAACCAGCTCTGATTTTTTAAAACAAAACTTGAAAACCTTAGTGCAGCAAAGCTCCGATTCTAAACCACCAGTTGTAATGTTGTATTACAACTGGTGGTATAATCTATTAATTGCGAAGTCTTGGCCCGCCTCTATGATCATGAGCCATATTACTGTAATAAACTACGAAGATGTTGAATTGACGAGGCAATGCTGGAAAGAAGAATAGAATACCCACCTTATAAACGGGATTATTAAAGACTAGTACCTGAGCTGCCTTTGCTAAGGTAAGTGCTAACCCAGGAGCACCATGGCACCAATGGACTAGACGATCAGATTCACTTCCTTCACTTGAAGGGTAGTTTCCACTAGGGAAACGGCCCCTTATCATGTAACGTAAAGTAGCTTTCACATCTTCTTGTTCATTTGGCGTAAGCTCCATATCCATCAAGACATGCAAGATCCCAGCCAACCCATGTGCTGCACCCCAATACTTTTTTCCATGCCACTCGTACATCAAAGGGCACCTACCCTTTCCCAATTTTCTACCACCTTTGATGATGTCATCGACAATGCCCCTCTGTAAAAATATCGATAATATTCATTCTTCATAATCTAAGTAATACAAAAAGGACAGCCGGTATTTCCAACCCAATGGAGTCAAAACACACTATTCTGGCTATGAATATTGGGAACCAAGCAAAATGGTTCACTAACGTGTTTGTTCTTCTTTAACTTTGAAACAGCAGTCAGTTCAATGTTCAAATAATTCTCTAACCCCCTCCACCGCTAACATGGGCAAGAGCCTTTGAGGAATTGAGAAGATGTTCTAGGATAATCGTGACAACAAATAAAAATATAAAAGCAGCACTCACCATGGTCAAAGAAGATATTGTGCCTTCGCCAATATGAAGGTTGAGGAAGGAGCAAGACCATAAATAGCCTGCTCTTCCATAAAGTAACTCATAAGGAAGATCAGCAGGAAGATTTATCTGCTTGCAATCAATATCCAACAAAAAGTGGCATCAGAAGAGTCGTGTGAATTTCCAAGAGCCTCGCAAATTCATACAATATCAGATAGTTTACCTGTCTAAACTCAGTGAGATAATGATTCATCAATTGCTGATCACTGGCATGTTTTGCCAAGACAGCACCAAGAGCACAGACACCAGATCGGCCACATAGGAAAGAAACGTTTCTGACATAAGAAAGTAAAAAGGATATCAGTAAATGTCCATGTTTGTTTCTATCCTTGAATGAGGGAACAAAAAAGTTGCTACAATTTGAGGGCAACTAGCTTCAATTACGACTCAATATTTTTTAGGTGGCAACTTGAAAGCAGTGAGGTTTACTGTCAACTGATCGATCCAAAAAAGAAGCATTAATATAACAAGTACGAAGCTGATAATTGGTGACATACATGTATAGAACCGATGGATGGATGGATGATAGTAAAATGTGATGTTGCAGACGATATAATACACATATAAGTCAAAGTATAGAGTACTAAAGATGAGCATGAATGCATGAATAGAATCATAGTGGCAATATGTGTCAACTAAATGGTGTAAAAAGACAATGATGTAATAAAAAGCATTACAGGTTATGAAAACACCAGGATTAGATCTGCAAGCAACTTCATCGAATAACTCGTCATAGTTGATAATAGTAGAGCAATTAATTCGGAATGAGTGGTTCAACTACTGAGTTGGCTGAAAAAGAAGAAGAAGCAAGTATACAAATGTTGTCCCTTGTTGTTTAGTTTGTCATATATGATTTCCTCAACATACTGAACAAGGCTACTGACCTACTTCATACCCTATGTTCTACCTTCACCCTCACAAAACAACTAAATAGGAGTAACAGGGAGTATTCCATACATACTTTGCTTCCTTCAATGGCATACATTCTTAGAATCGCTCCTTTCTATTTTTGTGTAGCTTCAGTTCAAATATTGTGTTAATAAAAGTTATAAAACCCATCTAGATTGCCAACCCCAGACACAGAGAGAATACTAAATTATACGGAACCAAGGTTGGAGAAGGTAGACTAGAAAATATCCAGTACGACAATAACATTTCTCTAACAAACCACATACACCAAAACTAAGTTTAAGACAAATATAAGGAAAGACATTATTACTTGGAGCCTCGAGAAGCGGAATCACAAGCCTTAACAATATCCAAAGACGAACGAAGATCAGTGTTGTTATTAGTAAGTTGATAAGCTTTAAAGAGCAAGTAAGCTGTTCCTAAAACACCCGTATATATCGTATAATCTTGCACCCTTTTTCCACCTCTTCCCCACGTTTCTTTCACCACCTACATACAAGTATACAACAACATATAAAACCCAAATAAACACTTAGACAATTCATCAAACATCATACGTGCACCACAAAATCAACCCAATCAAAAATTACAAGTAAGAAAATAGTAAAATTACGGTTTCTTTGATGTTTAATGCTGATTTCTTGAGATCCTCGCAAAGTTTTTGGTAGGGAAGATGAAGGAGTTTGGTAAGAGAATCTGGTGGTTGTATACTAGAAGAGTTCATGGGAGTTTCTGGAATGTATTCAGGCATTTCATTTGGGAAGAAACGGTCCGCCATTTTCAATTATCACTAACTCCTCTCCTGTGTGTGTCCTGTCTCTATTTTCTAAATGAAAAGCTTAACGCTATGAATATTTATAGGAAAATGAGATGGTCACAACTTTTTATACTCCTACATAATATACGTCTTTTAAAAGGTGGAGCATAAATAAGGGTATGTGAGCGGTGGCGTTAGGGTAATATTATTGGTTAGATCGGTTAAAGTCTTAAAATTATGTTACATCAGTTTTTCACTAATTTTTATTATTTCTTTATTGTTGAGACTCACTTCACACTTTATACATTATCCTTACATCAAACTTTACTTTTTTTTTTTTTCTACAAAAAAGAAATGACACGTGGCAACCATTTATTGGATAATTTCAATAGAAAGTAGGGTCAACACTCCCCTAAAGTCTTAAGTTGGGTCTTGAATATCCAAGACTCAATTTAAGATTTTGTTAAGATTTTGGTAGATTATTGGTAGTTTTGGATGAGTCTTATCTAGAGGTGATCAAATGGCCCAGGCCCGATGGCCCGACCCGGCCCAGCCCGATTTTTTCACGGGTTTGGGCCGAATAGTTTGGCCCAAAAAGCCCGTGGCCCGACCCAAAATAAGCCCGATATAAATATAGGGCCGGGTTTGGGCCAACCTAAAGGCCCGATTTTTGGCCCGGCCCGACCCGAAATTATTTTTTTAAAAAGAAAAAAATTAAAAAGTTGAAATCGTATATCATATCATACTAATAATCTAATAAACTAATGCATTGAATTATCAACTTTGCGGTTATTTTTATATTTTTATCGTACACCTAATTAGTTAATACTACTCATTTTTTGTCAACTCATAAGTTATGTACGGTACTATGGATTGTTCTTCTACCAAAAGAGTCGAAGTCAAACACCTAAGACTTGAAAATTTTATTTCGTTGCTAATAGTTTGTTCACATATCCATTTTGTTGATTGTTTCGTATTGTATTATTTTGGCCCGTTTTGGCCCATTTTGGCCCGAGGCCCGTTATAGCCCGAACAATTATGGGCTTGGGCCAAGAAAAATGGCCCAACATTTTGGCCCGGCCCGGTCCGGCCCGTATATTTGGGCCGTTTATTTAGCACGGGCCCGGCCCGAACCCGGCCCGGCCCGGCCCATGATCAGGTCTAGTCTTATCTAAAGACTTGCTAAAGTCTTGTCTCAAAACTACCGATAATCTTACCCTTACGTTTAGGTCACTCTTATACGGATTAATATAAAAAAAAAAAAACTAGTTTTAGACCTGTCCATAAAAATACACGGGTTATTTTTAAACATATTATGGTGATTTATTTTTCGATTTTTAAAAGATTAGTAACAAGAGTATTTGTTACTAAATATGATTTGGTATAATTATTTTTGGGATTTTTTTCGGTTCTTAAAAATTTTCATCCGTAAATTGTTTTTTGAAAATTTTCTCGTTTATATCTATTATGTTGTAGAATAATTATGATGGCGGTTTTTATAGTTTAGTTAAGTAGAGAGATAAATATATTCTTGAATATATCAAATTTTTTTGGAAGTCACAAATTTTAAGGAGTCGTTTGGTTACATACGGAAACTTCTAATACCTATGAACTATGAAGTTTCATATCACATGATTTTCCAATTCATGTGAATTAAGAAATGTTGTTTGGTTACGAGTAGGCATTCACACTACCTAGGGCCTAGGGGACCTGGGTAAGGTAAGCAACTTCCTCCATAATGGAGGAATTGTAATTCATGGGGAAATTTCAATTCATGTGAATTGGAGTAATCAAACAACCTACCCATTTTGCAATTCACGTGAATTAAAGTTCCTGCGTAATTTAATGGGTAATCAAACGACCCCTACTTAAATGGGTGATATGTTAGTAACCGACAAAAACTACTGCATATGTTAGTTAATTGGTGTACAATATTTTTTTTCTTTTTAACTGGACCTACCACTATTACTAGATGAATGGCATTCCGTTTGATGACATGGGTGAAGGAGAATGCAAGAAATATTCTTGCTTTAATAGAATAAGGATATTTAAAATGTGTATCTCTTTTAAATTCAACATAAATTAAATAGTATTAATATTAATATAAAAAAGGGAAAATGTATACGGTAAAAAAACTTATTTTTCTTAGTTAATTTTTAATCTATTTTAATATCAAAACGAATAATCTTGTCTTAAGAATAACCAACTATTATTTGACGAAAAGGTGAAGACAATATAGAACATCGGGTGTATTACCTCAATTTTTCATGCTTTTGAGCATATGAGTAGTTTTTTCGAGTTTATTATCTAGACTTTGTTTGTTTTGAGCATGAGTATATCTTTGAGTTTATTACCTTAAACGTTACTTGTTTTTGAGCCTATGAGTATTTTTTTAGCATATGAGTATTTTTTTTAAGCTTATTACCTCAAGTTTTATTTGTTTTTGAGTTTGCGTATTTTTTCTGAGCTATTAAAGTTTATAAGTTAGATTTTATTTTTTTTCCGTCAAAACTAAAATTCAACTAATTTGTATGTAATGTTTTTGAGTTTTATTATAATCTTTTGACCGTAATGTTTTAATAACTGAACTCAGAAACTTTATAGCAATATTCATAATTTTTAAAACAAAACTCAAAAACAATATTATAATACTCAAAACTATAAAACTAGTGGTAGTAACTCGGATGTATGATCCTCCTACCAAAGGAAATATGGCATGTTGTGACCATGAGTGGATTATACAACCAAATGTATAGAACTAATGATACATATTTTGAGCTTTTTAATAAAAATTTCGAGTTTAAGTGAAAAGAATATAAGGTTTATTGTAAATTTTATGAACTCCTTTACAAATATATTAACCTTGGAAATAATTATACAATTAAAAACAATACATATAAGTTCAAATATATTTTAGTTTTAATGTCAAAATATTAAAATATAATTCAAAATAGTTTAAAAGCTCAAAAAATATATACATAGCTCAATTAAGAGTCTTTTGTCAAAATAACTGTTTCATTCAAAGTATTCGCCAAAATAATCATTTTATGAAATATTGTCCAAACTAGCCATATGACCATTTTAATTAGTAGAATAACCATTAAGTTGCCTTTGGTTCGGTTCGGTTTTGTTTAATTTGATTATAACTTATATTTACCAATAATTAAACTTGTTAATGATAGGTTAAGATTTAACAAGGTACTCACTCAAATGTTACTAATTACCATCATTCAACCGTTGTCCCTAGCATTCAAATTAAATGATTGAATCTAGGTTGTTTAATTAGGCGTACACTATGCAAAAACTGATAGTATACCAAAGCTGTTAACAAAAATGATATATACAACGCAAATGTATTTTGAAACCAATTATAACTATTCAAGTAAATTCGCAATACCTATTATTATAAGTTCATCAAGTATCCAAAACAAAATGTCTAGAAAAATAAAAATAATGTCAAATAACAAAAAAAATAAACCATCCAAACCATAATTATTACAAGTTTCGCAATAAACTAAAAAACATTGTTGAAAGACTCACATCTGAACCGAACCGAACCAAACCGAACCAACTAGTATTATTTATAAAGCAATTTAATGGTTATTCTAGTAATTAAAATGGTCATATACTCATATGGCTAGTTTGGAGAGTATTTTCATAGAATGGTTATTTTGGCAAATACTTAAAAAAAAACAGCTATTTTGGTAAAAGACTCCTCAATTAAATACATTAGGGTTATTGTACGATATTCTTATAAATCTGGTTATATTAATTTTTCACAAATTCTCATTTGTGACGACACTATTCCGTCACAAGCTTGTGACCTCTCAATAGAGCAAGTGGGAGAGCAAGTGGAATAATAAGTAAGTGGAGTATTTTCAGATATCACAAGTTTATGACCGTCGCAAGTAATACCGGTTTTAAATATTTTGTGGGTTGTGAATTGTGAAAGTTAATGTTAGTAGGAAACTGCATGAAGGAAGAATATTGAGAAAGGAGGGTGACTGGTTGAGTGAGGAATTTTCACAAGAGCTTGGGACAGGTGGTTACTCTTAGGATGGTTCTTTATTATCTGAGTGCTTTATCATGACTTTTTTGCCTTGTTCTGGTATTTTGATGCTACTCCCTTCGTGACTTCGTCCAATTAATACTACTAGTTATCTATTTTTATTTTAAAGTGTATTGATTTAAAAGTTTTGTCAGGACTACTTTTTATATGTATGTGATTTTGTTGTTTTACATGGTTCAAATTCTCTCATTACTCATTTTTAAGTCTATATAAAAAGAAATAAATAATTATTGGTTGAAATTTGAAACGGAGGATTTACTAAACTACTACTCTGTATGTTGTAAACCTGTAATGCACTAGATCACTGATTTAGAATATTTTGATTCGTTTGTTAATACTCCACTCTGTAGTTGTTAATTATGTTTTGATTAGTTAACATAACATGCGTGCGACTATGATTAAATCATTTTTAACCTTTTGCGAGCATGAAACTTAGTTATGGGCAATCCGAATGAGAAATTTCGTGTGTAGCATGAGAAATTTTGATTTGATTTAACCTTCGGCACTAATGCAACTGCTACTGATACGACTCATTTAATCGTAGTTAATTGAAGAGAATTTATACGATTTTGTTGGTGTTAACTGGTTTATGGAGCCTAATTGTAGGTAACTTGTTAGTAAGCTTTGATTAATTATTGGGTTGGTTTAACAAGTTTGAGACAGAGTCCAAGTCCGAGGATAGGTGGGCTATTGATTTGCACGCTCAATTCACGCATAGGTCACACTAATGTGTCACGCATAAGAATAAGGGAAGAGGAGCTGGCAGCAGCGAAATGCGCGACACAAATTCAACAGACGCACAAATAACGCGCAACCAAGGTGCGACACCAGCACGACCAACATTCGACAGTGGCATGTGCTATATGGACGCATAATTCAGCATTGAAGACTCGTGTTTGTTTCGTTGTTTCACTCGGTTTGTTTCGATTATTATTATTATTATGGTTTTTTCTAACGTGTGGCCTAAAGGCACACGTGAATAATCTAAATACGGAAAGATTCACACCATATTTTCATTAATTATGGTAAAATGAGTTTCTACCTACGAATCAGATGAGAATATGTTGTAAATTTTTCCGTATTTGGACTATTAATGACTGCCCTTAGGACACTTTAGAAAAATCGTTATTATTATATTACTTTATTTCTTAATCTAGTTATTTTACCTAAGTGCTATATAAGTTATTATTTTAATTTTAGAAAAGAATTACCCAACTTTTAGGGGTGTTTGGTTGGTTACTTTGGAATGGAATGAAATGGAATGGATTGAGTACATTCAAGTGTTTGGTTGGATGATTTTGGAATGGAGTTAGATACCAATGAATTCTAATTGTACTCCACCAAAATTCCTTGGAATCTCATACCCCCTAGATTCAAACTTCATTCCCCACTTCTATAATTTATGGTGAACCAATCAAGGTTAGAAAAGTATGGATTTAGAACCCAGTCCATACCACAATAATATCAAACGTTGTTTCATATCATTCCGACTTGTTAAACCAAACGACCACTTAGAGAATAACCCTAATTATTCTAGTTCTAATATGAGGGATTTCTCCCTTTTTTTTGTTCAAGACATTGAAACATACACTTATTATTCAATTGTGAGTTTGAAAGTTCTAATTTTTGTCTTGACTATTGTTAATTGCTTTGTTATTATTATTATTATGATTTTTGTCTTATGATTGCTAGATGGCCAACTAGTTATCTATTTCATCGTTTTATTGTTAGTGTTGTTAATTGAATATGATTTATTAACTTTACATTAGTATCAACCATGGATTAATCACTACAAGAAAACAATGTACTTGCGATGGACTTTCTGCAACGGAGACAAATTCCGTCGCAAAATAAAATTCGCGATGGAATCTGCGACGGAATTTGCAACGAGAGGCAAACTTCCCCCCAGAACAAGTCAAATGGCGAGAAAATTTGCAACGGAATATTCGTCGCAATTATTGACTTTTGCGACAGATTGTCCATCGGAAGCCTTGACTATCCTTGACCAGACTCTGGTCAAGGGTCAAGCTTAGTCAAAGTTTGCAACGGAATATCCATCGCAAATATTGACTAAAGTTTGACTCAGTCAATATTTGCAACGGAAATTCCGTCGCAAACTTTGACTGACTTTGACTTTAGTCAATGTTTGCGACTGACTTTCCGTAGCAAACTTTAACTAACCTTGACCAAAGTCTGGTCAAGGGTTAAGGTCAGTCGAAGTTTGCGACGGAAAGTCCGTCGCAAGATTTTTCTCCCTCCTTCGTCACCAATGCCACCACCAAACCACCTCACCACGCCACCTCCTCTCTTTCTCCTCTATTCTTCCTTCCCTTCCTCTCTTTCTTCTCCCTCCTTCCTCTCCTTCTCCCTGCGACGGACTGCTGCCGCCTGCCGCCCGCCATCGTTCCCGCTGCCTGTCAGCTGTCGCCATTGTTGCCTGCTCCTCTTTTGTTCTTCATTCCTTTCTCCTTATGTATGTATACTAGATATCCTTAATATTGTCACAAGTTAGCTATGTTTAATTCCGCCGCAAATATATTATTTTTGGAATTTTCGTCATAAAAATTGACTGACTTTGACTTGGCCAGTCGAAAGTCAAATTTTGCGACGGAAAATGTACACTCCATGAGTTATTTGTCCCACATCGGTACAATGTGGGTGTGTGGAGATTTGTCCCACATCGGTAGATTGAGACGATTGTGATATATTTATAATAACTTCCACCCACCACTTAATAACAAGGCCTTGTGCTTTTGGGCTTAAGTGAGGACAATTAACGGGCCCAAAAGTGCACACTCATCTTATTGGGTTTGTGTTATGACGGTGACTAGAGATGGCAATGGGTAGGATCTGGATGGACAGGATCCTATAGGATCCAGATCCATATCCATTTTAAAATGGTATATTCAGATCCTACCCTTATCCTTAGGGTCCAGAATTTGTAGATCCATATCCGTATCCTAAGGATCTGGGTAGGATCTGGGTAAAATCCAGATCCGTCAATCTCCAACGATATATTCAAATGAAACCGCATCAAGTCACTATTATACATTATTTTACTTTTACTTGTCAAATAGAGACGATGTTTTGTTGAATCACCATCTATTAGTTTCAATGGTTTAAAAATCATAGTCCAAAATAAACAAAAAGAGGGTACAAAGTGATAATAAGTCTTATAGCAACTTACAATTAAGGTTTACAAGCCACAAAATAATTTTAATTCTAACAATTCATAATAAAACAATTTGTTCAAACAAATTAAACACTACTCAATACTTAATTCCTTATTTCCATGATCTACCTTTGAAGGGTCGAATCTATCCAAAATTGACCCTTATAGAAATTAAAAGAGGGTCTAAGGGTAGGATTTGGATCTTAGTAGTGGGACCCAGATCCGACCCTCATGCTCGTATAAGGATATGGGTCAAATCCAGATCCTAAGGATCTAAAATAATGGGATCCATATCCTACCCTTGGGTATAGGGTCTGGTGGATCTGGGTAGGATCCGGGATCCATTGCCATCTCTAACGGTGACGGGTCAGGTTGTTACAGAAAATCCGTCGCAAAGATTGACTAACTCTGACTTTCAACATTCCCTCGCAAAAACTAACTATGACTTTCAACATTCCGTCGCAACTCCGTTTGCAACGGGATTTCCGTCACAAATTCATTTGCAACGGAACAATCCGTTGCAAAATAAAATTTTGCGACAAAAAAATGTGACAGAGGCCTCCCGTCGCAAATGGGGAATTTGCGATTGGAAAGTTGATTTTGCGACGGAATTTTCCGTCTCAAATACTGACACGGTTGTCGCAACCCTATCAAAGATAACCAACTGGCCTAACTAATGTAGCAAGGAAGTCGGGATCATTTCCACAGGGAGACTAATATGAATTCTAAATGCTAAACTAAAGTCCGTCAAGGTAACCAGATTTGGGGTTTTGATTGTTTGTTTTAACTAAACTAAAAGTAGTGAAGAAAAAAGAAAAGAAAAACGTAAAGCAAAGTAGTGTAAAAATATAAGGGAGAGAAAACTAGGATAGTCGGTTCACCAATGAAAGTGTAACGATTGGGGTTTAGGTCGCAGATCAGTCTCAATTATCGGTCTAAGGGGTAGTGAAAAGGTCCTCTCGGATCGCTATTCGCCCTAGAATGCTTCTAACGGGCTCTCGCAACTTATTAGGGCACTCTAATGTTTATGACAGGTCTAACCCTCACCAGGCTTTCGATCTTTGGTCGGGGTTTACCGTACGAATAATTAGCTACGTCGATTTAACCAATTGAACACAAATAAATGTCATAATTAACAATAGAGACAAATTACCAACAACCGATCTAACCTAAACGAACTTCGTCACATTATCATTGAATCACCTATATCCTAGTCGAGAGGATTAGCTACGCATAATATAAGGAACGATTGAGATAGAATAAATAATGGAAAGGGAGTACATGATCGTGATAATAAAATTGCAATGTAAAAAGAGTAAAAGGTAAAGAAATGAGAATAAAAAGAACAAAGGAAAATTAAATTACCGAATGTAAATGGCAAAGTAGAATTCTTGAAAGCTAGAAAAATGCTACGGAAATATTACTGATTACAAGTTTTGAGAGTAAAGTCTAAGAGTAAAAGGCAAAAGATAAAAGATAAAAGATAAAAAACTAAAAAAACACTGAAAAACTGCCTTTAAAACGAGATTAGTCTGACTCCAAACTGATAACCTAATGGACTTAGGTTAATCTAAGGCTTCGGGCAAAAACAACTGGTCGATCGACTTCCTTATCGACCAAAAGTGGTCGATCGACTAAAACACTGGTCGATCGACTTAGTAATCGACCAAAAATGGTCGATCGACTATATATGTCGAACAGATTTCCTGCAATGCGCACTGAACTTCAAACGGTTGTTATCTCTTCGTTACTCGGGAAAATAAAGCGTTTTTGGTGGCGTTGGAAAGCTAAGAGGATAAGCTTTCATCTCCAATTTGAATCACTCGATTATCATTTCTATAACTCGAGTTATGGCTCTTCAAAGTAGGCACTAGCGGTGTGAAGCTCTTCTTTCGCTCGATAGACTTCCATTACTTCTACGCGCATCTCAAGATGGTAGTAACAAGTTCCGACTCAACTCTTCTCCTAAATGCATGCATGGGGACATGTTTTAGGCTTGATTATGATCTTCTCCGGCTCATATCTAAAAATAACACAAGACAAACCAAAGTAGACTATTTGGGGGACATTTGTAGTAAAACGCTACGAAATAAGCATGGAAATGCGTGCTAATTTGGCCTAAAAGGTCTATATAAAATGCACGCATCAAATACACTGTTGGTTTGTAGTGAATATTGAACGGGATTCGTTGATATTGATACTTAGAAGCAATTACCATATATCTAGAATACAACTAGATTGTATGCGCTATTTATCCTTCGTCGAATTCTCTATTTATATTATTGTTGTTAGATTAAACCTTGAACTGGATTGTTAAGTTTAATAGTTAGGGCTAGTTAAGAACGGGATACTTGGAATTAGTTAATCGTGAGGAGAATTAAAATAGTACTTTTATTCACGATAAGGTAGTCAAGATAACTAATTAGAATCGTCTTACTGTAACACCCCGATATTTCGAACTCGTAATTTTATTGATTTTTGTTTCTAATTTCAGAATAATTTATATTTCATGAAATTTCATAATAATTTGAATATTTCATTTTAAAAGCATTTTTAGTTTGTAAACGACATTTCAATTAATTACGTAATTATATTGTAACGGTTTAATTTTAACGTTCGGAAAATTTAAATGTATTCTGTAATTTCGTAGAATGTAATTTACGTGTTCAATTGTTATATCGAGTTTTAATAATTGTAAAATTGATGAGTTACTGATATTTGGGCAATTTCCGGCTCATAAGTGAAACCTGATTCAAACCCGCTCTTGTAATAATTTTCCGACTTAAAACCCATTTCTTATATAAAAAGACATTTCACAATCGGTAATCTTCATCCTCTCATTCTCAAACCATATCCTCTTACTTTTCCCATTTGTATACAATGTAAACAATTCACAAAAAGCTTTGCCATTTTTTCGTTTCTCAACCATTTCGAACGGTTTTCGCGCCTTTTTCTTCATCTCGCCGTCGCCGTCGTTTTTAGGTAAGAAATTACAGCTCTTGGGCACCACGAAATTTCTGCCTTTCAAACACATTTCATTTTCTTTCATAAAACCCGTTCCTTGTTTGTATAGGTTGTGTCATGGTGGTTTCCGAGCTTGGTTCTGCGATAAATCGATGTTTAATTGCGAATAGAGGTAACTTTGAGAGGTCACTCGACTTATGTCAAAAACTTGGTGTGTTATAGTAAGATAATTGCAAAGTTGAATGAAGGTTGTGTTCATGGGTTATTTTTAGCCGTGGATGGCTGATGTTGTTATTACAACTATTGTTATCACGTACTGCTGTTGCCTAGTTCGTTATTGTTGTTGTTTTTATCCGACGATGTTATTATTGCTGCTCTATTCACGCTCCCCTACTATTGTTTTCTTTATCACTGTTGTTACTATGTAGTACCATTTCACTCTGCTATTGTTTTGTTCGCTGTTTTTTATTATTGCTGGTTATGGTTGTTACATTCTGTCATTTCTGTCCACGCTGCTATATATGTTTAACTACTGTTGCCGTCTACGATGCTCTGGTCTGTCATTGTTGTTGATGCGTCATTGTGGTTGTCGATGTATTGTTGTTGCGTTACCGAACTGCCGCTGTGGCATCGTCGATCTGTTGCTACTGCGATGCTGTTACAGTAGATGTTGCGCTACTGGCGGTTGGCTGCACGCTGCTGTTGGCTGCTACTGCACGCTGCCCGCTGCTGGCAACCCGCTGCTAGTGTCGATGTAATAGTTGCGTCCGTTGCTGCTAGTCGTTTTAAGTGCTACTATTAAATATTACTAGCTATTGTTTTGCTTCAATTATGCTGCTGTTATTAGCCATTGCTTCTGTTACCGCCGATGTCACGGCTGCTGGTTGCTGCTGCCCCACGCTACTGGATGCTGCTCTGCGCGCTGCTGGTTGTGGTGGGCTGCACGCTGCTGACCGCTGCTGCCACTACTGCTAGTCGTTGTTGTTAGTGTGTACGTATGTTGTAGCCTGGTATTGTTAGTCGTGATTATTTAATGTTGTTATTGCAAATTTTATTGCTGCTCACTGCTACTACTATCGTTTAATACTACTATAGTATACTACGTACTAATGTTAAGTATTGATCAATCGCTTCACATAATACGAAGATTTAATTAGTCACCTTGAAATCGTTTAACAAATTAATAATGGGTTGCGACATTTAAATTAGAAGCATGTTTAAAAATGATGAAATTCGTGAAGTGAAAGCCCCTGATTCATTTATTTGAGACTTAACTTGTGATTGGATGTTCCGATTTGAATGATTCTTTTTCCATATGATTTTTATGCTTGTCTTTTATCATATGGTGTTCTAAGTTTCACTAAAGTAATGTAGCCGTAGTTCATTTTGTGATGCGTATTGGAATATGCCTGAGTCGGGGCCTCTGAGTACAATACGTATCTTTGTTTGCTTGCGTATCGAAGACATGCCTGAGTCGGCGCCTCTGAGTACAATAAGTAGCTGAGAGGATCTCTAGTTTCTCCCCACCGACTGTGGCATATATATTTTTATGTATGTAGGTTGGTGCTGATATGGGGATACGTGAGAGCTATTAGCGAGCGATGCTGTGCATCGACATGACATTACCTATATCGTTTAGCCAGACTCTTTACTTACAGTTTTGATATACTCCTGGGATATGCTATCCTGGTTTGGTTACAGTTGTATATAACTTATAACTTATCTATCGTTTTTACTTTCCGCATTTTGTTTTAGTAATTCACCTCGCATGTTTATAATTATGTCAAAAAGTTTAAATTCCGTTTATTTTTCCGCATGCTATTTTGTTTCTTATTCCGCTTATTTTTCCGCATGCTATTTTGTTTATTATTCCGCTTTGTGAGGGGTTTTTACACTTATAATGATCAATTGGTATTAAGTTGTGGATTTGTGCTTGTTCCAAGACCTCTAAATCATCTTAATTCATTTACTTTATTATTTGTTAGTTTTAGTTCTTTATATTAATTAAGCCGAATCAAAAAAACCCCTAAAGTGGTCACTAAAACTTGAGGGAGACGGTCTTTCAATAAATTATTGAGAGACCATTCTTTTGTACCCTTTTATTTGTATTTCGTGATCTTTTGCCATTGATCGTACCATAGTAATTTTGTACTTATTTATATAATAAATGTACTCATTTTATCTTTAATCATGATTTGTACCTATTATATTAATTTTAGTACCACTTTTTCTTAAATTTGTACAATAGTCTCTCAATAAGCTTATTAAAAGGCGGTCTCTCAGGAAACCTACTGAAAGTGGTCACTTTATTCTCTACTCTTGGGCACTTTAATTGATTTAGTCATTTCTTGTGGGTTGAATGAGGTACATTCCAAGTTGGGCGTGTTCATAAACCCCGCTCCAACTTAGGGGCTATTAGCCAGCTAGTCGTTGACAAGGATCCACCCATGAATCAAGCTAGTCGTTGCCAAAATCACAGGCTCCCTTTCCCTGCCTTATTTGCGAATCTCTCTTGTTTATATGTTTCCTTCCCTTGTATATATAGCTAACATAGAATCAATTGTACACCACACTTGATCATTATTAATATACATCATATAATTCTCTCAAATGTGTCTACATATTTTAAAATATTAACTCAGCTCAGTTTATGTTTGTACTAAAGTTTAATCCTGTAATTACTTGTCCTAGGAAAGCTCGGCCCGCTACATCATAAGTTATGGGCCGAAAATGTGGCTCAGGCCAAGTCATGAGAAGCAAATTGTTTGTTTAACAATGCAAGAGTCTCCTTACAAATAAGATACATAAGCAAAGCTCAACTCTAGTCATGCAAATTGTTTGTTTAACAATTTAAGATTCTACTTGGAAATAACATAAGCAAGCTTGAAAGACTAAGAATATACAAACTCTATCTCACATTAGTGAAGTTATTAAACTTGAAGTCGAGGGTGTGACTGTCACACGGTCCTAAACATAATATTAAAGGGGCGGGTGTTTCGAAGCTCAAGCAGCTTCGTTCATTTGAGTATCCCATTGAGACCAATTGGCTGCACTACCAGATCGAGGCATGCTGTTTATGCGAGTGTACTTGTCGACATTGAAGTTGGCTCCACATATCACCCCTTGGCTATCCACCCTTGGCATCGCCTTCACTTTGTTCATTGGGTGCTCAAAGCTCACTAAGCCTCCCTCGCTGTGGAATATGAAACCTGTCGACAAAATAAAATTCAAGATTATTGATATACATGCCAATGGGCCAGCGTGTTCTATATATAGGCCATGGTGCCCCGGATAATCATCGTAATTGGGCTCCATCCAGAAATGCTAAAAAACGAATAACAGTTACAGGTCCGAAACAAATAAATGGGTGGGTGGGTGAGTTGGAAACTGAAATTGGGACATAGACATAGTCTGAATGTCAATAATGATTTCTTTTTTCAACAAAATGCATTGAATCATGAATGTCACCATAGAAAGAAAAGATAGAGGTGATGATAAGGAAGAAAGGGAGTTATCCAAACACGAGATAAAGCGGTGGACCATAATATGTTAATAACAAGTTATTTAAGTTTTAATTTGTTGAAAAGGGGTGTTAAATATTATAAATGCAGCCTAAAATTGTTGTCTACTACGTCCCTTTAGTTTTATTTTACACGGTAAACTTTTGTTTGAACCCCCCAAATACTTGTATACTTGTGTAAGGCGGCCTAACACAAGTATATGAAGCAGTTTAGTTTATAACTACTTTCCATTAACATGGATCGTATCTGGTTACTTAAAACCGCCTATATAAGACTAAGTATTCTTCTATAAATAGTAAATAGTGTGAGGTTAATGAAGCGGTAGGGGAAGAAAAAGACAAGAGATGGTGAGATACAGATCCACATAGCAGAAAAGATAAAAGAAATGAAGTGATAATGAGACAGTATCCAAAACTCCAAAAGTGTAGGCAGTCCGTTTTTCTTAAGACGGGTCACCATTTGTAACGGATATTTTGTGAGATAAAATGGATACAAAATGAGTTAGTGGAGAAAGGGGACCACATGAATAGTGTCAGAGAAAGAGAAAAAGTGGGTATTTTGTGAGAGGAAACGGTATCCGTCACAAGCTTGCGACGGATAGTGCCGTTGCAAATAAGAATTTGTGAAGTGTAGGTGTGGGATGACGACGACGTTATCCTTTAGTATTTAAGATTGAAAAGTAGAAAGCAAAGGAAAGGAAAGCAGACCTGGAGGAAATGGGGCAAATGATTTAGCACATCCTGCTTTAATCACCTCCAAATCATCTGATATCACCACTGATCCATCTCCTGCTATTCCCCAATACAGCTTCACTCCTCCATCCGATCCCTTTTTGTACACACAATCAGTCACACAATTCCATATCCATCATTTTCATTCATTAAATTACCACCATTAATTATATATTTATATCACACGCTTTTAAACGTCAATTAAGATCGTCTCATGCAAGACTCACTTAACTTAGGCGATCTAGGAGTATAAGATAACATACATGGATCATGGATGGTTATGACTGTCTCATACAGCATACTATATATACTAGACTATCTAAATCTAAGCGATCTCCTTAAAAGGAAAATTTAGGATGAGTACCCAAAACTCATCCCATGATTTAAGACATGATATTAACTGAACCATCATTTATAGAGAAACATATAACCGAATCACAAAGTCTCCTGCTTATTGAAAACGTATATGTCTCTCACACAATAAAGCATAAAGCTTATGACGGATAGTCACCATTTTAATGAAAATTTGTGAATCATGAAAGGGGTGCTGAAGCTGAATAATCCATATATATGTTTAACATTGATTAAAATAGCTCAAAAAAGTGACAAATAAATAATTGAGATTAGGTAGGGAAAAGAAAAATACGAGGGCAGTGAAGACAGTGCCATTCTTGCTATCATAGATGACAAAACCAAATCGGCCGTCAAGGTTCTTGATGACTTGATCAGCAGGGTAGGGCCCACGGTCCCTGAGTGTTCTATAGGCTTCAATCACTAACATCGCTTCATTTGCACTCTTTGACAGTCCATACTCTTTTATTAACCCACATAAGTTGTCTAAACTCCCCTTGAACAAGCAGTATATATCATCATACCCACTAAACAACCTGCAAAAATCATTTCCCATTTACAACTTACAACTTACAACATCATCCCAACAATAAAATCATATCAAATGATTGAAGCTAGCTAAGTTAGAGAATTACATTTGTTGGAGAGGATTAGGAGGGTAAGGCCTCACAAAAGCAAGAACAGCAGCATGACCAAAGCTCATATGAAATGTGTTTTCAGGGTGAGATGAGATAAAATCATTCAGAGTTTCATGTGGTAATTTTGGTCTTTTAGGTCCTTTTTCTGATGCTGGACTCTTTAGCTCTTCGGGTGGATGAGCAAAGGCTTTGTGAAATATTGCCAACATTTTTTTATGTTATGTTATGTTCTGGACTCTAATTGTGTAAAGCAAGAGAAATGAGAGATATTTTGGGAGGGATGAAGAGGTGGGTTTTTATATTACAAGGTTGAAGTGTGTCAATTATTGGGGGGAGATTTGGATTTGTTATCTAAATGTGGAAAAAAATGGGTGCAGGGATAGAGAAAGTAGAAACAGGGGTAAAGAGACCACAATACTATGGGCTCAAGTTTTACATTAAATTTTCCTTAGGACCAATATATTTGTCCCAAGTTAAAACGGTTTAAATAATATTCACTTTTATTGATAAAACAAAACTGAATAGTCTTGGAAAGAGCAAGGTACGTATTTATCCCGTTTATGTATATTGGTCATTATTTGATCCGTTTTAAATTTATGACATATACAAAAATTTGTATAAGGTTTATGGATTACTTTATCTTCTTTTAATATTTATATTCAACAATACTAATACGTGATCGTGTCTTGTAGACTTTTTAAGGTAGACGTTACTGGATTCGTACTACTCTTGGTCATGTTAATACTCATGACTACATGGTAGTTGCCTCATAATGAATGGCTGATAAAACAATTAAACGGTTGCAATGGATCAAACGAAGATGTTGTCGGCACAAAAATAAATAAATTGCGATGCATATAGACGGGTCAAACGGGCATGTTTTAGGTCGGGAGTTTCGGGTTTGGGTAATATGCGAATCGGGTGTATTTCGAGTCGGGTAAAAAATCGGGTCAATCAACATTTTTTTCTCACATTTTCTTAAACTTCTTTTATATCGTAATTCCTAATATTTATACGTTTTCTCTCCTCTTCCTCGTCTTAGCCAACTTAATTGTAACCATTCTCGTCATCACCACCTACATCGTCATTGTTATCGTCATCATCACCCTCACTAACTCGCTAAGTACGATAATGAGGTCAAATAAGATAACAATGAGAACGTGACATGTGATCTGAGGTGGCAATGTTGACGTGGAGTGCGGTTCAGTTCGACGTAATCCGGTGAAAGTGACGGTATGACACACATTTCGAGGTAATGATATGTCATGTGGTCCTAGGTGATGAGGTGGCATTGATGATGTGGAATAAGGTGAAAGTGACAGTGTGACACGTTTCGAGGTGATGACGTGACATGTGGTCCATCGAAATAATGAGGTGAAACTGCTAATGTGGAATGTAATTTGACTTACTAGAGTGAAAGTGATGGTGTGACACACACTTCGATGTGATAACTTGGCATATGGTATGAGGTTATGAGTTGGCGGTGCTGACGTGAAATGCACTTCAACCTACCACTGTAGAAGTGACGGGGTGACAGACACTTTGAGGTGATGGCGTTGCATGTTGTTTGAGGTGATGACGTTGCATGTTGTTTGAGGTGATGACGTGACATACCGCATATATTCATATTTCTCCTCAAAAATTTCCAAGTCATCAATACCTATATGACATTGTGTATTTTAGAAATGATATATTATTTTGACCAACGGTCATCCCATTGTAGGTCGGGTTTTGACCCGCTGTTCACGGGTCTAAGCGGGTTCGGGTATCTTTCGGGTTTGGTTTGAGAAAACCAGGTTAATTACAGGTCATGCGTGTTAAGATCGGTTTTCGGGCGGGGTCAGATTTTGACAGGTCTAGATGCATATATACTTAAGTGACAAATGTCGCCAAGTTATGTAGGAAATAACTGAATATGTTACATTAATATTTACGATATAATGACAACATTACGACAAAAATCCGTCACAAAAATCATCTATAAGACCGACCCATACATTATATCATAAAATTTCATCATAAAATTGTATATTTATGTCTTAAATCAGTCATTTGATCATTCCAAGTCAGATAATTTTTGCTTCAATTAGTGTGTCTATTATAAGGGTTTTGATCCTCTATTATTATGGTTCGCGACATATCCTTAATCTAAAATTGGAGACAAACCTAATAGGAATATTAACAATAGTTGGCCCTCAGCCATCACCTAAAGCATTATCGTTGAAGATATCCTTGAGACGGTCCTAAGTTTGTTTGGTCGTTGCACCGGGTTCAAGGATGGTGTGTAAGAGATCAATAATAGAGGTGGTGCTATAGATCCATTGTTTTACAATGACATCAATTTGGTCCGAACCGGCATCCTTTTGTAGAACTGCATCTTTTGGAGGAGCAATGTGATCAATCACGTCAAAGGCCCGAGTTTTATTGAGGAAAAGCTCAGCCCATGAAGCGTAATTAACGTTTTCGATTTCGAGAATGATGGGTACATAATTTTTTATATTCGAAACAGAATATGTAGGGGAGAAGGTTGGTTTTGAGGTTTGGCTGTCGTTAGTGATGGTGAAGGGATAGAGAAATGGTATTTCGAGATGAAGAAGAATGTAGCGAAAGTAGAGGATTGAAGGAGTTTAGTACCATAAAAGATATTATATTCCCTTGACTTATTCAATAAAACATCATACAATTTATACAATAGAAATATCCTAAGTTAGCTTGCCAATCCCATGATTCCATGAATCATGTGTTGTCAATCATTACTAGCTAATGATAGAGAATATAGGAGCTGAATTGAATTGAATTAATTGGAGTAGAGCTTAATTGAACTAAATTGAGTGGAACCGAGGTGAAGTGAATTCAGTTGAATCAAAAGTTAATTTTGTGAAGAGATTAACTGAACATAATTGATTGAATGTAAATAAAACCTAACATAAATACAGTCAAATAAAATTGAAAGGAACTCAAATTAAGCTGAGAAGAACAAGGCCATAATCCCGTATAGTCATTAACATATTAGCTAAACTAGGAAACAAAACAAACATAATTATTTACAAGAATCAGCAATATTCTCGAGATAATATTGTCATATCTATCTCTATAAAAGGAGTAGAACTTAAGCTATTCTCATTGGTTCCTTGAAATAAGGAAAAAAAAGGTCCACTAACTTTTACTACTTTAATTTCTCTCACTCCAAAATTCTGAATTAATTGCGATATTTCATCATTCCTAATTACGTAATCGATTATAGTATCAGATTTCGTCATTGTCATAATAAAATACAATATGATCAAATTATTTATAATCGAAAATATAAATAATAATATATAACGGTTCAATAAAATACAATATGTAACAGTCCAAAAATTAAATCCGAAAAACAAAAAATTACAGTCCAAAAAATAATTACATTATATTCTCCAATTTTTCAATCAAATCAAATACAAATTAAGATACCAAACAAGATAAAAAACGGTAAAAAACGATATATGACGGTCCAACCTCTTATCTATAAAAGCAATATAATTTAGAGCAATGATATTGGCTTCTAATTTTTAGAAAAAAAAAAAACTTCTTTTATGCCCTACCCCACCACTTAATATCAAGTATTTTATTTCCAAACTATCAACCATAGTCCTAAAGTATTTATTATTCAGAGAACAAAGAACCCAAGAAAATGAATTCTCTCTGAAATAAAGAGATGAAGACAAATAAAAAAAAAAAAAAAACCAAAAAAGCAAAAATTAGCAACCCAGAAATCACGATTTCTTTCCCTTTTGGTGTGGTTTAATCCTCCAATTTTCCCGATTAAGTCTAGGGTTTCCAAAATCCCCTTTTCTGAAAAATAAATTCCCAATTGAAATAAGATCTAGATCTTTAAGGAAAAAGTGCTTGACCTCTGTATGGGAAATGGTAATGAAGTGCCGAAATTGTGTGTGGTTGACCCCTTCCATTGCTTTACCCAGTGGTTTTTGCTACCGGATCCTCTTGCCCTCCTTTGTGTCCGAGTCCCTTTCTTTCCCTGGAAGTCTACCAATTGTTTCTCTGGTCAGAAGATAACCCATCACCTCCTTTTGATTTTCGAAATAATGTGTCATCCCATTTTTCATAGGGGTTTGCTGGCGCCACTTCCTACTCTTTCTAACAGGTATGACTCTTTCCCCTTTTTTTGCCCCTTCTCCTCTGTCTATTTAAGAACTGAAATTGTGAGTGTATTTACTGCATCTCACTCCTTCCTTTTCTTAAAACTCTCCCTTTCTAGCATAAAATATCTAGCTTTCTTTTCTTTAGTTTTTATGAATTCTGAATTGAATTTCATTAACGCTCTTCTAGCTAATGGCGTTTCCTCGCCGTCTTCTCAGGTTGGAGAGGCTGGACCCTCGAACCCCCTTTCGGAGGTTCCTGGTGGGGCCCAGCCAGCGACCCAACATTCTGAATTGCCGTCTTCCGTTAATTCGGAAAATGTTGAGGATTCTGATCCGTATAATAACATTAGTATTCATGATTTACCTGAGGTGAAAAATGAGATCCTTAAATTGACTGAATCTTGCTTAGTGGGTCAAATGTTTCAAACATCAGTTGATTATAAACTTGTTGTAGCTCGTCTTAAAATTGATTGGGCTTTTGCTGCCGACAATATCGATTTTCTAGATATGGGAAATCGGTGGATCCTTATTAAGTGTGCTAACCCTAATGATAAAGACCGTATTTGGCGCGACAGACCTTGGTATGTTCAAGGTGACATGTTTTTTATCACTCCTTGGAGACCCATGTTTGATCCCTTTTGCGAGTCCATTACCCATGTTGATGTTTGGGTTAGGCTACCTAGGTTCCCAATTGAGTTAGCTAGTTTCGTTCCTATTTCTAAACTATTTGAAGCTAATAATGTTGGTAGACTTATTAAGCTGGACATTTGTACTGAAGAAAATTTTAAAATAAAATTTGCAAGAGCTTGTGTGTCAATCAATGTCACTGTTCCCCTTGTGTCGTATATTGAAACAGCTAGTGTTGGTGGTCTTAATAGTGCATTTGTGGTCTGGTATGAGGACTTCCTTGTTGGTTGTTCTTGTTGTGGGTCTCCTTCGCATATTATTGATGACTGTCCTTTACTTTCTCTCCCTAAAAGGGAAATTAAGATCTTCATTAAAAAAAAACCCAAAATGATTGAACTTGCTGAGTCTATTTTGGCCAGAGCCTCTTGGGTAGCATCCCATGGTGTCACGGCCGAGACGGCTGATGTGATCCATGCCCCAATGAGGAGTGTGCCTAAGACAAAAGCTAAAACAAATGCTAAGAATGCTAAGAAAGATCATGTGGCTGAAACTGCTACATAGAAAAATCACAAGCAAAATGGTCCTTTTAGGGTCACAAAGAAAAAGTCGATTTTTAGAAAAGGTGTCGTTATTAATGAACCCTATGATATGCTTACTAAACCCCTTGATACACAGCATGAGTATAAGGGAAAAGGCAAGGAGAAATTAGTTGCTGAAAATGAGTCATCTGAAATGGATTTTGATTGTCCCCAAGTGGTGGCTGGGGTGATTCAACCCCCTGTCTTATCCCCCACCCCTGAAGTTTCTGTTTTGGGTCAGAATTTAGACAAAGGCAAAGATATTATTGTGTATGAAGGTAATCCTATCCCGATGTCACTAGCTATTGTTCCAGCAACCGTCGCAATACCAAATTCTGTTGGTTTTGCTTGCTCCAACCCTTTCTCCCTTCTTGGAGAAGCAATGGGTACTGATATGGTAGTTCCAGATGGCACTTTGGCAGACTTTGTTTATGATGATGATGATTTTCTTGATGATGAGGATGATTTGGCAGAGTGCTCTTTCAACTCGATCAACTCATCCAGTTCCTTTGTTAAGAAAATTGGTCTCCTTGAGGTAAACAATGCCATTTATGCCTCCTCTTCCAAGGAATCGGGTTCATCAAAGCGAAAGGTAGAAGGTATGGAGGAAGTTGACTCAACCTCAACTTCTTATAAACGCCCAAGGTCTTGATGATAATGTCTACATTTATATCCTCTCCATGTCAAACGGTAATAATGATGGTCTTTTGTAATAAGCGGTTGTACGTCAAGCATTTTTTTAACATAACCGTCTGTTTTAGGTTTATGTTCTGTCTCTCGTTGGGTTTTTTTGGATGTGGAGTACTCGGAGGTCTGGCTATTTTGTCTATTCGGGAGAGGATCTGTAGGAATTTTATTCTATTTAAAATGTATGTTTTTGGAAAGATGCATACTAGTTATGTTGTCTTCTCCCTTGGTGACTACTTGTTTGTAATATTTATTTCCTCAAGGGAGCTTTGTCATATTCCTTTGCAATTTATCTTCCTTTTATTACATTTCTTTATGACTCTTACATTAGCAAAACTGGCTTTAAAGGATGTTAATCTTTGCCCAGCATTAGCATCAAAGTGCCTGGGGACTGGTCCACTCTTGTCCATTCATATGCAAATTCTAAGTACCCATCTAATGCTAACGTCAACCATGAGTTTCCTCTGTTGTTTTTTTTGCCAAGATAAACCTTGTTGTAGAACTAGTTCTTCTTACCAGGTCTGTTAGCATCAAAATCAGCGGTTATTGGTTGAATTTTTTAAGCTTTTTTCGCACTTATGACTTAGCGGCTCATATACGCATTTGGTTAAAGTTGCGTTTAATTATAATGAGTGTAGCTTGTGATTTTTTTAAGTCACTTACGCATCTTTTTGTCTTATATTTTTTTTCATGAATATCACCTTTTGGAATGTTAGACTAAAAGGAAAAATTTTGCTGAAGAAATTAATTTCTTTTGTTCGTCCAATGGAATAAAAATCTTAGCTATTTGTGACACTAAATCGATTTCTAAGCCCGAAAGTTGTATGATCGGTAATTTTGGTTTCAATAATTGTGATTTTATTCCCAGTAAAGGGTTATCGGGGGTATTTGGTTATTTTGGAAGGAGTCTATATCCTTGACTTTTTCGATAAGTATTACGTTTAAGTCAGAAAGATTTATTACGTGTGACGTGTGTGAATTGACAAATAATGTAGTCTTTTGCCTTATTTTTGTATATGCTCCTGCTCAACCGGCTGAAAAGACTGACTTTTGGAATGAATTAAAACTCTTTGTCCTTAATCTTGAGTTATCTTTCCTTTTACTTGGAGATCTTAACGAAATTTAGAGTCCTAATGAGAAACAAGGGGGGGGGGGGGGCTAAGGTTACTAATGCACGATGTGTACGTTTAAATTCTTTTTTAAGTAACACTAATTGTGTAGACCTCCCCTTCTCCGGTAATTTTTTTACTTGGAGAAAAAGGAAAACTGGTTCCGAGAATGTCTTTGAAATCCTTGATAGAGCTTTAGCATTTCCAGATTGGATTAGTAATTATCCAAGCATGCAGTTTATGCATCATGCCTTCACTAGTTCCGACCATTGTCCTATCTCTGTGAAGTTTCATGACCAAGTTCTTACGAAAGCCCCTCCTTTTCGTTTCGAACTTATATGGACCCTTCAAAATGATTTTAGTAAATTAGTAAAAAAAGTGTTGGCAACACCAATGATGCGTGTCTATTTTATGATGTTTTACATCTATTTTTACACGCATTTTGTCGCTCATTTACTGTGTTTTAGCCTTTATTTTCCAACAATTGTCTACTTTCGTGTTTTTATGCTCTTTTGTAGATTTATGCGAAAAAGAGACGGTTTTATACCGAATTTATGCCCTCGGGATTTTTCATAGCCAAGGAACGATGGAAAGTCAACTCAAAGCGCGACCCAAGTACCACAAAGTCAAACCAAGGCGAAATCAAGACTGACCTACAGGAAAGTAAGTCTACCGACCTCTTACCCTGGTCTACCGACCTGAGGACTGCTATCTTAAAAGTCAGAAGTCCACCAAGCCCGACAGGAGGTCTACCGACCACATACCTAGGTCTACCGACCTCAACGCAGTTTCATAATTTCCGCAAAAAGCCCGTAAACGCATTAGGTCAAAGGGGAATCGCTTCTAATTCTCTTATTTAAGCTTAAGTCGTGTTTAGGGTTATTCATTCAGTTCTTAATCAGGTTCTAATCCAGAAAGTTTATTATTCAGTACCATCTAGTTCTTTTTGTTTTAATCTTTCAATTATCATCACAATACTTGTTCTTTAGTTTTATTCATTGTAATCATCAATCTTTCTACAGGATTCAATAAAGTTTGTTCTTTTCTGCCTTAATCCTTATTTCCGGTAATTCTCTTCTTAATTTCAGTTTCATTATTGTTATTTTGTTAGAATTGCTTACATCCGGTTTAAGTTAGAATCCCAAAGCCTTTATTGTTATCGCATGCTTAGAATAATGATTGCTATGAATTCCGTTTTTATTAATGTTATTATTGTTATTTCAATTTCTATGAGTAGCTAAATTCCATATGTTAGGATGTAGGGAGTAAATATGCGTAGATAGTGCGAATTCCGAGACCGACTGTAGCAGCGCCTTGGTCGGCCGACCGGACTAGCTGGTCGGTCGACTGAGGTGGTGGTCGGCCGAATGGACTAGCTGGTCGATCGACCCACTCGCGTATGTTTTCAGACCGTTTTTCTTCGTCGACTATAATAACCTGCAATGAGACTGAAAGGAGACTTGTAGGATGTTAGTAATGACCTACCCAAGATTCAGAGATATGGGAAGGGCATTGGTTTACGCCTTAAGACGGCTAGGTTACTTAAGACTGAAAGGTATGTGACCTAGAAATTAGGAATCACCCTTATTGTTGACACTCAATAATTGTGAGACCTAGGAACTAATAGCATAGGCCGGAAGGAGCTATTAGGTACCATAGACCGAAAGGATATGTTACACCCCTTACGCGACTACAATACATGTTGACTTAGGATTTACACCATCGTAGCTATTTACTACCCGAACATCCTAGCATCCTTTTTACTATAGTTTTATTCTCATCTTTATTTACTTGTTTTATTTTATATTTACTTCTAGACTTAGTGACAATCTATTTAAACCCCCACTTTTGTTACCCTAAAACATTGACATCAAACAATAAACATTCCCACCTCCCTGTGGTTCGACCCTGACTTTCACTATCTATAGTTAAAGTTTAGGAATTATAAATTTTATCTTTGATACCCTCAACGACGGGTATCAACCAATTTCAGGGGTCTTATATGTTTTGCCTTTCTCAAAAGTGCAAATTCCTGGAACAAAAGGCTAAAAAATTGAATCAATCTACTTTCAGAAATATTTTTAGATAACTTTCAATCGCGGAAAAAAAGTTAGAGAATATACAAAATCAACTTGGTTCATCACATATTTCGGTTTTAGAAGTCGCTCAGTTGAAATGGCTGAAAAAGCGTGATGCATTGCTTGATTATAAACGCATTTTTTGGCAACAAAAAACTTGTATATGTAAAGCTAATTTTGGAGATAGCAATACCAAATATTTCAAAAATCATGCCACTATTAGACGCAATAGAAATGGAATTAAACAATTCATAAATAGAATGGTGCTTGTATTACCGACCAATACCTTATTAAACAAGAAATATCTGACGAGTTTGAACTTAGGTTTTCAAAAAACCAACTTTGTCACTTTGATGAAAATGAAGATTTCAAGTCGATTAGTGGTTTAATCTCAGACGAAAATAACGAGTTTCTTACAAGTAATATTAGTATGGAAGAGGTCAAGCAAACTGTATTTAATTTAGCTGCAAATAAAGCTCCAGGTCCCGATGGATTTCCTATAGAGTTTTTTCAAAAGTATTGGGATATTGTAGATAATTCAGTAACTAAAGCGGTTTTAGCTTTTTTCCATTCAGGAAAATTACTAAAAGAAATAAATCACACTTTCATAGCATTAATTCCTAAAATTGATAATCCCCAAACAACAAATCATTTTCGACCTATTAGTCTTTGTTCAACAATCTATAAGATTATTTCGAAAATCTTAGCTACTCGTCTCCGCAGTGTCTTGCATAAGATAATTCACCCATTTCAAGGGGCCTTTACACCTAATCGTTTTATTCAAGATAATATTCTTCTTGCCCACGAGATTTTTAACTCGTTTAAACGTAAAAAAGGCAAAGGGGGTTGGATTGCAATTAAACTTGATATGGAGAAAGCATACGACCGATTAGAATGGAACTTTATTGAAGAAACCTTTAAGCAAATGGGTTTTAGTGTAAAATGGATTTCCTGGATTATAGAATGTATAAAAACTGTCTCGTTCTCAGTATTAGTAAATGGAAGACCGGGCGAAGTTTTTAGACCCACTCGAGGTATTAGAAAGGGAGACCCACTCTCGCCGTATATATTTATTATGTGAGCCGAAATTTTAGCAAGATCTCTACAAAAAATAGTGATCTTAGTTCTAGTGATATTGGTATTAGAATTGGATCTGGGATTGAGAAAATCCCTTTTCTCACTTTCAGGACAATTTATTAATTTTGACAAATCCACTTTTCAATGCACTAGAAATATTAAGCGACCTCAAAGGGATTCCTTTAGAGGTATTCTCCATATGAACGAGGAAGCTCATTTGGGTAAGTATTTAGGATGTCCTGTAATAGATAGCAGAGTAACTAAAAATACTTTCGAAAGTATTATTCAATCTTCTTGCACCCAGTTATCGAAATGGAAAGCAAATTCTTTATCACAAGCAGGTAGACTTGTTCTGATCAATGCTAATTTAGCCTCGAAGGGAACTTTTCAAATGCAAAGCTTTCTTCTTCCCTCATCAATCCATAAGAGATTAGATAAGATTAATAGAGATTTTCTTTGGAATAAGAATCCTTCGCAACGCTCCCCTAGTTTGATTGGTTAACATAAAGTTTGCTTACCGAAATCGATTGGTGGATTGGGAATAAAATCTTCTGAAGCCGCAAATAAAGCCCTTCAAATGAAACTTCTATGAAAACTCCTTATGGATAAGGAAAGTATATGGGTTAGAGTGATAACTCAAAAATACTTGAGAAATTGTTCACTATTGTAACACCCCCATTTACCTAGGAGCCTGAACTAGGACTTTTAGGGTAAATAGGACCGTTACCATCCTGGTTAGACTAGGCTAGTAGATAACCATAGTGAAAGATAAACAGTACTTTAGATATAAATTTATTAACTGAAAGCTAGAACAAGCCATGTCTATGAAAAAGTCCAAAGTCCATACAACTTATATCAACCACAACTAATACATGTGAAACTAAGTGATCTAGAACTAGGTCGGTCCATGCCAAGTCTCTCCTTCCATGCCCAGCTCCTAATCCTGTTGTCACTGATGAAAGATCTACTCCCCATTCTGGATCATTGTAGGTGAATACAAATACACTGTCAACCTCGCGGTTGAGTAGGATAACACAATAATAAGTAATGCAACAAAACAATAATATGCAAATGCTTATGACACGCTCTAGCTCAATCTCAATCTCATTCTCAAACCCGTAACACCCAGCCATACCGAACCTCCCGGCAGACTATAATCGGCCGTCGTCGAACACCAGCTCAAAAGCTGATAAGACACCAGGCCTGGTCTGGAGAACCACCCTGGGCTTTACATCAGAACAATATCTGATCCACATCTTTCTCAGTAACAATGTATATGCATGCTCATGAATATGATAACAATATAACCAATCATTAATCCTCATACTAATAAATAATTATACTTTCAACCATCGATCACATGCAATTACCACATCCAATAACAACGCATCTCAGTAGAAGTACAAGTGTATCCTACCTGGAATAGCAATCCGTAAACAAGCAACCACCGTCTAGAAGTATTCCACCTCGAACTCAGTTCCTATAAATATTACTTTAAATCAAAAGCTACTCGCTTACTCGATTACGTGACCATGCTCATTTTCATGCCAATGATAAACTTACTAAAAATAGCACTTACTAAAAATAGCATATGATCTCCTAATCGCTTATTACTAATTTAGTATCACCATACTAATAATATTCAATAGGCCAATACTAATAGTAGTAACCAACATATTGTCATTATACTTTACCAAATAACAAGTAAATACTAACAATAATAATAAAGATATTAAAAATAATAAGAATAATAATAATAATAGGCATTAGTAGAAATAACAACCAATAGTAGCAAGACTAGTGTAATCCACTATAGTTAATTAATCAATTATTAGCAATGTGATAGGATGCATACGTAAATAACCCAAACAAAACGCCCGACACACGACTAGTAACAGCCCTTCGAACCCAGCCGTGACCCTCGACAACCACCGCTCTCAACACCACTGGTAGTCCCTGGCCTCCCCACTGGCACCACCAGGCTCGCCCTTGTGCCACGGTGATTCCAGGGAGGAGGTCATTGGCCGCCGACCACCACCCACGGCAACAAACCACGGTAACGAAAACAGGCAGCTCCAACCAATACTCCATGTTCACGGTTCAGCACTTGTTTTTAGACCCAATATTAATTCACCCATAACCACCACGAGCCACCGCAAGATCACCCAAAACAGCCTTCATACTACCCACTGACAACCTACCCCGACACCCATGGTGATTGTGAACAGTTAACGAGTTGAATTATGGTATAAAGATTCATGTCTAAAACTCTGTTCTGAAACGACACCGAAGCCACTCGTACCCCCACAACAAACTCTGCTACCACCCTGCCACCACACGCCGACAACCCCCGTGCCCACAACCACGTGAACCCCTAGACTACCACCCTTCCAGACACCCTCACAAACATACAGAAAATACACAGACCCTTAAACGAATTAAGACACTAACTCCACTGCTCATCACGTTGTACAGGAACCAATAAAAGCCGATTCTGACAGCGGCCTTATACCACCATCCACAGCAGTCAACGACGGTTAACAATGACTCTAAACAGACCCACACATAACTACTATCATCACAGTTCAAGTCTACATGGTTAACAGACCCATAACGTGAACAAAACCCTGTGTGAAAGCGTTATAAAAAGGACAGAAAAGCGATAATATAACGAAAACAGGGTGAGTGTACCGTATGTCAGAAGCAATCGACCACCGTTGACCACCCCTTAACCACCGTGAACCCCTTCTTCCCAGTCCTTGATGTGGCGGCAACAGGTTTGGCGTGAGATTTGAGGACTTTAGATGCTAGGGTTAGGTTTTCTAGGTGGGTTTATATAAGGAGGCTGATAGAATTTTGTTGTTTTCATCAAGTTTTGAGCGTGTGAGGGTTTGAGGAAGAGTTGGGCTGTTCAGCCCGTGGCACGCATCTCGAGGCCCATATAAATAAAACACGCATAACGATAGCTAATTACCCGTTCCCGACACTTACTTAACATATAAAGTATAAGAAACGTATTTGCTAAAATTAGTTGACGAACTTAATCGTTCAAAATAATTAACAACACGTCAGAATAAATTAAAAGAAAACATATTAAAATACGGAGTATTACAACTATTTGATCATAAGCCTAACTCGGTCTCTTTTTTGCAATGGCGAAAGCTTATGAGTCTTCGGACTCTCTTTAGAAAAGGATTGAGATGGCGGGTAGGTAATGGTTGCAATATTAAGTTTTGGTCTGATAATTGGGTGTTCTCGCAGCCACTTACCAGCATTATGAGTGATGATGATAGTAGTCGTGATCTTAATCATTTGGTTAGAGATATCATAACCTCTGACAAACAATGGGATGTTTGTAAATTAGCCAATTTGGTCAATAATGATATTGTGAATCAGATTACTAATATTCCTTTGCCACATAATGATATTCCGGATACACTCATATGGGGGTTATCCGTGGATGGAAGTTTCTCTACAAAAACAGCAACAAGGCTAGCACAAGGTTTATTCGATGACGCTCATGAAAAATGTAATTTTCAGTGGGTTTGGAAATTGAATATTCCACCAAAATTGAAATTTTTTCTTTGGAAAGCATGTGTTGATGGCCTCCCAACGAAAGATAGACTTCTCAAAAGTCATATTAATGTCCCACCTCATTGCATTTTGTGTAACTATCCTAGTGAAAATAAAGATCATTTCTTTTACGAATGTCCTTTGATTGGATCTATCATCCAAGAAATGAACATTACTAGCTATAACAATTTTGTGTCAATTTATGATGATATTGCAAGTCAAGATTTTCTTATGAAGCTTAATTATCTCAAAGACTTAATTCCACAAGATGATTTTGTTAAGATCATTTTTATTTGGTGGAATGCATGGTTTTATAGAAATGATATTATCTTTAATAATGTTAATTTCAATATAAACAAACTTATTACTTTATGTAATAATAGCATTAAGGTCTGAAACGAAACTAGACATAAAGATCTCACCAATCCCGAGAAAGAAAAGTTTGCTGGAAATACTTCTAGTAAGAAGGAAATCTGGTGGAAGAAACCTAGAAATGGTTTCCTAAAGCTAAATTTTGACGGATCGAGAATAAATGGCGATAAAGCTGCTTTAGGACTTTGTATAAGAGATCATAATGGTGAAGTCGTGTTGTTAGGAGCAAAAAAATGTGGATCTAATAATATTCTTGTCGCAGAAGCACTTGCTGTAAAAGAAGGTATTTTAGCCGCTAAACGATTAGGAATCTCTAAGCTAATTGTGGAGGGTGATAATTTATGTGTTATCAACTCACTCCGAAGCACCTGGCAGATCCCGTGGGAAATCTCTAGTATTATCAAGGATGTGAAACTTGATCTTCATTTTTTCGATGAAGTGATAATTAAACATTGTTTCCGTGAAGCCAACAAGGTTGCTGACTTCATGGCTTCTGTTGGACATTCATGTCCAACTCTCTCGAGGTGGGTTGAAAGCCGGTGGCTTCAACTTACCTTACTCATTCGAAAGGATGAGAGAGGTTGGTCTTATTCAAGAGGATCAACCTAGTTTCCTTACCTTATCAAAAAAAAAAAAAAAATTAGTCCTAAAGTTTACATTTTAATTACTAATATATATTACATTATTAATAAATTAAAGAAAATTACAACAACAAAAAATTGTCAAATAATTAAACAGATGGAAGGTTGAATTTTGTTTGTCATTTTCATCATTCTTTTTTGCTAATTTGGTAAACATATACTTGCTCATTATTACCACCCTTTCGTTTTAATTAACAACAATTGTAAGCAAGATGTATCGAATAAATTTACCACTAATTCATTAATGGGGTCTAATTTCGTAGACTAAATAAAATATCAGTTTTCAATGATTAAAATAGAACAAACAGGAAAATATTAATAAATATTTATAGTTGCCTATTACGTTGGAAATATAAAAAAAAATGGCGAAAAAAAATTATAAATGAATTTTTTTTAACCGTATTTTTTTGTTTAAGATCGTCTGAGCTAATAAATATTAATAAATGTTTATAGGTCTTTTTGTTTTGAAGTATGTTTTATTTCGTATTTACTTTTTTTATTTTCACTTTTAATTTATCCTATGTAAAAGTCGTCTTAAACTAAGATGATCTGAATAAAAAACAACTATTGTGTATAACCACTCATGTTCGAAAAATTATAATTTGTATATAAGTTCAAAGTATATACTTTTGAATTTTATTTTATTATATATGTATATATTTATATACCCGTGCATTTTGTGCACGGGTATAAAACTACTTCTAATAATTATTACACGAGTATTGTACATTTTATACGGGTTTAAAAAAAAACATTTTAAACATGTATCAACACGGAACCATAATGAAAATGATTTTTAATAATTAACAAAATTTGAAATAGTAATTTCGTACAAATATCATATTGGAAGCTATTTTTAATAATTAACAAAATTAAAATAACAAACTCGTGCAATTTGAACGAGTTTAAGATTAGTATGCTTTTAAAATAAAAAATATTTAAGGGATAAAGTATTAAAGTTGAAATTATTTCGATTTTAAGACGTTACAAGGCTAAAATATACAAAAAAGATTATATAATCAGATGTATAAGAGTATCGTATAACCATGGTGCATTAAATTGAGCTTATGTAAATATTTGTTGAGTTTTTAAACTATTTTGAGTTATATTTTAATTTTTTTATATTAAAATTTAAATAACATATGTATATATACATATATATATATATGTATATATATATATATATATGTATATATATATATATATATATATATATATATATATACATATATATATATATATATATACATATATATATATATATATATACATATATATATATATATATATATACATATATATATATATATATACATATATATATATATATATATACATATATATATATATATATATATATATATATACATATATATATATATATATATACATATATATATATACGTTATCGGTCCTTATCGGTCCATTCGACTCCACTTTACATGTTTCCTTATTTGGTTGTACTTTTATTACTATAATACTATTAAGGCCCTGTTCTTTCTGGCTTTTTAGAGCTGAACTGAACTGAGCTGAATGAAGATTAACTGAACTGAACTGAACTGTATCGAGCTGAGCTGAGCTGAACTGAACTGAATTTAATCGAGTTGAGTTGAGTTGAACTGAACTGAATGAAACTGAAATTAATAAAACTGATTGAAGTTAAATTAAATTGATCTAACTAACTAAGTAACAATAACAATAATAATAATATTAATAATAATAAAACTTTTCTTTGATTAATAAAAGTTTGCGGTTTAAAAAAAATTAATAATATTAACAATAAAATAAGTTATTAATAATTTCATTCATATGCAAAAATTTGGTATACCAGTTATACAACATCAAAGCACTAACGGAAGAACATGTTCAAACATGGATGCTAAAGAACGGAAGAAACTCATTGACAAAGTTTGAAAAAATAGGGCGTGTTATTGGTTTCCATAATGACCACGATAATGAAGCACATCATGATGATATAGAAGTCAATAACAAAGCAACATAGATGATGTCTTTTGTGTTAATTAATGATATCTATATTTTCAAGATTATGATTTTCGATTGTGTTAACAAATATTACTATTTGAATGTCATCAAATTTTACTTCTCAAGTTCTTTCTTCTCTACTCTCCCATGTTTCACTAATAATAATAATAATAATAATAATAATAATAATAATAATAATAATAATAATAATAAATAGTTAATAATAACAAAAATAACATAATAAATATATATACGATAATAATAATAATAATAAATAAATAATAACAACAATAATAATAATTAATAATAATGGAAAAATAAATAATTATAAAATAATAATAATAATTATGAGTAGTAGTAATAATAATTTTAATAATAAATAATAATAAATAATTATCAATAATAATAACAATAACAATAACAATAATAATAACAATGGAGGCTGAACTTAATAAAAGTGAGCTGAACTGAACTGAACTGAACTGAACTGAACTGAACTGAATTATATGAAGCTGAATTGGACTGAACTGAACTGAACTGAATGGAACTAAGCTGAACTGAACAGAACTGAACTGAATAGAGCGTGAGTTGAACTAAAACGAGTTGAAAATAAGTCAGAAAGAACAAGGCCTAAAGCCCACTTTTTCCTATACAAATTACACATAATTCAAACACTTTATATCCATTTGTTGTGCTTTTAATACTTCCTCAATTCCAATCAATTCGGTACATTTCACTTTTTAGGCACTATTCATAGGTCGAGTGAATCTTCGAGCCAACTTATAATATATAATATAAAAGATAGTCATGTGAGATATTGTTTAAATTGTCTTACCGAGTATATTGTGAATATCAAAGTTTTAAATTTTTATCAATATGTAACTAAAGATATTAACAAAAGAAAACGGGTATTGACAAACGTAAATAAAGCAAATGTATAGAATTGATTGGAATGGAGGAAGTACTATAATATGATTTTCTTAATATTTGTGTATAAAACATACCTTCGAAGTGGAATCGAACGGAGAGAGTATATATTATATTTTAGTTCTTTAATAATTTTCTAAGCACAATATTTTGTAAAGAAATTCATAAACTTTATAGCTCATATTATTTCACTAAAACTCGAAATTTCTATTAAAAATTTAAAATATGTACACTCAATTGTAGGGCCGGTCCTAGGCATTTAGAGGCCCTGGGCGAAATTGTAAAATTGGGCCCTAGCTTTCAAAAAATTTTCCAATTAATTCTTGTGTAATTATCTAATAAAATTTAATAAATGAAAAATGGATATAGAAAAAATTTTGAACTAGATGATGTTAATTCTTGAAAAATCTTAAGAAATTTAGTAGAAAAAATGATTTTGAATGTGGAGAATTGGATAGGACGTATCTTATAATTCAACTTTTTATCGTCAGAAAATTGTAAAAGATCGAAATTCTTTCAAAGTTAGATATTAGCTTTATTAGAGAAGTCCACTAAATGTGTAATTTGGAAAGATTATGTTTTGATGAATATAATTCACACAAGATCTTGTAAGTAGGGGTGAGAATCGGTCCAAGACCGGACCGAACCGAATCGAACCAGACCGGACCGAAGACCGAACTTAAAAATTTGGTGGACCAAAGACCGGACCTAAAACTTTCGGTCTTGGACCGGACCCCGAAATATTTGGTTCGGTCCGGTCCGGTCTTGGACCGAAATGGACTTGAGCTAATTTTTTTCAATATTTCGTATACGATATTTACATTTTAATTCCGCTAAATAATATAAATTTAAATAGTTAGACGACACTTTTTATGAAAATCATTGATAATACTAATTTATAATGACTTTTGAAGATAAAACTTGTTTTTCTACCCGTGAAATTCACGGGTTATTTTTTGTATGTCCTTACTTTGGCTATTTTCTAATTAATTTTTCTTTTAAATTAAATAATTTGATTGTTTTCTACTTGTTAATTAATAAATTGCCAGTATTATTGCAATTGTATATAAAATGTAGTGGCGGCAATGTAATCAATTAACATCCTGTTATTTTATTCTTCGATTTTTTTATTTTTCGACTTAAAAATAAATTGGGTTAGAATATTTGTTGCCAACTTAGTATGATAATTTTAAATATTCTCAATACAGTTAGAATCATATCATCATAAATTACATTTTGAGTCATATAAAAATTTTAGAAAATTGAAGATCAGAATAACATTATATTATCTATATAATTCTCTTTTATAGTTCGACTTGTATATAAACTATTTAGAGTTTCAATTAATATGTACATGTTTTGTGTTTTCTTTTATTTATTACCAACCACCATTTTTTTATGAGTCAAAATAAATTGAAGTTGATTAAAACACCAAGTTTAAGCACCAATGCATTAATATAAATATTAATTTTTGGTTTGAGTGGACAAAAAGATAAGGAGATTGTCGTATAAAGCCAAGGTCGGAGCCTAGGCTCAATAGATCTTAGGATACAAAATATTATAAAATGAATTTTCAATTATATTATCATTGCACTCATAACAACATTATCGAATGTTAACATTCTTAAATTTGAACGTCTTCTATTAAAATCCATATAAGAAAACAATGATATCAACATCTTTAGTCATAATTCGTATAACCGATATTTGTATTTGTACCAGATATCATTTTTTGTGCTTACATAGTAAAAAGCAATTCACTGCACCACTTTTGTATTTAACAAAGTAAACCATTATTCAAATGCTAGAAAAACGATTTTTTTCCATATATAAAAAGTAGAAACGCATAACTTATAAAGTGTACAATTATGTTCTCATCAAAGTTGTTTAATTTTTATTCCATCATTCTCTACTTTAGTGAAATTATATCTCATTTTGTAACAAATTGCATGTAATTACATGACAATAATAAAATGGTCATAAGTTACAATTTTTTGCATTCACCCATAAATCCATCATTGGTGTGAGTTATGATGATAGGTTTAATTTTTATGCTTAACTCTCGTTTTCTTAGAATGATGGATCGTCTAAATAACATATATGACAATATTTTCTAATAAGATAATAATGGCGGATGAAAAATGGGGTGTAATAAGAGATTAGGCATAAAAAAATAAGACATGTTTCATTTTATAGGTTTATTGATCGGTCTAATTTTCACAATTAACTATTGTTTCAGTTTGATGATCTAACGTGTACAATATATTTTAGTAAGATAATAATGATAAATGAAAAAAGGTGTAATATACTAATATGAGCTTTGGCAAAAACCGGATCCATTTTTTATTAGTATAAATGTATAATGTATATATCTAGATTTTTATATATACGACACTCGACTATATATGATAATTTATAACTCCATATAATTTAGAAAAAAAATAAAAACGAAGATGAGTAGCAATTGTCACTTTCTTTAAAAAAATAGTAATAAAGAGGTTAGTTTTTCAAAGAAGATCAAATCAAATTTGCTATCAAAATGCATATTTTATACTAAAATATCACCCTTCAAAATTAACTTTCATAAATTTAGAATTTTATTATATAGAAATTAAAAAAACTTTTATAGAGAAATCGAAGATTTAATTTACTTATTGTCTAAAAACTAAATTTACCTGCGCATGGCATTATTAGTTAGCTAAGTCAATGATTTTATGAAAACGTCTTCACGACCGCCTACACAACATAAGACAAACAAAAAACACCACGAATTAGTAATTCATCTTACAAAATTCAAGCTAAGGAAATCAAATAAACTACACAAATTTCACCCCTCACATAACTATTTTATAAGAAATAAAAACACAATCTTAAATAGAAGAGGTTAAATAATGTTAATTTAGATTTAGAAGTTGAATAATATATATATATTAAAATTTAGTGACATTAATATTAATTAGGAAAGGATAATGATTTTGGCATTCAAAGGATTGTAGTTTATTATGAGTTGTTTTTATAATCTTAATTATGATAAAAATTATTGCAAAGTTAATATGGGAGTTGAATGAGTGATGGTTAATTATTGCATAAATATGAGAAGAATAATTATGTTTAAAGATGAGAATTATTTGTGACATCAAAATCAATATAGGACTTTTAGTTTGCCCAAGTATCCTATTATTATAATTATAGAATTATTTCAAAATTAATACGCGAGTTGAATAGAGTGATGGTTAATTATTGTATAGATATGACAAGAGTAATTATTCTAGAAAATAAAAATTATTTTTTGATATCAAAATCATTTTAGTTTACTCCAAGTATCATTTTAATTATATATAGATATGTGTATATTGGTAAATGATGGAACAGTTGGACAATTATGTATAGGGAATGACGTGGTTTTGTGACGTGGTAGGTGTTATTTCGTCGAAATATATAACTTTAATCATTTTTATGTAGCTTTTTAATAAAATTTTACAGATAATGATGTCACCTGATAATATTTTAATATTGGAATGACATACTTTTGACTTGCTTGTTTTTTTTTTATTATTTTATTTATATATTTACAGATAAATATTTAAATTAATGTAATATGATAAATTGATTATCCATGTAAAATTAAAACATGTCATGTCATATTATTTAAGTTAGCATTTTAATAAGATTGTATAGAGGTTGACATGTAGGATTGTGGACGTGAATTTTGTTGGGTGAGGTGGCTTTTTGGTAATCCTACGTGGCTTTTATTGTTGTTGATGTGGCTTTTACTTCACGTTTTAGCTTAGCCTTTTAATAAGGTTTTATAGATGTTAATTTAATTCAAAATATTTTAATGATTAGTCTTAAAAGACAAGAACTTTGGTCCATTCGGTCCGGACCAAAATTAACCGGTCTTGGACCGGACCGGACCGAAGGCCAAAACTTCGAAAAATGAGGACCGAGGACCGGACCAAGATAATTCGGTCCGGGTTTGGTCCAGACCAAATGGTCCAGTCCGGTCCATTTTTCCGGTCTGGACCTAAATTCGCTCACCCCTACTTGTAAGCATGGAAAATATTTTATACCTCAATTGACCCACTAAAATATAAGTAAAAAATATTAATTGGATGACATAATATATTAAAAAAAATATATAGAAATGGGTATGAATTCTAAAAATAAAATATTAGAATTTGAGAAAACAAGCTAAATATAGAAATGGGTGAATTTTAAAGTTAAAATAGAACAAGCTTTATAGGCAAAGAACACATGATCCTTTGACACTTGGTAAGATGAATTATCACTAGACTCCACATCATAATTTGAGTTATACTTATAATAAGTTTTATTTTATAAATAAAACACTCATAATTTCACAATAATAGATCCATTCCAAACTTAGACTCTTGTCAATTATCATCCATACCATCCCATACCATCCCATAGAACCTCAATTGTATACATTAGGAGATATAATTCACCCATGGTCTAAAATATAAGGGGGCGACTAAAAACAAAGTAATGGATTGGTGGATTGGGTGTAGGGATGTCAGTGGGGCGGGTCTTGGCGGGTCTCGCCCCGCACCCACCCCACGTGGGGCGGGTTTGGGTAATGATTTGGTGGGTCGTGGGGCGGGGATGGGTTTCAAACGCATCATTCGTCGCGGGTCGCGGGGCGGGTGCAGGTATCACATAAGACCCGCCCCATACCCACCCCGCCCCACACCCACCCCGCTCGCCCCTCCCCACATGTCTCCGCCCCGCTTATACCTACCTAATAAATAATAATATCTAATAATAATATATATAGATAAACAAAAAATATAACTTAAAAGATTAAAAAACTTTTAATAAATAAGTAACCCCTACCCAATAGTCCAATAAGACCCAAACAAGTAAGTAACCCTTACCCAATAGTCCAATAAGGCAATAATCACTAGTTCACTAATCAGTATTCCGCATTTGGGCTGCTGTTTATGCATGTGTTACGTGGTATATTTGTATGTAAAACCGTTTCATGGCTCAACGGACTCTTGTTAATTGAATGTTAAGGCATTTTGCGAAAATTTATTTGTATAAGTAGTACAATTAGTATATTTTAGATTCACGATTTACATTTCTTGAGGAATTAGGCGGGTCAACGGGTCCCCGCGGGGCGGGGACGGTTTTGAAAGGTTCAACCCGCCGCGGGTGGCGGGGCGGGTGCGGGTGCGCAATAAAAGTTCGCGGGGCGGGCGTGGGTTGACCCACCTCCGCACCCGCCCCGCCCCATTGACATCCCTAATTGGGTGCGTATGTAAGAAAAGAGTGGCATGGTGAGAATGTGACAAATAATGGGAAATGCAGGGCATGATGAAATCTTCACGATTGCACGTCCTTTTATGTATGCAGGACCCTCCACGTATTTCTTATTTCATCTTATCCACTTTCCCACCACGTGATGCACCTCCTCTAATACTTACTATAGTTCTATCACTGGTATGGGCTACAAATCATCAAAATTAACTGGGTCGTATAATTCCTTCTGGACCCTGATTTGACCCGGCAAACAAGTCCTTCGCTTCGATTTTAGAACAATTTTATTTCAATTGGGTTGAGTTTCGATTCCATTGGATTTCAATCAGGTTCCTTTTAGTTAAGCACTTTAATCGATTTATTTGACTTCGAGTCTAATTCAGTTCCGGTTAGTTTGTTTTTTTTCGGGTACCAATTTTCTTAAGTTAGTCTTGAAAATTTTTACGTCAAATATATCTTATACTTTTCAATTTGTATATAACAATCCATAATAATATATTATTATTCCTACTCCTATTTACCACAAAAAAAATAATACTATATTATTATTAAATAAAAAACGATAAAAAAAAGCCCTAAAATAATTGTTTATTATGAGAAAATAATAAAATAAATACTTTTACTTCAGGTCGTCGGTTAGGTTATTATTAAGTTGTTTAGATATAAAGTTTTTGTGCCCGTGCAAAAGCACGGGCTATGTTTAATATTTTAGTAATTGTTTTATTGTTTTTGTTGTCATTCCGGTGTGTTTTAAATCCTTTACATCTTCCTTGTCATTTCAATGCATATCCAAACGTATATGCAAGAAAATTAATGAAATGACTTTTATATAACTTTTACTTCGAACAAAATATTTATATAACTTATCGATTCAATGATAACTCATCTGTAGTCAAGTTTGTAACCACTAATTTTCGCATTAATTTCAAAAATTTACCTAGGGGGAGAAAAAAAGGTTTTGTAAATGAAAGGAAAATAAAAAATTATGATAACATAATTACAAAGTATAATAATTGTGATTAAAAAACATACCATTAAATGGAAGAAAGTACATTTTAATAGATATGATTGATTAATAACCAAGGTTGTGAATTAAAATGACAAGAGGTATTAATTTATTTTTTATTACAAATAATATTTTTATTTTTATCTTTTGTACTTATACGCATGTGACTCATAGACTCATAGCATTTGAGATGAATTTTAAATTACACGTGACTTAATGAGATACCTAGCCTTGTTTTTTTTGATAATATTGTAGCGGAATTATCCCTTTAAGAAGATTTTATAGATGAAAATTAAAATTGTTGTGAAAGTTATATAAAAATATGTTTGTTATTAATTTTCGATCGCATAAATTTCAACAACTTATTTGAGTGAAGAAAAAGATTTTGTGAATGAAAGGGTAGACCAATAATTATGATAATATATAATAGTGATAGACAAAATAAGAGAAAAAAAGTAAGTATTAAACTTTAGAAGTAGATTTGAGAATTATTAGTAGTGAAAAATTAGCAAAACTAACTACACATTTTTTGAAATGGCAAAATCATTAAAGGTTATAGCATATATGATATGATATGATATATTATGATATGATTCAAACATACTTTGTAAGATTTAAGCATAATTGTTTCCTCATCGTTCATCCAATATTATAATCATGACACTATTTTACAATTTATAAGAACTATTAGTTTTCTTAACTCATGAGAAAATAAAATATACGTAGATTAAAATAAAATATAAAATCTTAAAGAAAACATATATTATGAGTGCTAAAAAAATGGTGAGAAAAAAAGTGATTTAAAGGCTTGAAATTATTCAAAGTTGGAATAACAAATTGGAGAATGGACATTGGATTACAAACAATAACTATAATATTTACTCCGCATATAACACTATTAAAAGGTTAAATTGACATATTTGTAGCATTTCAAACCTTCGACTAAAATATTTGATTGATAGGTAGTTTGACAAAATATAAAATAGAATTAGAAATAATAATGAAAAGTTGAATTGCCTGAAAGAGTGGAAAATAATGTAATACAATTAATAAAACTTGTCAATTAATAAATTAAGGGTTATAATATACGAGTATAAAATAACATGTCACCACAAATTAAGGATTCATACTTCCATTTTATATTACACACACCATAATAGAAAATTAAATGAAAACCCGACAAAAATGAAAAAAGTATTCAAACCAAAAGAAAAGTGCAAAGAAGATTCATTACCATTATTTTCCAATTTCAGGTAATACTATAGTATGTGAGTATATCATCCTCTGCAATTTGAATTAAAACACAAAACGATAATAAATTATATTCTAATTCTAACTATTAATTCAAAACATAATAAGGATAAAAAAACGAAACAATTTGTTTAATTCTTTATGTATACTGTATCTACCAACTTCATAAATAAAAAAGAGATTGATGTGTTATATAAGATTTTTTTGTAATTAAGTCTCACATTAATTTAAATAGTTTATTTAGGGGAATAAGAAAAGTTTTATGAATGAAGTTATTATAAAAAAATTATGATAACATAACTACAAAGTATAATATTGATGATTAAAAATATACCATTAAATAAATGAAGTGTATGTTAAATAGATAGTGATAGATTAAGAACCAAAGTTATGAGTGGAAAATAAAGTTTATATTATTTATTTTTTTGTGTTTGCGACTAATATGTTTATATTTTTTTGTACTTATAAGCATGTAACTCATAATATTCGAAGATGAATTTTAAATGACATGTTATTGAGGTGCTTAGTCTTTTTTTATAATATTTTAGCGGGTTTATTATCGTAATGCATTTTTTACTCATGATAGTACTTTTCATTCACTAATCCTTAAACATTAAAAACTCTAACCTAATTGATAAAACTTTAACCTAATTGATTGAAACCTAACCATATAAAGTGAATTTGTAGAGGTAACATCACTTTTAGAATTTATTAACTTATCAAATATTTAATATGCACAATTAATTTAAGAATAATTATGATAATAATTACATTTTTGTAAATATTTCAGTCTATTTTATGTGTATATGAAAGGGTAAGTTTAGTCAATTTACATATAAAGTCATGTCACAATAGTTTTTGCCATGTCACAATTACTTTTGCCATGTCACATTATTAGTTTGATATTTTGGTTTACCCTTTTAATAAGATTTTTTAGATTCTTTTAACTTCATTTTCAACAAAATTAGAAGTACTTCGTATCATCTAATTATCCAAATCAAAATAAAATAATACTCCGTTTCCATCAAACTGACTCGTAAAAAAATTGTAACCGAATACTTACCTACTAATTCTTGGGAGGCAGGAGGAACAAAAAATCTGTAGAATTTTATAACTGAAGTTTCAATGAGGTAAATCAATGAAAATAATTGATAATTGATGGCTCGTTTTAGTTTTTTTTTTTTCATTTTGGTAAGAATTGATGGTGATAAGAGAAATGAATTTTGTGGTGTAGTTGTTGACATGGAGTTTGGAGGGTGAAAGGTGACTTTCTTGTAAAATTTCTTACAAGAATTTTGTATTCTAATTATTGATTGTTGACGTGGATTTTAAAGGGTGCAAGTGGCTTTTTGGTAATCCGATGTGACATTTATTTATCGTTGACGTGGCTTTTACTTGGCATTTTAGCTTAGCCTTTTAATAAGATTTTATAGATAAAGTTCGAGTCTCATTCAGTTATTATTGAATTGAATTGAGTTTAGTTCAATTCTAGTTGAGTGAAATTTCCAATGCAATTCAAATTACTCATGTTGGGTTATTCGATCACGCTAGTTTCATACATTGGCGCCCACCAACTAACCCTCCCGCAAATTGTTCAGTAATATGGTTGTAAATTGAAGTGTGCAGTGTGCTCGATTGATAAGTGAGAATTGAGAAATTCTTCGTAGTGACGTTCAGGGTACTCTCATGGACAAAAAAACAATTAGCCAATAAAATCGTCTCAGCTGATAGCAGATGCATTTTTAGAGGTTTATATGGGTTAATAGTTTTAATATTATTTTAGTAAAGTACCACGTTAATTATATTGGTACAATAGTAGTTATTAAGACTATTTCTTTATTCTTTATTAAAGGTCATGAGTTCTATCTTTGTATTGAACAATTTTTATTTCATGTTATATTATCATACATTTTGTCCAACTTTACAATTTTTTATTTCATAAAACTCAAAATTTTTATTGTTACATTTTTTATGCACCCCTCTTCAACAAGTAAAAACGTCTATGGCTGATAGGTAGAAATAATAACTACACTATTCTCTATTACCAAATAACTAGTCTTTTTGTGAAGCTAGTTGAATTTTTATCAAATAGTCGTGTTAGATTACATTACTTCATTAAATTTAAGACCATATTTATTAAGGGGTGTTTGATTTAACAAAGGGAAAAAGAAAGATAATGAGAAAGGGAGAGAAGTGTTAAGAAATGAAAATACTCGTAATTTAACTTATTATTTGATTATAACAAGAAAGGGAATATCATACAAATCATTCACTACCCAATTTTTAGAAACCTCTCCTCACACCAGAAATTCCCTTCTCCGTTCACGAAACGCCAGATTTGGTGTTTTTGCAGGCGGGAAAAGAGATTTCCGGTGTGATGGGAGAGTTTTGGTGTGGTTTATAGTGATGGAAAGACTTGTCGGCCACCCAGGTGAGTGGGCGAAGCCATTAAATATTGTCGGCGACTAGGTGGCTAGTGGCCAACATGAGATGATGGTGATGGCTGGACTTGAGGTTGGTGGTAGTGTGTAATGGGCGAAGGTGATGTTGAGTTATTGGGCAAAGAGAACGGGTTACTTTAGAGGGTGAGGGGTAACGATGTACAAAGATGTGGGGGGTAAGAAAAGGGCAAAGGGAATTATTGTTTTGGTCAAACAAACATAAATAACGGGTATCACTGTCATTGTTTCTTTTTCCCTTTTCTGAATACCCTCAATCAAACGGTCTTTAAGGGTAAGATTATTGCTCAGACTCACCAAAGTTTTAAGACTGTGTCACATCAGCTTTTCTCAAACTTTTATTATTTCTTTATTGTTCAGACTCACCCCAGACCCACCTCAGACTTTATACATTATCCGTCAAACTCCCTCGAACTCTACTTTATTACATTACCTCTTTTTTATACAAAAAGAAATGATACATGACCACTCATTGGATAATTTTCATAGAAAGTGGCGTTAAGACTCACCCAAAGTTTTAAGTTGAGTCTTGAATTTCCAAGACTCAACTTAAAATTGTGTTAAGATTTTGATAGATTATTGGTAGTTTTGGGTGAGTCTTGTGTTAAAACTTGCTAAAATCTTGTATCAAGAGTAGCAATAATCTTAACCTAAATTTGTTTTAATAACACGTTTATAGTGTATTTGTGTAAGCACAAAATCTCATTGTAGACGGAGATATCCGTCACTTCGGAGTGACGGATACCATTTTGTCTCACAAAATGCCCATTTAGAGGAGAGGGGGAAGCACATGAGGGTCCCACCTTGTCCCCCTATTCGTTTTGTGAGTGTCATTATCCGTCTCTCCACCCGACCCGTCACAAACAAGACCAACGGGTGTGTAAGACTGCGATGACTACATTTAACGAAATGTCCACTTCTAACAAAGGGAAGTGAACATGGCTGGATTCTTTAACAATCTTGTACGGTATAGTTGTAGGTTCTCTCGTTAAATAAGAAATTAAAAAAACAAACTATAAGGTGTTGGACTGTTGGGTGAAGTGGTTTGGACGGATAGTCAAATGACAAATTTGAGAATGGCTTAAGCAGCAAATGGTGACCATCTTTGGGAAAGTTCAAAGACCATGAAGTCAGGCCCACGCTTGTAATCGAATTTTTGGGCTAATATTCTCAAAGTTTCCATTTCTTGAAGGGTAGTGCTTTTTAACACGAATTTTACTTTTTCACATACGACTTTTATAATTATACCCTTATTATTTTTTTTCTCTCAATAAATTAAATTTCTTTCCTCTCCATTTCCTTGACTTCCCTCCAACAACCCTCTCCATCCAACCATACCTCGAAGTCTCAAACAACCTCAATTTACCCTTTTTAAACGATAAAATTACTACCATATGTAAGTAACTAGCTTAGAACCCGTGCAAAATTGCACGGGCATGCATAAAAAAATATATAAATAGTCATTTGAAATTTATAGCTATACTTTCATTAAATATTATAGTATGAATGTAAAACATTTTGCACATTCAATTTAAAGTACAATATTGAATTGAGATTTAACATTTATATATAATTCTTCAAACATTCAGATAAAATTCATATATAATTGGAATTGGTATAATAATTAGTCAAAATTTTGTATGCACGTGTGTGATATCTTCACCCAAACATTCATAATCCCATGTGATTATACTCATATCTTATTTTATATCGATGATAACTTCGAGAGTAAACGAAATACACTCGTCCTATATGTTTTATAAACATTAGTTAAAAATATCATTAATTCTTAAATCATGAAAAATGCACACATATCTGATATGTAGGTGGGTATAACCATGTCCCATTACCCCACAGATTCACGGGTGAAATATGTGTACTTGTACTCCTCTACAAATGCTTTACCCATACTCGCCCCATCGGGGTGCTACCCGTACAACTAACATCTTTCTTTTTTAGTAATAATCACAATATAAATGATCCAAATAATTATAATTATAATGTACACATGTAAAATAAGTATTGTATTGTATAAGAGGTATACATATGATGCTTACGGATCATTCTTTCCTTATATTTTTAACACTAAACAACAATCTCTGTGTAAATTTTAATATAGTACGATAATATGGATCATATGAAGTTAAATTACAAAAAAAACATGGTAGAAATTTGCCTAATAGAACTTTATATAATTTTTATAATTTTAAAAATATGGAAATGATAAAATTAAATCTGCTAATTTTTTTCCTAATCTGTTAAATTTAATTTGATAGTAAATTTTGTCAAAAAATTGTTAATTTTATCCGTTATAAATTCTCTTGCTTCACCTAATAGAACTTTAAATAGTTAAAGGCTAAAACTCGTTACTACCCATATTTTTGGTGAGGGTATACAGATTTATTGTATACCTTTTTACACTAAATTAATATAAACTTTTTACCCAACAACCTTAGTAGAACATAGTTATGATGTTGAAAAACACACATAAATAATTGGCTAATTATAGGCTAATTATATATACCCCTATTAAAAAAATTCACACAAACTATAAGTATGGTACTCTTGCATAATAATATACACATGAATAACAGTAAAACTTGAGAGAGACAGTCTTTCAATAAATTATTGAGAGACCATTCTTTTGTACCCTTTTATTTGTATTTCGTGACCCTTTTGTCATTGATCGTACCATTGTATTTTCGTACCTATTTAAATAATAAATGTACTTATTTTATCTTTAATCATGATTTGTACAAATTTTATTACTTTTAGTACCATATTTTCTTAAATTTGTACAATAGTCTCCCAATAAGCTTATTGAGAGGCGGTCTCTCAAGAGACCTACTGATAGATAATATGAAATAGTAGAATTTATTGTATCAAATTATACTCCCGTTTTACCATGTTCTAATGTAGTATAATTCTGAATGATTTGTTTGTCTTTTATTCTTTGATTATTGAAGAGCATGGTTAGGGTATACTCTGTGTATAAAGTTTAGTATTGTTATATTTATAATGTTTTTAGTAGCTAGTTTTTTTTTCATGATTACAATATGATAATAATGACAAAATATATGTGATACAGCTCTTCTTAATAGAGTTATATCTATTCAATAGCTTTTTACGAATAATAATAATAATATATTTTATAAAAGTTTTTATCCCGTATATTGGACGGTTATAAAAACATTGTTATTTATAAAAGATTGACTCATGATTGCTTATCTTTTATTGATTGGTTTTTTAAATAAATATTATTTGCCCTTTTTCGAGTGTATTTCTTTGATTGATTATCTAAAGATTAGTTGCCGTTTTTTCCCCGAGTGTATTTTTTTTATTGTTTATTAATAATTATATAAATATTCTTTTCCATAATTAATATAGATTGGAAGGAAAATGAAATTTACCAGATTATTTGTCGTGTATTTTATTAATAATTAACTAAATATTCTTTTTGAAAGTTAATATTGATAGGAAAAAAATAAAATTCATCATATTAATTGCCGATTTTTTAGTGTATTTTATTAATTAATTATAAAAGAATATCCAAAGAATGATTTCCAAAATTTGGTATCATCTATATTTAGTCATTGATATCATATGTTAGCATATTTAGTCAATAGAATATCTCTATAGATAGAGTGGATAGTTAGGCGGGAAAAACAATTTGTGAGAGTGAACGTGAGATTGCCACGTGTCTAGTGGTTTTTCTTTTACACTTATATATAGATATATAGATAGAAAGTTATCGATATTTTTATTGAACCTTTCCATTTAGACCATGTTTATCCGTCGTTCCTACAACCCAACCTAGACCTAGTTCCTACATTAAAATACTACTATATACTTCTTAACCTACTTATTAGACCTAGTTCCTGATTTTGTTATTTTATCAAGCCCTGGCCAGACCTAGTTCCTCTTTTTTTAACATCATATATTTTTATTATATCCATACATCATAATTTTATTTTGATAATAGTAATAAATGTATTTACGATTAATAAACGTAAACATTTACATTAATATTTTTGGTTTTATATAGATAAAATTGAATAGAATTCATTAGGCAAAAAGATAGTAAGTACTCTTTAACTAACTAATATAATATTGTTTTAAAAATCACAAATTCTCATTTATGACAGATATATCCGTTGCAAACTTACGACGAGTCAAATATTACCCCTTTGGTAGAAAAAGGCAAGTCATTTATATTCTCTATGATTTATCTTATACACTTAAGTGAAAGAATTTGACCCATCGTTAGTTTACGACAAATATATTCGTCGTAAGAGAAACTTACTATTTAAATATAAATTGCCTAAAATCAAAATGAATTGAGAAATAAAGGGTAGTTAGCTAACTAGCTTTACGTGGAAAAAGAACTAGTTCCTGGAAACTAGTTCCACATGGTCTAGTTTAGACCATTTGGAACTAATGTAGTTCCATCAATTTATTTTAGTTTATTTTTTTATTTTAATTACTTTTTGTCCTTATTCAAGACCTAACCTTGTTAGACCTACCTATAAACGTAGTCTTATATGATACATTATGACCAATAATCATCTTTCTGTTCATCGAACACTCCGGCTAACCAAACACGATGGAGATAAAAGATAAGTCTTTACGCCAAATGATTAGAAACATCTGGCCTACAGACGCATTATCAATCACCATTCTTTAGTGCGTGTGTGTGGTTCCTCATTTTTGTCAAAGAAATTGGCTATCATCGTGTTCACTGTAATTTGAAATTTTGTTTAATTAGGGTTTTATTAGGCCCTAAGATGCTAAAGCCCATTAGGGTTAGATTTAATAGTGAGGTATTATAAATACCCACCACATATGATGTAAACCAATTATCAATAATATAATATTCTCTCCTTCTATAATTCTATCATGGTATCAGAGCCTCTTTCTTGAGGTCTCAAAAAATCGCTTCCGCATCCTCACCGGTGGGTGACCGGAAATTTACACCCACCGATGGGAGTTTATCCAAAAAAAAAAAGAAATACCTTTACAAAATTTCCCACAAACTCTTTCATCTTTCTTTACATTTTACTGTCATTTTGCTTAATATGCAGTATGTCAATCGTCGACCATTATTGAATGGTTGGTGTTTTTCGCTTCTTTCTGTTTCTTTCTATTTTTTTCGCACAAATAAGATGTCCTTAAATTTCTAAAGAAAAATTAGTCTATATTTCGAAAAATGAAAACGTTTTCGTTTAATCAAGGTGGCATCTAAAATTTACTGGCGAGTTATGCAAGAAAATTGTCTGGCGAGTCTAATACGCACTGAAAAATTGGTGAGTTACGCACTGAAAATTGTCTGGCGAGTCCAATACGCACGAAAATTGACTGGTGAGTTACGCATGAAATTGTCTGGCGAGTCCTATACGCACCCCTTACCACCTTGTGAAGATGAGAAGTTTACAGAAGATCGAGATGAAGACTATTTTTTTTATTGATTATGCTTTCTTGTAATTCTCCAATCGTAAAGTTCGTAAAACTGCCTTTACGATTGCGGGAGGGTATTAGGCCCTAAGATGCTAAGGCCCATTAGAGTTAGATTTAATAGTGAGGTATTATAAATACCCACCACATATGATGTAAACCAATTATCAATAATATAATATTCTCTCCTTCTATAATTCTATCAGGTTTTAATTAATAAACAACTACACATAAATTTTATTAATTGATAAATCCTAATAATTTGATAAACATATAATTGTTAAACAACTAAATTACTTAACTAATTAGAGAATTATAATTCATTTTACAAATTTTTAGAGCAATTAAATTTGATTTTAGAGAAAAACATACATATAAACCTTATAATTTGTTTAGGTTAAGAAAAAGGATATCAAATGGAAATTTAATGAAAAAATGTATGTGAAAGTGTAAAGTTCGTATGTGAAAAAGTCATTCCGTTATTTAAATGCCAATTGATCAAAACCTTATTTCCAAGACTCACTATGACCAATACAGAACGCCAAAGGGAAGATAATAGGGATGCTTGATTCTAGATTTCTAGACGACAGAAAATTTAGCTACTATATATCCTGTTAACTCGGTAGAAAAGTTATCTATGTCCATTTCAGAGCTTATTAGTCAATAATTATCTATTTTCATTTTTAGTTGTTTGTTGTGGGTTATCTCTCATGTTCAAGTAAGTTATATGTTTTGTGTGATCCAAATTATCCATTTTGTTTTTGTAAAACCCCGTATTTTTCCACTTCATCCTATATATTAAATTCTTATTTTGAATAATAAGAATGATCCAAAAGAAAGAAAATCTCATCCAAAATCTATCTTTTTCGACAATGAAAATCCAAATACCCATCTTAAATTTACACTCCTTAAACTTGCGAATAACTACTTTGTCATTGATGCTAATTTTGAGATGTTTTAGGTGCATTTCTGTCTCTCGACTATAAAATAAACGTTTTAGTTCTTTCTCTTGACTTTCCAACGCCAAGAAAATCACCTTAATCGCAATTCTGTGGAAGAAATTATGCCCAAAATACGGAAAACTGACGCGAAAATCCGCCGACAGAAAATTCATCCGTTACTACTTCATCCACCTTGTGTAATCATCACCCACCTTGTGTAATCATTACCCAGGCACATGCTAAGTTGAAAAATTGGTTCCTTGGTGCCCAAGGTCTTAATAGGCATGTTCCTAATATCTTAAGTTAATATTCTAAGCCTACACTACCTATCTACTCTACAAGTCACAACTTACCCAACACAACAAATATCTCACTTCTCCTCTTTTTTTTACGTGAGATTTCATCACCCATCCCCAACATTCATTTCTTTCATTTTTCACATCTCTTTTATCTTATCTTGTAGTAAGTGTAAGTGATATTTTTCACTTTCTTTATCCAAGTTTATTTAGAGTACTATTTGATTAGTTGTTTTAATTCTTATGTTTGTTCAAGGAGGTGAGCAAGAGGCCTTGATTGAGAAATATTATTCTACTTATCTACTAATTTTAATCTCTAGCAAGGTAACTAGGTTTTCTCCTTTTGGTGACTTGAAATCTAGAAAGATCGCTCCAGTAGGTAATATATTATAAACTCTCATCACCGTTTACGTTTTGATTATAATCTCAACTTTGGTACGTGGATACAAGTTGTGATTGAAATTAGACAATTTGTCAGGATTACATTTTTTTAAACCTTAGCTTGCATGAAACGAGGTAACATCTAATATGATTTATCCCAATGTCCAAATATTTCCTCAATTGCTGTTTGTTTTGCATTCTAAGTGTTGGTATAAGAGATTGTGTAAACAAACGTATCTAAAATGTGAGTCACAATAGAGTTCACCTTATATCCTCAATCTCCCTCAACAAGATTACGAATCTCATAACTAATGAAACAACGTTTCAAATTAACATGGTCTCGAGGAACCATGTCACAAACGCAAGACTCGTCATGAGAACCATTATATGTGACAATAATGGTAAAAGCTCTAAAATGAAAGTAATTTTGTGTTGTCCTTAAGTGTCAATTGAATAGGTTAGGAGATCGCCCACATTTAAAGGTTATAGTATTAGGCTTTGGTTCGACAACTTTGAAAAATTGGTTTGCTTTGACAATATATAAGGTCACCTCATCGTTTATTGAAGATTTGTTTGGAAACACTTGTTGAAGAGTCTATTAATCCAATATATTCAGGGGGGGCTAAATTGAGTAAACAAGTGCGAAAATCGCACCTCTCCTCTCTCTTTTCAATAAGATTTTGTCCAATTAGAATAACAAATTGGCACCTTGTGCCTCAGAAGTTCAAAGTTGATATCGTTCAGTGTATTCGGGTATGTTCTTCGTAACTTGAACATATTTAGTCTTCTCTTCCTTCTGATCTTAACGGCGATCGTGCTCATTTGGACATTTTTGTAATCTTATATTAGGAAGTCATCACGTAAGCTAGAGTACAAGAGGCCTCTCTAGCTCCTTAATAGAAAGATCCGACCACATGTCTATGCGTATAAATAGAGTTAACTAATTTGAATAGATGCACTTCTAGTAATAAGTTACCACAAATTCCTGCTCACATCTTGAATAAGCTCTCTAAATTGGGAGGACTCTACTTGTATCCTTTCGGTGAGCTGCTGTTCGAAACAAAATCTGATTATGAAGGAGTTTCTACTGAGAATTATTTGTTGCCATACTTGAATGTCCTTGAAATAAGAGTAGCAGCAATAGAAGGTTTACGAATTGATGAACAATTTAACAGTAGTTTAGATAAATTCAAAATTTGCTTTGGCAATGATTTTATACCTGATCCTTCTGTCTGTCCCTCCCAACTCTATTCTAGCTCCAAGTATCTGGCTGCTTTGAGCAACATATGATTTTTGTCTACATAGTTCTTATGTTTTTTTTAATTCAGGAGCATTTTGTTATTCCTGAGGGAGATGGCTATGACAAAGGTATTCTGAAACGTATAGGCAAGAGTGTGAGACAATATAGACACGAGTTGAAGAATACTCTTTTTAAACCCACGACAAAAACTAGAGAGGAAATCTATCAAAATAAACCATCAAGGATACCTCTTGATAGTTGGATTCATTTAGTGGATTATTGGTATTCTGAGAAGGGACAGGTATTTCCTCAAATATTTGTTCAGGAGCATTTAGTGGACATGATTGGCCTGATAGTGTTCTGATCATGTGAAAGCAATTTTTTTTTCGTGTTTTATTGTATGCAGAAATATGCTGATTGTGGAAAAGAGGCACGTGCATCGCAAAATCATGCTCACACAACCGGGTCAACAAGCTATGCTAATATACGGGCCGATCTTGTAAAAATTATATCTTTTATGGATGATTATAATACCATCTTTACTTTTATTTTTAATTGATTATAATTAAATACAAGGTTAGTTAGAAGCTAATTGTATGTGGTGATGACTAACAGGAAGAAAAGAACAAAAGAGAACCAACTGAATTAGAGGTTTTCAAGGAAACTCATAAGAGGAAAGATGGAACCTATGTGAAAAATATAGCAACGGAAGATTTTGTGGTAAACATTTTTATAAAAGAAGTTTGATTTACTCCAAATAATCGTGTACATTGACAGATAATATGTATTTTGATGAACTCGGATTTTTTTTTTGTACAGTTGGATGTTGATACTTATATTGAATCTGAACTTCTGGCTAATCCTACCAAGCCCAAAGTACAAATTCAAAATGAAGCTTTCACCAAGCTAATGTATGGAGAAAATATCCCTAAACGCCCCTTAGGCTATGGGTTCGGTGTGAAAGGAAGTGACGTAGTTGGGGTGCATAGTATCTTGAGGAAAGAGGCTTCTAAATCGGGAGATAGTAGTTCTTTAGCTTTTCAAAATATGGGACAAATGCAAAACATGCAAAAGGCTATTGTAAGTTTGAGTAAGGACAAAGAAGAGCTAGAAACCAAGTTGAATGCGACCAATATCCTCTTGCATAAAATATTGGAAGGTATGAGTTCTGGAATCCCGTCACCCGAGATAGCCGAGCTTGCAAGATCAACCTTGAACTCACAGGTATATTTATGTCCTCTTTAATAAGATGCTTATAATTTCATTTGAATATACCTATGCTGAGATGTATCAATTGCTGGGATTTATCAAAATATTGCTGAGATGCTGAGATGCATCATTTGAATATACCTATGCTGAGATGTATAAGTTTAGTAGTTCTTTAGCTGTTAGATAAAATGGTCTTCTGCATTGTATTGTAATGTTTTAAAGGGTAACATTTTACACAGGTTACGTTGCAGTTTGTAATGGTAAAGAACTACTAATGTGTGTAGGGAACTACTAATGGTCTTCTACATTTTACACAGGATGCAGTTTGTAATGGTCTTCTGCTTATAATTTCATTTGAATATACCGCCTTTTTCATTTGAATATACCGCCTTGCCTTGCATTTTAAATCATAAATTAGAGCTCTACGCTTTACTCAAAGCCAATTCGTTTCAATCAAATCTAAATTCTACTTAGTTGTTAAGCTATACTCTTATAGTCTATAGTAATTTCATCTTTTCGTTACATTAGTAGCATAACTTCCTTCTTCAATCACTTGTTGATGATATTTAATTTTCTTGCATGCAGATATCAGATTCAACAAATGGTGGCAGAGAATCGAGTTGAAAGGATCAAATTCGGAATTTACTTTTAATTTGAGAGTACTTTAGTCGATCATCGTACATTTTGGCTTGTATTTAATTTTTGGAAAGCTTTTATTATTTTTTGAGTGACAACGTGATCACTATTATTGTTGGAGTAAAATTATTACAATAGTTCTTTTAAATTTTGAAAGCTTGTAATTTAATTAACTTGACGATGGAATTTTAATTTATGTTATAAAAATTTGTTTTTGCGTATATTTAGTCGAATTGGATCTCTGTGGCATCATTATATGCCAATTTCGACAGACTGAACTGAAGCAGCGCAGAGGAATCTGGCTTAAAAAAAGAAGCAGGAAAGACAGGGATTGCTAGCAAAAAGCGTCGAAAACAACTTACGACGCAAAAAAGCGTCGCTGGGCTAAACACAAAATAGTGTAGCGGGTAATGACACCAAAAACCGTCGCTATTGGTGACACAATAAAGCGTCGTTGTTATTTACACAAAAAAGCGTCAAAACTTCCTGACACCCCAAAAGCCGACGCTTTATTGAAGCGTCGAGAATTAATTTACCGACGCTTTTAAGCGTCGAAAACAGGCCTAAAAAGCGTCGGAAAATGGCGGGATTTGTAGTAGTGAGCATGCGAGAATGAATAAACTAAGGTGATGGCTTTAAGAAAAAACATGTGACATTTGTATGTCGACACTAACTAGCTTACATACTATATGAGTCAATTTTGATGCAATCTTAGGTGATTTGGTTTAGACGGAAAAATGATGCAAAACATGTGAATGAAAAGCAAAACGGAAATAAAAACGAAAGTAAAACAAGTCCTAGTGTGGCCTATCCTAACAAAAAGAACAAAATTATAACTTTGGAATCCATTCAGCAATAGACCCTAGAAGCTTGTCTTGTCTTGATGTTTCTTCTTGGTGATGTTGTGGGAGTGAGCAATCCGATCTCCGTCTTGGTCTTCTTTATTACATTCTAATTCCCAAAAACGTAAAAATATTAGACAAGGGAGATTCGAGATCTCATAAATAAATCACAAATTATGTTTCCATCATTACGAAAACATAATTTACTAAGGTCACACTAAATATTACAAATTACAACTGATTGCAAAAGCGTAAATAAATCCATTCATTCATTCAACAATAATATATAATGCATCATACTAATTAAATTAAACTTTCAAGACATAATTCCGTAATTATGTAGATTAATTTACCCAAACCAACATTTAATGACTTAAATTATGTGATAATTCCGTAATTAATCACATAATATTAATCAAACAAACATATTCATATTATTGTATAATATGAATTAATCCAACATTATTTTAAACCGTTTTAAAATAATTAGGTATCAAAATTAGTGAACTTTTTCACAACAACATGTATACATTATCCTTATAATGTAACAAGGAAAAATAACAAGACGAAACAGCCCGAAAAAAAAAACTCGGCCGAAAAAATAAAAAAAACAAGTTGCTCGGAAAAAAAAAACATTCTGCTCGAATTTTTGTTTTCTTTTTTCGCATGAACAGTACGGCTTTTTTTTTATTATTATTTTAAAAAAATTGAACTTGAAAAATAATGTCGGGTTGCTAAAATACAAGATCGATAACATTCAAAATCTAATGCTTATTAGACATTGATATAATCTTAATAATTCAAATTAAGCTTTTATGACGAACATCAAGATTTTCATGGGATCGATTATTTAGCAAATTATTTCATTCAAGAACATACAAGACGATTCCGTTTTACGTTTTAACTCAATCGTTATTAAGTTAAAACATCTAAAAATTTATTATCTTGTCATCTTAACTGATTAATACAACAACAATAATAAATCAAAAAGGAAGACGAAAAACACACAAAAAAAAGTCTCGGCTAAGAAATTGCGACGACTTTTTTTTTCTTTCTCAAAACGTTTATGAAAATCATACAAAAATAAATTTCGTAAACCTAACACTCTGATACCACTTGTGGGAAAATACATTAATGTACGCTTTATAGTCATAAACGAAAAACAAGATACAAAGATTGGGATTAAGAATTAACCTTCTGTCCTTACAAAGGCCTAAGATCAAATATCAAAACAGATATACTCCTAATGGTTTCACCCAAGATGTCCTGAGAAATACCCTTTCCTGAGCTAGAAACTGCAAAATTACCTTTAATTTTGTGTAAGATGAAAGTTAGAGAGAGAGAGGAGGGAAGTAGTCGTGTAACTCGTATGTCATAGGGAGGAGTGCCAAGAGGTATTTATAAGGGGTGTTAGTTGATAGTCAGTATATCTCTTAACCACCTTACATAGTTTAGATAGGATTCTCAAATCCGTATTTGAGTCTACCTAAACTACTGCGTAAACAAGTAACAAACTCAATCTCATGGCACTACCTACTATTGACCGAAATTCCCTCCATCTGTCCGGAATTCTATCTGTTTCAGTTCCTAGTAACCGATTTTATTTATTGCATAAAGTCGGTTATTATCCTATCTTGTGTGTAACGTTTATTTTACAAATATCGTATATTTATAATTTAATAAATATAACTGTTTATATTCAACTAAATCATTTAATCTTTATTAAATAATTTCATTACACACTAATTAAATATAACATTTTATATTTAATTATGAATTAACATTTTAATTCATTTTAGCTAATATTATTTAATCAGTATTAAATAACTATATCATCATTACATTGAGTAACCGTTTAGTCGTATAGGGTATCAATATGATTGCATTTTCATCTAATCATATCTCTCAGATTTCATCCTCTAGGTGTGACTCTTAGGGACAAGTTGATTATCGCCATCTGTATGACAATAACGTCAAACTTTCTAGCAAGCCAACCATTATTGATAAACGTGAATCAACTGGCTAAAATACAAAGTATACCCTGTGTTCCTTTAAGAGATTTATACGTGTTGTTGCACTAATTGTTGAGGACAATAGCTCCAACACGTAGTGTGTCATATATTTAGCGATATTTGTCGTTGTAAGAACATTTAACGGTGTTTGACATAGCAAGTATTTAACGGTACTTGTAGAGTTACAAGTTACAACTAACATCAAAGTTGTACGAGTCGGTTGATAGTTTTGTAATCCGGAGTAGGTACTAAAATTATTAATCGAGAATAGTGGACGTAGGTTTCGACTTGTGGTTTCACAAGTCGAAACCTACGTCCACTATTCTCGATTAATAATTTTAGTACCTACTCCGGATTACAAAACTATCAACCGACTCGTACAACTTTGATGTTAGTTGTAACTTGTAACTCTACAAGTACCGTTAAATACTTGCTATGTCAAACACCGTTAAATGTTCTTACAACGACAAATATCGCTAAATATATGACACACTACGTGTTGGAGCTATTGTCCTCAACAATTAGTGCAACAACACGTATAAATCTCTTAAAGGAACACAGGGTATACTTTGTATTTTAGCCAGTTGATTCACGTTTATCAATAATGGTTGGCTTGCTAGAAAGTTTGACGTTATTGTCATACAGATGGCGATAATCAACTTGTCCCTAAGAGTCACACCTAGAGGATGAAATCTGAGAGATATGATTAGATGAAAATGCAATCATATTGATACCCTATACGACTAAACGGTTACTCAATGTAATGATGATATAGTTATTTAATACTGATTAAATAATATTAGCTAAAATGAATTAAAATGTTAATTCATAATTAAATATAAAATGTTATATTTAATTAGTGTGTAATGAAATTATTTAATAAAGATTAAATGATTTAGTTGAATATAAACAGTTATATTTATTAAATTATAAATATACGATATTTGTAAAATAAACGTTACACACAAGATAGGATAATAACCGACTTTATGCAATAAATAAAATCGGTTACTAGGAACTGAAACAGATAGAATTCCGGACAGATGGAGGGAATTTCGGTCAATAGTAGGTAGTGCCATGAGATTGAGTTTGTTACTTGTTTACGCAGTAGTTTAGGTAGACTCAAATACGGATTTGAGAATCCTATCTAAACTATGTAAGGTGGTTAAGAGATATACTGACTATCAACTAACACCCCTTATAAATACCTCTTGGCACTCCTCCCTATGACATACGAGTTACACGACTACTTCCCTCCTCTCTCTCTCTAACTTTCATCTTACACAAAATTAAAGGTAATTTTGCAGTTTCTAGCTCAGGAAAGGGTATTTCTCAGGACATCTTGGGTGAAACCATTAGGAGTATATCTGTTTTGATATTTGATCTTAGGCCTTTGTAAGGACAGAAGGTTAATTCTTAATCCCAATCTTTGTATCTTGTTTTTCGTTTATGACTATAAAGCGTACATTAATGTATTTTCCCACAAGTGGTATCAGAGTGTTAGGTTTACGAAATTTATTTTTGTATGATTTTCATAAACGTTTTGAGAAAGAAAAAAAAAGTCGTCGCAATTTCTTAGCCGAGACTTTTTTTTTTGTGTTTTTCGTCTTCCTTTTTGATTTATTATTGTTGTTGTATTAATCAGTTAAGATGACAAGATAATAAATTTTTAGATGATTTAACTTAATAACGATTGAGTTAAAACGTAAAACGGAATCGTCTTGTATGTTCTTGAATGAAATAATTTGCTAAATAATCGATCCCATGAAAATCTTGATGTTCGTCATAAAAGCTTAATTTGAATTATTAAGATTATATCAATGTCTAATAAGCATTAGATTTTGAATGTTATCGATCTTGTATTTTAGCAACCCGACATTATTTTTCAAGTTCAATTTTTTTAAAATAATAATAAAAAAAAAGCCGTACTGTTCATGCGAAAAAAGAAAACAAAAATTCGAGCAGAATGTTTTTTTTTTCCGAGCAACTTGTTTTTTTTATTTTTTCGGCCGAGTTTTTTTTTTCGGGCTGTTTCGTCTTGTTATTTTTCCTTGTTACATTATAAGGATAATGTATACATGTTGTTGTGAAAAAGTTCACTAATTTTGATACCTAATTATTTTAAAACGGTTTAAAATAATGTTGGATTAATTCATATTATACAATAATATGAATATGTTTGTTTGATTAATATTATGTGATTAATTACGGAATTATCACATAATTTAAGTCATTAAATGTTGGTTTGGGTAAATTAATCTACATAATTACGGAATTATGTCTTGAAAGTTTAATTTAATTAGTATGATGCATTATATATTATTGTTGAATGAATGAATGGATTTATTTACGCTTTTGCAATCAGTTGTAATTTGTAATATTTAGTGTGACCTTAGTAAATTATGTTTTCGTAATGATGGAAACATAATTTGTGATTTATTTATGAGATCTCGAATCTCCCTTGTCTAATATTTTTACGTTTTTGGGAATTAGAATGTAATAAAGAAGACCAAGACGGAGATCGGATTGCTCACTCCCACAACATCACCAAGAAGAAACATCAAGACAAGACAAGCTTCTAGGGTCTATTGCTGAATGGATTCCAAAGTTATAATTTTGTTCTTTTTGTTAGGATAGGCCACACTAGGACTTGTTTTACTTTCGTTTTTATTTCCGTTTTGCTTTTCATTCACATGTTTTGCATCATTTTTCCGCCTAAACCAAATCACCTAAGATTGCATCAAAATTGACTCATATAGTATGTAAGCTAGTTAGTGTCGACATACAAATGTCACATGTTTTTTCTTAAAGCCATCACCTTAGTTTATTCATTCTCGCATGCTCACTACTACAAATCCCGCCATTTTCCGACGCTTTTTAGGCCTGTTTTCGACGCTTAAAAGCGTCGGTAAATTAATTCTCGACGCTTCAATAAAGCGTCGGCTTTTGGGGTGTCAGGAAGTTTTGACGCTTTTTTGTGTAAATAACAACGACGCTTTATTGTGTCACCAATAGCGACGGTTTTTGGTGTCATTACCCGCTACACTATTTTGTGTTTAGCCCAGCGACGCTTTTTTGCGTCGTAAGTTGTTTTCGACGCTTTTTGCTAGCAATCCCTGTCTTTCCTGCTTCTTTTTTTAAGCCAGATTCCTCTGCGCTGCTTCAGTTCAGTCTGTCGAAATTGGCATATAATGATGCCACAGAGATCCAATTCGACTAAATATACGCAAAAACAAATTTTTATAACATAAATTAAAATTCCATCGTCAAGTTAATTAAATTACAAGCTTTCAAAATTTAAAAGAACTATTGTAATAATTTTACTCCAACAATAATAGTGATCACGTTGTCACTCAAAAAATAATAAAAGCTTTCCAAAAATTAAATACAAGCCAAAATGTACGATGATCGACTAAAGTACTCTCAAATTAAAAGTAAATTCCGAATTTGATCCTTTCAACTCGATTCTCTGCCACCATTTGTTGAATCTGATATCTGCATGCAAGAAAATTAAATATCATCAACAAGTGATTGAAGAAGGAAGTTATGCTACTAATGTAACGAAAAGATGAAATTACTATAGACTATAAGAGTATAGCTTAACAACTAAGTAGAATTTAGATTTGATTGAAACGAATTGGCTTTGAGTAAAGCGTAGAGCTCTAATTTATGATTTAAAATGCAAGGCAAGGCGGTATATTCAAATGAAAAAGGCGGTATATTCAAATGAAATTATAAGCAGAAGACCATTACAAACTGCATCCTGTGTAAAATGTAGAAGACCATTAGTAGTTCCCTACACACATTAGTAGTTCTTTACCATTACAAACTGCAACGTAACCTGTGTAAAATGTTACCCTTTAAAACATTACAATACAATGCAGAAGACCATTTTATCTAACAGCTAAAGAACTACTAAACTTATACATCTCAGCATAGGTATATTCAAATGATGCATCTCAGCATCTCAGCAATATTTTGATAAATCCCAGCAATTGATACATCTCAGCATAGGTATATTCAAATGAAATTATAAGCATCTTATTAAAGAGGACATAAATATACCTGTGAGTTCAAGGTTGATCTTGCAAGCTCGGCTATCTCGGGTGACGGGATTCCAGAACTCATACCTTCCAATATTTTATGCAAGAGGATATTGGTCGCATTCAACTTGGTTTCTAGCTCTTCTTTGTCCTTACTCAAACTTACAATAGCCTTTTGCATGTTTTGCATTTGTCCCATATTTTGAAAAGCTAAAGAACTACTATCTCCCGATTTAGAAGCCTCTTTCCTCAAGATACTATGCACCCCAACTACGTCACTTCCTTTCACACCGAACCCATAGCCTAAGGGGCGTTTAGGGATATTTTCTCCATACATTAGCTTGGTGAAAGCTTCATTTTGAATTTGTACTTTGGGCTTGGTAGGATTAGCCAGAAGTTCAGATTCAATATAAGTATCAACATCCAACTGTACAAAAAAAAAATCCGAGTTCATCAAAATACATATTATCTGTCAATGTACACGATTATTTGGAGTAAATCAAACTTCTTTTATAAAAATGTTTACCACAAAATCTTCCGTTGCTATATTTTTCACATAGGTTCCATCTTTCCTCTTATGAGTTTCCTTGAAAACCTCTAATTCAGTTGGTTCTCTTTTGTTCTTTTCTTCCTGTTAGTCATCACCACATACAATTAGCTTCTAACTAACCTTGTATTTAATTATAATCAATTAAAAATAAAAGTAAAGATGGTATTATAATCATCCATAAAAGATATAATTTTTACAAGATCGGCCCGTATATTAGCATAGCTTGTTGACCCGGTTGTGTGAGCATGATTTTGCGATGCACGTGCCTCTTTTCCACAATCAGCATATTTCTGCATACAATAAAACACGAAAAAAAAATTGCTTTCACATGATCAGAACACTATCAGGCCAATCATGTCCACTAAATGCTCCTGAACAAATATTTGAGGAAATACCTGTCCCTTCTCAGAATACCAATAATCCACTAAATGAATCCAACTATCAAGAGGTATCCTTGATGGTTTATTTTGATAGATTTCCTCTCTAGTTTTTGTCGTGGGTTTAAAAAGAGTATTCTTCAACTCGTGTCTATATTGTCTCACACTCTTGCCTATACGTTTCAGAATACCTTTGTCATAGCCATCTCCCTCAGGAATAACAAAATGCTCCTGAATTAAAAAAAACATAAGAACTATGTAGACAAAAATCATATGTTGCTCAAAGCAGCCAGATACTTGGAGCTAGAATAGAGTTGGGAGGGACAGACAGAAGGATCAGGTATAAAATCATTGCCAAAGCAAATTTTGAATTTATCTAAACTACTGTTAAATTGTTCATCAATTCGTAAACCTTCTATTGCTGCTACTCTTATTTCAAGGACATTCAAGTATGGCAACAAATAATTCTCAGTAGAAACTCCTTCATAATCAGATTTTGTTTCGAACAGCAGCTCACCGAAAGGATACAAGTAGAGTCCTCCCAATTTAGAGAGCTTATTCAAGATGTGAGCAGGAATTTGTGGTAACTTATTACTAGAAGTGCATCTATTCAAATTAGTTAACTCTATTTATACGCATAGACATGTGGTCGGATCTTTCTATTAAGGAGCTAGAGAGGCCTCTTGTACTCTAGCTTACGTGATGACTTCCTAATATAAGATTACAAAAATGTCCAAATGAGCACGATCGCCGTTAAGATCAGAAGGAAGAGAAGACTAAATATGTTCAAGTTACGAAGAACATACCCGAATACACTGAACGATATCAACTTTGAACATCTGAGGCACAAGGTGCCAATTTGTTATTCTAATTGGACAAAATCTTTCCTTCTGAGACATATTACCAATGAATCTAACGAGAATGTGTCCTCCTTTCTTTAGTGGCTGATGAAAATCATTAAATGTGACAAAGTACCTCACTTTAGAAAACCATACATCATGCGGTTGAACTAGTTCGTTGACGTTGCCGATATTTCCTTGATCATCTAGCAAAACAAATGTAGCTACGATTTAGTATATTAGTATTTCAGGTCACTGGTGGAAAAATACACCAGCTCACTATAAACAACACTGGTTTAATAACAAATTCAGCACTGGTTTTAATAAACTCACTGAAATTATGCAGCTACTATTTAGTATTTCAGCTCACTAGAATGTATCGAACATAATACGAACTTACCGATAGTTAGAACCTCCTCGTTTTCATCAAATTCAACACTATCAGGCCAATCATGTGTCACACAACGACGTTTCGGTTTGAAAGTTATTGAACCAGTTTGATTCGCATCTTGCTGATTCAAAACTTCTTCTTCATGACCCATCGATGAGTACTTGTGAACAGTTTCAGGCCCATTGTTGCCTTCACCAGTGCAATTGGGACTCAAAACTCGAGACGAGTTAGCTGGTGTATTTTTCCACAACACACCAGATTCACGCAAATTTAAAGGGTCCTTGGTCTTTGATTGTTGGTGGTTTGTAGTAAAAGTAGAGCCAGGTTTTGTAGTAGAAGTTTTCCACAACGAAGTTTGTCCCCCATTTTGTTGGGCAGAAGGTTGGGCAGAATTTCCGGGGGCAGTAGTCTTTGAAAGTACAGACTTTGTAGTACCATGACCACCAGAGGGGTTATTAACAGCTGCCATTGGTGTTTGTCCCCCATTTTGTTGGGCAGAAAGTTGTGTGGATTTTCTAGCACCAAGCTCATTAGAATTTCCGGGGGCATTAGTCTTTGAAAGTACAGGCATTGTAGTACCATGACCACCATCGGGTTTCTTAGTGAAATTAATTCTCACTGGTGTTTGACCCCCTAATTTTTGAGATGCATCAAGTTGCTTATTTGAAAGCAGTGCGGCTTTTCTAGTAGCAAGGTCAAGAGAGTTTAAGGGGGCGTGGGTCTTTAAAAGTGGGTTATTTGTATAAAAAGATCCTATTTTTGTAAATGAATCAGGTTGTTTGGCACAAAATTCTCGGGCTTTTTTAGCAGGAAGATCATGAGAATTTGTGGTGGCTTGGGTCTTTGAATGTAAGGGATTTGTATTGGTTAAAGGTCGGTCAAGTTGATCGTATTTGGTTGCATGTTCTTGAAAAGTTTTAGAGATTATGATTCTTGACCCTGGTCCATTTGGGGTCTTTGCAGCATGGATCGACTCAATGTTTGCATCGGGACGAGGACTATCCTTTCGGGATAATGGTTGTTGCTGAGGTGAGTAGTTGTAACACCCCCATTTATTTAAGAGCCTTTGGCAAGACATTCCCAAATAAATAGGACTGTTACCATCCCGGTATATCCGAGGTAGTGAATAACAAGGTAAACAAACCAAAGGTAATTTATATAAATACTGATTAAATTTGAACTTGGTATTACATCAACTACGCGTTCCAAACTTGATAAAATGAAAGTACAACTGACGATATCTAAATGTGATCTAATTCTAAGTAGGTCCATGCCATGTCTCTCTCCATGCCCATGCTCCTAGTCCAACTGTCTCTGACCTGTAAAATCTACTCCTCATTCCGGATCATCGTAGGTGTACACGAATACACAGGGTCAACCGCGAGGTTGAGTAGAAAGATAATTAAGACAACAATACAAAATACTCCGCACCGATCCAACGCCAAATAAACTCCGCACCGATCCAACGCCAAATAAACTCCGCACCGATCCAACGCCAAATAAACTCCGCACCGATCCAACACCATAAATACTCCGCACCGATCCAACACCATAATTACTCCGCACCGATCCAACACCATATCACAAGGCCCATCATGAACACAATGTATTATATCATAGAATAAGATTTAGATAACACCATATAATGATCACACGATATATGTAATTTAACATGCTCAAAACCAAATAAGGACAAATTGCACATTATCAGATATCAGTATTTTCCCCTACCTCAATTGCGGATTGACAACCGAACAGCTGCTAGAAATGTTCCACCTTGAACAACCGAACTCAGTTCCTATAATTAGTACTGAATATCAATCTCTACCCATACAATCGCATTACTAAAATTACTTGACCCCATCCAAACTCACATCAATAATCATGAACTCCTTATTTACATAAATCATCACTTGTCAATTAACTTACTAATTATAGACTTACTGTATATAGACAGTAATAACATACCTAGTATATATCACACAAATACAACCCATGGTACACACTTATAACATTTGCCCATAAAATGCTTAATGATAAAGATACTAATATGAACAACATTATTATCCTATAATTATAAAATCACCTTAATAATAATTGACCAATAACACAAATAATGAATAAAACAACAACAACAACAACCACAACAATAACAATAATAATGATAACAATAATAATAAGTAATAATAATAATAATAATAATAATAATAATAATGGTAATAATAATAATAAGCAATAAACGACAATACGAAACAGCCCAACATCTAACTAACCCGAAACAGCCCAACAACTAACTAACCCGACTCACACCCAAACCTACCCTCCTTGCACCACCACAGCCCTGCCGCAGCCATCTACAACCACCAGCCCTTGGTCCCCGGGCCACCACCTACCACCACGACCGTCGTCCACCCCTTCGACCACCCCTGACGTGGTGAACCAGGGCCCAAACCAGGCCTGGTTCAGCACGCCGAGCATCAGGCATGACCCACACTTCCCTTCTTCGACACTCATACAACCACCAGAACGACGCCGCCTTGACACCACAACCACCCCCTGACACCAGACACCCCGACTTGGTGGTACCACCGCACCGACCTCCCCCTAGTCGGCGGTGGTGCCACCCCCAAAACAACCAAATTCTAATCAACAAAGAAAACCCAGATCTGAAACAGAGAGCGAAACACCTTAAACGACGCTGTAAGCACCACCAGTAACCACCCTTACCATCACCACAACCCTCTTCCGACTACCCTCTGTTCCCTAACCCAAACCAACCTAAGGCACGGCCAAAGGAAAAGTGTCGATATAGCCAACAAGGTCGTTGGTCAGACTTGGTCACATAAACAAAACAGAGGAGCCTTCGCGACTGTCATCACAAAACCCCCTCCCTGGTGTAGCACGGTGACTGACACAACTACGACCACCATTAAACACGACACCCACACCCCAAAGATTATCTTACTCGAAAGAAACAGACCAAACAAACCACAAATAAGACTCAACGAAGCATGCCAAAAACGCAGAAATGAAAACCGACTATTACAACGTTAAACATACCTACTTTACGAGGTGATCGACCACCACCTTGCCACCTTACAACCACCGAGGGAATGACGAACCTAAGCCTTGGGGTGACGGCTGAGATGTGTGGTGATTTGAGATAGGAAAAGAGTAGGCAAACCTAGGGTAAAAGTCTGCTAAAAATGACGGCATACAAGGTAGGGTTGCTAAGGTTGTGTAAAAACTAAGTATGGGCTGGTGTTATCATCACAAGAACCGAGGCCCATACCAACGCATGAGGTCTTGTGTTCGATCCCCCTTACGAACACAAGCCTCAAAACTCTTTTATAACAACTTAGCAAATACTAGCAACATTTAAATCACATCGATACGACACTTATAACTATTATAAACATAGGTATCGTAGTTAAAATCGGGGTATTACAGTCTTCCCCCCTTAAAATGAACTTCGTCCCGAAGTTCGCCACCCATAACGGTAAAGAACTTATAACAAGCATGAAACAATCATCAATAGCACTTATATAGATTTCAAAACACGAAATGTTACATTCTACCCTCGTTAAAAGAACTTTGTCCCCAAAGTTCAGCGTATACCAATTTAAAGGATACTTCACGAAACACAGTAAAAGCATAACATATGTAATCCGCATACGTAATCAAGTTATTAGGTACATTCAAACAAGCACGACACACCAATTAGCATGTCTTAAATACCAGCCATATCATAAAACAAAAAGATTTTACAATCCCACCTCCCTTAAAACACGGTTACGTCCCCGTAACCTCATTACACAAATCCTAGCTCATAGCTCCGTCTTACTCATTACGTTATCTCATACCATCTTACTTCAAGTAACCAAATATCGCACCCATCGTCGAATCTAAGACCAAAGACAAGGGGTGAGCGAACTGGCGGATAAACCGCTAAACAATACCTCTATCTCATATCGATTCCAACCCAAATAATATAACTCAAAAATCTTGGTCTCTCTGGACCGTAAATATAACTTGGCACGCATGCCCCATAACTCATTGCTAGTAACCAATCTCAATTCAATATCGTTATTGTCAAAGGTTCAAAGAACCGTGCTCATCACTTAGAGTAAGACTCTAATCTACTCACCCACAAGTCAAGGTCAAAGAAATCGACAAATCAAACAGAATACCACTTAACAACCTTACCGTCAAAATAATCAACTTAAGCTTATCAACAAAAGTCAACATCTCAATACATTCTACCAAAAAAATATCATGGTTCAAGCTCTAGTGCTAATAGCAAGGGATTTTCACTCTTCGAAGGACAGTAATAATGGCACTCTTGTTCCCAACTAAACAATTCAATATTGTCTTTATACTTCAAATCAGTCAATTACACCGGACAACCCATCTCAAAATTAAACCCATCTCCCAAAACAAAAGATTAAACTTAATAATATAAAATGTGAATCAATTACTAATAACGCAACAGAGATAAAATTAGCACATAAAACCGTCATAATCAAATAAAAGGTAACAAGTACTTTATACAACCTCGAACAATAATATTAATAATAGGATCGGTAAAATCGTGTTACGCAGTAAAACAAAATCAGGGTAGCTAACATTTACATATCTCTGAAAATGTAACACAAAATTATTATACTTATTACAATGTAGACAATCAAGAAGCTCATAGTTCACACTTGACCAGTTAAAGTGTCTCATGCTCATATTCATATTATAGAAGCAAAATTAATTAACATAATTAAACATGGAATCATTGACATAGTTCACAAGAGGTACACCAATTATAGACTCACAGGACCGTTTAACATTCCCAGATATCAATAAGTTAACAAAATCACGTAGGTATAACTCAACTTACATCATCTATCACGAGACTAATATAATACAAGTCTTGTGAAATAAGAGTTCACATAACGCGCAACAAATAAGCATCCGGGCAGGCTTTCATCAACACGTAAGTACAGAATTTCTCATATAGCAAACAATTACTACAACTATTAAAAGAGCAAGCGTCATCATGGTTATTCATCATCTTGAAATACAAATTAAAACTTTTGAAACCTTTGGAAAAACTTTTGAAACGCTGAAATGGTAGTTTGTGACAATTATAAACACAAGCAAAGGCTATTTTTCAACTACAGATCGGACTCGAAACCGCACAGAGACATTCTGACTCTCCTTTACTAAAACGTTGTTCTCACAAATTGTAGCTCACGGATCATGAAATTTAACGATAAGGTAAACGAATGCACAACACTAAATCACATGTCAAACTAACTAATAACTCAATACATCGTGATCAGATTTCGAACATGGTAATATGCAATTCATTTTATAGCGCAACAGTATACATGACGGAGTCATTGGCTATTACATCAGGAAACTAGACAAAGATGTACCTTTAATATACGAAAGAATAGCAACAAGGTTCACGTTGTTCAAAATACCCAACATTAATTATAACAATACAATTGCTATATAACTTTTACTCATGACATCATGCTAATTATCTTACTAGTTAAATTCCATTCTACCACTTGTCAAGACTCCTCTCTGATGAACATGATTTTAACATCACATAGGAACATCACATAATTATTTTGAGGTCATACCATAGAAAGTAGGAACGTCCGTATAATTGAAACTATTTTATATAAAACCCAATGAAATAAGCAAGGTTACATTACCACGTAGTAAGGTCCATATTCTTATCATATGACTATTGTTCATGTTACTAAAGCCATAACAGGGTGTGACGTGGTTCATCACCTAATTCACAATTGATTGAACTGTTATATAAAACTTATCTGACCCACAATTTCACCAATAAGCATGCTGCAGCACTTGTAAACAAATCACAATTAAATAACGACTCGTTAAGATCGACATGGTTTATCATACATAAAATTTTCACACTCATATAGAGAACACATTTTAGATGGCAGCCTTTGTAAGCGAGGTAACATTTTGAAAACTTATCAAAAAAAAAAAAAAAAAAAAAAAAAATTTTAGTTCTTTTACAACTTCACATTCTACTACGAAGCTCCACCATTTTCTTCCATAACACGTTGACATATTATTGATGCATAAACACTACCATATTAATATGTATTCATCACTCAAACTGTAACTGTCATCTAGAACACGTTAAGATTTCTAAACTGGAAGTAGAACCAACTAATTACTCAAAATTTATACATTGCATGTATATACCATCGTATCACATATTTATATATGAGGCAACACACCCGCATATCACTAGACATGGATTACTACAACATTTAAATCTGATAGGTCATATCCAAATACAAAGTAATATATTGCAAAAGTTACGTTAGTCATTTAATAACCAGATACACTATAGACAATTCGAGACATCAAAAACACATGATCATATCACTCTAATTCAGTATACAATAAATATACACCCATTCCTGAAAATTTCGATTCAGTCATATATATCCATCAGCGTTTCAATATCAGTCGCATTCTTCTCATGCATATCATCCTACTAGCCAAGCTTATATTTCAGACTCGTATTTCAATTTCCATGTCCTCAATACTTAAAGTAATACATTTCTCAATCACTTTCCGATATCAAACTCATAGAAGACAATGCATCACTAACCATGTACACATCATTACTTACCTCATTCCGCCCCTGCAAAAATCGTTAGCACAAGATAACTAGGTCGCTATATAATCTACCCCACTCTTCAATTACTCTCCTTGGGTTCCCGAGACAGAACAGAAGGGCCCAGGTCTGGTTTGAGGGGGCCCCTAACTCATCCCGTTCCTTTTTGGGGCTCCTATCAGTCTCATCTCGGGGTTCATTTTATTAGACACTTCCTACATCCATTATTATTCATTTGGTTTAGGCCTGAGGATCGTTCGCTCTGATACCACTTTGTAACACCCCCATTTATTTAAGAGCCTTTGGCAAGACATTCCCAAATAAATAGGACTGTTACCATCCCGGTATATCCGAGGTAGTGAATAACAAGGTAAACAAACCAAAGGTAATTTATATAAATACTGATTAAATTTGAACTTGGTATTACATCAACTACGCGTTCCAAACTTGATAAAATGAAAGTACAACTGACGATATCTAAATGTGATCTAATTCTAAGTAGGTCCATGCCATGTCTCTCTCCATGCCCATGCTCCTAGTCCAACTGTCTCTGACCTGTAAAATCTACTCCTCATTCCGGATCATCGTAGGTGTACACGAATACACAGGGTCAACCGCGAGGTTGAGTAGAAAGATAATTAAGACAACAATACAAAATACTCCGCACCGATCCAACGCCAAATAAACTCCGCACCGATCCAACGCCAAATAAACTCCGCACCGATCCAACGCCAAATAAACTCCGCACCGATCCAACACCATAAATACTCCGCACCGATCCAACACCATAATTACTCCGCACCGATCCAACACCATATCACAAGGCCCATCATGAACACAATGTATTATATCATAGAATAAGATTTAGATAACACCATATAATGATCACACGATATATGTAATTTAACATGCTCAAAACCAAATAAGGACAAATTGCACATTATCAGATATCAGTATTTTCCCCTACCTCAATTGCGGATTGACAACCGAACAGCTGCTAGAAATGTTCCACCTTGAACAACCGAACTCAGTTCCTATAATTAGTACTGAATATCAATCTCTACCCATACAATCGCATTACTAAAATTACTTGACCCCATCCAAACTCACATCAATAATCATGAACTCCTTATTTACATAAATCATCACTTGTCAATTAACTTACTAATTATAGACTTACTGTATATAGACAGTAATAACATACCTAGTATATATCACACAAATACAACCCATGGTAACATGATAACAACATCACTACTCTTACAATTAAATGTGAATAATGATAAAACCATATGGGATAATAATAGTAATAATAGCACATAAAACACAACCATAACATTTGATATTACTAGTAACGATGTTAACAACAATTTCCACTACACAATTACTAATAATATGATAGGTAAAAAAAAAGACAATAAGAAGAACTTAAATTTTTATTAAGCATGATACACACTTATAACATTTGCCCATAAAATGCTTAATGATAAAGATACTAATATGAACAACATTATTATCCTATAATTATAAAATCACCTTAATAATAATTGACCAATAACACAAATAATGAATAAAACAACAACAACAACAACCACAACAATAACAATAATAATGATAACAATAATAATAAGTAATAATAATAATAATAATAATAATAATAATGGTAATAATAATAATAAGCAATAAACGACAATACGAAACAGCCCAACATCTAACTAACCCGAAACAGCCCAACAACTAACTAACCCGACTCACACCCAAACCTACCCTCCTTGCACCACCACAGCCCTGCCGCAGCCATCTACAACCACCAGCCCTTGGTCCCCGGGCCACCACCTACCACCACGACCGTCGTCCACCCCTTCGACCACCCCTGACGTGGTGAACCAGGGCCCAAACCAGGCCTGGTTCAGCACGCCGAGCATCAGGCATGACCCACACTTCCCTTCTTCGACACTCATACAGCCACCAGAACGACGCCGCCTTGACACCACAACCACCCCCTGACACCAGACACCCCGACTTGGTGGTACCACCGCACCGACCTCCCCCTAGTCGGCGGTGGTGCCACCCCCAAAACAACCAAATTCTAATCAACAAAGAAAACCCAGATCTGAAACAGAGAGCGAAACACCTTAAACGACGCTGTAAGCACCACCAGTAACCACCCTTACCATCACCACAACCCTCTTCCGACTACCCTCTGTTCCCTAACCCAAACCAACCTAAGGCACGGCCAAAGGAAAAGTGTCGATATAGCCAACAAGGTCGTTGGTCAGACTTGGTCACATAAACAAAACAGAGGAGCCTTCGCGACTGTCATCACAAAACCCCCTCCCTGGTGTAGCACGGTGACTGACACAACTACGACCACCATTAAACACGACACCCACACCCCAAAGATTATCTTACTCGAAAGAAACAGACCAAACAAACCACAAATAAGACTCAACGAAGCATGCCAAAAACGCAGAAATGAAAACCGACTATTACAACGTTAAACATACCTACTTTACGAGGTGATCGACCACCACCTTGCCACCTTACAACCACCGAGGGAATGACGAACCTAAGCCTTGGGGTGACGGCTGAGATGTGTGGTGATTTGAGATAGGAAAAGAGTAGGCAAACCTAGGGTAAAAGTCTGCTAAAAATGACGGCATACAAGGTAGGGTTGCTAAGGTTGTGTAAAAACTAAGTATGGGCTGGTGTTATCATCACAAGAACCGAGGCCCATACCAACGCATGAGGTCTTGTGTTCGATCCCCCTTACGAACACAAGCCTCAAAACTCTTTTATAACAACTTAGCAAATACTAGCAACATTTAAATCACATCGATACGACACTTATAACTATTATAAACATAGGTATCGTAGTTAAAATCGGGGTATTACAGTAGTTAACATCAGGTAATACTTTGGGTTTTTTAGGGCAAAATGGCCCCCATCTGTCATCTGTAGCAACTGTAGCTCCTGATTGAGTAGTATCTGATGATGGCACTGGCCCATTAGCCCCCCCATTAGCCCCACCAGCTTCCGTCAACTTCATTTGAGCCATGGTCCTTTTGCTTCGGTAACTCATCTTTGAAAGTGATACTCGTTAATACACCTACAATAAACAATAAAGTATAACGAACAGCATTGCTAATTTCAGCAGCAAGATTTACCTAAAAAGATGAATATTCCTAAAAAGATGAATATATATCAGTACATGTGATAAGGAAAAGATGTACATCAATATCACAAAAAGGGTCAAAAAACTCTAGAGGAAGTAAATATGAACTTTCTTAAAGTTCCAAAGATAATATATCATGAAGGCACTATAAGGCATTATTCAGTGGCTCATATATATGTCTCAAGTCTTTAACCATATGGCCAGTAAATGATGCTAGGATGCTGATTTACACATCAATGGTAATAGCAGTAAATGGGTAACAAAAGAACAGCAATGTACAGACTAGCAGCTGCACTGGAGTTACTATCAGAATTCGCAACAGCAGAGGACATACATTAAATGGCAGAAAACGCAGCAGCAGCACTATTCAGTAAACAATATCACTGAATGTGCATCTGGAATTGGACAGATTTGTCGTATGTACAGTAGAGTAGTGAGTGTAGTAAGTGCAGACCGTGAGCAGCAGTAGCAGTGAGCAGTAGGTGGCAGTAGACAGACACACAGGGAGTCAGAAACCACATGGATACAGTAGCTACATAACAACAGCAGAGGAGAGTAATATCATTGCATTATAGCGTGACAGACCAACAGTATAATAATGGCATGAAACAGAAGTGATCAATGTATAGCAATGAATGCAATGAGCAGGGTAAGTAGTATCAGATGGATAATAGTGCATGGTAGTGTAATAGAGTAGTAGTGTAGTGGCATGTATGGGGTATAGTACTATCTGAACATAGTGACAGTGTGCAGTACTATGATTGCAGTGGTTTTCAGTAGAGTATGCAGTAGTAGTGAGCACAACACAGACATTTATGGAGTAGTGTGTAGTGGTACAGTAGAGCAGTAAAAGCACTAAACAAACATAAGCAATGCAATAGACTAGAAACAGCCCTGAACCACGTATGTAACTAAGGTGGCAGATACTAATCCTGCATTTCAACCAGCAACAAGGTGGGACTGAGTAATGCAGGGAGAGGGCAGCAGTAAATCAAATGCGCAGTTGGAAAACAGACAGAGTATTACACAGCAGTAAATCAAATGCGCAGTTTCATGCATATCTTATTCTGTATTGCTAAGGATCTATCACTAGTCACTAAAATACAAAATGATATGCGAATTATCACATACATAGAACATAAAACCTAAACGACAACAGTTCAACCAACTAGATTTACCTCTGCAGCTCTGCTAACCTACAAAAATCAGCTCCTTTATATTCCTGCATTATAACAATCACAAACAATCACAAACACTCACCATTATATCCCGATCATGATGTACTGAAGAAGAGGTTAGTAGCAAAGACAGACAGTAGGACAAACTCAACACATATGTTGTCAATGTCACAGTTGCATAGACAGATCTTGCACCATACCTCAATTGCAGAAAGTGATACAACTCGTCTTTGAAAGGGATACTCGTTAATACACCTACAATAAACAATAAAGTCAGTTTTATATATAATATAAAACGATAAACAAATAAAGTTACTTGTTCAAGACATGCGTCATAACACAAACCAAAAAAAATTATTTAGATTAATAATTAAAATTATCCGACCTCAAAGGTATACAAAAACTAAAAGTATAAAAAAAAGTAACTATTCTACATAATCTCGCCGGTTTCAATAAGATCCCTAGGTTTAGTACTAATTACATAAGACCAGCCTTTTTGCATCTCATCTTCGACATAAAAAACCTGTTTTGCTTGACACGAGAAAACAAATGGATCATCGGCTAAATTTCGACCAGTGTGCATTAACTTAGAAAAATTGACACAAACACTCCCATCTTCAAACCTCCTAACACCCCTGTGTATGTCAACCCAAGCACAATTGAACATTACAACTTTGCAACTACCAAAATAATCTAATTCATAAATATCCTTTAGTTTTCCATAATATGTTTGACCATCGGCTTCGACCATAACTCCAGAATTTTGAGTACTTCGCTTTTCCTCCCGATCAACCGTTAGGAATTTATATCCATTGATCATAAATCCTGTCAACCTTTTACCATGACTGTTTAAACCACCTGCCAGAGCTTCCCTAAGTTGTCCTTCTGGGGTACTTGTATCTAGGTTTTGCACCTATGAAAGAAGTAATGAAGTAAGTATAAACGACTGTCAATATGAAGTTTAATAACTCCAAACCACATTTTGAATTTTTAAACAAGGGGTAAACCTGTGCTTATAACCAGTCTGCAAATTCTTTGATAATCCATTCATTTTCATTACTTTGGGTGACAGTGATCTCCCGCCGCTTATAGTCAAGAAACTCACTTCGAAAGATTGGAGAAAGAATCATTAGCAAATTATATGAACGATAAGTGATAAATCCTTAAAATTTGATAGTCGTTTATACTTACTTCATTACTTCTTTCATCTCATCAGAATGAAGCAAAACGTAGCGATGAGCTTGTTTTAAACTTTTGTCATCAAGTCGTACTTTTTCTGTCATACCAATAACTCGACCACCGGAGCGAAACAAATAATCACTCATGTCCTGACTACCGTCGTCATTCCTCTTTGTTCTATTGAAGATAGTCTCAACACCTTCCAAATATCTTGAACAAAATGTTATTGTCTCCTCAAGCATGTACCCTTCAGCAATTGATCCCTCTGGCCGAGCTTTATTCCTTACATATGATTTTAAGTGAGCCAAATACCTTTTAGAAAGTTCACAACATCAGTTTATTAGGAAAACTACTTAAAACAGCCACTTAATTAAAAAAATTTATTTGTGATAATTACCTTTCAATAGGGTACATCCATCTATATTGGACCGGACCACCAAGTTTCGCCTCCTCGGCTAAGTGAACTAATAGGTGAACCATAATTGTGAAAAAGGTTGGCATGAACTCCATTTCCATACGACATAGTATTATCACAATTTTTGACTGAAGGGCATCTAACTCGTCGTGCTCGAGGGTATGGGAACAAAGAGACTTGAAAAAGCAAGATAATTCGCCAAGTAAGTCAATAACTTTAGTAGCCTTGGATGCCCTTAATGCCACTGGAAGTATATCTTGCATTAAGACATGATTGTCGTGGCTCTTAAGATTAATGAGTTTTCTCTGTTTCATATTCACGCATCTAGAGATGTTTGAGCCATACCCATCAGGAGCTCTAATCTTTTGCAAGACTTTCAAAAATCGTTCTTTCTCCTCATTAGACATGGTGTATGAAGCTGGAGGCATGTACGGTTCTCGATTGGGGCGTTCTTGAAGCCAGAGATGTTCCTTTATGCCCAACTTCTTTAGACCAATTCTTGCATTCACATCGTCTCTGCTCTTATCCATATCTAAAAGTGTCCCTAATATATTGTCACACACATTTTTCTCAATGTGCATAACATCTAAATTATGTCTCAGTGGGTTGTGTTCCCAATAGGCCAACTCAAAAAATATACTCTTCTTATTCCACAAATTATGATTATTATCTTCACAGTTACCATCACTAACCATGTTAGTCGACACACCAACTTCCCTTGCTCTTTTTGGTCTTTTCAATCTTTTTGTGGTCTTTCCATACGTATATTCAATTTTTTTTTTGTTGTTCTAAGACATCAGACCCACTCATAGATTTAGGAGCGCAGCCATTTGCTATCGTACCATCAAACAAATTGGCTTGAGAACGATAGTGATGATCTGGATCCAACCAATTCCTATGTCCCACATAGCAAATCTTGCCCCCAAATCTTCCAGAATTAGTTGAATAGGTACAGCGTGGACAAGCATCATAACCAGAAGTACTCCATCCAGATAACATAGCGTACGCCGGAAAATCGTTAATAGTACTGTGTAATGCTGCCCGGAGTTTGAAAGTTTCACCCTTAAAGGCGTCAAATGCATCAACACCGCTCCATAACAACTTCAACTCTTTAATTAAAGGTTGGAGATACACATCAATGTCAATTCCTGGACTAGATTTTCCAGGAATAATACATGACAAAAGAAATGAAGAGGGTTTCATACACAACCATGGTGGCAAGTTATAAGGAATCAAAATAACTGGCCACGTGCTATAAGTTGTATTCATCAAACGGTAAGGGTTAAACCCGTCACTAGCTAAGGCTAGCCTAACGCTTCGAGGATCAGCTGCAAATAGAGGATACCGAGAATCAAATTGTTCCCATGCTAACGCGTCAGCTGGATGCCTAAGTTTTCCATCTTTTACACGATCTCTATGATGCCATATCATATCTTCAGCTGTTTTAGATGACATGTATATCCTCTCTAGTCTAGGAATGAGGGGAAAATACCTCATAGTTTTGGCCGCCTTCTTAGCTAGACCTTTACCTTTTTTACCTTTAACTTTTTCCCATCTCGATGTGTGACATTTACTACACTCCTCTTTGTCACTATTCTCCTCCCAAAATAGCATGCAATTCCTCGGGCAAGCATGAATATTTTCATATCCGAGCCCTAAATCATTTATTATCTTCTTACCCTCATAAAAGGTTGTTGGAAACTCTCTTACTTGAGGAAACGCTTGAAGTAGAAGTTCAAGTAACTTGTTAAATGACTCATTAGACCAATGAAACATACATTTAATATGGTATAAGTGTAGAAGGAATGACAACTTTGAAAAAGATTGACAGCCATCGTAAAGTTCCTCGTTTGCAGCGTCCAACAATCTTTTATAGTTACTGTTTTCTTTATTGTTGAGGTTATGGGGGTTGTTAGAGTAGTCATCGGTCCTACCATCGTAAGCGTTCTCAAATTCATTATCGGACCCACCATGAGAGCTAAATCCCATCGACAAGTCATCAAAGTCGACTTCTTGTTCTAATTCGTCCGAGCCACCAAAAGTATTATCATCAATAATATGTCTAGAATGGTTAGGATAATTAGTCCCATAAACTGCATTAAGTAAACCTCTCATATCATCACGACCCACTAAGGGTTCTACCCTACTTTCTCCATGCAAATGATCAAGAACATCCCTTTTACCATGCCAAAACCAATCCGTATACTTCTGGTAAAACCCTTTGAACAAAATATGACCCTCTATTTCACCCAGTGTGAAGTAATAACGTAACTTACAACTCTTACACGGGCATTTTGTTTTCCTTTCTACAAGATTTTCCTTTGCTATTTCAATAAACTGCCTACATTCATTTATGTAATCGGGATGGTCATTTGGCAAGGTAATCCAGCTAGTATCCATGACTACACATCGTAAAGATCAGATACTTCAGCACATTAATAAATCATATAATCACAACAATCAATCATATAATCACATCAATGTGCTTTGTGTGAACAAGAAACTGAAACAAAGGAGCATCTGTTTTACAATTGTCCTTATAGTAAGATTTTGGTGACTGGAATAGGAGGATGGCTGAGTCTGAATTTTGCAGGACTTAAATCATGGGAATTCTCAGTTGCAGAAGAGGGTAAGTAGACTGGCACTGAATACGTGTTGGTATTTTATTTGGCAGCAGCGTAATGAAAGCAGAATTAATTACAAAATCATCAGGCCTCAAAGGATTATAAGGGATATGCAGAACATAATCCAGGAACGAATGAAGCAGAAGATAAAATAGGAGAAACGAATGAACGAATGAACGAGGCAATAATACAGTACATTCAACAATCGAAATCGAGAATAAAGATCAATACTTCAGCACATTAAATCATATAATCACAACAATCAATCATATAATCACAACAACCAAGAACGAACAACAACCAAGAACGAAATATCACATGATATCAAAGTAACGAGGCAATAATACAGTACATTCAACAATCAAAATCGAGAATAAACACACACAATAAACGGTTAATTATTACGTACCTGTTTAGCTGTCTCCGGATATGAACAACGAGAGTCGCAACAATTCGATCAATTCGATCAACAATTCGTCGATGATGAACAGATGGTAAAAAAATCAAGAACGGTGTTGATTAATTAACATCTAACGAATTTTGGGAGTAAATAAATTAGGGTTAGGAAAGTATTAAGGGAATAAATTGATGAACAATAAAGGGATGATGAAGAATTGACGCGCGCTGTAAATTTTTAGGGTTTCTTCAATGGAATTTTGAGAGTTTGGTTTAATTTGGGAACAAAGGCAGTTGAAGTGGTAGTGATGATGCGAGAGCGGGATACCAAAATTTAGTAATCTTTTTTCAGCGCGGTAACAATAAAATTTTAATATTTTATCAATTATTTGGTGTAAAGTGGGAAAATGGGTCGACACTTATTGAAGCGTCGATCATAAAGCGTCGGAAACATAAGGGAATTGTAGTAGTGGCTAGATATTTGTTCACTTAAATAAATTAAAATTAAAGATGATAGGATCTTCCTCTATAACCTAAAATTGAGATTAGTCTTTTATAAGTCAAATTACTATGAATCCCTTCTTTGTCGCCAGACATATAGGACCTTACTCTCCATATGACCCCTTCTACGTTGGGTAAGTTGTAGTTGTTGACTTATTTTACCTCAACATCATGACCCTCGTACGATCCTGTGGTTGTGGTGGACTAAAGATAAAATTTATAGAAATTTATCGACCAAGAATTCTAAATGTAGAATTAGCCAAGAGGTTAGCTTATTAATTTACTGAAATTGAGTCTTGGGATCATTTATATAGTTCTTGAGGAAGATCAATTATATAAATGCTAAAGTCATTGCATTAAACTGTTTTTGCTAGACTATTTACAAAACGTTGGTATGGTTATTAAGTGTTAATTTCTTCTTTACAGTGTAGAATTCATCTAAACAGAACAATAATACTGCAAATATTATGGCTGATCATAATGATGCCCATATGTCTAGTGCCACACTAAGAAAATAATCATGGCTTAAGGCTTTTATGGACCACATGAATCAGTCCACGCGACTGAAAAATGATGGGTTCAACTTTGCGGACTAGGAGGCTGCATTACGGAATGCAGCCGTAGCTGATGGTAAGCTCAAGTATTTGACTGAGCCGTTACCACCTAACCCAGGCCCCATTGCTAGAGCTAACGTATCACAAGCTTATAGTGATTTCGTTATGGAAGCGGGTGCGATAAAGAACGTACTTATCTTTGCAATGGAATCCAATTTGCAAAGACGCTTCATTTGCCATGGTGCAAATAAGATTTTCACCACTCTCACAAACGAATTCTCAAAAGCACCAAGAATCGTTTCATATGAGTACACCTGTCGCTTATTCGATGCGAAACTCCGAAAGGGCCAACCAGTTAGCCCACACATTCTCAATATGATTGAGAATGTCGAGAAATTGGAGTCCCTAAACTACAAGATTAGTGAGAACGTGATCATTGATTGAATGTTTCATTCACTTCATGATGATTTTTCTTTATTCAGGGAAAACTATTACATGAATGGAAGGAATTTCGGTCAGTAGTAGGTAGTGCCATGAGATTGAGTTTGTTACTTGTTTAGGCAGTAGTTTAGGTAGACTCAGATACGGATTTGAGAATCCTATCTAAACTATGTAAGGTGGTTAAGTGATATACTGACTATCAACTAACACCCCTTATAAATACCTCTTGGCACTCCTCCCTATGACATACGAGTTACACGACTACTTCTCTGCTCTCTCTCTCTAGCTTTCATCTTACACAAAATTAAAGGTAATTTTGCAGTTTCAAGCTCAGGAAAGGGTATTTCTCAGGACATCTTGGGTGCAACGATTAGGATATCTGTTTTGATATCTGATCTTAGGCCTTTGCAAGGACAGAAGGTTAATTCTTAATCTCAATCTTTGTATCTTGTTCTTCGTTTATGACTATAAATCGTACATTATAAATTTGTTATAATCCTGCATATAAAGAATTGGGAATATATACAGATATTTTCCCACACTACGAGTATCACTAAATACTCAATCTATCTTACGTTAATAAGAAAGTGTTTCAATTATTCCTTGATGTTTCTGTACAAAACGAATATAGAACCAAATTAAGCACTATTGGTCTTATAACGATATAACTAAAACCGACACGAGTGTTGCACAAGACTTTTCAAAAATCAAGACTTGCAAAAACAAAGTATAAAACATAAAACAATTTTTGCAAAAGACTTAGGGTGTGTTTTGATTGAGAGAATTGGAGGGAAGGGGAGGGGAGAGAAAAGGGAGGGATTCAATTTCCATTGTTTGGTTACAATATATGGAAGGACGAAAATGGAAGGGGAGAGAAATGGGAGGATTTAATTTCCCTTCAGTAGACCAATTTATAATCTATTCATTGTTGGCAAGATTTGGAAGGAAAACTTTCTTTTGACTCTTATTTAACAATAATAGGACCAAATACTCTTCTAATATGACTTAACTCTCTCCATCCTCCAATGCACTTAAATCACCTTTTTCCTTCATCCTCCTCCATTTCCCTCCACTTTAATTTTGCTATCCAAACAACCCCTCTTCATTCCCCCTCCGTTTCCTTTCTTTCCCTTTCTCTTCCCTCATTCCACCTCCCCTCCCTTTCCCTCCATTTTTATTATCCAAACACACCCTTAATGTATTCGTAAATTGCGTTTGGAAAGCGTGAGTATAGATTCATTTAGGTCTTCTTATATAGGAATTATAGACGATCTAAGTTGCTTAACAAACCCTAGATGTCGAGAATAATATCACGAATATTATTCATGATTAAATTCTATCTTAAATCTTTTATTTAGGAAATAATAATCTTATAAATATATTGACTATCTTTAAGATTTATAATAAATTTCCTAACTGCCTATAAGATAAGATATAGAATAAAAATATTTTATTCCAAAATATCTTAATTAATTTGTGTACATATATGATTCTTAAATATCTATCTCATAAGATAAAATATCTATCATATATTTCGATATATACGCTAACCCTAACAAGCCGTTGGGCCGTTGCTAGAGAGGCGCACAAATCGAGGTACACGTTGTCTCGTGTCATCCAAGGAAACCATAATCATGTTTTAGAGTAGATGACGACAACTAGGGATAGGTGTGTACTTAATATGGTAATTAGAAGATACAATAACTCATAATTTAATCATTCTTTGTAGCATTACCAACTTTGTACAACCTAAAAAGATTTTCCTATAAAAAAGATATTTTACACTCTTACCTATTTAAAAATATAAATAGTAGAAAAGATTTGAAAACAATTTTTGATGTCATGTGCACTTCACCGTGTAATAACCAATGTTATAGCTCTTAAGCTATAACTCTGATTGTCTCTATACACAAGGTTATAGCTGCGAGCTATAACCTTGGCCTTATAAAAACCAAGTTATACTTATACCACTTATATGATCCAAGAACCTATCCTATCTTGATCTTCCTGGAGATCTTCGAAATAACTTCTTGTCTTGACTTCCCTTGATCTTCTCCTGATTGATTTGTAGGTCAACCTTTAAGCATTTGATCTTAATGCTTGGTGAAGTCTTGTAACTTGTGATCTCTTCTTGCTTTAATAATCATGTATGCTATATAGACTAGGTAAACGATTAAAAGCAAGAGATACACATTCATATTAAATCATAATTACTTAACTTGTCATTATTAAAACATTATCATATTTTGGAAATAGTTGGTCAACACTTGTCCTACCGCAAACTCTTTTTCTTGTTCATATCGAACCATATTCTCCCAAGTTTTCCAACTATTCAACTCTTTCTCATCTAACGAATCAAGTTTAGTAAACTCAACAATGAGGACACTAGCAAAGACAAGATCATGCATCATCACCACCTTCTTCAATTTTCATCAAATTTTGCTCAAGTCTTATTAACTACTCATCAATCTCATCACCTTCTAAATTACCATCAATTTTTCTATCATTTACGTCATTAGCTTCAATAGAAACAAATTGACCAACATCATATAGCCTAATAGGCATATTTGGGGAATGATTGATAATTTGGGAAGTGAAAATTTCAACAAATATGTTCATTGAAGTAGCATTTGAATGACGAACATTTGCCCATAATGCTTTTAATGCTCCGTTACTGTTAAAAGTACAACTTAAAAACACTCAGAACTTGAAAATTTTATCTTTACCCTCAATTGACAACTAAAACTTTGAATGGCGATTCCCTTATATATCTCTTTAACTAGTTTAAGATATGTTATCTTTGTGCTAGCTAAAATAAAACATTGATTCCCTTGCATCTTTATAGGCAACACATCCATTTTGCTCCAACACTTCTCCATCCCAATAACAAATAAGTGTAAAATCATAATTATCCATTATATAGAAAAAGATGAACTCACTGAGTATAAATCAATAATTTATAAACAAACTATAACCTAATATTCACCAAAACAAATAACTAGACATAATTTATTAACCTTTACAACAAATTCAATAACCTAGGGTTTTAAAATTTGCGGTTTTCTAATATACATAGCAAATTCACTTAATTAACAATAATGAAAGCTAGATCAAGTACAAAAACAACTTAATTAACAACAATGAAAAAAAATCTAACATAAAAATTAGTAATTACACAAATAAAAGAGGAAAAAATTACCTTAGAAAAGAGATGTCGACGGAGTTACTCTGGAGATACGCCGGAGGAGAGTATGATTGATGAAACGGAGGCTTAAATGAAGGCTGAAAAATATTTGTGAGTGAGTGAATGACGATAGACGAAGGAGGGTTGAGGAATGCTGAGTTTTTTTCGCGTGTTTAAGAGCAAAAAGGAATGATGAGCCTTTTGTTTTTTAAAAAATCACATAGCTAAACATGCTATACAAGATGGAGGGTTTAGAGAAGGAGACACGCCATAGGGGGTGACATGTCTTAGCAGTCTATGGGGAAAATTCTGAAAAGTTTTTGTTTAATTAAAATCTTATGTTAAGTTGGCGTGTTTTGAGCTATATATAGTTATACACGGTATTCCTAGTGGCGTGTTTAAGCCCAAAATTCCAAAATCTTGAGCCTACGTGGACAACATTTTGACAATTATTTTCAATTACAACTCATACCGACAATTATTTTATTTTTGAGTATTATTTTAAAAATGGATTCAAGATTCATAAAAGGCTTACCCGTATACCACGAGTTTACAACCTAGGTAACACCAAAACAGACACAGACACAGACACGGACACGGACACGACACGGACACATGACACGGCATGTCATGAAATTTAGGACACGAGACTCGTTATTTAATTTTAATAAAATCAAACATTTAAATAACATTTACAACCTAGGTACATTTTAGTTATAAATGTTTGATTTTATTTTTGTAAAAATATTTGATATTAATTTTAAATAAGTGAACGTAAAACTTGCCCGTAATAATAGTTCATTTTCATTTCTCATTCGAATCAATATTCTAATTAATCTCTTTCGATAACGCATTTCTCGTTTGAAAACATTATTCACCCCAAATGATGACTAGATACCGTGGACACGCGATGGACATGACTCAAATACCATGGACACATGCCCAAATAAATGTAGAAAATTAGACATGACTTCATAGATGTTCGACACGTTACATCGCATGTCCGTGAAATGTCAATGTCGAATACAATATCGGACATAATACAATTTATTACGAGAAGTATTCGTGTTACCTAGTTTAATCCCTAACATCGTAGCCTTTAGATAAGTGAATGTACGTACCAAAGAGAGGCAAATGAAGTGGAATCTTTGGCTGGTTTCGAGTTAGGAGTGTTGAAGGGTCAAATGTACTTATCTGTCACGTGTGAGAAGTACGGATGCGTCTACATGACAGCTCAACCGCATCAACCTAAAACTGCTAAACGACACCGCAGCCCCCCTCTCTTTCTCATGGGCTCCCACTTCACCTTCTACTGTGGCTCCAGCCTCCAGGCCCCCCTTCCTTTTCTTCTCTTTTTAAATTCTGACGCTTACCAAAATACCAAGTTACGACTACGGCTACGTCCTACTCCGTATGTAGTACAAATAGTCTTGTCACAAGCTGGCTGGAAACGGATATTTTATCTGTATAATAAAGCATATGAGCATTCAAATGAGAGAAAATAGAGCAATTTGCATTATGTGAGAGGGCATTATCCATCTTTAATTTATAGCGAATGATATCCGTTTTCAGTTAGAATTTGTGTATATAATACTATGTGCTATATATAATTTCCTTTGGGAAATTTCAAACGGAAATACGGAATTACTTGCTTGCCTCAAATTTAAGTATCATTTCCCAAACCAATAACAACATTTCCTTCCTTCTATGATAGATCTTACCCATTACTTTCATGCGGTTTTTAATACCCTCTCTAATTTTATATTTTCATACATTTCTTTTTTCTACCAGAAATATAAAAGTGAATTCAAAACCACACAAAACACACTGCCTAACAGGCCCATATCCACACTCGTGTGAACAGAAGCAAGGCCACAAACAGCAAAGGAATATAATATCAACGAGTTTCGGAAACATATCTTTTATATTCCGCATACAATACTTTCTGTCCATATATGTTTATTCTTTCCCATATATGTAAACCCAATCTCTTGTATATATTTAGATAGCATAGAATTGTACAAGCAGAAGGATTCAATACAATATTCTTACGTTCAAACATACATCTAATTTCTCTTATGGTATCAGACTACCCTTCTTAAACAAACTACCCTTCCTTCTCTGCCGTTCAGTTATGACGAACGACGAACCGAAAACGACCGAAACAAAATCACAATCTTCCTTCTCGATTGTTCCTGTTGAACAACCAGGGGTAAAAATAACTCCGGTTGAATTTAATGGCAAAAATTACGACGACTGGTCCCGGTGCTTCCGTCTCGCTCTTCTGGCCAAAGGCAAACTTGACTACATCGACGGCACCGTTTCCATACCAAAAGACACTAATCCCGAATTTAAATCATGGCGCTCCGCTAATGCTCTCGTCTCCGCCTGGATTTTCAATACTATCGATCCAGACCTACGCACCTCCATCTCATTGCAGGATAATGCGGCTCTCCTATGGGCTGACATTAAACTTCGCTTCACTATGGTAAACGATGCTTACATTTTTAAACTTGAAAGTGATATTAATGCTTGCAAACAGGGACCAACCGAATCTGTCATGGTGTATTACGGTCGAATGAAGAAACTTTGGGACGACTTAATCACTACCGACGGCTTTCCGTCCTGTCATTGCAACCCCTGCCCTTGCAATCTTCTCGGTCTTCTTGGTCGACACCGTGACAAGAAAAGGGTATGCTCCTTTCTCATGGGACTTGATTCTAGGTATGCTACTATTCGTTCTCATATTTTAGGAACCGACCCGCTCCCAAATCTTAGCCAAGTATACAGTCGCCTTCTTCAGGAAGACGGTATGCGTACCTCTCTGGCACCCGCTCCGTCTGAAACTCGTTCTGAACCTATGGTTTTCGCTGCTCGCGTTCACCCAGGCCCTCACGGAAATCGCGTGAGTCACACTGACCCCTCCTCAAAACGCCTTAAACCCTCTTGTATTGCGTGTAAACGACCCGGGCACAACTTTGATACTTGCTTTCGGGTTACCGGGAATTTTCCGGACTGGTGGGGAAATAGACCCCGCGATAGAATACAGGTTGGACCCGACCCCAACGACCCTAATCAAATGGTTGTCATCCCGGATACTCGGGGCCGTAACAATCAGCAAGGAGTCCGTGCTCACATGGCACAAGTCAATGCTCCATCAACACCTTCTACTTCGACAGACTTGGATGGGCTCGATTTCGGCAATATGAACCCTGCCGAACGTGCCGAACTTGCTCAACTATGGCAATCTCATAAGTCCTCCAATTCTGACCGCCTCAATGGTAATGTTCCTATTTCATCTTGGATAATCGACACCGGTGCATCCCACCATATGTCGGGATGTTTGTCTCATTTTTCTAATATTCGCAGTATGACTCCTTTGTCGGTCGGTCTCCCCAATGGGGAACGAACAATAGCCACACGATGTGGCGATATTATTTTATCCGATCGTCTTATTTTAAAAGACGTTTTATACGCTTCCAACTTACAATGTCACCTTATCTCGGTGTCTAGTTTATTACTTGATGACTCACTGACAATTCAATTTTCTCGTCATTTTTGTCTCATTCAGGACCGTTCCTCGAGGATGGTGATTGGGGCCTCTGAACAACGTGACGGTCTTTATTTTCTAAAGGATGTTCGAAATTTTCAACCAAAAGTTTTTGCAGTAGGTGCCCTCGACTCGACCGAATTATGGCACCGCAGACTCGGACATCCATCGACTGAAATTTCTCGTTTTATTCCTGCTTTAAGTAATAATAAACCAACTTCACGTTCTAATTTTTTAAGCACTCATTGTGACGTGTGTTTAAGGGCTAAGCAAGCTCGCGCGCCATTTAATTTAAGTACTAGTCATGCGATTTCGATTTTTGATCTTATTCATTGTGATGTTTGGGGTCCATACTCCGAAAATGGTTCTTGTGGTTCTCGTTATTTCCTTACTATCGTCGACGACTACTCCCGCTCTACTTGGGTATACCTCCTACGACGGAAAAGTGAGACCACTCAGAAAATATTAAATTTTTTTGCCATGGTCGAAAGACAATTTCAAAAGAAAATCAAGTGCTTACGCACCGACAATGGTACTGAATTCCAACCCCTAAAATCCTACTTCGACACAAACGGGGTTATTTTTCAAACCTCTAATGTAGACACCCCTCAACAAAATGGGCGAGTCGAACGTAAACATAGACACATTCTTAATATTGCTCGTGCACTACTCTTCCAAGCTTTTCTCCCTATATTTTTTTGGGGCGAATGCGTACTCACGGCAGTTTACTTGATGAACCGAACCCCATGCCCATATGATCATTCCTTATTTTCTATTACCGCGCCACAAAAGGAAATCCATGTCCTTATTTATGTCGACGATCTAGTAATTTGTGGTAACGACTCGACCACGATAAACCGTTTCAAAGCATACTTATCTGAATGCTTTCATATGAAGGATCTTGGCCCCCTAAAATACTTCCTCGGGCTCGAAATTGCACGAAACAAGACTGGCATTTTTGTCTCACAACGAAAATACGCTTTAGATATTCTAACCGAAACTGGACTAATAGGCTCAAAACCGAAATCAATACCCATGGAACCAAATCACGGGCTGGCCACAAGTACCGCCTCGCCATTAAACGACCCAAGTTCTTATCGACGCCTAGTGGGCCGTCTGGTTTATCTAACTATCACTCGACCGGAACTCATTTATTCCGTACATACATTGGCCCAATTTATGCAAGCACCGACGACGGAACAATGGGACGCGGCTCTCAATGTGGTCCGTTATATTAAAAATGCACCTGGCCAAGGCATTATTTATGTTTAAAAGTGACAACAATCTATCTCTCATAGCATACTGTGATGCTAACTATGGGGCATGCCCCACGACCCGTCGCTCGCTCTCCGCCTACCATATACTTCTCGGGTCCTCACCAATCTCGTGGAAAACGAAAAAACAGAATACCGTCTCCCTTTCATCCACGGAGTCAGAATACCGAGCTATGGCTTATACTACTTGCGAACTCAAATGGCTCAAGGGCCTTCTCGTCTTCCTCGGTATCAGCCCCACGCAACCCATAAAACTTCTCTGTGACAATCAATCTGCTCTCAATATTGCTCGTAATCCGGTTTTTCACGAACGGACTAAACATATAGAAATCGATTGTCATTTCGTTCGCAATGAAATCCAAAATGGGACCCTATGTGCTGAATACATACCCACCACATCTCAACTTGCAGACATCCATACTAAGGCTCTTGGACGCGCTCCCTTTCATACTCTGTTATCCAAGCTGGGCGTCTCCAACCTCCACGCACCATCTTGAGGGGGGGTAACAGGCCCATATCCACACTCGTGTGAACAGAAGCAAGGCCACAAACAGCAAAGGAATATAATATCAACGAGTTTCGGAAACATATCTTTTATATTCCGCATACAATACTTTCTGTCCATATATGTTTATTCTTTCCCATATATGTAAACCCAATCTCTTGTATATATTTAGATAGCATAGAATTGTACAAGCAGAAGGATTCAATACAATATTCTTACGTTCAAACATACATCTTAATTTGGACTACATATTATCTCAAAAGAAGAAATTAGGGAAGAAAATTCGAATAATCAAATAAGAAAATTAGGAATAAAATATAGAATAAGAGTAAGTACGAGAGTTTGATAATAACTTTTAAACTTCTCTTTTGCTATTTTTTGTTTCAATAATAGTCCTGATGTTTTTAAAAGTAGGGTTTTGCCTTCATAAAAAATACGGAGTATTCTCGGTAAGAAAAGTCAAAAGTTTTTTTAACCTCATTTAGCCTTTTCAAATAGTTGAAAATTATATTTGTGATGAATTCACATCGAATAAACAAAAGTTGTGCTATCAAGAGTTTAAGACTATACTCGATTTATTCGGTATTCCATTCTAGGCTTCTAGCTATAATTTGAGCTTAACATTGGCAAACTCGAAATTTTATTTAGCCGGAATAAAAAAATTCAGCAATGTCAAATGAATAATAATAGTATAAAATAAATTTAAAATATTTTTGGAAATTTTTAACAAAATTTCTATCATCAAGCAGGACGAGCTAGCTCTTTCTTGACTTTGTCGTTGAGGGGTCAGATAATAATATATCGTGTACTTGGCAATGACACATTGATAACTATTATTAGTCCAAAATTTCGCGTATATAGAAATTGAACATTACGTTTCGATTGAAGTAATTGAACTTAGCCACTTAGGTACACCAGACATAGAGAATATTAATCTGCACAAATTATCGTTTATGACGGATTAAGTCTTTCAGAAACTTGTGACGTGAGATAAGTTCATAAGTGGAAGAACAAGTGTAAATGATAAGTAAAAGAAGATTGTCAGAAGCCACAAACTGGTCACCGCCGTAAGCAAGGCTGTTTGATTGACATATCATTGTATCGATAACAAAAACATTTTGTCATGTCCGTGTGCGAAATTGACTTAGGACTCGTTTGGTTGCCCCTATAAAAATGGGTGAATTGGAAAATCCCATGATTTAGAAAAAATGAAGATGTTTGGTTACTCCAAATCATGAGATTTTCTTTTTCCCAGGAATTCCCACTTCCTCCATTATGGAGGAATTTGATTACCTAGGGCCCCCTAGGTAATTGCAAATTCCTGTGTCAATTCAATTCCAAGATGTCAACCAAACGAATTTCAGGCAATTCACATGAATTGGACAATTCACATAAATTGGGCAATTCACGTGTTTTGCAAAAACCATGGGAAATTAATTCCCGTATGACAACCAAACGAGGCCTTAGACTATAATTAGGGGACAATTTCTTTTTCAATTGAACAACTTGATAATATTAATTTCATTATTACTGCCATAATTAATATTTTATACTTATTATAAAATGAGTGATTTGAAAATAAATAAATATAGTAGTAAAAATGTACAATAGATCAGTCGATCATGCTCAATTATTATTATTAATCTCAGCCTCTCTTTAATTAGTGACTTAGTTAAAGCATCTTGCATGCAGATTGTACAAAAAGAAATCCCATTAAATTGATAGCCACTAAAATCTATCTCTATAAAAGTAATATAATTTAACTTATTCTATTGATTCTTTGAAATAAGGAAAAAAATCACCCACTAACTTTTAGTTTGATTTAATTTCCCTTACTATAAAATTCAGAATTCTCATTACTAATTAGGTAATCGATTGTAGCATTGCATTTCGTCATTGTCATAATAAAATACGACATGATCAAATTATTGTTCATAGAAAATATAAATAACATTATACAACGTTTCAATAAACTACGAAATAGAACGGTCCAAAAAATATATCTGAAAAACAAAAAATTACAAACACGAAAAATAATTACAGTCCAAAAATTAAATTACATTATATTCTCCAATTTTCCAATCAAATCATATACAAATTAAGATACCAAATAAATTAAAATACGGTAGAATACGACATACCACGGTCCAATATATATCAAAATAATTACATTTCGCCAATGTCGTAATAAAAATCCTGTATATTAGATCAAATAAACTGAAAATCAGCACAAAAAATAAACAAACGCGAATTCCAACCTAAATAACTCAAAGTCAACTAAAAATTATCCAGGTGGCGATATTACGTTTATTAATCAGGTTGCATATTAATGATTAATGATAATACTAATGACAATATTAATACTAATAAAATATTCGAATAAAATACTGGAAATAAACTGAAAATACGGAAATTATAATTTTAACATGCTAAAAAATTGCAAATTAATCTTATTCATGTAGATCTACTCTTAAGAGATTGAGACGATATTGATAATAATCAAATAATTGACAGTTAAAAATAACACACAAGTAGGTAATAAAAAAACACGGGATCAATATTTCTAATAAAAAATCCGTTAATTCTGAAACCATAACAAGTAAAATTTGTAGGAGCTAGTGACCTCAACAGCTAGTGCGGCAACACTTATAAATCTCTTAAAGGAACACAAAGTATACTTTGTATTTTAGCCAGTTGATTCACGTTTATCAATAACGGTTGGCTTGCTAGAAAGTTTGACGTTATTGTCATACAGATGGCGGTAATCATCTGGTCCATAAGAGTCACACCTAAAGGATGGAATCTGAGATATATGGTTAGATGAAAATGTAATCATATTGATACCCTATACGACTAAACGGTTAGTCAAAGTAATGATGATATAATTATTTAATACTGATTAAATAATATTAACTAAAATGAATTAAAATGTTAATTCGTAATTAAGTATAAAATGTTATATTTAATTAGTGTGTAATGAGATTATTTAATAAAGATTAAATGATATAGTTGAATATAAATAGATATATTTAATTATTAAATTATAAATATACGATATTTATAAAATAATCATTATACACAAGAGAGAATAATAACTGACTTTATGCAATAAATAAAATCGGTTACTAGGAACCGAAACAGATAAAATTTCGGCTTGATGGAGGGAATTTCGGTCAGTAGTAGGTAGTGTCAAGAGGTAGAGTTTGTTATTTGTTTAGGTAGACTCAAATACGGATTTGAGAATCCTATCTAAACTATGTAAGATGGTTAAGAGATATACTGACTGTAAAACCCTTCGCGAAAGCGGAAATATAAACATAAAAAAGTACTAAAAATGCAGCGGAATAAAAACTTTTTAAGTATAAACAACATGCGAGGTGAATTAAACTAAAACTGAAAGTAAAATAAATATACAATCAGCCTGGGATGACACATCCCTACAGGCACTCAAAACTGAAATGTAAACTAAGTCTAGCTAACGTAAACGTGTAACTCAATCGATGAATAGGATCATCGCTCGCTAGCTCCATGCAACCCTCTGCCAACCACCTGTCATGTACCTACATACATGTAAACATGTACGCCACAATCAGTGGGGAGTGACTAGAATTCTCCTAGCCACCTTTTGTGACAACACGAAACAGATAAAGCAATACAGAATACTCCAACATATATAAACATGTGAAGCATAAACATCTCATCAACTGTTCTCATACTATCATGCGATACCAATGCATAGCTCTCAACCCAACTTCATAAACCGTTAGGAAGGAGAGCCGGTTTCCCTACTGGTTACCCAGTCGGGGGGTCTTTCAATCCAACTATTTATGAAACCGAACTAAGAGTCATCCAATGCCTTGGATGATTTAACCATAAATCAAATAAACATCAATAACTCATCATGCATATCTGACACCGTACCATCATCAAGGCAAGCAGATAAAACATTCATATCACTAGCAACGGGTCCAGAGGTGAGCTTAACACATATCCCAACATACCATTCAAGTAAAGGGTCCAGAGGTGAACTTAACACATATCCCTAAACTTTACACAACATGAAAAGGGTCCAGAGGTGAGCTTAACACATATCCCAATGCTACAAACATGTATTGAGTCCAGAGGTGAACTTAACACATATCCCAATACGCAGCTACCGCACAACGGGTCCAGAGGTGAGCTTAACACATATCCCGTGTACGACAACCGATCACGTGTCAGGTCCAGAGGTGAGCTTAACACATATCCTGACACGCCCAAGCAAAACACGTAACGGGTCCAGAGGTGAGCTTAACACATATCCCGTCACGCGACATATAAAACACGTAGTGGGTCCAGAGGTGAGCTTAACACATATCCCACCACGCGACAACCAATGTAACCACTAACATCCAAAGGTAGAAACTAACCTATAGTTCTAACTTCTTAAACTTCTAATCAACACTTAATTGATCCCGGGAACTAAGACGAGGGAGAGCCGGTTTCCCTTTCGGTTACCCGACCGGGGGTCTCTATCCTCACTCCATTCCCGAACCCAATATAGTGTTGTCCATCCTCCGGGGACCTCAAGTACATATCAAAGGTACACAAAACGAGTTTCAAACAAAACCGATCAACCGTTTAAAAGTTACGAACGAAAACCATAAAACAGCCTACCGGGATCCCCAGCCGGTCGGCAGGCAGCCGGTCGGCCGGCTGGTGATCCTCTCAGCCTATGTCTTTGATGAACTCAACCAAAACACAAAGGACTCCCAGCCGGTCGGCAGGCAGCCGGTCGGCCGGCTGGGAACCATAAACTAAGCTTTCGCAAAACTCGTATCCATCCCCACATGTACTCCCAGCCGGCTGGCAGGCGGCCGGTCTGCCGGCTGGGCTCCCTTTCTTCCCTATGTTCTTCGCAAACAAATACTACACAAGAGACTACCAGCCGGTCGGCAGGCAGCCGGTCGGCCGGCTGGCAGTCCTAATGCCAAAAACTTCAAAAATCGCAAAAACACAAGACGCACTCCCAGCCGGTCGACCGGCGGCCGGTCGGTCGACCGGCTCAGAGAGCCTGTCACTAAAATCGGGATTTTCCAGCCCCTTTTAAACTTCACAAATCGACATAAGATCTTCAATAATTGCTACAAGTATGATTTGCCCAACATTATAAACATCTAATACTACTATCCTAACAGCATACAAATCCCACAACAATCCTCAAATGATTATATCAAGTATCCGTCGCAAAATGTGTAATTTTCAGAAGAACAACATATGAGCATATGAACATCAACAAGCATGAATTCATCACAAATAAACATTCCTAATCATGTTACTAAGTCCTTTAAGCATTATACTTCAACAAAATCAGAAACTTAAAATAAGAACACAACAAACTTGCTAATATACACATAAAGGCCGAGTTTTCTCATTATCGTCACCTTTACTTAGCGAAATCTTTGAAATCTTCGAGATTGTCTTCAATAATCACCAAGCTTCTTCCGGGTTAACACCAACACCGTCTAAAACAACACAAACATCGAAGAACATCACGAATTTCGAAATTACAAGAGCAGGCCGAAATTTTGACGGAAAGATTATGAGATAAAACTTACCTAGAAAGAAGGAGGGCGAGAAGAGGAATCCGTGGCCGCGAAAATCGTCTCAATCGGATAAGAAACGAATATTCTATGAGCATTTTAAGATTGAAGGAGAAATTTATAAAAATGGTGTTTGTTGTTGTTTGCAAATCTGAAAAATGAATTGGAGGAGGGAGGTAGAAGTTGGTGGGGTTAGGGTTTTGTGAGGAAAAAGAGGGGAAATGAGTCCATTAACAAGTTAGGCCCATAAGACAAGTTTTAAGACGGTTTAAACTAAAAACACCGACTTAAAGTAACTATAAACTTAAGATGATATAAATATTTCCGGACTATGAAATTAAATTGTTAAGACGTAAATTATAAAATTAAATGAAACCTTATTTTAAATCCTTTAAAATATTATCACATAAATTAATTAGTTATTTAGAAGAATTTCCAAAAATTACGAAATATAAATTAATTCACGAACTTGAACCTAAAATCATTAAACTTCCAAGTCCCGAAATATTATTGGGATGTTACAGTCACCCCATCTTTCAAAAAGTTTCGTCCTCGAAACTTGAAAACAACTTTAACTACCAAAACGTACTACCGGGTTATGGTAACCCAAAACTTTTTCTTTCAAAAATTTCCCAGAAGAAAAAGATTTTAAGGCACCAGTCTCTGTCAATGGACATTGGGATTCTCGTTACGTATTCAAGAGTCCGACATTCCAAATCTGAGACAAGTCCCAAATTTAAATCAGTCACAATTCAAAATTTAGATGGATTCGGTGTTGATAAGCACAGCACAGGTTATCAGACGTCTCCAATAACAAGTTCCAGTGGCATTTAACGCTGAAATCCCTCAAAGTTGTAAAACATTCTGCTCTTAAAACCAAGTTTTCTTCAAAATTTACCTTTATCCTCAAATTCTTGAAAGAGTAAAATTTCAACAACGACAAAAAGGCCGCCTTCACCAAAAGAGGGAGCAGTTTCAAATTCTCGAAACAATTAAGATTTTTCCAAAACTACAAACTTTCAGAGTTAACAATGGGAACAAATTTCGAAAACAGTCACCGAGAGGGTAGAAACATCCAAAAGATTACTTTCGACACGAAGGATTGAGAGTTTCTAGTTTCACAGCTGTCAGAACACACGAAGAAGGGTCGAAGGAGTGAAACAACCAGGTTAGAGGTCAAGAAAAACGGTAACTCTTGCTAAACATGGGGTCACTAACCACTCGATCCATAATCCAAGCACCGTCACAATGATTCCCAATATATCCCAAGAAGGACAATTCAAGTGATCTCTAGACTCTCAATGGTTTCACGATCCCTCTTACCATTATGTCATCCACCGAACAAGGTATTCCTCAACCAGAAGGTTTCCAAAACTCTCACTCAGTTCACACTAAAATCCGTTCAACCACGGTTAAGGGTCTCTCACTCAAGGTGGAAGCCTAATACACATACTCCAGACCAAGGTTCACGCACTTTCAGCACTTCAAACCAGAATTCTATTACCCTGACACCGAACCTCGAAACCCGAAATATTGCATTCATCAACCTATAACCTTAACTTTTAACAGTTCGATTCTAGCTAACCTATTCCACAAGGTTCGACATCCTAAATTCCCAATCTTATTACCACCATGAACATTCAACTCAAGACCTTACTAAGGTAACTACTCTTAAATCCTCTGGTTTCTAACCACTTACCAACAATACACGTCCCAAGGAAAAACACCAAAGAACTAACCACTTTCACTCTTAAAGTTTCCATAAGGTTTAGTTATTCAAATTCTGAGATTCCTCAAATGATATTTATGAACACTTATAAGTTGCAAACCTCTATACTATGATTACCAAAAATGTCAATGGTCACCCATCGATCACCATGGAGTACTATTAAGCCGACGGCTCCCATTACCCCACAAGTTATCATAAACGATTCACCTAACAGTGGGTGCATCTTACAATTCCTCAAGTATCTCAACAGGTAAATGTTGAGGTTCAACAAGTAACCTCAGGTCCAACACTCTGTCAACTTCGTAAATTAAGTCGTAAATGTCTCAACACTCTCACACCGTTATCAATAACTCTCGTTCCTCAAATATGTGGTATTTTCCGCATTACAAAAATTCCTCAGGGTTAAGTAGCACTAACTTACCTAATTCATCAATTTAACCACATCATCATTCTCTAAGGCACATTCCTCTAAATTCATCTATAACTTCAAGCATTCTATTCCAATCGTCAAATGGTGATTAGAAATCTACAAATATCACTCACACACAATCCATCTAACATGGACTCTCAAGACGACACACTGTCCAACATTGCCCGAACATTATTCTCACCAACTCTCTCAACCAAATCTTGACAACGCAGAACCAAGCATTCCTCAAGCATGTCTCTCTACCCCAAGAACAGGTCGATCTCGCCACTAATCTAAATGAAAAGGAACAAGGCTCACAAAAGAGGAGATGAGATACGAACTTCAGGGACAAACATGATACAGGTTTCGAGAGAGTCCTAAGAAAACGACTCGAGGAACAACGAGATGACAAGGTAAGGAACTTTAGGTTAAGGACCCCAATCAAAGTTGAAGCCAAGAGCAGACGGAGAAGCAAAGGAGAAGAAAGGAGAGAAGCGACGTGAAAAGAACGATTGCGGAATCTTCCAAGGTGCGGGTCTCTCACTATTCTCGCGGGATTCTCACTTCTCATTTTCCAAATCTCATTCAATTATCGGTTCTCACGAAAAGTTCCTCCTATGATTTATATACCCTAATCTTCCAAACTTTAAACGATATAATCATTACAACTACCTATTCCCAAAAGTTTGATATGTGACATCCCTGCTAGTTCCTCAAATGACAATTCAATAACACTTTCGGGTCATCGCCCCTATAGGCTATATTTACTTTACTTACCTTACTGCCCACCAATTAACAATTCTTAAACCATTAGATTTCTGAACTTCCATCTCTCAATAAAGTACTTCATTCCATCCACATACTGGTGGTGCAACTTCAAATTTCTCTTAAGTTTTTTTTCAATAAATAAACGCTGAGATTTATTAAGCAACCTAGGGTCACATAGTGATTCACTTCCTCTAAGCTTAAGTCAACCTCTTCGAGTATTCTACTATTATAGCAAATGATTCGTATTCCTCCACAATGAGCCTTTCTCAGCTCAATCACTCACCTAAGTCAAAGGTACTAACTCACTTCATCATACACTCATCATCATTAGCATCTTAAGCCTATTCATCTAGGTCGCTCTATATCCTCAATTATCTGATCTAACTCCTTAACAGTACTCTACAATCCACAAACTTTCACGATTTAAGCATGGTTCTCAAGGTTAGGTTCCACCGAATACTAAGTATACAACTCAAACTTCAAGCAAGTATCCTATCACTCACTTTTACTCTCCCAATTGGATAGACAACTAGACCCTTGGATTACCAAAACATGTCTCTCGATACCTCTTAAGTTATTCCTCAAATAACAATATTTCTCATAACACAGCTTACGGTTATCCTAAGACTAGTTCCTCCAAATCCAATAAAAGGAAAGATTACCTAGAGGGCACCTTAAGAAAACAAGCAACAAGGTTAAGCTGAAAAGATATGAAGATCTGTTCAAGCAAGATAGACAAATATTCTTAAAGAATGATGTGCATTCAGAGTTATCAAAGAAGGTGATGCACAAAGAAAGAGGAGCATCTTCAAGGCTCAGAAGCATTCCCCAACAGTAGCACGAATCTTCTATCTTCGGTAGAAACTCCGATCTCCACCGCCAAATGGATAAGCCCACGGTTCGTCGATTGAAGGACATAAATAAAATCAATGGCAATCGACAAACATGTTAGAACCTAATCAAAGCAATCACAAAACAGACTACAATATAAGTCCTTAAATCTACCCCATCTCTCATTCATTATTCAATTATATGGTCAAGTTAAGGTTGGGGGTCACATGAGTGCGTCGGGAGCAATAATGCTCTGATACCAACTGTAAAACCCCTCGCGAAAGCGGAAATATAAACACACAAAAGTACTAAAAATGCAGCGGAATAAAAACTTTTTAAGTATAAACAACATGCGAGGTGAATTAAACTAAAACTGAAAGTAAAATAAATATACAATCAGCCTGGGATGGCACATCCCTACAGGCACTCAAAACTGAAATGTAAACTAAGTCTAGCTAACGTAAACGTGTAAGTCAATCGATGAATAGGATCATCGCTCGCTAGCTCCATGCAACCCTCTGCCAACCACCTGTCATGTAACTACATACATGTAAACATGTACGCCACAATCAGTGGGGAGTGACTAGAGTTCTCCTAGCCACCTTTTGTGACAACACGAAACAGATAAAGCAATACAGAATACTCCAACATATATAAACATGTGAATCATAAACATCTCATCAACTGTTCTCATACTATCATGCGATACCAATGCATAGCTCTCAACCCAACTTCATAAACCGTTAGGAAGGAGAGCCGGTTTCCCTACTGGTTACCCAGTGGGGGGTCTTTCAATCCAACTATTTATGAAACCGAACTAAGAGTCATCCAATGCCTTGGATGATTTAACCATAAATCAAATAAACATCAATAACTCATCATGCATATCTGACACCGTACCATCATCAAGGCAAGCAGATAAAACATTCATATCACTAGCAACGGGTCCAGAGGTGAGCTTAACACATATCCCAACATACCATTCAAGTAAAGGGTCCAGAGGTGAACTTAACACATATCCCTAAACTTTACACAACATGAAAAGGGTCCAGAGGTGAACTTAACACATATCCATAATCATCCAAAAGCAAAGGGTCCAGAGGTGAGCTTAACACATATCCCAATGCTACAAACATGTATTGGGTCCAGAGGTGAACTTAACATATATCCCAATACGCAGCTACCGCACAACGGGTCCATAGGTGAGCTTAACACATATCCCGTGTACGACAACCGATCACGTGTCAGGTCCAGAGGTGAGCTTAACACATATCCTGACACGCCCAAGCAAAACACGTAACGGGTCCAGAGGTGAGCTTAACACATATCCCGTCACGCGACATATAAAACACGTAGTGGGTCCAGAGGTGAGCTTAACACATATCCCACCACGCGACAACCAATGTAACCACTAACATCCAAAGGTAGAAACTAACCTATAGTTCTAACTTCTTAAACTTCTAATCAACACTTAATTGATCCCGGGAACAAAGACGAGGGAGAGCCGGTTTCCCTTTCAGTTACCCGACCGGGGGTCTCTATCCTCACTCTATTCCCGAACCCAATATAGTGTTGCCCATCCTCCGGGGACCTCAAGTACATATCAAAGGTACACAAAACGAGTTTCAAACAAAACCGATCAACCGTTTAAAAGTTACGAACGAAAACCATAAAACAGCCTACCGGGATCCCCAGCCGGTCGGCAGGCAGCCGGTCGGCCGGCTGGTGATCCTCTCAGCTTATGTCTTTGATGAAATCAACCAAAACACAAAGGACTCCCAGCCGGTCGGCAGGCAGCCGGTCGGCCGGCTGGGAACCATAAACTAAGCTTTCGCAAAACTCGTATCCATCCCCACATGTACTCCCAGCCGGCTGGCAGGCGGCCGGTCTGCCGGCTGGGCTCCCTTTCTTCCCTATGTTCTTCGCAAACAAATACTACACAAGAGACTACCAGCCGGTCGGCAGGCAGCCGGTCGGCCGGCTGGCAGTCCTAATGCCAAAAACTTCAAAAATCGCAAAAACACAAGACGCACTCCCAGCCGGTCGACCGGCTCAGAGAGCCTGTCACTAAAATCGGGATTTTCCAGCCCCTTTTAAACTTCACAAATCGACATAAGATCTTCAATAATTGCTACAAGTATGATTTGCCCAACATTATAAACATCTAATACTACTATCCTAACAGCATACAAATCCCATAACAATCCTCAAATGATTATATCAAGTATCCGTCGCAAAATTTGTAATTTTCAGAAGAACAACATATGAGCATATGAATATCAACAAGCATGAATTCATCACAAATAAACATTCCTAATCATGTTACTAAGTCCTTTAAGCATTATACTTCAACAAAATCAGAAACTTAAAATAAGAACACAACAAACTTGCTAATATACACATAAAGGCCGAGTTTTCTCATTATCGTCACCTTTACTTAGCGAAATCTTTGAAATCTTCGAGATTGTCTTCAATAATCACCAAGCTTCTTCCGGGTTAACACCAACACCGTCTAAAACAACACAAACATCGAAGAACATCACGAATTTCGAAATTACAAGAGCAGGCCGAAATTTCGACGAAAATATTATGAGATAAAACTTACCTAGAAAGAAGGAGGGCGAGAAGAGGAATTCGTGGCCGCGAAAATCGTCTCAATCGGATAAGAAACGAAGATTCTATGAGCATTTTAAGATTGAAGGAGAAATTTATAAAAATGGTGTTTGTTGTTGTTTGCAAATCTGAAAAATGAATTGGAGGAGGGAGGTAGAAGTTGGTGGGGTTAGGGTTTTGTGAGGAAAAGGAGGGGAAATGGGTCCATTAACAAGTTAGGCCCATAAGACAAGTTTTAAGACGGTTTAAACTAAAAACAGCGACTTAAAGTAACTATAAACTTAAGATGATATAAATATTTCCGGACTATGAAATTAAATTGTTAAGACGTAAATTATAAAATTAAATGAAACCTTATTTTAAATCCTTTAAAATATTATCACATAAATTAATTAGTTATTTAGAAGAATTTCCAAAAATTACGAAATATAAATTAATTCACGAACTTGAACCTAAAATCATTAAACTTCCAAGTCCCGAAATATTGGGATGTTACACTGACTATCGACTACCACCCCTATAAATACCTCTTGGCACGCCTCCCTATGACATACGTGTTACACGACTACTTCCCTCCTCTCTCTCTTTCTAGCTTTCATCTTACACAAAATTAGAGGTAATTTTGCAGTTTCTAGCTCAGGAAAGTATATTTCTCTGGACATCTTGGGTGCAACAATTAGGAGGATATCTGTTTTGATATCTGGTCTTAGGCCTTTGCAAGGACAGAAGGTTAATTCTTAATCCCAATCTTTGTATATTGTTCTTCGTTTTTGACTATAAATCGTACCTTATAAATTTGTTATAATCCTGCATATAAAGAATTGAGAATATATACAGATATTTTCTCACAAGTGGTATCAGAGCATAAGGCTTACGAATTTTATTTTTGCATGATTTTTATAAACGTTTTAAGAAAAAAAAAAAAAAAAACCGCCGTCGCAATTTTCTAGCCGAGGCATATTTTTTTTGTGTTTTTCGTTTTCCTTTTTGATTTATTATTGTTGTTGTATTAATCAGTTAAGATGACAAAATAATAAATTTGTAGATGTTTTAATTTAATAAGGATTGAGTTAAAACGTAAAAGAGAATCGTCTTGAATGTTCTTGAATGAAATAATTTGCTAAATAATCGATCCCATGATAATCTTGATATTCGTCTTAAAGGTTTATTTGAATTATTAAGATTATATCAATGTCTAATAAGGATTAGATTTTGAATGTTATCGATCTTGTATTTTAGCATCCTGACATTATTTTTTCAAGTTCATTTGTTCACGTCCGGTGTACTATTCACGAAAAAAATATATACTCCCTTCAATCCAGACAAAAGGTAACGGTTCCTTCTTGACACTATTCATGGTTGTAGAGAATCTTTGATATTACCCTTAATCTATAAGACAAAATATAGTCATGTGGGATCTTGTTTGATTTATCGTCAGGATTGCTATAAGAATATCAAATTTTATAATTTTTAATAATGTGTAACTAAAGATATTCACGTTACAAAATGTGTCTCGATAACTGTGATAATAAAGCAAATGTTACCTTTTGTCTGGATCGGAGGGAGTATATAAAAAAAAAATTAACTGTGTTTTTTTTTTCGAACAGCCTATTTTTATTCTTTTTTTTTTTTTTTTTAATTTCGGGTGGTTTTTTTTTCCCGGCCAGTTTCGTCTTGTTTTTTTTCCTTGTTACATTATAAGGATAATGTATACATGTTGTTGTGAAAAAGATCACTAGTTTTGATACCTAATTATTTTAAAACGGTTTAAAATAATGTTGGATTAATTCATATTATACGATAATATGAACATGTTTATTTGTTTGATTAAAATTATGAGATTAATTACGGAATTATCACATAATTTAAATCGTTAAATTGTGGTTTGGGTAAATTACTCTACATAATTACGGAATTATGTCTTGAATGATTAATTTAATTAATATGATGCATTCTATATATTATATTGTTGAATGAATGAATGGATTTATTTACGCTTTTGCAATCAGTTGTATTTTGTGATACTTAGTGTGGCCTTAGTAAATTATGTTTTCGTAATGAAGGAAACATAATTTGTGATGTATTTATGAGATCTCGAATCTCCCTTGTGTATTTTTTTTTTACGTTTTTGGAAATTAGAAAGTAACAATAGGATTTAATTATGTAATTCTTCAAATGTAATAAAGAAGACCAAGACAGAGATCGGATTGCTCACTCCCACTACATCACCAAGAAGAAACATCAAGACAAGACAAGTTTTGAGGGTCCATTGCTGAATAGATTCCAAGTTATATTTTTGTTCTTTTTGGTAGGATAGGCCATATTAGTACTTGCTTTATTTTCGTTTGCTTTTCATTCACATGTTTTGCATCATTTTTACGCCTAAACCAAACCACCTGAGAATGCATGGAAATTGACTTATATAGTATGTATGCTAGTCTGTGTGGACATACAGATGTCACACGTTTTTCTTAAAGCCATCACCTTAGTTTATTCAATCTCGCATGCTAGATATTTGTTCACTTAAATGAATTAAAATTAAAGATGATGAGATCTTCCTCTATAACCTAAAATTGAGATTAATCTTTTATAAGTCAAATTACTATGAATCCTTTCTTCGTCGCCAAGCATATAAGACCTTACTCTCCATATGACCCCTTCTACGTTGGGTAAGTAGTAGTTGTTGACTTATTTTACCTCAACATCATGACCTTCGTACGATCCCGTGGTTATGGTGGACTAAAGATAGAATTTACACAAATTTATCGACCAAGAATTCTAAATGTAGAATTAGCCAAGAGGTTGGCTTATGAATTTACTGAAATTGAGTGTTGGGATCGTTTATATAGTTCTTGAGGAAGATCAATTATATAAATGCTAAAGTCATCGCATTAAGCTGTTTTTGCTAGACATTTACAAAACGTTTGTATGCTTATTATGTTTTAATTTCTTCTTTACAGTGTAGAATTCATCTAAACAAAACAATAATACTGCAAATACTATGGCTGGTCATCATGATGCCCCTATGCCTAGTGTCAAACTAAGAAAAGAATCATGGCTTAAGGCTTTTATGGACCACATGAATCAGTCCACGCGACTGAAAAATGATGGGTCCAACTTTGCGGACTGAGAGGCTGCATTACGGAATACAGCTATAGCTGCTGGTAAGTTCAAGTATTTGACTGAGCCGTTACCACCTAACCCAGGCCCCACTGCTCGAGCTAACGTATCACAAGCCTATAGTGATTTCGTTATGGAAGTGGGTGCGATAAAAAACGTACTCATCTTTGCAATGGAATCCAATTTGCAAAGGCGCTTCATTTCCCATGGTGCAAATAAGATTTTCACCACGCTCACAAACGAGTTCTCAAAAGCACCGAGAATCGTTTCATATGAGCACACCTGTCGCTTCTTTGATGTGAAACTTCAAAGGGGCCAACCAGTTAGCCCACACATTCTCAATATGATTGAGAATGTCGAGAAATTGGAGTCCCTAAACTGCAAGATCAGTGAGAACGTGATCATTGATCGGATGCTTCATTCACTTCACGACGGTTTTTCCTTATTCAGGGCAAACTATTACATGAATGACATGAGGAAAAGTCCTCATAAGCTACACTCCTTTCTCGTACAGACCGAGAAGGATCTTAAATTGAGTGGGAGCATGAAGCAAGATGTTCTCATGATTGCTAACAAGGGAAAGGGTAAGGGAAAAGCTTAAGCAGAGCTAACAGTAGCTAAGCCTCCTAAATTCAAAAGGGCCGGATTTAAGAGTGGGTCTGGTGAGACAAGTAGCTCAAAAGGCAAGACAAAGAACAAAGACGGTAACATTGATTGCCACCATTGCGAAAAGACTGGGCATTGGAGGCGAAACTGTTCAGTGTACCGTGAGGACATAAAAGCAGGCCGCGTTGCTCCTGTTGGTATGTCATCTTATATTCATATGATTAAGATTAACCATGCAAGTTTCGGAACTTGGGTACTTGATATTGGTTCTAGTTCTCGTCCGTGTAATCATTTGCAGGGCCTAAAAAACATCACACCTCTCGCAATGGGTGATGTGGACCTGCGAGCCGGGAATGGAGCAAAAGTTGTTGCTTCCTCCATGGGAACATATGTGATCCAGCTACCGAGCAGAAACGAGTTATATCTGTATAACTGTTATTATATACCCAGTTTATCTAAGAACATTATTTCAGTTTCCGTACTCGATAAAGACGGACTTTCATTCTTAATAAAGGATAATAGCTGTATTTTCTCTTTAAATGGAATGGTTTATCGTAAAGCAGTTTCAATGAATGGTATATATGTCTTATATCAATCGACTGAAATATTACACATGAATAATAAGAAACTAAAGGTTGGTGACAAAGACCGAACATATCTATGGCACTGTCGTATGGGACACATAAATGAGAAACGTGTAAAGCAGCTAATACATAATGACGCTATATCTCCATTTGATTATGAATCATTTGGCACATGTGCATCATGTCTCATATGCTAAATGACTCGTATTTCCTTTAAAGGTGTTGGAATGCGCGCTGCTGACCTATTAGGCCTCGTAAATACAAATGTATGTGGACCTATGTCAATCACCGCGCGAGACGGCTATAGATATTTCATCACTTTCACGGATGATTTAAGTAGATAAGGATATGCCTACTTAATGAAGCATAAAAGTGAATCCTTTGAAAAGTTCAAGGAATTCCAGGCGAAGGTTGAAAACTAATTGGATAGAAAGATTAAAGTACTACGATTAGATCCTGGTGGTGAGTATCTTTCGAGTGAGTTTGATCAACACCTTAAAGACTGTGGTATTGTACTATAGTTAACTCCACCTGGAACACCACAGTTAAATGGTGTGTCCGAGCGGAGAAATCGAACACTATTAGATATGGTTCGATCCATGATGAGTCACACAGTTGTGCCAAATTTATTATGGGGCTTTTCTCTATTGTCAGCTGCTCTTATACTTAATCGAAGTCCGTCTAAAGTTGTTGACAAAACTCCATATGATATATGGAAGGGAACGGTCCCTAACTTGTCATTTATTCGGGTTTGGGGGTGCGAGGCTTATGTCAAGTGGAGACACGAGGATAAGCTCGGCCCGCGATCGGTCAAGACATACTTTATTGGTTATCCAAAAGAAATGTTTGGTCATTACTTCTATTCGCCTACCGAACACCGCGTTTTTGTTGCGGCTAGTGCGAAGTTCTTAGAGAAAGAGTTTCTCGAGAATAAGACAAGTAATAGAATCTTCGATCTGTCGGAGGTTCAAGAACATACTACTGAGCAACCAATGGAGGAAACTGTTTCTTCCTCTTCTGTTGCAGTCAGTATTCCCGAGGAATCCGGAAGGTCGGGTAGACACTTCATTCCTCCAGATAGATACATCGGTATGATCGAGGAACTTGACGGAGTTAGCGTTTTTCTCTTAGAGAGTAACGAACCCGTGACCTATAAAGGTTTCATGACCTGTTCCGACTCAAAGCTATGACTTACTGCCATGCAATCCGAAATGAACTCCATGTACAAATATGACGTATGGGAGTTGGTTGATTTGCCTGATAAGGTACGACCTCTTCAGTGCAAATGTCTTTATAAGATAAAGCGTTCCATCGAGGGACAACCAGACACCTATAAGGCACGACTAGTGGCAAAAGGTTTCACTCAAGTGCAAGGATTGCACTATGATGGGATTTTTGCACCTGTAGTCATGCTGCGTTCCATTCGAATTATCTTAGCGATTGCTGCATTTCATGACTATGAAATATGGCAAATAGATGTGAAAACGCCTTCTTAAACGGTTATTTGAAGGAGGACTTGTACACGGTACAACCCGAAGGTTTCACAGATCCTAAATATCTTAAGAAAGTGTGCAAGCTTAAGCGTTCCATTTATGGACTTAAGCAAACATTTAGGAGTTGGAATCATCGCTTCGACCAAGTGATAAAAAAGAATGGTTTTATTCGATCAGTCGAAGAACCATGCTTATATATCAAGTCGAGTGGGAGCAAGATCGTCTTTCTGGTGTTGTATGTCGACGACATACTCTTGATCGGAAATGACATCCCTCTCTTATCTTCGGTTAAATAACCATTTCCAGATGAATGATCTGGGTGAGGCACAATGTATATTGGGAATCCGTATCTATAGAGATAGATCACGACGGATGTTATCACTGAGTCAGGAGTCTTATATAGATAAGATTCTTGACAGATTCAGCATGACCAACTCCAAAAAGGGGTTACTTCTGATGATCTCGGGGGTGCATTTGAGTACGACTCAGGCACCTAAGACACCGGAAGAGGTCGAGCGCATGAGTCGCATTCCTTATGCGTCAGCTATAAGATCGATCATGTATGCCACGATATGCACACGTCCAGACGTGGCATATGCTTTGAGTATGACGAGTCGGTACCAAGACAATCCAGGTGAACCACACTGGATGGCTGTTAAAAACATTTTTAAGTACCTACGGAGGACTAATGATTGGGTATTGACTTATGGTGGAGGCACTGAGCTTTGCGCAAACGGTTACGCAGATGCTAGCTTCCAAACGGATCGAGATGATTCGAAATCTCAGTCTGGATTCGTTTTTACTCTTAATGGCGCTGCTGTCAGTTGGAAAAGCTCCAAGTAGAGTGTTATTGCAGATTCTACAACTGAGTTCGAGTACTATGCCGCTTTAGAAGCTGCAAAGGAAGCTATATGGATGTGTCAGTTCTTACAAGGACTCACTGTAGTTCCTAGTTTGAACGACCCGATCACCGTCTATTGCGACAATAAAGGTGTCATCTTCCAGGCTAAAGAGCCTAAGTCTAGCAACAAATCTAGACATGTATTGCGGAAATCTCACCTCATTCGAGACTACGTGGAGCAAAAGGAGATAATGATAGACAAGATTGCGACGGATGACAACATCGCAGATCCTCTCACTAAACCATTAAGACATGATAAACATGAAGGGCACGTTATTTCAATGGGAATCAAACGTGTTCCTGAGTTGTATTAGTACTTTTGTGGATTGGATATTGTATCTATTTCATATACTATTTATAATACCATCGATTTTGTTTTATATATTGTTTTTCATGTGGATTGTACTGACAACATTGAACACCACAAAGTGAACTGAATTACATTATATTTGTTTTTTGTCCGTAATCGCCTACACGAGCTGATAAGCCTGGCAATTATTTTGTGACGTCGATTGATGGTGGGTTCAATAAACCATAAGTCAAACCGTTGATTGATCGATCACAAATACGAGATTATAACGATAACTCGTAGGACATTTTCGTGACGACGCAATGGAGTCCAAAATGTTACTGAACATTCGGTGTCAGGTCGTGGATAGGACGTCTATCGTGTTCCTTGAGTCGATTCTTTTGACTGTCGACTGTTTCTTGAGATAAAGGGCAGTTTTTGGTGGCTTTGATTTCTCTCTCACTAGCTGACCGTAACTGGGGCTAAGCAGATTTTTTTGGGTCATTTCATACTGTGCTTACATCTGCAAGATTCGAGTTGAAGGAAACATCCACCCCTTATCAGGTTTTAATATTTCTCAGGGCCACTCGAGGAGTAGTAACTGAAATTCTTGCCCAAGCTCGAATAATGATTCGTTATCAATTGAGTTACTCTTTAGTCGGGAAAACCACTCTTGATACAGATCGCCTGTAAAATACGACCTTTGTGAATACAGATTTGCAAATTGTTTTACATTGAGTGGGAGAAATTTAATTGTATATGAGAATCGGTTATCGCACATACACTTGTAGGACAAGTGGGAGATTGTTGGAGCTAGTGTCCTCAACAGTTAGTGCGACAACACGTATAAATCTCTTAAAGGAACACAGGGTATACTTTGTATTTTAGCCAATTGATTCACGTTTATCAATAACGGTTGGCTTGCTAGAAAGTTTGACGTTATTGTTATACAGATGGCGGTAATCAACTGGTCCCTAAGAGTCATACCTAGAGGATGGAATCTGAGAGATATGATTAGATGAAAATGTAATCATATTGATACCCTATACGACTAAACGGTTAGTCAAAGTAATGATGATATAATTATTTAATACTGAATGAATAATATTAGCTAAAACGAATTAAAATGTTAATTCGTAATTAAATATAAAATGTTATATTTAACTAGTGTGTAATGAAATTATTTAATAAAGATTAAATGATTTAGTTAATATAAACAGTTATATTTAATTATCACTACTAGAAAAATCGTAATAGACATCGGACTTTTTCGTCAATATGCATCAGATTTACAACTGATGCACAGTCTACACATGTATATACTTTTACACATATACATCGGTTTTAAAACCGATGTCTATTTTGAGAATAAACATCAGTTGTATTTATCTGATGTCTATATCAAGGATATGCATCAGTTTTCTAGTAAAATCCGATGTCTATTACTTTTGTTATACATCAGTTTAATTTTCTCTGATGTCTATTCGTCAAATATGCATCAGTTTTCTACTAAACACTGATGTCTATTCTCTCTATTAGACATCAGGTTTTTAAAAATCCGATGCATATTCTTTATTTTCGTGTTTTTAAAAAAAGTTTAATAAGCCGGTTTAATATAATAAACCAGCTCAACAATTCATCAACTATGCAAAAATCACAAGCATTATCCAAAATCCGTTGTCACCAAATACATCCATGGCCAATACATTACGTACATACGCAAAAACCACTATCCTAGCATTGAATAATATCAAAAGCCACCAAATGTAAGTTACAAAATATGGTGTATACGTACGTAATATAATATAACCAAACCCATCATCCGACAAAGTAATACACTATATTACTAATTATTCAGAAAATAATCCGCCCATAAGTCGCGAACCTCGTCGATTTCGTCTTGTGAATATGATGTTGTATCTTGAAAAAGCTGCATGTTAAGAAAAATACTTTATTAAAAAACTGACAGTGAAGCTGTTATCCTGGCAGTATCCAATATTCAGGCCATTATTCATTATTATCCAAGTTATCAGGGAATGCTGATTAGCAACCAATCTATATTCAATCTATGAGATTTGAACAACAATCTAGCTATATTCAACCTATCAATCTATTTACCTACTGCTATAGGATTCAAGCATGGATGGCACACCATATGGTTTAAGAGTATCAACAAACTACAAATACTTACTTCGAATAATGAATGAAAAAGAAAAAATTACCTCACTTAGAGAACGGATTGAGTTAGGACTAGTGAGGATCTCAACCATGTATCGCATGATGTAGGGAAAGCGGAGACGATATGACTAATGATACCGAATCCGGGTAGAATCAGAATATAGACTTCAAGATGTCCGAAAAACCAAAAGAGATGCTGATATAAGATGGGATCTCCTCCACCTGCAGGATCAAATAAGGTTGTATTAAAGTTTCGATCTGTCAATAACATGGTTATAGCACCTGCCAGCACCGGAAGTGATAATAAAAGTAAAAAGGCTGTCACTAGAACATACCATACAAATAAGGGCAATCTATGCATACTCATACCAGGTGCCCTCATGTTGAAAATGGTTGTTATAAAATCCAGACGCATCACAACAGTGATGTAGTCTATTGTAGCAGTAGCAGTAGACAAACCTTATGGCTTCACCAACATCGCGCCTATCTTCACTTTCCTTATGGCTTTACCACTCAGGTAAGCTCATCATACAAACCTTACTTTGTCGACTAGCTGAATAGTGAGGTTAACCTAAACTTTAACGCCCCCAAACGGGCGCTTACCCTGAAATGACTGAATAATGACACTCTTGAAACATACCCGAGCCCAAAATAACCCCACCCTAACCTGATTGCAAGCATACACGAATTGTCCAGACACGTACCCAATCCGAATTTCTGAATACCCATTTACCGCTTTAGTTAATTGTGTCATGTAAGTGCACTAATTTGCAGGCAGGAAAATATAAACTTGAGAAGCAAAAGTGGGATCGCTAAAGTATCAGGCTCACTAATTTGCATAGGTGGAATTGTAGTTCTGATATTTTTCAGAGGATTTCCTCTGAACCATTCAGGAATGTCTACTTCACACCACCATGCTCATAACTCAAAAATTGACGGACAGAGAAACTGGACTGTCGGGTCGTTACTCCTGGTTTTAAGCATTTTATGTTGGTCAGCATGGTTTCTTATACAAGCAAGAACTGGTCAGATGTATCCATGCAAATACACAAGCACAACTGTGATGTCGGCTCTTGGTGCAGTTCAGTCAACATTTCTGTGTTTTGCCATGAACCGAGATACTAGTGTCTGGATTCTTACAGGGAAGCTCGAGATCATTACTGTATTATTTGCAGTGAGTTTATTTAGACTGGACCTCCTTTTCCAGTTTATATTCATTATACACACCTTGTTTTATCACTGCTTGAATCAAAGATATTGAACACCGCGAACGGAAAATGTGCTCCCTTGTCCCTCTACTGGCTAATAGTCGATTTTTGGTACTACCTTGGAACCCACTGTCAACAATATGCTGATAAAAGTTGTTTTTTAGATATATGTATAGGGGAGCCTTGGCGCACCGTGAGCAGTGTATAGCCGTGAACGCAGTGCAGTAGCAGCGTAAAACATCAGTGAGTGTAGACTAGTATTAGGAAATCAGAATGTAGAATGCAGTAAAGTATAACAGCAGTGACTAGCAGCATGGGGTAGAGGCAACGACCATCAGAATGTAGTATCAGATTGGCATTAATGACTAACCTCTATTTTTCAGATTACCTAATCTAGCATACATTGAACATATAAAACAATAACCCAACATGTTACTAGGTTCCTAACATCATCCAAGTTCCTACTCGCTCACTTAAAACACCATACCTTATCCAAACAAAAAATGCTACGCAACCTGTACAGTAATGAAACGCACCAACATCACCTGAGCATGCTACTGCTCTTCTGCAGAAACAGTATAACTTATTTATAGAGTCTGGCTAATTAAGAGCGAACTTCGAATTAGAAAATATTGAATAGAACTAAGAAATATGAATGAAATAATTGAATGTCAAAACTGAAAATTGATACACAAATCAAAACACAATCAGAAAAAAATCCCAAATTAAAATAAGTACCATATACAATAGTTAACATGTACCGATAATGGAGCAACCGAGATATGAGAAGCCGAGCGAGGAGCGTCTGTGATGGATGAGATGAAGTCGACGAGTACAGTTGTTGACGACGATGGTCAAGATGATGAACGAAGTTGTACAGTTGTTGACGACGATGGTCAAGATGATGAACGAAGTTGTACAGTTGTTGACGACGATGGTGAAGATGATTAAGATAAGAAATTAAGGTAAGTTTTTTTGATTGTGTTGGACGGAGAAGAAGTAAGCTAGGGATTGCAATTAATTTGGGGATAGGAAATAATAATAAGTTGGGGATAGGAAATAATAATTTGAAGAATACGAATAAACTTGGAAATAGGAAATAGGAAATAATAATAATTTGTTTGATAATAATAATAATAATATGAATTTTACTAATAATGCATAACGCGCGCACCTACGATTACCAATGCTACCGCGCCAATAATTTTGGTTAGTTATACATGGGTTTTAATAAATTTGATGTATATAATATGAGTTATACATGGGTTTTAATAAATCTGATGTATATAATATGAATTAAAAAGTGCTTATTAGAATAGGCATAGGTTATTAGGAAGTCAGATGTCTATATAAATGAATAGACATCAGATTTTTCAAAATAACTGATGTATATCTATATGTATCAGATTTTTTAAAAAATCTGATGCCTATTAAGTGATGTCTATATGACTTTTTGTAGTAGTGTATTAAATTATAGATATACGATATTTATAAAATAATCATTATACACAAGAGAGAATAATAACCGACTTTATGCAATAAATAAAATCGGTTACTAGGAACCGAAACAGATAAATTTTCGTCCAGATGGAGGGAATTTCGGTCAGTAGTAGGTAGTGCCAAGAGATAGAGTTTGTTATTTGTTTAGGCAGTAGTTTAGGCAGACTCAAATACGGATTTGAGAATCCTATCTAAACTATGTAAGGTGGTTAAGAGATATACTGACTATCGACTACCACCCCCTATAAATACCTCTTGGCACGCCTCCCTATGACATACAAGTTACACGACTAATTCCCTCCTCTCTCTTTCTAGCTTTCATCTTACACAAAATTAGAGGTAATTTTGCAGTTTCTAGCTCAGGAAAGGGTATTTCTCTGGACATCTTGGGTGCAACGATTAGGAGGATATCTGTTTTGATATCTGCAAGGACAGAAGGTTAATTCTTAATTCCAATCTTTGTATCTTGTTTTTTGTTTATGACTATAAATCGTACCTTATAAATTTGTTATAATCCTGCATATAAAGAATTAGGAATATATACAGATATTTTCCCACAAAATTTGCCTTTTACATTAGTAATGAATTAGGCGGGTTTTATAGCAGAAAAAATGTCTATTTTAGTAATTGATGATTTATAATAATTTATATATTTTTTACTTAATTTTTATTTTGAATTATATTTGTATTAGTTAGTCACATATTTATGAGTAATTAAATATTTAAAAATAGAACCGTACATTTGTTGTACGGGTATAAAAGTAGTGAGTCAGTATAATCGTTTCCTTTGAGTGGTATTTTAGATTGGGTCTAGCATTAAATTATGTCGAATTCTATACAAATCTTTATACTATAAAAGCAACGGATAACTTTTAAAGTTTTCTTATTGGCTCTTAAATTTAAGAAAGAAGTCAATTTTTGTTGATGTTGGACCCTCCATGATCATCAAATTAATTAATTACCCTCTTTCCTATTTTCTCAATTCTCCTATTAATTCAATGATTTCTTATTTATTAATTTGGTAAACTCAAAAATTATTAAAATTAATTAGTTTTCAAAAATAATTAAATTTAATTAACTTTTATTTCAAAGAAACGAACAAGTAAATAGCCTAGAGATACTACATTGAGATACTGCTACTATTATTCGTTCATATAGAGAGAGTATTATTCAACGTATAATTTCTAATATTAACTTTTAAAAAAATTAGAGAAAAGTACTCTATTAGCAAAATAATATCAAATCTGGAAAGTGACCGATTTTTTTAATTACATATTTAAATACACAACAAAGATACACAACAAAATTAAAAATAAAATTATGAAAAAAGAGCTAAAAAAACAACTAACGAATTTTTTTAAAGTTAGTATAACTTAAACATACAATTTATATCAAATTTAACGAGGCAACAAAGTGAAAAACAAAACATCAAAAAGAATTAACTACCCTCTCTTCTAATTTTACCTCTTTTTTATATGGTTCTCTTATCTCTTCTAATATTATGTTATATTATATTGATATATTGTATAACCGAAATTATAATACATTATATGATAAAAAGTTTCATTTTACATTAGTAATAAAATAGATCGGATTTTATTGCCGAAAAATGGCTTATCTTAGCAATTGTTGATTTATAATAATCTATACATAAATTTTATGTTAAACTATATTACACTAATTATTTAAACATATTTATAAATAATCAAATATTTAAAAATATACTCGTACATTTTTTGTACGGGCATAAAACTAGTTCCTCTTATTGCAATGACTGAACCAACCGACATATATAGAGTACAGTTCCGATTATGAGAATAAATCCCCTATTAATTCGATTCTTTTAATAATAAAAGCAGTCGTACTAATAATATATAATCTTTACGTCTCGATCAATAATTATCTATTTTTTTACGACACAAAGATTAATAAAAAAAGAGTTATTTTGTACAATACAAAATCATAATACCCGACTCCAGGAGATGACCCTCAAAAACTCATCTAAAATAGAAATGTATAACTATTGATTGAAACATCCTAAAAAAAACTATTGATCGAACCGATGGAGTAACTCGCATTACCATCAACAAAGCTTAGTAACAAGACTAGGAGTTCTTTTTTATCCTAGACTCAGCATTCGGCATCTTGCCACAAATCCAAAGAACTCAAGAACAAGGTTTAAAATCAAATGAATTTAGAGATTACCATTATCAAAATTAGTTAATGATCTCCCCTTGAATTGAAGAGTGGGCGTAATTTTGGAGAGAAAAACTAGTGTTATTTCTTGATTTTGTCAAGGTAGTTGAAATTTTAGAATTTAAAGTGGGTATGATTTGAACAAAAACTAATATAAATATAAAATTCATTATAATGAGTAGGAGGGCGAAGAAGGGTTAATACTGTACTTAATAGTAGTCCGTTTTTATGAAGACAAGTTAACAGGAGAAACATAAAAAATTAAAACAAAAAACAGTGAGTTTAAATGACAATTATTTCCACTAACCCTGAGAAGTGAGAAGTGAGAAGTGAGAAGTGAGAAGTGTGAATCATCAAACAATGAGAGTCAAAATAAACGGCAGCCATCATACATATATACTCCCTCCATTTTTATCCATTCGATACATTTGCTTTTTGTACACTATTCACAAGTTAATCTTTAATTTCAATTTTCTCTCAATACATAAGAAAAAACATATTCATGTGCGATCTTGTTTAATTCGTCTTTACGAGTACATTGAAAATATATAATTTTTATAATTTTTACAAATACGTAGCTAAAGATATTAAGCACGTAAAACGTGCGTTGGCAAACGTGAAAAAGCAAATGTATCAAATGGATAAAAATGGAGGGAGTATGAAGTATGAAGACAGTGATTAAGAATGGAGTGATTTAGATTGCGGTCGAATTACTCACGCTTGGCCGCAAGGCGGCTTGCTTCAACACGTGACAAAAAAATGTTTTTTTTATGCGGAAAGAGGGGCGTGGCCCCATAGGGAAAAAAAACTAGACATTCACTATTACACGGGGGATAGCAATCCCAAAAATATCTTCTTTAAATATAACTCATAAATCAGCATTACTGACTTGTAGAAATTGAACGTTGGTGCTTGATGATACTCCTTTATTAGCTAGATAGTCAGCTGCTCTGTTTGTTTCTCTGTACGTATGTTCGATTCTAGTCACCCAATTAGAGTCATTTATTAATCCCTTCCATCGCTGGACAATAAACTTGAGACTATTATTGGTGAGTTGGTCTTCTTTGATAATGCTGACACAAGAGGCATTGTCCACATGGATCAACAATTTCTTGATGTTGAGAGACTTTGCATGTTCCAACCCAGCTAGATGGGCAAGAAGTCCAGACTTCATTGAAGAGCAGATACCACATGAGAAATTGAAGGCTGAAATAAAGTTACCCGTTTCATCTCTAAGGAGCCACCTCCTCCTGCTTGACCCAGATTGCCTTTAGAAGCTCAATCAATATTCAATTGTATCCATCCATGAGGTGGAGGAAGCCATCGAATAAAAATCTCAGTTCTAGGTGGTCTGGGCTGTGGAATGAAGATATTATATCTGCCGAACGCTTGTTTTGAGTTTGCGAATTGATGGTAAAGAAAACTCACAGGTTCTGTGGGATTTTCACCATGTCTCCCAAAAACAATATTTTTTCGCCATTTCCAAATCCACCAGCAAGTAATAGAAAATTGCATAGGCCTATCAGCATCTCGGGAATTAACCTTATTACAAGCATTTTTGGATAGCCAAATAGCAAAAGGAGTTGTAAAGAAGTCGGTACTAGAGGGATAAATACCTAGCATGTACCAGATTTGTTGAGACGTGACAAGACCGAAGAAGATGCTCAATATCTTCCTCATTATCGCAACACCTGGGGTACATAGGGTCATCACCTAAATTCCTATGGACTTTGATAACATTGACCATAAGTCTATTATGTCCTGCGAGCCAAAGGAACATTCTAATACGCTGTTGAACTGGGAGGTGCCATATAGTGCGCTAATCTGGTTCCTCTGTGTTTATGGAGATATCAAAACCATGCAAGAATCCAAGGGCAGATTTAATGGTAAATTTGCCTAAAGACGTTCCATTCCAATAGAGGGTATCTTCGAGATCAAGACTCGGGTCTAGAAAAATAGAGGAGATTCGCTAGAGGATTTGCTGCGGTCAATAGTTAGCAAAGACATCCCATTTCCACCCCCTACAGTTTTCCCACATATCACCGAAAATAGCTCCGAGTAAGTCTTCCGGGATCAGATTAATACTCGTGTCAGATAGGCAAAGCCCATCCACCCAGGTGTGATCCCTGAACAAAGTCCGCCTACCATTACCAACCGTTGTAGCCGTTCCTCTCACAATAGTTCTAGATTGCTCTGAAATACTCGCCCAAATATCTGGCATACCTGGCTTTGGACGAAAGATATCGATATCACATCGATTGTTACAGTACTTAGCTCGAAGGACCCACGACCACAGAGTAGTAGGTTTAGCTAAAACTCTCCATCCCAGCTTGGTAAGAAACAAAGCATTTGATTGCCTTGCTGATTGAATGCCCAAACCACCTAATGACTTTGGTTTTTGGATCTTCTCCCATGAAACAAGATGGATTGTTTTCTTATTTTCAGTTCCTCCCCAAAGATTCAAAGAAATCTTCTGGTTTTGCGATCTATCGAATCACAGACTGCTCGGGGTAGCTTAGCTGTCTGCAACTATAATTGGCCATAGTATTTAGAGTTGATTGGACTAAGGTGGATCTTCCGGCTAAAGATAGTCTTTTCGCGCTCCACTCTGCAAGTCTTTTAATCATTTTTACCTCAAGATGAGCGAATTTGTGTCTAGTCACCCCACCATTAATCGTGGGCATCCCACGATATAACCCAAGATCGTCTGTGTCTTCAAAACGTAGAGTGTTTATATTTCAGATCGCAAGGATGCTTCCGTGTTACCAGAAAAGAAGACTCGGGACTTGGCTTCACTGACTTTTTCCCTTGAGGCTTTACAGAAGATGTCTAACACATATCTCAATACCAGAGCTTTGTCCTCTTTTGCTTCAACGAACAAGACCATGTCATCAGCAAAGAAAAGATTAGTAATTCTCGGTCCATTACGGCATAGCTTAAAAGGCTTCTAATTCTTTTTGCGGACTTCCATATCAATGGCATGTTGCAGATTTTCTAGGCACATGATAGAAAGGTACGATGATAGAGGGTCCCCCTATCAGACTCCTCTATAAGGGGTAAATAGCTCAGTAGGTTCCCCATTCTAGAGAATTCTCATACGGGGAGATGAAACGCACTCCATTACAACATCTATAAGAAAACCAGGGAAGCACATTTTCTTAAGGGTACTCTGGATAAAGCTCCATCTAAGGCGATCATACGCTTTTTCCAGGTCGATTTTAATTGCCATGTAGCCGATGCCTCCTTTTTTTTTCATCGAATGTATAGCTTCTTGAAAAACCACAATATTGTCTGTAATCTGTCTACCCGGAACAAAATCACTATGTGTCTCAGATATAACATGAGGTAAAACTTTCTTGATCCGGTTGGCAAGGGTTTTGATGATAATTTTGTACGCAACATTACAAACACTGATAGGTCGGAATTGAGTAATTGTCTCCGGAGAATTTACCTTTCGTATAAGTACAAGGTGGGTATCATTAATTCCTTCGGGGAATCCTTTGCCTTCCAGAGCATTGAGAACCATATTGTTAGGGGAGGACTGGATTAAATTCCAATTTTTTTTATAGAAAATAGCCCGGAATCCGTCTGGTCCCGAGGCCTTAAGAGAACCCATATGCATTACGACGTTTTCGATTTCAGCTTGATGAAAAGGCCGAGTTAGCCATTTCCAAGCTTTCGTACCGAATTCTTGAAATAAGTCCCCAAGGGAGACGGTCATTTTCCTCTGTAACTGAATCATCCGTGTAAAGTTGTTTAAAATAATTCACTACCATACTTCTTATATTAGATTGATCTTCTACCCATAGCCCGTCGTCATTTTTCAGAGTCCTAATCCGATACCGCCATATTCTCACTAACGTACTTACATGAAAATATGATGTATTACGGTCCCCATCTTTAATGAAATCCACCCTCGACTTTTGATACCAAAGAAGCTCATCTTGACTCAGAACCTCATCTAATTCCTTATGGAGCTTAGCTTCTATATGAATCAACCCGTGGTCTCGAGCTATGGAAAGCTTCCTCTGGGACCCGCAATATGAGCTAATAACTTATTTTTTTCGTTTAAAAATATTACCGAATACGTCAAGATTCCAATCTTGTAGTTTGTGAGATAAATCTTCCAACCGAGAGGTAAACACCCCTGTATTAGCCCAATTTTCGTCCACAAACTTCTGAAAATTCTCGTGAGTCATCCAACAAGCTTGGAATTTAAACGGTTTTCGAATATTACTAATAGGAGCGAAACCGTTCGGAGATATAATAAGAGGGCAATGGTCGGATTGAATAGCCGGAAGATGACGAACCATAGCTTCTTCGAATAACGTTCCCCATTCTCTATTACAAAGAGCTCTATCAAGCCTTGCACTTTGTCGAGTCTCTATCGTTAATCCCCGAGCCCAAGTATGCGACGCTCCAGTAAATACGTGTTCAATGAGTTCACAGTTTTGTATCCAGTTGTTAAACGATATACACTGCCTCGCCATATTGCTGTCACCCCTGTGTCTGTCGGATAAGGACCGAGTCTCATTAAAATCACCTGCTACTAGCCATGGTTGATTATTCTGCCAAGCGAACGCTTGTAGTTCAGACCATAATTCTCGACGATTCGAGGGGCTCGGACTAGCATAAACCGCCGAAAAAAACCAAGGGAATACTCCGCTTCTTGCTACTTCGAGAGTAATATATTGTGAATGAGTAGTGATTGGGGTAATATTCACTAGCTCTATTTTCCAGTACACCCATATACCACCGCTAAACCCTTGAGCACTAACCCGGAACTGTTCATCGTATCCTAGAATGGAGGCTAACTTCACCGCGTGATCATCGCCCATATGAGTCTCAATTAAAGTAAGGACAAATGGTTTATACGTTTTAACCACATCCTTAATAGCTATGATTTTTTTCTTACTTCATGTTCCTTGTACGTTCCATATCATGAATGAGATATGGGGTAAGTTGGGACAAAAATTCGAGATTCTTGTGTTCATAAAATCGGGTAAATAGTTTAAAGATGATAGATAAGCTCTGCTTACTAGCTTGAGAACTTTGTCAACACTCCATGGTATCAACATCGTTAACGTTAGATTCAATGGGACTTCCTTCGATAGTTCCATCCGTATATCCATTACTGGACACTCCGCCACCATTAGGGCAAGGTAGGGAGCTTCCATCTCCGAAAATAGAGGCACTGTGACACTCGACGTCGGGGGGATCACCTCGACGAGAGGGTGTTGTGGCAGAAATTGTGGTTGAGGCAGGGGGCACTCGTGATACGAGAAATACGGGTGTGAGACTAGGCACTGTATTAGCTTCGACTTCACGGTTTAACTTGTGGTGCATAGGATTGCTTGTATGATTTGGTACGTAGAAGGTAGCAGCAGGTAAATTTGAGCTGCTTGCTCTGTTTGTGATATCACAAAGGACAGGGATGGTATTTTTTTTATAGTAGTAGCTGGTGGATTGTTTTGATTCCTAAAACAAATAGCAGACTCATAATTCTCGGTCGTAGATGATAGATTTTTGGAAAATTTATGTGATTGGATATTCTCGGCTTTTCTATATTGCACATGTTCCCTTTGTTGATTTTTATTTAAACTAGGAAATTTTTGTGAATTATGGTCAATGGGATCCGTTGATGGAATAAAATTATTTGCTTTGGAAAGATTTTGTGGGCTATTTTCATTCGGAATATCCCTTTGATAATATATCAAATCTCCTTGAAATTTTGTATTATTTAATTTCCGAAACTGAAAATCGGTTTACCTGATACCATATTCGGGTTTTGGTCTATTGGAGCGGATTTTCTACGAGGTGGTTTCTTCACCAACATCCATTCCCCGTAATTGTCTTTCTCTTTTGGACGGAGACATGCCTCCATGGATTGATCAGAATGGGATGAAGGACTCGGGTCTGCTAGTGCGAATTGCATAGCTTTTCTCTTTGTTTCTTATTCCTTCATTGCTCTGCTCCATGTCCTAACTTTCCACACTTAAAGAATATGAGTTTTAATCCTTCATATTGGATTGTATATATTTTGCCATACAATCGAAATTTGGATAAAAGCGGTTTTGATAAATCGACCTCCACACTAAGTAGTGTAAATTTACCCCTTTCCGCATAAGCCGTATTTTATCGATTCTAATTACCTTCCCTATTTTGGAGCCACTCTTGTTCAAAAATGTCGAGTTGAAATACTCGACCGGAAGTGATGAGATACGAACCCACGCTGTGAGGTATTGTATTTTGTCTTCTGATGGAACGAAATTGGGAATCCATCTTCGTATGGTTAAATAATGGTCTCGATCATCCAAGGCCCTTGAGATAGCACGAAGTCATAATCTTCTTTAGCCGAGAATAGTGCTACATAGTAGGAATTTGAAAGATCTGTAAGTGTTAATTTTCCTTTAATCGACCATTTCGCTTGTAATTTCCTCACGAGTAAGAGATATCTGATGTTTTTAGCAAACATTTTGATTGTAAGCGAGTTTCGCCATGGCTTTCGAATGACAGCTTTTTATGATTTGGTGAGGTTGATACACGGACATGTAGGATCTTCCTCATCACTCAGAACGTCTTCATCATCTTCTGAATCTTCAAATTCTAATTCTTCTATGGTAATCTGAGAGCATGATTTCGGATCCAAATCCTTATATACTTTCTTTATATGATAATTGATGGCTGTGTGGATGAGGAGAATATTAGGCTGCTCTTGGGGAATCAAGTTTTCATCCGGGTTTGCGTTCAGATCATTGGTCTACGGCGGGAGACCCGTGTTACTGTGAAGCATTCAAAAGAGAGAATATTTTAGAGAATATTTAGAGAGAGAAGTAATTATTTCTCAAAACCACATTTATATACAACGAGTTGGAGATTTTTTCGGTGGGTTTTGAGGTTGTGACTCTTGTGAGGTTTCGAACCCGTAATCTTTGGTCGCACTGACTCTAATACTATGATAGATAAACTATCTTAACGGTTGAGATCCAACTATTATTAATATTCCTATTACACTCCCTCACTCAAATGTCCATTGGGCTTGAAGAGTGGTTAGTTCGCACAGGCTCCCCCATACCGTGTGTTGGGTTTCCACTTCGTGGTTTTTTTTAAGGGTTTTGAGGTTGACAGTTATTGAACCGTGACCGTCGATCACACTGACTCTGATACCATGATAGATGAACCCCTCAACCAAAAACTTAAGCTGATGATTAAGGCCCAACTATTATCAATATAGATGCGATGTTAATCTGCTTCCTCCCTCATTCTCCCTTTTCCACCAAAACATTTACTTAAAGTCATACTTTTCACCATAAATATTAGAGGATGGACAATTACGATTTAACTCGTACCAAATATATTTTTGGTGAAAAAAAATCCCTACTAGCTCATCATCTAAGTCTTATACTCCCTATTATTAGTTATTTTCTTCCTTCCTTCTGGTGTGGGCACGATACATAAACAGAGTAATCAAAATAGGAATAAAAGAGTTGGGTAGGGTTCGAATAAGTAGGAGGGATTAATAATTAGGAATTAAATAATGAATTGTGGGCTATAAATATTAATGAGATGAATAAAATAAGAGTAAAAAAGTAGGGTGGATTTGGTGATTGGAGGGAAGGATGAATAAAATATAATTAAAACTTTCTAAAAAAAAGGGAAATAAAACCTGAATAATCCGTTTAAACAAATAGGGAAGAAAATAGTGAATATGAGGGGTGTTAATCTATTATCATAAAATATTTGTCACAAGTCAATTTCCTTCATATTTTGGAGTGAGAGTGTTGATGCATGCATTTTATATACACTTTTCAGTACCTTTTGGCATGCATTTCTATGTTTTAAAAGTGATTTTATATCACTTTATATCCCAGACACGCTACTTTGTGCTTTTCTTGCTATTTTGTAGGAATAAGCGCGAAAGTGATGAAAACCGAGCCAAAGTTGTCCCAAGTACACTCTTTTAGAAGATGGAAGTTGGAATAGGCCTTACAAGCATTGGAAAGCGTCAATCGTCGACGTGAAAGGCTACTTGAGGTGCACAAAATGAAGAATGAGAGCTAAGCAACCAAGGAAGAACTTCAATTTTCTGGTGCCCACTTTGGAGAGCCATATCTCGAGTTATAAAATAGATAATCAAGTGATTACAATTGGAGATGAAAGCTTATCCTCTTAGATTTTCAACGCCACCAAGAACGCTTGATTTGAGCAAGTAACGAAGAAATGGCAGCCGTTTGAAGTTCCGTGCGCGAAGCAGAAATTACTCGTTGAGAAGTCCTCGATCGATTCTGTAATCCATTCGATCGAGGGGTTTTGATCTGTAATCCATTCGATCGAGGGGTTTTGATCTGTAATCCATTCGACGAGTACTTTTAGTTTATTAGACCTTTTTATTATGTCTTATTTCTCTCGCATCTCAATGGTTAGTTTATAATCTCAAGCCATGTGTAGCTAATTTCTATAATATGTTAGGATGAAGGAACTCGCGGTAGTTATGTCGTAGAATTTGCATGTTAGTCGTCCTTGCGACGAAGTTCACCCATAAACAATATAATTAAGAAACTTGTCGAATGAGTGCATGCAGGAGACCAGTTTACCTAGTAAAACCTTACCTGGATCGAAAGATTGGTGGGTAGGCTTGTTTAGGTTGATTTATGTAACCTATCTAAGATCAAAAGATTGATAGGGGGTCCAGGGGTGATTTCAGACCGAAAGGATATTAATCGTTCCCACTTCGTTTATAATTCGACTGACCTAGTTTGTTATGTGATATGCATTACCGCGACAACCTGAATCCTGACATATTCCCTTTTTATTGATTGAACTCATCTTTGTTCTATTTGTTTTATTTTCTTTTACAACTGTTTTAGTTACAATCTCAACAACAACCCCCCCCCCCCCCCCCCCCCCCCTCTTTTTGTGACTGAACAACTAAGAACGCATATAGATGTTACCTCCCTGTGGAGATCAACCCTACTTCCGCTAGCTACCTAGTTAGTTGACTTGGGTATTTATTTTTGGTACTAAACGACGGTATCAAATTTTGGCGCCGTTGCCGGGGAGACAATTGTTTTATTTGTGTTATTTGGTTGTTTAGTTTGTGTTATTCTTAAGGAATTTTTAATTCCTTAAGGCCGTTCTTATCTTCTCCCCTAGTGCTGTTTTGATAGGCCCTACAGGTTTTATTAACAATGCTTCGGGAGGGTCCACCTATGTTCTTTTCTACGAGGCACCAAGAGGCATTTTGCGAAAGGTGTGGTGAAGAGGGTCATCTACCTGCTTATTGTCTGGATGTAAACAAGAGAGTTATTGCTTATAAGAGGTATAAGCAAAGAACCTCATTTGACGAGCTTTACCCGCTGATGCAAGCCGCGAAACAGAAGGAGCGATTATTGTTTCAGACTGAAAACACTAATCCCAAGGTTCCTGTTGCTGTACGAGAGGAAAGACTCGATCGAGTGAATCATTCAAATCGATCGAGGGAAAATGGTGGACGATCACTCGATCGAGGTACTTCAAATTCTCGATCGAGTGATATTGCTGAGGAGGACCTCGATCGAGTTGCACCAATCACCCGATCGAGGGAAGTTGACAAAAATGTTCTCGATCGAGTAGTACCACTTACTCGATCGATTAATGAAGAGAACAGGATCACTCGATCAAGTGATATTATGGCTGGAAGTGCTCGATCGAGTACTTCATCAAAGGAAAAAGATTTTGTGCAGGACGGAAACCCGGACATAAGCGAGCTGAAGCCTTTGATCGAAACCTTGGCAACTCAAATTCGGGAAAAGAAAGCTTCAATTAAGCGACTTGGGTTTGAAGTCTCTCAATTAGCTTCGGATTATTCCACGAATGATTTGGTAGATCAAGCTGCACTTATTGCTCCATTTCTGAGTACTGATGACGAAGATGATGACTTCCTGTATAATACCCTACCTCACTATGTCAACATTGAAAGTGAAGAATATGATTTCTCGTGGGATTCTTGCTTTGAGAATCCCATGTTTGAGGACATAATCGACATCGAGATGATGCCAAATAAGCCCCTCTTTGACGTCATGGAAGTAAACCAGAGCATAGAAGATGAAGGCATTAGCACTTTTCAATCGAACATGCTAGGTACAGGTGAATCTGCTCGATCGAGTGGTTTGGACGAGGAAAATACTCGATCGAATGAGGTGATTTTTCGATCGAGTGATGCTGATGAGGAAAGTGTTCGATCGACTGCTGCTGACCAGGAAGTTATTCGATCGAGTGATATCCAGGCTCGATCGAGTACAATGGTTGCCGTGATCAATGATTCATCACCCAAAACTGTTTTGGGTGACAATAAGAAGGTAAACGCAGATCGCTCCTATTTGATAGATGGTAATGCTATTCCTCTTGTTATTTTTGATAGAATTTCCTTTACCCCTTCCGTCAAATCATTTTCTGCTGTTGTTTTGACACCTCCGCCCCAATATGGGAGCAAATTGGAGGAACATCGCTTTGTTTCCTCTTACACGGGCCTGGACAGATTAGTAGACCCTGGAGGATTTGAAGACTATGTTCCACCCAAGACGAAGCTACGATGGAGGGTCGAAAATGGTGTGGTCAATGCTGTGATGAGCCGTTGCTCTTCTATTTCTGTACTGTGGAGGCTAGTGGTGAATCTGATGACCGCTGAAGTGACTGCATTCAGTCAGAAGCCTAGTTACAGGATTTTAAACTTGTTCTAATAAAAGCCGGGTTTGCAACCCCGTGCCAAGTGAAATAGTCAATTGAATTTTTTTGACTTAGACTACTTTTTCGTTTTGCGTTTTAGACAATTTACTTTTATCCGTAGATGGACAACTAGTGAACCCAGACAATATTTTTTAGTTGCGTCGTTGCGTGTGGTTGGTGTTTTATGCAGGAACATGACACATATATACGAAAGAGGAAAAGAATAAAGAAGCAAAGCGAGCTGATCAAAGACGGAGCATAACTCGATCGAGTGAATTCACGTTCAAATTCACTCGATCGAATGGAAATAAAGGAGTAGTCACTCGATCGAGTAGTACCACTTTACTCGATCGAGTTAAATTCCACCTGTTTCAACTTCTGGTTTGGGGAAGCGTGAATTTTGTGAGTTTTCTATTCCTATTCTTCCATCCTTTTGGATTTAGCTTTCTTTTTATACAAGTTCCTTAGTAACATGTATTAGGATGTATACCCCCTTTCCCCTTGGTTGTTATGTGCTGAGAAGACAATGAGGACATTGTCTATTTTGGTTTGGGGAGGGTAATGCATCCTTTTGCGTCTGCATTTTTATTTTGCTTGCATTCACGTATATTTCATGTCTTTTTCTTTTTCATGTTTGCTTCAAAAAATTAAAAAAAAATATCACGTTTAATTCTGCACATAGTCGAGTCGTATTGGAGTTATTTGATGATGGTTCTGCTCTATAGTCATTTTGTTGCTATTCCTTGTATTTTTCACCACCAATTAGCAAAAGCTTGTAAAGCATACCTCGAATTTTGTTGCTTATAACTGGTGACATCCATGACCGGTTCATCTAGGATTGAGAGTAGTTACTCCTTACATTTCATAGCATTGCATGTATATGACACTTGATTTCTTATTGCCTGCACGCATAGGTTTGTGGTTGGTATCACATGTTTGGAGAATGCTTGCAAATTTTCTCCCTTTCTCGTTTTACCCATTTTAAACTCCACATTTAGCCTAAAACTGCCAGTTGACCCATAAACTACACCCAAATGTAAGCTTACCTTGCGTCGAGCTAGTTTAGTGTCGGTTTTTGTAGTATATATAATTTTGCATCAGTTTTGGTTCGGTTTTCATTTTGGAGTTGATAATTGAGAAAGTTGGAGCTCGTAACTTGGAATTGGATGGGATTCATGAAATTAGCGAAGAAAAGAAAAAAAAAAGAAAAGAAAAGAAGAGAAAAACAAAGAAAAAGAATCGTATTCCCGTGTTTACTTCATATCTTTTGGGAAATTAGAATAAGCTCAATAAGCTAATCGTCTTTTGCTCCAATTCAAGTTTCATGGTTTTAGTGAATTTGATGCTAAAACATGGCATCGTGTTTGTTGAAAGTAAGAAAAGTGTTTTTCCTTTTGGTTTGGATTAGGTAGCTAGCTTGACGCTTTACCTCCTCTTTCCCATATTTGGTTTTGCCTCTTTTTACCCACTACCTCACTTATCCAAACTTTTGCAAGTATTTGGCATGTGATAGTCATTGATTGGTTGAAATGCGTGTGTACGGTAGCTAGAATCCTTTGTCATATTAGTTGCAATGCATGTTTATGTTGGTCGTAGTCTAGGTGAGTGTCTATATTTTCTTTCTCTCTTTGCACATATTATACTCACCCTTTGGTTTATTTAGAGAAGAGTCACCCGGGAGAGTCCGAATATATAAGTCTTGCAAAGTCAAAATGTCCAAGTTGTTTTTCCAAGATATGCATAAATTCGTTTGCTTTTGTTTTTAGCTTTTTGGTGATTGATCATTTGCATTAAAGTAGTTAGCATTTGACTTATAGCTAGCTCTAAAATGTACTCCTTTCCATTAGGTTCATAGTAGTTGCATTTGTTTTACATAGTTGCATTTAGTTTGCTTGAGGACAAGCAAAGGTTTGATTTGGGGAATTTTGATGCGTGCATTTTATATACACTTTTCAATACCTTTTGGCATGCATTTCTATGTTTTACAAGTGATTTTATATCACTTTATACCCCAAACACGCTACTTTGTGGGTTTGAAGCTCGATCGAGTAAATCACTAATGGGCTTTGGTTTCCGCGCTTCCTTTTCTAGGTTAGATTTTAACTTAACCTAATGTCTCTTATAAAAAGAGATGAGGTTAAGGTGAAAATCATCATCTCACACTACACACCACTCTTCATCTCTCTCTTAGTTCTTGTCACTATAACTTTCGGGATAGCTTTTCTAGTTTTCTTCCTAATTCTTCTTGCCTTATACTCGGAATTTTTGTAATCTCTTTTCTTGCTTTTAATTTAATTCTTGTTCTTTTGTTATTTCTCCTCCCTTACTTTTAGTTTATTAGACCTTTTTATTATGTCTTATTTCTCTCGCATCTCAATGGTTAGTTTATAATCTCAAGCCATGTGTAGCTAATTTCTATAATATGTTAGGATGAAGGAACTCGCGGTAGTTATGTCGTAGAATTTGCATGTTAGTCGTCCTTGCGACGAAGTTCACCCATAAACAATATAATTAAGAAACTTGTCGAATGAGTGCACGTAGGAGACCAGTTTACCTAGTAAAACCTTACCTGGATCGAAAGATTGGTGGGTAGGCTTGTTTAGGTTGATTTATGTAACCTATCTAAGATCGAAAGATTGATAGGGGGTCCAGGGGTGATTTTGGACCGAAAGGATATTAATCGTTCCTACTTCGTTTATAATTCGACTGACCTAGTTTGTTATGTGATATGCATTACCGCGACAACCTGAATCCTGACATATTCCCTTTTTATTGATTGAACTCATCTTTGTTCTATTTGTTTTATTTTCTTTTACAACTGTTTTAGTTACAATCTCAACAACAACCCCCCCCCCCCCCCCTCTTTTTGTGACTGAACAACTAAGAACGCATACAGATGTTACCTCCCTGTGGAGATCGACCCTACTTCCGCTAGCTACCTAGTTAGTTGACTTAGGGATTTATTTTTGGTACTAAACGACGGTATCAAGTATCCTAAATGAATTACAAATAGTACATACTAGATTTCATGCCCGGGCGTTGCCCGGGTGATATCTTGACATGGTTTCAAAGTAATTATCATAATAGTTAATCTTCTAAAAATACTTAGTATAATAGGCATATATAGAATAATTGAAGTATGACTGTTTTTTATGGCTAATGAAACATCAGATGTATCATCATTGGATCAACATAGAACGTTGAAAGTGCATGAAACTCCAATAGAAACGGAAATGTACCTCCAATTCAGTGGTCTTGGAAAGACACTTACATATTACGCATCACTATCAAAATAATATTTTATGCACACATATTTTTAGAATAACTTCTATACTTTTCATTTGAACATCATCTTTAAGAATTTTTTTATCCAATATTTCTAATATATGAAGATAGTTGAAACTCTTATTCTTTTAACATTAACTCGTATTTTTTTACATTAAATCATATTCTTTTTACTTTAGCTCATATTATTATCTTATTAGCTCATATACCTTTTACATTAGCTTGTATTCTTATCTTAATAGCACGTATTCTTATCTTATTAGTCCGTATTATTCTGACATTAGCTCCTATTCTTTTTATATTAGTCCGTATTCTTATATGATCGTATTTGTAAGTTCTTGATCCTCTTATATACTCGTATGTTTTTTACAGTAGCTCATATTCTTATCTTAATAGCTCGTATTTTTTTACATTAGCTCGTATTCTTAGCTTAATATCTCTATTAGCTCACATTCTTACGTTACTAGCTCGCCTTCTTATGTGCCCGTATTTTTTAGTTCCTGATTCTCTTAAGTTCTTATTCCTTTTACATTAGCTCGTATTTCTTATATATTCGTATTTTGTAGCTCGTATTCTTTTAATTATACAGTAATCTCAAGTGCCTATTATATCATGAAATTTGATGTATGCAAATCTGGTTCTATTTTTTTTTAACTCGAGAAGTGTTTCAATTAGCTCGTGTTTTCGTATTCTGTTTATATTAACTCGTATTCTCATCTTAATAGGTCGTATTCTTATGTGCTTGTATATTTAAGTCCGTGATCCTTTTAATCTCGTATTCTTATTCATTTGTGCTCAATTTTTGAAGCCCGTCTTATGTTAAAGCTCGTATTGTTTTTTCATTACCTTGTATTCATTTGTGATCGTATTTTAAAGCTCGTCTTACATTAATAGATCATATTATTTTTACATTAGCTTGTATTCTTAGCTTAATAGCTCGTATTTTTTTTATATTATCTCGTATTCTTAGGTTAATAACTCGTATTGTTCTGTGCTCGTATTTTTTAGTTCGTGATTCTCTTAAACTCGTGTTTTACATTAGCTCATATTATTCTTATGTGTTTGTATTTTGTAGCTCGTATTTTTTTTAGTTATATCGTAAACTTAAGTATTTAATATATTCATCAATACATCTCTTTATGCTTTTAATTAAATAATAGAAGGGAAACAATAAATTATATCATAACTCCACGGTAGCCAAAACTCTTAATTTACAATCAATTATTTTATTAAGTAATTCACTAATTACCCAATTGATAGTTTATTACTATTTAATTATTTTTTTTATTTATATACTTAATTTATTTAACCAAAGTAATCGCCAAAGTAATCACTCTAAAATAATAATTATCCAACTGATATTTTATTACTATTTAATTAGTTTTTATTGATATACTTAATTTATTTAACTTGGGTAATAACCGAAATTGCTCTAAAACAATAGCTAATGATATCAATTATTTTATTAACTAATTCAATTATTATCCAACTGATATTTTATTATTATTTAATTTTCTTTTTATTTATATATTTAATTTATTTAAACAAAGTAATAGCCAATGTAATCGCTCTAAAAACGATAATTATCCAACTAATATTTTATTATTATTTAATTATTGAAGGGTCTATTGATACGATATACTCAAGAAGGGGGGGGGGGGGGTTGAATTGAGTATGCCTTCTTCTTCAAATCTTCTTCGATGTGTGCTTTTGTATGGTAATCGTCGAGTAGAGCAAGTAATAAATAGAGACACGATATTTTTGAAGTGGTTCAGTTTCACAATTTGAAACCTACGTCCACTATTCTCGATTAATAAAATTAGTACCGACTCCGGATTACAATTTTATCAACCCTACTCGTACAACTTTGATGTTAGTTGTAACTCAATCTAGATACCGCTAAATATCTAGCTACGTCAAGTACCGTTAAATACTTGATTACAATGAGTACCGCTAAATACTCGAACTATCTTACGCTAATAAGATAAGTCTTCAATAAGTTCTTCAAAGTCACAATCTTGAATGAAAGCAATGCTGGAACACTTGAATCTTGAAACGAATATGACAATTTAAGCTCGAATCTTGAAGAAGAATATCAACGACGGTTTTCTTGATTTGCGTGTATGCGTATGATTTCGTGATCTTCAATGTTTCACAAGTATTCTATTTATATAGAATTATGTCTAGGTTATCAAACCCTAGATGATTTAGAAATATTACTTAAACTAGAATTCTAGTCCTTTGGTAATACTACTATAAATCTAATCTTAATATATTTAGGAAAGATTTAATAAGATACTTTAGGTATTATATAAAGAATCAATTTCCTAATTCATATTTAGGAAAGATCTTATATAATAAATAAATACTAACCTTATTAAAACCAACTTCCTAAACCTTTGTCAAAATATAATAAATTATATTACAATAATGTAATCTAGATTATTTTTAGGATGACAAAATAAATACATATTTATTTATTTAGCCCATCCCACACGTTTTATGGAACGTGCCATAGTACACGTTTTCCAAAAACGTTTCAAACAATATTTGGATTATATTATCTTGACAAAAGTGGTTATATAAAAGTCCTTAGTTTATTAGTAATAAATAATTAACTCATAGGAAAATTATTTATTCCTATTTAACTAGAAGATATTTTATATTACCTTATTATGATCAATAATTCTATATTCCAAAAATAGAATACTAGTTAACCATTAATTAATCACGACGACTTTGGAAATCAAAATCGTTTCAACCATCACAAATCTTTCGACCATTTCTTCTTTCTGGAGTTATAGCTACGAGCTATAACTTGAACCAATCTTATACTAAAGTTATAGTTGATAAGTATAACTTTAGTTCACTATATGCACTTGTGATCTTCATTCAATCTTCGATTAGTCAATCCTTTGACTAAAGTTCTTGAATCTTTTATACTTGATTGATGAGATCTTCTAAACTAATATTCTGTTCACTTAGCGCACGAGTATATAATATATATAGCTAGACTTGTCATTATCAAAACATAAACATATATACTTAATATATACATTTGAATATATAGTTCAACAAATTCCCCCTTTTTGATGATGACAAGTCTTTCTTAGATTTGTGTCTAAGTGTAAGTTCCCCCTTAATATAATAAGGGTCATTCATAGCAAAGATTAATTTAGGGTTTTTATCTTCTATCTAACCCATATTCCTTAAGAACCCTAAGAGACGATGAATTACGACAAGGAGCAAGCTTAGGCAAATTCTAATCTAAGTCGCATTTTCCCCCTCTTGACATCATCGAAAAGACAAGAACAAAGACATAAAACGACTAGAATAATACACTACGAAACGTGAATAAGCATGCACCAAAGACGTAATACACAAACACAAACAATATCATACGTAAACAAGTACGAATGTTAAAAAAAAATCCACAACTAAGCCGAAAATACTATGCCAATGGGCCGAATGATAATACAAGTAATAAAAAATTGGGCCGGCAAAGGGTTTTGTTTTAATTGGCCGCGGATTGAGTAAAATATAGGATCAAGTACAGTTTGGGCTACGGATTAACCAAAACAAGAGATAAAGTTGTTAGTTGGGCTACGGTAAAGAAAAAGTTTAAGAAGTCCATTCCGGACTTAACCACAACAACCGAAAACGAGACAAATTGAAGAACAGAGTATCAACACAGTAATCTGAGCACGAACACCAACCTTCTCAACTCTCTTATCAATTTAAATTTTTTTTGTTTTTCATCCACACCCTTCACTCGGCTTCACAACTTGGATTGCCACAACTACCGCTACCACCCATGCTTTCCTTCTCCTTTTTAACTTCATATAAACCAAGAATCCCATCCATCTTAGCATCCAACCCCTCAAACGATGGAGAAACATTCGGTTTTTGTTCACCACCTATACTATTGCCAAAAGTTAAATCAATGCCATCAAGGTAAATACCCATGAGCTTGAGGATTTTGTCACACATACGGTTTCTCAATATGACTCCATAACTCGCATCATCAACGACTCCTTTCTTAAGCAATAGCTCCGATACCCACAATTGTCGAGCACACCTTTTCTTTAACCAACACATTAGAGACATGACAAATCTTGAAACAAATCAACGAAGCTACGTCCCTTCCAACCAATTGTACAACACCACAACTTCACAACAATAGAGTTTGTCCCGACCAACCAATTGAACTTTGGCGAATACTCAGGGACTACAGGTGAGTCTTAGTTAAGTTTGCGACGTTTCCCGGTGTCGGTCGTCGGAATGGACACGGAGATGGGTGTTGGGGACGGTGGAGGTGATGGTGTGGTGGAAGGTGAAGATGGTGGGTTTTGCTTCTTGAGGCTTGATTGTATTGCTTTTGCTGGAGGCATGATCGGATTTTTGGAGGTTTCTTTGGTTTGGTAATGGAGGTTTAATGGGGGTAATTATTTGGGGATTTGGGTTTTGGTGAAGACGGTAAGAGGGAGTTAGGGGTAGTAAATGTGTAGGGTGGTAAAAGTCAATAGAGTGATGGTGAGGTGACACGTGGCAGGGAGAGTGGTGTAGCTTGTGTTGATGAACACGGTTTAGGTATGAGGTGATTTGTTTTGATTTTATTTTTATTTTGATAGGTAATAATATTAATAGTAGTAGGTTAAGATAATATGTGTTTATTATTTTTGTAAAACTGGGTTGAGCACAAACGTACGAGATATATATAATACAATCGAGTTCACATATTTAATCATTGAATACACACATAAACATGCAGCAGAGTATACGGACACAGTCATATATTCTTGTCTTAACCGTAGTCAATCATTGAGTTATTTTTGCTTTTAAGATTTGATTAGGTGCCACCGATTAAACCAATTTCCAATCGCAAAGTCTCAAAACGTTCTCTAGCCAATGGTTTAGTGAAGATATCTGCCCATTGTTTTTCCGTACTACAAAATTCCAATTATATATTTTTCTTTTCAACATGGTCTCGTAGAAAGTGGTGTCTAATTTCAATATGTTTAGTTCTCGAGTGCTGGGCTGGGTTTTTAGATATAATAACAGCATTCGTATTATCACATAAAATAGGCACACATCCTACATCAATACCATAATCATGTAATTGTTGCTTTAACCATTAAACTTGAGAACATACCAGTGTGGCTGCAATATATTCTGCTTCCGCAGTTGAGAGAGCGACAGAGTTTTGTTTCTTGGATCCCCAAGATATTATATATGGACCTACAAAGGTAGCAAGCCCCGAAATACTTTTTTTGTCTAATGAACATCCTGCATAATCCGCATCTGAATATCCTACTAGGTTAAAGTTACAGTCCATAGGATACCATAGATATAACTTTGATGTTCCTATTAGGTATCTTAGTATTCTTTTAACCGCAATCATGTGTGATTCTTTTGGTACAGATTGAAATCTCGCACAGACGCAGACACTAAACATTATATCTGGACGACTTGTAGTAAGATAAAGAAGTGAGCCAATCATACCTCGGTAAGTTGTTTCGTCTACAGACTTACCATCTTCGTCTTTGGTTAGCTTCTTATCTGTGACCATTGGAGTAGGCATTGCATGAGAGGTTTCCATGCCGAATTTCTTTAGCAATTCCTTGGCGTATTTTTGTTGATGAACTTTGATTCCTTCTTCAGTTTGTTGAATTTGAAGTCCAAAGAAGAACTTTAGTTCTCCCATCATGCTCATCTCGAATTCAGTAGTCATCAACTCAGAGAAGTACTTGCACAACTTTTTGTTAGTTGAGCCAAAGATAATATCGTCAACATAGATCTGAACGACTAGTAGATCTGAGTTCTCGCTCTTAAGAAATAAGGTTTTATCCACAAACCCTCTTTTGAATCCACTCTCCAATAGGAACTTTGATAATATGTCGTACCATGCTCTAGGTGCTTGTTTTAGGCCATAAAGAGCTTTGTCCAATTTGAATACATGATCCTTGAGTTTGCTGTCAGGAAATCCAGGAGGTTGTTCAACAAATACTTCCTCTTGGAGATAGCCATTAAGAAAGGCTGTCTTAACGTCCATCTGAAATAGTTTCATTCCCTTATGTGCGGCAAATGCAATAAGTAGTCTTATTGCCTCAAGACGAGCAACATGAGCGAAGGTTTCGTCATAATCGATCCCTTCCTGTTGGTTGTATCCTTGAACCACTAATCTGGCCTTATTTCGCACAATGACTCCAATGTCATCCAATTTGTTTCTGAAAACTCATCTAGTTCCAATGACAGATCTGTTCTTAGGTCGAGGAACAAGATGCCAAACTTTGTTTCTTTTAAATTGATGGAGTTTTTCTTGCATAGCAACTATCCAGTCTGGTTCTGCGAGCGCTTCCTTGATATTTGAAGGTTCAATGGTGGAGAGAAATGAGTAGAATGAGCAAAAGTTGTTTAACCTCCATCGAGTTTGAACTCCATCTGTCAAGCTTCCTATGACATTGTCCAAAGGATGAGAGCCCTTGTATCTCCAGTTCCTTGATTGATTGTTTGCGTTACCTGTACTTGACTCAGAATTTTGGCTTGTTCCCCCTGAATCCAAACCTGGGGTTATAGTAGGATCAGGTATAACTCTGATCTCTTCCGTTGGGTTTTGATTCAAAGTTATAGCTTCATTAGCTGTAACTCTGGGTTCCAAGTCATTGGCTTGAGAGTTATCTACAGTATCATCAACTGTAGTTTCATCTCTCGCACCGTTTCCTCCTAAGTTAAGTTCATCATGAATTCCTTGAATTTTACCTTCTTCATTTTCTATTTCCGGAGGATCTTCCCTTGACAACCTGAAATCGGGTTCGTCTAGTTTTTCCCCATCGTCCTGTAAAGGCTTATCGAAGGCATTATTTTCATCAAAGATAACATGAATACTTTCTTCTATGCATAAGGTACGTTTGTTAAAAACTTTGTAGGCTTTACTATGATCAGAATATCCTATAAAAATTGCTTCGTCACGTCTAGGGTCGAATTTGCTTAATCTGTTTTTACCATTGTTATGAACAAAAAATTTACTCCCAAAACATCTTAAATGAGATATATTAGGTTTACGGCCTCGAAGAAGTTCATAAGGTGTCTTTTTAAGGATAGGTCTAATCATAGGACGGTTATGAATATAACAAGCTGTACTAATAGCCTCAGCCTAAAAGTTTCTAGGTAGACCACTACAAAGAAGCATTGTTCTAGCCATGTCTTCTAAGGTTCTGTTCATTCGTTCTACGACTCCATTTTGTTGTGGGGTTCTAGGGGCCGAGAAGTTATGTCTAACAACGTTGGTTTTACAGAACTCAATAAAGGCATGATTATCAAACTCAGTTCCATGGTCAGTACGAATAGTCGTCACTAGGTTAGATTCATATTTGTTTTGGACAAGTTTCATGAGACTAACAAATTTATCGAATGTTTCGTCTTTAGAATGGAGAAAGATTGGCAAAACAAATCTAGAGTAATCATCAACTAGAACGAAAACCTACCCGTAACCTCCTCTGCTTCTTACCTTCATAGGGCCACATAGATCCATGTGTACTAGTGCAAGAGCTTTTTATGTACTTACCACTCTTTTCGGCTTAAAAGATGATCTGACGTGTTTGCAACGAGCACATGTGTCACACATCTTTTCTTGATCAAATTTGATCTTTGGGAGACCTTCGACCAAGTCCCATCTTTTTAGCTTACTTAGAATTGGTGAGCTGATATGACCAAATCTCTTGTGCCATAAACATGGATCATCTAACGTAACTTACATGCAAGAGAGAGAGTTAGTAGGTACGACATTTAAATCAATCATATAAACGTTTTTCTTTCTATGACCTTCAAGGATTACTTTGCTAGTGCCTTCCATAATTATACGACATATATCTGCATGAAAAACAACTTTGTTCCCTTTGTCGCATAATTGAGATATACTAACTAGATTATGTTTGAGACCACTTACCAGGTACACATCATTTATCGCATGAGAATATGAAATACCTATCTTACCGATTCCTATGACTTTTCCCATTTTGTTATCACCGAAAGTGACTTTTCCTCCGTCGAAGGGTTTTAGGGTTTGAAATAGGTTCACATCGCCTGTCATATGCCTTGAGCATCCACTGTCGAGATACCAGAAGTTATTTTCCATAGCGACAAACTGCACATATAAATTCAAAGACAGGATTTAGGTACCCAAGCATACTTGGGTCCTTTGTTGTTAGTAATCACAAATACATCTTCCTTTTTCACCCAGAGTTGTCTTACATAAGATTTTCTAAAATAGTAGTAGTTGGGTTTTGATGTTTTTGTGTATGTCTTAGTTTGTACTTTTGGTGACCATTTTTTGTGTGTCGTAGGTTGAGGAGTTTGTTTGGTTCTATTTTTCTTTTCTTTGTAATCAAATGTCATGTCATAGAACCATCTTTGGTCAACATTTCTTTCCTCAACTTTGTCATCATCACTATCAGAGACGGAAATAGTGTCGTCTGGTATACCTAAGGATTAAACAAACTTAACTCCGGTTTTAACATCTTGTGCGTGCTTTACACAGTTTTCTCGGAGGTGACCAGTATGACCACAATAAGTACATATTAAATACTCAGGTAGGTCGACATATTTTCTTCTTCTAAAGTCTCGGTCTGTTGGGCTTTGTTTACACTTTAAGTGATCCCTTCTTCCATGACATTCGTGACCTAATCCCATTTTCATGTTATTGTCGGATTGTTCAGTCAGGAAGTTTAGAACGTTAGTGTTTCCTTCCCATTTATCATGAACTTTTCGAGCATGAAGAAGAAGGTCCTTTAAGGAGTCTATTTCCTTTTTACATTCACTATGGTCGATGTTGCTAGACTCTTTTAGGTTTTGAATGTCTTTATGAAAGTCGGAAACAATTTTAGCATGTTCCTTCTTGATGTTAGACAAGTTGAATTCTATATCATGATTTTGTTTTGGAGAATCTCAACTTCTTCTAGATGAGTCTCATCTTCAACAATTGTCGAAGATTTAGACTTTAGAAGCTCATTTACCTTTCTCAATTCTGAAGTTATAGCTTCATTAGCTGTAACTTTAGATTGAAGCTCTTTAATGTTGAGTTTTAGTTTTGAGGTTATAGCTTCATTAGCTATAACTTTAAACTCAAGAACCTTTTTCTCAGACATAACTGTTTCCAACTTAACATTGGTTTCAATGTTTATTTTGGATTTCAGTTTCTTAGCTTTGGCTTTTAGAAGTTGATTTTCCTCAACAATATCGAGGATCTGTTCTTTCAACTCTTCTAACTCAAGACTTTGTTCATGACATTGGTCTAGGGTTTTCTCAAAGTATTTAATTAGCATAGCTTTAGACAGATTTTTAACTTGACTTTTAAGTTGTAGAAAATTTACCTCTTCGTCATCGTCGTCTGAGTCGGATTCTCCAAGGAGACACATATGAGATGCGTCATCTTCGTCCTGGTTATTTGAGATTAGATCTAGGCTGACGTTGCTTAAGCACAGGTTTGCTACCTCTTCTTCTTCTGAGTCCTCGTCATCTTCAGATTCTAATTCTCCCAGACGCAAGCCACTACAAGAATACAGAAAACAGGCGACTGTATTCAGGCGCCAAATTGGATTTGGATTTGGCGACTGATATCAGTCGCCAAAGTTCTGTCGCAAGCCCTAGTCGCCAAAAGAAAATGGCCGACTATTATCAGTCGCCAAATTTGGCGACTGCGAAATCAGTCGCCAGTTAAGGGAATTGGCGACTGAATAAGTAGTAGCCAAATTGGCGACTGCAATATGGGTAGTCGCCAATTTGGCGACTATAATATGGGGATAGTCGCCAATTTGGCGACTGAACTGCAGTCGCCAAACTGGCTGAGTCAGTCGCCAATTTGTCCATTTTCCAGAAACTTTTCCAGTTTTGGCGACTGACTGCAGTCGCCAAATGCACCATGTCAATCGCCAAAATGGCTGGGTATTTTCATGCCAATTGCATTTTGGTCTAGCCAAGTCTCCTATTTATTCATGCCAATACGCAATGAAAACCTGCAAACAGAAAATTGCAACCCATTTGCGCGAACCGCACCATTTAAAACACCAAATTCTCATTTATTAAAAAATGAGAACCCTTAACCAACTTCAAGCTAAACTAACTAAACATTATCCAACTTCAAGCTAAACTAACTAAACATTATCAAACTTCAAGCTAAACTAACTACAAGTTATCCAAACAACCTAAGCTACAAATCCAATGCCGGCTCCACTACCACCACCCTTACCATGAGGATCGTTGGGGTCATAACGTGATTGTGGACCGGGGTTACATTGTGAGAAAAAGTTTTCCATGGCCTCCATGCGCTCCTTCATCAACCGAAACTGTTCGTCTCGTTCTGAATTCACTCTTCTTTCTTCAGCAAGTTGAGTCTGTAGTTGACTCACAATAGCGGGCTCATATGTTTGTCGAGGCTCATATGAAGATCTTTTTGCCGGTTGTTTGAAGAAGACACCATGAGCCTTTCCGGTGCCGTAGACATTTCCCTTCTGGTATCCCTTGACCAAATTAAACCAAATCTCATTATCTGGTATTTCGGGATGTGCCTCTCTTTTAGCCTCGTATGCTTCCTACATTAGTTAGCAAAAAATTACATCATTATTTAACAAAACTATCATTAGTTAACAATTCAAAACTATCATAAGTGAAAAATCTTACATATAAGGCTTTGTCTCTTGGCTTAATCCAAATTCTCTCATTGTTAGCGTTCACCCTGGAATGTGTGCCAAGGAATAGTTCTGGGGCCGTCGCATGAGGATCATCACTCAACTGATCATCTGGCTGATCAGGTGACTCATCATCAGCTGACTCATCAGCTGACTTCTTATTTTTATTCTTCTTCTTCATCTACATACACGAACAAAATTCAATGTTTGGTTAGTGACATTATTATTACCAATATTCAAATAAACGAGCTAAATAAATAAGTGTTAATATGAAAACTTACACCAAAAAGTACTTCCAAAAATGACCGTGAACCAGCATGATGGGTAGGCTCAGCCATTCCATCCTTCTTCCCTCCCCTTTTGTTCATGGCCTTCTACGCCGATCTGGCTCGAAACTCTGGGGTATCACGCCGATTCATAAGACCCTCAAGCACCTCACCTACAATAATGATAAATTATGTCGTTATTAGTAAAATTTCCATCCTTTAATCAATACAAGTGACAAATAAAGGTAATTGTATAGGTATACCTTTAAGATGTGAGGCTTTTCCCCTTTTACCAATCTTATAGATATTGTCTTTGTATCTAGAGGCACCAACATCGCGGTACCTCTTATTGACATTAGACTCTAATTCAAGCGGCCAGTAAAAATGTAGCTGCAAAAAAATAACATTAAGTATTAGTTGGAAAACTATAACAGTTAGTAAAATAAGTAATTAATAAAAAGGATTTTGATTACCCGAAAGTTATTAAACCAGGCTTCTTTTTGAGCTTCACTGGCTTCTGTCCAATTAAGTGGCACAGGACCAAACAAAGATGTCTTTGTGCTATTGGTTACTCCTCGAACAGCGGTCTGATGATTAAACCTGAAACATATATAAATTGTAACTTATAATAACTAGGCATTTATTACTAATAAAATGAATAATTACAATTTAATAACACTTACCAAAATCCCGCTGGATCAAGTATCTTCCTGCGATCCTGTGTGTACTGAATCTGTACACGTGCATCCTCCTCAGAATCGCTCTGAACCAACTCCTCCTCCTGCTGCACGGAGGGCTGACTCTGCTGACGACTGTGCCCGCCTCGCTGTCTTCCTCTACCTCCTGCCATCTACAATCACATAAATGAAATTATTAATACGTACAAATCAAACATAAAATAAATGTTTAATACAAATATGAACAATAATAACATGACAAATTTGGACTACAGTACTATACCAAATTAATCATAATCTTCATCATCCTCTTGATCAACATCATCCTCATTATCATCATCCTCATCCTCATCCTCATCCTCATCCTCATCCTCATCAACAACTCTGACTTCATCTAATTCCTCCAATCCTTCTACCAACTCATCATAATTATTAGTCTCAACATCCTCCTCCTCTTCCAAGTCTTCAAACTGTTCATTCTCATTTTGGTCAATGATTCCGTCTGTTGGAGACAAAATTGTCCCATTTGATACTATTTCTTCTTGAAAAAAGGTGGTATCAACTTTTGATCGTGTCTTTGTCCTAAGAAGATTACCTTCTGGTAAGAAGCATCTGTGACAATCAAACCAACTCATTTTCTTGCAATTTGGAAGCCAAAAAGCTTTACTTTCACCCATGCAATGAGGACATGCTTTTTGTCCCGCAGTAGACCAACCAGATAACATACCATATGCGGGAAAATCGTTTATTGTCCACAAAAGTGAAGCTCTAAGTTGAAAATTTTGCTTTCTGAAAACGTCATATGTTTCCACCCCAACTTCCCACAATTGTCTCAATTCATCCACTAATGGTTGTAAATAAACATCCAAATTCGGATTTTTAGGCCCGGGAATAATGAGAGACAAGAAAATAAATTCCCTTTTCATACATAACCAATGCGGTAAGTTGTATGGTGTGACCATTACGGGCCAACAAGAGTAATTCTTACCAAATTGGGTAAAAGGACTAAATCCATCCGTACACAAGCCAAGTCGCACATTCCGGGGTTCCTCGGCAAATTCAGGATAGATCTGATCAAAACGTTTCCATTCTTCCCCGTCACTTGGATGACACATTGATGAGCTCCATTTTGGTCATCATTTCCTTTACATTTTCTTTGTTTTCGGTCACGATTCGACCTCGATTTGCGTAGCTTTAGGTGTTTTTACGTCCGTTGCCTCGTATATTCCTATTCGATCCAATTTTTGTAGGTATTACGGCGTGGGCGAATAAACGGGTGAAATCGAGCCGGATTTAGAACGATTTATGAAGAAATGTGGAAGAATTGTGAAGGAGGCCTCCCAGGCCCTCCCAGCCGGTCTCCAACCGGCGGCCGGTCGGCCGGCCGGTAGCCTTGACTCAAGATTTCAAACAAAATGTGAAGAATTTTCCAGCCCCTTAAGAAAAGCCTCCCAGCCGGTGGCCTACCGGCAGCCGGCCAGCCGGCTGGGATGACTGTTCCATACTTAGCCAATTCTCGTAAGTTGAAGAAAATGCAAATGTTGGGCAGATTCGTGAAAAAGGGCTCCCAGCCGGTGGCCGACCGGCAGCCGGTCCACCGGCTGAGGGTACCTGTACATTGAAGGAAAAAGAGGAAAAGTCAGATTGAAGAAATCAGCCGTCCAGCCGGTGCCAGACCGGCAGCCGGCCGGTCGGCTGAGAAGCAAGCTCACTTTGAAGAATTTCGAAGAAAAGTTCAGAAGTCCAAATTTGGACTCCCAGCCGGTCACAGACCGGCAGCCGGTCGACCGGCTGAGAGGCCTTTTTCGTATTTCCGCACTCTATATAAACCCGCACTTGTGTAGACTTTATAACGTGACTTTTACACACTTTTCTAGGTTTTTTGCACTGTTCCATTGTTCTATACTTAGACTCAAAAAAACTCTCTTAATATTTAAATTCTCTTTAGATTTTAGTTTAATCTTTCAATATTAGTTAATCCTTTCTTAGTAATTCTCTTAGCTTTGTTCTTGGGCAATTTTAGAAGACTCTTATTGGGTTGTAATTTGAGGGTTTGAGAGAATCCTCCAAGTTGTAATCCAAGTTCCTTGTTTTTTCCTTATTATTGGTATAATCTTCTTCATCTCTACTTTATCTTTGCATTTCCTTTAAGTTTTGTTTGTTTAATTGTTTAGTCTTACTTAATCCAACATGTCTAGCAATTCCTCATCATTTGTTTACATACTTATGTTAGCCATGTGTGAGTAGTTCCCCTACTAGGGTTAGGGGTGTGCTTTGGTTTGTTGTTAGCTATGAATCTTGCTTAGGGTTATGATTTGGTTCTCTTCTTTGCTAGGCTTTCATTTATGCATGTTACATGTTTGATGAAATGTCACAACGATGGTTGGACATGATTCTCATTGTTGTTGGCCCTTGATGATAGTCTAGGGCTTTCGCGGGCATGTATATTTGTTAGGTTGGCCCTATTTGTAGCGAAAGCTAGGATAGGGATCGACTTTAGGGGAGTCAAATCGATAGACGAGACAAACCTAAGCCTAGTATAGTGGAGACCTTAGATTCCCTTGCATGATTCGTTACCAACCTAACTTAGTACCCCCGACACCTTAGTATCTTTTATCCATCGATTTCATCTCGACACTTTTGCTTTAATTTATCTTTAGTAGTTGTTAATCAATCACAAACTTATTACCCAACTCGAGCTCGAACTAGAACTTAAATATACAACTTGCCCACCGTCTTTTGGGTTCGACCCTAAATTATACTACTTAATTTGGGATTTTATAAATTGTTTTTGGTGCCGGAATCGACGACAAAATCCGGCCATCAAAATGGCGCCGCTGCCGGGGACGGTGTTTAGAAGTTGTGTAGTTTAGTTTTAGTCTTAGTCTTGAGTTAGTTGAGCTTGCTTTTGTTTTGATAAAAGATTTGGTAGTTATTTGTAGAGTGCTTGTTTTATTGCTCACCCTAGTGTTTGATAAACACTAGGACGACTAATTGGTTTGCTAAGTTTTATGCCTAGGGGTGACTCTAGCTCTTTGTTGTCATCTTCCGAACCGGAGAGGCTCTTTCGGGCCCTAAGGAGGAAGACTATTGCAAGGGTGAGAATTGCGTCCCAAGCTTCTACTAGCCAAAACAACCCCTCTTCATCCGAACCACCAAGTCCCAATCAAAGCAATCCTAGCCCAACATCCGAAAGTTTTGACAATCCGTTTTATCAATCACCACCACAATCACCACACTTTCCAAACAACCATCCAATTCGTATAATGGCCGCTCTTCGTGATCATAACCGGCCCAATCACAATGACACCACCAATCCAATCAACTTCGGGGTTCTTGTTCCTCAAAATTTCGAAATACATCCTTCCTAAATGAGTTCAATCGAAAAGAATGCCTTTAGCGGGGCTTCCCACGAAGATGCTCATGGGCACCTAAGAAAATTCAAGGGTAAAGTCGCGATGATAAAGAAGACCGGAGTACCCGAGGAGACATTAAGGCTTATGCTTTTCCCCTATTCCTTAACCGACAAGGCCGATAGGTGGTTAAATGTCCATGCTCCAAATACATTCACCACATGGGATGACTTGGCAACGGCTTTCCTTGCCAAGTACTACCCATCATCCAAGACCGCGATGCTCCGGAATGAGATAACACAGTTTCAACAAGACGAGGGAGAGTCTTTGGGAGAAGCTTGGGATAGATACCAAGATTTGCTAGCCAAGTGCCCACACCACGGGATACCACCTTGGTACACAACTCAAACTTTTTTCCAAACCCTTCTCTCCCGGACTAAGGAAATGGTTAATGCATCGGCGGGTGGTAGCTTTGACCACTTGCCACATGAGGAAGGAACGGAACTCATCAAGAAGATTGTTGATTCGGAGGAAAACTATGGTACTAGGGGGAATGTCTTGAGGAAGAGTAGTAAGTACCCTAGTGAGCACCTTTCCAATGCTAAGGCAAACGAAGAAACCAATGCCAAGTTGGACTTGTTAACCAAGAAATTGGAAGAGTTGACTAAGGGCTCCGCTACCAAAGAAACCAAGAGCAAAGTCCCGGGAATGTACCAAGTTAATAGTGTTGTTTCATGTGACTTATGTGGGGGATGCGGGCATACTTTTGATGTGTGTGCAAACAACAATTCCTATGAGGGAAGTGAGAGTATGGAGGAGGTATATGCTTTCCAAGCCTTTAACAACCCAAAAAACCCAAATACTTTCAACCCAAATTCGAACTATTACCATCAAGGTATCCGAGGAAGTCCCTATATGAGCTACAAAAGTACCAATGTGTTGAATCCTCATCAAATCCAACAACCTCAAGGGCAAAATCCCCCCGGTTTTCAACCAAGGGGAGGAAACTTCAACCCGAGAAACAATTACAACAACAACTTTTACCAAGGGAATCAAACCAACCAAGCCAATCAAGGCTTTCAACAAAGTTTCAATGACCCGAACTTTAATCCAAATTTCCAAAACAACCAAAACCCACAAAATTTCAATGCAAATTTCAATAACAACCCAAACTTCAACAACCAAAACAACAACCAATACCATAACCAACAAAATTTCCACAACCCAAACCACCAACAAAACTTCCACAACAACAATTTCAACAATCAAAGTCTCAATGACCAAAATTACAACCAACCATTTCCTAACCACCACCAAAACCCAAACTTCAACAACCAAGGTCCCAAAGCAAATCAACAAAGTGGGGGTGCAAGGAATGACTACGGGTTTCCCTTGCCCCTTACCAACACACCTCATCAAGATCTCTCAAGTGACTCCCAAGTTGGAGAGTTGCTTAAACTTGTGAAAGGCATGCAAGCGACACATAATCAAGAAATGATGAATTTGAAGACGGCAAATCAAAAAGAGATCCGGGAGATGGAGGCTAGAGTTGCTTCACAAGCCTTAGCCAACCCACAAAGGCCACCGGGCGGCTTTCTTGCCCAAGGTCAAAGCTCCCGGGATGCTTCAAAACCACATGGTGTCAATGCTATTACGACAAGCAAGAATGAGCAACCAATGCTTGAGAGGAGAGATGATGAAGGAGGATCGAAGGTAGAGCAAGTTATGACGGTATTAGGGAGAGGAAGTGAGAAATGTGTTGAGGAGGAGGTGATGGTGATGGTGTCCAACACTCCTCCGGATGATTGTAATGAAGTCGACATTGATGACTTAGACTTTGTGATGCAACAAGTCTTGAACATTCCAAAGAAGAAAATAGATGAAGGGAAAGAGGACATGGAGAAAGGAAAAAGTGTTGTCGAAGAAGAGTCCGAGCATGGAGAAGGCCTCATTGAGAGGAGAGTTTGTGAGTTCTTCCGAAAAATTACAAGAGGAGATCCTCGTTGTGAGGAATTGATGAAGCTTGTAGAGGAGGTGGAGGCAACAATCCCCTCCCGAGGAAAGAAAAGAGAAGTGAATGCAATCATGTCCGCCAAGAAAGTCCCATGCACCCTCCCCATCAAACTCGGAGATCCGGGTAGCTTTTCGATAAGTTGCCATGTTGGAGGGAAGAAGATTGATAATGCATTATGTGACTTGGGAGCCGGCGTGAGTGTTATGCCTCTAGCTATGGCCAAGAAATTGGATGTCAAGAGTTTGTCTCCCGCTACAACTCCTATCACTCTTGCGGATGGTACCGAAAAACTTCCTCTAGGGGTGCTTGAAGATGCTATCGTCAAGGTGGGGAATCTATCCATTCCCACCGACTTCGTGATATTAGACGTCCCCGTCGGTAGTAGCTCCTTCGTGATACTCGGTAGGCCATTCTTGGCCACCGGAGGAGCGACTATTGATGTGAAGAGAGGAAAGTTATCATTCGAAGTGGGAGAGCAAGTGGCGGAGTTTGAACTTCCGGAAGCTCCCGATACAAGTTCCAAGGAGAAGAAAGTTGGCATGGTTGCAAGTTTGTTGGTGAATGATGTCCCTAAGATGTTTGATGAGAAGGGAATCATGGAAAATATGATCTTGAAAATTGAGGATGCTAGTTTTACTAGCGAGAAGTTGTTGAGTCCGGAGAAGAGAGACCATGACAAAGAGCAAGGAAGACCGAGTTGTACTAGTTCTTTTGAGGACCCTTTAGTTGAAAGAGGGGACCTAGAGGAGCAAATTGCTAGAAAAGATGTCAAAGCTCGAAAGTTGATGATGAGCAAGATGGAAACTCGAAGAGAGAGCAAAGTTGAAGCCCCATCCGCGGCTTTTGACCTTTTCTTAAGGTCCCTAGCTAGCATGGACGAGGTCTCAACCTACAAGACTTGATGATTGATCATGAAAGGTTTGGTGGAGTCACTCAACAACCACCGGTTGTAAGTATTAGTTCTCTTTAGTTCATCTAGTTTACATGTTAGTTTCTTTATTAGTTCGGTTTTAGTTTAATTTTTAGGTTGCATGAGATGTTTGGATATGTTTGTTGCTTGTTTGTGGAAGATTCAAGGGTATAGTCGGAGGATTATTGGCATAACCGTTATAGGCAAAGTTGATTTTTATGTTCAAATTAAATTATTTCTCGAAATAGTGTACAGGTACTCTCAGCCGGCCAACCGGCCGACGGTACCATACCGGCTGGGAGGACCTGGACACATTTCTGTTTTTGATAGTTTATTTGGACAGATTTCAGATTTTGCATCCCCAGCCTGTACCTAACCGGCAGCCGGTCAACCGGCTAAGAAGGCGAGTTCCTTATTCAAAAATCAAATTGCAAGGAGAAATGATTCCCAGCCGGTAGGCCGGCAGCCGGCCCACCGGCTGAGAATCAGGAATGTGTGAACATACTTGAAGTAAAAAGCAAGGAGAAGGGAACCCCAGCCGGTCCGCCGGCAGCCGGCCCGCCGGCTGGGAGTGTTTTTGTATGTGAAGGATCCGAAGAAAAGAAGAAGGAGTTGGACTCTCAGCCGGTCTGCCGGCAGCCGGTCCGCCGGCTGGGAGTGTTTTTGTGAGTAAGAAAAGAAGAAGAGGAGAAGTGGAAATTGAAGACCTGATTTTGAGCCGGTAGGCCGGCGGCCGGTCCGCCGGCTCATAATCAAAGCCCTTTGAAAAAAAGATCGAAAAAATCAAAAAATTTTGAAACCCTCACTCTCAGCCGGTCGACCGGCGGCCGGTCCCAGACCGGCTGAGAGTCGTCTGTCGCGTGAATTAAATCTCGATACCCCTCTTTTCTTTCTCATTTCTACCTCATTTCCCTACCATTTCCCTTCATTTCTTCTTCATCCTTCCTTATTTTCTCCTCTCCATTCATCCTTTACCCTCAAATACTCCCTCAAACTTCACCAAACTCTTTCAAATCAAAACCCCCTTTATTCCCTCATCACCTTATCCTTCAATTAACCATGTCGGGAAGAACAGAAAGGCGATCCAAATCAAGGCACGACCCAAGGGTGGAGCAAGAATATGAAAATGTAATGGGAAGTGGCAACATTGGCCCGGATCCTTGCTTTCCCGGTCTCACATTTGCCTCAATCCAACAAAAAGGTAATTTCACTTACTTTAAGAATCGCCCCCTTCACCCAACTAGGTTCATTGATAGAGCCGGATTGAGAGAATTAGGGATTGAGAAAATAACGGCGGCCCTTTTTGAGGGTTTAGGAATGAAAACCTTGTATGAGACAAAACCGGTTCACACATCTCCCCGGTTAACTTGGGAATTTTTGAGTTCTTTGGTTGTGACTAAGAACCGAACTTTGGGGAAAGTTGCATTTCTTGAGTTCCGATTGATGAATAGGGAACATCGTCTCACCTTAGATGAATTTGCTTTGATTTTTGGGCTAGACGGAAAATTAGCCATTAAGCCTCCGGAGGGCTTTGATACTGAGCTTATTTGGACAGCCATAACCGGTCTTGTAAGTGATAGAAGTCGAAAGAAACCGGCTAATAGGGTGCATTTGGCACCAATTAGAATTTGGCATAGGTTCATGGGGTGGACCGTTTTCTCTAGGGATGAGCCTCACAACTTCACTACTACTGAGCTTGAAATAATTGGTTCTTACTTGGTTGGTGGCCCGAAATTGAACATTGCTCACCATATGGCCCTTCACTTGAGTAGGTTGGCATCCCAACCTCAGCTTACTACCCCCATTTGTGTTGGGGGGATGGTCACCTTGATTGCCAACAACCGTTGTCAGAGGCACTTCACGGTCGACTTTATTCAGGGCGAGAATGTGCTATCTAGCCGATACTTGCAGGATGCTTTGGGGTGGGTGCGTTATAACCCCAGTGATCGCAAGGAGTATTGGCAGATTCGGGTTGACAACAAGTTCAAGAATTCAGTTCCTTTGCCAAACACCGAGTTGATGAGAGTTGTGCCGGGGAAGACCTCTTACCTCCTTGATATTGAGGCGGACCCCGAGGATCTTCCCCCAGACCAGCGTGCCCCTAGAGTCTACACCAGAGACAGAGTCGGTGCCACTCCTTCTGACCTTCCTTTTGAGCAGTTTCAGCAGCCCCCCATTTCCATGTCCCAGTTTCAGAGTGGTCCCTCATACTTTCAGGGATCCGCCTCCGCCTCCGGTCCATCTTCATCTTCATTTTCATGCCCCCAGGACCTCATTGATTTCATGGCCCGAGTTGACTTAGGCATGAAGAATGCAGCGGATTTAGCGGACCAGCGCCAAGCCATAGCCGATGAGCGGCATAGGGATTTGACCTATAGGATGGATTACCTTTACCATGATCAAGCTTATGGGTCATTTCCGAGTTATGATCGGTCCGTCCGCGAGGGTTATCATCATCCGGATGGTGGTCGCCCGTCTTACTACATGCCTCCGGATAGGGGTTATGTGCCTCCTGAGGGTCGTTTTTACGGGGAGATTAACGTCACCCCGGGTTATTTTTCAAACCCGATTTTTCCCCCCAACTTTCGGGGTAATGAGGATGCGGGCCCTCCGAGGCATTCATCCTTCCATGGCGGTTATGGTGATGCGGGAGCTAGTGGATCGCAAGCCTCCCCCTTCCGCGATTTCGTGAACAACCCTAGCGACTTCATGGTCGTTGATGGAGGCAATGGGAATGATGATGATGGAGGCGGTGATGAAGGTGATGGTAATGAAGTTGGCGGTGATTTTGATGATAGCTTTGATGAGTGACCACCTTTGGAGGTGGTAGATGGTGATGATTATGCTCCCCTTGCAAAATCCAAAACAAGTCAAGTAACTCCCTCAATCCAAATTTCTCTTTTAGTTTGCATTTTACTTTCTAGCATGCATTTAGTTAGTTTCGTTTATATTAGTTAGTTTCTCTTAGCTTGTTTTAAGTTTTTAATTCATCTTTGCATATCATTTAGTTTAGATGCATATAGTTGCATTCATTTAGATGCATTAGATTTATATTTTTGTATAATATTGTCACATGTAGTTTGCATACATGTAGAATAGAGCATTTAGTCTAGTTTTTAGTTTTTCTCTTCTTTTGTTTATCTTTGTTTTTAATGCCTTCTTAAAAACCAAAAACCAAAAAAAATTGAAAAACCAAAAACTTTCAAAAATATGTCCTTTATTTTCCGGTTTTCCTCCTCACATTATGCATATAAATAAGTGTGGGGAGGAAGAACCGTTTATTTCAAAAAAATACAAAAACAAGTTTTTATTTTCTCAAAAATTTCAAAAAAGCCAAAAACATGTTGTTTTCGTTCCTTTGCTTCATTTCCCCCTTTGCACTTCATTACATTGAGGACAATGTAAATCTTAAGTGTGGGGAGGGAAAATATCCACCTTGTGTATATTTGATTGCTTTTGTAAGTATGAAAAACCTCAAAAATACCAAAAAAATTGAAAAATTTGAAAATTTCAAAAACATGTTTTTACCTTATTAGTGTAGAATTGTATATACTTGTGTTTGCTTTCCCTCCTTTCGCATAGGTAGCACTTGCTTGAGCACCGCTTTGGACCTTGAAGACACCACGGTATGATCGTTCCAACCTCTATTTCACTCTCATTTTCTTCCTTTTGTTGCAAATGAGGAGGATGGGCTTGTATTTGGAGGATGTGGAGTGCATTGTGGAGATTGTGTGTGGCTTGTGTGCTTTTGTGCTGTTAGGAGTTGCATTAGCTTTTTTTGGCATTTAGTTTGATAGTCTCATTTGCATTATAACATGTCTATATTAGTTGCATTCATGGCATATAGTTGCATTTAGGATAATGTTTTGAAAATGCCTAATTGAGAACCTTGACAAAATCGTTTAAGCATTTACAAATAATTCTTCTACTTGGGACTTTGTCTTTTAGAATGATTGTTTTAAAACACCCTAGGTCATGCTTTTCTAGTATCTTTCTGACCATGGTCCAATACCAAGTCAAGGGTTTGCATGTGAGTCACCTTGTCCACCCCCGTGATGTGAAGTGGTTTTGATTATCTTGTCTTGGTGACCTTGTTCGACTTGACGGTTTGGCAACCCAAAAATAACTTTCATGAATAAATTTGGAATGCTCTTGTCAATGATCATAAGAAGTGGAAATGTTTTGAAAGAAGAAAAAAAGAAGCCTCAAGTGAAAAAGAAAAGAAAAAAAATGGTTAATGAAAAAGGAATAAGAACATGTTGTTTTGGTGGAGGCGTACCACTTCGATGTGCTTTGGAGGGTAGTCATTGAGTTGGCTTCCCACTTGGTTGTGAATTCGACCGCCCAAAGACAGAGTGATTGTCACCCCGATAAGCTATTGTCTAGAGGTTAACCGGTTGCCTAATAAGCGATTGGCGAAAGCAAAGGACATTAGCACGCGTGGGACAAACCCCATCCTAACTCATGGCATGAAAAAGAAATGAAAAAAAAAATTGAATAAGGTCAAATTTTGATTGTAATCCACCATTTTGTATTGATTTGAGCATTTCATTCCAAAAAAATCAATTTTGCCTTGCCGTTCTGTCGATCTCGGGACGACCCATGACCTTTACTTTGTGAAGAATCTAGACTTGTTGCATCTTTTGCCTTTAGCATTGCGGGGATTATCATTCCATTCCATCCGATCGCCCTTGACAAAAGTATTTGGATAACGGTTATGAAAATAGCCTAGTTTAGCATGATTTGGCGGTGTTTTGTTGTCATCCTTCTTGCCTTAGTGACTTGTAGAATTAATATTTGTGAAGGAGTTTACGACTTTGAATTTGTTCTCTTTTAGTTGTTTTCCACCGCTTAAATGAGGCAAGCGGTTTTCTTTCTTTTCCGATGCATGTTGTTTGTCTATACGTGTTTTGTTTTTACTTGTTTGCATCAAAAGTTTTGTAGCAAGACCTTACTTGCCTTACAATAGGGCATTCTCCCTCATGAATGTCGAATTGTGAGTTGAAAGGGCTACGGGTGTAGCTAAACCCGATTCGGCTTATAGTTAGCTTAGTTAGTTGTTTCTTTGTTTTTAATAAGGGTTATATAGTTCGTTGATCTCTTACTCGAGGACGAGTAAGGTTTAAGTGTGGGGAATTCTGATGAGCTCCATTTTGGTCATCATTTCCTTTACATTTTCTTTGTTTTCGGTCACGATTCGACCTCGATTTGCGTAGCTTTAGGTGTTTTTACGTCCGTTGCCTCGTATATTCCTATTCGATCCAATTTTTGTAGGTATTACGGCGTGGGCGAATAAACGGGTGAAATCGAGCCGGATTTAGAACGATTTATGAAGAAATGTGGAAGAATTGTGAAGGAGGCCTCCCAGGCCCTCCCAGCCGGTCTCCAACCGGCGGCCGGTCGGCCGGCCGGTAGCCTTGACTCAAGATTTCAAACAAAATGTGAAGAATTTTCCAGCCCCTTAAGAAAAGCCTCCCAGCCGGTGGCCTACCGGCAGCCGGCCAGCCGGCTGGGATGACTGTTCCATACTTAGCCAATTCTCGTAAGTTGAAGAAAATGCAAATGTTGGGCAGATTCGTGAAAAAGGGCTCCCAGCCGGTGGCCGACCGGCAGCCGGTCCACCGGCTGAGGGTACCTGTACATTGAAGGAAAAAGAGGAAAAGTCAGATTGAAGAAATCAGCCGTCCAGCCGGTGCCAGACCGGCAGCCGGCCGGTCGGCTGAGAAGCAAGCTCACTTTGAAGAATTTCGAAGAAAAGTTCAGAAGTCCAAATTTGGACTCCCAGCCGGTCACAGACCGGCAGCCGGTCGACCGGCTGAGAGGCCTTTTTCGTATTTCCGCACTCTATATAAACCCGCACTTGTGTAGACTTTATAACGTGACTTTTACACACTTTTCTAGGTTTTTTGCACTGTTCCATTGTTCTATACTTAGACTCAAAAAACTCTCTTAATATTTAAATTCTCTTTAGATTTTAGTTTAATCTTTCAATATTAGTTAATCCTTTCTTAGTAATTCTCTTAGCTTTGTTCTTGGGCAATTTTAGAAGACTCTTATTGGGTTGTAATTTGAGGGTTTGAGAGAATCCTCCAAGTTGTAATCCAAGTTCCTTGTTTTTTCCTTATTATTGGTATAATCTTCTTCATCTCTACTTTATCTTTGCATTTCCTTTAAGTTTTGTTTGTTTAATTGTTTAGTCTTACTTAATCCAACATGTCTAGCAATTCCTCATCATTTGTTTACATACTTATGTTAGCCATGTGTGAGTAGTTCCCCTACTAGGGTTAGGGGTGTGCTTTGGTTTGTTGTTAGCTATGAATCTTGCTTAGGGTTATGATTTGGTTCTCTTCTTTGCTAGGCTTTCATTTATGCATGTTACATGTTTGATGAAATGTCACAACGATGGTTGGACATGATTCTCATTGTTGTTGGCCCTTGATGATAGTCTAGGGCTTTCGCGGGCATGTATATTTGTTAGGTTGGCCCTATTTGTAGCGAAAGCTAGGATAGGGATCGACTTTAGGGGAGTCAAATCGATAGACGAGACAAACCTAAGCCTAGTATAGTGGAGACCTTAGATTCCCTTGCATGATTCGTTACCAACCTAACTTAGTACCCCCGACACCTTAGTATCTTTTATCCATCGATTTCATCTCGACACTTTTGCTTTAATTTATCTTTAGTAGTTGTTAATCAATCACAAACTTATTACCCAACTCGAGCTCGAACTAGAACTTAAATATACAACTTCCCCACCGTCTTTTGGGTTCGACCCTAAATTATACTACTTAATTTGGGATTTTATAAATTGTTTTTGGTGCCGGAATCGACGACAAAATCCGGCCATCACACATCTTACCCGGAGTACGCGGATTTTCTTTGTGCCATGTCATGTGTTCGGAAATTTTTTTGGTAGAATAAATTCTTTGAAGTCTTGGGGAAAGAGGAAGGTAAATTAATTGGTTTTTTGCTATTCGTTTCTTACATTTTTGACCCCTTCTATTACTCATGTTGCCTTTTTTCGCTTTCAAAACTACATCTCCATCACTTGTCTGAAATCTATCCCTTCCACATTTTTTGCACTTGTCAAGTAACGCATCATCTTTCCAAAAGAGCAAACATCCTTCGGGACATGCATCAATCTTTTGATGCGGTAACTGAAGACCTTTAACTACTTTTTTTGTATTGTAGAAACTTCGAGTCATGACATTATCTTCGGGGATAGCATCCTCAAGCAGAGAAGCAATACCATCAACGACATTAAATGACATATTATGCTCACACTTCAAGGTTACTATCCTAGAGGCGGCTTGTAATAATGACATTCTGCTTGCTTCGTATAAAGGTTTTTCCGCAACTTTTAACATGTCAAAAAAAGCCTTTGCTTGGGGATTTGGAGGTTGTTCTTCATTCATAGCTCGACGGTCGTCATTATTGAGAACATTATACTCCAAGGCATCAACAATCATATCTCTATATGGGTTCTCATCAAGTTGTTGGATGTGAGGTTGTTCGTGAATTGGAGAATATACTTCCCCATGAGAAATCTAATTATAATAATTTGGACAAAACCCGTTTGTATAGAGATGTTCTTGTACCTCAAGGACAATTGTGTATTTCATGTGTTTACATTTATTACAAGGACACCTAAGTTGATTTTCTACCGAGTTATATTCATCTTGTTGCTTAGCAAATTCAATAAACTCAGCTACACCCTCTATAAACCTAGCATTAGGACGTTTCTTCTTAATACCAACCCTTCCATCATACATCCATGAACGTTCCAATCTCTTCATTTTAATCTAAACAACAATTCATAAACAAAAAAAATTTGAACAACCTCGCTCAATTATAGGATAATAATAACTTATATATCAAAAATCCCCATTTTTTATAAATCATAACAATTACAAGCATAACAACATTAATAAAACAAACTTATAACAACATCGTCTTAATCAACATAATACAACTTAATTAACTACAACTTATCAAAAATTCTCAAATTTTACATATTAACTTATCAAAAATCCCCAATTTTCAATTTTTATAAACCCTAACCCATAATTTAACATAATTAAGTAAAATTACAAACATAAAAACATTAATAAGGCAACCAACATTAATCATATGAACCATAACTCCCAACTTCATATGAACCCTAACCCCCAATTTCACTAATTATCATCCTAATTGGCTCTATAACTTAATTAACTACAACCTTATAAGCTAAGACGATCTTAACTGGCTACTACATCACTAAATCTACAAAACAAAACAAAAATCAAACTAAAAATCGAAATTAAACTAAAAAAAATACAAACCTTCAATTGAATAAAAGGAGAAGAAGAGGAGGGATGCTGTTATGGTGGCCGGTGGTGGTGGTGGCTGCTGTGGTGGCCGGTGGTGGTGGTGGTTGTGTAACTTGTGGTGGGCGGTGATGGAAGGAGAGGGGCTGGGTTTTCGTTCTTTCGTTTGTTTTTGTTTCAACTCGCGTAATGAGGGAGGAAGTGGCTGTTTCTGATTTATCATTCGCGAAAATTGGCGACTGTACTTACAGATTTGGCGACTGTCTACCTCAGTCGCCAAATTGGGACTGCGTTATTCCTGTTTGGCGACTACATTTTCAGTCGCCAATTTTTGGCGCTAATTTTGGCGACTGAATACGGTCGCCAATACCTATCTTCAATCGCTTTTTTGTGTCGGTGGTAAATAAGTTTGGGAAAACTTACAGTCGCCAAATTGGCGACTGATTTCAGTCGCCAATTTGGCGAGTACAATGTGCAGTCGCCAATATATCGTCGCCTGTTTTACAATGACTCCAGTGTCATCCAATTTGTTTCTGAAAACCCATCTAGTTCCAATGACAGATCTGTTCTTAGGTCGAAGAACAAGATGCCAAACTTTGTTTCTTTTAAATTGCTGGAGTTCTTCTTGCATAGCAACTATCCAGTCTGGTTCTGCGAGCGCTTCCTTGATATTTGAAGGTTCAATGGTGGAGAGAAAGGAGTAGAATGAGCAAAAGTTGTTTAAGCTCCTTCGAGTTTGAACTCCATCTGCCAAGCTTCCTATGACATTGTCCAAAGGATGAGAGCCCTTGTATCTCCAGTTCCTTGATTGATTGTTTGCGTTACCTGTACTTGACTCATAATTTTGGCTTGTTCCCCCTGAATCCAAACCTGGGGTTATAGTAGGATCAGGTATAACTCTGATCTCTTCCCTTGGGTTTTGATTCAAATTTATAGCTTCATTAGCTGTAACTCTAGGTTCCAAGTCATTGGCTTGAGAGTTATCTACAGTATCATCAACTGTAGTTTCATCTCTCGCACCGTTTCCTCCTAAGTTAAGTTCATCATGAATTCCTTGAATTTTACCTTCTTCATTTCTATTTCCGGAGGATCTTCCCTTGACTACCTGAAATCGGGTTCGTCTAGTTTTTCCTCATCGTCCTTGTAACAACAGAATTTGTATAGCGATAACTGAAATACAAAACAATGAAACAAATAAATTTTATTAATTAAATATCAAAATGTTACGTGTACAATCTCTAATGTATCCTCTGATTCTATTATGCCGTGATAGGTTACGTATACACTCTATGTAGCAGGGTGTGAACGTTGTATTTGAATGACACCTATAGAGGTCGCGTACACTCTAATAGGAGGTGTCGGTTTGTATTCTTGAGAGGGTCGCGGTGACTTGTTCTCCCTTGAACGTTGTAGCTTGGACTTGAGTCTCTTGGGCAGGCGGCACAGTTTTGGTGTGCTTTTTGACTGCTTGCAGAAGTAATTTGCAGAGGGAGCTTGTAGAACTTTTGTGTCTTCTTCTCTCTCTAAATTCTGATTAGTCCAATCTTTTTGAAATGAATGAGGAGATTTCCTTTTATAGGATTTCAATTCTCCTCAGTGGATTTTTACATTCACAGGCCCATTTGTGGGCTTACTTGTGAACTTGGTCCAAATTTGTTTCTTTTCTTGTTTAAGGATCCGAATAGCTTCTTTTGTAATCCGAATCGACCCGTATTTTATTTAGTCGGGACAAAATAATTAAATTAAGTTAAAATTTGGTATTAACTCAAAATAATTAATTTATTTTATTTATTCGGCACATTAATAAATTTTCTGTGCCTACAAATTGCCCCCTCGAGACCTTGTCACGTGCACTTTTGGGTGTCTTGACGTGACGGGGTCTCGATCGCTTTTGCTTTGACTTGGAAGTCGATAATGAGCACCTTAACTTGTCGTGAAGGCAGCTCCCTGTTGCTTGACTTGGGAGTCAATGACACCTCAACTTATCGTCCAGGTAGTCCATTTTTCTTGTAATGTCATCCGGTCATTTTTTATTTGACTTGATAGATGACACATCTTTTTTTTGTTTGACTTGAAAGTCGTAAGGTACCCATGCTTGCGGTCAAATAATTTCCTTGTTTACTTGGCACGGAGTACATTTTAATAATCTTCCGAACTCGACGTCGGAATTCTTGAACTAACTAATTTCCACATTAAATCATGTAGACACACGTTTGATTTGCAAATAAATAATTTGTATGTGAATTATCCACTATTTGCCATAATCTTCCAGTGAATCATTCATTGCTTACCATAGCCTTCCAATTTTATATTTTATGCTTCCCGTCTTAGCAACTTTCCATCTTTCTTCTATTTTTTTTTTTGGTTGCTATTCGCGCTGAAATTGAACAAAAGGCATTATTCTTCCTTAATTGTAATTTCCATATTATTGTCCTAATGTTCGTTTCCATAATTTCGTCTTGCTAATCAAGTATAAAAGCGCGAGAAGGGCTCCATAACTCTACACCACTGAAGACGCAAAAACTCCGACGACGAGAAATCCGAGTCTCGTGACAGCCAAATCCCTCTGTCATTATTTTTTTATTCATGTTGCAGCGCATTATTTTGTTTGTCCTCTCCGTTTTCGTCTCCTTTTGATAAAACAAGGGCATTCGAAATCCTACCGAAACAGCGCTTTGAGAGTAAAGCACGGTAGAACTTGGTCATTTCGTATCACGCCTATCCTTTGTTTCTTGAGGAAATAATGTAGCAGAAGAAGACGAAATTTGTTGATTGCTGGGCTTGAAGTAATAATTGACATTGGACTTTTTATTTGGTTAATTTTGAACTTTCGACAATCCCCACCTATTTTGTTTGTTTTTGTTTTTTTTTTTTCATTTTTTTTTTCTTTTTTAATTAACACATTCAGAGGTGAATCGTTTTGCTCTGCGATTTTGAGTCTACTTGCGTTATCTTCTCAAAATCATAACCTTCGGAAGGTAGCATTGTTATCTTTTTATTTCTTCCTTCCTTATGGATTAATCTCACATAATGTTGTCCCGCCTCCTCTTGCTTGTATATTTGTTTGTTGGTTGTTTTTTGAGTGTAGGTTTGCGATTACTTCAAATTAGGCTTAACCAATGTGGATTTACTCCGGTCGGATCATTTCGACTCTCTTCGGATTGTCATGCAATTTACCCGATTCGTCGACCGCATGAAGATATAGAGGACACTCCGGTCGGATCATTTCGATTCTCCTTTGGAGTTATCATGCAATGTACCCGATTCGTCGACCGCATGAAGATATAGAGGTTACTCCGGTCGGATCATTTCGATTCTCCTTTGGAGTTATCATGCAATGTACCCAATTCGTCGACCGCATGAAGATATAGAGGACACTCCGGTCGGATCATTTCGATTCTCCTTTGGAGTTATCATGCAATGTACCCGATTCGTCGACCGCATGAAGATATAGAGGACACTCCGGTCGAATCATTTCGATTCTCCTTTGGAGTTATCATGCAATGTACCCGATTCGTCGACCGCATGAAGATATAAAGGTTATTCCGGACGGATCATTTCGATTCTCCTTTGGAGGTATCATGCAATGTATCTTATTCGTCGACCGCAAGAGGTGCAAGAGATAAGAGATTCTAAGCTACTCCGAGTCAACTCCGAGTCCTTACTCGTCGACTGCAAGAGGTACAAGAGACAAGAGATTCCAAACTTCTCCGATTCAAATCCGAGTCCTTACTCGTCGACTGCAAGAGGTGCAAGAGTCAAGAGATTCCAAGCTACTTTGAGTTCTGACTCATCGACTACAAGAGGTGCAAGAGTCGAGAGATTCCAAGCTACTCCGAGTTCTGACTCGTCGACTGCAAGAGGCTGCACAGTGCAATGTGTTTTCACAAGATCAAGTCAACATAGCTCAAAGAGGGATGTTGTTTGTTTAGAGGTGTGGCTGCACTTGAACAAAGTGTTTATTCAAATTGCCTACGTACTTGCAAAGCTATAAAGGTGACAACTTGCAAGATCAAGCCAACGTAGTTCAGAGATGAATGTGGTTTATTTGAAGGTGTGGCTGCACTTGAGCTACATGTTCACCCAAGCTGCCTACGTACCTGTAAAGCACGAAGTACTTTACAAGATCAAGCCGACGTAGTTCGTGAAAGATGAAATGGTAGGTTTTTATTATTTTTTGAAGGTGTGGCTGCACTTGAGCTACATGTTCACCCAAGCTGCCTACGTACCTGTAAAGTACGAAGTACTTTACAAGATCAAGCCGACGTAGTTCATGTAAGATAGACGGATTTTTTTTGTGGTTTTTTTTTTTTTTTTTGGTTTTGTGTGTGACATTTTTTTTTTTTTTTTTTATGCAGTTTATCCTCTTGCTTAGGAGCCTTCATCGTTGGAGTTTAGGAATAGTAGCGTTTCAGAAACTTTCCATTGATTGGGCCTACGTGAACACCGTCTTTATCCACGATTTTGTAGGCACCATTTGTGTAGACCTCCTTCACGACGTATGGACCATCCCACTTAGAGGTGAATTTACCTACTGGCTTATGAGAGGTGATAATTGGCCTTCGTACTGCAAGTACCATGTCACCTACTTTAAAAGAACGAGGGCGCACCTTTTTGTTGAATGCGCGTGACATCCTTGCTTGGTAGCACTGAAGCTTTTGTTAAGCCTCCAATCTTTTTTCATCGAGAACTTCTAACTCTGCCAACCGCAACTTGTCATTTTCATCAGTTGTAAGTCCCTCCTGAATAGCAATGCGTAAGGAAGGAATTTGCAACTCCAATGGTAACACGGCTTCCACTCCATACACCAACGCATACGGAGTTGCTTGGGTAGGTGTTTTGTAAGTGGTACGATATGCCCATAATGTTTCACCAATTCTTTCATGCCAGTCTCGCTTGGACTTCGCTACTACTTTCCTCAACAAGTTGCAAAGGGTCTTATTGAAGGCTTCAGCCAAGCCATTTGCAGGAGCGTTGTACATTGATGACCTGTATTGTTTGAAATTGAATTTCTCACTCAAACTTCTCATGAGATGGTTGAAGAATTGTTTCCCGTTGTCAGTTGTGATACGTTGCGGTACGCCATATCTGAAGATGATCTGTGTTCGAATGAAGTCCACAACATTTTCTTTCTTCACCTCCCGTAGTGTGATTGCTTCTGCCCATTTTGAGAAGTAGTCAGTACCTGCGAGAATGTATTCGTGTCCATTTGAGGCCTTTGGAACAAGAGGTCCCACAACGTCAAGTCCCCAAGCTTCGAAAGGCCATGAAGAAACAGTAGGGTGTAATGGCTCTGGAGGTTGGTGTATGAAGTTTGCGTAGAATTGACAAGGTTCACACTTTTTTGCGAAATCCAAGCAATCTTGTATCATGGTTGGCCAGTAATACCCCATTCTCTTTACACGGTCATGAAGTTTAGGCCCAGATTGATGAGCACCACAAATGCCAGAATGAGCTTCGTGCATGGCTTCCGCAGCTTCAGATTTGCTTAGACACCTCAACCATTGCCCTGAGAAAGAACGTCTATAGAGTGTCCCTTTATAATGAATAAATTTTGGAGCACGCCGACGTATTTCTACCTTGCGTCTGGGATCGTCAGGTAATTCTTGGTGATCCAAGAAGTCAATGATGGGTTGCCGCCAGTCATCTTCATCAATTGTGTAAACGCATATCATGTTTGTTGCATCTACATTCTCTTCTCCTTCAAGCAACGATACTGCCCAACGATTGCAGACTGGGACTTGCATTGATTCTTCTGCCCCCAGTGCCAAAGTGGCTGCAAGATTAGCAAGCGCGTCAGCCAACTTATTGGCACTCCGCGGTACATGACCAATTTTGATGGAGTCAAGTTGGTTGAGTAGTTGCAATGCTCGTCGATGATAAGGAATCAAGTCTTTCTTCTTCACTTCGTACTCATCGAGTACTTAGCTTATTACCAGCTGCGAGTCACCATAGATGTCCATATCTCTGACACCTATTTCGATCGGCATTTGGAGACCAAGTATGAAAGCTTGGTATTCGGCCATATTATTTGTGCACAACTGAGTAAGTGTAAAGGCATATGGCATGATATGATTTTGTGGGGTTACGAATAAAACTCCAGCTCCAGCGCCATCTTGTCTTGCAGCACCATCAAAATACATTTGCCATGGAGGTAGAACATCCACGAAGAAGATGTCTTCTCCTGGGAGGTCATCTGAAATTTCCCACTCAGCTGGTACTGGATGATCAGCAAAGAAATCGGCGATAACTTGACCCTTCACCGCCTTTTGGCGAACGAATACCAAGTCATATTGCTTAAGTAGCATTGCCCATTTCGCAAGCCTCCCAGATAAGACTGGTCTTGAGAGTATATACTTGATTGGGTCAGCCTTTGAGACTATGTGTATCGTATGTGCCTGCATGTAATGCCTTAACTTCCGGATGGCAAACACCAAGGCAAGACATATCTTCTCAATTGGAGAATAATTCAGTTCAGCTCCAATTAGAGTACGACTCAAGTAGTAGAGTGCCCTTTCCTTGCGGTCTTCAATTTCTTGGGCACACATTGCCCCCAGCGAACGTTCTTACGCTGCGATATAGAGGACAAGTGCCTTTCCTGGAATTGGTGCCCCCAGAACTGGCGCACTGGCTAGGTACTTCTTAATGCTATTGAAAGCATTTCTGCACTTTTCATCCCACTGGAATGGAGCATCCTTTTTCATGAGATGGCTGAATGGTTGACAACGTCCGGCTAGATTAGAGATAAACCTTCGAATGTATGCTAAACATCCTTGCAATCCTCGTAGCTCCTTTAACGTTTTTGGTTCTGGCATTTCATTGATGGCTTTGATTTTCGTTTGGTCAATCTCAATACCTCTATGTCTGACTACGAAGCCCAAAAACTTCCCAGATGTGACACCGAACGCACATTTGAGTGGATTCATCTTGAGTTGATATTTTCTAAGTCTTTCGAAGACAGCCTGAAGGTCTTTGATGTGGTCTTCTCTTTTCTTTGATTTAACCACCACGTCATCAACATAACACTCTATTGTTTTATGCAGCATGTTATCCAAAATCTTTTGCATCGCGCGTTGATATGTAGCGCCAGCATTCTTCAATCCAAACGGCATCACCGTGTAGCAAAAGATCCTTTTTGGAGTTCGAAAACCCGTTGCTTCTTGGTCTTCAGGAGCCATAAGTATTTGATTGTAACCAGCAGTACAATCCATGAAGGAGAGTGCTTCGTGACCAGTGGTTGCATCAATCATCAACTCTGTGACTGGTAAAGGGAAGTCATCCTTTGGGCATGCTTCATTAAGATCTCGAAAATCTACACATATGCGTAATTGTCCATTCTTCTTTCTGATAGGGACAATATTTGCGATCCAGGTTGTTGAACCATATATTCAAATATATATATAGTATATATGTTTATGTTTTGATAATGACAAGTCTAGCTATTTATATATTATATACTCGTATGTATAATCGTGTGCTAAGTGTACAGAACATTAGTAACAAGATCTAATCTATCAAGTATAAAAGATTCAAGCACATTAGTCAATGATTTGACTAAGTCGAAGATTGATAGAAGATCACAAGCGCGCATAATGAACTAAAGTTGTATTCGTCAACTATAGCTTTAGTACAAGATGGATTCAAGTTATAGCTCGTAGCTATAACTCTATATCATGAAGAAATGATCAAGACTTATGTGTGTTTTAGTTAAAACAATTGTTTCCTAATTTGTGTCGTGTAGTATTAGTGGTTCAATGGTATTCTATTTTAAATATGGAATTGTTAATCTTAATAGGATTATATAAAATATCTTTTGGTTAAATAAGAAATAAATAAATATCTTATGAGATAATTATTTATTACTAAAATAGACTAAAGATTTTTATATGATTTTAATTGTCAAAAATATATAGTCTAAATATAGTTTGTTTCGATTTTGGAAATCGTGTGATATGCCACATTACCAAATCGTGTAGGACTTGCTTAAATAAATATCATGTATTTATTTAATGTCCTAAACAAACTAAGATTATATTATGGTAATATATTTTATTATCTTTGACATGATTTAGGAAGTTGATTTAATAAGGATACTAATTGTTTATTATATAAAGATCTTTCCTAAATATGAATTAGGAAATTGATTCCTTATATAATACACATAGTACATTATTATATCTTTCCTAAATATATTAAGATTAGATTTATGATAGTATTACTAAAAGACTAGTATTCTAGTTTTAAGTAATATTCCTAAATCATCTAGGGTTAGAAATACCTAGATACATATTCTATATAAATAGACTACCTATGACACATTAATTCACACGAAATACACAACACACATACACGCATATCGAGAAAGAGCCGCCGTTCATATTCTTCAAGTTCGAGCTTATCATTGTCAAATCCGATTCAAGATTCAAGTGCTCAAGCATTGATCTTATTCATTCAAGATTGTGACACCAAGAAAACATTGAAGACTTTATCTTATTTACGTAAGATAGAACGAGTATTTAGCGGTACTCATTGTAAGACAAATATTTAACGGTATTTGTCGTAACTAGATATTTAGCGGTATCTAGATTGAGTTACAACTAACATCAAAGTTGTACGAGTAGGGTTGATAAAATTGTAATCCAGAGTTGGTACTAATTTTATTAATCGAGAATAGTGGACGTAGGTCTCAGAGTGTGAGACTGAACCACTTCAAAAATATCGTGTCTCTACTTTATTATTGCTCTACTCAACGATCATCATACAACTACACACACATCGAAGAAGATTCCGAAAAGAAGGCATACTCAATTCAACCCCCCCCTTCTTGAGTATATCATATCAATAGACTCTTCAATTGGTATCAGAGCCTCGTGCTCTTGATCGCCTAGCCGCGTGAGTTTTGATCCTTCTATTGATTTTATATTATATACTCTTTCATCAATGGATTCCAAGCATCTCAAGTGCCCTATCTTCGATGGCAAAAACTATAGCTTATGGAAAAATATGATGACTCATTACATCAAGGGTTGTGATTGGGAATGTTGGAAGATCATCCAAACTGGACCAAAGAAGATCTTGGTCGCCGCCGCAAATGGAACAACCTACGAAAAAATGGAAAGCGATTATGTGGAAAGTGACTACAAAATTGCAGAGAAAAACTCTAAGGCCATGAGCCTCCTACAGAACGGTATGATAACCTCAGAATTCGATAGATTCTCATCCTGTAGTTCCGCTAAGGAAATATGGGATAGTCTTGAACTTGCTTATGAAGGAACATCCGCAGTCAGGAAACATCGTATAGACTTGCTTGTTCAAAGATATGAACTTTTCAATATGGAAAAGAATGAATCTATTGATAGCATGTCTGCACGATTTTCTTGTATTATTAATGAACTGCGGAACCTTGGCAAAAAGATCGATTCTGAGGATATCATTCGTAAGATTCTTAGGAGTCTCACCAAAAAGTGGCAACCTAAGGTCACGGCCATAGAAGAAGCACGTGATTTATCTAAAATCACTTACCAAGAATTGATTGGTTCCTTAATGGCTCACGAGATAATTCTAAATAAAAACGATGATGATCCCAAGGGAAAGGGAGTCGCTTTACAAGCCTCCACAAACGAAGTAAGCGAAGAAGAACTTGAGGATGAAACAGTTCTATTCGCTAGACGATTTAAGAAAGCAGTTTTCAAAGGTAGATACAAAAACTCGAACAACAAAACGTTCGACAAAAAGAAAACTGACTCCAAACAAACATTCTTCAAAAGAGGATGTTTCAAGTGTGGACAACAAGACCATATGATCAAAGATTGTCCAAGTTGGGACAAAATCAAAGACAAGTCAAAAAGAGAAAAGACCAAAACAGAGTTTAAGAAAGTAATGCTTGCGTCATGCTGGGGAGAATTAGAATCTGAAGATGACGAGGACTCTGAAGAAGAAGAAGTAGCAAACCTATGCCTAAGCAACGTCAGCCTAGATCTAATCTCAAACGACAATGATGAAGATGACGCATCGAATATGTGTCTCCTTGGAGAATCAGACTCAGACGATGACGACGAAGAGGTAAATTTTCTTCAACTCAAAAGTCAAGTTAAAAACTTATCTAAGGCTATGCTAATTAAATATTTTGAAAAAACCCTAGACCAATGTCATGAACAAAATCTTGAATTAGATGACTTGAAAGAACAGATCCTCGATATTGCTGAGGAAAATAAACTTCTGAAAGCCAAAGCTAAGAAACTGAAATCCAAAATAAGCATTGAAGTAAATGCTAAGTTGGAAACAGTTATGTCTGAGAAAAAGGTTCTTGAGTCTAAAGTTATAGCTAATGAAGCTATAACCTCAAAACTAAAACTCAACATTAAAGAGCTTCAATCTAAAGTTATAGCTAATGAAGCTATAACTTCAGAATTAAGAAAGGTTAATGAACGGCTTAACTCAGAATCTTCGACTATGGTCGAAGATGAGACTCATCAAGAAGAAGTTGAGATTCTCGAAAGCAAAATCATGGATCTAGAATTCAGTATATCCAAAATCAAGAAAGAACATGCCAAAATTGTGTCTGACTTCCATAAAGACATTCAAAACCTAAAAGAGTCTAGCAACACTGACCATAGTGAATGTAAGAAAGAAATAGACTCCCTAAAAGAACTCCTTCTTCATGCTCGGAAAGTTCACGATAAGTGGGAAGGAAGCACTAACGTTCTAAACTTCCTAACTGAACAATCCGACAACAACATGAAGATGGGGTTAGGTCACGAATGTTATGGAAGAAGGGATCACTCAAAGTGTAAGCAAAGTCCAACAGATAGAGACTTTAGAAGAAGAAAATATGCCGACCTTCCTGAGTATTTAATATGCACTTATTGTGGCCATACTGGACACCTCCGAGAAAACTGTGTGAAACACGCACAAGATTTTAAAACCGGAGTTAAGTTTGTTAAATCCTTAGGAATTCCAAGCGACACTAATTCTGTCTCTGATAGTGATGGTGATAAAATTGAGGAAAGAAACATTGACCACAGATGGTTCTATGACATGACATTTGACTACGAAGAAAAGAAAAACAGAACCAAACAGACTCCTCAAACATCACACAAAAAATGGTCACCAAGAGTCCAAACTAAAACCTACACAAGAACATCAAAACCCAACCACTACCGATATAGGAAAACCTATGTAAGACAAGTCTGGGTTAAAAAGGAAGATGTATTTATGATTACTAACAACAAAGGACCCAAGTATGCTTGGGTACCTAAATCCTGTCTTTAAAATTATTTGTGCAGTTTGTCGCCAAGGAAAATAACTTATGGTATCTCGACAGTGGATGCTCAAGACATATGACAGGCGACGTAAATCTATTCCAAACCCTTAAACCCTTTGATGGAGGTAAAGTCACATTTGGTGATAACAAAAAGGGAAAGATCATCGGAATTGGTAAGATAGGTATTTCATCCTCTCATGCTATAAATGATGTATACCTTGTAAGTGGTCTCAAACACAATCTTATCAGTATATCTCAATTATGTGACAAAGGAAATAAAGTGGTTTTTCACTCAGATATATGACGTATTATCCTAGAAGGCACCAGTAAAGTAATACTTGAAGGTCATAGGATGAAAAATGTTTATATGATTGATTTAAATGTTGTACCTACTGATTCTCTATCATGTATGAAAGTTACGTTAGATGATCCATGTCTATGGCACAAGAGATTTGGTCATATTAGCTCACCTATTCTAAGTAAGCTGAAAAGATGGGACTTGGTCGAAGGTCTTCCAAAGATCAAATTTGATCAAGAAAAGATGTGTGACACATGTGCACGATGTAAACACGTCAGATCATCCTTTAAGCCAAAAAGAGTGGTAAGCACAGAACAAGCTCTTGAACTAGTACACATGGATCTATGTGGCCCTATGAAGGTAAGAAGCAGAGGTGGTTCCAGGTACGTTTTCGTTCTAGTTGATGATTACTCTAGATTTGTTTGGCCAATCTTTCTTCACTCTAAAGACGAAACATTCGATGAATTTGTTAGTCTCATGAAACTTGTCCAAAACAAATATAAATCAAACCTAGTAACAATCCGTACTGATCATGGAACTGAGTTCGACAATCATGCTTTTATTGAGTTCTGTAAAACCAATGGTGTTGGTCATAACTTCTCGGCCCCTAGAACCCCACAACAAAATGGAGTCGTAGAACGAATGAACAGAACCCTAGAAGACATGGCTCGAACAATGCTTCTTTGTAGTGGCCTACCTAGAAACTTTTGGGCTGAGGCTATTAGTACAGCCTGCTATATTCATAACCGTGCTATGATTAGACCTATCCTTAAAAAGACTCCTTATGAACTTCTTCGAGGTCGTAAACCAAACATATCTCATTTAAGATGCTTTGGTAGTAAATGCTTTGTTCACAACAATGGTAAAAACAGATTAAGCAAATTCGACCCTAGAAGTGATGAAGCAATCTTTATAGGATATTCAGATCATAGTAAAGCCTACAAAGTTTTTAACAAACGTACTTTATGCATAGAGGAAAGTATTCATGTTATCTTTGATGAGAATAATGCCTTCGATAAGCCATTACAGGATATAGAGGAAAACCTAGACGAACCTGATTTCAGGTTATCAAGGGAAGATCCTCCTGAAATGGAAATTGAAGAAGGAGAACCTCAAGGAACTCATGATGAACTTAACTTAGGAGAAAACGGTGCGAGAGATGAAACTACAGTTGATGATACTGTAGATAACTCTCAAACCAATGACTTGGAACCCAGAGTTACAGCTAATGAAACTGTAACTTTGAATCAAAACCAAAGGGAAGAGGCCAGAGTTATACCTGACCCTACTATAAACCCAGGTTTGGATTCAGGGGGAACAAGTCAAGATCCCGAGTCAAGTTCAGGGAATGCAAATGATCAATCAAGGAACTGGAGATACAAAGGCTCTCATCCTTTGGACAATGTCATAGGAAGCCTGACAGATGGAGTTCAGACTCGAAGGAGCTTAAATAACTTTTGCTCATTCTACTCCTTTCTCTCCACCATTGAACCTTCAAATATCAAGGAAGCTCTCGCAGAACCAGACTGGATAGTTGCCATGCAAGAAGAACTCCAGCAATTTGAAAGAAACAAAGTTTGGCATCTTGTTCCTCGACCTAAGGACAGAACTGTCATTGGAACTAGATGGGTATTCAGAAACAAATTGGATGACACTGGAGTCATTGTGCGAAATAAGGCCAGACTAGTGGTTCAAGGATACAACCAACAGGAAGGGATCGATTATGACGAAACCTTTGCTCCTGTTGCTCGTCTTGAGGCAATAAGACTACTCATTGCATTTGCAGCACACAAGGGAATGAAGCTTTTTCAGATGGACGTTAAGACTGCATTTCTTAATGGCTATCGCCAAGAGGAAGTATTTGTTGAACAACCTCCTGGATTTCCTGACAGCAAACTCAAGGATCATGTATTCAAATTGGACAAAGCTCTCTATGGCCTGAAACAAGCACCTAGGGCATGGTACGACAGATTATCAAAGTTCCTATTGGAGAGTGGATTCAAGAGAGGGTCTGTGGATAAAACCCTATTTCTTAAAAGCGAAAACTCAGATCTACTAGTTGTTCAGATCTATGTTGACGATATTATTTTTGGCTCAACTAATAAAAAGTTGTGCAAGTACTTCTCTGAGTTGATGACTTCTGAGTTCGAGATGAGTATGATGGGAGAACTAAAGTTCTTCCTTGGACTTCAAATACAACAAACTGAAGAAGGAATCAAAGTTCATCAACAAAAATACGTCAAGGAGTTGCTAAAGAAATTCGGAATGGAAACCTCTCATGCAATGCCTACTCCAATGGTCACAGATAAGAAGCTAACCAAAGACGAAGATGGTAAGCCTGTAGATGAAACAACTTACCGAGGTATGATTGGCTCACTTCTTTATCTTACAGCAAGTCGTCCAGATATAATGTTTAGTGTCTGTGTTTGTGCGAGATTCCAATCTGCACCAAAAGAATCACATATGATTGCAGTTAAAAGAATATTAAGATACCTAATCGGAACCTCAAAATTATATCTATGGTATCCTATGGATTGTAACTTTAACCTAGTAGGATATTCAGATGCGGATTATGCAGGATGTTCATTAGACAGGAAAAGTACCTCGGGACTTGCCACTTTTGTAGGTCCATGTATAATATCTTGGGGATCCAAGAAACAAAATTCTGTCGCTCTCTCAACTGCTGAAGCAGAATATATTGCAGCCGCACTGGTATGTTCTCAACTTTTATGGTTAAAGCAACAGTTACATGATTATGGTGTTGATGTTGGATGCGTGCCTATATTATGTGATAATACGAGTGCTATAATTATATCAAAAAACCCAGCCCAGCACTCGAGGACCAAACATATTGAAATTAGACACCACTTTCTAAGAGACCATGTTGAAAAGAAAAATATAAAATTGGAATTTTGTAGTACGGAAAAACAGTGGGCAGATATCTTCACTAAACCATTGGCTAGAGAACGCTTTGAGACTTTGCGATTGGAAATTGGTTTAATCGGTGGCACCTAATCAAATCTTAAAAGCAAAAATAACCCAATGATTGACTACGGTTTAGATGAGATTATATGACTGTGTCCGTATACTCCGCTGCATGTGTATGTATATATTCGATGTTAAATTTTGTGATTATAGTTATATTATATGATTTACATATGAATGTGTGCACAATCGATCTCACAATAATATTACGTCACATATTATAACTATCTCACAACATACATATTATAATGCATACAAAATAATATTCAAATATTACAAAAACGAAAAACAAAACTTACCTCAAATAGTCACACAAACCGTGTGAACTAGCCCCACCAATGCCACGTATCACCCTCACTTACCCCACAACCAACTGCCACGTGTCTCCCCTATCACCTAGCCTTTGACTTTACCCAAACCATAATTATTAACCCTCACTTACCCCAACTCCCTCAACTTACCTCACCTTCCTCCATTATTACCGACATAACAATTTGTAAAAACCCATTAATACACTCAAACCTCCATAAAATCAAAACCTCCATTAAAATCCATCAAAAACTCCACCATCTCATCGTCTTTCACTCTCAAAACCACCATGCCACCCTCAAAAGCCACTCGCTCACAACAAAAGAAACCCTCTCCACCCACACCTACACCGTCTCCTCCACCATCTCCGACACCCATTGCCACCGCAAGCCCAACCCCCGACAACATTAAGCGTCGAAAACTAAATCGAGTCTCATCCTCCGTCTCTGACGACATGCAAGAACTAGGGTCAAACCTCAAGATTCCTCGTCCCCTGTTTAAGGATTACTCCGACGAAGCCACAAAAGAAGGACTCGAGCGAGTTCGTATGACAAAACATGAAGGTATGCTCATTAATCGTCTTCTTCCCTATTCCATTCATTCGGGTCGGTTCTACCCGACATCTTGGGTCGAAGGGTCGAAGTCCTTGCTCTTCTTTAAAAAGTTTTTGGAGTTTCAGGGTTGGAAGTATATCAGTAATTTTTCAGGTTTGATATTTCCTATTGAGCTAGTCCAGTTCTTTGCCTCTGTTAAATTGAGTGAATCTGGGTTAAAAGCCGTGGTCAATGGTAAAGATGTCGAGATTTCTTATGGTGATATTTGTGAAATTTTCCACCTTGCTCCCAATGGTCTTGAAATCGATACCCGTAAGGAGTGGGGAGTGGTAACCCGAGAACAAAAAATGATGATCAAACATTATTTTGATCCTAATGCTACGGAAATTTCACCTCTTCTCACAAATTCGTTTTCACCCAAGTTAAAGCTATTTGTGAACTTTCTTTGGAACACGATTCTGCCTAGGAGAGGTGGTCGTGATAAGTTGTCGAGTATTGAGGCTATTGTGTTGTTTCATTGGTTAGAAGGAAACAAAATTGATCTTGCTTTCCTTTTGTGTTCGAAAATTTGTCAAACCTCCTCTGTTTTAATCAAAGAAAAACCAAGTTCAACACTTGATATTCCTTATGGAATGTGGGTTTCTGAAATTTTGTTGAAGAAGGGTGTTGTGGACGATTGTAGATATGGGGTTAAGCCTCGAGATCGAATGTGTGATAAGTTGCTTAAGTTGATGGGTATTATGGTCGATGGAATTGATTTGGCGTTTGGAAAGTCGGTTGAGGAGGGTCCTAATCCAAATCCATCTCCCTCGTTTGAAGGCTTGGAAGCTAAGATGGATACCATTATTGGGTTGTGTCAAGTTAAGCAAGAAAAGGAAAGCATGGGTGCTTCTGAAAGTCGTACCGGAGGTGAACGTGAGTTTGAGGATAGGGTAAAAGAGTGGATGGAGAAAGTAGACAAGCATTTGGTGAAAATTGGCTCCGAGGTCTCGGTTGTTTGCTCTGAATTACTGGCGATGAGTGATCGTTTGTCCTTTCTTACGACTCAAGGCGGTGCTATGGTAAGGGATCATGGGTTCTTGCGCACAGATGCGAGCCAAGCTCTTGAAGCGGTTAAGGCGCTTTCATTGAAGATACTCAACTTCGAGTTGGCTCTAAATGCTCAAGGAAGAAATGTCAGTAGTTGTTTGGATCGTTTGGACACCCTTGAGTTCCGTACCCGACCCGAGTATGTGAGTCCGTATGCCAAGACCCCTGCATCCAGCTCTCGTTCTTGATCCTCTTCCTTCGTCTCTGTTTTCAGAAATCGTATTATTGTTGTTTTTGGATAAGTCCGGTGGTGGACTTATAAGACTATTATTTTGCTTGTGGCCCAATCCCTAACCTAGCCCATTAAGGAATCCGAGGCCTTACCCTTTTGTTTTGCCTCTCTCTCGGATTTCTTAATCCTAAAACAGGCCCAGCTATATTTCTTTTGCCATGGCCCAATTTACTAGTTACCTTTTGCAGGCCCATATTATTCGAACCCTAGCCAGGCCCATTTTCCTTCATACTCTATTTTCCACATTCGGCCCATTGGCTTAATATTTTGGATTGGTTGTGTATATTTTTAACATTCCGTATGTGGTTATGTGATATTTTCTATGTTCATAATATTTCGACTCGTTTATATGCTTACTTATGCTTCGTACGTATATTATTCTAGTCGTTTCATGTCTTTGTTCTCATCTTTTCGATGATGTCAAGAGGGGGAAATATGCGACTTAGATTAGAATTTGCCTAAGCTTGCTCCTTGTCGTAATTCATTGTCTCTTAGGGTCCTTAAAGGATATGGGTTAGATAGAAGATAGAAACCCTAAGTGACTCTTTGCTATGAATGACCCTTATTATATTGAGGGGGAACATACACTTAGACACGAAATCTAAGAAAGACTTGCCATCATCAAAAAGGGGGAATTTGTTGAACCATATATTCAAATATATATATAGTATATATGTTTATGTTTTGATAATGACAAGTCTAGCTATTTATATATTATATACTCGTATGTATAATCGTGTGCTAAGTGTACAGAACATTAGTAACAAGATCTAATCTATCAAGTATAAAAGATTCAAGCACATTAGTCAATGATTTGACTAAGTCGAAGATTGATAGAAGATCACAAGCGCGCATAATGAACTAAAGTTGTATTCGTCAACTATAGCTTTAGTACAAGATGGATTCAAGTTATAGCTCGTAGCTATAACTCTATATCATGAAGAAATGATCAAGACTTATGTGTGTTTTAGTTAAAACAATTGTTTCCTAATTTGTGTCGTGTAGTATTAGTGGTTCAATGGTATTCTATTTTAAATATGGAATTGTTAATCTTAATAGGATTATATAAAATATCTTTTGGTTAAATAAGAAATAAATAAATATCTTATGAGATAATTATTTATTACTAAAATAGACTAAAGATTTTTATATGATTTTAATTGTCAAAAATATATAGTCTAAATATAGTTTGTTTCGATTTTGGAAATCGTGTGATATGCCACATTACCAAATCGTGTAGGACTTGCTTAAATAAATATCATGTATTTATTTAATGTCCTAAACAAACTAAGATTATATTATGGTAATATATTTTATTATCTTTGACATGATTTAGGAAGTTGATTTAATAAGGATACTAATTGTTTATTATATAAAGATCTTTCCTAAATATGAATTAGGAAATTGATTCCTTATATAATACACATAGTACATTATTATATCTTTCCTAAATATATTAAGATTAGATTTATGATAGTATTACTAAAAGACTAGTATTCTAGTTTTAAGTAATATTCCTAAATCATCTAGGGTTAGAAATACCTAGATACATATTCTATATAAATAGACTACCTATGACACATTAATTCACACGAAATACACAACACACATACACGCATATCGAGAAAGAGCCGCCGTTCATATTCTTCAAGTTCGAGCTTATCATTGTCAAATCCGATTCAAGATTCAAGTGCTCAAGCATTGATCTTATTCATTCAAGATTGTGACACCAAGAAAACATTGAAGACTTTATCTTATTTACGTAAGATAGAACGAGTATTTAGCGGTACTCATTGTAAGACAAATATTTAACGGTATTTGTCGTAGCTAGATATTTAGCGGTATCTAGATTGAGTTACAACTAACATCAAAGTTGTACGAGTAGGGTTGATAAAATTGTAATCCAGAGTTGGTACTAATTTTATTAATCGAGAATAGTGGACGTAGGTCTCAGAGTGTGAGACTGAACCACTTCAAAAATATCGTGTCTCTACTTTATTATTGCTCTACTCAACGATCATCATACAACTACACACACATCGAAGAAGATTCCGAAAAGAAGGCATACTCAATTCAACCCCCCCTTCTTGAGTATATCATATCAATAGACTCTTCACAGGTAGGATATGTGACTTCACGAATGAAACCCGCCTCTATGAGTTTATTTACTTCATTTTCAATTTCAGGTACAAGCTCTGTCCTGAAACGACGGTGGGGTTGCTTCTTGGCACTGATGCTTTTCTTGATTGCTAGACGATGAACTGCAATGTTTGGGCTGAGTCCAGGCATCTCTTTGTAACTCCAAGCAAAGACATCTTTGTATTCGATCAACAACTTGTAGTACTCTTCCTCTTCTTCCTTAGTTAGTAGAGCACTAACATAAATGGGGCGAGGATCTTCAACAGTTCCCAAGTTGAGTTCTTTGAGTTCATCCACAGTCGATTGCCCCCCCCCCCCCCCCCCCCCCCGTCTTCAAGTGTTTCAGGAGCCTCGTCAGCTTCAACTTCTTTATCCACATCAGGCATCTCTTCTACTGTGATGTGATATGCTGACGTGACATTTTCGAAGTCTTTTGGTTCCTTTAGACTGGAGGGACTTCGAGATGAAGAAGCAAGATCTTCTACGTCTTTTGACTGGCCTGTGAGAACTAGTACACGTCTCCTTACTTTGAGTGGTTCATGTTGTATGATATCCACTACTTGCATACGTTTCATGCGAGATGGTACCGCGCTTCTCAGGTCATCACTTGATCTTATTTCTTCTTCAACTTGTTTCGCAGAAGTTGAGAAAGAACGTTTGTCACCACAACTCTTCTTGGGATCTCCTAGTCGATTGAAGACTGTTTTTGATGGATTGCCCAAGCGATCATGTATTGTACTCTTCTTGTTCATGCACAGCGAAGGCACTTGTGTTTTGACTTCACTTTTATCTTGATTGCCAAGCCTAGCAAAGACTGAAGTGCGTTTAGTTTATTTACTTGGTCTTCCCAACCTTGTAAATACAGAAGAGTGTGACTCTTTTGCAGGTGGACTTATGCGATCGAAGACTGAAGATGAATGCGTCTTTTCTCCTTCTTGTTCATCTTCTGCAACCTCTTCCACTGTGATGTGTTGAGAAGATGTACTAGCGCCTCTTCTGCGAGCACCAATCTTCACAGGTGCAGGAGACTCATATCCCAACCCAGGCTTAGATGCTATAAAACTCCCTTCTTGCTTGAAAAATTCTTGCCGCGCCTTATTAAGACCATATGGCTCAACTTTTATAACCTTCCCAAGGGGAGTCGGGTTTGTGAAGTCGTAACCAGCCTTTGTAAGTAGCCTGTATGCATTAGGATCAAACATCCCTTTGTTTTCCTCACTTGAAGGTTGACTAGATGAATGGACAAAACCCATAGGAGGTGGTTTTACAACCTTTGTTTGGGATGAACTTGTCAGAGGTACGGTGACTTTTGCGACCCATTCTTGCTTGATCGTCTGACTTGACTTATTTTTGTCCTTAGATTCTGTCTTTGACGTTGGACATTCTGCGAAAGGACTCTCCCCATCTTTGCGCCGAGACTTTGGGATGTAGCGTAGTACTGGCGGCGCGGTCTTCTGCGTCATCTCTTCTTTCTTGGATGAGGTGATAGGAATGGTTACCTTGCTTGCCTCTACCTTGACACCGACTTCTTTAGCAGGATTTGGAGTTGCATTTTCCCTGACGATGGTCCTTTCTCGCTTGCCCCCTTTCCCTGTTGAAGAGATGGTGGTTGGCATAAACTCACTGGACGTGTCGTTTTCTTCGAAGAATTTTGCATCAGCAAAAAAGGCATCGACTTTAGAGAAAGGTTTTGCATCTCCATCTATCTTTCTCTCACCGCCGCGATAATACTTCAAGCATTGATGAAGGGTTGAGGCGACGACTCCATTCTCGTGCTTCCAAGGTCGTCCTAGCAACAGTTTAAAAGATGTCTTAGCGTCGATGACGTGGAACAATGTGTCGGAAGACAAGTCACCCATGCTAAGGTTTACTCGAATCATTCCAACTGCGCGCTCACCATTTAAGTTGAAACCATGAATCATTGTTCGACTATTTGATAGTTCATCCATTGTGATCCCCAACTCTTGCATGGTCGCCTTTGGCATGAGGTTGACTCCTGAACCTCCATCGATCAAGATACGTTTGACTTTATGCCCCCGGATGTACCCTGACACATAGAGAGGCCTGTTGCGAAGTGTAGATCCAAGAAGTAAATCTTCATCTGAGAAACTCAAGGCCGCGTTACAGGAGAAACATCCAGTTGATTGCTCGGTGGGCTCAACCTTTTCTTTCATCTTGCCCGCATACAACTCTGGTTTCTCGAGTCCTTGAAGTATCAATTGACGCTTCTCTTTAGGCAAATGAAATATTTCTTTCCATCCCATGTTTGCAGGGAGGCCATCTAGAGCATTCATCACTTCATCATCCTTTTGAGGGTGAGGTTGTTGTGTTGGCATTGCATCATCCACCTCTCCTTCCTTTGCCTTTTCTTCTTTGCTACCTTCAATTGCTGAGGTAGTGCACACAGATACTTTGTTCAAGAAATCTTGTGGGAAGAATTCTTCTAAGGTAATATGCCTTAGTGGTTCCTGCTCTAACACATCTGTAGGCAAGACATGTGATTTGATCACAGTTTTAGGCTTTTTCTTCCCTCTTTGCTTGCGAGGCTTTTTCTTCTTTGGCTTACTTCGCCGACGCTGTATGTGTTGAACTGTTTGTTTCACTTGTTTTCTTGGCTTCCTGCGTGTCACCAAGGTCCAGCCTTCATCGCCGTCATTTTTATCTTTATTTTCCCCACCCTTAGCTTGAGGCGTTGACTTTGTTTCTGGTGATATTGGAGGTAATGACGACGTTGACCTTTGGATCCGTAACGTCGTAGGCTCAAAACTTCCAAATTGCAACATACGCACAAACCATCCTTGATGCATAGTTGGCTCTTCTGGCTCCTCCACAACCGCAGTAGTTTGATTTGTTGAAACTGTTTCATCCAAGTCAAGAATAATCTTCCCTTCCTTGGATAGCTGCATTATCTTTTCTTTAAGTGTTATACACTTTTCAAGGGGATGGCCCAACAATATATGATAGCGACAGTAGTTAGCATCTCCTGTTTTGTTTGCTTGCTCAGGGCGCTTGGACTCTGGCAATTGTATAACCCTTTTCTCCAAGAGGTCATCTAGAATTCCTGACAAGTCAGAGTCTGGAAATGGGTACTTCTTCGCTTGTAACTCCTCCAAGGTAGGCTTCTCACGTTGGTAGTTGTAAGCAAACTTCTCTTTCTTCTTCTCATACTTGGGCTTGGATGAGATCTTCACTGGCGCGCTGCTGGTTTCGACGGCCATCGTTTCCTTTGTAGATGATCTAGAGCTCTTATCATTTTTCTTGAACTCTTTCTTTTCACCTGGCGCCTTGGAAGACGTTGATCGAGATTTGTCACGTCCTTTGATTGTAATTTCCATGTCATGAGCGCGAGTCTCCAGTTCTTGAAAGCTTCTCGGTCTGATCCCCTTCAAGATATAGAGAATATCCCAACTCATCCCATTGATGCACATCTCAACTGCCGAGGTCTCACTTAAGCGATCCTTGCATTCCAGACTCAGCGCACACCACCTGTTGATGTAGTCGACGACAGGTTCATCTTCCCATTGGGTTGTATTTGTCAACTCACTCATGCTGACGATGCGTCTGGTACTGTAGAATCTGTTGAGGAACTCATCTTCCATGCGACCCCAGTTGTCAATTGACTCAGAATCCAGATCCGTATACCAGTCAAACGCAAGTCCTTTGAGAGAGCGCACAAATTGCTTTACCAAGCAATCACCTTCAGTTCCGGCGTTGCTGCATGTCTCGACGAAGTGGGCAATGTGTTGTTTTGGATTTCCCTTTCCGTCGAACTGTTGAAACATTGGAGGTTGATAACCTGAAGGCATGCGCAAGCTGTCAATCCTCTTGGTATAAGGCTTTATGTAACGTCCATTGTTTGCTGAGCTGTTGTCTAGCTGACTCTTGATGGTCCTTGCAATTAGCTCTTGAAGCTTTTCCTCAGTGAAGGCGTCGACTTCATTAGTTGGCTTTCCACCGTCTTCCTTGCCAACATCTTTGTCGCTGTCATCCTCCTCCTCAGTGTCACCATATTCGCTCTTAGCCTTCTTGTCACGGAGCGCCACCACCTCTTTTTGGAGCTCATCAATCTTCTTGTTTTTCTCTTCGTTCTCCTTTAGCACCCTTTCAAGGAGCGCGTTCATATTCTGGACTTGTTCCTCGAGAGTAGCGCCGTTGATCACCATGACCGAAGCAGTGTCCGGAGCAGAGACTTCTTTCTTCTTTGGCGACCTCTTTTGGTTTCCAGGAGACGACTTCTTGTCGACCTTAACACCCTTACTCTCTGCATGTGGAGGAGAGGAGGCAGTCAGGAGTGCTGTAGCAGCAGCAGCTATAGAGGCGACCGAGATCTTGCGCGGCCTAGTTGGGACGTGAGCAGAGCGTAGACTTGCAGCAGCAGCATTGACAGCAGCCTTTTTCACCCTTCCTCTTGTAGAGATGCCAACTGACTGTAGAGCTGGAGAGGTAGCAGCACCAGGAGTACCCTGTAGGATATCTGCGTAGGTCTTCTTGGATGCACTGGAGGAGATGCTTTGCTTGGTAGACATCTTCTTGTTGTGGTAGACTTGAGTAACACGACAGTAGAGATGAGAGGTAGAGATTTTCACGTCGGGTTCACCAAAATTTGTAACAGCAGAATTTGTATCGCGATAACTGAAATACAAAACAATGAAACAAATAAATTTTATTAATTAAATATCAAAATGTTACGTGTCAATCTCTAATGTATCCTCTGATTCTATTATGCCGTGATAGGTTACGTATACACTCTATGTAGCAGGGTGTGAACGTTGTATTTGAATGACACCTATAGAGGTCGCGTACACTCTAATAGGAAGTGTCGGTTTGTATTCTTGAGAGGGTCGCGGTGACTTGTTCTCTCTTGAACGTTGTAGCTTGGACTTGAGTCTCTTGGGCAGGCGGCACAGTTTTGGTGTGCTTGTTGACTGCTTGCAGAAGTAATTTGCAGAGGGAGCTTGTAGAACTTTTGTGTCTTCTTCTCTCTCTAAATTCTGATTAGTCCAATCTTTTTTAAATGAATGAGGAGAGTTCCTTTTATAGGATTTCAATTCCCCTCAGTGGACTTTTACATTCACAGGCCCATTTGTGGGCTTACTTGTGAACTTGGTCCAAATTTGTTTCTTTTCGTGTTTAAGGATCCGAATAGCTTCTTTTGTAATCCGAATCGACCCGTATTTCATTTAGTCGGGACAAAATAATTAAATTAAGTTAAAATTTGGTATTAACTCAAAATAATTAATTTATTTTATTTATTCGGCACATTAATAAATTTTCTGTGCCTACAGTCCTGTAAAGGCTTATCGAAGGCATTATTTTCATCAAAGATAACATGAATACTCTCTTCTATGCATAAGGTACGTTTTTTAAAAAATTTGTAGGCTTTACTATGATCCGAATATCCTATAAAAATTGCTTCGTCACTTCTAGGGTCGAATTTGCTTAATCTGTTTTTACCATTGTTATGAGCAAAGCATTTACTCCCAAAACATCTTAAATGAGATGTATTAGGTTTACGGCCTCGAAGAAGTCCATAAGGTGTCTTTTTAAGGATAGGTCTAATCATAGGACGGTTATGAATATAGCAAGTTGTACTAATAGCCTCAGCCCAAAAGTTTCTAGGTAGACCACTACAAAGAAGAATTGTTCTAGCCATGTCTTCTAAGGTTCTGTTCATTCGTTCTACGACTCCATTTTGTTGTGGGGTTCTAGGGGCCGAGAAGTTATGTCCAACACCGTTGGTCTTACAGAACTCAATAAAGGCATGATTGTCAAACTCGGTTCCATGGTCAGTGCGAATAGTCACTAGGTTAGATTCATATTTGTTTTGGACAAGTTTTCATGAGACTAACAAATTCATCGAATGTTTCGTCTTTAGAATGGATAAAGATTGGCCAAACAAATCTAGAGTAATCATCAACTAGAACGAAAACGTACCCGGAACCTCCTCTGCTTCTTACCTTCATAGGGCCACATAGATCCATGTGTACTAGTTCAAGAGCTTTTTCTGTACTTACCACTCTTTTCGGCTTAAAAGATGATCTGACATGTTTGCAACGTGCACATGTGTGACACATCTTTTCTTGATCAAATTTGATTTTTGGGAGACCTTCGACCAAGTCCCATCTTTTTAGCTTACTTAGAATTGGTGAGCTGATATGACCAAATCTCTTGTGTCATAAACATGGATCATCTAACGTAACTTTCATGCAAGAGAGAGTTAGTAGGTACGGCATTTAAATCAATCATATAAACGTTTTTCTTTCGATGACCTTCAAGGATTAATTTGATAGTGTCTTCCATAATTATACGACATATATCTGCATGAAAAACAACTTTGTTCCCTTTGTCGCATAATTGAGATATACTAATTAGATTATGTTTGAGACCACTTACCAGGTACACATCATTTATGGCATGAGAAGATGAAATACCTATCTTACCGATTCCTATGATTTTTCCCTTTTTGTTATCACTGAAAGTGACTTTTCCTCCGTCGAAGGGTTTTAGGGTTTGATATAGGTTCACGTCGCCTGTCATATGTCTTGAGCATCCACTGTCGAGAAACCATAAGTTATTTTCCTTAGCGACAAACTGCACATATAAATTCAAAGACAGGATTTAGGTACCCAAGCATACTAGGGTCCTTTGTTGTTAGTAATCACAAATACATCTTCCTTTTTCACCCAGACTTGTCTTACATAAGATTTTTTATAGTAGTAGTAGTTGGGTTTTGATGTTTTTGTGTATGTCTTAGTTTGTACTTTTGGTGACCATTTTTCGTGTGTCGTAGGTTGAGGAGTTTGTTTGGTTCTATTTTTCTTTTCTTTGTTATCAAATGTCATGTCATAGAACCTTCCGTGGTCAATATTTCTTTCCTCAACTTTGTCATCATCACTATCAGAGATGGAAATAGTGTCGTTTGGTATACCTAAGGATTTAACAAACTTAACTCCGGTTTTAAAATATTGTGCGTGCTTTACACAGTTTTTTCGAAGGTGACCAGTATGACCACAATAAGTACATATTAAATACTCAGGTAGGTCGACATCTTTTCTTCTTCTAAAGTCTCGGTCTGTTGGGCTTTGTTTACACATTAAGTGATCCCTTCTTCCATAACATTCGTGACCTAATCCCATTTTCATGTTATTTTCGGATTGTTCAGTCAGGAGGTTTAGAACGTTAGTGCTTCCTTCCCATTTATCGTGAACTTTCCCAGCATGAAGAAGAAGGTCCTTTAAGGAGTCTATTTCCTTTTTACATTCACTATGGTCGATGTTGCTAGACTCTTTTAGGTTTTGAATGTCTTTATGAAAGTCGGAAACAATTTTAGCATGTCCTTCTTGATGTTAGACAAGTTGAATTCTAGATCCATGATTTTGTTTTGGAGAATCTCAACTTCTTCTAGATGAGTCTCATCTTCAACAACTGTCGAAGATTTAGAATTTAGAAGCTCATTTGCCTTTCTCAATTCTGAAGTTATAGATTCATTAGCTGTAACTTTAGATTGAAGCTCTTTAATGTTGAGTTTTAGTTTTGAGGTTATAGCTTCATTAGCTATAACTTTAGACTCAAGAACCTTTTTCTCAGACATAACTGTTTCCAACTTAACATTGGTTTCAATGTTTATTTTGGATTTCAGTTTCTTAGCTTTGGCTTTTAGAAGTTGATTTTCCTCAGCAATATCGAGGATCTGTTCTTTCAACTCTTCTAACTCAAGACTTTGTTCATGACATTGGTCTAGGGTTTTCTCAAAGTATTTAATTATCATAGCTTTAGACAGATTTTTAACTTGACTTTTAAGTTGTAGAAAATTTACCTCTTCGTCATCGTCGTTTGAGTCGGATTCTCCAAGGAGACACATATGAGATGTGTCATCTTCGTCCTGGTTATTTGAGATTAGATCTAGGCTGACGTTGCTTAAGCACAGGTTTGCTACCTCATCTTCTTCTGAGTCCTCGTCATCTTCAGATTCTAATTCTCCCTAGCATGACGCAAGCATTACCTTTTTTAATTTCGTTTTGGTCTTTTCCCTTTTTGATTTGTCTTTGATTTTGTCCCAACTTGGACAATCTTTGATCATGTGATCTTGTTGACCACACTTGAAGCATCCTCTTTTAAGGAATGTTTGTTTGGAGTCATTTTTCTTTTTGTCAACAGTTTTGTTGTTGGGGTTCTTGTATCTACCTTTGAAAACAGCTTTCTTAAATCGTCTTGCGAATAGAACTGTCTCGTCTTCAAGTTCTTCTTCGCATACTTCACTAGTGGAGGCTTGAAGTGCGACGCTTTTACCCTTAAGGCCGTTATCATCTTCTTTGTTTAGCATGATCTCATGAGCCATCAGAGATCCTATAAGTTCTTGGTAAGTTATTTGAGATGGATCACGTGCTTCTTCAATGGCTGTGACCTTTGGTTGCCACTTCTTGGTAAGACTCCTAAGAATCTTTCGAATAATATCCTCAAAATCGATCTTCCTACCAAGGTTCAGTAGTTCATTGATAATGCAAGAAAATCGTGCAGACATGCTATCAATAGATTCATTCTTTTCCATAGTGAAAAGCTCATATCTTTGAATAAGCAAATCTATGCGATGTTTCTTGACTACGGATGTACCTTCGTAGACAAGTTCAAGTCCGTCCCATATTTCCTTACCGGAATTACAAGGTGAGAATCTATCAAATTTTGAAGTTATCATACTGTTTTGTAGGAGACTCATAGCCTTTGAATTCTTTTCTGCAATTTTGTAGTCGGTTTCTACATAATCACTTTCCATGTTTTCATAGGTAGTTCCATTGGCGGCGGCGACCAAGATTTTCTTTGGTCCGGTTTGAATGATCTTCCAACATTCCCAGTCACATCCCTTGATGTAGTGAGTCATCATATTCTTCCATAAACTATAGTTCTTACCATCGAAGATAGGATACTTGAGATGCTTGGAATCCATTGTTGATAGAGTATATAATATAGAATCAATAGTAGGATCAATCTCACGCGGTTAGGCGATCAAAAGCACAAGGCTCTGATACCAATTGAAGAGTCTATTGATACGATATACTCAAGAGGGGGGGTTGAATTGAGTATGCCTTCTTCTTCAAATCTTCTTCGATGTGTGCTTTTGTATGGTAATCGTCGAGTAGAGCAAGTAATAAATAGAGACACGATATTTTTGAAGTGGTTCAGTTTCACAATTTGAAACCTACGTCCACTATTCTCGATTAATAAAATTCGTACCGACTCCGGATTACAATTTTATCAACCCTACTCGTACAACTTTGATGTTAGTTGTAACTCAATCTAGATACCGTTAAATATCTAGCTACGTCAAGTACCGTTAAATAGTTGATTACAATGAGTGCCGCTAAATACTCGAACTATCTTACGCTAATAAGATAAGTCTTCAATAAGTTCTCCAAAGTCACAATCTTGAATGAAATCAATGCTGGAGCACTTGAATCTTGAAACGAATATGACAATTTAAGCTCGAATCTTGAAGAAGAATATCAACGGCGGTTTCTTGATTTGCGTGTATGTGTATGATTTCGTGATCTTCAATGTTTCACAAGTATTCTATTTATATAGAATTATGTCTAGGTTTTCAAACCCTAGATGATTGAGGAATATTACTTAAACTAGAATTTTAGTCCTTTGGTAATACTACTATAAATCTAATCTTAATATATTTAGGAAAGATTTAATAAGATACTTTAGGTATTATATAAAGAATCAATTTCCTAATTCATATTTAGGAAATATCTTATATAATAAATAAATACCAACCTTATTAAAACCAACTTCCTAAATCTTTGTCAAAATATAATACTCCCTCCGTCTCGGTCATTTGTTATCTATTGTGTTCTACACAAAGACCAAGGAAAGGTTAAAAAGTACACAAAAAAAACATTAAATAAAGAATAAAAGACTCACTTGCACAATAATTAAATAAAGAACACTTAACCCACTTGCCCCAACTTACCCTATTTAGAAATAGATAACAATTCATTGATACACCCATTTAAAGAAATAGATAACAAATGACCGGGACGGAGGGAGTAAATTATATTACCATAATATAATCTAGATTGTTTTTTAGGATGTCAAAATAAATACATATTTATTTATTTAGCCAATCCCACACGTTTTATGGAACGTGTCATAGTACACGTTTTCCAAAACCGTTTCAAACAATATTTGGATTATATTATCTTGACAAATGTGGCTATATAAAAGTCCTTAGTTTATTAGTAATAAATAATTAACTTATAGAAAAATTATTTATTCCTATTTAACTAGAAGATATTTTATATTACCTTATTAATATCAATAATTCTATATTCCAAAAATAGAATACTAATTAACCATTAATTAATCACGACGACTTTGGAAATCAAAATCGTTTCAACCATCACAAATCTTTCGACCATTTCTTCTTTCTGGAGTTATAGCTATGAGCTTTAACTTGAACCAATCTCATACTAAAGTTATAGTTGATAAGTATAACTTTAGTTCACTATATGCACTTGTGATCTTCATTCAATCTTCGATTAGTCAATCATTTAACTAAAGTTCTTGAATCTTTTATACTTGATTGGAGAGATCTTCTAAACTAATATTATGTACACTTAGTGCACGATTATACGCACCAGTATATAATATATATAGCTAGACTTGTCATTATCAAAACATAAACATATATACTTAATATATACATTTGAATATATAGTTCAACAATTATCTTTTTATTTATATACTTAATTTATTTAACCAAAGTAATAGCCAATGAAATTGCTCTAAAACAATAGCCAATGAAATCAATTATTTTGTTAACTAATTCAATAATTATCCAAGTGATATTTTATTACTATTTAATTATCTTTTTATTTATATAATTAATTTATTTAACTAAAGTAATATCCAATGTAATCGCTCTAAAAACAGTAATTATCCAACTGATATTTTATTACTATTTAGTTAACTGATATTTTATTACTATTTAATTATCTTTTTATTTATATAATTAATTTTAACCAAAGTTGTAATAACCCGAACTTTTAGATAATTTTAGTACGAGATTTGTTTTTATAATTGTTGTGTCGATAGTACTTATCGTGTTTTAAGCTTTTGATAGGTGTTTCATTTAAATAGTTAATAAGTGTAGTCGATGGGGTTCGATCTTGTGACTAGCGAACACATGAAACTTGGGTCGAGGTTGGGCCTCGTTTTGTGTGAACTATACAGCCCACGTTGCTGAAACCCTAAGAAAACAAAAAGAAAAACACTCAGCCTCTATGCCATCTTATAATAGGCTGCTACTCTACTTCTACCCTAATCTACACACAACCACCACCCCAAGATCTTAGCCGCCATACCAGAGAAGAGGAAGGACGCTCGGAACAGTAGGTCAGACCACCCTAGGCAACCTCGTTTTGGCCGTGAAATAGGTAAGTCACAGCCCCTGTTTTACCGTGTATTTCCTGTGTCTCTGGTTTTGTTCTAATTCGAAGGGTGTAGGGACGTGGTTGTCAGGCGTGGTTGGCACGATGGTCTTCTTTGTAGTCAAGGTCGTGTCGTGGGGGTGGTGTTAGTAGGATAAGGTGGTGGTGGTGTCATCGATGGAAGGGGGTTTGGAGGTCTGTTCATCGCAATATAAATAGGAGTCAGGGTGTTATGGTTGTTCAGGTCAGGGAGTCGGTTTGGGGGTGGTATTACTGTCGACTCGGGGGAGGTCTAAACAGTAGTACCACCGTGGTCTACAGTGTGTTTTCGTAGATGGTTTTGGTAGTAGTCGTGGGTGGTGTTAGCGGTGGTAGAGGTGGTCGACAGGGTCTGTTTTCAAACTGGTTGGAGTGCAGGTGGGAGTCAGACCTGGGTTGTTGGGCTCTGGTCTGACTCGCTGGCAGTTGACGCGTGGGTTGGTGGTGTCAGGGGTGTAGTGTGGTGTCGGCTGTGTCGAGGGAGGGTGTCCGGTGGTGGTCGAAATGGTGGTACATGGTGGTGTTGTGGGTTGAAGTCGGGGTGAGAGGAGGAGTCGGGTTTTTGGGCTGTTGGTGTTTCGTGCTTTTGTTTTATTATTATTATTATTATTATTATTATTATTATTATTATTATTATTATTATTATTATTATTGTTGTTGTTTTTATTAATAATTAGTAACTTTATGTATCATTGGTATTTTATTATTGTAGTAAATTTTATTAACATGGTTATTTTTACTACTATTTTTCATGATGGTCGTTTTAGTTATTTCGATTTTATTCGTTGTTGAGTCGGGAAATCATTAAGTTTGGGAAGTTACTATTTATGGTAACTTTCCTTTTATAGTGGGTTCTATTTTTGGAAACTTTCCCAAAATAGAAGGTTTCTACTTATAGAAAGTATAGGTTGTTATGGGGTTTCGGGAAGGTTATTAATTCGTTATGTGTACGTGCTTAGGTAGCGAGTTTCGTGTAGAACATTTCTAACAAGCTTGGACTTATTTGCATTCCTGCTATTTCAGGTAGGGGAAATACGGTTTATTTAATAAAGACTACATTGATATTATTTGCTGATAACCATGATTGCTATATTAATATTGTGTTTGTGATATTCGATTATATATTCCGATCCGCGGTATGGTATGAGGTAATGAGAAATGGGTCTTGTGATTGGTGCGGTGCGGAGTAAACGGGTCTTGTGATTGGTGCGGAGTTAATGGGTCTTGTGATCGGTGCGGAGTAAATGGGTCTTGTGATTGGTGTGGAGGATAATGGGTCTTGTGATTCGGAGTGGAGATGAATGACTTTTATTTAAAGTAATGTTTGTTTGTTTATTTTTCCTCTACTCAACCTTGTGGTTGACCCTGTGTATTCGTGATCACCTGTGATGAACCAATTTATTGGGGAGCAGATTGACAGGTGCTTAAGACTGTGGGAGATACGGGAAGAGAGAGAGCTCGGATCCGGACCAGACTAGAGTCTAGATCACCGTAGTTTTTATATCATCAGTTGTACTTCTTTTTATGAGACAGTTTTAACACCGTTGTAAGAACATGTTTGTTGTGAATTTATGCCTTGAATTTGTGTCGAAGACGGATATAAGCTAAGTGTCTTATTAAGACTTGGTTTCTTAGTTTATTTATGGTAGGAGAACTTGAATTAGATTAGGAAACTATTGTATTAGTTTCCTAATAGTCTTTGGATTCTAATTAGGTTAGATATTTTATCTTGGGTAGAGTAACTATATAAAGACCTAAGTATAATTCTAGGTTAATTAGAAGAGACAAAGATGTGAGAGATTTGAGAACACAATAAAGAGGGTCAATTTGTGAGGTTCCTTCTGGAGAAGAAAACTCAGTTTGTCTCAGGCCCTATTATTTGGGGTAGTCTTTTTTTTGTCTCTTTGAGACTACCATATTTGTTGGTAGAATAGGGTATACTTTTGGCTCATATTGAGCGCGTGTGTACCGGTCTACTGTTGTACTATTTTCTCCATTATAGTGAAGTTTGATCTCCTTGCAGGGTGGACGTAGCCAGTTATTTTACTGGTGAACCACGTAATTCCTTGTGTCAACTTTATTTACATTCGTTATTTATTGTTCTTATCACCTTATCAATTAACTATTTGGGTAACGGGACGCCTCCGTTACAACAATTGGTATCAGAGCTAAGGTTTGATTTGGGATCTGCTTCCGCGTTAGTTGTCTTTTAGGCGTTATTTGGGTTTCTTGATCTTCGGGTGAAAAGATGTCAGGAACGAATGTTTTGAATGTTGAAGAGTTCACTGGGAGAAATAGTTTTTGGGTTTGGATAACTTTAGTGAGAATGGTGGTGTTAACGGTAAGATGGAGTCTCTTCCGGTACAGGTCAAACTACAAGGTTCTCAAGACAAGTTATCGACTTTTGTCTCGTCGCCTCAATGAGGTGATCTACGCCCCATAAGGTGGGCGGTTTGGGGCTCCAGGTGGAGCTGTTGTGACTCTTGAAAGAAGTCGTTGGGATCTCGTAAGGGGTCATTTGAAACTTCGACGGGAGTTTATTCTTTGGAGCTTTTGGGTTGGACTTGCTAGTCTAACAGTTTGTACCTTTTATGGAGGTAATTTGTGCTCGCTTAGAATGTTTGATTTCGACTTGAGTTTTGTTGCCTTGGTGTAGGCATATTTGTGGTGGTCATGACACCTAGTATACTCAAGTGAGACATTTGTTTTGTTCGTGGCGTTTGTGTTCCTTTGGGACAATTTGGTACGACGGTACATCTAGCCACGTAATTTGAAGGAGATTTTGTTTTTGGAGTCTTGTGTGTGTTGGTTTGGTACACCATTCCATCATAGTGACATTGGGTATCTCATATATTTGTGTTGGCGTTTGGTAGCTTTTGGTCTCTTTGGAGTTTGCTACGTTTGGCCTTCCTATTGGTATGAAGATATATTGGATACTTAGTACATTTGGTAGTTTCAGCTTACTACATTGGGTACTTCGTATATTGGTCACGTTTATTACACACTTGGTTCGTTTGTCCATTTTTGGGAGTTGTGTTCAAGTCAGAATGGAGACTATCGGGACAGATAGTGACTTGAGGATCGATTCCGTTGAAGCTGCTTTGGGTTTGGTTCTTCTATGTTGGGTTCGTTTTTTGGGTAATTCAAGTCAAGGTGGAGATTGTTGTGAATTTATGCCTTGAATTTGTGTCGAAGACGGATATAAGCTAAGTGTCTTATTAAGACTTGGTTTCTTAGTTTATTTATGGTAGGAGAACTTGAATTAGATTAGGAAACTATTGTATTAGTTTCCTAATAGTCTTTGGATTCTAATTAGGTTAGATATTTTATCTTGGGTAGAGTAACTATATAAAGACCTAAGTATAATTCTAGGTTAATTAGAAGAGACAAAGATGTGAGAGATTTGAGAACACAATAAAGAGGGTCAATTTGTGAGGTTCCTTCTGGAGAAGAAAACTCAGTTTGTCTCAGGCCCTATTATTTGGGGTAGTCTTTTTTTTTGTCTCTTTGAGACTACCATATTTGTTGGTAGAATAGGGTATACTTTTGGCTCATATTGAGCGCGTGTGTACCGGTCTACTATTGTACTATTTTCTCCATTATAGTGAAGTTTGATCTCCTTGCAGGGTGGACGTAGCCAGTTATTTTACTGGTGAACCACGTAATTCCTTGTGTCAACTTTATTTACATTCGTTATTTATTGTTCTTATCACCTTATCAATTAACTATTTGGGTAACGGGACGCCTCCGTTACAACAATGTTACTGAGTTTAACTCTTAATTAAAGTACTGTTTATCTTCCTTTGTGACTACTGCCTCGGGAGACCGAGATGGTAACACCCCTAATTATTTGAGGAGTCCTAGTACAGGCCCTTGAATAAATGGGGGTGTTACAAAAGTAATATCCAATGTAATCGCTCTAAAAACAATAATTATCCAACTGATATTTTATTACTATTTAGTTATCTTTTTATTTACATACTTAATTTATTTAACCCATGTAATAGCCAATGAAATTACTCTAAAACAATAACCAATAAAATCGCTCGAAAAGTTCTTCTTTTAAGTAAATATATTAATTGATATTGATTGATTGATGTGTTTTACACTTTTACCACACTTTTAAAACTAGGTTTTTAGTAAAAAAAAAAAAGCCACAAGTTGGGATGCACATTGACTTTTTAGAAATAAGAAAGTGTTTTCGGAAGTTCAAAAATACAATGTGATTGCTAAAAACACGAGCTCCAAATTGACACTTATTTTTCTATTTTTGGTAAATTATTCAGAAATTTCGTATTCCGTTAAAACCATATAGCTCTCAATTACTTTTCAAAATAAAATTTCTTTAGGCCGACTATTTTTCTAGAAGCCTTATATTACTATTCTTGCATTTGTGCTAATGGTGAAATATTGTATATATAGACTTGTTTTGTTACGTCTTTTTGAAGTTGGATTATATTTTCCGCTTTTGAAGAGTTAAACTTTCTTTGTGAGAGTTTTCAGATATGAAAATCTACGCTATATCTCGACCTTGTGAAAATCTATTTCTAAGACCACACACGCATCCCTGACATTCCATGTTGCTCTGCCACTTATCCATGTGCCCAGAGCAGCTTTGAAACATTCCCAATTCCTACGCTAATCACGTGTCATGCCCAGCACATGACCAATTCAGCTAATTGCTTGATTTCCAAACACGCACCAACCCTTCTAATCCAATCTTATCCGTTTAAAACTATACTGAGAACATTCCAAATGTACGAGTGGCATCCAGCAATGCTGCCAGGTATTGAATTTCTTTGATGCAACCCCATTAGAACACGAGAATGCATCCAATAGACCAGTTCACGCAATTTCTGCATTGCAGACTGCCCAGATCAGAGAACAGAAATCTGCTCTGCCTCTAATTATTCCTAGCTCATGTCCTTATTTAAAAACATAACTCATCTGTCCTACCCTCGCACATCCAGCCACGCACTGATGCCAGCCACCCAGACAGAACAAACAGAACTACGTCCCAGCGACACCAATGCCCATCTGGTCACTGCATTCCCGAGAAGCCTTATACGGCCCTGAGTGTGCACTGCCCAAAGGCGGGAATTGAGTAGCATCCAACGTAGGGACTGCACCATTCAAAGCATTATTTCCTATACCCCGGAGCCCCTTCCTTGCTTGGAGGCAATTTCTTAACAGGAGCAACGACATTCAAATGCTGCTTGTGAGCCACCCCACGCCACCGACGACCTCTTGCTGGAGCCAATCCAGCCTCGGCCTTCTGATGTGCCTTCTGCTGTACTAAACCAGTACCCCTATTACCTCCTGTTCTCGCATTCTTTAACACCTCCGTGTAGGACCGTGCCCCAAAATGGGTGTCATTCTCTGCTCGGTGGTTACCCATAGTTTGCCTTTTACAAGGTTGAGACCCCTTGTCGTCTCCTTTCCTACAAAGAAGAGTATCATGCCCCAGGCCCTTACATGATTGGCAAGTAGTCGGTTTCCATTCATATTCTACTTGTACCTTTAGTCCTTTATCACAACTCCATTTTCATCCTTAAAAGCTATTTGATCTGGAAACTTTTGGTCTAGTTGTAGTTCAACCAACACCCGAGCATACCCCAACCGAGTCCTACCCTCAGTTGCCGGCTTGCCGCATCCCGCTTCACATATTTTCCAACTATAGAAGCTATGATTTTCATGGCATATTAAGTCTTTCATATCACTCTTGTTTGCTATTCACAACCAAGAGGACGCTTGAAATTAAAACCTAATTTATTTATTTACCCTATCAACAAAGAAACACAAAAAACAAAAAGCAAGAACAAAACAAACACGGACCTTGGAAGATGCCAAGAGAGCAAAGGTTAGTTCAATAAAACATATTTACACCATTGGTTATCATTATGCGTATCAATTTATAGTTAACAACGAATTAAAATTCAACATCTTCCGTTGTCGTCCAGTGGTTAGGATATCTGGCTTTCACCCAGGAGACCCGGGTTCAATTCCCGGCAACGGAATATTTTGTTTTTGTTATTGTCAATTTTCTAGTTTTTATCTAGTGCATTCCGTTGTACTTAGAAATCAAAACGATTTTGGACCACCCAAAATTGTCCAATAAAGGAAAGTGCGAACAACAATGAAATTAGATGGGAAAAAAAGTGGAGTTAGGGGTGTTAACGAGCCGAGCTCGAGCTAGGCCTTGCTCGGCTTGTGCGAGCCAAACTCGAGCCAAATCGAGCCTATAAAACTGTATATTCCCCCAAAAGAGACGTGCTTTTTCAATAATAATATTCCCCCAAATTTCAAGATTTGTTACTTAAAATCACGCTCAAGTTAACAGAAAAATAACAACAAAAAATTACCACTCCATATAAATTATTGACCTTGCCTAACGTAGCCAAAAACATCTTTAATAACTGCTCAATATTTCACAAATCTCAATTAAACTTCACAATTTCGACTACCGTCTTCATTTATACTTATCATTAAATTTGCTCTGATTAAATTAACAAAAGAAATCGAGTATTGGCAAACGTGAATAAAATAAATGTATAGAATCGATTGGAATGGAGGAAATAATAATTAAAAGAGTAAGAGAGAGGTTTTGGTGGGGGTAGAGAATGTAAAAAATGATTGGGAAGGTTGGAAAGTGGAAAATTGATTGGGTTGGTGACCTATGTCGTGACCTTCTGTTTGGGAGGGTATAGGTGGATCAAGATAAATAAGGTGACACAAAGGATTAATATGTTCGTGACCCGATTAAGGCGACATTCTGCTTGGGGATGGTTTAAGGAAGACGGCAAAAAATGATGTGTAGTAATATCGGTGAATTTAATAGCTACGTGAATTTACACTATGACAAGAGTTTTTAAATTTTATTGTTGTTGACATAAATTGTCGGCATCATAAACTTATAAAATATACAACGTCTTTTACATAATACTATTACAAGTTTTTATAATAAAAAACAAAAAAATAATCACAAATTAATAGTTTTACATTACAAAACATTTCCGGCCTTTAAAGAAAACTTTATTCTAAAGAATTGTTAGGGGTACGAGAAATTGTGAAGTTGGGTGATTGGGCCTATTAATAATAGAGTTTTTCTATGATGTACTTCATCTTTATTTGAGTTTTACGATTTACCCTCGGATTTTGAAAAACACACGAGCGATATCCTAAACACTACAAGATGCTCTAGAATACCCTAAAATGCCCAAACTTTGCAATTTTAAATATTATATTTTGTTGGTTTTAGTTGATTACTCATCTAGAATACATTAATCATGAATATAATCATCATTTACTCATCAATAAACATATTTATGAAACTGTATTGTACCCTTAAAAAACCCAAATTATTTGGATATTTTGGGTATTTATAAAAATAATCTAAAAGTTTAGGGACATATTAGATAGTTCTGAAAAACCGAGCGCATATAAAAAAATTGGAAAAAAAATACACGAATATATATAAAATTGATATAAACAAACTTTACAATATGATTGATAAACCATAAATATCTGTTACAAATAAATTTGTCAAAAGATGAATAATATCATTATAAAAAGAATATTAGAAGCTTTTAATTACAAGTATATAAATATTATTTTTATAGCAGACCCGTGAATTTCGCAGGTTTAAACCTAGTTCATTGGATTTCTACATCCATTCCAACTGTAGTCAACCAAACACTTGAACGAGTGATATCCATTCGATTTCATTCCATATCTCTCAACCAAAGACCCCCTAAAAATTTTAAATTATTTTTCTCGCTTTGATGTTCCAGTAAATTTCTATAAAGTACGGTTAATACAAAAGCTAAAATCTCTAATATCAAATTTCTCTATGTAATTCTTTTGTAGCAAGTAATACGTTTATGCGGTAATTTTTATTTGAGGCTACAATTCATATATATAGACTTTACATATGTCCTCCGAATTGATGCAAGACCAATTAATCTGGAGTTCAATCATTGAAATTTATCAAATTGAATTCATCTAATTAACGTTTTCCTCTAATAAACCTTTTTACAAACGTAATATATTTATCTAAAGTTAATATTACTTGACTGTTATAATGAGAGAGACAATGTTGAAGAGGTCTTGTTTGATGACGAGTGGTTGAATTTTCGTGTCCATGCATTCCTGCACCATCACTTGTACCATGTAAATCACCCCCTCTAGGGTCTATAGTGACCAAGTGGTCATCATCCTAAATCCAACTATCACTGGACTAACACTACTTGTTTTTCTATGGTAATTATTAAATTTTAAAATGACCTGTGACAATTGATATAGGAGAATGAAATTAGGAATATTCGAGAAGCAAAACGGACGATGTTTAGTAAGTGTAGTCTCATAAGCTATCATTCTGAATGCCAATAAATAAATAATGTATAGTAAGTCTTGCTTGTGACGGATCGGGTACAAAGACGGATAATGATACTCACAAAACGAATAGGGGGACAAGGAGGGGCACCCCCACGTGCTTCCCTCTCTTCTCTAAATGGGCATTTTGTGAGATAAAATGGTATCCGTCTTCTCCTTGTGACGGATACCCTCCGTCTACAATGAAAATTTGTGAATAATGTATCATGATCTGCTATTAACAAATCAACATACGCAATGTGCAGAGGAGGCGCACTATATTTCGAATAAAAACCGAACCCTAATTTTAGAGTTGGAGTATGAAATTTCTATCACTTAATATAAACCTTCTTATAAAAAATGTTATTGAAATGTAATAATGAAGTAGCTTTGAGAAGATGATACATGAAGTACATAAAATGCATGTAGTCCGTATTCAATTCAATTAAATTGTTTTTTTTGATACAATTCAACATAAAATATTACACATTTAACGTCATTGTGAATAATTTATAGGTGATTAGTATTTCACCGGTTCTTCTGTCCCAACTACATGTTATACTATAATTTGTCATTTATATATTTGTCAAAATTCATTTTATTTCGTAAATATCTTTATTTATATAAGTTAAAATCATAAACTTTCGATATTTTGAAGTACATTAACGCAAATTAAACAAGAAGCTCACACAATAAACTAAAGACTTGCAATTAACCTGAATAATAGAAGTTGGCGTGTTCATTTACTTTTGTGTTTTAAACTGGTACATAATAATTGAATTGAACATATATAATTTTTGAACTTAGCTTTGGACTTATATATTTAGATAAACTCTCAGTTATGCAATAATTATTAATCTATATAATTTATAAACTCCCATTATTTTAGTGAATAATTACATTTACTTAATTTTGGAAGTGTAGATTATTGACTAGGTTTTGGGGAGTAGTAACGAGTGACCTCGTACCTTGTATTATACGTCCCAAAAAAACCAATTTGTACAAAATTGAAACCTCTCCCAAATTCACGCAGAAGCACAAAGGAAGTAAAATAGGATAAGTTGGATAAATCCTTGTTGAGTTAGCAATTTAGCATTGAGATTGTTGGCGAGAAATTATAGAACTCAAAAAACTATAGTTTGACACAACAAGAAATATTGCAGTAACAAAATAAAGGACCAAGATACCAAAATTGGAAGGTAGTGAAGTGGTGCGGAACCACTGCCTTGAAAACTATTTCTCCGGTATGACCGTGGTGGTGATCATTATTGACCGGTAGTTCCCCAAGGTTTACACTACTACAATCTCCACGCAGCTCCGCCCACTCGGAACTGTGAGACTTGGAACAATATTTTAACTTTACCCAAACAACTCTTCTTTACCCAAACAACTCTTCTTTTGTAGAAAAGAGGAAGCGAAGTAGTGAGTTAGATGGATTGAAGGAAGGGTGAGTGCTCTCCTTATATAGCAAAGGTAAGAAGCAACTCTTGTTTCCTCACCAATGTGGGACAACAAATGAGTTCTCCTTATATAGCAAAGGTAAGAAGCAACTCTTGTTTCCTCACCAATGTGGGGCAACAAATGAGTTCTCCTTATATAGCAAAGGTAAGAAACAACTCTTGTTTCCTCACCAATGTGGGACAACAATTGTTCCAAAAGAGCCCCTATTTCCAACAATCCCCCACTAGGGGCGATAATGACAAAGAAGAAGCGATCTTGGGTAAAGGAAGGATTCGATACTTAGGTATCAATATCTTTCGATTTGAATTGATACTTTAGTGAAATAAGGATACGAGTTACTTACAGCTAGAGAATATCTTGCGATTTGAATTCCTAGCTGAGCTTCGGTCGATACACCGCACAACACATACCATTACCTTCTGAAAAATATCGTTCCGCGACTAAGTGCAACGCGCTCTTTTAGAGCCTTGCGTTTTCCTTGGTACTCATAGATGTGTTCACAAGACTTCTCATAGTCTTATGATTATCACACCTACGTAGGTGGCTCAAGTGCTTCTCAATAGCACTTTTCACGCAAGCCATTAAGGACAAATGTCCAACCTGGTGTATAATTCATCAAGTGCGTCTCAAAAGCACCACCGTTTCAGGCTATGAATTATACAACGTCATATAAACAAGAGACTTCAGATCTAGTCAACTGTCAATTCGACAAGTGCATCTCAAAAGCACCACCGTTTAAGGCTATGAATTACACAACGTCATATCAACAAGAGACTTCTAATCTAGTCAAGTGTCAATTCATCAAGTGCGTTTCAAAAGCACCACCGTTTAAGGCTATGAATTACACGTCATATAGACAAGAGACTTCAGATCTAGTCAAGTGTCAATTCATCAAGTGCGTCTCAAAAGCACCACCGTTTAAGGCTATGAATTACACGTCATATAAACAAGAGACTTCAGATCTAGCCAGGTGTCAATTCATCAAGTGCATCTCAAAAGCACCACCGTTTAAGGCTATGAATTACACAACGTCATATCAACAAGAGACTTCAGATCTAGTCAAGTGTCAATTCATCAAGTGCGTCTCAAAAGACCACCGTTTAAGGCTATGAATTACACAACGTCATATAAACAAGAGACTTCAGATCTAGTCAAGTGTCAATTCATCAAGTGCGTCTCAAAAGCACCACCGTTTAAGGCTATGAATTACACGTCATATAGACAAGAGACTTCAGATCTAGTCAGGTGTCACTTTATCTTGACCTAAGATCTTAAGTCACATTCCCCTAGACGTATCAGCGACTAATTTCCTAGTCAGCCCCTTAGTAAAAGGGTCAGCAAGATTGCTTTCAGATTTCACATAGTCCAAAGCGATTACTCCATTCTCAAGGAGTTGTTTAATTGCAGCATGTCTGATTCGAATGTGTCGTTTCTTTGCATTATAGACACTATTCTTAGCAACACCAATTGCAGCTTGTGAGTCACAGTGTAAGGAAACCGTTGTTTTCCGTCCATCCCACACTGGTACATCTGCTAACAGGTTTCTCAACCAATCAGCCTCTTGTCCTGCTAACTCAAGAGCTATGAACTCCGATTCCATGGTAGAGCGTGCTATACAAGTCTGTTTTGAAGACTTCCACGATATAGCGCCTCCACTCATGGTGAAGACATAACCACTAGTTGAACAAATATCATCGTTACCTGAAACCCAATTTGCATCACAATATCCTTCTAACACAGCAGGAAATTTACTATAATGCAAACAAAGGTTAACTGTTCCTTTTAGGTATTTTAGTAAACGACGAAGCGCATTCCAATGTTCATTACTAGGGTTATGTGTATAATGACTCAGTCTACTAACTGCATATGCAATATCTGGTCGGGTACAGTTCATAAGAAACATCACACTACCTATGATCTTAGCATACTCTTCTTGGGATACACTTTTACCCAAGTTTTTACACAAATGTATACTAGCATCATAAGGTGTCCTAGCAGACACTTCATCAAAGCAATTAAACTTTTTCAACACTTTTTCAACATAATGAGATTGACTTAAACAAATTCCATGGGGGTTTCGAATAACCTTAACCCCTAGGATTACATCAGCTTCTCCTAAGTCCTTCATCTCAAAATGTGATGACAGAAATTCTTTGGTTTTAATTATCACATCTAAATTATTACTAAAAATAAGCATGTCATCCACATATAGGCATATGATAACACAATTAGATTCTATCACTTTTGAATAAACACATGAATCAGAGTTGTTAATCATAAAGCCATTACTCATTAAAGTGTTGTTGAATTTCTCATACCACTGTTTAGGTGCTTGTTTCAGACCATAAAGTAACTTGTTCAGTTTACACACTTTATTCTCTTGACCCTTAACCACAAACCCTTCAGGTTGCGACATATAGATCTCTTCCTTTAGCTCACCATTCAAAAAAAGCAGTTTGACATCCATCTGATGTATAGTAAGATTATGAATAGCAGCTAAAGTGACAAGAGTTCTTATGGTCGAAATTTTGGTCACTGGAGAATAGGTATCAAAATAATCAATACCCTTCTTTTGTGTAAAGCCTCTAACTACTAGTCTAGCTTTGAACCTTTCTATTGTACCGTCAGGTCTCATCTTCTTTTTGAAAATCCATTTATTCGTAATGGGTTTACTAACTTTAGGTAAATCAGTCAACTTTCAAGTCTGATTAGAAACAATAGAATCAAGTTCACTTTTAATAGCATCTTTCCAAAAGTTAGCATCAATGGATTTCATTGCCTCACTATAAGTTTTTGGATCATCTTCTATTAAAAACGCTGAAACACACTCATCACTAGCACAAACAGTGTATCCATATTCAGATAAATAAGTTGTATCATAATCATCATAGTTCTTTGGACATCTAGGTCTTTTACTCCTCCTAGGTTCAACAACATGATCAATAAGAGTGCTGCTACAACTAGCATGTGAAGATATATCAATAGATGCAACAGGTAAAGAAAGAGATGAAACAACTTTTTTCTAAAACGGAAAAACATGCTCAAAAAATTCAGTATCTCTAGCCTCAGATATAGAACGGTCACTCAAAGACATAAATCTATAAACAGAGCTATTTTGAACATAACCTATAAAAACACAATCATAGGTTTTTGATCCAACGGTTGGTCTCCTAAAGCCAGGTAAACCCACTTTAGCCAAACACCCCCACACTCTAAGGTAACTCAGGTTAGGAGGATAACCCTTCCAAATCTCGTAGGGTGTCTAGTCAATTTTTGATATGACAGACATAGTTACTGCACTACTCAAATAGTTTTCAAATTGTTGGCCGAGAAATTATAGAACTCAAAAAACTATAGTTCGACACAACAATAAATATTGCATTAACAAAATAAAGGACCAGAGATACCAAAATTGGAAGGTAGTGACGCGGTGCGGAACCACTGCCTTGAAAATTATTTCTCCGGTATGACCGTGGTGGTGATCATTACTGACCGGTAGTTCCCCAAGGTTTACACTACTACAATCTCCACGCAGCTCCGCCCACTCGGAACTGTGAGACTTGGAACAATATTTTAACTTTACCCAAACAACTCTTCTTTACCCAAACAACTCTTCTTTTGTAGAAAAGAGGAAGAGAAGTAGTGAGTTAGATGGATTGAAGGGAGGGTGAGTGCTCTCATTATATAGCAAAGGTAAGAAGCAACTCTTGTTTCCTCACCAATGTGGGACAACAAATGAGTTCTCCTTATATAGCAAAGGTAAGAAGCAACTCTTGTTTCCTCACCAATGTGGGACAACAATTGTTCCAAAAGAGCTCCTATTTCCAACAGAGATAACAAGTGTAGTGGAAATTCCTGGCAATATGCTATTATGCTGCGAAGAATGCTATCATTTACTAAGCCTGTTTAGAATAAATCGAACCGCAATAACCGAATCGAAACCGTACATTTTTAAGTTTTGATGATGAACCGAATCATTTTGACAAAGCGATTCGGTGAACCGAACCGTTAAATTTATCATGCACGCGGTTCGATCAAGATTCGCAATTTTAGAAAAGAGCTTAACTGAACCTAACCGTTTCAAAAAAAATAAGCAAAAAATTAAAATATTATATAAAAAATTGTTCTTTCGTTTAATTTTCTTAGTGTTTCTAAATTCAAAAATTGTTAAATTAATTAATATTATAGTTTCACTAATAAAATTTATTGTTGACTATAATATATAATAAAAATTTAATTAAACTAATAGATAAAATTCACGAAAACTAAAGAAAAACTATATTTAGCACGTTTATAGGTTAACCTGTAACCGAACTGCAAATAACCGTTTAAAGTGGTTAACCGAACCGTTTATAACTGTTAGGAATGGTGCGGTTTAGGTTCGATATTTTGCGAAACCGAACCGTGCACGATCTAAATTAAATATAAAGTTAAGTGAAACGAACCGCCGAATAAACACCTCTATCATTTACCCTCCCACCAAATTTCATAAATAACACATATTTCACATTGCTCAACTCATACTATACTATATTTACTTTACCCATCTTGTCTTAAACCAATTAACTAGTGCGCTTTCCTAGCCTTCTCTGTACTGCATTAAATTTTTAACTTATAATATTCGATTTTTTTTTTCAAAATGGACGATTTTTCACTAATTAATTAATAAAATAAGTAACTAGCTACTAAGAATATTAATAATAGTTGGGCCTCAACCAAAACCTTGGCGTGTGGGTATGAGGTAATGGCATGGTTCGAACTGTTTAACGGTACAGGTCGTCCCTCGTGCTATTGTTTCTCATAATCGACATCCCCGTCTTGAGATCCTTCACAGTAAAACCAAACGGGTCAAACTCAACAAAGACATGATTATCGATAGTGAATTTTCAGACGGATACCATTTTTTTAATTAATCGAGGCACATGTAAAGTATTGTTTAACAGGAGAGGAGGGTGGGGGGAGGCAAGGGTCAGAGTACCACAACCAACAACTGGAATCATGTCACCATTTCCGACTACTATGTGATGGTTATTACTCAAAGGAGAATAAGAAGAAAGATTACCATTACTGGGTGTCATGTGCGACGATGTGAAGGAAACACTTTCTCAAATTACTTATAAAAGTATTAATCTAATTAATACTGACAAGGATTATATCAAAAACGATTCAATAAAACCTTAATATCAAGAATTAAACAGTCAAGAATATAGAAATAACCTTTAGTCCTATATGAGATTGACCTAAGAACAACCTAGTATAAACCCAAACTTCAAGGTAGAAGTTCTCCTTAGATTGCACCCAAACTGATTGAGAAAGATCCCTTCAAAGCTCCTCCTAAATTACTATTAATTATTTTAGAAGATTTGTTTTGGGATTTTAAGATGATAAACTGATCAAAAAGAACAAGAGAGAAAACAAGTTTTTTCGTTCTCATTGTCCCACACGCCCGAATTTCCTTAAAATATCATACATATTTAATTAATTTTCAGTGTACAATTATAATTCCCGGAGAACATTAATTAATTATCTTATAATTAATTAACCCAATTATATTATTTAAAATATCATATATTAAAATATAATTAATAAAAATAATATTTATATATATTTATTAGAGTTAACATTTAATTCATTTCTCCTAATTATTATTTAATCATATTAAATGTTTATGATCCACTTAACTACATTTAGCTAAGTTTAGCATTTACGTAATTATATTAATATATAATCACATTTCTCAGTACTATCCTATAGGTGTGACCTTTAGGGATCGGCTTATTATCGCCATCATATCACGGTAACGTCAAACTTCTAGTGAGTCAATCGTTACCGATAAACGTTAACCAATTGATTAATATACTAAGTATCCTTGTGTGATCCTGTAAAAGATTTATTCAAATAATCACACACCGTGGAGGACATTTACTCCAACACGATTCACATGTGTCCATATAATAATTTACATCCGGTTGCTGAATAGAGAGTGCTTGCATCATAGCAGTAATATCCGTCGGAACAAAATAGAGCTGGCCAAATCCGGGCCAACCCGTTTGGCACGCCCCGTTTGGCCCGCTTTGCTAGCGGGTTTGGTCACAAAAAAATTAAAACAAGTGGGTGCGGACAAGAAAATTAGGCCCGCTAAAATTAATGGACGGGCTTGGACTAAATAAAAATGTCCACGGACAAACCCGCTAGGCCCGCTACAAAATTTGTAAATTTATAATTTTTATTTAACCTAAAAAAATTATAAATTAAAACTGAAAAGTTTTGTATTGAAAATAGTATGTGTGTTATGAAGATTGGTTACAAGCTAAAGGGTTATCGTTAGGTAATTTATTACTTATTTTTTATTCTACCATTAAATTAATAATTCTCTCCCCAAATATGTTTTTTTTACTATTTCGTTATATCAGTAAGGTAGCTATTAATATCTTCTATTATATACATATATGTATAATATCTCATGATTCTCACGTGTTTTTTACTCTTATGTTATTAGTTTTATTTTGCAAACTTGGTAATCATGATATTTTTTCTACCGTTTTGTTGGTTTGATTTTCCAATAATTAATTTCAATAAAAGCCCGCAAGCCCGCGGGTTGGCCCGCTAAGATATATAGTGTTGGAGCTGGTGTCCTCCACATGTAGTGTGATAACGTCATTGCACATACACTTGTACTGTAACAACCCGACCCGCCACCGTCGTAACACAAACCCAATAAGGATGGGTGTGCACTTTTGGGCCCATTATTTGTCATCACTTAAGCCCAAAAGCACAAGGCCTTGTTACTAAGTGGTGGGTAGAAGTTATTATAAACATATCACAAGCCTCACATTCTACCGATGTGGGATAACTTTTCTCTCATACTCTTGGGGTGTTACAAACTCCCTCAATTAAAGAACACAACGTCCTCGTTGTGCCTCAAACTTGACCGCAACCAAGGCCAGAATCCTCCCCCGCTAGGTGTGTGACCCGGGTACTCTCGACCATAGGCTCACCACACGGTCGCAGGGTCGCTCTGATACCATTTGTAACAACCCGACCCGCCACCGTCGTAACACAAACCCAATAAGGATGGGTGTGCACTTTTGGGCCCATTATTTATCCTCACTTAAGCCCAAAAGCACAAGGCCTTGTTACTAAGTGGTGGGTAGAAGTTATTATAAACATATCATAAGCCTCACATTCTACCGATGTGGGATAACTTTTCTCTCATACTCTTGGGGTGTTACATGTACGGACAAGTGGGAGATTGTTGGGGCTGGTGTCCTTGCCAGTTAGTACAATGACTTATTAAATCTCTTAAAGGATCACAAGGGCATACTTTGGTATTATTATCAGTTGATCCACGTTTATTAATAACGGTTGGCTTGCTAGATAAGTTTGATGTTATTCTCATACAGATGGTGGTGATCAACTGGTCCCTATAAGTCACACCTATAGGACACGTTTGAGAGATGTGAAGGTATGAAAATACAGTCACATTTATGCCGAATACGACTAAACAGTTAGTCAGATGTATTGACTATAATATTAGTCAATAAGATGTTGAGATTATTATTTAATACGGATTAAATAATTTTAGCTAATACGAATTACATGATTAATTTGTAAATTAAATATAAACGGTTATATTTGATTAAATGTTGAATTCGTGTATTAATATAAGCAGTTATATTAATTAAGCTAATTATACAATATCGTCAATTTCTTATCAGACCATTATTAATGTATCGACTGCACATTAGTATCTGATAACATGTATACGATTTATAATTGAAACCCGCGGATTACATTTTAGCATTAGGGTTGAATCACGCACTAGAAAAAGGTGAGAGTGGAAAGCCCACTCTCACCCTATACTATGTTCGGCAGAGTGAGAGTTACAAAAGGAGAGTAATTCTCCTTTTGTCAGATTACTCCAATTCATATATTCTAAAACTAGGGTTTTGAGAGCATCCTTCTCCCAAAATCTAGATCTCACATCAAAAACTCACAAAAGCTCTCCCCATATTGCAAGGCAATTGGAGTGTATTTCTAGCACACGCGGCATCATCTCAGACGGGTCTTGGGTGCAAGTTATAGGAGGGAATCTCTGTTGGTTCCTGTTCTTAGGCCATATTCGCGAGGACCTCAGGTTGTGCATCTTTTCTTGTCTATTCTTGATTTTCATTTTATGACGATATTCACATGTAAAATTTCGTTATAATCCTGTAATTTTAAGGATGAATACATGTATATTCCCCACAAGTGGTATCAGAGCCAAGGCCACGAAACTTTTACTATTGTGATTTTCATAAAATGTTTTGAATCGGATTTTTTTTAATCCGTATGATGCGACTCGGCCGTGTGCCTTTTGTAAGAAATCGATCTTGTTTTTCGATTTTGATTTGTTGATTAATCGATATTGTTAGCAATATGTAAATCATTTGTTGTTGTTTATTGTTGATTTATACGCATTAAATCGAGGATAAATACATGTTTTGGTTTTAAAAGTGCAGCGTATTTTGGATTCTACGAACGAACGTATTACTACTCGTTCGTAGTCTTCCTCGGCAACTCGTCACTCGATCGAGTACTTTTTGCTCGATCGAGCAGTTTTTGGTTTCAACATGTCACTGGATCGAGCCTTGCTGTACTCGATCGAGTGACACTGTTACTCGATCGAACACGTTTTACTCGATCGAGCTTTTTCTGGAAATTTTTCATTTTTCTGGAAAATTGTTTTGACTCGATCGAGTACCGCTGTTACTCGATCGAGCAAACTCGTCTGTCAAGGTTACTCGATCGAGTACCCTAGTGACTCGATCGAGCAACCCTGTTTTGGCAGGATTTCGAAAATAAAAAAAATTGTTTTCTCTTGGCCCATGGTAATATACTATATACGGAAATAGTAAATTAACATATGTGAAACGGTTCACACTCGATAGATACATATTATTTTAAAGCGGTTTAAAATAATGGATTATAAGTTTATTAAATTTATGTGTATAATACGGTTTAATCACATAATTTTAATCCCGTAGGGTGGTTTGGTAAAATTTATTAAACGTAAATACGGAATTATGTCACGAATGAATTTGTTTTAGTTGATGCATTTTATTTATCGTTTGATGAATGCCTTGAATGTCTTTATAACGTATTTAATTTTTGCAAACGGTTGTAACTTAGTGTGGCCTTAGTAGATTGTGTTTCCGTAATGATGGAACATAGTCTTGGTTGTAATTTTGAGATCTCTCATCTCCGTTTTGTTTTTCCCTTGTAATTACTTTTGTATTTAAATTAGAATGTAAAATAGGTTTATATTTGTAATTTATATTAGTAATTTTGAGAAGACCAAAGACGGAGACCGAATGCTCACTCCCGCTGCAAAGACCAAGATGGAACATCAAGACAAGCTTCTAGGGTCCAACGGTGGATTCCAAAGTTGTTTTATATTTTTTTTGGTAGGATAGGCCACACTAGGACATTTATTTACGTTTTTGCTTTCTTTTATGCTTTCATCGGTTATAGTTTGCATCATATTCCGCCTAAAACCAAACCACCTATAACATGCCTGAAAACTGACTCATGTAGAGGTTACGCGTTAGTTTTCAATGACATCCAGATGTCACTTGTCATTTTTAAGCCATCACTTAATTTTATTCATTCACGCAAATGCTAGATTTTAGTTCACTTAAAATGAATAAAAACAAGTTGATGGGGTCTTCCTCGTATAACCAAAAATTGAGATTAGTCTTTATAAATCAGACTCCCATGAATCCCTTCTTCGTCGGTAGGCATACTATGACCCCTTCTACGTCGGGTAAGTGGGAACAGATGATTTATTTTATCTCAACATCGTGGTCACTAGATAATATCTAGCGACTATGATGGACTAAAAGATGAGATTTACGGAAATCTATCGACCAAGAGTTCTAACGGTAGAACTAGCCAAGCAGTTGGCTTATCAATTTACGGAAATTGAGTCTTGGGATCGTTTATATAATTCTTGAGGGAGATCAATTATATAGATGCTAGAGTCTACGAGTTTAAATTTAATTTAAAATAGACTTAAATCACAACGACGAGTTGCTTATATCGTTTTGTTTTTATCTTGTTTTCAGTGTAGAACACGTACATATTTAAACTGCTAACAACAAATGGCTGGTCAAGACCCAATGCCAAGTGCCACGCTAGCACGAGAATCATGGCTTAAAGCCTTCATGGACTCCATGAATCAGTCTACTAGACTGAAAAATGATGGGTCAAACTTCTCGGACTGGGAGACAGCATTACGGAATGCGGCTATTGCTGACGGAAAGCTCAAGTACTTGACTGAGCCCATTCCGGCACACCTAGGAACTGCGGCTAGAGCTGCCGAAGTTCGCGCTCATAGTGACTTCGTCATGGAAGCGGGTGCGTTAAAGAACGTACTTATCTATGCAATGGAATCCAATTTGCAAAGACGCTTCATTTCCCATGGTGCAAACAAGATTTTCACCACGCTCACAAATGAATTCTCGAAAGCTCCGAGAATCGTTTCATATGAGCATACATGTCGCTTCTTTGACGCGAAACTCCAGAAGGTCTAAGTTGTTAGCCCACATATTGTCAACATGATTGAGAATATCGAGAAACTGGAAGCCTTAAACTGCAAGATCAGTGAGAACATAATCGTTGATCAAATGCTTCATTCGCTTCATGATGGGTTCGCCCTCTTTAGGGCCAACTATTACATGAACGACATGAAGAAATCTCCTCATGAGCTCTACTCACTTCTCGTACAGACCGAGAAGGATCTGAAATTGAGTGGGAGCATGAAGCAGGATGTTCTCATGATCTCCAGTAAAGGTAAAGGTAAAGGGAAAGCTCAAGGCGACCTAGCGGTAGGTAAAACAAAGTTCAAGAAGTCAGGATTTGCTAAGAGTGGGCCCGGTGAGTCGAGCAACTAACAGGGTAAGACAAAGAGCAAGGATACAAGCATGGAATGCCACCATTGCCACAAGACTGGGCATTGGAGGCGCATGTGCCCCGTGTATCGTGAGGACATTAAGGCAGGCCGCGTTACTCCTATTGGTATGTCTTTTTCTTCTTTTATTCACTTGATTGAGATTAACCATGCAAGTTACGGAACTTGGGTACTAGATACTGGTTGTGGTTCTCATCTGTATAATCATGTGCAGGGCCTCCGAAACCTCGAGCCCCTCATAAAGGGTGAGGTTGACCTGCGTGTCGGGAATGGAGCACGAGTTGCTACAGTCTCGAGGGGAACATACGTGATCCAGCTTCCTAGTGGATTTGAGTTATCATTTTATAACTGTTATTATGTTCCTAGTTTATCAAAAAACAGATACAGGAATAGGTAGTAAGGTGGGAGAGGTAGTGATGACCTCATACTTCTTTTCAGAAGTGATAGCATTACATGTGATGGGGGTCATAGCATCCTTCTTCCTATAGGATAGGCCATAGATGATAGAATGTTTGCCTACTTTGAAGGTTAGAGTTCCAGTGCCTACATCTATAATGGCACCTGCAGTGTGAAGAAAGGGTCTTCCTAGAATGATGGGTATATGGGCATCCTCTGGGATGTCCAAAACAACAAAGTCTACTGGGAAGAAAAACCTGTCAATACGCACAGGGATGTTTTCTAACACCCCTATAGGTTCCATAGATGTGCGATCAGCCATCTGGACTGTCATACTGGTCACTGCAAATTCGGTCATTCCTAGTTTTAAGGCAACGCTTAGGGGCATGACACTTATACTAGCACCTAAATCGCATAAAGCCTTTTTAACTGGGAAGGTTCCTATATTACAGGGGACAGAAAAACTTCCAGGGTCTTCTAATTTATGAGGAGCAATGACATGTGTTAAAAAGCTAGATGACTCTTCAGTGAGAGCCACCGACTCAACCTTTTCTAGAGACCTCTTTCTTGACAAAAGCTGTCTCATGAATTTTAGATAAGAAGGAACTTGTTGAACTAATTCTAAAAATGGGACTTGAACATTTAATGAACGAATTACATCTTTAAATTTATCAAAAGATACCTGTTCCTTCGAAGGCACGAGTCTTTCTGGAAAGGGAGCAGCTGAGGATTCGGTATTTGCAGCCCTTTTTAAAAATCTGGGGGTCTTGTCACCCCTGAAAAGAAAATCCCGTAAGTTATTCGACAATTCTGGACGAAAGGGAACTTCAGATTCTGCTTCGGTGGTCGGTCGACCAGTATCCTCGGTCGGTCGACCAGTCTCCTGTTCAGCTGATAATTTCGGATCCTGCTCCGCGGTCGGTCGACCAGATTCTTCGGTCGGTCGACCGACTTTGCTGCTACTCGCTGTTTTTTCTTTCTCAGCCCCCACTTTGGCTCCACTTCGCAGGGTTACGATGTTTAGGGTCTCCTTCTTCTGGTCTGGCTTGGTCGGAAGTTGACCCGGAGCCCTCGTGTCATTTTTGCTCGCGATTTGAGCAATCTGGGACTCCAACATCTTCATCCCTGCCTCTCTAGCATGCGACTCCTTCTGAACCAACGCGATAAGATTTTGGATAAGAGCATCTGTGTTGGGTGGTGGATTAGAAGGTGGTTGAGGGTTGAAAGGTGGTCTTTGGAAATTTTGTTTATGTGGGGGTACATAAGTGGAATTTTGCTGAGGTTGCATGTGCTGTGGGTTTTGAACATTCTGGCTTGTCCACCTTAAGTTGGGATGGACATTACTATTATTTGGATCATAGAAATTGTTCCCACGATAATGCTGAAAAGCGGCACATGTTTCATTAGATGAAGTACAGAATTTTGACACATGCCCTTCTCCACCGCACCTCTCACAAGCAAAGGGTCCGTCCTGAACGGCGTTCACTTGGTAGATTCCTCCCTTGCTCCCACTCCCAAGATCGAGCTTTCCTGCAGCCTCAAATTTTTCCAACTTGGCCGTTAAGGCCTCAATTGCTGACAGGTTGTACTCGTTTTTCCTCTGATTTCCTCTGGAAGTACCATGCTCAGCACGGTGCACAGCAACATCTTCTATTAACTTGAGACCCTTAGTCTCTCCTGAATTATCCTGGAATCTTCCATTAGCTGCAGCATCTAAGTAGGCCCTGTTGTCATCATAGAGGCCATTGTAGAACTGGTTGCAAAGAAACCATTGTTCGAATCCGTGATGTGGTATGGATCGAACAAGTCTCTTGAACCTGTCCCACGCCTCGCTGAAGTCTTCATTGGGACCTTACTTGAAATTAGTGATCTGTGCTCTTAAAGCATTCGTCTTTGATGCAGAGTAATATTTCCTGTAGAAAGCTAGGGCTAAGGTGTTCCAATCTGTAACTCCCGCAGCAGTGCAGTCAAGGTCTCTGTACCACTCTCTCGCAGAGTCCCTAAGGGAGAAGATAAACATGGTCTGTTTAATCTGGTCCTGCGTCACTCCTTCTGGGGGTGCTATAGAACATATGTAATCTGTGAAGATTTCAATATGCTTAGCAGCATCCTCATTGGCCGAGCCTCCAAATTGGTTTCTTTCAACCATAGTAATATAGGCAGGCTTGGCCTCGAATGGCTTCCCAGTACCTGCAGGTAAAGTGAACCCTTTGTATAGGTCCTTTGCCTGAGGCATAGAGTGACTGGCAATAGTAGCTTCCTCTGTCATGTTATCTTCTTCTTTAGGAAAAACTGGAAAGTAGGTAGAAGGTGGTGTTTTTGGTGAGAGCGGATTGATGGGTGAATTTGGTTGCGAAGGTGGTGTTTTTGGTGAAGATGGTGGTAACTCGAAAGATAAAATACGAGGGGAACATACGTGATCCATCTTCCTAGTGGATTTGAGTTATCATTTTATAACTGTTATTATGTTCCTAGTTTATCAAAAAAACATTATTTCTGTTTCTGCACTTGACAAACTTGGATTTTCATTTGTAATAGAGAATAATAGCTGTATTTTCTCGTTACACAATATGATTTATGGCAAGGCAGTTTCCATGAATGGAATTTATGTTTTAGATCAAACCAACGAAATATTACACGTGAATAATAAGAAGTTAGAGGTTGGTGACAAAGATCAAACCTACCTATGGCACTGCCGTATGGGACAAATAAATGAGAAACGCGTAAAACAGCTCATACAGAATGGAGCTATCTCGGCCTTTGATTTCAAATCATATGGCACGTGTGAATCATGTCTCATCGGTAAGATGACTCGTATTTCCTTCAAAGGTGTTGGAATGCGCGCGCGCTGCCGACCTATTAGGACTCATACACACGGATGTATGTGGCCCTACGTCGATTAACGCACGAGAAGGCTATAGGTATTTCATCACTTTCACGGATGATTTGAGTAGAATATGACTATGTCTACTTAATGAAACATAAAAGTGAATCCTTTGACAAGTTCAAAGAATACCAGAATCGGGTACAGAACCAACTGAGTAGAAAGATTAAAGCACTACAATCCGATCGTGGTGGCGAGTATCTTTCTAATGAGTTTGATCAACACCTTAAAGACTGTGGCATCGTTCTATAGTTGACTCCACCTGGAACACCACAATTAAATGGTGTGTCCGAACGGAGAAATTGAACTCTACTTGATATGGTTCGATCCATGATGAGTCAAACTGTCGTGCTTGATTCATTATGGTGCTATGCTTTTCTGTCAGCCGCTCTAATACTTAACCGAAGTCCGTCTAAAGCTGTTGACAAGACTCCATACGAGTTATGGAAGGGAACGGTCCCTAACTTGTCCTTTATTCGGTTTTGGGGCTGCGAAGCTTATGTCAAATGGAGACACGAGGACAAGCTCGGCCACGATCGGTCAAGACATACTTTATAGGTTATCCAAAAGGAACTTTTGGTCATTACTTCTACTCGCCAACCGAACAACGTGTTTTTGTTGCGGCTAGTGCGACGTTCTTAGAGAAAGAATTTCTCGAGAACAAGTCGAATAATAAAACCTTCGATCGATCGGAGATTCAAGAACCAACTACCGAGCAATCATTGAAGGAAGCAATTCCTTCAACCTCGGCTGCGGTAGATATTCCTGAGGAACCCAGGAGGTCGGGAAGAGTCTCTATTCCTCCGGACAGATACATTGGTATGGTCGAGGAACATGACATAGATGACATCTTACTCCTAGAGGGTAATGAACCCACAACCTATAACGGTGCCCTGACTAGTTCCGACTCAAAGCTATAGCTAGAAGCCATGCAATCCGAGATGGACTCCATGTATGAGAACAACGTGTGGGATCTTGTGGACCTACCTGCAAAGGTACGCCCCCTTTAATGCAAATGGCTTTACAAGATAAAGCATGTCGTGGAAGGACAACAAGATATTCACAAGGCACGACTAGTTGCTAAAGGTTTCACCCAAGTGTCAGGCTTGCACTACGATGAAATATTTGCACCCGTAGTCATGCTACGTTCCATTCGGATTATCTTAGCGATTGCCGCATTTCATGACTATGAAATCTGGCAGACGTTAAAACCGCCTTCTTAAACGGTTATTTGGAGGAAGAGTTGTACATGGTACAGCCCGAAGGTTTTATAGATCCTTGATGCCCGTCGTTGAGGGTACCAAAGATAAAATTTATAATTCCTAACTTTAACAATAGATAGTGAAAGTCAGGGTCGAACCACAAGGAGGTGGGGAATGTTTATTGTTTTAATGTTAATGTTTAAAGGTAACAAATTTGGGGTTTTATTGATTGATTACTATATCTAAGACAAAGATTAAAATAAAACAAGAAATAAAGATGAGAATAAAATATAATAAAAGGGATGCTAGGATGTTTGGGTAATAAAAAGCTAAGGTAAAATAAATCCTAAGGTCAACATGTATTGCAGTCGCGTAAGGGGGTGTAACATATCTTTTTAGGTCTATGCTACCTAATAGCTCCTTTCGGCCTACGCTATTAGTTCCTAGGTCTCACAATTATTGGGTGTCGACAATAAGGGTGATTCCTAAATCCCAGGTTACATACCTTTCAGCCTTGAGTAACCTATCCGTCTTAAGGTGTAAACCAATGCCCTTCCCGTATCTCTCAATCTTGGGTAGGTCATTACTAACATCCTACAAGTCTCCTATTGGTCTCATTGCAGGATATTATAATTTATAAGAAAAGACGAAATAAGAAAACAGACGCGAGTGGTCGACCGACCGGCTACTCCAGTCGGCCGACCACGGCCTCGGTCGACCGACCGACTATTCCAGTCGGCCGACCGTGGTCCTGCTACAGGTCGGGTTTTTCGGATTTTATTTACCTATGCATATTATTCCCTACATCCTAACATATGAAAATTAGTTACTCATAATTGTTAAGACGAATATAAAATTGGGAATAAACATGGAGAACATAGTAAATAAACTAAGCATGCAAGATTCAATAAAACTTGGGATTCTAACTTAACAATTGTAATAAAAACAAGAACTATAATAAAAACTAGATTAGAGAATAATTACCACAATTGGAATTAAGGCAGAACTGAATAAACTTTATTGAATGCTTGAGAATTCTTGAATAATGATAAAAGATGAACTAGATGGTAAAAGATTGAATAAAAGATGCTAAGGATTGATAATAGATATCAAGCATGCATATGAAAAAAGCATACCTAACCCTAATCACAAGATTTGTTTATATAGGGTAAAAACTAAGAGTTTCCTTAAAGCTAAAACTCTACTTTATTTCCGAAAAAGAAATCGTATGGGCTTCGTGCTGGTCGGCCGACCCGTATAGCTGGTCGGTCGACCACTTCCTGATGGGCTTCTTTTATTTTCGGCCTTCTTCGAGAATTGGGCTTTATTGAAAATCGGGCCTGGTCGGCCGACCTGTTTAACTGGTCGGTCGACCGCTTCTGTACGGAAATCTTCGGATTTCTTCTGTTTTGACTCTTGGTACTTGATTTTGACTCCAGTTGACTTTCCATTTATTCCTTAATTTAAGCTAAAGACTTGAGGATACGAATTTGGTGCTAAATCGTCTCTTTTCCGCATAAATCTGCAAAAGTGCATAAAAATACGAAAGTACACAATTTGTGGGAAATAAAGGCTAAAACATAGTAAATGAGCGACCAAATACGTGTAAAAATATATGTAAAACATCATAAAATAGACACGTATCAAATTCCCCAAACCAAACCCTTGCTTGCCCTCAAGCAAGAAATAGACTCGATCTTAACTAATGGAACGATTTCAATCTCAGAGCGAAATTTACATGTAAGCCTAAACCAATGCCAAGAACAAAATGAGATAATATTCAAATCATGCAAACGAGTTATAGGGTCGTCAAACTTGAAAACATAAAGACTATAGAGACTTATACCATGGACTCTCGCGGTACGCTCGAGACACTCATGAAGCAAAGGGTGAGTATATGTAAAAGATAGAAAGAAGTAATTTTGTAGAGACACTCACCTAACTGCGACCCATGGAAACATGCCTGCAATCTAACATGAACAAGAATTCTACAACTTTGTACAACAACCTTATTAAGTGACCCAGATACATGCAATTGAGGTAATGAAAGATATGTGAGGTAAAAGTGGTTAAGATGTTTTTGGACTTGTGGGGTTAGTAGCCAAGCTAGTAAAACCGGTTTCCAACAACATATTTCACAACTTTTGATATTAAGAAAGTGCTCTTTTGTAGCACAACTCTCACATTTGAATATAAGAAAGGACTCCCAAATATTTTTGAATGAGGTACGGGAGTGATAACATATAAAAGAAAGGGATTTTTGGAACGAATTTTTTTCTGATGATGTCAGTTGGTCGGCCGACCTGTATATGTGGTCGGTCGACTGACTTTCGTATTTTTCGTATATTTTTTTTTTCGTTTTTCTTTTCTTTCTTTCTTTGAATTTTCTGTTCTTTTTTTCTTTTCTTGCTTTCTTTCTTTCTTTTCTCTTTTTGCTCATAATAGCATACAAACCAAGATGCCTCAAAAAAAAAAAATCCAATGACCACAAATACTAGCTTGGAAGGGTAGGCTAAGTATGAGATGTAGTTTTGGGGGAATAAAAAGGCAATTCTGGCTATGTAAGGCTTATGGGTAAATATGAGGAAAGGGATCCCTAAATGCACGTATCAAGACTCACAAAACGAGATAGTGAAACAAGTATATAGCAATTCAAGTTCATGTTTATGCATATTGATGTAACATGTTCCAAGGGGAGTACTACTCACATCCTAGACGACTGGTTTAAGAATGAAACCAGGAAATAAGGCTCTAAAACTTAGAATGTATAAGTAGGTCGCCAAGGTATAAGTCAAGTCTCAAGATATACAAATTGACAAAAACTCGTAGATATGCAAAAGACTCTTATACTAAAACAAGTTGACAAGGCAAAATAAAGGCATAAACATGTAAGATAGCTAAATCATCCTTGAAATACTTTCATTCCGACTCGACCTATATGCTAAAATAAACGTGCATTTTTTTGAATTTTTAAAATTTTTTAATTTTTTTTGGATTTTTGTATATATAAAGAAAATAAAGAAAAGAACGATGCAAGACAGAAATGCAATAAACGTGTGACAAAATGCAATGCATGTAACACGAAACCATTCCCCAAACCAACCCGCACAATGTCCCCATTGTGCATCAGCCTAAGTAAAGGTTTCAGAAAATTAGAAGACAAATGCAAGTAAAATAAAATAAAGGAAAAGCTGGAAAGAACTCACTGGGTTAGAAGATGTAAGAGAAAAACCTCCCCAAACCAGCGTAAGCTGGGAGGTTTTGGTGGCTAGCAGTGCCACTCAAGTATCCAATTTGATTTCACGAGTTCCAAGGAAGAGAAACGAAAGACTGCAGTGGACAGTAGGTCGACCGACCGGTGTTTCTGGTCGATCGACCTCTTGTGAACAGCGGAAAAATCTTCGATACAGCGCGTCTGGTCGACCGACTGATGATTCTGGTCGATCGACCATCTGTGTCCTGGAGGTCTTCATTTCTTCGTAAATCCTGAAAAAGCAAGAAAATATGTGCGCCCAACAATGCGCGAGATGCCAAAACGATTCTAAAAGTTTTAACTACTAGCAAACCGAACTAAAAAGTTTCACACAACATAAAATAAATAGTCTTAAAACTGCAATTTAAAAACAACTATCCGCTAAAGATGCGGAAGATATCCGACCACGGCTTCTGACGGCATGCCGTAGTCTCCACAGTTTTTGCTTCTGTGGCAAAACACATCTTCTTTCCTCCATCGCAAAGCATATGCGACGGTCTCTCTGCTTGAGCCTGCCTCCTCTTCTTTTTCTCCTCTCGATCCACGACGTCTGGATCCTCATCCTCTTCATAGCTCAGGCATCCCATTCCTCCTCTCTGGATGACGACTTCCTTCTCCTTGGGTTTCCCCAAACCAATTCCTGCAATAGTCATGACAGAAGTGTCCTCCCTACTGCCCCCAATCTGGGGTGGAGGTGTAAAAACAGATACAGGAATAGGTAGTAAGGTGGGAGAGGTAGTGATGACCTCATACTTCTTTTCAGAAGTGATAGCATTACATGTGATGGGGGTCATAGCATCCTTCTTCCTATAGGATAGGCCATAGATGATAGAATGTTTGCCTACTTTGAAGGTTAGAGTTCCAGTGCCTACATCTATAATGGCACCTGCAGTGTGAAGAAAGGGTCTTCCTAGAATGATGGGTATATGGGCATCCTCTGGGATGTCCAAAACAACAAAGTCTACTGGGAAGAAAAACCTGTCAATACGCACAGGGATGTTTTCTAACACCCCTATAGGTTCCATAGATGTGCGATCAGCCATCTGGACTGTCATACTGGTCACTGCAAATTCGGTCATTCCTAGTTTTAAGGCAACGCTTAGGGGCATGACACTTATACTAGCACCTAAATCGCATAAAGCCTTTTTAACTGGGAAGGTTCCTATATTACAGGGGACAGAAAAACTTCCAGGGTCTTCTAATTTATGAGGAGCAATGACATGTGTTAAAAAGCTAGATGACTCTTCAGTGAGAGCCACCGACTCAACCTTTTCTAGAGACCTCTTTCTTGACAAAAGCTGTCTCATGAATTTTAGATAAGAAGGAACTTGTTGAACTAATTCTAAAAATGGGACTTGAACATTTAATGAACGAATTACATCTTTAAATTTATCAAAAGATACCTGTTCCTTCGAAGGCACGAGTCTTTCTGGAAAGGGAGCAGCTGAGGATTCGGTATTTGCAGCCCTTTTTAAAAATCTGGGGGTCTTGTCACCCCTGAAAAGAAAATCCCGTAAGTTATTCGACAATTCTGGACGAAAGGGAACTTCAGATTCTGCTTCGGTGGTCGGTCGACCAGTATCCTCGGTCGGTCGACCAGTCTCCTGTTCAGCTGATAATTTCGGATCCTGCTCCGCGGTCGGTCGACCAGATTCTTCGGTCGGTCGACCGACTTTGCTGCTACTCGCTGTTTTTTCTTTCTCAGCCCCCACTTTGGCTCCACTTCGCAGGGTTACGATGTTTAGGGTCTCCTTCTTCTGGTCTGGCTTGGTCGGAAGTTGACCCGGAGCCCTCGTGTCATTTTTGCTCGCGATTTGAGCAATCTGGGACTCCAACATCTTCATCCCTGCCTCTCTAGCATGCGACTCCTTCTGAACCAACGCGATAAGATTTTGGATAAGAGCATCTGTGTTGGGTGGTGGATTAGAAGGTGGTTGAGGGTTGAAAGGTGGTCTTTGGAAATTTTGTTTATGTGGGGGTACATAAGTGGAATTTTGCTGAGGTTGCATGTGCTGTGGGTTTTGAACATTCTGGCTTGTCCACCTTAAGTTGGGATGGACATTACTATTATTTGGATCATAGAAATTGTTCCCACGATAATGCTGAAAAGCGGCACATGTTTCATTAGATGAAGTACAGAATTTTGACACATGCCCTTCTCCACCGCACCTCTCACAAGCAAAGGGTCCGTCCTGAACGGCGTTCACTTGGTAGATTCCTCCCTTGCTCCCACTCCCAAGATCGAGCTTTCCTGCAGCCTCAAATTTTTCCAACTTGGCCGTTAAGGCCTCAATTGCTGACAGGTTGTACTCGTTTTTCCTCTGATTTCCTCTGGAAGTACCATGCTCAGCACGGTGCACAGCAACATCTTCTATTAACTTGAGACCCTTAGTCTCTCCTGAATTATCCTGGAATCTTCCATTAGCTGCAGCATCTAAGTAGGCCCTGTTGTCATCATAGAGGCCATTGTAGAACTGGTTGCAAAGAAACCATTGTTCGAATCCGTGATGTGGTATGGATCGAACAAGTCTCTTGAACCTGTCCCACGCCTCGCTGAAGTCTTCATTGGGACCTTACTTGAAATTAGTGATCTGTGCTCTTAAAGCATTCGTCTTTGATGCAGAGTAATATTTCCTGTAGAAAGCTAGGGCTAAGGTGTTCCAATCTGTAACTCCCGCAGCAGTGCAGTCAAGGTCTCTGTACCACTCTCTCGCAGAGTCCCTAAGGGAGAAGATAAACATGGTCTGTTTAATCTGGTCCTGCGTCACTCCTTCTGGGGGTGCTATAGAACATATGTAATCTGTGAAGATTTCAATATGCTTAGCAGCATCCTCATTGGCCGAGCCTCCAAATTGGTTTCTTTCAACCATAGTAATATAGGCAGGCTTGGCCTCGAATGGCTTCCCAGTACCTGCAGGTAAAGTGAACCCTTTGTATAGGTCCTTTGCCTGAGGCATAGAGTGACTGGCAATAGTAGCTTCCTCTGTCATGTTATCTTCTTCTTTAGGAAAAACTGGAAAGTAGGTAGAAGGTGGTGTTTTTGGTGAGAGCGGATTGATGGGTGAATTTGGTTGCGAAGGTGGTGTTTTTGGTGAAGATGGTGGTAACTCGAAAGATAAAATACGAGGGGAACATACGTGATCCAGCTTCCTAGTGGATTTGAGTTATCATTTTATAACTGTTATTATGTTCCTAGTTTATCAAAAAAACATTATTTCTGTTTCTGCACTTGACAAACTTGGATTTTCATTTGTAATAGAGAATAATAGCTGTATTTTCTCGTTACACAATATGATTTATGGCAAGGCAGTTTCCATGAATGGAATTTATGTTTTAGATCAAACCAACGAAATATTACACGTGAATAATAAGAAGTTAGAGGTTGGTGACAAAGATCAAACCTACATATGGCACTGCCGTATGGGACAAATAAATGAGAAACGCGTAAAACAGCTCATACAGAATGGAGCTATCTCGGCCTTTGATTTCAAATCATATGGCACGTGTGAATCATGTCTCATCGGTAAGATGACTCGTATTTCCTTCAAAGGTGTTGGAATGCGCGCGCGCTGCCGACCTATTAGGACTCATACACACGGATGTATGTGGCCCTACGTCGATTAACGCACGAGAAGGCTATAGGTATTTCATCACTTTCACGGATGATTTGAGTAGAATATGACTATGTCTACTTAATGAAACATAAAAGTGAATCCTTTGACAAGTTCAAAGAATACCAGAATCGGGTACAGAACCAACTGAGTAGAAAGATTAAAGCACTACAATCCGATCGTGGTGGCGAGTATCTTTCTAATGAGTTTGATCAACACCTTAAAGACTGTGGCATCGTTCTATAGTTGACTCCACCTGGAACACCACAATTAAATGGTGTGTCCGAACGGAGAAATCGAACTCTACTTGATATGGTTCGATCCATGATGAGTCAAACTGTCGTGCTTGATTCATTATGGTGCTATGCTTTTCTGTCAGCCGCTCTAATACTTAACCGAAGTCCGTCTAAAGCTGTTGACAAGACTCCATACGAGTTATGGAAGGGAACGGTCCCTAACTTGTCCTTTATTCGGTTTTGGGGCTGCGAAGCTTATGTCAAATGGAGACACGAGGACAAGCTCGGCCACGATCGGTCAAGACATACTTTATAGGTTATCCAAAAGGAACTTTTGGTCATTACTTCTACTCGCCAACCGAACAACGTGTTTTTGTTGCGGCTAGTGCGACGTTCTTAGAGAAAGAATTTCTCGAGAACAAGTCGAATAATAAAACCTTCGATCGATCGGAGATTCAAGAACCAACTACCGAGCAATCATTGAAGGAAGCAATTCCTTCAACCTCGGCTGCGGTAGATATTCCTGAGGAACCCAGGAGGTCGGGAAGAGTCTCTATTTCTCCGGACAGATACATTGGTATGGTCGAGGAACATGACATAGATGACATCTTACTCCTAGAGGGTAATGAACCCACAACCTATAACGGTGCCCTGACTAGTTCCGACTCAAAGCTATAGCTAGAAGCCATGCAATCCGAGATGGACTCCATGTATGAGAACAACGTGTGGGATCTTGTGGACCTACCTGCAAAGGTACGCCCCCTTTAATGCAAATGGCTTTACAAGATAAAGCATGTCGTGGAAGGACAACAAGATATTCACAAGGCACGACTAGTTGCTAAAGGTTTCACCCAAGTGTCAGGCTTGCACTACGATGAAATATTTGCACCCGTAGTCATGCTACGTTCCATTCGGATTATCTTAGCGATTGCCGCATTTCATGACTATGAAATCTGGCAGACGTTAAAACCGCCTTCTTAAACGGTTATTTGGAGGAAGAGTTGTACATGGTACAGCCCGAAGGTTTTATAGATCCTTGATGCCCGTCGTTGAGGGTACCAAAGATAAAATTTATAATTCCTAACTTTAACAATAGATAGTGAAAGTCAGGGTCGAACCACAAGGAGGTGGGGAATGTTTATTGTTTTAATGTTAATGTTTAAAGGTAACAAATTTGGGGTTTTATTGATTGATTACTATATCTAAGACAAAGATTAAAATAAAACAAGAAATAAAGATGAGAATAAAATATAATAAAAGGGATGCTAGGATGTTTGGGTAATAAAAAGCTAAGGTAAAATAAATCCTAAGGTCAACATGTATTGCAGTCGCGTAAGGGGGTGTAACATATCTTTTTAGGTCTATGCTACCTAATAGCTCCTTTCGGCCTACGCTATTAGTTCCTAGGTCTCACAATTATTGGGTGTCGACAATAAGGGTGATTCCTAAATCCCAGGTTACATACCTTTCAGCCTTGAGTAACCTATCCGTCTTAAGGTGTAAACCAATGCCCTTCCCGTATCTCTCAATCTTGGGTAGGTCATTACTAACATCCTACAAGTCTCCTATTGGTCTCATTGCAGGATATTATAATTTATAAGAAAAGACGAAATAAGAAAACAGACGCGAGTGGTCGACCGACCGGCTACTCCAGTCGGCCGACCACGGCCTCGGTCGACCGACCGACTATTCCAGTCGGCCGACCGTGGTCCTGCTACAGGTCGGGTTTTTCGGATTTTATTTACCTATGCATATTATTCCCTACATCCTAACATATGAAAATTAGTTACTCATAATTGTTAAGACGAATATAAAATTGGGAATAAACATGGAGAACATAGTAAATAAACTAAGCATGCAAGATTCAATAAAACTTGGGATTCTAACTTAACAATTGTAATAAAAACAAGAACTATAATAAAAACTAGATTAGAGAATAATTACCACAATTGGAATTAAGGCAGAACTGAATAAACTTTATTGAATGCTTGAGAATTCTTGAATAATGATAAAAGATGAACTAGATGGTAAAAGATTGAATAAAAGATGCTAAGGATTGATAATAGATATCAAGCATACATATGAAAAAAGCATACCTAACCCTAATCACAAGATTTGTTTATATAGGGTAAAAACTAAGAGTTTCCTTAAAGCTAAAACTCTACTTTATTTCCGAAAAAGAAATCGTATGGGCTTCGTGTTGGTCGGCCGACCCGTATAGCTGGTCGGTCGACCACTTCCTGATGGGCTTCTTTTATTTTCGGCCTTCTTCGAGAATTGGGCTTTATTGAAAATCGGGCCTGGTCGGCCGACCTGTTTAACTGGTCGGTCGACCGCTTCTGTACGGAAATCTTCGGATTTCTTCTGTTTTGACTCTTGGTACTTGATTTTGACTCCAGTTGACTTTCCATTTATTCCTTAATTTAAGCTAAAGACTTGAGGATACGAATTTGGTGCTAAATCGTCTCTTTTCCGCATAAATCTGCAAAAGTGCATAAAAATACGAAAGTACACAATTTGTGGGAAATAAAGGCTAAAACATAGTAAATGAGCGACCAAATACGTGTAAAAATAGATGTAAAACATCATAAAATAGACACGTATCAAATTCCCCAAACCAAACCCTTGCTTGCCCTCAAGCAAGAAATAGACTCGATCTTAACTAATGGAACGATTTCAATCTCAGAGCGAAATTTACATGTAAGCCTAAACCAATGCCAAGAACAAAATGAGATAATATTCAAATCATGCAAACGAGTTATAGGGTCGTCAAACTTGAAAACATAAAGACTATAGAGACTTATACCATGGACTCTCGCGGTACGCTCGAGACACTCATGAAGCAAAGGGTGAGTATATGTAAAAGATAGAAAGAAGTAATTTTGTAGAGACACTCACCTAACTGCGACCCATGGAAACATGCCTGCAATCTAACATGAACAAGAATTCTACAACTTTGTACAACAACCTTATTAAGTGACCCAGATACATGCAATTGAGGTAATGAAAGATATGTGAGGTAAAAGGTAAAAGTGGTTAAGATGTTTTTGGACTTGTGGGGTTAGTAGCCAAGCTAGTAAAACCGGTTTCCAACAACATATTTCACAACTTTTGATATTAAGAAAGTGCTCTTTTGTAGCACAACTCTCACATTTGAATATAAGAAAGGACTCCCAAATATTTTTGAATGAGGTACGGGAGTGATAACATATAAAAGAAAGGGATTTTTGGAACGAATTTTTTTCTGATGATGTCAGTTGGTCGGCCGACCTGTATATGTGGTCGGTCGACTGACTTTCGTATTTTTCGTATATTTTTTTTTTCGTTTTTCTTTTCTTTCTTTCTTTGAATTTTCTGTTCTTTTTTTCTTTTCTTGCTTTCTTTCTTTCTTTTCTCTTTTTGCTCATAATAGCATACAAACCAAGATGCCTCAAAAAAAAAATCCAATGACCACAAATACTAGCTTGGAAGGGTAGGCTAAGTATGAGATGTAGTTTTGGGGGAATAAAAAGGCAATTCTGGCTATGTAAGGCTTATGGGTAAATATGAGGAAAGGGATCCCTAAATGCACGTATCAAGACTCACAAAACGAGATAGTGAAACAAGTATATAGCAATTCAAGTTCATGTTTATGCATATTGATGTAACATGTTCCAAGGGGAGTACTACTCACATCCTAGACGACTGGTTTAAGAATGAAACCAGGAAATAAGGCTCTAAAACTTAGAATGTATAAGTAGGTCGCCAAGGTATAAGTCAAGTCTCAAGATATACAAATTGACAAAAACTCGTAGATATGCAAAAGACTCTTATACTAAAACAAGTTGACAAGGCAAAATAAAGGCATAAACATGTAAGATAGCTAAATCATCCTTGAAATACTTTCATTCCGACTCGACCTATATGCTAAAATAAACGTGCATTTTTTTGAATTTTTAAAATTTTTTAATTTTTTTTGGATTTTTGTATATATAAAGAAAATAAAGAAAAGAACGATGCAAGACAGAAATGCAATAAACGTGTGACAAAATGCAATGCATGTAACACGAAACCATTCCCCAAACCAACCCGCAAAATGTCCCCATTGTGCATCAGCCTAAGTAAAGGTTTCAGAAAATTAGAAGACAAATGCAAGTAAAATAAAATAAAGGAAAAGCTGGAAAGAACTCACTGGGTTAGAAGATGTAAGAGAAAAACCTCCCCAAACCAGCGTAAGCTGGGAGGTTTTGGTGGCTAGCAGTGCCACTCAAGTATCCAATTTGATTTCACGAGTTCCAAGGAAGAGAAACGAAAGACTGCAGTGGACAGTAGGTCGACCGACCGGTGTTTCTGGTCGATCGACCTCTTGTGAACAGCGGAAAAATCTTCGATACAGCGCGTCTGGTCGACCGACTGATGATTCTGGTCGATCGACCATCTGTGTCCTGGAGGTCTTCATTTCTTCGTAAATCCTGAAAAAGCAAGAAAATATGTGCGCCCAACAATGCGCGAGATGCCAAAACGATTCTAAAAGTTTTAACTACTAGCAAACCGAACTAAAAAGTTTCACACAACATAAAATAAATAGTCTTAAAACTGCAATTTAAAAACAACTATCCGCTAAAGATGCGGAAGATATCCGACCACGGCTTCTGACGGCATGCCGTAGTCTCCACAGTTTTTGCTTCAGTGGCAAAACACATCTTCTTTCCTCCATCGCAAAGCATATGCGACGGTCTCTCTGCTTGAGCCTGCCTCCTCTTCTTTTTCTCCTCTCGATCCACGACGTCTGGATCCTCATCCTCTTCATAGCTCAGGCATCCCATTCCTCCTCTCTGGATGACGACTTCCTTCTCCTTGGGTTTCCCCAAACCAATTCCTGCAATAGTCATGACAGAAGTGTCCTCCTTACTGCCCCCAATCTGGGGTGGAGGTGTAAAAACAGATACAGGAATAGGTAGTAAGGTGGGAGAGGTAGTGATGACCTCATACTTCTTTTCAGAAGTGATAGCATTACATGTGATGGGGGTTATAGCATCCTTCTTCCTATAGGATAGGCCATAGATGATAGAATGTTTGCCTACTTTGAAGGTTAGAGTTCCAGTGCCTACATCTATAATGGCACCTGCAGTGTGAAGAAAGGGTCTTCCTAGAATGATGGGTATATGGGCATCCTCTGGGATGTCCAAAACAACAAAGTCTACTGGGAAGAAAAACCTGTCAATACGCACAGGGATGTTTTCTAACACCCCTATAGGTTCCATAGATGTGCGATCAGCCATCTGGACTGTCATACTGGTCACTGCAAATTCGGTCATTCCTAGTTTTAAGGCAACGCTTAGGGGCATGACACTTATACTAGCACCTAAATCGCATAAAGCCTTTTTAACTGGGAAGGTTCCTATATTACAGGGGACAGAAAAACTTCCAGGGTCTTCTAATTTATGAGGAGCAATGACATGTGTTAAAAAGCTAGATGACTCTTCAGTGAGAGCCACCGACTCAACCTTTTCTAGAGACCTCTTTCTTGACAAAAGCTGTCTCATGAATTTTAGATAAGAAGGAACTTGTTGAACTAATTCTAAAAATGGGACTTGAACATTTAATGAACGAATTACATCTTTAAATTTATCAAAAGATACCTGTTCCTTCGAAGGCACGAGTCTTTCTGGAAAGGGAGCAGCTGAGGATTCGGTATTTGCAGCCCTTTTTAAAAATCAAGGGGTCTTGTCACCCCTGAAAAGAAAATCCCGTAAGTTATTCGACAATTCTGGACGAAAGGGAACTTCAGATTCTGCTTCGGTGGTCGGTCGACCAGTATCCTCGGTCGGTCGATCAGTCTCCTGTTCAGCTGATAATTTCGGATCCTGCTCCGCGGTCGGTCGACCAGATTCTTCGGTCGGTCGACCGACTTTGCTGCTACTCGCTGTTTTTTCTTTCTCAGCCCCCACTTTGGCTCCACTTCGCAGGGTTACGATGTTTAGGGTCTCCTTCTTCTGGTCTGGCTTGGTCGGAAGTTGACCCGGAGCCCTCGTGTCATTTTTGCTCGCGATTTGAGCAATCTGGGACTCCAACATCTTCATCCCTGCCTCTCTAGCATGCGACTCCTTCTGAACCAACCCGATAAGATTTTGGATAAGAGCATCTGTGTTGGGTGGTGGATTAGAAGGTGGTTGAGGGTTGAAAGGTGGTCTTTGGAAATTTTGTTTATGTGGGGGTACATAAGTGGAATTTTGCTGAGGTTGCATGTGCTGTGGGTTTTGAACATTCTGGCTTGTCCACCTTAAGTTGGGATGGACATTACTATTATTTGGATCATAGAAATTGTTCCCACGATAATGCTGAAAAGCGGCACATGTTTCATTAGATGAAGTACAGAATTTTGACACATGCCCTTCTCCACCGCACCTCTCACAAGCAAAGGGTCCGTCCTGAACGGCGTTCACTTGGTAGATTCCTCCCTTGCTCCCACTCCCAAGATCGAGCTTTCCTGCAGCCTCAAATTTTTCCAACTTGGCCGTTAAGGCCTCAATTGCTGACAGGTTGTACTCGTTTTTCCTCTGATTTCCTCTGGAAGTACCATGCTCAGCACGGTGCACAGCAACATCTTCTATTAACTTGAGACCCTTAGTCTCTCCTGAATTATCCTGGAATCTTCCATTAGCTGCAGCATCTAAGTAGGCCCTGTTGTCATCATAGAGGCCATTGTAGAACTGGTTGCAAAGAAACCATTGTTCGAATCCGTGATGTGGTATGGATCGAACAAGTCTCTTGAACCTGTCCCACGCCTCGCTGAAGTCTTCATTGGGACCTTACTTGAAATTAGTGATCTGTGCTCTTAAAGCATTCGTCTTTGATGCAGAGTAATATTTCCTGTAGAAAGCTAGGGCTAAGGTGTTCCAATCTGTAACTCCCGCAGCAGTGCAGTCAAGGTCTCTGTACCACTCTCTCGCAGAGTCCCTAAGGGAGAAGATAAACATGGTCTGTTTAATCTGGTCCTGCGTCACTCCTTCTGGGGGTGCTATAGAACATATGTAATCTGTGAAGATTTCAATATGCTTAGCAGCATCCTCATTGGCCGAGCCTCCAAATTGGTTTCTTTCAACCATAGTAATATAGGCAGGCTTGGCCTCGAATGGCTTCCCAGTACCTGCAGGTAAAGTGAACCCTTTGTATAGGTCCTTTGCCTGAGGCATAGAGTGACTGGCAATAGTAGCTTCCTCTGTCATGTTATCTTCTTCTTTAGGAAAAACTGGAAAGTAGGTAGAAGGTGGTGTTTTTGGTGAGAGCGGATTGATGGGTGAATTTGGTTGCGAAGGTGGTGTTTTTGGTGAAGATGGTGGTAACTCGAAAGATAAAATACGAGGGGAACATACGTGATCCAGCTTCCTAGTGGATTTGAGTTATCATTTTATAACTGTTATTATGTTCCTAGTTTATCAAAAAAACATTATTTCTGTTTCTGCACTTGACAAACTTGGATTTTCATTTGTAATAGAGAATAATAGCTGTATTTTCTCGTTACACAATATGATTTATGGCAAGGCAGTTTCCATGAATGGAATTTATGTTTTAGATCAAACCAACGAAATATTACACGTGAATAATAAGAAGTTAGAGGTTGGTGACAAAGATCAAACCTACCTATGGCACTGCCGTATGGGACAAATAAATGAGAAACGCGTAAAACAGCTCATACAGAATGGAGCTATCTCGGCCTTTGATTTCAAATCATATGGCACGTGTGAATCATGTCTCATCGGTAAGATGACTCGTATTTCCTTCAAAGGTGTTGGAATGCGCGCGCGCTGCCGACCTATTAGGACTCATACACACGGATGTATGTGGCCCTACGTCGATTAACGCACGAGAAGGCTATAGGTATTTCATCACTTTCACGGATGATTTGAGTAGATATGACTATGTCTACTTAATGAAACATAAAAGTGAATCCTTTGACAAGTTCAAAGAATACCAGAATCGGGTACAGAACCAACTGAGTAGAAAGATTAAAGCACTACAATCCGATCGTGGTGGCGAGTATCTTTCTAATGAGTTTGATCAACACCTTAAAGACTGTGGCATCGTTCTATAGTTGACTCCACCTGGAACACCACAATTAAATGGTGTGTCCGAACGGAGAAATCGAACTCTACTTGATATGGTTCGATCCATGATGAGTCAAACTGTCGTGCTTGATTCATTATGGTGCTATGCTTTTCTGTCAGCCGCTCTAATACTTAACCGAAGTCCGTCTAAAGCTGTTGACAAGACTCCATACGAGTTATGGAAGGGAACGGTCCCTAACTTGTCCTTTATTCGGTTTTGGGGCTGCGAAGCTTATGTCAAATGGAGACACGAGGACAAGCTCGGCCACGATCGGTCAAGACATACTTTATAGGTTATCCAAAAGGAACTTTTGGTCATTACTTCTACTCGCCAACCGAACAACGTGTTTTTGTTGCGGCTAGTGCGACGTTCTTAGAGAAAGAATTTCTCGAGAACAAGTCGAATAATAAAACCTTCGATCGATCGGAGATTCAAGAACCAACTACCGAGCAATCATTGAAGGAAGCAATTCCTTCAACCTCGGCTGCGGTAGATATTCCTGAGGAACCCAGGAGGTCGGGAAGAGTCTCTATTTCTCCGGACAGATACATTGGTATGGTCGAGGAACATGACATAGATGACATCTTACTCCTAGAGGGTAATGAACCCACAACCTATAACGGTGCCCTGACTAGTTCCGACTCAAAGCTATAGCTAGAAGCCATGCAATCCGAGATGGACTCCATGTATGAGAACAACGTGTGGGATCTTGTGGACCTACCTGCAAAGGTACGCCCCCTTTAATGCAAATGGCTTTACAAGATAAAGCATGTCGTGGAAGGACAACAAGATATTCACAAGGCACGACTAGTTGCTAAAGGTTTCACCCAAGTGTCAGGCTTGCACTACGATGAAATATTTGCACCCGTAGTCATGCTACGTTCCATTCGGATTATCTTAGCGATTGCCGCATTTCATGACTATGAAATCTGGCAGACGTTAAAACCGCCTTCTTAAACGGTTATTTGGAGGAAGAGTTGTACATGGTACAGCCCGAAGGTTTTATAGATCCTTGATGCCCGTCGTTGAGGGTACCAAAGATAAAATTTATAATTCCTAACTTTAACAATAGATAGTGAAAGTCAGGGTCGAACCACAAGGAGGTGGGGAATGTTTATTGTTTTAATGTTAATGTTTAAAGGTAACAAATTTGGGGTTTTATTGATTGATTACTATATCTAAGACAAAGATTAAAATAAAACAAGAAATAAAGATGAGAATAAAATATAATAAAAGGGATGCTAGGATGTTTGGGTAATAAAAAGCTAAGGTAAAATAAATCCTAAGGTCAACATGTATTGCAGTCGCGTAAGGGGGTGTAACATATCTTTTTAGGTCTATGCTACCTAATAGCTCCTTTCGGCCTACGCTATTAGTTCCTAGGTCTCACAATTATTGGGTGTCGACAATAAGGGTGATTCCTAAATCCCAGGTTACATACCTTTCAGCCTTGAGTAACCTATCCGTCTTAAGGTGTAAACCAATGCCCTTCCCGTATCTCTCAATCTTGGGTAGGTCATTACTAACATCCTACAAGTCTCCTATTGGTCTCATTGCAGGATATTATAATTTATAAGAAAAGACGAAATAAGAAAACAGACGCGAGTGGTCGACCGACCGGCTACTCCAGTCGGCCGACCACGGCCTCGGTCGACCGACCGACTATTCCAGTCGGCCGACCGTGGTCCTGCTACAGGTCGGGTTTTTCGGATTTTATTTACCTATGCATATTATTCCCTACATCCTAACATATGAAAATTAGTTACTCATAATTGTTAAGACGAATATAAAATTGGGAATAAACATGGAGAACATAGTAAATAAACTAAGCATGCAAGATTCAATAAAACTTGGGATTCTAACTTAACAATTGTAATAAAAACAAGAACTATAATAAAAACTAGATTAGAGAATAATTACCACAATTGGAATTAAGGCAGAACTGAATAAACTTTATTGAATGCTTGAGAATTCTTGAATAATGATAAAAGATGAACTAGATGGTAAAAGATTGAATAAAAGATGCTAAGGATTGATAATAGATATCAAGCATACATATGAAAAAAGCATACCTAACCCTAATCACAAGATTTGTTTATATAGGGTAAAAACTAAGAGTTTCCTTAAAGCTAAAACTCTACTTTATTTCCGAAAAAGAAATCGTATGGGCTTCGTGCTGGTCGGCCGACCCGTATAGCTGGTCGGTCGACCACTTCCTGATGGGCTTCTTTTATTTTCGGCCTTCTTCGAGAATTGGGCTTTATTGAAAATCGGGCCTGGTCGGCCGACCTGTTTAACTGGTCGGTCGACCGCTTCTGTACGGAAATCTTCGGATTTCTTCTGTTTTGACTCTTGGTACTTGATTTTGACTCCAGTTGACTTTCCATTTATTCCTTAATTTAAGCTAAAGACTTGAGGATACGAATTTGGTGCTAAATCGTCTCTTTTCCGCATAAATCTGCAAAAGTGCATAAAAATACGAAAGTACACAATTTGTGGGAAATAAAGGCTAAAACATAGTAAATGAGCGACCAAATACGTGTAAAAATAGATGTAAAACATCATAAAATAGACACGTATCAATCCTGAACATCCTAAGAAGGTTTGCAAGCTTAAGTGTTCCATTTATGGACTTAAGCAAGCATCACGGAGTTGGAATCATCGTTTCGACCAAGTGATAAAAGAGAATGGTTTCATTCGATCAGTCGAGGAACCATGTCTATATATCAAGTCGAGTGGGAGTAAGATTGTCTTCCTAGTATTTTATGTCGATGACATACTCCTGATTGGGAATGACATACCTCTCTTATCTTCGGTTAAAGCGTGGTTGAAAAACCATTTCCAAATGAAAGATCTGGGAGAGGCACAAAGAATTTTGGGCATCCGTATCTACAGGGATAGATCACGACGGATATTATCTCTCAGTCAGGAGTCTTATATAGATAAGATTCTAGAGAGATTCAGCATGACGAACTCCAAGAAAGGGTTCCTTCCTATGGCTACTGGGCTTCACTTGAGCAAGTCTCAAGAAGCTAAGACATCGGAAGAAAAAGAGCGCATAATTCGGATTCCTTACGCTTCGGCTATAGGATCGATCATGTATGCCATGATATGCACACGTCTAGACGTTGTATATGCATTGAGTATGACAAGTCGATTCCAAGCACATCCAGGTGAACAACACTGGATGACCGTGAAAAACATTCTTAAGTACCTACGGAGGACTAAAGATTGGGGATTGACTTATGGAGGCGACACGACGCTCTGCGCCACTGGATACGCAGATGCTAGCTTCCGAACGGATCGAGATGACTCGAAATCTCAGTCTGGATTCGTTTTTACTCTTAATGGCGCTGCTGTCAGCTCGAAAAGTTCTAAACAAAGTGTTATAGCAGATTCTACAACTGAGTCCGAGTACTATGCCGCTTCGGAAGTAGCTAAGAAAACAATATGGATGCGTCAATTCTTACAAGGACTATCAGTAGTGCCTAGTTCGAATGACCTGATCACCGTTTATTGTGACAATAAAGGTGCCATCTTCCAAGCTAAGGAGCATAAGTCTAGCAACAAAGCTAGACATGTACAACGGAAAGCTCATCTAATCAGAGATTACGTGGAGAAAAAGGAGATATTTATTAATAAGATCGCTACGGATGACAACGTATTTGATCCTCTCACTAAAGCATTAAGACGTGATAAGCATGAAGGGTATGTTAATTCCATGGGACTTAAACGTGTTCCTGAGTTGTAGTACTCTTTTATGAATTCATTTTATAATTCATTTTCTTGTGTACTCTATTACAATCTCACCGTTATGATATTTTATGTTTTGTTTTTCATGTGGAATTGTACGACAATTTTGAACACCACAAAGTGAACTGATTAACATTACATCGTTTTTCGTCCTTGATTACCCACTTGAGCTGATAACTCAGGTAATCATTTTGTAACGTTGGTTGATGGTGGGTTCAACGAGCCATAAGTCAAACAGTTGATTGACCAATCACAAAGGCGAGTTATACGGATATCTCGTAGGACACACTGTAACAATGTTATGGAGTCCTAAATGTTTTAAAACATGCCAGGTCGTGGCCGGATAGGACCTCCATAGTGTTCCTTAGAGTCGATTCTTTTGACTTTCAACTGTCTCTTGAGATTAAGGCAGACTTTGGGTAACTTTGGTTTCTTTCCCACGGTCTTCCGTACCAGGGGCCAAAAGGATTTTCACTGGGTTATTTCATGCTGCGCTTACATCTGCAGGATTCGAGTTGAGGGAAATATCCAAACCCTTATCAGGATTTTATCATTTCTCAGGGTCACTCGAGGAGTAGTAACTGAAATGCATGGCCATGCTCGAATACATATTCGTTTTATCTGTTAAGTTACTCTTTAGTCGGGGAAACCACTCTTGATATAGATCACTTGTAGAATACGACCTTTGCGAATACGGATTTGCAAATTGTTTTACATTGAGTGGGAGAAATTTTAAAAGGATATGAGAGTCGGTTACCGCACCTACACTTGTACGGACAAGTGAGAGTTAGTTGGACCTGGTGTCCTCCACATGTAGTGTGATAACGTCATTGTACATACACTTGTACGGACAAGTGGGAGATTGTTGGGGCTGGTGTCCTTGACAGTTAGTACAATGACTTATTAAATCTCTTAAAGGATCACAAGGGCATATTTTGGTATTATTATCAGTTGATCCACGTTTATCAATAACGGTTGGCTTGCTAGATAAGTTTGACGTTATTGTCATACGGATGGCGGTGATCAACTGGTCTCTATAAGTCACACCTATAGGACACGTTTGAGAGATGTGAAGGTATGAAAATACAGTCACATTTATGCCGAATACGACTAAAAAATTAGTCAGAGGTATTGACTATAATATTAGTCAATAAGATGTTGAGATTATTATTTAATACGGATTAAATAATTTTAGCTAATACGAATTACATGATTAATTCTTAAATTAAATATAAACGGTTATATTTGATTAAATGTTGAATTCGTGTATTAATATAAGCAGTTATATTAATTAAGTTAATTATACAATATCGTCAATTTCTTATCAGACCATTATTAATGTATCGACTGCACATTAGTATCTGATAACATGTATACGATTTATAATTGAAACCCGCGGATTACATTTTAGCATTAGGGTCGAATCACGCACTAGAATAAGGTGAGAGTGGAAAGCCCACTCTCACCCTATACTATGTTCGGCCGAGTGAGAGTTACAAAAGGAGAGTAATTCTCCTTTTGTCAAATTACTCCAATTCATATATTCTAAAACTAGGGTTTTGAGAGCATCCTTCTCCCAAAACCTAGATCTCACATCAAAAAATCACAAAAGCTCTCCCCATATTGCAAGGCAATTGGAGAGTATTTCTAGCACATGCGGCATCATCTCAGACGGGTCTTGGGTGCAAGTTATAAGAGGGAATCTCTGTTGATTCCTGTTCTTAGGCCATATTCGCGAGGACCTAAGGTTGTGCATCTTTTCTTGTCTATTCTTGTTTTTCATTTTATGACAATATTCACATGTAAAATTTCGTTATAATCCTGTAATTTTAAGGGTGAATACATGTATATTCCCCACATATAGGGCGGGTACGGGCAGTTATAGTAGGCCCGCCATAGCGGGCACGTGCATAAAAAAAGGCCCGTTGGACACTTTTTGATAGGTTAGGCCCGGCCCATGTCCAGCCCAAGCCCGCAAACGGTCAGCTCTAGAACAAAAGCTCCTGGAGAGTTGACAGTACTCGGTTGAGCAATAAAAGCTTGTTCATTCTGGCTGGGGCGAGGTCCAAGGATTCCATGTTGAGACCGAGAAGTGTTACCAGGGCACCCGGTGGTTGGGTAAGGGCACGGTGGAGTGGACGACCAGGAGTTGAAAGGCACCCAAGTCCATGTTCCTTGCTACGACGGCGTACCATTGCGGTTGTTATTGTTGGTCCGACCGGAATTGTTCTGGTTACTTTCATTGTTGTTTTTATTATGATCATGCCCACGATTATTGCGTCCTCCTTTGCCTTTGTAGTTATTGGGGTTTGAATTCCCACCACCCTTGGAATTGTTGGAAGCGGAGTGAGAACTGGAACCCGTCTCTTTGGAAGAGGTAAGAAGGGTAGTGTCCGCGACAGCATGGACAGTTTGAACGCGTTGATTGCTTTCCTCTAGCGCAAGCATAGACCAAGCCTTATAGAAGGGAGGCAGAGGATCACATTGTTGAATGATGGTTGCAATGCCCTTGTACCCGTCAGAGATGTGAGTGACTAATTGAAGAACAAGTCGAGTTTCAGATACCGGGGAACCAACATTAGGAAGTTGATCGGCAATCATTTTGAGGGCTTGGCAATACGACGACACATTCAGATAGCTATCCATGTAAGTGTTAGTGAATTGTTTGTAAAACCCCTCGCGAAAGCGGAAATATAAAACATACAAAGTACTAAAAATGCAGCGGAATTAAAACTTTTTAACATAACTAAACATGCGAGGTGCTTTAGAAATCTAAACATGCGAAAGATAAAACATAAATAAGTATATAAGTACTATACAAAAGCAGCCCGGGATAGCATATCCCTACAGGCACCAAAATACGGAAAACATAAAGCTAAGGTCTAGCTAACGAATGGGTAAATCATCGATGAAGGATCATCGCTCACTAGCCTCAACGTAACCCCCTGAATAACAACATCAACTAAATACACACATACAACATGTGCGCTACAGTCAGTGGGGAGTGACTAGAGTTCTCATAGCCACCTAATGTCATACGACACCGAACATTTAAACAAGTATTATACTCCAACATAAACAATCATGTGAAGCATATAATACATTATATCAAATTCCTATCATCATGCAGATACTATGCAAAGGCTCTCAACCAACTTCGGAAACTAATTGGAAGGAGAGCCGGTTTCCCTTCCGGTTACCCGGCCGGGGGGTCTTTCAATCCAAACCATTTACGAAACTAATTAAAGAGTCATCCAATGCCTTGGATGAACAATACTATAGACAAAGTAATATACTCATCCATATCAACATACATATCTGACACTGTACCAACTCTAGGCAAGCAGATATAAAACAGTAAGTATATAACACCGTACCCTAACTCAGGCAAGTTAATCCAACATTCAGCAATATCAAACCATGACCCCAATCCTAGGCATGGAAGGATACAAATACAGCCTATAAGAGAGACTCATGTGAAGACTCCATTATACAACCACGGCATAAATACATAGCCTCAGCAAATACAATCCACATGCATAAATACGCCTCGAATACAAAGGCAAACGAAAACTGTGACCTAATCCAAATCACAGATTCCACAGAAACACACCTCAAAATACAAAGGCAAACAAAATTGTGACCTAATCCAAATCACAGTTCCCTAACAATACACCTCAAAATACAAAGGCAAATGAAAACTGTGACCTAATCCAAATCACAAACTCCACAAGAATACACCTCAAATTACAAAGGCAACACAAACTATGACCTAATCCAAATCATAATCTCCACAAGAATACACCTCAAAATACAAAGGCAACACAAACTATGACCTAATCCAAATCATAGTCTCCACAAGAATACACCTCAAAATACAAAGGCAACACAAACTATGACCTAATCCAAATCATAGTCCTACAACTTCAATTCCGAACTTACTCAATTCATAACTAATCATGCAAGCGACGTATATACAATCCAACACTTAATTGACCCCAGGAATTAAGCCGAGGGAGAGCTGGTTTCCCTTTCGGTTGCCCGACCGGGGGGTCTCTATCCTCACTCTATTCCCGAACTCAATATAGTGTCGCCCGAACCTCGGGGACTCCAAACATGCATACGAAGCTTACAGAAAAGAATCAATGTAATCCGACATGAAAATCAAATGTTATGAAGCATATAACACAATCAGGGGCTCTCAGTCGGTTGGCCATAGGCGGCCGGTCAACCGGCTGAGAGTCCTTTTTACTCTCATGCCAATTAACAAACAAATACAACCTAGAAGGTCTCCCAGTCGGCCGGCCGGCTGCCGGTCCACCGGCTGGGGACCCTTTTCCCAAACTTCTCAAAAATCAAACGACACAATGAGGGACTCTGAGCCGGTTGGTCGGCCGCTGGTCGGTCGACCGGCTTAGAGCCTCTGATCGCATTTTCGCCATTTTCGCTATTCTCTAATCCGTTCAATACTTTACCAATCCGTCTTAAACATGATTTTACGCAACAACAACAAACTTCCCACATGTATACAACAACAATTAATCATATGAACATGTATACAAACATCCAATTCAAGAGTTAACAAGAAAATCCCAAATTAAACCGGTCTTAACATGTATACTCTTAAATCCACTTTCTCATCAAATTCTTCCTCAAATCATCACAAAAATCAGGTTATATAACAATATAAGAACATTAAGAATTCAAAGACTAAACTAATATTCATCAAACACAACCAAAATCACATAGAGTGCTAATTTAGACAAAAGGCCGAGTTTCTCATTATCGTCACCTTTACTCCGCGAATGCACCGGTTTACTCTTCAAGGATCACAAGCTCTTCCTCCAGGTTACTACAAGCACCACCTAAAAGCACAAGAACCCCCATTAGGAGCTTAATTTCGAGATTAGGGTAAAACAGCCCTGAAATGAAGTTTCACGAAATTAAAAATGAAAGTGATGGAAAGATCATAAATCTCGCAAGGATTCCGAATATGTAACTTTTACCTCGATACGAGTTCGGGAAGGCCTTGAGATGATGATTCTAAGCTTGAAAATGAGATGAAAATGGAGTTTGGGTGTTTATCAGTGAAATGAAATGAAATGGAGGGTTTATGTTGATGGAAGCTTCCTCTTGGGGTTTAAGTTGTCCTTTTAAAACTTGAGACGGGTTTACTTTATTCAAGTGAAACGAAAATGTGAGACGGGTTGATATTAAATAAACAAGGCATCTTAAGATTAAATGGTTTTTAAGACGAACTTAACGGAAATCTTAAAAATATAGATTACGATTATTATTAAAATATTATTAAATTCCGTAAATTACCTTTATTTTAATAAAATATTCCTTTACGAAAATACGGGATGTTACATTGTTGCTCTAACATGATTGTCCGAGAGTGTTTGTTATCGTTGAAAATGTCCTTGAGACGATCCCACGCGGCTTGAGTAGTGGAGCCGGGTTCGAGAATCGTATGTAGGAGGTCCAACGAGATGGTGCTGTAAATCCATTGCTTGACGATGGCATCGAGTCGAGTCCATGTCACGTTCTTGTCGATCACGGTGTCTTTGGAAGGAACGAGGTGATCGATGACGTGGAAAGCGCTGCCTTGTTGAGGAATAGTTCGGCCCATGATACGGAGTGCACATTTTCAGTTTCAAGCGTGATTTGGACGTATTTTTTTATGTATGATACGGAATATTGACTAGGTTTTGGTTGAGATGGTTCATCTATCATGGTATCCGGATTCTCGTCGCTCCACATCCGGGTACTGTGTTTATTTAGGTGAAAATCTCATTTCATGGTCTTCTAAAAGAGAAGCAACCGTCTCCCGCTCCAGCGCTGAAGCCGAATACCGTGGAGTAGCAAATGTCGTCGCGGAATCATGCTGGCTCCGCAACTTCCTACTGAACTTCAATGCCCGATTCGACATTCCACTATTGTTTATTGTGACACTGTCTCTGCCATTTACTTGTCAGGGAACCTGGTCAACCACCAACGCACGAAACATATTGAAATAGATTTTCATTTTGTCCGGGAAAAGGTTGCACTTGGACAGGTTAAATTTCTTCACGTATCGTCACACTATCAGTTTGCGGATATCTTTACAAAAGGTCTACCCAAGTTTTTTTTTGATGACTTCTGATCTAATCTCAGAATTCGTCCACCTCCCGCTTCGACTACGAGAGGGTATTAGAATATGATAATATTCTTAGCATTATATGTTCACACCTAGTCAATATTCCATATCCGTTAGTTAGCTATATTTCAGCAATCAGTCCCTTATTCCCGGTGATTGACAGCTCTTGTATATGGAAAAGATCTTAGCTAACATAGGTAGGTTTCTTGTATAAATAAGATGCGTGTAACATTAGTATGGTCAGGCAATATAATTCTATTAAAATTGAATTGGAGAAGAAGTCCACCATGAACGGTCATAAGGAAGAACACGAGGTTGTTAATATTGTCGATGACGATGATGAGCACGCCGAATAAGTTGTTGATTAAGGTGATGATGATGATAGAGATGATGATGATGAGGATGGTGACTGTGTGGAGAGCCATTTAGCCCCTGAGAAGGCGCTGACTTCTTTCTCTTACTGAAATGGGGCCTTTACCGACATCCGTTACTATATATTCAGTAGGATTGTAGCTACTCCAAGACGCAAATATTCTAAGTTAATTTGTTTTGTGATTTTGTTCGGTTTATGGTGGATCAAGTTGGCAAGGCATCTTATTCCATCATTCTTATCTTCCTTATGCTCAACCCTCCTATAGGCAAATCGGTTACGGACTATACAAAGCTTTCTTATATGTCAAAGGGAAGAAATGACTGCGATGATGATGATGATTATGAGGATGATTATGGTGATGATGATGATGAGGACGGTGATGATGATGACCACGGTGATGGTAGCTCCAAGACACAAGTATTCTAAGTTAAATTGTTTGCTTTTGTTTTGGGAAATGGGGGGAGGGGGGGAGAAAACAGGGGAAATAGGGGAAGGGGTGTCAAGTTGCTCACCCCAGAGCGACTTGAGTTCTTACCTAGAATCGAAGAATCCGATCCTGCGTTGAGCTATTTTTGGTAATAAATTTCAAAAGTTACCTATTTCGTTAATTAATTAGTGACAATCACCCATTTCGAAAAAATTCATAATACTCAATACTGCAAGAAACATTATTTGAAAGCTAGGTGTTCTATGGACACATCACACATGGAGTAGGCTATCAGCGGCGGCTTTTCCGCTCCAACAACACAAATTCTCTTTGAACAACAATGACGATAATGTTTAAGATTTTAGTTCATCACATTTGATTTTACTACGCCATTTTATTATATGACAATTTTAAAATATCGAATACTGCCTCCACCACCATTTCACTTATTTCCAATTATGTGAGCACCATAGTTGTACACTTGTACTAGCTAGTAGAAGCTTTTAGGCCTTTATTCGTTATACTAGATGGGTGAATTACTCGAATTCAGGCCTGCTTGATGTGCACATTCAAAATGACTTAATCGGAGGTAAAATCAATGTGTAAAAACTTTGGTTATTCCAAATTGATCTCTATTGAAACCAAAACGAGAGGAGCCTTGACTTTATAGTGACTCAAATAGATGCGAAAAGATATAAAATATTTTAAGAGTGCACCAAATAAGATGAAATTGACATCTTTCTAATTTGTTTTATAAGAAACTAAAATAAATGCTCCTGAGTAGAGTATAACATTATTATGACATTATTGGTCTAGTTCAAAACAGAAGATAAAATATATCCCCATTATTACTGACACACTAATGACTTGACTGAAGATCGACAAAACCTTGTCAATTCATAATGACCCGACCCGTCAACGACTTAATATGAACATAAACCATCTATGTAAAACCCCTCGCGAAAGCGGAAATAATAAACATACAAAGTACTAATAATGCAGCGGAATTAAAACTTTTTAACATAACTAAACGTGCGAGGCGTCCTACTACAAAACTGAAACATAAATAAGTACATAAGTACAATATAAAAGCAGCCCGGGATGACACATCCCTACAGACACTCAAAAACTGAAATGTAAATCTAAAGTCTAGCTAACGTAAAAGTGTAAGTCAATCGATGAAGGATCATCGCTCGCTAGCTCCATGCAACCCTCTGCCAACCACCTGTCATGTACCTACATACATGTAAACATGTACACCACAATCAGTGGGGAGTGACTAGAGTTCGCCTAGCCATCTTTTGTAACGACACGTAACACAGAAATACAAACAGAATACTCCAACATATATAAACATGTGAAGCATATAAATCTCAATATCTGAATCCCATATTATCATGTAATTACTAATGCAAGGCTCTCAACCAACTTCGGAAACTATTTGGAAGGAGAGCCGGTTTCCCTACCGATTACCCGGTCGGGGGGTCTTTCAGTCCAAACTATTTACGAAACTGACTAAAGAGTCATACAATGCCTTGGATGAACAATAACAAAGTCAAAGTATCATACTCATCACTATCAACATCTATATCTGACACTGTACCAACTATAGGCAAGCAGATAAAACTCAGCAAGTATAAGGTTCAGCGGTCAACTTAAGACATAACCTACATACCAATCATTCAGCAAGTATAAAGGTTCAGCGGTCAACTTAAGACATAACTTAAATACCAATTATTCAGCAAGTATAAGGTTCAGAGGTCAACTTAAGACATAACCTAAATACCAATCATTCAGCAAGCAAGGACTCAAGGGCCAACTTAAGGCATAAACCTGCCAATCAGCAAGACACTAGACTCAGAGGCGACATCACAACGCATGGAATAGCATCCAAAAGTAAAGGACTCAGAGGCCAGCTTAAGGCATGTCCCTTCACTACATCACATGACACTAGACTCAGAGGCCAGCTTAAGGCATGTTCTAGCATCAAACATCTGCACTCCGGGCAAAGTGTCAGTTCCTTAGCTACCCCGTTGTGTAGCTGCTCTACTCGTCAGACTCAGAGGCCAACTTAAGGCATGTTCCGACGCGATCACAAACAAACATGTCTGGGCTCAGAGGCCAGCTTAAGGCATATCCCAGACACGACAACCATACGCATATAGGGCTCAGAGGCCATCTTAAGGCATATCCCCATATATGACAACAAGCTCACGTATTAAGCTCAGAGGCCAGCTTAAGGCATACCTTAATACGCATCAATACAATATCATCCAAGTCTAGGAACTAATCTCTAGTTCTACTTTCTTATGCTTCTAATCAACACTTAATTGATCCCGGGAACTAAGTTGAGGGAGAGCCGGTTTCCCTTTCGGTTACCCGACCGGGGGTCTCTATCCTCTCTCCATTCCCGAACCCAATATAGTGTTGCCCATCCTCCGGGGACCTCAAACACACATGAAAGGTACACAGAACGAATCTCAAACAAAACCGATAAATCGTTTGAAAGTTATAAACCAATTAATGAGAACAGGGACTCTCAGCCGGTCCCAGACCGTCTGCCGGTCCACCGGCTGGGAGTCCCTTCCCACGCCAAACAACCGTCTAAGAAAACAATGAGAAGAGGCTCTCAGCCGGTGGACCGTCCGCCGGCCAGCCGGCTGGGAGTCCCTTCCAATAAGCCAAACTTCAAATCTTAAATACAAGGAGTGACTCTCAGCCGGTGTACCGGCTGCCGGCCTGCCGGCTGGGAGTCACTTCCCATGCCTTTGCAAAACTTGAAAAACACACAAGAAGGATCCTGAGCCGGTCGACCGGCGGCCGACTGACGGGCTCAGAAACCTTTCTCAGATTTCTGAACATTCAAAGAAGACACCCTGACTCTGAGCCGGCCGACCGGCTGCCGGTCAGCCTACCGGCTCAGAGTCCGCTGTACGCAAAATCGCAAATCCTCTAAAACAATCAAAACTTCTTAAATCGATTCAAGACTTCTAAATTTACAACATACAATGTTTACCCATCACATAAAATCACCAAATATACTAACTACCAGCAATTAATCCCACAAACAATCCTCAATAAGAATATGATTTGTATCCGTCTTAAGCACAATTTTCAGAAATTCAACCACTAAGCATATGAAACATCATCTAAGCATATCATCATCATGTAAGAACATTCCTATCATGTTTCTAAGTTCAATCAACCACAACAACATGAAAATTCAGAAGCTTAAACCATCCTAAACATGAAAAGTGCTAATATTACAAGTAAAGGTCGAGTTTCTCATAATTGTCACCTTATAACTTCTTAAACCAACATGAATCCGACTCCAAGCTACTCCTTTTGTCCAAGTCCGCGCTAGAAACACAACAAACATCCGTAAACCTCGAAAAACGTGACCTTAGGGTCACGGCCAGAATATAAGACGGAATTATTTTGGGTAAAAACTTACCTAGAAAGATGGAGGGCGAGAAGAGAAATCCGTGCCCGCGAAAATCGCCTCAATCGGATAAGAAACGAAGATTCTATGAGAGTTTTAAGATTGAAGGAGGAGGAAATCAAAAATGGTGTTTTGTTTAAATCTGAAAAAAAGAATTGGAGGAGGGAGGTAGAAGATGGTGGGGTTAGGGTTTTGTGAGGAAAAAGAGGGGAAATGGGTCCATTAACAAGTTAGGCCCATAAGACAAGTTTTAAGACGGTTTAAGCTAAAAACACCGACTTAAGATAACTATAAACTTAAGATGATATAAATATTTCCGGACTATGAAATTAAATTGTTAAGACGTAAATTATGCAATTAAATGAAACCTTATTTTAAATCCTTTAAAATATTATCACATAAATTAATTAGTTATTTAGAAGAAATTCCAGAAATTACGAAATATAAATTAATTCTCGAACTTGAACTTAAAATCATTAAACTTCCAAGTCCCGAAATATTGGGATGTTACAATCTAAGCACGTCATTGACTCGCCGCAACCCAAACATAAGATGATAGATCCATTTTAACTTGATTCGTAACCGACACAAATGACTTAATTGCCATTTGATTTTTTCCCCTTGCTTATAAAGGAACCCACATATCATTTCTTCATCAAATGCTAAAGGTAACATTATCAGTAACACTCTATCAATAAAGTCTTAAACTCTGCCACATCAGCTTTTAATGATAGAGTCTCTCACTAACTTTTATTATTATTTCATTGTTCAAACCTACTTTAGATTCACCTCAAACTTTATACATTATCTCTCAAACTGACCTCAAACTCTACTTTTCCACTACACGTTTCTTATGGGGTTCAGGAAAATAATAATACTCTAACACATGGTATGTATCAATTTATTGGTTGTCATTTATAAAACGGTGGAATTACTATTTTTGTAGAGTTTTAAGTTGAGTCTTGTATTTCCAAAACTCTATCTAGTTAAAACTTTGTCAAGACTTGAGTAGATTATTAGGGGTCTTGAATGAAGTCAATGTTCTTTTCGGCTGAAACGAGCTGAATTAGATTAATTGAGTGGAATTGAGGTGAAGTGATTTTAGTTGAATTAAAAGTTAATTTTATAAAGATATTAACTGGACATAATTAATTAAACGCAAATAAAACTTAAAGGAATAGAACCACGTAAAATCTTACCTAGGAAGGTAGAGAAACATAGATAAAAGACATTCTTCCAAGGTTGGACACCAATTTTTATGTTGATCTAAAGAGTGAAATTTATCAATCAAATTTGGCTAACATTCCATATTTATATAATTTAATATAATAAAATCGTTTATAACACATTTAAAAGAAAAAAAAGTGGAAAAGCTATAATTAGTTCAATATTTGTTGAACTATGTATTATGAAATTTGTTGGCATAAATTTCTAGGAAAGAGCTTAAAATCTTAGTTCTTAGACAGCAAGTCGTAGAGACCAAGAACAAGAGGCCAATTCCATGCTGTGAGGGTCAAATAAGGTTGAATATATATGTATGCGGTCACGTTGTTTCTCTTATTTTCTACCTTAATTCATCGCCTTACATTGGCCCTTGCCTTTCGAAACTCCTTTATATTCTTCTTTAAAATAACGAGTTAATTTAATGACTAAATAATGTGAAGTAATTTTTATTTTTAAGATAAAATATTAAGTTGATTAAAATGTCGATGACCATTTTTTTGGCGGAATCATATCTAGAGGGCCTCTGACTATTTGACACTTGTAATTTAAACATATTATCGAAATACTACAAAGTAATAGCTCTTCACGTCATTCTCAATTTCTTATAGATTGACCTTTACTTTTCTTAAACTATTTTAATTTATTTCGCCGTTTAGTTTATTCATACTCAAATGTTGTAAATTTGGCTATCAAATTAAAATTAATCGTATATATTGAATTTTAATTTTTAATACGCCATGTATCATTTAATAAAAAAAAACTAAATAACGTTTCTAAATCAGAAATTGTCAAAAGTAATTTTTTATTATTTAATCTACGGAATTTACTCCCTCCATCTCAGTCATATTGTTGAAGAGTTGTTTGGGAAAGTGATACTTTGTATTGTGATTGGCCTTGAGTATAAATAAGTACAACAGGGACCTATGAGCTATCCCAACGTAAGTACAAGAGTAATGAAGTACAACATAAATGATATTAAAGGCTAGAATAGCAAAGGCTATCTAATTAATCTAATACATATGTTTACACTTTTTTATTTTTCCCTCACAAAATAAAAGAAATTTAAACCTGCCACTTGGACAGAGGTAGTAGATGATAATTATGTTAGTTTAATAAATAATAGTCGTATTTATCGATAAACTTATTTAGTATAGTTTCAAGAATAGGAAAAAATAAAGAAACAATGAGTCGTGAATAGGAAATGATCGATACCCTTTTGTGCAATTAAAGGGATGTATTTGAGAACTTGGTCTAACTTCAATTCTTAAAACCAAAATTATGCCACTCTATCATTCTTCAAATGTTAGACTTGCTCTTTATATTTAGATTAACTTGATAAATATTTTTTTCCAAAATATCATCTGTATCACAATTTGATTTAACTTAATAATCATATAAATTTAACTTTATTTATTTAATATCTATGATAAATGTATCCTCTATATATATACCTTTTCACATTTAATATATCATGCAAATATTTTCATATTATCACTTAAGTTAAAAAAAATATGGATAACAAAAGTGAAACTAGGATTAACATTTGCACATAATTAGAGTCATTTAATTAGCCTAAGCCCAATTCATTATACTTGGTCCATTTACTTATGGAGCTATGGTTCATTTTGACAATCAATATGGTCCAACTTAACATCAGTGGCGGACCTAGGAAATTGGTGCCGAGGGGGCACTAATTTTTTTTAACGCGCATTTTTATGCACGTCTAAGACTACATTTTTTAAATTTTTTATTAAATTAGTTATTATTATACACATAAAAGAATAAAAATAATAATTAGTCTTATAGATATTTTTTTTTAAAAAATAATGTCTTCTCTAAAATATTTTAAATTTTGAATATATGTAAAAACAATATTTGTTTTGGTTAATATAACTAACATTAGTAGTTAATTTAACAATAATAGTAAGTGGTTCAATGGTTTAGAATTTGTTAATTCATCCGAAGGTCATGTGTTCGAATCACAGTTGAAGCGATTTTTACATATATATTTGAACAAAGTGGGCTTGGGGCCCAAAAAAAAAAAATTTAGTGAAATGTTGCTATCAAGGATTGAACTCAGGACCACCTAGATAATATTCACTACCTTTACCAACTATGCTATGACAACTTCACATACATATATGATACTTATAAAAAATTTATTCCAAAAATGTTACGGGGTCACGTGACCCCGCGGGACCCCTCCTGGATCCGCCACTGACATTAAATTATATTTAATTTGCAACATATTTTATTATCCTTAATTAGTCCATTAAAAAACAGCAGCCCCACCACTCATGTTATATTTTGCACATATATGAAACATAATACAGTAAATGTCATACAAGTTCTCGTAACAGTATTATTTAAGTTTAAAATGGGTTAAATATTATATAATTATGTATATATAAAATAATACGTAGTGTATTACTTTTTTTGCATTTTTATATATATACAGATAGTATGTTATATTTACTTAATTCATCTTAAATATAAAATAAATAGTGCCATGTTAAGGAAGACTTATTGACGTGGTACACCCAAACCGTGTAAGAGGAGGCTTATAAATACATATCCAATTTTGGTCTCACATTTCAGCCTTCATTTCCATCCAAAATAAAACTCTTGTTAATCCTTAAGATTAGTGTTGCAATTAGCAGGGCTAATCTGAAGATTAATTGGATGGCAATCAACTTGTTAAACTATGAAGTATCAGACCTATGTTTAGGAAAACCAGCACTAAATTCAATCCCTTATGCAACCTCAACAATTGCAGATGCTCTTTCTGCAATCAAAGCTTCTCAACATAATTTCATAAGCATTTGGTCTTGTAATATTAATCATAATCATAATCATAATCATAACAATTATGATTGGTGTGAATGTGTTGGGAAAATATGTATGGTTGATATAATATGTTATTTATGCAAAGAAGAGAATTTGAGCTCACCATCATCAGCACTCTTATCTCCTGTTTCTGCCATTATTCCTAAGGATTCTTGCTTAGTCAAGCATGTTGATCCTTCAACTAGGTATCTATCTCTATGCATGCCTCCCCTCTACTTTTTATTTTTATTATTATTTTCATTTTTAAGTTTTAATTATTTTGTTTCTACTTTTCTCTTATTTCTTAATGACTTAAATGTTATAATAAAGGGTCATTGTGTAATCTGAAGTTAATTATTTATTACTATTTGATTTTTCTCTTGTGTAATTCTTAATACTTTTGAGATGCATGTAATATATATCTGGCTTCATCAACTTGCGTATACTTTAATTACTTATTCACACATTCTCATTGAAAACGACACTAGCCGTCACAACATAAAGACGAATAGTATTCTCTCTCGACTCGACTCTCATATGCAAGTGATGATATTATCCATAAGATACTCCATTTCCTTTCACTTGCATATTTACTTGCTTTATTTTGAGAGTCTACCCATTTTCATCCTGTGACAGATATTATTGCCCGTCACAAGTAGCACTCGTAAATTTTATTATTTTGGATACCATCTAATTTATTCAAGATTCATTCCAAAACTCTTTCTTGTGAGTTTTAACATTACTGTATTCCCAGGCTCGACTCTAGCCTGATTAAACTAGAACAAACCCTTATTTAGATGATTTCAGTGTTCATGACTCATGAGTACTTTATCAGATGTATGTGAAATAATTTCTTAGTTTATACTGTATTTCTTTTTTTTTTTTCTTCTGTTTTTGTGTTGAAATAATATGCTAATATTGTTTGATAGAGGTGTCCTAGATACTTAAGTAGGCCGTTCATTTGATAATAAGTAGTTAATTTTTGAGGTTTAACCCTTATTCATACCAAAAAAACTACTTGGCACTTCATTTAAATTTCAGCCTATTCAAAACTACTTATGGAAAAAAAACGTTTAGAGGCAAAGCCGGCCAAGTGTTGGACTCATCCTATTAAAATCAAAGTTAGCAGCTACGTCAAGTGTAACATATGAAATGCAGCTGATGCATAACACATGTAAACCCATGCCATCACCAAGATTTCAGAGACGGTCTTTCAATAGCGAGTTACCTCTCACATAATGGGTTGAGGAATCTACTGAAATTTTTATTTCAATAGCGAGTTACCTCTCACATAATGGGTTGAGGAATCTACTGAAATTTTTATTTCCATATTATGTCTCTCACTATATTAGTGAAAGACGGTATCTCACGAAACGTATTGCAACCCATACCCATTTCCATGCCATGCAATCATCTCCTTTTAATTTGTCGTCATAGACAAACTAGAGATCTATATAGGCTTGATGTAAATAAGATTTTATTTGATACCATGTGTCAAATTAAATGGCAATTGTCATAATTGTACGTTTCAAATTGGAAACCCCACGAATATTATGTCTTCATGTGTTTGTAACAAAATTTAATAATTACAAACGATTTTTATAACGTGTGCGTCATGTCACGCTAATGATCCAAAAATGAACGGTAGTTAAAAATGGGATTATGAACTTATGGTTAGGTTCATTGCATGAGTATTTCGAGATGTTAGGTTTGCTTAGTTCACATTACGGAGTGTGAAACGCATTCTCATTAATTTATTGCTATAAATTTTATGTTTGACTGACTAAAGTTAATACTACTACTCTTAGTGAACTTTTTAAGGTACCCTTTGTGTCAAATTGGTAACTCACAAGCTGAATTAATTCAAATTAATAACTCCAGTTGTTCAGATTTAGTAGGAATTAGTAATTGCAATAATTATTGTGAACACGTCAAGTTAAATTATTATAGGATTCAGATCTCATTTTACAATTGGAATTAGATTAGATTACATGTTGTAAAGCAAAAAGGATTAGATCTGGTTTTGTTAATCTAAAAGGTTAAGAGGCAAATCCGGTAAAGCCATCTAATAACATGTTCAATAGCTTCTCATATCGGGGCTTCTCATGTTCATTTACTTTCTAAGTGAGCAAATTTGAGTACCGTTTGCTAAAAAAATTTAGTTTTCCTATTATTTGAGACGTCAAACGGACGTTTAGACGTGGCCTCTCCAATTCATTTAACGACCATGAGATGAGGACAACCGGACTGAATTATAGTAATGTACTTTTGTCTAAATTCATTCATAAGTATTGTCATCTACTTATCGTATAGCGGAACATTTTAACATTGGTGTTTTAATTACCGGATGTTATCAGGAAACAATATATTATAGAAATACTTGAGTGAGCCAGACTCGCAAAATGGCTGTGTTATTTACCTGTAGCATTTGTATAATGGTCTTATAGAAGACTTTTGTGTCGATATGTTTCGATTTTGCTACTGCTAGATTGTTTCGTATACCAAAAAGGTTAATTTCCTTTACCGCATGTGAATAATGTTTTCTGTTTTGGGTTATCAGCTTGGTGGAAGCAATTGATCTAATCCTGGAAGGGGCTCAAAATCTGGTGGTGCCAATACAAACAAGGAATACCAAAATCTTAAGAAGAAAGCACGGACCGTCATTCCATAACGGGCGTGAATATTGTTGGTTAACGCAGGAAGACGTCATCCAATTCATCCTAAGTCGAATAGGCTTGTTCACTTCAATCGCAAACCTCTCGGTTACGGCACTGGGGATTATACGGACTGAGATTCTAACAGTGGACTATCACGCCCCTGCCACAATGGCTCTACAAGTCATTGCTCAATCATTGGCCGAACAGGCTTCTGTCGGGGTTGTGGATGAAGATGGGTCCCTAGTCGGGGAAATTTCGCCTTTCACCCTTTGTGGATGTGATGAGACTGTATCAGCTGCAATTATGACCCTATCCTCAGGTGACCTCATGTCTTATATCGACTGGGGTGGTCCGCCTGAGGACATTGTCAAAGTTATGAAGGAGAAGTTGAAGGAGAAAAAGTTAGAAGGGTTGTTGGAAATTTTAGGCGATGATTACTCAACTGATGCATTAACATACTCGTCATCAGATGACGAGTCAATCTCCTCATCTTCATCATCCTCATGTTCAACAAAATTGGCACGATATAATAGATCATGGAGCTACTCAGCTAGGATGGTAAAGAAGGCGGAGGCAATCGTTTGTCATCCTAAAAGTTCACTAATCGCTGTCATGATCCAAGCAATCGCTCATCGAGTTAATTATGTATGGGTAATGGAGGACGACTATTCGGTTGAGGGTATAGTCACGTTCCATGACATGCTTCATGTGTTCCGAGATCATATATATCGAGTCGAAGTTTGAGGAAATAGGTGCTTGATGTTGTGAAGTAGGGCATGGTTCCAAAACGAGGGTTTAGTACTTATGAAAAAAGAGATTGGAATTGTGATTTTGAGGTTAACGTAAGCATTAAATGTGCAAATGAGGGTGGTTGTATGTGTCTATGTGAATTAAGAGATTAGATTAGATGTGTTGGTTTGATTTATTTGTCACTAATCCTTTTCTACGTGCTTCCACTTTTTCGCTTTTTGGATATGAACTTGTTACTTTATGTAACACTCCTTACCTAAAAAATACGATTTGGGTGGATAAAATTGAATGTGATGTGACCTTGTTATGTAAGGAGTATATACTAATATTTTAATTCAATTTTTATAGAGAATGATCAATTAAATTGTGAAATATACTAAATTACGAATAACGTATGTGGTGTATAGGTAAATATTTAATAAAAATAGATAAAAAGTCTATATATAATAAAATAAAAGGTTGTATTTTCAAATACAAAGTACTATAGAGTAGGATATACTTCCTCCATTCAAATCCAAATTGTAGTTATGCTTTATGCACAAATTTTAAGAATTTGTTAAATATATGATTGAAAGTACAATGGGAAGTGTGTATGTTATTTTTTTATTGTTTGTGGTGGAGTAATGGTGGGTCATTTGATGACATTTTGGGTAAATAATTGATATTTATAAGGATAATTTAGTAATTTTGTTGGCTTTATTAGGAAAGGTGGAGTTTGGATATGAATGGATTAAAATGGAATAGGTGTAGTTTGGATATGAATGGAGGAAGTAAAAATTATAAAGTCTAAGAGAAACTCATAGTTTCTCGAAAATCTTCTTGTAAAACATTATTTGTTGTAGTAAATATGTATTTGTCGTCATCTAAAATAAGGACTTTTAGACCATCTTTATTTGTAACTCGAGAGATAGCAACGTACAACTGTCCATGGGTGAAGAGTTGTCTAGAAAGATAAAGACCAACACGAGATAGAGATTGCGCTTAATTCTTGTTAATAGTCATTGCAAAGCAAATTCCTAAAGGAAATTGTCTCCTTTCGAACTTAACGGGAAAGATGGACTTCCTAAAAGATTATCAATTATAAATCACACCTTAAAACAATGAAAGAGTCAAAGTCTAATATAGATGAACACCGAAAATTGAGTTGAAATAACAAAAAAGAAAAACTGAATAAAAAAACAACATTAACATCATTTGTTAATTGCTCTCTAGAGTTGTGGTGCTTTAATGGTTTAGAAGTGCGCGCTATATTGTTTTCGACAAACATTCTAAATTTGCGATCATGTGGTAATTATTATTTTGACAATCCTTTAAATTAAATTCCGAATAATTTTGATAAAATGTAAATACCAAGTATAATTGTTTTATAATTACAATTTTTTCGAAATTTGATTTTTTTGTAGTAATTGCATTAATAGTGCAAGCTGATTTGATGTTGTATTATAATTGAATAACTTTGAGTGATAAACATTGAAATGATCTAATTAAATTGATAGTATGAACGTCATGTATATAATTGCTGCTGGTGAGGCATGTAATGCTAGGTTTTTTTAATGTTGCTTAATTGTCTTTATCGTAAGGTGATTTCGTGAAGTATTTTGCTTCCACATTCTCAAATTTCACATCATTTCCTTATAATTTCTTCTGTTTCATACCGAGTATAGATATTTCATTATAACCAATTTTAATCATATGAGTTTTTTCTTATTCAAAAATCAATTATATATTTCATTATAATCAATTTTATATTATTTCCTCATTCATTATAACCGCTTTGTTGTTTTTCAGTTGAATATTACTTTAATTCATTAGTGTAGCACCCGTGAAAAATCACGGGGTTGTGTACTTTTTTTCAAATAAGACGACAAATTATAGTTATTATATAACTAGAAATTTTATTTACTCAACATGTCTACTTTAGGTCTTAAGAGGTGGAAGGGAACTGTGATTTTCGAGTAGTTTATTGAGAATACAAAAGAGGAAAAGATGTTGTTGGCTTTTGAGATTTTCGAGCAACATTGAGAAAGTAAAAGGTTTTTGGAAGACAATTTGATAAGGTGGCGGGTTTCACAAAATTGATAATTAGTAGTTATTGGTATTTTGTAATTAATGTATGTTCACAGAGAGAGAGAGAGAGAGAGAGAGAGAGAGAGAGAGAGAGAGAGAGAGAGAGAGAGAGAGAGAGAGAGAGAGTAAAATAGGAAGAAAAAATAGTAGGAGGAAAGTATGAGAAAGCGGCAAACAGTAGGATTTCATTATCAATGCAAGATTGAACGACAGAATGAAGGAATTAATACTATAGCATACACAGTATAACACTTTTTTATCTTATGGAAATAATGTAGGAAAGAGAAAATAGTATTATTGGTTTCTGTTGGTAATTTAAGTGTAATTACCGGTTCATTTTCCGTATTTTGGGTTTGGTTCAAAGACGGGCGAACTTATAAATAATAAAGCTAGTTCGGGAAGTACGGAGTGTACACTAGTCTATTGTTTAAAAATTCGCAGTATAGTTGCCTTACGAACGACTATGCGGGAAGTACGGAGTGTACACTAGTCTATTGTAACTCTTCAGAATTCTGACTCAATCCCTTCCCTTTTTCCTTCATTTGTCTATATATATGATAGATAAATGGATCGGTTTTTCATGAAATATAAATGAAATATTCATATTATTAAAATATATTTACGAAATTTCATGAAATATAAATTATTTTTGAAATTAAATTAAATCTTTAAATTTTATTAAACGGAAAATATCGGGGTGTTACATTAAGAGAGCCAGTATCGCTCCTCATTGATTATAGGACACATTTTATTTTCGTCATGCATAATTTTTGTATTGGTCTTATTCATCTTACATATGGATATTTAACCCATCTTAAACTTAAACCAATAAGGCGTCTTAAGTAAGATTTGTGTACTTTTATAATGTCAAGCAGATTCATTAATTTTACTTGCGTCTAAATCAAGTATATAAATTATCTTTACTTTTTACATTAATATAACTCCGATACTAAAATTATATTTTTATTAAATATATTTACCTTTTTACTAGTTTTCAACCCGTGCAAAATTGCACGGGTATGTTTTTAGAATATTAATATAATGATTAATATTTAAAATATATTAAACAAAAAATATGATTATTTTATTTATTTAATAATGATAATAGATTAAAACATGTGTCAATAGTGCATATGTCTGGAACTTACACATGTTTTAAATCGGTGAAAAAAATGCATATATTTAGTGTACAAACATCGTAAATTAATTTAACACGCAAAAAAACGAATTGATAATCAATTATTAGGAAATTAAATTAACAAAGACGTTAGGAAAAAAATATTTGAACGGGGAGAAAATATATGAGAAATAAGATATTGTTGGATATTCACTGGACCCGTTTACATGTGTCTTACTTGACCCGACCCTATCCACTTGGGTCCGCAATTACACGTCCCATATGGGGTCTAACGTAGCTCGATCCAAATATTTTCAACTTAATGCAAATTTCATTTTGTGTTGAATTTTTTCATACTAATACAATTTCTAATATTGTTTTAATAATTTATGCAGAATGTGTCTTGACTTGCACGATTACACCATTAAAGCTAAGTTCAAATTTTTTATGCTACTATCTATAATTTTTTCCGCTACATTGTTATCATCATAATCCTAAATTTCGTTATTTCATATTACAAATGCATCTCTTCTTTTCATCACTTCTACAATCAAATGTGTCAAGTGTTTGTTTTTTATTTAATATTTTTTGCAACAATATTTTTTTGTAATAATATTGATTTTGTGTCAATTTATGTATATAATTGATTAGTGTTGTAAAAGATTGGACTGAATTAGTAATTTTAATTTATTATTTATTATTAAAGTTAAAAAATTGGAAAGAATTATGTATTATTTTGTTTAAATTAGATATTATTTATTACTTCATTAGGTGTAAATTGCAAACATAAAAAAATCCGTATAAAAAAAAACGGTAGTTTTCAAGAAATTAATTCTATAGTCTAGTATTTGGGTCTCACATTAACAATAAAAAAAATAAAACAAATAATTATATATAATGACATGGGTGAATGAGGAGGCTTGAAATGATTTTGCTTTTATATAAAAAAGATTGATTTTTTTTAATTTAATAAAATTAGACCACGAGCTTAAAATTAGTTACAACTTATTCGGTTGGTATATTCTTAAACATGCTTTCGACCACCTCCTTCCGAAATCATATATTCCATAATGGTTTCGGTTTTTGTTGATAATGTCGTCTTACTTCAACATATGCCATAATTATTTCAGTGGAAACTGTGATTCATCAAACAGTTTTATACAAAAGCTTACATACATGATTACAGACAAAAACAATATCAACACACCCAAACTAGTTTTAACAATCGACTACTTAATTCGAGGCTAATTAGTTACAATATATTCACCGGCTTCTGTCACTACTCACTTGATCATTCACTCATCATTAGCGGACAAGAAGAAACCCAATTCAGTAAATTATCGATCACACCAAGGCCGCCTTCATCAACAAATATTTCAGTCGGTTTAAGGCAACTTTTCACGGAATCTTGTCCAAGCTGACCTCTTTCGTTGTCCCCAAACCCCAATATCTTCCCTCGACTGGTTATCACAAAAGTGTGATAAGGAGCGCTACTTATCTGAGAGACGCGGTCACCTCTCAAGCTATCAAGGACCCTAGGCATGGCAACTTTATCGGAAATTCCTCTGTCGGTAAACCCCAGGCTGCCAAATCCCATCCAACCAAAGCCATATACTAAGCCACTGTCCAACAGAACAAAAGTTTTCCTCTTACGGGCACACACCTGCAGATGGCATGGTAGTAAGGATGAGCTGCCATGGCAAAATCAAAGAATCCGGGATCAATAATAAAGGATGTTCTATCAAATAAACTTGTTTCAATATCCGGCCTCTATCCTACATTTGTTGTCCCATTTTATTTTAACTCTCCATATACGGATATAATACCTCACACATCCACACACTAACAGGGAAAATAAAAAAGAAGCTGGAATCAAGTAATAATCACCCCATTATATATAGGTCGATCTTATAGTAATCTTAATGAAATTGTCTCATGTGAGAGTTGGTGTTGTTTCCATAAATATTACAGAGTAGTAGATATACAATGTAAATCAAATCAAATGTTTCATTTTTGAAAATTTGCGAATAGCGACTGACTACTGTCTTAAAATATCAGTCAAAACTGAAATCATTTGACCACCGAGGTTAATGGGGATATACACAATGGCGTGGAGGGAGTACAAGAATAGGTATCCTTGCAAAAGTGTAACTTCGGTACGTACTGCCTAGTAACCGTCCTCCACGAACAACCTCAACATTCATCAAAAACCAATATAAATTTAGCAGAAGGTTAGGTATTGGGAGGTCTAGATGGGCATAGTATTAACCGTGTTCCACTGATAGAAAATGAGCAGAATCGGAGCCAAACTTTCAACTCCGTGCATCGTGCTACTCCTATTTACAATTTCAGGGCACAAGAGTTAAGAACTGAAGTGCAATGGAGTATATAACATACCTGCACTGCAATATGATTCTTGAGGCTGCTTAACAATGTCGGAGTGGTCTTATCAACCTCGTCTCCATGACCCAAAGCACCACAATATCCTCTGCCCCAAGTATATACCTACATCATATAAATCAGGATGAAGACATGATATCAGATAAAGCTCTCCATGCTTGACATAATAAATAAATTAGCTTGCATGCTTGGACTCACATATCCACAAGAATCAAGGGCAACAACATGCTCATCACCCGCTGAGACACGAACTATATGAACACCCTTTCTTCTAAATGAAAGGATAGGCCGAGGGTGATGTTCATTATGCTGCTCACCATGGCCTAGACATGAATTAGTGTCGGAACCAAAAGAGTATAGTGTGCCATCCTGAGCCACTGCTAAGGCATAACTTGGACCGGCAGATATCTGCACGATAGGGCCCACGCCTTCAAGCTCCTCAACAATTGTCGGTATTGGTCTATCGGCAGTGTCACCATGACCAAGTTGCCCTTGAGAGTTTGTTCCACATGTATAGACTTGTCCTTCTCTTGTAAGAAAAATGGTAAAATTAAGGCCAGTGACAACCTGCAAAATGTCGAAGATTTACATCTTAAGTATGTACTGACACATGACAAAGATGCCATTGAAAGATCGTTTTTTCAATCTATTTTCTTTCTGAAACCACGATTCCATGAATCAGAACGGAACAGACAAACTAAATATGGAGTACTTATTTGAAAATCAACACTCTTCAAAACTTTTACCATCTTTTTTTTTGTGAAATAGTAATGCTTAAGAAACTTTGTGGGTTGGAATCAAATTTATTTCCCAAAATGGTTCTCGTGTAGGATTAAGAAATCCTGAACGTGACACACTAACAATGAAGTGTAACTCCACGAGCAAAGAAAATATCATCCAACAACGTACTTGAATTTTTTCTGATTCTGTTATAGAAGACCACGTATATTTAGTAATTTTTAGTAAGATGATTCTTGAGTTTTACAAGAATGTTTTTTCTAGCTACGCCACTGTCTCTAGTCCCCCAGACCTTTAACAATAATGTTTTTCTTTCTCCATTTTCTGTGGTAATGTGCGTCCTTAAATGTCACTTAAAAAGTTACAAGTAACACCTGTAGAACAACTAAGTTAATTGAAATTTCCATGTTCAGCGAACTCGATTCATACAAGCAGCTGTAAACTTGTATTTAGAAATTCTCTGCATGTGTCCCGTCCATTCTCAGAAATATATTTTCTTCTCTGCCCATCAGTGTTATTGAAAACTGTCATTTTCAAGGGTAGCAAGTAGCAAGTAACAATTAGCAAGTTAAGATTATTTCATGCAGTTTATTAAAAGCTTAACTCCTACTAATATCAGAGTAAAAACAAAAGCAATATGCAGAAATCAAACAAAGACAATTTTTAGGTCTCGAATAATTTGTGGTTGGCTAACATGAATAGTCGATTCCGCACATGAATATCACTTATCATCTGTTAAAGTGGCCTAAATTTTCTCTTCACACTCTTCGGGCAGCTGAACACATAACTTGTCATGTAAAAGAAGTCCCCATATAACACCGCAAGTTCACATAATTTGAATCATTTAGTGTTTTTTAAATTAGAACCAATCCTTACTTGCTTACAAGGAATGCCTTTCAGTGCTTCGACCAAGAGAGGCCGGAATATGGGCTGATTTGCATCTTCATGACCACAACAGTGAAAGGAATTGTCTCCACATGAGAAAACCTATAGATTGGGAGAAGAAACAATTAATCAGCTTAGTCATTGGACAATTAACTACTCCACTTTGAAAAGGAAGTGCCAAATATACAACAAATAATTATTGTTCGACAAAACTCACATGAGACCATTGTATGAATAAAACAAACTCATTTCATGTTTTTTACTTACATTTTACAATTGCATTAATGACTTGGTTGCACCAAGCCACTACTACAATGGTTTCACAGAATTATTGATATTGCCTAGAGTAAGAGTGTAACACTACCTAACAAAACTATGAAAGCTACGGAGTATATTTCAGACTTTCAGTAATTAAAAGCCAAACGAGACGACAAAGCTTGAAGAAATCTGGTGAGATTTTGAAATCAGCAGACGTATATCATCATTTCAGTTTATAGTTTCTGCAATTGTATTAACAGAAACTGAAAATTTAACAAACATCACAAACCTCTCCACACTGGGTAACAAAACCTGCATGATTGTGAGAAGCTGACACTTGGACCACAGGCGATGGAGAAGGAAAAGTGATCCTTCTAAATGAAAGGCATTTAGTAATCTCAGGACCTTGACCAAGAACACCATACAAGCTGGAACCACAAGAGTAAACAGATGAGTTGCTGATAAGCAATGTGTGATATCGTCCACACTTTATCTGCATTTTCTGATAAACAAGTGACATTGTAAGAAACAAACGAAACACCCATTGAGATAAACAACACTGAATCAAGAAGTATCGATAAAAGCTCAAGCACCACAAGAATCAAACCACTCTGAAGAAATTTGTCATTAGTTTCTTAGTTCTTCAATACGCACAAAAACTCAAAAGCACACAGGTATGATACGAAAAAGCTACTCCCTCCCTCAGTCCCTCATTATCATTTCTTTACTTTGATTAAAATACGCATAATTGATTGGATGGAGGGAGCAATATTTAAAAACACTAGTTTCAGATTCTTACATTGTACAAACTCATATGATCAACAGCATCAAGCCAATCACATTAACAAAAGGCATACAGTACTTTACAGTGTACAATGAACAAGTATACCAAGCACTGATGGACCATATCTAACTACATCTAACTACATGGGTTCCCAGACACGGTAAAAAGTAAAAGCCATTTTTTCTGTGATCTTGCTCATTTTCGTGTTGAAACGAATTAGAATCTACAGTTTTCAGTTGGTCTCCCTTGCGACGGTTGTAAGTTACAACAGAGGAAAAGTTATCATTTTATGATAAAATTTGACCATTTTCTATAAAAAACAACCACTACTTTACAACCAGCTTATTAGAAAGTGACTATTTTAGTGGTCACTTTTTATCATACCGTCCCAAATGAGAATTTGAGTTTATGTAATAATGACTTACAAATTTTCAACAATACACCATAAGTAAATTTGTTTGGAACTGCCAATGACGGCAGCAGATTACATTTCAAATAAATTTGCAGCAATCATCCAACTGACCCACAGCAAGTCGACATAGACAAACCAATCCATGCTAAGATAGCCACTGTCAAAACATGAAGCAAAGCAACAGTTTCTTGCCCTGACATCACATTAGCAACAATATCATGCAATCTTAAACACTCTTTGACATGATGCACTCCACTAAAACATGAATATATCAGCGAAACTAGAAACATGGTTTGAATAATTTCTGCATTTTCAATAATAGACTACCATGGACTAGCTAAGTTTTTCTTGGGTGTAAATCAGGGTGTCCATCGTTGACAACAGTGAGTAATAAGGGTGTCCTGGGTACTCTCACGAATAGGTAAACAGTTGGCCAAAAAGTTTGATCGATTCCCTTTGGCATAAAACAGCAACACTACTAGCATAACATAAAGTCATCATGGACAATACACTACCTCCTAAGCTAATGGTAATAAAATCTTAAATAAGCTACACATTTCTCAACAATCAACATGGTATCAAAATATCAAATTACAAGCAATATAAAAATATTCCCTCCATTCCCATCATTTTTAACTCTCATTAAAATATCCTCAAAAACAATAATAAAAAAAAAAAAACTAGTAATGAATTCAAATAAAAGTGAGAAAAGAGACAATACATTGCCTACAGAAGTATCAACAATATCAGATGCTTGTTGAACAGAATGCAAAAACCTCAGAAGCCTCTTCCAATTCCCACCACACCTATCAAACAACTCTCTCTTAGCATCTTCACTCATCGAGTCGAAAACCGGGTCTGAAACGCAGAGCTGGGAAGCAGCCATATCAACCAAAGACCTGAATTTGAAAGGGTATAACCCTTGACACTTAACAAATATAGAGGAACTCAACTCTAGACATACAAGATCAAGTGCACTCAATCTACCACAACTCAATATATCCAATACAATGTGAGATGGTAACTCATTGATCGATCCCGATACCGCCATTTCAACACGAAATTGACCAAACGATGTGATTTTTTTTACAAGAATGGTAATGTTGTGTAGTTGAATTTTTCAAAAGTTTTAAGTGTAATATGAAGAAAATGTCAATATATGGGAAATTAACTACAGAAATGCGGATTTTTGGGTGAATTTTACAGGTAATTAGGAGATTGGTATAAGATTAAACTTAACAAGTATGTCAATTGATAATTATAGTCTTCAAAAATAAGAATTTAGGGGGGATTTTCTTCGAAATTAAAAAAATGGGGAATTTGAGAGGTGGGTAATTAATTACAGAGGGAATAAGAGAGTGGAATTAAATTTCAGTGGATTCTTGCTCAAATCACGAATTTTTCTATGAGAAGACAATGGAATGGAATATTGGTAGTCTAAACTCTAAACGTACAGTTTATATAGTGGTTCCTTACATTCTTTAAATCATTTTTTTTCCGATCCATAAAAGCTACGTAGTAATAGAAATTCGTGTTTGTGACCGTGATATGCTTGAGACGTCTCACAATCCTTCCCTCACTCGTTCATCCCGTTCTCTCACTTATTTTTTGTGAGAGGTTGTATATGAACAGTTGGTAGGGGTGAGCAAAACCGGGTATCCGATCCGGATTTGAAAACCGTATCGGGTACCCGGTTTTTAAAGCGTCAGTTTTTCACTTCCGGATACGACCCGATTTAAATCGGGTATACGGTTTTCGGGTACCCGGTTAAACCGTATAACCGGTTTTCGTATACCCGGATACGGTTCTAGTTAAATTTTAACATTTCTGCATTTTACTTCATGTATGGCTGCATAAGTGCATTTCCTGTATGACTATGTATTTCTCTACTTCCTGAGTTCCTGTATGAATATTCCAGAATGGCAGATTGCGAAAGTGTCACTATACTAAATTACTAATATTCTGAAAAAGGCATAAATCAAACCAAAGTTCAATCGTCCATTGTCCAAACGTCCATTACAACAAACTAAGTCCCGAATGGTAAACAACTAAAAATATTCAATGCAACACATCAATCCATGTAGACGAAACAAAACGAAGTTAAGTACTAAGTAGCAAGGCTTCAACTCTTCAACATTCAGCTTCCTCATCGATCATGATGACATGATGTTGTAAGACCAAGTCTTTCATATCTACAATTACAAATCAACAAAACACAATCATACATTAAAGATAAGATACCAAAAAAGTAAAACTTGAAATATAAAAACAAAGTTAGAAATAAAAATAAAACCTTCTTGAAGTTTATCGATTTCTTTCAAGGTATCTTCTACGATAAGAGGAGCTTGAGTAGTACGAAGCCAATCTTGTGAACATATGAGGGCCTCAACCATAGATGGAGCTAGGGAAGTACGAAATGAATCAAGTATACGACCACCGGTGCTAAAAGCCGACTCGGAAGCTACGGTAGATAGCGGGATGGCAAGCACATCTCTAGCCATATTAGAAAAATTTGGATATCTTTTTTGATTATCTTTCCACCATGGTAAAATCTTAAACTTTGGATCCCTACTTTCCCGCTCATCTTCTAAATACCTCTCAAACTCTGATTTCTTTACAACTCCACCACACATTTCTGTTTCAAACTTATCACCCATTAAGGAACCAAGATTAAAGATATCACTAGTCTCACCCTCTTTTGATTTGACACCCATAGAAGTAGAAGAAGTGGAGCTAGATGAACATGAAGCTTGTTTGGTAACCATAGGAGTAGCATAAAAGTCGTAAAGTGATTGAAAAAAGTATCTAATATTCAAGGATAATATTTTACTCTTTTCCTCCCCATATGCTTTTTTCACCATCCAATCAACATACGCCAACTTACCCCTTGGGTCAAGGATTAAAGACACAAACAAAAACAAATTGAGATTCTCAATTTTACCCCAATATTTGTCATATTTCACCTTCATTTTTTCAGCCATTTTTCTAATGCCTTCATTTTCATGGAGAAGATGTTCGGATAACAACTCACCAACACCGAATATCACTTCTACATAATTGTTACTAGTGACATAATAGAATCCCGACATTTTCAAAGTGGCATCATAAAAATCTTCAAGAAAGGTAGAAAGGTGTCTACTTGTTTCCAATCATTAGACACAAGGGGATCATTAAGCTTTCTCATTTCTTTGTGCAGTTGAGTGTCTTTGTTAAGCAACAAACCAAATGCCTTTTTAAACTTTTTTGCCGTCTCTAACATCAAATAAGTGGAGTTCCACCTAGTATCGACATCCAAGCATAAAAGACTTTTGGTAATAATGTTTTCATCTTGAGCACAATCCACAAACTTTTGAGTTCTAGAGGGTGAAGACCTTACATATTTAACCATAGTTCAAATTTTCAGAATTGATCTTTCTATATCAGTCAAGCCCTCTTTTACAACCAAGTTCAAAATATGAGATGCACATCTCATATGCAAATATTTACCTTCCATAACATCGCATTCTGAATTATTAAACTTCCTTTTTTAGATACTCAATGGCAACATCATTAGCACTAACATTGTCTACGGTAACCGTCAACACATTTTTCAAGTCCCAACCCGAAAGACATTTCTCAACACTTTGACCAATGACCTTACCCGAATGACCCGGAATTTGACAAAAATTAATGATCCTTTTATGCAAATTCCAATCAGCATCTATAAAGTGAGCGGTTAGACACATGTAGCCTAAATTTTGGCCCGAAGTCCAACAATTAGTTGTGAGGCAAACTCTAGAATTCATTTTTCGAAAAAAATCTTGTAGTTGCTTTCTTTCCTCAAGGTACAACTTATAACAATCTTTAGCAACGGTAAAACGCGAAGGAATAACAAACTGAGGATTCATATCCTTGCAAAACGCCTTAAATCCCTCACCTTCGACACTCTTAAAAGGGCACTCATCAATTATTATCATCTTAGCAAGTGATTTTCTAGTTTTTTCTTCATCAAAACTCCAAACAGATGGAACATTAACAGTTTGTATTGTACCATCATCATTTACAACAGTTTTCGACTCCATAGTAATTAGTTTTTGTCTCTTATCAATGTTTGAAGGCTTTTTTGGACAGCGACGAGCATGATTACTCAATGTACCGGTTCCATTACTCGACTTACAACTTAGAGTTTTGCCACAATAAACACATTCAGCATAATCACGCACACTAGCTTGCACAAAATGCTCCCAATGAGGAGATTGATTTTTTCTATTTCTAACAAAAGGCTGACCGGGAATCCAAATATTACTTACATTGCTAGTAATGGAAGGGATTTTTGGTGGTCTCGCTCTCTTTTGCTTTCTAGATGTTTGAGGATTTAACTTTGAAACTTCTTCAAGGTCCTCGTCCTCGTCATGTTCGCTGGAAACTTCAACATCCACGACTCTTTCATCAATGTGATTGAAAGTGTCATTATCGTCATGACTTGATTCCATTACTGTAAAATTGTAAAAAAAAAAAAAAAAAAAAAAAAAAACATCAGAATACGAAACTGATTCCATCACGAAAATGAGTAACATCTACATAAAATACATCACGAAATCACGAAATACAACAACAATGACAGTAACTATAGATAAATCTAACAAAAATCACAAAATAGATATCACGAAAATCACGAAAATCATGAAATACAACAACAATGACAGTAATGACTAATGAGTAATGACAGTAAATCTAACGAAATCATGAAATAGACATCACGAAATCATGAAAAACAACAACAATGACAGTAACTAATTAACTATAGATAAATCTAACAAAAATCACGAACAATGACAGTAACTATAGATAAATAGTTTAAATACTATAAACAACACGAACAGAATACGAAAATCACGAACAGAATACGAAAATCACGAACATAATACGAAAATCACGAAATTGGAGTAACTATATATAAATCTAAAGAAAATCATACCTTAGAAGAAGGGTAAAACATAAAATGAGAGGATCTGAAGAGGCGATGAGAATTTTGAGAAGAGTTGAGGGAGATTGGAGAGGGAGATTGGGAGGCGATGGAGAAATTAGGAATTAGGGTGGTCTGTGAGGGAGGCGATGGAGAAAGTGAGAAACCGGTATTCATTTTTCATATTGGGCTTTTAACTTTACGAAAATCATACCTTATTTATTCTTTCTATTTTTTTTTTTTTTAAAATTACACTTAAACCGGGTCAAACCGGGTATCCGGTTTGTGAATAAACCCAACCCGGATACGAAAGGGTTTCAAAAAACCTTATCACGTATACGGAAAAATAAACCGTATACCCGGAAAACCGTATAACGAGAACCGTATACCGTATTGTATCCGTATTAAAAAGCCGCATCGGAAATTTTTACTCACCCCTAACAGTTGGAGTAAGGACATACTTCGGTTTGGCTTAATTTTAGCCCATTTCGTTTACCTAAACTTTGTTTAGTTAAGTTTGTTTTAGCTTTTTTCTTTATAATTTACGTTTACTTCAACTTGATCCAGTTAACTTAGCTCTATTCAGTTTATTTCAGTTCAGTTAGCTCTTGCTAGGCCATTCGTCGAAAAGAATAAGATTTAAGAGTTAATTGGTGAAAAAATGAGTTCAACTGAAATAAAATAAAGATGGACAGAAACGAGCTAAAATTATTAAGTCAAAAGAGCATGGCTCTCTTTGATAAACATCATATTGGCCAAATTTCAGTATATTTGAGAGATTTAGCATATTTGACTTACCAATATGTTATTTAGAGTGTTTGATTAATGGCATATTAAGGGGTTGTTTGGTAAACAGCATATTGCAAAAAATTAGCATATTTGAGACAATTAGCATGTTTGACCAATCAATCTATTTGGACTGTTTGGAAAACAACATATTGAAAGAGTAGAATGGGCTTCAATATGCTCTTTTGGAATATGCTGCTCTTCCAGCATATTCAAAGAGTATATTGCCAAAATTAAAAAATTATTTTTTTACCCTTCAAAAAATATTAACCTTATTTTTGTTTCATAGTTCTTCATTCTCTCCTATCTATGCAAAAGATGCGTTTTTTTTCCTCTAACTTGTTTGTTCAATTTTTCTAAAAAGTATTTAGTAACATATTCCATGTGTAATGTGTATTGTTTGCTTTTGTTTGTTTATGGTTTGATTTTTCTTAACTCGAAACTTATAGAGTAATTGATTTCCATTAAAATCCATTTTATACGGTGTTTTTGTAGTTATAGCAGTAAGGGATTGGTGACTCTTGGGTTGAAACAAACTACGTCGCTCGATTTGTGCTATAAATAAGTGTCGTCAACACTTAAAATTCTCTCTGCAATTATTAAAGTTGTTTGTGATGTATTTTGACAAATATTAATCAATAATTTATTCATGTCCTTTTTTGTCATTTGACAAATGATTGAGATAATCTGCTAATTTAATTCTGCTAATTACTAAACACCTCTAACAAATTCTGCTAATTGAATATGCTAGTCAAAACTGCCAACAAATTCTGTTAGTCAAATCTGCTTTTACAATCTACTCCTGCTAATATTAATATGTTGTTTACCAAACAGGGCCTAAATAGTATATTGGGGTCCATTATGCTATTTTACAATATGCTGCTCCTATCAGCATATTGGATTAGCATATTAGAAAGAAAAAAAGTGTCGTATTTACCTTCTTAATAAAATACTAACATTCATTTTATATATTTAATAAATATTTTTTCATATCCTTATATGTCATTTTATAAAGATTTTAGACAATCTGTTAATCTAAACTGTCAATTACCAAACACCTCTAAAATAATTTTGCTAAATAAATCTGCTAGTCAAATCCGCTAAATAATTCTGCCAGTCAAATATGCTTTTAAAATCTGTTTCTGTCAATATTAATCCGTTGTTTACCAAACAGGGCCCATGCCTTTATGGTCAAGTTTGTATAGTTTGTCATACATGGAAAATAAAATATGAATAAAAGTATTTACATATACAAATAACTAAGGAAATGTTTTGTATGCTAGGTTAGGTCAATATTACGCATATGAATAAAAGTATACGTATACAAATGGAAATATTTTGTATACTAGGTTAGGTAAATATTACTCATTATAGAGTTATTTTGCACTTGATTCTAACACTCTCACGATAAATTATAAAATTATTTATAAATACATCTTAATTTATCATTAACTCATTTATAAGTCACTCTCACGATAAATTATTATTCTATAACTAACAGGGCAACTAAATATTACGTATAAAATATGCATAGAAAATACAAAATGAAGCATGAAATATGAAAATATAATATAAATACTAACATAATTATAATTGTGACTTGTGAGTCCGGGAATACAAAATAGAAATGGTTCTTGGTGTTGTGATCCTACCCGACCCTTAAACCTTATATTTATTAAAAAAAAGAAAAAGAAAAAAAAAATACACCTACGAACGTCAATAACCCAAATAATACAGACAAACATATGAGCCTTATTAGTTATCATTAATACTGACTACGGAGTATACTATAGTCATATCGAAACAACCATTAAGAATAACGAGGAAATTGATGAAAATGATGAGTTTGGGTACGGTAAGTAGTATAATTTAGGGTTGGGTATGGGTAATGATCCAAATAACCAAGACTTTGTAATACTTTAATCAAAACTTTGTAATTTAATTCGAACTTTGGTACATTTTATTGAATGACTCGTTAAGAAAAATTGGACCCTAGAATAGACCTTACCCAGACTTATTGGGGTCGGATATGAGTCAATTAATTTCAGACCCTTTAAGATCCGGGTCGGATATGGATCTAAGACTTTTTATTTCGAGTCGGATCGGGTTTTACCGAACTTTACATAAACCTACCGATTACCATCCCTAGTTGTCGCTGGTCTCTTCTCCTTGGACTCCGTACAATGCTAAAACTTGTGAACTAAGAAAAGACCGCTATCGTTGTTAGGCTGGTGTTGACTTTTAATATTTACGAAGTACTGTACTCCGTATAAAATAAAATGCAACTACTTGGAACCTCAAATGGAGCAGAAGTTTGCATGAATGCTGATGTGTATTTATTTGATTGCTTTGCTCACGTGCCTATGATTTGGCAATTGTAAAGCCTGGCTTTGATTGTGATTTGTGAAGACTCTTGCTTCCTTGGGAGGGGATAATATCCCCTATAAGTTAAAAGCGAATAATTACTCTACTAATGAAGTAAGTGAAAAGATAAATGGATAGAAATAAATAACTTTATGAATAGTGTAACTTGTACATTATTCCTCTTTAGCTTAGGATGGATTGTGTCTATCCTCAGTAATAATTTGTGGATTGTGACATGTGAATACTAATTGTTAGGGGCTTAGCCGCTTAGGTAGGGCAGAGCAAAAAAAATTCGATACCGATTTTTTTTCGATTTTGATCCAAAATCCGAAAAAAACAATCTGAATATATGGATACCATTTAAATTGGACATCTGATCCGGTATTTCCCGTATAAACTGGATCATATATGGATTGTGATTTTCGTAAAACAGGATATTCGAATCCGATTCGAATTTTAATAAACTAAAAAAATAAGGAAAACGTAAAACAGTAAAGAGCCACTACACACGACACATCAGATATCACACTAGAAAATAAATTGGCACGAACCCTTATATTTCTCATCTCGCCTCGCTCTACCATCTTTCACCACATAGGGATCTCAAATCGCCATCGTTATTGTTCATCAGCCATCATCAACCATCATTCACCACTTCTATTTTTTTTCACTTGTTTTATAATCTTTGTTTGATTTCAATTGATTTTATTTCTTCCCCAAACGATTAGTTGATTATATAGTAAATTAATATGATGCTATATTGTTTTTCTTTTCTTTAATTTTTTACGCTAATAACTTCCTGCCTCTTCTTTAGTGGAGACTTGTTCTCACCTTTGTGTGAGTTTTGTGCTCACCTTTGTGTGAGTTTTGTCCTCATCTTTTGGTGAGTCTATCCTCATCGTGCGGTGAGATTTTCCCCTCTATTTGAGAGGTTCATGAATTAAGTGGAAGATCGGGGCCTTCATTGTTGATCCTATGGAGATGAAACTGCTGTCAGATTGCTCGTTACAAAATTTTTGGTCAAAAGAACTTGATTCTTGTCAATGTTTTAGAAAATTTGGAGACCCTCTTGTGAAAAGTCGTAGAAGGGGATATGTTAGAGGATGTGCAGAAGCGTCTCATGAGTCCATCAAGTTTAGAAATTTTCTGTTGATCGAGAATGTAATTTATTTGATTTTAATCGTTTTGTGTCCTGTCATTCTTGACATATGTTGTAACTATCATTTTCATCTTCAATTTTCTTCAACAATACCAATCTCCTTAATCCATTTAAAAAGGAGAGTATCATGTTGTTGTGAAGGAGATGATGAAAAACAATCATCGCTAACAGTTTTCAAGTCGAAAAACTTTTTATGACTTGTCAATACCCAACCTTGAAAATCTCAGTAACATGTTGTTGTCATAGATTTTAGTTGTAATTTCTTTCTTTGATATATTCATGTAGAACTAATTGAGCGTTAACAAGTTTGATTAATCTTTACGATATTTTCTGAGGAAATGAAGTATTTTTGAAGTAAAAACAATTAGGAAAAATAGTTTAAATGGTGTTAAAGGAGCAAGATACAAAGAAAGACGGGATAAAAAAGAATTATATATCACCCCCTTAAATGGTGATTTACCAAAAAAAAAGTGTGAATTAATAAGATGTAAATTGGATCGAATCCGGTTTCCAAAATATGGATATCCGTCGGATTTGCGGATTTCGGATTTCTGGATATCCGAATTATTTGGATCGGAATTGGATCCCCAAAATTCAAAATTTTAAAACTGGATATTCGATCCGGTTTTGAAATCTGGATTGGATATTCGGTTTTGGACACCCCTAGGCTTAGGGAAATAGATAAATGAAAAAAGTGTTGAGAAGTGGTGGCCTGGCGGTGAAAGATCGTAGAGGTGATATATGGGAATTATCATTTTATGAAGTGATGGAGTCAGGGTTTATAGCAAGAGCTAAGGGGGCGTTTGGTTAGAGAAAGGGAAAAGGGAAAGGAAATAAGAAAGGGTAAGAGGGGGAAAGGAAATGGATTACCTAAAACTTAATAGGTTGTTTGGTTACTCTAAGAAAAATAATTAACCACTCACACTCACTCCTACCACTAACACACACCACCACAAATAACCACTTCTCTACCGGTGGAGGTGGCATGGTGGTGGTGGTGGAGGTGATGCCGGTGGTGGGGTGTAATGGTGGTGGCGGTGGTGGCGGCGACGCTGATGGTGGTGGGGGTGTCATGGTGGTGGTGGCGATGTGGTGGTAGAGATGTCATGGCGGTGACGGTGGCGGTGGTGGCAGTGATCACGACGGTGATAGTGGTGGAGTGTCATGGTAGTGATGGTGGTGGGGGTGCCACGACGGTGGTGGCGGTGGTAGTGGTAGTGGTGGGGGTAGTGGCGGCGGCGGCGTCATAGTGGTGGTTTGGTGGTGGCTATTGTGGTGGTAGTTGCAAGTGTGGTGGTAGGTGAAAAAAGTGGTTGAAGGGTAACAAAGGTAATAAAATCTCATACCCTTGGGGGCGGGGGTGAGGGTTAAGGAATTAGAAGGATTGAGGGGTAAGGGAGGGAGTTCAATTCCTTTTGATTGTGTCAAACAAACACCAACAAAGAGAATGAATAACTTTGTTTCCTTTTCTCTTTCTTATAGATCCCCAACCAAACACCCCCTAAATATTTTAGCGGAGAGATTATTTAATAGCATAACGCAAATTTGAAGTTTTTTTTTTGAAATTTTAACTGAAGTTCTCGAAATTTTTCTTTATAGCGAGGACGAGCTTCTCTGATTACTCCTAAATCTGTCACCGCTTATATCAGGCCGACACTATATTTTTCCCTAGTAATGAGTGATTATTTTATAGACTTTTACCTCCTATTTAGCTCGGATTTTATTGTACGTCTTTTGACACTTATTTTAGTGATTTATGAGCTAATATGTGTATTCTAGTATGTTTGCTCGTTTTTATCATGTTTTATCAGGCTCATATAATAAATAATCTATTAATTGTCTATCTATAGCCCAATAAAAACAAATATCTAATTATCATCAACTTAATTAAACCCTTTCTAATTCTCTCTTTACGGCCTTCACAACAAACCTCCCTCTCACCAAATAGAATACGAGCTAATCTACATAGAATATGAAAATACGAGCTAATTGAAACACTTCTCGAGCTAAAAAAATAGAACCAGATTTATGAGACGTAAAATTTGATGATATATTAAACACTTAAGATTACGAGGCATAATTAAAAGAATACGAGCTACAAAATACAAACACATAAGAATACGAGCTAATGTAAAAAAAAAAGTTTAACAAAATCAGGAACTAAAAAATACGAGCACGGAAAATAAGAGCGAGCTATTAATCTAAGAATACGAGCTAATGTAAAAAGAATTATTTACAAGTTCTTATTTAACAAGAGTGTATCTGTCTTAAATTTAGGACGCGTTAGGTAATATATGTAAGATAAAAACATAATGTATTGGGCTAAACAACAACTTCGTTATGCCTAAAAGAATCATAGTTGACCGGTTTTGATGTTTAGATGTATACCTTTGTCTTAAGGGAGACTAACCTATTATTTTTTGCATGAGTTATTGCTTTCCACAGTACAAGTTTGGGTCGGAGATAGAATTTGGTAATTATTTTATGGAGTAATTGTTTGTTCAGGTATTGGTATATACGAAGTATGAATTACTATTTACAATCATATTAACAATAATTATTCATGTAATTTTTCTAACATATGAAAACAGATAATATTTCTTATGTAGTACATGTTAATGAGATTTTTGAATTTTTTTCAACACCTTTTAATATATCTTTTTAAGATAAATTTATTGGGTTTAAATATATAATAAATTGATTAAACCGTTTTAAAGGTGCACAAGTCTATTCAAATTTTGTTCCATTTACTAAGTAACAATTTGTACTAAATGTAAATTGAGTTAGAATTTGCATTTTATGATATCTACGGGTCAAAATTTCCATTTTGCCCTGTGCACGGGTGTAATTAAATGAAAAAACAAGTTAACAATTTGTAATTCCACTAATTCTATGATAATTTCCGCAAGAATAATTTTGTTTTATCTATATAAATCGGCATTTTTTAGGCCGCCTCCTAAGTAACAACACCTAAGTAGAAATTTAAATTTAGCTTACAAAAGTGGATATCTTACTATAATACTTACTCGACCAATTAATACTATTGTATGATTTTATACTAATTGCAAGTGATATTTTCAAATGAAATTCATAATTTTTTATTAACCAATTATTACATTGGCCAATTTTATTACTTTACTTTAATACTTAATTTATATTTACAACTTTTTATAATAACTTCTTAAATAACTTTTTAAATAACATACCCGTTTGCACGGGTTTAAAACTAATAAACTATAGAACATCCTCCATATATTGAGGATATTAGTATTCAAATACGTGTGTAACCGTCTCATTATGTTTGATATAAATTGAGGAAGAGAAAAATAGTTATTTGAAATGTAGCTAGGGTAACTAGAAGAATTGATTACGTGAACTAAAAGTTTGTCCAAAGTTCCAAGACGACGGAACAACATTATAAAAGTATTTGGTTTTGCCCCCAACCAAAGTGAGTTTAAAAGATATGCCTTGGTTTCTAAGATCAGTATTGCTTTGCCAATTCACACCCCAATTCCTGGACATAGACACCCATCTTTTAGTCTTGGAGCTCCTTAGTGATGCCGCTTTCACGCTACCGCTCCCACCAACGTTGGCGATCATCACCATGTTGAAGTTGCCCTGCCCTTTCATTGTGAATCGGACTCCACCTCGCCTACGACATGATATCCTGTGCATTTGTCATCGACAATAATAATATAAGTTAGATCAATTCACACATTTTAAGTTACTCTTTTTTATTTCACTTATTTATTTACTTTTGATTAAACTATATTTCAGCACTAATCAACAAGTAAGTCCTGATCAACAACTTCAAAGGATGATATATACGTACTTTTTGTAAAGAACAGGCACAATTCCTTCATTGCCACGACGAGCGATACGAAAGAAGGAAGGCATGGCCAGGTCAAAGTGGTGGCGGGGAGGATCGCACCACCCCCCATGGTTGTTTGGAGGGCAGAAGTTGGTAGCGGTCACAGTGATGCTCCCAGATGGAAGGCACCACTTTGGATCAGCCCTATAATTACACCTAACTTGGTAGCATGCGCCACATGCTTGACCTCCCTTGAACATTGCCGTGCTTAAGGCCGTTGTATGGACCCCAAACCCCGCATGGATTGTGTTGTCGAACCCGCATGCTCCCCCTAATGAATCGTCGCATATTATTAGTTACACAACAAAATCTAGTAATAATGAGTATGCAACCGATAAATAAATGATTGAAACGGATAAACAGAGTATAAGCACTACTCTATAATTTAATCGAGTAAACTAGAAAGTCGTTAAAATTGTCAAGATTATCATTGCCAAGGAGCCATATATAGCTCTTATTAACCCGCCTTAGCAAAAAACACAATTTCTCATTTGTGACGGCATTATCCGTTGCAAGCTTGCGACGGGTCAAATAAAACCCATTTGGGGAGATAAAAACAAACCATTTGTTATTTTCTATGTACTTTCATTCTTGTCTTATCTAATTAAGTGAGTATACTTAATCCGTCACAAGCTTGTGACGGATATACCCGTCACAAAAGAGACTTATTGGGGAAAAAACGTACCAAGGGTGGCTGGGGATTGGTTTTGGCCATAGAAAGTTGCATGACCAGTACGCCAATGTTTAGGTTTACGACATTCCACACTTTGAAAGACTATTCCCAATAACAACAGAATATTCCAAAACAAAACACTAGCATGGATGACTAAATTTATAGTTTTTGCCATTTCTAACTTTGTGTTTACTCCTTTTAAAATGAGTATGTAATACGATATCATAGATTGAATTACGTACGTTCGTTAAATAGGAAAACATATTGTTATGGGGTTTTGTCGGTGGATATTTTATTTATATAAAAAATGCTTCAAATCCCACTTTTAGCTCCTAATATGATTTTCTGTCATTATTGTCAGTCTAACAAAAATAAATTAATGTGAGACGCGTTTTTTAATTTATATATGAAAACGGTGTAAATAGTGAAATAGCCTAATGTTTTGATGTGCATGGAAGTTTCGATGCGTACGGAAAACTACGGCAGGAAGAACAAATGCATGTGACTGGTTTTAATGCAAAGGAAATGCATGCAATAACTATGACTACCGTCTACGTATCATGCATCATCACTATTTCATCGGTGTTTCCTCACCACTTTAGATTGAATTTTCGAATTTTGAGATCTTTGCAATTTAGTTACTAATTGTGAATAATGAAACTATTGTGTATTATAAGATGAATTATAAGGTATATAGTGAGGCGTATATAATGTTGGAGTACCGAGGTAGAGTTGGAGAGAGGGGAGGCATTGGGTGAGTGAGGATTGGGAGGTAGAGGTGAGGAGTCAAAGAGTCATGGGTAAACCCAGTATTAAATGCTTGGGGTAACAAAAAAATTTAAAAATGTAAAATACATTTAATAAAATTTGAGCTTGTGTCACTAGGTTGAAAAACAAAGTATTTAGACTTTGTTCCTTCTGGCCTTTTAGAGCTGAACTGAATTTAATTGAGGTGAACTTAACTTAATTTAACTGAATAAAACTTAAATTAATAGGAGTGAATAAAGTTAAATTAAATTGAACTAACTAACTAAATAATAATAATAATAATAATTGTAATAATTATTATTATTATAATAGAAGTTTTGTTTGATTAATAAAAGTTTGTGGTTTAAAAAAAATAGTAGTAATAATAATAAAATAAGTTATTAAAAATTTCATTCGGATGCATAAACTTGATATACCAATTATACAACATCAAAGTACAAAAGAAAGAACAGATTCAAACATGGATGATAAAAAACGGAAGAAACTCATGGACAAAGTTCGAAAAAATAGGGCGTGTTATTGGTGTACACAATGACCACGATAATGAAGCACATGAAGAATTTCAAGATGATATGAAAGTCAATAATGAAGCAACATAGATGATGCCTTTTGTGTTAATGATATCTATATTTTCAAGATTATGATTTTCGATTGTGTTAACAAATATTACAATTTTAATGTTAACAAATTTTACTTCTTAAGTACCTTTTTCTCTACTCTACCATGTTTCACTAATAATAATATTAATAATAATAATAATAAATATATGATAATAATAAAACTAAACAACAACAACAATAATAATTAATAATTAATAATAAAGAAATAGAAATATAAATAAATATAAATATAAAATAATAATACTAATAATACTAATACTAATAATAATAATAATAATAATAATAATAATAATAATAATACTTGTAGTAGTAGTAAATAATAACAATAAGAATAAGAATAATAACAATAATAATGTGGATTAAACTTAATAAAGTAGAGTTGAACTGAACTTAACTGAATTATATGAAGCTGAACTGAACTGAACTGAATTGAACTGAATGGAGCTGAGCCGAGCTGAATTGAACTTGTAACACCCCCATTTATTCAAGGGCCTGTACTAGGACTCCCCGAATCACAAGACCCAATATTCTCCACACCGTATCACAAGACCCATTATCTCCACGCCAATCACAAGACCCATTAACTCCGCACCAATCACAAGACCCATTAACTCCGCACCAATCACAAGACCCATTTTTCATCACCTCATATCGTATCTCAGAATTATGTAACCAAATAACACAATATATCAATCATATGATAATATAAGATAAACATGGTTAACATCAAATAACAAACAGATTACTCATCATTATGTACACAGTATTTCCCCTACCTCGATTTGCGGAAAGACATCTGAACAGTTGTTAGGAAAACTCCACCTTGAGCTCAGTTCCTATAAATATTACTTAATGTCAACTCATACTCACACGACCATTTACCTTCAATTAAACATAAGCTTGCTAAACCTTGACTTACTAAATATAGCATACAATCTACTAGTCAATTATGTTGGGGCTGATGTACTTGACAATTAAGTACAATGACTTATTAAATCTCTTTAAGGATCACAAGGGCATACTTCAGTATTATTATCAGTTGATCCACGTTTATCAATAACGGTTGGCTTGCTAGATAAGTTTGACGTTATTGTCATACGGATGACGGTGATCAACTGGTCCCTATACGTCACACCTATAGGACACGTTTGAGAGATGTGAAGGTATGAAAATACAGTCACATTTATGCCGGATACGACTAAACAGTTAGTCAGAGGTATTGACTATTAAATTAGTCAATAAGATGTTGAGATTATTATTTAATACGGATTAAATAATTTTAGCTAATACGGATTACATGATTAATTCGTAAATTAAATATAAACGGTTATATTTAAGTAAATATTGTATTCGCGTATTAATATAAACAGTTATATTAATTTGGGTAATTATACAATATCGTATTTTATCAGACCATTATTAATACATCGACTGCGTTAATATCTGATAACAAGTGTGCGATTTATAATTAAAATCCCGCGAATAACTTATAGCTAAATGGGTCGAATCACGGATCAGAATAAGGTAAGAGTGGAAAGCCCACTCTTACCCTATTCGAAAATTCGGCCGAGTATACTACATAAGGAGAAGACTTCTCCTTATGTTAGGTTACTCTTGTTGCACTGTAAAACAAATCTCAAGAAAATTAGGGTTTGAGAGCATTCTTCTCCTATAACCTAGATCTCACATCTAAACTCAAAAGGCTCTCCCTATATTGCAAGACAGTTGGAGAGGATTTCTAGCACACGCGGCAACGTCTCAATCTAAGTCTTGGGTGCAAGTTATAGGAGGGAATTTGTGTTAATTCTTGTTCTTAGGCCTTTCGCACAAGGACCAAAGGTTGTACTCTCTTCATGTTTTTATTTATTTTATGACTATAATCACAACTGTAATTTTCATTATAATCCTGCAAGTTTAGGGCGAATACATGCTATATTCCCCACAATTATTACTAACTTTATCACATGTACGACACTATTATCAATATTAGTATTAATAATAACAATCAATAGAACAATTTACCATTACTAATAATAATATCCATAAGATCACTAAACATATATAACGATAATAATATTAACAACATTACCAACATACAATATCAAGTCCTAATAATAGGCAATACTATTAATAATAATATTATAACCCAATAACAAATAGTAGTACTGATGATGATAATACGGCTAAGACATGATCATAAAACTAACAATATCATTAATCATATCGTTATCAATTTCTTCTAATAATAATATTAATACAACCAACAATAATAATAATGATAATAATAATGATGATAATAATAATAATAATAATAATAATAATAATAATAATAATAATAAAACACAACTAACAACAATCCCCTTGTCATTGATCCAAGGATCAAACCCCACGACTCACAACCAACATACCCTATATCTCGCATACCCGTCCTCGTGTACGCCCATAATCACGCTGCCACCAGCACCAATCTAGCCACCCTCGGCCTCCACTACCACCCCCATGCTCTCACCTGCACCACCCACTATAACTACCCTGCGTTGGACACCGCCAGGGATCACCACACCCACCACCACGACAACCCTAAACCACCTGTACACGCACCATCCCACATGTTTTCAGCATTTAACTTCATCTCCCTCTTTTCCACACTCCTTTCTCTCTTTCCACCGTGACCCACACCACCTCCGGCCACCACCATTGTCACCACTGACTCACGGTGGTTCCAGAGGTGGTCATCTCCCTACCTGGTTCTCCCTATAGCCGTCACACAGACGTGCCAAACCCAGCAACCCCACACGCATCAACCCAGTTCACATTATGACTATTATCACCACCCCCCACGAAATCCACTGCCAACACCAACACCAACACCAGACACCAGACACCATAACCACCGTGACAAACACCACTCCACTCCCTTGACTACCACCCATCCAGTACTTCAATACCCAGAACCATACGTACCCAGAGACTGCATCGAAATCACACACGACTTACACGAGTTCAAGCACTCTGTTTTGCAAACGAGAAAGATAACTCTGACACAAGCGACAAAACGCCATTATCGACGGTCAATGGTGGTCAAACACGACTTGACACTGGTCCAAACATGACCATTAAACATTCTAGCAAAAAATTACGTAAGTAATCAGAACCACACATGATTATACGATTGGTAGATTGCGAATTGAAAAGAAAGTTAAAATTGCGAAACAGAGATAGAAAAACGCGTGTACCATGTTTCAGGCGTTCGTTAACCACCGAGGGCCACCCACGACCACCGTGCAACCCATCCTCCTCAACCTTGATGTGGCGGCTGTGATGTGAGTGTAGAGGTAGGATGTCGATGTAGGTAGAATTAGGTTTAGGGTAGGGTTGAAAGTGTTGGCAGGGTGAAGTGTTAAATCGAGATGTGTGTTTCTCTTATTTGTCGAGTTGGGCTTAAGTTTGTCGAGTTGGCACACAAATCGAGGCCCAACCATAAATTAAACACGATATACCAATTAGTACTTATATTCGACATATTATTAATAGCATATAAAATATAACAACGCTTACTAAATTAAATACCACATTCAGATGCTATCGACTCGTCAATATAAATAATAATTATTAAAATGAAATACGTAAAATACGGAGTATTACAATCTTCCCTCCTTAAAATGAACTTCGTCCCGAAGTTCACCATCCCATGATCCATCGACTGGTCACTAGACACATAACGAATTCATATTGTGGCACCACATGGGCACCACATAAAGTCAATAACTAATAAAGGTAATTTAAAATCCGAAATGTTACATTCTACCCTCGTTAAGAAACTTTGTCCCCAAAGTTTCACGTATAACAAAATTCACTAAACACAATAAGATGCATAGCAAAAGTTATCAAGTAGATGCAACCATTCACGACATAACAATTTGTCATAACAAAATCGTTAAGATTTTACAATCCTATCCTCCTTAAAAGCATGGTTACGTCCCCGTAACCCCATTATCAAATTCTAGCTCATAACTTAATCTTAAGAAAATCGATCTTACTCCAAGTAATCGAGTATCTTATGCTCATCGCCGAACCTAAAACCAAAGACAAGGGGTGAGTGGACTGGCAGAATAAACCGCAATACAATATTTCCATCTCAACATCAATTCCAAATTTGTAAAAATGTAGTTCAATAACCATGGTCACACTGGACCGAACACAATATGGTACAACGGCCTAATAACTCATAACTCAATACTAGTAACCAGTCCCCATCTCAATTTCATTATCGATATTGCCGAATATTCCATGAAAGGAACTGCTCCACACTTAAGAGAGTAAAACACTAAGCTACTCACCCACGAGTCAAGGTCAAAGGATGCGACAACTCGACAAGACACTGAACTGCAAACTCAACACAATCTCATTCATGGCCTTTGTTCTAGTCTCACGAGTAATCGTTCAGTCCCCTCAAACTCTATCCCAACAGCAATTAACATGACCACGTACATATCTTAACCAAATTCATTAATGCTTGTATGTACACTTAAAATTCCACAGTTCATAAGACAAGAACTGGTATGTTATACCAATCAATCTAATACAGAATCATTATACATAACTCCAACTAATCGATTACCAAAAGCTTACCCATCTCGCAAACAAAAGAATTATCTTATCAATAGAAAATTGCAACTATCAAAATAAAAGGACAACTTCGAATATTCAACTCAAATAAGTACTCAAAAGAGACCCATAGCAAGTATGATGTCATCATATAGCCTCGAGCAATATCAAGAGCACTAGGATTTGTAGAAATCGCGTTACGCAGTAAAACAGATTAAGTGCAGCTAACACTTACATAACATTGTCAAAAAATAAATCATGTAAACTATGTCAATTTAACATTTAAATTAACAAAAATTAGGTAGGCCGAAATAAGCAAAAATAAAAAACGATTTATAAAAAAAAATCAAAATCCGATTTAACATCATATGTAAAATCAAGCATTACAACATACATACTAAAACAATTTTGAAGCCTATGCTCTAATAGCACTTGTAGGAAATATCTAATATCATTGTGTCATTAATCGTATTAACACCATTAAAAGGATTATATCAAAATTAACTTTAATATGAATGTACCAAACATAATTAAAACGACATAAGAAGATAAGAAATAACCTTCGAATCTTCTTTTTCGGCCTAAGAACAACCTAATACAAGAAATTTCAAAGTAAAAATCATTCCACCAATTGCACCCAAGATGTTATTCCAAGAATATGCTTCTCGCGAATTTTGTTTAGCCCCGTGCGTCACGTTTTTCGTGTATTTTTGTGAACCATATATTACTTTTAATATAAAGAGTTCCGGTGGAAATAACATTGTGTAAATCTTGGCATAAGTAGTAGACTTACACGACTCAACAACAACTTCACAATCTCAAGAAGTCCAACTCAAATAAAGCACTCTTTTATAAGTTGTAAGAAGATATTTTTGGAAGTTGTTATATTTATGTATGTATCTATTAATCATAATATATCGACCAAAATAAACAAGTATCTAGGCCGAAATAAACTAGTGTCGGAATACCATTTTTTCCGAGACTTATCCAATATTACAATTTAACATATATATAAATATTAGGAGAATATAATTAATTATCGTATAATCAATTAACTTTAATGCCGCATATTAAAACTTATATCATTTATAAATATCGTAAATTCATAAATATATATTACTTTATAAGTATAACATTTATATTTATTTACGTACTTAGAATTAACATTTAATTCATTTCTCCTAATAATCATTTAATCGTATTAAATAATAATTCGTATTATTTTCATGATTAACATTTAGTCAATTTGGACATCAATGTAAGTATATCAGTATATAATCACATTTCTTAAAACTATCATATAGGTGTGACCGATAGGGACCAACTAATCACCGCCATCAGTATGACAATAACGTCAAACTTCTTGCAAATAAACCAACCGCTACTGATTTATGTTAATTAGTTGATAAATATTGAAAGTATCCTTTTGTTATCCTGTAAACGACTTAGTTTGTAGTCACACTAACTGTGGATGACACATGCTCCAGCAGTTCGAGCCTTAAGGCACAATTTGATAAGTTCCCAAGGAGGCAGTATACGTTGTCCAATGTGATGCGTTTCTATCTCATCAGGAAGTAGTTGCACGACGTCTTCCTGCAGCAGACATCTTAATGTAAAGATTGAAACTAACTAAATTAGGGTTTTTAAATAAACAATCTCAATTGACATAGAAAAATCTGAAAACTATAATTCAGACATAACAATATTAGTCGCAACATGCAATCAGTGATCAAAGGACACTATAACGAAGAATTTGATATGGTAATTCACTAATTTGATATATTCGCTAATCTGATGTATCTCTAAAAATCCTAATTTAACTAAATTAGGGTTTATATTCACTTTTTATTAACCCAAAATTAAGAAAATCAAACCCTTAAACAATGAAGCACCAAACTTGAAGAAGACGTATCTGATATTGCTTAGCTAGTTAATGACGCTGATGAGGATTTGTGCTTCATTGATTAAGGTGCGACAGTAAATAAGGTCACTACGAAGAAGACATCTAATTTTGTGTTTTGATCTTGAGGCAGGAGATTTGGGTTTACAAGTATACTAGTGTAACCCCCGTGAAAAATCACGGGGTTGTGTACACTTATTTTTAAAGACGACAAAGGTAAATTCATTTCATTATATAGCACTTCTATTTATTCGAACAATTTGATTTTTAACGGGGATGTTTGCATATAAGATATGTTCGGTCAAAAAGTGAATTTCCTGGTGCACCAATTTTCGAATATCTGTTAGCAATCATGAAAATATTTGGATTAATTATGATAACATTAATGAATAAGGTATATAAGAAAAAACAATAAACGATTAAAAAAAAGATTATATAATTAATAATGAGTAATTTGGAAAGTTATTGTCTTGTGATGAATTGGTGACAGAACTTAAGTTGACGGACAAATAGGACGAAGAAAATAACTAATCAGGTAGAAATATAAATTAAATAGGTGTATTAAAATTCGATAATGTAGGACAAAAATTACAGTTTCTCGAAAACCTCCTTGTAAACAACATTCGTTGTTGTATTATTAGTCATTCCTCCTTCTTCATCAAGAAGTAGCACTTTTAGACCTTTCTTACTCGTAACCCTAGATATAGCAACGTACAACTGACCATGGGTAAAGACTGGTCTTAGAAGATAAAGTTCAACACTGGATAGAGATTGACCCTGACTTTTGTAAATAGTATATATGATAAATGATGTTTATTTAATAAAAAAATGTATACATATTAATTATGTACCGAGTTGTTTATTTAATGGAAAAAAAAACAGGTTTTGACAAAATTACCAAATGTGATCGTGCTGAATGGAGTTGTGGGTGTTGAGCTGGAATGCTTTTTCTCAATCCTACTATGAGATAACATAAGCTTCCTCTTCTGCCTTGCTAACTTAGATGCCTCCTGCATTTGGGTTAAGACACTATACTGTCCCGTGACAACTTGGACACTTCCATTAGATCTCTTTAGGGACAATTTATCTTTCCGCTGTTTCCTAGATGTTTGTGCAGTGAGGTATTCGTTTACACCTTTTTCCAACTGAAAATCTATAATATATTTCCATCATTAACATTTGGATTATAATTAGGACAATAGTTGTAAGCTGATTTTTTGTTCAAAAGGGGAAAAGAAAATAATCCTTCCAATAATTGCTTATAGAGGTTGCCATCAGTTTGCTTTTCGCTTGATCTGGAACAAATTTAAAAGATTGTGTAAAATCAATTACTTTGACATCATTTGTCAAGGCAAATAATTATTGAATCTCAAACATATATAACGTAAAAACATTAATGTGCAAGATTTGTTTTTCGAAATTAAAACAAATCCTTGAATTGGCAGACGTACCAGAATCATGTTGATACAATGCTGATTTACCCTTGTTTGGTTGAACTGGTGATCTAATTTGTATATTTGGAGGTGGTTGTAAAGCTTGAGTAAAATAAATCGGAGAAAAATATTTAATTATTTAATGTGTAACAAAATATTAATATTTGGATGTGGTTTGAAAGCACGAATAATGTAAATCGGATATAAATAATAAACAGTATGCAGTACATCATAACTTTTTATTTAAGAGCCACTCTTTGTAACACATGCTTATTTGGATGTAATTTGTGAATGATAAATGCCTTTTTATTGATAGAAAATACCTTAAATATAGACACGTACCAGTTTGAGATTGATACAAAGGTGATTTACCCTTGTTTTGTTGAATTGATGTTTGCCTTTGAATGTTCACATGTGTTTGAATTACTTGTGTAAAATAGAAGAATAAAACATCAACTAAGGTGTAGAAATAGATAAGTAAGAATGTGACAAAAGTAAGTATTTTGCAATCTATTTTTTTCACATGTATACATAACATTTTTTTTTCCACAGCAAATAATTAGTTGGAGGCACGTACCATTTTGGGATGGATAGAATGTTGATTTACCAGTAGTAGGTCGGGATGATGATGGCACTTGAATGTGTGGATTTGGTTGAAAAGCTTGGGAAAAATCAATCACTGCAACATAATATCGTGTAGACTAAAACAATATGTATAAGAGGAAAATAATTAAGCTGATTAAATAAATCGAAGCAACGTACCAGATTGATGTTGATAAAACGGTGCTTTACCCTTATCTTTTTGAATCGATGTTTGCCTTTGAATCTCTGTAGGTGTTTGAATTACTTGCGTAAAATCTAACAATTAAACAACAACTAAGGTGTACAAATAGATAAGTAAGACTGTGAGATAATTAAGTCTTTTGCAATTTGTCTTTTTCACATGTATACATAATATTATTTTATCACACCAAATAATTAGTTTGAGGCACATACCATTCTGAGATGGATATAATGTTGCTTTACCAGTCGTAGGTCGGAATGATGATGGCACTTGAATGTATGGAGTTGGTTGAAAAGCTTGCAAAAAATCAATCACTACAATATAAAATCGTGTAAACTAAAAAAGTATGTATATGAGGAAAATAATTAAGCTACTTAAATAAATCGAAGCAACGTACCAGATTGATGTTGATAAAACGCTGCTTTACCCTTATCTTTTTGAATCGATGTTTGCCTTTGAATCTCTGTAGGTGTTTGAATTACTTGCGTAAAATCTAACAATTAAACATCAATTAAGGTGTACAAATAGATAAGTAAGAATATGAGATAATTAAGTCTTTTGCAATCTGTTTTTTTTCACATGTATACATAATATTATTTTATCACACCAAATAATTAGTTTGAGGCACATACCATTCTGGGATGGATATAATGTTGCTTTACCAGTCGTAGGTCGGAATGATGATGACACTTGAATGTATGGAGTTGGTTGAAAAACTTGCGAAAAATCAATCATTGCAACATAAAATCGTGTAAACTAAAAAAGTATGTATATGAGGAAAATAATTAAGGTTGCGAAAAATCAATCACTACAAAATAAAATGTTGTAGACTAAAACAGTATGTATATGACGAAAATACATAAGCTAATTAAATAAACCGAAGTCACGTACCAGATTGATGTTTAGGGAATCTCGGTTTAAACTGTTTTTATGAACAAAATTTAGGGAATCTCGGTTTAGTGGACTTCTATTGAGTAATGAGATGACGGCCTGATTCTAGGTAATCTCGGTTACTAATATACTTAAAATATATACAAAAGTTATTAATGTACTTAAAATGGATAAATTTATTTTGTATATATTTTACTATGGAATACTCCCTCCGATCCAGACAAAAGGTAACAGTTGCTTTATCACAGTTGTCGAGACACGTTTTGCAACGTGAATATCTATAGTTACACATTATTAAAAATTATAAAAATTTGATATTCGTATAGCATTCATGATGATAAATCAAACAAGATCCCACATGACTATATTTTATCTTATAAATTAGCGGTAATATCAAAGATTCCCTACGACCATGAATAGTGCCAAAAAGCAACCGTTACCTTTTGTCTGGATCGGAGGGAGTATTTCTTATTTATGGAATGGAACATTTAGGGAATCTCGGTTTAGTGGTCTTCTATTGAGTAATGATTATAATAATAATAATAATAATAATAATATTATAATATTATAATACATAAAAATATATGACTCGGCATAAATTAAGGGTTCTCATTGGTCTACAAAACTGATTTTTGTGAGGGTGAATGTGAGTGCGAGAAAGAGTGAACGGTGGAATATTATTGCGCCACGTATGCAGTTATACATTTTGCTTTTATAGTAATAATGATACTGAGTGATTTTGTTTTAATTAAGAATTATAATTATTTTGGTGAAAATTTGGAGGGTAATTAAGGTAATTTTTTTAATTTAGCTAGTCTTCGAGTCGGAAAATAAGTGAAAATAAGTTCGGGAGTGAAATACGGTATGAACTGGGATATATACACCAATGTTAGGTAGTATTTTGTAATAAATGAAACACGTGGTGGTAGTTTGTAAAATACGGTAAATAATAGGTGATTATTAATAATTTTCACTTATTTGTATGACCAAAGTGATAACTACATAAATATCTTGATACATGTTAGTCTGGCTCATCTGCAACCTAAGTATCAGACACAACACAATGTTTGTGAATATGGATATATTTTGTTGTTTTAAATTTGATCTAAAATAAAAGTTCAATTATTACATTCTATCAGACACGATATGTATCGGATAAGTAACACAAGGGTTAAATCAATATTGTGTAACATTAATCGTCATGCGGAACTTTGAAATTTAAAGAACTGGTTGTCAACTTAATGACATGTTGTAGTAATTATTACCTGAATGTGTAATGCCCTAATTGTATATTCTCAAAAGAATCTTTTTAAAGATTAAATAAATACGTTAAATTAATATTGTCTTTGTTCCGTTTATTTGTCGTTTTTTAGGGTGTTTCAGTAATCTTATCCATATAAATACAAAAACATTTAAAGCATTTTCATGCATCCACTTCATCACATACAAATTTATTTATTTACTTTTACCAAAAATGTGGTACCCACGACAAATAATATCTTACCTTTATAAATACAAGAACATTTAAAACATTCTCATGCATCCATGTCATCACATACATTTTTTTTACAAAAAATATGGTACCCACGATAAATAATATGGAATTAATAACTAAAATCTCTATGTTTATATTTTGTACGTAAATGTTTACGTCTATCTTTTGTACGTAAATATTAATGAATAACGAGTAATGAATAATTTTAAAGCAAAAATAATTAAGTCCATCTTTTAACTACAATAATCACAGTAACTTACATTAATTGATTAAAATTTCCCCTAAATTTTAAACTAAAATAATAAATTACGATAAAAATAAAAATAAAGTGGAAAAAAATTATACCAATTGATAAAAATCAATGTTTTTACAAAAATCATAATATTTGATTAAAGTTATTGGATAATAAACTATTAATTTACTATAAATTAACTATAAATGCAAATATTAGAATTTCATTTTTTAAAATATAAAAAAATAGGTTACTAGGTCAATAACGAATATATTCAATTAGATATATTTTTTGTGTATTAAATCATTGTTAATAAAAAATATAACAACTAATGTAGTCTATCATGAAATTTTCCATTATTTGAAACGATATTTAGACTAATTTAGTTAATTTTTTAATTATGGTACTTGAATCGTATTGTAAACCTTTAAATTTTGATAATTGTTTTTATTTTATAGCGATATTTACATTTTTAGATATTTATTATTTTCTATACATTAGATTTAATATGTTATATACCATTTTTAATACTGCATTCAAGCATTTGTTTCACGAATTTATAACATGTGTAAGTTTCAACCCCATGAAATTTTTGCACGTGTTTTAACTTATTATCATTATAAAAGAAACATAGTATAAAATATTTATTTATTTTGGTTAATATTTTTAAGTGTTAATCATTATATCAATGTTTTTTAAACATACACGTGCAGAATTGCACGAGTTGGTTCACATTTTAAAAAGGTAAGACTAAGCAAAATTGCACGAGTTGGTTCACTTTTTAAGTCACGTTATCATTATTATTTAAAAAAATACTGAAAAAATCATAACATTAAACACAAATTAAAACACAATGTTAACAAAATTAAACAAAACAATTAAACGCAAAAGTGAAATTAATATATTTCATAGTATAAACGAAAATTTAAATCTCGCCATAATTTTTCAAAACAATGATAAACATTCAATTTACTTTGAATTATAATTTACAAATAAAAATTTAAAAGTTTTTACTTTGACAAATTTCTTTTAAGTTAAATTAATTATATAACAACAAAAATAAAACAACAGTAATAATAACAAAAATTGTGGCAAAATACGAATAAACGTCACAATATTTGTGGCAAACTACTAATAATCCGTGGTAAAAATTTAGTAAATTGTGAAAAAATATATTTTGAAATGGTTGATATAATTTACCATTCTATACTCCTATACCACGGAGTAAATAACTGTCTTTTAAGTTAAACGGTCTTACAGTCTTAGACAAATTTCACATATAGAAAGGTGAGAATATATGTGATTTGTCGTTAGAATATAATAAAAGCCCATATAGTTAGTTAAGTTAATTATCTTATTTAGTTAAATTAAGGAAGGTAGTTGTACTGTTAGCTATATATGGAAGTCTGACATTACTTTGTATTCACCAATTCACACATACACAAATCATATTTATAAATTTTTTTCTCTTAATTCTCTTTGCTATTACATAATCTCAAACCTTCCACTGGTTTATTTATTCGGCCATAATTTCACAAAAAAATCATTCATTTGTTGCTTTAAAATACATAAAATAAGCTAACCCATTTCCTACGTACTCATCATTGTTTTAAACTAAAAAAAATGGCTTATAATCCTGATATTGTTTTTAACATAGATATTCCCAACTTTGATTCTACAGATAATTATTTACTTGGAGTATCAAGGCTTTGTTAGGAGAAGTGTTATGAATTTCTAGCAGCGGTACGTAGGAACTGTTCCGCTCCAGAAGACCTCGGAGCTTTTGCGGTCACTGATCCTACTAGTGATCCTCCACTAACCAATTTGATATTTGAAATGACCAAAAATGATGAACTGATTGCGATAACTATCAAGTGTGAAATACAAACGGTATTTTACGTTGGTCTTACGAAAGGGAGAGGCGAACCGGTTTCCAATGACCCATAAAATAATTCGGCTTGACGCCAATGTGACGATTACAAAGTTATGTCAAGCAATACTCAAAATGTCGATTTTAAAGTGAACTACGAGCAAGCACCAAACGACATCGAGTTCAAAAATTTGAGAAATGCTGTTTATTACTTGTATAAGGGTATTAATGAAAGGAAAAATTTCCTTATCTTGTGTACTCGCGTTGCAGAACCTGTGAGATTCGATTGTATCGTCCGATATTATATGTATAATATCGGAAATAATATGTTCTTGAGTTTTAAGATGAAACGCCTGATGATACTAGTAATCAAGAATTGCGCAAAGATTTCATTTGCCATATAAGATCATCTCATACAAAGTGTAGAATTACATCTTAATGTGTCAGGGCTTGAAACGATAACCAAAGATGATGTTAGATCAATGATAGCACTACTGAAGTATCATTAAGTGAAGAAACTAAAGGATGATAATACGTAAGCATAAGATTTGGGATTTGTCCACGATTTCTCTTTTCTAGTATTGTTATGTTACTTTAAAGTTCTACCACCCCGCAGGGCGTACGTCGGAGTATTTAGTAATCTTTCATTTGTCTTTTTTTTTTACAAAGTATGGATTAGTTTATAACTTAGAGAATCATGTTTTAATTAAGTTGCTTAAGTATCACTACTACAAAAAGAGATCTAATGCAATATTTCGTGTGCAACACTTACGGGTTGTGTTGCAATTTTTACTTAATTATGCAACGCTTTATTTAAAAATTTTGCTTATTACCGACATACACTACTACATTTTGATTCTATAGCAACACTCCACTATTGTTGCATAATGTCATATAAGTGTTGCTATAGAGTTTATGCAACACTTAATGAAGTGCTGTATAAAGTCTCGTTGCATTAGCTCATTGCAACACTTTATGCAACACTTTTTGAACTATTGCAACACTTTTATAAAGTGTTACATATGTTACTTTTATGCAACACTTTTTTCAAATGCAATGGCAACATTTTTATTTTCTAATGCAACACTTTTCGTAGACAAATGCAATACTTTTATATTAAAAAGCAACACTTATATCGAACAAATGCGACATTTTTATTTTTAGAACGCAACACTAGTTACGTCCGAAAACAACACTTATACTAAACAAACGCAACACTAGTTTATCCAAACACAATAGAGAATTGCAATTCTTAATAATTGTGTATTATTATAGCATATCATTCAAAAATTACAAACGCAACACTAGTTCATCTCAAAAATGAATGTCAATTACATTTCCAAAAAGGATTAAAAATAGAACTTCGCAAATGTTTAAGTACAAAAAGTGTACCAAATGTTTAAAATAGAACAAATGATTTAACGATATTATTATTAAATAAAAGTCTTCATGTCGTTGTAGTACTCCATTATCTCACGGTCTTGATGATGTAAGCGGCTTGCCATCCGAACAAAAAATCATCCGACAACATTCATAATAGTAATACCTCAAATGCAACCTGTTTTGCAAAAGGAAGCACAAAATCAGCAGCATTCTTACCTTTTGAAAGCCATTCAAAATAAGGCACAAAGGAAAGGAGTAAATTAAAGAATCCCAACTATACGAATCTACGATGAATACGCATTAATTAATCAACGAAAGGCAAAGCTTCATACGAATCTACAATAAGTCTATAACAGGCATTAATTTGTCACTGCACATACATTAATCTGCTACTGCACTTCTATTATTCGGTCACTGCATATCTGATACTTTGCTATTAATGCGTATTACTACTCTATGTCCTACTTCTGTTTCTGCACTACTACTCTATTACAGTACCATGAACTGCTGGTGTAGTATAGTTATTTCCTACTGCTAATTTGTCACTGCTACTACTGCTCTACGTACACTTACAACCTCTATTAAAGTACCAGGCACTTGTGCATAATAAGAATGCTGGCAGCCTCTATTACAGTACCAGCCTCTATTACAGTATCTTGGTAAGGTCAGTATTTTCAGTTTGATCACGTCTAACAAAATGGGAAGAATAAAGTGAACACAAATTATAGGAACACAAAACTGCATTTTCAGTTTTGCCCAAGTGAGGCCACCAAGAAATTTAGGACTTGTCGCTATCCCGGACAGTATAAATTTAGGACTTGTCGCTATCCCAAAAGAAACGGTGGGCAGTTCAGGCATGTCGGCCATAACTTGGACCCCACAGGCCCACATACATGAAAGCTCCAAAGCATTTTAAAACTAATACAAAAAAAATAAGTTGAATTGAAACTCCATATCCGAAACTAAATGAATACACACCAAGAAGCCTTGCTTATCAGGAAATGCAGCTACACATCTCGTTTGATACTTCAAGGGTGATTGGATCCTTTTGAACTCTGTCTGCAGGAAGAGAGGGATCAACCAAGAGAGGTTAACGTATTTAAAGGTCAATATGAAGAAGAAGCCTGCCATATAGCAAATACCTGTGTAAACTTGGAATCTCTGCCAGAATGGATCAACTGCCTCACATCTTTGCAAACACTACATATCGTGAGTTGTCACAAACTGACATCGTTGCCTAAAGCAATCGCGCGCATGCCCGCTCTGGAAGCTCTTAGCATATGTGCCTGTGATAATAACCTTAAGAGAAGATGCAGAGAACCAGATGGCGAAGACTGGCCCAATGTACGCCACATCCCTCATTTAAATTTTTGGACTTGAGAGGAAAGGAAATGGAGGTAGAGAAGGGGATTTAAGATCTTTTGTTTGAATAGAAAATAAGTAGCTATCAGAAAATTTCACGGCACTTTGTCATCTTTTTAATGTAAAAATGTGGGAAGAAAAGAATTTGGATCACTCCAGAGTTCAGATTATAGAAGGGAACGCAATATCATGCCATATAGCAAATACCTGTGGGTTTTGCAAATTAAAAATAACAACGTTTCTGTCTGTTGTTCCCACAACCATTAAAGGATGCAGCACAGACATAGAATAGCAACGATCAAGTAGTTGCTGAGTGTGCACTGGATTGGACTGTCTGGTATCCCAGTACCTAAGAGACAACAATTACAAAGTTACAATTCTTGTTGAGTTGAAAAGCATGACATGTTGACAACATGAAGAGGAAATAAAAATAAATTCAAAAGAGGAAATTTAGACTTAAATATAAACCAAAGGAAATCAGTTCTTAAGAATACAAAAATAGTTGATGCCAACTCGATATACAGTTCTAGATAACTAATATAAGAGATTAAAGGTATTCCTTGCCCACACTCTGTCTCATCTTTTCTAGGATAGTTAATATGCAGATAAGTCAGGTGAATTGTGAAATAAGGTTTTGTGCATAAAAAAAATTATCATAAACGACTGAATGTCCTAGCACATTGGCATTGGTACTAATAATAGCTGAATTGTTGTAATACTGAGAAGGAACATTGTCTTAGCGTATAACTCAATCTTGATCCACGTTCTCGTACAGTAATTTAATTTAAAGATCCATAATTAATGCCATCGGTATTTCTATAATACATGCGTAGAAGCCCATATAGAGAGTACACACAATTAAACATTGGGAGTGCTCAAGCTTAATAAAGAGATACTGCGGCATGCCCATGGAAAATTCGGAACGTTTCCACTTTTGTCTGCTCACAAAAACTACTGTACGAGTATACTACTTACCTTTCGTTAGAAAAGGATTACTGAGTGTTGAGAATTATTAGTGCAGAAACAACAATTGAAACAACAACTGAAACAACAATTTTGAAACAACAATTGAAACTACAGAACGAAAATACTACTTACCTTTCGGAAAAAAAAAACTTCATACTAATCTACGATAAATAGGCATTATAACGAAAGGCAGATAGGCATTATAACGAAAGGCAGACATCACGAAACAACAACTTAATTGAAATAATAACATTGTCACGATAGGAATATGATTATATGCAGGCACGGATAGATAAACAACAATTGAATTGAGATAATAACAAAATGATAACAATAATTGAAATTGAAGTATCATACCTATTATCAGAAATCCCAATCAATTATACTGAATATGAATTTCGCCGGCTGAGTAAGAATCAAAGTTGAAATATGAATATGAATATCGCGTGAAAATCAATTATACTGAATATGAATATCGCGTGAAAATCAAACCGCTGATGGAGTTTTTTTTGGTTTTTGTTTCTGGGAATGATGATGAACGCGGGATGAAGATATACTGTATATTGTTATGTTAAGCGCTTATAATTAGACGTATTATAATTAATTAGCTAGGGTTTAATTAGCTTATTAGGGTGATTTAGGCACTTAGTTTTTTTTACCAAATTTCATTATAGCGCTAAAACGAGATGGCTGAATTGTTTTACCTAATTTCAAATTGTTTTTTTATTTTAATTGAAAAGTTTAAGAGGCGCTTAGTTTTTTTTACCAAATTTCATTATAGCGCTAAAACGAGATGGCTGAATTGTTTTACCCAATTTCAAATTGTTTTTTTTATTTTAATTGAAAAGTTTAAGAGGCGCTTAGTTTTTTTTACCAAATTTCATTATAGCGCTAAAACGAGATGGCTGAATTGTTTTACCCAATTTCAAATTGTTTTTTTATTTTAATTGAAAAGTTTAAGCGCTTAAACGAAATTAATTGGAAAATTTTAGAGATACGTATATATATATATATATATATATATATATATATATATATATATATATATATATATATATATATATATATATATATTAGGGTTTAAAATTGATTACAAATATATATGTGACGAAAGTGTTGCACAAGTGTTGCTAGAAAATGCAACAATTGTATAAGAATGTTGCAATTAAAGTAATATATTGCAACACTTACCTTAAAGTGATGCATTATGTAGATAATAAGCAACATTTTTAAATAAAGCGTTGCAGAATTAAGTAAAAATTGCAACACAACGCGTAAGTGTTGCACACGAAATGTTGCATTAGGTCTCTTTTTGTAGTAGTGATATTGCATCACTTTAAGGTAAGTGTTGCAATATATTATTTTAATTGCAACATTCTTATACAATTGTTGCATTTTCTAGCAACACTTGTGCAACACTTTCGTCACATACATAAATTTTCGGATGATTTTGTTTAAGCGCTTATTAAAATTTTCAATTAAAAAAATAAATAAATTGAAATTTGGGTAAAAACTAATTAGGCGCAAGAATGAAATTTTGGGTAAAACGTAATTAGGCGCCTAATCTAATTAACCCTAGCTAATATTCAACGCGTGATTAATTACTCAAAAAAAACATACAATACTTCATCTTCATCGCGTTTCATCATCGCGTTTCATCATCTCATTCAATTCCCAGAAAAAAGCTCAAAAAAACTCAATCAGCGGAGCATTTTACCAACACGATTCACGCGTTTGATTCTTACTCAGCCGGTGAAATTCATATTCAGTATAATTGATTGGGATTTCTGATAATAGGTATGATACTTCAATTTCAATTATTGTTATCATTTTGTTATTATCTCAATTCAATTGTTGTTCATCTATCCGTTCCTACATATAATCATATTCGTATTGTGACAATGTTATTATTTCAATTAAATTGTTGTTTCATGAAGCTCTGCCGTTCGTTTTAATGTCGATTTGCCTTTCGTTTTAATGCCGATTTGCCTTTCGTTTTAATGTCGATTTGCCTTTCGTTTTAATGTCGATTTGCCTTTCATTCAATTAATGCCTATTTCAATTAAGTTGTTGTTTCAGTTGTTGTTTCAATTGTTGTTTCTGCGTGCACTACTAATTCCCTATACTCAGTAATCCGTTTCTAACGAAACAAGACATGATTAAAATGTAGCTTATTTGAATGTGCCTGATGATCATTACCCAGGCTGAATGTGCCTTCTAAGTAGAGGTCTGCCTGGTTCATTATCTTGCATATGGTGTCACAATATGTATTTCATCTGTTTCACTTGATAACATCCGGATGGACATACTTTCTCCATTCCAATTTACCGTATAAGCTTTTCAAAAACCCCTCTTTTTGAAATTGTTTACAGTTAGTTGGAATGGATTGAGTATTACATAAAGGTGGAATACAGTGTGCAAACTTATCCGGAATTTAATTGGCTATCATTGCAGAAAGAGCATTCTTTATTTCAATAAAAATGTTTCTCTTTTCTGGGATAACTTCATCTGCCGTGAGTCATTAGTATCCCCTACATGTCAATAGTACATAACCCTTAGACATTAGTATCTGAGAGTTTAGTGCACAAATCTCAACGATTATCCTATGGGATGCTTGGTATTTGTTTGTTTCATTCTGCTTCATATATATGACTGCCGATTTTATTTATTTCTTGATTGGATACTCCTATGTCTTTTTCCCGTCTTATGTGCTTCGTGTGGTCTCTTTTCAATTGATTTTCGGCCAGTAAACTTTTCATGTCATTGAACTTGGTACAGGTTCAAGCTGTTGTAAAGAAATACGACATTCTGTTTATTGCAGATGAGGTATGGTTTATAAAATTATATGTAATCCTATAATGCTAGTTTGCTCTAGTAATGTTGACTTCATATTGATTAAAAGGCATAGGCCAACTCCTCCATCCTTTTGTACTGCTTGTGTAAAGTTGTTCTCCATTTTATCCGGGAATTAACTTACAGGTGTCAGGCAGTGTAGAGCTAAATAGGGAGCTAGTTAGGTATTTTGTTTAAATTGTTGTTTCACGAAGCTCTGCCTTTTGTTTTAATGCCGATTTGCCTTTCGTTTTAATGTCGATTTGCCTTTCGTTTTAATGTCGATTTGCCTTTCGTTTTAATGTCGATTTGCCTTTCATTCAATTAATGCCTATTTCAATTAAGTTGTTGTTTCAGTTGTTGTTTCAATTGTTGTTTCTGCGTGCACTACTAATTCCCTATACTCAGTAATCCGTTTCTAACGAAAGGTAAGTAGTATACTCGTCCAGTAGTTTAAATTGTTGTTTCAATTGTAGTTTCAATTGTTGTTTAAATTGTTGTTTCTAACAAAATAGTGGAGTCACCCTCTCTGCTTTAACTTCAAGCTTTGCTAGCTCTAAAGACAAAAATCCTATTGATGGGGATGCTACGTATTACGGTTCAATTCTAGAAATTATAGAGCTTCATGGAGAGTCTACAAAAGTCGTTTCAAGAAAAAACATTTCTACGCCTATAAAGATGATAAAAGTAGGTGGCGACATCGATCTAACCTAGTTCCTGATGACGACTTCCTAAAATTACTTGCCAAATGGAAAAAGAAGTCTGAGAAGGTGATCATATTCTACTTGTTGCATATTGTTCTTATTTTTTGTTGAGGTTTGTTCTGCTCTGACATTCTGTTCTTACCACTGCAATTGACGTGAGCTTTTGTGATATTTATTGTGAAATTGGTCATGGAATTATACGATTTTATGATATTTATTGTGAAATTGGTCATGGAATTACCTCACCCCCTAAAAGAGCACAGTCAGATTGCAGACAACCACCAACAATCCCTTTTATAACCTGAAAGAAAAATAAAACCATGTTTTTAGTTTGAAGAGGGCAACAATGTGGGATATGGTAACAGAACCAAGGCGCCCCTCCTAACAGGAATAGGCACAAGCAAAGATATTATTGCTAACTACAAAGAATGATTGTCCACTAAGTTTTCGTTTTGAATAAATGAATATATGATCATGTTTAGAATTTTTAACTTACATGATGCTAATTTGTTAATTTTTAACTACCAGATTATAATTAACCACATTATAAACTTACATAATGCTAATCTGCTAATCAACAAGAGTACAAAAGGTAATTAAGGGCCAAACCCCAGAATAGGAACACTTATTAACGGATTTAAATGTGATATTAACTGTTCTAGTCTGATATTACTTGGTTTATTGAGTTGTCACGACTGGTCTGATATTACTTGTTGCTTCAATGGATGTGCAGAGACGATGTTGTCGTAACCGCGATCGTCGGTTGGCTCAAAGGAATATGCACACCGCTGGCCCAAAAAGTTTCGCACGTATACGAGAGGAACTGGTAATTTAATTTTACTGGCTGAGTAAGAATTATATACTTATATGAACCATAGGAAATAGATATTTACTGAAGCATAAATTAAATTCTTAATCATTTTACAGACAAATGGAAATCCAGACCACGAGCCCCCTACTCTTTCTCAATTGTTTGAGCATACTCGTGCAAGAAAACCAGGAAACAAGTACAAAGACACGTATGACGATACAGAAAGAAAGATAGTAAGTAATAAAGCAATTCTGCTATGTTTATAGTTATTTTGATGCTTTATGTTTTTATTTTATTGATGACTGTCTATTTATAGACTGAAATGAAGACTTATGTACCTGATGATGGGGAATGCCCAACAGACCCCTTTTTGGGTGTCATGGGCAAGGAATATGACGGTCGGCGTAGATTATTTGGCAGGGGTGTGTCAAATAAAAAGTTAAAGGACGTGAATGGTACACAAACGTCTTATGTGGTTCCAGACGATATTTTGGATTCTTTGAAAACTAGTCTACGTGAAGATTTACGAAAAGACATGAACTACGAATTGAGCAGACGAAACAAAGAACAGGATGAACAAAATCTCAAGAGAAAAGCTGAGTTAGAAAGCATGGAGAAAAATATTGAAAATCAAAGAGACTTAATCAGAGACCAAATACTCACAAAGTTTTTAGAAAGGCTACCTCCAGAAGTTGTCAAGGAGTACTTATCTTGAGGTATATATCTTCTTCATTGCTCATTCTTAATTTTTTTTCATTTTTCACCCGTAAGTCATGCTGATGAAACTAAGGATTTTGTATAGTTGGGATTCTTTAATTTACTCCTTTCCTTTGTGCCTTATTTTGAATGGCTTTCAAAAGGTAAGAATACTGCTGATTTTGTGCTTCCTTTTGCAAAACAGGTTGCATTTGAGGTATTACTATTATGCATGTTGTCGGATGATTTTTTGTTCGGATGGCAAGCAGCTTACATCATCAAGACCGTGAGATAATGGAGTACTACAACGACATGAAGACTTTTATTTAATAATAATATCGTTAAATCATTTGTTCTATTTTAAACATTTGGTACACTTTGTGTACTTAAACATTTGCGAAGTTCTATTTTTAATCCTTTTTGGAAATGTAATTGACATTCATTTTTGAGATGAACTAGTGTTGCGTTTGTATTTTTTGAATGATATGCAATAATAATACACAATTATTAAGAATTGCAATTCTCTATTGTGTTTGGATGAACTAGTGTTGCGTTTGTTTAGTATAAGTGTTGTTTTCGGACGTAACTAGTGTTGCGTTCTCAAAATAAAAATGTCGCATTTGTTCGATATAAGTGTTGCTTTTTAATATAAAAGTATTGCATTTGTCTACAAAAAGTGTTGCATTAGAAAATAAAAATGTTGCCATTGCATTTGAAAAAAGTGTTGCATAAAAGTAACATATGTAACACTTTATAAAAGTGTTGCAATAGTTCAAAAAGTGTTGCATAAAGTGTTGCAATGAGCTAATGCAACGAGACTTTATACAGCACTTCATTAAGTGTTGCATAAACTCTATAGCAACACTTATATGACATTATGCAACAATAGTGGAGTGTTGCTATAGAATCAAAATGTAGTAGTGTATTAATGCATTTTCTTTTGGATATTACGGTGGTTTTGGAAATTAATTACGTTTCTTAAAAAGACGTACATGCATGTAGACGGTGATTTTCATAGGTCATATTTTATTGTAAAAATAGAGATACGATTTGCATTGTATCTTACTGTGAAACTGTGAAAATAGTCCCGATTCACATTCAAATGGAGGCAGATCGGGGAAGAGTCCGAGAAGTAACTTCCAAGATTTGTATATGATAAGAAGCTTTCAAATTCGATCATAAGCGATATAAAACACTCACATCTAATATTTAGATTTTACATATGTTATCCAACTAAGGAAACACAAAAAAGGGGCATCCTATGTACCCGACACACACTTACGATACAATTTCTTGATCATAACACACTCATATTAATCTCGTTTTTAAGTGTGTCATTTCAGGTTTTAAATCTCTCTTAAGCATGAATCAAAAACAAGAATAGTTGATACAAGGTTGCCCAAAACATGTGTTGTAACGATTTTCAAATACTACAAGGTTATTGAAATGGATTGAAACAACTATTGAAGTCAAAATATTCTTTAATTATGCTCAAATTTGTTATAATAGAAATAAAAAAGAAATAAACTAATTATTATGGTCAAAAATGATAAATCAATATTTAAGGCAAAAGGCAAAAATAACGTTTAAAAAAAATCTAACTTTCTAGATTTAATAAATTAATTATGAGACATACATTAAATAATAGTTTAAAGAGATTGAGATTTTTTTAAACTGAAGATAAACAATGCAAAAAAGGAGAAAAATACGAAAACAAAATTAATTAAAAATAATAGTATGTGTTTGAAACGAAATTAAAAATGCACTTGATGACTAGCTCTACAAAGTTAAAAAATTTAACGAAATAAATAATATTTCATCTTAGTTGATATAACCTTCTCTATTGAGGGAAGATACAAAAAATAAGAAAATGAATTAAATAAGGGGAAAGTATTGTAGTTATTAAAATTAGGAGAGTTATAAGAAAAGTTTTATTATATTCAGAATTGTATTAATTAACAAAGTGTACATAATAGGTTTATATACTAAGCTACATGAATTAATTAAGGGAGTAAACATTCTATATAATTACAATTATGGTTATATAATAATGTAGAATATACATATGCCTAGTATACGTATGAACATGATAGTTAGGTGCTTGATTGTAGGAGATTTGATTTGTTTGATTGAACTTCTGAGATATTCCTAATACGCCCCCGCAAGTTGGACGGTCGAGAGATGAGTCCAATCTTGAGTCGTAATTCGTGACACCGCGTTATGGGTAGCGGTTTTAAAACACTGTGAAACGACAAAGCGAGGTGGTTCATTTTGGAGTGAAACACTGGGTTAGCCGAGTAGTGGGTAGCGGGTAGCGAAGAGGTTGTCACAATATATGGCAGGTGGCTTTGTAATTTCATGTTTGGTGAGTGGGGATCATAACTAGATGTTGATAGGGTGTTGGTGGGTTGCGCAAGGCAAAAAACTAGCTAGCTGAAGAAATGGATTCATTCTGCAAGGGTTGATAGCAGAAGGAATAACATTTGGGTCAGAATAATAAGAGGGTTGAGGTTGAAAAGTTGCATAATATGGAGGTGGGTAAGGTCCATAAGAGGGATACGGGATCAGATACGGGCTGAGATTTAAAATGGGTAGGAGGAAAATTAGGGTTTGGACGTGGTTGAACTTCGTAATATGATACATTAATGTAAGTGGTTTGACTTGTTGTTTCATATATTTTCGCGGATTTGATCGGGGTTTTTAGTGAATTGAAAAATTGAAAAAGTGGGATTAGTTTAGTGATAATTAGGGTTGAATAGAGGTGGTGATGAAGGTTGGTATTGCGGAAAGTAGGGTTTGTGAAGGGTGGATTGACTAAAGAACACTAACGTTTGATAGTGGCTAGGAGTTGGTGGTGGATTGGTGGCAGGCCAGAGAGGCAAGGAGGTGATGATCATATTATAATGATGGTAGAAAAGATTGTAGTTTGATTTCGGTAGTAGTTGAAATGGTTAAAGCATAAATTGGTCGTGGTAAAGAGTTGTTCTCTGTTGTGAAAATGAAATAAAGTAAACAGGCGGACAAGTTGGTTTTAGGTGGGACAGACGAGTTTTTGAGAAAAGTGGGTCAAAGGAGCTTATGGGGAAGACGAGTTTGACAGTTGGCCATGAAAGGTTTTGTGAATATGGAAGATTTGATGTAGTAAATGGTCCTAAGTGGGGCTTAAATAGTAAAGAAAAAATGTTGGTCAGAAACTCTGTTTGTTGAAACAGTAACAAGGGTTGTTTCTGGCGGTTTTTGCAGAAGTATAGCGCTCGATATTTTTTTTTGGGGAGTAGTGTTGGACAGCCGTTTTATGGGATTGCTAAAAGCTAGGATTTGTCAGGGTTGCGGTTGCCATAAGGACGGGTTTGCGGGATGGTTATGAATTCCTTCTTTGGGATTTGCAATGGGGAAAATTGAGAAAAAAACATAGGTGTAAGCCTGTAAGGGGTATTCTATTTTGTGAACATGTATAAAAAATAAAGAAAATGTATAGTAGGGGTTTGGATAAGTAAAGTTTAGAACGGGCTGTTTTAGTGCCAATGTGGTTGTTAACTGGTGGTTGGTGTCCAAGAGAGTGGTGAGTGGTGACAGAGGGGTTTGATGCAATTCTTTAGGGGTGGGATAAGGGTGGTGGGTGGTGTCAGCGGAAGAGCATAAACTCTTAAGGTGTTAACCTTTTATCAAGAGCACGCCCAAACCTAGGACTGGAAATGTTAGCCACGGTAGCTCGCCAGACTATGTACTGGCCCCACAGACCAACACGAGTATCTTCCAGCGCATTTTCTCCTCACTCATGCGCATCCCGGGAACCTTCCCAGGAGGTCACCCATCCTAAGACTACTCACAGCCAAGCACGCTTAACTTTGGAGTTCTTTCGCATGGATAACCAGAAAAGAAAGTGCACTTTGTTAATATGAGTAGTACTTTCAATCCCTTTAAGCACTAGTCATATAAGCATATCAATGGACCTCTTCAAGGGGTTACCCCACCCGAATATCCTATTCGGTTCAATGGAGTATTACACACCCCCTACTTGAAAAACGCAACGTCCTCGTTGCGCCTAGTAGCATTCGACCGCGGCCGAGCCAAACCAGGAATCCTCCCCCGCTTGGTTGGTGCCCTGGGTACTCTAGACCACGGGAGCTCACCAGACGGACGCAGGGTTTCTATGATACCACTTGTAACACCCCGGCCCAAACCTAGGACCGGAAATGTTAGCCACGGTAGCTCGTCAGGCTATGTACTGGCCCCACAGACCAACACGAGTCTTTTCCAGCGCATTTTATCCTCACTCATGCGCATCCCGGGAACCTTCCACTACAAAACATTATCGCATTTGCGACGGACAGTTCCGTCGCAAACAATTGGAAATCCGTCGCAAAAGAGACTTTTGCGACAGATTTGCGACGGACAGTGCATGTCGCTTATTTTTGTCGCAAATTGAAATTTTGCGACGGAATTGTCAGTCGCAAATATTAGCGACGAAAATGGTCAAAGTTTGCGACGGAAATTCCGTCGCAAGCCTTGACTGACTTTGACTCTCTGGTCAAGGTCAGTCAAAGTTTGCGACGGAATTTCCGTCGCAAATTCCTCTTCTGCGACGGAAATTCCGTCTCAAAAGTTGACTGACCTTGACCAAATTGTCAAAGTCAGTCAAAGTTTGCGGCGGAAATTCCGTCGCAGAAGAGGAATTTGCGACGGAAAATTCCGTCGCAAACTTTAACTGACTTTGACTCTTTGGTCAAGGTCAGTCAACTTTTGCGACGGAATTCCGTCGCAAAACAGGACATTTCCGTCGCAAATTCCTGTAGGTTTTTCCGGTTTCAGCTGTTTTTCTGCTCCCCATTTCAGCTAAATGGCTGATTTCACCCATTTGTAAGTTCTTCAAACCTGCATAAAAGCGGCTGATTTCAGCCAAAACAACCCACCAACAAAGAACTTGTCCGAGACAAGGTTTTTAAAAAGTTTTTTCATAACTAAAATTAAGGTTTTACATACGTTCATTCAACTTAAAAATAAAACTAAACATAATCCTAGTTCGACAAACTAACCAACCTAATATAACCTATCTAACGGTGGTGTCAGTGGTCTGTGGGGTGATGAAATGGCTGGCCGACCTAGCATTGTCGCCACCGTCATCATCAAAGTCACGTCTTGGCTGAGAAAAGCCTCCCGGGTTGTAGCTTTGAATAGAGAATCCCTGTTGACTTAAGAACTCTTCAATAGCCTTAAGCCTTTGAGATGGCTCGAGTTCACGTTCCTTTAGCTGAGCATTCTCTTGAAGGACTCTGCTGACGATACCAGCGATTAATAGTCAAATTTGGTTAAGAGTATTATCTATAAATATGGTATTATATTCATTCAGTAAACGGTAAAATCATTGGTTAGTCTTAATCTTCAATATACTACAAAATACTAACCTGGGGTGTATGATGGATTCCCAGCACTTGAGTGACGGCGACGTTCGTAAAGAACTTGTGTTGCATTTCTCATAGCAAATATCAACCCTTTCTTGTTATAGCCGCCATGTTCTTCAAAGTAGATCTCGTTATCGTCGATCTGCTCCTCCAGTACCCCTTCACTTATCATTTTACTCTTCCTTGAAAAAACATTTCCCTACAAAACAAAAACAAAGTTTGATTAGTATACGTTAATTAATTACTAAAGCAAATTACTAAAACATAAAGAAAAGTTTGTGGTAACTTACAAAGAATTCTTTCGATTTCGTTGACACTCATTCCTTTTTGGCATGCTTTTTGGTCTTCTTGAGCAAAACCAAGGCGGATGGTACATCTCTCTCATCTTGTCCAGCCTACAATTTAAATCGAACGACACTTGTTAAAAAAACACTCAAATCAAATGACAGACAATTGTTAAAAAATTATTCAAATCGAGAAAAAGTGAAGTAAAAACTATAAAATTACCATTTCATCCATAATCTGGAGGGTGTTTCTACGACCCATAATATGAGTACCTAAGGCCTTGCCTTTTTCGGTACTTCCGTACATCCTATTGGCGGTGTTTTTTTCGGATGTGGTCTTAAACTTTGGATCTGTGATGGGTCTATCCAGAATCTGTCGGAATATATCAGCCGGTATCCAAGATGGCTTGTGCTCCGCATCTTTCTTGGAAGCCGCGTGGATTTTATGTTTTTAAACTTTTTTCCTCGAAAATATATTAAAATTCGGTCCAAACCGGTCTAACCGGTCCAAACCCAAACCGGTCCAACCGGTCCGTAATATTCAAATTTCGGTCCATAATTTTAACAATTCATAATTTTGTCGGTCTATATTATTTAAATTCCAGTCCAACCGGTCTGGTCCGGTCTTGGACCGGAATTTTACCGGTCCGGTTCCCGCCCGGAATTTTTATATTTGGTCCCGGTCCCGGTCCATCTTTTTTGTCAATTCCGGTTCCAGACCGGTGCACAACTCTAGTGACTGTAGAGAATTAAGATTAGTATGTGTTTTTTGGTACTTAGGCGATAAAATATAAATTCATTTCATTTTTGGTGTCAAATGCTTATTTTTAATGCGGACTCAATTTAAATTAAAATATGTAGGAAAAGATTTTATATTATCGTATGTTAGTGTTCAATGTGATATTTAAAACACTTGAAAACTACATAAAATACATGGGAAGGAACAACCGATAAGTCCGTACAAATCTATCTACTGTAATGAAAGTTGTGTGAAAATCCTTACTGTGGGGAATAAAGCATGTATTCGCCCCAAACTTGCAGGATTATAATGAAATATACAATTGTGATTATAGTCATAAGTTAATAAAAAGCATGAAAAAGAAATCAACCTTTAGTCCTTGTGCGAAAGGCCTAAGAACAGGAATTAACACAAATTCCCTCCTATAACTTGCACCCAAGACTTAGAATGAGACGTGGCCGCGTGTGCTAGAAATCCTCTCCAACTGCCTTGCAATATTGGGAGAGCTATTTAGGTTTTAGATGTGAGATCTGAGGTTTTGGGAGAAGAAAGCTCTCAAAAACCCTAATTTTTCCTTGAGATTTGTTTAAACAGTGAAATAAGAGTCCCTGACATAAGGAGAGTCCTCCTCCTTATGTAGCTCTTTTGGCCGAAATTTCCAATAGGGTAGGAGTGGGCTTTCCACTCTTACCTTATTCTAATTTGTGATTCGACCCATTTAGCTAAACTTTATTCGCGGGTTTTGTTTATAAATCGTATGTATGTTATCAGATATTAATGCAGTCGATGTATTAATAATGGTCTGATAAAATTACGATATTGTATAATTACCCAAATTAATATAACTGTTTATATTAATACGCGAATACAATATTTAATTAAATATAACCGTTTATATTTAATTTTACGAATTAATCATGCAATTCGTATTAGCTAAAATTATTTAATCCGTATTAAATAATAATCTCAACATCTTATTGACTAATTTAATAGTCAATACCTCTGACTAACTGTTTAGTCATATCCGGCATAAATGTGATTGTATTTTCATACCTTCACATCTCTCAAACGTGTCCTATAGGTGTGACGTATAGGGACCAGTTGATCACCGCCATCCGTATGACAATAACGTCAAACTTATCTAGCAAGCCAACCGTTATTGATAAACGTGGATCAACTGGTAATAATACAAAAGTATGCCCTTGTGATCCTTAAAGAGATTTAATAAGTCATTGTACTTAATTGTCAAGGACACCAGCCCCAACAATCTCCCACTTGTCCGTACAAGGGTATGTTCAATGACGTTATCACACTACATGTGGAGGACACAAGCTCCAACAAACTCCCACTTGTCCGTACAAGTGTAGGTGCGATAACCGAATCTCATATCCTTTTAAAATTTCTCCCACTCAATGTAAGACAATTTGCAAATCCGCATTCGCAAAGGTCGTATCTCACAAGCGATCTGTATCAAGAGTGGTTTCCCCGACTAGAGAGTAACTTAACTGATAAAACGAATCTGTATTCGAGCATGGCCATGCATTTCAGTTACTACTCCTCGAGTGGCCCTGAGAAATGATAAAATCCTGATAAGGGTTTGGATATTTCCCTCAACTCGAATCCTGCCGATATCGCCCAGCATGAAATAACCCAGAAAAAATCCTCTTGGCCCCTGTTACGGTGACCGTGGGAAAGAAACCAAAGTTACCCAAAATCTGTCTTAATCTCAAGAGACAGTTGAAGGTCAAAAGACTCGACTCTAAGGAACACTATGGAGGTCCTATCCACGACCAGGCACCCAATGTTATAAAACATTTAGGACTCCATAACGTTGTCACGGAGTGTCCTACGAGATATCCATATAACTCGCCTTTGTGATTGGTCAGTCATCCACGTGACTTATGGCTCGTTGAACCCACCATCAACCAACGTCACAAAATGATTACCTGAGTTATCAGCTCAAGTGGGTAATCAAGGACCAAAACGATGTAATGTTAATCAGTTCACTTTATGGTGTTCAAAATTGGCGTACAATTCCACATGAAAAACAAAACATTTTATATCATAACAATAAGGTTGAATAGAGTACACGAGAAAATGAATTATTACATGAATTCATAAAAGAGTACTACAACTTAGGAACACATCCAATTCCCATGGAATGAATGTGCCCTTCATGCTTATCACGTGGTAATGCTTTTGTGAGAGGATCAGCTATGTTGTCATCCGTAGCGATCTTATCAATGAAAATCTCCTTTTGCTCCACGTAATCTCTGATTAGATGAGCTTTCCGTTGTACATGCCTAGCCTTGTTGCTAGACTTATGCTCCTTAGCTTTGAAGATGGCACCTTTATTATCACAATAAACGGTGATTGGGTCATTCGAACTAGGCAATACTGATAGTCCTTGTAAGAATTGACGCATCCACATTGCTTCCTTAGCTGCTTCTGAGGCGGCATAGTACTCGGACTCAGTCGTAGAATCTGCTGTAACACTCTGTTTAGAACTTTTCCAGCTGACAGCAGCACCATTAAGAGTAAAAACGAATCCAGATTGAGATTTCGAGTCATCTCGATCCGTTTGGAAGCTAGCATCTGCGTAACCCGTGGCGCAGAGCGTTGAGTCGCCTCCATAAGTCAATCCCCAATCTTTAGTCCTCCGTAGGTACTTAAGAATGTTTTTCACGGCCATCCAGTGTTGTTCACCTGGATGAGCTTGGAATCGACTAGTCATACTCAATGCATATGCAACGTCTGGACGTGTACATATCATGGCATACATGATCGATCCTATTGCCGAAGCATAAGGAATCCGACTCATGCGCTCTTTCTCTTCCAATGACTTAGCTTCTTGAGTCTTGCTCAAGTGAAGCCCAGGAGTCATAGGAAGGAACCCCTTCTTGGAGTTCGTCATGTTGAATCTCTCTAGAATCTTATCTATATAAGACTCCTGACTGAGAGACAACATCCGTCGTGATCTATCCCTGTAGATACGGATGCCCAAAATTCTTTGTGCCTCTCCCAGATCTTTCATCTGGAAATGGTTTTTCAACCATGCTTTAACCGAAGATAAGAGAGGTATGTCATTCCCAATCAAGAGTATGTCATCGACATACAGTACTAGGAATACAATCTTGCTCCCACTCGACTTGATATAGAGACATGGTTCCTCGACTGATCGAATGAACCCATTCTCTTTTATCACTTGGTCGAAGCGATGATTCCAACTCCGCGATGCTTGCTTAAGTCCATAGATGGAACGCTTAAGCTTGCAAACTTTCTTAGGATGTGCTGGATCGATAAAACCCTCGGGTTGTACCATGTACAACTCTTCCTCCAAATAACCGTTTAAGAAGGCGGTTTTAACGTCCATTTGCCATATTTCATAATCATGAAATGCGGCGATCGCTAAGATAATCCGAATGGAACGTAGCATGACTACGGGTGCAAAGATCTCATCATAGTGCAAGCCTGGCACTTGAGTGAAACCTTTAGCAACTAGTCTAGCCTTGTGGATATCTTGTTGTCCTTCCACGGCATGCTTTATCTTGTAAAGCCATTTGCATTGAAGGGGACGTACCTTTGCAGGTAGGTCCACAAGATCCCACACGTTGTTCTCATACATGGAGTCCATCTCGGATTGCATGGCTTCTAGCCATAGCTTTGAGTCAGAACTAGTCATGGCACCTTTATAGGTTGTGGGTTCATTACCCTCTAGGAGTAAGACGTCATCTGTATCATGTTCCTCAACCATACCAATGTATCTGTCCGGAGGATTAGAGACTCTTCCCGACCTCCTAGGTTCCTCAGGAATATCTACCGCAGCCTCGGTTGAAGGAACTGTTTCCTCCAATGGTTGCTCGGCAGTTGGTTCTTGAACCTCCGATAACTCGAAGGTTCTATTACTCGACTTGTTCTCTGAGAAATTCTTTCTCTAAGAACGTCGCACTAGCCGCAACAAAAACACGTTGTTCGGTTGGCGAGTAGAAGTAATGACCAAAAGTTCCCTTTGGATAACCTATAAAGTATGTCTTGACCGATCGCGGGCCGAGCTTATCCTCGTGTCTCCACTTGACATAAGCCTCGCAGCCCCAAACCCGTATAAAGGACAAGTTAGGGACCGTTGCCTTCCATAATTCGTATGGAGTCTTGTCAACAGCTTTAGACGGACTTCGGTTAAGTAATAGAGCGGCCGACAAAAGAGCATAGCCCCACAATGAATCAGGCACGACGGTGTGACTCATCATGGATCGAACCATATCAAGTAAAGTCTGATTTCTCCGTTCGGACACACCATTTAATTGTGGTGTTCCAGGTGGAGTTAACTGTAGCACGATGCCACAGTCTTTAAGGTGTTGATCAAACTCGTGTGAAAGATACTCACCACCACGATCAGAACGTAGTGCTTTAATCTTTCTACCCAGCTGGTTCTGTACCCGATTCTGGTATTCTTTGAACTTGTCAAAAGATTCACTTTTGTGCTTCATTAAGTAGACATAGCCATATCTACTCAAATCGTCCGTGAAAGTGATGAAATACCTATAGCCTTCTCGTGCGTTGATCGACATAGGGCCACATACGTCCGTATGTATGAGTCCTAATAGGTCGGCAGCGCGCATTCCAACACCTTTGAAGGAAATACGAGTCATCTTACCGATGAGACATGATTCACACGTGCCATATGATTCAAAATCAAAGGGCGAGATAGCTCCATTCTGTATGAGCTGTTTCACGCGTTTCTCATTTATGTGTCCCATACGACAATGCCATAGGTAAGTTTGATCTTTGTCACCTACCTTTAATTTCTTATTATTCACATGTAATATTTCAGTGGTTTGATCTAAAACAGAAATTCCATTCATGGAAACTGCCTTGCCATAAATCATATTGTGTAAGGAGAAAATACAGCTATTATTCTCTATTACAAATGAAAAGCCGAGTTTGTCAAGCGCAGAAACTGAAATAATGTTTTTGGACAAACTAGGAACATAATAACAGTTATATAAAAATAACTCGAATCCACTTGGAAGCTGGATCACGTATGTTCCCTTCGAGACTGCAGCAACACGTGCTCCATTCCCGACACGCAGGTCCACCTCACCCTTGATTAGGGGTTCTTGGTTTCGGAGGCCCTGCACATGATTACATAGATGAGAACCACAACCAGTATCAAGTACCCAAGTTCCGCAACTTGCATGGTTAATCTCAATCATGTGAATAAAAGAAGAAGAAGACATACCAACAGGAGTAACGCGGCCTGCTTTAATGTCCTCCCGATACACGGGGCAGGAGCGCCTCCAATGCCCAGTCTTGTGGCAATGGTGACATTCCATGCTAGTATCCTTGCTCTTTGTCTTGCCCTGTGAGTTGCTTGAGTCACCTGGCCCACTCTTAGTAAATCCTGGTTTCTTGAACCTGGGCTTACCTACTGCTAGGTCGCCCTGAGCTTTAGCCTTCCCTTTACCCTTTCCCTTACTGGAGATCATGAGAACATCCTGCTTCATGCTCCCACTTAATTTCAGATCCTTCTCAGTCTGTACGAGAAGGGAGTGGAGCTCATGAGGAGTCTTCTTCATGTCGTTCATGTAGTAGTTGGCCCTAAAGAGGGCGAACCCATCATGAAGCGAGTGAAGCATACGATCAACGATTATGTTCTCACTGATCTTACAGTTAAGGGTCTCCAGTTTCTCGATATTCTCAATCATGTTGAGAATATGTGGGCTAACAGCTTGGCCCTTCTGGAGTTTCGCCTCAAAGAAGCGACAGGTATGCTCATAAGAAACGATTCTCGGAGCCTTTGAGAATTCGTTAGTGAGCGTGGTGAAAATCTTGTTTGCACCATGGGTTATGAAGCGTCTTTGCAAATTGGATTCCATTGCATAGATGAGTACGTTCTTTATCGCACCCGCTTCCATGACGAAGTCGCTATGAGCGCGAACTTCGTTAGCTCTAGCTCCAGTTCCTGGGTGTGGCGGAATGGGCTCAGTTAAGTACTTGAGCTTTCCGTCAGCAATGGCAGCATTCCGTAGTGCTGCCTCCCAGCCAGAGAAGTTTGACCCATCATTCCTCAGTCTTGTGGACTGATTCATGGAGTCCATGAAGGCTTTTAGCCAGGATTCACGTGCTAGCTTGGCACTTGGCATTGGGTCTTCACCAGCCATTTAGTTATACAGCAGTTTAATTGAACGTGTTCTAGACTGAAAAGAAGATAAAACAAAACCATATAAGCAACTCATTGTTGTGATTTAAGTCTATATTAGATTGAATTTAAACTCGTAAACTCATGCATTTATATAATTGATCTCCCTCAAGAATTATATAAATGATCCCAAGACTCAATTTCCGTATATTGATAAGCCCACAGTTTGGCTAATTCCAATCGTTGGAACTCTTGGTCGATAGATTTCCGTAAATCCTATCTATTAGTCCATCTCAGTCACTAGATAGTATCGAGTGACCATGATGTTGAGATAAAATAAATCATCTGTTCCCACTTACCCGACGTAGAAGGGGTCATATTATGCCTACCGACGAAGAAGGGATTCATGGGAGGCTGATTTATAAAGACTAGTCTCAATTTTTGGTTATACGAGGAAGACCCCATCAACTTTTATTTATTCATATTAAGTGAACTAATATCTAGCAAATGCGTGAATGAATGAAATAAAGTGATGGCTTTGCAATTGACATGTGACATCTGTATTGTCACAGAAAACTAACGCGTAACCTCTACATGAGTCAGTTTTCAGGCATGTTATAGGTGGTTTGGTTTTAGGCGGAATATGATGCAAGCTATTATCGATGAAAGCATAAAATGAAAGCAATAAACGTAAATAAAAAGTCCTAGTGTGGCCTATCCTACCAAAATAAACATAAAACAACTTGGAATCCACCGTTGGACCCTAGAAGCTTGTCTTGATGTTCCATCTTGGTCCTTGCAGCGGGAGTGAGCATCCGGTCTCCGTCTTGTCTTTGGTCTTCACAAAATTACTAATTTAAATTACAAAAGTAGTCCTACATACATTCTAATTTAAATACAAAAGTAATTACATGGCAAAAACTCAAAACGGAGATTGAAGATCTCAAGATTACAAGCAAGACTATGTCCCATCATTACGGTGACACAATCTTCTAAGGCCACACTAAGTTACAACCGTTTGCAAAATTAAATACGTTATTGAAAGCATTCATTAGACATTCAACAAGACGATAAATAAAATGCATCAACTAAATTAAAATTCATACATGACATAATACTGTTATTATGATTAACAAATTTTTACCAAACCACCTTTTAGGATTAAAATTATGTGATTATACTGTTTTAACCACTTTAATTTTAATAAGTTTATAATCCTATTATTTTAAACCGTTTTAAAATAATATGTATCAAACGAGGGTGAACCGTTTCACAAAATTAATAATATATTATTTCCGTATATAGTATATTACTAAAGGCCATGTGAAAATAAAACATGTTATTTTCGGAAAATAAAAAAACGAGTCTGTTACAGGGGTGGTCTACCGACCCAAAAAACAGGTCTACCGACCACCTGACGAAAAAAAAAATAATTTTGTTTTTTTGTTTTTTTTTTTTTTTTTTAAGCAGAATGGTCGACCGACCCGAAAAACAGGTCGACCGACCACAAAACACGAAACCGAGTTTCTGAACACGATTTCTCACAAAAGATAAACTGTCGAAACAGAAAAACACGCAGGAGGCGGTCGACCGACTTAGCGGCAGAAGACGATTTTTCAGGTTTTAAAAGTTACGAAAAACACAAAGGTAAAATTTTCATGGTCTGGCTCTGATACCACTTGTGGGGAATAAAGCATGTATTCGCCCCAAACTTGCAGGATTATAATGAAACATACAATTGTGATTATAGTCATAAGTTAATAAAAAGCATGAAAAAGAAATCAACCTTTAGTCCTTGTGCGAAAGGCCTAAGAACAGGAATTAACACAAATTCCCTCCTATAACTTGCACCCAAGACTTAGAATGAGACGTGGCCGCGTGTGCTAGAAATCCTCTCCAACTGCCTTGCAATATTGGGAGAGCTATTTAGGTTTTAGATGTGAGATCTGAGGTTTTGGGAGAAGAAAGCTCTCAAAAACCCTAATTTTTCCTTGAGATTTGTTTAAACAGTGAAACAAGAGTTCCTGACATAAGGAGAGTCCTCCTCCTTATGTAGCTCTTTTGGCCGAAATTTCCAATAGGGTAAGAGTGGGCTTTCCACTCTTACCTTATTCTAATTTGTGATTCGACCAATTTAGCTAAACTTTATTCGCGGGTTTTGTTTATAAATCGTATGTATGTTATCAGATATTAATGCAGTCGATGTATTAATAATGGTCTGATAAAATTACGATATTGTATAATTACCCAAATTAATATAACTGTTTATATTAATACGCGAATACAATATTTAATTAAATATAACCGTTTATATTTAATTTTACGAATTAATCATGCAATCCGTATTAGCTAAAATTATTTAATCCGTATTAAATAATAATCTCAACATCTTATTGACTAATTTAATAGTCAATACCTCTGACTAACTGTTTAGTCATATCCGGCATAAATGTGATTGTATTTTCATACTTTCACATCTCTCAAACGTGTCCTATAGGTGTGACGTATAGGGACCAGTTGATCACCGCCATCCGTATGACAATAACGTCAAACTTATCTAGCAAGCCAACCGTTATCACTACAAAAAAATACAGCCATTGCGACGGATTTTTTGCGACGGACAGAAAAGCCGTCGCAAAATTAGTTTTGCGACGGAATTTACGACGGATTTTGTGCTTGCGACGGAATTTGCGACGGACCTGAATTTCCCAGACCCGCGAAGTGAAAGTGAAATGGCGGGAAGGTTTGCGACGGAAAATCCGTCGCAAATATTGACTTTTGCGACGGAAATTCCGTCGCAAACATATTGACCAGACTTGCCCAAAAGTTGGTCAAGGTCAAATGTTGACCAGATTTGCGACGGAAATTCCGTCGCAGAGGTCAATATTTGCGACGGAATTTCCGTCGCAAATCTGGTCAACATTTGACCCTGACCAAATTTGCGACGGAAATTCCGTCGCAAATTTCCGTCGCAAAGTTACATTATACAGACCCCGCGGGTCATATTTTTCCCCAAATCAATTACAATTTTTTGCGACAAACCCTAAAGGCGATTTCTTCGACGAGCGACCACCACCCTAAGGCAACCACCACACCGGCGACCCCACCGCCGACCACCCCACCCCACCGCGCCGCCACCACCGACGAGCGACCACCACCACCATCCTTCCTTCCTCCTTCTCTTTCCTTTCTCCTCCTTACTCTCCTTCTCCTTTGTCACCGCCGCCACCACCTCACCGCCGGAAAATCCTTGCCGCCGCCACTTCCTTCTTCATTCTCCATTTATCTTTATGTATGTATACTAACTTTCGTTATTAATATACCGTCTTAAGTTTTTATGTTTAATCCGTCGCAAAATTCCGTCGCAAATTCCGTATTATTGTTTTTTTTATTGTTATTAGGAATAGTTAGTTTAGTTTAATTGTTATTTGATTAGTTTAGTTAGTATTGTTAGGTGGTTAGTGATATTAGCTTAGTAGCTAATTCCGTCCCAAATCCGTCGCATATTGTTGTTAAGTTTGCATTGTTCTTGATTGTTAGTGTTGTTGATTGTTTTAGAATATTCTTGAATAGTACCCGTTCAATAATTACACATTAGGTGTAATTGTTGAATAGTCCCCGTTTTGGGACTGTCTTTGAATCTTTCATGCCATTTAGGTAGTAAACATTCTTATATTTTCTTGATTGTAATGAAACAAAAATTGGGCAATACTTCCTTATTGTTCTCCAAATACATTCTATATAATGTATTTGGAGAACAATAGGGAAGTGCTGCCCAATTTTTGTCTCATTACAATTAAGAAAATATAAGAGTGTTTACTAATGGTATGAAAGATTCAAAGATGGGTTTAGGCTGGAGAGATAAGGACCCCAGACCAATATATGTAAATTGTTCTTTTTTGCAGGTTGGTGTTGGTGTTGGTGTTGGTGTTGTTGTTGTTGTTGTTGTTGGTGTTGGTGTTGGTGTTGGTGGTGTTGTTGTTGTTGTTGTTGTTGTTGTTGTTGTTGTTGTTGTTGTTAGTTGTTAGTTGTTGTTGTTAGTTGTTGTTATATATGTAGTTGTTATTTAATTGTTGTTGTTAATTAATTGTTATTGTTGTTAATAAGTTGTTAACTAGTTTTTGTTGTTAGTTGTTGTTATATATATATATATGTAGTTTTTATTTAATTGTTGTTGTTAATTAGTTGTTGTTATTGTTTGTTAAAATATGTAGATTTACTATGAAGAGATTAGAAAGAAAATGGATGTATGAAAGGTTGGATTCTAGGAAAAAAATAAGGCAGGATTTCGTAATTGGTGTTAATGAATTCATTAACTATGTTAAGCAACAAGACGAATACGTTAGGAATAGAGAAATTAGGTGTCCATGTTCTAAGTGTAAGAATACAAAGTATTTAGTTGAGCAAGATGTACGGAAACACCTTGGTTTGAGAGGGTTTTGTGATAACTACTACGATTGGGTGTGTCACGGAGAGAAATTCTCCGTTGAGGAAGAGGGAGGATCATCAATGCACTCCGACAATCCTTATAGAGATATGGTGGAAGATGCGTTACGCGATAGCATTGATCAAATTAGGGAAGATGCTCTAAACGCCGAGGTAGTCGATGAATCTCCAAATCCTAATGTATTAGCTTTCTTCCAAATGCTAAAACATGCCGAACAACCTCTTTATGTAGGAAGTCGTATGACATTGCTACAGTCGGCTTCAAGGTTGATCACTTTAAAATGTGAATTCAACTTAGCTGAAAAATGTGTAGATGGTTTTGCGTCATATATCGGAGATATGATTCCTGAAAATAATCTTATGACGCGTAACTTCTACGAAACCAAAAAAGTTCTTAAAGCTCTTCAACTTCCCCATCAGAAGATAGATGCCTGCTCGGTAGGATGTATGCTTTTCTGGATGGACGACGCTCACCTTGATAAGTGTAGAAAATGTGGTACGAATAGGTACAAATTAGAGAAAAATGCAAATGGCAAAAGAGTTCCCGAAAAGTTCTTAACTTATTTTCCATTAGGACCACGGTTGCAACGTTTTTATGCCACAAAGCACATCGCGGGCGAAATGCGTTGGCATTATGAAAACCCTCGTGTTAGTGGAACAATGTCTCATCCAAGTGACGGGGAGGCTTGGAAACAGTTTGACCGGCTGCATCCTGATTTTGCATCTGAGCCTAGGAATGTCCGTCTTGGACTTTGCACTGATGGTTTCGCACCGTTTAGTCAATTCGGGAAGCAATATTCATGTTGGCCGGTGATACTTACTCCATACAATTTACCACCCTGGCTCTGTATGAAAAGACAGTTTATGCTCTTAACATTACTTATTCCCGGTCCCCACAATCCAAAGAAAAACCTTGATGTCTATTTGCAGCCTCTTATTCACGAGTTGAAGCAATTATGGGAGACGGGGATCTTAACCTATGACGTTTCCCTGAAGCAAAACTTTGATCTTAGAGCCGCACTCCTATGGACGATAAACGACTTTCCTGCATATGGCATGTTATCTGGTTGGACAACCCAAGGTGAGCATGCATGTCCATATTGTATGAAAAATGAGACTAAGTCAATTTGGCTACAACATGGGAAAAAATGGAGTTGGTTTGATTGTCATCGACAGTTTTTAGACAGGAATCATGTTTTTCGTAACGATAAGGTGCATTTTAGAAAAGGGAAAGTTGAGCACGATGTTGCTGCGAAGAGGTTAACAGGCAATGACGTATGGGATTGTGTCAAACATCTACCGAAAATTGTGGATGGATCTGAACGTGATCTGAATTTGCTTAAAGGGAAACGGATTGGGTGGTGGAAACAAAGCATCTTTTGGGAGCTTCCCTATTGGAGCACGCTACTAATTCGACATAACCTTGATGTCATGCATATTGAGAAAAATTTCTTCGAGCAAATAATTAACACCGTCATGGACGTGAAAGGAAAAACGAAATTAAACTCAAATGCAGAGAAAGACATGTTACTTCTTTGTTCGAGTAGAAGAAAAGGGGATTCGGTCGTTTTGAAAAAGGAACAAAAGAAGGTCCTATGTGAATGGGTATACAAACTGAAGTTTCCCGACGGTTATGCTTCAGATTTGAGAAGGTGTGTCGATATGAATGAATTGAAGATACACGGTTTGAAAAGTCATGATTGTCACGTCTTCATGGAGCGATTACTCCCAGTTGCTTTGAGACATCTTCTTCCAAAAAATGAGTGGAATGCCATAACTGAAATTAGTCAGTTTTTCAGAGATTTGTGTACTTCATCAGTACAGATTGAAAAAATTACAAGTCTCGAAAATAACATTGCGGAGATTATCTGCAAATTAGAGAAAATCCTTCCACCTTCTTTTTTCAACTCAATGGAACACCTACCTATTCATTTGCCCTATGAAGTAAAAGTGGGTGGTCCTGTGCAATATAGGTGGATGTATCCTTTCGAGAGGTAATATCATCCTTATTCAATTCTTTATATTACATAATACATATTTTTCATCATATTTTTCATTCTAAATTCATTTGTTTGTAGGTTTTTGAATCATTTGAAAAAGAAAATCAAAAATAAAGCTCATGTTGAAGGGTCTATATGTAATGCATATTTAATTGAGGAAATAGCAAATTTCTGTTCCCTATACTTTGAAGATCATATAGACACCAAGGCAAAGGACCTTGACGTTGGTTCAAAAAAGCCGACACAATCTAACTTGCCTGAGATATTTCAAGATCATGATGGCACAACTTCTGGAAAATGTCGTGAAAGGTTTTTAGAGGACAACGAATATGAGCGTGCACACCTCTACGTTTTATCGAACTGCGATTCTGATGAATTGAAACGAAACGAAGTGTAAGTGGTGAATCTAAATTCTTATACTTGAATTCATAATTATTAGTTGTTCAAAAATTAATAATTCCCCTAATTTGAATATAGGTTGTTTGAAAATTTGATCATGAGAGAACATCCTGAATGTGTCGTAGGCAATGATGTTTGGGAAAAATATGAAACAAGATTTCCCAGATGGTTTAGATCTCAGGTTACTAATATAGAAGATCCAGTTCTAATTGCCTTAGCAAATGGTCCCTCAAGAAGAGTCAGAACATGGAAACGCTATTCCATCAATGGCTACAAATTTCGAGCTTTCATTCAAGGAAAAGATTTGGAAAAGTGCACAATTAACAATGGAGTTTGTGTGAGTTCCACTGAAGGAGCTGACTACTATGGGACCCTTGACGAAATTGTTGAAATGACTTATACAGGCCCACAAAGCACTTACAAAGTCATTTTGTTCAAATGTAGTTGGCTAGATAACTCCGAAAGAGGCATGCAAGTGCATAAGGAATATAAGCTTGTGGATGTTAACCGGAGTAGAAAATTTGCAAAGTACGACCCATTTGTGTTGGCATATCAAGTGGAACAAGTCTACTATAGTCCTTATCCAGGTATAAAAAGGGATCAAAGTCAATGGTCAGCGGTATTCAAAACCAAGGCTAGATCACATGTCGATGCCCCCGTTGATGAATCTTTCTTTCAAGAAAATGTTACTAATGGTGAAACAATACTGTCACCAATTGAAGTAGAAGAAGAAGATGAAGATGAAATTGTGGAGGAACCAGAATACATTCAAATTGTGACAGTGAGGCAACATGAGGATGAGGACGAGGACGAGGACGAGGTTGAGTATGAGGATGAGTATGAGGATGAGAATGAGGATGAAGATGAAGATATTATAGATTCTCTTTGTAAGGATGTAGGAATAAATTGTTCAAGTGGTGATGATGAAGATGATGATTAGGACTACTATCTATTAGATTCGATAATCTTGTATTTGTTGAAATTATTGTAGATGCCGTATGGCTTAATGTCAATGAAATTATCTTATTAATCTTATTATTCAAGTTTTTAATTACGTAAAGCATTTCTTTCTAATTGTTGCTATATTAGTTTGATAATAATATGCCGGGCGGAAGACGACGAGGTGGTGGTAGTCGTCAGCCTGAGGGAGGACGATCGGGAGCTAATCATGATGAGGACGAGATTGTACCTGAGACTCAGCCGCCTACACATCGAATACACCTCGATCCGACTGATTACGAAGGCGCCAAGTGGTAAGTATCTTATTTGTTTACGGTAATTGATTATATATACGTATATATTGATTATAATATGATTACTTGTTGACTATTTTATTTTCACATTTAACTCTTTTTCAGGTTCAGTGACAAAGACGTTTCTACTCTTATAACACAGACCATTATTTGCAACTACAAGGAGTATGCGCCCAACTGGTCAGAAGCGTCGGATTACATTAAGGAAGAGTGGTGGAATTGGTTTGAGGTATTTATTAACTGTTTACTACCTATTTCCGTTTTATTATTTATTACCTATTTATTGTTTCATATTTATTTAACTATTTTTTTTCTTGAAACAGAAAAAAGTTACCTTTCACCCTCGTGATAGAGCAGCGGTTAGGTCGGCGTGGGAAGACATGATGAAAGACCGCCTTCGCAAAAGAATCCACTACGCTATGCAGAAACCAGCGGAGAAAAGGCCGCAGTGGATACCGGCGGATATTTTTGAAGAACTGAAGAGTAGAAAGGACAATCCAAAATTCCAAGAGAAATCCGACAAAAACAAGACCAACCGGATGTCGGGAAGTACCGAAAAGGGCAAGGCCTTAGGTACTCACATTATGGGTCGTAAAAACACCCTACAGATGATGGATGAAATGGTAATTGTTTAGTTTTTACTTCACTTTTTCTTGTCTTCAATAATTTTCACCCTTTGATAATCTTGAATGTTTTTTTCAACAACTGTGGTTGGATTTAAATTGCAGGCTGGAGAAGATGGGAGTGATGTACCATCGGCCTTGAAGGTGCTTGAGAAGACCAAAAAACATCCTAAAAAGGGTTGGCTATCAACGAAACCCAAAGCACTATTTGTAAGTTAACAGAAACTTTTCTTTATATTTTAGTAGTTTGGTTTACTAATTAATTAACGTATACTAATAACATTTTATTTTTGTTTTGTAGGAAAAAGTTTTTTCAAGAAAGAACAAAATGATAAGTGAAGGGATCCCGGAGCAAGATATCGACGACAACGAGATCTACTTCGAAGAACACGGCGGTTTCAACAAGAAAGGGTTGATACTCGGTATGGGAAATGCAGCCCCAGTCCTTTACGAGCGTCGTCGCCACTCAAGTGCTGGGACCCAGTCACAATACAACCCAGGTTTGTATTTTATAGTTTATTAAAATTTAAAACTAACCAATTATTTAACCGTTTACTAAATGAATATAATATCATGTTTGACTATTCATTGCAGGTATCCTCGGCAAAGTTCTTCGAGAGAATGCTCAGCTAAGACAAAACGATCTCGAGACATCCCAAAGGCTGAAGGCAATTGAAGAATACTTAAGTCAACAGGGGGCGCAGTTCACTACTCAGAGCTGCAACCCGGGAGGCTTTTCTCAGCCGAGACGCGACTTTGACGATGATGGCGGCGACAATGCTAGGGCGGCCAGTCATTTCGCCACCCCACAGCCCACCGACACGACCGTTAGATAGATTTCATTAGGTTGTTTAGTTGATGTACCGCGGATTATGTTTAGTTTTGAGTTGGATTATCATTTGTAAAACTTTCTTATTAGTTATGAAAAGAGATATTTAAAACCCTTGTCTCCGACAAGTTTTTGTTGCTGGGTCGTTTTTCTGAAATTGCAGGTTTACAGATCATGCAAAAGGGAAAAAATGAATCATTTCAATGGAAATGGGGAGCTGGAAAAAGGGCTGAAACCGGAAAATCACACAGGTATTTGCGACGGAAATGTCTCAATTTGCGACGGAAATTCCGTCGCAAACCTTGACCAGAAGTCAAGGTAAGTCAAGGTTTGCGACGGAAAAGCCGTCGCAAATAGGCGTCTCTGCGACGGATTTTCCGTCGCAAACCTTGACTGACTATGACCAGAAGTCAAGGTCAGTCAAGGTTTGCGACGGAAAATCCGTCGCAAAGAGGCCCATTTGCGACGGATTTTCCGTCGCAAACCTTGACTTACCTTGACTTCTGGTCAAGGTCAATCCGTCGCAAAGAGTGGTCAATCCGTCGCAAAAACCTTGCGACGGAAAAATCCGTCGCAAATTAACTTTTTGCGACAAAAATATGGGACAGACGCAGTCCGTCGCAAATCCGTCGCAAAAACATCATTTGCGACGGATTTCACCCTTTTTGCGACGGACAATTCCGTCGCAAACAGAGCATTGTTTTGTAGTGTATTGATAAACGTGGATCAACTGGTAATAATACAAAAGTATGCCCTTGTGATCCTTAAAGAGATTTAATAAGTCATTGTACTTAATTGTCAAGGACACCAGCCCCAACAATCTCCCACTTGTCCGTACAAGGGTATGTGCAATGACGTTATCACACTACATGTGGAGGACACAAGCTCCAACACTTACAAGTGACGATATTTGTTTATGTTGTAGTATTTGGATTTTGGGTGCTACATTTTTGTTATAGTCGAAGTTTTTGACACACTAATGTGCATAGTCATGATAATATTAATTGTAAAGATTATGATGTGATGGAGGAGATAACTAGCAGTAAAATACAAGGTTGTGTCCAGTCAAATAAGGACAACTCATTGTGATTACATGTGCATGTGCACTCTTACTTTTGTTTAATCTACTCATATAAACATACTAGTTTAGAACCCGTGCAAAGTTGCACGGGCATGTATAGATGAAGTTTTACAATTTTATAATATTATAGTAATAATTAAAAGTATATAACATTTTATATAAATGAACTACTTTAGATTAAAATTAAAATGTTGTCTAATTGCGTTAACCATAAACTGATTCAATAATGCCGCAATCGATTGACCAAAAGAACTTATATATAGTCTCTACCAAATTAAACTCAATATCATAAATGTAGGATTGAAAAAAATATTTGAAGAATATATTATTAAATTTGATGTTTCGGGGAAATAAAAGGAGGATTAAGAAGACCAATAAAAAAGGTTATGTGTGTTTTAGACCTGTCAAAACATGACCTGACCCGACCCGAATTAATTTGATCAGAATTTTCAGGGTCAAAAACCCAAAAATATTGACCCGCAACCCGAAAGAATAAAAGTTTCATGTCATTTGTCAATCCAATTTAATACAAAATATTTAAAAAGAAAAACACAAAAGTTGCCAGAAATATGTAACAGTTAAGAAAAAAAAAGTAGGGTACGTAATTGACCTGCATTATAGTCAATGAGTTCAATGAACATCGAAAAAAATTATATAGTAAACTACGTGAAGTTATGTTACAAAGTACAAAATTTATTAAAACCTCGGCATGAAGTAGATTATGCATCGGATGTACTACCATCAGTTGTAGTTGTGCAGTTTCTGAATTTTATAATAAAATTTTCGAGTGTTGTTTTAAAGATTATTAGTTTTATTATAAAATATTTAAATTTGTTATTTAAATATTGTGCTCAAAAATTACAATATATCTCAAAGACATTACATATAAGTTCAGCTAAATTTGCGGGAAAAAATAAAATATAACTTAGAGCATCTCCAATGGACAACTACAACACGTTGTAGCTTGATTTATCGACTGGTTGGATACAACATTTTCTAATATTATGGGTCCCACAATAAAATATTCCTCCAATCATAAACTTTATCTTTTTATTTTTATTTTTTTTTAAACCTAGCTACATGCTTTGTAGAGCTACAATGCTCATAAAGCTACATGCATATTTCATTACTCCAATGGTAAGCTACTTGCTTCTATTTTATAAATATTGCAAGCAAGTCACTAAAGCAAACCATTGGAGGTCCTCTTATAAACTTCAAAAAAGTCAGAAAAAATATACATAAGCTCAACTAAAAATTAAAAATTAAAAATTAAAAATTAAAAGCTAGGCCTGAAGTAGAACATATAACGTATGTTCTTTTTTTTCGCAATAGAGTGATAAAATCATTTTAAAACCTACAATTCACATTTATCTTTTTTATATCTTGAAATTTATTGATAAAAGTAAAAAATATTAATTAAATTTGTTGATAAAAGTTCTAATGAACAAATACCTTGAAAATTTTTACACCGTTCTAAAAAGATATAACATGATATATGGATGATATTTGTATAAATCAACTTAGCGATGCGAAAAACTTATATCAAAACACACCTATAATAATAAACAATTGCAAAAATTGATGTATGACTAACCGGAGACTATGACATTAAAAGTTAAAAAAATTGTGTTTTGGGAAATATATTCTTGAAGAATGATAGGATAGTTTTTTTAAGGAAGGTAATAATCTAGAAAGGCAATATTGAAATAAATATTTGTATGCATCTTTAGGGGTTGGATTAGGCGGGAAAAGAATTAACAGTAGCGTGACACGTGTCAAGTTTAATGAATAGTGGTTCTTCTTTTATACTTATATATGGATATATAGATTTGACACATCACAAGCATGTGATAGTACTTGTGCACTCTTACTTTTGTTTAATCTACTCAAATAAAAACATATTTGACACATCACAAACATGTGATAGATACCCGTTACAAGGAAGACTTATTGTATTGCAATTCTTTTTACGCATACACATATTTAGCAGCGTAGGGGGGGGGGGGGGGGGCAATCAACGATAAGTTCAACCGCTAATTTCAAAGTACGTATTTACTTAAGGTTTTAGTATAAAATCTTACATACAATGATTATCATTATTTATTCAATGTACTACAGAGTAATTTACTACACTCTCATATAGAGTTGGCAAAAGCTGAGCCGACCCGATGAACCCGACCAGACCCGCCCGAAACCCGACCCGATACAACCCGAGAATTGGGCGAACCGAAACCGAACTGACCCGACCCGAACCGACCCGCTAACCGATAGCAGCATTATTTTGTCCAACCCGAAGCCGACCAAACCGAACCGACCCGGCCCGTGACCCGATATTTCTCAACTTAATAGATGACGTTATAATGAACTGTCTTAATAATGGTTTAAATGACACCAAATTGCTAATTCTTCTAAATTATTCTAACTTAAACTTCAATTAATACATCTATCCATTAATTAAATATAAAATTATCATCTAAAACTTAATATATAAGATCAAATATATGTCAATAACCTGACCTGCTAATAACCCGACCCGAATTGTCACCCGTCGTGGACCCGACCCGGAGATGACCCGACATGAACCGAATTGACCCGAACCCGTCACTCACCCGACATAACCCGAACCCGATATGACCCGACCTGCTTTGACCCGACCCGTAACCGACCCGAGTGAACCGAAGTTTGTATTTATTTGTATTATTATTAATTGAAGTTTTTTTTAGTGATTATAGAGAATTCAAATTCTTTAATTTTTTTTTTTTTTTTTTGCTAAAAGGTAAGAATTTCATTTCATCAAAGCACAATATACAACTCCAACTTTAAGAGTATCTCAAGGGTACAGTTTACTGCCTTAACACATTGCTCACTCTTTTTTGCCTACTTAAACTCAATTTTTGCTAACCAAACAGTATCTGTTCTGGTTATTCTACTTGGGGTAAGTTGCTTAAACCTCATTCTCAGGACCTCGTTAATCTGCTTGGCAATAATTTCTGGCCTCACTACTCTCTGTTGCACCCTCGCATTGTTTCTCTGCAGCCAAATGAAATACCAACTAGCCAAAATTGTTGCTGTAGTGATCAACTTTCGCTGTTTCCCCCATCTTCTAATAGCCACTGATAGAATGCTTAAATCATCTTCAACAGCTTCATACTAAACTGGCAATCCACAAATAGATGTCTATGAGTTTCTGATTGCCTCTGACAAATGCAACAACAATCATCTGCACCAAATTCTTTATTTATATTATTATTAATTGAAGTTTTTTTTAGTGATTATAGAGAATTCAAATTCTTTAGGTAACGTTTGGAAAAAGAAATTGATTTTTTTTTTCATGATTCCAATTGTAGAAATCCGAATGTTTGACAATTTCAAATCCAATTCCAAAATAGCATTTAGAAAACGTGTGGAATTAGAATTGGAATTGAGCGAGACAGATATGGGTCATATGTATAAGATGTTTTATATTTGAAAAAAATAAATAATATTGTCACGAAAAATATTTAAGATAGCAAAAAAATATACATAAAAATATTGCGACGAAATTTGCGACACTTAATAAAACGTTAGAAGTGATGAAATTGAAACGACTATTATATGGTAGTATTTGATAGCTCTAAATTTTAATTAACTTGGAATTGATAAAGTAGGCCGATTCCAATTCCAAATTCTAGGGGTTACCTAATACTTAAAATGTCTCAATCATGAAATTCAATTTCAATTAAAAATTTCCAAACATATTATGTATTTTTGAGTGATATTAGATAGTATAAATTTTGTTAACTACTTATGTTTTTAAATCTCCCAAATTTTAAAATTAATACTATAACAACGAAGTTTGCGTTGCAACATGATCAGACGACAAAATATGTTAAATCTGTTAGAGACTATATCAAGTTGTCCATGAATTGCATAAGCATTAGATCATATCTCAAATTTTAACAGATACTTTTTGAGACATCGTCTTTATAAAAAAATTAATGAAGAGAAATAGGAATGACGATAATTAAAGAAAATTCAAAAATAGTTTTTAACAAAAAATAAGATAATACACATGAATATTTTACAATTACTACCATATACACAATAAAATATCATAAATAGGCTCGTAGAGCATACACAATAATATATAACAACTAGGCCCATGCATTGCACGGGTATTAAATCTAGTATGTATTAATTTGGAGTTACTATTAGTCGTTAATAAATTACGTAGGATGTACAATGTTACTCTTCATATATTTTTAACCCGGCCAAATTTAATTGAACTGTTGAAAGAATGATAAACTAATTGCTATTTTAAAATAAAAAGAACAGATTACATCCGCATTAGTGTTTATTTTGTAACAATGAAAATAATAATGTCAATTTATATTCGCACTAGTTTTACGCCCGTGCAAAAAATGCACGGGTTTAACTCTATTCAACTGGAAAAATAAAAAAAATAAAAAAAATGAATATATTTAATAAAAAATAATTTTAATATCGCAAGTATATCATGTAAACAAAAAAAGAATTTATACGCTTAACTTAGACGCAAGTAAAAACAACGCATCAACTTGACAATATAAAATTATACAAATTCTTATCTAGGACGACGCTATCGGTTTAAGTTTAAGACGTATCAAATATACATATGTAGGATGAATAAGACAAAAAAAGCATTATGCATGGTGAAAAGAAAATATTTTTCCTATAACCCATAAGGAGTGATACTGACCCGTTTTAAATTTAAGATAGATAATAGCCGGTAAAAATATATATAAATTTTAAAATTATACTTACGGTTTAAATTCTAAGCTCATAACCATCGTAATGAACCCAAATTATTATTAACGCGACTCTCAACTACCCACAAAACTTCGACCATATAATATAAATCTATCTATTTTATGTACTTTTAAGACGGAGTTACATATTTTCGTTGATTTCCAATCATCAACAATTTTAATTTGTTGATTTCCAGTATTTGAATGCATTAATTTTCGCCAATTTATATATTATTATATTTGGTTTTCACTTTTTATTTCTAGTTTATACTCATTATCACTCAATTTAATCATTTCAGTTGTTGCATGTTAAATTAATGTTAACAACTACTTCTTTAATCTTGGAACTTTAATTTATGTAAAATTAGTAAACTTATTATCAATGATCATCATATTGATTTTTACTGTTGAAATTGACGTTGGGACTTCGAAAGATTTTATATTTCAATGTGTGATTATAGATTATAACTTATTTAATTAATGAAAGTAGTGAAAATATTAAATTTATGAAAGTTTGAGAGGAGATAATTAATTATGTAGAATGAACATGTAAGCCCTACTTTAATTAAAAAAGATTCTTTTCCTAATTTTGATCGACCAATAAGAACTCTCTAAAATATATTCCTTTTATAGTAAAGAGATTTGTCAAGGTATTCAAGAGTTTAATTTTTCCGGAATTATAACTTTTGTTGTTATTATAAAATTTGTTGTCCTTTAATATATAAATTTCTATACAGATTTCCGATTTTTTTGTATTTTATTTTTATTGTAAGGTTGAATGTGATTAAATTTTTTATCATAAGTTTTTTAACATATGAATGTATGAATGTACGTATATAAAAAATAATAAAAAATGAGGAGAGATGATAATTAATTACCTTAATGATAGTGAAGAGGAGGAGAGGGTAATTAATTATTTAATTTTAGTGGGGATTGGGGAGGCGGAGTTGGTTTTTTCTTGCAAAAAAATCCAGCCAATCAAATCTCTCTAAATGTTACTCATTTTATAGAAAAGGGGATTAATCTAAATAAATTATAAATATTAGCATTTTAATAAGCAACCCGTGCAATCTTGCACGGGTTAAAAATAGTTCGTTATACTCCTAGAAACAGAAACTATCGGGCACATCATGATTCATGCAACTAAACGGGTAGTAAACTAGGTAGCACCAAAACGGACATGGACACGGACACAAACACGGGACACGACATCCCATCAAATTTAGGACACGAGAAACGACATTTAAATATAATAAAATATATATTGTATGATTATAAATAACGTATAATTTTATTTTTATCATGTATTTGAAACTAAATCTAAATAAGTTAAGGTACAATTCGACCTTTATTATAACTGATTCTCATTTTCCAACCAAACCATCTTCTAATCGATCTTTTTTAAAATTTTATTCCTCGTCTAAACTATAATATATTTAGGCATGGGTCCAACGATTGTCGGGTGTCCAAATATCGGATAAATGTCGGACACAAAACGACTAATTAAAAAAAGTGTCCGTGCTACTAGGTAATACTTCCTCCATTTATAAGTGTTCTTCCCATTTCATTTTGCACTTGAATTAAGGCAAATTAATGAAGAAATGATAAAGTAATGAAAGGAAGGTAATAAGTGGGGTTAGTAATGAAAAAAGGGTATTTTTTGTAATAAAAAAATGATAAAGTTGAAATTTGGTTTTCTAAAATAGGAAAGAAAACAAATGAAAAGAAAATAGATAATTTGTAAAATAAGCGAAATGGGAAGAAAATAGGAAAATGGAGTAAGTAACTAAGGCCCTGGTTGTATAATTTCCATCTGTCAAAAAGAAAAAAGTACTATAATCCGTTTTCTTTTAACACTAACCTCATTCAACTCATCGACTAGTTTTTTCCCAAAATGTCTTCCGTTTCAAATCCTACTGAAAACCCTAACCCCAAACCACCATTATCAATCAATGAACCCTCACCGTCAAATTCAATGGAAATCAAATGCAGCAACAAAAACAAGAAGAAGAGAATCAAAAAGAAATTAAGGAGAAAGAACAAAAAGAAAATCCCAAATTGGGTAGAACTTCCAGAAGATATTTGGTTTCTGATTTTATCAAAATTAACGACGATAGACATAATCGAAAATGTTCAAAAGGTGTGTATGTTGTTTCGCAAAATATGCAAACAACCTACAATGTTGAAAACCATCGACATGAGCCTTCCTCGTGGTTATGCTTTCAATTCATTGCCTTATAATCTTAATGCTATGACTCGTTTCGCTGTTGATCGAAGCGCTGGTTGTTTGGTTGATATTTACATGGAATATTTGTGTGATGATGATACATTGGCGTATATCGTTGAAAGGTATATAAACTATTATTAATTGTTGTTGTTACTAATTACTATTGTGCTGCGGTTCGTAATTTAGTTATTAAGTTATTAATCTCATTGAGACAGTCTCTCAATAATATTTCCGGATAACTATTACTGGGTGGTTGTAGTCAGTGGTGGAGCCGAATATAAAGTTATTTATTGGAGTATTTGGTGCATGTTCTTTGAAAATTTATGTGGCGAACTGGCGATCTATTAATGCGAAAGTAACTGGAAAGTGAAAGTATTAGATATATACCCTTTTCCTTACTAAGCTAAAACGGAGCAAAATTTCGTATTTTTCATGGTCGCTGATCAATGACCTCTGCTAGCCCCCTCTCCACCCCTAGTGATGATGTTTGATTGTCCTCGAGAAACTTGTAGGTTGTATTCTAGTTTATATGTCAACTCTGTTTCTATCAGTATTTGAATTCCAGGCTAAAGAGCTTATTTGAATATTTGGTGTCCATTTCTGTTTTCTGGGAGTGGTTGTGGAGAAGCATAGAATCTTCTCAGCCAATGTAAAACATTGTGTTCCTTCGTCCTAGTTATTTGTTGTCCTATTCCATTATTGTTGTCTTTTCTATTTTAGAATTGTATTTATTGATTATCAATTTGATTTTTCACACTCTATTTGGTCCACCGCTCATTTAGTAATTGGCCCCTTCCTCTTTTCTTGGTCTTTGTGCCAAAACAAAGCGATAACAACTGACTGGGACGGAGGGAGTATTTCTTAGAAAAATGGTCTTTGCTTGTAGGATTATTGTTCTGTACCACATTGTTTGATGCAGATTCCCTTCTTATCTCCCTATAGCAACTTAAATACTCTCTCACTCAAGGTGGAGTTTGCCTATGTGAAGTCCAAATTAGGGGCACAGGATTTTTCTACTTAGTTTGTGCTTAAGCGTAACCGAGGTAAGATTGCATGTATATGACCTCCCCTTGCCCCACCATCAGCAAGGGGATGTTGTACGATCATGTATCCAAAGTTTAGTTTGTTGTTCATAACTTCGCTTATAGGTCATTGGCATTGTACATACCTGTCTTTATATTTGTAAATTGATCGATGAACACTATAAATTTCTTCTGTTTTTCAAGAAGAATTCAATCGGTTTTCTAAATATGCGTGGCTGGTGGCAGTTTCTTTTTGGAATATACATTCAGCTCTAGACATCCTTAGTCACCCTCTCGAAAAAAGTGTACATTGCTAGTCACTCTATCTCACGTCACTTTGGCTTTCTTTACGATACCTATCCCTGATCTTTTCATTGGAGTTTTTGTGCGTTCCTTCTCTGATTTGTCGTTTATTTTCTGTCAACATCTTAACAGAAGCAAGAATCTTAAACATCTACGACTTGCGCATTATGTGTATGTTTCTGATGAAGACCTAATTGAAGCCGTGAAAAAGCTACCAATGCTCGAGGAAGTGCAGATGATTATCTGTTCATTCTCAGAGGAGACGGTTGAAGCTATTGGCCATGCTTGCCCCACATTGACATCATTGAGTTTAACCGGTATTGGGTCCAAGAAACAAGATCACATTTTTAATGACGAAGCTTTAGCCATATCTAAAAGCATGCCTAATCTACGCCATCTTCAACTCATCGGGAATAGCATGTCAAATGAAGGCTTAAAAGCAATTCTGGATAGCTGCCCTCTTCTTGAATCCCTAGATTTACGTGCATGTTTTCACATAGATTTATCCGGGGATTTGGGTAAAAGATGTGAAAGGATCAAGCATTTACAATACCCTAATGATTCCACAGCAGACTATGGTCGTGATACCTGTGAAGATGATGAAAATGACTTCTTAATGCCACAACAGCTAAGTGAGTATGATTCTGACGATAGTGACATGTTCGGTATGTACCCTGAATATCTCGGTTTTGGGGATCATGAAGACTTTTATCCAGATTTCCTTGATGACATTGATGATTATTCACTCCTAGGTGAATACTTTGGTGGTTTTCCGGGTCTTTAAGTCGCCTGTGTTAATTTGAAGCTTTTCTTTGGGTATTTTGGATTCATCCTTTTTTTTTTTAAAATTCTGAAGCTTCTATCAAGCGTTGCTGAATTCATTATGTGTTTTGTCTAATAATAATGTGAAGATGATATGCCTAGACACACGCCGTGCATATTCTCGTTTCATTTCTGCATCCTTTTCGCTACAAGTACTCGTGTAATAGCCTAGTAGGTACATAGTACTTGCTTAGTTTCAGCAAGTTGATCTCTTTTCTGCAGATGCAATGTATTTTGAATGGTCTCTCTGTCTCAGAAAGATAGGAGATCAAATATTAACATGATCTCGCAATAAAATAAAGTTTCATTCCAGATTTTCTCCCATGATGGCAAACATGACCGATATCGCAACTTGAAAACGCAAGCCAAAAATCAGAGCAACCCAGAAGAAAGTATACACAAATCATGAACATGAAATAACAACTATACAGAAGGAAGACGAATATGACATAGCCTTCATATAAACCTGGTAACGGGTAAAGTTACTAAATGGCGATATTAGTGATCTGATTAAGGATGATGCTTACGATGAAAACTTTGTGATTGCCTTTACACAAAAAAATAAAGAGGAGAAAAAGGGTAGTCCTTATGAGACATGAGAAAGAAGGATGCTGAAATCCTTCCTACAAACAGGGCAACTCTGACTCTTCTTCAACCATTCATCAATACATTCAGAATGAAAAACATGATCACACCCTGGTAAAACCTTACACAATTCCTCGTCTTCAAACCCGTCTTTCAAACAAATGGAACACCCGCCTCGTCGTTCCTTTTTAGTCTGTGAAAAGGTCATTGATGGTATAAAATCAATGATTTTTAACGATCTCTGTAGATGATCTTCTTTTAATAACCCGACATTGACATCATTATGATCAGCATCATAATGGCCTTCATGTAATGCTTCTATATCCGTGTTTCGACCCCCGGATTTGCACATAGAAATCAACAAAGTCGTTGCAAATAGAAGGATGTTTACAAGAAGACCAATTCCTGCAATGAATATAAGCTCTTTGTTATCCAGATCAGCCATGTTTACGTATACTGTTTATCCCTCTCCTTTTTTTTTTTCCTTTTTTTTTCTTTTTTTTTAAAATTATGGCAGATTCATTGACTGTCTCCTGGATGAGAAAGTATAATCTTTATTCATGATAATTCTGTGAAGAAGTTTATGTACGTGACTGTTGAGAAAAAAGAAATCAATGATGTAGGAGTAGGAGAGATTCAGATAGTATCAAGTTCTATTTATATTGTATTATTGTTACTCACGGACACTCACCAATTGCTGAAAGATTAATCTGAATTATTTATATGATAGGGGGAGATTATTGGTAGTCTCAAAGACAAGACTTTGGTAAATTTTAAGATAAAATTCATCAAGACTATCAATAATCTACTCAAGTTTTAAGACTCAATTTAATACATTGGTCTTGACCCCGCATTGCATATAGTCTAAGGTGAGTCTTGACCCCACATTACATATATTTCGGTGGGTTTTTTGTAATATTAAATTGGAAACTAAAAATCTAAACTCTCAATCCAAAAATGACTTAGAAATTGATCAACATGGTCTTTAATTTAAAAATGAATTGGAAAATTGATAAAAATTTAGGATAAGATTCTAGATTAAACCGGATGATATGAATTGGAAAATTGGGATAATATGGTTCGATATTAAATTAACAAAGCGTTTTGTTTGTGTCGGATATTATCTATCATAAACTGAAAAAGGATATATCTCCCCACAACAAACAAGTGAGAAACAGGTGGGAGGAATTAGAGCATATATGCGTAGTCACTTACATTTAGGGAGAGAATTACTATTCGTTTTCAATTTGTGACGGATCACAAATTCTCATTCAATACAACTACCATCTGTTACAACCTGAAAACGGATAGTGTAATTGTAAGAGAAACATATTTGTTTTTACCTTGTAACGAATAGTATCCGTGTCACAAACAAGACTCATTGATGACGGATATTGTCCGTAAGTATTTGGGTTAAATAAAAGTAGGTGTGGGGTATGGTATACTATACTTAGTAAGTCTTGCTTGCGACGGGTCACCATTTATGACAGATATTTTGTGAAATAAAATGGATATAAAATGAGTTAGTGGAGAAAGGGGACCACATGAATAGTGTTGGAGAGAGAGAGAAAGTGGGTATTTTGTGAGAAAAAACGGTATCCTTCACAAACTTGCGACGGATAGTGCCGTTGCAAATAAGAATTTGTGATACTATAATGGCAGTGGACATTAATAAAAGGAGTTAGTGTATGGGAAGCTCCTATGATGAATAATCAGTAATCAGTGAGAATATTAGTATTATATTATATCTAGAAAATTAATAATTATCCATTTGCCACGTACATTGTAGGATTATTAGATGTCATTATATATTAACGAGTTTCCATCTGATTCGGTACAGATAACATCACCTGGACAATCACGAAGCATCTTCTTCATATTATTCATAATAATTGTACCCCTTGTCTTGGGTCCCCAACGACTCTGGAATCCTAACAGACAATTGTGAGTTGTGACATCAAAAATAGTGAAAATGGGTCATTCCTAATACTCTTTTAAACTTGTCATCATTAGACCATGTGCATCGAAGAGGATGGTTTCATCCTCTTATTTTTTCTCTTTTCCATTAACTTTTTGACACCTCATATTCTCTTTCATCTAAATCATTTTCCACTAACTTCATCCTCTTACACATCCTCTTTTATTTTTTTTCTTCACATCAAAGAGGATCCTCTTTCATTCCTCTTTCATATTTTAATATATTTTTTCTCTTAATATTAATTGATATGTTTTATTTCTTTTGAATCATTTGTTTACAAATTAAAAAGTTCTTACTAAAAAATTGATGTCGTTATCAAATAAAATATGTTACAAATAAATTACAAACGGATTAAAAAAATACATCAAATGAAATATTAGTAACGAAAATTCAAACATGCAATATACGAAAAACGTAAAATTATTACCGTACAATATACGAAAAACGTAAAATTATTACCGTACAATATAAGAAAAACGTAAAATTATTACCGTACAATATACGAAAAACTTAAAATCATTACCGTACAATATACGAAAAACGTAAAATCATTAACGTACAATATACGAAAAACGTAAAATTATTAGCGTACAATATAAGAAAAACGTAAAATGATTACCGTACAATATACGATTAAAATTATTACCGTACAATATACGAAAAACGTAAAATTATTACAGTACAATATACAAAAAACGTAAAATTATTCCACTTGCAAATTTTATACATTTATTTTAATAAAAATTATGTAAAATAAATATTACATGCATGAATCCTATTGGGGGTTGGGCACAAGGGACAAGGTTGTACTTCCTCTAAAAATAGAGGAAGTCTTCCTCTTCCTCCTTTAAAGAGGATGATTAATATTGATTCCACATTGAAGAGGACATCCTCTTAGCATTCTCTCTCATCTAAGAGGATGGGTGATCCTCTTCAATGTGGATGCTCTTAGGAACCCACCACCGTCTACCCTCACATCTAATCATGTCATCCCAATGCAACCCAATATCTCATCCTAAAGATCATGTCCAAGCAAGGTTATGGAGTAGGTTATGACCTTGTTTGGTCATGATTAATGGAGTAATTAAGAAAATTAATTGGTAATCAAGTTTGTTAATTTGTGACCATATGACCAACTAAGGTTAATTTGTGACCTTTGATAAATAATATTGATCATATTTGTGATCACTTAGACCATCCCTAAACAGTGGTCGCGCTAACTAGGTCACGACCCAGTTTTACTATTAATCACACATTAATTATCTTGACCTACTTACACTCTCCCAAGCAAAAGGTCACACCTAAGTCATCAACCTAATCATTTTCACTTTACAACATTTTCAATCATTTTCCACATTCTGTCATTCTATACCGCACCTTTCTCTCTCTCTCTAGGTCATCAACTCAATCATTTTCCACTTTACAACATTTTCAACCATTTTTCACGTTTTATACCCCACCTTTCTCTGTCTCTCACTTTTACAATTATTTTTCTAACATTTTATAAATTTAGTTTTTTTTCTATTATGGTAAATATCTTAATAAAATAAAAAAAAATACCCAAATATTTTATGAAGCGGATCTCTAGCTTAAGTTGATCTAGATGTGCAGCGGAATTATACTTCTTAAGATCAATAGCAAACTTGTTAGTAACTTCAATGGAATAACACAAATAATGAACGAACAATGGATGAACTAATGATGAACTTGATGAACGAATGATGAACAACGAACGAACGATGCACAATTAACGAATAAGGCTCGAAAATCGATGCTTGGGTGAACGATTGCTTGTGGACGGACGTTGGATGAACGGTGGAAGATGGACGTCGATGGATAGATGATGTAACCTCAACCTTCTCTCGCAAAAAATGGAATTGGCTAACACCCTGCAAATCAACCTCGCAAAGTCGATCCTAAAAACTAAGCTCGCAAACTTAATTAATATCTCACAAAAGCTCACACAGAAACTTATGTTTATTATTGAATTCTCAACTCTCAATTGTGTATTAAAAACGAAACAAACGACTGCCTTACATAGGCCTTATGACCGTGTAAAATCTACCCTAATTAAGGTAGGAATACCTTAATATAAACTAACTAGAAAACCCTAATCCTTCAAACAATTAGTTTGACTAGGATTAAGACTCTTATTCCTAATATAACTATGAATCCTAAAACAATTAGGATTCCTTATCCTACTAGAACTATGAATCCTACAACAATTAGGATTCCTATTTCCACTAGAATTTCCACTAGAATTGTGAAACCTATTTCTACTAAGACTCCTACTAAACTTAGGATTGTGAATCCTATTACAATTAGGAAACTCAAAACTAATTCTACTAAGACTAGAAAACATATAATTCCCAATCTCTTTTATTCTAACATAAACAAAATAAACTTAACTAAAAACCCTAATTTGGCCGAAACCCTAGACGTGGCCGAGCATAGCCGTGCGTCCAAAGCCTTCTTCGTGCCTTAGGTTAGCTCCATCGAAGCTTCACTTGTGCCACTCTTCTCATAGTCTTTAGGGAACATAACCAAGAATGATCCAAAGTCTTCCGGACCTTTCTAGAATCTTCTTGTATTCCTTGTAAAGCTAACTTAAACAATCTCACAGATCCTTGTTCGAACCCATGTGGCGTGAACCTTGACTTAGCCTTAAGATTAGGAAAGTTTGAGCATGCTCCCACATCATTTTACGGCTATATTAATCTTATGGCGTAATTTACGGGAAAAAAATATTAAATTGGTTATAATTTTGAAAAGTGAGTAGACGATTTCATTAAAAATTAAAATTGAAATATTTAGGCGATCAAACTACTATAATTAATTAGGCTACTCTTTACTACGGATTATGTGTGTATGTGGTTCATTCCCTACCACAAATTACTCACCTTTTACCAAAACCCTTTATTTAACATTATCATACATCCATTCACCATATCTCCTTCATTCAACAATATTAATGCAATCTCCTTCGTTCTCTTCATCATCATCATCATCATCATCATAATTCATTATCACTATCATTCAACATCCCCACACTGTGTTGCATAATCATCGTCCCAATCGTCATTATCTGCAACATCACCATTCTCATCGCCTCAAACATCATGTAATTTGAATTTTTATATCTTTATAATTTATGTGGTTTTTTCTTCATATTTGAATCTTTATAATCTGTAATTTTAATTTTAATTTTGTTGGCTCACCGTGTGCAATTCATTTGAGTTTTTTGCCCAAAAAATAAATATATAATACTAAAAAAACTCGTTCAAAATTTGGCAAAACTGAGTTCATTCAATAGGTATTTTAAAGAGTGACTCAATAAAAATGTCCTATTTTTTTACTCTTACAATGGTGTGTTATCTTAATTTTGGTTCATATTAAAGTTATATTCTTTTTTGGCCGCAGAGAAAGGAGAAGGGAGAAGAGCAGAGTAACTAAAATAGGCGTCCTTTCTTTTTTTTCTCATCCAACAACCAACCAAAGTGTGCCACATACTAGGTCACCAACAAGGTCAAGCATGTCAAGTGAAGGTCACAAATTGACTCTTGTGTAAGGATGTCACCTCAGTTCCCTCCCTAATTAAGATTAAGGTGACTCAAGCAAAGTCATAACCTACCTATTGACCTTACTTGGGGATGGACTTATATATGTGAACATGTAATTGGTCGAGAAATAAAAAAACAATAAAAATATTACTCATGTCTAATCCTTCACTTTCCCATGTCATACTTCACTTCCCCTGCTTCATCATCAATTTCCTCTTCACTTCACCTGCTTCGTCAAATCCTCCATTCCCCAACTGCTTCATCATACTTCATTTACTCCAACTTCAACCAACTATCAACAATAAAATTAATTAAATTATTAATTTATATAAATAAAATCATATAAAAACACATACATTCAGTTATTTCTTTTTATCTTCTACCAAAAACAATTACTTTTGCAGTAAAAAAAATCACACACATTTTCAACTCAAAAAAATATGGATCTAAATGAATATGATATCTCGAATTATGCAACTAATGATTTTTCATCTCAAAGTAGTCCCACTTTCGACTTAAATCAAAGTACTCCAACTTTTACCGAATTATTATCGAGTAGTCATCCAAGTCAGAATGTCGATAGTTTTGAAAATCCGATGTCTTCTCAACCGGTGTTGTTGTCTCATCTTCCTACTAACGATTTTTAGAAAAACTCCTCTTTATTGTGCAATAAAATCCAAAAAACCACCATCAAGAAAATCTCAACAATGTAGAGAATGACCGAAAAAATTGGACCGATAAAGAGGATGAAGCTCTTATGTCTGCTTGGATTTTATGTAGCTCCAACTAAAGAATTCGAAACAAATGCAATTCAAAGGATATTGTATATTGAATGATTGAATGATCAGGAACATTGAGCGCATATATATATATAACTACTCCTAATCTGTTATCTATTACAATTCTATAGTGTTTAGGTAACCCAATATACTCAGGTAACTAATACTTGTATATCACAGCTACCAAAACACTGTCAGACCAAAATACTGTCCAATACTCCCCCTCAAGTTGGAGCCCGGGGTAAACCGATGCCCAACTTGACCTGCAAATACTCGAAAGCATCACCTCCCAAAGCTTTAGTAAATAAATCAGCCACCTGCTCCTTGCTTCTCACGTAGGAAGTCGAAATTGTGTTATTCACTAAATGATGGCGAACGAAATGACAATCGATTTCAATATGCTTGGTACGATCATGAAATACCGGATTTTTTGCAATATGTAATGCGGCTTTATTGTCACAAAAAATCTTCATTGAACTCGTGTGTACGATGCCCAAAGAATGTAGGAAAGCTTTCAACCATATCAACTCACTTGTCACAGCGGCTAATGCCCTATACTCCGCCTCTGCCGTAGATTTAGCAACAGTGGCCTGCTTCTTTACCTTCCACGAAATGGGCGTATTACCCAAGGCAACGAAGTATCCGGTTAAGGACTTTCTGGACAAAGGACAACTAGCCCAGTCGGAATCGGAATATCCAAACAATTGTAACTCGGAATTCCTGTGCATGATAATGCCCTTTCCTGGGTTACCTTTTATATACCGAACAACACGCAATGCAGCCTCCATATGCTCTTTTCGGGGATTGTGCACAAACTGAGACAAGATATGAACTACATATACCAAATCCGGTCTTGTAATTGTCAAATAAATAAGACGACCAACCAATCTCCTGTAAGGCATAGGATCTTTAAGGACATACCCGTCGGATAGAGCCAACTTATGATTAGGCTGTATGGGTGTATTCACGGGTTTTGCTCCCTCCATACCAGCTTCTTTTATAATTTCCAAGGCATATTTACGCTGACAAAGAAATAGTCCCTTCAGTCCCGTTGCTACTTCAATTCCGAGAAAGTATTTGAGACGACCAAGATCCTTAATACCAAAACTAGTATCGAGGAACGTTTTTAATCGCGTGCTAGCTGTAGCATTATTGCTAACGATAATCATATCGTCAACATAGACCAAAATTCCAAGGAAAATCTCATCTTTATTATAGGTGAATAACGAATAATCTGCCAACGATTGCTCAAAGCCGTATCGTTTCAAATAATTAGCCAATTTAGCAAACCAGTTACGTGAAGCTTGCTTTAATCCGTATAAGGACTTAAGTAGCTTGCATACCTTATTCGATCCCTCGACCTTAAAACCTTGAGGCAGCTTCATGTAAACTTCCTCGCTTAATTCTCCGTGTAGAAAAGCATTATTAACATCCAACTGTTCAATAGACCATCCCTTGATAACGGTCACGGCTAAGAGACACCTGACACTCGTCATTTTAGCAACCGGCGCAAAGGTTTCATGGTAATCGACTCCTTCAATCTGCGTAAAACCTTGCTGTGCTACCAATCTTGCCTTGTATCTTTCAACGGTTCCATCAGCTTTATATTTCACTCAATAAACCCATTTACATCCAATAGGGCGCTTCACGTCGGGTAAATCAACGACCTTCCAGGTGTTATTTGACTCAAGTGCTTCAATTTCTTTACCCATTGCTATACGCCATTCGTGGTGACGAACAGCCTCATTGTAATATCGAGGTTCTTTTATCGCATTTACAGCAGCTAAGACACACCTATGAGAAGACGAGAAATAATCATTTGTGACATAATTAGTAATTGGATAACGAGTACCTGTTTTCGGGGACGCAGATTGAGACGAATGAGCGCGCAATACGGGGTTTACAAGACGTGTCGATTTGCAAACGTAGTCCTTCTTCCAGTAAGGATCAAATTTCTCGCGTGCACCACGACCAACAGGTTCTTCTATGTCTGTTTCGTGCGTAGTTACAACCTTGTCATCTGTTATTTCCTCTTCTTCTTGACCGCTCTCTATGGGCATTGTATCGTCAACCTTTTCGCCAGTACTCCCCTTTTCTCCAACAGATGTAGTACTAAGTTCAGTTGGTTTGTGTGAGTTGAGAAGGCTATTTTCTATAGGCGCCGACTCGACCTCCAGATATTCTATCTCAGGAGTTTTTGGTACGTTGGTTTTTAATTTGTTCTCAGCGGAAGCAATGTCAACAAATGGAAAAATATGTTCATAGAAGACGACATCCCGAGATTCCAAACTGACTTTGTGCTTGAGATCATACAATTTCCATCCTTTCTTGCTATGTGGATATCCAATAAAAATACAACGTTTTCCACGTTCGGCAAATTTGTCTTTGGGCCTATCTTTATTGTGAGCATAAGCGAGACAACCAAAAACACGAATATTGTCAAGACAAGGCTTTTCACCATATAATACTTCGTAGGGAGTTAAACCATTGATGCTACGACTTGGGGTTCTGTTAATTAAATATGTTGCCGTTAATGTGCATTCTCCCCAAAACTCAATAGGTAATTCAGCTTGGAAGCGAAGTGCTATGGCTTTTTCCAAAATATGTCTATGTTTCCGCTCCACCCGACCATTTTGTTGTGGAGTTTCAATGTTACTAGTCTGAAAAATCATCCCATGAACGTTATAATATTCCTTCAAAGTGCCTGACAAAAATTCGGTTCCATTGTCACTTTGTACGATTTTAACCTGCCTTCCAAATTGTGTCAAGGCCATTTCGAAGAAATTTTTCATTAACTGATGCACTTCCCTTCTATCGTGCATAAGATGTACCCATACGGCTCTACTGTGGTCATCAACGATCGTCAAAAAATAATGGGCCCCGGATAAACTTCTCTTTTTATATGGGCCCCAAATATCACAGTGAATTAATCCAAATAATTCGCTACTTCTTTTTTTATTAACCTTGAAAATAGACCGTGTTTGTTTAGCACGGCAACATGGATCACAGACGTCACTATTATTCCAAAATAAATCACGATCGACTAAATTAGAGAAGGAAGGTAAAATACTACTAGAAGGATGACCCAATCTTCTATGCCACAGACGAGCTTCAGTACTTGTTTTTACTCTTGACACCGTTTCTCGGCTATTTTTCAATATGTAAACCCCGTCTTTGTGCTCACCCCGTCCAATCTCCGTCCTCGTAGACCGGTCATGTATTATGCAATAATCAAGATAGAATGTCACAAAACAATTATTTTCTTGTACTAATTGTTGAATAGATATTAAATCGCAAGTAAGGGAAGGCACATATAAGACGTCACGTAAAATGAAGTTTTCATTCAGAATGACCATTCCATGGTCTTGAGCAACATTGCTTGAACCGTTTGGCAACCCAACCGTGGAAGGCTTGCTTGTCCAAACGTTCTTTAGTAACTTACGTTGTCCCGTCATATGATGTGATGCACCACTATCGAGCAGCCATTCACCAATAAATTTGTTGTCCATACCTGTTAATTTGTGACTACCTTCATTTTTGTTGTTTAGAAGGCTTCTCAGGGCAATCATCTCATCACTGGTGAAACTTTGTTGAGTATGTTTCTGCGTATCACCATCACTAGTCGATGCGGCATTTGCTACCTGAAAATCATTGTTGCCTCGTCCTCTGCCTCCACGACCATTACCACCACGACGACCACGACCTCTTCCACGATTTGGGTAACCGTGTTTCTCCCAGCAGACATCTTCAGTGTGGTAATCTTTATCGCAGTAAGTGCAATGTGCAGGCTCTTGTTCCACCCGTTCTTTTACGGTGTTGTTTGCAGCCTTGTTGCCTCTGCCACGACCACACTTGTGGTCTTAACTGCCATAGCCGCCTCATTTACCTCTTCTTTCCCCTTTGTCACAAGCCTATGCCTTTCCTCACGAAGTATGAGTGCATAGGCACGGCTCAAAGAAGTAATATCATCTTCCATGAGTAAATGAGAACGGACATTACCATAGAGGTTCGTGTCAAGCCCCATGAGAAATTGGTGTACCTTTTCTTCTTCACGCTCTTTCATTAATTCCGCTGCTGCCCCGCAAGTACACTGTGGGACGCGACTGTAAGTTGATATTTCATCCCATATTGCTTTCAACCGAGTATAATACTCGACGATTGACTGATCTTTGGCTTGTTTACAATCGTTTAGTTCACCTTCTAATTGATGCACTCGTAGCGCATTCCCAGTAGAATAGCGTTCTTTTAGTTCTTTCCATATTTCAGTTACGGTTCCAGAGAATGAGATGCTTGGATGCAGTCGAATTTCTATTACGTTTCTTAACCATGCTTTGATCATAGCGTTGCACTGTCGCCATGCTACACTTTCGAGGCTCTCTTCTTCTCCCAGAACAGTTCCTGGTTGTTTAACGGTTCCCTCGACGAAAGCTAATTTATTCTTTGCATCGAGTCCATTCCTAACCGCATCTGCCCAAAGTTCGTAATTCTCACCATCAAATTTGATCTGACTTAATAACAAACTCGGGCTGTCGGAAGGATGAAGATACAATGGAGAAGACGGAGCAATTTGTTCTAACCGTTTGCTATGGCTTCTGTCTGCTTTCTTTTCATCTCCTCCAATGAGTAATGCTCCATTTGTCATTGTCGTATTTTAATGAGTTTTGTGATGGGTAAATTGTTCAGGATCTAAAATTGCTCTGATGCCATAAAGAATTCGAAACAAATACAATTCAAAGGATATTGTATATTGAATGATTGAATGATCAGGAACATTGAGCGCATATATATAATATATATATATATATATATATATATAAAACTACTCCTAATCTGTTATCTATTACAATTCTATAGTGTTTAGGTAACCCAATATACTCAGGTAACTAATACTTGTATATCACAGCTACCAAAACACCGTCAGACCAAAATACTGTCTAATACCAACTCAATATTAGGTAAATACCAAAAATATAACACAAGATGGAATTCGGTTTACGAATTACATGAACAAACTCGTATAGAAAATCAAAATGAAGGTGAAATTGGGATTAAGAGTCTTGAGGGAATAATAAATCGTTATAAACGACTCAATTTCCTAATAAACAAATGGGTTGGTTGCTACTCTCAAGTTCTTAATCGACCATCGGCAAGTGGTACTAACATTGAAGACGATATACAATTAGCACAAAAATTTTTTCGTAATGAAAACGGTAATAAAGAATTTCTTGAGTTATGTGTTTATAATAAAGTCATAAGTAAGCATCCAAAATGGAGTTTAACAAAAGATCAAATTGATGTAAGTGGGAACATTCGCCAGGCTCGAAAAGGTCAAGGCTTGAAATGGATTCTAGCCCTTTTAGTGTAAATGTTGGAACTTCGTCTAGTGTTAATGTCCCAGCCCCGTCTAGTCTTAATGTTGATGATTATATGCCCGACCCGAAGGACATGAGGTATAGCAAAAAAGAAGCAGAATGGTAAAGGCGTAAAGCACTCGTGGTCGTGCTCGAGTCTATGTTTTCTGCAGATGATATCTCTATTTTAGATGGAAAGAGACTCATTGTGAAAGAGCAAACTGATTTTCGACAAAGAAGGATGACCCCAGATTTGGAAATTGAAAAAATTAGAGCTAAAAGTAAGAAAAAAACAATGGAGATGAGTTGGCTAAACTCATTGCTCTCGCAACAAGATTTGAACCCGAAAGATTAAGAAATGAAGGACAAACTAATGGACAAATATATGTCTGGTATTTAAATTTGTTTATTAAATTTGTTTTATTATTTGTTTTTATTTTCTGTTGGTGTTCGTCTAAAAACGATAATTAATTAATAGACTATTGAGCAATTAATCAATCAACACAATAATCAATTGATGAAGGCTGATTCGGATGAACCACAATCGCAATCAACTATATTCAGAAACTAACAACCATAATATCTATATAGTAACATAAAAAGCCTAGATTGAGTAGTTAGTTGAATGACATGTGGTGAGCTATTGACTAGGTAGTTGAACGACATGTGGCGAGCTACAATTTTATGCTAAATCAAAATATTAAAATAAATAACAAATAGAAAACAAAAAGGCAAAATAGTAATCAATGTAGAAATGACCTAAACCTTTGTCTACCAAACATTACTCAACTCCATAATCACAATTTATATCTCTTGAATGCCAAACTTTTCATATTTTACAATTATGAAACCAATTTAACAAATGTTATCTATAAAATAAGATCAAATGTTAAAATCTCTAACACATTCTTAGCAAAAATTAAAAATAAAAAAATTCACAGGTAAATTTATTCCCTTTGGCCTATGTTTTTCTAATAGTCTATTTAATTTTATTTGATTGCTTATTTGAAACTTTTCATATTTTTATTTTTTTAATGAGACCAATCAATTGAGAGAAAAATGAAGAAGTAAAATGAAAGTAGAAGAAAAGAGAAGAATCTAACAAGCATTTGTATCATATTTTTTATTTTTGGTATTGTCGAATGTTGATGAGAAAACTTTATATCACTAATTATCGAATATATTTAAACCTTAGTTTTATAGTCTCACATTTTATTATTATTTATATAACGTTTTGGGAATTTTTTAACGTATTTATTAAGTAATAATGTGTAGTGAATTTGTTGAAACTGATATTAACAACTTTATGTATGCTAGTATGGTCGTCGTGTGTTTGGTATAAGTATAATATTTTTATGAAGTCGTCTAAAACAATATATTTTTCTTGTACTTTGACTACCAAAGAGTAACATATCGTTTAATTTGTAATTTCAAATGTTTAATGAGAGAATATCGCATGATTATCGATGTTTCTTATTTATTTATTGTACCCTTATTTAAATTATGTTTTATTTGATTAAACATTACATGATTATTAATGTTCAATATGTTTAAGAGAAATTGAGTTAGAATATTTTAATTCTTAAATATTGTTATTATCTTCGTACTTAAAAAATATAATCATTTAACTAAGGTTAATACTACTTACTACTTTCATAATATCATTTTAGTAAAGTTGTAAACTAGGAAAAAATTTATTTAAATGTCCAGTAAAAACGATCATTCAGCTACAAAGGTCATATGAGAAAAATCGAATTAAATTGCAATAACAAATAAAAACACAATTTTTTTAATGAAGAGTTAAAAAATCCCGTGATTTTCAAGAAATTAAACTAGTTAATCAATTAATAAACTATTAGAGCAATTAATCAACAAAATAATCAATTAATTGATGAAGGACGATTAAGATGAACCACAATCACAATCAACTATTCAGAAACTAACAACCACAATATTAATCAAGGATAGTGCTAGGACGACACCGGGTGTTACTAATTTTGGTAACACCCTAATAAAAAATAGAAAATAAAAAAATAAATTTTCGTATTTGCGTCAATTTGGAAAGGGTAGAACCGTAATTCGCATATTTATCATATTAATAAAATAAAATAAAATATAAATGATAATAATTAAAACTAGACAATAAGGTGGTTGATCAAGGGGGTCGACGGTGGTTGGCCGTGAATGCCGCCGGTCAAAGGTGGAGGTTGGCCGCCAGTCTATGGCGGTTGCCATAAGATAATCAACCTCAAATGAAACCTCAAAAATGTAATAAGTGGGGCTTGAACACATGACCTTTAGGTTGAAATATAATTGGTACTACCACTATACCGCATGGATCTTTCTGATAAATTTGTATCTCTTTTGGTATATATACTTATGTTAAAACTTGCGTTAAAACAATATATCTATAATAATTATTACCTGTACTTATTACTTATAATCAATGTACCTTCATTATAAAATCAATATAATTCTTAGTTACTAAAGTGTATTGGACAAAAATTGAACAAAAGATTTGAATACTTATAGTTTACATAACTATTAAAAAATTTACATTTATTATATGTGTCATATTATTTTAACAAAAAAAATTGTATGCACGTAAAGTATATTTAAGTCAAATGTACATTATATTTTCATATACGACATGCCATGTATATAAGTATATTTCAATGTTTTATTTAACATTTTTTTATTTTCTTCTATGTTTGATTTATTTTGCTTTTAACCATAAGCATTTTGTTAGATGTTGATTTTATTTTAGCAAAAGTAATATTCTTTTAATTTGGTGATTTTGTGAATATTACGCCTTGTTTTGTAAACCTTGAAGGTGATTTTGTGAAACCTGGTAATGAGCAATATCTTTCAAGTATGAAGTTTTTTTTTTGTGAGTTTTCTTAAAGTATAAATAACTATATGTTATATTTTGAAAACTATTAAAAGTAAGTAAATCAGTTCAAATTTCCAAAAAAATAAAATATTCCATAATTCATTAAATTTGTAATTTAATTAATAAAATAATTATGATTACTCTTAAATAATATTATAATCTAATATTTCAGATTTATTTAAATATATAATTCTAATACAACTAGGTCATCAACTACTATGATATTAACCACCTATGTAAGTAGTAAAAACAACAATAATAACAAGTCGAGTAGTGAAAGTCATACTAGCAGCAACGGGGTAGTACAATTAACAATAATAAATGCAGGGTAGTAAGAGAAAAAATAATGACAATGGCATAAGTGAAAGTAATAGTTAGGGGTGTTCAGAATAAACCGAACCGCAATAACCGAACCGAAAAATCGAAAAATCGAATTTATTTAACGCCTAATTAACCGAATCGTAATGACAAGGCGATTCGGTGAACTGAACCGTTAAATTTATCATATACACGGTTCGGTTAAAGTTCGCAATTGTAGAAAAGAGGTTAACCGAACCGAACCGTTTCACAAAAAAGTCAGCAAAAAAATTAAATATTATATAAAGTGCTTTTTCGTTTAATTTTTTAAGTGTTTTCAAATTCTAAAATTGTTAAATTGATTAATATTAAATTTCACTAATTAACTATATCGTTGACTATAATATATAATAAAATTTTAATTAAACCAATAGATAAAATTCACGAAAACTAAAGAAAAAGTATATTTAGCACGTTTATGGTTAACCAGTAACCGAAGCGCAAATAACCGTTAAAGAGGTTAACCCAGTTGTTTATAACCTAACGGTGCGGTTTAAGTTCGTTGTTTTGCCTAAGCTAATTCGTGTGCGAACCGAATTAAATATACGGTTCGGAGAGCCGAACTGCAAATGAACACCCTTAGTAATAATAGTGAGTATTACTGACAACACAAGTAACAAAAGTAATAGTAAGAACAACGGAGAGAGTATAAAAGATTAATTAACAATTCGATTTTAAGAAAATATTAGTTTTTTTAATTACATAAGTTTGATAGAATTAACAAGTTAACCGGTAAAATAGCACGAGTAGTTATACAAACAACAGTAACCGTAAAAGTAGTGAACGTAATAGTATTAACAAGGGATGTAATGAAAGTACTAATATTAACAAGAGGATAGGTGAACGTGTCTCATAATTTGTTGATTAATTTTACTTCGTTCGCATCATAATTTCAAGATATAAATTGTAAATATATATATATATATATATATATATATATATATATATATATATATATATATATATATATTAACCAATTTAGCTAATCATATTTCATAAAAAATACTAATGTAATAAAAATAACAATTTAGTAAAATTTAAATGGTAAATAAAAGTAGCCCGGTAACAGTAATTACATCGGGTGTAATGAAAGTAAAAATAGTAATAACGAATGTAATAAAAGTAACTATTCTAAGAACAAAATAAAGTATATATGAAAAATTAGCTAGTAATGGATTTAAATAAAATATTAATAGTAGGAGTAGTGAATTTGTCTCATAATTTATTTTGTTGTAATTTTAAGATATACCCGGTCTCATAGAAAAATGTATTAATGATAAATTAATGAGTTATACAACTTTAAAAAAGTTTTAATTAATTGAAAATATGTTTTAATGCTAAATAGAGGTAGCCTGGGCGAAGCGGGGCACCAATACTAGTATAGCTCATAGAAAAATGTATTAATAATAAATTTATGAGTTATGCAACTTTAAAATAGTTTTAATTAATTGAAAATATATTTTAATGCTAAATAGAGGTAGCCTGGGCGAAACGGGGCACCCATACTAGTATAGTAATATATTATGTATCTCCAATAAAAATAAAATGTACCTTTGTCATAAATATATTGTACGTACATAAATTTTTTTGTTATAATAATATGACCTATAATAAGTGTAATTTCGTAATATAATTATGTAAACTATAAGTACAAAAAATATATTGTTCAATTTTTTATGAAATACATTTAACTAAATGAGAATTATATTGATTTTATGATGGGTACATTAAATATAGGTTAGAATTACATTTGAAAATTACTATTGGTACATATTAATTTAACTCAAATTTAGCTGTCATATATATAAAAAAAGAGATATTAAAAGTACAACAAGATGCTTGTGTTAGAGTGGCATAGCAAGAGCATTTCATTCAAGAGGTCGTGGGATCAAGTCTCGTTAACTACTTTTTTGATGTCTCATCGTCTTCAACCACTGACCGCCAACCACCACGGCCCACCGTGTTGACGGTGTTAACCGGTGGTGACCGCCTTTGACTATGATTTAAAACCGTAAAATTAATTAACTAATATTAGTTTCCTAAACTACCCTTGACCACCAATAAGTTTAAAATTTGAATGTTGATGGAGGGAACACAAAATACGTAAGTAAATTACAATAATATCCCAGGTGTCGCTCATTTTGAGTAACACCCGGTGTCGCTATATCATTATTCATTAATCAATTAATAAACTATTAGAGCAATTAATCAATAAAATAATCAACCATAATATAATGAAGAGAATATGAAGACGATTACATTGAAATAGTAATGAAGAGAAGATGAAGACGAGATCATTGATGATTTAGAGAAGATGAAAGGCCAAATTAATTGATGAATACGATTTGCATCATGAAGAACCAAGAGAAGATGAGCGGCGATATTGAATGAATGATGTGAGTTAGGTTTTCTAAACAAGTATTATGTTAGTGTATAATGGTTACGTGGTTAGTGATAATCTCTTTACTATAAAAGAAACAACTTTTAGAGGATTTCTATTGGTTGATGAAATTAGGAAAATATTTTTTTTTTAATTAGGGTAGGGTCCACCATGTTCTTATGCATAATTAATTATCTCCCTCACGTTTTCATCAATCTTTATTTATTCCCTACTTTCATCAATTTAATATGAAGTCTTTCGAAGTCCAAATCTCAATGTCAACCGTAAAATTAAATCTTTGATAATCATTGATAATAAGTTAACCAATTTTACATAATTAAAGGCATATATTAAATATAATAATATTATTGAGACGCGTAGACTTTAGAGATGAGTATATTCCAAGATTAAAGAAATTTTTAATATTACTTTAACATGCAGCAGCTAAAATAATTAAATTGAGTGACGATGAAAATAAAACAGGAACAGAAATCGAATACCAAATAGAATAATAATATATAAATCGTTGAAAATTAAAACATTCAAATAGTGGTTAAAACATTCTAGGTGATAGAGGTTCGCATCCCCGTAGCTATATAATATTGATAAAATTTTGCCCGTAAGGGTGGAGTCTAGTGGTTAAAAACTTGGGTCACATTCCCAAGGGTCTCAGGTTCAAGCCTCACCAAGAGCGATCTTGGGGGGTAAATTGGCTTGAGGCTATGCCTTCTAGATTTCGAGTCTGTCACCCCGTAAAAAGGGTGGTTAACCTAGTGTACGTGGTTTGCAGTCTATCACGTATGCTCGGGGGTTTATCCAGTGCGCACCAAAGGTAGCGGAAATCAACGAAAATATGTAACTCCGTCTTAAATTTACGTAAAAAAATGGATTATATTATATGGTCGGAGTTCTTTTTGGTAGTTAGAGGGTCGGACTAAAAAAATGGTTTCATTGCGATGGTTTGGAACTTAGGACTAAATCCGTAAGCCTAATTTTAAAACATATGTTTTTTTTATCGGCTACTATCCGTCTTAAGTTTATAACGGGTTAGTATCGCTCCTCATAAATTATACTCTGGACACATATTTTTTTTCGTCATGCATAATGCTTTTTTTTTGTCTTATTCATCCTACATAAGTATATTTGACCCGTCTAAAACCGATAGGTCGTCTTAAAGAAGATTTGTGTACTTTTATAATGTCAAGCAGATGCATTAATTTTACTTGCGTCTAAGTCAAGTATATATAAATTCTCTTTACTTTTTACATTGATATGACTGCGATACTGAAATTATATTTTTGTTAAATATATTTACCTTCTTATTGATTTTTCAATTTAATGAAATTAGACCCGTGCATTTTTTGCACGAGCGTAAAACTAGTATGTTAATAAAGGTATTATGTTAATGTTAATTGATATATTAAGTGATTACATTGATAAAGGTATTATGTTAAATTTTAATTGATATATTAAATAATATTCGTTAACTAATTTTCGTTAACTAAAGTGATATGAGTTAATTAATTCTTTAAGTAAAACCGTTAAAGTTATATTTTAAATGAAACCGTAAAGCTAATATTTTAATTACAACCGTCACAATATAGCCGTTGAATTGATTGTAGCCACTAGATTAGACATATACCGTTGAATTGATTTTAGTCATTCAATTCCGTTGTACAAAAAAACTTATATATACCCCATACTTGTTGAACAAAATTACTCACAAAAGTATACACTTCTAAAAAAATCAATAATAAATCATCATTATTATAATGTACGGATCGAGTTCAAATTCTGATTCGTCAAACGACAATGTTGTCGATCAAAATAGACTTTCCGATTACCAATGGGAAGCCGAAGCCGATGAAAGATCTGAGACTATTCAAAATCTATAAGCCAACGTATGAATGAATACGTCAACAGAAGAATCCGTCAACAAATTCCTCCCCCAAGACGCCGTAGGAGAAACATCGAAAGAAATCATGAAGAAGGTCATAACCAATTGTACAACGACCATTTTATGGATCCGGTCTATCCCGAAGAACTATCCCGCCACAGATTTCGCATGAAGAAACATCTATTCATGCACATAGTTAATAGTATATCTGCCAATGATCGATTTTTACAACAAAGAGTCGGCGGTAATAGGAGACTTAGTTTCTCACCATTGCAAAGATGCACAACTGCTTTAAGAGTTCTAGCATATCGTACATCCACTGATTCGGTTGATGAATATTTGCGTATGAGTGAAACATCTGTAAGAGACTCTCCCAAATCATTTGTTGAAGGTGTAATCATCTGCTTTAGGAATGAGTATCTACGCAGGCCCAACCCACAAGATTTAAGTGGTTAATTTATATGGGGGAAGCTCGTGGATTTCCTGGTATGCTGCGAAGCATTGACTGCATGCACTGGGAGTGGAAAAATTGTCCCACACCCTGGGCGGGATAATATGTCGGGCGAAGTGGAAAGCCAATAGTTGTTTTGGAAGCGGTCGCTTCGTACGATATATGGATATGGCATGCCTTCTTCGGTACACCAGGTTCGCTCAATGATATTAATGTTCTACAACATTATCCACTCTTTAACGACGTTTTAGAAGAATCTGCCATAGCTGTTAATTTTATTGCTAATGGTACAGAGTATAATATGGGATACTATCATGCTGATATTATATATCAGGGTTGCGCAACATTTGTTAAATCAATTAGTGAACCACAAATTCAAAATCATTTGTTAAACCAAGAAAGTTGTCGAAAAGATGTGGAACGTGCTTTCGGCGTCTTAGAGGCTTGATTTCCGTTCACTAAACGACCTTGTCTTCTATGGGATCCAACTTCTATGGGAATGTTCTCATGGCTTGTATTATTATGCATAATATGATAGTTGAAGATGAACGAGAAATCTATCTTAACTATGAAAATATTATCTCAGAGTTCAAAGAAGATAATCCGACTACGGCTGCTGATGATCCTTATGAATATCATTGCCTTAAAAGATTGCCTCAAGAACGATTCGTAGAAATTCATGGCGAGATTCGTGACTGTGCCACGCATATCGCTCTAAAAAATGATCTTATTGACCATATTTTGCAAAACTTCCGTAACTATAATAAAATCGTGTTTTTACTTTTTTTTTAAATATATGGGTAATCACACCTTAATTATCTCGACCTACCTTCACTCTCTTAAGCAAAAGGTCACGACCTAGGTCATCAACCCAATCATTTTTCACTTTACATGATTCTCAATCATTTCCCACATTCAATCATTTCCCACATTCTCTACCCCACTTTTCTCTCTCTCACATTTACAATTATTTTCCTCACATTTTATATATTTAGATTTTTCCTAACATTATCTTCCTAACATTTTATATATTAAATAACCCCTTTATAATTTGAAAAGTAAAAACACGTTTTTATTGAAAAAAATAAAAATTACTAAAGACATAATTCGATACAAACTAATGTGCCTACATAAAAATAAAAATAAAAACATTAAATATTAAGGAAAAAATGCATCTAAAATTGATTCTAGTTTCGGAAGTTTTGTCAAATATGCTCAATAAGATTATTTTTCAGAGCGATATGAGTGACACGATCACGAATCTCGCCATGAATTTGTACGAATCGATCTTGTGGCGATTTTCCAAGGCGATGATATTCACAAGGATCATCAGTAGTTGTAGTCGGATTATCTTCTTTGAACTCTGAGATAATATTTTCATAGTCAAGATAGGTTTCTCGTTCATCTTCGACTATCATATTATGCATAATAATACAAGACATGAGAACCTTCTCCATCGAAGTTGGATCCCATAGAAGACAAGGCCGTTTAATGAACGCAAATCGAGCTTGTAGGACGCTGAAAGCTCGTTCGACATCTTTTCTACAACTTTCTTGGCGAGTTGCAAAAAACTTATGCTTTTGAATTTGTGGCGCACTAATTGATTTAACAAATGTTCTCCAACCCGGATATATACCATCAGCATGATAATATCGCATATTATATTCCTTACCATTAACGTTAAAATTAACAACTGAGACAGATTCTTCTAAAACGTCGTTAAAGAGTGGAGAATGTTGAAGAACATTAATACCATTGAGCGAACCTGGTGTACCGAAGAAGACATGCCATACCCATAGATTGTACGAAGCGACCGCTTCCAAAATGACCGTTGGCTTCCCACTTCGCCCGACATATTGTCCCGCCCAGGCTGTGGGACAAATTTTCCACTCCCAGTGCATGCAGTCAATGCTTCGCAGTATACCGGAAATCCACGAGCTTCCCCCATATGAAGTAACCTACTTAAATCTTGTGGGTTGGGCCTGCGTAGATACTCATTCCCAAAATTAAAAACGTCATACGTAACTATCTGTCTATGTGTTTCACTCCTTACCACAAATTAATTACTTACCAAAACCACTTTAACCTTATCATACATTCATAGTTCCTATCCAGAAATAATCATTCACCATCACTTTAACCTTACCATTTTAACCTTATCATCTATTTTGTTCATCATCATCACCGATAATTTGATTTCCGTTCATCATCATCATTCACCATCACCGTTCATCATCTCATTCATCACGATCTCATCTCATCACGATTTTCGTATATTTAATGTTAACAAATCAATGTTTTATTGTGCAGAATCTTCATCGCTTCAATATATTCATCTCATCAGAATCAAATAAGTTTCTGATCGTTTTTTTTATGGATTTTTTTGATCGATTTTTTCCTGATCATTCTTCATCTTCAACGCTTCAAGTTTCTGATTAATTGTTTATTTCTTTTATCATTGTTCATCATAATCATTCATCACGATCTCATCATGAAGTTTCTGATCGATTTTTTTAATCATGAAGTTTCTGATCGATTTTTTTATCATGAAGTTTCTGATTAATTGTTGATTTTTTTGATCGAAGTTTCTGATCGATTTTTGTTGTTGATTTTTTAATGGGTTTTTGTTGTTTATTATTATTTGATTTTGTTGTTGATTTTTGTGAATTAAATTTCTGATCGATTGTTAATTGATTTTTGTTGTTAATTCATCATCTGCACCGAGTAAAATTGTCATAAACTAAATTTAATCGACTAAAACATCATATCTGAAACTTTTAACCGAGTAAAACAGATTTAATAAACTAAGTACTCGTTTGGTTGCCCCTATAAAAATTGCTGAATTGGGAAATCTTATGATTTGGAAAAAATGAAGATGTTTGGTTACTCCAAATCATGGGATTTTCTTTTTCCTAGGAATTTTCAACTCCTCCATTATGGAGAATTTGATTACCTAGGGCCCCCTAGGTAATTGGAAACTCCTGTGCCAATTCAGCTTCAGGATGTCAACCAAACGAATTTTAGGCAATTCACATGAATTGGCCAATTCACGTGTTTTGCAAAATCATGGGAAATTAATTCTCGTATGGCAACCAAACGAGGCCTAAATATCAGACATATATTTGTCCAGCTTCATTTCTTGATCTTTCGGGTTCAAATCTTCTTGTGAGAGCAATGGGTTTAGCTAACCCATCTCCACTGTTTCTTTCTTGCTTTTAGCTCTAATATATAATTTCCAAATCTGCGGCAATCCTTCTTTGGCAAAAATCAGTTTGCTCTTTCACAGTGAGTCAATTTTCATCTAAAATAGAGATAGCATCTCTAGAAAACATAGACTCGAGCACGACCACGGGTGCTTTACCATTCCGCTTTTTTTGCCATCTCCCGTCCTTCGGGTCGGACGTAGTCCTCAACATTAAGACTAAACGGAGTTGGGATATTAAAACTAGACGGTGTAGGGACATTTAAACTAGACGGTGTAGGAACATTGACGCTTGATGGGCTAGAATCCATTTCATCCTTGATCGTTTTGAACCCGACGAACTAATGTTCTCACTTGCATCAATTTAATTTTTTTGTAAACTCCATTTTGGATGCTTACTCATAATTTTATTATAAACATGAAATTCAACAAATTATTTATTACCGTTGACATCACTAAACAATTTTTGAGCTAATTATATGTCGTCTTCCTTGTTAGTACCACTTGTCGGTGGTCGAGAGACAACTTTGGAGTAACATCTCACCTATTTATTTGCTAGGTGTTGAACCACATATTCAGATGTATATATTAAGTATATATGTTTATGTTTTGATAATGACAAGTCTAGCTATATATATTATATACTCGTGCGTATAATCGTGTGCTAAGTGTACAGAAGATTAGTTTAAGAGATCTCATCAATCAAGTATAAAAGATTCAATAACTTTAGTCAAAGGATTGACAAATCGAAGATTAGATGAAGATCACAAGTGCATATAGTGAACTAAAGTTATACTTGTCAACTATAGCTTTAGTATGAGATTGATTCAAGTTATAGCTCGTAGCTATAGCTCCAGGAAGAAGAAATGGTCGAAAGATTTGTGATGGTTGAAACGATTTTGATTTCCAAAATCGTCGTGATTAAATAATGTTCAATAAGTATTCTATTTTTAGAATATAGAATTATTAATCTTAATAAGGTAGTATAAAATATCTTTTAGCCAAATAGGAATAAATATTTTTCTTATGAGTTAATTGTTTATTACTAATAAACTAAGGATTTTTATATAACCATAATTGTCAAAATAATATAATCTAAATATTGTATGAAACGGTTTTGGAAAACGTGTATCATGACACGTTCCATAAATCGTGAAGGATGAATTAAATAAATAAATATGTGTTTATTTAGATATCCTAAAAACAATCTAGATTATATTATGTAATATAATTTATTATATTTTGACAAGGTTTAGGAAGTTGCTTTTAATAAGGTTGCTATTTGTTTATTATATAAGATCTTTCCTAAATATAAATTAGGAAATTGATTCCTTGTATAATACCTAAAGTATCTTATTAAATCTTTCCTAAATATATTAAGATTAGATTTATGGTAGTATTACTAAAAGACTAGAATTCTAGTTTAAGTAAAATTCCTAAATCATCTAGGGTTCAAATTACCTAGATATAATTCTATATAAATAGACTACCTATGACATATTAAAAGACACGAAATCACACACATACATTCACGCAAATCGAGAGAAAAACCACCGATCACAATTCTTCAAGATTCGAGCTTAAATTGTCATATTCGTTTCAAGATTCAAGTGATCCAACATTGATCTTATTCACGATTGTGACTTTGAAGAAACATTGAAGACTTATCTTATTAGCGTAAGATAGATCGAGTATTTCACGGTACTCATTGTAACCAAGTATTTAACGGTACTTGTCGTAGCTAGATATTTAACGGTATCTAGATTGAGTTACAACTAACATCAAAGTTGTACGCGTAGGGTTGATAAAATTGTAATCCGGAGTCGGTACTAATTTTATTAATCGAGAATAGTGGACGTAGGTTTCAAATTATGAAACTGAACCACTTCAAAAATATCGTGTCTCTATTTATTATTTGCTCTACTCAACGATCACCATACAAAAGCACACATCGAAAAAGATTTGAAAAAGAAGGCATACTCAATTCAACCCCCCTTCTTGAGTATATCATATCAATAGACTCTTCACTAGGAAATTGAGTCGTTTATAACGATTTCTCATTCCCCCAACACTTCTAATCCCTATTTCACCTTCATTTTGATTTTCCATACGGGTTTGTTCATATAATTCGTAAACCGAATTCCATAATGTGTTAGATTTTTGGTTTTTCCCAAATATTGAGTTGGTGCTACATGGCATCCAAGTGGACATTAGAGCCTCATCCTCTTTTTCGGTCCAATTTTTTCCCGTTAATTTTTAAATCATTGTGTTTTTTTAGACGGGGGTTTTTTGGTTTTACTTGCACAATAAAAAGAGGTTTCAGCTAAAAAATTGTTAGTCGGGAGCCGAGACAACAACATTGAATTACCAAAAATATTGAGTTTTTGACTAGGTTGGCTACTCGATAATAAATCGGTAAAATATGGAGTACTCTCATTTAAATCGAATGTTTGGTTATTTGTAGAGTTGATCATGGGTCGGGCTTGATAAGGCTTGGGCTGAGCTAACATGTTTAAAACAACCCATGCACTGGGGCTGGGCCGGATCGGGCCAACTCAATGGGCCTTTTTTTAAGCCCAAATCCAGCCATTGCGGGCTTAAACGAGCCCTCGGGCTAGATCGGGCTTTTTTGGCCTTGACGATGCGTGACACTTTTAAAATATAAAAATAATTTGAAACAACGTTTTAGTAATTCTAGTCCGCAAAAACAAGTACTTCGCACTAAAACGATAACAATTAGCCTAAAGGCTAAAGCTAAGAAAGACTTGGTATTATTGAAATTTAAAAAGTATCTTAAAACAACTTAAAACCAAATGATACGACTAGAAGTAGTCAAGCAGCAGCTACAAGTAGTGGGGTTTGTAATTTAGCATGTATCGGGACTGCTGGATAGGGGCGTTCCCCTAGAATCAAAGTCTGCCCTCTGAGACAGTGAGAAACCATTCCCCTTTCTTGGTTTTGTGTTTTTTGCCTTGTAATGATCATGCAAGCCTCACTGTAAAACCCCTCGCGAAAGCGGAAATATAAAACATACAAAATACTAAAAATGCAGCGGAATTAAAACTTTTTAACATAACTAACATGCGAGGTGAATTAAAAACTGTAACTGAAAGTAAAATACATATACAAACAGCCTGGGATGGTACATCCCTACAGGCACTCAAACTGAAATGTAAACTAAGTCTAGCTAACGTAAACGTGTGAGTCCATCGATGAATAGGATCATCGCTCGCTAGCTCCATGCAACCCTCTGCCAACCACCTGTCATGTACCTACATACATGTAAACATGTACGCCACAATCAGTGGGGAGTGACTAGAGTTCTCCTAGCCACCTTTTGTGACAACACGTAACACATAAAGCAATGCAGAATACTCCAACATATATCAACATGTGAAGCATAAACATCTCATCAATTGATCTCATATTAACATGCCAACTCTAATGCACAGCTCTCAACCAACTTCATAAACCGTTAGGAAGGAGAGCCGGTTTCCCTACTGGTTACCCAGTCGGGGGGTCTTTCAATCCAACTATTTATGAAACCGAACTAAGAGTCACCCAATGCCTTGGATGATCAAACCATAACTCAACAGATATACATTTACTCATCACTATCGATATCTATATCTGACACGTACCCACTCAAGGCAAGCAGATAAATTCAGCAAGAAAAAGGTTCAGCGGTCAACTTAAGACATAACCTAATACCAAATCAATCAGCAAGTGTAAAGGTTCAGCGGTCAACTTAAGACATAACCTAAACACCAAACATTCAGCAAGCAAGGACTTAGAGGCCAACTTAAGGCATGGACCTGCCAATCAGCAAGACACTAGACTCAGCGGCCAACTTAAGGCATAGACTAGCATCCAAAAGTAAAGGACTCAGAGGCCAGCTTAAGGCATGTCCCTTCACCACATCACAAGGTACTAAACTCAGAGGCCAACTTAAGGCATGTTCTAGCACCAAACATCTGCACCCCGGGCAAGGTGTCAGTTCCCTAGCTACCCCGTTGTGCAGCTGCTCTACTCGTCAGACTCAGAGGCCAACTTAAGGCATGTTCCAACGCGATCACTATCACACATGTCTGGACTCAGAGGCCAGCTTAAGGCATGTCCCAGACACGACAAACATACACATATAGGGCTCAGAGGCCAGCTTAAGGCATATCCCCATATATGACAAACAACTCACGTATTAAGTTCAGAGGCCAGCTTAAGGCATAACTTAATACGCATCAATACAATATCAACCAAAGTCTATGAACTAATCTATAGTTCTATTTTTTCTTAACTCCTAATCAACACTTAATTGACCCCGGGAATTAAGTTGAGGGAGAGCCGGTTTCCCTTTCGGTTACCCGACCGGGGGGTCTCTATCCTTACTCTATTCCCGAACCCAATATAATGTTGCCCATCCTCCGGGGACCTCAAATATATATCAAAGGTACACAAAACGAGTTTCAACCAAAACCGATTAACCATTTGAAAGTTACGATTAAATTACAAAACTCAACATAACCTACAGGGGTCCCCAGCCGGTCGGCAGGCAGCCGGTCGGCCGGCTGGTGACCTCTCAGCCTTTCTTCTTTCTTTTAAAAACTAAGAACACAAAAGGGCTCCCAGCCGGTCGGCAGGCAGCCGGTCAGCCGGCTGGGAAGACCTCCCCTTAGCCTTCACAAAAACACGTAACCATCCCCACATGTACTCCCAGCCGGCTGGCAGGCCGCCGGTCTGCCGGCTGGGCTCCCATCCTTCCTACATTCTTCGCAAACATAAACAACACTATGAGACTACCAGCCGGTCGGCAGGCAGCCGGTCGGCCGGCTGGCAGTCCTAAGGCCAATTTTCCTAAAATCGCAAAAACACAAAGAAACACTCCCAGCCGGTCGACCGGCGGCCGGTCGGTCGACCGGCTCAGAGAGCCTGATACGAAATCGCGTTTTTCCAGCCAAGTCTAAACTTCATAATTCGACACAACAACTCAAGCAAGGCTACAATTGGTGATTTCCCAACATTATCAAACACCAAATACTACTAATCTAACAACACATAAGTCCCATAACAATCCTCAAATGAATTTAATAAGTATCCGTCGCAAAATGCGAAAAACTGAAAATATGCTTATGAACATATAACAACACTTTAAAGCATGAATTCTTCACATAGCAAACATCCTAAACATATTACTAAGTCCTTTGAACAATGAACATTAACAAAATCAGAAACCAACACAAGAAACACAACAAAAGTGCTAATTTACACATAAAGGCCGAGTTTCTCATTATCGTCACCTTTACTTAGCGAAACCTTCAAGATCTTGTTCAATAAGCACCAAGTCCTCTTCCGGGCTAACACAAACACCGCCTAAAACAACAAAACATCACAACTATCACGAATTTCGAATTAAATCAAACAGGCCGAAATTTCGACTGTCATAAAATGCAAGATTGATTACCTTAAAACGACGGGCTCGAGACAAGGAATCCGTGGCCGCGAAAATCGTCTCAATAGGATAAGAAACGAAGATTCTATAAGCATTTTAAGATTGAAGGAGAAATTTATAAAAATGGTGTTTGTTGTTGTTTGCAAGATCTGAAAATTGAAATGAAGGAGTGAGGTAGAAGATGGTGGGGTTAGGGTTTTGTGAGGAAAAAGAGGGAAAATGGGTCCATTAACAAGTTGGGCCCATAAGACAAGTTTTAAGACGGTTTAAGCTAAAAACAACGACTTAAGGTAACTATAAACTTAAGACGATATAAATATTTCTGGAATATGAAATTAAATGGCTAAGACGCAAATTACGCAATTAAATGAAATCTTATTTAAATCCTTTAAAAGTACTCTCACATAAATTCATCAGTTATTTAAATGGAATCCCAAAATTTACGAAATATTAATTATTTCTCGAGCTTGAACTTAAAACCTTTAAATATTGTTTACGAAAATGCGGGATGTTACACTCACTCACTACTGTCACTAGTTGTAGTAATTTGACATAAAGCACAACTCAAGCCCTCTCTTGTTTTCTGCTTCTTAAAGACCAATGCTCCATAACCTGAAAGTCTTAAAAACAAAATGTTACGCAGCAGCTAGCAGGCACTCAGGCAGCTCCAATAGTCCAATGCACCCTGACTTGAAATTATTAAAAACAAAATGCTACGTAAGTACTGAAACTGAACATACTGAAACCTGAACAAACTGAACAAACTGAAGTCTGAAACCTGGACAAACTGAACAAAACGAAGTCTGAAACATGAACAAACTGAAGTCTGAAACCTGAACGAACTGGACAAATGGAAACCTGAACAAACTGAAACTGAGGCAGAAATTAACGATTTTATTTAATTTCAACATCTTCATCGTCATCATCATCTTGGATATGAGTAAAGACCGATGTCCCTTCAAAGAAACATGAGTATAATTACTTTATTAGAAAGATTATGTGATAAAAATAAATTAAAAAGTAACAAATAATTAAATTACTTACGAAGAGAGAAGTCATTTGCGCGTAACCAATCCTCATAACAAGCAAGTGATTCGATGGTGAATGATGTAAGAGAAACTCGTCGTGGGTTGATCAATTTTTTACCCATACTACAGGGAGATTCTGAGGGAACGGAGGAAATAGGAATACAAAAGTATATCACGAGCCATGACAGCTAGTTGTGGATATTTACTAGACGCGCCTTTCCAATAACTCAATATGTCAAGTTTAACATTAAAATCATAATTCTTTTACTCCGAAGTACATGTCTAGTTCAGATTTATCAACTTCCACACTTATTCTCTGATTGATCCAAGAAGCAAAATTTTCCATCCTTCCATTTCTACCAAAAGCAAAGTTATGATTCACACTCACATGATTCACATTACTATTGACATTTTGTTGATTAAATCAGTCATACTCCTTAAGTAAGTTACACAAACTAACTTTCACTTCAGCCGTTTTCTCCTTAGCTCGTACCGCATCACCATAAAGACTTGTGAAACAATACTCAACAAATACAAGTTTATAACAAGGATCCAAAACACAAGCACAAGACAACAAGACATTGTACTCATCCCAATACTTGTCAAATTTGTTATCCATTGACTTCACCATTTCAACCAAATATTTATGCGGACTTTTAGCCACATCTAATAACAAGCACTGCATCTCCCATACACCCTTAAAATATAAGTTAGATGTAGGCGTCTTAGAAGCTGAAAATTCATTAGTAACATCATAAAATGTTTTGAAAAACTCATGAATATTAGACACTTTAGCCCACTCTTCAGCACTTAGAATATATTTTTTAAGATCATTTTCCTTCTCAATAACATGATCAATGACCCTCTTGAAATAGAGAACGCGATCAAGCATCAAATAAGTTGAATTCCATCTCACACAACAATTACCCCGGAGTCTTTTTTCACATCTAATTGATAAATTTGTTGTGGAACTTCATAGGACTTTTTTTTCTTTGGTATTGAATGTTTGAAATGAGTAACAAGTCCTCTAAGTTTATTACAACACTATCAATGACCTTCAAACCAGCTTGCACAATAAGATTGATGATATGACAACAACACCTATTCTGAAAAAAATTACCATCAAATAAAGCTCTTTTCCACTTCTAAGCAATTGTCTTTTAATTTCCATAATCATAACATTGTTGTAAGAAGCATTGTCTAGTGTAAAAGAAGCTACTTTATCAGCCATATTCCATTTGCTCAAACAACTAGAAACATCATCACCAATATTAATTCCATCAAAATGAGGGGTTAAAGCTCCAGATCTAATGATCCTCTTTTGTAACTTCCAGTCACTATCGATCCAATGAGCAATTATACAAATATATTCATCTTGAGTACTATCATTTCTCCAATTATCAGTTGTAAATGCAATTCGACTCGGTGCGTTAGCAAAGTCGCATTCAACAACCTTTTTTTCTTCTTCATACAATTTTAGGGAATCTCTCCTATAAGTGTACCTACTCATAACCGTATAACTTGGACAAAAAAAAAAGCCATACGCTTAAAACCAGGTTTTTCAACAATTGAAAATGGATGAGCACCCGCAACAATAAACATGGAAATGAGTCAAATGACCTTCCTAATCTCATTCAGATTAATATCATGGTCACTTAAAGTTATAGGTTTTGTTCCACCAGTTCCAACTTTAGAGCCAATACAAAAATTTCTAATATCGGTATTACGACGAGCCAAACATTTCCCAAGATGTCTGGCCATATGAGAGGTACCACCACCAGATCTTGCAGAAAATGTTTTATGACAATAGTTACACCTAACTCTTAAGTTTTCCTTATTAGCGGAGGAAAGTTTAGTCATATGATCCCATACCTTTGATCTTTTCTGATTTTCACGTTGAGCTTGTGTTGGTGTCACCCCTTCAACATCTTCAATATTGATTCCAACATCGTCACCCAAATACTCATCATCATTTTCATCAACATCAACCACCATCGGACTGTCTTTTTGAGTTGTCATTGGATGACTGCAAAACTTACCTAAATTAAATTACATTCAAAATTAACATACCCAAATTAACATACCAATTCAACATCAAAACATCATAATTAACTTAAAAATACGTCGAATTAAAACTCGAATTCTCGAAACAAAGAGAAATTGCGTGTGCTAATCTGTTGACAATTTACATAGCTGTCAATTGTATAATTTGAGCATTTGTATTATCCAACAATAATAAAAGAATATGAAGATGAAGATGGAGATGTAGAATTATAGATGGCGAATTGGCGATTGGTGAAGTAGCAATCGAGTTAAAATCGACATATAAAAGATGGAGGAATTTTGGGGGTTAGAGATTGAAGATGGGAACTGGGAACGGTGAGAAGTATTGAAGATGAGAATTGGGAACCTGACTATGAGACTAATATAATGTGAGATATTATAATTTAGGAAGAAGTAACAGTGGAAGTGTGGAACATATTACTCGTGGATTGTGGAATATATTACGTTTCAACTTTCAATACAGTGAATACTGAATACACATAATTAATTTTATTAATTACATAAACTTTTGGGATTTTGAAATTAGTAAATTAGTAATAGGCTGGGGCCGGGTCGGGCCTTAAAATGGGCTGAAACTCAAGCCCAAATCCAACCCAATTTTTCTCATGGGCTGCTTGGATCGGGTTTTGGGCTTTTTTAGGGCCGACGATTTAGCCCAAACCCGGAAAAAATAGGGTCGGGCTGGATCGGGCTTTGGGCTTTTTTGGGGCCGACAGTTTAGCCTAAACCCGGAAAAATAGGGTTGAGCTGGATCGGGTTTTGGGGCCTGGGCCATTTGATCAGCTCTAGTTATTTGGAGATAAATATTCAGGCGTAATTTGAAATATTGTAATCATTTAAATCCATAATATTTGGAATATTATAGAAAAAATTGTGTTCAAAGTAATAGTGTTTTTTTACTGTAAAGGTAAAAATTTTGGGTAGAAATTTAATTTAGTTACTCCAAATTTTATGTTTATATAAGATGTTTTTTTTCAAAAACTGAATGTTGTTTAATGTGTGTAGTTAAGGAGTTATGACATCATGTGGATGATGCAACCATGATGCAAGAGTTGAAGGACTACTTGAGTAGAGTAAAGAATTGTGTAATTTTTTATTTAAATTTAATTGTACTACCAATAACCAAATGACACATATTAGGTCAATAACTAGGTCAATTTGCCATACACAAGGTCACAAATTGACCTTTTGTTGATTTTGGTCACAAATTGACTTTCAAAGGTCACAAGATTAGCAAACTAATTGCATAATTAACCATGACCAAGCAAGGTCACGACCTACCTATTGACCTTGCTTGGCGATGGTCTAAGACCATCCCCAAGCAGTGGTCACGCTAACTAGGTCACGACCCGGTTTTACTGTTAATCACACCTTAATTATCTCGACCTACCTTCACCCTCCCAAGCAAAAGGTCACGACCTAGGTCATCAACCCAATCATTTTCCACTTTACATCATTCTCAATCATTTCTCACATTCCCTACCCCACTTTTCTCTCTCTCACTTTTACAATTATTTTCCTCACATTATATATATTTAGTTTTTTCTTAACATTATTTTTCTAACATTATTTTCCTAACATTTTATATATTAAATAACCCCGGTATAATTTAAAAAGGTAAAAACACGTTTTTATTGAAAACAAATAAAAATTAGTAAAAACATGATTCGACACAAACTAATGTGCTTACATAAAAAAAATAAAAAAACATTAAATACTAAGGAAAAAATGCATCTAAACTTGATTCTACTTACGAAAGTTTTGCCAAATATGGTCAATAAGATCATTTTTCAGAGCGATATGAGTGACACGATCACGAATCTCGCCATGAATTTGTACGAATCGTTCTTGTGGCGATCTTCCAAGGCGATGATATTCATAAGGATCATCAGTAGTTGTAGTCGGATTATCTTCTTTGAACTCTGAGATAATATTTTCATAGTTAAGATAGGTTTCTCGTTCATCTTCGACTATCATATTATTCATAATAATGCAAGCCATGAGAACCTTCCCCATCGAAGTTGGATCCCATAGAAGACAAGGACGTTTAATGAACGCAAATCGAGCTTGTAGGACGCCGAAAGCTCGTTCGACATCTTTTCTACAACTTTCTTGACGAGTTGCAAATAACTTATGTTTTTGAATTTGTGGCGCACTAATTGATTTAACGAATGTTGCCCAACCCGGATATATACCATCAGCAAGATAATATACCATATTATATTCCTTACCATTAACGTTAAAATTAACAGCTGGAGCAGATTCTTCTAAAACGTCGTTAAAGAGTGGAGAACGTTGTAGAACATTAATATCATTGAGCGAACCTGGTGTACCGAGGAAGGCATGCCATATCCATAGATCGTACGAAGCGACCGCTTCCAAAATGACTGTTGGCTTCCCATTTCGCACGGCATATTGTCCCGCCCAGGCTGTGGGACAATTTTTCCACTCCCAATGCATGCAGTCAATACTACCCAGCATACCCGGAAATCCACGAGCTTCCCCCATATGAAGTAATCTACTTAAATCTTGTGGATTGGGCCTGCGTAGATACTCATTCCCAAAGCAACTGATTACACCCTCGACAAACGATTTGAGAGAGTCTCTTACGGATGTTTCACTCATACGCAAATATTCATCAACTGAATCAGTGGATGTACCATATGCTAGAACTCTTAAAGCAGCTGTGCATCTTTGCAACGGTGAGAAACTAAGTCTCTTATTACCGCCGACTCTTTGTTGGAAAAACCGATCATTGGCAGATAGACCATCAACTATGCGCATGAATAAATGTTTCTTCATGCGAAATCTGCGGCGGAATAGTTCTTCGGGATACACCGGATCCATAAAATAGTCGTTGTACAATTGATTATGACCTTCTTCACGATTTCTTTCAATGTTTCTCCTACGACGTCTTTGAGGGGGAATTTGTTGACGAATTCTTCTGTTGACGTATTCATTCATACGTTGGGCTATAAGATTTTGAATTGCCTCAGATCTTTCATCGGCTTCGGCTTCCCATTGATAATCGGAAAGTCTATTTTGATCAACAACATTGTCGTTTGACGAATCAGAATTTGAAGTTGATCCCGACATTATAATAATGATGATTTTATTGTTGATTTTTATAAAAGTGTGTAAGCATTTTTAGAACTTGAACCAACCGAAAATGTGAGTAATTTTGTTCAACAAGTATGAAGTATATATAAGTTTTTTGTACAACGGCTATATTTAATTGAATGGTTAAAATCAATCCAACGGCTATATTTTTAATCTTGTGGTTAAAATCAATCCAACGGCTATATTTCTAATCCAATGGCTAAAATCAATCCAACGGCTATATTTCTAATCAAATGGTTAAAATCAATCCAACGAATTTAAAAGACGATTTTTATTTTAAAAAGACGTATTTTAATCGATTTTTATTTTGAAAAGACGAATTTCTTACTTAGCTATGTGTTTTAAAAAGACAATTTTAAAAGACGATTTTTATTTTAAAAAGACGTATTTTAATCGATTTTTAATTTGAAAAGACGAATTTCTTACTTAGCTATGTGTTTTAAAAAGACAATTTTAAAAGACGATTTTTATTTTAAAAAGACGTATTTCAATCGATTTTTATTTTGAAAAGACGAATTTCTTACTTAGCTATGTGTTTTAAAAAGACAATTTTAAAAGCCGAATTTAAAAGACGATTTTTATTTTAAAAACGAATTTTTATTTTAAAAAGACGAATTTCTTACTTACAAAGACGATTTTAAAAGACGAGTTTAAAAGACGATTTTTATTTAAAAAAGACGTACTCTAATCGAAAGACGTATATTAATCAATCCAAACACACACTACCTACCACAATTAATTACTAAAACAAAAACTATTCTGCTCCATACATTCATCATCAGTTATTTTCATATACATTCATCATCATTTATTTTCATATACATTCATTATTTACTAACAAAAACTATATACCCAAGTATACGTTCAACAACATGATTCGTCATTCACCATCATCGTTCATCCGGTAATTTGATTTTCGTTCATCATCATCATTCACCATCATTGTTCATTATCATCATTCATCACGATCTTGAATATTCATCATGATTTTCGTATATAATGTTAACAAATCAATGTTTTATTGTGCAGAATCTTCATCGCTTCAATCATGCAGGTACATTCTCATCACGATCTTTATATCATCAGAAGTTTTTTGTTGATCGATTTTTGTTGATCGATTTTTTTGTTGATCTATTTTTTTGTTGATCGATTTTTGTTGGATTTTGTTGATCGATTCTGATTTTGTTGATCGGTTGTCTTCTGATAATTCCTTATCTCATATTCATCATGTTCTTCATATATTTAATCTTAACAAATCAAAGTTTTTGATTGATATTTTTAATTATGAAATTTTCGAGTAAGTGTTGATTTTGTTGATTTTTTTAATCATGAAGTTTTTGTTGTTGATATTAATTGATTTTGTTGTTGATTTTTGTGAATTAAATTTCTGATCGATTGTTAATTGATTTTTGTTGTTAATTCATCACCTTAACCGAGTAGAATGTGTAAACTAAATTTAATCGAGTAAAACATTCATATCTAAAACTTTTAGTTCAGTAAAAAAAAATTCATAAACTAAATATCAGACATATATTTGTTCATAAGTTTGTCCTTCATTTCTTGATCTTTCGGGTTCAAATCTTGTTGTGAGAGCAATGTGTTTAGCCAACCCATCTCCATTGTTTATTTCTTACTTTTAGCTCTGATTTGTACAATTTCCAAATCTGCGGCAATCCTCTTTTGACGAAAATCAGTTTGCTCTTTCACCGTGAGTCTATTTTCATCTAAAATAGAGATGTCATCTCTAGAAAACATAGACTCCAGCGCGACCACGGGTGCTTTACCATTCCGCTTTTTTTTTCCGTCTCCCGTCCTTCGGGTCGGACGTAGTCCTCGACATTAAGACTAGACGGAGTTGGGATATTAAAACTAGACGGTGTAGGGACATTTGAACTAGACGGTGTAGGAACATTGACGCTTGATGGGCTAGAATCCATTTCCATCCTTGACCGTTTTGAACCCGACAAACTAATGTTCTCACTTACATCAATTTGATTTTTTTGTAAACTCCATTTTGGATGCTTACTCATAATTTTATTATAAACATGAAATTCAACAAATTCTTTATTACCGTTTTCATCACGAAACAATTTTTGAGCTAAGTGTATGTCGTCTTCCTTGTTGGTACCACTTGCCGGTGGTCGAGAAACAACTTTGGAGTAGCATCCCACCAATTTATTTACTAGGAAATTGAGTCGTTTATAACGATTTCTCATTCCCTCAACACTTCTAATCCCTATTTCACCCTTATTCTGATTTTCCATACGGGATTGTTCATATAATTCGTAAACCGAATTCCATAATGTGTTATATTTTTGATTTTTTCCAAATATTGAGTTGGTGCTACATAACATCCAAGCGGACATTAGAGCCTCATCCTCTTTTTCGGTCCATTTTTTTCCGTCAATTTTTAAATCATTGTGTTTTTTTTTAGATGGGAGTTTTTGTGTTTTACTTGCACAATAAAGAGGGGTTTCCGTTAAAAAATTATTAGTCGGGAGTTGAGACAACAACATCGGATTACAAAAATATCGAGTTTTTGACTAGGTTGACTACTCGATAATAAATCGGTAAAAGATGGAGTGCTCTCATTTAAATCGAATGTTTGGTTATTTGGAGATAAATATTCGTCGGAGGCGTAATTTGAAATATCGTATTCATTTAAATCCATAATATTTGGAATATTAGAGAAAAAATTGTGTTTAAAATATTATGGTTTTTTTACTGTAAAGGTAAAAAAATTGGGTAGAAAATTAATTTAGTTACTCCAAATTTTATATGTTTATATAAGATTTTTTTTAAAAAAAACTGAATGTTATTTAATGTGTGTAGTTGAGGACTTATGACATCATATGTATGATGCAAGCATGATGCATGAGGATGGATCAAGTTGCAATGAAAGACGTTAAAAGAGGAGTTTGAAGGAGTTTGAAGGAGTTTGCAGAGAATTGAAGAAGTTTGCAGAGAATTGAAGAAGTAGTTGAGTATAGTACATAATTTATAATTCTTTATTTAAAAACAATTGTACAACCAATAATAAAATGACACCTATTAGGTCAATAAGTAGGTTGATTTCTCATACACAAGGTCACCAATTGACCTTTTGTTGATTTTGGTCACAAATTAACCTTCAAAGGTCAAACAATTAGCAAGCTAATGACATAATTAACCATGACCAAGCAAGGTCATGACCTACCTATTGACCTTGCTTGGGGATGGTCTAACATCCTCAAGCAGTGGTCGCGCTAACTAGGTTACAACCCGGTTTTACTGTTAACTTACACCTTAATTATCTTGACATACCTTCACCCTCCCAAGTAAAGGTCACGACCTAAGTTATCAACTCATTCATTTTCCACTTTACAACATTCTCAATCATTTCTCACATTCTCTACTCCATTTTTCTCTCTCTCACTTTTACAATTATTTTCCTAACATTTTATAAATGTAGTTTTTTTTCAATTTTGTTAAGTATATTAATAAAATAAAAACTGCCCAAATATTTTACGGTTATATTAATCTTATGGCGTAACTTTCGGGAAAAAAATATTAAATAACCCCTTTTATAATTTGAAAAGGTAAAAAGATGATTTTATTGAAAAAAAAAAGAAAAATTACTAAAAACATGATTCGACATAAAATAATGTGCTTACATAAAAATAAAAATAAAAACATTAAATACTAAGGAAAAAATGCATCTAAAATTGATTCTAGTTACAGAACTTTTGCCAAATATGATCAATAAGATCATTTTTAAGAGCGATATGAGTGACAAGATCACGAATTTCACCATGAATTTCTACGAATCGTTCTTTAGGCGATCTTCTAAGATGATGATATTCATAAGGATCATTAGTAGCTGTAGTCGGATTATCTTCTTTGAACTGTGAGATAATATTTTCATAGTTAAGATAGGTTTCATGTTCATCTTTAACTATCATATTATGCATAATAATACAAGTCATGAGAACTTTCCCAATCGAAGCTCGATCCCATAGAAGACAAGGGCGTTTAATGAATGCAAATCGAGTTTATAGGACGCCGAAAGCATGTTCTACATCTTTTCGACAACTTTCTTGGCGAGTTGCAAATAATTTATGCTTTTGAATTATTGGCGCAGTAATTGATTTAACAAATGTTGTCCAACCCGGATATATTCCATCAGCAAGATAATATCCCATATTATACTATGTACCATTAACGATAAAATTAACAGATGGGGCAGATTCTTCTAAAACGTCGTTAAAGAGTAGAGAACGTTGAAGAACATTAATATCATTGAGCAAACCCGGTGTATCGAAGAAGACATGTCATATCCATAGATCGTATGAAGAGACCGCTTCGAAAACGACTGTTGGTTTTCCACTTTGCCCGGCATATTGTCCCGCCCAAGCTGTTGGACAATTTTTCCACTCACAATGCATGCAGTCAATGCATGGAGTAAATGAAGTTAGAGTTGTATGATAAAGTAGTTGGGGAAGTGGAGGATTTGATGAAGAAGCAGGGAAGTGGAGAGGATTTGAAAATGAAGCAGGGGAAATGAAGTATGACGTACACAGTAGACTGCCATCTAACATGAACATTGGAGCATTAATTAATATTTTTATTGTTTTTTTATTTCTCAGTCAATCACAATTGTCAACCTAAGTGGTCAAAAATATGGTCAATATTGTTCATCAAAGGTCACAAATTGACATTGGTTGGTCATATGGTCACAAATTAGCAAATTTGATAACCAATTAATTCCCTTAATTAACTCATTAACCATGACCAAACAAGGTAATGACCTACCTCATGATCTTGTTTGGGGATGGTCCAAGAGCAATTGCAATGGGAGCGAGGTTTTTGTGTTGGGTTTGTAAATAAGAATTTTTTTAAAAAAGTTTGTCCCATTGCATAATAAGGTTTTTTTTTTTAAAACGACAAACTTGGTTTGAAAAGAAGAACCAAGTTCTTCCCAAAACCAAGAAATGTATAGTAGACATAGCAAATCAATTATGTTCTTATTAAAGAACTTTATTTAAAGTTCCTCTATTGTAACAAAAAGTTCTTAGTTATTGAAATTGTAAAAATATGACATGGCAGTGGAAGAATTTTATAAAAAGTTATTCTATTGCACTTATTCTAAGTCCTCCTTTCACTCTCGGATCTTAGGAACGACCATTTTCTTCTTCCGAAATCATCGTATAACTTAGCCTCTAAGGTTAAATCACTCATAGCATCTCCTTTCGGATCACATATTCACATGAATGTTCACCCTTCCCACTTTCTTTTTTAACTTCATCATTAACAAAGTGGTACACAAATAATGCATTGATTTCTTACTCAAAGCGTCTACTACTATATCTCGTAGCGAAAATGGAAATAAGATGTCTCGAATTTGATCTTGAGTCACCCTCGTTTGTTTTATCAAGGAACAATACTCACAGAAGTTTTGAATATGCAAATTAGGATCCTCCATAAGGTTTCCCCCATGTTGCTTCCTTTCCACCAAATTGATAAAAGCGGGTTTAATCTCGAAATCAATTTCTTCAAGTTGGGTAATTGAAATACCTTTTGGTAACATGGACGCGGTTGACTTCGAATAGTTACAAAGTTTCACCATTTTCTAGACAAAACAAACAACTACAAGAAAAATGTAAGTAACGGTCTTAAGGAACGATAAGTTCCCTAAGACAAGAGAATGAAGGTAGAAAAAACAACAAAACAAGGAAAACTAATAGTGCGTCCCCGGCAACGACGCCAAAATTTGATAGAATGTCACAACCTATACAAAAATAACCTAAATGTACAACAAATAAATGTAGTATCTAGGGGTCGAATCCACAGAGGCGTTCGGTAATTTTCTATATAAATGCTATGGGTAGATTTTACTATCTTGTGTGGTCACAAGGTTATGTTTTTGTTGGGGTTTGGTTGTAAAAACAATAAATAAAAACTGTAAATGAAACTAAAAATAAAAACTATAAAATTGCAATATAAAAGTTATATAATAAAAGGTAATTTAGGGAGTTAGGGTCAATATGCAAATTATTATAGAGGTACAAATGGTTAACTAGCCATGATAAATTGTTTTTTAGGTTATTAGATACCCGTTTCCCAACTTTAGCATCTCAACAATAAAACGATTCTAAGGATCTCCCGATATGATTAGGTATACTACACATGCTTTGTCTAATTCATTTCCATGCCTTCCGACTTTTAGATATGAATAGCAAACTAACCAAGAGTATTGCACGGTAGCAATGATTATTAAACAAGTTGTGTGAGATAAACAATATGAATAACTTTTTATCATCTTTTAATTAAACCATTTTTACTACTAATTTTATTACATGTTTCCCCTAGTCCCTAAATTAGAAGATTAGCTACTCATTAAGGAATGTGAAATAAAAATGCTAGGTAAAATATAAAACATGATATAAGAATAATAGCTAAATGTGAAATATAAACTAATTGTGTGAATTATAACTAAACTATAAGAATGCAAATAAAATACCATATGAGATGCTAAATATAAAATTAAATGCAATTTTAATACTAGAATAGAGATTACTGAATGAGGATGAACATATAACAATTGAGGATAAATAATAAACTTGAGAATAAAACCAAATGTAGGGAACCAAGAAAACTTGCATAAGAACTTTGGATATAACTTGTATTAAAATGTAAATAACAACTAATCTAAAATTGAGAAACTAAAAGGAATATTTGTGAATTACAATTACAAGAGAATCTAAGTATAAAATAAGGTTTTCGGAAGTATGAAGTGATGCCGCCAAGCTTGGACGTGGACTTCTATTTATAATAGAAATGTTCCAAAACGTACACATTGAAGAGGGCTACAACCCCGAACGGGGTTGCCATCCCTGATCGGGGACGCAAGTTTTCGAATTAATTCTTCTTTAATTTCTCACTTAATTGTGAGGAATCGATTGCTAGTGTTTAAGATGATGATTAATCACCCAGTAATGACTTGAAATCTTTACACCTTTTGCATGTTGGAATCCTATGCTTTGCACTTTGATTTTGGACTTGAATTTCGGTCTGACTTGATTATTAATATAATTTGCATTTCACAAATTAATCCAATAAATCATCCATGCAAAATTCATATAATTTAAAGCTCAAAGTCCATCTTTTGTTCATACTTAGCCATATTTCTAGTTTGCATTTATTTGTACTATTTTAGCTCATTTAAGCTCATTTAAGCTCATTTTCCTACAAAACACAATTAAACACACAATTGCACTAGAAACAAATATTAGCTTAAAAACACTTAAATAAGTGCTAAATGAATTATAAAATAAAGCTAATATAGCGTTAAAATCATGCATAAATATCACTTATCAACCATCTCACCTAAAACACAAACCAAGTGCTTGGGTCACACAGAACAACCAGAATAATAGCAGGCTCTAGAAATAACAATAGTATAAGCCGTCTCCGGTGAGTTCCCGAGAGATCGACTACCACTCTAGTAGCCCAAAAAATGGCGACAGCCAAAGAAACACATGTCGTGAAGATGGTTCAAAAAGACTAGTATAGTGAAGAGATGGAACAAAATAGGTGAAGAGGGATTCATGTAGAAATAGTGATTCATGTACAAGATTGAAGTGAAGAAACAACATTTGAAATGTGGGGGTGTGATTTAGCTACCGAGATTCTAGTATGTTATGATATTAAAGTATTAAAATATAACACTAAAAATAGAACATCCCGTGAATTTCATGGTTTACAAAACTAGTTACAATATTTAATATCTCAACCTTTCTTCTGCCATATTAATTGATGTAAGATAATCTAAAAACACGAAAAACGTGTATCATAGTTCATGCCATCAATATTCAATATCTCAACCTTTATACAACCCTTAAAACACGAAAAACGTAAGGTGAATTGATGGCATGAACTATGATTGTTTTTATTTGTACAAATCTAATAATGATAACATATCTGAATAAACTTGGTGATATGGGGGTTTGTGTAAAATGTTATCATCGTAGTAAGGATGACGACCCATTTTGACGAATACGTGATTTAATTTGAGCAGATCTTACAAATATACATATATGAACTGACATATGAGTTTCTGCTAAAAATGTTATCACCTTAATTTGGAAATGTAACCACTTGAGAAACTCTTAAAATTAAAACATATATGGATACAAATGGTGAGATGAAGGTATTTTTACAATGTTATTATTTCAGAGTATAATGTTACTATTTGAATACAATTGTTCTACAATTATTTTCTGCTGGTAACAACTCAATGGTTACTGAAACAAGAACATATTTTGTTAAATCAGTGACATAACAAAGTGAAATTGTAACAATTTGACCAGTTCTCATTGCAAAATATCCGTTATGCATGTTGTAATTTCTATACATTTATACACATCATACACATAAATATAAGTAGCACTACTTCTCAGGCTCCAATCACATATCAATAGCTAGTTCCTTACGTAATATGAATAATAGATAAGCTTTATGTTATGATCCAACTCAGACAAATATAATTGTTTAGTCAATTCTAAGATGTTTAAGCAAATCTATGTTATGAAAATCTAATTATTAAGAATTACAAACAAGATGTATGAATCGAAAGAGAAAAGCTAAATTTTATATAATATACTTCATACATAAACAAAACGTAGGAATCACAATACTATTCCATAAATACAAGAATACATCCCTTTCATTAATTTCGTCGCAACTACATCGCATGCCTTTTTATGGGTTTTTTAGCTATTGTCTTCCCATCATTATTTTTTGTTGTTAATCTGTGAAGATCTTAAAGGAGAAATGAAAATTGATTATGGAAATGTATAGTGAAATTGAAGTAGAGAAGATGAAGATCGTATAAAGGGTAGATTATTTGAGTTTTGTTAGAGAATATGAAGATTGTAAATAAAGGGCAGATTAGTAGATTTTTTTGGAGAGAGAATTAACTAAGAGAGATAATGTTGAGATGAAAATGTGTTTGAAAGTGGAAATGAAAATGAAGAACCTTGTTTAACTAGGGGTGTTCATTCGCGGTTCGGTTCACCGAACCGCATATTTAATTCGGTTCGCACACGGTTCGGTTTGACAAAACACCGAACCTAAACCGCACAGTTCCTAACAGTTATAAACGGTTCAGTTAACCACTTTAAACGGTTATTTGCGGTTCGGTTACCGGTTAACCTATAAACATGCTAAATATACTTTTTCTTTAGTTTTCGATATTTTTATCTAATAGTTTAATTAAATTTTTAATATTTAATTATAGTCAACAATAAAGTTAATTAGTGAAACTTTAATATCAATCATTTTAACCATTTTTTAATTTGCAAAACACTTTTTAATTAAACAAATGAACAATTTTTTATATAATATTATAATTTTTGGCTTACTTTTTGTGAACGGTTTGGTTCGCGGTTAACCTCTTTTCTAAAATTGCGAACCTCCACCGAACCGTGTCCATGATAAATTTAACGGTTTGGTTCACCGAACCGCTAAAAAGGTTCGGTTAATCGAACCTTAAAAATGTACGGTTTTTTCGATTTTTCGGTTCGGTTATTGCGGTTCGATTTATTATGAACACCCCTAGTTTCAACAATGATATCCATTTTTTCCTCTCATTGAATTGTCATGTCAGTCTTTACTCCTTATTGACCACATCTATAGTCTTGTTTTACGGTTCTTAATTGAAAAAAGCAAAACAATAGGTCTTTCTTGTGACGGCTATGTCCGTCACAAGCTTGCGACGGGTCAAATACATCCACTTGTTTAGATAAAACAAAATAAAAGTATATTGAAAAACACAAATGATTTGTCTTTATCCCCAAATGAGTTTTATTATTTCACGCGTCACAAATTTGCGATGGATATTACCGTCACAAACAAGAATTTGTAAAAGCAAAATGGCTCAAATATATCCATATTCACACATATAGTATACAGCCCACTACATTTTCAGTTCACGACGGATTTGGTCCGTGTTGAATGTGAATTTGTAATCTAGTTATTTGTACACCACGTATGGACTATGCACCATGGGCAATAGGGATGTCATTGGGACGGGTGAAGGGTAGGTTCCCCGTACCCATACCCATCACCAAATTTTAACCCCCGTACCCGCCCCACCCCCCGTGACGGGTGTAAAAACCCCCCACCATCACCCGCCTGCCAGGCTATCTGTAGGGAACCATCCCCGCCCCATCTAACCCCCAAACCCACCTACCACCTGCATGTCCCCGTTGGGTACCCGCTAGACCCGCCCCACAACAACCAGAGCCCAAACTGCCTAATATACTCTGGCCAAAATTTGCAGGAGATCAACAGACCAAAAACCACTAGAATGCTGTATAGAAAATAGAAATAGTACTACTGAAGTACTGAAGTACTGAACAGACCATTGCGACATTGCAGACTACATTACAAATTTATCAAAAGTTTACACTTATCATACTACATTACAATTTTATCAAAAGTTTACACTTATTATACTAAGTTACTTATCATAATAAGTTTCTTGTACAAATCCATCAACCTTTTTCCATTAGTCCAACTCAGTCACGTCATCTTTCGCGATGCATTCTTCCTCCTCAAGCTCATCAACTATTTGGTCATATGCCACTTCTTTGAATCTTTCACCACCTTTAAATTGACATTAAGAGATTACAAGAGCAACTTCATAATATAAGAAGTAAAAGAAGATTAAATATATAAACATCAACAACAATCATTTTGAACAACTGTAATTAAATACCCCTATGTGATTAAAGGTATGAAAATCTGAAAAAATTGACAATTAAAAAAGAAGAAAGTATGTACCTTGGTTCTCTGTTATATGGGATTAGTTTGATCAATGGAACCGGATGCGAGCTTAGTGTTAATTGAAGAAAAGGGGTGATGAAGATTGAAGAAAGAACCAATCTAATGTAAAACTGTAAAAGGGAGACTGGTGAGAGAATCGTGATTCATGTGCGACATCAATTAGGGTTTTGGAGTGGTGATTTGGTGAAGGACTCCGAAGCAGTTTTGGAATTTGGACTTTTGGGAAGAAAATGGTAGTCTACTAGTCTTATTAGTAGTTTTGGGCTTATTTTACTAGGATAATATATTTGGGCTTATAATAGTAGTAGGAACTTTAAACGCATTTGGGTATAAGGGTACGAGACAGAGCGGGTATGAGGCGGGGTGGGTATGGGGTGGGTATCATGCTAAAGCCATCCCCGCCCCAATACCCATGGCGGGTATAGTTTTTGTACCCGTACCCGTCCCACCACTCGCCAATGGTTTACCCTTCCCCGCCCCAACTAGGACGGGTGCGAGACGGTATCCACATATACCCGCCCTAATAACATCCCTAATGGGCAATTAGTCATTTACTCCCAAGAATCCAAGTCTGGACATCGTAGACCCCTTTCCCAAGTCCGTGTCTTCGTCTATAGACTCAATAGTGAATACACACATCATCAACCAACCAACCTAAACAAAACCAATAACGGCAATGGAAGTCGCCAACTATTCCTACGAAACCCTAAGCCCACTACTCCCCTCCCCCTCCCCCTCCGCTGCCGCCGATGATAACACCACTGCTGCCACCACCATCTCCGGTGAAGATACCTTCGAAAACTACGTCGTATTTCGTAACCACATATCTCTAACCTCATTGGAAACTCCCGCAGCCGCCACCGATGACGCCACCGTCGATTTCTTATCTTTCAATGTCGACACTACTTCCGACGAGCTCTCTATCGCACGTGCGGATAATTCGTCGACGGTGGAGAGAGAGAAGAATAAGGAACCGGAATTAGAAGTAGAAAGGACGCTTGAGCAAGGATGGTTTCGCTCTGATTGTCGGTTTAAGAGTCCCATGCTTCAGCTTCATAAAGGTTTAATGCTTTGTTCTTGTTTGCCATTACAATGGTTTTACACAATTTTAACTGTTTACGATTGTTGTCGCTGATGTTTCTTTACTGTTAGGAGGTGATATGTAGTTGCTTTGATAGTGCTGATTTAAGAAAGGTTGCTGTTTTTTGTGTTTTGTTCTTTAAGAGGTAGAATGCATGTGAATTGATTGTAAAAAGATTGGATTTTTAGGTTTATGTTTAGGTGATGAAATGCATCTCCATTGTGGAGGTTAAAATATTGGAACATTTGTTTTGTGAGGTTAAGATTTTATCTCTTCGCGACTTTGAAGATTGATAGGTGCCTCTGTGGTTTATGTTCGAGATTATATTTGGTTTAGGAATATACTCCTATAGATGGAGTATGGTTGTGTTAAAGGAGTGGATTTTTATTTATTTGATCGCTAATTTTCAGCTCAAAGTTTTGCACTTTCTTTTATGATTCGTAGTGTTTGAAGAAAAGCGTGTTTAATTGTAACGAGGATTGATCAAAGAGTGTGGCTTGATGTGCACTTTTGAATTTTTACATGTTTGTTATATTTCGATGTATATGGTTATAGTTATAGGTGAGCTTGGGAGAAAAAATATTCGTGTTTGTGTTATCAATGACTTCTTATAGTTGTTACATGAATTTGTGGTTTGGAATGGAAATGTAATACAAGAGTTCTGTCTTGCGATCTGAGGGATCTGAGGGTTGACTCATGTTGTATGCGATACAGTGATAGTGTGATGTATGCCTGGTGTATCTTGGCGAGAGGTTGGATGAAGAAGAAAATTTTGGTCTTCGTTTATGACTGTATCAATGCCTTTAAAGTCAAAATTTTTGGTGGGATTGAAGGTAGATGTGTCATGTGGGATTATCTAGTTCATACAAACTTGTAGTTATTTAGGCAAGACCTTTGAGAGGGAAGAATTGATCAGTTAGACATTTTAGAATGGAATTTGGGTAGCGCTAAGTAAATTTTATGGACTGTTCCATGTTTCTCGAGCATGTTATATATGCATTATTTTGGTAAGATCGTGGCTGGTGGTAGGAATACGGGAGACCCTTGACATGACCAATCCCATATTTTATCAATGCCAGCTCAATTACAGTCCGTAGGCATTGCGTTGTCTAAAATACCACCTCCCAATTACTATATATTAGATTTCGTATGGGTTTGAGGTGGATCAGAAGCTGATTGGTATCCAAGGAAGGCAGTTTTATTAACTATATAACCTACTTTATACAATGTTTATTTTGCAAGAGCTCGTAAGCTTATGACATCTAAATATAATTGGTGCGGCAAATTTAAGTGCATAGTCTTGTAGCTGGAAATGGTCACTTCAGTAGTTTATCTAAAATACCACCTTGCAGTTCCTGCATCTTAGAGTTGGATTGGGTTTGAGACTTTGAGGTGTATCGGAAGCAGATTGGTAACTTAGGAAGGCAATATTTACCATAGCCTACTTTAGCAAATTTTTGTTTATCTCGCAAGAGCTCTTGAGCGTAGGTTAGCTAGATAAAAGTGCTGCTCGCAAATTTTGAGTGCATAAGCTTCCACATCACAAATATTTACCACTGGAAGGCTATTTGAATTAGCGTCAACATTTTTTTTCTTTCCTTCCTGGATGTTGCCTTGAGCAGTCAGAGCAACTGTAGTGGGAGAGAAGGTGGTTTAATTTCTGTGTTATAACTTGGGCGATGCATGGAAGAATGAGACTAAAAGAATTGCATACATGTATGCTTAACTAGGATCCTTAATCTCATCATCCAAATCCCAGTCCCATTATCATACTTTTCCATCAGGCTAACATTATCATCTGGACAATGAATACCAAGAGATGTTTGTTTGTTAACCATATGCCTCTGGTTTGATTCAGAGATACTGGACTTCTGTGATTTTCTCTCCCCAACTCCAGAAGAAGGAAAGTCAAGGAATTCAGCAATACAGCGTGTGTCAGATGTTATCAAATATATATGGCCCAACTGCAGGGTATTTCTACTTAATACACAGCTACATTTTTCCTTCTGCTCTGCGTTCTGCTCTCTTAAATGTGTGCGCTGTTTTTTCTTTTTTTTTCCTAATTGCAGGTAGAGGTTTTCGGGTCATATAGAACAGGGCTCTATCTACCTTCAAGTGATATTGATGTATGCATTTATGCTTTCAAGCTTATTATTTCCTCTATAGGACTAATTGTTTTCGTTTGCTTTTTATCACTAGCTCTTGCTTTATCGCCTGTTTGATTACATATGAAACAATTGTATCTGAACTAATTTTGGGCATTGAAGTCAATATCCAAATTGATTATTTCTCAAAATGCATGGCTGTGGTTAGAGGTGTCAATCGGGTCGGTCATGTCGGGTTTGGGTCGGGTTGGGTTGTATTGGGTTCGGAACACAAAATCACTTTCATTTTGGTCAAAATTAAGTTTAATAATTATCATCAATTTAATCGGGTCAGTATCGGGGTCGGGTTTAAGTCACTGATAATCGGGTCGTGTCGGGTTACATGTCGTCATCGGGTTGGGTCTGGTGACTCTGGTCATTTCAGGTCGCACTATTTTCGGGTCGCGGCGGTTCAGGTTTACTCGGGTTCGTGTCGGGTCACTTGGGTCGGGTCACGCTTAGCAGCTCTAGCTGTTGTACAATTCATATACCCTTAGCTTTATAACTAGTTTCATCAGTGCAGTACTTGACTACTTGCACCCTGTCACATTGTTCTTATCTGAGATCCGAACATATATCTGGCAATTTCACTCTCCAAAAGCTTTGAAGCACCCCTTTTTAATCCCTGTATTTCCTATTGAATGCATAAAAGAAGGATTTTTTTGGCGGGGAAGTGACAAATAAGCCCCATACGTTTACTCCTATGTGCAAATAAACCCCACAACGTTCATTGCGTGCAAATTAATCCCGTATGTTTAGCAATTGGTGCAATTTGGCCCCATTTGATTAATTCACCTATTTCTTCCATTCTCTTATTTATTTCTTATTTAGTTTCTTTCATTTTTGTAAAAAAAATTTAGTTAATTGACCAATCTACCCCTGCACATATTCTCTCACCTAAACCTCCAACACCACCACGTGAACGATGAACCACCCCACGTGACACCCTCTTCAACCCACGACACTGAAACAACCCAGTTTCACTGGCGCACTACCCTGACCTAAGCCACATGTCATCCAACACCGAGGACGCAACTTAGTCAGTTTAGTAGTAGCAAAGGCGGTCGGAGGTGGAGTGTGTCAAACTTGCTGTGGTGGTTGATGGTGGATTTGAGATAATCTCATGCTTGTGGTGGTTATAAGTGGTGAAGATCTTGGTGTGGTGGTACAAAGGTGGTGGTATGGTAGGTGATAAAATGAAGGGTAGATTTGGGTTTTCACGAATTAACAATTATGTTAATTCAGTTTTTATGTTTTAAATTATAAAAGTTTAATAATATAACTGAATTGCACCAAATGATGAAGTTATGGGGTTAATTTGCACGCAATGAAAGTTGTGGGGTTTATTTGCACATAGGAGTAAACGTATGAGGCTTATTTGCCACTTCCCAAATTTTTTGGTTAAAGCTTCTTCTCAGTTAATGTGGACTGCTTTTCCTCAGTTAAGTAGTCAGTCCTGATTCCTGAATAGGCTTTTATTGTCAATTGTATGTCTTATGTTGCGTGTAAATATCAGTTGCCTTTTCCCCTCTGATTTTACTTGTATCCTTGCTTCGATGGAGCAGTTAACAAGTATTGTCATTTAAAAAGCCCATAAGCTATTTGTTAGTGAATCTGTTTCTTTATTAGTGTTTTGAGTAAATATGGAAAGTATTATTCTACTTGGCAGAACTGTTCGCTCCCCTAAAATAATTGTTTGCTGTGTTCTATTGAATAACAGTGAATCATATGATAATGGTCTTGCTATTAAGTGCAGGTTGTAATTCTGGACTCAAATATTAAATCTCCTCAAATTGGCTTACAAGCACTTTCCAGGGCATTGTCACAGAAGGGTATTGCCAAAAAAATACAGGTGCGTGCCTTTTTAGTAGGAGCCATGTCTAGGAACTTTAGTACTTTGATATGATTGCATAAGCGTATTGAGTAAATCTGACTTGCAGTTGTGTTTAGGGACACAAAGCCAGTAATTAAGGACACTTTATTGTGTGTTGTGAAAAGACGCTTAAGAACAGAAATAGAAGATGACAACATTAGGAATTCATACGAGTGAAAAAAGAAGCAAATTCTTGAAAATAAAATGTAAAACAGTTGAAATGATATGATATGATTAAATGCCACCTATCTTTGGGGATGATTAAATTGTGATTAGTCTTTAAGTTACCGCATTTAAGTCTAATTTTGAAATTTCTTTCACTTTCTTTTTAATAATTTGAAACCTGATCTCAGTACTGAAGCGATTTAAAATAAAGAATGATGTTGTATAAGAGTCTCGGAAGCCCTCCAAGACGAACGATCGAAACGATTGTTGTAGCGATATTAGACTAAAAGTCCGCCGAAGCTTGAGCCAATGGGTTGTTTAATGAATGCCATTCTAAATTTAATTTTAAACAAGATTTGAAGTGCCTTATCAACTCGGGATGTCGTGATCAAACCGTGATCGAGTTTTCTTAAATTTTATTATAACTTGAATGAATAAAACTGAAATACAACAATAATCCCTCCATTTCTTTGGAAATGCTCCATTTGCTTGTTGCACAACGATTAAGGTTGTGAGTGGGTGGTGGGTTTCACCAATAAAATAGGGTGAATTTTGTTACAAAAAGTCAAAAACATGTTTTAGAAGGAAATGGGGAAATTCTAGTGAATAGACCGAAAAAGGAATATGGAGCATTTCCAAAGAATCAGAGTGAGTATTATTTATAGTTTCTAATTACGTATCTAACTGTGAGTTCGAAATCTAATTTAACTCGACTCCTTCTTCTACCGACTACTAAACTTCTATTGGCTCACAATTTCCTTACTATATTCCTACTAGATAACGCTAATTAATATGTAATCCAACTATCCAAGTCGAGCTACACAACACGACATAGTCCTCTTATGTGAAGGTCTCCAACATTGTTTCTTCTGCAGAGAATTGATCCCATATCCAATATCGTATCAAAACCTCCTTCCTTTAGTATGGAAAACCCATATCTTCTTACGGGTTTGAGGTATGGCTATGAAACCCTCATTTTTGTCAAACTAACACTTGGTAAGTTGGTATGGGTTTGGCTCATTCCAAACCTCTACTCCATGCCTATATTGGGTGAACCAAACACCCCCTTAGTTGTTTACCCAAACATGACTTATTTTAGCTAAAAGGACACAGCAAACATTAGCCATAAAACAAACGTAATAGTACTGATAAATATATTCCTAAAATGAGTAAATAGTCTGGCTAGAATAGCTCAACTAAATTGAAGTTTAGAGTCTGTATTGTTGAGGACTTTGATCGCTCATGCCACTGCCTTGGTTGATTATCCAGGCGTGCCCTGCTGGTCCATGCGCAAGCGCACACAGCTCCATACTCAGCCTAGACAGCTCTTGTTAGTTCACTTTTGTTTCTAGTGCCGTGTCAAGACATGCCAATTATGTATGATCACATCATAGCTTGCTCACTGTTGCTTGCTTGCACCATGATTCTCCTTTGTGACACAATAATGTCTGCACTGCACAGGTCAGGTCTGACCATGAGGTGTTACAATCCAGGACCTACATGTTTTCCCGCTGCTTGTGTCTTCCAGCTGCCATGTATCACTGACACCTTGATTTGCTCTTGACTCTCAACACTAATTCATGATGCTGCCCTTGACCCCTTCCTCGATGACTAGCTTAGGCGTGTGAACGTGTCACTAGCCAGATCTCGTTGAATATGCATCACCTCACTAGCTTTGATCACTTGGACCATTGTAGTGCTTGATCTTGGATTATATATGTTTGTTCAGTTGTGGCTCTTCTTGGTGTTATTCTCTGGAAAGATTTCTGTGACGTAGTACTGCTTTTATACTGCTAAAGAGGTGTTGGCTGGTTACTTTTGGGTTCATCAACTATAGGAGACATCAATAAACTGAAAATAACTTTGAGTTTGGAGTGCTCAGGAGTCAGGAATTGTGTCATGCACTCATGCCTAGACTGTGTTAGCATCCTTCTATCAAGTAACACCTCACGTATGTTTGCAATAGTATCATTATATGATCTACAAAAGTTCTGTCTACAAGTTTCTGAAAATTTTAGGCGAACTTTTACAAATTTTGAGGTACAGGAATTTGTTTACCTATCATTAAAATACCCCTTACAAAGAATAAAAAGGTAACCTAATGATTGGGGGATGGAGGGAATACTCACCTCCGAGCCGTTGAAGCATGGTTTATAAAACTCAAATCTTACTTGGCCAGTTGATAATGATGTTGCCTAAATTTGTTAATTCACTTCATGTACTCTTATTTTTTTTTTTTTTCTATAGATAGATAGTGTATGCCTATTCACATATACAATTGTATTAACATATGACGGGATTATATTAATAACATTATATGCCTTGCAATATTTTTAAAAGGCATCCTTTTTTTAAATGCTGCTGTTTTGTGGTTTCCTTCTCTAATATTAATTTGTGTACCTCTTCTTTCTCTTTTCCCCTTTATTGGTGATACAAATACGCGTGAATTAATTTGCGATCAACTAGGGAGTGGAGAGTAAGGGGAAGAGAAGAATGAGGATTTCTGAATTGCTGTAATCTTCTCCATTTGTTTATGGCTGGGTGTTGTTACTGTTGTATTGATTGTCTATTGAATGATAAATGGTTGTGTGTGGCATAATAAACCCTAATAATTGAGACAGTTGACAGAACACTTTGACTTTGTTCTTTTTTTCATCTCTTTGATATTTATGTATTTGCGTTTCTAATGAAAAAATCGGTGTGCAGGTGATCGGCAGGGCTAGGGTGCCAATTATTAAATTTGTGGAGAAGGTGACTGATGTTCAATTCGATCTTAGGTGAGAGACTGAGGGTTATCTCTGCTTTAAATGAGTGCATGGTGCAGGTTTTTGCTTTTACATTATTAAATTGTAGTGAGATTGTTGGATATTTTTTTTGTACCTTTTTATGTGTTCTATATCTGTAGATCTCAATCATTTGTTGAACGAGAATGTGCAATCTGTTCTAACTATTTTTTTTTCTTCACTTGTGGTAGAGAAGGGGAGGGAAGGGTGAGTTTGTGGGGGTGTAAAGCCTTTTGTTTAATTCTTGGCTTCCTCTTGTACATAGGGATGGCAACGAGTCGGTTCTGAACCGTGACACTCGTGGTTTTAAAACTCGGCCGAGTCGAGATATCGCCCGAGAAATCACCGAGATTCACCGCGATGCGACTGCGGTTGCGAATTAAGGTCTGGTTATACCGCTACCGCGACTACGACCGATACCGAGATTTAAAACCATGGGTCCACTAGGAACCAGACCCAACCCGGAACCGTGACGCTCACCTCGGACCCAAACCCGCGAGAGTCTAAAATTGACAGACCCATACCCGAACCTATTGGGTCGCGGGTCCAATTTTTTTTAAAAAAATTATAATTTAATTATATATTTATATATATATAATGTGTTTACTTATAGCAAATCCAATTCATAGCATGAAACATAATCAAATCCCGTCAAATACGAGTATACAACAAGAAGATTGCAAAAATGGTTAATAAAGATAAATAAATCTAAATATAACCGATTAAGTAGGGAGTTCGAAGTTAATAACGACGAAGCCGTCGCCGATGTTCGCCGCTGAAAGTTCGTCATAGGTGTCATAGATCTGGTCACCAATCTTCATTATCACCAATCGACAATCCCATGGGCGCAGTTGATGTTGTGGTTGGTGATTAGTTGGTTTAATTAGGAGTTAGAGTGGTTCATAGAGCAGGTAAGTAATTGAGCATCGATATTCGTGGTCAAAGATTGTCTCGGATTGGAGAGGATTTATTTAGAGAGGGAATATGTGTGGTTCATAGAGCAGGTAAGTAATTGGAAGAAATGGAGAACAAGTATGAGTTGAGTGGGTGCGAGTGTGAGTGAAATGAAAGGCATAGATTGTCTGTAAGGGGAAGATTTAGGAAGGAGAAGGCAAAAGGAACACTATTTCTAAGGGGAGCACGGTTCATAAGGGATAGTTTGAGCATCTTACATTTTAAGAGGAAATGATTGCTTTTTTTGAAAATTATAAAAAAAGGTCCAAGGGTCGGGTCGGGTTTCAGGACTTAGACCCATACCCGACCATGCCCAGCGGGTCCCCAAAAACAAGACCCATACCCAACCCATTAGGGTCCGACCCTAATGGTCTGGGTCGGGTCCCCGACCCAGTGCCATCCCTACTTGTACATGAGACAGTTTGGCTTAGATATATCCTAAAGTACTTTCACAGAGAAGTGTTTTTTGTTTTGGAATTTTTGACGTGAAGTTGCAGTTTATTCATAGTGAAATCATAAGAAAGAGTAAAGCTGAGCTATGAATCTATTATAAGCTACCATGGATGTATCATGTATGTATGACACATACACTCAGAAGTGAAAATTGCTGAGTTTCACAAGAAAAGTAACAAGGAATATGCCTTTAGTCGAGTTGTAGAAGGAAGAGTTTCAACAAAAACTTCATAGGATTTCCCCTGGTAGATTGGAATTCCGTTTCTACTATTATGTATCGGAGGAAGCTGCAAGATGTTTTTGTTACTTAAATAATTTTAGATCTGCCTTGGAAAGAAAAATTTCGGGACCTGATATGTTATAAATTGGGATGTTTTGATCTTCCGTTTTGTTGTTTTTGGTTTCCCATGTGGCATTGTGACTGGATCAACATTCTAAAAGGATCATAAAACTCTGGAAGTCATTGTTTATCACCTAGAGATGGATTTCTTACCCATTGTTACTAGTATGTAGTTTATCTGAATTTTTATTTACCGGTGGACCTAATGTATATTTTTTTCCTGCTGTGTAGTTTTGATGTGGACAACGGTCCCAAGGCTGCAGAGTATATCAAGGTGAGTATGTATATTTTTTTAGACGCTGTGAGTCTTGTAACTATTGTCATGATTACGTATTCTCTCAATTGCCTAACGAATGATTACAAGACTTAATTAGTGGATTACAAAGTAACTATAAAGATAATCCTTTATTGTCAATTTTGTTTGCTGCGTTGGCATCATGTCTTTCGTGCATTCTGATGTTTGAATGCAATGTACAAATTTTTGTCATACTCAATATCCACTGCAGTCCGTCTCATCAACCAAGCCAATTTTTAGCCTCTCTCCATGCTCGTCATTTCAGTTGCGTAGCTTAAATATTGTCGCACAAGGATTTTGAATATGCAAATAAGTTATACACTGTATTCATTAAAACTCCGAAATTTGAACAGTCTGAGTAACGGACGGTCTTGGACCTCCAGATGTGCGTGGATTATTAAGCAAGTAGACATTCAGTTTCCAATTTTTTTGGCTTACAGTTGGGTATTGTTTCCAGGATGTCATTTCAAGGTTGCCTCCCCTCAGGCCTCTTTGTTTGATTCTGAAAGTCTTTTTGCAACAGAGAGAATTAAACGAGGTAATAAATAGTCTATACTCTGCCAGTAACCTAGTGCTTATGTTGGATTTTCTTGGATGCACTTGTTTTTGGCTTATAAGTGTTTTTTTAGGTTTACTCTGGAGGAATTGGGTCTTATGCACTGCTCGCCATGCTTATTGCTATGCTTAAGGTATGTAGATCTGTTAGTAATATGCTTATCAAGGAGATATTTTCTTGTTGTACTGTCTTCTTGGGGCTTGCTTGGGGGTAGGGATGGAGGTAGTATGAATAAAAACAAAGGCATAGGGGAGGAGATTGGTGGTAAACGATGGTAGTTGAGGGTGAAAAGTGGAAGTGACGGGTAATTATTACTTTCATATGGGGGTATTGCATCATCCTTGGGGAAGGTGAGTAACTATTCCTTCCCTTTATGAGCCAAGTATTACCCTCTGTCTCGTTTTTCCCTTCACCACTAGTTACTACCACATTCCTCCATTTTCTTCTTATCTATATTACCCTAACAATCACCCCCATCACAAGCAAGCCCTTGGAATGGAAAAGAGGAGGAAAAAATGCAGTTGCTTATATCTTTACTACTAAAATGATTGTAAAAGAATTGGATTTTTGTGTTGCCAAACATGCGGTTTTCTTATCATTTACGCTTCATACGGTGCAGAGTGTAAATGAAGGCCAACGATATCCTGAACATAATTTGGGAGTTCTGCTGGTAAGTTTTCTTTAGTGGTAAGAGTTCTTTATTGGGACAAAAGCCCTTAGTACCACTCTAAAACAAACTTCTCTAGAATTGCCACTCTTGAACGTACTTCAGATGCAGAAATGCTATTCCATGACCTTTTAGTTTATTTCAACAGGAAAATCCGTATTTTATTTAATTTTATTAATTATTTGTTCTTGAAAAATTCATTAGTATTTGTAAAACCTGACATTTGTTGCAGGGAAATGATCAAATAATGAATACCAAAAACTCTAACCCAATATATCATCAACCAAACAGGATGACATAACCCAAAATAAAGATCTCTTGTTCAACTTCCAGTAGGCTTGTTAATTTTCATTGTATATGTGTGTTTGCGTAATAATTTTTCTTATAAAAATATATGTTGCTTCTTGAAACAGGTGAAGTTTTTTGAGTTTTATGCCCATAAATTGAACACGTGGGATGTTGGTGTGTCGTGCAATGGAAGGGGAACGTTCTTTCTGAAAAGCAGAAAGGGGTATGTTCCCTTACCTGAATCTATCTCTATAACAGTTCATGTTATACCTTACAAATTCCATAATGACTTACTCTTCATTGCAGTTTCTTGATATTCGAAATTCTTTATTCTTCCCTGTTTTATTTTTTTTGTTTGTCTGCTTCTGCTTCAGGTTTCAACAAAACGGAAGACCATTTCTTATATGCCTAGAAGATCCACAGGTGAAGCTTCTGTTTCTCTGTTTCCTGGATGAGTTCATGTAACATTGTTTGTGTCTGTTTTGATTATGTACATTTATTTCTAACGTCCCTCCCCCATTCTACCTAGTTCACTACACTGCCATTTGATTTGATCATTCCTTTGGTCTGTTAGAGAATTCAGAATGTTCAATTTAACTTGTGAGCACCTTGTTGTGGTTTACAGGCTCCGGAAAATGACATAGGGAAGAGCTCTTATAATTATTTCCAGGTTTGATCTCTTCTTCGTGTCGCTTTGTTCCTCCATTATCTTCTTTCACTGTTTTCTATTTGTTATATATCCGTATATTAGGGCCTTCTCTGGCTTCTCCTAAGCTACTCACTCTGTAATGATGGTATTCATTTGATGCTTTTATTTCCTAGAATTGTTTTCAGTGTAGTAGTCAGGTCATTTGACATGAGAAAATCAATGGATGGTTCCTAACAATGTGCAAAAGGTCTAGGGAACAAAAACTTAACCCATTACATTATATGACCCCTGACTACTCAAAATGAGTTCAGAAATTCACATGCATTTGACAAAGTATGAGAATGATGCATTTGGTTTTTGGATGACACGGCGCATCCTTCAAATTATATTGCTATGTATAGATGTGCTGGTAAATGTTCAAACGTTTTAGGGTCTTCTTTGGCTTTCATAACTACTCTTTAATGATGGCATCCATTTGATGCTTTTATTTTCTAGAATTGTTTTCAGTAGAGTAGGTTGGTCTTTGACTTATAAGAATCCCCCGCACAAAAATGAGCCGGTTACATTATAATTTGACTCTCGACCCTCAATGAGTTCACATGCAGTTGACAAAGTATGAGCATTTTGGGTAACACAATACACCCTTTGAATCAAACTGCCCCATGTGGCCATGTGTACACCCGTTGAATCAAAGATTTGTACTAACACAGAGCTTTTGTTTAATCTTAATGCAGTTGTTTGTTACCATTTTTGTTTTTATCCCATGTTTAGGACACTCAACTTTTGTGTTTGATTCTTCAGATAAGATCAGCTTTTATGATGGCTTACGCCTCTCTGACGAATACCAAGGCCATCATGAATTTAGGCCCTGACAGGAGTATACTTGGGACCATTATTAGGCCCGATGCTGTTTTGCTTGAGCGCAAAGGAGGGTCTACTGGCAATGTCACCTTCAACAGCTTACTCCCTGGAGCCGGTGAAGTTGTGGATTCGGAATACGATGAAAAACAGGACCTTATGTGTAATTGGCGGCTTGATACGAACTATGAAGAAGAACCCCTGCCTCGTGGTGGAGATGGATTTGTCGAGAGTAATGGAGGGTCTTCCCCGGGAAAGAAGAGGAAGGCTTCAAAATCAAAGACAACGGGAAGGCCCAAAGAAAATGGAAATTGTGACAAGTTTGACTCGGAGGAAAATGGTTCGAGAAAAGATTCAAGAAAGGAAAAGAAAAGGTCCAAATTTTCATAGAACATTGGGAAGCTATCTTGCCATTAAAATCCACAATCAATGTGGGGTCGACTTATATGATGTAGAGGTCAAGCTGGCGCTCTTAAGACGATAATCTACCGTTGATGAGAGTGTCATCTACAAAACCAGAGTTGTCAACTTGAGGTTGAGAAAATGGGGTATGTCGTACATGACTAATGTCGTAGTACGACTAGTATCGGAGAATGCTACTCCCAGCCTAGTTAGTTCCCTAATTTAGTTGCCAAGCTATTTATTTGCCATACTAATAGTAGTAGTTGTCGTTAGCTTTCGCAAAACCACAATGTAAATTTCACCACCTGTGGCTGTGTTGCAGTGTTGGTCTTCCATGCACTGTCACTGTCTTATCGTAATTTTGGTATCGCTTAGACTGTATTGTGGTCAAATACTGGGTTTTTGCCCCCGTTTATTCATTGCAATTTCATATCGTTGGGAATTGTCAAAATTAGTTGGAAGTCAGGCCCAAATTAGACTGCAATGTTGTAACTTGTTGAGATCCGATATGCATAAAATACCTTAAATGATCTGACATGTTCATCTTGTAGTATGCAGCGTTTAGTAATTCTTCTGGTCAAAACTCCTGCGAAATAATACAATTTGCTGGTGTGACCAGTGACCACTGCGTGTGCTACTGCGCCTTTGTTAAAACACAAATAGTCTAGTTACACTCACCTCTGTTTTTCTTATAATGTTAAACCCAAATGCTTAAATGAGATACAAGGGTTGACAATGGGTAGGGTCTGGGTAGGGTCCGTCAAGATCCGGACCCGACCCTGAGTCACATACCTTGGACCCATACCCGACCCATATCCGAAAGGGTCTGAAATTAATAGATCCATACCCGACCCAGAGGGTCCGGGTCTGGGTAGGGTCTATCCTAAAGTCGGCTTTTTTCATTGACAAAACATTTTTTTCTAAATTATACTCCCTCCATTTTTTTCCATTCAATACATTTACTTTTTTGTATACTATTCACAAGTTAAGCTTCAATTTCAATACGTAAGAAAAAAATATATTCATGTGGGGTTTTGTTTAATTCGTCTTTACGAGCACATTGAAAAAGATAAATGTATTGAATGGAAAAAAATGGAGGGAGTATCATTTACCTCATACCCAAACTTATCATTTTCATCAATTTTCTCGTTATTCTTATTTTTTTCCTTTTTTTGAAAGAAAGATCATTTCATTAATAAATAGTCATACGACATCTACAATATATTTGTAATTTGACGGGATACAACTCGACTAGAATCAAATAAAATAAAATCTTGTTCAAAGAAAGATCTGTAAACTTGAATTACTTCAAAGCACGTCCTCTATCATATCGTCGCAAACAGCTTTTCACAAGAGGGTCGTAGAATCTTGAGCCTTGACGAGAGACGATTTTATCTGACCAAATTAAATGCAACCAACAAATCGACAACATATGTAATACTATATAACGATCTATTAAGAAACCGATCTTCCGCATCTTCACCATATAAGAAACGACCAAGATGCTCATATCTATATTACCAATAGAACTAAAACCTTGAATAACAAGGACTGAAAAAACTCCGAAAATAGAGACAAACGAACGGATCTCACCAAAAGGGAGACTTTTATTGATTAATTCGTAAGGTTTCATAGTAAAAATTCATCAAAAGTCGATGGAAACCCCAGATTTGATTGATGGAGGCTAGGGTTTTTTAGAGAGAAGAAAGGGAGAATCTTATTTTTTCGTCTATTGATGAATGAATGATGATTTCCTCGTTATTCTTATTGCTTATTTAGATATGCGTATAGTATATTAGTGCTAACTAAAAAATGTCGTATGTATGTGTGTATTATTTGAGTTATTGACGTTCGTATGCGTGATTTTTAAGGGTCCAAGGGTCGGGTACCAACACCAAGACCCGGACCCGATGTTTTTATATAAGACCCATACCCGACGTCCCGACCCATACCCGAATAGGTCTCAAAATTTCAAACTCATACCCGACCCATTAGAGTCCGACTCTAAAAATTTGGGTTGGATACCCGACCCACTGCCATCCCTAGATACACCCTACACATACATGTATGTAATGACACACCTAGGATTTAATGTCATTACTTAATGGTGAAAAAATCTCCAAAACTTAGCTAAAAGTTTTGGATTTTTTATTTTTATTAGCCTTTCTTTCGCTCCATCACTGCTTCTGCTTGTACGCATACGAGATACGACTGCTCATTTTTGTCCATTATATAAACATATTTTTTTGTGTTACATAGTTACACTTCTTTTCACAAGATTTTTTTAACGTTATTTTTGTAATCGTTTGTTAAGTATTTATGATTGTTGTAATCTACTTTTGATAAATAGTGGTCCCTCTTGAAAAATATTTTAAACAAAAAAAGTGGTCGTATTTATCAAAATGTGATCATTTTTCTATTGGTTGCATGCGCGACCGCCGACCGCAGTAAAGTAGAATTTGTATAACAATAATTGTGTCCGGGGAGCATCACCCCGTCATAAAAAATAAATAAATAACAATAATAAGATGTTTGGGTGGATTAATATTGTAATCTATTGAATGGGCGTAACATCCAGAATTGGAGAGCAATGAATAGAAGATAGCGAAGAGTCAAAAGACAAAGTAAGGAGTTGTTTGGTTCAAAGTTTGGAAATGGAATGGATTGTGATGAGAATCCAGGGTGGAATGGAGTTAGAACTCCATACCTTTTAATACTTGTTTGGTTTGATTTTGTAATGGATTCAATATGTCATTCATTGTGTTTGGTTCACATTTTGGAATGGATTCAATATCCAATTTTTTAAAATGTTTCACGTTTTAATTAATCAAGTACCATAAATTCACTTAAGACGAAAGTATCCGACTCAACCTCACAATGAATCCAAATTAACTATATTACACGTTTTAATTTGTTTAGTAAATCGTTATAGGCCTTTATATTTAAGAAAAGACAATAACATAAACTAAAACAATAGAATGAATATATACATGTATTATTGAAACTAATTATATATATATCCATGAACAATTACAAGTAATTTATCTTATAAAGCAAAAAAATTATAATGAAAAAAAAAGTAGAAGATGAAAACTTACATGAACAATAGCCAATTTGGGTTTTTTTTTTTTTTTTAATTTTAGGGTTTGTATCAAGGGGGATTTGATTTAGAAACTTGGGGAAAGACTAGAGTATGAGATTCCAAGGAGTTGGGTGGATTCAGAATCCATTGGGTTTCTCAATCCATTCCAAAAGTATCCAACCAAACACTTGAATGGGTAATATCCATTTCATCCATTCCATACCCCCTACCAAACACCCCTAAAAGTGTTTGTTTAATCATAACTAATTTTTTTGCCCGTGCGATGCACGGATACTAAAGTATTTTTATGTTCATAAAACTTGTCACTGTGTAAATAAACAATACTAAAGTACTTTTTTTCTTGCTAAAAATAGTATTACTTTGTTTTATAAATGTGATATGTTGTTAATAAAATTACCTCGTTTATATTCATTTATGTCATTAATGCTACATCATCTATACACATACCATGCGTTCATCGTATTAAATCACAGATATATCTAACGACCAAACTCGCCACAATCATCTTCAATACCACACGAAAGAATCCTTTAAACGACTACTCTCCTTCAAACAACACATGAAACAGTCCAGAATCCAAAGTCACGTCTACTAACCTATCATGAAATTAACCACCAAATGCGATGGAGTCGTCTTTATTCCTACCTCAAACAACCATCCAATTCATCATCGACACCCATCTTTTAGTTTCCAATACACACCTAAAATATTCAAGTCCCCCTCATTCACGAAACACCCAGACTTATCCATCAAAGTTAACTCTCCCTTTGAAAAGTTTATCCATCTAACAGAAACTTAACTTTTACCTTCAAAATCGACCTTGTTTGAATGAAAAGTGCTTGACGGGGAAAACAAAGACATGCAATTTTGTGTTTAGTTAACAAATGGGGTAGGAGAGAAGTGGCAAGGAATGAATGGGGATGCAACACCCGAGATGTTATATTGGAGTTTGGTGTAAAATTTAAATCATGACATTTTTTTTAATCGATCACCAAGACAAAAAAAAATAGCCTAGTTAAAAGTTAATAATATTTTATTGACATGACATTTATTAACATTTTATTAGGTATTTTTATGTTTTACAAAGAAAAACAAAATTGAGTTTATAAACATGAAGTTTTAGAGATTTTTAACCTATTTTTATTGCATGTATGCCTATGTCATTTACACATAATACAACCTTGAAATAATATTTATCTATTTCCTCAGTTTTCTTACTACAAACCCCTCATTTTTCACACCATTCAAACATTTATCATACCTTTTTCACCCAACTAACCAATTTGACCATTAGAATCGACAGTATGCGTCACTGGACAACCTCATCGTACATACATTTATAATTACTTGTACTAATCAATTCACACTCTTAAATGTCGGAAAGTAACTCTATCCTAAAAACACTTACCTCGACCTCAACACCTATCTAACTCTACCTCTAAAAAATAGACACATCCATTGTAAAGTTAACTCCCATCATACTCCCTCCGTCCCGGTCATTTGTTATCTATTTCCATTTTGGGGTGTATCATTGAATTGTTATCTATTTCCATTTTTGGCAACTTTTTGTGGATGACATTTGATTACATGTGGGGCCATATAATTTGTGTGGTCCAAATTCATTTATACTTCTTTTCTTAATCTTTGTGTCAAAAACAATAGATAACAATTGATCGGGACGGAGGGAGTATAAGACAATCAAAATTGAGAATATTTACATGATATTAAGAGAATTTTGACCTTTTTTTAGCATATGTGCATATGTCTTTTCCGCATTATTATATAATCCTGAATGAAATTCTTATAATTATTTTCTCAATTTTTCTAATCATTGTCTTACTACCCTTTTCCACACCATTTAGGCATTCGTCATATCTACTGACCCAACTAACCAACTTAAATCAACTAACTGTATGCCTGAATAATATTAACTTATCGGCATTTGAGTGCACTACTCAAACACACTATTAAAAATCAGAGAGTAACCCTACCCCTAAGACATTTCTACCCTTAATAATTTATTGTTTTCTAATTATAACATGAAGGTGGTAAATAACTTAGTTTTTTTATAATCAACTATATTCTAGTTCTAAGAGAAAAATAGTAAATACTTTATTATTTTCTTATTTTCTATATTAATAGCACAAAAAACATTATGAAATCATTCAACATTTAAATGAGTATAACATTTGATTGTTTAGTTTTATTTTTAACAAAGAAACAAAATTGAGTTTATACACATGATATTTTAAAGGCTTTTAGCCAATTTTTATAATATTTATCAATTCTTATTTTTATATAATACACTTTCAAATAAAATTTATCTATTTACCTTCTCCAATTAATATCTCACGTTACCCACTATTATTTTTCATATCCAACCATTTCCACCCGACTAACAAACCAAACCCTTCAGAATCAACCATAACCATAACCTTATCCTTGAACAACCTCAGCCCCCACATATTAATATATTTTTCTATCTCTTAAATTACACTCGTAAACGTCGGAGAACAATCCTACCCGTCGAGTACCCTTCTCCCACACCTAACCAACTTACCCACCAAAATCAGTTGTAAAATATATCCCTGGAAACCTCAGCTTACCGACATTTACTTGTACTACTCAAATCACATATTCACATTATTCAACGTCGGAGAGTAACCTTACCCCATAAGACACGTATCTTCTCCCTCGAGACCTATCTAACCCCCACCCCTAAAAAACATAGACACGTCTAATGTAAAATAAACCCTCACCATATAACATTCAAAATTGAGTACATATATACATGTTACCTTCAAATATTTCTAACCTAATTTTACAATATTTATTGCTCTATTATTTTAAAAAAATAGAATTTTGAAATAAAATTTATCTACTTACTTTTGCAGTTGTTCTAATCATAACCTTAGTACACACGTATGTATCATTTTCACATACCATTCAGGTATTCTTCGTACATTTCTCACCCCTAACTAACCAACTTGATCAACAGAATCAAATGTATCCCTGGACAACCACAACCTATAGACATTTTTTTGTACAACTCAAATCACACTTAAATGTCGGAGAATAACCCTGCTCCCAAGACACTTACTTCATCCCTTGAGATCTATTTACCCACATTCCTAAAAACAAAAATCGACAGATCTAATGTAAACTTAACCACTACCCTATAAGACAATATCTTATTGTAAAAAATAAGTTGAAAATTTGGAGGAACAAAAGAAATACGGGCTACAATAAACTATAATCTAATACTATGATAAAAAATAATTTTGATTTTTTTTACTGATTACTCTATCCGTCTCGTAAACACCTTTTATTTCACATTACTTTGTTGTTTATGAAATACCTTCTAATACACAATTAAATTTCATCTCACCACACAGTTATTCCGCTTGACTCACGTACGTCGTTGTATTCTTTGTTATTTATGCTCATTAAATCGAAACTTCACAATCCAACTAACGAACTTGATCATCAAAATCATCAACTGTATCCCTGAATTACCCCAGCCTATCGACATTATGTTGTACTACTCAAATTATACTCTTAGACGTTGGAGTCTAACCCTATCCCTTAAGACACTTACCTCCTCCCTCAAAAGCTATCTAACCCCACCCTCGTACAAAATACGTCACTATATAAAACAATGTCTTATCTATAAAGAATAAAGTGAAATTATGTAGGAAAAAATATTTTGTTGTTTATAAAATACCCTTCAATACTCATTTAAAATAAATGTCATCCACACAATTATTCCAGTTGATCTATATATCTAAATCATCATTTTGGTCTTTAATATTCATATTTATACTCCTAAAGTATAGTATATTTGACATTTGTCTCATTTTTGTTGTTACTTAATTAAAGAAATTATCTCATTTCTTTCGCATTCCTAAGTACGAAAGTGTATAATTTGAAATACTTAATTAAGCCCTTACAATTATTAGTTCCACAAATTTTTAATTAAGATGGGGTATTCATTTTAAATTTAAGAAGATTCAAGTAATATGAAAAAGATAAAAACATAATGCATAAGACAAAGTAACAAATTTGTCTAATATCTCCAAGTATGACTATTTTTGACCCATTATAATGTTAAGACGAAGACAAACTGAGTTAAAGGTTGAATAAAGTTAATAAACTTAAATAGTAAATATATAAATATTAAAGAATAATGTTCGTAGTCTAATATCAAATTTGTAAATAAACAATTATGTTCTAACTCATTTGCCATTTGCCATTTTCATATTTAATAAAAATATTGAATAAAGTTAATAACCATTTTCATATTTTACAGCTGCCAAAAAAAATAATCTTAAATAATAATATTATTCTTAATCTAATAGAAAATTTATAAATAATCACCCATTTTCTAATTCTAATAGAAAAATTGTAATCAATTAATTATTTTCTTATTTTCTAATTCTAATAGGAAAGTTATAAATAAATTATTATTTAAACAACTATTTTCTAATTTTCTAATTTTAATAGAATAATTGTAATTAATTTATTATTTTATTATTTTCTAATTCTAATAAAAAACTTACAAATAAATTATTATTTATAAAAATAGAGTTTTGTAATAGTTGGAGACTACCATGTAGTTCGAAAAAAGTCTTCTTTAATTATATATATATATATATATATATTGATTCATAACATAAGTACTCCCGTGATTATCATAATCATTTGAATGAAGTGGTCTCTAAAAAATCTAAATATACATCAAACTGAGCCTTACATTATTATTATTATTATTATTATTATTATTATTATTATTATTTGAATGCATTTAATTTGACTAAATATATCATTGAAATTAGCTGGACTTTTTATGTTTCCTGGTTGCCACCATTTCAACCTAACTTTTATTATTACACACATTCATTCATTCATTATCATCTCTCTATATTCTCCTCTCATTTCTAATTTCAACATTTTTACCCTTTCATTTTTCTGGGTTTTGCTCCAAATTCTTACATTAACATTTCCTAAATAATAAAGTTTTAATCTTTGTTATATTTTCTTAATCCCCAACTTTGGTTTTTTCGGTAATGTTCATGTGAGGGAAGCTTGTTTAACAAGATACATAAAGTTGGGTGTGTTGATTGTTATTGTAAAAAGTTTTGACCTTGGAAACATAAATAATCTTGGATTATTTTATTTTTAAGGTCAAAAGTTTTGGGTGAATAAAGAGTTGTTTCTAAAATTTAGTTTAATGGCTACTGAAATTGAAGTTGAACATATTCCAATGGTGCATTCTGAGGAACAATCCAGCACTAAATCTCCAAGGTGATTCATTCAACTTCTACTTATTTACTCCATTCTTTATGGTTTCCATCATTTATTTACCTTTTTTTTGATTCATTGTTCATTGCGAGCGGTATTTTAATAAAATGTAAACAAATGATTGAGACGAGCAAATAAATACCTTCATTGAATTTGTATTGTGTATTGTGTATTGATACAATGATGGTAATTGGTGAATCAGTGAAATTAATGGCATAAAAGACCATGAAAAATGGGTGAATGAATCATCAGAGCAAGGTTTGAAGGATGATAGCAGTTTATCTGTTATTGGTGTTGGGGATTCACAACCTTATTCTGATGCTCAATGGAATGGGCAATTGGATCATCACATTGATTCAGGTATTGTCAGAATTAGTCATTTACTCCTCCTGCTTTCTATTTTATGTTGTAAGAACAAGGTCAAGGAATTATAATGGAATATTTGTAGCTTTTGTATTTTTTTTGTTTGCATTTAGTTCGGATTTGAGATGGGTATGCCACAAGCGCGGTTAAACTATATAATCCCATGTTTTAACATTGCTCCGTTTCTAGGAGTTGGCCTATGTTAAACTAGATCAACCTGTCACCAAATGATGGATCTAGGAGAATTGAAGGCACACATAGCTTGAAACCGGGTCTTCCAAGGCCCATGGGTTCAAATGACATTTTGTTTGTCATGTATAGTTTATGGTGTATGATGTGTTTTGTGTATGTAATGTGCTTCCTACTCCTGAATTACGATTTGAGCAACATTAATGGAAATCGAATCTATCTATTGTTGAAAGTCGCTAGATTATGCTCGAAATATTGCTAGTAGATATGACAGTGACACCTCAATGTATGCACCCAATCATTCCTTGGAATTCCTCATCTCTTCATCAACCATCCATGATGTTGAAGACTTCAACTTTGAATGATGTTGAATATTGCAAAAACATGAATTTTAGAAGTTGTGTTTTGCATGATCTTATCTGTGTGACTCCTTAGTTGCAGACAGGTCTCCAAACATTATATGGGTTTATATATAAGGAATATAATTTAATCTAAATGGGTTTCATTTACGGTTTAGTAGCATGGAGTTGGTGTGAAATTTTATAATTATGTGTACGGAAGGGACTAGTTTCCAATTATATCAGGGTTCATATGAGGAAGAGATAGTTTTCTTGGACCTGAAATCTGTATCAAGTTCACTATTTTATACGAAGTAATTAATTTTGATCCAAAATGCGATGCCATATTAGATAATCTCTGGAAATGGAATTTCAGACGGACTTATCTAGATCAGTTCATTTGTCCCTTTTTAAACAGATTTCTAATCTAGATTATGATAACATTAGATTCTGGAATGATAGCTTATATGCATGATGCTGCGACAGGCAATCAAGTTTCCAATCAGGGAGATGCTGCCATCAATGTCCAGGTTGCTCGGATTAAAATTGGCACTGGAGATCCTATTAGCCCCTCAAACCTCACTTCAGAGTACGACTTAGACAGGATTCTTATTGATACAACTGCACCATTTGAATCTGTCAAAGAAGCTGTTTCCAAGTTTGGTGGCATTGTTGATTGGAAGGCTCATAAAGTTCAGACTGTTGAGGTGATGTACAATTTTCCCACCAATCTGTTCAAGAGTAGAGTAGTAGTAGGCATCCGCTTTGGCCATTGCCTGATTTTAAGCTTTGCTTTCTCATATTCAAGTCTAATGTGCATATATGATATATCAGTTAGTTTAGTGGTACCATCACTGGTTATTGGTACTCATGACCTTGGTTCGAAGTTCGAACCCTGGCAACATAAAAAATGTCCAGAGTTCTGTCTCCTACGTACAAGAAAAATGGATACCCCATGCACGCTCCCCTTTGTTTTCCAAGTTCTGTAATAAACCCTATGTTTGAAAAGCATCTATACACCCATAAAGTCAATCCGTAGTTCGTAAAACAACTGAGTACCATAACTGACACGAAAGTAATAAATCTGGTCCTATATAATGTTGAAGTTTGGTCATGAAAAGATGCTTCCTGTTAAGTAAACAATGATTATGTTGATAAATCAAGAAATGGATGATTAATCAATCAAAAGTGCTAAATGTAATATATATGACAAGGGCGGTTTGAGTATTCAGGTTGTTTGAATAACTTCTCATTGTGTTAGGTATATTAGACCTTTTAGAAAAAAAACCCGAGGGTTGCATGCGAGAATTGTAAAAATACTAGGGTACACCATTGGACTACCCAAAACCACCTCTAATATCTTGAATCTGCAGAGACGCAAAATCATTGAACGAGAACTCGTGAAGGCCCAGCAGGATATCCCTCTGTATAAGGAACAGTCGGATAAAGCCGAGCAATCAAAGATCCAAACCCTTCAGGATTTGGAAAACACTAAGAGACTTATTGAAGATTTGAAGCTAAACTTGGAAAGAGCACAAACAGAAGAGCGTCAAGCAAAACAAGATTCTGAGCTTGCCCATCTTAGAGTGGAAGAGATGGAACAAGGGATTGCTCATGAGGCTAGTGTGGCTGCTAAAACACAGCTTGAAGTGGCTAAATCCCGACACGAAGCTGCCATTGCTGATCTAAAAGTTGTCAAAGATGAGTTGCAAAAAGTACGAGATGATCATGCAATTTTATTGACCGAGAAAGATGATGCTCTAAAGAAAGCTAAAGATGCTGTTAATGAATCCAAGGAGGTTGAGAAGACTGTCGAAAACCTTACAGTAGAATTAATTTCTACCAAAGAATTGTTGGAGTCGGCTCATGCTGCCCATTTGGAAGCTGAGGAACACCGAATTGGAGCAATTGTGGCGAAGGACCAAGATAAGCTCACTAGGGAAAAGGAACTGATGCAGGCAGAAGAGGATTTGGCAAAATTAAATATGCAAATAGAATCAGCCAAGGATCTAAAATCAAAACTAAACACGGCATCTACGTTGCTTGCTGACTTAAAAGCTGAGCTGGCAGCTTACATGGAATCAAAGATCATTCAAGAAGTCACTGGTGACAAAACTCATGCCGGGATGCAGTCAGCAGTTGCTTCTGCCAATAAAGAGCTTGAAGAGGTGAAGGTTCACATTGAAAAAGCAACTGATGAAGTGAACTGCTTGAAGTTGGCAGCCATATCACTAAAGTTGGAACTCGAGAAGGAAAAGTCGGAGCTGGACAACTTAAGACAAAGAGAAGGTGTGGCTTCAATTGCGGTTTCATCTCTTGAAGCCGAGTTAGAAAGGATAAAGTCAGAAATAGGTGTAGTTCAGGCAATGGAAAAGGAAGCTAGAGAGAAAATGATGGAGTTGCCTAAGCAATTGCAGCTTGCAACTGAAGAAGCCAATGTGGCCAAATCGGCTGTTGAATTGGCTCGTGAAGAGTTGAAGAAGGCGAAGGAGGAAGCCGAGCAAGCTAAAGCCGGGGCTAACACAATGGAGAGCCGTCTGCTTGCAGCTCAAAAGGAAATAGAGGCTGCTAAAGCTTCTGAGAGGCTAGCCATGGCTGCAATTAAGGCATTACATGAAAGTGGAGCAACCCAAATTGTTAGTAATGATGAGGATACTTCTAGTGGGGTCACACTTTCCTTAGACGAATATTATGCACTGAGCAAACGCGCCCATGAGGCCGAGGAAGAAGCCAACATGAAGGTAACTTCCGCAATGTCTCAAATTGATGTAGCAAAAGCATCCGAATTGAGATCCTTGACCCAATTAGAAGAGGCAAATCGAGAGGTGGAAGAAAGAAAAGAAGTTCTAAAGATTGCCGAGGAGAAAGCTGAAAAGGCCACGGAAGGGAAATTGGGTGTGGAACAAGAGTTGAGGAAATGGAGGGCAGACAACGGGCAAAGGCGGAAAGCAGGTGAGTTGGGTCCAAGCTCCGTGAATAGCCCGAGAAGGAGTATTGAGGAAGGACAAGGAGTGAAGGGCATTGAAAGATTGTCAGATTCTTCCATATATGGGCAGGAAATTAAGATCGAGAGGGTTGTCGATTCTAATTCCTCTCATGTTCCCTTTGGACAAGGGCTTGGATTGAAGAACTTAGCTCAGATAGCTAATCCCACTGGGTCTAGCCAACAGTCAACAACCCCAAACTCATTCTCAGACGAGAGTGTAAATAGTCCAAAGGGGACATTTGGGCAAAGTAACACAATGAAGAAGAAGAGAAGATCATTGTTTCCGAGGTTCTTTATGTTCTTGGCTAGAAGAAAATCGTCATCCAAGAATTCATAAGCTCCTAGCCTCTAATGGTTACTCTGATCAAAAGTGTTTATGTTCCTTATTTCCGGTTTTTTGCTTCATATATTTGAACTTTACTTGCATTCTTATGTACATGACCAAAGATTTCTTTGAAGGCATTAATGATGCCTAGTTTTGGAGCTTACTATAGTGCAGATTCTGTGAGAGGGATCCCATCATTCCCATGTATAGGTGACACTGTAGAATGGGACACTAACAAAAGTGGAAGTTGAGTTAAATGTCGGCTCATTTTTACATTATCTTTTACTGCATGATTTGTATCCCAGATTTCTGTATTTTTAACTTTAGTGGAGCCAAAGATTCAATGACTCTCTTGTTGTTTTTGGATGATGGAATAAATCAAAATAAGTTAACTAAAGTAGTTGTGCTTCTTACTTTTGTGAAGTAGCGGTTCCCTGATACAGTTCTTGACACAAATGTTCATCTTAGGTCGTTTGGAAACTTCTGTGTTGCTAACACAGGGGTACAAAGTTCATCAAGTACATAATTCAGAACCAGAAATAAGAAATTATTGGAGATCAGTGATTTTGTTAGCATTTCATTATCACCTTATCCTTAGAGGGTGAATCTGAGTAAGACGTAAGATCACTGAATACAGGACTGGTAAATAACATGGTTTGAGTGAAAAGACAATTCCGGAAACCTGACAAATTTCTCGACATTTTAGCAGAAACATGAGCAATTGTCAAATTTCTGGCTTAGGAAGCGAGCTTTTGTTGCTCAATCTCCCTATGCCAGTCAGCTGACATGGCACGGCTTCTTGTGCACAGCACCAAGGTGCGAGTCACTTTCCAGTCCTAGTTGTACATAAACTTCATCCCCTTCAAAAGGCTTGCCATTTTCATCTTACCAAACAACTCATAAACTTGAATACAACCAGTCCAGACCATTTAATTCAGCACGAGTCTATGCACCTTGTCAGTCACCGAGAGCCTATCATGCATTGTCTGATGGGTTACTCACAGAAACTGATCAAGTAAATATGGAAGCAAAAATTGCACTTTACTTGCAAAATCCCATTATAAAAACCTGTGTTACACAGTTGAATGAATAAAATCAGTTTATAGATGGGATTTTCCTCATTTCATAAGAGGGATTATTGAATTGGTTGTATGTATACAAGTATACAACCTTCGACTACAAGAGCAACTCAATCACCATAGTTTTGCATTCACATTCATTACTAGACATTAAAACCCTCTGCCCGTAGGCATTGTTTATGAGCCTCGATCAACTTGGAACATGCATCCTCACCATGCTCGACTATACATTCGTCACGTAGTTTCTTTGTATCCGGGCATGCACAGCATATCTTCTTCTTTGGTTTTTCATTTTGCTCAGAAGTCTTCGTGACTGATTCCCGGTTGACTTCAGTTGCTGAGGGACTTACCGTGGAAGATGCCGTTGATGTCAGCAAGCCGCCCATGATTAATTATATCCCTGATTAAGGAATATAACATGATTCTTAAATAAGTTAAATCATTTGCGAAGAAACTAAACAACATTTTTACAATTACAGCAAAACAGAGCCATTTTCAAAAGAATTTGAGGTCAGCTAATGTGTTTTCATCATGATGAATTGTATGAACAAACAGGACAAACAGAAAAGAGACATGAATGCGAAAAAACAACGCTTCTTTTAATCGGAAACAAACAGAAAGTGGTACATGTAGCACAGCTCTTCAATCATGGGGTAAATCCAACAAATAGAAAAGACGGAGAAGAATCAAACAAAACAAAATTACATATGCGATGTGCAATGTTCAATGGTTGGCAAAAGTCTCAATCTGTTAACAAGTATCACCTACAAGATCATTTTATATTTCTGGCCGAGGAACTTCTGTCAGAATCATAGGTGAACAACACTGGGGAACTTCAGCAAAATCCATAGGATCAACACCCAAGTGACCATGTCCTATATTCAACTGAAAGATGAACAACTTGTTCAGTACCTACAGCTTTAACTTGATAACCAAAAAATTACAACCACCCCTCACCAACCCTAGATTTTTGTCCAAAACCCTCTATCCTATCCACACAACGGGTAGGATAAAATTCTATCACAATCTCATCTACGAGACTATGTTATGCTATAAGCCCTCGTTTAACCAACTAAAGAAATTTTAACTCTTCATCCTCTCACCTCTTACTAAGCTACTTATACCAGTCATTGCCACCAAACATAGTTGGATATGCCATCAGGGATGTCGCTGTCATGTGCCACCACCAGAACTCGGCGACATCATCATTAAGGCTATAATTCGTAGACGACATTGCCTCGGTCACTTCATCTTGATCATTACTCAGGATAACAATATCTAACATATTCATATACCTTTGTAAAACAAAAATCCTAATTTAACCCTTTTTCCAACCAGGGTTAACTAATACCACTTGGAGTCCCTTAATTAATACAACTCCATGTTATAGTGGCAAAAAGAGGAGTTGATTTTTGTAGGAGAAGCGCATGAGGGTGCCTGATTTGAAGGAAGAGAAAGGAGGGGAGGATAACATGGGAGGATATCAATGAAGTTACCAGATGATGTGGGTGTGGAGAAAGTGGCCGTAGATCGACACATGAGAAAATATAACGGGATACATAGTTCACATGTGCGCCCAATCACCAACAGACCAACAAAAGCAATCGCGAGCACTGAATTGCTAAAAAAGTTACATTGTCAAACAAAATGCAAGAAATCTTGTTATAAAGGCGTCAACAACTTGCCTAAAAACTAATACTCCGTACCCCGCTAGCATCAACTTCAGCTATGAAACACTTAAGCCAATAGTCTATCTTACAGTAACCATATCTATATATAAACGTCGTTACCCTACCGCCTAATGTCTATAAAGACCGAAGAGACTCTTGCTCAATGTAAGGGTTGTACGACTTGTACCTGTTCCCAAGACACATTTAAAATGGGGAAAGTAGCAAATTGGCCCCAAACGTTTGGGGTTAGGTGCAATTTACCTCCAAACTTTTCAATATGAGCAAATTTCCCCCATAAGTGTAAATTGACTCAATTGACTCAATAATGGTCCATTGAGTTGGTGTTACATTATCAATTTTGGTGGTGATGCAATCATTTTAATCGAAAAGTCATCCGTTTCTACCAATTGGTAATTTTATAGTCAACTTCTGACAATTATGGTGCTAGTTTGGTAGAGATGGTTAGAAGGGTTGAGGTAAGAGTAAAAATGTCGGAATTTATATAATTGGGTCGGTCAATTTACACTTAGTCCTAAACCTTTGGGGAAATTTGCTCATATCAAATTGCACCTAAGCCCAAACGTTTGGGACTAATTTGCTACGTTTTCCCCATTTAAAACCTAAAATGTCAGGAGTTAAATGGGGACAGACAGTACGACACAACCAGAAATCAATGATTTGTTTACCTGTAATTAATACCTCTCCAGAAGAATAAAAAGGTAAGCAAATGATTGAGTCAAGGGGGAGTAACTTATGAACCGATCATACAACAATACATAACATTCCAGCAAATTGATTGTATAGATACCTCTTTCTCCAAGTAATGAAATAATTAAACAAACAAACAAACTGAAAACAAGAGAAAACCAAAAACCCATGAAAAGGAGAAGAGATAAAGATAGAGATAGAGATAGAGAAAGGATGACTTACGAAGAAGGATGAAGATTAGAAGAAGGGCGAAGGGCGAAGGGTTTGAGAAAGTAATGAAAAGTAGGCGGCACTGCTGCTGTTGTTTCTCAATCACCTACGTATTCTTGTGTTCTTCACGGCTCTCGTGGAGACTTTTAGAGACGGTCGTTTTGTTGCTATTGTGTACTCACAACTCACAAGTCACGTAGGAGTAACAATTTTGGATTTTTTTTAAATAAAGTTTTTTTTTAAATAAGTAAAAGTTTGTTCTTAATTCTAAGAGCCGAGTTTAAAATAAGAACTCAGTTTGTATCTATTGAAACTTTGAGAATAATTAATATTAGCCTTGAAAAATGTTCAAGACCAATTAAATTTAAATAATTCATATTTTCAATTAAAAAATAATAATTCATTTTATGCTTATTTAATGAAAAAGTAGGATAGCGAAGGGTAAGATCTATTTAAGAACTTTATTTAGGGATCTTATTGTAGACAAAAGTTCTTAAATATAGAAACTAGCGAAAAATGACATGACATAAGACTATTGCTATTGCTCTTAATTACAGAATTTGTAGTTAGGATCGGGTGGGTTTGATTCTCGTCAAATTAGATGGGTCTAGTGACTGTGGTCTCATCTTTTTAGGGATGTTTGGTTGGAGTTTTAGAAATGGATTCAATCTATTTTAGTGTTTGGTTAGAGGGTTTTAGAACGGAGTTAGATACCCAATGGATACTAACCTCATTTCAATCGAGTAATAATTTTCTCCATTTCTCAAAAAGAAATGAAGGTCCATTACTTCTCAACGGTTCAGATTAAATTTGGGATCGATCGGATGGTTGTAAATTTATTTTGAAATAAAAAAGATAAATGAAAGGGATTGGAATATATAATATAGTTATGTTTGTGAGAGGAAATGGAGAGAAAAGAGAGGATCCATTTTGATTCCAATCCCCTGAATCTCATACACCAAAGTTTCTAATCTATTATACCCTATTACTATATTCAGTCCATTTCCATGACCGAACCAAATACTCGTGAGCAAGTATGAGGTTCTAATTACATACCTCTATGGTATCACAATTCATTACAATCCATTCCACTATTTTGAACCAAATTAGAATCAATTCTAATTTCCAAGTTTGAGTCAAAAATCGTCTTCATTTTCATATCCTTCTCGTCTCCAGTCAAAATATTTTGGAAACTGTCAATTAATTATTTCAGTTTTTGAGTTTGTTAAATATAATCGACATCCCCTCGAAATCCGCAACTACGTGTTTTCGAATTAAAAGAGGATGCCTCGCTCGAACAAAGAAATGCAGCTTGAACCGCGCTTTTTTAATGGGTGCACTGCTTGTTGCGCCTCTTTGATAAGGCACGGATAAGCAGTTGCATGTTTTAGGCCGTTTCTTTTAGTTTTGTCATGTTAATAGTGATCTAGGTCTCTTATTTAACACGCATGCGGAGTTGATTCCCCTTCCCCCCTCTCTTTAAACTTTCTTACTCAACCGACACTACATGCTTGATCAATCGACCACATAAACCCGATTTTTATCGTGGCACCGTCATCGTTTCATTCTATAAGACCAACCACTTTGACCAACTCCACTATCTTAACTTTAGTCAATCAAGTGGTGGTACTTCAGTGGTAGCTGAGTTAAACCTTGAACCTTGCAGAAGTGTAGGAGTTGAAAGGTCTCAGGTTCGATTATCAGCTGGGGCGATGACCACTTGGCCACTGCGGCTCCCGAAGGGGTGACTTACATAGTCTATGTGGTGGTACGGGATTACATGGGCTCAGGGGATTAAACCACTCGTCACCGAAAAAAAAAAAAAAGAGTTGGAGCTATTGAGAAGCAAAATTGATGTAGCAAGAAGTAGCATTTTGTGGATCACACGGAAGAAATGAACAGGGACAAGATTGATTGGAGTTGTAAGAAGTTGATACATGCATATGAAATTGCGAATCAAATAAAATTAAAATTAGTTGTAGATCACACAAACTTTAAAAGTGGTACAAGCTAAAAGCAAAGGCACATTATATATATGCTCCATTATTATTCCACATAACCATTCATTTCACTTTTCAAAGTCGTTTTCCTGCATGGATCAAACACCATCAAGTTTAGACAACGTTAGCACAACAAAATTAATAAAACAAACAATTTCAAAATAAAACAATTGAATTTGATGACATGTATGTATAATAATTAATACTCACCTGGCCTTAAAGTCCTTAATCACTGTCACTACTATCGCTGCTATGGCCATTGTAATAACCACCATGTTTCTTGTACATCTTGTTCTTGTGGCCGTGATGCTTGTATCCACCATGTCCATAATGACCTGCCCCATACCCGATACCATAGCCTGTTCCTGTTCCTGGAATGTGTGGTGCTCCATATCCGCCCATTCCTGGGACGTGTGGTGCACCATACCCGCCCATTCCAGGGACATGGGGAGCTGCCCCTCCATATCCATTCCCAAGGTATCCTTGATGGTGATTATGGTGATTATTGTCGTAATAACCGTTATGGCCTACGCCGTTGTATCCATGGTGGTTGTTGTACCCTGGAAACATCGTTTTTTTTTTCAATTTGATAACACGTACTTGAAATCTCAAATGCCTAGTACAAGCTAAGATTGAGGTTTGTAAGGTACAATATGAAGAGGCAGCTACAATAACGTAAATTTATATTGTGAGAAAGTGTTATAGAGAATATATTCAAGCATGGCATCCATATTAAAATACATCTATCATTCATTACCTTTGAATAATCTTTGCTACACTCTAATAAGTGGGTATATATCCTCTACTTGAATTGGTAGTTTCACCCCCCGATCCGACTCAGTAATTTGTTTATATATATCCTGTATTCTTTGTAAACAGATATTTTAATTAATTATTAATTAATTGATACGAAAGGAGTAGTAAATTGGTGACTCAATTGAAGTTATGATTCATCATGTGCACGCTGCTTTCTTTTTGGGTCCAATTTTATAGTTATAGACCTTTAAAGGCTAATTCCAACATTAAAGAGTTGCTTAATCTTCATAACATAAAGACACAAGGAAGTAAGGATGGTCGGATGGAGTATAATTTAAGGATATATAAGAGTATTCGGACCTCAAAACTATTGCCTAATATACTTTAACCCCTTGCTTAAACTGTATTAATCACCACTTTTTAATGTTTGCTAAATTAATTTGTTCGGTAATTGTGAATAAATCTGAAAATTTGATAGCAAGAGGAAAAAAATTATTACTTTATAAGGTAAGAGGTTACTCTCTATATTGTCAATTGATTTCAAGTGTAACCTCTTTAATTTATATCGTGAACTCTTTTTTCTCCGTTCGTATGTGGCTCAGACCCGTTGCTGAATTTGATGGCCTTGTGGGGTAGACAGAAAAAGCATCCGATCTTCATAATCTGATGCACTTTAGATTCTTTACGGTCATTAGCCTCAGATAGTGTTCAGCGGGCCTGCATGAACCAATGTAGCATCTTTGCCCACTTTTGACGAAATTTCCCATGTTTTAATTTATGCTGTTAGATTTACACATGTACGTGCATGGCAGCATGGCTGATCTTTAATTCTTTATTAATTAAGGAGTAGAGAGTATCTACTTTAATAAATTTTAAGAGGTTTTACTTCAAAAATAATTACTAATAGCTAATGGATGTAATAATTCCTTGGCTTATAATAAGGTACATCACCCTTTTCTTTATTTCTCACACATAAGTTCTCATTTTCGATCGATAAAAATACCGTTTTTTTCAAACATGTTTCGTCGAATAGGGACGTCTTTGTTTTTCGTAGCTCACTGAATAGTGGCTCAATTTCACCTTTTATTAGACGAGATCGCCATCGTTTTTTGAACCTGTCTTCACTTCACAGCCCAAGACTAAACCTCGACACCTATTAGTAGCTCAATTTCACCTTTCATCAGACGGATCGTCATCATTTTTTGAACCTATCTTCGCTTCATAGCCCAGGACTAAACCTTAAACTCTAATACCATGTTAGATTCATACATGGGTATGTGTTGTGCATATCGAGGAGGAGATAATATCTACTTTACAAGTTCGAAGATGTTTTATCCCAAACTCAACTGACAATAGGTACAATAGCTCCTTAACTTATACATGCACTTCTCTATTTCTTTCTCTTAGCTGGAATCCAAGGTTACATAACAATTAACATACATACATCTTCCTTTTATTCTTACTTTTGTACTATCTATTATCATTGCAAATTGTAATAATGCATTATTTTCTTAAACTAATTCTTGTTTATGACAGAATCCGTCTATAAACTTAAAACAGGTTAAATATGACCGATAACAAAAAGAAGATGGCCAAGAGATCTATTAACTCTGCCTTGATTAATTGTCGTCCTCTGATTTTTGCATAAAGATCGAGAAAAGAGAAGATGACTGGTCAATTATTAAATGACAAGTGAACTAAATTGAACGTGAATTATCAATTGTTCATCAATCTCATTTTTAAAAGTCTCTCTAGGGTTTCTATGAGGGTTCCGTCTATGCGTCGTCATTGATAATTCCTTGCTTTTGAAGGTTCCTCTATCCTTCCTTTCACAAAAGGGGGATAGTTTCGGTAGTATCACTTTGTTTCGTTCGTTTTTTCGGTTCTCATAACCGCTCGGTGTTAGTTTTCTTTGCAAAGTTCCATGACTAAGCAGGATAAGGGGAAAGGAGTGGTGGTGAACGAGGATGATTCCTTTGTTTGGGACGTTGGGGGTAGTTCGACGGAGAAGGATAATACACGGGCAATGATAGTTGGACGGATTTGGACACATAAAGCCATTAATGCGAAGGTGGCGGTGGACTCGATGATCAAATTATGGAGCACGAAAGGTATGATTTCGGGAAACCTAATTGATGCAAAGAATAAAATTTTTGTTTTCCAATTTGAGAATGAGCATGATAAACTTAAGATTCTCGATGGACAACCTTGGCATTTTGACAAGTTTGTGTGGAGTTTTGGGGAGCCGTGTATGGAGGGGAAGCTGTCGGACACGCCGTTATTCCACATCCCCTTGTGGGCACGGGTGTATGACCTTCCAGCGAGAGGGAGGTCGAAGATAGAGAATGTTCGGAGATTGGGGGCGCAACTAGGTACGTTTATTATGGCAGATGAGGCGCCATTCCCCGAGATGCAGAGAGCAGTGAGGATTAGGGTTGTGCATGACGTGCGAAAACCCTTGAAATCAAATGTAGGAGTGCAAATGCCATCGGGTAGCCTAATTGAGTTTAAAGTCAAGTATGAGCAAATACCAAATTTTTGCTATGGGTGTGGGAGGCTAGGGCACGGGGAAAAAGATTGCGATGACGGTCCATATGAGGAAGAGGAATTACAATATGATGAATCGTTGCGTGCGTCTCCTTGGAAGGCTTTTAAGACGGTGGCAGATGTGAAGATGGTAAGGGCGCGTTCGCTTGTACCAGAGTTTGATAAGGAGAGTAAGATTCGGGAGGAGACGACGGTGGACGAGATGATAGTAAAATTGTAGAGTATAGCTATCAAATACAGAGGGGGGAGGACTAGGGCAAGCGAGGAGGTAACTAAGCAGGGGGAAAAGGAGAGTTCAGAGGACATGGTGCAGGAGGGAGTGGATGGAAGGTATAGTAGGGCAGTTGCTAAGGGTGTACATGTTGAGATGGAAGGGGAATGGATAGTTGGGGAGGAAGGTATGAATATAATGGTGGAGGAGGATACTATGAATGGGACATGAGGGTCCTTTGAAATTGATGGAGAGAAGGGGGATATGGAGACTGACAATAGAGGGAGTGTCAAGGGAAGTGTTACTAAATGGAGGAGGATTGCGCCGGAACGAGGTGGACAGGGAGAGAGGGTAGCTTGCTCGATGATGGGGCAAAAACGTAAAACACAAGATGAAACCAGGGACGTGGGAGAGAACGAGGTGGATAGGGAAGGAGCTTTGAAGAGAGGTCGAATTGACGAAGGTGCGTTTTCACCTGAGGCGGTGGTTGAGGGAGCTCAACCCCGCCGGGCATTATGAAAACCTTGAGCCTAAACTGCAGGGGATTGGGCAACCCGACTACGGTAGGCGGATTAAAAAACCTTGTCCGAAGACTTAACCCGGATTTTATCTTCTTATGTTAAACAAAAATGGGAGGGATAGAAGTAAAGAGGTTAAGGGAGAGTTTTGGGGATTATGAAGGGAGAGAGGTTGATAGTATTGGCAGAAGCGGGGGTCTTGCTAGCTGGCGGAGGAAGGGGATGACGGTCTCCTTTCGGTCCGAAACTATTCACGTACTACATGGACTGGGAAGTGGAAGTTTGTGGGGTTCGATGGAGACTGACTGGCTTTTATGGATGGCCAGCGGTACAGGATAGATATCTCTCGTGGGAGCAATTAAGGATTCTTGCTGACCAAGTTGATTATCCTTGGCTGTGTATAGGGGATTACAACGAGGTCCTTTTTTCGACGGAGATGAAGGGGGGTTCGAGAGCGCTGTGGCAAATGAATAATTTTAGAGAAGCTATCGAGGTGTGTGGGCTTAGGGATCTTCCGTTCAAAGGATATGAATTCACGTATGATAATGGGCAAGTTGGGAAGGATAACCGACAGAGCCGTATTGATAGAGCGATGGTCAATGAGGCTTGGATGGAGTTATACCCACACGCTCTTCTTACCCATTTGGGGGCGGAGTGGTATGATCATTTACCTCTACTGGTGGTTCTAGATGGGAGAGAGGAGTAGGAAGGTGGGAGAAAGAAACGTTTTCGGTTTGAACAGATGTGGGTCGAAGAAGAGGGGTGTGAGGATACTGTTAGAATGGCATGGGATCCAGGGGAAAGTATTGGGGTTAATATCAGTAGGTGTGCAGCCCATCTGATGTCGTGGAAAGGGGCGTGTATTGGGAAGTTACTTCAAGAGCTGAAAGTTCAGAGGAGGAAGTTAAAAAAAATAGAAGCAAATGATCGTACATCGGATAATGTTAGAGAGCGAAAATTGATTAAAGATAAGATTGCCCTTCTTATAAAACAAGAGGAGCAGTATTGGAGGCAACGTTCCCGTATCCTGTGGCTGAAAGAAGGGGACCGTAACACCAAATATTTTCATCATAAAGCGAAACAGCGGAAACAAAAGAACCATATAAATCTCATTATTGATGAAAATGGCGGAGAACAGGTGTCTCAAGAAGGCATTAAAAGGGCTGCGGTTCGATATTTTTTGAAGCTGTTCGAGACGTCATCTCCGTCGAATATGGGTGAATCGTTGGAGGGGGTCACTGGCAGAGTTGCAAGAGAGATGAATGAGGGGTTGTGCGAAGAATACCGAGCCGAGGAGGTTATAGAGGCACTTAATCAGATGCACCCGCTTAAAGCTCCGGGACCAGACGGTATGAATGCTCTGTTTTTCCAAACTTATTGGCATATTGTTGGGAAATCTGTTATTCGAACTTGTCTTGCTATGTTAAACGGGATGGGGATTCCTGAGGGGTTTAATGAGACACATATCGTTCTTATCCCGAAGAAGAATAATGCCAACTGTATGTCGGATTTTCGTCCGATTAGTCTATGTAATGTCATGTATAAAATCATCTCGAAAGTGTTAGCAAATAGACTAAAAAAGTTCCCTGGGGACATTGTGTCGGAGAATCAAAGCGCCTTCACCCCTGGGAGACTTATCACCGATAATATTATAGTGGCATACGAGCTCTTTCATTTTATGAAAAATTCACGGGGGGAGGGGGGACATATGGCTCTTAAGCTAGATATGGCGAAGGCTTATGACAGAATAGAATGGCATTTTCTGGACAGTGTCATTAAGGTGATGGGGTTTGAGGATAGGTGGCGGATACGGGTTATGGAATGTGTCACCTTTGTTTCCTTTGCGGTCATGATAAATGGTGAACTCTCGGATTGCTTCAAGCCAGCGCGGGGGCTCAGGCAAGGTGACCCTTTATCCCCTTATTTGTTCATTTTGTGTGCATAAGTTTTCTCGAGTATGTTGCGAAGGGCGGTGGAGATAGGAGCTATTCACGGTATCCGGGTGGCTCCTCTTGCACCTATGGTTTCGCACCTCTTCTATGCGGATGATAACATTATTTTTGTGAAAGCAAACAGTCGAGAGGCGAGAATGGTGAAGGGGATCATCAATCGATGTGAGAGTATATCCGGGCAGCTAGTGAGCCTTGATAAAACAACGGTTTCATTCAGTAAAGGGACTAATGAAGCACGGAGAAGTGCGGTAGCTGAGATTCTTGGAATGCGTATGGTAGAAGAGCAAGGTAAATATCTCGGCCTGCCTACTGTTCTCGGCAGGTCTAAGGTAAAGCTCTTTCGTATAGTCAGGGAAAAATTGCATAAGAGGCTTCAAGGGTGGAGGGGTGCTATGCTTAGCAAGGCGGGGAAGGAAACTTTAATAAAATCCGTTGTGCAGGCTATTCCGACATATGCTATGTCTGTGTTCAAAATGCCGGCTTTATTTTGCGAGGAGGTTCGGGGCCTGATTTCGGGTTTCTGGTGGGGGGCTGATAATGGGAGACGGAAGATACCTTGGGTGGTGTGGTCCAAAATGTGCCGAACTAAGGATAGGGGGCTGGGGTTCCGGGACGTTCGAAACTTTAATAAGGCCCTCCTAGCGAAGCAGGGATGACGACTCTTGACGACGGACTCGTGTTTGATGGCACGGGTTCTAAGAGGTAGGTACTTTGGTGATATGAATTTTATGGAGGCGGAATTAGGACAAAACCCAAGCTATATATGGCGTAGCATTTGGGAATCGAGGGAGGTTATCGAGCTTGGAGCGAGGAAGCGTATTGGGGATGGATGGAGCACCTTGGTGTGGAAGGATCCTTGGATCCCAAATACCCAATCACGGAGAGTTATTTCACCTCGTAATGGCTCGGACATCGACCTGAGAGTTCCTCGTCTGATGCGCCCAAATAGAGACGGCTGGGATGAGGAGGTACTGAATGCACTCTTTTTGCCTTTTGAACAACAAAGAATCCGTGACATCCGGTTGAGCGAAATGGCTTGATGGATGAATGGTGCTGGGATGGGTCTAAGACCGGAGATTATACGGTAAAATCGGGGTACCATATGCTTCAAGGAGAGGAGGAGGTAGCCGAACAATCTGATTTCTCCCGGGATAAATGGCTGTGGAATACAATCTGGACCACTGATACTCTGCCCTGTATTAAAACTTTTATGTGGCAACTCTGTCACAATGCTATACCAACTCGATGCAATGTAGCTAAACGGATGAGGATTGATGACGAAAATTGCCCTCTTTGTTGTGATAAACCGGAGACGTGTTTCCATATGTTGAAGGAGTGCGGATGGGTGGGGGGTATATGGGATGATGGGGGTCTGGCGGAGTGGGTGGAGGTGGGTGCTGCGTGCACCAGAGACTGGGTGGAGGAAGTTTTGACGGGGTTATGCGTAAGGGAAAGAGGTCGGTTTATGATTACATGTTGGGCTATTTGGGAACATCGAAATCGAGTTTTGTTTCAAGGGGAAAAGAGAGATCATAGTGGGGTTATAAGGAGAATAGAGGGCCTGATGGAGGAGCTGCTGGGGCTGGCAGGAGGGGAGGACTGTGGTAAGAGGATTATGGAAGAGCAAGGGACGCGGGGAGGGGCTGGGAAGCGAAATAACAGTGCGCGATAGATGGGCATTCAGGAGAGGCGTAGGGTGATGGAGGATGAGCACAGGGTAAGTACGGATGCGGGTTTCTCTCGAGGTCTGGGAATGGGGCTGGGTGTGCTTGGGAGGAATGCGGTAGGGGGAGTCGAATGGGCGGTGGTGGTTCAGTCACAGGATTTGAGACAACCCAAGATGTCAGAAGCGGAGGCTATTCTCCTCGGTCTGAAGGAGGCGAAAGGCAGAGGGAAGCTGAAAGTTGTGGTCGAAAGTGACTGTTTGGGAGTGATCCAGGATCTCCAAGCGCGAGTCACAGGGAAAGCGGATATTCATCTAGTCTACGATGACATTTATTCGGTTATGCTTTATTTTGTTTCCGTTTGTTTTAATTTTGTTAGTCGTACAAACAACTCTGAAGCGCATAACTTAGCACATCTTGTTCCTTGGTCGCTTGGTAGACGGGAATGGGTGTCGGAGTCCGCACAGGATCTTCTTGGTTCGTTTTCTCGGTGTTTCCCGCAAAAAACAATTAGCTCCTTGACTTATAAAATAGATTACTCTTCTCTATTTCTTCCATGTTGAAGACCACCATGCGGTTCTTCACATATGTTCAATGTTGTCATATAACATTTTTTTCATACTAGTCTAGTATTTTTCTCATCCCTAGCTAACAATATCATCAATGACGAAGCACAGACTGGGCTGAATGGGCCATGGCCCGGGAAACGTCTGTATATAGTTAGTTATTAATTAGCATTTAATTGAAGTTGGCAAAGATGACAATTGTGAGGTGATCCCTTCAGGGTAGGAGGTCTAGTGTTTAAATCCCTATAATAATTAATCTTTTTAATTTTTATGTTTAATCTTAAATAAAATTGCACTACTAAAGCAAACTTCTTGTTCAACTAAAACAAAAATTGTCAGACAACTTTGTTATCGGATCAAATAATGTACTTTGAATTTCTTTTATTTTATGCGTACTCCTTTCCCTATTATGAAGTATAATCTTATGTTTATTTATTACATGGTTTAGTTTTTCTGCCACCTAATACTGAATATTTAATTAAAAGTTTAACAATAAAATAAACTTTGTATTACAAAAAAATTACACTATTGTAAAATTTTATGATTACTACGAAAAAACAATTTACTCTATATAATTTATACGCTTTTTATACTAATATAGTATTGAATGGAATAGAGGGAGTATTTGTTCAAGCAATTCTAATATTTCCTTTCCTCTTATTGTTCTATTTCTCCAATGAATCATCCCTACAAAAAAAATTTATTGAGTGATTAATAACAAACAAAATAGTGGAATTTGATTTATGTAATATTAATCTTATCGTTATTTATTTAAGTTTTTATTTAAATAATGAAAGAAATAAAACATTAAATTTTAAAGATGTAAGTATATTTACTTATAATCTTGGTCGTCCTATATGAAAACAAAACAACATAAATGTAATATAGACATTAATATAAAGTAGTACGGTTTTGTGACTTTTGAGCATTCCTTTCATCATGACAAATTTAATATAGACATTAATATAAAGTAAATAGAAATAAAATAAAATGTTGACATTAATTTTTTTCCTACTTTTAACAAAATCCACCTTGCATGAGATGTATAAGAGTTGTTTAGGGAATTAGAATGAACTTACGAAACTAAAAGATGATACATAGTTTGTCTTGCCTTTTATTTATAGATTCTTTATATATATCGAATTTAATGAAATTGAGCAAGTTCATAGCAATTAGACATACGATGGATACAGTTTTAAAATTAGAGTGATGTAAATTTTTATTTGTTGTTTAATCTATTTTAGTTTTAAAAATTAAAAGGTCAATGTTTAATGTTAAGTATATTATTATTTGTCCTTAATATTTACAAATTATATATTATTTTATAAATGGGTTAAATTCTGAATTATGTGCTATTTATTTGTTATTTAAAATATTAGAAGAATAAACGTCGAAATTAGGTTTAGTATAAACTTTATTTATGATTTTTAACTGTCGTTTAATTTACCTATACATCTAAAAGGTCAAAGTTTAATGTTTGTTATGCTATTTGCATTTAATGTTTTAGTTTTTTCTACCTTTTTAAAAAAATATAATGATGTGACTTGCTAGTATTCTAATGGTGAAATAAAACACTTTTGATTTGCCTTTATTTTATTTATATATTTATAGATAACTGAATCAAATCAATGTCATATAATAAATTGATAATCAATATCACATTTAAAATTGTCATGTCACATTAAACTTACTATGTCACATTATTTTAGTTAGCCTTTTAATTAGATTTTATAGATGTTTTAGAATTTTTTTTTTTTTTTTAAATAAAAAATAATGATGTGGTTCCATGTCATGTGTAATAAGTGACGTGGATTTTTGTCAATGTTAGGTGACTTTGTCTACGTGGCATTTTTAGGTTAGCTTTTTAATAATATTGTACAGATATAGATATAGATAGATATAGAAGAGTCTTGCTTGTGACGGATACTATACGTCACAAGCTAAAGACGGATATTAATCCTCTCACAATAAGGTAAACTAAAAACGGATACTAATCCTCCCACAATAAAGAGTCTTCAGCTTGTGACGGATAGTGACGTCTTCAATGAGAATTTGTGATAAAAGAGGCGGTGGGGAAGGGTGTTGCATGACCTTAGGGGTTGGTAGTTAGAGTGAGAAAGTGGAATAAAATGGTAAATGTTGTGAAAAGATAGTATAATGGTCAATCACGTCCATGATTGAGTAAAAATCGTCCATGATTGAGTAAAAATCGTCCATGATTGAGCAACACCCTAACAAAATTGTCAAACAATAAAGAACACGCCAAACAAATTAATCTCCCACAAATTATTGAATTTTAGCCGCGAGGGAAAATTTATTGATTGAGAGCTATAAAAATGGTAGATTTTATTAAAATAGTGCTAGTTTTTTTAAAAATAAATTAGTAATCTTGAAAAAATAACATAAGAGGAGATTGAAGAACGAAGAAAGAAAGAGTGATCTTTTTGAGGGAAAAATCTGAAATGAAAAGAGAGTTTCATTCCCCGCTAATTGGTACTGATGGAGAGTGGTGGGTAATAGATTACCCCTTGTTGGAGATAATAGTTACTGGACCCTAAATATTCCTTTCATACCAGACCTTTGAAAATGGGCCGTAATAATTACCCTTAAGCTTTGTTTGGATTGAGAGAATTGGAGGGATAGGGAGGGGAGAGAAATAGAGGGATTTATTTTCCTTTGTTTGGATACAATTTAGGGAGGGAAGGAAATGAGAGGGGGGGGGGAATGGGGGAATGTAATTTCTCTCCTTTAGAACAAACAAAAATCTTTCCAAGGGAGGCAAGATTTGGAGAGAAAACTTCATTTGAACTTTCATTTAATTATGCAAGTCATATTTTCTTTGATAATCTCACTCCATTATACCATCCCCTTCCTTCCTCCCCTTCCATTTCCATCTTATCAATTTTATTATCCAAACAATCTCAATTCATTTTCCCTCACCTCCCCTCCCTCCCCTCCCTTCCCCTCCTTTTCCCACCTAAAATTGTATCCAAACGGAGCCTTAAGGTTATTATTAAACTTTAAATATATTAATAATTAATAATTATATTATTACTGTTGGATTTTAATATTTTAAATTTTTTTGGGTGTTTTAAAAAAGTTAGAGTTTTTGACCGTGTTTGAAAAAAAATGTTCTTTTATATATACAAACTAGCTTAGAACCCGTGCAATTTTGCACAGAAATGCATAGTTAAATAGTTTTAGTTTTATATAGATAAATGTTTAAAACGTATTAAAAACCTTAATAACATTGTTATCAATATGTTAGAATTAGTCAGGGCGACAATTCATCTTTTGGAATTTGAGACTTAGAGTAATATTTGGTCTCGCTTTTATCTTTATTTATAAGTTCCAATTTTCCGTTGTCCGACTATTACGTTATTTTTGTCATATTTCAATTTGAGAACAATAATTGTTACATATCCGAAAATAGGCAGACCTGAGATCCGAAATTGACCCAAACTACATCACCTAATTATGACTCAAAATCCGAATTCATCTGACTCGGCCCAAAAAAATTCCTAACTAATTTGACCGGTAATTGATCAAATCCGAAATGGCATAATCTAAAATCACCCAACTCGAAAATAACTTGGAAAAACAAAAACTCTAATGAACATAATGACTTGAAATGAGATTTCTCTCTTAATCATTGACCCGTCCCGACCCGTAATGATCAAATCCGACCCTAATTGTCTCGAAAAAAATGATGAACCAAACTAACATGACCCGAATTGGCCTGAAAGAACTTGAATTAAATTACATTAACAAATACTTCTTTACAAATAAGAAATTACCGACCGAGTAATACTTCGTAGACGTTGAATTACTGAATTAAATTCAAACCGATAAAAATTCTACACAATCCACTCAAAAAAGAAAAATAAATTATAAATAGATATAGATAACTTGATTAGATAAAATCATAAAAATAGAGTATAATAATATTGCAATATTAATTACAATCAAAATTAATAAGAAACTAAGTAAATATTTTTTATCATAAATAACGAAATAATTATATGGGTGAAAATATTTTTTCCAACTATTGTTCAGCTAAAAATTGAACTATTGTTCAATTTGACAATTCATGGAATTATACATATATTCACACATTAATAAGGATATGCTTAATTAGTGATTTGAGAATATTTTTTCCAAAATTTTCCAAAATTTAATCATATTCTACAATATATTTCACGGTAATTAAATATATAGTATATTCTTTCCATTAATCTGGGAATTCGATTGAATCTAATTATTTAGGATATGCTTAATCAGTGATGTAAGAATATTTTTTCCAAAATTTTCCAAAATTTAATCACATTATGGGAATTAAATATATTGTATGTTCTTTTCGTTAATTTGGCAATTCGATTAGATCTCATTAAGAATATGCTTACTGAGTGATGAGAGAATATTTTTTTCAAGATTTTCCAAAATTTAAATTTAATGACATAACGGGAACTTTGCGAGAAAATTTTTAACGTGAAAGCGACCCATGTCCAAATGTATAGCGGTAGTGAATTTGGCCAGCATATTATTAGACTTCATAGACGCACAACTTCTTTAGCGGGAAAATACAATAGAGAAATGGTCAAATTGTCGAGAAAACGAAAAGAATAGATGGCTATGTTAAACGATCCATTTCAATATTTCATGACAACAACTCACATCTCATTAAAACACAAACAAATCTTTCATCAAAAATTAACAATTTCCCAACTCAAATGAAACCCCAGAAATAATCATCGGAACTGGGGAGTAACAGACAGCTCAAAGCCAATGCTGGCTATGTCTACTATAAAGCCAACGATAGTGAAAACAACCTGCCAGTTGAATTCTAAGGTTGAAAAATGGCTAGCACCTATACTCTAAAACACCATAGAATAGACTATAATTGTCCATTATACATTATTTATACGTGGATATGACTAAATCATATTTCATAATCAATTAAAAATGTTCAGGAGTATCAGACAAATGAAATAACAACAATCCTAAAAATCATAGGTGCTGGGACCAAACCTTAAATTGACAAATCTTGCCAAACACATGAGCAAAGTAATATGGAGTATAATCTTCAAATTATTCAAACCATTGTATATACAATATGCAAAGGCCTAATAAATATACTACACCAATTACTATAACAAATCTTACCAAAACATGAGAAAAGTAATAATCAGTAATCTACTGAAAAACATCAATCATAAGAAATGACATGAAAGTATGAAACTTCACACCTCTTGGATAGTGAATTTTATTAATGTAAATGGCTGATGTAGTTTAAATGTATAAAAGTGCATAACAGAGAGAATGAGTGGTAAAGGTTTTGCTTGAGGCCTGTGGGAGAAGATAACGAAGAACGATACAATTGGGGAAGGAGGCGGTTTAAGAATACTGAGTATATATATTTTGTTTTTAAAGAAAGGGTTTTTAGGGTTTTAATTGTGGGGAATAAAACGTGTATTCGCCCTTTAGTTGCAGGATTATAATGAAAATTACCGTCGTGAATATCGTCATAAGATTAAAAAGTATAAGAAAAGAAGTACAACCTTTAGTCCTCGCGCAAAAGGCCAAAGAACAGGAATTAACACAAATTCTCTCCTATAACTTGCACCCAAGACTTAGAATGAGACGTGGCCGCGTGTGCTAGAAATCCTCTCCAACTGCCTTGCAATATTGGGAGAGCTATTTAGGTTTTAGATGTGAGATCTGAGGTTTTGGGAGAAGAAAGCTCTCAAAACCCTAATTTACCTTGTGATTATATTAATCAGTGCAACAAGAGTAGTCTACATAAGGAGAGTCCTCCTCCTTATATAGACCACACGGCCGAAATACCCTAAGTAGGGTAAGGGTGGGCTTTCCACTCTTACCTTATTCTGGTTCGTGATTCGACCCAATTAGCTTTAAGTTGTTTGCGGTATTTTTAATTATAAATCGTAACATGTTATCAGATATTAATACAGTCGATATATTAATATCAGTCTGATAAAATACGATATTGTATAATTACCCAAATTAATATAACTGTTTATATTAATACGCGAATACAACATTTAATTAAATATAACCATTTATATTTAATTTACGAATTAATCATGTAATCCGTATTAGCTAAAATTATTTAATCCGTATTAAATAATAATCTCAACATCTTATTGACTAATTTAATAGTCAATACCTCTGACTAACTGTTTAGTCATATCCGGCAAAATGTGACTGTATTTTCATACCTTCACATCTCTCAAACGTGTCCTATAGGTGTGACGTATAGGGACCAGTTGACCACCGCCATCCGTATGACAATAACGTCAAACTTATCTAGCAAGCCAACCGTTATTGATAAACGTGGATCAACTGGTAATAATACAAAAGTATGCCCTTGTGATCCTTAAAGAGATTTAATAAGTCATTGTACTTAATTGTCAAGGACACCAGCCCCAACAATCTCCCACTTGTCCGTACAAGGGTATGTGCAATGACGTTATCACACTACATGTGGAGGACACAATCTCCAACAAACTCCCACTTGTCCGTACAAGTGTAGGTGCGATAACCGATTCTCATATCCTTTTAAAATTTCTCCCACTCAATGTAAGACAATTTGCAAATCCGCATTCGCAAAGGTCGTATCTCACAAGCGATCTGTATCAAGAGTGGTTTTCCCGACTAGAGAGTAACTTAACTGATAAAACGAATCTGTATTCGAGCATGGCCATGCATTTCAGTTACTACTCCTCGAGTGGCCCTGAGAAATGATAAAATCCTGATAAGGGTTTGGATATTTCCCTCAACTCGAATCCTGCCGATATCGCCCAGCATGAAATAACCCAGAAAAAATCCTCTTGGCCCCTGTTACGGTGACCGTGGGAAAGAAACCAAAGTTACCCAAAATCCGTCTTAATCTCAAGAAACAGTTGAGCTGTTTTACGCGTTTCTCATTTATGTGTCCCATGCGACAATGCCATAGGTAAGTTTGATCTTTGTCACCTACCTTTAATCTCTTGTTATTCACATGTAATATCTCGGTAGTTTGATCTAAAACATAAATTCCATTCATGGAAACTGCCTTGCCATATATCATATTGTGTAAGGAGAAAATACAGCTATTATTCTCTATTACAAATGAAAAACCGAGTTTGTCAAGTGCAGAAACTGAAATGATGTTTTTGGACAAACTAGGAACATAATAACAGTTATATAAAAATAACTCGAATCCACTTGGAAGCTGGATCACGTATGTTCCCTTCGAGACTGCAGCAACGCGTGCTCCATTCCCGACTCGCAGGTCCACCTCACCCTTGATTAGGGGTTCTTGGTTTCGGAGGCCCTACACATGATTACATAGATGAGAACCACAACCAGTATCAAGTACCCAAGTTCCGCAACTTGCATGGTTAATCTCAATCATGTGAATAAAAGAAGAAGAAGACATATCAACAGGAGTAACACGGCCTGCCTTAATGTCCTCGCGATACACGGGGCATGAGCGCCTCCAATGCCCAGTCTTGTGGCAATGGTGACATTCCATGCTTGTATCCTTGCTCTTTGTCTTGCCCTGTGAGTTGCTCGACTCACCTGGCCCACTCTTAGCAAATCCTTGTTTCTTGAACCTGGGCTTACCTACTGCTAGGTCGCCCTGAGCTTTAGCCTTCCCTTTACCCTTTCCCTTACTGGCGATCATGAAAACATCCTACTTCATGCTCCCACTTAACTTTAGATCCTTCTCAGTCTGTACGAGAAGGGAGTGGAGCTCATGAGGAGTCTTCTTCATGTCGTTCATGTAGTAGTTGGCCCTAAAGAGGGCGAACCCATCATGAAGCGAATGAAGCATACGATCAACGATTATGTTCTCACTGATCTTGCAGTTTAGGGCCTCCAGTTTCTCGATATTCTCAATCATGTTGAGAATATGTGGGCTAACAGCTTGGCCCTTCTGGAGTTTCGCCTCAAAGAAGCGACAGGTATGCTCAGAAGAAACGATTCTCGGAGCCTTGGAGAATTCGTTAGAGAGCGTGGTGAAAATCTTGTTTGCACCATGGGTTATGAAGCGTCTTTGCAAATTGGATTACATTGCATAGATGAGTACGTTCTTTATCGCACCCGCTTCCATGACGAAATCGCTATGAGCGCGAATTTCGTTGGCTCTAGCTCCAGTTCCTGGGTGTGCCGGAATGGGCTCAGTTAAATACTTAAGCTTTCCGTCAGCAATGGCAGCATTCCGTAGTGCTGCCTCCCAGTCAGAGAAGTTTGACCCATCATTCCTCAGTCTGGTTGACTGATTCATGGAGTCCATGAAGGCCTTTAGCCAGGATTCACGTGCTAGCTTGGCACTTGGCATTGGGTCTTCACCAGCCATTTTAGTTATACAGCAGTTTTAATGAACGTGTTCTACACTGAAAAGGAAGATAAAACAAAACCATATAAGCAACTTATTGTTGTGATTTAAGTCTATATTAAATTGAATTTAAACTCGTAGACTCATGCATTTATATAATTGATCTCCCTCAAGAATTATATAAATGATCCCAAGACTCAATTTCCGTATATTGATAAGCCCACAGTTTGGCTAATTCCAATCGTTGGAACTCTTGGTCGATAGATTTCCGTATATCCTATCTATTAGTCCATCTCAGTCACTAGATATTATCGAGTGACCATGATGTTGAGATAAAATAAATCATCTGTTCCCACTTACCCGACGTAGAAGGGGTCATATTATGCCTACCGACGAAGAAGGGATTCATGGGAGGCTGATTTATAAAGACTAATCTCAATTTTTGGTTATACGAGGAAGACCCCATCAACTTTTATTTATCCATATTTAAGTGAACTAAAAACTAGCATTTGCGTGAATGAATTAAATAAAGTGATGGCTTAGCAAATGACATGTGACATCTGTATTGTCACAGAAAACTAACGCGTAACCTTTACATGAGTCAGTTTTCAGGCATGATATAGGTGGTTTGGTTTTTAGGCGGAAAATGATGCAAGCTATTATCGATGAAAGCATAAAGATAAATGCGATAAACGTAAATAAAAGTCCTAGTGTGGCCTATCCTACCAAAATAAACATAAAACAACTTGGAATCCACCGTTGGACCCTAGAAGCTTGTCTTGATGTTCCATCTTGGTCCTTGCAGCGGGAGTGAGCATCCGGTCTCCGTCTTGTCTTTGGTCTTCACAAAATTACTAATTTAAATTACAAAAAATAATCCTAGATACATTCTAATTTAAATACAAAAGTAATTACATGGCAAAAACCCAAAACGGAGATTCAAGATCTCAAAATTACAAGCAAGATCGTGTCCCATCATTACGGTGACACAATCTTCTAAGGCCACACTAAGTTACAACCGTTTGCAAAAATTAAATACGTTATTGAAAGCATTCAAGGCATTCACAAGACGATAAATAAAATGCATCAACTAAATAAAATTTATACATGACATAATACTGTTATTATGATTAATAAATTTATACCAAACCACCTTATAAGATTAAAATTATGTGACTATACCGCTTTAATCACCAATTTTAATAAACATATAATCCATTATTTTAAACTGTTTTAAAACAATATGTATCAAAAGAGGGTGAACCGTTTCACTAAATAATATACTATTTCCGTATACAGTATATTATTTTAAGCCATGTGAAAATAAGAAAACAAGTTATTTTCGAAAACAAACTGCCCGAAACGAGAGCACTCGATCGAATAACAGGGGCACTCGATCGAGTGTCAGTGTCACTCGATCGAGTGCAGCAGGGCTCGATCGAGTGGCTCGTAAAAACTGCAAATCGCTGCACTTTTAAATCAAACCGAGTTTTTATCTTGATATAAAACTTGTAAATCAAAAAAAACAACAAAAGATCCACATATTGCTAAAAATATCGATTAATTAACAATATGCAAATAAGAATCGAAAACAAGATCGATTGCAACCCTAAAATCACACGCACGAGGCCTGGTACAAGGGCACTCGATCGAGTGCTACAGAGACTCGATCGAGTGCCAAGGCAGAATGCACGGTTTTTCAAAATTTTAAATCTTATGAAAGACACAATTGTAAAATTTCATGGCCTAAGGCTCTGATACCACTTGTGGGGAATAAAACGTGTATTCGCCCTTTAATTGCAGGATTATAATGAAAATTACCGTCGTGAATATCGTCATAAGATTAAAAAGTATAAGAAAAGAAGTACAACCTTTAGTCCTCGCGCAAAAGGCCTAAGAACAGGAATTAACACAAATTCCCTCCTATAACTTGCACCCAAGACTTAGAATGAGACGTGGCCGCGTGTGCTAGAAATCCTCTCCAACTGCCTTGCAATATTGGGAGAGCTATTTAGGTTTTAGATGTGAGATCTGAGGTTTTGGGAGAAGAAAGCTCTCAAAACCCTAATTTACCTTGTGATTATATTAATCAGTGCAACAAGAGTAGTCTACATAAGGAGAGTCCTCCTCCTTATATAGACCACACGGCCGAAATGCCCTAAATAGGGTAAGGGTGGGCTTTCCACTCTTACCTTATTCTGGTTCGTGATTCGACCCAATTAGCTTTAAGTTGTTTGCGGTATTTTTAATTATAAATCGTAACATGTTATCAGATATTAATACAGTCGATATATTAATATCAGTCTGATAAAATACGATATTGTATAATTACCCAAATTAATATAACTGTTTATATTAATACGCGAATACAACATTTAATTAAATATAACCATTTATATTTAATTTACGAATTAATCATGTAATCCGTATTAGCTAAAATTATTTAATCCGTATTAAATAATAATCTCAACATCTTATTGACTAATTTAATAGTCAATACCTCTGACTAACTGTTTAGTCATATCCGGCAAAATGTGACTGTATTTTCATACCTTCACATCTCTCAAACGTGTCCTATAGGTGTGACGTATAGGGACCAGTTGACCACCGCCATCCGTATGACAATAACGTCAAACTTATCTAGCAAGCCAACCGTTATTGATAAACGTGGATCAACTGGTAATAATACAAAAGTATGCCCTTGTGATCCTTAAAGAGATTTAATAAGTCATTGTACTTAATTGTCAAGGACACCAGCCCCAACAATCTCCCACTTGTCCGTACAAGGGTATGTGCAATGACGTTATCACACTACATGTGGAGGACACAATCTCCAACAAACTCCCACTTGTCCGTACAAGTGTAGGTGCGATAACCGATTCTCATATCCTTTTAAAATTTCTCCCACTCAATGTAAGACAATTTGCAAATCCGCATTCGCAAAGGTCGTATCTCACAAGCGATCTGTATCAAGAGTGGTTTCCCCGACTAGAGAGTAACTTAACTGATAAAACGAATCTGTATTCGAGCATGGCCATGCATTTCAGTTACTACTCCTCGAGTGGCCCTGAGAAATGATAAAATCCTGATAAGGGTTTGGATATTTCCCTCAACTCGAATCCTGCCGATATCGCCCAGCATGAAATAACCCATAAAAAATCCTCTTGGCCCCTGTTACGGTGACCGTGGGAAAGAAACCAAAGTTACCCAAAATCTGTCTTAATCTCAAGAAACAGTTGAAAGTCAAAAGACTCGACTCTAAGGAACACTATGGAGGTCCTATCCACGACCTGGCACCCAATGTTATAAAACATTTAGGGCTCCATAACGCTGTCACGGGGTGTCCTACGAGACATCCGTATAACTCGCCTTTGTGATTGGTCAGTCATCCACGTGACTTATGGCTCGTTGAACCCACCATCAACCAACGTCACAAAATGATTACCTGAGTTATCAGCTCAAGTGGGTAATCAAGGACCAAAACGATGTAACGTTAATCAGTTCACTTTGTGGTGTTCAAAATTGGCGTACAATTCCACATGAGAAACAAAACATTATATTTCATAACAATAAGGTTGAATAGAGTACACGAGAAAATGAATTATTACATGAATTCATAAAAGAGTACTACAACTTAGGAACACATCCAATTCCCATGGAATGAATGTGCCCTTCATGCTTATCACGTGGTAATGCTTTTGTGAGAGGATCAGCTATGTTGTCATCCGTAGCGATCTTATCAATGAAAATCTCCTTTTGCTCCACGTAATCTCTGATTAGATGAGCTTTCCGTTGTACATGTCTAGCCTTGCTGCTAGACTTATGCTCCTTAGCTTGGAAGATGGCACCGCTATTGTCACAATAAACGGTGATTGGGTCATTCGAACTAGGCACTACCGAGAGTCCTTGTAAGAATTGACGCATCCATATTGCTTCCTTAGCTGCTTCCGAGGCGGCATAGTACTCGGACTCAGTCGTAGAATCTGCTGTAACACTCTGTTTAGAACTTTTCCAGCTGACAGCAGCGCCATTAAGAGTAAAAACGAATCCAGATTGAGATTTCGAGTCATCTCGATCCGTTTGGAAGCTAGCATCTGCGTAACCCGTGGCGCAGAGCGTCGAGTCGCCTCCGTAAGTCAATCCCCAATCTTTAGTCCTCCGTAGGTACTTAAGAATGTTTTTCACGGCCATCCAGTGTTGTTCACCTGGATGAGCTTGGAATCGACTTGTCATACTCAATGCATATGCAACGTCAGGACGTGTGCATATCATGGCATACATGATCGATCCTATTGCCGAAGCATAAGGAATCCGACTCATGCGCTCTTGCTCTTCCAATGACTTAGCTTCTTGAGTCTTGCTCAAGTGAAGCCCAGGAGTCATAGGAAGGAACCCCTTCTTGGAGTTCGTCATGCTGAATCTCTCCAGAATCTTCTCTATATAAGACTCCTGACTGAGAGACAACATCCGTCGTGATCTATCCCTGTAGATACGGATGCCCAAAATTCTTTGTGCCTCTCCCAGATCTTTCATCTGGAAATGGTTTTTCAACCATGCTTTAACCGAAGATAAGAGAGGTATGTCGTTCCCAATCAAGAGTATGTCGTCGACATACAGTACTAGGAAGACAATCTTGCTCCCACTCGACTTGATATAGAGACATGGTTCCTCGACTGATCGAATGAACCCATTCTCTTTTATCACTTGGTCGAAGCGATGATTCCAACTCCGCGATGCTTGCTTAAGTCCATAGATGGAACGCTTAAGCTTGCAAACTTTCTTAGGATGTGCTGGATCGATAAAACCCTCGGGTTGTACCATGTACAACTCTTCCTCCAAATAACCGTTTAAGAAGGCGGTTTTAACGTCCATTTGCCATATTTCATAATCATGAAATGCGGCGATCGCTAAGATAATCCGAATGGAACGTAGCATGACTACGGGTGCAAAGATCTCATCGTAGTGCAAGCCTGGCACTTGACTGAAACCTTTAGCAACTAGTCTAGCCTTGTGGATATCTTGTTGTCCTTCCACGGCATGCTTTATCTTGTAAAGCCATTTGCATTGAAGGGGACGTACCTTTGCAGGTAGGTCCACAAGATCCCACACGTTGTTCTCATACATGGAGTCCATCTCGGATTGCATGGCTTCTAGCCATAGCTTTGAGTCAGAACTAGTCATGGCACCTTTATAGGTTTTGGGTTCATCACCCTCTAGGAGTAAGACGTCATCTGTATCATGTTCCTCGACCATACCAATGTATCTGTCCGGTGGAATAGAGACTCTTCCCGACCTCCTAGGTTCCTCAGGGATATCTACCGCAGCCTCGGGTGAAGGAACTGTTTCCTCCAATGGTTGCTCGGTAGTTGGTTCTTGAACCTCCGATAACTCGAAGGTTCTATTACTCGACTTGTTCTCGAGAAATTCTTTCTCTAAGAACGTCGCACTAGCCGCAACAAAAACACGTTGTTCGGTAGGCGAGTAGAAGTAATGACCAAAAGTTCCCTTTGGATAGCCTATAAAGTATGTCTTGACCGATCGCGGGCCGAGCTTATCCTCGTGTCTCCACTTGACATAAGCCTCGCAGCCCCAAACCCGAATAAAGGACAAGTTGGGGACCGTTCCCTTCCATAATTCATATGGAGTCTTGTCAACAGCTTTAGACGGACTTCGGTTAAGTATTAGAGCGGCTGACAAAAGAGCATAGCCCCACAATGAATCAGGCACAACGGTGTGACTCATCATGGATCGAACCATATCAAGTAAAGTTCGATTTCTCCGTTCGGACACACCATTTAATTGTGGTGTTCCAGGTGGAGTCAACTGTAGCACGATCCCACAGTCTTTAAGGTGTTGATCAAACTCGTGTGAAAGATATTCACCACCACGATCCGAACGTAGTGCTTTAATCTTTCTACCCAGCTGGTTCTGTACCCGATTCTGGTATTCTTTGAACTTGTCAAAGGATTCACTTTTATGTTTCATCAAGTAGACATAGCCATATCTACTCAAATCATCCGTGAAAGTAATGAAATACCTATAGCCTTCTCGTACGTTGATCGACATAGGGCCACATACGTCCGTATGTATGAGTCCTAATAGGTCGGCAGCGCGCATTCCAACACCTTTGAAGGAAATACGAGTCATTTTGCCGATGAGACATGATTCACACGTGCCATATGATTCGAAATCAAAGGGCGATATAGCTCCATTCTGTATGAGCTGTTTTACGCGTTTCTCATTTATGTGTCCCATGCGACAATGCCATAGGTAAGTTTGATCTTTGTCACCTACCTTTAATCTCTTGTTATTCACATGTAATATCTCGGTAGTTTGATCTAAAACATAAATTCCATTCATGGAAACTGCCTTGCCATATATCATATTGTGTAAGGAGAAAATACAGCTATTATTCTCTATTACAAATGAAAAACCGAGTTTGTCAAGTGCAGAAACTGAAATGATGTTTTTGGACAAACTAGGAACATAATAACAGTTATATAAAAATAACTCGAATCCACTTGGAAGCTGGATCACGTATGTTCCCTTCGAGACTGCAGCAACGCGTGCTCCATTCCCGACTCGCAGGTCCACCTCACCCTTGATTAGGGGTTCTTGGTTTCGGAGGCCCTACACATGATTACATAGATGAGAACCACAACCAGTATCAAGTACCCAAGTTCCGCAACTTGCATGGTTAATCTCAATCATGTGAATAAAAGAAGAAGAAGACATACCAACAGGAGTAACACGGCCTGCCTTAATGTCCTCGCGATACACGGGGCATGAGCGCCTCCAATGCCCAGTCTTGTGGCAATGGTGACATTCCATGCTTGTATCCTTGCTCTTTGTCTTGCCCTGTGAGTTGCTCGACTCACCTGGCCCACTCTTAGCAAATCCTGGTTTCTTGAACCTGGGCTTACCTACTGCTAGGTCGCCCTGAGCTTTAGCCTTCCCTTTACCCTTTCCCTTACTGGCGATCATGAGAACATCCTGCTTCATGCTCCCACTTAACTTTAGATCCTTCTCAGTCTGTACGAGAAGGGAGTGGAGCTCATGAGGAGTCTTCTTCATGTCGTTCATGTAGTAGTTGGCCCTAAAGAGGGCGAACCCATCATGAAGCGAATGAAGCATACGATCAACGATTATGTTCTCACTGATCTTGCAGTTTAGGGCCTCCAGTTTCTCGATATTCTCAATCATGTTGAGAATATGTGGGCTAACAGCTTGGCCCTTCTGGAGTTTCGCCTCAAAGAAGCGACAGGTATGCTCAGAAGAAACGATTCTCGGAGCCTTGGAGAATTCGTTAGAGAGCGTGGTGAAAATCTTGTTTGCACCATGGGTTATGAAGCGTCTTTGCAAATTGGATTACATTGCATAGATGAGTACGTTCTTTATCGCACCCGCTTCCATGACGAAATCGCTATGAGCGCGAATTTCGTTGGCTCTAGCTCCAGTTCCTGGGTGTGCCGGAATGGGCTCAGTTAAATACTTAAGCTTTCCGTCAGCAATGGCAGCATTCCGTAGTGCTGCCTCCCAGTCAGAGAAGTTTGACCCATCATTCCTCAGTCTGGTTGACTGATTCATGGAGTCCATGAAGGCCTTTAGCCAGGATTCACGTGCTAGCTTGGCACTTGGCATTGGGTCTTCACCAGCCATTTTAGTTATACAGCAGTTTTAATGAACGTGTTCTACACTGAAAAGGAAGATAAAACAAAACCATATAAGCAACTTATTGTTGTGATTTAAGTCTATATTAAATTGAATTTAAACTCGTAGACTCATGCATTTATATAATTGATCTCCCTCAAGAATTATATAAATGATCCCAAGACTCAATTTCCGTATATTGATAAGCCCACAGTTTGGCTAATTCCAATCGTTGGAACTCTTGGTCGATAGATTTCCGTATATCCTATCTATTAGTCCATCTCAGTCACTAGATATTATCGAGTGACCATGATGTTGAGATAAAATAAATCATCTGTTCCCACTTACCCGACGTAGAAGGGGTCATATTATGCCTACCGACGAAGAAGGGATTCATGGGAGGCTGATTTATAAAGACTAATCTCAATTTTTGGTTATACGAGGAAGACCCCATCAACTTTTATTTATCCATATTTAAGTGAACTAAAAACTAGCATTTGCGTGAATGAATTAAATAAAGTGATGGCTTAGCAAATGACATGTGACATCTGTATTGTCACAGAAAACTAACGCGTAACCTTTACATGAGTCAGTTTTCAGGCATGATATAGGTGGTTTGGTTTTTAGGCGGAAAATGATGCAAGCTATTATCGATGAAAGCATAAAGATAAATGCGATAAACGTAAATAAAAGTCCTAGTGTGGCCTATCCTACCAAAATAAACATAAAACAACTTGGAATCCACCGTTGGACCCTAGAAGCTTGTCTTGATGTTCCATCTTGGTCCTTGCAGCGGGAGTGAGCATCCGGTCTCCGTCTTGTCTTTGGTCTTCACAAAATTACTAATTTAAATTACAAAAAATAATCCTAGATACATTCTAATTTAAATACAAAAGTAATTACATGGCAAAAACCCAAAACGGAGATTCAAGATCTCAAAATTACAAGCAAGATCGTGTCCCATCATTACGGTGACACAATCTTCTAAGGCCACACTAAGTTACAACCGTTTGCAAAAATTAAATACGTTATTGAAAGCATTCAAGGCATTCACAAGACGATAAATAAAATGCATCAACTAAATAAAATTTATACATGACATAATACTGTTATTATGATTAATAAATTTATACCAAACCACCTTATAAGATTAAAATTATGTGACTATACCGCTTTAATCACCAATTTTAATAAACATATAATCCATTATTTTAAACTGTTTTAAAACAATATGTATCAAAAGAGGGTGAACCGTTTCACTAAATAATATACTATTTCCGTATACAGTATATTATTTTAAGCCATGTGAAAATAAGAAAACAAGTTATTTTCGAAAACAAACTGCCCGAAACGAGAGCACTCGATCGAATAACAGGGGCACTCGATCGAGTGTCAGTGTCACTCGATCGAGTGCAGCAGGGCTCGATCGAGTGGCTCGTAAAAACTGCAAATCGCTGCACTTTTAAATCAAACTGAGTTTTTATCTTGATATAAAACTTGTAAATAAAAAAAAACAACAAAAGATCCACATATTGCTAAAAATATCGATTAATTAACAATATGCAAATAAGAATCGAAAACAAGATCGATTGCAACCCTAAAATCACACCACTACAACAGATACGTCAGATTGCGACTGAAATTAGCGACCACAAGCGGTCGCCCTTCTAATTTTAGCGACCAATTTCAGTCGCACGCCCTTAGTCGCAGGCTGTAGTCGCTTTTAGCGACCGATATTGGTCGCCAAATTTAGCGACCGGTGAAAAAAAGGCGGGCGACCGATAGTGGTCGCTAATTTAGCGACCGATTGCGGTAGCTAAATTAGCGACCGATTTCAGTCGCCAATTTAGCGACCGTTTTCAGTCGCTAAATTGGCGACCGATTTCAGTCGCTAATTTAGCTACTGACAGCGGTCGCTAAGTGGTCGCCAATGAAAAAAAAGTTACAGGGGTTTAGCGACCGACAGTGGTCGCTAATTTTACATGTTCGGTCGCTAATTTTACATGTATTTGCCCGTAAAATTCGGTTTTGTCCTAGCCAAATCCGTAGCTACTACCGTAAAACCTGCAAGCAAACCAAAGAAGAGCAGCGCACAACCCAATTGATGCCAAATCTGATCGCTTAAATAAATAAAAGTGATTTGGATTACAAAGTACGAAATTCAAGCACTAAACTTAAAATTATCCAACACTAAACTTAAAATTATCCAACACTTAACATAAGAGTCACTAAAAACAAGAGTCACAAACTACGACACTGGAAAAGATGCTCCCGCCCCACTGCCACCTCCATAATCGGGATCTCTTGGATCCCGATCCTGTGGACGCCAACCGCTGTTACAATTAGCAAAGTAGGAAGACATCCTTTCCATCTCTTCTTTCATTCTCCTCAGCTCTTCATCTCGTTCGGCGTCCCTTCTATCCTTCTCAGCTAGTTGCATCTGAAGGTGACTGACCAAACCAGGAACATAGGGTTGATGCTGGGACGAGGACCCTCTTCTTGCCGGCGGTTCATAAAAGAGCTCTTTAGCTGAACCGGCTCCATAGACTCCTCCTTTTTGAAAACCGTCTACCAATTCATACCATAGCTGATTGTCGGAGATGTCAGGGTTCGCCTTCTTTCGTTTAAGAAATGTTTCCTACAAAAAAAATGAAACATTATTAATAATATATACAATAACACTTACATATAAATAAATCATTGATTATAAATCATTTTTTAAATGCTTTATACAATAACACTTACATATAATTCGCGATCTCCAGCATTTACGAAGACGAACCCTTTCCTTCCCTTTTTGGCATGTGTCTCAAGGAAGAGATCTACAACCGATTGTAGCTGGCCCTTATTTTTCCTTGCCTATAAAAATAATAATAAATTCATGAAGTGTTAGTCAGTTAATTAAAATTTAAAGCTAAATATATACTTCAAGATAAAAGTGATAAATTAAATCACAGGAGTAAATACTTACAGTTACCGTCACGCGTTCATGGAATGACTGAGACCCACCATAATGAGTAGCGCCAACCTCCGCTTCGGGATCATTTCCACCCCTCTTGTTCGCCTTGTTCCGCGCCGACTTTTGCTTGAACTCAGGACTTTCTCTGTACTTAGTGAATTCTTCATATGACTGACCTACAATCCAATAAAATAGAAACGATTACTATAAATTAAAAAAATGTTAAACTTTTTATTTTAATACGATTATTAATAAATTAATACCTTTCATGAACGTTGGCGGAGTCTTCCTCCTCGACACCTTATACATAATGTCCTTCAGCCTCCTTTGACCAACATCATTGAATCGATCCCAAGCCAGTCGATCAAGCGCACTTGGCCAATAGAAGACACGCTACCAAAAAAAGAAGAGTTATTAGAGAAACAAATCAACCATGAATTTATAAAAAATAAATAATTAAAGTAAAGACTTATATACGTACCCGAAAGGCGTTGTACCACATCTCCTTGTCCTCGTCACTAGCATTCGTCCAACAAGTGACGCCGTGAACCATGTTCTCTTGAATGCTATTGGTGACGCCACGAACCGTTGTTTGATGTTTAAACCTGAAACCAAACATGAATGTTAATTAATAAGACTAGTTTGAATAAAATTAATAAATAAATAAACAACTAGTGAATAAAAAATTACCAAAGACCCGTCGGATCAAGGATGATCCTGCCGTCAGTATGGCGGGGTACACGGACCTCCTCCTCCTCCTCACTGTCAGTCGACACACGGACCTCCTCCTCCCCCTGTGATCGGGCCGAGCTACTGTCCCCGCCACTACCATTCGTAATAAGATGTTCTTCTACTTCTACCTCAGGTAAATATTTTAAGTTTTTACATTTAGTACAAGGACACCTAAGTTTGCGTTGTTCGAAATCATATGATTCTGAACATCTAGCAAATTCAATAAACCCACGAACTCCCTTTACAAATCTAGCATTGGGACGTTTCTTCTTATCTACTCTTTCTTCGTACATCCAGCTACGTTCAAATCTCTTCATTTTAATCTAGATAATATATAATAATTAAACCAAACACACAACAATAATTTCAATTCAATAAGAATTCAACAAATAATAAGTTCAAGCTAAGAATTCAATCAAGTCAATATATGTACTTAAAGATTTCAATTGGGTCCTTATCACTCCAACCTAAACCCATCAATGTATATTTCAAGTCACTAGCAAATACATAATTGTGAATTTATTAGTGGGGAAAAAAAATTTGGCAGCAATTCCCTTAAGTTCTTCAAATACACAATGTGAAATAAATTTGTATTTATTTCACATATGTATTCGAAGAACATAAAGAAATTGTTACCAAACTCTTTCCCCACTAATAAATTCACAAGTATGTATTTACTACCTAAGTGACTTGAAATATACAAAGACAGTCCCAAAATGGGGACTATTCATGAATTTCTCCTAACGAGTAATTCATGAACGGGTACTAGGTCAATAGTAATTCAATTCTTGCACGGAAAATATTCACAATAACTTACAATAACATACAAACATAATAATTAACATCACAAAATCATCCTAGAAATCTAATTACTAACTATACTCATCATCCAATTTTCCCCAATTTCTAACCCTAATCACAATAACACCCAATTTTTTTCCAATTAACTAACTAAAAACATCCTAAAAACATCTTAATAATCTAATTACTAACTAAAATCATCATCCAATTTTCCCCAATTTCTAACCCTAATCACAATAACACCCAATTTTTTTTCAATTCACTAACTAAAAACATCCTAATAATCTAATTACTAACTAAAATCATAATCCAATTTTCCCCAATTTCTAACCCTAATCACAATAACACTCCATTTTTTTTCAATTAACTAACTCAAAACATCCTAAAAAGCATCCTAATAATCTAATTACTAACTAAAAGCATCCTAATAATCTAATTATTAACTAAAAGCATCCTAATAATCTAATTACTAACTAAAAGCATCCTAATAATCTAATTACTAACTAAAAGCATCCTAATAATCTAATTACTTGTTTGAATTACAATAATACTATAAAGAGATTTAATACATAATTAAAGTTAGTAAATCGACACAAACCTGAAAAAGGAGTAAAATGTAGGTGAACGGCGGTGGTGGGTGGTGCGGTGGCGTTGCGGTGGTCCGGTATAAGGACTATCGGTCGACGGGTTTAGGGGGGTTTGAGGTTTTTTCTTTTTCAAACTTACGCAATAATGGGAATGACGGGTTGAAGAGGCGAGAAAAAAAATATAACAGGGGGTTAGCGACCGAAATCGGTCGCTAAATTCGGTCGCTAAATTTAGCGACTGAATTCGGTCGCTAAATTCGGTCGCTAAATTTAGCGACTGAAACTAAACGCGGTCGCTAAATTTAGCGACCGAATTCGGTCGCCAAATTCGGTCGCTAAACTGGCGCAATGGTTCTTTTTGGATTCCCGCGGATTTTTTCAGATAAGATTGGGATAGGCTTTCGGTCGCTAAAATTAGCGACCGACGTCGGTCGCCCGCTTTTTTTTTTTCGGTCGCTAATTTGCGACTACCATTGCGGTGGCAGGTTTGGTCGCTATCTGGGGTAATTCTTGTAGTGCACGCACGAGGCCTGGTACAAGGGCACTCGATCGAGTGCTACAGAGACTCGATCGAGTGCCAAGGCAGAATGCACGGTTTTTCAAAATTTTAAATCTTATGAAAGACACAATTGTAAAATTTCATGGCCTAAGGCTCTGATACCACTTGTGGGGAATAAAACGTGTATTCGCCCTTTAATTGCAGGATTATAATGAAAATTACCGTCGTGAATATCGTCATAAGATTAAAAAGTATAAGAAAAGAAGTACAACCTTTAGTCCTCGCGCAAAAGGCCTAAGAACAGGAATTAACACAAATTCCCTCCTATAACTTGCACCCAAGACTTAGAATGAGACGTGGCCGAGTGTGCTAGAAATCCTCTCCAACTGCCTTGCAATATTGGGAGAGCTATTTAGGTTTTAGATGTGAGATCTGAGGTTTTGGGAGAAGAAAGCTCTCAAAACCCTAATTTACCTTGTGATTATATTAATCAGTGCAACAAGAGTAGTCTACATAAGGAGAGTCCTCCTCCTTATATAGACCACACGGCCGAAATGCCCTAAATAGGGTAAGGGTGGGCTTTCCACTCTTACCTTATTCTGGTTCGTGATTCGACCCAATTAGCTTTAAGTTGTTTGCGGTATTTTTAATTATAAATCGTAACATGTTATCAGATATTAATACAGTCGATATATTAATATCAGTCTGATAAAATACGATATTGTATAATTACCCAAATTAATATAACTGTTTATATTAATACGCGAATACAACATTTAATTAAATATAACCATTTATATTTAATTTACGAATTAATCATGTAATCCGTATTAGCTAAAATTATTTAATCCGTATTAAATAATAATCTCAACATCTTATTGACTAATTTAATAGTCAATACCTCTGACTAACTGTTTAGTCATATCCGGCAAAATGTGACTGTATTTTCATACCTTCACATCTCTCAAACGTGTCCTATAGGTGTGACGTATAGGGACCAGTTGACCACCGCCATCCGTATGACAATAACGTCAAACTTATCTAGCAAGCCAACCGTTATTGATAAACGTGGATCAACTGGTAATAATACAAAAGTATGCCCTTGTGATCCTTAAAGAGATTTAATAAGTCATTGTACTTAATTGTCAAGGACACCAGCCCCAACATTAATGAGTGTGCAGTTGGGCGGGAATAGAACTCTCGAATGATTGACACGTGTACAATAAATTTTTTAGTGGTTCTTCTTTTATATTTATATATATAGATTATTGATTGATTAATTGATTATCTAGATTTGTTTTACCACTAAAATGGATATTGTCGTCTTAAATAATAACTTATAATTTGTTGCAAGTGTAATATTGGGTCAAATATTATCCGCTTGTAATTTAAGATGGTGAAGTGGGCTTAAGGGAGAATTTGCGAATTTTGAAGTAAAAGAATGAAGGCAAAACCCTAATTTTGGCCTTTAATTTAAACAAAGGAGGCTTCATTCTCACGTTAAACAGTAGGTTTAGTCGTTTAGCTTTGTTCAATTCCACACCTAAACCCTTGTTCAATTGCATAAGGTAAAATTATATTATTAATGTTGTTATCTAACCTGAGATGTTATTATTCACGTATTAATAAACAGTTAGTCTTGCTTGTGACGGGTCGGGTGGAGAGACGGATAATGACACTCACAAAAGGAATAGGGGGACAAGGTGGGGCACCCCATGTGCTTTCCTCTCTTCTCTAAATGGGTATTTTGTGAGACAAAATGATATCCGTCTTCTCCTTGTGACGGATACCCTCCGTCAACACTGAGAATTTGTGATTAATAAAACCCTAATGGCCTAATGTAGACAGGCCGGCCTGATATAACCCAATATGCTAATATGTTCCTTTCGAATTTCCCCTTAAATTAGCTACCACATTGAAAATCAACCCTCTAAATTCAATCAAGACCTTCATTTCCTTGGAATTTGGTACTAATTTCCGTCATTCCTCTTTAGTTTGTCATTTCATTTCTTGTTCGTGTTAATTTTCTGGTTTATTGTGCTTATTTATTTTAAAGTTGATATCTTTTTGGTTTATTACGATTACTAGTATTACTATTATGGTTTTAGGGTTTTTTTTTGTGTTAAAAGTGTGGTACTAATTACTATGTCTGAGTTGTGCAAGTAGGTAGGGTAATTTAGGGGTAAAAGTTTGGAGTCTTGAACGTGGGGAATTGGGTAATTGCTTATTATTGTTTTTGGTTATTGTCAAATTACGTATTAGTTTTGGAATACTAATTCCATGATTGTGCTATAGTGACAGATTTATTTTCCAACACATCAAGTTTTTGGGGCCATTGTGGGACGGCCTGATATTGGTTTTTGTTTGAACTTGGGGCTTGTTTCTTTTGTTATTTGGTCTTTCAAATGGCTGAGAAGACCATAGCCGACCATATGAGACCCGACCTTAGGTGGACTGAATTACCCATCAACATTGGAGTTGTGGAGGCTCCAAGTTATGGGTTTGATCCGGAGTTAATTATGTTAGTTGAACGACATGCCTTCCACGGGCACAGTGAAGAGGACGCAATTTGTCATCTTAAGAGTTTCGGAGTATGGTGTTCTCTTGTTAGGATTGATGGGGTGTCTGGTGAAACTGTAAAGCTCCTTCTCTTTCCCTTGAGTCTTAAGGATGAAGCCAGAACTTGGTTGTTTTTTCACCCTGCGAATACGTTTTCTACTTGGGAAAAGCTCTCTCAAGCTTTCCTCAACAGATACGTTCCTCTTCATAAATGCCTCCAATTTAGGCTTTCTCAACTCGACCTCACAAGCCAGCCACAACTCTTACCCACCATTCTTCCTGAGACCGACATCAATGATAAAGACTTCCGTCAGGTGATGCGAGACTCTATGGTGCAGTTATTGGCCAATGATAGTACCCTTATGTCGCAAATGGAGCAAGTCATGACGACACAAAAGCATCTAAACATCAAGCTTCAGAACCTTGAAAATCGTGTTGAAAACATTGAAAACCTTCTCTTGCCTATGTTTAGTAATGTGTGTGGGTTTAACCCAGGCCCTGAGCACTCGGTTAATAGGCCCCCACCGGATTATAATTGGCAACAACCCACAGATTCCCCCCGTTCACTTGACTACAACCCTTACCCCGAGCAATACCATTACCAAGCTTCTCATCATCCTCCACAATAGGGTGACATTCTCTCAGCACTGCCGGAAAGTTGACCTTCTGTTAAAGGGTTAGTGGTGTATGAATTTTGATTTCATGCTTAATTGGTGAAGTTAATTATGTAGGTGTCTGTCCTTGAAGGGATCACTATGCGATATGCCAGCATGGGTGTTCTAAATAGATAGCATTGTAGTCTGAAGTTGAGATGTATTGATCTTATTAGTTTTATAGGCTTTTAGCTACATTATGATGTCTAATCTAAATGTTTGGCCAACAATAGTTTTTATTCTCCCTGGCATATCATTAAAACTTGGTAATGAACTTTCTGATGTATGTTTGATGAACCACAGATACGACGTGTTCTGATTACGTAATAAGGATACGACCGAATCAATTGGGTATTTAACAGGGGGTCGGGCTAGTTGGGTACCAGGTTTGGATATTATATACATGAGTAACATGACATTATTTCATTGATCCATTAACGGTTGATTAATATAATAATATGGTCTGATTAATGGGATAAGTTGGGATGTGTGACGTTAGACTCTCTCTTGAAAGACTGTCAGTCTATACATGAATCATACTTCATACTTGTGTGTTGGAACAGGCTAGCAACAAAGTCCCTATCTTCCTGTAACTTTTTTGAGCGCATGATGATGCAGTCAGATTTACAAGAGATGAAAGAACTAAATCACTGTCACAATTGGTGATAACAATTTAAGAATACACGTGAAATATAGTATGATCTTGACTGGTTATGCAGTGTTACACTTGATTTTAGTTTGTGCTTTTGATGTGTGTTTATTGTAGTCTTGTAGATATAAATAAATATATTTAGATTTCAGAAATTCTTGCTTCAGACCGTCTTATTTCACACGGACCAAAATTTCACCATTTTTTTAATAGGATGTAACCATTTAATAACAAAATGTTATATCTCAAATTAGTTACTCTTTACCCTGAAAAATGATGTTAACATGTTATCAAGGAATGGTAACATTTTATTGTAAAAATGGCTACAATAAGTCCGTCTGAATTTCAGACCAAAAATGACGGTCTGAAATAAAATTTGACTTTAGATTTTGGCCGAAAAGAGCAGGGCCTAAGAAAGCTAGAGATGTGAAAAAGTTTTACCTTATTGGGGAAAAAGCTAGATAAGTCATTTACTCATTTGGTCATGTGTTTGGTTACCACGCTTGTTTTCTGTTTCCATATTTGCCTTCTGAGGTCAATTTTTGGTTCCTCCATAAACCTTGTAAAACCCATTTTAGCTGCTAGGCGGTAGCCTTAAACTCAAAAGTCTCAAGTGTTTTGGGGTTAACTTTGGGTTTGAATTTGCACGCGTCGTTTGTAAACGATTATTACTCCAACGCAAATTCTCATTGAAGACGGATATAAGTTGAAGACAGGTTAAGTAATACCCAAATGGTTAAATAAGACAAAAACATAATACGACTTCTTGACAATTGTTTTTATCTTATTTACCAACTTGGTCCGTTAATTTGAAGGGTTCTTTAATAATTTAATCAATCTTTTCTCTAAGTTAATATTTATTCCATGGCAATTATTTGTTTTTTTTTGTATTTGTTTGTTTTTTTATTATAATATCTCATAAAAAAATGAAAAAGTAAATAAAAAATTAAAATAAAATATGGATAAAAGTATAATGTTCTTCGTTTACTTCATTTTTCCTCATTTAACGGTAGTAAACTTCTGACGTTTTACGTTTTAATATTTTGTACTTAAAGTCATTACCTTTAAGTTGGGAGCAAATCTTATCAAAAAAGTCTAGCAAAATTAAATTGAATTCAGTTCAAATTCTATAAATTCAAAAAAGTACAAATCTTATAAGTTTAATTTAGAAAAGTTTAGCAAATTTAGGCTCATTCAATTTGAGCAACACCCGGGATATTATTTTAATTTAAATACGTATTTCGAAAAAAGTTATTTATGGGGCTTGAACCCATAAACTCTTCAATGAAATGCATTTGCTATTATCACTATGACACAAATATCTTGTTGTAATTTTAGTATCTCTTTCTTTATATATATATATATCAGCTAAATTTTTGAGGGAAATCAATATATAATAATATACCTATAAGCCTATAATAATATTTAAATGTACTTCTAAGTTATTTTCAATGTACTCAATATAAAATCAATATAATGCTCAGTTAGTTAGATGTATTTGATAAAAATTGAACAAAATATTTGATGTACTTATAGTTTACATAATCCGACGTGTCGTTTATTTATCACTGATGTGCTTTTACTTGGCGTTTTAACTTAGCCTTTTAATAAGATTTTAGACAAGATCGTAGACGTATAACAAGTAAAATATGGAACCTGATATAGTTATTTTATGAGTAAATTAGATTTTACCCCTTTTGAAATCAAAATTTTTAAAATTACTCGTTTTTGGAATTTTTTTCTAAAATTATTTCCTTATGTTGCATTTTTTTTACTAAAATTGCTCCCTAACTTCATTTTTAGTGACTTAATTCGTCTATTTTGAACATATGTAGACAAATGTAAGGGGGTTCAAAACACAAAAAATAAATCTAACTCAAATCAGTTTTTTGAAGTAATAGCTATGAGTAAATATTCTTTCAGTTAGTATCTGTTCGTTTGCCTTGCTTCTTTTCATTTTCCCTTGTAATTAATTCATAAACTTTGTACTTGTGCTATTTATATGGTGGAGGAATAAGAGAAACATAGCAATGATTTTGGCTAATTGTGTTTAACATGGTATCAGATTATCTAACACAATTCAAATCCTAAAACTCTCATATCCTTGCCGTCGTTATGATGAACGACGCACCATCGACAAAAATCGACCCTTCTTCCCCATATTACCTCGGTCCCCAAGACAAACCCGGTGACACCATTACTCTCATTCGCCTTAATTCTGATAATTATGACGAATGGTCCCATGAAGTCCGAATTGCCCTGAAATATCGCCGGAAGTTCGCGTTCGTTAATGGCTCAAATAACGAACCATCATCTCCATGTACGGAGGACGACTAGGATACGATACATTACATACTCGTATCGTGGTTGTCAAATACAATCACCCCAGAGGTTAAGTCCCTCCTTCCCAAATTTGAAAATGCTAAGCAGTTGTGGGATTCCCTTGTGGAGCGTTTTGGCGTGGTCGATGGCTCCCGTATTCAACAAATACTTGGCAGCCTTTGTGATTGTCGACAAGTCGAAGGTATGACCATTACTGCTTACTATGGAAAATTGTGTCAATTATGGGATGATCTTGATAAACACCGACCCATAATTGACTGCAAATGTTGTGTCAATTGTACGAGTGCCGCCAAACAACATATGGACCGTCACGAATCAAAACGGTTACATTCGTTTTTATTGGGTTTATTACCGACTTCGTATGCCTCGCTCCGGTCAGTTATTTTGGCCTAATCCCCTTCTCCCACGGTTGCACGGGCTTATCACATGTTGTGTCAAGAAGAGCGGGTTCGGGGTTTTGGTCAGCCCCCTGAGGCAAATACTGAAATTTCGAGTTTTCATGTGAGTCAGACGACTCGGTCTTCTCCTAAGCTTTCGTCTCAAATGACCTGTACCAAAAGACAAAATCTCTATTGCACTCACTGTAATCGCAAGGGACATGACCGTAACATGTGCTTCGACTTGCTTGGTGACATTCTCGACTGGTACTATGAACTAAAAGAGACAAAAAAGTCTTCTGGTCGCGGCACTTCCAGTCGTGGTCGAGGGGGTGGCCGCTCTGGTGGTCGATCTCGGAAGGAAGGGAATTCTAACCGCACTGATGCTAATCCCGTGGAGTCGAGTAATGCAATATCTTCGATACCACTTGGACCTACTATCGTTGCTACATCAACCACGGCTGCCTCGTTGCTACATGTTTATAGTACGCCTCATCATGATCATTCGGGTAAGTGGCTCATTGATACGGGTTGCTCCCATCATGTCACCGGTAACTTTGCTCTTCTCTCTGATGTTAAGACTATTCCAAATCGTGTTGTGGGGCTTCCCGATGGTTTAAAAATAAATGCATCTTTGGAGGGTTGTGCCGTGGTTACACTCACCATTACTCTTAATCCGGTTCTATATGTTCCACAACTGACTTGCAATTTAATTTCGGCATCGCAGTTGAGCGATTCTGTGAACTATGAATTCATAACAAATATTGCTCTATGTAAAATACAGGACCGGGCTACAAAGGAAGAGATTGGCAAGGGTGATAGACTCGATGAACTATACTACCTTCAAGAAAATGTTGCGGTTGTGCGCGTGGTTCCGTCAGTTGTGTCCTCCTTTAATTTGTGGCATAATAAATTGGGCCACCCGTCCGAGCAAGTTGTGAAATTGCTTCCCTTATTACGTAATAAAGAGCATTCTTTGTCAAAACCGTGTAAGGTTTGTCATCGAGCCAAACAAATTCGTAATAGTTTTCCATTGAGTAATAACAATAGTGACAATGCTTTTGAATTAATCCATGGTGATTTATGGGGACCGTATGATATTCCCTCAACTTCGGGTGCTCGCTATTTTTTAACATTGGTGGATGATTATTCCCGCGGTGTGTGGATATATCTATCATACTCATCCTCTTCAAGAATGAGCGAATCTTCTGTAACGGGGGTGATAAGATCACTCTCAACAGAAAGATTCAGGTCACTGATGTCAACTCTCTCATCCCTCTCTGTTTCTCCACTGGCTTGGATTAAGTGTTTAAGAAGCTCTCATTGCTCCTCATAGGGTAGGTCAAGAAAGTCCCATCCACAACTTCCCTCAATTTTGATCAAGGTCTTACCAGTGACTCCATCGTAAATGATACGACAAACCTCCCCAATACTAACAGGATAGTCAGAATGAGAAAGGAAAGAGGTTAATCTATTACAATAGATATGCAACGGTTCATGCTCTAATTGTGGGAAATGGGAGATGGTCATAACGGCAAAAGAAAAAGACAAAAAAACTAAAAACAATCAACACTAGCGCTACCTCCCCGGCAACGGCGCCAAAATTTGATACCCGTCGTTGTGGGTGTCAAAGATAAAATTTATAATTCCAAAACTTTAACTATAGATAGCGAAAGTCAGGGTCGAACCACAAGGAGGTTGGGAGTGTTAGTCGTTTTAGGTCTATGTCTTAAGGTAGCAATTGGGGGTTTGAAAGTTTGATGTTTGGTTTATCACTACGTCTAATAATAAAAATAACAAGAATAAGAGTGAAATTAAGATGTGAATAAAATAAGATAAAAGAAATGTTAGGATGATTGGGTCGTTATAGCTACGATGGCAAACGGTCTAGGTCAACATGTATTGCAGTCGTGTAAGGGGTATAACAAATCCTTTCGGTCTATGTTATCTAATAGCTCCTTTCGGCCTATGCTATTAGTTCCTAGGTCTCACAAATATCGGGTGTCAACAATATAGGTGATTCCTATGTCTATGTCACATACCCTTCGGTCTTAGTAACCTAGCTGTCTTAAAACGTTAACTAATTCCCTTCCCTTATCTTTCGATCCCCAGGTTGGTCATTATTAAGCATCCTACAAGTCTCCCTTCGGTCTCGTTATAAGATATTGCGATTAACGGAAGAAAACAGGTCTGATCATACACGGAGTTGGTCGACCGACCAGCTATTCCGGTCGGTCGACTAACTACCTCAGTCGACCGACCAGAGAAGCCAGTCGGTCGACCGAGGTCTGCTACGGGTTGCCCTAAATCATGCCATCTACGCCATTACTCACCTACATCCTAACATATGAAATTACCTACGCATAATACTAGTAAAAATAACAACTTTAACAATAATAACAACAAATATAATTATTAAAACAGTAAACATGCGATTATCAAACAAAAGGGTTTTAGGGATTCTATCTAGCCGGTATAACAATAATGAACATGAACAAAACTGAATTAGAAGAAATGATTATCGTGCAAAGGAATAAGAACTGAAAGATTATTCTTTATTGAACTTGCGTGGAACCAGAATGTTGCGAAAGTAACTAAGAAGAACTCTATTGTAAAATTGACTAAGAAGAAAACTAAAACTAGAAAACTGAATTAAACTAAGTAAAACTGAGATGAGAACTGAATTAGTAAAAATTAGATGATTAGTACATTGAGGGATTAGGCTTAAATAATGGAATTTCTGAAAACTCTTGCTAAACCTAATATGTCGTGGGCTTAATCTTCTTTCCGAAATTGCTGAAATCTGCGCTTTGGTCGACCGACCGGTGATGCTGGTCGGTCGACCAGTTATCGGGCCCATGAAGGTTTTTGACTTTGAATTTGAACTTCTGAAATTAAGTTGTCAGGTGTGTTGGTCGACGGACCAGTGGGCTCGGTCGGTCGACTGAAACACCTGTAGTATCAGCCTCAAAATCTTCATAAAATGGTCTTTTGATCTTTCAAACGCGCCTCGGACTTCGTTCCTTCTTCATTCCTTTGTTCCTTTAACCGTGCAAAATTCTCGAGGGTAAACTAGGCTCGAAATCGTCTCATTTCCGCATAAATCTGCAAAATAGCATAAAAATACGAAAGTAGACGAAATAAGGAAATAATGACTAAAAACTCGTAAATGAGCTCTGAAATGCGTGTAAAATATAGATGTAAAACATCATAAAATAGACACGCATCAGCACATTCTGTCCCAATTCATGAACGCTCCGCGCGAAGCTCACTGGGATGCCACCCTTCGTATAATCCGTTACTTGAAGGGTACCCCGGGCCAGGGTATTTTATTGTCATCCCGTATTGACATGAAATTGTTGGGTTGGTGCGACTTCGACTAGGGTAAGTGTCCTGAAAGTCGTCGCTCCGTGACTGGGTGGCTCGTGTTCTTATATTAGGCTCCTCGCCCGTGTCATGGAAAAATAAACGTCAGCATACAGTGTCGCTATCTTCAGTCGAGGCCGAATATCGTGCCTTACGTGCTCTTACAGGCGAGATCAAATGGCTTAAAGGTCTCTTGGGTGATCTAGGCTAACCCGTTGCTACTCCTGTGGAAGTGTTTAGTGATAGCAAGTCGGCGCTTCATATCGCCCAAAATCCTGTTTTCCACGAGCGTACGAAACACATTGAGATAGATTGCCTCTTTGTTCGTGACACCATAAAAGATGGTCTGATTATCCTTTCGCATGTACCTTTTACAGTTCAATTGGCGGATGTCCTCACCAAAGCCCTTGGGGTGTCTCAATTTACATCTTTAGTCCGCAAGTTTGGCATACTTAATCCGTACCCTCCCACTTAAGAAGGGGGGGGGGATAGCTATGAGTAAATATTCTTTCAGTTAGTACTGTTCGTTTGCCTTGCTTCTTTTCATTTTCCCTTGTAATTAATTCACAATCTTTGTGCTTGTCCTATTTATATGGTGGAGGAATAAGAGAAACACAACAATGATTTTGGCTAATTGTGTTTAACATGAAGCAATTTCAGGAAAAAATACAATTTAAGGGAGCAAGTTTAGCAAAAAAATGCAACTTAAACGAATAATTTTAGGAAACAAATTTCAAAAATGTGTGATTTTAAAAATTTTGATTTCAAAAGGGAGTAAAATCTAGTCACAAATTCTCATTTCTGACGGCCGATATCCGTCACAAGCTTGTAACAGGTCAAATAAAACCCATATATGAAGATATAGATAAATCATTTGTGTTCCCAATGCATTTTACTTTTTGTCTTATTTATTTCTCTAGGTGATACTTAACCCGTCACAAGCTTGTGACAGATAATCTGTCACAAGTTTTTGATAATCCGTCAAGTAAGACTTATTGAAATATAATTTACTAAGGGGGTGTTTCGTTGGGAGTATGAAATGGAATGTATATCACCCATTCAAGTGTTTGGTTGGCCACTTGTGGAATTGATTTAGAAACCCAATGGATTCTAAATCCACCCCAACCCCTTGGAATCCCAAACTTTACCCCATCCCCAAGTTTCTAAATCCAATCCCCCTGAATACAAAACCTAAAAAAACCCAAATTGATATTGTTCTACTACAGATAAGTCTTCATCTTCCACTTTCATCATAAGATAAATTACTTATAATTGTTCATGGATATATATGATTAGTTTCGATACTAGTTTAGGTTATCGTCTATTTCTTTAATATAAAGGCATATGACGATCTGCTAAACAAATTACGAAAATATCTCTAATTGTTGATGGATTTGATAAATAAATTACTAATGACGATTGGAAATTTACAATCATACGTACGTAGAATAATTATGGCTGAAAACGAAAAAAATCAATACGTACGTAGAGCCATAGAGAATAATTATGGCTGATAACCAAAAAAATAAAACGTGAGTGCTCGTACGTAGCGTAGAATAATTTTACAATAATACGTTCGTACAATAATTGGGAGGACAAAAGGTATTTTTGAAGTCTATTATATCCATTTTATATGAAAATGGGTTAAGTTATCCACTTAAAATATGAATGACATATTGAATCTAGGGTTTTTTGTCTAACACCACCTTTAAAAAACTTTTTCTTCCAAACACCACCTTTAAAAAAATAATTTGTCAAACACCACCTTTAATAAAAAAAATTTTGTCAAACACCACATTTTGGCCAAAGTTCAGCGTTTGTGATGGGGTGACTTTTATTCGATGTTTGAGATAGCAAACGAGGTTGGTTTAGAGTATTCTTGAACTCGTTGGAAAGGTGGGAGTACACGCTTTCCAAAGGTTGTCAACACGGTGGTCAAAGATGTCCTTATGTGGGGTAGATTGATGTGTAAAGTAAGGTTGGTTAGAGAAATAGCTAGAAATTTAGGTTTACAACGAGTTGTTAGAGGGGTTTTCAAGGGTCTTTAAATGGGGTTATGATGTTTGGTTTGGTTTGAAATTTGGTATGTAGGTTGAGAGGAGGGCAAGGTATGTCACAGTTGTGTTCACTGTGGTGGTCGTTGGTGCAAGTGGTGGTTCAACGGGAGTGAATTGACCCACGAAAAATCCTACTTCAACTTACATTAACCCTATGTGACCAGCCTTACTTTACACATAAATCTACCCCACATAAGGACACTTTTGACCACCGTGTTGACAGCCGTTAGAAAGCCTGTACTCCCACCTTTTTTCTCATTCATGGACTTTTTTCATTACTTTTACATGTTATATCATTTACCTAAAAAAACTCTCTCTAATTCTCTTTAATTATCACCCCACAAAAAACCCTAACAACGCGGAGATTCATAGCACAAACTGCTAAAAATCTCATCAAAAAACGAAACACTTCATCTATTTCTTCACCATACCACCACCAAAATCACACCTTTCTTGCTTCTTGTCAATCCCTTTTCCTATCTTCACCCTTTTCAACTTCAATGGATCACTCAAATGACTCAAATGGTATGATGAAGAAATAGATGAATGTTTATGCAGAATGTCTGCAAATCTCAACCAAGACACCAACGGAAACTCACAATTTCGCTGTTTTTCCTCAATTTGTAAATCTGGGTGGCAATTGGAGGGGCGGTTGTGGCGAGTGTTGCACAACGGAGACGCGCAGGTGAGAGGGGCGGTGGGGAAGGGTGTTACACGACGCTTTTAGGGTCGGTAGTTAGAGTGAGAAAGTGAAATAAAATGGTAAATGTTGTGAAAAAATAGTATAACGGTCAATCATGTCTATGATTGAGTAAAAGTCGTTCATGATTGAGCAACACCCCAATTTTATTCACAAATTTTCATTTGTGACGGCGGTATCCGTCACATCCGTCACAAGTTTATGACGCATACCGTTTCTTCTCACAAAATATCCATGAGAGGTGAGTGGTAAAGCACATGAAGGATACCCCACCTTATTTCCTCTCTCTTTTTATAAAAGATCACAAGCTTGTGACGAAATTAGCCGCAACTTATTAGCAAGTCTCACACAATACACAAATACTTCCTCCATTTTAATCCAAATGGGCACTTTGCTTTTTGTACGCTATTGACAAATCAACTTTCAATCTCAATTTTCTCTCAATACATAAGAAAAAATATATTCATGTGGGGTCTTGTTTAATTCGTCTTTACAAGTACATTGAAAATATATAACTTTTGTAATTTTTACAAATACGTAGTTAAAGATATGAAGCACGCAAAACATGTGTCGGCAAACGTGGAAAAGGTAGAGTGCCCATTTGAATTAAAATGGAGGAAGTATTATATAAGACACTTGCTTAAGAGACAAACAAACAATTGTTCACCGTATTTTGATTTTATTTTTTCAAATTTCTCTCTCCTCTCTTAACGAACCAAATTAATGCACACCCTCTCCAATGGAGTCTCTGAAAATCAGTGCCCTAGATCCAACATTACCCTCCTAGGGTTTCTTAATCAAATCAATTTACCACAAACATTCATTCCTTCATTCATCTTACAATCCAATAAAATCCGCAATTTTTTCGTAATTTTAATCACCTAAATCTGATTTATCATTTTGTTTTGAATTACGATGCTAGAGTGAGTATACAGATTCGTCAAAAATGGGATGTGTATGTTGCAAGCCATCTGCAATCGAAGATAGCAAGGAAAGTCCGGTAAGAAGAGATGATCATCTTCGTAAAACTAATAGTAACAATAATTACAACAATGGCGGTGATGAGAAGGTGTTGTTGATCGATAAGCAACAGCAACAGCAGCAGCAGCAGCAGCAATCGGCTATTGGCGGTAATAATGATTGGGGCCGAAAACAGCGGCGAGAAATAGCAGTTAGAGTGGAGTCTCCGTTGGCAGGGAGGATTCCGAAGGTAGTGGAGGGTGAACAAGTAGCGGCCGGGTGGCCTACGTGGCTGGCGGCGGTGGCGGGGGAAGCTATTAAAGGTTGGGTGCCTAGACGAGCTGATTCATTTGAGAAGTTGGATAAGGTACGTGTAATATTTTTGCATTCTTCTGAATTTAATTCATTTGCTTGAATTAATTGAATTGCATTGTGTTGTGAATTTGGTACAGTAGAATCTTTTACTTAGTCTGTTGGATTATTATAATTGTTTTGCTCTATTTTGGGTGAATCTTTTACTAGGTCAATTTCAGTATTTGACTATGTATTTTGTGTGTCTTGTATCAAGTCTTATTTTTGTCCTACAGATTAACTTTAATTTGTAAAATAGTGCAGGGGAATTTGCAATTGGATAGAGTAATTCAAGTTCATGGTCAAATGAAAAATGCAGAAAAAACATTGATTATTAAAACGAATTGTAAAACGGGACGGATGGAGTATAGGAGTGCAAAAGGAATGTTCTTGATTAACTTGAGCGACAAGAATTTTGCTGTCAAAATAGTTATTTGTAGCTCTTTGAGGTTATATGTGGTCCATTCTGCTGTGGTCTTTGAGGGTGTGAAGAGTTGCATTGCTGCTTTTCTATGCTTACATCGCTTAGTAATGAACCAGGTGTTTCTTGGGGTGACGATGAAAGAAAACAGTGGTATTTTTTATGGACATTGCTAGTGTTTGATGATGGTTGGGTTCTTGGCTTTTAGGGCCTTTGTTATGGCGATAAGTAGCTTACACTGTTACAAGTTTCGAGTAGCCACTTCTCTGTAAATTATCAACTAGTATTTTTTAGTAAATCTAATGGGGTGTTTTCGCCTCATGTGCTCAGGGATGTTGTTTGCCTGTTCAATATTATAATGAAGATCACCGCCATAATTGTCAGGCATACATGGTTATATACCATCTCCTGATCCTAGACCAAATGTTTGTCAGCATGTTGTCATTGTATTTATTTAAAGGACTTTATCTCAGAGTAATCTTATGGCGGCTCGTTGTAGGGGTTGCCAATCATCTGTACCTGGCTGTTGTTTGACTCTAGTTACCCCATTTAATTTCAGATTGGCCAGGGGACTTACAGTAGTGTCTATAGAGCGCACGATCTTGATCAAAGGAAAATTGTTGCTTTGAAGAAAGTCAGATTTGACAACTTGGATCCTGAAAGTGTGCGTTTTATGGCTAGGGAAATTCACATTCTTCGTAGACTAGACCATCCTAATGTAATTAAACTAGAGGGTCTTGTTACGTCAAGGATGTCATGCAGCTTATACCTTGTCTTTGAATATATGGAGCATGATCTTGCAGGGCTTGCGTCACACCCAGCAGTTAAATTCACCGAATCGCAGGTATATAGGCTTTGCATTTTTTAACTTTTATGTTTAATGTGAAGCATCTGCATACTCCAAAAGAAAACTCTAAACTGAGAGAATTATTTAAAAACTATAAGGTTTTAGAATACTTGCTTCTCATATAGGTCTGTATATCTTTGTGCAGGTTAAGTGTTATATGCAGCAACTCTTGGGTGGACTTGATCACTGTCATAGCAGGGGCATCTTACACCGAGATATAAAGGGATCTAATCTTCTAATTGATAACGATGGGAAACTGAAGATTGCAGATTTTGGGCTGGCAAGTGTTTATGATCCTCTTGGAAGTCAGCCACTCACAAGCAGGGTTGTGACTCTTTGGTATCGGCCTCCAGAGCTTTTGCTCGGTGCAACTAATTATGGTCCAGCTGTTGACTTGTGGAGCACTGGTTGCATACTTGCAGAACTCTATGCTGGGAAGCCGATTATGCCTGGAAGAACAGAGGTACTTGGCTCAATTTTCTAACTCCCTAATAAACATAGTCTTTCAACCCGGGCTTGAGACTTGAATAGCGAACTTTTAGGAGTCTTGGGACAGGTGCTGTTCTGATTCTTCGATACCTTGGTTCTTTTTTTAGGCTAGTGGGAAAGAGGGTGGGGGAATACTGAATTTATTTTGAATCTGGAGGGGATCACAAATCACGATGCGTTGAAGACGATTGTTTTAAATTGATGAAGAATTGAAACACTTATTTTCGTAGACGAAGTTGTGTGACTCATATCCACTGTATAATATGGCATATGTTACCCATTGAGCTAAAAGGTTTTTTTGTCTTTTAAGTGCGATAATGTACATGATGGCAGCCTTGTAAATGGAGAAGCTGGCACAATCGAAGATCAAAGCGAACTGACTTCTTCGTCATTGAATGAGTTCTTTACTCTGGAAATTGCTATTTAGTGTTTGCTTGTGCAATAGCTTGTCATTTAGAATCTTGGGAAACATCAGCGCTAGCTAATCTGCATCTTTTACTTATGGGATAAAGCTAGGTTTCATCAATGGCCAAGTGCCGCGAAGTATTAAAAAATTCTTCTAAAGACATTCACCGAGTATGTATATTACTGAGCGATATGTGATGTCTTTCATGTCCATGTTCACTCATGAGGAAGGTGTAGTTCCCTCTTAGACACGTGGAGTTGGCAAATGTGTATATTACTGAGCGATATGTGATGTCTATCATTTCCACTTAAGAGGAAGGTGTAGTTCCTTCTTAGACATGTGAAGTTAGCTAGTTGCTCAGTGCTGGAATATTTTGGCAGTAGAAGAACATAACTCCAATGCGTCATGGCTTTAATCAACAATGGTGTGAGGGGGATTGAATCTATTAAGCCTTATATGTGTGCTGAAAAGTTGATAGATGACAGTAATCTTACAAAAATTACTCCATATTCTTTAGGTTTGTTGACTAAATTTGTTAGTTTTTGACGTTATGATACTTGGGCAACTCTCTTGGCGGCAGTCATCACTCTGCTATGACCTATAGACTGTTCTGTGTTTTGCCTCTAGATTCTCCTCTATTTGTATTACCCTTGCCTCTATATTTTGGTACATGAAATATCAAACTCTTTACAACCTTTTTGAATTATATCGCCGCTTAGGTGGAACAATTACATAAAATTTTCAAGCTTTGTGGATCACCTTCTGAAGAATACTGGAGAAAGTCCAAGCTGCCTCATGCGACAGTTTTTAAGCCTCAGCAGCCATATGCACGCCGTGTTGCTGAAACATTTAAAGACTTTCCTGGTCCAGCTCTAAGTCTTTTGGAGGTTCTTCTTTCAGTTGATCCTGCCGACCGTGGAACCGCGTTGTCAGCCCTAAAGAGTGAGGTAAGAATTTGCTGAGTGACTGTATTGAAAACTTCCTAATTCTTTTTGACCAATTACTCTGAATTTTCTACTAAGTATGGGTATCTAAAGCATTTGGTGTTGTTACAGTAAATTTGGCACTTGAGCAAAAAAGCTCTTTATTTAGAAAGTGGCTCTCTGAATGTCATTTTTATTTTATAGTTGCTTTTTGTAAGTTTATTACAGTTTTGCTAGCCGGCCAAGGAGATTAGGATGATCGACTGTTTAAATTTGAAGGAGCACTGCTTAACTGTCTCCTTATGAATATGGTTTTTGCATTGTTCTATAAGATTTTGGTGGTTAAAGTGTTTTTCTTACGGGTTCATATATAATAGTTACGAGTGTGCTGAGCTATTTTCTGTGAATAAATTTCTAACATTTGCTCTCCTTGTGAAAATCATCTGTAAGCAGAATAAGTACACAAACTCTGGTTTGTAGACTCATAGAAGAATATGAGTGGTCTTTTTCCATTTGATTGAATTGAAAATGTTGCTGAATTTTGCAGCTATAGTTGCTCTTGTATGATTTTTTTAGTACTAAGCGTATCGAAGGTATGTGTATGTTCACATTATGATTGTGAACTTCTGCATGTTCCGCACAATTGCTTGAGGTCAAGTGTTAAATTGCACTTCGATTGATCTGTTTCAATTTCGTTGACTGGCTTGTTTTAATGCCTTTTGTAATGTAATCTTAATGAAACATTAATTTCATCGGGCCAAGCTGTGGTTTGTATTTATTTGTGTTTTTTTTTCATTTTCTAGTTTTTTACGATGAAACCGCTTCCGTGTGATCCATCAAGTTTGCCCAAGTATCCTCCAAGTAAAGAGTTTGATGCTAAAATGAGGGATGAAGAGGCTAGAAGGTACTGTTTTACTGGTTTGCAGTCTTCGTGTTTATTTCACTATGAATTTTCTGATGTAGTGAAATTGAGCTTCGCATGGAAATAGCAAGTATATTTTTTAAAATATAAAAAATATAGAGAAAATGAAATGGAAGTGTCAGGTTACTGATTTATCTTCACTGAAGGATCTTGCCCAATTTTCTGATGGTGCTCAATTTGATTGCAAACTTGATCATGTCACATCTCCCAGAGAATTGTTAGCTTAGAAGCTTCCGTATCGTTCTTGTCATGAAGTTGGACCTAAGCTACCCGTGTTGTTGTAATTAGCGTAGTCTCTAATCAATAGCATGCATAAAGAGACCCCTATTCGGACATGTAAACAAGGTTAATATAAAGCATGATTTCTTATCCAATTCTTGCTGTTCATGTAGGGAAGGAGTCGCAGGAATTAGGGGCCAGAGAGCTGGTCCTGAGAGGAAAGTAACTAAAGAGTCTCGAGCCATACCTGCACCTGATGCCAATGCTGAGTTAGTCTTGTCCATGCAGGTAGTTCATCATTGTTGGCGATGCTTGTTCTTTTATTTTCTAGATTCTTCTTTTTATATTGGATATTAGGAGCCAGAGGAGGGAAGCTTATGACAATGGACAAGCATTTGAATTATTCTTAAAGAGTATCGTTTCTTAGTTTAAAAATATTTTTGTTTGATTTTAAATTTCATTTGATGCAAATCGTATTCTAGGAACGTGGGAAATGGTTGTGAAGTTTTTCTGCTCTGCTTATTTTACTTGAAAATAATTTGGAATACCCAATGTAAGGAATTAAGACTTATCTGGAGAAGCATGCTGTGTTTTCTATCAAGTGTACAATGTTTACCTATTTCCCAGGGTGGCAAAAATATATATTCATTTTGTTTTGGGATTAAGTCATACAATTGGCTAGATTTAAAATGACACGCAAAACCCTCCGTGATTCTTTTTTCTTTTCTTGAAGTAGATGGTTGCCCTGTTGTTATTACGGGTCTCTTCTAAACATCCTCTCTTACTGGGACATGAAATTATGTGTGTATGTCCGAGTGTCCGACCCCCTACTATACATGGAGCGGGAGCCCCTTTGTAGGGTCTGAGGTAGTGATAGTGCAATGATCTACTTAGTCTTCATCAAAGTTCAATTGATGGGTTTATTTATGATTTCCTATCCTGTTTCAAATAAGTGACTTGGAGCAGATTTTTTTTTTTAACTTTTTGTGCTTGGATCTGCAAGATCCTATTGACACCCTTCCTCCCCCGTATGACTTTTGGCCCTTTTCTTGAACATAGTTGCTCTGTTAACTGGTATTTATGCCTTCCAGAGAAGACAAGCTCAATCTACTGCAAAGAGCCGGAGTGAAATGTTCAACAATCATCCGGAAGAGGTTGCTTCAGGCTTTCCATTTGAACCTCCCACTGCATCTCAAGCCAAAGAAGAACCTGGTACAAACAGGCAAGCCCAGGTTCACAAGCGAGCCTCACATTCAGGACCACTTGTTCACCAAGCGGCATGGGCTAAATCTGGGAAGAACTTGGATAATGCTCTCAAGGTGTCAAATGGGGCAAATTTATCTACAATGACTGGTTCTGTGGCGGCAAGAAGAAGCTTCTTGTCTGAAGAGAAACGGGAAAGGAGTGGTTGTTTTCATGATGGTGTGCCGAAACTGAGTACTCGATTTCCTGGATCGTTCAAAGAAGTACAGGACTCCATTCCAAGGCGAGATCAAGCGGATCACATGCAATCTTTTGTAAATTCACAGCAAAATAAAGAAGAGAGAAGCAGCAGAAATGTTCCTATTCTTGTAAGCCTTTCTATCTTTCATCTCCATCGAAACGATGGGAATTTTTTATAAGTATGCAGTGTCGATAACTTCATTCCATTTCCAATTGAGTCAAAGGACTCATTACTCTTTGGTTCTGAATTATGATAAAAATGGCTGACTAAAATGGTTGCGCTTCTTTCTCGGTTTCTCTTGTCAAGTACCAGTCATTTGATGCAATTCTTGATGCAATTTTCATCTTGAGTCATTAAGAAACAATCTCTTTTTGTTGCTAACACAAGGGTAAGACTGACCCCCTCTTACCTCGCAATTTGCGGGAGCCATTGACGCACGGGGGTATTGTGTTGTTGCAGTGTTGACTTCACTCAAATTAAGTTACGTTTTTGCATAGCATTGTTATTTTATGACGGTGCTTCACATATTGCCAAACTTTCCACAAATATTCATATTCATAACATCAATGCCTGTAACTAAGCAGATTCGCTCCATGTCAAACTTTGGCTTGACTGGACCTCTCCCACCTTTGCAGTCTTTGTTGTTCTTTACAAGAACCGAAATAGGGTTACAATTATACATATGATTGTTTACCACCTACCAAGTGCCTAAAGCTGAAGTTTATCATCTTTTGAAGTTTATTTTTTAAATTCTTTGATGTTTTCTATGTTCTCTGTTCTGCTTTCTTTGGGTGAGAAGTAGTGATATTTGGTAAGCAGTGTTATTATCTACGACGCAAACTGATGGTTGTAACTTTCAAGTTAATGAAACAGTTATGGTGCTGTGTTTGTTCGTTTCTGAATATCTGAATTAGTGCATTGTTGAATGTTGATGGTATGTCTATTCTTCCAGATTGGTTATGGATCGAAGGGAAACAAAACCCACTATTCAGGACCTCTTATAGCCCCTTCCGGCAATACAGAGCAGATGATGAAAGAGCATGATCGGCAAATCCAAGAAGCTGTAAGGCGAGCCCGCATAGATAAGGCCAGAATCAGAAAGATGCAAGGCCAATTAAATGAAGTAGCAACCACTTAATAATTGGTTGATGACCGCTTAATGAGAGTAGGTAATATCTATGTAAAGATTTAGAGGAAAAAAGGCAGGTAGCATGAGTAGCATGACGTTAGTTAGAGAATAGGCGAAATTGGTATGCTTGTGGAGTGAGTGATGGAGTATTTGTTTTAGAAGAAATCCATTTTTCCTTGTACAGGTACAGGTAATGTTTGTTGAGTGAAGAAGGCAAATGGCCGTTGTTCTTTACAAGTTTAATCCTTGACTTGTGAGTCGTGACTCGTGACTCGTATGTAATTGGGTATTGCCACTTGTGTAACCGGAAACTTCCATTGTTATCGAGATCATTTGAGGTGCATCAGCATGTCATGCATCTAGGTTGAAGAAGCCTGCCAGTAATAGAGGGTAACTACGAGTCTACAACAATATGAATATTGCGTTGAACTGACAATTCATTATAAAAAGAAACCAAGTTTATCCAATGGAACATATATATATATTTATATATATATATATATATTTTTTTTTTTTTTTTGACAGCGGCAAAGAAATGTTTTTTACATAATACCGACCCGACTGTTCGGATCAGACTTATTTATTACATTAGACGAAGAAGAGATTAAACTAAGAATAGGGCTGACACAAAGGATAGGTCTCTTGGGGGGCCGATCTGAACATTCCAGTTGAGCGAAAAATTCTTTTCTCTTCTTTATAAGTTGAGCTTCTGGAAAGTACCTGCAACAAGACACACTTACGCCACGAGGACGTAGAAATTTACGGGAAGGATATCTACTTGTAGATAGAGTAGATAAATTATGTCTCGGAGATTCATCCCCTTGGCTATGATTCTTCTTGTAGGTGGAAAATCTTTTCTTCTCTCTCACATGTCTAAGAGAGGAGGACCTGCAGGGTATACATGTAACAGGAATACGTGGCAAGTTACCGATCAAAGAAGTCTTGGTGTGCTTATGACTGGCTGAAAAATAGAAGGGTTGATTAGCAGTTGGATCAAAAGAGGCAAGAGGGCGAATAGAGATGGGAGTTTTATCGTTCTTCAATAAAAGAGACTTAACAACCGAAGTGCTCTCATGGGAAACCTGGGTACCAATAGGAGTGAAATTGTCACAACAGGAGGACGATCTCGAACTTATGTCACTAATAGAGGACTTTGGACCACCACCAGCAGCTATAGTGATAACTTCAGAAGGAGAAGACATATCATCCTTTTCCACCCCTCTCTTACGGTTCCGAGGTTTAGAAAGTCTCCTTTTCTTTTTCTTCTTCTTACAAACTTCTTTTGTATTTCCCTCCTCCTTAGAAGACTGAATATGACATATTCGAATAGACATAGTTGACAAATCGTTTTTGTGGTACCACATCACCTTTTCACCTTGAAGGAGTTTTTGATAATCTTGTCCCGAAATCCTTAGTGGGAATCTCCTCCCCCTTTTTTGAGAAAACAATAGAAGACCTGATAGGACCATGCTTCTCCAAACTAGTCTTCTGATTCATCCTACAAGTATTTTCAGCTTCAACCATCTCCAAATCCGCACTCACATATTCCTTAGCACTCATTTCTTCCAAGACTTCCGTCGCTTCTGTGATCACACTCTCACAATCCTTAATATTATTTTCAGAAGCATGCACAATATCCGAAGTATGCACCTGCTTTTTACTGTTCACTTTTATTCCATCAGTCAAACCGACCTCCAAAATTCTTTTACCATTAGCCTTTATAAGGAGGTGACCGTTAACCACTTCCAATTCTCTTATAACATCCTTATTTTTAGGTTCCACCTTCAATGCTTCCACTAAATCCTTTTTTGCTTTTAAAAATCTGTTCAACTTCATATATGCAATCGCCCTACGAAATAGAGCTTTGACGTTTTGTGGAAAACATTCCAAGATCATGGTACACAGATCCACAGCTGCTCTAAATTCCTCCAATTTCAGGGCACAAGCTGCCAAATTAGAATTTAGGGAGATTGCAAGCCCAGATAACGATTGAATATCCTCCCCCCCCCCCCCCCCCCCAAAATTTCCCAAGCTCAGACCAAGAAGTTTACAAGCTTCATCGTAACACGATGCGGCCTGATCAAAATGATTTTGTCGAAAGGACCGTTTCCCTTATCTTTAAGTGCCCTTACCTCAGATAAGACTAACGAAAATGACCCCTGCATTTTCATAAACAAACCTAACATTCTATCCCCATCATTCTCCATAAATCCATCACTAACATGAGCAGAGGCAAAAGCTGAACCAACACAAAGACGACGACAACGATTGAAGTAGCCGGCGTAGGATTGACGTCGACAACAGATAGGGGCTAGAATGAGAAGGATTGAAAGACCCTCGCCGGCGACCTAAAACGAAGATCAGAAAAGTCGCCGGCGAGATGAGTTCGATTTTTGGGGTTTTTGATTTGGGTTTTTTTTTGGGAGCTTTCTCTCTCCTCCCTCTACCTTCTAAAGGACGCTGTTTTCAATGGAACATATTGTTTGCGGGTTTTTGACTCCATTATTAATGTTAAAAAATTATTTGGAAATGGGATTCGTCCAATGTCCGTCTCTCCAAATCCCTTGAAAAATTTTGCTATCCGTTTTTCAACTCTATTTTCATAAATTTTTTATATTTGTTGTTTATCTTTATTGAAGAGGTAAATATGTGATTAAAAAAAATGGTAATTATACTCGCTATACGATGAACAATAGTAACATTATCTCAATGCATTCCCTCGGCTATTTACTTGTTCGTTTTTGAAAAATAAAAAGTTAATTAAATTTAATGATTTTTAAAAGTTAATTAATTTTAATGATTTTACAATTTATTGAATTAAGAAGTAAATTATTGAATTAATAGAAGAATAGAAGGGAGTGAGTAATTAATCAGTTTGAGGATCATTGGGGACCCTACAATATAATTAATCAAATTATTTCATAAAATTCAATACCCAATGAAATGCTTGAAATTTTTTATTCCTTTTATAGTATAGCGAAGTACTATAAGAAACTAAAGAAAGGAGTTTTGGGAAATTGATTGTTGGCTTGAAAGTTGTTGGAATTTGATTAGTTGAAGTTACGGCTGAGCAAAAAAGTCCGATACGAATCCTGATCCGAATCCGATCCGAATTCCGAAATAAAAAAAACCGAATATATTTGTTGTTGTGTAAATTGGATATCCGATCCGGCTTTTTCCGAATAAAATGGACCGGATGTGGATCGAGATTTTCATAAAACTGGATATCCAAATCCGATCCGAATTTAATTTTTATTTAAAAAAAACAAAAACTTAAAATAAAATATCATCCAAAGTCCAAACTCAACCCAAATGGGCCTAACCTAATAATTTCACTAAAACCCTCAAACCTAATACAGTAATACTAATACTCACTACTCAGCCATCATTTGTTAATTTTCTTTCAATCTGAAACCCTAGCATTCTACTCACTACTCAGACCTCAGTACTCGCCTCCCACTCTTTCAATCTCTGATAACCAATTCATCATATTTTATCATCGTTTTCGTTTGTTTTCTCATCATTAATCATCAGATCTGTCCTCATCATTCATTAAAACCGACATATTGTAAGTATTTCTCCTTCGTTTAGTCTATTTCTTTTGTTGTTTGGTTTGTTTATTGCATTCCCGAACTATCTAATTGTCCTATCTATCATGAAATCTTCATGACATGGTATTGCTCAGGTCAAGAGTGTTACTGGTAGTAAAGTCCTTCGTATCATCTACTCCTTTTCTATTTCTTTCTTTGTTCTTCTCCTGATTAATTCATTAATTAATTCTCTGCCTTTCATTCATTTTTTTGTATCCGTTTCGTTGCTATCCTGTTTGTAGATTGCGCATGTATGTTTATCACATTTCATAATCTGTGTAAGAAGGTTTCTTTGTTTTGTAACCCCATTTTTTCTCTTAGAGCTAGGGAAAGGAAACGCAAGAGCATAGGGTTTCATTTTAGTAATAAATTTCAATCTTTTATTGCATTCGCTGGGAAATGAACTTTGAATTAGAGTTTCATTTTAGTAATAAATTTTTATATAAATTGGAAAAATGTTAGTTTTGATCTCCTGACACGGGTTTCTAACTAGGGCGTCGGTGTACATCACTACTGTTACAGCCAGAGCATTTGGCTACTGTTTGAATGATTATTAATATCTTTTGCAATGACAGTGTCAGTTTTCAAAGTTGTTCATCTGGGCCGTGGCTCGTTGTACTTATGAGTTACGACTCATCTGATATTGTTGTTCCATCTTTTGCATATTGGTTTAGTTAAACCGGTCTCTTTAAATCTATACTTTCGTGTACCATGTCGAACACAAAACATCTAGTAATAAGCATTTACACAATTAAACTGCCTTTCCATTCACTCTATGTTCATTCTATGTTCAATGTTCATTCTGCTTGTTAGTCATTCTGTAATATATCTATGTTCATTTTGTTTGTTACATTAGTTGTTGGCATTACTGTTTGCAGATGACATCCAGTTATGATGACAATAGTGATGCGAGATACATTGATCTAGACGATGATGTTGGTGAAGAGCAGTCCACTAAAAAGGCGAGAACCAGCTCTGAACCATCAACTACCCAAAAGAGAGGTAAATCACCAACAATTCCTCAAATGAGTAAGTTCAGAAAAAAATCGATCTCGTTATTGGGATCATTTTGAAAGGTCTAAAAGTGGAGTGATTGCCGTGTGTCTATATTGTGATGAATCTGTTAATTGCAAATCATTTAATGGGACTAGTACTTTGTCCGGACATCTTAAAAAGTGTCCAAATGTGCCTGCCAATGTTGATATAAAACAAAAATTACTTAATTTTGAGACCACTACCATTGTCAATGAAGACGGAACCTCTGAAAAAGTTAGTATTCCAACATTATGGGCTTATGACTATGATAAAATCAGAAAGACGCTTGCTAAGATGATAATTGTGGATGAGTTACCATTTCTCACTTGTGAAAAAGCTGGGTTTTTAGCATTTTGCAAAGAAATGAATCCTCAATTTACCGTTCCTTCTCGATTTACTATTGCTAAAGATTGTTATAGTTTATTCATTGAGGAAAGGAAAAAGTTGCATGATTTCTTTGGAACTATGTCTTCTAGGGTGTGTCTTACTACTGATTTGTGGACTTATGGTCAAAACTTAAGCTATATGTGTCTAACTGCTCATTTCATTGATGCTGATTGGAATTTGCATAAAAGAGTCATTAACTTTTGTCAAGTTTCTGGTCATACGGGAAAGATAATTGGTCAAACGATTGATAAGTGTTTGTCTGAATGGAATTTGACAAAAATATTGACATTGACGGTAGACAATGCTAGCTCTAATGATGTTGCCGTTGATTATTTAAGGAGAAAGTTTAATATTTCAGAAACTGATTTAATGCAAGGGTAGTATTTACATATGAGATGTGTTGCTCATATTTTAAACTTAGTGGTTAAGGATGGTTTACAAGATCTTATAAAAGCAGTTGTTAAAATTCGTGTTTTTTGTAAATATGTAAGGTCGTCACCCGCTAGAAGGAAAAAATTTGAGGCATGTGTGTTAGAGGAGAAAATAAAAAGTCAAAGTAGTGTATGTTTAGATGTCGAGACAAGATGGAACTCCACTTATTTGATGCTTGAGTCTTCTTTAACATTTAAGAAGTCATTTGGTCTTTTATATGTGAAAGACTCCACTCTTCAAAAAGAAATGAGCAAGCATGGTGATGATGTTACAAGTGAGGAGTGGAAGCAAGTGGCTAGTTTGTTACCCTTTTTGAAAGTTTTCTATGATGCCACTTTGAAAATGTCGAGTTCTCTTTATGTCACTAGTAATGCTTATGTTGAGGTTATATTTGGTGTTGTTGAGGTGCTCTCTAAGCATCTCGCTCATGAAGATGAGGACATTAAAAAGATGGCATATAAAATGAAGGTCAAGTATGACAAGTATTGGGGCAAGATTGATAACTTAAATTTGTTTTTATTTATATCATTATTACTTGACCCAAGATGGAAGTTTGTTGGTGTTGATTGGATGGTGAGGAAAGCATATGGTGAAGAGAGGGGTAAGCTTTTAAGCTTGAATATTTCTTACAAACCTAATTTGAGGAGTATTCCACTATAAAATATTGTTGTATTTGTGACGGACAGGTCCGTCGCAAACAATGTGAAATCCGTCGCAAAAGTATAATTTGCGACGGACAGTGTCTGTCGCATATTTTTGTCGCAAAATGAAAATTAGGGACGGAATTTTCCGTCGCAAAAATTAGCGACGGATTGACCAAGGTTTGCGACGGAATGACTTTGACCCTATGGTCAAAGTCAGTCAACATTTGTGACGGAAATTCCGTCGCAAATGTTGACTGACCTTGACCAGAGGGTCAAAGTCAGTCAACCATTGCGACGGAATTTCCGTCGCAAAAGAGGAATTTGCGACGGAATTTCCGTCGCAAAGGTTCACTGACTTTGACTTGTTGGTCAACATTTGCGACGGAATTCCGTCGCAAATCTAGACATTTCCGTCGCAAATTCCTGTAGTATTTTCCGGTTTCAGCTGTTTTTTCTGCTCCCCATTTCAATTAAATGGCTAATTTTACCCTTTTGTAAGCTCTCCAAACCTGCATATTTCAGCCAAAACAGCCCAGCAACAAAGAACTTGTCCAAGACAAGGTTTTTAAAAGGTCTTTTCATAACTAAAATTAAGGTTTTACATATGTTCATCCAACTTAAAACTAAACAGAATCCGCGGTAGACCAACTAACCAACATAATAAAACCTATCTAACGGTGGTGTCAGTGGGCTGTGGGGTGACGAAATGGCTGGCCGCCCTAGCATTGTCGCCGCCGTCATCATCAAAGTCGCGTCTTGGCTGAGAAAAGCCTCCCGGGTTGCAGCTTTGAGTAGTGAACTCCCCCCCCCCATTGACTTAAGAACTCTTCAATTGCCTTTAGCCTTTGAGATGTCTCGAGTTCACGTTCCCTTAGCTGAGCATTCTCTTGAAGAACTCTGCTGACGATACCTGCAATTAATAGTCAAACATGGTATTATATTATTCAGTAAACGGTAAAATAATTGGTTAGTCTTAATCTTTAATATACTACAAAATACTAACCTGGGGTGTATGATGGGTTCTCAGCACTTGAGTGACGACGACGTTCGTAAAGAACTGGTGCTGCATTTCCCATACCAAGTATCAACCCTTTCTTGTTAAAGTCGTCATGTTCTTCGAAGTAGATGTCGTTATCGTCGATCTCCTCCTCCGGTATTCCTTCACTTATCATTTTAGTCTTCCTTGAAAAAACATTTCCCTACAAAACAAAAACAAAGTTTGATTAGTATACGTTAATTAATTACTAAAGCAAATTACTAAAACATAAAGAAAAGTTTCTGATAACTTACAAAGACTTCTTTCGATTTCGTTGAAAGTCATCCCTTCTTGGCATGCTTCTTGGTCTTCTCCAGCAAAACCAAGGCGGATGGTACATCCCTCCCATCTTGTCCAGCCTACAATTTAAATCGAACGACACTTGTTAAAAAAAACACTCAAGATTGTCAAAGTTTGCCAATTATTAAAAAATTACTCAAGACGAGAAAAAGTGAAGTAAAAACTATGAAATTACCATTTCATCCATAATCTGGAGGGTGTTTCTACGACCCATAATATGAGTACCTAAGGCCTTGCCTTTTTCGGTACTTCCAGACATCCTATTGGCGGTGTTTTCTCGGATGTGTCCTGAAACTTTGGATCATTCTTTCTAGCCAGAATCTTTTCGAATATATCCGCCGGTATCCAAGATGGCCTTTCCTCCGCACTTTTCTTGGAAGCGTAGTGGATCTTTCTGTGTAGGAGTTCTTTCATCATGTTGGTCCAAGCCGCCTTAACCGCATCTCTGTCGCGAGGATGAAAAGTAACATGTTGCTGTTTCAAAAAATAATATAGTTAGAAAATAATGAAACGAAAATAGTTAATAAATAATGAAACAGAAATAGGTAATAGTTAATAAATACCTCAAACCAATCCCACCATTCCTTCTTCATCGCATCCGACGCATGTGACCAGTTCGGCGCAAATTCCATGTAGTTGGAAATAATGGTCAAGGTTACGAGATTGGAAACTTCTTTGTGACTGAACCTGAAAAAGAGTTGAATTTGAAAATAAAATAACCAATAAGTAATCATATTATAATCAATATATATATATATATACGATCAATAAGTAAACAAATGAGGTACTTACCACATGCCGCCATCATAATCAGTAGGATCGAGGTGTATTCGACGTGTAGGCTGCTGAGGCTGAGGCTGAGGAGGAACAATCTCGTCCTCGTCACTAGCTCCCGCTCGTCCCTCAGGCTGACGACTACCACTACCTCGTCGTCTTCCGCCCACATATTATCAAACTAATATAGCAACAATTAGAAAGAAATGCTTTACATAATTAAAAACTTGAATAATAAAGGAAATAAGATGATTTCATTGATATTAAGCCATACGGCATATACAATAATATCAAGAAATACAAGATTATCAAATCTAATAGATAGCAGTCCTAACCATCATCATCACTTGAACAATTTATTCCTACATCCTTACAAAGAGAATCTATAATATCTTCATCTTCGTCCTCCTCCGCATCCTCATCCTCATCCTCATCCTCATGTTGCTCCTCTAACACAATTAGTATGTGTTCTGGTTCCTCCACAATTTCATCTTCATCTTCTTCTTCTACTTCAATTGGTGACAGTATTGTTTCACCATTAGTAACATTTTCTTGAAAGAAAGATTCATCAACGGGAGCATCGACATGTGATCTAGCCTTAGTTTTGAATACCGTTGACCATTGACTTTGATCCTTTTTTATACCTGGATAAGCATTATAGTAAACTTGTTCCACTTGATATGCCAACACAAATGGGTCGTACTTTGCAAATTTTCTACTCCGGTTAACATCCACAAGCTTATATTCCTTATGTACTTGCATGCCTCTTTCGGAGTTATCTAGCCAACTACATTTGAACAAAATGACTTTGTAAGTGTTTTCTGGGCCTGTATAAGTCATCTCAACAATTTCGTCAAGGGTCCCATAGTAGTCAGCTCCTTCAGTGGAACTCACACAAAATCCATTGTTAATTGTGCACTTTTCCAAAAAATTTCCTTGAATGAAAGCTCGAAATTTGTAGCCATTGATGGAATAGCGATTCCATGTTCTGACTCTTCTTGAGGGACCATTTGCTAAGGCAATTAGAACTGGATCTTCTATATTAATAACCTGAGATCTAAACCATCTGGGAAATCTTGTTTCATATTTTTCCCAAACATCATTGCCTACGACACATTCAGGATGTTCTCTCATGATAAAATTTTCAAACAACCTATATTCAGATAAGGGGAATTATTAATTTTTGAACAACTAATAAAGTACGTTTCAAATATCAGAATTTAGATTCACCACTTACACTTCGTTGCGTTTCAATTCATTAGAATCGCAGTTAGATAAAACGTAGAGGTGTGCACGCTCATATTCGTTATCCTCCAAAAACCTTTCACGACAATTTCCAGAAGTAGTGCCATCATGATCTTGAAATATCTCAGGCAAGTTAGATTATGTCGGCTTTTTTGAACCAACGTCAAGGTGTTTTGCCTTGGTGTCTATGTGATCTTCAAAGTACAGGGAACAGAAATTTGTTATTTCCTCAATTAAATATGCATTACATATAGACCCTTCAACATGAGCTCTATTTTTGATTGTCTTTTTCAAATGATTCAAAAACCTCCAAACAAATTAGTTTAGAATGAAAAATATGATAATATATATGTATTATGTAATATAAAGTATTAAATAAGGATGATGACATTACCTCTCGAAAGGATACATCCACCTATATTGCACAGGACCACCCACTTTTACTTCATATGGCAAATGAATAGGTAGGTGTTCCATTGAGTTGAAAAAAGAAGGTGGAAGGATTTTCTCCAATTTGCAGATGATCTCCGCAATGTTATTTTCGAGACTTGTAATTTTTTCAATTTGTACTGACGAAGTACACAAATCTCTGAAAAATTGACTAATTTCAGTTATGGCATTCCACTCATTTTTTGGGAGAAGATGTCTCAGAGCAACTGGGAGTAATCACTCCATGAAGACGTGACAATCATGACTTTTCAAATCGTGTATCTTCAGTTCATTCATATCGACACACCTTCTCAAATCTGAAGCATAACCGTCGGGAAACTTCAATTTGTATACCCATTCACATAGGACCTTCTTTTGTTCTTTTTTCAAAATGACCGAATCCCCTTTTCTTTTACTTGAATAAAGAAGTAACATGTCTTTCTCTGAATTTGAGTCTAATTTTGTTTTTCCTTTCACGTCCATGACAGTGTGAATTATTTGCTTGAAATTTTTTTTCTCAATATGCATGACATCAAGGTTATGTCGAAAGTAGCGTGCTCCAATAGGGAAGCTCCCAAAAAATGTTGTGTTTCCACCACCCAATCCGTTTCGCTTTAAGCAAATTCAGTTCACGGTCAGATCAATCCACAATTTTTGGTAAATGTTTCACACAATCCCAGACTTCTTTGCCTGTTAACCTCTTTGCAGCAACATCGTTCTCAACTTTCCCTTTCCTAAAATGCACCTTATCCTTGCGAAAAACATGATTACTTTCTAAAAACTGTCTATGACAATCAAACCAACTCCATTGTTTTACCATGTTGTAGCCAAACTGACTTAGTCTCATTTTTCATACAATATGGACATGCATGCTTACCAGCAGTTGACCAACTAGATAACATGCCATATGCAGGAAAGTCGTTGATCGTCCATAGGAGTGCGGCTCTAAGATCAAAGTTTTGCTTCAATGAGACATCATAGGTTAAGATCCCCGTCTCCCATAATTGCTTCAACTCGTGAATAAGAGGCTGCAAATAGACGTCAAGGTTTTTCTTTGGACTGTGGGGACCGGGAATAAGTAATGTTAAGAGCATAAACTGTCTTTTCATACAGAGCCAGGGTGGTAAATTGTATGGAGTAAGTATCACCGGCCAACATGCATATTGCTTCCCGAATTGACTAAGCGGTGCGAAACCATCAGTGCAAATTCCAAGACGGACATTTCTAGGCTCAGATGCAAAATCAGGATGCAGCCGATCAAACTGTTTCCAAGCCTCCCCGTCACTTGGATGAGACATTGTTCCACTAACACGAGGGTTTTCATAATGCCAACGCATTTCGCCCGCGATGTGCTTTGTGGCATAAAAGCGTTGCAACTGTGGTCCTAATGGAAAATAAGCTAAGAACTTTTCGGGAACTCTTTTGCCATTTGCATTTTTCTCTAATTTGTACCTATTCGTACCACATTTTCTGCACTTATCAAGTTGAGCGTCGTCCATCCAGAAAAGCATACATCCTCCCGAACAGGCATCTATCTTTTCATGGGGAAGTTGAAGAGCTTTAAGAACTTTTTTGGTTTCGTAGTAGTTACGCGTCATAAGATTATTTTCAGGAATCATATCTCCGATATATGACTCAAAACCATCTACACATTTTTCAGCTGAGTTGAATTCACATTTTAAAGTGATCAACCTTGAAGCCGACTGTAGCAATGTCATACGACTTCCTACATAAAGAGGTTGTTCGGCATGTTTTAGCATTTGGAAAAAAGCTAATACATTAGGATTTGGAGATTCATCGACCACCTCGGCGTTAAGAGCATCTTCCCTAATTTTATCAATGCTATCGCGTAACGCATCTTCTACCATATCCCTATAAGGATTGTCGGAGTGCATTGATGAGCTTCCCTCTTCCTCAACGGAGAATTTCTCTCCGTGACACACCCAATCATAATAGTTATCACAAAACCCTCTCAAACCAAGGTGTTTCCGTACTTCTTGTTCAACTAAATACTTTGTATTCTTGCACTTAGAACATGGACACCTAATTTCTCTATTTCTAATGAATTCGTCTTGTTGCTTAACATAGTTAATGAATTCATTAACACCGATTACGAAATTCTGCCTCATTTTTTTCCTAGAATCCAACCTTTCATACATCCATTTTCTTTCTAATCTCTTCATAGTAAATCTACATATTTTAACAAACAATAACAACAATTAATTAACAACAAAAACTAATTAACAACAACAACTAAATAACAACAACTACATAACAACAACTAACAACAACAACTAGTTAACAACTATCTAGCTAATTAACAACTAATTAACAACATCAACTAACAACTAACAACAACAACAACAACAAAAAAACAACAACTAACAATATTAACACCAACACCAACACCAACCTCAACGTGCAAAAAAAATAATTTGATATATTGGTCTAGGGTAGACCTGTCAAACGGGTCGAACGGGCGGGTTGCGGGTCGGGTAGATACGGGTTCGGGTAAAATACGGGTCGGGTGTATTTCGGGTCGGGTAAAATACGGGTCATGTCTATACGGGTTCCGGGTCGGGTTCGGGTTAAAATACGGGTCAATCAACATCTTTTCCTCGCATTTTTTAAAACTTCTTTTATATCGTAATTACTACCCTTTATACGTTTTCTATCCTCTTCCTCTTCCTCGTCTTAGTCAACTTAATTGTCACCATTTTTTTCCCTCACCACCAACATCACCATCGTTATCATCATCATCACCCTTACTAACTCGCTAAATACGATAATGAGACTCAAATAAGATAACAATGAAGACGTGACATGTGATCTGAGGTGATGAGGTGGAAGTATTAACGCGAAGTGCGGTTAAGTTCGACGTAATACGGTGAAAGTGACGGTATGACACATATTTTGAGGTGATGATGTGGCATGTGGTCCTAGGCAATTATGTGGAAGGAGGTGTAAGTGACCGTGTGGCACACATTTCGATGTAATTATGTGACATGTGGTCCGTCGAAATAATGAGGTGACAGTGCTAACGTGGAATGTAACTTGACGTACTACACTAAAAGTGACGACGTGACACACACTTCAATGTGATGACGTGACATGTGGTTCGAGGTGATGAGTTGGCGCTGCTGACATGGAATGCAATTCGACGTACTACGGTGAAAGTGACGGTGTGACACACACTTTGAGGTGATGACGTGGCATGTTGTTTGAGGTGATGACGTGGCATGTTATTTGAGGTGATGACGTGACATACCGCATATATATACATATTTCTCCTCAAAAGTTTATAAGTCATCAATACTTATATGACATTGTATATTTTAAAAATGATATATTGTCTTGACCCAACGGTCAACCCGCTGCGGGTCGGGTTTTGACCCGCTATTTACGGGTTAAAACGGGTTCGGGTATCTTTCGGGTTCGGGTTGAAAAAACCGGGTCATTTATGGGTTATTTACGGGTCGGGTTAAGGTCGGTTTTCGGGTCGGGTCAGGTTTTGACAGGTCTAGTCTAGGGTCCTTATCTCTCTAACCTAAACCCATCTTTGAAACTTTCATACCATTAGTAAACACTCTTATATTTTCTTGATTGTAATGAGACAAAAATTGGGCAGCACTTCCCTATTGTTCTCCAAATACATTATATAGAACATATTTGGAGAACAATAAGGAAGTGTTGCCCAATTTTTGTTTCATTACAATCAAGAAAATATAAGAGTGTTTACTACCTAAATGGCATGAAGGATTCAAAGACAGTCCCAAAACGGGGACTATTCAACAATTACACCTAATGTGTAATTATTGAACGGGTACTATTCAAAAATATTCTAAACAAATCAACAACACTAACAATCAACATCACTGCAAATTTTATATCAAAAATCATTCGTTATAAACATCTTAACAACAATATGCGACGGATTTGGGACGAAATTACCTACTAACCTAATATTACTAATTACCTAACAATACTAACTAAACTAATCAAATAACCATTAACTAATTAAACTAAACTAACTATTGTTAATAACAATAAACAACAATAATACGGAATTTGCGACGGAATTAATTATAACTAATTAAGACGGTATATAAAAAAAGAAAGTTAGTATACATACATAAGGAGAAATGAGAGGATGGAGAAGGAAGTAGCGGCGGCAAGGTGGCAGCGGTGAGGTGGTGGCGGCGGTGAGGTGGCAGGGAGAAGAAAGGAGAAGGAGAGGAGGGAGGAGGAAGGAAGGAGAAGGAGGGAGGGCTCCGGTGAGGCGCCGGTGAGGTGGCCGGCGGCGGCGTCGGGGGGTGGTGGGGTGGGGTTGGGTTTGGTTGTTGTCGTCGAAAATCGTGTATTAGGTTTTAGGAATGAAATTGATTTGGGGGAAAATGACTCCCGTGGGTCTGTATATAAAAAATTTGGGACGGAAATTTGCGACGGAATTCCCGTCGCAAATCTGGTCAGACTTTGACCCTTGACCAACTTTTGGTCAAGGCTGGTCAATGCTTTGCGACGGAATTTCCGTCGCAAAAGTCAATATTTGCGACAGATTTTCTGTCGCAAACTTTCCCGCCATTTGACTTTTACCTCGCGGGTTTGGGAATTTTGGGTCCGTCGCAAAATCCGTCGCAAACAATATTTCCGTCCCAATTTCTGTCCCAAATCTATTTTTGCGACGGAATTTCTGTCCGTCGCAAATAATCCGTCGCAAACCTGGTATTTTTTTGTAGTGTTCTACTTCTACTCCTCAATCAAAGGGAGGTGCCTCATCTTCTAATTCCACCAACACCACTAGAACTAACCCTTATCCTAAGGATAATAAGCAAGATGATACTTTTAACTTTGGTGCGCTTTTGAGTAATGGATTTGACCTTGATGTGGGTGATGGAGATGTTGGGGAAAAAACAGAATGGGAAAAGTATTTAGATGAACCTCGAGAAAGTAGGGAATCAAATTTTAACATTTTACAATGGTGGAAGGATAACCAAAAAAGATATTCCGTACTTTCTTTGATTGCCCGTGATGTACTTGCTATTCCGGTCTCTTCGGTTGCTTCCGAGTCCGCTTTTAGCACCAGGGGTCGGGTTCCAGATTCATTCCGTACATGTTTGTCTCCAAGAATGGTGGAGGCTCTTTTATGTACTCAAGATTGGCTCCGTACTGCTGGGACCCCACTTTGCGTTGAGGATACATTATTTGACATGAACAAAATCGAAAAGGGTGAGTTCATTTTTTTTTCTGCAAGTTTCTGCCTACTGCCTAGTTTATTAATGTTTGGGCTGCATCTTTGTGGTTTATTGCTGAAAGTTTCTGCCTACTACCTATTGTTTGTTAGTTTATTAATGTTTCTGCCTACTGCCTACTGTTTGTTAGTTTATTATTACTGAAAGTTTCGGTCTATAGTTGAATCTCACGGTTGGGTTTGAATGCACTTAAAAGTTAAAACTCTGATGTTGGTTGCCTTTTGTATACATTGAACTTCCAGTGCTGTTATTGTTATACTACCCTTAAAAAAACATCTATTTATAAAAAGTGCAGTCTAAGAATTTGCACGTCTCTCTAATTGTGTCTCGTGTTGAAACTAATTGTTATTTAAATTGCAGTTTATTTATTCCTTCATTTATATTAATTGTGTTTGTAAATGTGAAATGGCAGATATCGGAGAGTTGAGGTTGGCGCAACCTGAGATCGTTGTTGACGAAGATTGAAGACTTGTTATCAAATTTCTAACAAAGACTTGTTATTTTATAATTTATGGGACTTGTAATTTTATAATTTATGGGATTTGTAATTTATTAGATCGGAAATTGTAATTTGAAGACTTGTAATTTATGGTTTTATACTTTTATGGCATCGAAAAGACGAAGACCCCTCAAAATGGGGTATGGACTTTTATTTTTTGTTTACAAAAGCCCACTGGGAAATGCCCAATAGGCCCATTATCATTGCCAAATGCAAACAGCTAAAACCGGATAAAATCTGGATTTGGAAAACTGGATATCCGAATTTTCGGATTCCGGATTTTCGAATATCAAATAAATTCGGATCGGATGTGGATCATGAAAATTGAAGTTTTAAAATTCGGATATCCGATCCGGATTCCAAAACCGGATCGGATATCCGGTTTTGCTCAGCCCTAGTTGAAGTACTTATATACTCCCTCCTATTCATAATAACATTTCCTATTTCCTTTTTGCATCAATACACAATACCTTCTCTATTTTCTTTTTTGGTAAATTTTTATATATATTTTAATCATCTCACTTCACCACAATATACCCTACAATACTCATAATTTATACTTATTTTAAACACCTTACTCACAACAATACCCCACAATACATACCCTCTCTCCAACCACCTAACCCGCACACCAATACGGGCCGTGCTTTTTCACATACGGATTTTACTCTTTCACATACATATTTTACAATTTTACCCCTGTCATTCTTTTCAGTCACTTATACTTATTTTCTCTCTCCCCTCTTCTTCCCCACCAACACCATTTCAACTATCTAAATTTTTCCATGGTCAATCTATCAATTATGATTAAATAATTAACAATCAACAAGAAGGATTGAAAAAACAAAATTAGTAATTGCAATGGTGTAATTATTGATAGTAAACAAATTGAAAAATCGAAATAAAAAAACAAACAATCTCACGACAAACCCCACCCATTACAAACCAACCACCACACCAACCACCACCTACCCACCCGCTACCACCATCTTCTCAGTCGACCACCCTTTTCACAGACGACGACCACGCTTCACGCATCACCACTCTAACCACCGTGCACCGACGGACAATGCGTCCTCTTCTCCTCTGTCACGCAGCACCACCGCACGCCGTGCACCGCCGGACAATGCGTCCTCATCTCCTCCGTCACGCAGCACCACCACACCCACATCCATGACTGTCCCACCTCACTCGCGCTACTCTGACTCCCGTAACCACTACCTTAACCCCGCCTCATACACCAAGACATCACCACCAAGTACAAACCCTAATTTTAAACTATAATAAATAAATAAAATTAAATAAAAACTCATTCAATCATATTTATAATTAGTAAGTCTTGTTTGCGACGAGTCACCATTTGTGACGGATATTTTGTGAGATAAAATGGATACAAAATGGGTAGTGGAGAAAGGGAACCACATGAATAGTGTTGGAGAGAGAGAGAAAAAGTGGGTATTTTGTGAGAGAAAATGGTATCCGTCACAAGCTTGCGACGGATAGTGCTGTTGCAAATAAGAATTTGTGATTTATAATTGATAAAAATAACTAAATTACTTTTCTAATAAAAGAATTATGTCTCATTGTTTAAGTTTTTGCACTAATTTGATTGAATTTTAGGGAAAAAATGGTGAATAAGTGTATGGTAGAAGTTAATTGGACTATGTTTGAAAAGGGTATAATACGGAAACTTAATGAAAAAATGTATGTGAAAAAAGTAAAACTCGTATGTGAAAAAGTAATTCCGTATTTTAATCCTCTCCTTATTCTTTGTGTCTTCCCCAAATAAGGAAGGTTATATTGAATAGGAGGGAGTAGAATTTTCAAGTTGCACTTATTCATATTTATTATGGCACAATATTCACTAATTATGTTTAGAGATGAAATTGTTTTTGTTATTACTAAGAGGATAGGCGGAGAGACATAAGGAGAATATGAGATTAAAGATTTAAAAATTATAAATATTAATAATTAATAATAATTTGATAGTGCCTTCATTTATAGTTGTTGGATTTAAATAGTGGTTAGATATAAAATTTCATACGATATTTCCAAATTTCAACCAACATTTTATCATATCAAAAAAACTACTAAAAAAATTGATTGAAGAACTTTGATTGATTTACTAAAATGTTTTTTTTTACAAAAATTAAAATTAAAATGTCAATTTTGGTTATAAATTATGAGACTTGATGTAAATTTGCAGTTCCTGGACTATACCACCAGATGTACAATGCTATTGTACATCCGGGGTTATTTTAGTCATATTCTTAATTATTTATGAAAAAGAAGTCAGTAATCTCATTCTTCTCCACTATTTTTTTTTTTTTTAATGTAACTCCTTCCCTATTTTTCTAACTGATCTTCATCCATCATTAGTAATTGATTTTTCTCATTAATTATTATATGCCATCTTTCAATTTATTTAATTATTATGTCAAGGTAATTTTTTATTTTTTTATTTTATAGTCCATATTCTTTTTTACATTAACTCGTAATCTTATATTAATAGCTCGTATTCTTATAATAATAGCTCGTATTCTTATATTAATAGCTCGTATTCTTATCTTAATAACTCTTTTTTTTTTTTTTATATAATTCGTATTCTTATCTTAGTAACTCGTAGTTTTTTATATTAGCTCGTATTCTTTTAATATTAGCTCGTATTCTTAGGGTAATAACTTGCACGCTTTTGTGCTCGTATTTTTTTAGTTATTTGTGATTTTCTTAAACTCGCATTCTTTTTACATTAGCTCATATTCTTATATTAATAGCTCGTATTCTTATCTCAATATCTCGTATTCATATTTTATATTAGCTCGTATTCTTTTAATATTAGCTCGTATTATTAGGGTAATAGCTTGCATTCTTTTGTTCTCGTATTTTTTAAGTTTGTGATTTTCTTAAACTCGCATTCTTTTTACATTAGCTCATATTCTTATATTAATAGCTCGTATTCTTATCTTAATAGCTCGTATTCTTATATCAATAACTCATATTCTTATCTTAATAACTCATAATTTTTTTTATATTAGCTCGTATTCTTTTAATATTAGCTCGTATTCTTTTAATATTAGCTCGTATTCTTATTTTAATAACTCGTTATTTTTTATATTAGCTCGTATTCTTCTAATATTAGCTCGTATTCTTTTCTAGTAGCTCGTATTCTTTTTACGTTAGATCATATTCTTATCGTAAATATTCATTTGTTAAGTGCTTTGGGTCAGAAAATTTACCTAAATATATTCATTAGGGTTATGATTGGTGTATGTAAATATTCATTAGAGTTATGATTGATGTAAATATTTACCTCAAATTAGTATTGTGTGATGCGTTTTTCCTTCCTGATGTCGATGCAAATTGCTTCTCGTTCAATGAAATATTATTCGATGCATTTTTCCGCCTTGTTGAACATACCCATCGCTGCCCTTCTGCCATCTTCGAATCAAATTTTTGTGGGAGAGAAATTTGTTGTGACTGTCGTCAAGAGAGAATTAAGAAAATGTTTACGTTGATTGATAATTAAATATTTGTTTTGTATTGGGCTCTAATAGAAAATTAAAAAATTATATATCAGGTGGGCCTGATGTACCATGCTTCTATACACCTGGGTGTAGGATCCTATTTGTGGTAAATTTGTCAATACACCACTTTTAAAATTTTTAAACTAATCAAATATTTAATATAAAAAATTAATAAAAATAATGATGATAACCCGTTTTTGATGTTCTTTAACTTGTATGATATAAAATATCACAAATTCTCATTTATGACGGCGGTATCCGTTACACGCTTGTGACGAATACCGTTTCCTCTCACCAAATACTGATGAGAGATGGGTGAGAAAGCACATGAAGGGTGTCTCACCTTATCCCCTCCTCCTTTTGTGAGAGGTCACAAGCTCGTGACGGGATTAGTCCGTCACAAACAAGACCTGCTGATAAAATATATAATGAGAATTTTGTATGCAATTTTAATTAATTTTTAATTTATGTGGATTGAGTTATTTTAGTAATTTTATACTCCATGATTGAGAGGCGACATCACAATGGGCTACAAATTCAAAATGCTTTTCAATTACACAAACTAGTTTTAACCCGTGCAAAATTGCACGTGTATAGTTCTAAAACATCGATATAATGATTAATATTCAAAAATGATAAACCAAAATACATGTATATCTATTTCTTTTATAATGATCATAGTTTAAAACACGTGCAAAAATTGCAATCCGTGAAAAAATGCACGAATTCAGTGTTAAAACATGATAACAATTTTTTCAGATCTACTCATTTTAGTGGATATGCTCAATATCTATAACGAATTTATTTAGAATATTATTTTAACGGAATGATCTAAAATCTACTTAACAGAGTTTTATTGTTCATTTACTTTGTTAATTTTTTGTAGATGTTATTTTTAAAATTGAAAATTAAAACAGTACTATTTATTAACATTTTTTGTTGAAAACTATTTCTTATTCAAAAAATTTATTCAAATTTAGTAATATCTCGAAAATGTGCTATTATGATGGTCAAATGTTAGAGTTAAAAGCTTGTAAAATAATATAACGACGTTATTTGTTTTACCAATTTTTATCATTTTTATGTTCGTTGTCTAATAATGTTTTTTGTTCACCTTTTTTTAGTATTGATAGACTATGTGGACTATTGAGAAAATTCCGCATTTTCATATTGTATTATTTATGCAACATAAATGAAATTGAGGATGATGGTTCATTGGAGTTCTGTATTGATTATTCGATAAAATTCTATTAATAAAGTTGGTTTTCATAAATTAATTCCATAATTTTTGTGGTGAATCCTACATTTATTTAAAAATAAAAAATAAAATAAAATGGATAATGATGATGTGAACGCACGAAATTGCATGTAATGTTCTTGTATTAATATAAATAAGATAAGTAATCTTAAAAATTTACATATTTAAATACTCTTTAAACTATTTTAGATGTTGTATTAGACAAAAATATATTATCGAAAATCAATCTTTTCAAGCCTCACTTGCTTATAAGTTTGAAAATCCCCACATCAAGTTGTTCTTGATTAAGAACTGGTATTGAAAGACAGATGTCCACCTTAGATAAAATTGTTTGTGATTGCGATGAATCATTTTAGCATATCAAAATTTACGAATTATTAGCTAAAACATTTTTTTGTCAAAGACCCAAAACTTTTATATGTTAATGGAAATTTATTACCGCACCAAAATCGCTCCTCTCATTAATTTAATTTTATTTACACATCTTATCATCTTTTTAAAAATCATGCAGCATGTCTATAATTTTTGTTTTAAATAAATTATTTTTCTTTGTTAAAATTCGTACCTTTAGTTAGTTAAATGTGCATGTTTTTTTTTTCAAATTCTTGTTTCATTTTATATCATAGCTGTAAATTAATGATGCTCGCAACTTTCTGGTCTATTATGTTATTTGCTACCATATTTTACTTCATTTTGTAACTATGTTAAGAGAATGTTTTTTATTGAGATGTTGTTTTCATCATATATCTAAATTAAATGATTTTCCTTTTACTTTTTAAATCGATCACATGTAATTTTTTCGGAATTATGCAATATATAGTTCGATAAAATTTATAACATATTTTTTTTTGCGTTTTTAGAGCTAATGTGTATTATTATATTCTTCTTTAAAAAATTATTTTATCTTATTAGGCCCTGTTCTTTTGGACTGAAACTTAATTGAACTGAACTTATAGGATCTGAACTGAACTGAACTGAACTTATAGGATCTGAACTGAACTTATAGGAACTGAACTTAACTGAACTTATAGGAACTGAACTGAACTGAACTTATAGGAACTCAACTGAACTTATAGGAACTGAACTGAACTTATAGGATCTGAACTGAACTGAACTTATAAAATGCGAACTTAATTAACTTTATTTTAATTTAAGTTAACTATTATTATTATTGTTATTATTTTTATTATTATTTTTATTATTATTATTATTGTTGTTGTTGTTGGTGGTGTTGTTATTATTATTATTGTTATTATTGTTGTTATTCTTATTGTTATTATTATTGTTATTATTATTATTATTATTATTATTATTATTATTATTATTATCTAATAGATGACATTGATAAAACATAGTCTAAAATACAAGTTAATTTAAAATATTTTCAACTATATATATGATGGTTTGTTCATAGTTTATACATTATACTACGATTACATTACGATAAAAAATTCACAATTACGATTTTCTCTAACCATTTATTTTCTCTAACAATGGTGATGAAGAAGCTGATTAATGGGTGAGTGACAATTGGTGAGGGTGAGTGTGTCTTATAATGAGTTGTTTTTTGGCATTAATGAGGATGATAGTCTGACATTAATTAAAGAGTAAAAGACGGGTAATTATTAATGAGTTGTTTTTTAATAGATAACGTGTATCGAATAATTAAAGCAAAATGTTTGTCGGTTGTTAAAAATAATACTCCGTGTATATTTTTTCTTAATTGAGTTTATATAAACTAAACTTACATGAACTGAACTGAACTGAACTTATAAGAACTGAACTGAACTGAACTTATAGGAACTGAACTGAACTTATAGGAACTGAACTGAACTTATAGGAACTGAACTGAACTGAACTTATGGGAACTGAACTGAACTTATAGGAATTGAACTGAACTGAACTTATAGAAGCTGAACTGAACTGAACTTATAGAAACTGAACTGAACTTATAGGAACTGAACTGAACTGAACTGAACTTATAGGATCTGAAGTGAAGTTAAATTAAGTGACTTGAAGTCCAAAAGAACAAGGCCTTGGTATTATAGTGGATGTATTTTTTCGCACTTTATTTTAATTGTTATTGTAAATGTAATTTATGATTGTAGTAAAAATTTGGACCGAATTTTTAATAGTTGACTTAATTTACTGTGATTTATTAGTAAAACTTGGGCTGAATTATTTACGTTCTAAGTTATTCAGTAATTCTTATTATTCACTAATATTTACGTGTAGAAAATATAAACGTAAACATTTACGTCTAAAACTTAAACATAGAGATTTTTTAGCAATTAATTACATTTTTTTATGTGGGTCCCACATTACTTAAAATAAATAGGGTTTTTTGTCTAACACCACCTTTAAAAAACTGTTTCTTCCAAACACCACCTTTAAAAAAATAATTTGTCAAACAACACCTTTAATAAAAAAAATTTTGTCAAACACCACATTTTGGCCAATGTTTCAGCGCTTGTGATGGGGTGACTTTCAGTCGATGTTTGAGATAGCAAACGAGGTCGGTTTAGAGTGTTCTTGAACTCGTTGGAAAGGTGGGAGTACAGGCTTTCCAATGGCTGTAAACACGGTGGTCAAAGATGTCCTTATGTGGGGTAGATTGATGTGTAAAGTAAGGTTGGTTAGACGAATAGCTAGAAATGTGGGTTTACAATGGGTTGTTAGAGGGGTTTTCAAGGGTTTTTAAATGGGGTTATGATGTTTGGTTTGGTTTGAAATTTGGTATGTAGGTTGAGGGGAGGGCAAGGTATGTCACAGGTATGTTCACTGTGGTGATCGTTGGTGCAAGTGGTGGTTCAACGGGAGTGAATTGACCCACGAAAAATCCTACTTCAACTTATACATTAACTCTATGTGACTAGCCTTACTTTACACATCAATCTACCCCACATAAGGACACTTTTGACCACCGTGTTGACTGCGGTTGGAAAGCCTGTATTCCCACCTTTCAAACGAGTTCAAGAACACTCTAAACCGACCTCGTTTGTTATCTCAAACATCGACTGAAAGTCACCCCATCACAAGCGCTGAAACTTTGGCCAAAATGTGGTGTTTGACAAAAAAAAAATTATTAAAGGTGGTGTTTGACAAATTATTTTTTTAAAGGTGGTGTTTGGAAGAAAAAGTTTTTTAAAGGTGGTGTTAGACAAAAAACCCAAATAAATAAAACTAAAAACATGAATTTGATGATGTGGCTTAAGGAGAATGCTTGAAATGTTTTTGGTTTTATATAGATAAGATTATTATTTGCAACGGCACTATCCGTCGCAAGCTTGTGACGGATACCGTTTTCTCTCACAAAATACCCACTTTTTCTCTCTCTCCAACACTATTCCTGTGGTCCCTTTTCTCCACTAACTCATTTTGTATCCATTTTATCTCACAAAATATCCGTCACAAATGGTGATCCGTCGCAAGCAAGACTTACTATTTCAATTATGCACTATGGCTTTTAATATTGTTGTGTAAATAAAATTGTAGATTAATTTATTTTTAAGAATACAAAGCCAAATTTTAATGTTTTTTATGCTCTAACTGTATTAAACCCTCCAGATTTATTCAACTTTAATTTTTTTTTCTTTTAATTTATTTTAAGAATACAAAGCCAAATTTTAATTTTTTTTATGCTCTAACTGTATTAAACCCTCCAGATTTATTTAACTTTAATTTCTTTTCTTTTTCATATAATAGATGATGACGTTGCTTCATAAAATGCTCTTAAAAGAAATATGTCGTGAAATTTTATGTTGTCTTGCGTTTTTATATTATACATAGATAGATATTAAAAAATCGGTCCTGATTTTCGCAGTACACATTTTACTCAATGCAGTACACTGTTGACAATTTTACCCTCTCATTTTTTTTTCATTTTCTCTCTCTAGTCTCTCTCCAATGTTTTCTGTCCAATATCAAAATGTGTACTGCGAAAAATAATTTATTTTATCAGTACATTTTTACTCAATACATACAAACGGAAAAAATGTCGTCTTGCGTGAAACATTATACGTACTACATTAAACACATACAACGTAGTACGTGCAACATTATATTAAAAAAAAGGAAAAGAAACAAAAAAAATAATTGTACTACTTTGAGTAAAACGGAAAAAAAAACCAAATTAATGAAATACGTTTGTTTAGTACTAATTGACAAAAATTGACGAACTACGTATCTAAACAATTGAAGGACTACGTACTATTAAGCAATTTACATTCATCTTATCTATATTAAACCAAAAACAGTTAAAGCAATTTCCTTCACCCACATCATCATATACAACTTTTATTTTTTTTCAAAAATTCAATAAATGTGGGACCTACATTGTTTGCATGATTCCCACCACTATCTTCATTTCTCATTTCCGGACTTTCCAAACTCATCAAAATTAATTTAGCTAAAATTTAATTTTAATAAATAACATCACATATAATTGGTGTTCAGACTTCAATTATAAATTTGTTCTTGCCAACCAAATAATTATGATCAAATTAATGTTTTTTCATGTTTTTGTTGTAAGAATTGTGTCAAATTACTTATTTAATATTACAACTGTATAAAAATCAAACTTTAATGTTGTTTATAATGATTTTGAAATGGGATAATAGAGATTCACCAATATTTATGATGTCGTTAACCTACGTATAAGTTTTGTTACTTTTCATTCATCTATGATATTGATTAATACTTTAAAATTTGATTATGAAATTTCGATTTCAATAATTTTTAATTTCCTTAAAGTTTTTTAATAACAAGTTTAATAACCAAATCCGTGCAATTTTGCACGGGCTAAAACTAGTTGATTTGGTTTCTAAATCAATTGAAGTAATACGTAATATTAAGTAAGGTAGTTGATTTGTAATTGGTTTCTAAAATTGAAGTAAAACGTAATATTAAGCAAGATAGTTCATTTGGAATTGGTTTCTAAACCGGTAGTAGTATTAAGCAATTAACATAGGTTGATTTGGTTTCTAAATCAATTGAAGTACTACGTAGTATTAAGCATGTCAATTCGTTTATAAATAATTAACAATGATTCTTCTTTTCATGTTGATGAACAAACCCTAATTAAAAAAGAAATTATATTATTAAAAAACAATGAAATTAATAAATAATATAAGATTAATGAATTAATTACTTGTTCGTCACTTTAAAAATCAAACTTTAATGTTGTTTATAATGATTTTGAAATGGGATAATAGAGATTCACCAATATTTATGATGTCGTTAACCTACGTATAAGTTTTGTTACTTTTCATTCATCTATGATATTGATTAATACTTTAAAATTTGATTATGAAATTTCGATTTCAATAATTTATAATTTCCTTAAAGTTTTTTAATGACAAGTTTAATAACCAAATCTGTGCAATTTTGCACGGGCTAAAACTAGTTGATTTGGTTTCTAAATCAATTGAAGTAATACGTAATATTAAGCAAGGTAGTTGATTTGTAATTGGTTTCTAAAATTGAAGTAAAACGTAATATTAAGCAAGATAGTTCATTTGGAATTGGTTTCTAAACCGGTAGTAGTATTAAGCAATTACCATAGGTTGATTTGGTTTCTAAATCAATGGAAGTACTACGTAATATTAAGCATGTCAATTCGTTTATAAATAATTAACAATGATTCTTCTTTTCATGTTGATGAACAAACCCTAATTAAAAAAGAAATTATATTATTAAAAAAACAATGAAATTAATAAATAATACTCCCTCCGTCCCGATCAATTGTTATCTATTGCTTTTGACACAAAGATTAAGAAAAGAAATGTAAATGAATTTGGACCACACAAATTATATGGCCCCACATGTAATCAAATGTCATCCACAAAAAGTTGCCAAAAATGGAAATAGATAACAATTCAATGATACACCCCAAAATGGAAATAGATAACAAATGACCGGGACGGAGGGAGTATAAGATTAATGAATTAATTACATGTTCGTCACTTGAGTAATCGTTCATAGTTGTAAATTTTTAATGGGGTGGAAGATGGTAAATGTTTCAATATTAGAGAGAGGAAGAGAGAATTAGGTTCAGTGTTTTTCTAGAGAATGGCAACAAACAGAAAATTTGGTGTAAAAAGTACTGTATTGAGTAAAAAACGTACTGCGAAAATAAATTACGCAAAATTAATACTGAAATATTAAAACTTAATACAAATAACTGCCTATGACTAGAATACGAACTTAAAGGTGGTACAAAATTACTCTTGTTTAAATTGGTAGGGTGAACGATAAATTTATTTTCCAAATAAGTGGTTAATTGTTTAAGAGTTTTGTAAAGAAAAATATTGAGTTTGCAGACCAAAAATTCGTCCAATAAGTACAGATGTTAGCTAATGTAGGTGACATTCAAAACTTGGGTTCGAACCTATTCAACATCATTTTCATAATTAAATACAACGATTTATATTGGCTACCATTTCATTTATGTACCGAGTAGTATTATTGAAGATGTCTAAACTTTGTTGAAGATGCAAACAATTGTTTACACAATTACACTATAGGTCGTTGTAGATTATAATTTCTCTTTCAAAAAATCTTCTACTTACAAAAATCCTAACGTCATTGCAAACAAGGAATTATGAAGATGATAAAGTGAGTTGTTCAACTATGGACCACATCAAATTTCCAAATAAAAATTACTAGCAGTCTAGCATGGCATGAATTGTGCACCCCACAATTTTTTTTTTCCATAGTATATATATAAATAATAAATAAAAATTCTTCTATCCACCGGGAAAATCGTTCTTATACCTAAAGATAATTCACCAAATAAAATATTATAACAGTTTAGGGGTAAGGAGTACGATCCTTTCGGAGATAAAAAATTTTCAATAATAAAATAAGGAAGCATTGTACAGGTGCGAAAAATAAAATTCACTAGCAGAAGTAGCAAATTTGATCAAACTACAAATATTTTATATTAACAACTAGCTAATGTTTTTAATTTATGGTTTATATACGTAAATATGAGTCCGCAGACGATATCGGAAGTCATTTCAGATGTTGTATCGTCCAAACCTCATCCTACGATTCCTGTGATGGATTTACGTCATATAACTAAGCACACACTCACCATTATAAGACAATAAACAAGAATTTGTGTTCAGTGATTAGTTTTCGCTTTGCAGTTCACAACTGCATACATTTATATGAAACCGTAACACCTGAGTACCTGACCAGTGACCCCTTATCAGAACTGCTTCTATAAACCAGAAGGTTATCACGACAACACATCTCAGGACCGTATTAGCTATATTTATGGTGTAATGACAGAGATTAGGCCCACATAATGATTCGAAGATTAGGATTGAAGCCGATATCCACAACTCGGGTTTTTTCCAAGGAAAAAATTTGTTAAGAATGATTGAGCATTCACAAAATAAAATTCAGTAAGAAGTGGAGTTGAAGTTATTAAGTGATCATAGACTGAAACAGTATTATGTGAGGATAGATTCATAGGGGTTATTTCAAAGGTGAAAATTCATACATTAATGGAGGCATTATCTCGAGTAATTCAAGAGCGCCAAATTATATGTATTGTCCAAAGAATCTACTAAACAATTATGAAGCATTACCTCCGACGGCATTAAGAAACTCAGCCTCTCCTATGGCCTATCCGCATTGTCAGCGCCAATAACTTGCCTCTAACAACCAGATGGTTGACATATGGGGCATGTTCTCAAGCTCGTAGATGAACACCCCATCTATCCAAGTCTATATCCATACAACACCTTGTTTCACTTACGCCTCTTATCAACAATCGTAAGTGTCTCCAAAGATTTCCAAGAATCTATTTACATTGATTTGCTTGAAATGCTTCCGAAGAAACTATTGAAGATATAAGCTGCTGAAGCCTTTTAGCTCCGGGGCCTCCTTGCTTAACCTTGTCAGGATTCCCGACCCGAGCACAACGTGGCTTACCAACACACCAACGACCAGGAGTAAAACTTCCATTTTTACGGTCAAGTAATTCTAGATCAATTTTATCCAATACGGGATCATCTTGCCTGAACTTTCGACCGAATGCCGCATTGCTGTTTATCATTTTTTCATTGTCATTCATGGTCAGAGTGTGTGGATGTTGCCTGGGAGGTACATCCCAAGCAATGTAATGAAGATCGTGATTGACAACAGTTTTTGCAAACTCGGGTGCATTGCAAATGACAGTATGAAAGTAGCCTTCCGGGGAAGAGACAAAGTTTGTATAGTACATGAGCAAGGTTCTGGGTAGGTTATCCCATCCCCAAATGAGATACTCTACAAAATCATGTGAAAGAACCATCCACGCCGAACCTGCAAATTGCTGTATGTTAGCACTATCACAAAACAAATTAACAATAGATGATGAATCAAAACCCACAGACCCAATAAGTGGGCAACATCATGGGTGTTTTAGTTGCACATTATTTTTTGAGACCACTCCGTTCACTCAGTAGTTTTTATAAATTGTACGTCTCACAATTTTTGAATGTGAGACAGACTCTTGTGAGATGGACTGCTCAATGTTTGATAAAACTATATAAAAATGAGTGTTCATGTGCAAAATGTGAGTTAGATCATTGTCTGATTCTTTGTTTTTCATTCCTCTTACCAAAGGTAACATGTTGTACACTAAATGCTTTGAGACAGCATGTTCTCACTGACAATTATTTACAGCTTTAATCCCTGATTATTACAAATAACAAAATCAGCATTTCAATAGTAACCCCGAACACAAACGAATGATTGCAAGTTCCTAAGTTCTGAACCAAAAACTCAATTCTAGGCTTGTAGCAATCAGCAAAATGGAGAAGAACTAACCAGTAAACAGCTTAAATGATGTAGGCATAGTTCTTTTAGGTTGAACCCAAAAAATATCAGATTTTTTTGTAGAGTAAAGCCCGGGATCTACCATCAAAGGCAAAGCTCTTCCACCCCTGCATCATAGAGTCAAACATCAAGAAATCGTCTCAAAGCTGCACACTTTATCATACTCGTACAAGTGTACAACAGGCAGGAACAAATACAATACAATTGAACTTACTCTTTCCAACCTAACTTCCCGGTGTGCTCAATAAAGTTCAGCTTCCGATCCAATTTTGAAAACGTGTGTATAAGATCTGCAAGAGTTTATATGATCATTAAATAGAACAATTCCACCATCCTTACTCCAAAAAAAATTACCAAGTGAATTGGAATAAAACTAACCATCCTGGGTCACCAAAGGATAATCAGAAGCACTGAGATTGATAAACCAATCCCAGTTCTTATATTTCTTCAAGAAAATGGCACAAGCATGTAGTGTGGTTGAAACCATAGTTGGCCCTCTATAAGTCACAATGTTTGCTTTAGTGATCATATGCACATTCTCAACACTGACAAAAAGGGGTTCCTGATCAATCCAAGAAGCAAGCTCAAGTCTTTCCTGCGGCGAAGCCTCTAAATCCAAGTGCACAATATACTGATTCCTTGGGTGGTACAAGGCACGAAGCGTTCTCCATAGCTTCTTGGCATCACCCTTCGACCCGGAAATCAAATACGCAAATCGAGGGAGCGGAGGAGGTGGAGGTGGTGTAGGGGGAGAGGAAGTTCTAGGGATAGCATTTTCGACAAAGATTGAGTTTGTTTGATTCGACGACATAGAATAATGAGATATAAGGGCATTGATAGTGTGCAATGAAGAAAGTAACCCCATGTTGAAACATGTTACTACAAGAAATACACCTATAACTAAACTAATCACAAGGGGAAATGTCCATTTCTTCTCCATATTCAATGGCATTGTTGTTTCAAACCCTTTCATAGTGATGGGATGCTACAACATAACATAACTCATAAAACCCCTTTTTAAATCAACTTGTTCCAAAATATACTATTTTGATGATAAATTAAATCAAGTAGAACCCTAGAAATTCTTCACAAACAAATTTTGTTTGCATCCAACACAAGTTTTTTACCTAAATTGGCAGCTCCAATTCAATACATACCATTAACATCAACCTGCAAAAGGGTGAAAAGCAATGATTTATTTAAGAAACAAATGTCAGCAAAATATCTAAATAAAACTAGTACGATAATTATCCATTAACTGTCAGCTAAATCAGGAACCGTTTTCATCAATAAGATAGAACACTGTATATTGTATATCAACACAAAACATTTACCACTACATGTAGTGCTGGATCTAGGAGGCTAGCAGGACGGTCATGCCCGCCTAACAATTAAAATTCTACAAATAATTTTTCGTTTTTGTTTACCTAGTAATTCACTCTCTTATCAAAAATCTTCACTCCGCACTAACTACAAAAACATGAAAACATAAAATTAATGAAATAAATTCAACAAAACTTTAATCTTATCTACACCATCAACATTAAAAACTTCAAAAATGAAACAGACAACACAATCTACACAAATTTAATTTATGACAACAGTTACAGCCTGGGATAAAATAACTACACCAATTAAATTAATTAAGTACCAGTTTTACACTAAAAACCGATAACAAAACAACAACAAAAGAACCCAGAAAAATTAAATTATATTATTGAAAATCAACAACGACCCACATCATAGAAAGCTAAAATCTAAAAAGGGTAGTTACAAAAATTGAAGAAAAAAATATAGACCTGGGTTGGATGATTGAAGATGAGCTAAAAGATTGAAGCAAGTCTAAACAAGGGAGACAAAAAGAGACAATTTGTATAAATACAAATATATAATAATAATAATAATAATAATAATAATAATAATAATAATAGAGATCTGATAAATGCTGGAGAAAATGCGGGAGAACGTGAAGAAGATGGAGAAAAGAAGTTGTTTCAATGTTTATTCTGGTTAATTGGGTTGTCAACAAAGATTGGAGAGAGAAATTGAATTGCAAATTTATGGCAATTATGTTTTTTGGTATGTTTTGTGTATTACATTATTTACATAATACGTTGTGCTACGTAATTACGTATATAGATTTATAGAAACTGTTATTGACTCTCTTACAAAACACAAAGGATATAATTAATCAAAATGTTAATACGGAGTAACGTGTGCGGTGATCATTTGAGGATGGTTGGACTTAAAATTATTGACGAGTGTTTTAGGGACTCAATTGCGTTGACTTTTGCAATTAATCGTTTCTTATAAACTCATATAATCCATTTTGTATTCCATGAGATTTAGAGTAAACCGGGTAAATTAGAGTTTAGACTCGATTAGAATGATATGATCTTTAATAAGGTTGGCTTGAGATTTGAAGTGGTCTAAAATGACGCAAATGACTTAATTAAAGCAAAATAAGGACTAAAAATGGCCAAAATGACCCGATCTAAAATGACCCAATAAATTGTTAACAAAAAAAAATAAGCCGGCTCAAATTACATATTTTTCAGGTCTACTTTTGAGTGTTTGGTCGGGGTATATTTTAAGTTGAAACTTGAAACTAGACTTCTCATATGAGTTAGGTCATAAAAATGGTGAGGTTAAATACGGGACAAGTTATTCAGACTCATACCGGTTTAAAGTCATAATACAGTGTCAGAAAAAAGTTTATGATGTCTTTTATTTTATTACTTTTTAAAATTAGAAGATACTCCCTCCATTCTTTTTATATCACCCCATTTTTTTATACACGTTTGGCAATACTCATTTTGTTTCGATTATATCTTTAGCTACATACTACTAAAAATTATAAAATTTTGATATTCTTAATCCTCTTATCAAGACAAATTAAAAAAGATCTCACATGAATATATTTCCGTGAACGGATTGAGAGAAAACTGACGTTGAATACCCGATTGTGAATAGTGTCCAAAAGGGGAATGGGGTGATATAAAAAGAATGGAGGGAGTAACAATTTGATTATATTAATTACTTATCATACTTGCTAGTTGCTATGATACAACTTGTAACACCCCATCCCAAACCTAGTACTGGAAATATTAGTCACGGTAGTTTGTTAGGCTATGTACTAGTCCCACAGACCAACACATTTTGACCTCATTCATGCGCATCTCGGGAACCTTCCCGGGTGGTTACTCATCCTAAGACCACTCTCAGTCATGCACGCTTAACTGTGAAGTTCTTTTGCAAGGATAACCAGAAAAGAAAGTGCACATTGTTGATATGGGTAGTACTTTCAATCCCTTTAAGCACTAGTCAAATTTTAAGCCTATAAATGAATGTCTACAAAGGATTACTCTACCCAAATAACGTATTCGGTTCAGTGGAGCATTACAATTTTCAATAGAATAATTGATTTTCTTCAATGAAATGAACAAGATTGGTTGTTACAATAACCACGCTTATATAAGAAGTTGGATGATAAAAAGAGGAGGTTGATGAATTGGCGGAATCTGAACTTGTAACACCCCCATTTATTTAAGGGCCTGAACTAGGACTCCCTAGATAAATAAGGATGTTACCATCTCGGTTTCCCGAGGCAGTAGATACAAAGGAAGATAAACAGTACTTTAAATTGATAAAGTTAACTCAAAGGACGAGTTTATACAACTGAATAAAAACATACTGTCTTGATAAAACAAAAGTACAACTCAAAAGCAACTACTATGGTGATCTAGACTCTAGGCAGGTCCGGATCCAAGCTTCTTTCTTCCCCTAGCTCCCATAGTCTCAACACCTGTCAATCTGCTCCCCAATAATTGGTTCATCACAGGTGATCACGAATACACAGGGTCAACCACAAGGTTGAGTAGAGAAAATTGAAAACAAACCACATTACTATAAATAGAAAGCTGAATATCTCCACTCCGAATCACAGACCCTTTTTCTCCGCACCAAACACAGACCCTTTATCTCCGCGCCACACAGCCCCTTTATCTCCGCACCAAACACAGACCCTTTATCTCCGCACCACACAGACCCTTTATCTCCGCACCAAACACAGACCCTTTATCTCCTCATCTCATATCGTATCACAGAATATATAATCAAATATCATAAAATTCCAATCGAGTATTAATATCAAACATTCATGGTAATTATCAATAACAACTGAGTAATCATTATGATATGCACCGTAATTCCCCTACCTCGTAACTGCAGAAAGATAGTTGAACTGCTGCTAGACATATTCCACGCGGAAACCGTCACCTAACATACGTTTTATACGATTAATAACCCCTACTCTAGAATAGCAAGAATTCTAAGTATAGTAACTATCTAAAAGTGGAAAGTTTCTTGTAATAGAAACTTTCCCGAAATAGCAACCTCGTCCAAAATGGCAATGCCCCTAAAAATTAATCATGTTCTCATTTCGTATTAATCTTAACCACATATACATAATTATCACTATATAACATCACAAATTGTTCATAATCAAATACATTAGCTATCCATAAAGCATTATTAATAATTTACCATATATTAACCATTATAATAAACATATTAATTACAATATACAATTCTAACAAATAATCATTGTTAACTTAAACAAAATAATTATTGACCGTGGTAGCACCGATAAAATCATTAAAACGATAATTATTGACAACATAGTAGTACTAATAAACATAAGATATATATATATTAATAATGTAAACAATCAAAACAATATTAGTAATAATGATAATAACCATAATAGTGTTAACCATAATAATAATAATAATAATAATATTATCAACACCATATATAAAATTGGAAAACAAGTTCTTAACACTCCAAAACACACACGACACCACAAACTGAACGATCAGCCCCTTAACCTTCCCAGCCTACTTTCCAGCCCTGTCGACAACCACTTGCCGCCTTAACCACCACCAATCCCTCGTGGCCACCTTCCCTGGACTACGGTGCATCCACCACTACCTACCACTACCCTATACTCCATCCCCCGCAGCCGTCAATACCGTTCCCAAAACCCCTGGTCACAACAGACTACCCTAACCTCCTGCGAACCCCGTATGTCCACCCCCTGCAACCACGCTCTCATCCACCCACTAACACCACTACTAGCCCAACCAACCACCAGACTCGACACACCACCCTACACCCCAACCCCTGGTGTGTGTGTCACCCACCTTCGAAGCCTCTCAACACTTCAGAACAACAACCACGAAACCATCGCGCGCACTCGCCTTATTCCCCTGTTTCTGTACCCTCTCTGCCACCACATCTCTCTCTAAACCTACGCCTTCCCAACCACCGTACCACACCATGGTCCACAAACACCACAACTACCACCCACGATGGCCTCCCGTTCACAAACAACCCAAAAAGGCAAACGAAACAATCACCAGCAGACACTACGAACAGTTTATGAAACGTATCACTGCCGTCATTCATGGTGGTTATGATGACGGTTGCAGTGACCTGGTGGTTGTTCAAGAAGGTAAACATGTTCTATGTACTTCTTAGGTTAAAATTATGCAATGGACAGATATTACAAACATACATACATGATGAACAACACGATTTAAGGTGAGTGAAAACCAGAGAAAGAGTGCAGATATGGTGAACGTACCTATTTCTGCCACCAAACGAACCACCCTAGGCCGCCCCGAACCACCGTGTGAACCCTCCTTCCCAACCTCTGATGTGGCGGCTGTGAAAGTGTAGGCGTAGCTAGGTCTCGATAGCTAGGTATAGGGTTTTGTTTTCTTTTAAGAAATAGCAGGCTGAAGTCGATGTTGCTGTGGGTTTATGATGTCGGGATGTTTATGATGTCGAGATGGGCTCAAATTAGTGGCACGCAAAACAAGGCCCAGCTCCGACACTTACTCGACAGTTTACTTATTGAATATTAACGTTCAAACACTAAAATGTCAAAATAAGTAAAATATATATTGAGATAAACTACCAACAGATTAACATTAAAATACGAGGTATTACAGTCTTCCCTCCTTAAAATGAACTTCGTCCCGAAGTTCACCATCCCATGGTCAACTAACATGGTCCCTAGGTACCCAAAACTAGACACCACGCAACATCCAAAACTAATAAGAGTACTTTAAAACACGGAATATTACATTCCACCCCCGTTAAGAAAACTTTGTCCCCAAAGTTTAACGTATAAATAATTTAAAGAAAACTCCACAAACACAATAAAATGCACAATAAATCAGGATTATCAAGTATAAACAATCACCATACACCAAATAGTCATGTCATAACAAATAGCCATACCATAAAATCATTAAGATTTTACAATCCTATCCTCCTTAAAACGTGGTTACGTCCCCGTAACCTCATTATAAAATTTTCAGCTCCTGCTCCGTCTTACTCATTACTCTATCTGATACAATCTTACTCCAAGTATCCAAGTATCGTATCCTCATCGTCGAACTCTAAGACCGGAGACAAGGGGTGAGTGAACTGGCGGATAAACCGCTAAACAATACCTCCATCCCATATCGACTCCAAACCAAATAATATAACTCAAGAACCTTGGTCACTCTGGACCGTAGATATATAACTCGGCACGCTTGCCCCATAACTCATTGCTAGTAACCAATCTCAATTCAATATCGTTATTGTCAAAGGTTCAAAGAACCGTGCTCAACACTTAGAGTAAAACTCTAAGCTACTCACCCACGAGTCAAGGTCAAAGAAATCGATAAATCAAATAGAATACCACATAACAACCTTACTGTCAAAATAATCTAGTTAAGCTTACCAACAAAAGCCAACATCTCAATACTTCTCAGACCGCGAAACTTATGAAAATACTAGCTCACTTGACAACGTATCATGGTTCAAGCTCTAGTGCTAATAACAATGGATTTTCACTCTATAAAGGACAGTAATAATGGCACTCTTGTTCCCAACTAAACAATTCAATATTGTCTTTATACTTCAAATCAGTCAATTACACAGGACAGCCCATCTCAAAATTAAACCCATCTCCAAAACAAAAGATTAAACTTAATAATATAAAATGTGAATCAATTACTAATAACGCAACAGAGATAAAATTGGCACATAAAACCGTCATAATTAAATAACAGGTAACAAGTACTTCATACAACCTCGAACAATAATATTAATAACAGGATCGGAAAAAAAAATCGTGTTACGCAGTAAAACAAAATCAGGGTAGCTAACATTTACATAATTCTGAAAATGTAACACAAAATTATTATACTTATTACAATGTAGACAATCAAGATGCTCATAGTTCACACTTGACCAGTTAAAGTGTCTCATGCTCATATTCAAATTATAGAAGCAGAATTAATTAACGTAATTAAACATGGAATCTTTGTCATCGTTCACAAAATGTACACCATTTATAAACTCACATGACCGTTTAACATTCCCAATATCAATGAGTTAACACAATCACTTAAGTACATTTCTCGTCTACTCACATTACTTCATTTATCATGAAACTATTTCTATATACGACTCGCAAAATAAGGATTGTATACAATGCGCAACAATTAAACATTCAAGCAGGGTTTCATCAATGCGTAACTACAGAATTTGTCATGTTGCAATAACCCTAGTTATCAAAACATAAGTATTATCATGGACGATCATCACTTGAAATCATTTTGAAACTTTTGGAACATTAAAGTGGTAATTTGTGACAATTTGTAATTACGAGCCACAAGACAATATGACAAGCTATAGATCGAAACAAGATTACATAGAGACATTCTGACTCTTCTATATTAAAAGATTATTCTTGTAGTTCATAACTTATGAAAACTGGATTAACGTTAAAAGTAAACGAATTCACCAGACTGGTACTTCCATAAATCATATGTTAACAATTGGTCTAAGTTATTACCAACCGTGATTAAACTTTACAATAACCATGAGTAAACTATTGAGTACTTTCTATTTATTGTTTGTTTTCATCTTGTTTAATTAAACAACGTCTGTATATATTTATTAATTTACCCTAGTATTGGCTAACAAATTAATGTAGTAGATAGAGGTCGAACACAAGGAAACGGGAGTTGCTTATGAATTGATATGATCAGAATTTTATCTATGTCGGTTTCAATTGTTGGTTGGTTTTGATGTTTGACTTAAGATGCAAACAATGGTCAATGTTTTAGGCCTCTTGACAACCAGGGTATAGGGAATTCGGGTCACACTTGCAAAATATGACAATGTTTGATATTAAACTTGAGATGCATAACAATGGTCAATGTTTTAGGCCACTTGGCAACCACCTCTCGATATTATTGTTGGCTATAGAATGGGTTCTAAAGAGCTCTCCCTATGGCTAGATCGTCTACTATAACATATTTAGTCTAATTCAGTTGCGTACTTCTCGACTTATAGATGTGGATTAACATATTTAATCTAGGATTGTGATATAATCTAATATTAACAAACATAACAAGCATGTGATAGAAATATTAAACATCATTATGACTTCTAATCTGATATGTACAAATATTAATTATGCATGACTCCCCTATGTAGGAAATATCGGATGTTTCATAATGAGATTAATCGTATTAATGGCATAAGGAAGGATTATATCAAAATTAACTTTAATATGAATGCAACAACAATAATTAAATCGATATAAGAAGGGAAGAAATAACCATGGGTCCTTTGCTTTTGACCTAAGAACAACCTAGTATAATAGATTTCAAGGCAGAAATTCTCCTACCAATTGCACCCAAGATGATCCAAGAATATGCGTTGCTCGAATTTTGTATATGCTAGACAAAAACCGAACGCCTCTCATATCCTTATGTTTCACACGAAATTCCCATTTTTATTCTTCTTATGGGTTAATCTCAAGTCTTTATATAAGGAGGAAATAATAACAATGTATGAATCCAAACAAGAGTAGGACAGGACTCTTGTTTGGCACGAGTCCACACGGTCCAAAAACAACTACCATACCCCGTAGTTTTATATCTCGTAATAATAAAATATTAATATAATCATTTTGAGTAGAGATAATTTTATATTTAATAGGCATTCTATTTTATTTATATGTGGATGATATTTTGTATTACGTATTATTATGTTATTATTATTATTATTATTATTATTATTATTGTTATTATTATTATTATTATAAATTGTTATTGTTGTCGTTCTTCTTCTTTTTACTATTATTATTATTATTATTGTATTTTTTTATAAACTCGTAATTTTATTATGTTACTAGTAAAATAATATTTTATGCATAACATGTTTTATATTTTGATAATTTAAAATACAAATATACGATATTTAATGTTATTATTATTTTGGATACATTTACGTTTACGTGGGAAAGCATTATATACATAATGTGACGGATGGGTTTGTTTCATGAGAATTGACGTGAGAAGACCGATATTTACGGAACATGGAAGTACGAGATATACATTGAACACTATATGTAAAAGAAACATACATACGTAATGAATGTAATATGCACGTTCAATGTATCTATTTTCAATGTATCTATTTTATTAATACGATTGAATGTTCATTTTATTACCTTAAATGTTCTCACAAGCTCTTCCTCTCCCTTTTCCTGCGTTTCCTCCATTTTTCCTCCTCATTGTTTTGTTCCTGCCTTCTACTCATTCCCTTCATTCCTTTTCTTTTACGACCCCGTCACTTACCAGGTGTTGATAACGTGGAGAAATGACTCTAATTGGATATTAGCCGCGTAACTGGATTGCTTGCTTTACGAGGTAGGATAATTTAATACGTCTTCTTGTTTATTATTCTATTTGGGTGTTGTTGGATGATTTATGATGTGAGCTATGGCATATTGAAATATTACATTATTCTGTCTAGCATATGCATTATTATCAGTTGGATATGAATTGAGTTACGAAATAGCACTGTTGCATTCATTTATCGTCATCGGTTGAATAATAATTGATTTACGAAATAGCATGCGGTTGCATTCATTGGCATGGCATATGCATCGGTATACAGGTTTAACCTGGGCAGACATCATGGTAAGAGCCTTCGGGTGATGTATAAATAACTTACCGGCAGACACCGTTTTATACCTTCGTGGTGGTGTTGTTCAGCTGTAAGCTGGTTTCTCGATGACGATCGAGGCAGACCCGGCCAGGAGGAGGCGGGTGGAAGTTTGGGGATGAGTTCAGTAGAAAGGCCATGGCATTGCATTTTCATTTGCATACTCATTCGTTGCATATTCATTAAATTAGTGTGATTATTATCCTACTCAACCGCGAGGTTGACCGTGTATTCGTTTAACACTTGTGATGATCCGTAATGGGGAGTAGATTTCGCAGGAAAGATGATTCTATGGGAGCATGGGATGGCGTGAGCAATTGGATGGACCGACTTAGAATTAGACCACATAATTAGAAGTTATTAGTTGTATTTTCTTTTCTTCTGCGTAGTAATTGTAATATTGAAAGTTTAAATTTAATCAGTTTTATATAAAGTACTTTAGTTTGTTTTACTTTGTTATTCACTACCTCGGTCACTTCGAGATGGTAACAGTTCTATTTATTTGAGAATGTCTTGCTAAAGGCTCTTAAATAAATGGGGGTGTTACAAAGTGGTATCAGAGCGAACGATCCTCAGGCCTAAACCAAATGAATAATAATGAACATAGAAAGAGTCTAATAAAATGAACCCCGAGATAACAATGAACATAGAAAGAGTCTAATAAAATGAACCCCGAGATAACAACTGATAAGAGCCCCAAAAAGGGATGGTATGAGTAAGGGGCCCCCTCACACCAAACCATGGGCCTTTTCAGCTCTGACTCGGGAACCCAATGAAAGTGTATATAAACGAGAGGGGTAGTTAGAAGTATTTTGTGTCGGAAGGGCCTATTGTTGTCTAGAAATAGAATTACTAACCTGTTTGCAGTGTGCGGATTGAGGTAAGTATTATATGATAATATTTGGTTACGTGAAACATTGATTGTTATTACTATTTTGCCCAATTGAATAATTATGTGACTGTGTGATTATTTGTTTATGTGATGACAAGGAGAATAAATCGTTAATCGAATTCCTTACTAGTGTAAATATCTTGATGGCAATAATGAATGTTCTATATATTGTATACATGAAAAAAGATGTTGTGTCTAGAGAGAGATGTTATATGATGCCCTAAAGTCAATATTTTGTAATATTAGCATACACGAGCATATTATAATAATTGAACAAAGTTTCACTATATAAAAAAAATTTTTTTTTTTTGGTACATTTTCAGCCGTCTATTGTTGTCTATCTTGCTAGCAATATAATTTCGCCAGAATTTTATAATGTAGCAATTTCATAGTTTTAGCTATTTATGGAGTATCTTAGGAGATGTGAACATTGGTTGGTAATTTTATTAATTTAGATATTAATTGATTATTTACCTCTATCTCTTTGTTGTTATTAGATGTGAAATCCTTGCTTATTCATTCATAATCTCAAGAATATATACAAGTGAACAGAATATCATTGGCTAGACTAATCCCACTGATTGAGGGATATGTTCTCCTAAGATTGGTAACTTAATGCTATGAATAAGGGAGATTGATCATACAAAATATTATGCGAGAATATTCCATATTCTGTTATAGAATATTTCATATTCTATTAGACCCACGTAGTCGAGGCGGGAGGAGGACGAATGCTGAGACTAGAACGAAAATCATCAAATAATATCTTCGGCAACCCCTTTGTGAACACATCCGCGTACTGATATCGAGAGGGCACATGGCGGACGAGGACTTGGCCGAGAGCGACTTTTTCCCGGACGAAGTGTATATCGAGTTCGATATGTTTGGTGCGTTGATGGTTGACGGGATTTCCGGCGAGATAGATGGCGGAGATATTGTCGCAGTAGACGATTGTGGCTTTGGGAACAAGTTTGCGCAATTCAAGTAGAAGATTTCGTAGCCAACAAGACTCGGCCACGACATTTGCAACACCTCTATATTCGGCTTCCGCGCTGGAACGCGAAATGGTAGCTTGGCGTTTGGAGGTCCAAGAAATGAGATTGTCGCCGAGATAAACACAATAGCTGGACGTTGAACGGCGAGTGTCCGGGCAACCGCCCCAATCAGCGTCACTGTATGCGGTAAGGGTGGTGACTTTGGATTTGGAGAGATGAAGACCGAAGTTGGTGGTGCCGCATAAGTACCTGATTATCCGTTTTAGAGCTCCAAAGTGAGCTTCCCGAGGATCATGCATGTAGAGGCATATTTGCTGGACCACGTAGGATATGTCGGGGCGGGTAAATGTGAGGTACTGTAATGCTCCGGCAAGACTCCGGTACAATGTGGGGTCGGTGACGGGTGCACCAGCGTGCGCACCGAGTTTGGCTTTGGTGTCGACCGGAGTTTGAGCGGGTTTGCAGTCAGTCATTCGAGCGCGGGTAATGATATCTTCGGCATACTTTTGTTGGTGTAGGAACAGGCCCTGGGAGTGTCGAATAGCCGAGACACCCAAAAAATAATTTAGCGGACCGAGGTCAGTCATAGCAAATTCGGACCGTAGTTGTTCCATAATTGACTGTTGAAGTGTTGGTGTGGATGTAGCCAAAATAATGTCGTCCACATATAACAAAATGTATGCTGTACCATTATCACCATGATAAATAAATAGCGAATTGTCGCACTTACTATGACGGAATCCGACAGAAGAGACGTAATTTGCAAATCGTTGGTACCATGCTCGTGGGGCCTGCTTGAGACCGTATAAAGATTTCTGGAGTAGGCAAACATGGTCAGGATTTTGACGGTCACGGAACCCGGGTGGTTGGTGCATGTATACCGTCTCAGCTAGATGACCATGAAGAAATGCATTTTTGACATCTAGTTGACGGATGGACCAACTTTGACTGACGACAATACTGAGAACGGTCCGAATAGTAGCCGGCTTAACCACGGGACTAAAAGTCTCGTCACAGTCCACTCCCACCTGTTGAGACCTGCCATTGACAACAAGGCGAGCCTTATATCGCTCTAATTCACCGTTAGCTTTAAATTTATGTTTAGACAACCATAGACAACGTGTAATATTGACATCGGGAGGTCGAGGCACAAGTGCCCAAGTCTTATTCTTAATGAGTGCATCAAATTCGTCGTGCATGGCACGATTCCAATGCGGGTCACTAAGTGCGGTCTTGGGACAGCGGGGTACGGGGGATATGGCTGTTTGATGTGTGGCACATAAATCAAAAACTGGTTTGGGCTTGAATATGCCATGATTACCGCGGGTCTGCATTTGGCGGGATAATTGGGACTGGGCCTGGTGAGGGGGGGTTGGACCGTGGATGGGGAGGGCATAGTATTGGGCTGGTCTGTGGGAACAGGGGAGGTAGGGGGATTGGGCGGGCGAGTTGTGGGGCTGAGGGGAAAGGGGCTCAGGAATATTATGCTCATTATGGGCCGTATGGGACTGGGGCCACTGGGCTATAGGGGAGGGTAGCTCAGTGTGTGGTGGCTCAGTTTGGGCTGAATCCGCGGCAGGGGAAGCGGTCTTCGCGCGTCGGCTTTCTTCGAGTGTGAGCATCGACCGTGCTTTATAGAACGGGGGCAGAGGATCGCTCTGTTGGATAAGGGTGGCTATGTTGTCATAGCCGGCAGAATCGTGAGTCACGACCTGTATCACGAGGCGAGTTTCGGAGACAGGGGCTCCGACATTGGCTAATTGATCGGACACCATCTTGAGTGCCTGACAATAGGAGGAGACATTCGGATAATTATCCATGTGGATGTTAGTGAATTGTTGTTCCAACATGACGGCCCGAGAGTTCTTATTATCATTAAAAATATCCTTGAGACGGTCCCATGTTTTCTGAGCGGAGGCACCGGGTTCAAGGATTGTATGAAGTAAGTCGAGCAAATCGTACTATAGATACATTGCTTGACAATGGCGTCGAGACGGCCCCATTCGGCGGTTGTAGTGTCGATATCGACGGATGGGGGTTCAATATGGTCGATGACATTGAAGGCGCGGGCTGTATTTATGAAGAGTTCGGCCCACGAAGCATAATGAACGTTTTCATTCTCGAGAGTGATTTGTACGAAGTTTTTAATGTTGGAGACGGAGTAGGCAGGATGAAAGGAGTGTTTAGCCATTGTGAAGGGTTGTGAACGAGAAGAAGAAGAAGATAAGAATAGAGATATGCGGAAGCGTAGGATCAGTGGTTTCCTGATACCATATTAGATGTGAAACCCTTGCTTATTCATTCATAATCTCAAGAATATATACAAGTGAACATAATATCATTGGCTAGACTAATCCCACTGATTGAGGGATATGTTCTCCTAAGATTGGTAACTTAATGCTATGAATAAGGGAGATTGATCATACAAAATATTATGCGAGAATATTCCATATTCTGTTATAGAATATTTCATATTCTATTAGTTGTAATAGTCTTCAAATTCACCGAATTAGCAGTAATAGTTGGTGCACTACATAATACTCATATATCACAAGAATGGCCACGTGTTCTCAGAAAATATGGCCACGTGTTCTCAGAAAATATAGCCACATTTAATGATTTTTGTTTTGTTTAACTTCTCAGCAATTTTACTCGTGCTTGATCAACTGGTTGTCGTTTTTTTCCTGTTTACTGTCTATGTCCGTAATTTTATGCATGATAGCCTCATGGTTAGCTTTTATACGTCCTTGGTTTTATGCTTAAATGATTACATTTTTCGAATAATAAACAGTAGTCAAAGTGATCTTGCACAAATGATATTTTATCAATGTTTGGTAATTTTGTCATTTAAAACATACTTATTGTTTATCCATGATTCCAGCTCCACTGCTTAAAAGAGTCGCACGAGTTTCCAAATTGATAAGCCACGTGATACATTGATGTGTTTTACTTATTTAATTGAGATATTTGCAAAGTTTGCTAAGTCCTGACAAATTGTTGTTCAATTTTGCCTAGACCAACCTAATCTTTATAAATTAATCTTTTGAGATTTGGACTTGAGTTTTTACTATCGTAATTAGTTGATCTGTTGTACTTCGAAAAAGGGACAGAAACTCCCAAATACTGAAACAAACACTTATTTACAATATTTTGGAAGATGAAGCACGATTTATGACTTTTGGGAATGCAAATTTCATGTCAAGCTTAGTATAATAGTTTTATCGTATATCAGGTTCTGTTAACGTGGTCTCATAATTTTATTACGTGGTGATATGTGATGATTAATAACAAGTTTAATAAAGATATGTTTTAATGAGTGGTGGACTGGAAATTTTAATAGCAGGAAGCCATGACAAAGTTATCTAATAATCTAGATGTTTACAGTTTGTTGTGAGTATTTACAGACGTTGAACCTTCGTTAATTATTTCTTAATAATTCATATGTTAGTTTGGTATTTCCGCTTAATCATTTGTCATAATAATTTCTATAGCTTGTTCGCAAATTAATTGGATTAAGTGGTGTAGTACATGTTATTGTATTTTGTCACAAGGTGAATCACGTGTTTTGTTGTGTACCATTTTGTTTAAAATTTGGATCAAAAATATAATGGAATGAGAATTTATTGACACCTTAGAAATTCTTTCCTTGTTTGTAGTAGTTGTTATGCTTGATCTACTTCATGTCTGATCAGGAAGATTTTATGGGTGCTACCTTTATGAACTAACTTTTTTTTCACACCGATTTCACACTTGTTGAGTTTACGGTTTAAGAGAAATAAATGTTTTAGTGGACCATGGTCGGAATGTTACTTTGTAGTTTTACTTTCGAACTATAATTTAATTCATTTTTATCCCTTGCCACATAATTCCAATTCCGTTGTTTAGTAGGTTTTAATTCTCAAAATGATAAGTAGGTTTAAAACTAAAATGACGATATCTTTGATGAATTTTAACATGAACCAAATTCTGTAAACCTTCTGCGTGAACCCTCTGTGTTATAAGATTTTCATATATTGCATGATCAGTTACGAATTCTAATTTCCACACTTTTATAAATTTTTATGTTTTTCACAAAAAAAAAGTTATAAAGAATCCACCAAGAATAAAATGGCTAAATAAGATTTTTGCAATTTATATTTGTTGTTAGTTTTACGTTAAATATAACATGTGAATAGCTGGAGGAACATACTGATTAGTTCGACATACTTATACCTAGATCAGATGCTAAGTTGCCTTGGTAGTCTAAGATTTGGAATGTTATGATTTAATTATATAATCAAAATTTGGAGGCATTAAACTTTATTATAAATTTCCTTTACCGCGTATTATGACCTGAAGTTTTGATTCTCAATCAATGTGTAACATATGTGTGATCACGTTAATCTGAAAAGTTTAGCATATCGATGACCTTCTTTTAAGACGTAGAAATAGTCAACCATACTTGACTTGGCATATCTTGTGAACTATATGCTAATATAAAGTGTGTTAAAATTTCCAAGTGATATACGAATGTTAATGACTTTCATTCTGGTTGTAACTACGTGGTGTAGGAATGTCAAGTGTGTATATTGTCTTAATAGTTGGGTATTGGTTGCTAGTGGGGAGTAAGTTAACTTGTCAAATGACTTGGTATGTGTATGTGATGTTTCTAATTGGGTTACGGGGACGTAACCATGTTTTAAGGAGGATAGGATTGTAAAATCTCGATGATGTGATGTGTTTGGTTGGAATGTCGTCATTGGCTAACTAAGCTTGCCTATACTTGGAATACTCTCATTACTTCTGTTATGTATTGGTCAATGTTGTGATTATCTAAGGGTCCTGTAATTTTGTTGCCTGTTAAACTTTGAGGACAAAGTTTCTTAAGGAGGATAAAATGTAATAGTACGTTTAATTGGTTACTCCTCGACTCGGGGTCCGGTTGGAATAAGAGTGAGTTACCCTGGGCAAAGTATTGATGAGTGCATGGTCCACGTAGGTGCGGGTGAACTTCGGGACGAAATTCATTTTAAGGGAGGAAGTATGTAATACCCCGTAGTTTTATATCTCGTAATAATAAAATATTAATATAATCATTTTGAGTAGAGATAATTTTATATTTAATAGGCATTCTATTTTATTTATATGTGGATGATATTTTGTATTACGTATTATTATTATTATTATTATTATCGTTCTTCTTATTTTTACTATTATTATTATTATTGTATTTTTTTTATAAACTCGTAATTTTATTATGTTACTAGTAAAATAATATTTTATGCATAACATGTTTTATATTTTGATAATTTAAAATACAAATATACGATATTTAATGTTATTATTATTTTGGATACATTTACGTTTACGTGGGAAAGCATTATATACATAATGTGACGGATGGGTTTGTTTCATGAGAATTGACGTGAGAAGACCGATATTTACGGAACATGGAAGTACGAGATATACATTGAACACTATATGTAAAAGAAACATACATACGTAATGAATGTAATATGCACGTTCAATGTATTTATTTTCAATGTATTTATTTTCAATGTATCTATTTTCAATGTATCTATTTTATTAATACGATTGAATGTTCATTTTATTACCTTAAATGTTCTCACTAGCTCTTCCTCTCCCTTTTCCTGCGTTTCCTCCATTTTTCCTCCTTATTGTTTTGTTCCTGCCTTCTACTCATTCCCTTCATTCCTTTTCTTTTACGACCCCGTCACTTACCAGGTGTTGATAACGTGGAGAAATGACTCTAATTGGATATTAGTCGCGTAACTGGATTGCTTGCTTTACGAGGTAGGATAATTTAATACGTCTTCTTGTTTATTATTCTATTTGGGTGTTGTTGGATGATTTGTGATGTGAGCTATGGCATATTGAAATATTACATTGTTCTGTCTAGCATATGCATTATTATCAGTTGGATATGAATTGAGTTACGAAATAGCACGGTTGCATTCATTTATCGTTATTGGTTGGATAATAATTGATTTACGAAATAGCATGCGGTTGCATTCATTGGCATGGCATATGCATTGGTATACAGGTTTAACCTGGGCAGACATCATGGTAAGAGCCTTCGGGTGATGTATAAATAACTTACCGGCAGACACCGTTTTATACCTTCGTGGTGGTGTTGTTCAGCTGTAAGCTGGTTTCTCGATGACGATCGAGGCAGACCCATCCATGAGGAGGCGGGTGGAAGTTTGGGGATCAGTTCATTAGAAAGGCCATGGAATTGCATTTTCATTTGCATACTCATTCGTTGCATATTCATTAAATTAGTGTGATTATTATCCTACTCAACCGCGAGGTTGACCGTGTATTCGTTTAACACTTGTGATGATCCGTAATGGGGAGCAGATTTGGCAGGAAAGATGATTTTATGGGAGCATGGGATGGCGTGAGCAATTGGATGGACCGACTTAGAATTAGACCACATAATTAGAAGTTATCAGTTGTATTTTCTTTTCTTCTGCGTAGTAATTGTAATATTGAAAGTTTAAATTTAATCAGTTTTATATAAAGTACTTTGGTTTGTTTTACTTTGTTTTTCACTATCTCGGTTACTCCGAGATGGTAACAGTTCTATTTATTTGAGAATGTCTTGCTAAAGGCTCTTAAATAAATGGGGGTGTTACAAATAGATCCGAGCATGACGACATGTGCAAAAATCTCATCATAGTGCAACCATTGCACTTGAGTGAAACATTTGGCAACAAGTCGCGTTTGGTAGGTATCGGGTTGTCCATCTATTGAATGTTTTATCTTATAAAGCCACTTGCACTAAAGAGGTCTTACCTTATCAGGCAAGTCAACCAAATCCCATACATAATTCTCGTACATGGAATCTATCTCGGACTGCATGGCTTCAAGGCATAGCTTTGAGTCAGAACAAGTTATAGCACCTTTGTAGGCAGTGGGTGTAGGAAATAATTTCTTAAATTACTAATAAAAGTATTAATCATATTAATACTGCTGATGTGTGCATTTTACATAGACTTTTTAGTCTTATTTTGGCACACATTTTCATGTAATTTGGTGATTTATTATCACTTTATTCCCCGTATATGCTACTTTGTGTTTGTATTGCTGTTTTGCAGATATAGACCAGAGTGTAGCGGAAACCGAGTTTTTTCTACCTCAAAGTGTTGCATTTTAGTAGACGCTGGAAGAAACCTGGCTGGTTGCGCATTCATCGAAAAGCGTGAGGAGTATAATCTACTATTCGAGGAGAAGTCTAGGCAATCGACCAACTTTAGGCCTATCGAGGACCTAGTCGAGGAAGATAAGTCCTCGATCGAGCTGTCCTGTGCTCGATCGAGCTGTCATGTGCTCGATCGAGAGGTTTCCAAGTTCTAAAGTGCTCGATCGATAACTCTTATGATCGATCGAGAGGTTTTGAAGAGGGAAGAGTCGATCGAGAACGCATATCTCCTCGATCGACCAGTTCTGAAGGATTTTTGCTCGATCGAGAGGCAATTTCTCTCGATCGAGAGCTTTTTGATGGCTCTTCGTTTTCTCAAACTTATTACAACAGTTTTCGTTTTCTCTATTTAAGAACTCTCATTGAGTTCATTAGGTCATATCTTTTATCTGACAATTATCTTTCCTTTTCCTAGTTTTAGTTTTGCTCTGTTTTCCAGAAACTTTGTAGCCGTCACAATTTTTACAATAATTTTAGTTCATCGTCATTTTCGTTCTCAAGGATCGTGTTGCTTATTCTAAAGCCATATTTACTCGTAATTCCTTCTTCCTTATCTCTTTTCTTCTGTTTTATTATCATCCGTAATCTTATTTCCTGTTTTCGTTCTCGGTTTACCGTCACTTATGCGCTTATGCTCTGTATTTGTATACTCCGTTCCATCGCTTGTTTGTCGTTCGTATTCTGCTCGTTATTTTCTTTTCCTGTTTTCCCTTCCCTTTTTGTCTCTGTTGTTAGTTAAGTTTCGTCGCATTTTATCTCTGCTTAGAACCCATCCATGTTCCGATTGTTGTAGGCTGTTTTTGTGTCTTGTTTTCCTTTATGAGCATCGAAATCCGTGTCCGTTCGTTCACTGTTTTCTCATCATTTACACTCTTCTGTCATTGTTCTCTTGTTTCTAATTTTATTCCCGATTCACCATGTCACATGCTAGTTTAAGTGTAGTAGTCATAATCATTGCCAATACCGTTATGAGTAGCTAAATTTCTTAATATGTTGGGATGAGGAAACTTGTGTCAAATGCATGATAGGTGGTAGTCGGGATGGACAGTTTATGGTGGGAATAATCGGTAAGTAATTTAACTCATGTTCGGTTTAGTGAGTGCACTCATGAGACCTTAATATGCGACAACGTCGATGGCTAGAGTTGGTTAAAGATTATGATATTTAGCTATTATATCATGAGGGTAAGGCCAATGTTGTTGCTGACGCGCTTAGCCGCAAGACTTCTCATTCGATGAGTGATATGCGTGTATTGCCTGAGGAGATGTGTTTCGAGTTCCGGAAGTTGAGATTAGAGATGGTTGGTAGTGGTTTCGATTGGTTATCTGCGATGACTGCCGAGCCGACATTGTATTGGGAGATTCGCCAGGGTTTACCTACAAATGCTGCTTTCCGGAAGTTCGAGGCCAAGATTGCGAGTGGTGAGGCACAGGATTTCGTGATTGGTTCTGATGGTTTTCTTCGGTTTCGAGGCCGGATGTATGTTCCAGATGTGTCGGATTTGAGGAAGAGAGTATTAGATGAGGCTCACTTGACGCCTTATTCTGTTCATCCGGGCGGCGAGAAGATGCACAAAGACCTAAGACTTCTATTTTGGTGGCCCGGGATGAAAAAGAACATTTTGGATTATGTGAGTAGGTGTCTGACTTGTCAACAAGTTAAGATTGAGCACAGGAGGTCAGGTGGTTTGTTACAGCCGCTCCACGTTCCTCAGTGGAAGTGGGAGTGTTTTTCGATGGACTTTGTGGCTGCTTTGCCTAAGACAGTTGGAGGCAAGGATGTTATTTAGGTTGTGGTTGATAGGTCGACCAAGTGTGCCAGATTTGTGCCTATCCGCGAGACGTGGGATATGGACCGCTTAGCCAGAGCTTATATTGCCGAGATCGTCCGTTACCATGGTGTCCCGAGAGAGATCGTGTCTGACCGAGATCCGCGTATCTGTTCCAGATTTTGGAAGGCTCTACAGGAGGCTATGGGTAGCCGTTTACTGATGATTACAGCATTCCATGCTGCGAATGATGGACAGTCCGAGAGGACTATTCAGACCTTAGAGGACTTGCTCCGTGCTTGTGCGCTTGATTTCCAGAGTTCTTGGGAACAGTGTCTACCGTTAGTTGAGTTTTCTTACAACAACAGTTTTCACTCGTCTATTGGTATGGCTCCGTATGAGGCGCTCTATGGTAGGAAGTGTCGTAGCCCGATCTGTTGGGATCAGGCGAGCGATGTGCACGACCTAGGACTTGACCAGTTGGCTGCAACGATTGATCACGTTCAGCTTATCAGAGGTAGGATGAAGGCCGCTCAGGATCGGCAGAAATCCTATGCGGATATCCGTCGTAGACCTCTCGAGTTTGAGGTGGGTGACAGAGTTTTCCTTCAAGTTTCACCGATGAAGAGCGTCAAGAGGTTTGGCGTCAAGGGCAAGCTGAGCCCTAAGTATATTGGGCCGTTCGAGATCGTGAAGAGGATCGGTGCTGTTGCTTATCGATTGGACTTGCCTTCTAGTTTGGGCAAGGTTCATAGTGTCTTTCATGTTTCTCAGCTCCGCAAGTACGTTAGTGACCCTAGTCACGTGCTTCATAGAGAGATCGAGAACCTAGAGCCGAGTCTTGCTTTCGAGGAGCGTCCCGTGAAGATTCTAGACCGTCAGGACATGAAGCTTAGGAGCAAGGTGGTGCCCTTAGTGAAGATCCTTTGGCGATGCGGCGATGTTGAGGAGCAGACGTGGGAGACCGAGGCTTCGATGCGTGCTACGCATCCTTCTCTTTTCGATTGAGGTATAGTTTACTTAGAATTTATCTTCGTTCGAGTTTCGAGGACGAAACTTTTTGAAGTTGGGGTGATTGTAACATCCCGTATTTTCGTAAATTATATTTTAAAGGTTTTAAATTATTTTTATGGAATAAAATAATATTTTAATATTTATTGTTAAGTTATTTTAAAATAATCCGTTGAGATCCGTCTTAAGAACCTTTAGTCCTTAAGACGAAATAACTTGGCAAGTCTTAAACCGATTCATAAAACCCATTCACCATATTTGACCCGTTTCATTTAACGGAAAAAGGACTACTTAACCCCCCCCCCCCCCCCCCCCCCCACCCACAAAACCCTCTTATGTCGACACACCTCCTTCCTCACAACTCAATCCACTGACTTCAAAAATCCTCCATTTTTCTTATTTCCTCAAAGCTTAAACTCAACTTTTCGAGGTCTTCCCGAAGTCGAATTAAGGCAAGTCATACCTTTTCGGAATCCTTGCGAGATTTCCAAGACATCTGTCTCTTTCAATTTCATTTTCGGTCAACTTGAAAAAGAGGCTGTTTTATGTAAATTCCGTTTTTAGCATCTAAAAACCCGTTTTCTTTGTTGTAGGAGATGACTTAGAGGATCTTGGTGTTGATAGTTACATTGTGGAAGCGGATCTTGGAGCATAACCGCTTTAGAGGTGACGATAATGAGAAACTCGGCATTTATTGTTAAAATAGCATTTTCTTGGTGTTTATGATGAAAGTTTCTGATTTTGATGATGTTGTTGTTGTTTAGGACTTGGAAACATGCTAGGTTTTGATCTTAAATGACCTTCATATGTTTAGTTTGGTATTCATATGATTAATTGCTCATTTTTCAGATTTCTTGTTCTTAAGACGAATACAAGGATTGTTCTTAATTTGTGTTTCGATTGTTCAAAAATCATGTTTGATGTATATTTGGGATTGTTATGGGATTATATGTGTTGGTAGGAAGGATTGATAGCTTTGAATCATAGTGTAGAATCATTGTCGAAAGTTTGGATGAATTGTGAAATTGTAGGAAAAACCCGTGAAACAGCCTGCCCGTGCAGGGGCGCAGGCTGCGCAAGTCTGAGCGCAGGCTGCGCAAGCGAGGCGCAGCTGCGCAACCCCAATGCGCAGGCTGCGCAATTGGCCTGTAACTTCCTGTTGTTTTTATTGTTTCGTGATTGTTTTGGGGATTTGTTTCCCAATTGTTTAAGTGATGTTTATGTTATGTTTATGAATATAATTACTTGGTTTTGAATATATGTTTAGGCTAAGTAAAGTTTGACCAAGTGATTAGCTAATTGCCTCATGTTAATCTTTTTCAATCGTTTACTGTAAAGTCCCTTCTTAAGTTGTTTAGTATCCTTAAGTATCATAGGTTGTGATGTTTAAGGTCATGGTTAATGGGTAGTTACCAAGCAACGTTTTAGGATGTTGTTTATTAGCTAAAGTTAGTATTCACTTGATGGTAATGGGTAGTTAGTAAACAAGGTTTAGAATGTTGTTTCTCTTCCTAAGTTAATCTTATCCTAGGTTGTTAATGAGACCTAGTGGACCTAGTTAGATGATTAGTGACCCTTGTACTTGTGGAAGGAAAGTCTTAGGTTGGTTAATGGTTATTGAACTTGTTTATCTCTTGCTCATGTGTGTTTGAGGTCCCCGGAGGATGAGCGACACTATATTGGGTTCGGGAATGGAGAGAGGATAGAGACCCCCCGGTCGGGTAACCGAAAGTGAAACCGGCTCTCCCTCAACTTAGTTCCCGGGATCAATTAAGTGTTGGTTAGAAGTTTAAAAGATAAGAACTAAAGGTTTAGTTAAAGTAGTTGGATGATATTGTATTGATGTGTATTAAGGTATGCCTTAAGCTGGCCTCTGAGCTTAATACGTGAGCTAGTTGTCATATATAGGGGTATGCCTTAAGCTGGCCTCTGAGCCCTATATGTGTATGGTTGTCGTGTCTGGGGTATGCGTTGAGATGTCGTCTCTGAGCCCAGACATGTTTATTTGTGATCGCGTTGGAACATGCCTTAAGTTGGCCTCTGAGTCTGACGAGTAGAGCAGCTGCACAACGGGGCAGTCAGGATGTAATACCTTACCCGGAGTGCAGATGTTGATGCTAGGACATGCCTTAAGCTGGCCTCTGAGTCTATTGTCTTGTGATGTAGTAAAGGGACATGCCTTAAGTTGGCCTCTGAGTTCTTTACTTATTGGGTGCTAGTCCATGCATTGAGTTGTCGCCTCTGAGTCTAGTGTCTTGTTGATTAGCAGGTCTATGCCTTAAGTTGGCCTCTGAGTCCTTGCTTGTGATTGTGAATTTGGTATCTAGGTTATGCGTTAAGATGTCGCCTCTGAACCTTTATACTTGCTGAACATTTGGTGTTTAGGTTAGGTCTTAAGTTGACCGCTGAACCTTTATACTTGCTGATTGACTATGATGGTTATAGTGTTTGATTATAGTATTGTTCATCCAAGGCATTGGATGACTCTTTGATTAGTTTCGTAAATGGTTTGGACTGAAAGACCCCCCGGCCGGGCGACCGGAAGGGAAACCGGCTCTCCTTCTAAATAGTTTCCGAAGTTGGTTGAGAGCCTTGCATTAGTAATTGCATGATGATATGAGAATCAGATATTGAGTTTATATGCTTCACATGTTCATATATGTTGGAGTATACTGTTTGCATTTCTGTGTTACGTGTCGTTACAAAAGGTGGCTAGGAGAACTCTAGTCACTCCCCACTGATTGTGGCGTACATGTTTACATGTATGTAGGTACATGACAGGATGGTTGATGGAGGGTTCACATGGAGCTAGCGAGTGATGATCATATTCATCGATTTGACATACACATATGTGTTAGCTAGACTCTAGACTTTTGATACAGTTTTTGGAGTGCCTGTAGGGATGTACCATCCCAGGCTGTTGTATATATTTTACTTCAGTACTTAGACAGTTATACTTATCTATTCCTGTTTATATCAGTTTCAGTTTCAGTTTTAATTCACCTCGTTTTTATGCATGTTAAAGTTCAAATTCCGCTTAAATTTTGGCATGTTTTGTATGTTTTATTTCCGCTTTCGCGAGGGGTTTTACAACCTTTGCGCTGAGCTAGGAAGTAGTGGATGAATTTACCTGTTTATATCAGTTTTGGCCTGTTGTCGTTGTTATTGGAGTGTGTACGAAGGAAATTGGGGATGTTCTACTGAGTTTTGCTCGATCGAGAGCTTCTGTAGCTCGATCGAGAAGTTTTCTGGAATAATATGCTCGATCGAAGGCTTTTGGGAAAAATTACACTCGATCGAGAGCCTTTTGCTTGGTCGAGAAGATTGGGAAAGAAAAGCTCTCGATCGACCACCATTTTTTGGTCGATCAAGAGGAATTGGCCACTGTTTAACAGTCGAGGAGAAAAATCATCAAAAAATTCAAAAAAAATCTCAAAAAAAAAAAAGGAATTCAAAAAAAAATGAAGAAAAAAATGGAAAAATCAAATATTCGGTTGATAGTTGGGAAGAATAATTTGGATTGTGTTGTGTTTGCCTATTTCAAAGGCAATGTGCTTAATGACTAGTCGGAAGTTTGGGGATGCGTTTTCATTTGGTTTGTAGGTTCTAGCTCGGCTTTAACCTCACTGATCTATGCTTGTTTTTGCCCCTTTTGTCCCACGTAGCCTCACTTTCCCAAATTTTGCAATAGTTCGGCGTGTAATGGACATTGACGGTGGTTGTGCGTGTGTACGATGCTTGAAACCTTTATTCATACTAGTCTAGCATGCATGATTTGTTGGTCGCAGTTTAGGCGAGAGTCTATACTTTCTTCTTCCTCTCTTCACATGTAATTTACCATTTCCTTGATTGAGAGAAGAGAGATTCCGGGAGAGTCCGAAACTATATGAGTCTAGCAAGGTCGAAAGTCTACATGTTTTCCATGGTATGTGCAAATTCGTTCGCTCATTTCTGATCTTGGCATTGGTTGATTTTGTGCATAATGCGCATTTGGCATTGACTATTTAAGTAGCTTTGAGTCTTACTTCATCCATTAGGTCCATAGTTTACTCTTAGTTTGCATTTAGTTTGCTTGAGGACAAGCAAAGGTTCGGTTTGGGGAAGTTTGATGTGTGCATTTTACATAGACTTTTTAGTCTTATTTTGGCACACATTTTCATGTAATTTGGTGATTTATTATCACTTTATGCCCCGTATATGCTACTTTGTGTTTGTATTGCTGTTTTGCAGATATAGACCAGAGTGTAGCGGAAACCGAGTTTTTTCTACCTCAAAGTGTTGCATTTTAGTAGACGCTGGAAGAAACATGGGTGGTTGCGCATTCATCGAAAAGCGTGAGGAGTATAATCAACCATTCGAGGAGAAGTCTAGGCAATCGACCAACTTTAGGTCTATCGAGGACCTAGTCGAGGAAGATAAGTCCTCGATCGAGCTGTAATGTGCTCGATCGAGAGGTTTCCAAGTTCTAAAGTGCTCGATCGATAGCTCTTATGATCGATCGAGAGGTTTTGAAGAGGGAAGAGTCGATCGAGAACGCATATCTCCTCGATCGACCAGTTCTGAAGGATTTTTGCTCGATCGAGAGGCAATTTCTCTCGATCGAGAGCTTTTTGCTGGCTCTTCGTTTTCTCAAACTTATTACAGCAGTTTTCGTTTTCTCTATTTAAGAACTCTCATTGAGTTCATTAGGTCATATTTTTTATCTGACAATTATCTTTCCTTTTCCTAGTTTTAGTTTTGCTGTCTTTTCCAGAAACTTTGTAGCCGTCACAATTTTTACAATAATTTTAGTTCATCGTCATTTTCGTTCTCAAGGATCGTGTTACTTATTCTAAAGCCATATTTACTCGTAATTCCTTCTTCCTTATCTCTTTTCTTCTGTTTTATTACCATCCGTAATCTTATTTCCTGTTTTCGTTCTCGGTTTAGCGTCACTTATGCGCTTATGCTCTGTTTTTGTATACTCCGTTCCATCGCTTGTTTGTCGTTCGTATTCTGCTCGTTATTGTTTGTTCCTGTTTTCCCTTCCCTTTTCGTCTCTGTTGTTAGTTAAGTTTCGTCGCATTTTATCTCTGCTTAGAACCCATCCTTGTTCCGATTGTTGTAAGCTGTTTTTGTGTCTTGTTTTCCTTTATGAGCATCGAAATCAGTGTCCGTTCGTTCACTGTTTTCTCATCATTTACACTCTTATGTCATTGTTCTCTTGTTTCTAATTTTATTTCCCGATTCACCATGTCACATGCTAGTTTAAGTGTAGTAGTCGTAATCATTGTCAATACCGTTATGACTAGCTAAATTTCTTAATATGTTGGGATGAGGGAACTTGTGTCAAATGCATGATAGGTGGTAGTCGGAATGGACAGTTTATGGTGGGAGTAATCGTTAAGTAATTTAATTCATGTTCGGTTTAGTGAGTGTACGCATGAGACCTTACATCTAGTTAATTCCCGACCTAGACCGGAAGGTTGGAAGGGTAAGACTTACTTAACTATTTTAATTAGTTTTTGTGAGAGCGGAAGTTAAGCGAAAACGACCTTAGGGCGACTTAAGAACGGAAGGTATAGTCGGGTTTGAGACATGACCGTAATAACCCAACCTTTCCTACCAATAAACTATTCTACCCCAATTATACCGATTATGCATAAAACACAACGACCCGAGTTCCCAGCATATTCTCTTTATTCTTGATTTAATTCATATCATCTCGTGCTTGTTTTCGTAATTTTATTCTCTTATGCACATCTAATATCTCGTAGTTTAGTTATCATTTTCAAACCCCCATTCGTGACCAATAGGTAGAAACCGATAGTTGACAAGTTCGCTTCCCTGTGGAGACTGAGCCTATTTACCACTAGCGTATGTTAGTTGTGCATTAGGTTTATTTTTGGTGCCTACAACGACGGGCATCAACTGCCAAGGATTATATCAAAAACGATTCAATAGAACCTCAATTGCAAGAATTAACAGTCAAGAATATAGAAATAACCTTTAGTCCGATATGAGATTGGCCTAAGAACAACCTAGTATAAACCCAAACTTCAAGGTGGAAGTTCTCCTTATATTGCACCCAAGATGACTGAGAAAGATCCCTTCAAAGCTCCACCTAAATTACTATTAATTTTAGAGGATTTGTTTTGGGATTTAAGATGATAAAATGATCTAGAAAATTAAGAGAGAAAAACAACTTCTTCTTGTTCTAGCTACCACACGGCCGAAAATCCCTACTTATAGGGTTTTGGTTTGTGTTGGTATTGTACATCTATTAGGAAACCTCCTTGTATTATAATATTCTAAGTCAGTTTCGTGGAAACCTCCTTATATTATAATATTCTAAGTTACTTTCCTTATTCTGAATTTCCTTAAAATATCATACATATTTTAATAATTTTCGGTGTACAAATATAATTCTCGGAGAACATTATTTAATTATCTTATAATTAATTAACCCAATTATATTATTCTAAAATATCATATATTAAAATATAATTAATAAATCTAATATTTATTTAGAATTAACATTTAATTCATTTCTCCTAATTATTATTAAATGTTTATCATCTACTTAACTACATTTAGCTAAGTTTAGCATTTACGTAATTATATCAATATATAATCACATTTCTCAGTACTATTCTATAGGTGTGACCTTTAGAGATCAGCTGATTATCGCCATCATATGACAGTAACGTCAAACTACTAGTGAGCCAATCGTTACCGATAAACGTTAACCAACTGATTAATATACTAAGTATCCATGTGTGATCCTGTAAAAGATTTATTCAAATAATCACACACTGTGGAGGACATTTACTCCAACAATCTCCCACTTGTTCTACAAGTGTGTATGCGATTACGATTCTCATATCCATAAATTATTCTCCCACTCAATGGAAGACAAATTGCAAAGTCTCACCTTAAAAGGTCGTATATCTCCCAAGTAATCATATCAAGAGTGGTTTCCTCGACTAGAGAGTAACATAACTGATACGAATCATATTCGGGCATGGCCATGCGTTTAAGTTACTATTCCTCGAGTGGCCCTGAGAAATGTATATAAAACCTGATAAAGGTTGGATATTTTCCTTGACTTATAACCTGCCGATGGAAGCACAACATAAAATGGCCCAGTAAAAGTCCGATTGGCCTCCTTTTACGGTGCGACCTAGGACAGAAACCTAAACCACCCGAAAACTGTCTATATCGCATGTAATAAACAATGGTCAAAAGAGCCGACTTTAGGAATCACAATATACGTCCCATCCACGACCATGCACCTAATGTATCTTAACATTTAGGACTCTATGTTGTGGTCACTATGTCCTATGCGATGTCATATACCCATATTTGTTATTGATCAGTCAAACGCTTAACTTATGGAATATTGAACCTTTCATCCTTCAACTAACAAAATAATCACCTGAGTTATCAACTCATATTGGTGTTTACGGACAATGCAGACATATAAAGTAAAACAGTTCACTGTGTGGTGTTCAAAATTGTCATACAATCCACATGTAATACAATATAAAGAAATTCAATGATTTTATTGAGTAATAATTGAAATGATTAAATATCAATCAAATAATGTTTATTACAACTTTGGAACATGTTTTATCCTCATGGATGAGATGTGCCCTTCATGTTTATTATGCGGTAGTGCCTTAGTCAGCTCCTTAGCCTGGAAGATGGCACCACTGTTATCACAATAAAGGGTGATTGGATCTTTCACACTAGGTACTACATTTAGTCATTGTAAGAAATAACGCATCCAAATAGCTTCCTTTGCAGCTTCGGAAGCTGCCAAGTACTCAGGCTCTGTTGTAGAATCTGCTGTAACACTCTGCTTGGAACTCTTCCAGCTGACTGCTCCACCATTAAGAGTAAAGACAAAACCCGACTGAGATTTGGAATCATCACGATCGGTTTGGAAACTAGCATCTGTGTAACCCTTAGCACATAGCTCCGTGTTTCCACCATATACCAGAGCCCAATCCTTAGTCCTTCGTAAGTACTTAAGGATGTTCTTGACGGCTATTCAGTGACTTTCACCTAGACTATTTTGGTAACGGTTGACCATACTCAATGCATATGCCACGTCTGGACGTGTGCACTTCATGACATACATGATCGACCCTACTGTCGAGGCATAAGGTATCCGACTCATGCGTTCGATTTCTTCCGGTGTTGTAGGTGATTGTTTCTTACTCAGATGCACCCAATGAACAACAGAAAGGTAACCTCTCTTGGAGTTTGTCATACTGAATCTATCAAGAATCTTATCTATATAATCTTCTTAACTCAATGCCAACATCATTTTCGATCTATCTCTATAGATACGGATGCCTAGAATCCTCTGTGCCTCACCCAAATCTTTCATTTTGAAATGGTTCTTTAACCATGTCTTAACCGACGAAAGCATTGGAATGTCGTTTCCAATCAGTAGTATGTCATCTACATACAATACTAGGAATACGATTTTACTCCCACTTGACTTGATATACAGACATGGTTCTTCGACACTTCGAATGAATCCGTTCTGTTTTATCACGTCATCAAAACGATGATTCTAACTCAGTGATGCTTGCTTAAGTCCATAGATGGAACGCTTAAGCTTGCACACTTTCTTAGGATGTTTAGGATCGATGAAACCCTCAGGCTGTATCATATACAGTTCTTCTTCCAAAAACCCGTTTAGGAAGGCGGTTTTCACATCCATTTGCCAAATCTCATAATCATGAAATGCGGATATCGCTAAGATAATCCAAATAGATCTAAGCATTACGACTGGAACAAATATCTCACCACAGTGCAACCCGTGTACTTGAGTGAAACCTTTTGCCACCAATCGTGCTTTATAAACACCTGGTTGTCCATCTAATGCACGTTTTATCTTATAAAGCCATTTGCACTGAAGGGGTCTTACCTTTTCAGGCAAATCAACCAAATCGCATACCTGATTCTCTTGCATGGAATCTATTTCGGACTGCATGGCTTCGAGCCATAGCTTGGAGTCGGAACAGGTCATGACTCCTTTGTAGGTAGTTGGTTCGTTACTCTCAAGGGGTAAAATGTTTTCTACACCACCTTCCTCAACCATACCAATGTATCGGTCTGGGGGTGAGAAACTCGAACCGACCTCCTAGGTTCCTCTGGAATGGATGCCATAACAGATGTGGAAGGAACACTTTCTTCCATCACACTGTTGGTTTCTGGTTCTTGAACCTCTGACAGATCAAAAGTTCTACTACTCTGTTTGTTCGAGAGAAACTCTTTCTCTAAAAACTTCGCACTAGCTGCAACAAATACTCTTTGTTCGGTAGGTGAATAAAAGTAATGACCAAAAATTCCTTTTGGATAACCTACAAAGTAAGTCTTGACCGATCGTGGGCCTAGCTTGTCTTCGTGTCTCCACTTGACATAAGCTTCACAGCCCCAAACCCGAATAAAAGACAAGTCAGGAACTTTTCCTTTCCACATCTCATATGGAGTCTTGTCCGCTGCTTTAGTCGGACTTCGGTTAAGTATTAGAGCAGTCGATTGAAGAGCAAATCCCCATAATGAATCGGGCACAATCGTGTGACTCATCATGGATCGAACCATATCTAATAAATTTTGATTTCTCCGTTCGGATACACCATTCAATTGTGGTGTTCCAGGTGGAGTTAACTGCGATACAATACCACAGTCTTTTAGGTGTTGATCAAACTCAGTCGAAAGATATTCCCCACCACGATCAGATCGAGGTGCTTTTATCTTCCTATCCAATTGGTTCTCAACCTTATTTTGGAATTCCTTGAACTTGTCAAAGGATTCACTCTAATGTTTCATTAAATAGACATACTCGTATCTACTCAAATCATCCGTAAAAGTGATGAAATATCTATAGCCGTCTCTTGTTGTGATTGTCATAGGACCACACACATCTGTATGTATGAGTCCTAAAAGATCACTAGATCGCATTCCAATACCTTTAAAGGAAATACGAGTCATCTTTTCGATGAGACATGATTCACACGTACCAATTGATTTGTAATGAAATGGTGGTATTGACCCATTCTTAATGAGTTTCTCTACGTGTTTTTCATTAATAAGTCCCATTCGACAATGCCATAAATATGTTTGTTCTTTATCACCTGTTTTAACCCTTTTATTATTCACATGATAAATCTCGGTGATTTGGTCTAAAACATATATTCCGTTTACGCAAACAGCCTTTCTATAAATCATATCGTTTAATGAAAAAGTACAACACTTGTGCTTAATATTAAAACAAAATCTTTCCTTATCCAAAACAGAAATAGAAATAATGTTTTTCGACAAACTAGGAACAAAATAACACTTATTTAAAAATAACTCGAAACCACTAGGTAGTTTGAGTACATAAGTTTCTACGGAGACAGCTGCAACCTTTGCTCCATTTCCAACACGAAGGTCTATGTCCCCCTTCTCAAGTTTGCGGACGTCCCTTAAACCCTGCAAGTGATTACATAAGTGAGAACCACAACCAGTATCGAATACCCATGTTGCTGAACTTGCATGGTTTATTTCAATCATATGAATAAATGAAGATATTATATACCTGTGGCCGTCACACGTCCAGCCAATGCCCAGACTCATGGCAATGGTGGCACTCTCCCTCTTTCCCTTTGCCCTTAGCCTTGGCCTTTGAGTTACTGGTCTCACCAGGTCCACTCTTGCGCTTTGGCTGCTGTTTTTTTTTTAATTGAGGCTTCTTAACATTTAAGGGAGCCTTTGCCTTTCCCTTCCCTTTCCAATTAGCTTGTATGACAAGTATGTCCTTCTTAGCACTCCCACTCAAATTGAGATCTTGCTCAGCTTGCACGAGCTGAGAGTGGAGCTCATGAAGACTTTTCTTCATGTCATTCATATTATAGTTCACCCTAAATTGGGTGAACCCATCATGAAGAGAGTGTAAGATTCGGTCTACAATGACTGACTCCTCAATCTTGCAACCAAGAGACTCCAGAACTTCCACATTCTCAATCATCTTGAGGATTTGTGGGCTAACAGCTTGGCCCTTAGACAGTTTAGCTTCGAAGAAGCGAACTGTTGCGTCATACCTCATAATTCTCGGAGCTTGCGAGAATTCATTAGTAAGGGTGGTGAAAATATTATTTGCACCTTGTGAAATGAAGCGGCGCTGCAAATTGCTTTCCATTGAATAATTAAGTACGTTCTTAATCGCACCAGTTTCACGAACGAACTCATCATATGCAGTTCGTTGGGCTCCAGTCCTAGTGGTTGGTTCAGCCGGCATTGGCTCAACCAAATACTTTAATTCACCATCAGCAATGGCAACATTCCGTAATGCTGCCTCCCAATCGGTAAAGTTACTCCCATCATTCTTAAGGCGGGAGTTCTGATTGTAGGAGACGTGATCCATAAAGGAGCGTAACCACGACTCCCTGGTAAGGGTGACGCTAGGGTCCGGAGTTGCATTTGCATCAGTCATTTTTAATAGCAGATATTAAATGATCTACAAATGAGAAAATAAACATGAGTAAATCATTGAATTTAAAATCCTTTTAAACAAAGATATACGCCATAATATAATCAATCTCATTCAAAGAATTATGTAATGTATCCCAAGACCTAAATCCCGATTTTGTGAGCTAACCCTTTAACTGGTTCTACATTAGAACTCTCAGTCGACAAATTTCTTAAATTTATCTATTAGTCCACAATGACTTCAATAACTTTATTGAATCATTGTGTTGAATTCAACTAGGTCGCAACACACGACTTACCCGAGGTAGAAGGGGTCCATATGGAGATAACAACAGATGCCACCGACGAACAAGGGATTCATAGTTGTTTGATCTAGAAAGGCTAATTTCTCAATAATGTGTAGAGTGAGATCCCATCACTATTTTAAACTCATTTAAGTGAACTATTTTGAGATGAGTAGGAATAAGTGATGGCATAAATAAAACATCATATGTCAAAATGCAAAATAATCTACATGAGTCATTTTACATGCATATAGGTGGTTTGGTTTGGGCGGAATATAATGACATGCAACATTCAAGCAATGAAGAAAAGAACAAAACATAAAATCCTAGTGTGGCATATCCTATGAAAACAGTAAATACAACTTGGAATCCAATCACATGGACCCTAGAAGCTTCATGGATCACCGTTCTTCATCTCGTGATGAAAACTGGAAATAGAGACCCGGACGCACGAAACTCTTCTTCTTCTTCTTCTTCTTCTTCTTTATTCTAAGCTATTACAATGCAAATCCTATTTACATTTGATCTAAAAATAAAGAATAAATAAAATACAAAGTAGAGATGCGAGATCTCATAAATTACATCACTTGATTACTTTCCACCATTACAGAAAAGTAACCAAAAAACTACAGCCACACTAGATTACATAGTTAAACTTGACAACAATTCTAAAAAATAATACATTCAACCTTCATTGAAAAGCAATATCATCAACAATATAATAAAAACATTCATAATGCAATATTATCCAAACCACCATTAACGATAAAATTACATGTCACACATGTAAACCATAGTCCAAGTAAATTCTAAACAATTTTAGAATCTAGAAAGTATCATCTATTAGATATAATAAACCTTTTAAAATAAATAAATGATTAAATAACCGAAAAATTATCAAATAAGTTTCGTTTTATTTCCTTTTTCCCACGACAAACACACGGTTTTTTTTTCGTAAAATGTTTTTGTTACAATTACAAAACATCTTTTATAATTTAGTTAATATAAATATTATCCTATAATATAAATAAAAACGAAAACAAATAAAATTAACCCTAAAATCCAATTTTACGGTTTTAATATCCCTTTTATTTTGTTATCTTTATATAATTGTTCTAATTATAAATCTTTATTTATAATTTAGTTAATACAAATATCATCATATAATATTAATAATAACAAAAGCAACAAATCACAAAATTAAGAAAAGGGCCGAAAACTCACGGTCCAAAAATACACGTTTTTATTTATTTATTTTTTTATTAAATTAGGCAATTACACATATTATCAAATAATATCATGTAAATTGACATCTTCATAAGATATTATACTATTTCCTTAAATAGTATAATCAAGGCAGAAATAGATTTTGGAAATTTTACTAATTAGTGAACTTTCTTAAAATTTACTCATAATAGCACAAAAATCATCTCATAATTTATGTGTCATAGTTCTAATCATATTAGATTTTAAAATTTCCAAATATTGTCATTAAGGTTAACTTTTAATTCATATGAACAATATTCATTCATCTTAACAATTTTGAAACAAATCAATCTATTCCTAAAAATATGTTGATTGAACTTTTAATAAACATTGATCTATATCATTGTTATGAGCATCATCATATGATAATTATTTTAACAATTAAAATAACAACATAGAAAAAAAAAAACGCCGTGAACTGTTAGCCGTGACAATCACGGAAATTTTTTTTCTGCCGAGACATAAAAAAAAAAAATTTGAACCGTGGAAAAAATTTGTGCCGTGGGATTTAATTCTCAATTAATTATCAAAACGATTTTGAACCTGGCTCTGACACCACTTGTAGGAAATAATTTCTTAAATTACTTATAAAAGTATTAATCATATTAATACTGCCAAGGATTATATCAAAAACGATTCAATAAAACCTCAATTGCAAGAATTAAACAGTCAAGAATATTGAAATAACCTTTAGTCTTATATGAGATTGGCCTAAGAACAACCTAGTATAAACCCAAACTTCAAGGTAGAAGTTCTCCTTAGATTGCACTTAAGATGACTGAGAAAAATCTCTTCAAAGCTCCACCTAAATTACTATTAATTTTAGAGGATTTGCTTTGGGATTTAAGATGATAAACTGATCTAGAAAATTAAGAGAGAAAAACAACTTCTTCTTGTTCTAGCTACCACACGGCCGAAAATCCCTACTTATAGGGTTTCGGTTTGTGTTGGTATTGTACATCTATTAGGAAACCTCCTTATATTATAATATTCTAAGTCAGTTTCGTGGAAACCTCCTTATATTATAATATTCTAAGTTACTTTCCTTATTCCGTATTTCCTTAAAATATCATACATACTTTAATAATTTTCGGTCTACAAATATAATTCCCGGAGAACATTAATTAATTATCTTATAATTAATTAACCCAATTATATTATTCTAAAATATCATATATTAAAATATAATTAATAAATCTAATATTTATTTAGAATTAACATTTAATTCATTTCTCCTAATTATTATTAAATGTTTATCATCTACTTAACTACATTTAGCTAAGTTTAGCATTTACGTAATTATATCAATATATAATCACATTTCTCAGTACTATCCTATAGGTGTGACCTTTAGGGATCAGCTGATTATCGTCATCATATGACAGTAACGTCAAACTACTAGTGAGCCAATCGTTACCGATAAACGTTAACCAACTGATTAATATACTAAGTATCCATGTGTGATCCTGTAAAATATTTATTCAAATAATCACACAATGTGGAGGACATTTACTCCAACAGTGGGTTCATTACTTTCCAAGAGTAATATGTCTTCTCTACCTGTCTCCTCGACCATACCAATGTATCGGTCTGGAGGGTGAGAGACTCGCTCTACCCGTCCTTCTAGGCTCCTGAGGAATAGAAACCGTAGTAGAGGTGGAGGGAATAAATACCTCCATCAGTTGCTCGGTTATTGGTTCTTGGACTTCAGATAAATCGAAAGTTCTACTACTCTGTTTGCTCGAGAGAAACTCTTTCTCTAAGAACTTCGCACATGCCGCAACAAAAAACTTGGTGTTCGTTGGACGAATAAAAGTAGTGACCAAATATTCCTTTCGGATAACTCACAAAGTAAGTCTTGAACGATCGCGGGCCTAGCTTGTCTTCATGTTGCCACTTGACATAAGCTTCACAACCCAAAACCCGAATAAAGGACAAGTCCAAAACTTTTCCTTTCCATATCTCATATGGGCCGGGGTCTTGTCTGCAGCTTTAGTCAGACTTCGTTTTAGTATTAGAGCTAATGATTGAAGAGCAAATCCCCATAATGAATCTGGTACACCCCACGGACCCATCCACACCCCAACCACGCAGACTCAAACCACCGCCCCGACTCTGCCTCACACGGACACCACTAGCACACAAAACATTTCCCTGAGACTCCAAATTCCGACAAAACGAGTCCTCCCAGGACCACCGGAGTACATGCAACAGACCACCACAAAAGGAAAACAAAAAAAAACGACCAATAAGAAAAACAGTAGAAGAGTCCGATCGGTGGGGGGAGGGGCGAGGGGAAGGGAAACCACCATATCAACACGAAGATCCAACCACATAAGAAAATAATAGACTAAAGATGAGCTATACTCACCACCCACAACCATCCAACCTCTCAAGGATCACATACCAGAGATGTGGGAAGGGGCGAGGGAAAGAGGGCATCCCTGGGTTGCATGTACCACATTCGAAGACATGACAGGGGAACGACGGAACGGACCGACCTCAGATCAACCAACGAACCCACACAACCACCGCCGCGGCAAGGAATGGCCAAGAGCCAAAAAGAAGGGGCGAAAGACGAGATCAAAGTAACCCATAACAACACACGGAGTGGTGGTTCACCGGAGACAAGCCCAGAGAAGAGCCCATCTCCGGTGAAGAGGAAGGAGAAGTAGCGGATTAGGTGTGTTTTGGGAGGAGGAGGCGGCGGCGGCGGCAGGAAATTAGGGTTTTAGTGTTTGAGTTTTTTTTAGAGAGATAAGAGAGTTTTTTTAGAGAGATTGATTGTAATATAGAAGAGTTGGTGTAGCAATTAGGGGCATTTAATTCACAAGAGGAGAGTCGTGCAAGTTAGTCTAATTAAAATGATTAGATTTTAGAAACAAAACTAAATGGAAAATGGAAATTGAGCCGACTCAGAAACTGGATATGATCTAGAATAGGAATTGTCTCGGGCAAGCTTGAGCTATACCCAAACTTTGTTCGACTTGTAACTAACCAAACCAAAATCATCTGACCTTAAATATATCTCGTCGAATATGATTTCGAGTGATCCAAAATAACTTACTTAAGAATATATTAGATGTTACCTAGCTAAAGAACAAATACAAAACACTACCATATATACAACTCTGTAATATACTCTTTCTCTAATGAAGTTTACTAATAAAATTATTTTATCCACTCACTCAAAAATAGTGCGATCCGAAATCCAAAATGTCCTAATTTTTTTTGGATCTACTGGTGATGAAATTTGATATATTAGGTATCAAAGTGTCATATAGAGCTGACAAATCTGATCCATCCCAAGAAATTCGGCCAAACGGAACTCAAAATTGTATTAAAGTTAAATTTGAGTACTAGAGGCAACAAATTAAAATATAACTAGAAAACTTTAAAAGGTTTGAGAAAAATATACATAAAATCAATTAGATTAGTTTCGCTCCAATTTTATAGATGTCCTAAATGGACAAATCAATTAGATTTGTTATATATTTTAGAGGCACAATTTTTTCCTTCGTCAATAGCATGTACTCCCTCCATTTGTCCAAATGATATGTTTGTTTTTTCACGTTTGTCAACACACGTTTTACATGGTTATTATCTTTAGCTGCGTATTTGCAAAAATCATAAAAGTTACGTATATATTTTCAATATAATCATAAAGACGAATCAAACAAGATCCCACATGAATATATTTTCTCTTATGTATTGAGAGAAAATTGTAATTGAAAATTCACTTGTAAATAGTGTACAAAATAGAAACATTCATTTAGATAACACAAATTCTTATTTGCGACGGACCAACCCGTCACAAGCTTACGACGGGCCAAATACGCACCATATTTAGCAAAATGGGTCTGGGTCAGATTTACTAACAAATAAGATCTCGCAATTGTGTGATGTTTGTGTTTTAATGTTGATATATTTAGGCATTATGTATGATGACTACAATGTTCTTTATTTTGCCGACATATATTTTTTTTTGTTAAGTAGATATGTTCTATTCTTTAACTGTTATGTTGTATACGTTACATAATGTTACTAGTTTTAATCTCGTGCAAATAATGCACGAATGACTTTTAAATCCATGCAAAAAAATATTGGTGACCACGGTTATCTTTCCATAAAAATATTATTGATTACGAATTTTCCAGTAATTATTGTTGTTTTGAGTAATTTCTTTATTTGAGAAATAATTGTTTAAAACGATTTCGGCATTTGAGATTTTTAAAAGATGATTTGAATAACATAAAATAACTTGATAATAATTGACTCAAAAATAACTCAAACCCGAAATAACCCGCTTAGATCAAATAAACTGACTTGATTGTCCATTTTACCAGGTCTAGGGAGGAGGTTCAACAATTTTGTTTTGACGTTACTATTTTGCCTAAAATTAGTAGTAAAAGTTATGATATTATCAATCTCTACTTGCCCGTACCCAATGTTAATCGTAGTTATCACATTATCGATAACCCATCCATTTTTTCATATAATCAAACTCACTCAACCATTTCTTTTCATATTATCAATAACTCATACGTGTATTTTTTTTTATAATAAATAATATACTTCAGTAATATTTTGTAATATCTAGGTTGTAGTTTTTTTATATTATATAGTTAATATCATATAAAACATTTTAACTTTTTCAGTGAAGATTTTTTTTATTATAGTTAATTGGTATTTTTAATTATTTAATTTGTAATTTTTGAATGTTTATATTATATTGTATTAGTAATAACAAATGTATAATGTATGATGTTGCATAGTTTGTATTATTAAACACAAAAAAAAAAAAAAATTAAATTGAGTGTAAAACATGGGGGGGCCCACAAAAAAAAGTTATTTTTTTAACTTTAAAATGAAGAACCAATAGGAGGCCTTCATTTTCTACTCCTTTTATAGTAAAGGGATATATTACGTACACATGGTTATGCTGCTTTGTTGTTACCTTTTGTCATTATGTTTACCCTTAGTAGTGTTGACATTATGGTTTAGTTAGTTAACATACGAAAATTTATGTTGTGTAATTAGATGTTGATATACTTATGTATTATGTACATATATATTACACATGTTGTTAGACTGATTTGTAGTTGTCATTTGTAATTATGTTTCCCTTCGATTGTGTTAACATTATGCTTAAGTTTGTTAACATTATGCTTAAGTTTGTTAACATGTTGTCTATGTTTTGTTCTTTAACTGTTATGTACTGTACATTCCATCCATCAGCCACAAGTGGTATGTATTCGACCCATTTAACCGATATTTGGCCCGTCGCAAGCTTGCGACGGGTATGTCCGTCTTACAAAAAACGGACACTTTAGATAAAAATGGAGGGGTATTAAGCAACAAATCATTCATTTGCACATATCTATCTGAATTGCTTGACCAAGACCCGAGCCTGAACCGCCCGGACCCGAGATAAGGATTGACTTGCCTAACCCGATGTGTAAGTGACCAAACCTGATTCAAATATAATCATGATCGATATAACCCAAATCCAACAAGACACGGATCGATGTACTGAATTTCACAAGTCACCAATTTAGATGGTAACATGACGTAATTTTAAATTTAGACCGTATAAATCTGATTGAAAATTAAGCTTTTTTTTTAATATAAAAAAGCAAAAGAAGCAGTGATGTCAACATAGGATGGCCTTTAGCTTTTACATGGACTTTTGTATCCAGAAAGATTAGATATGTGTTGTTTGTTATGGGTATGAAATAAATCCAAATAATAAATGCCTGAATAACTAATTAATTGAAAGCAAAACTTGGACATCCATAAATGAATGATTTTTCCATTCATTCACACCTGTATCACGAATGACGATCGATCACTAACAAGATCTATTTCCTAAAATACCCAAATCATTTCGATTTCATTGTTTTCGTTAAATTCTTCTTTTTTTCCAGATTTATCACCAAAATTTATTTTAAAAAAATAAAGGGAAAAAAAAATCTTACAAGAACAGTATTTAAATAAAAAAGGGTAATAAAAAGAAAAACTGCACTTTGGTCTTCTCATCTCTCTCTCTCTCTCTCTCTCTCTCTCTCTCTCTCTCTCTCTCTCTCTCTGTCTACACTCAAAGAGATCTGAGTTTCTAACCCTTTTTTGTTAAATCTCTGGAAAGGGGTTGATTCAAACACAAAGATTATTTCAGTCTAGGTAATTTTCCAACTTTTTTCTTTGATTTAATATAAATGATTAAATTTTCTTGATACAGTTTTCAGCTCATTTTTAAATGTTGCTGTGAGATTGATTGGAAATTTGATCTATTGATTGATCTCAAGATTGTTGGACTTGGTTCAAGAATTGTTTTTGATATCTGGGTTTGTGGCATTTTGTGTTAAAGCTATGAAATTTGATTGAATTATTTGATTTCCAATAAGTTTAGTTGATTGAATCATGTCTTTGTTATTAGCTGTTTAAATTTTTGTTGTTCTATTTTTTAGTTATTTTTTGTTCTTGTTTATGGATCATTTGTAGTGCATCTTGATTCTTTTTTTGTTGCATGCATGCATGATTTTGCATCGGTTGTCATCACTGAGTTGCCAATTCAATTGTTAGTTCACATTTTGTGATTACTTTTGGAGTAATTCTGCTGTCGAATGATGTTCCAAGTCATGATCTTTGTTTTTCACCAAGAAATGTTCTGGAAAACAGTTTTTTTGGGTACGATTTTGATGAAAAAGTCTTATGTTTTACAATTTTTAGTAACTACTTACTACCCCCGTTACTCCTCAGTTTGCGTGAGTCATTAAGGCACTGAGGTAATATTGTCGTTGTTTTCGTTGTAGTAACTACCTTTAGAAGTTTACAATAATGCTTATAAAACCGACTTACATAAGCATTTATGGTTTTGATTGCTGAAGTTGTAACTTGAAATATCAGTGGCTATTGAGCATTTGTGTCTGTTGGCCGTTTGGCCTAGATGTTTTGAATTGTATGGTGATATTGTTTGGTTTTGGCACAGAGAATAATGGGCGTGGATGTTGAAGGATCCGAGTTGCTCAAGGTGAATGGGGAGGAGAAGGTTGTTGTTCCTGACATGGAAGATGGTCAAGCAAATGTATCGGGACCCATCACCTTTGGCTCACATGGTGTTGATGAGGAGCAACCTAAAGAAGAGGCAAAAAATGTTGCCAAAACTAATCTTCCTAAGGATGCCGTTGATGAATGGCCTGCTGAACCCCAAGTCCATTCTTTTTGGATTGTTAAGTATCGGCCTTACGAAGATCCCAAGTTAAAAGCAGAAATGGATCTGCTTGATAGGGATATTCAGAAGAAGAGCGCACAAATATCCCAGTTATATGATGAAATCAATCCTAAAAGGGTTAGTTAAGAGATCTTATGATTGCATTATTTTATGAATTTTATTTGATGCATTAGGGTTTTCCCTTGTGTAATTTCCTATAGCACCCAACTCCCATGTCCACACATGGGTGTTTCTCCAAGTGTCAGGCTCTCGTATTTTAATGAAAATTCCTCGAGTTGTTGGCTTAAAATGCCGTGTTCAATTGTCAAGTGTTGAACACGGGTGTGCGGGAAAATATGAGGAGTAGGAGTGAGTAAATTAAAATTCACCACTGATTCTTTTCCTTATCATATGTTTGGGTACATGTTTTTTAGTGGAGGTCTATGTTTTGGTGAATGGCCTGGACACTTTGTTAAAAATTGATAATTATTTCGGTCTCTTCTTTCGTTTTGATGGTTATAGGTTGACATTCTAATTAGTTTAACACTCTGAATTGAGAAGATGGTGTATATGTAAAGTCAAGTTAAGTGTACAATTATATATAGGTAAAGAAAGGTGGGTGACACAATATGATTGTATTTTGTTGGTGAAACAATGTCTACTTTTGACCTTTAGTTTATCTAAATGTTTGTCAAACTAAAAATGTAAAATTTATGATGTTTAAAAATTCAACTATCCTTGTAAGTTATAATATCATTTTGAATGGAATATACTCATTTTGTCCATAAAAATAAACCTCACGAATATTTTATTTTTTTCAACAAAAGTTAAGGTATACAGCTAGGTGGGGATGTAAACGGTAAAACGGAAGTGGATGAAATATGTGGCCTTACAAACCATGATGGCCACACATAACCTGCATACGAAAAGATTCCAAGTAGGTAGTTTATTCTTGGAAATGGCAAAATGCAACAAAGAAATTTATTCATAGACAAATGGACAAGTAACTACTGTACATTGTCGTAAAATGTTGGTCAAAAGTATTCAATTAATTGACCACGAAAGTCATGTGGGGACAGTATAATGAGATGGTGGGATATCCGGTAGTGACTTTGAGGTCTAACGCTCTTTTCCGTTTACAGGCAGAGAAAGAAGAGTTGCATGCTATTCTTTCGTCCTTGGGTGAGGAGAAGTCACAATACCAGGAATTTATAGATCAGAAAAGGAAGGAAATGAAGCCTTTGCAGGATGCTTTGGGTGACTTGCGTGGTCCTGGACGGGAGAAAGGAGTTGCCATATGTTCTAGTGAAGAAGAGCTAAACGCGATTGTACGTTAAAAAGTCACATACTTGGACATTTTTTGTCTTTAAAATCATCGAGGTGTTGAGTAAGTTTCAATTCATGCAGATACGTAGCATGGAGTATCGCATACAACATGAAAGTGTGACATTGAAGGAGGAGAAACAAATCCTAAGAGATATTAAAGAATTTGAAGCGACAAGGCCAAAAGTGGTTGCTAATGCTGCCATGAGGGCGAAGGTTCAGGAGTCCATGGGACAGAAGGAAGCAATCCAGGATCAGGTTAAGGTATATGACGTGAACATGCTGAAATGTTATGTTGCTTTGCATCAAAGTTCAGTTACCATATTACAGAAGGATTTAGGTTGGCCGTACCAGCAAGACTTGCTAATTGTTACTCGTATTTTGTTTTGTGTTTGTAGCTTTTAGGTACTGACTTGGATGGAGTTCGAAAACAGAAGGCAGCTGTACAAGCAAGAAGGGACCAGTTGCATGCACAAGTGAATGTTTTGAAGGATCAGATATCGAAACTATACACAGACGTGAAAGTACTGAAGGAGAAGAAGCAGGCCGCTTTTGAAGCTATGCAAGAATTGAGGAAAAAACGTGAAGCCGTGGTATATTTCTACTCCCTTTGTTAATTTTAATTCTCTACAATTTTTTTGGGACATTCAATCAGTTCATAACGTTTCCTAATTGGGTAAGAAGTAATCCACAAAACCCTTTCGTGTTGTTGTGGCCCTAATCCTGTCACATATTTTTTAGCCTTCTAAATTCTTGGTCCAAATGCAATTGTACTGAATTACAGTGGATGAAGGAGGTATCTTTGTTATTATTCCCCCAGGGGTTTGTCATATATGCTCTCTGTTGTTTTCTCAAATGTTCCATGTTGATAATGCTTATTCATGCTGCAATATCTAACAATCGTGATGCTGTTGTTTTGTTATTGCTTATTTATTACTTTGCCATTCCAACTCCAAACGAATCACAGAAGTAGGTTAGGTCTTTCCAATAAAAAACATATACTCTAGAGGATCAATACAAGGTTCATTCCAAATAAAAAGACACAAAGAAAAACATATTGAAAGAAAAAATGTACAGGGAAATGAGTAAAGCCCGTTGCAACAACTCAAAAAAGAATTATGCGGACAGTGTGCTGTAATGGAGTATTGTTTTAGTGTTCAGAATACTTGTTTGTGGAATTCTCGAATATATTTTTGTTTGTATTCAGCAGTCATTACACTTTGATTTTGAAATAGAGCTCACTGATGTCTCTATGGGTGTTTTTTCTTTTATCCAGAATACCGATTACTATAAAAACAGAACAATCATAAGTAATGTAAAAGATCTTGCTGCGAAGAAGGATGTGAAGGCTCTTGAGGAACTTGTTAATACCGAGGTTTGTCTCATTTATCATTTACCATTCTCAATTTTAAATATTTCTCGCCATTCTTATATGATAGATTTCCCAAATTTCCAGGTTGAAAATTTCATGTCTCAGTGGAACTTCAATAAGGCTTTTAGGAGTAACTATGAGAAGAGAATCTTGTTGTCATTGGACATGCGGCAATTGAGTAGAGATGGACGAATGAAGAATTTCGATGAGAAGCCACTTGTGAAAGCGGAGTCACCAGTGCTGTCAGAAACAGTGGTGGTGTCTAAACCTACAAATAAGCCACAAAAGGAAGTAATAAAACCGACTCCAAAAACAGAGAGTGTATCTGTTGAGAAGGCTCCTGCTGAAACGAAGAAAGGAATTAAAGAGCCAAAGGCTATCTTAGAACGTTCAATTGAAGAAGATGACTTTGTGGTAGAAAAGCCAAAGAAAAATTTGTCGAATGGAAATGAATTTGATGCTGCCAAAGTGAAGGAGATGAAGAAGGAAGAGGAAAAAGAAAAGCAAAGGCAAGCCTTGGAGAGAAAGAAGAAGCTCCAAGAGAAAGCTGCAGCTAAAGCGGCTCTTAGAGCCCAAAAAGAAGCTGAAAAGAAGCAAAAGGTACTTGCTGTTTCCTTTTATGTTCTATTGCTAAGCCCTAAAATTATACATATCGTGCACGACTGATGCAAGGCTCGCTGAAAATATTTGAAGGATTTTCTATAGCCCTTGACTATTGAGTTTTCTAATTTATACCTCTTATTTTGTGAAAAACTTGGATATAACTTTTGGCTATGAATTTAGAAAGAGACGATAGTTGATGTTCTTTTTCTAATTGATTGTCTTTTAGAGACCTTTGGTTTAAAAATAAAATTGTTGCATTCAGAACTCGTGGTCAAGAGTTAGTCCATAACTCCCTGCCACGAGTTGAGAAAATGGTGAAATTTTTTTATTTTCCTAAAGTAACCAGCTTTTCAAGATCTTTGCTTTTATAGAAAAAAATTGACTGTCTTTTTTGAGTTTCCCATTATGCGTTACCTGATTCGTACTCATTCCATCCTGTACTAGCTAACTTTTATATTTCTTCTAGTAAATGCTTTGTGTTGTACTGCACAATCTATGTTAGTTAGTCACCTGACACCCAGACACCTCATTTTAGGTTAATACATGAAAAGCTTTCATAATAGCTGCGTCTTCCAATTGCGGACAACTGCTGTGGAGCCGGGGAATATATATTTTTTGGTGATGAAGCCACAAGGATAAATTTATAAATTTGATGTTGACGGGTTTACCTAACACATGTCATGAGTTATGGTAGCTAATTTAGGAGACTCAAGCCTGAGTGTCTTATCCTTTTTGGCCACAATGTTTGAACATATGCCCTTCTTATCATTTAAACAGGACAAGCAAAAGAAACTAAAGAAGAAAGAAGGATCATCAGCGCAGGCAACTGATGAAGAGGAGCCATCAGAAAAGACAGGCTTGGATGAGCCCGAGAAATCTGACGATGTGGAAGACGCCATTGAAACACCAGGTGCAACAAAAGCCAAGGAGCCAAAGGAGAACACTCTCAGGCACAGGAAAGCCATAAAAAGCCGAGGTACACTTCCCAAAGCCATCCTGAAAAAGAAAAAGTCGGCTAATTACTGGCTTTGGGGATCTGCTGGCGCTGCTGCAGTGGTGGTCTTGATGCTGCTTATCCTCGGCTACAATTATTATCTTCTTAAACCCCAGGTGACCATCTGAAAGGTACTTTGGTCCAGAACCCCCCGGATGGTCTGAATGCATGCTTAAGGAAAGCAAGGGGCCATGTACAAGTAGTAGCGTACGCTCTTTTCATCCCAAAGGAACTGGGATAGACTATAAATCCATAACGGAGTTATCTGTAGCTCAGGAAGTTCCACATGTTTTACAGGAGGCAACTAGATACATTTTGTTTTAGTTTTTTTTATCCGAATGTATTTCGAAGTTTTGACTGTTTTTTCCCCGAGATGTTTAACTTTGAGACATTATGCTTTCTATAGCCTTTCCATGTATCCTTGGACCTTGATAATGAGTTACTCAGTACTTTATATGGTAATTTTGTTAGGTTACTTTTTGCTGTTTAATGATGCTATTGTGTGCTTTTTAAGAAATAGAGATGACACATTATTGTACTATAATGTATGGACTAGTCTGGTGTACGTGTTGTAATAGCATTTTTAGATGTATTCAATAAAATGGTATGATTTTAGTGTATGAGAGTCTTTTTACATTTATTTGGGCATGTGTCGGACGCGTGTCCATGATATTTCCATGGTATAATGTATGGACTAGTCTGTTGTACATGTGATGGTATTGTTAGATGTTTTCAATAAAATGGTATGATTTTAGGGAATGAGAGGGAGAGTAACCATTTAGACCATCCTCAAGCAAGGTCGATAGGGAGTCGAGTCAAGTTAATTGTAATTAAAAAATCGATTAGAATTGATTCAAGTCGATTTGAGTCACAAATCGACCCAATTTGAAGTAAATTGACCCAACAATCCACCTAATACGTGACATGTTGTAATTGGTTCCAAGCATTTAAGAAAAAGGAAAGAAAAACAAAAGTAAAAAAGTGAAGTCGTGACTTTCTGCCTGAGAGTGTTTAAGTGAGTCCAGGTCAATAAGGGAGATTAAGGCCTAATATGCAATTGATCCGATTAAATAGATTTGTTGCTTAGAAATGGTCTTAGAGTTGTATCCAACTACAAACGAGATAGATTTATTTTATTACAATCATGATTGAGATCTGTACAAATGTTATTGTGACCGATATGCTATCAGAATATGTAGTTTACCAAACACATGAAAATAGTAGATTGATTGGTCATCCTATTAATTATGCCGGAATTTACTCATTTCTTTTAATATGTTATTTACCAAATCGTGCATTATTCTGCTACTTGAAATATAAGAGTCAAATCTTTCAACCTTAATCCGTTATTTATAATCTACTTCACCAATTTGCTTATGTTATTATTGCTCTACTAAATATCAAATAGAACCTTAAAACTAAGACGGACAGATAGATACCATATCAGATAACAAATTGCCTAGTTTTGTCCCTATAAATAGTGACTTACCAAAAAATGTTATCTAAAATTAACCCATCCTCAATAACTGGCAACCTTTTTTTAGTGTGGGACCCACAATAATGTATTTGGATTTAATTTATGAAAAACCTTTATATTTTTTTTGTACGTAAATGTTAGCATTTATGTTTTATAAGTAAATTAGTTTTAAACCCATACAAATTACATGGGATGTTACATAGAATATTATTATTAACTAAGTTATATAAAAAATGTTCAAATTTTATGTTATAATTTAGAATTTAGATTTGAATTATAAATTACATTACCAATCAAGATATTGTATATCATAATAAAATGTGATGAATTAACAATAAATTTCGCATTTAGATACATATATTAAAAATATTAACATCAATATTACAATATTAAAAATATTGTGCAAATGATATTAATAAATTTGGATAATTTTTTCATGAATTCAAACATTTGTATGCATGATTTCTTCATTTTTAAAGATAAGATATTATTGCAGTTTTTCAAACACATTAACCAATGTCGTATCTGTAGACTTGTCAAAATTTGACTTGAGCCATAAATCTAACTCGAGCAGACCCTATTTTTCCAAGATCAAAATATTTAGATCTTAAACCATTAGCCGTTATTAATCCAAATTTGCAATGATCAGTTAGTTAATCTAAATTATAACATAAAATTTTAACATTTTAAAATTTTTAAATAAGAACAATTAATTAAACTATATTAATATATTAGTATTCCTAAATTTCTATATATTTGTTTTTGTTTAATTGAAGTTTCAGATAACATTCTATAATAAACAAATTAATGAACGATTAATAGTTTGTTAAACTTGAAAGAAGAATCTCGTAATGAGATTATATTGTGTTTATTATTACTGATTTTAAGATTTATAAATATTTTTAATTTGTAATATGATATTTTTCAATTGCTGATTTTTATACGACCATAATATTAACATATCAAATTAGTAGTACTAACTATTTTAATAAAGTTAATTAGTAATGAGCAATTTATATTAATCACAATTCACATATCTAACATAATTGCTTTCGTAAATAAATGATGTTAGAGAACATTTTTTTCCTAAAATTGAATTTTCATGATAAATAAACATTTTTAAACACATAAATATTTATAGTAATTACTCCAATAATCAATTACTATAGTTTATAGTTGGATATTTAATATATCGAAAATATTAATCAATAAAAAATAAAAAATTAATAAACGTTGGAAAAAGTTATAAACCTAATTCCGGACACATTAAATAACAAAAGCAAATAAAAAATCACATTAGATTTTAATTTTTTTCCCCTACTCTAGAGAGAAGGGTTAAATTAAAGAGCAATATTTTTAGAGTTAAAGCCGTAAAACAATTACAAATTCTCATTTAAAATAGGAAATTCGACGGATTAAGAATTTTTCATATAACAAAAGTAGAATGTATTGATAATATTGAAAGATTTGTCTCATCTATGCAACTGGGGTGATAGTTGACCCGTTTTGTACTTAAGACAAATAAAATCATCTTAAGTAAGACCATTATAACCCAATTGAGGTTAATTTATGGTTAAACACATTTCATTCAGGTTTACTTGTTAACTAAAAAAAATAAGTTACTGTTAAATATGAATAAAACATGTAAAAATGAGAAAAATCTATTGAATTAATTATTTTAGTATTTTTAATTACAAAAACAGATTATTAATGTGACTTGATTTTTATAATTGTTTCAAAATAAATGATGTAGGCAATGAATGTAGTTAGTATTGATTCAATTATTTTTCTCAAATATGTATGCACTCAAAATTGAAACTTAATGGTTAATGCATTACACAAATGTATGTTAGGTTTGTTACTTACAAACTCTTAATTGTAAGTGTAATGCTTCATACAAACTTATTTATGATTTTATTATATTGTTTAAAATGCATACTCACTCGTGCAATTTGCACGAATAAAAACTAGTTTCAGATAAATTTAGAAAATGACGAGAACAAACAATTAAAAAAGCAGTAATTCGATAATTAATGTGATGCTCAGTAAGTGGATTATACATCCGATGTACTACCACCAGTTTTGTATTTTTTGAGCAATATAATAAAGTTTTCGACTTTTATCCGGCCAAGATAATCAAGGTATTATCATCCCGGTTTCCCGGGGCAGTATATTCGGAAATACAATCAAGGACTGATGAGCTCCATTTTGGTCATCATTTCCTTTACATTTTCTTTGTTTTCGGTCACGATTCGACCTCGATTTGCGTATCTTTAGGTGTTTTTACGTCCGTTGCCTCGTATATTCCTATTCGATCCAATTTTTGTAGGTATTACGGCGTGGGCGAATAAACGGGTGAAATCGAGCCGGATTTAGAACGATTTATGAAGAAATGTGGAAGAATTGTGAAGGAGGCCTCCCAGGCCCTCCCAGCCGGTCCCCAACCGGCGGCCGGTCGGCCGGCTGGGAGCCTTGACTCAAGATTTCGACAAAAATGTGAAGAGTTTTCCAGAACCTCAATTCAGCCTCCCAGCCGGTTCCCAGCCGGCAGCCTGTTGGCCGGCTGAGGATCAGATCCCATACTTAGCCATTTTGAAGATTTTGAAGAATTACGTATTTTGGGCAGACTACTCAAGAAGGGCTCCCAGCCGGTGGACAACCGGCAGCCGGTCCACCGGCTGAGGGGACCTGTACTTATTGAAGAATTGTTTAAGAAATCAGATTGAAGAAAAAGGCCTCCCAGCCGGTGCCAGACCGGCAGCCGGCCGGTCGGCTGGGAAGCATAACCATTTGAAGATTTTTGCAGAAGTGAATATTTGGGCTCTCAGCCGGTCCCAGACCGGCAGCCGGTCGACCGGCTGAGAGGCCCTTTTCGTATTTTCGAGCTCTATATAAACCCGCACTTGTATCACTTTTAGATTACGCATTCTTAAGTTTTTTTTTAGGGTTTACTACTGTTTGGAATACTTAGCACTTAGACTCAAAAACACTAAAAAATACTTTAATCTTATTTAGATCTTTACTTAATCTTTCTTTATTAGTTAATCTTTCTAGAGGATTCTCCTTGAGTTTGTGTTTAAGCATTTGTAGTGGATTATTTGGGTTGTAATTTTGGGGGATTTGAAAGAATCCTTCAACTTGTCATCCAAGTCATTCCCTTTTCCATAGTTAATGGTATAATCTTCTTCATCTCTACTTTATTTTTGCATTTCCTTTAAGTTTTCCTTGTTTACTTGTTTACTCTTTCATTTCTCATAATGTTTATCATCAATTCCTCATTTGTTCATGTTTCTTCTTTAATAATGTGTGAGTAGTTTCATTCTAGGGTTAGGGGTTTGCTTGGGTAGTTAGTAGCCATGAAAAATGCTTAGGGATAGTCTTGTTTGCTTCTTTGGTTAAGTTTTCGCATCTTGCATGTTACGTGTTCGACGAATTGCCTCAACGACGGTTGGGTATTAGTCTTCGCTTTGTTTGCTTTAGACGATGGTCTTGAGTTTCATGAGCATGCTTATGTGGTAGGTTAGCTTGGTTTGTAGCGAAAGCTAGGACTAGTCTTGACCTAAGGGTAGTCGACTCGAGAGAAGAGATGACCCTAGACTTACCATAGAAGTGACACGAGACCGTTGCCTTACGTTTGGCTACCGACTTACCTAGGTGACCCCCGACACCCTAGTCCTCCTTATCATCAATTTTATCTAAATTTATTTGTTTTAATTGTTCTTTAGTTGTTAATCAATCTCAAACTTATTACCCGACTCAAGCTCGAACTAGAACTTAAATATACAACTTCCCCACCGTCTTTTGGGTTCGACCCTAAATTATACTACTTAATTTGGGAGTTTATAAATTGTTTTTGGTGCCGGAATCGACGACAAAAGCTGGCCATCAAAATGGCGCCGTTGCCGGGGACGGTGTTTAGAAGTTGTGTAGTTTAGTTTTAGTTTTAGTCTAGAGTTAGTTGAACTTGTTTTGTTTTGATCAAAGATTTGGTAGTTAATTGTAGAGTGCTTGTTTTATTGCTCACCCTAGTGTTTAACAAGCACTAGGACGACTAATTTGTTTGCTAAGTTTTATGCCTAGGGGTGACTCTAACTCTTTGTTGTCATCTTCCGAACCGGAGAGGCTCTTTCGGGCTTTAAGGAGGAAGACCATTGCAAGAGTAAGAATTGCGTCCCAAGCATCTACTAGCCAAAACAACCCCTCTTCATCCGAACCACCAAGTCCCAATCAAAGCAATCCTAGCCCAACATCCGAAAGTTTTGACAATCCATTTTATCAATCACCACACTTTCCAAACAACCATCCAATTCATATAATGGCCGCTCTTCGTGATCATAACCGGCCCAATCACAATGACACCACCAATCCAATCAACTTCGGGGTCCTTGTTCCTCAAAATTTCGAAATACACCCTTCGCAAATGAGTTCAATCGAAAAGAATGCCTTTAGCGGGGCTTCCCACGAAGATGCTCATGGGCACTTGAGAAAGTTCAAGGGTAAAGTCGCGATGATAAAGAAAACCGGAGTACCCGAGGAGACACTAAGGCTTATGCTTTTCCCCTATTCCTTAACCGACAAGGCCGATAGGTGGCTAAATGTCCATGCTCCAAATACATTCACCACATGGGACGACTTGGCAACGGCTTTCCTTGCCAAGTACTACCCATCCTCCAAGACCGCGATGCTCCGGAATGAGATAACTCAGTTTCAACAAGACGAGGGAGAATCTTTGGGAGAAGCTTGGGATAGATACCAAGATTTGCTAGCCAAATGCCCACACCACTGGATACCACCTTGGTACACAACCCAAACTTTTTTTCAAACTCTTCTCTCCCGGACTAAGGAAATGGTTAATGCATCGGCGGGTGGTAGCTTTGACCACTTGCCACATGAGGAAGGAACGGAACTCATCAAGAAGATTGTTGATTCGGAGGAAAACTATGGTACTAGGGGGAATGTCTTGAGGAAGAGTAGTAAGTACCCTAGTGAGCACCTTTCCAATGCTAAGGCAAACGAAGAAACCAATGCCAAGTTGGACATGTTAACCAAGAAATTGGAAGAGTTGACAAAGGGCTCCGCTACCAAAGAAACCAAGAGCAAAGTCCCGGGAATGTACCAAGTTAATAGTGTTGTTTCATGTGACTTATGTGGGGGATGCGGGCATACTTTTGATGTGTGTGCAAACAACAATTCCTATGAGGGAAGTGAGAGTATGGAGGAGGTATATGCTTTCCAAGCCTTTAACAACCCAAAAAACCCCAATACTTTCAACCCAAATTCGAACTATTACCATCAAGGGATCCGAGGAAGCCCCTATATGAGTTACAAGAGTACCAATGTGTTGAATCCTCATCAAATTCAACAACCTCAAGGGCAAAATCCCCCCGGTTTTCAACCAAGGGGAGGAAACTTCAACCCGAGAAACAATTACAACAACAACTTTTACCAAGGGAATCAAACCAACCAAGCCAATCAAGGCTTTCAACAAAGTTTCAATGACCCGAACTTTAGTCCAAATTTCCAAAACAACCAAAACCCACAAAATTTCAATGCAAATTTCAATAACAACAATCCAAACTTCAACAACCAAAACAACAACCAATACCATAACCAACAAAATTTCCACAACCCAAACCACCAACAAAACTTCCACAACAACAATTTCAACAATCAAAGTCTCAATGACCAAAATTTCAACCAACCATTTCCTAACCACCACCAAAACCCAAACTTCAACAACCAAGGTCTCAAAGCAAATCAACAAAGTGGGGGTGCAAGGAATGACTACGGGTTTCCCTTGCCCCTTACCAATACACCTCATCAAGATCTCTCAAGTGACTCCCAAGTTGGAGAGTTGCTTAAACTTGTGAAAGGCATGCAAGCGACACATAATCAAGAAATGATGAATTTGAAGACGGCAAATCAAAAAGAGATCCGGGAGATGGAGGCTAGAGTTGCTTCACAAGCCTTAGCCAACCCACAAAGGCCACCGGGCGGCTTTCTTGCCCAAGGCCAAAGCTCCCGGGATGCTTCAAAACCACATGGTGTCAATGCTATTATGACAAACAAATATGAGCAACCAATGCTTGAGAAGAGAGATGATGAAGGAGGATCCAAGGTAGAGCAAGTTATGACGGTATTTGGGAGTGGAAGTGAGGAATGTGTTGAGGAGGAGGTGATGGTGATGGTGCCCAACACTCCTCCGGATGATTGTAATGAAGTCGAAATTGATGACTTGAACTTTGTGATGCAACAAGTCTTGAACACTACGAAGAAAAATTGTGATGAAGGCCCTAGTGCCAAAGGAAAAAGGACTCATGTGATAAAAGAGGAAGACCATGGATATGTGGAGAGCCTCATGGAGAGAAAGATGTGCGAATTCTTTCGTAAAATCACCAAGGGGGACCCTCGTTGCAATGAGTTGATCAAACTTGTTGAGGAAGTAGAGGCCACAATCCCCTCCACCCAAGAAAATAAGGAAGTCAATGCCATTTCATTAGTGGCGAAAAAGATCCCAAGAGATTTGCCAATTAAATTAGGAGACCCGGGGAGCTTCTCTATTCAATGCTCCGTAGGAGGAAGACACATTGAGCACGCCTTGTGCGATCTTGGAGCAAGTGTGAGTGTTATCCCACTTGCCATGGCCAAAATATTGAACATTAAGCACTTGTCCCCTCCTATAACGGACATCACTCTTGCCGACGGGACGGTTAGACCTACTATTGGGGTCCTTGAAGATGCGGTGGTCAAGGTTGGATCGCTTTCCATCCCCACCTACTTTATGGTCGTTGATATTCCGGTCGGTGAAAGCTCTTTCATTATTCTTGGGAGGCCCTTCTTGGCCACCGGGGGAGCAATCATTGATGTAAAAAAGGGTAGGCTAACCTTTCAAGTCGAAGATGAGTGTTGTGAATTCGTGCTTCCGGAAGCTCCCGATACAAATTCCAAGGAGAAGAAAGTTGGCATGGTTGCGAGCTTGTTGGTGAATGATGTCCCTAAGATGCTTGATGAGAAGGGAATCATGAAAAGTATGACCTTGAAGAATGAGGATGCTAGTCTTACTAGCGGGAAGTTGATTAGTCCGAAGAAGAGAGACCATGATAAAGATCAAGGAAGACCAAGTTGTGCTAGTTCTTTTAAAGACCCTTTGGTTGAAAAAGGGGACCTAGAGGAGCTAATTGCCGGAAAAGATGTCAAAGCTCGAAAGTTGATAATGAGCAAGATGGAAACTCGAAGTGAGAGCAAAGTGGAAGCCCCGTCCGCGGCTTTTGACCTTTTCTTAAGGTCCCTAGCTAGCATGGACGAGGTCTCAACCTACAAGACTTGATGATTGATCATGAAAGGTTTGGTGGAGTCACTCAACAACCACCGGTTGTAAGTATTAGTTCTCTTTAGTTCATCTAGTTTTCATGTTAGTTTCTTTGTTAGTTCGGTTTTAGTTTAATTTTTAGGTTGCATGAGATATTTGGATATGTTTGTTGCTTGTTTGTGGAAGATTCATGGGTATAGTCGGAGGATTATTGGCAAAACCGTTGTAGGCAAAGTTTATTTTTATGTTCAAATTAAATTATTTCTCGAAATTGTGTACAGGTACTCCCAGCCGGCCAATCGGCCGACGGTACCCTACCGGCTGGGAGGCCCTGGACACATTTCTGTTTTTGATAGTTTATTTGGGCAGATTTCAGATTTTGCATCCCCAGCCTGTACCTAACCGGCAGCCGGCCAACCGGCTGAGAAGACGAGTACTTATTCAAAAATCGAAACTCAAGAGGAAGTGATTCCCAGCCGGTAGGCCGGCAGCCGGTCCACCGGCTGAGAATCATGTGATGTATGAACCCATATGAAGAACAAGCAAGCAGAAAGGATCCCCAGCCGGTCGGCCGGCAGCCGGTCCGCCGGCTGGGGGTGTTTGTAAGTGAGGATGGTTGAAGAAGAAGAAGACGAAGAAAGGATCCCCAGCCGGTCGGCCGGCAGCCGGTCCGCCGGCTGGGAGTTTTTGTGAGTTGAAAAGAAAAAGAAAAGAAGACGTAGGAGATACGAAGACCTGATTTTTGAGCCGGTCGGCCGGCAGCCGGTCCGCCGGCTCAGAATCAAGCCCCCTTAGAAATTTTTGAAAAAGCAAAAAAATTTGAAACCCTCACTCTCAGCCGGTCGACCGGCCGCCGGTCCAAGACCGGCTGGGAGTGTTCTGTCGCGTTTTAAGAGCTCGTGAATCCCCTTCTTTTCTTCATTTCTACCTCATTTTTCCTCATTTCTTCTTCATTTCTTCACCCCTCTTCCTTATTTCCTTCACCCCTCTTCATCCCTAACCTTCAAAAACCCCAACAAACTTCACCAAACTCTCTCAAATCAAAACCCCCTTTACTCCCTCATCACTTATCCTTCAATTAACCATGTCGGGAAGAACAGAAAGGCGATCCAAATCAAGGCACGACCCTTCGGTTGAGCAAGAGGTCGAAAATGTAAGGGGAAGTGGCAACATTGGCCCGGATCCTAGCTTTCCCGGTCTCACTTTTGCCTCAATCCAACAAAAAGGTAATTTCACATATTTTAAGAATCGCCCCCTTCACCCAACTAGGTTTATTGATAGAGCCGGATTGAGAGACTTAGGGATTGAGAAGATAACTGCGGCTCTTTTTGCGGGATTAGGTATGAAAACCTTGTATGAGACAAAGCCGGTTCACACATCTCCCCGGTTAACTTGGGAATTTTTGAGTTCTTTGGTTGTGACTAAGAACCGAACTTTGGGGAAAGTAGCATTTTTAGAGTTCCGGTTGATGAATAAGGAACATCGTCTCACCTTAGATGAATTTGCTTTGATTTTTGGGCTAGACGGAAAATTAGCCATTAAGCCTCCGGAGGGCTTTGATACCGAGCTTATTTGGACAGCCATAACCGGTCTTGTAAGTGATAGAAGCCGAAAGAAACCGGCTAATAGGGTGCATTTGGCACCGATTAGAATTTGGCATAGGTTCATGGGGTGGACCGTTTTCTCTAGGGATGAGCCTCACAACTTCACTACTACTGAGCTTGAGATAATTGGTTGTTACTTGGTTGGTGGCCCGAAATTGAACATTGCTCACCATATGGCCCTTCACTTGAGTAGGTTGGCATCCCAGCCTCAGCTTACTACCCCCATTTGTGTTGGGGGGATGGTCACCTTGATTGCCAACAACCTTTGTCAGAGGCACTTCACGGTCGACTTCATTCAGGGCGAGAATGTACTATCTAGCCGATACTTGCAGGATGCTTTGGGGTGGGTACGGTATAACCCCAGTGATCGCAAAGAGTATTGGCAGATTCGGGTTGACAACAAGTTCAAGAATTCAGTCCCTTTGCCAAACACCGATTTGATGAAAGTTGTGCCAGGGAAGACCTCTTACCTCCTTGATATTGAGGCGGACCCCGAGGACCTCCCACCAGACCAGCGTGCCCCTAGAGTCTACACCAGAGATAGAGTCGGTGCCACTCCTACCGACCTCCAGTTTGAGGCTTTTCAGCAGCCCTCCATTTCCATGTCCCAGTTTCAGAGTGGTCCATCACACTTCCAGGGATCCGCCTCCACCTCCGGTCCATCTTCTTATTCATGCCCCCCAGAGCTTATTGATTTCATGGCCCGAGTTGACTTGGGCATGAAGAGTGCAGCGGATTTAGCGGACCAGCGCTAAGCCATAGCCGATGAGCGGCATAGGGATTTGACCTATAGGCTTGATTACCTTTACCATGATCAAGCCTATGGTACATTTCCGAGTTATGATCGGTCCGTCCGCGACGGTTATCATCATCCGGATGGTGGTCGCCCGTCATATTACATGCCTCCTGATAGGGGTTATGTGCCTCCTGAGGGTCATTTTTACGGGGAGATCAACGTCGCCCCGGGTTATTTTTCAAACCCGATCTTTCCCCCCAACTTCCGGGGAAATGAGGATTCGGGCCCTCCGAGGCATTCATCCTTCCATGGCGGGTATGGTGATGCGGGACCTAGTGGCTCTCAAGCCTCCCCTTTCCGTGATGTTATGCTCAACCCGAACGACTACATGGTGGTCGATGATGGCAATGGGAATGATGATGATGGAGCCGGTGATGAAGGTTATGAGTCCGAGGATCATTTTGATGATCATTTTGATGAGTGACCACCTTTGGAGGTGGTTGATGGATGATTATGCTCCCCTTGCAAAATCCAAAACAAGTCAAGTAACTCCCTTAATCCAAATTTCTCCTTTAGTTTGCATTTGTTTTTTTTTAGCATGCATTTAGCTTAGTTAGTTTAGTTTAGTTCGTTAGTTTTAGTTTCCTTTTCATGTTTTCACATCATTAGTTTAGATGCATATAGTTGCATTCATTTAGATGCATTAGATTTATATTTTTGTATCATATTGTCACATATAGCTTGCATACATGTAGTTTAGAGCATTTCGTTTGCATTTAGTCTAGTTTTTAGTTTCTCTCTTCTTTTGTTTACCTTTGTTTTTAATGCCTTCTTAAAAACCAAAAAACCAAAAAAATTGAAAAACCAAAAACTTTCAAAAATATGTTCTTTATTTTCCGGTTTTCCTCCTCACATTATGCATATAAATAAGTGTGGGGAGGAAGAACCGTTTATTTCAAAAAAATACAAAAACAAGTTTTTATTTTCTCAAAAATTTCAAAAAAGCCAAAAACATGTTGTTTTCGTTCTTTTACTTCATTTCCCCCTTTGCACTTTATTACATTGAGGACAATGTAAATCTTAAGTGTGGGGAGGGAAAATATCCACCTTGTGAATATTTGATTGTTTTTGTAAGTATGAAAAACCTCAAAAATACCAAAAAATTCGAAAAATTTGAAAAATTCAAAAACATGTTTTTACCTTATTAGTGTAGAATTGTATATACTTGTGTTTGCTTCCCCTCCTTTCGCATAGGTAACACTCGCTTGAGCACCACTTTGGATCTTGAAGATACCACAGTATGATCGTTCCAACCTCTATTTCACTCTCATTTTCATTCTTTTGTTACAATCGAGGAGGATGGGCTTGTATTTGGAGGATGTGGAGTACATTGTGGAGAATTGTGTGTGGCTTGTGTGCTTTTGTGCTGTTAGGAGATGCATTAGCTTTGTTTGGCATTTAGTTTGATAGTCTCATTTGCATTATAACATGTCTATATTAGTTGCATTTAGGATAATGTTTTGAAAATGCCTAATTGATAACTTTGACAAAATCGTTTAGGCCTTTACAAATAATTCTTCTACTTGGGACTTTGTCTTTTAGAATGATTTTTGAAACACCCTAGGTTAAGCTTTTCTAGTATCTTTCTGACCATGGTCCAATACCGAGTCAAGGGTTTGCATGTGAGTCACCTTGCCCAACCCCGTAATGCGGAATGGTTTTGATTATCTTGTCTTGGTGACCTTTTTCGACTCAGCGGTTTGGCAACCCAAAAATAACTTTCATGAATAAATTTGGAATGCTTTTGTCAATGATCATAAGAAGTGGAATCGATTTGAAAGGAAAAAAAAAAGGGGGAAACTCAAGTGAAAAAGAAAAGAAAAAAAAATGGTTAATGAAAAAGAATAAGAACATGTTGTTTTGGTGGAGGCGTACCACTTCGATGTGCTTTGGAGGGTAGCCATTGAGTTGGCTTCCCACTTGGTTGTGAATTCGACCGCCCAAAGACAGAGTGATTGTCACCCCGATAAGCTATTGTCTAGAGGTTAACCGGTTGCCTAATAAGCGATTGGCGAAAGCAAAGGACATTAGCACGCGTGGGACAAACCCCATCCTAACTCATGGCATGAAAAAAGAGATGAAAAAAAAAGTTGAATAAGGTCAAATTTTGATCGTCATCCACCATTTTGTGTTGATTTGAGCATTTCATTCCAAAAAAATCAATTTTGCCTTGCCGTTTTGTCGATCTCGGAACGACCCATGACCTTTACTTTGTGAAGAATCTAGACTTGTTGTATCTTTTGCCTTTAGCATTGCGGGGATCATCATTCCATTCCATCCGATCGCCTTTGACAAAAGTATTTGGATAACGGTTATGAAAGTAGCCTAGTTTAGCATGATTTGGCGGTGTTTTGTTGTCATCCTTCCTGCCTTAGTGACTTGTAGAATTAATATTTGTGAGGGAGTTTACGATTTTGAATTTGTTCCCTTTTAGTTGTTTTCCGCCGCTTGAATGAGGCAAGCGGTTTTCTTTCTTTTCCGATGCATGTTGCTTGTCTATACGTGTTGTGTTTTTACTGGTTGGCATCAAAAGTTTTGTAGCAAGACCTTACTTGCCTTGCAATAGGGCATTCTCCCTCATGAATGTCAAATTGTGAGTTGAAAGAGCTACGGGTGTAGCTAAACCCGATTCGGCTTATAGGTAGCTTAGTTAGTTGTTTCTTTGTTTTTAATAAGGGTTATATAGTTCTTTGATCTCTTACTCGAGGACGAGTAAGGTTTAAGTGTGGGGAATTCTGATGAGCTCCATTTTGGTCATCATTTCCTTTACATTTTCTTTGTTTTCGGTCACGATTCGACCTCGATTTGCGTATCTTTAGGTGTTTTTACGTCCGTTGCCTCGTATATTCCTATTCGATCCAATTTTTGTAGGTATTACGGCGTGGGCGAATAAACGGGTGAAATCGAGCCGGATTTAGAACGATTTATGAAGAAATGTGGAAGAATTGTGAAGGAGGCCTCCCAGGCCCTCCCAGCCGGTCCCCAACCGGCGGCCGGTCGGCCGGCTGGGAGCCTTGACTCAAGATTTCGACAAAAATGTGAAGAGTTTTCCAGAACCTCAATTCAGCCTCCCAGCCGGTTCCCAGCCGGCAGCCTGTTGGCCGGCTGAGGATCAGATCCCATACTTAGCCATTTTGAAGATTTTGAAGAATTACGTATTTTGGGCAGACTACTCAAGAAGGGCTCCCAGCCGGTGGACAACCGGCAACCGGTCCACCGGCTGAGGGGACCTGTACTTATTGAAGAATTGTTTAAGAAATCAGATTGAAGAAAAAGGCCTCCCAGCCGGTGCCAGACCGGCAGCCGGCCGGTCGGCTGGGAAGCATGACCATTTGAAGATTTTTGCAGAAGTGAATATTTGGGCTCTCAGCCGGTCCCAGACCGGCAGCCGGTCGACCGGCTGAGAGGCCCTTTTCGTATTTTCGAGCTCTATATAAACCCGCACTTGTATCACTTTTAGATTACGCATTCTTAAGTTTTTTTTTAGGGTTTACTACTGTTTGGAATACTTAGCACTTAGACTCAAAAACACTAAAAAATACTTTAATCTTATTTAAATCTTTACTTAATCTTTCTTTATTAGTTAATCTTTCTAGAGGATTCTCCTTGAGTTTGTGTTTAAGCATTTGTAGTGGATTATTTGGGTTGTAATTTTGGGGGATTTGAAAGAATCCTTCAACTTGTCATCCAAGTCATTCCCTTTTCCATAGTTAATGGTATAATCTTCTTCATCTCTACTTTATTTTTGCATTTCCTTTAAGTTTTCCTTGTTTACTTGTTTACTCTTTCATTTCTCATAATGTTTATCATCAATTCCTCATTTGTTCATGTTTCTTCTTTAATAATGTGTGAGTAGTTTCATTCTAGGGTTAGGGGTTTGCTTGGGTAGTTAGTAGCCATGAAAAATGCTTAGGGTTAGTCTTGTTTGCTTCTTTGGTTAAGTTTTCGCATCTTGCATGTTACGTGTTCGACGAATTGCCTCAACGACGGTTGGGTATTAGTCTTCGCTTTGTTTGCTTTAGACGATGGTCTTGAGTTTCATGAGCATGCTTATGTGGTAGGTTAGCTTGGTTTGTAGCGAAAGCTAGGACTAGTCTTGACCTAAGGGTAGTCGACTCGAGAGAAGAGATGACCCTAGACTTACCATAGAAGTGACACGAGACCGTTGCCTTACGTTTGGCTACCGACTTACCTAGGTGACCCCCGACACCCTAGTCCTCCTTATCATCAATTTTATCTAAATTTATTTGTTTTAATTGTTCTTTAGTTGTTAATCAATCTCAAACTTATTACCCGACTCAAGCTCGAACTAGAACTTAAATATACAACTTCCCCACCGTCTTTTGGGTTCGACCCTAAATTATACTACTTAATTTGGGAGTTTATAAATTGTTTTTGGTGCCGGAATCGACGACAAAAGCTGGCCATCAAGGACACTTTTATTATCAATAAAGGTTTAATGTTACACAATTCGATAAATAAATTAAAATACAACTCGTACTATAAAAACTCCAACTATCACACTACGACTCGATGCTCGTCAATTCTCGTCCATTGCCCACACGTAAACCAAGACAATATGACAAAACTTGCTCCCCATATGATGGAAAATATCATATGGATCAACACAGGCCACCCTGGAAATGGGTGACAAATAAACAACACAAAACACACCAATTTCAATATAACCAAACATATAAGCATGCGATGAATATGAAATACAATGTAATAAGTCTAAGGCACGCAAAACGTGGAATTACCATACCACTTACCTTCCGGTATCGGGACGCACCCAGTCGTAGGCCCATAACCATCACCTCAACACAACCCGCGCGAGTACCGGGACACACCCAATCGTACTCACAACACAAGGTGTCAGGGACGTACCCACGACACCGGGCCCGAGAGCTACTCATGGTCCCCTGCCAGACATCATATCTCACCACACGTGTCCCTTCAAACTCGAGTCATTAATGTCCACATCCCTCTTGGAGCGGGAAGCTCCAAAAGGCAACCCAAGCGGAAGACGGGTTCCAAACCGCATTCCGTCTCCACAACCACAACCACCGTCACCAATGCCAATTTACACAAAGACGCAACAATCACGATAAATGCATGATAAGACGATACCGTTCCAATTCCGACACATCATGTGACACGATAAGCTAACACACATATTCATATTCATTTACCCATTCTGTAATCAATGTTATACGTACCCCTCAACTCATTTATCATACTCACCAATTACTTTTATTCATTACTTAATCACCATTATTAATTACTTACTCATATTCATTAACACTAACCATGTGAGGCAATTAACCATAAATAAATCAAACACAATGCATACAATATTGAGATCGAGTAGGATTAACCTACCTCAAAGCATACCTGCGAGCTCAAACCGCTCCGACAAGAATTCGTCTCATAAGACTGTCGCATCCTAACATATACACATAATACCGTCACAACACATCCTACACACTAAACTAACCCATAATCCCTTATTTAGGCTTACTAATTACCCATATAAACTAATCAAACCACTAATCAAGCCTTCACCACAAAACCCCCATATTATAGGGTTTGCAAGAAATGGAATTAACAAAGTATAAAAACGACTCATCAATATATCAGACATAAGGGAGAGCATTTTATCCTAAATTCAAGCTTGAATCCCCATGAAAGGTATTTGGGAGAATTTTAGAGAGAATAGAGAGAGTTTAGAGAGAAGAGGAAGAAGATTGGAAATGAAATGAATGAAGAGGAAGAAGGGTTTAAAACCCGTAGTCTGCTCGAATCCACTCGACCGAGCGGACACTTCAATCGATCGAGTGGACAACCTACTCGAACGAGTGACTCGCTCACTCAATCGAGTGGTCAACACTCGATGAGTCCCATACTCGCCGTGGTCAACTCGATGTCGCTCGGTGGCACTCGATCGAGTGGACCTTTTACTCGATCGAGTGACCTCACTCGATCTCCCCTAAACCACTCATTTGGTCAACTGCAATCTCACAAACGGTCAATTATTGACTTTCCTAACCCCTGCGAGTCCTGACACGGTTCCCAAAACATCTTAATTGGATCCCACAAATACGGAGTATTACAATCTTCCCTCCTTAAAAAGAACTTCGTCTCTGAAGTCACCTTTCTCCCATACCGACTTCCTTTCACTCCTCTCTTGCCTTAAGATACACTTACTTGTTTTCACTTTATAGTTGCCGCATGCTCTCATCCACAATTTGAGTCAAGTCTTACTCTCCTCCATTATAACACTCGCACTCGTTCCCCGCATCCACGTACCCATATAACACTCGCTTACACTAACACTTACTCTTAGCTTATTTCCCTACACATAATAGTCTTACTCTCGATCCTTAGAATACATACACTCGTTATTTTCATATCTTAGTTGCTTCATTTCCTTAAGTCGATTCACTTTCCTTTCTTAATTCCGAAATATTACATCCACTCCCCCTAAAAGAAAACTTCGACCCAAAGTTTAGCCGTCAATCTCAAGATACGATCTCAACCGCTCCTTATCAAATTCCACAACAACTATGTTCAGAGTTCACAATCTCTTACCTATTTTAATTTCATTATCAATTCATATAATGTCTTTCTAATAACCCACTCTAGAAGTCTCCCAATCGTCTAGCACATGGTCCAACCCATGGTTCAAAACACTAATCCTGAAATAAACTCTCGTCTCATGTAGGTTATACAAACTTACATATGTGTCACAACCTTATGATATATATACTCTAAATCTCATACACTCACGTACGCAAATTAAAGTACCAGTCACACAAACTTCATAAAACAATTTAAGGCACGCGAAAATTATTCATCATATGACTCAATCAGGTTCAACATTTCCATTTCCATATACCGTGCCACGCATATACTGCGTCCAATCCACCATGTAAGCACACATGTTTCCATATCCTTTTCCATCCATCTCAAGTACTTCCATTACTAGCTAGCATCACGAGACTCTGAAATGCACTCAAGATTACTATGCAACAGCACACCAAAACAGACTCACACAATAAGAACATTGTTATTATACAAAAGAATTCATGGTAGCTCACGTATATATACTACACAAAATCATTATATCATCCTTGTTATCCAACTACACATGTCAATTAACAATCTTTGAGTTAAATTCTACTCTTTCATAACAAACGTCACATAACGTAAACAGTTCACAAAGTCTCTTCTGTTGGAGTAGTGTCCTCAACAATTGTGCGATCGCATGATTTGAGTATCAGTATAAAACCCAAGTTGAGAATACGTAAGGGATGATTCTTTTATAAGTTAACTGATCAACATTAATCGGTAATAATTTGCTAACTAGAGTTTGACATTACTGTCGTTTGGCGGTGGTGATCAGTTGACCCTTAAGGTCACACCTATAGGACACCTGTCTTAATGGATAAATTAATTAGTTGTATATTGATACACGTTACTTAATTCTTAAAATAAGAATAATTTATGTCTATGAGAGATGACACATATTTTACTGTAATTCGATTAAATAAAATACGTTTTAGTAATTAAAGTATTACTGCTAAAAGTTGTTTAGTGAAGCAAATTAAATGAGAATGAGTTATATAATATAATTACAAGTATTGTGAATTATATTTATATGATGCATTTTAAATACTTGTAATCATGTATTACTGGTTAAATCATCATGTAAAAATTTATTATGTATTAAAATGACATTTAAGGAGTTAAATATGCATGAAATACAATTGGACATAGTGTGTGACACATGACCTACATCTTACATTTGACAAATTGTAAAAGTTAAAATGGAGTCCATATTATCTATTATGGCCAAAAATTAGAGGGCACTAAGAAGTTAGTGGGTGTTTAATTTTAATGTAAAATAAACAACATAATTAACTCTAAAACTAGCTTTGCATGTCTAAGCTTTATGGACAAGAACAAAGGTCATGCATTAGCTCCTTTGTTCTCTCTTTTTTGGCCTCCATATGAAAAGGAAGAGCCTTTAGCTCTTATAATTCATTCTACCTCTTTTGTGTAAATGTGTGGTTATACATTTTATCTTTTCTCATACTTTCTCTAATATAGTTTTAGAAACCTAATAAATTATATTCTCTAAAATTCTTGTATTTTACTAGTGTAGTAAAAATAATATTAGATATTATTTTAAGTCACTACTTTGCATAATCTAGTTAATTATCTTAGTAGTGTTAATGGTAAGTCTTGGATCAATCTTTGGAGGACTTCTAATTTGGAGTCTTGGAGGATATTTATATTTCATTAAGCTCAAGAACGAGTGTTAGTAGGTGACTAACCTTGTCCCCATAAAAGTTTTTTCTCAATGTAAGGAAAACTTCTTATCTTTATTTTTCCTTTTGTTTTGCATGTACTAGATCCACTTAGTTAATGACTTAACATGCAACATTAGTATGACTAATGTGTGGTTTACGAATCCTTCAATTGGTATCAGAGCATAGGATGCGCATGCATAATCGTTTTATAGTATGTACGAGTTATAAGAACTTAAATAAAATTAAAAGTTTGTGATTTATATGATAAAGTCACGAAATCAGTTTGCATATAACATATTCTGGTCCTAAATCGATTTTAGGTCATTTTTATGATTTATGGAATTTTATTGCTCATTTTAAGATTTTTTGTATTATTATTACATTTTAATGGTTGAAATGTTGGAAAAGATACTAAAAATAGTTAAACTATGTTTCTGACCATGAAATTTTTCTATGACCCCACAAGCATATGTTACATATTGTATGTAAAATTTCGTATAAATATATGTTATTTTGCATTGTTTATGATTTTTATATGATAAGAATGCATAAAATGAGGGTAATATAGTTTACAATAGTTAAAGTTCGAATCTGGCCATGCAATTTTAGTATGTTGTCACATCTCACATGCAATATTTACACACGTTCTGTAAATGTTAAAGTAAAATGTTGCTGTTTTTCATGATTCATGAATTTTTAATGTAAAAATGTCATAAATAGTGACTATTTTAGCAAAAATAGCTAAAGTTAATTTTATGGTATGACATATTTCCCCAATGTTTAATACATGATATTAACATCAGATATAAATTTTCATGTGAAATTTCGTTCATTTTGTATTATTATTATTGATTTTTATTTGATAAAATTAATAAAAAATAACTTTATTGGTCACAAAAGGTAAATTCGAATTTTGGCTTGAAAAAATTGTCATTTCCAGGTTCTGGTAATTTATTGAGAATGATCAAAATTTTGATTTTGATTTTTACATAATTTTTATGTTTAATTTGGAATTAAAAAGTTAAAGTTATGTCTTATGCAATTTATTTATGAAATAAATTAAATTAAAGATATTTCTTGGGCAAATATTTTATTGAAATTTTGGAATTTTTGGAATTTTCCAGAATATACAAAATGATGATTTTGAGTTTTCCGAATTTTACGACTTTTTGGAAATTATTTCATTATTATTATGAATAAAAGAAGTTTTAAAAAGCAATAATATGATAACAAGTTGAATTGTTAGTCAAAATTTGATTAAAGATTAAATTTTGAGGCCTAAGGTTTTAGGGTAATTACCTTGGACATAAATTGGATTTATGTATTGTATTTGTGATTTAATTGAGTTAACGATCACGCATTTCCATAAAATCGGATTATATATGATATAAATTAATATAAGGCAATTTGACGCATAAAATGAGCATGTTAGAGACATATTATAATGCTACATATTTCTTTTATGAATGTCATAATTTTATTATGTAATTTTGAATTTTGTAATTTTTTCTTAGTATGATCTTAGTATTTTAATCTATATTACCCGTAATGTAAGGGAATATTGATTCGGTTGTAACTTAATGTGATATCGCACCACCGTTTTGAAATTTAATAGATTTAAATTTTTATTACAATTGTATAGTAGCAATAATTTGTATTTATTATCTTTTGTAACTCCGGCGAATCCTAAAGACAATGCCAATCGAAAAGGTGTTCCGATCAAGACGGTGTTGCGAGACGTGTCACATGGAGTTCAAGGGACCAAAGAAATTGGTTTCCGAGTTTGTAATATATAGATTATTAGATTTTATATTTTAGGAAGGTCATACTAGGAGTTTTATTTATCCTTTATTGCATTGCATTTTATTTATGTTACATGTATTGTCAAATCGCCATTACAAACATGCATATCTGTCGAGTTCATTGGACCGTGTCAATTAAAATTACCGTTAGTTCAAATATTTTAGTTCAGTTAAATTTGATAGATAATAAAATGACTCGACCTCACATTTTATAAATATTGAGACCTAGCTGATAGTCCATAATCTCCATTAGACTTTCTAATGGATTATCAATTTTAAATAATACGATCCAAGTACCATACATGCATTATTAAGTTTAACATAAATTGAGAAAATAAGTTTCATACATTGGTATTAGTATAAAATGGGCACAAAATAGATCTCCTATCTAGTTTGTTCTTGAACTAATTGAAAGGAAGATCCTCCAAAATCAAGTACCCAAATTTGAATGTCTCCTCACAATTGCATCCAAGACAAGAACACAAGTTTTTACTATAATTATTAACTAGATAATAGTAGTAAAAATACCCTTCTATTAATTTTATATCACTACTCCAGTAATATAAGAGCAATTAATATATTTAGTGAGATATTGGAGGTTTTAGAGAGATGTACTTTTTCACATGCAAAAGGTTAGTTAAAATAAAGCAACAAAACCTTAATGGAGCCATTTTCTTTCTTATTTTATTGGCATGAAAAATAGGGTAGTGTGTGAAATGATTAAAGTATTAAGCACTTGTCACATCACATACAAAGTGAAACATAGAAAAGAACAATCGACGATGATGTTCTTGCTATGTTAACCGTCCAATATGGACTCTTTTAGTCCATTTTGATTTTAACATTTGTCCCACAAAGACTTATAATCATATGCTTAATTAACTTATATCATTATGTATTTATTTGATGATATAACAATTATATGACACAAATATACAGAAAATATACACTTCAAATTAAATTTCGAAACTTTACATGCAAAGCATACAATATGCAGGAAATATAATATAAATATTTCAAATGGAAATCAAAGTCGAACTATTTTCAGTTAACTTTTTAATTAAAAACGACATTATTTGACACGGTTTTTCATAAAAATAAAAATAATTAGCAAAATAAATCCAAAAATCACCAAACTTGACCACAAATGGTCTGAGATCGGTAGGTAAGAATGCACCAAAAATCCCGTGCTAAAACTCCTTTTAACACAATTTTTGGAATTTTCAAATTATCGTAAGTATAATATGTATAAATGCATAAAAAATACATGCATGAAATGAAAATATTTAAAATGAAATGCATGATACTAGCCTTAGCTCTGATACCACTTGATAGTCCATAATCTCCATTAAACTTTATAATGGATTATCAATTTGAAATAATACGATCTAAGTACCATGCATGCATTATTAAGTATAACATAAATAAAAGAGTAATGAAGAAATAAGTTTCATTTCATTGATATTGGTATAAAATGGACACAAACTAGATCTCCTATCTAGTTTGTTCTTGAGTTAATTCAAATGAAGATCCTCAAAAAAACAAGCACCTAAATTTGAATGCCTCCTCACAATTGCACCCAAGACAAGAACCCAAATTTTTACTATAATTATTAACTAGATAATAGTAGTAAAAATACCCTTCTATTAATTTTATATTACTACTCTAATTTTAGAGAGATGTTCCTTTTCACATGCAAAAGGTTAGTAAAAATGAAGCAACAAAACCTCTTTATATGAAGAGAAGTGGTTGACCACTTTTAGCTTAGTGGAGCCATTTTATTTCTTATTTTATCGCCATGCAAAGTAGGGTAGTGTGTGAAATGATTAAAGTGTTAAGCAATTGTTACATCACATTCAAAGTGGAACATAGAAAAAAACAATTCATGATGGCGTTGTTGATATGTTAACCGTCCAATATGGACTCGTTTAGTCCATTTTGATTTTAATATTTATCTCACAAATACTTATAATCATATACTTAATTAAATTATATCATTATGTATTTATTTGATCATATAACAAATTAACAATTATATGATACAAATATACAAGAAATATACACTTAACATCTCAAGTAATATTTTATCATTATATCAATATATAATGGGTCCTACAATGCCCAATTAATAATATTTACAACTTTTTGTTAATATTAAAAAAAACCTTCTCCCTCGGAAATCTCGTAACTAAATATTAATAAGCAAGGGTCTGATAAAATTGTGTCGAACACATTTTATCAGTAAAAACAATTTGCGTCTGATCCTATAGGTGTGACCGTAAGGGGTTAGTTGATCACCGCCGCCATACGACAATAACATCAAACTCTAGTTAGTCAACTATTATCGATATACGTTAATTAACTGATGAGGAAATATAAATATCCATTTTATATTCCTTAAATGAGATTTATTATGTTAACGCACTATTGTGGATGGACACATACTCCAACAATCTCCCACTTGTTCGATACAAGGTGTGCGTTACCAATTCTCTTGTCTGTTAAAATCGCGCACTCAATGCAAGGTGTATTTCAGGTCGCCCTTGCACATGAACATATCGCGAGTAGTTTTCTCGATTGGGAGTGTGACTGTAAGACCGGAAAATCTATTATAGATCATTTTCGAGCGTCGCCACGCATTTTAGTCATAACTCCTCGAGTGGCCCTGAGATATAATTAATAAACCCAACGTGGGTGGACAATTTATGTACGCCCTAACTATCTTTAATCAATCACAGATCACAAAGACCAAGTAGATGTCCTTTGGCCTCCCTTCGCGGCACGACCTAGGACAAAAACCAAAGTTACTCGAAAACTGTACTGACTTCAGATAATAGTCTACAGTCAAAAGAATTGACTCATAGGAATATTATAGAGATCCTTGCCGCGACCAGGCGTCTAAAAAGAACTAAAGGACTCTATCATTATTGGTCACTGTCTGACAATGGTCATACCTTTTTGCCTATGCAATCGACCAGTCATCTCGCATGACTATATGATGTTGAACCAGCCATCAATCGACTTACAATCTAGTCACTCTGTGACGTCACCTCATTAAGTGACTAGGGACAAAATACAAAGTTTATCTTGTTCACTTGAATAGTATTCAACAGTGTCTCCACAACTCATTCAGATAAACAAAGTATATGTTTTAGTCATACTAAAAGAAATAATTCTTAATTGAAATATAAACAATGAATGTGATTATTAATATATAAAAATTGATACAATATCCAATCATTACATGTCCATAATCTAAACAAACTATAAAACACGTTTAAATCCCATTGTGGTGACGTGTACATCATGCTTAGCCTTCGATAAAGGCTTGGTTAAAGGAACAACAATGTTATCATTTGTCCCAACCTTACAAATGTCTATTTCCTTTCTATCCACGTAATCTCTTATTACATGATATTTTCTTTCAATGTGTCTAGATTTGTTGCTAGACTTGGGCTCTTTAACTTGAGAGTTAGCCCCACTATTATCACAAAATAAGGTGATAGGCTCTTCGACAGAAGGGACTACTCTTAGTTCATCCAAGAATTGCCTAATCCAAACAACTTCATTCTTTTGCAGCTTCTGGAGCTACAAGGTACTCTGCCTCTGTTGTAGAATCCGCAGTGACACTTTGCTTGAAGCTTTTACAACATACAATTCCTCCATTCATCATAAAGACATAGCTTGATTGGGATTTCATATCATCTCTATCGGTTTGGAAACTAGCATCCATGTAACCACTTACAAGTAAGTCAATTTCTCCTCCAAACACTAAGAACGAATCCTTAGTCCTTCTCAAGTACTTAAGGATAATCTTCACGCCTATCCGGCGACTCTCTCTTGGCTTGGCTTGGTTCAAAGCATAAGCAAAATCGGGACGAGTGCAAATCATAACATACATGATAGACCCAACAACGAAAGCATAAGAGATGGTCTTTATGCGTTCAATTTCCTGAGGTGTAGAGGGAGACTGTGACTTGCTCAAAGTAATCCCTTGACATATAGGAAGAAAGCCACTCTTAGAGTCTTTCATATTGAACCTATCAAGAATATTATCAATAAAAGCTTCTTAACTTAATGCTAGTATCTTTTTGTACCTATCTCTATAGATCTGGATACCCAAGATGTGTTGCGCCTCTCCCAAGTCCTTCATTTGGAAATGTTTCCTTAGCCACTGCTTAACGAAAGTGAGCGTCGGTACATCATTCCCAATGAGTAATATATCATCCACATCTAAGACGAAGAATGCTACCTTTTTCCCACTAAACTTCATGTATAAACAAGCCTCCTCAACACTTCGAGTAAACCCGTATTGTTTAATAACATGATCAAAGCGATAATTCCAACTCCTAGATGCTTGCTTAAGTCCATAGATGGATCTCTTAAGCTTGCACAACTTCTTAGGGTTAGATGTATCAACAAAACCTTCAGATTGTACCATGTACACTTCCTCTTCTAGAATCCCATTCAAGAAGGCAGTTTTGACATCCATTTGCCAAATCTCATAAACATGAAATGCGGCAACTGCTACGATTATCCTAATGGACCGAAGCATAGCAACTGGAGCAAAGGTTTCGTCATAGTGTAGACCATGAAATTGAGTGAAACTTTTTGCTACCAATCTTGCTTTGTAAACATTTACATGTTTATCCATGCCAAGTTTTATATTGCAGATCCATTTACACTGAAGAGGTCTCACTCTTTCAGATAAATCCACCAAGTCCCATACTTCGTTTTCATACATGAAATCCATTTCGGATGCATGGCCTCGAGCCAATGCGCGAAGTCGGGACTAGAAATGGTTGATTTGTATTTAACGGGTTCGTCACTTTCTAAAAGTAACAAAACACTATTCTCTCCAATGTTACCGAGGTAGCGGTCAGGTGGATGAAGTAGGAAATAATGTCTTAAATTACTCATAAAAGTATTAACTTAATTAATACTGCCAAGGTTTATATCAAAAACGAATTGATATTAAAACAATAGAACTGAAATAATAGGACAAGGATCATAGAAATAACCTTTGATCCTATATGAGATCGGCCTAAGAACAACCTAGTATAAACCCAAATTTCAAGGTAGAAGTTCTCCTTAGATTGCACCCAAGACGACTGAGAAAGATTCCCTCAAAGCTCCTCCTAAATTACTATTAATTATTTTAGAGGATTTATTTTGGGATTAAGATGATAAACTAATCAAGGAGAATAAGAGAGGAAAAACGTTTTCTTCTTGTGTCACCAACCTCACGGCCGAAACCCTCTATATATAGGGTTTTGGTTTGTGTTGGTATTGTACTTCAATTAGGAAACCTCATTATAATAATATAATATTTTGAGTCAGTTTCCTTATTCCGAACTTCCTTAAAATATCATATATATTTTAATACTTTTCGGTTTACAAATTTAATTCCCGGAGAATATTAATTAATTATCTTATAATGAATTAATCCCAATTATATTATTCTATCATATATTAAAATATAATTAATAAATATAACTTATATATATATTTATTAGAATTAACATTTAATTCATTTCTCCTAGTTATTATTTAATCATATTAAATGTTTATCATCTACTTAATTACATTTAGCTAAGTTTAGCATTTATGTAATTATATTAATATATAATCACATTTCTCAGTACTATCCTACAGGTATGACCTTTAGGGATCATCTGATTATCGCCATCATATGACAGTAACGTCAAACTTCTAGTGAGCCAATCGTTACCGGTAAACGTTAATCAACTGATTAATATACTAAGTATCACACACTGTGGAGGACATTTACTCCAATAATCTCCTACTTGTCCTACAAGTGTGTGTACGATTACGATTCTCATATCCATGCATTATTCTCCCACTCAATGGAAGACAAATTGCAAAGTCTTACCTTACAAGGTCGTATCTCCCAAGTAATCATATCAGGAGTGGTTTCCTCGACTAGAGAGCAACATAACTGATACTAATCATATTCGAGCATGGTCATGCGTTTAAGTTACTACTCCTCGAGTGGCCCTGAGAAATATATATAAAACCTGATAAAGGCTGGATATTTTCCTTGACTTATGACCTGCCGATGGAAGCACATCATGAAATGACCCAGTAAAAGTCTGATTGGTCTCCTTTTACGGTGCGACCTAGGACAGAAACCAAAGCCACCCAAAAACCGCCTATATCGCATGAAATAAACAATGGTCAAAAGAACCGACTTTAGGAATCACGATAGACGTCCCATCCACGACCAGGCACCTAATGTATCTTAACATTTAGGACTCTATGTTGTGGTCACTATGTCCTATGCGATATCATATACCCATATTTGTTATTGATCAGTCAGACGCTTGACTTATGGAATCTTGAACCGTTCATCCTTCAACTAACAAAATAATCACCTGAGTTATCAGCTCATATTGGTGTTTACGGACAAAAACAGACATATAAAGTAAAACAGTTCACTGTGTGGTGTTCAAAAATTGTCGTACAATCCACATGTAATACAATATAAAGAAATTCAATGATTTTATTAAGTAATAATTTGAAATGATCAAACATTAATCAAACAATGTTTATTACAATTCTGGAACACGCTTTATCCCCATGGATGAGATGTGCCCTTCATGTTTATTATGTGGTAGTGCCTTAGTCAGCGGATCAACAATGTTGTTATCCGTTCCAATCTTGCACAATGCTATCTCCTTTTGCTCCATGTAATCTCTTATCAGATGAGCTTTTTTGAGTACATGTCTAGATTTTTTGCTAGACTTAGGCTCCTTAGCCTGGAAGATTGCACCACTGTTATCACAATAAAGGGTGATTGAATCTTTCACACTAGGTACTACTTTTAGTCCTTGTAAGAAATAACGCATCCAAATAGCTTCCTTTGCAGCTTCGGAAGCTGCCAAGTACTCAGACTCTGTTGTAGAATCTGCTGTAACGCTCTGTTTGGAACTCTTCCAACTGACTGCTCCACCATTAAGAGTAAAGACAAAACCCGACTGAGATTTGGAAACTAGCATCTGTGTAACCCTTAGCACTTAACTCCATGTCTCCACCATATACCAGTGCCCAATCCTTAGTCCTTCGTGAGTACTTAAGGATGTTCTTGACGGTTATCCAGTGACTTTCACCTGGATTATTTTGGTAACGGCTGACCATACTCAATGTATATGCCACGTCAGGACGTGTGCACATCATGGCATACATGATCGACCCTATTGCCGAAGCATAAGGTATCCGACTCATGCGTTCAGTTTCTTCCGGTGTTGTAGGTGATTGTTTCTTACTCAGATGCACCCCATGAACAACAAGAAGGTAACCTGTAACACCCCGATTTATTAAGGAGCCTTTGGCAAGACATCCTCAGTAAATTGAGCTGTTACCATCTCGGATTATCCGAGGTAGTGAATAACAAAGTAAATCAAACCAAAGTACTTTATATAAAACTGGTAAAATTTAAACATTTGTTGTTACAGATATTACAGAGAAAAATAAAAGCACAACTGACGAGTACTCTATATGTGATGTCGATCTAAGTCGGTCTCAAGTCCGCATCTCACATTCCCGTCCCAGCTTCTGACTCATCTGTTTGTTTCCTGTAGAATCTACTCCCCATTCCGGATCATCGTAGGTGTCACACGAATACACAGGGTCAACCGCGAGGTTGAGTAGGTAACACAGATAAAACATAAATAGCAATAAAACTGTATCCTCCTCCATCTCCATATCATTCGATCATCCACCGCAACTCCACCACAACTCCACCACATCACACCACACCACACCTCCCATCACACCGCACCTCCCATGGCCATATCACAAGTCTCATATCACAAGACCCATATCACAAGACCCTTATCACAAGACCCATTTCACACCTCCATCTCCACAGTGATCAATAATAATAGCGCAATCCACAGTACAGTAATAATCAATTATATCAAACTCGTAATAAGCATCACTTACACATTTCGTGACATAACATGAATCATAATATATTTCCCCTACCTGGAGTTGCAGAAAGACAACCGAACAGCCGCTAGAATCGTTCCACCTCGAACTCAGTTCCTATAATTATTGTTTAATATCAGACTCCATCCATACCTTTGACACTACTACATAATTAATTGATCATGTTCTCGTTCATTAATCGTAACTACCTATAAATAGTTATCACATATAACATCACAAAATTGCTCATAACTCAAATACCTTGACTATCCCTAAAACACAATTAATAATTTATCACACTAACAATGGTAGACATATCAATTACAATAGACAATTCTAACAACAATTATTATTGAATTCGATAAAATAATTATTCTACCTCAATAAGACCAATACAAATATTATTATATTAAAACCATAATTATCGATAACATAATAATACTAATAAACGTAATATAAAATTAACCGTCCTAATACTAATAAGAAGAATAATCAACAATAGTAAGAATACAACATTAATAATGATAATAATAATAGTAGTAATAGTAATAATAATAATAATAACATAATACGTAGACAACGATAACAACAACAACGAAATAATAATAATAATAATAATAATAATAATAATAATAATAATAATAATAATAATAATAATAATAATAATAATAATAATAATAATAATAATAATAATAATAATAATCACAATGCACGACAACCATCCACACACTAACCAACGAAACAAACACAATCAGCCCACGATACCACAATTCGACGACGCAACAGCCACCGAAAAGCCCCCGACACCCTCCAAAACAGCCCCAAAAGACACCCCTTCAGCCACCTGTACCACCACCAGCCCACGGTGGTTGCAAACACCGCACCATGACGCATCTATTGGCACCAACCATGGCCCCTGACTCGTCCCCAACAACACTCAACACCAGTCACAAAACGCTCTGCCACAACCTCACTCTCTGTACCGTGTTTCCTACCCCTCTACATCTACGCCCTTAACCACCTGCTAACGACACCACTAACCCAACCAACCACCAGACCCGACACTCCACACTGCCCACCACCTTCTGGTTCCAACCATCTAACCTCGACACCACTAGGGCTTTTGAAAATAGACCCTCAAAACCCCTGCCACCCGCTGTCTATACTCGAGCTTTCTGGGCAGGCTGTTACAAACGACCTCCTCCGGCCACCATACTCCATTCTACCACCACTAATACCACCTACTATTACACCACTATCATCATTCATGACCCACGACAAGAAACAATTAAAATATGAACGAATAAGCAACTGAAACGAGATTGGAACAGCGCGCATAAAACAGAGTATGCATTTAGCAACGACTCTCACGGCGGTTTTGATGACGGTTAAGGTGGTCCTACGGTGGTTTAAGCACGACGTACATATTGTATATATTACAAAGATGACTCATAACCTTAATAGACAGATTCGAAAGCATGAAAAGAGCATAGAAATTACTTACGAACACTGGTGCGCAAGTTAACGATAAAGATGGTGATGGCCGTAATAACTTTCTGTTCTTCTTCCTCTTGTTCCTTTTCAGAACTCACGGCGGTGATAAGGTGGGTAGGGTTGGTGAAGGGAGGCTGTTACGAGATGGAGGCAGAGTGAAAGGAGGAGTAGGGTTTAGGGATGAGAAAGGGCTGCTAAAAATGACGGCTGAAAGGTGTTTGCAGCGTGTGTTTGTGTGCTAGTGTGGGCTTCTTTTCTCTTATTTCACGAAAACCAAGGCCCAACTCGAACCCCTATTGGTCTAATGTTCGAACCCCACGAAGCACACAAATTCTAAAATACACAAATCGTCATATAACAATACAACCAAGAGTTACGAATAACAAAAACGATAGTTACGAATAAAATATCGTGATCCCACAAAAACTATGTTTAAATAAACGGGTTATTACAGTCTTTCCCCCTTAAAATGAACTTCGTCCCGAAGTTCACCCCACTCATAAGACTACTCAAACAATCATGTTAAAACATGGGATGTCACATTTAAGCAAGCAAGAACCTTCACAAGTGACGCTTAAGAAACGCGAGATGTTACATTCTATCCCCCTTAAGAAAACTTTGTCCCCAAAGTTTAATACACAACTGCAACACATGCTACTTCAACAACCACGATATAGTGCAACATACACAGCAGATTCATCAAGTATATTTAAACAATCATGACACACCAATTAGCCATGTCATAGCATCTAGTCATATCGTAAGCTAATAAGATTTTACAATCCTATCCTCCTTAAAACATGGTTACGTCCCCGTAACCCCGTACACATGCTAACTCGTTACCCCATCTTACTCATTACTTTACCACATAAAATCTAACTCCAAGTAACCAAGTATTGCCCTCATCGTCGCATCTAAGACCAAAGACAAGAGGTGAGTGAACTGACGGAATAAAACCGCAATCAATACTTCCGTCTCCATATCGATTTCAAACTCGAGATATAACTCACTAACCAAGGTCACACTGGGTCGTAGCACAATATGGCACAACGGCCTAATAACTCATATCTCAGTGCCCTTAACCAGTTCCCATCTCAATTTCAATATCGATATATTCAAAGGTTCAAAGAACCATGCACAACACTTAGAGGTGAGGCAAAAGTACTACAAAATTAACAATACAGAAAAAGAAAATATAGCCCAACAAGACAAAATAATAGGTACTTGCAAGTCTTCCCCCTTTGAACGCACAAACACAGCCATTTAAACATGAACAGCACTGGCAGAGCAAACATTGAAATCATCTCGTCATTCAATCATTCCAACCTTAACAATTATACCTTACCACCCATTACCTTTCATCATATTATTCACTTTATAAACAACTCACTTTTCACTAACAGCCCAAACTCTTGTACTTAAATCACAACTCCCCAAAGCCCAATGCAAAGACAAGACATACTAGGAATATGATTTCACAACTCCCCTAGAATCCTTTGTGCCTCACCCAAATCTTTCATTTTAAAATGGTTCTTTAACCAAGTTTTAACCGACGAAAGCATGGGAATGTCGTTTCCAATTACTAGTATATCATCTACATACAATACTAGGAATATGATTTTACTCCCACTTGACTTGATATACAGACATGGTTCTTCGACATTTCGAATGAATCCGTTCTATTTTATCACGTCATCAAAACGATGATTTCAACTCCGTGATGCTTGCTTAAGTCCATAAATGGAACGCTTGAGCTTGCACGCTTTCTTAGGATGTTTAGGATCGATGAAATCCTCAGGCTGTATCATATACAGTTCTTCTTCCAAAAACCCGTTTAGGAAGGCGGTTTTCACATCCATTTGCCAGATCTCATAATCATGAAATGCGGCTATCGCTAAGATAATCCGAATAGATCTAAGCATTATGACTGGAGCAAATATCTCATCATAGTGCAACCCGTGTACTTGAGTGAAACCTTTTGCCACCAATCGTGCTTTATAAACATCTGGTTGTCCATCTAGTGCACGCTTTATCTTATAAAGCCATTTGCACTGTAGGGGTTTTACCTTTTCAAGCAAATCAACCAAATCCCATACTTGATTCTCTTGCATGTAATCTATTTCGGACTGCATGGCTTCGAGCCATAGCTTAGAGTCGGAACATGTCATGGCTCCTTTGTAGGTAGCTGGTTCGTTACTCTCAAAGAGTAATAGGTTTTCTGAACCACCTTCCTCAACCATACCAATGTATCGGTCTGGGGGGTGAGAAACTCGAACCGTCCTCCTAGGTTCCTCTGGAATAGATACCATAGCAGATGTGGAAGGAATACTTTCTTCCATCACACTGTTGGTTTCTGGTTCTTGAACCTCTGACAGATCAAAAGTTCTACTACTCTGTTTGTTTGAGAGAAACTCTTTCTCTAAAAACTTCGCACTAGCCGCAACAAACACTCTTTGTTCGGTAGGTGAGTAAAAGTAGTGACCAAAAATTTCTTTGGGATAACCTACAAAGTAAGTCTTGACCGATCGTGGGCCTAGCTTGTCTTCGTGTCTCCACTTGACATAAGCTTCACAACCCCAAACCCGAATAAAGGACAAGTCAGGAACTTTTCCTTTCCACATCTCATATGGAGTCTTGTCTGCTGCTTTAGTCGGACTTCGGTTAAGTATTAGAGCAGCTGATTGAAGAGCAAATCCCCATAATGAATCAGGCACAACCGTGTGACTCATCATGGATCGAACCATATCTAATAAAGTTCGATTTCTCCGTTCAGATACACCATTTAATTGTGGTGTTCCAGGTGGAGTCAACTGCGATAAAATACCACAGTCTTTCAGGTGTTGATCAAACTCAGTCGAAAGATACTCGCCACCAAGATTAGATCGAAGTGCCTTTATCTTCCTATCCAATTGGTTCTCAACCTTATTTTGAAATTCCTTGAACTTGTCAAAGGATTCACTTTTATGTTTCAATAAATAGACATACCCGTATCTACTTAAATCATCCGTAAAAGTGATGAAATATCTATAGCCGTCTCTTGCTATGATTGTCATAGGACCACATACATCTGTATGTATGAGTCCTAGAAGATCACTAGCTCGCATTCCAATACCTTTAAAGGAAATACGAGCCATCTTTTCGATGAGACATGATTCACACGTACCAATTGATTCGTAATGAAATGGTGGTATTGACCCATTCTTAATGAGTTTCTCTACGCGTTTTTCATTCACTACAAAACAATGCGACATTTGCGACGGAATGGTCCGTCGCAAAAAGGGTGAAATCCGTCGCAAAATCATCATTTGCGACGGATTTGCGACGGACTGTGTCTGTCCCATATTTTTGCCGCAGAAAGTTATTTTGCGACGGAATTTTCCGTCGCAACATGTTTGCGACGGATTGACCGAGGTTTGCGACGGATTGACTTTGACCATCTGGTCAAGGTCAGTCAAGATTTGCGACGGAACTTCCGTCGCAAATATTCCCTTTTGCGACGGAATTTCCGTCGCAAATCTTGACTGACTTTGACTTCTGGTCAAGTTTTGCGACGGAATTCCGTCGCAAATTGAGACATTTCCGTCGCAAATACCTGTATGATTTTCCGGTTTCGGCTCTTTTCCCAGCCCCCTATTTCCAATGAAATGGCTCATTTTTCTCTTTTGCAAGCTCTCCAAACCTGCAATTTCAGCAAAAACAACCCAGCAACAAAGAACTTGTCGGAGACAAGGTTTTTAAAACGTCTTTTCATAACTAAAATGAATGTTTTACAAATGATCATCCAACTAAAAACTAAACATAATCCGCGGTACACCAACTAAACAACCTAATAAAACCTATCTAACGGTCGTGTCGGTGGGCTGTGGGGTGGCGAAATGGCTGGCCGCCCTAGCATTGTCGCCGCCATCATCATCGAAATCGCGTCTCGGCTGAGAAAAGCCTCCCGGGTTGCAGCTTTGAGTAGTGAACTCCCCCTGTTGACTTAAGTACTCTTCAATTGCCTTCAGCCTTTGGGATGTCTCGAGATCACGTTCTCTTAGCTGAGCATTCTCTCGAAGAACTCTGCCGACGATACCTGCAATGAATAGTCAAACATGATATTATATTCATTTAGTAAACGGTTAAATAATTGGTTAGTCTTAATTTTTAATAAACTATAAAATACAAACCTAGGGTGTATGATGATGGGTTCCCAGCACTTGAGTGACGACGACGCTCGTAAATAACTGGGGCTGCATTTCCCATACCTAATATCAACCCTTTCTTGTTGAAACCGTCGTGTTCTTCGAAGTAGATCTCGTTGTCGTCGATATCTTGCTCCGGGACCCCTTCACTTATCATTTTTGACTTTCTTGAAAAAACTTTTTCCTACAAAACAAAAATAAGGTGTGATTAGTATGCGTTAATTAATTAGTAAACCAAATTACTAAAACATAAAGAAAAGTTTCTGTTAACTTACAAAGAGTGCTTTGGGTTTCGTTGATAGTCATCCCTTCTTGGCATGCTTTTTTTGTCTTCTCCAGCAACTTCAAGGCGGATGGTACATCCCTCCCATCTTGTCCAGCCTGCAATTTAAATCCAACGGCACTTGTTAAAAAAAACACTCAAGATTGTCAAAGGGTGAAAATTGTTTAAAAATTATTCAAGACAAGAAAACGTGAAGTAAAAACTAAGAAATTACCATTTCATCCATCATTTGTAGGGTGTTTTTACGACCCATAATGTGAGTACCTAAGGCCTTGCCTTTTTCGGTACTTCCTGACATCCGGTTGGTTTTGTTTTTCTCGGATTTGTCTTGAAAGTTTGGATCATCCTTTCTAGCCTTAAGTTGTTCGAAAATATCGGCCGGTATCCAAGACGGCCTTTGCTCCGTAGGTTTCTTCATAGCGTAGTGGATTCTTTTGCGGAGGCGGTCTTTCATCATGTTGGCCCACGCCAACTTAACCGCTTCTCTATCACGAGGGTTAAAGGTAACATGTTTCTGTTTCAAAAAAAAATATAGTTAAATAAATATGAAACAATAAATAGCTAATAGCTAATAAATAATAAAACGGAAATAGGTAACAGTTAATAAATACCTCAAACCAATTCCACCACTCGTCCTTGATGGCATCCGACGCATTTGACCAGTTGGGCGCATACTCCTTGTAGTTGCAAATAATGTTCGCTGTTATGAGATCGGAAACCTCTTTGTCATTGAACCTGAAAATGAGTTAAATTTGAAAATAAAATAGTCAACAAGTAATCATATTATAATCAATATATATATACAATCAATTATCCGTAAACAAATGAGATACTTACCACTTGGCGCCATCGTAATCAGTCCGATCGAGGTGTACTCGATGTGTAGGCGGCTGAGGCTCAGGAGGAACAATCTCGTCCTCATCATTAGCTCCCGATCGTCCTCCCTCAGGCTGACGACTACCACCACCTCGTCGTCTACCGCCCGGCATATAATTATCAAACTAATATAACAACAATTAGAAAGAAATGCTTTACGTAATTAAAAACTTGAATAATAAGATTAATAAGATAATTTCATTGACATTAAGCCATACGGCATCTACAATAATTTCAACAAATACAAATTTTATATCAAAAATCAATCGTCCTAAACATCTACAACTCTAACAATCAACAACAATGCAAATTTTATATCAAAAATCAATCGTCCTAAACATCTTAACAACAATATGCGACGGATTTGGGACGAAATTAGCTACTAACCTAATATCACTAACCACCTAACAATACTAACTAAACTAATCAAATAACAATTAAACTAAACTAACTATTCTTAATAACAATAAAAAAACAATAATACGGAATTTGCGACGGAATTTTGCGACGGACTAAAAATAACTAATTAAGACGGTACATAAATAACGAAAGTTAGTATACATACATTAAGTGTAACACCCCCATTTATTTAAGAGCCTTTAGCAAGACATTCTCAAATAAATAGGACTGTTACCATCCCGGAATATCCGAGGTAGTGAATAACAAGGTAAACAAACCAAAGTACTTTATATAAATACTGATTAAATTTAAGCTTGGTATTACAACAACTACGAGGTCCAAACTTGATTAAATGAAGGTACAACTGACGATATCTAAATGTGATCTAACTCTAAGTAGGTCCATGCCATGTCTCTCTCCATCCCCAAGCTTCTAATCCATCTGTCACTGACCTGTCAAAACTACCCCCCATTCCGGATCGTCGTAGGTGTCACACGAATACACAGGGTCAACTGCGAGGTTGAGTAGGTAAAAGCAGATAAGACAAAATTAACAATAGAACAATATCCTCCTCCATCTCCATATCATCCAATCAACCACTTCACCTCCATACACCACACCTCCATCACACCACACCACCATCACACCGCACCTCCCATGGCCATATCACAAGTCCCATATCACAAGACCCAATATCACAAGACCCATATCACAAGACCCATTTCACAACTCCCGATCTCCACAGTGATCAATAATAATAATACGATCCACAGTACAGTATTAACCAATTATATCAAACTCGTAATAAGCATCACTTACACATTTCATGTCACAACATGAATCATAATATCTTTCCCCTACCTGGAGTTGCAGAATGACAACCGAACAGCCGCTAGAATCGTTCCACCTCGAACTCAGTTCCTATAAATAGTACTTAATATCAATTGCTACCCATACCATCCAAACACTATCACATTTATTCTATCATGTTCACAAGGGACACCCTTATCGTACTTCGTAAATATATATATCAACAGGCTCATATATATCAACTAATATAACTCCTTAGTCGTATCAAACACCACTAGTCAAGTACAGCCTACTAAATATAGACTTACCGAACATGTCATGTGATTAAGTTGAATAACTATTATAGAACCCATAATAACGATGATTTAATTGTTTAACCACGGACACAACATATATTAATACTAATAACAATGATGATAACAAACATCACAATCGACAACAGCTTTTAATAAAATAATTTACTTTACTACTAAAATTGACACACTAAGAATACTAGTAATAAGATATTCACAAAGGTAACAAAGATTAATAATATTAGAAGTAATATAAATAATACTTAAAAGAAATAGTAATGAAATATTATGTAATAATAATACTTGTTACTTTGATAATTAAATTATCGAACAATTATAAACTCACACGCTAAAGCCACACAACTTACATTACCACATTAATAAAAACATTAATAATAATACAAATAATAATAATAATAATAATAATAATAATAATAATAATATTACAAAACATGTAACACTCCCATCTACAACTACCACCGCAGCCCTCTAAAACACCCCACCATCACGACGCCACACTCCAACACCACCAAACAACAGCCGCGCCCCGCTCCCAGAACCACAGACCACCGATACAACCACCAGTGGCCTGCTCGAGGGCCACCGATAGAACGAACCAGGCCCTTAAACAGGCCTCGTCCCTCACCACAACCACCTGACCAGACTACTTCCACATACCCTTCGACACCACCTCAGACCCTACCACCACCTGACTCTACCACCAGAACCACCCCCCGACACCAGGCTCTCGACCATGGTAGTACCATTGGGCTGACCTCCCCCGAGTCACCGATGGTACCACCCCCAAGAAATCCCCAGCACTAACATACCCAGAAACCGTGACCAACCCAAGCAACGAACACCCCTTAAAACCATGACACCGGCCATGGTAACCACCATGGCCACCACCAGTCTACTCCCTTGACAACCCCAGACTCACCACTCCCTTATACTTACCCACGCGACTCAACAAAAGACAACGAAAGTATCTTGTAAAACCGAGTATGACTCATTCTGGTTATAACTATAGGATTATAGAGGTGACAAGCGGTGTACAACCTTGCCCACCGTGACCCTGGGTGGTTGACAAGGACGAAACTAACACCAGGACACGACCCTCAAAAGCATAGATCGAGTATATGTGAAAAACAGACCTTAGTGACATACTAAACCAGATCGAAACAACCCATAAACACAGGAGGAAAACAAAGAGAAAAGGAACGCAGGACGGCATACCTACTTCAGACCCTATTCGACCACCACTAGCCCGCCTTAAGACCACCATGCTCAACTCCTATGCAAGCTTTGGTATGACGGCAGAGGGTGTATGAGTTGTTTGTATGAGATTAGGGTAGGGAATGCTCAGCACAAGAGCTTATATATGACGGCATGCTTAGGGTGTAAGTAGGTTTAGCAAATTAGAAAAACGTGTGGGCTGAGTCAAAACTGAGTTACACGCATAACGAGGCCCGTATTAGGGTGCTAAAGGTCCATGGTTCGAGTCTCACCAACACCCACGACTTCTATTATTATGTTTGATAAATAGGTTCTCAATTCGAAACCCACCGAGGTCCAAAAACGCTTAAAACATACAAGATATATTAGCTTATTAAACGAAGAGTATATATATATATACATTATTATACGGGTTATTATAGTAAGGAAAATGTGAATGAAATATCGCTTATGAATTAATTGTCAAATATATAAAACGATTACGAAATACGAACTAATCGTAGAAATACGGTTTATAAAATAATAACAATAAATACTTTATAAACATTCTCTTTAAAATACTTGTATTGTCCTTCCTTTGATAATTATTGACTGAAGCTAAAAACACGGAGTATTACAGTCTTCCCATCTTAAAAATGAACTTCGTCCCGAAGTTCGCCACCCCATAACGGTAAAGAACTTATAACAAGCATGAAACAATCATCAATAGCACTTATATAGACTTCAAAACACGAAATGTTATATTCTACCCTCGTTAAGAGAACTTTGTCCCCAAAGTTCAACGCATAACTAAGTTAAAAGATACTTCACGAATCACATTATAAAGCATAACAGAAGTAGACCGGATTATCAGTATATTCGAACAATCACGACATATCGATTTACATGCTATAACAACTAGCCATAACGTAAATCACCAAGATTTTACAATCCTATCCTCCTTAAAACATGGTTACGTCCTCGTAACCCCATTATAAGAATTCCCCAGCACATTACTCCGTCTTACCCAAAAACTCACTCTAATTAACCAAGTATTGTATTATCATTGTCGAATCTAAGACCAAGGACAAGGGTGAGTGAACTGGCGGAATAAAACTACGAATCAGTGCCTCATCTTAATATCGATTTCAAACTCATACTACAACTCAATCATCAAGGTCACACTGGACCATAAACACCATATGGCACTACGGCCAGATAACTTATAACTCGGTACCAATGACCAATTCTCGTCCCGATTTCAATATCAATACTATCAAATATTCCCTTAGAGGAACTGCTCAAAATTTTTTTTTTAAGGAAATAACTCTAAGTTACTCACCCACAAGTCAAGGTCAAAGAATGCGACCACTCAAAAGACACTAACTGCAAACTCGATCTCAGTACAAAATCAACCATGGTCTTTGTTCCAAGATCACGAGCAACTCTATCCCACCAAACTCTAGCCCAACAGTTAATTAACATGACAATGTACGTATGTTAACCAATTCATCGACACGTTTGTATGGACACTTACAATTCCACAACTCATGAAACAAGAGCTTGTACACTATACCAGACGAGTCTAATACAGAATTATTACACATAACACAAAATAATCAATTACCAAAAGCTTAATCCATCTCACAAACAAAAGAATTATCTTACAATTAGAGAATTTTTATAAAAGGACAATTACTCATATACCACTCGAATGAGTACACAAAAGAGGCCCATAGCAAGTATCATGTAATCATATAACCTTGAGCAATAACAAGAGTGTTAGGGTCTGTAGAAATCGAGTTACGCAGTAAAACAGAATCGGAATAAGTAACACTTGCATACCCTTGAAATTTCTCACAAATTTGATATATTAACAACAATGTAAACAAACAAGAAGCTTAGAGTTCATAATCATATTTTAGAAGCAAAACCATATTTTAGGAAAAGACATAGAGCAGAATTTTAATGAACGTAATTAATCATGGGGCATTGACATGTTTCACAGAACATGCACAAATCATGGACTAACGAGACCGCTTAGCATATCTAGGTATTAATAAGTTAACCAGCTCACTTAGGTATAACTCAACTTACATCATCTATCATGAGACTAATAAAATACATGTCTTGTAATATAAGAGTTCATATAACGCGCAACAAATAAGCATCCGGGCAGGCTTTCATCAACACGTAAGTACAAAATTTGTCATATTGCAAACACTTACTACAATTATTAAAAGATCAAGCGTCATCATGGTTATTCATCATCTTGAAATACAAACTTAAAACTTTTGAAACCTTTGGAAAAACTTTTGAAACGCTAAAATGGTAGTTTGTGACAATTATAAACACAAACAAAGGGGCTATTTTTCAACTACAGATCGGACTCGAAACTACACGGAGACATTCTGACTCTCCTTTACTAAAAGGTTGTTCTCACTAATTGTAGCTCACGGATCATGAAATTTAACAATACAATAAACGAATGCACAACACTAACTCACATGCCAAACTAATTAATAACTCAATACTTCGTGATCAGATTTCGAACATAGTAATATGCAATTCATTGTATGGCGCAACAGTATACATGACGGAATCATAGGCCATTACATCAGGGAGCTAGACAAGGATGTACCTTTAATATACGAAAGAATAGCAACAAGGTTCACGTTGTTCAAAATAACCACCATTAATTATAACAATTAATTTTCTATATACTACTTGTCAAGACTCCTCTCTGATAAACATGATTTTAACATCACATAGGAACATCACATAATTATTTTGAGGTCATACAACAGAAAGTAAGAACGTCCATATAATTGAAACTATTTTATATAAAACCCAACGAAATAAGGAAGGTTACTTTACCATGTAGTAAGGTCCATATTCTTATCATATGGCTATTGTTCATGTTACTAAAGCCATAACAGGGTGTGACGTGGTTACATCACATAATTTCTCAATTGATTGAACTACTTTTATATAAAACTTATCTAACCCATAATTTCACCAATAAGCATGCTGCAGCACTTGCAACAAATCACAACTAAATCATTGCTCAACTATATTGCGAGTTTTAATAGTTTCTAGAAAAAAAAACAATATAATGAATTAACTAATCATAGGAAAAGAATCAAATGCATATCCTAAGGGAATTATTTATAACAATTTCAAACACTCAGTTAGTCTGAAAAAAACTTTACCGCGATTCGACAGAAAATTGGACAACTTGAAGATGTCACTATTAAATAACGACTCGTTAAGATCTACATGGGTTATCATACATAAAATTTTCATACTCATATAGAGAACATATTTTAGATGACAGCTTTGGCAAGCGAGGTAACATTTTGAAAACTTATCAAAAATTTTAGTTCTTTTACAACTTCACATTCTACTACGAAGCTCAACCATTTTTCTTCCATAACACGTTGACATATTATTGAGGCATAAACACTACCATATTAACATGTATTCATCACTCAAACTGTAACCGTCATCTAGAACACGTTAAGATTTCTAAGCTGGAAATAGAACCAACTAATTACTCAAAATTTATACATTGCATGTATATACCATTGTAACACATATTTATATATCATTCATGGCTTGAGGCAACACATTCCGCATATCACTAGACATGTATTACTAATATATATAAGTCTTGGTCATTCATATCCAAATACCAACAATATACGACCTAGTTACGGTAATCATTTAATAATTAGATATTCACATGTACGCTTCAAACACCAAAATCATATGATCACATCCCTCTTAGCTATTGCTCAACAATTTACACATCCATACTCTTCAAATTTTAATTCAATCATCCTGCTCGATCCACATTTTAATATCAATCATAACTTTCAACCCACATTATTAACCGTAAATCATGTATCACTTACCTCATTCTTCTCCTGTAGGACGTTAGTACATTATAACAAGGTCACTATATAGTCTACCCCACTCTTCAATTACTCTCATAGGGTTCCCGAGACAGAACCGAAGGGCCCAGGTCTGGTGTGAGGGGGCCCCTAACTCATCCCGTTCCTTTTTGGGGCTCCTATCAGTTTCATCTCGGGGTTCATTTTATTAGACTCTTCCTACGTTCATTATTATTCATTTAGTTTAGGCCTGAGGATCGTTCGCTCTGATACCACTTTGTAACACCCCCATTTATTTAAGAGCCTTTAGCAAGACATTCTCAAATAAATAGGACTGTTACCATCCCGGAATATCTGAGGTAGTGAATAACAAGGTAAACAAACCAAAGTACTTTATATAAATACTGATTAAATTTAAGCTTGGTATTACAACAACTACGAGGTCCAAACTTGATTAAATGAAGGTACAACTGACGATATCTAAATGTGATCTAACTCTAAGTAGGTCCATGCCATGTCTCTCTCCATGCCCAAGCTTCTAATCCATCTGTCACTGACCTGTCAAAACTACTCCCCATTCCGGATCATTGTAGGTGTCACACGAATACACAGGGTCAACTGCGAGGTTGAGTAGGTAAAAGCAGATAAGACAAAATTAACAATAGAACAATATCCTCCTCCATCTCCATATCATCCAATCAACCACTTCACCTCTATACACCACACCTCCATCACACCACACCACCATCACACCGCACCTCCCATGGCCATATCACAAGTCCCATATCACAAGACCCAATATCACAAGACCCATATCACAAGACCCAATTCACAACTCCCGATCTCCACAGTGATCAATAATAATAATACGATCCACAGTACAGTATTAACCAATTATATCAAACTCGTAATAAGCATCACTTACACATTTCATGTCACAACATGAATCATAATATCTTTCCCCTACCTGGAGTTGCAGAATGACAACTGAACAGCCGCTAGAATCGTTCCACCTCGAACTCAGTTCCTATAAATAGTACTTCCTCCATTCCAATCAATTCTATACATTTACTTTATTCACGTTTGCCAACTCCCGTTTTCTTTTGTTAATATCTCTAGTTACATATCGATAAAAATTATAAAACTTTGATATTCACAATGTATCCGGTAAGACAATTTAAATAAGATCTCACATGACTATCTTTTATGTAATATATTAGAAGTTATGTCGAAGATTCACTCGACTTATAAATAGTACCCAAAAAGTGAAATGTATAGAATTGATTGGAATGGAGGAAGTACTTAATATCAATTGCTACCCATACCATCCAAACACTATCACATTTATTCTATCATGTTCACAAGGGACACCCTTATCGTACTTCGTAAATATATATATCAACAGGCTCATATATATCAACTAATATAACTCCTTAGTCGTATCAAACACCACTAGTCAAGTACAGCCTACTAAATATAGACTTACCGAACATGTCATGTGATTAAGTTGAATAACTATTATAGAACCCATAATAACGATGATTTAATTGTTTAACCACGGACACAACATATATTAATACTAATAACAATGATGATAACAAACATCACAATCGACAACAGCTTTTAATAAAATAATTTACTTTACTACTAAAATTGACACACTAAGAATACTAGTAATAAGATATTCACAAAGGTAACAAAGATTAATAATATTAGAAGTAATATAAATAATACTTAAAAGAAATAGTAATGAAATATTATGTAATAATAATACTTGTTACTTTGATAATTAAATTATCGAACAATTATAAACTCACACGCTAAAGCCACACAACTTACATTACCACATTAATAAAAACATTAATAATAATACAAATAATAATAATAATAATAATAATAATAATAATAATAATAATAATAATAATAATATTACAAAACATGTAACACTCCCATCTACCACTACCACCGCAGCCCTCTAAAACACCCCACCATCACGACGCCACACTCCAACACCACCAAACAACAGCCGCGCCCCGCTCCCAGAACCACAGACCACCGATACAACCACCAGTGGCCTGCTCGAGGGCCACCGATAGAACGAACCAGGCCCTTAAACAGGCCTCGTCCCTCACCACAACCACCTGACCAGACTACTTCCACATACCCTTCGACACCACCTCAGACCCTACCACCACCTGACTCTACCACCAGAACCACCCCCCGACACCAGGCTCTCGACCATGGTAGTACCATTGGGCTGACCTCCCCCGAGTCACCGATGGTACCACCCCCAAGACATCCCCAGCACTAACATACCCAGAAACCGTGACCAACCCAAGCAACGAACACCCCTTAAAACCATGACACCGGCCATGGTAACCACCATGGCCACCACCAGTCTACTCCCTTGACAACCCCAGACTCACCACTCCCTTATACTTACCCACGCGACTCAACAAAAGACAACGAAAGTATCTTGTAAAACCGAGTATGACTCATTCTAGTTATAACTATAGGATTATAGAGGTGACAAGCGGTGTACAACCTTGCCCACCGTGACCCTGGGTGGTTGACAAGGACGAAACTAACACTAGGACACGACCCTCAAAAGCATAGATCGAGTATATGTGAAAAACAGACCTTAGTGACATACTAAACCAGATCGAAACAATCCATAAACACAGGAGGAAAACAAAGAGAAAAGGAACGCAGGACGGCATACCTACTTCAGACCCTATTCGACCACCACTAGCCCTCCTTAAGACCACCGTGCTCAACTCCTATGCAAGCTTTGGTATGACGGCAGAGGGTGTATGAGTTGTTTGTATGAAATTAGGGTAGGGAATGCTCAGCACAAGAGCTTATATATGACGGCATGCTTAGGGTGTAAGTAGGTTTAGCAAATTAGAAAAACGTGTGGGCTGAGTCAAAACTGAGTTGCACGCATAACGAGGCCCGTATTAGGGTGCTAAAGGTCCATGGTTTGAGTCTCACCAACACCCACGACTTCTATTATTATGTTTGATAAATAGGTTCTCAATTCGAAACCCACCGAGGTCCAAAAACGCTTAAAACATACAAGATATATTAGCTTATTAAACGAAGAGTATATATATATATATATATATATATATATATATATACATACATTATTATACGGGTTATTATAGTAAGGAAAATATGAATGAAATATCGCTTATGAATTAATTGTCAAATATATAAAACGATTACGAAATACGAACTAATCGTAGAAATACGGTTTATAAAATAATAACAATAAATACTTTATAAACATTCTCTTTAAAATACTTGTATTGTCCTTCCTTTGATAATTATTGACTGAAGCTAAAAACACGGAGTATTACATTAAGAGAAATGGAGAATGAAGAAGTAAGTGGCGGCGGCAAGGTGGCAGCGGTGAGGTGGCAGGGAGAAAGGAGAAGGAGAGGAAGGAGGAAGGAGAAGGAGGGTACTCCGGTGAGGTGGCCGGCGGGTGGGCCGGCGGTGTCACGGGGGTGGTGCGGTGGGGGGGTGGTGGCGTCAGGGGGTGGTGGATTGGGGTGGCAGGGAGTCGTCGAAAAATCGCCAATTAGGGATTAGGGTGTAAATTGAAATCGATTTGGGGGAAAAAGAAGACCCGCGGGGTCTGTATTAAAAAGGTTTGCGACGGACATTAGCGACGGAAATTTCCGTCGCAAATCTGTCCCAGGTCAAAGTTTGACCAGATTTGTGACGGATTTTCCGTCGCAAATATTGACTTTTGCGACGGATTTTCCGTCGCAAATCTGGTCAAACTTTGACCTGGGACAGATTTTGGTCAAGTCTGGTCAACATGTTTGCGACGGAAATTCCGTCGCAAAAGTCAATATTTGCGACGGAAAATCCGTCGCAAACTTTCCCGCCATCTGACTTTCACTTCGCGGGTCTGGGAAATTTAGGTCCGTCGCAAACAAATATTCCGTCGCAAAATCCGTCACAAATACATTTTTGGGACGGATTTTCTGTCCGTCGCAAATGCAGTATTTTTTTGTAGTGATTGATGTGTCCCATTCGACAATGCCAAAGATACGTTTGTTCTTTATCACCTGTTTTAGCCCTTTTATTATTCACATGATAAACCTCGGTGGTTTGGTCTAAAACATATATTCCGTTTACGGAAACAGCTTTTCCATAAATCATATCGTTTAATGAAAAAGTACAACAATTGTGCTTAATATTAAAACAAAAACCTTCTGAATCCAAAACAGAAATAGAAATAATGTTTTTCGACAAACTAGGAACAAAATAACAATTATTTAAAAATAACTCGAAACCACTAGGTAGTTTGAGTACATAAGTTCCTATGGAGACAGCTGCAACCTTTGCTCCATTTCCAACACGAAGGTCAACGTCCCCTTTCTCAAGTTTGCGGACGTCCCTTAAACCCTGCAAGTGATTACACAAGTGAGAACCACAACCAGTATCAAATACCCATGTTGCTGAACTTGCATGGTTTATTTCAATCATATGAATAAATAACGGTATACCTGTGGCTGTCACTCGTCCAGCCTTGATATCCTCGAGGTACTTAGCTAGGGCAGTTCCTTTTCCAATGCCAAGATTCGTGGAAATGGTGGCACTCTCCTTCTTTCCCTTTGATCTTAGTTTTGGCCTTTGAGTTACTGGTCTCACTAGGTCCACTCTTGGGTTTCGGCTGCTTTCTTTTGAACTGAGGCTTCTTAACATTTAAGGGAGCCTTTGCCTTTCCCTTTCCCTTCCAATTAGCTTGTATGACAAGGACGTCCTTCTTAACACTCCCACTCAAATTGAGATCCTTCTCAACTTGCACGAGCTAAGAGTGGAGTTCATGAAGACTTTTCTTCATGTCATTCATGTTATAATTCACCCTAAATTGGGTGAACCCATCATGAAGAGTGTGTAAGATCCGGTCTACAATGATTGACTCCTCAATGTTGCAACCGAGAGACTCCAGAACTTCCACATTCTCAATCATCTTGAGGATGTGTGGGCTAACAGCTTGGCCCTTGGACAGTTTAGCTTCGAAGAAGCGGACTGCTGCGTCATATCTCATGATTCTCGGAGCTTGCGAGAATTCATTGGTAAGGGTGGTGAAAATCTTATTCGCACCTTGTGAAATGAAGCGGCGCTGAAAATTGCTTTCCATTGCATAAATAAGTACATTCTTAATCGCACCAGCTTGACGAACGAACTCATCATATGCAGTTCGTTGGGCTCCAGTCCTTGCAGTTGGTTCAGCCGGTACTGGCTCAACCAAATACTTTAATTTACCGTCAGCAATGGCAGCATTCCGTAATGCTGCCTCCCAATCGGTAAAGTTACTCCCATCATTCTTAAGGCGGGAGTTCTGATTGTAGGAGACGTGGTCCATAAAAGAGCGTAACCACAACTCCCTGGTGAGGGTGGCGCTAGGGCCCGGAGTTGCATTTGAATCAGTCATTTTAAAAGGCAGATATTAAATGATCTACAAATGAGAAAATAAATAAAAATGAGAAATCAATCAATTTAAAATCTTTTTAAACAAAGATATACAACATAATATAATCGATCTCACTCAAAGAATTATATAATGTATCCCAAGACCCAAATCCCGATTTGGTGAGTTAACCCTTTAACTGGTTTTACATTAGAACACTTAGTCGACAGATTTCTTAAATTCATCTATTAGTCCACAATGATTTCAATAGCTTGATTGAATCATTGTGTTGAGTTCAACTAGGTCACAACACACTACTTACCCGAGGTAGAAGGGGTCCATATGGAGATAACAACAGGTCTTATATGCCCACCGACGAACAAGGGATTCATAGTTGTTTGATCTAGAAAGGCTAAAGTCTCAATTTTATAAAAAGTGAGATCCCATCACTATTTTAAACTCATTTAAGTGAACTATTTGATATGAGTAGGAATGAGTGATGGCAAAAAAAAACATCATATTACAAAATGCAAAATAATCTACATGAGTCATTTTACATGCATATAGGTGGTTTGGTTTAGGCGGAACATAATGATATGCAACATTCAAGCAATAAAGATAAGAACGTAAAACATTAAAATCCTAGTGTGGCTTATCCTATGAAAAACAGTAAATACAACTTGGAATCCACTCATATGGACCCTAGAAGCTTCATGGATCACCGTTCTTCATCTCGAGATGTAAACTGGAAATAGAGATCCGGATGCATCAAACTCCTCTTCTTCTTTTTTCTTCTTTGTTTTAAGTTATTACAATGTAAATCCTATTTACATTTAATCTAAAATAAAGAAAAATTAAAATACAAAGCGGAGATGCGAGATCTCATAAATTACATCACTTGATTACTTTCCACCATTACCGAAAAGTAACCAAAAACTAAAGCCACACTAGATTACATGATTATACTTGACAACAATTGTAAAAATAAATTCAACCTTCATTGAAAAACAATATCATTAACAATATAATAAAACATTCATAATGCAATATTACCCAAACCACCATTAATTTTAAAATTACATGTCACACATGTAAACCATAATCCAAATAAATTCCAAACAATTTTAGAATCTAGTAAGTATCATCAATTAGATATAATAAACCTTTTAAAATAAATAAATGATTAAGTAACCGAAAAATTATCAAATAATTTTCGTTTATTTTCTTTCTTTCCCACGACAATCACACAGTTATACCCCTTTTTTTCGAAAACAAATTGTTACAATTACAAAACATCTTTTATAATTTAGTTAATATGAATATTATCTCATAATATAAATAAAAACGAAAAACAAATAAAATAACCCTAAAATCCAATTTTACGGTTTTTTAATACCCTTTTTTATTGTTTTATCTTTTATAAATTTGTTCTAATTATAAATCTTTATTTATAATTTAGTTAATATAAATTATCATATAATATTAATAATAACAAAAGCAACAAATCACAAAATTTAGGGTAGGGCCGAAAAAAAAACTTGCAGTCCAATATTACACTTTTTTTTTTTTGTTAAAAAAAAAGGCAATTACTCATATTATCAAATAATATCATGTAAATTGACATATTCATAAGATATTATACTATTTCCTTAAATGATATAATCAAGGTAGAAATAGATTTTGGAAATTTTACTAATTCGTGAACTTTCTTAAAATCACTCATAGTAACACAAAAATCATCTCATAATTTTGTGTTATAGTTCTAATCATATTAGGTTTTTTAAAAATTTCCAAATATTGTCATCAAGATTAACTTTTTTAATTCATGTGAACAATATTCATTCATCTTAACAATTTAAAACAAATTAATCTAATTCTAACAATATCTTGATTGAACTTTTAATAATCATTGATCTATATCATTGTTATGAGCATCATCACATGATAATTATTTTAACAATTAAAATAACAAAATAAAAAAACGAAATCAAAAAAACGTGAACCAAAAAAAATTTTAGTCGTGACATATCACGAAAAAAAAATAGACTGGGAAAAAAAAACTTTTTTTTATTTGTTATAAACCGTGAAAAATATGTGTGCCGTGAGATTTTAATTCTAAATTAATTATCAAAACGATTTTGAACAATGGCTCTGATACCACTTGTAGGAAATAATTTCTTAAATTACTCATAAAAGTATTAACTTAATTAATACTGCCAAGGATTATATCAAAAACGAATTGATATTAAAACAATAGAACTGAAATAATAGGACAAGGATCATAGAAATAACCTTTGATCCTATATGAGATCGGCCTAAGAACAACCTAGTATAAAACCAAACTTCAAGGTAGAAGTTCTCCTTAGATTGCACCCAAGATGACTGAGAAAGATTCTCTCAAAGCTCCTCCTAAATTACTATTAATTATTTTAGATGATTTATTTTGGGATTAAGATGATAAACTAATCAAGGAGAATAAGAGAGGAAAAACGTTTTCTTCTTGTGTCACCAACCTCACGGCCGAAACCCTCTATGTATAGGGTTTTGGTTTGTGTTGGTATTGTACTTCAATTAGGAAACCTCATTATAATATAATATTTTGAGTCAGTTTCCTTATTCCGAACTTCCTTAAAATATCATATATATTTTAATACTTTTCGGTGTACAAATTTAATTCCCGGAGAATATTAATTAATTATCTTATAATTAATTAATCTCAATTATATTATTCTATCATATATTAAAATATACTCCCTCCTATTCTATATATTCTTCCCCTTTCATTTTTGCCCCAAAAATAAGAAATATCATTTGGACCACACAAAACACAATGGCCCACCTACCATTGAATTTAGACCACACAAATGCTTCCAAAAAAGGAAATAGGGAAGAAAACCCGAATAACCGAATAAGGAAATAGGGAACAATACATAGAATAGGAGGGAGTAATTAATAAATATAACTTTTATATATATTTATTAGAATTAACATTTAATTCATTTCTCCTAGTTATTAGTTAATCATATTAAATATTTATCATCTACTTAACTACATTTAGCTAAGATTAGCATTTATGTAATTATATTAATATATAATCACATTTCTCAGTACTATCCTATAGGTGTGACCTTTAGGGATCAGCTGATTATCGCCATCATATGACAGTAACGTCAAATTTCTAGTGAGCCAATCGTTACCGATAAACGTTAATCAACTGATTAATATACTAAGTATCCCTTCGTGATCTTGTAAAAGATTTACTCAAATAATCACACATTGTGGAGGACATTACTCCAACAGATGATTGATTATACCTGACTTCCTAGGAAAAATTATCATTTCGGAAGAGGAGAGAACGTTATCCTCCACATTCTCCTCCACCTCGTTTTCGGTTTGTGGCTCTCAAACTTCATCAAGTTCAAATTTTCTCCCACTCTGTCTTTTAGAAAGAAATTCTTTTTCTAGGAAGATACCATCATGAGACACAAAAACTTCGTCAAGAACAGGACCGTTTTCAACATCACTTTCCTCACACATTTCAGATATCATCTACACCGCAATAAATGCAGCGACGATTGACTTGTTTGACTTTAAAGTATTTGCAACGAAAAAATTCGCAACAAGACGTTTCCTCACTACTAGATATGTGACTGTCCATAGTAAAAATGGAGGGAGATTAGAGAAAATTTGGAGGACGAGATTATAAGACGGAGGAGAAGAGTAGTGGGTTTGGAAATAACAAGTGATTGAAGAGAGAGAGGGGGGAGGCGGGTGGAATTGTAGTGATTTAGGGTTTCAATTGTGAGTGAGGGCATGTACTCCGTATAATGAATGATAAGGTAGTGGGTTGGGGAATTAATTGGTGAATAAATTGGGTTGGTTTTGGGTGGGAAATTTAGAAATGGATTATAAATTTGGCGGGAGTCATTAAGGGCAACTATTTGGGTTAAATTATCAATTTGGCTTAAATTAGGCCCACTAAGTAATGACAGCTTTTGTAAATAAAGATGGCCAATAAGGATAGGATGGTAAAAATAGGTTGCCAAATATAGAAAGAAAAGAAATGGGGTGATATAAAATAAAGAGTATTGCTCTTTCATGTACTTACATTACTCTTTTGCCCTTCCCATTTCAACATTTTTTTCCCTTATTTCAATTAACCCTTTCAAATTCCTCCACTAACAATCAACCACCACTCCTGCCGACATTACCCAACCACCACCGTCACCACCCTTCCGACCCCTCCCGCATAGCCGCCGCCCTGAAGTGTTGATGATTTTTCAATTAACTCTTTCAAATTTCTCCACTAAAAAATCATGAAAAATCATCGTGTTTAAACTCACTATCTAATTGAATTCAACAAAGGTAGGTAATACACCAAAAGTTGTGTTGCACATAATTTGATCATCATAATGAATTATGCTTGTAAGCTAGTTCTTGGTTATACAATAGTGTAATTTGGGATGTTACTTTGTTACTATCATGAAGTTTTGCTAAAGGGCATTGATGGGTGGATGCTCATGTAATCATGTTGTCCTAATTAGGTTTGACCTACATCATTTTTTATGTTCGTCGTTGGCCATCACCTGTCTTCTTCGCCACCCCTGCTACTCCAACCACCATTAATCCTAATTATCGTAAACCCAAATTTCATAAACCCAAATTTGTTCTCCAACTACTTAATTCAATACCAACAATATTGACGCACGAATAAAACTATAATTATTACTCGATTAATATGAAATTAAGATTTATAATTGAGTAATTCGGTAAGGATTTGATTTTGAAAGGGATGGGAAAAGAGAGAGAATTTGTTTTCTTTTTAGAAGAAGGGTAAATAGTGGAAAAATTATGACAAATAGTCCATGAAAGAGTAATCTTTGTACATGAAAAGAGTAACTGCGAAAAAAAATTGCCAAATAAGGAAAGTGGGGTGATAATTTATGAATGAAGGAAACCTGGCAATCGGGTGGGTCGAGTCGGATTCGAGTCGAGTCATTTCAGGTTCGGGTTATTAAGATGTCCGATTGATTCGAGTTGTGAATATTTTTGGGTCGGATCGGGTTCGGTCAGATCATTTCGGGTTATGACTTACCTCGGGTATCAGGTTGGAATGTGGAATACTTGGTCGGGTAACGATTGTTATGGATCGGGTTAGTTCGGTTAAAAATCATGTAGCGGTTCACGCCAGGTCCAAAAAATTCAATATTAATTCTTATCGGGTTATAACTCGAACCCGAACCCGAATCCTAAACCCGGACCCGAACCCAACTCGAACCCCACACCCGACCCGAACCCAGCCCAACACTCGACACCTGACCCGACCCAAAATTTACCCCATCTGAAATTGACTCGATTAACCGGTTTGTCGGGCTAAAGTTAACTTAACAGGTCACAGCTTGTACATTTTTAAGTCATATGCTAGTCAGTAGTATACTTAGTTACTAAATACTCCATAATATATAAGATATTGTGTCAAACTTTTAACTTGCGATTAATTTGGTCATTTGAGCATGAATTTAAACTAAGCAACTCATTTATATAATATTGAATGACAGATTATGAGAAGGTATAAGAAATATATTTTGACTTGAATGGACCGAACTTGAATACACCTAAATGCGAATTAAACTAAATGTAATTAACCGAACTTGAGTTGACCTGAACCTAAAAATGTAACTTATAAGTAAATTAAGTTTATTTAGGTTAATCTTTAAATATCAAGTTACTTTAAGTTAACTTGAGCTTAATTCTCTTCAGTTAATTAAGTGTCTTATCTTAAGTTAATTTAAGTATATTAAAGTATAAGTTTAAGTTAAGTCCAAGTTAAATTATGTTTAGCTAAGTTTGATTAATCTAGTTTAGTAGGTATTAATAAAAATATTTTGATGATTAATTGATGGGTTGAGGAGTATTTTATTGGATTTTAGTGCACATGTATTTGATATTGGGTTGATGATGGATTTGCATGTTTTTATGGGATAAGTGGATTGATTTGTTAATATGAGTGGAGTAGTCTTCTTTAGAGATTGTTGTTGGGCTAAAGATGTCATGCAATATGGTTTTTGAAGCAAGTCAAGGTCCAATTACTATGGTCAAAGCAAATGAACATCAAGATGAACATTGAATTCTATGGATTTCATGTATTCAACTCATATTTTATGACACAACATTGGATTCCAATTCTCTATTTTATGACACAACATGAGACTTAATGCAATTTCAATAACTCCTTAATTCTCATTTATTTTGGTAATAATACCTACTCCCTCCGTCCCGGTGGGATGTTTACACTTTCCAAATTAGGGGGTACGGGTCATATGTTTACACCCCTATTTTTGGTAAACATTAACCCACTAAATTTGTAGGCCCATTATCCTTAACCCACAACTTATCCTAATTCTAATTACCAAACACAAACCCTACCCCATCATCTCCCTCACGAAACTGATCCTAAATCTAATTACCAAACACAAACCCTACCCCATCATCTCCCTCACTAAACTGTCGCAGATCTACCTCACGAAACCTCACGAAACTGCCGCACATCTCCCTTCTCTCGTCTCTCTCTCACAACTTTGCTTTCCCAGATCTATCTTATGACGGAGTCCAGAAGCAGTCCCGTCAAGTCTGAAGGCATTCCTCCTGTCGATTCTCCCAATAATAACATTCCTCTTGTCGATTCTCCCAACACCATTGTTGGTGCTTTTTCTGAAGACATTGATAGCCAAGTTTCTAAGGTTAGTCTCTTCCCATCTTTTTTTCTGAATTTTATGAGTAAACGTCTATATATATATGTGTTATTTTGTCTTGTAAAATGTTATTAGATCTGATTTATGGGTTTGAGGGGAAGCATTTATGGGTTTGAGAGGAACGATTTTCTTGAATCTGAAAACCCAAAAAAGATGGCTTGTTGTTCATCTTTATAATGTTGTTGTTCATCTATCATCTGTTCCTTTTGTTCATCTATCATTTGTTTTAATCCCTCCTTTTTTTATACGGGAAGAATATAATAGTAGAGCAAGCTAAATTTACTTGAATTGTTGGGCTTAGAAGCACTTCCCTCGAGAAGTTGTTGGACTTAAGATGGATTTTATCAAGTAACCCGCAAGATGGCTTGTTGTTCATCTTCATAATGTCAAATGGGGTCTATATTTAAACACACTTTTATCTGAAAACCCAAAAAAGAACCTTCCAAAGGCTTTGTTTTACTCCCTCATTTTAGTTGTTTGTCCCTCATTTTAGTTGTTTGTACCAAAATTATCGGACATGGGATATTTGTTGCTCCAATTTTGTTTGTTGCTGCAATTTTGTGTCTCATTTTACTCCAAGGGGCTGCCTCAATGTCCATCATGGGATTATTTGTTGCTGCAATTTTGTTGCATGTGAATATTGTCTTACTAACCCATAGTAGCTCATCCTGCCCCCATTTTAACTGAAAAGCATCCCAACATTTTTTATGTACTGACTTTGCTTGTCTTGTGATTTACAGGCTGCATCTGAAGGTCCACCTATGAAAATAACTACTGGATTTTGTCGCACATGTCATATCAAGATGGATTTGGAGCTTGATGGCCGCTTTGGTATGTGGATTGATCCTAAAGACGGTCGCGCATTTATTGACGGAAATGCGCTTTGTGAAGATTGTGAGTATAAACATTCAATTGAGACGGACCCTAATTGGGGTAGGAGTAGAAGGATCAGTTCAGAAGAAAGGTCTGATTTTGCCAAATATGCTAGTTCATCTGATTTTGAGGAGGTTAGCTCAGCAACTCCTCAGAAAAAGAAGCAATGAGGTAAAAATCCGACTTTTATCATAATTTTGTTTTATATTGACGTGTTTGAAATAGAAGTAGTCATAATATTGTTGAATGATGTATAGAATTGTATGTTTTAAGCTATTCGTGACTGCCGGTAATGCTGTATGTTTTAAGCTATTCGTGACCGATAGTAATGCTGTATGTTTTAAGCTATTCGTGACTGCTGGTAATGCTTTATGTTTCAAGCTATTTGTGATTGTTGTATGTTTTAAACTATTCGTGACTGCTGGTAATGCTATGGTTGATTGTTGTGTTAATCTGCATTTGACGGCTTCTGCAAACATCATCTCCTAAACAAATTATCTTGAACATATTCATGCTTACAAACTGATTACATGGTCCTTTCAATTTGCTTTTAGATTTCCATTGTTTCATTAACATATCCATACTTACAAAACCTTACAAGCATCCTTGCTTACAAAACATTACAAGCAAAAAAATTAATACATGGCTAATCTTTAAGAGAAATTAGAAAACCATCCATGCATACAAAAACTTACTACTTCATGTTTGAGATATGTTCAACACTTACTAGCTTGAACATATCTCAGACTCCTTGTCATGTTTAAATACTTTGGCCTGGAAGTTGTGATATAAGGTTTCTAGTCTCGTCTAAAAGAGCAGTTACCACATGTTCTACTTTCGGTATAATTGTCGTTGGTAGCATACCCATTCTGTCTAACCTTTTCTTTCCTATATGAGGAATCTTGTAGCGATTACCGCCCTTAAGCTTGAGTATTTGATTCATGCAAGTTAGTAACGTTAACCATGTGTAGTTTAAAGTAACCGGGCTGATTTCCTCGTATGACCGCAAAAATGTATCCACTAATTGCACCACTGAACTAGGTGCTTTCTCATGTTGAATTGTTTGAATACTTCTAAAATGTCCTAAGTCTAAGATGTTAAGGTCAGGGCTGTTTGGGGGCTGAAATATGAGTTCTATATCCCAACCGTCTTCAGTAGTAGCCCTCTTGAAGTCGGGGTCATTTGGTGAAATGTGAGGTCTGGCATTATCTTGCTGAATGAATATTTTTCTGCCCTTTCCGTCTGGCCATTTTGCCTTAATGGCTGGTAAAATCTTTTCTAACATGCATTTTTTGATTACTTCCCTTGTAATACGATCTATTGGTTTTGTTTCAAGGGTCCCTTTAGTTCTGTTTTTGCTAGATCTTTTTGCGGGAACAATGCAACTAAATGGGAAAATTCCAATTTTCCCATCAAAAGTGACAACCCCATCAGTTATTCCAGGTCTTGCCGACGCTCCCATGAACATTAATTTAATCATACGTGTTTTAGAGGAACATGATCTATATGAGTCGTCTTCATCATGTAGTAGATAAATTTTTTGTGTAGCGCGACACATATAAAACCATTTCTCATCTATATGTATCACATCATACATTTCATGAAATTTTAGACTATGCCCTAAACTAATGTTATCTATTTTGTCAAACACCCATTTCAACCTTGCCATCTTATTTGCATCGGTTAATAATGGCTTAATTGCATTTGAGTGTGACCTTATCTTTCCTTTTTTTAATAAGCCTATGAACTGTGGATGGGTTAAGATTCATGGCAATTGCAAGAGACCTAACACTTGTTCTTTTATATAAAGGGATAGATCTTACCATTTCCAGGTCAATAATGACTCGCTTTTTGCAGCCTTTGTATGCCCTGTCCACTGCCACCAGTTTTCTCTCACTGATTTGTTGCTTAACTTTACTCCAGTATTTGTGAATTGTCATCCTTGAAATATTAAACTCTCGGATTAATTTTGACAACAAACCATGTTTGAGTTTGTTGTTTCTATAACCGAGTAACAACCTTTGTGCAATTAGTCTCCTTGTTTCATTAGTGAGTCGTGGGATTGATGTTACATGTGTGATTTCATCCACCATTACTGCTGCCGCGATTTCTGGTTCTTCTTCCATAGTAATATCCTCTATCGTTGCAACATCTTCTTGTTGTATTAATGTTATTTCTTCATCAATTGTGTTTGCAACTGCCACTGCTGCTGCTGTCATGGCTGATGTTACAGCTTCCGTTGTTGTTGCCGCGGCTGCCATGGCTGCAATATATGCATCAAATTTTCTTGGTGGATTTATAGGCGATATATAAGGAGGCATTAAATAGTTTAAGTATTTATTGTATATGAGACTTATGTTGAAAGTTGTAAGATATTTAATGTTTGGATCTTTGTAGTAAATGTTGTATTTAACCCTTATATAAGGGTGAGTTTTTAGGGTAAATGTTTAGGGTAAGTTAATTTTTGGAGGGAAAAAATTTCACTTTTTCCACTCCAAAAAATTGGCAGAATTTGAATTTGGTGGGAAATGTCCCATCCAAATTTTCACTTTTGAAGTAGGAGGGACGTCTAACTTGATGTTTATTTTGGCAGTGATTATTATTTCAATATTAATTAATGAAGTGATTAACTTTGGATTAACCCAACAACTTGTGTTATTTTGTATTTTATATTAAGTTTTATTCCATTTTTTATATCCTCTCTCCTCACCTTATTATTTGTGCAAACACACATGTGTAAACATCCCACCGGAACGGATGGAGTATAATTTAAGAGAGATTAAGGAGTTGTCCTTTGAAGACTTATATAAGAAGATGTTGTTGACACTTTTAGGGGTGTGCTTCCATATGTTTTACATACTTATTCATCATTTTAATCATTAGAATATATTTTCTATAGTTTATTTTAGTTAGTTTTATTTGTATGGAAGAGTAAGTTATTCGTCTTGGATCAAGCAACTAAAGCAAATGAATTAGTGTTTTGTAAGACTCTTTACTCTCTATTTCTATCTCTTGGATATTGATTTTTATTCTCAACTCATTATTACGATTATCGATAGTTTTTACTAATTTGATCACCTAGTTTATATTATCTCTAATCTATTGCTAGTTTAGGAATTTGAATCTTTTGTTCAATTACCTAGACATTAGTAGCAACTATTGTTCATCAATTGTATGCTTTTCATCATTGTTGAATTGTAGGAGAACAATAATAATCATAAGAATTAAAGTGTTGAACCGCTTGTGTATGCATTTGTTCTTCTTTGTTGGCTTCTCTAGTTATAATCTATGGCATGATTGAATTTAGATACGCTTGGACTAAATTGTCATCACCATAAGAGTTGTTTGTGTGCGCTTCTCGCAGTGAACAACTAAAAATAAGGAGAAGTAGAAAATCATTTTTTCACAACAAAGTATTCAAGAGTAATAGAGTATAAAAGTGTCAATGATCAAACCTATATCATTTGTGAAAATTGCAAGACCCAAGACCTTTCTTATAATTTCATTCACTCTAATATTTAAATATTTTGCTTTGTTAGATTTAGATTCAAAACCGCAAACACCCCCAATTAGTTATATTAGAATTATTTACACAAACACACACTAAACATAGACCTTTCTTGTGGGATCGACCCCTACTTACCCTTGCTATTGTTAGAGTTTGTAGTGGATTATAAATTGTTAATTTGGAGACTCGCGACAAGTCTAGCCAAATTTTTGCGCCGTTGCCGGGGAAGGCAATTGTTTTTTTGTGTGCTTGTAAATTATTTCTTATCATTTTTTTTAATACGGTTCTTGTGTCTTTTAATTAGAAAATGTGTTTTCATTTCCCTGAACAGGAGCATGAATTACTTCATCACTACTTTGAAAGGCTAGAGATATATTTGGTAGATCACCCATATTTGTGTAAGAGTCAAGATTTTTGGGTTGGACTTTTTCATAGTTTTAATCAAGGTACTCAAATAGATGTTCAAGTACAAAGCGAGGGTGGATTTTTCAAGTTGAAACATGAAAATAATTAGGATGTGCTTGATCTTTTGATTGATAATTCCCGAGAAATAGAAGTGACTAACTCAACTTTAAATCATACTCCTTGTTTTGATACCCCAACAAATATTGAATTGAGTCCAAATGATGATATGAGCAACCTTGATTATTCTAATTCTCTTACTTTTGATGTGAGTGCCACAATTTATGATGAAGAATATATTCATGACTTTGATTTGTTTACCTTGTCCTATTGAACCCGACATAGATTTTGCCATACCCCCGCAATTTGATGACAACTTTTTGGGAGGAGATTCGGGTAATATATTATGGGATTTAGATGACAACTTTGTTGGGAGTGGAGAAAACATGTTGGCTAAGATGACCCAATTGCATAAAGAACTACACCACGAGTATATGGTTAGAACCGGAGAAAGATGTTTTTCATGATTATATCTTTATGAGCTGCTAATGGTTTGTTATGATTATAAGAGTTTATAATGTGTTAGCTCACTCTTTTGATAGCTTATATGATCTTCTCCTACGGGCATTGACATGTTCCGATCTTAATTTGTTTGTTATTTTGATTGAAGGGGTAGTACTGTGTGATCCCATAATTGGTTCTTGAGCTTCAATGTGCGTCGTGCAGGACTTTAAACCAGCGCTTTCGGGAGGCAACCCGGTTTTTGTTATTTTAGCTCTTTTGTTTTAGTTTTGAATAAGGTTGTTTGAATTTTTCACAAGAGGCTACACGAGTGATGATGGAAGCGCACTTGCAAGTTTGAATGCTTTCTTTTGTTAGATGTAATTTGAAGGGTAAAAAAAAAAGAAAAGGAAAAAAAACACAAAAAAAAGGCTAACACAAGAAAACAGTATAAACAACAAAAGGAAAAAAGAGGAGAAAAAAAAGGGAAAAAAAAGTAAGAGTATAAAAAATGTTCAGATAAGTTTAACTCAGCTCAGATTCATTTCGTCTAAAAAAGTAAGAGTATAAGACCTTAGTTAAATAAACTTTAATATATATACTAGTATTAAATAAATTTGTATAAAACCCTCTTACTCAAATATATGTGATTGTGGATCGCCAAAACATGGAAAATATAAGAGATAGTCAATATTTTAATTATGGCGCCAACTTAGGCCCACATACTCCATTTTCTAATTATGGGATTAGAGTTGAGGAGTATTGTGGTTAAGTGGCTTTGCCGATGATTCCACGTATACTAAAAAATAGGACTTAGAAATCTGCCAATTAAATAGTCATGGCTTTTCACTCTTCACTGCACAACACTTCAATTCTGAAATTAGGCAAATCAAAATTCAAAAGCAATTTGTTGATTAAGATTATCAAATATCAAACACAATACAAGATAAATCTCACATCTCCATTGTAGGTAAATCGGTCAATTATTTCTTCTTCTTCTTCTTCTGATTTCATTAAGTTTAAGTGATTATTTTTGTTGTGTTCAATTTTTGATCATGTCTTTTGTTTTATGAATAAGGAAGATCATGTCAGTGGAAGATGTTAATTCAATTGCTACCGGTAAGTACTCGTACTACTTTACTGACATAATTGTATTTTCATTGGATGAATTTGATTGGTTTAATGATTCTTCGTAGTTGGTACCATCTAATTATACGTGTTTACAAATGTAGTTTTTGATGAAGCAATCCAACCCGACGGTGACGGGAACTCAGACCAAGATGGCGATGATGGGGCTTCAGAATTCAAATGAAGTGTTGAAGAAGCGAATAAAATCTTGGGTATGAAACCATTTCACGCTTACCCAACAGAGAACATCGTCTGGGGTCAAAATAAGTGGAACTTGTAAGCATGGTAAGTCTGCATCTTATGACGCTTCATCCTTTGTTGGAACATCCAATTTCAAGAGGAATTTGGTAAAATATTGTAGCGAGTATAGAAAAATTAATTCTAACGGGTCAAGTTCAGGGAAAGAAATTGAACAAAAGTTATACAGAGAATTGTTAGCCGAAGCAATTATGAAACATGGGTATAGCTTTTCTTGGGTTGAACATGACCGAAATCGAAAAATTCACAAATAACGACAAAGTTCAACACATATCGAGAAATACGGCCAAAAAAGTATGTTTGAATATATACGGCAGTTTCAAAGATAAGATAAAAAAAGTTCTTAAGGAGTTGTCGGGTAAAATATGTTTGACATCTGATTTATGGTCAGCGCCTAATAAAAGAGGTTTTTTGTGCATTACTGCTCATTATATAGACAAAAACTGGATATTGCAAAGTAAATTGTTGTGCTTTCGACGCTCCCCTCTCCCACACAGTGGACTTGAACTGTGTCAGCAAGTCACTGAAGTTATTTTGGATTGGGAAATTAAGGATAAGGTATTTTCTCTAACGGTTGACAATGCAAGTAATATGGATAAAATGACTGATTACTTGAAACTGGGAATATTTAAAGACTTGTCTTGTCTTGGTGACTACTTCCATATATACGTTGTTGTGCTCATATATTAAACTTAGTGGTGAAAATTGGTCTGGAGATCATAAAAGGCTATATACATAAGGTAAGAGAAGGTGTTAGATATATTGATGGATCGGATGTAAGGATAGAAAATTTTTATGAATGTGCCAAAAAGCTTAATATGTCTGTTTCTTTTGGTTTATGGATGGATGTGCCTACTCGTTGCAACTCGACCTATATGATGCTTGATAGGGCACTTAAATATAAGGATGCACTTGATCATTATTTTGGTTCTACAGATGGTACTAGCATGTATGTGCTTGATATTAATGAGTGGGATAAAGTTAGGAAAGTATGTCATCTTTTGGAACCATTTTATGAAGTTACCAAATTATTCTCCGGGAGTGATTACCCTACTGCGAGTTTGTATTTTCCATATATATGGCAAATTCATACTCGTCTTAAGAGGGGTATTTGTGATGAGTTTGATATTAGTACGACATCTGATGAAATGTTGGTCAAGTTTAATAAGTATTGGCATGAATATGCTAAGGTGCTTGCATTTGGGGTTATTTTTGATCCACGGTATAAGTTAGAATTTGTTGGATATGCTTTAAAAAAGTTGCATGGGGAGAATGAAGGCCTAAAAAGGATGAATGAATTGAAAAAAAAATTTGAGGATTTGTTTTGAATCTTACGAATCACAAGCGGGTATTTTTAGAAATTTTGATTCACGGGATATTACAAGAGAAATCAATCCGGCTGATGATTTTGTGGTATGCAATTCTTAATCTTGTTTATCTCCTTCTCTATCTTTTCATCTTTGTCATTTCAATACTCTATTACTTATATTGTTATTTGAGATGTTTATATATATTATGTAATTACAGGAGTTTGCAGCGTATGATCGAATTAATGCAGCGACAAATGAATTCGATGTGTATTTGAACGAGAAAAAGATTCCAATGGAAACTCAATTAGATGTACTTGTCTATTGGAAAGAGAACTCCGACCGTTTTCGTGTTCTTTCTTCTATGGCTCGAGATATACTAGCCATTCCTATTACTATCGTTGCTTCTGAATCAACTTTTAGCATGGGAGGAAGAATTATAAGCAAATGGAGAAGCTCACTTTCGTCGAAAAGTGCAGAAGCACTTGTGACATGTAAACATTGGCTCACTGGTTATGATGGTAAAATGTGACTTATTATTTAAAAATTATCAATATTTTTTATTTAGATATTATCAATTTGTTTCATATCTTTAACATTTTGCTAGATTTTAACGTTGATGGCAAGTGGCAACACTGTTTTGGTGGACTCTGATGAGGAGTCTGACTAGTGGGAATATGGTAACTTTATCCTAATTTTATCATTGCATGTGAAATTGAAATGCCGCTAATATATTTTTATCGTAAGACATAACTTTTGGCGACTGTTTTAATGGTTAACTTTGTTTTTATGCAGACATGAAGCACACATTACGCAGTTGCCTACCTCTGAAGATGATCAAGTCTACATAGATTTCATAATATTTCTAGTTGTTAAGATACTTTTATATTCTATTATCATTGATGTATCTTTCTTTTGCTTGAGTATATTTATTTTGCTCTTTGTAATTTTTAAGCATTTTAAGAGCTCTTCAACTTTCAAGTTTTGTATGCGTGTTTAATTATTATTTTTCAGTTAACAAGTTCTTTGATAGCACGAAGAATGATAGGTTGTATGCCATGTTTTTTTCATTCACGTTCCTTTGAATATTTATGCCAATGCCAACTTTAAAGTTTTCAATTTTTGAAAATGAAGGATAAATAGTCCAAATAACTAGTGTCAACTAAGTTTCAATAAATTGTCAAGAAAATAACATTAATCTGTGCGCAATTAAAATTGAACAATAAATTTAGTCTAACTCATAGATCTAAGAGTTAAAATAAACTAAGTGTTCACACTTGTAAAATTATAGTGTTCACACTTGTAAAATTATAAACATTGCTATTCATATGACAAATAATAAAACAAATTACCACAAAACTCTTAATTTAGAAATTTAACTTTAGTTGGAGTCTTGTAGACATAGACTTATTCGGGTTTCTATCGGTTGGTCGAGTCCTACTCGGGCCGGGTTTTTTCCTTGTCGGGTTTAGTCGGTTTCGGTGTTGCCATGTTCGGGTTATATCAGTTATCGGATGTTATTAATAATCGGGTTATGTCAGATCGGACCGGGTCGGTTTCGGGGTTATGATTGTTTTTGTATTTTCGGGTGTCAGGCATGTTCGGAATCAGGTTAGTCAGATCAATTTTGTTGAGTCGGTTCGGATTTTGCCAGATCGAGGAAAATGTAACTTACGACTATAAACTTGAATATCGTTAGAAAAATAACATAAGGTCAACAAATGAGATATGAGGCGAGGTATATCCGGTGTCATGTTTCTGGTGATGGATAAATTGATTAAATTCAACTAGTAGTGATTTTCGTAACTTAACGAAAGAGAAAGTTAACCGTGGATGAAGATGGCTTATATGTGAAGAAAGATGAAGGTGATTTCTCGAGTATCGGCCATGGCTGCTAATACCATCGTCATCAGTTCAATATCCAAGAGAGCTTTCCCTTCAATTTTACTTTCCCATCACAACTTCCTCTTTCCTTCTCACTTTTCATCTCTCTCTTTCTCTTCACCTTCTCCTTCTCCTTCTCCTTCTTCAGGTAACTTAATACTCATCCTCCTAATTTTGAGTATTTCTATCGAGTTTTATTGCCACCACAAACTGTCAAGTTACTGTAAAGTTGAAATCTTTTGTGGGTATTGGTTAATGTGGTTAGTGACGGAACCAGGATTTGTACTTAGGGGGAGGACTAGTAATGCAACAACGTAAAATCGATAAATAAGAAGATAATTTTCATTGTTGGGGGCGACCGCCCTTGCTAGTCTTCTAGTTTAGGCACTGACTGTGATATGATTGGGCTGACAATGTTGTATTTGAGAATTAACTTTTGTACTTCTTGTTAGTAGCTCATGTTTTAGGTGTTCGACGAAATGCCACCGGGATAGTGTAATACTGTAATAGGATTTTTGTTGAGATCTCTTCACGTATGTGTGTGCGTCATTGTCCCACATTGGTAGAATTATAGCGATGAGACTACTTTATAAGTAATTGAGTGAGCAACTCCTATCCCCAATTGGTTTTAGGATGAAACCTCACTTGCTTATGGGGTTGTGTCGGGTGCGGATTAGTGCCAAGTGAGGAGAAGTTTCAGCACACACATGTGAAAGGGGAGATTGTTGAGGTCTCTTCCCATGTGTTTGGGCGTCATTGTCCGACATCGGCTACTCCTATCACCAATTGGTTTTAGGATGGAAGCTCACTTGCTTATGCCTAATTCTATAAACCCGCTGCGCACGACTCAACAATTTCATGCTGTCATGTTTCTAACTCATTTTGCAAAGTAATTGAATACTCAATGTGTTGTTGTTGTTGACGATGATGATGATGATGGTTGATCTTCGGTAGATCCGCGCCAATGGTTCAAATTAGAGCTGAGAGGCAAATCTGTGTTGTGGTGGTTTTTGAAATGTCACCAAGTAATAGGATTACCGGCTGCAATGATTAAAGCAACTTATTAAAATAGTAAACTGGGTTGAATGTCTTATCGTTAATGGATGGAGGATTGGAGGGCATTTAATCATCACAAGTAGAACCACAGATAGTCAAGATACTAAACAGTTCAATACCTCAACTTGGTGGACTAGCAACACTTGTACCAAAGCTTACACTGGTCTGTCTAAAATCGTCTTTCTTGCAAGCGTAGGGAGCAGTATATCATTTACGTAATAGGTACCTGTAACACCATCAACAGTAACAATTGCAGGGAGAATGGAGATGTTATAATTTATAAATCTAACCCATGATCTTATGCAAGAGAAGAAGTGAGAGATGGAAGGAATGGAATTTGATAGTTTTGAACGAAGGATACTATCTTATTTATGAGCACAGTGTTATAATTCTACCCTATATGTGAAGGTGTTGCTTTGGCACACACCATGGTGATTCTGTATTGTCTTGTTGTATCTGCCACCTGCTCAACACTTTGTTTGGATCGAGAGGAACTGAGGGAAACCTATTGTTTGGAATTTGGATATGACCGTGGAAAAAATTAAGGGAGAGAAGCTGGGTCAAGTACTTACTAGCCATCAGTTACCGTCAACATGTACCATTCACTAGTATTTGAAAAGTTTACCGTGTAGGATGGAATTGGTTTACTTCCCATGCCTATTTTAGCGAGACGTGATCTGTTGGTTGGACACTGCTACATCACATATGGTCTTTGTATGACAAGCTTCCTTACTCATGCGTTTGAGACGTATATCATATATGGTTTTTCCTTACAATCTTTGTTGGGTTGCAGATATATCTCACTTAGCACAAGCTACACGGAATACAGTTGATATATTACTCAAAGAAGTTAATGACAGAAGTCTTGTTGAAGAAATCAAGCATATTCTTGAAATGGTTTGCATTGCTTCTGTTTAACTTATACAGTTATGCCATCTGGATAAGCCTATATATGAGAATTAATTGATTGGATCGTCTCTCAATTTTATTGAAGGCTAATCGCGCGTCACTGAGAAGAGAAATCTTGCACACAAATTTTCTTACTCCTCCAACATTGAATGAGGCTATGGCGGTTTTGAATAAGTTAGTTGATGTGAATGCTATGTCTAATGGAGGATATCCAGAGGTGTCCCTCTGAAAAACCGATTCAAGTCTTCATTGTTGGCTGAAGGTCTTCTTCTAACACTTGTTCGCTATTCTGAAATTTGTAGGCAGAAAGGTGTCGACTTTCAGTTGGACACGCAGAAATTCTTACTACACTTCCTGATACAGTTGCAGCTTTGAGGTAGGCTGTACTGAACATAATGTCTTCAAGCTCTTTATATTTAGCAGGTAAAAGTTCTATCTTTAAATACACAAACTCCTATATTGGTTAAGGCTACTTTTACTAGCATTACAGGGAACTTTGGGTTTCAACCACCTACACATGGTGACTTCCTTGGGTCAATACTTGGCACGGGAATTTCTAGGGAAAAGCTTGGAGATATCATCCTTCAGGTATATGATCCAGTCTACTTGACAAGTGTTCCATATTTGCGGCTTTGCGCTTGATGACGGGTGGTGCTATAATGTAATCTAGCCATTCTTATAGTCTCGTCTTTTTTTATTAGAGTTTTATTCAGTTCTAATCACTAATTTATTGATGACTTTATTTTCCTTTTATAATATATCTCATCTCGTATTAATCTTGGGTGGCTTAGTCATAGAATAGATATGAACTTATGACTCCAATATCCCAAGTACAAAATTCAAACTCCAAATTAATATCATGGCCTGGTAAATTTGATGTAAACCCCTAGTTGCAACAACAATATCCCAAGTACAAAATTCAAACTCCAAATTAATATCATGGCCTGGTAAATTTGATGTAAACCCCTAGTTGCAACAACATCAGGATAAGGTGGTGTCTTATGTACTCAGTCTTACTCCTCGTTAATATAGAGGCTGATTCTGGAGTTCCATGATGAAATTTTCTTTGAGAATTTCATCAAATGACTAATAAATCACAATAAATTGTAATGTTCCACCACAACCTAGTTTGCTATATGTACACCTTCATTCATTGTTTCCAGATTCAAGACAAGCAAGATTTCCTTCCTTTTCTGCTTCTGGTGGTGGTCAGCCTAGTATTTTTAGAAGGGGATGATGAAATAGAAATGCTTGGGGTTATAACTTGCAATGTGCATGACTCTTTTCTTTACGGCTCTGACTTTAAGATTTTCCCTTGATTTGTCGCCTGCTTGGTTTTACAGGGAGAAAAGGGGGCTCAGGTTCTTATCGTCCCTGAGCTTGTTGACTATATCATTTCATCATTGGCCAAGGTAACTAGAGTTCAACGTGTACTAAACACATGTAAGAGAAATGTTGCAGTCCATCCATCCCAATTGTATTTCCCATTTGACTTTAGTGGTCAATCAATGTCAACTTTGACTGATATTTTCTCGCAAGATACAATCAATACTTTTAAAAATGATTATGAAAATGGATTTTTGTCAATTCAAACGTAAGAAAATTACATTTTCTCTCTCTCTCATATATATATATATATATATATATATATATATATATATATATATATATATATATATCCAGGGAAATTAATGGTTAGAGTTCTCATTGATTGGGGACAATAGTTTGTGGCGGAGGAAATGTCAAGTGTCACTTTTCTTGTTTAGTATTTACTATATGCTGATGTCTGAGAACTTAGGTAGGTAATGTTCCCGTCTCTTGCACAATGGTACCATTGGAAGCACTGGAATATGAGCCTCCAAGGTTGGATCTGTTTCTTTCCCTATCCTTGACTTGTCTGTTGGACTCAGTACATTGGTCTTAAACTAGGAACTGTTTGATGAATGCAGATTAAAGACACTGAAAACTGTGGAATCGTCACTAAGAGTTGATGCAATAGCCAGTGCTGGTTTTAAAATTTCTCGGTCAAAATTTTCTGAACTCATAAGGTACATCATTTTTTCTTTTCAGTTTGTCTCGTAAGTGTGGGTGGCAGTGAACATTTAATGGATTGGATCTTAGCCCAAGAATTGTATAACTCGTCACTTTGGCCATTTGGCGTATCTACCTTTCATATGGGTCTGAAACACAAGACAATTGTTTTTTTTTGTTTTTTTTGATGTGGATTTTGACTAGTTTTTATGACAATTTTCAGATATTTTTATTTTTGTATAAAAAAAAGAAATTCAGTACTCATAGTACATTGGGATTCGCAATTTTCTGGGTTCACCACTGACTTGCCATATGCCCATATGTATCGTAAACATTATCACATTGCTCTAATAAACTGAACATAGTTGTCCCATTTGTAAGGCCTGGGGAAATGGCTCTTGTTTATTGCAAAATTCAAGAGATTTTTGCTAACAAGGTGCTCCATATGGCTTATGAATCTTTGACTATGCAATTAATTGCAAGGTGTTTTTGCCAACTAGTTAGAACTCTATGGTAGAGGAATTGAGATTTTGATAGGGTGGTTTTCTTTAGCCTGGTGATATGATTCCCTTTACGCCTTTTTTATTTTTACTCCAGTGAGACAATGATGTCATGAGTGACATCCATCTTCTCAGTGTTGATGATTATGGATCATTACTAGACGTGGGAGAACTACCCTACCCGAACGCTTAAGGCAGAGGCCCACAATCGAATTAGACTCGAGCAGAAAAACAATGCTTTTATCACTCTTTTTTTCCGTGTGCACACTGACTTATTATCAATAATTTATGAGCTTCATTTATCCTTTTATTACTGAATGTAGTAAAGGAGATGTCCGCATTAACTGGAGTACAGTAACAAAAAATGGAGCAACACTGAAAACTGGTGACCTTGTTTCTGTCAGTGGCCAAGGGAGACTGAAGGTATGTCTTAACGCAATGGTAGTATTAAAATGTCAGATGTTTAAGATTTAATAGCAACAATATTACCCAACACTTCAAAGGCTTTGTGGCTATTTTATATTTTCAGTTATCATAATTTTCTTGTAATTTATTTTTTTTAACACGATTGTTATATCACCTTTAAGTGTTTCTTTAAAAGATTTTAATTTGAGCACCCCTATACCAAAAAATTCTCTTAACCTCACCTTACCATTCTTTTTTCTGCCAAGCCTTGAATAGTTATAGTCTACTTGTATCAAGCACCATATTTCTCTTTTCTCATAGCTTGCTTGGTGAGGGTATACTCCCACATGATATTACCCTCTCCCCTCGGGGTTTCCTATTTCGCTTGTGACATGTGTCACCGTCACTCTAAGATCAACACCATTTATATTTTTGTGGAACTGTGAACTCATTTCACAGTGTGTAGGGTTCTTGTCAACTTTACTTGCCTTCTATTCCTTTAATATGACCTTTAATTTAAACTTTTCCAAAATCTCAATCATCCCAACTCGTCTTAATTTCCTCTAATCTTTCTACTTTAAATCATTTAGTAGCTTTACTCGTGAGCTCCGTGTCAATAACTTTCTTCTACTCATTTCAATAGTGTCTTAAACTAGTAATGACTTTCTTCTATTCATTTTCATTGCTCTTCTTGTTCTCTTGCCAACACTCTTGAACTCTCCCTCAAACACCCATCGGCTCACTTTATCGGACCTTCCCGATTCTCCTAACGGAAAATCAATATTATCACCTTCTTTTGCATTACTTATACTTTGGTGGGTGTTAGTTGGGTTGTGCCTGATCATTTAAGGCAATGGTTAGAGGATTGACTTTCAAGTGTACTACGTTTATCTCTTTAGAGCGAACTACTTACATTCAAATTATTTCCCAGTCTTCTTTCTTTCTGATATAATTGTATGAGTTGTTTCATTATAAGCCCAGTCTGGATAATAAAAGATTTAATGGATCTCGAGAATCTTTACTCCAATGAAACATCCGTCAATGTCCAAGAGTAATAAACAACTCACTTATATAATGAGGAAATCTCTTTCAAAATCTCAATCACTCCAACTCCACTCCAACTCATCTTGATTGAGTAGTTCGACTACCTATTTTCTTATGTAGGAAACTATTAAGAGACTCACCATGCATGAAAATTGTCTCTGAGCCAATATGTGTTAATAGTAAATCTTGCTTGCGACGGGTTACCATTTGTGATGGATATTTTGTGAGATAAAATGGATACAAAATGAGTTAGTGGAGAAAGGGGACCACAGGAATAGTGTTGGAGAAAGAGAAAAAGTGGGTATTTTGTGAGAGAAAATGGTATCCGTCACAAGCTTGCGACGGATAGTGCCGTTGCAAATAAGAATTTGTGATGTGTTAATACCATTGTATAAACTCTTGTTAATCAAGTACTATAGGAAGGACAAAGTTGTGGCTGATGAGATACTTTGGTGGGACATTGCTCTTACTTTCGTATCTCATTTATGTATTATGTACTCGACTTTGTTGTCGTTCTATGATCACCTGACTTTATGCTTATCCGTTTAAAGTATCATTTTAACAAAATAGAAAGATGTGGTTTCAATAAGTACAATTCAATAGAGAAACATTGAAACATTAGGTTTATTGGTTAGCGTAATTTCAGTTTGACGTATTTTTGGTTATGGTGTGTAAGAATTGGTTAGTTTCATTTAGAGCCCAAAAGTTTTTAATATTTGTATATGTTATTATTTTGGGTTAACTTCAACTAAAATATATTTTCTTTTTTTTATATTATTAATGTGAAATATTTTTTTTTTGTAGGAATTAAAACTATTTCCTTATAACTCATTTGATATTTATTCAATACCTTTATCCAATGATGTTGCAGATAGGAGAAATTAACACAACAAAGAGGGGAAGATATGCTGTTGAACTCATGCGGTATCTCTAATAACTTTGTGAGCCAGTTATCATTAGGCTCAGATGATTGTCAGTTGCCTCGGTGAGGCAGTAGCATAGATCATACAACTTCTTTCACATTTCTGATTTTTTTTTATGGTTGAATGCATGGTTATTAACCTATCTTTCAATCCATGGTTCACAAAGTAAGATGCTTAGACGAATTTATGCTTATTGCACATCGTTCCGAGACGGTTAATCATTGGCAAACCTACAAATTAGAGTTGATCGGGTCTGAATTTTGAGGTCCTTGTCTCAATAGTCTTGCCCTCCAGTTTTACACAAATTCTTGTTTCAGACAATCACTTTTGATCTGAAATAATAAGACGGGATTTTGTAACCATTTTACAGCGAAATGTAACCACGATAGTATGGTCAATGTTACAGCTTATGATAACTTGTTTGTAAATAATAGTTACATTTGGCTGTAAAATGGTTACAAAATCTCGTCTTATTATTTCAGATCAAAATTGATGGTCTGAAACAAGACCAACTGCCGGTTTTATGGATTGCGAGGATGACAACCTAACTATATGTTTCGTAACATAGATAATTCCAAGTATATTAGTAACTAGGAGTAATTGTTTATGACTACGTATTAACAAGTCATATACTCAGTCATGACTAATGCCAGAAGAAGAAATTCATTGTGTTGTGTAGAATACCTAATCGATTTAAAACTGTATATGATTATGGCTCGTGATTGCACAAATAGGATCCTATCTCTGGGGGTAGGAAAGCATGGTACATCAGGCCCATATAATACCTAATCTACTAATTTTTTTTATTAGAGCCCACTACAAAACAAATACTTATCTAATTAACATCCAGTAAACCCTTCTTAATTCTCTGTTTACCACAATCATAACAAACAAAGTTCTCTCCCACCAAAATTTGATTTGAAGATGACTGAAGGAAAGCGATTGGTATATCCAGCAAGGCGGAAAAATGCATCGAATTATATTTCGGTAAACAAGAAACAATTTGTATCGACATCAAGAAGGAAAAACGCATCAAACAACATTAATTTGAGGAATATTTTTACGCCAAACATTAAGTACTTATTAAAGTTTGATGATATATGGACGCATAAAAATACGAGCTATTACGATAAGAATACGAGCTAAAGTAAAAAGTACAATTTGATGATATATTGAGCAATTAAAATTACGAGGTATAAATAAAAGAATACGAGTTACAAAATAAGAGCTATTATTAAAAGAATACGAGCTAGTATAAAAATAATACGAGCTATTAAGCTAAGAATACAAGCTAAATGTAAACACAACGAGCTAATATTAAAAGAATACGAGTTAATATAAAAAAAAACACGAGTTATTAAGATAAGAGTACGAACTATTAATATAAGAATACGAGCTTATGTAAAAGGAACACGAGTTTAAGAAAATCACAAACTAAAAAATACGAGCACATAAGAATGCAAATCAATACCCTAAGAATACGAGTTAATATAAAAAGAATATAGCTAAAATAAAAGAATACGAGCCAATATAAAAAAAAACACGATTTATTAAGATAAGAATACGAGCTATTCATATAAGAATAAGAGCTATTAATATAAAAATACGAGCTAATGTAAAAAGAATACGAATTTACGAAAATCACGAACTAAACAATACGAGCACATCAGAATGCAAATTATTACCCTAAGAATGCGAGCGGATATATACAGAATACGAGCTAATATTAAAAGAATACGAGTTAATATAAAAAAACATGAATTATTAAGATAAGAATACGAGCTATTAATTTAAGAATACGAGCTATTCTTATAAGAATACAAGCTATTAATATAAGAATACGAGCTAATGTAAAAAGAGTACGAGTTTACGAAAATCACAAACTAAAAAATACGAGCACATCAGAATGCAAGTTATTACGTGCTAATATAAAAAGAATACAAGCTAATATTAAAAGAATACGAGTTAATATAAAAAAAAACACAAGTTATTAAGATAAGAGTACGAGCTATTAAAATAAGAATACGAGCTATTAATATTAAAATACGAGCTTATGTAAAAGGAATACGAGCTTAAGAAAATCACGAACTAAAAAATACAAGCACATCGGAATGCAAGCTATTACCCTCAGAATACGAGCTAATATAAGAAGAATACGAGCTAATATAAAAAGAATATGAGCTAGTCATATAAGAATATGAGCTATTAATATAAGAATACGAGATAATATAAAAAAATACGAGCTAATGTAAAAAGAATACGAGTTTACGAAAATCACGAACTAAAAACTACGAGCATATCAGAATGCAAGTTATTACCCTAAGACTACGAGATAATATAAACAGAATATGAGCTAATATTAAAAGAATACGAGTTAATATAAAAAAAACACGAGTTATTAAGATAAGAATACGAGCTATTAATATAAGAATACGAGCTATTAATATAAAAATGCGAGCTAATGTAAAGAGAATACGAGTTTACGAAAATCACGAACTAAAAAATACAAGCACATCAGAAAGCAAGCTATTAATATAAGAATATGAGCTAATATAAAAAGAATACGAGCTAATGTAAAAACAATACAAGTTTACAAAAATCACGAACTAAAACATACGAGCACATCAGAATACAAGTTATTACCCTAAGAATACGAGCTAATATAAACAGAATACGAGCTACTATTAAAAGAATACGAGTTAATAGAAAAAAACACGAGTTATTAAGATGAGAATACAAGCTATTAATATAAGAATATGAGCTATTCATATAAGAATACGAGCTAATGTAAAAAGAATACGAGTTTATGAAAATCACGAACTAAAAAATACGAGCACATCAAAATGCAAGCTATTACCCTAAGAATACGAGCAAATATAAGAAGAATACGAGCTAATATAAAAAGAATACGAGCTAATATTAAAAAAAAATATGAGTTATTAAGATAAGAATGCGAGCTATTAATATAAGAATACGAGCTAATAATATAAGAATACGCGCTAATGTAAAAAGAATACAAGCTTAAGAAAATCACGAACTAAAAAATACGAGCACATACGAACGCAACTTATTACCCTAAGAATACGAGTTAATATAAAAAGCATACGAGCTAATATAAAAGAATACGGGCCAATATTAAAAGAATACGAGCTAATGTAAAAAAACACGAGTTATTAAGATGAGAACACGAGCTATTAATATAAGAATACAAGCTATTAAGATAAGAATATGAACTATTAAGATAAGAATACGAGCCATTAATATAAGAATACGAGCTAATTTATAAAGAATATGAACTAATAAAATAAGAATACGAGTTATTAACATATATAAAAATATGAGCTAGTATCGAAAATATACGAGCTAATGTAAACAGAATACGAACTAACAGTTTATTCAACACAGTAATCCATAACAATTCCACAAATTTTACACAACACAGTATAAAAAGTATACGTAGTAATACAAAGCAATTTCACAAAAGTATACGTATTTCAATTTATTTATTCTAACTGAACTTAGGGCTATAAAAAATTGTATGCGGGTTATTATAAAAAAATTATCTTGACACTGAGGTGTAATATGTAATTGTTTTTCCAAAACGACTGAATTAGAAGTACACGTTTCCGTTTCCATTGAAGTTTCATGCTCCTTCAAAATTTCATATTGTTCCATTGATGATGACACATTTGGTGTTTCATTCGCAGTCGAAGCTTCGTTCATCATTGATGATAAAAATTATATAATAGTATTAAATAAACTAAAATATGGAGATATAATAATTAAGAAGATAAATCATTTACTGGATATGAATGAAGACGAGTTAGAAAAATAGGGAAGAAGTTACAGGAGAGGGGAAGTGGGGAAGAGTGGGATTACTAACTTTTTTACTTTTTTTTTCTTAACAAAAATAATAAAGAAAAAGACTAAAATGTCCCTGGATGTACAATAGCATTGTACATCTGGTGGTATAGTCCATGAACTGTCGTGATTGGGGTAAAGCTAATTTTATGTTGTTATTTTCCATTATTTTTCTTTTCTAATATTATAGTTTTTTGTTTATAAAAAATCTACGATTTGTTGTACGTTGAAACTTATTTAACGTACTGTAAATCTCATCGAATACGGGTATCCGTCACAAGTTGAAAACAAGTCAAGTGATACATAAGTCGGTGGTAGATAAGACAAAAACAAATTGCTTTGGGAATAACATTATGCTTTTGTCTTATCTAACTACTTGGGTATAACTTGAGCCATTTTCCATTACTCCAATAGCAACGATGCATTAAGAACTTGGAGGATCCTAATATTGTAAGATGTCCTCTTAAGCATAGTAACATGATTTGGACTTAACTTACCTCTAAATGAACACAAATTCTCATTTGCGACAGCAATATCCGTCGCAAGCTTGTGACGGGTCAAATAAAACTCCTGTAGGGAGATAAAGACAAATCATTTGTGTTTTTCTATGCACCTTTATCTTTGCCTTATCTAAACAAGTGGGTGTATATGACCCGTCGTAAGTTTGTGACGGATATAACCGTCACAAGAGAGACCTATTGCTAAATGAATGACTAGGATGACCCCTAATGCTTAATAATATTTTTTTTAAAGCCCACGTATGGGTATTACCTCGTATTAAAATTAAAATTGTCATCCGTAACATGAGTCATAATACTAGTCGGAATCGACTCATGCGAGAAGCGATGTACTTCGCTCATGGAACAGAAATGAGCTAGTTCATGCGCAACCCGATTAGCTTTCCGACTGATGAGTGACCACGACACCGACCTAAGATTATTACATTCTTTTAAGATATCATCAATAATAAGAAAAAATTCACTTCTTCCCGTCTTCATTCCCCGTAAAGCTTCAATAACTTCTTTGCAATCACTTTCCACCCGGATATGCACTGTCTTCGTCGAATGGCTTCCTGCACACCAGTAAGGATCGCTTCCGCTTCCGCCACTCTTGGATTACGCTCCACCAACCGCCTTTCTGCCATACCCCATATAACCCCTCCTCCCTCATCCCGACATATAACCCCTATCCCCAACCCGAACCCAACCTTCGTACCTGCGTCAATGCTTATAACCGCATCCCTGCCCCTCGCGTTCCTCTCTATTTCGCTCTGCCCCCCTCTGTTCTGTTCAGCCTCTCCTCTCTTTCTCGCAGCACCTCCCTCACCTTCCCGAGCTCTGTCCCCTCCCCCTCTCATCTCCCTCAGAACGTTTTTCACCCTTCCAATCACCCTCTCAACATTCACTTGCTCTTGCTCAAACACCCTTCGATTTCTTGCTTCCCAAATAGCCCAACTCGTGACCATCATCATCTCTTTCTCCCTCGCATCATAGTCTCGCCAAGTGTCCTTCACCCACTCCCTCACCCTCTCATACCCCTCTGCCGACCTCAACTCCAGCCCCAACCCTTCCCAAATCCCTGTCACCCACCCACACCCCATAATCAGATGGAGACCCGACTCACCTTTGCCCTCATAAACTGGGCACAGAGACTCCATACCAGTAATTTGGGCAGCGAGATTACATTTAGTAGCGAGTGCCTCGTTACATAATTGCCAAAAGAACGTCTTCACCCTCGGCCAAACATTAGCGCTCCATATATGATTCCAGATCCATTTCTCTTTCATTCTCTCCGACTGACCATCTTCTTCACCAAAGTCCCCTACAAGAGCTTTATACGCTGACCTAACCGAATACACACCATCCTTGTCGAGGTCCCAACACCAAGAGTCTTCGGGTTTCGATATGTAAAGCCACATATTCAATATTCGATCATGCTCAAAGGGTAAAAAATTAGCCCTTATTTTCGTGGTATCCTATCAAGTTCCATCAGCTCTGAAAAGCTCGGCTACCAACATTGCTTCATCCCGCGTCCCTCTCAAAGAATGAATTTTACGATTCTGAGCACCTACCACCCATGGATTCGTCCACACCTTCGTACTCAATCCGTTCCCTATGCGCTTTCGGAGACCTAATTCCAGAACCTTTCGTCTTCCCATATCCCCCTCCAAGTATAGCTTGGGTTCGACCCCAAGTTTGCCTTCATAAACGAGTAATTCGCAAAGTATTTGCCCCATATCACTCTCGACATTCAACTTGAGCGGTCCACGAGTAAACGCCACGTTTGTTTTCCGAAGAGTGCCATGTTGAAATCATGATAGTCTCGGAAACCGAGTCCCCCAAGACTCTTCGGTTTATTTACACATGTTATGCCATGCTAGCCACGCTATTTTCCTTCGGCCATTCTCCGCACCCCGCCAAAATCTAAACACCATCGAACGTAGTTCATTACAGAAATTAAGCGAAAGTTTGAAGACACTCATTGCATATGTAGGAATAGATTGGGCAACTGCCTTTATCAACACTTCGTTGCCGGCCTTCGTAAAAAGCTTCCCGCACCATTCTTGCAATTTCCTACTCAGTTTCTCCTTGATCGTTTTCACAATGGTAGACTTTGATTGTCCCACAACCGTTGGCAATCCTAAGTATTTCTCTTCTTCCTCCACAATACGGACCCCTAAACAACCCGCCACTCTCTGCTTAGCATGCTCACTTGTGCCTTTACTAAAGGATATCGTAGTCTTGTTGTAATTAACCATCTGCCCCGACATCGTCTCATAACTATTCAGAATGGCTTTAACCCTTCGCGATTCCACCTCATTTGCTTTGACAAAGAATATACTATCATCTGTGAACAAAAGATGAGCCACCATAGGTGCCTCACAAGCCACCCGGATACCATGAATAACATTGTTTTCCATCGCTCTCCGCATAAGCCCCGAAAGAACCTCGACACATAGAATAAAGAGGTATGGCGACAATGGGTCCCCTTCGCGGATTTCGCATCACTAAGCCAAAATAAATCCGACAAAATAAGCACAGAGTCAAATGCATAGTTTCATAATATACTAGTTAACCAAATGTGTTTGGTGTGGTGGTTGCTCACCTCATCCCTTAACCATGAGGTCAGGGGTTCGATCCCTGTCCATGGGAATGGAGCAACACTTTGGCCAGCCGTTTACCTCTTCGTGAGAGCACCCGCGGCGAGGGGATTATACACTGTTGTCGACGGTGGACACCCCGGTTTAAACCAAAAAAAAATAATATACTAGTTTTCTTACCCGTGCATTGCACGGATATTAAAGTAAGTTGCAATTATGGTGTATTGTACTACATTTTTAGTTGCAAAACACTAATCATAAATTTAATGTTTGCTATACTATTTTTTTAGTTTTCAGTCAGTTACTAACTTAACGTCGTGTCTATATTGAAAAGAAGTAGAGAATTCTTTATTTAGTTAGCAAATGAGTTATGAGAGAAATGGTGACGGAATAAAGTGTTCCAAACAATACATCTGAAATGATATAATGGAGTTAAGTGAATTACAAATTTACAATCATTTTCATCTTGAAAAAAATAACTCAATAAAATGTTAGTGATATAATACTGACATGACATATACTTCCTTAATTCTTATTCAATGTTCCCACATCCTATTTTTCTACAATTCAATCTAATGTTTTCCTTCCATACTTGGTAAAATAATTGACAAAAATACATTTTTCTATTTCTTGTATTTATAATCATATTATTGCAAATTTGCAACTGCAACTCCACATTACGACATTTTTTTATACACATCCCTAAATATTTCCAAAAATACTCCAACAAAAAACATTGTAAAGTCATCCACATTAAAAATTATTCCCCAACTCAAGGGAGCAATCTATTGGATTGAAGAGAGTATAACATTTGATTGTTTAGTTTTGTGTCGAACAAATAAACAAAATTGACTTTATATACATGATATTTTAAACAGTTTTAGCCTATAAATATATATTTGTCGGTTCTTTTCTCATATAATACACATTTTCAAATAAAATGTACTTGTTTACCTTCTCCAATCAATATCTCACATTATCCATTTTTTTTCCATATTCAACATTTTCCACCCGACTAACCAACCAAACCCATCAGAATCAACTTTAACCATATTCATATCCCTAAACAACTTAGCCCCACATATGAATATATTTTTCTATCTCCTAAATCACACTCGTAAACGCCAAAGAGTAATCCTACTTATGAAGTACCATTTGCACCCACTTAACCAACTTAACCATTAAAATCAATTGTAAAATGTATTCCTGGAAACCCCAACCTACTGACATTTATTTGTACTAATTAAATCACACTTTTCAACGTCGTGGAGTAACCCTACCCCCAAGACACTCACCTCCTCTCTCAAAACCTATTTACCCCCACCCCTCAAAATAATAGACACATCCAATGTAAAATCAAACCCCGCCCTATAACAATCAATTTTTTTTTGGCAGAAGGATACATATAGCTACTGCAGTATAGCAGATTTAGTCATATTATGTGCTGTGTAGTTTTTCTTCCTATTTAGAAAATTAAAGCTAAGACAATAAAATAAGGAACATAAGTTCCTTAGTTTCAGTACGACCCTTAAACCAAAATTTGATGCTTGTTGGATACCCACAATCTGCAAAATAACATTTAGGCAATCAGATGCAAGAGTGAGATGATAGATATTCTTAGTAACTGCCCATTCCAAAGCTTTAAGGATTGCTAGAGCCTCTTCTTGTTCACTATTCTCCGCCATGATTCTTTGGTTGAAGCATGTTCCCCTGAACGAAGATAAGTTAGCATCAGCCAAAGACGATACAGTAAAACCAATACTAGCTGAACAGTTCGTGAGCCATGCTGCATCCGTAGTGATCCAAACTAAGTTACAATCCCTATGGTCTCCTACCATCATATAAGGGATCTCATTCTTAAGCAAATTAACCTCATCTTGACAATCAAAAGAACCATCTGGGTAGATGTCGTGTTTTGGTAGGTTGTGTGATAGAACATTTAACCCTTTTTTAATTTCGCTCTGGTACAAAGGTATAAAACTATGCTGGTTCACCGTAATGTGACGAAACACTTTGTTGTTACGTGTTTTCCAAATAGCAGACAAAGTAGGCATGGAATGCAACAATAGTTGATTCTTGTCTTCTTGTTTGTTAAAGTAAAGAAACCAATTTTCAATCCATCTATTCAAATCTAAAAAGCATATTTTTAAGAATTGTGAAGTGATAACAATCAAAATTGAGTATACATACATGTTACTTTAGAGATTTTTAACCTCATTTCACAACATTTGTGCCTCTGTTATTATCACAAAAGAAAATTTTGAAATAAAATTTATCTACCAACTTTCTCAGTTGTTCTAATCATTTTGTATTACATACGTATTTTTTTTCACACCATTTAGGTATTCGCCATACCCTTTTTACATAACTACCAACTTGACTATCATAATCAACCGTATCCCTGAACAACCCTAACCTATAGGAATTTTCTTGTACAACTCACATCACACTTATAAACGTCGGAGAGTAACTTTATCCCCCAAGATACTTACCTCCTCCCTCGAGATCTTTCTATTCATATCCCTAAACAAATCGACACATCCAGTTTAAAATCAACCCCTGCCTTATAAGACAATGTCCTACTGTAAAGAATAAGTTGAAAATATGGAGGAAAAAAAAGAATACAGGCTATAATAAACTATATTCTAATACTAATTAAAAATAAATTTGATCTTTTTACGGCTTACTCTATCCGTCTCGGAAGCATCTTTCATTTGTCATTACTTTGTTGTTTATGAATACCTTCTAATACCCACATGCATCTTATCTCATCAGTACAATTATTCCGCTTAACTCACCTACGTCGTCATTGTGTTCTTTAATATTAATATTAATATTTATATTTATACTTCTTAAATCGTAATTTTACAACCCAATTAACCAACTTGATCATCAGAATCATCAACTGTATTCTTGAACAACCCTGACCAATTTGCTTGTACTACTCAAATAACACTCTTAAACGTCGAAGAGTAGCCCTACCCCTGAAAATACTTACCTCCTCCCTCAAAACCTATCTACCTTCGCCCCCGTAAAAAATATGTCATTTCTTTCGCATAATTAAATTATTTCATTTCTTTCGCATAATTAAATATGAAAATATGAAAATGTATAATATTCACTTGAACAGTAGTGCTACTCTTGTACCAAAAATAGTAATGTTGTTCTTAATTTGGTCGAATGTGATTGATTGCAAATATTTCTTTTAGGTAGAAATTTATTTAGACTTAAATATTTAACTAATTTCATTTATTAGTTCCACACATTTTTAATTAACACGGAGGTATTCATTTTAAGTTTCAATGGTCAAGTAATATGAAAAAGATAAGAACATAACGTGTAAGAAAAAGTAACACATTTGTCTTATTACTCTTATATCCCTGTGAGACTATTTTTGACTCATTTTAATGTTAAGACGAAGAAACTGAGTTAGTTCTTTTTTCCGCTTTCCCATTTTCGTTTTTAATAAAACGCCGAATAATGTTAATAACCTTAAATATAAGTATATAAATATTAAATATAAGTAATTCATTATTTTCTTATTTTCTAATTCGAATAGGAAAATTATAAATAAATTATTATTTAAACAACTAATTTCTAATTTCTAATTCTAATAGAAAAATTGTAAATAATTAATTATCTCCCAATTCTAGTAGAAAATAGTAAATAAATCATTATCGATAAATAGCAGTGTTTTGTAAAAGGTGGAGACTACCATGTCGCTCGAAAAAAGCCTTCTTTAATTATACTAGATTTAATGCTCGTGCGATGCACGGGCCACTAAGTAATTTTCGATGTGGAAATTGGACAATTTTACTATTCAGGCCATTTTTTATGGCATTAGTAAACAAAATTAATAACTTATAGTACTAAACTAAATTATTAAATGTCGATAAACTGAACAAACCTGAATTTGATTGAATTAAACTGAATCGAGCATAGAATAATGATAATGACAATGGTGGTGATAATAAAGATATCAAGTATAATTATAACAAAGTTGAATTAAATTTAATAAGGTTGAGCAAAATTGAATTGGACTAAAATGAACAAAAGAAAGTTGAAATTAAACTGAAATGGTCAAGTAGGTGTGTGTCGTGCTATAGCTATACTGCTTCGTAGGTTTTTGTTCGTAACTTTAGTACGCTTAGGTAATCCTCTACGGGTAACTCTCATCTTAGTAGAAAAACGAACCGAAAATCAAACAAAGTATGACATATATTTTCTCGGGATGATTTATTTGATGTACGTAGTGCTTTCTTTACGTGGTTTCTTGGACAGAAGCTTCAGTGTAATATTATTTGAAACTACTATAAAATCAAAGTATTCAAACAACACCGATAGCGTTACTCCTAGTCTCCTATATTATATATTTGTTGTATTTGTAATTTTTTGAACGATATGTGATGGCTGACTTGGAAATCAATAACTTGGTTGTATGAGAATGAACAACCAAAATTATTTGACTAAGCAAATAATAAATTTCTAAAATTAATCTTGAATAATATATTGAAGAAATTGTACTCCATATATAGTGAGTTTTGATTGATGTGAGAAACTCTCTAGAATATAAACAAATCTTAATTAGTATAACGTAAGAGAGTAACTATGTAACTACACCAAGAAAAAATCTAAATATTGTATTATCATATATGCTAATTAATGAGAATGTACCTTTTAATTTTACTTAGATTATCTTTAATTTATTAATCGAATTTTAAGATGATATGTCAATTGAATAAAACGAAAGCACATATAACTTTTGAAAAATATTTTCTAGAGATATTGATTCTTCCAGTACTAAAAATATATAAATAAAAAAATTGATTTACAATTTTTTTTCACACCAACAACACGTTTAATAAGACATCTACTAACTGGCAATTTGTCTAGGAATTGTTGACGCATAAGTTATTAAATTATGGGTAAAACTATATCATTATCATAGCTAATCTACAAAATATTAGATTTATGTATGTAATACAAAGTTGAATTTTTTTTCTTTTTGGTGCAAAGAATTGAAAACCAACTGCTTCATCTCTCCGTACATTATTTATATATAATTATCAACCTCTTTTTTTAATACGATATATATAAAAATTCCAATAGCAACTTGTCCATGACATATACTCTCCCAATTATTTAATCAAAGATAAAGCAAATAATTGGGACGAAAGAGTGCATAATGTGAATTGCTCAACAACACTAATATGATAAGTAGATGCACTCCACTTCAGCGATTATCATATACGGATGTAAAAGATTTGTATTAGAAAAATTGTATCATTCGTTATTTGTACTAAAAAAGCGTATCAACTTGCTTAATGTCAGAGACGGTTTCACACTATGACACTATTCATAAAAAACAACGTTTTGTTAATATCATTGGATATATTTTTCTATTGAATAGTCTGCCTTTTGAAATGAGGTGATCTTTAGTCTATATAATCTACTAACAAATATTAATTAATTACTCTGTAAGATTAATGACAATGTTTATTGCATTATGGCGCTAGCTAGGATACTACTACCTTGATTTTTTGTTCTATGTTGATATACATGTGTTTGCATATATTATGAGACTATAACTACAACCTCTGTCTACAACTATTTTTGATGTATCTATCTACAAATATATTTCATGTATGGGATGTATGATATATTCTACAACTATGACTATTTAATTTAGGATTAATTTTAAGTGTTTCGCGAAGGTTGAGATTCTTGAAGCATTTCATAAATTTTAATCTCTCTTATTTTTATTTTGAAACCCCTTATTATATTTTTCAACCAATCACGTCGCTCTTTGTATATTATTGATCTGCATCGCAAATTAAAATAACGAATGTTAGGAAGACAATATATACACGTTGAATTGTGGAAGGGAAGACAATATAAGAAAGCTTGAAAAAACGAAAATCTTAAATTTTTTGTGTAAATTATTGAACTGTATTTGGGTATAATAAAGAGTAAAGATCATTCAAACACCTAATTACTTCCATGCTAGATCAATGTAATTGTGCTACAAAAGAAAAAATAAAGAGAGCACTATTAGTTCTATGATCAATAATAATAGAAATAAATAGATCAGTGTCAATATGAAAAATACAAAACTACAAAAATTAAAATTAAAACTGCAAATAATAATATAATAAGAAATATAAGATGCTTAAAAAATTGCAATTTAGCCATACAAAAAAACGTGTAATTGCTAAGTTATGAATCATTGGATATTTATACCCATTATTATCAAAGAGTTTAATATACAATAGGAGTTGTGTTAGTTAAGCGTTAAAACATTATCTCGTATGATGTGATAAATTCGTTCTTCTTCAATTATTAATTATTAATTTATATTTGAAGAAGAATAAAAACTCGAGTTTTAGAGAGAAAGTTTTCTCTCTCTAGGATTTCTGTTACGCCATTGTTGCAGGAATCTTAGCTCCATGGCTCGAGGAAGGGGTCGTCCTCTAAAGTAAGTCTTCCATTGAATTCTCCTTCTCATTCTGCATCTTCTGGCCACTTTCAAATCTCTGATCCTCCTACTTCTCAAACAACTGCTGAAATTCTATCCCATACTCCCGGATCTCCATTAACCCTTACTGATTTTATCAATAATCTTTCTGTTTCATCTACCTCTCCCTCTAATAATGTTCCTATAGCTACTACTCATAATTCTCTAACTCAAACTATTGTCTCTAGTGTTGATGCTAAAATTCCTGAACTAACCTCTGTTCTAATACCGGATTCGGTGACAACTGATTTGGGTAAAATGGTGGAGCCTCCGGTTATAACACCTGATGTAGTGCAGAATTCTGTACCTGGTATGACTAAGGGACCTATGGTTCCAGGAAAATCTTGGGTTGATGTTGCGCGTACGCGTAATCCTGTTGGTATGGACCTTTTTTACCATGAACAAAGTAAACATTCTGTGGGTATTGAAATTGAAATGGATGAAATTGTTGAGGAACTAAAACTTTTGGAATTCACTCTTATGGATAGGTTTATTGGATCGAAACCTACGCTAAAACAAGTTAGTGACTATGTTAAGAAGTATTGGGAGGCACTTGCTTCTCCTACTGTCCAATATTTCAAAAAAGGGTGGTTCAGTTTTCGGTTCTCAAATGAGGTGGAGATGAACAATGTTTTAAAGGCAAGACATGGAAAATGAATGCATACTCTTTGATTCTTAAACAATGGAAACCTAACTTCTCTTTTGAAATGGAGACTGTTTCAGTGGTTGCTGTTTGGCTTCTGTTTCCTGATCTTGACCCCTACCTATGGTCAGCTTCTGTGCTTAGTAAAATGTCAAGAAAAATTGGTACTCTTATGTTTGATGATGTTCCAACTACACTTAAAGCTAAGCTCTCTTTTGCTAGAGTTATGATTGAGATTGATATTGCTAAAGAGCTTCCCCTGGAATTGTCATTAACTACTCCTTTTGGCACCACTTCTCAAAGGATTGAATATGAATGGATCCCTCATTATTGTAGTGGATGTGGCAAACTAGGTCATCTACTTGAGAATTGTAAGAAAAACAAGCCAAAGAATACTGAAAAAGCTGCTCATAGTACTGAAGATAATGCTCCTATTGTCTCTAATGACCCTTACTTGCTAGGTGGTGCCTCTACATTGGATAGGGATGATATTACCTCAATTAAGGAGGGGGTGAACTCATGCAATGGGAAAGGTTCATCTTCTTCTGATATTGTTGGGCAGTGCATTCCTTCTGATGTAGTAATGCACTCAGAATGCAGTAAGAAGGATTCTCTACAGGCTACTCAAATAGCCTTGAAGAGGGGGCCTGTAGTTGAATTAGAGCAGAAATTTTACTATGTTGATACTGATAATGATTCTGATACTGAAGCCATACATATCCCTATACCTAACTCTATTTCTGGTGGATCTTATTCTGTTTATTGCACTCTCCCTTGCTTGCTAGGTGGTACCTTTCCATCAGATAGGATAGTCACTACCTCAGTTCCAAGAGAGATGAGCTTGGTTGTGGGACAATAAGCATCTCTCTGCTATTGTAGGGATGTGTCATCCTACTGGTGCAGAAATGCACTCAAGATGCAGCGAGAAGAATCCCTGGCAGACACCTCAAATAGCCTTGAAGAGAGGTTCTGCCAGTAGATCACAGCCTCATGGGACACCATTAGATAATTCATTCTCATTGCTAGCCAATTTAGTTGTGCATGGTGGGAAAATTTCTCAAGGGGCTGTCAAAGATGGGGGACCTCCTATTTTAGGTGGTCAATGATTATTACTTCATGGAATATCAGAGGGGGAAATGATCCCCTCAAGCTGCGGGAGGTAAAGGACTTCTTGTGGCATAATAAAGTGGATGTGATGGGTTTGCTAGAAACAAAAATTAAAGAAAAAAAAACAGTAAAGAAAGTTAAGCAATTTTTTCCAACTTATGGTTATGCTCACAATTATGCATATCAGCCTAATGGGAGAATCTGGTTACTTTGGAAAATTGCAACAGTTCATCTTACTCCTCTCTTTATTTCTGATCAGTTAATTCACTGTGAAGGGTTGCATTATGCAACCAATGGTAAATTCTATGTTACTCTAGTTTATGCCAGTAACAATGCTCGGGAAAGGGATATTCTATGGAATCAGTTGCAACTCATTCATCCTACAGTCAATAAGTGGCTCATTCTTGGGGATTTTAATGTTGTTAGAGATGCAGCAGAAAGGATCAGTAACACCCCTCCTATTCTTGCTGGCATTTTGGATTTCAACTAGTGTCTTTCCAAATGTGAAGTGTATGATGTTAATAGTACAGGATGTGAATTCTCTTGGACTAATAAACAGGATGATTCAACTAGAGCCTGGTCAAAACTTGATAGGGCTTTGGTTAACTCTGATTGGATCCAAACTTTCCCTGCTACTTCTGCCGATTTTATGGCTCCAGGCATTTCAGACCATTCCCCAGTCAAGGTTACAGTTTTCAAGGATAAAAAAACTAAATCAAACTTTAGTTTTCTTAATGGATGGATGGAACACTCTCACTATGATCAAATTATTGCAGATGCCTGGAATATTTCACCTGCTGGCTCTCTTACTAACAGATTCTTTAGTAAGCTTAAGGAAGTCAAGAAAAAGCTGAAAACTCTCCATAGGGACAACTATTCAAATATCTCCAGTCGTGTTGAGCAGATGAAGGCTGCTTAAAACCGGTGTCAACCTAATTTACAGCAGAACCTTTATTCTGCAACTCTTATTGAGCAAGAGAGGCAGCTTCTGCAGGGGTATTGCAAGTTCAGGAAAATAGAGTTGCAAATATTAAGTCAGCGTGCAAAAATTGTTAATATCAACAAGAATGATTGCTCTAATAAGTACTTCTGTGCCAGAATTAATGAAAGGAAACAACAGCAGATCATTGGGCAAATTAAAAGTAGAAATGGTCAGACTGCTGAGGGCCTTAATGCTGTTGCCAACAGTTTTGTAGATTATTATCAAAGTGTTTTGGGTTCCAGTACTGCTGTTACCCCTTTGGATACTGGCACAATTCATCTTGGTCCCTGTTTAGCTGATGTTGATGCTACTGAACTCACTAAGCCTATCACAACTGCTGAAATAAAAAATGCTTTGTTTAACATTGGCTCTGATAAAAGCCCTGGCCCTGATGGGTTTTCTGCAACTTTTTTCAAAAGAAGTTGGGGCATTGTGCAAGAAGACTTTTGCAAGGCTGTTCACTCCTTTTTTATTCATGGCAACATGAGAAAAATGGCAAACTCTACTCTAATTACTTTAATACCAAAGAAAAAAGTCTGTGATTCTGTGACTGATTTTCGTCCAATTTTCTTATTGCACTACATTTTATAAAACCTTTAGTAAGGTACTTTCTAATAGGCTGCAGGGAGTTCTTTCTAAAATGATTGGGCCTGAGCAAGCAGCATTTGTGCAAGGAAGGAACATCCATAAAAACATAATGTTATCTCAATCCTTAGTCAAACGCTATGGAAGGAAAAACTCTCCCCAAGATGCTTAATGAAGATAGATATTAGGAAGGCCTTTGATTCTTTGCAATGAGCCTTCATCAGAAGTATGCTGGAAGCTTTGAAATCCCCCCCCCCCCCCCCCCCCTTTGTATCTTGGATAATGGATGCTTAACAAATACTTAGTTCTCTTTGAAGGTTAATGGAGGCTCTCATGGGTTTATTAAGGGCTGTAATGGTATCAGACAGGGAAATCCTCCATCTCCTTATGTCTTTGTTCTAAGCATGGAGGTCCTCTCCAGATCCCTTAGGACTATTAATGCTAAGCCTCAGGTTTCTTTTCATCCTAAATGTTCTAAGCATAGGATAAATCATTTGATCTTCGCTGATGACCTCATGATCTTTACTAGAGGTGATATACCATCTATTCAGGCTGTGATTCATGCTCTTAATGAGTTTGCAGGACAATCAGGTCTGCATGTTAATCCTGACAAAACAGATATTTACTTTGGAGGAGTGTCAACAGGCATCAAGCAGGATATTCTCAACTTTACTCAATTCACTGAAGGTTCTTTTCCATTCAGATACTTAGGGATCCCTCTGAATTCCTCCAAAATTGTTGTTGCAATGTATGCAGCCTTGATTAATAAAATCCAGGGGTCTATACAGCACTGGACTACTAAATTCCTTTCCTATGCAGGAAAGGTCCAGCTTTTGAACTCTATTATTTTTGGTTTGGAAAACTTTTGGTGTGCAAGTGGTCTTCTCCCTAAAAGTGTCCTTAAAACCATTACTAAGCTCTGCAAAAACTTCTTCTAGGGTATCACGGATAGTAGCAAGAGTATGGTCATGAAAAGTTGGGCCAGTATTTGCTCTCCTAAAGCTGAAGGGGGGATGGGAGTCAAGGAAGTCTTGTCATGGAATAAAGCACTTATGGCTAAATGGCTTTGGCATTTTGATAACAACTCCACTGGTCTTTGGTTTAGATGAACAAGTCATATAACTTCCCCTCTTGTAGCATCTTGGAGGTTGAAACTAAACAACATTTTTATGAGAGTTTCAAGAGTATCCTTCATGTTAGGGATGAACTGCTCCTTCAGCTTGGTTCTGTTACTGCAGCAAGGTCTCTGATTCAAAATTGGACCACTGATGCAAAGTTTCTTGCTTCAAATGCATATAACTGGTTTAGAGTCAAATATCCTACATTGTTCTGCCATAAGCAACTCACTACCTACTCTATAGTCCCAAGGTATGGAATCATAGCCTCCTTGGTTGTTCAGAAGAAGCTAGCAACTGTGGATGTCTTGCAACATAAAGGGATATCAACTGGTAACCGATGTATTCTTTGTAAGGCTGCAGGGGAGTCCCATTCACACCTATTTTTCAAATGTCCAAATATCCAATGAAGTCTGGAAAAGTATTCTCTCCTGGATGAACATCACTGGCAGATCAAACAAGTATATAAAGGAATACACCTGGATCAGTAATCAAAGACGTCATAGACATTGGAAGGCTGAGTGGTTCTCTAGTTGCCTTGCTGGGGCAATTTATGCCATCTGGGAGGAAAGGAATAAACGATTATTTGCTTCCACTGAACGCATCACAGCAACAATTATTTATACTCTGAAGTTCAATTTATGTGCGTATCTCCTAAATGGCTCCTTTCCTAAAATAGATTACAAAATCTTAGCTACTACTCTTAGATAGGGGTTAGCCTCTTCTTGTAGGCTGTATTGGCTATCTTTTTGCTATAGTTTTGTATTCTCTTTTTTGCCCATATGGATGAATAAGAGAATTATAATCTTCTTGCAAAAAAAAAAAATTATTAATTTATATTTTATCATTATCACTAAATTAAGAATTAGTTTAGTAAGTTATGAAAAATTGGACTCTATGTAATTTATGAAACACTTATTACTAATCTTTATCTTATTTACTTTATCATTTTAATTTCTTAATACAGTTGTAAATTTTATCTTTTCCAATCATTATTTTGAAAGCTCTTATTCTATTATTCAACCAATGATATCGCTCGAAAAAAGCTTCCTTTAATAATATAGATAGATACTATTGTGTAGCAAATTATATCGGTTAACTTTTTTTATTAGAAGTTGAAGCTGTAATTATATCTTTTATTGAAATTTTATATTTATTTTATATTCCAAAGGTTCACAAAAGTTGGAGACTCTGTTGAAAAAAAATTCATTTATTAATATAGTAGCAAATTTTATCTTTTCCTATCTCTATTTTGAAACCTCTTATTATATTGTTCAACCAATCACGTCGCTCGAAAAAATTTTCCTTTAATAATATAGATAAATATTGATATATATTGATATTGTTTGATTATAATAAAATTGTATTTTGTATTTTTTGTTTTACATATCTGTTTTGCCGCTTTAACCTTTAAGTTACTTTTATTTTACTTTTTACAAACACACCTGTTCGGCTTACCATTTAGCTATTTTTGTTGTGGGAAAGCGTGAATATCTCGTGTTGGGCCTCTGCGCACTGTCCCTAATAGTACGATATTGTCTGTTTTGGCAAAGCCCTCACGGTTTTACTCTTGGGCTCCTTTCTGAAAGTTCTCGTACTATTATACTCCCTCCTATTCATAACAACCTTCCCTATTTCCTTTTTTGTCAATTCACAATACCTTCCCTATTTCCTTTTTTGGTAAAGTTTTTATACATATTTTAATCACCTCACCCCACCACAATACCCCACTATACTCATACTTTATACTTATTTTAATCACCTTACTCACAACAATTACCCCACAATACATACCCTCTCTCCAATTACCCAACCCCACACCAATACTTTCCCATATAATAATCTCCTCCTTAATCTCTGTGACTTCCCCAAATAGGCCGGGAAGGTTATGTTGAATAGGAGGGAGTATTTGGAACACTTATAAATATGATATTTCACCTTTATATTACCGATGGAGCACATATGTTTGCACCATAACAATTTTCTTCACCTTTGTTTATCTACTTTTGAGTCTATCGACGGACTCAAACTTATACGAATTCGGATGATGATTTATGTTAACCGATCTCAACCTATGGTGAGACTACGGTGTTGTTGTTGTTGTTGTTGTTGTTGTTGTTACATTAAAGTAATACTCCATATAATTGTAAACGTTGTTTCATCATTTTTAATAAAATATTAAGTAACAACTATTTTATAGAATCATCTTATATCTATGACGGATCAAATAGGAGAAAAGTGAAGTCTAAACATTGAGATATTAAGTTTTTAATTTTATTTTGATAATTTTATACTTTATAATGAAAAGTAATATATTTAAATATATGTTCCTAATTTAAAATATTAGTTTATTACAATAAAAATATTATTTCATATTTTTATTAAGTAATTTTATTGCGCATTATCGTCTTACCTTAATATAGGTCTTAAAGAACAACTTGTGTAGACTAATTTTTTTTGTTAAATATATTTTCTTACCTATATTAATTGAAATTCTTTTTTCATCTCATTTATCCGTTTACATAATAACTATTCATAATAAATTTTATAATTATAATTCAATCAACAAATTAAACACAAATAAACTTAAAAAAATCCTACTTAAAAATTAAAAAGATATTATTCAAATTTACTAATTATTTATAATAGTAATTACATTAAATTATTACTTACACTAATTATTTAATAATCAAATAATATTTTTTGAAAAACTAAAAATAAAAAATTATTGGGCCAGCCTACGGGTCAGGCACAACCCAGCCCACAACTTGAAGTCACGGTTGGTTGGGCCAGGGGCAGGCCACAGTGGGGGAATGAGCACACAAGCATGTCATGACACGAAACGACGGCCCGATTATTAGTCGGGCCAAATTCTACCCAAATGGACTGACACGACTTGACACGATCCATTACCTACTCTAGTCAAAGGGGGGGGATCAAGTAAAAAGGATTAACTATTTTTCCTTTTATATTAATGCAATAAGTCTCTCTTAAGATGAATATAACCGTTTTAAAACTAAAATGGGTCAAATATATCCTACTTGCATAGATAAGACAAGTCTTTTTGCTAATATCTAGGCGTTTGATTTTTGTGTAATACTCTATGTTTTTAACAGCTTTTAAGTCGGGTTTAAGTAGGCGAACTTCGGGAGTTTGAGAGTTTGAGAAACCCTCAAACAAGAACTCACACCTGCCGTCATATAAGAGGCTGCTCACTCCTCACCAATCACTTTACACATAAAACAACCACACAAACCTACTGCCACCACGATAGTCCTTGGAGAGGAGGTCCCCGGGACAGGTCTAGGACGGTCTAACACCCTTCGAACTGACCCAGAATCAGGTATGGTTACACGCTTTCTCGCCAGTAGTTCAGTCCGTTAGTTTCTGCTCACGTTTGGTATGGGATTCGTTTAATGTCGGGTTGTCATCTTTGTTTTGTGTTTTTATCTCCTTGTTCATGGTGGTCAGGGGAGTCGTGTGAGGGCAGTCACAATGGTTTCAGGTGTCGGGGGTGGCGTAAACAGGGGCATTCGTTTTATTGTTGGTCTCGGTTTTGGTCTCGGGTTGGTTTATGTTTTCGTAGGGGGGTGTAAGGGGGTGGTACCACTGTTGACTCGGGGGAGGTCGACACAATGGCACTGATGTCCGTCGTTGAGGGTACCAAAGATAAAACTTATAATACCTAACCTTAACAATAGATAGTGAAACTCAGGGTCGAACCACAAGGAGGTGGGGAATGTTTATTGTTTGATGTTAATGTTTAAAGTAACAATTTTTGGGGGCTTGAATGGTTGTTTACTAAGTCTAAGGCAAAGAATAAAATAAAACAAATAATTAAAGATGAGATTAAAATTATATTAAAAGAGATGCTAGGATGTTTGGGTAATGAATAGCTAAGGTAATATAAATCCTAAGGTCAACATGTATTGCAGTCGCGTAAGGGGTGTAACATATCCTTTCAGTCTATGGTACCTAATAGCTCCTTTCGGCCTATGCTATTAGTTCCTAGGTCTCACAATTATTGGGTGTCAACAATAAGGGTGATTCCTAAATTCTAGGTCACATACCTTTCAGTCTTAAGTAACCTAGCCGTCTTAAGGTGTAAACCAATGCCCTTCCCGTATCTCTCAATCTTGGTTTGGTCATTACTAACATCCTACAAGTCTCCTTTCGGTCTCATTGCAGGTTATTATAGTCAACAAAGCAAGACGAAACAGAATACATACGCGAGTGGGTCGACCGACCAGCTAGCCCAGTCGGTCGACCACAGCCTTGGTCGACCGACCCATTATATAGGTCGACCGACCACGGCCCTGCTACGGTTGGTCTCGGAACCTACACTACCTACGCATATTCATCCCCTACATCCTAACATGTGAATTTAGCTACTCATAATTACTAAAACAACAATGAAAACGGGAATAAACATGGAAAACATAATGAATAACAATCTAAACATGCAGTCAATAACAAAGCTTGGGATTCTACCTTAAACCGGATACTAATAATTCTAAAATAAGAACAATATTAAAACTGAAATTAAGAAAGGAATTACCGGAAACTATGGATTAAGGAAGAAAAGAACCAACTTTATTGAGTATCCCGGAAAGATTGATGATTACAATGAACAAAACTAAAGAAAAGTGTTTGATGATTATTGAAAGATTAAAACTAAAACTAGATTGTAACTCTATGATAGAAAACTTGATTAAAAACTGAATATATGACTGAATTATTTCTGAATGTTTAAACCCTAATCTCCTAATTTACTTAAGTAGGCGGAAAAATAGAGTTTCCTAAAGACTCTAACACTTCTTGTGGACTTCCCCAAAAAAGCTTCTGATCTGCGCTGAGGTCGGTCGACCTACTATGTGGGTCGGTCGACCTCTTTACGGGCTTCAGGAAAATTCTGGGCTTTCCAAAACAGAGGCGAGGTCGGTCGACCCAAGTAATAGGTCGGTCGACCCGTTCCCGTGTAAGATTGCCTCGATTCGTCTCGGTTTGACTTTTGGTACTTGATTAATGGTTCCAGTTGACTTTTCCTTCGTTCCTTCGTTACGAAAAATCTCGAGGGCATAAGCTTGGTGTAAAATCGTCCATTTTCCGCATAAATCTGCAAAAGTGCATAAAAATACGAAAGTAGACAATTGTTGGGAAATAAGGGCTAAAACATAGTAAATGAGCGACCAAATGCGTGTAAAAATAGATGAAAAACATCATAAAATAGACACGCATCAGGCACCACCGTGGTGTATGAGTCTGGTGTCAGTGGAGGCATACAAGGCGGTTTTGGGTGGTGGTAGCGCTGGTGTCAGCGTCGACAGGGGGTTACTCACAGGGTGGCTGAGTCGTGTGGGAGAGCAACCAGGTCTGGGATTGGGTCTGGTTCGCTACGCCGGCGACCGGCGAGGGGGCTGTCGGTGGTTGGGAATGTAACAGGTGGTCGTAGGAACAAGGCCGCGCGTTGCTGGTGGTCGGAGGTGGTGTGTCGCGGTGGTGATAAGGCTGGTAGAGTCGGGTGTTGTAGTCGGGTTTAAGGGGTGTTAGTCGTTTTAATGGGTTTAGTTGTTGTTACTAGTTTTTATTATTATTAATATTTATTAATATTTAGTATTGGTTATTATTAATACTTTTTAGTAAGGATATTATCACTTTATGAATTTTATTACTTGAGTGGTTAATATATTATTCGTGTTAGTGTAGTGTTGGAGTCGGAATATCATGTGAGAGCTTCCTTAATAGGAAGGTTTCCTTCTTTGGAAAGTTTCCACTTTAGGAAACTTTCCGCTTTTAGAAAGTTACCCATTATAGTAGTATAAGTGTGATAGAAGGGTTTAGAAAGATTTTAATTCACTATATAATAAATGTTTAGGTGGAGGTTTCCGCGTGGAACACTTTTAGTAGCAGTTGCGCATTTGTCGTTATCTTCCACAGTTTCGAGGTAGGGGATATTATATTGTGGTTGTGCTATGACATGTGGTCATTCAATATTTATTGATTCGTGATTGTGCATATATTGTGATTTAATGATCGTTATTGATTTCTGTGGAGAACGGGGCTTGTGAAATAGGTCTTGTGATATGGGACTTGTGATATGGCCATAGGAGGTGTGGTGTGTTGGTGGTGTGGTGCAGAAATGGTTGTTGAGGAGATGGAGGAAATGTTTATTGCGTTATTTCATGTCGTGTTATATTACCTACTCAACGTCGTGTTGACCCTGTTTGTTTGATTGTGTCTGCGTTGATCCAATTTATTGGGGAGCAGAATGACAGGTTTAGACTTATGGATGCTGGAAGGGTGGAGAGGACATGGACCAGACCTGACTAGTGATAGCTCATTCATTTAGTCTTCCACCGCGTTTGAACTTTTAGTTTTGGTATATAGACAGTTGTAATACCTTTGAGACTTTTGTTTAACGTTTAATTACTTAATAAAGTACTGTATTTCTTCCTTTGTTATCTACTACCTCGGGTAACCGAGATGGTAACACCCTTGGTTATTTGGGAAGTCCTAGTTCAGGCCTCTAAATAAATGGGAGTGTTACATTTTGTCTTATATATAAAGTGATAGCTATTTAACCCGTCTTATTATTTCAAACGGATATGTTTGATTTGAAACATGAATTTGTGATATCAATGACTTTTTTTGTAATTTTAGAGAAGTTATATCACTTATATGAGTCATTCGGTAAAAAAATACACACTCCCCCGTCTTAAAATAACTGACGTTTTCGTTTTACGATGTAAGCCTTTGTATTCATTTTCTACCCAAATATCTTGGTTGAAAAATTATAAAAATTAATTACACTTTTTTTACTAATAGAGCTTTAATATGATTATACATTTCAATATATTTAATAATTTTAATTATATATTTTGAGAGACATTGAATAGAGAAGTAATTATCTCGAAGACTGAGAATAACAATTAAAGAACAAATGGAGTATATACTAAATAGAAAGAAAAAAGTGGGGCGATAATAAAAAATTGAACAAAAATAAAAATCGGGTAATAATTAAGAAATCGAGAAAATATATATTACGACTCTGAAAATAAATTTGTAGGAGTATTAATAAGTTACATTTCTAAGACTTATCCCAAGCCAAAAGGTTGACTTGATCGGGTTATCAATATTTTTACTTTTAATCTCACCTTAATTATCTTGACTTACTTTCAAGTTTCAACCCATTTTCACCCTCTCAAACAAAAGTTCATTACCTAGGTCATCAACCCAATCATTTTCCACTCTTTTCCAACATTTCCAATCGTTTCTTTTGTTTTGTTAATGTTGTAAACCAATAACTGTTGGAATAATGGCTGGAGCAAAGGTGCAATAAATGCACTTACTTTGCTTTTGGATTCCTTCATTCCAGTGATTGTCCCACATCGGTGGGCAACACTAGGAACCTTATGTTTATATATCTTTCCTCCCTTGATTGGTTAATTGGGTGGACCAAAGGGGTTTTTGTTGAGAGTGTTGGGCCTGAGGGTTTGGGTCCAAACACACACGCGCGCGCGTCGGCTCGGCTCGGCTCGGGCTCGGGCTCGGGCTCGGGTTTGGGTAGAGCACCTACGGTGCGGGCCTTGGCCCACTTTTACCCTTTCTTTTTGCTCGTGTGTTGTTTGGACTATCCAGGTTCAGAATGTGTTGTTGGGACTGTCCAGGTTCACAGTCAAAGTGTGAGAGAGTCATGCTCCCGATTTTGAGGATCTGAAGCTGCGTTTAAGGAGTTAGTTTTTGACTCCTAAACGTCCCTCTATTTTGCTATAAATAGAGCCCTCTTCACTCCCACTTAAACACAATCACACTCAACTCTTCTTCTCCCTTTCTGTCTACTTATCAATTTTCTCTTCTAAATTCGTCTTTCTGGGTATTGTTTTTACATTCGTTCCAAAGCTTCTAGCCTCGAGTGGGCGAGTCTAGGTGCTGCAGTGTCAAACCTTGGGGAACTACCGGCCCTCGCTGATCGCCACCTCGGTCGTGCCGAAATAGTTTTCAAGGCAGAGGTACTCTACCTCGTCGCTGCAAAAATCGGTATTTCTGATCCTTACGTTGTTACTGCAATTCTTCGAATTACAGTTTGAAAACTATTTATCCTACTTGTTGTAACAATGTCGTTTATTCTGTCCAAAACTCTTCCTGATTTGACGAAACTCGAACGCTTAGATGGTAACAATTACAAGCGCTGGTCACAAAAATTGCTAATGTTTTTTGAATAATTGGAAATTGATTACGTGTTGTTTAGTGACCCTCCTGCTGTAGTGTTACCCGACCCCTCTCCTGCTAAGGAAACAGCTAATGGAGCTGCTGTTGTTTCTAATGTTAAGTCTAATGAGGATGCTGTTAAGAAATTTGATAAGGATAATAAGACTGCTAGATGCCAACTTCTGAACAACATGACCGACACCCTGTTTGACCTTTTTATGATTCATAAGTCTGCCAAAGTGATATGGGAGTCTTTAGAAGCTAAATATGGGGCTGATGATGCGGGGAAAAAGAAATATGTTGTGGGTAAGTGGCTGGGGTTTCAGATGGTTGACGGGAAACCTATCATGGAACAAGTACATATTTATGAAAATTTATATGCTGATGTTACTAATGAGGGTATGAAATTGGATGACACATTTGTAGCCAATGTACTGTTAGAGAAATTCCCTCCCTCCTGGTCTGACTATAGGAACCACCTCAAGCATAAGAAAAAAGACCTGACCCTCCAGGAATTAGTGGGACACATGAGGACTGAGGAGGCAAATCGCCTTAAAAACCTACCTGTCAGTCATTCAGTCAACACTTCTGTTGCAGCTGTGAAAGCTAATCTGGTCGAGTCTGGTGGTCCATCTAATGCTGGAAAGTTCAAGGGTAAGGGTAAGGGTAAGGCCAAGGTTGGTCAGAGTCAGAACCAGGGTCCTGCCAAGAAGAATGCTACAGGGAAGCTTACCAAACCAGTTGCGAAGATTCAGAAAGCTAAGGGTCCCATGGTCTGCTATGTCTGTGGGAAATCCGGTCACAAAGCCTACCAGTGTACTGAAAAGAAAACTCCTGAAGCCAATGTTGCTGTAACTGAAGCTGAGGATGTGATTGTTGCTGTGGTTGTTGAAGCAAATCTGGTGGGTAATGCTGCTGAATGGGTCTTGGATACCGGTGCTTCTAGACACCTCTGTGCTGATAAGGGGCTGTTTTCTGAGTTCGAGGAAGTTGCTGATGGGGAATGCGTCTACATGGGTAACTCTTCATCTGCATTGATCACAGGCAAAGGCAAGATCTTTCTCAAACTCACCTCGGGGAAAACACTTGCTCTCAGTAATGCTTTATTTGTACCCTCGTTGCGTCGAAACCTCGTGTCTGGTGCCTTATTAAACAAAACTGGTTTGAAAATTGTTTTTGAGGCTGACAAGGTTGTAATGTCGCGTAATGGGGAATTTGTGGGCAAGGGTTATCTTTCTGGGGGTCTTTTTGTATTGAACACTGATTCAGTTTCTAATAATATTGCATCTACTTCTGCTTATATCGCTGAGTCTATTGATGTTTGGCATGGTAGATTAGGTCATGTGAATGTTAACTATATTAAAAAACTTAGAACTATGAGTTTAATTCCAAGTTTAACGATTCCAGAATTTTCTAAATGTGCTAGCTGTGTTGAGGCTAAGTTTACAAAGAAACCTAGTAAACCTGTGACTACTAGGACGACGAGTCTTCTTGAGTTAATTCACACCGACCTAGCTGACTTCAAAAATGTTGCAAGTAGAGGTGGCAAGAATTATTATATCACGTTTATAAATGACTGTTCGAGATACACTCGTGTATACCTGCTTAAAACCAAAGATGAAGCAGAACAATCCTTTATAAACTTTAAAAATGAGGTCGAGAACCAACTTGGCAGGAAAATTAAAAGAGTAAGGTCCGATCGAGGGGGTGAGTATGGCTCTAATTCTTTGATCGATTTTTGTGAGAAAAATGGTTTAATTCATGAAAAGAGCCCACCATACTTACCTCAATCGAATGGAGTAGCTGAACGTAAAAATAGAACTTTAAATGAGATGATGAATGCTATGCTTTTAAGTTCTGGCCTATCTGACGATATGTGGGGGGAAGCTATACTGTCTGCTTGTCACATTCTTAACCGTGTACCTCATAAGAAAATTGACAAGACACCCTACGAGATCTGGAAGGGCTATCCTCCTAACCTAAGCTTCCTTAGGGTTTGGGGTTGTTTGGCTAAAGTGGGTTTACCTGATTTTAGGAGACCTACCGTTGGACCTAAGACCTATGATTGTGTGTTTATAGGTTATGCTCAAAATAGCTCTGCTTATAGATTTATGTCTTTGAGTGATCGTTCTATATCTGAAGCTAGAGATGCTGAATTTTTTGAGCATGTTTTTCCTTTTCAGAAAACTGTTGTCCCATCCCCTAGTTTATCTGTTGCATCTTCTGATTTGTCTTCACAAGCTAGTACTAGCACTTCTATGGATTTACCTGTTGAACCTAGAAGAAGTAAAAGACCTAGATGCCCAAAGAACTTTGGTGATGATTATGATACAACTTGTTTGTCTGAAGTTGGATACACTGTTTGTGCTAGTGATGAGTTTGTTTCAGTTTTTTTAATAGAGGATGATCCCAAAACATATAGTGAGGCAATGAGATCCATTGATGCTAATTTTTGGAAAGATGCTATTAAAAGTGAACTTGACTCTATTGTGTCTAATCAGACTTGGGAGTTGACTGATTTGCCTAAAGGTAGTAAACCCATTACGAGTAAATGGATCTTTAAAAAGAAAATGAGACCTGACGGTACAATAGAGAGGTTCAAGGCTAGACTTGTGGTTAGAGGCTTTACACAAAAGAAGGGTATTGATTATTTTGATACTTACTCTCCTGTGACCAAAATTTCGACCATTAGAACTCTTGTCGCCTTAGCTGCTATTCATAATCTTGTTATACATCAGATGGATGTTAAGACTGCATTTCTGAATGGTGAACTAAGGGAAGAGATCTATATGTCTCAACCTGAAGGTTTTGTGATTAAGGGTCAAGAGAGTAAAGTGTGTAAACTGAACAAGTCTCTTTATGGACTGAAACAAGCACCTAAATAGTGGTATGAGAAATTCAACAACACTTTGATAAGTAATGGCTTTATGATTAACAACTCTGATTCATGTGTTTATTCTAAAGTGATAGAATCTGATTGTGTTATTATATGCCTATATGTGGATGACATGCTTATTTTTGGTAATAATTTAGATGTGATAATTAAAACCAAAGAATTTCTGTCATCACATTTTGAGATGAAGGACTTAGGAGAAGCTGATGTAATCCTAGGGGTTAAGGTTATTCGAAACCCCAATGGAATTTGTTTAAGTCAATCTCATTATGTTGAAAAAGTGTTGAAAAAGTTTAACTGCTTTGATGAATTGCCTGCTAGGACACCTTATGATGCTAGCATACATTTGTGTAAAAACTTGGGTAAGAGTGTATCCCAAGAAGAGTATGTTAAGATCTTAGGTAGTCTGATGTTTCTTATGAACTAGACCCGACCAGATATTGCATATGCTGTTAGTAGACTGAGTCGTTATACACATAACCATAGTAATGAACATTGGAATGCTCTTCGTCGTTTACTCAAATACCTAAAAGGAACAGTTGACCTTTGTTTGCATTATAGTAAATTTCCTGCTGTGTTAGAAGGATATTGTGATGCAAATTGGGTTTCAGGTAACGATGAGATCTGCTCCACTAGCGGATATGTCTTCACCATGGGTGGAGGTGCAATATCGTGGAAGTCTTCCAAACAGACTTGTATTTCACGCTCTACCATGGAATCGGAGTTCATAGCTCTTGAGTTGGCAGGACAAGAGGCTGATTGGTTGAAAAACCTATTAGCAGATGTATCAGTGTGGGGAAGACAGCAAACACCGGTCTCTTTACACTGTGACTCACAAGCTGCAATTGGTGTTGCTAAGAATAGTGTTTACAATGCGAAAAAGAGACATATTCGAATTAGGCACGCTGCAGTTAAACAACTCCTTGAGAATGGAGTGATCGCTTTGGACTATGTAAAGTCTGAAAGCAATCTGGCTGATCCCTTCACCAAGGGGTTGGCTAGGAGACTAGTTGTTGATACGTCAAGAGGAATGGGGCTTAAGTCCTTAAGTCAAGATTAAAGAGTTATATCTGACAAGGTCTAAAGTCTCTATTCCTTTGGCGTTGTTTGATTCATAGCCTTTATGGTGGTGCTTTGAGACGCACTTGATGAATCTTACACCAGGTTGGACTTATGTCCTTAATGGCTTATATGAGAAGTACTATTGAGAAGCACTTAAGCCACCTATGTAGGTGTGATGATCACTATACTATGAGAAGTCTTATGAACACATCTGCCAATACCAAGGTAAACGCACAGCTCAAAAGAGCGCGTTGCACTTGAATCGCGGAACGATCCAAAATTCGAAGGTATGATATGTGTTGTGGGGGCTATCGATCGAAGCTCAGTTAGGAATTCAAATCGAAAGATATTCACTCACTGTAAGTAAGTTGTTACCTCATTTCACTAAAGTGTCAATTCAAATCGAAAGATATTGATACATAAGTATCCAATCCTTCCTTTACCTAGAAATTCTTTTAGTTCTTTTCATCGCCATTAGTGGGGGATTGTTGGAATAATGGCTGGAGCAAAGGTGCAATAAATGCACTTACTTTGCTTTTGGATTCCTTCATTCCAGTGTTTGTCCCACATCGGTGGGCAACACTAGGAACCTTATGTTTATATATCTTTCCTCCCTTGATTGGTTAATTGGGTGGACCAAAGGGGTTTTTGTTGAGAGTGTTGGGCCTGAGGGTTTGGGTCCAAACACACACGCGCGCGCGTCGGCTCGGCTCGTGCTCGGGCTCGGGTTTGGGTTTGGGTAGAGCACCTGCGGTGCGGGCCTTGGCCCACTTTTACCCTTTCTTTTTGCTCGTGTGTTGTTTGGACTGTCCAGGTTCAGAATGTGTTGTTGGGACTTGTCCAGGTTCACAGTCAAAGTGTGAAAGAGTCATGCTCCCGATTTTGAGGATCTGAAGCTGCGTTTAAGGTGTCAGTTTTTGACTCCTAAACGTCCCTCTATTTTGCTATAAATAGAGCCCTCTTCACTCCCACTTAAACACAATCACACTCAACTCTTCTTCTCCCCTTCTGTCTACTTATCAATTTTCTCTTCTAAATTCGTCTTTCTGGGTACTGTTTTTACATTCGTTCCAAAGCTTCTAGCCTCGAGTGGGCGAGTCTAGGTGCTGCAGTGTCAAACCTTGGGGAACTACCGGCCCTCGCTGATCGCCACCTCGGTCGTGCCGAAATAGTTTTCAAGGCAGAGGTACTCTACCTCGTCGCTGCAAAAATCGGTATTTCTGATCCTTACGTTGTTACTGCAATTCTTCGAATTACAATAACATACGGCTGAAAGGTAACCACTATTTTTCAATATGGCCACCACATTAATTTAAGGTCACAAATTGACTTTGAAATCTCTAAGGTCACCAAAATTAATAAAAGATCACCAAAATTAGTAAGTTAGTTACACTTTAAGGCGTCATTAACATGACTCAACAAAATCACGATCTCTCTAACGATCTTACATGGAAATTGTCTAATTTTTTTTAAAAAAAAAGTTGCACTTCTGGATGTTGATGGGTCTCATGAGTCTCATCTGATGAGTCATGACAATGTGCACGAGACTATTATTTTGCCTTGTCAATGGATCTCCCAATCTCATCGCCTTTTTTTTTGACAATTATCCATTTGGATTTTTGTAGGAAATTTCTACTTTTCTAAAGGTTTTGACTAAAATTAGTTCGACACATTGAAATTTTATCTTATATAAATGCAAAAATATTTCAAGCATTTTCAATTTTTCATTCATCCAAACCATTCTTTACAGGTTAGACGTGTTTTAAAAAAAACAGAAAATGTGGGATCTACAACAAATAATTTGTAATTAATTACTGAAAATATTATCTATATTTTTTTTTATACGTAGATGTTTAAATCAAAATAATTCAGTCCAATTTTTAATTACCATAATAAATTACATCAATTGATAAAAATCCAGTCTAAATTTTAAGCTACAATAATAAATTATGATAACAATAAAAATAAAGTACAAAAAATTACACTAGCTGATAGAAATTAATGTTGTTACAAAAAAATAACGGTATTTGTTTAAAGTTATTAGATAATAAACTATCAATTTACCAAGAAATTTAAATACTAAGCACTAAATGCAACTATAAATTAACTAAGAATGAACTAAGAAATTAAAGAACAAATATTAGAATTTTCTTTTTAAAAAATAACAAAAGAATCAATTACGTCATGAATATATTCAATCATATACTAAATTTAATACAATGTGTTAAATTATTGGTGATATTAAACATAACAACTAAGGCCCTGTTCTTTTGGACTGAAACTTAACTGAACTGAACTGAACTGAACTTATAGGATCTGAACTGAACTGAACTGAACTTATAGGAACTGAACTGAACTTATAGGAACTGAACTTAACTGAACTTATATGAACTGAACTTAACTGAACTTATAGGAACTGAACTGAACTTATAGGAACTGAACTGAACTGAACTTATAGGAACTGAACTGAACTTATAGGAACTGAACTGAAGTAAACTGAACTTATAGGAACTGAACTGAACTTAACTTATAGAAACTGAACTGAACTTATAAAATCCGAACTTAATTAACTTTATTTTAATTTAAGTTAACTATTATTATTATTATTATTATTATTATTGTTGTTGTTGTTGTTGTTGTTGTTATTGTTGTTATTGTTATTATTGTTGTTGTTGTTATTATTATTATTATTATTATTATTATTATTATTATTATCCAATAGATGACATTGATAAAAAATTAGTCTAAAACACAAGGTAGTTTAAAATATTTTCAACTTTATATATAATGGTTTGTTCATAGTTCATACATTATACTACAATTACATTACGATAAAAAATAATTCACTATTACAATTTTCTCTAACCATTTATTTTCTCTAACAATGGTGATGAAGAAACTGATTAATGGGAGAGTGACAATTGGTGAGGGTGAGGGCGTCATATGATGAGTTGTTGTTTTTTGGCATTAATGAGGATGATAGTTTGGCATTAATTAGAGAGTAAAAGACGGGTAAATTATTAATGAGTTGTTTTTTTTATAGAGAACGTGTATCGAATAATTAAAAGAAATGTTTGTATCGGTTGTTAAAAATAATACTCCGTATATAACTTCTCTTAATTGAGTTTATATGAACTAAACTTATAGAAACTGAACTGAACTGAACTGAACTTATAGGAACTGAACTGAACTGAACTGAACTTATAGGAACTGAACTGAACTGAACTTATAGGAACTGAACTGAACTGAACTGAACTTATAGGAACTGAACTGAACTTATAGGAACTGAACTGAACTGAACTTATAGGATCTGAACTGAACTGAACTTATAGGAACTGAACTGAACTTAGGCCCTGTTCTTTTGGACTGAAACTTGACTGAACTGAACTGAACTGAACTTATAGGATCTGAACTGAACTGAACTGAACTTATAGGAACTGAACTTAACTGAACTTATAGGAACTGAACTGAACTGAACTTATAGGAACTGAACTGAACTGAACTGAACTTATAGGAACTGAACTTATAGGATCTGAACTTAACTTAACTTATAGGATCTGAAGTGAACTTATAAAATCCGAACTTAATTAACTTTATTTTAATTTAAGTTAACTATTATTATTATTATTATTATTGTTATTATTATTGTTGTTATTATTATTATTATTATTGGTGTTGTTGTTGTTATTATTATTATTATTATTATCCAATAGATGACATTGATAAAAAATTAGTCTAAAACACAAGGTAGTTTAAAATATTTTCAACTTTATATATAATGGTTTGTTCATAGTTCATACTACAATTACATTACGATAAAAATAATTCACTATTACAATTTTCTCTAATCATTTATTTTCTCTAACAATGGTGATGAAGAAACTGATTAATGGCAGAGTGACAATTGGTGAGGGTGAGAGCGTCGTATGATGAGTTGTTGTTTTTTGGCATTAATGAGGATGATAGTTTGACATTAATTAGAGAGTAAAAGACGGGTAAATTATTAATGAGTTTTTTTTTTATATAGATGAAGTGTATCGGATAATTAAAGCGAAATGTTTGTATCGGTTGTTAAAAATAATACTCCGTATATAACTTTTCTTAATTGAGTTTATATGAACTGAACTTATAGGAACTGAAGTGAACTGAACTTATAGGAACTGAACTGAACTGAACTGAACTTATAGAAACTGAACTGAACTGAACTGAACTTATAGGAACTGAACTGAACTTATAGGAACTGAACTGAACTGAACTTATAGGATCTGATCTGAACTGAACTTATAGGAACTGAACTGAACTTATAGGAACTGAACTGAACTGAACTGAACTTATAGGATCTGAAGTGAACTTAAGTTAATTGACTTGAAGTCCAAAAGAACAGGGCCTTATAGGAACTGAACTGAACTGAACTGAACTTATAAGATCTGAAGTGAACTTAAATTAAGTGACTTGAAGTCCAAAAGAACAGGGCCTAAATGAACTAATATAGTCTACCATGAAATTTTTCAATATTTGAAATGATATTAGATTATTTTTGTTAATTTTATATTTTTATGTTTCTTAAATCGTATTCTAAAGCCTTTTAAATTCAGAATTACTTTTTCACATATGGATTTTACTCTTTCAGATATACTTTTTCATTAACTTTCCATACCCTACCCTTTTTCTAAACCTAAATAAATTAGGTTTTTACTTAACTTTTTCTCCAAAAGCGAATCTAATTGTTCTAAAAACTTGAATAATGGATCATAATTTCTCCAATTATCTATTAATTGCGTTGTCGATTACTAACATGTTTTATTGAAATTATTAGAGGTTTGTTAATTAGTAATCATTATGTTAAATTGTTTATCAATTATTATCATGAATTGGGGTTATGATCGGTGGAGACGTGATGTATTGGATGGTGAACGGTGGTTCTAGGTCGTGGGCAATGGACAGTGGTGCGCGAAGATAGTTAGTTGGCACAATGTGTGATACTAAGCCGTGGTGGCTGGAATTACTAAGGCAGAAGACGACATTAGTATTGTCAACTCACATCACACCAAAAACAAAGACCTTTGCAACAATTGCAAATTGTCGATTGCACAAGCACTAAACTAAAATCAAGTAAATGCTGCATGCGAACTAAACTAAACAATCAATACGCTTGATTTGATTTTTCGATCGGAATAAGTGTGGTAGTGGTTAAGGGAGATGAGAAAAAGGAGAAAAAAATATTAATTGAATGAGGAAATGGAAAAAAATGATAAGGGTAAAATTGTAAAAGTTGTATGTAAAAAAATAAAATTCGTATGTGAAGAGCACATTTCATTAAATTTTGACATTTTTTTTAATTTCATAGTGATATTTACATTTTTAGCTATTTATTATTTTCATACACTACATATATTTAATATACTATATACCATGTTTTAACACTTGATTCGTGCATTTTTTTTTCCACATATTTAAAATAGGAAAAATTATGAATTACCACCTAATATGTTCAATTTTTTACAAACTACCACCTATTATATTCAACTTTACAAATAACCACCTAAATTTCTTATTTAGTCACACCAATCTAACTTATTTTACATACCTAAGACGGTTTTGCGTAATTATCGACTCGATTTCATTTTAACAACTTCCGATCATTTTTTATGACCAAACTATCTTTACTAACTATTAGACATACACCCCCTAATTAATTTACACACACTTCTATCATTCCCCAAATCAAACAATACCCCCAATCTCTGAAAACCCAAAAATGGTTTGCGCTCATCATCTCTCACAACTGAAGGGATTGAGAAAATTGGCGAGTGGCTAACCACATATCTTGAGTTTATCGAAGTATCACTTGATTTTGAACAACTTCCCACATCTAACTCGTGCAATATATCTGTAAAATAGCTATTCAACAGAAAATAATTGTATTATTTTGAGTATTGTACTAATAAGAATGGAACAGACGCAAAAACTGAATTAATTTGATTAGGAAATTTCATTGTTAAGACAGATCCCCATGCTTCTTATTCAAGAAGGTTGTCTTTCCAGCAACATATTCTATGTACACCGTTCCATCTATTTATCCTAGTATGTATACATTAATCACGAGTGAAATTAAACTGAAATTAAGATTATATACAAGCAATTCAATCTGTGATGTACTTTGATGAAAGAGAAATTAGAATGATCCCAATAAAATAGCTAATTGAAAAGCTAATACGAGAAAAAACAAAATCATAAGAAAAGGGAAATTGTCTAGAAAATGATTTTTAGGTTTTCGGGATTGGGGTATTGTTTGATTTGGGAAATGATGGGAGTGTGTGTAAAATAAATAAGGAGTGTATGTCTAATAATTAGTGAGGGTAGTTTGGTCCTAAAAAATGATCGAAAGTCGCTAAAATGAAATCGTGTCGATAATCACGCAAAACCATCCTAAGTATGTAAAATAAGTTAGATTGGTGTGGATAAATAAGAAATTTAGGTGGTTATTTGTAAAGTTGAATATAATAGGTGGTAATTTAAAAAATAGAGAACATATTAGGTGGTAATTCATAATTTTTCCTTTAAAATATGTGTAAGTTTCTAACCCGTATAATTTTGCACATGTTTTAACTTCTTATCATTAAAAAAGAAATAGTGTAAAATATTCATGTATTTTTGTTAATATTTTTAAGTGTTAATCATTATATCAAATGTTCTTGAAAACATACTTGTGCAATTTTGCACGGATCGAAAACTAATTCAACTAATTTTAGTATGATAGTATGAGTTTTGAGCTATACTAACTTTGGTAATCTGATAATTAAAAGTATTGTTTTATGTATGTTATTCTTTCGACTTTTAAAAGAACTTGTATCGGTTCTCTCCCATACCCGAGTTACCTTTATTTAACATTAAAAATTATTTTCAATTACATAAAACCACTTTAAATTGCATAACTCATAAATTAATACAGTATGTGCCGTGAGAGACGCCTTTTAATAAACTTATTGAGAGACTATTGTACAAATTTAGGAAAAACGGTATTAAAGCTAATATAATATGTACAAATCATATTAAAGATAAAACGAGTACATTTATTATGTAAATAAGTACGAAATTATTTTGGTACAAATGATCAATGACAAAAGGGTCACAAAATACAAATAAAAGGGTACAAAATAATAGTCTCTTAATAATTTATTGAAAAACCGCCTCTCTCAAGTTTTAGTGAAATTAATATTTGTATGACATATCTTAAAATTATGATGAAATAAATTATTAGACATATCATTACTCCCTCTACCTCTATTTAACATTAGAATTTATTTTCAATTAAATAAAACTACTTTAAATTGCATATATAACTCATAAATTAATATGTTTTTATGACATATCATACAATTATGATGAAACAAATTATGAGACAAATTATACTTAAGTCGATTGGTTAACTAAGTGTTCATATATATATATATATATATATATATATATATATATATATATATATATATATATATATATATATATATATATATATATATATATACATACATATATAGAATCGGGATCCTATGAGAACCACCAATATAATGAGAACCATGAGAACTCTACCTTACGGACTTTTTAAAAAAAAATTAATGACATATTTGGATGCGGCATGGAATTTTATGGCTAGAGAACATATTTCTTGGTCTAGAAAATATATACTAGTGACGGAAATCAAGGTGAGATACGTTTTATTAATTTTCATGCACCTACTACCGATTTTTACGTATCTATCATTTTTCATGCACCTAGAACTCGTTTTAATGCACATATAGAGTATTATTTCATGCACCTAGTAATCATTTTCATGCATGTAAAAAATTTCATGCATGTAGTGGTCGTTTTCGTGCATTTATAGCCGTTTTGGTATGCATAATTGTATTTTTGGATACTAAGTATATATTTTGTTAATAAAATCAAAAAATTTTGTTTAATGATACTAAAGTGTGTATTTAAATAAGTTAAACTAATGGTAAATGATCCATCTAAACTTTCGAAACGAGATATGGTGGAGATTTAGTGAGGGTTCTCACGGTTCTCACTATAAGGGTGGTTCTCACCGGATCCCGACCCTACATATATATATACATATATATATATATATACATATATATATACATATATATATATACATATATAGAGAGGCAAGATCCGGTGAGAACGATCATTCGGTGCATACGGTGAGAGATTAAAAAGACAAACTACGGCTGAGATCAATCAAACCAAATCCAACCATGGATTGTTACAATGTAAAAAGCCCACTTTCATTAAATAAAATCTATGAATGCCCCACTTTCATATCAAGTATGTGTTTAAATAGCCTTATTATCGGAAATTACTGTTGCTTCTTTTAATTGCCAACACTCTCCCTAACTTTGGTCAATTTTAATATTTTGTTGTGTTTTCACTGATATTACGTTGAAGTTTGGTTCTTGGATTAAACTTGAATAGTGTGCGCCTGACATGTTATTCAGCTTGATGATTTTGATCCCAACGACGTATGGAGTATGGACTTGTCCTTTGATCCTGTGACAACAAAATCACCACGACTGCTGATTGCAAGACACCATACCTCAGCATGATGCCCTTCAAGAGTTAAAAGCAACTCAAATTTATCAGCATCCCAAATACGTAATGAGTATTTGGAACAAATTCCAAAAACAAAAAAAATATTTATGTAAAAAAATGTACCTTGGTTTATATAAAAAAAAAGTAAAAAAAATGTATCTACCCGTTAAAAAATGTATTTATGTTTAAGCAAAAAAAATGTATCTACTCCGTCAAAAAATGTAACTAGGTTTATGTAAAAAATAAAAAAAATGTATTTACTCCGTCAAAAAATGTATCTACTCCGTCGTCAAAAAATGTATCTAGGGTTACGTCAAAAAAAAAATGTAACTATTCCGTCAAAAAATGTATCTAGGTTTAAGTAAAAAAAAGTAAAAAAAAAATGTATCTACTACTTCAAAAAATGTACCTAGGTTTATGTAAAAAAAAAGTAAAAAATGTATCTACTCCGTCAAGAAATGTATCTAGGTTTACGTAAAAAAGTAAAAAAAAATGTAATTACTCCTTCAAAAAATGTATCTAGGTTTATTTAAAAAAAGTAAAAAAAAATGTATCTACTCATTCAAAAAATGTACCTAGGTTTATGTAAAAAAAGTAAAAAAAATGTATCTACTTCGTCAAAAAATATATCTAGGTTTACGTAAAAAAGTAAAAAAAAATGTATCTACTACTTCAAAAAATGTATCTAGGTTTATGTAAAAAAAAAGTAAAAAAAATGTATCTAGTCTTTCAAAAATGTATATAGGTTTATGTAAAAAAAATAAAAAAAAATGTATCTACTCCGTCAAAAAATGTATTTAGGTTTACGTAAAAAGATAAAAAAAATGTATCTACTCCTTCAAAAAATGTATCTAGGTTTACGTAAAAAAAGTAAAAAAAAAATGTATCTACTCATTCAAAAAATGTATCTAGGTTTATGTAAAAAAAGTAAAAAAAATTTATCTACTTCGTCAAAAAAATATATCTAGGTTTACGTAAAAAAGTAAAAAAAATGTATCTACTACTTAAAAAAATGTATCTAGGTTTATGTAAAAAAAAGTACAAAAAATGTATCTACTCCTTCAAAAAACGCATCTAGGTTTATGTAAAAAAAGTAAAAAAAAAAATGTATCTACTCCGTCAAAAAATGTATCTAGGTTTACGTAAGAAAGTAAAAAAAAATGTATCTACTCCGTAAAAAAATGTATATAGGTTTACGTAAAAAGGTAAAAAAAAAAGTATTTATTCCGTAAAAAAATGTATCTAATTTTATGTAAAAAGGTAAAAAAAAAAAATTATCTACTCCGCCAAAAAATCTATCTAGAATGTGGGTTGTGGGTATTTCTTAACCGTTGATTGTGTTTTAATCCAACGGACGTGACTCGTTCTCACCGTATGCACCTTTTTACATAAACCTATATACATTTTTTTGACGGAGTAGATACATTTTTTTTACTTTTTTACGTAAACCTAGATACATTTTTTAACGGACTAGATACATTTTTTTTTTACTTTTTTTACATAAACCTAGATACATTTGAAGGAGTAGTTACATTTTTTTACATAAACCTAGATACATTTTTGAAGTAGTAGATACATTTTTTTTTACTTTTTTACGTAAACCTAGATGCATTTTTTGACGAAGTAGATACATTTTTTTTTTACTTTTTTTTACATAAACCTAGATACATTTTTTGAATGAGTAGATACATTTTTTTTTTACTTTTTTTACATAAACCTAGATACATTTTTTGAAGGAATAGATACATTTTTTTTACTTTTTTACGTAAACCTAGATACATTTTTTGACGGAGTAGATACATTTTTTTACTTTTTTTACTTAAACATAGATGCATTTTTTGACGGGGTAGATACATTTTTCTACTAAAACCTAGATACATTTTTTGACGGAGTAGATACATTTTTCTTTTTACTTTTTGACATAAACCTAGATACATTTTTTGACGGAGTAGATACATTTTTTGACGGAATAATTACATTTTTTTTTACTAATTCTAGACAATTGTAAAAGTTTTTTTTTTACTTTAATTTCTAAGTACATTTTATGTATACTTTTTTACATCTGGGTGCATGTTTTTTCAATATAACAAAAATTATAAATTAGCTAAATATACAAATTATTATTCTAGATATAAAAAAGAGAAAACTAACATCCAATTAAATAAAAACACAAATTACACTTTTTTTTCCCGGTGCAATTTAGAGCATAATAAGAGTACTAGAAAGAAAGCCTTGTACGTGGGTCAAATGTTGCATTTGAGAACAAAGAAGGAAAGACGAGAACAAACACGAGTCAAAAAGAAATTCGATCACATTACAGCCCAATCTCAATCCCATACTAAAGACAAGAACATGGAGGCATAGGCGCAACTTCCGAAATGAGAGTCAGAATTATGTGCTAAGAGTCGGTACGGTGGACGATAGTAATGTTGTTGACTGAAGGGTACTTCGTCCGACGATGTTGATGGAGCTCCGGCAGCACACATGTTAAGATATGGAATGCATTGAACGGTGGAAGAATATCTAATGTACTGATGTACTAGTATTTAGCTTGATCGGTTTAATTTAAAATTTAATCTTAGCCTTTCAATTAACTCTCATCTAATGGAGGAGAGTCGTTCTCACCGTATGCACCGAATGATCGTTCTCACCGGATTTTGCCTCTATATATATATATATATATATATATATATATATATATATATATATATATATATATATATATATAGATGTAGGATCGGGTGAGAACGATCATTCGTTGAGAACGGTGAGAATGAATTACAATCATTGGATTAAAACAATCTAAGGGGCGTAATTAAATCAAAATTTCCCTCACTGCCAACACATTGCCAACAATAATCCTTTCATCCTCTCCGAATATCTGATGCCTCACCACCACCACCTTCACTGTCGGTGGCCACCCACTCACCCACTCCATGTCGGAGGCTCCACTGTAAAATTTGCAACACACACACTACGACACACACCACGACTTGCATCACTTGATGCCGTCGTTGGGGGGCATATGTTGCCATAATACCTCAGATTTCGGTACATTATCAGCGATCAACGCCGGCCTTCTATGGTCTCCCAATTCATCCCATCGACTTCTCATTGCTCTCCCTTTCGTTGCGCTTTCTTACTCCGGTCATCATCATCGGTGGTTTCTGGTGCTAGCAGATCTTGGCGTGGTGGGTAATGGTGTTGGTGGACTGGTGGACCATGGTGGCTCAATTTGCTGGGGAGATGCAGGGGTATATTTTGATTTATTTGAGTTATAATAGACTTTTAATTAAAAATGTTAAAGTCGAATATATTGAAGTAATTCGCACGAGCTTGAGAATGATTGTGGGTGAGTAATTAGTTGCTTTGATTTGGTTTCTAGATTTTTGCTCAGAGTTTCTCTATTCATTTAATCGGTTCAAGTCAAATGCTTCACTGCTTCATTTTTCACACTATTTCTAGCTACGTCTTATTTTTAGCAATAGAAAATAGACATGATTTATTTGATTTAGTTTGTTATTGTTATATTTTACGATGCGTATTGCGTCTATTTACTACTTCTTCCACATAAAATAGTTCTTCTCATTTTTTTTTAATACATGTGAGTTTTTTAATGAAATGAGAAGAACATATATGTGGGGTGAGTAACATATTTTGTTCACCTGTTAATCTATTCTTTATATAATTATAATTAGGAGTAAGCGTACCTAGAATGACAAAGTCGTATTTCTTTATTAAAAGATGTATTTACGCTGTTATAAAAATGTATCCAGAATTCAACTAAAAAAGAATTTACGATAGGTACGTTAGAATATAGATACACTTTTTTAACTAAATTTTAGATATACTTTGTGATATTAAAGGTACGATTTTTACCCGAATTTTAGATACATTTTATAACAATGTAGGTACATTTATTCTTATTCTAGATACTTTTTTTTCTCACATATCATACAGAACCAAACAAGCTAGATATACAAAATATTATGCTAGATGCACAAGTATATGATCTATTTTTACTCGAATTTAGATACATTTTATAACAATGTAGGTACATTTATTCTTATCCAAGATACTTTTTTGTATCGTTTTTTTTTTCATTCTTTCTGGTCAAATAGTTAATGGTTTTCGCAAGAACAACTTATCTCTTTGTCATGGTTCAATGCAGCCGTGATGGGCGTGGGTTTGGTTATCCAGAATGGTTCATGAGAGCGGTGAGAATGAAATAGATACATTTTTTATAGATGCTAGATACACTATTTTCAAGGTACATCAAAACCTATCATATGTATACTTTTTTTCATAAATTCAGATACATTTTTTGAAGATGTGGATACATTAAACCAAATCTCGGATTCAATTTTTACATAAATTCTAAGTACATTTTTTTCATCCTAGTACATTTTCAGCTAACATAATACGAGAAGGAAAAAAATTAGCTATGTACACAAAATGTTATTCCAGATACACACGTATTTGATCTATGTGAACAAATATAACATGACGGATACACAAAAGTAAACCCCCAAATCAAACAAAAATCACAAAATTACAAACCCTAATTTCAAAATATCAATCCATCTCTTTAAGTACCACCACATCACCACCACCATGCCCCCCCCCCCCCCCCACCATCATCACCGCCCTTCACAGTAGACACTCCACCACTACCGCCATTACCGACCTTCTCCGACGGCGCCTGAATCCTTATTAACTAACTCCGTCGAGCTGCTATAATCCCATAACTCAAGCAAGCTCGACCTTCTCCGACGACGCTTGGTTGGTTTCCGGCGTCAGAAGTTGCGACGGTGTGACGCCATGACGGTGATATTGTGTTGGTGCCACCATTTGTTAGAATGTTTGTCGTTGTTATGTATGAGAGAGAATGGGTGGTAAGGGTGTAGTTTGTTCAATGGGTTATCACTTATCAGGGGTTATTTTTGATGTAATAATGACCCTTAAATCTCCTTTAATCCTATGGTTAATATGCGTTATCACCGTTCTCACCGAATGATCGTTCTCACCGGATATTGACTCTATTGTTAGCAAGATCCGGTGAGAACGATGATTCGGTGCATTCGGTGAGAACAACTTTCCTCCCTTGGATTACATAATATCAACGACCCACTATTTATCTCACGACAAGTCAATGATTTCTCGCAAATTCAATTACAAAACTCTCACTCATCCAACATACAATGATATCAGCCAATATGCAGAAACAAGAACACGGTGCCTTTTGCCATAAATATCTTGTTTTGTCTGGAATAATCCATTTTGAGGAATGGCAAACATCTGACATATATAATCCATTATATATTGCCAATTCGCTATGGTTACAAATTAGCAATTGGAGTAATATGACAATAAGTAAAAAAAAGTGTAATTTGTGTTTTTATTTAATTGGATGTTAGTTTTTTTTTGTACTTAGAATAATAATTTGCATATCTAGCTAATTCATTATTTTTGTTATATTAAAAAAACATGCACCTAGATGAAAAAAGGCGTAGCTACCGTTAAATTAGAATAATATGAAAGATTGGGATTAAGATTATAACAATCCCAACAACATACACGCAGACCACCTTTTCCCTTCTTTTTCCTCAATTATATCATAATTTACTCCTTCTCCCAGACGACGCGACGGAGCTCCGACAAGTCTCGTCTGAAAATTTTGCCACCCGCGCCATTTGATCGTCGGAGCTGCAACCAAGCATATCGTTGTTTTCCCCTCTTGTATCCCCCTGTTATCATTGTAGCACAAGTGTCGACAACAATCGCGCCATCGGCACCGTCATATCAACAATAACAATTTTGAAAGTCGATCGTGCTTGCCGGAGTGTTCGAAAATTGTAGATTGGTTATCATTTAATGCTGAGTCCTTGAAATCACATTTTGCCTTTTACATGCTCGATCGATTGAATTACTGATCGACTAAACTATTGGCTGACGAGGTTATTGAATGTTTGAATCTTTAGTCGAATTGATGAACGGCAAACGACAACTCGTTGACGAGAACCACCTCACATCATCCCCCTCGGTTTCGTAGTCGGACCCCTGATGGAGATTAAAAGATGCGATGTGTGTATACAGGAATGAGAATGCTGGGGAGTATTTTTATTAGTGAATTATGGAGTTCTTAGTGGACTATGGAGTATTGTATATTATTTGTATGAGTGGATCATGTTTTTCCAAGAGATTATTAAATGCGTTGGTTAATTAGTATTGGTTGAGATACTCGTTTTCACCGTATCGTCCGTATGCTTCCGACTAACATGTCGATAATTGTTGTTACCTCATCTTTCGTAGCTCAATAACTTGAATTTTTGCTTGATGGTTTTTGTCATAGTGTATAAAAGTGTATCTACTCCGTTAAAAAATGTAACTAGGTTTATGTAAAAAACTAAAAAAAATGTATCTACTCAGTAAAAAAATGTATCTAGATTTAAGTAAAAAAATGTATCTACTCCGTCAAAAAATGTAATTAGATTTATGTAAAAAAAAGTAAAAAAAAAAAAAATTATATCTACTACGTCGAAAAATGTATCTAGGCTTAAGTAAAAAAAATGTATCTACTCCGTCAAAAAATATATCTAGGTTTATGTAAAAAAATGTATCTACTCCGTTAAAAAATGTAACTAGGTTTATGTAAAAAAGTAAAAAAAATTGTATTTACTCCGTCGAAAAATGTATCTAGGTTTAAATAAAAAAAATGTATCTACTCCGTCAAAAAATATATTTAGGTTTATGTAAAAAGTAATAAAAATGTATCTAGGTTTAACTAAAAAAAATGTATCTACTCCGTCAAAAAATGTAACTAGGTTTATGTAATAAAGTAAAAAAAATGTATCTACTCCGTCGAAAAATGTATCTAGGCTTAAGTAAAAAAAATGTATCTACTCCGTCAAAAAATGTATCTAGGTTTATGTAAAAAAGTAAAAAAAAAATGTATTTACTCCGTAAAAAAAATGTAACTAGGTTTAAATAAAAAAATGTATCTATTCCGTGAAAAAATGTATCTAGGTTTATGTAAAAAAGTAAAAAAAAAAATGTATCTAATCCCTTAAAAAATGTATCTAGGTTTATGTAAAAAAGTAAAAAAAAAAAAAATGTATATAGAGTTTCGGTAAAAAGTGTACCTACATTCTTAAAAAATGTATATAGAGTTTCGGTAAAAAGTGTACTTACAATAGAAAAAATTGTATCTATACACTAAAAAAATGTATATAAAATTACGGTAAAAACTGTACCTAAGAAAAATGTATCTACTCCGTTAAAAACTGTAACTAGGTTTAAGTAAAAAAAAATGTATCTACTCCGTCAAAAAATGTAACTAGGTTTAAGTAAAAAAAAAATGTATCTACCCCGTCAAAATTACGGTAAAAAGTGTACCTAAGAAAAATGTATCTACTCCGTCAATAAATGTATCTTGGTTTAAGTAAAAAAATGTATCTACTCCGTCAAAAAATGTAACTAGGTTTATGTAGAAAAGTAAAAAAAAATGTATCTACTCCGTCAAAAAATGTAACTAGGTTTATGTAGAAAAGTAAAAAAAAAATGTATCTACTCCGTCAAAAAATGTATCTAGGTTTAAGTAAAAAAAATGTATCTAGTCCGTAAAAAAATGTATCTACGTGTATGTAAAAAAAAATGTAACTACTCCGTCAAAAAATGTATCTAGTTTGAAGTAAAAAAATGTATCTACCCCGTAAAAAAATATATCTAGGTTTATGTAAAAAAAGTTAAAAAAAAAATGTATCTACTCCGTCAAAAAATGATTTAAGTTTAAGTAAAAAAATGAATTTACTCCGTTACAAAATGTAACTAGGTTTATGTAAACAAGTAAAAAAAAATATATCTAGTCCGTCAAAAATGTATTTAGGTTTATGTAAAAAGTGTGTGTACAATAAGTTAAATTGATGTTAAGTTTGTTGAAAATGTTTTGATGATTTAATCCAGATCCTTGAATATTGTTTGATCTAAGGGTGAATACTCGTTCTCACCGTATGCACTGAATGTTCGTTCTCACCTGATCTTAAATATATATATATATATATATATATATATTAGTATCATTACTTTTATTACATTCGTTATTACTACTGATACTTTCACTACTCTCGCCCTAAATATTGTTACTTTTATTACTGCCACAATAATTTTGATAATTTCGCTACTCTCGTTGCTACTTCTATTACTTTCACTAATCCCACTCCCTCCTAATATTGTTACTTTGATTATTCAAATTAGTGATTATCATGATATTACTATATCCAATGTACTACGATTCTTTTCACTAAAAAAATAATAGAATTACTTTTACTATTTAGCCAAGCAAATTTATGAGGTTTGCATATTTATATAGATATATTACATATATGCATTAAATCAAAATCCTAAACGGAAATCCATCACAAATCTTTTAATTGGTTCCGATCGCAACCCGGTATAAATTACCTTAATAGTATTCCAAACTCGATTAATTGCTAAATAAAATCAAAATTAAAATCAAAATAATATTCAGTAAAGAAGAATGGAACAACCTGAAATTTGCATAGTTGTCCAACGATCTAATCTAATTGTATGACAATAGCTTATGATTAATAGTGAAAAATTTGGGGAAAGATTAAGAAAGAAGATGAAGAAGTAGATGGAAAGAAGTAGAAAAGTAAGGAGGTAGATAAAGAGAATGAGGAGAACAGCAACAAAAGGACGAAGAATAGGACAAAACCACTGTTTATCACGCACTACGCATGGGAGTTACTGTTCTACTGTTCCTATATTCCAATGTTTGCACATTTATAAGGGTTATAGATATATTACATATATGCATTAAATCAAATAATTTTTTTTATCAAATATTATATATTTTTTTGGAAATTTAGCATGATTTATTTATCTTTTAATAATATTTTCCAACAACAAAAAAATATTTATGGAAAAATATTGATTGATTAATGACATATGTTTTAACTTACATTCTCATATTCCTTTTTTTTCATGCTTTCAATAACAAAAAAACCTTTTTTTCTTTATTCCTCAAAATATAAGTAAATACTTCCTCTCATTCATTCACAATAAGTTTCTCTTAAAACGGATATAACCATTTTAAGACTAAAATGGGTCATTATATCCCACTTGCATAGATAAGACAAGTCTTTTTACTAATATGCAGACATTTTATTTTTCTCTTATATATAAAGTGGTAGCTATTTGACCCGTTTTATTGCTTGAAACGGATATGATTGATTTGAAACAAGAATTTGTACTTCATAATAAGTGTTCCATTGTCCATTGCCATCTATTCACAAAAAGTGTCTCATTGTACCGAGGATGTCTTAGTCTAGTGGTTAAGACAAAGGTATTGTGGACAATAGGTCTCAGGATCGAATCCCCCTCCCCTATTGTAATGCGACTAAGTGCGCGCTTCGTTGAACCAAAAAAAAAAAAAAAAGTGTCTCATTGTCTAAATTTGATAAACTTTTATACTTATTTTAATCACCGCAAATTCTCATTTGTGACAGACATATCCTTCGCAAGTTTGCGACGAGTCAAGTAATATCCATATAGAGAGATAAGACAAAAGTAGAATATCTTGATAGTAGCAAATTGTTTTGTCTTTTCTACCAACATGGATAGTATTTGACCCGTCGCAAACTTGTAATGGATATACACGTCACGAGGAAGACATGCTGTTTAATCACTTCAACCCACAACAATATCTCACCTGACCTTACCCCACAACACTATTTATTTTAATCACTTTACCCTCAATAATAATTAATAATAAATTAATTTTATCTCTCCAATCTTCTTACTCTATACAATAGTTTTCATTATTTAACTAATTTCCTTAATTTTTGTATTATTGTCGAAATAAGACAGTTTTTACGAATAGGAGAGAGTATTATAAAATATACATTCATATGAAACTTTTATGTGGGGAATTCAATGGTGTAAGTTTTCTATTTTTTTGGACCAAAATGCCTTTGAAATTGAAGTCTAAAACTATTTAAAAAATCAAATAATATAATGATCAAACAATGTAATTATAGTTTTTTTGTTAATTTATAAAAACCCCTCTATTTAATTCCATATATACATGCTTTTCCTCTTACAAACTTATGAATGCATAAATTGTAGCATAAAATATTTATAATTTTACATTAGAAAAATATAAAAGTTCAATACTTTTATTATACTTATAAAAGCAAATAAACTAAAATTTCTGTTATTTATATTACAAAGAATCTCGAAAATTTTCCTCATTTATGAAAAATGTTAAAAAGAGTAAATAATATGTTTTGAATATGAATGAAGGAAGTTGATTTTATAATTCTAATTCACTTATTCAAAGTCAAATCTGATCGTAAATTATGTTGAACTATATTAATATATATACCTGAATATATTGGGTCGTGCTTTTTCACATACAAATTTTACTCTTTCACATACCCTTTTACAATTTTGTCCTTCTCATTTTTTCATTCTTTCACCTAACTCATTTTTTTCTCTGTTTCTTCATCTCCCTTCACCACCTGCTCCGAGAATCACCTTCAACCTTTGCTTCGATTTCCGACCGACGTCACTCCCCGAACCACCGCGACCACAAATTAAATTTTGCGAATAACGATTCTTGTGAAAAAACAGTTAACAAAAATATCAATTGGGTGAAAAAGGATATTAATTAAGGTATTAATGAAGATTTGTTTGATTTGATTGATGATTTTGGTAGGAATTAAGAATGACCAATGTGCGAGAGGAAGAAGGCAATAAAGATTAATTAATGAAAATTTATTAATGAAGATGATTTTGGTGTGCTGATTGACGAATGCACAAGTTGTTTTTGGTAGGAAATAGGATTGCTCCCTCTTGATAAGAACTGATAAATTTTTTCGTAATTTCACAAAATATATTAATAATTGTTAATTATAATCATTGTTCATGTTTTTTGAACAAGTAAATTCAATTTTAGGGAAAAAAAGTTAACATAAACTTTAATTTGTCTAGGTTTAGAAAAGGATATGCTTTGAAAAGATTGTGAAAAAAATGTATGTGAAAGAGTAAAGTTCGTACGTGAAAAAGTAATTCCGAATATATTTTGTACTCCCTCCGATTTCCTATGATGTTCCCTCTTTCCGTTTTGGTCTAATTACATGATGTTCCCTCTTTCCTATTTTGGACAACTTTGTGTGGTCCAAAATGAATTTCATGTAGGGTCATGTGTATTGTGTTATCTAAATTGATTTCCTTATTTCTTAGGTTAAAATCAAAAGGGAACAACACAGGAAATCGGAGGGAGTATCATATTAGCCCTATAATCAAAAAGTCAATTTATTGACTGGGAAACCTTTGAGCATTGACATTAGATGGATTAACCTGTAAGAAAGTCAGCCTATTATGTCACAATTTGGACGAATACAAGTTAGTCTTTTATGTCATTAAAACACACAATTTTGAGTACCATAATGTTGACATTTTTCGTACTTTTTAGAACCCTTTTCCCTTTCCCTTTCCAGTCAAATCACTCCTGCTTGGTTTTCCCTCCTTTCCTCCATAATTTTTTGTACTACTCTAGTACTCTGTACTCACTACCCCCAAAAAATAAAAGTCTTAAAACTTGTGTTCTTGCCTTGCACACTAATTTACATTTCATATTCTTCAACTTGTGCTATTTGATTTACTTCTACTCAGATTTGCTAACTTGGTAGCATCCAATGGGTATGCTACTTTAATTTAATTCACCCTAATGTTGCTTCATTTCATATTTAATTACATGTTTTGGCAAATTGAATGTATGGGTTTTGCTATAAATAAAAGTTGGAAACTTTTAGGGTTGTTCAATCAAATGTTGGTCATCAACTGTCTGCCAATTCCAAACCCGAGACGGGTTTTCTTGCTTTCTTTCATCTGTTTTCTACTTGGGTTTAAAACCCTAACACAGGCATGTGATTCTAATGATCTTTTAGCATTAAAGCAATTTGCTGGTAATCTTACAAATGGGCAATTACTGTCAACTTGGGTTGAGGCTAGGAACTCAAGTTGTTGTAATTGGGATGGTGTTTTATGTGATAATAACAATGGCTTAGCTACAAGTAGAGTAACTAAGTTGCTTCTTAGGGAAAAGGGCCTGAAAGGAGTTATTTCAACTTCTATTGCTCAATTGGACCAATTGGAAATGCTTGATTTGTCATACAACCATCTTGAAGGCGGGTTACCGCCTGAGTTGTCGAATTTGAGGAGGCTGGTTTACCTTGATGTCAGCTATAACCGCCTTTTGGGATCACTACTGCCTGCTTTTTCTGGTGTAAATAATGTCCAGACCTTGAATCTTTCTAGCAATTTCTTTAATGGGTCATTGCTTGATTTGGGGTTGTTTCCTGATATGGTTGTGTTCAACATTAGCAATAATTCTTTCACCGGGCAAGTCAGTTCTCGAATTTGCAGTTTGAGTAAGATTAGTTCTATTGACATATCCTTGAACCATTTTACGGGTTTTCTTAACAGCTTTGAGAACTGCAGTTCATCTCTCCAACAGCTTTACGCTGACGACAATTTTCTCTCTGGTGAATTCCCGAGCTTTATCTATTCCATGCCTTTGCTTGAGCAACTCTCGATATCTGGGAACAATCTCTCTGGCAAGATTAGTGAAGAAATTAGTGGGCTCGTAAATCTTAGAATCTTGGTTATTTCAGCTAATAATTTTTCTGGTCCTTTCCCTGATGTGCTCGGCAACTTGACCAAACTACAGCAATTAAGTGCATATACAAATTTATTCTCCGGCAAATTGCCTGCTAGCCTTTCTAATTGTTCATTGCTTCAAACTCTTGATCTTAGAAATAATTCTTTCTCGGGTAACATTGACATTGATTTTACTGGTCTACCGAATCTCTCTGTGCTTGATCTTGCCAGTAATCATCTCCTTGGTTCAATTCCAACTTCCATTTCTAGTTGCAAGAAACTAACAACCTTGAGCATCGCTAAGAATGAGCTAACTGGTGAGGTGCCTGAAAGTTTGGGGACCCTCCCATTTCTTTCATTTCTCTCTTTGTCAAACAATACCTTGTCGAACTTGACAAGCGCGTTAACAACTCTTCAGCAGTGCAAAAATCTTACCACCCTTATTCTCACTAGGAACTTTCATGGTGAAAAAATCCCGGAAAACCTATCTGGTTTTGATAACTTGAGGGTTCTGGCACTTGGGAACTGCGATCTTCAAGGTGAGATTCCCGATTGGCTTCTGAATTGTACGACGTTAGAAGTCCTCGATTTGTCATGGAATCACTTAAATGGCGGCATTCCTTTGTGGATTGGAAAAATGGAAAAATTGTTTTACTTGGATTTCTCCAATAATACACTGTCAGGAGAAATCCCGGAAACTATGATGCAGCTTAAGAGCCTGATTTCTCCACGTGGCAGTGCACCAGTTGGTTTTCCAGCCAATGGTATCCCATTGTATGTAAAGAGGAGTCAGAGTGCATATGGCTTGCAGTACAATCAAGCCTCTAGTTTTCCACCGTCCATATACCTGAGCAACAATAGAATAAGTGGGACCATATCCCTGGATATTGGAAGGTTAAAGCAACTTCTCGTTTTGGATCTTAGCAGGAATAACATTACAGGCACAATCCCTGAATCGATGTCAAACATGCTAAATCTTGAAGTCTTGGATTTGTCTTTCAATGATCTTCACGGATCAATACCTTCATCACTGAATAATCTTACATTTCTTTCGAAATTTAGTGTGGCACATAATGATTTAGAGGGACCTATACCAACAGGTGCGCAGTTCGAGGGATTTCCTAACTCCAGCTTTGTGGGAAACCCGGGCCTATGCGGGTCAACTCAAGCTCCTCCTTGTACTAATGCCGGTTTTGGACTGAGAATCCATCCTTCTAGAACTAGCAATAAAGACGGTAGAAAAACCGTCTTTGGGATAGCGCTCAGCATTGGGATTGCCATTGCCTTGCTTTTAGCCATCATTTTGATGAAAATGTCCGGAAGAAAACCCGTAGTGACGATGGATAATCTTGATGAGGAGACAGGCCGTCTTCCCAGTATTTCCGAAGGATCCGTTGTAGCAAAATTGGTTTTTTTCCAGAATGATTCGAATTGCAAGGAACTCACGATTGGCGAGTTGTTGAAATCAACTGATTATTTCAGTCAGGCAAACATTATTGGTTGTGGGGGATTTGGCCTTGTTTATAAGGGTACCCTCCCAAATGGAAGCAAGGTTGCTATAAAGAGGCTTTCAGGAGATTGTGGTGAAATGGAACGAGAATTCCGTGCTGAAGTTGAGGCTTTATCTAAGGCACAACACAGAAACCTGGTTTCCTTACAGGGATGCTGTCAAGTAGGAGATGACAAATTGTTGATCTACTCCTATATGGAAAATGGAAGCTTAGACTACTGGTTGCATGAGTGTGTCGATGGGGGTTCTACACTCAACTGGGCTGCAAGATTGAGGATTGCCCAAGGTGCAGCCAATGGGTTGGCGTACCTGCATAAGGCCTGTCAGCCCAACATAGTCCACCGGGACATCAAATCGAGCAACATTCTTTTGAACGAGAAATTTGAAGCACATTTAGCAGATTTTGGCCTTTCGAGACTATTATGTCCTTATGATACCCATGTAACAACCGATTTAGTGGGAACTCTAGGGTATATTCCTCCTGAATATGGTCAGACATTAACTGCAACCTTCAAGGGGGATGTTTACAGCTTTGGGGTCGTTTTATTGGAACTTTTGACTGGTCGGAGACCTGTTGAAGTATGCAAAGGGAAAAATTGTCGGGATTTGGTTTCGTGGGTATTCCAGAAGAGATCAGAAGGGAAGGAAGAGGAGGTAATAGATACAACAATTTGGGAGAAAGAACACGAAAAGCAGGTGCGAGAGGTTCTTGGAGTAGCATGTAATTGCTTAAACAAAGATCCAAGGCAAAGACCGTCTATAGACCAGGTTGTTTTATGGCTCGACGCAACTTGTTAGACATGACCAAACTAGCTTGACGTGCTAAGTTGGCCGGAAGCGAATAATATACACTAACTGACCAGACCTGATGACCCTTTCGCCAGGTCTGTAACTGGTGGCAGCTATTGTGGTTCGAATCTAGGATTACTAGGCAGAGGATAATGTCATTATTCTGTAAAGAATAAAGATAGTCCTATATACATCAGTGTAGCAAGATTCAGTCTTTTTTTTTAAAAAAAAACTTTGGTACTTTCGCTTTTTTCTGTGGAAAATTAACTATAGTATATACCATTCACCAACACATTTTTTAACTCATACGAAGTACAATAGTTGTCTTTTTAGTTACTTTCATCTGAACGTATCTTGTACTACGGAGTAGTTGTTATAATTTCCGCAACAAAATGAAATTCTCAACGGAAATTCCAATAAGATTACCGTAATCAGCGCAGTTCCAATAGCAACGCTACCAGCCGTAGGCCGTAGCAGACCCAGGCATCCGGCCTCATGCCATGGCATCTACAATCTGGAACACTGACTACTATGTGGGTACATCTTCAATGCTTACATGCAAGATGGATACTACTAAAGCCATGTATGAAGTAAGCCAAGTTTGCCACCAAGTGGTCTAAGGCCTAACTTGTTCTGCATCATGTTCTCAATCTTTTTTTTTTTTTTTTTTTTTTTTTTGACAGCAGAACAACAAAAAAAACCAAAAACCCTAAACAAGTGCATTTTTTGCAAGATTATGAGCAATCTTGTTTAAATGCCTAGGAATAAAACTAAAACTTAGACAGTGAAAGGATGTAGCTAGGTCTTCAATATCACAAATAAGCCCCTTTGTCTCACGATAAGGCTTTGCAAATCGTAGAATCTGGAGCAGAGATTGCAGACAATCCGAAGACACACTCAGGTGTATAATACCATTCTTAACAGCCCAGTCCATACCATACCAAATAGCCTTCGTCTCCGCTTGCAACGCAGATTCTGCATAAAAGGAAATTGCTGAAAACATATAAACGCTCCCACCAGGATCATAAATAATCCATCCGGCAGAAGCTTCCCTATTCTCATACCAACCCGCATCTACCTTAATTCTGAACATCTGACAAGAGTCCCTGTATCCAATGAAAAAAATCGGAAAAAAGTCCTTAAGAGCAGAAATAGAATCTTGAAAAACCTCAGTTGGAGCGCCCTTATGAAGAACCTGAACCTCCTTCCGTTGTAATTCAGCCGATAGGGCAGTTGCAGCAGACTCTTTAAAAATATTAAGAAAAGCAATCTCCGAGAACTTAATATTTTTAAAAACTAAATCATTCCTAATCCTCCAAATGGTCCATAATATAGCCATAAAATCAACCATAATATCCTGAGTATTAGGCCTACTTAGAAAAACAAAGAACCAATCCATAATCCACCCCCTAATGGGAATGTTAGAAGCACAATCCACTCTAATACCCAACGATGAACACGCCCACGCCCTTTTAGTAACCTCACAATCGCGAAAAAGATGCTCGAGTGTTTCCACCACATCATGATGGCGACAAAGCGGACAAGAAAGATCCAACAAATCAACCCTCTTCGCTACTTCATAGCGCACAGGAAGAGAGTTTGTAAGAATTCGCCAGATAAAAGTCTTCCACTTATTAGGCCCAGGTAACTTCCAAAGCCTTTTTCTACAGAAAGACTTAACACGATTACAAATCCGTTCCTTATCCTTAAGGGTACAATTTTTTCTAAAAAAATCATCAAAACATCTTCCATACCCTGATTTAACAGAGTAATACCCATCCCTACTAAATTTCCAAAACATCTCATCCTCGCAGCTTGAAACACAAATAGGTGTTGCCAAAATTTTCGTGGCCCACTCATCCTCAAAAAGATTATTAATTAACTCCTCATTCCATCGCCCATTCAGACCAATAAGATCTTTAATTCTAAGATTATGAATATAGTCCGGAATAGAAAAACCCTCACACCTCAATAAAGAAGGGATCTCTCCACCAACCCATCTTACTTTCCAAATATTCATAGTTGAGCCTTTCCAAACATGCCATCCCACCCCTGGAAGGATAACATCCATACCTGTCTTAATACTACGACAACCCCAAGAACATGTCGAATTTGATTTCAAGGTCTCTTCTGAAAAGATCAAACCTCTTGTAAACACTTTATGGTAGAAAACCTTACTAATCATCGAATCTTTTTCAAAAATAATTTTCCAAGCAATCTTTCCCAAAAGAGCCTTATTCATAATGCCAATATTCCTGATTCCTAAACCTCCTTCCGATTTTGGAAGACTGGTAAATAATCTACTAGTCCAGTGAATAGTCGACTTTGAATTTATTCCAGCCCACCAAAATTGTGACAATAAAGCATCTACTTTCCTCGCCACACTTATCGGTATTTTAAACACCGATAGAACGTAATTGGATAAGGTGGACAGAACAGAAGAAATCAAAGTTAATCTACCAGCTGGTGATAAGAACAAACCATTTCAAGAAGCTAGTCTTTTTTTAACCTTCTCTACAATACCACTAAAGAGCATCCTTTTGGAACCTACAAAATCCGTTTCAATACCCAAATATATCCCAATACCTTTGTTATCTCTGATTTTGAGCACTTTCAAACCTTCTTGAACCAAAGCCAAAGTAGTATTAGGGCTAAAAAGAATTCCCGATTTCTGCTCATTCATAGCTTGTCCTGACTGTTCGCAAAAAGAATCCAAAATAATCTTCAAAGCCCCAAAAGAATTATTTTTAATCCGAAGAAAGAAAATCGAATCGTCCGCAAACAAAAGATGTGAAATAGGTGGGAAGTCCTTAGAGATAGAAATACCATATAAGACACCAACTTCTGTAGCTTTCTGGATACTTTGAGAAAGGACCTCCATACATAGAATAAACAAATATGGAGACAAAGGATCCCCCTGCCGAATACCTCTACTTGGGCAAAAACTTCTTAGCGGAGATCCATTAATTAAAAGCTCATACGAAACAGAAGAAACACACCTCATGATTAAATTAACCAAATTTACCGGAAAACCAAAGCTCATCAAAGTCTGCTTTAGAAAAGACCATTTAACCCTATCATAAGCTTTACTCATATCTGCTTTAAAAGCATACTTACCATCCTTCCCAATTTTTTGGTTATTAATGTTATATATAAGTTCATGAGCAATAAGAATATTATCTGTAATATGCCGACCCTTCACAAAAGCGTTCTGAAAATCTCCCACTAAATACTTCATAACCCTAGAAAGACGATTAGCAATGCATTTCGTAATGATCTTCATAACCACATTACATAGGCTAATAGGCCGATAATCCTCCACTTTCTCGGGATTATCATTCTTCGGGATAAGAGTAATAAACGTACGATTAAGGCTTTTAGGATTAAGCCCACCATTAAGCACATCCAGCACAGCAGAAGTAATATCATTCTTAATCGTAAACCAATATTTCTGAAAAAAGATAGCCGGAAACCCGTCAGGACCAGGTGATTTAAGAGCCCCTAACTGGAAAACGGCACTTCTAACATCTTGAGGCGAAAACGGGAGCTTAAGAAAATCAACATCATCTGACTTAACCTTTCTAGTAATATTACTGCATAAATCATAAGATGACTCCTCCATAAGACCATTAGAACCATCTAAAACATCCGCAGAGTGTAAAATGTTAATATCCTCCACCAGATCAGGATTAAAATTTTTTAAAAAATAGAGCCTAAATCTTTGAGCCACTAGATCTGGTTGATAAATCCATGAACCATTGTCATCCTTAACCCCAAGAATAAAATTGCGTCCAGCTCTACCTTTTACCCAATTAAAAAAGAACTTCGAGCAAGTATCGCCATCAATAGCCCAATTTATTTTTGCTCTTTGACGCCAATAAACACACACAGCCCTTGCAAATTCAGCAGCCTCATTTTTAGCAACATCAAAGTTATCAAAAATACCGTCTTCTAATCCCGAATCCATAGCATTCTCAATATTCCTATCAAAATCATTCCATTTAATTTTCCATTCGTCCCTTTTATCCAAAACCCATTTCTTAATCACTCCTCTTGTTCTTGACAATTTCGTAATGACACAAGTAGTAGACAACCCAATCACCTCTTTTTTCCAAGTAGAATTAATTCTTGATCTACACACAGGATTATCGAGACACCAAGCATCTACTTTGTAAGGCTTTGAATAAAAATTTCTTACCAAATTAAGATCCAAGATAATAGGTGCGTGATCCGAAATTTGAATAGGAAAATGAGTAATCCCAGCATCAGGAAAAAGATTAAACCAATCCATAGAACCATAGCCCCTATCAAGTCGTTCAAAAACGCGTTTGAACCCTTTTCGATTATTCGTCCAAGTAAAGCGAGGGCCTTTGAAAGGAATATCAACAAGTTTATGGAGAATTCTCCAATTATGAAATTGAATAGATCCCTTAATAGTCTTTTGCTTAGTACTATACTTATCGCTAATATACTCAAGTTGATTAAATCTCCAAAAATAACAAAAGGATAGGAGAAGCCATTCAACCACACACCCAAGTCTTCAAACACATTTCCACGATTTGCAATATCAGGGTCTCCATAGAAACAAACAATATACCAAGGAAGGTCCATATTCATTTCATTTAGAAGGATAACAAAATTTGTACAGGAGAAAATTATTGATAATTGAATATCCTTCTTCCATCCGCACCATAGACCTCCTGAACTACCATTAGCATCCATCCCCGTTGTAGTACTAAACCCCATACATTTAAACTTTTTCAATACAAAATCAACACTACATTTAGTCTCAGCAAGAAAAACAAAAGAAACATTATTATCATTAACCAACGCCCTAATCTTCGGAATTATAGGGGAGAGCGTATTAGAAATACCCCTACAATTCCATCCAAGAAGCTTCATTTTTCAGAAGGAGGTTGATTTGGGTCAACCTCCGCAACACCCATAAAAGCGCCTCCTCCAACAGATGAATTACTAGAGCTGCTACAATCCAAGTCCATCACATTCATACGGAACCCTTCAGTCATCTCAAGCTTACCAAAATCAGAGAATACCATAGCATCAGACTTGTGTTTTTTTGCTAATTGGGAGAGATAAGGTTTGGCATAACCAATAGTAAGCATGCTTACAGCAGGCACCTCCACAATCGCAGTATCAGACATTGATTTTCGCTTCTTGAAAGGTAGAGCAAGTTCAGCAGCCAAAGTAAGGTCATCAGGATTTTTAACAATTCCAGAAGAAATAGCTTCCTGATGGCAATCAATTCCAACCACGGAAGCAGCCCTCAGCCCATTAAAATTCATTTCAGGCGACAGATTTCCAGTACTCTTTCCCCAACTAACAGCCGTCTTAATCCGTGATTCAAACAAGCAAGGATTAGCCACCATCACACCATCTGCAACCAGACTACCTGAAACTTCTTCCTTACCGTGAACAAGACCATCCCTAGCACTACTTTCATCAGCAATCCAACCACTCTTCTTACTAGAACCAATCTGTAATGTAAGATTAGTACTAACCTCCTCCTTTTCAGACTGAGATTCTTGAGCAGCAAAATTATCAGAAGAATCTCCCATAATACCTTCAGAATCCGACTCAGCAGAGGGTAACTCACCAGCAGTAGAATAATCTGAACTAGATGAGTCTTCAATATTAATGACAAAATCATTATTCACTTGATTAACATTATTACCATCCTCCATGATATCCTCAGCCACATGCCCTTCATTATTCAGATTATCCCCATTACCATTCTCATAATAATCATAATAATAAACAATAGGAATACCAGTAGGGGGTGGATCAAATGTTTGATTATATCCCCTATTCTCATCTTCCAACCGAGCCCAATTAAAATCATTCTCAACTCGATTGAGAATAGCTTCTTGAACGTAAGAATCCCTATCAACCCTCTCATTACTGACCTGACCATCATAATTAGAATACAAAGTATATGGATCATTCAAAATCTGATTTGGAAGAATAGGAGCATGATTCTGTTGCATATAGTGAACTCCAGCATTAATATCCAGATCAAACACATAACCACCACCTCCTCCGCCCTCATGCATCGCATTATTCAAGTCAGCATCCTCCATAAATTCAGCAGAAAAAACAGGTACGGAATGAGAATCCACCCCAATATCCACAAAATCCGCTTCAATTTCAGTGTCAGCCATGTTCTCATCAAGAGGACCAGTAGTAGGAATCTCAACACCCTCACCATTCCGAATACCCACATCACCATTTCCTTCCCCCCCATCATATCCCATATTAAAACCCTCTTGTGTTTGGCTACCCACATTGAAAATAACAGGACCAGAGAAAGGTTGAGCAGTAACCGCGAAACGCATGCCAGGATAGACTCTACCTCCTGGTGTTAAACCCAACCCAAAGTCCACAACAAACTCTTCTTCCATAGAACTACCAGATGACCAAGCATCATCATAATCCATACCAAGTCTGACTTTAGAAGAAACATATTTTGTAGTAGAGGGCGTAGCCCTAAGGTCGAGATTGAACATAGTATGATTACTAGAAGACTGAAAAACACAGAAACCCTTCCCTTGAGCTTTATCAAGAAGGCCATTAACACTAGACACAATAGTAATAACACTTTCTCTACAACAGCTCGAAACATGTCCAATTTTGCCGCACCTTATACAATATTTAAAGACTTCTTCGTAACGAAACTGAACCCACAGAAGATACCCCCCATCCATAGAAAGAAAAAAACCGGGAGCAAGAGGCTCATTTAACTGTATACGTACCTTAACACGCAGATAGTCTTTGTCAGGCACTAAATCAAAAGGCTCTACCTCATAGAAATTACTAAGCAAATGTCCTGCAATATTAGCAACTTCCATAGTTAAATATTCGAATGGCAGTCCACAAATACGTACCCAGACTTCCGCATAAGGGAAACGAATAGTTCGTGGAATCGAGTCCGGGAACCACTTAGTAAACACCATAAAAGCACCAAAGAAAGAAGCAAAGGTTTTCCTTAAAAGGTCCTCTTTGTCTTCACTGTTTTCGCATCGAAAAGCATATAAATCTCCGAGCTTTAACACCTTAATCCGTCCTCTCGTCTTCCATTTCAATCTAATAACATCTTCAATCTTCCTCACCTTAAAAATACGGTAGTCCACCAAGAAACCTAGCACACAACTGTCCCATAATTCCCGAGACTTTCCCAAAGTATTTGGATCTAAATTAAAGACTGGCCCTGAACGAGGAAACCTCCATGCATGGAGGTGTTCTGGATTGTTGGGTGAAAATTCAGCTCCTGGGTGTGATTGATGATAAAAACCGAAGGGATTAAAGTGTTGATGATCATGATCACCATTATGCTCCCCATGTTGTTGTTCAAAGCCATCTGCTTCTGCATGCAAGTTAACATTTGCTGCATGCAAATCATCAGAACAACTATTCGGCATTGGATTAGCCATAAAACACACAGAAAAAAGAAAAGAAGAAGAGAGAAAGAACAAAAGGAAGAAAAGGATGATAATAGATCACCCAACTTCAAGGCTTAAATACCCAGAAGAAGAGAACCCAACAAGGCAAAAAACTCTAACGTCTTCAAATAACCAAAGAATGTCAGAAGAGCAGAGAAACCTGATTGGGTCTCAAATAGCAAACCCTAGACACGTTTTGAAAAACCAATCAGCATCCAGCAAAGCTAATCATTAGCACTCTATTAATACGTAACCTTTCTTGGGAAATCAACCAACAACATGCAAACTGGAACAACCCAATAGAAACAATGGGCGTGGTTTTGGGAAATAAAACCTCACAGAGAAATGATGATTAACAAATAATATAAAAGATATAAGAACAGATTATAGAAGTAGAAAAGATTTGAACTGTTTTAAATTTTTTGATAAAAAAGGATGTTAAACGTCATTAATATTTTGAAGAAGGCAGAAAAAAAGAGAGCTCTCACTAGGAGAGATAAACTCTAACTTTTAGTTAGAGAAGTAAAACTAAACTTTCATGTACTCACTTCAATCCACAACCCATCATGTTATCAATCATATACTACACCCTCAAACAAATACAAAAGTTATCGGTTAAACAAAATTCGCTCTTTTAAGAGTCCAAATTAATAAGATTAACAATGTTATATAAACAATAGTAAGTTTTGCTTGCGACGGGTCGTTATTTGTAACGGATATTTATGAGATAAAATGGGTAGAAAATGAGTTAGTGGAGAAAGGGGACCACATGAATAGTGTTGGAGAGAGAGAGAAAAAGTGGGTATTTTGTGAGAGGAAACGGTACCCGTCACAAGCTTGCGACGGATAGTGCCGTTGCAAATAAGAATTTGTGTATAAACAATTAGTATCTAGTGAGACAAAATCAATGATCTCTTTAACAATGTTAAATTCTTATACAAATCAATCAACTTATGTAACAATTACTATATCTCTCTCAACTTTAGTGTCTTTAGAGTTCAATTAAAAAAATAAAAACCGAAAAAAAAGTGAGCTTTTAATTCATTTTTAAATGCTCTCTTTTCTTTACTTCTCGTTGCATGGGTATCTTAGAAGTTTAATATTTCTTCTTTTTAATGTTTGGTACTTTTTACATCTAATGAATACTATCCTTTTTAAATTATTTTTTTTGAAGGGAAAAATCGTTTCATTAATCAAAAGTCAACTTGATGGGCTCATGAGACGCTTCTGCACATCCTCTAACATATCGCCCTCTACGGCTTTTCACAAGAGGGTCTCCAAATTTTCTAAAGCATTGACAAGAATGCAGTTCTTTTGACCAAAACGTTTGTAACGAGCAATCTGACAACAGTTTTATCTCCATAGGATCAACAATGAAAGCGTCGATCTTCCACTTAATTCTTGAACCTCTCGAATAGAGGGGAAAATCTCACCACACGATAGGACAAACTCACCAAAAGGTGAGAACAAAACTCACACAGAGGTGAGAACAAAACTCACACAAAGGTGAGAACAAGTCTCCAATAAAGGAGAGACAAGAAGTTATTTGCGTAACAAAAAAGTAAAAAAGAACGAAAGGGAAAATTTGGGGCTTACCTCCACCAAAAAAGGTAGACGGCAGCCCCAAGATATTGAATTAGGGTTTAGGTTTTTTTAGAGAGAGAATTAGGGAGAGTTAAAAGGATTGTATTTTACATCACCGGTTTTAACTTTTTTTATCCTTTTTTAATTATTGGCTAAAACATTCTAGTCTTTCAAAAACTACGTCTTGTGTCCGCATTTGAGTTCATTAACTACGCTTTCAAATCTTTTATACTTCTACATCTTCAACTTTCTCTCTCTTTCACTTCTCATCTATATATCACATACCATGCTCTTATTAAAATTAATAGGACAATTCAAAGAAATAGATTTAACCGCTTTATCACCCGGATGATCAAGCCGACGATGCCACACTTCGTAAGACTCTCCTGGCCCCACCGAATGCACCGAGCAGGTTCCGTCGTCCGAATCAAGCATATATAGTCCATCTCGTAGTTCACCTACTCCAATCATCGTCCTCAAAGAACAGTCTTGTATTACACAAGAAGTATTAGCAAATTTCAAGTCAAAATTGTTATCATTTGTCAACTGGGATACGGATACTAAGTTGCAAGTAAATTGGGGAACAAATAAAACCCGCTGTAACAATATCTTGGCATTAATTCGAACAGTGCCCATTTGAGACGCCATGATACGCTGCCCATTTGGTAATCCCACTGCCCTAGGTGGAATATTTACGGTGTCCACAAACAATGAGAGGTCACCCGTAACATGATTAGAAGCACCGCTGTCGAGTATCCAACAAGAAGACTTACCCGAAAGCCGATCCGAGGATACAAGAGAAGCAGTTGTGTGCACTACATTAGCGTGCACTACATTAGCGTGCACTATAGGCTCGACATTAGCAGCCAAATCTGACCCTCCTTTCCCGCGCTTAAATTCAGCCGGAGTCCTCGGACGATTTCCCTACCAGTTAGGGAACTTATTGAGGTGAAAAAAACAGGTCTTAAACTCATGACCAGAAATAGAACAATGTTCACAAAAGAGTTTGCGTCGCGCGGCTTTCTCCTGCTCACGAAAAGCCTTCCACTCGGCTGGTGTGCGAGACATACTAGAGGCAGATGAGACGGTATAGGCCATGACATCAGTAGCATCAGTGGGCGTCACACCGTCACCTTTGAGCAAACGTTCTGCCTGAAGAACAGAGTGATACCCATGGTTTAATGTAGGGAGATGGTCCATTTGGAATTGCTGGTTACGTAAGGTACCATATAAGCTATGATCTAGTTCCATAAAAAATTGATGGAGCTTTTCATTATCAAGTCTTTAAATAGCCTTAGTCGATATGTCGCACGTGCAACGACCACACACACAAGCAAAAGGGGGTTCATAGACAGCAAGAGAATCCCACAGAGATTTCAATTTACCATAATAATCGGTGACAGACATACCTTTGAGTTGCCGACAATTACCGAGTTCAGGTTTTAGGGAATGAATTGATGTGCCATCCACGACCGCGAATCGCTCCTCCAAATCGCTCCACATATGTCGGGCTGCCTTGACATAAGGAATACTTTTCAGAAGCGATGGCTCAATCGTATTGCGAAGCCATTGAACAATAGTGCAGTTAACCACATCCCATTGTTCAAGCATATTTTGTTCAGTTGGTTGCTTAATGGTTCCGTCGCAAAAACCAAATTTTCGGCGAGACTTGAGTGACATCCGCATTGAACGACACCAATCGTCATGATTGGAACTACTTAATGTGACAATAGAGATTTTTATTCCAGGGACGTCATTCGATCCGAGGAAGTACGGAGACAAAGGATCAATTTTAAAATAGGATTGACATCGTCACCCGCCATGAAATAAAAGACGATTAAACAGAAAAAAAGATTGAAAGAAAAAAGTAGGGTTCCTGGCTCGATACCATGACAAATTGAGTAAGACACATAGAAGATGAGTAGAATATTTTGTGTGTGTTGATTTTATTAAGCTTAGCCAATCGGCTTTATATAGTACAGAGAAGCAGTGGAAACAACAAGAGAATGCCAAGCAACAAAACGTAAAGACCAAATTAATTAGGAGTCATAAACTCTGAATAATACTCCTAATAATACGCCTAACAAAACACCCTTTTAACAGTCCTTAACACTGCCTTGATATTGCGTTTGCATAATACACCATTTATCATTTTAGAATTGCTTGAACTAGTTAACAAATTAATTGATTTCATTGGTTATTGTTTTAGAGCAATTTCATTGGCTATTACTTTGCTTAAATAAATTAAGTATATAAATAAAAAGATAATCAAATAATAATAAAATATCAGTTAGATAATTATTGTTTTTAGAGCGATTACATTGGCTATTACTTTGTTTAAATAAATTAAGTATATAAATAAAAAGATAATTAAATAATAATAAAATATTAGTTGGATAATAATTGAATTAGTTAATAAAATAATTGATTTCATTAGCTATTGTTTTAGAGCAATTTCATTGGTTATTACTTTGGTTAAATAAATTAAGTATATGAATAAAAAGATAATTAAATGGTAATAAAATCTCAGTTGGATAATTATTGTTTTTAGAGCGATTACTTTGACTATTACTTTGGTTAAATAAATTAAGTATATAAATAAAAAGATAATTAAATAGTAATAAAATATCAGTTGGGTAATTATTGAATTAGTTAATAAAATAATTGATTGTAAATTAAGAGTTTTGGCTACCGTGGAGTTATTATGGTATAATTTGTTGTTTCCCTTCTCTTATTTAATTAAGAGCATAAATAGATGTATTGATGAATATATTAAGTACTTAAGTTTACGAGGTATAATTAAATAAATACGAGCTACAGAATACAAACACATAAGAATATGAGCTAATGTAAAAGATGACGAGTTTAAGAGAATCACGAACTAAAAAATACGACCACAAAACAATGCGAGTTATTAACCTAAGAATACGAGCTAATATAAAAAGAATATGAACTATCAAGATAAGAATACGAGGTAATGTTAAAACAATACAATCTATTAAGACAAGACGGGTTTTAAAATACGAGCACAAATGAATACGAACTAATGAAAAAACAATACGAACTATTAACATAAGACGAGTTTTAAAATATGAGCACAAATGAATACAAATATGAGATTAAAAGGATCACGAACTTAAATATACAAGCGCATAAGAATACAGCCTATATATTAAGATGATAATATGAGCTAATATAAACAGAATACGAAAACACGAGCTAATTGAAACACTTCTCGAGCTAAAAAAAAATAGAACCAGATTTCCAATATGTCAAATTTCATGATATAATAGGCACTTAAGATTACGAGGTATAATTAAAAGAATACGAGCTACAAAATACGAATATATAAGAAATACGAGCTAATGTAAAAGGAATAAGAACTTAAGAGAATCAAGAAGTAAAAAATACGGGCACATAAGAAGGTGGGCTATTAATGTAAGAATGCGAGCTAATAGAGATATTGAGCTAAGAATACGAGCTAATGTAAAAAATACGAGCTATTTAGATAAGAATACGAGCTAATGTAAAAAAACATACGAGCATATTAGAGGATCAAGAACTTACAAATACGAGCATATAAGAATACGGGTTAATATAAAAAGAATATGAGCCAATGTAAGAAGAATACGGGCTAATAAGATAAGAATATGAGCTATTAAGATAAGAATACGAGCTAATGTAAAAAGTATACGAGCTAATAAGATAAGAATATGAGCTAAAGTAAAAAGAATATGATCTAATGTAAAAAGAATACGAGTTTCAACTATCTTCATATATTAGAAATATTGGATTAAAAATTTCTTCAAGATGATGCTCAAATGAAAAGTATAGAAGTTATTATAAAAATATATCTGCTTAAAATATTATTTTGATAGTGATGCGTAATATGTAAGTGTCTTTCCAAGACCATTGAATTGTAACATGTTTCCGTTTCTATTGGAGTTTCATGCACTTTCAACGTTTCATGTTGTTCCGATGATGATACATCTGATATTTCATTAGCCATAAAAAACAATCATACTTAAATTATTCTCTATATATGTCTATTATACTAAGTATTTTTAGAAGATGAACTGTTACGATAATAATTATTCTCTATATATGTCTATTATACTAAGTATTTTTAGAAGATGAACTGTTACGATAATTACTTTGAAACCATGTCAAGATATTACCCGGGCATGAAATCTAGTACAGATTAAAATAGAATACTGTATCAAATAAGGAAAATCTAAGACAAATTTATAGTTTATCGAAAATCTCCTTATAAAGAACATTAGATGACTCCTTTGTCTTCATCTAGAAGGACTTTTAGACGACCCTTCTTACTGCCTTTGGGGATTACTGGTTTAGGAAGATAAAGTCCAACACGGGATAGAGATTGCCCTTGACTTTTGTTAATATTTCTAAATAAGCATGTGCCAGAAATGTTAGTTATGAGGTTGCCCTTGACTTTTGTTAATATTTCTAAATAAGCATGTGCCAGAAATGTTAGTTATGGGGGTCGAACTCATGACCAAACTAATAAAAACTCAGTATCTAACCATTACACCACCAAATATTTGATAAATTTTGAAACTAATGTCCAAATACTTCAGAACAAAGAGGGTACAGTGAATCCATGCAACCCATTAAAAAGACCCCTGAATGTGGGATAAACTATTCACACACAAGAAAGCAACAATAATCGCGATCTTTTTAGTCTCAAGAAATGACAACACGGAAAGTCGATGAGGAAAAAAACTGTGGAAGGAGTCCGTATCCCGTCAATTCCGTATATCAAAGTAGTGTACAATGTATAAGGAGCAAACTCTCCATAGAAAACGAATAAGCAATTCACCGTACTATGGCCAAACAGCAGGTCTTGCTTGTAACGGATAATAATATCCTACATGAGGGGAGGAATGTGCATTTATTGAGAAGAAAAAGATGAAATGAACCTGAGTCACACGGTATAAAACTTGACAATCGAGAGTTTAGCAAACTATGATGCATTTATCCAATATATTTCGTCACGGTCGAAAATGAACAAAAAAAAGGGGGGCAGGCAAAACAATTGTCCTGGCGTGGTCTTATGGTAAGAGAAAAGATCGGATATAAGTTGATCTAGAATTGCTTCTCCCATGAGGTACAATAAATTGTGAAGGGAGCTGAGTCTAAACAGAACAAGGAACATAGAAGATCTAACAAAAACAGAAAGAAGAAATAGTACATAAAAGACATCAAAATTAGCTAAGAACCTAAAAAAACTAGTACAACTAGGTACAGAGTTTGATCATTCCATTCTAACAAGGATCATGTGCTTCAGTCCAAGTACGTCTCCATTACATCAGAATACATTCCAGCCTCGGGATTCCGATATTCCGAAGGATGGTGGTCAAGTGAAGTTGAAGAACCTGAGGACGACATTCTAGCCGGTAATGTAAAGCTCCTCTTGAACTTGTTTTCAAGATTCTTCCGCATTTGATCTTGATGATTGTCAAGGCTTAAGAAATCATTTGGGTTAGAACTAGGGCCTTCGGGGTTTGAGTTCGGGTCATCAGATTTGGGCCCGATGTTATCATGGTTGAACAAGAGCTTGGCCTCATCAGCGCGGCCTGTGAGTGCATTAAAGAATGAGAGACCATTGGGCCATTTGATGTCTGATTCATGTTCTCCCATCATTTCACCCATCCTATTTTCGGCACCATGAGGCATCAAAAACATATGAGGCTCCTCCTTGGCATGAGAGTAGCCAAGAGCTGGGCGTTGGAAATTTGGAGGCACGAGCATGCTGGCCGGAGATGGAATGGGACGTGGGCCCCAGTTGAAGAGCGGTGGTGGGCCTAAACTTGGGGCTGGCTGCTTTGTGGGGAGAGGGGACGATGAGGAAGCGTTTCGAGTTGACGAGAAAAGTTGGGAAAGGTAAAATCCAGATTGGTAGCCAAGGGATTCGAAGGTATGCCTCATTCTTAGAACAAAATGAAGATCTTCGGGTATCTGACACAGAAAAGATGCATTTTTCAGTTCATAATTACTGTAAGAGTGTAAGCTTATTATTCACCGTGTTAGATTGTTATCCTAGTTGAAGTTGAATTTCTAACAATAAATTCTCACACACTTGGGACCATGTGTTTTAGTACTAAATAACTCGATAAAACTAGAAGGTATCTTGGAATCTTGGAGACCAAACTGCACAGATTTCTGTGCATAAAATACTTGCTTCTGATAATTTTCAATAATACACGACACGGTTTTTTAATGATTAAAAAAGCTACTTTTAGTTATAAAACTTGGTTAATCAAGCCGAAAAGCTAATCAAAGCCTCAAAGGTGGCTTTAATAATATTCTCCATAATTTATTGTCGACCATTTCATTGTAAGTCGTAAAATGAAGTAATGACGTTTCCAACATTTTTGTTAGGTTCAAAGAACCCTACAGTAGATTTTAAGACGACGGGGAACTGCAAAATACAGATTATAAAAATGATAAAAAGATTAGGCGGAGAATGAGGAGAGTTAGATAGGTGACTCACAATCTTGCAGGATCCTAACTGGAGAAGTCCATGACCAGCTTGAATTACAGCAATGGTCTGTTGATAAAAACACAATTTTAAAACTTCATATTATCAAACCATAAAACCCTAAGTTTATGGTTGATTTCATATCATAATAAAAGTGTGAATAGCCGTAGTTTATAACATGATTTAATCTTGAAACAGAACAGTTGAGTTTATAAGTCTTACTTGTATCCCAGATTCGAATTGGTCCGTCCACTCAGGTGGAAGCTGCAGTCAGCCAAAGTTTAAAAGTTAAGATTACATTACTCATATAAACAATACTTAAGATGCCTACAAAACATAATTATTAAGCGCATCGGCGCAATAACAAACTTTCCATATATCTTGAATGATTGAAATTTGAAAGCTAAACTTTATAGTCAAGGAGGCCAAGAGGGCCCAAGGAATATTAAACTAACTGTAGCCAACATCTTTATACTAGTTTCTACTTCTATTTTAGAATCCAAATCAATTGTACAATAACAATATACCCCCAATTTGTCCAACACCTGAATGCAGGAAGTCTTATACCTTGTGTTCAAAACATGTAACCAAGGTAAATTTAAGATATGTTCAACAGATTATCAATTTAAAAAAGGGATTCACATACAGCATCGAAGGAGCTCTGCCAGTAGTTGGAAATATTTGGTTCACATTCCGACGGCTCTTTGAAAACCCATTTGTGACATTTATCAGAAGCTACCTTTCCCATTAGCCTGAAAAAGTTCAACACAAACAAATATCATACACAGCACCAACCAAATATTATCAGAATAAAGATTATGCTTACTACACATTAGATCTATTCTGCTGATGCAAATATATGCATAAAGAGCCTCGAGAACTAAACAGTTCGGCTGCAGATTCAAGCCTCAAGTATTTTACTAACGTAAGTGCATTAGCGAGGCTTTTAGATGATTGTCAATTTTGTATGCTCACTGATTTTGAACCCTGAAACATGATACAAGAATATTATCATGATTTCATCATCTAAGCTAGCGTTAACAGCTGCCTATATTTTGTCGATGCCAAATTGGCAAGTGCAAAACCATTCCCTTCTCCTTTTTGAGATGGAGATGAAAGGGGTCGATAATGGAGTGGAACATTACATAACAACACCTACCCAGTACCCACCCTTCTCCATAATTATATAACTGAATGGACATCTTGCTGAATGACTTTCTGACAGGATCTTCACCGTCAATCTCCTCTAAGCATTCTGCAACTCTTCCTCGACAAAATCCGTCTTCCCACATCAACATCCTTCATCATTAGCTTTAAATTAGTAGAAATTTACAGCCTAATAATACAGTTAAAAACATAACCGCATAAAATGATAAGTAACCCACAGATTTATGCAATAGTAAGGAACCAAATCAGTCTTCAATTATAAAGGTCCAAAAGTTGCCCGGTCAACTCCTAAGCAATAATAGAAACTTTACTCGTACTAATAAGTAATAACCCTATTATTCAAGTTGATTAACCATGAAAACTTTAAGTTTGACAACAATTATTGAAGTACTTAGAACTTTATATCACTAATTATTTGACATTAATCAATACTACCCTCGGTCACAGTGATATCTTTATTTCTCCCTTACAATATAAAGGAAGTGAAAATATGAGACGAGACGGAGGAGTACTAGATACCTAAAAAGCATCAATAATACTAGAGTAAATCATTGATTGGAAAATGTTTTAACAAAATAAATTGTTAATCAAATGGTAACACAATAGATCATTCAAAAATCACATCATATTAAATACGGAATTAACTAAAAATTGGTTTAAATCGCTTACAAGCTTCCATTATCATCTCCGACTTTGCAACCATTGCCACCTCTAACTCTCCTGCAATAATAATGGGCAAAAATGATTAGATAAAAAAAAAATCAAATCATTAAAAAAAAAACAAAGAACATAATCTATCAAAATCCCATCGTTTTTTCCCCTGCTAGAGTGCTAGTACTAGGTATGGGCAATGCAAGAGAGACAAAAATAACAGCCACAACACACAAAAACAGGTGGGGTTTCTAGAGAGAGAAAATGTTAGCCAAAAACAAATCAACTCAAAAAAGGTGGGATTTATACAACACCCACTATAGTCTATAAGTTTATCACAAAACCATCCAAATCACAAGATACTCACATCAAATTAACAACAAAAAATGAGATTAAAACGTTGATTACCAATCATATAACAATAAATTGATTTTTTTAGAGAGAGAAGGTATATATAAAATAAAACAAGAACAATCAACTCAAAAATGTTGGATCATATAACCATCCAAATGAGAAGAAACCCACCTCAAATTAACATCGGAAAATGAGATTTAGACTTAGAATACCAATCATATGAAACAACTGGGATTACTAGAGAGAGAAAGTGTAAGACAAAAGAAAGAAAAATAATAATAAAAAAAAAGGTTGGATTTTTACAACACTCATTATAAGTTTATCATATAACCATCCAATTGGGAAGAAACCCACCTCAAATTAACATCAAAAAAAGAGATTAAAACCAATCATACAACAACAAAAGAGATTTATAGAGAGAGAAAATGTAAAAAAAAAATAATGATAATAAACTCAAAAAAGTTGGATTGTTACAACACCCACCACAAGTTGTTGATATAAGCATCAAAATCAGAAGAAAAAAGATAAAAATAGTGGATAGTAGTAAAATAAAAGGGAAGTGATATAGAGAGAAAGAAAGAGATGAAATAATACGGGCGAGGACGAATGGTCCAGAAGACAGAGTAAGTCCAGTCAGAGTTGAGACAGACACCTCTGAGTGCCTCATGAAGTGCCATCATCCCTACTGCTTCTTTGCTTCTTTCTCCACCTCCACCTGCACCTGTTCCTCCTGTTCCTCCTCCTCCTCCAGTCCCCACCATTTCTCTCTCTAAATTTATATACTCTTTTTCTTTCTCTCTCTAGGAAAAACACACTCCAATAAATACACACACTCTTGTTTCTCTTTGTGTCTATGAGTGCGTAAGTAAGTGAGTGAGTGAGAGTGTGTGGAAGGGAAAGATTTGGACCAAAAAGAAAGAATTGTGTTTTGTGTGTGTATTACTTACTGTGTTATGGTTGGGGTTTGATTTTTGTATGTTCTCTACTCTTTTACCTTTGCTTGTTTTTGTCCCTTTTTCTGTAAGATGGAAGAGTTTGCTTCTCACTTCTCTCGGTAGATAAAGAGGTGGGGGAGTAGAAAGGGTAAAACGGATTTGGTAGGGTAGGTCCATAGGACAAAATTAATAGCTCCCTCCGATTTCGATTTTCTGTGTTGTAACCCTTTTCATTTTGGTCTAATAATATTTATGTTATATCTTTTATCTTTTGGACAACATTATGTGGTCCAAAATTAATTTTATGGCGTCATATGTATTGTGTGGTCCAAAATAATTCCCTTATTTCTTGTGTCAAAATGAAAAGGGAACAACGCAGGAAATTGGAAGGAGTATTACGGAAAATTCATGCCATAACTTCTTATAGTAATACCATCGTCTTTTTTCTAGCTTAATTTCACCTCTATTCAATTTTATTTGACTATATTTAATTAAGTTTTATTTAGTTCAATACACTATGTTCCGTTAATCTTTTTATAAAAGAAACTTTTAATTCAACTAAATCTACTTCACCCCAGTTCCACACAATATAGTTCAATTAAGTTCTACTCCAATCTATTCAATTCAGCTCGTGTCAGCCGAAAAGAATATGCTTAAGTCTCCCTTGCGATGGATATATTCGCCGTAAGCTTAAGTCTCCCTTGCGATGGATATATTCGCCGAAAAGAATATGCTTAAATCTCAAATGTGTTGTCTTCTTCTACCCAAATGGTTAATATTTGATCGTCGCAAGTTTACGACAGATATATCTGTCAAAAATGAGAATTTGTGTACATGAAATACACAAATACTTAACTTTTTGTTTCAAAAAAATTTAAGAGGTCATTATTTGTGTTTATAAGTTCCTTTTCGAGAACTATGATGCAACACAAAAAATTGCATGTTTGGATCCTATGCAATCATATAAGTCAAAATTTTTTCCACCCGTCTCAATGATATGTTTACACTTCCTTTATTTTTCCCTCACAAAATAAAAAAAAAGTGCAAACATCCCATTGAGACAGAGGTAATACTAAACAAACTCTGAGTCGTCATATCTCTTGGTCATAAGTTCCACATTTTCTTTCTAATTGTAGTACCCGAAATGATGATTAATTTGAAAAAAAATCGCCACTTTCTTACCCCGTTCCAGTTCAAAAAATTGGGTATTTTGTGCAAAATGTCAAATACCAAGTACACTGTGTGAATTTCCTAATAAAATTAACGATATGTCATGTATATGATCACTGGTAAGACTCTCCTTCGTTTTAGAACTTGTCGACTCAGTTTTTCACTATCTTCTATTATTTTTTATTGTTAAGAATTACCTTAAACTCACTTTAAACTCTATAAAACATTCGTCATATTCATATCAATTTTGCTTTTCCACTCGCTTTATAGTAATAACAAAAAAATGGGTGGTTTGAAGAAAAAAGGAACAAAATAAAATATACACAAGACCTGTTAATGGGATAACTTTCCATGAAAGTTGTGCCAATACTTTTCTAAAACTTAAATTGGGTCTCAAATTTTAAAGAAAAACTTAAAACTTGTCTACACTTTAATAAATTATTGATAGTTTTGAGATAAGACTCATTAATATAATCTTTACTCGTTGGAGTATAGAATAAATTATGATACGGAGTATTACTCTTACAAATTCGTGACACATAATTCCTAGTATCTCGTATAGAGTGAATTGTGTTAATTAAGTAAAGAAAACCATGTTGAATTTTTGAGGGAGTAATATTAATCCCTATAAAAAAAACAATTGGCAACTTATAGGTTTATAATTTATATTGAAATGTGGAATTTATCAAAACAGTTACTCTGTAACAGACACATCTCCGCTGTTAATATTATTATTACTTTCAAGATATCACATGTTAATATTATTACATTCATTACTCCTCCAGTTATTGTTGTTTCACTTGTTAATATTATTACATTCATTACTTCTCAGTTCTTTTATTAACACTCTCTCTCTCAAAAGAGAGCTCTCTTCTATCCCCTGTAAGAGCAATCATTACTTCCATTTTTTCTGCACTTTTCCTATTGGTTTTCTCTCATCTTTAACTCTGCATATTTCCTTGCCGTGTTTAGCTTAAACTAATCATTCCTCTCTTGCTATTCTATTGGATATTTTAGGAGGTGAATCTGACGTATCCTTCTTCTCCCAATCATTTTTTCTAACAAAGCTGATTATGGGGGATTGCAAAGATTATTGATGGTTTACAGCTCAATAATTCTGTGGGCTGCTCAGTCTATTTAACGGTGTTCATTAATGGCTTTCTCATTCATTGCTCTTCATTCACTACTCTTCTAATCATTTGCTCTATTATTTCTTCTACTTTTTTGTGTTTTTTGTTTCTATGGATTTCGACATGCATGCAGATGGACAGGATCATCATCATCAGTCCGATCATCCTTCTCATGTTCATAACTACTTCAGTAATCAACAATATCATCACACTTATCCTAATGCGGCTTTTCAGCCATCTAATGATGTGCATGCAAGTGCTTGGAGGTTCCCCAGAACCGGGCTTGTCTTTCAACTAGATCTGAGTACCTTGGGTAAGCATAGGGACTTTTGGAAGAAGCGTGTCCTTGGATTTCTGGTTGATTATCGGCTTTTTGGTGTTGAAAAAATGAATGCTATGATTCGTGAAAAATGGAAGACTAGGGGACGTATATCTGTTCTCAAGCTAGGGGATTTATATGCTTTCCATTGTCAATCTTCTGCGGATCGAGATGACTTATTGGCTAGAACTTATTCTACTTTTCATGGGGCTTTAATTGTTTTCTCCAAATGGTTCCCTGATTCTGTTCCCCGTACCATCCGTTTTCCGTATGCTGATCTTTGGGTTCGGGTGTGCGGATTGCCCTTTGAGTACCTCAATTCGGAAACTGCTAATATAGATGGACATCTGCTGAGCCAACACTTCTCTGTTGACGAGTTTGGTCTTATTCCTGACAAAGACTATTTTAGATTAAAGGTCAGAGTGAAACTGAATGAGCCTCTGGTCCCTGATTTCTTTCTCTCTTTGGATGCAGGTTATTTATTATGGGTTCAGTTTCGCTATGAAGATATATTCAAGTATTGTATCCGCTGTGGTAAAATTGGCCATATTGGTTCCTGCTGCCGTGAAAGTATCACCACTATTGTCTCTAGTGTAAATGGGATGCTCGAAAGAGTCTCGGAGAAAGGTTTTGTTGTTTTCCAAGCCACCAGTGCTCACACTATGTTTAACCTTGACTTGAGGGCTACCCCATCTAGGACTAAGTATGTTACGTCTAAAATAAGATTGGGTAATGTCTCGGAGGATTTTGATAATCCTTTTGAGGAAGAACATATTATTGACTTCAACTTGGGTTTGACTCCAGGAGGTAAAGTGTATCCTGGTATGCGTTTTGCTGTGACTGCGCAACCGTTTGCAAGTCCTGTTCTTTTTAATGTGGGAGAGAATCATGCAAATTCAGAAGCTCACATGGCTGCGGAGGAAAATGCTATGGCTACTGATTCACCTGTTGAAAACATTATTAATGTCCCAGTCCCTGATATTGATCCTATTTTATTCCAAAATGATGGTATTGTGGCTAATGTAGGTACATCCGTGGTTGCTGGGACCTGTTTTGCTCATGAGGGTAATGAACCTACTGCTCCAAATAATCCAAATATGGATGTTGACAATGCTTCTGAACCCCCTATTCTGGGTGGTGTTAATTTGGATAATGATCCAATTTCTATGTATAGTAATCATGCTGGCTTAACCACTCCTTAAGACCGTGATCTGAACATTCAAGAGACTCTTCTTAATAGAGTTGAGAACGATTTTAATCGGGTCCGTATCAATGATGAGGACCGTGGCTATAACAAAACCTTTGATCTTCCTCCACAAGGACTGCCTATCATCTTTCAATATCAATACTATGGTCCTCAAGCTAATTCTTCTTCTGATAATAATGTTGAACAGATGACCATGCTGATGTTCAGGCTGCCGTGAATGGTTCTCCTGTTAATGACCTTAATCAGAATTTTGATAACAATGGAACTGTTGTTCATAATCATATCCATCTTACATTTCGTCCAAACAGTCCCCACTTGGTCATCAATATCGAAGACTCATCTGATTCTGTCTACTCTACGCCTGAGTGGCCTTTTTTTAGTGATGAAGAGAACGATTTGATATATGGGAATGATGCTCCTTCTGATTTGATTCCGCTGCCTGATTCTGTTCACCAGAGTGATGCTGATGTTGCTATGAAGGCTGATTCCTCGAGTTTTAATTCTGAACTTTCGGTTAATAACGCTCCTATGAAGTCTGATAAAAAATCAGAATCATGCCCAGGTAAGTTGAAGAATATTAATCCGCACTGTGCTGAAGGATTCGCTGTGAAGAAGCGGAAATGCTGCTCCACGCTGTTGGATGATGGGGTTCCTGCTGAAGCCCTTGTTAGCATTGGTCATGCAAAATATTATCTGACTCATCTTGCTAAACGGTCCTGCTCAGTTTCTGCATGGTCACCTCTTAACAATCTATGTGCTAGTACCTGCGACTTTCATCTAAAACTGGGCGAGGATGATATTTTATGCTCTAGTGAGAGCTCTATTGGTGATTTTAATGGTGATTCGAAGGTTGGCCACAAACAACCTTCACTGGATAAATGAAAGGACTATCATGGAATTGTAGGGGTCTGAACTATGAGCTCGCCCCTATATTCCCAAAAATAAGAGCTCTTATTAGATCGGTGAATTATGACTTTCTGTTTTTAATTGAAACTAAGTGTCCTAGTAGTAAGGTTAAACCTTGGTTCCGCTCTTTTGGCTTTGTAAACGATGTTGGAGTTGATGCTTTGGGTACGATAGGAGGTTTATGAGTAGGCTGGAAATGTGGAATCAACTTGTCTTGTGTATGTACTGTTAGGTTTACTAATCTCATAACCTATAAATTTTAGTCATACTAAACAAAATTTTAATTAACATTTTAATTAATAAACTTTTAGATCTTATGCATGCTAAATCTTATGCGGAAATTGAAAGATTCGAACCCTTACACACGGTCCAAATGATTCTAGGATGATCCTCCAAGTATTCAACAAGAACACCTCCTTAGTGATGCACCAAGACACCCCTTAAAAGATCCGAGACCTTGAGTATGCTAGTACAAGAGTCGGATTTTCCTTAATATAAATTCTAATTACTAATTAGAATATGTTTTAACAATACTACAACTAGTATGTATTATCTCATAATATTATTTTGAGGTTCTTAAAATTTTTCTCTCTAGAAACTTTTTGCCAAAACTTGAATGAATGTAATATTGTGAGCATGCCACAATATTTAAGTTGGTTGGACATGGGGTTGGGTGAGGCCGGCTATGGGAAGAACAACAAGGGAACAACTTCTCTTCTCAAGGCTCTTAGGGTGGCTCTAGCTAGTCTTTCAAGACACTTTAATGATTATGTTTTATGGGGCAATTAACACCCATAATCATTCCTTAACCAACCCACTATAACCGGCCACCCTAACATAATATGGACATTTTATAAAATTGTCAATTGTAAAATTGTACATTATGTGACATCTTATATGTCACAAGGTAATAAAATACAATTATCTTAATTTAAAACATATAAATATTTATCAAATAAATATTGTATATAATTAAATAAATCATATTTATCAATTGACAAGTAATTCATAATTACTAGTATAAAATGGTTATTTATGATAATCGTCAATACGATTTACAACCTTTGTATTAATACACAACCCGATTCATTCTAATTACGATATTTTAAAATATCGTTCATTGTTTAATAATTGACACGTTTCAATTATAAACACAAATCTTACAATAAGATTTAATCTCTGATTTCTCGGTATACGAGTTTAAGGAATATGATCAAATCATATCAATATACATTTGATCACTTTATCAATTAAGGGAATTTTCCTATAGGTGTGACCTAAAGGGATCAACTGACCACCACCGTCATACGACAGTAATGTCAAACTCTAGCTAGCCAATCATTACCGATTAATGTTGGTCAATTGACTAATATAATTTCGTATCATCTCTTGCGCATTCTTGTCATGAGATTTAATTACGTGATCGCACTTTGTTGAGGACACATTTCCCAACAATCTCCCACTTGTCCTCGACAAGTGTGCGTCACCAATTCTCTTGTCCTATTACAATCTCCCACTCAATGCAAGGTGTCTCTCCGAGGTCGTACTTGCATTCGATCATATCATGAGTGGTTTCCTCAATCTGTAGAATAACTGTTTGACCGAAATTATCTACCATAGATACCTTCCGAGCGTGGCCACGCATTTTCAGTTAACTTCTCCTCAAGTGGCCTTGAGATTTGAACAACCCTGACAAGGGGTGGACAATTTCTATCGCATTACTTCCTTCAACTAGTCACAGTCAGTCACAACCCAAAACAATCCCATTTGACTCCAGTTACGAAAAGTGGTAGAGAATGGATCAAGGTTATGCCAGAACTGCACCATCTTGGGAGAGTAGTCTTTAGTCTAAGAATTGACTCATAAGAATACTATAGCAGTTCTCGCCACGACCCGGCTATTATAAAATTTCCAGAACTCTATAAGCGGTCACTTTGCCCGACAGAGTGTCTCTTGCAGTCTGCCTATGTGATCGACTAGTCATCACATATGACTCTATGGCACTTGAACTTGCCATCAGTCGCCTCACATTCTAGTCGCTTTGAGATGTCACCTCATGTAAGCAGCCATGGGCTATACTAAGTCAATCCAGTTCACTTTGTGGGGTTCAATATTGTCTCTTACAACCCATTTGGATTTTGACAAAGTATCTTTCATTTTGAGTTAATTATAACTCAAATGACATTGTCATGCAAAGTAGTCAATACTATTTTATTGCATTTGATGCACTATCATCAATTTGTATTAGTGTTTTACGAATAAACCCTTTTATTCATGATTCTAAAACTTACAAATTTTGGTCTCCTTCTGACTCATATTATCTCACATAATATGATCTTATTTGAGCACATATCTAGAATCCATTCTAGATCTTGAGTTTCCTTTCCTGAGGGAAGCTCCCACTGTTATCTTATAACTCGTGACGTATGGATATAATAGAGGGATTAAAGAATCACTCGAAATTACCTAGTCACTCATGTGCGGAAATCTATATTGTAGTTAATTTATGATTTCATCACTCCAATAATTTTCAATCATTTTGGCTATTTTGATCAAGGTTATTCATATCTAACCATTTTGATTTCTAATGGGCGACCCTTTATTAGCAATATAATAAACCTTCCCGTGAAGCTCCATCATCGTATGATATAAGGTATTTTGTTCATCTAGAATTGAGAACCTCTTATTCTTTACACTTTAAAGAATTACCCATCCTCTCTAAATGGTACGTTCAATTTTCTAATGAACATTGCTCCCACTAAAATCAATATCACTCGATTTCTTAAATGAACCTTTCATTTCTCGCATGTGAATCTTCTTCTCGCATGTGAATCTTTTGCTATTACTTGAATCATTATTACCATCACTATCCCTATAGTGATCTACCTCCATTCAATCAACATTTCATCTTTCATGTCTTCGTTTCATCGGGACGAAAATGACATGATATTCCCTTATAACTACATTGAGAGGATTGAGATGATTTCTTCTCTTTTATCTTATAATTTTAGAAAAATCATTTGTTAAGGAACCGTTTCCTTCCGATTTCATACGGGGTTTCCTTATATCCTCTCTTTGAAACAATGAACATAAGGAACATTTCCACTTGTGTCCTCCCGTAGTTTCTTCAGTGTCCTCTCGTAGTTTCTTTTATTTATTCACTTAGGGTTCTTCTTAAGACTCCCATGTAGGATTCTTCTCGAAGATCCTGTATTGATATCATTGGTTTGCGGGCGAAATATTTTCTCCCACTCTATCCTTTTAACAATAACCTTTATTTGTATAAGGATAGTAATTTTCGATTAAACCAATGTATGTGAAATGATTTAAAAGTTTTATAGATGTGTTGAACTCATTCTCATTTTCACTTAAAATGATCATCGTATAATGAATTTATGATGTCTTAATTTGATTGAAAGTATCTCATGTGGTGTAGTTCTCCGTTTTAATCAACACTTTGATTATATTATATTGATCGTATCAATGTGACTTATTTCGTGATAAAATCACTATTATTCATGTTTTAACAAGGTATGCAATTTATTTTAGAAATCAAGGAATTGATTAAGAACAAAACTAGTGACTCGGGTTGAAAACCAAGTCACTAATATCCAAAATTACAACCATTGTTTTAGGATTCAAATCCTTGTCTTACAAGAAAGTAAATTGTTCTAGAAATAAAATGCAAAATATGAAAGAAGAGAATATAAAATTTAGAGCCTAACTCTTTAAGTCTTCAATCAATTGGATGCTACCATAGTCATCCAAGTAAGGAACTTCATGCTTCCTTCTCTTTGCCCTTATCATTATGAGGTGGCCTTTTAAAACAATTAAAATGGGGTAAATATCAACAAATTTGTATCACTATACATAAGTTGATAAATAACATGAATTTAAACGAGAATTATTACCTACGGCGGTTGCCTTTCCATTTTTGAGATCGCTCAAGTATTTGGGGCAATTACGCTTCCAATGTCCTATCCTCGTGCAATAATGACACTTGTCTTCGGATTTAGAAGATGAGGTGGAAGCACCTTCCGAAAAGGTCTTTTCTTTGGTCGGTTTGGGCTTGAACGTTTTCTTGCCCATGCCCTTGAAGGCATTCCTCTTGAAGTTCGTTTTCCCTTTCTTCTCGATGTTCAAAACATCTTTAGTGGAACTTTCATGAAGTCCCATGTCCCTCTCGGCTTGGACAAACATCTTATGCAATTCATCCAATGTGGTCTCTTGATTTCGCATATTAAAATTCACCCGAAATTGTGCATACGATTTCACCTTATTGAGAGAGTGAAGGACTCGGTCAATGATGAGTGAGTCGGGAACATCAACTCCTTGCACTTTTAGAGTCTCCGCGAGCTCAACTAGTTTGAGTACATGAGGGCTTATCTTTTGCCCTTCCTTCAAGCAAACGTCGAAGAAGGCGGAAGCCGCCTCATATTGTATCACTCTTGGAGTTTGCGAAAACATTGTCGCAAGCTTGGTGTATATCTCATAAGATGTGGTTAACTTAATCATACTCCTTTGGAGATCCGGCTCCATGGAGAAGATAAGCACATTTTTAAGAGCGGATGAATCTTTCATGTAGGCTTCATAGGCCTCACGAGTTTGGACCGCGGAACGAGCGGTCGGAGCGGGAGGAGCGGCTGCGGATAGGTAACGAGTCTTATCGTCACCTTGAGCGGCCAAAAGTAATTGCGCGTCCCAATCCTTAAAATTGGAACCATGCTTATCGAGTTTGCAACGATCCATAAAGGATCGAAGCCATGAAACGTTAGTGAGAGGTGGAGCGTTGGTTGCCATTGATGATGTTGAAAATTAAACTACAATAAAAATGAAGTAATTAAAACAACGTCATCTTTAAAACTCGTAAATAATTTTAAACAAGTTTAGTTATCTACTTAATGATCTCTTACCCAATTAAGTAAACAATCCCGAGACCCAAACCCATACTAATTCGGGCACGGTATAGCCGATTCAACCCGTATTGGTATAATTTGGTGGATTAACCTTTTAATCGGTTCTACCTTAGAACTCTCGGTGACAATTTTTTAAAAATCGTCTTTAGCCCGAGCTTATTGCAACTAAGGTTACGAATACTTTCGTTGAGATCGACCAAATTTCAAGTTGTAATCTTATTACCCCACTTACCCAACGTGACAATTTTAGTACCCCGGTGTAGCCGAGCCTATATTCTTGTGAAGAAGGGATTCATGGGTTCATACTTTTTGGTAAGGCTAAGTCTCAATATTCATATGTAAGAGATCTAGTCAAAATTTATTATCTATCTCCGTTTAAGTGAACTAAGTCGGTGAATTATCGATAAAATAAATGACTAGGTCGACTAAATCGAAGAAAACGCATGACATGATATGACGATTTGGCTATGCATGCAAACATATGAAGCAAATAAAAGCATAAAACAATAAACCCTAGTATGGCCTTTCCTAGAAAAGAAATAATAAAAGTAGAAATTCGGAAACCAACTCCTTTGGTCCCTTGAACTTCACGAGGCACGCACTTCAAGGTAAACATTGTCTTGGTCGGAACTCCTTTCCGAAAGGCATCGTCTTCAAGGCTCACCGGAATTTTACAAAAAATTACAACTTTTCTAGTCTACTTTATACATTATAAAATAGAAAACAATAAATAAAGTGATACGAGATCACATTAATTACATCCGAATCGATAACCCCTTATATTACGGGAAATACCGATTTAAAAACTAAGGCCATACTAAGTAAATTATATAATCCAAAATTACGTAAATAAAATCATGACAATCATAATTAAAATATGCAATGCTTATGAATATGAACTAACATGCAAACCCTAAGCCAAATCGTCCTATTTAAATATCATTTATATAAATAGTTATCGTATACCTCGGTTTTATGGAATTGCGTGTTTTAACGATTAACAACACTATGCATTATGTGAATCGTAATTCACTCTTAAGTTAATTATCCTAACTCATTTAGGTTTCAAAATTTAGTCTTATGCAAACTTTGAACATGACTTAACTTAATATTATAAAATTGTTCGGTATTACTCGGTTTTACGGGAAAAATAATATTAAATTCAAAAAGAGTCATAAAAATTTCGAAAATTTCAAAATTCAAATTTTGAAAATTCTAGAATGTTCTTAAAATTTCAGAACTTTAAAATATTAGTATTTATACGGTTTTAATATTTATTTCGAAAATAATACGTAAACGAGCATATTGAGTCGGAAAATTAAATAATTAGTTCCATAAATGCAAATAAAATACTAATAAAATTCTGACACTTTCCAAAATAATTTAAGAACATGAAATGGACAGAAAATTAAATAGAACACTACCCAATGAGCCGAAATTTTAATAAATATGACTCTTTTTATTCAATATTTAAATGCAACTTTTAACAAATAAAATTAAATAAAAACAGAAACTTTTGGCTCCCAAGAATAATATGCTGATGAACATATCAAATATGACTAATATGGGTTAAATTTTCGGCCATTTTAACAACTATTGCTAATTTTAACGATTTACGTCATATATCGTACAATTTTAACCATTAAAATTATTTCTCAAGCATAAAATTAAATAAAAATCTCGAAATTTTTATACATGCTGGAAATAATATATATGACATCGTGTTAAATTTTTATGGCCAAATTCCAACTTAAACTATTAAAGTCGAAATAATGTCACTAATTACCCGATTTTTACATTAAAAATCAATAATAATGCAATATATGAGATAAATTCTGGAAACTTTAGCATACATTTTAAATATTGCATGTGACATACTCATAAATTTTTATAGTCAAATTCGTAATATAACTATACAAACCCATTTTTATTCATTTTATGGCATTTTAACATTTAAAATTCATAAACCATGTATTTTAACTCCATAATTTACGAAAAATCATATTCATATCATGGGAAATACATGTGAAAACATACTGAAAAATCTCGGCCAGAAGCTTATTTTAACTATTTTTCCCAAAATAAACAATTTATAACCATTAAAAACTAATAAAACCGAGATTAACATACCTATAAACAATATATATGCAAAATATGTTCCAAATATCCTAAAAAAATTTTAGAATCAGTAGGTATTCATCCATAAATTATTTCGGCCATATCATATACGAAATGAAATATCAATTTTTATTTTGTTATCCTAATAACTCCGTAAAAAAATTAAACGGAAAGCATGCAAACAACCTTGTTGCTCTGATATCAATTGTTAGGTTTACTAATCTCATAACCTATAAATTTTAGTCATACTAAACAAAATTTTAATTAACATTTTAATTAATAAACTTTTAGATCTTATGCATGCTAAATCTTATGCGGAAATAGAAAGATTCGAACCCTTACACACGGTCCAAATGATGTTAGGATGATCCTCCAAGTATTCAACAAGAACACCTCCTATTAGTGATGCACCAAGACACCCCTTAAAAGATCCGAGACCTTGAGTATGCTAGTACAAGAGTCGGATTTTCATTAATATAAATTCTAATTACTAATTAGAATATGTTATAACAATACTACAACTAGTATGTATTATCTCATAATATTATTTTGAGGTTCTTAAAATTTTTCTCTCTATAAATTTTTTGCCAAAACTTGAATAAATGTAATATTGTGAGCATGCCACAATATTTAAGTTGGTTGGACATGGGGTTGGGTGAGGCCGGCTATGGGAAGAGCAACAAGGGAACAACTTCTTTTCTCAAGGCTCTTAGGGTGGCTCTAGCTAGTCTTTCAAGACACTTTAATGATTATGTTTTATGGGGCAATTAACACCCATAATTATTCCTTAATTAACCAACCCACTATAACCGGCCACCCTAACATAATATGGACCTCATTTTATAAAATTGTCAATTGTAAAATTGTACTTTATGTGACATCTTATACGTCACAAGGTAATAAAATACAATTATCTTAATTTAAAACATATAAATATTTATCAAATAAATATTGTATATAATTAAATAAATCATATTTATCAATTGATAAGTAATTCATAATTACTAGTATAAAATGGTTATTTATGATAATCGTCAATACGATTTACAACCTTTGTATTAATACACAACCCGATTCATTCTAATTACGATATTTAATTTTAAAATATCGTTCATTGTTTAATAATTGACACGTTTCAATTATAAACACAAATCTTACAATAAGATTTAACCTCTGATTTCTCGGTATACGAGTTTAAGGAATATGATCAAATCGTATCAATATACATTTGATCACTTTATCAATTAAGGGAATTGTCCTATAGGTGTGACCTAAAGGGATCAACTAACCACCACCGTCATACGACAGTAATGTCAAACTCTAGCTAGCCAATCATTACCGATTAATGTTGGTCAATTTACTAATATAACTTCGTATCATCCCTTGCGCATTCTTGTCATGAGATTTAATTACGTGATCGCACTTTGTTGAGGACACATTTCCCAACATGTACTACAAATAACTATATCGTACTTCTTAATTAAATGAACAAGGTTTCTCTGTGGTATCTCATCTTGTTTTATGGTGAATCGGAACTTTCCAATCGTATGGAGGTTTTCAATAATTTAAGTAACATCTTTTCTTCTTTGTCTCATCCGTTTCTCATCTTGGGTGATTTTAATCAAGTCGAATTTGCGATGGATAAAAGTGGGCGAAACTCCTCAAATATTCTTGGTTCTATTAATTTTCATAAATGGCGAGTTGATCATGAGTTAGTGGATATCTCCTTTAAAGGCCCACGATATACTTGGTGCAACAATCGTCTTGGTTCTGATAAGGTTTATGAACGTCTTGATAAAGCTTATGCCTCATCATCTTGGTTCCAAGTACATCCTGATGTGGGAATTAAGCATTTTCCTATTCAAATCTCCGATCACGCTCCTATTGAACTTGACCTTAACCTTATTTGTAACCATTCCTTTAAACCTTATAAACTTGAGGCTTGGAGTCTTGAGAATGAAGATTGCCTTTCTTTGGTTAAATCTAGTTGGTGTATTTATGTTCGGGGTTGTAATACTTTCAGGCTTGCTCGACGATTATCTCATATACGATCTATTCTAAAGAAATGGTGCTTGGATAAGAAATTAGAATGGAATCTAAAGTGGGATGAATTGATGAACGCATTTCTAATGCTATGGATACGACAATCTCTTCGTCTAATGATTCTGATTACAATTTAGTACAAAACGAGATAATGGATTATGCGAGCGCGGCTAGTATCTATTGGAAACAGCGTGCAAAACTAAAATGGTTTGTCGATGGGGACACGTGTACTAAGTTTTTATTCAATTGGGTCAAAGGACGGGCTGGGAAGAATTTTATTCTTGGAATCAAAGACTTAAATGGCTCATGAGATTTCAATCCATCTAGTGTTGGATTTATTTTTCGTGAGCACTTCTGCTCTCGGTCTCTCCTTTGCCCTCTGACTTATTGACTCTTGATTCTTGTCTCCTCTTCTCTAAACCCGCGTTACAAATTAAAGTTGATGATTTTGATTCTCTTAGCAAGATCTTTACTGCCCCAAGGAGGTTAGGACTGCTGTCTTTCAACTTAATCCCCTTCAGTCACCAGGTCCGGACGGTATTCCAGCTGCTTTTTTCCAAAAATGTTGGTATACTGTTAAAAATGATGTCACAAATGCGGCGCTTGAGACACTCAACAATGGTAAAGTTCTGAAGGAACTAAATCGAACTTTTATCACCCTTGTTCTCAAGAAAGATTCTCCGGAATTTGTTGAAGACTATAGGCCTATTAGTCTTTGCAACGTCATTATGAAGATCATTACTAAGTGCATCACGAACCGTTTGGTCAAAGTTATGAAATATTTAGTGGGAGATTTTCAGAATGCTTTTGTTTCCGGTAGACATATTTCTGATAACATTCTGATTGCTCATGAACTTCTAAACAATATCGACAAACACAAAAAAGGTAAATATGGTCGTTTTGCGTTCAAAGCAGATATGAGTAAGGCTTTTGATCGAATTAAATGGGATTTTCTTCGATGTACCTTATCTTTCTTTGGTTTTCTTACCTCTCTTATTAATCTTATTATGGAATGCACTACATTTGTTTCCTATGAGATCCTTCTCAATGGCTGTCATTTAAGACAATTTCAACCTACCTGTGGGTTGCGTCAAGGTGACCCGCTGTCACCGTTTCTTTTTATCCTTTGTATGGAAATTTTGTCTATCAATATCCTTGATGCAGAACGGAAAGGTCTTCTTCATGGTATATCCTTAAGTAGACATGCTCAACCTATTTCACACTTATTTTTTGCTGATGATTCGATTTTCTTTCTGGAAGATAAAAATGATGCTTATGGTCATCTCAAATGTATTCTTGATGAATTTTGTCTTGCTGCAGGGCAACTTGTTAATTCGTCTAAATCAGGTATTATTTTTAGTTCAAGTACCTCCCTTCGTTCTGCCTCTTATGGTCTTCAGAAGTTAGATATTCAAAATTCGTGTGGTATTGGCAAGTATCTTGGTATTCATATTGATATTGGTTCTTCAAAAAAGCTTATGTTCTCTGATATGATTGAAAAAGTCAAGAAGCGGCTCTCCTCGTGGAATGGTATATTTCTGTCACCTGCTGGACGCCTGACCCTGATCAACTCGGTACTTTCCTCCCTTTCCATTTTTATTCTATCGGTGTTCAAAATACCGGTAAGTGTGACTAAAAAGATTAGTTCTTTGATTTCACATTTTTGGTGGGCTGGTACTAAGGGATCAAGATCTGTTCATTGGTGTAGCAATAATTTTCTTAGCTTACCAAAATCTGAAGGCGGGCTTGGTATCAGGAATATTAATATTTTGAACAAAGCTGTTCTTGGAAAAGTTGCTTGGAAAATTATCACAAATAACGATTCTCTTTTAAGCCGCATCTTTTTCTATAAAATTTTGAAGGACTCTTCCTTTGGTGAAGATTCATTTAAATCATTAACTGGATCTTCTTGGGGTTGTCGTAGCATTGCTTTTGGGGCTGATCTTTTCCTTCAGAACTTTAGTTGGAAGCCTGTAATTAATTCAAATCTGAGTGTTTGGAATTCACGATGGGTTAATGGATGCAAACCTTCCAGGATTACTAGTCTTAGGTTCCTTGTTCCTCTTGTTTTTTCTGATCTTACCATTAAAGATCTTGTTCTTCCAAACCTCACTTGGAATAAAGATCTTATTCAAGACCTTTTTGAAGATTTCTGGGCTCGTCATATCTTAGCTATACCTTTATGTGATACTGTTGCCTCTGACTATATTATCCGGAATAGCACTCCTTCAGGAATTTATTCTGTTAAGAGTGGTTATGCTTGGGGTCTCAAACTTTTCTTGTCCTCTTCTGCTTCTGATAAAGATAAGAGCAGGTTATCCTTATGTACTCGTCCTTTTTGCAAGAAAAAACTTTGGTCGTTACCTGGTTCGAATACTTGGAAAATCCTCCTTTGGAAAATCCTATCCGGAGTTCTTCATGTGAAAGAAGAGTTTTTTAAACGAAATTTTGATATTGTGCCATGTTGCGTGTTTTGTTCGTATTCCTCTGTTGTTGAAAGTCTTTGCCATCTTTTTAGGGACTGCGAGGTGACTAAACGTATTTGGGCTGCTTCGGATCTTGGTTTTAGAATTTCAGGTGTCGACTCAGTTCCTATTGCAGATTGGATCATCAATTGGATTTTCTACTTTTATAAAAATGAGGATGCTGTCTACAAAATTATCACGTTCCTTTCTATCCTTTGGAGCATTTGGGTCTTCTGTAACAGAATTATTTTTCAGGAAGTTCCTTTTTCCATCACTGGTTTCTTTACCCTTCAAAAGAATCTAGCCTATACCTCTTTTGAAGCTTATAATAAAACGGATCTTACTCCTTCTAGTATTTTCCCTAACCATTCTCTTTCCCATGATCACTCTAGGCAAATGATTCGTAATGGGGAACCTTTCTTCATTACCAAAGGGGATTCTCTTTGCTCTTTCTTCTCTAGTAAATGTGATGCTTCGTAGCGGGGGCGGTTGGATTGTTTATGATCATCAAGGAATTGAAGTCTTCTCGAAGTCTTTCTCCTTTTCTGCTGAGTCGACTATTCAAGCTGAAGCACGTGTCATCTGTGATGCTCTCCAATGGGCCAAGGTACAGAAGATCTACCATTTTCGTATCGAGTCTGACTGTCTTCAACTCCTGTTCTAGATTGCTGGGGAGGAACTCTACAGTCACTTCACTAAGGATATTCTCGACTAGAACTCCAGCTTTTTTCCGTTTTTTCATTGCTTAAGTTTTTGTTTTATCCCTCGTAGCTCTAACAAGGTTGCTTATAACCTTGCAAAAGCTATGACGGTTGTTTAGTCTTTTTCCCATTTTACTGCTGCCAAAAAAAAAACAAAGAAATTTGTTTGTTTCACTACTCATGTTATTTTTACGGTTATACTCATCCCTGTTAATTTTATCAAAGTCATATTTAAAAGATAATTTGTTTTCTAAAACCAAATTGTTACAGGATTGTCGTGTATCCCAATCAAAGATAAAGTGTCCTAAACTCGGCTAACAAGTAAATGTAATAAGGCAGGGGTCGAACATATGGATACGGGAGTCTCTCTGATGTCATGCGATGGGTTGAATTTTATCTTTTGTCGATTTGATGTCTTTTGTTAGCTCATTTGATTGTTTTTAAGAAAATATCAATAATAAAAAAAGATAGTCTAGGGTAGGTCGGGACACACATGCATATAAATAACGATAATGATAAATAAGAAACAATATCATTGGTCAATATCTAGGTCTATGGACAACCATCTCTCGATCTTATTAACAACCTTAGGCCGATTTCTAGAGAACTCTCGTTATGACTAGATCGTCCTACTAAACATGCTTGATCCGATTCTATTTTAGGCTTTTGATCTTAGAAAAGAATTCTCAAATTTAAACTATGATTATGATCAATAATCAAAAATTAACCATACAAAGCAAACATATGATAACGACAATTAACCAATATTATGAAATCATATTGTACATATGTAATTATTTATTATGCGTGGATTCCTTAATCCCCTAAACTAAGACGACTACTCACTCATGTTAAGAAATATATAAACTAATGACTTATGATATGGAAAACACTATGAAAATGCTAATAGATAAATGAAATGTAGAAATACTAAATAACATGTAATAAAATGATAACAAATATTGAAATATAAATTCTAATAATAATAAGGGGTTGTTTGGTCAGGGGTTCAAAAGAAAGGGAAATAAAGACAATTAAAAGTAATAATTCTCTTTGTATATGTTTGTTTGACCTAATCAAAGGAAATGAGAATCCCTCCCTTATCTCCATTCTCTTCTATATCCTTACCCCTCAACCCCAAGGTATCCCATACCCTTTCCCCCATCCCTCGCATCACTTTCAAAACCACTCACACTCACTACCACCAACAACGACCACCACCACCATGTCACATCACCTCCGACAACATGGTCGTTGGAGCCCACCCGACATCATCGATCTCAACCGTTGCCCCCATCATACGCCCACCAATTCTTCCATCCTCATGTAAAACTTCAACCATCACCACCACTAGAAATACCATATTTAATGTTAGGTTCATATACCTCATTAATTATATTAATGTACAAATTAACTCTTTAATTTAAATGTGGATCTAGTACATGCAAAACTATACTAGAAGAAAGTATTCCTTACATTGAGTTTTCGGAAATAATGGGATCAAAATTGGTCACCTGCCAATTTTGTTCTTGAGCTTATTATCATAATGGATGAACCTTAGATCGCAAATGAAGCTTTCCTCCAACACGTACGCACCTAGACTTAGCCCAAGACTCTATGAACTAATTTAGGTTTAGAAATTAATTAGTAGAAACCTTAATTAATAATCTTATATTTGTATTTACTACACTGGTAAATAATATGTAATGTTAGGTTTTATGAGAAAAATGAACATAAACACTTTTATGTATTTTTAGAGAGATGAGTCAATATTCAAATTATGAGATCCCTTAGAATAATTTTAGTGGACACAAGTCCTCTTACTGTGAAGGTTGACCGTGGGTTTAGAGGAGAGAGGGAAGAGTTGATTGTGACCTTACACAAATACTAATAATAAATCTTATTTAATAACATTAAAATAAGATTCAATTTGCTCATCTAGTACTAATTAAGGATTTAATTAATCATATCGATATACGATTAATTGACTTTTCTGTTTCGGGATCCGTCCTTTAAGTGTGACTTGAAGGGATCATATGACCACCACCGTCATACAACAACAACGTCAAACTCTAGCCAGACAACCGTTACCTATTTATGTGTTCAGATGACTATATATAAGAATCATTCCTTGCGTATTTTTGTATATGAGATTTAGATGTGGTCGTCAAATCACGTGATCACACTATTGTTGAAAACGCTTACGCCAACATTTATACCCATAAAAACCTTCTCCGAGACTCGAAACCCCCTCCCCACCCACAAAGCCACCAAATCTGGTGGTTTTTTGGGTGAGGGAGGGGGTTTTGGGTCTTGGCGAAGGTTTTTATGGGTTTAAATATGGTGTTTCTAGTGGTGGTGGTTGGAGGGACGATGGTATTGGATGCATAAAGGTGGCACCAGTAGGAGGTCGACACTAACGTCTCTTTGCGGTGCAAGTGACCGGTAATGTGGTAAAAGTCGACGGTGGTGTAGTTATAGTGGTGGTGATTGGTAACGTGATTTAGTAAATATAGATGGTGGACAAATAATAAGGCATTTCTTTCATATCTAACAAAAGAATGAACTAAATTTGGGGTCATCCCATTCTTTCCCTTTTCTTGTATCCACACATGTCATTTTCCTTTGTTGAACCAAACGCCCTCTAAAATTAAAAGAGTAAATAACAATAAATTAATAACAAAATAACAAAAAAAAAATACTAGAAATGTAAATTACTAATACGGAGAAATTTAGAACTTGGAATAAAATTTAAAACCAAAAAGAGCAAAGTAACTTGCAAAATGGATTTATATTATAATGTGAAATAACAAGTGTGTGAAATCAGAATAATAAAACTAAAAATAATACTAAGAATTGCTGAAAATATATGAAAGATTGTATATCGAATTATAAAAATGGATAAGAATAAGATAAGAATAAAATGGCTAAGATGTCGGGATCAACACTCCTTATATAGGGATGTTGATCTAAAATGTAAGGGCCTTAAATGTTGGTCACCGTAATCGGGGGTCGTGGTTTTCCGGGTTCATTCTCTTAGAGTCTTGATTAAAAGTTAGTACATGACCGTTATTAGCTAGGCATTTCTAATGACAAAATAAATTACTTGTTAATTTAATCTAATAATCATAATATAATATTCATGCATCCTATAAGCCTGAATAAGAGAATATAGCGAAGAGAAACTGTAACACCTCAAGTTAGTGGAAGCTGAGTTGTGAATCAACTCGATCGAGTAGGTGATACTCGGCCAAGTAGGTTCCACTCGGCCGAGTATGTGATACCCGACCGAGTACTTTTAGACAGTAGTTGAGTTGCGAGCCAACTCGGCCGAGTAAGTCACACTCGGCCGAGTGCGTCGTGCTCGGCCGAGTGAGTCTTTTCCAGTCGTTATACCACGATTATTATAATTTAATCCGAGGGTTAATAATTCATTTTAACCCTAATCAGTAGAGAAAGTAAAACCCTAACCCTCTCCCTTTTCCATTTCCAAGTCCATCAAAGTTGTTAGCAAGGTCTAGTCGCGTCGATCATTTACCTACTCCGCATACTACCAAGTAAGTGTCACCCTATCATGATTGTATCATAGTTTATGGTTGTTCAGTAAGTAATCCGTCTTTGTGTAATCCTTAGGAGGAGGATTCATAGAAGAGCGTTGGTAGGAAGGTCCTTGCTTGTCATTTCCGCAGTGTTGCTTGAGGTAGGGTTTCCCTACTCAATTTTTGTATGATAGTGTTGTGACGATATTGTAATGTTATTATATCACTGTATATGGTATGATCCTTGTGATTTAAATGGTAATGTGTGAGACCGTTGCGGGGAACGGATCTCACTCCTATAATCGCTCTTCGTGGGACCCGCCAAGGAGAGGATGTGCACAATAATGGTCTAGGTACCCCTTGCTACGGTAAGTGGGGAGTTTGGTGTAGGGCTAAAGGCCACCACAGAATGTTGTATATTGGTGATAACAGTGATATGGTGAATCGTATGTGTAATGTATCATTGTACCGTATCCGTCTTATTATGCAGTTGTTGACACTTGTGGTTGTTTACTGTGATGATCCATGTAATGGTCCTGTTGTTTTGATGATGTCCTCATGATCTGATGGTCCTGTTTTAAAGGTCTTGGATTATGAGGGTGTCATAAAAACCCTTACATTTCTTTAGATGGTAAAAATGGCACAACAATGAGAACTCCTTTCTTATTGTTGTTCTTGATGAGCTATTGACAACATGGATGAAAAAAACAAAAAAAATAACTTAGGTGTTTTCTTAAGGATACACCCAAGACTAGCCCAAAAACCACTATATTTACTAACTAGGTAAGATATAATAGTAACCTTGTTATTATATTACTAATATTATTACTATAATAATATAAGATGTGTATTGGTGTTTTAACCAACAACGGTTAAAACCGTTGTTATTTAAAAAAAAAGGACGTTGTCATTGTGTTCGTTGTTATTACTTACAACAACGGTTAAATTTTTTTAACATAACCGTCGCTGTTAACTATGACAATGGTAAAAAACCGTTGTTGTATAAGCCTTTACGTTGTTAAAAAAGTTCCCTCGGTGTAAATTTTTTGGTGGGAAACTAATAACAACGGTTTGTGTACAAAAAATCGTTGATAATAGCTTGAATGACAACGGTTAACAACTGTTGTTATATAATAGTGAAGGAAAATCATATTTTCAGATTGATCTCATATCATATATGAGACAAAAATAATTTAGTCATAAAATTAATAAGGAACTTATGCATGCAAACAAAATATAAGATAGAAAAACCTAACATTAAGGTTTCGGAAATAAGGCACAAAAATTGGTCACCTACTAAATTTCGATCTTGGGCTTAATAAAATAAGGAATGAATTCCAACTCCAAGAATATGAGCACTCCTCTTTTTGCACCCAATATGAACCCTAGTCAAAACTACTAATAATATTTATTAGATATTAAAGTAGTAATCCTTAAGAATATTATTACCACACTAATACTACACTAGTATTACTAGAAATAATTTTATGAACAAGATATTGACAATTATGAGTTTTGCCTAAAATAAGAGGTGGTGAATTTTTTATCAAATCAAAAGTAGTGAAATATGAATTTAGAAGACAAAATATAAAGAGAGGAGAAACCTTTTCTCTTCTCATGTGGCCGACTCTCTTACAAGGGAAAGAGAGCTTTTGCTTTTTGTCTTTCTAATATTGTTAGGGTGGTAAGGCTAGGTCTAGTATGATGATTATGTCCTAATATATAATTAGATAATTAAACCATCAACCACCCTCACCCTTCTATAAAGACCGTTTCCATTGTTAAAATGGAATCCATTTTACACTTCACAATTTGTCATTTGTAATATGTCACAAATGTGACGCATCAAATGGTAAATGACAATTATTAATTATAAAACGTGTATTTAAACAATTTATGTAACACCCGTGAAATTCCCGCTTTGGAATTTATTTTAAATTAATTTATTTTTCAAATTTAAATCTTATTTTGAGAAATTATAATTTTTAAGGAGTAATAAGTATTCCGAAAATATTTATTTCAAGTCTTAAGTATAGTAACCTTAAGGCTTTGTTTCTAACAAATCCCGTCTCAAAAACTAGTTATATGGGTTATATTCGGAAATGGGTCAAATAACTTGTGTTTGTGTTTTTAAACCCACATAAAACCCTCATTCACCTCCTTCCTCACTTCACATTTTTAGATTTGGCCTCCCTCATAAAACACCAATTTTCCTCCAAAAAGCTTCACGCTTGAAATCAACATTTTCAGATTTGGCGAGTAACGAAGAAATGGCAGCGATTTGAAGTTCAGTGCGTAGTTCAGGAAATACGCGCTGAGAAGTGCTCGATAGAGTACTTTATCTGTTCGATCAAGAGCTTTTCTTCTCGATCGAGAGCTTTTCTTCTCGATCGAGAGCTTTTCTTCTCGATCGAGAGGCTTTGGTTCTTAATCTTCTCGATCAAGAGCTTTTCTTCTCGATCGAGAGCTTTTTGTTCTCGATCGAGAAGTCGACTGACTGTTGAGTTGCACTATGGCGTCACCGACAGTTTGGGAATTGTTTTATATAAATAAAACAATTCGTGAACAGGAAAATCATTCCTTCTCATTCAGAAAATCACACAAAAACTCTCTGCTACGTTTCTTTCTTATTTTTAGATTAGAATTTTGTAACTCTTTTCTCTATTACTCGGATTGGATTACTCTTTCTTCCTTTGTTCTACTACTTGTTTTTCGGTACCTTCTTCTCTAATCTTTAATTCATTTTCCTTCTTTTTCTATAATGTTGTTAATCATTCGTTTCGCTGTTTTATCTACTTTCTTAGTGATTATGTGTAGCTAATTTCTACGTTAGTATTTAGGGTAGCCATGGCGTAGGATGAATTATTAGTTTAGGATACCCGTAATTTGGTTTGTATGTATCCGTCGCATATAATATCTGTTAATTGTTTGAGTCGACACACTCAATTGACTGTTTAGAAACCCTCTTGGCCAAGATCGGAAGATTGGTTTAGGGGTAGTTCTGCGACGATTATTAGCAGCAGCAGCAGTAGCAGCACCACACATGCCCTCATGTATTTCAGCCATGACTAGTAATGCATCATCGGTTCAAGTATTGGCTCATCCTCGCTTACTAAGAACGACTTTTCCGAGCGTTCAATAATGCCTATGTCCCCAATATTATCCGTTGCATAACCAGAAGCGCACTGAGCTAATTGATTAGCCGTCTCGTTTAAACTTCGTAAGACATGAACACATTTAATCTTCCAAAAATGCTTAAACAATTCTTCTACCTTAGCCAGATACTTAGACAAAGGTGACGATCTACTCTTGAATAGACCATTTACATAGTTAATAACCAATTGAAAGTCCCATATGACACGTATATTCAACGCTCCGAGTTTAATCAAATATTCAAGCCCTATCACTAGCGCTTTATATTCTAATTTATTATTAGTCCCACTTCCTTGAAATGTAACTGCTAACTTCCACTCTCTTTATTGGAGAGATAATAAAAATTTCAGCGCTGGACCCATCTAACATACGTAATCGAACCGTCGAAATACGTCTCCCATGGCGTAGAATTATTATTTTCTGGCATTTCATTCTCAAAACAAGGCTGATCCAGGAGGAAATCTGCCAACGTTTGACCTATCACCGCTCGTTGCGGTATATAGACTAAATTAAACAGTAACAAATGGATACTCCACTTACTCAGTCTACCCTTTAGCGAAGGTTACGAGAGCATGTGTTTCATCACATCTAGCGCTGAGACAATTTCAATAGTATAAGCCATGAAATAATTGTAATACCCGTATAATTTCGTTACGATAATTGAGCTTGTTTCGCGACGAAAAGATAGTTTTAAACTACAGCGATGTATTATTTGATAAGTGTACATGTTTATATGATTTAATTGTGTTGTATGCCTTAGTGGGGTTCGAACACGAGATCAAAGGGTAGAGTCTTGGGCCTCGTTAGTTGTGCAAAGAAAACAGCCCACACGTTTGACAAACCCTAAACGCAACCCTAGCCACTCACAAACTCACACCTCACGTATAAACCCTCCCTGCCGTCATTTTGGACTGTAAAAAGACCTCACTTCTGACCTAGCCCAGACACGTTTGACACCCTAAACCTACTGCCGCCACCACACAGAAGAGAAGGAGAGTCTTCACTGCCACCACCACCTTCACGGTTGCCCAGAATTCCGATCTGAAGACAGGTAAGCCACTGTCGTTATTTTTATCACGTTGGTATGTAGCTTTTTGTCGAGTCTGTTGTACGGTGGCGTCTGGCTGTGGTGGTCTGGCTAGGTTGTCTTGTGTTGCTGGGTGTCTAAGGGGTGTCAGGGTGGTGTTTGTGTTGGTTGTAGTGCGTCGGTATCTTTGTAAGAGGGGTGTTTGTCACGCAGTTTGCAAGGTGTTTGTTTGGGTCGTGGGAAGGTGTGCTCAGGGAAGGAGTTTGGGGGTGGTACCACCGTTGACTCGGGGGAGGTCGACGCGGTGGTACCACCACAGTGTCTTGTACGTGTGTCAGGGTGTGTCGGGGTGTCAGTTACAGGGGGTGTTGATGGTGGTTGTTGCGTCGATGGTAGTCTGAAGGTGTAGGTACAGGGAGTCTAGGCGGGAGTCAGACCTGGTTGTTGGGCGCTGGTCTGACTCGCCGGCGGCCGTCGAGTGGTTCGGTGGTGTCAGGGATGTCGTGGGGAGTTGGCTGTGTCGGAAGGGGTGGTCTGCTGGTGGCCGATGTGGTGGTTTAGGTGCGGGTGGTGGTTCGAAGTCATGGTAAAGGTGAAGTCGGGTTTTAGGGGGCTGCTGGGTTCGTTTTAGTGTAAGACATGATTTTTGTTATTTTTATTATTATTATTATTATTATTATTATTATTGTTATTATTATTATCCTTATTAATATTATTATTAGTATTGTTTTTGTTATTTTGTCATTTATGAATATGTTGGTAATTATGGTGAAGATATTATTTGATATGGTTTTAATGAGTGTATTTATCGTTTGAATTTCAAATCAAAGTATTATTTTTAGAAGTTACTATATTTGGAAGGTTGCTATTTTGGGTAACCTCGTTGTTAGGAAGCTTTCTATTTATAGGGGGTTTCTATAAATAGAGTATGCATACGTATTTCGAGAATTAGGGTGTTTATTAATTATATAATATTTGTTTAGGTAGCGGGTTTCGTGTGGAACATTTCTAGGCAAGCTTTGGTTTGATCTGCGTTCCTGCTATTTCAGGTAGGGGAAAATACTGGTTTATAATAATGTGTGATCTATCATCCTTGGTGTTAAACATGTTTACGATATAATATCATGAGATCGTTATTTTGTGCTGTTTGTACTATGCTGAGATATTATTATGATGTGCATATATATATTCTATTGTTTTGTGATACGGAGTTGGATCGGTGCGGAGTATATATGGTGTTGGATCGGTGCAGAGTATATATGGTGTTGGATCGGTGCGGAGTATATATGGTGTTGGATCGGTGCGGAGTATATATATATGGCGTTGGATCGGTGCGGAGTTTAATTGGTGTTGGATCGGTGCGGAGTTTACTACATTGTTATACTTATTCTTTTCCCTACTCAACCTCGTGGTTGACCCTGTGTATTCGTGATCACCTGTGATGAACCAACTATTGGGGAGCAGATTGACAGGTGGCTGAGACTAAGGGGGAGCTACGGGAGGAAGAGCTTGGATCCAGACCAGTTTAGATGTCTAGATCACCTTAGTCAGTTTTATAAGAGTTGTACTTTATTTATTTTGTTAAGACCTTTGGACACGGATGTAAGAACATGTTTTGAGTTAACTTTATTTAAAGTACTGTTTATCTTCCTTTGTATCTACTGCCTCGGGAAACCGAGATGGTAACACCCGTATTTATCTGAGGAGTCCTAGTACAGGCCCTTAAATAACTGGGGGTGTTACAAAGTGGTATCAGAGCGAACGATCCTCAGGCCTAAACTAATTAACCCAATGAATGTAGGAGAGTCTAAATAAAATGAACCCCGGGATAGGACTGTTAGGAGCACACGAAAGGGGAAGTATGAGTCTGGGGCCCCCTCACACCGAACCATTGGCCCTATCAGTTTTACCCGGAAACCCAGAGTGAAAATACGAGAGAATAAGGGTAGATTAGGAAAGGATGAAGTAATGGTATGTTGTGATAAAGTATCCATGCAAACTTGAGTATATGAAACTAATTGGAATAGCCGGGAGGGGCATGAACATGAAAGGGGATTTTATTTGTGAATAAAAGAATTGTGAACTTATGTGGTTATGTGAAGTATCTTGAAACATGTCAGTAAATGCTTTCATTTCCTTTCGCATCATGTCTAGTGATATGCGGTTATGTGATCCCGAGCCATGTTATAATTTAGTAGTACTCAATCTGATAGTTGATGCTAGACTTTATCGTTTAGGGATCTTTAGCCCTAATCCTAATGGGTACCCACACGAGTCGGGACTCATTCCTTTTCTGTTGTATTATAGTATGCCTCCGCGAAGAGACAACCTTGCTAACATCACACAAGAGGAGTTAGATCTATTACGAGCTGAGATTGCGACTCTAAAGGCTAAACGAATGGACTCCGCGAAAATGAGCACGATAATTGCAAGGCACCAACCCACCCATTTCACCGGGGAGGGTGAGCCTCATTTGCTGGGGGCCTGGTGCAGAGAATTCGGTAATCTGTTCGAGTTGGTAGACTGCCCTGAAGAACTGATGGTGGATCAGGCTGCCCACTATCTGAGGGGTATGGCTGGAGACTGGTGGACCGCGAATAAGGGAGAGCTCCGGGAAGCAGCAACAGAGGGTGGATCCGCGTTTGTTCCATGGGATGCATTCAAGGGGGTTCTGAACGAGGCGTTTTTACCAGAATTCCAAAAGAGCAAGCTGAGGGAGGAGTTCGACTCATTCCAGATGTCGGAGGACATGACCGTAGAGGCTTACTACAGGAAGTTCATCCAGTTGGTGCACTACGTGGGAGACATGGGTTTCGACGATGCTATGCTAGCCATGAAATTTGAGAGGGGATTATCGATCGCCATCAAAAAGAGACTGATTGCAGCTCCGCCCACCACAATCCGTGACATCTATTTACGGGCTGGGGCGGCGGAGAGGCTTTCGGATATGATCAAAAAGGACAAACAGTCCAAGACAGAAAAGAGGAAAGCTGAAACAGTAGCTGAGGGTTCAGGATCGAAAAAGCAAAGTAATAACAAGTTCAGTGGGTACTTCGGGAGTAGTGCCTCTGGTGGTGGGAGAAATCAGAGTGGGGGTAATCCCATGAGTGGGATTTCTGGCAGTGGTTCGGCAGGAATTGTGTGTTTTGGCTGTGGAAAGAGGGGACATAAGCAGGCGGTGTGTCGTTCGTCTGGAGGAAATCAGTCCGGGGGCTATCGTACACCTACATCCGGATACCAGGGACCTCGCACTCAGTCCTATGGCAGCAGTGGCTATCGCACACCCATGACAAACTATGGTGGGGGTGCGAAGTCTGGGGGCAGCAGCAATTATCAGAGGAATTACAACAACAGCAATCAGAACCGTTCATATCAGAACCAGTACAATGGAAGTGGGAACAACAACAAGACAGGGACGACAGGAAATCAGCAGGCTGGAACATCTACTGCCAGCCAGAGTGGAGTCAAGTCCAGTGGCAAGCTCTTTGCCATGGGAAAGCAGGCAGCTCAGGAGGATGCTCATGTGGTTACTGGTACTTTTCTTGTGAACTCTAACCCTACTTTCGTACTTTTCTATTCCGGTGCCACCCATTCGTTTGTGTCTAGAGATCATGTTAAGGCTTTGGGACTAGAGAGATTTGACTGGATCGCGGATCCAGTGACCATACCATCCGGCGAGTCAATAGTCTGTAATAGAGTATATGGTAGTGTACCCATCAAAATCGGGGAAGCAATTTTCTATTGTGACCTCATCGAGTTTCCTCTGGGGGGCTTTGAGGTGATTTTGGGGATGGACTGGCTAGGGAAGTATCGAGCTTTCATCGACTGTCATCAAAAGAAGATTTCCTTGAAAGGACCTAAGGGAGTGAGGGTGTCTTACAAGGGATACCGTGTGAAACCAAAAATCAAATTCATTTCTGTCAATACCCTTAAGTCTGGCTTGAGGAAAGGAGAGAGCCTAATCTTATGCCAAATGTGGAATTGTGAAGCTGAGACCCCCAAGACTAGTGAGATACCTGTGGTACGGGAGTTTGAGGGAGTTTTTCGTGACGACGTTCCGGGGTTACCGCCAAGGAGGGAAGTGGAATTCTCCATCGACCTAAAACCAGGGGCGGGACCAATATCTAAATCACCGTACCGTATGGGACCGAAAGAGATGGAGGAGTTGAAGAAACAGTTGGATGAACTAGCTGAGAAAGGATTCATCCGACCCAGTGTGTCGCCCTGGGGAGCACCCGTTTTGTTTGTGAATTAAAGAAGAAGGATGGGAGTTTGAGGTTGTGTGTTGACTACCGAGAGCTGAACAATGTAACCATCAAGAACCGTTACCCATTGCCGAGAATTGACGACTTGTTCGATCAGTTGAGTGGGGCCGGGGTTTTCTCCAAGATTGATTTGAGATCCGGGTATCATCAATTGAGGATAAAGGATGAAGATATTCCGAAGACCGCTTTCCGAACGAGGTATGGCCACTATGAATTTGTGGTTATGCCCTTTGGATTGACTAATGCTCCAGCTGTGTTCATGGACTTGATGAATCGAGTCTTCAGCCCGTATCTCGACAAGTTCGTGGTGGTATTTATCGATGATATCCTGGTGTATTCCAGGAATGCGGAGGAGCACGAAGATCATTTGAGGAAGGTACTTCAGATTTTGGCAGAACATAAACTCAATGCTAAGTTGAGTAAGTGTGACTTTTGGTTGGAGAAAGTGGCGTTCTTGGGGCATGTCATTTCCAAAGAGGGGGTATCTGTTGACCCTAGTAAAATTGAAGCTGTGACTAAGTGGCAAAGTCCGAAGAATGTGAGTGAGATCCGAAGTTTTCTGGGGTTAGCAGGTTATTACCGGAGGTTCGTCAAAGACTTTTCGAAGATAGCAAAGCCGTTGACGTCGTTAATGAGAAAGGAGAACCGTTTCGTCTGGGATGAGAGTTGTGAGAAGGCATTCCTAACCCTTAAGGAACGCCTGACAACAGCTCCTATCCTGGCCTTGCCAGTTGGGAGTGATAATTTTGAAGTATACACCGACGCTTCAAAGCATGGGTTGGGTTGTGTGCTAATGCAGAATGGTAGAGTGATCGCGTATGCTTCTCGCCAGTTGAAGACTTATGAAGAGAATTATCCGACTCATGATTTGGAATTGGGCGCTGTGGTCTTTGCACTGAAATCTTGGCGTCATTACCTTTATGGGGCCACTTTTAAGGTGTTTTCTGACCATAAGAGCCTGAAGTATATCTACACTCAGAAAGAGTTGAACATGAGACAGAGGAGGTGGATAGAGTTGATCGGAGATTATGATATGCAGATTGTCTACCACGAAGGCAAGGCAAACGTGGTAGCTGACGCTCTAAGTAGGAAGTCAATACATGCTTTGGATTGTGCCAGATCGAGAGGGAGGTTGTATGGTGAACTAAGGGAGATGGGAATATTCATGATCCGGAAAGGGGACACTCTTGGTGACTTGACAGTGGAGCCTGAGTTGTATGGGGAGATTCGGGAGTTACAGCAGAACGATGAGAGAATCCAGAAGTGGCGTTTGATGGTGGAGAATGGAAACGGTGATGAGACATCCAAGTTCAGTATTCATACCGATGGTAGTTTGAGGTTCAGTGGGCGATGGTGTGTACCGAATGTTGAGGAGCTAAAGAAGAAGATCCTGACTGAAGCTCATGCTACTCCTTATTCTGTTCACCCAGGGGGTGATAAGTTGTATAAGGATCTTAAGAAGACGTTTTGGTGGCCTAATATGAAGAAGGAAGTCGCAGAATTTGTGTCGAGGTGTTTGACGTGTCAACGAGTGAAAGGAGAACATAAGAGACCTCAAGGGAAAGTTCAACCGTTGGATGTGCCAGAGTGGAAGTGGGAGAATATTTCGATGGACTTTATCGTGGGGTTGCCTCGGACTCAGAAGGGCAACAACATGATTTGGGTGATCGTGGATCGTTTAACTAAGTCAGCTCACTTTATTCCCATGAAAGATACCTGGAGTAAAGTTGAATTGGCTAAGTCATATGTTCAGAATGTGGTCAAACTGCATGGTGTACCCAAGGACATCGTTTCGGATCGAGACTCGAGGTTTATATCCAGGTTTTGGCAGGAGTTGCAGGCTGCTTTGGGTACCCAATTGAAGATGAGTACAGCTTTCCATCCAGCTACTGATGGTCAGACTGAGAGAACGATTCAGACCCTTGAGGATATGTTGAGGGCTTGTGTACTTGAGTTCGGAGGATCTTGGGAGGATCGCCTGGGGTTGATCGAGTTTTCTTATAATAACAGTTACCATGCAAGCATAGGCATGGCCCCTTTTGAGGCTTTGTATGGAAGGAAGTGTCGGAGCCCTGTGTGTTGGGATGATCGAGCTGATGTTGTGACATTGGGGCCAGATATGATCCAGGAGATGGTGGAGCAGGTTCAGATTATTCGACAGAGGATGAGGGCCGCTCAGGATAGACAGAAAAGCTATGCCGATCTGAAGAGGAGCGATATTTCATTTGAGGCCGGAGAGAAAGTCTTACTGAAAGTCTCTCCGATGAAGGGTGTGATGAGATTCGGCAAGCGTGGCAAACTGAGTCAGAAATTTATTGGACCGTTTGAGATCTTGGATAGAGTTGGGGAAGTGGCATATCGCTTGGCTTTACCTCCAGCCCTATCCAAGGTCCATAATGTGTTTCATGTGTCTCAATTGAGGAAATATGTGAGTGACCCATCGCATATCCTTCAGCATGAGGTGATTGAGGTAGATGAGCAGTTGTCATACATTGAGACTCCGAAGGTAATTCTAGACAGAAAGGTGCGGAAAACTCGCAATGGGGAGACGATCTTGGTGAAGGTCCTGTGGACCAATCATAATCAGGAGGAGGCTACATGGGAGCCTGAGGCAGTTATAAGGGAGCGTTATCCGCATTTGTTCGATTGAGGTAAGTTACGCGGACGTAACTTTTCTTTAAGGGGGGTGGAATATAACATTCTGTGATTTGAGTGAGCCTTTTATGATGTTTTATGTTCCTAGTACGTTTTGTCACCTGGGCGTTGTTGAACTTCGGGACGAAGTTCATTTTAAGGGGGGAAGACTGTAATACCCGTATAATTTCGTTACGATAATTGAGCTTGTTTCGCGACGAAAAGATAGTTTTAAACTACAGCGATGTATTATTTGATAAGTGTACATGTTTATATGATTTAATTGTGTTGTATGCCTTAGTGGGGTTCGAACACGAGACCAAAGGGTAGAGTCTTGGGCCTCGTTAGTTGTGCAAAGAAAACAGCCCACACGTTTGACAAACCCTAAACGCAACCCTAGCCACTCACAAACTCACACCTCACGTATAAACCCTCCCTGCCGTCATTTTGGACTGTAAAAAGACCTCACTTCTGACCTAGCCCAGACACGTTTGACACCCTAAACCTACTGCCGCCACCACACAGAAGAGAAGGAGAGTCTTCACTGCCACCACCACCTTCACGGTTGCCCAGAATTCCGATCTGAAGACAGGTAAGCCACTGTCGTTATTTTTATCACGTTGGTATGTAGCTTTTTGTCGAGTCTGTTGTAGGGTGGCGTCTGGCTGTGGTGGTCTGGCTAGGTTGTCTTGTGTTGCTGGGTGTCTAAGGGGTGTCAGGGTGGTGTTTGTGTTGGTTGTAGTGCGTCGGTATCTTTGTAAGAGGGGTGTTTGTCACGCAGTTTGCAAGGTGTTTGTTTGGGTCGTGGGAAGGTGTGCTCAGGGAAGGAGTTTGGGGGTGGTACCACCGTTGACTCGGGGGAGGTCGACGCGGTGGTACCACCACAGTGTCTTGTACGTGTGTCAGGGTGTGTCGGGGTGTCAGTTACAGGGGGTGTTGATGGTGGTTGTTGCGTCGATGGTAGTCTGAAGGTGTAGGTACAGGGAGTCTAGGCGGGAGTCAGACCTGGTTGTTGGGCGCTGGTCTGACTCGCCGGCGGCCGTCGAGTGGTTCGGTGGTGTTAGGGATGTCGTGGGGAGTTGGCTGTGTCGGAAGGGGTGGTCTGCTGGTGGCCGATGTGGTGGTTTAGGTGCGGGTGGTGGTTCGAAGTCATGGTAAAGGTGAAGTCGGGTTTTAGGGGGCTGCTGGGTTCGTTTTAGTGTAAGACATGATTTTTGTTATTTTTATTATTATTATTATTATTATTATTATTATTATTATTATCCTTATTAATATTATTATTAGTATTGTTTTTGTTATTTTGTCATTTATGAATATGTTGGTAATTATGGTGAAGATATTATTTGATATGGTTTTAATGAGTGTATTTATCGTTTGAATTTCAAATCAAAGTATTATTTTTAGAAGTTACTATTTTTGGAAGGTTGCTATTTTGGGTAACCTCGTTGTTAGGAAGCTTTCTATTTATAGGGGGTTTCTATAAATAGAGTATGCATACGTATTTCGAGAATTAGGGTGTTTATTAATTATATAATATTTGTTTAGGTAGCGGGTTTCGTGTGGAACATTTCTAGGCAAGCTTTGGTTTGATCTGCGTTCCTGCTATTTCAGGTAGGGGAAAATACTGGTTTATAATAATGTGTGATCTATCATCCTTGGTGTTAAACATGTTTACGATATAATATCATGAGATCGTTATTTTGTGCTGTTTGTACTATGTTGAGATATTATTATGATGTGCATATATATATTCTATTGTTTTGTGATACGGAGTTGGATCGGTGCGGAGTATATATGGTGTTGGATCGGTGCGGAGTATATATGGTGTTGGATCGGTGCGGAGTATATATGGTGTTGGATCGGTGCGGAGTATATATATATGGCGTTGGATCGGTGCGGAGTTTAATTGGCGTTGGATCGGTGCGGAGTTTACTACATTGTTATACTTATTCTTTTCCCTACTCAACCTCGTGGTTGACCCTGTGTATTCGTGATCACCTGTGATGAACCAACTATTGGGGAGCAGATTGACAGGTGGCTGAGACTAAGGGGGAGCTACGGGAGGAAGAGCTTGGATCCAGACCAGTTTAGATGTCTAGATCACCTTAGTCAGTTTTATAAGAGTTGTACTTTATTTATTTTGTTAAGACCTTTGGACACGGATGTAAGAACATGTTTTGAGTTAACTTTATTTAAAGTACTGTTTATCTTCCTTTGTATCTACTGCCTCGGGAAACCGAGATGGTAACACCCGTATTTATCTGAGGAGTCCTAGTACAGGCCCTTAAATAACTGGGGGTGTTACAATAATGCCTTACTTTGACCTAGGCATCATATAAGATCAAACATACTTTCTCCAAATAAGATTACCAATGTTCAGTATCCTGTAGGATTCGAATTAAGTAAAAGACTACTTGTTCGAAACCTTGTTCATTTTCTTGCGAAAGCATACAACCAATTGACTAGTCGGACGCCGATAGATATAACCGCAACATTTTACCCAGTTTTTGGGGAAATCAATATTGGTGGGTTGATTAAATACTTATTAATTTGATCGAAAGCATCTTGATGACTTCTATTCCATACAAAGATCTTTTCCTTCTTAAGGCGCAATAATGGAGAAAATACCTTGGTTTTCCCCGCTAAATTTGCGATAAAACGTCTTACATAATTGACCTACCCTAAAAACCGTTCTAGTATCGTTTTATTAGAAGGAGTTTTGGCATTGATGACCGTCTTAGATTTATTCTTATCGATATCAATACCACGTTGGTGGATCAAGAACCCTAGGAAATTCTCATCGCTTACACCAAAGGCGCATTTTATAGGATGCATCTTGAGATTATATTTCCTCATTCGCTCAAAAGCTTCTTCCATGTGAGCCAAATTGTCATCAAATTCAATTGATTTTACCACCAAATCATCTATGTAGATTGTCATAGATTCTTCGATTAGATCATAAAAAATGCAATTCATTGTCCACTGATACGTAGGGCCCATATTTTTCAATCCAAAAGGCATGACTACCCATTCAAATGTCCCAGGGATCCAGGACACCTGAATGCTGTTTTATAGCAGTCTTGTTCTTCAATATTATATTGATAATAACCAGCGTAACCATCCATAAAGGCAAGATATTTATGCTTGGTCATTGCATCAATCAAAATATCCCCCAGAGGCATTGGATATTCATCTTTTGGTGTAGCTTTATTCAGATCTCTAAAGTCAATACACACTCTGATCTTTCCGTTCTTTTTAACGACCTGAACAATATTAGCTATCCATTCGACATACTTCACTGGCCGAATGAATTTAGCTTTTAGAAGTTTACCGACTGCTTATTTAATTGCCTAGATAACTTCCGAAGACATCCTTCGTGGATGTTGTATCACTGGTTTCCATCCACGTTTAATGGGTAACTGATGTTTGGCTATGTTCAGATCGATGTCAGGCATCTCATTGTGTTCCCAAATGAAACAATCCATATATTTAAATAGGATTCTTTTCATTGCATCTTTTCGAGTATAGTCAAATTCTTACTCATATAAGTATATTTAGGTTCTTTCCCATATCCTAAATTTACTTCTTTTAAAGGATCCTGAAATTCTTTCCGAATATCACCACTCCTTAGTCCTTACCCATGGCCTCTCCGACCAAGTTAAGGATGGGTCTAGACTATTTTGTCCCTTCTTATGCGGACATAGATCATTAACTATATTTATAGAAGACTCATCACTCTCAAACTTGTAATTTTTATTTATTTTTAAAGTCATTACAACATTTCATAAAGCTATGAACTTGGAAATTACTACATTCTAGCAATTAAACGGAAGAACGCTCAAATCCTGAGCACCAACCTTTGGATTATCTTCTTTGACGTCCTTTAATTCTATAATTGGAATTTCGTCAATCTTCTCAAGGCCTTCTTGCTCTCCGAGATCAACTAATTGCTATTGGTCCAATGCGTCAACCTTGGAAACTGCAACATGTTTCTTATTATTAAGATGCAAGTTACTCACGTTAACTTCGACTGTAGGTACTTCTGTAACAACCTCATAAACCAAGCCCTTTAAGAAGGCCCATCAAACAATGAGAGTACTACCATCTCAGTTTCTTGAGGTACAATATCAAAGTAAACCAACCAAAACAACCTTTATTAAGTATAATTTAAAGAATATAAATGTCTGCCAACTACAACCAAAAAGTGCAACTCGCGGAAGCTAACAAAACTGTAAAACCAAAGCTAACGTGAGGATCCCTCCTCCCCATGCTATCAATCATCAACATCGTCGTACCTGAGACTCTGCTCATCATTACATGGATCATCACACTAAAAACACCACGAGTGTCAGAAACTGTAGTAATAAGACGGTTACAACACAATAGCATAAACCACAATCTGATAATCACCAATGATTGATATTACTGTCACATAAACCAAGTGGCGGCATTTAGCCCCACACCAATCCCCCACTTGCTCGCGGCTAGGGGTACCTAGACCATTAATGTGCACATCCTCTCCATGGCGGATCCCACGAAGAGCGATCGTAGGAGTGAGATCCGTTTCCCGCAACGGTCCCACACATATGTTCCCAATCTCAATAATCATACAGTAACACATTAATATCAGATAATGCGACAGTATCGTCACAATCAACATTACACAGAACTGGGTAGGGAAACCCTACCTCAACAGCAAGTATAGCAGGATGAAATGCACAATCTTCCTACCAACGTTCCTCTACGAATCCTCCTCCAAAGGATTATATAAATACGAATTACTCACTAAACAACCATAATCTATGATACAAATTCAATAGGGTAACACTTACTTGATAGAGTACGGGTTAGCTAGATGATTGGCGCGTCTAAACCTTTGTTAAACACTCTTGAAGGATTTGAGAGAGAGAGAGAGAGAAAAAGAAAGGGGATTAGGGTTTTTGTCTATTTCTGATTTAGATAAATGAGGTTTTTAACCTCACTTTAACTTATATAATTACCGCGGTCTGACTGCTGGAAAGACGCACTAGGCCGATTAAGATCCACTCGGCCGAGTAACACTTACTCAGCCGAGTGTGACCTGCTCGGCCTAGTTGGTTCACAACTCAGAATCTATAAGAGAGGGGTGTTGCAACTTCGGCATAAACGATTTCATATTGTTTACCATTCCACGTGACCAAAAATAGATGCAACGAGGAAGGAATAGAATTGGTTTTATGCAACCAACTCCTTTCTAGAAAATATTATATGTCGTAGTACTCATTCCCACGAAAAAAGGCATAGTCTTAGTACATGACCCTACTTTGATTGCCATTAATATGGTCCCCCACAACATTTTGTGATCCCTGTGAAACATGTGACTGGCAATTTAAATGGAGTAATATCCCTTTCGGTCTTTCCTATCATTTGAAGGATCGCTATCGGCACAATATTTGTCATGGCTCCATTGTCAATTAAGACCTTTCCTAATATTTTATTTTCTACTTTGACCTTAATATACAAAGGCTTGCAATGGTCATTAACAATCCCTCTTCTAACAAACAAAGCAATCTCGTTGACGTCTTGTTCCGTCAGGTTCCTATCTAAGTCATTACGGACAAAATTATGCGCGATAATATAACTAGACATACCTGGAGTTGCAATATCCTTAGTATTGCCGGACACTCCCTGTGCGCTGAACCCCTTAGGCAGTATAGTAATCATCATACATTCCATAGACTTAGGGTCTATGGGGTCAAATGATCTGAATTGGATCGACTATCGGTCTTCATCCATGACAAGCATGTCAAATTCTGAATCAGAGAATTCATTTTGACCATCTTCCTCCTTTCCAGCGCCCATTACTTGGTCACTTAACTTATCTATCGCATTGGCACATGCTTCAATGCTCTCGTTCTTCTCGCCCTCCTTTAACAGGGTTTCATTCTTTTCCCTTAATTTAACCACCATGGCTTCTTGTGTCAACTGTAGTTCTACCTTAGCACGAGCATTAGCGGTTAAGGCTCTAGCCTGCTTATTTTTCTGACTCTTAGTTACTTCTTTAACCCTTAGCAAAGTTACAATGTTCGGAGGTCGTAATTCTACCAGCGGCTTTCTGATAATATCTAGTACTTGCATACCCTTTGGATCCTTACTCAAAATGCCAACTTCTAAGTCCCTGATCCGCTTTATCGACCGACGTTAATAGGCCGGAACCCACTTGGGATCATTTGGTATGTCTTGGCTTCGCACAAACTCCAAGTGCAACAGATCAACTGTAAAACCCCTCGCGAAAGCGGAACAGTAAAACATACAAAGTACCAAAAATGCAGCGGAATTAAAACTTTTTAACAAAACTAAACATGCGAGGTGCTTTAGAAATCTAAACATGCGAAAGATAAAACATAAATAAGTATTAAGTACGATACAAAGCAGCCCGGGATAGCATATCCCTACAGGCACAAAATACTGAAACGTAAGTCTAAGGTCTAGCTAACGAATAGGTAAAAGTCAACGATGAAGGATCATCGCTCGCTAGCCTCAACGTAACCCCCTGCAAACAGCCTCATGTACCTACACACATACAACATGTGAGCCACAGTCAGTGGGGAGTGACTAGAGTGCTCCTAGCCACCTATTGTCAATGACATGTAACACGTAAAACATCCAACATACTCCGACATATATAAAACATGTGAAGCATATATAACAATGACTCATCTTTCATAACATCATGCAATACTATGCAAAGGCTCTCAACCAACTTCGGAAACTATTTGGAAGAAGAGCCGGTTTCCCTTCCGGTTGCCCGGCCGGGGGGGTCTTTCAATCCAAACCATTTACGAAACTGGACTAAGAGTCGTCCAATGCCTTGGACGAACAATACTAAGATAGCCAAGTATCATACATTCACAAATACAACTAAGGCATACTCAACATCCAATTATATCAACAAGAGATAGGTCACCTAGTGACTCGACTCTAACAACTATAGGCCAACCAAGTGGCTCTACAAACAAGAGATAGGTCATCCAAGTGACTCGACTCTTACAACAAATGGGTCATCCAAGTGACTCTACAAACAAGAGATAGGTCATCCAAGTGACTCGACTCTAACTAGATTGGTCAGCCAAGTGACTCTACTAGACTACTATGAGCAGGCCGACAATCGACTCGTCTATATACTACGACATATACTACACTCATACAACATCTTAAATTCATAATCAAAGATCAAACATAAACACTCATACTAAATTAACAAAACCTCCATTTCTCTACATAAACTTATTACCCATTACTAATACTCCATAAATCATGTGAGAAACATATAATCATCAAATCCTAACATGATACTAACTAATTTACAGCATCACAACCACAATCCACATAACCTAAACATGTTTCTAGTGGATAAAGATACTAAAAATCAAGTAAAGTGCTAATATAGACAAAAGGCCGAGTTTCTCATTATCGTCACCTTAAAGAGCGATTTCTTCACGTCTAGTCTTGAATAATATATGAATCCTTATCCGGGTCGTCAATGTCGACACCTACAAACAACAAAAACGGGTTGTAAGAGGGCAATCTCGAGTTCTTCTCAAAACAGCCCGGAAATCAACTTTGACGAAACGGAAAAAGAAAGAGATAGAAAGAACGGAAATGAAGAGAGGAATGCGATGGTGAAAACCTCGAGTTAAACGGAGTTGAGATGAGAAAACGGATGATGATTTTGTGAAGTTGAGAAAGAGCAAAAATGGAGAAAACAAGTTACTGTATCTTATTTTTGGTGAAGGAGAAGTAACCTGAAAAGGAGGAAAGGAGGTGTCCTTTATATTTCACTTGAGTCGGGTTTTGTAAGATGTAAGGAGCGGAAATTCTTAAAACGTAAATTACCAAGTAAACGTGACATCTTTAAATTAAACAACTCAAGACGGACTTAACGGCATTTCTTAAAATAAAACTTACGAATTATAATTAAAATATTATTAAATTCCGTAAACTACTTTTAAATGATTAAAATTACTTTTATAAAAATACGGGCTGTTACAATCACCCCATCTTTTAAAAAGTTTCGTCCTCGAAACTTGAAAGTAGTTACAAGGACAACATTAACAACCTAAACTTTCACAGAAACCTTGATACCCGAAAACTTAGATTTCTTTCCAAAGTGTCAGAAGTAAAACCATAGTCGAGCCTCCATCAAGGAACGTTGGGGTTCTCGTTGCGCATTCAAGAACCTGACATTCTAATCCGAAGGCAAAACCAAGGTGAAAATCGATGAAAAATTCAAAACTTAGATCGATCAGATGTTGATAGGCATAGTACAGGTTATCAGACGTCTCCAATAACGAGTTCAAATGGCAAATCAACGCTGAAATCCATCAAAGCTGTAAAATTATCCAACTTCTTAAAACCAAGTTTTCTAAAATCAACCTTTTAGATCTTTTAAATTTCTGAACCAATAAATTTTGTAAAACAAAAGAGGTTTACAACCACTAAAAAGGAAGAAAATTCCAAAGAAGTCACAAAGAGCAGAAAAAGGAAGCGGTTAAAGGAGGAAAATTTCGGTGAGAGACACGAAGGAAGAACAAGATTGAGCTCAAGACAACGCTTATTCGGCAAAAATGAGAACATCAATGGAGACATACCGGTGACTAGGTGAGGGTAAGCCTCGGCTGCAGCACGACTCATCACGTACACGGTACCCCTGGGCTTCGGTCTCTGAACTGCACCAGCAGCAGTAGCAGCTCTACCAGCGACAATCTTCCTCTCGGGGCACTCAAAGGAGCGGTGTCCGGTCTTGTTGCAGGCAAAGCAGGTGTAGGGGTCGCTGTTGCAGTCAACTCCAAGGTGAAGATCCTTATGACACTTGAAACATTTTAGAGGAGCATTAGGTACAGGCACCGGGTCCTTGACCTTAGATGGGTCGAACCTCTTGAACTTCTTAAATTGAGGTACCGGAGAATCAGGTGAAGGATCAAAGGGTCTCTTCTCACGGGAGGAAGTCTGCAAGGAAGAGGGAGCAGAAGAAGAAGAAGCTCTAATCTCAGCATCTATGGCTCGGATGGAACTCTCTGCCCAAATAGCATCATCATAAACCTCAACGAAAGAAGTCGAGTCACGACGAACCATGCTCTCGATGCGCGGTCCTAGCTTCCCACGGTAAAAGTAGACTCTCTCCGCCTCATCTCTGACAAACCTAGATGCGAAATGAGCAAGTTGGTTGAATCGGTCGGTAAACTCCTGAACTGACATCTTGCCTTGCTTCAAATCCATGAATTCTTTTAGTCGCTGTGATCTGAGCTCCTTAGGATAAAACCTCGTCTCGAGCTTATCCTTAAAAGCCTCCCAATCGAACAAAGGATCAAGAGTGAAAGTAGGTCCAGTCAATGCCCACCACCTATCGGCCTCAAGGGTCAGAAAGTGAGTGGCTAGCCGCACTCTATCCTCTCTACCCACCGCATACAGGGTAAAGCTCTTTTCCATCTCCCTGAACCACTCGGTAAGAGCTACCGGATCAACCTCACCACCATAAGTCTTCACATGGCTACGGGACATCTGCGAAGCTATCCAAGAGAAACTACCAGGACGATTAGCCTCGTTGCTTGGCGGTGGAGGAGGTGGAACATTCCTTGCTTGCTGTCTCTGAGTCTCAAGCAAATGCTGAATTGCTTGCAGCACAATGTTATCAGCAGCCCTAGGTCTCACCATCCTTCAAAAAAGAAAACAGTGTTAACCTAACAATTAACAATCACAAACAGTCTACCACTTGTCCCTAAGTCTACCCAAATCTCTCATTTATTATTCAAGTTTTTGGTCAAGTTAAGTTTGGGGATTACATGAGTGCGTCGGGAGCGATAACGCTCTGATACCAACTGTAAAACCGCTCGCGAAAGCGGAACAGTAAAACATACAAAGTACCAAAAATGCAGCGGAATTAAAACTTTTTAACAAAACTAAACATGCGAGGTGCTTTAGAAATCTAAACATGCGAAAGATAAAACATAAATAAGTATTAAGTACGATACAAAGCAGCTCGGGATAGCATATCCCTACAGGCACAAAATACTGAAACGTAAGTCTAAGGTCTAGCTAACGAATAGGTAAAAGTCAACGATGAAGGATCATCGCTCGCTAGCCTCAACGTAACCCCCTGCAAACAGCCTCATGTACCTACACACATACAACATGTGCGCCACAGTCAGTGGGGAGTGACTAGAGTGCTCCTAGCCACCTATTGTCAATGACATGTAACACGTAAAACATCCAACATACTCCGACATATATAAAACATGTGAAGCATATATAACAATGACTCATCTTTCATAACATCATGCAATACTATGCAAAGGCTCTCAACCAACTTCGGAAACTATTTGGAAGGAGAGCCGGTTTCCCTTCCGGTTGCCCGGCCGGGAGGTCTTTCAATCCAAACCATTTACAAAACCGGACTAAGAGTCGTCCAATGCCTTGGACGAACAATACTAAGATAGCCAAGTATCATACATTCACAAATACAACTAAGGCATACTCAACATCCAATTATATCAACAAGAGATAGGTCACCTAGTGACTCGACTCTAACAACTATAGGCCAACCAAGTGGCTCTACAAACAAGAGATAGGTCATCCAAGTGACTCGACTCTTACAACAAATGGCTCATCCAAGTGACTCTACAAACAAGAGATAGGTCATCCAAGTGACTCGACTCTAACTAGATTGGTCAGCCAAGTGACTCTACTAGACTACTATGAGCAGGCCGACAATCGACTCCTCTATATACTACGATATATACTACACTCATACAACATCTTAAATTCATAATCAAAGATCAAACATAAACATTCATACTAAATTAACAAAACCTCCATTTCTCTACATAAACTTATTACCCATTACTAATACTCCATAAATCATGTGAGAAACATATAATCATCAAATCCTAACATGATACTAACTAATTTACAGCATCACAACCACAATCCACATAACCTAAACATGTTTCTAGTAGATAAAGATACTAAAAATCAAGTAAAGTGCTAATATAGACAAAAGGCCGAGTTTCTCATTATCGTCACCTTAAAGAGCGATTTCTTCACGTCTAGTCTTGAATAATATATGAATCCTTATCCGGGTCGTCAATGTCGACACCTACAAACAACAAAAACGGGTTGTAAGAGGGCAATCTCGAGTTCTTCTCAAAACAGCCCGGAAATCAACTTTGACGAAACGGAAAAAGAAAGAGATAGAAAGAACGGAAATGAAGAGAGGAATGCGATGGTGAAAACCCCGAGTTAAACGGAGTTGAGATGAGAAAACGGATGATGATTTTGTGAAGTTGGGAAAGAGCAAAAATGGAGAAAACAAGTTACTGTATCTTATTTTTGGTGAAGGAGAAGTAACGTGAAAAGGAGGAAAGGAGGTGTCCTTTATATTTCACTTGAGTCGGGTTTTGTAAGATGTAAGGAGCGAAAATTCTTAAAACGTAAATTACCAAGTAAACGTGACATCTTTAAATTAAACAACTCAAGACGGACTTAACGGCATTTCTTAAAATAAAACTTACGAATTATAATTAAAATATTATTAAATTCCGTAAACTACTTTTAAATGATTAAAATTACTTTTATAAAAATACGGGCTGTTACATCAGCACAGCCAAAGCACACGTTCCTTCAGAGATTTTCCATGCTTGCTATCAAGCGTGCAAAAGCTGGATCTGCCTCCAAAGTCTCTTTATAGGTTTTAGCGACTATTTTTCCGTCTCTTTTAACAGACTTCCACTTGATAGCTTCCATGTTCTTGTCTTCTCCAGCCAGATCTAAAGCCTCTTCATCAATCGGTAAAAGAGTAATTCTCCGTTTCTACATCAGTTTGGCTAGGAAAGTCCTGAACGCCTAATACTTATCAGTTGTGTGGAGTTCAGACATGTGCCATTTAAAGATTCCTTCCATCTTAGTGTTTTCCATTTTTTGGAAAACTAGCAGTCGTTGGTCCACTAGGACATCGAACAAACGTTGAGCACGCTCTTCCTGCAGATCATCAACAGAAATAATTGACTTAGGAAAGTCAAACATGTGACAATCAACATTTAATATTGAAAAGGGATCATCGTCCGTCTAGACGTTATCCCCGCTTGAAAACAATATTTGACCATTATCAATCAAATCTTGCAAGATATTACGAAAAACAAAACAATCATTTGGGGTATGAGAACGAGCGTTATGCCATAAACAAAAAGTTTTTCCTTTTATTTCCTGTGTTGAGGGGACTTTATGGTGCCCTTTTAATCGAATAATATTGTTGGCGTATAAATGCTTAGATATCTCCCATCCTTTTGTTATGTTGAACGTACAGAGACGCTTCTTATTATTTTGCATATCCATGTTTGCTACTTCTTTTCCTTCTCGCAAAGGACATTGGTATGGGGGAACTTTTTGGGATCTCTGCGATATTAATCTCGCAGAAGTCTTCCTCCTCATATACATTCATATAGTTGAACGCTCTATGTTTTTGTTGGATTTCTTGTTAGGTTTTATTAGTTACTCATAAACTAATTTTAGTCATACTAATAATAATCCTTTATTTAACCCTTTAAACAACATATTATAAGTGATCTTATGCATGCTAAAAATGCGGAAATAAGGAGATATTGAACCCTTACACACGGTCCAAGATTATAGCAAGGATGATCCTCCGAGTACCCAAAATAGAATACCTCCTTTGGATGCACCAAGACAACCCCTCAATCAACCGAGACTTGAACAAGCTAGTTACAAAACCGGTTTCTCCTTAAATTTATTCTAATCTCTCTAATTAGAATATTATCTCAATACTACAAATAGTATGTTTATATTATCTTATAATATGGATTTTGAGGTTGTAAAATCTCTCCTCTTCTTAGTATATTTTCGGCTAGGTCAAGAAGAAGAAGTAGAATGAATATGATACATATCACATATATATTAAGCATGCTCTTAATAAGATAATCAAATCAATTTTAAGCATGCTTATGGGGAAGGGGAAGCCGGTTTTAGGGAAGTGCAACAAGGGACAACATCACTTCTCAAGGCATTATAGTGTGGCAAGAGGTAGTCTTTCAAGACACCTTTTATGATTATGTTTTATTAAGCATAATAAACACTAACCATGCTCTTAAAACCACCTAACAAAACCGGCTCCCATAATCCATAAAATGGATTCCATTTTACAAGTTTGTCAATTGTGTAATGTGACATCTTATATGTCACATAGTAATAAAATTATCTTAATATAAATATTTATCATATAAATATTATATATATATAATTAAATAAATCATATTTATCAATTGACATGTAATTCGAAATTACAAATATAAAATGAATAATTTTATCGTCAATACGATTTACAACCTTTGCATTAATTATAACCCGATTCATTCTAATTACGATATTATAAAATATCGTTTAATGTTTAACAATTGAACCGTTTCAATTTTAAACATAAATCTTACAATAAGATTTAACCTCTGATTTCTCGATATACGAGTTTAAGGAATATGATCAAATCGTATCAATATACATTTGATCAATTTATCAATTAAGGGAATTGTCCTTAAGGTGTGACCTAAAGGGATCAACTGACCACCACCGTCATACGACAGTAATGTCAAACTCTAGCTAGCCAATCATTACCGATTAATGTTGGTCAGTTGACTAATAATTCGTATCATCCCTTGCGCATTCTCGTTATGAGATTTAATTACGTGATCGCACTATTGTTGAGGACACATTTCCCAACAATCTCCCACTTGTCCTCGACAAGTGTGCGTCACCAATTCTCTTGTCTTATTACAATCTCCCACTCAATGCAAGGTGTCTCTCTAAGGTCGTACTTGCATTTGATCATATCATGAGTGGTTTCCTCGATCTGGAGAATAACTGTTTGACCGGAATTATCTACCATAGATACCTTCCGAGCGTGGCCACGCATTTCCAGTTAACTCTCCTCGAGTGGCCCTGAGATTTGAACAACCCTGACAAGGGGTGGACAATTTCTATCGTACTACTTCCTTCAACTAGTCACAGTCAGTCACAACCCAAAACAATCCCATTTGACTCCAGTTACGAAAAGTCGTAGAGAATGGATCAAAGTTATGCCTAAACTGTACCATCTTGGGAGAATAGTCTTTAGTCTAAGAATTGACTCACAAGAATACTATAGCAGCTCTCGCCACGACCCGGCTATAAAATTTCCAGAACTCTATAAGCAGTCACATTGCCCGACAAAGTGTCTCTTACAGTCTGCCTATGTGATCGACTAGTCATCACATATGACTCTATGGCACTTGAACTTGCCATCAATCGCCTCACACTCTAGTCGCTTCGAGATGTGACCTCATGTAAGCGGCTAGGGGCCATACTAAGTCAATCCAGTTCACTTATGGGGTTCAATATTGTCTCATACAACCCATTTGGATTCTGACAAAGTATCTTTCATTTTGAGTTAATCATAACTCAAATGATGTTGTCATGCAACAATAGTCAACACTATTACATTGCATTTTGATGCACAATCATCTATTTGTATTAGTGTTTTGCAAATAACCTTTATTCATGCGAATAACCTTTATTCATGATAGCAGAACTTACAACTTTTGGTCTCCTTTATTCTCATATTATCCCGTATAATATGATTCTATTTGAGTACATTTCTAGAACTCTTTCTAGATTTTGAGTTTCCTTTCCGGAGGAAAGCTCCCACTGTTATCTTATAACTTGTGACGTATCGATATACAGTCACTTATGCACTGAAATCTATATTGTAGTCTATTTATGATTTCATCAATCTAATAATTTTCACTCATCTTGGCTATTTTATAATGGTTTCATTCATCATTATGAATTATGTATCCAACCATTCTAATCTTCTAGTGGGCGACCTTTTATTATCCATATAATAAACCTTCCCGTAAAGCTCCATCATCTTATGATATAAATTATTTGATCATCTAGAATTTCAAACCTCTTATTCTTTACACCTTAAAGAATCACCCATTCTCTCTAAATGGTAGGCTTAATTCTTTTAATGAAAATCGCTCCCACTAAAATTAATATCTCTCGATATCTTAAATGAACCTTTCATTTCTCGCATGTTGAACTATTACTTGAATCATTATCACTATCACTATCCCTATAGTGATCTGTTTCCATTCAATCAATCATTACCTTCTTATAATGTCTTCGTTTCCTCGAGACGAAAATGACATGATAATTTCTTTATAACTACATTGAGAGGATTGAGATGATTTCTTCTCTTTTATCTTATAAACTTAGAAAAATCATTTATTTCCTTCCGATTTCATACGGGGTTTCATGTTTCCTCTCTATGAAACAATGAACATAAAGAACCTTTCTTCGAGTGTCCTCCCGTAGTTTCTTCAGTGTCCTCTCGTAGTTTCTTCAAATCATTTAGGGCTCTTCTTAAGACTCCCAAGTAAGAATCTTCTCTAAGATCCTTCCTTTATTTTCATCATTGGTTTGCGAGCGAAATATTTTCTCCCACTCTATCCTTCTAACAATAACCTTTATTTGTTTAAGGATAGCTATTTCGATTAACCAATGTATCTGAATGTTTGAAGTTTGATAGGTGTGATGAATACATTCTCATTTTCACTTAAAATGAAAATCTTATAATGAACTGATATAGTCTCATTTTGATTGAATTTATCTCATGGGGTGTAGTTCTCCGTTTTAATCAACTCTTTGATTATATTATATTGATCGTATCAATAGTTTGTTGCGTGATAAAATCACTATTATTCATGTTTAAACAAGGTATGCAATTTATTTGAGAAATCAAAACATTGATTAAGAACAAAAGTAGTGACTCGGGTTGAAAACCAAGTCACCAATATCCAAAACTACAACCATTGTTTTAGGATTTTAATCCTTGTCTTACAAGAAAATAAATTGTTCCATAAATAAATGCAAAATATGAAAGAAGACGATATGAAAATTAGAGGCTAGTTCTTCAAGTCTTCGATCATTTGGATGCTACCATAGCCATCCAAGTAAGGAACTTCAAGCTTCCTTCTCCTTGCCCTTATCATTATTAGGGGGTGGCCCTTTAAAACAATTAAAAAGGGTAAACATCAACACATTTGTATCACTATACATAAGTTGATAGATGACATGAATCATAACGAGAATTATTACCTACGGCGGTTGCCTTCCCATTTTTGAGATCACTTAAGTATTTGGGGCAATTTCGCTTCCAATGACCGATCCTCGTGCAATAATGGCACTTGTCTTGCTCTTTTGAAGACGAGGTGGAAGCGCCTTTCGAAAAGGTCTTTTCTTTGGTCGCCTTGGGCTTGAACGTTTTCTTGCCCTTGCCTTTAGAGGCATTCCTCTTGAAGCTCGTTTTCCCTTTCTTTTCGATGTTTAAAACATCTTTGGTGGAACTTTCATGAAGTCCCATGTCCCTTTCGGCTTGGACTAGCATCTTATGCAACTCTTCCAACGTGGTCTCTTGGTTTCGCATATTGAAATTCACCCGGAATTGAGCATACGCCTTAACCTTATTGAGCGAGTGAAGAACTCAGTCAATGATAAGAGAGTCGGGAACATCAACATCTTGAGCTTTTAGAGTCTCCGCGAGCTCAACGAGTTTGAGCACACGAGGGCTTATCTTTTGCCCTTCCTTGAATGTTATGTCAAAGAAGGCGGAAGCCGCCTCATATTGAATCACCCTTGGAGTTTGCGAAAACATGGTCGCAAGCTTGGTGTATATTTCATACGATGTGGTCAACTTAATCATACTCCTTTGGAGATCCGGCTCCATGGAGAAGATGAGCTCATTTTTAAGAGCGGAGGACTCTTTCATGTAGGCTTCATAGGCCTCACGAGTTTGGACCGATGAACGACCGGTCGGAGCGGGAGGAGCGGCTTCGGATAGGTAACGACTCTTATCGTCACCTTGAGCGGCCAAAAGTAATTGCGCATCCCAATCCTTAAAGTTTGAACCATGCTTATCGAGTTTGCAACGATCCATAAAGGATCGAAGCCATGATACGTTAGTGAGAGGTGGAGCGTTGGTTGCCATAGTCGATGTTGAAAATTAAACTACAATAATAAAAGGATAAACAACATCATTTTAAATTCATAATTTAAACTATAACTTTTAACAAGTTTAGTTATATATTTACTTAATGATCTCTTACCCAATTAAGTAAACAATCCCGAGACCCAAACCCATACTAATCCGGGCACGGTGTAGCCGATTCAACCCGTATCGGTATAATTTGGTGGATTAACTCTTTAATCGATTCTACTCTTAGAACTCTCGGTCGACAATTTTCTTAAAATTATCTTTAGCCCGAACTTATTGCAACTACGGTTACGAATACTTTCGTTGAGATCAACCAAATTTCAAGGTGTAATCTTATTACCCCACTTACCCAACGTGACAATTTTAGTACCCCGGTGTAGCCGAGCCTACGTTCTTGTGAAGAAGGGATTCATGGGTCCGTACTTTTTGGTAAGACTAAGTCTCAATTTATATGTAAGAGATCTAGTCAAATTATTATCTATCTCCGTTTAAGTGAACTAAGTCGGTGAATTATCGATAAAATAAAAGACTAGGTCGACTAGGTCGAAACATGCATGATACGATGTATGACGATTTGGCTATGCATGCAAACATATAAAAAGCAAAATAAAAGCATAAATAAACCTAGTATGGCCTTTCCTAGAAAAGAAATAACAAAGTACAAATTCGGAAACCAACTCCTTTGGTCCCTTGAACTTCACGCGGCACGCACTTCGAGGTAAACACCGTCTTGTCGGAACTCCTTTCCGAATGGCACCGTCTTCAAGGAACTCCGGATTTTACAAATATTATAACTTTTCTAGTCTACTTTATCCATTATAAAATAGAAATAAATTACAATTGGGTGATACGAGATCACAAAATTACAATCGAATCGGTAACCCCTTACATTACGGGAAATACCGATTTAAAACTAAGGCCATACTAAGTAAATTACATAATTCCCAAAATTACGTAAAAATAAATCATGACATTCATAATATAAAATATGCAATGCTTATATAAATATGAATTAACATGCAAAACCTAAGCCAAATCGTCCTATTTAAAACACTTATTTAAATAGTTATCGCAAACCTCGGTTTATGGAATCGCGTGTTTTAACGATTAACAACACTATGCATTATATGAAACGGTTTTCATCCTTAAGTTAATCATCCTAACTCGCATAGGATTCAAAATTTAGTCTTACTCAAACTTTGAACATGATTTAACTTAATATATTTTAATATTGATCGGTATTACTCGGTTTTTCGGGAAAAATAATATAAAATTCAAAGGAGTCATAAAAATTTCGAAAATTCAAAATTCAAATTTTGAAAATTCCAGAATGTTCTTAAAATTTTCAGAAAGTTAAAATATTAGTATTTTACACGGTTTTAACATTATTTCGTAAATAAGATGTAAAACGAGCAATTTAAGTCGGAAAATTCAATAATTAACTTCATAAAAGAAAATTAAATACTAATAATATTTTTATACCTTCCAAAACATTTTAAGAACACAAGGTGGACAGAAAATTAAATGGCACATTGCCCCATAGACGAAATTTTAAATGCATGACTCCTTTTATTTAATTTTAAATGTAACTTTTTAACAAATTAAAATTAAATCAAATCTGAAACTTTTGGCTCCCAAGAATATTTTCATGATGAACATATCACATATGACTAATATGGGTTATATTTTTCGGCCATTTTAACAACATTTGCAAATTTTAACGATTTACGTCATATATCGTACGATTTTAACCCTTAAAATTATTTCTCAAGCATAAAATAAGATAAAATTCTCGAAAATTTTATACATGCTGGAAATAATATATATGACATCGTGTTAAATTTTTATGGCCAAATTCCAACTTAAACTATTAAAGTCGAAATTATGTCACTAATTACCCGATTTTTACATTAAAAATCTATAATATTGCAATATTTGAGATAAATTTCTGGAAAATTCAACATAAATTTTAAATATTGCATGTGACATCCTCATAAAATTTTATAGTCAAATTCATAATATAACTATTTTTAACCCATTTTATTCATCTTATTGCATTTTAACACTTAAAATTCATATCACACGATTTACAAGTCCATAATTTACAAAAATTCATATTCATATTATAGAAAATACATGTGATAACATACTGAAAAATCTCGGCCAAAAGATGATTTTTGCTATTTTTCCCAAAATAAACGATTTTAACCATTAAAACTTTATATAAACCGAGATTTAATATACCATAAGTCAATATTCATGCAAAAATTATTCCAATTATTCTAAAACATTTTAGAAAACAGTAGGTATTCATGCCAAATTAATTTCGTGCATATCATATATCAAACGAAAAAATCAAGTTTTATTTATGTTATCTCTATAACTCCGTAAAAACGTAAACGGAAAGCATGCAAACAACCTATTGCTCTGATACCAATTGTTAGGTTTTATTAGTTACTCATAAACTAATTTTAGTCATACTAACAATAATCCTTTATTTAACCCTTTAAACAACATATTATAAGTGATCTTATGCATGCTAAAAATGCGGAAATAAGGAGATATTGAACCCTTACACACGGTCCAAGATTATAGCAAGGATGATCCTCCGAGTACCCAAAATAGAATACCTCCTTTGGATGCACCAAGACAACCCCTCAATCAACCGAGACTTGAACAAGCTAGTTACAAAACCGGTTTCTCCTTAAATTTATTCTAATCTCTCTAATTAGAATATTATCTCAATACTACAAATAGTATGTTTATATTATCTTATAATATGGATTTTGAGGTTGTAAAATCTCTCCTCTTCTTAGTATATTTTCGGCTAGGTCAAGAAGAAGAAGTAGAATGAATATGATACATATCACATATATATTAAGCATGCTCTTAATAAGATAATCAAATCAATTTTAAGCATGCTTATGGGGAAGGGGAAGCCGGTTTTAGGGAAGTGCAACAAGGGACAACATCACTTCTCAAGGCATTATAGTGTGGCAAGAGGTAGTCTTTCAAGACACCTTTTATGATTATGTTTTATTAAGCATAATAAACACTAACCATGCTCTTAAAACCACCTAACAAAACCGGCTCCCATAATCCATAAAATGGATTCCATTTTACAAGTTTGTCAATTGTGTAATGTGACATCTTATATGTCACATAGTAATAAAATTATCTTAATATAAATATTTATCATATAAATATTATATATATATAATTAAATAAATCATATTTATCAATTGACATGTAATTCGAAATTACAAATATAAAATGAATAATTTTATCGTCAATACGATTTACAACCTTTGCATTAATTATAACCCGATTCATTCTAATTACGATATTATAAAATATCGTTTAATGTTTAACAATTGAACCGTTTCAATTTTAAACATAAATCTTACAATAAGATTTAACCTCTGATTTCTCGATATACGAGTTTAAGGAATATGATCAAATCGTATCAATATACATTTGATCAATTTATCAATTAAGGGAATTGTCCTTAAGGTGTGACCTAAAGGGATCAACTGACCACCACCGTCATACGACAGTAATGTCAAACTCTAGCTAGCCAATCATTACCGATTAATGTTGGTCAGTTGACTGATAATTCGTATCATCCCTTGCGCATTCTCGTTATGAGATTTAATTACGTGATCGCACTATTGTTGAGGACACATTTCCCAACATTTCTTCGCTCAACACCTACTCATATTTTCTCACTGATTCTGTCGTTTCCATAAAGTTCCTAAAGATGATGTCATCGAATCTCTTTTGAAATGGTAGAGCTAAACCATCTTGAGCAATTCTTACAAATTCCCCTTCAAGTATATTCAAATGACATATTATCTTAGAATTTTTGAATCTAGTTAATAAGTATTCATCGACAGGTTCTCCTGTCTTTTGCCGAATCCTTGTTAAGTCATTAATGGTTATACTAGGATCTATCCTAGTAAAATGACTATGAAATTGGTTCTTCATCGTCTCCTAGTCAGGAATTGAATTGGGTGCCAAATGAACATACCAACTGAAGGCAGTCTTTGTCAACAAGCTAAGAAATAATCTTAATTTAAGGTATTCATTATTAGCGGCCTCCTTACACTGACTTGTAAACCGATTTAAATGTTCCATTGTCGACACTTCCACATCCCCTGAGAATAAGGTGAAATCAGGGATTTTATAACCTGGTGGATATGGATACTGTCTATCTACCCATTCGGGATATGGTTTTTCATGTCGTATCCTTCGATTTATTTGATTTCCAGTATCTATATAATTTTCAATTATATGTTCAACCTGCGTCATAAATCGCATCGGAATAGCACCATAAGCTTGTTCTTGATCATGATATTCCTCAGGTGGATATCGATGAAATGTGTTCCCGTGGTTTCCTCCTACTCTGGCATATGGATTGTTACGGCCCGCCTGGCTAAGGTTTTTCCCGTGGAAATGTGCATCGTTACATCCAATACCATAACCAACATGCACCTGATCTCCAAACTCTTGAGGCTCTGAGGTCCACCTATGATCCATCCAATTACTCACGTATGGAGTGGGTTGTGCACGGTTACCCCCCACGGGATAACCTAATGAAGGGTCTAGACCTCTATTCCCAGCAATAGATCGTGCACATAGGGTAGGATAATCACCGTAATGCGGTGATATCCTATTGGCATCCAACGTTAGTCCTGACAGACGAGTACCATTATAATCAACACCTCGCTCAACTGGGCCACGATGTTGGGAACCAAATGTATTTCGAGTTTGATCAAAACGCCTGACTGACTAACCAAATTCAAACCTCCTATTACGTGCTCTGAGACGTTCAAAAGGTGCTTCATATGCACTAGACTGATTGTGTAATGGATTTCGTGATCTAGGCTCATTACAACCAAAGTGAATGGTTCTATGATCGCCCCTAATACTTTCTCCATTATTCTTTCTTGCATTTATTTCTTGGATCCCATCATCTAATAATAATCATAACCGTTCATTCAAACAGATATGATTTTCTATCAGTGAATCGATTTGGTTAACAACTTCGTGGGGAATATCTCTCGATAATACTCGTTGAGTAGCGGTTAAGAGAATTTTCATCTCATCTACCATATTTACTAGTTCTCTTGAGTGTTTACCCTCAAGGTTCTCTGCAATTGATCTCACAATATTTGTTAAAACTCTAACATTTTCTTAGGTGAGAAGATGGTAGTGCTCATGAAAATAAGGGTTAATTTATAAACAATACCAATATAATGACCCTTTTTCATAATCAGTACCAACATAATTGATAATTAGTAATCAATACCAAAATATTAACTTTTTTCTACAATAGGTACCAAGTCACGTGAAAATCTCATACTAATATACTCGAACAGGACCAAAAAGCCATTATTCAAGTACAAACCTCTACTCACCCATCTTTAAAATCATTCTCTCAGATCAAACCACTTTTTAAACTAGGAAAAAACTAGAGTAAAAAGGCGACTTGGTACCTAACATAGAAAAAAGTTAATATCTTGGTATTGATTACTAATTATTGATTATGTTGGTATTGATTATGAAAAGGAGGACTAAAGTTGGTAGTGTTTACCAATTTACCCTGAAAATAATTCCTCATGGCCTCCTTAACTTCCACCAACACATTGCTCAAGGATCTACATATTTCTTATGTAGTTTACGTAGATCACGCTTATTAGCATTCTTTATATCATCTGTCATGCTTCTCGCATGGTCAGATTCCTCGTGTGTATTAAGAAATTAATCATTAGGAGTAGACCTCTCTTGGGTAGTCTCCAATGAATCATTGCTAGAAATATTGCGTAAAGATGTTCCTTCATCAGGGGCGTTATTCCCCCTATTTCGTTCATCCGCTTCCATCATCCTAGATTTAGATCTAGTTGAGTACATTTTCCACTTAAAAATGAGATTAGAAATGTTAGAAGGATCAATTTTTAATCAATCCTCCCATTGTGGTCACCAAAAACTTGTTTGTCATGAAACAAGATAAGTACCTCTAGGTACCACGGAGGTCGAAAATACCCTCTTACACTTTGTGAACTACCCTTAATTGCAACGGTTCGAGTCACGGTTGTAAATATGCAATCTAGTTAATGTTAAATTAGTTCGTGTAATTTAACACCCTTGGGTTGAATGATTATAATAACCAAATATAAAACATAGTAATTCCAAATGATACGAAAATACCATGAAATACCATCAACAACAACATAAAACCAAAGTCCTCCCAAGTAATATTTGTGGTTGAAGAAAGTTAATTACAAACTAAGGGATAGATGGCGAAATACCTCCATGATCGGATGGGCACCGCCTTGCTACTTCTACAGCTACGCCTAGACTAGACTATAGAACTACATTGTTTGATTTTTTGATTGTTTGATTTGATGTGTCTTTTGCTCGTTGGGAAGAAGTCTCTTTATATAAAAATTTCATTCTATAACCGCTAATTTAGTGGGGAGAGGTTAAATAACCACTCCAACTTGCCTTCAAGGAGTGCCAAGCCTTTGTTCTCTTTGCCTCCGCTAGGCTTAACTTTATACTTGATGACCTCTGGCCACCTTCTTGGGCCTGCCTTCTACCCTATGCGCCTGGTTTTCTGTCGGCCCATTTAATGATACATTTTTCATAGGTCCTTTAACCCTTAAAATAATAAGTATTAAGGGTTGTCATTTTTCAATGCTAACAATACGCTATTTGAAATAACGACTTTGCTTAGAAAAGATAAGAAAATTCGTTACTTCAAGACATTTTTTCAAGTAACGACTTTGCTGAAATAAATAGGCCAAATCACTACTTCAACCTTTTATATCGTAGGCGATTGGCCAGAAATAGTTTCAAACAAATATTAACACAATAATTACATTATTAAATAACATTCAACGAGAAAAAAAAAATCAAAAACATGGTCAATATTCTATTTTGAAACCAACACAAAAGCGAAACAGAAAATTGAGAAAGTATTAAAATTTAATTAAATAAGCTAGTATAAGATAAATAATACTCCCTCCTACCCAACTTAAGTGTCCTATTGTACATTTTCGTCTATTCAGCAAAGTGTCCCGTTGTCGATTTTTAGTAAGTTTTTTACCAATGTTTTACCATTTTACCCTTATTAATTTTCATTTATTACTCACCCACCCACCCATTTCTCTACTTACTTTAGACAAATCATAACACCATTTCTCCAATCTACATACCCCTACTCAACCAAAATATTAAACAACTAATAAATCATAAATTTTGTCCTTTCATGACAATGAGACATTTAAGTTGGGTAGGAGAGAGTATTAATTTATTATTATTAAGAAATGAGTTTTAAGTCATGTTAAGATAATAATTACTCCCTCCTTTCAACTCTATCTTGTCGCTTTTGGTTTTTCATATTTGTCAACACGTATTTTACGTCGTAAGTATCTTTAATTACATACGTATCTTTAAAAGCAATAAAAATTAGATATTAATAATGTACTAATCAAACAAAATCGCTCATAAATATATTTACTCTTACGTGTCTTTGAAAACGAATATTTTTCTTCACAAACTGAAAGCAGACAAGTTGAAAAAGGGCCAAATTGTTGGAGGTAGTGTCCTCGACAATAATGCATTGATATAATTAAATCTCATTTGAGTGAAACACAACTGGGAATGTTACTCTTTTGAAGTCGACTGATCAACATTTACCGATAATGATTGGCTGTCTAGAGTTTGACATTATCGTCATATGATGGTGGTGATCAGTTGATCCCTTAAGGTCATATCTTTAGGGAATTACGTCTCAATGGAATATTTAATTATATCGTGTTGGATACGAATTAATTAATAACTAGAAATTTGGAAATGATATTACGTGACGTATATTATTATAATAGGCTTATAATAATAATGGTCAAAGTAATAAAATTGTTTTATTACTCGGTTTTATTTAGTCGTTTGGGAAACGATTAAATTGAGAATGAATACGGTCGATCGTAAAATTACAAAGAGTTGTAATTAAAATTATGACATTACATTTTATAATATAGTAATTGATAATTACTAGTGATATTATTTAAATGTTATAAAATGGTAAATTATGAATTTTAAGGAGTTAAAATTGCATAATTAACAAATTGATTCATGTGTTATGAGACATGTGTGACATGTTACAAATTAACACAATTGACAAAGATAAAATGAAGTCCATCTAAACTCCATTTCAGTCGTGTATATGTATGTAGGTGTAGTGTTTGTGTGCAAGAATGTATATAATGATTATGTGTCTTACACATAAGGAATCTTGAAAAGGTATATTTCATCCTTTGTGTAAGAATAAGAAAGCCATGCATTGGCTCTCTTGGCTTGCTATGGCCGGCCATATGCAAGAGCTTATGAGCTCATTTTGCCTCTTATATATTACACAACACACTACATGCATGGTTACTAGATGTAACACTCCATGAGAAATTTGTCCCACATCGGTAGAATGTGGGTGTGTGTGGAGATTTAATCCCACATCGGTAGAATATGAGGCTTGTGATATGTTTATATATAATAGCTCCCACCCACCAACTAGTAACAAGGTCTTGTGCTTTTGGGCTTAAGTGAGGACAAATAATGGGCCCAAAAGTGCACACCCATCCTTATTGGGTTTGTGTTACGACGGTGGCAGGTCGGGTTGTTACGAATGGTATCAAAGCGACCCTGCGACCGTGTGGTGAGCCTGTGGTCGGGAGTACCCGGGTCACACACCTAGCGGGGGTGGATTCTGACCGTGGTTGCGGTCAGGTTTAAGGCACAACGAGGACGTTGTGTTCTTAAAGTGAGGGAGTTTGTAACACTCCATGAGAAATTTGTCCCACATCGGTAGAATGTGGGTGTGTGTGGAGATTTAATCCCACATCGGTAGAATTTGAGGCTTGTGATATGTTTATAATAGCTCCCACCCACCACCTAGTAACAAGGTCTTGTGCTTTTGGGCTTAAGTGAGGACAAGTAACGGGCCCAAAAGTGCAAACCCATCTTATTGGGTTTATGTTACGACGGTGGCGGGTCGGGTTGTTACACTAGATGTTGGTTGTTACTAGCTCATTCTAGTACACAACACACATCTTACAAATATCTCATTCTCATTTTCTTTAGAAAAGAGTTTTCTAAGTAACAATCATTTCTAAGAACAATAATATTAAGAGTATTATTATTATTATTTCTAGTATAGCAATATCAATTTTCTAGTAACAAAATTGTTTTTAGTGTAAAACCCCTCGCGAAAGCGGAAATATAAACATACAAAAGTACTAAAAATGCAGCGGAATTAAAATTTTTTAAAGTAAACAACATGCGAGAAGTCTTAAACTGAAACGGAAACTGAAACTGAAATAAAACCAAAATAGATAAGTAACAGTTCTAAGTATCAAAAACAAATATGTACATCAGCCTGGGATGGAACATCCCTACAGGCACCAAAACAACTGTATCAAAAGACTAAGAGTCTAGCTAGGCGATATAAGTGTAAGTCATATGATGACAACAGGATCATCACTCGCTAGCCCTCTCGTGAACCCCGCTCCAACCTGCATGTACCTACATACATGAAAACATGTACGCCACAATCAGTGGGGAGTGACTAGAGTTCTCCTAGACACCTTTTTGTGACAACACGTAACACATAAGGCAATACAAAATACTCCAACATATATGAACATGTGAAGCATCAACATCTCATCAACTGTTCTCATACTATCATGCAACTCTAATGCACGGCTCTCAACCAACTTCATAAACCGTTAGGAAGGAGAGCCGGTTTCCCTACTGGTTACCCAGTCGGGGGGTCTTTCAATCCAACTATTTATGAAACCGATAAAAGAGTCATCCAATGCCTTGGATGAACAAATTACAACTCAAGCAATATATTCATTAACTTCAACATGCATATCTGACACTGTACCAAACTCTAGGCAAGCAGATATAACATCAAGTAAAGAGGTTCAACGGTCAACTTAAGACATAACCTAGTTACTAAACATTCAGCAAGTATAAAGGTTCAGAGCGACATCTTAACGCATAACCTAGATACCAAGTTCACAATATCAAGCAAGGACTCAGAGGCGAAAACTCAACGCATGGACTAGCATTCAATTCACTATCACAAGTAAGGAACTCAGAGGCGAAAACTCAACGCATGTTCCCCTACTACATCACAAGGTACTAAACTTAGAGGCGAAAACTCAACGCATGTTCTAGCACCAAACACCTGCACTCCGGGTAAGGTATGACAACGTGACTGCCCCGTCGTGCAGTTGCTCTACTCGTCAGACTCAGAGGCCAGCTTAAGGCATGTCCTGACGCGATCACACATACATGTCTGGACTCAGAGGCGAAAACTCAACGCATGTCCCAGACACGACAAACAAACATGTATGGAACTCAGAGGCGAAAACTCAACGCATGTTCCCATACACAACAAACAACCTACGTAATAAGTTCAGAGGCCAGCTTAAGGCATAACTTATTGCGCAGCAATACAATATCATCCAAGTCTATGAACTAACCTATAGTTCTACTTTTCAACTTCTAATCAACACTTAATTGACCCCGGGAACTAAGATGAGGGAGAGACGGTTTCCCTTTCGGTTACCCGACCGGGGGGTCTCTATCCTTACTCCATTCCCGAACCCAATAAAATGTTGTCCATCCTCCGGGGACCTCAGATACATACCAAATTTCAAGGTGTAATCATCATTACCCCACTTACCCAACGTGACAATTTTTATTACCCCGGTTTAGCCGAGCCTACATATTTGTGAAGAAGGGATTCATGGGTCCATACTCTTTGGTAAGGCTATGTCTCAATATTTTAAACGTAAGAGATCTTATCAAATATTATCTATCTCCTTTTAAGTGAACTAATTAGGTGAATTATCGATAATAAAATGATACGTTGAAGACCCGATACTCGATATGCATGACATGTTAATGGCGATTTGGCTATGCATGCAACATATTAAAACAAATAAAGCAAACGATAAATTCCTAGTATGGCCTTATCCTAGAAAAGAAATAACAAGAGTACAAATTCGGAAACCAACTCCTTTGGTCCCTTGATCTTGACGAGGCACGCAAATCGAGGCAAACACCGTCTTGATCAGAACTCCTTTCCGAATGGCACCGTCTTCAAGGTTCTCCGGAAATTACAAATATTATAACTTTTCTAGTCTACTTTATACATTATAAAATAGAAATAAATTACAATTGGGTGATACGAGATCACAAAATTACAACCGAATCGGTAACCCCTTACATTACGGGAAATACCAATTTAAAACTAAGGCCATACTAGAATAATTACATGATTCAAAATAATGCAATATAATATGACATTCATAAGGAAAAACGCAGCAATATAATATGTTATAAATATGTTCATTTTAATGCCAAATTGCCCTAATAACTTATTATGTCGAAATTAACCCGGTTTTAAGAGATTTTAGCATTTTTAACTCTTTTAAAATGCATAATTTAAAACATACACAACTTATGTTCTAAATAATATCCTAACACATTTTAGGATTCAAAATTAGTCATAAATAATTTTGATAATAATTAACACTTTAATTATATTAACATTGTTCATTTTGCCTTAAAATGCATAACATTTACGAATTAAATCCAAACAATTATAAAAATTCGAAAATTTGGATTTTCATTTTCACTAACATTCTGAAAATATTACTTTAATATTTATAATGTAAAAATTTTGGTCATATAATTCGAAATTTAACTCGAAATATCACATATTAATGGCCAAAATTACCTCTTTATACGGTTTTAACAATAAAATCGTAAAACATGCTATACAAGATCATATTGTACCAAATTTTACATACATTAAGTAAAATAAGCATGTGAGGTCGTGTGAAAATTACAAGGCTAGAAACATTTTCTTTCTTATTTAATCATTTAACTCGATTTTATCATAAAAATACATATTAAACGATTAAATCTCCATAATGAACAATATATTAAATCTCATAAATTATCAATATAACCTAAAAACATTTTAGGACCAGATTTAATTAAACATGCCAAAAGTCGAGTGATATATATATATGGGTCTTGAAATATTAGTTTTGTTTTAAGTCTCAAAAACTCGGAAAAACTATAAACCGATTAAGCATGCAACAACGAAAGCTCTGATACCAATTGTTAGGTTCATATACCTATTTAGTCATACTATTTTATTTATCTTTATAAATAGAAGATCTTATGCATACTTAACGAAATTGTGTCGAGATATAAGAGAAATATTAGCTCCCTTACATTGATAATCTCGGCTATTTTAGGGCACAAGTGAAGTCACCTTCTTCACTTGTTCTTGAGCTTAACCCACGGATGATCCTCCTTGAACCTTCAAAGAGATGATGGTCTCCAAAAGATGAACACCAAGACACACTAACTCTCAATGTTTGTATGTTATTGTGCTAGAATCAACAAACAAACTCACTAGATAGTGAAGGAGGCACACGGTTTTAGGGTTAGAAAATATGAAATAATTTTCTTTCTTTTGTTCTCTCTAAACAACCAAAACCCTAAAAATTGTATGAATGAATGAGTAAGGAACAAAACTCTCTCTTTTGTTGCCTCTTTTGGTTCGGCCGAGAGGGAGGTGAGAGTGCCCAATGGGTTGGCTCTCAATCCTCTCAAATGTCTCAAGCATGCCTTAAGGAATAAATGCTTTGTCCTCCTAATGTTCCTATTACATCCAATGTAATATTGTAAATGTATGTGTGTGTATGAGGGACATATCACACGGTCCACATGACCAAAACGAATCCAATCCGTGACATTAGTTAGGACAATATAATTTACGTAGCTTAACATTTTTAAACTCTTTATCGTAAATTAATAATTAAATAATTACATATAGTTATTTAATCGCATTTCTTAGCTACAACAATTGTAGTTTATTTGACTCATTCATTTGTTATTATGTTTCATAAACATATATATAATAGTGATGACATTTCGATCACTAAAATAATTTATAATCCTATTATAAATTATCTCCTTATTTTATTCATAATCTAGAAATGAATCAACTCGTATCAATATACAGTTTTTACATTTAATATTGAGATAGCTGTCCTAAAGGTGTGACCTAAAGGGATCAACTGGTCACCACCGTCAATACGACAGTAATGTCAAACTCTAGCAAGCCAATCATTACCGATTAATGTTGACCATTTGACTTATGATAAGAATCATCCCATGAATATTCTTTCATAGAGATTTGTCAATTTAATTAACATAATTGACGTGATCACATTATTGTCGAGGACACTTACTCCAACAATCTCCCACTTGTCCTCACAAGTGTGGATCACCGATTCTGTTGTTCTATTACATTATCTCCCACTCAATGCAAGGTGTCTTGCAGGTCGTACTTGCACGTGATCAAATCAATAGTGGTTTTTCTCGATATGGAGTGTAACTGACAGACCGGAATTATCTACCATAGATAGTCTCCGAGCGTGGCCACGCATTTCCAGTTTACTACTCCTCGAGTGGCCTTGAGATATAAGATAACCCTGACAAGGGGCAGAACAATTTCTTTCCAACTGTTCTCCTTGGCCAACATCATCCATTGTGACCAAAAATATATCCATTTGACCCCTTTTACGGAAGATCGTAGAATATAAATCAAAGTCATTCTGAATAATGTCACCTCTAGAGCAACCAGTCTCTAGTCAAAGAATCGACTCATAAGAATATATATAGCAGCTCTTGCCACGACCAGGCTCCATTGAATTCTAAAGAACTCTATAAGCGGTCAATGCCCGACACAAGTGTACTTTACAGTTTGTCTATATGATCGACTAGTCATCCCTTATGACTCTATGGTGTAAGAACTCACCATCAATCGCATCATAATCTAGTCACTTCGAGACGTCACCTCATATAAGTGACTAGGGGCGATACTAAGTTAATCCAGTTCACTTGAACAGGGTTCAACAATTGTCCTACAATCCTGTTGGATTTAACAAAGTATATATAAAATAAACAAGTTTGTATAAAACTTTAGATGATGAACGAGATTATCTTATATGAACGTAAAAACAACATTTTTCATTTCATATCGCATAATCGGTTACACATTGGGTAAACTCTTAAGACCCATAGAACGAGCATGAGAATCATGCTTAGCTTGCGACAAGGGTTTGGTTAAAGGATCAGCCACATTATCGTCTGTCCCAACCTTACATATCGCTATTTCCTTCCTATCAATGAAATCCCGTATTACATGATATTTTCTTGGTACATGTCTAGACTTATTACTAGACTTAGGCTCCTTAGCCTGAAAGACAGCACCACTGTTATCACATTACAGGGTGATAGGATCTTCAGCATTTGGAACTACCCTTAGTCCCTCGATAAATTGCCTTATCCATACTGCCTCCTTAGCAGCCTCTGACGCTGCAATGTACTCTGCTTCCGTTGTAGAATCCGCAACGACTGGTTCTTTGAAGCTCTTCCAACTAATGGCACCACCATTCAAGATAAAGACAAATCCAACCTGGGATTTAAAATCGTCTTTATCTGTTTGGAAGCTTGCATCTGTGTAACCCTTTACACACAAATCTTCTTCCCCTCCAAACACGAAGTATGAATCCTTAGTTCTTCTCAAGTACTTAAGGATGTTCTTGACTGCAATCCAGTGACTTTCACCTGGATTTGCTTGATATCTACTAGTCATGCTCAAAGCATACGAGACATCAGGACGAGTGCATATCATGGCGTACATGATAGATCCCACGGTGGAAGCATAAGGGATCATTTTCATGCGTTCAACATCCTTGGGCTCTGTGGGTGATTGAGACTTTCTCAATATAATGCCACTTCCCATGGGGATAAACCCTCTCTTGGAATTTCCCATGCTGAACCGTCGAAGAATCTTATCGATGTAAGGTTCTTGACTTAGTGCCAATATCCTCTTGGTTCTATCTCTATAGATCCGGATACCTAATATGCATTGTGCATTTCCTAGATCTTTCATCTGAAAATGGTTACCTAACCATCCTTTCACTGATGAAAGCATTGGAACATCATTTCCAATGAGTAGTATGTCATCCACATACAAGATTAGGAATACAACATTGCTCCCACTGAATTTCATATATAGACAAGGTTCCTCGACACTTCGAGTGAAACCATTTTCTTTTATGACTTCATTGAAGCGATGATTCCAACTCCTCGATGCTTGCTTGAGACCATAGATGGATCTCTTAATCTTGCATACCTTGTTAGGATTTTTAGGATCCTCAAAACCCTCAGGTTGTATCATATACACATCCTCCTTTAAATGCCCATTTAAGAAGGCGGTTTTGACATCCATTTGCCACACTTCATAGTCATGAAATGCGGCAATCGCTAACATTATCCTAATGGATCTTAGCATGGCTACCGGAGCAAAGGTTTCATCATAATGAAGACCTTGGACTTGGGAAAAACCCTTAGCTACTAGCCTAGCTTTATAGACATCATCATGTCCTTCTATGCCATTCTTCACCTTGAAGATCCACTTGCATTGGAGAGGTCTCATCTCCTTAGTCAAGTCTACCAAGTCCCATACTTGGTTTTGATGCATAGAATCCATCTCGGATACCATGGCCTCATGCCATTTGATGGAGTCGGGACTAGAGATTGCAGTTTTGTAAGTGGTAGGCTCGTCACTTTCCAAAAGTAAAACGTCCAGGCTACCATCTTCCTCAATTAGTCCAACATACCTATCAGGTTGATGTGGGACCCTACTCGACCTCCTGGGTGGAATAGGTACCGAAGTGGATGAAGAAGGAACATCTTCTTCTATTTCAGCTTCAGTTTGTGGCTCTTGAACTTCTCGAACTTCATTAAGTTCAAAATTTCTCCCACTCTGTCTCTTAGAAATAAACTCCTTTTCTAAGAAGACAGCCTCAGAAGACACAAACACTTTGTTTTCTTGAGGTTTGTAGAAGTGGTAGCCACGTGAGGTGGTTGGATAACCAACAAATATGCATTTTTCGGATCTTGGTGCGAGTTTGTCATCATTTTTAGATTTGACATAAGCATCGCACCCCCATATCTTCATATAGGATAAGTTAGGAACCTTTCCTTTCCACATCTCATATGGAGTCTTATCGGTCGCTTTTGTTGGACTATTGTTCAACGATTTGATGGCTGTGAGGATCGCAAATCCCCAAAATGAATTGGGTAAATCATTTTGGCTCATCATTGATCGGACCATATCCAATAAGGTTCGATTCCTCCTTTCTGCCACACCATTAAGTTGTGGTGTTCCTGGAGGTGAAAGTTGTGACACAATGCCACACTCCTTTAGATGTGAATCAAATTCATTGCTAAGATATTCTCCACCACGATCGGATCGTAATGTTTTAATCTTCCTGTCGAGTTGGTTCTCTACTTCATTCTGAAATTCTTTAAATTTCGTAAAAGCTTCACTCTTATGCTTCATTAAGTAGATATACCCATACCTACTTAAATCATCGGTGAAGGTGATGAAATAGTCATAATTGCCCCTAGCGGTGATTGATAGTGGTCCGCATACATCCGTATGTATTAGTCCCAATAACTCACTGGCTCGTGTCCCTTTACCGCTAAAGGGGTTACGAGTCATCTTTCCTAGAAGGCAAGCTTCGCATGTACCATAAGATTCATATTCGAATGGTTTAATTATGTTGGTCTTTACCAATCTTTTAATGCGATTTTCATTTATGTGACCAAGTCGACAATGCCAAACATATGATTCATTTGGATCACTTGTTTTAATCCTTTTGTTATTAACGTTGTAGACATTATTAGACGAGTCGGAAGTTTCCAAAACATAGATTCCATTAATAGAATTGGCACGGCCAACTACCATGTCATTCTTAGAAATTACACAACAATTGTCTTTAATGGAAAAATTATATCCATCAATGTCTAACATTGCAACAGAAATAATGTTTTTGGAAAGAGACGGTACAAAATAACAATTATTAAGTTTTAGCTCATATCCACTCGTCAAGGCAAGAGTGCAAGTTCCTTTAGAAGTGGCCGCTACCCGAGCTCCATTTCCAAGTCGGAGATCCATATCACCCTTGTCCACCTTCTCCACTTCTCTTAAACCCTGCAAACGATTACAAAGGTGAGAACCACATCCGGTATCCAATACCCATGATGTGTTGGATGTAAAATTTATGTCAATAACAAAAATTTCAGATTTGGAATTACCTAACGGAATCACAAGACCTTCTTGAATATGACGTAAGTACTTGGGGCAATTCCTCCTCCAATGGCCCATGACACTACAATAGTGGCATCGCCCTTTCTCTAACTTCCTCTTCTTCTTCTTATTCTTTGCAAGACTTTTCTTGCTAGAACTCCCACTAGCTTCATCATAAGCTCTTTCCTTCAAGTATAAGGCGTCCATTTCTTCATTTAGCTCATCTATATAAGCCGTGTCAAGAAATGAACCTTTGGGAGGTGGGAGAGAAGAAATGAAGTTAATACTGCCATCCGGACCTGTTCCGAAATGAACTTCTCTAGTAGTATCAATGTTGTTTTGGTTGCAAATATCGTCGAAAACATTATGACAAGAATCAATAGTGATAGGGTTGAATGAATCCATTGCGATAAAACAACTACAAAAACGGAAACGAAGGAAAATTAACGTTCATCATTTTAATACTTGTTAAACATTTTAAACAAGTTAAGTATTTACTTAACGATCTCTTACACAATTAAGTAAATAATCCCGAGACCCAAACCCATACTAATCCGGGCACGGTGTAGCCGATTCAACCCGTATAAGTATAATTTGGTGGATTAACCCTTTAATCGGTTCTACTCTTAGAACTCTCGGTTGACAATTTTCTTAAAATTATCTTTAGCCCGAACTTATTGCAACTACGGTTACGAATACTTTCGTTGAGATCGACCAAATTTCAAGGTGTAATCATCATTACCCCACTTACCCAACGTGACAATTTTTATTACCCCGGTTTAGCCGAGCCTACATATTTGTGAAGAAGGGATTCATGGGTCCATACTCTTTGGTAAGGCTATGTCTCAATATTTTAAACGTAAGAGATCTTATCAAATATTATCTATCTCCTTTTAAGTGAACTAATTAGGTGAATTATCGATAATAAAATGATACGTTGAAGACCCGATACTCGATATGCATGACATGTTAATGGCGATTTGGCTATGCATGCAACATATTAAAACAAATAAAGCAAACGATAAATTCCTAGTATGGCCTTATCCTAGAAAAGAAATAACAAGAGTACAAATTCGGAAACCAACTCCTTTGGTCCCTTGATCTTGACGAGGCACGCAAATCGAGGCAAACACCGTCTTGATCAGAACTCCTTTCCGAATGGCACCGTCTTCAAGGTTCTCCGGAAATTACAAATATTATAACTTTTCTAGTCTACTTTATACATTATAAAATAGAAATAAATTACAATTGGGTGATACGAGATCACAAAATTACAACCGAATCGGTAACCCCTTACATTACGGGAAATACCAATTTAAAACTAAGGCCATACTAGAATAATTACATGATTCAAAATAATGCAATATAATATGACATTCATAAGGAAAAACGCAGCAATATAATATGTTATAAATATGTTCATTTTAATGCCAAATTGCCCTAATAACTTATTATGTCGAAATTAACCCGGTTTTAAGAGATTTTAGCATTTTTAACTCTTTTAAAATGCATAATTTAAAACATACACAACTTATGTTCTAAATAATATCCTAACACATTTTAGGATTCAAAATTAGTCATAAATAATTTTGATAATAATTAACACTTTAATTATATTAACATTGTTCATTTTGCCTTAAAATGCATAACATTTACGAATTAAATCCAAACAATTATAAAAATTCGAAAATTTGGATTTTCATTTTCACTAACATTCTGAAAATATTACTTTAATATTTATAATGTAAAAATTTTGGTCATATAATTCGAAATTTAACTCGAAATATCACATATTAATGGCCAAAATTACCTCTTTATACGGTTTTAACAATAAAATCGTAAAACATGCTATACAAGATCATATTGTACCAAATTTTACATACATTAAGTAAAATAAGCATGTGAGGTCGTGTGAAAATTACAAGGCTAGAAACATTTTCTTTCTTATTTAATCATTTAACTCGATTTTATCATAAAAATACATATTAAACGATTAAATCTCCATAATGAACAATATATTAAATCTCATAAATTATCAATATAACCTAAAAACATTTTAGGACCAGATTTAATTAAACATGCCAAAAGTCGAGTGATATATATATATGGGTCTTGAAATATTAGTTTTGTTTTAAGTCTCAAAAACTCGGAAAAACTATAAACCGATTAAGCATGCAACAACGAAAGCTCTGATACCAATTGTTAGGTTCATATACCTATTTAGTCATACTATTTTATTTATCTTTATAAATAGAAGATCTTATGCATACTTAACGAAATTGTGTCGAGATATAAGAGAAATATTAGCTCCCTTACATTGATAATCTCGGCTATTTTAGGGCACAAGTGAAGTCACCTTCTTCACTTGTTCTTGAGCTTAACCCACGGATGATCCTCCTTGAACCTTCAAAGAGATGATGGTCTCCAAAAGATGAACACCAAGACACACTAACTCTCAATGTTTGTATGTTATTGTGCTAGAATCAACAAACAAACTCACTAGATAGTGAAGGAGGCACACGGTTTTAGGGTTAGAAAATATGAAATAATTTTCTTTCTTTTGTTCTCTCTAAACAACCAAAACCCTAAAAATTGTATGAATGAATGAGTAAGGAACAAAACTCTCTCTTTTGTTGCCTCTTTTGGTTCGGCCGAGAGGGAGGTGAGAGTGCCCAATGGGTTGGCTCTCAATCCTATCAAATGTCTCAAGCATGCCTTAAGGAATAAATGCTTTGTCCTCCTAATGTTCCTATTACATCCAATGTAATATTGTAAATGTATGTGTGTGTATGAGGGACATATCACACGGTCCACATGACCAAAACGAATCCAATCCGTGACATTAGTTAGGACAATATAATTTACGTAGCTTAACATTTTTAAACTCTTTATCGTAAATTAATAATTAAATAATTACATATAGTTATTTAATCGCATTTCTTAGCTACAACAATTGTAGTTTATTTGACTCATTCATTTGTTATTATGTTTCATAAACATATATATAATAGTGATGACATTTCGATCACTAAAATAATTTATAATCCTATTATAAATTATCTCCTTATTTTATTCATAATCTAGAAATGAATCAACTCGTATCAATATACAGTTGTTACATTTAATATTGAGATAGCTGTCCTAAAGGTGTGACCTAAAGGGATCAACTGGTCACCACCGTCAATACGACAGTAATGTCAAACTCTTGCAAGCCAATCATTACCGATTAATGTTGACCAGTTGACTTATGATAAGAATCATCCCATGAATATTCTTTCATAGAAATTTGTCAATTTAATTAACATAATTGACGTGATCACAATATTGTCGAGGACACTTACTCCAACACGAAGAAGCGCTCCCAGCCGGTCGACCGGCGGCCGGTCGGTCGACCGGCTCAGAGAGCATGTCGCTGAAATCGTGATTTCCAGCCCTTTCAAAACTTCATAAATCGACACCAAAAGTCAAGCAATGCTACAATTGATGTTTACCCAACATTATAAAACATCCAATACTATTATTCTAACAGCAAACAAGTCCCATAACAATCCTCAAACGATTATATCAAGTATCCGTCGCAAAATGTGTAAATTTTCAGAAAACAACATATGAGCTTATGAACATCAACAAGCATGAATTCATCACAATAAAACATTCCTAATCATGTTACTAAGTCCTTCAAACATTATACTTTAACAAAAATCAGAAACTAACATAAGAACACATCAAACTTGCTAATATTCACATTAAGGCCGAGTTTCTCATTATCGTCACCTTAAATGCACTCCGGCTTAAAGATCCTCGTCTACCACGAAGCTATCAATATCCGGGTTCTCCAATCCTTCACCTACAAGCACGAAAAACGGGTTTCAGGGCTAGAAAACGGAATTTATGCGAAACAGCCCAAATTTCGAAGTCGACGAAATACAAAACGAAAGTGATAGATGGCTTGGAAATTAAATGAGGATTCCGAAAATGTTATTATTACCTTAAATCGGTAGACGGATGATGGAGAAAAGAGCAAAAGAAGATGATGTTTATGGAGGTTTTAACAGAAATGGAGTTTACAGTGGAAAAGTTGAAGGAGATGAATAAATGTCGACATATGTGATTCTAGGGGTTTAAGTAAGTGTCCTTTCCGATTAAATGAAACGGGTTTGGATACTTGAACGGATATTTAAGGTGGGAACTTAACCTTACCAAGTTTGTATTCGTCTTAAGGACTTAAGGTTCTTAAGACGGATCTTACTAATTAAATTAAAATATTTCACAATAAATTATTAAAATATTATTTTACTACTTAAAATAATTAAAAATGCTTAAATAGATTTTTACGAAAAATACGGGATGTTACATTTAGTTTGCGATCGGGTCCTTGATAAGAGCTTTTGGAGACGGTTTCAATATAAACCATAGTAAGGGTATTTCGGTTTATTGAAGACTCAATAATAGGTGATTATTGATTATAAACCTTCTAATATCAATGTAAGGACATTCATCCATCTTACGTAATCATCATGCATGCATAAGATCTAGTTAAATTTGTATGATTAAACTTAAAGAAACAAAACTCATATGAGATATGAGTTAATAATCTGAAATATGATTTCTAACAAGTGGTATCAGAGCATTACGGTTGTTGCATGCATGATCGTATTCATGATTTCATGTTAATTAGATTAACACATACATTTCGAAAACTTTGTATTTCATTATGATAAATCCCAAAATAATTTTGCATGTTAAAGTTTCTGGTTCTAAAATGGTTTTAGGACATAAAAATAATTTTATGGATTTTTATTGTTCATTTTATATTTATTTGTATATTTTGATGATTAAATCGATTTTAAACATCAATTAATGGGAAAAATAGCTAAACTTAGTGTCTGGCTGAGATTTTTTGATATGTTCTCACATGCATATTTTATATGTTGTATAAAAATTTTCGTAACAAATTAAGTTTTTATGCATGGATTATGAATTTTATGAGATAAATTGTCATAATATGAGTAAAAATGGGTATATAAGGTTATATTTCGAATCTAACCTTGAAAATTTTATGAGATGTCACATGCAATATGTAAAGTACCTACAAACTGTTTCATATTTTTCGGACTACTTTTGCATGATTAATGATTTTTAGAGTAAAAACCGTATTAATAGTGACTATATTCGAATTTAAAAGTTAGAGTTGGAATTTTGCCATAAACATTTTACACAATCTCACATGCAATATTTAAAGAATGTATATAAATTTTGAGAATTTGTTCTCTTGTGATGCATAATTTATGATTTTAATGGTTAAAATCGATTAAATAGTGACTAATTGTGTTAAAAATAGTTAATCTTAAAATTATGGCATAAACGTTTACCCGTAGATGTCTTATATGATAGGTAAATCAGATCCAAAAGGTGGATATCAAAAGGTTTCTTGTTTTATAATTATTAATTTTATGAGATAATTGTTAATAAATGTAATTTTGAGTCATGAAAATTAAAAATTCGAGTATGGCCTGAAATTTTTGGTCATTTCCGGATTCTAAAAGGTATTTTAGGATGACTAAAAATTTATAACAATGTTGTAACAAGTTTTTATAATTAATTAGAATTTTTAAACATAAAAACACATTTTATACATTCTATTTAAGAAATAAATTGTTTATTTTGCATGAGGCCATTATATTAAGTTTTGAAATTTTAGAAATTTCCAGAATGTTCAAAATTTTAAATTTTGAATTTTTCGAATTTTTATTGACTCATTTGGCCATTTTCCTTTATTTTTCTATAAATACGAATAATTTATGAATAATAATGCAAAATCGAGTTGAATCATGATCAAAATTAGTGGGGACTATATTTTGTTGCCTAATGAGTCTTAGGAACATTAACTTGGACATAAATGAAATTTATGTAATTTTGGTGATTTTAAGAATTAAAATCACGCATATCCGTAAAACCGTAAATAAATATGAGATATTTGCTCTTAGTGAAGGCGATTCGGCATTAAAATTGGAAATTTCATACATATTTTAATATTGCATTTTATTTAATATGAATGTCATATTTGGATTGTTTTATTTAATTTGGAATTATGTAATTTTTCTTAGTATGGTCTTAGTTTTTAATCAATATTACCCGTAATGAAAGGGAATATTGATTCCGTTGTAATTTATGTGATCTCGTATCACAGGTTTGTAATTTAATAGATTTAAATTTTTGTTTTACAATAAAGTAGTTATATTATTTTATTGTATTTCTCGAGATCCAAAAGACGGTGCCATACAGAAAGGAGTTTCGTCAAAGACGGCGTTTTCTTGGATAGCGTGCGCTTGAAGTTCAAGGGACCAAGGAGTTCGTTTTCGAATATGTAATAGTTAATAAGATTTTCTATTATTAGGAGGGTCATACTAAGATTTTATTGCTTTATTGCTTTTATTTTGCTTTATTTATATGTTTGCATGCATAGCCAAATCGCCATAAACATGCATATTAAAATAATCGCTAAAACGGCCGTGTCAATTATAATTATCGAGTTCACCAATTTAATTCACTTAAAGGCGATAGATGATAAATTGACAAGACCTCTATATTAACAAAACAATTGAGATTAGCCTTACCAAATAGTAGAACCCATGAGTTTCTATTTCGTGGGGTGGTGCTAGTCCAGTGGGCAGTACGAACCCCATTACGTAGGATAAGTGGGGCTAGGGGTGTAACCGAGCTGATTTGAGTTCGAGCACGGGTGTGCTTGGAATCGGCTCAGAAGTTTGAGCTTGAGCTCGGAATCGGCTCGGAATTATCCGAGCTTAAAAAATCAAAGCTCTGAATCAGCTCAGATTAGGCTCGAGCTCAACTCGAGCTCTAATCTAGCTCGGTTAAATATTTATTTTTCTTTACTTTCTTAAACTTGTATGTCAAAATAAAAATAAATATATTTTAATACAAATGCAAATATAAAATACTTATCATATATAAGAAACATATGATTATAAATGTTAAAATGACTTTTTATTAGGAACAATAAAAATTACAAAATGACAAAATAACTAAAAATAATAGAAAAAATGAGCCTAATCGAACTTCCGATTTCGAGCTCTACTAAGCTCGGAATCGGCTCGGATTTGATCCACTCCGACTCAAAATCGGCTCGGAATTATTTTTGACCGAATTCGAGCCGAGCTTTGACCGAGCTGATTCCGAGGGCTCTACGAGCCGGCTCTGATCATTTACAGCCCTAAGTGGGGCGATGAGGTAGATTCAATCCAGTTGGCGGATCGCATCTCGATGCAACCGAAATTCGGTTTGTACTCAATGGAAGTGTAGACGACCAGTGGTCAATGTGTTCCGGGCTAAGATGAATAAATAATGATTTTTCATCAACCAAGAGTTCTAGGGTAGAACCGGTTAAAAGTTAACCCACCAAACCATATCATTGAGTCGGAGTTCCAGTGGTTAACGATTTTGATGGTATAGGGTTTGGGTCTTGGAATCGTTTATGAAATTGGATAGAGGTCATTTTATAAATGCCGTAACTTGATTAAAATGTTTACAAGTTAAATTAAAAACGATAAGTGCTTAATATCTTCAAATGTTTAATTTTGTAGGTAAGTCTTCAAATCAAGATCAATCATGACAACTTCCACTACTCCAAACACCACATCACATAGTTCATGGTTACGATCCTTCATGGATCGTTGTAAGCTAGAAAAGAATGGGGCAAACTTTACCGATTGGGATGCCCAACTTAAGTTGGCCGCAGAAGGTGATGGTAAAACCAAATACCTCATCGAAGAATCACATGCCGTACCTGAAGCTAAATGCCAATGTCGCAACTAGGCGCGCCTATGAGACCTACCATAAGGAGTCTGCGGCGATCAAAAATGTTTTGATCTTCTCTATGGGCCAGAGCTTCAAAGGATTGCCATTAAAATTGGCACTGCCTATGAATCTACTCCATGTCTTTTCTAAAAGCAACAATATCACATGTTTCGCTCTCAACATCCATGATCATGTCAATGAGTTGCTTAAAAAAGTTCTTCTCTATGTGCATTACATCCAAATTGTGTCTGATTAACATAGTTTTCCAATATGGAAGGTCCCAAAAAATGCTTCTTTTATGCCAACCATTCTTCTTCTTTTTCATCTCTTAAACTCTTCATCGGTACCATCAATAGAAGATGGCAAATCACGTACCAACTCCCACACCGCATCACCCGAAGATGAATCGGAACATCAGCAAGTACTTGTTTACCTTTTTTGAAAGCTTTTTTGTTGCTCCTACGAAGATTACTTTCTGGTAAGAAGCATTTGTGACAATCAAACCAACTCATTTTCTTGCAATTTGGAAGCCAAAAAGCTTTACTTTCACCCATGCAATGAGGACATGCTTTTTGTCCCGCAGTAGACCAACCAGATAGCATACCATATGCGGGAAAATCGTTTATTGTCCACAAAAGTGAAGCTCTAAGTTAAAAATTTTGCTTTCTGAAAACGTCATATGTTTCCACCCCAACTTCCCACAATTGTCTCAATTCTTCCACTAATGGTTGTAAATAAACATCCAAATGGCCTTTCGGATTTTTAGGCCCTGGAATAATAAGAGACAAGAAAATAAATTCTCTTTTCATACATAACCAAGGCGGTAAGTTGTATGGTGTGACCATTACGGGCCAACAAGAGTAATTCTTACCAAATTGGGTAAAAGGACTAAATCCTTCCGTACACAACCCAAGTCGCACATTCCGGGGTTCCTCGGCAAATTCAGGATAGATCTGATCAAATCGTTTCCATTCTTCCCCGTCACTTGGATGACACATCTTACCCGGAGTACGCGGATTTTCTTTGTGCCATGTCATTTGTTCGGAAATTGTTTTGGTAGAATAAATTCTTTGAAGTTTTGGGAAAGAGGAAGGTAAATTAATTGGTTTTCTGCTATTGGTTTCTTACACTTTTGACCCCTTCTATTACTCTTGTTGCCTTTTTTCTCTTTCAAAACAACATCTCCATCACTTGTCTGAAATCTATCCCTTCCAAATTTTTTGCACTTGTCGAGTAACGCATCATCTTTCCAAAAGAGCATACATCCTTCGGGACATGCATCAATCTTTTGATGCGGTAACTGAAGACCTTTAACTACTTTTTTTGTATTGTAGAAACTTCGAGTCATGACATTATCTTCGGGGATAGCATCCTCAAGCAGAGAAGCAATACCATCAACGGCATTAAATGGCATATTATGCTCACACTTCATCAAGGTTACTATCCTAGAGGCGGCTTGTAATAATGACATTCTGCTCTCTTCGTATAAAGGTTGTTCCGCAGCTTTTAACATGTCAAAAAAAGTCTTTGCTTGGGGATTTGGAGGTTGTTCGTCATTCATAGCTCGACGGTCGTCATTATTAAGAACATTATAATCCAAGGCATCAACAATCATATCTCTATATGGGTTCTCATCAAGTTTTTGGATGTGAGGTTGTTCGTGAATTGGAGAATAAACTTCCCCATGAGAAATCCAATTATAATAATTTGGACAAAACCCGTTTGTATAGAGATGTTCTTGTACCTCAACGACAAATGTCTATTTCATGTTTTTACATTTGTTACAAGGACAACTAAGTTTATTTTCAACCAAGTTATATTCATCTTGTTGCTTAGCAAATTCAATAAACTCGGCAACACCCTCTATAAACCTAGCATTAGGACGTTTCTTCTTAATACCAACCCTTCCATCATACATCCATGAACGTTCCAATCTCTTCATTCTAATCTAAACAAAAATCCATAAACAAAATAATTTTCAACAACCTCGCTCAATCATACGATAATAACAACTTATATATCAAAAATCCCCATTTTTTATATATCATAACAATTACAAGTATAACAAAGTTAACAAAACAAACAACATCGTCTTAATCAACATAATACAACTTAATTAACTACAACTTATCAAAAATTCTCAAATTTTACATACTAACTTATCAAAAATCCCAACTTTTATAAACCCTAGCCCATAATTTAACATAATTAAGTAAAAATTACAACCATAAAAACATTAATAAGGCAAACAACATTAATCATATCAACCCTAACCCCCAATTTCATATATAAACTCTAACCCCCTATTTCACTAATTATCATCCTAATTGGCTCTAAAACTTAATTAAGTACAACCTAATAAGCTAAGACGATCTTAATTGGCTACTACATTACTAAATCTACAAAACAAAACAAAAATCAAACTAAAAATCGAAATTAAACTAAAAAAATACAAACCTTCAATTGAATAAATGGAGAAGAAAAGGAGGGATGTATGGAAAAATATCTGTATATATTCCCAATTTTTTATATGTAGGATTATAACAAATTTATAATGTATGATTTATAGTCATAAACGAAGAACAAGATACAAAGATTGGGATCAAGAATTAACCTTCTGTCCTTGCAAAGGCCTAAGATCAGATATCAAAACAAATATCCTCCTAATCGTTGCACCCATGATGTCCTGAGAAATACCTTTTCTGAGCTAGAAATTGCAAAATTGCCTTTAATTTTGTGTAAGATGAAAGCTAGAGAGAGAGAGAGAGAGAGGAGGGAAGTAGTCGTGTAACTCGTGCGCTTTAAGTGAAGAGTGAATGTCTTATTTATAGCTGCAAACAACCTTGCTATTAGACATCAACTAGGATTCCCCAAATCAGTATTTGGTTCTACCTACAACACTCATAACAACTGAACAACTTAATAATTGCTCAGACCGAAATTCTATCTTTATAGAATCGGTTATATCGCTCTCTCTTGTCTAATATTTTATCTTATAAATATCTTATATTTATAATCCGCTAATTAAATATAACCTTTTATATTTAATTAAATCATTTAATCTTTATTAAATAATTTCATTACACATAATTAAATATAACATTTTATATTTAATTACGAATTAACATTTTAATTCGGCTTAGCTAATATTATTTAATCAGTATTAAATAATTATGTAATCATTACATTGACTAACCGTTTAGTCATATAGGGTATCAATATGATTACATTTTCATCTAATTATATCTCTCAGATTGCATCCTTTAGGTGTGACTCTTAGGGACCAGTTGATTACCGCCATCTGTATGACAATAACGTCAAACTTTCTAGCAAGTCAACCGTTATTGATAAACGTGAATCAACTGGCTAAAATACAAAGTATACCCTGTGTTCCTTTAAGAGATTTATACGTGTTGTCGCACTAACTGTTGAGGACACTAGCTCCAACAATCTCCCACACGTCCGTACAAGTGTATGTGCGTTAACCGATTCTCATATCCAATTAAATTTCTCCCACTCAATGTAAAACAATTTGCAAATATGTATTCACAAAGGTCGTATTTTACAAGCGATCTGTATCAAGAGTGGTTCCCCCGACTAGAGAGTAACTCAACTGATATTGAATCATTATTCGAGCTTGGCCAAGCATTTCAGTTACTACTCCTCGAGTGGCCCTGAGAAATATTAAAACCTTATAAGGGGTGGATATTTCCTTCAACTCGAATCTTGCAAATATAAGCACAGTATGAAATGACCCAAAAAAAACCTGCTTAGCCTCAGTTACGGTCAGCTAGTGAGAAAGAAACAAAGTCACCCAAAACTGCCCTTTATCTCAACAAAACAGTCGACAGTCAAAAGAATCGATTCAAGGAACACGATGGACGTCCTATCCACGACCCGGCACCGAATGTTCAGTAACATTTAGGACTCCATTGCGTCGTCACGAAAATGTCCTTCGAGTTATCGTTATAATCTCATATCTGTGATCTATCAGTCAACGATTTGACTTATGGTTTATTGAACCCACCATCAATCGACGTCACAAAATAATTACCAGAGTTATCAGCTCGTGTAGACGATTACGGACAAAAATAAATATAATGTAATTTAGTTAGCTTTGAGGTGTTCAATGTTGTCAGTACAATCCACATGAAAAACAATATATCAAACAAAATCAATGGTGTTATAAATAGTATATGAAATAGATACAATATCCAATTCACAAAAGTACTAATACAACTCAGGAACACGTTTAATTCCCGTTGAAATAACGTGCCTTTCATGTTTATCTTGTCTTAATGGTTTAGTGAGAGGATATGCGATGTTGTCATTTGTCGCAATCTTGTCTATCACTATCTCCTTTTACTTAGTAGTAGAATCTACAATGACACTCTGCTTGGAGCTTTTCCAACCGACAACAGCGCCATTAAGAGTAAAACGAATCCAGACTGAGATTTCGAGTCATCGTGTTTGGAAGCTAGCATCTGCGTAACCGATTGCGCAAAGCTCAGTGCCTCCACAATAAGTCAATACCCAATCTTTAGTCCTCCATAGGTACTTAAGAATGTTTTTAACAGCCATCCAGTGTGATTCACCTGGATTACCTTGGTACCGACTCGTCATACTCAAAGCATATGCCACGTCTGGACGTGTGCATATCATGGCATACATGATCGATCCTGTAGCTGACGCATAAGGAATGCGACTCATGCGCTCGACCTCTTACGGTGTCTTAGGTGCCTGAGTCTTACTCAAATGCACCCCCGAGATCATCGGAAGTAACCCCTTTTTGGAGTTGGTCATGCTGAATCTGTCAAGAATCTTATCTGTATAAGACTCCTGACTAAGTGATAACATCCATCGTGATCTATCTCCATAGATACGGATCCCCAATATACATTGTGTCTCACCCAGATCTTTCATTAAGAAATGGTTCTTTAACCATACTTTAACCGAAAATAACAGAGGGATGTCATTTCCGATCAAGAGTATGTCGTTAACATACAACACCAGGAAGACGATCTTGCTCCCACTCGACTTGATATATAAGCATGGTTCTTCGACCGATCGAATAAAACCATTCTTTTTTATCACTTGGTCAAAGCGATGATTCCAACTCCTAGATGCTTGCTTAAGTCCATAAATGGAACGCTTAAGCTTGCATACTTTCTTAGGATTTTTAGGATCAGTGAAACCTTCGGGTTGTACCATGTACAAGTCCTCCTCCAAATAACCGTTTAAGAAGGCAGTTTTCACATCCATTTGCCATATTTCATAGTCATGAAATGCAGCAATCGCTAATATATTCCGAATGAAACGCAGCATGACTACGGGTGCAAAGATCTCATCATAGTGCAACCCTTGCACTTGAGTGAAACCTTTTGCCACTAGTCGCGCCTTGTAGGTGTCTGGATGTCCCTCGATGGAGCGCTTTATCTTATAAAGCCATTTGCACTGAAGAGGTCGTACCTTATCAGGCAAATCAACTAACTCCCATATGTCATTCTCATAAATGGAGTCAATTTCGGATTGCATGGAAGTAAGCCATAGCTTTGAATCGGAACGGGTTATGGCACCTTTATAGGTTACGGGCTCGTTACTCTCTAAGAGAAAAATGCCAATTCCGTCAATTTCCTCGATCATACCGATGTATCTATCTAGAAGAATGGAGTGTCTACCCGACCTTCTGGGTTCCTCAGGAATATTGTCTGCAACAGAAGATGAAGGAACGGTTTCCTCCGTTGGTTGCTCAGTAGTTGGTTCTTGAACCTCCGACAGATCGAAGGTTCTATTACTTGTCTTATTCTCGAGAAACTCTTTCTCTAAGAACTTCGCACTAGCCGCAACAAAAACACGGTGTTCGGTAGGCGAATAGAAGTAATGACCAAATATTCCTTTTGGATAACCAATAAAGTAAATCTTGACCAATCGCGGGCCGAGCTTATCCTCGTGTCTCCACTTGACATAAGCCTCGGAGCCCCAAACCCGAATAAAGGACAAGTTAGGGACGGTTCCCTTCCATATCTCATATGGAGTCTTGTCAACAGCTTTAGACGGACTTCGGTTAAGTATAAGAGCAGCTGCCAATAGAGAAAAGCCCCATAATGAATCCGGCACAACTGTGTGACTCATCATGGATCGAACCATATTTAATAGTGTTCGACTTCTCCGTTCGGACACGCCATTTAATTGTGGTGTTCCAGGTGGAGTTAACTGTAGTACTATACCACAATCTTTAAGGTGTTGATCAAACTCATGCGAAAGATACTCACCACCACGATCTGATCGTAGTACTTTAATCTTTCTATCCAGTTGGTTTTCAACCTTCGCCTGGAATTCCTTGAACTTTTCAAAGGATTCACTTTTTTGCTTCATTAAGTAGACATATCCGTATCTACTTAAATCGTCCGTGAAAGTGATGAAATATCTATAGCCGTCTCGTGCGGTGATTGACATAGGTCCACATACATCTGTATGTACGAGGCCTAATAGGTCAGCAGGGCGCATTCCAACACCTTTGAAGGAAATACGAGTCATTTAGCCTATGAGACATGATTCACATGTGCCAAATGATTCATAATCAAATGGAGATATAGCGTCATTCTGTATTAGCTGCTTTACACGTTTCTCATTTATGTATCCCATACGACAGTGCCATAGATATGTTTGATCTTTGTCACCAACCTTTAGTTTCTTATTATTCATGAGTAATATTTTAGTCGATTGATCTAAGACATATATACAATTCATGGAAACCGCTTACCATAAACCATTCCATTTAAAGAGAAAATACAGCTATTATCCTTTATTAAGAATGAAAATCCGTCTTTATCGAGTACGAAAATTGAAATAATGTTCTTAGATAAACTGGGTACATAATAACAGTTATATAGATATAACTCGAATCCGCTCGGTAGCTGGACCACATATGTTCCCATGAAAGCCGTAACAACTTTTGGTCCATTCCCGACTCGCAGGTCCACATCACCCTTTGCGAGAGGTGTGATGTTTTTTAGGCCCTGCAAATGATTACACATATGAGAACCACAACCGGTATTAAGTACCCAAGTTCCGAAACTTGCATGTTTAATCTCAATCATATGAATATAAGATGACATACCTACAGGAGTGACGCGACCTGCTTTTATGTCCTCACGGTACACTGGACAGTTCCGCCTCCAATGCCCAGTCTTGTGGCAATGGTGGCACTCAATGCTATCGACTTTGCTCTTTGTCTTGCCTTGTGATCTACTTGTCTCACCAGGCCCACTCTTAAATCAGGCCCTTTTGAATTTAGGAGGCTTAGCTACTGTTAGCTCTGCTTGAGCCTTTCCCTTACCCTTTCCCTTGTTTGCAATCATGAGAACGTCTTGCTTCATGCTCCCACTCAATTTAAGATACTTCTCGGTCTGTACGAGAAGGGAGTGTAGCTCATGAGGACTTTTCTTCATGTCATTCATGTAATAGTTTGCCCTGAATAAGGAAAAACCATCATGAAGTGAATGAAGCATTCTATCAATGATCACGTTCTCACTGATCTTGCAGTTCAGGGACTCCAATTTCTCGACATTCTCAATCATATTGAGAATGTGTGGGCTAACTGGTTGGCCTTTTTGGGGTTTCGCATCGAAGAAGCGACAGGTGTGCTCATATGAAACGATTCTCGGTGCTTTTGAGAATTCGTTTGTGACATGGTGAAAATCTTATTTGCACCATGGGAAATGAAGCGTCTTTACAAATTAGGTTCCATTGCAAAAATAAGTACGTTCTTTATCGCACCCGCTTCCATAACGAAATCACTATAGGCTTGTGATACGTTAGCTCGAGCAGTGGGGGCCGGGTTTGGTGGTAAGGACTCAGTCAAATACTTGAGCTTACCTTCAGCTATAGTTGCATTCCGTAATGCAGCCTCCCAGTCCGCAAAGTTGCACCCATCATTTTACGGTCGCGTGGACTGATTCATGTGGTCCATGAAAGCCTTAAGCCAGGATTCTTTTCTTAGTGTGGCACTAGGCATAGGGGCATCATTATGACCAACCATAGTATTTGCAGTATTATTGTTTTGTTTAGGTGAATCCTACACTATAAAGAAGAAATTAAAACATAATAAGCATACCATCGTTTTGTAAATAGTCTAGCAAAAACAGTTTAATGCGATGACTTTAGCATTTATATAATTGATCTTCCTCAAGAACTATATAAACGATCCCAAGACTCAATTTCAGTAAATTGATAAGCCAACCTCTTGACTAATTCTACATTTAGAATTCTTGGTCGATAAATTTCTGTAAATTCTATCTTTAGTCCACCATAACCACAGGATCGTACGAGGGTCATGATTTTGAGGTAAAATAAGTCAACAGCTACTACTTACTCAACGTAGAAGGGGTCATATGGAGAGTAAGGTCCTATATGCCTGGCGACGAAGAAAGGATTCATAGTAATTTGACTTATAAAAAACTAATCTCAATTATAGGTTATAGAGGAAGATCCCATCATCTTTAATTTTAATTAATTTAAGTGAACAAATATCTAGCATGCGAGAATGAATAAACTAAGGTGATGGCTTTAAGGGACAAACGTGTGACATCTTTATGTCGACACAAACTAGCATACATACTATATGAGTCAATTTTCATGCAATTCAGGTGGTTTGGTTTAGGCGGAAAAATAAAGCAAAACAAACATGTGAATGAAAAACAAAACGGAAATAAAACAAGTCCTAGTGTGGCCTATCTTACCAAAAAGAACAAAAATACAACTTGGTATCCGTTTAGCAATGGACCCTGGAAGCTTGTCTTGTCTTGATGTTCCTTCTTGGTGATGTAGTGGGAGTGAGCAATCCGATCTTCGTCTTGGTCTTCTTAATTATATTTGAAGAATTACATACTCCCTCCGTCCCGATCAATTGTTATCTATTGCTTTTGACACAAAGATTAAGAAAAGAAGTGTAAATGAATTTGGACCACACAAATTATATGGCCTCACATGTAATCAAATGTCATCCACAAAAAGTCGCCAAAAATGGAAATAGATAACAATTCAATGATACACCCCAAAATGGAAATAGATAACAAATGACCGGGACGGAGGGAGTTATAAAATCCTATTATTACATTCTAATTCATAAAAACGTAAAAAAAATATTACACAAAGGAGATTCGAGATCTCATAAATACATCACAAATTATGCTTCCTTCATTACGAAAACATAATTTACTAAGGCCACACTACGTATCACAAAATACAACTGATTGCGAAATTGTAAATAAAACCATTCTTTCATTCAACAATATAATAACCCATATATATAATGCATCATACTAATCAAATTAATCTTTCAAGACATAATTCCGTAATTATGTAGAGTAATTTACCCAAGCCACCATTTAATGATTTAAATTATGTGATAATTCCGTAATTATTCTCATAATTTTAATCAAACAAACATATTATCGTGTCCTAATACCTTCGTAACTGGGATTTATAAAGACATATTTTGGGTTATGATGGGCTATGACCAGCCGGAAGTGTTGGAGCTAGTGTCCTCAACAGTTAGTGCGACAACACGTATAAATCTCTTAAAGGAACACAGGGTATACTTTGTATTTTAGCCACTTGATTCACGTTTATCAATGACGGTTGGCTTGCTAGAAAGTTTGACGTTATTGTCATACAGATGGCGGTAATCAACTGGTCCCTAAGAGTCACACCTAAAGGATGGAATCTGAGAGATATGATTAGATGAAAATGTAATCATATTGATACCCTATATGACTAAACGGTTAGTCAATGTAATGATGACATAATTATTTAATACTGATTAAATAATATTAGCTAAGACGAATTAAAATGCTAATTCGTAATTAAATATAAATGTTATATTTAATTATGTGTAATGAAATTATTTAATAAAGATTAAATGATTTAATTAAATATAAAAGGTTATATTTAATTAGTGGATTATAAATATACGATATTTATAGGATAAAACATTTCACAAGAGAGAGCGATATAACCGATTCTATAAAGATAAAATTTCGTTCTGAGCAATTATTAAGTTGTTCAGTTGTTGTAAAGTGCTGTAGGTAGAACCAAATACTGATTTGGGGAATCCTAGTTGATGTCTAATAGTAAGGTTGTTTGCAGCTATAAATAGGACATTCACTCTGCACATAAAGGGCACGAGTTACACGACTACTTCCCTCCTCTCTCTTTCTCTCTAGCTTTCATCTTACACAAAATTAAGGATAATTTTGCAATTTTTAGCTCTAGAAAGGGTATTTCTCAGGACATCTTGGGTGCAACGAATAGGAGGATATCTGTTTTGATATCTGATCTTAGACCTTTGCAAGACAGAAGGTTAATTCTTAATCCCAATCTTTGTATCTTGTTCTTCGTTTATGACTATAAATCGTATATTATAAATTTGTTATAATCCTGCATATAAAGAATTGAGAATATATACAGATATTTTCTCACAAGTGGTATCAGAGCCAAAGGCTTACAAAATTTATTTTTGTACGATTTTCATAAAACGTTTTGAGAAAATTTAAAGGAAAAAAAAAATTTAGCCGTGTATTATTTTTAGCCGAGACAAGTTTTTTTTAGTTCGTCGCTTTCCTTTTTGATTTATTGTTGTTGTTGTCTTAAACAGTTAAAATAACAAAATAATAAATTTGTTGATATTTTAATTTAATAAAGATTGAATTAAAACGTGAAAGGAGATCGTCTCACATGTTCTTGAATTACATAATTTGCTAAATATTCGATCCCACCATAATCTTGATATTCGTCTTAAAAGGTTAATTTGAATGTTTAAGATTACAACTATATCTAATAAAGATTAAAATTTTGAAGGTTATCGATCTCGTATTTAGCAACCAGACATTAGTTATTCAAGTTCATGAGTGTTTCAAAAAGGAAAAAAAATTGAAAACAAGCTGTTTTCGGCGCTTCTTTTACAGCGTGTTACTTTTGCAACGCTTTCTTCCCAGCACGTTTCTGCTTATACCAACGCTTTTCTGCATATGATTTAATTTACAGCAGTTTTAAAAAGTGTCGTTATATTTTACAGCGTTTTAAAAAGTGTCAGGATTCAAGCTTGCAGCACTTTCAAAGCGTCGTCCCCAGTTTTTGGCGTTTTTTTAGCGTCGGAATTCAGTTCCTGCATTCTTGCGCTGGAAGTCTGTTTCTAGCCTTCTTTCTTGTTTGCGGCTGTTTTTTTTGCAGCGCTTGAGGGTTTTTTCTTGTTTTTTTTCCTTTCTTGGTTTGTCTCGGCTATTTCTAAAAGCTTTTGGGCTTTTTTCCTTGTAAGTTTTTTTTATACATTATAAAGATAATGTGTAATTTTTTGGGTGAAAAATTTCACTAGTTTTGATACCTAAATTATTTTAAAACGGTTTAAAATAATGTTGGATTAATCATATTATACGAAAATATGAATATGTTTGTTTTGATTAAAATTATGAGATTAATTACAAAATTATCACATAGTTTAAATCATTAAATGGTGGTTTGGGTAAATTACTCTACATAATTACGGAATTATGTCTTGAAAGATTAATTTAATTAGTATGATGCATTTTATATATTATATTGTTGAATGAATGAATGGATTTATTTACGCTTTTGCAATCAGTTGTATCTTGTAATACTTAGTGTGGCCTTAATAAATTATGTTTCCGTAATGAAGGAAAGATAATTTGTGATGTATTTATGAGATCTCGAATCTCCCTTGTGTAATATTTTTTTACGTTTTTGGGAATTAGAATGTAATATTAGGATTTTATTATGTAATTCTTCAAATGTAATTAAGAAGACCAAGACGGAGATCGGATTGCTCACTCCCACTACATCACCAAGAAGGAACATCAAGACAAGACAAGCTTCTAGGGTCCATTGCTGAATGGATTCCAAGTTGTATTTTTGTTCTTTTTGGTAGGATAGGCCACACTAGGGCTTGCTTTATTTTCGTTTTTATTTCCGCTTTACTTTTCATTCACATGTTTGTTTTGCATCATTTTTCCGCCTAAACCAAACCACCTAAGATTGCATGAAAATTGACTCATATAGTATGTCACACGTTTTTATCATAAAGCCATCACCTTAGTTTATTCATTCTCGCATGCTAGATATTTGTTCACTTAAATGAATAAAAATTAAAGATGATGGGATCTTCCTCTATAACCTAAAATTGACATTAGTCTTTTATAAGTCAAATTACTATGAATCCCTTCTTCGTCGCCAGGCATATAGGACCTTGCTCTCCATATGACCCCTTCTACGTTGGGTAAGTAGTAGTTGTTGACTTATTTTACCTCAACATCATGACCCTCGTACGATCATGTGGTTATGGTGGACTAAAGATAGAATTTACAGAAATTTATCGACCAAGAATTCTAAATGTAAAATTAGCCAAGAGGGTGGCTTATCAATTTACTGAAATTGAGTCTTGGGATCATTTATATAGTTTTTGAGGAAGATCAATTATATAAATGCTAAAGTCATCGCATTAAACTGTTTTTGCTAGACTATTTACAAAACGATGGTATGCTTATTATGTTTTAATTTCTTCTTTACAGTATAGAATTCACCTAAACAAGACAATAATACTGCATATACTATGGCTGGTTATAATGATGCCCCTATGCCTAGTGTCACACTAAGAAAAGAATCCTGACCTAAGGCTTTTATGGACCACATGAATCAGTCCACGCAACTGAAAAATGATAGGTCCAACTTTGCGGACTGGGAGGCTGCATTACGGAATGCAGCTGTAGCTGATGGTAAGTTCAAGTATTTGACTGAGCCGTTACCACCTAAACCGGGCCCCACTGCTCGAGCTAACGTATCACAAGCCTATAGTGATTTCGTTATGGAAGCGGGTGCGATAAAGACCGTACTTATTTTTACAATGGAACCCAATTTGTAAAGACGCTTCATTTCCCATGGTGCAAATAAGATTTTTACCATGTCACAAACGAATTCTCAAAAGCACCGAGAATCGTTTCATATGAGCACACCTGTCGCTTCTTCGATGCGAAACCCCAAAAGGGCCAACTAGTTAGCCCACACATTCTCAATATGATTGAGAATGTCGAGAAATTGGAGTCCCTGAACTGCAAGATCAGTGAGAACGTGATCATTGATAGAATGCTTCATTCACTTCATGATGGTTTTTCCTTATTCAGGGCAAACTATTACATGAATGACATGAAGAAAAGTCCTCATGAGCTACACTCCCTTCTCGTACAGACCGAGAAGTATCTTAAAATGAGTGGGAGCATGAAGCAAGACGTTCTCATGATTGCAAACAAGGGAAAGGGTAAGGGAAAAGCTCAAGCAGAGCTAACAGTAGCTAAGCCTCCTAAATTCAAAAGGGCCTGATTTAAGAGTGGGCCTGGTGAGACAAGTAGCTCACAAGGCAAGACAAAGAGCAAAGACGATAGCATTAAGTGCCACCATTGCCACAGGACTGGGCCTTGGAGGCGGAACTGTCCAGTGTACCGTGAGGACATAAAAGCAGGTCGCGTCACTCCTGTTGGTATGTCATCTTATATTCATATGATTGAGATTAACCATGCAAGTTTCGGAACTTGGGTACTTAATACTGGTTGTGGTTCTCATATGTGTAATCATTTGCAGGGCCTAAAAAACATCACACCTCTCGCAAAGGGTGATGTGGACCTGCGACTCGGGAATGGACCAAAAGTTGTTGCGGCTTTCATGGGAACATATGTGATCCAGCTACCGAGTGGATTCGAGTTATATTTGTATAACTGTTATTATGTACCCAGTTTATCTAAGATCATTATTTCAATTTCCGTACTCGATAAAGACGGATTTTCATTCTTAATAAAGGATAATAGCTGTATTTTCTCTTTAAATGGAATGGTTTATGGTAAAGCAGTTTCCATGAATGGTATATATATGTCTTAGATCAATCGACTGAAATATTACACATGAATAATAAGACACTAAAGGTTGGTGACATAGATCAAACATATCTATGGCACTGTCGTATGGGACACATCAATGAGAAACGTATAAAGCAGCTAATACAGAATGGCGCTATATCTCCATTTGATTATGAATCATTTGGCACATATGAATCATGTCTCATAGGCAGAATGACTCGTATTTCCTTCAAAGGTTTTGGAATGTGCACTACTGACCTATTAGGCCTCGTACATACAGATGTATGTGGACCTATGTCAATCACCGCACGAGACGGCTATAGATGTTTCATCACTTTCACGGACGAATTAAGTAGATACGGATATGTCTATTTAATGAAGCATAAAAGTGAATCCTTTGAAAAGTTCAAGGAATTCCAGGCGAAGGTTGAAAACCAACTGGATAGAAAGATTAAAGCACTACGATCAGATCGTGGTGGTGAGTATCTTTCGAATGAGTTTGATCAACACCTTAAAAACGTTGGTATAGTACTACAGTTAACTCTACCTGGAACACCACAATTAAATGGTGTATCCGAACGGAGAAATCAAACACTCTTAGATATGGTTTGATCCATGATGAGTCACACAGTTGTGCTAGACTCATTATGGGGTTTTGCTCTATTGTCAGCTACTCTTATACTTAACCGAAGTCCGTCTAAAACTGTTGACAAGACTCCATATGAGATATGGAAGGGAAAGATCCCTAACTTGTCCTTTATTTGGGTTTGGGGTTGCGAGGCTTATGTCAAGTGGAGACACGAGGATAAGCTCGGCCCGCGATCGGCCATGACATACTTTATTGGTTATCCAAAAGGAATGTTTGGTCATCACTTCTATTCGCCTACTGAAAACCGCTTCTTTTGTAGCGGCTAGTGCGAAGTTCTTAGAGAAAGAGTTTCTCGAGAATAAGACAAGTAATAGAACCTTCGATCTGTCCGAGGTTTAGGAACCAACTACTGAGCAACCAATAGAGGAAACCGTTACTTCGTCTTCTGTTGCAGTCAGTATTCTTGAGGAACCCAGAAGGTCGGGTAGCCACTCCATTCCTCCAGATAGATACATCGGTATGATCGAGGAATTTGACGGAGTTGACGTTTTTCTCTTAGTGAGTAACGAACCCGTGACCTATAAAGGTGCCATGACCTATTCCGACTCTAAGCTATGGCATAATGCCATGCAACCCGAAATGGACTCCATGAACGAGAATGACGTATGGGAGTTGGTTGATTTGCCTGATAAGGTACGACCTCTTCAGTGCAAATGGCTTTATAAGATAAAACATTCCATCGAGGGACAACCAGACACCTATAAGGCACGACTAGTGGCAAAAGGTTTCACTCAAGTGCAAGGGTTGCACTATGATGAGATTTTTGCACCCGTAGTCATGCTGCGTTCCATTCGGATTATGTTAGCGATTGTTGCATTTCATGACTATGAAATATGGCAAATGGATGTGAAAACCGCCTTCTTAAACGGTTATTTGGAGGAGGACTTGTACATGGTACAACCCGAAGGTTTCACATATCCTAAAAATCCTTAGAAAGTGTGCAAGCTTAAGCGTTTCATTTATGGACTTAAGTAAGCATCTAGGAGTTGGAATCATCGCTTCGACCAAGTGATAAAAAAGAATGGTTTTATTCGATCAGTCAAAGAACCATGCTTATATATCAATTCGAGTGGGAGCAAGATCGTCTTTCTGGTGTTGTATGTCGACGATATACTCTTGATCGGAAGTGACATCCCTCTCTTATCTTCGGTTAAAGTATGGTTAAAGAACCATTTCCAGATGAAAGATCTGGGTGCGGCACAATGTATATTGGGGATCCGTATCTATAGAGATAGATCACGACGGATGTTATCACTAAGTCAGGAGTCTTATATAAATAAGATTCTTGACAGATTCAGCATGACCAACTCCAAAAAGGGGTTACTTCCGATGATCTCGGGGTGCATTTGAGTAAGTGATGAGCTATATTTTAGTCAAGATTTTCATTGTTTTTTCCTCATTTTTGGTCCCGTTTCGACCTCATTTTGCGTGCCTTTGCTCGATTTTATGCCCATTGCCTCGACTATTCCTATTTGGTTCCCTTTTTGTAGGTATTGTGGTGGGAGCGAAGAAACGGGAGCAAACGAGACGAATTTGGAGCGAAATGTGAAGAATTGATGAGATTTTGACCCCAGGCCCTCTCAGCCGGTCCCAGACCGGCAGCCGGTGGGCCGGCTGGGAGCATTGACTTGACTTTTTGAAGAAAATGAAACAAAGTTGCAGGAATTTGGAGCCTGCTTGTTAGCCGGTATGCCACCGGCGGCCGGTAGGCCGGCTGGGGGTCATACTCCACACTTAGCCAAATTTCGGATGACAAATAAACAAGTTTTTGGGCAGATTCAAGAGAAAGGGCTCCCAGCCGGTGGCCAACCGGCAGCCGGCCAGCCGGCTGGTTGTAGCTGTGCATGCGAGGAAATGAAGAAAAAGTCACTTTCTCATTTGCATCCTCATCAGGTTCCTGACCGGCAGCCGACCGGTCGGCTAAGGATCAAGCTCAATTGAAGAAAAAGAAGAAAAAGTCAGAAGTTCGTAATTTGACTCTTAGCCGGTCCCAGACCGGCAGCCGGTCGACCGGCTGAGAGTCATTTCTCAGATTTTCGCTCACTATATAAACCCGCACTTAGTCTATTTTCATTTACGCAACTTAAACTCAACCTTTATTATATTTTCACGCATTCCTAGGGTTTGTTACTGTTTCATTGCCTTTTTTTTCACATTCAAAACTCAACACAAATCCTTAATCTTTCTTTAGTTTTTAGAATCCTTTTTAGATAATCTTTCCTTAATCCTAGTTAGTGTTCTTCCTAGTAATCTTTAGTTTACATTTGGAGTTTTGGGTGTATTTTGAAGACATTTGAGAGAATTCTTCATTTGTATCCAAGTTCCTCACTTTAATACAAGTATTGGTATAATCTTCTTTTCTCTTGCTTAGTATTTCCATTTGTTTACATTTACTTCAAGTTAGCTTTAATCAATTGCTTGCCTTTATCAATTTTCATCATGTTTATCATCTATATTTCACTTGTTTACATGTGCTCTCTAGTTATGTGTGAGTAGTCTATTTCTAGGGTTGGGGGTTTTCTTGGATGGTTGATGTTGATGATTATTGCTTAGGGTTAGGGTTTGGTCTACATCTTTGTTAGGTTTTCATTGCATGCTTTCTATATGTTTGATGAAATGCCTCAACGACGGTTGGACATGATTCTCGTTGTTGTTTGCATTTGACGATAGTCTAGGGTTCTCATGAGCATGTATGTATGATTTGTTGGCCTTGTTTGTAGCGAGAGCTAGGATAGGGTTCGACTTTAGGCGAGTCTAATCGAAAGACGCGACAAACCTAGACCTAGCATAGAAGAGACCTCTTACCCTTTGCATGTTTGACATCGACCTACCCTCCCCGACACCCTAGTTGTTTTTGTCATCGATTTAATCTTAGTATTCTTGCCTTAATTTGTCTTTAGTTGTTACTCTTATCACTCAAAAAAAAAACCAATTACCCAACTTTGTCTTAAATTAGAACTTAACTAGACAATTATCCCCACCATCTTCGTGTTCGACCCCGACTTTAATACTAGTTATTATCGGGTTTTATAAATGTTGTTTGGTATCGGAATTGACGGCAAAATCGGTCATCAAAATGGCGCCGCTGTCGGGGATGGTGCTAGAGATTGTTTAGTTTAGTTTTAGTTTTTAGCCTTAGTTAGTTGTGTTTAGTTTGTCTTGATTCAAGCTTTGGTAGTTTAAGTGTAGAGTGGTTGTTATTTTACTCTCCCTAGTGCCTAAAAAACACTAGGATGACTAATTGTGTTGCTAAGTTTTTATGCCAAGGGATGATTCAAATTCTCTACTTTCAACTTCCGATCCGGAAAGGTTTTTTCGAGCCTTAAGGAGCAGGACTATGGCAAGAGTGAGAATTGCTTCCCACGCTTCAACAAGCCACAACAACCCACCTTCTCCACCCGAACCACAAAGCACAAACCAAGACATTCCAAGCCTGACATCCAAAAATTTTGACAACCCATTCTACCAATCACCACCACCCTCGCCTCAAATTCACAATCAACCACAAATCCACATAATGGCCGCTTTAAGAGACCATAACCGCCCCAACCATAATGAAACCACAAACCCCATCAACTTTGGCAATCTTGTGCCACAAAATTTTGAAATCCACCCATCACAAATGAGTTCCATTGAGAAACATGCCTGCCTTTGGTGGGGCTTCGCACGAGGATGCCCACGGGCACTTGAGGAAATTCAAAGGCAAGGTTGCCATGATAAAGAAGACGGGAATTCCGGAGGAGACTTTAAGGTTGATGCTCTTTCCTTATTCATTGACGGAAAAGGCGTACCGTTGGTTAAACATTCATCCCCAAAACACTTTCACTACTTGGGATGATCTAGCCAAGGCCTTCCTTGCTAAGTACTATCCATCCTCAAAGACCGCCATGATCCGCAATGAGATTACCCAATTCCAACAAGATGAAGGGGAAAGCTTAGGAGAAGCATGGGACAGGTATCAAGACTTACTTGCTAGGTGTCCTTATCATGGGATACCTACATGGTATACCACCCAAACATTTTTTCAAACACTTCTCCCTCGCACAAAGGAAATGGTGAAAGCGTCGGCGAGAGATAGTTTTGACCACTTACCGGATGAGGATGGGACGGAGCTTATCAAGAAAATCGTTGATTCCAAGGAGAATTATGGGACAAGGGGAAATGCATTGAGGAGAAGTAGCAAATACCCCAATGAGAACCTCTCCACCTCTAAAGCCAATGAAGAAACCAATGCCAAGATAGATTTGTTGACTAAGAAATTGGAGGAGTTGACAAAGGGAGCTACAAGCAAAGAAACCAAGATTAACACACCCGGGATGTACCAAGTGCACAACATTGTGTTGTGTGACTTATGTGGAGGAAGTGGGCATACATTCGATGTGTGTGCCAATAATTCTTATGAGGGAAGTGGAAGTGAGGAGGAGTTGTATGCCTTCCAAGCCTTCAACAACTTGAAGAATCCAAACACTTTCAACCCGAATTCAAACTACTACCACCCGGGAATTCGAGGGAGCCCTTATATGAGCTACACAAGCACAAATGTTTTGAACCCACATCAAATTCAACAACCTCAAACTCAAAACCCACCCGGATTCCAACCAAGGGGTGGGAACTTCATTCAAAGGAACAATTACCACAATCAAAAAATTTACCAAGGAAATCAATCCAACCAAGCCAACCAAGGGTTTTCACAAAATTTCAATGATCCAAATTTCAACCCCAATTTCAACAATCAAAACCAACAAAATTTCAACCCACCCAACCAAAACCTCAACCAACCTTCATTCCAAAATAACTTCAACAACCCCAATCAAAACCAAAACAACTACAACCCCAACCCACAACAAAATTTCAACAACAACCAAAATTTCAACAATCCAAACTTCAATCCAAACTTTCCATCAAACAACCAAAACCCAAATTTCAACAATCAAGCTCAAAGGAGAAACTCCCAAGGTGGGGGTGCAAGGAACGATTATGGGTTCCCCTTGCCCCTCACCAATGCACCTCATCAAGACACAACAAGTGATTCCCAAGTGGGGGAGTTGTTAAAGCTTGTGAAGAACATGCAAGCAACTCACACACAATAAATGGCGAATTTGAAGAGTGCCAATCAAAGAGAAATACGGGAAATGGAGGCTCGAGTTGCCTCTCAAGCTCTAGCAAACCCACAAAGGCCACCGGGCGGCTTCCTTGCCCAAGGCCAAGTTCCAAGGATGCCTCACATAACCACCAAGCCCATGCGGGGATCTTGAGGAGTGGTACGGAGCTAGAGGGCCCGTATAAGGATTATGACTTGGGTGAAGAGGAGCCCATTTTGGAGCTTGTGAAAGAGAAGGAACAGGAAGTTGATGCAAGCACTTCAAGGAGTAATGAGTATCCCGTGGAGGACCTTCCTTATGAGGAAAAAGAAAAAGAAGATGACTTGGAGGAAGTGGATGTTAGACAAGAAGAGTTGGTTGCACAACCAACTACTAAGGTAACAAACAAATCAACACCCACCAAGGTACTCTCCAACCCTCAACCTCCTAGCTTACCATATTCTTCAAGGGCTTTGAAGGGAAGAGAAAACTTCAAGTTCATCAACTTTTGTAAGATGCTTGAACAACTTGAAGTGACTCTTCCTTTCACGGAAGTGATTTTGAATATGCCGACTTACTCAAAAATTTTGAAAGAACTTTTGTCGGAAAAGAGGACCTTGGGTAACCAAGAAGTAATGGCTATGAAGGAGGAGTGTAGTGCACTCCTCCTCCAAAAGGTGCCAAAGAAACTTGGCGACCCGGGGAGCTTCTCAATCCCTTGCATAATCGGTGGTATTCCTATCTCCCATGCTCTTTGTGATTTGAGAGCTAGTGTTAGTGTGCTTCCCTTGAAAGTAGCTAGAAAGATTGGCATGAATGATTTAGTCCCAACTAGCATTACCCTCCAATTGGCGGATAGGTCCAACAAGCGCCATTTGGGGGTGCTTGAGGATGTACCCGTCAAGGTAGGTAAACATTTGATTCCCACCGATTTTGTTGTCCTCGATATCCCAGAGGATAGCCACACCCCCATCATCTTCGGTAGGCCTTTCTTGGCTACCGGAGGCGTCTAGATAGACGTAAAGAATGGGCGGCTCACCTTTAGGGTTGGGGATGACAAAATTGAATTTAATCTTCCTACCATGGTTAAAGGTCCAAGGCATGACGAGGAATTTACATTGGACATTGTGGAACAAGTGATAAGAGAAATGGAAGAGATGGAAATGGAAGAAGAGAGCCACATGGAACAACTATGTGGTATTTCCACAAGTGAAGATAAGGAGATGGAGAGGCTCCCTCCAAAGGTACAACTCAAACCCCTTCCTCCCTCCCTCAAATATGCCTTTCTTGGGGAAGGAGAGGCTTACCCGGTGATTATCAATGTTAACCTCAATGAGCACCAAGAGTCCAAGCTCATTTCAACTTTGAAGGACCATAGGGGCTCGTTGGGGTATAGCCTTGACGACATCAAGGGTCTATGCTCGAGTCTTTGCATGCATAGGATAATTCCAGAGGAAGGGAGTAGACCTAGGGTGGAAGGTTAAAGGAGATTGAACCCCAAGATGGCGGAGGTAGTTAAAGGTGAAGTTCTTAAGTTGCTTGAGGTCGGCATCATCTACGAAATCACGGATAGTCGGTGGGTGAGCCCCGTCCATGTTTTTCATTTCTTTTGTTTATTTTTGCTTTTATTGCTTTCAAAAAATCAAAAATCCAAAAAAATTGAAAAACCAAAAAACTTCAAAAACATGTTCTTTACTTTCCGGTTTTCCTCCTCACATTATGTACATAGATAAGTGTGAGGAGGAAGAACCGTTTATATCAAAAAACACAAAAACAAGTTTTTCCTTTTCTTTTAAATTTCAAAAAAGCCAAAAACATGTTTGTTTTCGTTCTTTTTCTTCATTTCCCCCTTGCACTTTGTTCCATCGAGGACAATGTAAATATTAAGTGTGGGGAGGGAAAATATCCACATTGTGAATATTTCTTTGTTTTTATAAATATGAAAAAACTTCAAAAATGCCTAAAAATCGAAAAATTTCAAAAAAAAAAATTCAAAAAACATGTTTTTCCTTTTCTTTGTTTTTGTCATTTGCTTGCATTGTATATATATGTTTGTTGGACTAACAAGTGGCAGATGCAACAACAATCCGAGATATTAGGAGAATGACGATGCTTGGTAAACTATTTCCTACTTATTTCTCCCCCTCCCTATTTCTTTTTATGTTGATAGCATGAAGGAAAATGAGATTTTTGTGCCTTGGATGTTCCTTTGGGGAACTTGTGGTTGTTGTTGATGATGTGCTGCTAGATTAGTCATTTTATCGGTGCATGTTTGTTATGCTTGTTGTTAGTTTAGTGTAGTTTCACATGCCTTACTTTTGTCATAGTTTTGTGAATATGTGTTAGTCGTTTTTTCTCTTTCGCATTTGTTTGTAAATATGCATAGGAGGTTAATAGTGGAAGATATATGCCGTCAATGATGATATTTGTCTTGCATGTGTCTTACCCTTCCTAATAGCTTGCACCGCTTGATGTCACCTTGCTAGAGTTCTTGCTTGCAAGGACCGGAAGTCTAGGCTTAATGACCAAGTTTCGACCACCATGTGAGACCGTGTTAGACCTTGACTCGACCTAGGACCGACATTAGCTACTCAAATGTGAGGATAGAGCCTCCTTTATGGTCGGCCCATCAAAATTTCGACTATAAGAACTCTTGTCGCTTTAGCTGCTATTCATAATCTTACTATACATCAGATGGATGTCAAAACTTCTTTTTTGAATGGTGGGCTAAAGTAATAGATCTATATGTCGCAACCTAAAGGGTTTGTGGTTAAGGGTCAAAAGAATAAAGTGTGTAAACTGAACAAGTCACTTTATGGTCTGAAACAAGCACCTAAACAGTGGTATGAGAAATTCAACAACACTTTGATGAGTAATGGCTTTATGATTAACAACTCTGATTCATGTGTTTATTCCAAAGTGATAGAATCTGATTGTGTTATCATATGTCTATATGTGGATGACATGCTTATTTTTGGTAATAATTTAGATGTGATAATTAAAACCAAAGAATTTCTGTCATCACATTTTGAGATGAAGGACTTAGGAGAAGTTGATGTAATCCTAGGGGTTAAGGTTATTCGAAACCCCAATAAAATTTGTTTAAGTCAATCTCATTATGTTGAAAAAGTGTTGAAAAAGTTTAACTGCTTTGATTCTGTGCCTGCTAGAACACCTTATGATTCTAGTATACCTTTGTGTAAAAAATTGGGTAAGAGTGTTTCCCAAGAAGAGTATGCTAAAATCTTAGGTAGTGTGATGTTTCTTATGAACTGTACTCGACCAGATATTGTTTATGTTGTTAGTAGACTGAGTCGTTATACACATAACCCTAGTAGTGAACATTGGAATGCTCTTCGTCGTTTACTCAAATACCTAAAAGGAATAGTTGACCTTTGTTTGCATTATAGTAAATTTCCTATTGTGTTAGAAGGATATCGTGATGCAAATTGGGTTTCAGGTAACGACGAGATCTGCTCTACTAGCAGATATGTCTTCACCATGGGTGGAGGTGCTATATCGTGGAAGTCTTCCAAACGGACTTGTATTGCACGCTCTACCATGGAATCAGAGTTCATAGCTCTTGAGTTGGCAGGACAAGAGGCTGATTGGTTGAAAAACCTATTAGCAGTTGTACCTGTATGCGGAGGACGACAAACACCGGTCTCCTTACACTGCAACTCACAAGCTGCAATTGGTGTTGCTAAGAATGGTGTCTATAATGCAAAGAAACGACGCATTCGAATCCGGCATGCTTCAGTTAAACAACTCCTTGAGAATGGAGTAATCGCTTTGGACTATGTGAAGTCTGAAAGCAATCTTGTTAATCCCTTTACTAAGAGACTGGCTAGGAGACTAGTCACTGATACGTCGAGAGGAATGGGACTTAAGACCTTGGGTCAAGGTAAAGTGACACTTGATTAGGTTTGAAGTCTCTTGTTCCTATGACGTAGTATGATTTTGATGTGATAATTAAAATCAAAGAATTTCTGTCATCACATTTTGAGATGAAGGACTTAGGAGAAGCTGGTGTAATCCTAGGGGTTAAGGTTATTCGAAACTCTAATGGATTTGTTTAAGTCAATCTCATTATGTTGAAAAAGTGTTGAAAAAGTTTAATTGCTTTGATGAAGTGTCTGTTAGGACACCTTATGATGCTAGTATACATTTGTGTAAAAACTTGGGTAAGAGTGTATCCCAGGAAGAGTATGCTAAGATCATAGGTAGTGTGATGTTTCTTATGAACTGTATCCGACCAGATATTGCATATGCAGTTAGTAGACTGAGTCGTTATACACATAACCCTAGTAATGAATATTGGAATGTTCTTCGTCGTTTACTAAAATACCTAAAAGGAATAGTTGATATTTGTTTGCATTATAGTAAATTTCCTACTGTGTTAGAAGGATATTGTGATGCAAATTGGGTTTCAGGTAACGATGAGATCTGTCCTACTAGTGGTTATGTCTTCACCATGGATGGAGGCGCCATATCGTGGAAGTCTTCAAAACAGACTTGTATAGCACGCTCTACCATGGAATCAGAGTTCATAGCTCTTGAGTTAGCAGGACAAGAAGCTGATTGGTTGAGAAACCTATTAGCAGATGTACCAGTTTGGCAAGGACGGAAAACAACGGTTTCCTTACACTGTGACTCACAAGCTGCAATTGGTGTTGCTAAGAATAGTGCCTATAATGCAAAGAAACGACACATTCAAATCAGACATGCTGCAGTTAAACAACTCCTTGAGAATGGAGTAATCGCTTTGGACTATGTGAAGCCTGAAAGCAATCTTGATGACCCCTTTACTAAGGGGCTGACTAGGAGATTAGTCGCTGATACGTCGAGGGGAATGTGACTTAAGATCTTAGGTCAAGATAAAGAGACACTTGACTACATTTGAAGTCTCTTGTTTATATGACGTTGTGTAATTCATAGCCTTAAACGGTGGTGCTTTTGAGACGCACTTGATGAAGAGACACTTGACTAGATCTGAAGTCTCTTGTTTATATGACGTTGTGTAATTCATAGCCTTAAACGGTGGTGCTTTTGAGACGCACTTGATGAATTATACACCAGGTTGAACATTTGTCCTTAATGGTTTGCGTGAAAAGTGCTATTGAAAAGCACTTGAGCCACCTACGTAGGTGTGATTAATCATAAGACTATGAGAAGTCTTGTGAACCCATCTATGAGTACCAAGGAAAACGCAAGGCTCTAAAAGAGCGCGTTGCACTTAGTCGCGAAACGATATTTTTCAGAAGGTAATGATATGTGTTGTGGGGTGTATCGATCGAAGCTCAGCTAGGAATCCAAATCGCAAGATATTCTCTAGTTGTAAGTAAGTCGTTTCCTCATTTCACTAAAGTATCAATTCAAATCGAAAGATATTGATATCTAAGTATCGAATCCTTCCTTTACCTAGGATCGCTTCTTCTTTGTCATTATCGCCCCTAGTGGGGGGATTATTGGATACAGGGGCTCTTTTGGAACAAATGTTGTCCCACATTGGTGAGAAAACAAGAGTGCATTCCTTTGTTTGCTATATAAGGAGAACTCACTTGTTGTCCCACATTAGTGAGGAAACAAGAGTTCCTTCTTATTTTTGCTATATAAGGAGAACTCACTTGTTGTCCCACATTTGTGAGGAAACAAGAGTTTTTTTCTTATTTTTGCTATATAAGGAGTGCACTCACCCTCCCTTCAATCCACCTCACTCACTCCTTCTCTTCCTCTTTTCTACAAAAGAAGAGTTGTTTGGGTAAAGTTAAAATATTGTTCCAAGCCTCACAGTTTCGAGTGGGCGGAGCTGCGTGGAGATCGTAGTAGTGTAAACCTTGGGGAACTACCGGTAAGTGTTGATCACCACCACGGTCATACCGGAGAAAAAGTTTTCAAGGCAGTGGTTCCGCACCACGTCACTACCTTCCAGTTTCGGTATTTCTGGTCCTTTATTTTGTTATTGCAATATTTCGTGTTGTGTTGAATTATAGTTTTTTGAGTTCTATAATTTCTTCCAACACTAACAACCTAGAGTTAGTTATACGGAACTATAGTTAGTTGAAATAACTAGCTTACAAGCTACTATATTGTATATACTACTTATCCAATAAATTAATTGAACATAATTAATTTATAAATAAAATTTAACGGATAACACTAAACAAAATTAAACTTAGCTAAAATTAAGCAAAAAGAACAGGACTTTATTAGTATTCAAAATAGACCAGAGTTTATAAATCATAATGGTAGATTTCAAGGCAAAAAAGAGGTAGTATTGTGGGATGAGACGTAGGCACGGGTGGAGAAGAGGAGGCAAAACAGAGGTATTTCACTCTTGTCCCTGTGGAGGTTTGGTGCGTGGGCCGTAAGGGTATACCAATTACCAATGACTGGTTTGCCCTTTTATCTGTTTGTGTTTTTTTATTGCCAAATGCAGATAAGATACAGTCAAGTGGGTTTGTTCATTTGTTGGTCTAATTCAAGGTGTCAAAGCTCTGAGATAAAGTTTTTTGGATTCATTTGCCAAAATTGCATCAACTTTATACGTAAGCAAGCTATGAAATGCAATGCCAATATATCCATCCGTTGGTCCTGTTTCAGACCAACACTTTTAGTCTGAAGTTTCAAACAAACCAAATGTTACCATTTTACAGCTAAATATGACCGTTATTGACAAACAAGTTATCATAAGCTGTAACATTGAGCATACTATTGTGGTTACATTTAACTATAAAATGGTAACATATGTTTGATCTGAAACTTCAGACCAAAAATATTGGTCTATATCCATTACCACATAATATTTAAATTTCTTTAGAGAACGGTCTACTATTTTTTAGATATCATATTATTCGTCGACAAATAAATTTGTTACAAAACAAATCTGGAGTAAGTAGAGATCTCTAAAGCGTTAAAAACACAACTATCATAACTAATATTATAAATATAATTAACAAAAACACAAAAACCATGTTTTTTTAGAGTGCGTGAGGCGGGGGTGGTAAAAAAGGATCAATCCTTCCTCTTTTATCTTAGAACCCGCGGCCATCTTAAGAGATTTCGTTCCCGTAAACTAGTACAAAAAAATGAACGACTAACCATGAAAATAGATTTATTCTTTACCCTAATTGGTGACATGCTAAATCGCACACCTAATGAAAGATAACCATCTGACCTAAATTAATGTACCAAGGAAGTCGGGATTGTATTCACAGAGAGACAAATATAAATTCTACTCCGTATATGTTATTCTAAGTTTGTCACGGTCACAATCTGGGGTTTTGATTTGTTTGTTTATCTAAACTAAAAGACAGAAATTAAATAAAAGTGAAGAAAGATACGAAGGTAAGATTTAATCAAAAGATAAAACAACTAGGATGTCGGGTCACCATAATATTATGCAGTCCATTTAAAGGTAAGGTCTTTGGTCAGTCTTTAGTGAGAAGGGTAGTGGAAAGGTCTTATCGGTCCGCTATCCGCCCTAAATTCTTCCTAAAAATCTTCCTCTCTTATTAGGGTAGTTTATTGATCATAGCAAGTCTTAATTCATTCAAATCTCTCGATCTAGGTCTGAATTTAACCGGATTAATTAACTTATTGCATGCATTCAACAATTTAATTATTATTATATTGCTATTGAAACAATTCTCTTGCGAGACTAAACTGATCTAAATAGAACTTTATTACTTATCTATCATGGCTCCCATAATCCTAGCATAAGGAAATTAGCTACTTATGGGGAAAATAACAACAATAATATAAACTAAATTAAAAATGACGTAAAGATGAAAATAATTAATTGCGAGAATTAAACTAAAGTAATAATAATTAAACGAGAATTAAAACTAAAGGAATTGAAAAACAAGAATTGAAAGCTTTAACTATTTTTTTTTTTTGGTGCAAAAAGCTTTAACTATTAAAATAGAGTAAAAGTGAAGCAAGATTACAAATCTGAAAATCCGGAACTGAGAACGAAAACGAATACTGGAAATGACAAGTGTTTCAAAGCGTCTCTAAAACTCACAATAAAATTCGATATCCAAAAACCTAATTATCTCTCCCTTATATTGGAGAGAATCTTTTATTAAATGGAAATAGGAAACTTAGAAAAACTAAAACACTTAAATCTAAACTTATCCGGCAAAAAACCATGCTGAAAATATCTTAATCGATCGACCACAATGCAACTCAATCCTCTCGATCGACCAGAATGGGCTCCAGAACCACTCGATCAAGCAATTTTGTTACTCGATCGAGGACCTCCATAATTGAACCTGTCGATCGAGTACTTTGTCGTCGTGCAGTTCTTGTTCCTATAATGCGCACTTAACTTCAGCCGTCATTTCTTCGTTACTTGGTCAACTAGCGCGTTTTTTGTGGCGTTGAAACGCTAATCGGATAAACTTTCACCTCCAATTTGAATAACTTGATTATCATTTGTAGAATTCAAGTTATGGCTCTTCAAAGTAGGCACTAGTAATGTGAAGCTCTTATTTTGCTCAATAAGCTTCCTTACTTCACTACGGAATCCAAGAGAACGATTTCCAAGCTCCATTTACACCAAGACTAGGAATGGGAGCTCATCACACCTTTATTGATAAGATTTGGCTTATATTTGCACATTTTGGAGAATAATCTATCAAATCCATAACATGTACCCAAAGTATCAAACGCGCGGGGAATATAGCAATGAAGTAGCATATAAAAACCACAAAAATGCACGCCAAAATAGATGAATAATCGCATATAAAAGGTGTGCATCAGTTTGAACCTTACTCGAGCAATGTCGGGTGGAAGATTTCTCAGCAACTCGGCTACATGGTTTGCTTGAATGCATCTTCATTACTGAGAAACCAAACTGATGGATATAATTCTTATAACCTCTAATCAACTTAATCAACTCAATGGAATACCCCGTATAAAGCCAGACACTTGGTCGAGTACCCAAGATACTTGATCGAGTACAACCTAGCTCGATCGTGTAACACCGCGATTATCCGACCAAGATAATCGAAGCGTTACCATCCCGGTTTCCCGGGACAGTAGATTCGGAGATACAATCAAGAACACCTTTATTATAAAAATGATGATTTAAAGTTATACAACTCGATAAATAAAATAAAATACAACTCATAATTAACTACGACTCTAGTTATCACACTACGACTCGGTGATCATCGATGCTCGTCCAATGCCCACCTGCTAACTAAGCTAACCTGATAAAACTTGCTCCCCATATGACCAGAAATATCATATGGATCACCACAGGCCACCCCAGAAATGGGTGACAAATAAACAACACCAAACACGTCAGTTTCAATATACTTAACCATATGAACATGGAACGATAAGGATTACGATATAACCATGTCACGCCAAACGAGGAATCACCATAACTTACTGTCTAGTACCGGGACACACTCAGTCGTACCTGCTACTACCTCAACATAACCCCGAGCACCAGGAAACACCCAGACATACTCATAGCACAAGATGTCAAGGATGCACCCACAACACTAGGCCCGAGACATACTCGTGGTCTTCTACCAGACATCGTGCTTCACCACATGTGTTCCGCCAAACTCGAGTTCTTAATGTGCATATCCCTCTTGGAGTGGAAGCTCCAAGAGGCAACCCAAGCGGAAGATTGTCTCTCAATCGCCTTCCTTCTCCACAACAACATCTGCAATCACCATCACCAATAACATTATACACAATAACGCAATAATCACGTTAATGCACAACAACCAATACCATTCATTATAAGATGTGACAACCAACACACACAAATCATGTTTATTCACCAATCATGTATCTCGTATCATTCATACTCATCAGTTCATTTAACATTATCATTAACCACTTTCATTAATTACTTAACCTTCATTATCGATTACTTACTCATGCTCATTAACATTAATCATGCCATAATTACTTACACTACTCATGTGAGACAACCAACATCAAATAAAATAAACACAATGGATATAATATTGAAACCGAGTAGGATTAACCTACCTCAAAACATATCCGCAAGCTCAACCAATCCCGACAAGTTTTCGTCTCACGTACAAGACCGCCGCATCCTAACATATACACATAATATCGTCAATAATCATCTCATACACTAATACAATCCATATCCCTTTAAAAAGGCTTACTAATTACCCATATAAACTAACAAAACCACTAATTAAACTTCCACCACAAAATCCCCAAATTCTAAGGTTTAATAGAAACGGTAATAACAAAGTATAAAAACGACTCAACAAGATAGATCAGGCCTAAGGGAGGGATTTTCATCCTAAATCCACGCTTGAATCCTCATGAAATAAAGGTGTTTAGAAGAGTTTTACAGAGAAGGGAGAGAGTTTAGAGAGAAGAAGAGTAGAATTGGAATGAAATGAAGGGGAAGGGGTCTTAAACCCGCATTTTGGTCAATTCCACTCGACCGAGTGGCCCACTTACTCGATCGAGTGGCTCATTCACTCGATCGAGTGGTCAACCACTCGGTGGGTCCCACTCTCTCCTTGGTCAACCTAAACTCACTCGGTACGTCACTCGACCGAGTGACTGACTCGGTCTCCCCCAATTCACTCGTTTGGTCAACTGCAGCCTCACTAAGTCTCGTAAACGGTCAACCATTGATTTTCCAACATCGTGGACCCTCACATGGTACCCAATACATCCTAATTGGGTCTCACAAATACGGGGTGTTACAGATCGAGTACCACCAAAACAGAAGTCAAACTAAACATTATACATGAGTACTCGGTAGAGTACACCCTACTCGACCGTGTACCACACGTACTCGGCCGAGTACTCCCCAACCAGAAACTAGGAGTATTACAGTTATTCTACTAGAAATAGATTCTTACAAATATAAAATCAAGTTTTGATAAATATTACTGAGTAATTATCATTTTTGGACAAAAATTGAGATCATTTGTTCTTAATTTTGACTAAATTATTTTTTTTAAATGAATTATTGATATGAGATTTTTATTTTTTTAGGAGATTTTGAAGTAATGCTATAACAATAAACCTCTCTCGCGACGGATATATCCGTTGCAAGTTTTTAAAGAGTAAACTTCTGCCACTCAAGTATATATGACAAAACATAGAAAATTTTAAATGACGTATCTTTTTCTTCCCAAATAGATAATATTTAACCCGTTTTAAGTTTACGACGGAATATCCGTGATAATATATCCGTGATAATCCGCAAGTTGTAACTTTGAAAGTCAATATTAAAAACTTTAGTACTACTACTTATTAATTAATGGTAACATTACTAACATACGGTAATGAATAGAAAGTTGATTAAAAAAAGGTAGAAGAATAAAGAAGAATAATTAGTGAAAAGAGGAAGAGTAAGAAGTCACGTGAGCACGTGAGAAGGCAGAGGGAGTCGGTGCATCGAGAGGAATAAAGAAAGAAGAAGGCGCACGAATTGCGGACATTGAGTCACGCTTCCATTTTGTATCCGCACGCATCTTTCTCACTCACTTTCCTCTTTCCTTTTTTAGCTTTCCTTTTTTAGAAATTATTATATTCCATTTACCTACCTAATTTTTCGTTCAATTATTACTTCCCGACTAGTAGTATTATTCTGTTAATCGGACACTCTTACAAAATTGATATATAAACAAAAAGAAATAACTGTTTTAAAATATTTGAACTCTTTGATTTATGCAAAGAGATGGTTACCTGTTATCAGTTAAAAACGGATAATATCTCTCTCACAAGATACAGATGACACTATTATGCAATGCGTTATTTCCCCCTTATCCTCTCACTTGTTTTATTGCGAAAGAAATATTATCCGTCATTAACTTATAACAGATAGTGTCGTCACAAGTAAGACAATTTGCTATGCAAATACCCTCGGAAAGTTTATAATGTTAATTCTTGTTGGATTTCATTGAACATGAAATGCCATAATGAGTCAGGACTCATGTGTTACATAGGTCACTCAAGTTAGGAAAGTTTGTTTTAGATAAAAATCGGATCTCTAATTTCATCTTAAACAAAGCTTACTTTTGTAATTTTCTTGAGTTATTTTTAGTTTACTTTTATTTAGTTTAATGGCGATCAAGTTCTATAAATTATTTTTCACTTACATTTTAAAATTTTAGTATAGTTTAGTTCAATTTATTTCTTGTGAATTTATTTTCGCTTTTCGTTCAAAGTAACTTCAATTGTATGTGGGCTTTATAAATTGAATGCAATGTTTTTTAAATTGGATCAAATTAAATTCTAATTTAATAGGGATCAACAGTCTAAAAGAACTAGGCCGTATTCCGAGTCTTTCTCCTCGGCTAAGAATCAGTTGGTAAACATGGTAACATCTAGAATGACTTTAATTCATGTCATGTCTGGTTCCGTAGCGGATGAATGGATGATACACTAGTCAGTAATCACCACTCAGTGTCTAGGTAGCCATCAATTTTAAGTACGTATGCCAACTTACGAAAGATATGTTCTCCGGCCTATAATCAACTTTGCGTACCATTTTCATTTTTCCTTTTTTTTCTTTAACGATGGAATCCGCAACCACTACTTTTGACGCATACCGGGTAAATCTATGTTAAATTTGCACTACTTTGCGTACCATTTTCATTTTCATTTTTAAAGCATTTTATATGGTAATTTTTTGGTGAAAAATACATTATGTTATTTATGTAACAGACTTTTGAATGGTTAATATAAACAAATAAATTAGTAACATATGATTATTTATTATAATTTTTTAGATATTTAAGCTATTTTTTTCTAATTTAATGCTCTATTTCATACATTTCAGTTTAGCTTTTTTTTTCTGAAGTTAAGTTTTACTTCAATTTAGTTCAATTCATTTTAGCTCTATTCAGTTCAATTCACCTATTTTGTTTTGATGGTCTCAGATATTTGTTTACATATTTTATTTGGGGTGTTTCAGTTAATTGTTTGTTACTTCCTCCGTTCGAATCCACACTGCATGTTTGCTTTTTCACGTTTGTCAACGCATGTTTTACGTGTTAAATATCTTTAGCTACGTAGTTGCAAAAATTATAAAAGTTAGATATTTTCAATGTACTCGTAAAGACGAATCAAATAAGATCCCACAATATGTTTTCTCTTACGTATTAGGAAAAAATTGAGATTAAATGTTCACTTGTGAATAGTGTACAAAAGAGAAACATGCAGTGTTGATTCAAACGGAAGAAGTATTTATTTAGAAATGTCCTTGATATAAGTAATTGAATCTTTCACATCAAATTTGATCAACTTATGGCTTATTTGGTTGCCTCTTAAAAATATGGGAACTTTAAAATTTTATGAATTGAGATTTTAGCCACTTGTTTAATTGTCTTTTTTTAAATTAAAGTGGGGAATTAGAACTTCCTACATCAACTTAATTTCTATATGATGTAGGAATTGACTTACACAGCTCCCATTTGGTCATTCTCATTGCCTACATGATTTATATTTGAGAATTACTATTTTACCTTTGTGCAAACCAATTAATTTTTTTATATTTGAAAGTAATTATTGTTATGAAGCATAAAATAATATTTATAATAAAAAATCATGGGAATTACGATGCTCTAACCAAACAACATATAGAAACTTAATTCATGAAAAATGTGAATTACCTAATGACAAACAAACAAATTTAAGAACAAATTTAAGTTATTTCCCATGAATTATATGTAGGAATCAAATCATGTGAATTGTAATTTCTACATGAGTTAAATTGTTAGATGAATCAAACGACCCCTTATTGTCTAATAATTGACCCGCTTCTCTTTTTATGTCTTTGACTCAAAACCGAAGACCAAACAAATGGCCTGGACGTAGGGAAAATAAAGAAAGACTTTAAAATAAAAGGAGCAACATTGCATATTGGTCTGTTTTAATTTTCAAAAATTCTTATTTAATACGTATATATTAATTTTCATTTTTTAAAAATGTTCAAGTAGGTATTAGTTTTGTGGAGTGAAGTGAAGGCTTATCCCTATTAATCTACGTAATTGTTCATTCATGTACGGATTTTACTCATTCATAAACTTTTTTACCTAATTTTTCCATTCATTTGCCCTTTGCCTAGGCAGAGAAAAAAAAACCTCCTTAATACTCCTCCTTCCAAAATCAATCAAATTCACAAAATTATTCAAATCTGTGAAGTCACATAATTGTGGATGCTAATTCTCGTTTCAATTACACTAATTAATTTACGATTTGTTTAAATCGGTATTGCCGTATTGTGGTGAGGGGTGATGTGATGCTAATTCTCGTCTGAAGTTTTGAAAGCAATTTCAAAAATCACAATTTAATGGTAATGTTGTTGTTGTAAGTTTATTGATTTGATACTTAATTCAACAACATCACAATTTTAACACAGTTTACACCAAACTAATTACATGGCTAATTATTAGAAAATATCTAAAATATGTAAAGATGAAGTTTTTAGGGTTTATTTTCATTGAAGGAGAGATTGGGCTTGCTCATCAATGGCAACACAACAATGGAAGAAGTATAGAATTAATAATGATGAAATACGTATAAATTTGTATGAATATATACAGTATATATTATTAGAGGAATAATTTAATGGATTAAGGAGAATTGCTTGCATTACTGCAGAAGATGAGTTTTACTGCTATGAGAAGGAAGGAGAAAATGAGTTTTGGGATGGAAAAAGGGGTTGAAATAAAAGGGTAATATGGTCATTTATGTTTATAAAAGAGTAAAATCCGTTTATGAATGAGCAACACCCTTAATCTATTATCATTAAATCGTAGTAATTGATTGAGTCTGTTTATTTCATTTACGCTTAAATTTTTTATTTCCAGCTATTAAATCGCAGGAGTACTATTGAACTATTGATACTTTGATATGATGTCATTGGGGCGGGTACAAGTGGATATCGTCTCACACCTGTTTCAGTTGGGGCGGACATGGGTAGAGTTTTGATGGGTGGTGGGGCGGGGACGAGTACGAAAATTGTACCCGCCATGGGTAGTTGAGCGGGAATGGTTTTTGCGTGTTACCCACTTCATACCCGCCTACCCGCCTACCCGCTAATTATTACGAAGTACAAAAAATTAAAACAATTATTACGATAATTTTACAATTATTATTTTTGTTATAATTAAAGCGTAATGTTAAAAATAGCTATTTTATAAGTATTGTACCAACTTCTTTGGTAAATGACTAAAATTATATAAACAAATTCCTGAAAATAGAAATTAATAGTGATTAAACCAACTTGTACGAAAAAATATAGGAAAAATTTATGGTATAACGGGTTAATGGGTAGGTGGGGCGGGGATGGTTTTGGAAACTTATACCCGCCATGGGTGGTGAGGCAGGGATGGTTTTGGAAACTTGTACCCGCCATGGGTGGTGGGGCGGGGATGAGTACGAGGTTTTCTTGATGGGTACGAGTACGGGGAGCTTATATCCAACACCGCTCCGTCCTAATAACATCCCTATACTTTGATAGTACTTCATCCTAAGCCGAGCGTTTTATATACTCCGTATTAAAGAAAAAAGAAGTTGAAGACGAGTCAAGTAATATAAGTGGTTAGATAAGACAAAAGCATAACGCTACTCCCAAGGTAATTTGCTTTTGTCTTACCTATCAATTTGGGTATTACTCAGGGCCGGCCCTATGGGGTATTTGGGTTGGCATTTGACAAGGGCCCAAGTTTAGAAGGGCCCATTATCGTGAAATTAGAAATATGTTACTCGCTCCATGCAACTCCACACTATACTTATCTTTTTGCACATTTGCCAATGCCGATTTTACGAGTTAAATATCTTTAGCTACGTTATTTCAAAAATTACAAAAAATTGATTTTTTTAATGTACTTATAAAGATGAATCAAACAAGATCCTACATGAATATATTTTCAATTACGTATTGAGAGAAAATCGAACTTGAAAGCTCACTTGTGAAATGTGTAGTGTGGAGTTGAATGGAGGGAGTATTTGTCAAATAAGATTTATTACATTGAAAGATCAAAATAAGGCAAGTAATATAGTGGTTTTACATCTTACCCAATGTCAAAAGGTCTTGTGATAAACTCATTCATTTAATTTTTTTACTTATACTTTAGTGCATCAGTTGAACAATAAAATATGGATCGTGCTTTTTCACATACGGATTTCACTCTTTCACATACGTATTTTACAATTTTACCTTTATCATTCTTTTCACTCACCCATCCTTATTTTCTCTTTTTCCTCTTCTTCTTCCCCACCAACACCATTTTCACCTATTTAAATTTTTCCATGGTCAATCGATCAATTATGATTAAATAATTAACAATCAACAAGAACGATTGAAGAATTGAAATCAGTAATTGCAATAGTGTAATTATTGGTAGTAAACAAATTGAAAAAACAAAATAAAAAACTAACAATCTCAGACAAACCCCGACCCATTACAAGCCAACCACCACCTGCCCACCCTCTACCACCACCTTCGCAGTCAACCACCCTCTTCACAGACGACGACCACGCTTCGCGCATCACCACTCTGACCACCGTGCACCGCCGGACAATGCATCCTCATCTCCTCCGTCACGCAGCAGCACCGTATGACCCACAACCATGACTGTCCCACCCCATTCGCGTCACTCTGACTTCCGTAAACCACTACCTTAACCCTCGCCTCGTCCACCATGACACCACCACCAAGCATAAAACCTAATTTTAAACTATAATAAACAAATAAAATTAAGGGATAAGGGATTGAGGGGTTCCAAAATCATTCAATCATATTTGTTGTGGTGTTCAGAATTTAATACCGCAGGACTACTAGGTCATAAATTACTTTGCTAATAGAAGAATTAGGGTTAATTGTTTAAGTTTTTGCACTAATTTGATTTGATTTTAGGGGAAAAAATGGTTGATAAGTGTATGGTAGAGGTTAATTTGTCTAGTTTTGAAAAGGGTATAATACGAAAATTTAATGAAAAAAATGTATGTGAAAAAGTAAAATTCGTATGTGAAAAAGTAATTCCGTAAAATATTTCCCGTGATTTTGTGCGAATTGTGTTCATTGTTCATCGCAACATAATTTGCTCAACTTATACACTCAATGGACTCGTCTAGTAAAGTTAATATCTAAACTTTGAAAGAATTTCTATCATTCGCAATTTGTTGACGATAAAAAGTTTGAATGATAAGGTACCTCTTTCAAATTCTACAAATCCAAAATCATTTTTTCTTCTATGTTTTTAAGAATTTTTCAGGAATCAACCTTATCTAGTTCAATTTTTTTTTTGCGCCCGTTGTTTTGTATATTTAATTGTATTAGATAATTACACATGAATTACTTGATTTTTTTTAAAAAAGTAGGGCATAGGGCCTCAAAACGTTCAGGACCGGCCCTGGTATTACTTGACCGTTTTCAGCTTGTGACGGATATGTTCATCTTACTGGCATATGATATCACAAATTCTCATCGAAGACGGGCATATCCGTCACAATCTGAAGACAAGTTAAATAATACTCAAGTTGGTAGATTAGAGAAAAGCACAATGCTACTCCCTAATCGATTTGCTTTTGTCTTATCTACTAAGTTAGGTATTATTTAACTCATCTTCAACTTATAACAGATATGTTCGGTTTCAAACTTAGTGATGAGGTATTGGCATGATGGCATGGTAGATTAGATTGGTAGGTATAGAAGTGCAGGAGAACCTAGAGAGCTACTAATAAAATAAAATAAAGAAACAAAAGAAGAGGCGTGTGGTGAGTGGTGAAGGGGTAAGTAGGCTGAATATTCTTGTGAATTTCAACACACCCTATGCTTCCTCCGCATTGACCGCCTCTTGTCTCACGACCGTATCTCTGCGGGCCCTTCTTCATTAATTATTACGGACTACTACCATACTCACATTTTCATGTCAGTTCTTCACTAATTCCAGCGTACCCACTCTTTCGGTATAAATGCCTAAAATGTAACCCCTTTTTAAGTAGCCAAGTATCCCGCCGTCACAAGTTTGTAATGGGGCAAGTACTACAATGTAATTAAATAAAACAAAACAGTTTGCTTATCTCTAGGCTTTTTGATTTTTTCTTATACACCTCACATGAGTATAACTTGACCCGTCGCAAGCTTACGATGTCCGCCACAAATAAGAATTTGTATTTTAACTATACATTTGCCTCTTAGTAATCCTAATAATTACCGAAAATGTCTTAGTCTGAGTCTAGTGGTTAAGACGGATACTATGGACAATAGGTCCCATGATCGAATCCCACATCCTCTATTGTACTGCGACTAAATGCGCGCTCCGTTGAACCAAAAAAAATCTTAATAATTGCTAGTTACTATTTAATACTAAGGCTCCGTTTGGCAGTGCATTTCAGATACCTAATTTGCCTGAATTAACTTATTTGCCAAAACAATCAGTACCTTACTTTTTTTTAGAGTGTTTGCAACTACCTGTTTTGAGTAAAAAAAAAAGTACCTGAAATGAAAAGCTACCTCATGTACCATTTGAGAAATCAGGTACCTGAGTCATTTTTTTCTACCTATTCTACCCTCGTATTTTATAACGTTAATTAACAAAACAAACACATACAAAACTCTTACGTACTTCGTAAATATAACATCGATGGAAATGAAAAGCATCCACGATAGAATTGCTACTTTAATTTGGGGTGAAACTTAATTAATACTCCGTATCTTCTTTGTATGAGTTTAATAAAGAACATATTTTGTTTCGATAAAGTATATAATCAAGGGTGTATTGTTAGAATTTTTTTACCTAATCGTTATATATTAATTATTATTCTCATTCTCTTCCAAATATATTGAAAAACTAGCTTAGAACCCGTGCAATTTTGCACGGAAATGCATAGTTAAATAGTTCTTAGTTTTATATAGATAAATGTTTAAAAAGTATTAAAAACCGGAATAACATTGTTATCGTTAGAATTAGTCAGGGCGACAATTCATCTTTTGGAATTTGAGACTTAGAAAAATATTTGGTCTCGCCTATTATCTTTATTTATAAGTTTCAATTTTCCGTTGCCCGACTATTACGGTTTTTTCCCTACTCTCGATTATTTTTGTCATATATCAATTTGAGAACAATAATTGTTACATATCCGAAAATAGGATGACCTGAGACCCGAAATTGACCCAAACTACATCACCCAAATATGACCCAAAATCCGAATTCATCTGACTCGTCCCAAAAAAATTCTTAACTAATTTGACCCTTAATTGATCCAACCCGAAGTGGTATAATCTGAAACCACCCAACTCGAAAATAACTTGGAAAAACAAAAACTCTAATGAACAAAATGATTTGAAATGAGATTTCTCTCTTAATCATTGGCCCGACCCGACCCATCCCGACCCGTAATGATCAAATCCGATCCGACCCTAATTATCTTGAAAAAAATGATGAACCAAACTGACATGACCCGAACTGACCCGACAGAACCTGAACTAAATTACATTAACAAATACTTCTTTACAAATAATTTCTTTTTTATTACCGACCGAGTAATACTTCGTAGACGTCGAATTACTCAAGTAAATTCAAACTGATAAAAATTATACACAATACAATCAAAAAAGAAAAATAAATTATAAATAGATATAGATAATGTGATTACATACAATCATAAAAAGAAAGTATAATAATACTGTAATATAATAATTATAATCAATATTAATAAGAAATTAAGTAATGATTTTTTATCATAAATAACGAAATAATTACTGAGCGGGAAAATATTTAACTAATGACTGTCATGTGTCTAATGATTTCTCTATTATAATTATATATAGATAGATATATAGATCGTATAATTTAATATCTCTTATATTAGTTTCTATTTGATTAAACAATAAGTCTTTTTTAAGACAGATCGGTTACATAACACTTGTGTAAATGACCAATAGCTAATTATTAAAAATAGTTCTTTAGTTTTATATTTAGCCGTGACATAATAGTACTATTATAGAATTGAAACTATATGTTATAGTTACGCTTAAAATGGTAGTTTGGATCTCATTGAATTAATTGAATATTTGAATAATATTGCACGGGTAATTAATTATATGTGAGAATATTTTTTCCAACAATTGTATGTCAAAATATTTTTTGGAGGTTTTAATATTGCACGGATAAATTTAATATTGTACGGATAATATCTTTGAATAATATTGCTTGCTGTCTATTGGCACCAAGAAGTGTCTAAATTTAAAAGATATATAAAATAATTTTTATAGAATATTTATATAAAATATTTTTGCACGGATCTATATAGAATATTTTTTATAGTCTAAACACTTCTAAATTTATATAGAATATATTTGCACTGATATGCATAGGAATATTTTAGATTTTGAATATTAGTCTAGATTTATTAAATATTGCACGGACAGGCCATTCTCTATTTTGTATACATTAATCAACGAGAATATTTTTTCCAAGATTTTCCAAAATCGATATTATATCATGTTAACTTGGGCGGGAAATTTTTTAATGTGAGAGTGACACGTGTCCAATTCATGTGTAATAGTTCTTCTTATATACTTTTATATAGATGTTCATTATAACTTGTTAAATTTATACAAGATGTTGAAATTAAGAATCGAAGATAAAAATTCGAGAGCTGGTATGTGAAGCCCCCGCCTTGCCCTCAGCCTAATCTAACATTGAACCAGACGTCATAGTGATACTGGCCTCATGACGATACTTCTGTAATCTTAATGGCGTAAGGACCTAATTCCGAAATCTTGGAGATTTAATTCCATGTCATTTATTAGTTTGTTTGAACGAGCGTAGAATGAGATAACCTTGCTCGTCTAACCTCTTATTTATAGAGTTATAGACTCTGATCAATTATTTTGGGACAAATTAAATCAGAAAAAGTTACCATTTTTTTGAGGACACGGAGAGTATGCAACATTGTTCAGTTTAACAACATTCTCTTAATTTCTCGTGAGTTGAAGCTAGTTTAAACTATTAATACTTATGCCGCCAACGACAATAACACAAGAATGATAGTAAAAACGTAAAAGATATCAATAATAAACCATGTCATTTTCCGTTATTTTGTCAAATATCAGCTACCTTTTCAACTAGTTTCCAAACAATTTTAACAAAAACCAGCTACCTTTTTCAGGTCTTAATTTTCAGCTACCTTTTCAGGTTTCAGCTACCTTTGACTATTATGCTTTTATCTTATCTAACTATTTGGGTATTACTTAATCCGTTTTCAACTTGTGATGGATATGTCCGTTTTTACCAAGCCTTGTTATTACTCAAAAGTAATCACATTTTTCTCGTTACACAATTGAATTGAATTTGTGTTCTATATTAAAAATATATTTAAAAGTAATTGATTATTTATGCAACCTATACCACTTCTCACTTTATAACACATTAACACACCCCCAAAAATGGTCTATCTCCTATTCGTATTTGTGCAATAGATGAGATGAGATCATGAGACAATTAATCGGGACAAGGGAGTAGCTTGCAATAATATCATAAGACTATTAGAGTTTAGACCTTGTACAATATATAAGATGTAACTTCCTCTTCGCACTTCTCTCTTCTCCAAGAGCAAGTCAACTCTAGGATGATAATAAGTCGAGAAAATTTATGAGCAACTTAAGCTTGGCTTTGGATCAGACTGAGCTCAAAAAGCTTGCAAATGACTCAAACTTGTGTGATTAGATAACCTAATGGAGGCTAAAGCAAAATAATCAGCTTTCTTCTCTCTCTAAAAACCTCTCCCTTCTCTCTTAAAAAAACCCAAAATAATCAGCTTGTTACCACCATCCTCCCCCCTTCCTCTCACTTTTTCCTGAGTACTCCTGCTCGGTCACCGGAGTTTAAGCCGTCTTGTGGCTTCTCTCCGGTGGCTTCTCTCCGGTGACCACTCTCCCTTATCTCATTATGACTGTTTTCACCCTTTTTGTGTCCTCTCTTAATCCCTCTTTTGAGGTTTTTTTGACTCCTTCCGTCATTTCAATGATATGGCAGCGATTTCAATCCTAACATGTCCTTTGGATGTTCGCTTTAGTAAGTTTTTTATGTGTATCTTGAAAACAAAAATCGTGTTTGTGACGGTCTCCTCGCATGCATCTTGGGACGGGTCATCTTTTCAGGTCTTTTTTTCTTTGTGCATGCAGCTAGGGAGGTGATCCCCCCACTTCCCCCATCTCCCGGAGGCTTCGTGGTCAGACTGTGTTAAAGTCCGTTGTTTTTTTATGGGTATGTGTGTGCATGTAGCTAGGGAGGTGATCCCCCCACTTCCCCCATCTCCCTAGGCTTCATGGTCCTTTTCACCAAGGGAGGTGATCCCCCATTTCCCCCATCTCCCTAGGTTTCGTGGTCGAACTGTGTTTAAGTCCGTTGCTGTTTTTTCTTTGTGCATGTGTGTCCGACACGGCGTTCCCCTCTCCCTCGTCCCTTCCCCCGCCTTTCGGACCGCTGTCTCTTTGTTCTGTGTGATCCCGGTGTGGGTCTGTCAACTTTTTGGTGCATGCATGTGTGTTTTCAGGGTCGTTTTAGGTTTTCTAAGGATCGTCTGGGGTGTCCTCATGCTAACATCTCTTTTTTCTTTCTTTTATTTCGTCTGGTCTTTGTTGGGTTCATGGATTTCGGTCGGAATTTCTCTGTTCGGTTTTTTGGAGTGACTTTTCTGGGTGATTTGCGTTTTTTGAGATTTGGGAGTTTTTGAGCATTTGTATAGTGGATTACGGTGTAGACGGTTGGTTTTGGAGATGGTGGTATTTTTCCTTGATATTAGTCTCTTTTTCTTTTACTTGTTAGCTTGTTTTTCCTTATTTTATCCTCTTATAGGAGTCTTTACTTTTTGTGTCAAAAAAATGTTTTTGATGGGGTGGCGATGCTATGCTCTTTGGTTTGTGCTGGTTACAGTCGTTTTTTATTCCATCTAAGACTTGGTGAGAGGATGTCCTGCGCTTCTTCCGTTAATGTTTGGATGAATTGGGATGTGGGTTTGGTTGTGAAGGTTTCCTTTTCCCGACTTGTCAGCTGGCACTTTATCCTTAGTTTTTGGTCCGTTGATTGTTGTGCTCGTACTACGTGGTGTAGGAGAACCTTCTCCACTGTTTATAGGCTTTCGTGGCTTATTTCCCCCTTTAAATTTCTACGCTCTTGTGGCGTAAGTCCACCTCGTTCTTGCCTCACGACTTCTCATCTGATCAAGTCTCTTGGGAGTTTTGTTAGTTGGCCTGATGATTTAGGTGAAGATGCTCGTGATCATTCTACTGCTCTCTATCATCATGTCTCCGATACTATTTGGAAATCGCTACTTAGTTGCTGTTCTTTATTACGAGTCCTTTCTCTATGTTGTTTTTCAATTTGGTTTTACCTTGTAATGCTAATGCTAGACTTTGGTTTTGTTGTCTTAGATTATGCTATTACTAAAATAAGTGCATTTGACCAAATGAGTCAAATGTCATTTGTATAAACTACTTATGTAGTTGTATCCATCTGCCAAAAAAAAAAAAAAAAATGGAGGCTAAAGCTCTTCATTTTGCAGAGTGTGCGTTCGGTGTAGGATAGCTACTTTGACTACTTGGTGAAATCCTACTATGATCAAACATTGGTTTTGTTGACTGACTACCGTTGCAAGGATTCAGTCCCTCAACACATCGATTTTAATTCACACAATGCTGATACCCGGCCATAAGCACTTTGATTACTATCCAAAGGCCTTGATGACTCACAATAATGCTTACAAGTCCGGTTTTTAATGGCGGAATGTATGTATGGTGCCTCATATACTATAGAATGAGTAGGTAAAGGATTTCGTGATCTAGTTTTACAAAAATAATTGTGAATAGTTCCAGGGTAGCCTCCTAATATTTTCTACTCTATTGATTTTAGCGTTCATTTCTTGAGATCCATCATCAAATAACTTACATAAACGCTCATTCAAGCGATTGTGTTTGTCAATCAATGGTTCTAAATGACTTATGACCTATAGGACTACATCTTTTGAGAAATCCTCGTGAATAGCAGTTAAATGTTTTTTCATCTCTTCAAACACTCTTGCAAACTCCCTTGATTGGTTATTCACAAGGTTTTCAGCAATTGATTTCACAATATTTTTGAAAATTCTCTTATTTTCTTGAGTTAAAGAGTCTATAATGTTCATGGAAATTGTATCTCAAGGCTTCTCTAACCTTAACCAACATATTTGTTCAAAGATACTACATATTTCTTATGTAATTTAGGCAGATGACATTTTTTCGCATCATCTATGTCATCTACCACGCTTTAACATGTTCAGATCATTCAAGTATATTAACAAATTCATCATTACGATTACACATAGATTGAAGGGTCCAAGTTTACTTCATGGATAGTGTCGAACGAATCACTACTACTAGAAATTTATTTTTGTAAGGATGTATCTTTAACATTGATAAAGTCTTGCCTATTACCTTGACCAGCTTCTGTCATTCTAGACCATGATCTAATTTAGTACATTTTCAATTCTTAACGAGATTTATAACATTAGAAGGATTAATTAAGTATCTTAAACCTCCCACTGTGCACTACAAGAACTCTAGGTTCGGGAGACTAAATATGGCGACTGCCTAATCTAGTCGTCAGTTAGCGACCGAAATAAAATATCTGGCGACTTTTTTAAGTCACCAAATAGGTGACCACACAAACATGTACGATAATTAATATTGGCGGCCGAAAGTAAATTCAGGCTACCGAAATTTCAGTCGCCAAATATCAATTAACAATAGTGAGTTCTCATGATAAGAATACGCAAGGGATGATTCAGTTATATAGTTAATTGATCAACAATAATCGGTAACGATTGACTAGCTAGAGTTTGACGTTACTGTCATTTGACGGTGGTGTTCAGTTGATCCATTAGGGTCACACGTAAAGGACTATTACCAAACTGTAAGATTAATTAATTGTATGACGATACAGATTAATTAATTCCTTAAAATTGAACAAAATGAGAATGTTATATCTTATTATAATATGATTAAATAAAATTTAATTTAGTAATTTAAATGTTATACTACTAACTATTAATCGATATTTACGAAATATGGGAGATAAAAATAAAATGTTGTTTATAATTACAAAATATTGTGAATTGTAATAACTAAACTTAAAATGACTTAGTTTACATACGTGTAATTGAGAATTACTTGTGAATTTGTTAATTGTAATTTATTTAATAAGCAATGATGTTTAATTGTTAAACACACATTAAAATTTCTAGTGACATGTTATGTGTCACATGTCACACCATTTATAATTGACAAAAAATACAAATGTAAAATGAAAATTCAGTTTAACTTGTGAAAACCGGTTTTTGAGAGGAAAATGGGGAAGTGCAAGTAGTTCTTTTTATGACAAAAGCACAATCATTTTTCTAAAAAAAAAATCTCTTACACTACCTATGCGTTGAGAAGGCAAAATGTAAAAGTGAAAGTGACCCAGGCTTGGGCATGTTGAAAATCGACCACCATATGAAATAAGAAGAGTTGTTCTCTTATTTTCATTCTTACGCTAGTCTTCATTCTCATAGACTCTCATAAAATGGTTTTATGGTTTTGATGTCCAAAAATATAATAATTCTCACAGATTTACTAATGTAGTAAAACAATTGTTATTATATTCTATTTAAGGTTTACAGGTGTAAATATATAGTTAATATTTATTTTAGTGTTATGGGATAGTCTTGGGTGCAACTAAGAGGGTGTTTTCTCCATTGAAAACTAAGCTCGGAGGATCATCCTATTTTATTAAGCTCAATAACAAGCAAGGAAGGGGTCCTTCGCTTGTGCCCAAATTTCGTGCCATATATGTAATGTAAGGAAAAATTCGTTTTTCTCTCCCTCTTATTGTTATGCATGCATTAGATTCAGGCCCGTCTAACCTATGGTGCACTATGTGCACTTGCACTTGGCCTCAAAATTTTAGGGCCCAAGTCTTAACATTACCCATATGATAATTGAGAATTAAAAAAAAAGTCAAAATAAGGAAGTTAGAGCCTTAGAGGCATAACAACGCTACATACATGCAATTCCAACAATTTTCTTTCCCCAATTGAAATTTTTCTTTAATCTTCCCAAAATTTACCTAACCTTTCTTTTTTAATCTTTCAAATACGATTGTCTCAAATCAATTTTCTCATAAATCATTCCAATTTTATGAGTTTAGAGTCAAAACTAAATTTCATCAGTTCAATTATCTACCAGAATCTCATATTTACGAGTTTAAAGATATTAAAATAGCTAACATTTCGATTATGAATATCGATTATGAAAGTTTGATAGAGAAATTCGCTTCAAGAGAGTCTTAGTGGATTAACAATAATCGCCATAAAAGACGATTTGTTGAGAAAGTCGATTGTGAAAGTTTGAGGGGGGAATTCGGTTCAAGAAATACTACTCGAAAAAACCGTTATTCAAACAATTTGTAATTGCATTATTATTTTATATTTTCATTAAATGTTTTTTGAATTTGTAAATTTAAGGCCTTGTATTTTTTTATTTGCACCGGGCCTCCACTTTTGTTGAGACGACCCTGATTAGATCCACTAAAGCAAATATTAAGATGTTAATTAAAATATAATTAGAAAGTTTAATGGTGGGATTATGAACTCTTCAATTGGTATCAAAGCATATGAATGTTACATGCATAATCGTTTATAGTTTTTACGATTTAAATGTAACTTAAATAAAGCTAATAATTTGTGGATTATAAATATAATGCCACGGAAATTATTGCATGTAATATATTCTGGTCCTAAAATTTTTTTTAGGTCATAAAAAATGATTTATGGAATTTTTATTGTTCAATATAACGATTTTTTGTATAAAATATCAATTTTATGAGTAAAATGCAATTTCGTTAAACTACGATTCTGACCTTGAAATTTTTATGTCACCTCAAATTCATTTTCTACTTATTTTATGTAAAATTTAAAATAATTAGATTTATTTTGCATGATTTATAATTTTTCCTATAATTTTTATGAGATAAAATGTGATAAATCAAGTAACAAGGTTAAAATTAGTTAAAATTCGAATTGACCATGAAAATTTTATATGACCTCACATGCATATTTTACTTAATGTATGTAAAATTTGAGATAAATTAAATTTATTTTGCATGAAATATGATTTTTATGAGATAAAATGACATATTAAGGGGTCAATGAGTTAAAAATAGTTAACCGTGAATCAGGCCATGAATTTTTAATATAAAAATGACATAAATAATGACTATTTTGACAAAAATAGCTATGACAAACTAAATCACTTAATAAATTGATAATATGTTGCATTTATATTCTATTTACCAGGTCTCAAGTTGAAAATTTAACTGTGTCAATTTTAGTTTACATTAGAAGTTTTATTCGATAAAACCGATAAATGACAACATCGATTTTCTCAAAATGAATTCGGAAATTTTAACCTAGGTTTTGGACATTACGAGTAGGGATGTCAACGGGGCGGGGCGGGTGCGGAGGGGGGCCAACCCGCGCCCGCCCCGCGAACTTTTAATGCGCACCCGTATCCGCCCCGCGACCCGCGGCGGGTTGAACTATTCAAAACCATCCCCGCCCCGCGGGGACCCGCGGTTGACCCGCCTATTTACTCAAGAAATGTAAATCTTAAATCTAAAATATACTTGTCGTACTACTTATACAAATAAGTTTTCGCAAAATGCCTTAACATTCAATTAACTAGAGTCCGTGGAGCCATAATACGGTTTTACATACAAATATACCACCCAAAACATGCACAAACAGCAGCCGAAATCCCAAATTCTGAGAGTACTAGAAGAGTAAACAAAACTACACAACAAATACTCTTCAATTCTTCATCTTCAGTTCTTCAGCTCCGTTTGTTTTATCAGTTTGGGGAAAATGGGGATTTAGGGGAATTTGGGTAGTTAGTGAATGACCTGAATGTAGTGATAACGATTTACGAATGATTATTGTTTATTGCCTTACCGGACTGGGGAAATGGGTAGTCTGGGTAGTGGGTAGTCTGGGTTAGTGGGTTATTTTACTTATTTACTTGTTTGGGCCTAGGGAGGTGGGTAGCTGGGTAGGATAGATTTAATTTATTAAAAGTTTTTTTTTTCATTATTTTAAGTTATATTTTTTTTATCTTATTATTCTTATATATTACTATTAGTTATTATTATTTATTAGGTGGGTATAAGCAGGGCGGGGACATGTGGGGCGGGGCGAGCGGGGTGGGTATGGGGCGGATCTCATGTGAAACCCGCACCCACCACGCGACCCGCGACGAATGATGCTTTTGAAATCCATCCCCGCCCCACGACCCGCCAAAATATTACCCACACCCGCCCCACGTGGGGTGGGTGCGGGGCGAGACCCGCCAAGACCCACCCCATTGACATCCCTAATTACGAGTGTCATGAATAAATTCTACAATGTTCAAAAATTTAAAATTCAAAATTATTGTAATTTAATTTGGATTCATTTCATAAAAGTTAGGAATTATGGACAAATATGAACATATAATTATAACAAGTAGAATTATTGTCAAAAATTGAGTAATGACTAATTTTTGAGTCGTGAGGGTGTTACGATAATTAAATTGGACTGACATTGGTTTTAGTACTATTTTACGTTTTTAATAAGTTAAAATCGCGAGTTTCCATACAACCGGATTAAATATATATATACGACATAGTTAAATAGGGTGATTTGACACTTAATTTCGCATGTAATTTATATAGTTTAATGTTGCATTTTTATTGATGAATGTCATTTACTATGTAGTTTTGACTTATGTAATTTTAGTATGACCATAGTTTTTAATCAATATTACTCGTAATGTAAGGGGATATTGATTCGGTTGTAATTTTATGTGATCTCGCATCATCGTTTTGCAATTTAATAAATTTAAATGTTATTTCAAATGTATAATAACATAGTCTTGTATTTTATTACCATATATAAGTGTGGTGAATCCTAAAGACGGTGCCAATCGGAAATGTGTTTCGATCAAGACGGTGTTTTCTTGGGAGGCGTGTCACATGAAGTTCAAGAGACCAATAAAGTTGGTTTCCGAATTTGTTATAGATTACTTGATTTTCTATTTTAAGAAGGCCATAGTAGGAATTTTTTATTGCTTTGCATTTCTTTAATATGTGCATGCATTGCCAAATCGCCATAACAACTCATGCATGTCATATTGAGTCACCGACCTTGTCAATTATAAATTATCAATAATTCAAAATTTTAGCTCACTTTAAATTGATAGATAATAAATTGACAAAGACCTTTACTTTTAAAACATTGAGACTTAGCCTTACCAAATACTAGAAACCCATGAATCCCAATTTCATATTGAGTACATTACGATTTATCGGTGGACTCTAACTTGACGTTGGGTAAGTGGGGCAATAAAAGGTTATTACATTTCGAAAGTTGGTCGATCTCAACAAAGTATTAGTGACCGCAGCCGCAATACGTGCAGGCTAAAGATGGAAATTATGGAAATTGATCGACCAAGAATTCTAATTGTAGAATCGGTTAAAGAGTTAACCCACCGAGTTATATTATTATAAGTATCGCGGGCGCGTTGGCTCACATGAAAATTAATATGAATTTGGGTCTTGGAATCATTTGTTATAGTTGGGTAAAGGTCACATTACAAATGTTAGCCTTGTTTTACAAGTTTTATTAAAACGATAAATGTTAGTTTTTTGCCATTTCGTTTATGGTTTTTTCTATGTCTTTACTTCAATTTATATACGATACTATTTCAATTTTGACACAAATCTCCATTAAAACGCCGTGCCTAAAAAACAAAATTGTTTTCTAAATCCTCCTATTAACCGTTGTAAGGATCTCTTAAGAAGAGTATAGAAAGACATCATTTTTGGTCAAAAGGGTTTTTGATTTCACAATGTCTACTTACATCAAACGGTTCTTCTTTTATATGGCCCACGAGATAGTTTTTCATGTGCTTAAATTGCTTAAGTACTTTGAAACGCTAGATCGATTTGGTAATTAGATTTGTTTGAAATCGTAATTGACCAAATACCATAATCACTTCAATATAATTTTTACCTTTTAAAGGCATAAACTGCGAATATAAAAAGTCGCCAACATAAGATTCGAATTTTGCTTGTCGAAGCAAATATTCTTGGAAGTGAGTGAGAATTTTTCTCTTAATTGTTAAGAATAGGACGGGGTTCAAGAAGGAAAATTTTGATATTATTGGTGCAAGACATCAATCCCGACCGATTATGTTTCCAATTTAAGGTGTTGGATATTTGAAAGGAAACTACCTCAAATTATTGGAGAATGAACAACTTAGTTGTGTGACCTTCTTCTCTAAATATCTATTTGATAAAATTAAGTTTGCTAGTACCCTTCGTCAGTCTTTAAAACCGGTGGTGGTTTTTATCATTGTATGCGATACATGAGATGATAATAATATGACGACTAGCTTTGAACAATGTCGATCTACACAATATAAATACTTGAGTAGTTGTCATTAAGAGACATGTAGATGTCATTGTGTAATCAATCTAGTTTTATGTTTTAGAGTTGTACCTTAATTATGATAATTAAGTACACAAACTCTAAATAAAGAATATAAATTTAAGTTTTGTGTTAAGTCACAAAATGAGTTTATTTTTGTGATTAAAAGTGTTATATCCTTATATACCACGATTTGGTCTATGACTAACCCATACAAATCATAGGTAACTACATTCTAAAAAAAACTAGAATGATTTATATCATATAGATTATAAAAGACTCAATTTGGTGACCCATATCAAATCTTAATTTTGGAATGATAGACACATTAAGTCACTAGAGTTTGCTAGTGCTCTTGGAACCATTGGATTCTTAATCTTATGGTGTATGCGTGTTTTGTATTCAAAGCAAGATCACTCGTGCCCCTTTTTGGTTGAAAAAGGAGATCGAACATATAAATCATTGATCCAGAGAAGGTTAATCATACTTCTTATTCTTTACCAACGACGATTTAGGTTGACACCAATGTGTTCACCTAATGAGGTATATTGACAAATAATCTTTGAAGAAGTTCAAAGAGTTTCAATGTGAAGTAGAAATACCACGTGATTTTAAGATCAAAGATTCACTATTCAGCCGTGATAAGAACATCTAAGTGATGACTTTGATATACACCAAAGGAAGTGTGATATAGTATCACAAGTTAACCTTTCCTAGCACACATCATGGGATATTGGCTAGACTTGTCGTGAGTCTCCAAATTAATATTTTTATCCACTACAAACTCAAACTAGTAGCTGGTGTAAATAGTTGTCGATCCCACAAGGAATGTCTTTTTGTCGATTAAATGTGTGCTAAAGTTAAGTAACCAAATGGGGGGGGGGGGGGGGTTGATGTGTTGATTGATCTAATCTACTAAAATGAAAATAAAATGCAATAAATATAAAAATGATGTAAATAATAATAAAAGGAATCTCGGAACAAACGATTTCCACCAACAAACCAAAGATTGATCATTGACTCTATTAATTTACTTTGTTTTTGAATACTTTGTTATTGAAATCGTAAACTTCTATTCTCACTAAGTATAGCTAATCACTACGAAAGCGTGCGTAAATAGCCCTTACGAATATGACAGCCTAATCCAAGCGTCTAAGTTTAATCACAACGTAGAGTAAATCTGTAACACCCCAAGAGTATGAGAGGAAAATTGTCCCACATCGGTAGAATGTGAGGCTTGTGATGTGTTTATAATAACTTCCACCCACCACTTAGTAACAAGGCCTTGTGCTTTTGGGCTTAAGTGAGGACAAATAATGGGCCCAAAGACTTACCTCCCATCTTATTGGGGGTGTGTTACGACCGTGGCGGGTCGGGTTGTTACAAATGGTATCAGAGCGACCCTGCGACCGTGTGGTGAGCCTGTGGTCGGGAGTACCCGGGTCACACACCTAGCGGGGGAGGATTCTGGCCCTGGTTGTGGTCAAGTTTGAGGCACAACGAGGACGTTGTGTTCTTTAAGTGGGGGAGTTTGTAACACCCCAAGAGTATGAGAGGAAAGTTGTCTCACATCGGTAGAATGTGAGGCTTGTGATGTGTTTATAATAACTTCCACCCACCACTTAGTAACAAGGCCTTGTGCTTTTGGGCTTAAGTGAGGACAAATAATGGGCCCAAAGACTTACCTCCCATCTTATTGGGGGTGTGTTACGAGCGTGGTGAGTCGGGTTGTTACAAAATCAATGAGAATTAACAAAGATAACTGAACGCACTCACAAGAGGACACGATTTGATTCACACCCCTAAAAGTGTCAACAACATCTTCTTATATAGGTCTTCAAAAGATAACTCCTTAATGTCTCTTAAATTATAGGTATTATTACCAAAATACAGGAGAATTAAGGAGTTGTTGAAATTCATTAAGTCCAATGTTGTGTTATAAAAGAGAATTGAAATCCAATGTTGTGTCATATAATATGAGTTGAATGCATGAAATCCATGGAATCCAATGTTCATCTTGATGTTCACTTGCTTTGACCATAGTAATTGGACCTTGACTTCCTTCAAAAACCATATTGCATGACATCTTTAGTTCAACAACAACCTCTAAATAAGCCTACTCCATTCATATTAACAAATCAATCCAATTATCTCATAAAAACATGAAAATCCATCATCAACCCAATATCAAAGACATGTGAATTAAAATTCAATAAAATGCTTCTCAACCCATCAAATAACCATCAAAATAACCTTCATTAAGCCCTACTAAACTAGACTAATCAGATACGGTGTGGTTACAAGAAGAATTCAAACCTTATTTGATATGGTTTGGAGTTTACATTAAATTTCTTGATTTGATTTTGTGGGGTTTTATCATTTTTTCTAAATTCTTTTTCCACTAAATCGAAATTCATTTGAACAGTCAAATACAATTCATATGAAATATAACGAGGTAGAGTACCATGCTTGTAAGTTTTCCGCAATCTTATTATTGATAGTGGATTGTGTACTAATGTTGCGTTGAAGGAGATGATGGAGAATCTGAAATTGGCAACACAACTTCATCCTAAACCGTACAAGTTGCACTGGCTTGATGAGAAAAATGGAATTCAAGTGAAGAAACAGGCTTTAGTTTCTTTTAAGTTGGGACCTTATGAAGATGAAGTATGGTGTGATGTGATTCCCATGAGTGCTTGTCACATACTTTTGGGGCGACCATGGCAGTTTGATCGAAAAGTTGAACATGAAGGAAGGAGTAATGTTTACATTGTGACCAAAGGGAAAGCAAAGTATCACCTTAAGCCTTTGTCATCGAGTAAGAAGAAGAAGTCGAGTGCTAAAGGGAGCTTATTTTTGGAAGCTAGTGAAGTCGAGAAGCGTTGGCTCGTGGAGATCCAACCTATATGCTGATGGTGCGCGATGTTGCAAAATAAGAAAGCAACACTGGAGTCGTACAAGAGCTATTAGACGAGTTTGGTGACGTGTTTCCCAATGAGTTACCAAATGGACTACCACCGAAGCGAGGTATTGAACATCAGATTGATTTGGTTCCAGGAGCATCACTACCTAATAAGCCCGTTTATCGGTGCAATACCAATGAAGCAAAGGAGTTGCAGAGGCAAGTGCAGGAGCTAAATGATCGAGGATATGTGCAAGAGCGTTTGAGCCCATGTGTTGTACCAGCATTTTTGGTACCTAAGAAGGAAGGGACTTGGCAGATGTGTATCGATAGTAGAGCCGTGAACAACATCACTATCAAATATCGCTTTCCTATGCCTAGACTCGACGATATGCTAGATGAACTTTCTGGCTCACGTGTGTTCTCAAAGCTTGATTTAAGAAGTAGTTACCATCAGATGAGGATTCATGAAGGTGATGAATGGAAGACCGCTTTTAAAACGAAGCAAGGGTTATACGAATGGCTTGTGATGCCATTTGGTCTTTGCAATTCACCTAGTTCGTTTATGAGGCTCATGAATGAGGTGTTGAGACCATTCCTTAATAAATTCGTGGTTTTTTACCTCGATGACATTCTGATCTATAACAAAAGAGAAGAGGAGCACAAGCGACACCTTCGAGAGGTGTTCGAGATGTTGTGAGAGCAAAAGTTGTTTGCGAAACTAGAGAAGTGTACGTTCATGGTGCCCAGTGTGATATTCCTTGGTTACATTGTTGGGAATCAAAGGTAGAAGCTATACAAGCATGGCCTATTCCTAAATCTACTACGGAGGTACGAATTTTTCATGGTCTAGCTTCATTCTATAGGCGATTCATCCAAAACTTCAGCTCTATCATGGCTCCTATCACGGAGTTGACAAAGAAAGGGGAATTTGTATGGACAACAAGTGCACAAAAGGCGTTTGAAGAAGTGAAAAGTAAGCTATGTTCCGGACCTATTTTGGCATTTTTAAACTTTGATAAACTGTTCGAAGTTGAGTGTGGTGCAAGTGGTGTTGGTATTGGTGTTGTGCTAGTACAAGAGAAGCAACCTAATGCTTACTTTAGTGAGAAATTGGGTGGTGCAAGATTGAACTACTCAACTTATGACAAAGAGTTTTATGCCATTGTGAGAGCGTTGGACCATTGGAGTCATTATTTGCGTCCTAAACCGTTCGTGTTACATTCTGATCATGAAGCATTGAAGCACATTCATGGACAACAGAAATTGAATCCTCGACATGCTAAATGGGTAGAATTTCTACAATCCTTTACTTTTTTCATCAAAGTATAAAACATGAAGCTCGAATGTAGTAGCCGATGCTCTTTCAAGAAGACATGTGCTACTAATTGAACTTGATGCAAGGATGCTTGGGTTTGGGCATATCAAGGAACTGTACAAGGATGAGCCTGGTTTTTCCAAAGAACTTATGGAGCCTACGGGGCTATTCACGGTGCAAGATGGTTACTTGTTCAAGGGGCATCGATTGTGTATACCCAAAGGATCGATTCAGGAGATGTTAGTTCGAGAAGCGCATGAAGAGGCTATTGCTGGACACTTTGGAGTCAACAAGACTTATGACATTGTAAGTGAGCAATTTTATTGGCGAAAGATGATCAACGATGTGCAAAACAATGTGGCTAGGCGCGTGATTTGTCAAAAGGCGAAAAGTTCATTCACAAAAGGGTTATACACGCCTTTACCAGTTCCTACACAGCCATGGAACGAGGTTAGTATGGACTTTATCCTTGGATTACCTAGAACTCCACGTGGGATGGATTCGATTATGGTTGTAGTAGATCGATTCTCGAAGATGGCACATTTCATTCCATGTCATAAGACTGATGATGCTACAAAAGTTGCTGAACTTTATTATAAGGAGATTGTGAGACTACATGGTATTCCTCTTACCATTGTTTCAGATCGAGATGTGAAGTTTTTGAGTTACTTCTGGAAGACATTATGGAGATTGCACTACAAAAAAATACTGGAGTTGCGACGGAATATTTGCGACGGACAGATATTCCGTCGTAAATATTTGTTTGGGACGGAATTTGGGACGGAAATATAGTTTGCGACGGATCCAAAATTCCCCAACCCGCGAAGTGAAAAGTCAAATGGCGGGAAAGTTTGCGACGGAAAATCCGTCGAAAATATTGACTCTTGCGACGGAAAATCCGTCGCAAACCCTTGACCAACCTTGACCAAAATCTGGTCAAGGGTCAAAGTCAGTCAGGTCTTGCGACGGATTTTCCGTCGCAAATAATGTTGACTCTTGCGACAGAATTTCCGTCGCAAGACCTTGGCTTATATTTGGCTTATTCAAATTTGCAACGGATTTCCGTCGCAAATGTCCATCGCAAATATTTTTAATACAAACCCGCGGATCTCCTTTCCCCCAAATCAATTTACCTAACATAAGTTTTTTCCCCCAAATTAAAAAATCGCCCTCCTTCTCCCACCGCCGCCTCCCACCGCCGCCTCCAACCGTCGACCGCCGCGTAGTCCCCTTCTCCTTCTCCTTCTCCTTCTCCTTCTCCTTCTCGTTCTGCCACCGCCGCTCCCGCCGCCTCTCACCGCCTGCCAGCGGCCGCCCCCGCCACTACAAAATTCCTATTTTTCCTTTTTCCTCTTCTTTCTCCTATGTATGTATCTTAACTCGTATTAATTATATTCCGTCGCAAATTACCTATTTTTAATTCCGTCGCAAATGGTTAATTATTGTTGTTTATTGTTGTTAACAATTGTTAGTTTACTTTAATTAGTTAATGTTGATTTTTTTAGTTTAGTTAGTATTGTTAGATAATTAGTCTTATTAGGTTAGTAGGTAATTCCGTCGCATATTGTGCCTAATTGAATTGATAACTATTGAGTGAGATAATTTCTGATATAAAATATGCCGTGATGTTGATTGTTAGTGTTGTTGATTTGTTTAGTATATTTTTGAATAGTACCCGTTCAATAATTACTCGTATAAACACTCGTATAATTTCTTGATTGTAATAAGACGAAAATTGGGCTGCAACTTCCCTATTGTTCTCGAAATACATTCTATATAATGTATTTGGAGAACAATAGGGAAGTGCTGCCCAATTTTTGTCTCATTACAATAAAGAAAATATAAGAGTGTTTACTAATGGTATGAAAGATTCAAAGATGGGTTTAGGTTGGAGAGATAAGGACCCCAGACCAATATATCAAATTGTTTTTTTTTTGCAGGTTGAGGTTGGTGTTGGTGTTGGTGTTGTTGTTGGTGTTAATATTGTTAGTTGTTGTTTTTGTTGTTGTTGTTAGTTGTTAGTTGATGTTGTTAATTAGTTGTTAATTAGCTAGATAGTTGTTAACTAGTTGTTGTTAGTTGTTGTTGTTATGTAGTTGTTGTTATTTAGTTGTTTTTGTCAATTAGTTGTTGTTATTGTTTGTTAAAATATGTGGATTTATTATGAAGAGATTAGAAAGAAAATGGATGTATGAAAGTTTGGATTCTAGGAAAAAATTGAGGCAGGATTTCGTAATTGGTGTTAATGAATTCATTAACTATGTTAAGCAACAAGACGAATTCATTAGAAATAAAGAAATTAAGTGTCCATGTTCTAAGTGCAAGAATACAAAGTATTTAGTTGAACAAGAAGTACGGAAACACCTTGGTTTGAGAGGGTTTTGTGATAACTATTATGATTGGGTGTGTCACGGAGAGAAATTCTCCGTTCAACTGATGATGATGATTAGGACTTCTATGAGTTCTATCTATTAGATTTGATAATCTTGTATTTCTTGATATTATTGTAGATGCCGTATGACTTAATATCAATGAAACCATCTTATTTCCTTTATTATTTTCAAGTTATTAACTGTGTAAAGCATTTCTTTCTAATTGTTGCTATATTAGTTTGATAATATGCGGGGCAGGATACGACGAGGTGGTGGTAGTCGTTAGCCTGAGGGACGAGCGGGAGCTAGTGACGAGGACGAGTTTGTTCCTCCTCAGCCTCAGCCTCAGCAGCCTACACGTCGACTACACCTCGATCCTACTGATTATGATGGCGGCATGTGGTAAGTATCTCATTTGTTTACTTATTGATCGTATATATATTGATTATAATATGATTACTTATTGATTATTTTATTTTCAAATTCAACTCTTTTTCAGGTTCAGCCACAAAGAAGTTTCCGATCTCGTAAGCTTGACCATTATCTCCACCTACAAGGAATTTGCGCCGAACTGGTCACTTGCGTCGGATGCGATGAAGAAAGAATGGTGGGATTGGTTTGAGGTATTTATTAACTATTACCTATTTCTGTTTCATTATTTATTACCTATTTTCGTTTCATTATTTTCTAACTATATTATTTTTTGAAACAACAACATGTTACCTTTCATCGTCGCGACAGAGATGCGGTTAAGGTGGCTTGGACCAACATGATGAAAGAACGCCTACACAGAAAGATCCACTACGCTTCCAAGAAAAGTGCGGAGGAAAGGCCATCTTGGATACCGGCGGATATATTCGAAAAGATTCTGGCTAGAAAGAATGATCCAAAGTTTAAGGACACATCCGAGAAAAACACCGCCAATAGGATGTCTGGAAGTACCGAAATAGGCAAGGCCTTAGGTACTCATATTATGGGTCGTAGAAACACTCTCCAGATTATGGATGAAATTGTAATTTCATAGTTTTTACTTCACTTTTTCTCGTCTTGAGTAATTTTTTAACAATTGGCAAACTTTGACAATCTTGAGTGTTTTTTTTAACAAGTGTCGTTCGATTTAAATTGTAGGCTGGAGAAGATGGGAGGGATGTACCATCCGCCTTGGTTTTGCTAGAGAAAACCAAGAAGCATGCCAAGAAGGGATGACTTTCAACGAAATCGAAAGAACTCTTTGTAAGTTATCAGAAACTTTTCTTTATGTTTTAGTAATTTGCTTTAGTAATTAATTAACGTATACTAATCAAACTTTGTTTTTTTTTGTAGGGAAAGGTTTTTTCAAGGAAGACTAAAATGATAAGTGAAGGGATACCGGAGGAGGAGATCGACGATAACGAGATTTACTTCGAAGAACATGGCGGCTTTAACAAGAAAGGGCTGATACTTGGTATGGGAAATGCAGCACCAGTTCTTTACGAACGTCGCCGTCACTCAAGTGCTGGGAACCCATCATACACCCAAGGTTAGTATTTTGTAGTATATTAAAGATTAAGACTAACCAATTATTTTACCGTTTACTGAATGAATATAATACCATGTTTGACTAATAATTGCAGGTATCGTCAGCACAGTCCTTCAAGAGAATGCTCAGCTAAGGGAACGTGAACTCGAGACATCTCAAAGGCTAAAGGCAATTGAAGAGTTCTTAAGTCAACGGGGGGAGTTCACTACTCAAAGCTGCAACCCGGGAGGCTTTTCTCAGCCAAGACGCGACTTTGATGATGACGACGGCGACAATGCTAGGGCGGCCATCCATTTCGTCACCCCACAGCCCACTGACACCACCGTTAGATAGGTTTTATTAGGTTGGTTAGTTGGTCAAACTAGGATTATGTTTAGTTTTATTTTTAAGCTGAATGAACGTATGTAAAACCTTAATTTTAGTTATGAAAAGACCTTTTAAAAACCTTGTCTCGGACAAGTTCTTTGTTGCTGGGTTGTTTTGGCTGAAATATGCAGGTTTGAAGAGCTTACCAATGGGTAAATTCAGCCATTTAGCTGAAATGGGGAGTAGAAAAAACAGCTGAAACCGGAAAATCCTACTGGAATTTGCGACGGAAATGTCCTGATTTGCGACGGAATTCCGTCGCAAACGTTGACTGACCTTGACCAGAGAGTCAATGTCAGTCAACTTTTGCGACGGAATTTCCGTCGCAGAAGAGGAATTTGCGACGGAAATTCCGTCGCAAAAGTTGACTGACCTTGACCAGAGGGTCAAAGTCATTCCGTCGCAAACCTTGGTCAATCCGTCGCTAATTTTTGCGACGGAAAATTTCGTCCGTAAATTTCATTTTGCGACAAAAATATGCGACAGGCAAATCCGTCGCAAATTAGACTTTTGCGACGGATGTCACATTGTTTGCGACGGAACTGTCTGTCGCAAATACAGCAATGTTTTGTAGTGTTGGTTGGAACAAAGTTATTCTTTAGCACATCTCATCATCCACAAACAGATGGATAGACTGAAGTAACAAATCGGACCCTTGGGAGTCTATTGCGAGGTCTAGTGAGCAAAAGCACGGAGGATTGGGATTTCAAGTTAGGTCATGTCGAGTTTGCTTATAATAGAACTCCATCAATGACAACGGGAAGAGCACCATTTGAGATTTTGTATGGAGTAAATCCGTACCTTCCTATTGATTTGGTCCCTATACGAAAGAAAGATGTTTTGAGTTTCGATGCTAAGGAAAGACAAGCTGCATTTTTTGAGTTTGTGAACAAGTTCGAGCCCAAATCGAGAAGGCTAATGCTAAATACAAATAGAAGGCAAACAAGAATCGAAAATAACCTGTTTTCAAAGTTGGTGATCTTGTTTGGTTACACTTGCGGAAGGAGAGATTTCCATCAAAGAGGAAGAGTAAGTTGATGCCAAGAGCTGATGGTCCATTTAATGTGTTAGAATGCTATGGGTCAAGTGCATACAAGATAGATTTGCCAAGCGAATATGGAGGAGTGAGTGCTACATTCAATGTTGGAGATCTGTCACCATACCTTGCTGATGACAATTTGAGATCAAATTTTCAAAAAAAGAGGGAGAGAATAATGCGGGCGCATTAGAATCAACTGAAAATGAATTCTTAATTTCTCGAAATGTAAATCACATTTCTGAACCTTTCAAAATAAGCTCGAGTATAGTGAGTATGGTTACGCGGAGGAACGTAGGTGGTTGGAACGATGGAGGAAAGTGACGAGCAAGATGGGAATTAAGACTAAGGGACAATTTATTTATAAGATATTTTTTTTTTTTGGTAAAAGGTAAGTATGTATATATCACTCAAAGAGGCAATTACAAGGAGATAACCAAGAATCGAGCTCAAATAAGCCCTATCTTTGACTGGTAAGTTAGTATGCATCCTACTACGAAAAAAACTACTCAACTCATTCTTAATATTTTTGATTACAACTGAAGGTCTTAGTAAACTTTGATCATTCCTGCTTCTGTTCCTTTGCATCCATATATGATAAATAACCGCATTAATCGCACTGTTCTTGACAGCCCTTTGGAGCTTTGTCCCTCTGAGTCTGAGTCGCCAAATGTTTTGTATGTTCATGTGAGGTCTAAACCCGACCCATTCTGCTATTCCTTGCATTACAGTCCATCCATACTGACAATACCCAAACAAATGTGCTATAGTTTCAGGAGCATCATCACAGATGCAACAAGAACTATCTGCAATAATATTCAGACTGTGGAGCTTCGCGCGAGTATTGAAGGCTTGATGTTGATACAGCCATGCCAAAAAACCATGCTTAGGTAAGACCCATCTATTCCAAACAAGCTTGCTCCAGTTAATCTCATTCTATTTATAAGATATTATAGTTACCTTATTTTTAGTTTCCATAAGTTAGCTAGTAAGAATAAGGTAGTTTTATTTATTTCTTTATTGTTTATTTCCTAATTTCAATTTTAAGAATAAGGTAAATAGTTTTAAGGTAATAGTTGATTTTGGGAAAGTTTTCCTTTTCCACTTATTGAAAGGATCACAAGTTTTTAGGGAGTCTTGTGTCCCCTATTCTACTATAAATAGAGACTTATGTATTCAGTTTTTATTAATTCAAATTTGAGAGATTAATACAAGTTTTCTTGTTGTGTGCTAATTACTTGCGAGTTCTAAGTTCTATTATTTCTTCCTTGCGAGGTTGAGATAAGTTTAGTGTGATTCTATCCTTGCGAGGTGTGGATTACCATTCGTGTGTAACATTGAGTTTCTTGCGAGAGAGGAGATCTTATTCACGTCATATTTCTTTTATTTTCGTCCTATTCATAAAAAAAATACAAAAACATTGTTTTATTTCCGCTGCAATTTTATTCATCATAACAAAAGCTTAATTCTTATTAAGTTTTACATCATGTATCATCAGAACTAAATTATAATATTCATAAATTTTATTTTACATTAACGTCTATATATTTTTTTTTATCTAAATTTGATTTTATTTTATATCTAACGTCTATCTTTTGTTTATGACTTGATTTTCGCAAAATATTTTAATTAATGATATTAATTTGTACACTATTACTGGTTGCTACATTAATAACAAGTTATTTTTATCGTTTTTTTAATTTAGTATTGTCGCCATATTTTTTTCGATTGTTGTAAATTGTTAATTATTATTGTTTATTGTAATTATATATTGGGTATAAATTGTTATGAAATAATTATAGACAGACGACGTTCGAAATTATTATATTTTCCTATATAATATTTAAGTTCATGTTATACATATTGACAATTTTCGAATGAATTCATGTTTACGAATTTATATCATAAGTGTTACGTAATAATTGTAAAACTATTATTTCACGTAGTTATTTCGAATTAAAATCATTATACAACTTTGCGGGTTCAACCATGATGAATTAAAAAAAAAAATTGGGTTGATGACATGGTTCAACCGGAGCTTTCTAAATGATCTTGCAATTATATAGATAAGACTTTTATTGTTTTTTAATTTAGTATTGTCGTCACAGTTTTTTTTCGATTGCTGTAAATTGTTAATTATTATTGTTTATTGTAATTATGTATTGGGTAGAAATTGTTATGTAATAGTTCTAGAAAGACGACATTCGAAATTATTATATTTTCTTGTATAATATTTAAATTCATGTTATACATATTGACAGTTTTCGTAGATATTCATGTTTACGAACGTATATCAAAAGTGTTATGTAATAATTGTAAAACTATTATTTTAGGCAGTTATTCCGAATTAAAATCATTATACAACTTTGCGGGTCCTACCATGATGAATTAAGAAAAAAGAATTTGGGTTGATGACGTGGTTGAACCAAAACCCCCTAAATGATCATACAATTATATTGATTAGATCACTATAATTAAATCAAAAGCAGAATCTAAATCAATTGGAGTCAATAAGTAAGTTGGTTTTAACACTTACATTTTTCTTGGCTTGAGAATCGAGATTAAGAAATGAGCAACTAGCCCATGTTTATAATGGTTGTGAGCATGATAATCATTTAAGATTCACTATACAAATTTAGAATTATTTTGGCGTTTTTGTGTCTCTATTTTGTCTTTTTAAATGCTAAGATAATGGTGATAATGATAAAGCTAATGAGTAATTATAACCAATTAAAACCCAAATTAATGTCATAAAGCTGATAAAGTTCACTTTGGTCACGTTAGAGAGAGGAGAGAGAGGAGAGAGAAAAATCCTAAAAAAACCCCCAAATTAAAAAAATCCCAAAACCTAGAAATTTACCTATTTTGCATGTTTGATTTGGCTCGCCGGCTGCGTTTTACATCCTATCCGTCGCCGACGAGCCGAAATCATTGCTCTTAGATTGTCGGATAATCTCGTACTTGCAGGAAGGAATCATCCGGTCTGTGGGTTGCAATCAAGGTCGATCGTTGATCTTTGTGTGTCGCCGTTACCAATTTGGGGTGTGATTTCCTTGGATCGTCTTTTCTTCACTAATTTGCGTTCCATGCAACACAGTGGTGACTTCGTTTTCCCTTTATCATGTTTTCTGTTTGTTAATTGGATCTTTGTTTTGTTTTAGTACAAGTAAGTTTAGTGTGTTTATCACATTAATCCCAATGTTCTATTTTTCTCTATTGTGGGGTGGCAATTTATTACTACTCATCTTTGTTGTTTGGGAGTTTGATTGGAAGTTGGGGTTTGTTGAATTGTCCGGTGGTTTTATGTATACATTTATCCTTTTGTTAGTTTTATTTTGCGTCCTCGAGTTGTATTGAAGTTATGACTTCCATTGTCGATCATCGGAAATTTCTGTAAGCTTTTGCTTGTGCTTACGTTAATCATGGGTTTATGGATGGAGATGGGGAGAGGATGTTACGTTGTTTTATGACTATTCAGGGTCGCCTGTATGCATGGTGAAGGAGCTTAATGACAGGGGAAATAATTTTTTTAGGCAAAACTCTTTCGATAGGGCCATAGGTTATTACGATGAAGCTTGTAAACTTATGGGGTTGAGTCCAGAAGATTTTGGAGGGGAAGATATTCACGCTTTATCTGAACTTGTTGTTTCCCTTAACTCTAATCTCGCAGCTTGTGCCCTTAAACTTGGGGAATATAGAGATTCTGTTGATTTGTGCTCTATGATATTAGATACATTTCCTCGTAATGTTAAGGCACATTTCCGGAGGGCAGTAGCATTTATGAAGTTGAGAAGGTTTTTGGAAGCTGAACTGGATTTGGTGAAGCTTTGGTGGCCGAACCTAGGAATAAGGATGTTTTAAGAGAATTAGATGTTGTAAAAGGTCACATTCTCATCAAGGAAAATGGTAAGAGAGTTTTGGACGTTACTCACTTGTGTGGCATGAATGAGAATTGTAAGAAGCCTGTCTTGGTTCTAGAAGCCGGAATGAGTAAAAATGTTAGTGAAAGTGTGGCAATGGAGGTGATGGAAGATTAAAGTGATATGGGTATAAAGGATATTGAGTAATTGGATACGAAGGTGGGGGATGCTCAAAGAACTTGTGGAAGTGTTTTAGATTTGCACCCTAACCTAGAGGAGAATAAACATATTTCTAATAAGTCAGTTCTTGAGTTTATCAAAAAGGGTGGAGGAAATTCCCGAGTAAGGATCCCCGGACAATCTTATCAAAAACTCCTTGAAGGTAAAAAGGTGAGCTTTTACCATAAAAGGGATTTTTCCATCATGACAATGCAGATCCTTAATGTTGAGGAAACTAAGGAGAGAAACGCTACAAGAGAATGCTCTAAGAAAAAGAGGAGGAGAAGGTGCTCTAAAAAGCGGAAATCTAAAACAGTTAACATGGTCGAAAATATAAGTCCTTTGGGTACTGTCGAGAATAACCATGGTACTCATGGTATTAGTTCAAGTGTATCCTCTGGTTGTTCCATAAGTTCGAGTGTAACCTCTGTTGGCGACAACCTTTCTGCCCCCGCTACCCAAAACTGCCACGAAAATATGAAGATTATGGCGCATGACCGAAGCTTGGCCGATCCTTTTGTGACCGACAATGTCACCTCCGATCCTAATGACCTTCGACTTTTTATCTTTTCAGCTTGTCCTAAGACATGTAAGATCTCTTCATCCGTTAATCTATCGTGTGCCCAAGCTACGTCTATGCTTTGTAGGTACCCCTTTAATCATCGTGTGAACGAGAGATGGAGAATTACTATTCTGAAAAAGAATCATAGCCAAAGGGATGAATCTCCAAGACACAATGTATCTACTTTCTCTACAAGCAGATCCTTCCCCCATAAATTTCTACGTCCTCGTGGCGTAAGTGTGTCTTGTTGCAGGTACTCCTCTGAAGCTCAATTGATTAAAAAGAGAAAACAAATGTTTGTACAATTGGTCAGCTCCGATCATCCCATCAAAAAGCCTACTTCGTTTGTCGCCCTATTTTTAGTTTAGCTTCTTATTCAAATAATGTAATAATAAAATCCGACTCAGAGAGTCGGGTTACTAGTGTGTAAGCTACTTTGTAATCACTTTCTTTATAGCTGGCAAAAAAAATGTCATAAAGCTAATGTAACAATTTCAGAAGGAATTCAAAGATGCGGAGAAACCCGAGTCACCCATGCTCATCCTCAAGATGTGACCCCATTCGCGAGATGCGGCCATATGCTATTCTCGGAATGACTTAGCCACACATTGTGATTACCATCTACGAGTATTTTGACTCCTTGGTTTGACTATGATACTTTGGGCCTTGACTTATCTACATACCATAAGGTTGTAACACTTTTAAGTCCATTATTTTACATGTGTGTTGGTTCGCTACATGAGTATAAAGATGATAAAGATATCCAAGTCTCTTGCCGAACTTGGGAGTGATTTTTGATCACAAAACCTACTCATTAAACCGAAAATGCGCAGAAACACATCAAAACAACATAACCGCTATTCTAAATTGGTTTTGTAAGGAGGGTATATATGTGGGAAAATATCTGTATATATTCCCAATGTTGGGAAATGTGTCCTCAACAATAGTGCGATTACGTCAATGATAATAATCATTGTCAAAAATCTTAAAAGAATATGCAAGGGATGATCCGATATTATATATATAGTCAACTGACCAACATTAATCGGTAATGATTGGCTGACTAGAGTTTGACATTACTGTCGTATGACAGTGGTGGTCAGTTGATCCCTTTAGGTCACACCTATAGGACAGACCCCTTAAATAATATATTGATCAATTGTATATGATACGAATTGATAGAATTCCTTAAAATCGTATATCGAGAAATCAGAGGTCGAATCTTAACGTAAGATTTATATTTGAAATTGAAATGTGGCAATTGTCAAATATTAATCGACATTTTCGAAATATCGAAATTAGAATATGAATGGTTCATGGTTATAACAAACATTGTATATCGTATTGACGATTATTATGGTAACCATGTATTGGGACGGTAATTACGAATTACTAAAATAATTTGTTAAATATGATTTAATTAATATGGAAATATTATTGATGTGATAAATATATATTTTAAATTAATACAATTTAATTATGTCACATAAGATGTTACATATTATACAATTGTACAAATTACATTTGTAAAATGAAAGTCCATTTTACTATATTTGAACCGTGTAAAATGATGATTTTAAGGTAATTTTATTTGATAAATTATCTTATTTAAATAATGATTATGTTAAGTGTTGAAATGACCTAACACTTAACATTAATGGGTAAAATAAAAAGGGTTCTAACCCTTCCCCATGCTCGACTTACACGGTTCACACTCGAGCCCCACTCCCTCTATATATGTGATATATTCACCCATTCATAAGTTAACCCTAATGCAAGTATTATTCTTCTAGTAAGAAATAAAATACAAAACCCTCTAAAATATTATTACATAATATTCTTACTACAATAGTTGTAGTAATTTTTTAGTAAAGTAATTAGATTAGTTCACGGTTTTAAGATAACCGAATTCCGTCACCTAACTCGTGTTCGAATCTCGGTTTTTAAGGGTAGGTCTTGGGTGCAATTTGAAGGAGGCAATCTACGTTGGTTGCTCCGTGGAGGATCGTCCTTTGCTTACTCGGACCGATTGTAAGGATTTTATCTTTATTTTTCCGCATTGTTTTTGCATGCATAAGATCTTAAGCTATTTAAAAGATAAAAGAGTTATATTATTAGTAAGACTAATAAAAATGTTACGTTAGTATGACTATTTCCATCAAGTGGTATCAGAGCATTTGGTTGCTTGCATGCAACTCGATTTTACGGTTTTTGCGAGTAATATGATTAAAATTAAAAACGTAAAATGTTTAGTACATATATGATCTGCACAAAATTTTTTATTGCATGTATAATTTCTGGTCTTAAAAATGTTATTAAGTCATTATGAATGATTTATGGAATAATATTGTTCAAATTTGTAATTAAATTGTTAATTTATGCTATTTAATCGGTTAATATCGTTTTATTATGGGAAAAATAGTAAAATAAACTTTCTGGCCGAGAATTTTATATATGTTCTAACATGCATTTAACATATTATGAATATATAATTTTCGAAATTATTTAAGTTTTATGCATGGTTTGTGATATTTAAATGTTAAATAGTCATAAAATGGGATAAAAATGGGTTTATGTAGTTAGATTATGAATTTAGATACGAAATTTTTGTAGATGTCACATGCAATATTTAAAATGTATGTTAAATTTTCCAGAAATTTGTCTTTTATATTGCATGAATATTGATTTTTATGGTAAAAATCGAGATATTAGTGACATAAATTCAACTTAAATAGTTTGGGTTTGAATTTGGCCATGAAAATTTTATACAGTGTCATATATATTATTTATAGCATGCATGTAATTTTTGAGCTTTTTATTTCGAATTTTGCATGAGGAATGATTTTAATTGTTAAAATTGAGTGATATATGGTACGATTTATTAAAAATAGTAAAAGTTGCTAAAATGGTCCGAAAAATTAATCCATATTTGTCATATTTGATATGTTCATCATCATATTTTTCTTGGATGCCAAAAGTTTCTGGATTCATATTTTTTAATTTTTAAAAGGTTAAAGTTAAAAATGAAGAATTGTAAGAGTCAAAAATGTTTTTTCAGCCCTTGAACAGTGTTTTACCTGATTTTTCTGAACATTTCAGTCACTTTGAGTGTCTTGGAATATGTAAAAATTTTATTGGTATTTTATTGCATAATATTGGAGCTAATTTTGAATTTCCGTCTAAATTTGCATGTTTACGCGTTTTATTACGATATAAATAGTTTATATCGGTAATATTAATGTTTTAAAAATCTGAAATTTTAAGAAAATTTCAAAATGTTAAAAATTCGAATTTTGAATTTTCGAAATATTTTATGACTCGTTTTGATTATTTTATAGCTATTTCCCGTAAAACCGATTAAACCCGAACAATATTATAATAAGTTAAGTTATTTTCGAAATTTGAGTAAGACTAAATTTTGAATCCTAAAATGTATTAGGATACTTAACTAAAACGTGAATAGTGATTCACAAAGTATATATTTCATTTCCGCACTTAGAACTGCTACTTATCTATTGTTGTTTATATCAGTTCTGTTTTCAGTTTCAGTTTAAAGCTTCTCGCATGTTGTTTTATCTTCTAAAAAGTTTTAATTCCGCTGCAAATTTGGTACTTTTATGTGTTTATATTTCCGCTTTCGCGAGGGGTTTTACAGTTGGTATCAGAGCATTATTGCTCCCGACGCACTCATGTGACCCCCAACCTTAACTTGACCAAGTAAGCAAATAATGAATGAGAGATGGGTAGATCTAAGGACTTATTTTGTAGTCTATTTGTGATTGCTAATTGTTAAGCTAATCCTTGTTTTCTCTTTTAAAGATGGTGAGACCCAGAGCTGCTGATAACATTGTGCTGCAAGCAATTCAGCATTTGCTTGAGACTCAGAGACAGCAAGCGGGGAATGTTCCACCTCCTCCACCGCCGGGTGGCGAGACTAATCGTCCGGGTAGTTTTTCCTGGATTGCCTCTCAGATGTCCCGAAGCCATGTTAGGACCTATGGAGGCGAGGCTGACCCTGTAGCCCTCACAGAGTGGTTTAGAGAGATGGAAAAGAGCTTCACCTTATACTCAGTCGTTAGGGAGGATAGAGTGCGTTTAGCCGCTCACTTCCTGACATTGGAGGCTGACCGTTGGTGGGCGTTGACTGGACCTACCGCTGTTCTTGACCCGATGTTCGATTGGGAGGCTTTCAAAGACAGGCTTGAGGCGAGGTTCTACCCCAAGGAGTTGAGATCGCAGAGGTTGAAAGAATTTATGGATTTGAAGCAAGGGAAAATGACCGTTCAAGAATTCACTGACAAGTTCAACCAGTTAGCTCACTTTGCATCGAGATTTGTTCGTGATGAGGCGGAGAGGGTGTATTTCTACCGAGGGAAGCTAGGGCCGAGGATTGAGAGTATGGTTCGTCGTGACTCTACTTCTTTTGTGGAGGTTTATGACGACGCTATTTGGGCCGAGAGTTCTATTCGTGCCATTGATGCTGAGACCCGTGCCGCTACTTCCAGTTTCACTTCTCACCAGAGATCCGTGTACCAGGGGAAGAGACCATTTGTTCCTTCTACTTCTTCGCCTTCTTCTCAGAAGAAGCGTTTTGAGAGGTTCTCTGCTCCGGTTGCTAAGACCACATTTCACACCGACACTGCTTCTACTGTTTGCCGCCGTTGTGGTAAACCGCTTCATCCAGGGTTTGATTGCTTCAAGAATGCCTATAAGTGTTATACTTGTAATGGATTTGGGCATAGATCCTTTGATTGTCCTGAGAAGAATACTGTTCTTGGCAAGGCTGCCACTGCTGCCGCAGCAACCAGAGGAGGAAAACCAAAGGGGAAGATCTTTGTGATGACTAGGGCTGAGGCAGAGGCTCATCCAGATATTGTTGCTGGTATCTTTTCTGTTCTTGGCGCTGAGTGCCTTATTTTATTCGATACTGGAGCTTCTTTATCATTTATATCGACTCAGTTCGCCGATCGTCTAACTCTTGAGTCTTCATTAGTTGAGGAGACTTCTATTTCCTTACCTTCTGGAGACGTGTTTTCCTGCTCTTCGTCCCATAGGGATGTTCCTATTGTTATTGGTCAAGCCACATTTCCTGCGGACTTACTGAGATTTCCTCTCGAGGAGTTTGACATTATCCTCGGTATGGATTGGTTATCGCGATACCATGCTCGCTTCGAGTGTCGCGACCAGAAAATCTGCTTGAGGAGTTCTTCAGGAGTTCGTGTTTCCTATAGGGGAACTCGCCCTCAAAAGGGTGTTCGTGTCATCTCTTCGATGAAAGCTTCTCATCTTCTTAGGAAGGGTTGCCAAGCCTTCCTGTGTGTTGTTACAGCTGCTAAACCATCGCTACCGAAGCTTGAAGATGTAGCCATTGTTCGTGAGTATCCAGATGTGTTCCCAGATGACTTGCCAGGGATACCGCCAGAGAGAGATGTGGAGTTTACTATTGAGCTTGTTCCAGGTACCGGACCGAATTCTAAAGCTCCTTACCGTATGGCTCCGCCAGAGTTGAAAGAGTTGAAGCAGCAATTGGAAGAGATGATCGAGAAAGGTTTCATTAGACCTAGTGCTTCTCCGTGGGGTGCTCCCGTTCTGTTCGTCAAGAAGAAAGATGGTTCCATGAGATTGTGCATTGACTATAGAGAGCTGAACCGAGTGACCGTGAAGAATCGATATCCTTTGCCTAGAATAGATGATTTGTTCGATCAGTTGAGAGGTGCTTCGAGGTTTTCTAAGATTGATCTTCGATCGGGTTATCATCAGATTCCAGTGAGAGAGGCTGATATTGCAAAGACTGCTTTTCGTACCAGATATGGGCATTTTGAGTTTGTAGTTATGCCATTTGGGTTGACTAATGCACCGGCGATTTTTATGGATCAGATGAACCGTACCTTCAGTGAGTATCTTGACACTTGCGTTGTGGTTTTCATTGATGACATCTTGATATATTCGAAGACCGATGAGGAACATGCTGAGCATCTTCGATTGATTCTAGGGATTCTGCGCAGACAGAAATGGTTCGCAAAGTTTTCGAAGTGTGAATTTTGGCTCTCGAAGGTTGCCTTTTTAGGACATGTGATATCCAGCGAGGGTGTGATGGTAGATCCCGCGAAGATAGAGGCTGTAGTTGATTGGGAGAGTCCCAAGGATGTTGGAGAGATCCGTAGCTTTTTGGGTTTGGCTGGTTATTATCGTAGATTCGTTGAGGATTTCTCGAGATTGGCTCGCCCGATGACTCAGTTGCTGAAGAAAGAAGCCAAATTTGTGTGGACCGACAAGTGTGAGAGTTCTTTCCAGGAGTTGAAGTCCAGATTAACTTCCGCCCCTGTGTTAGCTTTGCCAGAGATCGGAGTGGACTTTGATGTGTATTGTGATGCTTCGATGTTAGGACTTGGATGCGTACTGATGCAGAGTGGTAAGGTGATAGCATATTCATCTAGACAGTTGAGAGTTCATGAGGTGAATTATCCGACACATGATTTGGAGTTGGCCGCAGTTGTTCATGCTTTGAAGATGTGGCGTCATTACCTGATTGGATCTCACTGCCGTATCTTCACAGATCACAAGAGTCTTAAGTATATTTTCACACAGAAAGACCTTAACATGAGACAGAGACGTTGGCTAGAGTTAGTGAAAGATTACGACATCGAGTTGCTATATCATGAGGGAAAAGCCAATGTAGTTGCAGATGCGCTTAGCCGCAAGACTTCTCACTCGTTGAGTGCCATGAGAGTATTGCCTGATGAGTTGTGTTCCGAGTTCCGGAAGCTGAGATTAGAGATGGTGGGTAGTGGTTTTGATTGGTTAGCTGCTATGTCTGCCGAGCCGTCCTTATATTGGGAAATTCGCCGGAGTTTGCCTTCAGATGCCGATTTCAAGAAGTTCGAAGCTAAGATTTCGAGTGGTGTTGCGCCTGAGTTGGTGATTGATGCTGATGGTTTCCTTAGGTTCCGTGGTAGGATGTATGTTCCTAATGTGCCAGATTTGAGGAAGAAGGTTCTTGATGAGGCTCATTTGTCACCGTATTCCGTTCATCCGGGAGGAGAGAAGATGCACAGGGATTTGAGGCTTATGTTTTGGTGGCCTGGTATGAAGAAGGAGATCTTGGATTATGTTAGTAGGTGCTTGACTTGTCAACAAGTCAAGATAGAGCATAGGAGACCAGGTGGTTTGCTACAGCCGCTTCCCGTTCCTCAGTGGAAGTGGGAGTGCATATCTATGGATTTTGTTACTGCTTTGCCTAAGACTGTGGGAGGCAAAGATGCGATTTGGGTTATTGTTGATCGTCTAACTAAGTGTGCTAGATTCGTGCCGATCAGAGAGACATGGGATATGGACCGTTTAGCCAGGGCTTATATTGCTGAGATAGTCCGATATCATGGTGTCCCGAGGGAGATCGTTTCAGATCGTGATCCGAGGTTTTGTTCCAGGTTCTGGAAGGCTTTGCAGGAGGCTATGGGTAGCCGTTTGTTGATGAGTACCGCATTTCATGCCGCGACCGATGGTCAGTCCGAGAGGACTATACAGACATTAGAGGATTTGCTCCGTGCTTGTGCCCTTGATTTTCAGAGTTCTTGGGAGTAGAGTTTGCCGTTGGTAGAGTTTTCTTACAACAACAGTTATCATGCTTTCATTGGTATGGCTCCGTACGAGGCTCTTTATGGTAGGAAGTGCCGTAGTCCGATTTGTTGGGACCAGGCTAGTGATGTTCGTGACCTTGGACCGGACCAGTTAGCTGTTACTATTGATCAGGTTCAGCTTATCAGAGGTAGGATGAAGGCCGCACAGGACCGGCAGAAATCCTATGCTGATGTTCGCCGTAGACCCTTAGAGTTTGAGGTGGGTGATCGAGTGTTCTTGAGAGTTTCTCCGATGAAAGGCGTCAAAAGGTTTGGAGTTAAGGGCAAGTTGAGCCCTAAGTATATTGGACCTTTTGAGATTGTGAAGAGGATTGGTGCTGCTGCTTACCGATTGGACTTGCCTCCTAGTTTGGGCAAGGTTCATAGCGTTTTCCATGTTTCCCAGCTCCGCAGATACATTAGTGACCCGAGTCATGTTTTGCCTAGAGAGATCGAGAACTTGGAGCCGAGTCTTGCTTTCGAGGAGCGTCCAGTGAAGATCCTAGACCGTCAGGATAGGAAGCTTAGGAGCAAGGTGGTGCCGCTAGTGAAGATCCTTTGGCGTTGCGGTGATGTTGAGGAGCAGACGTGGGAGACTGAGGCATCGATGCGTATCGCGCATCCTTCTCTTTTCGATTGAGGTATAGTATATAGATTTATATCCGTTCGAGTTTCGAGGACGAAACTTTTTGAAGTTGGGGTGATTGTAACATCCCGTATTTTCGTAAAATCTAATTTAAGCATTTTAAGTATTTTAAGTAATAAAAATAATACTTTAGTAATTTATTTTGAAAGACTCTAATTTAATAAATAAGATCCGTCTTAAGAACCTCCAGTTCTCAAGACGAATACAACTTGGCATAGTTAAACATCCGACTCAAGTATTCATTTCCATATCCGTTTCAATAATTGAACCCGTTTCATTTATTCGGAAAGGACGACTCACTTGTTCTTTTATAAACCCTTATGTCGACATAATTGCCTTCAACATTTCATTCTTCCTGCAAACTTAACATTTCTTAAACCTCCATAAAACCTTCACTTCTTTTGCAAAGATCTTCATCATCCGTTCATCGAATCGCAAAAGTAAGAACATTTCCGGAATCCTCGTTCAATTTCCAAGACATCCATCACTTTCGTTTTTCATTTTGTCAACTTCGAAAAATAGGCTGTTTTGCCTTTAACTCGTTTTTAGTGTCTTTTAAATCGTTTTCTTTGTTGCTGGAGTTGGTCTTGACGATCCCGACGTGGACTCTTACGTGGTTGAGGAGGATCAATCGCCGGAATAAGCTTAAAGGTGACGATAATGAGAAACTCGGCCTTTATTGTGTATATTAGCATGCTTGGTGATTTTGATGTTTGTTCTTCTGATTTTATTCAAGTTCTTTGATTATTGGACTTAGTATCATGATTAGGATGTATAATATGTGAAGAAATTACGATCCAAGATGTGGTTATGTGTTCCTTATTGCATTTTCAGTTTTTCCTAAATTGCGACGGATACTTGTTATTTCCACTTGAGGATTGTTATGGGGATTGTATGCTGATAAGATAGTGATATTAGATGTGTATGATGTTGGGCAAATCATGCTTGTAGTAGTTTCTGAAGTTTACATGTCGATTTATGAAGTTTTGTGAAGTTGGGAAATTGCGATTTTCAGCGACAGGCTCTCTGAGCCGGTCGACCGACCGGCCGCCGGTCGACCGGCTGAGAGCGTTTCTTGGGATTTTTGTGTTTTACGCGAGACTTGAGACCATAGGAAATAAGTCTCCCAGCCGGCAGACCGGCCGCCTGCCAGCCGGCTGGGAGTGCGTTGTGTTGTATTTTGTAGTTTGGAAAACTTAAGGGTAGTCCCAGCCGGCAGACCGGCCGCCTGCCAGCCGGCTGGGAGTGCGTTTTTGTCGTTGCGTATTTTCAAGTTTTTAAGGAGGCTGAGTTCCCAGCCGGCCGACCGGCTGCCTGCCGACCGGCTGGGAGTTCGTGTATTGTTTCAGAAAAGAAAGAAGAGGCTGAGGTGGTCACCAGCCGGCCGACCGGCTGCCTGCCGACCGGCTGGGGATCCCTGTAAGCTATTTTGAGTTTTTCGTAATTTGATCGTAACTTTCAAACGGTTTATCGGTTTTACTTGAAACTTGTTTTGTGTACCTTTGACATGTATTTGAGGTCCCCGGAGGAAGGGCAACATTATATTGGGTTCGGGAATATGGGGAGGATAGAGACCGCCGGTCGGGCAACCGAAAGGGAAACCGGCTCTCCCTCATCTTAGTTCTCGAGGTCAATTAAGTGTTGATTAGAAGTTAAAGGTAGAACTATAGAGTAGTTCATAGACTTGAATGATATTGTTTTGTTGCGTATTAAGTTATGCGTTAAGATGTCGCCTCTGAACTTAATACGTAGGTTGTTTGTCATGTATAGGGGTATGCGTTGAGTTTTCGCCTCTGAGCCCTATATGTGTTTGTTTGTCGTGTATGGAGCCATGCGTTGAGTTTTCGCCTCTGAGTTCTATACATGTTTGTTTGTCGTGTCTGGGACATGCGTTGAGTTTTCGCCTCTGAGTCCAGACATGTATGTGTGATCGCGTCAGGACATGCCTTAAGCTGGCCTCTGAGTCTGACGAGTAGAGCAACTGCACGACGGGGCGGTCAGGTTGTCATACCTTACCCGGAGTGCAGGTGTTTGGTGCTAGAACATGCGTTGAGTTTTCGCCTCTGAGTCTAGTATCTTGTGATGTAGTAGGGGTCCATGCGTTGAGTTTTCGCCTCTGAGTTCCTTACTTGTGTTAGTGAATTGAATGTTAGTCCATGCGTTGAGTTTTCGCCTCTGAGTCTAATGTTCGGTAATAGCCGGTCCATGCGTTGAGTTTTCGCCTCTGAGTCCTTGCTTGATGATGTGAACTTGGTATTAGGGTTATGCGTTAAGATGTCGCCTCTGAACCTTTATACTTGCTGATTGTTTTAGTACATAGGTTATGCGTTAAGATGTCGCCTCTGAACCTTTGTACTTGCTGTTTATATCTGCTTGCCTTGATGATGGTACAGTGTCAGATATGCATAGTAGGTTAATGATGTATATATGTTTATGGTTAAATCATCCAGGGCATTGGATGACTCTTAGTTCGGTTTCATAAATGATTAGATTGAAAGACCCCCCGACTGGATAACCAGTAGGGAAACCGGCTCTCCTTCTTATCTGTTTATGAAGTTAGTTGAGAGCCGTGCATGGTAATCGCATGATAGTAAGAAAAGATGATGAGATGTTTATGCTTCACATGTTGATATATGTTGGAGTATTCTGTATTATTTTATGTGTTACGTGTTGTCACAAAAGGTGGCTAGGAGAACTCTAGTCACTCCCCACTGATTGTGGCGTACATGTTTTCATGTATGTAGGTACATGCAGGGTTGGAGATCAGGGTTACAGGAGAGCTAGCGAGTGATGATCCATTCATCAGTTGACTTACCCGTTTACGCTTAGCTAGACTCTTAGACTTTTGTCGTTTACATTTTGGTGCCTGTAGGGATGTTCCATCCCAGGCTGTGTATATATTTCATTTCCGCACTTAGAACTGCTACTTATCTATTGTTGTTTATATCAGTTCTGTTTTCAGTTTCAGTTTAAAGCTTCTCGCATGTTGTTTTATCTTCTAAAAAGTTTTAATTCCGCTGCAAATTTGGTACTTTTATGTGTTTATAATTCCGCTTTCGCGAGGGGTTTAACTGTAAAACCCCTCGCGAAAGCGGAAATATAAACACATAAAAGTACCAAATTTGCAGCGGAATTAAAACTTTTTAGAAGATAAAACAACATGCGAGAAGCTTTAAACTGAAACTGAAAACAGAACTGATATAAACAACAATAGATAAGTAGCAGTTCTAAGTGCGGAAATGAAATATATACACAGCCTGGGATGAAACATCCCTACAGGCACCAAAATGTAAACGACAAAAGTCTAAGAGTCTAGCTAAGCGTAAACGGGTAAGTCAACTGATGAATGGATCATCACTCGCTAGCTCTCCTGTAACCCTGATCTCCAACCCTGCATGTACCTACATACATGAAAACATGTACGCCACAATCAGTGGGGAGTGACTAGAGTTCTCCTAGCCACCTTTTGTGACAACACGTAACACATAAAATAATACAGAATACTCCAACATATATCAACATGTGAAGCATAAACATCTCATCATCTTCTCTTACTATCATGCGATTACCATGCACGGCTCTCAACTAACTTCATAAACAGATAAGAAGGAGAGCCGGTTTCCCTACTGGTTACCCAGTCGGGGGGTCTTTCAATCTAATCATTTATGAAACCGAACTAAGAGTCATCCAATGCCTTGGATGATTTAACCACCAATCAAAACAACGATAACAAACTATGCATATCTGACACTGTACCATCATCAAGGCAAGCAGATATAAACAGCAAGTACAAAGGTTCAGAGGCGACATCTTAACGCATAACCTAGGTACTAAATCATTCAGCAAGTATAAAGGTTCAGAGGCGACATCTTAACGCATAACCCTAATACTGAGTTCACATCATCAAGCAAGGACTCAGAGGCGAAAACTCAACGCATGGACCGGCTATCACTGAACATTAGACTCAGAGGCGAAAACTCAACGCATGGACTAACATTCAAATCATTAACACAAGTAAGGAACTCAGAGGCGAAAACTCAACGCATGGACCCCTACTACATCACAAGATACTAGACTCAGAGGCGAAAACTCAACGCATGTTCTAGCACCAAACACCTGCACTCCGGGTAAGGTATGACAACCTGACCGCCCCGTCGTGCAGTTGCTCTACTCGTCAGACTCAGAGGCCAGCTTAAGGCATGTCCTGACGCGATCACACATACATGTCTGGACTCAGAGGCGAAAACTCAACGCATGTCCCAGACACGACAAACAAACATGTATAGAACTCAGAGGCGAAAACTCAACGCATGGCTCCATACACGACAAACAAACACATATAGGGCTCAGAGGCGAAAACTCAACGCATACCCCTATACATGACAAACAACCTACGTATTAAGTTCAGAGGCGACATCTTAACGCATAACTTAATACGCAACAAAACAATATCATTCAAGTCTATGAACTACTCTATAGTTCTACCTTTAACTTCTAATCAACACTTAATTGACCTCGAGAACTAAGATGAGGGAGAGCCGGTTTCCCTTTCGGTTGCCCGACCGGGGGGTCTCTATCCTCCCCATATTCCCGAACCCAATATAATGTTGCCCTTCCTCCGGGGACCTCAAATACATGTCAAAGGTACACAAAACAAGTTTCAAGTAAAACCGATAAACCGTTTGAAAGTTACGATCAAATTACGAAAAACTCAAAATAGCTTACAGGGATCCCCAGCCGGTCGGCAGGCAGCCGGTCGGCCGGCTGGTGACCACCTCAGCCTCTTCTTTCTTTTCTGAAACAATACACGAACTCCCAGCCGGTCGGCAGGCAGCCGGTCGGCCGGCTGGGAACTCAGCCTCCTTAAAAACTTGAAAATACGCAACGACAAAAACGCACTCCCAGCCGGCTGGCAGGCGGCCGGTCTGCCGGCTGGGACTACCCTTAAGTTTTCCAAACTACAAAATACAACACAACGCACTCCCAGCCGGCTGGCAGGCGGCCGGTCTTCCGGCTGGGAGACTTATTTCCTATGGTCTCAAGTCTCGCGTAAAACACAAAAATCCCAAGAAACGCTCTCAGCCGGTCGACCGGCGGCCGGTCGGTCGACCGGCTCAGAGAGCCTGTCGCTGAAAATCGCAATTTCCCAACTTCACAAAACTTCATAAATCGACATGTAAACTTCAGAAACTACTACAAGCATGATTTGCCCAACATCATACACATCTAATATCACTATCTTATCAGCATACAATCCCCATAACAATCCTCAAGTGGAAATAACAAGTATCCGTCGCAATTTAGGAAAAACTGAAAATGCAATAAGGAACACATAACCACATCTTGGATCGTAATTTCTTCACATATTATACATCCTAATCATGATACTAAGTCCAATAATCAAAGAACTTGAATAAAATCAGAAGAACAAACATCAAAATCACCAAGCATGCTAATATACACAATAAAGGCCGAGTTTCTCATTATCGTCACCTTTAAGCTTATTCCGGCGATTGATCCTCCTCAACCACGTAAGAGTCCACGTCGGGATCGTCAAGACCAACTCCTACAACAAAGAAAACGATTTAAGGACACTAAAAACGAGTTAAAGGCAAAACAGCCTATTTTTCGAAGTTGACAAAATGAAAAACGAAAGTGATGGATGTCTTGGAAATTGAACGAGGATTCCGGAAATGTTCTTACTTTTGCGATTCGATGAACGGATGATGAAGATCTTTGCAAAAGAAGGAAGGGTTTTATGGAGGTTTTGAGAAATGTTAAGTTTGCAGGAAGAATGAAATGTTGAAGGCAATTATGTCGACATAAGGGTTTATAAAAGAACAAGAGAGTCGTCCTTTCCGAATAGATGAAACGGGTTCAAATATTGAAACGGATATGGAAATGAATACTTGAGTCGGATGTTTAACTATGCCAAGTTGTATTCGTCTTGAGAACTGGAGGTTCTTAAGACGGATCTTATTTATTAAATTAGAGTCTTTCAAAATAAATCACTAAATTATTATTTTTATTACTTAAAATACTTAAAATGCTTAAATTAGATTTTACGAAAATACGGGATGTTACAATCACCCCAACTTCAAAAAGTTTCGTCCTCGAAACTCGAACGGATATAAATCTATATACTATACCTCAATCGAAAAGAGAAGGATGCGCGATACGCATCGATGCCTCAGTCTCCCACGTCTGCTCCTCAACATCACCGCAACGCCAAAGGATCTTCACTAGCGGCACCACCTTGCTCCTAAGCTTCCTATCCTGACGGTCTAGGATCTTCACTGGACGCTCCTCGAAAGCAAGACTCGGCTCCAAGTTCTCGATCTCTCTAGGCAAAACATGACTCGGGTCACTAATGTATCTGCGGAGCTGGGAAACATGGAAAACGCTATGAACCTTGCCCAAACTAGGAGGCAAGTCCAATCGGTAAGCAGCAGCACCAATCCTCTTCACAATCTCAAAAGGTCCAATATACTTAGGGCTCAACTTGCCCTTAACTCCAAACCTTTTGACGCCTTTCATCGGAGAAACTCTCAAGAACACTCGATCACCCACCTCAAACTCTAAGGGTCTACGACGAACATCAGCATAGGATTTCTGCCGGTCCTGTGCGGCCTTCATCCTACCTCTGATAAGCTGAACCTGATCAATAGTAACAGCTAACTGGTCCGGTCCAAGGTCCCGAACATCACTAGCCTGGTCCCAACAAATCGGACTACGGCACTTCCTACCATAAAGAGCCTCGTACGGAGCCATACCAATGGAAGCATGATAACTGTTGTTGTAAGAAAACTCTACCAACGGCAAACTCTGCTCCCAAGAACTCTGAAAATCAAGGGCACAAGCACGGAGCAAATCCTCTAATGTCTGTATAGTCCTCTCGGACTGACCATCGGTCGCGGCATGAAATGCGGTACTCATCAACAAACGGCTACCCATAGCCTCCTGCAAAGCCTTCCAGAACCTGGAACAAAACCTCGGATCACGATCTGAAACGATCTCCCTCGGGACACCATGATATCGGACTATCTCAGCAATATAAGCCCTGGCTAAACGGTCCATATCCCATGTCTCTCTGATCGGCACGAATCTAGCACACTTAGTTAGACGATCAACAATAACCCAAATCGCATCTTTGCCTCCCACAGTCTTAGGCAAAGCAGTAACAAAATCCATAGATATGCACTCCCACTTCCACTGAGGAACGGGAAGCGGCTGTAGCAAACCACCTGGTCTCCTATGCTCTATCTTGACTTGTTGACAAGTCAAGCACCTACTAACATAATCCAAGATCTCCTTCTTCATACCAGGCCACCAAAACATAAGCCTCAAATCCTTGTGCATCTTCTCTCCTCCTGGATGAACGGAGTACGGTGACAAATGAGCCTCATCAAGAACCTTCTTCCTCAAATCTGGCACATTAGGAACATACATCCTACCACGGAACCTAAGGAAACCATCAGCATCAATCTCCAACTCAGGCGCAACACCACTCGAAATCTTAGCCTCGAACTTCTTGAAATCGGCATCTGAAGGCAAACTCCGGCGAATTTCCCAATATAAGGACGGCTCGGCAGACATAGCAGCTAACCAATCAAAACCACTACCCACCATCTCTAATCTCAGCTTCCGGAACTCGGAACACAACTCATCAGGCAATACTCTCATGGCACTCATCGAATGAGAAGTCTTGCGACTAAGCGCATCTGCAACTACATTGGCTTTTCCCTCATGATATAGCAACTCGATGTCGTAATCTTTCACTAACTCTAGCCAACGTCTCTGTCTCATGTTAAGGTCTTTCTGTGTGAAAATATACTTAAGACTCTTGTGATCTGTGAAGATACGGCAATGAGATCCAATCAGGTAATGACGCCACATCTTCAAAGCATGAACAACTGCGGCCAACTCCAAATCATGTGTCGGATAATTCACCTCATGAACTCTCAACTGTCTAGATGAATATGCTATCACCTTACCACTCTGCATCAGTACGCATCCAAGTCCTAACATCGAAGCATCACAATACACATCAAAGTCCACTCCGATCTCTGGCAAAGCTAACACAGGGGCGGAAGTCAATCTGGACTTCAACTCCTGGAAAGAACTCTCACACTTGTCGGTCCACACAAATTTGGCTTCTTTCTTCAGCAACTGAGTCATCGGGCGAGCCAATCTCGAGAAATCCTCAACGAATCTACGATAATAACCAGCCAAACCCAAAAAGCTACGGATCTCTCCAACATCCTTGGGACTCTCCCAATCAACTACAGCCTCTATCTTCGCGGGATCTACCATCACACCCTCGCTGGATATCACATGTCCTAAAAAGGCAACCTTCGAGAGCCAAAATTCACACTTCGAAAACTTTGCGAACCATTTCTGTCTGCGCAGAATCCCTAGAATCAATCGAAGATGCTCAGCATGTTCCTCATCGGTCTTCGAATATATCAAGATGTCATCAATGAAAACCACAATGCAAGTGTCAAGATACTCACTGAAGGTACGGTTCATCTGATCCATAAAAATCGCCGGTGCATTAGTCAACCCAAATGGCATAACTACAAACTCAAAATGCCCATATCTGGTACGAAAAGCAGTCTTTGCAATATCAGCCTCTCTCACTGGAATCTGATGATAACCCGATCGAAGATCAATCTTAGAAAACCTCGAAGCACCTCTCAACTGATCGAACAAATCATCTATTCTAGGCAAAGGATATCGATTCTTCACGGTCACTCGGTTCAGCTCTCTATAGTCAATGCACAATCTCATGGAACCATCTTTCTTCTTGACGAACAGAACGGGAGCACCCCACGGAGAAGCACTAGGTCTAATGAAACCTTTCTCGATCATCTCTTCCAATTGCTGCTTCAACTCTTTCAACTCTGGCGGAGCCATACGGTAAGGAGCTTTAGAAATCGGTCCGGTACCTGGAACAAGCTCAATAGTAAACTCCACATCTCTCTCTGGCGGTATCCCTGGCAAGTCATCTGGGAACACATCTGGATACTCACGAACAATGGCTACATCTTCAAGCTTCGGTAGCGATGGTTTAGCAGCTGTAACAACACACAGGAAGGCTTGGCAACCCTTCCTAAGAAGATGAGAAGCTTTCATCGAAGAGATGACACGAACACCCTTTTGAGGGCGAGTTCCCCTATAGGAAACACGAACTCCTGAAGAACTCCTCAAGCAGATTTTCTGGTCGCGACACTCGAAGCGAGCATGGTATCGCGATAACCAATCCATACCGAGGATAATGTCAAACTCCTCGAGAGGAAATCTCAGTAAGTCCGCAGGAAATGTGGCTTGACCAATAACAATAGGAACATCCCTATGGGACGAAGAGCAGGAAAACACGTCTCCAGAAGGTAAGGAAATAGAAGTCTCCTCAACTAATGAAGACTCAAGAGTTAGACGATCGGCGAACTGAGTCGATATAAATGATAAAGAAGCTCCAGTATCGAATAAAATAAGGCACTCAGCGCCAAGAACAGAAAAGATACCAGCAACAATATCTGGATGAGCCTCTGCCTCAGCCCTAGTCATCACAAAGATCTTCCCCTTTGGTTTTCCTCCTCTGGTTGTTGCAGCAGCAGTGGCAGCCTTGCCAAGAACAGTATTCTTCTCAGGACAATCGAAGGATCTATGCCCAAATCCATTACAAGTATAACACTTATAGGCATTCTTGAAGCAATCAAACCCTGGATGAAGCGGTTTACCACAACGGCGGCAAACAGTAGAAGCAGTGTCGGTGTGAAATGTGGTCTTAGCAACCGGAGCAGAGAACCTCTCAAAACGCTTCTTCTGAGAAGAAGGCGAAGAAGTAGAAGGAACAAATGGTCTCTTCCCCTGGTACACGGATCTCTGGTGAGAAGTGAAACTGGAAGTAGCGGCACGGGTCTCAACATCAATGGCACGAATAGAACTCTCGGCCCAAATAGCGTCGTCATAAACCTCCACAAAAGAAGTAGAGTCACGACGAACCATACTCTCAATCCTCGGCCCTAGCTTCCCTCGGTAGAAATACACCCTCTCAGCCTCATCACGAACAAATCTCGACGCAAAGTGAGCTAACTGGTTGAACTTGTCAGTGAATTCTTGAACGGTCATCTTCCCTTGCTTCAAATCCATAAATTCTTTCAACCTCTGCGATCTCAACTCCTTGGGGTAGAACCTCGCCTCAAGCCTGTCTTTGAAAGCCTCCCAATCGAACATCGGGTCAAGAACAGCGGTAGGTCCAGTCAATGCCCACCAACGGTCAGCCTCCAATGTCAGGAAGTGAGCGGCTAAACGCACTCTATCCTCCCTAACGACTGAGTATAAGGTGAAGCTCTTTTCCATCTCTCTAAACCACTCTGTGAGGGCTACTGGGTCAGCCTCGCCTCCATAGGTCCTAACATGGCTTCGGGACATCTGAGAGGCAATCCAGGAAAAGCTACCCGGACGATTAGTCTCGCCACCCGGCGGTGGAGGAGGTGGAACATTCCCCGCTTGCTGTCTCTGAGTCTCAAGCAAATGCTGAATTGCTTGCAGCACAATGTTATCAGCAGCTCTGGGTCTCACCATTCTTCAAAAGAGAAAACATGGATTAGCTTAGCAATTAGCAATCACAAGTAGACTACAAAATAAGTCCTTAGATCTACCCATCTCTCATTCATTATTTGCTTACTTGGTCAAGTTAAGGTTGGGGGTCACATGAGTGCGTCGGGAGCAATAATGCTCTGATACCAACTGTAAAACCCCTCGCGAAAGCGGAAATATAAACACATAAAAGTACCAAATTTGCAGCGGAATTAAAACTTTTTAGAAGATAAAACAACATGCGAGAAGCTTTAAACTGAAACTGAAAACAGAACTGATATAAACAACAATAGATAAGTAGCAGTTCTAAGTGCGGAAATGAAATATATACACAGCCTGGGATGGAACATCCCTACAGGCACCAAAATGTAAACGACAAAAGTCTAAGAGTCTAGCTAAGCGTAAACGGGTAAGTCAACTGATGAATGGATCATCACTCGCTAGCTCTCCTGTAACCCTGATCTCCAACCCTGCATGTACCTACATACATGAAAACATGTACGCCACAATCAGTGGGGAATGACTAGAGTTCTCCTAGCCACCTTTTGTGACAACACGTAACACATAAAATAATACAGAATACTCCAACATATATCAACATGTGAAGCATAAACATCTCATCATCTTCTCTTACTATCATGCGATTACCATGCACGGCTCTCAACTAACTTCATAAACAGATAAGAAGGAGAGCCGGTTTCCCTACTGGTTACCCAGTCGGGGGGTCTTTCAATCTAATCATTTATGAAACCGAACTAAGAGTCATCCAATGCCTTGGATGATTTAACCACCAATCAAAACAACGATAACAAACTATGCATATCTGACACTGTACCATCATCAAGGCAAGCAGATATAAACAGCAAGTACAAAGGTTCAGAGGCGACATCTTAACGCATAACCTAGGTACTAAATCATTCAGCAAGTATAAAGGTTCAGAGGCGACATCTTAACGCATAACCCTAATACTGAGTTCACATCATCAAGCAAGGACTCAGAGGCGAAAACTCAACGCATGGACCGGCTATCACTGAACATTAGACTCAGAGGCGAAAACTCAACGCATGGACTAACATTCAAATCATTAACACAAGTAAGGAACTCAGAGGCGAAAACTCAACGCATGGACCCCTACTACATCACAAGATACTAGACTCAGAGGCGAAAACTCAACGCATGTTCTAGCACCAAACACCTGCACTCCGGGTAAGGTATGACAACCTGACCGCCCCGTCGTGCAGTTGCTCTACTCGTCAGACTCAGAGGCCAGCTTAAGGCATGTCCTGACGCGATCACACATACATGTCTGGACTCAGAGGCGAAAACTCAACGCATGTCCCAGACACGACAAACAAACATGTATAGAACTCAGAGGCGAAAACTCAACGCATGGCTCCATACACGACAAACAAACACATATAGGGCTCAGAGGCGAAAACTCAACGCATACCCCTATACATGACAAACAACCTACGTATTAAGTTCAGAGGCGACATCTTAACGCATAACTTAATACGCAACAAAACAATATCATTCAAGTCTATGAACTACTCTATAGTTCTACCTTTAACTTCTAATCAACACTTAATTGACCTCGAGAACTAAGATGAGGGAGAGCCGGTTTCCCTTTCGGTTGCCCGACCGGGGGGTCTCTATCCTCCCCATATTCCCGAACCCAATATAATGTTGCCCTTCCTCCGGGGACCTCAAATACATGTCAAAGGTACACAAAACAAGTTTCAAGTAAAACCGATAAACCGTTTGAAAGTTACGATCAAATTACGAAAAACTCAAAATAGCTTACAGGGATCCCCAGCCGGTCGGCAGGCAGCCGGTCGGCCGGCTGGTGACCACCTCAGCCTCTTCTTTCTTTTCTGAAACAATACACGAACTCCCAGCCGGTCGGCAGGCAGCCGGTCGGCCGGCTGGGAACTCAGCCTCCTTAAAAACTTGAAAATACGCAACGACAAAAACGCACTCCCAGCCGGCTGGCAGGCGGCCGGTCTGCCGGCTGGGACTACCCTTAAGTTTTCCAAACTACAAAATACAACACAACGCACTCCCAGCCGGCTGGCAGGCGGCCGGTCTGCCGGCTGGGAGACTTATTTCCTATGGTCTCAAGTCTCGCGTAAAACACAAAAATCCCAAGAAACGCTCTCAGCCGGTCGACCGGCGGCCGGTCGGTCGACCGGCTCAGAGAGCCTGTCGCTGAAAATCGCAATTTCCCAACTTCACAAAACTTCATAAATCGACATGTAAACTTCAGAAACTACTACAAGCATGATTTGCCCAACATCATACACATCTAATATCACTATCTTATCAGCATACAATCCCCATAACAATCCTCAAGTGGAAATAACAAGTATCCGTCGCAATTTAGGAAAAACTGAAAATGCAATAAGGAACACATAACCACATCTTGGATCGTAATTTCTTCACATATTATACATCCTAATCATGATACTAAGTCCAATAATCAAAGAACTTGAATAAAATCAGAAGAACAAACATCAAAATCACCAAGCATGCTAATATACACAATAAAGGCCGAGTTTCTCATTATCGTCACCTTTAAGCTTATTCCGGCGATTGATCCTCCTCAACCACGTAAGAGTCCACGTCGGGATCGTCAAGACCAACTCCTACAACAAAGAAAACGATTTAAGGACACTAAAAACGAGTTAAAGGCAAAACAGCCTATTTTTCGAAGTTGACAAAATGAAAAACGAAAGTGATGGATGTCTTGGAAATTGAACGAGGATTCCGGAAATGTTCTTACTTTTGCGATTCGATGAACGGATGATGAAGATCTTTGCAAAAGAAGGAAGGGTTTTATGGAGGTTTTGAGAAATGTTAAGTTTGCAGGAAGAATGAAATGTTGAAGGCAATTATGTCGACATAAGGGTTTATAAAAGAACAAGAGAGTCGTCCTTTCCGAATAGATGAAACGGGTTCAAATATTGAAACGGATATGGAAATGAATACTTGAGTCGGATGTTTAACTATGCCAAGTTGTATTCGTCTTGAGAACTGGAGGTTCTTAAGACGGATCTTATTTATTAAATTAGAGTCTTTCAAAATAAATCACTAAATTATTATTTTTATTACTTAAAATACTTAAAATGCTTAAATTAGATTTTACGAAAATACGGGATGTTACAGTTTAGTGATTTTAAAATGTTAAAATCACGTTATTCCATAAAACCGTGTTATTATGAATAACGATATTTAAATTGTGTTTAAATAGGACGATTTGGCTTAGGTTTTGCATATTTCATAAGCATTGCATATTTATTTATTTATTTATGAATGTCGTAATTTAATTTACGTAATTTGGAATTATGTATTTTGCTTAGTATGGCCTTAGATTTTAATCGTTAATTCCCGTAATGAAAGGGGTTATCGATTCGGTTGTAATTTAATGTGATCTCGTATCACTTTATTTTATTGTTTTATTTTATAATGTATAAAATAGATATAAAATTTGTAATTATTTGTAATTCTGGAGATCCTTGGAGACGGTGCCTTTCGGAAAGGAATTCCAACCAAGACGGAGTTTGCCTTGGGATGCGTGCCGCGTGTGAAGTTCAAGGGACCAAGGAGTTGGTTTCCGAATTTGTATTTTACATTTAAATTTTCTTTTTAGGAAGGCCATACTAGGATTTATTTATGCTTTTAAGTTTTTATGCTTTTATTTATGCTTATCATGTTTGCATGCATAGCCAAATCGTCATTCAAACTCATGCATTTCATCGATTTTATCGACCGTGTCAATTAATTTATCGATAATTCATCGACTTAGTTCGCTTATAGGAGATAGATAATAAATTGACAAGATCTCTTACGTTTCTAAAAAAAAAAGTCGAGACATAGCCTTACCAAAAAGTAAAGAACCCACGAAGTACTTTCTTCATAAGGGAGTGGGCTCGGCTACACCGGGGTGCTACCTTATTAGGTTGGAGAAGTGGGGTAATATGATTACATTCTCGAAATTTGGTCGATCTCGACGAAGGTATTCGAGCCACCGTAGTGGTAATAAGTTCGGGCTAAGATAAGAATTAATGTAATTTTATCGACCGGGAGTTCTAAAAGTAGAATCGATTAAGGGGTTAATCCATCGAGTCATATTAATAAGGGATGTATCGGCTACACCGTGCCCGAGTTAGTATGTATTTGGGTCTCGAGATCATTTATTAATTAGGTAAGAGATCATTAAGTAGATGCTTAACTTGCTTAAAATTTACAAGTTTAATTAAAATAAACGATAATTGTGTTTTAATTCCTTTATTTTCATTTGTAGTTCTTTTTCAACAATCAATCATCAATGGCTAATAACGCACCACCTCTCACAAACGTATCATGGCTTCGATCCTTCATGGATCGATGCAAGCTTGAGAAGCATGGCGCCAATTTTAAGGATTGGGACGCCCAATTGGTTTTGGCCGCGGAAGCTGACGATAAGACTCGTTACCTTACCATCGCCGCTCCTCCCACTCTCACTGCTCGTGCATCGGAGGCGACTCGTGAGGCCTATGATACCTACATGAAAGAGTCGCATGCTCTTAAGAACGTGCTTATATTCTCAATGGAGCCGGATCGTCAAAGGAGAATGATAAAGCTAGGCACGGCTAATGAGATTTACACTAGAGTTGCGACCATGTTTTCGCAAGCTCCTAGAGTAATCCAATATGAGGCGGCCTTCGCCTTCTTTGATTTGACCTTAAAAGAAGGTCAAAGGATTAGTTCTCATGTGCTCAAAATGGTTGAGCTAGCCGAAACCTTGAAGTTGCAAGGGGTGAATGTTCCCGACTCTCTTATTGTTGACAAAATTCTTCACTCCCTAAACAAGGTGAAATCGTATGTTTAGTTCCGGGTGAACCTTAACATGCGTAATCAAGAAACCTTTTGGACGAATTGCATAAGATGTTAGTCCAAGCGGAAAGGGATATGGGACTTAATGAAAGTTCCACAAAGGATGTGCTCAACATTGAGAAGAAGAGCAAGGGGAACTTTAAAGCGAAAGGCTAATACGGCAAAAATGTTAAACCTTCAAGCCCACATCTCCTAAGGAGAAGACCTTTTCGAAAGGTGCTTCTTCGTCGTCTACAAGGGTTGAAGACAAGTGCCATTATTGCACTAAGATGGGGCATTGGAAGCGCAATTGCCCAAAGTATCTCAATGACCTCAAAGCCGGAAGGGTTCTTGCAGTAGGTATGACAAGAATTTTGTTCTTGCAGTCGGTCGACCTTCTGACCTATGCACGGCATCAATTTCTTCGTCCCGAACTATGGCAGCATCATCCTTTGGGGTTGGTCCCTCATAAGCTTTCTCAAGTTCTTCGGAACAGGCGTTATTGGATGTTTCAGGTGTGGCAACATGACTTATTTCAATATTTGTTTTCAGCGAATCCCCACATGAATTTCCATTTTCACCTCTACGAACCGCCAACTCCTCAATAGTAACCCAACCCTTGTTAGCAGCTACATTATAAAATCTACCAATTGTAGTTGAATCAAGGATGGCTCTGTGGTCATCATACAAAGAGCTATAGAATCGGTGGCAAAGGTACCACTCCTCAAAGCCGTGGTGAGGAACGGATCGAACCAACTTCTTAAAACGGGCCCATGCTTCAGGGAATTCCTCATCAGATCCTTGCCGGAACATATGAATTTGATCTCTCATAGCTTCGGTTTTTGCCGGCGAAAAGTACTGTTTGCAAAAAGCCAATGCCAGAGATGTCCAATCTGTAATTTTGGCTGCTTCCATATCAAGGTAACGAATCCATTCACGCGCAGAATCTTTCAAGGAGAAACGAAAAAACATCTCCTTAACCTTATCTCGCTCTCCCGCCGATACGGGTGCGGAACAAAAATAATCTGTAAATAGCTCCAAATGCTTCAAAGGATCCTCATCTGGTAGACCTGCAAACTGTTTTTGCTCCAATAATTTGATATAGGAGAGATAAAAATCAACGGGGGGAATAAATCCCCCTGGGAGGTGGTGTGCTGCTGGCTGAAGATTATCAGAAATAGTAGACATGATCGCAATAGCACTGAGAGTACTCAAGTCTTCCTCTCAAAAACCTGTCTTCTGAAACAAAACTAGAAGAGAAGGTAAGAAACGGTCTTAAGGAACCTAAGTTCCTTAAGACAAGAAAAAAAAAATAAACTAAAAATTTAACAAACAAAATTATACCGTCTCCCCGGCAACGGCGCCAAAATTTGATACCCGTCGTTGTGGGTGTCAAAGATAAAATTTATAAACCAAACTAAAACTATAGATAGTGATAGTAAGGGTCGAACCACAGAGAGACAAGGTTAATTATGTTTGCTAATTTTTAATCTATAAAATAATAATAAGAAGAGGGGTGTTTTTGATTGTTGCTAATTAAGTCTAAACAAATATAAAATAAAACAAGTAAATAAAGATGAAAATAAAATATAATAAAAGAGATGCTAGGATGTTTGGGTAATAAACAGCTAAGATAATATAAATCCTAAGTCAACATGTATTGCAGTCGCATAAGGGTGATTCCTAAATTCTAGGTCACAAACCTTTCAGTCTTAAGTAACCTATCCGTCTTAAGATGTAAACCAATGCCCTTCCCAAATCTCTCAATCTTGGGTAGGTCAATACTAACATCCTACAAGTCTCCTTTTGGTCTCATTGTAGGTTATTATAGTCTGCAAATTAAAGCAAAACGGAATTCGAACACGAGTCGGTCGGCCGACCTGTAATGGTGGTCGGTCGACCTCCTGCCTGCGACATGTCGATTCGGAATTTATACTACTTTCGCATATTTACTCCCTACATCCTAACATATGAAATTAGCTACTCATAACTATTAAAACAATTATAAAAATAAGAGTAAACATGGAAATCATAAAGAACATCAATCTAAACATGCAATAATAATAAAGAAATTAAAATAAGATGAAAAGGAGATTAGGAACTTTGGTTCCCCATGGTTAAAACAAGTCAATGAAGGGTAAAATAATCAAATAACACAATCCCAAGGAACAAAGAATAAACCTTTAGGTCAATATTCTACCCAATCCTTACGGTCTTAGGGTTCCTAGAAAAGCACTAAACTTTCGTTCAAGGGCAATCCCAAAGTTGTTGTTAAACTAATCCTAATAATCTTTCAATACTAAGGATCAGTTCACCAACAACAATGGGGGATTGGTAATTCAATCATTAAACTATCAAAATCAAATCTTTACCATGGTTCCCCTAATTCCTAATCACAAGAATTAGCTATGCATAATCTTAATCATAAAATTAACAATAACAAGAATTAAGAATATCAAAGGAATTAACATAATTAAAGATGATAATAAAGAGGAAACATGAATTGAGAAATAACAAATAAGATGAACAACAAGATTAATTGAAAAGGAAAGATTGAATTGTAGCAAACTTACAACTTAATTGGAAATCTAAGAACAAAGATGAAAACTTGGACTTGATTATTCTATGATAGAAAACTAGATTAAGAACTTGATGGATAAAAACTAGGTAGAAAACTTGATAGATCCTCTGAATTAGGGACTGAATTAGCTTATATAGGCGGAATTAAAGAGTTTCCTAATGACCTAAACACTTGTATGGGCTTTTCGGAAACTTCTGGGTCGGCGCTGTGGTCGGTCGACCAATATTTTCGGTCGGTCGACCGCTTTACGGATTTTATGCAATTTCTGGGCTTCAGGCAAATTCTGGGCTTTTCCAATAGGCACCTGGTCGGTCGACCTACTTTGTTGGTCGGTCGACCAACTGTCGGGACTGCAGCGCGCATCGTTCTTAAAACAGCTGCCATTTCTTCGTTACTTATCGAAATCAAGCGATTCTTGCGGCGTTGGAAAGCTAAGAGGATAAGCTTTCACCTCCAACTAGAATCACTCCATTATCAGCTCTAGAACTCGAGATATAGCCATTTGAAACAGGCTGCAACATCGTGGATTGATTCTTTTGCTTGTTAAAACTATCTTCAGGCCTTGAAATATGCGCTAGGCTTCATTCCTTCTTGTCCTTAGTCATAAAAAGTCCCGAGGGCATAAATTTGGTATAGAATCGTCCCTTTTCCGCATAAATCTGCAAAAGAGCATAAAAATACGAAAGTAGACAATTGTTGGGAAATAAATGCTAAAACATAGTAAATGAGCGACAAAATGCGTGTAAAAATAGATGTCAAACATCATAAAATAGGCACGCATCAAATTCCCCAAACCAAACCTTGCTTGCCCTCAAGCAAGAAATAGACTCGATCTTAACTAATGGAACGATTTCAATCTCAGAGTGAAATTTACATGTTAGCCTACACCAATGCTAAGTACAAAATGAGAAAGTATTCAAATCATGCAAACGAGTTATAGGGTCGTCAAACTTGCAAACATAAAGACTATAGAGACTTTATACCATGGACTCTCGCGGTACACTCGAGACACTCATGAAGCAAAGGGTGAGTATATGTAAAAGATAGAAAGAAGTATATTGTAATGACACTCACCTAACTGCGACCCATGAAAACATGCCTGCAATCTAACATGAACAAGAATTCTACAACTTTGTATAACAAGCTCATTAAGTGACCCAGATACATGCAATTGAGGTAATGAAAGATATGTGAGGTAAAAGGTAAAAAGTGGTTAAGATGTTTTTTGGATCTGTGGGGTTAGTAGCCAAGCTAGTAAAACCGGTTCCCAACAATATATTTCACAATTTTTGATATTAAGAAAGTGCTCTTTTTGTGGCACAACTCTCACATTTGAATATAAGAAAGGACTCCCAAATATTTTTGAATGAAGTACGGGAGTGATAACATATAAAAGAAAGGGATTTTGGAACGAAAAAAATTTTTCTGATGGTGTCAGGCGGTCGACCGACCTATAGATGTGGTCGGTCGACTGTCGTCTGCATTTTTCGGATTTTTTTTTTTCGTTTTTCTTTTTTCTTTCTTTCTTTTCTGAATTTTTTTTCTGTTCTTGTTCTTTTCTTTCTTTTCTCTTTTTGCTCATGATAGCATACAAACCAAGATGCCTCAAAAAATAAACCAAAGACCACAAATACTAGCTTGGAAGGGTAGGCTAAGTATGGGATGTAGTTTTGGGGGAATAAAAAGGCAATTTTGGCTATGTGAAGCTTATGGGTAAATATGAGAAAAGGGATCCCAAATGCACGTATCAAGACTCACAAAACGAGAAAGTAAAACAAGTATATAGCAATTCAAGCTCATGTTTATGCATATTGATGTAACATGTTCCAAGGGGAGTACTACTCACATCCTAGACAACTGGTTTAAGAATGAAACCAGGAAATAAGCTCTAAACCTTAGAATGTATAGTAGGTTACCAAGGTATAAGTCAAGTCTCAAGATATACAAATTGACAAAAACTCGTAGATATGCAAAAGACTTTCATACTAAAACAAGTTGACAAGGCAAGATAAAGGCATAAACATGTAAGAAAGCAAAATCATCCTTGAAATACTTTCGTTCCGACTCGACCTATATGCTAAAATAAACGTGCATTTTTTTGGAATTTTAATTTTTTTAATTTTTTTGGATTTTTCTTGTATATGCAAGGAAAATAAAGAAAAGAACAATGCAATACGGAAATGCAATAAACGTGTGACAAAATGCAATGCATGTGACACGAAACCATTCCACAAACCAACCCGCACAATGTCCCCATTGTGCATTAGCCTAAGTAAAGGTTTCACAAAATTAAAGAGAAGATGCAAGGAAAATAAAAGCTAAGGAAAAACTGGAAAGAACTCACTGGATTATGAAGCGCATGAGAAAAACCTCCCCAAACCAGCGTAAGCTGGGAGGTTTTGGTGGCTAGCAATGCCACTCAAGTACCCAAGATGACTTACACGATCCCTGAAAAAGAAACGAGAAAACTGTAACAGCTGGGCGGTCGACCGACCGATGTAATAGGTCGACCGACCTTCCTGTAAATTAAGAAATTCCGAATTTGTAGAGCTCAGGTCGGTCGACTGGTAATGCTGGTCGGCCGACCCCTCTGCTGTACAGTGGTCGTCGGTTCTTCGTCGAAACCTGAAAAAGCAATAAATATGCGCCCAACAAATGCGCAAGATCCCAGAACCAAGCCTAAAATGTCTCAAACGAAGCAAAAAAAGTAAAAAGAGTCTAAGTCTAAAAACAAGAAAATAAAAAGTCTAACAAAAAACTGAAATAAAACACTAAACAAGAACTACGACTCAGTAGCAAGATACCCCAAAGTAAGGCACTTGGCTAAAATAGGTCCTTTCAGCAGTATTGACCGCTACTCTGGGCTTCCAGACAACAGGCCTAGCCGGAGGAAAGGTATATGGTGTCGCATAAGCTATGATACGCTTCTTTACTTTGCCCGGCCGGTCTTCTTCAGCAACTTGCTCCAATTTCGTCTCCCCAGTATCTCCAGGATCTCCTATGCCCTCTTTACCATGACCTGCAACAACAGAAATAATAGGATGGTCCTCCAATTTCCTCTTACGCTCAAGGCCCTTGATGACCTCCAAGATTTTACCGAACTGAAGCTCCAACTTTGCTTTCTCTAAATGATCTGGATACGGGACTGCATTGCTTGTCGCAGAATCAGCAATCTTTGGCTCTTTTAACTTCAGAATCTCCGTCGAGTTATTGATGAGAGGAGAGTTAGGTAGCTCAGGAGGCGAATCCACAATTTGCTCAGGAACACTGGTGAGGTCTTGAATGAGGGAAGGATTTAGCGATTCGGGAATAGAAACTGCATTCTGCTCAGGAACAGTGGTCGGTCGACCTGGTACAGCGGTCGGTCGACCAGGTTGCGTATTATCGGAAATTTTCTGTTCTGCAGAAACCAATCTCACTTCAGGTGTCGAGGTCGGTCGACCTGATGTTGTGGTCGGTCGACCTTCTGACCTATGCACGGCATCAATTTCTTCGTCCCGAACTATGGCAGCATCATCCTTTGGGGTTGGTCCCTCATAAGCTTTCTCAAGTTCTTCGGAACAGGCGTTATTGGATGTTTCAGGTGTGGCAACATGACTTATTTCAATATTTGTTTTCAGCGAATCCCCACATGAATTTCCATTTTCACCTCTACGAACCGCCAACTCCTCAATAGTAACCCAACCCTTGTTAGCAGCTACATTATAAAATCTACCAATTGTAGTTGAATCAAGGATGGCTCTGTGGTCATCATACAAAGAGCTATAGAATCGGTGGCAAAGGTACCACTCCTCAAAGCCGTGGTGAGGAACGGATCGAACCAACTTCTTAAAACGGGCCCATGCTTCAGGGAATTCCTCATCAGATCCTTGCCGGAACATATGAATTTGATCTCTCATAGCTTCGGTTTTTGCCGGCGAAAAGTACTGTTTGCAAAAAGCCAATGCCAGAGATGTCCAATCTGTAATTTTGGCTGCTTCCATATCAAGGTAACGAATCCATTCACGCGCAGAATCTTTCAAGGAGAAACGAAAAAACATCTCCTTAACCTTATCTCGCTCTCCCGCCGATACGGGTGCGGAACAAAAATAATCTGTAAATAGCTCCAAATGCTTCAAAGGATCCTCATCTGGTAGACCTGCAAACTGTTTTTGCTCCAATAATTTGATATAGGAGAGATAAAAATCAACGGGGGGAATAAATCCCCCTGGGAGGTGGTGTGCTGCTGGCTGAAGATTATCAGAAATAGTAGACATGATCGCAATAGCACTGAGAGTACTCAAGTCTTCCTCTCAAAAACCTGTCTTCTGAAACAAAACTAGAAGAGAAGGTAAGAAACGGTCTTAAGGAACCTAAGTTCCTTAAGACAAGAAAAAAAAAATAAACTAAAAATTTAACAAACAAAATTATACCGTCTCCCCGGCAACGGCGCCAAAATTTGATACCCGTCGTTGTGGGTGTCAAAGATAAAATTTATAAACCAAACTAAAACTATAGATAGTGATAGTAAGGGTCGAACCACAGAGAGACAAGGTTAATTATGTTTGCTAATTTTTAATCTATAAAATAATAATAAGAAGAGGGGTGTTTTTGATTGTTGTTAATTAAGTCTAAACAAATATAAAATAAAACAAGTAAATAAAGATGAAAATAAAATATAATAAAAGAGATGCTAGGATATTTGGGTAATAAACAGCTAAGATAATATAAATCCTAAGTCAACATGTATTGCAGTCGCATAAGGGTGATTCCTAAATTCTAGGTCACAAACCTTTCAGTCTTAAGTAACCTATCCGTCTTAAGATGTAAACCAATGCCCTTCCCAAATCTCTCAATCTTGGGTAGGTCAATACTAACATCCTACAAGTCTCCTTTTGGTCTCATTGTAGGTTATTATAGTCTGCAAATTAAAGCAAAACGGAATTCGAACACGAGTCGGTCGGCCGACCTGTAATGGTGGTCGGTCGACCTCCTGCCTGCGACATGTCGATTCGGAATTTATACTACTTTCGCATATTTACTCCCTACATCCTAACATATGAAATTAGCTACTCATAACTATTAAAACAATTATAAAAATAAGAGTAAACATGGAAATCATAAAGAACATCAATCTAAACATGCAATAATAATAAAGAAATTAAAATAAGATGAAAAGGAGATTAGGAACTTTGGTTCCCCATGGTTAAAACAAGTCAATGAAGGGTAAAATAATCAAATAACACAATCCCAAGGAACAAAGAATAAACCTTTAGGTCAATATTCTACCCAATCCTTACGGTCTTAGGGTTCCTAGAAAAGCACTAAACTTTCGTTCAAGGGCAATCCCAAAGTTGTTGTTAAACTAATCCTAATAATCTTTCAATACTAAGGATCAGTTCACCAACAACAATGGGGGATTGGTAATTCAATCATTAAACTATCAAAATCAAATCTTTACCATGGTTCCCCTAATTCCTAATCACAAGAATTAGCTATGCATAATCTTAATCATAAAATTAACAATAACAAGAATTAAGAATATCAAAGGAATTAACATAATTAAAGATGATAATAAAGAGGAAACATGAATTGAGAAATAACAAATAAGATGAACAACAAGATTAATTGAAAAGGAAAGATTGAATTGTAGCAAACTTACAACTTAATTGGAAATCTAAGAACAAAGATGAAAACTTGGACTTGATTATTCTATGATAGAAAACTAGATTAAGAACTTGATGGATAAAAACTAGGTAGAAAACTTGATAGATCCTCTGAATTAGGGATTGAATTAGCTTATATAGGCGGAATTAAAGAGTTTCCTAATGACCTAAACACTTGTATGGGCTTTTCGGAAACTTCTGGGTCGGCGCTGTGGTCGGTCGACCAATATTTTCGGTCGGTCGACCGCTTTACGGATTTTATGCAATTTCTGGGCTTCAGGCAAATTCTGGGCTTTTCCAATAGGCACCTGGTCGGTCGACCTACTTTGTTGGTCGGTCGACCAACTGTCGGGACTGCAGCGCGCATCGTTCTTAAAACAGCTGCCATTTCTTCGTTACTTATCGAAATCAAGCGATTCTTGCGGCGTTGGAAAGCTAAGAGGATAAGCTTTCACCTCCAACTAGAATCACTCCATTATCAGCTCTAGAACTCGAGATATAGCCATTTGAAACAGGCTGCAACATCGTGGATTGATTCTTTTGCTTGTTAAAACTATCTTCAGGCCTTGAAATATGCGCTAGGCTTCATTCCTTCTTGTCCTTAGTCATAAAAAGTCCCGAGGGCATAAATTTGGTATAGAATCGTCCCTTTTCCGCATAAATCTGCAAAAGAGCATAAAAATACGAAAGTAGACAATTGTTGGGAAATAAATGCTAAAACATAGTAAATGAGCGACAAAATGCGTGTAAAAATAGATGTCAAACATCATAAAATAGGCACGCATCAAATTCCCCAAACCAAACCTTGCTTGCCCTCAAGCAAGAAATAGACTCGATCTTAACTAATGGAACGATTTCAATCTCAGAGTGAAATTTACATGTTAGCCTACACCAATGCTAAGTACAAAATGAGAAAGTATTCAAATCATGCAAACGAGTTATAGGGTCGTCAAACTTGCAAACATAAAGACTATAGAGACTTTATACCATGGACTCTCGCGGTACGCTCGAGACACTCATGAAGCAAAGGGTGAGTATATGTAAAAGATAGAAAGAAGTATATTGTAATGACACTCACCTAACTGCGACCCATGAAAACATGCCTGCAATCTAACATGAACAAGAATTCTACAACTTTGTATAACAAGCTCATTAAGTGACCCAGATACATGCAATTGAGGTAATGAAAGATATGTGAGGTAAAAGGTAAAAAGTGGTTAAGATGTTTTTTGGATCTGTGGGGTTAGTAGCCAAGCTAGTAAAACCGGTTCCCAACAATATATTTCACAATTTTTGATATTAAGAAAGTGCTCTTTTTGTGGCACAACTCTCACATTTGAATATAAGAAAGGACTCCCAAATATTTTTGAATGAAGTACGGGAGTGATAACATATAAAAGAAAGGGATTTTGGAACGAAAAAAATTTTTCTGATGGTGTCAGGCGGTCGACCGACCTATAGATGTGGTCGGTCGACTGTCGTCTGCATTTTTCGGATTTTTTTTTTTTCGTTTTTCTTTTTTCTTTCTTTCTTTTCTGAATTTTTTTTCTGTTCTTGTTCTTTTCTTTCTTTTCTCTTTTTGCTCATGATAGCATACAAACCAAGATGCCTCAAAAAATAAACCAAAGACCACAAATACTAGCTTGGAAGGGTAGGCTAAGTATGGGATGTAGTTTTGGGGGAATAAAAAGGCAATTTTGGCTATGTGAAGCTTATGGGTAAATATGAGAAAAGGGATCCCAAATGCACGTATCAAGACTCACAAAACGAGAAAGTAAAACAAGTATATAGCAATTCAAGCTCATGTTTATGCATATTGATGTAACATGTTCCAAGGGGAGTACTACTCACATCCTAGACAACTGGTTTAAGAATAAAACCAGGAAATAAGCTCTAAACCTTAGAATGTATAGTAGGTTACCAAGGTATAAGTCAAGTCTCAAGATATACAAATTGACAAAAACTCGTAGATATGCAAAAGACTTTCATACTAAAACAAGTTGACAAGGCAAGATAAAGGCATAAACATGTAAGAAAGCAAAATCATCCTTGAAATACTTTCGTTCCGACTCGACCTATATGCTAAAATAAACGTGCATTTTTTTGGAATTTTAATTTTTTTAATTTTTTTGGATTTTTCTTGTATATGCAAGGAAAATAAAGAAAAGAACAATGCAATACGGAAATGCAATAAACGTGTGACAAAATGCAATGCATGTGACACGAAACCATTCCACAAACCAACCCGCACAATGTCCCCATTGTGCATTAGCCTAAGTAAAGGTTTCACAAAATTAAAGAGAAGATGCAAGGAAAATAAAAGCTAAGGAAAAACTGGAAAGAACTCACTGGATTATGAAGCGCATGAGAAAAACCTCCCCAAACCAGCGTAAGCTGGGAGGTTTTGGTGGCTAGCAATGCCACTCAAGTACCCAAGATGACTTACACGATCCCTGAAAAAGAAACGAGAAAACTGTAACAGTTGGGCGGTCGACCGACCGATGTAATAGGTCGACCGACCTTCCTGTAAATTAAGAAATTCCGAATTTGTAGAGCTCAGGTCGGTCGACTGGTAATGCTGGTCGGCCGACCCCTCTGCTGTACAGTGGTCGTCGGTTCTTCGTCGAAACCTGAAAAAGCAATAAATATGCGCCCAACAAATGCGCAAGATCCCAGAACCAAGCCTAAAATGTCTCAAACGAAGCAAAAAAAGTAAAAAGAGTCTAAGTCTAAAAACAAGAAAATAAAAAGTCTAACAAAAAACTGAAATAAAACACTAAACAAGAACTACGACTCAGTAGCAAGATACCCCAAAGTAAGGCACTTGGCTAAAATAGGTCCTTTCAGCAGTATTGACCGCTACTCTGGGCTTCCAGACAACAGGCCTAGCCGGAGGAAGGGTATATGGTGTCGCATAAGCTATGATACGCTTCTTTACTTTGCCCGGCCGGTCTTCTTCAGCAACTTGCTCCAATTTCGTCTCCCCAGTATCTCCAGGATCTCCTATGCCCTCTTTACCATGACCTGCAACAACAGAAATAATAGGATGGTCCTCCAATTTCCTCTTACGCTCAAGGCCCTTGATGACCTCCAAGATTTTACCGAACTGAAGCTCCAACTTTGCTTTCTCTAAATGATCTGGATACGGGACTGCATTGCTTGTCGCAGAATCAGCAATCTTTGGCTCTTTTAACTTCAGAATCTCCGTCGAGTTATTGATGAGAGGAGAGTTAGGTAGCTCAGGAGGCGAATCCACAATTTGCTCAGGAACACTGGTGAGGTCTTGAATGAGGGAAGGATTTAGCGATTCGGGAATAGAAACTGCATTCTGCTCAGGAACAGTGGTCGGTCGACCTGGTACAGCGGTCGGTCGACCAGGTTGCGTATTATCGGAAATTTTCTGTTCTGCAGAAACCAATCTCACTTCAGGTGTCGAGGTCGGTCGACCTGATGTTGTGGTCGGTCGACCTTCTGACCTATGCACGGCATCAATTTCTTCGTCCCGAACTATGGCAGCATCATCCTTTGGGGTTGGTCCCTCATAAGCTTTCTCAAGTTCTTCGGAACAGGCGTTATTGGATGTTTCAGGTGTGGCAACATGACTTATTTCAATATTTGTTTTCAGCGAATCCCCACATGAATTTCCATTTTCACCTCTACGAACCGCCAACTCCTCAATAGTAACCCAACCCTTGTTAGCAGCTACATTATAAAATCTACCAATTGTAGTTGAATCAAGGATGGCTCTGTGGTCATCATACAAAGAGCTATAGAATCGGTGGCAAAGGTACCACTCCTCAAAGCCGTGGTGAGGAACGGATCGAACCAACTTCTTAAAACGGGCCCATGCTTCAGGGAATTCCTCATCAGATCCTTGCCGGAACATATGAATTTGATCTCTCATAGCTTCGGTTTTTGCCGGCGAAAAGTACTGTTTGCAAAAAGCCAATGCCAGAGATGTCCAATCTGTAATTTTGGCTGCTTCCATATCAAGGTAACGAATCCATTCACGCGCAGAATCTTTCAAGGAGAAACGAAAAAACATCTCCTTAACCTTATCTCGCTCTCCCGCCGATACGGGTGCGGAACAAAAATAATCTGTAAATAGCTCCAAATGCTTCAAAGGATCCTCATCTGGTAGACCTGCAAACTGTTTTTGCTCCAATAATTTGATATAGGAGAGATAAAAATCAACGGGGGGAATAAATCCCCCTGGGAGGTGGTGTGCTGCTGGCTGAAGATTATCAGAAATAGTAGACATGATCGCAATAGCACTGAGAGTACTCAAGTCTTCCTCTCAAAAACCTGTCTTCTGAAACAAAACTAGAAGAGAAGGTAAGAAACGGTCTTAAGGAACCTAAGTTCCTTAAGACAAGAAAAAAAAAATAAACTAAAAATTTAACAAACAAAATTATACCGTCTCCCCGGCAACGGCGCCAAAATTTGATACCCGTCGTTGTGGGTGTCAAAGATAAAATTTATAAACCAAACTAAAACTATAGATAGTGATAGTAAGGGTCGAACCACAGAGAGACAAGGTTAATTATGTTTGCTAATTTTTAATCTATAAAATAATAATAAGAAGAGGGGTGTTTTTGATTGTTGTTAATTAAGTCTAAACAAATATAAAATAAAACAAGTAAATAAAGATGAAAATAAAATATAATAAAAGAGATGCTAGGATATTTGGGTAATAAACAGCTAAGATAATATAAATCCTAAGTCAACATGTATTGCAGTCGCATAAGGGTGATTCCTAAATTCTAGGTCACAAACCTTTCAGTCTTAAGTAACCTATCCGTCTTAAGATGTAAACCAATGCCCTTCCCAAATCTCTCAATCTTGGGTAGGTCAATACTAACATCCTACAAGTCTCCTTTTGGTCTCATTGTAGGTTATTATAGTCTGCAAATTAAAGCAAAACGGAATTCGAACACGAGTCGGTCGGCCGACCTGTAATGGTGGTCGGTCGACCTCCTGCCTGCGACATGTCGATTCGGAATTTATACTACTTTCGCATATTTACTCCCTACATCCTAACATATGAAATTAGCTACTCATAACTATTAAAACAATTATAAAAATAAGAGTAAACATGGAAATCATAAAGAACATCAATCTAAACATGCAATAATAATAAAGAAATTAAAATAAGATGAAAAGGAGATTAGGAACTTTGGTTCCCCATGGTTAAAACAAGTCAATGAAGGGTAAAATAATCAAATAACACAATCCCAAGGAACAAAGAATAAACCTTTAGGTCAATATTCTACCCAATCCTTACGGTCTTAGGGTTCCTAGAAAAGCACTAAACTTTCGTTCAAGGGCAATCCCAAAGTTGTTGTTAAACTAATCCTAATAATCTTTCAATACTAAGGATCAGTTCACCAACAACAATGGGGGATTGGTAATTCAATCATTAAACTATCAAAATCAAATCTTTACCATGGTTCCCCTAATTCCTAATCACAAGAATTAGCTATGCATAATCTTAATCATAAAATTAACAATAACAAGAATTAAGAATATCAAAGGAATTAACATAATTAAAGATGATAATAAAGAGGAAACATGAATTGAGAAATAACAAATAAGATGAACAACAAGATTAATTGAAAAGGAAAGATTGAATTGTAGCAAACTTACAACTTAATTGGAAATCTAAGAACAAAGATGAAAACTTGGACTTGATTATTCTATGATAGAAAACTAGATTAAGAACTTGATGGATAAAAACTAGGTAGAAAACTTGATAGATCCTCTGAATTAGGGACTGAATTAGCTTATATAGGCGGAATTAAAGAGTTTCCTAATGACCTAAACACTTGTATGGGCTTTTCGGAAACTTCTGGGTCGGCGCTGTGGTCGGTCGACCAATATTTTCGGTCGGTCGACCGCTTTACGGATTTTATGCAATTTCTGGGCTTCAGGCAAATTCTGGGCTTTTCCAATAGGCACCTGGTCGGTCGACCTACTTTGTTGGTCGGTCGACCAACTGTCGGGACTACAGCGCGCATCGTTCTTAAAACAGCTGCCATTTCTTCGTTACTTATCGAAATCAAGCGATTCTCGCGGCGTTGGAAAGCTAAGAGGATAAGATTTCACCTACAACTGGAATCACTCCATTATCAGCTCTAGAACTCGAGATATAGCCATTTGAAACAGGCTGCAACATCGTGGATTGATTCTTTTGCTTGTTAAAACTATCTTCAGGCCTTGAAATATGCGCTAGGCTTCATTCCTTCTTGTCCTTAGTCATAAAAAGTCCCGAGGGCATAAATTTGGTATAGAATCGTCCATTTTCCGCATAAATCTGCAAAAGAGCATAAAAATACGAAAGTAGACAATTGTTGGGAAATAAATGCTAAAACATAGTAAATGAGCGACAAAATGCGTGTAAAAATAGATGTCAAACATCATAAAATAGGCACGCATCAGAAATGAACTAACACTTAACATTATGGGTAAGATAAAAAGGGTTCTAACCCTTCCCCATGCTCGACTTACACGGTTCACACTCAAGCCCCACTCCCTCTATATATGTGATATATTCACACATTCATAAGTTAACCCTAATGCAAGTATTATTCTTCTAGTAAGAAATAAAAATACAAAACCCTCTAAAATATTATTACATAATATTCTTACTACAATAGTTGTAGTAATTTTTTTAGTAAACTAATTAGATTAGTTCACAGTTTTAAAATAACCGAATTCCGTCACCTAGCTCGTGTTCGAATCTCGGTTTTTAAGGGTAGGTCTTGGGTGCAATTTGAAGGAGGCAATCTACGTTGGTTGCTCCGTGGAGGATAGTCCTTTGCTTACTCGGACCCATTGTAAGGATTTTATCTTTATTTTTCCGCATTGGTTTTGCATGCATAAGATCTTAAGCTATTTATAAGATAAAAGAGTTATATTATTAGTAAGACTAATAAAAAGGTTATGTTAGTATGACTATATTTCCATCACCCAATTCTTTATATGTAGGATTATAACGAATTTATAAGGTACGATTTATAGTTATAAACAAAATACGAGTTACAAAGATTGGGAACAAGAATTAACCTTCTGTCCTTGCAAAGGCCTAAGATCAGATATCAAGATAGACATCCTCCTAATTCTTGCACCCAAGATGTTCCAAGAAATAATCCTTCCTGAGTTAGAAACTACAAAATTACCTTTAATTTTGTGTAAGCTGAAAGTTAGAGAGAGAGGGAGTCAGTCGTGTGGAACTCGTAAGTAATCTGTGTCGTGGGTATGTCCTATTTATAGGTGCAAACTACCTTGCTATTAGACATCAACTAGGATTCCCCAAATCGGTATTTGGGCCTACCTCTAGCACTTCACAACAACTAAACAACTTAATATTTGCTCCAGTTGTGTCGTGCTCTACTGTCGCACACGACACTCACTGGCCGAAAATCCCCTGCTCACCGAAATTCTATCTGTATAGAACGGTTATATTCTCTCTTATGTGTAATGTTTTATCTTTTATAAATATCGTATATTTATAATCCACTAATTAAATATAACCTTTTATATTTAATTAAATCATTTAATCTTTATTAAATAATTTTATTACACAAAAATTAAATATAACACTTTATATTTAATGTCGAATTAACACTTTAATTCGTCTCAGCTAATATTATTTAATCAGTATTAAATAATTACATAATCATTACATTGACTAACTGTTTAGTCTAATAGGGTATCAATATGATTACATTTTCATCTAATCATATATCTCAGATTTCATCCATTAGGTGTGACTCTTAGGGACCAGTTGATTACCGCCATCTGTATGACAATAACGTCAAACTTTCTAGCAAGCCAATAGTTATTGATAAACGTGAATCAACTGGCTAAAATACAAAATATACCATGTGTTCCTTTAAGAGATTTATTCGTGTTGTCGCACTAACTGTGGAGGACACTAGCTCCAACAATCCCACTTGTCCGTACAAGTGTATGTGCGATAACCGATTCCCATATCCAATTAAATTTCTCCCACTCAATGTAAAACAATTTGCAAATCTGTATTCACAAAGGTCGTATTTTACAAGCGATATGTATCAAGAGTGATTTTCCCGACTAGAGAGTAACTCAACTGATAACAAATCATTATTCGAGCATGGCCATGCATTTCAGTTACTACTCCTTGAGTGTCCCTGAGAAATATTAAAACCTGATAAGGGGTGTATATTTTCCTCAACTCTAATCCTGCAGATGTGAGCGCAGTATGAAATGACCAAAAAAAAATCTGCTTAGCCCCAGTTACGGTCAGCTAGTGAAAAAGAAATAAAAGTCACCCAAAACTGCCCTTTATCTAAAGAAATAGTCGATGGTCAAATGAATCGACTCTAGGAACACTATGGACGTCCTATTCACGACCTGGCACCGAATGTTCAGTAACATTTAGGGCTCCATTGCGTCGTCACGAAATGTCCTACGAGTTATTCTTATAATCTCGTATTTGTGATCGATCAGTCAACTGTTTGACTTATAGCTCGTTGAACCCATCATCAAGCGACGTCACAAAATAATTGCCAGATTTATCAGCTCATGTAGGTGATTACGGACCAAAACAAAATATAATGTAATTCAGTTCACTTTGTGGTGTTCAATGTTGTCTGTACAATCCATATGAAAAACAAAATATGAAAACAAAATCGATGGTGTTATAAATAGTATATGAAACAAATACAATATCCAATCCATAAAAGTACTAATACAACCCAGGAACACATTTAATTCCCATTGAAATAGCGTGTCCTTCATGCTTATCATATTCTAATGGCTTAGTGAAAGGATCTGCGATGTTGTCATCTGTCGCAATCTTGTTTATCATTATCTCCTTTTGCTCCACGTAGTCTCGTATCAGGTGAGCTTTCCGCAGTACATGTCTAGATTTGTTGCTAGACTTAGGCTCCTTAACCTGGAAGATGTCACCTCTATTATCTTAATAGATGGTGATCGGGTTATTCGAACTAGGAACTACAGTTAGTCCTTGTAAGAACTGACGCATCCATATAGCTTCCTTTGCAGCTTCTGAAACGGCATAGTACTCGAACTCAATTGTAAAATCTGCAATAACACTCTGCTTGGAGCTTTTCCAACTGACAGCAGGGCCATTAAGAGTAAAAACGAATCCAGACTGAGATTTCAAGTCATCTCGATCCGTTTGGAAGCTAGCATCTGCGTAACCGTTTGCGCAAAGCTCAGTGCCTCCACCATAAGTCAATACCCAATCTTTACTCCTCCGTAGGTACTTAAGAATGTTTTTCCAGCCATCCAGTGTGATTCACCTGGATTGCCTTGGTAATGACTTGTCATAATCAAAGGACAGACCACGTCTGGATGTGTGCATATCATGGCATACATGATCGATCCTATAGCTGATGCATATGGAATGCGACTCATGCGCTCGACCTCTTCCGGTGTCTTAGGTGACTGAGTCTTACTCAAATGCACCCACGAGATCATCTGAAGTAACCCCTTCTTGGAGTTGGTCATGCTGAATCTGTTAAGAATCTTATATATATAAGACTCCTGACTCAGTAATAACATCCGTCGCGATCTATCTCTATAGATACGGATCCCCAAGATTAAATGTGCCTCACCCAGATCTTTCATCTGGAAATGGTTCTTTTACCATACTTTAACCGAAGATAAGAGAGGGATGTCATTTCCCGATCAAGAGTATGTCATCGACATACAACACCAGGAAGACGATCTTGCTCCCACTCGACTTGATATATAAGCATGGTTCTTCGAACGATCGAATGAAACCATTCTCTTTTATCACTTGGTCGAAACGATGATTCCAACTCCGAGAAGCTTGCTTAAATCCATAAATGGAACGCTTAAGCTTGCATACTTTATTAGGATTTTTAGGATCGGTGAAACCTTCGAGTTGTACCATGTACAAGTCCTCCTCTAAATAACCGATTAAGAAGGTGGTTTTCACATCCATTTGCTAGATTTCGTAATCATGATATGCGGCAATCGCTAAGATAATCCGAATGGAACGCAGCATGACTACGGGTGCAAAAATTTCATCATAGTGCAACTCTTGCAATTGAGTGAAACCTTTTGCCACTATTCGTGCTTTATAGGTTTCTAGTTGTCCCCCGATGGAACGCTTTATCTTATAAAGCCATTTGCGCTAAAGAGGTCATACCTTATCAGGTAAATCAACCAATTCCCATACATTATTCTCATACATGGAGTCCATCTCGGATTGCATGGCATTAAGCCATAACTTTAAGTCGGAACAGGTCACAGTACCTTTATAGGTTACGGGTTCGTTACTCTCTAAGAGGAAAACGTCAACTCCGTCAAGTTCCTCGACCAACCGATGTATCTGTCTGGAGGAATGGAGTGTGTAATACCTCGCAATTTTATTATAATAGTTAATAATTATTTTGAAGGGCGATAATATTTAAACGTTTATATTCGATAATTAATTTATCGAATGCGTGTTTTATATTTTATATATTATTGGTGTAACGTCGGGTTGAGAATTAGTATGTATATATATATATATATATGTATATATATATATATGTATATATATATTTATAATATGTATATATATATATATATATATATATATGTATATATATATATATGTATATATATATATGTATATATATATATATATATATATATATATATATGTATGTATATATAATCGGGATCGTATGAGAACCACCAATATAATGAGAACCATGAGAACTCTACCTTACGCACTTTTTTTAAAAAAATTAATGACATATTTGAATTCGGCATGGAATTTTATTGTTAGAGAACATATTTCTTGGTCTAGAAAATATATACTAGTGACGGAAATGAAGGTGAGATACGTTTTATTAATTTTCATGCACCTACTACCGATTTTTACGCATCTATCATTTTTCATGCACCTAGAACTCGTTTTAATGCATGTAGAGCCTATTATTTCATGCACCTACTAATTATTTTCATGCATGTAAAAAATTTCATGCACATAGTGGTTGTTTTCGTGCATTTATAACCGTTTTAGTATGCCCAATTTTATTTTGGTACACTAAGTATATATTTTGTTAATAAAATCAAAATTTTTTGTTTAATGATACTAAAATGTGTATTTGAATAAGTTAAACTAATGTTAAATGATCCATCGAAACTTTCGAAGCGAGATATGATGGAGATTTAGTGAGAGTTCTCATGGTTCTCATTATAAGGGTGGTTCTCACCGGATCCTGACCCTATATATATATATATATATATATATATATATATATATATATATATATATATATATATATATATATATATATATATATATATATATATATATATATATATATATATATATATATATATATATATATATATATATATATATATATTGGGATCCTATGAGAACCACCAATATAATGAGAACCATGAGAACTCTACCTTACAGACTTTTCAAAAAAAACTTAATGACATATTTGGATTCGGCATTGAATTTTATGGCTAGAGAACATATTTCTTGGTCAAGAAAATATATACTAGTGACGGAAATCGAGGTGAGATACGTTTTATTAATTTTCATGCACATACTACCGATTTTTACGCACCTATCATTTTTCATGCACCTAGAACTCGTTTTAATGTACGTAGAGCCTACTATTTTCATGCACCTAGTAGTCATTTTCATGCATGTAAAAAATTTCATGCACATAGTGGTCTTTTTCGTGCATTTATAGCCGTTTTAGTATACCTAATTTTATTTTGGTACAATAAGTATATATTTTGTTAATAAAATCAATAAATTTTGTTTAATGATACTAAAGTGTGTATTTGAATAAGTTAAACTAATGGTTAATGATTCATCGAAACTTTCGAAGCGCGATTTGGTGGAGATTTAGTGAAGGTTCTCATGGTTCTCATTATAAGGGTGGTTCTCACCGGATCCCGACCCTATATATATATATATATATATCGAGTTGTAAGTTTTCGTTTGGGCCTCGAAGTGCGTGCCATAGAGCAGCCCAACACGACCTATACCCAATCACACAAAAAACACCTGAAACTCCTTCTACGTCAAACAAAAAACACCTGAAACTCCTTCTACGTCAAACAAATAACAAGCCATATACTCTACTCTAACCCTATCAACACCTACCAAACCCTCACACGCCTCCTGCCGTCACATCAAAGACTAAGAAGGAGGGTTCACCAGGTGGTTCAGGGTGGCTTAAGGTGGTTCGTTGGGCAAGGGAAATAGGTATGCTCAATGTTCTCCCCTATTTTCGCAGGTTTCTGCTCTTTTCAATTCGTTTTATTTTAGTATGTAGATGTTTATAGTTTCGGGTCTCAGTGGATTATTAATCTATGAAGGTATTACTTGTATCCTTGACCAGTGGGATGTCGTCGTTGACCACCTAGGACCACCAGTAAGGGTCGTTTTGTCGCCTGTTCAGACCGAGTTTATAAACGCTTCAAAACAGAGTTCTTGAGCGTATGTTTTTGGGACTGATTTCGAGGTAATTCCTGTTCGTGTTTATTCTGGGCATTAGGGGTACTATATTGGTCGGAGTCAGGAGGTTTGAATGGTGGTGGTCGCGGTGGTTTAGGACTGTTGTGTCCGCCATTAGAGTAGGCTTTGTCAGGGGTGTCCGTCGCGTAGAAAAACAGAGTTGGGATGCAGATGCGGTTTTGTGTGCGGTTGTTTGAAGGTGGTGGGGTATGTTGACGACCACCCACACTCCCATGGGACCACCGTGGCTCAATGGTGAGCATGGTGGTGTCAGGGGCGAGGTCGGTGGCTATTTAAGGGGTCAGGCATGGTGGTTATTAGGGAGGTTGGTCTTGGGTTCAGGGGTGTCGGGTTTGTGGGCTGCTTGGTTTTGTTTTGCGTACGGAGTGTGGGATTTGGTGTTCTCGTTGCTGATTGTTGTGGCCATGGTGATGATTGTGTTTAACATTATTAGTATTATTACTATTGTCATTATTATTATTATTATTATTATTATTATTATTAGTATATGATAATATTTGTTATTATTGTTGCCTTGTTATTATTGTAATAGTATGGTAATAATTAATTTATATTATTATAATTAATACTTATGTTCTAAAGATAGACATGGTTGGCCTTAAAGTCGGAAATAATTTTGGATATGCTATTTTCATAAGAAAGTAATATTATTTAGTAGGATTTTATAATAGTATGATAATATGTTATAACAATTGTTATGGAGATTATTTATGATATTGTTGTTATAATTAATATTGGTTGCTTGGTTGTTTGCTATAATTAGTAAGTCGATAAGTAGTAAGGTTGTAATTAACAATAATTGATTTGTACATGAGCACGTCTATAAATATGTAAGTATAAGGTGTTATGAGTGAATAGTTACGAACATGATCAAGTAATTGTAGTAGGGATGGGTTGTATGGATAGAATTTGATGAAAGTGATGTTTATAGGAACCGAGTTCGAGGTGGAATACTTCTAGCAGCTGTTCGGTCGTCTTTCTGCAATTTGAGGTAGGGGAATACCGTATGCCTGGTGATGAGTAATTGGATTATTAATTGTTGTTAACAATGTTCATCTTATTATCGTATGAATGGTATATTGTTTTATTTGATTTCACATTTCCGTGATACGATTCGAGGTGATGAATAATGGGTCTTGTGATTGGTGTGGAGTTAATGGGTCTTGTGATTGGTGTGGAGTTAATGGGTCTTGTGATTGGTGTGGAGATAATGGGTCTTGTGATTGGTGCGGAGTTAATGGGTCTTGTGATTGGTGTGGAGATAATGGGTCTTGTGATACGGTGTGGAGAATTTTGGGTCTTGTGATTCGGAGTGGAGATGATTGACTTTCTATTTATAGTAATGCTTGACTAATTATTTTCCTCTACTCAACCTCGCGGTTGACCCTGTGTATTCGTGATCACTTGTGATGAAACAAATTATTGGGGAGCAGATTGACAGGTACTTGAGTTTACGGGAGCTAATGGGAGTGAGCTTGGATCCGGACCAGACCAGACAGTGTCTAGATCACTTTAGTAGTTCTATCATGAGTTGTAGAATTTTCTTTATCTTTTGAGACAGTTTTGGAAACAGTTGTAGAACTTGTTCTCTTTGAGTTTAACATTTAATAATAAAGTATTGTGTTCTTTCCATTGTATCTACTGCCTCGGGAAACCGAGATGGTAACACCCTTATTTATCTGGGGAGTCCTAGTACAGGCCCTTAAATAAATGGGGGTGTTACAGAGTGTCTACCCGACCTTCTAGGTTCCCCAGGAATACTAACTACAGCAGAAGATGAAGGAACAGTTTCCTCCATTGGTTGCTCAGTAGTTTGTTCTTGAACCTCCGACAGATCGAAGGTTCTATTACTTGTCTTATTCTTGAGAAACTCTTTCTCTAAGAACTTCGCACTAGCTGCAACAAAAACACGGTGTTTGGTAGGCGAATAGAAGTAATGACCAAACATTCCTTTTGGATAACCAATAAAGTATGTCTTGAACGATCGCGGGCCAAGCTTATCGTCGTGTCTCCACTTGACATAAGCCTCGCAGCCCCAACCCGAATAAAGGACAAGTTAGGGATCGTTCCCTTCCATATCTCATATCGAGTCTTGTCAACAGCTTTAGACGGACTTCAGTTAAGTATAAGAGCAGTTGACAATAGAGAAAAGCTCCATAATGAATTTGGCACAACTGTGTGACTCATCATGGATTGAACCATATCTAGTAGTGATCGATTTCTCCGTTCGGACACACCATTTAACTGTAGTGTTCCAGGTGGAGTCAAATGTAGTACTATTCCACAGTCTTTAAGGTGTTGATCAAACTCATTCGAAAGATATTCGCCACCACGATCTGATCGAAGTGCTTTAATGTCCTCACGGTACACTAGACAGTTCCGCCTCCAATGCCCAGTCTTGTGGCAATGGTGGCACTTAATGTTACCGTCTTTGCTCTAAGTCTTGCCTTGTGAGCTACTTGTCTCACCAGTCCCACTCTTAAATCCGGCCTTTTTGAACTTAGGAGGCTTAGCTACAGTTAGCTCTCTTTGAGCCTTCCCTTTACCTTTTCCCTTGTTTTCAATCATGAGAACATCTTGCTTCATGCTCCCACTCAATTTAAGATCCTTCTCGTTCTTTACCAGAATGGAGTGTAGCTCATGAGGACTTTTCCTCATGTCATTCATATAACAGTTTTTCTTGAATAAGGAAAAACCATCGTGAAGTGAATGAAGCATCCGATGAATGATCACGTTCTCACTGATCTTACAGTTTAGGGACTCCAATTTCTCGACATTCTCAATCATATTAAGAATGTGTGGGCTAACTGGTTGGCCCTTTTGGAGTTTCGCGTCAAAGAAGCGACAGGTGTGCTCATAAGTAATGATTATCGGTGCTTTTGAGAACTAGTTCGTGAGCATGGTGAAAATCTTATTTGTACCATGGGAAATTAAGCGTCTTTTCAAATTGGATTCCATTGCAAAGATGAGTACGTTTTTTTCCGCACCCGCTTCCATAACAAATCACTGTAAGCTTGTGATATGTTAGCTCTAGGATTGGGGCCTGGTTTTTGTGGTAACGGCTCAGTCAAGTACTTGAGCTTACCATCAGCTATGGTTGCATTCCGTAATGCAGCCTCCCAGTCCGCAAAGTTGGACCAATCATTTTTCAGTTGCGTGGACTGATTCATGTGGTCCATGAAAGCCTTTAGCCATGATTCTTTTGCTAATGTGGCACTAGGCGTATGGGCATCAGTATGACCAGCCATAGTAATTGCAGTATTATTGATTTTGTAAGATAAATTCTACACTGTAAAGAAGAAAATAAAATATAATAAGCATACCATCGTTTTGTAAATAATCTAATGCAAAAACAGTTTAATGCGACCACTAAAGCATTTAGATAATTGATCTTCCTCAAGAACTATATAAATGATCTCAAGACTCAATTTCAGTAAATTGATAAGCCAACCTCTTGGCTAATTCTACATTTAGAATTCTTGGTCGATAAATTCAAATTCTATCTTTAGTCCACCATAGCCACAGGATCGTACGAGGGTCATGGCGTTGAGGTAAAATAAGTCAACAACAACTACTTACCCAACGTAGAAGGGTCATATGGAGAGTAAGGTCCTATATGCCTGGCGACGAAGAAGGGATTCATAGTAATTTGACTTATAAAAGACTAATCTCGATTTTAGGTTATAGAGGAAGATCCCATCATCTTTAATTTTAATTCATTTAAGTGAACGAATATCTAGCATGCGAGAATGAATAAACTAAGGTGATGGCTTTATAATAAAAACGTGTGGCATCAATATGTCTATATTGACTAGCATACAACCTATATGAGTCAATTTTTCATGCAATCTTAGGTGGTTTGATTTAGGCGGAAAAATGATGCAAAAAACATGTGAATGATAAGTAAAAACAGAAATAAGAACGAAAGTAAAACAAGTCCTAGTGTGGCTTATCCTACCAAAAAGAAACAAAAAAAAATACAACTTTAGAGTTCATTCAGCAATGGACCCATGAAGCTTGTCTGGACTTGATGTTCCTTCTTGGTGATATAGTAGGAGTGAGCAATCCGATCTCCGTTTTTGTCTTCTTTATTACATTTTGAATTACATAATAATATTCTATTATTATGTTTTAATTTGAACAACATAATAAAAAAATATTACACAAGGGAGATTCGAGATCTCATAATTACATCACAAATCATGTTTCCTTTATTACGAAAACATGACTTACTAAGGTCACACTAAGTATTACAATTTACAACTGATTGCAAAAACGTAAATAAATCCATTCAACATACATTCAACATTAATATAATATGCATCATACAAATAAATGATTCATTCAAGACATAATTCCGTAATTATGTAGAGTAATTTACCCAAACCACGATTTAATGATTTAAATTATGTGTTAATTCCGTAATTAATCACATAATTAATCAAAACACATTATCGTATAATATGAACTAATCCAACATAATTTTAAACCGTTTTAAAATAATTGGGTATCAAAACTTGTGAACTTTTTCATAACAACATGTATACATTATCCTTATAATGCATAACAAGAAAAAAAAACAAGACGAAATAGTCCGTAAAAAATTCAGCCGAAATAAAAAAAAAATAATAAAATAGGCTGCTCGAAAAAAGGTTTTTTTTTTTTTTCGTGAACAGTACCGCCTTTTTTTTTGTAAAAACCGTTTATGAAAATTATACAAAAATAAAATTCGTAAACCTAAAGCGCTGATACCACTTGTGGGAAAATATCTATATATATTCCCAATTCTTTATATGTAGGATTATAACGAATTTATAAGGTACGATTTATAAGCATAAACGAAATACGAGATACAAAGATTGGGAACAAGAATTAACCTTCTGTCCTTGCAAAGGCCTAAGATCAGATATCAAGATAGATATCCTCCTAATTGTTGCACCCAAGATGTTCCAAGAAATACCCCTTCCTGAGCTAGAAACTGCAAAATTACCTTTAATTTTGTGTAAGATGAAAGCTAGAGAGAGAAAGAGAGAGAGCCAGTCGTGTGAAACTCGTAAGTAATATGTCCCGTGGGTATGTCCTATTTATAGCTGTAAACTACCTTGCTATTAGATATCAACTAAGATTCCCCAAATCGGTATTTTTGGGTCTACCTCTAACACTTCACAGCAACTGAACAATTTACTATTTGCTCTAGTTGTGTCGTGCTCTACTGTCCCACACGGCACTCACTGGTCGAAAATCCCCTACTCACCGAAATTCTATCTGTATAAAATGGTTATATTCTCTCTTATGTGTAATGTTTTATCTTGTATAAATATCATATATTTATAATCCACTAATTAAATATAAACTTTTATATTTAATTAAATCATTTAATCTTTATTAAATAATTTCATTTACACAAAAATTAAATATAACATTTTATATTTAATTTCGAATTAACACTTTAATTCGTCTCAGCTAATATTATTTAATCAATATTAAATAATTATATCATCATTATATTGACTAACCGTTTAGTCTAATAAGGTATCAATATGATTACATTTTCATCTAATCATATCTCTTAGATTCCATCCTTTAGGTGTGACTCTTAAGGACCAGTTGAATACCGCCATTTATATGACAATAACGTCAAACTTTCTAGCAAGCCAATTGTTATTGATAAACGTGAATCAACTGGCTAAAATACAAAGTATACCCTGTGTTCCTTTAAGAGATTTATTCGCGTTGTCGCACTAACTGTGGAGGACACTAGTTTCAACAATATAACCGTCACATCAACAGTACCATAAAGTATCCTAGAGGCTGGAGATCGTGACTACCCTACACTTTGTGATCTATCCTAAATAGAAAATTTAGAAAGATAAATATAAACGGGAAAAGATATATTAAAAACTTAGAAATGAATAATTGAAATTCTAATATTAAGGAAAAGTAAAAAAATATACATTTGCTGGTTATATATGTTTAGTATTTTCAATCTTTTTTTGGAGAGGAAAATATCAATGTTTTGTGAAAATATTCTTTACAACAAAAAGATAAACTTTTATTAGTCTAAATAAGTTATATTATCAAAGTAGTATTTTCAAGTTTTTGGCTAATTTGATTGTTTTTTGACTTTAACTACATTAATTGTGAATTATTTAGAAGAAAACTCACTATTTACAAAAAAATATCATTTTCCTTAAAATTAAACTATTTTTTAATATTTACTAGTATTTTTGTCCGTGCGATGCACGGATACTAAATTATTTGTGACATTCATAAAACTTGTCACCATGTAAATAAAAAATAAATCATAATACTTTTTTTTTGATAAAGAAATAGTATTAGTTCGTTCTATAAATGTGGTATTCTGTTAATAAAATTAACTCGTTTATATTCATTTATGTCATTAATGCTACCATCATCCATATACACATATCATGCGCCCATCGTATTAAATCACAGATATATTTAACCACCCAACTCGTCGCAATCATCTTCAGTACCACACGAAAGAACCCTTTAAACCATTACTCTTACCCTTCGAACAACACATGAAACGGTCCACAATAATCCAAAGTCACGCCTACTATGAAATTAACCACCAAATGCGATCGAGTCATCTCTATTCCTACCTCAAACAACCATCCAATTCATCATCGACACCCTTCTCCTAGTTTCCAATACACACCTAATATATTCAAGTCACCCCTCCTTCACGAAACACTGCACCCATACTTATCCTCAAATTTAGCTCTCCCGTTGAAAAGTTCGTCCATCTATCAGAAACTTAACTTTTACCTTCAAAATCGACCTTGTTTGAATGACAAGTGCTTGACGGGGAAAACAAAGACATAAAATTTTTTGTGTAGTTTAAAAATAAGGTAGGAGAGGTCGAGAGGAGTGGCAAGGAATGAATGGAGGATGCAATACCCGAGATGTTGCATTGGAGTTGGGTGTAAAATTTAAATCTTGATATTTTTTTAATCGATCACCATGACAAAAAAATAGTATAGTTAAAAGTTAATAAAAATTTATTGACATGACATTTATTAGCATTTGATTAGGTATTTTTCTGTTCACAAATAAAAACAAAATTGAGTTTACAAATACGATGTTTTAGAGATTTTTAACCTATTTCCATTGCTTATACGTCTATGTCATTTACACATAATAAAACCTTGAAATAAAATTTATTTACTTCCTCAGTTTTCTTACTATATACCCCTCATTTTTCTCACCATTCAGCATTCATCGTACCATTTTCACCCAACTAACCAACTTGACTATCAGAAGCGACCGTATACGTCACCGAACAACCTCATCGTACCTATATTTACTTGTATTGCTCAAATCACTCTTAAATGTGGGAAAGTAACTTTATCCTAAAACCACTTATTACCTCCTACCTTAAGACCTATATAACCCTATCTCTAAAAAAATACACACATCCATTGTAAAATCAACCTCCATCATATAAGACAATGAAAATTGAGTATCTATACGTGATATTTAAGAGATTTTATACCTATTTTTAGAGCATATGTGCCTCTGTCTTTTCCACATTATACAATATTGAATGAAATTCTTATAATTATTTTCTCAAATTTTATAATCATTGTCTTACTACCCTTTTTCCACGCCATTTAGACATTCGTCATATCTTCTGACCCAACTGACCAACTTAAATCAACTAACTGTCTGCCTGAACAATTATAGCTTATCGACATTTGATTGTATTACTCAAACACACTATTAAAAGTCAGAGAGTAACCCTACCCCAAGACACTTCTACCCTCAAGATCTATGTATTTTCACCTCTCAATAAAACGACACATCCAATGTCAAAGCAACTCACCATATAAGACAATGCCCCTCTGTAAAAAAAATTGAAAATATGTATGGGGAAAAATAGAATACAGACTATAAATTACAATCTTATAACTATGACTAACAAATAACTTTGATCTTCTTACGACGTCTTCGTTTTTGAAATTCTTTTAATTTTTCATTACTTTGTTTTTTATCAAATAACGTCAATTCATCCACACAATTATTCCCCCTGATCCACCTATATCATCATTGTGTTCTTTATTATTTATATTTATACTCCTTAGATTGTAATTTGACAACCCAACTAACCAACGTGACCATTCACCAAATGTATCGCTGAACAATTACAGTCTATTGGCGTTTGCTTGTACAACTCAAATTACACGCTTAAACATTAGAGAGTAATCTTACCTCTCAAGACACTTACATCTAGGACTGAGAAAAAAAAAATTCGATACGAATTTTTTTCCGAATCCGATCCGAAATCGGAAAATAAAAATCTGAATATATGGATAACATTTAAACTGGATATCCGATCCGGTTTTTTCCGAATAAACTGGATCGGATGTGGATTGTGATTTTCTTAAAGCCGGATATACAAATCTGATCCGAAAATTAAAAAAACAAATTTTAAAAAAAAACAAGGAAAACTGGTCGAAAAGCTTCTTATGACTTGACAATACCTAATCTTGGTAATCTTAAAATGATATTGTTCCCATAAATTTTACGTGTTTGTAATTTTTTTCTTGATATATTCGTGTAGAACTAACTGAGCGTTAACAAATTTGATAAATCTTTACAATGATAATTTCTCAGGGAGTGAGAAATTTTTTAACTAAAAACAATTTGAATGGTGTTCGAGAAACCAAATACAAAGAAAGACGAGATAAGGAACCATATATATAACTCATCAAATGGAGGTTTACCAAATAAAGTGAATTAAGATGTAAACTAGATCAGATCCGGTTTCCGAAATTTGGATATCCAGATATTCAGATTCCGGATTTCTGGATATCTGAATTATTCAGATCGGATCTGGATCCCCAAAATTCAAAATTTTAAAATGGATATCCGGTTTTGCTCAACCCTACTTACATCCTTCCTTAGGACCTATCTCCGTCCCACTTCCCTCAAAAATCGACACATCCAGTGTTAAATCAACCCCCGCCTTATAAAACAATGTTTCATTTGTAAAGAATAAGTTGAAAATATATAGAAAAAAATAATACAGACTATAAACTATTATCATACAACTATGACTAAAAAAACTACTCCCTCCACACATCTATGACCTTCCCATTTCTCTATTACATGGGAGTATTATTTTAATGAAATGGGAAGATCATAGGTGTGTGGAGGTAGTATCTTATTACATTGTACTACATCAGTCACGAATATACCCTTCATTTTTCATTATTTTATTGTTTATAAATACCTTGTAATACCCACTTAAATTTCTTCGCATACACACAATTATTCGACTTAACTCACCTAAGTCATCAGTGTGTAATCTGTGTTGTTTATATATATGATTCTTAAATCGTAATTTTTTTTGGATTTATCTTATGTACTCCGTATAATATATTTACCATCAGTCTTTTTTTATTTAATTAAAAAATCTCATTTTCTTCGCATCGTTGAGTATGAAAGTATATATTATCCACTTGAATAGTAGTGTTGCTTTTATACCAAAAATAATAATGATGTTTCTCTTAATTAACTTGGTCGAATGTGTTTTGATCGTAGACGTTTATTTTAGGTAGAAATTTGTATAGTGTTATTATATACCCAACTATTTTGCATGTTAGTTCCTCAAATTTCTTAATTAAGAGGAGAAATGAATTTTAAGTTTAAGAAAGGTCAAGTAATATAGATAAGATAAATGCATGATGCGGATAGAAAAGTAACGGATTTGTGACATCTTTTGACCCATTTTAATGTTAAGACGAACTTCCATTCTAAAGAAAACTAACTGGGTTAGTTCTTTTCTCCCCATTTATCATCTTCATGTTTATTAGAAAAGTTGAAAAAGGTTAAAAGAGTTAAATATAAAGCATACAAATATTAAAGAATATAATTTTCTAAATTTATAAGAGGTAGAAAAAATTGTAAATAATTAATTATTTCCTAATTCTAATAGAAAAATTGTAAATAACTTTTTGTTTTCTAATTATAACAAGAAGGTGGTAAATGACTTTTTTTTTTATAATCAACTATATTCTAGTTCTAATAGAAAAATCGTAAATACTTTATTATTTTCTTACTCTAATTTTAATAGCAAAAAAAATTATAAAGTCATTCAACATTAAAATTTTTGCTCCGACCCAAGAGAGCATTCGATTAAATGAGTATAACATTTGATTTTGTAGTTCTATTTTTAACAAAGAAACAAAATTGAGTTTATACACATAATATTTTTAGGGGCCGTTTGGTTCAAACAATTGGAATGGATTCTAATACCAAAGAGGTATGGAGTTAGAATGTCATACTTATTAATGCTTGTTTGGTTTGATCTAGTAATGGATTGTAAATGTCATTCTTATTGTTTGGTTCACATTTGGAATGGATTTCAAATTATTTCATTTTCTTCATCAGATAACTGCAATTATATTATTCTGAATTAAAATTAACCACAATAAAGCCAAAATTCAAATTAATACATAAAAATCAAATGACTAATGTTCATATAATACGACAATAGAAAAATTATTCTAAGACCGAAAAAAATCCACATCAAATGTTTTACGAAAAAATTATTTTATGTGGATTTTTTTCGTAAAATATTTAAATATTTTACGAAAAAAATCCACATAAAATGTTTTATGAAAAAAAATCCACATAAAATGTTTTATGAAAAATACGCAACTTTTTTTATGACAAAAATTCGCATAAAATGTTTTATGAAAAAAATCCACATAAAATGTTATACGAAAAAAATCCACATAGAATGCTTTATGAAAAAATTCCACATAAAATGTTTTATGAAAAATACGCACCTTTCTTTTATGACAAAAATCCGCATTAAATGTTTTATGAAAAAAATCTAAATAAAATGTTTTACGAAAAAATCCACATAAAATGTTTTACGAAAAAATCCACATAAAATGTTTTTATGAAAAAAATATACATAACATGTTTTATGAAAAATACGCAACTTTTTTTTATGACAAAATCCGCATAAAATGTTTTATGAAAAAAACCAGATAAAATGTTTTACGAAAAAATCCACATAAAATGCTTTATGAAAAAAATACACATAACATGTTTTAAGAAAAATACGCAATTTTTTTATGAAAAAACCCATATAAAATATTTTATGAAAAAAATCCACATAAATTTTTTTATGAAAAATACGTAACTTGTTTTTATTAAAAAATTCACACAAAATATTTTTTTTGAAAATACGTAACTTGGGATAGGGTGGAATGGAGTTAGAATCATGAGTTGAGACATTGGTATGGGATTCCAAGGGGTTTGAATGGATTTAGAACCCCATGGGTATCAAACTCCATTCCAAAAAGGTCCAACCAAACACTTGAATGGATGGAATCCATTCCAATCCATTCCAAATACCCCAATCAAACACCCCCTTAAAGGTTTTAAGCCAATATTTATATTATTTGTCAGTTCTTATTTTAATATAAGACACTTTTCAAATAAAATTTATCTATTTACCTTCTCCAATCAATATCTCACGTTACCGACCATTTTCCATGTTCAACTTTTTCTGCCCGACTAACCAACCAAACCCATCAGAATCAATCATATCCTTATGCTTGAGCAACATCATCCCCACATATGAATATATTTTTCTATCTCTTAAATCACACTCGTAAACGTCGGAGAATAATCCTACCCGTCGAGTACCCTTTTCACCCACCTAACCAATTTAACCATCAAAGTCAATTGTAAAATGTATCCCTGGAAACTCCAGCCTACCGACATTTACTTGTACTACTCAAATCACATTATTCAACATTATTCAACGTCGGAGAGTAATTATACCTACCCCCTAAGACACTTATATCTACCCTCAAGACCTATCTACTCGCACCCCTAAAAAAATAGACACATTTAATGTAAAATCAACCTCCACCCTATAACAATCAAAATTGAGTATATATACATGTTACTTTAGATATTTTTAACCTATTTTTACAACATTTATGCCTCTGTCATTTTCACAAAATAGAACTTTGAAATAAAATTTATTTACTTACTTACGTAGTTGTTCTAATCATAATCTTAGTACACACGTACCATTTTCCCTTGAGACCTATCTACCCCCATTCCTAAAACCAAAAATCGACAAATCTAATGTAAAATCAACCACTACCCTATAAGACAATATCTTATTGTAAAAAATAAGTTGAAAATATGGAGGAACAAAAGGAATACGGATTATAATAAACTATAATCTAATACTATGATTAAATATAATTTCGATCTTTTTACTGCTTACTCTATCCGTCTCGGAAACACCTTTTATTTGTCATTACTTTATTGTTTATGAAATACCTTCTAAACACAATTAAATTTCATCTCACCAATACAGTTATTCCGCTTGACTCACGTATGTCGTTGTGTTCTTTATTATTTATATTTATAATTATATATTTATACTCATTAAATCGAAATTTGGCAAGCAAACTAAACTTGATCATCAAAACCATCAACTGTAACCCTGAACTACCTAAGCCTATCGAAATTTTATTGGAATACTCAAATTACACTCTTAAACGTTATAGCCTAACTCTGCCCCTTAAGACACTTACCTCCTCCCTCAAAAGTGAAAACCAATCTACACTCACCCTCGTAAAAAATATGTCACTCTATAAAACAGCATCTCATCTATAAAGAATAAAGCGAAAATATGCAGGAAATAATATTTTGTTGTTTATGAAATACCTTATAATACTCAATTAAAATAAATGTCATCCACATAATTATTCCACTTGATCTATCAAAATCATCATTGTGGTCTTTAATATTAATATTTATACTCCTAAAGTATAGTATATTTGACATTTGTCTTATTTTCGTTTTTAATTAATTAAAGAAATTATCTCATTTCTTTCGCATTGGTAAGTATGAAAGTGTATAATGTAAAATACTTAAGTACTTTCATTTATTTGTTCCACAAATTTTTAATTAAGGCGGATATTCATTTTAAATTTAAGAAGGGTCAAGTAATATGGAAAAGATAAAAAACATAATGTATAAGGAAAAGTAACAAATTTGGCTTATATCTCCAAGTGAGACTATTTTTGACTCATTTAAATGTTAAGACGAAGACAAATTGAGTTAAAGGTTGAATAAAGTTAATAACCTTAAATAGTAAGTAAATAAATATTAAAGAATAATGTTCTAAGTCTAATAGGAAATCTGTAAATAAGTAATCATTTTCTAACTCATTTCCCATTTTCATACTCCCTCTTATTCATAATAATCTGCCCTATTTTCTTTTTCGTCAATTCACAATACCTTCCCTATTTCCTTTTTTGGTAAAGTTTTATATATTCTAATCACCTCACCCCATCACAATACCCCACAATACTCATATTTTATACTTATTTTAATCACCTTACTAACAACAATACCCCACAATACTCACACTCTCTCCAATCACGTCACCCCACAACAATACTTTATGCTTATTTTAATCAAACCCTTAAATTTTGTGCCAATATAGAATAGGGAAGGTTATCCCGAATAGGAGGTAGTATTTAATAAAAATATTGAATAAAGTTAATAACCGTATATAGTAAGTATACAAATCTTAAATAATAATATTGTTCTAAATCTAATAGGAAATTTATAAATAATCAACCATTTACTAATTCTAATAGAAAATTGTAATTAATTTATTATTTTCTTATTTTCTAATTCTAATAGGAAAATTGTAAACAAATTATTATTTAATCAACTATTTTATAATATTCTAATTTTAATAGAAAAACTGTAAATAATTTATTATTTTCTTATTTTCGAATTCTAATAAATAAATTATTATTTATAAATATAGTGTTTTGTAATAGTTGGAGACTACCACGTCGCTCGAAAAAACTTGCTTTAATTATTTATATTGATTTGCGTGTTTAAAAGTAATTATGTTGCAAACCAATTTATATCAAACCTCCTCGCCATGAAAAAAAATTTATACATTATATTTATTTTTCTTCTATTATCATTTAAAAAAAGTAAGAATAATTCTATTTTTTTTTTAGAATCTAATATGTTTTATGTTAGCTATTTGAATTTGTAGTTTGAGATAGTATTCAGTTTATTATGAGATATTCAATTTCATTTTTTTGTCAAATTTAAGGAGCTTTATTACTCTTATTGAAATTTAAGAAGTTTAATCTCACAATTAGATAAAGTAAAAGGGTTTTAGTTACCAATTTACCTAATTACTTGTACATATACTCATTTTGTTTCAACCATTACTTATCTTTTGCACCCTTTGTTCGGAGTATAAAAATTTGGGAATGACTTTTGATTGAGATGTGTCTTTTACATGTTATTAGAGGCCTTTTGATGAGTAAAGACTTTATGATTAACAACTCTGATTCATGTGTTTATTCCAAAGTGACAGAATCTGATTGTGTTATCATATGCCTATATGTGGATGGCATGCTTATTTTTGGTAATAATTTAGATGTGATAATTAAAACCAAAGAATTTCTGTCATCACATTTTGAGATGAAGGACTTAGGAGAAGCTGATGTAATCCTAGGGGTTAAGGTTATTCGAAACCCCAATGGAATTTGTTTAAGTCAATCTCATTATGTTGAAAAAGTTTAACTGCTTTGATTCTGTGCCTGCTAGAACACCTTATGATTCTAATATACCTTTGTGTAAAAATTTGGGTAAGAGTTTTTCCCAAGAAGAGTATGCTAAAATCTTAGCTAGTGTGATGTTTCTTATGAACTGTACTCGACCAGATATTGCTTATGTTAATAGTAGACTGAGTCGTTATACACATAACCCTAGTAGTGAACATTAGAATGCTCTTCGTCGTATACCCAAACACCAAAAAGGAACAGTTGACCTTTGTTTGCATTATAGTAAATTTTCTGCTGTGTTAGAAGGATATTGTGATGCAAATTGGGTTTCAGGTGAGGGGAATAAAACGCGTATTCACCCTAAATTTGCAGGATTATAATGAAATATGCAATTGTGAATATCGTCATAAGATTAAAAACATGAGAAAAGAAGTACAACCTTTAGTCCTCGCGCAAAAGGCCTAAGAACAGGAATTAATGCAAATTCCCTCCTATAACTTGCACCCAAGACTTAGTTTGAGACGTGGCCGCGTGTGCTAGAAATCCTCTCCAATTGCCTTGCAATATAGGGAGAGCCCTTGAGGTTTTAGATGTGAGATCTGAGGTTTTGGGAGAAGAATGCTCTCAAACCCTAATTTTACCCTGAGATTATTTTACAGTGCAACAAGAGTTGTCTACATAAGGAGAAGGACTCTCCTTATGTAGCCCTAGGATTCGGCCGAAATAGGGTTTGGGTAGGAGTGGGCTTTCCACTCTTACCTTATCCCAATGCGTGATTCGACCCAATTGCTTAAATATAATTCGCGGGTTTATAATTATAAATCGTAACATGTTATCAGATATTAATACAGTCGATATATTAATAACGGTCTGATAAAATACGATATTGTATAATTACCCAAATTAATATAACTGTTTATATTAATACGCAAATACAATATTTAATTAAATATAACCGTTTATATTTAATTTACGAATTAATCATGTAATCCGTATTAGCTAAAATTATTTAATCCGTATTAAATAATAATCTCAACATCTTATTGACTAATTTAATAGTCAATACCTCTGACTAACCGTTTAGTCATATCCGGCAAAATGTGACTGTATTTTCATACCTTCACATCTCTCAAACGTGTCCTATAGGTGTGACGTATAGGGACCAGTTGACCACCGCCATCCGTATGACAATAACGTCAAACTTATCTAGCAAGCCAACCGTTATTGATAAACGTGGATCAACTGGTAATAATACAGAAGTATGCCCTTGTGATCCTTAAAGAGATTTAATAAGTCATTGTACTTAATTGTCAAGGACACCAGCCCCAACAATCTCCCACTTGTCCGTACAAGGGTATGTTCAATGACGTTATCACACTACATGTGGAGGACACAATCTCCAACAAACTCCCACTTGTCCGTACAAGTGTAGGTGCGATAACCGAATCTCATATCCTTTTAAAATTTCTCCCACTCAATGTAAGACAATTTGCAAATCCGCATTCGCAAAGGTCGTATCTCACAAGCGATCTGTATCAAGAGTGGTTTCCCCGACTAGAGAGTAACTTAACTGATAAAACGAATCTGTATTCGAGCATGGCCATGCATTTCAGTTACTACTCCTCGAGTGGCCCTGAGAAATGATAAAATCCTGATAAGGGTTTGGATATTTCTGTAAAACCCCTCGCGAAAGCGGAAATATAAACACGTAAAAGTACTAAAAATGCAGCGGAATTAAAACTTTTTAGCAAACTAAACTAACATGCGAGAAGCTTTTAAACTGAAACTGGAAACAGAACTGATATAAATAACAATAGATAAGTAGCAGTTCTAAGTACGTAAATGAAATATATACACAGCCAGGGATGGAACATCCCTACAGGCACCAAAATGTAAACAACAAAAGTCTAAGAGTCTAGCTAAGTGTAAACGGGTAAGTCAACTGATGAATGGATCATCACTCGCTAGCTCTCCTGTAACCCCGATCTCCAACCCTGCATGTACCTACATACATGAAAACATGTACGCCACAATCAGTGGGGAGTGACTAGAGTTCTCCTAGCCACCTTTTGTGACAACACGTAACATATAAACAATACAGAACACTCCAACATATATCAACATGTGAAGCATAAACATCTCATCATCTTATCTCTTACTATCAAACGATTACAGTGCACGGCTCTTAACCAACTTTATAAACAAATAGGAAGGAGAGCCGGTTTCCCTACTGGTTACCCAGTCGGGGGGTCTTTCAATCCAATTATTTATGAAACCGAACTAAGAGTCACCCAATGCCTTGGATGATTAAACCACAACTTAACAGATATACATTTACTCATCATTAACCATGTCTATATCTGACACATACCAACTCAAGGCAAGCAGATAGGATCAGTAAGTAAAAGGTTCAGCGGTCAACTTAAGACATAACCTAATACCAAATCGTTCAGCAAGTGTAAAGGTTCAGCGGTCAACTTAAGACATAACCTAAACACCAAATATCAGCAAGCAAGGACTCAGAGGCCAACTTAAGGCATAGACCCGCCAATCAGCAAGATACTAGACTCAGCGGCCAACTTAAGGCATAGACTAGCATCCAAAAGCAAAGGACTCAGAGGCCAACTTAAGGCATGTCCCTTCACCACATCACAAGGTACTAAACTCAGAGGCCAGCTTAAGGCATGTTCTAGCACCAAACATCTGCACTCCGGGCAAGGTGTCAGTTCCTTAGCTATCCCGTTGTGCAGCTGCTCTACTCGTCAGACTCAGAGGCCAACTTAAGGCATGTTCTGACGCGATCACTATCATACATGTCTGAACTCAGAGGCCAGCTTAAGGCATGTTCCAGACACGACAAACATACACATATAGGGCTCAGAGGCCAACTTAAGGCATATCCCCATATATGACAAACAACTCACGTATTAAGTTCAGAGGCCAGCTTAAGGCATAACTTAATACGCATCAATGCAATATCAACCAAAGTCTAAGAACTAAACACTAGTTCTACTTTTCTTATCCTCTAATCAACACTTAATTGACCCCGAGAACTAAGTTAAGGGAGAGCCGGTTTCCCTTTCGGTTGCCCGACCGGGGGGTCTCTATCCTCACTCCATTCCCGAACCCAATACAATGTTGCCCGTACACCGGGGACCTCAAACACATGTCACAGGTATACAAAACGAGTTTCACTCAAAACCGATCAACCGTTTAAAAGTTACGATCGAAAAACAAATAAAAACCATCAGGGGTCCCCAGCCGGTCGGCAGGCAGCCGGTCGGCCGGCTGGTGACCTCTCCAATTTCCTTTTCTCTTTAAACCGAGAGAAAACCAAGAAAGGGTTCCCAGCCGGTCGGCAGGCAGCCGGTCGGCCGGCTGGGAAGACCTTTCCCAAAGCCTTCAACAAAACGCATCCAAACCCATAAGTACCCCCAGCCGGCTGGCAGGCGGCCGGTCTGCCGGCTGGGGCCCCTTCTACTTAGGTCCTTCGCAAGAAAACACAAGACAAGAATGACTACCAGCCGGTCGGCAGGCGGCCGGTCGGCCGGCTGGCAGTCCTAAGCCAATTCTCTAATAAATTTCGAAAAACACACAATACGCTCTCCCAGCCGGTCGACCGGCGGCCGGTCGGTCGACCGGCTCAGAGAGCCTGTTCACAATTTCGCGATTTTCCAGCCCTTCAAACTTCTTGCAATTCGACACCAAAACTCAAATAACATTACAATTGATGTTCACCCATCAATATAAATCACCAATTACTACTATTCTAACAGCAAGTAAGTCCCATAACAATCCTCAAGTGACTATAACTTGTATCCGTCGCAAAATGAGAAAAACTGAAAATAAGCTTATGAACACATATCAACATCTTAGAACATGATTTCTCCACATATTAAACATCCTAAACATGATACTAAGTTCCTTAAACTCAATACTTGCACAAAAATCAGAAACAAACAAGAGAATCCATCAAATATGCTAATATACACATAAAGGCCGAGTTTCTCATTATCGTCACCTCTTAAGCTTATCCGGCTAAAGATCTTCCTCGAGTATGAAGCTATCAACGTCCGGGTTGTCAAGTCCTTCACCTACAACACGGAAAAACCAGTTTAGGGGCGTAAAAACGGAATTATGCAAAACAGGCCGGATTTTCGAAGTGAAGAAATTGAGAAACCGAAGTGACGGATGACTTGGAAATTGCGCGAGGATTCCGAAAATGTACTTACTTTTGTGATTTGAAGGACGGATGATGAAGAATTTTACAAAAGAAAGGGAGGTTTTATGGAGGTTTATGAAGATGTTATGTTTGCAGTGAAATGAAATGGTTGAAGGAGATGAATGTCGACATATTGGGGTTTAGGGGTTTTAAAGACCGTCCTTTCCGAGTAAATAAGATGGGTTGGATATTTACACGGTTATTTGAGTCGGATATTAAATGATGCCAAGTTGTATTCGTCTTAAGGACTTAAGGTTCTTAAGACGGATCTCACTAAATAAATTAAAGTCTTTCGAAATAAGTTACTAAATTATTATTTTATTATATAAAATAATTAAAACGCTTAAATTAGATTTTACGAAAATACGGGATGTTACAATCACCCCAACTTCAAAAAGTTTCGTCCTCGAAACTCGAACGGATATAAATCTATATATTATACCTCAATCAAAAAGAGAAGGATGCGCGATACGCATCGATGCCTCAGTCTCCCAAGTCTGCTCCTCGACATCACCGCAACGCCAAAGGATCTTCACTAGAGGCACCACCTTGCTCCTAAGCTTCCTATCCTGACGGTCAAGGATCTTCACTGGACGCTCCTCGAAAGCAAGACTCGGCTCCAAGTTCTCGATCTCTCTAGGCAAAACATGACTCGGATCACTAACATACTTACGGAGCTGGGAAACATGAAAAACGCTATGAACCTTGCCCAAACTAGGAGGCAAGTCCAATCGGTAAGCAGCAGCACCAATCCTCTTCACGATCTCAAAAGGTCCAATATACTTAGGGCTCAACTTGCCCTTAACTCCAAACCTCTTGACGCCCTTCATCGGAGAAACCCTCAAGAAGACTCGGTCACCCACCTCAAACTCTAAGGGTCTACGACGGACATCTGCATAGGACTTCTGCCGGTCCTGAGCGGCCTTCATCCTACCTCTGATAAGCTGAACCTGATCGATAGTAACAGCTAACTGGTCCGGTCCTAGGTCACGAACATCACTAGCCTGATCCCAACAAATCGGGCTACGGCACTTCCTACCATAAAGAGCCTCGTACGGAGCCATACCAATGGAAGCATGATAACTGTTGTTGTAAGAAACCTCTACTAACGGCAAACACTGCTCCCAAGAACTCTGAAAATCAAGGGCACAGGCACGGAGCAAATCCTCTAATGTCTGTATGGTCCTCTCGGACTGACCATCGGTCGCGGCATGAAATGCGGTACTCATCAACAAACGGCTACCCATAGCCTCCTGCAAGGCCTTCCAGAACCTGGAACAAAACCTCGGATCACGATCTGAAACTATCTCCCTCGGGACACCATGATATCGGACTATCTCAGCAATATAAGCCCTAGCTAAACGATCCATATCCCATGTCTCTCTGATCGGCACGAATCTGGCGCACTTAGTTAGACGATCAACAACAACCCAAATCGCATCCTTGCCTCCAACTGTCTTAGGCAATGCTGTAACGAAGTCCATAGATATACACTCCCACTTCCACTGAGGAACGGGAAGCGGCTGTAGCAAACCACCAGGTCTCCTATGCTCTATCTTGACTTGTTGACAAGTCAAGCATCTACTAACATAATCCAAGATCTCCTTCTTCATACCAGGCCACCAAAACATAAGCCTCAAATCCTTGTGCATCTTCTCTCCTCCTGGATGAACGGAATACGGTGACAAATGAGCCTCATCAAGGACCTTCTTCCTCAAATCTGGCACATTAGGAACATACATCCTACCACGGAACTTAAGGAAACCATCAGCATCAATCACCAACTCAGGTGCAACACCACTCGAAATCTTAGCCTCGAACTTCTTGAAATCGGCATCTGAAGGTAAACTCCGGCGAATCTCCCAATATAACGACGGCTCGGCAGTCATAGCAGCTAACCAATCAAAACCACTACCCACCATCTCTAATCTCAGCTTCCGGAACTCGGAACACAACTCATCGGGCAATACTCTCATGGCACTCATCGAGTGAGAAGTCTTGCGGCTAAGCGCATCTGCAACTACATTGGCTTTTCCCTCATGATATAACAACTCGATGTCGTAATCTTTCACCAACTCTAGCCAACGTCTCTGTCTCATGTTAAGGTCTTTCTGAGTAAAAATGTACTTAAGACTCTTATGATCTGTGAAAATACGGCAATGGGATCCAATCAGGTAATGTCTCCACATCTTCAAGGCATGAACAACTGCGGCCAACTCCAAATCATGTGTCGGATAGTTCACCTCATGAACTCTCAACTGTCTAGATGAGTAGGCTATCACCTTACCACTCTGCATCAGTACACATCCAAGTCCTAACATCGAAGCATCACAATACACATCAAAGTCCACTCCGATCTCTGGCAAGGCTAACACGGGGGCGGAAGTCAATCTGGTCTTCAACTCCTGGAAAGAACTCTCACACTTGTCGGTCCATACAAATTTGGCTTCTTTCTTCAGTAACTGAGTCATCGGGCGAGCCAATCTCGAAAAATCCTCAACAAATCTACGATAATAACCAGCCAAACCCAAAAAGCTACGGATCTCTCCAACATCCTTGGGACTCTCCCAATCAACTACAGCCTCTATCTTTGCGGGATCTACCATCACACCCTCGCTGGATATCACATGTCCTAAAAAGGCAACCTTCGAGAGCCAAAATTCACACTTCGAAAACTTTGCGAACCATTTCTGTCTACGCAGAATCCCTAGAATCAATCGAAGATGCTCAGCATGTTCCTCATCGGTCTTCGAATATATCAAGATGTCATCGATAAACACCACAACACAAGTGTCAAGATACTCACTGAAGGTACGGTTCATCTGATCCATAAAAATAGCCGGTGCATTAGTCAACCCAAATGGCATAACTACAAACTCAAAATGCCCATATCTGGTACGAAAAGCAGTCTTCGCAATATCAGCCTCTCTCACTGGAATCTGATGATAACCCGATCGAAGATCAATCTTGGAAAACCTAGAAGCACCTCTCAACTGATCAAATAAGTCATCTATCCTAGGCAAAGGATATCGATTCTTCACGGTTACTCGGTTCAGCTCTCTATAGTCAATGTACAGTCTCATGGAACCATCTTTCTTCTTAACGAACAACACAGGAGCACCCCACGGAGAAGCACTAGGTCTAATGAAACCCTTCTCGATCATCTCTTCCAATTGCTGCTTCAACTCTTTCAACTCTGGCGGAGCCATACGGTAAGGAGCTTTAGAAATCGGTCCGGTACCTGGAACAAGCTCAATAGTAAACTCCACATCTCTCTCTGGCGGTATCCCTGGCAAGTCATCTGGGAACACATCTGGATACTCACGAACAATGGCTACATCCTCAAGCTTCGGTAGCGATGGCTTAGCAGCTGTAACAACACACAGGAAGGCTTGGCAACCCTTCCTAAGAAGATGAGAAGCTTTCATCGAAGAGATAACACGAACACCCCTTTGAGGGCGAGTTCCCCTATAGGAAACACGAACTCCTGAAGAACTCCTCAAGCAGATTTTCTGGTCGCGACACTCGAAGCGAGCATGGTATCGCGATAACCATCCATACCGAGGATAATGTCAAACTCCTCGAGAGGGAATCTCAGTAAGTCCGCTGGAAATGTGGCTTGACCAATAATAATAGGAACATCCCTATGGGACGAAGAGCATGAAAACACGTCTCCAGAAGGTAAGGAAATAGAAGTCTCCTCAACCAATGAAGACTCAAGAGCTAGACGATCGGCGAACTGAGTCGATATAAATGATAAAGAAGCTCCAGTATCAAATAAAATAAGGCACTCAGCGCCAAGAACAGAAAAGATACCAGCAACAATATCTGGATGAGCCTCTGCCTCAGCCCTAGTCATCACAAAGATCTTCCCTTTCGGCTTTCCTCCCTTAGTTGCTGCAGCAGCAGTGGCAGCCTTGCCAAGTGCAGTGTTCCTCTCAGGACACTCATAAGACTTGTGCCCAAATCCATTGCAAGTATAGCACTTGAAAGCATTCTTGAAACAATCAAAACCCGGATGAGAAGGTTTACCACAACGGTGGCAAACACTAGGAGATGTGTCGGTGTGAACAAAGGTCTTAGCAACCGGAGCAGAGAACCTCTCAAAACGCTTCTTCTGAGAAGAAGGCGAAGAAGTAGAAGGAACAAATGGTCTCTTCCCCTGGTACACGGATCTCTGGTGAGGAGTCACACTAGAAGCAGCGGCACGAGTCTCAGCATCAATGGCACGAATAGAACTCTCGGCCCAAATAGCATCATCGTACACCTCCACAAAAGAAGTAGAGTCACGACGAACCATACTCTCAATCCTCGGCCCTAGCTTCCCTCGGTAGAAATACACCCTCTCCGCCTCATCACGAACAAATCTCGATGCAAAGTGAGCTAACTGGTTGAACTTGTCAGTAAACTCCTAAACGGTCATCTTGCCTTGCTTCAAATCCATAAATTCTTTCAACCTCTGCGATCTCAACTCCTTGGGGTAGAACCTCGCCTCGAGCCTGTCTTTGAAAGCCTCCCAATCGAACATCGGGTCAAGAATAGCGGTAGGTCCAGTCAATGCCCACCAACGGTCAGCCTCCAATGTCAGGAAGTGAGCGGCTAAACGCACTCTATCCTCCCTAACGACTGAGTATAAGGTGAAGCTCTTTTCCATCTCTCTGAACCACTCTGTGAGGGCTACTGGGTCAGCCTCGCCTCCATAGGTCCTAACATGGCTTCGGGACATCTGAGAGGCAATCCAGGAAAAGCTACCCGGACGATTAGTCTCGCCACCCGGCGGTGGAGGAGGTGGAACATTCCCCGCTTGCTGTCTCTGAGTCTCAAGCAAATGCTGAATTGCTTGCAGCACAATGTTATCAGCAGTTCTGGGTCTCACCATCCTTTAAAAGAGAAAACAAGGATTAGCTTAGCAATTAGCAATCACAAATAGACTACAAAATAAGTCCTTAGATCTACCCATCTCTCATTCATTATTTATTTATTTGGTCAAGTTAAGGTTGGGGTCACATGAGTGCGTCGGGAGCAATAATGCTCTGATACCAACTGTAAAACCCCTCGCGAAAGCGGAAATATAAACACGTAAAAGTACTAAAAATGCAGCGGAATTAAAACTTTTTAGCAAACTAAACTAACATGCGAGAAGCTTTTAAACTGAAACTGGAAACAGAACTGATATAAATAACAATAGATAAGTAGCAGTTCTAAGTACGTAAATGAAATATATACACAGCCTGGGATGGAACATCCCTACAGGCACCAAAATGTAAACAACAAAAGTCTAAGAGTCTAGCTAAGTGTAAACGGGTAAGTCAATTGATGAATGGATCATCACTCGCTAGCTCTCCTGTAACCCCGATCTCCAACCCTGCATGTACCTACATACATGAAAACATGTACGCCACAATCAGTGGGGAGTGACTAGAGTTCTCCTAGCCACCTTTTGTGACAACACGTAACATATAAACAATACAGAACACTCCAACATATATCAACATGTGAAGCATAAACATCTCATCATCTTATCTCTTACTATCAAGCGATTACAGTGCACGGCTCTTAACCAACTTTATAAACAAATAGGAAGGAGAGCCGGTTTCCCTACTGGTTACCCAGTCGGGGGGTCTTTCAATCCAATTATTTATGAAACCGAACTAAGAGTCACCCAATGCCTTGGATGATTAAACCACAACTTAACAGATATACATTTACTCATCATTAACCATGTCTATATCTGACACATACCAACTCAAGGCAAGCAGATAGGATCAGTAAGTAAAAGGTTCAGCGGTCAACTTAAGACATAACCTAATACCAAATCGTTCAGCAAGTGTAAAGGTTCAGCGGTCAACTTAAGACATAACCTAAACACCAAATATCAGCAAGCAAGGACTCAGAGGCCAACTTAAGGCATAGACCCGCCAATCAGCAAGATACTAGACTCAGCGGCCAACTTAAGGCATAGACTAGCATCCAAAAGCAAAGGACTCAGAGGCCAACTTAAGGCATGTCCCTTCACCACATCACAAGGTACTAAACTCAGAGGCCAGCTTAAGGCATGTTCTAGCACCAAACATCTGCACTCCGGGCAAGGTGTCAGTTCCTTAGCTATCCCGTTGTGCAGCTGCTCTACTCGTCAGACTCAGAGGCCAACTTAAGGCATGTTCTGACGCGATCACTATCATACATGTCTGAACTCGGAGGCCAGCTTAAGGCATGTTCCAGACACGACAAACATACACATATAGGGCTCAGAGGCCAACTTAAGGCATATCCCCATATATGACAAACAACTCACGTATTAAGTTCAGAGGCCAACTTAAGGCATAACTTAATACGCATCAATGCAATATCAACCAAAGTCTAAGAACTAAACACTAGTTCTACTTTTCTTATCCTCTAATCAACACTTAATTGACCCCGAGAACTAAGTTAAGGGAGAGCCGGTTTCCCTTTCGGTTGCCCGACCGGGGGGTCTCTATCCTCACTCCATTCCCGAACCCAATACAATGTTGCCCGTACACCGGGGACCTCAAACACATGTCACAGGTATACAAAACGAGTTTCACTCAAAACCGATCAACCGTTTAAAAGTTACGATCGAAAAACAAATAAAAACCATCAGGGGTCCCCAGCCGGTCGGCAGGCAGCCGGTCGGCCGGCTGGTGACCTCTCCAATTTCCTTTTCTCTTTAAACCGAGAGAAAACCAAGAAAGGGTTCCCAGCCGGTCGGCAGGCAGCCGGTCGGCCGGTTGGGAAGACCTTTCCCAAAGCCTTCAACAAAACGCATCCAAACCCATAAGTACCCCCAGCCGGCTGGCAGGCGGCCGGTCTGCCGGCTGGGGCCCCTTCTACTTAGGTCCTTCGCAAGAAAACACAAGACAAGAATGACTACCAGCCGGTCGGCAGGCGGCCGGTCGGCCGGCTGGCAGTCCTAAGCCAATTCTCTAATAAATTTCGAAAAACACACAATACGCTCTCCCAGCCGGTCGACCGGCGGCCGGTCGGTCGACCGGCTCAGAGAGCCTGTTCACAATTTCGCGATTTTCCAGCCCTTCAAACTTCTTGCAATTCGACACCAAAACTCAAATAACATTACAATTGATGTTCACCCATCAATATAAATCACCAATTACTACTATTCTAACAGCAAGTAAGTCCCATAACAATCCTCAAGTGACTATAACTTGTATCCGTCGCAAAATGAGAAAAACTGAAAATAAGCTTATGAACACATATCAACATCTTAGAACATGATTTCTCCACATATTAAACATCCTAAACATGATACTAAGTTCCTTAAACTCAATACTTGCACAAAAATCAGAAACAAACAAGAGAATCCATCAAATATGCTAATATACACATAAAGGCCGAGTTTCTCATTATCGTCACCTCTTAAGCTTATCCGGCTAAAGATCTTCCTCGAGTATGAAGCTATCAACGTCCGGGTTGTCAAGTCCTTCACCTACAACACGGAAAAACCAGTTTAGGGGCGTAAAAACGGAATTATGCAAAACAGGCCGGATTTTCGAAGTGAAGAAATTGAGAAACCGAAGTGACGGATGACTTGGAAATTGCGCGAGGATTCTGAAAATGTACTTACTTTTGTGATTTGAAGGACGGATGATGAAGAATTTTACAAAAGAAAGGGAGGTTTTATGGAGGTTTATGAAGATGTTATGTTTGCAGTGAAATGAAATGGTTGAAGGAGATGAATGTCGACATATTGGGGTTTAGGGGTTTTAAAGACCGTCCTTTCCGAGTAAATAAGATGGGTTGGATATTTACACGGTTATTTGAGTCGGATATTAAATGATGCCAAGTTGTATTCGTCTTAAGGACTTAAGGTTCTTAAGACGGATCTCACTAAATAAATTAAAGTCTTTCGAAATAAGTTACTAAATTATTATTTTATTATATAAAATAATTAAAACGCTTAAATTAGATTTTACGAAAATACGGGATGTTACAATCACCCCAACTTCAAAAAGTTTCGTCCTCGAAACTCGAACGGATATAAATCTATATATTATACCTCAATCAAAAAGAGAAGGATGCGCGATACGCATCGATGCCTCAGTCTCCCAAGTCTGCTCCTCGACATCACCGCAACGCCAAAGGATCTTCACTAGAGGCACCACCTTGCTCCTAAGCTTCCTATCCTGACGGTCAAGGATCTTCACTGGACGCTCCTCGAAAGCAAGACTCGGCTCCAAGTTCTCGATCTCTCTAGGCAAAACATGACTCGGATCACTAACATACTTACGGAGCTGGGAAACATGAAAAACGCTATGAACCTTGCCCAAACTAGGAGGCAAGTCCAATCGGTAAGCAGCAGCACCAATCCTCTTCACGATCTCAAAAGGTCCAATATACTTAGGGCTCAACTTGCCCTTAACTCCAAACCTCTTGACGCCCTTCATCGGAGAAACCCTCAAGAAGACTCGGTCACCCACCTCAAACTCTAAGGGTCTACGACGGACATCTGCATAGGACTTCTGCCGGTCCTGAGCGGCCTTCATCCTACCTCTGATAAGCTGAACCTGATCGATAGTAACAGCTAACTGGTCCGGTCCTAGGTCACGAACATCACTAGCCTGATCCCAACAAATCGGGCTACGGCACTTCCTACCATAAAGAGCCTCGTACGGAGCCATACCAATGGAAGCATGATAACTGTTGTTGTAAGAAACCTCTACTAACGGCAAACACTGCTCCCAAGAACTCTGAAAATCAAGGGCACAGGCACGGAGCAAATCCTCTAATGTCTGTATGGTCCTCTCGGACTGACCATCGGTCGCGGCATGAAATGCGGTACTCATCAACAAACGGCTACCCATAGCCTCCTGCAAGGCCTTCCAGAACCTGGAACAAAACCTCGGATCACGATCTGAAACTATCTCCCTCGGGACACCATGATATCGGACTATCTCAGCAATATAAGCCCTAGCTAAACGATCCATATCCCATGTCTCTCTGATCGGCACGAATCTGGCGCACTTAGTTAGACGATCAACAACAACCCAAATCGCATCCTTGCCTCCAACTGTCTTAGGCAATGCTGTAACGAAGTCCATAGATATACACTCCCACTTCCACTGAGGAACGGGAAGCGGCTGTAGCAAACCACCAGGTCTCCTATGCTCTATCTTGACTTGTTGACAAGTCAAGCATCTACTAACATAATCCAAGATCTCCTTCTTCATACCAGGCCACCAAAACATAAGCCTCAAATCCTTGTGCATCTTCTCTCCTCCTGGATGAACGGAATACGGTGACAAATGAGCCTCATCAAGGACCTTCTTCCTCAAATCTGGCACATTAGGAACATACATCCTACCACGGAACTTAAGGAAACCATCAGCATCAATCACCAACTCAGGTGCAACACCACTCGAAATCTTAGCCTCGAACTTCTTGAAATCGGCATCTGAAGGTAAACTCCGGCGAATCTCCCAATATAACGACGGCTCGGCAGTCATAGCAGCTAACCAATCAAAACCACTACCCACCATCTCTAATCTCAGCTTCCGGAACTCGGAACACAACTCATCGGGCAATACTCTCATGGCACTCATCGAGTGAGAAGTCTTGCGGCTAAGCGCATCTGCAACTACATTGGCTTTTCCCTCATGATATAACAACTCGATGTCGTAATCTTTCACCAACTCTAGCCAACGTCTCTGTCTCATGTTAAGGTCTTTCTGAGTAAAAATGTACTTAAGACTCTTATGATCTGTGAAAATACGGCAATGGGATCCAATCAGGTAATGTCTCCACATCTTCAAGGCATGAACAACTGCGGCCAACTCCAAATCATGTGTCGGATAGTTCACCTCATGAACTCTCAACTGTCTAGATGAGTAGGCTATCACCTTACCACTCTGCATCAGTACACATCCAAGTCCTAACATCGAAGCATCACAATACACATCAAAGTCCACTCCGATCTCTGGCAAGGCTAACACGGGGGCGGAAGTCAATCTGGTCTTCAACTCCTGGAAAGAACTCTCACACTTGTCGGTCCATACAAATTTGGCTTCTTTCTTCAGTAACTGAGTCATCGGGCGAGCCAATCTCGAAAAATCCTCAACAAATCTACGATAATAACCAGCCAAACCCAAAAAGCTACGGATCTCTCCAACATCCTTGGGACTCTCCCAATCAACTACAGCCTCTATCTTTGCGGGATCTACCATCACACCCTCGCTGGATATCACATGTCCTAAAAAGGCAACCTTCGAGAGCCAAAATTCACACTTCGAAAACTTTGCGAACCATTTCTGTCTACGCAGAATCCCTAGAATCAATCGAAGATGCTCAGCATGTTCCTCATCGGTCTTCGAATATATCAAGATGTCATCGATAAACACCACAACACAAGTGTCAAGATACTCACTGAAGGTACGGTTCATCTGATCCATAAAAATAGCCGGTGCATTAGTCAACCCAAATGGCATAACTACAAACTCAAAATGCCCATATCTGGTACGAAAAGCAGTCTTCGCAATATCAGCCTCTCTCACTGGAATCTGATGATAACCCGATCGAAGATCAATCTTGGAAAACCTAGAAGCACCTCTCAACTGATCAAATAAGTCATCTATCCTAGGCAAAGGATATCGATTCTTCACGGTTACTCGGTTCAGCTCTCTATAGTCAATGTACAGTCTCATGGAACCATCTTTCTTCTTAACGAACAACACAGGAGCACCCCACGGAGAAGCACTAGGTCTAATGAAACCCTTCTCGATCATCTCTTCCAATTGCTGCTTCAACTCTTTCAACTCTGGCGGAGCCATACGGTAAGGAGCTTTAGAAATCGGTCCGGTACCTGGAACAAGCTCAATAGTAAACTCCACATCTCTCTCTGGCGGTATCCCTGGCAAGTCATCTGGGAACACATCTGGATACTCACGAACAATGGCTACATCCTCAAGCTTCGGTAGCGATGGCTTAGCAGCTGTAACAACACACAGGAAGGCTTGGCAACCCTTCCTAAGAAGATGAGAAGCTTTCATCGAAGAGATAACACGAACACCCCTTTGAGGGCGAGTTCCCCTATAGGAAACACGAACTCCTGAAGAACTCCTCAAGCAGATTTTCTGGTCGCGACACTCGAAGCGAGCATGGTATCGCGATAACCATCCATACCGAGGATAATGTCAAACTCCTCGAGAGGGAATCTCAGTAAGTCCGCTGGAAATGTGGCTTGACCAATAATAATAGGAACATCCCTATGGGACGAAGAGCATGAAAACACGTCTCCAGAAGGTAAGGAAATAGAAGTCTCCTCAACCAATGAAGACTCAAGAGCTAGACGATCGGCGAACTGAGTCGATATAAATGATAAAGAAGCTCCAGTATCAAATAAAATAAGGCACTCAGCGCCAAGAACAGAAAAGATACCAGCAACAATATCTGGATGAGCCTCTGCCTCAGCCCTAGTCATCACAAAGATCTTCCCTTTCGGCTTTCCTCCCTTAGTTGCTGCAGCAGCAGTGGCAGCCTTGCCAAGTGCAGTGTTCCTCTCAGGACACTCATAAGACTTGTGCCCAAATCCATTGCAAGTATAGCACTTGAAAGCATTCTTGAAACAATCAAAACCCGGATGAGAAGGTTTACCACAACGGTGGCAAACACTAGGAGATGTGTCGGTGTGAACAAAGGTCTTAGCAACCGGAGCAGAGAACCTCTCAAAACGCTTCTTCTGAGAAGAAGGCGAAGAAGTAGAAGGAACAAATGGTCTCTTCCCCTGGTACACGGATCTCTGGTGAGGAGTCACACTAGAAGCAGCGGCACGAGTCTCAGCATCAATGGCACGAATAGAACTCTCGGCCCAAATAGCATCATCGTACACCTCCACAAAAGAAGTAGAGTCACGACGAACCATACTCTCAATCCTCGGCCCTAGCTTCCCTCGGTAGAAATACACCCTCTCCGCCTCATCACGAACAAATCTCGATGCAAAGTGAGCTAACTGGTTGAACTTGTCAGTAAACTCCTAAACGGTCATCTTGCCTTGCTTCAAATCCATAAATTCTTTCAACCTCTGCGATCTCAACTCCTTGGGGTAGAACCTCGCCTCGAGCCTGTCTTTGAAAGCCTCCCAATCGAACATCGGGTCAAGAATAGCGGTAGGTCCAGTCAATGCCCACCAACGGTCAGCCTCCAATGTCAGGAAGTGAGCGGCTAAACGCACTCTATCCTCCCTAACGACTGAGTATAAGGTGAAGCTCTTTTCCATCTCTCTGAACCACTCTGTGAGGGCTACTGGGTCAGCCTCGCCTCCATAGGTCCTAACATGGCTTCGGGACATCTGAGAGGCAATCCAGGAAAAGCTACCCGGACGATTAGTCTCGCCACCCGGCGGTGGAGGAGGTGGAACATTCCCCGCTTGCTGTCTCTGAGTCTCAAGCAAATGCTGAATTGCTTGCAGCACAATGTTATCAGCAGTTCTGGGTCTCACCATCCTTTAAAAGAGAAAACAAGGATTAGCTTAGCAATTAGCAATCACAAATAGACTACAAAATAAGTCCTTAGATCTACCCATCTCTCATTCATTATTTATTTATTTGGTCAAGTTAAGGTTGGGGTCACATGAGTGCGTCGGGAGCAATAATGCTCTGATACCAACTGTAAAACCCCTCGCGAAAGCGGAAATATAAACACGTAAAAGTACTAAAAATGCAGCGGAATTAAAACTTTTTAGCAAACTAAACTAACATGCGAGAAGCTTTTAAACTGAAACTGGAAACAGAACTGATATAAATAACAATAGATAAGTAGCAGTTCTAAGTACGTAAATGAAATATATACACAGCCTGGGATGGAACATCCCTACAGGCACCAAAATGTAAACAACAAAAGTCTAAGAGTCTAGCTAAGTGTAAACGGGTAAGTCAATTGATGAATGGATCATCACTCGCTAGCTCTCCTGTAACCCCGATCTCCAACCCTGCATGTACCTACATACATGAAAACATGTACGCCACAATCAGTGGGGAGTGACTAGAGTTCTCCTAGCCACCTTTTGTGACAACACGTAACATATAAACAATACAGAACACTCCAACATATATCAACATGTGAAGCATAAACATCTCATCATCTTATCTCTTACTATCAAGCGATTACAGTGCACGGCTCTTAACCAACTTTATAAACAAATAGGAAGGAGAGCCGGTTTCCCTACTGGTTACCCAGTCGGGGGGTCTTTCAATCCAATTATTTATGAAACCGAACTAAGAGTCACCCAATGCCTTGGATGATTAAACCACAACTTAACAGATATACATTTACTCATCATTAACCATGTCTATATCTGACACATACCAACTCAAGGCAAGCAGATAGGATCAGTAAGTAAAAGGTTCAGCGGTCAACTTAAGACATAACCTAATACCAAATCGTTCAGCAAGTGTAAAGGTTCAGCGGTCAACTTAAGACATAACCTAAACACCAAATATCAGCAAGCAAGGACTCAGAGGCCAACTTAAGGCATAGACCCGCCAATCAGCAAGATACTAGACTCAGCGGCCAACTTAAGGCATAGACTAGCATCCAAAAGCAAAGGACTCAGAGGCCAACTTAAGGCATGTCCCTTCACCACATCACAAGGTACTAAACTCAGAGGCCAGCTTAAGGCATGTTCTAGCACCAAACATCTGCACTCCGGGCAAGGTGTCAGTTCCTTAGCTATCCCGTTGTGCAGCTGCTCTACTCGTCAGACTCAGAGGCCAACTTAAGGCATGTTCTGACGCGATCACTATCATACATGTCTGAACTCAGAGGCCAGCTTAAGGCATGTTCCAGACACGACAAACATACACATATAGGGCTCAGAGGCCAACTTAAGGCATATCCCCATATATGACAAACAACTCACGTATTAAGTTCAGAGGCCAACTTAAGGCATAACTTAATACGCATCAATGCAATATCAACCAAAGTCTAAGAACTAAACACTAGTTCTACTTTTCTTATCCTCTAATCAACACTTAATTGACCCCGAGAACTAAGTTAAGGGAGAGCCGGTTTCCCTTTCGGTTGCCCGACCGGGGGGTCTCTATCCTCACTCCATTCCCGAACCCAATACAATGTTGCCCGTACACCGGGGACCTCAAACACATGTCACAGGTATACAAAACGAGTTTCACTCAAAACCGATCAACCGTTTAAAAGTTACGATCGAAAAACAAATAAAAACCATCAGGGGTCCCCAGCCGGTCGGCAGGCAGCCGGTCGGCCGGCTGGTGACCTCTCCAATTTCCTTTTCTCTTTAAACCGAGAGAAAACCAAGAAAGGGTTCCCAGCCGGTCGGCAGGCAGCCGGTCGGCCGGCTGGGAAGACCTTTCCCAAAGCCTTCAACAAAACGCATCCAAACCCATAAGTACCCCCAGCCGGCTGGCAGGCGGCCGGTCTGCCGGCTGGGGCCCCTTCTACTTAGGTCCTTCGCAAGAAAACACAAGACAAGAATGACTACCAGCCGGTCGGCAGGCGGCCGGTCGGCCGGCTGGCAGTCCTAAGCCAATTCTCTAATAAATTTCGAAAAACACACAATACGCTCTCCCAGCCGGTCGACCGGCGGCCGGTCGGTCGACCGGCTCAGAGAGCCTGTTCACAATTTCGCGATTTTCCAGCCCTTCAAACTTCTTGCAATTCGACACCAAAACTCAAATAACATTACAATTGATGTTCACCCATCAATATAAATCACCAATTACTACTATTCTAACAGCAAGTAAGTCCCATAACAATCCTCAAGTGACTATAACTTGTATCCGTCGCAAAATGAGAAAAACTGAAAATAAGCTTATGAACACATATCAACATCTTAGAACATGATTTCTCCACATATTAAACATCCTAAACATGATACTAAGTTCCTTAAACTCAATACTTGCACAAAAATCAGAAACAAACAAGAGAATCCATCAAATATGCTAATATACACATAAAGGCCGAGTTTCTCATTATCGTCACCTCTTAAGCTTATCCGGCTAAAGATCTTCCTCGAGTATGAAGCTATCAACGTCCGGGTTGTCAAGTCCTTCACCTACAACACGGAAAAACCAGTTTAGGGGCGTAAAAACGGAATTATGCAAAACAGGCCGGATTTTCGAAGTGAAGAAATTGAGAAACCGAAGTGACGGATGACTTGGAAATTGCGCGAGGATTCCGAAAATGTACTTACTTTTGTGATTTGAAGGACGGATGATGAAGAATTTTACAAAAGAAAGGGAGGTTTTATGGAGGTTTATGAAGATGTTATGTTTGCAGTGAAATGAAATGGTTGAAGGAGATGAATGTCGACATATTGGGGTTTAGGGGTTTTAAAGACTGTCCTTTCCGAGTAAATAAGATGGGTTGGATATTTACACGGTTATTTGAGTCGGATATTAAATGATGCCAAGTTGTATTCGTCTTAAGGACTTAAGGTTCTTAAGACGGATCTCACTAAATAAATTAAAGTCTTTCGAAATAAGTTACTAAATTATTATTTTATTATATAAAATAATTAAAACGCTTAAATTAGATTTTACGAAAATACGGGATGTTACAATTTCCCTCAACTCGAATCCTGCCGATATCGCCCAGCATGAAATAACCCAGAAAAAATCCTCTTGGCCCCTATTACGGTGACCGTGGGAAAGAAACCAAAGTTACCCAAAATCTGTCTTAATCTCAAGAAACAGTTGAAAGTCAAAAGACTCGACTCTAAGGAACACTATGGAGGTCCTATCCACGACCTGGCACCCAATGTTATAAAACATTTAGGACTCCATAACGATGTCACGGGGTGTCCTACGAGATATCCGTATAACTCGCCTTTGTGATTGGTCAGTCATCCACGTGACTTATGGCTCGTTGAACCCACCATCAACCAACGTCACAAAATGATTACCTGAGTTATCAGCTCAAGTGGGTAATCAAGGACCAAAACGATGTAATGTTAATCAGTTCACTTTGTGGTGTTCAAAATTGGCGTAAAATTCCACATGAGAAACAAAACATTTTATATCATAACAATAAGGTTGAATAGAGTACACGAGAAAATGAATTATTACATGAATTCATAAAAGAGTAATACAACTTAGGAACACATCCAATTCCCATGGAATGAATGTGCCCTTCATGCTTATCACGTGGTAATGCTTTTGTGAGAGGATCAGCTATGTTGTCATCTGTAGCGATCTTTTCAATAAAAATCTCCTTTTGCTCCACGTAATCTCTGATTAGATGAGCTTTCCGTTGTACATGCCTAGCCTTGCTGCTAGACTTATGCTCCTTAGCTTGGAAGATGGCACCGCTATTGTCACAATAGACGGTGATTGGGTCATTCGAACTAGGCACTACTGATAGTCCTTGTAAGAATTGACGCATCCATATTGCTTCCTTAGCTGTTTCTGAGGCGGCATAGTACTCGGACTCAGTCGTAGAATCTGATGTAACACTCTGTTTAGAACTTTTCCAGCTGACAGCAGCGCCATTAAGAGTAAAGACAAATCCAGACTGAGATTTCGAGTCATCTCGATCTGTTTGGAAGCTAGCATCTGCGTAACCCGTGGCGCAGAGCGTTGAGTCGCCTCCATAAGTCAATCCCCAATCTTTAGTCCTCCGTAGGTACTTAAGAATGTTTTTCACGGCCATCCAGTGTGGTTCACCTGGATGAGCTTGGAATCGACTGGTCATACTCAATGCATATGCAACGTCTGGACGTGTGCATATCATGGCATACATGATCGATCCTATTGCCGAGGCATAAGGAATCCGACTCATGCGCTCTTTCTCTTCCACTGACTTAGCTTCTTGAGTCTTGCTCAAGTGAAGCCCAGGAGTCATAGGAAGGAACCCCTTCTTGGAGTTCGTCATGCTGAATCTCTCCAGAATCTTCTCTATATAAGACTCCTGACTGAGAGACAACATCCGTCGTGATCTATCCCTGTAGATACGGATGCCCAAAATTCTTTGTGCCTCTCCCAGATCTTTCATCTGGAAATGGTTTTTCAACCATGCTTTAACCGAAGATAAGAGAGGTATGTCATTCCCAATCAAGAGTATGTCATCGACATACAGTACTAGGAATACAATCTTACTCCCACTCGACTTGATATAGAGACATGGTTCCTCGACTGATCGAATGAACCCATTCTCTTTTATCACTTGGTCGAAGCGATGATTCCAACTCCGCGATGCTTGCTTAAGTCCATAGATGGAACGCTTAAGCTTGCAAACTTTCTTAGGATGTGCTGGATCGATAAAACCCTCGGGTTGTACCATGTACAACTCTTCCTCCAAATAACCGTTTAAGAAGGCGGTTTTAACGTCCATTTGCCATATTTCATAATCATGAAATGCGGCGATCGCTAAGATAATCCGAATGGAACATAGCATGACTACGGGTGCAAAGATCTCATCATAGTGCAAGCCTGGCACTTGGGTGAAACCTTTAGCAACTAGTCTAGCCTTATGGATATCTTGTTGTCCTTCCACGACATGCTTTATCTTGTAAAGCCATTTGCATTGAAGGGGACGTACCTTTGCAGGTAGGTCCACAAGATCCCACACGTTGTTCTCATACATGGAGTCCATCTCGGATTGCATGGCTTCTAGCCATAGCTTTGAGTCAGAACTAGTCATGGCACCTTTATAGGTTGTGGGTTCATTACCCTCTAGGAGTAAGACGTCATCTGTATCGTGTTCCTCGACCATACCAATGTATCTGTCCGGTGGAATAGAGACTCTTCCCGACCTCCTAGGTTCCTCAGGAATATCTACCGCAGCCTCGGGTGAAGGAACTGTTTCCTCCAATGGTTGCTCGGTAATTGGTTCTTGAACCTCCGATAACTCGAAGGTTCTATTACTCGACTTGTTCTCGAGAAATTCTTTCTCTAAGAACGTCGCACTAGCCGCAACAAAAACACGTTGTTCGGTAGGCGAGTAGAAGTAATGACCAAAATTTCCCTTTGGATAGCCTATAAAGTATGTCTTGACCGATCGCGGGCCGAGCTTATCCTCGTGTCTCCACTTGACATAAGCCTCGCAGCCCCAAACCCGAATAAAGGACAAGTTAGGGACCGTTCCCTTCCATAACTCGAATGGAGTCTTGTCAACAGCTTTAGACGGACTTCGGTTAAGTATTAGAGCGGCCGACAAAAGAGCATAGCCCCATAATGAATCAGGCACAACGGTGTGACTCATCATGGATCGAACCATATCAAGTAAAGTTCGATTTCTCTGTTCGGACACACCATTTAATTGTGGTGTTCCAGGTGGAGTCAACTGTAGCACGATCCCACAGTCTTTAAGGTGTTGATCAAACTCGTGTGAAAGATACTCACCACCACGATCCGAACATAGTGCTTTAATCTTTCTACCCAGCTGGTTCTGTACCCGATTCTGGTATTCTTTGAACTTGTCAAAGGATTCACTTTTATGTTTCATCAAGTAGACATAGCCATATCTACTCAAATCATCCGTGAAAGTGATGAAATACCTATAGCCTTCTCGTGCGTTGATCGACATAGGGCCACATACGTCCGTATGTATGAGTCCTAATAGGTCGGCAGCGCGCATTCCAACACCTTTGAAGGAAATACGAGTCATTTTGCCGATGAGACATGATTCACACGTGCCATATGATTCGAAATCAAAGGGCGAAATAGCTCCATTCTGTATGAGCTGTTTTACGCGTTTCTCATTTATGTGTCCCATACGACAATGCCATAGGTAAGTTTGATCTTTGTCACCTACCTTTAATCTTTTATTATTCACATGTAATATCTCGGTAGTTTGATCTAAAACATAAATTCCATTCATGGAAACTGCCTTGCCATAAATCATATTGTGTAAGGAGAAAATACAGCTATTATTCTCTATTACAAATGAAAAGCCGAGTTTGTCAAGTGCAGAAACTGAAATAATGTTTTTGGACAAACTAGGAACATAATAACAGTTATATAAAAATAACTCGAATCCACTTGGAAGCTGGATTACGTATGTTCCCTTCGAGACTGCAGCCACACGTGCTCCATTCCCGACACGCAGGTCCACCTCACCCTTGATTAGGGGTTCTTGGTTTCGGAGGCCCTGCACATGATTACATAGATGAGAACCACAACCAGTATCAAGTACCCAAGTTCCGCAACTTGCATGGTTAATCTCAATCATGTGAATAAAAGAAGAAGAAGACATACCAACAGGAGTAACACGGCCTGCTTTAATGTCCTCGCGATACACGGGGCATGAGCGCCTCCAATGCCCAGTCTTGTGGCAATGGTGACATTCCATGCTTGTATCCTTGCTCTTTGCCTTGCCTTGTGAGTTACTCGACTCACCAGGCCCACTCTTAGCAAATCCTGGTTTCTTGAACCTGGGCCTACCTACCGCTAGGTCGCCCTGAGCTTTAGCCTTCCCTTTACCTTTTCCCTTACTTGAGATCATGAGAACATCCTGCTTTAGACTCCCACTCAACTTTAGATCCTTCTCAGTCTGTACGAGAAGGGAGTGGAGCTCATGGGGAGTCTTCTTCATGTCGTTCATGTAGTAGTTGGCCCTAAAGAGGGCGAACCCATCATAAAGCGAATGAAGCATGCGATCAACGATGATGTTCTCACTGATCTTGCAGTTTAGGGTCTCCAGTTTCTCGATATTCTCAATCATGTGAAGAATATGTGGGCTAACTGCTTGGCCCTTCTGGAGTTTCGCCTCAAAGAAGCGACAGGTATGGTCATAAGAAACGATTCTCGGAGCTTTGGAGAATTCGTTAGTGAGCGTGGTGAAAATCTTGTTTGCACCATGGGTTATGAAGCGTCTTTGCAAATTAGATTCCATTGCATAGATGAGTACGTTCTTTATCGCACCCGCTTCCATGACGAAGTCGCTATGAGCGCGAACATCGTTGGCTCTAGCTCCAGTTCCTGGGTGTGCCGGAATGGGATCAGTTAAAAACTTAAGCTTTCCGTCAGCAATGGCAGCATTCCGTAGTGCTGCCTCCCAGTCAGAGAAGTTTGACCCATCATTCCTCAGTCTAGTTGACTGATTCATGGAGTCCATGAAGGCTTTTAGCCAGGATTCACGTGCTAGCTTGGCACTTGGCATTGGGTCTTCACCAGCCATTTTAGTTTTACAGCAGTTTTAATGAACGTGTTCTACACTGAAAGAAGATAAAACAAAACCATATAAGCAACTTATTGTTGTGATTTAAGTCTATATTAAATTGAATTTAAACTCGTAGACTCATGCATTTATATAATTGATCTCCCTCAAGAATTATATAAACGATCCCAAGACTCAATTTCCGTATATTGATAAGCCCACAGTTTGGCTAATTCCAATCGTTGGAACTCTTGGTCGATAGATTTCCGTAAATCCTATCTATTAGTCCATCTCAGTCACTGGAATATTATCGAGTGACCATGATGTTTAGATAAAATAAATCATCTGTTCCCACTTACCCGACGTAGAAGGGGTCATATTATGCCTACCGACGAAGAAGGGATTCATGGGAGGCTGATTTATAAAGACTAATCTCAATTTTTGGTTATACGAGTAAGACCCCATCAACTCTTATTTATCCATATTTAAGTGAACTAAAAACTAGCATTTGCGTGAATGAATTAAATAAAGTGATGGCTTTTAAATTGACATGTGACATCTGTATTGTCACAGAAAACTAACGCGTGACCTCTACATGAGTCAGTTTTCAGGCATGATATAGGTGGTTTGGTTTTTAGGCGGAATATGATGCAAGCTATTATCGATGAAAGCGTAAAGATAAATGCAATAAACGTAAATAAAAGTCCTAGTGTGGCCTATCCTACCAAAATAAACATAAAACAACTTGGAATCCACCGTTGGACCCTAGAAGCTTGTCTTGATGTTCTATCTTGGTCCTTGCAGCGGGAGTGAGCATCCGGTCTCCGTCTTGTTTTTGGTCTTCACAAAATTACTAATTTAAATTACAAAAGTAATCCTAGATACATTCTAATTTAAATACAAAAGTAATTACATGGCAAAAACCCAAAACGGAGATTCAAGATCTCAAAATTACAAGCAAGATCGTGTCCCATCATTACGGTAACACAATCTTCTAAGGCCACACTAAGTTACAACCGTTTGCAAAAATTAAATACGTTATTGAAAGCATTCAAGGCATTCACAAGACGATAAATAAAATGCATCAACTAAATAAAATTTATACATGACATAATACTGTTATTATGATTAATAAATTTATACCAAACCACCTTTTAAGATTAAAATTATGTGACTATACCGCTTTAATCACCAATTTTAATAAACATATAATCCATTATTTTAAACTGTTTTAAAACAATATGTATCAAACGAGGGTGAACCGTTTCACTAAATAATATACTATTTCCGTATACAGTATATTATTTTAAGCCATGTGAAAATAAGAAACAAGTTATTTTCGAAAATAAACACCCCGAAACGAGAGCACTCGATCGAGTAACAGGGGCACTCGATCGAGTGTCAGGGTCACTCGATCGAGTGCAGCAGGGCTCGATCGAGTGGCTCGTAAAAACTGCAAATCGCTGCACTTTTAAATTAAAACGGGTTTATAACATGGATTTAAAACGTGTAAATCATAAATAAACAACAACAAAAGATTCACATATTGCTAAAAATATCGATTAATTAACAATATGCAAATTATAATCGAAAAACAAGATCGATTTCTCACAAAAATCACACGCATGGGCCTGGTACGAGGGCACTCGATCGAGTGCAACTGGTACTCGATCGAGCGCCTAAGCACAGTGTACGGTTTTCAGAATTCTTAAAACTTATGAAAGACACAATTGTAAAATTTTCATGGCCTAAGGCTCTGATACCACTTGTGGGGAATAAAACGCGTATTCACCCTAAATTTGCAGGATTATAATGAAATATGCAATTGTGAATATCGTCATAAGATTAAAAACATGAGAAAAGAAGTACAACCTTTAGTCCTCGCGCAAAAGGCCTAAGAACAGGAATTAATGCAAATTCCCTCCTATAACTTGCACCCAAGACTTAGTTTGAGACGTGGCCGCGTGTGCTAGAAATCCTCTCCAATTGCCTTGCAATATAGGGAGAGCCCTTGAGGTTTTAGATGTGAGATCTGAGGTTTTGGGAGAAGAATGCTCTCAAACCCTAATTTTACCCTGAGATTATTTTACAGTGCAACAAGAGTTGTCTACATAAGGAGAAGGACTCTCCTTATGTAGCCCTAGGATTCGGCCGAAATAGGGTTTGGGTAGGAGTGGGCTTTCCACTCTTACCTTATCCCAATGCGTGATTCGACCCAATTGCTTAAATATAATTCGCGGGTTTATAATTATAAATCGTAACATGTTATCAGATATTAATACAGTCGATATATTAATAACGGTCTGATAAAATACGATATTGTATAATTACCCAAATTAATATAACTGTTTATATTAATACGCAAATACAATATTTAATTAAATATAACCGTTTATATTTAATTTACGAATTAATCATGTAATCCGTATTAGCTAAAATTATTTAATCCGTATTAAATAATAATCTCAACATCTTATTGACTAATTTAATAGTCAATACCTCTGACTAACCGTTTAGTCATATCCGGCAAAATGTGACTGTATTTTCATACCTTCACATCTCTCAAACGTGTCCTATAGGTGTGACGTATAGGGACCAGTTGACCACCGCCATCCGTATGACAATAACGTCAAACTTATCTAGCAAGCCAACCGTTATTGATAAACGTGGATCAACTGGTAATAATACAGAAGTATGCCCTTGTGATCCTTAAAGAGATTTAATAAGTCATTGTACTTAATTGTCAAGGACAACAGCCCCAACATCAGGTAACGATGACATCTGCTCTACTAGCAGATATGTCTTCACCATGGGTGGAGGTGCTATATCGTGGAAGTCTTCCAAACAGACTTGTATTGCACGCTCTACCATGGAATCAGAGTTCATAGCTCTTGAGTTGGCAGGACAATAGGCTGATTGGTTGAAAAATCTATTAGTAGATGTACCAGTGTGGGGAGGACGGCAAACACCGGTCTCCTTACACTGCAACTCACAAGCTGCAATTGGTGTTTCTAAGAATAGTGTTTATAATGCAAATAAACGACACATTCGAATCTGACATGCTGCAGTTAAGCAACTGCTTAAGAATGGAGTAATCGCTTTGGACTATGTGAAGTCTGAAAGCAATTTTGCTGATCCCTTGACTAAGGGACTGACTAGGAGACTAGTCACTGATACGTCGAGAGGAATGGGACTTAAGTTCGTAGGTCAAGGTAAAGTGACACTTGACTAGGTTTGAAGTCTCTTGTTCCTATGACGTAGTATTATTCATAGCCTTAAATGGTGGTGCTAATTGAGACGCACTTGATGAATTATACATTAGGATGAACTTATGTCCTTAATGGCTCATGTGAGAAATGCTACTGAGAAGCACTTGAGCCACCTACGTAGGTGTGATGATAAGGCTATGAGAAGTCTTGTGAACACATCTATTACCAAGGTAATGCATAAGCTCTAAAAGAGCGCGTTGCACACTGAAATCGCGGGACGATCTTAATTCTGAAGGTATCATATGTAATGTTGTGCACCGGTCCAAGACCGGACCGGACCGGAACCGGTTTGGACCGGAACCGGAGTTGCCAAAAATGATGGACCGGGACCGGACCGGAACCGGACCGGTAAAATTCCGGTCCAAGACCGGACCGGACCGGTTGGACCGGAATTTAAATAATATAGACCGACAAAATTATGAATTGGTAAAAATATGGACCGAAATTTGAATATTATGGACCGGTTGGACCGGTTTGGACCGGATTTTAATATATTTTCAAGGAAAAAAATTTAAAAATATAAAATCCGGTCCAAACCGGTCCGGACTGGAAAAAACCGGTCCCGGACCAGACCGGACCGGAACCCGGAATCTTAAAAAATGGTGGACCGGAGACCGGACCGGATTTTTTAATTCCGGTTCCGGTCTGGTAGATTTCGGTACGGTCTGGTCCATTTTCCGGTCCCGACCGGAATTTGCACACCCCTAATGATATGTGTTGTGGGGGGTATCGACCGAAGCTCAGGTAGGAATTCATATCGCAAGATATTCTCTAGTTGTAAGTAAGTTGTTTCCTTACCTCACTAAAGTGTCAATTCAAATCGAAAGATATTGATACCTAAGTATCCAACCCTTTCTTTACCCAGAACTTCTTCTCCATTTTCTCTTATCCATCAGTGGGGGGTTGTTGGAAGTCTGCAAATATTGGATGGAGTTAGTTGTCCCACATCGGTGGGCAACAACTCTCCTCTCATATTTTTATACATTCCTATCATTGTATGGTTAAGAGATTGGTCCAAGGCGGATTTTGTGTGTGTTTGTTGGGCCAATGGGTTTGGGTCCAACACACGCGCGCGCGCGCCGGCCCTGTCCGAGCTCTGGCTCGGGTTTGGGTAGAGCCCCTGCGGGGCTGCCTGAAAGCCCTCTTTTATCCTTTGGGCCTTTTTTGTATTTGTTGGACTTCTTAGTAAGAAGACTCAATCAGTCAAAGACTGTTAATGGGTGAGATATTCTCTCCCCATTAACAGCTTTGACCTAGTGTATTTAGGGGTCAGTTTTCGGACTCTGACCTCTACTATTTTCCTATAAATAGCAGAGCTCTCATCAGCATAATACACAACACAATACAACAAAACTATCTATCTCTCTCTCTCTCTCTCTTTTCTTCTGTCTCGAATTCTGGGTACTGTAAAATCATTCCAGGTCTTCCAGTCTTGAGTGGGCAAGTCTGTAAGGCGGCAGTAGTGTAATCCTTGGGGAACTACCGGTCATAGCTGATCGCATCAGCATAATACACAACACAATACAACAAAACTATCTTTCTCTCTCTCTCATTTCTTCTGTCTCGAATTCTGGGTACTGTAAAATCATTCCAGGTCTTCCACTCTTGAGTGGGCAAGTCTGTAAGGCGGCAGTAGTGTAATCCTTGGGGAACTACCGGTCATAGCTGATCGCCACCTCGGTCGTACCAGAAATATAGTTTTCAACGCACTGGTTTTACCACGGCACTACCTTCTCTTTTGGTATTCCTAATCTTCTGCTTTCGTTACTGTAATTTTTTCGTTCTTTATAATTATAGTGTTCCCGGCTTCTGTAATTTATGTCCAACAAGAAATGCATTAGCAAATTTTTGCTTATAATTAAAGATACATTTGCACATACATCTTGAACATAGCATGGTTTTTGGTTTACAAATGTTTGTGGAATAAAGTAATCATTAGTATTTAACTAATGGTGTTCTGATAAATTTTGTTTTGATGAACAATTTTGTTGATGTTTGGCAACAAAACAAGTCTTCGACATACCGTTTTCTGAGCATAAAGTTTAGTGTGCATAATTTTATTGAGTTGATTTTGTAATGTTGTTTATCATTGTCAACCATGTATAGTTGAAATTTATAGTTACTACTGGATATGAATTTTATTGTTTTTGTATAGTAGTAGCTTGGTTTTGATAGCAATATTATTATCATTTAATCAATGGTAAGAGGTAATCTCTTTTGTTTATAAGATATATTCATATAATGTTACAACAGCTGAGTTTTATCGTTTATATGAATTGTGTGTATATTTTATAACAATAGTGGTGTACTATTGAATGTATAAGCTAAGGTGGTGTGAATGTCTAACAATCCTCTTTGATATGATGCCTGGTAATGCGAAAAAGAGTGATATAATACGGACGTTGTATGACTCGTAAACAAGTATGTTGTTTTGGATGGTGTCAAGTTCCGGTTTATGGTGACTTGAGACATCCTAGGAATTGTTTAAAGGAGAAGTCGGAGAATCACCCATGCAATGGAATATATTTTATATCATTTTCATTTTATTGTTGTTAGTCCTTGTTATTTATTTGGGACAAGGTTAATGAGATGAGTTTTAGTGTCAATTTTGATCAATCATGAGTTGTTAATTGACCGCGTATGTTAGATATTATATTGAATATGTTTGTTTGATCAATTGGTTTAAAATGATCATGTTTGTTGTTGCGGTTAATATGCAATAACTTTATACTTATATGGACATTAGTGTGATCAATAATGTTTTGTTTATGATGTTTGATCATCAAATGTTATAATAAACATTTTATTTTATTTTGATGATTGGTAATAAATTTGTATGGATGTTTGTAGTGTTTTCATTTTGCTTGTTTGCTAGTAGTTTTACTAGTACAATTTCATATGCTTTTATTATATGATATTATATAATATATGAAATGAGTCATGTATGTGGAGTGGGATAAGCATATTGTGTAAGCTCTCTTGAATGTATGTAATACACGGAAATGTGGATATTGAACGGTAACATATGAGTATGCATATGTGGTTTGATAACATTGAGTATTGATATAGGGCGGTAATAAGGGACCGTAAAATGGTACCTTAGGTAGACTAATTTTTAAAGAGGAGATAGAACTCACCCATGTACGACAGAAATATTTTTGAAGTTGTGTTAATCTCACTTTAATTAATTATGTGATATGAACATGTGAAGAAATATTTATAAAATATGATGTTTGATCAATGGTTTTGATCGGTTATATATTATTCTGGTTAGTGTTCTAACTATCTTGTAATGATTGTTTAACTTTTTCATGTCTTGTGTAAAACTTTTTAAAAATTTGATTATGTAATTGATTTTACCATATAATCTCGGGAATAATGATTTGTGATAATCATGGTGAGATTATGAAGTCATGGTAGTTTAGCCATGGACGAGGTAAATTGGCTATGGAGTTGTCATTTGTTGTAGGATAAATGACAAGTCAATCTTTGGCATAGACCAAAGATGAATTAACTTGTAAAAGTTGGTTCGGGTATCGTATTTTTATACGAAGAAATAGGGGAGGTAATATGATCCTTGGGAATAGGATCAAGGGTGAGATTATTATTCTCCGGTTAATACTCTCAATGGTCGAATATGGCGCTTTTATCCAATAATAAAAATATAGTTGTGACTCGGGTTTTACAAGGGCTTAATTATTGTGGTTCGAAAAGTGGAGTAAGAATACTTGTTTATCTATTACTCATCTTTGGCAAACTATTAGGCAAGTGTGAAAATGTATGAAGTAAATCATGAATTATGGTTTGTCCAATGTTGGTTTTCCTTAGGTCTTAGAAGGGTAATTTATGCAAATAATTGAATTATCAATGTAAAGGGGTATTGGCTAGCTAATAATGGTAGTGTATTTGCTTGGGGAAATACTATGTGTATATGAATTTCCAAGAAGCGAATTTGCATTATAAGTTTGACATTGGAGTTGGTATGTGTAGTGTTAGCATAGCCAGTTAAAAGGCTAAGTAGTTAAGAAATTAATCTACGATATTACTTAAAGTATTAGACCAATTTCATCCATGATTTTTTGATAGTGAATAACGGTGCGCACCGGGGTGTTTGCTATAATACATTTTATGAATTATCATAAATGGGGATTGATCTTGGTTGTTGTTTTAATGAGATCTCAATGTATCTAGTAGATCACTTTGCATAAAGTATCAACTAAGGACTTGGTTAATAAGTCGGAGATCGGGATGATAAACCCTAAATTGATCTTTTGTGGTAGGACACCCAACTCCCCTCTAACTAATTGTAGAGGCTGAGTTCAATGTGGAAAGCCTATTATGTAAGATTGAAGCACATAATTTATAATGTCCCGAAAGGATGTACTTGAACCTGCATGAATGGTAGGATCTTTGAAAAAATGTTATTGCAGGACATGATTAAAAGAATCCACCTATATGAGTGTGAAGTGTAGCCGCTTCTTAAAGCTTGGATTTTGCTTTGTATGCGCTCATGAATGGATATGGACACATGGCTGTTAAAGAATAAACTTTTTGGAGTTATTTGAATTTATGTGTATGTTATCTTCATGTATTCAAAATGGGTTGAAGGGTTCAATCCGTGGGACACCCTGATTCTCGAATATTTGGAATGTGTAATGTACTAATAATGTGGAAGTTCAATCCTTGGGACACTTTCATTTATGCATAAATTTGTTGTTTTGTTGTTTTGATAGAAACAAGGGATACACTTAAATGGGGGAGGAATGTTGGTGATTTTGATCACAAAACATTTAAGTGTATTCGGGTTTTCAGACCGAAATCGGTATGAGCTTGTGATTGATATAATGTGAGTTAGGGGGTGTGCGGAGTGCACACTCATATAATCGAAATCATCGAGTTCATGGTTAACTGGATATAATCATTATAAATGATATTTATCTTGATTGACAGTTATTTGGTTGGATTTGGTACAAAACAACCATGTTTATCCACATTTATATATACTTATAATCCAAGTATATATAGAAAAAAAGGAGAATTCATTCTATGAGATGAAAAAACTCAGATTTGGTAAATACAAAGCAAGATAAAAATTCCATTAAGTAATCTCTTTATCTTTGCCTAGATGAAGAGGGCCTCAACCGTCTTATCCTACAAGGGATTTCGTGTAACCCAATGCATGAAATAGGGTCGAAATACTCTTAAGGAAAGCGTGCTCTTCGTGATTCGGTTGATAACCAAGTTTAAGATCATTATCACATTTACCCTATACCAATTTATCCCACAAATAGGATCGTCCATGGTCCGGCTAAGGAAGCCATGAGAGCGTAAACACTTTCCTTTAATTAAGCTAAAAAAAGACACGTCGATCTAGGAGCAGTACATTCCAGTGTAGGGTGTATTAACAGAGAGAATCGTTAATTAGGCTTCAACCATTCACTTTAGTTGCATAAGGTATGAATATAGATAGCATGATAAACGACAATAACAGGAATAGATGATGACCCAAATGTGGTAGATGAAATAGAATGAATGGGATGGCCGTCGGTGGACCAAGTTAACATAAATACACTGATAGTTTAGGACCTCTTTGTCGAACTTTTCGACGAAATGGTGTTATTTTCCAAACTATTTATCGGTTTGAGCCCATTTGAAACTATTTCTTTCAAATGGGTCCACGTCATTACTTTATTTTATTTTCAAATTTTTACACTAAGCCGCTGATTAAGGCAGCGGCTTTGCTAGTTTTCACATAAAAAAGAACATACAGCAGCAGCATGAAATTCAGACCACAAATTTTTAATAGAGTAAGGAGGAAGCCGCTGGTTGCCCTAGCGGTTTCATATAACAATAAAAAAAATGAGCTGCCTGCTTGCAAGCTTTCTGATTGTCGCCACCATTAACATATAAGCAAAAGAAGATAATTCCCCATTGTGATTCGCAAGCTGATGAGTTGAGAAATTCTTCGTACAGAAGATACTTCTCATCTTTTCCCTCTATATTAAACATCAAAATGATTAGAAAAAAATACCTCAAACCCCTCGCGGAAAACGTAAGTATCACAATCTCGAATCAAGTCCCGTCTTGTCTGCAGGATTACCGTAAGTAATTTCTTTGGTTTTATTTGTCCATCGTAGTCGCTTACACTCGTGTCAAAATTATCGCAAACAATATATTGAGACATTTTGTTTTAATTCACTCATTATATTCCAAAGGCAAACAATGTAGTGAAACATTTTTCCTGTTGCTATTTCTAAGACCATAGCCAGAGTACTTTTCCGATATGCTTATGTGATGAAGCGAGTTTTATTGAATGGTCGACGATTGTGGAACAATCAGTGTAAACAAAATATTGGCGCAAAGTAAGTTTTTCTAAGAAACGGTATTAGACGTGGGACAAACACAAAATAAAGCAATGTTAATAACCATGATTTAATGCCAAAGATAATAACTCGAACTGAACTTACTGTAATGGTGGCGAGTTTGGTTCTGCAGTAAGCTGGCATTTCACACTGAGGTCGGCCACCATTGATGCTCGAGTCTATATAATTTAACAACATAATTAGAAAATCGTATTGAAGACGTTATGCATCTCGTTCCTAAGTCAAACAAAACAACCTGTTTTGTGAAGTCAAGATGCATATAAATCAGCTTGTCTTTGTACGGATGTACCCCAATGTCCGGATATTTAACGTAACCTCCGGATCTGGTGTAATCGGGCAAATTAATACGATCCAAACTGCCTTTACACAATCCTTCAAAACTCGTCTCCCACCCGCGAGCTTCTTGATTCGGGTCCAATGCTTACCATACATAACCCGATTAGTAGATGATGTCGTTACAAACAACAATCTTGGTAGTACACAACCTATGTAATAATTTCTTCCATTCACCAATCTCCGAACAATAAGCGATCAAGTTAAACGTGCTTAGACTAGAATGAGTACGATATCGATGATGACAAACCACCACAACCCTAAACTTATTAGCTCGACATACCAAAACAACCCTTGATATATCAAGCGGGCACAGTGGCAGAGCAACCCATTTCTTGCTTAACGGATTGGTAACGTAATAAACTAGGCCGTCAGCGCCTCCTTGATCGGCCTTGGTCACGTGGCTAGCGCATAACACCAAGTCCTTGAACCGTGGCTAGCGCATAACACCAAGTCCTTGAACGTAACCTTCACGGTGGCAGTGTTGCAAGGTAAGAATTCCAAGGACAATTTCGGCGACTAAAATATAAATTTCGTCATCACTAATGATGCAAATTAAAATACAGAAGCGGAATGTGAAGATAAGAATGTAATACTATTCAAGACCTATTGAACGTTATCCAACCAAAAAACGTTCGAAACACGGCGAACACAAAGGGAGGAAATGATTGTTACACAACAATCAGAAAGCTTGCAAGCAAGCAGCTCATTTTTTTATTGTTATATGAAACCGCTGGGGGAACCAGCTGCTTTTGTGGTCTGGATGTAATGCTGCTACTGTATGTTCCTTTTTTATGTGAAAAGTAGCAAAGCCGCTGCCTTAACCAGCTGCTTAGTGCAAAAATTGGAAAAAAAAATAAAGTGATGACGTGGACCCATTTGGAAGAAATAGTTTCAAATGGGCCCCAAACCGATAAATAGTTTGGAAAATAACATCATTTCGTCGAAAAGTTCCCTCTTTGTCTATTTACCTTGATGCTCGAGTACAGAATACACAAGATTAGAAATATCTCCAACTTTACCATATTTCGGACTTGTGACTATAAGATATTATTATCCTTGAAGGATATCACATTACGTACATGCATATATATAGTTTAGATGTTAACCTAATTACAAGCTAACTATCCTATTATTAAGGTAACAATAAGATATGCATACAATGAAAATATACAAAGAATATTTACATATTCTATTACGCCCCTTCAGTCGAAACGGGAGGAGAGCGAATGTTGAGGCTGGACCTAAAATCATCAAAGAGAACCTTCGGAAGGCCCTTAGTGAACACGTCAGCGTATTGGTACCGGGAAGGGACGTGACGAACAATAGCTTCGCCCAAGGCGACCTTTTCGCGAACAAAATGGATATCCATTTCAATGTGCTTTGTTCGTTGATGGTTAACTGGATTCCCGGATAGGTAAATGGCGCTAATGTTATCGCAGTAAACCACAGTTGCCTTTCGAATGGGTTGGTGTAACTCGAGCAAAAGATTTCGGATCCAACATGATTTGGCAACGACATTAGCAACGCCTCTATATTCAGCTTCGGCACTCGACCTGGAAATCGTTGGTTGACGCTTGGAGGACCAAGAGATTAAGTTGGTGCCGGGGAATACGCAATACCCGGAGCTGGACCGACGTGTGTCGGGGCAGCCACCCCAATCGGCGTCCGTATATGCGAGGACAGAGGATGTCGTGGACGGGCTGATATGGAGGCCGAGCAAATAGGTGCCTTTGAGGTAGCGGATAATGTGCTTTAGCGCACTCCAACGCTCCTCGCGCGGATCGTGCATAAATAAACAGACTTGTTGCACCGCATATGTCAGGTCCGGGCGAGTGAACGTTAAGTATTGAAGCGCCCCAGCCAGGCTTCGATACAAGGAGGCATCGGGTACGGGAGGACCAGAACCGGCACTGAGCTTGGCTTTGGTATCAACCGGTGTTTGAGCCGGTTTGCAAGATGACATATTAGCACGGTGAATTATGTCGGTAGCGTATTTGGACTGATGTAAGAACAGCCCGCGCTTGTCTCGAAGGGCTGCGATCCCGAGAAAGTAACTCAGTGGGCCGAGATCGGTCATGGCAAATTCGGACTTGAGGCGCGTTAAAAGTTCATGCAAAAGGGCATTAGAAGAAGTAGTGATAACAATATCATCAACATAAAGGAGCAAGTAGCCCGTGGACTTGTCTTTGTGAAGAATAAACAGAGAGTTATCACAAGTACTGTGCCGAAAACCGATGGTAGCGGCAAATGTCGCAAAGCGGTGGTACCATGCCCGAGGGGCCTGTTTGAGACCGTAAAGCGACTTTTTGAGAAGACAGACATGGTTCGGGAAATTGGAATCCCGAAAGCCCGGAGGTTGGTGCATGTAGACGGTCTCATTGATTTTGCCATTGAGAAACGCGTTTTTGACGTCGAGTTGATGAATGGGCCAATTTTTGGAGACCGCAATGCTGAGAACCGTCCAGATAGTAGTAGGTTTCACCACGGGACTAAATGTCTCGTCACAATCAACACCAACTTGCTGAGACCTGCCATTAACAACAAGTCGAGCTTTGTGGCGCTCAAGGTCACCATTAGACTTGAATTTATGTTTAAATAACCATAGACACCGAGTTATGTTCGCATTAGTGGGACGGGGAACAAGGACCCACGTCTCATTGCTAATAAGGGCTTTATACTCGTCATTCATGGCCAAGTTCCAATTCGGGTCTTTAAGGGCGCGCAAAGGACATTTAGGAATGGGCGAAGGGGAGGTAGACACGTTGAGGTTCATCAAGGTGCGGGGTTTAAATATACCACGTTGGGCGCGGGTGACCATCTGGGGAGAGGGCACGGCGGGGTTGGGTGGTACAGGGGACACCGGGGGTGGGTCTACGGGAGACGCAGGGGAGGCCTGTGTGTGGGGGGTAGACACGGGGGTAGACCCGAGGGTCGGAGGAGGTGATGGGGGAGACACAGGGGTCATGGGGGAGGCTGGAATAGCCGCGGGAGGAGGTTGAGCAGTAGCTAGTTGATGGAGCATGTAGGTGCGGAGTGGGTGTGAGTCACATTCAAGGAAAGAATAATCCGGGTTACTGGACACGGGGTCAGTTTTGTAGGGGAATATTGTTTCGTGGAAGGTGACGTGACGGGATACGTATATTCGTTTAGAGGTGCGGTCAAGACACTTGAAACCTCTATGATTAGACGGACACCCAAGGAACACACAAGCGATGGACCTAGCTTGGAGCTTGTGGATGCTCGCGGGGGGGAGATGGGGATAGCAAAGGCAACTGAAAGTCCGGAGGTGGGAGTAGAGGGGTGACCGGTTGTATAGGGCCGAGGTGGGGGTGGAGTTAGGGGTGACTTTGCTGGGTAGAATGTTGTGAATGTAAGTGGCAGTGGAGAGGGCGTGAGGCCATAGGGAGGGTGGTAAATTGGCGTGAAGGAGGAGGGTTCGGACCATGTTATTGATGGTGCGAATTTTCCGTTCGGCTTTACCGTTTTGAGAAGATGTGTGTGGGCACGAGAATCGAAAGAGGGTACCGGTTTTTTTGAAATGTTCGAGGAAAGGGGTGTTATCAAATTTGCGTCCGTTATCGCATTGAAAGGTTTTAATATTTTTCTCGAATTGGGTTTGAATTAGTTTGTGAAAGGATTGAAAAGTATCGTAGACCTGGGATTTATTATTGAGAGGATATGTCCACAAGAAATTCGTATAGTCATCGAGAAAAAGAACGTAGTAACGATGGCCAAGGCCGCTAGACACGGGGGAGGTCCAAAGGTCACTATGAATAATATCAAAAGCATTCGTAGTATGAGATAAAGACGGATAAAACGGTAATTTGATATGCTTCCCAATCTTACAAGCATGACAAAAGAAAGGTTTGTTTAAATTATTACATGGCAATTTATTAGAGAGACTATTAAATACGGGTAATCCCGGATGAGCCAAGCGAGCATGCCATGTAGTTGATTCGGGCGAGAGGTAGGCTTGGGGCGTTTTTGTTAAGGCGGATGTGGGGTGAAGCGGGTAAAGGTCACCTTTGGTATTACATCTCAGAAGCGGTTTCCTCGTCTTGAGGTCCTTCACAGAAAAACCGAAAGGGTCAAATTCAACAGATACGGAGTTATCGGTTGTAAAACGACGGACGGATACGAGATTTTTAACAATATGAGGGACGTGTAAAACATTATTGAGACGTAAGGCCGGTAAGGGAGGGGGTAGGGTAGCGTGCCCTTGACCTTTAATTGGGATACGTTGACCACTTCCGACGACAATATCGCGATGTAAGCCCAAAGTAGAATAAGATGAGAGTTTACCTGAGTCTGACGCCATATGCGAGGTGGCTCCGGTGTCCATGAACCAGGGATCAGCAGTGGGTACGAGCGTCATGCCCTGAAAAGCGGTGCACAAGTCCGTCGGTGTGTAGTTGGCCGAGGGGTGAGTCGTGGTTGCGGATGGATAAGCAACGAACGCTTAAGCAGGACGCGGGCCAAGGATGTCGGCCGAAGGAGAGGCAGCCTGTGGGGGTGCCCAGCCGCTGGTGGGGTATGGACATGGTGGTGAGGCCCACTGAGCAGGAACCCACGGCCCATACGGAGAGAAGGCCATGCGAGGGGTCCATGTAACAGGGGCAGCAGCCTTGGTAGATTTGTCGTCTGTAGTTTGACGAGTATCAGTGTTGCGATTGTCCTTGTTCTTGCCCTTCTTTCCGTTACCGCGATTGTTTTTGTTGCGGTTGTTGTTGGAATGTCGGGAAGAGTCCTTGGTAGAAGACGAACTGGACTGGTGAGCAACGAGAGCAGTTTCCGAGGCTTTGGTGTGATTGTGGCTCGTTTCTTCGAGAATAAGCATAGACCGAGCTTTGTAGAATTCGGGTAGAGGGTCGCTATGTTGGATGATCGTTGCGACGCCTTTGTATCCGTCATTCAAGCCGGCGACTAGTTGGAGCACTAGTCGATCGTTAGACACGGGAGAGCCGACGTTCGCCAACTGGTCGGTGAGAGTCTTGAGGGCTTGGCAGAAGGCCGAGGCTGTGGCAAAATTTTCGATTTTGGTATTCGAAAACTGGCGTTCAAGAGAAACGGCACGGGTGTGTCTGTTGTCACGAAAAATATCGTGAATGCGGTCCCAGAGGATTTTCGCCGTGGCACCGGGTTGAAGGATAGTAAGTAAGAGGTCTTGGGAGATGGTGGTGAAGATCCATTGCTTGACAATGGCGTCGAGACGGTTCCATTGCTTGACATCCGGGACAGACTCGTCATCAGACGATGAGGAATCACCATCATCGCCCTTGGTAGGTAAGACGACCTTAGCAGCGGAGATGTGGTCCCCAACTTCGAATGCTTGGGCCGTATTCGTGAATAGCTCGGCCCATGAATCATAGTGCGCGGTTTCCATGTCGAGGGTGATTGGAATGTGATGTTTGATGTTGCCGACGGAAAACGCAGGATGAAAGTTTGAGTTTGGAGCCATGGAGACGGCAGAGAGAAAGAAGTAGGGTTTGGGGAGGAAGATAGACTTGATACCATATAAGATATTATTATCCTTGAAGGATATCACATTACGTACATGCATATATATAGTTTAGATGTTAACCTAATTACAAGCTAACTATCCTATTATTAAAGTAACAATAAGACATGCATACAATGAAAATATACAAAGAATATTTACATATTCTATTAGTGACGTTAATCAAATCTGGAAAATATAGTAACATCTTTGATCTAGAATCATTGTACATGTAACCAAAAAGTCTGCCCCCGAAATGTGTAACCAACAAGCAAAGTAAGGGAGATGCTCTGGAAACACAGGACTAGATTGGTCTTCTCAAACTTTGGGAATTCGGCATATGTGAAATTAAGACAATCAAAACTCGAGTCAAGTTCATTTGAGCAATTCTTGAATAGTTGGGTTTGTACCAAAACAACAAAAATCATCACGTAGGTCACGCCTAGTGGGTGATTTTGGTGTTGGTGGAGTTGGACAAACGGTTGTATTATACTTTGTACTTACCGTAAGATGAAACCAACCCCCAAAATTTTGTTTAAAAAATCCAACTCTGACCTATGTAATTGTTTCTGTCAAGATCCGCCAGTCCGCCACTGTAAGATAGCAACAATCCGTTGACCTTCCCTAAGTTGGGTGAAACTAACATGGCATTACAAATCCAACTAACGAAAAACAACCTAAAGACAATTAGACCGACACCAGAAGCAGTGCTCCGTACATTACCAATCAACACCAAAGAACATAAAAAAAGGCATCAGTGAAGTACGTAGTAACCAGACTGTTAACTCGGAGCAAACACCAACTAAAACCCTTTGACTAAGTTCATTCCTTAAGTATTCGATAAGCTTTTTGAGTCCTGCAGAATCGACCTCAATTCTTTTCCAAGAGTGAAATGCGATCCTAAGCTAGATCCATGCGCAGCTCGGGAATTAGAACCTAAGGCACAAGCTACATTTGCTTGTAATTAATGATCACTAACTACTACTCTTGTGTGAAAGCCTCAAAGATGAAACATGAAAGACATTTGGCTTTGGTTTTTTAGATAAACAGGTAAGTAAATTCATCAACTCTGAAAAAGGTAACACCAACAACTTATACACACATAGATTCATCAATACAAAGTGTACAATTCCTATCTGTGATGCCCTTTGTTGCTACCAATATTACAATTAAATGAAGCAGCTCAACATGCCGAGCCTCATAATATTAAGATCACAAAACCTCAATATATATATTTCTTCCGTTCCAATCATTTGTTTACCTTTGATTAAATAAAATCTCACAAAGAATTAAAAAACTTAAACAAATGGATTAATCAAAGCTAAACAAATGATTGAGACAGTGAGACTTTGGGAGTATCATCAAAATGCATGGCTAAGAAGAAAGAAGCTACTCATTTTTTGGTTCCAACTTCAGTACTTCAACTTGAAAATACGAAGAATATATAGATGGCAGATTAATAGCAGTGGTGACCTCAAAAAATAATTCAGAAGGGGATCTTGTCAATAAACCATGTGAAGACAGTGATAGGGAACTTTATGAAATCCATAGCTGTATTTGAAAGGTCGGCACAAAAGCTCAGACATGGGCAAACGTAAGTCAACAATGACCTGTTCAACCCAAACAAGATTACTTCCAACTCTACCATCATAAACATATAAGTATACAACATCAATAGCAGAGATCAGACCCTGATGCCTGATTTTAAAAACAAATATGAAAATGAGATGAAGAGTTGAAAGGAAGCATACCCAAGAATCCAAACAAGGCCACCAGCAAGAGATAGGAGAACCCCGCAAATGGCAAACGGAACACTAAGCAAGAATGCTATTGGCCTGCAACCTCTCCTCTTGGGTTCCTCTTCTTCTTCGTCGTCTTTGTGATGATGATGATGACTTATTACTTCTACCACAATTTCTTCTTTCATATTTTCGGATCTCCAAAAGGGCAATCACCTACTCAGCTACCTTGCTTGATATGCTCTCCTATGATCTCTTCTCTATGAAAAGAAATAAAAAGGAAGACATAAAAGAGAAAGGAGATAAAGTAAATGAAGAATTTAGCAAACCTTTTGACTAAGTTCATACTACAAGAAACTGAAATACATCCAACCAGGCAATAATAATGTTAGTATTAGTAGTAGTATTATTATATATTATGATGATAGTGATCTGTGTTTAATTATTGTAGAGTATGGCGTATAAATGTTCCTTGCTTTCTTATTTGATGGATGTTGCTGTTGCTCTACCGACTAACTATATGACAGCTAAGCTGCACATTATAAGGTTTCTTCACAAAACTAAGTTGCTATATCCTATATAGGTACACACACCTAGAGCTGGACAAAAGTGCGGGCCAGCCCTGTAACACAGGCCAACTTTTTCCAGCCCACATAGGGCAAGGACCGGGCCAGCCCAGCCCGGTAGATGTTAGGGCCAGGGCCGGATTTTGGCAGCCCGGCCCTATTATCAACCCGGGACAAATTATTGCCCGGCCCGGCCCGGCAGAAGTAACATGGCTTTTTTCCAGAAAAAGATAGAATTTTTTTGCTTTTTTCCTATATAAAGGAAGATATATGTTTCGAAATCTATCTGTCTATACATGTTTGTTAGAACCAATCAGATTCAACTTGAGTGATTACCCTCTGCCACTTTGTTTTGGGAAAAAGGAAAAGCCTGGCCCGGCCCGGCCCAACAGCCCAACCGACAGCCCTACAGGGCTGGGCCAGGGCTGGCTTTTTCTGGCCCAGCCCAGCCCTATATTGTTTTAGGGCCGTGCCAGGGCTGATTTTTTTCGACCCGGCCCGGCCCAGTGTACAGCCCTACACACACCACTAATTTGATTTGAAGGTCATCCTCTGACTAAACGTATAGTTTTTGAATATTTATTATAATGTGTTTGAATTTTATTTTATAAAAATTATGGGTATTGATAAAAAGTTTCTAATCTCAGTTATTAAAACATTAAATTCAAAAACATTAGCTATAAAGTTAGGGGACGTTTAGAAATGGAAAGGAAAAAGAAAACATAAAAGCTAGGAGAGGGAAAGGTAATGGATTATCTAAAACTTAAGTTGTTATTTGGTTATACAGCTAGTGATTCATTCACACTCATTCCTACCACAATAACACACACCACCACAAACAACCATTTCTCTACTGTCGGCGGTTGATGGTGGTGGGGTGTCATGGCGGTGGTGGGGGTGGGGGTGTCATGGCGGTGGCAGTGGCAGTGCTCATGGTGGTGGCGGCTAGTGTAGTAGTCGCAAGTGTGGTGGAAGGGTAACAATGATAATGAAATCTGGGGAGGTAGGGAATTAGATAGATTGAGGGATAGAGAAGGGGGTTTCATTCTTTTTTTGTGTCAAACAAACACCAACAAAGAAACGAGTAACTTTGTTTCCCTTTCCTTTTCTTATAGATCGCCAACCAAACCACCTTAGTTGTATTTTATTTTTAACCTAAAAATATTAAAATCCAACTTATAAATTTTAATAAGCTCAGAAAAATACACAAATGCTCAAAAACAAATAAAGTTTGACGTAATAAGCTCCAAAAAAAATTATCTATATGCTAAAAAACAAATAAAGTTTAAGGTAAGAAGCTCAAAAAATACTCATATGTTCAAAGACAAATAAAATTTCAGGCAATAAGTTCAAAAAAAAAATTTATATGTTCTAAAATTAAGAAAAGCGTGAGGTAGTACGTTGATACATATTTGTATTTCTAGGGATGCTAGAGCAAGGGAGGGGAAGGAAGAAGTGGGCAGTTGAGTTTGAGAGAGGGAGATTGAGGAAAAATAACAATAATAAAATTGTAAAAAAACCTATGTAAAAACACAAATTCTTATTTGGAACGGCACTATCCGTCGCAAGTTTGTGACGGATACCATTTTTTCTCACAAAATACCCACTTTTTCTCTTTCTCCAACACTATTCAAGTGGTCCCTTTCTCTATTAACTCATTTTGTATCCATTTTGTCTCACAAAATATCCGTCATAATTAGTGAGCCGTTGCAAACAAGACCTACTAATGTAAAAAAAAATATAGATTTCATATGTGATAACACTATGATCTTTAATTAAAAATAACCCTAGTAAACAATAGAAAAACAAAAATGTTTTAATTATAAAACCGATAGTGCACAATAATCTAGGTATATTGTATATCCCGCCAAAACCCCACAAGCATAGATTTCCCTCTGAATTCAGGTTGAAACCCTAAAACACTTAGAAATTAAGCACAAAATAAAGAAATTGACACGAAAATGGCGTCCACATCTGCAAATCGAGCAAGCGATGTTCCGACCAAAATTAAAAACGCAGTTAACACATTGTCCTCCGATAATCAGCCTATTCTTGCCGTATTATATTTTCTCTCTTCCTTTTTTTGGTGTATTTCTTCTTTCTTCTGTTTCCGTTTTATTTCGGATTACTTAACCATGATTGTATTTGCGATTTCAGGATATTCGGAAATCCATTTACGCGATGCAAGAAATCGCTGTCGAAATGGAGAAACTTAATCGAACTCAGCAGGTTATTGTTTAAACTCTTTTCTCAATTAAATTCAACTTTTGTTTTAGTTTATGCTAGATCAAAGACTAGTATTCAACTTAATTTTGGGGAGAGATAGTGTTTGAATTTACGAGTGATCAGATGGATCAGGAATGATTGATTTTTAGCTTAGTTTCCTTGATAGAACAACTGTTATGTATTCATGCGTATGACAATCCAGGTTGTTGGTGTGATTAGTAGTTGAATTTCCGAAGATAAATGTGGTGTAACGAACAGAACTAAAACTTACAGTATCAAAGTGTAAGCGTTCACTTTGATTTTACTCCGACTCAGCTTCAAGTGTTGGATGTGACATGGTGTCAAATCTTAGATATGACTATTTTGTGAAATACGAGGACGATAAAATGATAATAACATTACTGGGAGAATTGTATGAGCTGTAAGATGATAAGCTTCCTCATTCAAAGAGGTGATAAGGGTCCAAGGTTTTTCGTACTGACCTATTTACTTAGAATAAAATGGAGTGAGAGTATCATGTCATGTAAGGAAGTCGGAACATTTAGACACGGGAAGCTGAAAGCTTAGTAACAGAGTCTCAAACTTTAGAAAAAGAGTAGATATCCTACAAAACGGGGATGTTTTTTAGGGTCTACAATATGAGCTCATGCAATGATGAGTAAACCAATTTCGATGTGGGTCATAGACTCATAGGATTCTAGATTGCCAACGTTTCTGTTCAACATGTTCTTTTATTGTTTAGATATCGAGTCTTGGTATTGATCATGACAGTAAGTTCAGCTTCTATTCTGAGAGCTAAGGATCAAACGGATGTACAGGTAAAAGAGCTTGAAGACGCTGTTTTAGAACTATTATATGCTAATGAGGAATGCAATAGCTTTTCCAGTGTTATGCAATCGGTCGGCGAAAAATACCAGCCTGGTCCGCAGGTTCCATGACTGAGCCAGTCTCATCCTTTTGTATTTGTTATTACTCGTACTAAATTTCTGATGGTCTGAGAGTTTTATATGTGCTTAAATTTATAGTTAACTAACTTTAAGAAGATGCTTGATGATGAAAAATCAAAGTTCAAGGGTCAATCTGCTGCAAATCTTCAAAAGGATCCTTTCCTACGTCGCTTCAGAGAAGCCGTTTGGGTATGTTGCATTCAGTTTTGTGCACTTCATATTTTTGAGTCAGCCGGTTCAAGCTGTGTAATCAAGTGTAATAATTTTATTTGTTTTTCTGAAATTAGGAACTGATGTTAACGTGTTAAGGTCACATGCATGGCAGTGAACTCATTTAGATCTGTGAATTGTATGGTTAAATTGTCAAAAGACTTGCAGACAGAAAAAAAAAACATGCTGAGCAACACTATTCATTTCTATTTTAGTTGTTACTCCACATTCTATTTTCATATGCATATGTTGGATATACTTTGTATGTCTTCAACTGTACATTATTTGTATACGGGGTATATTTTAGCTGCCACTCCACTGTGTATTTTTCATATGTGCATGTAGGCTATATTGCTTATGTCTTGGTACGGCTTGGTTGCAGAACGTTCATCATGCAGGTCAGCCAATGCCTGGCGAAGAGCAGGAAGAAATCGTGATGACTACTACACAATTTGGACTTCTGAATACATTGTGCCCAATAACTGGGAAAGCTGTCACTGACCTATCGGAACCTGTTCGAAGGTTTGTACTCAATATTTTCTTTCGAGTGATTTGGGTTAGAAGGAAGAAATTATTCTTCTTGTACAGTCAATTGTGTGTTAAGTAGTCAATAAACAGATTATGTTCATGATCTTCCAGAAAAGATGAAATGATTGAATTGTCAAGCCTAACCAGTTACTGTTAATTAACTGTGATCTAGTTTACTAAGAAAAGTGAGTTGGGGTCATCAAATGGTATTAGTATCACAGCATCAACCGCCATACAGATACGCGTACACCATAGAAGCAAATATTGAATTAAGGGTTAAGACTGTAGAACGATACACACAAAGGCCCAAACACATTCTGCTATTTACATTTGCCTGTTGATAAGTCAGAGTCTTTGGTTGCATCCTTGATTCAGTTTCAACTTTCAAGTGCTCATAAATTGAACCTTTGTTACCTAGAGAGAACAAGTAATTACTAAATTATTTAAAGATGCTATCTTTTCTGTTACATCTACCTTGCCAATGTTCTCAACATGTTCAATATGGCAGCATGGATTGCAAGCATGTCTATGAAAAGGAAGCAATTATGCTATATATAAAGCAGGCGACCAAAACAAACAATTGCCCTGTTGCAGGTATTCACCATCAATCTGGTCACGTTTTTTTGACAAGCCTCTCTCCCTTGCTTTTATTCTTCATGTATTTCTCTTTGTTTCAGGTTGTCCAAAAGCATTGCGTGCTGCAAGAGTGGTTTGCGACACCTTGTTACCTGTCGAAATAGAGGAAATGCGTACTCAAAACAAACAAACCGAGGCACCTGGTGCTTTTGAAGACTTCACTAATTTTAGTGAGAGTGATTCGGTGTAGGTTGCATGTGAATAACATTAATCACTAGAATAGTGAAGTATCTATTATTTTCTTAAGGAAAACGAGCAAGTATCAGAGGAAGAAAGTCGATCTTTTGTATATTTGAATATCCCATTGCTAATGTTTGTATTTTATGATGCATTTACAAGTTCTCTGTCCAACACATTCGGAGCTTGTATATTCAGTTTACAGGGTAACAATGCAGCCTAGACCTCGTGGTCCATTTCGGTAAAGCCACAAAAAATAGCATTAGAAATAGCGCATGTGAGGGTCGTTGCTTCAGTCTGCAACGATGATTTAGCCCTTAACTTTCTAATCCCATTACTCGAGTTTTTCATCTAATTGTGTCACATCATATACAGTAAGCTTTTGTATCCTCATCTAAGCATTTTCGTTTCCAATATTCGACTAATTTCAATCCCGAATTTTAGTTCAACAAAAGACTAAAATCTAGTGCTTAAAATCTGCAAATTCTAGGGTTCTAGGATGAGGGAGCAATGGTGGCATTGTTTATTGTACATGAAGAAATGATAAAAGTAAACATCCTGGAAAATGTGAACATTTAAAATTAAGCAACAAGATTTAGCAAATCCTTAACAAAATTATCAATGTAACCACTCATAAACCCTTGACTAGAAATCATATCCCTCCATTTTGCATGATTATTCTTAACCAAGCAACCAATTTCACTCTTTTCATCCATAACTGACAGAATTGCACTACATAAACTCTCTTTAGACACCCATCCATTCTCTGTTTTCTCTACTTCCACAGCCACCTTAAGCTCCCCTGCCATTAACCTCGTGTTCAATATTTGATCGCCTAATTGCGGCACTAAAACTATTTGGCTATTAGCCGTCAAGGACTCCCACATCGATCCAAACCCGCAATGATTCACGAAACATCCTACGGATGGGTGAGCTAGTATAAGTGGTTGTTGTACCCATCCCCCTGTGATCACCCCTCTATCTCCAACTCTCTCTTTGAACCCTTCCGGCAAAGCCTCCTCGATTGATGCACACCCAGTTGGAGGCTTGACTGCAACAAGGAAGGGTAAATTGGTCATTTCAAATCCGAGGACTATTTCTTGGAACTGATCCTTCTCCAAGATGAATTGGCTCCCAAAAGCACAGAAGAGGACCTCCCCCGGGGAATACTGACCTAGCCACTCGGCCCATGGTGCGTCCAATGACCCCCTGGCAGGACCGGACTCGGGTAAGATTGGTCCCGTCAGGAAAACAGGCTTGTTGTACTGGCTACCCATGTAGTCACAAAACGAGCCTTCAATCTCACGACACGTGCGTATAGCAATGGCGTCCGAAGACGCCACCGACATACTAACACGTTCATAGAACGTAAGCCCGCTACCGAATTCCAACCCTATAAAAAGTAAACTCCTGGCCTCAGGCCCGTGTAGGACGACATCCTTGGAGGGGTAGCCCGGTGGAGGCTGGGCCACGTCCTCCTCGGTGATGGGCCTATCACGAGCCAAATTTCGAGCCGGGACCACTGCAATGGCAAGAGAAGCAGCACAAACCACCTTGTAACACACCGTTTTAATGTTATATTGAGATGCAACTTCAGGTATCCAATGAGCCATATCATAAAACATAAGGTCTACAGGCAATAGGGTGGCTACAATGGCCTTAACCTCAGGGCGGGTAAGGTCGAGGGCGGTGGCAAGGTGATTAGTGAGGTGGATGGGGATGTCGGAGGCCGTCTCAGTACCTAGTGGAAGAGGGTCGACATGGGGGACAGTGATTGGATGAAGAGTGATAAGAGAAGGATGAAGATTAAGGAGTTCAAGGTGGAGTTTAGCCTTGTTAGGGAGCAAGAGGGTGGTTTTGTGGCCTCTCTCAGCAAGTTTGTTAGCTAAATGAAGAAATGGTGTCATATGTCCCATGGCGAACCATGGAAACATCACTATATCAAGTTTTTTCTCCATTAATCCTTCACCTGCTTTTTTTTTTTTTTTTTTTTTTGTTTTGAAGGAGATGATGCCAATGATGGTGATTTACCTTGGCAAAGAGATTCAAGGAAAAAATGAGATACAATTATTGTTAGATCACGATTCTTAAGGAATTGGCCTTGACTGAGTAATACTTTTATCATTTTTATTTTTTTCTAAAAATACTCCATTATACTGATCAATTGATTTTTTCACACTCCACATTTGGAAACGGTTACTTTTCACTTTCCATCTCTTTCAAGGTTTATTTCATTGAAAGATATGGTTCAACAAAATTATTATAGGAATAGCATGTAACAATAAATTCTGAAACTGATGTGACCGTGTGACCGTGTCCGTGTTGCTTGTCGGACACCTATCGTGCGATAGTGCCATTTCGACATTTCACTTTTGACCAAAATATTGAGAAATTCCCACCAAATAGTATATCCGACACTTAACATGTGTCAAACACGACACCCGTGTCAGAGAACCGGGGTAACACGGGAGTTTATCAATGATACGGAATATATAACATATGAAAACACAGTAGAACATAAAATTATTCCTTCTATTCCTTGTCCAAAACATTTTTCCCATAAATGTTCCTAACGTTTCTTCCCTTTTCACAGTACCAAACAAAGGGAAAAAAAACACTACTGGGATGGAGATAGACCGTGGAGCTTACCCTTTTATATTGTATCAAAGCCCCAATTCATTAGACAAAAAGATTTACTTTCATATCTGTTAAATCTCATGGCTCCCAGTTCTCTGACATTACATTTCCCTGGAGAGAAGTCTGTTTAGTTGTTATATCTCATGGCTCCCATTTGAAGCTTTGCTGAGCCTTACTACTTCATAGCTTACTGATACGTCACCTACAAAGAGAGTTGTTAACCAAAGAGAATATGATGTCAAGTCGAGTAAAAAAATTAACTAGACTTGTCAAAATATGACCTGGAAAACTGATTTTTCATCAGGCCATAGACTTGTAACGCTTGACCTATGATTCCAAATGACTCTAAATTTAGGGTTTGAGTTAAGGTTCAACCCAACCCTAGTCATTTTCACTAAAAAGCTGGATAAAATTTGCAAATGTATTCAGAGGATATAAACTAGGGGTGAAATTGTACGTGACCACGTACTCTTTTTTTATGCATCATAACGCGGTCATGAGATACTTGCTGAAAAACACAAATTCTCATTTGTGAGATACTTGCTGAAAAACAAAATTCTCATTTGTTAAGGCTACATCCGTTTGCGACGGGTCAAATACTACCCACGTGGGGAGATACGTCAAAAACAAAGTGCCTAGTGAGTAGTATTCTGTTTTGTTTTATCTACCCATGTGGATAGCATTTGAGTGATTGGACCCGTCGCAAACTTGTGACGGGTATGAGAGACTTGCTGCAAGAAAAAAAAAGCCTCAAATATGATTTTTAGTTCAAATGCGAACCCTAACCCAACCTGAGGCTGTATTGTACAGGTATGAACCCTCCCCGTCTGTCCCTATTGATAGCTATAAGCCTATAATGTTTAACTACCACTTTCCTTTCAATCATAAACTTAACTAAAATTGAGCAAAGGAGCAAATACCTGATACGATTTTTGAAAAGGAAGTCTACAGACTCAGGACTGTCAAGTTTCCTTTTAGCAGTTATGCTCATTACAGCGCCATCTGCTAGCATACGCTGCACCACTCTAGTTATGTTTTTTGTGTCGTCGATCCCAAGGTGATGACTTCCCAACAATGGTATCTTGAGTTCATTCAACATGGTCCTCATTCCTGTGGCCTGGTGTAAGGCAACAGCAAATCAGCTAGAAAAAAGTGGGAAAACAGGATTAACATGACAAAAACAAAACTCCTGCATTTGAGTCTTCAACATGGCCCTTATCTTATAGAGTTCAACCGAATAAAAATGGAAAACGGGCTCAAGTAACTACATTGTCTTTAAACATCATTATCACACCAATGAAGGAGTAAGGGATGTCAATTGTCAAATGTAGGCAACCTTGCTCCAACATAAATGACCCATATTGAAAATTGCGTCAAATATTGCATCCAATGATTTCTCATTTCACAACTAGAAGAAACGCAACAATCTTTTGCATTACTCCATCAGAAATTCATAATTCAAATACCAAAGTAAGTGATGAGTCTTTCACTCGATCAAAAATTATCCTTATTTGCCAATTAAACATACTTATAAGCTCCATAAATCAAGCTCAGGAATGTGTAAGGAACTGAGACCTGCAACTCACCCTTCGATTATAGAAGTTCAAGTAGATATCCTTCAAGTTAATCCACTCGAAAAAATAAGGGGGGATCTTCATGCTACATACTTGACACTGCTGAGGAATTTTCGTTTTAATGTCCCAATTGCCACTGTAACAGTGTAAGAAATTAAGAATTGTTAATTAAATCACAACCAGATACCTCAAACCAGGTTACCTTGAGAAACTACCCACCTAAAAAGACAAATATAATAAAGGGTGAAAAGACCTTCAACCAATTTGCCAGAAACTTGAGCGATGTGAATTTGCTAAACTTATCAGAGATAAGTTTCAAATGACAAAAACACAGTCCTACAGCAGATCGGGTATGAAGATTTAAGTTTCAGGAGTAGTGGAATGGGCTACATAACCTCCAAACTAAAAATTCACCCTAAATTCTTGAAAAAAAAAAAACCACGTCGTACCATAGGACTATAGTCTAATCTAAAACTTGTTGGTTCTGAATAATTCAGAAAGGAACTCAATTAGTCAGCCTCACACTTTTGATAATAAACTCACACGTACTACTGACATTAAATCAGTGAAATAAATCTACCTCGCATTAAAATACATCTCCAATGATTGAGTCGCAACTCGCAACAACTCTTATCTTGATTTCAACACCCAATAAGGCAACATCATCCTATAACTTATGGGGCTTTACAGTCAATAGTTTATAAATCTTGAGCATATATTCAAAGAAAACATGACAATATGAAATCTCTAAGAACAATAATTATTCTTTCCATTTTCCTATTTTCTTCCCATTTGTTTTTTGAGAGAAAAAGTTACCAAACATTGACCGTAGATATACAACAACAACAACATCGAAAACTAGGGTCAAATAGGAGACCGCGCAAAACAACAACAACAACAACATCAGAGCCTTAGTCCCAAAATGTTTTGGGGTCGGCTGACATGAATCATCCTTTGGAACCGTCATGAGTGAACTCTCATCTCAACAAGACAAAAAAGAAAGAAAAGAAAAAAAACGGAAGTGGAGTGAAACAAAGAAATGAAAGGCAAAGGGGTTTTATAGATTTTAAATCGAACTTATCATATGTATAAAAACCCAAAACAATAAATCAAGGATAAAGTTTAAATTGATTTTGAGAAATGAAGTAAAATTTAATATAAAAGTTTTGGGGGAAAAAGTGTAACAAAATAAAAAAAAAAAAATTTTTTTTTAGAAAACTTAATAAAAACATCAAAGGCAAGAAATCCACATGTATCATATCCCTCCATAGTGCCCTCTCCATCACCATTCCCTCTGAAGCGCGAGAAATCTCATATCGTGCTCAATCACTCTTCGCCAAGTTTGTTTAGGTCTCCCTCTACCCCTAGCAACTTGTTCTGCACCCCAGGTCTCCAACCTCCTAACCGGTGCGTCCATAGGTCTCTTCTCACATGGCCAAACCATCTTAGTCGGTTTTCCATCATCTTGTTCTCTATTGGGGCCACTTTTACCTTCTCTCTAATCACTTCATTCTTTAACCGGCCAGACCATCTTAGTCGGTTTTCCATCATCTTGTTCTCTATTGGGGCCACTTTTACCTTCTCTCTAATCACTTCATTCTTTAACCGGTCTTTCCTTGTATGGCCGCACATCCACCTCAACATACGCATCTCTGCCACACTCATCTTATGAATGTGACATTGCTTCACGGCCCAACACTCCGAGCCGTAAAGTAAGGCAGGTCTAATTGCCGTACGATAAAATTTCCCCTTTAATCTTTGGGGCATACCCTTATCGCACAAAAACCCCGTAGCACTTTTCCATTTCATCCATCCCGCTTTAATTCTGTGGGCCACATCTCCGTCTAACTCTCCATCTTTTTGGATAATAGATCTGAGATATCTAAAGGAATCTGACCCCTTAACAACATTTCCACCGAAAATAATGCTCCCCACCGCCGTCGATCTCGGCCCCGCAAATTGACACCTCACATACTCGGTCTTACTTCTACTTAGCCTAAACCCACGAGTCTCCAACGTATGCCTCCATAATTCCAACTTTCTCTCAACCCCCTCTTTCGTCTCATCAATCAACACAATATCATCCGCAAACATCATACACCAAGCGATCTCGTCCTGAATATCCCTTGTCAACTCATCCATAATTATAGCAAAGAGAAAGGGACTAAGCGCGGAACCTTGATGCACACCAATGGTAATGGGGAATTCTTCCGTTCTCCCAACATTGGTTCTAACACTTGCACTAGCCCCCTCATATATGTCCTTTATGAGGTCGATATATTTTCTTGACACACCCTTTCTCGCCAAAGCCCACCAAAGTAAAAAAATGGAGGGAGTAAAAAAATCGGTTTTAAGTAAATGAATAACAGGTGAAGTGATCTCCTCATGGACATCAAATAAGATCGGATGATATGGAGGAGTAAACTTGGAATGTATAAAAAAGAAGAAAAACAAATTCTTATTTTTTTTTGCCTATGTACTTCATTTGCAGAAGCAGGTTCACAAGGGAAAAACAAAACTTTTGGTATTAAGTTCCTACCTGTTGCCACTATCAGCCAGAAATTTCACAAGAATGTTATTCCACCATAACCTCTGTTATTCATTATCTGTGGCCAAGCAAACAGGCAGCAAAGCTACAAGCTAGGTTACTAAGATTTAGTAAGAACTAAGAAGTATCCGACACGGTTCAGGTTCTAGCATCGGGCTTGACAATATTTTCGCGTGTTTTTGGTTTAAAATGAGGTATCCCAGAGTCATACCCCATGTAGTGTTGAGATTTGGACCCTCGTGTACGTGAGCTAATATGATGAGTCAGGGACCAGCGTAACATAGACAGCAAGTCAACAACTAGCATTTTGCTTGATTGACTAAAATTATCATTGACACAGCAATACAGAATAGATGCTTTGTAACTCTTCCGAGCATGCTTTTGACTTTTGACCTTACAGTGACAAGGTCCGTCACCCTCCCAATTATAAAGCGAACTATGAACATCACAGTGTCGAACCCCAAATGACATTTTCGCCACAAAAAAAAAAAACAGAATGACACTCACCAAGTTACAAAAGCAGCTCTGCGTAGTGGTCCGCCGAGTTCCTTTTCCCACAACTGATGGCCAGTGATCCAACCCTCAAATTCTTGAATGACTTCTCGAAATGGCATGGATGTATCATGCCAAACACTACAAATTTAATAAGAAAAAAATTAAATCCATCAATTCTTTACCATTTACAAACATAGTGTTAACTGTTTAGACAAAATTGCTGAAAGACTAATTGTCTTCCACCTATAACTGTTATCTTAAGGAACAGTCCATTAATTTCTCAAATGACATGAAACTAAAGCCTGCCAATCTAGAGTTTTTATATCTAAACAACAATAAGATCCTTGAAAAATCACAGTACATTGTCAAACAATGTTCTATGTTGCCCCTATCCACTAAAGAACGAAACTATCTGCACAACAGACTCATGATTTTGCCATAAAGAGATCAATATCATGCTTCCAGGACATTTGAAGTTTATAAATTACAGCTTACCGAGAAACACCTAGTTTCCCATATTTTCCTTCAATATATTCTTCTATCCTTTTCTCGCTCATATGGGAAGGCCTAACAAACCTGCAACATATGTAAGAAACTATGCAGTTAGCCATCAAAAACCAATCCGTAGGCCACAGCTCGCACAAGATAAAAAAGAGAAGGTCAGTGATGTAGTGACATAACAATTATTATTTAATTATTTGTGATAATTAAAATTACTTTTACACTTGCAATATAGGAACAAACCTGTGGAAAAAATCGACAACTTGCAATGTCTTGGCATTAATAATCAAAACAGGGAATTCAAGAATCTCAACTTTTCCTTCTAAATCGAGCACTAACAAGAAATCTATATCCTGTGGGAGTAACTTTTCAGATTTAGCAATTTCTTCTTCAAGTGGCACGGAGCAACTGTGATTGAATTTGTCTAAATGAGAAGGATCGTCCATCTGCATTTAAACCATCTTTCTGACTATTAAATTTATAGCAAATTGTGCATCACGGATTCAAGGTGCATCTAATATTGAAATTTGTGGTCGGACTATACAAATTTAATTTAGGCATTGTTTGGATGAGGGGATTTGGTGTTTAGCATTTGTCAAATTATATTTAGATGAAGTACTGCTACAATTTCCACAAGTCAAATTTAAAAAATAATCATCCTTAATTTCTGGCATATACTTAGCAAGAAAGCTCTTAAAAGGGCAAGTCTGACTTGACATAGGTTTAAGTCTTGTTCGAGAACAAGACAATCTTACTATAAGAGGGTGCAAAACTAGGATTCACCTAATGGCTACTTCAAGCTGCCAGATCTTTATAAGATGATTGTCTTAAGAATAAACTACCGCATTATAAGATTATATAGAGTGTTACAATAATACTCAAAGATAAAAGTGCGCATTTCAGGTCACCTAGTTGAGTTGTTGCACTTTTCAAAGATGGTTTCACCAAAAGGACTCCGAGTACCGTGCTTGAATATAAAGCAACGTCAACCAAGTGTTAACAGTATTAAAAGGACGGTTTTCAGATGACCCATGTCCTGCTTTGAGAACTACTCTGTACACCAAATGACCGCTACTTTACTAGAAAATCAAGCCTACATGACACCTTAAAAACCAAAAAACTGGAATAACTACTACGAGTATATTTTAACGATACAACACGACGTTAATATTTATCCCCAAACCTTCAACTGGTACGGAGCATTATAGAATAAGTATACGCAAGACCTTCAACTAGAACAATAACATAATACTAGTGCCTTAAAGTTCCCACAAATACCAAGTGGCGGGATAAAGAATATAAGTCTCTTCAGCTCCATCGTAAATGGAATTTTAAAGCAACACACTGTAACATTCTAACTTCTAAGCATGGTGATTCAACTAGACATTTTATCAAACAGTTGACGTGCAGCAACAACGACCGAAAAACTAAAGCTCACCAGGGTACATTTGCCTTGTGTATAGTACAAGCACATGGGTTTCCAGGCGGGTTTGAGATTTTGAAGTGAGAAAGACGAAGAATGATCAGTTGAACTACTCGATTGTTGGGAAGAAACGGAAGCTGAAAGAGTTAAGCTACGTGTTGTGGTAATTGTTGGTATAATTGAAGAAAACCTCAGTAAAGATATGGATGATGATAGAGATGAGTACATGAGAAGTGAACTCCTAGCGATAAATGCTCTAGAAAACGCCATTGTTGAAGCTCTGGTTTTCCCGATAACACAAGTTTAACGGTATTCGCTCTGTTTCGACTTCTTCCGTACAAATCCGAAGGTATATAGTACCTCCGATTTCCGATGACGTTGCCCTTTTCGTTTTGGTCTAATAACATTGATGTTCCCTCTTTTCTCTTTTGGACAACTTTGTGTGGTCCAAAATTAATTTCATGTGGGGTAATGTGTATTGTGTGGTCCAAATTAATTTCTTTATTTCTTGTATTAAAATTAAAAGGGAACAACACAAGAAATCGGAAAGAGTATGTTTTTTCACCAGATATTAAAAAAATGTTAAAAAATTATTAAAATTACAATCGGATGTCTATAAGATGTTTTTTTATTAATTTAAACGTGAGATGGTTGATTAAAGGTGGGCTATATAATGACATTTCGTGTAAATAAGTGGTGTTAGAAAAGTGGTAGTTTGAATATGAATTAAAATGGAATAGGCGTAGGTTGGATTTAAATGGAGGAAGTATTTGAGTTTTGCTAGCTGCCCCGATCCGGGAAATTATAACTGGACCATCTGCAATATTATAATGAATCTTATCATTTCAATTACATTCAGGGCCGGTCCATAGGGTGTTTGGGTTGGCAAATGACATGGATTCGAGTCTAAAAGAGGCTAGCCATGTCAATGGATCGGGTTCGGGTCGGGTAAAGTCTCATTTGTCATCCATCCGTCCCTTTAAAATCTCATTCAACCTGTCCATCATCCGTGAAACATATCATCCGTCATCCATCCATCCATCATCCGTCATCCATCCATCCATCATCCGTCATCCATCCATCCATCATCCATCATCCATGGATGAAACGGGTAGATCGAGTGATAAACGGGTGGTGTGTATTTATATGTTTCAAGTTAAAAAAATTAATCTGACTTTTTATTCTATACAAAAATAATATTAGATAATTATTTTAGTTTAACTTTCTGGTTTGTAGTTTCACAAAATATATATTTAGAGTAGAAAAATTAGAAAATTAGAATATTTATATCTTAATAATGTATATGTAAAAGCGTTAAATAAAAAGTAATAAAATTGGGTGATGAATGGATGACGAGTGAAATTTCATCATCCAACCCATCCATCATTCGTCATCCGTTTCATCCGACATCCATCCATCATCCATTTTAGTCGGGTTTTCGTCCATCTTTTAGAATCGGGTGAATCGAATTTTCACCGGTTGCGGTAAAATTGATATCCCTAAAAGAGACCCGTTAGCATAAAATTAGAAGTGTTATTTGGAGTTTGAAGCTTTCATTGCCATTATAATATACATTTTTTTTCTAAAAATGCCATTAAGAATTATGTTTTTCTATTATTGCCCCTCTATAACATATTTTACTTACTTAATTGTCATTAGGTAACCTTTTACCTACTTAGCCGGTAAACTAAATCTAAACCTTATAATTAATTACTTAATAATATTAAACAAATTCGCTAAAAAAAGATTTTGCTTATGGCATATGACAGTATATGGTATGTAGTGCAAGATTAAATAATACTAGTATTAAACAAAACCCCTAATACGGACACTATCCGTCACAAGCTGAAGAGGGATATTGTCCCTCTCACAAAATGCAAGTGGGATGATCCATGAAATGCTCCATTTAGCCTTACTTGTTCTCCCATTTGCATTGTTGTAAGAGGGATACTATCCGTCTTCAGCTTGTGACGGATAGTATCAGCCTTCAGTAAGACTTTTTGATGGATCAATTATTTCCTGGAGATTTCTGCATACAATTTTAAACAAAGCCCCTAACTTGCGTCAATCCCTTTTCAATTCCTAAATCAACTGATTTGTGACGGGCAAATCCGTCGCAAGCTTGCGAAGGGTCAAGTATTAATCATGGGGAATATATAAGACAAAAGCATAGTGCATTATGAGTAGCAAACTGCTTTGTCTTATCTACCTACGTGAGTAGTATTTGACCCGTCGCAAACTTTTGACGGATATACCTGTCGTAAATAAGACTTGTTGAACTTAATTAAGTCTAACAATGTTTGGTAACCTTCTATTGCAGGTAACACAAATATAAAATGACACCGAGGGAAGTAAAACAAATTTTAGAGGGGCACTAATAGAAAAAAAATTCTATAATGGCAGTAATAAAAAAAATGAAATTTTATGATGACAATGAATGTATTTAACTCGTGTTATTTGTCAAATAACATTTATTACAAGCAAAAATCAAAGTAAAGTAAGTAGTCTAGTGGTTTTACATTTTATCGAAAGTTATGAGGTCTTGTGTTCTATTTTCCACAACTTTTTTTCACCATTTTTTTCAATTTACTACATTGATAGGCCACTTTTCACCATTTTTATATTTATTTTCACTATTTTTAATTATTTTTTTTCAATTATTACATTAATAGGTCCATTTTCACCATTCCTCTTTTTTTTGAATTCATTATGTTGATAAGCTCATCCATTTAACTCTTTATTTATTAGTGGGTCAATTGAATTATAAAATATTTTTCATTCTTTTGAGATTTTGTGCGAATTGTGTTCATCGTAGCATAATTTATCCAAATATTACATTATCGACGCGTCTAATAAATCTAATATCTAAATTTTGAAAGAATTTTGAATTTACGATTTTTTGGCAATAAAATGAGTTAATTATAAGTAGTACCTTCTCAATTCCCCAAATTTAAAACCATTTTTTCTTTTAAAATTTTTAGGATCTTTCAAGGATCGACCTCATCTAGTTCAAAAGTTTTTTTGTGTTGTTGTTTTGTTTATTGAACTGTATTAGATAATTATATATGAATTACTTGAACAAAGATTTAAAAAAAATTAGTGACCTATTTTTCAATTTTGCCTCAAAATGTTTAGGACCGACCCTGATTACATTATATAAATATTTATTTTGTAAATAATATTAGTGTCGTCTACGTTTAAGATGAATTTATCTTTAACTCAACAGGTTAAGTGGAATTTCGACCTAAAATAACGGTATATTCCGGCCGAGGTCAAAATTCACTAGACTTGGCCTTGGAAAAGAAGGTCAGATTGTGTCAAATTTTAGAATATGTTTCAATTTCTACATTATCAATTATATTTTTTTAAAAAAATTAACTTAACTACTGCTTATTTTTCGCACTTATACCCTGCAAATGATTAAATTTATATTAATATTCATAAGAAAATCATTTTATTGTATATATATCGATTTGTATTCAGTCTCTCGAATAAGTACATTTCAAGTAGAAGCTGAAATTTAGTTATCAGAAGACATATCATACATCAACAACTGCCCAAAAAATTAAACCTAATGTGCCTTATATTTTAAGTTCGGCATTAATATCTCCTAATTACAAATAAGGTGATTTATAATATTAATTTTTTTTTTTGTATGACCTTTTATAATAATCATATTTAAATTGCATACCCGTGCAATTTGTACATGTTTAAAATTAATATGACACAAATTTTCGTCAGTGGATCGTTGGGGATAACGTTACTTTGTTGATTTGTACAAGTCTTTTTTTTACCGAAATGTTCTTATGAGACCTCTATCCCCGAATTTAAAGGGAGCAAAGAAATTGTACCTATCGTATACAAGAGAAGGTATAAATATTCTCTTTGTTTAGTTAATAAAAAGAAATATAAAACCTTTGTTTTAGAAAATATTATTTTACATGTGAATCTAACATTATAAATCTTTGTTTTGTATTAAAATTAATGAATTGAGATAATCAATTCTTTAAAGTATTGTTAATTATTTTCTTAAAACAAACGTAAGAGTGTAACACTAGTGAAGTTGGAAGCAAGAAGCAAGTAGCAAGTATCAAGTAAAGAAATTTTGGAAGAAATAATGCAGAGTATTATTTTTAAAAAAAATGTTAAGAAGCAAGTAATTTTATATGTTTTGACAAGGAAACAAATGGTTTGTAAATTACTCCGTAGAACGTAGAGAGTGGAGGAAGCAACCTAGAAATATATACTACGTATAGAATAGTGGGTTAATTTGGCATGGGTTGTTACGCATGAATTGAGGTCATCAATCTACTAATTACTTTTGTTGATCCATCTGCTTTTATATGCTCACTCTATTTTCCTCATTTTCTTTATGCGGTTTCAAGTCACCAAATTTAAAACTTTACTAATTAATCTCTCAAACCCACTAATCAGGTACTCTACTTCCCGTATTCATTCTTTTTACATTATTTCTTCAACTTCATCAAATTATTAATTCAATTTCAGATCTTGGTTACATTAAATGGTGTTAAATGTTGTCAAGTTTTAAAGAATAATAATACGGTTATTGTTGTATGTGTAATGTGTTAGGAGATGATCTTGTTGTGAACCCCTACCCCTAATTATGAAACAATCATCATGCTCCCAATTTTTAACATTTCTAATCACAATTTGCATTTAATTCCTTGATTTTATCCATTATATTTATACAATTCAGCTGTGGAGGATCTTGGTGAGGAAAAGGGAGGCTAAGTGTATCCTTTGTTTGCAATTTAATGAGGTGTAGTGGTAAGAAGGGGACTGATAATTTGTAGACGCAAGTTCGATTTCCACAAATTACACTATTGTTTGTGATATTTAGCCATGTTACATACTTTTCATTACTACGGATTACTATCGTATCCAAAGAATATACTACATGTGTGATTTTTTTTTAAAATACAAGGAGATAAAACAGATGAAAAATGAGTACGTCCATCTCTTCAGTCTTCCCTTTTCTCGCCACTGACTCCAATACTTGTATCACCTTCTCTGCTTCTCATAAGGTGTATTGCATCATCAGACAACAACTGTTACTCAAAGCATCAAGCATGGCCTTCATAACTGCCTTCATAGCCAACAACTTCAACCTAGACGACAAGATAACGATTCTTCAAAACAAAGCTCAACTGCTAGCTGCTAGAGCAGCTGATATTACTTCTGAGCTTCACATGGCAGACTTACACTTAGGAAAGAAACGAAGGAGAGAAGTTCAGCTCTGGTTGAGAAACGTCCGACAAAAAGAGTCCGAGATTCACACCATTAGCAACAAACTCAAAAACATGACATCTGTTTTGCCAAATGTACAAATCAAGGATGACATTGCACGGCTTTCCAGGGACATGCAACAACTAATTGATCAAGGTGAATTTCGAAATGGTCTTACATTGGATATAAACAACACTAGGTTGCCATTGGTGACGCGAGATCTAGTGGGGAAAATGTGTGTACAACACATTCAAACAATCTCCAGATGGCTCGGGGATGATAAGGTGCACAAAATTGGAATTTACGGGATGGGAGGTGTGGGGAAGTCATCCCTTATCATGCATATTCACAACATGCTCTTAGATAACACTATTTGGGGTGCTGTTTATTGGGTTACTGCAACTCAAGGTAACGTAATAGAGTTGCAAAACAAGATTGCTAGATCAGTAGGTTTGTATCTTTCGAGTGATGAAGATCCTAATAGGAGGGCGGCCATGCTATCTAGCGTCTTATCAAGGGTTGGGAAAATAGTGTTGATTCTAGACGACTTGTGGAACCATTGTCCATTGGAGGAACTAGGAGTTCCTATTTCATCGACTAATTGTAAGATTGTCGTCACTACTCGTTCTTTGGACGTGTGTTGTAGGATGGCATGCCAAACATTGCTTAAGGTAGAACCTCTCCCTGAGGGAGAAGCATGGCGCTTGTTCGTAGATTGTCTTGGAAACTACAACACACTTTCAGGTGAATCTAAAGAAATTGCAAGGTCGGTTGCCAGAGAATGTGGTGGTTTACCGCTTGGAATAAGGACCATGGCTCGGGCCTTGAGCGGGGTGGTCGATGTCGATGAATGGAACAATGCACTGCAAGATCTGAGAAGGCCTTTAAGAGGGCAAGGTGACATGGAAAACGAGGTGTTTCCGGTACTAAGGTTCAGTTTTTGTCACTTGAATGATACTAGGTTACAAAAATGTTTTCTGAGCTGTGTGTTATACCCTGAAGGTCATAGAATACTCAGAGAGGAACTGATCGATCTTTGGATATCAGAGGGATCACTTGAGGAGACTGAAACCAGGGAAGAGCAGTTTCAAAAGGGGAATACCATCTTAAATAGACTCGAAAATTCGTGTTTATTAGAAGCCAAAATAATTAATGGACAAAGATATGTGCAGATGCATGATTTGCTAAGGGATATGGCAATTAGCATCACAAAGTGTTCCCCTTGCTCAATGGTCTATCCGAAAGCCGAACTAACTGAAGTACCAAATGAGGATTTATGGCCTCAAAATGTCGAAAAAGCCTCGTTTATTCATAATCATATTTCTGAAATTCCACCAGGAGTGTCACCTGATTGCCCTAAGCTTACTACTTTATTGCTCCAATGGAATCCCTTGGAAAATATCTCAGATTCTTTTTTTGTGCACATGAAAAGCCTCAAGGTTCTTAACTTGTCTTTTACAAGAATTAAAAGAGTACCAGAGAGCATATCCAACTTGGAAAATCTTTTTCCAATTCTGGTCAATGGTTGTTGGAACCTAACTTATGTGCCATCATTAACCCGTCTTCAGAAACTAAGAGAACTGGATTTTCGGCACACAAGGATCAAAGACGGGCCTGATGGACTAGACCGCCTTACCAACCTGAGATGTCTCGACTTGTCGCAAATCAAAGATCTATCAATCCCACTTAGCAGGATTCTTCCTAGGCTGTATAATTTGCAGGTTTTCAAACTCAGCAAAAACCTGAAAGGAAAACACCTTATGGGTTTAAGTCACCTTGAGAGAATACATTGCAGGTCAATCTTTGATATGAATGATTGGGTTAAATTCATCGAATCTCGACACCACTGGAAGCTCAAGAACTACAACTTTATCCTCCTTGGAACTATTAAATACTCTATTCCATCTCGGGACCAGGGTCGGTTAAGTGGCTTGGATCGGATTGTATCAGTTTGGAAGAGTAGCCTGAATGGAGGTAAAAAGGGTGTTGTTCTTCCAAGAAACATCCAATACCTAGGAATCAATTATTGTCAGTTCCGCGAAAGAGGGCTAATTGATGCTATACCCACCTTAGAAACAACAAGAGAACTAAGGGTATGTGAGATCAGGAACTGTGAAGGGATAGACTACCTATGGTCACCCACAGCATCGCTTCCGAAACCAATTCCATCACAAACATTTTCCCACTTTCAAAAGCTACATATTTATAGTTGCCCTACAATCAAGAAACTTTTCCCGTTTGCATTGCTAGAACAACAACTCCTACCAAACTTACAAGAAATCGAGCTTGTCAACTGTCCAAGCATGACCGAGATTATATCAGCTAATGAAGCAGAAGCAGAAAATGTGGGGTCTAAGGCAGGTTTACTATCGCTTCCGAAACTGAAGACATTGACATTGTGTAACCTGCCCGTGTTAGAGAGTATTTGTAGGGGATTGTTGGTCTGTAATTATCTGAATAGCATAAGCAAGGAGAGTTGCCCAATGCTGAAGATGATTCCACTTTCACTCCCTTTACTCTGTGATTCTTCTGATGTTACTCTCCATTATCTGCCAACTGATATTGAATGGTGGACATCTCTTGACATGAGTTACCCTAAAGATGTGAAGCTCCTCAGACATGCTCTCATCAAACGTGCATGTTTAACCTCAGTTTTATGACACTTCATTTTTATAAGTTGTCAGTCTTAATTAGCTTCTCCAATTGCCTTCAGGTCTTATATCAAATTGCTGGACTGGAGAAAAATCATCATCTATGGCTTCGTCTTTTGAGTGATATTACTCATTTACTCACTTGCTTCCATTGTATTAGTTTTTAATTTTAGTTTTATTCCTCATACATTAAATAATGTAGTAGCTCATCGGCTGGCTAGAGGTGCGATGAGAATGTAGTACTGTTTTCCTTTACCGTGGCCATAAAAAGAAAAAAAATGTAGAATGATAGACTGATTGTGAAATTAAGTCGGCTGTAATTTCACGACTCATTCTTTGTAAATATATTGTCAATTATACTGTTCCAATTACCATGTTTACTTCATCAATATAACTATCCGTACATATATTATGTGTTATATATTGCTTTCATTTTTCAGTAGTGAGGCGAAATGAAGAGAATTATGAATATATCTTGGATTCTGTGTGATGAGTCTAAAATAAAATATACTCCCTCCATTTTTATACATGTGATACATTTCTTTTTTCACGTTTGCCAACGCACGTTTTACGTGTTTAATATCTTTAGTTACGTATTTGTAAAAATTATAAAAATTATATATTTTCGATGTACTCGTAAAGACGAATTAAACAAGATCCCACATGAATATGTTTTTTCTTACGTATTGAGAGAAAATTGAGATTGAAGGTTGATTTGTGAATAGTGTACAAAAAGGAAATATATTACTTGGATAAAAATGAAGGGAGTATAGGATAATGGGTGGAACATAATAGCAGTCGAAATGGTAGGGTGTTATTGAGTATATTGTCAATTATAAGTGGCATAATTTGTTAGCAATACCACGGCTAGCCCACAAGCCCATAATCCCCAAGAATATTCAAATCATATTATCACAAATCAGGGAATCAAATAAGATCAACCCAAGCATAAAATATCTCAATTGTAAGAAGTATATATTTGTATTTATGTATAGTTCTAATCTCTTCCTCTTTCACCCTCTATGTAAATCCTATATAAGCTTGTACTTTCAGTTTTCAATATATAACTTTACAATTCAATAATCTACTGTCTTATATGGTATCAGAGCCTAAACCGATCCAAGCAAAATAACCTACCTCCACGACAAACAACAACCTTCAAACACCAACACACCAGCCGCACTATGTCTAACCCTAACAACATCCCCGCTGTCATCAACCCCGACGCCAACCCTGCTCCTGCCATCAACAACCCCCTACCCACAACCATGCCGACAATGCCAACCCCACCGCCCCGAACCTAGCCCACGTGGTTAAGCTCAATTCCACCAATTACACCACGTGGCGTTTCCAACTAACCAACATCATGTTCGGGCTGAGTTTACTCGGCTTCATCGATGGCTCCAACCCACCCCCACCCGCCATGAACGACGACAACACCCCCAACCCTGCACACACGTCTTGGTATAAGCAAGACGATCTCATTCTTGGCGCCATCATGAGCACAATCACCGATGCCTTACAAACCCTAATCGTAAGGGCTGCCACCACCAAAGAGGCGTGGGAAATACTTGCCCATACGTATGCCAACCCGTCGCACATACACATTCAGCAGATAAAAGCCAGGTTTGACTCGCTCACCAAATCCGCGACTCAATCCATAACCGATTACATTCATTCCGTCAAAGCCTGCGTCCACCAATTAGCACTAATGGGTAAGATTCTTGACCCTGAAGATGTTATTTCTCGCGTCCTTAACGGTCTTGAATATGAATTATACAAACCAATTATCGACCCTATACGAGCCCGTGACACACCTATCTCATTCGAGGCTCTCCACAAAAAACTTCTGCAATTTGAACTTCTCAACCAAACCCAACAACCACAACAATTTCAACCCACTGCTAACGCCACATTCAAAAACAACAATAATTATCGTCATCAAAACCGCTATCATAACCAAACCTATCACCAAGGTCAAACCTCTGCCAACCAAACCCGCGACCCGAGACCATTTAAGGGGCGTTGTCAGTGGTGCCGTGAGACCGGCCATGTCATATCGAATTGTCCCTTGTTTCGGAAACTATACCCGAATATAGTGTTTCCTGCCCCACCACCCAATCGCTACAATCAGCCGCAGGCCAACACCATGGTCGTCGGCCTCTCAAACCCCGCGCAAAACCCACCCTACCTACTTGACAGTGGTGCTAGCCACCACGTCACCAATGACCTTGATACTCTTGCGTTCCACTCTCCGTACTCCGGCCTCTACGACCTTATAATTGGAGACGGCTCCGGACTCCCAATCGCCAATACAAGTACTTTACAATTAAATTCGATTCAATTAAAAAACGTACTTCATGTGCCTAAAATATCACGTAACATTATCTCCATCTCAAAATTATGTCGCGATAATAAAGCTTGTGTTATTTTCTCACATGACCGATTTTTTGTTAAGGCGAATTCAACGGGAACCATCCTCCTTCAGGGCCACCAAGTAAGGTCACCAACTAGGTACTAAGGGGTGAGTCTCCTTAATCATGTATTAGGAAAAAAATTAAGAAGACCTTGTATGAAATAAAGTCACCCCATGACCTAGGTGGATTACATTGTTACCTTCCATATGTCGTTATTGTATTTGTTGGACACAAATGTAGAGGAGACAATTATGTTGAAAGTGGAAAATGATTGAGACGGTGATCTAGGTCGCGACTTTCTGCTTGGGAGTGTAAAAGCATGTCAAGATAAATAAGGTGAGATTAAGAGATAAAATTGGGTCGCGACTTAGTTAACAAGACCTTGCTTGGGAGTGGTCTCAACATCATTCAGTGGCGGACCCAGGTGGGGTCCCGCGGGGGCACCTGCCCATGTAACATTTATAGAATAATGTTTTTATAAGTATCTTGTATGTATGTGAAGTTGTCATGACATAGTTGGTAGAGGTAGTGAATCCTATTGATGAATTAACAAATTCTAAACCATTGAACCACTTACTTTTATTGTTAAATTAACTACTAATGTTAGTTATATTAACCAAAACAAATATTGTTTTTACATATATTTAAAATTTAAAATATTATAGAGAAGACATTATTTTTTTTAAAAAAATATCTGTAAGACTAATTATTATTATTTTTATTCTTTTATGTGTATAATAATAACCAAATTGGAGAAAAAATTTAAAAATGTTTTAGACGCGCATAAAAATGCGCGTTTAAAAAAATTAGTGTCCCCTCGCCTCTAATTTTCTAGGTCCGCCACTGGCATCATTACCATCATTACGCTTCTATACTCTACACCTATGTAGCTGGACTTGAATTATTTATTACCTGGGAAGAATGATAATTAGTGCACATTAACAAAGTAATTAATGCATGCAATTTAGGACCACCTACCATGACTACCAACAATCAACAATACCTTGCTTAACCTGTATGCTCACCTCATCCCTTAACCATGAATGAGAATGAAACAATACCTTTTTCTATACTCTAGTATATTTCACTAATAATAACTAGTTTTTTACCCGTGTAAAATTACACGGGTATGATTTTAAGAACATCGATATAATGATTAATATTTAAAAATGTTAAACCAAAACATATGTATATTTTATACTATATTTCTTTTATAATAATAATAGTTTAAAACACGTACAACAATTGCAAGAGTTTGAAATTTACACATATTTTAAATTCGTGAAAAAATGCACGAATTCACTGTTAAACATGATAACAAATTTTTAGATCTACGCATTTTAGTGAATAAGCTCAATATCTATAACGAATTCCTTAGAGTATTATTTTAACGGAATGCTCTAAAATCTACGTTTAACGTAATTTTATAGTTTATTCATTTTGTTAACTTTTTGTAGATCTCATTTAAAATTGAAAATTAAAATAGTAATATTTATTAACAATTTTTTGTTGAAAACTATTTTTTATTCAAAAAAATTACTCAAATTTAGTAATATCTCGAAAATTTGCTATTATGATGGTCAAAATGTTAGAGTTAAAAACTTGTAAAATAATATAATAACATTATTTGTTTTACCATTTTTTTATCATTTATATTTTCATTGACTAATAATGTTTTTTGTTCATCTTTTTATTTTATTTTTTTATTATTGATAGACTATGTGGAGTATTGAGAAAATTCGTATTATTTATGCAGCATAAATGGAATTGAGTATGGTGGTTCATTGAAGTTTGTATTGGTTATTCGAAAAAATTCTATTAACAAAGTTGGTTTTCATAAATTAATTACAGATTTTTTGTGGTGGGTCCTACATTTATATAAAAAATAAAATAAAATAAAATGAATTTGATTACGTGGAGGCACGAAATTGCATGAAATGTTCTTGTATTAATATAGATCACTAGTTTTATGCCCGTACAAAAAACATGTACGGGTATATTTTTAAATATTTATGTATTATTTTTTAGTTGTACATATAAATTTCAAATTTTTTGTTATTGCTAACAATGTATACAACTCGTTGTATAATCTACTAATTGATTTTTATGTCTCTTATTAGCTTGCATTAAGCCCAATCGACGATGATCAGTTATTAATCTCTAGATAAGAAGTATAAACAAAGTGAGAAGGATTCTATGTTCATTTGATAAACCGTACATCTGCCTCACCTCACTCCAACTCATGACTCTGCCTTTTTTTCATTATCAAATTCTCCCCGTCACTTTTCCTCTAATCTAACTTACTCTGCCGCCTCCCTGAATCTATTCGATGTTCCGTCCATCAGTCACCTTTAACATTAGAATCAATAAATTACCTCCTTAATGCTTTTACAACTTCATCAATATTTTTTGGATGAATACTTGCATTGCTCATTTAATCGTTATAATGCTTAACAAAGGAAAAATAATCAAATGAAAAAATAAATTTTTTCTCCGTATATAATTCGGATTGTTATTTCGGTTATTTGTTGTTGCATTTTTTTATAATTTTTTTTGTTTTCATTATTTCTATTATATATTCCCTCCAATTTTCTACGATGTTCCTCTTTCCGTTTTGGTCTAATTACATTGATGTTCCCTCTTTTCTCTTTTGGACAACTTTGTGTGGTCCAAAATCAATTCGTACTTATTTGTTCGTTTCTTTGAAATAAAAGTTAATTAAATCTAATTATTTTTGAAAACCAATTCATTTTAATGATTTTTTAGTTTACTAAATTTTAAAAAGAAGTTATTGAATTAATAGAAGAATAGAGAAAATAGAAATGAAGTAATTAATTAACTTTTGAGGATCATGGATGGCCTACATTAACAAAAAATAACTTTTTTCTTAAAATTCAACAACCAATAAGAATGTTTTAAAATCTACTCCTTTTATAGTATAAAGATAATAATAATAGTAATAATAATAATAATAATAATAATAATAATAATAATAATAATAATAATAATAATAATAATATTGTGGGTTGAACTTAATAAAACTGAACTGACCTGGATTATATGAAGCTGAGCTGAACTGAATGGAGCTGAGCTGAGCTAAACTGAACTGAAGAGAGCTGAGTTGAGCTAAACTGAACTGAATGGAGCTGAACAAAGTTGAGCTGAATTAAAACGAGTTGAAAATAAGTCCGAAAGAACAAGGCCTAACTTATAATGAGAGCCCAAATATTCGATTCCAGGTTAAGCTTTACTCTTACGAGTTGTTTGGTTGATTAGGGAAGTTAATTTTCCTAAGAATTTACAATTCATGATAAATAAATTCCCACATTCAATTCTAAATTCCACAAGAACTTTCAATGACCACGGGGAGTATGTAAACAAGTTCCTACATTATATAGGCATTGGAAATTCATGGTAAGTTCCATTTCGTATATTTTACAATATTTATGTCAACCAAACAACTCATTTTTTTAATAATGGATTTTGCAATGTCTGTATTATTTCAATGACAACCAAACGACTCCTTAGTAAATGACCATCCCTCACGAAATTCCACTGTAAACTCTAAACACAACTTGTAATATAGAGTATTATTCCTACTCATGTAAATTGAACAAATCTATATATAGAACTTCAATTAGTCTCCGTTAAAATAAAAAATACATATATGTCTTAACATTAGACCATGTCAATGAGTGGAGCGTATTAACACTCACTAGTCTAAAGCCCGTGCAAATTGCATGGTTATGTTTTTTTTAAATCTTGTTATTATAAAAATTATATAAATACTTAAAAGAACTTGCTATATTAAAAAAATGTAGTATTTTTGCACTAAAAATAAAAATAAATGTAGTTTTTACTTGATTTTATTATAAACAAAATTGCATGTAATGCTACTTCAAATTTTGTTCTTATACATTAGAATTTCGTTTGTAATACAAAATATTTTGTTTGTACCGTCGAGTATTTTGTTTGCAACATCAAATACAAAGTTTCATTTGTTTGTTGTTAGCGTAAGTGATTCATTAATGTCATTTGGTTGAATAGTTATAGTACGATATATACTTCTATTAGCTAAATTTCGGTTTTTACGCTATGTTTTGTACTCGAATGATACACATAAATCCTTAATTATACACCTCATTTGAAAATAGTTATTCTGATTAAATAAATAACACATAGTTCGTCAAATTACGTGGGTCTGATTAGTGCTAGCCTATTCAAATTGTTAAACATGTGTTTTATTAAGCTCGTGCGTGTTTATAAAACACGTGCACAAGTCAAAATGACTTCTGCACTAAATCAGTTTATCATTTAGTACAAATTACGTAATCCTAATCGGTGAAAATAATATGAAATGAAAATTGTGGCCTATGTATAATTGAAACGATTTAGTTAAGTTGTAAAATACACAAATTCGTGATATAATCATAGAAAAATAATGCTAAATTTGATATACAGACGCGTGATATAATATAATTTAAGAATTATAATTTTTAAACACATCTTGCTCCATAACCTAAACATGTCAGTCCTTTACTCATTAATACCCTATTTAACCCGACCACCTTATTAGTAACCCAAAAAAAAAAAACACACAATTACCATTTCACTAACTCATCCCGTCTCAATCTAACTCTCTTTCTTACGACCTCCCCCCTTGGCCCTTATCAACTTCATTTAATAAAATCATCACAAATTATGAATTGATGATAATAGGAATTATCTTTCCTTTTTGCTCTTCGACTATATATTGCTCCAATGGTTGGATACAATATTTCTAATATTATGAGTCCCGCAATAAAATATTCCTCCAATCATAAACTTTATATTAGGATATTGGGCTAGGCCCATCTATCATCTAGGGTTTATCATTTAGGGTTTGACGATGTATTATAAATACATTGTCACATATCAATGTAAGACTACTATTAATAATAAAATTCATTATGAAATTCTTTCCTTTCTATATTTTCAACATGGTATCAGAGCCTCTTTCTTGAGGACTCTTAAAACCGCTTCCTTATTCTTACCGGTGGGTGGTCGGAAATTTACACCCACCGGTGGGATCTTCATAAAAAAAATAACGTTGAATTGTCTTAATCTATCTCAGACAAACTCATGTTTCACGCTTCATATCTCCATAACAATGGGAAAAATAATCCTCTTCTCTCCCAAATTTGATTAAAATTATTCAACGTCTTTTAAGGTGGTACTTTTTTTTTGGAGTCCGAAAAAATTAAGGTTCTCAAGATCTTGAATTGGCGGATAATTTTCCGTGTTGTTGAAATTTGTTTAGGTTCGATTAGAGTTCCTAACAAATTATTTGATAGTCGACAAGTTCGAAAAACATAACGTTCTTGTTCGAGAAATTCTTAACGAGTCTTAATACTCGTTTCTTACATACCTTTCAAGACGAAGAAATTTATGAAGATCGACGAAGATGAAGATATTTTATTTTTCCTTTTTATATTGATTATGTTTTTTTTCTTTTATATTTCTGCAATCGTAAAGTTCGTACTACGCACTGCCTTTACGATTGCGGGAGGGTATTAGGATATTGGGCTAGGCTCATCTATCATCTAGGGTTTATCATTAGGGTTTGAGTCACATATCAATGTAAGATTACTATTAATAATATAATTCCTTATGCAATTCTTTCCTTTCTATATTCTCAACACTTTACCTTTTATTTTATTTTTATTTTTTTAAAGTTAGTTACATGCTTGGTAGAGCTACAATGCTCATAATTTACATAAATATTTCCTTACTCCAATAGTAAGCTACTTGCTTGCTATTTTATAAATATTGCAAGCAAATTCCTAAAACAAACCATTGGAGGTGCTCAACCATCTTTTAAAAGCCCAAGCCACAAATTTAATATTATCTATATAATTGCAAGATCTTTAGAAGGCTCTGGTTGAGCCACGCCATCAACCCAATTTTTTTAATTCATCATGGTGGGCCCGCATAGTTGTATAATGATTTTAATTCGAAATAACGGCCTGAAATAATAGTTTTACAATTATTACGTAACAGTTTTTTATATAAGTTCGTAAATATGAATTTCTATGAAAACTATCAATATGTATAACATGAATTTAAATATTATATAACAAAATATAATAATTTCGAACGCCGCCTGTCTAGAACTATATATTACATAACAAGTTACGTCCAATACATAGTTTACAATAAACAACAATAATTAACAATTTACAGCAATCGAAAAAAACAGTGACGACAATAATACTAAATTAAAAGGCAATAAAAATAAGTTAATTAATATCATAAATTGAAATATTTTGCGAAAATCAAGTCATAAACAAAAGTGTGTAGATGTTAGATATAAAACAAAAATCATATTTTGATCAAAAAAGTATATAGATGTAAGATATAAAACAAAATTTATGAACATTTATAATTTAGTTCCGATGATACATATTTAGAATAATACGATTTGAAAACAACCCGTGCGATTTTTTACACGGGCCAAAAACTAGTTTAATTATTTGTGTAGACTTGCTAAAAATTTTGATGTCTTATTGTGAGCTAGTGTAATTCTCTAAACCACATTTAAATAATAATATCTTATTTATACAAATTCTGACAGTCGCAAGTGTGACCAATAGAAAAGTTAGCACTTTTGATAAATATTTACTACTTTTGATTAAATATTCACCACTTTTTTCTAGTTAAAAAATTACCTATTTTTTCAAAATGGACACTATTTATCAAAAAAAGATTATTTTTACCCAAAAATGATCACATTTTGCAAAAAATACGAAATAAGATCATTGTACACGATAACTACTATTGTACTTTATGATCACTTATACTTGTGTTATTAAGCTAGTCTCATAAATATTTAAGTTTAGAATCAATAAGATTATAGTCTTGGAAGTTTACCAAAATTACTTTCTACCTTAGAAGTTAATATAAGTCGTTAATAAGATGTTTGTCTCTTGTAGTCTTGCACTCTTGTAGATAGACTATAGAGTAATTAACAAATTCTAATCTCGAAAGGAGGAACTTTTTACCATTAAAGCAACAATAATGCATGACTAAATTATATGCATATGTAACCTTTCAATTTCGGCCATATAAATAAACTAAAGCTCAAATAGTAAACTAAAGCTCAAATAGTAATCGTATATACTCCGTAGTAACTAATTAAATACATATAATAGTATCAAATGATTGGTTGAACTCACATGGCCAACCTAAGTCACTCCATGCACAACTATCTATGCATCAAACATCATCATACAATAATAAACTAAAACAAATTCTCGTCAAACCTTTGTATTAAGTATTCGTCTTAATTTTTAAGACGAGTCGATAAAATAAAAAAATGGTATGATAAATTGTTTAAAAACTACCAAAAATAACTACTTCCTCCATTTTTATATAATGTACCCATTTTATTAAAATACTACACTCATATATTCAACAAATGGGTACATTATATAAAAATGGAGGATGGTATATTTTTTCATGATATACTAATATTTGAATCGATTTAATAAATTAGACGAGTATCACATCTTAAGCAAGAGGTTTTAATAAAGTAATTATAAGTAGATAACCTTGGATGTCCAAGTGGCCGGGGGTGTTGATACATACACATACATACATGAATCTTGTGCATATAAGTTGTAAAAGAGAAAAGTGGAGTATCACACACTATTTGAAATGTTAACTTTAGATTGGTTGAACTAATTGAAGGCTCAAATAATAGTAGCCACATATGACATCTGATGGATCAACAACAAAAAGGGCAACTTAGTCTTGTTTTAGAACATACTTGGTTCTTTGGTAACACTTTGCTAAACAAATCAAAGTCCTCAAAAACTATGGTGAGGTCTAACTCTGATCCTTGTCCTGCTTCCTCGAACACCCCAAAGGATGATGTTACCTACAACACAACTGATTACCACTCTATCAAAATGAACAATAACCTTCGTCGAGCGCCTTCTCTTCCGATTTCCTTAGGAAAAGATAAGAAATATGAAGTTGTAGAGGAAGAGGAAGAAGAAGATGAGCCAAGAATGGGTGATTTGATTAGGCAAGCTATGCCAATGCCGCCTTTGCCAACTCCAAGATTGGAGCGTAGGTCGTCTTTGCCACCGTGTAGGGTTGCTAATGAAGCGTCAAGCATTGTGTCAAACGTTGAAAAGGGTGAGAACTTGTGTAGGAAAATGTCGAGTTTGTTGCAAGAGAAAGCTCCTATAGCTAACACTAAATTGACAAGAACAGCTTCTATTGATTCTTCTTTGTTGTTGCCACCTAAATGCAATTCTAAGGTATGTACGTATCTCAATTCAATAATAATCTTGTTTTTTTCTAACGGTTTTATTTCCTAAGCAAATACATGTATTTTAGGTGTGTTTGCTACTTCATACTAAATCAATGTTTTTGTGTCTGAACCAACTTCATATGATTACTTAAACAAAGATGGTCCCTCATAATCTTCAAGTTAGACCTCATTATGATCTTAGGAAAGACATGTCACTCGAACAACTCATTTTCGCCTAAATTAAAATATGATCATTTAATTTAATAATCATATCTAACGTAGTACGTATTAACTCTTTCCTGTGTTTCATACTTTGAATTGGGTAAGGGTCAACAAAAAACTTTCAGAGAGACGGTCTCTTATAGCGCTATTGAAAGACCTTTCATAGGTTGGGGAGAGAGACCCACTAAAATTTTTGTTTTTCTATTATATTTCTCATTAAATTAGTGAGAGATGACGATCAATCTCATTCCAATTTACTATTGACTAAAAACAATCAAATTTCAGCTACTTAACTAATCAGTAGTCAATAGTTTCGAAAAAGTCGGTGCAAACTCACAATATTTTATGTTAACCATCTATGTATGAATTCATAGAGTTGGTTTTCATTTTTTTCATTGTATATCCTGCTTTGATTTTGCTGATGCTACCTCATCTTCAAACTTATTCCTTCTCAATTATTGTATTTAAGGGTAAGATTATTCCTCAGATTTTCCAAAGTCTTATGACTGTGCCACGTCAGCTTTCCACTAACTTTTATTATTTCTTTATTATTCAGACTTACTTCAGACTTACCTCAGACTCATCTCAGATTTTATACATTATCCGTCAGACTCGTCTCAGACTTTACTTTTCCATTTTACTTTTCTTTTTTAAAAACATATTAATTAATGCTAGTTTGTATTAAACATTACTAATTAAAATGCATAAACTTAATTATATAACTTAACGGAACTTAATTATATATATAAAAAGACAACACACAGACTATGCTAATAAACTTAATAATTAATACATTACATATTTGATAACATACGTTTTTTGGTAACTTAGATAACATAATTAATCATGACACATTATAATAAAATTTAAATCAAAATTTTGGTTGGGATCCATTTTGTAATATGGAATTAGTTGAATATAATTTTTATTGAGAGAAATGAGTGAGAAATAAAGTTTTGGCAGTAAAAGTGAAACAAGCAATGGTGAGAAATTATATTAATGCATTTAAGTACAAAGAAACACTAATTTAAAAAATATATAACATTAAAAAAATAAAAGACGGTGGGGTCAAGACTTAACAAAGTCTTAAGTCGAGTCTTGGATATCCAAGACTCGACTTAAGACTTTGTTCAGACTTTGGTAAATTATTGGTGGTCTTGAAAAAAGTCTTGTCTTAAGACTCGTCAAAGTCTTGTCTCAAGACCCCAATAATCTTACCCTAAGTTAGTTTTATTTAAGATCGTTGAATGACTCATCGTAGTGCAAGTGCAACTCATCAAAATAATCGAATTAACTACTTTAGATGTTTTTCCACAATAAAAAACATGTAATGGTGTTGGTATATATTACACCACAAATTCTTAATGAAGATGGACCAATTCCGTCTCCTCAAGAAGACGGGTTAAAGTATCATCATTTTAAGACAAATATAACCATATAAAAAAACAATCCGTTAACTTAGAAATTTATACCGATTACATTTAGCGTTAAAATGGTAACATTTGACCTGTTTTCTTGAGGAGACGAATTGTCACCGTCTTCGGCAAGTCTTGCTGATATTACATTATTATGTTGTACCGTGCTCCATTAACCAAAATAAATCATAAACAATGATACATAATATCTCTAATCAATGACTTTGAAACTTGTCATGTTATGTCTTCACAGGGCACAAAGCAAAATCCTAGCTACTCCAAGAACAAAACACCTAGAAAAAGGGAGCTAACCAAGATGAACAACAACCCTACCAAAATTGATCAATCCAATATCCAACCTATAGACAACAACCTCAAGTCGCAAAAGAGCTTAAGTGCTCTACAAATTCAGGAATTGCAAGGTTTCAAGGACTTGGGCTTCTCAACGGACAACAACGACTTAAGCTCAAGTGTAACCCAAATACGTCCTGGACGACTGCAAAGAAAAGCTAGTTTAGATAGTACAGTCATGAGGTCTTATTTTTCGGACCCACCTACCGTCCCTGATTGGGTTGACCCGAAGGCAAAATCGAGCCAGGATATGAAGGCCCAAATTAAGTTTTGGGCTCGAGCTGTTGCTTCCAATATGCAACAAGAATGTTAATCCTATATTCTTAGAATTCCTAGCCACGAACCAAAAAAACATAAATAAAATAAAGGCGTTATTATCTATTAATGATTTGTTAATTTTTACTGAAGTTAAGTATAAGGACCCCTAATTTTATGATGTTATATAAGCTTTGTCTTTCATAGCTTGAACACCAAGTTATTGATATTAACTAAAACGAATAAACATGTTTATACTCCATAATTTATTAATTTTGGCATACGAAGACAAAAAGAACCAATTAAGACAATTCGTCAAATATGAATATACTTATTTGCTGAGATCATTGTAAAACCCCTCGCGAAAGCGGAAATATAAAACACACAAATTACTAAAAATGCAGCGAAATTAAAACTTTTTAACATAAACATGCGAGGTGAGTTAAAACTGAAACTGAAAGTAAAATATAAATATACAATCAGCCTGGGATGGCACATCCCTACAGGCATTCAAAACTGAAATGTAAACTAAGTCTAGCTAACGTAAACGTGTAAGTCAATCGATGAATAGGATCATCGCTCGCTAGCTTCATGCAACCCTCTGCCAACCACCTATCATGTACCTACATACATGTAAACATGTACGCCACAATCAGTGGGGAGTGACTAGAGTTCTCCTAGCCACTTTTTGTAACGACACGTAACACATAAATACAAACAGAATACTCCAGCATATATAAACATGTGAAGTATAACAATATCTCAATAACCGATCTCATACTATCATGCAATCACTAATGTACGGCTCTCAACCAACTTCATAAACCGTTAGGAAGGAGAGCCGGTTTCCCTACTGGTTACCCAGTCGGGGGGTCTTTTTCAATCCAACTATTTATGAAACAGATCATAGAGTCATCCAATGCCTTGGATGAACAAACTATAACTCAAGCAATATAATCATCAACTTCATCATTCATATCTGACATTGTACCAATCTCAAGGCAAGCAGATATAAACAAACACTAGCAATGGGTCTAGAGGTGAACTTAACACATATCCCACTACCAAACAATGTCGGGTCCAGAGGTGAACTTAACACATATCCGAACATGCAATTCAAGTAAAGGGGCCAGAGGTGAACTTAACACATATCCCTATACACACAATTCAAGAAAAGGGTCCAGAGGTGAACTTAACACATATCCCACTACAAACAAATGTCGGGTCCAGAGGTGAACTTAACACATATCCCAACATACATCCAAAAGCAAAGGGTCCAGAGGTGAGCTTAACGCATATCCCAATGCTACAAACAAGTATTGGGTCCCGAGGTGAACTTAACACATATCCCAATACACAGCTATCGCACAACGGGTCCAGAGGTGAGCTTAACACATATCCCGTGTACGACAACCGATCACGTGTCAGGTCCAGAGGTGAGCTTAACACATATCCTGACACGCCACAAGCAAAACACGTAATGGGTCCAGAGGTGAGCTTAACACATATCCCATCACGCGACATACAAAACACGTAGTGGGTCCAGAGGTGAACTTAACACATATCCCACCACGCGACATACAACTCAATCATTAGCATCCAAAGATAGAAACTAACCTATAGTTCTAACTTCTTAAACCACTAAACAACACTTAATTGACCCCGGGAACTAAGTTGAGGGAGAGCCGGTTTCCCTTTCGGTTACCCGACCGGGGGGTCTCTATCCTCACTCCATTCCCGAACCCAATATAGTGTCGCCCATCCTCCGGGGACCTCAAACACATATCAAAGATACAAGGAACGAGTTTCAATCAAAACCGATCAACCGTTTCAAAGTTATGAACGAATTACGAATTCAAAGTAAAATAATCATCAGGGGTCCCCAGCCGGTCGGCAGGCAGCCGGCCTACCGGCTGGGCACTCCTTCTCTATTTCTTTCCCAAAACCCACGAAACAAAGGTCAAAGGGTTCCCAGCCGGTCGGCAGGCGGCCGGTCCACCGGCTGGGGAACATACTCCTACATACAACTCTACGCAAGAGGCATCCCAAAAGAGGCTACCAGTCGGTCGGCAGGCAGTCGGCCCACCGGCTGGCAGCTCAAAGTCTATAAACTCAAAACCCGCAAAAACCCACCAAAGACACTCCCAGCCGGTCGACCGGCGGCCGGTCGGTCGACCGGCTCAGAGAGCCTGTTTCGCAAAAACGCATTTTCCAGTAAACTCAATACTTCAATGAATAGATATCAAACTTCTAAATTTACAACAACAATATTTCTCAATTATCACAAACCAACCAATAACACTATCTATCAGCAATTAAACCCATAACAATCCTCAAAATGATTATACTTTGTATCAGTCGCAAAACATAAAATTCACAAATTAAGCCATTACTCATATGAAACATCAAGCAAACATATAATCTTCAAGTAAGGTTATTCCTAACATATTACTAAGTCCATAATCATCAATCTTAAACAAAAATCAAAAATAACAACAAGAACACAAACAAACTTGCTATTTTAACAAAAAGACCGAGTTTCTCATTATCGTCACCTTTACTTAGCGAAATCTTTGAAATCTTCGAGATCGTCTTCAATAATCACCAAGCCTTCTTCCGGGTTAACACCAACACCGTCTAAAACAACACAAACATCGAAGAAAATCACGAATTTCGAAATTACAAGAGCAGGCCGAAATTTTGACGGAAAGATTATGAGATAAAACTTACCTAGAAAGAAGGAGGGCGAGAAGAGGAATCCGTGGCCGCGAAAATCGTCTCAATCGGATAAGAAACGAAGATTCTATGAGCATTTTAAGATTGAAGGAGAAATTTATAAAAGAGTAAATTAATAATTACTCCCTTATATGTTTCACTTTTCTAAAATTACTCCCTTATATGTTTCTTTTTTTACATTACTCCCTTAAGTTGATCTCAGGTCAAAAATTGCTACCATTTTTCAGATCTAGTGAATATTTCCGTCAAATTTTGAATTTTCTCTCAATTTCCCTAAATTTATGACGGAAATGCCCCTGAGTTTCCTTCCCCTTATGTTGCTCTTATCATTTAGACTATTTTACTCATCCTTTATCTTCATCAAAACTAATACGTACTTAATTTTTCAATATAGTTGTTCAAGTCTTAAAATTTTCATTTTCTTCAAGGTTAGTACATCTTTATTTTTGGAGTAAATCATATTTTATCCATTTTCATTCTTTTCAATTAAAGACTGAAATTAAAATTATTTGATGGCACATGCTTCTAATAATCTCCTAATAAGTAAATCTTCAAGTTAGGGTTAAGATTATTTGAGAGATTTAATTGAACATTCTAATTAAATTTGGGGTTTTAATTACAATTTGAGGTTTTCAAAGATTTAGGGTTGTCAATAGGATTTCGGGTTTTTAATTAAATGAGGTAAATGAAAGGTTGTTGATGAAAACAACTGGGACAGAGAAGGTTTCTAGCAATGGTGAGGTTGAGCTGGGACATAGTAAGAGCAACGAGACAGGAGAAGCAAGTCATTCGTTACTCTTTCTGCCTCTTAAATCCCAATTTTTCTTAGCTTACTATTTTAAAACTAAAGGTATTTATATTTCTTCCCCAATTGCAAAAACTACCCTGATTTTATTTTTCTCTTCATTTCCACAATTTTTCTGGGTTTAGATCTGAGTATGTTGAGTTTGTTAAGTAGCTGAAAGCTATGGAATGATGAAGTGTCTAGGAGTGAAGCTTATGGCGATAGACTCGGATGTGTGGTGATTTGAGGTAAGATGACGATGTGAGAAAGTGATTGTACTGGTGCGAAATCTGGTGATTTAGGGACTGTTATTAGGTTGCATATCAATCTTGTTTGGCATAATCAAGCTACATATATATAATCAAACTAATCATTGCATTTTTCAAGCATTTACCGTATTTTGGGACAAAAGGATTTAGTGTTAGAGTTAAATGAAGCTTACAATCCCTTAGAATTTTGTTGATTGCATTAAAGGAGCTTGGTTTAGTGAGATCTGGAGGTTGAAGATGAAGTCCATGGTTTCCGTCAAAATAAACTGAAGGGCAATTTCGTCCATTTACAAACTTTTTCACCTTAAAATTTGATATGTAGCAACTTTTGGTCCGAGATCAACTTAAGGGAGTAATGTATTAAAAAAACATATAAGGGAGTAATTTTAGAAAAGTGAAACATATAAGGGAGTAATTATTAATTTACTCTTTATAAAAATGGTGTTTGTTGTTGTTTGCAAATCTGAAAAATGAATTGGAGGAGGGAGGTAGAAGGTGGTGGAGTTAGGGTTTTGTGAGGAAAAAGAGGGGAAATGGGTCCATTAACAAGTTAGGCCCATAAGACAAGTTTTAACACGGTTTAAACTAAAAACACCGACTTAAGGTAACTATAAACTTAAGATGATATAAATATTTCCGGACTATGAAATTAAATTGTTAAGACGTAAATTATGAAATTAAATGAAACCTTATCTTAAATCCTTTAAAATATTATCACATAAATTAATTAGTTATTTAGAAGAAATTCCAAAAATTACGAAATATAAATTAATTCTCGAACTTGAACTTAAAATCATTAATCTTCCAAGTCCCGAAATATTGGGATGTTACAATTTTGTTACTCGGTATAAAGGTAAAATTAGGTGAGTCTTGAGAATACACAAATGAGTCTTGAGACAAGACTCGACTCCCAATAATTTATTTAAGTCCTGACAAAGTTTTAAGTAGAGTTTTGAAAATCCAAGACTCAACTTAAAACTTTACAAAAGTTTGACCCATCGTTTTATAATCACAACCAATAAATGACTATCATGTGTTAAATGTATTATTATTTTACTTTTTATCTAAAATCCGATAAAAAAAGTGTGGTGGAAAAGTAGAGTTTGAGGTGAGTCTGAGGGATAATGTATAAAGTTTGAGGTGAATGTTGAGTGGGTCTGAACAATAGAATCAATATTCAATATTATATAATTTAATAAGGCTTTTTTTTAGCGACGTAGTAGTTTCCAACTTTTACAAAACACTATATTTATAAATAATAATTTATTTGTAATTTTTCTATTAAAATTAGAAAATAATAAATTATTTACAATTTTTCTATTAGAATTAGAAAATTAGAAAATAGATGATTAAAAAATAATTTATTTATAATTTTCCTATTGGATTTAGAAAATAAGAAAATAATAAATTATTTACAATTTCTCTGTTAGAATTAGAAAAATAAAAAATAATTAATTATTTACAATTTTCCTATTAGATCCTGAACATTATTATTCTTTAAGATTTGTATACTTACTATTTAATGTTATTAACTTTATTCAACATGTTTATTAAAAATGAAAATGGGAAATGAATTATAAAATAAGTGATTATTTACAATTTTCCTATTAGATTTAGAATATTATTCTTTAGTATTTATTTATTTACTATTTGAGTTTATTAATTTTATTTAACGTTTCTATTAAAAAGTAATTGGGAAAACGGAAGAAATAACTAACTCAGTTTGTCTTTGTCTTAACATTACAATGGGTCAAATATAGTCCCACATAGGGATATGAGACAAATATGTTACCTTTCGTTATGCATTATGTTCTTATCGTTTTCATATTGCTTGGAGGGAAAACCTTTCAGCTTCTGCAGGTTGGGTGGTGTATGATCCAGGAGGGGGGGTGATAGCTAAGTGTGGGGAAGCGTTTCTTGCTGAGTCAGTTATTCAAGCTGAGACGTGGGCCATCAGACGAGTGCTTAAATGGGCTCTGTTGAGTGGCATTAATCACGCCGATGTTCTGTCGGATTGTCTTCAGAGCCTTTTGCAGATCCTTGGAGTGGCGAAACACTACCATTCGATCAAGGGGATTGTTGAAGATATTGAAGCTCTGTGTCTTAATTTTCATTGTTTAAGTTTTAGTTTTATCCCTAGGCATTTAAACCAGGTGGCTCATGGCCTGGCAAAAAATGCAATGTCTGCTAGTTAAGCGTTTCTCTTTTACTGCTGTCAAAAAAAAAAAAAGAAAAAAAAAGACTCTTCAAATTTAAAATGAATACCTATGCCAGGATTCAGAATGTGTGGAACTAAAATGAAAATAGTTAAGTATTTAACTATATACAAATTCCTACCTAAAAGAAACGTTTGCCATCAATCACACGTTCAACCAAATTAATAGCAACACTACTATTTTATTGGTACAAGAGTAACACTACTATTTAAGTGAATATTATACACTTTCGTACTTAATTATGCGAAAAAATTGAGATAATTTCTTTAATTAAGTAAAAAGGAAATAAGATAAATGTCAAATATATTATGGTTTAGAGAAATCCAAAAAATATCAAATGTCGATTTAAGGACTATCAAATGAATATTAAAGACCACAATGATGTAGATAGGTCAAGTGGAATAATTGTGTGGCTGACATGTGTTTTAAATGAGTATTGAAATGTATTTTATAAACAACAAAATATTTTTTTCGACATATTTTCACCTTATTCTTTACTGATGTGACATTGGGTGATAAAGTGACTATTTTTTTACGGGGGTCGGAGTAGATACGTTTTGAGAGAGGAGGTAGGTGTCTTTAGGGGTAGGGTTACTCTCCGACGTTTAAGAGTGATTTGAGTAGTACAAGCAAATAGGTCGGGGTTGTTCAGGGATACTCTTAACAATTCGGATGATCCAGTTGGTTAGTTGGATTATCAAATTACGATTTACGGGGTATAAATATAAATACAAATTAAATAATAAAGAACACAATGATGTAATAGGTGAGTTAAGCAGAATTATTGTGGTGATAAGATGAAATGTGTGTGGGTATTATAAGGTATTCATAAAAAAACAAAGTAATGACAAATAAAAGGTGTTTCGGAGACGGAAAAAGTAAGCCGTAAAAAGATCAAAATTATTTTTAAATTAGTATTAAATTATAGTTTATTATAGTCCATATTCCTTTTTTCTCCTCCATATTTTCAACTTTTTCTTTACAGTGGGTCATTGTCTTATAGGGTAGGGTTCGATTTTACATTGGATGTGTCGATTGTTTTAGGGATAGAGATATATAGGTCTCAAGGGAGTAGGTACATCTTCATGGATAGAGTTACTCTCTAACGTTTAAGATCGTGTGATTTGAATTGTACAAGAAAATGACTACAAATCAGGGTTGTTCAGAGATATGGTTGATTCTGTTGGTGTTGGGTAGTTAGTTGAAAAAGGTACGACGAATACTTAAATGGTGTGGAAAAATGATATATTTGTACGATTGCAATGATTAGAACAACTGAGAAAGTAGGTAGATAAATTTTATTTCAAAATTTTATTTTGTGAAAATAACAGACACGTAGATGTTATGAAAATAGGTTAAAAACCTCTGAGGTAACATGTATATACTCAACTTTGATTATTATAGGGTAAGAGTTGATTTTACATTAAATGTGTCTATTTTGTTATGAGTAGGAGTAGATAGGCCTTGAGAGAGAAGGTAAGTGTCTTGGGAGTACAGTTATTCTCTGATGCTGAAGAGTGTAATTTTAGTAATACAAGTAAATGTCGGCAGGCTGAGGATTTCAGGGATACATTTTTTTTATGGTAGAAGTTACGTTTCTGAAGGAAGGACTAACTTTGTGGGATAAATTTGGGTGTTTCGTGAATGAGAGGTGACTTTAATATTTTAGGTATGTATTGGAAGCTAGGAGAATAGTGCCAATGATGAGTTAGATGGTTGTTTAAGGTGGGAATAAAGATGATTGCATCACATTTACTGGTTAATTTCATGATAGGTTAGTAAGTGTGGCTTTGGATTTTGGATCGTTTCATGTGTTATTTAAAGGGTAAGAGTAGTGGTTTGAAGGGTTATTTCGTGTGGTACTGAAGATGATTGCAGCAAGTTGAGTGGTTAGATGTATCTATGATTTAATACGATGGACGCATTATATGTTCATCGATGGTGGTAGCATTAATGACAAACGATTTGGAGTGTTATACCTATGGTAAGCCTGGTCATTCTTCAAGATTCTGTCTAGAAGATTTCTCTCCAAATGGTAAGCGCAACAAATCCGACAAATCTCATGCTCATGTAGTTGAATCTGACGATATCATTGCTTCGGTCGTATCTGAAGTTAATCTGGTAAGCAATCTGTCTGAATGGGTCGTTGATACTGGAGCAACCAAACACATATGCTCTAGTACAGAAATGTTCAAGGACTACCATGCAGTTTCCACAGGTGAATGTGGTTTTATGGGAAATTCTATGTAACACACCCTCATAATCCAATGACTTTATTTAAGAAGGACCATCAAACTATGAAAGTATTACCATCTCAGTTTCCTGAGGTATACTATCAAATAACAATGTTGTAACCTTTATTACAAAACAGATAACATATAAAAATATAATGTCTAATACAACCAGAACAAAAAAGACTGTCTGCGGAAGCTAACAAACAACTATGACACTCGTGACTGAGTGAGATCCCCTCCCCAAGCTAGCATGCATCAACAAGGTCGCACCTGAGAATATGCTCACCATTACATGGATCATCACAGTAAGAAATACCACAAGAGTCAGAATCTGATAGATAATAAAGACGGTCACAATATAGTGATAAAAATCGAATTTCAGATTAGGAACTCATACTTCATTTGAATTTAATTATTTAAGTTTAGTCATAAAACTTAATTTGATCTTATGCATGCATAACGATTACATAAGAATGAAGAAAAACCCTTGTATTTGTTTTAGAAGGTTTATCCTCGATTAGTCTCCTACTAATCGAGTCTTGTATAAACCGAAATACCCTTATAACGATCTTAAACAAAATCGTCTCCAAAAGGAACGTATCAAGGACCCGTCTCAGAAGCTAAAAACAATTTGTTACTAGAAATTGTAATTAAGTAACCTAGAAACAATAATATTACCTGAATATTATTAATTTTATGAGATAATTTTGTATTCTCTAAAAACTATTTTTAGAGAGATGGGGAAACAATGAATAATAATATGAATGAATAATAAGAAGAATCCTCTTATTACTCATCAAATGAGTCGGCCATATGCACAACAAAAGGCCTATGCACGCTCTTCCTCTTTTTGGTCAATCCATGATATAATTTTTTTTGAACAAGTGTAAGTTGCATGCTTACACAGATAAAAATAATATAATTAATCATCCACTTGCTCCTGTTACACGGTCCACATAACATAAAATTGACTCCATTTTATTTTTGTCAATTGTGTAAAATTGTAACATGTCACATAGCGCATGAGACAATTATTTGTTATTTATGTAATTTTAATTCTTTAAAATTCATAATTCACAAATTCATAACATTTAAATAATTCCACTAGTAATTCATAATTAGTATCTTATAAAAATGTGATATCATAATTTTATTACAACTATTTGTAATTATGATCGACCGTATTCATTCCCAATTTAATTGTTTCGTAAACAATTAAATAAAACTAAGTAATAAAACAATTTTATCACTTTGACAAAATATTATTGTAATCTCATAACAATAATATATGTCTAACAAAATCATTAATTTCAAAGTATTAATCAATCCGTATCCTATACCATTGACTAAATAATTAATTAAGACGAAATTCCCTAAAGATATGACCTTAAGCAATCAACTGATCAACACCATCATATGACGATAATGTCAAACTTTATAGACAATCAATCATTATCGATAAATGTCGATACCACGTATCTCTCTGCAACCTAATAATCACACGACCTCAGATGTTGTTAGGGTTTTTGACTTAGTCTTCCTCAAAAGTAGGAGCTAAAATCTTCTCTTTTCATGATTACTGCTTCGCTGATCAGAGTAGGTGAGTTGGGGACAATTTCGCATTATTCTGCTCAGCTCTTGACTCCTATCCTGACAGGAATAAGCCTCTTCTATCAATGAATGTTCTCTTATGTGATCCAAATGTATGGATTTGTCCAGACTATAACCTACCTAGATTGCATGTGTTAGGCGGGATAGATATTAATTTGACCAGACTAATCCAGGCCCAACAATTGTCCCTTGACAGTTTATTCATGTCTGACCAGGCCAGGAATAATATGTCAACCTGCTCATAAATAAAATTGCAAAAAGGATTCATTGTGGTAGACTATCCGTTAAAATCTGTTGACCGTTGTCTGACATTAAATGTAATAACGGCTAGTTTTTTTTTATGATGTCAGGTTTAGTTCATGGATCTAGTCCTAGGGTTTTTCTTTCCCTAGGTTTTTACCCATTCAACTGACCTTCTCCTTATAAATAGGAGGTTAGCCTGTGTTTGTTTCCGACTGAAATTCTTCTACCAATTCTTTCTCCTTTTAGTCTCTTTCTTATGAAATCCTGCAAAATATCAAATTCATACTTTTCTTCTACGTATCAATTTAGTACAATTTAATCGAAAATTGCTAAATCAACTTATTCTCTAAGCATCTTATTCAAATATTTAGGAGTATGGCACCAAAGAAATGTGCTGCTGTCCAGACATCTATCAAAAATATTGAAGAAAATCCTTTTAACAAGAGGAACAGGAATTGACGATTGTTGATCCTCCTTCTAAGGTCACATCGTATAGTTATCAAGATTTTTTGTTTACCCCAATAGAGTCCTTGGATTCGTCATTCAAGGACTCGAATTTATTAAAAACAAATTATGATCATAATTTAAGGGGAAAAAATAATTTCTGAGGCGGTTGAGGTATGAATTCCTGAGGACTCTCCAGTCAGGGCCAACTGGGTTTCACCCGGTTGGTTTTGCATACATGAATGGGCTTTATTTCAAAACCGGTTGTAACTTGTAAGTTACCTTTCACTCCTTTTATGGCTAATGCAACGCTATATGGAGGTGTCTCATTTCCAGGTCATGCCTATGATCTGGAAAATGATTCATTTTGTTGACAATTTATTATTATTATTATTATTATTATTATTATTATTATTTACTACTTTTGTTATTATTTATTATTATTATTAATATTATTTTATATATATTTATGATTTTATTTTTTTTATTACTAATTACTAATTATTATTATTATTATTATTATTATTATTATTCAAACATGGGAGAGTAGCGAAAAAGATACTTTGGAAGTAAATTTTGATAACATTCAAATAGTAATACGTGCTACGGGTATCGATATCACTGATCATGCTAAGGACGTCACTCTCTTGCTCACAGGCGGATTCGAAGCTACGATGGGATTCGAGGCTTATTTGGGCCTTGGTATTGGGCCGTGGATTTCATTTTCGAAAGACCGTTGCGTAAGTCTATTGTCCAATAATGGTGCCAGTTGAAGGATCAAGCATGCATATCTTGGTTTACTAGATTATTTGTCTCAGGCAATAAAAGGATATTATTATCCTATTTAGTAGTCTTTATTTCCTCTTTGAATTCTGCATTTAGGGGTCATGAATGTCCATGATTAATGGTCTTCATTAGCTTTAATTCACTAGTTAATGGTGGCTTTATTGTTACCAAAACGGTCGTAAGGCTAGGCTATTTATAGTCTATGCTAAGTTGTACTTTTCATTATCAAGTTTAATCAAAGAAAACAGTTTGCTTTTGCTTACTAAAATCCGTTATTATTCGATCGTTTGTTGAATAGTAATTCTTACGGTCTCAATAGGTCTTGAGTTCGTTACCATTGCCGAGTTATAGGTCTAACTCGTCAAATATCGCTTCCGCACTTTTAATTCGTATCATAAGTGGTATCATAGCTTCAGCTCTTGATTTTCCATTAATCGAGACGATCCTTAGTTTCGGTTTCGGTTCTTAAAAAAAACAAAAAAAAAAAACAAAACACAATCAAACAGCAAGACATGCCGACGAACAGTTTGACGAGGAGTTTTATGACAAACTCCAAAACTTGCTTCGAAACAGACCTACCGGTAGCCGAACCGGGGGCAAGGTAAAACAGGAGGAGTTCAAGCTGAACGAACTTCCAGAGTTTGTTGGGGGTGCTAATCCAGAGGAGTACCTGGATTGGGAACGAAAGATCGAACGAATGCTCGACTTCAAGGATCTCAGCGATGAACGAAGGTGCAAATTCGTCATCTTGAAGCTGGGAAAGGGAGCCTCGCTTTGGTTTGAAGGGTTGAAGGCCAAACACGCGCGGGCTGGAAAGGAGAAGATCACTTCATGGGAGGTGTTGAAAGGCAAACTACGAAGTAGGTATGTCCCACCAAATTAGCGGCTAGCTACTTATCGTAAAATTGTCGAGTTAAAGCAAGGAAAATTGAGTGTCGGGGAATATATTAATGAATTTGAAAACTTGTGTTTAATGGGGGGAACTGGATGAAATTGAGGAACAGAAAATGGCGAGGTTTTTACGGGGTTTGAATTTCAATATTGCTAGTGTCGTAGAAATGTACCCATATGCTGATTTCGACACTTTATGTGGGCTTTGCTTGAAACTTGAGTCTCAGGGGAAAACGAAATATGGGGGCAGGTCGAATACCGAATACGGGAAGTCCAAAACTTGGTCCAAATCCGAGTCACCATCGAACTTTAATTCCCCTGCCTCTTCCAGCAGCCTAGTGAAAAACCCTACCGCCGACAGCATGTCCAGCCCTAGGACGCCTGCCACAACCAAAAAAACCCCTCTCTCGAAAGTCCGGTGTTTTAAATGCGAGGGTTTCGGGCATTACCAGAGTTCGTTCCCTAATAAGAGAATTGTGACCTTACGGGAGGCTGATGAGTGTCGCGAGGAGGTGCGTAAGGAGGAGGAGCGTTTGGGTGATATCTTTGTTTTTTACGAAGGTATTGAGGAGGAAGAAGTCGAGGGATATGAGGCACCTATTTATGACACAGCCTTGGTTCTTAGAGCATTGCAAACCACGACCATACCCACTGTCCCGGAACAACGAACTCAACTATTTCATACCAAGTGTCGGGTTGGGGATAAATGGTGTAGTGTGATTATTGACGGGGGTAGTTGTACGAACGTAGCCTCAAGTGAGATGGTGTCTAAGTTGGGGGCTTGGTTACCACGCACGGCTCACCTTAAGCCGTATCCTCTCCATTGGCTTAATGATGGGAATAGTATTTAGGTGGACCGCCAAGTACGAGTGGGATTGGCAATGGGCTCTTATGAGGACGAAGTGTTATGTGACGTGATTTTGATGGATGCGTGTCACATCTTACTAGGCCAACCTTGGCAATTTGACCAAGATGCGGTCCATAGAGGTAGAAGCAATGAATATGAACTAAGGGCCCAGGGTAAGAAACTTATTTTAAAGCCCATGTCTTCGCAAGCAATTCATTCCATGAGTACTAAGTCAAAGAAAAATCCGAACCATACTCTGCAGATTAACGAGCGAGAAATTGAGCATGTACTAAAACAAGGGGAAGTGGTGTATTTGCTCGTGTCCAACAGTGAGGGCGAAACCAGGGAGGGCACGGTCTTGAGCAACCCCTTTGTCGAGCTATTGGAGGAATTTGGGGATGTGTTTCCCGATAATTTACCTCCTGGGTTACCGCCATTTCGAGGCATCGAGCATCAGATTGATCTCGTTCCAGGCGCTCCACTACCCAATAAAGCCGCTTATCGGTGCAACCCAGAGGAAACCAAGGAGTTACAGCGGCAGATTGAGGAGTTAATGGGCCGGGGATTCGTCCGTGAAAGCATGAGTCCATGTGCTGTCCCGGTTTTATTGGTGCCAAAGAAGGATGGATCATGGCGTATGTGTGTCGATAGTCGGACTGTGAATAACATAACGGTTAAGTATCAGTTTCCTATGCCCCAGCTTGATGACATGTTGGACGAACTACACGGGTCTCATGTGTTTTCAAAAATCGACTTGTGGAGCGGATACCACCAAATTAGGATGCGTGAAGGGGATGGAAGACGGCTTTTAAAACAAAGCATGGGTTATACGAGTGGACCGTTATGCCTTTTGGTCGCACATTCATGAGGTTGATGAACGAGGTGTTAAAACCGTGTTTGGGGAAGTTCGTGGTTGTCTACCTCGACGATATATTGGTGTACAGTAGAAGCGAGGGAGAGCATCTGTTTCACTTAAGGAAAGAATTCAGGATTTTACGAGCCCAATAACTTTTCGGTAAAATGGAAAAATGTTTTTTTCTGGTTAGTAGCGTGGTTTTCTTGGGCTATGTTGTTTCGAAAGATGGTGTTTCCGTTGACCCATCAAAAATTGAGACTATTCAATCTTGGCCCAATCCTACCACGGTGAGCGAAGTGCGGTCGTTTCACGGGCTCGCTTCTTTTTATAGACGTTTTATTCGGGACTTTAGTGCAATTACGAGCCCAATCACTAACTGTCTAAAGAAAGGGGCGTTTTTATGGAACAAAGAGGCACATGAGGCTTTTGAAACTATCAAGGCAAAATTAGGTTCTGCCCCTGTTTTGGCACTGCCGAACTTTTCTCAACCATTCGAAGTCGAGTGTGATGCTAGCGGAGTCGGGATCAGGGCCGTATTAATTCAAGGTAACCGTCCAATTGCTTTCTTTTCTGAAAAATTGGGAGGAGCCCGATTGAATTATTGTGCTTACGATAAGGATTTTTACGCTATTGTGCAAGCATTGAGGCATTGGAGTCATTATTTGCGGCCGAATCATTTTGTGTTGCATTCGGATCACGAATCTCTAAAGTACATTAATGGGCAGCAAAATGTGAGTCCGCGACATGCCAAGTGGGTCGAACTTGCAATCATTTCATTTTTCCTCCAAATACAAGGACGGTCGCAGTAACATCGTGGCCGACGCCCTATCCCGCAGGTATGCTTTGTTATCAACTTTGGATGTTCGTTTTTTGGGATTTGAGACTTTGAAGGCTTATTACCTTGAGGATCAGGAGTTTGGGAAGGTATTTAGAGAGTGCGAAAGTGGCAGCGGGTTTGGGACTATGTTTTACAGGATGGGTTTATTTTTCGAGGCAATCGACTTTGTGTTCCTAAGCACCCTATCCGGGAGCTATTAATTCGGGAGGCTCACGGTGGGGGATTGGCGGGGCATTTTGGGGTAGCTAAGATACTTGAGGTCCTTAAGGAACACTTCTTTTGGCCCAAGATGGTGGGTGATGTAACGAAAGTAGTGAGTAAATGTGTAACTTGTGTCATGTCGAAAAGTTCGTTCAAACCCGGTCTCTACACCCCATTACCAGTTCCTTCTCGACCTTGGGAAGATATTTCCATGGATTTTATTGTAGCGTTGCCACGTACACAACGGGGGAGGGACGCCATTATGGTGGTAGTGGATAGGTTCTCCAAAATGGCTCATTTCGTGGCTTGTAACAAGACGGATAATGCAAGTCATATTGCCGATTTATTTTATAAGGAGATTGTGCGTCTTCATGGTATACCAAGAACAATTGTGTCGGATCGTGACTCGAAATTTCTTAGTTATTTTTGGCATACTTTGTGGCGTAAGGTGGGTACCAAGCTTCTTTTTAGTACGTCTCATCATCCTCAGACGGATGGACAAACGGAGGTCACAAACCGAACTTTAGGGGTGTTACTTCGGGGCTTGGTTAGCCGGACCCAAAAGGATTGGGATATGAAACTTGCTCACGCTGAATTCGCCTATAATCCATCCCCGACTTTTGCAACTGGCCATTCTCCTTTTGAGGTAGTCTATGGGGTGAACCCTTACTTGCCACTCGATTTGATTTCCTTGCCTTCCGGTGAACTCGTTCATAAGGATGCCGAGTCGAAGTTAAAATCAATGCTGAAATTGCATCAGCAGATTCGTGGCCGGATTGAAACCATTAATGAGGTCTATAAGCGCAAGTCCAATAAGAATAAGAAGTCGCGTGTGTTTAACGAAGGAGATTTGGTATGGGTTCATTTGAGGAAGGAGCGGTTTCCGAGTAAGCGAAAGAATAAGCTTATGCCTCGGTCGGAAGGGCCATAAATGGTGGTAAGTTGAGTTAATGATAATGTTTATAAGGTCGAGCTACCGGGGGGTTATGGCGTCCATGCCACGTTCAATGTGGGCGATCTTGCACCATATCTCGATGATGATGGGCTTACGGAATTGCGGGCAATTCCTTTCAAAGGGGGAGGAGATGATACGGGTATCGATATCACTGATCATGCTAAGGACGTCACTCTCTTGCTCACAGGCGGATTCGAAGCTACGATGGGATTCGAGGCTTATTTGGGCCTTGGTATTGGGCCGTGGATTTCATTTTCGAAAGACCGTTGCGTAAGTCTATTGTCCAATAATGGTGCCAGTTGAAGGATCAAGCATGCATATCTTGGTTTACTAGCTTATTTGTCTCAGGCAATAAAAGGATATTATTATCCTATTTAGTAGTCTTTATTTCCTCTTTGAATCCTGCATTTAGGGGTCATGAATGTCCATAATTAATGGTCTTCATTAGCTTTAATTCACTAGTTAATGGTGGCTTTATTGTTACCAAAACGGTCGTAAGGCTAGGCTATTTATAGTCTATGCTAAGTTGTACTTTTCATTATCAAGTTTAATCAAAGAAAACAGTTTGCTTTTGCTTACTAAAATCCGTTATTATTCGATCGTTTGTTGAATAGTAATTCTTACGGTCTCAATAGGTCTTGAGTTCGTTACCATTGCCGAGTTATAGGTCTAACTCGTCAAATATCGCTTCAGCACTCTTAATTCGTATCAATACGAGTATTTGTTAACACAATAAAAAGTCATAATTTTGAAATATAGATATCAGTAAAACAAAAGACATCATCTATGTTGCTTAGTTATTGACTTCCACATCAGTTTTGATGTGTTTCATTAACGTGGTCATTATGGGGCACCAGAAGCATGCCCTATTTTTTCTGCAATTTTTTTCGAAGTTTTTTCGAAATTGGTTGTGAGAGATGAATAATATGAAGACTGGTGTTTAGGGTTTGCTAATTATATAAGCAAAATAAAATGGTAGTTGTGGAGAAATTAGGTATTGTAAGTGAGTAATTTTTTTTTTCTCTTTTCAGGTTTTCAACATTTATCAGATCTTTCACGCTTTCCAAAAAATTGAAGTATGGTCTCCATGCAGTAGGCAACTATATCAAATGTTCCCTTCCTGAAATGTAATATTTTAGATATGTATCTAGAATATGTTAATAATAATAATAATAATAATAAATTAATAAAATAATAATAATAATATATTCCATTTATTAATTTATTATTACTATTATTATTATTATTATTATTATTATTATTATTATTATTATTATAAAAACTGCAAACTTTTATCAATCAAACAAAACTTTTATTATTATTGTTATTTAGTTAGTTCAGTTTAATTAAATTTCAATTCTATTAATTTCAGCTTCATTCAGTTTAGTTCAGTCCAGCTCGAATAAATTCAATTTAGTTCAGTTCAATTCAATTCAGTTGAGTACAATTCAATTTCATGTAATTCAGTTCAACTCTAAAAAAAACACAAATTCTCATTTGTGATGGTGATATCCGTCACAAGCTTGTGACGGATACCGTTTCTTCTCACAAAATACCCCTTTTTCTCTTTGTCCAACATTATTCATGTGGTCCCCCTTTCTCCACTAACTCATTTTATATCCATTTTGTCTCACAAAATATCCGTCACAAATGGTGACCCGTCACAAGACTTAATAAAAAAAAATGAAAGGAAAAGGTGGGAGCTTGTTAAGACTTTATACAATAAGGTAAGAATCCATGTATATATGAAGAGAGATTTATTTAGCAAGAGTGAGAAGAAAAGAGCTTTTCTCCGTGTATGATCAGTTGTTTGATCCCCGAAGTTCTGTTTTTAAAATATAATTAAGAACCCCTTGGAAAGCAAGTTATTTATAAGATTATTTGTTATGCTTTCCGTTAGGAACTCAGAATACTTTGAGTTAAATTTCGTAAAAGGGGTTTGAAGAGAATTTAGTTTAGAGCGATGGAGTCATCGGAAGCGGAAAGGGGACAAGTGATTGGGGAAATCTCATCTATGAAACCAAGCAATGGTGATGTTGAAAAGCCCGTAATTGTTAGGGTTAAGCGGAAGCTCCGCCAATCTCCTCTTGAAGCTTTATGGATTGAAATCAACGAGAGACCTCTGAAGCGGCCCTTACTCGACTTTCAGAAGCTCTCCATCACTTCGTCTTCGTCTTCTTCTTCTCCACCTTTGGGTATGCTTATTCTTATTCTTTTTGTTTTATTAATTGGTGTCAATAATTGGCGCATTTAGTTTGATGGTCATAATTTTTAATTTTACTGAAATTAAGCGGAGAAATTCAGATATTGAGATGTGCTCAATAATTTAACTACGAAATTGGTTGATGGAATTGATTTATGTTTTGTGGCAAAAGAGGAACCGAAGGTGAAAAGGGTGTTAGTGCAACACATTGAGACAGTTGGCCGCTCTGAGGATGCCATTCACTTTGTCAATTCATATGTGGTTCGTTCTGTTCTAAACCCTAATATTTTCAATTACTTTGATTAAAGTGATCAATTATCTGTTGCTCTTATTATGCGTAGCCACATTTATGCACTCATGTTTCTTATAGGAAGGCAGCCCTGAGGTAGACGCTGACTCCAAGTTTACAGCTAGCAGTAAACAAAGAAGGCGGACCCTCCTCTCTCACACTGTACGTGCTTTCCTAATTTTCTGTCTTGTAATTTCTGGGTTTGGAAATGCTATCAAGTATCAAGGCTGCTTTATCTTACTTTGTTCCATCTTATTCTACCAGATTCATAACCGTCAGCTATCCAAGGCCAAGCAACAACATGAGGCAAGTTATTTGCATTTATCAAAATAATCAAGGAAAAATATTCCGCTTCCTTTTTTTTGTCAAAATCGTTCTGTTATGTTGCTATTAATTATTGGTTCTTTTGACTGGGATGTCATTCATTTGCATTCGACCTCTCATTAGATCTTGTTGGGATATTCTTTCATGTATTAGTGCATATTAGTCACTGAGAGTGACATACTTTTGCTACTGTGTTGATTTCATTTGTTAGGAACTAGCAAAAAGTGCACGCTTTGAGCAAGTATGGAAACGAAGAACACATGGTAATGAGTCTGTTCGTGATGAAGCGTTGGGTGACGTATGCCGTGTTTATGATGTTGTCCGTGTTGACATGGAGGAGACCTCTGCAACCCAAGAAAAGCAGGAGTATGTTCCCTAACCTATACTTATAGTAGTTGTTGCCATAGTTTTTCATTGGTACAGTATTTTTAATTGTGTGGTGTTATTTACATGATTGTTCAGTGAGATATCCGAGGAAGATCAGAAAGCACTCAGTAAATTCTTACCTCTGTTAAGGGAGTGTATTCCTACTGCCGCTAAAGAAATTGAATCTGATTTCTCTTGTCAAGCTTCCAAACAAGGTTTCTCCATTAATGTCCTTTCATCATCGACTTCTACGTGTCTTTTATTATAATGTGGCTATCAAGACGTGGTGATACTACATGCTAAAGATAGATCCTATTCGTATTTGTGGTTTGTCCACATTTGACTGAGTGTTCCGTAGTGAACAATAAGAACAGAATTAATCACTTTCTAGTCCGAGTTACTCCACCTGTTCCCAATTGATTTTATGATGCAACCGTTTTTGGCTTTGTGATGTCTCCTCGCTGTGTAGCCTTGACCTGTTTGAATAAGTGTAGTATACATAAATGGAGGAACTCAAAATCATGTATCTTTATATGATTGATACACCATTTCCATATTCACTTCTACCTATATTTACGACCTACATTTTTGTCTATTTTTTTGTGGTGTTATAAGAACGTATCAGTTATTTGTAGCCATCATAGGTGACCCTAAACTATAACTCAAATTTTAATTATTATACTTATAAATTCGATGTTACTTATGAAGGTTGTATCTTGTTATATTCCACTACATATGGTGGTTAGTTGTAGAGCGAACTTAAAAATAAAGCTTTTTAAAGTATCATTTACCTCGATCCTGAGACCTGACTTATCACGAGAACAACTGTTAGCTTGGGTGTAAGAACTCTCCCCTACGTTAATCACAATGTTGGTGTGTTCGATTCTCATCCGCGCTCATTTTTAAAAGAAAAAGCCATGAGTTACCACCGTCACAGGGAAGAATTGATGTAATCAAAATCATAATCTGCTTTTAATCCCCGAGCATGAATGTGAAACTTCACAGTAGACACAGCAAATTGACTTGCAATTTTTATTTTAAAGTGCCTCGATCAACATGTTTGTGAATTAGTTGACCAGTGACCTATGAGCTATTTCCATGCAATGAGGAGGTCTTGAATAAGACAGTCTTAACTTAAGACGTCTCACAAACTCCTTTTGTTTTCACCTCTATCATAATCTTTTGTGAGATCCGTCTTAAGTTAAGACGGTCTTAAATAAGAATTGGTGCCATGCAATAATCCTGGAGACTTTGTAGAGTTGATTGCTCAATTTGTCTGCTAACATTCGGGGAAACTCTTAGCAGGTTCCATTGATGGGTATGTCTATGACCTCTATGCTGTGAAGGAAGAGGTTGATGAAGTAGAGGTGTCTTACCCTTTTCCGCTGTAAGGCTTGCAATTCTGTGTCTCGCTGTGTTGATTATCCATCTATAGTTCTAAAATTACTGTTGATGGTAATTAATTATGCTTGTTGAACCTCTCCTGCTTAGGGTACAACTTGATGATGATGATCAATATTATGAGGGCCCTGATAATTCGGACTACGAAACTGATGATTCAAATGGTATCATCTACTTCTGCTATATTTGCTGTTTATCACTCTTTAAATCTGACTTGAAGAAAACTACTAAATGAGGATTTCCTGCCTTGTTTAACAGCTGAAAACCATCCATACAATGATTATCCGGAAGAGGAGTCGTCAGAAAGTGAGGAGAAAAGTGACACATCTGGAAGCGAGGAATCAAAGGAAAATGAAAGTGAAGATGAAACTGAGAGTGAGAGTGAGAGTGATGCAAGTTTTCGATCCAATGACCCGGTGTCCGAAGATCGATTATGGGATGATGAGATGGATGAAAACTTCAGTGATGATTCCTTTGAGTGATTGGGCTTAGTGAATGGATATTGAAAAACCGTCCTGATCCCTCATAATGATATGAAGTTATGAACTCTTTATTCCGCACTAACATCGTCGTGATATAAATGTCATCTTCAAAAAACCCGTGATCTTTAATTTAAGAAACCGTGAAGATACTTTTCATTTCATAATATCTGCAATAGGCGAAAATCATGGAATAATTTCCTAAACTAAATGCTAAATATAAGCAATTATTTGAAAAATAGAAATACTATGGAATAATATTTTAAAAGGAGTAATTAAAAGGAGTAAGCAGGCTAAATCCAACAATACTAACAGATTAACTATTATGGATTGAAATTAATTCCCAAAAAAGTTTTAAAAACCCAGAAGAATAATTTTAAAACCGTCAGAAATAATTTTCATTCCATAATATCTACTATAAGCGAAAATCATGGAATAATTTTCTAAACTAAATGCTAAATATAAGCATTTGTTTTAAAAATAAAAATATTATGGAATAATATTTTAAAAGGAGTAAGTAGGCTAAATCTCAGCGAACACTGAAAGATCAGTTATTATGAATTGAAATTAATTTCAAAAAAAAAAAATTTAAAACCGTGAAGAATAATTTTAAAACCGTCATGAATAATTTTCATTCCATAATATCTGCAATAAGCGAAAATATTGGAATAATTTCCTAAACTAAATACTAACTATGAGCAATTATTTTAAAAACTGAAATATTATGGACTGAAATTTTAAAAACTGGAAGCAAACTAAATCCCAGCAACACTGATCTTTCAGTTATTAAACTGAAAGATTTCCTAAATCAAATTTACATTACTTATTCTATATATGATTCTATAATTCCAAATTGTCCATCATCCACAAAAATCATATCATATCCGAACAACTACAACTCTACAAGTATCCTATTGCAGCTACATAAAAAAAACCCTATTATATCTTTTTTATTCAAGAAAATATATGATCCTATTGCAGCTACAGAAAATAAAACCCTACACATAAACAATTAAAATTCTGTTTATATATTATATGAAATTCTACAATCCACATTCAACCATCCATCTCCCATCATTTACCATTAACAAATATTAACAAATGCAATGACCAACCAGAATTGTGTTATGGCTTTGAACTGCAACCCCGTTGCCATACGTCACTTGACCTCGGAGATCCTCACTGTAGAAATTGTCGTACTCGTGGTACACCTTTGGAAGAGAAAAAGTTTCTAAAACAAAGAAGAAACTTTATCATTAGAGACGTTTTTATTTGATTTAGAGGTACTACATGTTTCACCTTTAATTGACTTTTTTTCACGACTATGTACAATTAAATAACATAATTACAATTTTCAAGAAAATTTAATTCAGGCTACTATCCGCAAGAGTATCATTAACAAATTCAAGAACAAGATCAACAAGGGACATTTATACAAATTATCAAGATTCACTGTGGATGCAAATAAGGGGGCTGAAATTGTAACTTCTGGTGAATTACGCATCTACTTTTCATATCAAACAATTGTTGAAGAGGTTCAGAATCTACCCGTCCCAAAATATGGATTCAAGTTTGTGGACTTTCGTGACATTCTATCAAAAACAATATCTGATGAACATTACATAGGTACATCCATGAAACCCATATAAATCAAGCACTATAAAATGTTTATTTATAATATAACTTTTTAATCTAGCTAACCTGAAACTTACGTAGATGTCATTGGAAAAATTTCCGGAGTCGGAGAAGTCAGATCAACAAAGAATGGAAATAATTGGATGACAATATACATAGAGAATATTCAGTAACAATTCTGCTATTTTTAATATTCAACGATAACTATACATAAATATTTGTGTATAAGTATTTATAATAATATGATTAATCAACATATACACAGGAAGGAGAAAAACGCATGCTCGGTATGGAACAACTATGTTAGTTTAGTTCAGGCTTTTATTGATGCATGTAAAGATCCTACTGAACCTGCTATCATTGTCATCCGTTCTGTTCAACGATGTAAATGGGAAGGTATACTACTATTACTGTATACGAAATTTCGTAGTATCAACCATTTACAAATTCATCATATTTTTTTATGAACTATCGTCTAGGTGAACCTAGAGGGACAACTACAAGACACGCAACCCGCTTTTACTTTAACCATGCAATTCCAGAGGTGGAAGCGTTCCTCGAAGAGTAACTTTACACAACTACTATTGTATAAATTGTTAATGAGTTTGAGATTATCAATCAACTAACTGATTTTCACTTACCTAACGCGACAAAGACTACATTCTGGCGATGAACCAAGTAGCTCGAATGTTATATCATACTTCTCGACTGAGTCGGAAGAAATGCTATCGGGAGATAATTTTAGTACAATCTCTGAGATTAAGAACTGTCAAAAGGTAATAATGTATTTTTATTTTTCATACTCAATAATGGAACCTAGCACCCCTGTTTTTTATGAGGCTACAGTTACTAAATATTCTGTTTTTTGGTTTCTTTAGTGTAATCACTCAGTCCTTTAATCCATAATCATTCTTCTGCATGCTCTGCATTACGCCCTAGGCTGACGATAGCTTTTCATTTTCATGAATAGCACCCGAACATGGAAGAATAACGTAACAACTCATATAGACATAATTTAAGCGTGCTTGGCCGGGAGTAGTCTTAGGATGGGTGACCTCCTGGTAAGGTTCTCGGGATGCGCATGAGTGAGGACAAAATGCGCTGGAAAGGACTCGTTTTGGTCTGTGGGGCCAATACATAGCCTAACAAGCTACTGTGGCTAACATTTCCGGTCCTAGGTTTGGGTCGGGTGTTACACAATACATACACCCACCCACTTAATAGAGCAATACAGACACCCACCAACAACATCAGTCACTAAAAAACCTAGAAATCACCCACAGAAACCTGAAACAACACAATACAGACACTCACAAAAACCTGAAACAACACAATACATACACCCACCCACTTAATAGAGCAACACAGACACCCACCAACAACAACAATCACTAAAAAACCCAGAAATCACCCACAAAAACCTGAAACAGCATAATACATACACTCACCCACTTAACAGAGCAATACAGACATTCATCAACAACAACACTTAGTAAAAAAAACCAAAAATCACCCACAGAAATGTTTAACAGAACAATACAAACACCCAACCCACTTAATACATACACCCACCCACATTGATTATGACAAGAATCCAAAGTCAGGAACCAAATACAACAACATTAGATATTAAGCACGAAAACTGTAAAAGATAGAGGATCTTGAAATAAACCTCCCTTTTTATCAATTTTTTTGTTGTTTGTTCAAGTACTTATCACAAAATATCTTGAACCTCTTAGATTTCGGTGACATATCCTCTGATCTAGCACAACTTTCCGCAGGATATCCCTTCAATAGCTCTTTACCCTCAATGACTCTAACAGCTGCATAACAGAAGACAAAACAAACAATATAAAATGATTAGAGCATACATAAATTAAAAGAAAACAAAAAAAACAAAAAAAAAAAACACAAACACGAAACAAAGTACTCGTACCTCTCTCTTCTTCCTTTTTCCTTTTCCTGTCTACAAATCCGTCAAAATAACGCAAAAGAATCTAGGACAACGGTATTTTCATCAGTGGCCACATGATCAGAATACGCTAAAGTAACTTGATTCTCACCATCATCATCAGAATCAAGTAGTGATCCGTAACCCGAAAACGTATCAGAGGCCACATGACCAGCACAAGGAATATATAAACAATGATTTAGTGATGAATGATAGGATATCCCTGATTTGGTTATGATTTTAGATGTATTTTTAGACATAATTTCAAAGAAATGTGTGTGGAAAGGAGAAGGAAAAGAAAGAGAAAGTTAGAGAGAGAAAGCAAGGTAAAATAGGGTTTGAAAACAGCGAAGGAAATGAAAGAGGAAATTGACGAATCTAGCATCTTCAAATGAACTTTCTAGAGGAAGGTTGAATGTTCAGTGAGTTGTTTACGTTTGGATCAGTAAATGAGAGAGTGAGTGGGTGGATGGGTTTAATAAATTGGGTTGAAAATTAAAAAAAGGGAGAGAGTCATTAGTTGGGTAATTAGAGGGTGGGTGGGTGGGTGGGTTTATTAAATGTCGGCTAATAATGACTTTTTTGTAATTATTAGAAGGTGATAAGAACTTTTTGGTCATTATTTAGACCCAAAAATAGAAATAAAGGAAATGGGTACATCATTGTGGGTTGCCAAAAAGAAAAATGGGTATATTAAAGGAGAATGGAGGAGGAGAATGGAGGGAGTATATTATTTAAACTATAAACATTTAGCCAATTACTCTACTTCTTATTTTCAATACCGTTTACTATGCACCATGAAATTCCTTATCCTATTTTCCTTCTCACGATTAAGCATAAGAAAAGCACATGTAGATTTCGACACTATAGTCAATTGCAAAAATTTGATCCTCTAAAAATGTAGGCCATATGTTTTGCGTATAATAGGGGTTGCTTATTCCCCATTTACTCCAAAAAATACCTTGAGTTTTACCTTAGTATAATTTTTATTAAAAATTTATTCTTTATGATTCAAAATTTCTTAAGAGCAAGGTGTATTAGCTCAACATGAAAAACACGTGATTGCACTAGAAAGATGGCCAACGCTCCAAAGGTGTAAAAGCGATACACTTGAAAGTGATAACTGATGAGGTGAAAATAAAAGCAATATGTGCATATTGTATGTAATATAGTGTTAAGTGAATTAAAATACAAATGATTTGTCATGTTTTTTCAGTTTACTAATTAAACCACTCAAAACTTCTATCCAAAGGGAAAAAATGTGTCATCCAAAACAAAATTTCTTAACTAATAAAATCAAAGTTGAAGTAATAAAGACCGTTACTCAAATTATGTTAGCACTATAACTGTATTACAATCGTTTCTAGTTTCTAAACTATAGACTAAGACGCCTTTAAACATTTTACATTTAGCCAATTATTTTAGAATCCGTGCAACGCACGGATTATACACTAGTTTTGTTCTATTTATATACATTAGGTATTTACGGAACAATTATGCCCAAGAATTCCTCTATTAGACCATCCCCAAGCAAGGTGGATGAGGAGGTCAATAAGTAATTGGGTCAAGTTAATTAAGTATTAGTAACTTAATTAACATGACCCATTACAAAATAGGGTCAATTGGTGACCTCTTTTCTTGCTATTGACCCATTTATTGACCTAATAGTTGTTTGATTATCATTGGCTTAAAATGTGAAGAGTTTAAAATATTGTAAATCGTAATGGATAAAGTAAAAGAGATGAGGTTTTTAGTAGGGTAAAAAATGTGGCAAACAATTAAAAATGTTGGGAAGTGGGAAATAATTGGGTTGATGGCGTAGGTTGTGACTTTCTGCTTGGGAAAGTGAAAATGGGTCAAGATATATTAAGTATAATTAAGAGTAAAAATATATATTGACCTACATAGGGTGACTCTTGCTTGTGGATGGTCTTAAGCATAAGAAATGAGCATAACAAGGAACATAACAACAATATTACTCTAGTATCTAAACTGTAAAGGTCGATTCCGCAAAATTGGGAAATGGGGGGTGTGTTCGAATCGTCATTAAGTTTGTGCAATACCCCACTAAAACTGAAGTCAGAAACTGAAAGAAACTACTGTGTGGAGTTTGAATGAACACTTAAGAATCCAATGAACATGACATAAATATGTGCACAAAACTACTGAAGCAGTGAGCCTAAAGGTTGGAAAGGTGCATAGCTTCACACCTAGGCTTCCTATTAACATCAAGAAAATGCAAAAACACAACTGTGACAACAGAGGAAACAAACATAGGAATCGGACCGAACATCCACAACATCAAAGTCACAGCAAAGTATATAGCTCTTAAACCAAGCTGCCAGAAGATAGCACCTTCAACCAAAGCATCCATGACGTACCCTTGTGGAACCTCTGTATTTGGCATGCTTAGTAAGAAGTTTACATGCACATAAGACCGCGCTGATTGTATGAACGACACGAAAGCTAGTATGAAGCACAACACCATGCAAATGTACTTGATGGGTATTACTGAGCTTTTTGTATCTCCGTATATCATTTTTGATACTAGTTGATTGTTTGAGGAGCTTCCTACCCATGTTCCGATGAATGAGGCGAGAGCCAGAGAGGTGGATGCCATGAATGTTGCTGCTGATATTGTGCTGCTAATCACTGAGAATGCTGCTCCTCTGCTTACTGAATCAATCTGCAAATATATGACTTGATAATCACACACTTGAATCTAAATGGATAACGTGGCTAACCCGTCACAGTGATCCATTGTCAATTCTACTTCAAAATTCAAAGACTGATTGCAACTTCAATACCATCCTTCTTCAGTCCTAGCTCCTAATTTTATTTCTTGTTGTGGTGTCAAAATAAGCTATCCTTAATTAGTCCAAAAGCTATCAGTTTACATACTATGATGCAGCGGCGTATTCATTGTTCAATATAACGGTTAGTCACGTCTTGTTTCTGTATCGGCCCTAGAATTAGTATCAACAATCTAATATCAGCTGTATGATTTGCCTTGTACAGGTCATCTATCCAACAAGCATTTGTCAATTTTGTAGAAGCCATTTACATTCGGAAATGTGTAGTCGCGATAAGGTGAAAATCCCTTACTGTAAGTCTGTAACAACCGATACATTGCAAGAATGGCTCGTTTGAAGACCGTGATATGGAGTTCAGTTCAAATAGAGGTTGCAATAGAAAAGACGAAGAAATGGTAATAGTCGTTGAGAGAGTAAGCATACCTTCATAATTTGATTGACCCAAGCTTTTTTGCAGTGATTCTCGAAGCCAAGAACAGTAGTTTCAGGAAATCTCAAGTATTTGTAGAGAAGTATAGTATGGTAACCAAACATGATGAATAAACCAGCTGGAACAAGAAACAAATCCAAGTACTCCTTATTCCACTTCATTATCATCATCATCATCATTAATCCTCTTCCTAAATCCTAACTAATTAACAATAATAACAATGTTTAGAGTAGAAATAATGTTAGAAATAGGAAATGCAAGAGAAGTGGGAATGTTTGGTGATATAATCAGGTTGACATTGTGTTATGGAATAGTAGGTTAGGCATAATGTTGTTAAGCTAACATTTATGTATTATTCTAGTATTATACGCACCATTTGTTGACATGAACACACATTATTACAACTATCAATCATTTTTGAACTTATTTTTATACATGCAACATGCTGTTGGTGTTTGGAGGATTACAGACACAAGAAATAACAAACATTGTTGGGAATAAGTAGCAGCATAGGGTGTAATCGAGCCAATTTGAGTTCAAGCTCGGGTGGATTTGAAATCGGCTCGAAAACTTCAGCTTGAGCTCGGAATCGGCTCGAAATTATCCGAGTTTTAAAAATCAAAATTTGGAATCAGCTCAAATTAGACTCGAGCTCTATTCGAACTCGGTTAAATGTTTATTTGTAGTAATTAAGTGAAAGTGGGTTAAATGGTGAGACCTAGGCTACTGTAGTAAATAGTAAATAGTAAATAGTAAATAGTAAATAGTAAATAGCAATGAGTTAGAGCAGAAAGTTGAATGCGAGATGAATGATGACAAAATGAGTTAGGAATGTTAAATGTTTGATCAACAACAACTATATCTCATTGCTGGCATTCTTACATTACAATTACAACTGCCAATTCACATGTACTAACAGCTAACATACATGTTCTTAATCCCCTCATTATGACACTTCCTATTTAGGCCCTGTTCTTTTGGACTGAAACTGAACTGAACTGAACTGAACTGAACTTATAGTATCTGAACTGAACTGAACTGAACTTATTGGATCTGAACTGAACTTATAGGAACTGAACTGAACTGAACTTATAGGAACTGAACTGAACTGAACTTATAGGAACTGAACTGAACTTATAGGAACTGAACTGAACTGAACTGAACTTATAGGATCTGAACTGAACTTATAGGAACTGAACTGAACTGAACTGAACTTATAGGATCTGAACTGAACTAAACTTATAAAACCCGAACTTAATTAACTTTATTTTAATTTCAGTTAACTATTATTATTATTATTGTTATTGTTATTATTGTTGTTGTTGTAATTATTATTATTATTATTATTATTATTATTATTATTATTATTATTATTATTATTACTATTATTGTTGTTGTTGATGTTGTTTTATTATTATTATTATATGACATTGATAAAAAATTGTCTAAAATACATGGTAATTTAAAATATTTTCAACTTTATATATAATTGTTTGTTCATAGTTCATACATTATACTACGATTATATTACGATAAAAAATATTCACTATTACAAATTTCTCTAACCATTTATTTTCTCTAACAATGATAATGAAGAAGTTGATTAACTGGAGAGTGACAATTGGTGAGGGTGAGTGTGTCGTATAATGAGTAGTTTTTTTTTTGGCATTAACGAGGATGATAGTTTGACATCAATTAAAGAGTAAAAGACGGGTAAATTATTAATGAGTTGTTTTTTTATAGATGACGTGTATCGAATAATTAAAGCAAAATGTTTGTATCGGTTGTTAAAAATAATACTCCGTATACAACTTTTCTTAATTGAGTTTATATGAACTGAACTTATAGGAACTGAACTGAACTGAACTGAACTGAACTGAACTTATAGGAACTGAACTGAACTGAACTAAACTTATAGGAACTGAACTGAACTTATAGGAACTGAACTGAACTGAACTTATAGGATCTGAACTGAACTGAACTTATAGGAACTGAACTGAACTTATAGGAACTGAACTGAACTGAACTGAACTTATAGGATCTGAAGTGAACTTAAATTAAGTGACTTGAAGTCCAAAAGAACAGGGCCTTACTCCCACTTTTCTTATTTCCACATTTCACTTACAAACATGGCTACCATAATTATTGGACTTGTCTTTTTTTAAAGCCAAATTAGGAAACTATTTCATAGATAACTTAACTAATATCGAATCCTGCTAAACGTGTCTGAGTAAGATAAGATAGTATTGCAGTAGCGTTTTCCGATTACGAAAAGAGGATGAAATATTATGTTAAATTACAAGAATAGTGATGCTTATCAGTAATGTGGATTCACAATGAATTGGGGGACCAATCACATGCAAAACTTGATACTTCTTCATATGCATATTGCTTTACCCATCATTCTACTTTCTACCTAACAATTTTGGTCCCAATTTTAATACCCCAAACTGTCTACTGCATGGTTTCTCCATTTTCATAACAAATTTTCGAATTCAGCCTAACTACAAGTTCCAACATAAACCGGTGAACTACAGGGTTTCAAGTTTAGCTTAATCAGAAGTTCAGAGTTAAAGAAAGACCCAAGTGTTAAAATGTTAACTCCAATTCAAAATAGATGGTGCAATTTGAACTACTAAACCACTTATAATTATATAGTTACAAACAAGATTCATTGAATATGAGTAACCTAAGCCCTAAATGTCTCATGTTCCTTCCAAAAAGACATGCCATATCCAGTATCCTTAATTCCTAATCACTCAAATCTAGTAAGAGTACAAGATACATCTCCAAACACTAGGGAACATAATCAAACCAACATCTAAACAAAGTAAAAAACCAAAAAAATCACTGCAATTTACAGATTAACTTAACTTGCTCACATTAGAAGCCAACACCGGCCGCACCAACACCGCAAGTAGACGGTTCAAACTTAGCCGTTGATCTCATTGGGGCCGACTTACACCGTGTCAAAACAAATGGCTCAAACCCCACCCCAGCTTTACCCAATTTTTGCTCAATCAAATTGGCCACCGACCCACCACTAGCCGGAAACGAGATTGAAGACCTACCAGGCTGGATACCCGACCGACCACCTTGAGCCGAAGGTGGCAGGGGCGGGAGAGCGGCCACAGCCGACGCCTTAGTCTTCTTATTACTATGACTAGACAGATCATCTCCAGCCTCCACTTTATTAGGCTTCTTGCCTTTGTGGCGCTCCGGTAAGCATCGAATAAAGTCGGTCCCACAAACCCAAGTTTCCTTGGATACTTCCATTGATAATTTGGGTTCACACATCATCAACAGTAAAGAATCTGGTAACATTGGGGGGTTGTTCTTCTCCTTATCTGTTGACTTTCTAGCTTCACCTTGAACTATGACTTTTGACTCTAATTCTGTTGACTCCGCCGTCGAATCTTGTAATGATGTTCTAAAAGTTGAAGAATCTGTAGAAAGTAAAAAACTTTCTTCTCTTTCACTCTTCTCTTGCTCCTCAATTTCTTCCTCGTCTTCTTCCTTGTTAACCAAATCTTGTTCATCATTTCCACATTCTTCAACTGCAATTGTCTCAATTGAACACTCATCTACTAAATTCAATCCTTCTACTAATTGGGTTTCCGCCACAATCACCAAATTTCCCTCCTCTTCTACAATCTCCTGCTTTCCCTCTAATTCTTCTCTGTTTTCCTCTTCTTTTTCTCTATTTTCATCATCTTCTTCCTCTTCCGATTTTTCGGTACAAACTAACAAATCTTCAACAATTGGCTCAATAATCTCATCAATCTCCTCACCCACATCCTCCAACTTTACGCTATTCTCCGTAATCTCGACCATTTCCTCTACTCTCTCAAACCCAACATGATTATGTTCCTCCTTAATGACCACCCCATCTTGAATAACCTCGTCATTATGTTGATGTTGTTGAACAAGAGGTGGATCCCACAACTTTTGAGAAAGGGAAGCCATTCTCATAGGATCAGATCTACACCTCATCAACAACAAAGCATTCTTAGGAGGAACACAAATACTAACCCTATTACCACCATCATTACCGTTATCATTATCATTATCATTACTACGAATCCCGACATTATTAAACAAATCATCAAACTCCATATCATCAAAAATAGACCTTCTCCTTGAACAACTCCTCTCCATCAATTCATCTTCATCTCCATTAACAACCAACTCAACATCCCTCCTTCCACCACCTTCACCATCATGTAAACTGACCATCCACCTAAACACACCCCCACATGAGGATGAAGTCCCACTGTCAGGCTTATTATCAGCACCATTGTTAGAGGTACTAAAGCAAGAAGATTTGCAAGGGATTAAGCAGCTAAAGTCCTTGAAAGTGTCACAAATGGTGAAAGGAAGATGAACCCATTTCTGATTTCTAGGAGGGTGAGACGTACAAGCAAGCATTTTCATTTTTTGACCATGTTTTCTGGACTTACCCCTGACTTGACCAATACAGGTGACTTTAGGAGAAGAGGGCTCATGATGATTGGTTTGGAACATGGCTGGGGATTGGGTTTGAACCCTTTTAGTAATGCTACCGTTGCGACGAAGACGGCGGGTAAGAGAGGTGGTTAAGGAGGTGGAGTGAGAGTGTGTGGTGAGGAGAGAAGTGAAGCAAATGAAGAGATCAGTTGTTGTTGTTGAAGTTGAAGTTGAAGTTGATGAAGTGGGTGTGTTTGTGTTTGTAATTGGTTTAAGATGTGGTCTATCTAAGTCCATTATTGGGATGGGGGGGGGATTTGTATATAAGTGAAAATGGGGTAAAGGGTAATTGAGGGTGAATTATTGAGTGATATGACAAGGAAGATTAGGTATTTGTGTTTCTTCTTTGTTTGATTGGATGGGTGAACGAATGAATGAATGAAGGAAGGAAGGAAAGAAAGAGTGAGATTGAAGAAATGTAAGTATGTAAGAGTAAGAGTAGATGTAAAAATGGAAGTCCAGAGTAGTTTGACTGTTGACAAGAGGAGATGTTTCGGTTGTTTTACAGTGAGGTGTAATGTACCACTACCAACAACCAAATGTCCAGTGTGCCAGTATAGGATATTTTCTGTATTTTGTGAACCAACTCTATAAATTTTCATTTAAAATGCACTATTTATATTAAATTTAAAATTAGATTTAATCTTATATTATTTGTGTATATAAGATAAAGGGAAATTTAACAAATATAATCCCAACTATCACTCTTCTTCCCAAAATAATCCCAACTATCAATATTCCCGCAATAATCCCAACTTTTATACCACCCTTCTCAAAATAGTTTAGTATGACCGATAAGTCTTAAGAAAGGTTATGTTTATTGCGGAAATATTAATAGTTGAGATTATTTTGAGATGGAGAGTGATATATGAGATTATTTTGAGAAGGGTGGTATAAAAGTTGGGATTATTGCTGGAATATTGATAGTTGGGATTATTTTGAGAATATGGATGATAGTTGGGATTATTTTTGTTAAATTTCCCTAAGATAAATATAATACTTAAATTGTATGACTTTTAAGATAGATAATGCTTTATTACGAGAGATTTACTCGCAAAAAAATATCATAAATTTTAAAAATGAATTCTTAGTTGGGCGGATGCAGGATTTTCGCTTTGGGATGGCACAATTTTTTTTCTCGTAATTAGTAGAAAGATATTGATCCCTCAAAAAACTCTCATATATTTTTGTTTAGAATATTTGAATTTTAGATATACTATGCATTTATAATAAACCAAAAACATTGTGTGAATAAAGATATCATTAGGAACGTGAAGGTCTTGGAAAATGAAAAAAAAAAAAAAAAAATGGTGAAATAAAGCAAGTTTTTTAAAAAAAAAAATCTCTTATGAGATTCCAATCCTCAACCTCACAAAACTTCTACTTCATATAACCAATTTTAACCAGTAAACGCAACACATTTTTGTGAAATATATGTTCAGAAAGTATTCTTATTTTTATGTTACGGGATGACACTTGTCTACCCTATCCACCGTAAATCCGCCAAGTGTGCTTAAATGGAAACTATTTTTCTCCCAAAATGAAAAAATTGTCAATTGACATGATTTCCCAATTTTGGGAAAATAATTGGTGTAACCCGGTAACTCCGAACTTTGTATTCTTTCTCTACAATGAATTATTGATTAATTTGATAGTTTGATGTGTTAATTTATCCATTAATCATCTGGTTAGTTCAGTGAATTGCCCATTAACCAACCATTATAGCCATTAACTCACCTACAAAACGATAAACCCGCTGAAGACGTGTGAACTTAGACCGATAATCCAACAATCAATCTATGGATAGTGAAATTAACAACCAAAATTCCTCGCTTCCTCGCGGCATGTTCTACATTGAACATTGTAGTATGAAATTAGCTAAAACAACATCAAATGATGTGGCAGCATTTTATTGTAAGTTGAATTAAACATGGCATGATCCTTGAGCTAATCATGAATCATGAATGATGGAGGTCTCTAATAATAGGAGCATTGACTGAGGAACAAATCTACAGTGAATTAGGCGAACTGTCCCTCCCTGTATTTACATGCATCAACGTGGCCACTTCACGATTCAAATCACCATTGGATATATAGCATAGCATAGCATAGCATAGCATAGCATATTGGAGTAGAGTAGAGTGGCCAATAACAAACAGGTTTAAGTAATGTACCAAGTACCATTTGAAATGACCCTATTGCCCTGCAAACGTTCAAATCCAGCCATTTCAAGACAAATAAGTGTGGGGGCATATGGGAAGTGTAGTCACATGGGATGGGAGTGTGGCAGGGAGGTTGCTTAATCTCTAGTTTCAATATTTAATTTAGAGATATTGATGGCGATGAGGAGAGACAAAAGGCAGCATGTGAGACATGTGCGTGGAAGTGGAGCCCCGAGTGTACTCAAACTCAGGTCCTCACTCTTACACTACTCAACACCCACGACTCACCACCATCTTAGACCATCCCCAAACACAAGGTCAACTTAATCGGATCATCAAAATTTTTCCTATTAATCACATCTTATTAATCTTGACCCACTTTCACCCTCCCAAGCAAAAGGTCACGACTTGGGTAACCAATCCAATCATTTTTTCAGTTTCTAATATTTTCAATCATTTATTATATTCAATACCCACCAAAACTTCTCTTACTTTACAATTATTATTTACTAACGTACTACAACCAGTAGAAATACGATACATGGAAGGTCCCCAATATTCACCATGACTCAACTCAAGGTCACCAATTGACCTTATCTAGTTCAAGGTCACCTTAAACACCACGATTTACTACTTAATTACGTCATTAGTATGACCCAACAAGATCACAACCCGGTTGGTGACCTTACTTAGGCATGGTCTTATGGACTGTCTCTAACTCTATAACAATGCACCCAACAGGGTTGTTCCCTTTCTATGCTTTCCGTGTCGTCGCTATTGTGCTACAAGTCTACAACTCACTCTTGCATAAGACAACCTCCTGCACGGTTGCACATATCAACTCAAGGTCGCTCCTAACATATACTTATAGATATTCCGTAAATCTTTAATTAGTTGTCCTTTTATTACTCCTACTTCGTACATCATACCATATACTCAGTAAGGTGGATTAATAGATACTCTCATTAAAACAAAGGTCAATCACAAGTTTAAAACGAGTCAAGTAATATAAAAAAAAATGTATAAAAAAAAGCAAACGATAATGATTATGGGTCAAGTGGGACGATATATAACTTAGTTTTCATGTTGAGCTGATTAACTCCCCTCTGAAGTAAGAGTAACTCATTCATCTCATATAATTTGAACAAATTAAATTTCTAGTGTTAGAGCTGGTGGGTTCACAACTTCACAAGGATTTAGTTGATAATAATGATGAATCACAAGATAGAAACCAACTTCAAAGTTAGGAACCCATTTAAGTATTTAACCAAACATTTAACAAAACAACAAGACAAGATTTAGTACATAAAGTTGCCCACTTTCCATTATCTCCTCTTCTAACTTTTTCATTTAACAACTTCTCCCCTAATTTCTATAAACAATTTGTAAGCAATAAAACAAAAGGTGTACTTAAGTACAGATACGGCAGATCTAGTATGATACACATGATGTTAAATATTAATCTCGGTTGCCACACCAAATAATGACCTAATTTACAAAAGTTCAAAAACTTAAACTTGAATGCATTTTGATACTTAGTTAGCAATTTAGCATACATGTGCACCCACCTGGAATACTCCGAGGTCGAGACTCGACTCAAATTGAGACAACATTCCTCCTCACATAGTCACATTCATGAGCCATGACAAACTCAAGGCATCACAGACACAAAAAAAAAAACAGAACAAATTTAGCAACTTCATACCTGTGCTTACCACTTCAATAATACCGCCCAATTAAGATGAAATAATCATCAGCAGGGACCTTGACGTCTGTATTGCCAACAAACTTTTCTCGTCCAGTTTCTTTAACTATATGCACAAACTCAATTCTCTTCTCCAAGGGAAGTGGTAAATAAGGTAACCGAAGCACGGGTCTTACCACACCAAGTTGAGCTAAAGCTGTATTCAAACCAATTGGGCTAGGCTCCTTAAACAACCACTCCATCAACGGCATAAGCTTCGAATTAAGACCCTGATTCTTGTCCTCAAACATAAGTTGGCGCATTAATCCGGGAACCAACTTACTCGTAAATGAGATAACTCAGGTGGCCCCGCATGACCATCTAGAATCATGACATTGATCATCATTCCCGGCCCAAACCACAATGTCATTGTCTGTTTATTGTTTAATCCGGTCATTCCCAACACATTCTTTAACACCAGCCAAGTTAACATTTTTGGCTAAAGAATGAATAGCTTGAGGAGGAATGTCTTGACCCGTTCTCGATGGCCCATTGTATATGATGGTGGGACCCATAGATAGTACACTTTGGAAATGAGCCATCAATCCTTCCATATGGAGGTCTTGCCATAGTAATTGTTTATGTGAAGGGAAGCTGCATTCCTACAGCAAACCCTTGCTCGGTTGCATGAATTGCTTCTCGGATTGAGTTACTCCCCGTGTTCCCTATCACCTGTTGGTACCAAAACAGTTGACAGTATGGCCCAATAAGCATGATTTACTTATCCCGGCTCAATAATTGGCCTTCACCAGTTGTTCCACCAGGCACCAACCATCATCTATCTGCATATTCACTAATGTGTCATTAGCTTCTAGATCGAATCGTCCATCTGGCAGATAAGGAGTTTTAATGGCCGTAATCAATCTTGTAGACTTTATATCATCAACACTTGTCCTAAAATTATGACAGAAATAGTGATGTATACTTTTAACAGTCCTTAAATTATCACTACTACAAAAATGGACAATGAGGACGGTTCAAAACTGTCCTTAATTCTAAACCAAACCGTCCTAAATTCACCCGTCCTCGTAGCCTAAGAGGACGATTTAAAAAAAAGTCAAACCGTCTTGTTTAGGTTTTACAAAGAGGACGGTTATATATCTTATCCGTCTTCTTTCAGTTTAACAAAGAGGACGGGTATGCGTCCTAACCATCTTTATTACGCTTAATTTTTCACCAATTCATGACGCTTTTGTCAAGAAACCGTCTTCTAGATTTTTTGTTTAAATCAATTTCACGCGAATTTATGAATACAGCCTGCATAGTATGGACTCACATTCATACTCTTTGACAACCAAATTTTTGAAAAGGAAATTGTTTCATTCATACCTTACGACAATAGTCGTATAGCTTAAATATTATATACGCGTAAATTTCAGAAAACCAAGAAAATCTTACAAATATAGCTTAAAAACCAACCAAACAAACTCTTATAGGTTTGAACATCCAAAATACCAACCAAAGGGGTGAGTTTTCAGCCTCAGTAGAAGCTACTGTACCATGAACTTTGCTTCAAAGCCATTTTATTACTCCGTATATAACAGCTCTAATCTCTAAGCCTATATCTCACATACCAAACAACTATTTACTACAGTAGAGGCACTGTCCAAGCAGAATGTGGATGAGCTACGATGATTTATTATAAAGAATTCTTAAAATGATTAGAAGAAAATAATCTGAAAGCAAAGAGGAAAAAAAGATAGAAGATGAATATGTAACTGAAGCACAGTCGTTGAACCCAGAAGCAGTTTACTAGAATAACAAATGTTAGAAAGTGGTATACTAGCAGCTCAGGAGTGGGTACCTGAGCAATTGTTCGTTGGGCAGTTCCTGGAACACTAACATCCCAACCTTGAGATGGTAATGACTAATGAGAGCCTAGTTGCTATAAAAGAAGTGTGCTAAGTTTCGACACCTGAAAGATTACGCTGGAACATAATGTTAGAAGAAAAGTCAGTTGAACATGGTAAAATTATTAAGAAAATTTTGAGCAATATAGAAGGAATAATAGGGAGTATTAAATTAGAGTTTGGCATCAAATCTGTAATAGTTGGTGTCTATTCATCTTAGTATCTTACCCAGCACGAATCTGAGCCACTGTGTATGTCCTTGAATGGATGAAGGAAGTGAGCCAGGGGAAATGTTGTCAACCTGATTTGTATAGGAAGTCAAAATTAGAAATATTTAACATAATAATAGTCACACCACTACACAATGATAGACAAGACAATTGTGAAATACTAACTTATTAAACAAAAATTGGAAACCAGTCCACTGCTAATATAATTCTGTGAAATCACAAACATTCACTTAGCCACACAGTCACATTATATAACCAACAAGTTGTGTATCATGATTCCAAGCATTTGACGGCATTACTTAGACACTCACAAGTCACAATATACAAAATCAACAATAAACAAAATTTCAGAATAAGGGTAACGTTAACAAAATGGGTTTAACCCATTTTCGGATTACTTACTGGAATGAAATCCCTTAAACGCAGGCAAACTCCAGACTTCAACGACGCCAAATTTAAATACTGTAATTGAATTTAACTATAGTATGACCCGAGATGGTGCCGACTGAATCAATTACTATGCATGCAGCGAAAATAGCAACTAACAGGTATTAATATGATATGCAATTGATTTGATTGTTCAATATTGGTTTACAAAATCAATTAATCATATAACCAAAATAGGAAATTTTGATTAAACACACAAAATTGATTAAGCATATTACCTGCTCGGTATGGTGGTGGTTTGAGGCACGGTGGAGCAATAACGCGATGATGAAGGAGCGAGAACTTGTGGTGGCAGCAGTGTAAGCGGTAATGGTGGTTAGGGTTGATGGTGGTGCGCGTGGTAGAGAGTAGAGACTAAAGAGGAACGAATGTTCCTTTCTAAAGAAGACCAAGCAGCTTGATACCTGACTGTTGAAGCTTTATTTTGGCTAAGACATAAGAGGATGGTTCACGTAAATCACGTCCACAATCGTCCTCTTTAATAAATAAGAGGACGGTTTAATTGACCCACTGTGCTTATTACTTTTATAAAGATGACGGCTTTTTTGTTAACCGTTCTATTTATGTAATTACTAATGGTGCTAAATTTATTTGACTATTATAAGACGGTTTTGTTCGCAATCGTCCCCTTAGCCAAATTTGTAGTAGTGTATGAAGTAGTTGATGCAATTTGCAGTTAAAGCATAGATTTGAGGTAAAACCTAAAATCATAAATATGGCTGCAAACTTTTGTGAAAAGGTGTTGGTAAATTATGTAGAGCATTATTAAGTAGCAGTCTACAATGGTAAACTTGTAATACTACACAACTCTGTAACTGAGCACCTAAAGAGAATGTTGTGAACAAATGGCAGCCCTTACAATGTGTTTCCAAATGAGTTAGTTTTAAGTGTTGACCAAAGACAACGCAAGTGTCAAAAGTATACATTCAGTTACTCAAGCGCTCCCTGAATAACAGATACATGTATACACTGTTTGATCTAGGTCATGGACACCAGATTCAGATAACATGATAGAGGATTTTAAACTTTAAAGTTACAGGCAACTAACAGCGACCTCAATTTGAGGTAGTATCAGTCACATTATGATACAAATGAATTTTAAACTGCGATTCCGCAACAACCAACTACAAGATAAAGGCTAAAATTAAATGTATTTTTGATGCTATGAGTAAGATATCATTTCTGCTTCATATTCATAGTATGCCCTCACTAACTAAGATAACATGATACCAATTTAGCTTGACAAGGAGGATACTCCCTAGTCCCTACATCCCAAAATAATCTGCCTATTTCCATTTTTTTATACTAAAACTATTGGTTCCTTTGTAAAGTTTGTTTTGCTTGTCTACTTTTTTTTATTATTCAATTATATAAATATATAAATATATAAATTGGTTTGTGTACATTTTAGAAGGAGATTATTTTTGGATGAAAGGAGCATGAATTTTAATATATAATCCCAGCACCAAGATGAGTCGATTATTAAACGTACAGTCCCTATTGTTGAAATTGCAGAAAGTAGAAGAGTCCCTGAGGAACAATCTCTGCCTTGAAAGACTAGTCATTAGCTTACCTGAATTTGCACAACTTTTCGTTGGAATTCATTTCTTTAAAACACCATCCATTATTTTGCAATGTTGAGTACGGAGTAGTACATCACTTTGTAATTCAAATGTAATTAAATATGTTGGTTCTTTCAAATACTGATGACATTATAGTTGGAAAAAAGTGATTAAAGTTGGATTAATACCATTACATACGACTTAATAACAACAGCAAATAAAAAACCCCAAATACTTGAATTAAGCTCTCTCACCCCTAATCCTCCTAGCCAACTGAATATCCTTGGGCATAATAGTAACCCTCTTAGCATGAATAGCACACAAATTAGTATCCTCAAACAATCCAACTAAATATGCCTCCGCCGCCTCCTGTAGTGCAGCCACAGCAGAACTCTGGAACCTTAGATCTGTCTTGAAGTCCTGAGCAATCTCTCTTACTAGCCGCTGGAATGGCAGTTTGCGGATCAGAAGCTCGGTGCTCTTCTGGTACTTCCTGATTTCTCGCAGCGCTACCGTACCTGGCCGAAACCGGTGGGGCTTCTTCACTCCTCCCGTTGCTGGGGCTGATTTACGTGCCGCCTTTGTTGCCAGCTGCTTTCTTGGGGCTTTTCCTCCTGTCGATTTCCGGGCAGTTTGCTTTGTACGCGCCATGGCTGCTGAAAATGGGTGGGTGTGACTTGAGGAAATGAGAAAGATTGGTGAGTGAGTGAGTGAGTGATGGTTAGAATAAGGGGTGTATTTGTAGGGAAAGACGAAAGATTTGGTCCCTTGATTTTTGAAGGGGGAGGTACCTGATCGACGCCTGTGACTTTGTTTGGGAAAGGTCACACGGATTGTCCACAAATGGAGGGAAATCAAAACTTGAATTTTTAACGCCAATATTATTGCCAGTTTGCCACATTTCTGAATGTTGTTTTTACCGGGGAACTTTAAAGTTTTGGGCTTTTAAGCTTCTACTCGGGTGCGCTTATTTTCACGTGAAATCTACTTATCTACGTACTTAGGTTATGTTTTTTCTACCTTATTTTCAGTTTGTTTCAGTACAGTTCAGCTCAGCTTCATTCAGTTCAGCTCAATTCAGTTCAGTTCAACTTCATATAATTCAGTTCAGCTCAGCTTTATTAAATTCAGCCCTCATTATTATTATTACTAGTTTTTTTGCCCGTGCGTTGCACGGATATTGAAATAAGTCGCAATTACAGTGTTTTGTACTACTTATTTTAGTTGTAAAACATTTATCGTACATTTAATGTTTGATATACTATTCCTTTAGATTCCAGACAGTTACTAATTTAACGTTATTTTTATACTGGGAAGAAGTGCATAACCCTTATTTAATTGGCAAGTAAGATATGAGAGAATGAATTATGAATGAAAGGTTCCAAACAATACAACTGAAACGATATAATGGAGTTAAATTTGTTACAATCATTTTCATCATAAAAAGAAATAACTCAATTAAGAGTTAATGATATAATATTGACATGACATATACCTCCTTCATTCTTATCCAATGTTCTAACATTACATTTTTGTATAATTTAATCTTGTTTTCCTTTCATTCTTTGTTAAATAATTGACATAAATATTTTATTCTATTCCCTATATTAACAATGATACAATTGCAATTAAAAACTCCACATTACGACATCTTTTTATACACACCCCTAAACATTTCAAAGAATACCAACATAAAAAACACTATAATGTCATTCCATATTAAAATTTATTCCCCTACTAAAGGGATTATTCGATAAATTGAAAATAGTATAACATTTGATTGTTTAATTTTGTGTCTAACAAATAAATAAAATTGAGTTTATACACAAGATTTTTTAAGCGTTTTTAGCCTATATTTATACTATTTATCGATTCTTATTTTCTATTACACACTTTTTCAAAAAAAATGTATTTCCTTACCCGCTCCAATCAAATATCTCACGTTACCCACATTTTTTTCCATTTTTAACCTTTCCACCCGACTAACAAACCAAACACATCAGAATCAACTTTAACCATATTCATATCCCTAAACAACTCATCCCACATATGAATATATTTTTCTATCTCTTAAAATATACTCTTAACATTGGAGATAATCCCACCCGTCAAGTTCATTCTCACCCACCTAACCAACTTAACCATCAAAATCAATCGTAAATAAATAAAATGTAGCATTGAAATCCCCAGTCCGCCTATATTTACTTATATCACTAAAATTACACTCTTCAACATCATAGAGTAACCCTACCCCAAGACACTTATCTCCTCCTCAAGACCTATCTATTCATACTCATCAAAAAAATAGACATCCAATGTAAAGTCAACCTTCACCCTATAATAATCAAAATTGAGTATATACAAAGATTTGTAACCTATTTTCACAATATTGACGTCTCTGTTATTTTCACAAATAAAAATTTGAAATATAATTTATCTACCTACTTTCTCAGTTGTTCTAATCGTTGCCTTAGTACATACGTAACATTTGTCCACATCATTAAGGTATTCATCTTACTCTTCTCAACTAACTAACCAACTTGACCAACAGAATCAACCGTATCAACCGTATCAACCATATCTCTGAACAACCCTAACATGTTGACATTTTCTTGTACAATTCAAATCACAATCTTAAACGTCGGAGAGTAACCATATACCCAAAGGTACTTACCTACTCTCTTGAGACATGTTTATCCCCATCCTTAAAAAAATCGACACATCTAATATAAAATCAATTCTCACCGTATTGTAAAGAATAAGTTGAAAATATATATGGAGGACAAAAAAGGAATACTGACTATAATAAACTATAATCTAATACTAACTAAAAAATGATTTTGATCTTTTTACGGCTTACTTTATCCGCCTCGGAAACACCCTTTATTTGTCATTACTTTGTTGTTTATGATACCTTATAATACCAATTTATATTTCATGTCATCACCACAATTATTTTGCTTAACTCACCTATATCATTGTGCTCTTTATTATTTACATTTATATTTACACTCCTTAAATCGTAATTTGATAACCCAACTAACCAACTTGATCATCAGAATCATCAACTATATCCCTAAACAACTACGACCTAGTTACTTCTACTACTCAAGTCTTAAACATCGGAGAGTAACCGTACTCCTGACGACACTTACTTCCTCTCTGAAAACTAACCTATCTACCCCGACCCTCGTAAAAAATATATCACTCTATAACACAATGTCCCATCAGTAAAGAATAAAGTGCAAATATGTCGGAACAAATATTTTGTTGTTTACGAAATACATTTCAATACTCATTTAAATTACATGTCACACACTCGCACCCACAAAATTATTCCACTTGACCTATCTACACCATTGTGGTCTTTAATATTTATATTTATAGTCCTTAAATCGTAATTTGACTTTTTTGAATTTCTCTAAAGTGTAATATATATTTGACATTTATCTTATTTTTTTTACTTAATTAAAGAATTGATCTCATTTCTTTCGCATAATTAAGTACGAAAGTGTATAATATTCACTTAAATAGTAGTGCTACTCTTGTACCAAAAAATAGTAGTGTTGCTCTTAATTTGGTCGAATGTGTGATTGATCGTAAACATGTTTTAGGTAGGAATTTGTATATCGTTAGATATTTAACTACTTTCATTAGTTCCACACATTTTGAGCCTAGACGTAGGTATTCATTTTAAGCTTGAAAGTCAAGTAATATAGAAAAATAAGAACATAATGCAAAAGGAAAAGTAAGATTTGTTTCATGTCCCCATGTTGGACTATTTTTACTCATTTTAATGTTAAAACTAAAACAAACTGAATTAGTTATTTCTTCCGCTTTCTCATTTACATTTTTAATAGAAATGTTGAATAAAATTAATAACCTTAAGTATTAAGTATATAAATACTAAAGAATAATATTCTAAGCCTAATTAGAACCAAAATTGTAGATAATCAATTATTTTATAATTCATTTTCCATTTTCATTTCTAATAAAAACGTTGAATAAAGTTAATAACTTTAAACAAGTATAAAAATCTTAAAGAATAATCATGTTCTAAATCAAATAGGAAAATTGTAAATAAGTAAATACTTTTTAATTCTCTAATTCTAATTGAAAAATTATAAATAATTTTTTACTTTTTATTTTGTAATTGTATTAGAAATATTATAAATAATTTTTTATTTTCTAATTCTAATAGAAAAATTATAAATAAATTAATAACTTTAAACAACAAGTATAAAAATCCTAAAGAATAATCATATTCTAAATCTAATTGAAAAATTGTAAATAATTAAATACTTTTTAATTCTCCAATTCATAGAAAAATTATAAATAATCTATTATTTCTTATTTTGTAATTCTAATAGAAATATTATAAATAATTTATTTTTTCTAATTCTAATAGAAAAATTATAAATAAATTATTATTTATAAATATAGTGTTTTGTAAAAGTTGGAGACTATCACGTTGCTCGACAAAAGCCTCCTTTAATTATATATATTGATCGATTATTGTTGTTATTGATATAGCTATTATTATTATTTACTATTTTATTATTGTTATTATTTCATATTTATTTATTTTTCTATTTTTTATATTAATTATTAGTTATTATTATTATTGTTGTTGCTGCTTTTTATTATTATTGTTATTGTACATATATTTATTATTTTCACTATTATTAGTTATTATTATTACTACTACTACTGCATCAGGAACTAGGGATAAGGGTACTTCATCTTCAAACCAAATAACATTCCATATTAATGTCTCAAGGCAAGAGCCTAATCGGATGCAATTTAGAGGACCAAAAGAAGAGAATTTCAAATCTGAGATTTATCAACATTTTCAGAATTACTGGTCTGATTTCAAATGCCCATATCTCAAGATCCAGATGGTGAAAATTTGTGTTCTTTATATGTATAAAATATTGAGAGAGTCTACTTTCTCGTGGAGTTGGAATCAGCAAGAGATAATGAGTATAATTTTCAGAGTAACCCTTCAAAGACTGTCACGCAGGAATGCTATGCAGTTTCTGAAATTGACCTGCCAGTGTTCAGACTTGAATAACTCAAAATCTGCTGGATATTTTTGGGTAATTCTTTTTGTAGATGAAAGCTAACATCATTGGCTTTCATTCTATGTATGGAGGTTATCTTTAACCTTCTTGAGTAGAGAGTTATGAATTTTCAAAGTCACAACAGTTGTGTAGAAAGAATGATGTCATTCCATTTCTAACCTAGTCTTACTGAAAGATATATCTCAAGTTTCAGGAAATATTTTCAAGTGACTCTCTTTTGACATGAAAGTTAACTCTTCTACCTTTCATTTGACACCTATGGGTAACTTTGATTCACCTTGAGCAGGAAGTTATGGCCCCTAAAAGATAGGTTGATTTCATGATGCTTGTGAGATGATCTGTTTTGGCATCAGTTTGTAAAACGGGCATTCCTGTCTCTCTAAATGCCTTGAGAAGCTGGTATAAAATATCATATGATCCTAGGATACTTTATCTTTTTGAGCAGTGCAGTTCCATAGGATCTCAGGGAATTGGGGTAACTTAGCTCCCATCCAATCCTCCAAGGCAAGCTTTATTTTGTTGTTGTACACACATTTCTGCAGAAGATGTTGGCCTGTTTCAACCCCCTTTTGTTAGTGAAACTAAATGTTTGATTTACTCGTGTTCATCTTTCGTAATAGGATGCTTAGGTATTTAATACTGAAGAATGCTATAGGAGCAAGGACCATGTTTTCTCATGTCCAAGTGGTCAGTTGTTCTTCAAAATTATATTGGGCAATTGTAGTAGTTGGTGATCTAACATAACTAGCATTTGAGCATTACATGATTGGTAAAAAATTGGGACAAGGTCAATTTGGTACAACATATTCATGCACAGAGAAAGCAAGTAGTGGTCTCTATGCACGTAAACCCATTCCGAAACGGAAACTATTATGTAAAGAAGATTATGAAGATGTATGGAGAGAAATACAAATAATGCATCATTTATCAGAACATGATAATGTTGTTAGAGGTAAAAGGAACTTATGAAGATTCAGTGTTTGTGCATTTGGTAATGGAATTATGTGCAGGTGGTGAATTATTTGATTGATTTGTTGCAAAAGGACATTATAGTGAAAGACAAGCTGTTCAATTGATTAACACTATTGTTGGTGTTGTATAAGCTTGTCACTCTCTTGGTGTTATGCATATAGATCTTAAACTGAGAATTTCTTGTTTGATTCTACGGATGAAGATGCTTTGCTTAAGGCTACTGATTTTGGCCTTTCTATTTTTTACAAGCCTCGTTAGATTTTATTTCTTGCCATTTCTTTTTTCTTCTTTCGAAATTTGTATTCATTCATTTTCTTGTTTGTTTTGTTCATGTAATGCGACTTTGCCTTGTGAATTTGTCTTGCTTCTATTCTTCATAGTTATTTTTCTTTCTGATTTTTTACTCAGCCAGGATGCACTTGATAGATGCAAATAGCGCATCTGCTAATCCTTCAAGTTCTTAACGACTGCCATTTGAGTATTGCAGTCACATAGCATTTTTAACTTGTGTCCTTTAGATTGCTAAAAATACTTTAACAATACCAAGAGAAACCAAGCTAATGGTACTTAAGGAAAATCAAACTTCAGCTCGCTCAAGTCTCGGCTAGAAGTTTTAGTGCCCTTATACTTAGTTTTAGATTATTGTATGTGTTTTACTTGTATTTGATATATTAATTTAGTATATTTATTACAATCATGTGAGATTGTATTGTGAAAAAATATGTTTGAGAGTATTTATAAAAGGGTAGTGCTAGGGCGACACCGGGTGTTACTGATGTCGGTAACACCCTAATAAAAAAATAAAAAAAAATAGAAAATAAAAAAATAAATTTTCGTATTTGCGCCAATTTCGAAAGGGTAGAACCGTAATTCACATATTTATCATATTAATAAAATAAAATATGAATGATAATAATAATTAAAACTAGACAATAAGGTGGTTGATCAAGGGGAGCCGACGGTGGTTGGTCGTGAACGCCGCCGGTCAAAGGCGGGACGGTGGTTGGTCGTGAAAGCCGCCGGTCAAAGGCGGTTGCCATAAGATAATCAACTATCAAATGAAACCTCAAAAATGTTATTAGTGGGACTTGAACACATGACCTTTAGGTAGAAATATAATGCTAATACCACTATACCACATAGATCTTTCTGATAAATTTGTATCTTTTTTGGTATATATACGTATGTTAAAACTTGAGTTAAAACAATATATTAGAGCTGATCATTTTCGGGCTAGGCCGTCCATCCCGGCCCGTCTGGCCCGCTATTTGAGCGGACTTGGTCACGAAAAATATTAAAATAAATGGTAAATGGACAAGGAATTCTCGGCCCGCTAGATTAATGGGCGGGTATGGACTAAATAAAAATGTTCGTAGACAACCCGCTAGGCCCGCTAAAGCTCATAATGTAATTTTTACTTTTTATATATTATTTACTAAACTAATTAACTATTAAGTCGATGTAGTAATCACATACTCAAATAAATTAATAACGGAAAATAATAATGAAATGAAAAATCCACCCATAAACTTGTTTTTGACTTTTTTTGCCTTACTTGTTATGCTTATGAGACCAATATTAGTATAACACACTTTCTTGTTGCATAAATATTTTCTATACTGAGATTTTTGAAATATTTATATATCATTTTTAAGTTTGTGACTCTTATGTTTAAAAGCACGGCGACTCATGGGCAGGCCCGCCAACTTATAACGAACGGGTACGGACAACTTCAACAAATTCGTTTTAGCGGACACGGACATAAAAAAAAATTGGCCTGCCGGACACTTTTTCTTAAGGTTGGCCCGGCCCGTGTCCGACCCAAGCCCGCAAACGACCACCTCTACAATATACCTATAATAATTATTACATGTACTTATAACTTATAATCAATGTACCTTCATTATAAAATCGATATAATTCATCATACGTCTTTTTTATGATGAATCAAAAGGTTAATATTATGTAATATGTAATTATGTACCACCTTAATTTCACAATTACTATAAAACCTATCCCTTGTTAAAAATATGTACAATTTTCCGTCTTTTCGTCTTCTAGTTGTTCTTTTATTATACTTATACATACATAATAAGTGTACTCATTTTATTTTTAACCGTGCTTTCACATATTTTATTATCCGTTTGGAATTATAATATTAAATAATTTGATAATAAATTATGTGAAATCGTCTCTAAAGACATTTATCCAATGCTTCTATAATATAATTTTTTAGTTAAATTTATACGTATATGAAAAAGAGATATGTTATAATCACATGATAAATATATGTTATCCTAATGGATGTACAATACAAATCTAGTGGTTTAGTGGTAAAAGTGTTAAATTCTTACCCATTGGTCTTGGGCTCGATTTCTAGTGTATAACTTTTTTCTTTTATGAATAGTGAATAATAGATAATAGACTATCTATATTCTAGGAAGATAGGTTAAATAAGATTTCGTAAATAATTATAATATGAATAGTGCTTTTATGAATAGTGAATAATAGATAATAGACTATCTATATTCTAGGAAAATAAGTTAGAATAAGATTTTGTAAATAATTATAATATGAATAGTGAATAATAGATAATAGTCTATCTATATTATAGGAAGATAAGTTAGAATAAAATTTTGTAAATAATTATAATAATATTTTTAGTGGATTAAGGTTGGAAGGTGGATAAATAGGTGGGGAAAATAGCATGGTAGTGGTTTGTGTTTTATTATTTTATATAGATATTTCAATGTTTTATTTAACATTTTTTTTATTTTCTTCTATGTTTGATTTATTTTGCTTTTAAACATAAGCATTTTGTTAGATGTTGATTTTGTTTTAGCAAAAGTAATACTCTTTTAATTGGGTGATTTTGTGAATATTGCGCCTTGTTTTGTAAACCTTGAAGGTGATTTAGTGAAACTTGGTAATGAGCGATATCTTTCAAGTATGAAGTTTTTTTTTTTGAGTTTTCTTAAAGTATAAATAAGTATATGTTATATTTTCAAAACTATTAAAAGTAAATATATCAGTTAAAATTTCCAAAAAAATAAAATATTCCATAATTCATTAAATTTGTAATTTAATTAATGAAATAATTATGATTACTCTTAAATAATATTATAATCTAATATTTTAGATTTATTTAAATATATAACTCTAATACAATTAGGTCATCAACTACTATGATATTAACCACCTATGTAAGTAGTAAAAACAACAATAATAGCAACTCGAGTAGTGAAAGTCATACTAGCAGCAACGGGTAGTAAAATTAACAATAATGAATGCAGGGGTAGTGAGAGAAAAAATAATGACAATGGGAGAAGTGAAAGTAATAGTTAGGGGTGTTCAGAATAAACCGAACCGCAATAACCGAACCGAAAAATCAAAAAATCGTACATTTTTTAGGCTTGATTAAGCGAATCGTAATGCCAAAGCGATTCGGTGAACCGAACCGTTAAATTTATCATATACACGGTTCGGTTAAAGTTCACAATTTTAGAAAAGAGGTTAACCGAACTAAACCGTTTCACAAAAAAGTAAGCAAAAAATTAAAATATTATATAAAGTGCTTTTTCGTTTAATTTTTTAAGTGTTTTCAAATTCTAAAATTGTTAAATTGATTAATATTAAATTTCACTAATTAACTTTATCGTTGACTATAATATATAATAAAATTTTAATTAAACTAATAGATAAAATTCACGAATCTAAATAAAGAAAAAGTATATTTAGCACGTTTATAGGTTAATCGGTTACCGAACCGCAAATAACCGTTAAAGAGGTTACCGAGCCGTTTATAACGTTAGGAACGACGCGGTTTAGGTTCGTTGTTTTGCCTAAGCTAACCGAACCGTGTGCGAACTGAATTAAATATACGGTTCGGTGAACCGAACTGCGAATGAACACCCTTAGTAATAATAGTGAGTATTAGTGATAACACTAGTACAAAAATCCCCTATTGCGTCAAGGGATTTACGTCGGTTCTAATAGAACTGAAGCAAATAGTACTTATTATGGGCGGGAATCCAATTTTACAATATAGAGAAGGTATTTGCGTCGGTTCTTAAGAAGGAACTGATGCATTTGGGTGAGTACATTTGCGTCGGTTGTTCCCACAACCGATGCATTTGACTAATAATTCTTTTTTGCATCAGTTCTTTATCAGAACCGACGTATTTACATTTGAGAATTTGCTTCAGTTTCAAATTACAACTGACGTATTTAATATAAATTAAAAAAAAAATAAACTACGAAATTAAACTTAGGAATTCTAATATTCAGGTACTGTGTTCTTCCATAATCAAATAAACTGACGAATGAAACCTTGCTCTTACTCCTTCAATTATCTTCATCAACTTCGTCAAATAATCAGTTCGCTCGTTCGATTATCTTCATCAACTTCGTCACTTCGTGCTTCTTCAACTTCAATTTCAACTTCACATACCTTCTTCAATTCATCAGTTGCAAGCTTTTTTGCCGATTAAGGTAAGTTTTATTCGCTTATTTGACACGAATTGAAACCATTTTCTGTGATTTTTGGCTTTAATTTCTCGTTTTAGTGACTAAATTGTTGTTGTTAATGGTTCCCTTTGACACGAATTCATGCCATTGATACCCGTTTCGCCTATTACAATACTAATTAGGGGTAGGGGGTCTGTACTGACATTCCGACGAAGGGAGTACTGGCTCGTGTTAATTACGGTTCACTTAGTTAAAAGTTTGTAGCTTGCGTAATGTTTTGGAGTTTTGACTTGGGAGTGCAGAATGGGGGGTCTGGTGCAGGTGGTAGCAGCACTGAGTACAGGGGGAGTAATAATGGTATGCAAAAAATGATGGCAACAGTATGCAGTAGCAATAGAATGCATTATGTTCAGTAATATTCGATCACAGTGGTCGTAGGTAAGTGATAGCAAGTAGTAGTATGCAGTACGTGCAGAAATAGATGTAGCAATGTAGAGTAGTAGTATAGGAAGGGGGTCTGGTGTAGTATTAATAGGCAGTAGTATAAGCATAGAAGTATCCTCTTTCATCATATACTAGGCTTTATAAATGAGTAACAACATATGAGAAACACTAAGATGCCCTAGAAACTTTTAGATTACATACAAGAAAACAGAAAATGAGAATTGGAAACGAAAACTGACATGCCCATCCGGATTTCCAGACTGCTCCCAATATAGAGTATGAATATCCGAAACCTTCAAGGTACCGGAACTATAAGGCTCAATATGAGGATACATATTTCTGTTAACTTCACTGCTGTCATGTTCCTGATCCTTACCCTCTAAAGCCATATTTAACTGCTTCTCAATGCTATTAATACAATTTCTTACGCTTAATCTCAAATTTCTCCTATTTCCTGCAAAACCAACCAAATAATACTCAAGTTACACTCAAAATTACTTCAAACACAAGAAAATCAAACTACCCAGATGATGAAAATCACTCAAAAATATGACTTTAAGAGAGAAAGATGAGACCTGGAAAGATTAACTGAGTTTTTAAGGAGTTGGGTAATGGGGGAAACAATGGGTGGGGATGAATTGAGGTAATTGGTAATGATTTCAACAAATTAGTCAAATTTGTTTCAAACATTATCATCATATCAATCTACAATACTAGTTTGTTAAACATGGTAAATTTTATGATTACACAGATTGAAATAAAAGGGTAATTGCATGAAAATTTACCTACCTAGGTAAAGAGTTATCGGCTGATTAATGAAGTAAAGTAGTAATTAGTAAATAGGTGGAGTTTTGACTTGGGAGTGCAGTGGGCATGTAATGTTTTGGAGTTTTGACATACGCTACACGGACAAATGAGTAGAAGTTATTTGGCTGTAATGTTTTGGAGTTTTGACTTGGGAGTGCAGTGGGCATGTTCTGTCCATTGTTTAATGCTTTCAAGGAATAATTGCAAGGTATGGGATATTGCTGTCGATTGGCAGAGGTACCGGGAATGTGTCTTAAATTCGTTTGCCTTGGGCGCGATCGATGTTAATGAAGCACGAAAGACTACAAGAGTTAGCATAGGGCAATCTTAGATTGTTTACGAATACCTTGTATTAGAAGTAGTTTCAATATGTTTATTTGTTTTTGATATATTTTATACTTACCTTTTACCAAAAAAAAATAAGCGTTCTCTTGTCTATTAGATTTGTTTTGTTCTCTTTTTCTTTTGACGTTTTAGTAAATCTCTCTACGCCATGCAACTTTACTGAACACAGGGGGTAAGCCGTAACTAAAAAAAGAGGGGAAGCTAGGGACGAGGCTCTTCTTAACTTAGCAAGTGGCTCACCAGCATACCCCTTCCTACCTATTGCCTTTGCTTTCCATTATTTGTACTTGTTGAAAATCCAAGTTTCAAGCAGCCTGCTTGCCTATCTATTACTATGAAATTAATATGAGGCACCTAAGTACAAGCAAGCCCAAGACATTTTTAATACAAGCTTTATAACTACTATTATTATACCACGCTTCACTTTGCTGTAAGCGGTTGTTGACTTGGGTAACCTAAAATTCTTTATTACCACCGTTTGGTAGTATTAATAATGTTATTGTTGGCGATAAACGAGTCTAATAAAAGCTATTATTCTATTTTGTGACTCAGCATTCAATCTCTCTTTTATTTCTCATTAGTCTAATAACAGCTATTATTCTATTTTTAGCGGTGTATGGTGATGGCTATGGATAGGAGTTGGATGTATGGAAAGCGAGATTTCCATTTTATAGAACGGGTTAATGATTTTATCACGCATGCTATTGCACATCAAAAATTACATGGGGATGAGAAGCTACTCATTTGTCCATGTAGCGTATGTAAGAACCGGGTAAAGGTAAACTCTGTAACTATGCGGGAACATTTGCTAGTGAAGGGGTTTAAACCTGATTATCATGTATGGATATGGCATGGAGAGAAAGACAATGACATGGAAGGCACCTCAAATGCTGTAAATGAGGAGTATGAACCTATTTCATTTATTGGTGTTTTGTTCAGTAGTGATAGTTTGGTTACTAATTTGCTTACGGTTTTATGATGGAAATTGTATATATAGTTTCTTGTATCAATGTGCAACTACAATCGGAAACACTACATTAGTTGCATACTTGTGCCCCGTGAAACTCGTGGAGTATATGTATTCTCCAAAACAATGTGAAGCGTATGTGGCTCATGCTATGAAAATTCAAGAAGATAAGAAGTATATCATGGGAGCATTTTTTGAAGGGTAAGTATTCAACTTTCAGCAGTTGTTGGATTCTGTATGATTATGTGTTGATGACTTAAAAGATCGAGTCTTTTTTCACTTGTTTCATTTGTTATTTATTTGTTTTGAATACAGCAATCATTGGATGTTGGTTGTGATTTGCGTGGCATTGAACACAATGTATATTTTGGACTCACGAAGACGGGATCCAAAGAAGATGGGCATAAAAAAGGTTCTTGAAGGTGCTTGGCTACTATATTGTGCGTATGGAGGAAGACGCAACTATAATAGTAAAAGTACTAAACTATATATAAAACACATCAAGGTACCTCTAAAGCTTACTTGAACTATTTAGAACGTTCATTAGATTTTTTTCTCTCCTTTATGTAAATTCTGTTCTTTGCCACCTTTCCAATTCTTGAGTTCTTATAATGTAAATTATAGCTAATTAGTTGTTATATGTATTAACTAGTACTTATTATATTGTTTTTTTAATTTTAGTGTCCGCAACAACCAGGGGATTATGAGTGTGGTTATTATGTCATGAAATGGATGTACGACATAACCTTCTATCATTGTAAATCTGCGGAGGTAGACTTTGAAGAGGTAATTCAATCTTGCCTTAGCTTTTCATTGTCAATTATATATCAGTTTTTCATTACATTTATTATATATTACTATAATATTTATTTTGAAAATGCAGAAAATTGCTACTACATCGGTGTCAACGGTCGATCTCAATGTGGTTAGAGAAGTTTGGGCTAACAAATGTTTAGATAATCTACAATATTCAAAATAGAGTAATTTGGTATCACTATGACTTCTGTTGGATTTTAATTAGCTTAGATTGTATATGATTAGAACGTTGTGGAAACGTTTGTTGTTATGTTGGATTGGATTTTGGAATGAATGTTGTTGGTTCAATTCGAAGGAAATGTAATGTCTTTTGGTTGGATATTTTAATGCAGGTGGTTTTAAATTTCTGGTGTTATGGATATCAACTTTATAGGAAGGTGCTGCCGAAATTTCGGTAGCGGATTTTTTTTTAAAAACATAAAAATAAAATACATCAGTTCTTATAAGAAATGATGCAAATGGTAATTAGTTATTGCATCGGTTTTGAAAAGAAATGATGCAAATAAATAGAGCAAAAGAGTCAGTTCCTATCATAAATGACGCATATATTAGTAAACTTGGCGCTAAAACAACATATCAAATGCATCAGTTTTAACAAAACTGACGCAACAGGTAGAGGAAAAAACGTCAGTTTCTCATATAACCGATGCATATACTAATCAATTTTGCGCGAAATTAAGGAACTAATTGCATCAGTTGTTGGGAAACTGACGCAAAAGCTAAGAGCAAAAGCATCCGTTATTTGAAAACTGATGCAAAAACTAAGGTATTTGCATCGGTTCTTATAGAAAATGCATCAGTTGTTTACTAGGAACTGATGCAAATGATACATCAAATGCATCAGTTGTATACTAAGAACTGATGCAAATGTCGGTTTTTTGCGTCAGTTTTAGAACCGACGTTTCAATAAACGTCACCTCCAAAAACGTCAACCAAGAACCGACGCAATAAGTCTTATAGAACGGATGCAATAGGGTGTTTTTGTACTAGTGTAACACATATAACGACAGTAACAATAGGAACAACGGAGAGAGCATAAAAATTAATTAACAATTCAATTTTAAAAAATATTAGTTTTTTTAATTACATAAGTTTGATAGAACTAACGAGTTAACCGTAAAAATAGCACGAGTAATTATACAAACAACAGTAACCGAAAAAGTAGTGAACGTAATAGTATTAACAAGGGATGTAATGCAAGTACTAATATTAAGAAGAGGATAGGTGAACGTATCTCATAATTTGTTGATTAATTTTACTTCGTTCTCATCATAATTTCAATATATAAATTGTAAATATATATATTAACCAAATTTAGCGAATCATATTTCATAAAAAATACTAATGTAATAAAAGTAACAATTTAATAAAATTTAAATGGTAAATAAAAGTAGCTCGGTAACAGTAATTACATCGGGTGTAATGAAAGTAACAATAGTAATAACGAATGTAATAAAAGTAACTATTCTAAGAACAAAATAAAGTATATATGAAAAATTAGCTAGCAATCGATTTAAGTAAAATATTAATAGTAGGAGTAGTGAATTTGTCTCATAATTTATTTCGTTGTAATTTTAAGATATACCTTTGTCTTAAATATATTGTACATACATAATTTTTTTTGTTATAATAAGATGACCTATACTCAGTGTAATTTCGTAATATAATTATGTAAACTATAAGTACAAAAAATATATTGTTCAATTTTTTATCAAATACATTTAACTAAATGAGCATTATATTGATTTTATGATGGGTACATTAAATATAAGTTAGAATTACATTTGAAAATTATTATGTGTACATATTAATTTAACTCAAAATTTAGCTGTCATATATATAACAAAAGAGATATCAAAAGTACAACAACATGCTTGTGCCAGAGTGGCATAGCAAGTGCATTTCATCCAAGAGGTCATGGGATTAAGCCTCATTAACTAGTTTTTTGATGTTTCATCGTCTTCAACCACTGACCGCCAACCACCACGGCCCACCGGTGTTGACGGTGTTAGCCGGTGGTGACCGCCTTTGACTATGATTTAAAACCGTAAAACTAATTAACTAATATTAGTTTCCTAAATTACTATAATATCCCCGGTGTCGCTTAATTTGAGTAACACCCGGTGTCGCTATATCATTATTCTTTATAAAATCATTGTTTGGATAAATTTGTATATACTTTCTTAAGGCTTATTTGAGGCAAAATAATGGCTCAACTAATTTATTTTAAAAAATAAATAGCTATTTGCGGTGTTAGAATATTTAATAATATTCGAATGGCCTATGTGTGTCGGGTTTAAATATAAGTTAAACTCATATTAAATATTACGAGACTTTGATATAAAAGACGGTATCGTGATGGATCGGTCCCGATTAAAGTAATTAAAGTCCGGGAATTATTATTCCCTCTTACCTTACCCTAATATATCCGTCTTTCACGATAAGGTACGATCGGGTTTCGATTATACGAAAAGGTACGTAGTATATTATTATATATACTATGAAACAAGATAATCGTTAACAATCATTATCCTGACAAGACACAAAAGCAATAAACGTTGAAACAGAAGAAGTGAAAGACAGTTTCTTCCCTATCATCAAGAAACATTAAGGAAAGGGTCAAGGAGGAGAATCAATTCTTTATACTTCTTGTTTATTGATTGCGTCTGTAAGACATGGACCAAGGTTAATTCTTTATTCCGTCTTAATTGTATTAGGGTTGAATTAATTCAAGTCTATATTGATTCTTTGGACTGATTTCATTATAGAAATCATAAAGTATATCTTACATTTGGTATCAGAGCCATTATAGATTTGATTAATTTACCCTATATACAAATTATATTGGTATACGAATTATATTGCATCTGTATGTTTCAGTAATTCGTGAATATGAAAGTGAACTTTGCTTGATTGGTTATTTTTTGTCATTATGATATTTACTCATAAAAGTATAAGCAAAGTTTCGTATGTGGGTTAGATTTGTTCGAAGAGTTTGACTGGTATATTTACACATATTCACGTATGCTCTCTTCTTTCATATGGCATTTATTTAATTTTTTTTAATTTCCGGGTACGGAAGTTTGTTGGTACTGAGCAACATATTAATGAATTCCAATGTAAAGTCAAACTTTACTTCCCAGAAATTTATCTCTGAAAGTGAAGATTGTATGTCTTTTGGTTAGTTTTATCACGATGGCAGTATATTGCTTATTGTATTGAATTACGAATAATGCAGTGATTCTATTCAATGTTTATTGTTTTATTAATACTATAATTTGTCAACTTTTCATTCTGCAAAATATAAATTAATCATATGAGAATGTTTGGATATGCACTATGGGCTTATTATGTACGTATAAAAGATTGTAGTTGCATCTTCTCATATGATCAGAGAGTAGTGACGGACCCCAAGGTGCCACAATTGGCGCAGAAATATCTATCACTGCTTGCCCGTAATAATGATAGATTATAGTTACTTCCGTTGAAACGTATTAATATTTATGCATATGACAGATTTATTATGGGGTATGTTTATTGGTAATTATTTATGGAAAATTGTATTATAGAATATTAATGCATATAAGGATAAATTTACCTTATAGTTAAATGTTTATTTAGTATATGATATGTTAGTCACCAAAGTGGCCTTATTATATTCTATTTTAGACATTTTAAAGATAAAAGTTATCAATTGATCATGATCAAAGAGAGATGTTTAAATGATATTATAGTTCGATTGATCAATTTTTTATTATTTTGTTATCTATATTTTGGGAGATCACCCAAAGGTGGGTCATTAAATATAGATGATAATATTAAAGGATTAATTGTTCAAATATTGAGTCTAATAGTATGTATATCCAAAGATATCAGCATTCTTATTAGATTTCATGTATGTTATAATTAATTGTTAAAGTATATATATTAACATCAATGATGGCTACTTGTGTTTAAGTGTTGCCCAAAGGTCATTTAAATACTTGTATGCAAGTTTTATTTAATATTATTTGAATCTGTATGATAGTTTTTTTCAAAACACTAATGAATAAACATGTATAAATGTTTGCAGCATCTCCACATATGTTTGCATCTGCTAATTCTTTTGTAAAATTCAATGGGCTTAATTATGATGAGTGGGCATTAAAGATCCAGTACACTCTGGGTATAATGTCATTGGACATTACCATCCTGACAGATGAGGAACCGATGGCCATAACAGATGATAGCTCCGAAGCCGAAAAGTGTCGTTACCAGGCTTGGGAGAAATCTAATAGGTTAGGTTTAAACTTTATGAGGATGACAATGGCTGACAACATTAAGCCCTCCATGCCTAAAACAGAGAAAGTAAGGGAATTCATGCTCAAAGTAAAGGAGTGTTCACAGTCTGATTTGGCTGACAAGTCAATTGTTGGTAGTTTAATGAGTGAGCTGACTACTAAAAGGTTTGACTGGTCTCAACCGATTCATGATCATGTGACACACATGTCTAATCTGGCAACAAAGTTGAAGACTTTAGGGATGGATGTAAGTGATACTTTCTTGGTACAATTGATCATTAACTCTCTACCTTATGAGTTTGGCCAGTTTCAGGTGAATTATAACACCATTAAAGATAAATGGAACTATCAAGAGTTAAAAGTTATGCTTATACAGGAGGAGGGGAGATTAAAGAAGATGAAAGATCAAGCAGTTCATTTCCCGAGTCATGATGGTGCCAGCAGCAGTAAGGCTAAACCGAGTAAGAAGGGTAAGAATGGTAAGAAGGGAAAGTCTTTCTTTAAAGGACCTGAAAGTGCGATCTAGAAAGAAAAGAAGTGTCACTTTTGCAAGAAACCTGGACACTTTAAGAAGGATTGTCCTAAAAGGAAGGCATGGTTCGAAAAGAAAGGTAAACATTATAGTTTTGTTTGCTTTGAAACAAATCTTATAGAAGTACCTAATAATACTTGGTGGTTAGATTCTGGTGCAACTACTCATATTTCTCACATTAAACAAGGATATCGTATGATCCAGCCCATAAGAGGAGCTGAACAGTTTGTATCCATGGGAAACAGGATGAAGGCACGAATTGAGGGCATTGGGACTTACAGATTAATCTTAGACACTGGTTGTCATATAGATCTTACAGATTGTCTCTATGTACCCGATTGTGCTAGAAATCTTGTATCATTAAGTAAATTGGATAATTTAGGTTTTAATTGCAAGTTTGGACATGGTGTATTTTCTATGTACCGTAATGAATACTTTTATGGTAGTGGTACTTTGATTGATTCACTTTACAGGTTCAATCTTGATGTTAAATTTTCTGATTCCCTATTTATTGTTGAGAGTCAAGGTATTAAACGTAGTGCATTGAATGAACAATCAGCTTACTTGTGGCATCAAAGGCTAGGTCACATATCCAAAGAAAGGTTAACGAGGTTGGTAAAAGATGAAATTCTACCTCAATTGGATTTTAGTGACTTAGATGTGTGCGTAGACTGCATTAAAGGGAAGCAGACTAAACATACAATTAAGAAATCAGCTACAAGGAGCTCTCAGCTTTTAGAAATTATACACACCGATATTTGTGGACCTTTTGACGCTCCATCTTGGAGTGGTGAAAAGTACTTTATCACTTTTATAGATGATTTCTTGCGGTATGGTTTTACTTATTTGTTGCATGAAAATGCTCATTTTGTGGATGTCCTTGAGATATTCATAAATGAGGTGGAAAGACAACTAGAAAAGAAAGTAAAAATTGTGAGGTCTGATAGAGGTGGTGAATTTTATGGAAGGTTTACTGAAAATGGACAATGTCCTGGTCCATTTGCAAAGCTACTTGAAAGTAGGGGTATTTGTGCAGAATATACAATGCCCGGTACACCTCAGCAGAACGGTGTTGCTGAAAGGCGGAACCGTACTTTAATGGAAATGGTTAGGAGCATGTTAAGTAATTGTTCTTTACCACCTTCACTATGGATTTATGCATTAAAGACAACAACCTATGTCTTAAACCGTGTTCCTAGTAAAGCAGTTCCTAAGACTCCTTATGAACTATGGACGGGAAGGAAACCGAGTTTAAGACATCTTCGTGTCTGGGGTTGCCCAGCTGAAGTAAGGTTGTATAACCAAATGAAAAGAAGCTAGATCCTAGGACAGTTAGTGGTTATTTCATTGGCTATCCTGAAAAGTCAAAGGGGTATAGATTTTACTGTCCTAATCACAGTACGAGAATAGTAGAGACTGGAAATGCTAGATTCATTGAGAATGGTCAAACTAGTGGGAGCATTGAATCACAAAAGGTGGACATTAAAGAAATTCGGGTTGAAGTTTCTTCTCCTGAAATTGCACGTGAAATTTTTGTACCAATTATGCCGTTACAATCAAATGACATAATGGAACAACAAGAAAATGAGGTGCAAGACCCACAAAATGACAATAACAATGATGATCAAGTCACAATTCAAGGGGAGAATAATAATAATATGTCACGTGAACAGTCAAGGCAACCTGTAAGGAGAAGAAGGGTAGTCAATGTTCCAGAGGAACAATTAAGGCGATCTATAAGAGAGATGATCTGCCATCCCAGATGACTACGAGACATATAACATTGAATGTAACTTGAGCATTAGTGAAGATCCCGTCTCATTCCATAAAGCCATGAAAAGTGATAATTCCGAAAATTGGTTAATTGCAATGAAGGAAGAGATGAAATCTATGGATGACAACAAAGTATGGGACTTAGTAGTGTTACCTGAGGGTTCTAAGGCCGTTGGGTCGAAATGGGTCTATAAGACCAAAAGGGACTCTAAAGGTAACATTGAAAGATATAAGGCTCGACTTGTTGCCAAAAGTTTCAATTAGAAGGATGGTATTGACTATAAGGAAACTTTCTCTCCGGTGTCAAAGAAAGATTCTTTAAGAATTGTTTTGGCTTTGGTAGCTCATTATGATCTAGAGCTTCATCAAATGGATGTAAAGACCGCCTTTCTAAACGGTGAGCTTGAGGAAGAAGTATATATGGACCAACCCGAGGGAGTTTCATCCCTGGGTAATGAAGATAAAGTGTGTAGGCTGAGAAAGTCGATATATGGACTAAAACAAGCTTCCAGAAAATGGTATTTAAAGTTCAATAATACCATCACGTCATATGGGTTTGTAGAGATTACTGTTGATCGGTGTATCTACATTAAGATCAGTGGGAGTAGATTTGTTATTTTAGTCTTGTATGTTGACGATATTTTACTTGCTGCTAATGATCTAGGCATGTTGCATGATGTAAATAAATATTTATCTAAGAACTTTGAAATGAAAGATATGGGTGAGGCATCCTATGTGATCGGAATTGAAATTTTCCGTGATAGATCACAAGGATTGTTAGGGTTGTCTCAGAAAGCTTACATTGACAAAGTTTTAGAGAGATATAGAATGAATGAATGCTCTGCAGGAATAGTTCCTATACAGAAAGGGGACAAATTTAGTAAAATGCAATGTCCCCGTATTGAATTGGAACAAAAAGAAATGGAGAAAATTCCTTATGCATCGGTGGTTGGGCGTTTAAACTATGTACAGACATGTGCTCGACCCGATCTCAGCTTTGCTGTTGGAATGCTGGGTCGGTATCAAAGTAATCCCAGGATGGACCACTGGAAGGCTGCAAAGAAGGTCCTTAGGTACTTACAAGGCACAAAGGAGCTCATGCTTACTTATAGGAGATCCGATCATCTTGAGGTGATTGGTTATTCAGATTCATATTATGTCGGGTGTGTTGATAGTAGAAAATCAACATTTGGCTACTTGTTCCTTTTAGCTGGAGGAGTAGTATCATGGAAAAGTGGGAAGCAGTCTGTCATTGCTACTTCTACTATGGAAGCCGAATTTGTGGCATGCTTTGAGGCCACTATTCAAGCATTGTGGTTGCGAAACTTTATCTCGGGACTTGGGATCGTCGATAGTATAGCCTACCCGCTGAGAATTTATTATGATAATTCTGCAGCCGTGTTCTTCTCTAAGAACGATAAATACTCCAAGGGTGCTAAGCACATGGAATTAAAGTTCTTATCGGTCAAGGAGGAGATACAGAAGCAAAGAGTGTCTTTTGAGCATATAAGGACGGATAAGATGGTAGTTGATCCATTAACTAAGAGATTACCACCCAAGGCGTTCATTGGCCATGTAGAAGGCATGGGTGTTGTATCAAAGGCCTTGTTATTATAAAGAAGTATGCTTGTTATATATGTGACATCTAGAATTCACTTACAGTATTGTTTTTGTTATATAATAGACATGTTAATCATTATAGTATAAGTATACATCACAGTTATTTGATTACATGTGATTAATTGTGAGAATTAATGTTCTTCTCAAAATTAAAGATAACTTAGATTTGGAATTGATTTGTGATACATGGAAATAATCATGTCGATATAAATGATGTGTGACCGCCATGATCCAATTAGTTCTAATTCGATTTAGGATATAAAAGTTAATGAGTTTAACATTAAAGTGCACATTATTATAGTTATTGAACCATCAAGATAACATACACAAAGGCCAAGTAGGAGACTGTTAGAATATTTAATAATATTCGAATGGCCTATGTGTGTCGGGTTTAAATATAAGTTAAACTCATATTAAATATTACGAGACTTTAATATAAAAGACGGTATCGTGATGGATCGGTCCCGATTAAATAAAGTCCGGGAATTATTATTCCCTATATCCGTCTGTCACGATAAGATACGATCGGGTTTCGATTATACGAAAAGGTACGTAGTATATTATTATATATACTATGAAACAAGATAATCATTAACAATCATTATCCTGACAAAATACAAAAGCAATAAACGTTGAAACAGAAGAAGTGAAAGACAGTTTCTTCTCCATCATCAAGAAACATTAAGGAAAGGGTCAAGGAGGAGAATCAATTCTTTATACTTCTTGTTTATTGATTGCGTCTGTAAGACATGGACCAAGGTTAGTTCTTTATTCCGTCTTAATTGTATTAGGGTTGAATTAATTCAAGTCTATATTGATTTTTGGGACTGATTTCATTATGGAAATCATAAAGTATATCTTACATGCGGCGCTTCTTTGAAAAAAGTGCAGCAAATAGGTAGCTATTTGCCACACTTTAAAAAAAAAAACGCAGCAAATGGGTAGCTATTTGCGGCGTTTTATTGAAAAAAGCGTCGCAAATACCTACCTAAATATTTGCTGCGCCTTTTCAAAAAAATGCCGCAAATAGCTACGTATTTGCGGCCCCCTTATTTGTTGCTGCAGCAAAAACGCCGCAAATGGCCACTATTTTGACGCCGCAAAAAGCGTTTTTTCTACTAGTGTTGACCTCTACATACGTGGATCGACTGTGGGAAAATATCTGTATATATTCCCAGTTCTTTATATGCAGGATTATAACAAATTTATAATGTACGATTTATAGTCATAAACGAAGAACAAGATAAAAATATTGGGATTAAGAATTAACCTTCTGTCCTTGCAGGCCTAAGATCAGATATCAAAACAGATATCCTCCTAATCGTTGCACCCAAGATGTCATGAGAAATATCTTTTCCTGAGCTAGAAACTGCAAAATTACCTTTAATTTTGTGTAAGATGAAACCTAGAGAGAGAGGAGGGAAGTAATCGTGTAACTCGTGCCCTTTATGTGCAGAGTGAATGTCCTATTTATAGTTGCAAACAACCTTGCTATTAGACATCAACTAGGATTCCTCAAATCAATATTTGGTTCTACCTACAACACTTCACAACCACTGAAAAACTTAATAATTACTCAGACTGAAATTCTATCTTTATAGAATCGGTTATATCGCTCTCTCTTGTGTAATGTTTTATCTTATAAATATCTTATATTTATAATCCACTAATTAAATATAACCTTTTATATTTAATTAAATCATTTAATCTTTATTAAATAATTTCATTACACATAATTAAATATAACATTTTATATTTAATTACGAATTAACATTTTAATTTTAATTCGTCTGAGCTAATATCATATAATCAGTATTAAATAATTATGTCATCATTACATTGACTAACCGTTTAGTCGTATAGGGTATCAATATGATTACATTTTCATCTAATCATATCTCTCAGATTCCATCCTTTAGGTGTGACTCTTAGGGACCAGTTGATTACCGCCATCTGTATGACAATAACGTCAAACTTTCTAGCAAGCCAACCGTTATTGATAAACATGAATCAACTGGCTAAAATACAAAGTATACCCAAATCCAACATAATGTTGTATTAAAAAATCGTAAATAGCTATGTTTAAAAAAATCGTAAATAAGTAGAGACCGGGACACTTAGACGCTAGTTAGGTAGTACTTTGAACGTTGTGGAGCTTCAATAATACGTAGTTGGCGCAATGTCAAATAATGGGCTTCAATCAACATATCAAGACGCATCGTCATCACCATCTGACAAATTGAAAACATAACATAATACAAAATATAATTAGATACTTCTCCCGGAATCAGAAAAAGTGAAATAGGATACTCCACGTACTACTTGAATCCAAAGCAGCTCCCGAATGGAGCTTCCTGTGGGGAATTTACCGGATATTCTATCCCTCTTTAGCTTTGTTTATAAGTAAAAGCTGGAGAAAAGGTCGACAAACAAAACATCCTAAGCTCCTTAAAACCGTGATTTTCTTCAAGCTAGTCTACCCAAATATAGATCAATACAAAAATCGAAAACTTAAAAGACACCTCCTGGGTTCCTTCCATAGTGAATAAACCAAAGACATACTGAAATTCGACGCAGCAACAAATTCTTATGATAATTTATCATATTGCAGGGAATGAAGCTACAAATAAAATCTCAAACAAAAAGCAGTGAAGGCAGACCTTGACTCTATAAGTCCTTGGTATCAGTCTGTTCATGTTCAAAACTGATTCACCCAATTTTATTTTCCAAAACTCAAGGAATAATGGTATTACTAACAACAGAAGAGCACGAAAAACAACAGCAGAACATCATAGCAACGCAGCAGCAACAGCGTGCGTGATAACAGTGCAGTAGTAGAATCACGACGCAGAGGGGACAGTATCACAAAGAGAAATTAAACATAAAGAGAATTTAAACATACCTGTGTACCGACCATGTTCATGTTCAAAACTGATTTTGCCATGTCTATAAATTCAGTCGTAGCTTTGTCAGTACTAAAGACGTCCAATATTTGAGCAAACTGTGTCGTCATTTTCTTCAATAAGACATTACACTCATCATACTTGTTTTGTAGCAGTTTATTTTCCTTCGTCACATCTGACACAGCCTTCTTCATATTTTCTAAGGCTAGACTATTGCTCTCTCCAGAACCAAATCCCTCTTTTCTTAAGATACTTTGTACTCCAAATACATCACTTTGTTTTACACCATATCCATAACCCAATGGACGTGTAGGAATATTATCTCTTCCGAACATTACTCTGTTAAAGGCTTCATTCTAAATTTCTACACGAGATTTGGAATTAGAAGGGTTCATGAGAGTTTCTGTATCAATACTTGCATCTACATCAATCTACAAAAAAAAATAAAATATAGTAGTTAGTAAGGCCGGATAACGACTAGGTAATATTCGAGCCCTTATTTCTTTGGTGTCGCCTAAGGTCTTTTCGGGGTTTGAGTCTTTCTTCTGTCTAATAATGGAGACTACTAAGACTCGCTACCCTTACCTTATAGATGACTTTACACGAAGGGCGGTGCATTAGGTAAGCTACTAATCTGAACTAACTAGATATCTAATAGACTCTTATCTCAACTCAAATTATATCAGAATATAGTCAGTATCCAACTCCAGCCCCGTTGAACGCAAAAGAAAAAGGTGTAAAACAGCCCGTAATATAGTAGTTACCAAGAAATCCTCTGTCATCGTGTCTTTTACAAATGTTCCATCTTTCTTACGATGAGTTTGCTTGAAAATCTCCAAAACTTAACACTTGCTTCTCTTTTGTTCTTTTCTTCCTGTTGGCCAATCAACATTTAATTAAAAACTATAGCATAAAAATATTTCAACTTGAGTATACATGAGAAGTTTATTAAAAGATGGAAATTATACAAAACTTTTTTGTTCTTCTAATTTTTAGATGTGCGATATATTGTTAATTAATCCTAATTAAAATATTACGTACTCATAAAATTAATAATCAACTTTACTGTCTAATATTATCTACTACTCTAAAATTGGTTTATAACTTTTTTTTCCTTTATCTCCTAATATTTAGATATCAGATATATTGTAATCTTAATTAAAATCTAAATATTTTTTTTTGTTCTTCTAATTTTTAGATGTGTGACATATTGTTAATCCTAATTAAAATATTAATATTTAGATCTGGGATATGTTGTCCATCTTAATTAAAATCTAAAAAACTTTATTTGTTCTTCTAATTTTAGATTTTTTTCGTTGACTCCTAATATTTAGATGTGTGATATATTGTTAATATTAATTAAAATTTTAAAACCTTTGTGGGATATCTTTTTTTTGTTCTTCTAATTTTTTTATGTGGATATATTGTTAATCCTAATAAATATATATATTAATATTTAGATGTGGGATATGTTGTCCATCTTAATTAAAATCTAAAAAACTTTCTTTGTTCTTCTAATTTTAAGATTTTTTTCTTTATTTCCTAATATTTAGATGTGGGATATATTGTTAATATTAATTAAAATTTTAAAAACTTTCTTTGTTCTTCTAATTTTTAGATGTGGGATATTTTATTAATTAATCCTAATTAAAATATTACGTACTCATAAAATAAATAATCAACTTTATTGTCTAATATTATCTAATACTCTAAAATTGGTTTACACCTTTTTTCTTTTATCTCCTAATATTTTGATGTGAGATATATTGTAATCTTAATTAAAATCTAAAAATCTCCTTTTCTGTTCTTCTAATTTTTGTGGGATATATTGTTAATCCTAATTAAAATATTAATATTTAGATGTGGAATATGTTGTCCATCTTAATTAAAATCTAAAAAATTTTCTTTGTTATTCTAATTTTTAGATTTTTTTTTTCTTTCTCTCCTCATATTTAGATATGAGATATATTGTTAATCTTAATTAAAATTTTAAAAACTTTATTTGTTCTTCTAATTTTTAGATGTGGGATATATTCTTAATCCTAATTTAAATATTACGTAATAATAAAATTAATAATCAACTTTACTGTCTAAAATTGGTTTATACATTTGTTTTCTTTATCTCATAATTTTTAGATGTGAGATATATTGTTAATCCTAATTAAAATATTAGGTACTCATAAAACTAATAATCAACTTTATCTTTTTTTTTTTTTTATTTTTCGCTTAATATTTAGATGTGGGATATATTGTTAATCTTAATTAAAATCTAAAAAACTTTCTTTGTTCTTCTAATTTTTTGATGTGAGATATATTGTTAATCCTAATTAAAATATTAATTAATATTTCTATGTGGGATATATTATCCATCTTAATTAAAATCTTAAAAACTTTCTTTGTTTTATTAATTTTTAGATGTGGGAGATATTGTTAATCTTAATTAAAATAATCGGTACTCATAAAATTAATAATCAACTTTACAGAAAAAACCTCAAATATATATTGTGGGATATATTGTTAGTCATATGTACATAATTCGTACTCATAAAATTAATAAGCAACTATATATGTTGTTTATCCTCATTAAATTAAATTTAAATATTAATATTTAGATGTGGGATATATTTTTCATCTTAATTAAAATCAAAAGTTGGAGACTACCACGTCGCTTGAAAAAAAAACTCAAATATTTATTTATCTTTGTTCTCCTAATCTTTAGACGTGGGGCATATTTATTTATCTTTGTTCTCCTAATCTTTAGATGTGACATGTTTTGTTTGTTTTTCTAATTTTTAGATGTGGGATATGTTGTTTATCCTCATTAAATTAAAATATTAATATTTAGATGTGGGATATATTGTCCATCTTAATTAAAATCAAAAGCTGGGGCGTCGTTTGAAAAAAAAAACTCAAATATTTATTTATACTAAGACTTTCTTTGTTCTCTTAATTTTTAGATGTGGGATAATATAATTCTAATTAAAATTAATTAATATTTAGATGTGGAATGTATTGTCCATCTTAATTAAAATCTTAAAAACTTTCTTTGTTCTATTAATTTTTAGATGTGGGAGATATTGTTAATCTTAATTAAAATAATAGGTACTCTTACTGTAGTGTCTACTGTTTTGGATAATTTTGGGTCCATTTCTGGTCTGTTTGCTAATACTGAGAAAACTAGCATCTATTTTGGTGGGGTTGCAGAGGATATAAAGAATATAATCCTTCTGGATACGGGCTATGTTGAGGGAGCGAGGGTTCCCTTTTAAATATTTGGGTCTACCTCTCCATACTGGAAAGCTGCATGGTCCTCTATTTGCTGAACTACTTCTTAAGATTTAAAACACTATTGGGCATTGGTCAACTAAGATGCTTTCTTATTCTGGAAGATTGCAGCTTCTTAACTCTATCCTCTTTGGAATAGAGAATTACTGGTGCTCAATTTACCTACTACCTAGAGCTATTTTTAATGTGCGTCAAAAGCATTGTTGGAATTATTTATGGAATTCAACTGAGGCTCAACATAAAATGTACATACAAAGTTGGAGTTCCTGCTGCTACCCATGGGTTGGGGGTGGGGTGGGGTGGGGTGGGGAGGGGGTTTCAATATTAAGGAGATGCTCTCGTGGAACAAAGCTCTACTGAGTAGGTGGCTGTTTAAGGTTAATACTAATCCAAACTCACTCTGGGCTAATTGGGCTCAGTGTTATCTGTTGAAGAATGAGACAATCTGGAGTGTCAAACATAAGTCTTTTCATTCTGAAAGTTGGATGACTATTCTGAAAGTCAGAGATCAATTGCTTCAGTTAGCTGGTGATATCGATGCTGCTACTGAGCTACTTATCTCCCGTGTCTCTGGCGGTAGGTTTGTAGTAATGAAAATGTATAATCTGATCAGACCTAGTTACCCTGTGCAGAGTAGACTTAGGGTGATTGGGTGTATCAATGTCATTGCTCGACATGGTTTTATAGCCTCTTTGGCTATGTAGAGAAAGCTCTTTACTGTGGAAAAAATCAATAAAAGGGGTGTCATCCTCATAAACAGGTGCGTGTTGTGCAAAAAAGCTGCTGAGAGTCATGAGCATTTATTCTTTAAATGTGATTTCTCCTCAAAGCTTTGGCTAGGTATGTTGAAATGGCTGCACATCACGGGTAAAACCAATAATTTTTGGACAGAAATTGTTTGGTGTGGTGCGTGAACTAAAAGGAAACATTGGAAAGCTGGTATTTTAAGAGGTTGTATCTGTGCAGAGCTTATGCTATATGGCAAGAACGCAATACCAGAATTTTTACAGGAAAATAGACTGATGTGAGAGTAATTTTGTAACACCCCCATTTATTTAAGGGCCTGTACTAGGACTCCCCAGATAAATAAGGATGTTATCATCTCGGTTTTCCGAGGCAGTAGATACAAAGGAAAGAACACAATACTTTATTATTAAATGTTAAACTGAAAAACAAGTTCTTACAACCATCTTGAAAACTGTCTTAAATAAAACAAGTACAACTCATGACAAAAGACTATAGTGATCTAGACTCTAGTCTGGTCCGGATACAAGCCCTCCCTTCCCTTAGCTCCCATAGTCTCAAGCACCTGTCAATCTGCTCCCCAATAAATTGGTTCATCACAGGTGATCACATATACACAGGGTCAACCACGAGGTTGAGTAGAGGAAGTAAACAATCAAACATTACTATAAATAGAAAGTCAATCATCTCCACTCCGAATCACAAGACCCATTATTCTCCGCACCAATCACAAGACCCATTATTCTCCACACCAATCACAAGACCCATTATCTCCACACCGATCACAAGACCCAATATACTCCGCACCAATCACAAGACCCAATATACTCCGCTCCATATCACAAGACCCATTCTTCATCACATTGTATCGTATACAGAATTAGGCAGTCAAATAAACACAATATACGATAATAAGATGAACATAGGTTAACATCAATTAATAAACAGATTACTCATCACCATGTATACGGTATTCCCCTACCTCAAATTCCAGGAGCGCAGTCAATCACAAGCTCGCTAGAAATGTTCCACGCGGAAACCGTTAGCTAAACACGTATACGTCACGAATTAATAAACTTCCCGAACCCCCATAAATCATCTTGCCCTTACTATAAATAGAACCTTCTATAAATGGAAAGTTTCCAAAAATAAAAACTTTCCCAAAGTAGAACTATTATGACTCATTAGATTTCCCGACTCATAACTTCAACTAGCACAAAACCACAACCAAAAGTGATAGTGACACGCATTACTATCGAATACTAAAAACAATAGATACGGTTGTAACAATATCAACACTAATAATGATAATAACGATAACAATAATAATAATAATAAGTAATAATAAAGATAATAAGTAATATTAATACTAATAATAATAATAAGTAAAATCAACAATTGTACCCCCCCCCACAGCTACAGCCTACCGCGACACCAGCAGACCCACTAAACACACCCCTAACCGCCACTTAACACCTTCCTCACCATCGACAACCACCAACCCAGACACCCACATACAACGGCTACCCCGCCAACACACCACCAGACTATCGACAAGCACCCTCGCAATGAACCAGGCCACGCAATCAGACCTAGTCCACCACCTGCACTCCTTGGACCGTAAACGCAGACCGCTATCGACACCCCAGATGCCACTGACAACCCTTGAAACCACCACCACCTCACCCTTGACACAAAACCTGAACACCACAGTGGTACCACCGCGTCGACCTCCCCCGAGTCAACGGTGGTACCACCCCAAAACTCCCCCCTTGAACACACGAAAAGGATGACTAACCCGTATATATCGATTACACTTACAACCAGGGGTGACAAACACCCCTTCAACACCGACTCTGACGCACTAGAACCACCGTGACAACCTCCCTGACACTCCCTCTCCCACCAGCAACACATAACGATTATAAAAAGATTAAAGTGATGCTCTACTACCCTTCGAAACTACTGCAAACACGACTAGACACAATAGTGATTAAAACAATGTCAGTTTCGATTACGCATACCTGACTTCTGATCAGAATTAGGGGAAAACGCAAGACCAAGACTGACCGTGAGAACCCTCCTTCTCTTCTCTGTGGTGGCGGCAGTAGGCTTAGGGTATTAGTTGTGTGGAAGATAGGTCAGAAGTAGGGTGGATGCTACTTCTTATATGGCGGCATGGGGGGTGTATCCGTGAGGTATAAGTGTTTGTGAGGGTTTTGTTAGGGTTTTTCGACAACATGGGCTGTTGTGCTATGCACAACAATCGAGGCCCAAAACCCAACCTCGAGGTCCCGTGTTCGAACCCCACGAGAGGCATGAAGCAAAATAAAAGTTTGTATATAAGTGAGGTACTAATATCAAGTACTAAACCGCTTAAACTATCTTTACGTCAAAATTAAGATAAACAACCTAATTAAATATTCGAGGTATTACAGTCTTCCCTCCTTAAAATGAACTTCGTCCCGAAGTTCAACCACACTCAGATGACAACCAAACCCACTCAAGCGAACTTGGAACACAAAACATTAACCAAAACACAGAAATGTTACATTCCACCCCCCTTAAAGAAAATTTACGTCCCCGTAACTTACCTCAATCAAACAGATGCGGGTAGCGCTCTCTCATGGATGCCTCATCCTCCCATGTAGCTTCCTCCAGATTATGGTTGGTCCACAGAACTTTCACCAACGCCGTCTGTAATACCTCGTATTTGATCGATAAGTAATTTATATGGTTGTTAAAGTGTTAATGATATTTGAACGATTATATCTTACATTTATCAAATGTGTGTTTTATATTTTATATATTGGTGTAATATTTCGTTATAATATTTATTGTGTATATTGACGTATTTGATAGTATTTGAGCGTAGTATTATACTCAATAATTAGGCTAGCACATAAAGGATATAGTTGTTGACATTTTATATGTTGTCGGTAGGAATTGAACTCGGGATCTTTGGCACACATCCGTTTTGGGCTTTGAAAGGCGTGTTACCCTAAAGCAGCCCACATCTCGATAAAACCTAACACAAACACACAAACACACAGCCACAAACACACAAACACACAGCCACCCTACTGTCACGTTATGTCCTTCACCTCTAACCTAATGCTTAACCTAATCAACATTCTACCACCTCACACCTGCCGCCAACACATCAGCGTTTTCCAGGGAGGCTCACACGGTGGGTTTAGAGCGGCCTAGGGTGGTTCGAATAGGCCTTGACTAAGGTATGTTCATCGCAGTGACTTCTCTTTTTCCTGTCTGCGCTTCTCTTCGTGCTCATATAACCATCGTTTTATCATATGTATAGTTTTTATAACCACATAATGTCAATCTAGGAAGTGTTGTAGTCCTATATGAACCCTGGTAATGGTGTCTTTGACCACCTAGGGCCGTTGTATGTGGTGGTTGTTCCCTCATGTCAGTGAACCCCCTTTCGTTTTTCAGAACAGAGTCCCTGAGTATGCTTGTTTAATCTATAATTCGTAGGAGTTCTGGTGTATGTTTGTTATGGGTGTGTGAGTGATGGGATAGGGTGTAAATTGGAGATGTTCATGGTAGTTGGCACGGTGGTGGGTGGTGGCTATTGCGGTTTTATGGCGGGTTTTGACAGGGAGGGGCGAAGGGCGTGTGTGAGGGGGTTGTCCGTGGTGCTGAGTTGTGGGGGTCGGGGATGGTCATTACCCTGATGTCGGCGGTGACCAGTGACCTTCCCGGAATCACCACGGCCCAGAGCCGAGTCTGGTGGTGCCGGTAGGGAGGCTAGGGGTTACGGTTGGTGTTGGGGGGTGGTGTTGTCAGGCCTGTTGAAGCGGCTGGGTGTCTTTCCTGGGTTGCGTTTTTGTTCTTTTCGTTATGTGGAATTGTTGCAGCGTGTTGGGTAGGTAGTTACTATTGTTATTTTATCAATATGTATTGATTATTATTACTATAATAGTATGATTAATATTGTTAACCAAGTGTTATCTAACATTAAAATAGTGTGCTAATTGTATTATTGTTAATGCTATGAGTTATAATCTTGTGGTCATATGTTGTATATGTCTTATTGTGATGGGTTGTAAGTTATATGACAAAATATTATTCATGTTTTTATTGTTATTAAGTATATTATCGGTAATTCATGGTTATTAATATTGTTATGGAATATTGTGATGACAACTAGTTAATTTAAATTGTTGTTGTTACGGAATTTATAATATTGAGTAATTGATCATATGCCATAGTTAGGAAGTTTATAAGTAGTAAGTTTGTAATTGGCTAGTGATGTCTAATACAGAGTAAGGAGTTGATGTTAAGTGGTATGTATATGAGTATATTAATGTGTGTAATTTCAATGTGGGATAAGTGTATCAATTATGAACATGATTGAACAAATTTAGTCGTGCTCGGTGGTATGGTTAGAAATTGATACTAAGTACTATTTATAGGAACTGAGTTCGAGGAGGAATAACTCTGGCAGCTATTCGGTAGTCTTTCTGCAATTCGAGGTAGGGGAGATACTGATATATGACGATGTGTAAACTGTTCTTATTTGTTTTAAGCATGTTTGTGATATAATACCATGTGATCGTATATGGTGTTATCTATATTATTCTGTGATATAATACGATGTGAATATAAAGGGTCTGTGATTGGTGCGGAGATAAAGGGTTTGTGTTTGGTGCGGAGATAAAGGGTCTGTGTTTGGTGCGGAGATAAAGGGTCTGTGATATGGTGTGGAGTATATTGGGTCTTGTGATCGGTGCGGAGTTTATTGGGTCTTGTGATCGGTGCGGAGTTTATTTGGTGTTGGATCGGTGCGGAGTTTATTTGGTGTTGGATCGGTGCGGAGTTTATTTAGCGTTGGATCGGTGCGGAGTATATTATATTGCTGTTTTATTTATCTTTCTACTCAACCTCGCGGTTGACCCTGTGTATTCGTGTACACCTACGATGATCCGGAATGGGGAGTAGATTTTTTCAGGTCAGTGACAGATGGACTAGGAGCTTGGGCATGGAGAGAGACATGGCATGGACCTACTTAGAGTTAGATCACATTTAGATATCGCCAGTTGTACTTTCATTTTATCAAGTTTGGAACTCGTATTTGTTGTAATACCAAGTTCAATTTAATCAGTATTTATATAAATTACCTTTGGTTTGTTTACCTTGTTATTCACTACCTCGGATATTCCGGGATGGTAACAGTCCCATTTATTTGAGAATGTCTTGCTAAAGGCTCTTAAATAAATGGGGGTGTTACACCGTCTCCCCATTCCGAGTCTTTCGCACCTTTCTGTCTAGGATTTCCTTTGGAGTCTCAACGTAGGATAACTGCTCATCTACCTCAATCACCTCGTGGCGTAAGACATGAGATGGATCACTCACATACTTTCTTAACCGAGACACGTGGAACACATTATGGACCTTGGATAGGGCTGGAGGTAAAGCTAGTCGGTATGCCACCTCTCCAACTCTGTCCAAAATCTCGAATGGTCCAATAAACTTCTGGCTCAGCTTGCCACGCTTCCCAAACCTCATCACACCCTTCATTGGAGATACCTTCAGCAACACCTTCTCTCCCACATCGAAAGAGATATCGCTCCTCTTCAGATCTGCGTAGCTCTTCTGCCGATCCTGGGCGGCCCTCATTTTCTGTCGAATAATCTGAACCTGCTCCACCATCTCCTGGATCATATCTGGCCCTAAAGTCACAACATCGGCTCGATCATCCCAACACACTGGGCTCCGACACTTCCTCTCATACAAAGCCTCAAAAGGGGTCATCCCTATACTGGCATGATAGCTGTTGTTATAAGAGAACTCTATCAATCCCAGTCGATCCTCCCAAGATCCTCCGAACTCAAGTACGCATGCTCTTAACATATCCTCAAGGGCCTGAATCGTTCTCTCAGTCTGACCGTCGGTAGCTGGATGAAAAGCTGTACTCATCTTCAACTGGGTACCCAAAGCGGCTTGTAACTCCTGCCAAAATCTAGATATGAACCTCGAGTCCCGATCGGAAACTATGTCCTTGGGCACACCATGTAACTTGACCACATTCTGAACATATGACTTAGCCAACTCGGCTTTACTCCAGGTATCTTTCATGGGAATAAAGTGAGCAGACTTAGTCAATCTATCTACAATCACCCAAATCATGTTGTTACCCCTCTGAGTTCGAGGCAACCCCACAATAAAGGCCATCGAGATGTTCTCCCACTTCCACTCTGGCACATCTAATGGCTGAATTTTCCCCTGTGGTCTCTTATGCTCCCCTTTCACTCTTTGACATGTCAAACACCTCGACACAAACTCCGCGACTTCCTTCTTCATATTTGGTCACTAGAACGTCTTCTTAAGATCTTTATACAACTTATCACCCCCTGTGTGAACGGAATATGGCGTAGCATGAGCTTCAGTTAGGATTTTCTTCTTTAGCTCCTCAATATCCGGAACACACCATCGCCCACTGAACCTCAAACTACCGCCTGGTATGAATACTGAACTTGGATGTAGTCTCTCCACTCTCACTCTCAACCATCTTGCGCCACTTATGGATCCTCGCATCATTCTTTTGTAACTCCCGAATCTCCCCATAGAACTCGTGTTCCACAGTCAAATCACTAAGAGCATCCTCTTTCCGGATCATGAAGATTCCCATCTCCCTTAGTTCGCCATGCAGCCTCACTCGCGATCTGGCACAACTCAAAACATGAACAGACTTCCTACTTAGGGCATCTGCTACCACATTTGCCTTGCCTTCGTGGTAGAAAATTTGCATGTCATAGTCTCCAATTAACTCTATCCACCTTCTCTGTCTCATGTTCAACTCTCGCTGGGTGTAGATATACTTCAAACTCTTGTGATCAGAAAACACCTTAAAAGTGGCTCCATAAAGGTAATGGCGCCACAATTTAAGTCACTAGTAGAAAAATATCTATTTGCTGCTCCTTATTTGAGGCGTTTTTTAGCAATAGCCGCAAATAAAAAATCAAAATTTCTATTTTTTAAAATAACTAATTACATTTGAGGCGTTTTTTAAGACTGACGCCGCAAATATAGGTAATTGAGGCGTTTTTGTATTAAACGCCGCAAATAGAACTAAGGCGTGCACCCTCAAATAGTCAAATAGATAAGACTGTCATTCTTTCCCCTTCCTTCTTCCTGGCGGATTCCAGCATTCCACCATCATCATCGCTCACTCGCCACCGTCGACAACACCTAGGGATTCGCCAACACCACATCAATTCGCCGTTATCATCACTGCAAATACTCCTCACTTTCAACCCTAGGTATTTTAAATTGTTTCATATATCAAATTACTTTTCTCTTAATTTGATGTAGGTTTGTATGAAATTTAGGGTTTTTTGTTTGGATTTTGATGGGTGTGAAATAATAATTACTTTGTTTGGATTTCGTTTGGATTTAGGTTTGTACGAAATAATAAGATTGCTTCTTTTTTGGTTTTGTTTATCCGTATTCAATTTTTATTCCTTAACAATTACTGCTACTAATTAATACGGAGTACCTATGATGTTGTTGTTGGTTTACTGCCAATTTCTGAATTGTTCATTGATTATGTTCAATGATTCAAGCTTTGCCAGCTTCGAAGGCGTATTTAAATCCAACATCCTCCATCATTTCCTCAAATCTCCCTCCTCATTTCTTCAACACAAAAAAAGCCTTCCATTTTTTTTCAAATATTCATTAGTGTTTTTCAAATCTTAAACAAATTCAGCGAAGATGAGAGAATGCATTTCAATTCACATTGGTCAAGCTGATATTCAAGTCGGAAATGCCTGTTGGGAGCTTTACTGTCTTGAACACGGTATTCAGGTCTGTTTTTTTAACCTTTCTCCTTTCTCCTTTTCTTTTTCTTTTTATTATTTTACTCTAATAGTATTTTATTTAGAATTTTGAGTTTCATCTTTATATATTTTACCTTTCTTATTCTTTTGTGATGCGTATTTTAATCCAAGACAAACAAATGATTCGAACTGAATAAAATGATTTTGAAATACAAGAATGATGATGATATACTGTCCCTTATTGATCCGGTTTTGGAATTGGATTTCCAAGATGATATATTGAGATGCATACAAGTAGCTCTCTTGTGTGTGCAAGATTTGCCTGAAGATAGACCGAACATTTTGATGGTCATTTCCATGGTTGATAGTGAAGTTCCGAATCTCCCACCCCCTAAACAACCTGCCTTCACACTACGAAGGTATGAGCCTCCAAACCAACCTTTGGAAGATGAAACTGTGAGTGCCTCAGTTAACCATATCACACTTAGCGGCATCATTGGCCGGTGATAGTTCTTGAAATGGACTTTCTAGTACCTCTTATTCCGAATGTACATGTTGGATGGAGTTTGTATGTTCTAGTTGATTAGACTTTATGATGAAGTTTACGGTTTTACCTTTTGAATTGTCTGAACTCCATATTGAGAATGGAGATCAAAGTCATACTTGAGTCATCCTCTTATGTAACCTGTTCAGTGATTGTATGAGCTGCCCTGTTGTAAATAGATTTGCTAACAGCTGTCTGGGTTTCCTAATGTCTCCCGAGCTAATTACTAAAATACTCCTCATGAGATTGTGGACTTCCACCTTGAATTATATTTGAACTATTTATCTGTTGTGTCTATTTTTCTACTATAAATTAAGCTATTAATATTAACCTCTAGTTTGAATATCGGGTAAGATGAGACCTGTGACAAGTATGCGTACCCTTAAGGTGGTCAGTGCTTCTGATTCCAGTAAGATGAGCTCCATTGCTATAAATTTATATTTTTATATTCATATTTATCGCAGTAAATTTTACTATGGAGCTCATCTTTTCAATCCAGTGAATTTATAAATTTATATTTAAACTAGTATTTGGGTTGGTTATACCTGTAGATCGGGAGCAAGGAATCTGTAACTCGTCACGAATGAATTTTCCCTTCACGATGATTGTGTAGCGGTTAATAAATCTTATCTAATGTAAATCGGTTGTTAATATTACAGAAGGTAAGATGAATATGCTTCTCGGTGTGCTAGTGAAGCTGAGAAGATTGTAGGCTACGTGGAGATGGAAGTGCAGAACCTTGTAAACATGGAATCAGAAGCACTACCCCCTGGAACACCCTGAGGTTCTTTTTCTTCCAAATTCCATATAGTACAATCCCACCAGCTTTAGTAACGAGCTCATCTCTAATCTTGAGAATGTGCTTTCAAGCCATGTCATCACTCTGGTGCTCGTTAGCTTCCCAAATAGTACACGACTTCAGGATGTATTTATGTGTCCACCTACCCCAGGTATCATCTTTGCAGTTCTCTCCTCTTTTTTTTCATTGTCAACCACATTACAAGATCTCTGAATTTAGACTTAGTGGGTTGGGGGTGGGCAATGAATTTTTTTATAGTTCATTAGTTTGATTGATGACCATGTGGATATTAGTTCTGCAACAGCCACTAACAGCCACCATTCTCCGCTCTTCCGCCCAGACGCATCACCCACCATCAGACTCTGTCGCATCGCCCATCTGCCTCCAGATGCTGGATTCCGTGTGGTATACAGTGAAAGCAATTCACATGTTTTATCTGTTTGGTATCAGTTACCATAAGTTCTTCTGTACTCGTGGTTGCTGGGTTCACTAGCACAACTGTTGGCATTTAAGACACAATATACGGTACCAAGAACTGTTGCTCTACAGCTTCTATTTTGATATGAAGTACTTTTATTGGATTTGTTTGACGTTGTAGAACTGTATGCTTGTTGGTTCACTAGCACAGCTAGATGAATGTGTACTTAGGATATTGGTTTGTTTGTTTCAGATTTGTGCCGCCTCTGACACGCCTACTACGTCAAGCAAGAGACCCAAAAGAAAGAAGGTAACTTCCTAATTATCCATTACTATTTCTGCATTATACTTCTATCTACCTAAAATACTTGTGGCTTCAAATCCAAATGGCGATCAACATTATCTTATGTACATTTCTGTTCTGTATTGCAGACCTTTGCCGAGCTTAAAGAGGAGGAAAGCTCATTGTTGAAGGAACGTATATATTTGAATAAGGTTTGTTGTTTTCCACTTTACAACCTTCATTTCTCAATACTACTCTTGTTCGCTCTCATCAACAACATCAGAGCCTTAGTCCCAAAATGTTTTGGGGTCGGCTCATCACTTGGATCAATTTGCTCACATACTTTCTGCCTGACAAACAGGAAATGGCAACGCTACGTACGACATTACAATCTATGCTGCCACTTCACTCAGCAGTATCATCAGCCCGGCTAACGTCATGTCTTGGCATCGATTCATGCAGCTCTAGATCGCTGTATCAGGGTATGCTCTGCAGTGCCTAACTGCCAACCCAGGAGTTTGATTTCTGCTTGATCTTTGTCATGTTCTTAGTTATTGCTAGTGTCATTTTTAGGCTGTTTCCTAGTGGGTTTGCCTCGTACAAAAGTGGTTGTTAAGTCTAGCTATATGGTATTTGATCCTGTGTGCCCCTATCATTTCACAACTCCCATATCCAAAGTTTTGAAAAACTGTAAATCGGGGAACTATATACTGTATTACTTTTGCTCCAATCCCTGTGTCCCTAACTTTTCAAATTTGCATGTCCTATAACATGACATATGCCAGATATGACACTTCCCAATCGAGTCTGACTGTCCGAGTGACATTGCTATTGAGACTTTAGACTATATCTTGACTTGAGAGCCTCTTGTGTATGAGTGTATTCGATGTGCCTTAGAAGTTATACTTATAACATACATGTTGAGTTAAGCAACCTTATTCATTGACATATTATACGTTCTCATTGCATTGGTCAAGCTTTATAGGTTGAGAGATCAGTAGATAAGAGCCATATCTTGTCCGCCATGATATACAGGATATGGTTTTTGAGTCTTTACTCGACACTCACCAGTTCGACTCTTCTCCCAGCTGGATAGAAGAGTCATGGACATAAGTACAAGAGGGGACATGTAATAGAAGAAATTATTATATTAATGAAGACATATAGAAGCATTAGAGGGCAAGTATCCATTGAACTGTTTCTTTTAATCACTTGAGTGTTTAGGTCTGTTTGATTTTTCGTAGCATAGTAGCCTTGTTATCACGTAATGAAACATGTGTACTTTTCCTGGAAGTTCGTATGTGAAAGTACCGGAAACACTAGGTCACTATAGGTAAAATTCCAAGGACAAAACTCCTGACTCCTGAGTTCTGCTTATGTAATGCCAGCACGGTTGCGGTAGTCCTACTCAAAGATGGTAATATTCTATGCTCATCAGTCACCAATTCCATATCGAAATGTTTGCCTGACCTGATAAATCAATGTTAGCTGATGTTAAGGAAATTGTTAGCTTATGTTAAGGAAATTGTTTGTCTGATATCTCCAGGTAAAAAGAAACAGCAGAGAACGCATCAGAAGACTGAAGATATGTGTGAAAGCGTGTTCTGCAGACCAGACCAGAAACTGCAAACTGCAAACCTTAGACCAGCAAAACTTGCAGCAGCAGAAACAGGCCAGCAAACTCAGACCCAGAGCTACAGCACATCAGTTTTATCAAGTGAAGGTTTTTCGATGATTCAATTAGCCATTTTGGACTAGATTTGAGGTGTACATGTTATTTAGAATAATTACAAAAATAATGTAAGATTCTCTTGTAGAAAAATATATTTGAGAGTTATTATATTTAAATAATTTGTTTGCATCATTTCATTTGTAAAAAAAAAAAAAAAAAAAAAAAAAAATTTTTTTTTTTTTAAAGGGACCTATTTGCGGCGTTTTTGCCAAAAAACGCCTCAAATAGACTTACTATTTGCGGCGTTTTTGCCAAAAAACGCCTCAAATAGCAAGTCTATTTGCGGCGTTTTTTGGCAAAAACGCCGCAAATAGCTTTTTAATTGCGGCGTTTTTTTCCGCCGCAAATAACTTTTTCTATTTGCGGCCCCCTTATTTGCTGCTACACCAAAAACGCCGCAAATGGGCCCTTTTTTGGCGCCGCAAATAGCTATTTTTGTACTAGTGAGTGCAAAGACCACTGCTCCCAATTCCAAATCATGTTTTGGTAATTTTTTGATGTGGGATATGTTGTTTATCCTCATTAAATTAAAATATTAATATTTAGATGTGGAATATATTGTCCATCTTAATTAAAATAAAAAGATGGAGACTACCACGTCGCTTGGAAAAAAACTCAAATATTTATTTATATACTACTAAAACCTTCTTTGTTCTCCTAATTTGTAGATGTGGGACAATATAATCCTAATTAAAATATAAAAAATAATTAATTAGGTAGTTTAGAAAAGTTGGAGACTACCACGTCGCTCGAAAGAAGCCTCAAATATATATTTATATATATATATATATATATATATATATATATATATATATAGCCGGATCACGTGAGGCCGCCTCTTACGGTGAGGCCACCGAACCTCACGCATCCACAACCTATTTGGGCCAAATTCACGTTTGATATTGCTGTTGGGCCGACTTCCCTTGCGAATTATTCAATGTGGGCTGAAAATTAGGGTCAAACCAAATCTTGTCATTGGGCCAAAAAACTTTCTCTCACTAAAAATAATAAAAACATAATTAAACCCAACCCAAATACACTCTCTCTCTAACCTAGAAAACTTTTTACGACAAATAAAAAACCTCAAATTCAACGCAAATCAATTTGTTCCTTCTTCCAGTTTCCTCCGATTGTTCGTAAATTCCATCGATTTTGCATACAAATTCAATTCAATTGAATTTGGAAGAAGATTAAGACTAATTTTCAGGTAATTTGATAATTTGATTCTTCGAATTTCCAACGATTGTTCGAATTTCATGCGATTGTTCGAATTTGATCAATTTTTCTCACGATTTTCTTTACCTCTCGAGTTCATACTACTTATGACATTATTTTCGATTATTTTGCAGCTCTAATAGCTATGGAGAATCTAGATATCACCACGGTTGATGATAATATTACTATTGAATCAGGTATGTCGTTTTTTGTCGTTTACATTATTGTTTTCTGATTCAATTTCTGCTCAATTTTGTTGAATATATGGATCGCTTTTTGTATTTCGTGAATGTAGGACCTTATTTTGTGAATGTAGGACCTATTGAAGTTTATGACTATTGTATTGTGATTATAAAAAGGCTGAAACTAGGGGCTTATTTTGTGAATATAGGACTTAATTCAAGTTTATGAATATTGTGAAACTAGAAGCTTAAACTGTGAAACTATAAGCTTACATTGTGAAACCTGATTAAAAAAGGTTGATTTAGTTTAGCTTTCTTATATTGTGAATCCTAGGCAAAATAAACTGTGAAACTAGAAGCTGATATTGTGAAACCATGCTTATTAAAAAGTCTGATTTTGTTTAGTCTTTTTACATTGTGAAACTAAATGCTTAATCTGTGAAACTAGATGCTTAATCTGTGAAACTAGAGGCTTAATCTGTGAAACTAGATGCTTAATCTGTGAAACTTACATTGTGAAACCTGATTAAAAAAAAAGGCTGATTTAGTTTATATGTTTTGACTTTATATAGGTACAGATTCCATTTTCAATACCAACGGAGAGGTTTCTACAATTTTAACAGCACAATCCACACCTACAGTACCGGTTGGTACGCCTATTACTTTGGTGAATCACACACCGGGTGGTAGTGAGGAATGGATTGTCAGAGTTGCAGAAGATATTACACCTACTGTTGGGAAGTTATTTTTAGATCTACAGTCGACAATGACATTCTATCAAGTGTATGCTACTGCTTGTGGTTTTGAAGCTAGGAAATCTACAACGAAGAGGTTTTGTGATGGTAATATTCGAACTAAAGCCATGGTTTGTAATCGTGAAGGCCATAATAAGAGGAAGGGAAGACCTCTTGAAACTGTTGCAAGTGAAACTGGTTCTGAAACTGGTTCAAATATTGGAAAAAGTGCAAAACCAAAAACTGGTGTGAAGGGAAGTGAAGGAGATGAGGCTGAAAGTTCAAATAAGCAAGCATTTACAAGAACAACCAAAATTAGAAGGTGGGGTTGTCGTGCAATGGTCAAATACAAGTTCCATTATAACAAGTACATCGTTGAACAATTTCATGAGGGTCACAATCACCCAGTGACCTTTGTAAAGAATAGGGAATTTGATAAACTTGCAGCAAATATGAATGAATTTCATAAGCAAATGATTGTCCAAAATTCAAGAGTTAATGTTGGGGCTAGCTTAACATACCAGCTATGCAAAGAGCAAGTCGAAGGGTTTGAAAATGTGGGGGCTTCCCTTTCACAATTCAAGAATTTCCAACGGGATTTGAAGTGTTTCATTAAGAGTAAGGATGGAGACATGTTTATCTCACGTTTGGAAACCCTCCGTGACACAAAAGGGTTAGAATTTGTGTATGAAATCGATTCTGAGAAAGCTTTGACAAGGATTTTTTGGACAGATGCTGAGGCAAAGAGATGTTACTCAGTGTTTGGTGATGCAATTTCATTCGATCCAACCTATGGCATTAACAAATATAACATGATATTCACCCCTTTCACTGACATTGACCATCATAAAAAGTCAATAACATTTGCATGCGCTCTTTTAGATCATGAAGACGATGAAGCATTTATCTGGGCGTTTCAGCAATTTCTAAAATCAATGGGTGGAAAAGAACCTAATTACATTATCACTGACCAAGATGCAGGAATAAAAAAGGCGTTCCCTGGTATGTTTTTATATCGTGCAATTTTTCTAGTTTTCTTAACTTGTGAAACTTGAAGCTGAAGATGCAAAAACTGTGAAACTACATGCTTATGAAGTGAAACTAGATCCTTATACTGTGAATCTGGAAGGCCATATTGTGAAACCTGTTGAAAAATCAGCCTGATTTTTTGAATTCTTAACTTGTGAAACTAGAAGCTTAGGCAGTGAAACTAGATCCTTATTTTGTGAAACTAGATGGCTATATTGTGAAACCTGTTGATAAAAGATCCTGATTTTTTGAGTTCATAACTTGTGAAACTAAAAGCTTAACTTGTGAAACTGGATTCGTATTCTGTGAAACTACAAGTCTATATTTGTGAAACCTGTTGATAAATGAGGATGATTTTTTTGACTAATCTTATTTTGTTACATACAGTTGTGTTCAAAACAGCAAGACATCGGTTTTGCATGTGGCACATTATGAAAAAAGTAACAGACAAGGTTGGGAGCACAATTTGCAAAGACACTGAATTCTTATCACGTCTGAACAATGTTGTTTGGAGCAATGATATGGAACCTGAGGAATTTGAGGAGAATTGGGTTAAGGTCATCACAGAATTCTCGTTAGAGGATAATATATGGTTGAGTGGAAAGTTTGCTGAAAGACACAAATGGATACCAGCGTATTTCAGAAATGTTCCGATGGGTAACATTTTAAGAACCACACAGAGATCAGAGAGTGCTAATAGTTTTTTTAAAAGATTTGAGAATAAATATGGGACCTTGGTTGAGTTTTGGATGAGGTTTGAGAGTGCCATCGACCAACAAAGGCATGCTCTAAAACTTCTTGAAGCACAGAGTGATAATTCAATGCCTGAAACCTTATATCGTTCAAACTGGGAAGCCCATGGAGCGAGAGTATATACACATGAAGTCTTCTATGACTTTCAAAATGAGGTTAAGGGCTCGATAAATGGGTGTAGTGTGGGTGGATACACCCCACCAGATCCTGTAACTAACTCTGAGATTTTGATAGTTGAAGACGCGATCAAGAAAAAGAGCTACGCAGTTGAGTACAATAAAGGAACAATGGACGTGAAATGTTCCTGTAAACTATTTGAACGGAGAGGTATTCTATGTTATCACATCATTTGGGTTTGCTCGGGTAAAACTAAGGAAATACCTGAGAAATACATTTTGGGTAGGTGGAGTAATAATGCACTTAGAAACCCTATTTATGATTCGAATGAAAATCTTTTGGACAACTACAATCCTACTAGTAGCCCGAAATTTGGAATGTCTCGGTTGTGGTCTGAGATTTATGCAACTGTGGGGATCCTCAAAAGAAAAAAAGAGTCTGATGTGAGAGAATTTTCTAAGCTTGTAAAAGAATTCCGAGAGAAGTTGGAGCCAAACCCAAAGGCTTTGACAAAAGAACAAGAATTAGAAATCCTTCTAAATTGCAAGGCTCCAAAAGAAGGAAAGGTCTTACCACCTAAGTTCTCTAAGAACAAGGGTAGCGGGAAGCGGCTGGTCAGTAGCAAAAATAAGGCAATCATAAAAGCAAAAAAACCAAAAAGGTTGTGTGCTAATTGTAAACGAATGTCACACCATGATAAAAGAAATTGTCCATATGATTTTGAAGAGCATCCTCCTGAGAATCAAGTATGTATTATTCCTTTACTTGATTTTTTTTTTATTCATGTTTATTATACTGTGAAACTAGGGGCTTATACTGTGAAACTAAGGGCTTATACAGTGAAACTAAGGGCTTATACTGTGAAACCTGTTGATAAAGGGCTGATTTTAGGTTGTTTATAATATTGTGAATCCTAGGCCTTAAACTGTGAAACTAGGGGCTTATACTGTGAAACTAGGGGCTTATACTGTGAAACTAAGGGCTTATACTGTGAAACCTGTTGATAAAGGGCTGATTTTAGGTTGTTTATAATATTGTGAATCCTAGGCCTTAAACTGTGAAACTAGGGGCTTATATTGTGAAACTAGGGGCTTATATTGTGAAACTAGGGGCTTATATTGTTGATTTTAATTTTAAGTATAATTTTTATTACTTAAGCAATGCAAGTTACGTCTCAAAAGTATTTATTTTAATGTTTCATTTTCTTTCAGGGAGATACAACAGAAGAAGAAGAAGAAAAAGAAGAAGAAGAAGAAGAAGAAGAAGAAGAAGAAGAAGAAGATGAGGAAGACGAAGATGTATAGTTTTCTTTATATTTGGGTCCGTGATGCGGGGAAGTAGTTTAGGTTTTATAGACTGTGAAACTAGGGGCTTATACTGTGAAATTAGGGGCTTATACTGTGAAACTAGGGGCTTAGTTTCACAGATTACATGCTAAGTTTCACAATATAGGCTTCTAGATTCACAGAAGAAGACCTGACATTCACAGAAGAATAAGTTTTCTTATATTGTGAAACCTGTTGTCATAATTTGTGAAACTAAAAGCTTTAATTGTAAAACTAGAAGCAGTTTTTATTGAAATATCTGTCATAAATACCTGTTGTCATAAATTACCATTACGTGCATGAAAAATCCCCAGCTATGACCATCCAAGGTGATTGATCACTACCATCTCAAGATAGCGACAAGAGACGGCAGTGATCAATCACCGTGGATGGTCATGGCTAAGGAGTTTGATGATAAGAAAAAAAACCTAAACTCTGAAACAAGAAGACTATATATGTATTTGTAGTGTAAATGGTTGTATATTGGAATAGGGTGTTTGATGATATCAACTTCCCTTCTCTTATATAGTGCACTTACTTACTACGTGTACTACTTTTTATGGTTGTGAAGCATTTAATTTTGAGGTAGTTGTGGTTAGGTGACAGGTTGGAGCATTTAATTTTGAGGTAGTTGTGGCTTAACAAACTGGTTGCAAAATAATTTGGGTTCAACTAAGATGTATCATCATTCGAGCCCCGCTTAGGCATGAGTCCAGTAATGAAAAATATATTTTAAAAAAAGGATTCAAGTGTGAAGCTTGCAACGCGTAAAATTATGTTGACTGAGACAATAGAAACTATAAACATGTCAACATAAAGGCTATAGAAGATGACAGGAGAAAGCGAAGATCACGAGATCACTTACGTGCTCGCTTCCTCGGTTTTCTTTCCAGCAATTTTTCCCTTCGGGGCGGTAGACAACTGCAAGAAATATATTTTGTGAAACTAGATGGCTATATGCTTATTTTGTGAAACTAGATGGCTATATTACAACTTCAAAATTTACAATGTCAATTTACAGCAACAAAAACACATTTCACCAAGTTCTTCTGACTGGAATTCCTTTTCACCTTATCCACAATTTCGAAAAATTATTTGTTGCGGCCTTAACAATGTCGAAGTCCAGTTGCAATGACTCGACCATCTCGTTTTCATCATCTACAAGTGGAGTTAAAATCAAGCAATGAGAAGCAATATAACTCTATAAAGACATAAAATCCATCAAATCTCCAGATTCACAGATTAAGGGTTTAGTTTCACAAATTAAGATTCTAGATTCACAGAAGAACACCTGACATTCACGGAATAAGTTTTCTTATATTGTGAAACCTAAGCTCATAAATTGTGAAACTAGAAGCTTAACTTGTGAAACTAGAAGCAGTTTTGGTGAATGCTAAGTGCTGAGATTCACTGAATAAGGTCTGAGACTCACCAAATGATGATTGACTAAGTTTAACAAAACTACACACCTTGTTTTTTGTTGAGGAAACTTCAAGATTGACATGCTTTAGCTTCATTTTTTGCTTTTTTGCTTTTTCAGTTTAATAAGGGAAGACCTATAAAACCAAACACAAGTACAAAATATACATATTACAATATATTCAGCCAAGGAATTAAGAATTTAAAACTTTCATGTGTAGATTCACAAAGTAAGACCTGACAGTATTCTCATTCCACATAAGAAGTTCCAACATGATCGACTTTCGATAATCTGCCAAACCCTGCATAGAGTGACGTATATTAAATTAGTGTATTCATGCTAATATTCGTGGAATGCACGGCTTTATTTTCATATAGTAATGAACTCACCTCAAAATAGTCACCGTTCGTCCATAAACTCTGATCTTCCAATGCACTCACCCAATTTAGCAGAAAGACGCCACAATCATAACTAGACATAAAAACATATAAGCACTTATGAGTGTAACAAAGTTTCACATATTAAGGTCTGAGATTCACTGAACAAGGTCTGAGATTCAACAAATGATCACGGACTAAGTTTAACAAAACAAGTCAAACTACGCACCCCGTTTTTTGTTGAGTGACTTCGAGATTGACAAAATCATGCATGTGCATGTTCTTCAAACATTTGTACGACTCTCCCAAAATAGTTGCAACATTGTACAACTGAGAAGAAAAGGACAATAAAAGATCAAAAATATATTTTGCGGTATACTAAAACAAAAACTCTACAATATTTTGGAAAAAAAATCATACAATGTTCATGGCCTTGTTGTTTTCTTTATCCACTTTTATATCCATGGATGAGTCAAGGATGTAATTTTTTTGCTTCTTTATGTCGCAAATACAAGCCCACCAATGCTTCAATTTGTCGTTATGCAAAGGGATAAAAACCTGAGATAGAAAATGTATGGGAATAATCAATCAAAAAACACACATGAATGACAGTAAATAAATAACAAAATGAATAGCAGAACTGAAGGATCTAACCAAATCAATCTGGCTACCATCTGCTGGAGTGTATGAGGACTGTATATATTAACCCCAAATCTCTGGGTTAGTATCTGCATTAAGACCCTGCATGACACAAAAAAGGCAATTTTAGTCTCTGGATGAGCAACTTTCAGAATGAAAAACACTTGAATATCAATGAAAAACAGCTGAAGAATTTGAAGCTCACATATACTGTCGTTGGCAAGTAAATCACATTTGGTTTACCAAGTGTGCGCTTAAACCCAACAATATCAATGATCTACAGATAAAACGTGCACAAAATGAAGCATCCACTTTCACGAAATCACCATCAAGTTTCACAAAAAAACCTCTAAGATTCACAGAATAAGGTCTGAGATCCACCAAATAAGGAACCATGTAAAAAAAGAAACATGGTCAGGAATGGGAAAATAATACTTACCTGATCCATAATAAGGCCACGCGATGTAAGGGTCTGCAAAGCATCTCTAGTGACTTCCATCCACGGAGTGGACACCAGAACCTCACTTAATTATTGAACAAAATGCAATTAGTCAATATATCTCACACAATTTAAAAAAACATAATTCAAGAAATCAAAGAAAAAGTGTGACATTACAATTTGTTTGCGATTGCTCTTCTCCCAATACAAGCCACCAATTCCTTCTCAGTAAAAGGTGGTGTCATAGAGGAACTCGATTCTAGTGCATCATTTGTGACTATTTCTTTGGACAGATTAACAGAACATGTAACAATATGATAGCACACCCGCAATGCAAAACGCTTGCGCTGAGTTTCCTATTGATGCAAACAAAATGGGTTTCAGAAAAACTAGGAAATAAAGTTGTGGCAATTGTATAGAAATTAAATTAGATGTTGAAAAGAAATCTTACAGTATTTATGGTTATTACAGAATTAGTTTTGCTCCCTTTGTAATTCTCCATTATGTTCAGCAGATAGAGGCCATTATCAATTTGTTTGGATTTCAGATTTGATTTTGGGATAAACACTTCTGGAATCGTCATTGAAGCAATACTTGTCACTGCTGGCAACTTTGATTGAAGAAGGTTGATGAGCCTGTGTTGCTATATGAACAAAAGAGTAATTACAAAGAGCAATTAGTAAGGTAATGGAGTAAGAACGAGTCCAAAAATAGGTAAAATAGATGTACCGTATGTTTTAAAAAAGAAGTATAATCAACAGGTGTGTCTTTCATAGCATGGATGACTTGGCATTTGCAAGATTCCGGTCTCAGATCAAAACAAAACAAGAATGGTGGGCATTCGGGAGAGATGATCGGAGTCAAAATCTGAAAGACAACAGATAAAAATGCAATGAATAAAAAAGACAAGTCCACCTTAAAGCTTGAATATAATAAGACCAAATATAAAAAAAACTTACTAATTGGGTAGCAGCAAAATCAACATTGTCGAGACACTGGAACAAAAATCGAATCATGTGTGAGTAATGATTATAAGTGCACACCATGTAAAATGAGATTATAGAAAAGAGGTAGAGAGACTAACACTGTGTGTGGAGTGTGGCACAAATAAACGACAAGCAGAATCTCGTGATCTCAAGCTCTCACTACTGTTTAGAAACTCACACCAAACATCTATCACAGCAGAAGATACTTGATCACTTTCAGGCAAACTCGTCAATTGCTTCCTTGTCAATTTCTGAGTTTGACTTTTGAAAAGAATGTCACTGGAAACAGTCATTAAAAGCACAGGTCACACCCTCAAATGGTATTAAATATACGATCAAAATTAAAAAATAAGAGTATTTTAATGTTTAGTAAGTTTGACCAAAACTGTGAAACTAAAAGGTTAATTTGTGAAACTACATGCTTATTCTGTGAAACAGGGAGCACATATTCTGAAACTGTGAAACTGTGAAACTAGAAGCTTATTCTGTGACACTAGAAACTTACTTTGTGAAACTAGCAGCTTATTCTGTGAAACTGGAAGGACATACTGTGAAACTGTGAAACTGTGAAACTGTGAAACTAGATGTTTAACATGTGAAACTAGAAATTTATCCTGTGAAACCACAAGCTTATTCTGTGAAACAAGAAGTTTACATTGTGAAACCCAAACTCTTAACTTTCACAGAATAAACGCTTACTTTCACTGAATAAGGGCTTACTTTCACTGAATAAGGGCTTACTGTCACACCCTCAAATGGTATTAAATATACGATCAAAATTAAAAAATAAGAGTATTTTAATGTTTAGTAAGTTTGACCAAAACTGTGAAACTAAAAGCTTAATTTGTGAAACTGCATGCTTATTCTGTGAAACAGGGAGCACATATTCTGAAACTGTGAAACTGTGAAACTAGAAGCTTATTCTGTGACACTAGAAGCTTACTTTGTGAAACTAAGCAGCTTATTCATTGAAACTGGAAGGACATACTGTGAAACTGTCAAACTGTGAAACTAGATGTTTAACATGTGAAACTAGAAATTTATCCTGTGAAACCACAAGCTTATTCTGTGAAACAAGAAGTTTACATTGTGAAACCCAAACTCTTAAATTTCACAACATAAGCTTGTAGTTTCACTGAATAAGGGCTTACTTTCACAGAATAAGGGCTGTGAAACAAGAAGCTTATTATGTGAAACTAAAAACCTTATTAAGTGAAACTGGAAGGCTATATTGTGAAACATGTTAATAAAACAGGCTGAAAATATTAAAATACAAGGTTTAAAAATTAATAAAATAAGTCAATACCTTTCACATGAATCCAAAAAGATGAAATCCAATACAGGCTTCTCCGCTTGAGTAAAACCCTTAAGAATATTCATGTTTCTTTGCAAATACGGAGATCGATAGACCTCTGATGGAACTATGGCCCTCTTCACCTTTGGATTGACAGGTGAATGACATTCACCTTTGGATCGACGCTTGTAAACATTCGGAGGAGTATCTCCTACGTCAATGACCTCTTTATCAGTACTCCCTACCACAGGAAGATCCTCTACCACTAGTGTGGACATAGAAGGTCCTCCAGGTCCTTCAGCATGAACACAAGATGTTGAACGATCGAGTTCGGCTTCATCACAACGTGTTGAATCATCAAGTTGAGGTTCAGCTTCAGGTTCACGTTCATGTTCAGCTTCAAGTTCAGGTTTAGGCTCAGGTTCACGTTCAGGTTGAGAGGGTGGAGATAAAAAGTGGTCATCATCTGGAAAGAGCCTAAAGCTTGGCATTTCTGGTTTTGCTGGTGAACAATGTGGCTGTATTGGCTGAAAGGACTCATCCATTATGTCCAATGCCGCCAACAGTTCAGCTTCAGACCACCCATAAAATTTACCCGCATCCTCATGAACATTCTCACCAGTACCATCCACAATCGCCTTCTCATTATCATCAATCTCCAAATTATCATCAACCTCCCCACTATCATTATGTGTTTTCTCAACATTCTCCTCATTATTTGCTGTCTCAACATTCTCCTCATTCTGCTCATTTTTATCTTGTTGAGACAGCCTAAATCCATCTGCAATACCATCAACAGCTGCAACTAGTTTAGAAACTGTTGCTGATGAAGGTAATTTCAAGGAAGCTTGACTGACAAGACATTTGTAGTTTATGAAAGCAAGAGCCATGACTTTTGCTGAATTTGCAAGATCAGTAACAAGCTTCACATCACTGTTCTCTTCAGAAATGCCAGGCTTTCCAGTTTCTCCTTCATCTTTGGGTTGTTCAGATTTCCCAGATTCTTCTTGTTCAGGTTGCCGAACAACAATTTCCTGAACAGCTGATTTTGATTTTTGTGCTTGCTTGTCTGTTACAAACTCAATAGCAAGGAAAGGTCCATGCTGCTCACGTCTCACAATTGGAGGCTCAACAGCACCCCTGCCGAAAGTTCTAGTTGGGTCATCCAATTCATCCTTAATTCTCTTGTATATAGCATCTTTTGTCCAAGTCGATAACGTAGGATATTGACGACTCACAATGCGCGATTTAAAGACACAACGGTCTAGATAAATGAAGAGCAGCACAATAATCGGTCCCCCAAACCAATTCTCTTTCACCTGTTTAACCCCAAACTCTTCCTTTTGCCAAGACTGAACTTGGCCAGCCAATTTCTTTTTTATAAAGTTGCACCAGTTGAAACTGGAGATCAACTCAGTATTCACCAAACTTTTCAGCACTTTCAAGCTGACCTTGTTCCCAACGACACCGCCTAAAAGAGCAGAGAAAATATAAACGATGAAGTTGCGTTTGAAATCATCTCCTCCATCTCTTTGTGTAATCAACTTTTGCAGAACAAGTTTGATGTCAATGGAACCAACACCATATTGTTTAGTGAACTGCTTCAAAGCAGATAAATAAGAGGGGTCCTTATCTCCATTTGTTGCTTCAACAACAACATTAGGACCCATTGGCAATCCAAGAGATAGATGAATATCCTCCTCTAAAATCGGAAGCTTCCCACCCAACAAACATCCTTTTATTGGGTCGTAATTTGAAACTAGCCAATATGCTAAGTTTCCGGGAAGAACATCCGTTTTAAGAAGTAAAAGACCCCCAAACCCCATTTCTTTGATAGCTTGAATCTGCTGTTCTGAGGGTGGACTATCCTCATTATGAATAAAGTTGTAAAGCCCAACGGGAGACATCCGGGTCCTCAATGACGGCAATCGCTCTTTATAGTTTCGTTTCTTTTTTGCAGCAGGTTCAACTGTTCCACTAGTAGAAGGTGGATGTTCCGATCGCTTCATATTAGCTTGCTTCCTGTTATGCATAAATGGTACGAATTTCGAAACTAAGTTTCACAGAAGAAGGATCTAGTTTCACAAAATAAGCTTCTAGTTTCACAGAAAAAGGAAAATACTAACTTTTTCTGTGAAACAAGAAGCTTACATTGTGAAACTAGAAGCTTATTCTGTGAATCTCAGGTAAAAAGTAAATACAAACGAATTAAGAAAATAAGTTTCACAGAAGAAGGATCTAGTTTCACAAAATAAGTTACTAGTTTCACAGAAAAGAAAATTATTAAACTGTGAAACATAGAAGCTTACAATGTGAAACCCAAACTCTTAGATTCACAGAATAAGAGCTTAGTTTCACAATATAAGCTTCTACTTTCACAGAAGAAAGGCTAACGTTCACAGAATAAAGAAAAGAAAATTATTAAACTGTGAAACAAAGAAGCTTACAATGTGAAACCCAAACTCTTAGATTCACAGAATAAGAGCTTAGTTTCACAAAATAAGCTTCTAGTTTCACAGAATAAGAGCTGACATTCACAGAATAGGGAAAATAAACTTGATTCACACAGCTAGATAATAACGAAAATAAACTTGATTCATTAAAAATATCATTCATACATAGCTAGGTAATTACACAAAAAAGGCTGCCTTGATAGACGTAATTACAAGAGAGCACTACAAAAATGTAGGAGTAATTTAGACCAGCCACTATCACGGCAAAAAGTGATACAAAAAGTTGAGGAGCTGTGCTACATATCGAGCAACACAGGTAAATCTAAATATGATAAAGTTGTCCGAGTCAGCAAGCGTGTTGCAGTATCAAGTGATATGTCATGTTTTGGAGATGACACATGTAAATTGTCAATCAACTCTTTCACTTTTGGGTTTTCAGCACCAGTGAGATCTCTAAGGTGCCCTCTTTGCAAAAGATTGTAGCCTTGGTAAAAATGTAGGAGTAATTTAGCTCCCGGATCATTAGTCATAAAGCACTTGCATCTTTTATAAATTATTCTATAACCCCTACGAATGATTCTCACACCATTGATATCATTAATATGCAGAGAAATCCCATACACAACTGCAATGACAGGTGCACTAGGGTGTATGAGGAAAAGCTGAGACCAATTCCGACAGACCAACGCCATGTTTGCCTTATCTTGGTTACACTTAAGTCGTTCGAAGATGCTATTCATTACATCTTGATTGTTGAAGACAGCCAGTTGGGGTTGATAACGATTATTAGTGACCTCAACAGTCCGTAAGGGAGCAAATGAGAATTTCATAGCCTCTTTTTTTTCTCTTATATAATTCCGGACAAAATATGCTTTATCCTCTGCAAGAACATTCACTACCCACCCCTTGCACCATGTTTCCATAATTGACCAGAGGTAACCTACAAGCATACATTGTGAAACCCAGACTATTACATTTCACATAATAAGGGCTTAGTTTCACAAGCTAAGCTTCTAGTTTCACAGGCTAAGCTTCTAGTTTCACAAGCAAAGATTCTAGTTTCACAGAGTAAGAGCTGAGAATCACAGAAGAAGATAAAGAAAATTAAACTGTGAAACAAAAGAAGCATCTAGTTTCAGAGAATAAACTTCTGGTTTCACAGAATAGGTTTCTAGTTTCACAAGTTAAGATTTTTGTTTCACAAGTAAAGCATCTAGTTTCACAAGTTCACAGTTTCACACTTTCACAGTATGTTCTTCCTGTTTCACAAACTAAGCTTCTTGTTTCACAAGGTAAGCTTCTAGTTTCACAACAAAGTTCTAGTTTTTCACAGAATAAGAAAAAGAAACTTAAGAACGTAACGAAAAGAAACTTCGTTAATTAAAAATATCATTCATACATTGCTAGATAATTACATAAAAAGGCTGGCTTGATACATGTAATTACAGAAGAGCACTACAAAAAGACATTTAGGCCAGCCACTAAGATGCAAAAAGGTGATACAAACTTGAGCAGCTATGCTACATATCGAATGCCAAGAAAGGTAAATCAAACCAAGATAATTTCGCCCGAGTCATCAACTCTGTCGAAGTAGCAACTGCTAAGTCAAGTTCTGGAGATGACACATCTAAAATGTCAAGCAACTCTTGTGTTTGGTCGATTTCAGCATCAGTTAGATCTTTAAGGTGTTCACTTTGGTAAGGATTTTCACTTTGCACACAATGTAGGAGTAATTTAGATCCCGGATCACTTGTCATAAAGCACTTGCATCTTTTATAAATGATTCTAGAACCCCTACGAACTATTCTCACACCATTGACATCATTGATACACAGAGAAATCCCATACGCAACTCGAATGAGAGGTGCACTAGGGTGTAGGAGGAAAAGCTGACACCAGTTCCGACAGACCAATGCCATGTTTGCCTTATCTAGGTTACACTTAAGTTGTTTGAAGATGTTATTCATTACATCTTGATTATTAAAAACAGCCAGTTGGGGTTGATAACATTTGTTTGTGAGCTCAACAGTCCGTAAGGGAGTAAATGAGAATGCCATGGCCTCTTTTTTTTTCTGTCATGTAATTCTGGACATATTCTGCTTTATCTTCTGCGTGAAGATTCACTACCCACCCCTTGCACCAGTTTTCCATATTTGACCAAAGGTAATTAAGTTTAAAACCACAAAGTAACCTACAAGCATTACAAAATAGAATAAAAAACCATACATTGTGAAACACAGACTCTTAGATTTCACATAATAAAAGGCTTAGTTTCACAATCAGAAAAAGAACCTTAAACTGAAAATAATAGAAAATAAACTTAAAACTGAAAGAAACTTATTATGTGAATCTAAGAGTTATATTGTGAAACTAGAAGTTTATGAAGTGAAACTACATGCTTATTTTGTGAAACTAGTTGGCTATATTGTGAAACCAGTTGAAAAATCAGCCTGTTTTTTTGAATTCTTAACTTGTGAAACTAGAAGCTTATGAAGTGAAACTACATGCTTATTTTGTGAAACTAGTTGGCTATATTGTGAAACCTGTTGAAAAATCAGCCTGTTTTTTTGAATTCATAACTTGTGAAACTAGAAGCTTATGAAGTGAAACTACATGCTTATTTTGTGAAACAAGTTGGCTATATTGTGAAACCTGTTGAAAAATCAGCCTGTTTTTTTGAATTCTTAACTTGTGAAACTAGAAGCTTATGAAGTGAAACTACATGCTTATTTTGTGAAACTAGAAGTTGATAATGGAGGTTGTTGATGTTAAAAACTTCGAAGAACGACAATGCTTGCTTATTTCGCCTCAAATCTTCGAAAATAAACCACACATCCAAAAAACGACAAACAAATCACATTATAACGTACTAAAATAATAAAAAACACTCTCAAAACCTAGATATTTTCATCACAACCCTAGGTATCACTAACAATGAAAAATAACCAGAAAGTAACCTGAATTTTTTGAACTTTCAACAACTTGTGAAACTAGAAGCTTATAAAGTGAAACAACATGCTTATTTTGTGAAACTAGATGGCTATATTACTGACACGAATACTACTTACTACTGAAACTTACTCAAAACTCTTACGATCACATAAACTCGTTTCTCATCTCAAAACCCTAGATATCACTAGTATGAAAAAATAACAATAAACATTCAACTAATGATAATCGAGTAGGAAAATAGCAAAGAAAAACGACATTTCAGTACTTATAAGAAACAACATCCTAATTAACCCTAGATATTTTCATCACAAACCCTAGATATCACTAACAATGGAAAATAACAATACACATTCAACTAATGATAATCGAGCAAGAAAATAGCAAAAAAAACAAAATTAAACGCAAATCAGTAATTAAACTACTTAAATAACTTGCTGACAAAAATGTAACAGACTAACTACATACAAAATCAAAGATGAAGAAAGATGAAGAAACATACGAAGAAAATGAAAGGACGACGATAGATTCCCGGAAGAAGACGAGCGAGCGAGCGACGAGCGAGCGAGCGAGATAGAGAGAGAGAGAGCAACGGTTTTTGTGATGGAATGAATTTGAAAAGACGCGAAATGAAGTAAGGAATGTCAGTGTTTTTTTTTTTTATTATATATGACACGTGGCACAATCTGGTGCGTCCATGATACTTAAATCTAACGGTTCAGAAGGGTCCGGCAGCCTCACCCTAAGAGGGTGGCCTCACGTGATTCAATTTCTATATATATATATATATATATATATATATATATATATATATATATATATATATATATATATATATATATATATACTAGTATAACACCCGTGAAAAATCACTGGGTTGTGTACACTTATTTTTAAAGATGACTATAAATTTTACTTATTATATAACAATACTATTTATTAACGAATGAAGAGATAAAGGTAGAGAATATAAAAGACGTCTTTAGACTGGAGTTTGTGAAAAATATTAACGAATGGAAAAGGCAAATTAGAAAATCTAATTATGTTTAGGTACAATAAAATCTTTTTGTTACACGGTTTTTAAACAATTTGGAAAACACTTTATTTTTTAAAAATATCTTTTCAAAACTAAGCATGCGTATACGAAATACGACTAAATATTTTTGTTAATAGCATTAAACACCGTTTTTAAATTATAGAGATTTTTTTAAAATTATCTTTCCAAAACTAAGCAAATTAGAAGATCTAATTATCTTTAGCCATAGAATAAAAATTTGTGTTACACGGTTTTTAATCAATTTGGAAAACACGTTTTTTTTAATATCTTTTCAAAGGTGCACATATGAATACGAAATAGTTGACTAATATTAATTTCAATTCCAATTTATTTAGGTAGTATAAAACCTCCTTAATTGTAGAGAATATTAATTTCTCCATATATTTAGGTATAATCAAAACTTCTTAATTGTAGAATATTTATTTCTGCATATATTTAGGTAGAATAAAATAATTTTGTTGATAGCATTAAACAAGATTTTATTTTTAGGTGGAATTTTTTGCTAATAAATGATTGTATATATTATATATGTAGGTAGAATCAAATCTTCTTAATTGTAGAATATTTATTTCTCCATATATTTAGGTGGAATAAAATATTTTTGTTGATAGCATTAAACACGATTTTATCTTTGGGTAGAATTTTGTGTACATTATCTTTCCAAAACTAAGTATATGATTATATGAGTAGCAAATACTTGACTAAAATTACCATTTTGCTAATTAATGATTGTATATATGTAGGTAGAATCAAATTTTCTAAATTGTAAAATATTAATTTCTCCATATGTTGGTAGAATCAAATCTTCTTAATTGTAGAATATCTTTATTGATAGCATCAAACATGATTTTATCTTTAGGTAGAATTTTTTGTACATTATCTTTCCAAAACTAACTATATGAATACCCGTGAAAATCTGAGTTGTCAAATTTAGGTGGAATAAAATCTGAGTTGTCAAATTTCGAAGCTTTTGATTGGTTGAGGAAAAATTGGTTTGTGAAGGTGAATGTGAGGGCTTGTACGGGTGAATGCTGTAATTATATTGTGCCACATAAGCTAAATTACTAGTTTCTTTTATAGTAATAACTAGTGTAACACCCGTGAAAAATCACGGGGTTGACTACTACTGTTGAGTACACTTACTTTTAAAGATGACATATATAAATTTACTTATTATATAACAATTCTATTTATTCGAACAATTGTACTTTTTAAAAATAAAAAAGAAATAATAATATCATTGTATATATTAAAATATATATAGTGAAATTATAACATTCAAGTTTGAGAACTTTAAGCTATGTAAGTACACATAATGTTTATAAGAGTAACAATTGTAAGACATGTTTAAAATGAAATAATTAAAATATAGTTAAAAAAGGAAATTATAACATACAAATTTAAGTAGCTAAGATAATTAAGTTTTATATATTACGAAGAATGATAATAATATAAAAATCGATTCTAACAAATCTTTTCATAATGAATATGTAAATAAAACAATAAAACAAAATAATAGATTTTTGATCGTCCTTAGAGGTCCGAGAAAATGATAATGTCCTAACAAATTGATTTTTTTTTATAAAATAGGCAGCCTAACCCATTATTTTTTTTATATCTGTCATCAAATGATATTATATTTTAAGTGTGTCTGAACATAATATTGCATGATTTGCAATATTCACGGTTTTTGTATATCTTAACCGTGATTATATTGTAGAATATTAATATATAAATTAATTGTAGAATATTCATAGTTTTGATTAAATATATAATCAAATATTCTTAATTATATAAACGTGATTCAATCATATCTTTTTGTATACGGTTTCTATAATAATAAATTGTTTTTTTCCAAAACTAATCTTTCTGTTAGAATATCATAAAATTTAGAATAAAAATCATATCTTTTTGTATACAGTTTTTGTATATCTCAACCGTGATTCAATTGTAGAATATTAGTATATAAACTAATTGTAGCATATTCACGGTTTTGATTAAATATAGAATAGAATCTAATATTAATTGTAGAATATTCACGGTTTTCTTTTTTTATTTGATTAAGTCGGTTAAAAATATATGAAAAATCTGACTTTGCAAGTTTCAAAGCTTTTAATGGGTTGACAAAAAGTTAATTTATGAGGGTGAATGTGAGGACTTGAAAGAGTGAACGGTGAAACGATATTGCGCCACGTAGACAAATTTACATTTTTCTGTTATGGTAGTAATAATGATATTGATTGATTGAAGAAAAGGTAGGTAGAATTAAATTAGGAGGGATCTAAAATTTGATTTAATGTTGAAATGATTGGTTAAAGGGGGTCCAATTTGATGATATTTAGAGGGGCCAAGTAACGTGTGGTGTTGGTGGCTGGTGGTATGGTAAATGGGAGGATGCCACGATGGTGGGAGGTTCTGATACACCGCTTACTACTGCTACTCGTAGAGTACTAGTGTGGTTGAATTCATTCATTGTTAATTGCTTACTGGTCCATCATTGGTCCTTCATACAGGATGCTGCCTGCTGCTGCGGTCGTCTTCACTCCTCTCGTCTTCCCTAATTTAATTAACACTAATGAGAACACAAAACGACAAACAGTAGTTAGTTACTTAGTTGTGTAGTTGACAAGTAAGACGAGGTTACGTACTCCAGTCCCCATATCTTTTCTTCAAACACAAATTTTCATTCAAGTTGGGACGATCCATACAATGCTTCATTTACTTCCACTTATTCTCTCACTTGTCTTATTGTAAAAGGGATAGTATCCGTCTTCAGGTTTTGACGGATAGTTGCTGTTTTCGACAAGACTCTTTATTCTTTAAATTACTGACGTTTGTGTTTGCGGCTCGTTTGAATTAGTTGGTACACCTGCTAACTGCTAATTAATCAAAGTTTTACATTTATACTACTCCTATGAGTCCTATTTTTCCACACCTTTCATTGTTTTCACCATGCCATGAAAAACGTGATTACTCATCAGCGTCAACGCTACCACTGTATATAGATATCATCTATCTTTGCTTTCTTTCACACATTCTCACTTCTCTCTTTTTCAAACATGACTAGTTTGGAACAAACAGAGGTGGCTCATTCTCAACTAAATGATCAAGTTTTGTTGCGTCAACCGCTTCTCGACACCAACAATGTGTCCGGCTTTGCCCAAGCTTCGCTCATATCCAAAGCATTTTGGTTATGGATGAATCCTTTACTTAGTAAAGCTTACAAAACACCGCTCAAATCTGAAGATGTTCCTAGTCTATCACCCCAACATAAGGCGGACAGAATTTCCGACCTCTTCCAATCCAATTGGCCCAAGAATCTTGAAAATGGCAGGAACCTTGTTGGTTTGACACTACTAAGATGCTTCTGGAAGGAATTCGCGTTTACTGCATTCTTAGCAGCCATTCGAATTTGTGTCTTGTATTGTGGTCCTATTCTTCTTCGCAAGTTCATGGACTTCTCCTCGAATGCAGGAGCATCCCTTTCAGAAGGGTATTACTTGGTGTTTTTGCTACTGGTTGCCAAGTCCATAGAAGTTCTCACTACCCATCAGTTCAACTTCAATTCACAAAAACTGGGAATGCTGATTCGGACAGCATTAGTCACTAATTTGTACAAGAAAGGGATCAAATTATCCTGCTCGGCTAGGCAGGCTCACGGAGTTGGACAGATTGTCAACTACATGGCTGTTGATAGTCAGCAGCTCTCTGATATGATGCTTCAGCTCCATGCTATCTGGCAACTGCCTTTCCAAGTCTGCGTCGCCTTACTTCTCGTCTACTTTAATGTGGGTGGAGGTGCCGTCACTGCTTTAGTCGGGATTGTTGCTGTCTTGACGTTTGTGGTGATTGGTACAAGGAGAAATAATATATATCAATTCAATTTGATGAGTCATCGAGATTCCCGACTCAAGATCACAACTGAAATGCTAAACTACATGCGAGTTGTCAAGTTACAAGCATGGGAAGAGTTCTTTAAGAAGAGAATAACGTATTATAGAGAATCTGAATATATGTGGCTAGCCAAGTTTTTCTACACAGTTTCCAGCAATATGGTGGTGATGTGGTCAACTCCCATACTGATATCTTGCCTGACATTCGGGACAGCAATCCTGATGGGGCATTCACTAGATGCAAAGACGGTGTTCACAACAACGACGTTGATTAGGATGTTGCAAGAGGCAATATGGGCATTCCCTGAGGCTATGATGTCAATATCACAAGCTGTTATATCTTTGCGAAGGCTGGATACATTTATGAAGAGTAGGGAACTGGTAAAAGAATCTGCCCAGGAAGTGGTCGTGGTGGATGGGGATTGTACCAGATTCGTGCAGGTATTGAATGCTTCATTTAGCTGGGATGATGAAGGTGGAGAGCTGGTGCTCACAGATATAAATATAAACATAAAACAAGGGGAGGTAGCTGCTATTGTTGGCGCTGTTGGATCCGGAAAATCTTCACTTCTTGCCGCTATTCTTGGTGAAATGAATAACTTCAAAGGAAAGGTATTTTTTTCAATATTACGTCACCCTCTTTTGCGACAACTATTACAAATACCTAATATACCTTTACAAAAAACAAACAACTGCTAAAACCTGTTGCATGAATTATAGTATTATGAAAACATAGAAGGTAAGTTAATAGATTATTTAGTTGGTGAGATAGTAGGTAAATGATTGCATTCTTAAGTAATTGAATTGATTTAATAATGAGTAGACAAATGGATCAAATCGCAACCAAAGTCAACGGAGACACTTACCAAGACCACCGTATAACATATAGGGAGTACATCACTTAGAAAAAGGGACATTCGACATTCTGAATATTTAAATTTTAATGGTTTTTTACCTAGTTATTTTAACATGTGAAAGATAAAAATCAATTACTAACATGTAAAAATCATAAATAATTGTTTCTGATCGAATTACTAATTAATGATACGAACCGTGATCTTGAGTTTTTGTTTGGATACCAAGATAGAGGGAGGGGAAAGGGAGCCGATGGGGAATAGGGTGTGACTTGTGAGTATTTGGATAAAAAATTTGCAGTCAAATCTCCATTTTCTCTGGATGAACTCAATAGACACAGGCTTATTGTTTGGTATACCTAGCTAGACGAGTCAAAATAACATGAAATAATCCACTCTTTTCAACGCAAGCCCAAAGCGACAGGTGTCCAACAATAATCCGCAGGTTTCATTAAACTAAAACAACAAATTCAAACAGTTGTAGAATGTACAGCAGTACGTAAAGATGGCTCCAAATAAAAAGATGTGAGGTATGAATGTTACTCGTATTGTCCAAGGTCAAATGTATGTAATTGGGTGGGTGGTGGATTTGCTAAAAAGATGGAACTTTATGTTGATAAAAGTTATGGACGGTGTTGCCTCTATGTAAGTATATAACACGTTCTATTATTATGCTGAATAAAAAGACTACAAAAGTGCAACGACACGACACCTGCAAAAGCTAAATATAAGAAATCGATCAAGACATCACGTTAAAGGTAAGGCCCCTTTTTTCCATGTAAAAGGTACGGTCTGTACGGAGTGATAGATGCTGTTGAGTGTTGATGATGATTGATGTGCTAATGCCTAATGGGAATAGACTCTAATTATTGTTATTATCGTAATAACCTGGGAATAGACTCTGTAGACACATATGACGGAGCAACGACTCCATTTTTATGGTTTCGCTTACAAAATGACGAATACAAAAGCGAGGATTTTGAATAACCGAAATAGCTAGTAAAAAGAACCCAAAATGCTCCGACTCCAAAAATCATAGATTTGGTTGTTATCATGGGACGTTATGAAGTGCATTATTACTTAATGGGTATGTTATAGAGCAGTCATACTAATTCCTGAAGTATTTATACAGGTTAGAATATGTGGGACAACAGCATATGTAGCGCAAACATCATGGATACAAAATGGAACCATTGAAGAAAATATACTATTTGGTTTACCTATGAATAAACATAATTACAAACGAGTTGTAAGGGTTTGCTGTTTAGAAAAGGATTTGGAAATGATGGAATTTGGAGATCAGACCGAGATTGGAGAGCGCGGTATTAACCTTAGTGGCGGCCAAAAGCAACGGATACAGCTTGCCAGAGCAGTTTACCAAGACTCTGATATTTATCTACTTGACGACATTTTCAGTGCTGTCGATGCTCATACAGGATCCAAACTATTCAAGGCTAGTCTTTTTCTTCTGACATAATAAAATAAAATTGATGCTCCTTTAATTTCTTTTTCCAAATTACGCATTTATTTTGAATTAATGCAAGTCTTGCCCTTTTATTTCAGGAATGTGTAAGGGGAGCTTTGAAGGGGAAAATTGTAATACTCGTAACTCACCAAGTCGACTTTTTGCATAACGTTGATCAAGTATTGGTAAGCTGATTAATCTTTTTATTAGTTAGCTTCGATTGAACTTTATCCGTGTCTCCTTGATATTTTACGTTTTTTTGTTTGACGTTGATGAAATCGAATACTAATTACTCTTCTTAATTTGAAGTTCAAATCGATTAAAAAAACACACAATCGATGTACACTATTTTATATACGGAGTATAATTAGTTGATACAGTATTGGACCAATCAAAAATTGCATTTCTGTGAACCCGAATAAGAGTGGTATGTCACCGCGTTGCCACCAGCATCACTACCGTCTCTCATTAGTATGACTTTGTCCCACCACTATGCCCAGAGACCTTCGCGTATTGAGATAATGTTGTTGCTTTTGTCGTCGATGTGATAACGATACTTGTTGTTCAATTAGGTCATGGGTAATGGCACAATAGTTGAAGCTGGAAAGTATGAGTATCTAGTAGAGGTTGGCACAGAATTTAAGGCCCTGGTTGATGCTCATGAAATGTCGATGAAAATCGTTGAAATGGACAGCAACATCCAAGTATCACAACAATCGTTAATCAACTCTACTCCCTATTGTAGAAGTATCTCTACGGGAAGATCTAATTCTGAAAAAGGAGAGGCTAAGCTCATCAATGAGGAGGGGCGAGAAACAGGGAAAGTGAGCTTGAGAGTTTATAAAGAGTACTGCACAGAAGCCTTCGGATGGTGGGGTGTTGCTGCCTTCCTTACCTTTTCGCTAGTTTGGCAGGCGTCGTTAATGTCTGGCGATTATTGGCTTGCTTATCAGACATCGAACGAGCGTGCATCGTCCTTTAACGCCTCTTTCTTTCTTAAAATTTACTCGGTCATAGCAGCTTTTTCCGTTGTACTTGTGACCATAAGATCCGGTTTCTTTACTGTACTCGCGCTCAAGACCACAAAGATTTTCTTTTCTAGAATGCTAGGCAGCCTTCTACATGCTCCCATATCGTTTTTTGATACAACTCCGTCTGGAAGAATTCTGAATCGGGTAAGTTTCCTGAACCCCTATATAATGTACTCCAATGCACAAAGTAAAAGTAACAATATAAAATGGTGCTGACAACTGCGATTTCGTCTATTTCAGGCGTCAAGTGATCAGACCAATGTCGATGTGCTTTTGCCTTATGTGATGCAATTTGCCGTTGCCTTGTATTTTATGCTACTTAGTATCATTGTTATCACTTGTCAATATTCTTGGCCTGTCGCCTTCCTCCTCCTTCCTCTTGGGTGGCTAAATTTGTGGTATAGGGTAAATTTCACTCCTTTCTTGCTTGTTTTGACGGTTTTAATTATTAGCCAACACTTTGAATTTGTGTCTTGTATCCTAACTACAGCCGCGCAGTATTAAAAACAAAACGGTGCTTGTTTAAGATGTCTCTTGTGGATTTGCAGGGGTATTATCTAGCGACCTCACGAGAGTTAACTCGTCTTGATGCTATCACTAAGGCACCCATTCTACATCACTTCTCCGAGAGTATGTCTGGATTGATGACAATACGCTGTTTCGGTAAAGAGGGAAGATTTATTGAGGACAATGTTAGTAGAGTGAACAAAAACATGAGCATGGATTTTCACAACAATGGATCAAATGAATGGTTAGGTTACCGTTTGGAATTGCTTGGAAGTTTGCTTCTCTGTGCATCAACACTTTCGATAATCCTTATGCCTAACGGTTTCATCAAGCCAGGTTTTTTTTCCAACTCCCTACGTTCCGTTTGTGTTGTCTCATTCGTTTTATTGAGAATTACATGCTTATCTGATCTGTGTGCTAGAAATACGATGACCTTTTAATGACTCGCACAAAAAAATAGTGTTAATAATTGCATGAATCTCATCAGCAACTAGATCTTTATACTGTTATCTGGTGTGAAGTGAAAAATAAATTGTTTCAGAGAATGTCGGTTTATCGCTGTCCTACGGGTTGTCCTTGAATTCTACGCTGTTCTGGGCGGTATATATGAGCTGTTTTGTGGAGAATAGAATGGTTTCAGTTGAGAGGATGAAGCAGTTCACTGACATCCCATCTGAAGCGGAATGGACGATCAACGCCACACTTCCTCCATCAGATTGGCCATCCCAAGGCCGAGTAGAAGTGAAGGACTTAAAGGTGAAAACATCTTTGTTTCATCCTAAGTTACTCGACAATCGACATATAGGGAGTATGTTTTTATGTAAAATTCTGAGTAACGTGATCTATTTTCGTTTATAAATGATAGGTAAGGTATAGAGCTAACACCCCTCTGGTGCTGAAAGGAATTACATTGAGTATAAAAGGAGCAGAGAAAGTAGGGGTTGTTGGGCGTACTGGAAGCGGAAAATCAACTCTTATACAAGTATTTTTCCGATTAATTGAGCCATCGGGTGGGAGCATTATAATTGACGGAATTGATATAGCCGGGTTAGGAGTACATGATCTTAGATCTCGTTTTGGAATCATTCCACAAGAGCCTGTTCTATTCCAAGGAACAGTACGAACCAACATTGACCCTATAGGTCAGTATTCAGACCAACACATTTGGAAGGTATGTCAAATTAAACTATTCACAAATTTTCAATGCTAACCAACTAATAACTAAGGGTGTGTTTGGATACAAATTTAAGAGGGAAAGGGAGGGGAGGGAAATGGAGGTGAGGGGAGGGGAGGGAAAGGGAGGTGAGGGGAGGGGAAATGTGGTTGTTTGGATAATGAAATTGTTGAGAGGGAAATGGAAGGGAGGTAAGAGGGACATGATATATTGAATGGAAATATGAAGAAGTAAAAATATGCTTGTGAGTGTATATTATTAAAAATATCCAACATAATTGTTCTCAATTGAGAGTATATAACATTTTTTGATAAAAGCAAAATTATCTTTTCATAATTTAAAGGAGAGTATCATTGTTTTCCTTCCAAATCTCACCTCCTTTGGAAAGAAAACAATTTGATCTAAAGGAGGGAAAACACATCCTCCCATTTCTTTCCCCCCTCATTTCTCTCCCTCTAAACATTGTATCCAAACAAGAGAAAACTCATCCCTCCCTTTCCCTCCCCTCCCTTTCCCTCCAAATCTCCCTATCCAAACATAGCCTAAATGTTTATTGTAGTGTATATTTGTATCGGAATTGCTATATCACACCCCCAATTTTACTTGTTACATCTCTTATTTTTTAATTTATTCTAAATTTGCCTCTGAATCTCTCAAAATTATATTGTCTAAATTTTAATATTGTTTAATTGTAATTGTGTTTTTTTGAGACGGTTTAGATAACGGTTTCTAAAAGACGTGTACTTAATTACTATCGCATTTAATGAATTTTTCCAACAAATTTTTACCACCTAATTTTTAGCAACTATTAATACACTCTTAAAATTCACTTAAGCAAGTTAAAAAAATAAGTATCGTTTAATTAAAAATAAATCACGACGACGCTCCCGTCGATGTATTTTATAAATATTTATTACTCACGATAACGGACAATGTTCGCAATTTAACAACGAATTCAATGCGAATCAACATTATCGTAAAATATTTTTGAGACGATCTTTTGTAATAACTATGTTATTTTTGTGACGGTATATCGTTATTGATTTATTTGGTTCTACGATTTTGTATTATACGGAGTATGTAATTGACGGTTTATTGTTATTAAAATTTTAAGACGGTCTTAAAAATAATTAATTCCCAAAACATTCACTCATAATTTATTCTTATCTCACAAATACAAAAAAGAAAAAGAGAAAAAAAAGAAAAAACATACCAAATGATGGTGCCGTGTAAATTTACACGACAATACCGTGGTAGTGCCGTGTAAATTACACGAAAATATCATGGTGGTGCCGTGTAAATTACACCGCAGTACCATGGTGGTGCCGTGTAACCACCATTTGCTGTGTTTTTTCTCTTTTTCTTTCTTTATTATTTTTTTTTTTTGTGAGATAAGAACCAAATATGAGTGAATGTTTGGCAAATTAATTATTTTTTAGACCGTCTTAAAAATTTTAATAACAATAAACCGTAAATTACATATAATAAAAATCGCCGAACCAAATACATCAATGACGATATACCGTATAATATAAACCGTCACAAAAATAAAACAATTAATATAAAGATCGTCTCGAAAGCATTTTACGATAAAACAATTTTTTTTTACTAAAGTTAATATAAGGGCAAATTTGAAATAAATTAGAAAATAGAAGCGTAACAATTAAAATAGGGGGCGTGATATAGTAACTCCCATTTGTATTTGATGGAAAAACGCTCCGGCCAGAAATGATATCTATGAACAGCCCTGCTATTTTATTTTTATACCTTATATCTATAAATATCGAACGAATTTTTTATCTCAATTTATTTTGAGGTATGTGACCGGTTAGTGCTATTTTCAAAAGATGATTTATGTTAATCGACCAAGATTATATTGCAACTAAACTCTTTTATGGTTATTGTTCAAGACTGAGTGTCTGATATCTTATTTAGGCCCTGGAACGTTGCCAGCTTAAAGACTTGGTGGCCTCCAAATATGAAAAACTTGATGCACCAGGTAGGTCAAATATCTTGGCTAAGTTTCTTCTGACATTATCGTTTAATCATATAACTAGTAGTGTTCCCTGACTCCAGTGGCGGACCTAGGAAATTGGAACCGAGGGGGCACTAATTTTTTTTAACGCGCATTTTTATGCGCGTCTAAGACTACATTTTCTAAATTTTTTATTTAAATTAGTTATTATTATACACATAAAAGAATAAAAATACTAATAATTAGTCTTATAGATATTTTTTTAAAAAAATAATGTCTTCTCTAAAATATTTTAAATTTTAAATATATGTAAAAACAATATACTAAATATATTTAACAATAAAAGTAAGTGGTTCAATGGTTTAGAATTTGTTAATTCATTCAAAGGTCATGTGTTCGAATCATAGTTGAAGCAATTTTTACATATATATTTGAACAAAGTGGGCTTGGGGCCCAAAAAAATATAAACTTAGTGTAATGTTGCTATCAAGGATTGAACTCAAGACCACCTAGATATGATTCACTACCTTCACCAACTATGCCACGACAACTTCACACACATATAAGATAATTATAAAAAATTTATTCTAAAAATGTTACGGGGGCACGTGACCCCGCGGGACCCCTCCTGGGTCCGCCACTGCCTGACTCTGTACAGAATCACAGTATTTTAGATACAAATATTAAAAAATTTGTCAATTAATCTATTACACTAAGGGTCAATTAATCTTTACCGCCTTATAAAATCAACTTTTCTAAATTTACACTCTTATAATATTTTTTTAATATTTTAATTCCTTATAAAATACTTGTGATCAAGTTTTTTTCCTTAGTCGAATTCCGGTATGCAAAAATGGAATATTCCGTCAAATTTTAAAATTTTCCACTAAAATCTGTAATTTGTAACGAAAATACCTCGTCTTTATTTGTTTCTTTTATATCACCCTTTTCCTCTCTACCCTTCTAAGTTCTTTATTTTCATTCTATTTTATATCTATAATGATACACTCTTGCATCTTGAACTTTCAACAACATGGGTAACCCTTCTCTTTATAAATTTATGTTTGCATTTTCGTCACTATCAATATTGGATTGATAAGGCTTATAAAAATGCAGAATGTTGTTGCTATGAGGATCATGTTTGATGTTTAGTCATGATCAGTATGGAATACATATATTTTGGGATTATATATGCATTTTTTTATACATATATGTAATTAGTATCAAAATCATACCGTAATTTTCTCGACCAATTGGTAGTATCATTCAATCACTTATTCAAACTTCAAAGATGTTAATAACTGAGGATAATATTGTAAATTCAATTTGTTTTACATCGGAACCCGACTAAGGAAACAAAATTTGATCAGAACTGTTTTATAAGGATAAAAAGATTAATGGACCCTTAAACTAATGTACTTTACCCCCATTTTGACAAAGGTAGAAAATATAATCTCAAATGACATATTTTATTAGCCATATTTATGTAAAAGTTAAATAATGATAGATGCTAAATAATGATTTATATTATAAAATTAATTAGGAGATAAATATTGTTCGATAATAGTAAATATTGATATAGATTGTTTATAATTGAAGACTAATTAATTAAGAAATAGATATTGTCCAATAAAATATCACATAGGCGAAAAATTTGGACATATATTAATCTTTTAGTAAATAGGAATTATTGAACAAGCACACACAAAAAAAGGGTTTTATGTCTACTCATATTTTAAAAAAAAATAGTTAGGGCCCTGTTTGGTAAACAGCGGATTAATATTGGTAGAAGCAGATTTCAAAAGCAGATTTGACTAGCGGAATGATTTAGCGGATTTGACTAGCAGATTTATTTAGCAGATTTATTTTAGAGGTGTTTGGTAATTGGCAGTTTAGATTAGCAGATTGTCTAAAATCTTTATAAAATGACATATAAGGACATGAAAAATTATGTAGTAATATATAAAAGGAATGTTAATATTTTATTAAGAGGGTAAATAAGACAATTTTTTTTTTCTAATATGCTAATCCAATATGCTGGTCGGAGCAGCATATTGTAAAATAGCATATTGGACCCCAATATACTATTTCAATGTCATTAACCAAACACTCTAAATAACATATTGGTAAATCAAACATGCTAAATCTCTCAAACATGCTGAAATTTGGTCAATATGCTGTTTACCAAACATAGCGTAGGTCTCTTGGAGTACGGAATAATAGTCCGAATTGCAAATTTTCAACCGTCTTAATTTTTTTGGTAATCTCTGGAAAGTGATTGAGAATGGAGAAAACTGGAGCGTAGGACAACGACAACTACTATGCCTAGGTCGAGTTATGCTGAAGAAGAGCCGGCTTTTATTTATGGATGAAGCAACCGCATCTGTAGACTCTCAAACAGATGCTACGATTCAAAATATCATTCGACAAGATTTTGGTTCTTGTACTATCATAAGCATTGCTCACAGGATACCTACTGTTATGGATTGCGATAGAGTTCTTGTGATCGATGAAGGTAATATTTTTTGTTTATTTCCGTTACATCATTAAATAGGCTGGAACAACATACTTAACATTGGTATATATGTTTATGCAACAGGAAAGGCAAAGGAGTTTGATTCGCCTACTTGTTTGATGGAGAGGTCATCCCTCTTTGGTGCACTAGTACAAGAGTACGCCAACCGTGCGTCTGGAATTGACGATTAAATTATGCGGGCTTTCTAGTTTCCGATAGCCTGGGATATCGTACTTTAAATAAGTTCATATATCACGAGTCCACGACTAGTTTTCTTATCACTAAATGTTACAGGGATTTTTGTTTTTTTTATAATAGTATATTTAGTTGTTTCATGTAATTATACCTAAAATTCATATAGTTAATATTAGTACTATGGGTTCTAGTAGTGGATGCATGGATGAGTTGATTCGGTCTAGAAAAAGTGAGTTTTGAAGGTGCAAATGAAGTCCAATATGGATGTTCTTGGACTTGTTTGAATCGCGGGAGTGCGAGTTTTGCAAATATGATCATAGGGGTGGTCAATAGTGTTAAATTATGATTCAAAGCTTACTTGAATTAGTCAAGTCAAGAAGCAATAATGTTCAAGTCAAGAAGCAATAATGTAGGAGTCTGTTTTTGTTGTTAGTGGCCTAAGATCATGGCCTTGATTTTCTGTCAATTCTAGGAGTTGTTGCTACGTTTTAGGAACAACATTAGTCATGCTTTAGGGTGATCAGTTAAGCATTAGAATTTCTATTTAAGCATTGTAATTTCAGTCATTTCAATACACACAAAAAATCCTTTCTCCCTTCATTATTTGTTCTAAGTATAAAACTCACAAATATTTACAACAAATTGGTATCAGGTCTTTAGGTTTCGTATCCTAGGACTTGTCATGGCTTCCAATGGTTCAACATCAAATAGTCTCTCTCAATTGCCAGTTTTTAAGGGTGTCAAATATCAGTTTTGGGAACTGAAAATGCATACCCTGTTTAGGTCTCAGGAACTGTGGGATCTGGTTGAGCATGGGTTTGTTGATACTAAACCAACTGAACCAGATGCAGCTCTCAAGGAGAAAAGAAAGAAGGATGCCAAGGCGCTGTTCATGATTCAACAGGCCCTGGATGACGAAATTTTCTCTCGGTTGCTTCTGCAACTACATCAAAAGAAGCATGGGGTATTCTCAAGTCATAATACCTAGGTGACAAGAAGGTGGTCAAAGTTAGGCTACAAACACTACGACGAGAGTTTGAAACCTCTCTCATGAGTGATAGTGAGTCTGTTTCAGACTACTTGTCCAAAATGTCTGGTATAGTGCAGCAAATGAGGGCCTATGGAGAGAAAATAGGAGATGAGTATGTTGTTGGCAAGATTTTGAGGAGCCTGACAGATAAATATGATCACCTAGTTTCAGCAATTGAAACATCACAGGATCTAGAGAAGTATACCTTTGATGAACTGATGGGAACACTGCAAGCCAATGAGGAAAGGTTGAACAGGTCATCTGTGAAGAAGGAAGAGAAGGCATTTGTCTCCAGAGAAGAAGGGAGATCAAATGGCAGAGGTAGAGGCAGGGGTGGGTCCAGAAGAAGATCTGGCAGGAAGTTTGGCCAGTCATCTGAAACAAAGACCAAGGACACCCAGTCTCCCAAACCACCGTTGACATGCTACTACTACAAGAAGCCAGGTCATAAGGAGGTGAATTGCTGGCAGAAGGAAAGAGATCAGGATGAGGGTATGACTGATCAAAATGCAAACTTTGCAGAAGAAGAAAGACTTTTCCTGACTAGTAATGGCTCACCTGAAGGAAGTGGGAATGTCTGGTACATATATAGTGGATGTTCTAACCACATGTCAAGTACCAGGTCCATGTTCAAATACCTGGATGAGGCAAGAAAAAGCAAGGTTAGGCTTGGAGATAACAAGCAGCTAACAGTGGAAGGTGTGGGTACAGTTGCTATCAAAACAAAGGAAGGTAACATCAAGTTATTGAATAATGTTCAATATGTGCCTCTTCTAGCCTATAATTTATTGAGTGTAGTACAGTTATTAGGCTGTGGTTTTTCTTTATTTTTTGACAATAACTCAGTTGAAATTAAGGACAAAAAATCAAGTGAAATTGTTGCTATTTCCACAATGAGTAGGAATAAAATGTTTTCATTGGACTTAGAAAATTCTGTGAAAAAGGCATTATTAGTTGTGAAAGGAGATGATAAAACCAAACTATGGCATTTGAGGTATGGTCATCTGAATTTGCAAAGCCTGGAATTTTTAAGTAATGAAGCATTAGTGATTGGTTTACCAGGGTTTGGTGAATTGGGAATTTGTGAGGGGTGTATTTATGGAAAGCATTCCAGGGGATCATTTCCATCAGGAAAGGCTTTGAGGGCTAGTGAGTGTTTAGAATTGGTTCATGCTGACCTCTGTGGACCCATGACCACTGAGTCTTTAGGGGGGAGTAAGTAATTCTTGCTGTTTACTAATGATTATAGTAGGATGAGTTGGGTGTACTTCCTTAAATCAAAGTCACAATCATTTGAATACTTTAAGAAATTTAAAGTACTGGTGGAAACTAAGAGTGGAAAAATACTTAAGTGTCTTAGAACAGATAGGGGAGGTGAGTTCTTAGCCAGTGAGTTTATGGAGTTCTGTGAAAACCATGGAATAAAAAGAGAGCTAACTGCTCCCTATACTCCAGAGCAAAATGGTGTAGCTGAGAGGAAGAATAAGACTGTTGTGGAAATGGCTAGGAGTATGTTGAGAGGGCAAAGGTTGGCAAATGAGTTGTGGGGTGAGGCTGTCTCTACTGCAGTCTACATTCTCAATATATCACCAACTAGAGCTGTTTAACATACGACACCTTATGAGGTTTGGACAGGTAGAAAGCCTGATGTGAGTCATCTGAGAGTTTTTGGTTGCATTGCCTATACATTACTGAATCTGAGAACAAAACTTGATGAGAAATCATTGAAGTGCATATTTATTAGGTATGCAACTCAGTCCAAGCCATACAGGTTGTATGATCCTACAAATGGGAAAATAATAATAAGTAGGAATGTAATCTTTTCTGAGGATGAGGTTTGGGACTGGTCTCAAGTGAGTGAAAGGGAGCAGGAGTTCACTTTTGAGTATGAGGCTGATCAGGAAGAGAATAAAGCTGATAACCATGACAGGTCACCTAACAGGGATGGCACATCAGAGGGCTCATCTTCTTCTGATGAGTCACCACCAAGGAAGACCAGGTCTCTGCATGACATTTACAACACCTGTGGTCTAGCTCTTGTGACCATAGAGCCAAATGACTTTGCTGAAGCCTCAAAAGAGGATGAAGGGAATTCAGCAATGAAGGAGGAAATTCATTCAATCCAGAAAAATGAAACATGGGAACTAATAGATTTACCTGCAGGAAAAAATGTCATTGAACTAAAGTGGGTGTTTAGAACCAAATTTAAAACAGATGGGAGTATACAGAAGCACAAGGCCAGGCTTGTGGCTAAAGGGTATGCTCAAAAGGAGGGTATAGACTATGAGGAAACCTTCTCACCTGTGGCTAGGTTTGAAACAGTCAGGGTTATTCTAGCTCTTGCTGCTCAACTAAAACTGACAGTTCATCAATTTGATGTAAAATCTGCTTTCCTGAATGGTGAACTGCAGGAAGAAGTTTATGTTGATCAGCCACATGGATTTGTTAAAGAAAATGAGGAAGGGAAAGTTTATAAAGTGAAGAAAGCTCTATATGGGTTGAAGCAAGCCCCTAGGGCATGGTATAATAGACTTGATCTGTTCTTTGCAGAGAATGGGTTCAAAAGGAGTGAAAATGAACCAACATTGTACACCAAAAGAGCCAATACCGATTTCCTGATTGTTTGTGTCTATGTTGATGACATAATTTATGTCAGTACATCACAGGAAATGCTGAAAGAGTTCAAAGAAGTTATGATGTAGGAATTTGAGATGACTGATCTAGGGAAGTTGCAATACTTCCTTGGGTTAGAAGTTCAGCAGGAAAAGGAGGGAATATTTCTATCACAGAAGAAGTATACTCAGGATTTGCTGAATAAGTTTGAAATGCAGAACTGTGATGCTGTTATCACACCTATGAACACAAATGATAAACTGCAAAGAGTAGATGGCACAGATGCAGCTGATGAAAAGCTGTACAGGAGCATGGTGGGTGGTCTGAACTATCTGACTCACACAAGGCCTGCCATTGCCTATAGTGTGAGCATAGTTTCAAGGTACCTTCACTTACCAACCAAACAACATTTAGGTGTTGTCAAAAGAATTCTAAGGTACATTGCAGGGACTGCTGAAAATGGAATATGGTACAAGAGTTCAGAGAACTTTGAACTGGTTGGATTCACTGACAGTGACTGGGCAGACAATCTAGATGACAGGAAAAGTACATCTGGATCTATATTTATGCTAGGGACAGGTGCAATTACATGGAGTTCAAAGAAGCAGGAGACTATGGCACTATCATCTACAGAGGCAGAGTATGTTGCATCAGGAGCTGCTGGTAGACAAGCAATTTGGCTCAGGAAATTGATGTCTGATCTAGGGAATGAGCAGAAGAAAGCTACACTGATCTGGTGTGATAACAGGTCAGCTATAGCAATGACCAAGAATCCTGCATTCCATGCTAGGACTAAATACATAGAAGTCCAGCATCGCTTCATAAGGGGCCTGGTCAGTGAAGGCAAAATTGAACTGCAGTTCTGTGGCACAAATGACCAGAATACAGACCTATTTACCAAAAGCTTGTCTCAGGACAAGCATGAATTCTTCATGAAAAGAATTGGAGTTGATAGAGTTTGAATCAAGGGGAGGTGTTAAATTATGATTCAAAGCTTACTTGAATTAGTCAAGTCAAGAAGCAATAATGTAGGAGTCTGTTTTTGTTGTTAGTGGCCTAAGATCATGGCCTTGATTTTCTGTCAATTCTAGGAGTTGTTCCTACGTTTTAGGAACAACATTAGTCATGCTTTAGGGTGATCAGTTAAGCATTAGAATTTTTATTTAAGCATTGTAATTTCAGTCATTTCAATACACACAAAAAATCCTTTCTCCCTTTATTATTTGTTCTAAGTATAAAACTCACAAATATTTACAACAAATAGTGGATCTAAGGGTGGTCAAATGGAGGTGTGTAGATGCTGGTTAGATGGGTTTATTGCAGGAATTTCTAGGTTTATGCACATGGACAGGGTCTGCTCTGAAGGTCTTTGGAAGGAGTTATAGAGTTGTTATGGGTCTGAAATTTAGTACAATGATAGAGGGTAGTATAAGGAAGGACGTGGTTGTGTTCGACGTGGTTAATAACGGTGTTAAGTGGGGGCTTTGACGGCCTATGCATGGGTTTGTCGCAGGTTCATTCAATGTCGAAAACAGGGGGTAATGGTTACACATTGACAAAGTTACATTCATTAACTTGTTTCCACAGGGGGTTACGGTTATGGTTACAAATTGACAAAGTTACATTCATTAACTTGTTTCCTATCTATGCTACGTCATAATTATTAAGCTACGTCAAGTTACTAACGGAACGTACATGCTAAACTATGTCATAACGCTAAACAAATGAATGAACCAGCTAGTCAAATAGACGAACATATAATTAAAAAGCATGCTAAAAACGAAACAAAGGAGACGGAATTTGTAAAAGGGGTTGTTGTACCCTCAACTTACATGTATGAAATGAGATGCCTGACTCAGAGTCGAAATTGATCTCGAAATGTGCTAAGTTGACAGAAGGTACGACTTTAAATGTCAATTATTCAAATATACAATGCTTGTTTGAGACGGAGAGAACAATAGAACATACTTGGTTCATGTTGAAGGTTTCCTAGGGTTTTAACTTTTAAGCTCGGTTTGAAGGTGATAATGGGAGGTCCCAATGTCTCCTTGAAGGATGTAAGTAATGGGGTATATATAGGGAAGAGAGGAGGCCGAATTTAGGGTTGAAGAAGGAGCATGGCATCCCGGCTTGTTTCAGTTTGCCTGCTAATTTGTGAGCCCTTTTGGGTTTGTGGAAGGGTTTTCTTGGTGGCGTAGGCACGAAAATGAGCTGGTGGATATCGGATGCAGGTTTGCGTTCACGGGTGACGGGTTTGGGAGAATTGAATACAAAAGGAATTGGTTTTGGGGGATTTGTTTAGCATGGGTTTGAGCCTTTGAGGGGATTGGTGAAGTTTGGTTTGCTATTGGTTTTGCTGCTAAGGGGGCTCAAACCTTGGCTGTTAAAGTGAGTTTAGTGTATGGGAAAATAGGACAAGGTGAGCTGAGTGGATTAGGGTGTAAGTCGAGTTTAAATCAGATTAAAAACCGTCTTTTTAAATCGCTTCGAAAACTCATTTTAAAACCAATAAACGAATAATAAATACTCAAAATAAAAACTCTATATGAAATAGTTGATTAAAAGTTCATTAGTCAAAAATGCATTTTATTTAAAAGGATTAATTGATCGAAATATTCCGAACTATGAGTGAATTGCTCAAAATACTCTAAACTTTATTTTAACTATCAATATAACCAACTAATGCCCTCATTCGCTTTGAATAGAATTTGTTGTTTTGTTAACTTGTTGTAGCATGTTTTAATGGTGTGATTCGGTGAATAGATTAACATAGAATTAAAAAGAGAAAGACGGGTTAAAGAAAGGTTAGAAATTTTTTCACTTATTTAGCAGATAACAAGCCATATATTATAATAAAAGCGGATGAGAGCATTGGTTGGTTATATTGGTAGTTAAAATAGAGTTTGGATTATTTTGAGCAGGATACCCGTAATTCAGAGTATTCTTATCAATTAATCCTATTTAAAATCAATTTGATAAAAGGTAAATTTTCAAATAAACTTTAACATTAATTTGAAATAAATAACACATTAATTTTTTTTTTATAAATTAGCAAAATAAAGACACTTTATTCGATTTATTTCATCAACTGAACTCCGTTGATTTCGTTAGTCGGATTTTACCTCGCTCATATATTAACATCTTATCATCATCGGGTGTTTGTTGGGAGTTTTATAGATATAAGTACCATGACTAAATTCCTAGATCCGCCATTGGTGGTTGAGCCTTGTATTCGAGAAGACAACATACGTATCCGTTTGTAAACGAAATCAAACCAAAGTTCTAATTGAAGGATATTATTATTGGTGTTGTTGCTGTTGCTACTTGCTAATGTTGTTGCCAAATTGGAGATGTGATAAACAAAGGATAGAAGAAGCAGTTGTGAAATATGAGTGTTATTGATGAATAAAGAAGTAAAAGCAGTTACATATATATAGTATGTTAGGGAAGAATTTACACTTTTTTTCTCTATTAGACACATGTCGACATTCAATTAGTGGAGGCTAGAAAAGGAGCATTGAAGAAATAGAGACGTTGGAGGCACTGGATCACGATGCTGGAACCAGGCCCAAATTCAGCCATTACATGGAAGCCCAAAACAAAGGAGCTCCTAGAAATAGTGTAAGGGCCCATTAATGGCATATGCTCTGTTGGGGCTGGTGTCCTTGACATCTAAGTACAATGACTTATTAAATCTCTTTAAGGATCACAAGGGCATACTTTTGTATTATTACCAGTTGATCCACGTTTATCAATAACGGTTGGCTTGCTAGATAAGTTTGACGTTATTGTCATACGGATGGCGGTGATCAACTGGTCCTTATACGTCACACCTATAGGACACGTTTGAGAGATGTGAAGGTATGAAAATACAATCACATTTATGCCGGATATGACTAAACAGTTAGTCAGAGGTATTGACTATTAAATTAGTCAATAAGATGTTGAGATTATTATTTAATACGGATTAAATAATTTTAGCTAATACGGATTGCATGATTAATTCGTAAAATTAAATATAAACGGTTATATTTAATTAAATATTGTATTCGCGTATTAATATAAACAGTTATATTAATTTGGGTAATTATACAATATCGTAATTTTATCAGACCATTATTAATACATCGACTGCATTAATATCTGATAACATGCATACGATTTATAAACAAAACCCGCGAATAAAGTTTAGCTAAATGGGTCGAATCACAAATTAGAATAAGGTAAGAGTGGAAAGCCCACTCCTACCCTATTGGAAATTTCGGCCAAAAGAGCTACATAAGGAGGAGGACTCTTCTTATGTCAGTGACTCTGGTTTTCACTGTTTAAAAAAATCTCAAGGAAAAATTAGGGTTTTGAGAGCATTCTTCTCCCAAAACCTCAGATCTCACATATAAAACCTAAATAACTCTCCCAATATTGCAAGGCAGTTGGAGAGGATTTCTAGCACACGCGGCCACGTCTCATTCTAAGTCTTGGGTGCAAGTTATAGGAGGGAATTTGTGTTAATTCCTGTTCTTAGGCCTTTCGCACAAGGACCAAAGGTTGATTTCTTTTTCATGCTTTTTATTAACTTATGACTATAATCACAACTATAAATTTCATTATAATCCTGCAAGTTTAGGGCGAATACATGCTATATTCCCCACAAGTGGTATCAGAGCCAGGCCATGAAAATTTTACCTTTGTGTTTTTCGTAAGTTTTAAAACCTGAAAAATCGTCTTCTGCCGCTAAGTCGGTCGATCGACCCCCCGTTGCGGTCGGTCGACCGCCTCCTGCGTGTTTTTCTGTTTCGACATTTTATCTTTTGTGAGAAATCGTGTTCAGAAACTCGGTTTCGTGTTTTGTGGTCGGTCGACCTGTTTTTCGGGTCGGTCGACCATTCTGCTAAAAAAAAAAAAAAAAAAAAAAAAAATTTTTTTTTCGTCAGGTGGTCGGTAGACCTGTTTTTTGGGTCGGTAGACCACCCCTGTAACAGACTCGTTTTTTTTTTATTTTCGGAAAATAACATGTTTTATTTTCACATGGCCTTTAGTAATATACTATATACGGAAATAGTATATTATTAATTTTGTGAAACGGTTCACCCTCGTTTGATACATATTATTTTAAAACGGTTTAATATAATAGGATTATAAACTTATTAAAATTAAAGTGGTTAAAACGGTATAATCACATAATTTTAATCCTAAAAGGTGGTTTGGTAAAAATTTGTTAATCATAATAACAGTATTATGTCATGTATGAATTTTAATTTAGTTGATGCATTTTATTTATCGTCTTGTGAATGCCTTGAATGCTTTCAATAACGTATTTAATTTTTGCAAACGGTTGTAACTTAGTGTGGCCTTAGTAGATTGTGTTACCGTAATGATGGAACACAGTCTTGCTTGTAATCTTGAGATCTTGAATCTCCGTTTTGGGTTTTTGCCATGTAATTACTTTTGTATTTAAATTAGAATGTATCTAGGATTACTTTTGTAATTTAAATTAGTAATTTTGTGAAGACCAAAGACAAGACGGAAACCGGATGCTCACTCCCGCTGCAAGGACCAAGATGGAACATCAAGACAAGCTTCTAGGGTCCAACGGTGGATTCCAAGTTGTTTTATGTTTATTTTGGTAGGATAGGCCACACTAGGACCTTTTATTTACGTTTATTGCTTTCATTTTATGCTTTCATCGATAATAGCTTGCATCATATTCCGCCTAAAACCAAACCACCTATAACATGCCTGAAAACTGACTCATGTAGAGGTCATGCGTTAGTTTTCTGTGACAATACAGATGTCACATGTCAATTGCAAAGCCATCACTTTATTTAATTCATTCACGCAAATGCTAGTTTTTAGTTCACTTATATATGGATAAATAAAAGTTGATGGGGTCTTCCTCGTATAACCAAAAATTGAGGTTAGTCTTTATAAATCAGCCTCCCATGAATCCCTTCTTCGTCGGTAGGCATAATATGACCCCTTCTACGTCGGGTAAGTGGGAACAGATGATTTATTTTATCTCAACATCATGGTCACTCGATAATATCTAGTGACTGAGATGGACTAATAGATAGGATATACGAAAATCTATCGACCAAGAGTTCCAACGATTGGAATTAGCCAAACTGTGGGCTTATCAATATACGGAAATTGAGTCTTGGGATCATTTATATATATCTTGAGGGAGATCAATTGTATAAATGCATGAGTCTACGAGTTTAAATTCAATTTAATATAGACTTAAATCACAACAATGAGTTGCTTATATGGTTTTGTTTTATCTTCTTTTCAGTCTAGAACACGTTCAATTAAACTGCTGTATAACTAAATGGCTGGTGAAGACCCAATGCCAAGTGCCAAGCTAGCACGTGAATCCTGGCTAAAAGCCTTCATGGACTCCATGAATCAGTCCACAAGACTGAGGAATGATGGGTCAAACTTCTTTGACTGGGAGGCAGCACTACGGAATGCTGCCATTGCTGACGGAAAGCTCAAGTAGTTAACTGAGCCCATTCCGCCACACCCAGGAACTGGAGCTAGAGCTAACGAAGTTCGCGCTCATAGCGACTTCGTCATGGAAGCGGGTGCGATAAAGAACGTACTCATCTATGCAATGGAATCCAATTTGCAAAGACGCTTCATAACCCATGGTGCAAACAAGATTTTCACCACGCTCACTAACGAATTCTCGAAAGCTCCGAGAATCGTTTCTTATGAGCATACCTGTCGCTTCTTTGAGGCGAAACTCCAGAAGGGCCAAGCTGTTAGCCCACATATTCTTCACATGATTGAGAATATCGAGAAACTGGAGGCCCTAAACTGCAACATCAGTGAGAACATAATCGTTGATCGAATGCTTCATTCACTTCATGATGGGTTCGCCCTCTTTAGGGCCAACTATTACATGAATGACATGAAGAAGACTCCTCATGAGCTCCACTCCCTTCTCGTACAGACCGAGAAGGATCTGAAATTAAGTGGGAGCGTGAAGCAAGATGTTCTCATGATCTCCAGTAAGGGTAAGGGTAAGGGTAAAGCTAAAGCTCAGGGCGACCTAACAGTAGGCAAGCCCAAGTTTAAGAAGTCAGGATTTACTAAGAGTGGGCCAGGTGAGTCAAGCAACTCACAGGGCAAAACAAAGAGCAAGGATACTAGCATGGAATGTCACCATTGCCACAAGACTGGGCATTGGAGGCGCTCATGCCCCGTGTATCGGGAGGACATTAAAGCAGGCCGCGTTACTCCTGTTGGTATGTCTTCTTCTTCTTTTATTCACATGATTGAGATTAACCATGCAAGTTGCGGAACTTGGGTACTTGATACTGGTTGTGGTTCTCATCTATATAATCATGTGCAGGGCCTCCGAAACCAAGAACCCCTAATCAAGGGTGAGGTGGACCTGCGTGTCGGGAATGGAGCACGTGTTGCTGCAGTCTCGAAGGGAACATACGTGATCCAGCTTCCAAGTGGATTCGAGTTATTTTTATATAACTGTTATTATGTTCCTAGTTTGTCCAAAAACATTATTTTAGTTTCTGCGCTTGACAAACTCGGCTTTTCATTTGTAATAGAGAATAATAGCTGTATTTTCTCCTTACACAATATGCTTTATGGCAAGGCAGTTTCCATGAATGGAATTTATGTTTTAGATCAAACCCCGAAATATTACATGTGAATAATAAGAGATTAAAGGTAGGTGACAAAGATCAAACTTACCTATGGCATTGTCGTATGGGACACATAAATGAGAAATGCGTGAAACAGCTCATACAGAATGGAGCTATCTCGCCCTTTGATTTCGAATCATATGGCACGTGTGAATCATGTCTCATCGGTAAGATGACTCGTATTTCCTTCAAAGGTGTTGGAATGCGCGCTGCCGACCTATTAGGACTCATACATAGCCCTATGTCGATCAACGCACGAGAAGGCTATAGGTATTTCATCACTTTCACGGATGATTTGAGTAGATATGGCTATGTCTACTTGATGAAACATAAAAGTGAATCCTTTGACAAGTTCAAAGAATACCAGAATCGGGTACAGAACCAGCTGGGTAGAAAGATTAAAGCACTACGTTCGGATCGTGGTGGTGAGTATCTTTCACACGAGTTTGATCAACACCTTAAAGACTGTGGCATCGTGCTACAGTTAACTCCACCTGGAACACCACAATTAAATGGTGTGTCCGAACGGAGAAATCGGACTTTACTTGATATGGTTCGATCCATGATGAGTCACACCGTCGTGCCTGATTCATTGTGGGGCTATGCTCTTTTGTCGGCCGCTCTATTACTTAACCGAAGTCCGTCTAAAGCTGTTGACAAGACTCCATACGAATTATGGAAGGGAACGGTCCCTAACTTGTCCTTTATACGGGTTTGGGGCTGCGAGGCTTATGTCAAGTGGAGACACGAGGATAAGCTCGGCCCGCGATCGGTCAAGACATACTTTATAGGTTATCCAAAGGGAACTTTTGGTCATTACTTCTACTCGCCTACCGAACAACGTGTTTTTGTTGCGGCTAGTGCGACGTTCTTAGAGAAAGAATTTCTCGAGAACAAGTCGAGTAATAGAACCTTCGAGTTATCGGAGGTTCAAGAACCAACTGTCGAGCAACCATTGGAGGAAACAGTTCCTTCAACCGAGGCTGCGGTAGATATTCCTGAGGAACCTAGGAGGTCGGGAAGAGTCTCTATTCCTCCGGACAGATACATTGGTATGGTCGAGGAACATGATACAGATGACGTCTTACTCCTAGAGGGTAATGAACCCACAACCTATAAAGGTGCCATGACTAGTTCTGACTCAAAGCTATGGCTAGAAGCCATGCAATCCGAGATGGACTCCATGTATGAGAACAACATGTGGGATCTTGTGGACCTACCTGCAAAGGTACGTCCCCTTCAATGCAAATGACTTTACAAGATAAAGCATGCCGTGGAAGGACAACAAGATATCCACAAGGCTAGACTAGTTGCTAAAGGTTTCACTCAAGTGCCAGGCTTGCACTATGATGAGATCTTTGCACCCGTAGTCATGCTACGTTCCATTCGGATTATCTTAGCGATCGCCGCATTTCATGATTATGAAATATGGCAAATGGACGTTAAAACCGCCTTCTTAAACGGTTATTTGGAGGAAGAGTTGTACATGGTACAACCCGAGGGTTTTATCGATCCAGCACATCCTAAGAAAGTTTGCAAGCTTAAGCGTTCCATCTATGGACTTAAGCAAGCATCGCGGAGTTGGAATCATCGCTTCGACCAAGTGATAAAAGAGAATGGGTTCATTCGATCAGTCGAGGAACCATGTCTCTATATCAAGTCGAGTGGGAGCAAGATTGTATTCCTAGTACTGTATGTCGATGACATACTCTTGATTGGGAATGACATACCTCTCTTATCTTCGGTTAAAGCATGGTTGAAAAACCACTTCCAGATGAAAGATCTGGGAGAGGCACAAAGAATTTTGGGCATCCGTATCTACAGGGATAGATCACGACAGATGTTGTCTCTCAGTCAGGAGTCTTATATAGATAAGATTCTAGAGAGATTCAGTTTGACGAACTCCAAGAAAGGGTTCCTTCCTATGACTCCTGGGCTTCACTTGAGCAAGACTCAAGAAGCTAAGTCACTGGAAGAGAAAGAGCGCATGAGTCGTATGCTTCGGCAATAGGATCGATCATGTATGCCATGATATGCACACGTCCTGACGTTGCATATGCATTGAGTATGACAAGTCGATTCCAAGCTCATCCAGGTGAACAACACTGGATGGCCGTGAAAAACATTCTTAAGTACCTACGGAGGACTAAAGATTGGGGATTGACTTACGGAGGCGACTCGACGCTCTGCGCCACGGGTTACGCAGATGCTAGCTTCCAAACGGATCGAGATGACTCGAAATCTCAGTCTGGATTCGTTTTTACTCTTAATGGCGCTGCTGTCAGCTGGAAAAGTTCTAAACAAATTGTTACAGCAGATTCTACGACTGAGTCCGCGTAAAAGAAGATATTCATTGATAAGATCGCTACGGATGACAACATAGCTGATCCTCTCACTAAAGCATTACCACGTGATAAGCATGAAGGACACATTCATTCCATGGGAATTAGATGTGTTCCTAAGTTGTAGTACTCTTTTATGAATTCATGTAATAATTCATTTTCTCGTGTACTCTATTCAACCTTATTGTTATGATATAAAATGTTTTGTTTTTCATGTGGAATTGTACGCCAATTTTGAACACCACAAAGTGAACTGATTAACATTACATCGTTTTGGTCCTTGATTACCCACTTGAGCTGATAACTCAGGTAATCATTTTGTGACGTTGGTTGATGGTGGGTTCAACGAGTCATAAGTCACGCGGCTGACTGACCAATCACAAAGGCGAGTTATACGGATATCTCGTAGGACACCCCGTGACAACGTTATGGAGTCCTAAATGTTTTATAACATTGGGTGCCTGGTCGTGGATAGGACCTCCATAGTGTTCCTTAGAGTCGAGTCTTTTGACCTTCAACTGTCTCTTGAGATTAAGACAGATTTTGGGTAACTTTGGTTTCTTTCCCACGGTCACCGTAACAGGGGTCAAGAGGATTTTTTCTAGGTTATTTCATGCTGGGCGATATCGGCAGGATTCGAGTTGAGGGAAATATCCAAACCCTTATCAGGATTTTATCATTTCTCAGGGCCACTCGAGGAGTAGTAACTGAAATGCATGGCCATGCTCGAATACAGATTCGTTTTATCAGTTAAGTTACTCTCTAGTCGGGGAAACCACTCTTGATACAGATCGCTTGTGAGATACGACCTTTGCGAATGCGGATTTGTAAATTGTCTTACATTGAGTGGGAGAAATTTTAAAAGGATATGAGATTCGGTTATCGCACGTACACTTGTACGGACAAGTGGGAGTTTGTTGGAGCTTGTGTCCTCCACATGTAGTGTGATAACGTCATTGCACATACCCTTGTACGGACAAGTGGGAGATTGTTGGGGCTGGTGTCCTTGACAATTAAGTACAATGACTTATTAAATCTCTTTAAGGATCACAAGGGCATACTTTTGTATTATTACCAGTTGATCCACGTTTATCAATAACGGTTGGCTTGCTAGATAAGTTTGACGTTATTGTCATACGGATGGCGGTGATCAACTGGTCCCTATACGTCACACCTATAGGACACGTTTGAGAGATGTGAAGGTATGAAAATACAATCACATTTATGCCGGATATGACTAAACAGTTAGTCAGAGGTATTGACTATTAAATTAGTCAATAAGATGTTGAGATTATTATTTAATACGGATTAAATAATTTTAGCTAATACGGATTGCATGATTAATTCGTAAAATTAAATATAAACGGTTATATTTAATTAAATATTGTATTCGCGTATTAATATAAACAGTTATATTAATTTGGGTAATTATACAATATCGTAATTTTATCAGACCATTATTAATACATCGACTGCATTAATATCTGATAACATGCATACGATTTATAAACAAAACCCGCGAATAAAGTTTAGCTAAATGGGTCGAATCACAAATTAGAATAAGGTAAGAGTGGAAAGCCCACTCCTACCCTATTGGAAATTTCGGCCAAAAGAGCTACATAAGGAGGAGGACTCTTCTTATGTCAGTGACTCTGATTTTCACTGTTTAAAAAAATCTCAAGGAAAAATTAGGGTTTTGAGAGCATTCTTCTCCCAAAACCTCAGATCTCACATATAAAACCTAAATAACTCTCCCAATATTGCAAGGCAGTTGGAGAGGATTTCTAGCACACGCGGCCACGTCTCATTCTAAGTCTTGGGTGCAAGTTATAGGAGGGAATTTGTGTTAATTCCTGTTCTTAGGCCTTTCGCACAAGGACCAAAGGTTGATTTCTTTTTCATGCTTTTTATTAACTTATGACTATAATCACAACTATAAATTTCATTATAATCCTGCAAGTTTAGGGCGAATACATGCTATATTCCCCACATGCTCCACTAACGTTCGGAAATTAAAGGCGTCATCCTATAAAAGACGCAGCCAGGAAGAATAGTGGGCATTCGCAGAAAAACAAATAGAAATCACTCTTCCTTGTAATCATATCAATAGATGTACCTTCTGAAATATTATAGCAGAGCACTTGGCAGGATTTCGTCTTCCCCCGCGGTTGTTTCTCATAAACGGGTTTTCCACGTCACTAAAATCCCTCGTGTCTATTTTCCATTTCGTTTTACTTGTGTCGTTATCAGTACGTATTTTGACTTGAGTTCGGTTACTTTGTCCTACGATCTCTCGAATCTCATTCTAGGTAGTTTTTTATCAAAACAATTTGGCGCCCACCGTGGGGACTAATGATCATATCCCATAGTCAAAACACCCACACAATCTTGATTACCCATCGTTATGTCCGGAAGCAGCCAGAACATGTCTTCCAGTCGTGCGTGCTACATCAATTCAGTCGACAAGCACCACCGCAACCCCAACAACTGTAGGATCCATATTATCCACTTCCGCTCTAAGCCATATGGCAGCAGCCAACACGTCACCAAGCACCATGCCACAACCATTCAGACCTTTGTAGGCGCCTAAAGTACAACGTCTCCCAGTGTGAAGATCGCCAAAGATGGCAGCTCTGGCAAGAGCGGGTCCCCTCCAAAGACAGCAGGGACCTCTTCACTAGATCCGTTGCAGGAAGTACTCAAAGGAATGGCCTATATACGTCGGACATTGGAAATCTTGAAGAAGGATAATCAGCACCTCAAGGACCAGATTGCCACAGTGATTTAACCTAGACTAATAACTATCCCCCCGCCACCAGGGAGTTAGAGACCGGTAGGCGATAGGCGGTAGCCGATGCTGGGCTCATGAGGTCCATCTCACAGGAGCTGGTCACATATATAGTTGGATCTCAGTGTGACACCTCCTCGGGAAGTCGTGGGCCCTCAAGGATTGGGATACCTATCCTTTGAGCAATCTCGTAGCCAACAGATATCCATAGGTAACGCATTGTTTGGTGGATTCACATGGTCTAACACACATTCTTTTGCAGGTCCCTTCGTTCTTCCAGCAGTGGGTCAATATTTGCGACGGAATGTCCGTCGCAAACCTTCCTGCCATTTGACTTTCAGTTCGCGGGTAGGGAAATTTTGGATCCGTCGAAGTTTATGTCGCAAATTGAAAGTCCGTCGCAAGCCATTATTTGCGACGAAAATTCTGTCCGTCGCAAATGAGCTATTTTCTTGTAGTGTGTGCCGTAGCAACATCAGCTATGGAGGCGACCGATATCTTGCGCGGGCTAGTTGGGACGTAAGCAGAGCGTAGACTAGCAGCATCAACATTGACAGCAACCTTCTTCACCCTTCCTCTTGTAGAGATGTCAACTGACTGTAGAGCTGGAGAGGTAGCAGAAGCAGGAGTACCCAGTAGGACACTACTACAGAAAGCCTTAAGGACATCGGACTTTTATGGTCAAGGACATCGGATTAGCAACCGATGTAGAGTTCCCTGATGTCCATTATGGGTATCAAGGACATCGGTTGTGCAACCGATGTCCATTTGCTAATGCACATCGGATGTTTAAAACGTCTGATGTCCATCATCCTTATGCACATCATACTTTAGCTCACATCTGATGTCCATATGGTATTGCACATCGGAGGTTTAATAAGTCTGATGTCCATCATTCTTATGCACATCATTCTTTAGCTTCACATCTGATATCCATGTGTTATTGCACATCGGAGGTTTAATAAGTCTGATGTCCTTCATATTTATGCACATCATTCTTTAGCTGTAATCTGATGTCCATTTATGTTCTTTTTTTTTTAAAAAAAAAGCTGGTACTGATGGTAATTTGTACCACCAGTATACATTATTCAGATGCCATCCAGACTGCCATACCATCAACCAAACAAACACAAATTCAAAGCGAAGCACGACAAAGTAGTTTGTCTTTTATTAAACAAGTTCAAAACAAATCACGACAAAGGTCGGTCGTCTTTCATATACATTATCCAAATTCATCAACTAACCAAACATATAGGGTTATGCGTCATTTTAGACGACATCTAAAATAGTCTAGAGATCACAGTACAAGTTCAACAACTAACCAAACATCGGCTTAGTTTGCAAAATTAAAGTACTACGCTGCATTTCAGTGCAGCAGGTTACCGGTGCATTTCTGGTTCTCAGTGCTGCAGAGTTTGGATATCAGTTCTGGTATTCAACACTGCAGGCTGCTAGTTCAGTCTGGTGCATCTTCTACGAGTCTTTTCTTTTATAGTTGTCTTTTATTTGGAACTGTTTAAGGTGGCCTCATCTGCAAATGATAAGCGCCAATCTACATGTCATAATTACGTCAATAGATCGACATTAAATCCAAGAGGATGAGAGATCTTTCCCTTGAAGATCATGGTTTCTTCATCTTAGAGAACAAGGAAATCAACTATGAAAAACACACATGAGAGAATCAACTTAGTCGACCAAGAGGATGAGAGATCTTTCCCTTGAAGATCATGGTTTCTTCATGGTTTCAGTAGATCGACATTATCAATTAAACAATAAGGTATAAGAAACAAAGTATGAAGAACCAGATGGATAGAGGACTAAGGAATGCAGATACAAAGTATGAAGACGTACTGATAAGTAGAAGAAGCCTGCAGGAGTAAAAAAAATGCATGTTAAAATATGCCACAATCACAAATTAACCATTAACCTTAAAAATAAGAAATAGAAATAATAATTATTTCAGACATAGTTCATCTCATTCCCCTTTAATACCACTTCAAACAACAGATATTCACAACCCGCTACCTAGAAATCATCTTATCGGCGAACAGCAACAGTGTACACATAGGGAAGAATTTTTAAATGTTCAACTAAAATATACACCTTACAAAAGTGATTTTGCTAGAAAGACACCACAACAACCACTATACTTACCCAGTTATCATCATACAACATTCAATAAACACGACAAAACATAAAACTTTCAAAACAAAATCACATAATTCATCAGATGTTAGCAGATCAGCACTCATTATACTTACCATTCTCCTTCCCCAAATCCAAACCCTGGTTCCGCTACCTAAACAAAAACACTGTTAACACTGCACATAAACCAAACACAAAATCTCTTGTATAACCGAAATCCATACAATAAGTTCAAAGCTTCCAGTATACCTAAATAATCGGTGGAAGTCAGAAACATATATACATCGATAACATTAAATTCAAGATAAAAAATACTAGAGTTCTCGTAATTTTAAACCGGTTTTAGATTCAATTTCAGACGGCCGCTTGACACCGGAATACCAACGAAATATTTCCAAAGTGAATATCTAATGGGATCCCATAACTAATTCAATTCGATCAAAATATATACAAAACCGAAATCGAATACAGAGATAATCAAATATACCTAAAGTCAATCAGCTCAATCCTCATCCATGAAATTGAATAAAACACAAAAAAATTTATGGCCGATTTTCAACAAAAAGGTCTACCCCATAACTTATGGCTTCACATCCGACATCTCTTATAGACGTACATATCTATCAATGAATGGATGAATTACAAATTCCAAACCAATGAAATTTGGCCTAGAGAACGCTCTTCGCAACGTGACTGTGGATATGAAAAGCCAATATTACAAATAGATGAAAGTTGGTCGAATTATGAAATTGATTTGTTAATTCATAGTACTACCAGAAAAGTAGTTGACATTTGCAAAGCGGGCCTAGGTAAATTACAAGACCACTAGCTATGGAAATGTTGGGAACACCCTTTAAAACAAAGGCCATGAGATGACTCTACATCATCGTCATTTTATGATTACGAACAGACTTCATTGCCATCAACCAGTCAAATAAACCGTGGGGGAATGACTCGACCAGGAGTATGACGCAGTTGTTCTAAACCATCTACCACGGTGATAAAAGGCCAAAATTACAAAGAAGTATTACATGGGTAAGACGGTAGTATCTCGAACCTTTATTAAAGGTGCTAAGGTATGTAGCAGATTGCAGCTACTTCAACTCCACCTCTTCTTGTCCATAGTCGTAGATTATCTCAATCTTCAATGCACACAAACAAATAAACATCAAAACAGAGTAACTACTACGCCATCATTTAACTTCCATTCATAAGAGCACAACGAAAATGCAGGAAAGGAATTGGTGAAGACCATAAACGGTGTAAATCATATATATTCAACCAAACAACTCGCCTCGGAATCCAGCCAAAATGCCTTGGGATTTAGGTAAGTCACGCAGTGAGACCATCTCATACAAGAGTACAAGACCTACTATAAGAAGAACAAATACTAGAGATATAATTTAAGGTAACCCGTGATGGTTGATTCATAATACATCCCAGATATGGAGTATAATCTGATGAATAAGGATTAGACCACCAAGTCACCAACAATATTCGTATCCACTAGCTGGATAACTCTCGAACACAATGCAAAGAAAGACAATCCAGCTCTACGCGAGATTGCAAAGTAAATGGAGACTGGAAACACATACCGAAACAGTTTTCTCCCCCTCAAAAAAGACTATCATTAGTTTCTAAGGGTGTATATTGGATACGAAAATCCAATCCAATCCAATCCAACCCTATCCTATCCAGATAACCGAAATTGGATTGAATTTTGAATTTTGGCATTGTGCTGGGGATGAGAACTTCAAATTTTACGACTTTTAATGCCGAAGATGGGATAGTTATACGCATCTACTACGGATCTATTACGTATGCACAATAAAACACAAAAAAAAAAAATTAAATGTTCAAAGAATACCTGACCATTAGAATAAATATGAGGAAAAACTTTGAGATTAGAAACCCTAGTTTGCAACGTGCCAAAATTATCCTCCAGCTGAAATTCATCGAACAATAAATACAAAATCAAACAGCAGGAGCAACCGATGAAGCTGAAAATCAGCCTAATACCAAAACCCCCAAATCGAAATAAAGAGAACCCCTAATTTCGTTAATTAAATCTGAATTTAACAAATTAAATACGAAAAAGAAGGAGGAATACTTACTTCAATACGGGGAATCCACAATAATGCAAATAGAACAAGGAGAAGAACGAATATTTGACAGAAACTCGAATTTATCGCAAACCCTAATACGTAAGTCACTCAAAAACTGAATTTTAGGGATGAAAATTAGAGGGCTTTTGTTTAATTTACAGAATTAAGTGAAGGAAATGTGTTTATAAGGTGATTTGCAGATTTAATGGTGAAATTTTGAAAGAAATATGAAAATGTCGAAAATATTCTGAAAGGAAAGAGAGAAAGCGTGAAAAGAAGAATGAAAGAAGAAAGCTGGATGGGTATGTATGTGTTCAACAATAGACATGGGTTTAGTAGAAATCTGATGTAAATAAAGCAGGTAATAGACATGGGTTTTTCAAAAATCCGATGTCCATTAAAATTATCATTTAATGGACATGGGTTGTAAAAACCACCGATATAAATAACTCTATAAGGACATCGGATTTTTGAAAAAACCGATGTGCATTATTTACTACATCGGTGTTTTAAAAATCTGATGTGCATTAACCGATGTCCTTAAGGGTTTCTGTAGTAGTGGGATGTCTGCGTAGGTTTTCTTGGATGCGCTGGAGGAAATGCATTGCTTGGTAGACATGTTCTTGTTGTGGTAGACTTGAGTAGAACTACAGTAGAGATGAGAGGTAGAGATTTTCACGTCGGGTTCACCAAAATTTATAACAACTGATTTTGTATCGCGATAACTGAAATACAAAACAATGAAACAACTAAATTTTATTAATTAAATATCAAAATGTTACGTGTACAATCTCTAATGTATCCTCTGGTTCTAATATGCCGTGACAGATTACGTATACAGTCTATGTGGCAGAGTGTGAACGTTTTGTTTGAATGACGCCTATATAGGTCGCGTGCACTTTAATAGGAGGTGTCGATTTGTATTCTTGAGAAGGTCGCGGTGACTTGTTCTCTCTTGAACGTTATAGCTTGGACTTGGATTTCTTGGGCAGGCGGCAGAGTTTTGGTGTGATTGTTGACTGCTTGTAGAAGTATTTTGCAAAGGGAGCTGGTAGAACTTTTGTGCCTTCTTCTCTCTCTAAATTTTGATTAGTCCAATCCCCTCAAATGAATGAGAAGGGCTCCTTTTGCAGGATTTTGATTCTCCTTGTTGAACTTTGGTAGTCACAGACCCATTTGTACTTGTGAACTCGACCCAAATTTATTTCTTTTCGGGTTTAAGGATCCGAATAACGTCTTTTATAATCCGAATCGACCCGTATTTCATTTATTCGGGACAAAATAATTAAATTAAGTTAAAATTTGATATTAACTCAAAATAATTAATTTATTTTATTTATTTGTCACCTTAATAAATTTTTTGTGCCTACAAATGGCTACAACTATTCATCTGCAAATTTTGTGCACTTCTCTCCTTTAAAGGAGTAAGGAAAATGTGACAACTGTTTGGTTAATAGTAACTATTTTGGATTAATAGTAAATATCCTATGCGATTGGTCATTATTTAGAAAAAGTGGGCGCACGTGAGACAGTCGCACAAGAGAATTTTTGAGAATCGTAGTTTTTTCAAAACTCGTCAATACTATAAAACGAGTATGAGTTTATAGTTAACTTAACTTAATTTTGCTGAACTTTTCTTAACTTATTTTTGCTGAACTTAACTTAACTTATATTTGCTTAACTTTTTTAAACTTATTTTTTGATGAACTTAACTTAACTTATTTTTATTGAGATTAACTTATTTTTGCTTAACTTTTCCGAAAAATCCAAAAAAAAGGGGCTAAGTCCACTAAAACCACCCACAATGTTTACACCTAAAAGAAAATTTATATGATGAGAAGTTTAAATTAATCCTATTATTGAGACCAACTTGTGTAACATTGAGTAGTTTAAATGGAAAGAAGGTATATGTCATTATTAAACAAACACCCACCACTCCATAGAAATGCAATTCCCTCTATATCTGTGAGCATTTCCTCTTTTAGGCTGAGAACATACAATTTAGAAGTATTCACCATGGATGTTTGGCTTTATTTACCTGCACTTTGTTGCACACTCTTTTTTCTATTCCTCAGCACTATATACTTCTTCAAACCCAGAAAATCCCCTGCAACACCAAACCTTCCTCCTGGCAACATGGGGTGGCCAATTATGGGTGAAACCTTTGAGTTCGTCTCCAACCCGGAGAAATTCGTACAGAAGCGAAGGCAAAAATACTCCCCAGATATATTCAAAACCTCCATAATAGGCCAAAATATGATCATTTTATGCGGCCCTTCGGCTAACAAATTCATCTACTCAAATGAGAACAAGTTGTTCACCTTTTGGCTTCCACCCTCTGTGGCCGCAGTTCTAGCCGTTACAAATATTGACTTCAGTTCTACCTCGATGATTTTAGCAAGTGAAGAGGCGCACAAGCTTCTTAAGGCGGAGTCACTGCAATATATGGTAGCCATCATGGACATGGAGTCCCGCCAACATCTGGAGACCCATTGGAGTCCACATAATGAATTAAAAATCCACCCTTTAGCTCAACTGTTCACATTTTCTCTGTCTTGCCGTCTCTTCATCAACTGTACTCCTGAACAAGTCAAGCAACTCTTCAGTTACTTCTCCAGTATGAATGGCGGGGGAATATGCTTTAAGATTAATATTCCAGGTACCGAGTACTACCAATCTCGGAAACGGGAAAAGGCGCTTCGAATGCACCTTCTACCAATTATTAAGCAGAGGAAGTTGGAGATATCAAACAAGGAAGGTTCAGATTTCGACGGATATCAAGATTTATTGACCCGAATACTTGTTTCGTGCAAATTAAATGGCGTGACCATAAACGATAAAGAATTGGCAGCCAGGATTATTTCGCTTTTATTCGCTAGCTTTTTTACCACAAGCAACACAGTCACCTTCACGCTGGGTTTTCTTGCCCAATATCCTCATATTTATGCAAAAGTTTTACAAGGTAATGTTTCATTTGTACTCACTCCAATTATATCGATTTATATGTGATGTTTCGAAACAAAGTAACAGACCGTCTTTTACAAGTTTTTGTGTATGTTTGTTTATATGTGTGGCAGAGCAATTAGAGATTGCGAAATCAAAAGCGGTGGGAGATGTCCTAAATTGGAAAGATTTACAAAAGATGAAGTATTCTTGGAATGTTGTGTGTGAATCAATGAGACATCGGTCACCGGCATTTGGAAGTTTTAGAGAAGCTATCACTGATTTCACGTACGCTGGTTTTACAGTCCCTAAGGGCTGGAAGGTACGAATATTACAATCATTTTATGCCCACATAACACATGTCTTCAGTTGTTGACATCATTTGGCCGTGAATCTATGAGACATCCCTTACCTCTTTACTTTGGTTTTTTAAAAAAAGGTACTGCATCAAAACCCATATATTCGATATCACTAAAAATTCCTTTGTACTCCCTTCTACCTACAAATATTGTCCCATTGTTAAAAAAGTACCAAATTTATGAGATATTAGTTGTTTAATATTTTGGTTGAGTAGGTATGTAGATTGGAGAGAGTGTTATGTTATTGGGTAATGGGTGGGTCGCTGGGTAATAAATGAAATTTGATAAGGGTAAAATGGTAAAAAGCAAGTAAAAAAAGTTACTAAACATGAACAATCGGACACTTTGCTGAATAGACGGAAATGAACAATAACATTATTTGTATATGGAAATTCGTAGGTCTTAGTGAATATACTCTGTATTGTATATGTATGACCAGTCAAATTGGTATGTTGAAACTTGAAATCACTGACTGAAGTTGAACACTTCTACCATCGATATATTTGAAAACAAAGGGTCATTTTTATTATTCAAGTATTTTATAGGCATGAATAATCCAAATTATGCGTGCTCGTGTTATATTACTCTAAATTTAATTATAACTCAATTGAATCCCTCTTATCCCGTCCCTCCCTACTCAAACCATTCTTAAGCTAACTTATATACCATTGTCTTTCTTTTATGTTTGCTCATCTACTTCCTTATAGCACCCCAATGGTTATTCCTAGACCTCCTATTTTGTTTCATATATATGACCGGTTTTAAGTATAAAGAAATAAATGAGTTAAAACACTAATTTGTACAAAAATATTTACGCTACAAAAGTTTATTTAAGTGATTGGTGAAATTCAAGTGTGAGAATTACTAAATAATCATGACCTATATATTATTTTGACAAAGTAATGGTGGTTGTTAAATAGGTGCACTGGAACGTACATACAACAAACAAGGATCCAAATAACTTTGAAAATGCAGAGACATTTGACCCCTCAAGATTCGAAGAGAACAAAGTTCCACCCTTTGCATTTGTGCCTTTTGGTGGAGGCCCAAAGATGTGCGCCGGTAAAGAATACACTCGAATTGAACTGTTGGTATTTCTTTACAATGTCGTCACAAATTTTAAACTTGACTTGATAAATTTTAACGAAGATGTAATTTATAATCCCAATCCGGCTCCGGCCGAAGGTCTCCGTTTAAGACTCCAGCGTCATGATTCACCAGCAGTACAAGATTGATGGAATTATCAGAAGGGGTTTGCTGTTTCCACCGTATAATAACTTGCATTTGCACTTCCTGTAATACGAAGTATTTATTAGCTAGCGTCCATCGGCTAATCGATCAATTAATATCTATCTATCTAACTATCTATATTATTAAAGGAAACTTTTCCGAGCGACGTGAATGTTTGAATAATATAATAATTAGTTAGTCTTGCTTGCGACGGGTTATCATTTGTGACGGATATTTTGTGAGATAAAATGGATACAAAATGAGTTAGTGGAGAAAGGGGACCACATGAATAGTGTTGGGGAGAGAGAGAAAAAGTGGGTATTTTGTGAGAGAAAACGGTATCCGTCACAAGCTTGCGACGGATAGTGCCGTTGCAAATAAGAATTTGTGTATAATAATATGTTTCAAACTGAATATAGTAAGAGCTTTAGTAATGGTAAAACACAAAATGAGTTTGTTCTTTGACACATAGACGCCACATCACTTAAAACTCAACTCAATAATTTAAGAAATACTTTCAACAATAACAAATGTTCTTCCTTTGTTTTTAAATGAGACCTACAATCCATTATCTATTAAAAAAATAAACAGAGCAAAACCACAAAAGTGGCTTAAATTAGAACGATTTTTTGAAATAATGCTGAAAATTAAAGAAATTGTCGTTTCGGGTTGGTTCTGAAAGTATTTGTCAAAATGGTGTCCACGAGGGAAAACGAGGCTAAACACGCCATTGCCAATGGCGGGTTACTTACCAAAGACACGCCATCACTAGTGGCCTGTCTAAGCAGAGTAGTTATTTGGGAAAAAGTTAGAGAAGGTTGGAGTTGGGGTAACAAAAAAGACACGCCTTTTGTGGTGGCGTGTTTCTTCTATATAACACGCCATAAGTGTTGGCGTGTTTCAACTTGCTAGAAACTTGAAAATGTTACAGGAGGTTTTGAAAATGTGAGGCTGAAACACGCCTTTTGGGATGGCGGGTTTAAGGGGGAAGACACGCCATTGGTTGTGGTGTGTTTCTTCAGTATTTTTTTTTACGGTTTGAAAATGTTACAGGAGGTTTCTTCAGTATTTTTTTTTTATATAATTCTTTGTGATGTTACTCGAAAAGTGATAAAACGAAGAACAAAAACTAACAATACACACCAATCTAGCTATTTAAACCATTGTCAAAAAAAATTTAACAATGCACACAGAAAATTAAAATCCCAAACCATTGTCATTTGAAATCAAATCTAAAGCATATTTAATTGTTTCGCACAAGAAGTATAGAAAATCTAACAATAGTACACCAATGTAGCTATTACATAGATTGTAGCATTTCACTTCTTCTTTCCTCTTAAACGAGACCAAACCCGCTTTCCCTTTGACGGTTCGGGAGTACCATGTTCAGTGATGGGATCCATGGAAGATATAGAGCGTCGACCGTGCCTAGAATAGTTTACTAATGGCACATCGTCCTCCAATATCACTGAGTCGAGGGACTCATTCCCCGTTGTTTCTCGGGTTGCTTCTTGGGTGGTTTCTTGGTTTGGTGCTTCGGTTGGTTGCTCGTATGGTTGGAGAAGATGTGAAAAGCCGATTTGTTGAAGTGTTTGAGAGGAGTAGTCACGGATGTCAGAAACCATGGAACGAAAATGAGGGGGTACTTCGAGAGGCATTTGTTGAAGCTCCCTATTGCAAGTCATATGGACATCCGTAAAACTATGAGCCTACAACAAAAAAGAGTGAGTGTTAGAAGTGATAATTTATAATAAATCAGTTAAGTTTCAATAGACAAGTTTATATAGTATACTTACAAGATATTGGGTGACGCCAAATGGTGCTTGATAAGTCGGTTGTAGCGAGGTAGGGCTAATGAATCGAAGAGTGCGATCACGGTACCAAAGCATGTAAGGGTCGTTGTAGTGCATTTCATTATAATCCTCAATACCATGGAACCTAAATAGCCCTCTCCTAGCCCACATTGTTATGTATGAAGCATGTTTATCCATCCAATTTCGGGTATGGGCACCTCTTTTATCTACTTTGTGTAGATTAGTCTCCGTGTCACATGGTTGTGGAATATCTTGTTTCCACCCAAATTGGCGAGCTACCTGATTAGGGAAATGCCACTCAACAATATCAAAGCAAATCATAGGAGCTATGACAACCCAATCATCCGAGTCATCATGACAAAAGTCGGGTAGAAAAGATAAAACTTAGGTGTAAGGTTTCCATATAAGTTGATCAGGGCGCTTAGTATCGAAAGCATCCCTATACCCAAGTAGTGATATGCTTTGTGCTTTCTTCCAGTTCACACTTAGCCACCTTCGACCCAATGAGTCAATCCTTAGTAAATGTTGAGTGCCTAACGGGTTTGGTCATTGATGAGTGGGTGTCTCTTTTGGACCTATGACTATAGATCGACCAATTGGAATCCGCTCCTACGCCCACAATTGCAAAAGAATTAGGGGACCTCCAATGTCTCTGGACTTCATGCCACTCGATTTACATAAATTACGATATAATGTAGCTAGAACGACACTACCCCAAGAGTAAGTGTCTAACATGGTCAAATCCCTCAACAATGGCAAATAAACAAGTTGGATATCATTACCACTCTTGTCGGGAAACATGTAAAACCCCTTGTCGTAGCGGAAAAGTAAAACATACAAACATGCCAAAATTTACGCGAAATTTAAACTTTAACATGCATGATAAGAACGAGGTGAATTAAAACAAACTATACAAATTGAAATGAACAACATAGATAAGTATATGAGTCTATGTACGAAAAACCATAAGTACAAAAACAGCCCGAGATAGCATATCCCTACAGGCACTCAATGTATATAAAAAGACTAAAGTCCAGCTAAACGATAAACAGGTATGTCATCGATGATATGATCATTGCTCGCTAGCCTCAGTAACCCTCCAACAACCTGTCATGTACCTAAATACATGAAAACATGTACGTCACAATCATTGGGGAGTGACTAGAGTTCTCCTAGCCACCTATTGTTAGCAACATGTAACACATAAGACATCCAACATACTCAAACACTATGCTAATATATATATATATATATATATATATATATATATATATATATATATATATATATATATATATATATATATATATATAGAAATCAGATCAGGAAAGTCCCCTTTTAATGTTGAGTTCTAGAGTCCTCATCTGAGCCATTAGATCAAAACAAATGAATGGTCAAGATTAAAACAAAATAAAAAGAGAGCATATATAAACAACCAAACCCTAATGCCTACCCATCTATTCATTCATTCATCCACTCACCGTTCTCTCTCCCTCACTCTCTCTTCTCTCTCCCACCCATCTGCCAACCACCAACCACCACCCGCCACGACTCCACCACCCAAAAAAATCAAAAGAAAGAAACTATATCTTCTCGCCGTCGTCGCATCTCTCCTGCCGCCACACCACCACCATGCCAACCGCCACCGTTCATCCTTTTCTCCTCTTTTTTTTTCTTTTTCAGATCTGAATGGTTTATTCTTTTTAAAAAGAAATTACAATTTTTGTTTTGGAGACACGATCTTTTGAAGTGGTTCAGTTTCACAAATCGAAACCAACTATTCTCGATTAATAAAATTAGTACCTTCTCCGGATTACAATTTTATCAACCCAACTCGTACAACTTTGATGTTAGTTGTAACTCAATCTAGATACCGTAAAATATCTAGCTATGACAAGTACCGTTAAATACTTTCTTACAATGAGTACCGCTAAATACTCGAATCTATCTTAAGTAAGTAAAGATAAACTTTTCAACAACTTCTTGTAATTGATGATGAGAATATTCTTCAATGCTTGTAGTCTTGATTACGAGATTTGACAATGATTGACACGGAAAACGAAACGTGTGAGAGACTACGTTCGTTGGTTCTTCTCGATTTGCGTGAGGCTTGATTTTCGTGAATGTCTATTAGGCGTGTGATATTTGAGAGCTTATATACTAATTTAGATCTAGGTTGAACCCTAGATAGTTTAGGAATATTACTTTATCTAGAATACTAATTCTAGGTAATATTTAAAACTTAATCTTATATGAATTAGGAAAGGACTCTAATAGAATACTATTAAATTAAGACATAAGATAATATTTCCATAACCCTTTTTGATTTAGGAAACATCCTTATACCATAAAATATAGAATCCTACTATGAATCAAATCTTAACTCTTGTCAATAATATAATAAATTATATTCTTATTCAAATCCTAGTCAATCTTTAAGTAAATTAAATAAATATCATTATTTATTTAATTAACCATAAAGATAATATGAAACATATTAGGACTCGTACACAAAACGTGAAGCACGCCTCTCTATGCACGATTCCCAACGTACATAATACGTTCTTCGAGACATATTTCTCGGAGCACGTTTCTCTAGGGATTTGAACTTTGACAATAATGGTTAAAATAAAGTCCTTAGTATTTTAGAATTAATATTTACCTCATAAGATAAATATTTAAATTCTTGTTAACTAAAGAATATTTCTACTTTAAAACCGTTTATAAGATTACTAAATTAATATATAATAAAATATTAATAGCACGCATAAAACTTCACGCCTTGACTTATTTCACGCAAATCTCATTCCTTCAATAGTTATAGGAATGATCTATAACTTAAGAACTCTTGATATTGTAATAATACTTGTGTCTTGTAAATCTTCAAAAAGACTTGACACTTGACATGAGCTTGATCATTCTTGCAATCTTCGATTGAATTATACTTTACTAAACTACGATTTTCGCTCTATAATTAACTGTACACTTAAACGCACAATTACACGCATATGCATATAAAACATAATTATTTAGACTTGTCATTATTAAAACATAAAACAATATATTACTTATATAGAATATATTACTCAACAAATTCCCCCTTTTTAATGATGTCAAGTCTTACCTAGAATCGTGTCTAAGTGTAATATAGTAACGTTCCCCCTCAACATAATATTGGTCTTTTATAATATAGATCAACTAGGGTTTCTATTCTTAGACTAAACCAATTACTAAAAAAGAACTTTGAGAGACAATACGTTACGACAAGGAGCAATCTTAGGCAAATTCGTAATCTAGGTCGAATTCTTTTCCCCCTCTTGACATCATTGAAAAGATGGAAACAAAGACATAAAACGACTAGAATGATATAATACGAAACAAACCTAAGCATGCAATTCTAAATTAAACACACAAACGTAATTAAAATCAAGCAACCACGAAATACGAACGGAAATACGACACACAACCATATACTATATTGCCATATGGGCCGAATTATGAAGTAGAAAGCCTAATGGGCCGAATGTTTAAGAGCATACGCCACTTGGGCTAAAGTAGTAACATAATGTCGTAATGGGCCGAAAGTAAGAAAGCATAGGTAAGGAAAGTAGTCTTAATACAAAGCCTTAGTGGGCCGAATTAGGGTAGAGGAAAATTGGGCCAGAAACAAAAGAAAACAAGGGCTTGATGGTTTTTAAAAGAAGGCAATTGGGCTAAGAACTCCAACGACCACCAACAGAGCCCAAAACCGACTTCCGTGACCTGCAAAACAAAGCAAAACGAAGCACAAAATACGACTAATGCTTAATGAGGGTGATGGATGATGTGAGGATTAACAAACTCGGGACGGGTTCGATACTCCAACGTGTCCAACCGGTCAAGACAACTAGCCACATTACGTCCTTGACCATCTATGGCACGCTCGAAGTTCAATACTTTGAGGGATAAAGCTTTCACCGCAGATAGACATTGAGTACCATCCTCCCGAAGCATCTTCGTATCACGAACAAGAGCCCCTCCCTGAGTCGTCAAAAACTGATGACGATCACTAACCATGACGACTTCTTCTTTAATCGTTTTAATCTCACGGCACACATGGGTAAGATGTCCTTCCATCCTTTGCATCCATTCCTGCAACCCGTCACTACCAGCCTCCTTATTCCCAGATTCATTCTTATGGCCTTTGAATTCCGACATCAACGAAAAGATTTTGTCGACTTTACTCTCCAAATCGACCAAATTTCCATTCCCCTTAATCTCCTCATTCTCACGTCCAAAGAGAAGTTCACCATTCTTGCCAAAAATCCCCATTAACTTCATAACTTTGTTGCTCATTCGGTCACGAGGAATTACACCATAGCTACTTATATCAACAACCCCAGCCTGAAACAACAACTCGGATACCCACATTCCGTATGGAATATCCAGAGTTGTGCAGAACCGTTCCTTAACAAGAATTTTAGATACATGCACGATTTTCGAGAATACCAAGGGAACCAAACTGACCTTTTCTCCGACTAGCCATTTGTACAACACAATAGCATCACAGCAACTAAGCTTATCTCGTCCACCACGACGAGGTAATATCGTATTCCAATGAAAGTTCACGAAAAACTTGAGTTTAGGATGAAACGAATTTGTTAAAAGAGGACTAACTTCAGTAGCTTGTTCATCAAAATACTTTTTAACAACCATTTTCTCATCCTTCGACACATTTGACCATTCTTTGCTTGGGTCAAGAACCAACCCATCATTCGACACTTTGAAAATACGACACATATCCTCCATTGAAATTTCAACATCTTTCCCATTTATCACTGCCTTTACCCCGGTCTCAGTCATTTTCACAGTGGCGTAAAATTGAATTACTTCAATTGGGAAAATAAGACCCGAAAAATTACTGATGTATAGCCAGTCTTGAAATATCAAGAAATCTTTAAAAAAATTTAGTGACGGAGACTCATTAATCCAAGAGGTGGGGTAAAATCGTCCTGCATGTATGGAATAGGGTAAGAGTCGTTCAATTAACATACCTTCGTGTTTGGTAACACGAACCTTTTCCAAACCCGCTTGAGTAGCTTCGATTGAGACGTCCTGAAACGGAGGTCGAGGAGAGAGACCTTCTTGAAACAACTCGTCTTCCATAACACCCTTTCCCTTATCCAATTTACGTCGCTTGCTTCTCTCCGATTTTGGAATGGTTACAGTGATCGGCTCCGGGGACGGTGGTGGCGATGGGGTCGGGGTAGGTAGTTTTGGGGAACACGGTTTGTTTCGGGTAGAACGCCTAGCAGAGATGGGAGGCATGTTTATGTAGTTTAAGTTTTAATGGTGATGAAATTGGGATTTTTGTTGTAAGGATTTTATTTTAATGGTGAGGTAGATATGTAGGGTAATAATGGTGAAGTGAAGGGTGAGGGAAAGGTGAATGACGGTTATAGGTGGTGTGTGTAAGTAGAGAAAGTAAGTTTTGAGTGTTAGAGGGAGGTTACACGTGGGGTAGGTGAAAAGATGGGTTTTAATTAGTTGTTACGATTCTTGTTACGATTTTCTAGTTACGTGAATTTTGTAAGTACGATTTTATTTTAAGTTACGTATTTGAGATACGTAACTATACTTATAGATAGTATTTATAATAATAATATTTTTAGAAATAAATTTGTTAATATTTTTATATTATTATATTGATTTGAGAACTTGGTTGTGTACGTTCGTGTAACATGTAGCAAGACATAATCAAGATTGAGCATTTAATAAAAAATAACACACATAGGCATGCAGCGGAATATACGGACACAGTCATATAATTCAGTCTTTTCATAGTCAATCATTGGGTTATTTTCAGCTCTTAAGATCGATTAGGTGCCACCGATTAAACCAATTTCCAATCGTAAAGTCTCAAATCGTTCTCTAGCCAAAGGTTTAGTAAAAATATCCGCCCATTGTTTTTCCGTACTACAAAATTCCAACTTAATGTTTTTCTTTTCTACATGGTCGCGTAAGAAGTGATGTCTAATCTCTATGTGTTTTGTTCTCGAGTGCTGAGCCGGGTTCTTAGATATTATAATAGCACTCGTATTATCACAGAATATAGGTACACATCCCACGTCAATACCATAATCAAGTAACTGTTGTTTTAACCATAGTAATTGGGAACATACCAGTGCGGCTGCAATATATTCTGCTTCTGAGGTTGACAAGGCGACTGAATTTTGTTTCTTGAATGCCCATGATATAATACATGGTCCAACGAAGGTCGCAAGCCCAGAAGTACTTTTTCTATCTAAAGAACACCCTGCATAATCCGCATCTGAATATCCTAGAAGGTTAAAATTGCAGTCCATAGGATACCATAGATATAATTTTGATGTTCCGATTAGGTATCTTAGAATTCTCTTAACCGCAATCATATGCGATTCTTTTGGTGCATATTGGAATCGAGCACAGACGCAGACACTAAACATTATATCTGGACGACTTGCAGTAAGATAAAGAAGTGAGCCTATCATACCTCTATAAGTAGTTTCATCTACTGACTTACCGTCCTCGTCTTTGGTGAGTTTCTTGTCTGTTACCATTGGAGTAGGCATAGTATGAGAGGATTCCATTCCAAATTTCTTTATTAACTCTTTGACATATTTTTGTTGATGGACTTTGATACCCTCATTCGTTTGTTGAATTTGTAGACCAAGGAAGAATTTTAATTCTCCCATCATGCTCATCTCGAACTCGGATGTCATCAACTCTGAGAAATATTGGCACAGCTTTTTGTTGGTTGAGCCAAATATAATATCGTCAACGTAGATCTGGACAACTAGTAGATAAGAATTTTCACTTTTCAGAAATAGTGTCTTATCTACTGATCCTCTCTTGAATCCGCTTTCCAATAGAAATTTTGATAGTCTGTTGTACCATGCTCGAGGGGCCTGTTTCAGCCCGTAGAGAGCTTTGTCCAATCTGTACACATGATCCTTGTGTCTGCTGTCAGGGAATCCAGGAGGTTGTTCGACATAGACTTCCTCCTGAAGATATCCGTTAAGAAATGCAGTCTTAACATCCATTTGAAATAATTTCATTCCTTTATGTGCAGCAAATGCTATGAGCAAGCGAATCGCTTCAAGGCGAGCAACAGGAGCGAAGGTTTCGTCATAATCGATCCCTTCCTGTTGATTGTATCCTTGAACGACTAATCTTGCTTTATTACGAACGATGACTCCAGAGTCATCTAATTTATTTCTGAATACCCATCTTGTTCCAATTACTGATCTATCTTTTGGACGAGGAACAAGATGCCATACTTTATTCCTTTCGAATTGTTGTAGTTCTTCTTGCATGGCGACTATCCAGTCAGGTTCTGCAAGAGCTTCTTTTATATTTGTAGGTTCAATTGTGGAGAGAAAGGAGTAGAAAGAACAGAAGTTGTTTAAGCTTCTTCGAGTTTGAACTCCTTCTGTAAGGCTTCCTATGATATTATCCAGAGGGTGAGAGCCTTTATATCTCCAGTTTCTTGATTGATTGTTTTCATTGCTACTGCTTGCCTCAAGATTTTGACTTGTTCCCCCTGAATCCAAACTAGGGTTTGTAGGAGAGTCAGATATAATTATGACCTCTTCCCTTTGGTTTTGATTCAAAGTTGTAGCTTCATTAGCTACAACTCTGGGTTCTAAGTCATTGGTTTGAGAGTTATCTACAGTATCATCAACTGTAGTTTCATCTCTCGCACCATTTCCTCCCAAGTCAAGTTCATCATTGTTTCCTTGAATTTCGCCTTCATTATTATTTTCTATTTCAGGAGGATCTTCCCTTGACAAACGAAAGTCAGGTTCGTCTAGGTTTTCCTCTTCGTCCTGTAAAGGCTTGTCGAAGGCATTATTCTCATCAAAGATAACATGTATGCTCTCTTCTATGCATAAGGTACGTTTGTTAAAAACTTTATAGGCTTTACTATGATCAGAATATCCTATGAAAATTGCCTCATCACTTCTAGGGTCAAATTTGCTTAAACGATTTTTACCATTGTTATGAACAAAGCATTTACTCCCAAAACATCTTTGATGAGATATATTAGGTTTACGACCACGTAAAAGTTCATAAGGTGTCTTTTTAAGGATAGGTCTAATCATAGCACGATTATGAATATAGCAAGCTGTACTAATAGCCTCAGCCCAAAAGTTTCTAGGTAGGCCACTACAAAGAAGCATTGTTCTAGCCATGTCTTCTAGGGTTCTGTTCATGCGTTCTACTACTCCGTTTTGTTGTGGTGTTCTAGGTGCAGAGAAGTTATGTCCAACACCGTTGGATTTACAGAATTCTATAAAAGCATGGTTGTCAAACTCAGTTCCATGGTCAGTTCGAATAGTTACTAGATTAGTTTTTAATTTGTTTTGAACAAGTTTCATAAGACAAAGAAATTCATCAAATGTTTCATCTTTAGAATGAAGAAAGATTGGCCAAACAAATCTAGAATAATCATCAACTAGAACGAAAACATACCTGGAACCGCCTCTGCTTCTTACCTTCATAGGCCCACAGAGATCCATATGTACTAGATCAAGAGCTTGGTTAGTACTTACTATTCTTTTTGGTTTGAAGGATGATCTGACGTGTTTACATCGTGCACATGTGTCGCACATCTTTTCTTGATCAAATCTGATCTTGGGAAGACCTTCGACCAAGTCCCATCTCTTCAATTTGCTAAGAATAGGAGAACTAATATGCCCAAATCTCTTATGCCAGAGACATGGATCATCTAACGTAACTTTCATACATAAGAGAGAGTCAGTAGGCACAACGTTTAAATCAATCATGTAAACATTTTTCTTTCTATGACCTTCAAGAATAACTTTACTTGTACCTTCCATAATTATACGACAAACATTTGTATGAAAAACAACTTTGTTTCCTTTGTCGCATAATTGGGATATACTAATTAAGTTATGTTTAAGACCACTTACCAGATATACATCGCTAATAGAGTGAGAAGATGAGATGCCTATCTTACCGACACCTATTACCTTTCCTTTTTTGTTGTCACCGAAGGTGACCTTTCCTCCGTCGAATGGTTCCGAGGTAGTGAATAGGTTGGCGTCACCTGTCATTTGTCGGGAGCATCCACTGTCGAGGTACCATAGGTTATTCTCTTTAGCGATTATCTGCACAATGTAATTTAAAGACAGAACTTAGGTACCCAAGCATACTTGGGTCCTTTTGAGTTAGTGACAATAAAAACATCTTCCTTTTTAACCCAGACTTGTCTCACTATAGGTCTTTTGTATCTGTGGTAGTTAGATTTTGTTGGTCTAGTGTGAGTATTTGGGTATTGTTTCTTGTAGGTTGTAGGTTTAGGAATTTGAGTGGTTCTATTTTTCTTTTCTGCGTAATTAAAGGACATGTCATAGAACCATCTATGGTCATTATTTCTTTCCTCAACCTCTTCATTACCTTCCTCACTGTCAATGATAGATATGGAATCATTTGGTATACCTAGAGATTTAACAAATTTGACTCCAGTTTTGAAGTCGAGTGCGTGTTTTACACAGTTTTCTCGTAGGTGTCCATTATGACCACAATAAGTACAAATTAAGTATTCAGGCAAGTCTACATACTTTCTTTTTCTAAAGTCACGTTCATCAGGTTTTTGTTGACATTTAGAATGGTCTCTCCTACCATAGCACTCATGACCTAGACCCATCTTCATGTTGTTATCAGATTGTTCAGTTAGGAAGTTTAGGACGTTAGTACTTCCTTCCCATTTTTCGTGAACCTTACGAGCATGAAGAAGAAGGTCTTTTAGAGAATCTATTTCTTTTATGCATGAGGAGTGGTCAATATTTTTATGTTCTTTTAGGTCTTGAATATCCTTATTAAAATTGAACACGATTTTTGCATGTTCCTTTTTAATTTTGGTTATGTTGAATTCTAGATCCATGATCTTTTGCTCGAGGATTTCAACTTCTTCTTGATGAGTTTCATCTACAACCACTGGTGTAGGTTTACTCTTTAGAAGTTCATTAGACCTTTTTAGATCTGAGGTTATAGCTTCATTGGCTATAATCTTAGATTCATGCTCTTTAATGTTGAGTTTCAATTTTGAGATTACAGCTTCATTGGCTGTAACTTTAGACTTAAGAATTTTCTTCTCAGACATTACTGTTTCCAATTTAACATTTGTATCAATGTTAACTTTGGATTTCAGTTTCTTAGCTTTGGCCTTTAAGAGTTGATTTTCCTCTGCAATGTCAAGGATCTGTTCCTTCAATTCGTCTAATTCAAGACTTTGTTCGTGATATTGGTCTAAGGTTTGTTCGAAATAACTGATTAAAGCAGACTTAGATAAATTTTTAACTTGACTCTTAAGCTGTAAAAAATTTACCTCTTGGTCTTCATCTTCTGAATCAGATTCTCCATAGAGGCAGAATTGTGATGAGTCATGATCGTTGGAGATTAGATCCAAACTGATGTTGCTTAGGCACAGGTTAGCAACTTCCTCGTCTTCTGAGTCATCGTCATCGTCGGAATCCAATTCTCCCCAGCAGGATGCGAGCATAACCTTCTTGATTTCAGTCTTGGTTTTATCTCGTTTGGTTTTGTCTTTTATTTTGTCCCAGCTTGGACAGTCCTTGATCATATGCCCTTGATCACCACATTTAAAGCACCCTCGTTTGAAGAAGGTTTGCTTAGAGTCATTCTTTTTCTTGTCACTTGTCTTATTGTTTGATTTGGTATATCTGCCTTTGAAGACTGCCTTTTTAAAGCGTCTTGCGAATAGAACTTTTTCATCTTCCAGTTCAGGTTCGCATTCTTCGCTTGTAGAGGCTTGTAAGGCAATAGTTTTGTTTTTAGGATGATCATCGTCATCTCTATTTAGCATGATCTCATGAGCCATTAGAGATCCAATAAGTTCTTGATAAGTTATGGTCGAGAGATCACGAGCTTCTTCAATTGCAGTGACTTTAGGTTGCAACGTTTTGGTAAGGCTTCTAAGGACCTTTCTGACTATGTCCTCAGAATCATACTTCCTACCAAGGTTCCGCAGTTCATTAAGTATGCAGGAGAATCGTGCAGACATGCTATCAATCGATTCATTCTTTTCCATAGTGAAAAGTTCATATCGTTGAATAAGCAAGTCTATACGATGTTTCCTGACTGCGGATGTACCTTCGTAGGCAAGTTCTAGGCCATCCCATATTTCTTTAGCTGAATTACAAGAAGAGAAGCGATCAAATTCAGAAGTAATCATACCGTTTTGAAGTAGACTCATGGCTTTTGAATTTTTCTCAGCAATCTTGTAATCAGCTTCCACATAGTCACTTCCTGGTTTCTCATATGTGGTTCCATTTGCAGATGCAACCAAGATCTTTCTTGGTCCAGTTTGAATTATTTTCCATCATTCCCAGTCACATCCTTTGACGTAGTGGGTCATCATGTTCTTCCACAAGCTATAATTCTTTCCATCGAAGATAGGACACTTAAGGTGTTTTGAATCCATTGGGAATCAACAGAAGGATCAATCTCAAGCTGTAAGGCTTTCAAGAGCACGAGGCTCTGATACCAATTGAAGAGTCTATTGACCTAGATATACTCAAGAGGGGGGGGGGGGTTGAATTGAGTATGCCAACTTTTTCAATTCTTCTTCGATGCGAGTTGTTGTGACGAAGTAATAACAAGTAATGAGTAAGAACGATAAAGTAAAGGAGACACGATCTTTTGAAGTGGTTCAGTTTCACAAATCGAAACCAACTATTCTCGATTAATAAAATTAGTACCTTCTCCGGATTACAATTTTATCAACCCAACTCGTACAACTTTGATGTTAGTTGTAACTCAATCTAGATACCGTAAAATATCTAGCTACGACAAGTACTGTTAAATACTTGCTTACAATGAGTACCGCTAAATACTCGAATCTATCTTAAGTAAGTAAGATAAACTTTTCAACAACTTCTTGTAATTGATGATGAGAATATTTTTCAATGCTTGTAGTCTTGATTACGAGATTTGACAATGATTGACACGGAAAACGAAACGTGTGAGAGACTACGTTCGTTGGTTCTTCTCGATTTGCGTGAGGCTTGATTTTCGTGAATGTCTATTAGGCGTGTGATATTTGAGAGCTTATATACTAATTTAGATCTAGGTTGAACCCTAGATAGTTTAGGAATATTACTTTATCTAGAATACTAATTCTAGGTAATATTTAAAACTTAATCTTATATGAATTAGGAAAGGACTCTAATAGAATACTATTAAATTAAGACATAAGATAATATTTCCATAACCCTTTTTGATTTAGGAAACATCCTTATACCATAAAATATAGAATCCTACTATGAATCAAATCTTAACTCTTGTCAATA